>CM066163.1:2237500-12237500 GCA_033629205.1 Lithocarpus polystachyus | reverse complement strand
GAAAAAATCTATTTCTATTCCCATCAATTAATTAATATTAATATTAATGTTGAGAATATTCTAAGATTGTGTTTGATGCTCTTTTGGGTTTATATAACCTGCCTATAATTGTGTCCAATATTTTGATTAATGTAGTCCATCAACTTCGGGATTTTAGATTAGCTAAAGTCTCCCATGTGAAGCAACAAAGCAACAAGCTTGCGCATCCACTACAAAAAACGGGGCCTTAGGCCGCGTTTTAAAAACGCGGCTTTAGGTCCTAAAAACGCGGCTATAGGCCCGAAAGGGCTATAGCCGCGTTTTTTTAGGCCGCGTTTCTTAATGTGGCCTAAACCCCACGTTTAAAACGCGGCCATAAGCCATGGTCTTAGGCCGCGTTTAAAACGCGGCCATAGGCCATGGCCTATGGCCACGTTTTAAACACGGCCTAACACCCTAGTGTCCATGCTCTAAGAATTAACCTTCAATTTACTCTTCAGCTAAACTTTTTTTTTTTTTTTTTGGAAAGAATCAGTACTAAGAAACACAACACTTAACAGCTAATTGACAAACACTGATACAACACTTAACAGCTAATTGCAAAACACAACTCTAAATCCTTAACCTAAAGTCAGACTAATCATCTAATTTACAAAACACAACTCTAAATCCCCACCTTGCAACACACTATCAAACAAGATCAAACACCCTACAATTTAGTGAAACATTCATCCTCCATTTACAGTACAGCAGCACATGCATGATTCAAAATTGAAACACTGAAAATCCTAAACATTTTTCATTACGACTAAATCCAATAACTAAATCCAACAATAATATAACTAATACACAATAAAATAAAGGCTAAATTTTCATCCTGTAGTAACTAATACTCATAACAACCAAATTATCACAACCCACAAAAACTCAAAACTCAAATTCAAAGAATACCCAGAAAAAAACAGAAATGGGAAACAAGCATGGAGTACCTGCTGTGGCCGGAGATGGAGATCGGAGATCGGAGATCAGAGATGGAGATGGAGATGGAGATCGGAGATCGGAGATGGAGGCTTGAAGCTCCAAGCCTCCATCTTCGAGCCTCGATCTCGGATCGGAGATCGGAGCTCCAAGCCTCCATCTCCGAGCCTCGATCTCGGATCGGAGATCAGAGCTCCAAGCCTCCATCTCCATATCCGATCGGATCGAAGATCGAGGATCGGAGCTCTGATCCTCGATCGGATCCGATCCTCGATCGGATCCTATCCTCGATCTCCGATCCGATCAGAGATCTCCGATCCGATCGGAGATGGAGATGTGTGTGCATGGGAGACTCAAAGATGGAGATGAGGGTGATGAGGACTTGGAGCTCTGGAGGGTGATGTGTGAGGGTGATGAGGGCTAGGGCACTTGGGATCAGATGGATAATATATCCAAACCCTAAAGCCGCGTGTCTAAATCGTGGCTCTAGGCAAAATTGGGGCCGCGTTTTAATAAACGCGGCCCCATTCCAAACTGAAGCCGTGCTTTATTAGCGCGGCTTCAGAAAAAGCTTGAGGCCGCGTCTAAAAACGCGGCCTCAAGCTCTTCTTTTGGGCCGTGTTTGAAAAAACGCAGCTTTAGTCGGTTTTGGGCCGCGTTTTTGCAAACGCGGCCCAAAAAAACGGGGCCTAAAGGCCCCATTTTTTGTAGTGATCTTTTGATTAAGCATGCCAAAGAAATAGATAACTTTGATAATTATGTAATTTGGATAGAAGAAAATTCATTGCTGATTGAGTCTGATATTTCTCATGAAGCAATGAATTTATCTTCTTCTTAATAAAATTGCAAGTTTTTCATTATATATATATATATATATATGTATTATATATTAATATTAATGTTTAGCATGAGGTTCAATGGAAACATGAGTGAAGAACATGACTTAGTAGCGTCTTTTGAGAAGGATTAAAGTATAGAAGAAGAGTTCACTGAATCTAGTGACCTAATTTTCCAACCATATCCATTCATGGAAACAAACAAAAACTTAATATTAAATTTTACCATGCTTACAAGTAACAAGCTATGTATACGCCTCGCAAGTGAAACTTAACTTTTATATATATATATATATATATATATATATATTATCCGGCAGCGTCTTTTTTTTTTTTTTTTAAAAACATTTTTTTTTTTGAGATAATATAGACAAAAGACATAGGAAATAGGAAAGGAGAGAGTAGGGAAACAAGACTTACAACGCTAGCACTTACAAAAGAGTATAATCTTTGTAAGACTTACATAATTTTATTGTTAATGTTAATATACATCTACTTTTTATTTAATATTAAGTGACAGGCTAAAAAAATAGACAAGAAATTAGGGGATAATCCAAAATCACTAACTTATAATTCCGTATGTATGCATGGATACATTTAAAAATTAAACATATATACTTATATGCACATTATAATTCATACATAACTTAAATACTATTGACGATTATTTTTCTTAATTCTTAAAAAAGTATTGTAAGAATATTTTTTCATAAAACACTGAAATTATTCATTCTTGTTTATTTTATTTTATGAGAAACAAATATTTTACACTAAATTTATTTTGTGGGCATTTTTTAAATTAGATATAAACAACCAATTTTTAGAACATGGTCGTATGCTTTATTATTATTATTATTGAAATTTATATCCGTGTAAACAAAATCCTATTTCAATTATCTTTCAATAGCCACAAGTAATTAGCTTTAAAAACCCTTACTTTTAGAACGGGGGACCACTCTATCAGTCACAATGAAGACAAAGTTCACAATCACATGTGCAATAGTATAACCAAAGAAAGATGTCAATACTTTTTCAATCCTTATTTAATTTTTGATAATCTTTTTCAATCCTTATTAATTTAGATTCAAATCTAGACAGTTATAATTCTTATGATTTTGCATTTTCTTGGCTCGTTATTCTTTCATGTCTTTTCAATGTTACTTTCTGGAAAATCATGCTTTTTCAAGTCCCCACTTCGTTTGCACACCAGGCATGGAGAATTGATCTCATATATACGTCGGCCTTTGTAGACCTCAGTTGTGTTTGATTCGGATTATGACCCGACCCGAAATAATATTGTTGCAGTATTTAATGGGAGATTTTGGAGGCTTAGTCCATGGAGCGAAGGCGTTGGCCGATAAGCCCAAGCCGTAGTGCTCATTATGAATCCCATGCGCATGATAAAAAAAAATGTTGTTTTGGATATTAGAACTTTATGATGTTTTTGAGAGAGAAAACTGTACTACCACATTCTATATTTTTTTCCCCGAGAATAGTGAAATCCCTACAACTCTGTGGACGTAGGCAAATTGCCGAATCACGTAAATACTATCTTATATGTGATTATTTTTCTTTGATGTATATTTTTTTTATTTTTGCATTTCACAGATCTAGAAATTTCGTGATATTTCCATTAATATATGATATGCCCAGTCTAATTAAGTTTGTCAAAACCCTTATTATTATTATTATTATTATTATTATTATTATACATATAAAACCGAAACCTCTGAAACTCCCACAATTTTTCACATCATCATTTTAATTTATAATTTTTTTTAATTTTTAAAACTAAATAGTGAGAGAGTCCTAACAGGATTCTCTCTCTCTTTTTTTCCCCATCATTTTAATTTATAAAAAATTTTAATTTTTTAAACTAAATAGTAAGAGAGTCTTAATAGGAGTCTCTCTCTCTCTTTTCCTTAATACTAAATTTTTTTTTACGTGAGTCTTTTTTTTAAACCTAAAGCGAGTCCTTTAAAAATAATAAAATTCTAACGTGAGGTCTAATTAAAAAAATATATAATTATTTTTTTAATCCTAATTTTAACGTAAGTTTTTCAAAAAGTTAAAATTTTCGGTTTTACATTATATATAGATAATAATAATGATATGGCAATATCTAAGAATATGAGAATGCAATTTGTAGATCTACTATCAAGATAACATAGATTATATTGATAATGGATAGTAAATTTAATTGCAGTTGAGTATTATGTGAAGTTATCACTATAGAATAGTCCACGCCAGAATATGTTATGTGAAATCAATGATATGAAAGAAAAAGAATTTTTCTAAATCATTATATTGAACAAAAAATTACTTATTTTCATTCATTTTCAAATTATACATTTTTAAAAGTTAAGTCATATACCTTTAAGTAAAATAAATATTTTTTATTTTTATTTAATTATCTCGTGCATCGCACGGATTAGCAACTAGTTATTCCTATAAAACAAATTTAGCATAGCACTCCTTTCGCAAGGTCTTCAAAGAATCTAGATCACATTTCATGAAGAAGAAGAAGAGTGTTAGAGACATTAATATCTCTATAACAAAGAAGAACAGATGGTTGTCTGGTTCAAAGGAACATTTATAATTAACTAGTAATTAATGAGCCTAGGAATCGTTTGGTGAAAAAAAAAAAAAAAAAAAAAAAGCTAGTGTGGTTCAGACAACAGCAATTCAGTATATAAATACGTTTTTTTTTTTTTTTTTTGGTCAACTATAAATAGGTTAATAGTGAGGGAGATGTGGTATGATTATAAACCACACATGAAACGTCATAAAATATGTCATTAGTCATTACTAATTGGTTATCACTTGAACCCCTTAAAAATATCATTATGTGATTCCATATTAGGGCTTGCTAGTTGCTATGTGGGCAGTGAATCTACTATTCACGTGAAAGGAAAAAGCAGCGTAGTAAATACTTTTCTATGCTCTGAGAGAGAGAGAGAGAGAGAGAGAGAGAGAGAGAGAGAGAGAGAGAGAGAGAGAGAGAGAGAGAGAGAGAGAGAGAGAGAGAGAGAGAGAGAGAGAGAGAGAGGTCCTAAGAAATTATTTTTGAAATCCCAAGAGTTTAGTGAGTTTAATGAGTAGAAAAAAATCCACTATGACCATTATGGTGGGTGAGACCTGATAAAAATTAATAATTAATTTTAATTATGATTAATTTATCATAATTATAATTAGATGCAACACACATAAAATTAAAATTTCTAAATTTTATATAGATAAGAGTTTAGAATAGAGTAAATGATGGGAATTGAGATATCTCAAAAAAAAATTAAATCCTCACCTTAAATTATTGTCAACTAAACACAACCTTATATATAATAAGTCAATAATAAAAGACATATTGGACAATAAACAAGCAACACTCATGTGATTGCATCAAATCAGGTTGCTCTCATGTCACATTATGTTTATTTGGACTAATATGGTATCATTTGGAAAGGAAGAGACTAATTTAAATCAAACAAAATCAATTATTAGCTCTGCCCCCTCCTTTTTTCTCTCTCTTGGAAAGAATTTCGTTTTAATTAGTTTTCTCTATTTTTTTATTAGGGAGAGCCTTTGTAGCTTTAATTAATACAAGTTGCAGGATCAAGCTAACTTCCTTCTCTAATTAAGTCAATTGAACTGTTGATTATTGAAGGCTTCTTCTTACTAGAAGATAAATCTTTTACTGTTCTAAAAAGACAAGTTACAATTTCATGAGATACTTCCCCTTTCCTTTTCAAAAGTAACCAATATATGTGTTTTTTTTCCTCCCTCAAAAGTCAGAAGATTTGGTTTATTAGAAAACTTTCTAGCAATCACACTGAATAGGTCTCCTTATCCAACTCGACCCTAGAATTATGAAATAAGTTTTACAAAAAAAAAAAAATCCGAGCATGGAAGCAACACAAGTTCTGATAAGTCGATCTTACTCATCTCCACCACTTTGTATTGGAAAGAAATCACAGAATAGAATTGTGGTTGGTATTGTAAGTGAGAAAAAAAAAAAAAAAAAAAGAGAGAGAGAGAAAAGCGGAAGTAAGAATTTTCGTAATGTAAGATAAAAAAGAGAGAAAAAGTAAGAATTTGCATAACGTGGTTTGACTTGACGGCTTCTTACGACCACAATTTCATCTTTATAATTGAGGAGTGGTTTGACTTGACGGCCTCTTACAACTACAATTTCATCTTTATAATTGAGGAGTTAGTCATTAATAACTAATCCTTAACTAATCTTTAACTGCAACCCTAGACTAATAATAGGATTGAATTTATTTTATTTTCTCTACAAGCACATGGATTTGTAATATCTCTTAACGGAATGGATTCTCTAGTTGTTGGATATTAATTTGCAATTGTTACTAACAATTATCTTCTTTCATTTCTTCTTTTATGGCTTATGACTAGATGTTCCAACCCAACTATAAGAGTTCTATCTGGGGTTCAATCCCTCAATCTTTAATTTATTTATAAAATACTTTTTTTTATATCTTCCATCTCTGGTGTGGTGTAGACTCGAGCCAAATATGTTGGGGGTTGGGGTAGGTTGTGGGGTAGTTGGATCCAACTCCGTATGTAAGTTTTGATTAGGGTAGACCAGTTAGATATGTTTGACTATATGTATTTTTGACTGTGGGACACCACTTTTGTTTCTTCACTTCATCTTCAACTATAATTTATTAATTCTTAAAAACCTACCATAATTGGGGCTTGTACATGAATTTCAAAAAAAAAAAAAAAAAATATATATATATATATATATAGAATAGGTGTGCAATTTACATGGGTGAGACTAATTAAACTACTAATAATTTAAGGAAAAAGTTATCGAATGTCTTAAGAACATTTGTTTAGAAAATTTTTATGGAAAAAGAAAAAATTATTAATTGTTTTGACTGTTTTTTTATATTTTCCATAAAAGTTGTGTAAATTTTTTTTAAAAATGATTTATTATCACAATTGTTTTATGGGCCCGTTAACAAGATCCATAATTTAATACTTAAGAAAGGTTTAACAAGAAGCTTCAAGTAATCTCATGCATAGAGAGTATCAACTATCAAATGCACCTTGGCTCAAAGTTAAGAGCTGTTGGTTGAACTAGAGAACCAAAAGATTGTTGTCTTGGAAGTTGGAACTTGACCAATCCTACTGCAAATTAAATGAGCAAATCAAAATGATTTTAATCGCTTCTTGATTCAGTAACCCAAAATTTTATTGAAGTAGCTTATAAACAGATATAAAATAAAAGGCATTATTATTCTTTTGATGCATAAAAATGATGGATGCTAATATTATAATTTTATAAACATTGTATGAGTATTATATATATATATATAGGTTTATTATTATTTATAATTGGCATTTGGCACATAACCTTTACTTCATGTTCACTTACCAAATCTTCCAAGCAAGAAAAAGGAGAAAATTTTTATCAGTTCTTTATTGACATTTAAACTTGTGATAAATGGCTTTAAAAGACTTGAATTTTGGAAACAAACATCTGGTCCCCGTAGCTGATCCAAGTTGCAAAAATATTATGAGTTTTTTTTTTTTTATATTATCAGCCGTACGTGCTGTTGGGCTTGCAACTTCGAACACATACGTGGGATGAATGATGGGGTAATATATATATATATATATATATATATATTTTTAGTCATAGATATGGATATATGTGTAGGTCTGGTAGGCAGACGTTTCTTCTCAAAAAAAAAAAAAAAAAAAGATATGCAGACATGAATCCGTGATTTCAGTATGAACTTTGGTCTGAAATCGCGTGCCATTTCCTTTCTTACAGTTCCGGCAACTTGCTTGACTTTTCGCTTCTAAGTTGGAACGACTTGCTGATGATTAATTTAGAAATGAGTGATGTAAAAAAAAAAAATAATAAATAAATTTTACCATATATGTTTTACAAACTGATTTGTCAACTCTAAGATATTAAATCAAAGGATAATTAAAATTTATTATTTATTATATCTTGATGTGAAACCAAAATTATCATGTTCTCAAAAAAAAAAAAAAAAAAAAATTATCATGTCATTTTGTAATTATTTTGTGGTAGCATGAGTTGTAATTTTAGCATTTTTCATTAATAAGAATAACACCATGCACGAAAAGCCGAATTGAAAGTACTGCATTCCACCTTCTGCTATGACTTCACAACTGTTACATCATAATATAATTCAAGAAATAGGATTAATTCTTTTTTCTTTTTCTTTTTTCCTTCTTTTCTGAAATTGATTTGGAATGAGAGAAACATTCTCAATCTCATATTTCAGATTCAGATATGCTGGGAATCAATGGCTTAGATTAAAAGTTTAAAATTCACTTTTATTATTCTCAGCTCTTGGATCATTTTTTATTTTTTTATTTTTTTAACTTTTCAACTTTTTATTTTTTTATTTTTATTTTTTTACCTTTCAAACTTTAAATCTGATAGTAAGTTACCCCACATGCCACAGGCCCACACGAAGCCGATGTTTCAACCTATATTCAGAGCCTATAGTCCATGACCACATAGCCCAGCCAACACATCACTGTAATGGATGAGGCCCAGGGTTCCTGGCTAAGAAAAGAAAAGATATGGCCTCAAAAATCAGCACCCATATCAGAGGCCTTAAAGATCTTCAACCAAATGGGTCAAATAGGAACCCACAACTTTGGACACCCCACAAGTTCTAGGCCACTCTCAATCCCACCCTGGTGGTACTGAACCTAAATCGACCCACTTAAGCCTTTTAACTGTTTACATCCCAGATTCCAGAGTTTAGTTCTTTCTTTGACCAAAGAGAATAAAGTAAGAGCATATACATAAACTGCTACATACAATATAAGCAAAATATTTTGTAACAGTTCAGAAAATGTCATGGTTCAATTGACCAAATTACAGTAGGTAAAGTAGAATAGAAGAAAACAAATTCACATATATGGATATCATGTACAGCCATTAGTTACAAAAATTACCTGATGTTTTGGAAAGCATACCTCTCAGAAAGAGCTTCACAAAACCTCCCAAAATATGATTCTAAGATGAAATGACAAGAGCTCTCCATCTTTGGTACTTCTAAATATTATTTCTAAATGGCCACTTCAACCAACAACCATTATTTTTGCCTGCGAGCAGCAAGCTTAATGACCGTTCTTTGCTTTCGAGGAAAAGAATCTGCTAAATCCTCGTGAATGTTTTTCTGGTGTTGGGGTTGCAGAAGAAGATGATGAAGAGCCTGACTTGGTAGGCCTGTGTTTTGGATGCTTTGAGCTGATTGGTGACCTCAGGAATTGGTTTGCTTCGATATCAGATGGGCTTCCTGGGGAACTATAAAGATCCAGGGGAGATTCAACACCTAACTTTTGCAGACTGGCAGAAGCAGCACCGTCCAATTCAGCTTGATCAAAGCTTTGCAAGGTCATGCCACTAGTAGTTGGTTCATTCTCAACCAGACCTTCACTCCTTTGACTCCTGTCAATGTAAGGAGATCCCATTAGCTCTGTTGGAGGATGCAAAGATTTCAACTGCTTGCCAAGAAGGAAAATGGTTTCTTGACACTCGGCTAGCTTCTCTGCTGCAGCTGTTAACTCCCTGTCCTGTGATTAAAGAAACAGTTTGAAGTTTAGATTTTTCTTTTCTTTGTTTTTCATACTGATCAGCCCAATTGGCAAAAGGCAAGCATTCAACGAGCAACATAGTAACTAAATTCAAGTAACTTGGAAATTACAGTACAAACTTTAATCATTTATCATAACTTTTAATATATATATATATATATACACACACACACACACTTGATATGGAAACATGCATGAAGTACCTATAGATCTATTCAATATGCAAGCACTTAAGAATGAGAGAAACTAGTGATGCACACATGCAAAGCACCAAATAACACATGGATGTTTTCAATTATGTCGTTTGAACAAAAACAGAACTGAAAAAGTATTCTACACAATTGCATTGATACAAACATATGTTTGGGGGATAGAAAGAATTATTTTCTGCAGATATATCTAGGCCTCACCTGTTTGGCCTTGAGTTCAATATCAGCTGCTGCTTCAGCACAAACAGAGCAGCCCTCATTCCTAAAATAATAGGTATGCAAGAGTTAGACATAAATCAGAATTGAGATCAAGCAACAGGAGATTTCATTAAATATTTAAAACAGAATGAATAATTAACTTGTGAGTTAACAGTGCCATGTGAATTAGCATGCCGAAAACAACTGAAATACAAATCATTAAAAATGCAACTATGCTTATTGAAATGAACCTGGCAGCATAAATAAAATGCATTCTGGCCTTAAAAATTGCATCCCAGAATTTCCCAGAAGGCCTTCAGGCCCTCTCATGTCCGATCTTTAGATGAGGAATGTGTATCAATTGGGACAAGAGAGGTGGGAAAGAATAAGTTTGATTCTAACCTTTGCAATTGATCTTGAAGTTCCTGACATCTGGCAAGCGCATCTTGATGACTCTTCTTTTCCCCTTGAAGCTCATTTTCTAAAGTTGCTGTTTTTGACTGCAATAAGTTCAGCTCAGTTTCTAACTCTGTTGCTCGTGCTTCAAGTGATCTGTACGACTCTGCCATACATTTCAGCTGTGTCTCAGCCAAGCTGTTGGACCTTTGAGCAGATGCCAATTGTGATTTAACTTCTGCTAGAAGCTGCTCAGTTTCCCGTAACTGGGACCTTGTCATCTCTAGGTTCTCAGTAGATCTTGCTAGATCCACAGCCACGTTATCTTTCTCTGATTTCAGTTCTTCAAACTCCTCCAATGAGAACTTACATGATGTGGAATTTGATTCAAAGCCTGAGACTAGATTTCCATCGTCAGGAACCTCAAGGTCAGAAGTGGGATTAGAAATGTGGGCACAACCACCACGATATCTTTCTCCTGATGAATCCTTTTGAACTACTTTATTCTCAGGTAAAGCAACTTTGTCAATGCAATCAGGACTATTAATTTCTGCATCAGCATTCTTGTAGCCCAGGACATTGAATCTGAGTTCACTGGCTTTAGCTAAAACATGGGAAAGGTCAAGAACAAAATCAACCAAACTAGTATTGCTGTACATAACTCTATTAAAGGTGACAGAGAACTCCTCAATTTTCTGATTCAATCCACAGCCATCAGGTGATGTGTCATGGACTCCCATTGCTTCTTTTCCCAAAAACAATATGAAGTCATGAATCTGTGAAATGGCAGCTGCCAAATCTTGGCTTATCATATCCACAGTTTCTGTAGCTGGTTGGGACAAAGAAATGTCCTTTTCTGCAGCTACCACTGAATCTTCTGGGTCAGACTTCCTGTCCAATGTGGCATCAGAACAGTGTACTTCCTTGGAAACAACATGTACATCGAACAGAACATGCTTAATATCCTCCAAAATTTTCCCCATATCAGCATCCTTGGGCATAGACTCAAACACCATTGAAATCTTTGATTGGAGCTTCATCAATGGCAGCTGATCTGCATCTGAGCCAGGACTTGGTTCTGACAATTCCACACCAGAAGATACCTGATTTTCCAATGGATTTAAATCACATTGCTGTTCAGACAGGAGATTTTTCTCAGTCGCAATTTCTCCCGATGCATCAGGGTTTGGAATTTTAGGCACCTTATTGTTTGAAGATTCCGAAATGGAGATGCCTCCATTAGAATCATTTGATAGACAAGCCAGCTTCTCCATCTCTAGAAAGTCATCCATAAGCTCTAAGTGATTTGCATTTTCAGCTTTGTTTAATTTCTCATTGTTCTTTTCTTTCTTGCATTGGGAGAGCTCAGAAATCATTGACATAGACCAAGACTCAGCGCAACTTCTCTCATCATCATTTCCATCTTCTGACATGGAGGTCAAGCTTGGTGGATTACTTGCATTTTGACTTGAAGAACCTTCAGTGGTAATATGAATTATAGATTTTGGTGAACTTTTCTGCTGATTGCTGACTAGAAGTTGTGCTTCTAAAATTTGAAGCTTGCTGGCTGTCTTAGCACACAAACTCCTTGAAGCCAGCAATTCACTGTTACGCTTTGCCAAAGCTTCTTTGAGCATCTTTGTTTCTTCCTCCATTGCCAATAAACGTTCAGTGAGAAACTCATTCTCTTTATGGAACTTCTGTGCATTATCGAGGGGAAACTCAGGCACTGGAGAGAGGAGCGGACTAGAAGACTTAACAGGAGACCTCCTCAGTCGACTTTCTCCATAATCCCGGCCTAAATTCTCAACCTCTAACTTCATTTGGGCAAGTGCAGCAGGACCGGGCAACTTCTTCCGCACAAGACCACGTAATCTTTGGCACTCCGCTTCTAGCTTGGCTATTTTTTTAACACCCTCCGTATGCTGCTTGTTTGCTACTTCTGCAGACCTCATACTCATGTTCTTTTCTTCATTACGAATTTCCAGCTCTTTGGAAGCTACATGGAGTTCATATTTAAGAGAATTTACTTCCTTTTGGCATGATTCGACGTCGCTCTTTAAAAGCTCAATTTCAGCCTCAGCTTGAGACTTTTCTTCATTTATCTTGATTAGCATGTTTGAACGTTCCTGCAAAGATCTTGAAAGAGCGGCATTATCAGCAGCAGACCTGAGGAGTTCTTGGTCTAGGTTAGCTATTCTTGCTTCAAGCTCAAGTTTAATTTTGTCACATTGCTTGTTTTTAATAAGAACAACATCTTGCAATTTCTGCTCATGTTCATCCTTCAGATTTCGTATCTGCCGCATGCACTCTTTAAGAGCACCATCAAGATGTGATGCCCGATCTTCAGCAGTGAGCTTTGCAAGTGTGACAGTTTCTAGATGATTTTTCAATGACAGAGCTTCTGCTTCAGCTTTTTCCCAACCTACAGAAAAGTAGTTTCAATTTGAAAAAGTTCAAGCCAAGATAAATTGAAGAACCATTTAACATAAAAACCAGATTTTGAAAAGGCAACAAATCGTTTATGAGTAAGATTAGATCAGCATCATACCTGAGACAGCTTCTTCAGCAACTTTTGCGTGCTGCTTTACCAGGTTGTCCTTAGTAGTCATCTCTGAATTGGCTTCTGACAGCTTTTCATCCAATTCCTTAATCTGATCCTCCAGTGTCCGGACTTGTTCCTCATATGTCTTAACTTGATCCTCCAAACTGGTCAGATGCGTATATGACTCCACAGAAATTTGAACATAGTTCGGTTTTTTATAGTTATCCTGTTCAATAAAAGAAGAAAACCAGAAAGAATAATTATGAAATTATTCCATCAAAATGCTAAAGAAACTATGTCGTTGTGAAAATTAGACTCTTATGTAGCTGCGAATGTCAATCCCCCACTCAATGCTCATGCAGAAAGGCATGTGTGGATACCCACCTTTAAGAGGATAACTATTTCAAGGGAGATAAAAAAAAAAAAAGTGAAAAAGGAAAAATGCATCAAATCTGAAGCTGATATCTTAGTAAAAATGTTAGAAGAACAGTTTAGAGAGTAGATATGGGAATGATGAAAACTATAGTATGATAAGGCTTCACTGCTAATTTAGAAACAATAAGTACAAACGACAGAATGTTCATAAGGAAGAAGATGAACAGGATGAAGAGATGGAAGGAAAAAAGACCTCAGTGGCAGCATTTAGTTTACACGCTTCACCCTAGAAGACAACTGTACTTCAGATATACATTAAAGTGATTAGACGACATCCAACATATGAAAAAGCACAGAGACACTCAATCCCATGGGCACACTTTCTGGATTCAGATAGGCTTATCAGACTTCTAGTCTTATTTACCAGAGTTAACCATCCACTAAGGCAGAAAATTATTTAGCAAAGAACATAAAATCTAGCATTGTGAAGTTCTCAACTAGCAGAAGGAAATTAGATGGATACTCAACATATTAAAGACTAGTATAGAAACAATAAAAAGTAAGGATATAGAAATATTCAAGAATGGTTTTGACAGAAAAAGGAATTGCTCAACCACAGGTTACAAATAAATAACTAGCAGTTGAAACACTAGGGGGGGAAAAAAAGAATAGAAAAACCTTTAAGATGAAGAATATTCAGAGTACCACTGTTTGCATTATTAACATAACTGATTTCAATGAATTCACCTGATCAGCGAGAGTAGCAGCAACAGTAGTGTCAGATGCAGCAGCCGCTTTTTCAGCAGCAGCCTTGTCAGATGACTTTTTCTTCCATGGCCAACTTCGACGGTCCATCTCAGACTGTAAAATTGCCCAATTGTGAGTTAAAGTGACAAAAGAGCATCTGAGAAAATTTAACAAAGTTCCTATTAGCGGAAAAATAATTAGAAATGTATCAAGGATTACTGCATAAGCTTTAAACCAACCAATACACCAAAAATTGTACCTAGAATGTTTTGCAAGCCCCTAAATAACATTATTCATCCATAATTATAAATCCTACTCTGGAATATATAGTTACATTCATTTGTTCTTATTGAACTAACGTTTCTCATAAATGTGGGAAAATTATTAGAGAAAGGGGAAAAAACACTACAAGGATATGTTGTACCAAAAAACCATTTTGAAGTGCAAACTGCATTTTCATGTATGAAAATCTGTTTTGGGTTGGTACAATTCCAGGAAACATTCAATTATTATCAGAAAACACCATGGACTTGAATCTTCTTCAAGTCTCAAGAAACAGATTAAAAAACATCCACTTGATGGTTCAATGAGCACCACAATAATCTGATAAGACACATGCTAATAAATTAACAAGGACAAAGTGCAGCATTCAAAACTTTTTGGACTGACAGTCAGAGCAATCCATACAAGGCCATTAAGGACACTGCAGTTCCATGTTTTCCACCATTGATTACTGAGCAGACACCAATGAGTTTCTCAGGTAGTATTTTACTAAACAAAGCACCATCATACTAGTAGGTAAAATGAGGCAAAGATGTGTTTTTGAAACTAATCCAGATTATCAAGTACGGACATTTGAATCCTCAGCTAATAAACCATATTGGCACTTTCATTCTATTGGATGCAATGAGACCTTATGTTGTTGAATCAAAATTTCCCAAGCTATGGGACAAACACAAAAGAATCTTACAAAACAAAAGGCTCATCCCCAATTGGGAAGACCAATGACATGAGAGAGAGAGAGAGAGAGAGAGAGAGAGAGAGAGGTGAGTGATGCTTGAGTAAATGAGTGTTCTATGGTTATGATATCTTTCATAATGTGCAGAAACAAAGCAAAGAAAAAAAAAATGCACAAAAATAATCATCAGTTCTTTATTATACAAAAGAAATCAAGCATCAGTAGCAATGTATTAGACAAATGATATTTCAAGAACATATACACACACACACACACAAGAAAGAGGATTATTAAAAGGTATAAATTGCATGGCACATAGCTCACTCATGACATTTTCCAATGTGAGAAAACTCTGCAAGATCACTGAAAAGATTAATTTACTCATTCCTAGCTTAATTGTATGAATTTATTGCATTCTTCTTAGTTGCTATGATGGTAGTGGTACATCAAAATCAAAAATCCGAAGCATGCTCACTCACGGAGGATATATGTCCCATATAGTCCCAAAATTGACCAAGAAACACCTATTAACTTCTTCCGTGGCCCTTGAATCAAATCTCACTGCACATTTTCACTTTAAGATACGGAGTCAAGTGATAGCTCGATGGTATTGAGACCCTCTGTCGTGCCCTATATTTGTGTAACAAACCCCATCTCCCCTCTCTCTCCCCCCACCCCCACTATTTACCTATCAAAAACAAATGTTCACTTTAAGATACCAAGTGTGGTCACTTCTGAGGGTTTTGTCACTGCCTTCCTATTAAGCATACCAAAATTCAGAAAAGTATATTTTGGGTAAAAAAGAATACTGAGGCACACAAGTGACCGCAGCGGAATTTTGTAATTTATTGACACAGGCCAACATATACACACCAATAATTCGGTTTACTTTGGAAACATTTTCTAATGTGGCTTTGGTTTGTCAAAAATGAAAAACTCATGCCAACAAAGTCAAATTGTCAAGCCACAAAAACATAAATTCCAAACCATAATTTCTCTCTGTTTGTACACTTTTCACAGCCAAACAGAGCATAACAGAAAACAGAGCCCCTATATTGAAATTAGCAGTGTAGATATTTTTCTGGGTAATTAAACAACTTCTTCCATGCAAGTAGCTATTGTAAATTACTGAAGAAATAAAATACCAAAAATCACACACCACAATCACCAGCAATCATATAGCTTAAACAGTGCTAAATCACCACCCAAAATTTTTTTTGGGTGGGTTTGTGTTTATATGTATATATGGGTTAAGAAATTGTGTATATTACAACACACACCATTGCATGTTTGATATAAATCTAAAATCCTTAACATTGAAACACTGAGCCATCACAGTACTTTCAGTTTCAATAGTTCCAAAAGGGGTACATTGTATTGAAATTGGCTATGTATATGTGAATGCAATGAGGTTAATCAATTGGGCAATGGCAGATTCAAGATCTAGTTAATCAAAAAGCTATTTATTGCTAGAGATCCCATAATTCAGAACAAAATTTCACTTCAAATAATAAAAGAAAAAAAATGGAATTAAAATCAAAATGAAAACACTGAAAGTGAACCCACTAATAAAAAAAGAACATATATTGGTTTAGTTATTATATTTTAGAAGAAGAATCATCTCGTTGAACTAATTTTAGATCCAAATTAATCAAAAACACACCACAAGCAAGACTGATAGACTGAGAGCAAAGCAAAAATGGTATTTTCTTAGAACCCAATTTTTAAAAATAAAAAATTAAGTGAAATTTTTAGTCTCCATTGAATAAATCAACAAACAAACCAAAAATGAAAAAGAGAGAGTGAAGCAGAAACAGAATAATCTGGAAATGGAAGACTTGAAAAGGTCGCCGACAGAAAATAGATTAAACAAAATCGGAAATTTGACAAAGTAAAAATCTCAAATAAAAACAAAGTGTTTTCAGAAAATAGAAAGGGAAAGCAAAATATAAAAACGAATAACAACAATGAACCCCAAAAAAAAAAATCAAAAAAACAAAAACAAAGACAGTCCTATTTCCATTTTTTTTTTTTAAGCCAGTAGCTTCATAGACTGAATTGTTTCCACACAATGCTTTGTGATTAAGCTTACCAAAACAAATGCAGCTCGCTTCAACAAACGGTATTGGATAATATATATGTATAATCTGAACTGTGTTGAAATAGAAGAGTGACTTGGTTTGAAAGAGAGTGAGAGAGAGGTTCAGCAATGGAGATCCATAGTTAGGGCTTCTTTGTTGTAGTGAAGTGTTGGTTCAACAGAGAGAGAGAGAGAGAGAGAGAGAGAGAAATAGGAGTGTGGTGGTGAATGTGAATATGTGAAGGTGAAGATGAAGGTGGAGCGGGTGGTGATAGTGGTGGGTGAAAAATATTCGGACATAGGTGTCACTTAAAAGGGAAGACGTTGCAAAAGCTCCAAAACTATCACCTTTTTTTAAAATTCTTTTTTCTTTTTTTCTTTTTTGGACTTTTATGTGGGAAATACTAATATGCTTGAATTATATGCCTTCAAGCAACAAGTATAGTCTGTATAGAGAAATGGGAGGAAGTTGTTATTTGTAAGGAGGAGAGTAATAGTAGTATTTGGCATAGACGAGAACTAGTAAAAATTTATGAGCTTAACTGTTGTGTAAATAGCATAATTTCATTCAAGATTTCATAGATTTGAAAAAATCTTCGACTGATGAGATAATAAGTTGTTATTTGTGAGTAAAAAAGTAATGGCGGTGGTTGGTATAGAAGAGAAGGTGAGAATCCGCCAAAATTTACAAGCTTAATTATTGTGTTAATAGCATAAATTTGGGGCTCGTTTGTTACTGTTGTTTAAATAATAATTTTTAGTGTTTAAACAATATTATACGTATTTTCACACATTTTTTTATCTACACATATTTTTAAAAGATACAAACAACATTACTAAAAATCTCTCACTAAACAGACTCTGGATCTCTCAAGTTACATTTACTTCACTCTTAATTTATAGGATTTTCGAGATGTTTCATCCCAAAAAAAAAAAATGGGGTTACTTCCTCATATCAAAAAATAGATATTTATGGTTTGTTTTATTGTGTGGTTTTTTTTTTTTTTTTTTTTTTTTGGGTTTTATGCATTTATTTAGAACTGGGATGTTTGTTAAAATATTAATCAAGAAGATTAGGTTGATTTAGTTTACGGGTTTGCCCCTGCAAAATTGGAGAATGGCGAGAGGGTCCCAACTCGCACGCTTGTGGCAGAAGCAACGGCTTAGCTGTACCCGACATTTGGAAAGTTCTGTTTTTTAATTTTTAATTTGAATATAAATAGTAATTGTGTTTATTTGGACTTTGGACCACCGCCACTTATATTACTCACTGGGTCTTTACACTATACAGCTCATACGTTCGGTATTTTGCTGCGTGGCGGCTACACAATGGGCTGCCACTGCATGATAGCTTCGTGGAGTGGAACATCAGGGCCGTTCATCTACTTCTTACACACTCTCTTTTTGTTTTTCCTTCTTTGTTTTCACACACCCATTTGTGGGGTTTTGGTATCAAACAAAATTTTGTTTGTATTGGAAATATCATTTTGTTTTTTCTTAAGAATTTTTTTTAAAGAGATAAAGGTGATCAATCATTAAAGAAAAAAAAAATTTACAATTCATGTAACTCTAAGCAATATTACATAATTCAATAATTTTTTTTATTATGAACATAAAGAGCAAGTAATCTAGTGATAGGATTTTCAAAATATTAATCTAACAAAAAGTAATTAACTAGTGTAATATTATTTAGAATTACATTAAATGTAACTTAAACTTGACTCATAAATAATATATATTATTTTTTTCCTTAAATAATATTAGAATTTCAAGTTCGAATCAAGAAGGTAAGATACTACTGTAGTGACAATGGGGAAATCACTCTTGTCAACCAGTCCTACTTTTTATTTTTCAAGAAAAAAATTGAAGAATCTTCTAATTAACTCATGTCTATATTCATAATTAAATTGAGAGCTATAGCTACTATAGTACTATTCCGTTAAGTTCCAAGTGACAATGAGTCTAACTTTTATTAGAATTGTATCGATCACCAAATACCTTTTTATAATAGAAATAATAACAATTTGTAAAACGAACATTAAATGTTTTCTCTTAAGTGTTAACCATCATGCTTGCCAAATTTCAAAGTCATATATGTACTAAAAACAAAGTACTATACAATTTGTATTTAAGATTACAGTTTTTTATTCTTAAATAAATTAAAAAGAAGTTAATTTATGGATTTTATTGTAACTAATATTCGATTGTTGCGAAACTTGACTTACATGCTAAATTTTTTTATGACACATTTAATAGAATAATAAAATACGAATGCATTGAACTTTTATTATGATTTCTTAGAGAGTCATTTGTTGCCACATAACAGAAGTCTTTGAAAAACTCTATTTTAATTTTTAGAATTGTAAAGTGAATAACCCTTCCAGCTGGTACCTTTTTTTTAGATGAATATGACATAAAACCATTACCAAATCTCCTAAGTTCTCTTTCCAATTGTTTTTAATTTTTAATTTTTATATTTCTAACAAATTATTTGGTTTGACATTTTATTTATTAATATTGATTAATCAAACATTAATTATACACTCATTTTAAAAAAAAAAAAATTGGCATGCATAAAGTATAAGGCACTCCACAGTTTATCTGCTTTGAATATTAAACGTTAGTTAAAACCAACAAAAAGTTTTTTTTATTTTTCATAGAAATTATATATCATGACTTTAGTTGACTAAAACAACTTAATACTAAACAAATTCTAATTTAATAGCTTTTGTTTTTTCTATAAACTTTATAATAGAAGTTACATTTAATTTGATATTTTCTAGCAAATTAATTTTCATCCTTGACTTCTTATTCATTAATATTTATAAATTATAGAAATTTCTTGTATAGTTTTTTCCTAGGATTTGCAATAGATATTTTATTTAAATGTTTTTTTTATTAATATTTAAAAAAACATATAACTTGTATGAAATTGTTATTATATGAACAAGTTAACAACTAATAACTAGTTTAGTCAACTTTTAAATTTGGCAACATACATTTAATAAAAACGTTTTGACTAGTATAATTTGAACTTAATCCATTTTAAACAGGGAATCTAATCTAACATTTGATAAGTATTATACTCTCTTCAATAATACACCTAATCTGTGGGCTCAAAGTATTTAATCTTTTGAGCTAAACTTTGACCTTAACATATATATTGGCGTCATGATTAATATTGGCAAAAATTCGACATTTTCTACGTATATTCCCACTTTATAATGATGAAGACCCTTGTAGTTTTGTTGTCAATTTCTTCTCAAAAAAAAAAAAAAAAAAGTTTTGTTGTCAATATCGTATTATGAATCATACTAATCGTGTAAAGTTGAAAGAGCCAAAGCGACGTAAGAGTAAGTATATGCATGGTGTTTACCAAAAAAGTATACGCATGGTGGAAAATTACGGGTAGAAAAATTAGGTTCACATGGTTTACATACATACAACACAAATCACAATCACACGATCATCAAATCACATCTCATGCCAAACACTACGTAACATCACATTCATTTGACATATTTAAGTATTAATTAAAGTAGGAAAACTCCAAGATTATGAAACCATTGATATGACTTGTGCCTGCTTTTTCTTTTTCTTACTCCCTATTTGCAACAATGAAAATTTTACATTTTTACCTTGAAAGCTCCTTAATTAAATCAACTCAAGAGAATTCTTAAAAGGCAGCTTATAAAATATGTGACATTAATGGTGTATATTATATATTATATTATATTACACCTTTTGATAGGCCTATCTAGACCCATCCGAGACCCGACCCACCCGAAGGACCCGACCGGAGACCGACCCGAAACCGGCTGACCCGATCAAGTCACCGGTCGGCGGCGGGTCATTTGTTCCGAAAACCGACTCCGGCAGGTCGGTCTCGGTTTTCCTCCCCCAAAACCCGAAAAACCCGATCCGACTGACGTACTAAGAATTCCAGCAAAAATTTCCAGATTCCGACGGAAATTTCCAGAATCCAGCGAGATTTTCTAAATTCCGGCGAGATTTTCCAGATTCCGACTTCAAATTTTCATATTCTGGCAACAAATTTTCATATTTCGGCGACTTATCAAGTAGATCTAGTGATATTTCGTCCAAATCTAGTGAAATCTCATCGAATCAGGTGAGATTTCTGCCAGATCTAGCGAAATCTCACTGACTTTTCGCCGTTTTCTCGTCGGAATCTCAGATATTGACTCCGTCCGACCCACCCGAAACCAACCGGATGTCTGAACCGCCCGATCCGATCAGTTTCTCGGTTAGCAGCGGGTTGATGGCAGACTCCACCCGATCAGGTCGGGTCGGTTCCGGGTTGGGCACAAACCCGACCCGGACCGACCCGTGGACAGCCCTACCTTTTGATACTCGATGGGCTAAAATGAAAGCGACATAAGAGTAAGAGGCGAAATGTATAGGTATGCATGACATTTGAAGTACTGCATTTTATTTTTCCACATTATATTGTGATTTGTAAACAATTTTGAACCAGCTGAACGGAGTCGAGTGCTAAAAGTTCAAGCATTTTTTTTAGTTTTATTTCGATCGTGAAGTGGAGCTCGAGTTTATTATTAAACAATATTACATATTCAAGTTTGGTTTATTTTCTTATTAAAAAAATTCAAACTTAATTATTTATAAGTTATTTGATTAAATTTTTGTTTCCATTCTATAGTAAAATTATAACTAAAATTTGTTACATCTTTATAAATCTATGAATTTATATTAGGAATTAGTTGTTTATATTATTAACAAACTACAAATAATAGTTTGATATTGTAAGGACACAAATCTGATATTGGGCCTTTTAGCTATAAGCCCAGACTACCTTTTAAAATCCTAGCAATGAATTTGTAAAGAGAGTGGGCTGAAGATTACTTGGTTAGACATGTACGGGTTGAAAGCCCAAGTACAGTATCGATCAGATATGTATTGACAAGACGATTATGGGTTACAATTTTCTCTTCGGCTCTGTCCGAGGAGTGTGTTCATACAAATATTGTTTGGGACTTTTCTCTCTCTTTTCTTCCTCCTTTTTTCCTCAGTTCTCTCTCTCTTCTTTCTCTGATTGTTTTTCTTTTCCCCTTTCTCCTGTTGGCCTTCTTTTCTCTTTATATAGGCCCTCTCCCCTCTTGTCCCATCTCCCCCTCTCCTGAACCTTCCTGGGGCAGCTGTAAAGGAGGAAGTCACTGTTCAGGAGTCTTTTCTCATTAATGCGGCCATGATGTTAGCTGCAGGGCCATAAATGCGGTGGCAGCAGCCTTTCACTTAATATCTGATTTTCGCCAGCTGTCCTTACGGTCAATACAAATCGGGGGATTCTTTGCAAGAGATAAGATTGAGGTTGAGACGCTCGTTAGGGACACCCTTTTAACAATCCGAACAGGAAGTCTCCTCGAACAAGGCCTTCTCCTACGAGATTCACATTTCAGCATCGGATCAAGTTGGGCAAGTACTCCACGAAACGTTGTCCTCGGATGTATAGGTCTCCTCGGACGGACCCACGGCCCAGGATTTGACGTTGGGCCCTTTGCCCCTACAGATATCATATAGACCTATTTATAAACTAATACAATCCAATTTCAATTTTATATAAGTATATTTTTAGAAAAATATACATGTAAAATATATTATAGATAATTAAATCAAGTCTTATGTTCACAAGCTTATTCATAATTTATTATTATGTTTGAACTTGATTTGTTTAATAATCGAGTTTAAACTGAAATTTAAACTTAATTTATTTGTCAAAGAAATAAACTTGAACTATATTTTTCTCGAGCCGAGCACGAGCTAACTGTGCTTGGTACCCTAGACCAGCCGGAATCTGTGCACTACAGTCTTTCTGTCTCTTTTTTTTTTTAATTATTTTTTCCTTTAATTCAACTGGGATGTTTTGCAAACGAAGTTACCTCGGATAGTTGTTGCTTTTTAGTTCTTTTTTACTTTTCTGGTTGCCCTTTATACCCTGGGGGCCCTGTGGGTGTAAGAAAAGTTTTGTAACCGCATGAATAGCGATTTTCCTATTGCATTTGCATGGTCAAGGATGCGGATTTGCTCGCCTACAATCACACGCAAGCATTTCCTAAAATGGCAAACAACGCCATAGCACAAAACTTAGACCAAAAGTCTTGCCTGTCTTGTCATTTTAATGCAATATGTAGAAAAAAAAAAGAGATAGGAACTAGGAGGTTGTTTGATTTGTGTTTTTAAATAATAATTTTTAGTTTTTAAATAGCATTTAATGTATTTTTATATTTTTTTTATTTATACGTATTTCAAAAAATTATAAATAGCAATTTTCAAATTACTTCACCAAACACTTCCTAACTTTTCAAATATATTTTTCTTCAAGAAATAACATATTAATGAGCTAAAAATCAATTTTTTTTATTTGAGATAATTACAAATTACGTCTTTAAATATGGGATAATTTGAATTTCACACCATGAAATTTTAAAATTTTGAATATAATCCTTGAAGTTTTATTCTGTTTATATTAACAACTCATCCATCCATATTTTTTGTTAAGAGCCACATAAATTTGTCATGCGTATTTAATTCATCAAATAAAATGATGTTACGTCATTTTTATTATGTCATATTTTTTTTATTTTTTTTAAGTTACAAAAATAATAAAACATTATTTTATTGCACAAACTAAACACTCATGGCAAGCTTATGTAATACTTAATGAAAAACATGGATGAAGGGGCTATCGACACAAATGAAATAGAATATCAAGGAGTAAAATTTAAATTCTGAAATTTTTATGTGTAAAATCTAAACACTTCTAAACTTTAAGTATATAGTATGCACTTTACCCTTTTTATTTTTTAGAAGTTCTTTTAGACCACAAATTTTGTTACAATCCAAACATGATAGACTATAATTGATTACCTCTATTTTTCACACTAACCTATTATTTCTTATTTATACCAAAATTATGACACAAAAATTATACCCACCGACTATCTTGAAATTTAGCTAAAAATAAAAATATCCATCTCATAAAAAATACAGTGTCACATATTAGATTTCCCAAATTGAATTTCATTACTGGAATTATGAAAAGTCAAACAGTATCCCCAAAAGCCCTATAGAAATTGTTAAAAAATAGAATTGCATGGCACTGTTTTGTGACAAAAAATGAAAGCTTAAACAGTTGCAACTTGCAACTTAGGACCTCTGTTCCGTACTTAACATCTTAAAAAACAATACCTTTTGGACTATCTGAAAAATATTTAACTGCTCTGTCAGACAGCCTCGTTAACTTTTGTCGATTCTGTTTTTTAACAATTTAATAGTGTCGGTTAATTTGGTTGGTTAATTTGGTTTTTAATCCCAGTAAATTTTGGCAATCACCGCTGATTTTCTAATCAAATTTATTCAGACTTTTTTGAACATTAGCTGCACTATATAAAATTTCGCGAAATTCAGTTCACGAAAGCCTATGTCAACTTGTCCATCCAATTACAGCCGTCATTAGATAAATGCTGATAATGATTCTTCAACCAGGAATGCTAGCGCGTATGTAACACCGCCTAAACAAAATGGTAAAGGTCCTAAAGGACATTTCATTTTTCTTTTTCCTTTTTTTTTTTCTAAGCGAGTACATTTCCTTTATTTCTCTCTTTTTTTTTTTTTTTAATTTCACACCAGACTTATATGATAAAGTAGGTTTAGATTTAAAAAAAAAAAAAAATCAATATCTGCTTAAAGAAAAGAAGATAAAAATCTATAAAAGTTTGTCAATTTAATTTTTGTGAAAAATATTGTAAATTTTTTTTGTGTCTATAACATTGCTCTAAGTTGAAAGTTGAAAACTAAGTTTTTTTTTTTTTTTTAATTGAAATCTACCCTAGACAATTTTATGAACAGATAGAACCAAATTTGAATAAAAAGGAAAGGAAGGAATAGTTACAATTTACTTTCACATGATTTAATCATATTTAGTTCGCAAATTCTCAATTTTTATGTTTGACATTTTAAGATTTAGGATCTGTTTGGAATCTGCTTATTTTGTTGAAATTGAAAACTTTTTACTGAAAGTACTGTAGACAAAAGTAAAAATTAATTGAAATAGTACAATGAGACCCATGAATAGTATTAAAAAGTGCAGTGAGGCTTATGAATAATAGCAAAAATAAGTTGAATAATCAAATAAGTTGGTAAAAATAATTTTTTTCCAAACACACACTTAGATTAATAGAAACTCATTAGAATTTCATCCAAAGTAACTTGAACAATTTAATCCAAGCTTATGAGTTAAAATGTAACAATTAAAAAAATTATTGAACCAAACCACAATAAAATAAAATAAAAATTATTGTTGACCTAAAAAAAATATAAAATTTATAAATTTAGATGAAATCCTAACAATTTTATTTTCATTTAAACAGTAACAATAAAAAATTTGCATACTTAATTATGTTGGAAACTTGTAATTCACTTAAGAACAAAACTAAAAAATAAAAAATAAAATATGACTTAATGGTATTGGCCAACTAAGGTTGGACTTTTGGAGTATGGAGACAATGGAATTAGAAGCCTTGGAACCTATTGAAAGTGACATTGATGGCCTATGAACCTAAGCTTTTTTTTTTTTTTTTGGTGGAAAGAAACCTATGAACCTAAGATATCTGATCTGTTTGTGACTAGTGACCACACACACTGACAAGCGTTCATAGTGTGTATGTTCATAGTGTTATATACTTATCATGACATGATATATTTTTTAATCTCTTATCACCACTGGTTGGTTTAAATGTTAGGTAGTCCGTAAAACAATTAATGTATGAAAGATGTGCGAGGCAATATATATGTATTTTACTATTTTATTTTATTTGAGATTTTAATAGACATATTAGAAATTTTAGAATTATATAATATGTATTAGAAAAATATGTATATATATATATATTGCTTTTCTTTTAACATATGTTACTATTTTTTTATTATGTTTTAATGGATAATATCTTTGTATTAATCATATCGTATTTATTGTCCATGCTCAAACTTATCTTTTATACTTATCTTTTATGTATAATTTAAAAATATAAAAATATTGAAAATTATTTTAAATAAAAGATGATTATTGATTTATGATTATCATAATTTTTTGTAAGCACGAAAGAAATAATAAAGCAATGTAAGCCAATGATGTTAAGTTCCCTAATTAAATTCACTAAAAGTCAAACATATAGTTGTATTGAATTTAATTGTGTTTAAAAATGATGATATTCTTTGTATTTTATTAGTCAATACAACCAGATATTTAAATTTAATTAAAGACTTAATGTACTATACCAATGGTAATTATTTTTTCCTATTATAATGCACAATTTCATTAAACAAAAAAAACCACACACATCCCTCCTCAACTCCTTCAAAACCGAAGGAGGGAAGAAAATCTTATTACAAAAAACATAAGACCTATTTGTAGAACGAAGCTTATTGAGTGAATGAGAAACACTATTTGCATCTCTTCTAATTCAACTAAATGCACATAAACCAAAGCAACAACTAAGCTCAATGCATTAGTAGAAATAGACTGCTCAACACTGGGCAAGCCTAAATTCAAAGAATGAAAACAACTTTTAACATCACCCTTTGCAGTATTTTGTGCAAATCCTTAGCTAGTGCTAACTATAAGGTCTAGAGGATTGTTGTTACTCTGTATGCAATGGATCATAGAGTACATATTGCTTAGCCCATACATTTTTAACTTCACCCTCTTCATATAGAGCCACTACTATCACCAATGTTGTAAATTTATGCCTCAACAATTCATAATTTAGCTTTTCTACTCTTATTGTTTGTAAGAGGTTTTCATTGCATTTCTAATATAGGAACCATGGTTCTTGAGTTTGCTTATTTATATACTCTGATAATGTTATTGATGCCGACAAAAAAATTCACACAACTAATGTACTATATCTAAAATTTACCCAAAATAACAATATTGTTCTCTTTGTTAGTTTGTGAGAAAAGCACGAGACAATCTATTACGGAGGGGGGTATGATGTGAAATGAGGGGAGAGGCAAAACTAGAGCGAGTAGAGCCCACAGAGACATGGAAGCGCGTGGCAAGATAAGGGTGGGGCATAAAATAAAAAGAACAGGTAGTCGTTTTTAGTGGAGCAGAGAAGAACGGCATCCAATGATGTAATGTTAGGGACTTATAAGAGAGATAGACAATGTGGTCCCCACGGACCACACGTATCAGTGCCATGTGGGGACCACTTATTTCTGAGAGCTTCAATGACACGTGTCGGCAGAAAGCAACCACGTTTTGTAAAACTCGGATCGTTTGGCCTCTTTAATTATCGAAACGGACAGCGTCGGCAGAGAGAAGAAAAGAAGAAGAAGAAGCGAAAGCGAAAACACAAACAAAACAATTTTAATAGCCCATCATAATAATAATAATACTATATAGCTCTTCAATCACGACAAATTATTAACCCACACAACAATACACACCAACATGAAATGAAATCATACATTCATTTCCTGCCCAAAAAAGAATAAAGAAAAAAAGAAAAGAAAAAGAAATCATACATTAATTGAAGTTATATATATATATATATATATATATATATATATGTTTATGAAATTATGAATTTCATTTGACGAATTTTGAGCTGCATAAGTCACAGGATGCCTTTTAAGTCCTTGACATACTTTGTGAGAGAACATTCCGTGACCTTTTAACAAGTAGAGACGTGTAAAAAAAAAAAAAAAAAAAAACAAGTAGACAACCTAATTAGCAAAGTAAAATTTTATGCGATTCCTCTCTTTTGACCATTTTAACTTTTTTTTTTTTTAGTAAATTGACTATTTTCACTTAAGTGATGGTTTTCCTATTTAAAAAAAAAAAAAAAACTTAAGTGCTGGTTTGGAAGATTTTATTTTTTATTGATTTGATTTATTGGATCTGAAAAATAAGTTAAACAAAAATACAATCATATTGAAAAAATTAAAAATTTAAAAAGTTGTAAATAAATTAAATAAACTGAATAAGTGAAAAATAAACTATTTAGAAAAAATTTAGCTCCAAACAAATCAATTTGATGTTATTTTCTTTTAAGTCATTGAAAATGCATCATTGTGTAGTTTTTGTCACATTATTTTTTAAAAGAAAAAGTTTACCTTCTAAGTGGATTGGAGGGAATTTCCACTGACTCACTGTATTTCATGTGTATTTATAGTCACATGACTTATAGCTTATTTAAATAATACAACTCATCACACAGTGAATTAGAGGGAAAACTTGCATTACTTGTTTAAATAATATATACAAATAATCTCATAAATTGTGAAGATAAGCTCTAAAGGAAACCCAAATTCCTTTTATGATCTATAATATTCCAATTGTACACTTTTTATTTTTTATTTTATTTTTTTGGGTTGAATTCTTCCATTCGTACACCGACACACACATTGCATGCCTCCCTTATTCAGCAAAACTAATTCATGAAACCGTTGTACAATTTGTTTGATATCTACATTCGGGGACTTCCTGTTGTAAGAGGGTACAATTGAATGATCTAACTGTTCTATATATCTTGAGGCAAACAGTAAAAAATAAAAAAGAATACAGAATTACAAAGGCTCTATGGATCTGATCAGATTAAATATAATTCATTTATGAATATTACACTAAAATATTGTATTTCATTAAAAGTTATGATGAGTCAATTGTAGCCAATTATGATCTCTCCCACTGTCTAAAATCAAGACAAAAATAAAAGGATATCATAAATCATTAAAGGAATAGCCACAATGAAATGGGTCCAACAAAGATTTCGAGTGGCTTGAAACTCAGAAAGTGCATTTGGAGTCTTCTAAATTGGTGTATAATAGTGGTACTTATGACAGATTAGATCAATTAATATAAGTATATAACTCTTCCTGTTTGTTAAATATGTTATTCTAGATAAGGCCCAACTCTATTATTCAAGTAACAAATTATAATACAAATAAAGTACTCATAATTTTACTTGTAGTATAATAAACTAATCATAATTATAATACAAATTCATTGAACTTTATAGTAAAGATATGACAACTATGAGTTTTTCATTGTGGACTACTTAAGTTTATTATTAAAGTTCAACTTCATTGTGGGGAGAAGGGCCCAAGATTGTATCTCTGACCGTGAAAGGGTTAAGACCCTAATACTTTATTTTGGGCCTTGTAGGGCTAAAGGCCCAAACCCTCGCACTGAACCTCCAGCCTGGTCCGAGGATGAGATCAGGTCTGAGGAGAAGCAAATGAGTGCATAGGATCTCGGATCGTAACCCATGGCTTTTAGAACTGATAAGGATGGTCGAAGGAGTAATCCCAATACCGAAGAGAGTATCTGCCCAAAATATCTATGGAAAGGCTGCCATCACCACATTAAATGTGCCGTACCTACTCTCCTGACCGCATTTATGTGAAAAAAAACCCCTGAACTGTGTAATCTTGACCACCGCAACTCACAAAAAGCCAAAGAAGATACATGATGGGACATGTACTCAAGTGGAGGCTTAAATAATCGACAAGTGTAGGGTGAAAATGCTCTAAAAATAGCTATATAATGTAAAGGAATCCCTCTTAAAAGGGGAAAGGGAGAAAAAGAAAAGAAAAAGAAGGGAGCTTGTATCAAAATCAAGAACAATGAATTAACTTCCTTGGATCATTGCCGAGGACAGTTTGTTGCACGTAAAACTTTTATTTTTGTCTTTCTTATACTTTTAACTCGCCA
The DNA here is from genome assembly GCA_033629205.1 of Lithocarpus polystachyus. Lineage (NCBI taxonomy): Eukaryota > Viridiplantae > Streptophyta > Magnoliopsida > Fagales > Fagaceae > Lithocarpus > Lithocarpus polystachyus. The sequence goes on along the minus strand of CM066163.1, from coordinate 12,207,834 downwards.
TGTTGATTGCCTAATCCAATCTAGCCCAGCTTATTTTTCTCACTCTCTACAAATTCATTGTTATTGGGTCACTTTGGGCCGGTCCATCCCCCTTTGGGCCGGAGCTTGAAACCATGTCCTTACAAACAACTATAATAAGTATTGTCTGTAAAATTTTGATAAGAGATACTTCATGTGAAAAAGATTCTATATTTAGTAGATAATCAATAATTATTATATTACATGTTTAAATATCATTATAATTATTTTTCTAACACCGCGAAACCATTCTCTTCATATTTTTCATAATTTTTTTACATAAATATAATAGTTATGCTATGTATTACTGTATTTTATAACATGGTGAAATATTTGACTTATTTTATACGTATATGTAACTTATTTTTCTCAAATGTTATATCACCGCTGTCTTTCTTTTTCTCCATAAAGTAATAGATTTCTTCTGGGGCAAGAGCATGTCAAAAATGGCTAAGTAGAGCTCGCAGTGTCAATAAGTTCATTTATTGGAACCAATAATGCAACTTAAAATTAATTTTTGTCTTATTCTTTGGAGTAGCTAAATAAATTAATAAAAACCACTAGGTTCGAGAAGCTTGAAGTAAGAAACAAGTTATATTTGTTTTGTTCACCAAAAATACAAATCTTTACACATGATACTTCTACTGAAGGCAATTCTATAATTCATACCGTGGCCAGAGCATTAAGCAAAAATGAAAATTGTCTATACCTACCTGACATTACTATTTTCATTCGAATTAATTTGAATGGGTTTGACAATGTTTCACTCAAGAAGAATTTGGCAATGAAGCAACAAATTAAAATGATGATAGAGTTAAAGCAAGAGGCAAACAAAGACTATAAGGCAAGCTAACTTGCACTCAAACTGTAATTTTTTTTTTTATATAAGATAGAATTCTACTCTAGTCTAATCTAAGTATATATATGTGTGAAGCTCCCTCCTGAAAACTTGAACTCCGACCCTTGCCCCCGCCCCCCCACACCCCACAAGCACTTATGCTTGTGGAGTTACCATCGCACCAAGGGTATGCGATGATTAAACTGTAATTTTAGTACAAGTACAATTGGCTCCAAGAGCTCCACTAAAATGAATCCAATATGTAAGTAAGTTTGAGTACAAGGTTAATTAATGCACACTTATATGAAACTACTCAAGTCTTTACTGAGCATGAACATAGTAACATTCTATCTATTGGGTGTGTATAGAACCATAGTTTACCCAATTTTATCTGGACATCAATGAACACTAAGATGATGTTTCACCAATAATCAATAGAATCTTTAATTTCCATTGCAAGAGTCGAACTCAGGACCTAGTGCCCACGAAACCTTAAGAATAAGCTTAGTGACCATTGAACCACCACCCTTGATATCAAGTACTATATTGTTTAGATTGCATCTTACACTCCATAATTGTGTCATGTATTTCAATTTAAAGTATAACACACGATATGGTATATTTCTGTCATATGGTATACTATAAGCATATTAAATAATTAATATGATTTGCTCTAGCTGAAACTTTATTACTAAAATTTCAAGAAATTTAAAAATGCTATTTCAATTCAATTAGTTTAAATTTTTTTAAAATGTTTTATTATATCATAAATAATTTTTTTAATAATAAACTTGAGTCCTATACATCATGTTTATACCATGTAATTTAATGTAAGTATTACACGTATGATGTGCTTTCACCATGTGACATAAAATGAGCCCACCAAAATTATTAACATAGTTTTGTTAAAAAAAATTGAAGTAATTTAGTTATATCATACTGCTATGATTATTAACATACTGCTATGATTAAACTAAACTATCAAAAACCTTAAGTGATTTTAAAAAGAAGTTTCATTATACAAACTTTAAGTAATTTTTAAAAGAAGTTTTATGGTTTATCATCTTTTTTTCTTTTTTCTTTTTTTCAATTTCAATTAATATTACTAAATTATTTTGTTTAGTTTACATATAAATTTTTATTAATATGTACATTTCATGAATATTGTGCTAATTAATTAATATATTTAGGTTTTCTTAATTTTTTTAGATTGTATGTCTATTTAGAGGAAATCTTCACAACACACAAGCCTGTTCTTGCTGCTGAAATGTAGGCATGATGTACAGTCCCCATATATAAAGATTTCGGCTGAAAAAACATGTAAACTTCATAGATATATAGATAGATAGCTACATTTAACTTTGTCAGTTCTGAAAAAACCAAGCTAACAACTGGATTTGAATGAGTATTAACCACTACTCGACGCAATAGTTTGTTTACTAATCAAGGACTTTATTTATTCTTGATAGAAAGATAAAAACATAATTTTCGATCGATCACCAACCAAAAATTAAGCCGAATTGATCCATGCTTCTCCTCCAATATTTGGCTCTGAGTCATTTTCCAGTTACGATCAAATTTTTTTAGTTGTTAAACTATTCATATCCTTCTTCCTTTTGATAACATAGTTTTAGTTAAGGTGTAGAGAATTACTCAGCTATGGTTGTCCTTTTGCAATAATTATTATTTATGTTCAGATTAAATGAAACAATCAGATGGGTTTTAATAGGCAATTCAAGAATATCAACATCAAGCTCTCAATAATTAAATAGTAATAATGGTTTGTTAGGTTTTAGGGTCATGATTATAATACCTTGAGAAGATGTATTGACTAAGACAGTTCAAATGTTCAATATATATAATTAAGCAATTGTCGTAAATTATAAATAAGTTAATGCTTTAAGTGATCATCTCATTAATAAATAGAAAAAGATGGTTTATTCTGTGTGATTGACTTTTTCTTATTGTTGAGGGGTCATGTAGGGTTTCCCATTTTTGTTGAGTTATGGCCAGTATTACTCAAATAAATGAACTGTTTGCTTGTCTTTTTCGCCTTGGATTATAAGCCGGTTTTTTTGCTTTTAGTTTTTATGTATAATTTTTTAAAATCTTACATTTTTTTTTCTTCACTCTTTTTAAAGTATAAATATACTTTAGCATACTTTCAACAACAAAAAATTCTGTAAAAAAAAAAAAACTAAATAAATTGTTTTCAAATGCAAAAAGCTAAATAAGCTTTCAATAATTGACTTGAAATGTTGTTCTTGTTATCCTTCTAATATGTCATTATTAATTAAGTGGAACCAGTAGTGGTTTAGGGGTCGTTTTAACCCAAACGTTTATTAAATATATGAAGTGTAATGGGAAAAGAATAGAGGGGGAAACATTAATTGGATGCTTCCTCTAACTGGACAGTAATGTAAAGAGGAAATTCCAATTTGCCAGCTAGCATGATAGCAGGTCTCCAAATGAAAATGGCGACTTTATATTATAATATTATATAAATATCGTAGCATGACGTGTGGATTTTATTGGTCTAGTTTTTTTTAAACTTGTTTAATTAAGATTATTGAACTTTATCCAGTGCGCTGAGCTCAATGCAATTTTATAATACATAACTTCTTCGTCTTTCATGCAATTAATTAATATGTATTACACACAAATAATATTATATATATATATATGTATATATGTTTTAATATTACTATTATTTTTTTAGTACTGATCGATGTTTATAGAGCAGCACGACTGCACGAGAGAGAAGAAGAGAAGCTATGCATCATGATATATGCAACTTAGTTGTATGCTTTTAAGTTGTATGCACATGTGACAGTGCACGTACACATTTGTATATATGTGCTTCATGTGAAAGGGCGTACGTGTACCAATTTTACACACGAAGCATTAATATTTAATAAGATGTAGTAGATACTATTGGATTGTCATATAATCGTATAGCCAACTCAGAAAAAAGAAATATAATCGAATAGCCAAATATAATCAAGGTCGAAACTTGAAAATTGGAATTAATTTATTTCAGACCTTTCAGTATTAAAAAAAAAATTGCTTACATAATTAGAGGATAATCCGGAAAACAAAAATTAAACTGACAAGATAAACCAAATAGTCTGTAAAACAATATGCAGAATATATATATATACTATTGGATAGTCATATAATCGTATAGCCAACCCAGAAAAAATAAATATAATCTAATAGTAGCTAAATATAATCAAGGTAGAATTTGAAATTTATTTATTTTTCAGACTTTTCATTAGGGAGAAATAAAAAAGTTGCAGAGAAAAAAACTGCTCACATAATTAAAGGATAATTGGGAAAACAAAAATTAAAGTGACAACATAAATCAAATAGTATGTAAAACAATATGCAGAATATTATATGTTTGTATTAATTTTTTTTAATATAAGCTTATTTGTTTTTTTTTTTTTAATTATTTTTTAGTAGTTGAAAGTTGACAGAAGTATAATTCTATTTAAAAATAAGTGAAACTTTAAAAAGCTATAGATAAACAAATAAGGCGATAAACTAATATAATATTAACAAAGTTTGATTACAAAATTTGTTGTAACTTGTAACCTTAAATGACATGTGTATTTGTCATGTGCATACTAAACTACAATTAAGTGATTGCATTATGTATACAATCATTTTAAGCGAGTCACGTGCAATACAGATGACAGGAGCACATGTGATATGTCACCTTCCTATTATTGAATATATGGAAAAAGTTAATGGATGCTCTAAGCGATTGTATACAATTTATTTTAAGTGAATTGTGTGCATGCATATGATAGGAACACATGTGTTATGTCACATTCCTATTGTTGAATATATGGAAAAAGTTAATAGATGCCCTAAAGACAATAATTTAAGAAATATTCTTAAAAACTTTCGATTGGAAAATAAGAAAATAATTGATTTTTTTTTTAATTTTAATATATTATTTTTCATATAAATGATATCAAAACTTTTCTAAAATTGTCTATTACAAAATATTTTAAAAGCACTCGTTAATTAGACCCATAATATATATTACACGCGCGTGCAAGTGTATGCGCGCAAACATATATTAGTGTGAGAGAGCCACATAGGCGATGGTAAAGCCAAGGTAGTAGGCTTTTCCCTAGTTGGAGATGATGATGAATAGATAGCATTCTTAAAAACCCCTTTAAAATCAAAGAGAAATGTGAGTGGTGGTGGTGGCATGGTATGGGGTTGAGATCTGAGAATAAGAATGATTGCTAATAACATGGAGAGCCTCATTAGTTTTTGTGTGTACAGGTTCTCTCTCTCTTTTTGTGGGATTTTTGAACCTTTGCTTTGTTGGTACGAAAGAATTTTATTTATGGGTGGGAGAAGAGAGTAATGTTATAGAACCCAAAAAAAATTATACCCACTTGGGGTCCCACGTTTACACAAGACAGCTTTAGTCCACCTCCCCATACTTTCTATGCTAAAGCAACCCAGGTTTTTTTTTTTTTTTTTCCCTTGGATTCGATTTGCCTTTGGTACTTCTCCAATCTCCCAAGTCATGTGCCCTTTTCCTTTTGCTTTCCCCTTTGGTGATTATGATCATATTGTTTTTTTGTTTATCTTGTCTTAAGTTGCATTAAAATTCTAGCATTAATTATTGATGCCAGGTAACTGACCTTGGAAACTTAATGACACTCTTCTTTAGGTGTGTGCTTTCTAGTTTAAGTTAACTTTATAACTTTTTATTGAAATAGTATTTTGACAAATTTTAGATTAAACCCTTTCATGTTTGCAGAATATAAAAATAATTGAATATTAATAACTATTTTATAATTAAAATGTTTACTTAAAAAAAATTTAAACTTATACTCAAAATATGAGTTTGAAGATTAAATAATAAATAATTTTTAATTAACACAAAATTTGATGCCATATATAGAATATCAAATATATATAATTCAACAATCGATTCATAATATTAATCCAATCAAAAGTTATTTAACATAAAAAAAAGCTACATAAAATATACCTTGATCCTAATACACAGATATATCAACATGTTTTGATACAACTAAATATAAAATTTCATGCCAGTGGATTTGTATATCACTTCACACAAAAGTTTGAACTAAGATTATGCCATCAACATTATATCAGATACTAATTTTGTTATAATCATAGAGTCTCTATACCAACTTGCCTAGAACGAGCTTTTTTTACTTTTAGAAAACTATTTCCAATTTTTCTACCTCTTAGTTTTTATTTTTAATTTTTTAAGAATTTTTTTTTAATAGGATGCTTAAAAACTTAACATTGAGTATTCTATGTAAGTGTCTAAAATATTATATTGGGACACTATCTAGGTATCTAACCCCAAAACCTTAAGTTGGTGAGTTTGCATTAATCAGTGTAATATCAAAATTAAATAAATATAGTATGTCTACTTGGATTCGCATTACAGAATAGATGATAGAGCTGTCAAAGACTTAGTGGCAAATAAAAGAAAATATTTTATAAGGAAGAAGATTAAAATGGTACAACAAACATTGCAAATTGTTTCTTTGAAGTTGAATTTATTAAAGGATTTAGCAGTTTTCTTGCAAGTTATCTTAGCATGATCATGAAGAATTAGTAAACAAGTAGCTAATGAAAATTGATCCATGTGTAGAAATCCATGAATCCTGATAAAGGAAATTGCAAGGGTTACTGTAGCCAAAGCGACTACTTCAAATGTGACATAATTAATTACTTATTCACTTAGGCAATCACACATAAGGGTGTTTGTGGTGTGATTTTGGGCCATTTTTAGCACCGCATTTTGCGGTGCAGTTTAGCTAAAACCATAACTACACCGCACCTTGTTTTTGCGGTCACATGTGCGGTGTGGTACGGTTTAGAGTTTAGCCAAAACCATAACCACACCGCACCTCATTTTTGTGGTTATATGTGCGATACTATGTATAAGATGCAGTTTGAAGTCGATTTCCTACTCAATCTAAAACTAATTTTTCCCTTTTTTTGGGCCAAGTTTTAAATTATTGAGCTAGTTTTTCTTTTGGGTTGATTTTTCTAGTCAACACTTGCTAGGGTTATTAAACTTTTTTTTTTTTTTGAAAACTAGAGTTATTAAACTATTAATAATATATTTAATATTAAAAATAAATAAATAAATTAATATATAGAGAGCGTGCGGTATGGTGCGGTTTATGCAGTTTTTTATTATAAAACCGCAAACTGCAGTGTGGTGCGGTGCGGTGCACTATCACTTGTTATGCGATGTGATTATGCTATTTTGAGGACAATTTTAGTGCGATTTTTACGATTTGTGTGGTTTAGTGAACACCGCTAAGCACACATAATTACTTCAACAAATTGTTAAAACTTACGATTCGCTAAACAAAAGATGAAAAAGAAAAAGTTACGGTCCTTACGGATATGAAGCTAGAGTCTAGACTGTAAACATTTGGAAACAAACCATAAAATAATAAATGAATGGGCAGTGGTACAGGACTCGTTTTTTTTTTTTTTTTTTTTTAACAAGTTGTTAAAAACTAAAGATAGCTGGTTTTGATTGGAATAATATTTCTTTTACACGAGTCTACCACTACGTAGATAAGCTTTAATTGCAGATAAATGTATTTATAGTGTGTTTTGGTATAATTTTGAGTCATATTTAACACCACACTGCACGATTTTCCTAGAACCCTCTCCACACCGCACTTTAATAGATCAGTCAATGTGGGGTGCAATGCAATTTGATCAGCTTTCATATATATTAAATAGAGGTTAAATATTTATAAAATCTATATTAAATATAAAGAAAAATTATATATTAATAGGCGGGGTGTAGGACAGTTTTTTGAGGTTTTTTGAAAACCTTAAAACAACTTGGTGTGGTGTGGTTTTAATATATAATATATATTTAATTAGTTGAAACGCAGTTCATATGATATAATATAAAATACCACACAAATGACACATATATGGGTACGGTACAATGAGGTATGATTACTCTATTTTACAAGCGGTTTTGGTTAATTTAGAAACAGTTGTCCGAGCAATTTTGTGAATAAACCTAGTTGTAGATAAGTTTTTGCCAAAGAAGTCATAGATTTTAGGATAAATTTTAGGGGGGAAAAAGACTATTTAAAGTTTAAAACATCTACAAACCACATAAATCCAAAGTTAGAATGTGTGATCACACGATTGGCTTTTGCCAAGCTGAGTATCATTGTCTTTTAATCCGAAAAGTCTGGGGGCTCAAAATTTGGTATGATCTAGGGCTTTGATTTGACACAAACCGAAGTTGATGCAAGCTGGGCCATGGCACGTAAACTGGCTTAAATTGCAGGGGGGCAAACTAACCAGGGGCCCATTTATGTCCTTGAAGTGGAGAGTGGTTTAATTTTGCTCTCAGCATGTTCTTCTATAACTTACGTGTCACGAAAGTTCTCTATTTTTTGAATGCTTACCTTACTCTCTCATTGCTTGTACTTCATCTGTTTTCACCAGCTTTTAGTTTTCCTAATCTTCTAATGTTTGGTTGAAACTAAAAAAAGAGAAATGGCTGTACAGACATTTTTACAAGGAGTAGAGACCAAAATAGCTGAGTGCAAGAATATATCCAATGTTCACCTTTTGTATATCAGTTTCTAGTTTGGGAATTGGGATCTAATGCGAATTGGGCTCCCCTGGGAATGCCCTATGAACCAATGCTTAACTTTTAATATTATCCATAGAGAGAGAGAGAGAGAGAGAGAGAGTTCTTATCTGTTCCAAACATACTAGTGGATTTATAGATTTGTTGGTTTGAAACTTGAATTCAGTACCTCATCAATAAATTGAGGCCCAAAAACCATTAAACCAACAATACAATAATACTGCGAACATATCCGGTGACTTGTGTGACGGTAAATGGTTGACAAAAAGTGATGAGTTATAGGTTGGTCCAAATAATCAATAATGGGTAGGAAATATCTACCACTTACATTCATACAAATCAACAAATTGTGAAATTAGGTGTATTCTTAGATGTATTCGGTATAATATGAATTATAAGTAGTAAAAGAATAAACTAGTTGCATTACAAAAATAGAATAATATGGTAGTACTCTAACAATATTATAATAACTAATTCGCTTGTATTTAACATCTTCCCATTTCAATTCAAGGTGGTCATCGCCAACTTGGATCCATTTGTCACGGAGCCTTTTTATTTAGCATCTAACATTTTGTTTATGTACAACTTTTTAAAATCTTACTTTTTTAAAATATAAATATTTTTTAGCTCACTTTTAGCACAAAAAAAAAATAATAATAATTAAAGCGATGCCAAACAGATACTTAATTTAGATAAAAGATAACAATAGATATAATAATTTGTTTAAAAAAAACTTAGTAGATCTCTTTTTGTGAAAACATCTATTAACAGATTTAACATTATAACTGTAGTAAGTGGGTTCCAATTTGAATTTAAGTGATATACTAATAGTTTTGTGGTAATAACATACTTTGTGATGTCTCATGTTTATAATTCCACTTAAATAAGTTGATGTTTAATTTGTTAATTTTTAAAACTTTAGAGTTTAATTTGTTACTTATGGAACTATATATCGGGTTCATTATTAAAATATAATTTACCTTTTTTCAAGTGGGATTTTATCTTGAGGAGAGTATAATTTTATCCTAACATGAAAAAAAAAAAAAATTTGAGAGATTCATATTAATGATTTCTGCTTCACGTGATGTGTTTCCCAACTGATTGTGACTGTGCTACCTTACGGGATTAATTTGATTTGATTCACTTTGGTCTCTTCATGCAAAGCTTTACAAATTCTTCTAGTTTATTCTAGAACATTTATCAAATTTGATTTTATATATAATTCGATTAAGCATTTAAATCAGATAACTCTATCTTCACACATGACTCATATGGTTATGACTATCTAATTATCAATCAAGATGGCAAGAGTTTTGAAGAGTACGGACACAAAGTCACAAATACACAAAACAACAAAAACGTTGAAAAGAAATCAATCACTATTCACAATTGTGTCAATTTCACTCAATAAAATCATCATTATCTTAGCTCCTAGTGTTCAAGTAAAATTTGTTGTTGTCATTTATGGATCTTACTAATGATGACAAATTATCACATAATTGGAATATTTTATTCTTTTATTTTGGTAAATTCGTTGAAACTAAACGTAGTTCTTAATTTCTTTCTTTTTGGTAATCATTGAAACTAATTCTAGTTCTTTAGAGTGAGGACAAGCCAAAAGTAACGACAAACTAAAAAAAGAGAAAGCAATCTCATAATTAAGAAATAAAAAAATATATAAAAAGTCTATAACATTATCTTCATGCTTTAATTGTAGATTTGGCCGTTGATGGGATGAAATTGAAGTGAAAAAAAAAAAAAAAAAAAAAATCTTTGTTCTTTTTTGGCGATGTGATGGATATTCATCACGTCATTCATAGACGACTTGGCAGAGGCTGTTGAACATTCTACAATTTCTCAACTGTAGATTTTGCGGTTACACTTAATTAATATTTTTTTTTTGTTAAGTAAGAGATTTAAGATTATTCAATTTTCTAAAAATAATTGATATTTTAATTTAATAATAAAAAGCACTTCTCAAATGTGGATTCTATGCATTAAAACAATCTTAAAAAGAAAAAAGAAAAAAAAAAAGACTGAGTAGTGTGAAAGGGGTTGTAGCTAGCTTGTGACTGAGTAGAACATTAGGCTTTAAGAAAGAGACAGGAATTCTAAGATCAGAAACTATAAGGTCACTATCGTGTTCTCAGTGGGGTTGGGATAAACTACAATGACTGATCGTAGGAGCTTTACTGTGACTGAGTCTGTGAGGGTAGACCTGCCTTCCTGTCGGTGCTGCACCATAGGTTTGGTAGTGATTTTAATTTTGGATCAACAATGAGTGTTAATAACATTACGTGGTCCACCCAAGAGGACCAAACAATTTAGTAGTGTGTAATTTATTTATATTTTTTATAAAAAAATTGTCAATATTCCACTTGATTAAATTCTGTTTAATGAAAAATGTTTTTAGTTGAATACATTTTTAAGTTTTTAGTTGAGTTCCTAAAAAAGATCCAAAACATTTTTTGACAGTGAAGTAAAAATTTTAATTCTTAATAATGAACACAAACTTTACCATACCAATATTTAACGAATAAAGAGGTTTAAAAGGTTTAAAGCTTATGTATATTTAAGAGTTAGGTTCTTTTAGATATATATTATAAAGACATTAGATCCAGGAGCTCAATATCTATGTGTATATTGGGCTTGAGGCCCTATTCGAGGATGTGAAGTCGTCTGAGGATAAGTAAACGTTGTTCAAAAGCGTCCATGTTAGTAAAATGAAAATTTAGTTGTGGTCATAAAGGCCTAGGGAGGTGAGCCGACGATGAATGGCTCCTCAGCCCGCCAAATCCGAGGTTCGATAAGATAGCCTGCCGTCCAAGGGAATGTTCTAGGAAGTTCCGTCAGTATGGATAAGCATTACAGAAACATAGGACAGGGAAAAATCCTAAAAGATCCGAGGAGAAAACTGCTACTATCGCATTGAATACTCTACAGTAACCTCTAGCTGCATTAATGTGAAGGCGATATCTGAACAGTGGTTTTTAGCCTTATAGCTACTACATAAAGACTTCAAAAAGGTGCTAATGAGACAAGTATCAACATCAACCATCTAGCTTACATGTGGAGGGCAAAGATGAAAGGAGGAAAGAGTATAAACGGGATGAGATACCCAGAAAGAAGGGGATCGAGAAAAAAAAGAAAAATATTGTAGCCATCAAGAACAGATTTTGTAACCAAACTTGAAAGAAATATATAAAACCTGATCTTCTCAGACTATGTTGAAGATGATTTTATCTAGTTTAAATCATTTTGTTTTCCTTCTCTTGTCCTCTGAATCTATTATTCTTATTGCTCAACTCGTTAAAACCCAGTTTTTCAACTCACTATCTACAAATTCATTATATTGAGTTTTTTGAGCCTAAGTTCATTCCTCATTTGGGCTGAGTACTCAACATCAACCATCTAGCTTACATGTGGAGGGCAAAGATGAAAGGAGGAAAGAGTATAAATGGGATGAGATACCCAGAAAGAAGGGGATCGAGAAAAAAAAGAAAAGCACTGTAGCCATCAAGAACAGACTTTGTAACCAAATTTGGAAGAAATATATAAAACCTGATCTTCTCAGACTATGTTGAAGATGATTTTATCTAGTTTAAATCATTTTGTTTTCATTCTCTTGTCCTCTGAATCTATTATTCTTATTGCTCAACTCGTTAAAACCCAGTTTTTCAACTCACTCTCTACAAATTCATTATATTGGGTTTTTTGAGCCTAAGTTCATTCCTCATTTGGGCTGGGTACTCAAACTATATCTTTACATACACCATTATTAGTTTCTTTAAGACTTTCTTTTCTTTTCCAGTGTATTAAGTATTCTAAAAAAAACTAACGAATAATATCCGCACAAAATTTAATATAAATAACATAAATCCATAGTTCCAACAAATCGACGGATGGGTGGTTAGTTTGGAACTTGGAAGGGGGAATTGGGTCTTTTAGGTCTTTTATTTCTTTATAACGTTGATTGATATGGTTGTGAAGTTAAGTTCAAGTGCAAAATTCAACTTAAACTCAATTAAATACATTTTTGGTTGAGGATTTGGTGGAGCACTCCTTCCCACATAGATGTAGTGAAGACTAATTACACCTTATGAGCTGGAAGTGGACTTGTTAAGTCTAGCTCTTGAAAGAGATTTCCTAATTTGACTTTGTTACACTTACACGATATATTTTGGTGTGCAAGAAATGTTTATTAGTTTGATAAGGAATCAATATTAAGTTCTTGTCCACCAAGAAACAGATACTAAACCCTTATAAATATATTTATATAGGTTGCACCACAAGTTGGTTTTGTGAAATTTTTTTTTTTTTTTTGAGAAACAAAAACACACAAAGGAGAGAGAGAAAGAAGTTTTAACACAAAAGCACACCATAACTCCACTCAAAAGTATTGTAATTCTTATTATTCATAGTGGCTTTTTAAAAAATAAATTAGCATGTAGGCATAGAGTTGTTACAGAGTTATGTTTAAGCTCGTCATAATTACTTATATTGCCAATATCAACATAATAATTAATAAACATTTAAAACGTTAGGGTATAAAATTCAAATACTTTAAAACTTTAGGGTGTAAAATCCAAACACCTCAAACTTTAGGGTGTAAAATCCAAAAATTTCTAATATATAGAGGGAAAAATCCAAATTCTGAAATGTTAGGGTGTGAAATCCAAACATCACCAAACTTCAGGGGGTAAAATCCAAATTTTGAAACTTCAGGGTGTAAAATCCAGTCACCCCCAAACTTTAGGGGTGTAATTTGCAGTTTACCCAACATTTAATATAGAACTCAACACACATGACACACCCTTATCTTATCCAATCCAAATATACGTAATCTGGGTATCATAATTGTACTATTAAATGTAAAGGGAATTTAGTTTAAAAAGGTGAAAATTGAAGAACACAAAGACAACACCTAAAGGATTTGGAGATGCAACATTCGTTTTTTTCTTCATATAATGCGTCCGAACATAAAGATGAAGATAAAGATGCCTAACATACAGGTTATAATATTTAATGATTACTCCATGCGCAAAGTGGTCCAAAACTAGTTTTCTTGCCTAGTGAGTGTGTGGATTCTGAGGAATCCAAACCCATCCTCAAATCCAGTCCTATAACTACGTACCAATGTACCATGCTTCATAATTGTAAGTTTCTCTCTTGTTGTTTTCTTCGTGGACAGTAATATTCATTTCATGCCCTGACCTACAATCGTGGACACTATAGATGCACATTTTTGGTTCACATACCTTCCACTTTAAATGCCTCATGTGCACATCTTTACTACATTTTGGTTGGTTTAGTTATTACTAGATTTTAATCCTGTAATTTCTTCGCGAATAATATAACTAGTTTTGTGGGACAATTTAGGTTGAACCAAACCTGTAATATATAATGCAACCTATACATACAGAGAAGATATAATGAAAGCCTATAAGGGAGCAAATAGACCAACACAGCTGGAGACTCGTTGTCCCTATTTTCCTACTTAGCCGTAAGCATTGTTTGGTTGTAGCTGTACTACTAATCACATAGAGCAACTTTGGAATATCTGAAACTATAGACTACGTAACAACCGGCAAAGGTGATTAATACTGTCTTCCGTATGATGGTGTCGTAGTCTCCTCAATCACACGTTTTAATGGTAGTACATCACTTTTTTTGGGATTGAGACTGGCCTCGACGTCAAGTGATATAATTGTAGTTTCAGTTAATTTAATTAGTAAAATCTCTTGTCATCGAATAGGAGGTCTAGAGTTTGATTTCCGCTTACAACAAAAAATTTAATTAATATCTCGTTTTTATAATAAATAGTAATTATCAATAGCATATATCTTAAGTTAAAACTACCTTAAAAAAAAAAAAATGAAGCCTTTCTTTTTTTCAACTCAAGGCCCAAATGAGAATGAGTTGCCTATTACTTGCCCAATGTGCACGGGAATGTCACATTCTGTATTGCTTTGTTTTTTGTTTATTGGGTTATAATTTCACAACCTAAAAAGTCAAGTGAGCCTTTAAACTTAAGTCCAGCTTAGGATAACCCAAATTGACAAGCCCATTGGATTGAGTGATTCCCCACTCGGCTTCTGGGAAGATAGGCCTAGTTTTTGGTTTAATTTTTTGGCCCATTCGTGGTTCAGTACGCCAGGAGCATGGAGCCTGTTCCTAATGGATCGAATATTGAATTGCTTTGTGAGTGATGGATTAATTTTTTGAATTGTCTTTCTTACTTTTCTCAATTTTGGTTCAAAGAAATAAAAACAATAAAATTTACTTCGAGAGAAACTGAAACTTCCAATTACACTATCTAACAATTTATAATTGAGGAAAATTTTCAAATTTCTTGAATTTATCAACAAAGTAAATTATAATTTATCCTAATCCAAACAAATTTAATTCATTCAATTGGGATATTTGAATCAATCATAAAAAATTTCCATCACAACATAAACAAATTCAAAGTTTCAAACTAAAAACGTTTGAATCCATAAAAAAAATTCTTAATCTAATTTAACTTATTTAAATTAACCATAACAAACTAAAAACATATTCCCACCCAATCTTAACAAAATTTAGATAGATCCCAAAATAATTTCACCTATAAAGTCATATTAGTTTACTAAAGAAATTGCCGGAAGTATTAACGGAGAACATATCCTTAATAAGAGAATAAGTTCTAGGGTATGTTTCTAATTCTGATATAGAGCACAATTGTAGTCTACGTTTAGGCAGGTGGCTCAACATATTATTGGGTGTAAGGTGATAACTTCTCTTATCATTTATTTTATGTAAAGAAATATTAATTTCCTCCAATATATTCTCATCTTATACTTCTTTGCAAATCCATCAATTTGGAATTTGTATTTTTTTCAAAAGTTTTAGTTTCAATTGAACTGATTTCTGTATGCTAATACCATGATGATCATGCCAAAAATCATTAAACATGTTAAATGCCTTTCATGCAAAATTTGACCACATTACTATGAGAATTTTTCATATATATAGAGTATTTTAAAAATAAAATAATTTTTTTTATAAAAAAACTTGTAAATTCAAAATAGTGTCATTTCTGTCAAATACTGCAAATCAATTTCAAATAGATTCATTTCAAACCTTGCTCAAATTTGCAGTTATTACAAGCTCAACACATTTCTGAAAATTTTTAGTGGAACTTCTCATATTGTAAATATTAATTGAGATGCAAGATTACTACAAATTATGTTTTTGTGTTCAACTTTATACCGCTAAGATTTCCTTTTCAATTGGTAATACTGTTATTTCTCACTTAATCTTTCTTGTGACATATTCTATCTTAAATTAGATTTTATCAATTTTAATTTTGGATAACTTATTTTTTGCAAATGCAAATGTAAGATATATTGTTAGTTAATATTGTATAAGCTATACATGCATTAGAAAAATAATCCAGCATTTTTATATAACTTAATATGTTAATTAGATTATTTTCGACTATTTATAAAGCCTATTTTAAAATTTTTTATTCTAAACTTAAATCTAAACAATAAATATTATAATAAGTATCATGTTTGAGATGATCATTGTCTCTCTTGGCACTATTGGACTTCAGGTTTTAAATAATGAATTTTTCCAAAAAACTATTAGTTCTAATTTCAATTTTGATAGAGTTAGAAAAGAATGGTAAAATTTTTGAGAGATTGATGACTTTTCTTCTCGCAATAGACTACACAACATTAAAAAATAATATAATATTTTAAAAAATAATTTGTATTTATTATATCTTTAGGCCTTAATTAAAAATTAGAGAAAATTGCACTTAATCCACCTGTAGTTTGGCCCGATTTAACAGTGCCTACTTGTAATTTAAAAGTTGTCACTTAACCCACTTGAGCTTTAATCTGTTAGCAGCCGTTACCCACCTCTCTCGTTGCTATTAGAAAAACACATTTTATCTCAAAAACATAAAAGAAATCGGATCAAACACCTCTAAAAAAAACAATTCTAAGGCCAAACTGTTCAACTCGTTCCGTGCATAACAGGAGAGCAATGAAGTCTAAGACACCACATTTCATCTCATCAAAAACTCTCCTCTCATCTCCAACATTCTCAGTTTTCATGTACGTATTAACAAGAGCAGTCCCAACACTAACATCATCCACAAACCCAAATTTTATACATTGACAATGCACTTGCCTGCCCACGTTTTGATCAAACAAACATCCACAGATCTTCAACACACACAACATGGTCGACCCATCAACAGGTAAACTTGAATGATGAAGACCCACAAAGATATTGAGAGCCTCTTGGTTACATGATGGCCCATTATTTGAAACTTCAATTTTTGCTCTCCTAAAATTTCTAGAGACCTAGAGTTTTTTGTTGCAATTTAAAAATTATAAATAAAATAATTAGATGGCCCCAACCCCATATTTTATGGCCTAGGCTTTCCCATCAAAGAAAATTCAAACACCTGGGTTTTAAAAATGACCCGAAAAGAAATTACTTGGCCTAGACTTTCTCATTAAAGCAAATTAAAAAATCATCAAACCAGAAAGAAATTCAAACCAACGCA
Source organism: Lithocarpus polystachyus (assembly GCA_033629205.1). NCBI lineage: Eukaryota > Viridiplantae > Streptophyta > Magnoliopsida > Fagales > Fagaceae > Lithocarpus > Lithocarpus polystachyus. The sequence continues at coordinate 12,190,761 of CM066163.1, read as the reverse complement.
AAAAAATTTGAACCCACAAATCCATTAAACCTAGAAAATTCAAACGTACTTCAATTTCTTCAGCTTTTTCAACCATATTTCCTCCAAATGAAATTGGGTTTTGTGTTTTTACTTCTTTAGTGGAAATGGAATCCCACTCAAGCCCTTTCTTATTGTAATCATAGCCCTAACCTTAGGAAAAAGAAGAACTTGAAGAAGAACACGAAGAGGGAAAAAGAAAAACTTGAAGAAGAATATGAAGAGGAAGAGGAAGAGGAAGAAGAAGATGATTTACAATAACATTAACTCCACTTACCTTGTTTACGAATCCATTTTGTATGTTATCTATTGTTTTGACTTGTTTATCTATATCTTTTGTTGGAGATGGGATATGAGAGTTGTGAAATTTTAATCTAGATGATTTTAGGATAATTAGGTTTTTTTATTTTTTTTTTATTTTTTTTTTTTTTTTATGTGGAGAAGAAGAAAAAGGAGAGAAAAGAGGAGAGAAACATAAAATATAATGAAAAAGACACATTTACCCCTATTTTAACGATGGAAAGGAAGAGGTAGGTTACGGCAGCTAACAGATTGAAGCTCGGGTGGGTTAGGTGACAACTTTTAAATCACAAGTAGGCACTGTTAAAATGGGCCAAATCACATGTAGGTAATGTGCAATTTTCCCATAAAAATTTAACATTATAGGACCAATAGACAAGACATCTATTGGCCAATAGAAATGGTCAAGGCATTTTATTGGCCATTAGAAGATGTCTCTTCTTTTGGGGTCTTAAGCCATTGCCTAAATGGCCTAATGGTTGAGACAACCCTACGTCCAAGTACAATCCTTAATATGCAAAGCACTGCTTATTGTATGATTAGTATATGGTTTAGCCTATTATAAATACCCCATATGATAAGGGTTTGAATTTTCATTCTTACAAGTAACAATTGAGGGTTGGTTGGCTACAAGAATAATTGGGAAAAATCATGAAATGATTTTTCCTAGCAAACTCGCTTAACTAAGTTTTAGGAGAATTTCAAGCGAACTGTTATGTGTAATTAAAATTCAAATTGTGATTGTCTCGCTTAATCTGTAATGAGTCGTGTTCCATTTATCAAACCGCCCAATTCAATAGAAAGCAAAATCCTGCCTAATCTGATTCCCATTCAATTGTGGTTAGACCCACCAAGGTCATTGAATACAAACTGTCTTCTTTTCTCGACCTTACACTCATTTTTCCTCTACTGAATACACTTCCAAAGAAAGTGACAATTCTGCACTACCACTGGCTCTACTACTTTCAGAATGATTCTTCAACCATACACACTTACACACCTTTCAAGATTTCATTACTTGAACTCAAAAGCAAGGTTTTAAAGCTTTGATGTTGACGCCCATTTTCTAAAACTGTTGGGAATTTAAAGTCAAATTTTCACATGGCATTCTGCCAAGTTACAAAGCTTGTCACTTTCAACAAAGATTGTCTCTGTACGCGGTGGATCGCCACAGTATCAATGTAATTCAACATGAACAATTTGGATGCGTAGTGCTACTCCATTGTATACCCGTTTATATCCATTATTTACTGTCACAATTATTCTATCCACTTATACTGACGGGTCAATTTATTTTAAAGTAAATGTTAACGGGTATCATAAAAGATGATTTATTGTAGGGTCTAACTAATAATAAATTAGTATAAATTGATGTGGTGACTGACAATAGTATTGAAGTAACAAGTGAAACTAAACAAAAGATAAAATTTGTCAAAAATCTGACATAAAGTAAAATAATATGACATAAACTTATTTTATTAGACATTGAAATAATTTGAGTTCTGATGAATAATAATCTACTGAAATCTTTTTTTTAGAGAAAAATTAAAGTGAAAGTTGATAAATCTTTTTTGTATTCGCCCAATCCAAACGGATCATGGTGATCCGTTTGGATTGGGCGAATACAAAAAAAAACAAGCCCACTTGCTAGTGTTATAGCCCATTGAAAAGAAGAGGCAGAGTCAAAGGTCAAATAGAACAGGCAAATATAATGATTTGATATTTTGATTTAAAATTATAGAACATGCTCTAGGCAAAAAAAAAAAAAAAAAAACACCTGTTTTTGGTCCTAAAATTTAGATATCAAACTAAGAAACGCAAGGGTCATGATCAAGTCAAAGGTCCATAATTTGGGTAGGGTATGGTTGGCTAATCATCTTGACTTCCTCTCCTCTATGGCCTATCCAAAAGTTATTGCTACTGGCTTAATCATAATCATGCACACCTTGGAAGATCACAGCAACTAAGCTCATAACTATTATTCAAGTTTACTGATCAATCTTTTAAGAACAATTTTCACATCCCCTTTCGCACGGGTCAATGGCCGTTTTGGTCCACTGGCACTTTGTTTAAAAAAAAATGAAAATTTAATCCTTTCATCTATCTATTCACTTGCGAAAAACAAGTTAATGGGAGGAATTGCATTTTAAATCATATAGTTTGAATATATATAACGAAGTAAATCTTATAGTTTCAAAATAACAAATTAAACTCAGGATATAACAAAGGTTATAAGTTTCAAACCTTTGAATTTAAATTGTTATACACTCCTAAACTATTGGGTCCCTAAATTATATAAGCTAAGATGCTCTTTTGGTAGCTTCCCTTCAAATAAAAAGTGTTCGTCTAGTACTCTAGCCTATTACTCTGATTTATGAGATTAAGTAAATTAAATTGAATTAAATTAAATAATAATTTAAAAAAAAAATTCGAGTTAAATCTTTTTCATTGTAACTATAGTATATTTTAAAAATAAAAATAAATTTTACTGTGCAAGCTGCTTTATCCAGTGTACACAGTTCATGACTTGAAGCACATGCATTAGCCTTTTTTTGCGGACCATCCCAACCCCAACCATCCTTTTAATCGTGAGGGTCAAAATTGAAAGTACATCCTTTTTTTTTTCTTTTTCCATAACACAACACAAGCATTTGATCGTGTTATCAATTATTGGTCCGTCCAATCCAGTGGCATCCACTTCATATGAATTATAATTTCAAAGATCGAATCTTCTTATTCACACATTTAAAAACAAAAAAAACTTGTGATAAAAAAAGAATGGCACAAGTTTTATAAAAAAAATAAAAAAAAAAAACAAAAAACAAAAAAAACAAAGGTTAAAAGACAAAACAAATCAGGTGAAAGAAACACAGCAAATGGAAGAGGAAGGCTTGCTTTGCTTTCACGTGGGTTGGTGGACTCATTATAACTCCCACAACGGCTACCATGATCGAAATCTTCGCCATAATTAAAAAAACACCAAAAAAAAAAAAAAAACTAACGTACTGTTAATAATTTATTAAACTAATGATCGTGTTAGTTGTCAAATAACAAAGTATTACCGAGAAAATGGACAATCATCATGGCAGAATATTTTCTCTACAATTTTCCCATTAATCAATCAATAAATAACATGAATTTACAAAAGTGACCTCCCCTCCCACCAATCCACTAATCACTTTTTTTTTTTTCTTTGCTTGAAATTTCAAGTGCCTCCTCTTTCACTCTCACATCGTTGATCGAGTAATCAATAAAATCTTCTGGCCTCCACTCCGATCCGAACCCGGGACGACTCGGTGGATGACTCGCCCACCCATTTCGCCATCTCCGTAGCTTTCTCCGGAGCCAATTACAGTATCATATAATTTTTTTACACTCGCTCTCACAGCCCAATAGTAAAAAAAAAAATTCAAATAAAAAGTAAAGAGTAAAAATCCCCAACTGGGTTAGTTAACTCGGCCGAGTCAGTTGCAATTTTTTTTGCAAGTGTTATACTCAGCTGGCTACTTCTTTTTTTTCTTTCCGTGGAGGCGAGCTAACTCGGACTGAGTCACACCCGGGTCAGAAACAAAGCGTTTTCCTTTTTTTTTCAAATATAAATTTCTCCGAAAAGCGTTACCAGATAGATTTGTCGGCGATCCCATGAAGCAACGGTCGAGATTCAGGCCAGAAGTCAAGGTTGTTCCGGATGCCCACGTGGCAGTACCTCTGAAAATCCTCGAGATTCACGAACCGGGTCGGGTTGTTACCGTTCTTACCCGACTCGGATCGCGAAATGAATCGGAGCACTTCCTCGAATAGCGACTCGTCGCACGGAATCGCCAACGGGCCTTGGTTGTTGAACCCGTACTCCTCTTCGGCTTGGACCAGGAGCTTTTTGAAGATGGGGTGGTTCAGGTGCGTCGCGCGCACCACGAATCTCCTGCAACTGCTGCCCACGCAGACCGCCACGTGTCCCGCCGGCACATCGGACGGTATGCGATTGGCTGAAAGCCGTGCCTTGTTGCGCCACCGTCTCAGCATTTGGCGGAGCTTCACAATGTGGCGGATTTTGCTGCAATTTCCGAGTCCAGCTGACATTTTTTTTTTCCCTGGAAAGTGACGGAAAAAGTCACTGACGAGACTACTTGGTTTTGTCTTCTTTTTTTTTTTTCTTTTTTTTCTTTTTTTGAAAATGAGAGAAAGTTTTGAGGGATTTGAGATGGTGGGGGGAGAAGAGGGTTATATAGGGATGAGGTTTGGAAAGTACCATTGATTTTGGAGATAATTACAAGGCTAAATGTCTGCATTTTGAAGGACAGTGATATGCTGATCTGACCGTCGGTAGATTTAGCCTGTATTTCTCTATTATGTGATAGTCTGTATATAATACTAGTGTATGCTTTTCGAAAAGTATGTGGGTAAAACTTGGAAACTAATCAAAGATTTTGATTAGTTCGTATTTAACTATGTCCAAGATTTTTTTTACAAAATTGAAATTTTATTCTAATTTAATTTAAGTATATATGTGTGTAAAATTTGAAAACTTGAATTCCAATCTTTGCCAACCTCACAAGAACTTTGTATTTGTAAAATACCAATCAAGTCTAAGACTTTTAAAAACTAATCAATTTGGTCTCTAAAACTAACTTAGTCTCTAAACACTATTAAGGTTAGTTAGTTATTTAATCTCAAATGGTTTGGGGACTAATTTGGCTTTAGAGTTCAAATAGATTAGTTTTGAAAAGTTTTGAACCTGATTGGTATTAACTCAAGCCTTAAGGTATGTTAATAGAATTTACTCATTTTAAAAACTCTAAACAAAACAAATAAGAAGTTATTCAATGTCCCGTGAAATAAAATAAATAAAGTTATTCTATCTTTTAATAAATAAATAAATAAAATACTCACACAAGAAGTGAGGTTGATTTTTTCTACCGTTTTAATAAAAAACAATAACAAAAAACAAAACAAGGAGTGGATTTTTATCATGATTCATACGGAATAGCTAGTAATTTAAGTTAAGATTCAAGTGATTGTACATTTGTAATGTCATCCTTCATAGTTTCTTGTTCCATGTGACTTGATCTCTATTTTTATTTTTTTATTTTTTCCATTATCTACTTATCTTAAGAAAAAGAGGCTTTCAACTTTCATTATCTTTTATTTAATTATTATTTAAATGGATATATAACAAAATACTACCCCATTGTTTTCAATCATACTTGATATTTGAAACTCAATAGTAAGCTTGGTGAGACATCACTGCTTACTTCTAATAAAGGAGTGTCTAAAACCTATCTAGTCGGATAAGCTGATAAGACAACCGCTTCAGAAAAGAAATGCTGCTTATTATTGTTTTAAGCTTTTATTAATAGGTGTCGAAGTGCACTTATTGAGAACAAATTGAGCAAAAGTTTTACTATATTGAAAATTAGCAAAAACTAATAAAAATACCGATTTAACTAATGTTGCTTGACTTCCTAAAGAAATTTGATTGGTTGCAATAAAAAACTCAAGTTTAACTAATTCATTTTGACACTCGTTAATTAAACCCTAATTTTAAACCTTTTTTTAAGCACCTTATTGAAAAACAAAGTAATTATGATACTCATCTATTATGTTGTTGACATTGGCCAATCAAATTTATTATTATATCAGTTTGTAAACATTATATGGTAAAATTTATATGAAAATATTTATTATTTTCTTTTACGGGGAGGAGCTTAAAAAGATGATCTTAACTCTTAAGTCTTAATTATTGGGCAATCTATCTAATTAAGAGGTCGGCTACCAAGGTGTAAGCGTTTGTCAATGCTAATTAATCTATCGTTCTGAAAGAAGTGTAATTGACTGTACAATAATGTTACAAATACAACAAATTTTACTATCTTTCTCACAATATCTGAGTTAGCAAATTATAATTATTGTAACATCACTTTTATGCGACCGCCACTTACATCACTTCAGCTAGACTTAATGCTAAATGAGGGGCAATGTGATTAAATCCTAATACATACACAAATCTATTTGTGGATTGACGGTTTTATGTAAAGGAGTCATTCTATTTGGTACGTAAATGCAACTTACCAAATCTTATCTCAAATCTGTGAAGATTATCAAAAAAGCATGAAGCTGACCGGATTGGCCTCGAAAAGAAAGGATTTTGGAAGAATTAGATTTAATTATTCACCTAAAAAGGTAAAGCTTGTAGTAGGCGGCTATCTAGTAGCCAAGGCAAAAGATAAAAAGTGTGGAAAATATCAGAACTGTTCTCGAGTAATTGGAATCCAAGACGTATCTGAATTTCAGCGAAGAAGATTAAACTGGGCTTCATTATAATTTCGAAGTATGGAAAATAGAGACCCTCAAATTAAGTTTTTGATTTTTGAGTTTTTTTTTTTAATTTTTTAATTTTTTTTTTTTGAGTTTGATACGTTAAATGCTTACAGATATAATAAAATTGCTTCAAAAACTTGGCCATATGAATAAATATCCAGTCAAGTGGGAACAGTCAATGCTGCAGTTTAAATTAACTAAAACCTTAGCCATTTGCGTTTTAAACCATGGGCATATCTCAGAACCTTATGCTCCAAACCACCCATTCGTTCTCTCTAGTAATTTCAAAACGAAGATCGCAGTAAACATTTCATATTATCATATCATAGATATAAATAAAATAAAAAAATAAATAAAAGGGAAAAAGACAGAAGTGTTTTTAACATTTTGGTAGTTTGAAAAAATAAAATAAAATCCACCTAAAACACAACTTACTAAGATTTTTTTTAGATTAAAATTGTAAATTATGCTTGATCAACACCACTTTCACATGATTTTCCTTTTAAAAAAATTTGGATAAGTTTTTAATTTTAATTTATATTTTTTTATGCAAGATAAAAATTCTACTATAACCTAATCTATGTGTATATGTGTATGAAACCCCTTCTTGGAAACTTGAACCCCGCTCCTTACCTCTCACATCTCATAAGCACTTATATTTGTAAAGTGACTATCGCTTCAAGGGTGCGCGGTAGTGATAAGTTTTTTTTTTTATTGAATAAAAGAGTGTCATATTTTGTAGACATTTTAAACAAAGTTTGAAATATATTTTTTTTTTTTTGCCCAAAGTTTGAAATATATTTTTATTAGGTTGTTCTCAAATTTTATTCCTATTAAATGTAAGATTTAGAGATATTTCTAAATTATATAAAAATCCAGTGAAAAAAAAGAGAATCCTCTTATAGATAGTAATAGATTGCAACATATTTTTTAAGAAAAGTAGTACATTCATAACAAATCATAGTATTTTCTACATTCAAAACAAATTTTTAAGTTTACAACTGCTCATTATCGTGAGGCATTTAATGTTTGTTGTGAAAAAATTTAGATGCGTAACCTTTTTGTTTGTCTTAAACTATTGCTAGTATTTTAAAAAACATGGTGCAAAACTTTATGTTATTTTTTTAATGACAAGTAGGGTAGTTTGGCAGCCGCCCAGGGCAAGAGAAAGTTTGGGAGAAAATTAACAGTGTTTGAGACTTTGAAGCTATCCGTGCGGGGATGCTGCTTTTGGCGCACGAAGTCGGAAAATTGAAACTAAAAAACCCACCACATGCGTAGTTGGAACAAAAGGTTCTCTCTCTCTCTCTCAACTAGTAGTTGACACTTGAATCCATTGAAGATGCTTTCTCATTTTGGTGCTCTCTCTAAAAAAAAAAAACATTTAGTAACAAATTCAAGCTCTCCCAAAGGCAACGATTTTGTATTTGTAATCTTCAAAATCTGACAAAGTCCCATGTGCAAGGATACCCCATCTTCACTATTTCTTTAAAGCTCCAAAAACAAACAGCCAAAAAATTGCTCTCTCCTAATCAGTAATCAACTCTTTTAGTCTTTTGCTTATATTTGAGCATCCCTAACCAATCAATTACCATCACCTTATTTTTCTAATTGGATCCATTACATCCTAACATGTGTCACTTAAAAACTGACCAATCAAGATCAAAGATCAATCATTTTCATTATTCTCACACTCCCAAAAAGATTTTCCAATGTCTAAACCCACTATTAAATCACTATTAAGAAATATGGTCAAGATGGGCCAACATGGATCAATGGGTCCATGTGCATGTTATCATGTAAGGTATGGTGCATCCCCCCAAAACGTCCCAATTAGCATTGATAAATACCCTACATGTTAGGATTTAAGGATCATACCATTTATTTCCATTGCTCTAATTTTTTAAAAACCAAATACACCTCCAAACAAAATCCAAAAAACTATTTAAATTGTCGTTAGGAAACATTGAGCTATGATTTAAAAAAAAAAAAACCCTTTGTATCATGTTAGATGCATTAATTTCACTTGTTTGTTTTCTTGTACAAATTTAACTTTCATGCTCCTTGTTTCTTTTTGAGACAAAAATTGTGGGAAGATTTGGGGAATATATGCAAGATTTATGGAAGGACAATTTCGAAATTATATGATACAACCGTGGCCATTTTCAGGTATCTACCTTCCTAGCTTGGGTTTACTATGCAATGCAACTCGAACATGTAAAAATCTCGAATCTGAAGGGGGTTGGGTCCCACAACTGTGGCCGTTTTCAGGTATCTACACAATAATTCCCCTTTCAAACATACTACTACGATTCTTATATTCAATTTCATTTTATTTGTGCAATTATAAGTGGTCAAGGAAAAGTTGTAAATCTATATGGACATAAAGTGTTTACGCAACGTATTTAGTTTTATGTTAAAAAAATTTGTTGAAAATGTGCTATTTTAAAAAATTTGAAAAAGTAAAAAAATACATATAAAAATAAGATTTTAAAAAATTGTACATAAAAAATAAAAACTGAAAGTTAAAAGTTAAAACTAACGTCAAACAGGTACAAACTAATAAATAAATTTGCAAATAAGTTGTGAAATTTGGAGTGTTATAATTATTTATTTGAACACAGTTCTCTAGGAATAGAATTATGAATTATCCCAAGTCACGGCCATTTGATGACACGGAATCGTAAGTGGTCTTGGGAGGCATTACAAATGGGTAACTGAGTAGGACCCCATCATAAAGGATTAAAGAACCCCCAACTATTTTGTCAATTGGATTATATTTTATGTGGTGATAGAGATAAAAACGAGAAGAAAAAAAAAAAGAGACAAGAGTACTTTTAGGAAAGACCGTCTAGGTTCGGAGCCGCTTAGTTGTACTGAACTGTGTCACGGACTCACGGGCCTCACGGACCCACGGCCCGTCATCTCCTTCTTGTACGGCCAGTTGCAAATTTTTTAATTCTCAAGAGTAAAATAAATTGTTACAACTACACTGTATTACACACGCATCCTACTTTTGAAAAAAATGTTGAGTATTAGAGAAAGTATATTCTGCGTCAGTCTTATAAAACTTGTGTATCATTGATATATGGATCCCACATCTATTTTATAGGATTTAAAAGTTATAACATTTGTTTCATAATAGTTGTTATTTATTATAATGAAATAACAACTAATAATTCTCTAATAATTCTCTTTTTGTTGTAGTTAGATTCAAACTCTCTCTAATTATTATTACGCACTTTTAGTATAGTAGTCACTCAACAAGTACAAATTCATGTAGAGTGAAAGGATAAGAGCCAAGTTTCAAGTTTCTAAGAAAAAGATTCACACGTATATACACTAGTCAAATTTTTAATTATTTATATTTATAGTTGCGAGGAAGCATTTTATAGTAAAATTTATATTAATTTTAACATTTTTTGTTTAACAATGAACACATTAATTTATAAGGCATTTCAAAGAAAAAAAAAATCCAGCCATAACTTTAGTTGAATTTCTTTCAACAAAGCGTGAATTACTCAATTATGATGCATAAGACCTCAAGTGTTCACCAACAACACCTCTACTATTAACCAAGTGATCATGAATCTACCTAAATTGAACAACGATTGATTATAATAAATGATAATTGATATGGGAGACATTATCTAACCAAATTTTTCATCACGATAGTATAACTCCATGGACGAGGGCAATCACCATCGATGAGCTTTGCCTAGAAATGAAATAGTGGAAATCAAAATTACCTATAGGCTTCATTCACATATGTCAATAGTTAGAAACCGAGAATGTGACACACAACCTAGGTAACTCCCTCGGTTTTTGCCATGATGACCACATAAAAGCCCATATACATCACCAACAAGCCTACAAAATATAGTCTTCTTAACCAAAGTGAGGTATAAATGAGCAATCCATACACACACACACACACACACACACACACACACAAATAATGTTTTCTCTAGTGAGGTCACTAACTTAAGTTTACAAAACATTAGGCGAGTGCCACTGAGGTTGATTTTTCATTTTTGTATTACAAGCCAAGCTTTAAAATAGGGATCGATGAACAATAGCATCATGACAAGGAGAGGATATATGGATGTCCTACCTTGATTATAAATGCTCATATTTCGGAGCATGTGGGGGCTATATTCAAGGTAATTAGAAGTATGCCACCTTCAAGCCAACATAAGGAGTAGGTATACTATACATCCACGAGATTACCTCCCTTATCTTCATCCATATGTGTGTGTAAGTCTAAAATCATGGAATACATACACCCCTTAGTCCCTTACTGTTGTTTTGGGCAATGTCACACTGGTGTCGGTCATGAGCTCTCTTGTGTTAGTTTTTGCAAATTGTCCAAAACTCAAGTGTGACGTGTGATAATTGATTTTGGGTACGTCAATAACAATTTTACAATATATGATTGGACTATTTTGGTCGCAACATCTATTGTTTTGAAATTTTATCTCTTGTTTACACTAAAAATCAATTGACATTTTGATCTAATCTTGGTCTGATAATAAGTGACAATTATTAAAAACGGATACCATAAGATGAACCTTTAGTTTCTAAAAACAAAAAAATTAAAAAAAAAAAAAGTCATGAAAACATGACTCTATTTTGCATTCCGTACACTCATAGAAAGAAAAGTTACTTTCCTATTGGCAAATGACAAATTGACTCTCACACAATTCAATGTTTAGAAGATTTGTATTTCTCTTTTGTGGTGTAATTAATACTGATAACACTGTTTCTTTCTAGGTTAGGTTGGGTAAAGGTTAGAGAAGTTCTTGAGTTGAAACATGAAGAGCTGTTGATTGCTTTTGGAAGGTGGAAAGAGGACGTGTTTTGTCCATAGTTTAAGTTTATAAACCATAAACTTTTTGTTGGCAAAGTTCGTACAAAAATCTCTTTATATCATCGTTAATTTGTCATCCACTTGGCATTATGGTAATTAAACTCGGATTAAGCCAGATTCTCAAAAAAAAAAAAAAAAAAAAAAAGGGATTTATGCTTTAAGCCCGACGATCTTGCTGCAACAGAATTAAATTTTTTTTTAAGTACTATTATTCCCTAGCTATCACATGCTAATTAACCTAGTTTTAGAGATGTCTTGTCAGATTTATGCTTTGGATTTTTATCTCACCCACTTTCGGTGTCTACCAACAAAGTGTTAGGACGCTGCCACGTACTCTTGGGTGCGATTCCTAGATCACTGTCTTTGTCGCTTTCCTTATTTCCATAGCTGGAACTGTGACAAAAGACTCAGTACTAACGACGACAATGGTCTCCTCCAGCTTAGCTTAGCCTTGATATAAACTCAGAATCAAGGTAGGTTTTATTAGAGTTTTCTATGTACTTATGTTGTACAGATTATAGTTCAAAAATATATTGATGTTTCTCACGTATGCATGTTTTGTTAGGTTGTTGCAGAGCTGCCATTTTTATTAGCTGAATATGTATAATATCGAAGACACAGCTGGGTGAATATATATGATTTTGGATAAGCTTAAGTTCTTCAAGATATAGGCATGCATGGTTCACGATCTGTGTCAGAATATTGCAACACAAACCAACATAAAACTTCAATGTATCTGTATATCCTATCCATAAAGTATAAATCGGTCAAATATTACACGTGCAAAGTCTACTTGATGAGTAGATACTAACGTGATGAAACTTAATATTAAGGACATCAAAGCGCCTCCAAAATCGAACGCAAGATTGACGCTTCTTATTTTTGTTGTTGTTGTTGTTATTTGACTGGTGACTGTGTTCAATGAATTTAGGTTCTTAGTTCTTTCTAGTTACTAATAATTTGAATTTGATTAAAAGAAAATTGACCGGTGCTACGTTACAAAACTAGTTCAACAGTAAAATTTGGGTCATGGAGGCTTAAAATTTGCAAAATACATGCGTGTGAGAGAGAGAGAGACTTTTAGTGTGAGGCTCAAAAGCAAAGGGTTTATTTGGTTAAATATTTTGAGAGCTTAAAAGTGATTTTTAAAATCAAAAACTCTGTTTTGCAATAATAAATTTTTTGAAAAATATTTATTTTAAACCTAAAATATCATTTTAAAACAGTTTATCCAAACGTACTCTAAATTAGATATATTAACTGCACCAATAAATTGAGTTCTATTTGCAAGAAATCAAATATAGTTCTTGGTGTATCCTTGGAAATGTAATTTTTGAAACAGCTTAAGACTTGGCCAAAACGGTTAATTCACTTTGGTCGAAAAGTAGAAGAAATTAATTAAGAGTGGAAGCATAACGAAGAAAAAAACTTTTTGCAACATTGCTAATCTAGTCAACAAGGCAAGTAATTTGGTCCCAACAGATCTGTTTTGACGTGTTCTAGAACACGTCAAAACAGCACTGCTAAAGCAAAAGATTCTTTGTGAACGTAAACATACAATGAACTCCTTCCATGCTTGCTTGTCTATTAAACTTTTTCTTTTTTCTTCTTTCTTTTTTCTTTTTTCAAGTTTTGAACAGTTATTACTGTGCCAATTTAGTTTGTTCAATAGACACGGTAGTTACAATGCTTTGCGCTCTGTTTGTTTTGATGTAAAATATTTTCGGATGTAAAATATTTTATATTGAAAATATTTTTCGTCAAATATTTTCATTTTACTGTATTTGGTAGCATTTGTGAAAATGTTCAGGAAATCTTTTGTAAAAATTTCTTAATCACACATCCCACTGGGTCACTGCAAACTCCGACTAGAATAGAGCAAATCAAAGCAAAATTTTGTCTAGTTGTAGCTATTGAAGCATCACCAGCAACCCAGTACAAAAACTGCAACAATCATCAGATCCCACCAAGCTACATAGTATACATGAAACCCATCAAACAACCCAAGTCATCCGTGAAGCCACCGTCAACCCTCCACCGTGACAAATGAAACCTATACCTGAAACCCATCAAACAACCCATGTCGTCCGTCAAGGCACCATCACTCCGCCACTATCGACAAACACAAAAAATACCCAAAATCTATTAGCACAAAAATCATCCACTCACCAAATCCACCGTAATCCGACCCACCAAAAGTAGCTCCACCACAATCCGACCTCCAGAAACTCAGCTCAACAATATTCTTAGATGAATGGTTTTAATCTCTTCAATCTTGGTCTTGAAGGGCGATTTTCGAAGCTGAAGAACTGGGTTAGATTTGGTAAGGAGTGGCGCCACCGGTGGTCTGTCGCTGGTGGGTGTTGTCGCTAGTCTCATTGGTTTGGCTGGGGAGAGAGTTTGAGAGAGGGAGAGAAGAACTGAGAAGAAGATGGAGATAGGATCGCGTGAGAGGGAGTGAGCGTTTTGTAAAATGGTAAAGAGATAGGATCGGGTGAGAGGGAGTGAGCTTTTTGTAAAATGTTTTACCATTGATTTTTTGGTAAAATATTTTACAAGTTTTTATGCACAAACTTTGGTCAAACTGAAAATATTTTACAATTTTGACCATATTTTACGTGTAAACAAACACTTGAAAATATTTTACGGAAAATATTTTACGGAAAATATTTTACTTCGAAACAAACGGAGCGTTGGTTTCAACCTCTGCACTGTTGCTGCTTTTTTTTTTTTTTTTCTCTACTTTTTTTTTTCGGTGTAATATCGTCCTGACCACTCTTTTTATTTTTATTTTTTATATATATAGAGGGGTTAGTTAACACAATAAATTATCACAATATTTTTGCTATTGTTGATATGTTAATTCCTTATAAGTTATGATAAAATATAATACTAGAATCATCCACAACTAAAACTAAAGGTATTATGAAAAAAGAAGTGATATATTCACAACATTTTTCGTAACACTTTCACAACATAGTTCATTAGGCTTTTTTTTTTTCCCACAAACCACAGTAAGCCAATTTTGGCTGTGCTGTTTTTGTCTTTTCTTTTAAATATTTATATGTGTACGTACAGTTACACCGACTTAACAAATTCTTACAATATTTTCATAATTATTGACAATTTTCACTGTTCATTGGCCCTTTTTTTTTCACAATACACTGGTTTTGCTTGTGCTTTTCAATATTATATGTGCATACACAATTATACTGACGTAACAAATTTTTATAATATTTTCATCATTATTGAGATGTTAATTTTTTAAAGATCAAAATAAAATAACAAAATAAGAGATTGAGACCAATCACAGCTAAAAATAAATGTATTATGAAAATGTTATAACATCTTCTTCTTGTCACAATATTTTCACAATCGCGAGATCTCAGTTCCTTATAGATCAAAATAAAATAAATAAATAAATAATGCTATGTCCACAACATTTTCACAATAATTTTGTAACAAATTTTATGTAGCAAGGTATTTTTGAAGAATAAAAAAGTGATATCCATAGTGGGTTCAATTTAAAACCAATAACAACTTGTCATTTATAATTTTTTCTAAAAATGTTATTTTTTTGAGGTGATTCTAAAAATGTTATGGATGTAGCATTTCTCTCAAATAAAATAAAAATATATCTGTAGGGGTCAAAGGCACAATTCTAGATGATGGGCCGTGGACTTGTCCGAGGAGGTGCATTTGTCCGAGGATCATTAAATACGAGGAAATTGTACATTTACAAACCTCGCCAAGATTGGGCTGACATGCAAACAACGAAGAGTTTTTCGAGAAGGATTACCTCTTCGGATGATAAAGAGAGAGCTAGGATGCACATTCTAGCATTCGTTTTAGTGTTATAAGGGATTCTTCTGGTACAGGAGCATCTGGTAAGCACGTAGGACAGGTGGAAACAGTGAGATATTATACAGAAAGCTGCTACCATCGCATTTATGACCCTACAGCTAACCTTCTGGCCGCATTAATGAGGAAATGACATCTGAACAGTGACTCTGGACCTTTACAGCTGCCGTGTAAAGACTTTGAGGGAAGGTTGATAGGACAAGTATTAAAAAAAGATGATCTAATTGGCAGGTGAGGGAATATAAAGAAAGCAAGAAGGAAGAGAAAATGGAGGAAGAACATTTGGGAGGAGAAAAACAGTAGTAGAGAGAGAAAAAGAGAGATAAGTTGTACACCTTCAAATAACTGTAATACCATTCTTCTCGGACTAAGCCGAGGACGATTTTATATACCATCAGTGTTCTGATTCTATCACTTGGGTCTCAAATATATCTGGACAACTGTTGATTTCATTCAAAACCCAGTTTTTCTAGCCCACTCTCTACAAATTCATTGTAGGACGTTTTGGGCCTAAGTCAATCCCACTTGTGGGCCAACTTCCCAAAAATTGTGTCCTTACAATATCTATTTGGATCCTAAAAATAAAAGTATTGTGAAAATATTTTAATATTTTATTATATTCTTAGACTTCTTTTTTAGTATATATAGTCAAATTGGGTGAGCTAAAATTCACAGAATGTTTCACGCACAATTTTCTTGTATTTTTTTTTAATGCATAATTTTAAAACCAATAATATTTTTTTCCCTAAGATTTGTTGTGAAAATGCTATAGACGTAAAAATTAAATAATAAAATATCAATCTGGGACCTATCACAGCTGGGAATAAAAAATATTAAGAAAATTTTGTGACATTTTGTTATATTCCTAAACTTCTTTTTTGTGTGACATTTTGTTGTGTTCCTAGGCTTCTTTTTTTGTTTAGTCAAATTTAGTAAGCCAAAACTCATTGTTTTAGGTACAATTTTCTTCAGTTAGTTTTTTATTTTATTTTTAAATGCACGGTTAAAAGTGGTTAGCCCAATTTAAAACCAATAGCAATTTACCACCTAAGATTTTTATGAAAATATTGTGGACATAACATTACTCTAAAATAAAATAATAAAATATCAGACTAGGACCCACCATAGTTAAAAATAAAAGTATTGTAAAAATATCGTGACTTTTTGTTGTGTTTCTGGACTTCTTTTTTGGTTTATTCAATTTGTTGAACTAAAATTCATTGTTTAATGCATAATTTTTTTAGGTTGATTTTTTTTACACATTGTTTCAAGTTTTTTTAAAAAATAAAAAAAAACACACACACACACACACACACACACACACACACACACAAATTGACGAAGTAACACTTTCCTTCTTTTTGTTCGGGGTAGTTGCATTCCCCCCTTAAACTAAAGTTGAATAATTTCATCATTTATATTTTGTAAATGAGCATATACCCCTATTGTTTCTCTCTTAGTTAAATCCTAACAAAATCTTATAATTCCTAAAATATTCGATTGTGCAATGTCTAATATACTCCTACTAAATTTTAATGTCCCAGAAAATTTCTTTGTGTATTTTGAATTTTATGTGGTAGACTAGTAGTCATGCTTGAAAAGTTAGAATAATAATATATGGTGTTCTATTTGTTACCTAGAGAACACTAATTTATTAGGTTTAAATATTCTACACTTATAATTTTATCTAATAGAAACTTTGATGACACATGTCTTTTGTCATTTTGTTATTTTTGTAATTTATTTTCTGGCTTAAAAGGGTATTCATTACGAATAAGTAAGCTAAACATCGTAGTTAGACTCATAAAATAAGATAATAAAAAATGAAGTATGAATAACAAGATCTTCATTGTAGATGATTGCAAATATTTAATTTAATGAAGGTCTTCAAAAAAATTTATAGCATATATTATCATTCATTGCGAAAATTTAAATATTACATTTAAATTTTAGTAAATAAGTTTTAAGAAATTGTCATAGTACATAGATATTCAAATAACTATTTTAAATTTAAGTACATGACTTCATACTTCTTTAACAAAAAAAAATTTATATTAATTTTCTCACCAAAGGGCCAGCATGTGCCTTGCACATGCAACCCACACTAGTTTTGAATCAAATATGTTTAGCATTTTGCGTGACTGCAATATAAGATTTGTGGCAAGCAATCTAGTAGACCAGATTAGTTGGTCAACTTCACATTTCCCGTAGTATTCTGAAAGAGAAATTTATTTATTTATGTTTGTTCTGTTTAGAACCCTTAAACTAGATTGTTTAACCTAATTAATTAACCAAGTTAGGGTATGTTTGGTACATTGAATTTAGATTACATTAGTAATAGTAATCTTTATTACTGGGAATAGAAGACATTGTAATGGAATAATTATTACTATTCATAAGTTTGGTTGTTACATATGGAAAACTTGTAAAAGATGATGTATAAGGAAACTTTATATTTTTGGAAATATATTAATTTTGAAATCTATTATATGCACTAAGGAATAGCTATTACATCCAATTTAAAGAGGAATAGCTATTCTTCAATTTAAAGAATACTCATTCCAATGTAGTAACTAATCCATGTAATAAAGATGCAACCAAATGACCGAATTGTTATTACATATGAATAACTATTCCATTACATGAGCTATTACAGCATACCAAACGTACCCTTAATTATTAGGTTTATTATTTAGATCTAAGTTAAACAAACATATATCATATCATGCACAACAGCGAAAAAGTAAATAACATCACGATAAGATGACCCAGAAAAACCGATGAAACGAACTGTTTCAAGGTAAAAACTTGGGGAGGATTTAACTTAACTATCCTCAAGTTAAAACAAATCCACTATAAGAAAATTGGAGTTTTTACAATCAGATTTAACCCTAAATCTATTGCTACCTCCAATAATAACTTACTGACACGACCACGTGCAAGTTTCGAATCTACGGACTTCTTCTTTCCTTGGATTTACTGCAACAAAAGCACCCACTCTTGTAACTTTGAGATCTCACTCAAAAGTTTCAGATCACCTTCAGTTGTTAATCTTTGTAGCAGCAACTAGATTCTACCAATGCTTGATTGTAGATCTTGCTCCGGTAGACGCTTGTGTAGTTAGAAGGTACATCACCTCTCAGATCTTACAAGAAGTAACACACAAGTTTTCTTAAGGTCTCCAAAATGTAGCTAAGGTTTTCCTTTTATATGTGGACAAGTTAGAATGAAACCCTAAACGTTTTCGCAGGCTTGTGTTTGATTTAAAATTCTGTAGAATTTCTTTTTCTGCGAGCCTAATTCTCGATTGATCGAGCTTGGTAGATTGTGACTTCCCTTTTCTACAGTCACCTCAAATTTGAAACTTGAAACCTACACTTTTGAGCATTGCCTAACACATAGACTAGACATGTTTTGTTCTCGATTTGCCAATACATACAAAATATGATTCTAAACTTTTAATCCTAAATCTTCAGAACCTAACAATTTATTTATTGAAGTTAGGAGTTAGTGAAATTATATACTACATATATAATATACTAAATATACTAAAGTCCAAACACAATTCAAATCAAATCTAAAGCAATTTATAATTGTAATCTAATTTTGCATGAAATGTTCGTTTGAATTTTCTTAAGATTGGTGTCAAGTCACTTATTCATAATAATCAAAACAAAAATCAAGATGATTACCTCACTGATTTAGATAAAATCACCTCATTATCATTATTGTTAAATGGTCCCATGTGTAAATATGAGTAATTTAGTTTTTCATTAAAGCAAGGAGTTAATAGCTGAAACTTAAGGAGATAATTAATATGTAAATTGCCAAGAGTCAAGTAGCTCGATTGGTAGTATTTGGTGTTCCAAGTTTTAAATTCCTTTTCCTCAAATATCGAATTATAATTATTATTTTTAAATTGTAAATTAATTTTTTTTTTTTTTGAGAATGTTGTAGATTAAAACTTAGTTGCATCATATATATAATATGGACTATTAATAAAGTAAGCTACATATTAGAAATCCTATACAGACCAGGCCTTCTTGCCAACTTTTTTATTGCAGATACCAGGGTGGCCATGGAGGTTGAAACCAGGGTCACTCACTGAAACTGGAAGTTATTTGTATAAAAGGAGAGGAGAAAAGTGGTTATTCATAAGATTTTGTGGAGATTTATGGGATAATTTAAGGAATTGGGGGTACTTTTATTGTGTGTGTACAATTAATCATTTATAACTTATATAATTTTATTGTATTTCGACACCATTTTTATCGGTTTAGTTGAGCACTTAATATAAAAATTTCATAAAATTGAATGAACTCATCTGTTCAAATTTTCTGTATAAGGCTAGGAAGTGGTTCAAGTTCAACTCTTCAAAAGGCATTTGCAGAAGGCTAACCTATTTGTTTCTTTGATCCTCTTTGTACAGGGAGTATCTTGTAATAGATTAATTGCTTCGTAATTTTAGTAAGCCTCTATGTTACCAAAAAAAAAAAAACTATTTGCTTCAAAAGTAATTATGCAAGAATAATTATTTAAAAGGAGTATTTGGTCCAATCCCTTGTCAAAGGTGCTTATGCAAGAATAATTATTCAAAAGTACCTTGGTCATTTTTGGTCCAATCTCGTGTCATTGTCATAACAGGGTTTCCTAGTTTAAAAATATATACCATTATAATTAAAAAATAATAATAATAATAATTTTCCAGTTTTCTTTTAAGAAAAATGTTTTATTCGGGCATAATAAATGGTGCTTAATTATATATAAAGTATAAACCCAAGCCAGCTATTGAACCAGCTCATCGGATTGGTTGTTGCACAATTTGCTCTCAATCTGTCAGCGTAAACTAATCTTTAAAAGTAGGGAACCACATAATATATAGATTAGATTTTAGATCCACAAAAGCATTTCAATGAATAGAAAGAAGAATTTATGGAGGAACACTCATCAAAATTTTAGTATTGGTCAAAGTCTAGCTGCAGCAAAATCAACACTTGAGGTCCACCATTGTTGATTGTACCATCGTTATCAAAATATTTAGGGTCTAAAGGTGCACTAATTAGTGTACACCATAATGATGCCGATGATGATTAAGACCGATTTATGATTATGAAAGCAATTGGTACTTAGCTTTCATTTCCTGAATAAGTGAGGCTGGCAATTCTGCACTGTTTGCACCCACACACTGTCCTAGCTAGGATCAGGTTTCTGATTTTGATTTAGCATGATTAATGTATATACAGAACATGTGTCAATGTCTTATACGTGGTGTCTTTTACTGCTAATAATTTATTATTTCTTTTAATTTTATATATAAAATAATAATATAATCAAGTAGTAGTAATAATAATAATAATAATAATATTGTTGTTATAAACTTATAATTATTAGAAAAACAATGACACGTACATTCCACTTAAATTAAATATTTATAAAATAAAATACCAAGGTTTTATCATATCCCCTCTTTTATCATTTCTTAAATCTAAAATTTATTTCTCATCAAAAAAAAAAAAAATCTAAAATTTATTTTATCAATTTGGTCAATAAATATAATAAACTCAAATTATGTTATGAATATAATTTGTCAAATGATAAGTTAATGTTCTTTGTCACTCAAATAATACACCAAGAGTTTTATACCTAAACTTATAGGGATATTTGGGTAATATGCTTATTGATCTGGAGCGTGATATAAAAAACCCAAAAGTTTTAATGTTCAATCTACCAATTCATGAGTTTTTTAAGATGTCTCATTATTAAAGTGGAATAATATAACCAAATACCCTATTTCCTTAAATAAAAGAAAAAAAATCTATAGAGCTAAAACTTTGTTTTTTATACCACCGCACACCCTGGTGTGATGGTCACTCCACAAGTATAAATGCTTGTAAAGTGTAGGGGGGTAAAGGCTGGGGTTCAAATTTTCAAGAAAGAATTTTATACATATATACACTAAGATTATGTTAGAGTAGAATTTCTATTTTATATCAAAAGACCAAAAAAAATTATAACAACCCTTAACCACCCTAAAAACTTCCATAAATTTTGGTTGCCCCCCACCCAAAAAAAATAAAATAAAATCAAAAGCTCTGCGGCTTAGTAGAGTAAAAAAAATACTCTCTCTCTCTCTCTCTCTCTCTCTCTCTCTCTCATATCCTTTTATTGCAGACTTGCAGATAATATTAGTTACAGTGAGCACCAAAGTAAGTGTTATTTTATTTCAATGACCACATAAAAAGGAAGGCACTTGTGTGCAACTAAAGATGAAGACAGTACAGATAGAGGTGCACTAGCACGTACAATTTAGGAACAAAGTAACATTTTTCTTTTAACCAAAGAACCTAAAACCTTACGTAAGAAAAGGTTTCCACTCATGCTTTATTAAATTTTTTTTTTTTTGATACTACATGCTTTATTAATTTAATTCTAAGCAACAACAAACCAAGTACTAGCTAGCATTCTTGCTTTCATAATAATGTCAACGCACGCCCAGAACTTTAATAAAAAAGAAAAGAAAAAAAGGCTTTCTGTATGCTTGTTCCAGCTTTTCAGACCATAATTTGGCCGGTGACTAGAAAATCTAACTTCAAAAATTTATAAGCCCTGGTTGGTACAACTACAAAGCCCACAGATTCTCTCTTCTACGTCAAGAGCAAGATGGGGTGGTCTGAAACTCAGACCATGATTAATAAGGATAAGAACTTACACACACTGTTACACACACATTTTATGAAGGGAAATAGTGAGTTAAAAACACGATTTTAGTTCTGGAATCGTGATTTAAACTCAAAAAAAAAAAGGTGTAATAAGAGTTAAGCTTGTGTTTTGTGTAACAGTATGCGTATAACAAATACTACCCGATTAATATATATCTCTAATCCCTTACAGTCTTTACATGAGTATTTTTATCTAGGTAAGGCCAGCGCAAGAGGCCCATGTAACCAACTTATCTATTGGCAAACAAAACTGCAGTCGATAACAAACAAATAGCATTATTATTTCTTTTTGCTTATTTATCTTTATTAAACATTATCTTTGATTTTGAGAGAAATGGAGATTGTTCATTGACTCACTCTCAAGAAATTCGTACAATCAGAGAAAGCCCATAACACCCATGCCTCTAGCTTTCTTGTAACCGCCCCATGTATGTGTTCAATTAATCTTTAACACCTTTCTCTATTTTGTTGGATATATAGCTTTGTAAAACGAATGTAAATTCCAATTTATCCCTGTGATTTGGCCCTATTTTAGTTTATTAATTTCTAATTATTTCATTTGTTCTTCTCCCATTTATATCCCCTAGTTTTCTTCAATTTTCATCTAGATGTGAGATGTATCATGTATGACACTCAAAAAAATCCAATGATCTTAAAAAAAAATGCATATAATTAAATTTGACCAAAAATTGGGGGATTTAACACACCTAAAGTTCTAGTTAAAATAAAATTGTTAGGGTTTCGTCTGTTAGGTTTTAGATTATAGAGAATGTTGGAAAATCCTAGTGCAAAAACATATAAAATTTGGTTATATCAATAGAATTGCGTTATGGTTTAGTCTAGGTCTAAAACTGCTCAAGAATGACAAAAATTTCATTTAATAAAAAGTGAAGAGTTGATGATCTCTTGCTCATATTTTTTGTACTATAATTAATTTCTAAGTGAAATTTGTTTTTATTAAAAAGTAGATATTTGAGACTTCGATATGGATACTTATACCCAATTTGGAATTTGGTTTTGAAATGAGTATGATGTGGCTGGCTGAATTAGATAGACAAAGATTTCACCCATCACTTGCCCGTTGTTCACTCAAGCAAAATTGTTAGGTTTTGAATTCTGAATTTCAGTAAAAGATAATTCCTGCTCAAATTAATCATATTGTGTGCAATTATATAAAACACCTTATGTGTAATTGTTAGAAGGGAGAAAAGTTGTCATATCAAAGCTAAAACGTTTAAATCTTGAGGCCTTCTTCCTGAGCGTAAAACAAAGAAAATAGAGATAGCAAAAATTCTCTACTTGGCCCTGCTTTGTCTCATGCTGGTTTTTCCCACCTTAAAGAGGTGATGGGAGGAGCCAAGGAGGCATGTTTTGCTTACCTCTACACACACACACACACACTTTATTATCATCCTAAAATACTACTCCTCCCCTTTCTCTTTTATCTATACTACTATTGAAGGAACTTTCCCTGTTTGGACCAGATTGTTTTTTTGTTCCAAAATACCCCTACAGCTTACATTTAAATTTGGGCAAAACTTGGTAAAAATGTTTCTTTAACTTCCACTAAAACATTGCCTACAAAAGAGGACTACTCTCATGATGGTTTTCAAATTGTTTTATCTATTTATAAAACTTAAAATTAAAACAAACACAAGTTTTTGTACTGATAAAAAAAAAAAAAAAAAAACACATGCCGTTATTGCAAAAAATAAAAATAAAAAAACTGTACACCCACGTTTTAGTCACACATAACTCCAAACTTTTACCTAGCAATTTCAAAAATCTCCATCTTCATTGAGCAATTATTAAGCACCTTTTTTTAACCCCACGTTTTAGGGTATTAGATATAAACAAAAAGGAATGTTACATCCACAACATTTTTACAACAAATCACAGGTGATTAGTTGTTATTGGTTCAAATTTGAACTTAACACTAAGATTTCTTTTTAGCCCCAACAAATCAACCAATGACAACTTGCCACTTAGGATTTGTTGTAAAAATATTGTGAAATTAAAACAAATATTATCCTTATTTTCCTATCTTTATCACTACTTTGGATAACTGTCTTTTCTTTTTCTTTTTTTTTTTTCAGTTTTCAAAATAAAACGTTTGAATAACTATCACTTTTTTTTTCTTTTTTCTTTTTTTGCAATTTTCAAAATAAAATTGGTTATCCTTATTACTCCATGGCATACACTTCCATGTCCTTCTTCAATAAAATAATAAGTGTTTCTCTTTGTCTCTGAATGCTGCAATTTAAAAGATGGGATGGGTCATGCGATTACATGTAAGAATGTTTTATGCAATTTTATGGTAGTACTTATATTTACTTCCATTCCTATGACTTTATAAAGTTTTATGCTTGAAAACTATCCAATATTGTTCTATGATATCACGTTTTAATTCAATGTGGTTCTTAGGAATGTTTGCTTGATTTGGTAAGTTATAGCTTTGGTGTGACTCGGTGTTATATTATTATTATTTCTAAAAATTGGGTTAATGTAGAAGTGTCAATGTTCGACCCAACTCGTGAACACGACACGAATTCGACATGAGTTTTTTCGGGTTAGGGTTGGACCTTAATGGGTTTGGATCATAAACAAGTCGACCCGAAAGCGACACGATAAGAAATGTTCATAAACGGGTCAACTCGCATAACCCGCAATAGACACGTTTGACATGCCAATTTATTTGTGTCAACCCGAAATGACCCACTTAACACAACTCGTTTAACTTGTATAACAAATAAATATTTATTTTATTTTAGATTTGTCAAATACCTTTTATATCCAACATATATTTTAAATTTAAAAAGAAAACTGAGTAATTACAAAATTTACAAGGGATATAATTGGAAATTGAAACTTTACAGACCCTAGAATTACTAATATATATATATATATATATATTTTGGGCATAGAACTTGCACAAATGAAATTGGATGAACTTGTGGAAAATGTTATGAATTTGGACATTAACAAAGAGTCTATGGATGATAATCATGGTCGTAGTCAGAATTAGTCTACTGTTTGCTCAAATTCTTTTAATACTGATACTTAGCATTTGGCGAGTTCTAAGAATATTATATTTTTGTTGAACTATGTTATTTTATTTTTGTTAAACTTTGTTATTTTGAATTTGGGTTGAAGTGTATGCACTTATTTTGAAGTGTAAAAAACTTATTTCTAGATGAATGTTATATTTTTGTTGAACTATATTATTTTGAATGTGAGTTGAAGACTTGAAGTGTATGCATTGCTTTTTAGGATGTAAAAAAAATTATTTCTAAATGGATGTTATATTTAATATTATGCAATTTGAAATAGGTTGTATTACATTCGTATCAACCCAACACAACTCATTTATTAAGAGTCTCAAATGGGTTGGGTCAGGTCAACCCGCCTTATTAATAGGTCGGGTTAGGGTTGAAGGATCATGACACGATTATTAAATGAGTCGGGTTAGAGTTAAGCCATTTAAGGCATATTTGGTAGACTGTAATAGGCGTTGTAATGTAATAGTTACTCCTATGGTTTAGTTATTCTTTAGTTTGATTATGTTTTTATTACAAAGAATAGTTATTCCTTATGAATAGCTATTCTTCAAAATGAGGAATAACTATTCCTCTTTAAAAGGTTGTATTAGTTGTTCCTTAGTAAGTGCAATAATTTCAAAACTAAATATATTTTCAAATAAACAAACTTTCCATATATATCTAACCATTATAAAAATAAAAAATCATAAAAAATAACACATATCTCTCTTAAATTTAAAAATAACAATTTTTAAGGAGATATAATTGTATGAGTAAGATATTTCCTAAAATAAATGTTAAGTTTCATTCTAATGTTATAACTCACAACCAAACTAATGAATATGTTTAGTTATTACATTACAACACACTTTATTACTAGTAATAAAGATTACAATTCATGACGTAATCTCCATTCAGTGTACCAAACGTACCCTTAGTCGAATACCCCTACCTCGACACGACACGAACCGAACACGTTAACCTGAATTGACACCCCTAGATTAATGTGTTTATGTGTAGCATTTTAAAAAATTATTTTTAATGTAATTACAAGAGAAGGGCAAACATTAATTAATGATGTGGAACTATGTATTTATTTTGAGCAAACATCAATTATTATTTTTGTATTATTGTTAATGTAATTTTTACATGTTAATTTAATGAAGGATTCAAAAGTCATACTCTTTTATTCTTTTCTTTTTCTTTTTAAGCGAAAAATACTCTTTCATTTTAATAACTATTTTCTGTGAATGTATATTGATCTTTTATGTTTTAGCTTTTTATTTTAAAAAAAATTTAGTAGTCTTCTAATACATTACTCTGCCTTTTCTTCATTATTTCTAAAAGCTCACGGATTACATTTGCATTTCTTTGCTGCAAAAAGGGAACCTACAACGAATTACATTTGCTTTTATTTTCATGAGTTGTCATTCAGCTTTTGTTTTCCTATATTTGGTTTATATTTGGTTTCTTTACTTTGTTATCATTATTATTTCAATATCATTTTTTTTTTTGTCTTCTCTTTTTTTATTTGGTTGGTTTGATGAATGTTTAATATTTTTTCTAATTGTTTCACTTTGGTGCAAAGTCTCTTTCGAAGAGTGGGAATGACATATATTTTTGTCTCTTTTTTTTGTGGTTATCAGATTTGACTAATTATTTTATAAGTTTTTTTGTGATTGGAAAATATAATAATTCCAAATTATAATTAATGTAAATTATGCGTTTGTATCAAATATTAAAATTATTAACCTGTCTCTATGCATAACACTCATCACGCCCCTAAATTTTTTTGTAATTAAAAAATGTAGTAATCGTAATTTATAATTGATGCAAATTATTAATCTTTATTAAAAAAAAATAGAAGAGCCTCTGAGCGCGTGTTCAGAGACTAATCTCTATTTTATTAATGTCAAAACCATCTCATTAGGGATAGCAAGATGAGTTCAATTGTAATTTTCATAACATAAATACATGTGAAAAGGTTCAGAGGTTCCTACTTTTCTAAAATAAGATTCGGTAATGGCATTAAACTATAAAATAAATAAACCTTCAATATGAACATATACTTCTAGGCTTCTAGCTGTCATAGCACCTTGATTTTTTAGACTACCTTACAACAATTCTCTCTCTCTCTCTCTCTCTCTCTCTCTCTCTCTCTCTCTCTCTCTCTCTCTCTCTCCATGATGATTACGATGAATTCAAGGATGATAATCAAAGAAGATCAAGGATTAATTAGGGACAGCATGATGCATGTAAGCTACCTCGTTGACATGCATGATGGTATTAAATATTGGACAAGTTTTGGTGGGTGGGAAGTTAAATGTAATTACTTAGAGCCCTAATCATTCCTTAACTGTTTTAATATTTTTAATCAAAACAAATTATTGAAAATGATTGGCATACCTTGGCGATTAGATTTCGATTTTGAAGGACTTGCAAGCATCAACTATGACTTCATGGCCAAATCCTTCTCGATATTTTTTTCAGTCTGCAATGGTAGTTAGGAGTTAGGGACCACTGTTATGGTGTTATAGACATCCTTCAAAGCTCTTCATTTCTTTACCTTTATTTTATTTTTTTTTTTTATTTTTTTTTTTGGCTAACATAGCATAAGGGTTAAATTTTACACATTTAACCTCAAAAATCACCTACATCACTAATATACACATTTACTAATCACGCACAAATCTATTTTAATGAAATATATTATAAAATAAATAATTTGATGTTGGCGTTTATTAAGAGTGGTTATATAAAATAAAAAAAAAAGTTTTTATATTAAAATAAACAAAAAAAAAATGATATTCTGTATAAGAAAAATACAGTATAGCCACCCGGCCATGCGGCCCATTCCTTACGCATATCACCTGATGATACAAACCCGAGAGCCATTAATGGACGAAGCCCACTTACACAATAAGTGGGCCACTTTATATGCCGACATAGAGTAAGTTTTTCAAATCCAATTGTACCTCTATGAAGACGTAAGATTTTTTAATTTTCGTTAGGTGTTTGAATTCTTTAAAAAATCGACCACAACGTTATGAAGGTCCTAATAATAGAGTTTAAAGTTTAAACACTAGTTTTAGAAATCTCGAAAGTTTAATGTAAAGTTTATTCAAAAGAAACTGCCCACTAAACCACATGACCATTATGATTTACACAATTCTATTTAATTTTAAGTGCAAGATGGATTAAATTAATTCACCATTGTTTGTCATAATTTTTTATTTCAGTGTGCTGTTATATTTTGTAATCTTTATATCTTGTATAATCAATGTAACAAACTATGAGCATTAAGATGGGAAAACGAATTCAAACTTTAATCTATGTTTGGATAAACTTATTTTCATTGCTAGTTTATATACAATTTTTAAAATTAATACACCAAAATGTGATAATTGAGATTAGAAATGGAATTGAAACTCGAATGTGACTTTTGATAGGTTTAAAATCCGACTTACGTATATTCACGGTTAATGCATGTACAGTTTTTTTTTTTTTTTTTTTTAAATCTTACATTTTTTTTAGAGTAAAACAAGTCAATGAAAATAAAAAAAAAATCTTTTTTCTGTTTTAAGCAAAACAAACAATTCCAAACAGACTACCAAATAAAGGCACCTTTTAGATTGTACCTAAAGTACTTTCCACATATATCAAAATCAACAACAATGCTACCAAGTGCTAAACAAACAATCGCTCTTAACATTATTCCCCCAAACCCTCCAAAAAAAAAGTATTTCTTGTTAAGCTTTAACATTTTCTACACAAATTCAACACACAAAAAAAAAAAACAAAAACAAAAACAAAAAACAAAACAAAGCTTAAAGTACAACATAAAGAATGAAATGTAAATTATGAGCATATATGTAACTGCTGTGCGCTTTTCAAGTTTTCAACATATTCGTATAAAAAAAAACATATATAGAATCTTTATCAACATGCACACACAAAAATGAGAGAAAAAAGTCCGATGTGAAAGGTAAACTAAACAATTAAACAAAGATTCTGGGTTCACTAATATGTCTTATTTCCAGTTCACATTCAAACTTCAAAGTGTTATTATAGATTGGCGTAGCAAGTCAATCAAGTTAACAAAATATATAGAGATTATTTTTTATACTTCAATTAATTAAGACAGTATAATGCATGTTACAATGGTGGATTATATGGAAAATTCTGTCACAACCTTCTCTCCTATTCTTTTAATGCAAAAAAACAAATGGCTCACATGGGCGTTGGATGAAGCTGAGAAATGAGAATCATTCACCAACCAGAAAATAATTCTTTTCTCACTAACTCACCAGTCCTCTTTCAGCTAACAATATATATATATATATATATATATAGCTTTTAAATTATATTTACACTTGTCATTTATATTCTTTTAATGGGTTTATAATAGAAACTAGAACTACCATGGTCTATGGATTCTCCAAAAAAGAACAACTATGGTCTATGGTCTTTGGCCATTTTTTTATAGAAGCCCCATACCTGACAATGATGAGGAAAATATTCCACCTTAACATATATACGGTCTATATATCTTGTCAAAAGGTAGTGTCTATTTCTCTCTCACTTACGTATTGAATACAATCGTGTAAATATACAGAGCAAGGAACCTATTCTAGCCTATACATATCTTGCGGCAAAAAATAAGGACATCCCTTGAAGTATGGGATTTTCATAAACAAATTTCTATACTTATCTCATTAGACAGCTCATGCCAACACTCCCCCTCAAGTTGGTGCATAGATATCTCTTACGCCTAACTTGTCAAGTGAGTTGTAGAAGTTCCTTGCAGACACTGCTTTTGTGAGTACATCAGCCAACTGATCTTCTGATTTAACAAATGGAAGCTGAATAATCTTTTCTTCAAGGTTTTGTTTGATGAAGTTCCGATCCACCTCAACGTGCTTAGTGCGATCATGTTGGACCGGATTGTGGGAGATAGCAATGGCCGCCTTGTTATCACAGAATAGGTTCATTTCAGAACTAGGAGCAACACCGATCTCAGCTAGCAGCTTTTTCAGCCAAAGGAGCTCACATATTCCCTTGACCATTCCCCGAAATTCAGCTTCAGCACTAGACAAGGCAACTACCTTCTGTTTCTTGCTCCTCCATGTAACTAGGTTGCCTCCCACAAAAGTAAAGTACCCAGCAGGAGATTTGCTGTCCGTGATGTTCCCTGCCCAGTCCGCATCTGTGTAGCCAGCAACCTTCAAATGACCATTCTTTGAGAACATAAGTCCTTTCCCAGGAGAGGACTTCAAATAATGAAGGATTCGCATTACGACATCCATATGGTCTTCACTTGGGCAGTGCATGAACTGACTCACTACACTCACAGCATAAGCAATATCTGGCCAAGTATGAGATAAATAGATGAGTTTACCCACTAACCGTTGATACCTCTGTTTGTCCGCTGGTACCTGGTCCACATATTCTTCAAGTTTATGATTTTGGACAATTGGAATATCAGCAGGCTTACACTCTAGTAATCCTACCTTTGCCAGCAAGTCTAGTATATATTTCCTTTGGGAAAGAAATATGCCTTGTCTTGACCTTGCTACTTCAATGCCCAAAAATATTTAAGCCCTCCTAAGTTCTTCATCTCAAACTCAGTTGACAATTACTCTGGAAGCCTGGATATTTCTTCTACATCATCCCCTGTAATTATCATGTCGTCTACATAGACTATGAGGGCTGTTATTTTTCCCAATCGATGTTTTAGGAAGAGAGTGTGATCAGAGTTGCTTTGTTGAAACCCATATTTCCTCATTGCTGAACTCAACCTGCCAAACCATGCTCGAGGTGATTGCTTTAGACCATATAATGCTCGTTGTAACCTACATGGGATCTTTGCCTCTGATGTAGTAGTATAGCCTGGTGGAATATCCATGTAAATCTCCTCTTCAAGATCACCATGGAGGAAGGCATTTTTTACGTCAAGTTGGTGCAATGGCCAATCTAAGTTTGCTGCAAGAGATAACAGAACTCTAACAGTTTTTAGTTTGGCTACAGGTGAGAAAGTTTCTTGATAATCTATACCATGTTTCTGTGTATAATTCTTTGCTACCAACCTCGCCTTGTATCGATCAATCGACCCATCTGCTTTATATTTAATGGAGAAAATCCACTTGCACCCCACTGTCTTCCTCCCTTCAGGCAACACACTCAACACCCATTTGTTATTTTTCTGCAACGCCTCCAATTCTTCTTTTATAGCTTGAGCCCATTTCGGATCCGATAAAGCTTCTTCAACACTACTCGAAATTTGACATGAGGAGAGTGTATGTGCAAACGCCCTGAGAGGTTCCGATAATCTTTGAGCAGACATATAATTGGCTATTGGATACTTGGATTACCGTTCTTCTATGTCTGGGGAGTATCAACTTGGAGGCTTGCCTCGATTGTGTCTGAAAGGTAGAACATAACCCACTGATGTATCTATAGCATTAGTTTGTAAAGGTGTGGTAGGAGAGCTTACCTCAGGAATATTCTCAGCAAGAGGGTCGTCGGTTACTACAGAGTGGAGGGATTCATTAGATTTTGCATCTTCTGATGATTCAGGCACTGGTTCAGCTTCAGTTCTTAGAAGTTCAGGTACAGATCTAGGTACATGTTCCACCATGTCGATGTCATCATTTGGATGTGCAGGATTGTCACCAACGTCTAACATTTCAACATCAAACCAATTCTGCTCTTCACCATAGATCTCCCCCTGAAGAGGGAAATTGGATACCGGTGATGGGAAAAAATTTTCAGATTCTAGGAAGGTGACATCGATGGTAATGTAGGTTCTTTTTGCAATGGGATCGTAGCATCTATATCCTTTTTTTTTTGTACTCCATACCCTAAGAATAAACACCGGACAGCACATGGATCCAACTTAGTTCGTTGATTTTTATGGAGGTGAACAAAAGCAACACAACCAAAAATTCGGAGAGGAATCATCAAAACAGTAGGTAAGGAGACATGATCAGAAAGCACCTTTAATGGAGTCTGAAATTGTAAGACTTTAGTGGGCATACGGTTCAGTAGATACACGGCTGTGGCAACAGCATCACTCCAGTATCTATTCGGCACATGTGCATTGATCAATAAAGCACAGGCAGTTTCTAAGATATGCCTATTCTTCCTTTCAGCAGCACCATTCTGTTGTGGGGTTTGTGAGCATGAGGTTTCATGGAGAATAACATGGCTGTTGAAGTATGCCTGGAATTGTTGATTAACATATTCCCCTCCATTGTCAGAACGAAGGATCTTAATTTTTGCAGAAAATTGTGTTTGAACCATGGTATGAAATGATTGAAACATAGCAAATACTTCATCTTTGTGTTTTAGGAGGTAAAGCCATGTCATTTGTGTGCAATCATCAACAAAAATTACAAACCAACGATGACCAGAAGACGTAGTTACTGGGGAAGGTCCCCAAACATCAGAATGTATTAAATCAAAAGGAATCATACTTTTATTCATGCTCATGGGATAAGAAGCCCTATGACTTTTGGCTAAGATACAAGTATCACATTTAAAATCTAAGTGTGTTACATTGGAAAATAACCCAGGTAGTAAGTGCTTCAAATACCAAAATGATGGATGGCCAAGTCGATGATGCCATAACCAAATTTGTCTCTCCTTGTTACCAACCGTGTGGTGCATGTGATTTGCTCTTCCCGGACTGAAGTCATCCACGTAGTATAACCCCCCCTCTTAGTACCACGCCCAATTATCTCCTTGGTGAGAATATCCTGAAGAAGGAAAAAAGTAGAATACATCAATACCACACAATCAAGATCTGAAGTAACTTGACTTACAGACATCAGTTTATTTGAAAGAGAGGGTACAAGTAATGTATTAGATAATGAAAGGGAAGGAGATAAAGTCACTGTTCTAGCCCCTGTAACTGGATAAGTGACCCCATTGGCATTTGCAACACAGCTCCGTCTCGGCTGAGTTGTATTAGAGAAATCCTTTGAATCAAATGTCATATGGTCTGTAGCCCCAGAGTCGAGAATCCAGTCCTCATCATCATTGTGAGTAGAGATATGAAATGCCTTACTCGAAGTACCTGGATCATGTGAAGATTCGGCTTGAGGGATGAGGGATAACGAAGTATCACAGGTAACCACAGCAGCTCTCCCAGTGTGGTCATCATTAGCAATGGTTTCCCGTTTTTTTCATGCTTGAAGGTCATTCCACCACTCTAGATATCCATGTAGTTTGAAGCAGGTGTCACGGGTGTGTTTGGAGTTGCCGCAATGGGTACACTTCATGCCGTCAGGTGGTGGTTTTGTTTTGGATGAGGAGTTGGATTTCCCACTGCTTAGGGAAAGAACTCCTGGTTTCGATGGCATTTGGTGATGGCTTCCCTTGATCCCTTTGGATGCCATAACTGCTCCTAAAGTAGTATCTGCACCCGAGATCATCACGGTCTGCCTGACCTCTTCCCTACGGACAAATGCATAGGCTTGTTCCACCGTAGGGAATGGTTTAATTTGGAGCACATCACTCTGAGTTTTATCCAATCTGTCATCTAGTCTATCAAGGAAAGTATAAACTCGATCTTCCTGTAGAATGGAGTTGTATTTCTGTATGTCAATAGCACACTCCATCGGGTTAGGATGACAAAAATCAATTTCTCACCACAACCCTTGAAGGTCGTTGTAGTATTTTTCAATGGATCCACCCGCCTGCTTCATACGAGTAACACGACGTTGGAGATCATAGACTTGAGACGTGTCTGTCCCATCAAAATAGGTTGTAGCAGCACAATCCCAAACTTGTTTTGCAGTTGGGAATCGGATAAAATTGGCAATCAAGGAAGGGTCCATCGAATTGATCAACCATCCCTTGACAATGGCATTTTCGGTGCGCCATTTCCTGAATGAAGGATCGGTTTCTAAAGGCTGAGGAGAATCTCCATTGATATATCCGAGCTTGTCCTTGCCAGAGATATACATCTCAACAACCTGGGACCATAAGGCATAGTTGGATCCTTCCAACTTGATACCGATAGGAGTAGTTGAAGAATCGGCAAGCAGAGGTTGAAGGGAGGTCTAGGCTCTAATCAAGACCTCCGTCATTCTTGTAGTCAGATCATTGAGGATGGAATCGGTCTGGGAATTGGTCTGGGAATTAAGAGGTTGTGTTAGGTCTCTAAATTCCGCCATGGAGTCTATCGGGTCTGGTTTTTTCTGGTCACAAGGTGGTTTAAGCAGAGGTCCTAAGGACGTGCTCTGATACCATGTCAAAAGGTAGTGTCTATTTCTCTATCTCTTATGTATTGAATACAATCGTGTAAATATACAGAGCAAGGAGCCTATTCTAGCCTATACATATCTTGCGGCAAAAAATAAGGACATCCCTTGAAGTATGGGATTTTCATAAACAAATTTCTATACTTATCTCATTAGACAGCTCACGCCAACATATCTTAGTATTTCTTATCATAAATTCATAATAGATAATATACAGGAAAAATTATTAGGTAGTCTCGGAGTATAGTGAAATGGTGCTTCCTTCTCTCACATTTATGGTGGACCTTACCATGAATTTAATAAGCAGACCCTACCATAAATGTGAGAGGAGAAAACATCATTCTCTGTGCTCAGGGAGTACCTAAGAATTACTGAATATACAGTATATAATGGAACTGCGATGCCTATGATAAGTACATACGTGGTGTAAATAGAACTTACTTCCCATATATACCCAAATCCCCCTTAAAAATGATTGATAATCCAACACTAGATGTGTCCATATTTTTATATATGTTATAAGATTGACAAAATCTCGAGTCCAAAATCTTGGATTATTGACATATGTCCAATATATAGCTGGAAAAAAGGAAGAAAATCAATCATTCAATCCAACATCAAGTAAGAGTCCCAAAACAATCTCTATATTTGAACACTAGCCTGGTTGGTCCATAAAAATAAATAATAATAAAAAATATAAAACCTCAAGGAATATCTACATTATTCTCAGGTTTGTGAGATGCAATAATAGAGAATAATATGTGCCAAAAAAAAAAAAACAATCATACAAAACAATATTTATGTGGTTTGGCAATTAGCCTACAGCTATGGAGTTGCAAGGATTTCACTATTCTCAGAGGAAAATACAAGATGCGGCAGTATAGTTTTCTCTCTCAAAAACTACATCAAACCCTAATCTCTCTATCCTGCACACAGGATTCACAATTGGCTACCAAACAAGCCAAAAAATTTCCCCGCAACCATGGACTAAGCTCCAGAAAATCTCTCATTAAAAACCGTAACAATATTATTTCAGGTCGAGTCATAAAGCCCAACAGGACCATCACGTAAGACAATAAGAGTTGAACAAAAAGTACGGCAAGTAGCCATGTAATATACACATGTTTTTAACAAAAAAATTATAGTTGCAAAAAACATTTTTTTTTAAAAAGGAAAATATAGTTTTTTTTTTTTTTGCATTATAATTAGTTGGAAGTTGATTCATGTTATATGTTTGTAATTGATTTGTTTCAATTTGCAGGATGGCAAATTAAAAACGATATACATTTGCCTTATACTTCTCTCTTATAAATTTAGAGCCCGATTGGGCTAGGAAGTAGAATTTTAGAGATAAAAGAGCTTTTTAACTATAAAGTTGTTAGTATTTGTCAATTATAGTTATAAAATGCTTTGAAATTGTAGAACCCATTTGATAACCAAGCTAACCAAAAGCTTTTAGGTTTACTATATAATAATAAATGAGGATTCAATACAAAATATTCAAGTAATTCAATTAATCGATATTCTTAAATATATATAATATTTATGTCATTTTTTGATATCTCATAATACAGTCTCATGAAATCATCATCTTACAACATATAAGATACATTGATGTTGTAAAAAAGAGAGGAGAAGGGAGGTCTAATTTGACCTTCATCATAAGATAATTTCCCCTCAAATGAGATATCAATTATTATTCTATTAACATGTAAGATCCATAGATCCTAGGCGAAAAACCTATTTTCGTTCCTACATTTTCACGCAATTCTCACTTTGGTCCCTATCTTTTATTTTCACCGCTTTTAGTCCCTAAATTCAAAAAAGTGATCTCGTTTTCGTCCCTACCGTCATCTCATGAACAAAAATAGTCTACGTGGCAAACGGAGTGCATCGCTGGCACACTAAATGCTGATGTCAGCGTTAAAATAATAATATAATATGTTATTTAGCATTTTAAAAATGCCATGTCATCTTTTAAAAACAAAAAATTAATTTATTAATTTTAACTAAATAAAAAAAATTAAAAACAGAGTTAAAAACTAAAAATCACATAAATTAAGATCTAAGTGTGTCTTGAACAAGAACAACAAGAACATAAACTCAGATTTAAGAACACAGACCCAAAAATTAAAGTCCAAAAATTAAGAACAACCCAAATCTAAGAACACAAACCCAGAAATTAAAATCCAAAAATTAAGAAAAACCCAGATCTAAGAACAACAAGAACACATTTTCCTTTATTTGACATTTTCCCTTTTTCTTTTTCTTAGAAAAACCACTCTCAACCAGTGCTCTCATGCGTTCACGCATGTAGAGGCAGTGTGGAGTCTTGCGCTTAGCCTGCAGGAGTATAGTGTCCTCCCCGCTGTGGTGAGGCCAGTAGTGGTACCCTCCCCTTTTTCCTTTTTTCTTTTTGAGAAAGTGAGTGGGGGCAGCGAGAAATACTGATGGCGGAAGAACTAGAGGAACTGTGGAAAAAGCTAACTGTTACAGAAGCAGAAGATGAAGATATCAAGCTGGGAAGCAATAGTACAAGGGCTGCGAAGGAGATTGGGAAAAACTGTATAGTCATAAGGATACTCACCCAACGCATTGTCATTTTGGAGGCATTAAAAAAGAATATGAGAATGTTATGGAAGCCAAGTAAAGGAATGCAAATTTCCGAAATTGAAGAGGACTTATTCTTGGTGGAATTTGGGGACGGGAGGGACAAGAAAAAAGTAATGGAGATGTGCCCGTGGAGCTATGAGAAGCAACTGATTCTAATGCAGGATTTTGAAGGTGAGTTGGTCCCAAAGGAGATAAAACTAAAATGGGTCCCCTTTTGGGTTCAAATCTTCAACCTTCCCCTGAAATGCATGACTAGAGAGTCTGGATATGAGATTGGGTCGAAGATTGGAGTAATATTAGACGTTGACGTCCCGGAGAAAGGAGTGCAGTGGGGAAAATTCCTAAGAGTAAGGATACGACTCGATGCCACAACAAAGCTCATAAGAGGGAAGAAGGTGTCAATTGAAGGGGGGGAAAGCAGATGGATTTTCTTTAGGTATGAACGGCTGCCTAACTTCTGTTACCGATGTGGAAGGTTAGAT
Organism: Lithocarpus polystachyus; assembly: GCA_033629205.1. Lineage (NCBI taxonomy): Eukaryota > Viridiplantae > Streptophyta > Magnoliopsida > Fagales > Fagaceae > Lithocarpus > Lithocarpus polystachyus. Next base: position 12,153,276 of record CM066163.1, on the reverse strand, counting down.
CATGGGGAGAAAGATTGCCCGGAAAGAAAGGAGGTGGAAAATCATGGGGAGGAAGAAAGGAAGCAATATGGCGCTTGGCTGAGAGGGGAGCCAGGAAGAAGCTCCAGGAATGACTATGGCAGGATGGGAGAAGAACGCACACCGGAAAAAAGAGAAGAACAGAAGGAACCCGAAACAGAGACTCTGACACATGTACAACTCCGGCTGAAGGAGAATGCGGTGGCCGGTAAGAAGCACGTGAGTGAACTGACCCTCTGTCAGAAAGTGGGTAACAGCAAAGACCATGCCGAACCTGGAGAGGCGGGCCAGAAGGTGGAGTCTTTTCAAAGGATGGAGAGTTTTCACGAAAACGGTACAACAAGTTTCTCAAAGACTAAGGATGAAGAAAAGCTAACCAAAAGTGGGAGGGATTCTCTGACGAGCACACTAAATGCAAAAGATATGGAAGCTGATATGCAATGGGAGAAAGTGCAGGATGATGTGGCTGGTGAAAAGTCTGAAGAAGGGAGAAAACATAATCAAATGGAAAGTTGTATGGGCTGTGCTAATAAAGACAATCAATATTGGGCCGAGACTGAGTCAAGCCCATTAGCAATGTCTTATGACCAAGATAAAGGATGGGTTACGGAAATATTGGGCCCAAGGAGTGGGCATTGGAAGCGCCTAGCCCGACAAGTGAAGGAAAATGGTCCTATGGTGATAAGTGACCCAGCAAGCCAGAAGAGGAAAGGTGAGGCACCTCTAATAGAATTGGACCCAGATGTTAAGTGCAAAAAACGGGCAAAAAGCAAGGCACATTCTGAGAATACTATAGATGAAGAAAAGGAAATGGTTGGCGGTGTGGCGGTGGCTGCGTTGCAGCACCGCCCAGCCAAATGACCGTACTAGCTTGGAACTGTCGGGGGTTGGGGACTCCACCGGCAGTTCGTACACTCACCGAAGAGGTGAAAATGAAAAACCCCGTGCTAGTATTTCTAGCAGAAACAAAAGCAAGCACAGATAGGATGAAAGGATTTCAGAATAAATTGGGCTTCACTCAGGGGATTATCGTCCCTAGCGATGGTAGGAGTGGTGGGTTGGCGCTCTTGTGGCGGGAAGGGACGGACATCAGGTTCAAGAGTTGCTCTCATTCCCACATTGATGTGGTGGTTCATGGCGTCGGCAATGGAGGCCCTTGGAGAGTAACAGGCTTCTACGGACACCCCGACACTAGTAAAAGGTACACATCCTGGCAATTACTTGAAACTCTTAATTCACAATGTGAGATGCCATGGCTGGTCTGTGGTGATTTTAATGAGATTGTACATCCTGATGAGAAGGTGGGTTGGAAAGATAGAGACGCTGCACAAATGGTAGCCTTTAGAGATGTGTTGAGTAGTTGCGGATTAATCGACTTGGGGTTTGTGGGGCCGAGGTTTACATGGTGCAACGGCAGATTTGGTGAACAACGAACTCTCATTCGGTTGGACAGAATGGTCGCAAATGAAGCTTGGTCTTTAGCTTTTCCGGAAGCAAAGGTTCACCATGTTTCCATGTCAGCTTCGGACCATTGTCTTCTTGCTCTGTTCCTGAATAAGGACCATCACCAAAGAAGAGGAAAGAAGCGCTTCTTCTTCGAGGAAATGTGGACTCGGGAGGAGGAATGCAAGGAGATAATTGAATTAGCATGGGACCCTCACAGGGTTGATTCGGCTATGCCAATACAGGAAAGACTTGAAAGATGCCAGAGGCAGCTTCAACAATGGAACCAAAATAGCTTCGGGAATATATACAAAGGATTAAGGCAGAAACAGAACCGCCTTCAACAGCTGGAGACCCTTAACCTTCTCCACGAAACGGCTGTAGAAATTCAGACCCTAAAAAAGGAGATTAATGAGCTGCATATTAGAGAAGAGATTATGTGGAACCAGAGATCACGGGTTATGTGGCTGCAACAAGGGGACAAAAACTCCAAGTTTTTCCATGCTACAGCTAGCCAAAGAAGACGAAAGAATAGAATTGGGGGCTTGATGGATAATATGGGGGTTTGGCATGAAGATCAGGAGACAACAGAGGAGATAATCCTGAATTACTTTAAGTCCATTTACAGCTCTAACCATCCAACCAGGTTTGATGAAAGCCTTGATGCTATGGAAAAGAGAGTGACACCTGATATGAATGAAGAGCTCCAAAGGGAATTTCTGGCAGAGGAGGTGTGGAATGCTCTCAAACAAATGCACCCCACCAAGGCACCGGGCCCGGATGGTATGTCCCCTATCTTTTACCAAAAATACTGGGATATTGTTGGCTCCTCGGTTACAAATTGTGTTCTGCAAGCCCTTAATACAGGTGTTATGCCGAAGGACATTAACAAAACATACATCTGCCTTATTCCTAAGACAAAGAACCCTCAAAAGATAACAGAATTTCGCCCTATCAGCCTGTGCAATGTGATATATAAAATCCTCTCTAAAGTCCTTGCGAATAGGCTGAAGAAAGTCCTTCATGGTATTATAGATGAAGCTCAAAGTGCGTTTGTGCCAGGAAGAATGATAACGGACAATGTTATTATAGCTTTTGAATCCATGCACTCCATTAATCTGAGAAGGAAACGAAAGGAAGGGCTAATGGCAATAAAATTGGATATGAGTAAGGCATACGACCGGGTTGAGTGGAAGTAGCTAAGGTGCTGGAAGTGTATGAGGAAGAATCCGGGCAAAAGCTAAATAGAGATAAAACTACGTTGTTCTTTAGCCGGAACACAAAAGATGAAGTTAAGGAGTTTGCGAAAGGAATTTTTGGAGCCCAAATCATACAACACCATGAAAAGTACCTGGGCCTTCCCCCACTGATTGGAAGGGCTAAGAAAAAGGCATTTAATCGCATTAAAGACCAAGTTGGGAGGAAGATAGCGGTTTGGAAAGGGAAGCTTCTGTCTAATGCAGGAAGGGAAGTGTTAATTAAAGCGGTGGCACAGGCCACCCCAACATACACCATGAATGTTTTCAAGCTCCCGGACACACTGTGCTCAGAACTAAACTCAATGATGGGCGGCTTCTGGTGGGGTCAAAGGGGAAGGGAGAAGAAGGTTGCATGGATATCTTGGGAAAAATTGTGTAAACCAAAGGCAGAAGGCGGCTTGGGTTTTAGGGATCTTAAAGCTTTTAATTTAGCCCTTCTTGCTAAACAAGGTTGGAGGCTGAATCAAAATCCCACCTCACTGGCCCATAGAGTTCTAAAGGCTAAATATTTTTCGAACTCATCATTCATGGAAGCCCAGCTGGGGAAAAAGCCATCATATATATGGAGGAGCATCTTGGCAGCGAAAAATATCATAAATGAGGGATCTAGGTGGGTGGTTGGTGATGGAAGGAGCATTGAGATATGGAACGCAAGATGGCTGCCTTCATCAGAATCAGGCAAGGTAATAACCACAAGAACTACGATGGGACAGGGTGAAAGAGTAGCTTCTCTTATCAACCATGAGAAAGGGGAGTGGAGAACTCCGCTAGTCAAACACACCTTCCTCCCTTATGAAGCAGAGGAAATACTGAGCATCCCCCTCAGCCAGTTGAACCCGGCTGATTCAGTAGTATGGGCTAAAACTCCAAATGGGTGCTTCACTGTAAAGAGTGCTTATCGGACAGCAGTGAAATGCCTTGCCGAAGCAAAAGGAGGCGTGGAAGCACCTGAGTGTTCGGACAAGGCCAGGATGACAACAATCTGGAGGACTATATGAGGCCTCCAATGCCCAAACAAAATAAAACATTTCTTATGGAGAGCAAGTAGAGACATACTTCCCACTAAGAAATGCTTGATGCATAGGAAGATTTTGAGGGATGATCGCTGCGATTTTTGTGGAGAAAGCGAGACTTCTGGCCACTGTCTTTGGAGCTGCATAATAGCGAAAGAAACGTGGAAGGGATTGGGCTTTAATTTTGGTAGCTCTACTCCTCCTCCCAAGGAGTTCCTTGATGTATTTTGGCTTTTGCTGGATTCCCCGGGTGACAAAGACTGGGAGCTTTTTGCTATTGTGGCCTGGTGCTTGTGGAACAACAGGAATACAGTTAGGCATAGGGGAGCTTGTAAACAAGGTAAAACCATAGCAGAAGAGGCAAGGAGGTATAGGGAGGAAGTCCGGACTACTGTGCCGCCCAAATGCCAATTACCTAAGCCTTTGGGCAACCACAAACATTGGTCCCCTCCTCCACAGGACTGGTATAAAGTGAATGTGGACGCTGCGGTTTTCAAGGAAAATGGTACGTGTGGAATTGGTGTTGTTATCAGGAATAATAGGGGGCAGATAATGGGGGCAATGAGCAAACAAGTGGGGTTCCCTTTGCGAGCATTAGAAGCTGAAGCCAAAGCTGCTGAAGCTGGTATTCTCCTCGCGTGGGACCTGGGATTGAAGGACATTATAGTTGAAGGTGACGCCCAAATGGTGATACAAGCTATAAATGGAGGTGTGGCACCTACTATCCCAATTCTAAAGATAATAGAAGGCTCCAGGAGATACTTGCAAATGTTTTGCACTTGGAAAGCAGTCCACACGAACAGAAAAAACAATACGGCGGCTCACCTACTTGCTAAAGATGCTAGGAATGTAAAAGAATGTGTAATCTGGGTTGAGGAAACCCCTCCCTGTATTGAGAATCAAATTAAGTGTGATGTACGTGTTTTGGACGTTAGTCCTTATTAATGAAATCTCTGGTACAAGTTACTATCAAAAAAAAAAAAAAAAAGAAAACAAACACAAAACTCTCACAGTCTCTCTTTCTCTCTCGTGTATATTCTTTATATCTCTCTCACTCTCAAACTCATTAAGGCTCTACGATTCATCACCCACCAGTCCTTCTACTCCGCCGTCCGATCAGGTGACCTTGACTCCCTCAAGCAGCTCTTGGATAAGCTGTCTAGAGATAACCCACCAGATGCTTCGACCATCTCTGATCTAATGGCTCTGCAGAACGATGCAGGGGAGATGCTTCCACCATCTCCGATCTAAAACCCCTTTCTTATTACATTTCGAGATATAAAATTTATGGTTAATTTTTTTTATTTTAGAAGCCAAATTCCATATTCATACTAAACTCGAAATCCAAATCCACTATACAGAGCTTCTCTAAACCTTGATTCACCACAGATCAACCAAGACTTCTCTGGTGTCTCTAATCAGCGGTCTCGATATGGGTTTTGAGCTTCACACCATATGAAGGCGATCAGTTGGTGAACCACGCCGTGATCAAATTTGAAAAGCTAAAGGGATTGGGTGTGTTTTTTGAGCTCAGAGTCTGTGTTACCATCTTCTTCTTCGATGACCCCTCCACTTCCATGGCTATGAGGGTTTGTGGGTTGTGAGTTTTGTTGATCTGGGTTTGTGGTGTATGTTGATTTTTGGGTTTGTGGGTTTGTGGTAATGTTGTATTCCGATATTGATTTCTGGGATTGTGGTGTGCATGGAGGCCGAAAATCTAGGTTTGAGTTTTGTGTTTTTTGTGTTTGGTTTCAAAGCATAAGAAAATTTTGTTGAATGTTTGTGTTTTGTAAATTTTTATGGGCATGTCTTTTTATTTTGTAAATCTAAGTGATTTCATGGGTTTGGTTGCTAAGAAAATGCAAGAAAAGAAAAGTAAAAATTTTTTTTTTATTTTCTGGGCAAGCTTAGTTGGGAAAGAAAATGAAGAACCCATACTTCTGAGTTCTTCATGTTCTTCCAAAAAAAAAGAAAAAAATTAACTTAACAAATTTTTTTTCTTTTTTTTTAAATAATTAGGTTAGAAATTTTTATATTATTTTTATCTGATGTGGCTTTCTTAAAAAAATTAAATTGCTGATGTGGCATTTTTAAAAATTTAAATAATTTTTTTAATATTATTTTAATGGACACGTCAGCATTTACTATTGGACCGTTTGCCATGTAGGATATTTCTGTTAAATGAGTAACGTTAAGGACTAAAACGAAACGCATTTTTCAAAAGAAAGACTAAAAACGGTGAAAATAAAAGATAGGGACCAAAGTGGGAATCGCGTGAAATTATAGGGACTAAAATAGGTTTTACGCCTAGATTCTATGAGAGAGAGAGAGAGAGAGAGAGAGAGGTCTCATTTGATTTTTTCATAAGATAATTTTTCCTTTAGATGAGACCCCAATTGTCATTCTATTAATAAGAAATCAAATTATTGTCATTGAGCCATTAACTCAAGTGGTACCTCTATCATCTCCCAATTGAGGAGGCTTAAGACAAAACAAATTGTTATCAATTATGGTGATGACTGATGACCATGTACACAACATGGATTCTCGAGTGAGGCTTCATAGTTCATCCATATTTGCCAGTATAATGGAAATATATTGATAAAAGGGCCTGGTTAATACATCATTTAAAGTCCAAGGGCTTCAATTCCTAATTGACATAACAAAAGTCTTGACACTTTTTTTTCTCTTTTTCTTTTTTTTTTTTCATTCAAATTTTAATTTAGACATTACAAAAAATGTCTGAAGACTTTTTCTTCTTCTTCTTTTTTTCTTCAGAGTTTAAAGAACATAAATAAGGTATGACAAATATCTAATTTTTTTATGGATGAAATTTGTAAATAAATTCATCAAATATATGTCACATTATTTCAAAATTATGACACATAACTTTGTTTTAGCAACTATCATGTATATTAAAATAAATATAAAGCAATTTATAATAACAATTGTTCTTTAAATTCCATAATCTTAAATCTTCAAATCCAAATGCGTCCTAAGCATAGTTGTCAAAATCTCGATCTAGATCCTACAATTTTACGATCTCACATGCCCAAAACGATCCAGATTTTACAAGGATCTCTGCGATCATTTAGGATCGTACGATTCTGACAATCTTTAACGATCCTAGTTTCTTGTAATCTTCTTTAACTTGACAGAAGGCTCAATTGAATCCAAATGAAAAATAACATCTCAATAAACTAAGTTTTGTTATTCACATGTAGATAGATATAGTGTCAGTTGGACCAAAATAAAAAATAACATCCCAATATGCAATACAGTGTCACGTTTTGAGATTTTTAGCCTCTTTAAATGATGCTTGCAAATGGATGTAATGAAGTATGATAATTACGTCAAATGGATGCAAATTTTTGGTTTTTTATGAATGAATGTATATAATATATATATATATATATATATTGTGGGGACAGGGGCCCGAGGCTACGTATCAGGCCGTGAAAAGGCTAAAAACCCCAAGATCATGTAGTGGGCCTTGTGAGGTTAAAGGCCCAAAACCGTGCATTAAGCCTCCAACGATATCCGAGGACGTGGTAGAGTCCGAGGAGAGGAGAATGGACATGCAGAATCCCAAATTGCAATTTATTACGTTTGGTGAAAGAGAAGGCAATCCGTGAAATGACCCCAGCTCTAGGGAAATGAGAATCCCCAAAAATACCTAAGGGAGGGGCTGCCACCACCTCATTAATTGTGTTGCACCTACTATTCTGACCGCATTTATGTGGAGAATACTCCTGAACAGTGCAACTTCAGCCACCGTGACTCACAGTAGGCCAAAAAGGATACATAATGGGACATGCACTCAAGTGAAGAATCAGATGGTTGACAAGTGTAAGGTGGAGATGATCTTGAGAGAGCTATATAATGTGAAGAAATTCTCCTCTAAAGGAGGGGGCATTTTTTGTAAAGGGAGAAAAAAAGAGTTGGAATAGAAAAATTTACCTTCTCGAACCCTCGTTGGTAGGAGTTTGTCAAACTTGGGCTTCTTATCTTTCTGGAAACCCTAACCTATTACATTGGCTGTTTAAATCATTCTAGTCCAACTTTCGCATCCCACCCTCTATAAATTCATTGTTTAGGGACCATTTGGGCCGTCTCATCCAGCTTAGGCTGGCTCACAAACTTGTGTCCTTACATATATATAACCGAAACCTATGAATCTCTCACAATTTTTCACATCAATACAATATTTAAATAAAATTATCATTTTATTTAAATAAAATTATTTTTGTTAAGTTCAAATTTAACAAGGAGTGAAACTCTATCTCTTTAATAAATCCAACTCAAACTCAAACGTTGATAATATAAATATACATATATATATATATATATATATAACCGAAGCAAAAAATAGAGACTAACGGAAAAAAAAAATGCAAGCAATCCAATTCAACTTTCTTCTTTAATTAATGAATTTTATGTCGAATTTTTTTATATTGTTATTATTAATAAAATTTCAATTCAACATATGTAGATATTTGTTTATATCTAAGATTTTCTTTCTATCTTACTCTTTTGTTATGTTTAAAATTGATTTTCTTTCGAGTATTTGGGTTAATCCCCATATTTTTATTGACATTGATTTCGTGAGTTTGGTTTTTGGGTTGAAATTTCTACTAATTTTTTCTCTTATTGTACAAGGTAGATAAAATATCTCTATTTTTTGGAGAAAAATCAAAGCTACAACCTAAGTCTTCCAGTCTAGGTAATAATAAATTTTTATTTGATATGTTATATATAAATTTGTTGAATTTGGTTTGCTTTTGAAGAAGAATTTGAGGATTCTATAAATTTTGAAATTTGATATTAATTCTTCACCTTAAATGCTTTTTTATTTAGGTTCACGTGATTTTTTTTTTTCCTATTGTTGGGGACATTTTTATGACAATGTCCGAAAATGCGAAAACGACCCAAATCTCCCCTTGAGTTCTTTAGAAGTGTTTATTTATGGAGAATCAAGCCCAAAATTCACAATGTATAGAAAATAAAGGCTAATGGTGCTTTGATAAGAGAGAATCAAAATGCTAATAACAAAAGTGCAGAAAAAGCATAAAAAAATAACAGGTCTGAAACTTCGACCCACAGTCATCAAGAAGAAGAAATTGAGAGAGGTAGTGAGGAAGAGAGGGAAGGTTCCTCTGTACCCATATTTCCACCCCTAAGGTTCAGAATCGTGAGAATGTTGACTGGTTGAATGGGCTTTTGCTCTGATGTTTCAAGTTAGAACGTGGTTGGTACCTTTTTTGAGCTGAAGAGAGAGTTTTATATAGAATTTAAGGTATGGATAATGACTGGTTTTTGAGTAGTGGAAGAGGATTTTGTCCCCCATGATACTAATTTGGTGTTTTGGCTTGGGTGGCTTTTGTTTAGGGAAGAATTTAGCATGATTTTGGAAATAAAATGGCTGACTCCATTAGCTATTGTTTCCTTGTCATTGTAAGCTTTTGATTGCTGCATTTGGTGGCTACAATAGGCTAGCTAATTAGTTTAGGATCATCTGTGTTTTGGTGTGGAAAATGGAGCTGGGCTGAAAATTAGGGGCACAATCACCCAAAGCATAAAAGCTCTTTTGAGGTTGAAATTTTGAGTACAAGACCTCCTCCATGAGCCTGATGTGCTACAAGTGTCCCTTGCCCACTTGGTAGCACGCATGGGTTGGGCTCATGCAAAAGGTCCGAAAGGAACCGACCCATACCCTTCAAACCACACTCCCTCAATTTTCCCAATATGTTGCATGGGCTTGAGTCATGCTTAAAAGAATAAAAAATAATATAATACATGAATTGAGCCCACATTGAAGTCGGATTTGGTTGAATCGGGCTTGTAGAAAATGTATCCCGAAAATGGGTATCAACACCTATTAAAAGCTATTATTTTTGGTTGATTAATTATTTGTTTGGATTCAACATAAAAGATAATGTAATTAGGTATTATAATTTTGATATTGTTTCATGCTTTGAATTATCTATATTTTTATTACTATGAAAAAGTTGTATTGATACTCAAATTTGAAATTTGATGTGTCTTCCTCGTATCATGGTCTTTGTTTATATATTTGTAGTTCATATTAGTTTTGAATGTGTGTGTGTGTGTGTGTAGCTATTGAAAGTTTTGCTTTATTAATTTAAGAATTGTAAATTACTTTGTAGGTTTTGGGAACTATGCACTTGTAACTCAATAACGTTCAATGTTAGACAACACTTCTAAACTATAGAAAAATATAGAAGTTAAATATTTCTTCATTTTTTTAAAAAAAAATACTATCTAGCAAAATGTCTATTTACTCATTGTTAGATTTTTTTTTTCAAAGGCAATAGTTTTTCTGTACATCGCACGGGTTAGCGACTAGTTTATGTGATTATTTTACATACCAATGTGTATTTTTTGTATTTTTTCTCAAATAATGAAAGATCTTACAATCCACAATCCGATCCTACGATCTACAATCCCACCTATCTCCCACAATCCTATTTAAAATCTCAATTTTGATAACCTTGATCCTAAGAGTATTTAAAAGATTTCCATGCAAACAAAATGGATTTTCTAATAAGAAAAGTTCCGTTTGCGTCCTATTTGACTATTGGAAACTCTTTTACTTTTTCTTTTTTCTTTTTAATGGAAAATAGAGTAACTTTATTAAGAATAAGATAAATATAATGTATCTTACCAACTCAATCAAAATCGGATTTTCTTCTATCCAAATTAGAAAGATATGACGACACTTGGCATCTTGAGCTAAGATATGTGCTGGTTTGTTTCCTCACCATCTAACGTGAGACAGTTGAACTGATCTGAAGTCTTTCCGCTTGTGGCAAATTGCTGTGATGACGTTGGCAATGTCAACGGGTTGAAGAAGAGCCACAGTTAGGGAGTCATAACAAGCTTCGAATCACTTTTGAAAATAACATCCCTCACTCCAATATCCCAAGCAAATAACATCTCTCACTCCAATATCCCAAGCGAATTGAACTGCTTCATCCATAGCTTTTGCTCAAGCCTCCACTATTCTGGATCAACCATTTCAACCAATTGGTACTAGGTTGGAGCATCAGTAAGATTACACGTTATCAAGTATGCTGATAAAGCATGTACTTTTAAAAGAAAATTCCATAAAATGATACAAAAGCTTTCAGATTGACAAAAATGACGAAGTGAGATTAATGAGGTCAGAAACAAATCAAAAGCAGACTTAAAAAACTAAAAAAATTCTACGCAACAAGTTTGGCAAACAAATACATGAGAACAGATTGCCTTGCACAATCCCATGAAAACAAAAGAACATCTTGTGTATTGTAGAACCAACAATCTTTAAGACTATTCTCTAATTCTATGCTTCTTTGATTTCTTGATTTGATGGTCATTGTTCAAAGAATATGTTTCCTCGCCTACCAATTCTCCCTCACTTTCACTCCTTTTCCTTATACTCCTGCAAAAATTTTATGTTACCGACTTATACAACAGAAACTTAAAAAGTTCTCAAAATTTTCTTAAACTCAAAACTCAGTTGAAAACCTGTCAGATACTGAAAAATCTTCTGAATGTCTAGCCAACCAGCGAATGCTTCCTGTGTTAGCTGGAAGTAGAGATCCAGAAATGTGCAGTCTTTCCTCATCAAAACTGCAAATATGAAGATATAAAGTTCAACACACAATTATGATATAAAGTTCAACACAATGTTTTGCAATTAAACAAGTGTAATTTTTTCCAATTTTCCAGAACTTTGACTTAAAGCACAAAATATCTAAACTCATATATTATTACACAAAGTTCAATAAATTCAAGCTGCCGGGGTTCAAGTGAGAGCCCAACAATAATGACATCCCTTGTGGTGTCACATATTTGTGGTTAACACCACCTGCCTCGCCCCCACTATCTACCTATCAAAACAAATTTCAAGCTGCCAACAAAGCTATTATGTAATTGATGGACTTGCTGCAACCAACATGTAAAAGTTTTTAGATTGATACACCAGCATTAAGAGATGAGATGATTTCTTTTTTTTTTCTTTTTCTTTTTTTTGAGAAACCGAGATGAGATGATTTCTAAACTATAGCTAAATATGTCAACTTGGAGTAGTAAAACAATTTTTTAAGTAAATTGCAATTGATCAATCAATATAAAAGAAAATCTTGAATAGGAACAAACAATTAAAAAAAAATTGTATCTGCCTTATTTCTTATTAATAGTTGAATAATCAGAAAAATTAAAAAAAAAAAAAAAAAGGGAATGGATAAATAGGATCTATTCCATGGTCATCATATCTATACACAACAATAGTTGTTACCAACTACATGGGGTTGTACAAGTTAGGTAGAATCCCAATATTTTTAGCACCTCAGGTAGTGAATCCCACTAGATGATCAGCATGCCCATATTATTAATTTCTTAAGTGCTACAATTGATTGTGTAGGTTTCTCTATTAAATGCCATTCACAAACGACTTAGAAGTAACATAAGGCAAACAATTTACCTTTTTTTTTTATAAGTAATAGAATTTTATTGAATTTGAAAGCACTACTCTATGTTCACAATGATGAACATAAAGCACCTTCAAAATAAAAAAAAAAAAAAAAAAAAAAAAAAAAAAAAAGCAAGCCAATTAGAAGATCTAAAAGAAAGTTGGAAAGTTAAAAATTGAAGTACAGTTGGTAAAATCCCATGTTTGAAAGTACGGAGCAACAAAGACTTCAATTGATCAATAGGTCTCACAATCTCCTCAAATGTGAATCACACTTACCTAAATGAGTAGATTAATTGTTCTTTTAATTTGAACCAGTAGTCAACAATAAAGGAATTTCATCAAAGTTTGTTTCCTTCATCATAAAAAGCTTCCTCACTTTATGTTTACGGTATTAAGAATTTGAGACACATATATAAAGAGACCTTACACGTATATAAATAGACTTCACAACCTTTGAAATCGTTTCAATATCAATCTTTATATTCTTTATGAAACCAAGAGACCAATATTACCTTAATATATAGGGAGAGAGAGAGAGAGAGAGAGAGAGAGGAAGGAGGAGAAACAGACCATACTTAAGTTATTAAATGAGTGAAATACACACACATGCACACATGTAAAGAACATGCCAGTCTAAATAAGTTGATGTAATAAAAATGTCACCTTTTGACTAAAAAGCGAATCATGGTTCCAACCTTTATCACATGTCTCTTTTGAGATCTGCTAGCAAATAGTTCATCACCATGTTTCTAGGACAGGACAAAATATGCATATCATAAAATTCAATCAGCGTTCAAGTCCTCATACATACGAGATTAGAGGAAAAGAATGTGGTGTTTGAAAAAGATGATGAACTACTTACAATTTTATGATTGAAATCTTCTCGAATGTCTTCACCTGTTATGATAGCAGATGAAAGCCAAGAACAATGACATGAATCGATCTTTCCGTAAGTTTCACCGCCTTTCCCTCTGTAAGTGACATTATGAGAAAACAATCAGCATAGTCAGCATAAAGGCATTTGAAGAAAATACATCATATGTTCATGAACGCTTCAATGAAGTTCACATTTGGTCCTTACCTAACAAACACTTACAATAATTTTTCTGTTCTTATTTTTTGGGGGTGGGGGGGTGATTTAAGAAAGGACAAGACAGCAAAGCACACTAGTCCTAAAATAGTTAGATGAGATATCACAAAACTACCTAAAAGCATATTTGGCTTTGGAGCAAAAAGTAACAACTTTGCTTTTGGCTTCACACCAAAATAAGGGTGAAATCTTGGAAGAATCTTTGCAATTTTGTCTTGAATTTGGACATCATAAGCTAAAACCACACCGTCAAAACTTTCATTGAACTTGTAATCAAAACCACAATAGCCACATACGCACATTAACAATTGCAGATCTACTAAATATTGATGAATTCAGAGAATAATAGATCCTACATTTTTTATTTCTACAAAATAATCTATAAAAATGCAGAAAGCGCGCCTTTTAACTATGCAAAATAACACAATAAAAAGTTCTCCACGATAAGAAAACTTATGCCACATCATCTCAGCACTATGATAGTAAGAAAGCAACATCATGGTCAACAGCAACATTTATCAACAGGATAGGGGTTGCTATCTGTGCAGAAGAGTTCCTTATCATAAATTTGGTAGACTGGTATTTAAACACAGTGAGTAATCAAGGCATCACAGATGATAAGGATTTTCTTAGAGATTCCAATAAGAAGTCTTCCAAATCACATGAACAACAATAACAACATATAAATTTAAGATCAGCAATTGCTAAAAAAAGGGGGAGATAAATGTTCACATTAGTGGGGGTGAAGGAAAATACCTGAAAAGCAGAGAACTAAACTCACGGAGGACCGCTTGTGGAACCTTGTTACTCTTTGATGGGTGCACGTAAACTACCAAATTGGCATCTGAAACCTTCAATCCTTCCATTGTGGGCTCCAATTAGAGCTAGTGCTTCATTTAGCAGAAACTAAGAGTGCATTCAGGATTGCTGTAACAAGTAGAGCTTTCGTCAGTGGATCTTTACTACTGAAAAAGCTATTTAGCATTTGGTAACTACAGTTCTGAAATGCATTGAAGCTGTTACACCTGTTTGATAAACAAACTGAGAAAGTAACTTATAAAAAAAAAGTCACAAAAGAGGATAATCACAGATGTGTTTTGTTTTTAGAAATACAAGGCATCGAAAACGGTAGTAGGGTTTTTTTTTATATATTACTTACATATAATTTTATACTGTTCATACTCAATCAAATAATTCAATTAATGGTCAATTTTCAAAAACAAATTAAACAATATAATTAGTTTTTTTTTTTAAGGCATTTTTTTACAACTTATTTTGTATATTGTTCATATGTAGTACAAAATAAATATACGAGAAATTTCAACACTAGATTACATCCAATATATATCATGCAAAGATGTCATTAATTGGACCAAGATAAGATAGAGGCTACAATGTGGTGCTTTCCCATATATATATATATATAACATATGAAAACTTTACTTAGATTAGTTGCAAGCCGTAGAGTACATTGTACAACAATCCTAACCATTAATCAAACTGTAATTGACCCCACCCGCCAGAACTAGTTACTGGGTAATCTAGGTGCCCTTCCCATGTTGTTCGTATGTCAGCACTATATACAAGACAAAAACCTCAAAAAAATTCAATCGAACCAAGCTCACCAAAAGCATAAACTAAACTCAACTCAACCAAGGTATATAGTTACATAGTATTAGCATGGAGAAGATAAAGATTAAGAAAACGAAAAAAACACTAATATCACACAAAAGCATATGCTCTTAACGTAGTTCTGGTTGGTTTCACATAACCTAAACCTAAAACAACACCGTGTGCGTATAATGATTGAATTCTAAGAAAGTAATAAACCCCTACTTACGGCAAACAACAAATTAATAAAAAGTTACCTCCAATGATTTTCAGGGTTTCCTGGCTAACAAGCAAGCAATACAAAATTTCAAAAACACAGACGAGAGAGATATTGAATCAAAATTGAATAGAGAAAGTGATAATTCAAAGCTGTTATTCAGTTCTCTCTCTCTCAGTGAATTTGAAGGTTTTCTGCTTTAGGGCAACAACAACAACAATACTTTGATAACTTACTTCTAAAACCAACGCCGTTCACCTCCTCTTTCTAAGCCTGTTCAGGATCTAACCGGCACCGATCCGATCCGACCGTTTCCAAGCCTCTTTGCAGGTATCCGGCGCGGTGATCGGCGGCGATATGGGCAAACCGAAGATGACCGGTGCGGCGAGCGGTGGCTATTTTGCCCTCCGACGAGAAACCGCACCGCATCGGTATATATATACTCACATTATGATTTAGAATATATGTATCAGTGTAAAGAGAAGAAAGCTGAAAGTTGAAAGCTAAACATGAAAACTGAAAGCAAGGTAGAGGAAGACGAAGGAAACGGCGCTGGGTAAGTTCAGGAAAAAAAGTTGGGTTTTTTTTTTTAAATATATAATCTGCCACTAAAACGACATCGTTTTAGTGCCTGATATTAAATTTTAATACCAGCTCTAAAACGACGTCGTTTTCTCATCAGATTAATATATATTATAAGCTATGTTCTGACTTCAGAGTTCAGATGCTTCTTCTAAAAAATGCAATGCATTCTACCAGGTTTGTTTATGAAATTTATTTTCAATGGTGTTTGTTTGATCTTTTGTGGGTTTGGCTGTTTGGTTTAGTTTTTTGTGATTCGAAATGGGTTATGTTTGAGAAAATATTGTGACTTTGTTTGTAGTTTTCATTCATTTTTTTTTTAGAATATTTGGGTATTTTTAATGAGCTTGATATGGTTTGGGGTTGTTATTTGCATTGTGTTTGGTACCTGAAAAAATGAGAAATTAACCGAACTAATCGCACTGAACCGGTATCTTGCACCGCACCTCGTGTAGACTGGTTCTCAACCCTCCACAGATGAGGTGCGGTCAAGGATGAAGGAAAACCGCCCCTATAGGTGCGGTGCAAAAAAGCCTTCCAAAATCGGCCGCACCGCACCGTGTACAGCCCTATGACTTTCTCTCTCTCTCAATCTCTTTCTATTTCTATTGGGTTCGGGTCAGGTATTTGTTTTAGTGGGTGGGTTTTTTTTGTTTTGAGTAAATTTCACAAACTAAACCCTGAGGTTTGTGATAATATCAACTAGGTCCAAAACATTTTAAAATCCATCAATTTAGTCCTCAAAAGACAACTTTGTCCCTAAACATACAAACTCCGTTAGTTTAGTGATTCTCTTCTCTCTTGTCACTCTCAGACCTCTCTCTTCTCTCTGGGCTTCAGATATCTGCAGATGACAAAAACAAGTGAAAGTGTCCTTTTGGACCAAATTGGTAGGTTTTGTATTCTTCAGATTTGGGTTTGGGCCTTTGGGCTGACAATTAAAAAAAATTAAAGGGACCGGAGTACTAACATTTTGGGGCTCCAAATTGAAGGCCCAATAAAATATAATAAAAAAGATCATATTATTCAGTGAAAGTGTGTGTGTGTGCGTGTGTGTGTGTGTGTGTGTGTGTTTGTGTTTGTGTTTGTGTTTGTGTTTGTGTTTTTTTTTAAGCTAATCAGCAAACCGTGGAATGCGTCCAACAGTTTAAGATAATATGGTTTTTTTTTTATCTCCTTTATTTTCTTGCTAAATATAAAATTTGAGAATTATGACAGTTATTTTTCTTATCTAATTGTTGAACTATATATTGTGTTTGTACATAGAACTATATCATAGGCCAAGATTCTAACTAATATATGGTTATTTGAATTTAACTAACATATTTGTTTCAAAAAAATATTCAGTTAGCATATATTTATTTATCCATATATTATAGTAAATGTGTGTTAAAATTGTAAGCTCTCAAAAGCTTGTGTGACGCAATATTATAAAAACAACCGAAACTTGATTTACTTATGTTTTTAATATGTTTGAGAAATCTAATGGAATCACCAAACAGGGCCTAAAAACGCTATCATACCCGAATGTTTAGAGAAATCCAAATAGTCTCTTTGACATTAAACCCTTTTTCCTAGTTTGTTAGTTTTGGGCTTTGGAAAACGTGGGCTTGAATTTCAGCGGGCTTTTTCAGTCTTGTGACTGAGTTTGTAAAGGCCCATTCAAATTTGGCTAAGGTGAGGCTGGCCTATAAATTTTTTGGACATAAACTTGCCTGTTAAAAGAAGAAGAAAAATACTAGAACTACAAAATATTTGACAAACTGTTGTTATGATGAGTGGTTATCAGTGGCGAAGCCAGAATTTTAGTCTAGAGGGGGCAAAATTAAAAAACAATATTAAAAGTAAAATTAATCTAAAAAATATTAATCAATAATAATAACAAAATAAATAAACAATCGCAAGAAAATATGAATATATTTCTTAGTATTAAAATAAATAAACAAAAATAACCAATTCATAGTCATAGCTACTACAAATTTTACAAACTTGATGTGGTAAAAATGTGATTAGTGTTACTTTATCAACATAATGAATATATGTTTGAAATTATTTTTTGTGGTTGGTGAGATGCCAATTTGTAAAATATAAGTAGTAAAATTTGTAATATCTCTAACATCACTTAATAATAAAATGTTGTGAAAGATATCACAATGAAAATAGTGAAAATAATGATATTAAATAAAAAATAAAAAATAGTGAAATGGGTGCAACACTGGGACAGACAAAAGCTACTTATAAAAATGGTGAAATTGGTAAAAATGTACATGGTTTGGTCTTTGAGAGTAACTTCTTTTTCCTGTGTCACTTTCAAGTGGGAGTTCTTTTTTTCTTTTTCTTTTTTTCTCTATGTAAGGGAGCAACTACATATGCAAGGATATTTTAGGAGTCATTTGGGGGAGGGGGGGGGGGGGGAACCCTCCCTTTGGCTGTACCCCTGGTGGTTATTGATAAATAAAAAAGTGATGTCAATAACATACTCATATGAAAATCAGTAAAAGTTTTCCATGATAACAAATTGTAAAAACATTATAAAATAATTTATGGTTGTAAATTTGTAACATTACTCTACAACGAAAGAAAAAGATATTTTCTAGTTTGTGGTATGGACAGTTTGGTTTGCCAAAAACATGATTTTGAAGATGACACTTTATCCGCGTGAGATTCATTCTATTACTGTCCATTATGCTTTGTTATTAATTAATATTATTATGCTACTGCATTTTTTTTTATAAAGATGATCATCAATTATAATCACTACATATAGGTAAAGTACCATTTTTAAAACCACTAATGCATAAAAGTAAAATATACAAACCACAAGTTGACTTAGTCAGAATGTCACATTTTTCTCAAGGTATTTAGTATGTATGTGCATGTTTTATTGATAAAGTTCGGTTGATACTTGACATTAATGAGATGGATCTGAGTTGGGTAAAGTTGATTTTTAAATTTTTTTTTTATAAAAAATATTTTTTAAGTTAATTTTGTCTCATACTGTTAGAGTATTAGCATCCGGAAGTGGGAATGCCAAATGTAAGGGTATTTTAGCATTTAGGTCCAAATACAGCTCAGCATCCGAAAGTGTACAATTGTAAAAAGCCAAATTTTTTTGCCATTTAACTACAGTGCAATTCTACCTTTAGAATTGCACTGTAGCTGAATGGTAAAGCAAAAAATACTATTTAATTCTAAATATCAAATTTCTCTCTCATTCTGTCTCTCATCTCTCTCTCTCCACTGAAGCTCCACCTCCAAGCCTTTATGTTCTCTCTCATTCACACAGGCTCATCTCACTCTCTCGCCATCGCTGAAGCCTCTCACACCAAGCATCAATTGTGTTTCTTTTCTCTCTCTGAGTTTTTTTCTCTCTCTCATAGTGAGGTTGGTTGAAACCAGGTGATTATGTTTTTCTCCCCCAAGGCGTGGGTGTGCTTAGTGCGAGGCTTCATAAGCAGTGGCGCGTATTTTGAATTGTAGTTGATGAGTGTTTAGTCCGATTGGCGTAGGTGTGCTTAGTCCAATCTCCACCGATCGGCGTGGGTGTGGTTAGTCCGATGTGGTGGTAGTGGTGGGGGGTTGCGGTGGTGGTGAGTGTTGATGATGGTGGAGGTGGGGGTTGCCATGGGTGGTGAAGGTGGATTTCTGGTGCCGTGTTGTGATTTTGCTGGGGTGGTAGGTGGATTTCTAGTGCTTGTTTGATTTGGGTGATTTTTTGTTGTGATTTTTCTAGGTATGGGTTTGCTAGAGGTTGAGACTGGTGCTAGAGGATAAGGGAGAAGGAGAGGAAAAGGAAGAGAAAAAGAGAAATAGTAAAAAAATATTAAAAAAATATTTAAATAGAATGGAAAAAAAAAAAAAAAGAGTTTTGGGATGTTAAGTGTATTGAAAAATGATATGGTATAAGTGATAAGATGGCTTTTTGAAATAGTAAAATAGGATGGGATGAAATTTTCGGTTGTGAATACACTTAGTGTGCAAGACTCTTACTTGCTAAGCATATTCCTTTTTCTTTTTTTTTTCTTTTTTTTTAAATATCAAGTGGGAGAGAAAGGATTCAAATTCACATAGAAGGAAAGTAGCTCCTCATTAAATAGTAGTCCAGTCTTTGTAATCCAATGTGAATAATCATGAGGAATGGAATTATGGAAATAGGAAGTAGATCTTCTTCGAAGGCCCAAAAAAAAATTTTGGGCTAAAACTTGGTTGTAGTCTTAGATTACACCTTTAGTCCATATCTTTTTATTGGATGTGAATTTTGGCAAATCCACTTTTGAATTACGTTTTCTTCTTATATCCTCTATGCTTATCAAACTTCCAAAAAATCAAAGATCAATAACTATGTCATTAATCAATTTTTTAAATTAAACATAAAAAATAAGTTTATGAATCATATAGTAAATAACATCCGAGTGACATCAAATTTGACATGTGTGTTTGGAGCGTAAAAAACATACAATCCAATGATTAGATTTTCAAAATATGTAACAATATCAAAGATTAATAACTATATCATCAATCAATTGTTTAAATTGCAAGTTTTAGTAGTCTAAAATTATACATAAAAAATAGAAAAATTATATGTCCACAACATTTTTACAACAAATCTTAAGTGGCAGGTTATTACTGGTTGTTATTGTTAGGGCAGAAAAGTTATCTTAGTCTTAGGTTCAAATTTGAACTAATAACAACTAACCACCTATGAGTTGTTGTAAAAATGTTGTGGATGTAGCACCTCTCTAAAAAAATAAGTTTTTGAATCATATAGTAAATAACATCTGAATAACACAAAATTTGACATGTGTGTTAAGAGCGTAAAAAACATGCAATCTAATAGTTAAATTTTCAAAATATATAACAATATATATATATTTAAAATTGTAATTTTAGGCTACAACCCAGCTTTTAGCTAAATTTCGTTCAAAAAAATTTATTAAAATACTTTAAGAGCAAAGCTCCTAGAATTACACATAAATAATAGTAGATTATTATTATGTAAGGGACTAGAGTATTACTTTTGAAACTACTCTCCAAAATCCTAATCCTTCAGTTAACAAACCCATTATTTTGGCTTAAATGCTTTCTTCACTAATTACACATAAGCTTGATTGTTTGTTAAAAACATTGTTATAGCCTGTGCTACTTTTATAAACTTTCTTTTTCAAAATCTTCACAAATTACCATTTCTATGTGTTTCCTATCAAATTGATGCTTGATTTAAGGTGATATCACTTCACGTCGAGTGTTTGTCGACAGAAATTTATGAAAATATTATCTACTGTTACGCTTTAGGTTGGGTTGAGTCCCATCAAGTAAACACAAATGTTTTTCTGTTCATTAATATATTGAGAAAAGGATGAGAGTGAATAATAAGAGGATGAGGGTGTTTAAGCTAGAAGACAGTTCCCCAAGTTGATTTGAACTAAAGGATAAGTCTATGTTTTGGACAAACCTAATGTGGCAAGTGTCGGTAGAACTTAAAACTAGAAGTTTTAACTTAAAAAAAAAAATCATTATCTATTATTTTTGTTTTTATAAAAACTTAATCTTATGTTACTTAAAAGTAAATTTCATTATTTTAGTTTTATTAGGTTCAATTTTTGTTATAGTATTAAAAAACTTTTTAGTTTACACATGAATTGAGGTTTATTACTGCATAATATGGACGTGGCACTAATGAGCAAAGTGTCATTATGATCACATTAATATGAAAATCGTCAATTTAATTCACCCCTTTACTCATTTTTCTCTATTAAAAAAAAAAAAAGGCCGTCTGATGAGTAGAGATCTAAAAAATAAAATAGCTAAATTGTTTTAAATTTTGGTTTCTTAAGGAAAAAAAGGTTTTAACTTTTTAAGTATCTGTACTTCGCAGGGCCTTTACATTGGTTTAACCATTAGCTTTTTTTTCAAGTAAAACCTGGGTTCGAAGTTCAAACTGTTGTGAAAAGTGATCATTCTTTTTGAAGTTTTTGGAAGAGTTCTCTAGTTTTGTTTGTAATAAAAACCTGCCTTGTTGATCCGTATGCATGATGCATCAACAGCGGAAAAATGATGTCTAGAGTCTAGACTATTCAAACTGGCTGGATAATTGATTAAAATCCCAGAACCCATTAAAAAAAACCCAAATCCCAATCCAATTTCGAGGATTGGTCACTTTCAATGACTGATAGCTCATGTTTCGTGTAGTCTTTGTCCATAAAAAAAACCCAAATGCAAATCTTCTATAACGTTAAAGCTCACCTGCTGCTCTCTTGTGCTTACAGGAGTATAGCTTCAATCACTAGAATGAGAAGATTCTCAAAATTCAAAAAAGAAAAAAAGGTCTTTTCTTCTTCTTTTTTAATCTAAAAAGCCTTTAAAAGAGCCTCGAATCTCGGCCCACATTTCACAAAGACCAAAGGGAAAAAAAAGAAAAGAAAAAAAGAATGACTGCATGAATAAAAGTAATCATGATTAATAAATATTTTTAAAATGAAAAGTGAGCATATCTTGCAAAATGTTCTTGCTTTTTTTTATAAAGTTTATACAAAGTAGGGAAAAAAAAACTACAATATGGTTGGTGGAGACTAGAAGACAAAATAGAGGGTCTTAATAATCAGAAGTTTCAGAAGCAAATGTCTCCTTACATCCCTACATACTTCACTGCTTCTATGTTCCCCTCATACCACGCCCGTATTTAGGTTCTTTCACTCTCAATTATCACGTCTCTACACACGTTGGGACCCATTCTCATTATTATGCATATTTTTTTATGCATTAACAAATTGATTTGAATGTATATTATATAATTTTTCTTGATTAATTACTTTTGTTTTGACCCTAATAAAAGGTTATGATCTCCATAATAATCTCAATCATTTGTTTGTTTGTTTTTTTTTTTTTGGTTGTAAAGCAAATCACAGGTGAGCTGACTATGACCATGACCCATCATCACCTTTGTAGAAAAATTTTCAGAATTGGCTATGATTTTGGTGTTCGACTTTATTGAAGGGCTACTACTTTTTTTTTCTTGCTTTTTGGACTTCAAATTGTTAACTTATTGGAGAGGCAATTTGTTGTTCTACAAAGCCTTTTACGGCATTTGAACGAGTCTGATAAGTTGACTACGTTTTTTTACTCTATCTTGATGACAAATAATTATAGATTGCAGTGAGTTTAAAGGGGAGATAATGATGAAAACTGTTCTCAATTATGCGTTCAGAAGAAAAATAAAAATTTTGCAAGTACTTTTAAACTATAGAGGAAGGAAGAACAGAGAGGAGAGGAAAATAAAATGGTTATGAATACGTTTAGAAAAGCTATTAAAAAACGATCTTATTAAAGTATGATCTTAGGATATATATATATTAATAAATAATTTTAAAAAAATTTTATAAAAAGTAACTCACTAGAGGAAAGAATAAAGAAAATAAAAGAAAATAAAATTATGCTTGGCTAAGATACATTATCTATCATTCATGTATGTCGCATAAAGATGTGATAGCATCCTCTCATGTATCACACATAAAGATGTGATAGGATTCTTTCCTTCTTCTTTTTTCACCTTTTAAGTTAAGATTGGAAAATTTTGAAAGAGTATTCATTTTTCCTCAAATAGCAATAATTGTATATAGTACCAAGTTTAAAGGATTTTTTTTTTTTTTTAACTTTCTTAAATCAAAATTTTTTATTGCAACAAAGAGGAACTACACCAAGGCATCATATGTCAAGACCTCCAAAAGTGAAGGAACAACGAACCAATCCCAAAAAGGAAGCCAACAAAATGCTGCTTCAATCAAGGCGGATCCATATTTAGGCCAAGGGAGCCATGGCTCCTGGCCATTTGAAAATCTCTTAGTAATAATATTATATGAATATAATATACAATGTTTTGGTTTAAAATTTCATATTTGGCCCCTCAAATTTAAATAAATTTTCTAGAAATCCAAAAGTTAAAATAGGCCTATTTCATATATGTGGCTAGTAGTCCCTCCCGAAACATAGGCCAAAATGGAGAATTAGCCTCAATTTCAGAACTATTTAGTTAGTAGGCTAATTTTATAAACTATATAATTTTCTAACATCTCGAGTTTTAAAGACTCGATTTTGGGCCTAGAAATCGAGTCTTTGAGGCTCGGTTTTGTTGTTTGGACCAGATCTGAGCTGGCCCATGGTCTACGTGGAAATCGAGTCTTAGAGACTCGATTTCTATGTCGACACTCAAATACTCGATTTACTTGGACATTGAATCTGACGTGGATTCCAGCTAGAAATCGAGTCTCTAAAACTCGGTTTAGAAACCGAGTCTCTAAAACTCGGTTTAGAAACCGAGTCTTAGAGACTCGATTTTTAACTTGGTATACCCCACGTGATTAGGGCTACTAACCCCTCATAAGTCCCACAAGTCCCACTACCTCACTCTACCATTTTTTCTTCCTCCAAAACCCAGCAGCTCTCTTCTTCCTCTATCACTCTCTCCCTCTCTCTCACTCTCACTCTCACTCTCACTCTCACTCTCATACAAAACTCATTCTATTTTTAAATCAAACTCACCCTCCATATTTTCTCATCCTCATGTCAGGTAAGGTTTCTCACTCTCTCTAGTTGTTAGTTATAAGGTTTTTTTATGGGTGTATATCATGACTATTTTGTTTTTTTTTTTTTTTTTTTTTGGTTTAATATTGTTCTTTATATTTTTGATAGAATGATTTGAATGTTTTGTAATGGGGTGAGTTATGTGTTTAGTTTTTTTTTTTTTTAACAAATGATAATGAGTGTGTTTCTATGTGATAGGGTGAGTATGTGCAAATGTGGGATTTGTATATGCATATGATTTAACAAGTTGGTGTGTTTGTATGTGATAGGGTGAGTATATGCAAATGTGGGGTTTGTATATGCATATGATTTAAGAAATTAGTGTGTGTTAGGCTTTTATAAAAAGTAAAAAACATTGTAGATATATATATATATATATATATATATATGTATGTATTGTTAGGCTTGTTATCATGACTATTTTTTTTTTTTTGACTTTAATATTTTTCTTTATTTTTTTGTTAGAATGAGTTGAAATTTTGTAATGGGAGTGAGTTTTTGTGTTTAGTTTTTTTATTTGTTTGAGTATGAAATAATAATGATTGAGTGTGTTTGTATGTGATGTGGGGTGAGTATATGCAAATGTGGGGTGAGAAGTTGTAATTTTTGTACTTTGAGTAGATAGAAAAGGTTTTGCAATTAATGTTAAATGAAAGAGATAAAATATGTCACTAACATATTACACTTGATTCTAATAGGTTCACAACCTTTGAAGAATATTAATATAAATGTATACTACGGTGGACCCCTTGTCAATCCTGAACAGATTGACGGATTCCCATTTACAGGGCGGGGTATCGAATGCTATTACATGATGATATGTCGTAAGTTGAAGACGTTGAATGATTTGAAGAGGAAAATAATTGAAGAATTGAATTTGAACACTGCTTGTTGTGACATAAAGATTATTTATCGTTACCCACAAGAAGTCCTTCATGAACGGATAAATTACGGGTATATGGCGATCAAAGAAGACAAACATGTAAAGATCATGTTTAATAGGATCCATAAAATGCCCCAAGTAAATGCTGCTGAGTTGTACGTAAGTTCGAAGCCACTTGCAAAAGTTGATACCGAGAAGATTCAACAAACAACTACATCTTTACAATTTACAGGCCTAGATGATGGATGCACTACAATGGGAGGCTATACAATGGAAAGTTATATGCTCCCATCTCAAGATTATAATACTGGTAAAACACTCCAACCTCAAGAGACACATTTAAGGGACGAAGACGAAGACGAAGACGAAGACGAAGACGAAGACGAAGACAAAGACGAAGACGAAGACGAAGACGAAGATCATGCTGCGAATAATGGTGAAAATCTTGATGATGTGGATGAGTATGAAGAGAGGATTGAGCGAGGCGACTTTCACAGGGATGTGGATGACCATGAACTCGTTCCCAAGTTTGAAGAGGAAAATATGGAGTACCATGATGAAGGTGATGCAGAAGATAATATTGGCGTCCAGCATGATACAAATATGACCACTGCCTACACAACTCCTGCTGAGTCATTCTATGCAAATACTTGGGAAAATATGGTTGATCCTTCACGTCTTCAGATACCATTTGTTTCTACTTGGGAAGATGGGATGCATTTTAGTAAAGGGTTGACTTTTGCAAATAAAGAAGCGGTGAAGCGTGTACTGATAATATACGCAGCAAAAGATAATAGAAATTTTATTATCCGGAGATCGACCAAAACTAAATTATGCGCCGCATGCATTAACACCAACTGCAAGTGGTACGTTGGGGCATTCATGAAGGCTAAACTTAATGGTCTGTGGATGGTCACGTCTTATGTGGGGCCACACAGTTGTGTACCCTTTGGCATGAGAAAAGACGGTAAAATGATGGATTCTAATTTTGTTGCATCAGAAATTGTGGGAAAATTGCGACAAAATCACACTGCTTGTATTGATGAGCTCTGGGAGATCATACATACTAAGTATGGTCATGAGCTTTCTTACTATAAGGTATGGGACACAAAACAAAAAGCAATTGCTAAGATATTTGGGGATTGGGAGGAGTCTTACCAAAGGTTGCGAAAGTTGTTGTTGGCATACTTGGATCAGGATTCAGGTACCCAGTACAACTATTACACCATACCTAGGGGCATAGATGGTACTGCGTTACTGCGCTATGTATTTTAGGCATTCGCTCCATGCATTGCTGCATTCAGATATTGTAGGCCAGTGATCAATATTGATGGGACTCATTTGTATGGTAAATATCGAGGGGTGTTGATAATTGCAATGGCAACCGATGCTAACCAAAAGGTTTTGCCTCTCGCCTTTGCTGTTGTGGACAAGGAGTCAGGGGCTAGTTGGGGGTGGTTTTTAGAGTGTCTCAGGGTTTCGATAGAGCATGTGATACCTAAGGAGGGTATTTGCATTATTTATGACCGACATAAAGGTATCAAATGCGCCATTGCAGAGTGGCCTAGAGATGAAGATAGAAACTTACAAGTATTTCACCAATATTGCCTTCGACATGTTGCTAGCAACTTCAACACACACTTTGATGACCCGAGTCTAAAGGCATTGGCCTTGAAAACTGGATATACGACTCATGAAGCTAAATTTGAGTCCATAATGCAAACCATTAAGGATGTCGAGATTAATGCACTGAGGAGTGTACAACCTAATGATCCCCATATTGCACGCTATATGCCATACACATATCTAATAAGTGAGGATCTGGACAAATGGACCCAATCACATGACGGTGGAACACATTACGGGGCAATGACAACCAATATCTCTGAGTGCTTTAATGGGGTGCTTAAAGGTGCCCGTAGATTGCCCATTGCTGCAATGGTTGAGTTCACTTGGTGCAAACTTGTTGCATATTTTCACGATCGACAAAAAGAAATTACCTCTGATCTCTCTCAAGGTAAGGTGTGGAGTGATTATGCAATGGGGATCTATACAAAAAATGCGCAGAAAATTTCAAGACACACTCTGAGGAATTTTAATCATGAAACTGGTGTATATCAAGTGGTTACCCCATACAACAACCATAGAGGTGGAAGGGGAAACCACAGTCATGAAGTGCATGTGTTTGATAGAACACGTGGTTGTGGAAAATGACAAAACATTAAGATCCCTTGTTCACATGCAATTAAAGTCTTCAAGGTCTGCACCTCGATGCAACCAGCTATATTGACCCATGTTACAGTTTGGGCAACGCCATTCAGACATATGCACATCAATTTGCTGTGCCAAAGTGAGAGTCATTGTGGAGGGACGTTCACGGACCATGGTGGGTTCCTGACCCACAATTGTTGCCGGCCAAAGGTCGTCCTGTAAAGTCAAGAATAAGAAATGAAATGGATGGGGTACGACGAGAACGGGGAAGCCGGAGGGAAGATTCGGACTTGAAGGAGATTCAACCGAGGCAGCGATGCGGAGTGTGTCATGAAGAGGGGCATAACTGCAGAAGATGTCCCAATTCCCGTGGGGCTTCGACAAGTGGTTCCCGTGGGGCTTCGACAAGCGGTAGTGCTACAAACTAGGCAAGTGCTATCACTGTTTTTATATAGTATGCTTAGAGTTTCATTTGCTTATTGTTCTTCGCATTTGGGAACTAACGACCGTATTTTAATGTTTGTCGGGCGAGCGGAGACTCGATCTTGGAATGGCATTGTACGTGGGAGTTGTGGTTATCTTCAATATGGACAAGTGCTAGGCGACTATGTAGACTATGTTGTATCGACTCAGTTGTTATTTTGTTAATGACTAAATGCAGTTGTAATTGAACTATTTGCTATCCATTGTACTCGTTGCATTAGTTGCATTGTGCAGTGTTTGACTATAATGCCAACAATTATAGTACTTTGGTATTAGTAGCTAGTACGTTCGTATTAGTAGCTAGTACTTTGGCAAGTTCTTTTTTGACTGAAAGAGATAGGTACTTTGGCAAGTTCAATGATAGCTAGTAATGTATTTTGTGTGTCTCATGTAGTGTGGAATCTGTTTGGTTTGTAGCTAAGATGACCCTGATATAATCCCATGAACAATAACTGTTTTAATACAGTTTTTTGCATCTGATATACTCCCTTCGACTGGTATCATAATATATTATGCTCATATCTAGTTATTTATAGTACCCATGTGATGCCGGATTTGGTTTAATGCTGCAGGGGAAGAAAAACCGATGTAAAAGAACTCCAGTGTAGTAGTTTAGGCATTGCTCACACTTAAAAACAACTAGTGACAAATCAACAAAGCTTTGTATTTGAGTACTACTTTAAGGAAATCAAAACTGCATGTTTGAATAGAAACCTCTGGTACTGAATTCCAGTGGCAGTATCTCCAAAATTACTACTGATGAAACTTTTTAGTTACTTATTTGGTCTTTGGAAGCTTCTACTACAGTAGTAGTAGCTGGAACAACTCTGTCTAGACCATCTATAGCTGGTTTATTACAATAATAAATAGTACATTGTAGAAAATGGTCAAAATATCCTATTTTTCAACAACTGTTGATTTAAAGGAGGGCACATAATCATTGAGATCCAAAATGGTATAATTGTACTGGATGGGAGGACCATGTGCCGCCCTCCCATTGTATTGAATAATTTCTTAGAAGACTATTTGGGCTGCATTATAAGGACCTGAAATAAATAGTGATTTTTCAGCTTCAACAAACTATGCAGTATAAATAAAATAAATTTCTGCACTAGTCACTTCTAAAATTGTGTATTAGTCATGCTAAAGAACAATAGATATCTGTTGTTAGTATTTGTCAAGACCAACAAGAGCAAATTTTGATTGGCAAATTTCGATAACTACCTATCATATGATGTTTTTTTTTTTTCTTTAAGTCCTCTCATATTATGTTCTACTGGTTTACTGCTGCAGGTGGGGGAAGTGGGGTGGGGGGGGGGGGGGGGGAATTCCCAATGGAAATCGAGTGTTTAAAACTCGATTTCCATTTGGGTGGCATATACGTAAATAACTGCCATTATAAATCGAGTTTCAAAGACTCGATTTATAATGGATTTATTACCATTATGCCACCGAAATGGAAATCAAGTTTTAAACACTCGATTTCCACTGGGAATTATGCCAATGGCATTTGGCAGTAAATATTTTTGAACTCTCGGCCTGGCGTACTCGCTGTTAGTGAAATCGAGTTCTGAAGGGAAATGGAGTGTCTAATACTCGATTTACACTAATTTTGCTGTTTTCTTTTTTTTACAATAATGGAAATCGAGTCTAATACACGATTTATACTGTTTTTAAATAATGGAAATCGAGTATCACATACTCGAATGGGGCTAGGGGGTGGATGTCGGGTGGGTGAAGGGATGGTGGGGCTAAGGGGTGGATGTGGGGTGGGTGAAGAGGGATCAGGAGTAGGGACAACCCGAGGGGTAGCAACAGGCGAATGAGAGCGACGTCTAGCAGGAGTTGTGCTCGTGCTTGGGCTCTCAGTAGTGCTTGGCCTCTGAGTAGGCACTGCCGCAGGAGTAGCTGCCTCTTCATTCGGGGCCTCAGGGATAGGAGGTTGTACACGGCCAATCTCCTGCATTGCCTTCAACACATCGGTAATGTCCTTGTGGTCTTCCGTGCCCACTGGGTGACAGCCTCAACAAACGGACATATCCTTCAATCTACACATGGAAAAACCACAGATATTAGTAATGCAATGCCAACTCAACAATGCATGCCAATCGATAATAAAATAAATGTTGGTTATGCATTGGTTCTGCTAGTAATACTTGCAAATTATAGGGAGACCACTCGTTATATTATTAAGCAGACAACTTTAATATATGACAGGTTTGATGCTAAGTAGACATTCGACCACATATATCATGATCTCTAGTTAGATGCGGCATGCTGAGAAGTACGGTAAGATGTAGATTGACATGGAGAAGTTACTATTAGAATCAATCTAGCGCCGGGGACATCGATGAACCTCCGAGTTACCCTTTTGAACCAGTCGAAGTACTCATGGGCTAGAGGCATGTCACCAAGAACTGCATCACAACGCCATTGGAGGCGATTACCCCACTCCATGATATGCATAGCATGTTTTTGCATCCAATTAACACCGACCTTCCCCCTCAAATTAATTTGATGAAGCACTATGTTAGTGTCAACATCGCGGGGAATTTCTTGGATCATCCCGAATTGACAAACAACACGATCTGGTGTATGTAACTCTACTAGGTGGAAACATACAAGCGGAACCGTTGCCGTCCACACGGCCCTCCTTGCAACGCACCACGGTAGAAGGTCCTCTAATTCAGACTCATACGGCTGCCACACCACCTACAACCGCCAAAAAACAAGTACGCAACACATTAGGCAACAATGTTTATACTCCAAAGTTCACCAAACGTATATCTTATTCCTAAACATGTTAAACAAGGCATTTCATACTTGGCCTGGCAACATTGAAGCTATTTGCTCGCGATACCTCTTCAGGAAGATGTGGGCGGACCTGTTTTTCTTGCTTAAGACCCACAACCACCTACAATCAAGAACAAGGGATCATTAACTTTGTACAACTTTCCCACTGGGAAACAATTTGCATATAGACTCTCTAAGTTCCAAATCATGGTCATTACAGCTAAGTATAACATGTTATTGGGTAAAGCTTGGTTAATGTACACAGTAATTTGAGGTAAAGTATTTTAACCTTAGCCCACCCACTCACTTTTCAACTAATCATTACAAACATACTTTCTTATGCTGCATTTAGAGTATGTTTTAATAAGATAGTTTAATATACTTATCAAATGATAAAATTTAAGAATAAGTAGCATATATATTAACCTAATCATATAATTTAGAAAATTTGACACAAAATTAGGGTATATTAACCTAATCATATATATTGAACCTCTGTTTAAAATTGTTTAATATTGACTTAAATAATTCCTAGAAGCCTTTAAAATAAATAAATAAATTCAAATTACATGGCGTGTATGAGGTAGAGACTTACTTCAGGGACAGTGGACCACGCACTGGAGGACCATAGGCACCCACTGGCGGGCCATGCTCAACTGTCGGGCACAAATACGGGAACCTTGCCCATGCCCAATACTGGACCAACAGCAAGCACCCACCAATCTGACTAGCTTTCTTATCACTTGCCCTGCATAACTCTCTGTACAACCATGCAAGGCAAGCACTTCCCCAACTATACCTTTGTGGGTTATGAAGGTCTTCCAACTGCTGCACCCACATTAGATGCACCTTATCGCCGGATTTGTCCACAAAGATTGTGTCTCCCAGTAGTGCTAAGATGTAGCATCGTGCATACTTATGCACCTGATCCTCTTCAGCATTAGGCGGAAATGTATCGACAACTTGCTCCAAAAGCCGTTTGATGAGAATCCTTTGGCCATCAAGTTGCTTTCTCTCAATATTTACAGGTTGAAAGCCAAGGAAGTCCCGGCACACATTCACCCATTCTTTCTGCGTGCTCCCCGTTATAGCCTCGCCATCAACAGGAAGTCCAAGAAGAACCTCCACATCTTGCAATGTGATGGTCACCTTACTATGTGGCATGTGGAAGGTGTGAGTCTCAGGCCGCCATCGCTCCACCAAGGCCGTTATCAGGCCATGATCAATCTCTCTACCCGGGAGCTTGAGGAGTCCCTCCAAACCAAGTGCCTTGATGATGTCAACGACTCGGCTGTCCACCATTGGCTCTCGATTGGAGAACTCTTCATTACGGCTATGGCAAGTAAGCGACCCTAGATCCTGCACAAAACAGAACCATGGATTAATATATGACAGCAAGTGCGTGTACAATGTATGAATTAAATGCATGTACATTGGTTCAAGTTGTAGTGTTGTGTTTTACCTGCCCATTCCAAATAACTTCGGATCGATGGTTGGGCTGCTGTGTCAACACCGACCCATCAATGGGTCCAGGTTGTGAATAGTCAATTTGTCCAGCATTTGTAGTAGCCATACTACACAAGAATGATAAGCAGTTAGCATGTAATAAACATTATTGAAAACAAAAACAAAAACAATCTTTTTTTTTCCTCATGGACACTGGAATAGTTGCAAGCAGGATCCAGCAACATGTAATGCAAGCCAGATAGAAACATCGCAAGGTTAGTATTTAATTCTTTCTTTGACTGAATATTAAGCACTCGTTTCATTAAATGGCACAAAAAATTTCAGGCAGTAGAAAGAAAATAATTATCAAAGAAAATAATTAATAACTAGTTGAGTTGTTGAATTCAATTTTAATCTTTTTTTTTTTTTTTTTTTAATTTGGTCACCCACCCTCTCCCCCTTTTTGTTTAGGTTTCAGGCGTAACATGCTTTTAGCATTGCGAGGGTTCCTAGAGATTCAAGAAGTGGGGGAGTGTTCATAAATTCATGCTTTGCTCATTGCCAAAGTGAGTCACAAGACACATAAAAACCACAAACCCACATGAAAAAACAATCAAATCAATAGACATAGTTATTATCATCATCATCATCATATAGCTCAATTATTATAATTATCTATTATCATTATTGTTATTAGAAAAGTCAGAAAATCACATGGTAGATGAGAATCTTAAGGAAGATTTAGATTCACATAGGACCACTTTTGTTGAAGATGACAATTCAACCAAGAAACTGCTTCCTATACTTGTAAACCCTTTTTCTATATTGTTTACAGCTCACTTGCCCCTATAATTAACTATACCTGAAAAATTTGATAATTATTTCTGGATTAGGCAATCATTAGCTGTTTTTAACAATTTTCATGTCTGTTTTTTCAGGGGATTTAAAGCTTTAAAACAAACTGGCAAGCTTTATTATCGGTTAGGGAAGTATGCAGAAATGATGCAAACCTATCGGAAAATGTTGACTTACATTAAATCAGTAGTGACACGAAATTATTGTGAAAAAAGTATAAATCACATCATGGACCGTATTTTAGGAGAATGCTTGATAAGCACTTTAGGGTGATTTGTAAGAACTGAAGTTCTATAACAAGAACTGCTACTACCAACCAACAATGCAGGAGGTCCCCTCACTTTCTATGGAAAGCTAAATGGAAGATTCCTGGAGTGGTTGTCAAAGCTGGATGCTTTGTTCCTTACTGTTTGCTAGAGTTCCATTGGTAGAAGATTGGTCATATTCCAATAATTATAGTGGGGAAATTTAAATTGGTTCCAATGCAATTGACTTAGTGAAATTTGTAAGTTCTCTCATTAACATCTTCTTCTCTTTTGATTTCTCTCTTCCAACAAAACCTATTGTCAATCCTAATTTTTGGT
The DNA here is from genome assembly GCA_033629205.1 of Lithocarpus polystachyus. Taxonomy (NCBI): domain Eukaryota; kingdom Viridiplantae; phylum Streptophyta; class Magnoliopsida; order Fagales; family Fagaceae; genus Lithocarpus; species Lithocarpus polystachyus. The sequence continues at coordinate 12,119,732 of CM066163.1, read as the reverse complement.
TCTTTTCTACTTTCAATTTTGTATACAAGTTTCTAAATTTGTTGTTCATATACTTTGTACAATATCTAGAAGTTTGGAGAAAGACAGTATTTTATTCTCATTAAAAAGATGAAGCTAGAAGCTTCTTAACCGACATAGAACAAGTATAAATATAGAGTTTGTTGGCTATTTTACATTAACAAAGGTAAAAAGCTTCTAGCTTTATCTTTTTAATGTCAATTGACCTAATAATGGAATGAACATGATTCTTCTAGGATCCAGGGAATCTATATGCGGCTTGTCAACTGAAAGTTGCAAGGGTATTTTTAGTTTAGGTTTTGGTAATTGTCATGGGTTTGAAAAAGTTTGTACAAGGGATTAATACATGCAAAACAAGAATTCTTAGTTGAACTATTAAAGCAAGCGAGAGTCACAGTTTTATGCTATTTAACTTGCAATATCTCCATTAAAAGCAAGTAAGATCAGTAATTCACTTTTTGAACAAAAATAAAATAAAAATCATAACACAGCTATAAGTATTTGCTCACACTCAAAAATCAAAAATACATTTCTATTCATTCTTACATGCATACAAAAGCAGTAAAACTATTTCTTGATTAAGCACAAATTGCTTCCATTGTTGCCTCTGCGTTTTATGGGATATGGAACCTGTTTCTTGACACTAGGTTTCATTTGTACTAGACTTAATCACTTTTTTTTCTTTTTATCTCTACCTTGACAACTTCAGAGGATTCCTGTGTGGTGGAGATGGTACTACTGGATATGATAATAGCTATATGATGATGAGAATCCAAACAGAGTACCACACAAAACAATCAAATCAATATTAATTTTGGAACAAAAACCACATGAAAAAAACACACAATAAGAAAATCAATACCTGAGAAAACTGAGTGAGTGGCGACGGTGAGGGACAGAGACGCGAGCGTGGAGAAGGAGATTGATAGAGAATGGAAAAAGGTCTATGCGAGAGTGAGGGTGGAGAGGGAGAGTGAGAGGGTGAGTGACAGAGTGGATCTGTGCGAGAGTGAGGGTGGAGAGGGTGTGAGAGAGACGGCGAGCGACAGAGAGTGAGGGTGGAGAGGGTGTGAGAGAGGCGTGAAATGGAGAGTGAGACGATGAGCGACAGAGAGCGCATGAGAGGGAAAGTGAGAGGGTGAGCGACAGAGAGTGGAGAGAGGCGTGAGAAGGAGAGTGAGAAGATGAGTTACAGAGACTGGAGAGAGAGGCGTGAGAAGGAGAGTGACAGTGGAGAGAGTGTCTGTGTGAGAGGGGAAGAGAGGTGTTAGAGAGGCGTTAATTTTTGAAAAAACCCTATTAGAAATTGAGCTTTAGACACTCGGTTCCCAGGTGGCTCCACATATCAGCTGCTCAGCTATCCTCCACGTGGGAAAAATTCCACGTCAGGCCTGGTAAAAACAACAAAATCGAGCCTCAAAGACTCGATTTCTAAGCCCAAAACCGAGACTCTAAGACTCGAGATATTAGTAAATTATATAGTTAGGAAACTAGGCCTACTAACTAAATAGTTCTGAAAATGAAGCTAATTCCCCATTTTGGCCCGAAACATATATAAAAGTCACATTTTACTAAAAATAACTTATAAATTCTGCCTTCTCAACAAAAAAAAAATTATAAATTCTGCATAGTAAATGATAGTACACATTATTAACTATATGTAAGGTTGTCAAAATCAGAATCCTACATAGGATCGTGGGAGGTAGGTGGGATCGTGAATCATAGGATCGAATCGTAAATCGTAAGATCCTACATTATTTAAGAAAAAAACAAAAAAAAACACATTGGTATGTTAAATGGTCACATAAATTATACATTCAGAGATATAATTATTATACATCACTACATCCATTTGTAAGCATCATTTAAAGAGACCAAAAACCTCAAAATGTGACACTATTGGAATATTTTTTATTTGGGTCTAACTGACACTCTCTCTACATTAGACTGGAAGAACATGGTCTATTGGGATTTTATTTTTCATTTGGGTCCAACTAAACCTTTTATCAAGTTAAAGAAGATTATAAGAAATCAAGGTTGTTTAGGATTGTCAAAATTATATGATCCTACAAATCTTGAACAATCGCTAAGATCCTTGAAAGATCTGAATTGTTTTTGAGTAGGTGGAATCGTAAAATCGTAGGATCGTAAAATCCAGATCGGGATTTTGACAACTTAGTCTATATGTCTCTAATCTCTATGACATTTTGGTGGGGTTAGCTTATTTGGGACCAAAATTAAAGTTTGGGACTTCAAAATTTAGGTGCTACCATGTTGCCTAGCTCCGTCTAAAAGAATTATTGGGAGTTTTTTTGGCCATTAGTAACATGATCTTGCAATTGAGCATCATCATTGATAAGATATTTCTACACTCTTAACATATTTTCAATTATAATAATAAAATCATCAGTTTAGTGAATATATATATATATATATATATATATATATATATATATATATATAATAGAGTTGTTTATTCTTAACTAACTCAGTTTTGGATCTTCAAGAGATAGATAAATCTTTTTAGAATTGATGATTTTTTTTTTTTGTTAGTAACAAGTTTTATATGCAAAAATTCACAAATTATGAAAAACTACGGCTAGAAATGCAACTTCGCAATTATTAGCATATTCGACATCTTGACTTCAAAAAATTGATAAATATTTTTGAATAATGTCTGGCCAGTAAGAACTAAAAAATCAATAGCCTACTAATTAATTTATGAAGTTATAAAGTGGTTGTAAGAGCATCCACAATAGTGGAGCTAAAAATTTAGGTATTTAGCTCTACCGAAAGTTACTTTATTTATTTTACCTACACACATGCTGCAGCAGTAGATCTATTTTAGCTTTCAACACAATAAAATAATATAAACATCACAATAAAATAATATATCTATTATAATAAAATAATCCATCTCACTACAATAAAAACACCACAAACTGATCCACCACCACGGCCAATCAAGAACAACCGCCCACAACCACCCAACAACACCACACAAATCACTACCAACACAGCCAAAAACCACCACACAAATCACCACCAACACAGCCAAACTACCACTGACTCACGAAACTCAGCCAAACTACCACTGACTCATGAAACTCAGCCACTATGAAACCCAGCCAAACTGCCATCACGAAACCCAGAGAAACCCACGAAATCCAGCCACAGCCATGAAATCCAACCACGAAATCCACGGTGCTCTTGAGTTTAATGAAGGCGGTGTCGGTGGAGCTTGGATCGACGATGAAGCTTAGGTCAGCAATGGAGCTTGGATCAGCGGTGAGATGGAGGACTGGGAGAGATGGGTCGGCGATGTGGGATAGTGATGAAGATGAACCCAGAACAGATCGGCAGTGAGATGGAGGATTGGGCGAGATGGGTCGGCGGTGTGGGAAGGCAACGTGGAACCTACAACAGATCGGCGAAGCAAAGAGTAGATGAGGGAGAGAAAAAAAAATGAGAAGGAAGAAGGAAGAAGAAGAGAAGCCGGAGAGAGAGAGAAAGAAAGAAAGAGAAAATATTTTTTAAATGAAAGAGGAGAGAGAAATTTAATTTTTTTTTTAGCTCTCAGCTATAGTGCACATCTATAGATAAATGTGCACTGTAGTAATGGAGCTAAAAAAAAATAAGTTTAGCTCTACTGCTGGAGCATGATTTTGATGTTTGAAAAGCTAAAATATAGCAATATATCAATATAGTACCACTGCTGTAAGTGCTCCTTCTAGCACATATTTTTTCGCATCCAGTGCACCTCTAGTTACAAAGGACTAGAAAAATCAACAGGCTCTATACGTCTCGCGCACATGATACATGCTTCAAATATGGTGTGACTAAGATTCTTCCTTTGTTTATTTTATTTTTCACCTTTAGGCTAAAAGTCCATTATTTTTATTTGACTTTTTCTTGTGGATAAATCTTTTTTTTTTTTTGGATTTTTTAATAGGATAAACATAACTTTTATTTTACCTATATTATATAGTATATAATAACTATATGTTTATATGGCAATAGGAAGCACAATCATCTGAAAAAAAATAAAAAAATTAATTACAAAAATAAATATATCAGCCAAACTAAGTAATGACTAAGTAAGTATATATGTGGAATAATTATAATACAAGTAGATCCGCGCAACAGTGATAGACATCCAATTACAATTAGTGACATAGTCACATAAAACAGCTGTGACAAAATGTGTATGAATTGTGTGATACTAAAAATTATTTTATCTCTTTTATAGAGTTTCAACTTTAAACCATGGTTTTCAGACCTAGAACGTTCAAAGAACTGGTGGAGAGAGAAGTTTAAAATTTTTAAGGTCGGATCGAGGTTCAACTGAGGTCGAACCATGATAACGTCAAAATAAATTTAATATTAGTTAAAATACAAATAAATATATTAAATGTGTAAAAATATGAAAATTTACCCTTAAAAAATATAAAGCAATTAAAACAACTTTCGAATGAATTTTCGTTATTTTTTATAAAGTGAATAGAGAATAATAAATATAAACAAGCTTTAAAATATTGTGTTTATTAATCTTTCAAATAAAAAAATTAATTTAAAATAAAATCATTTTTAACATAAATTTACAGATTTTATATTCATATTTATTGATGTAAAAGCATAATTCTTGAACAAAAATAAATTTAGTAAATATTATTAAGTAATTAATAGTGATAAAATTAAATGCAGAGTTATTAATCTTGTACAATTAAAATAAATAGAATACTAATTTCAAGTATGACACAAGGAAGCCAACCAGTTCAGTTATTTATATACGTGCATGGCATAGGCTGTAATTCACCTTGACCCCACGTCGCTACTGCACATTGTTTATTGTCCTGTCCCGGTGTCTCCTGTGTTGCATTTTCAGCTCATATGAGAGTCACCAGTCAAGCCACAGTACACCACAATAAGATTGCCCATGGCAGGCTCTATGTCCAACAATAATATATCTGATAGCAATTATAAAAAACAATAATATATCTTGTTAGGTCCCACTCATTTACTCTCTGGTATAAATACTAAAAATCGATTATAAATGACGGTGCACTATGTTTTTATTGTTTTAAGAGAAAAATGTACGATGTTAATAATTATATTGATAGTTTTGTTATAAAAGAAAAAGGGAGGTAGTCCCGTAGTAGTAATTATAACAAACAATAATATATAGTAATTATAAAAAACAATAATATATCTTGTTAGGTCCCACCCATTTACTCTCTGGTATAAATACTAAAAATCAATTATAAATGACTGTGCACTATGTTTTTATTGTTTTAAGAGAAAAATGTACGATGTTAATAATTATATTGATAGTTTTGTTATAAAATAAAAAGGGAGGTAGTACCGTAGTAGCTGCAAGAAAATAAAGCTAAAGAGTAATAGAAAATTTGTATTTAAGTGGTCATTAAATAACTTTTCTTATATCTCATTTATTACAAAAATACTGTTATTTATGAGTAATTCTTAGGTACTCTCGGAGTACGAAGAATGGTATTTTTTTTTCTCACATTCATGGTAGGGTCCATTTATTAAATTTATGGTAGGATACACCATAAATGTGAGAAAAAGAAGTATTATTTTTTCATACTCCGAAAGTACCTAAAAATTATCTCTTATTTATAACCTTTTGCATGTGTTGGTGGGTTCTCACCGTGAATTTAATTAGTGAGACCCACTTTTCATGTGAGATAAGAGAGTACGCATTTATAGTATTCTAAAAGTACACAATAATTTCTCCTAAAATATACATAATACAAAATTGAAATTGGCAAGTATTTCATATCAAAGTCCACTTAGCATATGCAATAAAATCCAGCTGTCAACTGTCTATATTTAATTTCCAACAAGTTTGATACTTCAATCTGCTTTAAAATCTTAATTGATGAGCAATAAAGTTTGAGAAAAGCTAATGAATATGGACATTGATTTAAGAAATATTTTGCAAAAAAATATGAGAAAATGAAAATGAAATTATTTTTTTTCTACGATTTTTTATATTTACTTCATGAAATGATTTATTAACAAGTGTCGTATTAACAAGCACTTTAGAGAATTATCAATAAAATATTTTATGAAAGTTTTTATACTACTTTTATAAAGAATTGAAAAAACTTATTAAAACATTAATTGCATTTTTTCTTTTTCTATACAAACTTTCTTAAAATGCTTTACTAACGCGAGTGATCAAACATCAACGCGATGGACAAATACGATTGAGCTAAGTTGTGATGAAGTATGTCAATCCAAAAAAAGAAAAAAGAAAAGATAAGAAAGAATAAGTTGAAGAAGAGGAGAAGATGCACTTGTAAAAACAAATCAATAAATCACGTACGCATATTTGAGAGGTGTAAACGATCAACGGTGTTTAGAAAAGACCAATAATTTGTGAAAAGCATCAAGGGCTAGCGAAAGAAATGACGCAAGTGAGGGATAAAAAGAAAACAAAAAAGGCGAGAGACTATAGGTAGGGCGAATCCAAAGTCGGTCATTGAAGAGCGTGCAGCTTGAGAATCCAATTTCCCAGCCCGCGTGCCGACTCGAATTCGGTGTCAGATCTGGACCTTCCGATCGTATTCCCTCATCCACACGAACTCATAAATGCATGCGCGAGCCGCATGATTCTCAATTTCTCATTATCGGATTCACACCACGTGGAACAAATGGCTTGGCATTAACCAAACTCTACCTCACGCGCGTCCTTGCGCGCCTAATACGCCAACGAGCTGCGGACGCAATTTACTAGCCTCTCTCTCTCTCTCTCTCTCTCTCAAAGGTTTAACTCACCCTAATTTAGGGTTGTTACATTTTTTAAAGGAATATGCTGAGATGTAATATATATATATATATATATATATAGTATATATTGTAGGGTCTCGATTCGAATTTTCAGTCCACTGAGAGGATAGACTTAGGCCCAAAAAGTTCAAAATAATAAATTTGTAGAGAGTAAGTAGGAAAAAAACTGGGTTATAATGCGTTGAAAATAGATATAATAGATTCAAGCCCACAAATGAATAAAGATTGAATGAGTTTACTCTAAAAAAAGGTGTTCTCGGCTCAGTCCGAGAAGAATTGTTTCAGTAGATTGATATATCCAATGGTTACAGACTTGGTTCTCTCTTTCTTACAATGTTTTTTCCTCCCCCTTCTCCCTCAGTATTTTCTTCCTTTTATATTCTCTTTTTCTCTCCTCTCATTGCTTTTCACGTGCAGGTTTGATGGTTGGTGTTGATACTTGTCCCATCAGCCCATTCCGAAAATCTCTATATAATAGCTGTAAGGCTGCAAAGTACTGTTCAGATATCACATCTACATTAATGTGGCTAGAGGATTAGTTGCAGAGCATTCACTATAGTGGTAGCAGCTTTCCCCTTCGATATCTTATGATCCTCCTTTGCTATATGTTTCTTCAGTACTTATTCGTTTCAACAGAGTTCCCTGGAATGTTCTCCTGTACAGTAAATCATCAACAAATACCTCGGCCTTAGTAATCTGAGGTGATGTCTATCCTCGGCATTACCTCCTAGGGCACTGTGTTCAATATTAACTTCTTCATCTATCAATATAAATTCCTTTGACAGAATTTACCTATCCTCAGGCAGATCTTAGTTCTCGGATTGAGCTCTAGTCCCAACGTGTACATAGATAAGGCATTCCTAACCCAACACTCCTACATATATATATATATATATATATATATTTGGTATAAATCTTATCATCCCACTACTTAGGGTGTATGTTAATAAATCATTTTATGCAATTTTGTATAAGAAAGCAAAAAAATTGATTAAGAGTATGTTTGGTAACCATTTTTCTCCTTATTTTTTGTTTTTAAAAATAATTTTCTATTTTTGAAACTAAAAAACTTGTTTGGTAACTCAAACGAATAGAAAACAAAAACTGTTCTCAAAACTTAATTTGTGAAGGAAACTAAAAACATGCAAAATGCTGTTTTCAGTTTTCAAAAGTTAAAGAAAACATGTATTTGATTTTATAAATTTGTCTCATTTAATGAGTTAGCATTAGAGTTCAAATCCTAATAACAACAAATTTTAGTTTTTTTTTTTTCTGCAAAAAACTATTTTTTTTTAATTTCAACTAACTAAACATGTTTTTAATTTAAAAAATAAAAGAAAATTATTATTTCTTTATATTCCCAAAAAATTTTTTAAAAAAATAGAAAATAAAATTGTTACCAAATATAACCTAACTTTTATTGATAGTTTTTTCAATTTTTTATAATAAGTTTTCTAAAATTGATGATTAATGCGTACTCTAACAATATACATTAATTGAACCCCACATCATAAGTACATCCAGGTTTATAAACTAACTAGTATGTAACCCTGTGCATATGCACGGATACATTTAAAACAATCACAATTACATATAATATATATATTTGAATTTTTTTAGTTATATGATTATGTTTTTTATGATTTATTATATTGGACTCCTCGTTTTCTACATTAAATTAACTAATTTGGCACAAAAATTTAAAAATTTATATTAAATGGAATACATGACACAAAATTAAACTTTAATTGAAATTCAATTTTTACTCAAATTAATTCACTTGGCACAAAATTTTATAATTTAGATTAGATGAGACACATGTCGTAAAATTAGACACTAATTGTGTGAGCCCACATTTTGTTCATCCTCGGCAAGGCTCTGGGCGCAGTGCCGAGGAGGCTCAAAGTGTCCCACATCGAAGAGAGTTTCCCCCACTTTCAACCTTATAAGCTGTGAAGCGAAGGAAGTAGTGTACCATCGTATGTGGCCCCACAAATTGAATTCTAATTTGAAATTTAATTGGATTTTCTCTCTGCTTTATCTATTATTATATATATAGATGAGTACTATCTAATATTTATATTATATTGGATGACTGAATATCACCAATCATACTTATCGCATATGAATTTATTAGTATTTTATAGTAAAAAGTTAATTACCTTAAGATAATCAAGTCATATTATTAGGATTAGTAAAATATTTCAACCTACCCAGAACATGACCTAACAGGCACACATAATTTGACATTGTCACGCTGGTTGTCATCCCTTACTATATAATATAAATTATTTATACCATCTTATGATCTCCTATAACATGCACTGTAAATTGCCAAGATATTCGTTAAAGTTTTTTTTGATAAACTATTCGTTAAAGTTAAATATTCTTAAAGAATAACGACGGTGAAACAAATGTCAAAAGTTTTGAGGAGCAAATAATTTAATTTAAAATATATATTAGGATATGAAACATCCAAGGTGAGAAATGTTAATTATTGGAAAATTTTTAAAAAGTATTCCTTTTGAATAAGATAGAAAATTGTGGGGACATGGGCCCAAAATTGTGTATTAGGCCTTGTAGTGTTTAAGACCCCAGACTCAGACATTGGGCCTCATGGGGTCAAAGATCCAAACTCGTACATTGGACCCCCAGTCGAGTCCGAGGGCGAGGCCGAGTCCGAGGAGAAGCAGAGAATGTGTAGAATCCCAAATCGTAACCCATAACGTTTGGGATAGATAAGTACGGTCCGAGGAGTGGTCCTAACACTAAAGGACGTATCTCTCCAAAATATCTAAGGAAAGGCTGCCACCACCGCATTAAATGTGCTGCACCTACTCTTCTGACTGCATTTATGTAGAGAAGATCCTTGAACAGTGTAGCCTTGGCCACTGCAACTCACAGAAGGCCAAAGAAGATACATGATGGGACGTGCACTCAAGTAGAGACTTGGATAATCAACAAGTGTATGGTGAAAATGATCGGAAAAGAGCTATATAATGTGAAGGAATCCTTCTGATAGGAAAAAAAAAAAAGGGGGAGAAGGACAGTAGAAGAAAAGTAAGAATTGAGCTCGCATCTAACCTAAGAACAGTGAATATTGAAGTTAACCTCCTCGGACTATCGCCGAGGACAGTTTCTTGCACTTAAACCCTTTGTTTTATTCTTCTTGTTTTCTTAGTTTATCTTGTTGATTGTTTAATCCAATCTAGCCCAATTTTTCTTTTTCCACTCTCTACAAATTCATTGTTATTGGGCCTTTTGGGCTGGTCTATCAACGTTTGGGCTGGATCGCAAAATCGTGTCCTTAAAAAAATGATTATCATAATAATAATATATTTTTTAAAATAATTATATAGTTACATTTTGGGGAGAGAAAATTTCAAAATTTTGACTCTCTCAGTAAAGGAGAGCATGCCACGACATTGAAGAACAAAATTTTTGTCTATTATTATATAAAAACTTGAGTCAATAGAGTCTTTTATTTATTTAAATGTTGTTCATTTAAATTATAATATGAACTCAAATTATAAACATAAACCAACATAAAAAAGTTAAGTCCTGAAAATTCTATTTGTTTGTTAACATAAAAGGTGAAGTCCCGAAAACTCAACCCTAATATCTTTAAAAGATAAGAAGTTTGCCAATGTTTAAACTTAGTGCATGCTTGGCAACATTTTTTGCCTTCTCTTTTTTTCCTTTTAATTTAATAAAATTAGTTACTTTTTTGAATTTTTTTAGAATAAACTAACTTTAGAATTACACGTTTAGTATAAAAGCTATAAAAAAACTATATTATTATCTCTTATTAAATAAATAAATATAGTTAACACCCTTGAGGTTTGAGCTAATGCCAAGTAGGTTTAAAATTTCTTAAAACTAATCAACTTAGTCTCTAATTAACATAAGACAAATGAGAAAAAAATAGTAACGTTTAGGGTTTAAGTAAGGTATAGAGGCAAAATTAGTCAATTTTAGAAAATTTTAAACCCAATTGGCATTAACCCAAAACTTAGGATGTTAACTGTAACCAATAATTAAACTACCGAAAACTGGGGATGTTAAGGCCCTGTTTGGATGTTTTTTTTTTCATCACTCAATTTCCGTCACTTATCACTTTAAAATATTACACCCGTTTGGCACCATTACTCACTTGCCATCACTCAATATTTTTCATACTATTTGTGGGTCTCATACCTATCAATCGGTGCAGTTTTTTTTTTCCCCTGGGTTTGGGTGATCTGGGTTTCTTCATCTTCTTCTTTTTTTTTTTTCCTTTCTTCTTTCTCGGGTGATCTAGGTATTGGGAAAAAAAAAATAAGAAGAAGGAAACCCAGATCACCAAACCCAGTGAAAGAAGAAGAAGAAAAGAAAAAAAAAAAAAAAAAAAAAGAAGCTGAAACCCAGAAACCTGAACCCAGTGAAAGAAGAAAGAAAAAAAAAATACCAGATCACCCGAACCCAGTGAAAGAAGAAAGGAAAAAAGAAAAGAAAAGAAAGAACCGAAGAAGACGAGCTTATCAGAAGAAAGTAAAAAAAAAAAAAAAGAAGAAGAAGGAAGAAGAGGAGCTGATCAGAAGAAAGGAAAAAAAAAAAAAAAAAGAAGAAGAAGGAAGAAGACGAGCTAGTCAGAAGAAAGGAAAAAAAAAGTCAATTGGTCAAAAGGTGCAGCTGAGTTATGACTAGTAGGTCCTTCATGTGTGTTTAATTACAAAAATGCCATTGAGTTATGAGTTATGAAAACTGAAAATAGCCAAAATATGTTTTCAGTTTCCATAACTCATAACTCAAAAATCAGAGAATTGAGTGATGGAAACAGAGTTATGATGCTCCTAAACGATGCAGCTGAGTTATGACTAGTGGGTCCTTCATGTGTGTTTAATTACAAAAATGCTATTGAGTTATGAGTTATGAAAACTGAAAATCGCCAAAATATGTTTTCAGTTTCCATAACTCATAACTCAAAAATCAGAGAATTGAGTGATGGAAACAGAGTTACGATGCTCCTAAACGGACTTTTCGTTATAGGTCCCACCATTTTTGAGTTATGAGTTATAAAAACTGAGAATTAAGTTATGAAAACAAGTCATCCAAATAGCCCCTAAACTTACACTCAATACTCAATAGCAACCTAATCAGTTCCTAACTTCCTTCTTATACTATATTGCTGTGAAATTACATTGTCCAACTTGGTCAAAGTCATTAGTCTTTTATCATTTGGCCTGGAGGCAGATTGGGGGACCGAGAGAAGTAGTTGGTCTAAAATCCAAATTTACAGCAAACGATGAGACCGTTTTGCCCTTATACGTAACTTGAGGGACTATAAAAGTCTAAAACGACAAGGTACGCGTGTAAAACGGTGTCGGCTTGGCTTGGCAATACATGCTTATCTGTAAAAATTGTCCACTCTAAAGTCTAAAGCCGATTGATCCAAGGCCATCTTGGCTGATGTTTAAAGGCATGTATAATGAGGAAATCTTCCGGATGTTTGAAGGTAGCAGCAGACGTGGCCCCACGTGGCCCCATTTATAGACATTTATCGTGGTCTGCTTAAATTATTGTCAATGCTATAGATTCTAATGGGGTAGCTAAAGATACGCCCTTTTAACCTTTTTTGTTTTTTTTTTTGGTTGTTGTTTAGATATAATAATAGAGAGATGCTGTGAAAGACTGAATTTAGATTATTTACATTTTTAAAACTCTATTTGTTTATTTGTTAAAGTTGATATAAATATATATATATATATATATTTTTTTTTTTCATAAAAAAAAAATCGCTAACATGTATAACATCCCTAATAAGATTGTGATCTACAAGATTTCTTTAATTTCGGATATGAGAATAGTAGAAAATAACAAAGGAAGTCACAAGTATAGATTTGGCCTCGTCAATCAATTGACCATTGAAAGCGAAGGAAGCATCATCACTGTTCAAAGTTATTTTTAGATTCACCCTTAAGAAAAAGAAAGATAGAAGAAACGCTGGATGTCCTGAGCAAAGAACACAACTTCTACTGTCTTAGAACAACCCTTGTTAGACAACCGCATCTCTTCAAAGTAGAATGGTTTTTTTTTACCGAATAGCTCAACACGATTGAAGGGTTTTTTTTTTTTTTTTTTTTTTTTTTGAGAGATAAGTAAGGTAGTTCAAACAAAAGTTTTAATACTGAAAAATGTAGGCAAAAAAAAAAAAAAAAACAAAAAAAAACAAAAAAACAAAAAACAAAAAACAAAACAAAACGTATTTGGTAAGAGATTTCATTTAGTAGTGTCTGAATTACGTTTATCATTTTAGGGTGTTTAAATACTAAATTTAGAAAACTCCTCTTATCAATTTTTAAATAACATCACCCAATGACATTTTGTAAGTATTTAGAAAAGTATGAAACTCACTTGACAAGGCTTGACATAACTACAACTCTCTCTCCTCGTGCACACCTCATCTTTTTCTTTTTTTCTTTTTTTATTCTTTCTTTCTTTTTCTCCCTTCTATCTCAAGTGTACTATTCTAGTAAATATTAATAAAATAATCGTACTTGTTAGAAAGTTACCACTTAAAAAAAAAATATATATATATATATATATATATACCCATACCAAATACACAATTATATATTTTCACATTTTAAAATATGTTGTTTGAAGCATGGTACTAAATACATTTTTTGCATTATGAGTATTTCAAAAACATATTATGCACCGAAGGACTTCATGGCCTAATCACCCAATCGACCTTGAGAGGAGACATACATGGCTTCTCACTTAGCAAAAGAAGCCCATCACTAACCCATCTTTTATTTGCAGACGATAACTTATTGTTTTGCAGGTTTAATGTGGAAGAATGCCAAAAAAATTTGGAGGTCCTTCATATTTATGAGAGGAGCTTGGGTCAACAAATCAACAAGGCCAAAACTACCATCTTCTGTAGCAAATCTACTAGTGAAGAAGAAAAATTGTTGATCAAAGACACCTTGGGAGTGGTGGAGGTCCGAAATTACGAGGCATACTTGGGATTACCCTCTCTAGTGGGAAAAAACAAGAAAGCTAGCTTCAATTATATCAAGGAGCGGGTTTGGAGGAAGCTTTAAGGGTGGGAAGAAAAATTGCTATCTCAAGCAAGTAGAGAAGTGCTCATCAAAGCAGTGGTCCAAGCTCTCTCTACCTATACAATGAATTGCTTTAAACTCCCTCATCGGATTGTGCAATGAGATTGAGGGCCTAATCCTTAAATTTTGGCGGGGACAACGAGAGGATCGTAGGAAAATTCATTGGGTTAGATGAGAGGAATTATGCAAACCAAAGAATGAAGGAGGGATGGGGTTAAAAAACTTGGTTCTGTGCAATGATGCTCTACTAGCAAAGCAAGCATGGAGATTGCTCCAAAACAAAAACTCACTTTTCCATAGAGTGTTCAAGTCCAAAATTTCCCCTCACTATTGTTTCATGGAGGCAGCAGACTCGCCAACTACTTCTTATGCATGACTGAGCATTTTAAAAGGGAGGGAAGTGCTTAAGGAGGGCATGAGATGAAGGGTGGGGGATGGAAATTCAATCTGGATTTGGCCAGACCCTTGGCTGTCCTCAGAGTTTTTGCCTTTTAGTCTCCTCTCTCGTGGCACAAGCTTTTGAGGAAGCCAAGGTTGTGTCTCTCATTGACCTAGTCACCAAAGAGTGGTACTCGGCCACTATACAGTCCATCTTCTCTCCCCGTGATGCTGAATTGATCAAGTCCATTCCCTCGAGCTCTATTTCTATGGCAGATAAGCTAGTGTAGCCTTAGTCTCCAACGGGTTACACAGTCAAGTCGAGATATCGGTTCCTATGTAGATCGCAAAACTTTGAGGATAATGACTATCAACCTGTTGAGACAGATTATGGAAGAAGGTATGGGATTTACAGGTGTAGCCCAAAGTTAGAAACTTATTTTGGCGAGCCATCAAAGATTCGATTCCATCTAAAGTTAATCTCAAGCGTCATATGGTTATATCCGATGATTTGTGCGATTACTGCAAAAATTCACCAAAAGACACGGACCACGCACTTTGGTCTTGTCCTCTCCTCGCACTAGTGTGGACCCACGATCCATGCTGGAACTTTAGAGCATTCCAGTCATTTGCGACCTTCAGGGACCTAGTTGAATACTCCATAGAAGCAGGGGTGATTTGAATTACTTTGCCATCGTAGTTTGGACGATCTGGCATTGCAAGAATGCACTTCGGACTAGCGAAAAACCATTTCCAATCCAATGGGTTCTTCATGATGCACGGTCTACACAAGTCTCCTATGTACGCTCAATCCCTCCAAAACATCCAGACCGAGGTAATAGCATTCCTCAACACATGGGGTGGACTCCTCCGAACAATCACATGTTTGAGGTAAATTTCGACGGGGCTATTTTTAGAGAGGAATAGAAGGTAGGTGTTAGGGTAATTACAAGGGATGAGCAAGGCAGGGTTATAGCATCCATGGCAGAGAATTTCCCATTGCCCTTTTTTCGGTTAATGCAATGGAAGTTTTTGCTCCCAAGGAAGCCCTTAAGTTCGCTCTAGAGCTTGGTCTATCAGCCATTGTTCTCGAAGGAGATTCAAAGCACACTGTTGATTCTCTGATGTGTGAGGATGTATCATTAGCAGATATAGGACACCTCATAGAAGAGGCAAAGTTGTATGGACACCGATTCGATGTAATAGAGTACAGGCATGTTAAGAGAGAAGGAAATAAGGCAGCCCACAACATTGCTAGACATGCAAGACATGTTAACGAGTTATCGGTGTGGATGGAGGATGCTCCTCCACATCTTTTTGCTGTAATTCAAACTGATTCAGCTTTCATTAATTAAAAAAACTAGCATGTAGTCCGTGCTTATGCACGAAAATATTAACAATTGTAATGATAAGATGTTCATTTTGGTAGATTTAGTTTCCACATTGAGCATTATGAATGGAGGTAACTTAACACCAATATTTAAAAATCAAATTGGACACATAACACAAAATTAAACTACAATTAGAAATTAACACACATAGCACAAAATTAACAACAAGAACTGATCATTGAGTTTGGAATCTTCTTGGAGGCGCCAATAAAGTGGTAATGTATGAGAATGTGAAGCAAGGAAGAGTGGGATTGAACATTGTGTTTGAACCCGGCTTTACTTTTAGAAATCCGAAAGAAAGAGGAGAGGGTAGTGTGTGGATCTAGTTGGTAGAGGTTGAGAGAGAAGGAGGAAACATGGGATGACAATATGGCATTAGGAGGAGATGATGTTTTACTTTTATAGTCTTTCTCGTCGGACTCATTTATTCTGGTAATGGGATTAGAAGAGCTCCAAACTTTATTGAGTTCACCCATAAAAGTGTGCAGGTGAGATGTTCTTGCTTAAGCCAATGAACATTATCATTGTGGTTTTCTTGACTTTCGTGTTAAATGTTAATGCATCATTTATTTGGACACAAAAAATTAGAAAATTTAGATAAGATACATGACACAAAGTTGGAGTCTAATTTATAATCTAATTAGATTCATTGTGGTTTTCTTGGCTTCCGTGTTAAATGTTAATGCATCATTTATTTGGGCACAAAAAATTAGAAAATTTAGATAAGATATATGACACAAAATTGAAATCTAATTTATAATCTAATTAGATTTTTTTTTTTGAGTTTTGGTTAGGACAAGTGGCGCAAAATTGAGAATCTAAATCTAGACACTTGGCACAAAATTGAAACTCTAATTTAAAATTCTATTTGAGTTTCTCTTTACTTCACCTATTATTATATATATATATATATATTACAACCTTCTTTCTCAAAAAAAAAATAAAATAATTTACAACACTTTTAAAATAGTCATTACATTATTTTAAACAACAAATACTTTAAAAAGCTACTGCTAAACAGGCCAAGACTATTGAAGTTGATACTTGATAATAGTATAATATAAATATATAATATTTTTTTTTAAATGAAACTTTAAAAAGGTTGTATATTACAAATAAACAATAAAGCTAAAAAGGGAAAAAAAATTACAGTGCATGACGCATTTACGTAAATGCGTCATGCACTGTAATTTAGGGCCATGCGAGTGGAACCGTAAAATATTGGCCAAAAAAACAGCTTTCTTTTATCATGTACTTGGCATGATCCATCCAATTACGGAAAGATTACAGTCTGATCAGGCAGCCTATCCTCTCTCTCTCTCTCTCGTTTTTTTTTTTGTTTTTTTTTTTTTTTTCAGTTGAGTTCTCATTTAAAGTGTTTCCAGCTAAAATGAATGATGTCACTATCTTTTAATGCGTAATTTGGTCCTTTTTTTTTTAAGTAAATAATCTGTTCACTTTTTTTTTTTTTTTTTTTAAAGATAATCTGTTCACTCTTAATGGCTCTGTAAAACAACCAGTAAATAATCTGAAGTTTTGCTGCTTTGGAAAATTGATGGAATTGTATGGGATTATTTTATTTTATTTTATTTTATTTTTATTAATGAGACTGGGAATGAATCAAGCGTATAAAAAATTTGCTCATGATTGATGCCTCTAAAAAGTATAAATTGCTATTATAAGAGCATCCGTAGCAGCCGTGGCAAAAAAAATTCCATTTTGTTACGCTAAAATCTTATTTTATTATTTTACCACATCATTTTACAATGTCTCATTTATCAGATGTTCTATTATTCGATTCTATACATTAAAATAATATTTACTACACATCAAAATAATATATTAAATTCTTCTACCATCATCATCAACAACACCTACAACAACAACTACAACAACATCCAGAAAAATGGTTGTGGCCACAATCACCAGAAAGAAGAAAAAAAAAAAAAAGGAGGTGAATGGAAAAAACATGAAACTCAACCCAGCCATTGCCACCAATTCGGCACCACCAACGACCACTACAACAACAACCAGAAAAATGGTTGTGGCCACAATCACTAGAAAAAAAAAAAAAAAAACGTGAACGGAAAAAACAAGAAACTCAACCCAGCCACCACCACCGATTTGCCATCACCGATTCGCCCACCACCGATTCGCCCACCACCAGCCAACCCACCCACCACCATCTCAACCCACCCACCGCCATATCCCACAACCCATGAAACTCGATCCACCCACCGCCACAACTCACAACCCGAACCCACCCACCACCGATCTGCCCATTCGAATCCACCCATTGCCCAACCCACCCATCAAACCACAGCCAAAAAACGTGAACGGAAAAAAAAAAAAACCCGAAGCGGAATAGAGAAGACAGATGTCGGCGGCGTGGATCGGTGGTCTAATGATACTCCGGTCACCTTGTCTTGGAGATCGGCTTGGCGGCGACGACTTGAGGGAACAGGTATGGAAGAAATGGGGGAGAGGAACAGAGGTTAAGAGAAGAGAATCAGTGAGAGAGAAGAGAAAAGAAAAAGTGAAGAGAGAGGAGAGAGAAAAGAGAATAAAAAAGTGTTAAAAAAATTATGCAACATGCTACAGTACCGTCACAAATATGTGACGGTACTGTAGCATGTTGCATAATTTTTAGCATTTGCAACATCTGATAAATATGTTTTTTTTTTGTGTTTGGTGTGCCAAATGTGCCAAATATTTGGCATTTGACACAGCTGCTACGGGTGCTCTAAGAATCCTAAAACGAAAGTATTTTTGTAGAATCCATAATTTGACTAGATAAGTACAAGAATAGCCAAATTCCATGCCGAAATTTTTTTTTTATCTAACAATTTTTTTTTGAGAAGTTTTTTATCTAACAATTTGTTTTCATGACGTGTTCTTAATACATGACAAATACTTTCACACCGTCCATTTTTAATATTATTTTTATTTCTCATACTATTAACTTACCTTATTAAAAAAAGAAGGAAAAGATTTGGTGAATCCAAAACAAAATTTGTACCATTAGATTTGTTCAAATGCACAAAGAAAAATGCTAAGGGCACTCGTTAATAATCTATTTAAAGAAAATTTTGATTCTACTTTTATGGGAAATGAAAAAAGCTGTTAAAATATTAAGTAATTTTTTTCATTTCCTATAAAAAATTTCTTTAAATAGATTATTAATGAGTGCTCTTAGGATACTCGTTAATAATTGTCCTAAGAGTATCCATTAATACGACAGTAATATAATTGAATTTATGAATTAACACTTATAAATATCATTGATTCATTGGGATTGAGTCCTTCTAATCCTCCACTAGTGAGCACATTAATGTCCATTTTCATATGTATTATTAACGGCGCATATGGGTTGTCATTCTCTCTTTCTATGCAAATTTTTTTTATTACCCAAAAAAATACTGTATATCATCGATCCATTTACTTAACAATATTAATGTATCTCCGCTAATTTGTTACGTACTCATGTATCTAATTGAGGAAGAAGTATCGTAAATTTGAATAAAAAGTTAAACTCATCTTTAATTACTTTGAAGTTATGCACTGTCTGTAACTTTAAAACAACTGCATAGAAACGTTTGCAAATTTTTTTTTTTTTTGTAATTTAATATTAAAAGAATAAAATATTATTATTGATTCATTGAAGCTTTGGCAAGTATAGAAGCATGCCAAAGAGGCATGAAAGGAATGGTATCTATTCCAAGTGGCTTAAAAAACCAAAGCAAGGGAATGTGAAAAATAGAAACTGCGCCGTGACTGCCCAGTCAGCTCTGTAACACGTGTCAGTAGATTAACGTGTAGCTCCTGGTTTCAGTTGTCGTGAACCGCACGCGTGCCGATTGGTCAAATGACTCAAATACCATTGGCAGAAGCTCAGAAAGTTCAGAAATAACTTAGTTTTTTTTTTAAAAATTTAAAAAATGAAGTAGAAACAGTGTATATAAAAAAAAAAAAAAATGCAGAGGAGGTGAAAAAAACTAATTTTTATAATAAACATAATTTACATCATATGATAATATAATAAATACCATCTTAAATTGATGCTTGGTATACTAAAATCTTTTTATTCAATTTTATTTTTAAATTGATAAGTTATGCATGTATCTAATGGATATTAAATTTAAGATCTTACTCTTCATTTAATACTTAATAAGTGAAGATATACTAGTTGAATTCAAACTCACTGAAAAATTTTATTAAATAAGTGTTACAAACTTATGTTTATGCGGTCTTAACAAAAGAATTGATAATTTATTATATTTATCATACTAGAATAAATATAGAGTCCCACTCCACATGTCAATACCGATTAGAATGAAATTTATGGGAAGAGAAAATCTGTCGACTCTTCTGGTTAGTCCATAAGAATTGAACATCCATATTTCATGATCATACAACCCAGCAAAAAAAATTAATGGATGCTCTAAAAGTATTAGTTTCGAAAATATTTTTATAAATTTTATATGAGAAAAGAAAAAGAAAACTAATTTTTTGACAACTTTTTATATTTTTCATAAAAATAATATTAAAATTTTTCTAAAATAGCTTATTAATAAATTTTTTAAGGACACCCTTTAATTGAAACCTTTATTATATTACTAAAGTGATAATATTCATTATAAGAATTTTGTAGTTGAGTGGCATAACACAGAACCACATTTTAGTCAACCAAGCAAAAAATTTACGCACGTCTAGCAATGTAAAGTTGTGTAAAAATATATGATTGCTAAAGTAACCATGTAAATTTACGCTTGCACTTTTCATTTTGTATTTAATTTTTGATTATTTATTTACACATTCCTATAATACGTAGGAAGATAGTAAATTATAGTTGTTGTATATGAAGAAAGAAAAACAATTAAAAAAATTAATAAAAATTGATCTTTTAATTAAATATAATCTAAAATAAATAATACGACATGATATATTTTGAAAAATGAATATTTAAAATAGAAAAAAATTGACTTTTTATGCTAAATTATACCGAATTTTTTTTTTTACACAATATGAGTGTTGAGAACCTAGGTTTAAATATCCTCCGGTCATTGTACTTATTCAAGAATAATGTTACCACTAAAATAAATTTTATAATATTTTTCATAATAATTGAAATGTCATAATATCCTCTAGTCATTTACCTCTCTGTTTGCATTGCGTGTTTTGAGTTTTTTATTTTTTAATTTTTTTAGTTTAGTGTATTGTGCACTATTTATTGATTATGAACAATGATTTTAGGTTAATAAATAGTATAAATTTTTTTATTTTCTTTAAATTTTTAATAAAATAAGCAGTATTCAAATGCATACGAAGTAAGTTTTTAAGCCATCACTTATCAATTGTCAATTTTTGTATGAAATTTGTCATTACGTTAGAAAAACCAAAAAAAAAAGAAAAAGAAAAAAAGATTGAGAGTAGAAATACTAACGAGAAACACCGTACAATTCCTCGAAATCCACGTAATAAAATAGTGAAATACGCCACACCTTTAACAATCTTTTACTATTTCCTAAAAAAGAACAACCCAAAAGTCCTCAGCTCCCTCTTTTTTAAAATAAAAAGTTTTCGCTCTCTCTCTCTCTCTCTCTGTTTCTTGTACAGTTTTCGTGTTCTCATTGTCTTGCCCTGCTTTTATTACTATTATTATTATCATTTATTTTTTTTATAAAAATTATTTTCTCCCTTATTTTTAAAATTTCCTTTTTCAGAATTTGTTAACTTTTTAAAGCTGCCATGGAATCACTCATAATACAGAAAGTGTGTCCACTGTGCAAAGCTTAGCTAGCTGACGATTTTAGAGAGCTTGCACACTCTTGCCCGTTTTAACCAAACCATAGAGAGAAAGACAGGACTTTTGGAGAGAGAGAGAGGCAAAGGAGGAACCAGTGTGATGAGTGTGGGGACTATAGGGTGTGTTCATCGAAAGGTCGGTTTCTTTTGGTGTGTAAAAACAAGCACTCGATTATTATAGAGAAAGGGCCACGCTCTCTCTCTCTCTCACTCATGCTTTGGTCCGCGTGCTTTGATACAAACTCATGGGCTTTGTTTTTTTTTTTTTAGTCTTTTGGGGTTGAGCCCTGAAGCCCCACCTCTTAGATTCACAGTCTCTTTTTGCAGTATTTGTTCCTTGATTTTGGATTCTTGAGGGGGGGTCTCTTGGCTCTTGCTTTTTTGGCCTGATTGGATGTTTTTGTTTTTTTCTCAGTGTATATGTATTCTCTACTAAATTTTGAGACGTGGGTCAATGGTGATTTCTCACCTTTCTGAAGAAAAAGAGTGAGAGTAATGGGGGACAGGGAAAAAGATTCTTGCTTGAACTTGTTTTAGATGAGAAATGAGAATTTGGGTTCTGGGAATTAAGGGGTTTTGGGATTTGAGGTTGTGGGTGTGTATGTTGTATTGAACTTGTAAATGGGGCACACATAAATGGGTTGTGTTGAAGAGAAAGTCAAAGCTGGAGGAAGTGGGTTCATGGGTGGAAGTGGAGCACACACAACATGTCTGCTTGAGGAGATGAAATTGTTGAAAGAAATGCAGGATCAGTCCGGTTTGTTCATTTCTAAAAAAATCCACTTTCTTTCTTTGTTTTTTTGCAAGTTTTAGTAACTGGGAGTAAATTTAATACACTTCATTAGGCCATTAGTGGCTTATTTATAGTGTAGTTTTGTTTGTTGTATAATTTGAACGAAATTGGTTTTTGGTAGAATCTTGAAAAAGATCAGTTCTTATTAAGGATTTTTACTGTTGGGATTTTCAGGGGCCAGGAAGACCATAAACTCTGAGTTATGGCACGCGTGTGCTGGTCCTCTTGTTTCATTGCCTCAGCTGGGGAGTCTAGTTTACTACTTCCCTCAAGGTCACAGCGAGCAGGTTTGCATTTATTTCCTTTGCTTTTCAATGCTACTGACCTTTAACATTTACTCTTTTGCTACAAAGTTTTTTTGTCCTGTTTCTACTTTCTACAGTTCCACAGTTTTTTTCTATTACTTTTATCTTTTTTGGAATTTCTGTTCTTTTCTATTTTTTGGGGTTTTGGCCAACCTTTGAGTTCCCAGTGCATGAACTTTTGTCTCAGCGATTTCAATGTGACCTTTCTTGTTAAGTACTAAATGCATATCTCTTCAACTGTTATATTTGATCTTCAGTAAGATTCTCAGTGATTAATTTGCTTTTTCCGCCTAGATTTATCATTTTTTAAGGGAAACAAAACACACTTTGCAGTAATTGGTCACGTTTATGAGTCAAATTCGTTTATCTGTATCTGGTTAATATATACAACTTCCTTGGGATCCTTGTAATTAGGGAATTATCTTGCGAGGAATGTGGTGAGAATCAAGTTAGGAGGATTTTTAGAAGAGAGAAATAGAAGCTGGGGAGAGTTTATGAGATAATGGAATTTTAAGCAAGTAGGAGAAAAAAGAAAAGAAAAGAAATGCCAAGTATATCAGCATCAGGGAGAGAAGAGTAACCAGGAGGGTTTGTTTTCGGTCCAGTGCACTGGAGCACTAGACAGAAGCTTTGTGCTGACCAGGAAGGTAGAAGAAAAAGGCGGGGAGGGGGGTGTTTCCAAGTAAACTCAAACAAACTTAACTTTTCAATTCAATCCATCGCAGACATTACTTTGTAAGGAAGTACTGATATTTTAAAGAATTACAACTAAGCTCACAAGCTACAAGGATAATCAAAAGTATACAAGATGACAGCTAGATGCAGCCACCTTTCTTCCCCATTAAGTTGTTTTGTAGCGAAGCACCTGCGATCCTAGGCAACTAGCTCCTGTTTCACCCTAGGAAGCATGGATATGTCAAAATAATAGGTGTATCCATATCTGATTCGTACTTGATACAGATCTGATACATAAACAGCACAAGATAATGTTTTACACGTCTAATTTGTGTGAACATTATAACTTTCATGTTTAAAAGACCAGTATTGGCCAAATTGTTTTCTTATGCTTGGTCTACTTTCTAGAATTTAAATGTGAGTGCTGTATGGCCCGATAAAATGATGTAATGATGCTATGGCCCGATTAAATGTGAGTGCTGTATGGCCCGATAAAATGATGCTATTGCATGGATTGTATGTTATCTGCATACCTTTCTTTAAGAAAATCAAGCGTGCATTCCCATCAATTATGTCACACGTACACTTTTTGGGGGTACTCTAGAGATGTTGGAAACCTTGCCATAAGACTATCTATCCCAATCACGGATTAGTCCAGGAGGCAGGTTGCTATATAATACGCAGGCTTCTCCTTCAAGTGATTGTACACATTGTTGATATTGATTGTAAAGTCAGTGCATTATAATTTAACTGCTGCACCTTTTAATGAAGAAATTTGTATATTTAGGTTTTTATCATAAAAAGCAAGATCCCAACTATAATATAAGAAGTGTGATGGGAGCTTTTTGGAAATGATTTTCCTGAAATATATTGGCAACAGTTTCTCCGCTGAGTTTTGCTGTTTATCTTGTAGTAATTAATATAAGTAACATACATTTTGTTTCTTGGAACAGGTAGCTGCTTCCACCAAACGGACAGTAACGTCACAAATTCCTAACTATCCGAATCTTCCATCTCAATTGATGTGCCAACTTCAAAATGTTACATTGCATGTACGTATTTGTCGGTTATTATATGCGTTCAATCCCCTAAAAATGGATATAATTGCAAAAAATGTCTTTAGAACATCTATGATTTATCTTTGCTTTACATTTTTTGATAGGCAGACAAAGATACAGACGAAATTTATGCTCAAATGAGTCTTCAACCTGTAAACACCGTAAGTATAGTTACCATTAGATATTGTCTTCATAAAAAATATATATATATATATATATATATATATTGTCCAAAAAAGAAAAAGGAATAATCTTGCAAGGTTCTTGATATTGGATGCTGATTCCATTTATGAATTACCTTTGGCTTAGGAAAAAGACATCTTCCCTGTACCAGACTTTGGACTCAAGCCCAACAAACATCCAAGTGAGTTTTTCTGCAAAACTTTAACTGCAAGTGATACAAGCACACATGGTGGCTTTTCAGTACCACGCAGGGCAGCAGAAAAGCTTTTTCCTCCTTTGGTGAGGCTTTAAATGTTTTTGGTTGATGAGTTGACATACCTTTTCATGCTATGATGTATTTGTGTTATATTTTACATATGTGTTCAAAATTTCAAATTCAAATGGATAACCATTCCAGGATTATACAATGCAACCACCAACTCAAGAACTTGTTGTCCGGGACTTGCATGATATTACGTGGACGTTTCGCCACATATACCGAGGTAAGGTTGCTGATATATGTATCTATTTTGATACTATATGGGTCTTGAACTTTAAATTTGGCTTTCTTAGCTTTAAGAAAAAGTCCAAGATTTTAGTAATTCAATATTTATAGTGCAGAATTATCCAAAAGATGGAATTCTGTACTGTATAGTATTCCATTCTGAATAATTTTCCAGTTTTTACGTTTGCAATGTGTTGGGTTTTGTTTTCCTGAGTATGACCTATTATTGTCTTTTATTTAGGCCAGCCGAAACGACACCTTCTCACAACTGGATGGAGTCTGTTTGTTGGTGCCAAAAGGCTTAAAGCAGGTGATGCTGTCCTGTTTATCAGGTAAACTGTAGTTATGTAGCTTTAAGTCTTATGGCAATTGGCAAGGCATAAAACGATATTGGACTCTCTCTCCTGTTAGGTGCATCTGCTTTGAATGTGCTGCCTTAAGTTTACATGGTGCATCTGCTTTGTGGACTGTTTTAGTTCTGGTTGTTGCATGTTTTGGGAAAGAATTAAAAAAAAAAGAAAAAAGAGTTCAGATTCTCTCTGTTACTTGCAAAGTTGTAGGAATGATAACTGGGCTTTGTGGTAACAACCTGCGAATTCATAGTGATATGCCAGCTTTGACCATTTTGATAATATTTACATGGTGTATTGAGATTCATATCATTTTTTGGAGCTTGTAATCCAAATAATAGTGGAAGTCATCCTAAGCATGGTGCTATATACTTACCAATTACTTGCAGATTATTATGTAGTCAAACTATTATAGAAGCTTTACCATTTGCTTTGGCAATTTATGTTATAGAATAAATATATAAAAGGTCAGAATGATTGCCTGTTGCCTGTACGTGTGTGTGTGTGTGTGTAACCCTACCTGGCACATATGATTTTCTAATTTACGGCCGCTCCTGATCACGCATTTCAATATATTCGACCAGGGATGAAAAGTCACATTTAATGGTAGGTGTGAGGCGTGCAAACCGTCAGCAAACAACATTACCCTCATCAGTTTTATCTGCTGATAGCATGCACATTGGTGTCCTGGCTGCCGCAGCTCATGCTGCAGCAAACCGAAGCCCATTCACAATATTCTACAACCCAAGGTTCACAAATATGAAAATTTTTCACCTATTTATGGTTTCTATATTCTTTTCCCACGTCTCTGGATTTTGAATTACTTCTTGACCCTCACATTATTTTATCTTATTTGCAGGGCATGTCCTTCAGAATTTGTCATCCCTTTGTCAAGATTCCGTAATTCTGTCTTTGGGACGCAACTCTCTGTTGGCATGAGGTTTGGGATGATGTTTGAAACAGAGGAGTCCGGTAAGCGGAGGTAATTTTCTGAATGACTAGATCCTGTTACATACTTATTTATAGCCTGTGGGTATTGTGATTACGTTTTGGCTAAAAGAGTTATCATAGTGGTGAATTACTATTTTATATTTGTTAATTTATAATCTAGTGGACAATAAAAATTTAATACGTTTTTTTTTGCATGACAAAGGTATATTGTTGCCAATGTTATTATCATGAGTTCATTTCTTGAATATGCAGAAAAGGGTTGACATCTTTCTTCTTTTCTACAGGTATATGGGTACAATAGTTGGCATTAGTGACTTAGATCCACTGAGGTGGCCTGGTTCCAAGTGGAGAAATCTTCAGGTGGACTAGATACTTATTAATATAACTAAATAACCAAATGATTCTTTCATATTGATGTTTGTTTGTTGTTCCTGTAAGTAAAAGAAGCCAGAAACTATTTTGTCTTGTGATAGTCTAGCAGTTAAACTACATATTCCTGTTTCATTAACAGGTGGAGTGGGATGAGCCAGGGTGTTGTGATAAACAGAATAGGGTTAGTCCGTGGGAAGTTGAGACTCCCGAAAGTCTTTTCATTTTTCCTTCTCTGACTTCAGGTCTCAAACGCCCGTTTCACTCTGGATTTTTGGGTAAGTTTGTCTTTTCAGTGTTTCTTACTGTTCAGGTTTGTTAAATATCAATCTTATGGCCATTTTTATGCTACCAGGAACAGAAACCGAATGGGGAAATATGGTTAAAAGACCCTTTGTCCGGGTTCCTGATAATGGAGATGGGGATCTTCCATACCCGATACCTAATATATGCCCAGAACAACTAATCAAGATGCTATTGAAACCTCAACATATGAACCATCCTGGAAACTTTTATCCTACTGTACAACAAGAATCTGCTACTAAGGTAGATCCATTACGAGATATGAAGATCATGCAGCAGGGCACAACCAACCAAAAATCTCATCTTATCTGTTCAGAGGGTACACCTCCAATTCAGCCTCAGTCAGGCCTTGACCAACCTGATGCCATGAACTTAAATTCATCATCAAAAGCAATGCCACCTGGAAAATTTAACTCTCTAGCCGAATGTGAAAACCGAACACTGGCTGTAATTAATACTGAAAAGCCAATTATAGAACCTGAGATTTCAACAGATGAGTTAAGCCAGTTGACTTCAACAGGAGAGTGCAATGAGGAAAAGCTGGTTGCATGCCCCGTAACTCAGAACCTTGTGAACCAGCCAACATTCATTAACCAGAACCAGGAGCCATTGCAATCACAAACAAGTTCGTGGCCTATGCAGCCACAATTGGAATCATTGATCTACCATCCCCAACAACTTGATGTACCCCAGTCTGATTGTTCTAATCCAAATGGCTTTCTTCCATCCCTAGACCCTGATGAATGGAAATTTTACCCCTCTTGCCAACCTCTTGGTGGAATGTTTAGATCTCCTGGACCTTTATCCATGTTTGGATTGCAAGATTCTTCGGCATTGTTTCCTGAAGCAGTTAATCCTGCTTTACCTCCAATGGGTCAGGAAATGTGGGATCATCAACTAAATAATTTAAGGATTTTATCCCAATCTGACCAGCTCACTTCATTTTCTCACCAAGACTCACGTAACCTTAGTTGTATATCCAATTCAAGTGGTCTAAGAGATTTGTCAGATGAGAGCTACAATCAAAGTGGGATTTACAGTTGTGCTAACATTGATGTTAATAATGGTGGAAGTACTGCAGTAGATCCTTCCGTTTCAAGCACCATTCTGGATGACCTTTGTACAGTGAAGAACACTGGATTCCAGAATCCTTCCGATTGTTTAGTTGGCAACTTCAGTTCAAGTCAGGATGTTCAATCTCAGATTACCTCAGCAAGCCTAGGAGACTCTCAAGCTTTCTCTCGGCAAGAATTACCAGACAGCTCAGGAGGTACATCTTCAAGCAATGTGGATTTTGATGAGGGCAGTCTTCTGCAGAATAGTTCGTGGCAGCAAGTAGTTCCACTTGTGCGAACCTATACAAAGGTATGAATATATTGAATTTATAGAATTTACCCCCACATATATATCATGAAGTATCTGTGTATTATGTAGTCAGAATAAACTTTCAATCTGAAAAAACGTATATTCTAGATTGCCATGAGTTTCATCATTATTGTTCATTGAGTACACGATGCCCCGGCTCAGATTACCAAATTGGCAAAGACTGGTGCACTGGCTAAATTGGTTTAAACTCTCATGTTTCCTAGGTTCAAACGGTGGCACTTTCTTTAGATTAAACTGTCATCTACCTTTCTCAGTCCAAAAAAAAAGAAAAAGAAAAAAAAGATTAAACTGTCATCTGTTGAATTGTTCGGTAAGGTGTTCATTGTTTCAGTTGATTTCCCAGCTTAGTTGTATTATCTCATGGATTATAAGCTCTCTGTGCTTGTGCCTTGTGTGTTTTATGAAGGTGCTACATTTGTATAACCATGGGTGATGGATTTGGGTTTTGGCTGACAGGTTCAAAAAAAAGGATCTGTTGGGAGGTCAATTGATGTTACAGGTTTTAGAAATTATGATGAACTATGTGCTGCAATTGAGTGCATGTTTGGACTTGAGGGGCTGCTCAATGACCCAAGAGGTTCAGGGTGGAAACTAGTGTATGTGGATTATGAGAATGATGTTCTACTCGTTGGGGATGATCCTTGGGAGTGAGTTTTCTTTCATCTACTTGATGTTTCATGTTTTCTCTGCCTTAAGATTCTTTTTGGGAGTGACAGTCAGTCCTACAGATCTCCATTTTAAACATGCATTGTGTCTGTGCAGGCAATTTGTTCGTTGTGTACGCTGCATCAAAATTTTATCACCTTCAGAAGTTCAGAAGATGAGCGAAGAGGGAATGCAGCTTCTAAACAGTGCTGCAATGCAAGGGACTAACGGCCCCGTCTCAGAAGGTGGATATGCTTGACGCTAACTTAACTGCAATGCTGCATGTGATTACACAAGTCTGATTTGCTGCCATGTTTGGGGGGGGAGATCTCAGCTTCTTTAGGCTTGAAATATTAATGTCGTATAATTTATTTAACCTCAACCATGGCCACTTAATGTGAGTACTTCCTACTTGCTTTCGCCTTGTAACGGTGCAATGTGCTGTTAGACTTGCAGTCACCTTTGTAAGAACTTGAAATTAGGTGAAGAACCCTTGTAGTGTTATAGAACTTATGGTTCATAGTTATAATGAAATTGTTAGATGATTCTATAGTTTGTCTCATGGGATTTTTTTTTTTTTTTTTGGGTTAATAAAAATAACGGTTCTTAGCTAAAGATCATAGTAACACCCTACTTGAGCTTGACCATAGTAGCATCCTAATAGCTGCCTAAGACTTCCACATCACAGTCATTGATGAGTTAGGTGGATAGCTGGCATATAGGGCATAAGGAGTCGCAACATGCTGCTAGTGGGGGAACTTGAACCCACACCCAGAGGCATGTTAACCCAAGCCCTCACAACTAGGCCAACTAATGTGTTGGGTCGTGGGAATTATTGCTATTCATTGCAAAATCTGCATGTAGGACAGTATGATTAAGGTTTTCTAGGATAGCTTAATTTGCTATAATCGAGGCGATAAATCAAGATCTTATTTTGGAGTGAAACCATATTGAAAATGCCAGTTTCAAGGGAGTAGGGCCATAAATACGATAAGAGTGTGACCAAATGAGATAAACCAATTTGCTGAAAGCCATTTCCATTGATGCCAAATTAGTTGGAGAGAAAAAGTGAAGAAAGAAAACACATGGCTGACCGAATTAGAATAGTTAGAGAGGAAAATATATATCCCATTATTAACCTCTTTCTGAGTAAACAGCTGGCTAGAGATTCCATCTCTTTTATAGTGCTCTGGATCTATCTTTGTGCTGGGCTGGGGAAAAAAATAATCAGAAAGAAAGAGCAAGGCCCATGATCAAAAGGTCTAGTAAAGTTGCAAATGCCATGACATTTAAGGTTCAGATTTCTTATTTCGCTTTGTAACTAACAAGTTAAAAAAAAAAAAAAAAAAAAGTAACTTTGCAAATGAGTTGTGGTCTACTGGCAACACCCAAAATCTCAGAAACTCCTATTTAACAGAGTTGATTTGGGCAACCATTTTATGGAGTGTACTAAGTACCGACTATGACAATGGCATATATGTCTCGTCCTGTATCAGTATAACACAATTTGTTGCTAATCCTCACAGAATGACCAATCCCTTATGTTGCTTTAAGTGCTGCTGCATAATGCCTCTATCAGTACCCAAATTGGCTTAGTTCTCTCCTACATGTGTGCTGGTTTAATCCTACGCTTCCACACATTAAGGAACCTATGCTATGAGTCCATTTGGAATTACTGAAGAAAATCGAGATAGTTGTACATCTTTTGTATCTGAGAGGTTGAACAAATTACAAGAGATAGTTGTACATCTTTTGTGTTTGAGAGGTTGAACAAATTACAATGATATAGTGTTTTGCAGTGGTATTGATAGAGTTTTTAGATGCAAGAAATGACAGAAGATATGATAAAAGTGAATTTTTTCTATTTGGGTAAAAGCTTACAAGGACCAAGTGACAAGTTTTTGTTCCCCTATAAAAACACTCCAAGTCGGGTTCGTAAACATGCATGTTAATTTGTTCGGAGTTGATGGAAACAAAATAATGTAGCAAGGAAAGGCAGTGCAAGTAAGGGTGCGTTTGTTTGGAGTGAAAATAGAGAGGGAGGAAAATAGGGTGAAAAATGCTGTTTTTCACTGTTCGTTTGAGAAGGAAAATAGAAAGGAGAGAAAACCCGAGAGAAAATTTTTTTTTCGAGCCCACATTTTTTTTTCTTCCAAATCGGAAGGAAAATCTGGAGAGAAAAGTTCTATAGTAGCATTTTTACAAAAATGCCCTCTTTCCACTTTTTTTTTTCGACGTTACTGAACGTTGTTGTTGTTGTTTTTTTTTTTCAATGTTATTGAACGTTGTTTTTTTTTTTTTTCCTTTTCAATATTACTAAACGTTGTTATTGTTTTTTTTTTTTTTTTTCTTTTCAACGTCACTGAACGTTTTTTTTTTCCTTTTCAATATTACTGAACGTTGTTTTTTTTTTTCTTTTCAACGTTGCTGAACGTTTTTTTTTCAATGTTACTGAACGTTTTGTTTTTGTTTTTTTTTGTTTTTCAACGTGATCTAATCTAATTTTTACATTATAATAATATAAATTTATATATATGATGTGATAAATTTTATATTATTAATGATTACAAATAAATCTATTTCTTACATATTATGTAACAAGGGTATAATAATCAATTTATATAAATTACATTTTCCATCCTTCCCTTTTTTCTCTCCAACCAAACAAAAGAATTTTCTACCCTCACTTTTCCACACCTCCAACTGAACACACAAGAGGAAAAACTAAATATTTTCTATCCTTTCACTTTTTCATCCTCCCACTTTTCCACTTCTCTAACCGAACAGACCCTAAGACAAGTTTATGAAGGAGAGAGATGGAATAGACACCAATTCTCTTCACCATGAAGGAGAGAGATGTAAATAGACAGAGGGGGTCGTTCTTTCTAACTCATTGAAAAATCAACAAGATTAATCATATGTACATGAAAATTGTTTAGCAATATATATGATGAAAATTGATATTATGGTTGGTGGGCACTACCATAAAAAAAGCATAACGATTGCAAAATGTATAAGAGTGATCTGGTCCCCATTTTCACAACTAGACCATGATTGAATTAATTCATACCCCTCCATCATAGAGATTGATTGGCTGCAGTCCAGTTCAGTGTGTTTGAGGCCCAAATTCTAGGACATATGCATCAAAGGCCATGCTTGTCTTTCTGTCCATGGCCTCTCTCACTCTGAGCAATATTTGAACAAATATTGATGGGTAAAGCCGTCTACCAATCACCCCTCTCAATCTTCACAACATTAATAGTTTTGTGCCACTGTTAAAGATCTTTTTTGAGAGGTTGAACTTGTTTAATAATACTCAACAGAACTCAGTATTTCTTGCTTTTTTCAGCGTACTCCTCATGGGTTCAATGCACTAAATTAAACATTGCAGTGTCAAAAATACACATGATAGATACCTTCCTCAGTGCTGGAAGGCATTGAGAGAGATCTAGGAAATCAAGGCCCACTTCAGCAAGAACCTTCTTCAGTAACCAGAAATTTAGGTCTCCACAATTTTATATAGAACCAAAACATGTACAAGTGAAACATCACCTGATGTTTTATTTCAACAATTTGATATAAAACTTTCTCAATGTATTAGAAGATCAGACATCTCCTATACCTAAGATGAACAAAGTAGCTCAATTGGTTTTCTGATTAATTTCACAGTTTACCCCAATTAAACAGATCAGGGAAAGTGAAGTAAATGGATTGTGTTGTTTTTTTGATTACCCAAATTTGGTGTACAGTAGCCCATGGTAATTGTATGACGGGGATTAGGTCTGGGTTGGGGAAACAGAAGTTGATAAAGTGGATAACATGCAATATTGATTCAGTAAAATACCCAATCCATCACTGCATAAGGCATGGGGTTCTGAATTACAAAACTATGGTTTATGCACAAAGCATTATCAACATAAGGGATCCTCTCCATTTCAAGTGAAATGGAGGGACTCTATTTTACTGTTAAGATTTTATTTCTTGGATCTACAAGTATATAGAGTGTCACATCAATTAAAATTTTAAATTTTGTAATGGATACACCTTTGAATATGTAGTATTTAATTTAAACTATGAAATTGATACATTTCAAATGGAGATAATCCTTTTTTCGTCCATAAAGCAGCCAATGTTTCATTTATACAAGGATGACTAGTGGATATTGACATTGTACAAATTCAAACATTCCATAAATACAAGCACTACAATTCCTGCTGAAAAGGCAAATAACTATACGAGTGGTTTCAGCATTTGAAATACAGTCACCACAGAAATTATTGGTAAGTAATTCTTCAAGATCCGAATGAAAAGTCAGAACTATGCTTAGCTTTTAGGATCAAAGAGCATGAACATCCTGATTCAAGTAATAGTATTATTCAGAGGACAGCATATTTCAACACTAAAAACCTACAACATAAAAATTGCAAAAATACACTATGATTCTTTCATTTCCTAACAATTGATTGTCCAAATAACCAAGCTAGCTACAATCCCCTAATGTACCATATAAGAGATATAACAGCCTTACTAAGCTACAGAACATATTATCCTTCACTGCTGATTTGCAGCTGGGAAAAGAAACAATTGATGCACTTATTCTGCTTTTGAAGCAATATCATGAGGATGATAAGCAATTAACTCACACGATCTCTGTGCGCGCAAAGACGAGAACATCAAGAGATAACTTACCTCTTGCAGTTTCCTACTGAAGCCCCTGAGTATCATACTCTTACCGGCTTTTGTAAAACCGCAGACAAGTAGATCTCCAGTTTCCCTGACCCAACTGTGTCCACCTTCTCCCCCACAACCCATTTCATCTTTTTATATCCAAAACTTTCAATCAACCTTGTTAACTCCCTTTTTTTCTCATCATTGGCACAGTAAAAATTATCCAACCAAAACAACCCACCAGCCCTCAAAATGCGATCAATGTCAAACATCAAGAACTCCAGTTTCTCAGGTTTAGCACCGATATCCAATCCACTCGATGCGTGAACCAGATCAAACACATTATCATAGAAAGGGAATCGATGGTCTAAACTTAAGTATAGAGGGAAAAGTCCTCTTGCAGCTATGAATTCACTATAAGGGGCATCAATATTCAAAGTGTTGGTGATCACAGTTACCTTCCTCTCTGCCATTCTAGCAGCAAAGGTCCCAGACCCTCCTCCAATATCAAACCCAATTCTTATCCCTCCATTTCCCAAAGCTAAAACATCATCAACAAGAAAATCATTTTTGCTTCTAGCCTTAACAAATCTCTGATTCTCATACCCATTAACCAAATCAAAACAACCCACACAATCTCTTGTACTAAATTTCTTGTTATTCAAACACTCAAAATTCTTACATCCAAGTCCACTCCAACTAACAATCTTATCACTGACAGGTTTCCAAAGCGAAATAGGAAAAGGAAAAAGACCCACCTTGGGAATAGACTTGGCAAAGCATCTCCTTCTGGGCAAAGGCTCACATCCACGCAAAATTAACTTCTGGGCAACGCTCCAATCATCAGGGCAAGGCCCAGAGACCTTGTAAGTCATATACTGAGACAAAAAGTCCACAGATTTCTCACAGGAATGGCCCACAGAAGCCACCATTTCCGTGATCCCACTTTTTGAGTCCTTGCCTAATGGGAGCTGGTGATGGTGGAGAAAGAGTTTGAGCTCGTTTGCAAGGTTGGGTCTTGAAAGATCGAAGCTTTCATAGCCAAGAAGCTCTTTTTCCATCTTGGCAAGCTTTCTCTGAGAGGCAGCGATCTCACCGAGGATTAGTGAGACCTGTTCGGATATGAGAGAGATGTTCTTGTGAGTGTGGTGAAGTAGTTGGTTTTGGTGGTCCTTTGGGGAAGAGGTGAAAGCGTAGAGAGCAAAGAGATTGGTGGTGAGGACAGAGAAGAGCATGAGAATGTTGAGTGCTGAAGAGCACAGAGTTGCTCTTCTGAATCTGGCTGTTCCATCACCTATTTTTAGAGATACAGAACCCATCTTCGTTCTGCTTCTTCTACTTCCAAGTCCAAAGCGGTGTGTGTGTGTGTGTGTGTGTGAGAGAGAGAGAGAGAGAGGAATCCTGTGAGAGAGTGAGATTTGTGAAGTGGAGCAAGTGGAAGTGATGAGCAAGGAAAGACAAAGGATTGCAATTAATTCATGTGTAAAGTAAGACAGTAAGCTTTGTGGAGTTGTTAGTTGTCGGTTGTGCACTTTGTGTTTACTGTAGGAATATTTACTAATTTCCCATGGTGTCTTGTAATTAAATCTTATTTTTTTTTTTTTTTTTACATTTGCTGAATTTTGTATTATTTTTAAATAATTGAATAGTTCATGGAGGGAGATTTGAATATCAGCTGAGTTACAAAATTATTGACTAAATTTTTATTACACGGGCGGTCTATATTTTTGGGAATTTAACTAAAGATGTTAATAGACCAATAAGCTGTAAGCACTTATAATTGTTGAAGGCATAATAAATAATCATTTTTGGGTTAACTTAAGTATCAGAACTCTTTTACCGCATTATTAGGTGTTTAATTGATTCTCAGATATGTCAAGAGCCGGATGTTCTTAGTATTTCTAACGGAGATATTCAAAATTTAAATCTCATTACCCTTAACTAATGAATTAAAAAAATAAAACTAATCTCATTCTCTCTTCCATACACATGATTAATTACAAGGAAAAATACTTTTGTAGTGATTCCAAGATATTAACTAGGAATTTGAACATTGAACCTTCTATTTTATGTAGTTTTTTTAATCACTAGATCAATTCTATAAGATTGGCACAAAATGATTAAAAATGTTGTCCTAATGAAACATTTTTAAATTGGGGACTTAAATTTGATGGCTTTATCTTTCTTAAAAAAAAATTATGGCTTTATTAATAGTTAAAATAAACATTAAAATGGTAATAATATTATTATTTGAATACTTATGCTATGATCAAATACTAATTAAATAACAAATTATTAAGAAAATAACCCTAAAAAACTTTAAAATATTTCCATCCAATCTCACATTTGTCATGGGCAGAATAATACGAAGGTCATTTCATAGTTTCGCTAGCCCAACACAAAACCATCTTCTTTCCAGTAGAAAGACAAAACAACTAATAAAAATTTATCTGAGAATAACTTATCTAATTTTTTATTAAATTTTTTTGAAAAAATTATGTTAAAATATATTTGTATTTTTAAAACTATTTTAAAAAATAAAAAAATAGTGAAATTTTTTTTTTTTTTTAAAAAGGTAAAAACTAAAAGGCAAAACTTAAATCTCAGTCTAACTAGATCTGACTGAAGAAAAAGTTGAGATTCCTCGTGAATCTGTCCGTCTGTCCACGTGTAAGCATCTAATATATGATGGACCCACTTCTGAAAAAAAGAAAGAAAGAAGAATGATGGGCCCAGTATTTCAAAGTCTATAGAGACTCCAGAGTTTATCCTCGGTAATGGTAAAGAACCTGACGATGATCATATGGTCAATATTAAGTATGACGTACAGAATTGAAAAGTCAAAGCTCAAAGAAAGATACAACTCATTTTGCTGTATTTTCAAGCACCAAGGCCCAATGATGCCAATGCCATTGCAATATATTTGCAGACTACTCAGTTTTGAATGCTTAAAAAAATAGTAAGTAGTTGCTACACAACATGATATGAACTCAGTGTGAACATGGTATTGATCTTATTATTATCATCGAAATGCGAGGAAAAGCAAAGACCCATAAAAACTGGGAGGAGAGAAATTTGAGTTTGTTTCTATTGAAATCATGAGGTAATGATAAGCGGCCACCGTTAATTTTAAAAGATAACGTTAACGAGTGTCACAAGGGCATTTATTAATAATCTATTTTAAAAATTTTTTTATATTATTTATATGAGAAATGAAAAAAATTGTCAAAATATTAATTACTTTTTTTTTTTACATTTTTCATAAAAATTTTCTTTAAATAGATTATTAACGAGTGCTCTTAGGACATTCATTAGCATTTTTCATTTTAAAAAGGTTAATTATATATGCCCTAAAAAAAATTATTTAATAGTTTCATTGTTTCTAAAACAAACCAATATAATTATTGGTTGTTAGGCTGTTAGGGCCTTGGATCAACAAGACTCAACCATATAGACTTGAGTGAATCTATTTTTAATAATAAAACATTAATGAATTTATTTTTATAAGTTCATAAAGATAAAATATTATTTTGATTTATAAACCTTATAAAAGAAATTTGTTTTCATCTTTAAAATTTAAAATTTTTCATTTTTGTCCTTAAACTATTGACAATGTTTCACTTATGTCCTTAAACTTTCAAAAAGATCTTTTTTCATCCCTAAAATATTGAAAAAAAAAAATTTCATCCCTATTTTTCGCCTCTAAACTATGGGGGAAAAAAAAAAAAAAAACTTTTTACGAAGTTTAGGAATGAAAAAAAGAACATTTTAAAGTTTAGAGATGCAAAAACAAACATTTAGTAAAATTTTGGGACCAAAATAATATTTTAATATAAATAAAATCATTTTATTTAATTAACACAAATAATATAAATTTATATATAATTTAGTTATTTGTTATTTCTATAGATTTGTCGAGGAATAAACAATTTTAGTGTTGATGTTTATTATAAATGGAGAAATAATAAGTTCATCAAGTAGCTAATGAACAAGTTCGAACTTGTTTAACAAAAAAATAAATTAAGCTTAAACATAAAATTTAATTTGGTGATGAAACCCAGCTTAGCTTGTGTTTGAGTAAAGTTAAATGAACAAATTTTGAACTGTTAATACATATGTTGACCTGACTCGTTTACCACTGTACCATTTTCCTTAGCCTACCCCATAGCTTAATTTCCCACCCCATGGGTCATAAACCGACATCTCCTACTAGATTCGGAATTAGAATATCATATAGGAAATAATGAAATTTGTTGCTTGTTGTAAATTCAAAGTAAAAATAATTAAAGGATAATTTTGATAAAAGAATAGAATAGTGACAACAACAGCAAACCATTGCCGTTTGCTCTTTCACAATTCATTTTATTGAAGAGTTGGATTTAATTAGGTCCTCTCCAATGACCAAAATGTTTCAATGCACCCCAAATCATGGACTTCATCCAATGTGGGTGTATTGAACTACCTTGATTATTGGAGAGGATCAAAATTCATCCCAAGGACAAAAGAAAAAAAAACCTACTCAAATTTCATCGAGGCAATTGTCCCTTTTTAACTATCTTCATTATTCTCTTCCTCAGAAAGCACTTCATTTGATGAGTTTTGATCCTTTTCTCGCATGGAAAACACCAAGTAAGTTTGATCTATATTGTCTAGTGCATCCTTAGCTGCCCTGTTGATTGCTATGTCTTTTTTTCCAAACGTGGCCTTCCCAACTAAGCAGTCCTTTACATAGACTTTAGCAGTTTGGTCTTTGTCCCATGAATCTGTATCATATCTAGGCTTGCATCCATTCTTTTGGCATATTTCTAAGAGTGTTGTAACAGGGTTCTCTCCAAGCTTTTCCAAACTAATGAAGGGCTCCAACACATCTTCAAAAACCTACCACATGATAAACAATGTAATGTGCAGTCAAGTGCTGCTATAATATGAAGCCTAGCATGAATTGCTTACTTATCTAAGTAAGTATCACACATAATTAATCGATTTTTCTTTTCTTTTTCTCCAGAAGGTATGATTTCAAGCCATGGTTCGGCTACATCAATTAAATTCAGTAAATATGTTCATAAAATTATTCAAACAGTAGTTGCAAGTGCAAGATATAGGAGCATGCTAAAATTTGGTAGTTTGGTCAATTATTCACAATTTTTAAATTATGCTTACAGAAAATAAAATGATAAAATGATACAATGCTATAATGTTGTCAATGATCGCAACCATAACTCAATCTAGTCCCAAATTTCAATATGCCTATCTCTTTCTTAATTGTCACCTCTCACCAAAGGATGACAAAATGTTTTGAGTTGCAAGACACAAGTGGTAATGTAAATGTATGAATGAAGCCTTACTTTTTGCACATTTACTCTGTTAGGCAATGTTTGATTATGGAGATCATGAGAGGATTGGAAGAGGAAATACCTTCCACACAGTTTCTATTGAATTGCTATCGATGAATACAGCCCCTATTGCAGCTTCAAGAACATCAGCTAGGATCTTTGGCGCACGAATGAGGCGATGGGAGTGCAGAGGATAATCCACCATTGCTTTCTCAAATTCTTGAATCTGATACAAGTTTACATAAAGTTAATTGAAAAATCAACACATATAAAAATATGTCATTGCATTGATGCTCAACAAGTAAACAATTCTTGGTTTTTAATCAATCTTTAGGTGATTCTTAATAACTAACATCACATCAAAATCAAACTTGTAACTAACAGTGCTAAGCCATAGTTAGCCTTTGGGATTAATTGTCTCTTTGACTAAAGTTCAGAGGGGAGTATCATTTCATAAAATCAATTTCATTTAATCTGTATGTTTTTCTTTTTTCTACTTTTTGAGCTCACCTTGAGATTAGTTTAACTGAATATTTATGTTTATTTTGGAGCCTCACCTCTTTGCTTGACCTTATACAAATTCATGCTAGAAACTTTAGTCCCATAGCTGTAGTCACAAAAGGAATTGAAGACAAAAACAGAAATAGTCTAAAAGTATGTTTTGGTGAGATTAAAGCCCTTTAATCGTCATTCCATGCAAAGATTTCTGTGTCTATTTTAGCATAAAAACTTACTTTTTCTATTTTATATACTCACTTTTCAAAACACTCCAAATCAAATTATCTATTTTACTCTACATTTAATTAAAATATCAATTTTTCTTAATTTTTTAAATTGTTTTTCTTTCTTCACACACAACAACCACTATCCACTTTTTTTTTTTTTTCATCTCAAGATACTTAAAGAAAGGTTAAACAATTAAATACAAAATGAATAGTGTTAGTGTAAATTTACATAATTACTATAGTAAAATTATAAATTTATGCAATTATACACAAACTAATGTAGGTCATTTTTAGGTAAAACTATATACATTTTACACATTTTTCTATTATGCGAATCTCTAACCTTTAAATGGTGTGAAAATTTTCAAAATGACTTACGCTTTGCTCAAGATGAGGCTTCTTGTGGCGTAGAAATCGATGCAAACCCTGTTTGAAGGCCACACGTGCAAGTTTTTCATTGTCAGTATTATCTGAGCGAAGATAAGTTAGCTTTCCAGGAGAGAGTTTCGGATATAAGAAGAATAGTTTTCTTATCATTAATAAGTTGAGTACCGAGTCACCCACGAGCTCCAATCGTTCATAAGATGTGTGCTTTTCTGAATACTTATCTGAATCATGAAATGAAACATGAGTAAAAGCTTGCAGTAATAAGTTTTTGTCTTTAAACTCGTATCCTAGAATCAGCTCAACTTCTTCAAGACTTGATTCTGACACCATTTCCTCCGTACTTGGGATTCTTGTCAGTTGTAACAAGCTAATTGTTAATTTCATTCTCTTGCTTGGTACTGCTTTTTGTGTTTGTTTATATTAGGCAATAATAGTTATTTAGCAATTAAAACCATTTGGAGAAAATCTAAAAAGCGTGAGATAGTATTGATGACTGGTGATCAATCTTTAGGTGATTCTTAACGAGTAAAAATTTGCATGCTTTTGAAAATTAATATTACAAATATAATTATAATTATATATATGTAATCAACTTAATCACATTGCATTATAGTCCAGCAAAAAGAAATTAGACTCACTCCCACAATTATATTGCATTGTGCATGTCATCTTCGTGCCTGATGATATCAAATTACTGCAATTAATATTATCCATGTGCAATTAAATCCTTTCCATTACCATGTTCGTATTTATGTCTATCCGTCAAAATTATTTTTAGTTTCTTTTTTCTATTATGTTATAAGGATTTTTTCCTAGGGTTAATAATTTCCTGTATAGTTTATCATTTACAACATTATTTTTGAACAATCTACATTTATTCTTGCATATATAAGAAAATAGTTTTCTTGTCATCAACTGTCCCAGTTGTTCGTAAGATTTGTTCTTTTCTTAATACTTATCTGAATTGTGGAATGGGCATGAGTAAAAAGTAAAAACTTCCACCAGTAAGTATTTATCTTTAAACTCATATCCTAGAATCAGCCAAACTTCTTCAAGACTTGGTTTAGTTGGTTATGACACCATCTCAGATACATTTTCCTACAAACTCGTGATTCTTGTAAGTTGTAACATGCTAATTATTTAATCTTATTCTTTTCCTTCGTACTACTACATGGCAGAGGCGACGCTACTCACAGTCCAGGGTGTTCCCAGGAACACCCTGACTTGAAAAAAAAAAAAAAATTTATATATAATAAATTAAATTTTTTTATTTGTTTACCCTTTTAAAAAAAAATAGGAACGCCCTCAAACCCTTTCAGGAACACTCTCAAAATTTTTATAATAAACAAATTTTGAACTAAAATCTAAAAAAAAAAAAAATTTGTAACAGAGATTCTGAAAAAAAAAAAAAAAATTGTAACAGAACAAGCCCAAAAAAAAGCCCAACTTCAATTCTAAACAAATACCCAACAGGCCCAACCCAATTACCCAAACGTATTCTTAAAAAAAAAAAAAAAAAAAAACGGCAAAACCCAATACAAAATACAAATACGCGTCCACAAAAAATCATCAAATGGTAAAACCAAAAAATCCACAAAAAACCTTTCCTAACCTAAAGAAAAAAAACCTCATTTGATGACAGTGATGAGGCTCATCAATGACAACGCACGCCTCCGCGGCGCCGCTCCACCTAAAACCTCATCATCAAGCACATAGGCGTGACGTGGCGACGATGCCTCCGCCTGAAACTTGAGCGACAAAGCTTGGATGATGGATCGGCCATTGGAGATCGGAGATCGGTCCGATCGGATCAGAGCTTGCGACGCTGATGCTTGGCCTTGAATCCTTCCTCGTCTCCGACGCCTCGACGTGCTGCCGTGGCCCTTAGCGCCGCCCCTCAGCTTCCCTCAAGGTATTTTAATTTTACACTACTTCTTTCTCTCTTAATCTTTGGGTGAATGTTCTTTCTCTCTTAATCTTTGGATGACTGTTTTGTTCTGAGAAAGAGAGAGCTCTTTTACTTTTTGAATTGATTCTCTCTGTCTCTCTCTCTTTTAAGTCTTTATAGTTATTCAATTTATTTGCCCCCCCCCTTTTTTTTTTTTGACTTTATCTGTTGGTGTGTGAGTGTCACCGTGTTGATCAGTTGGTGTTGGTGAGTTTGTCTTGTACTGTTGAATTTATCTGATTGGCTCTTTTTGTGTGAATTTTATCTGTTGAGTGGGGTAGATGGGCCATGGGGCCGTGTGGTGTGGGGTTAGGGGTGGGATATTTAAATTGGGGAAGTAATAGCATGCAGAGGCAGGAGTGTGTGCACACATAAGGTGTGTGCTAGTGTGAGCTAATGCACAGTGAGATGTGTGTTAGTTAGACTGCTAGTAGTTAGTAAAAAAAAAAATAATGAAGCAACTAAACACTAATAATTAATAATTTAATTAATTAATACATTATAAAAGAAAAAAAAAATAAATTATGTTAGGCTAAACAATAATTAATAATTTAATAATTAATGAAACAATAATACAACAAACTAATCGCTAACCCGTGCAATGCACGGGCTAGTTGTGAAATTGGATTACTTGTAAAAATTAAATTACCTAATTTACTTAAAATTTATTTATGGAAAATCAATTCTAATTTGATCAAAATTTATTTAGTATTGGTCCTTTTGGATTAATAAATGAAATAATATTCTTGCATTTGTTTATAGTGTAATATGAGGCTAGTCATACCACATCAACCACTTTATGAGGATGTTAAAAAAAAGCTAAGAAAAGAAGAATATTATCAAAAATTTCAATTCAAAATTAACAATAATACTTCCGAAAGGAACTCATAATCTCAGCCAAAGAATAAATGAAACTTAGAAACTCATATGGTCCAAGCATATTTGATAAATCAAAGGATATACATCCCTAAATTTGCCACAGTCATGTTTAGTATAGGCCAAATATGTAGGTTAAATTTGTTGTGTGGATTCTCTCTAGATTAATTCTTGGAGAAGTATATGCAAGTGAAAAACTCATAAACAACATTTCAAATCACATGAATATGGTGTAAGCATATTTGATAACTCAAAGGATATGCATCCCTAAATTTGCCTTGGTCATGTTTAGTTTAGGCAAAGTATATAGCTTAAATTTGCCTTTGTTGTGTGGATTTCTAGATTAATTTCCTAGATAAATAAAAGAATTACATGAAAAACTCATAAACAACATTTCAAATCGCATGAATATTTTACAGATAAATAAAAGAATCACAATGCAGCATACTACGCAACTTTCCTTTTCCTACATGCATTGATTTAATAACCATTCAAAGCACAAACCTCATTGATTCAAGTGAAAACCAAAAAATTGGTGGCATTAAGTTAGTATCATTCATGTATTTCATACTCACCCTAAAGCTATATTGTTTAGCTGTTTAATATTCAATGTACCCATCAATCACTCAACTCTTCTACAAAAATTCAGCTTTCTTATCTAAGTTTTATTTGAAT
The DNA here is from genome assembly GCA_033629205.1 of Lithocarpus polystachyus. Classification (NCBI taxonomy): domain Eukaryota; kingdom Viridiplantae; phylum Streptophyta; class Magnoliopsida; order Fagales; family Fagaceae; genus Lithocarpus; species Lithocarpus polystachyus. Next base: position 12,076,107 of record CM066163.1, on the reverse strand, counting down.
AAATTTTCATTGCTCCAGTTAATTGTATACTTTGATATAGATTTTCTATTTACACTGAATGAAGGCCAAACACGAAAAACATAATCTTTCATGACTGAACAAATGATACTACAATTCTATCATCAAATTCCTCCCATTTCCTAAATTATTAAAGCAAAATTTAACAATTATTCAAGTTTTGAGATAAATTAAGGAGGGAATCCTAGAAAACAGCATGAATGGACAACTAATATCTATATAAATGGTAACCACAAACCTAATTGAAGAATCAAAGTCATGGATTTCACTTCCTAGATTTATCGGCAAAAAAATTCATATTATGACCATCCATTATAAGCCCATCATATTCATGGGCAGCAAAAGTAAAGAAATAATTTTTTTTAAGAACAAAGAAACCATAAAGAATTAATAGCTTTATTGAATTATTCACCTCATACCTCAAAGAATGTTCACAAATTCTTCACTTAGTTATTACAGGCCTTGTGAAGAAGTAGAATGTCGAATGAAGGGAGAGGTATAGTGCAGAAGCCAAGAGTAAGGAATAATCTCCACCACCAAAGATGGAAGCAGAGTTTCAAAGAATAATTGCATGATTTGGCAAGGTGAGATTTTAGAAGGACACTTTAGTAGGACATATAAACATGACCATGTTCCTATAATTGAACTGAAAGATATATAAAACAATCCCTTTAGTAACTAAATTTTATTTGTTTATTTTTTTTAAAAAGCCATTAAAACAAATTGCATTGTTCAAACGTATTATGGTGCAGAGTCCTGCATCAGACATACACATGCATTTATTTGTTGTTGAAAATGTAACTTGATCTAAAATATAACTCAATTAAATATGATTATGCAGGATGAGAATGGTATTAGATATTATCTTAAAATAAGTAAGATTGCAACAATAAATAATTTCTACTTGGCTCAAGACATACCAACAATATTTCAAGATCAAAGAAGGTATTGTCGTTCATCTATTTGTAAGCTTATAAGATGCAAAGAACAAAGTGCGTATAGTGAGGCTAAATTGTCTACAATGCAAAAATATATATGAACATAGTGGCATAACTTTCATGAATATTTTAACCTCTGTCCTAATGCCTGAGGCTATTTAATGTATATCAAAAAGAGAAAAACATTTTGTTGTGACATAAGAATGTCAACAGAGAAATCAATGACTCATGGTAGGTAATTAGCAAAACTGGGAAAAAAAATAGTTATTTTACCAATATGAATTTCAGTCTCATACTGTATAGTAGTTGTTCGCAGCCTTATTGAAAATAGATAGATACCCAAACCAATTTAATCCAAATACCCAAAAGGGGAAAAAGAGAGTTATTTTAGCAATATACATTTAAGTCTCATTTCACTGCATTATTTGAACATGGTAGAAGGGAGTTCACTATTCTAATATGTTTTAACATCGTAGTAATTTTTTTAATGGTAGTAATCAGTGGTTGACCTTTTGTCTCAATGACTCTTATGTAAAGGTCTGGAATTTTGAAATAAGGAACCATACAATTCAACATGATCCAAAATCTACCAACTAAAAAGGGCAATTGATGATTTAAACTATAAAATATTCTTTGAGTCTATAAAAAAAAAACATATATGGATCAAAATCAAAACACAAATAGGAACATAAAAATACAATGCATCTAATAATTTGAATTATCAAAACCTTCTACATCCAACTCATCAGTCTATGAATTCAATTTCTAATTCACCCATGATCCAATTCTACGCATCACATATGAAAATAATAATATATAACAATAATAAGAAAGTAATGCATATCATAAACCAATAACCAAAAACTAAATAAAAATATAGAAGAATCTTCAACATGTAGAGGAAGAAACCCAGGTTTCAAAAAAGGGAATGAAAAGAAAAATGCAAGAGTGAGTGAGACATTTTGTCAAACACATGGTGTACATGTTCTAAATTGGATTGAAATGATAGTTTAGCAACATGAATCCCTAAAAAAAAAAAATACAAAACTAAAGAAAAAACCTTCAAAATGATCCATTAAAAAAACAAAATCAACATTAGAATGTTCTATTATCGAAGAGTAATCTGACTTCTCATGACAAATTAATAGTCTATTAGATATTTTTCTTAGAGTAAAAATCAAGCCACATACACGTTGTTCTAATCATGTAGAAATTGATGGTCTCCTCCATGTGCTTGATCAAACCCAGCAAAAACCACAATAGTTGGCGGTGCCCGAATCGCACAGATCTTGTTGTTCAATTGAAGGAACTCGCAAGAAGGTCATTGCTATAGCTTCCATTGTTCTTTCAATCGTACAGCCAACTCGGTCAGCATCATTGAGTCTCCTGTAGACCTTTCCCAAGTCTCTCTGAGTAGAGATTTGTACGGCTCAGTGTTTATTCTCTCATCGCAGAGGGAAAGCCATTGGCGAAAGAGAAGGGTATAGACATTAAAGAAGTAAGAAAGGGTGTTGTTTGGCCTTTTATAACTACTGTCCAAGGGACCAAATGGATGGTCTGAGGAAGGAGATCGATTCTGAGGAAAAAGATGTCTGTTGGTGGGTATGGTGGGCTTTCAGATGCGATGCTTTGCTGTTGGCTTGCCGTGGGCCTGATTGGCTTGCCGTGGATCTGATCAAGGAGGTGCTGGTAGAGGAGGAGTTGGTAGAGGAAGGCAGGGAAGAGAAGGCACAGTATCGTGAAAGGTAAAGGCAGAGTCTTTGTGAAAGGGAAAGACTCAGTCGGGTTTTATAAAAGTTTAATTAAGTTTTTTTTTTAATATTGTGCCGATGTGGAAAATTGTGGGAGTTTCAGAGGCTTTGGCTTGCCGTGGATCTGATCAAGGAGGTGCTGGTAGAGGAGGAGTTGGTAGAGGAAGGCAGGGAAGAGAAGGCACAGTATCGTGAAAGGTAAAGGCAGAGTCTTCGTGAAAGGGAAAGACTCAGTCGGGTTTTATAAAAGTTTAATTAAGTTTTTTTTTTAATATTGTGCCGATGTGGAAAATTGTGAGAGTTTCAGAGGCTTCGTTTATATATATATATATATTATAATTTTTAAAAGACAAACAAATTTATGAAACAACTAAACAATAATAATTAATAATTTTATTAATATTTCAAATAAATTTATAGATTATTGTACAGGTACCTTTGTTCATTTCATTTCTTTTTATTTTTTTTCCTTTCATTTCTTTTTATTTTTTTTCCTTTTGAGGTTTTTCGGTGTACAAAATGCAAATTTGTTTTGGTTTTAAGAATTTTTTTTTAAGGCCAAATCTTGAATTTCGGCCAGTATTTTCCGAAACGTCCCGAAATACTCGAAATAGACCGAAATGACCCGAAATTTTTTCAAAGTGAAATAGGAACACCCTAGACAAAATTCCTGGAGTTGCCATTGCTACATGGGCGTGTTTAATAAATTTTTAGCATGAGATAAAATTGACGATTGGTAACCAACCTTTATGTGATTCTTAGGGCTTGTTTGGTTTGTGGGTATCTTATATCTTACTAGAGTCACTACTCTAATCTCATCGCCCATAACTCATAATTGTAACTTGAAAATGCCCATGACCCAAAGCCAGGTCCATTTGGCTTAAAATCTGGTGGAGTTTTCACTTTAAAAACTCAAATTTTTGCACTTCATGTGAGACCCACTCATGCTAACTCACTTAGAGCATTTCCATCAAGTGTGTCAAATGCCAAATATTTGGCATTTGACACACCAAACTTTAAAAAATCATTTTTATCAAGTGTTTTAAATGCCATAAAATTTGGCATTGATGAATAGTGCAATCTCAAATTTAAGACCTCACTGTTCACAAATTGTAAAACTTATATCATTTTTTTATTCAAGTGGGGCATGCTTTCTTTTAAAGAAAGAATAAAAATTGAATGAAGTTGTAAAAAAAAAAAAGAATAAAAATATTAAAGAAAAAATATTTAAATGAAATTGTAAAAAAAATAGAATGTTTGATGTTTGATATTATAAAATGAGGTGTTAAAATTGTAAAAGTAGTGTTTTAAAATTGTAAAAGCTAAAATTTTTATATAATCGTTGATAAGAATGCTCTTAGATTGGACAATATGTCAATAGACCGAGTCAGGCCAGCCCAACTCATTTTTACTTGGCCCATGGGCATAATGGGCTGGGCATAGTGAGCTATTAACTAGTTAACGAGCTGGGTCAAGCTAGGCCAAAAGAGAAAACTCTAGCCCAAGACCTTGCCCATGGGCAATGCCCATTTTGTCTTTAGTGGACCGGACTATCGGGTTGGGCCAAATGAGTTACCCATGAGCTTGTGTTAGCATATTATTTTATTATTTTTATAAGAAAATAATCATTTTTTTAGAAGGAAATAAATTTTTTTAAGAAAAAAATCAAAGAATTTAATACTCAATTATAATTTTTTTTACGGTCAAATCTATTTAATTCTTTGTTTTGTTGATGGAAACTTATTTAATTTTTTTATTAAGGCTTTAAATGGTTTTTTTTAATCTTAAATAAGAAAAAAGTCAAATAATTAGTTCAAAGTTGCTGACTACTAGAAAAAAAAAATATTTAGTAAATTAAGTTTAGCACAACTACTTTAAGTATTTTAATGGTTGGCACGAGGAGTTCTTTTAAGAAATTCTTCTATAATGTTTTAAGATTAATCCTTTATACACCTCTAATTATATATTTTTCTTATGAATACAGAGTTATTGGGTTGGGCAAAGGTTTGGGCCAACGGGTTGAGCTACTGGGCTAGCTCATCGGGTGCCTATAAGCATAAAAACTAGTCCACGGCTTGACCCACTGGGCTAGTGGGCTACCCATGGTCCTCAATAACAACGGGCCAGGCCGCCTGTTAGCCCATTGGGCCGTCAGGCTTCTGGATCAAGTCATGGGCCGTGGATTATTTGGTGACCCTTAGGCACTTCTAATTTCCCCTTTAATTCCTTGTGGAGACCAAAACCAAGAACTTTAACTGATTTTAGCTTCTAGGCCATCGAGATGATAGAGCACAGATGCTCCACCACAACACATTTATGTTGGAGACCCACTATCGATGGGTTGGCAAGGATTAGACAACACACTGACCGTGGGCCCACAACTTGAGTGGAATTACAACATTGCTACCATTATTCTGTTTGCATCACTTTGGAAACACCAAAATGTTGTTTTCATTTTCACTCACTTATACTCATAAGTTATGGGTGATGAGAACTGAAAATGGAAATTTTACCAAACACACTTCTTAGACATGTCTTATCAAATTATAATTAATATCATTTAAATCTATGTTGTTCACTCAAAACTAGGGTTACATTTATGAAATTGCTAGGATTGTTATGAAGGTTAGAATAGAGTCATACCTACGGCCGACTCAACACATATTATGGTATAAGTTGGTGTGGTGGGCCTTTTTGTGTAGTATTGAGCTGGACTACTTCCTGCCGTGCTAGGTCCGAAGTGTTCTGGATCAGGGAATTAGGACCGGTCCAATTGCAACCTACCTTGATCTGGCTTGTGCGCAAACCATACCCTGTTTACCAAGATTTCGATCACATGCCCATGACAAACAGAGCTGCTAAAATAATTACGACAGGCAGATATAATAAAGATGATAAAAGAGATTCGTTCACTATTTAGACAAGAGTAAATAATAGGTCATTACAAGAAACGCATGTTTCGGGAAACGGCAACAAAAATGAATACACAACAGGTAGTAATAAACTTGTTGAATCAAAATAAACATCAGTTTGCCATGTTAAGTTACGTTACAGGGTTTAAGTCAAGAAGGAAGCCATTTCCTCAACGCAAATAATCTCTCTAGGGGAGAAATTAATTGCTTTGAGGGAGTAGTCCTAAATAACTTTTGCCCAAAGAAGTCCTTTTGCTGTTAGCAAAGAACATGGGTTTGAGAGGGAGAGAGGGAATCAATCTATTTGGTGTATGCCTGCCACTGTACTCTCTCTATTTTTGTTTTTCCTATTCTCTCTAATTTTTTTCTTTCAATGTCTTTTTTTTTTCTTTCTCCTTTTGATGTTTTCTCGGTTATTGTGATTCTCTCTTTTGAGGTTGCTCTCGTCGTCCTCCTTTCCATGTATAGTAGATGTCCTTATATAATGCCTGCCGCGATTGGCTTTTACCATTTTAGCCTTTAACCGTTTTTGTTTGGTGTGTGTGTGTCCTTGCTAACCATTACTGATTGGTCAGTCGCCCAGCCAGCGCCACTTACATGTGCTGGCCACGCCGCTTCACATCACCAGGCGAAGAAGACTATTTTATTTATTTGCTTGCCGTGGCATGCTTGTCGTGGCATTCTTACCTGCCACGGCGTGGGTGCTCTCTCTCTCTCCCCGTCCTTCATGGCATGCACCTAATGGCTCTAACTCAGCCTTACTTCTTTTGGGCGGTATGTCATCTCAGCAAGACACTTCCCCCAAAAGAGCCTAAGTAGGAACCTCAAAATAAGTTTTCCCCTCTCCCCACTGCCAGACCATGCCCTCTTACTTCTGACCCATGACCCACCACTTCTTGTATTGGTTAGGTACAGGCTAGTGGTGTCTGGGCCTTGCGCGTGCCTCACTTCCATGTTCGTCCAAAATTTGTCTGCTGCTCATGCTTTTGCCGCGGTCTGAAGGTCCATCTGTCCATTCTATCGTTCGTCCCTGACTTCTTATGGTGTGGGCTGTTTTCCTAATTTCTCATTTTTTATGGCTCGTGGGCTCCGCTCGATCGTGGGCTCCCTCTCCTTCATGCCATTCTCCGTGCTTTATTTTTATGGTGTTGCTGTTACTTCCTGCCACATCATTCTGCTGTTCCTGTCGTGATGTTATTTGACCCAGAACTGCTGGGCCTTTTTGGGCTTGCTGTTCGCTTCTTTTCTAATGGCCCTATAAGCTTATCGGGCCTTTTACCACATTGCTTACGGGCTCCCATGTTCCGTTTACTTCATTTTGGGTGTCCTTGCCCCATTTACTTTCTTGGGGCATCCTTGGCTCTTTCTAATTCCATGCTTTCCATGGGCTTCCCTGACCCAACTACTTTATACTTCATCCTTGGGGCTTATAAACTTTCCATTGCCCCTTACTTTCTTTACTTACGTTACTTTGGGCTTGCTGTGATAGCTGTGGCCCATTCTCACTTTTTCTACATCCATACCGCCCATGGGTTTGCCACTTCTCTCTTTCCAAACCCTTTTAGGCCCATGTACTTCCTCAAGGTCCATTTGTTTGCTTTATGGACCTATGATCCATTATTCCTGCCGCTTTGGCTTAATGGTTTTTTTCTATCCACTTACAAACTCTTTTCTGCCCGTGTTGCTGGGCTTCCAAAAATGAGCATCAACAGTCGGTAATTTAAAATGAGACATTTTTACGAAGAATTATTAATTTCTTCCAATATCCTAAATAGTGGTACTATCGTTAAACACTTCTTTACAAAAAGTCATTGCTTTGATTTTTTTTTTTTAACAACTTTAAGGTCCGTTCGGTTAGAGGAGTGAAAAAATGGGAGGATAGAAAATTGTGGGAGGATGGAAAATATTTAGTTTTCCCTCTTGTGTGTTCGGTTGGAAGGGTGAAAAAGTGAGAGGGTGAAAAACTCTTTTGTTTGGTTGGAGAGAAAAAGGGAATGATAGAAAATGTAATTTATATAAATTGACTATTATACTCTTGTTACATAATATGTAAGAAATAGATTTATTTGTATTCATTAAATAATATAAAATTCATCACATCATATATATAAATTTTTATTATTATTTTTAGGGATAATTACAGTAAACCCACCTGTGGTATGGCCCGTTTTCACTTTGCCTATCTGTATTTCAATGATTTACATTTTACCCACCTAAACTTCAATCCTTTACCAACCTCCCCATCAGACGTTAGAAAAATACATTTTTATTCAAAATCAGAACATAACACGGATCAAAAACACGAACTCACTCTTCTTTTCCTCACGAGCCCTAGAAACACGAAAATCCCTTATATTGAGCTGGGGTTTTGATTTTTCTAATCGTGCTTTCATGTGAGGGTGAGGTTCTAACTTTGGGTTGTCTTGAGGCATTAAATATTCGAAGATAGATCATCACCAGGTACGACATTTCTGTTTTATGTGGGATTTGGGGTTTAAAGTTTTGATGGTAGCTTTGATTCACAGGAAGTTGATAATTGTTGGGGGGTTCTTTTTACGTTTCTTTTTCTAAGAAGGAAGTCGGGCCTGGCGCTCTGTGAAATGGGCTCCAAAGTACCATTCTGCCGTTGCCAGTTTGTGCACAAATGTTGAGTCCAAGTCCAAGGGAAGACGCTGCAAAGTGGGCTTATCCTTTGGTTCTGCCGCAGCAGGAACTTTTCTCCAGTTTCTGCTGCAGATTTGACTTTTCTGCCGTGTAGCCAGTTTCTGCCACAAATCTGACTTTTCTGCCGTGCAGCAAAACTCTGTGCAGTAAACTGTCTGCTGTGTAGTAAAGCTTTCTGCTGGGCTTATCTTTTGTTTCTGCCGCAGCAGGAACTTTTCTCCAGTTTCTGCCGCAGATCTGATTTTTTTGCCGTGCAGCGTGGATGACTACTCTTCACTTTTTACTGTAAAAATACTTTTTCTTACTTCCTGCACATAAACAAATCCAAAACCCAAAGAAAATACCAATCAAGCAAATGTTAGCTTACATGGGTTAGCATATTTTCAAATATATACATATAAATATGCTTAAACGTATTCACATATGCATATATAATATATATTTTGCAGGACAAGTATACATATATATATACTTATGGCGGGATAATGATGGGTTTGCGTTAAAAGTAAAACACGTAATAACAAATAAAGAAGAAAGTTTCGGCAGAAAAGGTTGAACACGGTGAATGTAATAAAAGGGTGCTACAGCAGAATAACCAGTACAGCAAGTAAAGATACTACAGCAGGACAACTGATGCAGCAAACATGATAAAAAATGTACTATGACAGAATGACTAAATACGGCAGATATAAGTTATAATGAAAGAAAACAAACATATTTGCAACCGAAATAAGTTTTGAATCTTCCCATAGAATAAGTAAACCAAGAAGGAACCCAAACCCCAACTTGAACAACCTTGTCATAGGCTTTTGCCATAAAAGTTTTGCATTTTAGAGAATAGGCCTAAATGGCTACTAGCTATTACTTTTGGAGACCTCAAAGAGTAGGTTTGCTAAGAGGGAGGGAAAAGATGATCTATTGATGCATGCCCCTATTCCTGCCATGTTTTCTCTCTTCGTTTTACTACTTTATTTCTTTATTTCTTTCTTTCTTTCTCTCCCGTTGGGTCCCCCTCTCTCTCTGCCTTTCATCTATGGCTACCTCCTCATTTTATAATGAGCTAATTAAATGGGATTTCTCCCTTTTACCTCTAGGGCTTCACCAACTATTTTTGGTTTGTTGTGGGCATCTCTTTAGAACTACCCACTAACCTAGTGGTTGCCCCGACCACTGCTATTGCTCAGTACATGTCTGCTACACCGCTATTTCACAACAAAATTCTCTTTTGTTTGATCCTGCTGTATACCTCTACTTCAAGGTTCAAATAGATAAGGATTGGGTTACCGCACTACCTAGCTCTATGGCATGCATCAGATGGTCCCAACCATTTATTATTTCTTTTGGGTAAGATACCATCCCAGCTGGATATCTTTCCAAAAGAAGTCACGGTAGAAAACCAAATATAAACCCCCTTTTCCTCCCACCACCAAACCACACCCTCTGAATCCCCTTGACTGTGGGCCCACCTCCCTTGTATTGGCTGGGTATAGGTTGGTGGAGCTCCAGCCCTTGTGTGCTTGCTCCACTGTCTTCTGCTTTTGTCTTCTTTCGTTCCCACGTCATTTCTGCTATAGCAGATTAGCTTTGTTTTGTTCTGCTGCGTGTTTTTGTCTTGTTCCTTCATGCTTTTCCTGCTATGTTTGTCATTTTCTTTAGTTTGACTTTTCTTTCATTCACGCGTTTCCTACTGCTGACTCTTCCTGCCGTTCCTTGTTTCTTTTCACCGTGCTTCTTCATATTAGTTTTTCATGCCTATCCTTTTATACGAAAGGATTTGGACCTTTGTGGGCCAGATAATTTTGATTGGATCAAAAAGGTCTTGGGCCCAATTTGTCTTCATCTGCCGAAGCCATTCTGCCAGAGAACTACATTCTGCGGCAAAGCTGTATCTTGCTGCAAATTTGTATTCTACTGTAGATCATTTTCCCTTGCATTTCTTTCGGTTTTCTTGGTGGGTCTTTGGGCCGCTGTTTTTCATTGGGCTTTCTTCTTCATGGGCTTTTGGCTATGGATTCGCAAAAATTGGGCATCAACAATAATCAGTGTCTTCTTTGAGTGGAAATTACTCCGGTTCAAGTGGGCATATGTGTACATATAACACTTATGTGCTGAGAACAAGTCTGACAATGGATAATTTCGGGAGAAGGTTTCGAGGTTGTAGCCGATATAAGGTAAGTATACTTTTTACTTAATCTAGTTGATTCATGTGAGATTGGAATGTGATGTGTTCAATTCAATTTATGAACAGGTTGGTCCCAAATGCCCTTTCTTTAAATGGCTTGATAATCCCACTTGTATACGTGGGAATGAAGCTGCCCATTTGGTGCAACAAAAGCTGGATTAATTGCGGAGTAAGCTACAACTTGCACATGAAAGGGAAAGAACAGCTACCCAAACAGCAGCAGAAGCTACCCAAATGGCAGAAATTGCTCAAGACAGGGCAGCAAAAGCCACTGAGAGGGAGAGAAAGTTTCGAGCTTCCTCTGTTCAAGCCAAAGAGATAGCAGTGAGAGCTTTAGAGCAAGAGAGAAAGTATAGAATTGCACTAATTCGGTCATGGTTTTTTTTTTTTTTTTAATTTGGTTCTGTTGTTTTCATGTTTTGGCTCAAGTGAGAATGTTGGAATGATAAGATTGAGTTTGCCTGGTGGGTTGTAATATAAGCTAGTCCTTAATTGTATTGTAATAGAACTATGTAAGGTTTCTTTGAGAATGAGAACTATGTAAGATGGTAGATGTTGTTGGCTTGAAGCCACTTAATAATATAAGCCTTTTTAAGAGAAAGTGTTATTTATGTTAGATGCTGTTGGTATTTTTGTTTTTTTTAAAGTGAATTGGCTACTTGTGAGCTGTTGGTGTTGGTGTTTTGTTGGATGTTGTGAGTTGTGTTGGGTTGTGCATAAAGTGCACTGTGTGAAGATAAATGTGTTGAAAGTGAATTGATTAAAGTTTAAAGTGCATGACAAGTATCTGTCAACTTGCAAGAAAAGACAACAAATGCACACACAAAGACAACCTGCTATTCAAAGATAACCTGCCATTCAACACATACACCTGCTATTCAACACATACACCAATCACATAAACAAACTCATATATGGGCAACTGCAATAATCAGAATAATAATTCTGAACATCTATCATGAAGTTGGGAAATTGTATACATATGTAAGGTGGCCAGTAAATATAAGGCATTTGCACCTGCCCATTGTTTACAAAACTTACAAAAATATAAAAAGCGTTTAAAAAGCTATACAAAAAAGTGTCTTGTCATTGTTTGTCATGCCATTGTTTACAAATAACATATAACCCTAACACTACATACATAAGTCTAATACATAGCAACAAAAGTGTCTTGACTTAGTTTTCATTTACTGCTACTAACCCTGCCCCTGCCCCTACCTCTCCCACCACAGCTGACCTTTCCACCTCTTGTTCTACATTTCTAAGTCCTAGATGCATCACCCCTTCCTCTCAAAGCAGCTCCTCTGGTAGCAGGTGGTCTACTGTCCCATGTTTCTGCGGGGGTGTGTGGTGTTGGCTGGCTTGAAGAGAACCAACGAGCTCCTCTAACTGTATACCTGAAGTCTAAAAAGTACCACTAACTTGGGTTCTGTGACCATGGAGCTGGAGCTTGTGGCTATGGAGCTTGTGGTTGTGGAGTTGGTGGCTGTGACCCTACTGCCTGGTTGGATAAGGATGAGGCCATAGTGTAAGGCTGATGTGTTGGTAGGGGCTGAGATGATGCTGGGGCCTGGGATCGTAGTCTGCGTGTAGAAGGCCTTCCACTTCCCTGCAACCATATATGAGCATGTTTTTACAGTGTCAGTTATTGACATTTTGCTTTTGAATAAAAAAAATTTGTAAAAACTTACAAAGTTCCCTTTCTGCAATCTCTGCCTCCTCTCCCATAGTGTCTCACCAGTGACATTGGTCTTACATCCCCTTGCATTGTGTCCTTCCTTTTGACACCTTCCACACCTCACTGACTTGTTTGCTCTAGACACCTTATAGGGGTTCCTTGGCTTATCAGCATCTCTTTTCCTCTTCATGGGTGGCCTGCATGGTGGCTTATAGATAATAGGTGCAACAAGCTTGGGTTGGCCACTTAACATCCACTCAGACTGGCCAGGCATGGGAGGTATGGGTGTCTTGTTTGTCTCCACATAAGCATCCTTGTAGTAGCATGGATAAGTGTAGTCTTCTAGTTTCTCACAATTTGTAAAAATGGCTGCAACTCCATGCTTGAAGGGGATTCCTGTCAAGTCCCATGCTCTACAACTGCATGTCTTCCCTACCAAGTCCACCACATGTCTTTCCCTCTCATTGTCAACCCCATACACAAACCTTCCAGATGGCATTGCACAGAAGCCCTTAGACTCTAATTTTAACTTCTCTAACTTGTCCTGCATGCTTGGACACAACTTGCCACGATACTTTTCTATGCCAATCTTCTTTGTATACAGCCTGGTCATAAGCCTAACTCTGATCCACTCCAGCATTGATAAGATGGACTTGTCTCTAGCCTTCACAATCATAGAGTTAAAACTCTCACTCAGATTGTTTATCAGGCAATCTGTCAAAGCTCTTGTAGAGAAGTGGGATCTGGTCCATCCCCCTCTCAAATTCCCTAGCTGATGTTGTGCTAGCACACCTCCACAGTACACTCTTCAACTCCATGCCCTTGTGGTTAACCTTGAAGTTGTTGTATATGTGCTTCATACAATACCTGTGCTTCACAGCTGGAAACAGAGTCTCTATTACAGGTAGAAGGCCTTACAATTAAGTAAGCAAGCATTCAATGTCAGCAAACAAGCATGTAAAAAGGTAAGCATGTAAGCATTCAAGTAAGGTAAGCAAACAAGCATGATAATTCCTTCTGCCTGTCACTGATGAATACCAGATTAAGCTCCTCTGGTTTGCCAATGTCATCTGCAAACTGCTCCAAGAACCAGATCCAGCTGTCCTTGTTCTCTTGCTTAACCACAGCCATTGCCACTGGGAATATATTGTCATTTCCATCCTTAGCAGTGGTAGACAATAATTGTCCACCAAACCTACCCTTTAAGTGGCATCCATTCAGCCTAACAAAGGGTCTACAACCACCTAGAAAGCCAACCTTCTAAGCATTGTACCTAATGTAAATCCTTTTAAACTTGGGTTCTGCATCCTCATTGTCCATCTCTGTTTGTAGAATCACCTTGCTTCCTACATCTGTCCTCTTTATCATATCTGCATAATCTCTAAGTAGGCCATACTGAGCCTCTTCATTCCCAGTTATCAGTCCCCTAACTGCCTTCCTTGATTTATAGACCTGACTAATACTTAAATTAACTGAAATCTTCTGCATCACATGGTGCTTAACACCTAAGACCTCCCAATTAGGATTCTTACCAAAATCCTTCAAATACTTGTTTGCCACATAGGCTGATGTAACTTGCCTATTTTGAAATTTTTTGGGGCAGGTACACTCAGGATAAAGTGTCTTGATCTCAAATATGCACTCTCCAGTCACCATTGAGGCATAACACCTCCATCCATAATTGTTCTTACAATGTACAAAAATCTTCTTCTTCTCATTTAACTTCCACTTGATATCACTGTGATGCTGAATCACATACTCCCTCAAAGCCTTCCTAAACACCTTGGAGTTTGGGAATTTCATCCTTTTTACCAACTGAACATTTTCCATATCAGTCCTCTCATTGAACTCCACATTGCCAGGCCTTTGCTCATCATCAGAACCATCCACACTTGCAATATCATCTTCTAAAGCTGGTTCAGCCCACTCTTCATCTAAATCTATGTTTGGAGAAGGAACATTGCTTGGGCCAAGTGTATCTGTGTTTGGATGAGGTGTATCAGTGGTTGGTTGAAGTGTATCAATGGTTGGAATAGTATTAGGCTCAGATGGCACTGTGTGAGGTGGAGAAGACTCACCAAAAATGTCATCAGCAAAGTCTTCTCCTTTCAAACCATCATTCAACCAATCAAACTCCTCCTCCAGACCATTACCCCCTGCAGCAGCTCCTGCACCAACCCTTACACCAGCCCCTGCACCCCCTAAAGCAGCCCCTGCACCATTAGGAAGTTCAACTGCAAGTGGAGCATTACCACTCTCCACATACAGTATGATGGTGTCTATTGGCCTTCCCTCATTAGGCTTGCACATGGGCACCACATCTTGATCATCTTGTATGGGTCTTAAGTCTTGCTCCAAGTTGCCCCCAGGACCTAAATAATGAACCCTACACGGTTCATCAATCCCCAATTCCTCACATATACCTTGTTTTCACTAAGTCTATCAGGATCCCTATACACTATTTCAACTTTCCCACCAAAGTATTCTAAACTAGGGTTCCACAAAAAAGCACCCCCATAATGTACCTCTAATTTCACTTCGTCATCATCCATCTGCAATAACAAAAGAGTAAACACTTGCATGTTTCAGTTTTGCTTTTAGGGTGCAACACACACAGAGGGACCACATTTTCTGTTTATGCTTTTGATTCTGTTTTACTAAATAGCACATCCAAACACTAAAATTTAAACCCAATAGAAACTTGGGTCCACTATGAAACACAATGACCACGACAAACAAAATGTCCATAAACAAACACAAATCCAAAGAACAGGTGGTCACATAATTCATAAATATCAACAAACACAACTAATATTTTCATAAACATCAACACAATTGATTGATTACTCAAAAAACAATAAAACAACCACAAGCCCAAAGTAAAAACCCAAATAGTGACTGATTGCTTACCAGGATTTTAGTCCCTCGAATAACCCGTTGCTCATCAAGGTTCACACTTGCAGCACTATTACAATATCAGATGCAAAATGTGGTGTCTACGGGAATATTTTCGTGTTTCTAGGGCTTGTGAGGAAAAGAAGAGTGGGTTCGTGTTTTTGATCCATGTTATATTCTGATTTTGAATAAAAATGTGTTTTTCTAACATCTGATGGGGAGGTGGGTAACGGATTGAAGTTCAGGTGGGAAAAGTGTAAATAATTGAAACACAGGTAGGCAAAGTGAAAACGGGCCATACCACAGATGGGTTTACTGTAATTATCCCTTATTTTTATTATTATAATGTAAAAATTAGATCATGTCACGTTAAAAGAGAGAGAGAGAGAGAGAGAGAGAGAGAGAGAGGAGAACGTTGAGAAAAAATGGGTGAGAATAAGACATTTTTGTAAAAATGCTGCTATAGCACTTTTCTCCCTAGATTTTCCTCCCGATGTGGGAGGAAAAAAAATGTGGGCCCAGAAAGAAAACTTTCTCCCGGATTTTCTCTCCTTCCTATTTTCCTTCCTCAAACAAACAGTGAAAAACAGTATTTTCCACCTTATTTTCCTCTCTTTGTTTTCCATCCTCCTTATTTTCACCCCAAACAAAGACTCTTAAAGTCTATTGATTTTTTTTATTTATACAAATATCACTATGATCATGCCAAAATTATGCAATATTAACTATGTTATTGGTATGTTAAATTTCTTTCATGCAAAAAATATGGCCTATTTTTATGAAGAATTTTCATAGGCGTAAAGTATTTTAAATAAAAAACAAAAAGTTTTAAAAACTTGTAGATTATAATGGTGTTGTTTCTATTAAATACCAAAATTCAGTTTCAAATAGATTCTTTTCATATGTAGCTCAAATTTATGGTTCGTAAATATAGAGCCTAGTTTAGGGTTGACTTAACACATTTTGGGTTCAAACACAAATATAAAATGTATTATTACTTAATATTTTATAAGCAATACATGAATTAGAAACATATTTTAAAACTTAATTTAATATATTAATTAGACTATTTTCATATATTTATAAAACGTAATTTAAAAATTTTAATTCTAAAAATATTGAAACAATCAATATCAAAATAAATACCATATTTTAAATGGTCATTGTCTCTCATGACAATGTTGGACCTTAGTTATTAAACAATGAATTTTAATTATGAATTTGTTCCAAAAACTATTAATTCTAATTTTTAATTTTGATAGAGAGAGAAATGAAAAGTAAAATTTTTGGAAAATTAAAATTTTTACTCTTAAACTACCACAAACTTAGTAAAATGTATTAATAAAATGTTGAACATTCGAAAGAGTATAATATTTTAAAAATAATTTTTATTTATTAAATTTTTGGGTCTTAATTAATATTTTTACATTGCAAAACAGATAAAAACACATTCTAGTAGCCAATAAGAGTCTTCTAAAAAAAATATTAACCAATAAGAAATGTCTTCTTTTTTTTAGTGACAGGCTTTACTTAACTCTTTTTTTTTTTTTTTTTTTTTGTCTAGTGTCATAATTTTCTATTCATCTCAATTTTTAGATTATGACACAACCCAAAAATTAAATAAAAGAAACTGGTGAATTTTTTTTTTTAACAAATTTTGGATAAATTTGTTTTGAAGACATGGATTAATAGAAGAGTGTCTTATTTTGTAAGCATTTTAAGTGGAGTTTGAGATATATTTTTATCAGATTATCCTCAAGTTTTATCCTTGTTAAACCTAAGGTCTAAGAGTATTTTTGAATTACATAAAAATTCAATCTAAAGAGCAGTTCAAAAAAGGGAATCCTTTTATATACGGTATAAATAATACAAATGGACACTTCATTTATATAAAAAAAAAAAAAAGAGCACAAGAATGAAGAACCCAAAATTGTTTTCTTAAAAAAAAAAATTGGAAAAAAAAAAAGAAAGAACGAATAGCTAATAAAAAAAACGAAACAAAACTGTCAATAAGAAACAAATGGCTAAAAAAGAAAAAAGAAAAAGCAAAACCTCAAGGAAAAAAAATAATAAAAAAAATAAAGAAGCAAAACCTCAGAACGTTGGAAGGGGGGCATTTTAGTCCAAAAATTTGGCCCCTATTTTCACTCCAATTTTCTTCCTATTTTGGGGAGATTGAGATTTAGTGGACTCAGAGAAAAACAGCTAACCCCACTATTTTTCTCTCCTCCTTTTCCTCCCAACCAAACACTCCTACTCATTTTCTTTTCTATTTTCCACTCATCTTTTTCCATCCTTCCCAAAATCCACAAAACCAAACATAGCCTTAATGGTTAAGCTAGCCGTTACACACATAATCAACTAACAGTAGACTTAAGCTATTCAAGCCACACAAAAAAAAAAAAAAAAAAAGGTTTTACAATGAACCTCCTACATTAGCAATTACTAGTAGTTCCTAAGACTTTATAACATCTATAAAATCGTAGATTTGAAATCTCTTGCCAACATCTTAGGACCGCCCCAAGGGATTCCTCCCTATATTACCCGGTGTGTGTGGGACTAGGGAACTGTACATGCTTAAGAGGATAGTTAGATATTTCAAAAAGTCTAGACACCCTTGTTTTAAAAAAAAAAAAGAAGAGGTTTTTTACTAGGAGAGGATCCAAATTAAGTAGTTGTAATATTATTTAACCAAGTAAGTTTAACCCAATTTTATATGAGCCCCGTTAAGAGGTACTTAAAAAAAACTTCTCATAAAGAGTTTTAAAAAATATACGATTAATGGGGAAATTACACTTTACCACCCTAAACTTTGCACTAGATTACACTTTGCACCCTAAACTATCTGATTACACACTTTGCACCCTAAACTATCACACTTATCACACTTTGCACCCCGGTGTTATTTTTGCTGTTATATTTAACAGAATCTTGCTGCATGTGACAAGCACATGCTTCTTGTTTAGGTGGAATAAAATTAAAAGACTGAAATAACCTTCTCAAAATCAATTAAAACAAAACCTAAATTTTTTCACATCTCCCTCTATCTCACGTGGGGGCCATCCTCTTCCCTATGTTCCACACAGCTTCATTTGCACTCTCTAAAAAAAAAAAAAAAAAGAACGCAAATCTCAGAGTTCCACGAGTTCAAAATGCCCAAATTCCACGCAGTTCAAACTTCAAAATGCCCAAATGTAATTCATCAGATTCTTCTACTTAAAGTGGGAATGAAATGAGAAACACTATTTTAATACCCCATGGTTGCTTTTTCATAACTCTTCCCCGCCAGGGCCACCACCACCAAATAAATAATATAAAACATAATAATAAAAAATAAAATTTGCTATTATGGCATTATGTCCCCATAAAATTTGCAAATCAAATATCTGAGAGTTTACCACTTGTCACAAATTGCTAAATTGTATGATATAATACTAGGGCCTTAATGAGTGTAAAATTGCCTTGCAAATCATTGCTGGAAAGTAAAAAGCAACATTTGCTTTTAAAAGCTTTTCTGCTAATCTATGGGTCTATAAATAATTAAAATGAGTTCCAAAAAGATTATAAAAGTTAGTCACTAGTCAAGTAAGTTAGCGAATCACTCTTCTGGTATCAGATCCAATTATCTGCACTTGCGTTATTGCAAACTTGAAGCAGTCATTTCATGAAGTAGTAGTCTTTGGGTGTTGTGGTATTGCCTCAACTGTTCAGACAACATTTTATTTTTTTGAACTTTTGAGAATTATAGTTGTTTAACTCGTGTCTGTAGTTGCCTTTTCAAAGCCAACTCATTCGTCCTTTTGCTGCTAGAAGAAACCTTTGGCTTATGATTGTGTGAGCTTGGAGAATTTGGGAGAACTTTAAACTTATTAAAAAAATAATTTGTGAGAACTTTAAATCACGAATACCAATGCATTTTGAAAATCATTTAGAGAGAGCATGTTTTTTAGAAACATGTTCTTACATTGTATAATAAATTGTTGAAACTCTTAAGAGTTTTATTTTTATTTATTTTTTATTTTGGGATCAATACGAAATAAGTTCTTTGATGAAAAAGAAAGAGGCCAGGGCCCAAGTACACATGGATTATACTAAGGACACTCAAAGGAAAAGAAAGCAAAAAGAAATTAAGAAAAATACAAACTCTGCAGAAATGCTAGTATGTCTAAGTCTACACCAGCAGCAGAGGAATAAACATGCTGCCACTCAAAAAGGGATTGCGCAGCTGGATTTGAGTTGAATAATTAGTCAATCTTGTCCTTCAAAATTACGCAGATTCCTTTCCCTTCAAACAGTCCACATCAAGCATGAGGGAGCAGTCCCCCCAAATACTAGACCACCATGATGCTATATTTTATGAGTTCCACATAATGATGACACAAAATAAATTCTTTGACATTAATAGCTTTACTCATTGTTCACAGATGACAATGACACAAAAAATAATCCAAATGTATGGATTACGTAGAACATAAAATTGTTAATGCCTAGTAAAAATCATTGTTCACAAATTGACAATGACAAAAAAAAACCCCAAATGTAAGGATTACATGCTGTTAATGCCTAATACAAAAAGCTTGCACAATCCAACACAGACTGATTATATTTTCTCAAACCCAAGGTTTTTTCTTCTTCTTAGCCTACATCCTTTGAATGGCTTTTTCCAAAGTTGGCACCACCACACGCTCACTGTTAGCACCACCACCATACTTTGTTAATGGTGCCGTTGAAGTTCTTACACCAGTGGAACTTGCAGCAACAACCCTTGAACCTCCAGCCCTTGAATCTACATCACTTGCAGCAGTAGCCCTTGCACCTCCAGCTGCTTGCTTCTTGTTTGTTGTAGGTGTCTTCTTAGCATTGGTAGACATTGTACCCTACATTATAACACAAAACAATATATAAGTATCAAGAATTAATGATGGCAAACATAACATAGAGCACACACAAAACTAACCTTGTTTTTTTTGGATGGACATGTTCTGCTATTATGTCCCACCTTCTTACACTCAGAGCACTTGATGATGGTACCAGCCTTGCTTAGCTTATATGGGTTTTTGGGTTCTAAAGGATGCCTCTTTCTCTTTATCTTGGGTCTACCACATTGTATCTTATCCTTGGGTGGTTCCAAAGGATCTATTGATGTCCTTCTCCACTGTTCCATGCTAGCCACAGGGTAAATTATTGGTTCATATGCCTTCATGTATGTCTCAATTGTGTAATAAGGATGCACATAATCTTCAGGTACACTTCCATCAAACAGTATGGCAGATATGGCATGCTGACATGGGATGCCAATAAGATCCCACTTCCTACAACCGCATGTCCTCTTGCTCAAGTTCACAGCAAACCTTTGATGTCTGCACTCAACCTCAAATAAACCATTTCCAGCATATATTGACACACAATCAGAAGACTTCAAACCTTCATTGTCCAACTTCGCTTGAATTTTGGGACATATTTTCCCTGTCAATTTAGACATCCCTTCCCTCTTCAATTGGAACCTCCTCATCAGCTTTCTCCTAATCATTTCAATCATGGTTACTATAGGCTTGTCCCTAGCATCTAAAATGTATGAGTTGAAACTCTCTGACAGATTATTCACAAGCAAGTCACTCTTTGAATAGTCTGTAAAATATGACCTAGACCACATGGATGGATCTACATTATTTAAATACTCATAAGCTTTTGGGCATAATTTCTTAAGCTCACCCATTTGTTCAAGAAACTCGTGCTCTGTATATGCTGTAGCTGCAGCCCACAACTTGTCCTTAAGTGCTTTCCCCTTGTGGCCTTTATCTCTATAATTGGCATACAAATGCCTCACACATGACCTATGATCTGCCATAGGACATACCACATCAAAGCTTTGGATCAAGCCCTACATACAAAAGACAAATACTTTAATAAATATAACAAAATATATAAAGGTCAAATTTAATAAATAAAAATAATGAAAATTGCCCATACCTTTTGTCTATCAGAAATAAATGCCCATCCATGTTGTTCTACTGAGCCAAGATCCTTCAACAAGCAATCAAGGAACCAAGACCGACTGTCCTTACTCTCAGTTTCTACAATAGCCATAGCAATGGGGTACATGTTATCATTGGCATCTCTTCCAACAGCACTTAAGATTTGTCCTTTTTGGTTACCCTTCAAGAAACATCCATCTAGCCCAATTAAGGGTCTACATTCAGCCTTGAACCCTTCCTTTGTAGCTTGGAGACAAATGTATAACCTTTGAAATGTACCTGCCACATCAAGAGTAGGCCTATCCACCAACATCAATGTAGTGGTACCCACATTTGTAGCCTTTAACGTCTCACAATAGTCCCAAATTCTATTATATTGTTCATTATCATCACCATCAATTACTTTTTCAGCACTTTTCCTTGCTCTATACACCTGCATCCTACCCACATCAACATGAAACTTATCCTTGATCTCTTTCTGCAATCCAGCGGTAGCGTAGTTTAAATCATATCTAAACTTCTGCATATACCTCTTAGAAATCCACCTTGATGTAACCAAACATAAAATAATTACTAGCTCTCTTTACTGACAAAACCTTATCTTGATGTAACTAATAAATCATCTTTTTTTATTGTACTTTATAGCAACTTAGTGGTGTTTTAATGTAGCACAATTCTACCAATCAAGCAATAGGTATTTGATACTCTGAAAATGACATATGCAGCCAATGATATGATATTTTAGTTTGT
Source organism: Lithocarpus polystachyus (assembly GCA_033629205.1). NCBI lineage: Eukaryota > Viridiplantae > Streptophyta > Magnoliopsida > Fagales > Fagaceae > Lithocarpus > Lithocarpus polystachyus. The sequence continues at coordinate 12,054,344 of CM066163.1, read as the reverse complement.
TTGTATAAACCAATAATTCTTCTCTTGTAGGTCCATGAACAATGAGCATGGTTAAGAAGGTCCATGGCCCACAGCTTGGTGTTGCATAAAAATCATGCTTGCTCTTCATACTATAATATGATGCATAAGGTTGTTCTAAGATGCAGAAGTCATTAATATGCGTAGGCCAGAGATTGGGTTCTACACTGCTACCCAAATTCAGCAAAACAGTGTACGATTAGTGAGTGCCATTTTTATTTTATTTTTTTTGTCTAGACAGTGGTCTTTTATGTTATTTTTAGATCGGACATTTTCTTCAATGAACTACTTAGCTGCTACATTAGGTTAATAACTAGATTGAACTAGGAAAAAGTAAATCAAGAAATAGTTGGAATTATTTTTATTTTTTGATAGGTAATAACAAACTTTATTGATAATAAAAGTACAGTGAATTTACGGTAGTAAACTCACTACACTGAAAAGAATACAAACCAATCAAAAATAAAGACTAACAGAATTAAGGAATTCAAGCAAAGAATGACAATGCGTAAACCCCCAAATGCGGGACCACTCAAACAAAGTCCTAAATAGCTAAGACTTCACACAGTCTACCAGTCTCTCAGTTTCCGCAAAAGTTCGAGCATTACGCTCCTTCCAAACTAACCACATAAGACACGCTGGAACCATATTCCACACATTTGAAGTGTGACACCCCAGCCAATTCCACCAAGCAAAGAGAAGAGAAACAACATTCTTTGGCATCACCCACTGAACCCCAAACAAACGAAGGACTTCACTCCACGAGGTATGAGCATACTTGCAATGGATCAATAAGTGATCCACAGTTTCCTCTTCACATCGACAAAGGCAGCACCAATTAACAAGAGGTAAATTCTTCTTAACGAGGTTATCTATAGTAAGAATCCCACCCCTAGCAGCTGTCCATAAGAAGAAAGCCACCCTTTTAGGTACCTTAACACACCAAATACTCTTCCAAGGAAAAGGCACCTGCGGGGCTGCTAGCAATGAAAAATTGAAAGAGCGCACATCAAAAACACCTCTACGATTCAATTGCCATATCATGGTATCATCACCCCCTCTAGGTAACTTGGATGAGATATGAGCAAAAAAATCATAAAAGATCCCTATCTCCCAATCTTGAAAAGCACGACGGAAACGTAAGTTCCAACTTCTACCACCCCCATCCGATGCAAACTCAATCATATCAGAAATCATAGCTGCCTTATTCACAGCAACAGCAAAAAGGGCCGGATATAAATCTTTCAAGGCAATAGGGCTACTCCAAGGGTCATACCAAAATCTAATACGAAAACCCTCACCCGCCGCATACAACACATGACCAAAGAAGCTCTCAGCCCCCTTCCTAATGTTCTTCCACAAACCACACCCATGCGGCTCTCTAACAACTCTAGTACACCATCCCCCACTGGTCTCCCCGTATTTGGAAGCTATAACTTGCCTCCATAAACGTGTGACCTCATTCCCAAATCGCCATAGCCATTTCCCAAGCAAAGCTTGGTTAAACAACCCAATCTTCCGTATCCCCAAGCCACCTGCCTCCACTGGCCACACAACTTTCTCCCAAGCAACAAGTGAGAATTTAAAAACATCATTAGATCTCCCCCAAAGGAAATTCCTCTGAATCCTCTCTAATATGTCTGCCACATGTTGTGGAATAGTGAACAAAGATAAATAATAAGTAGGGAGACTTGATAAGGTACTCTTCAGTAAAGTAAGTCTACCCCCTTTTGACAAATATAACTGCTTCCAACCTGCGAGCTTATTTCCATCCGTTCAATGATAGGGTTCCAAATTGAGGAATCCTTATAATGTGCCCCCAAAGGCATACCCAAATAGGACATTGGTAAACAGCCTACCTTACAACATAAAATACGAGCTAATGCATCCAAATTCCCAACCTCACCAACTAGCACAATCTCACTCTTACCAACATTTACTTTCAATCCTGTGATAGCTTCAAAGAAAATTAGGACCATACGAATATGTAATAATTGTTCCTCAGATGCATCACAAAAGAGAATAGTGTCATCAGCAAACAAAAGGTGAGAAATATGCAAACCTCCCCTTGTAGTGGGACTTGCTTGGAATCCACTGAGAAAGCCTCCATCTTCTGTTCTTTTCAACAACTTACTCAACACCTCCATTACCAATAAGAATAGAAGTGGAGATAAAGGATCCTCTTGGCGAAGACCACGAGAGCTGCCAAAGAAGCCAGCCGGAGACCCATTAATAAGCACTGAAAAACGGGCAGTAGAAATACACATCTTCATCCATTTCCCCCACTTCTCCCCAAAACCCATCCTCCCCATAAGGTAAAATAAGGCACTCCAACTCACATGATCATAAGCCTTCTCAATATCCAATTTAATAATCACACCCGGAATACCACTCTTCAATCTACTATCCAAGCATTCATTTGCAATAAGAACAGAGTCAAGAATTTGTCTTCCCCCAACAAAAGAATTCTGGGAGTTGGAAATAAATTTATCCAAAACACAACGAATGCACATATAGAATTGCTAGGATATCTTACTTCGTACTTTTTTAGACACGAATGCACATATAGAATTGCTTGTTTACTAGTTATTAGCTTTAATGTAACAAATTTTAAAACCTCACTTTTTCTTACCTTTTCAAAGTACAAGTATACTTTAGCACACATAACAGAAGCCTTTTGCATTGGATACAACATTTATTGCTCATGATGCATATTCCAATATCATATTCATGCATTCTTCATTTTGTGGCTACAACTTTCACAGAAAATTGTCTATTCTATTTTAGAAACTTTTATGTTTGGAATGAAGGCATCGTGTAGTTTGAAAATAATCTTATTGTTTTCTTTTCTGAACTTCATTGCAAATGGGTGATGATGAAATAGTTTAGTTGACTAGGATATCTTACTTCATACTTTTTTAGGCACAAATGCATATGTAGAATTGCTTGATTAGCCGTTATTTTCTATGACTTTGTAGGTCATCTCTTCACGGGAGAGGCTTAAATAGATTCTGGTCTAATATTGGAGGGTACAAAGGTCCATTGCTAATGTTGGTGTCTGCAAGTAAAGAAGATGCTCATGGGGGTAGCACCAATGTTAAAAAATGGATCATTGGTGCACTTACAGAGAATGGTTTTGAAAATAAGGATCTGTTCTATGGAAGCTCAGGAAGTCTATATGCTATAAGTCCTGTCTTCCATGTGTTTCTGTCTGCTGGTATATAACATAGGTCCATTTCCTTTCTAGTATTTTGCCAGAGAAATTGAGCAAGTCCAATGACATATGTAATCGTTGACAGGGAAAGAAAAGAACTTTGTGTATAGCCACTTGCATCCTACTGGTAAAGTATATGAACGACAGCATAAGCCTGTCGGTATTGCATTTGGAGGAACTATGGGAAACGAGAGAGTCTTTGTTGATGAAGATTTTGCTAGAGTTACTATTCGCCATCATGCCACTGACAAAACTTACCAACCTGGTTCCCTCTTCCTAGATCAGGTACAATTGTAAGGTTTGAAAGTTTTGAGACCAGTATTTCAATGGATTCAAATACTGGTTTTTAAGTTATTACAGAAAAAGCTCAGGATCTAAAATTGTTAAGTTTTGTCTGTTATTTCTCACATTTCAATAATAATAATAAAATAAAATAATATATATAATTATATATATGAAGAATTGTTTTAGTTTTTCATATGTCATTTACATTATTTACCCGATGTCTTACTTAAATACTGTTTTCCCCTCCATTTCAACTCAAATTGATGTTTCAAGAAAATAGACTACTTAATGTAATTAGTTTTGATCTCTGATATGATATTTTCTTTCTTGACTTATGAGATAAAACTAAAAGTATCCATCATGCATATTGTAGGGGTAGTAGGCCCAATACTAGACAATGGGCCACGGCCCGTCCGAGGAGTCCACCCGTCCGAGAACAACAAAGTCTAGAAGGACTCGTCCGAAGAGAATCTATTGTTGGGATAAACAGAGGAACGAACTAGGCCAATGCTCCAGCACCGGCCCTGGTATTTCCGAGGAGTCCCCTAACGTTTATAGACCATAACGGACAGGTGGCAACAATAAGATATTTTATAAAAATTTGCTGCTACCGCATTTATGACTCTGCAACAAACATCATGGCCGCATTAATGCAGAGTGTACATCTGAACAGTGACCCTAGTCCCTCATAGCTACCAGGCGAAGGCTTTAGGGTGGCTGATGGGACAGGAATCAGGACGAAGCCGCCCATTTGGCATGTGTGAACTTGCCTATAAATAGAGATTAAGGCAACATAGAAGAGGGACGGAACATTTTTAGGAGGAAGAAGGTAGAGAAAAAGGAGAACTGAAGGAGAAGAGAAAAGAAACAAGAACACTTGAACAAATGTTATAAGCATCTCCTCGGACACATCCGAGCCAGAAACCAAGACGTATACTGCACCCCTCTATCATTAAACTGACCCAACTAAACTTGGGCCAACTCCCAGTTTGCCTTTTGCTGTATTAGCCGAACCCACTCTCTTACAAATAAACTGTGGGGATATTGTTTGCGAGTAGGACAAAAGCCCATCTTCCTTGTAAGCCCAAACTCCAAATTGTACCCCTACACATATTATAAAGGTTACATTGGAATTCAATAATAAATGTGGTCTCCAATATGCAATCTATGCATTGGCAAGACCATCTTACACCCCAGTCAAAGCTTCACTATGTATTTACAAATGTGAATTAATGTATTTTAGGGGTTCCTTCCTGTTGAAGCTTTGGTTTCTGAAATTGAAGTTTGGGGATTAGGTGGGAAAGCAGCTAAGGAAGTGCAGAGTTCATACAAGAAGAGAGAGGAGCTTTTCACAGAGCAAAGACGAAAGGTAACCTGCCTAGATCAGATTAAGGCATCTTGTATGCTTTTGAATTTTGCATTTGAAAGTTAGGTATAGATGACATAAATCTTATGTTTATCCGCTCCTCTTGCAGGTTGACTTGAAAACATTTGGAAGTTGGGATGAATCACCGGAAAAGATGATGATGGACATGATCTCTGATCCCAATACAGTTCGGCGAGAAGATCGTTAAGACTGTATAGATTTAAGATAGTACAAATGCTATATTATACTTTTGCTGCTCAGGTGTAGTAGTATTTAGAAAGTGTAAATTATGCAAATGACTCTTTGAGAGTCTTGTTAGGCTGGAAAGTTGCTGTAAAGAAAACTACAGAAGCGTAAAAGTGACCAAACATTTGAAGCTTTTCTACATATAGCAATCTTCTCGATACATAGTCTACCGCTGCAACTGTGCTGTATTGTGCTTATATCAATTGGCCTTGTACAGCTAAATAGAATTTTAGGAAACAAATAGCTATTATTTATCATGTTGGAAGACCAAGGTAGTTCCGTGGTACAGAGTAGAAACGGCTAACAATAACAACCAAGAAACCACGTAGTACTCTTTGTAAAAGAGGGTAGATGATATTGGCAAGTTCACACCGTTTGTGAACACATGATTTCACCTTCAGCCTTTTATTACGAGAGAGAAAAATGCCATTAAGATGGGCTCATTTGCATAGGGTAATTCATATCGCATAATCTAAATAGGACCCGAATTGGCCGTGTTAAATATAGGTCTCAGTCCAGGCTTAAAGATCTGCCTAAGGCAAAGTGATATTTCAACTCTTATTCAGTATGGCCATCAACTTGTATCAATTGATTCAATTCCAATGCAAGTTTCTTGTATTTGAGGGGGTGGTGGGGGAAATATATATATATATATATATATATATATATTTGGCATGAGAGACACCGAGAAATTATTCACCCTTCTAGGACAACTACCACGTTAGCAATACCTAATAGACCGCTCATTCAATATTATTGTGTTATGAGTGACAATTTATTCACTCTACTTGGAGGACCACATCAACAATACCTAGTGGTCTTTCCACTCAATAAAATTGTGCCATGTGTGACAATTTATTGAGTCAAATCCTAGTCACCATCCCAATTATAAGGATTTTTTTTTTAAATGTATGATTAGGTTAGTGATTAGGACCTAACTCAACAAACTGTCATACATGGCATAATATTCTTGAGTAAAAAGATTACTAAACATTATTGATATAGTCCTCCTGTAGAGTGAATAATTTCTCAAAAGATACCAATTACAAAACTTATTCGTAAGATTTTTTTTTTTTTTTTTTTTTTTGAGGGGGTCGTAAGAATTAATTTAGACCTTGAAAACCAACAGCAATATAACACGTTCCAAGACACTATCACTACCAGCAGGGACAACCACCAAACAATTAGGGGGGAAAAAATACAGGAACACCTGTACTATTCTATAAAGTGCCGGTGTACTAGAATTTTATGCCTTTTGTAAAGAAATATTTTATTTATTATGCGTAAGTAGAAGGGACTAGAGAGTTAAAATAAAAACTTCCTCTCAACTCAATTGGAAAGAGATGGAAATTCCTTGCTTGGTTGATACTTGGGAAGGCTATGCCAAAGTAGCGAATATGGAAAATCGGGCCCGTTTGATACATGCATTTAAACACATGTTTTTAGTTTTTAAACAACATTACACATGTTTTTTCACACTTTTTCACCCACATTTATTTTCAAAAAATACAAACAACATTACTAGAACAACATTACCAAACGGATATTTTCAAAGATGTTAAAGCTGTCATTTTTCTTTCTTTTCTTTTCTTTTTTTTTTTTTTTGCTAAAACCAACAGTTTTATTTTAAAAAAATAAAGAACTTGCAAACCAACATTACAATATCAAGGCTTTAAATAATTTTTTATTTTTTTTAAACATTACAATATCTAAAAAAGCAATTTTATTACAAAAACCATTGATTGGGAAAACCAGCCTAATATTGCAAGCCATCCCAAAGGCAAAGTATTGGTCCTTCGCTATCTTGTGTCAAGATATAAATTCAAATTGGTGCGTGGGAAATGCAAACTAGCTTTTCTTTGTTATCTAGTATATGCATTTTTCAAGTAAGAACTTTTAATGTGCCCATACCGTGCCCTTATTATGCACACAACTCTTTCTTTTATGATCATAATAAGAGGATGAATCAAAGGAGCAAAAAGACTTCCAAACATCCACAACTCATACAGCGAGGATTCAATTAAATCACAGTGAATCACCCGATGCATCCATGGTGAAGCAGAACAAACATGCTAGCAGCACAAACCAAAAGAATAGTTCAACATCAGGTCTGACATGGCATTTTCTTTCCAAAAATGAAATGTTCTGTGAAGCAAAATCTGACTACCCACCATCCATAATGATCTCAAGCTATATGTATATCAGATAAGATAAATTTACTGCTTCTTCTCTTCTGCTTTCCTTGGCTGAAAGAAAGGGGACATTTGTAGCATTAGAACATATAACTAATCATTAATGTTCTTGCAAGCCATGAGCAGAAACAGCATCCAGTCTCATGAATTACCAAATGAGAATTCTCACTTACCCACAAACACAACATGCCCACAACAAGAAGAGAAACAAAGGTCTACCCTATGCTATCTAAAGCTATACATATGCTGCAGATGCAAGAGGCCACAGAACCACCAATCAGAATTCACATAACCACAAAACAAAGCAGCATATAGACCATGATATCTCCAACATAGTAGTATGCATTTTCTGCTTATTCACGGGATTATGGTTTTGCCATTCAATAAGCATCCAACACAGCCCATAGCATTCAGTTAATGGTGATTCTAATTTCTAACATCCACAAAAGATACTAATAGCGACTTGTAGAGGATTACATAATTTCCATAATCATCAGAGGATCTTGTAGAGGATTACATAATTTCTACAATCATCAGAAGATATGATAAATGAAAAGATTGCAATCATTTGATGTGAGGACTTGGTTAGATATGCGTATCTTTTTTTAATTTAGTTTGACAAACATGTATGTTTTTATATGTAGTGTTTGTTTGCATGCAAGAGGACAACAGGTAGTAAAATGGATTAGGAGAATAACAACCATGTATGGGTTGTTATGTCAAAAATGCATAATACCTCATTGCTCTGCATATGGATTCCTCTGGAAAATGTCCGAAACTGTTGTTGATGATCATCGTGTCCTCACATGTCTGTGATGTCAATCAAATCTAAGTATCCTACAAATAGTTGGTGCTGTGCTTTTTAAATATTGCATTATGTGAGAGGTTTAGCTGATTGCATGTCTTTTCCTGCCCGTATCCTGGGTAAACTTCTATCTAGGTTAGAGAGGAAGGAAGGAGTTGGAAAAACAGAAAGTTGTGTTTGAATTTAATGTCAATTATAATTATGTTCCGCATTTTGGGAGTTGCATGTTCCAAACCCTAGTTAAGGCATGGTTCATGAGAGCCACAATACATCCTCAAAATGCTAGAGTTCTACTTAAGAGGATTGATGTGGTACACACCCCACCACATGTTAAATACTTTAGGTGCTTTTTTCAGCCATGATTTAAGGAGGGATGACATTTAGCTAAGACTTTTAGGGCATTGCATGTGAAGAGAGTCCAACCCATCATTTGAAAAAATGCCTGAGCCAAACTGAATGGTATATATCACATACCATTAGATGAAAGAAACTTATACTTTTCTGTTATCTTAGTAACAATAACATACTTTGAAAGATTATTCTGATATGAATCAATCTTAGTATTAGTTACATCTGCCTAGAAAGATTATCAGCAGATTAATTGAAAGTCTTCAATTCTATAGTTTGATTGATCCAATAGTAAATTACTGAATTACTGAATTATGTAAAGGAAACAAATGTGACCCATGGGTATTTAGAGGTTTAGTAAAACAAATTAATACGCACATTTTCCCTACTAAGAGAAATTATTTGTTTTTTCCAGGTAAATTTTATTTTAAAGATCAATTGGAACTTTTGAACATCAATGTTTGATCAATCCCTTATACTCTTTATTCCTATTGTACGGTATAAGGAAATAATGGGCAATCAAGAGATAAAGGGAAATATAAGATTCGAATTCCTAAGGAAGTTTTGATATCAGTGAAAAAATAAATAAAAAGATAGAAATCCCATTTAAAGATGCCTGGAAGTCCCTGGCCATTTAAGATCATCCTCTTCACAAAAGACCATAATGTATAAAACTAAAAATTAAGCAAGCATCTCAACACAGCCTATAGAATTAAATGGTAAACCAAACATAAAATAATTACTAGCTCTCTTTACTGACAAAACCTTATCTTGATGTAACTAAAATAATTACTAGCTCTCTTTAGAAAATTAATAAAAACAATTGAAATGGTATTCAAGCTGTTCTTTTGATTTATTCTATTATAAGGCAATGATTTGATGCTAAAAGAACCTAACTATCCCTGATATATCATATATGCTCTATTTACTCAATCTAGAAGTTTTTTTGTACTTAGGATTTAAGTCATAAGAAGGCACTAAATAGGGATAGCAACAAGTATGTCATAATCAGATGTTCGTTCTTCTTAGTATCCATTATTTTTTTTGCTGAATACTTCTAAGTATCCATTAGGACATTATTGTACTTGGCAAGTTGAGGAAGTGTTAAAGATGATGGAGATTAATCTTAAAAGTGGATGGATATTCCATAAGTGTTGTAATGTGCTAAGCATTACATTTTGCTTATATGCTTAGGTTTACTGGGTTTTTGGTTTCTTGGGTGCATTTGTTTCACATGAAAATCAATACCGGAAAGCATTTTACACCATTGTGTGTGTTTGGCAGCAACTGAAAATTTGGTCAAACTGAAAATGATTTACAGTTTGACTGTAAAACACCCCCTCCCACCCGTAAATTCATTTCCATACTTGTTTTACCTTCAAACAACATTTTACAGACTGAAAATGTGGAGAGAGAGAGAGAGGAGACACCGCTGGACCCAAAGCTCATCGGCGCCGCCGTTCTCAGCGCCGATGAGCATGAGAACGAGTGCTCCAGCGCCGAGGAGCACGAGAACGAGTGCCGATGAGCTTTGGGTCGTCCCGATGAGCACGAGAACCAGCGCCGAGGATCACGAGAACGAGTGCCGATGAGCTTTGGGTCGTCCCGATGAGCACGAGAACCAGCGCCGACGAGCACGAGAACGAGTGCTCCAGCGCCGACGAGCACGAGAACGAGTGCCGATGAGCTTTGGGTCGTCCCGATGAGCACGAGAACCAGCGCCGATGAGCTTTGGGTCGGCGAGAACGAGAACCAGCGCCGATCAGTTTTAGCTAAACAGGTACGGGTTTGCGATTATTTAACAAATAAAAGTAATGCACACCAACTATTCGACGAAATGCCTCAACCAAAACCCACATCAAAAACCCAGAAACGAAACACAACCCATTAATCAGAAAACACAATTACGCACCTTGGTGCCAGGCGCGTGCTGGCGGAGCTCCTCTTCGGGAATAAAAACAGGCCAAGCCTCACCAGCTTCACGGAACATTTGCTCGGTCTCGAGGAACTGACCCTTATCGAGAATCATAGTCCTTATGGTCTGGGCCGGTGTGGATGTGGCGTCGTAAACCTCTTCGACTCCGTTAACGAAAGTGACGGTGATTTGGGGAGGGTGATCGTCGGTTCGGCGTTTGACTTGGATTTGACAAGCAGGGTTGGACTCTTTGGCCTTGGGAGCGTTGCACTGTGCCAAGAATTCCATGCACGAGGCTGTGCGTGGGTCCAAGGCATTGAACTCGATCCGAACTCTTGATAGGAACTTCAGCATTCTTACTCAACACTCACACTCTCCCCTCCTCAAGATTTCTTGAAAGTAAAGATTTTTAGAGAAAAAGGCTGTCTGTCTGCTGTAACTTGTAAAAGTTATAAATGGTTTTGCTAAGAAGAAGAAAACTGACTTGTTGCAAATATTCACTGTGAAGTAAAACATTTTGGGCCTCTTTGTCAGGTTGCGGGGATAGCTCAGTTGGGAGAGCGTCAGACTGAAGGTCGCGTGTTCGATCCACGCTTACCGCAATGGTTTATGCTTTTTTAATTTTTTCGCTATAGTTGGGATTTCTTTTTTGGACTTTTTCCAGTCACACATCGAAAACTTAAAGAGAATTGCAAGGATTTATAAAATTTATTCCTGATGGCCAATGTAAACAAGGACCACGAGACGGTGCGAATGGGCCGCTAGCTTTGCATTTTGTATTGCCAGGCCCAGGAAAGTCCCCGGGCCTCTTGTTGCAGAGATGCATACTCTGAAACGAGTTATACTTCGAGACTGGGAATTCATTCGCGTAGTGCGAGAGGCTGAGACACGTGTGGAGCCCATGAATTCTCGCCTAAGTAATTTGGCTGATATTACACAGTTATTCACATGGTCCCACTGTGGACAAACTGAACGGGGCTTACGCTCTCGTGGTCCACTTTTTTTTCTTTTTTTTTCCCTCTTTTCTGGGCACCGGGACTCAAAATCAGTGTGAAGGTTCGATGTGGTCTCTACATGACAGGTTTCCAACATATTTTTCGTAGTTAATAAACCATACCATCTTTCATTCTAATCTTTTATCCCCTTGGGATGACTCATCATCTGACCAAAAAATAATTGTTTAGATCATTTGAATACTATATTAGCCCGATTAATATTGTTAATTAATATTGTTGATAATTCTTTTGCTAATGCACTACTATATATATGATAATTCAGCACAACGTGTTATATACTGCTTTCGCATTAACTAATATCCGCCATTTGACTGTCATATCAAAGCTCTAATCAGAATTCAAATCTTTAATGTTTCAAGCAAGAAAAGAGTAAAATGTTACTTTCAAAAAAAAAAAAAGAGTAAAATGTTAAAAGTTGAAATACTCTGTTGATAAAACCAATCCAAAAAAGATAACTAAAATATGGAGCTGCAACAGGCCTCCATCGGGGAAAATGTACAATTTCAGGAGTGAGGTGAGACTAACTGCTGATCTCCCTATCCAATTTCATTCTCTTTGCACTTTGCACTTCCTGCACGCTACTACTACCGCGATGCTGGATTGACGCATCATGCTGATATGAACAGTTGGCTCCATGACGACATCCCCTTGAACTATTAAAGTATATGCAAGGCTTCATTATTTTGGGTCTCAAATCTCTTGGTTTCTGGTTATTTACTAATTCCTGATTTGCACTTGGCTGGTGACTGTTTCGGTTACCATATTGTGGAAGAGTCTCTTGTCTTTCTCCTCCATGTTGTTGAATCAAGCTCTTGTAGTAATTGATGTCCTTTGCTGGAGGAGCTCCAACGGAGACTGAAGAGGAAACTGGAATGGCTGCTGGTGAAGGAAGTCGGGGATTAGGAGCTCCCACTCCGACCCCATTTGGCAGATGGTAGAAAGGTATGCTTGATACAGTGACTGATGATGGTGTACTGATCACTGCCCTATCAATGTGAACAGGAGGTTGATCTAATGAAGCCATGGGAGGTGACCTCGGCTTTGTTGAGTTCGTGGCTGTTCCATAATCTGTAACCAATTTCTCAATCATTTTTGGGTTGTCTAGAAGTTTAAAAAGCAAATCCTGGTCAATCAAGTTTCCATGCTCATTGCTCTTCATGAATGCATTAATGGCGGCAGATGCCGCTGCTACAACATCAGGTTCTGCGACAACAGCCATTCCAGTAGCTGGCTGCTGGTTAGGAGGATTTGTAATGATAGGTAAACTACATTGGGATGCATATGGAATTCCAGGAGCCAATATTAGTGGCTGTTGGCTTACAGGAAGACTAAATGGTGTTGTGGAAACAGATGGTGAATCTACTGCCATGTCTTCATCTTCAACGGGAGTAATCGGTATTAAAAGAGTCTGCCCGTCGTCATGACCCAAGTCTACTGCATCCACTGAAACAGTAGGGCTGCATGGAGACAAGAAAACTGTTAGTTCAAGGAAGAGTATCAGTATTACAAGAGCAAAAGCTTTACAAGGGAAGAAAAATATCAGACTTTGGAGGAATGGCAGAGGGGCGTGGATAAACAGCTTCAAGTACTCTCATCTCCCTCTGATTTTGACCCTCGGTCTCTTCACTTTCTTCCCCAGCAACCACTTGCCAAGCGACATTCAGCACAAACTGTTGAAATTAAATATAACAAAAATAAAATTATAAAAGCAAAGCAATGACTTAAAAGTGAAGCTTTCAAATCAGATTTTCAGGGGCATAATTCAGTTTTAAAAATAAGGAAAATGGTCTAAATAAAAACTTCCCAAACTCTGATTTACCTGAGGCGGACATCTCCATTTGATTATAGGAATTTGGGACAACTTAATCTGCAAATGGTTAGCAGGATGAGCTCCTTCAAAGCCAGGAGGCAGATTATCATCAGACCCTAAACCAGTTGAATGCAATAGCAAAGATGTCTTTGCTTGGAGGTGATCTTGACCGCCCAACCCAACTTGTGAAGGTGATTCCTCAGATAGGAACAGCTTAACCTGTTTAAGGGAGAATATCATTACAAATAGGATAATACAACTAAACAAATGATATCATTAAATCCATAATCCTTATTAAATTTTACTAAATCTGTCAAGCAACTAAAGCTTAGGCACACAGTGAAATAACAGTGTAAGCATACTTCAGTACAGAAATTTCAGAAGCGCTTTTTCCCTATCCTTGTTTCGAATTTATATTTGACTTCAAATTTAAAACCAAAAGAATATATACATGCGAAACAAAAAATATATTAAAAAATCAAGGACTGCCTAGAGGGGGGAAAAAAGATTTCAAAGCAGCTCTACCAAAACCATATATGCATAAACTGACTTCACTTCATCTGATACCATGTGCATCTTGACCCTGTCTAACACAGATTGTTCTGAGGACTATTGCCTATCTCAACTCCAGTACATTTGACCTAAAACCATTCATGATGTCACTATATGGAATAATATAGCACACTGATTGCTATCCATAACCAATTATGAACTACTTGTTTTGAAACAAAACTCCATTTACCCCATGAACTTAGCCCTGAAGGAGGACAAAAGAGAACCATAAGCTCCTCAATAACAAGACAACGGTTTGTATGTCAACAGTAACTGGGCAAGGCAACGTTTTTTAAAATAATAAAAAGTATAATTTGAGACTACTACAGGACTGGACATTTTAGGGATCAGCTTGATCTTAAGCATTGCAGGGAACTATAGCTAATCTTTTTACTCAAACCTCCAGGAAATTGATTTATAACAAATCTATTGAATCCCCATAGTTTCTGGAGGTAACATTTCATGGTGTCTAATTTGCCATAATTTTAAGTCCCTTTGCCACTGGGAAAGCAAATGACCAAATATCCAAACTCCTTCCACCATTGCTCAAATTTAACATTCGGCAAGCATAGGAGCCAAACCAAACCAACTTTAAAATCCTCTACTCCTCAACAGAAAATATAAAGAAAATGTATATGACCATTGGGTCAATTCCACTGGGTAATCAAGAAAATGTATATCATCATTTGGTCATTTCCACCAGGTAAGTAAGGATGAATGTTCCCATGAATCGTAGACATGCTGAGACAGGATTCACTTAAAAACTCTGGTAACCATTAAATTTGGGGCTCTTTCGGAGTCATTGGCATTGCCACTAATATTGTAGCAAAACTTTTCTAATTGGCAAGGGATAATCATCTTTTAGCAACTGGGAAATCTTTCATCTTACTGAATCTGATGCCAGAGCTGTCTATAAAGCCTCTGATCTGACCCTGAACCTCTGGATAGTCATGCTGGACTTACTAGAATTGTGGACAACTACTGATATCCAGTAAGGATGCATCGTAGGTCAGACACCGTGGAAAGGCATATTCATCTAAATGGCTGGCCAACCAAGGACTTCAGTCACCTTTCAGTCTGGTTCTTTTGCATGCCCTAGCCATGAGTATGTAGAAATTATCATAGCATATTGGCCCTCCCATGTTGGAAGCAACTGAAGTCTTGGGTAAGTCTCCTTTTCAAAAGAAAGAAAAATACAATTTTAGAAGGGAATAAGAAAACACTGTTAAGTTGCACCACTCCATACTAATGCATCAGCATGGACACATTTAAACTTTTGCAGCTACAGAACTAAAGGAATAATAGATCCACTGATTCTACAACATTTAACATTCATACACATACATACATATTCTTAAATTTTCTAATATATATATATACTTTTTTAAAAGGTGGCTGTAAACTGGCAAATAGGAAAAACAATCATAAATACATCACTTAAAACAAAAAAGAGACCCTTAAAAGTACTTCATAGAAGTAAATCTCAACATGGGACAATTAACCATCTACTAACCCCCCACCCCCACAAAAGAATAAAAATATATTGTGATGCATGTCCAATGAAAAAAGAATTTGACAAAAAGAAATGATTATGGGGTAAATGAAAGAAGAACAATCACATGGAAATTCAAGCCTAGGTTCTTACCTGATTATTTTAGAACTCTTGTCAAAAGGCCAATTGAAACCAGCGTCTCAAACAAAAGGCATCCACTAAAGAACATGGGTATTCAAGATCAAAGGGTAAAAGTCGCAAAGCAACTGCCATGACTAGGTACCTCATCAAATAGAAACTAGACATTTTGTCTAACTGCCATCATCTATTACACGCATATAGGTTGCATTTCAAAATACTAATGCAGCCACAATTCCACACAAACACAGTGGCATATCCCCAAAAAAAAAAAATCCACACAAACAACATGATGGTCAGCTTATAAACTCTCTTTAGGGTCTGAGACATTTACATAACAGAACATGTGTAAGATTGCATGCAACCAACACACACAACAATAAAAATATGTGGGAAAACTATTTTTAACTAGCACCTTATGGAAAGAGTGAACTGATACAGGTCATTAGGTCTAAATAAAGGAGATGCTCCTAGTTCAAAAGGAGCCTAAAGCCTATAAACATCTAGAGATCAAGCAGTGTTACAAATTCTTCTAATCTTTTTTTTCCACTAACCCCATTCTAAAGGTTCTTAGTACTTGACCATGAAACATAGCTAGTTTATACATTCTTAAGATACTTTTGAAAACTCCACCAGACAAATTACCCAAAAAGAAGAGAAAGTTGGACAAAGCTTGGCTTCAAACTTGGTTGAAGCTTGAGGCTACAACCAACAATATGAATGTGACATTGTGACACATGTTCACTTACTGAACCACATTTAAGTGATTATATACAATCATGACAACACGTGTCATCTTCCTACCAAGTTTGTAGTCAAACTTTATCCTATGATATGTATTTCACTTATTACAGTCCCTTCTAATTCAAATTTCATGATAATTAATTGAGGTACCATTTCAATGTGAAACATACTTCCCTTTCTTCATATTCACAATTCACAAAGGACAGTGTTTTCATCCAAAACAGTTTAAAGGACAGTGTTTCCTCCAATCCATTACATGACAATTCACATGACCATACAAGTTTTTTAACCACATGATTCATTAAGTCACTTAAACATGTCATATGACTACTAAATTGATCGTGCGATTGAAGTACATACTTGGTCATTTCAATTGACATGTGGTGGATGGGAGGTCCGAACCAGTTTGGAGAAAATTTTTGTCCATTTACAAAATGAATTCATTTAAATGTAAGCAAGACAACCTTCCTGTGGTAGTTTTTTCAAAAATCCTACTAAATGATCTAGAGAGAAGCAATGCAATTTCATAAAGTTTATTTGCAGGAACTCCGATTCGCACACAAGGCCATTCTTCCAAAAATCACCCAGGGTCAATTTCACAATACATTTTCTGCCACTAAGCTCTACCTAAAGTGATATTCACTGTAGAATAACAGAATATCATATAATGTTTTCACCACCCAACACTCTTCTCTGCATTTTTGCTAGTGTAGCATATTCAACTCATATTAAAGAAGAAAGAACTCCCCCAATCACAACTTAGCATGGAAGATGGCCATGCTATATCAACTGTTTGGTACGTTCATGGAACAACAAGAAATACCCTATACGGCCAATTATCCATCAAACATGCTCATTGCAGCTTCAAAAGGCATGGAAATTTTTTTGAACACCTACCATCTTAAGCTATGTTTTTAGCATTCATAAACACATAAGTAATTCATATTCTCAACTTTGAGAGCTAGTACAGGATAAGAAACTGCCACCATCTTCAAAAATGTTTCCTGCAATAGTTTGACAGCATAACTCTGTATACTTTAATGCGTTTTCTGTCTTGTTTCACATATAATCAGATTTTAGTTTACAAACTGCTCATAATTGCTATATACAACTATCTGAGGCATTCATCCCACAAAACAAGTTTCTCCTTCCATTAATTGAGCAACCATCTCCCTCTAGATATGATTCATGTTAGCAACTAAGAGACCAAATGAGCTTGGTGTCAAGCTAATCAATCTTAATTGAAATTTGGTAGGCTTTTCAATGATCCAAAGTTTATCCTTAATTATAGGTTTTGAGATGGTAAATGCTAAATTTTTTAAAAGTCTTGATAGGAATGCTCTTAAAGGCATCCGTTAGTAAATAATAATAATAATAATAATAATAATATATGGTAATTCAGTTGTTAGAATGGGAGAAGGATTTGAATCTAGTTCTTTTGATAAAGAAGACCAAGTAATGTCACTTTTTGATTTTTGACAAAGGCAATTTTAAATCTAATAGCTGTTAGGATTGAACATTCAGAGAGTAGTGCGATACTTGGAAAACAATGGAATCAAAAGCTTGGCTATATTACCGTTGGTTCAAAACAAAAAAAAAACTTGGCTATATTAATGAAAATTAATTACTGAAGACATCGTTTAGGATATTATATATATACTATTCATCTTATGGAAAAGATATAATTTTGATACTCTCAAAAATATATGACAATCTTTATTTAAAATTTCATTCCACCATATAAAGAGAATAATTACTTGAATTGATTTAAATGGAGTGACACCATACACCTAGTTTTCTAATGATTGAAACTTTGTCATAAAATAAAAGAACCTCTATCCACTTGTATTTCATATACAGAGGTTCTGTGCATTATTCCAAGTGTGGAATATAGAATGCTCGCTGTGATACCAGAGTTACTGGGTTGTGTTACTTTGCTCAAATGCTGACAACCACAGAACAATATCAGGGACCAATGATGATTTTATGGGAACAACATTAAGCTTGACAATTTTTTGTTGACAAGTAAATTTTAGATTTATGAAGACAAAACAAAGAAACATACCATCAACAATGAGCAGAGGATCATCCTCGAGTCTCAACTCTCAGGCAGAGCAGTCGCTGGTTAACATCCTCTTCAGGCAAAAGCTTTGGCTTGTATACAGCCAGAGAGGCTTATTGTATCTGTGAATTCGAAGAGCATGCTCATCTTCCATAATTCTCTTGCAATCAATACCAAGCATCTTAAATTGAAATCCTTTCTAAGCTGTTCTTTTCTTTTTTTTGGTCAGGACCAGGATTATAAATATTTCAAATTGAAAATTATTCAACCAGGAAAAAGAACTTCAGGTACAGTTATTTCAAGATATATGAATAATAAATAACCACGCAGAAGTTATCTGAAATAAATTTAGTAAGGGAATTACTTCATCTCAAGCAGTAATATCTTGAAATAAAAAGCTACCATGACAATTTATTTACATAAGGTGATCTGGTTTCTCAAAATTACAATGGAAGACATTGACAATGAAGCTTGACAGAGCAACTTTATAGATCAAAAGTGACATCATTGTATGTTTCAGTTCAGAGTGATATCAATTCAACAGTCACAGATAACGCAAAAGTCTTAAGATTTGCTCCATATTTTTTATATTAGCCTGTTATTTTACGTTAGCATAAAGATATCCTCTTAGTCATGGCAAAAACCCTAACATAAATATGGGCTAAAGAGCTTAATGCAACCCTATACCTTTCCTCAAATCTTTCTCTCTCCACTTCTTTTCTCCTTCTCTCTCTTTTAGTCCTAATAACTCATATTTTAATTCGACCCAACTCAAAGTAAAAACTATTAAGCATACAAGAGAGATTGGTTGTTTCAACTTCCAAGCAAGTAAATAGTTCAGTTTTTTTCCAACTACTAGTGACTCAGTATCAAACTTCAAGCTGTAAAGCTTTAAGATGCAAATATGCAGTTCCATATCCCAAATCTAGACTTCAATTTTTTAACATGGCCAAATAATTAAATAAAACTATTTCCAATATGAGCATACAACTCAGGACTTGATGATAATCAACTTCAGCTTCCTATTTGATTACTTTTTTTTCTTTTTTCTTTTTTGATAGGTAAAAGTGATTGTTAACTCTGAAGTGATTGAACCCGCACTCTCTTATTCAATTATCAAAGATTTTACCGATTGAGCTAACTGAAACCTCAAACTTCCTATTTGATTACAGATGATAAAAACATCCATCCATCCTCAACAGAGGTTATCACATGCCTATGGAATGCACATATCAATTATACAGCAGGTTCTACACAGAGTAGAACTAAGCAATTTTAAGAAAACTCAATAAAATGGAAACAAGTCATTTCCCTTACCTGTTTGAGTAAATCTACGGCAGAAAACACAAGAAGATCGTCTTCATTTTTCCTTTTTATTTTCTGATAACTACCCTTTTCCTCAGCATCAACTGAAGAGGTTTTTTCGTTTAATTTAACTATCAAACCATATACAAAATGCTGGGATTCATTGAACATATGGCATTCAAAAATAACAAATAATCACGAGATAATACCAAAATAACATACACAAAACGCTGCAAATTTCTTAGCTTACTCTAAATCAGAATTCAAATGTGAAGAGAAATTCCCCTATTTGTGTCTGTGTCATACCCATCATCAGAGGCTTCGATTCGGAGTAACACGATTCAAATTGATAGAGACTGAGTTGAAGGGAGATCAGGTAAAGGAAGGGTAACAAAGAGAGTCAATACTCGAGGCAAATTGGTTTAAAGGAGAAAGGAAGGGCTGAGAGGGGAAGAGATGAAATCATATATAGATAGATATTGTAATATGGAGTGACTCCCGCAAGGAATGTTACGCTGGTTCATTTGGCCCTCAATTCAACACCTCAAAGGTTAAGATGGATAACAATTAATAAGGAATAACATTCTGCAAGCAAAGAGAAAGGGAGAGGGGTCACAAGATTTTCATAAGTCTGGCATGGCTTAATAGGAGGCTAAGCTGAATTTATGGCTATGCCTCCGTTATTTAATATGTATAGATGAGAGATTAACATTGGCATACACCTAATGATTAATCCTAGGATAGCTGAAGAGGATGCATATACTAATATTATTTAAGTCCAACTACGTAAAGTTTGTAATGAAGCAATAAGAAATGATAATTATGGAGTAATTAGATATAGTCATTATAGGATAAAATCCAAAATGATAATCCTGACTGGTGAACTAAACAAATGAGGAAACTGACAAAATGCATGTGCAAAGGTAAAAGAAATACTCTGGCTTTGTAAGGAAAGATACCTGCCTTGCAAGATTCTTCAATACTCATGCTCCATCATAGTTTATAGATTCCACAACTTGAAGCTGCAAGGACCAGTTCACAGCTTTTGCAATAACAGTTTGCCTCACATATACTCAAAAACCTAGGCTGCAACATTGTAGAGTCTTGGGTCTTCACTGCAGCAGACAAAAGAACACCCCAAACTTCATCCAGATTCTGTTCAGATAAAGAATTCATATAACTAAGAAAAATGTAAAGCAACCAAGGACCGAATCTGGGGTAGAAACCATAGTCAACCAGATTCTGACAAAGTCCATTTTAAAGACTTCAGCAAGTATTCTTTGCATATCCCATATTACACAAGCAAACCACTTACAGACTAAGAGGATAAGTTCCTTAATATTTTGGATTGAACAGACAAAGTTAAGTCAAGAGTCATAACTTTAATTAATAAAAGGCAGTAATGTAAACTAAGATCAGTGTTAACTGAAAACCAGCAAATGACCCAACATTTAAAATTTGGGAAAACTTTTGATCATTATCATTTCAAGGGTCTCTAGCATGTCAAAATATAATCAGAAAATTATACAAGGAAAACAGCATTTACAGCAATACTCATAATCAAAATCAATGACGTTAATACACCTCAAGCACTTCTCAAGCACGGCGTTTACTCAAACGCCAAGAATTCGGCTCGTGATATCTGTCATAGAGTGGCTCAATCCTTTCTTGTCGTTTTCGCTTGCTCAACTTTGTAGAATCTGCTACTTTGAAAAATCTAGGTGCCAGTTCCACGAGCCATTTAGGATCTATAACTGTGACCTCTCGCATGTACTCCTTTGTAGTCATCACCAGCTCATGGTAGATGACCCAGTCAGGTTGCCTCTGGAAAAGAGCACTGCTTGGATGTATATAGACCGGTTGGTTCTCTACTAGGGTCCTATAGCCCTCTTGTGGGTCCTTTCTAGATGCATGGAAAAAGAACCCTGCAGTAATCG
The DNA here is from genome assembly GCA_033629205.1 of Lithocarpus polystachyus. Classification (NCBI taxonomy): domain Eukaryota; kingdom Viridiplantae; phylum Streptophyta; class Magnoliopsida; order Fagales; family Fagaceae; genus Lithocarpus; species Lithocarpus polystachyus. Next base: position 12,032,899 of record CM066163.1, on the reverse strand, counting down.
CCTTTCGGATCTTTGTAAAATTTCTCCCAGCAGCCACTACGTCCAATTTATATCTGCAATGGTTTAAACTTCATATATCAGTATAAATGTGTCAAGTAAGCTCCACAGACAAAAAACTATAAACAATAATCACCTATTGCTTCATCAAAAAAACCAGTAGAACAGATATGGCACCCATAAAATTATATATTCAAAAAGGTACAGCAATGATTAGCTACATCAACAAATTAAAAGTTTTCTATAGCATTTGCTGCCAATTTTGCAACTAGTTAAATGGATAATGAGGGAAAAAGTAAACTTCTCTGCCAGCAAGCATTAGAGCTCATGAAAACTCCTGATATCACACAGATTGATACCACACAGACATACAGTTTGTTACATTTTTAGTGGGGGAGGGGGGACTCAAACCCTGGAAGTCTCCCTTGTAAAGGCCAGGAAATGCCATTTGACCTATTTGGTGCTTAGGGACCAAATATCATAATTGTGGTATCCAAACTAGGATGGACAACAAAAACTATTCTTTCAAGCATGAAAAGAAAACAATATTCTCAATTTACTAGTAAAAGATGCAAAATAATTAGACACTTCTAAAGAAATACAGTGGACAAGGACACCCAAGAGATTAGTCTCAGGTGCCTAAAATTAGCAGAAGATATGAAAGCAGCACTTGGAGCAAAGATAAAGGCAGGAAACAATAGAACAACTTAAAAAGAAAATAGAAAACATACTTGTCCATGATGGTGAGTAGCTGTTTTCTGACATCCTGTGCCCTCCTCAAGGATCTAGACTGAACAAAGTTCTCAAAACACCAGGGCCCAGAAAAGTTATTACTTTTCCAAGCCTCATAAACCGCAAGTAATGTCAGATGGTCTCCCTCTGGCTGGAAAAACTTGGCCCTCTTCTGATCAGCTTGTGCTTGTTTCTCTCTAGGCCTGTAGAAGATATTCCCTGTTTGAATCATTGCAATGATAGTCAAAATCTCATCACTGCATCCAAGGTCCACACTGGCAAGCAACATCTTAGATAATGGTGGTTCAAGTGGAAATTCTGCCATTTTCCGGCCCAATTTGGTCAGAAGCCCCTCCTCATCAAGAGCTCCTAGACTGTACAGCTGTTCCATGGCAGAAATGAGAGCTTGGGGAGAAGGTGGATCCATGAAATCAAAAGACAGAAGATCATTTATCCCCATAGCTTTCATGGTAAGCGTAGTTAACCCAAGATTTATCCTCTGAATTTCAGGAATTGAAGTAGGGGACATCTCATTGCGGTATGCACTCTCTGTGTAGAGACGATAACATTTCCCAGGTCCCGTACGCCCAGCACGCCCAGCTCGCTGCTTGGCTGAAGCTTGTGAAATAGGAGTTATGACCAGCGAATCAAGCCCTTGCTTTGGGTTATACACATTCTGCTTTGCAAACCCAGGATCAATAACATAATAAATTCCATCAATTGTCAAGGATGCCTCAGCAATATTGGTAGCAACTACCACTTTCCTCTTCCCCGGAGGTGCAGGTTCAAATATCCTTGACTGCATTTCACTAGGAAGCGCACTATAAACCGGTAGAATAATCAATTCTGGAACATTTTTACCTAACCCCTTCATCCTTTCATAAAGAGACTGGCACGCAAAATCAATCTCCTCCTGACCAGTCAAGAAGAGAAGGATGTCTCCTTCAGGTTCTGTCAAGTGGATCTGTAGCACAGTAATTAGGGATGCATCCAGGTAATCACTTTCTGGCTGTTTGGTGTAGAGTATCTCAACAGGAAAAGTTCTACCAGGAATTGTAAATATATTACAGTTAAAGAAATACCCTGAAAACTTCTCCGCATCCAGTGTTGCAGACGTTACAATCAAGCGAAGGTCGGGCCTGCGTTTCACTAGTTGCTTGAGTAATCCAAAAAGAACATCTGTGTGTATAGTCCTCTCGTGTGCTTCATCAAGCATAACAACAGAGTACTGAGAAAGGTTTTCATCGATCAAAATTTCCCTAAGAAGCATACCATCAGTCATGTACTTGATGACTGTATCTGGACCAGTACAATCTTCAAATCGAATAGCATATCCAACTTCCTCACCCAAACGACAACCAAACTCTTCAGCAACCCTCTTAGCCACAGACATTGCAGCCACCCTACGGGGCTGAGTACAGCCAATTTTACCCTTCGTTGTGTATCCAGCTTCTGCTAGATATTGAGTTACCTGAGTTGTCTTACCCGAACCAGTCTCACCAATTACAACTAGGACCTGATTTTCATGCACAGCCTGAACGAGTTCCTTCTTTAATTTGTAGATTGGCAAGCTCTGCCTCTGCTCCTGAATGGACAGCTTCGATCTCTGCCCAAAGCTAAGGGATTGTCCATAAGCATCCTTCTTCCACTCTGGCATATCATACGCTGATAAACCAACACCTCTAAGCTCCTGTGCAAGATGCCTCTCACCCGTCTCCGGCATAGGGTCTTCCCAAGGACGATTCAAATCCTTAGGAATAGAGTCAAGCATAGTTCTCTGCTGCTGTTCTCTTACTTCTCTGCGCTCCTTTATAAGCGCAGACTGAAGTGCCGCTGCACGACTCAAAGACCCTTCTGGATTCTTAAAAATTTTAACAGGTGACATATCCATTGAATACCTGCTCTGCCCGTGTAGGAACGCTGGTTCATCCTCATTCATCTCAATCTCAAGCTCCTCCTCAGCACCCTCTTCTTGATATAACAATCCATCTCCTTCCTCATCATAAGTGGGATAGTCTGCAAGAGTCAAAACACCAGAAGCAATCAACTGCTTCGCTTCCCACTTCTCTGGCGAACTCATCCTCTTCAGCGGTCTACGGGAAGGAACAGCATCATCCTCCTCCACTATCCTAATCCCCGAAAGGCCCGTCCTCGTTGTCGGCCCCTCCCTCGTCCCAGACGGGTTTGCCCTATTCAAATCATCCTCCGGACCCTTCTTCAGGGGAAGAAGATCCTTACCAGTATGCTGGTCGACATCCCTCATTGAAAGACTCATCTTCTGATTCGAAACAGAGATCACCTTCACATAAACCTCCTGATCCCGCTTCACAACATCCTTGGCATTAGTAATCCGCCGAGTTGCAATCTGCGAAACATGGACTATACCCTCTTTCCCCTTAAAATCACTCAATTGAACGAAGCAGCCAGAGTCCATCACTCTCGAAACCCTTCCCTTGTAAACCTTATAAACTTCTGGCTCATCCGAGTGGTACCGCCGATCCTTATTGCCTCTCCTATAATCAACATTACCACCATTATCTTCATTCTCATCGTCTCTCCTATGCTTCTCATGGCGATCACCATGCCTTCCTTTACTCCTGTAATCTCTTCTATCATCATACTCATCATCTTCAACATCCCTATCTGTACGCCTCTCGTCTCTATCGTAACCACGCCTATCTCTTCTATCTCTATCCCGATCTCTTTCTCCATCTCTGTTTCGATCTCTATCTCTATCTCTGTCCCTGTCTCTACCTCTACCTCTACCTCTATCTCTGTCCCTATCTCTACCTCTATGCCTATCTTCTGCTTCTTCTTCTCCCCTCTCTCTACGCCGCTCTCGGACCTCCAGTTCAATTTCCCTATCGAGCTCCTTAGCCCTTTCCCTAGTATCTGCAATCGCTAGGGCACCATACTTAGGTTTCTCACCGTCCACAACGCTTTCCTTCTTCGATTCCTTCGGCTTCGGAGGAAGAATGGCGTGGATAATCGTCAAAAGCGTACGGACAAAGTAATCGGGCATCTCAGCACCATTCTCTTTCAGCTTCGAGTCGAATTCGTCGACGGTCTCACAGTTTCGGCCCAAATCGGTGATGAACTCGGCGAGAACTTTGTCTCCAAACCCTAAATGCGTTTCCAGTTCAGAGCAAACCTTGGAGACGAGTGACAGGTATTCGAGCTTCTTCAACCCGTCGTCTTTAGCGGCGGGAGCCATTGTTGAAGATACAGATATAGCAGAGATTCAATGAAGGAAAAGAGATAGAGAGAGAGAGAGAGATTTGAGGATTCAGGGTTTATGCGTACCTGATTTAGGAATTTTTGATAAGCGAAACCCTAATTCCACTGTGTGAAAGTTAAATTGTTGGGGAGCGGCTCACCTCCACTTCTTTTGGTATACGCAGACACAGACGCAAGCGAATTCGGTATAATGGGGAAGCGTAAGTCCTCTCTCTCTCTTTTGTTTTGTTTTGTTTTGTGTGTTGTTTCTACAAAGTTCGCTCAAATTTCTTCTCAGACGGTCTTGTTTCGGCTATTGTTATTGTTTTCGTGTAGTAGTTAGTTTTTTTTTTTTTTTTTTTAATATTTGATTTAGTTAAAAAGACCCTAGGTTTTTTTGAATTACCTGAGTTTCTTTGTGTTTAAATTGTTGTGAAAAGCCACGGGATTACGCGGTAACCGGTTTTGGCGAGGTTTCGCTGGTGAGGTTAGTTATCATAGGAGTCTGATTGAACTAATGTGAGTGGAGTTCTCTCACGTCATTAAAAAAAGATAAAAGAAAAGAGCTCTAGCTCAATTGGCACTTCCTCCCATTGCAAGTGTTGGGTAGAGAGTGAGATTGAGATTGTGGGTTCAAGTCTTCAAGACCCCATGTAGTACGTGTGTGATTTTACTAATCAAAATTTGAACTTCAATTATTAATGCACCAAAAATCGGAAACAAAATTCTTTGAAAAGGGGAGTTTGAAATTTTTTTTTTTTTTATTTTTAAGAAACAAATATTTGTAATGTTTTCTTTATAAAAGAAAATTGCTGAGTTTTATATTGGTTTAAGCTACTTGGGCTTGTCTTTAATGCTGCTATCGTGGAAACTATGTGTTATGCGAATTTAATTGGATACTCAGCTAAATTGTATTTAATCTGAATGGTTTTAAATGAGCTATTAATTATGTTGCTGTAATAATCACAATTAAGTAATGAGAGTGATGGTAATGGATGATTGGTGTGACGAGTTTCTTTGTCGTTGTTTTTTTTTTTTTTTTATTGTTAAATTGTTGGCACTAAGGAAATATATAATTAACTAAAACTCACCTCTTTGAAATCAGAGTATATATGCGAAGTAACAGAGATTTAATTTGAAATCAAATTTTGGACTTTTATCCTTCACAAATGACACATCGCCGCTTCTGGATTTGATTTTGAACTTTTTTTTTTTGAAAGGGATTTGATTTTGAACTTTGAAAGATTGACTATACTCTATTCTCTATATCTATATCGATTATACTGTTTCCATGCGTATTTTTTATTTGGGTAAATTCCACAAATATACCTTGAAGTTTGGCATAATGCCAATCAAGTCTAAAGAATTTAAAAACTGACCACTTCAATCCTTAAACCCAAACGACTTAAAACGCCGATACCTATTTTTAATTCTTTCCAAAACTCTCATCTTTCTCTCATCTGTCTCCTTCAGTCTCTCTTATCTTTGTCCCAGAGCTCCTTTCTCTTCTTTCCATATGGCTTCCTCGTCCCTTTCTCTAATCTCTCTTTGTCTTTGTGGTGCGTCGCGGTGGTGGAGTTGCGATGGTTTGTGAGTTTTGGTTAGATTTGTGTTGGGAGATTTGGGTTTTTTTGTGGATTGGCTTTGGAATTTTATGGGTTTTAGTTTGAATATTTTGTGGGTTTTTTGGTTTGGATCAGCGGAGGCATGTGGCTGTCACCTTTAGAATTTCCCATGTTGATTCATCTGCCACAGTCACAGTCATAGAACGCACGTGCCGCCACGGTCTTGACCAAGCTGTGATCTAGACATTTCCAACCTTCACACTCGACGGATCACTAACTGAAAGCAGAGGCTAAAGAATTGCAATTGCATGCAAGTGAATGAGATCGTGAATCAAAAGAGTGAGTTGCTTGTGTTGGGGGTTTGACATTTTTGAGAATTTGAGAAGATTTTTTTTGGGGGTTTTGATTTGTTGGGTTTGGTTTTGGTTTTGGATTTGAAGCTAAGATTGGATTTTGATTCTGTGCTAGGGTTTGACATTTTTTTGAATTTGAGAAGATTTTTTGGGGGGTTTTGATTTGAAGCTAAGATTGGTTTTTGATTTTGTGTTGATGTTGTTTTTTGGTATGGTTCTTGACTGCAGGTTCTTTGACTTGGATTTAAATATTCAAATGAACTGATTTGTTGTGTTTTATTCTCATTAAATGAAAATTTGTTTTGATTGTTGGTTCCATTCAAGGGTTTTTTTTTTTTTTTTTTCTCTTGTTTGTTTACTGGGAATGTGTTCTACAATTTCTTCTTCTTTTACTTGTTTGTTTACTGGGAAAGCTTTGAGAATAAGAGAAAAAGAGGAAAAAGACTGAAGGAGGCAAATGAGAGAGAGAGGAGAGTTTTGGAATAGAATTAAAAATAGGTAACGGCGTTATAAGCCGTTTGGGTTTAATGACTGAAGTGATCAGTTTTTAAATTCTTTGGACTTGATTGGTATTATGCCAAATCTCGGGGTATGTTTGTGGAATTTACCCTTTTTATTTTATAGTTTTAGAATCATTTTTAGCACTAAATAATGTTAGTTTTTTTTAGTTATAAATTATGTTAGTTTAAATTAATTAAAAATTCCCTTCTCTTCTCTTGTATTATTTAAATTATTAAAAAAATTAATTAGAACTCACGAGTCTTTGTAGATAAAAAATCTCAAAACCAAATTAAAATGATTTTATATCATCTAAACAAATTAAACTAACTGAAGAGGCTTTTTTTTTTTTTTTTAATTTAGTGTCATAATTTTCCATTCATCTCAATTTGAGACGTTTCTCTCTTCTATTCAATTATACCACGCAGATATCAATTTTTATTTTGGACATAGAAAATTATTCATTAAAATGAAAGAGAAAAAAAAAAAAAGACAGTTGAACATATGTGAAGAGAAAACAACTCAAACAGCAAACACCACCATAAATAAATCATTAAAAAGAAAAAATGGAGTACATTAAAATCACCTTTTTCTTTAATAATTCAAAAATACAAAAGAAGAGATTTTAAAAAATTAAAACAAAAACCAAAATTTAAAAAAAAAACACTAAATTGAAAATTTATGGTGTAAGTGAAACTTGAATCACAAATCTCTTATTCAACTATAAAAAAACTTTACCAATTGAGCTAACTGGATCCCACAAGATAACTTTTTATTTCGTATTACACATGCTCCACATATGAGATAAGGCTCTTTTTTTTTTATTCTGAGTTTAATGTAATTTTTCAATTTGAATTTATCTATTGTTAGTGAGAATACACCAGAAGTGATTTTTAAGAAACTACAATTTAGAATTTGAAATGAAGTAAATTGCTAAATTTGGTGTGTGTTAGTTTTTAGAAAAAAATGTATTAAACGTGCATGAAATATATTTAAATAGAAAGTGTGCTAATTTTTAAGGAAAAAAAAAAATTCTCTGGTAGTTTTTTTTTTCTGAATTTTGTTAAATTACAATTTTAAATCTATTTTTTATTTTTTAAGAATAAAGATTATCTACTTAGATTATGGGTATTTTTGACATTTTCTGAAGTTATAACTAACTTTATGAATCTTCTTAATATATCGATATAATATAGTGTCCTATTTTACCATACTTCAAAAATGCCAATTATTTGATATCAAAAAACAAAACAATATATATTGCCTAATTGAAAGTGATTTATCAATAAACAAAAAATTAAAAACATAACGCTAAATTGAAAATTTTAAAATTACCTATCAAACTCCACTTTCAAAGACAATAAAAAAAACTCACATTAAGTATTTGACTATTTCCTTGAGTATATGCAATCCTTCATCCTACACACACTAGGTTATTACAATGAGGAATCTAATAAGTATAACTCCAAAATGAACCCAGAATCTTATGAATATTAGGCCTTAGCACCACTAAGTCAACCCCTTAGGATTACTAGCTCCTATTTCAATTGCTAAACATACAGCCCATCTACAACTAACTGCAACTATATTAGGATCAAAGTTAAGTTTTATGTAAATAAAGGGAGGTTTAATCCAACCACGTTACTTCACAAAACCTGTTACCATTATTAGTGGCCATCTTAGGAGAATAGGAATTATAAGCCATGTGAAGTTGTCAAATTAACCCATCCATAGTCATGGAGTTCTGTTGTAGAGAATCTAGCAAAATAATCAATACAACACTGGTTACTATCAAATATCAATACCTTCACCTAAATGCTCAGTAGGTCGGTTAATAATTCCAAAGAATTGGCTGAAAAGGCATCTGAATAAAAACCTCATTTGGATTTGAAACAAAGGCCTTTGCAATTGGACTCCTCCTTTTGTGCTGGATTATTAGACACCTTTTAAATAGAAGAAAATTAGAATCTTCCATTATTCCACAAGGGGGCAATCTATGTTTAAGACTCCCATATGCTGGGCCAACTTTACCTTTTAAAGGATAAAACTAAGACTAGGACACCAACTACAATTCTCCACAGAAATATTTTAGCCTTTCATCCAAGTTCAATCTTTATAGAAGACACAAATATTGATTCTCCCTGGTAAAACGATGCTTCCACAGGAGCCAATAGGCTTATTTTACAGCGCAAAGGAACTTTCTATCTCCCACCCATATCACACAATCCTCTGGTGGTAAGAGTGGCAAGGGATGATTGAGAATTTCTTCTTTAGAACTTTCACCATTCATCCAATAGATATTCCGTGTCTCAAATTTTTTCGTTTGAATTTATTAGATTTACAACCATATGGGGTTGTATTGAAAATCTTCATCTTTGGGGTTCGGTTTGAACCCATCAAGCCCAGGGATCCAGCAATACCCTAATATTCACACCATTATACTTTTGTTGATGATAGATTTGCAGCTCTCTACCCCCCTTCCAAATCCAGCATGTTGAAACAACCTGTAAACCCTCCGCAGCACCTAGGTACACAGTTTGTTGAGATCCGTAGCTACCAACCATAATATCAATAGTACTGAATATTAGGGGTAAATGTCATTCAATCATCAGTTAGACTATTCTCCAAAAAAAAAAAAAAAAAAAATCAGTTAGGCTCATTTTGAATATATGACCACAACAGTAAAATTGAATCATGTCGCTGCTACAAAATTAGCTGCATATGAAATTTCTATCACAAAACAATTTAAGGGGCATATGAACGTCAACTGACATAGGAAGAAGCTTTCACGTCTGTTTCCCCCCTGTATGGTTTTTCCCAACAACCCCCCCTCTCTTTCTCTTAATGATCAATTTCTCTACACAGCAATCTCAATGAAGTCATTTACCAATTTGAAAATATAGAATAAAGCATGAACACCACACAAGTAATATATTATTGAGGAAAAGAAATGCATATGCTTGAACAATCATGCCATTAGCCGCAACAAACTAACCATCTGCCATTCATAAAAGGACATCATACAGGGCCAGAGAACCAACAAATACCCAAAAGATCATTATAAAAGAAAAAAAATATCTTCATCTTATAAAAGAAACATAAGCTCTCTCTCTCTCTCTCTCTCTCTCTCTCTCTCTCTCTCTCTCTCTCTCTCTCTCTCTCTCTCTCTCTGTGTTTCTCACTGCCAGTCGTGCAAAATGTAACTACCAGGGCCCATCAATGATGATCCTTAGCTTCTGCCTTCTTATGTGCCTTCGCCTTTGACTTTGCCTTTGCCTGGTAACAAAGGGGCAAAAATAATTAATTCGTTTGAGTTTTGATTGCCATATATTAAACGATACTTGAAGAAATTTTAATTTCTTTGATTTATCTCCAACATCAAAATTTTATATTAGTATAAAAGCAAGAAAGGCAGCAGGGGGCAGGGGGGGGGGGGAGGGGGGAGGAGAGAACAAAATAAATAAATGTATATATAAATAAAGACAAAAATCTTTTCAAAGATAAATATAGAACACAAAGTAAACAAATGCTTTCAGAAACAGACTAGATCTGCTTTGAAATGGAAAAAAATATTTCTATTCTACTTCACCACACTAGTGCATATTAGTAAGCTGCCAGCTTTTTGTTGTAACCACTAAATTTGAGCATGCTTAGCAATTAAAACGACAAGATAGTGGCGAATCTTTCCTGAAATAATGCCTCAATATGCACTCTATCAACACAGCATTATTATTAAAAACAAAAAAGAGATCTCCACAGCCCCAAAACATATCCTCAATGAACAGACTTCTTGTCTTTCTCATCTTTTTCTTCCCTTTCTTCTTAATGATCTGACTAACTCACCTAGGTATCCACAATCTTTCCTAGTTGAATTACCTACACATCACAACTAATCAACACTGAATCTTTTTATCATCTAAAAGGCAGTACAAGTGCAAGTGTGGTGACTCCAACTACAACTTTCAAACCCACCCATAACAATAGGGCAGAGGCCAATTGCTCAGCTGATCCTAGCATATGGACCTCCACTCTTGGATCACCAATTCCCATATCCTTTAAAATTTCTACTCTAGTAATTGGTTCATCTTTAATTAGACTTTACTTTGATGGTCATCATCCACTCAGATTTTGACAATGTACACATTCTTGATCTTAAAAATGATCAAATTGAGCACCAAAAAGAACTGCAGATTTTTATTTTTATTTTTTTGGATAAGTTATGAAAATTTTATTGAAAAAAAACCACCCATGCACACACCGGGGGTGAACTCAGGGAGCAGCACAATTAATTTCTTAGAACTTCAGAAAAATCATTAAGTGGGCTGTGTGTGATATGTTGATTGTAGTGCATCATAGCAAAAGGAATGGTGACGTGGAAGACCATGTTTATTGGCAATTAAAGTGTTTTAGTAAGTGGGAATTCACACTAGCCAGTTGGATTTATCCAAACACCAAACTCTTGAAAGTTATGGGACTAAGCTAGCCCTGCAATCCTGCATCCTATCCCCCTTTTTTTTTATAAGTAATGCTCATATTTCTTGTAATGTTTTGGGTTTGTTGCCCCATACAAAGGGAAGTCATAAATGATGTGTTATGACCTATTTCACTTATTAATAACAAAATTTGAAGCACAAATACATCAAAATAGCCATTGTACCCATACCTAATGGGGGCATTTGGTTTTCCATGATGTGCCCTTGATATGATGTACATTACGGTAACATGACATTAAGGTGTTTGGTTCACTTAGTTTTTTCTAACATTAAGGTAATGTAAGATCACAAAATATACTATATCACCTTAGTCACACCACCCTCTTAAAAGGAGGTGATCTTACATTACTTATGAGTGGGAGATAATAATTTAATGAAATGACAAAATTGCCCATAGTAATTGATTATATTTACAAAATTGCCCATAAATATTTCCAAACCCTAGCTTCCTCTCTCATCAAACCCAGCCCCTCTGTCTCTCTCTCTCTCTTCAGATCAATCCCAGCCTCTCTCTCTCTCTCTCTCTCTCTCTCTCTCTCTTCAAATCAATTTCTGTCTCTCTCTCTCTTTGGATCAAGTTCTAGCCGATGAAGATGAAGACGAAGACTACATTGTCATCTCCGATTTTCCATGGGGTTTGAAGCTGAAATCAGTGGGATTAATAGTCCCTGAACCAAACGCACTGACCTTCCTAGGGTTGAGGATGTGGGATCTGAAGAAGCTAGGGTTTGAGGAGAGAGAGGCTTCTTCCATTGAAGGATTTATTCTTGGCTTGATTTCGTGTGGAGTTTTTCTTCTTGAATATCTTGATATGTTGTTTGGTTGGTGAGAAAGTCCGAGAAAAGAGAAATTGTGGAAGAAATTTTTTTTTTTTTTTTTTTTTTTTTTAATTTTTGAGTTGTTTGTATAGAGTTTTTCTTCTAGAAAATCTTGATTTTCCGCGTGGTTGTGATATGGTGGAGTTTGCTTGCTTGGTTGGTGAGAAAGTCCAAGAAACTAGAACTAAAAAAAAAAAATTGTGATATAAATATATTGTAAATTTGAGTTGTTTGGTTAATGAGAAAGTGAAGGAAAATTTTGTTCAAATATTTTATGAATTTTTATTTTAAAAAAATGTTATTTAATTATTTAAATGGGCAATTCTGGAAATTCATTGTAAAATTGTAATGGCATTCTAACATTACATTGGTAATGTAATTAACCAGCCAAACATTGTAATGTTGGATTCCATTAATCACATTACATGAATCTAGGATTACAATAATGTAACATTGCACTTGATGTAGCATCAAGCGAACCAAACGCCCCCAATATGTATTTGTATCACATATGTTGGAATAAATTTCATCAATAAGATTTTTTTTCATGGATACAACAAGGATACTTCTTAAGAAAACAGGGGGTTTAAATGTAAAATTCAAGATATAGCGTCTTAGAAAGTTAGAAACTGTAAAAATTCTAAATTTCTATGAATATCCAACATGGATAATGGTGGATGTGCTCTTTTGTTTTATTTTTGGTAAGTTACACACACAATTCAGGGGGAAAAATTAAAATTTAAAAAAAGTAACACACACACATACCCTGTAGGTCTTGGCCTCACAAACTTACCCTCTATCCCTTTATTAAAGTAGGAGGAAGTCCCATTTGAGCTAGAGCCCATTGATGATCATGTTTTCTTCCATTTTAAATAACTCCCAAATCAATTTTATCATTGCTATTCATCCTTTAACCTAACACACACAAACCAACCTATTGAATCTGAGAATATCAAAACTTGACATATCAACATATCTGTATTATATAATACATCAGTACATAGTCAACAAATAACGAGCGTTCTGAGAGTTTATGATACATAATAGGCATGACCATCTTGACCCTTAATTTAGTGAGTAATACAGCTGGTAAGGATGCTTGCCTAAGGCAGTTTCCCCTTTATGAAAAAATTTATAGTAAATTACTACAGGCATCAATATACAGATTCTTATGCTCTAAAGACAAAACGATCTCTATAGCTCTTAAAAAGCAAATCGAGCTCCCCAAGAGACTTCAAAATGACCTTGCTTCCTAATTTTCTTTAATTTACCAAAGCTTTAATTTTTCTTAAGATAATTTTTAAACAAAAATGAATCTTTCCAACATAAAGCAACCTAACATCGGTAAGGCACATCCTAGCTGACTAAAGCTATCTAAAAGAATATTTTTTGATAGGTAAGATAAAATTTCATTAAAAAAAGGCATCATTCCAAACTTAGAAACAAAGGTCTAATTGTTCCTTCACATAGTAATATGGCTCGAGTTATGGTCCACAAATAATCACGCATTCAATAATACAAGACAAAGTAGATATTCTTCGAGCAGCATTTTATTGCAATCTCTATAATGAACGGATACGTAGACGGGTACAGCTTTGATGTGTTCTGAAATGTGATTTGTTGTGAAGAAATCTTAAATTACAATCATACTTGGTATAATTTTGTCTTTCAATGGAATAATCCAAGAAGAGCAAAGGAATTGAAAACATTTACACATTTGCAACAATTAGCAATAAAATAAATATTCATCCAAAGACAAAAAAAAAAAAAAGTGAAATAAATAATTAAGAAGTAGGTCTAAGGTAGAAAGAGGAGACAAGTATTGGATGAACAAGTAAGTACCTTGAGAACCTTTAGCTTGATGCCTCCATAAACCACACCAAAAGTGAAAGCAGAAGCACGCGCCACCTACAAAGACAAAAGAAAATTCACACTTTGATATTATATATATATAAATAAAAAAAAAAAAAAAAAAAATCAGTGAAATTGAACTGAGAAATTGATAAAGAAGTAGGTACCAGGGCGAGAGTGCTAGCGCCAGAATAAGGGCCTGGAGGTGGAGTCATGATCGGTGATGGCTAGAAGTTGCAATTGTCCAAAGTGGCTAAACCCTAATCCAGATCACTCACACCTCCTGATTTGTGGACTGCTCTCTTTTTTTTCGGTTTTTCAATCTATTTTGTGTTTTATAAAAACACTTTGTATCGGGTCGGGTTGAAAGCCGAGCTAGGAGTAGGACCCAGGTTCGGCCCATGAAATGCCAAACCCAACAAAATAAAAAATAAAAAACCAACTTATGAGTTATAACCCAACTTGACACGAAAAAAAAGATTAACTGAACAACCGACATCGTCCAAAACGGCGGAGATCAGAAAGGAAATTTGCAGGAGAAAATTGGAGAGCGAAAATGGGAGCATCGAGTTCGACTGAGCAGAAGGTATCGAGTGAACAACGAGAGTTGGAATCCATAGCAGCTTCTACAGGAGCTCTTCCTATGCTGAAGAAAGCTTTTTCCAAGCTTGCAGATCCTCAATCTAATGGACTTCCTCTCAATGCTCTTCGGGTACCATTCAATAACCCAATTTTTTTTTTATATATATATATATATTAACTCAAATCTTAGAATAATGGTTAAATGCTTAAATTCATCATTTGCAAATTGCTTAAGTTATTGGGACAAGTGATAATTTATCAGGGGATCAGAGCAAATGATCTGGGTTTGAACTCTTCCTCCGATGTTAAAATCCCATTAAATTTACCATCTTCTGACAACTTAAGGTTTAAAATGAATTCTGTTTCCGCTCTGCATCCCATTTTAAAATTTTAAAATTCCATTAAATTCTCCATTTTCGAACATCTTAAGCTTATGGACAAGTGGTAATTAATTATCAACAATGAATGCCAAAATGATATATTCACACAGCAATCAAGCAGATAATTTGGGTTAGTGCAAAGTACTGATGTGCATCTTGTTAGTTAATATGTGTGTGTGTTAATTAGTAGGTGAGACTTAGTACTTGTTTTATATTTCAAACATAAATTTCACGTTCTAACAAATAAAATCTGTGTGTTACAGCAATGTTTCCACACAAATTATAAAAGCCCAGTATGCGAAGCACCCACCAAGATGCCTGGTTCATTTCCTGTGTTATTGGAAAATCTGGGTTCATCAATTGTTGACCTCTTTCTTGTTACCCAAAAAGGGGGACTAAATTGGGTTGAGTTTGTGAGAGGTTATAATAGGTGCTGTGGAAGAATGTCAGCATCAATGTCATTTAATACATTGTTCAGACTGTATGCTGCTACAGTGACAAAAGCAGGTCTTCCTTTGAAGATGGAGTTTGAATCTGATGATGCTGATTGTAAGATTAGCGGTTCGCTTTTGGCCAACGATGTTACTATGCTTCTTTGGATGTGTTGGACTATGTTGTGGGATTATAGAACTTCGAGAAATTCCAAAGCAAAAGGAAAAGAAAATTTCTGTCTCCCGGATGTTAGTCATCTTGTATTATCGGCAGTCACATCATGTGCTGAAGTTGCCAGTGACTTGAATGCGTGGGATTGTGATGTCTCAGCCTTGGAAGTTGAACTTCCCATGGGAAAGTTTCTTACATGGGCCTTTAAAACAATGCCGAGCCTCCCAGATTGCTTTACACAATTTGTCCATGCGAGACTTCAAAACGTTCTCACTTCAGAGGTATTAAATTTCTTTCTTTGAATCTGAAAATCATTGAACTTTATGATTCCATGTCATCCAAATTTCATCATCACATTGTCTTGCATCTGTCAGCAGTAGCATTGCTTATATGATGAATTGCTCACTATGCATGTACATGAACAATGTGGACTTTGTAGCTAAACTAATGGGTAACAGCTTTATGCTTTCACATATTATACGATATTGTGACTGTCACTTTTATTCTTTTTAATAATACTCTTCAACCTTCATAAATACTGCCCAATATTTAATTTGTTGTGAGACGTCAATTCAATCAAGCAGTTTACACAATTACCAATTTTTTTAAAGGAAAAATTTTTTATATTAGCTAGCTTTCTTCAGTGTGATGATTTTCGAAAAATATATATTTCATTTGGTTGAAAGGAATCTTTGTACCAATGGTTTTTCTTTCAGGATGAATCGACATCTTCGAGTTCATCACTAGGAAATATGTCCTCAACGAAGTCATGCAATTCTAATGTTTTAACCTGTGGAAGGGCATGGGCAATTTCCCTCACACTAAGAAGTACCATAAGTGAAGAGATCTTGCAATTATGCTTTCCGAGTGATGGTGATGGAATGGATGGAAAACTTCTTTATCAGTTTGTCATCTTAAACGTTGATCTTTTATTGATTAAACTATTCTATTATATCTTGTGCCGGTTCCTGCTTGACACTGTTGATGGTCTTTAGATTCATTAAATACTGGTGGATGTTCCATAAGAGAAATTAAATTTCTTTTAAAAATCTTAGTTGACTGTTGCCTGAGGTGTTACATCTTCTACTATTTAGCTTCCAGATTCTGTCAAATATGCAGAGTTCTGTCCAATTGAGATTGGAATTGATAGATACATGAAATTTTCTGTTAGTTTCATCCTTATGGAACTTCACTTTTTTATTTTTTGCTTGTTGTAGGAATATGTGGCTGGCAACAACAAACAGCCACCAGCCTAGTTATGCTGACAACCAAGTTCAAATTTAGAATAGAGTTTTAGCAGTTGCTTCTTAAAATTTGATCATTATTGTTTATGATGCCCCACATAATGGAAGCCTTTTGCATTGGATACAACATTTATTGTTCATGATGCATATTTCAATATCATATTCGTGCATTCTTCATTTTGTGGCTACAACTTTCACATCTATTCTTTTGTTGAAACCTTTATATTTGGAATGCAGGCATTGTGTGGTTTGCAAATAACCTTATTATTTTCTTTTCTGAACTTCAATTCAAATGGGTGATGATAAAATTGTTAGATTGACTAGGATATCTTACTTCGTACTTTTTTAGACACGAATGCACATATAGAATTGCTTGTTTACCAGTTATTAGCTTTAATGTAAAAAATTTTAAAACCTCACTTTTTCTTACCTTTTCAAAGTACAAGTATACTTTAGCACACATAACAAAAGCCTTTTGCATTGGATACAACATTTATTGCTCATGATGCATATTCCAATATCATATTCATGCATTCTTCATTTTGTGGCTACAACTTTCACAGAAAATTGTCTATTCTATTTTAGAAACTTATATGTTTGGAATGAAGGCATCGTGTAGTTTGAAAATAATCTTATTGTTTTCTTTTCTGAACTTCATTGCAAATGGGTGATGATGAAATTGTTAAGTTGACTAGGATATCTTACTTCATACTTTTTTAGGCACAAATGCATATGTAGAATTGCTTGATTAGCCGTTATTTTCTATGACTTTGTAGGTCATCTCTTCACGGGAGAGGCTTAAATAGATTCTGGTCTAATATTGGAGGGTACAAAGGTCCATTGCTAATGTTGGTGTCTGCAAGTAAAGAAAATGCTCATGGGGGTAGCACCAATGTTAAAAAATGGATCATTGGTGCACTTACAGAGAATGGTTTTGAAAATAAGGATCTGTTCTATGGAAGCTCAGGAAGTCTATATGCTATAAGTCCTGTCTTCCATGTGTTTCCGTCTACTGGTATATAACATAGGTCCATTTCCTTTCTAGTATTTTGCCAGAGAAATTGAGCAAGTCTAATGACATATGTAATCATTGACAGGGAAAGAAAAGAACTTTGTGTATAGCCACTTGCATCCTACTGGTAAAGTATATGAACGACAGCATAAGCCTGTCGGAATTGCATTTGGAGGAACTATGGGAAATGAGAGAGTCTTTGTTGATGAAGATTTTGCTAGAGTTACTATTCGCCATCATGCCACTGACAAAACTTACCAACCCGGTTCCCTCTTCCCAGATCAGGTACAATTGTAAGGTTTGAAAGTTTTGAGACCAGTATTTCAATGGATTCAAATACTGGTTTTTAAGTTATTACAGAAAAAGCTCAAGATCTAAAATTGTTAAGTTTTGTCTGTTATTTCTCACATTTCAATAATAATAATAAAATAAAATAAAATAAAATATATAATTATATATATGAAGAATTGTTTTAGTTTTTCATATGTCATTTACATTATTTACCCGATGTCTTACTTAAATACTGTTTTCCCCTCCATTTCAACTCAAATTGATGTTTCAAGAAAATAGACTACTTAATGTAATTAGTTTTGATCTCTGATCTGATATTTTCTTTCTTGACTTATGAGATAAAACTAAAAGTATCCATCATGCATATTATAAAGGTTACATTGGAATTCAATAATAAATGTGGTCTCCAATATATGCAATCTATGCATTGGCAAGCCCATCTTACACCCCAGTCAAAGCTTCACTATGTATTTACAAATGTGAATTAATGTATTTCAGGGGTTCCTTCCTGTTGAAGCTTTGGTTTCGGAAATTGAAGTTTGGGGATTAGGTGGGAAAGCAGCTAAGGAAGTGCAGAGTTCATACAAGAAGAGAGAGGAGCTTTTCACAGAGCAAAGACGAAAGGTAACCTGCCTAGATCAGATTAAGGCATCTTGTATGCTTTTGAATTTTGCATTTGAAAGTTAGGTATAGATGACATAAATCTTATGTTTATCCGCTCCTCTTGCAGGTTGACTTGAAAACATTTGGAAGTTGGGATGAATCACCGGAAAAGATGATGATGGACATGATCTCTGATCCCAATGCAGTTCGGCGAGAAGATCGTTAAGACTGTATAGATTTAAGATAGTACAAATGCTATATTATACTTTTGCTGCTCAGGTGTAGTAGTATTTAGAAAGTGTAAATTATGCAAATGACTCTTTGAGAGTCTTGTTAGGCTGGAAAGTTGCTGTAAAGAAAACTACAGAAGCGTAAAAGTGACCAAACATTTGAAGCTTTTCTACATATAGCAATCTTCTCGATACATAGTCTGCCGCTGCAACTGTGCTGTATTGTGCTTATATCAATTGGCCTTGTACAGCTAAATAGAATTTTAGGAAACAAATAGCTATTATTTATCATGTTGGAAGACCAAGGTAGTTCCGTGGTACAGAGTAGAAACGGCTAACAATAACAACCAAGAAACCACGTAGTACTCTTTGTAAAAGAGGGTAGATGATATTGGCAAGTTCACACCGTTTGTGAACACATGATTTTCACCTTCAGCCTTTTATTACGAGAGAGAAAAATGCCATTAAGATGGGCTCATTTGCATAGGGTAATTCATATCGCATAATCTAAATAGGACCCGAGTTGGCCGTGTTAAATATAGGTCTCAGTCCAGGCTTAAAGATCTGCCTAAGGCAAAGTGATATTTCAACTCTTATTCAGTATGGCCATCAACTTGTATCAATTGATTCAATTCCAATGCAAGTTTCTTGTATTTGAGGGGGTGGTGGGGCAAATATATATATATATATATATATATATATATATATATTTGGCATGAGAGACACCGAGAAATTATTCACCCTTCTAGGACAACTACCACGTTAGCAATACCTAATAGACCGCTCATTCAATATTATTGTGTTATGAGTGACAATTTATTCACTCTACTTGGAGGACCACATCAACAATACCTAGTGGTCTTTCCACTCAATAAAATTGTGCCATGTGTGACAATTTATTGAGTCAAATCCTAGTCACCATTCCAATTATAAGGATTTTTAAAAAAAAAATGTATGATTAGGTTAGTGATTAGGACCTAACTCAACAAACTGTCATACATGGCATAATATTCTTGAGTAAAAGGATTACTAAACATTATTGATATAGTCCTCCGGTAGAGTGAATAATTTCTCAAAAGATACCAATTACAAAACTTATTCGTAAGATTTTTTTTTTTTTTTTTTTGAGGGGGTCGTAAGAATTAATTTAGACCTTGAAAACCAACAGCAATATAACACGTTCAAAGACACTATCACTACCAGCAGGGACAACCACCAAACAATTAGGGGGGAAAAAAATACAGGAACACCTGTACTATTCTATATAGTGCCGGTGTACTAGAATTTTATCCCTTTTGTAAAGAAATATTTTACTTATTATGCGTAAGTAGAAGGGACTAGAGAGTTAAAATAAAAACTTCCTCTCAACTCAATTGGAAAGAGATGGAAATTCCTTGCTTGGTTGATACTTGGGAAGGCTATGCCAAAGTAGCGAATATGGAAGATCAGGCCCGTTTGATACATGCGTTTAAACACATGTTTTCAGTTTTTAAACAATATTACACGTACTTTTACACACTTTTTCACCCACATTTTTTTTCAAAAAATACAAACAACGTTACTAGAACAACATTACCGAACGGATATTTTCAAAGATGTTAAAGCTGGCATTTTTCTTTCTTTTCTTTCCTTTTTTTTTTTTTTTTTGCTAAAACCAACAATTTTATTTTAAAAAAATAAAGAACTTGCAAACCAACATTACAATATCAAGGCTTTAAATAATTTTTTATTTTTTTTAAACATTACAATATCTAAAAAAGCAATTTTATTACAAAAACCATTGATTGGGAAAACGAGCCTAATATTGCAAGCCATCCCAAAGGCTAAGTATTGGTCCTTCGCTATCTTGTGTCAAGATATAAATTCAAATTGGTGCGTGGGAAATGCAAACTAGCTTTTCTTTGTTATCCAGTATATGCATTTTTCAAGTAAGAACTTTTAATGTGCCCATACCGTGCCCTTATTATGCACACAACTCTTTCTTTTATGATCATAATAAGAGGATGAATCAAAGGAGCAAAAAGACTTCCAAACATCCACAACTCATACAGCGAGGATTCAATTAAATCACAGTTAATCACCCGATGCATCCATGGTGAAGCAGAACAAACATGCTAGCAGCACAAACCAAAAGAATAGTTCAACATCAGGTCTGACATGGCATTTTCTTTCCAAAAATGAAATGTTCTGTGAAGCAAAATCTGACTACCCACCATCCATAATGATCCCAAGCTATATGTATATCAGATAAGATAAATTTACTGCTTCTTCTCTTCTGCTTTCCTTGGCTGAAAGAAAGGGGACATTTGTAGCATTAGAACATATAACTAATCATTAATGTTCTTGCAAGCCATGAGCAGAAACAGCATCCAGTCTCATGAATTACCAAATGAGAATTCTCACTTACCCACAAACACAACATGCACACAACAAGAAGAGAAACAAAGGTCTACCCTATGCTATCTAAAGCTATACATATGCTGCAGATGCAAGAGGCCACAGAACCACCAATCAGAATTCACATAACCACAAAACAAAGCAGCATATAGACCATGATATCTCCAACATAGTAGTTAGCATTTTCTGCTTATTCACAGGATTATGGTTTTGCCATTCAATAAGCATCCAACACAGCCCATAGCATTCAGTTAATGGTGATTCTAATTTCTAACATCCACAAAAGATACTAATAGTGACTTGTAGAGGATTACATAATTTCCATAATCATCAGAGGATCTTGTTGAGGATTACATAATTTCTACAATCATCAGAAGATATGATAAATGAAAAGATTGCAATCATTTGATGTGAGGACTTGGTTAGATATGCGTATCTTTTTTTAATTTAGTTTGACAAACATGTATGTTTTTATATGTAGTGCTTGTTTGCATGCAAGAGGACAACAGGTAGTAAAATGGATTAGGAGAATAACAACCATGTATGGGTTGTTATGTCAAAAATGCATAATACCTCATTGCTCTGCATATGGATTCCTCTGGAAAATGTCCAAAACTGTTGTTGATGATCATCGTGTCCTCACATGTCTGTGATGTCAATCAAATCTAAGTATCCTACAAATAGTTGGTGCTGTGCTTTTTAAATATTGCATTATGTGAGAGGTTTAGCTGATTGCATGTCTTTTCCTGCCCGTATCCTGGGTAAACTTCTATCTAGGTTAGAGAGGAAGGAAGGAGTTGGAAAAACAGAAAGTTGTGTTTGAATTTAATGTCAATTATAATTATGTTCCGCATTTTGGGAGTTGCATGTTCCAAACCCTAGTTAAGGCATGGTTCATGAGAGCCACAATACATCCTCAAAATGCTAGAGTTCTACTTAAGAGGATTGATGTGGTACACACCCCACCACATGTTAAATACTTTAGGTGCTTTTTTCAGCCATGATTTAAGGAGGGATGACATTTAGCTAAGACTTTTAGGGCATTGCATGTGAAGAGAGTCCAACCCATCATTTGAAAAAATGCCTGAGCCAAACTGAATGGTATATCACATACCATTAGATGAAAGAAACTTATACTTTTCTGTTATCTTAGTAACAATAACATACTTTGAAAGATTATTCCGATATGAATCAATCTTAGTATTAGTTACATCTGCCTAGAAAGATTATCAGCAGATTAATTGAAAGTCTTCAATTCTATAGTTTGATTGATCCAATAGTAAATTACTGAATTACTGAATTATGTAAAGGAAACAAATGTGACCCATGGGTATTTAGAGGTTTAGTAAAACAAATTAATACGCACATTTTCCCTACTAAGAGAAATTATTTGTTTTTTCCAGGTAAATTTTATTTTAAAGATCAATTGGAACTTTTGAACATCAATGTTTGATCAATCCCTTATACTCTTTATTCCTATTGGACGGTATAAGGAAATAATGGGCAATCAAGAGATAAAGGGAAATATAAGGTTCGAATTCCTAAGGAAGTTTTGATATCAGTGAAAAAATAAATAAAAAGATAGAAATCCCATTTAAAGATGCCTGGAAGTCCCTGGCCATTTAAGATCATCCTCTTCATAAAAGACCATAAAGTATAAAACTAAAAATTAAGCAAGCATCTCAACACAGCCTATAGAATTAAATGGTAAACCAAACATAAAATAATTACTAGCTCTCTGTACTGACAAAACCTTATCTTGATGTAACTAATAAATCATCTTTTTTTATTGTACTTTATAGCAACTTAGTGGTGTTTTAATGTAGCACAATTCTACCAATCAAGCAATAGGTATCTGATACTCTGAAAATGACATATGCAGCCAATGATATTTTAGTTTGTTTGTATAAACCAATAATTCTTCTCTTGTAGGTCCATGAACAATGAGCATGGTTAAGAAGGTCCATGGCCCACAGCTTGGTGTTGCATAAAAATCATGCTTGCTCTTCATACTATAATATGCTGCATAAGGTTGTTCTAAGATGCAGAAGTCATTAATATGCGTAGGCCAGAGATTGGGTTCTACACTGCTACCCAAATTCAGCAAAACAGTGTACGATTAGTGAGTGCCATTTTTATTTTATTTTTTTGTCTAAACAGTGGTCTTTTATGTTATTTTTAGATCGGACATTTTCTTCAATGAACTACTTAGCTGCTACATTAGGTTAATAACTAGATTGAACTAGGAAAAAGTAAATCAAGAAATAGTTGGAATTATTATTGTGATTGAATTAGAAAATTAATAAAAACAATTGAAATGGTATTCAAGCTGTTCTTTTGATTTATTCTATTATAAGGCAATGATTTGATGCTAAAAGAACCTAACTATCCCTGATATATCATATATGCTCTATTTACTCAATCTAGAAGTTTTTTTGTACTTTGGATTTAAGTCATAAGAAGGCACTAAATAGGGATAGCAACAAGTATGTCATAATCAGATGTTCGTTCTTCTTAGTATCCATTATTTTTTTTGCTGAATACTTCTAAGTATCCATTAGGACATTATTGTACTTGGCAAGTTGAGGAAGTGTTAAAGATGATGGAGATTAATCTTAAAAGTGGATGGATATTCCATAAGTGTTGTAATGTGCTAAGCATTACATTTTGCTTATATGCTTAGGTTTACTGGGTTTTTGGTTTCTTAGGGTGCGCTTGTTTCACATGAAAATCAATACCGGAAAGCATTTTACACCATTGTGTGTGTTTGGCAGCAACTGAAAATTTGGTCAAACTGAAAATGATTTACAGTTAGACTGTAAAACACCCCCTCCCACCCGTAAATTCATTTCCATACTTGTTTTACCTTCAAACAACATTTTACAGACTGAAAATGTGGAGAGAGAGAGAGAGAGAGAGATCGGAGACACCGCTGGACCCAAAGCTCATCGGCGCCGCCGTTCTCAGCGCCGATGAGCATGAAAACGAGTGCTCCAGCGCCGACGAGCACGAGAACGAGTGCCGATGAGCTTTGGGTCGTCCCGATGAGCACGAGAACCAGCGCCGATGAGCACGAAAACGAGTGCTCCAGCGCCGACGAGCACGAGAACGAGTGCCGATGAGCTTTGGGTCGTCCCGATGAGCACGAGAACCAGCGCCGATGAGCACGAGAACCAGCGCTGATGAGCACGAGAACGAGTGCTCCAGCGCCGACGAGCACGAGAACGAGTGCCGATGAGCTTTGGGTCGTCCCGATGAGCACGAGAACCAGCGCCGATGAGCACGAGAACGAGTGCTCCAGCGCCGACGAGCACGAGAACGAGTGCCGATGAGCTTTGGGTCGTCCCGATGAGCACGAGAACCAGCGCCGACGAGCTTTGGGTCGGCGAGAACGAGAACCAGCGCCGATCAGTTTTAGCTAAATGAATTTTAGTCTACCACACACAAACAGGTACGGGTTTGCGATTATTTAACAAATAAAAGTAATGCACACCAACTATTCGACGAAATGCCTCAACCAAAACCCACATCAAAAACCCAGAAACGAAACACAACCCATTAATCGGAAAACACAATTACGCACCTTGGTGCCAGGCGCGTGCTGGCGGAGCTCCTCTTCGGGAATAAAAACAGGCCAAGCCTCACCAGCTTCACGGAACATTTGCTCGGTCTCGAGGAACTGACCCTTGTCGAGAATCATAGTCCTTATGGTCTGGGCCGGTGTGGATGTGGCGTCGTAAACCTCTTCGACTCCGTTGACGAAAGTGACGGTGATTTGGGGAGGGTGATCGTCGGTTCGGCGTTTGACTTGGATTTGACAAGCAGGGTTGGACTCTTTGGCCTTGGGAGCGTTGCACTGTGCCAAGAATTCCATGCACGAGGCTGTGCGTGGGTCCAAGGCATTGAACTCGATCCGAACTCTTGATAGGAACTTCAGCATTCTTACTCAACACTCACACTCTCCCCTCCTCAAGATTTCTTGAAAGTAAAGATTTTTAGAGAAAAAGGCTGTCTGTCTGCTGTAACTTGTAAAAGTTATAAATGGTTTTGCTAAGAAGAAGAAAACTGACTTGTTGCAAATATTCACTGTGAAGTAAAACATTTTGGGCCTCTTTGTCAGGTTGCGGGGATAGCTCAGTTGGGAGAGCGTCAGACTGAAGGTCGCGTGTTCGATCCACGCTCACCGCAATGGTTTATGCTTTTTTTAATTTTTTCGCTATAGTTGGGATTTCTTTTTTGGACTTTTTCCAGTCCCACATCGAAAACTTAAAGAGAATTGCAAGGATTTATAAAATTTATTCCTGATAGCCAACGATAGCAAGGACCACGAGACGGTGCGAATGGGCCATTAGCTTTGCATTTTGTATTGCCAGGCCCAGGAAAGTCCCCGGGCCTCTTGTTGCAGAGATGCATACTCGGAAACGAGTTATACTTCGAGACTGGGAATTCATTCGCGTAGTGCGAGAGGCTGAGACACGTGTGGAGCCCATGAATTCTCGCCTAAGTAATTTGGCTGATATTACACAGTTATTCACATGGTCCCACTATGGACAAACTGAACGGGGCTTACGCTCTCGTGGTCCACTTTTTTTTTTTCCCTCTTTTCTGCGCACCGGGACTCAAAATCAGTGTGAAGGTTCGATGTGGTCTCTACATGACAGGTTTCCAACATATTTTTCGTAGTTAATAAACCATACCATCTTTCATTCTAATCTTTTATCCCCTTGGGATGACTCATCATCTGACCAAAAAATAATTGTTTAGATCATTTGAATACTATATTAGCCCGATTAATATTGTTAATTAATATTGTTGATAATTCTTTTGCTAATGCACTACTATATATATGATAATTCAGCACAACGTGTTAAATACTGCTTTCGCATTAACTAATATCCGCCATTTGACTGTCATATCAAAGCTCTAATCAGAATTCAAATCTTTAATGTTTCAAGCAAGAAAAGAGTAAAATGTTACTTTCCAAAAAAAAAAAAAAAGAGTACAATGTTAAAAGTTGAAATACTCTGTTGATAAAACCAATCCAAAAAAGATAACTAAAATATGGAGCTGCAACAGGCCTCCATCGGGGAAAATGTACAATTTCAGGAGTGAGGTGAGACTAACTGCTGATCTCCCTATCCAATTTCATTCTCTTTGCACTTTGCACTTCCTGCACGCTACTACTACCGCGATGCTGGATTGATGCACCATGCTGATATGAACAGTTGGCTCCATGACGACATCCCCTTGAACTATTAAAGTATATGCAAGGCTTCATTATTTTGGGTCTCAAATCTCTTGGTTTCTGGTTATTTACTAATTCCTGATTTGCACTTGGCTGGTGACTGTTTCGGTTACCATATTGTGGAAGAGTCTCTTGTCTTTCTCCTCCATGTTGTTGAATCAAGCTCTTGTAGTAATTGATGTCCTTTGCTGGAGGAGCTCCAACGGAGACTGAAGAGGAAACTGGAATGGCTGCTGGTGAAGGAAGTCGGGGATTAGGAGCTCCCACTCCGACCCCATTTGGCTGATGGTAGAAAGGTATGCTTGATACAGTGACTGATGATGGTGTACTGATCACTGCCCTATCAATGTGAACAGGAGGTTGATCTAATGAAGCCATGGGAGGTGACCTCGGCTTTGTTGAGTTCGTGG
Source organism: Lithocarpus polystachyus (assembly GCA_033629205.1). Taxonomy (NCBI): domain Eukaryota; kingdom Viridiplantae; phylum Streptophyta; class Magnoliopsida; order Fagales; family Fagaceae; genus Lithocarpus; species Lithocarpus polystachyus. Next base: position 12,006,379 of record CM066163.1, on the reverse strand, counting down.
CTGTTCCATAATCTGTAACCAATTTCTCAATCATTTTTGGGTTGTCTAGAAGTTTAAAAAGCAAATCCTGGTCAATCAAGTTTCCATGCTCATTGCTCTTCATGAATGCATTAATGGCGGCAGATGCCGCTGCTACAACATCAGGTTCTGCGACAACAGCCATTCCAGTAGCTGGCTTCTGGTTAGAAGGATTTGTAATGATAGGTAAACTACATTGGGATGCAGATGCAATTCCGGGAGCCAATATTAGTGGCTGTTGGCTTACGGGAAGACTAAATGGTGTTGTGGAAACAGATGGTGAATCTACTGCCATGTCTTCATCTTCAACGGGAGTAATCGGTATCAAAAGAATCTGCCCGTCGTCATGACCCAAGTCTACTGCATCCACTGAAACAGTAGGGCTGCATGGAGACAAGAAAACTGTTAGTTCAAGGAAGAGTATCAGTATTACAAGAGCAAAAGCTTTACAAGGGTAGAAAAATATCAGACTTTGGAGGAATGGCAGAGGGGCGTGGATAAACAGCTTCAAGTACTCTCATCTCCCTCTGATTTTGACCCTCGGTCTCTTCGCTTTCTTCCCCAGCAACCACTTGCCAAGCGACATTGAGCGCAAACTGTTGAAATTAAATATAACAAAAATAAAATTATAAAAGCAAAGTAATGACTTAAAAGTGAAGCTTTCAAATCAGATTTTCAGGGGCATAATTCAGTTTTAAAAATAAGGAAAATGGTCAAAATAAAAACTTCCCAAACTCTGATTTACCTGAGGCGGACATCTCCATTTGATTATAGGAATTTGGGACAACTTAATCTGCAAATGGTTAGCAGGATGAGCTCCTTCAAAGCCAAGAGGCAGATTATCATCAGACCCTAAACCAGTTGAATGCAATAGCAAAGATGTCTTTGCTTGGAGGTGATCTTGACCGCCCAACCCAACTTGTGAAGGTGATTCCTCAGATAGGAACAGCTTAACCTGTTTAAGGGAGAATATCATTACAAATAGGATAATACAACTAAACAAATGATATTAATAAATGCATAATCCTTATTAAATTTTACTAAATCTGTCAAGCAACTAAAGCTTAGGCACACAGTGAAACAACAGTGTAAGCATACTTCAGTATAGAAATTTCAGAAGCGCTTTTTCCCTAACCTTGTTTCAAATTTATATCTGACTTCAAATTTAAAACCAAAAGAATATATACATGCGAAACAAAAAATAAATTAAAAAATCAAGGACTGCCTAGAGGGGGGAAAAAAGATTTCAAAGCAGCTCTACCAAAACCATATATGCATAAACTGACTTCACTTCATCCGATACCATGTGCATCTTGACCCTGTCTAACACAGATTGTTCTGAGGACTATTGCCTATCTCAACTCCAGTACATTCGACCTAAAACCATTCATGATGTCACTATATGGAATAATATAGCACACTGATTGCTATCCATAACCAATTATGAACTACTTGTTTTGAAACAAAACTCCATTTACCCCATGAACTTAGCCCTGAAGGAGGACAAAAGAGAACAATAACCTCCTCAAAAACAAGACAACGGTTTGTATGTCAACAGTAACTGGGCAAGGCAACGTTTTTTAAAACAATAAAAAGTATAATATGAGACTACTACAGGACTGGACATTTTAGGGATCAGCTTGATCTTAAGCATTGCAGGGAACTTTAGCTAATCTTTTTACTCAAACCTCCAGGAAATTGATTTACAACAAATCTATTGAATCCCCATAGTTTCTGGAGGTAACATTTCATGGTGTCTAATTTGCCATAATTTTCAGTCCCTTTGCCACTGGGAAAGCAAATGACCAAATATTCAAACTCCTTCCACCATTGTTCAAATTTAACATTCGGCAAGCATAGGAGCCAAACCAAACCAACTTCAAAATCCTCTACTCCTCAACAGAAAATATAAAGAAAATGTATATGACCATTGGGTCAATTCCACTGGGTAATTAAGAAAATGTATATCATCATTTGGTCATTTCCACCAGGTAAGTAAGGATGAATGTTCCCATGAATCGTAGACATGCTGAGACAGGATTCACTTAAAAACTCTGGTAACCAGTAAATTTGGGGCTCTTTCTGAGTCATTGGCATTGCCACAAATATTGTAGCAAAACTTTTCTAATTGGCAAGGGATAATCATCTTTTAGCAACTGGGAAATCTTTCATCATACTGAATCTGATGCCAGAGCTGTCCATAAAGCCTCTGATCTAACCCTGAACCTCTGGATAGTCATGCTGGACTTACTAGGATTGTGGACAACTACTGATATCCAGTAAGGATGCATCGTAGGTCAGACACCGTGGAAAGGCATATTCATCTAAATGGCTGGCCAACCAAGGACTTCAGTCACCTTTCAGTCTGGTTCTTTTGCATGCCCTAGCCATGAGTATGTAGAAATTATCATAGCATATTGGCCCTCCCATGTTGGAAGCAACTGAAGTCTTGGGTAAGTCTCCTTTTCAAAAGAAAGAAAAATACAATTTTAGAAGGGAATAAGAAAACACTGTTAAGTTGCACCACTCCATACTAATGCATCAGCATGTACACATTTAAACTTTTGCAGCTACAGAACTAAAGGAATAATAGATCCACTGATTCTACAACATTTAACATTCATACACATACATATTCTTAAATTTTCTAATATATATACTTTTTTAAAAGGTGGCTGTAAACTGGCAAATAGGAAAAACAATCATAAATACATCACTTAAAACAAAAAAGAGACCCTTAAAAGTACTTTATAGAAGTAAATCTCAACATGGGACAATTAACCATCTACTAACCCCCCACCCCCACAAAAGAATAAAAATATATTGTGATGCATGTCCAATGAAAAAAGAATTTGACAAAAAGAAATGATTATGGGGTAAATGAAAGAAGAACAATCACATGGAAATTCAAGCCTAGGTTCTTACCTGATTATTTTAGAACTCTTGTCAAAAGGCCAATTGAAACCAGCATCTCAAACAAAAGAGCACCCCAAACTTCATCCAGATTCTGTTCAGATAAAGAATCCATATAACTAAGAAAAATGTAAAGCAACCAAGGACCGAATCTGGGGGAGAAACCATAGTCAACCAGATTCTGACAGAGTCCATTTTAAAGACTTCAGCAAGTATTCTTTGCATATCCCATATTACACAAGCAAAACACTTACAGACTAAGAGGATAAGTTCCTTTCGGATCTTTGTAAAATTTCTCCCAGCAGCCACTACGTCCAATTTATATCTGCAATGGTTTAAACTTCATATATCAGTATAATCGTGTCAAGTAAGCTCCACAGACAAAAAACTAAAAACAATAATCACCTATTGCTTCATTAACAAAACCAGTAGAACAGATATGGAAACCATAAAATTATATATTCAAAAAGGTACAGCAATGATTAGCTACATCAACAAATTAAAAGTTTTCTATAGCATTTGCTGCCAATTTTGCAACTAGTTAAATGGATAATGAGGGAAAAAGTAAACTTCTCTGCCAGCAAGCATTAGGGCTCATGAAAACTCCTATTATCACACAGATTTTTTTTTTTTGATAGATAACACCACAATTGTATTTAATTATATTTGTTTGGGAATTGGGTAAGATTACATTTCACAACACAAACATCAAATCAATATTTAAGATATGGAAAAACACATTGAATTCACTCAAAAGAAGTTAAAAGAAAAAAAGAAAAAAAAGAAAGGCATTTAGTTAATGTCTTCAACAGGATGGAATCTTTGGTTTCACTCTCAAATGTATTTTGTTTTCACTAGTGATCAAGTTTGCTTCCAGCAACATCCACTACGAATCTGTATCTAACATCATTCTTTTCCAGCCTTTCAATGGCTTTGTTCACATAGTCCATCTTGATGACTTCAATCATGGAAGTCAGGCCCTTCTCTTTGCAGAACTCAAGCATCTCCTCTATTTCCTTAATACTTCCAACAAAGCTTCCAGTGATTGTCTTCCTCCCCAGCATAACCACTGGAGTGAGAAACTGCAGAGGAGTGTTAATAACACCCATCAAGATCAACTTCCCATCTAGCTTCAACAAAGAAAGGTAAGGCTCAAGAAGGTGAAACACAGGCACAGTATCAATGATGTAATCCAGTGTGTCAGCCTTTTCCTGCATTTTAGTGGCATCAGAGCTGACCAAGTACTCATCAGCACCAAGATGGTCCAATGCCTCCTCTCTTTTCTTATCAGAAGAGCTTATCACAGTCACATGGTGGCCCATGGCCTTGGCAATCTTCACCCCCATGTGTCCCACTCCTCCAAGCCCCAATATCCCTCCTCTCAATCCACTCTGCTTCAACCCAAAGTGACTCAGTGGACTGTAAACTGTCACTCCTGCACACAATAGTGGTGCTGCCTGTTCTGGGTCCATCCCTACTGGTATCTTCACCACAAACTTTTGGTCTACAACCATGGAGCTAGCAACGCCTCCCTGGGTGGGTTTGCCATCAGTGTAAACATCGTTATAGGACCAAATTTTCTTGTTGCAGTATTGCTCTATGTCCCTTTTGCACGGATGGCAGTTTCTGCAGCATCCAACAATGGCTCCCACTCCCACTATGTCTCCTGCTCTGAACTTGCTCACATCTGAACCCACCTCCACTACCTCACCTACCACTTCATGCCTTGACGTAAACATCTTCTGGGCCGGTGTTTCTGAGAGTGTAGGTGTAAGGTGCTAGAATTCCAGTAGGGTCAGTGGCTGCCCAGCCATATCACACAGATTGATACCACACAGACATACAGTTTGTTACATTTTAAGTGGGGGAGGGGGGACTCAAACCCTGGAAGTCTCCCTTGGAAAGGCCAGGAAATGCCATTTGACCTATTTGGTGCTTAGGGACCAAATATCATAATTGTGGTATCCAAACTAGGATGGACAACAAAAACTATTCTTTCAAGCATGAAAAGAAAACAATATTCTCAATTTACTAGTAAAAGATGCAAAATAATAAGACACTTCTAAAGAAATACAGATACACAAGGACACCCAAGAGAGTAGTCTCAGGTGCCTAAAATTAGCAGAAGATATGAAAGCAGCACTTGGAGCAAAGATAAAGGCAGGAAACAATAGAACAACTTAAAAAGAAAATAGAAAGCATACTTGTCCATGATGGTGAGTAGCTTTTTTCTAACATCCTGTGCCCTCCTCAAGGATCTAGACTGAACAAAGTTCTCAAAACACCAGGGCCCAGAAAAGTTATTACTTTTCCAAGCCTCATAAACCGCAAGTAATGTCAGATGGTCTCCCTCTGGCTGGAAAAACTTGGCCCTCTTCTGATCAGCTTGTGCTTGTTTCTCTCTAGGCCTGTAGAAGATATTCCCTGTTTGAATCATTGCAATGATAGTCAAAATCTCATCACTGCATCCAAGGTCCACACTGGCAAGCAGCATCTTAGATAAAGGTGGTTCAAGAGGAAATTCTGCCATTTTCCGGCCCAATTTGGTCAGAAGCCCCTCCTCATCAAGAGCTCCTAGACTGTACAGCTGTTCCATGGCAGAAATGAGAGCTTGGGGAGAAGGTGGATCCATGAAATCAAAAGACAGAAGATCATTTATCCCCATAGCTTTCATGGTAAGCGTAGTTAACCCAAGATTTATCCTCTGAATTTCAGGAATTGAAGTAGGGGACATCTCATTGCGGTATGCACTCTCTGTGTAGAGACGATAACATTTCCCAGGTCCCGTACGCCCAGCTCGCTGCTTGGCTGAAGCTTGTGAAATAGGAGTTATGACCAGCGAATCAAGCCCTTGCTTTGGGTTATACACATTCTGCTTTGCAAACCCAGGATCAATAACATAATAAATTCCATCAATTGTCAAAGATGCCTCAGCAATATTGGTAGTAACTACCACTTTCCTCTTCCCCGGAGGTGCAGGTTCAAATATCCTTGACTGCATTTCACTAGGAAGCGCACTATAAACCGGTAGAATAATCAATTCTGGAACATTTTTACCTAGCCCCTTCATCCTTTCATAAAGAGACTGGCACGTAAAATCAATCTCCTCCTGACCAGTCAAGAAGAGAAGGATGTCTCCTTCGGGTTCTGTCAAGTGGATCTGTAGCACAGTAATTAGGGATGCATCCAGGTAATCACTTTCTGGCTGTTTGGTGTAGAGTATCTCAACAGGAAAAGTTCTACCAGGAATTGTAAATATATTACAGTTAAAGAAATACCCTGAAAACTTCTCCGCATCCAGTGTTGCAGACGTGACAATCAAGCGAAGGTCGGGTCTGCGTTTCCCTAGTTGCTTGAGTAATCCAAAAAGAACATCTGTGTGTATAGTTCTCTCGTGTGCTTCATCAAGCATAACAACAGAGTACTGAGAAAGGTTTTCATCGATCAAAATTTCCCTAAGAAGCATACCATCAGTCATGTACTTGATGACAGTATCTGGACCAGTACAATCTTCAAATCGAATAGCATATCCAACTTCCTCACCCAAACGACAACCAAACTCTTCAAACCAATCGAAAACAGCAAGTCATTGAAATATTGGGCAAGGAGAGAGAATTCTTCCTTCTGTGTTGCTTCTTTATTTTATTTTATTTTTTAAATTTTTTATCTAATAAAATTTCAATCTCTATCTCAAACAAAAAAGAAAAGAAAAAAAAAAAAAAGAAAAAGAAGCAGATACAAACTAATCAATAATTTTTTTAAAAAAATTTTTATTGATTAGTTTTTTCTTTTTTAAGATAAAGCTATTGGTTAGTTTTTAAGTTAAAATGTTTTGGATTAAAAAAAAATTAAATGGGTTTTGGGTAGGGTATGGATATCCATGGATAATAAATTCGGGTAAGATTTGGGTATGGATACTAATGGGAATTGAAATTCATATCACTATTCAAAAATGAAATTCTATATGTATTTTGTTGTTGGTACTCCCTAACAGCTTACCATGAAAAGGACTTACATACTAGCACCATAATAACTTCAACAAAATGTGAAACATACTTCTTCGTTAAACACTTGACAATTATAAAGTAAAATTACACAAACACAAAAATAGAGTGAGAGTCAGAGAAATGGGAATACCCTTAATTTCTTTATCCTGACAGAGCATTTTCACCAAAGTGGTTTTCCCACATCCTCCAGGAGCAGTCAATAGAAGCAGCTTCACCTCCTCCTTCAACAGCAGTGTCTTCAACTCCTTTATTGGCATATCCAACCCAACCGTTAAATCTTGGGGTACACAAACCGCGAATGACAGCTTTGGTGTCTCCACGGACGCGACCGAATCCATTCTCTGGCTAATATCACTCACAATTTTATTACTTTCTTGATCTAGTTCAGCCTCACTTTCTCTTGTTTTGGTGCTCAATGTTATAACTCAAATACATTATAACAAGTAATCACATTACACATGAAACTCCATCGCCAAAACAAAAATCTATCGGCTTCGAAAGTTCAACAATAAACACACCAATGTAGCAAAGCATTCACCTAAAAACTCAGACAATTCATTTACAAAATTATAGCACAAAACTCAGACAATTCATTTACAAAAACTCAGACATATCCATTTCCTCCATATCAAACGCCCATTATAGCACAAAATTATAGCATTACGATCAATATCAACTATAAGACAAAAATTACATCTAACAATAGGTTTTTTTTTTTTTTTTTTTCTCTCTATTAAACAGAAATTTCAATACCAAACAGCGAATTCCAAAGCCAAATCCCACTAGAATATAACAAGCAACGAGAACAGAGTGTAAATCAAGAAACACGCATACGCTATTAAGCCGCGATGCTCGTCGCCGCCATCAGCGAGCGCAACCATGAGTGCTGTGGAAACCCTAGTCGCCCAGAACACGAAGATCCCGGCGATCGAGAACCTGACCCCACCGATTTGAGGCAGGAAGAGCGACACGGCCGAAAAGATCACCACCGGCAAGAGACAGTAGCCAATCACGCTCGTGCACGTGTGCAGGTCCAGGTTACCGTTCCTTCCGGCGAGCATGTTGTACACCACGTAGAGGAAGATAGAGCAGACGACGATCCAGCCGAGTATAACGCCGAATTGGAGCTTACCGGCGAGTAATTGGAAGAGGCAGAGTGACATGTAGAGGAGGATCGGGCCGGATAGATCCGAGTCCTTGTGTACGACCGGGTTGACCCGGAACGGGTTGAGAATCGACTTGGTTTTATTCCAGATTTGCTCCGGGTGGATCCCGAGCTCGTCGAGCAAGGGTTCCTCGTCCTCGAAGCTACCACTTCCGGGCATAGAGCCACCTCCTCCGCCGATAGGACCGCCGTAGATCGAGGCTGACGAAGTGGAGGCCGCTGCGGATCCGATATCGAATGACATGAAGGGGATGCTGGAGCTCAAGGGTCGCTGTGGCTGAAACGGTGCCGTTGGGACTCTCCTTTGCTGAACGTTGGTTCCGGCCACCGGATTTGCGCCGGACGGGAAAACCACCGGCGGTACTGCGAACTCCTTCATTTTTTTTAGGGTAACAGAGAGAATTCAATTTGCCAAAACAGTTGTTCACTTTGTTGTTTTTATTTTTGCGCATGAGGGTAATTTTGACATTTTGCGCTGAAAGTTTATCAATTCAGATGGGTTTTAACGGCGCGATGCTTGAGAGATGACGTTTCTTGGGATACCGTATTACCTTCTTGCCTCTCGAAAAGAAAAAGGAATTTACTTTTGCCTTTCATGAGAAGAAACGCGACTCTTGATACATCGAGTGGGAAGCACGTGCTGTCATTTTCGGTAAATAATATTAAGGGTGCGTTTGTTTCACGTAAAAATCAATACCGGAAAGCATTTTACACCGTTATATGTGTTTGGCAGCAACTGAAAATTTGGTCAAACTGAAAATGATTTACAGTTTGACGGTAAAACACCCCCTCCCACCCGTAAATTCATTTCCATACTTGTTTTACCTTCAAACAACATTTTACAGACTGAAAATGTGGAGAGAGAGAGAGAGAGAGAGATCGGAGACACCCCCTCCCACCCGTAAATTCATTTCCATACTTGTTTTTCCTATAATTACGCACCTTGGTGCCAGGCGCGTGCTGGCGGAGCTCCTCTTCGGGAATAAAAACAGGCCAAGCCTCACCAGCTTCACGGAACATTTGCTCGGTCTCGAGGAACTGACCCTTATCGAGAATCATAGTCCTTATGGTCTGGGCCGGTGTGGATGTGGCGTCGTAAACCTCTTCGACTCCGTTGACGAAAGTGACGGTGATTTGGGGAGGGTGATCGTCGGTTCGGCGTTTGACTTGGATTTGACAAGCAGGGTTGGACTCTTTGGCCTTGGGAGCGTTGCACTGTGCCAAGAATTCCATGCACGAGGCTGTGCGTGGGTCCAAGGCATTGAACTCGATCCGAACTCTTGATAGGAACTTCAGCATTCTTACTCAACGCTCACACTCTCCCCTGCTCAAGATTTCTTGAAAGTAAAGATTTTTAGAGAAAAAGGCTGTCCGTCTGCTGTAACTTGTAAAGTTATAAATGGTTTTGCTGAGAAGAAGAAAACTGGCTTGTTGCAAATATTCACTGTGAAGTAAAACATTTTGGGCCTCTTTGTCAGGTTGCGGGGATAGCTCAGTTGGGAGAGCGTCAGACTGAAGATCTGAAGGTCGCGTGTTCGATCCACGCTCACCGCAATGGTTTATGCTTTTTTAATTTTTTCGCCATAGTTGGGATTTCTTTTTTGGACTTTTTCAGTCCCACATCGAAAACTTAAAGAGAATTGCAGGGATTTATAAAATTTATTCCTGATAGAAATTATTAACAAGGGCCACGAGACGATGTGAATGGGCCACTAGCTTTGCATTTTGTATTGTAAGGCTAAGGCCCAGGAAAGTCCCCGGGCCTCTTATTGCAGAGATGCATATACTCGGAAACGAGTTATACTTCGAGACTGGGAATTCGTTCGCGTAGTGCGAGTGGCTGAGACACGTGTGGAGCCCATGAATTCCCGCCTGAGTAATTTGGCCGATATAACACAGTTATTCACATGGTCCCACTGTGGACAAACTGAACGGGGCTTACGCTCTCGTGGTCCACCTTTTTTTTTTTTTTTTTTTTTTTTTTTTTTTTTTTTTTTTTTGGTCTGGGCACCGGGACTCAAAATCAGTGTGAAGGTTCGATGTGGTCTCTACATGGCAGGTTTCCAACATATTTTTCATAGTTAATAAACCAAACCATCTTTCATTCTAATCTTTTATCCCCTTGGGATGACCCGTCATCTGACCAAAAAATAATTGTTTAGATCATTTGAATACTATATTAGCCCGATTAATATTGTTAATTAATATTGTTGATAATTCTTTTGCTAATGCACTACTATATATATGATAATTCAGCACAACGTGTTAAATACTGCTTTCGCATTAACTAATATCCGCCATTTGACTGTCATATCAAAGCTCTAATCAGAATTCAAATCTTTAATGTTTCAAGCAAGAAAAGAGTAAAATGTTACTTTCCAAAAAAAAAAAAAAAGAGTACAATGTTAAAAGTTGAAATACTCTGTTGATAAAACCAATCCAAAAAAGATAACTAAAATATGGAGCTGCAACAGGCCTCCATCGGGGAAAATGTACAATTTCAGGAGTGAGGTGAGACTAACTGCTGATCTCCCTATCCAATTTCATTCTCTTTGCACTTTGCACTTCCTGCACGCTACTACTACCGCGATGCTGGATTGACGCATCATGCTGATATGAACAGTTGGCTCCATGACGACATCCCCTTGAACTATTAAAGTATATGCAAGGCTTCATTATTTTGGGTCTCAAATCTCTTGGTTTCTGGTTATTTACTAATTCCTGATTTGCACTTGGCTGGTGACTGTTTCGGTTACCATATTGTGGAAGAGTCTCTTGTCTTTCTCCTCCATGTTGTTGAATCAAGCTCTTGTAGTAATTGATGTCCTTTGCTGGAGGAGCTCCAACGGAGACTGAAGAGGAAACTGGAATGGCTGCTGGTGAAGGAAGTCGGGGATTAGGAGCTCCCACTCCGACCCCATTTGGCTGATGGTAGAAAGGTATGCTTGATACAGTGACTGATGATGGTGTACTGATCACTGCCCTATCAATGTGAACAGGAGGTTGATCTAATGAAGCCATGGGAGGTGACCTCGGCTTTGTTGAGTTCGTGGCTGTTCCATAATCTGTAACCAATTTCTCAATCATTTTTGGGTTGTCTAGAAGTTTAAAAAGCAAATCCTGGTCAATCAAGTTTCCATGCTCATTGCTCTTCATGAATGCATTAATGGCGGCAGATGCCGCTGCTACAACATCAGGTTCTGCGACAACAGCCATTCCAGTAGCTGGCTTCTGGTTAGGAGGATTTGTAATGATAGGTAAACTACATTGGGATGCAGATGCAATTCCGGGAGCCAATATTAGTGGCTGTTGGCTTACGGGAAGACTAAATGGTGTTGTGGAAACAGATGGTGAATCTACTGCCATGTCTTCATCTTCAACGGGAGTAATCGGTATCAAAAGAATCTGCCCGTCGTCATGACCCAAGTCTACTGCATCCACTGAAACAGTAGGGCTGCATGGAGACAAGAAAACTGTTAGTTCAAGGAAGAGTATCAGTATTACAAGAGCAAAAGCTTTACAAGGGTAGAAAAATATCAGACTTTGGAGGAATGGCAGAGGGGCGTGGATAAACAGCTTCAAGTACTCTCATCTCCCTCTGATTTTGACCCTCGGCCTCTTCGCTTTCTTCCCCAGCAACCACTTGCCAAGCGACATTGAGCACAAACTGTTGAAATTAAATATAACAAAAATAAAATTATAAAAGCAAAGTAATGACTTAAAAGTGAAGCTTTCAAATCAGATTTTCAGGGGCATAATTCAGTTTTAAAAATAAGGAAAATGGTCAAAATAAAAACTTCCCAAACTCTGATTTACCTGAGGCGGACATCTCCATTTGATTATAGGAATTTGGGACAACTTAATCTGCAAATGGTTAGCAGGATGAGCTCCTTCAAAGCCAGGAGGCAGATTATCATCAGACCCTAAACCAGTTGAATGCAATAGCAAAGATGTCTTTGCTTGGAGGTGATCTTGACCACCCAACCCAACTTGTGAAGGTGATTCCTCAGATAGGAACAGCTTAACCTGTTTAAGGGAGAATATCATTACAAATAGGATAATACATCTAAACAAATGATATTATTAAATGCATAATCCTTATTAAATTTTACTAAATCTGTCAAGCAACTAAAGCTTAGGCACACAGTGAAACAACAGTGTAAGCATACTTCAGTATAGAAATTTCAGAAGCGCTTTTTCCCTAACCTTGTTTCGAATTTATATCTGACTTCAAATTTAAAACCAAAAGAATATATACATGCCAAACAAAAAATAAATTAAAAAATCAAGGACTGCCTAGAGGGGGGAAAAAAGATTTCAAAGCAGCTCTACCAAAACCATATATGCATAAACTGACTTCACTTCATCTGATACCGTGTGCATCTTGACCCTGTCTAACACAGATTGTTCTGAGGACTATTGCCTATCTCAACTCCAGTACATTCGACCTAAAACCATTCATGATGTCACTATATGGAATAATATAGCACACTGATTGCTATCCATAACCAATTATGAACTACTTGTTTTGAAACAAAACTCCATTTACCCCATGAACTTAGCCCTGAAGGAGGACAAAAGAGAACAATAACCTCCTCAAAAACAAGACAACGGTTTGTATGTCAACAGTAACTGGGCAAGGCAACGTTTTTTAAAACAATAAAAAGTATAATATGAGACTACTACAGGACTGGACATTTTAGGGATCAGCTTGATCTTAAGCATTGCAGGGAACTTTAGCTAATCTTTTTACTCAAACCTCCAGGAAATTGATTTACAACAAATCTATTGAATCCCCATAGTTTCTGGAGGTAACATTTCATGGTGTCTAATTTGCCATAATTTTCAGTCCCTTCCACTGGGAAAGAAAATGACCAAATATTCAAACTCCTTCCACCATTGTTCAAATTTAACATTCGGCAAGCATAGGAGCCAAACCAAACCAACTTCAAAATCCTCTACTCCTCAACAGAAAATATAAAGAAAATGTATATGACCATTGGGTCAATTCCACTGGGTAATCAAGAAAATGTATATCATCATTTGGTCATTTCCACCAGGTAAGTAAGGATGAATGTTCCCATGAATCGTAGACATGCTGAGACAGGATTCACTTAAAAACTCTGGTAACCAGTAAATTTGGGGCTCTTTCTGAGTCATTGGCATTGCCACAAATATTGTAGCAAAACTTTTCTAACTGGCAAGGGATAATCATCTTTTAGCAACTGGGAAATCTTTCATCATACTGAATCTGATGCCAGAGCTGTCTATAAAGCCTCTGATCTAACCCTGAACCTCTGGATAGTCATGCTGGACTTACTAGGATTGTGGACAACTACTGATATCCAGTAAGGATGCATCGTAGGTCAGACACCGTGGAAAGGCATATTCATCTAAATGGCTGGCCAACCAAGGACTTCAGTCACCTTTCAGTCTGGTTCTTTTGCATGCCCTAGCCATGAGTATGTAAAAATTATCATAGCATATTGGCCCTCCCATGTTGGAAGCAACTGAAGTCTTGGGTAAGTCTCCTTTTCAAAAGAAAGAAAAATACAATTTTAGAAGGGAATAAGAAAACACTGTTAAGTTGCACCACTCCATACTAATGCATCAGCATGTAGACATTTAAACTTTTGCAGCTACAGAACTAAAGGAATAATAGATCCACTGATTCTACAACATTTAACATTCATACACATACATATTCTTAAATTTTCTAATATATATACTTTTTTAAAAGGTGGCTGTAAACTGGCAAATAGGAAAAACAATCATAAATACGTCACTTAAAACAAAAAAGAGACCCTTAAAAGTACTTTATAGAAGTAAATCTCAACATGGGACAATTAACCATCTACTAACCCCCCACCCCCACAAAAGAATAAAAATATATTGTGATGCATGTCCAATGAAAAAAGAATTTGACAAAAAGAAATGATTATGGGGTAAATGAAAGAAGAACAATCACATGGAAATTCAAGCCTAGGTTCTTACCTGATTATTTTAGAACTCTTGTCAAAAGGCCAATTGAAACCAGCGTCTCAAACAAAAGGCATCCACTAAAGAACATGGGTATTCAAGATCAAAGGGTAAAAGTCGCAAAGCAACTGCCATGACTAGGTACCTCAACAAATAGAAACTAGACATTTTGTCTAAATGCCATCATCTATTACACGCATGTAGGTTGCATTTCAAAATACTAATGCAGCCACAATTCCACACAAACACAGTGGCATATCCCCCCAAAAAAAAAAAAATCCACACAAACAACATGATGGTCAGCTTATAAACTCTCTTTAGGGTCTGAGACATTTACATAACAGAACATGTGTAAGATTGCATGCAACCAACACACACAACAATAACAATATGTGGGAAAACTATTTTTAACTAGCACCTTATGGAAAGAGTGAACTGATACAGGTCATTAGGTCTAAATAAAGGAGATGCTCCTAGTTCAAAAGGAGCCTAAAGCCTATAAACATCTAGAGATCAAGCAGTGTTACAAATTCTTCTAATCTTTTTTTTCCACTAACCCCATTCTAAAGGTTCTTAGTACTTGACCATGAAATATAGCTAGTTTATACATTCTTAAGATAATTTTGAAAACTCCACCAGACAATTACCAAAAAAGAAGAGAAAATTGGACAAAGTTTGGCTTCAAACTTACCAACAATATGAATGTGACATTGTGACACATGTTCACTTACTGAACCACATTTAAGTGATTATATACAATCATGACAACGACACATGTCATCTTCCTACCAAGTTTGTAGTCAAACTTTATCCTATGATATGTATTTCACTTATTACAGTCCCTTCTAATTCAAATTTCATGATAATTAATTGAGGTACCATTTCAATGTGAAACATACTTCCCTTTCTTCATATTCACAATTCACAAAGGACAGTGTTTTCATCCAAAACAGTTTAAAGGAATCTCCTCCAATCCATTACATGACAATTCACATGACCATACAAGTTTTTTAACCACATGATTCATTAAGTCACTTAAACATGTCATATGACTATTACATTGATTGTGCGATTGAAGTACATACTTGGTCATTTCAATTGACATGTGGTGGATGGGAGGTCCGAACCAGTTTGGAGAAAATTTTTGTCCATTTACAAAATGAGTTCATTTAAATGTAAGCAAGACAACCTTCCTGTGGTAGTTTTTTCAAAAATCCTAGTAAATGATCTAGAGAGAAGCAATGCAATTTCATAAAGTTTATTTGCAGGAACTCCGATTCGCGCACAAGGCCATTCTTCCAAAAATCACCTAGGGTCAATTTCACAATACATTTTCTGCCACTAAGCTCTACCTAAAGTGATATTCACTGTAGAATAACAGAATATCATATAATGTTTTCACCACCCAACACTCTTCTCTGCATTTTTGCTAGTGTAGCATATTCAACTAATATTAAAGAAGAAAGAACTCCCCCAATCACTACTTAGCATGGAAGATGGCCATGCTATTTCAACTGTTTGGTACGTTCATGGAACAACAAGAAATACCCTATACGGCCAATTATCCATCAAACATGCTCATTGCAGCTTCAAAAGGCATGGAAATTTTTTTGAACACCTACCATCTTAAGCTATGTTTTTAGCATTCATAAACACATAAAGTAATTCATATTCTCAACTTTGAGAGCTAGTACAGGATAAGAAACTGCCACCATCTTCAAAAATGTTTCCTGCAATAGTTTCACAGCATAACTCTGTATACTTTAATGCGTTTTCTGTCTTGTTTCACATATAATCAGATTTTAGTTTACAAACTGCTCATAATTGCTATATACAACTATCTGAGGCATTCATCCCACAAAACAAGTTTCTCCTTCCATTAATTGAGCAACCATCTCCCTCCAGATATGATTCATGTTAGCAACTAAGAGACCAAATGAGCTTGGTGTCAAGCTAATCAATCTTAATTGAAATTAGGTAGGTTTTTCAATGATCCAGAGTTTATCCTTAATTAAACCTTTCCCAGATTCTACATTTGCAGTATTAAGGTTAGAGGAAAAGGGAGATTGAAACGAGGGGACAACCTTGAACCATGGTGTCTTATGTTGCCAAAAGAGGTTTTAACATTACTTATCATGAATCTAGAACCTAGATAATCTATCAAATACAAAAATTCAAGCACTAGAAATGTATCTCTCAGCAGAACTGTTGTACTCCAAACATTAATCTCCATTCCCCAGTATCAAATTTTTGTTGATCTCTTTAACTCAACTTCCTATTTTGATCTGTAATTTCAGCAAGTCACTCAAAAATACCACATATATATATATGTGGAAATTAATAAAATTCATTTTCAGCATTCAGGTTTCAAAAATATCTGTTTGCATTCTCATTTGAAGCAAATTTCCTCCATGTTTGGCATTTCAAATTGCTTCTGCAATAAGATTCAATACAAAAAAGTTGATGCTTGAAGTAATGTAACACTCTCATTGATACTCATTTCTTCAATTGCCAAACTCAATGAATGCAAGGCAAGTATGTAAAAACAAAAACCCTCAACCCCAACGAAATATTATCAAAAACACTAAACCCACATGCTTTACACAACAAAAGGACCAGTGAACCAGACAAATCAAACAATGGCATATAAGTCTTAATAGATCAAATAACGGCAATGAAAAAAATCAAAGTAATTACATTAAGAATTACAGTTCAGATAACGTAATGTTGGATTTAAATTAGACAACATTTAACGTTAATTAAACAATGATTAGGTCATTTGATTTTAAACTTGGTTTACTGAAAATGCAATTGTACTTTTTTTTCTCATTTTTTCTTTACCTGACAAAGGTTTACATCTGAAGCCCAAGAAACCCTTTTCGATTTGTGCAATCCCCGCATATTTTACAGACCCAATAATATCCAAAAACTTCTTTTTTTCAAAAGTTCCAAATTTTGGGTTCGAATTCGATCACAGAGCTGAGAGAGTAAAACCCCCAAAATCAAAAAAAAAAAAAAAAACAAAATTTATAGTAATTTACTCTTCAGTCTCTCTCAGATTTAACCACTTCCTCCTCATCAGAAACCGTAATTTTGTACGGGAATTTACACAAAGATCGAATCGCAGAGACAGACAGAGAGAGACTGAATCGAACTTACTCCATGAAAAATATATGAAGAAAAAAACCCTAGATCCTCTGCTTTGGCTTTCGCTCTTTTGTATGTGTCTCTCTTTTTTTCTTTTTTCTTTTTTTTTTTCTCTTTTTAAAGTGTTTTAAGTTTTGTGATAGGTCACGCGGTTACGAAGAGCGTGCTTTTTTTTTTTTTTTTTTTTAATAAAAGAGTTTTTTTTTTTTTTTTTTTAAGTATATAGAAATTCTACTCTAAATTAATCTAGATATATATACAAAGGTTTACATCTGAAGCCCAAGAAACCCTTTTCGATTTGTGCAATCCCCGCATATTTTACAGACCCAATAATATCCAAAAACTTCTTTTTTTCAAAAGTTCCAAATTTTGGGTTCGAATTCGATCACAGAGCTGAGAGAGTAAAACCCCCAAAATCAAAAAAAAAAAAAAAACAAACAAAATTTATAGTAATTTACTCTTCAGTCTCTCTCAGATTTAACCACTTCCTCCTCATCAGAAACCGTAATTTTGTACGGGAATTTACACAAAGATCGAATCGCAGAGACAGACAGAGAGAGACTGAATCGAACTTACTCCATGAAAAATATATGAAGAAAAAAACCCTAGATCCTCTGCTTTGGCTTTCGCTCTTTTGTATGTGTCTCTCTTTTTTTCTTTTTTCTTTTTTTTTTCTCTTTTTAAAGTGTTTTAAGTTTTGTGATAGGTCACGCGGTTACGAAGAGCGTGCTTTTTTTTTTTTTTTAATAAAAGAGTTTTTTTTTTTTAAGTATATAGAAATTCTACTCTAAATTAATCTAGATATATATATGTGTGTATATATATATATATATACTAGCCTCTGAGCACGCGCTCACGCGCATGCTCAGAGGCTCTTCTATTTGTTGGGTAAAGGTTAATTTAGAGCATTTATTATAATTTGAGATTACTATGTTTTCTAATCACAAAAAAATCTAGGGGTGTGATGAAAAATTATTTCACCTGCAAACGCATACTCTAAAGTAAAGTGGTTAGGGTTTCAATTTTTTTTTTTTTAGTTAAGTGTTTCAAATTATAAAACTTGGGAGTTTATTTAATTTTTAACAGTATAAATTTTACTAAATAATAAAAGTTGAAACATTGAACACATTAACAGCAGCGTAAGTTACATGCATCAACTCTAAGCCTCTAACAAAAAAGAGAACGAAATCTCGACTTTGAACACAAAAAACAAAGGGGAACAAAAATCATACCTTAAAAACCGTGGGTGTTAATTTCAACTCTAGCCTCTGAGCACGCGCGTTAGCGCGTGCTCAGAGGCTCTTCTATTTTTTGGGTAAGGGTTAATTTAAAACATTTATTATAATTTGGGATTACTACATTTTCAAATCACAAAAAAACCTAGGGGTATGATGAATATTATGTGTTTGCAGGTGAAATAATTTTTCATCACACCCCTAGGTTTTTTTGTGATTTGAAAATGTAGTAATCCCAAATTATAATAAATGTTTTAAATTAACCCTTACCCAAAAAATAGAAGAGCCTCTGAGCACGCGCGTGAGCGCGTGCTCAGTGGCTAGTTTAGTATTAACCTATAGGGGGAGGAAAAAAAGATCCATTAAATAAATCTTATAAGTAGTCATATAATGAAAATGCATAATGAAATCGTAACAATAAAACTACTTACAAAATACATGTAACCTTTACAAAAGCTATTATAAAAAGTTGACGGATCAATGTAGAGAAGTGAAATATTTACATTAGGTAAAACTGTAAAATAATTCACTACATCTGAAAAATGGAATATGTGCACTTATTAATATTATGCCAGCTACGGTGGAGAAGTTGGTGGAGCAATGTTGTTTGTTCCACATTCTAATTGCTTTCCAGCAGCATTTGCCATGAACCTATGATACAAAATGTGTGTGTTTGTGTTGTTAAGAGAGACTTTAAAACGTACACAATTATTAAGTACAATAAACATGAAGTATAAACTTGTGAAATGAAATATTTGAACTGACCTTGTAATGATATTGCATAGCTCCATATATGTGAAATGGTCTACTTCAGCTTGGGACTTGAAAAAATTATACTCTAAGTTAATCTAGATATATATATGTGTGTGTGTATATATATATATATATGAAGCTATCTCTTATAGACTTGAACTCTAATCCTTTCTCCTCCACATCCCGAGTACTTGTGGAGTTTTTGGGTGGAAAGCAGTGGAGTTTTGGTGAGGTCACGCGCTGGAAATGAGAGTGGGTTTTGAGTGTTAATTTTGGGTTTTTCAAAAAGACTTTGGGTCAGATTTCTGACCACAGTTTTTTTTTTCTGGGTTGAGTAGAAAGAACCATAACAGGACCGTAACTGACAAAAGGTAAACCTAAGGTGCGGTCAACACACTACAGCCACTGGGTCGTGTGTGGCAGCAGCCTCTTCTCGCCACGTGTTATGGATTAATTTAAAATAATAATAAATTACATTTTAAATTCAAAAATGATTGTAGACTTGTAGGTTGCAGCCTTGTTGGGATAATTTCTAATTAATCCTGCAATTTCGTTTTTTTTTAATTCAACCCATAATGTTTAAAATATTTCAAAAGCGTGGAGTGTGGTTGAGAATAGTTTTTTTTTTTTTTTTAAAGAAAAAAATAGCTTATTAGAATAGGATTTATCTATACTATTTATAAGAGAATTTTTCTCTTTAGACTGTATTTTTATATAATTTAAAAATATCTTTAGACCCTACTTTTAATAGGGGACAAAACTTTGGAACAATCTCGTAAAAATATATCTCTAACTTCACTTTAAATTCCTACAAAATAAGATATTCTCCTACTAATTCATATTTTCAAAACAAACTTATCCAAAAAAAAATTGAAAAAAAAAAAAAAAACTTATCGGTCCACTGTGTGTGTGTGTGTATATAAACCTCATCGCATGTGCAAAGCGCGTGTATGAGGCTAGTTACAATATATAGTTTTTAGTAACTTTTATGTTAAATACCGTGGTACAAAATTAAACGCTATCTTATTTCCAAACCAATACTAAAAATAAAATTTGCAAACAAACCAAAAAAAAAAACTTTTCCTAAAAACATTCTTGATGGAAAACCAAAAATAACATTGCTTGATTTTTCTTTCCCAATAATTCGATAGTTATTTCGTCTTAATCTCTTATCAAATTTAATCTTTTATTTTCTTTGTCAAATTTATGATTTTGACATGTTAATATGAAAAATGATTAATTATTTCTCAATATATTCGTAAGTATACGCAATAACATAAATCGATACTTATAGCTGTTTTATTTTTTATTTTTTATTAAAAAAAAAAGTTAAAAAGTTGTCAAAGTATGAGACTTTTTTTTTTTAGATTTGTTTTTTAGAGAATTTTAACTTATGGCATCTGCTTTTGATGAGACTTGTGGCACTTTGATCTATGAGATGGTCTGTTACTTTATATAATTTCTTTCAATTGTTTGTATGATCTAGAAAAAGAATATAACTTCTTTAATTTTTTATTCACAAATGGTAAAATTAAATTTAAATTTGAATATACAACATATAATTAAAATTAACCTAGTCAACTTGTTCAATCCACCAAGTCAAAAGACTCCTCAAAACTTTCCAAATTTTCAATCAACTCGCCACTTTTAGAGGTTGGTGGTCGGAAACGATTTGAAACTTTTTCAACTCACCAATGTCTTATTGCTAATTTTTCCCTCAACTCATCTAATCTATTATATGCACAATCCTAATAGCAATGGAGGCTAAGGGATTTGAACTCAAATTTTCCTAATAAAGGAAAGCATGTTATTCCACTTTATTACAAGACTCCTGGCGACATAGGTTAATTTAAACCATTTGACAGATACAATTTAACATTCAAAAGACCACACACACACACACACACACACACACACACATAAATAAGGGTCATAAGGTAGAATTTAAACATATGATATTCACTTCATGAATAAATTTTTTTACAACTTGTGCTAATTAGAACCACTGCCAAAAAATATATATGAGGTTTTAGAGGGGAATTATAAATTAACATAGGTCCAATCCATTGGATGATTTTTATAATTGACCTCTTATAGCTTGATAATTATTGTGAATGAAAAAAATTATTAATCAAATAACTTTCTCCACCATTTTGTTGTAAGTGAAAAGTTTTTTTTTTTTCTCCAAATAATCTAGAAGTATAATGAGGTTGTACTATCAGTTTTATAATTAAAGAATTAAAGTTTTTTTATATGATTTTTTTTTTTTGCCTAATTTTATATGATTATTCTGGAAAGAACTTCACCTAACTTTAAAATAAACCTAGCTATAGGAAAATGAACAAAAAGATAAAATGTTTTAAAGTATTGGTTTAATGAGAAACAAAGTTAGAAAATTTTAAAATATATTTCAAGGAATGATAGACCCTTGAAAAATGAATCTATTGGTCTAATTTTTTTATTTTAAAAAGGTAATTAAATTTATTAATCAACGATTTATTTTAAAAATAAGTCTAGCTTCTATTCGTGTGGCTTAAAGTCTTCAAAAATAAAATAAAAAACTGAAACACGATTAGTTTCGGAGTGTAATTATTCATTATGGAACGAAATTGGTGCATCAATAAACTATTAATGATGAGAATAACAAAAAATAATGTTTCTCAAAAAAAAAAAAAAAAAAAGAGGGTCAAATGTATATGAACATTATTTATATATATATATATATATATATATATGTGGGGGCCAAAAGCCCAATTTTAGATGTTAAGCCATGAGCTTGTCCTAGATAGCACACTTATCCAATGAGAGTAAATTACAATGAAAATGCACGGCTACAAACCTCACAAGGATTTGGCCGGTATGTAGACGAAGAAGAGTTGTCCGAGGAGGATTACCTCTTCGGATGATTCAAGAGAAAACCAAGATGTACGCTCCAGTATTTATACGGACATTTCAGGGGATTATTCTAATATATGAACATCCAGTAAGCAAATAGGACAGGTGGAAGCAATAAGATATTATGTAAAAAGCTGCTATCACCGCCAAAGGCCCAATTTTAGATGTTGGACTGTGGGCTTGTCCGAGATGGCACGCTTGTCCGAGGATAGTAAATTACAATGAAAATGCACGGCTACAAACCTCGCAAGGATTTGGTCGGTATGTAGATGAAGAAGAGTTATCCGATGAGGATTACCTCTTCGGATGATTCAAGAGAAAGCTAGGATGAACACTCCAGCATTTATACTGACATTTCAGGGGATTCTTCTAATATATGAACATCCAGTAAGCAAATAGGACAGATGGAAGCAATAAGATATTATGTAAAAAGCTGCTACTTTCGCATTTATTACCCTGCAGCTAACCTTATGACCGCATTAATGAGGAAATAATGTCTGAATAGTAACTCTCAACCTTTACAGCTGTCGTGTAAAGACTTTAAGGGAAGGTTGATGGGACAAGTATAAAAGAAAGGTCATCTGACTGGCACGTGAGAGAAAATGGAGTATAAAGAGAGCTAGAGGCAAGAAAAGAGGGGATCGAAAATCTGAAGTGAAAGAGAGAGAGAGAAATACAAAGTTGTAAACATTGAAGTATCATACTGCTATCCTTCTCGGGCATAGCCGAGGACAATCTTATATAATATCATTGCTCTATTTTTATCTGCATGGACTTGGAATACATTCACGTAATACTTCGTCTCATCTAAAAGCCCGGTTTTTCTAGTCCACTATCTATAAATTCATTGCAAGGATTTTTTAGGCTTGAGTCTACCTCGCTTGTGGGCCAACCCGTTTAAACTATGTCCTTACAATATATATATATATATATATATATATATATTTCCCTTCTATAATCCACAAGGATGAAACCTCAAATGGTTACAATATTTTACTATGCAGCTAATTTATTTGGAAGCTGTTACTACAAGGAAAATCGTATTAGGAATTCTTAAGGGTCCGTTTGGTTGGGGAAGTGAAAAAGTAAAATGATGGAAAATTAGTGGGAGGATAGAAAATATTTAGTATTCTCTCATATGTGTTTGGTTGGAGAAGTGGAAAAGTGAGAGGGTGTAAAATTTTTTTGTTTGGTTGGAGAGAAAAAAGGGAGGATGAAAAATGTAGTTTATATAAATTGACTATTATGTTCTTATTATATAATAGTGAGAAAGTGATCGGGATAGGTGACTGTAATAAAATGAGGGTATTTGTGTAACATGCATTTCTCAGCACTTTTCCTTTCCCATTCTCCTCTCAAATTGGGAGGATAAAAAAAGTGGGCCCAGAGAGAAAACTTTATCTCCTATTTTCTTTCCTCAACCAAACAGTGGAAAATGACATTTTCTAACCATCCTATTTTTTGTCTCTCCTATTTTATTTCCTCAACCAAAAAGTGAAAAATGACATTTTCTACCCTATTTTCCTCTCCCCATTTTCCATTCTTCTTGTTTTCACCCCAACCAAGCACACCCTAAAGGTATTGTAAAATAATTTTTTTGTCAGATAAAATAGTTA
This sequence comes from Lithocarpus polystachyus, assembly GCA_033629205.1. Lineage (NCBI taxonomy): Eukaryota > Viridiplantae > Streptophyta > Magnoliopsida > Fagales > Fagaceae > Lithocarpus > Lithocarpus polystachyus. The sequence goes on along the minus strand of CM066163.1, from coordinate 11,982,651 downwards.
TTGAAATAATTTTGTGCTAGCTCGGCCAAAAATCATCAAGTATAAGCTCAATCAAATATTTAGGGTCTGTTTGGAATTCGCATATTTTGCTAAAAGTACTGTAAATAAAAGTAAAAGTTAGCTGAAATAGTACAATGGAATTCATGATAGTACTAAAAACTGCAATAGTGCTTATGAATAGTAGCAAAAATAAGCTGAAAAGTAAAATAAGTGACTTTTTAATTTGGAGCCGGACCACACTTAAATATTAAGCCGATTATAATCCAGTCAACCTGGTTCTCAGGCCCAAGCCTTGATCATAGTTTCTCAGAGCTGTGCTGGCCTAACAAGTAGCCCAGTCCATTATTACTAATGTTTGATCCAGTATTTATACGAACACACTTGCGCCTTAATATAAAGGTTTAGACTTCAGCCCAAGAAAAAATGTTCACACAAAAACAATAAGTTTAGTAACACAAAAAAAAAATTCACTATTGATAAAGTGACATGTTGTAATTAGTACATAATTAAAATTGTCTAAGTGTAAACTCAAGTAAAAGTGGTCTTACACCAATTACAACTTATTACCTTAACATTTCACTTACTCAAAATTTTTATAAACATATTGCGCTAATTGTGCCCTCTAAAATTTAGACGTTGCAAGGGACAATTTTCTTATAGTCGGTTCCATACTGCCTTGTTTAGTTGTGAAGTTGTGTCGAAAACATTGTTTGGGTAGGGACATAACCAACCAATGTATAAGGTGACTAACTATATAGAATGAAATTTTTTACCGAGATCTGATTATAAGTTATTAAATGGTAAAATGAACAAAAATTCGCAATTTGAGGGGGCTCTTCTTAATGCTAAAGGTCCCAAGAATTCCCCATCGGAATTAGACTAGTTCTAGAAATGTGTTTTTGTTGTTGAGCTTGATAGGATTTTGCTAAAAATGTTTTTACTTTTCGCGACATAAAGACATCTATAGTGGAGTATTTTATTTTTTTATTTTTAGTGTAAAAGTTTAGTCCAAGCAGAGGGTCAAAAATCACATGTGATGCACACATATATATTTTATGTCAAAGCTAACAATACAGAAGACAAGACAATCGGGGGTTTTAAGCCCAATGTATTTTTAAATTCTGAAATCGATTGCAGATTTCAATAGTTTTAGGGGTAAAATGTAATCGAGGTAAAAAGTGCAACTTACCCTTTGATATTGGCAAAATTCTCAATCAAAAAGCTATAGGCTAAAATCAATATTTGGATATTAAAAGAGGTAGAGGAGCAAGATTCAGAATTAGTCCTAACCCTATCAAACGATGAAGTTGGTTCTCGCGTTCCAACAATTGTAACAGAGATTAAACATAGCAAGACTCTTCACAAGTCATTACGATGCCATGAACACACTACCAACGGTAACTTTTGTTGATAAATCCCATGATAATTTTATATATAGAGATTCATCACTCACCAGCATATAGTGCCCACGCAATTGCTGAAATCGGGTTTGCACTTTGCATTATCATAAACCAAATGCTGAGTATTTCTAAAATTTTTGAACCCCACGTCCCCCAACTCCTCCCCCACTACATACTTATAAAAATACTAAAAATAAAAAGAAGGAAAGAGTCCGAAACCCAAACATTTACACAACATTAAAAGAAACTTATAATAAAGGCAAAAGGAAATATAGAAATCCAATTTATTACAATATTTGGTCAAAGCCTTTAAAATATCTCAACCTTGTAACATGTAAAAACATCTTGTAATTCACCTAAATATTATCACACTCACAAACACTGTTAAACTTACATAAAACCAGGGAAGAAATTATAAAAAAATAAAATAAAATAAAATAAAAAATAATGGTAGTGATAGTGGTAGTAATTTACACGAAAACCTCATTCAGTTTCATATATATGTAACCTCCCCACACAAACCCCCAATTCCATCAATGGATTAACTAGCACAATCAAAGAGGAGAAAAACCGGTATACAAAACTAAGTAGCTACCCGTCAAGTAGATCAATAATTGACTGCAACCTTGCCCCATCTAGGACACAGGTGATCCACCATCATTTCCTTTTGAGGCATATGATCAATTCAAATGTCTTCACCTCTGCCATTTTCTTTCTGAAAAAAAGCAGGATCAAGCAGTAAGTCACCAAGTCTTAATGCAGAGATGCTACTTTGTAACTTCTTACATATTCTTTCCTTTGCTATCATCAATAAGAAGAGAATTCCAGAGGCTCAAAACAAACCTCTACCTACTGTGCTTTGCTATTGCGCTAGAATGGCATCAACACATGCCAAGTGGGATCACCAGAATAACATGTAGAGGACCATACCATAAATATTTGATTGAAATGCCAAATTGTGGTTAAACTGGTATATATATAATGGATTACACATTGGAAAGATGGCAAAAGCAGAGTAGTCAAAAGGATGCACAAACAGGACATGCTTGAATCACAAATCTAACATTTTTTCAGTGCGGGGAGAGGCATTCAAAGTGTCAGGAAGAATGAAAATTTAATTTGTACTTAAAGTAACAATCCTATCAAGTAGATGATGATTACTCTAAGCATATTTTGTCTAATCAAGACGTTCAGCAAATATAATAGTGAAGAGTGTGTGCTGCAGTTCATATGGGGAAATTATGAATGATGTGACTCATACAATAAGAGCAGGTGAATGAAATGGGGAAGTACAAAGAGTATTGTGTTAACCCTAAAAAACCTATTGAGCTAAAGAAAAAGAGAAAAAAAAAAAACTATAGGACAGCTATAAAACCATTTATAAGATATGATAAAAACTTCAAATTGTTGAGAAGAAACACATTCATAAAATGACAGTAGCAAAAATGAAAATGTTAAGATAAATAATACGGAATGCTACGAAAGATAAGGAGTAAAGTCATTTGTTCAAAGGTAATTCCTATTGAAGAATAGATGAGAGAGTTATGTAAAATGGTTTGGCTATGGGCAAAGGGATTAATGTACAGGTGAGAACTCATGATTTAATTCAGGTTGGAGTAAGGGGGGAAAAAAGGAGGCAACAAAATTATAATTTCAAATAAGATAAAATGACAAAAAAGAATAAACATGCTGACCAGGATTAGTTGGTAATGATCAGTAATCCACCCCAATTTAATTGGGATTAAGGCCAAGTTTAAATTAAGTTGAATATAAATTAACAAGACTTCAAATAATACATATGAGGTCTAGAGAATACCATGCTGATAAGTAACATTTCCCTTCGCACTCTGCTGGGCTTGAGACGTTGAACGTAAAATACGTGGAGACCCTTGCCTCCCATTTGCACCCGGTAAGGAATGTCTCTTCTTTATGTAAATGTCTCTGTCTTGCACATCTGGACTAGATCTTGGAGAGTTATTTGCTTGGAGCTTGGCTCTAGCAGATTCTGTGGCTTGCATGAAATGGGGAAGAGAACTATTAGTATTGCTCTCTACTGGTTCTTGATCAATAGGGTCTGATTTTGCTGAACCAAAGGAATTGCGTCTCTTCCCATTTTTCTCCTCTCTTGGCAATTGTTCCATACTACCTCTTGAGCCAGAATCATGATTTGGATTCGAAGGTGATTTTTTACCCCCTGACAGGGATCTAGGCTTTTGGTTGGATCCACTCTTATCACTTCTTTTCTTTTTAGATTTCACAGATACCTGACTAGAAGGCGTCCCATGAGATTCAGGCATGGTTATATGGCTTCTGGGAGAAGCTTCTGGAGATGTCCGGTATGGTTGATGTCCTGTCACAGAGTCCAGCTGTCTCTGCAGATCAGCTGATGCATCCTTCTCCAGCTTAGGCTCTATCAGTGGGGTGTCCGTAGTCACCATTAGATTTACAGATTCACCATTGACATCACCAAGATTCTCTGGCTTATCCAAGACAGAGGTAGATAAGTTAGATATTGAGACGGAAGATTCATCCTTGGATTCAACATCCATGTTTTTCATGCTGTTTGGATTGTAAAGTCCATCCTCTAAAACTTTGGCTTCATGCTCACACTCCGGTGCTCCAACTTCAGATATGTCAGGCGAATCAAGGGTAGAAGAAATAGAGAGTTCAGTGCCACATTCAGAGCCACCTACTTGAGCCCTTGAACTGTGAGGGGTTGAATTTTCTGCTATACCGAGCTCCTTTGTCCTGATTACGGTACTTGCTCCAGACAGAGTTGTGTCTATATGTGATTCAACTTCAGCATCTTTACCTGCACTGGTAATTGTACTAAGCTCTTCGAATTTCGACTGGGCAGCAATAAATGCAGGATTGCTCGGCTTTCTTGATCCATATACACATTTCTTCTCTTCAGTGTCCAACTGTTCTGAGGCTAGTCTCTTCATAGAGCGTTTTGGTTGTTCAGTTTCTGTTTCAGGCTTCACAGGAAGAGAATTGAACTCCACTTGAGAATTTGAATCTGCTTGACTACTTTGATTTGGAAGAAAAATCATGTCCAACAAGGTTTCTTTTGCATCAGATGTCTTTGTGCTCTCAGGCCGAGGCTGATCTAAATCATCTTCTGACAAAGAGGTAGGATTGTATGCCTGAAAGTTGAAGTCGTAGGGATCATAAGTAATCAGATTATCTTCGCTTTCAGATGGCACCAGTGATTCCCTATTGTTGGACTCTGCATCCTTTGACTCAGGAACTACTTCAGATTGAATTTCAGTTTCAAACTGAGACACCAAGTTCTCATCCTGTTCTCTCTCCTGTTTTTCTGTAATTGGCTCTGCTTTCTTTGACTCAACAATATCTGGTGAAGAAACAGACATCCACCTCTCCAACCACTTCCAAGCAGAATCATGTTTAGAAGGATCACACTTAACATGGATAGGTTTGGTCTTTGGTGTTGATTCCAACAGCTTTAATTTTGAAAAGTAATCAATTTAGTCAGGCAATACATTTGTAAGAATAAATAGGCTGACAAGACTATAACGGCAGAAAGAAATATTGTCATACCTGGCGGGCAAAACCATTGCTTAGCAGCTTCTCAATGGAAGTGTATGTTACATTAGATTCCGTTGCTAATTTTTCCTTCTCCTGTAAAATGGAATAAACAGGCAAGGTTGTCTGAACATGTGATAACAGTAATTGTTGCTTATTAAAAGGATAAGAATACATTGCCTAGCATCCAATAAATTGGCAATAAACCAAGCTCCAACAGTAAACAAGATTCAGTAATGGGTCAATTATGAATCCCTAACTTACCCTGAGATACTCACCATTAATGGTACCATTGATAGTTTACAACACTTCATGAAAATTTTAGACTCTAAAGTAGATTAATGATATTACTTAGTTTCTAAGACATTATTCAATCTATCTTTACTACCTAGTAAGATGAGAGCTCACGGGGCCATTATCCCACTATTATGTGAAATCCGGGCAGTGCTTGATAGGTGGTGAATGCATATGAACTGCAACAAAGGCTATTTGATTGTTCCAAAAAGCATAGGCAATATTTGCATGTCTGCACAATCACAAAAAGCATCTCACTCTGATTTTTTTTCATTCTACATTGTTCCATAGGCAATATTTGCATATTTGCACAAATCTTTATTAATTTGCTCACCCTTTTAGATCTTTTTTTTTTTCAAGCTTGAAATTGTTCGGGTATTGAAACCTACCGTCCCCCTCCCCCTTCTCTAGAAAATTATTATATTGAACAAGCAGAGTTTGAAGCACTAACTTTTGTTTCCATTTATTTCTTTAGAGTGTAATATTTCAAGATATAGTTATTGTAATAGATTAGCATTTTTACAAAGGGGGCACTGACTTTTATTTGGCAAGTGACATTTCAAGAATGGTTATAACTTATAATAATATATTAAACACTTTTACAAAGGGAATCCCTGACTCTTTTATTTTGTTTATTTATTTGGCAAGTAACATTTTGAGATATTGTTATCATAACAGAGCAACATTTTTACAGAGGGAGTTTCTGAGGTTGATAGCCAGTATATGGATTATAGCCTATTGTCAAACCAATATGAACAGAATACTACAACAACAACAGCAAGCCTTAATCCCAAAATTTTGGGCTCAGCTATGAATCCTCAACAAATTAGTTAGGACCAGTCACGTGTATTCTTTTCCTCCATTCTATTCTATCTCAAGTCATATAAAAAATAAAAAGCCTCATCAACCCTATATGGTTTGAATTTCGAAATATACTGAGTAAGATTCCAGTAGCATTACCCAGGTCTTTGAAGTATCGGTATCGTTCTCATGCTTCCCACCTAATTTATTTTCTGGATATGAACCCTCTAGAGACAAACGAGCACGGCGAGCACGAACAAGAGCTTGCATTTTGGCAATGGCTTGAACACAACGTAGGGTTCCCACAGCATTACTTCGAACCAGATACCCACGAACAACAGCTTGCAATTTAACAACATTCTTAAGCTTCAACAGCATTCTCCGACCCTGGAAAATGGTTTTTAATAAAAAGAAAGGTAAGTATGGGTACCAACCTAGCAAGTTTTGCACTCATACAGTTAAGACAAAGAGACTACCAGAAACCCTCTGATAGCAGCCTGGATGACAATAATAACAGACTCCTCTGCGTATACATCAAGCTTATTTTCGACAATAATAACAGAGTCCTCTTTGTATACATCAAGCTTATTTTCATTTTCAGTAGGAACCACTGTCTCGATTACTTTTGTTTCCACTGAAGTCGACAACTGGGGTTTCTCATCTATTGATTGTATCACTGAGATTTTCTCCAGAACAGTAGAGTCGGCTGGTTGTTGATAGTTAATATTAACATCTTCTGGGCTCTCCTTATTTGCAGAGGGGGTTTCTGAGATAACAGTGTTGCTAAGCACTCGATGCCGGGCAGACCTCTTCCGGAAACTCCACCCACGTTTGTCACTTGAACCCTTGGCCTGGAGCGAAGCACAAATAACACAATTTAACACAACACAATACACACACATAAAACTGACTGCCCTCCTCTTATTGCTCTGTCCATTAATAGCATTAAGTTCCAATCTATATAAATTATGACCTCGCAACACTACTTCATTGGAAAATGGCTTCAGGAAAACTTGATAAGAGTAGGAAAAAAAACAATTCTCAGAAAAACATTATAAAAATTTGCAAGATCTGCAAATGTATCAAGTCAATTGATAATTGTACGAATGAACCCATCTCTATCTTTTGTCGCAAAAATCTTTCAAACACATTGTACTCTTCCAATGTGATTTCATTCACACCTTTTTTGCTTTTTCTTTGTCGAACTATTGATACCAAATCAACTACACACTGCAATATAAATCTTCCAGTATTTTTTAAAAAAATTCTTTCTTTCTTTCTTTCTGTAAATGACAAGCAGGGTCAACATAATGTGCTTCACTATTCAGCAACCTTAATGAATACATCTGCTTCATTGTGAACAAGCATTTGTGCTAAACCAACAAAGAACTGATTGTAAGAACTCAATTACTCATAATGCTAGTAAAAATAGTAAGTCCAAACACACTGGATCAATTTTTTTTTTTAATAAAAAAAATCAGAATCATCAATGCTCAATTACTGAATAAACCAATTCAGAAACAAGAAATCCCTCAGATCTTAATACATACATATATAAGAATAAATCAAAAGCTCGGCTTTAATTCAATCACACAGTTGCACTGAAACTCAGTTTAATTTGATTTGACTTCTCAGATCTTAAAAAAAATACTACAAACTTTCCAATAATAGCACTTTTGTAACCAATACAAATCTACCAAGAACACCAAACCAAATCACAACAGAAAGAAAGTCAACGAAAACAAGAAGACTGAAACCAATCAGGTACCTCGGAGGCCTCGATATCATCCTTGTCCTTTGAATCGCTACCGCAGGTGATTATTTTGAAGCATGAGGTAGATTTCACCATTTTTTTTATTCTCTCTCACACCAGCCAACAAGACTTTTACTCACTCTCAGTCTCAGTTACTCTCTCTCTCTCTCTCTGTGTCTAACTGAGACAACAAAAACAAAACCGCCTAGAATGTTACAAAAACGTAGTAAAGTTTAAAAGAACACGGACCTCAAACACGTTCCTTAAATCTAGCTTAACTCTAAAATTGGAGTCCGCCATTTATCGAGTCCGTTCCGTTGGTTCCAAAGCATTGTCCTGTCCGTTGAGAGAGAGAGAGAGATAGATAAATGAAAAGTCTGTCAGACTCAGATCTCTACACTTTACTTTTTATTTTTTCTCTTTTGCTAAAATTTTATTGGAAATGAAAACAATACTATATATCTTTCTTATCTTATCCACCCAACATTAAATTCACGAGACTCGCGAGAAATTTACGTTTTCTTCAATAAATTTCGTGGTCTAGTCTGGTGTGAATTGTGGACTGAGTCTACTGTGTAGTACAATATTTTACTTGTGATAGAAGATTACCGTTGTATCCATATCCAAATTTGGATCAGTACTGCCCTTCTTTTCTTTTCTTTTTTTTCTTTTCAATTAGTTGAGTTTAAATTCTATAATTATTTTTCATATTTAATTTGATTTTGTTACATCATCTAGTTTAAATAGACATCAACTCAACTATCAGCATTTACTAAATTTTTTATAATGCAACAAAGTCCAATCTACTCACGTCAATATGGTTAAATGAAATTTTAAAAACCACATGATAAAGTTAAACTAAAAGCTACTTCTTAAAAAAAAAAAAGTTAACCTAAAAGCTCTGAGGTATCTTAATCCTTCACGTACTCAAATTCACAAATTCGAAACCACTGCAGACATACAGCTTTGACATAACTAATAATATGACTGTTGATGTTGTTATTAGTGTTGATAAAAATGATGATGATAATAGATAACGTGATTAGCGTTAATAATAAATAAGCTACATGGATCATATGAAAGTAAGATAACTGTAATTATTTCTAAAAAAAAAAAAAGATAAGGTAACTTTAATAATAATTTTTTTTTTTTTGGTTAAAACTTTAATAATAATTTACTACATTAACATTTGCAGAAAAAGATTGTGTGCTGTTACTCTTTATTTTATCCACTGCACTTATTTTGTACTGATAATTAAGGTTGTAAAAGTGCTCTTGGTTTAGGTATGGTCCACTACCTAGCATTAGTCTAGTACCAATGATGGTAAAGTTTTTGTGCTACCTGTGTTCTATCCTATTATATGATATCTCATACGACCAAAACTTTTATGAAAGCTGGGACATGGGGGGCATGAGAGGGGCAGAAAAGGCAGACAAGATTTTAACTGTTCAAGATACACTCTTTCTTTTTCTTTTTCTTTTTAATTTCAATTTTATAGAAAAATTGATGTAGATCTTTTTGCAAGTAAATTTAGAAAAGGATAGGAGGTTTAGATTAGATATAAATATTATGTTCAAATTTTGTTAAGGGCAAAAAAAATTTATATGAATAACTATCTATAATTAGCTTAACAAAACAAAAATGTCAACCTAATCTTTATGATTAATTTATATTGTTGATAAGTTGAATAGCAAAAAACTTGTCTAACATTGAACAATAAGTTGTTGAAAGGTCTATGGCTTGGGTTGAAAGGACACTCTCACACACCATTGATTGTTGACCTTGACAAATTTAATACTTAAGAAAGGTACCCGAAACTAAGTTCTACTTTTAATTTTGACAACAAAAGTCATATGTTAGATAAGACTATGTCCATTTTCCACTACAATCCTAAAATGAGAATTTTAAGCGACTACCTTTCTTTTTTTACTCATAAACTATCAACTATATATATGGATATGGTTATTTACTTATTTATAGGTCTCATCTTTTCCCCTCTCCTTTTTACTAGTTCATGAATAAAAGCAAAACACACAAACATGCATTACGGTGCTTACAAGCAAGTATTGAGCCAAATTTTTAAATCCGTCATTAAAAAAATGTTTACGTATCTTTCACTAATTTTTAAAAAAAATATTAATAATAAAATACAAGGTCTCTTTCAGAAAACAAACACCCTTTCTACCTCACCTATAAACCAACAAAAATACGTATTTCATTAATAAATAAATAAATAAAAGCAAAACAAAACAAAACCTCTATAAGGATATTTTTTGGTAAAATATAAAAATTGTTTATTCTTGATTAATTTATTTGGAGGGGGAGGAATGTGGTTTGTTAACATAATTATTTGTTATTGTGATGTAATGAATTTACTTAATGATTATTTTCAGTTAAATTATGAAAATATATTGAAAAGAAAAGGATTTGTTTGACTATGGTAAAATTTATCATTGAAATTTATATTTGAATTAATAATAAGTTTTGATAGGAAATTTTTGATTATTTTATATAGATTAAAAGTAGTTTTAAATGGGATATAAAAAGAATAGATAGAAGTAGATTTAGATGGATTTGAAAGAATTTTAAATGTGCTATATAAATAGTTCTAAAATAAATGGACACTTCATATAAAATTATAGGACGTGAAGTTGAATAAAATTAATAGTGCAATTAAACTAATTTGAATCTTTCATCGCTCTTCCAATTTAATGTATGTATGGTATGAATTTGAATTTTTTATTAATCTTCCACTTTAATATCTATATCTATTTATATTGTCTATAAGAGGATTCATTTATTTGGACTGGACTTTTATGTGGTTTTTAAATACTCTTAGACCCTACTTTTAGCATAGATAAAACTTGAGGACAATTGGGTAAAAATATATCTCTAATTCTACTTAAAATGCCTACAAAATATAACACACTCCTAGTAATCTATATTTTCAAAACAAATTTATCCAAAAATTTTGTTTAAAAAAAACTTCTCAGTCCACTTTGTATTTTTATTTTTTTTACTTTATTAAGACTCACCAACCAAAAAAAAAAAAAAGCCTTCTCAAATAAAAAACAAAAAAAGGGGGTTCCACTATAATTTTCCACCCCTTTCCCTTAACATCATGTATAGTTCTTAGTTACAATAATTATATTATATTACATATATATATAATTTGATAGTTGAGATTTGGAAATATTTGAATTGTGGATTTTTTGTTGAAAATATCATGAAATACTAATTGAATTACAAATATTGGTGATTGCTTCAAAATTTTTTTTATAGGAAAAAATAACTAACAAATGTTGCAAAGCTAGTGAATTGTGGACATTCATATATATACAATATTATGGTGTAAAATCTTTGAGACTTTATTTCATTGTACATTTAATATGTAAAACTAGTGACAAAGACATGTTAAAACTAACATGGATAATCATAATATACCAATAACCAAAAACAAAAAAAATACAAAATAAAAAATACTAGTAAAAAAGGACCACATGGGCATGCATGGCCATCCATTATGGGTAAGTGGTCCATTATTTTTTATTTTTTACATTTTCTTGTTTAAGTAGTTTGGTTTATATCTCGTTTTAGCAAATAATGCAACTTATCACGAGTCTATAACATTGTATAATTGAGTGATAAAGAAATGGAAAGAGAGGCACTGGGTTTGTGGGGGACCCAAACTCAACTGTTCCTTTTCATGTGGATGTAGGTATTAGAAAATTAAATAACAATTTTAAAAAAAAAAAAAACGGTGGCTTATGAGGAAGCGAGTAAATCAATGGGGGTTGGCTGTCTCAGTATCCCTGTAACAACTAAGATAAGCCTATTTGAACCTAAACAAATAAATTTTTTCTAATAAAATAATGTTAGCCCAATGGTATCCATCTAATCAATTTTGACAGCTCTTTTGTCTTTATTTGCCATGTGGCTTTCTGGAATGCTAACACGTAGAGCACATGGGGTGCCCTAAGGCCACTCTTGCTAGCTGTATCAGAAAATTATCAGCTTTGTTTACAAACCAAAACCCATACCCATGTTTTAGCTGCACTGCTCCAAGTGGGATGCCATGAACCTGTCAGGTGGGGTTGCACTAAAATTATGCTTCGAGGTTGATAGGTTGGAGTTGGACATACTCAAAGCTCTCACGGACTTTTTGGTGTGAAGACTGAACCATTGGCACATGGTATAAATTTTGGGTGGTCCAAATTTGTGTATACAATTATATATATATATATATATATAACAAGTGAGAAAATAAGATTTGAATACTAAGATTAGTATAGTAGATTCCAGTTGTCTTAATTGATAAAACCTTCTAATTTACAGTAAAAGATTTGATTTGAATTATGTTTATAATAAAAATCAATTGATTTGTTCGCTTGATGATAAAAGCAATCATTATGAAACAAACACTATAAATTAAAATTTGATCATATATATATATATATATTGATAGTCTAGTTTTTCATCATATAAACAAAATTATCCAAAAATTTTAGTATATTGAATAAATAAGAAGAGACTTCAAATGAATTTAGTAACCCAATAATCATTAACCTAACCAAAAGAGAAATTTCTTATATATTTCATGAATTTTATTGGATATTCATATTACTCTTAAATTATTCAAACTATCTCTCAATTTAAAGCTCTTTGCCTTCAGTTCCCACCATCAAAATAACACTATAATTGTGTTTCGATCCAACCGAAAATTTTTTCAATTTAAATTAATGGAGCTGGGAAATGTCCCATCACAATCATATGAACAATTTACTACGCCTTTTAAAAGCTATAAATGATCCATGAATTGAACTTGCCATAGCATGTGCCCATGCATTAACCATGTATCAGCTCACTCTTAATAGGGTTCGGAACACAAATTGTACTGATGTTGATAAGGACGTGCCACATTCAGTCCACTATACCTGCCTCTGCATGCCAGAGCACTACAATTAATCATTGAGCATTTTGTAATTATGTGAATTTGGACCTTGGAAAGTTTGAGCACCTATGAGTACCAGCATTTCTCTATAAATACCTCTGATATAATAATGCTGAGAATTTTGTATTGAACCCTCTTACCCCTCTCAATTTAGAGTTTATATAGTTTGGAAGTGTCAATTGATTAAATTCCTACTAGGAGAACGACAGGTTTGCTGCTGCTGACCCCCTTGCTATGAGGAGTGCAAATCAAAGTAGAGTTTTTTTTGTTGTATATATTTGTCCAGTATCTCGTATGACTAATTCATACAGCGTGGCTCTTACGAGTCACAATCACGTAAATTCCACTTATGTGAGAATAAAAACCCTGTAAGAGATCTATCATATAAAGTGGGTATAAGAGATAATTAATGCATAGACGGAGAGGGTATCTCACGGAAACTTGTTCAACTATTTTTTAGTATTTTTTAACTTGTGTTCATTTTATGTACTATAATTCCTTATTTTTGTTGATACAAAAATTATTTCATGTGCTTGCTCTAGGCGTGGGTGATGGGATTCATATCATTGCGAGAGTTCTACACTTCAAAGATGAAGAAAATTGAAAACCAACCTATCTTATTTGACTATTTACATTATGTTAAGAATTAAGATAGATACCCACTTTTATTAAGACCCCTGTTCTATTCTAACAAAGACACATCCTCTGATCCTTCCGGTCTTGATTGTGTGCGTAATATTTTTCTATCATTTGATGCAACCCGTCGTAGGTAGGGATATGAATTGCAATGCTTTTTTTCTTTTTCTTTTTTATTTTTTTTTTCTTTTCTTTTTGCTGAGAATGATACGCACGTATATGTATAAACTTGTTATTATGTGACTGATTTCCAACACACCAACAATGATTTTGGTGCTCTTATAAAAAAAATGTATAAAAAAAAACAATGACTTTGTGCATGCATACTTCGCGAAGTTGTGAAGTCTCCATCGTTTCACTTATTTTCCTATCAATGAAGACACCTACTCCTTATCAAATCCATTTTTTTATTCAACGACAAACGTTTTTCTTCTTAAATATTACTCCTTGTAATAGGAGTAGGATTAAAAACCCCAATCGAGGGAGTCACAAATCACAATCAATAGAAAGGGTGTGTAGATGGTCATACCCTATATCTCCTTGTAGGTGGAGAATTATTTCAACAATCAACCATGTCGTTTAGGTACAACGGCACCATATGACTGTCCACCATTTGGGCCTCATCACACTTAAAAGTAATTCTGGTGGAGCCCTTTGTCACATGGGGAATGCACCATTAACACAGTGAATTGATACAATGTTCCTTTCAGAATTTTTCAGCACATATTACCTCTAAAGAGAAGCAACCAAATCATAATAAGAAAGGCCATGACCCCATGGGCTTTCATGCTTTTGCCAGGTTTCTTCAAAAAGGTTGCACAAGCACTAGTGTGATACACATGGTAAGCTGAAAATAGTTATTGAAAATGGTTTAATTCTTATATGGGTCTCTTAAAATGTCTGAGACTATATGGGCCAAGTAAAAAGGAAAAGAAAGTGTGTGTGTGTGTGTGTGTGTGTCCTCAAATGAAATGATTCCATTCCAAAGTAGATGTATAGCTAGCTTTTTATTTGCGTTTTGTTTTGCAGTGTCAAAACGATCATCCTGTCCCAAAACAAAAATAGAGAGAAGGTGATTTTGCCATCTCAATTCTGTGGTAGACATACAGGGAAAAGTAATTATTGAACGTGATATATACGAAGAATCTCAGACTATTTGTGGTTTTATTCACATTCAATCATATTTATAGGGGTATGACTATAATAGGCATAGGCTCTGTTTTTTCTTGCGTCTACGATAACATTGTCTGCTGGGTTTCAAAAGATCTAATCTATTTGGATGGGCTGGTTTTGTGAAAAAATATCACAGCCATCAGGATGGGCAGCTTTATGCATTTGTCAATCTTAGAAGTTTGGCCCAACCTCTAAGATCTGTTGTGCGAACCCTCAACCATGGGAAAGCTATCTTGCGACCATCATATGGTGGCCCCACATACTTGTTGGACCTAAGTGTTACTAGGGGAATTTTATTTTGTATAACCATAATATGCAGCATCCTTAAGAGGATCTGCTCTGAGAATGCCCAATGGGAAATATAAGGATTATTTAGCATTAGGAGCCAAATATCATCCAGTATTTGGACTTGTAAACATTTAGAATTATAAAAGTTTTTAAAATTGTGCTACATGCTGCTGTAGCACAATTGTATTTCTAAAAATTATTTTTTAATTGTCTCTCTCATGCTAAAAACTCAGACCAACTTTCTCTCTCCTCTCTCTCTCATTATTTCTTTTCTTTTCTCTATCTTCCTTCTCTCTCTCATTCTGTTCTCCTCTCTTCAGACTCAATCCCATAGCCACCATATCTAAAAAAAAAAAAAAAAAAACCCATTACCACCACACCATGGCTTGACCCACTGTCACTGACCATGGCAAGCCATCACCCACTCATTATTTCTCTTCTCTTTCTCATGGCAGATTAGTGTGGTGGCATAGAGATCGGTGTTGGGTGTGGTGATTGGCGTTGGGTGTGGGATGTGGTGATCGGCGTTAGGCGTGGAGATCGTGGGATGTTGAGATCGGCGTTGGGCGTTGGGTGTGGTGATCGGTGCAGAGATCAAATATGAGTTTTGTTCATTTATGGTGCGATTTGTTCATTTATGGGTCTGATTTTGCTAGGTTTTTGTTGGTCATTTGTGGGTTTTGTTTTGGAGGTGGTGGGTGATGGGCAGTGAAGCAGGGTGGTTTATTTGAGTTTTGTTGCCTTTTTGGACAGTAGAGGTGGTGGTGGTTTCAGTGGAAGAGAGACAGAGGAAGAGTTAAAAATTAGAGAGAGGAGAGAGATGGGAGAGAATAGATATGGATTTGGGAAATATTATTTTATTGGGTAGATATATTATTTTAAAGAGTAGAATAGGAAAATAAAAGTTGGGATGTTGAGTATGTTGTAAAATGATATGATATAAATGATAAAGTAGTTTTTTAGGATTGTAAAATAGGGTGGGATGAGATTTCCGGCTGTGGATGCTCTAAGGGACGTTAAATGTCATTTATACATGTAATATCGCATCACGAGAGACATTGCATATATCAATCACACGAGATATTTTCTTCTTCGTCGTGCCTTCTAAGTTAATTTTAGGATCTTAGTATTATGTATAACGGCCGCATGCAACCATTGTCGCACAAGTGCACAACATATGAAATCTAAAGATGTATGGTTCCCACTATTTTTGAGAGAGTGGTTGCTTGTTTACTTTTGGCCATAATGCAAAAAGACCCTTCGAGTCTGGGTTAATTGCAAATTCTTACCCTTGAGATTTAAGAATTGCCCAATTAACCTATCTATCTTAATTTTCTTTTACTATATTTGTCGAAAAATTGTCACGTGGTGTGAATGAGACCACATTCCTAAAAATAAAATAATTTTTAAAATAATATGTGCATAGCATATGACTTTCTTTTCTTTTCTTTTTAAGTCAACTATAATTAACAAAATTGAGATGGAGGGGTTAATTTGGACAATTCTTAAATATCAGGGATGATTTATACAAAACTAATAGCACAAGAGGTTAGTATGCAATTGGCTCAAACCCCAAGCGGTGTTGTTATTAGATTAAAGATGGGAAGTGCTAAATTGCCAATTGTAGTTTGTGTTGTCCTATAGGTTTATCTATTTATTTAAACTATGTTTGGTTATGGTGAAAAGGTAATAGAAATTGTGGGAAGGAAAATGGAGAAAAAAATATGATTTTTCTAGTGTTTGGTTGAGTTGAAAAAGGATAGGAAAGAAAATGAGAGTGGATAGAGTTTTTCACTGGACTTGCCATTTTTTTGAGTCATATATAAAATATATAATTGTTGATTTTATCATTATAATGTCAACAATACATATAATTCAATTTAAAAACACTAGTATAATTGTCAAATTTTATGATATATTATCATTTTTATCTTTTTTTTTTTTGTTTATCTAAAAAAAAAGATAACTAACAAATATAATGGATTATCTATTTTTTATTCTCCTCCCCCCTCCCCTCTCTTAACCCTTTTAGCTTGTACCGTTATTATCCACTTTCCTCTCTTTCCTAACTTTGAAATACACCATAAGAAAAGTCTTGGTGGATGATGCATCCTCAATACATGTATGGCCCATGGAATGAGGGCCACGGATGGGCCTAGTAGTGATGGATAATGAAATCGGGGTAGAGTCGGCAATTTGGGGGTATGGGATGAGCATTGTTAGGCCCATATATATGTAACATGTTTCTAATGAATAGGAGATCTCAAGGCTAGCCCAAGTCTTTTGTTGACCTTACATCTGCTATTGCACTATCCAATTATTAAAAAGTTCAAGTAAATAAATAATTTTATTTTATTTTTAGGATAAAATGTCAAAATTTCATTCAACCACAAAAACTACGCAACTGGAGCAACTAGTACAAGCTAGAGGAAACACCTCCAACCGAAACCAACAATAGGGACAACAATACAAAAGTTTCTGCTATATTTAAATTAGTTGTCATATCTAATGGAGTTCGGATTCTTCAATTATCGTGCGTGCCTTCGGGTAGAACTGTCGGCGTCCACCTTTATCGCTCTGAAGATGGTGGAATATCTATCTTTCAATGGTCACCGGTGTGGTGCATGCCACAAGGTCTCCGATGCCAAAGTTAGTACCAAAGAATTTATGAGAAGAAGTAGAATATTCCAAATGACTAGCAATGTTTTTCTATTAAGTATATTTTTTTGATGTGTACCTGGCGTTTATGCTGGGGAGGTTATATATGTGTATATATTCCAAGCCGTTGTGGTTATTATGGTAGCTTCAATGTGTAACGTCTCACGCTTAATTATGTGAGCATTGATTTGGCCCCCAACGGTCTGTACAGCTATCCTTGTAACCATCTGAGTCTTTTATTCAACTGAATTGAATAGTTTTCTTACCTCCATCGTCGGGGTAGCTCTCTTCGTCAGTGGCACATGATAAGTTCGTCCTCCAGAATTACCCTGTCTGTTTGGATGAGTTCGTTCAGGTGCGTCGCATTTGTTGGTCCCATCAGTTGCCCCCGGATTCTGAGGTCGTCATGACGAGCTCAGAAGGTGAGAGATCTATGAGCTGTACATGACTCTTGGGATTTCGCTCTGCATTAAATGTTTAGTGGCGGCGCCACACGCATCGTGGCCACGTGGCCTGTTTTGATTAATTGCTCTAATTCCATGGCCCTTGGGTTTCCCGCTACTTTTCGGTTTTTTTGAGCTTTGGCTTTTAAGTTTCTTCTCACTTTACTTTTTCCAAAAAAAAATTTCCAACCATCTGCTCTGAGTACTTTCTTCTCCAACCTTTCTCACTTTACTTTTTCCTACACTTTCATTCTTTGTCTCGATTTCCTCTGCAACTTTCCTGTGGGTTGGTGGCACGGTTGAGTTTTTCTTTTGAGGTATGCTTTTCTTCCTCTGGCTCTTCCTTTTTCTTTTTCTGCATTACGATAAAACTTACGATTTCTGTTTTTATGTTGGTTTTTGGTTTTCTTGGTTCTCAATGTTTACCTTCTTTTGACTTTGTGTTTTCATGGTTAATAGCACCGAGGTTAGGGTAGTGCGTCCTTCGATTTCTTTTTTCTTTGCGCGTTTAGGGGCTTCTCTAGGTGTTTCTCATACCTTTCTTCCTTTGGAGTTTTGTCTTTGAGGGTAGTGGTTTGAACATTGCATTGGGTGAGTTGTTCCCTGTATTGAGTCAATCACTTAGTTGGTTTGAGAACTTAGTGGGTGAAAGGGCGAGGATGTCTGAGGTTCAGTCCAATGAGCTCGAAATTGGGTTGTCTTCCAGCGGCGGCCCAATGGAGGGGGACATTACCGTCTCTACTCCTCGAGAGGTTAGGGCTTTTCATGCCCTTAGTGAGATGTGTAGCCTGGACAATGATACGCTTGCCAGGTTTAAGGATAGATTTCAATTCTCGAATAGGGTTAGGGTTCGTCTACCCTATGAGGACAAACGGGCTTGTCACTTTCTCCCTAGGGAGGTGTGCTTCTATGAGGCCGCTTTCTTGAGTGGACTTAGACTCCCTATCCACCTGTTCATCATAGAGCTCTTAGCTCGTTTTGGTATTGCTCCTGGGAAACTTATGCCCAATTCGTGGAGGATAGTGGCCAGCTGTATGGGGATATGGCTGGCTACTACTGATGGGGACATGATTAAAGTGGACCAGCTCGTCCATTTGTATCGTCTGAAGGAGTCCAAGGAGTACGGGTATTACGAACTAGTGCCTTGGGAGAGAAGGACTAGGATCGTCAGGGATCTACCCTCGTCATTCAGGTACTGGAAGTCCCGGTTCTTCTTTGTGTCCGGGGATGACTGGGAGACCCTCTCAGGTGGAGTCTGAGGTGACCTCCCAAGGTTGCTTCGTCGGTGGGGGACCTCAAACTTAGGTGCGTCAATACTTCTATCAGTTCCTTAACACTTGCCTTCTAGGCTTGTTTCGTCGTTACTAACCTCTTTCATTTGTTGTCTTATGCAGTTATGAGATGGCCCAAGCTTAAAAGTAGGTACAGGGAGCGCGTTGAGAAGGCCATAGAACACGCGAAGACTATCGAGGATTTTGACGACCTCGTGGACCCGCGGACTCTCGCTTTTTACTGCCTTGGCCCTGACCCGTTTGCTTTTGTACTGCGAACACTTGAGATTGAGGAGAAAAAAAGTAAGTGTTCAGGTTCATCAGTGATAACCTTCCTGTTAATGCTTGTTTGACAGTTTTTCTTCTGCAGGGATGACAACAAAATTCAATCAAAGTATGTATGCTCAAATGAGGGCAAAGAAGAATGAGCCCTTGTCCAATCTCGGGGCTAAGACGGTACGGGTGACGGAGAAAGGTGCCCCCATCGCAACAATGACTCCACTGACTCCAGGCACTGAGTCTGCAAGGACGACTTCTCCCGACACCTCAGTTGAGGAGATTACTCCCCTGAGAAAGAGGCAACGAGTTGGGGACAAGCAGAAGGAAAAGATTGACTCCGAACCTTCTTCTTTCTGGGATAACGAAGGAATTGCTTTGTCAAGGGCACAAGACATCTTTACTCCTGAGGATATGAAGGTGATCTCGGGCATTCCAGCCAAAGAGCTTGTGGGTCATCATCTCCACAAGCTTGTACAGGTACTTGCGTTGACCTATCTCCTTCATCTTCTATTACCATTTTTTTTTTTTTTTTTTGCTTCTTACAGGTATTGGGAGAGAGCCTTTATATCACATCCGAGTATTTTGCCCAAGAAGCTAAGGTCGTCTTTGCAATACTTAGAATTCGAGAATTCCAAGCTGAAGAAGGACCTGATCAATGCCATGGGGGAGGCTAATGCTGTGAAGGAAAAACTCAAGGTCATGGGAGACGATCTCAGAGCTGAGCGCCAACTGCTGGTGGAAAAGGACGAACAGCTGGTAGCGGCTAAGGAAAAAATCAAGACTATTGCTACTAAGGTTGTTGAAGCCTTTCAGTAGACCAACGAGCACAATACGATGTTGTTCAGCTGGTATTTTAAGGGGTTCGAGCTCTTGAGACACTACCTCATCAAGCATCCTATTGGTGTAGATATGGAGAATCTTGATTTAGAGGAGGTAAATAGGGAGATGACTGTTGACGAGGATTCACAGCCCACAACCTTGGAAAGCAATGCCCCTGAGACTACTCCTGTGCCCCCACCTACTGACGAAGCTGCTCCAGATGAATGAACCTGTTGTTCAAAACATTCATTAAAAATTTCTATTATGTTTTTAACCCTTAAGTTGATCTTTTTTTAGGACAATATGTTTAGCCCAGGGTTCATGGGTTTTTACGTGAAAACAATGTTTAACAGTGTTCATAGCCCAGCGTTTTATGGGCTTTTGTGTGAAAACAATGGTGGTTGCCCGTGGTTTTGGGCTTTAAATTATACTGCTTGCCTATGTTGTGTTACATTTGTTGGTTTTTCTTCCAATGCTTTATACTTAGTTGAATTTTCCAGGTGTAGCCTTTTTAAGAGGTGTCACCGTCTGTTTCCCTAGTCAGTATTCTATGTTTGGTTTGCACCTTCGCGGGACTTTGTCGTCATATAATTTATGTATAACTTTGTCAGTAACTTACATCCGTCAAGGCGGAATCTTGTTACTTAACCATATATATATAAATATATATATATATATATATATATTTTTTTTAGGGTGTTGTTAGTAACTTACATCCGTCTAGGCGGAATCTTGTTACCTAGCCAATTTTTTTGGCGTATTCCTTTAACACGTGTTCGTCAGTAACTTACATTCATTTAGACGGAATCTTGTTACTTAGCAAATTTTTTGGCGTATTCCCTTTTCACGGGTTCGTCAGTAACTTACATCCGTCTAGGCGGAATCTTGTTACTTAGCAATTTTTTTTTTTTTTTTTTACGTGTCGAGGTATTGGCTGAATAATTCTTTTATTGCTTTCAAAAATGAATACAATCGCCTGTTACATTAAATGGTGATTTTTTTCAAGTGCTCAATGTTCCAAGGTCAGGGAGTCTCTACCCGTCCAAAGTCTCCAGATGGTAACTTCCTTGCCTGGAGTAATGCACGACCCTATAGGGGCCTTCCCATGTGGGACCGAGCTTCCCGTGAGCGGGGTCTTTGGTTGCTAGGGTAACCCTTCGTAGGACGAGATCCCCAATGTCAAGTCACCTGAGCTTTACCCTCTTGTTGTAATATTCGGCCATCTTCTACTGATACCTTGTCATCCTGTTGAAGGTTTCATCTCTAACTTCGTCAATGCAGTCCAGGTTAACCCTTAATTGCTCGTCGTTACTTTTATCCTGGAACATTTCTTGTTTAATGCTGGTCGCTCCTACCTTCATTGGGATTACTGCTTCAGTGCCATAAGTGAGTCTGAAAGGGGTTTCTTCTGTTGGAGTTCTTGCTGTAATCTGGTAGGCCCATAGGACATTGGGCAATTCTTCGGGCCATGCTCCCTTAGCCTCATCCAACTTGGCTTTGATTATCCTAAGTAGTGTACGGTTGGTCATCTCCGTCTATCCATTTGCTTGTGGGTGTCCTGGGAATGAGAACTGGTTCTTAATCCCCAGTTCCGAGCAAAAATTTTGAAGCTTTGGCTGTCGAACTGACGCCCGTTGTCTGATATGATCATCCGTGGGATCCCGAACCTGCAAACAATGTTCTTCCACACAAAACTCTGGATTCTTGCCTCGGTGATGGTTGCCAGTGCTTCTGCTTCGACCCATTTCGTAAAGTAGTCAATAGCGACTAACAGGAACCTTACCTGTTCTTTTCTTTGGGGCAATGGTCCGACGATATCGATCCCCTATTGCATGAAGGGCCATGGCGAGGCTATCGCCGTCAATTTTTCGGCTGGAAGGCATTGGACATTCCTGAACTTCTGGCACTTGTCACACCTCTTGACGAGCTCCAGTGCATTCACCTGCATGGTAGGCTAAAAGTAACTTGTTCTGATAATTTTACTTACTTAGGATTTGGGGCCTGCATGATCTCCGCATATTCCGTCATGGATTTCTCTCAGGATGTACAGGGCCTCTTCTTCGTCAACACATCTTAAGTAGGGCATGGAGAAGCCTCTCTTGTACAGGGTATCGTTTAGGATCGTGAATCTAGCTGCCCTTTTCCTGGCCTTTTTGGCCTCCTCGATGTTTGGTGGAAGGTGTCTATCTTGAATGAAGGATATTATTGGCGTCATCCAGCTATATGTGCTCTGAATTGTAAACATAGGAACTTCTTCTATGCTGGGGCGCTTCTAGATCTCCTTGTACACGTCTATACTTGTGGGCTTTTCTTCTGATAAGGCCAGTTTCGTGATCTCGTCTGCCCTCATATTCTGGTTTCTTGGGATCTGTTCAAATTCCACCCCATCAAACCCCTGTGTTAGGTACTTCGTCAATCTGAGATATTTTTACATCCTTCCCTCCTTTGCTTCATATTCCTCCTTTATCTGCCCCACTACCAGCTTCGAATCGCTTTGGAAGAGTACGTTTTTAGCTTCCAATGCTTTCTCGATTCTTAATCCCGTGAGTATTCCTTCGTACTCGGCTTTGTTATTGGTGGCGGGAAACTTTAATTGGACTCTATACTTCAGCGTTTCTCCCTCTGGGGTGATGATAATGACCTTTACTCCCCCTTTCTTTTGAGATGACAAACCATCTGTCTGTATTGTCCACCATTATATATCATTCATGTTGTTATCTCCGTCATTACTGGTGAACTCAGCGATAAAATCTACCAGAGCTTGTGCTTTGATGGCGGTCCTAGGATGGAACTCAATGTCGAACTGGCTCAGCTCAATTGCCTATTGGACCATCCTCCCAGCTGCCTCTGGCCTGTTCATGGATTTTTTGATGGGTTGATCCGTCATCACTAGGATGGGGTTTGCTTCGAAATACGGTCGTAGCTTGCGCGAAGCTACTATCAGTGCAAATACAATATTTTCAATCCTGGGATACCTAGTTTCAGCTCCTTGAAGAGCCTGAATGACGTAATAAACTGGGAGTTGTTTCTTGTCCTCTTCATGAATAAGTGCTGCACTGACAGCCGTATCTGATGCGGCTAGACATAAGTACAAGTTTTCTCCTTCCTTGGACGGACTTAGGAGGGGTGGATTGCTCAAGTAGTGTTTGAGTTCTTAAAATGCTGCCTCACACTCGTCAGTCCAGACAAAGGCTTGCTTTAGAGTCTTGAAGAAGGGTAAACATATGTCCGTTACTTTTGAGACGAACCTGTTGAGTGCCGCAATCCTTCCTGTGAACTTTTGGACTTCTTTGACAGTCTTGGGTGATGTCATGTTGAGTATAGCCTGTACTTTCTCTGGGTTTGCTTCTATTCCTCTTTGGGACACCATGAATCCCAAGAACTTTCCCGAGGCTACACCGAAGGCACACTTGCTAGGATTCAACTTCATTTGATATTCTCTGAGGGTAGCAAATGTCTCTTTCAGGTCATTCAAATGGGCAAGTTCTTCTCTACTCTTAACGAGCATGTCGTCCACATACACCTCCATGTTTATGCCAATCTGTTTGCTGAACATCTTGTTTACTAACCTCTGGTAGGTTTCCCCTGCATTCTTCAGTCCGAAGAGCATCACCTTATAGCAATACAACCCCTGGCTTGCAATGAAGGCGGTCTTTTCCTGGTCTTTCTTGGCCATCTTTATCTGGTTGTACCCCGAAAAGGCATCCATAAACGTCAGTAACCTATGCCCGGCTGTGGAGTCCATCAACTGGTCCATCCAGGCCAGAGGAAAGCTGTCTTTTGGGCAAACCTTGTTTAGGTCCGTGAAATCCACACATATTCTCCATTTCCTATTTGCCTTTTTTACTAGGACAACATTAGCGAGCCAATCTGGATAGTAAACTTCCCAGATAAGGCCTGCAAACAATAACTTGTTGACTTCGTTTGTAACTGCCTGATTCCGTTCAGGGGCAAAGACTCGCCGCTTCTATTGGACGAGTTTTATCTTCGAGTCTACACAGAGTTTGTGTTGAATGACTTCTGGAGATACGCCTGGCATGTCCTCGTGATTCCATGCGAAGACATCCAGGTTCTCTTTGAGGAATTGGACGAGGCTCGTCTTCATCTCTGGGGTTAGCGTCGTCCCTATTTGGGTCGTTTTTGCTGTCTCACCATCGACCAATTCAACCGTCTTCAGGGCTTCTACCTTTTCCTCTTCCCTCTCCTCGAATATCCAAGTGTGGTTCTCTTTGGCAGCCAAAACGGCCTGATAGCATTCTCTAGCCAATACTTGATCACCTTTTACCTCGCCTACGCCGTTCTTCGTAGGGAACTTCACTTTCAAACAATAGGTAGACGTGATTGCCTTCCAACGGTTGAGCGTGGGTCTCTTAATGATCACATTGTAGGTTGAAGGGTAGTCTACTACCAGGAAGTCTAGCTGACGAGTCAATTGTCTGGGATGAGTCCCAACTGTTATCGTCAACGTTACTATGCCCTTGGGATACACTCTGTCTCCACTAACACTGACGAGGGGGGAGTCAAATGGTCGTAACCTTCCTGGGTCCAAGTTCAGCTGCTGGAAAGCTGAAAGATAGATGATATCTGCCGAGGTGCCATTATCTACTAGGATTCTCCTAGTGTTGTATCCTTCTATTACGAGCATTATCACCAACGGATCGTCATGGGGCTGTTTTACTCCCCTGACATCTTCTTCTGAAAAGTACATGTCCCAATCCGTTCGTCTATGCTTGAATAAGGGCGTCCTGTGAATGCTGTTCACCTGTCTTTAATGTGCTTTCCTGAGGGATTTGAACGACCCACCTGTGGATGGACCACCTGCGATCGTTTTTATTTCTCCTATCACGCCCAACGGGTGCTGGGAGGTGCTGCCCTCGTCTTTAGGCGAAAATTCGCATTGGTTTTTGTTGTTGCCCCTGGACCTACTGGGTTCTCCTTTTCTGACGTACTTTTGTAGCTTCTCTTTACGAATAAGTTCTTTTATCTGTTCTTTTAGGTCCCTACAATCTTCTGTGTAATGGCCGTGATCATTATGGAACAGGCAGTACTTCTTTTTGTCATGGACATTGGGGGATGAGTGTAACGGCCTTGGCCATTTAAGGTAATGCTCATCCTTAATCTGCTCCAAAATCTTGTCAACAGGAATAACTAAGGGAGTGAATTTAGCCATACATTGGGGTTTCTTGTCTTTCCTTCTATTCCCGTCAATGCTCTGATGATCTCTTTTTCTTCCCCTGCAATAGTCCTCCTTTTTTCATTGGTCTCCTGGTTTTTCTACGTCCTTTATAGCGGTTAGTGCGCCTTCTGCGTTCATATACTTCTGTGCCTTCAAGAGCATCTCTGCCATCGTCTTAGGGGGGTTTTTCGCGAGTGAAACCACGAATTTCCTGGACTTCAAACCTGCTTTGAAGGTCGTCAGTTGCACTTTATCGTCTGCTTCATCTACCTCCAAAGTTTCTCGAGTGAAGCGTTTCACATACGATATCAGGGTCTCTTTCTCTCCTTGCCTAATGGTGAGCAAGTGATTTGCTGGTCTTTTTGGGCATTATCCCCCAATGAAATGACGCAGAAAGGCGTTACTCAGCTGTCCAAAGTTATTGATGGTCGATGTTGGCAACTTCGCGAACCACTCCCTTGCAGCTCTCTTGAGGGTAGTTGGGAAGGAACGACATAGTATTTCGTCTGAGGGTTGCTGAAGGCCAAGCGTCGTCTTGAAGGTGTTGAGGTGGTCTTGGGGGTCCTTTAGTCCGTCAAAGGGCTCTAACTGGGGCAACCGAAACTTCGACGGTACTGGGCATTCCAGGACTGCCATGGTGAAGGGCGAGTCCATTGCCCTGACCATTCTATCCAGGTTTTGGTTGGTTTTGCCCCTGATTGCGTTTCGGAGCTCGTCCATCTCCCTCCTCATCTCCCGAAGGAGATCGGAGTTTTACTCATCTGGGGTAGCCGGTCTTCGACGGTCATTTCCCCTATGGCTATTGTCCTCATCTTCTTGATTGGCTCTCGACCGATTCTCCTTCTGTTGAAGCCGCAGCCTCATTTCTTGATTCTGCCTGGTGAGTTCTTCAACGGTGGCCGCCAGGACCTAAGCTTGTTGAGCTAGGGCTGTTGAATCCTGGTTAGACTCCATCCAAATGCAAATGTTGATTGAAAGTTTATGTTTTCAAATCAAAAAGGTTGTCGTTTCCCACAGACGGCGCCAAACTGATGGAGTGCAGATTTTTCAGTTATCGTGTGTGCCTCCGGGTAGAACCGTCGGCGTCCACCTTTATCGCTCTGAAGATGGTGGAATATCTATCTTTTAGTGGTCACCGGTGTGGTGTCTGCCATAAGGTCTTCGGTGCCAAAGTTAGTACCAAAGAATTTATGAGAAGAAGCAGAATATTCCAAATGACTAGCAATGTTTTTCTATTAAGTATATTTTTTTGATGTGTACCTGGCGTTTATGCTGGGAAGGTTATATATGTGTATATATTCATAACCGTTGTGACTATTATGGTGGCTTCAATGTGTAACGTCTTACGCTTAATTATGTGAGCATTGATTTGGCCTCCAACGGTCTGCACAGCTATCCTTGTAACCATCCGAGTCTTCTATTCAACTGCATTGAATAGTTTCCTTACATCCATCGTCGGGGTAGCTCTCTTCATCAGTGGCACATGATAAGTTCGTCCTCTAGAATTACCTCGTCTGTTTGGATGAGTTCGTTCAGGTGCGTCGTATTCGTTGGTCCCATCAATATCCATTTAATTCTCCAAAACAGCTAAAACATAGGAAAAAAATAAAGAAAGAAAAAATTCCTATGGAAAACAAAACATCAAAAAATACTAGGAACTAAAGCAAGACTGCCAAAATTAGCCTCACCATATTCTAAAGCATGAGCAGTAGCTTTTCTGGCTAGGGATGCAGGATCAAGCTTTAGAGTGCCTAGGCGAGCTTCATTCTGCTTGTTCCAAATCATCCATCTTTGGTCTACCACATCCACAAAGGACAGATTTGAGCATTGGAACATATTATTTCTCAAGCCCGTAAAGTTTCACACCTCTTCAGCATATGGGTAGCACAGTAAAACATGGTCTATTGACTCCTCCCCATCCGCACAACATTCACATCCAACATCATACAAAATTTTCCTCCCGGTCAGATTAAATTTAGTTGGCAATATATCTTTACAAGCTCGCCGAATGAAAATTTTGATTTTGTTACAAACCTTAGCTGCCCATAGTATATAAACTAATAACAAATAAACCAGTCAAACACTTCTTGTTTTTAGAAGGAACTAGTCAAACACTTAACAATACCACGTTGCCTACATTCGCATCGCAGGTCATTTGTAGATCTATCAACTCACATTTTGCTTCAACAAACTGGCTAATACGATAATTTTGAGTTTTTTATTTTTATTTTTTTATTTTTATTTTTTTTTTAAAGAGTTTTATCTTATGATGTTTGTTTCTGATGATTGTGTTTTTTATCGTTAAACAAAGACACCAATTTGTTTTTGATGTAAACAAGAATTGAACTTTAGACCTCTTATTCAATTATTAAAAATTTTAAGAGTTAAGTTAATTGCAATCCACAATAATATTGAGAGGTTAAAACTTGAAAAGCTGGAGCTCTGTAATTCTTTTCACCATATTGAACTTGTAAAAAATGTTTGACTATTCTCTCAAACATCATGGTAATAATATCTAATTAATGACACCCACTTCTATGAATTAAAAAAAAAAAACTATTATACTTTAAAAAAAAAATGAGGAACAATGTGAATGCTTTAACAGTTGAACCTGATAAAATAGATTAAGTTTTATGGTTATTTTAAAAAAAAATCCCTGGAGCCCTGTAATTCTTTTCACCATATTGAACTTGTAAAAAATGTTTGACTATTCTTTCAAACATCATGGTAATAATATCTAATTAATGACACCCACTTCTATGAATTAAAAAAAAAAACTATTATACTTAAAAAAAATGAGGAACAATGTGAATGCTTTAACAGTTGAACCTGATAATATAAGCTCAAAAATAAATAACATTATCCTGATCAAAAAAAAAAAACATTATCTATAGAATGCTAACAATTAACTTGTCAACTATAAAATATTATTGTGTTAGAGGCAAAGTTAATATTTTTTTGAGCGAGTTTTAGTTAACTCAAAAAAAATCTTTTGTTATTTTCGTTGTTGCGCGCAATGACAAGTGATGGCTTAAAAAAGTAGGAAGGAAAAAAAATGCAATCAGCCAATAAACTAACCATAGAATTAGAAAACAAATTATTCAGCAAAAATAAAATTAGAAACCTATTTTAAAATCTATAAAAAAAAAAAAAAAATCAAACCTACGCCACTGCTTTATTATCATCTGAGTCCAAAAAGCAAAATGCGGTATCCGCAAATCCAAAGAGTTTTGACGATGACTGTACTACACACTAGACTAGTGGAGAAAAGTAGAAATTAGAAAAATCTCATGACAGCGACTCGTAAACTGAAAAAAAAGAAAAGAAAAAAAGCTTAAAAAGAAAGAGCGGAAAAAAAGGTTATAGATTATGCCAAAACAATGCGCCACAAAATCTAATCCGTAATACATTTTCTCTCTCTTTCTTTCCACGAAATTTATTTCCCATTATTAATAAAGAGCCCCTATTCTCGGAAATCCCAAACAATCCTATTCCTTCTCTTCCTTTTTTTTATGCTCTTATCGATTTTTAGGGTTTCCTTCTTCATCTCTCTGTCTCATCGCTCCGCTTCGTCTAAAACCCTAAATTTCCACGGCTACTCTCTCTCTCTCTCTCCGATCTCTTCTACTAGCCGTTACCACCGTTTCCCGCCCAATTTCAACTTCATCAAAGCCGTCAGTTCCTCTCTCTTTTTTTTTCTTTTTTTCTATTTTCAAAAACTGACCGTTAGATCTGCTATTTTAAGGGAACTAGGCTCAAAAAAAAAAAAAATTTGACCGTTGGAAATGGCTGCGGTGGAGGCGGAGAAGAAGGTTGAGGTTGAGGAGGAGCAGGAGAAGAAAGAGAAAGCCGGTGAGCTTTTGTTCTGTGGCGGCACGTGTTGGGACGCGATTGGTCGCCGCAAAGGTAGCATCGAAGGCAACTTGGTCTCTCCGACTCGCCTTCGTCCACTCCTCGGTGTCAATATCCGATTCGTAGCCACTGGTTGCGGTAACTTTCTCTGTCATTTCGTTTTTCAAATTTTTTTTTCATTGGTTGTAGAAATAGAATGATTCGATTTTGACTGAAATGTTTGGTATGTTAAGTTTTGTGTAATTTTTTCGTGTATTGATGTGATGTGATGTGGATATATAGCATCGTGTCATTGCGTGGCGTTGGATGTTGAAGGGCGTTGCTATACGTGGGGGCGCAATGAGGCATGATGATAAGACTTTTGAATTGATTTTTATGCATACATACATACATATATATACATACATACATGTGTGTTGTAGTATATTAAGTCATGAAGCTTTGGTGTGCAGAAAGGGCAACTTGGTCACGGAGATACACTTCAACGCGATAGGCCGACTGTAGTTTCTGAACTTCTAAAGTAAGCTACTGTTTTGTCATTGGAATGAAATCAATTTCTTGCACTGTGTTTGTTCCAATCAATTGAAGCGGGTACGGAATTGGAGTATCTAATGTAACTTGCTTATCAAAGCTTTGTCTTTTAGGATGGCAGAGAAATTCGATAGTCTAACAAAAATATGACAGACATTAGGTTTGCCTCCTTGTTTACTTAACGACTCTAGTAGCAAGACTCATTGAGTGATGGTTATGATGAGCGTTTGTGTACTTAACGAGCTTTGCACATTTGGAGATTGCTTTGACTGTTGTAAATTCTGGACTTACATCACATTGTAGAACTTTTAAGCCGCTACTTATTTATATGTTTTATCATTCAAGTTGTTATGGCTTTGCCTTGAAGGTACAAAGTCACAAAAGCTGCATCAGGGAGAAGTCATACAGTGGTGGTTACTGCAGATGGGAATTCCTTCTCTTTTGGCTGGAACAAACATGGGCAGCTGGGTTCAGGCTCTGTACGGAATGGTAGGTTCATTTTTAAGAAATTGGTAGTATGAAATTTCCGGGAGCTTGCATTTGCAATTTGGATAGCAATTTTTTTGCTAGGGCTGGTCACTTTGAGGTTCTGCTTCGCTGTTTGTAGATTTAATTGGTTAAATTTTACTTCATATGAGGCAGGGTGCATCGATATCTCAAAGTTTCCTATTCATGCTTATCCCCTTTGTAGCTTGTGGCAAATATATCTCATTTCATGCTGAAGTGTGGTAGTTTTAGGACAGTTTAGGAATTGCATGAAGAATTAACCCTCTACTCACTGTGTGTAATATTATTTGATTTCAATTTAATGGTCCTTGGGGAAAGTGTGATTCAGGGATGTACAATGTGCTTTTATCCAAGTTTCCCTTTGGAATTATATTGAATGCAGATCGCTGAATCCATTATTTGGGTTCACAGCTTAAAATTATTTGTCAACAAATATCATGTGATTTTAATTACAACAGGTTGTTTTTGTTGTTGTTGTTAGTTTACCTGTGGGAAAACATGTATTCTTGTTAATGTTCTTGAGCTTGATTCTTTATCTCCATGAGACATCATTTGGCAACTAACCATCAGCTGCTTTACATTGTTGCTTTGTCGTTTGTAGAAATTGAGTCATCTCCTGTTCGCTGTCTTGTGTCCGACGTAAAAAATACTGCATGTGGAGCTGACTTCACTGTGTGGTTATCTTCTGTTGAAGGAGCTTCTATACTGTATGGTTTGTGGATACTTTTCTATTTTTTGTTTTCTATATTTAAATTCTTGGTGCCTCCTGGGCATGAGGATAAATTGCTTAGCATTTCAAGGGTGAAAAAGCCCTAGATTACCCGGTAACTGGTTCTAGCGGGTGGGGTTCAGTTGCCCATAGGAGTTTGATTAATAGTGAGGATTGTTGTACAGTATTCTTTGCGATGTGCAACTAATCTGAGTGAAGTTATGTCATCAAAAAAAAAAAAAAATTCTTGGTTGTTCAGCCAATTCTTCATGCCTTTGTGGTTCCCAATTTATTCAGATTAGTTGCTGATTTGCAAAGTGTTTGTTGTTTCTAGGACCGCAGGTCTTCCACAGTATGGACAACTTGGGCATGGAACGGACAATGAGGTATGCTATTATGTTTTTCTGTTTACTTTTAATACTATTCCCTTGATCTTTTGACAACCTGACACATAGGTGCTATGTGTCAGGGTTATGGGATGATGAATGCAATTATTGCTTTAAGTCTTGGTCATACTGGCATGGTTCCTTACATGTATTTTTACTTGTGCTCTGTCGTCTTCATATATATATTTTTGGGTTTTACTTCTTCTATGACCAAAGTTCCCAAAGACCCCCCTCCCCCTTTGGATGACTTAATTTGCACCTTTTATCCAGCATAATTAATTTTTTTAATGAATTTCCTTTATATACTTCTTTTTTATTTATAACATAACTAATAGACTAGTGTTATATTTTCTGTCAAACTTTCTTTGAAAAAGGAAAAGACAATCTTTCCTATTTTCCAAAACTGATAAAGGAAAATAAAGGTTGGAAATCAAAATAATAATAAAGAAGTATGGGTTTTAAACAAAAAAAGAAAAAAAATATTGTTACTTCTTAAAGATATATAGAATGATCAAAGAAGCTCAAAATTCATAATGGAATAATATTCTTCTTCATGAAAATTTGTTTATAAGTAATAAAAATAATGATAAGTATATAATGATAAGTATATAATAAACTCCAAAGTTTAATATTGTCTTTAAGTTAAACATTGAAGTTTAGGTGCATATATATTCACAGGATAATTCCTGTATCAAAAATATATAATTACATTACAATTTTAAAAATGTTAGGAAACGTTTGGTACACTGAATAGAGATTATGGCAGGAATTGTAATCTTTATTACTAGTAATAAAGTGTGTTGTAATGTAATAATTAAACCTATTCATGAGTTTAGTTGTGAGTTATAACATTAGAATGAAACTTAACATTTATTTTAGGAAATATCTTACTCATACAATTATATCTCCTTAAAAATTGTTATTTTTAAATTTAAGAAAGATATTTTTTTTTGATAAGTGAAATTTAAGAAAGATATGTGTTATTTTTTATGATTTTTTATTTTTATAATTGTTAGATGTATATGGAAAGTTAGTTTATTTGGAAATATATTAAGTTTTGAAATTATTGCACTTACTGAGGAATAGCCAATTCAACCTTTTAAAGAAGAATAATTATTCCTCATTTTGAAGAATAATTATTCATAAGGAATGACTATTCGTTGTAATAAAAACATAACCAAACTAAAGAATAATTAAACTATAGGAATAACTATTACATTACAGCACCTATTATAGTCTACCAAACATGTCCTTACAATTTGATTATTTAATGAGTATTAACCAAAATATCACATTTCAGTTGAGTTGTATGTTATGGTTTTTTTTAGCTACTAGAAATCCGTTCAAATGAATTGTAAGTGGAATTTGACTAAAAATAAGTGCAAATTGGCTTATTCATTGTAAAAAAAAAAAAAAAAAAAAAACCCTAAATGATAAATGTAATATAATGAATATGTTTTTTGTTTGGAATTTCTTACATTGACCCAGTATTTACATGAATGGTTATTATTTGTATTGGTCTCATGCACTTGTGTATATGCGTGCGGGTGAGTATGTTTCTTATAAATTTGTCCCCCCAACCTTCCCAAAAACCCCTCATCACTGAGTACCACTAAAAGTTTAATGGTAGTAAGTGGTGCATAATACCTCCCAATATCTGTATTAAAATTGAAAATCTACCAATTTTTCATTCTAGATCTTCAGGTTTTTAATGACTATTAAGCATTGGAGTGTTTGCATATTAGAAACTTCTTATAGTTGTATTCTTTTGTTTTCACTGCATATCCTGCCTATTCCTTTGTTTGGTCATAGAAAGTAACTGTCTGATCATATATTTCTTGGAAACTTTATGGAAGACATTTCTTTCTAAGAAGCATCTTGATCCCCTCAAAAAGTATCAATCGTTTCTAATAGGATCTTCCATGATGTAAAAAGCTTTGATACCAGCTGAGTATCTTAATGGAAAAAGAGAGGGCGGGGGGGGGGGGGGGATGGAGCTGATCCTGGATATGCTTGTAATGGGCAAGATACAGGATTGGGTTTAGGATATAGGCTTACAAAAAATAAATGATCCTTAGTTTTCTAATTCATCATGAATGCTCAATACAGAGCTATTAATGTACTTTAAGCTGTGATGAGGCCTTACTCCTTAGCTAAAATCACTGCCGACGTTTGAAGCCTCTTAAATCTTGCATTACCTAGTCTCTGTAGCCATTACCCAGGATAAATTGTCATAAATTTATACACAGACACACACACAGACATATGGATGCACGATGTATACAGACACATGAATCCATGTAAAGTGAGATTTGAAACATAAAGTGAGATTTGCTTTAGTTTGAATCTTGACATAATTTTTTGGATGTGCCTGCAGTACAACACTAAAGACAGCTCAGTGAGGCTTGCTTATGAAGCCCAACCACGCCCTAAAGCAATAGCTTCCCTTGCTGCGGAAACAATCGTCAAAGTTGCATGTGGAGCGAACCATACAGGTTACTAATAGCATCTGCTTCACCCCACCCCCCACCTCCTCTCTGTCCTTTTCTCTTTTTCAGCATACTGCCACCTGTTATATTGTTTATTTTATGTAAATTCTTTAAGGCTAATTTGTGTTCATTTTTGTGTGCACTAATACTGTAATAAAAACATCATTACTTATCAAAAACATTATTGTTTTATGTACTTTTCTGGTTTTGGGCATACAGTGGCGGTTGATTCAAATGGCTTTGTTTACACGTAAGTGCTTCTTCAGTGTACTCAGTGTCAAGTAGCATTACCCTTCACTTTCTTCTTGTTGATTTGGCATTATATCTATGGTTGTTGACTATTTATTGTTGAAATATGCTTAGGTGGGGCTTTGGCGGTTATGGAAGGTTGGTACTTAATATTTTGTATTGCGAATGAATTTTCTCAGACTTGATTGTTTAATGTAGTACCTGTATCTTGTGCATGTAACTCCTTGAATGATGATGTGTAGGCTCGGACATAGGGAGCAGAAGGATGAGTGGTCCCCTCGTCGTGTTGATGTTTTTCAGAGGCACAATGTTCTACCTCCTGATGCAGTG
The DNA here is from genome assembly GCA_033629205.1 of Lithocarpus polystachyus. Classification (NCBI taxonomy): domain Eukaryota; kingdom Viridiplantae; phylum Streptophyta; class Magnoliopsida; order Fagales; family Fagaceae; genus Lithocarpus; species Lithocarpus polystachyus. The sequence goes on along the minus strand of CM066163.1, from coordinate 11,948,110 downwards.
GTATCAGCTGGTTCTGTTAACTCTGCTTGCACTGCAGGTATTTCTTATTCATTTCTGTGTTTCACTAAACTTGTTGGATGAAATCTGTTACTGATTTCTCCATCCAAAAAAAAAAAAAAAAACTCAAATACTGATTTCTCTCATATTTACATTATCCTCTCTCAGCTGTTGTCTTTTTATTAGTTGTCTGCTTGAAGATGTTCACATTTGTCATGATTTGTGAACTTAGCTTAAGGTTGATATGTTTTTATGCGCATGGCATTCCTTGATTTAATGCCAACTGGGAAGTTAATTAGATGAGTTTGAACAACATGATAATGTGTCATGTTAGTAGAATTAATAGAATGCAAGTTGCTCTACTACCCTGCCCTGGATCTTATTATATAAGTGCACGAATGGACAAACTAATCAAGTAGACTACCATGTATGGGATCATCATATATGATTCTTGGAAGGGCTATGGAAAAATTTAATTTATGCTTAAACCGTGTTAGTTACCCACTTACCACCCCTTCTCTGATTTGCGTTTGTTTGACAGAGAGCTAAACATTGTGGCCGGTCTCTTTCTTTTGGATTCAAGAATGAATTTCTGATTAACTATAAGCATGGTGATGCAGTGTTGCAACATGTCTACATAGGGCTTTAGTTGGGCTTGCTATATCCTAAAACTAAGATGTTAAATTGTATTCTATTTATGCAATCATGTTCTTTTCTTCCTGTGATTAAAAGAAAGAAAGGACCAAAATGTTGGTTTAGCTCTTTTGGTATCCACTTGGCTTCTTGATCCACATGATTGAGGGTGGTTGAAATTACAGAAAGGACATGACTAACCTTTCAATTTGGGCTCCTTACCAATATTGTTAAAAGCGCTGAGCGCACTTAAGCGCAAAGGCCTCCTGGAGCCTAGGCGCAAAGCGCAAGTGCGAGCCTGATCGATGTGAAGCACACATTTAAAGAAATTAAAAATTAAATTTTTTTAATGATTAATACAACAATCAAGTGATCAATTAATCATATAAATTACCGTAAAACATTTTATATAATTGATATAACATTTATATAATTCTATTGTGCTTTACAAAATATATGCAACCATGATATTTGATGGCCATGATTACAAAACATGGTTGAATCAAAATAGAAGTATAGAACCAAGAAGGCAAAGGCTAAAAAGTACTAGAATGTTAAGTAATGTTATCATTGTGAATGTTTGATTTAGTGTTTGTTTGTGTGATTATGGTTAAAAGTTCAAAAATATCTAAAGAGATAAGCTTAGATGTATGGTAGCACATCACACTATTAGTTTTTATATATTAAATCAATGGCTTATATCAAACATATTTAGATTTAATGGCTAAAAATCAAATTAGATCTAAAAAAAAAAATTTACAAAAAGCTCAAAAAAGCGCACTTAAAGCGCACTTTTGTGAGGGCGCTTCGCTTTAGAGGGAAAAAGCTCCAAGGGCTCTGCGCTTAAGCACGCTTTTAAGAACACTGCTCCTTACTTAGTTCCCTAAGAAAGACTGAATTGTCTGTTTATCTATGTTACCTTATTTTTAAGCTAAATAAATATGTTATTATGACAATTAGCCAAATTGGGATCCTACCATAGGAATGAAAGGGGTGCCTGCCAATGAGCTTTAGCTTTAGCTCAAAAGGCACCTCTTCTGGACCTCTGCCCATTAGAAAGGGTGGAGGGTAAGGTCGTGGATTCAAAAACCTACTGGGTGCATGTAAACTTCATGTATTGGATTGTGGATTTGTAAGATTCTACTTACCTTGTAAAATGAAAAAAGGGGGGGGGGGGGGGAATAGGATATGTAATTATATTCTCTGAAGTTTAGTAACTTTTCCGAAAAAAGGAAAAGTGTGAACCTTAGTAGTCCCTAATTTACATTTTTTGTGTTTTTGTTACAGCCTTTTCCTTTTACAAATTGGTTTTGTTTGTGTATTGCTTTTAGCTGGAGGGCAGCTGTATATGTGGGGCAAAATAAAGACCACTGGTGATGACTGGATGTATCCTAAACCTCTCATGGATTTAAGGTTCTACTCTGCCCTGTGATTTTGTTACTTTAATTAGCAATTTCTTTTTTCTTTGTTTCCTTTGGCATCTATGGTTGCTGCTGCCAGCACTTAGTCGTTTCTTTTTGGTTCTTTAGACAGTAACATCTCTTGCCATTTGTTATGTCTTTTTCTATCTATTATTCTGTTGTAAGTGTTACATATTGTATGCTTTCCTTCTCCTATTTTCTTGGTTAGATTGTGCTTTACGTTGTTGAGTCTTTTAGAGTGCTTAGGCTATGTTTGGTTCCACTGATTACTCTGGCTCTGGTCTACCTGCTTTTCTTATCATGTTCATCATGAGTCCTATTCTTCCCTCCTTTTCTTAATTGTCTCTTCTTTGCTTTTTGCTTTTTCTCTATTAAATTAAGTTGTGGTGGCATATTGATATTGGTTCTGGCATGTTTAATTATAAGCCTCCGCAGTTGAATGGGTAGGAGTTGCTGTAGCTTCTGTTCACCCCCTTCTCATCAGCGGGAAAAGGGTGATGCAACTATGATACTCTTGTTACACTGCGGAAACTTTTCTGCATGCCTCAAAATGTTTTTAAATAACATGATCTCCTTTTTTCCTTGTTTTCTGTGAAATTACCCACAGCTTCTCTAGAAGTTGTGGGCGCCTTTTCATGGTATTTGACCTATTACAACCTTGGAACTTTTCTATCTTAATTTCCTGAGTAATGGTTCGAAATTACTCTCTGTCCTGTAATTAATGATGTCTCTTGTGTGAAAAGAAAGGGTCAAAGGAAAGAATTTGACCCCTTTACATCAATACATTTTGCATGTTTTGGAGGCACGTATTCATAAACGACACTTTTGGAAGTATGGGATAAGGGGAGAAAATATAAGTGTAACCATTTAAGTGTAACCTTTTGATTCGACACATTATGGGGGCAAGAAAGTGGAATTAGGACACATAATGGGGCAGGCAGTAATAGATCAGCATGAAGATGGATCTCAAACTCAGGCTTGTATTACCATGCAAATGAGACTTTACCACATGGACTTTAGGTTTCTCTCTTGAATTCTGGGACTTCAATTTCCTTCCACCCCAATTTCTGTTGGTAAGAGTACTCGATCAAAAGACCTACGTCATCTCAACCAAGACATTTGGCTTAGTATGGACAAGGAAGCAATGCAGAATCAAGCTTTGGTACTTTGTTAATAGAATGAATGTTGTAACATCCCTATTTTAACTTGATAATTGTTTTTTGAGCTGATAATTTCTACCCAAGGCTTATTTAGGAAATTGGCTTGCCTTTATCACAGACCTTGGAATTGTTGATGCTTAAATGCTGCTGACCTGCTCTTGAAGTACATCAGAGACTGGTTGCTGGCTCAATGCTGGATGATTTCCCTTTTGCTGTTTTCTTTCTGTATATAAAATTGTCCTCTCCTGCCAGAATCATGTACTTGGCCTTCAACCTGGTTGTTCACTATCCCACTCACCCTTCAGAATTTGTATTGCCTTCAGTTGTACAAGTGTCCCTGGCTAATTGCTTTAGTTGCTGGTTTAGAGCCAATGCCATGTTTGGTATTATAATTTTCTTATATCCGTCTTCAAAGCATATAGCTCTTCTACATTTATAAAAAAAAAAAGCATATAGCTCTTCTACGTTACTGAAGTAAAAATTTATTTTGGCCGAGTTATTCTTATTAGGTTTCTTTGCTACTCTGCATATCACTTATTAGATAATTTTCCTTGTCTGGATTTTTACAGTGGTTGGAACATACGTTGCATGGATTCAGGTAGTATGCACCATTTTGTTGGTGCTGATTCCTCCTGCATAAGTTGGGGCCATGCACAATATGGAGAGCTGGGATTTGGCCCTACTGGGCAGAAGTATGTGTTTGTCACTTTGGATAATAATATTTTTTTAAGGATTCCATACTTTCTCTTTAAATTTTGTCTGTTTTTGTTTCTGCTCCTTAGATCGTCTGCAACACCAAAAAAGGTAGATATTCTTGAGGGCATGCATGTCATCAGGTGGGTATTTATTTACTTATTTATCATATTTATTTATTATGTTTTTATTACAATTGTACCTATAGGATGTGACAATGGATTTCTTTTTTTTTTTTTTTAAACCCCCTCCTCTCTAATAGTGTTGCATGTGGTTCTGGCCTTTCCATGGTGATTGTTGATAGAACAAATGCTGGTGATCGACTTGATCAAGTGAGTATTCAAAACAGCTTTACAATCCTGTATTGGAATTTTAAAGTGCTCTTTGTATTTATGGTCTTACTACAAATGTATGTTTTGATTGTAATGCACGTTTACTCTTCTACAGTTCAGCCTCAATATCTCTAGTGACTTTTGAGTACTTTAAAAAAATTTATATATCCATTGAGCCTTGGCTTAAATGGCACTTACTCGTCAGAGTTGTGGGTGGAGGATGAGGATGAAGAAATTAGTTGTGGGTTCAGCTAATAAAAGAAAATCCTCATAGTTGAGGATGAAAAATGTTGCCCAAAGGAATTTCTTTGACATTTAGGTTTTAAGAGTTGAATCATTGTTGGAGAGACATGCCTGGTAGTGTTTTGTGAATATAAGGATTCCGAAATTAGTTGGATGAAATATGAATATTCTTAATCTTAAATCTTGATATGTGTTATCTTGCATTGATCTACTTTTATCTTCTTGATACGTTAGCTGCTTCTTTTTTGTTATATTCTTTCAATAACACAGGCACAGCAATTATTAACCACTGATTTTTTTCTCCCCAGCTTGATGTATATGATGGCAAAGGTTCTGGTGAAGGTATGCTGATGTAGAGTTTTTTAATATTTGGTCTGAATTATACTTATCAAATTATATATATGGTCTGAATTACCGTTGGAAGATTTCATCATGTACATGTTTTGGATAGAGGTAATATTTACTTGAGACTAGGGACACTTGACAATTTTTGAAGAAGTGGGTAATGCATTTGCGGTTTTTTAAGGGTGACATTTCTACCTGGTCTCCTCCTGTGTCAGGCCTGAAAGATCTGACATTTTGTAATCCTGTTTTCAACTTAGCATTGAAGCTGTGTGATTCTAAACTGGTTACTGAACTACTCTTGCTGCAGGGAGTGAGGAGCCTGAGAGCAAAACTGTTGCCAAGCAAACTACCAAAAAGGGTGCTGCTAAAGCTTCTAATAACTCCAAGAAGAGGAAGAAGTCTAAAGATTCATCCGACTCTGAAGATGAGGAGAGTGATGATGATGACAGTGAAAATGGTGAAGAACAGTCCAATGGGCAGGCGGAAAAGAAAAGTCAAGGTGGGAAGGGTTCTAATAGAGGCCAAGGTAAGGGTGCCGCTAAACCAGTGCGTGGACGGGGGCGCCCTCCTTCGGCAAACAAAAGCTCACAGCCGCCACCTCAAGTGAAAACTGGTAAAAGAGGAAGGCCCCGTAAGTCATAAGTTGCATATTCTCTTCAAGTGGAAATTTTGTCTCTCTTTGTGGAGAGGTGTACTTTATAATCCATTGGCTACTGTATTTGCAGTTCTTTTAATTGTTTTAAATTCTTCTTTTTTATTTTTTAACTCTTCATCTCACTAAAATTCGCTTGCGTAATTGATGAAAACAATTCTTCTGTACTAACATTTCATTTTGAGGTCTTGGCAAATTTAGAGAATGTTAGTGGTAGCTTCTACCGTGTTCTTAACTTTGAATGAGATTCTCATTTGTTTCTATTTAAAGAATGATTGGTATTTCACCCTTTCTTTTATTCCTTTTGTGCCCTCTAACCCAATTGACTTCATGTATTATTAGTTGGAAAGAAGGTACATGTTAACATTCGATTGCAAAGAGGAAGGCCCCCCAATTGATAATGTATTATTTGTTGGAAAGAAGGCAAATGTAAACATTGGAATTCAAAGAGGAAGGCCCCCGTAAGTCATAAATTGCATATTCTCTTCAAGTGGAAATTTTCTCTTTGCGGAGTGGCGTACTCTATAATCCATTGGCTACTGTATTTGCAGTTCTTTTAATTGTTTAAAACTCTTCCTTCTCTCTTTCATTTTTTTAACTCTTCTTCTCACTAAAATGTGATTGCGTAATTGATGAAAACAATTCTTCTGTAGTAACATTCCATTTTGAGGTCCTGGAAAATTAGGAAATGCTAGTGGCATCGTTTACCATCTTCTTATTTTGAAGATTGTCTTTGGTTTCTATTTAAAGAATGATATCAAATTATTTCCTGTGGTATTTCACCCTTTATTTTATTCCTTGTGTTCCTTCCAACCCAATTGATTTCATGTATTATGAGTTGGAAAGAAGGTACTTGTATACGTTGTATTGAAAATGTGTGAAATGTTCATCTCCTGCTAACTTCTTAGTAATGGAGAGAGGAGAATGAGGTGTAAGATTCTTTCATGTATTAATCTCTTGCTAACCTGTAGACTGTTCATCTCCTCTCAACTCTTTACCAATTTAAAGAATAAAATCTCTCCAAACTAATTTAGAGAGAAACTCTTCAAACTTCTCATACATTTTTTTTATGTGAATTTTGAAAATTTAATCGCTGAATTACATGTTCCTTATGTACTTAACATGCATATCAATTTTCGTTCAAATCAGATGCAATTTACTATTCGATCAATAACTTAATTTTTATACATAATTTTAGATTACAAAAATTTAAAATTTTAACATTTATTTGATGACATAGCAATTGATTTTTGATCTTGAAATTTTGCAAATATGAAATATATAATAAGAATATGTAATTCTATAGTTAGATTTTTTAAATTCACGTTCAATATAAAAATATATGAGAATTTTGAAGGGTTTCTCTCTAAACTAATTTGGAGAAAAACTTTGTTCCAAATCATGGGTGTAATAGTTATTGTTGTTTTCTCATCGCTAGATGGATGAAAAGGGGACAAAAACCTGTAAGAAGCTGGAAAATTGGGCTTCTAAACTTTTGTTAAACAGATTGAGATTTATAAAGTTGGATAACACAATAGTCTTTTGTTAATCCTTGTAAAAATGGGTTTTATAACTTCAATCAATGCCAATAGCCTTTTGCTGCATCCTCATCCTTCTTCAGTATTCGGTCAAATCTTCAGCCAAAAAAAAAAAAAAAAAAAGGTGTTCGCTCAAATCCCTCAATGTCAATGGGTTGTCTCTGACAAATGCAGTCCTTCGGTGAAAACCCAACAAATCCAGCACGACCAAGTTGAAAATTACGCTTGATTTCTTTATCAAAACAAGGGAAGCTCAAAATATTACCTTGCCTCAATTTTACTCCGACGGTGAAAGTAGAGAGGACGCGGAGTCTCCAAAATTGGAATTTTTTTTTTTTAACCTTCTAGTGTTGGTATTTAAATGTTTTTAAAAATTAAATGAATTTTTTTATTCCTTAAAACTCAATCCATTATTTTTATAGTTGACGTGGCACTATAAAATATCATATAAAAATGTCACCTTGTTGCTTCGTTAGCCTAGCCACAAACAAGAAAATTAACAGAATTAGATTGAGGGACCAATAGCAGTCCTTATTTAAACTTTATTTATGTAGTAAAAAGTAAAATCTCTCATTTGAAACTTTTAAGTTTTAAGGACTATTCATTTAATAAAGGGGGAAAAAAAAAGGTCAACATGTAACTTCAAGAACCACAATGTATTTTGGTAAACTGGATTGCATTCAACCACCTTTTTTTTTTAGTAAAATATTCCCCCTTCTTTCTACTTTTTATTTTTATTTTTAAATCCACCCTACTTGAATTGAATAATTATTCTTCACTAGCACATCAATGGCACTCCGTAAATAATCAACCAATTTCAAGCAATTGAGCGGTGTGCCTAATCTTTTCATCAAAGTTATGTTTTTTTCTTTTATATGTAATATGCTAAATATTATTCAAAGTACAATGAAGACATAGACGGTTTTTTTTGGAACGAAAAACACAAACAAACAAACAAACAACAACAACAAATACTGTTAGAAGGAGCTTGTGGCAAACAAAACTTAAAGGATATCATCCATGGCTAACAAATCCAACATGCAGCCATATCATACCCACGAAAATGAAATATGAGTATCAATATGTAGCCAAAACCAAAACTATAAATTGTTAATAATGTCAGAAAAGAACTTTTCTTGGCTCTAGCTCAGAAGAAAGAACTAAACATAGAGTTTAGCCCAAATTCAAAATACATCTCATAGCCAACCAGATTTTAAAAAATGACTAAGTTGAATAAAATAAATAATTATATATCGATAGATTTCAAGAAGCTTATATACGATTGCACACGACCTGTATTTCAAAATAAGTTAAAAGAAACCATGCAGTTTTGATTGACACCAGCTAGCGGTTGGATGGCCAGCCTACTGGTTTGTCTCTTGCTCACCCGTATCACAATTCTGCTGCTGTGGCTGCAGTTGTGCCTGCCGTTGCAGTAGATGTTGTTGCTCCTGCGACAAATGGTAAAGCTGCCTGGGCTGGGCGTGCTGCAACTGAAACATCTGTTGATTAATGGAAAGCTGCTGGGCCATGAGGTTTGCCAAGTAGCCTTCACCACCACACTCCGTTGCAGCCAGCCTTAAACGCTGCACTTCTGTGGTCAAGGTCTCATTCAAAGCTGCACATCAAAAGCCAAAACAGGCAAATTTATTAACCCAAACACAGCCACACCGCCAGCAAGAACTTATTGTACCATAATCAAATATGAAAAGATGATATTAAACCACACCATAAAATTCTTATGATGAGAGAATGAAATTAAAAAAGTATATATCAAAAAATGAAAGATTAGCAATGAACTGATCCAGTGCAGGTTTAATGACTTGCATCAAAACCCCCAACCATCTTAAAAGGCCACAAACTTGCTTGAGATATCCATGCTTGAGACAAACATTCACACAATGATACAAACTAGCAAGGTAAGGTGGAAATAACTGCAAATCTCAAGGAATGAACAAATTAAAAAGCCGCTGTTATTTGTGAATATTTTCTCCTTGGGCTTCATTTCTTTAAATGGATAAATCTTACTAAAATTTCCCACAACAATATCTCTATGGATATTTTATTAGACTTCCAATTTACCTCTCTTTTTGGTGGAAAGAGGGAGGGATTGCGGAATTTATCCCTTCAAAAAGTTTCAACAGGTGTGGAAACATTTTGTTAATACAGCATACAGGAGCAATAAAAATTCTCAATAAATTCACAATCCAATCCTGTACGAGGTAGGAGATGTAAAAAATACACACTCCATGTTTTTTTTAGACAACATAGCAACATCAATTAAAAAAGAGCATGCCTATGCATTTTTTTTTTAAAGTGCCTATGCATGCTTTTATTGACGCTAAGGGCTTGTTTGGTAGGAGGATTTTTATTTTTGTTTTCAAAACAGTATGAAAACAATTTTCAAAAAATTGAAATTGAAACTAGTTTTCAAATACTCTCTTTGTCCGATACTCTCTTTGTCCGAGTTTGTTTGTCCTCTATTCCATTTTGAGATGTTCTAAAATATTGTCCTGTTTTTAAAATTAGAAGTCATTAATTTACTAATGTTCCATTATGCCCCTACTTTATTTCCAAAACCATTTGAAAAGTAAACAAACAAATATTTAAAAAATCAATATCGATTAAAAAGGTAAACTAGAATTTGTATTTGAAGTAATCCAAAATTGTTTGGAGCCAATACCCAATAGTTTTTGTATTGTGGTAGTTGTAGATTTTTCAAATTTGATTAAGAGGATAAGTTACAATTAATGCGGTGTAATTTCAAAAATGCTAATACTAATGAGCAAATTTTTGTGTCTGTAATTTCAAATTTAATATTCCTATTTTTTGATAAATTTATTTAAAGGTAGTTTTGGAAACTTATATATATTTTTAAGGCATACAACACAATAAATTTATTTAAAAGTTTGATTTTTGAAATAAGATAAACAAATTGGGACGGAGGGAGTAATAATTTTTACATTATACGTGTTTGGCTCCCACTTTTAAGAAAAATTTTCAAAATACTGAAAACAAAAAATAAATGTTTAGGAGACCAATTCTATTTTTTATATGTATTTTTGAAAAATTTACAAAAAGTTTCGTGTAGAATCTGTAGATTACTTTATATACATATATACATACATACACACATATATATATATATATATATATATATGGATAAAGATAGGGAATAGAGCTCATGTACTTTTTATTTATTTATAATGATAAGTTTCAAATTTGAAGTGTGAGAATTTTTTGTGATAAAAATAGGCCCCTTAATTTAAGGGATAGAAGAGTTTGGATAAATTTGTGAGGTCTATTGTTTTCAAGTTACTTACAACTATGCCATTAAAAACATTTTCTGTATCTTGAAAACATCTTCTCAACTGTTTTCAAAATCATGTTCTGAATAAGGAAAACTGGATACAATTTTCTGAAAACTGTATTTAGAGAACATCAGCCAAACAATATATTCAAGTGTGGGACCACTATTTTCTGGATTGCAAAACAAAAAACTATATTTAAATACTTTTACCAAACAGGCCCTAATTAAGACATTAAAGAGTATTTGGGATTTGATTTCTCAATATCACATTTACTAACAGGAATTTTATTCCTTTTCCTTACCAGTTTTTTTTATAAGTACCAGAAGACCTTGAGAAAATCGTAAACATTGAAGTTTCCCCCCTCATACATAAGATTTACAATAACAAAATGAAGAAACTATATCCTAGTTTGTCTATGTTCATTCAAAGATACATGAATTATGTTTACCAATTGAATATGTCAACAAGTTCATATCCTACGAGAAGGGATTGATTAATGCAAAGAGAACTATCAAATAACAATACAGCTTTAATATTGCCAAAAGGGGGAAAAGGTACAGGAAGCAAGTACTTTGGCAAAGTTAGAAGTTTTCATATACTAAAGTGGTAATGGGACGAACTGGTAAGTGAAATGAGTAGCTAGAGTCAGGTGGACTTTTGCAAAAGAGGATGGGGTAGCATTTTTCAGCTGTATAAAAATTGGAAGGGTAAGTTAAAATATCAACGATTTAAACTAGCTGGAAATACAACACTTGAAAACCAGGAGATGGTTTTGAAAAAAAGTTTCTTAAACAGTCCATGCTCACATTTGGAGTAGTTGACAATTTTTTTTTTTTGACAGACAAGTAATTTTCATATGAAAACATCTTCAACAAATCAGAGTGGATATGGTGGAAGTAATTCTTTTGATAAGAATGTATATGGTGCAATCAATCAAGGTTGGTTCTGACTAATACATAAGAAGCAGAAGAAAAAGTAAACACACCATCTTTGAGTTTGGACTCTTGTTCCATGGCATGAAGGCGAAATTTCAACTCCTTGTTCTCACTCTGAAGTGCAATAGACTCTCTCTGGATACAAGTATAGAAAACAAAATCAATAAAATATCATGAATATAAATAAAAATTTAAAATTTAAAAAGAAGAAGAAAAAAAAAAAGAATCATATAAGATTAATTAATAGTTGTTATCATAAACTCATCATACTAGATACTGACCTGTAACTTTGTAACCTCTGCAGACAATGTAGTGTTCTCTGTCTCTAGAATTTGTGCCTTGTGCTCTAAGTCTGCAGTGTGCCGTGTCTTCCGCTCCTTAGAACGGGCAGCTGATTGACGATTGGCCAAAATCCTGGATGAGTAGATCACTAATAAGCAAATCAATTCAATGAAACATATATTGCCTACAATACACCAAAAATGGAAAAAAAGCCAACCTCTTGGCACGTTTGGGGTCTGATAGTGCAATCTCAGTCAGTTTCGCATTTTCCTTGATCTTTTGCAGCTCGGCATCACTAAACTCAACATTTCCAAGCTCCATGCTGAACTTACTTGAGTTCCCATCAATAGCAATGCTAGGCAAGTGTTGAGCCACCCCAGTTCCTATTGGCGGAAGCTTTAGTGATTCATCATCAAAATTCAAACTTTCCATATAACTATCCATTGAAAGACTTCTATAGTGTCGAACAGTAGGTGTCGTTTCTCCACCAGCAATTCTCTTTCCTTCCCTCTTCTCATTAGGAAAACCAGAACTTAACCCTTGCAAACTGTTTGGGTAGCCATTTATCCGACTTTCCACTTCATTATCACTGCTATCACATCCATTTGTCCTCGAGCCGCTGGCTCTGCTATCCAAATCCTTTTCCTCAGTACCAGATGAGTTCATTTTATCAATGTTTTCAAAGTTCATGTATACATTAATCAAGTCATCCGAAATTTCCCCCTCCGATTTCCCTTCACCTGTCCCATCAGCAATGTTATTGCCATCCCTATCCCTTTTCAATTCCCCTTTCATCACCAACGTGGCTGGCTTTTCCGCTCCAGAATTCTCTCTCCCAGAAACTGACCGTTCCAAAACTCCCCGACTCCCAATGGGCATCAATTGTGGTGAAGCTTGAATCATGGCTGAGAATCCTAACGGAAGATTATCACTATTAGAACGACGGTGTCCACCTTTACGAGGTGGAAGGCCCTCACCAACCCGAAACGCACTACCTCCATTTCCACCATGAGGCTGGGCATGAGAATTAACAACACTTTCTTCCATAGACACATCAGTCATAATCGGGTCTGAGAGAGAGCTCATAGAGGGCAAAGGGCTCAAAGGGGGCAAACTATCAAGCATGAAAAATGAAGGTTGAGATAAAGACCTAGTATGGGAAGGCCCCGGGCTCAAATTCTGCGAACCCGGCTGCCTAGAAGCTGGTCTGGACCCCGTAAACTGTGAATACTGCATCGAATTAGCAGTGTTATTGGGGTGTGAGGGTGGTATACCAGGTCTCTTATTACTGTTCTCACTACTAGGACTCAAAATTTGTGGCAATTGACGCATAGGCACACCCTTTTGAAGGGTATTGAAATTTTGCACATCAGATTGATTCTTTGGCTTCAAACCAAATGTAGATTGAAGCCCTTGCATACCAGCCCCATTTTCATTAGTGCCACCCATCTCCCTCTAATACTAAACCTTCAATCAAATCCTAAAAACAAAAACAAAAAACAAAAACCCTAAGTACTGTTCTATATATAAATATAGTAATCAAACCTCTAAAACCCACCCTAGAATCAAAGTCTACTAATTGACTAAAACCCAATAATCTAAAAAACTAAAAGAAAGGAACAAAAAAAAAAGATCATACAGATATTGAGGGATACATAATCATAATCATAGTCATAGTTATAGACCCTACCTCGTACAGTGAATAGCAACTCACAGACCTCAGTGAGCGGCAAAGACAAAAGTGTTGTCAGCCACCAAGTTTATCAACCAAGTGTAGCGGTGATATCCAGGGCTTAGGCTTGGGTTTGGAAAAGTTTATTGATTCAGAATTGCCGCATAGAGCATGGAAGAAGAGTATAGTATAGAAAACTTATTATTATTATTATTTTTTGAAACTGTATAGAAAACTTATTTATTTATATATATATATATAATTTATTTGGGTCTTTGTCTTTTTCTTTATATTTCTTTCACTCTTTTCGGACAATATGTAAGAGCTTGGATGACTTATGACTATATGTTTTCGGTCTACTATAATAAAGTAAGATAGGCTTGTGTTTTGTGATACGTTAAATCCGCGTGGATATAACGAGATTTTGATTTCTTTTACGCGATCGTGTTGATTACGGTGTTTTTTTTTTTTTTTTTTTTTTTTGGGTCTATCTCACGCCTTTATCTCCGCCATTTATCGTGGGGCAGTAAAAGATTCATTAAAGATAAAAAAAAAAGATATATGAAAAATGAATGACAAAATAGTATTTCTTATTATTACAGTATTATAGTATTACTTTTTTATAGGATTACTATTATTTTATTACTTTGAAACCAAGGTTTATGTTTTTGAATTACCATAGCCGGCGTAGGTCGGTGGATTTTTTTTTTGGTAATTAAAAGCGTTCAGACGGCCAGCTAGATAAATATAGGGAGAGTTTTTACTTTTTAGGGTCGGCTTTGTTTGTATTAGGGTTTAAAAGTTTTCAAACTTCAGTTTTATTGATCTTATATTTCAGTTTCGGATTTTGTTTTTGGTGGGTATTTACTATTTAGCTCCGTTTAGGACTTTGTCACTTTGCACAGTGACAGTTTTTTTTTTTTTTTTTAAAGTTGTTTTTGTAAATAAAAAAGGGATTTGTCAAGCTATAGAAAAAAATATTCAGATAGAAAGTCTTTAAAAACGGTCAGTCAAAATGATTAATTTGACTTAAATATTCTTAACTTGGGTTCAAGAATTTCTATATAATTTAAGCGACACACGGTTGTATTCATGCCTGTCTCAACAAAACTAGGATAAATTTGAGCCAAAATGATGTATTAAAAAAATAATCAATGAAAATAAATAATGTAGGGATAAGGGCCCAAAATCATGTATTGGACTTTAAGCTTTATTCGAGGACGATGTATAGTCCAAGGAGAGATAAATAAGCATGAAGGATCCTAGGGTGGAATTTGATAAATATGAGATGAGTGGGAGTAGTCCGAGGAGTAATCCTCGCAGAAACCCTAACTATAGAAACGTGTCTCATAAACATACAAAAGGAAGGAAGTCCCCAAAAAATATATAAGGAAAAGTTATTACCGCTGCATTAAATATACTGCATCTACTCATCTGGCCACATTTATATGGAGAAGACCTCTGAATAGTGTAGCCTTGGCTATCACGACTCACAGAAGGTCAAAGAGGGTGTTTGATGGGACGGACACTTAAGTGATGACTCAAATGATCAACAAGTGTAGGATCAAGATGATCTGAAATGAACTATATAATGTGAAAAAACCCTTCATAGAAGAAAAAAAAGAAAGAAAGAAAGACGGTAGACACTAAGAACTAAATTTGTATCCAAATCTAGAACGATATATATATATATATATATATATATCAAATTGACCTCCTCGGACTTATGTCGAGGACCACTTCCTGAAGTTAAGCTCTTTTATTTCATTCTCCTTGTGATTCAAACACATCTTATTGATTGTTTAATCTGAGTTAGCCCAGCTTTCTTTACCTACTCTCTACAAATTCATTGTTTTTGGGCCTTTTGGATTGATCTGTCCACTATTGGGTCAGAAATTCTAACTTGTCCCCTTACAATTGGTGCCGTTTGTGGGAAGCTGATTGGTTAGTGTGTCTGATTTTCAATCATGGTAAGTTCGGATCCAAATCAACCGGAGTCTATGGGGTCACAACAGGAAGACCATTTTCATGATGATGGGCGTAGAAAGGGCTAGGAGGGAAGTGTGCATACCAACCATACTGGGGAGAGTCACTCTAGGGGTGGTAGCCACGTCTCTCATGAGGAGAATGCTAAGGCAATGCAAAAAGAGATTGACTACTTGAAAAAGAAGTTGAGCTGCGAGCGGATGAGGCGAAGTCCCTCAGTCTCTGACCTTTCTTCTGACGGTGAGAGAGGTGGTGACTATAGGTGTAGGTCGAGAACGCTTCCAAGTGAAAACTTCTCGTATGAGGAGGATTATCATCATGAGTGTAAGAACAGAGATTCGTCCTCGAGGGGCCTAGGAAATGACGCGATAAGCAAGGCATTTAATAGAATCTCCAGGTCTCCTTTTACACGTAGAATTGAGAATGGGGAGCTTCTTCGGTGGTTTACCCAGCCCACGTTCACCATTTATAATGGCCGGATAGACCTTGTTGAACATGTCAGCCACTTCAATTAGAGAATGGCAGTACATTCTAGGAACGAGGCTTTGATGTGCAAGGTATTTCCTTCGAGCTTTGGACTTGCGGCAATGAGGTGGTTCGATGGTCTAGGAGCAGGTTCCATAGACTCTTTCAAAGAACTCACCCGGGCGTTTGGGTCTTGTTTCATCACATGTAGTCGAGTTCCTCGGCCTTTGAATTCTCTGTTATCCTTGTCCATGAGAGAAGGAGAAACATTGAAAACATGTTCAGACAGGTACTAGGAAATGTTCAACGAGATTGATGGTGATTTTGATGAAGTAGCTATCAGGACTTTCAAGGTCGGCATGCTCGCTGAGCATGGCCTGAGGAGATCCCTAACAGGGAAACCTATTACTAGTGTACGTCAACTCATGGATAGGATTGATAAGTACAAAAGGGTTAAGGAGGACCAGCAACAAAGGAAGGGCAAAGGTAAGGTTATTCCTCAGGAGATGAGGGATTTTAGGTCAGATCGTTATAACAACAATCGGCCACGAAGAGATTTTGGGGGGCAATCCGGATCTCTAGCTACCCAGGGTGTTAACACTTTGTTCTGAGAACCAGTGCATTAAGTCCTAGAAAAGATCAAGAATGAGCCATAATTCAGGTGGCTGAACAAAATGAGTAGGGATCTTGCGAAGCACAATCAGAGTCTACATTACCAGTATCATAGAGAACGGGGGCATACGACCGAGGATTGTAGAACCTTGTGGAGTCATTTGCAGCAGCTGATCCGAGACGATAGGTTGAAACAATTCTTGAGCCGACTTGGCAAGCAAGAAGGTCAGGCGGGCTCGGGAGTTCAAGGCAGTAATTCTTTAAGACCCCCTTTAGGCATTATCCATGTTATTCTCGCCGCACCTGGCTGAACAGGATCTTGCCCATCCAAGGTGATAGTGGTAGCTCGGCCGAATGCAGAGGACTCTGGCCATGAGTCGAAGAAAGCTAAGATGGGAGTCAGTCCAGCACTAAGCTTTTCAGACGAGGACAAAACCGGAACCATGCAGCCTTATGATGACGCCCTGGTAGTAACCCTTAGAATTGGTGGGTATGACGTGAAAAGGGTACTGGTGGACTAGGGCAGTGGGGCTGAAACTATGTATCCATATATGTACAAGGGGCTTAACCTCAAACCAGAAGATTTGACCAGTTATGATTCACCTCTGGTGGGCTTTGATGGAAAGGTTGTTATTCCGCGGGGACAAATCAGACTGCCAGTTCAGGCCGGCTCAGAGGTGGTGGAGGTGGATTTTATAATGGCAGATGCTTTTTCCCCATACACTACTTTTATGGCATGGCCTTGGCTCCACGCTCTTGGGGCCGTCTCGTCTACTCTCCATCTCAAGGTAAAGTACCCGTCCGGAGATCGGGTTGAAGAAGTGGTTGGAAGTCAGTTAGTCGCCAGGAAATGTTTTGTGGCTGCTATCACGCATCGGCCTGAGTCAGATTCCTCGGCCCTTGCAGATAAAGAGTTGTAGCAGTTAAAGCCCAAGGTCTCAATTTCTAGTAGTGAGGCCGAGGGGGTGAAGTGCGAAGATTTGGAGAAAGTTCTTGTAGTGCCGATCCGGAGAAATTTTTTCAAATCGGGGCTCAGCTACCTCCTTGGGATAGGGAGGAGTTGGTGAAATTTCTCAGAGAGAATGTTGATATTTTTGCTTGGAACGCTTATGAAACCCCTGGGGTAGATCCGAGCTTCATTTGTCATCATTTAAACGTCAATCCGTCCGTTACCCCTAAAAAGAAGCCTCCTCGGCGCTCTTCAAAGGAGCATACTGATGCCGTCAAGGAAGAGGTGACGAAGCTTAAGCGGGCTGGGGCTATTAAAGAGGTGTTTTACCTTGAGTGACTAGCTAATACTGTGGTTGTGAAGAAGAAGAATAGAAAGTGGCGGGTGTGTGTAGACTTCATGGATTTAAATAAGGCCTGCCCAAAGAATCCTTTCCCCATGTCTCGGATCGATCAATTATTTGATGCTACTGTAGGACATCCTCGGATGTGTTTTCTGGATGCTTTCCAAGGCTATCACCAGATACCTCTAGCCCTAGAAGATCAAGAAAAGACGGCTTTTGTCACCCCCATTGGGAATTATCATTACAAGGTAATGCCGTTTGGGCTTAAAAATGCAGGGTCTACCTACCAAAGAATGATGACGAGGATGTTTGAACCACAGCTGGGAAAAAACATCGAAGTCTATATTGACGATATGGTGGTCAAAAGTAAGAAGAAGCCGAGCACGTTAACGACCTTGGAAACATCTTCGAAATCTTGAGAAGGCACAAGCTGTGACTTAACGCTTCCAAATGTTCTTTTGGTGTTGGATCAAGAAAGTTTTTAAGTTACATGGTCACGCACGGTAGGATTGAGGTCAACTTGGACCAAATTAAGGAAATCAATAATTTGCAGCCACATCGGAATCCCAAGGAAGTCTAGAGATTGACAGGGATGATCGCTGCTTTTAATTGGTTCATATCTAGGTTGACAGACAGGTGTAGACCTTTCTTCCAGTTGTTGAATAAATGGAAAGGATTTGAGTGGACTGAGGAGTGTGCCTCGGCCTTCTAGTAGTTGAAGGAGTATCTTTCTTGGTCACCTGTTATGTCCAGACCTGAGGCAGATGAGGTTTTGTTTGCCTATGTGGCGGTGACCGCCCACGCGGTAAGCCTAGTGTTGATAAGGGTTGACTATGGCATACAGAGGCCAGTTTATTACGTGAGCAGGTCTCTACATGAAGACGAGGTCCGATATTTACCACTCGAAAAAGCCATTTTAGCAGTGGTACATGCCACTCGTAAGCTTCCCCATTATTTCCAATCACACACAGTTGTGGTCTTGACACAACTGCCACTTAAGGCCCTACTTCAAAGCGCCGACTACACGGGAAGGGTTGCTAAATGGGGAACGATGTTAGGAGCATTTGACATCAAATACATGCTCAGTGGAAGAAGAAACGAGAAAGCAGAAATGAGAAAGCAGGACATGGATGGAAATTCAGTTGGTGTAGCCTTAGTGCAAGAGGCTTTGTCCTGGAAGGTTTATGTTGATGGCACCTCGAACCTCAAAGGATCCAACTTGGGGCTAATTCTGGTGTCACCTGAGAACATCACGATGGAAAAATATTTAAGACTCAGCTTCTCAGCCATGAATAAGGAAGCTGAGTATGAAACTTTGTTAGCAGGAATAACTATGGTCCAAAGGATGGGTGGAAGGACTATAAAAATTTTCTCGAATTTAAGACTGGTGATGGGTCAAGTCTGAGGAGAGTTAGAGGCCAGGGATCTCAGAATGCAAGAATATTTAAGCTAGGTTAAACATTTATAGTCTGGGTTTAAATCTTTTAATTTATTGCAAATTCCTAGAAGTAGAAATACACATGCAGACTCACTTGCAATGTTGGCAACCTCCTCGGCACAGAGTCTACTGAGAGTAATTCTCATTGAAGATTTTATTAAGCCATTTGGGTTGAGAAAAGAAGTGTTATCCATTCATCAGATAAGGCTAGGTCCTAGCTGGATGGATCCTATCCTACAATTCCTCAAAGATGATATTCTACTTGAGAATAAATTGGAAGCAGATAAGATATAAAGGAAGGCTCCTCGGTTCTGGCTGTCCAAGGATCAGAAATTGTATAAGAGATCTTTTTTCGGGCCATATCTATTGTGCATACATCCAGAAGCAGTTGAAATTCTCTTGGAAGAATTACATGAGGGAATTTGTGGAAGCCATACAGGTGGGAGGTCTTTATCCCATAGAGCTGTCATTCAAGTATATTGGTGGCCCAATATGCAGAGAGAAGCCTAAGAGTATGTGAAGAAGTGTAATCAGTGCCAGAGATTTACACCAAATTTTTATCAGCCAGGAGGAGTCCTCAATCCTCTGTCCAGCCCTTGGCTTTTTGCTTAATGAGGTTTGGACATTGTGGGACCTTTCCCCAAAGCAGCAGGAAACAAGAAGTATCTATTGATCGATATAGATTATTTCACTAAATAGGTTGAAGCAGAATCACTGGCCAACATCCGGGATGTGGATGTAAAGAAATTTATTTGGAAAAACATTATCGCACGATTCGGAGTCCCTCACACCCTAGTTTCGAATAATGGATTTCAATTTAACAGCAAATCTTTCCGGAGATATTGCTACGGGTTAGGAATAACTAATAGGTATTCTACCCCAGCCTATCTATAGAGGAATGGGCAAGCTGAAGCTGTAAACAAGGTCATAGTAAGTGGGCTCAATAAGATATTAGATGATTTCAAAGGAAGATGGATAAAGGAACTACCACATGTTCTGTGGACATATCGGAATACACCTCTGAGGTCTACTGGAGAAACTCCTTTCTCAATGACTTATGGGACCGAGGCTGTTATTCCATTGGAAATTGGATTCCCTACATTAAGAATGAGCTCTTTCACTCCGAGCAGCAATGACGACTTACTAGAGAAAAGTTTGGACTTAATTGAAGAACGAAAAAAAAAATGTCATGGTCCAATTGGCCTACTATCAGCATAAACTTAAGCAAGGGTATGATGTCAACGTGAAATTAAGGCTTTTGGAGCCTGGAGATTTGGTACTGAGAAAGGTGGTTGGTTCTGCAAAGAACCCAACCTGGGGAAAATTGAGACTCAACTGGGAAGGAGCATATCGTATTACATCTGTGGCAGGAATAGGTGCATACTATCTGGAAGATTTAGAGGATGAGGTTGTACCACATCCTTGGAATGTAAACAACCTCAGAAGGTGTTATTATTAATGAGAATGTACTTTATCATATTTGTGTTCATTGCATTACGTATGATGTTTAATTACTCTAAACTGTAAGTATTAAACAGATCATTAGCTACGTCTGGCCTCTCGGACCATCTGCTTTAGAAAAATTAATACTGCATGAAATTTTTCTAAGTATTAAACTGACCCTTAGCTACGTCTGGTTCCTCGAATCATCTGCTTTGGAAAAATTAATACTGCATGAAATTTTTCTAAGTATCAAACAGACCTTTGGTCATGCCTGGTTCCTTGGACCACATACCTTAAAAAAATTGATATCTTCCTATTATTTTTCTAAGTATTAAACTAACCTTTAGCTATGTTTGGTTCCTTGGACCATCTACTTTGGAAAAATTAATATTGCATAAAATTTTTCTAATTATTAAACAGACCATTGGTCATGCCTGGTTCCTCGGACCACATACCTTGGGAAAATTGATATCTTCCTATTATTTTTCTAAGTATTAAACAGATTCTTAGTTACATCTAGCCCCTCGGATCATCTGCTTTGGAAAAATTAATATTGCATGAAATTTTTCTAAGTATCAAGCAGACCCTTGGTCATGCCTGGTTCCTTGGACTACATACCTTGGAAAAATTGATATCTTCTTTTTATTTTTCTAAGTATTAAACAGATTCTTAACTACGTCTGGCTCTTCGGACCATCTGCTTTGGAAAAATTAATGCTGCATGAAATTTTTTAAGTGTTAAACAAACCATTGGCCATGCTTAGTCCCTCGGACCGCTTCTCTTGGGTGAGCTAATCTTTTATTTCATCAAAACCTAAGTCATACTTGGTTGCTCGGGTTACATATTCTATGATACTTAATGCCACGTTGTTTATTAGTTTCTCATTAAGCATCAGGTCATATAATGAATTATACCCAACTCCTCGGGTGGTTGGTTTTGAATGTATGGCAAACCCCCCCCCCCCCTTAGCTACAAAAACTTGATAAAAAAAAAAAAAAAAACTCAAAGCATAACAAATAAAAGTGCAAGAGACAGAAAGGAGGGTAACTTCATTAATTGAAATAAAAGCTACATTTCTTTTTTGCAAAGGCGTACAATCATTACAAGGCCAAAAGCAGAAAGCGAAACAACAACAGGAACTATTTTTTTTTTTAAAAGGGGAAAAAATCCTAAGTGCTAAGCCTTGGCTTCGGGAGCAGGAGGGTCTTCTTTCTAGCTCGGCTCAGTAGCGGGAACATCCTTGGCCTTGGAATCATCTTCTTTTGTTTTGGCCTCTGTTTCCTTTAACTCTACTGCAGCATCCTAGGCCTTAGAGTTAGCACCCTTAGTCTCAGCTTCCTTGGCTTTAGCAGCATCAGGGGCTTCTGAGGGAGTGGCATCTGGGACTTTGCGGATGTGCGGATGGTAATATACGCTCCCAGATTTCCTCAGGGCCGAGTCCAGAGGGACTCCTGCAGCGTTGAGGGCTTCGTCCCACATCACGTTGCAGAACTCCCTACAAGCCTCGGCTAGCTCCTCAGTAAGCCTAGCCTGCGTTTCTTCAACGCCGAGCTGGTAAGATGCTCGCTTTTCTGCCTTTGATGCTTCCTTGGTTAATTGAGCTGCCTCCTTGGCCCTCTGCAGCTGCGCCTTCAGATCTAACACAAATTGCTTCGAAGTGGCCAGCTCCAACTCCGTTTGGTATAGCAATTTGCACTGATCCTCCGCCTGAGTCTCAACATTCTTTAATCTTGCTTGGGCACTCTTCCTCTCTCGTTCTTCAATGGTTAGTTTGGAGAGTAGCTCCTTATTCTCTGCCTTTGATGCACCCAGGGCCTTCTCGGCTTCGAGGCAGAGGTAAATCTCATTCCTTGCATCACTCCGAGCCGCCTTTACCCACTCCTTGGCCACAAAGACCTCCTGGGTGACCTGCATGAGAGAAACATTACTACCCTATATATATATAAAAAGAATTAGTAACACTTAAATGGGTAAAAGTGTACAGTTGCGAATTTACCATGGCAAGATCTCTTTTTAAGGACAAAAAGAGATCTTGCTGCTTTAGCTTCCTCACAGTCTCCATGTCCTTGGGCAGGAGGAGTGGTTGTTCTAGAGCCTCAGCTATATGTGCGCCTTGACCCCTTCGGTATTCGCGGACGGAGGCATCCCAAGAGATGGCAGCCCCATCTACCTCAAGCCGAGGAGACCAAGCGTGCAAAGAAAGGCGCACCTCGGCCCTATTTTGCTCCTCTCTAGTATCTACAGAGGAGGACCTTTTGTCTTGAGACTCCCTGGACACCTTCTGCTGGTTGGTCCCTTTTTGAAAACCCACCTCCCCTTCCTCAAGGTCTAGGACTGGCCTTTTCTTCTTTAGGTCCAGGATAACTTTCAATCCGAGGTCAGTAGGGGGAGAAGGAGGAGGAGGGAGTGAAGGGGGGACCTTAGATTTGGGGACTTCTTTTGAAGTTGCCCTTTTATTCCTTGAAGCCAAAAGTTCCCTCAGCCCCTTTCCGTTGGCTCTATTATCCAAATCCTTTTCCTCAGTACTAGATGAGTTCATTTTATCAATGTTTTCAAAGTTCATGTATACATTAATCAAGTCATCCGAAATTTCCCCCTCCGATTTCCCTTCACCTGTCCCATCAGCAATGTTATTGCCATCCCTATCCCTTTTCAATTCCCCTTTCATCACCAACGTGGCTGGCTTTTCCGCTCCAGAATTCTCTCTCCCAGAAACTGACCGTTCCAAAACTCCCCGACTCCCAATAGGCATCAATTGTGGCGAAGCTTGATCATGGCTGAGAATCCTAACGGAAGAGTATCACTATTAGGCTGGGCATGAGAATTAACAACACTTTCTTCCATAGACACATCAGTCATAATCGGGCCTGAGAGAAAGCTCATAGAGGGCAAAGGGCTCAAAGGGGGCAAACTATCAAGCATGAAAAATGAAGGTTGAGATAAAGACCTAGTATGGGATGGCCCCGAGCTCAAATTCTGCGAACCCGACTGCCTAGAAGCTAGTTTAGACCCCATAAACTGTGAAAACTGCATTGAATTAGTAGTGTTATTGGGGTGTGAGGGTGGTATACCAGGTCTCTTATTACTGTTCTCACTACTAGGACTCAAATTTTGTGGCAATTGACGCATAGGAACACCCTTTTGAAGGGTATTGAAATTTTGCACATCAAATTGATTCTTTGGCTTCAAACCAAATGTAGATTGAAGCCCTTGCATACCAGCCCCATTTTCATTAGTGCCACCCATCTCCCTCTAATACTAAACGTTCAATCAAATCCTAAAAACAAAAACAAAAAACAAAAACCCGAAGTACTGTTCTATATATAAATATAGTAATCAAACCTCTAAAACCCACCCTAGAATCAAAGTCTACTAATTGACTAAAACCCAATAATCTAAAAAACTAAAAGAAAGGAAAAAAAATAAGATCACACAGATATTGAGGGATACATAATCATAGTCATAGTCATAGACCCTACCTCATACAGTGAATAGCAACTCACAGACCTTAGTGAACGGCAAAGACAAAAGTGTTATCAGCCACCAAGTTTATCAACCAATTGTGGCGGTGATATCTAGGGCTTAGGCTAGGGGTGTACACGGTTCGGTTCGGTCGGTTTTGGAAAAGTTTTTTGCACCACACCTATAGGGTGCGGTTTCACCATACGCTTAACCACACCTCACTTTTGGAAGATAAAAACCGGTCTACACAAGGTGCGGTTAATCTTGGCGGCTCGGTGTGGTTCATTCGGTTATATGAGTTGGATTTTTAAATAGGGGAAGACTGAGAGTGAGGCTGAGAATCAGAGATGAGTCTTGAGAGTAAGACTGAGAGCTTGTGTTCTTAAATAGGGGAAGGTTAGGTCGGAGCCTAAGATTGAGAATTTGAGAGGGAAAAAATACTGTTTGTTCGGCTGGATTAGAGAATGGAAAAAAAATTATGTGGCTGAGTGCAAAAGAGAAGAGAAAATGGTTGGTGGGAGCCTGAAAATCTAAGATTGAGAGGGAAACATTATGTTTTATGTGGCTGACTAAGAGCAAAAAAAAAAAAAAATGGTTAGGTGAGAGCCTGAGATTGAGAGGGAAAAACTAATGTTTGATCGGCAGGATTAGGGTTTGGAATGTAAACGAAGGAAGCTTTTTTAGCTGATGAATGATGGCTGAGTGAGTCTGAGACTTTGAGTTTTGAGAGGCGAGGTTCTACCTAAGTTCTAACTTCTGAGAGAGCAAAAGTCTAGAGAGTAAACTAAAGAGGAGAAATGACTACTGAGAGCAGATGAGTAGAAGAAGAAAATACGTGTGTAGCTGAGATCAAAAGAGGAAAAAAAATCTTGCACAGTAATTGACTATCAGTGACTCAAACAGTAGCTGGCATGCTTTTGTTATTTTTTTTTTTCAAAAAACATAGTGGCTGGACTAAAAACACACTAACCCATGCAGCCACAACATTTTTTTTATTTTTTTAATATTTTTTTTTTATTTTCAAAAAATGCAAGTGGGAGATACTTAGACAAGACAACTCAATATCTCATACCTGACACACACGTTTTTGACTTAAAAAGTAACCCAGCCGCACATAGTTACATTGCACACTCTTGACACGTTAACTTCAAAAGTTCAAGTTGGCGTTTTTTTTTTTTAAATTTAATTCTGACACAAAAACGACGCCGTTTTGAACCTAATAGTAAAATTTTAAAATGGTTCCAAAACAGCGTCGTTTTGAATCAGGTTTTAAAAAAAATAATAAATGAAACGGTGTCGTTCTTCACTTCTTCTGTCTTCTTCTTCCTTTGCTTCTCACGAGTCTCGATTCTCTCAGTTTCACGCCAAACTGGTTCTCTCTCTCTCTCTCTCCCTCTCAAATTCTTTTATTTTAAAACTGATGAATGATTATATTATATATTCTATATGTATAAGCTATTAGTTATATATATATATATCGGTTCGGTTCGGTTGTTCTTCGGTTTGCAGATTTGCTGCCGACCACCGCACCGGCTGACTTCGGTAACGGAAATAGCCTACCGATCATCGCGCCGAGAACCTTCGGTGGAGCTTTTAGCGTTCAGTTTCGGCCGGTTTTGTCGGCGCCAGTGAAAGATTGAACGGGCCTAGCTTAGGCTTGGGTTTGGAAAAGTTTATTGATTCAGAATTGCCGCATAGAATATAGAAGAAGAGTATAGTATAGAAAACTTATTTTTATATATATATATATATATATATATATATTTGGGTCTTTGTCTTTTTCTTTATATTTCTTTCACTCTTTTCGGACAATATGTAAGAGCTTGGATGACTTATGACTACATGTTTTCGGTCTACTATAATATAGTAAGATTAGGCTTGTGTTTTGTGATACGTTAAATCCGCGTGGATATAACGAGATTTTGATTTCTTTTACGCGATCGTGTTGATTACGGTGTTTTTTTTTGTTTTTTTGTTTTTTTTGTCTATCTCACGCCTTTATCTCCGCCATTTATCGTGGGGCAGTAAAAGATTCATTAAAGATAAAAAAAAAGATATATGAAAAATGAATGACAAAATAGTATTTCTTATTATTACAGTATTATAGTATTACTTTTTTATAGGATTACTATTATTTTATTACTTTGAAACCAAGGTTTATGTTTTTGAATTACCATAGCCGGCGTAGGTCGGTGGCTTCTTTTTTTGGTAATTAAAAGCGTTCAGACGGCCAGCTAGATAAATATAGGGAGGGTTTTTACTTTTTAGGGTGGCTTTGTTTGTATTAGGGTTTAAAAGTTTTCAAACTTCAGTTTTATTGATCTTATATTTCAGTTTCGGATTTTGTTTTTGGTGGGTATTTACTAATTAGTTCCGTTTAGGACTTTGTCACTTTGCACAGTGACAGTTTTTTTTTTTAAAGTTGTTTTTGTAAATAAAAAAGGGATTTGTCAAGTTATAGAAAAAAAAATTCAGATAGAAAGTTTTTAAAAACGGTCGGTCAAAATGATTAATTTGACTTAAATATTCTTAACTTGGGTTCAAGAATTTCTATATAATTTAAGCGACACGCGGTTGTATTCATGCTTGTCTTAACAAAACTGGGATAAATTTGAGCCAAAATGATGTATAAAAAAAATAATCAATGAAAATAAATAATCTATGAGCGTAATAAAGCATCCGTCGACAAAATGATCACCCTAAGATGATCAAGGATTCCTCACTTTTTTTTTCTCATTCAAAACTGTACATGAGACTTTCTATAAATTATATAGCAATGAATTTTTTATTTTAAAAAATTATAGATATCAGTATCTTTGGTTTGATAGTTAGGGGTATAATAAGTCAATTTATAATCTAACTCTTTTCTTTTTTTTCATTGAAAGTGAAATAGGAATTTAAAAAAAAAATGAAAAGGCTTGTTGGAAAACCCCGTTACTGGACTTGATTTGAATGTATATAAGACAAAGTTTAGTTATAAAATTAGTTGTATCCGTAAGCTATAACTTTACTTGATATCTTTTTATTGGAAGCGAATTTTGACAAATTTACCATTGGATATTTTCTTCTTATATCCTTCATGCTTGTAAAATTTTTAGAAAATTAAAGATCAATGTCATCAATAAATTGTTAAAATTGCAAGTTTTTATAGTTTAAAATGATACATAAAATATAAGCTTATAAATCATATAATGAATAATATCTAATTGACACAAAATTTGACATCTGTATTAAGAACGTAAAGAACATGTAATTTAACAGTTAAAATTTTAAAATATATAGTAATATTTATTTTATTAAGTAAGGTTGTAACCTAAGATTACAACCAATTTTATAGTTAAACTTTGTCGATGTATATATTAGAATTGTTACGTTGGGCTATGATTACATGATGATTTGTCCATCCTTTTATGAAATAATCTTTTAATGTGCCCCCTTACCTTTGGGCTAATGGGCATCCCTACCCGCCACAAGTGGGTAGCCATCTATAAACACTTCGATCTATGATAAATAAAAAAAGAAACTATTAGGGTATGTTTGGTAACTGTTTTTTCTCCTTATTTTCTGTTTCCAAAAACAATTTTCTATCTTTTAGACTAAAAAATTTAGATCATATAATAAATAATATCTGATGGACACAAAATTTGACATCTATATTAAGAGTGTAAAGAACATGTAATTCAACAGTTAAATTTTCAAAATATATAGTAAAGTTTATTTTATTAAGTAAGGTTGTAGTCTAAGATTACAAACAATTTTGTAGTTAAACTTTGTCGATGTATATATTAGAATTGTTATGTTGGGTTGTGATTACATGTTGATTTGTCCATCCTTCTGTGAAATAATCTTTTAAGGTGCCCCCTTACCTTTGGGCTAAAGGGCATCCCCACCCACCACAAGTGGGTAGCCATCTATAAACACTTTGGTTTGTGATAAAAAAAAAAAAAAAAAAAAAAAAAACTATTAGGGTATGTTTAGTAATTGTTTTTTCTTTTTATTTTCTGTTTTCAAAAACAATTTTCTATTTTTTAGACTAAAAAACTTGTTTGACAACCCAAAATAGACAGAAAACAAAAATTGTTTTTAAAACTCAATTTGTAAAAAAAACTGAAACATGCAAAATGAGATTATCCTTTGTCGGTAGCGCATTAGTGTAGGCTCTCCACATGAAATGTTTATTTTCCCAGGCACATTTGATTTCCAAATCTTTTTCCAAATACCTCTGGTACTCTCAGGGTTCGATACTGTTGTTGTCTCAGAATTTTCCTCACTACGCAGCCATTGGTAACCCAAGCTTACCATATAGGATCCATCACTGCTCTTGGGCTAGAACATACAGTCGGGTTGTTTGAAAGTGCACAATGGGATAGCATTTATTTTATGGGCTTCAAAGGGTAGAAAAATGCTATCAATAATGATATTAAACCCCAAAGGTGTTTAGTAGTTTTTAAAGTTTCATGATATCCATTAGATCTAAGTTTGAAACTTCTCTCTAACATATTGGGGTCACTTTCATGGGATTTCTCATTATAATAACTTTTTTTTTAGAAAGTCCCTTATAATAATTTGGTGCGGGTAAAATAGGAGACTGCATTCACTTGCGAAAATAATCAGATGCTCAAAAAGTTTAAATACTGTTGTTTGTCAAAAAAAAAAAAAAAAAGAATCCTATTAAAACTTAGTAATGATCTAGTTTATTTATTTATTGGGAAATAGTATGAATGTATTTTCTTTAAATGGAAAGTAATAATGTAGTTGAATCAAATAATAATAACGTGAAAATGATATTTGGAGAAAGAGAAGAAAAAAAAAAAAAGCCTGATATCTAAAAGAAGTTGATATCATCTCGAGTTTGACACCATTAAAACCCACAAGCCCTCAGTCTTATGTCATTATTAACAGGACTAATTCGTGTACGGCGAGCACCAAGTCCTCACTCTTAATGGAGTATATCATAAATGAATACTGATCTTTAATTGGAGTCATTTAGGCTTGCGTAAAATTAAGGGCAAAACTTAGATACAGTACCTTAGGTTCCCTACTTAAAATATTGACATCTGTCCAATTTAACGCCTCAACCAAACTCCGTTAAAACTAAGTTTTTTTTTTTTTTTTTCTCTTCTTCCTTCTTTTCTACAGACGGCTTCTCTTCCTTTTTTTTTTCCCTTCTTTTCTCCCTCATTTTCTCAGTAACCAAACAGGAAAGATCAAAAAATAAAAGCCAGATCTACTGGTTTTCAAACCAAAAAAGGAACTCTTTTTAGCTATACCCGAAACTTCCACACTCTTAACATCAATAGAGCCATCATCACAGCCTTCATTATTGTCCAGAGAGAGAGAAAGAAAGAATCATAGATAAAAAAAGAAGAAAGGAAGCAGATACACACATGGAGAGAGAAAGAAGCAGATACACACAGTGAGAGAGAGAGAGAGAGAGAGAGAGAGAGAGAGAGTAGCAGATACACACATTGAGGGAGAAAGAAAGAAGCATAGATCAGAAAGAATCATAAATCAGAAAAGCAAGAATCATAGATCAGAAAAGAAACACACACACGCACCGAGAGAGAATGACGGAGAGATATGAGATTTTTTTTTTTTTTTTGGGTTTTGGGTTTCAAAGATCTGGGTCATGGGTGGTTTGGAAATCTGAAAAGTTTTGGGCAAGAGAAAGGTTTTCCAAGAAAACCGGACTCAAAGAAAGAACCAAAGGCAGAAGTAAAAAGCAAAACAAAAAGAAATGTTGCTGGCGTTATTTTTTTTCTTGTTGAACGGTACCTTTTTTTTTTTAGCTCTTCCCCATTACTTTTCTTTTCTTCAAGTAGCTTCTTTGATTATTTTCCTTTTCTTCAAACTCATTTTATTTTTTGATCTTTCCTGTTTGGTTACTGAGAAAATGAGGGAGAAAGGTTTTGGGTTTGGAATAGAAGCTGTCTGCAGTAAGTACAGGAAAAAGAAGGTAAATGGAACTAAGAAGAGAAAAGAAATTTTAGTTTTAACGGAGTTTGGTTGAGGCGTTAAATTAGACAGATGTCAATATTTTAGATAGGGAACCTAAGGTACTGTACCTAAGTTTTGCCCTAAAATTAAAGTATCTTCTAAATGAGGGACGGGTACATCTCGTCATAAATCAAAATCCGCAATGATTTCATTGTCGTTGGAGTTTTATACATGAATAATCCTTTAACTTATAATTTTGAATTTAAATGATTTTTGTGTATCTTTTATTAAAAGATGCGCTGAAAGTATTAATAAATTATTTTTAAAATTTTATTATATATATTAATTTTGATAATTTTACTTTCTCTCAAATATGAAAAGAAAATAAAAAAATGCAATTTTATTAAAAATATAACATTATTTTTATTATAATTACTTAAATTTTATCACATTGAAAATAAGAACATCTCATCATTTGAAATTAAATGTGTACATAAAGTAAGAATAATAATAAAATCTTAGAGAGAGAAGTTGGAGTTTATTAAGGAAAAGAAATGTGAAAATGAAAAAATAAAAAGAAAGAATAAGAGATGGGATAGAAGATAAAAATAAAGTGAGTGTGTATGTAAGGCAGACATGCCCACCAAAACCCATCACCCGACCCACTTGATGTAACTTATCGAAGCTAAGCCAATTGTCAGCCGACTCAACACCTTAGCGGTTGGCGACAACTGCTTCCATCCAAAACCCAACGACAGTTGGTCGAGTGGCAGTTCTACCTCTTCAAAACTCAATTTGAACCAATCTATCTTCTCCGTGATCAAATCTCCCTCGTGAGCTCAAATATGTCTTCATCATGGCCATATCTCCCTTCATTGTGCATAGCTTCGTCCAGATCTGTCATCTCTACTCAGCTCTCCACCAAAATTTATGTCGGGGACGTTTTGCGACAAAGGCCGAGATTGCAGAAATAAGCCTAAAACTCCCCTTGGGTTCGTTAAAATCATCAGTTATTTGGAGAGCCAAGTCCAAAATTCACAATGTGAGGTACACAAAGGCTAATAGTGCTTTATGGAAAGAAAAAACCAACACAAAAATGAAAACACAAGAAAGTGCAGAAACTATGTGTTCATAAGTTAGAAATTTCAGCTCACAGTCATCGAGAGGAAGAACTTGAGGGAGGTCCCTAGCAAGAGAGGGAGAGTTCCCTGATATTTGTATTTTCACCTCCTGGCCTTCAAATTGTCCATACACTAGGTGGCTGACTGGGCTTTTGTGTCAAAGTTCAGGGTTTTTTTTTTTGTAGCGAAAATGTTGTTGTCTCTTGTGGGTTGGTGATGCATATTTATATCAAGCTTTAGGAGATGCTTGTGACCAGATTTTAGGTGGGAGTAAGGCCTTGAACCTTGTAGATGCTATTTCTATGTTTTGGTGTATTATGTTTTATGCTTAGGGAAAAGTTTAGGTGCTTTTTGCATGATTTTGGAAACAAAGATGTTTCCTCTTTATAGCTACTGTCTCTAGTCTTTGTAGGCTTTGGAAAACTACATTTGGATGGTTGAGTAGGCTAGGCTGCTCAACCTTTTTCTTAGAGTCAGCTGTACCTTGGTGTAGAAAAATGGAGCTAGGCTAAAAATTAGGGGCACAGTCACCCAGAGCATGGAGCCAAACCTGGGGTGGATATTTCTGACATTGGACCTCCTTCATGGGCCCTAGATGCCCCCAGCATCGCTAGCCCATTTCGTGGCATATACGGGCTGGATTGTGTAAAAAGTCTAATGGGAACTAATCCACACACACTAAAACAACCATTCGCATGGGCTTGGGCCACGCAACAAATTATAATATGTTGATAAAATACATTAGTTGGACTCGCTAAGTAATTGGGCTTAGTCGCTTCAATTGGACTATAAAATTTGTCGCGAAAATGACCATTAACAATTTGTCACTTCAATTTCAACTAAAACCTGATCCACCACACCTGACAACTAATTCAATCCAATCCAATCTCCACTTCGGTATGCGGTATGTGCCTTTTCCTACCACCTAACTCCATTGAGTTGAGTCCCAGTTGAGCCCAAACCCGAACCGATGCAACTTGATCCGTGCACACTTTTAGTGGCAGGTTAGAAATATCTCAAATCACTATTCAATCCAACCTACTAAATTATTTATTTAGCCCACCCAACCTGACATAACTCACTTAATGGACCTGCATAAGTTGGGTCGGATCAGGTGGATTGATGGGTCAAATAGTTTTTTTGTTATGCTCCTTATCAAATTAAAAAAAAAAAAATGAAACTCCTTCTTTTTTTTTTTTTTGGAACTTGATTTTGTTCTTTTGTAAACTATAGAACAATTCTTCGTTCTTTTCACATTCACTAGTTTATTTATCTGGAGAAATTTTCAGATTAGCATGATTTTGCCACACAATTTCATTAGTGGTCACGTTTCCAAAACAATCTAGGAAAATAGCATCTCGTGTCTCTTAGATTTAAGTTCATTGTAGTAATTTGAGCCTAAGAGGCTCGAGTTCTATGTGCTGGCAGAGCTAAGGTGGATTTAAAATCCATGTGGAACTCGAGTTCCTTTTCTTCCTTTTCTCTTTTTCCGTTTCGTCCATGTTCTCTCCGTTCTCTCCGGACCACCATGGCCAAATCTCAATGGCCCTTATTCTCTGATCACCACCACTAACTCAGGTAGTAGTCTCAAATCTAATTGATCTCTCTAACTCTCAAAATCCCAAACCCAATTTCAGAGACAACAAACCCATAAAACAACAAAATCAAGCAACAATACTAGAGAGAAACAACAAACCCAAGCTGCTCTAGTGTCGAGATCAACAAACCCAAGCTAAGGGAGTTGCTTTGGTGCCGAGATCATGATTTTTGGGTTTGAGTTTTTGCTTCGGTGCGAAGATATTATGAATTTGTGGGTAAGGTATAGGGAGAACGAAGGAAGAAAATGAAGAAAAGGACCTTGAGTGCTTAAAACTCGAGTTCACGTGGATTTTAAATACACCTCAGCTTTGCCAACACATAGAATTTGAGTCTTTTAGGCTCGAGTTGCTATAGTGAACTCGAGTCTAACAGACTCGAGATGCTATTTTACCAGATTGTTTTGAAAACATGACCACTAACGAAATTGATGCAAATTTAGAGAAATTATATGTTTACAATATTTTTACAGTAAATCCTAAGTGGTAAGTTGTTACTTGTTGTTATTGTTGGGACAAAAAAGTAATCTTTAAATTTAAACCAACAACAATTAATTATTTATAATTTATTGTAAAAATATTGTCATTAACGAGCAATAAAAGAAGAGAGAGCTAAGCCCATGGAAAAGTGGTTATCCATTATCGCAATTTGCCATATTTTAATTCTACTTGTT
The DNA here is from genome assembly GCA_033629205.1 of Lithocarpus polystachyus. Lineage (NCBI taxonomy): Eukaryota > Viridiplantae > Streptophyta > Magnoliopsida > Fagales > Fagaceae > Lithocarpus > Lithocarpus polystachyus. Next base: position 11,914,871 of record CM066163.1, on the reverse strand, counting down.
ATATAAACGTAGGGTAAAAAAAGTGTGTAATATTGTTTAAAATATGAAAATGTGTGTTTGAGGGTGATGACCAAACAGCCCCTCGAGTCTTCGGAAAAAGAAATGAATTTTCACAGCTACATTCTTTGGTTTCTCCGCCATTTCGTTTCGCAGCTTCTTTTGAAGATTACAGATTAATGGACTCTGCTTATCACAAATCATAGAAACAAAAAACAGCAACAACAAGATATGATTCTCGCAGCGTCGACTCACTTTTTAATCACTGTTCGGACAAGCCCATCTCACAGTCACACAAAGAAATCATACCGACTTCACTCTCACACAACAACCTTGGCAAAATCGAACCAAATCTCAGATTCCAAATCCACCTCAATAATAATCAATGACAAATCAAGAACGTGAGTTTTCTCTGTCTGGCATTTTCACAAACACCATTACTACAAAACTCACTAGGTAGACTTAAAACTGACATTGTGCAGGTGCGAGTGTTTCAATTTGTACAAGGAACTGGTTCCTTATGACAAGGCATGGGATTGGCAGAAACAAATTGTTAAGGAGAAGAAGGCCTTGATTGAGAAAAACCAAGATTGCCAGGACACACTAATCATTCTACAACATCACCCTGTGTATACATTGGGCACAGGTAGTTCAGAAGAATACCTTAATTTCGACATCAAGGATGCTCCTTATGACGTTTACAGAACTGAACGCGGCGGGGAGGTTACTTATCATGGTCCTGGCCAGGTACTTGTCCCAAATTGCTAATTACATAGCTAAAATTTAGACTTTGTTGGTATGTATGACTTTCATTTTACAATTTGGATGGCACATGAATTGTAAGAATAGTCTACTGAATTGCAAAGATATTAAGAACAATGTATTCCAAAAAAAAAAAAAACAAAAGGACCGCACCATAACTGAAATATTTGGTTTTTCCTCTTATAAGGTTAAAAACAAAGTTAAGGACAATGCACCATAACTGAAATCTTCAGATTTTCCCTCTTATAAGGTTAAAAACAAAGTTAAGGACAATGCACCATAACTAAAATCTTCGGTTTTTCCCTCTTATAAGGTTAAAAACAAAGCTAAGGACAATGCACCATAACTGAAATCTTCGAGCTTTCCCTCTTATAAGGTTAAAATCTTTGGTTTGTCATTGGGGTGTCCTGCATCCCCTACTAGTGATGTTTAAAAGATTACATATGACCGAACTTGATTGCTCTTTTGAAGGTCTATGGTTAACCATTAAATTTTGGGCCCAAGGCTTTGTTGCTGTTGTTTGAATTTTTATTTTTATGGTGAATAAACTTACAATCCTTTTTTCACTGAGCAATAAGATCTAATGGATTATAGGGGAATTCTCTTTTTGTTTTTATACTGGCTACCTAACTTTTAATGCACGTGTTGGACTGTAGCTAGTTATGTACCCTATTATCAATCTCAGAAATCACAAGATGGATCTTCATTGGTACCTCAGGGCACTTGAGGAGGTGGTAATCCGTGTTCTTTCCTCGACATTCTCCATCAAGGCATCTCGACTTGAGGGCTTGACTGGTGTTTGGGTTGGTATGTTTCCTAATCAGTCCATTATACTGTACCAGTGTGCATATTGCACGTTCTCATGTTTTCTGCACTTACATTAGCTTTGATTTAAAAACTTTTATAGGCAATGTACTGTATAGAACAAATCATGTTGAAAGTCTCTTTGCCTGTTCGTGTTTGCAAACAAAATTTTGAATTATTTAGCTTTTTAGTCTCTATTATAAGTAATATGATTATTTGTAGTTTTTAAATGTTTACTTTTTTGTTCATAAACAGAATGGTTACCTTTTCTGTTCTGCTCTATTTGGATGCCATGAAAGGGAAATTTAAATCTTGAAATTTACAACATATGTTTCAACTCAATATCTCTTTAGATTTGTAGTTCTCATTTCTTTTAATCCATTATCTGAACGTTAACTGCAAGTAATGAGCAAATGTGAGACGAAAATAGTTTTTAAGTTTCATGTGGTCATTTTTTCTGTTACCAACTTAAGAGTGGTTAATTGGATTCCTATGAAAGCTTATGGTTGAATTTTTATATTATTTCCCTTTTATCTTTCGTGAACTAAAAATCGACTCTGAGATGGTGCTATCAACCAAAATAGCATACAATATAGCTCAACATCATTTTTGCTTGTTTGTTAGTTGTGTAGATCCTTATTAGTATCAAGACTCTGGTGGCACTGCATAGAAGGATATAATCTGAGAAAATGACTCCAGGAGCCACACCATATTTTCATATATTTTTGCTGAATTGGGGACCCGGACTTCGATTTGCTATATTATAGATATTAATAGTTTGGGCTTTTTGTAAAAGAGGCAGACTCTACAGCCTCATTCCTCTCACTTTGTGTTACTTGAATTATAATACCGTACAGTAATTTAATTTAGCATTCTGTTCAAAAGTTACCCTCCCTTCTTTATCTTAATCTAATTTTTTTTGGGTGAATAACATGCAGAGTGCCTAAGTGATTATCATTCTTGTGACTGATCTTACTTTTCAATGTCACTACAGGAGATAAGAAAGTGGCAATGGTTGGGATACGAGTATCTCAGTGGATAACATATCACGGGTTAGCACTGAATGTCAACACAGATCTAACCCCATTTCACTCAATAGTCCCATGTGGAATACGAAACCGTCAGGTTGGAAGCATTAAGGGGTTGCTAGGAGAATTTCAGCCATCCACTGGATGTGGAAAAGCAAGTGTGCTTCATTCCAATGATTGTCAATTGATTGATATCACTCTCTCATCTTTGATCAAGGAATTTTCAGAGGTTTTTCAGTGCGAAATCTTTCATAAAAGCATCCCCATGTCTGAGTTTGAAGATACGACACCTAGAAGGTCTCTCACAAGGAAACTAACTTGACAGATTCAATGCAGCACGTTTGAATTAATCTGGTCATGAAGCAAAATTGTTAGTGAGATACTCGAGTGTTTATGTTATTGTAGTTATTTCTGTTTAGTTGATAGATAGGCCTAGCAGCAGTACAGTCAAGAGGATTGTGATTTAGATTACTTTTTTTGTAAATTAACTGTCATCTATACTGTAGTTCACATTTCAAATTTAATTTAATCATACAGGATACAACTTGTTGCTAGCAATTCTCATGACAATCTAACAGGCTAAATTCTCCTTTTTATATCAGAACTCCTTTTCCCATTGTATGCTTGAAGACGATGATGGAGAGGTAAAGCAATGCCCTTTTTTATTTTTCATTTTATACTTGGAGCACTCAGAAATTTTGAAACTTCTCCAATCAATTTTGTCAGTTAAAGTCCCAAATTTATAATATTGTTTCAATTTAAAGCCTTTGTCTATCTTTGTTATTTATTTTCATTATTCTTGGCAATAATGGCAATAACATAGTAGATAAAAACAAGAAACCATATTAAGTTATGCGTTTCACCTATGGTATGTTCATAAAACAATTGGGTAGTCATTTAATAGAGAAGATAATGAGAGAAATCCCTCTTTAAAGAGAGCTAGGGTTTCCATGTGACTACTAGAAAATTAAAATTGATTGTATAGGTGAAACACAAAGTTTCAATCATTAGTTTGATTTTTTCCTTATTGCCATTATTCTTGGCAATAGTGGCAATAATAGAGTAGATAAAAACGAGAAACCATATTAAGTTATGCGGATTTGGATCAGGTGAAGGTATTGCACCGGGTGCAATTGCTATCAATAGTTGAGATTGATAGTTGCAAAAAGCAACTTTCAATCTCAACAATTGATTAAAAAAAGTTAAGAAAAAAGTTAACAAAAGTAAAAAGTAAAAGTTTAAAAAGTAAAATGTAAAAAAAAAAAAATTTGTGAGAAAGGGGAAGGTGATTTGCACCCGGTGCACCGGATCCTAATCCAAGTTATGCATTTCACCTATGGTATGTTCATAAAACAATTTAGTAGTCATTTAATATAGAAGATAATGAGAGAAATCCCTCTTTAAAGAGAGCAAGGGTTTCCATGTGACTACTAGAAAATCAAAATTGATTATATAAGTGAAACACAAAGTTTCAATCATTAGTTTCATTTTTTCCTTATTGCCATTATTCTTGGCAATAATGGCAATAACAGAGTAAATAAAAACAAGAAACCATATTAAGTTATGCATTTCACCTATGGTATGTTCATAAAACAATTTGGTAGTCATTTAATAGAGAAAATAATGAGAGAAATCCATCTTTAAAGAGAGCAAGGGTTTCCATGTGACTACTAGAAAATCAAAATTGATTATATAGGTGAAACACAAAGTTTCAATCATTAGCTTCATTTTTTTCCTTATTACTATCCAAAATAACAGAAATGAACAATGAAGATGGATATATATATATATATATATATATATATAAAAGTTTAAAATTGAAATGATTTCATAATTTGATACTTAAATTGGCAAAATTAAAAACTTTAGACCTAATATAGCCCTTTTTATGTAATTTTCCCAAAATATTTAAATGGGATGATGTATACCAAATCAATAAAATCAAATGTCTCCAAAGATGCTAAAGAAATAAAATAATTTTATAGAATTTTTTTCACATTTATAGTATTTTTTTCACAACTTGTTGAAGTAGTCATGGAGATGGACTTTATGACCATTTTGAAAATAGTATCATAGACTAAAATAAAAATAAAAATAAAAAACTCAAATATTAAAGACTAAAATGGTCATTAGTCTTATAGCTTAGAGCATCCCCAATAAGGTTGCTAAATTGGCTAAAAAATCAATTTAGCAACTAATACTCTCAAAATGCCTTGTAGCAAAGAAGCTAAACTAAAAATAATTTGAGTATCAACTACGGTGAGTTGATATAGATAGCTGCTCACTGTAGATTAAAACTTAAAAAAAAAAAATTTGTAATGTGTGGTGTTAAAAAAATAATATTTTAATGTGTTGACCGTTGTGATTGTCATTTATTGTGTTAGATGTATTATTTTATTGTATAATGTGTTAAAAATGTTAAAATAAAAAACATTGATATTGAGTGTATTATAAAGTGTGATGTTAAAATAGATAAAATAGTGTTTTGAGTTGCTAAAAGTTTTATTTTTTAATTTTCTTACTGTGAATGCTCTTAGCTAGCATCTCATAGTGTTTGCAACAAAGATATCAAAGATCAATGTCAGAGGAAGGGAGATCAACGGGGACATGGCCCCTTGGATTTTTTAAAATTTCCCTTCCCCCTATATATTTTTAATAAAACTTAATATTTTTGTTTGGATTTTACTCAATTGCCCATTATATTTTTTTTAAATGTACAAAAGCTCATGAGTATTAAACTATTAATGTCTAAATTTTTTATTCTAATATTCATTTTTTCAACATATAAAACTCATTAATTTTATGAGTGTTGAAAGCGTATGTTCATAAAAACATGTAAGTATTAATAGGTTTATGTAAATTTTAAATTTTTTTACTAACACTCATTCCTTTCTTCTAAAAATCCACCTATTTTTTTTTTCCATGTATAACTCGTTTATTTTAGGATTATTTAGAGCACATGTTTATGAAAATATATAACCAAGTAAATCTCTATAGTAAAAGTAATTTTTATTTTCCAAAAACAAACTCTTTTTACTTTTTTTTATCAAATTTTTTTTTCATTTTGCATGTAAAGTTAGGGACACATGAATGTATACTCTTTTTTTTTTTTTTTTTGTTAAGAAAACATGTTATGATTTTAATAATTAAAAATTTGGGACATGTTCTACCTAGTCTACCTTTGTCATATAAAATAAAGTTTTTCAAGTAGTTTTTTATTATTATTATAATATTTCTCTTTACAACAATATCAAAATGACATAGCTTTGCAATTTTTTTTTTTGTGGCTCCATCATTATCCAAGGTTCAAATCATATTTTCCCACTATAATTAATTAACAATCAAATTTGTCCAAAAAAAAAAAAGACTAAAATAAAAATAACCTTTTACTTAGGATCAAAAGTGTAATTTAGCCCCCCAAGAGCCCAATTTGATTTATTGTTGTGGCCCTCATAATCCAATAGGCCCAGACTCCGAGCCCAAAGGGTCAACATCTCCGCTTATACATCACCAAAAAGAGGTGGTAGCCTGGTAGGTACAACATTATTTGTCAGTGACAACCTTTTTGTCACCGATTAAAAGTAAAACCCTCCATATTTGGGATCGCACGCACACTGGCTCCCAATCCCATCTTAAATCGTAGCCGTCCGATCAAGTCCCCAGACCGAATCAACTCTATAAAAGCCAAGCCATTTCACCACAAACCCGCAAAAACCCTAGCTCATTCATCGCCGTCTTCCTTGTCCCCATCGATTCTTCTCCATCTCCATTTTCCATTTTCATATGTGTGAATGTATATTTGTATTTTAATGTGGGCGAATGATGAATCTTTTTTTTGAATTGTTTAGAGTGCTCAGACTTTGATTTTGGGTACAATGATTCAAAACTCTGAATAGGAAGATCTGATGCCTCTCTTTCTCTTGCGATTCGAACAAAACTTAACGTTGTTGTTTCTTGTGTGCTATGTTTGGTTTTTCATTGTATACCATTGTGGATGACGATTACTTATGAAATAAACAGTTATCCCTGTCTGATATTTGGTGCTGATATTTCGTAAATTCTGACCTTACAAAATCGCTTTTATATTTTATATTTTATATATATTTTTTTGCATTATGTTTTATTTTTCAAAAATAGCCAATGATGAAGATCTTTTTAATGGTTGACTGAAATGCAAGTTGATAATAAACTTGCTTATGTGTTGAAATTCATGAACTAGGACGGTCTGAGGCTTTTATTTATTTATTTATTTATTTTTATTATTATTATTATTTTTTTATAGTTTGATGGTCGAGGAAGGGGTGACTTGAACTTTGGACGCCTCTGATGGAAAACATCAGGAGGTGCCAGTTCATCTACAAGATTGTTGGCTGAGGCTTTGTTTTTCAAAATTATAATATTTCAAATTGTTTTTACTATGTTTTGTTTTAATTATTTTCTTGTATCTTTTGCTAAATCATCTATGGATTGGTCTCTACAGTGTTGTGAATGATGAGAACAATAATTATACAGTTATCCCTGTCTGATGCATTGGTGCTGAGATTTTGTAATCTGACACTCACACTGTAGAGTCTTCATCTCATCCGTGTTTTTATTTTTTTCTCTGCTAGAAAATTGTAATTAATTAATAATTTGCTTGCCTTTTACACTGTTTTAATCAATAAGATGTGATGAACCAGAATGTCTCATTGGTTTTTATTACATTTCTTAGTTTTACATGTTCTTGTTAGTTGTTATTTTTTTGTATAAACTGTAATTTCATATCATATGGTATTAATCTTTGCCTTATCAGAGTTTTGATATTGGTGATTTTTGAGTGATAAAATTCTCATGACTAAGGTTCAAAGTGACCGGATTATGCTCCAACCCTCTCCTTAGCAATGTGTGATAGCAAGATCTTTATCATAATGCAAGGATGGTTCTGTGCATCAGTTGGGATTTATAGAGAAACACATTAATATAATGCTGCCATTTGGGACTAAAATGAGAAACAGTATGACAATAATGTTTGTAGAATCCACATGTCGTAAGAGAGAGATTCATAAATCAACTCCCACAATGCGCTGGTTTTACAACTGTTAGGCTAGAGGAGATGTAATCTAAAAATTAAATTTGAACATTTAAGCTATGAATCCGGTAAAATTTTGGTTTCCAAACCAATGACAATTTTATATGGCCGTATCTTAATTGCATTTACTAAAAAGAAATCGTCAAGAAGTCTGGTGTCAGAGCATGCCCAAATTGATCAGAGAAAATATAATCTATTCTAAATAAACAGTATTTCATACAGGTATACCAGATCCTTGAGATACATACAAGTACACTACTTCCATAGCTGTCTAGACTTACAACTTTACAAGTACAGATCACTTAGGAATTAGGATGGACTATTAACGGTCGCTAAACCAAGGCAGGCTTTATTATACAACTATTGGTAGGAATGAGTAAACTGGCGTCCCCTTCACTTGATTCTTGCGTGCCAAGTATCAATGTCCTTTCTATGATTTATGGCTGAAAGGAAAAAAATTGAAGATGCATCATACTTGATCACTGGATGCTGTTTCCCTATTTTCCTATTCTTCCATTCATTAGATAATTTACTAAGTCTACTTAATTGTGATGTAGCGATTTGTACCATGCTTGGCCCAATTTTCCTTCAAATCAACAGGATTTGACAGATCATGGCCTTCTGCAGCAAGCCGGCTGAGCAGCTTGTTAAAGGCGCTTCCACTCATCTTTCGCCCACCAACTCGGGCATGCCGTTTGTTTGGAACTGCTGGCAGAGGATACATTGACAAGGTGGTTGTGCAGCATGAAGATTGCCACCCCCCATTTCCCCATTTGTAACACTGCCTTAGGATTCCAGTGCAGGAGCATACAGGTGCAGGCATAGTTGACTCATCAAATGCAACTTGATTTAATCCCAAGTCCTGCCCCTTCCAATCTGTCTTTGGAACCCCCGTCTGTCTGTTTAGATCATCACCTCCACTGCCCATGTCCTGCTCACTCTTCCACTCATTTGGCTTGCCAAACATGTTATTCAAGTCATCACTCTCCCTCTTAATCTTCCTTGGAGTTTTTGCAGCTTTCTTGTCAGATGAGATTCCCTTGGTCTCCTTTGTTCGTTTAGCCCGCCGTGACTTTGCAGCCTCGGAAGCAACTGGTGACATTGCTAGACCATCGCTTGTATGCATTTCCCTTGTATTGTAAGAAGGCTCACCCATATGGGGTACATGATGCATGTGCTGTTGTGCTTGTGGATGGTGTATGTGCTTCACCCCACGTGAGATTTGGCATCCAGGTGGGCATGACATATTACCACTGGTAAAGGAGTTTTCCCGGTATTGAAGTGTTGCAATTGCATTGTCACGTTCCAACATGGCATTATTCCGTTCTGCAATTGCTGTATCTCGTTCCAGATATGCGATGTCTCTCTCTGCAATAGCTGCCTTTTTTTCAGCAACGGCCAGATTTCTTTCTTGAATGGCTGCATCTCTTTCAGCCATAATGCTCATTATCTGTTTCATTGATGGCTGATGTTGCATCAACCACTGCAACAAGAACAGCAATGGTATTATCATTACCCCACACATTGACAAGAAAAAACATACTTTCATTCACATTGTTCCAAGTATTTTGTTGTAGAAAGTTGCTTCTAGTACCTGACTCTGAGCTGTTTTGTACTGATCTGCTTTGTGTCTTCCATTTTCACGATGCCCTCCATCATCCATCTGAGATCCACAAATGGCTATAATTACAGCTAACGGTTTCAAACCTCTGCTGAAAGTGCAACTCTCAGTCAATCAAGCACACCACCTTTATCCAGGCTACAGATCCTGCATCTCACAGCAAAGAGATAAATCTGTTCAATTTTGCTCATGGGACATGTGTGTGAACATGTATAGATAAAGGTGGTAACATATTTGGAATTTATAGAGAGAGAGAGAGTTACTCTTATGGCATAACTGTAGGTAGAATGACATCAGGAATAGACATCCATGCTGGTGTAAAACATTATCTCATAAGAAACAAATCATATATAAATTTTAAAACATGGAAGGAATCCAAGTTTAAAACCAACATGCTTCTATTAACTATTGTCCCACAAGGTGCAAAAAAGCCAATATTGAAATATTGATTATAGACAAGCCTATATCATAAAAGTATAAAACTGATGCACAATTGCATTTCAGAAATACTGAAAAACTAGAGTCTCAGAAAGGTCATATAAAAATAAAAAATACCACTGAAATGGCTCGTCACCAATTTAAGAATGGATGTTGAGCTAAGCTAGAAATAAATCTATTAAAGTGCATAAACAAACATATGCATAAACATTGAGACTTGCCAAAAAAAATAGCATTTGCATGATGTTTAAATAACACGAAACATGACTACACATCATATATTAGGTCTTAGTATATTAAAAAGGGAACTGATCATGTAAGGGAATGATATGAGCTAAAAAGATACCAGCACACTTGGTATAACAACGATTTTTTGGACAACATGAGCATAAACATTATCTCATTCCAGAGCCCTCAATTTGACTATGCTTTGTTTCTACATAACATACTGATGAAAGAATCAAGAATTGTTAATTTTGTAGCATGCACTTTTTTTTTCTTGATTCACCATGTTTTATGCTTGTGCATAATGATGCTTTCAAATTATCACATCATGTAAAAAGCATCCCCCCCAAAAAAAAAACAAGAATGATTACATAGGGAAGATGCTTAATCGTCTAACAGCATGGCCAATTCAATGGATTACTCATTATTTGTCAGTCAATCCTAGCTTAATCCTCAACATCACTTTCTTAGTAGCAAGTCTTAGTTTGCTCCTCTAGATTCCCATGAAGGTAGTGACTTCTGAAACCATAATAGCCAACACAATTACAGACACGCATTGATTTATGTAAAACGTACAGTAACAGTCCAGCCAAGCACAATAATGAAAAATCAAACCATCCCCTAAACCAAGTTCTGTGAATGATGAATGCCACTTATAGTCAACTAACATTAGACACAACATGGACCACATTTTCTGCACCACAGAATGAGTTTAGAGGATCACAAATATCTTCATGAATACCATAATCCACATTCCCAGAACCAAGAAAAGGGCTTATGATTTACAATTTGGCAACTCTAGTAATGATCTAAAAATGACGCCTTTTTACGCAGCACAGTATTCCTTAGGCATAAATTGTTATGCAGACCACAAACATAACACTGAAGATTGACATTTCTATGCAAAAATCAAGCTTCATCAAGCTTCCAACCATTTGACAAAAATTAACTGAACAAACAAAACTTCCCTCACTCCAGTCCTAAGATGAAAGCTAACAAAAAAAACTATAAATTCATTTCTTCACTACCAGCTTTTATTCAACACAAATAAAACCCACTTCTTCTTTTTTGACAAGTAATAAAACCCACTTCTTCTTTTTTGATAAGTAATAAAACCCATTATTGAAACCACGCTCCAAGCCTCTACAAAGCAAGTATCACTTGCACCAAGTGCAAAAACAGAATAACTAAAATTAGTTGCTATTGCTATGCAAATATACACAGAGGCCTCAGTTCAAGCAGCAAGAAAGACACAAACCTTGGTAATAAGTAATAATGATGATCAAAGAAAGAAAAATTAGTAATTCACAAGAGTCAACATAAACAAGCGGAAGAGAAATCGAAGCTTACCAGGAAGAGAGAGATTCGGAAGAGAAAAAAACAGAGACAGGGAAAACCTAAGACCAAGGATTAAAAATTTGTGGAAGCCACAATTGGGACACAGGAGCAAAAAGAATTTTGATTTTTTTAATTAATTATTATTTTGATTTTTTTTTTCCACTTTTCTTCTTGGTGGTTTAATTAACCTGTCCCTTTCTACATTTTTGCTACTACTATTCCTTTTTTTTTTTTTTTAATATGTAAACACATATATGCTGTATACACAAAAGAAACAAAAGTACGACAAAGGAGAAAAAGCTATATGAGGTGTGTTTGAACTGTGCTACCGTGAGCTTGCCATGTATTTTCGTTTTAGCATTAAAGTGAAAAAAGCTTGACTATTTTTGACTGCTTGCACTTGTACAACCTTGGCCACGAGCTACATGATTGCTTTTAGGCATTTCTGATTTCTGTTCCGTTAAAACATGTGGATGATGAGTGACATTAATGACCTATCATTTTCAACTCCAATTATGTTTAGTGACGCAATTAATATTATTATTGGTTTTTTAACGATTTGTTGAAGGGCCAAGATGTAAAGTAATCCATAAAAGTAAGATTTTTGTTTTTGTTTTTAGGGTGCTTTCATAAGAAATCAACTCTTCTAACATTGATTGTTTATCACTAATGTCTCTTCTTTAAAATAACATATTGAAATGATTCTTGATAATTATTATTTATCATTAATTCAAAACAACAGTACATTCTCTTTTGGACATAGGTGAGATTCGATCTTAAATCACTCAATTGACCAAAAGAGATTTTATTAATTGAAATAACTATTTATTAATTATGTAGAAGGGTCAAATTCAAGTTAAGCTTAAATGCAGCATGCTTAGCTTTTCAAGAAAATTTTAAAAGGAACCATACAACCTTTGTAGTAAGATGTCGGATCATAGTAAAATTAGTAAAATAACTAGAACAGAGAGAAAATCAACATAGAGATTGTACGTTATTCAACAGTGTGCTTATATCCACAATAGCAAGTAGTGAAAATTTTCGCTATCATAAAATTAAAGGATTTATAATGAATGTATAATGTCTCCAAAGAAATCCTAACTCGGTACGTTGAATCTCTCAGTATATTCTTAACATACCACAAAGGATTTCTCCCCTTCATCCTCGAACCTTTAATTTGGACCAACCAAAATGAAAATAAATTAGCCACATTGAACCTCATGAGCCCCACTCCTGTTCACTCACTCCACCTATGAGGCCCTTAAATTAGAGACCTATGTTAATTATAAAGAAGATTATGAGCCACCATCTCTAACTTGATTGTTAATGACAATTGGCTTTAATGGTTAGCATCAAAATATGTTGATGGAGCTATACCTATACACAATAATTTTCACATTTTTTTTTATAGATGTTAAAATGACAGATTGTGATTGGTATATGATAGAAGTGTTATAAGTGGTTGTTGCATGCAAAAATTATTACATTAATCACAATTTATCTTCTTAATAAGTTGTGGAAAAAATTGTTAGGAATATTGTTGCATAAACATGTCTACACGATTAAATATTTGATAATTTACATACATATTTATGTTGTGGGAGGTGAGCATTAGACTTAAAGTAGGACGATGGTCTATTTCTACAAGGCCAAAATAAATAAATAAATAAAAGTAGACCACTTCTGCCTGGGGATCCAACCTAATAAAGTCAATCTACTTTTAAATATTGGGTTAGGTCAAGATTTATAAAACACAATCAAATTATAATTAAGATTCTAATTCAAGCAACCCTACTCCACGTGAGACGAAAAAGCCCACCCAAGCCTTTGATACGACTAGGGCTCTGCCTGAATTCCACGAGCAAACACTTTGAGGTGGGCTGCACTGGACTCAAGCCCAGACTTTTAAGCTGGTGAAAATGACCCACTAGGAGGATTTAATGGTTTATGTAGACATGTACCCGTACTTCATTGCATCTAACCGCTATTAAAAGAGAATATAATTGTACAAAAACATAAAAGGCTAAGATGCAAATTGTAACTTCTAAGTTTGATTGAAATTTCAGTTTTTTAACTTTATTTTCATTCAATTGAGTATTTTAACTTTAAATCTATTCAATTCAGGGCTTTTGTCCAATTCCGTTAAAATTTGTCACTTTGTAAGTAAATATGCAATTAACTAATGAATTTTTTTTTGAAAACAAGTTATCACTTAAAAAATCTATAAGGTATTTTTATTAATTTTATATTTCTAAAATTTTTAAAATATTAATTTCATAGATAAGCTATATTTAGTAATTTTCAAAATTCTTGATTTTAGATAAACTTCTTCTCTCTCACTACATAGGTTTCTTAATCTTATCTTTCTTTCTTTTTTCTTTCTGAATCTTAAACTTATCAAAATCTATTTGCATTTGTATGGCTTTTGTTGCTTTATGATAGTGGTTGTTTTAATTATGTTTTGAATCAATTGGGATTAATTTATATATTCACAATTGGATTTTTTTATGTGGTGCCTCTCTTAATATATAATTTTTCCTCTTGGTGTATTTATGTGTGTTTTATGTTGTAGTTATTATTTAGAGTAATGCTGCGGATACAAACTATTTTACAATATTTTTACAAACTGTTGATGTGACTTTAGTAATTTTCAAATAGTTATTGCAAGTAAAATGTGATGTTAGTGATAGGCCCATATTAGAACTAGTAAGAATTTGTCATATCAGCAATTTGTAAAAATGTTGTAAAATAGTTTGTGTCTATAGCATTACTCTATTATTTATTAGGATTTTTTTAATGGCTCGTTATTTTTTATTTTTGAAAGTGAACTCAAATTTCATTCATTAAAATAGCGATAATCAAAATACAACGCCTCTAAAGTAGGTGGTAGAGAGTCTTCCAACCATACCCGTTCTTTGTTACGATGCTAACTATATCAGAAGTTACCATGTGTTGCATTGCATGCTAGTAGAGTTAACACTGTTATACAGTTATTTGGTTACAGTAGTGGAGGTAGTTAGTTAGTTAGCTTTGGGTGGGAAATGGTTAACCGTGAGTGCTTTGGCAAAGATTGTATTGTATATAAGCTACTATGATGATCAATAAGAGGTATCCAAAGTTTGTTCTCTCTATCCTTCTCTAATATCTCTCTCTTGCTCTGGAGGTAGTTACCCTCAAAGTAACTGTCATTCTCTTCTATCCCCATTCTTCCTTCCTTCCATTTCTGAATTGCCAAGCACTTAACATTCTTTTATGGGTATCTTTTATGTCTCACTATTAAGCAAATGTTTTTGCTTTTGCATGGAGTTGGATTTAATTTTTTATTCTTAAGGTAGTAAGGAAGGGTGTCTTTTGAAAATGGTTTATGTTTGCGTGTGAATTTTGGTTTGTGGGGATGTAAATGATTTGATTTTATTGTAATAATTGGGTGGGTTAGGGAAGAGATGGATGTATATTCATTTTGTTTTGTGGCTCTAGAATTTATCAAGGACCCAGTCGCAATACAACTAAATTTAGTATATGATGAATTTATTGGTACAACGTTAGAAGAATTACAATATTAAAAGCTACGGGTTTCTGGCCTTCAAAAAAAAAACTTATTGAAGTGTTTCAAAAGATTTCAAGTCCATATTAGATTTTGTGTTAAGTATTACTTTCTTTTAAAATTACTTTAAAGTGCAAGAGAGTGGAAGTGAAAACTCAAGAAAGTGAAATCTTTTTCATCGATGAAGTTCCACTTTAATTTTTGTACCAAGCATTTCAATAAATTTCAAAATTGCTACAAATTTCAATTTTTGAATAAATTGTTTTAATACATTTTATAGTGTTACAACATATTTCAATTTTTGTTTTGAATGTTTTAAGAGACTTCAAGTCCATTTAGATTTTGTTTCAAGTATCATTTTCTAATATTCATTAAAAATCGTTCAAGTCCATTAAAGAATAAATTTTAAAGAAAATCTTAGAATGTTTCAAATGTATATTATATACATATATATATATATATATATATGAGTTTAAATTACACCTGGTGTAACTCCTTAAGAGTTACACATTTTTTGTACCGTATACTTCTAATAAATCCAACGGTTGAAAAAACTGCATTAAATGACTATTGCTTTTCATATTATTTTCCTAATTAATAACAAATTTTCTCTATCCTCATTTATTATTATCTATAGACCTCTTTGGGTGTTGTTTATCTGTGTCCCTTTCTTCCTTTTTTTTATTTTATTTTTTTATCTTTTACCCAATAAGGGCATTATCATCAAACAAGATACAAGATCCATATATTTACCAAACTATCGTCTAAAGTATTACAAACTTGCTATACATGGAGAAGTCCTATATCGAATTTAGAAATATGGTGACCTCACCAACGAGGTCCTCTTAAGACACCCAGACACAATAGCTACATACTTTTTGGTTTGCTCTCTCTTAACAGAGAAACAACATCATTAACATCTTAATGGCTTCCTACACATGCACCATCATCTTCAATCTATTCACTATATATATTTATGGTTTCAGTTAAAGCTGTTACAGTTGAAGATAGGGCGGATCTGAGATCAAAAAACAAAATAAAGAAGGGAGAGGGACAACAAGAGTGTTTGATGATGCACAAGATATCGTCAGTAAGCTGCAAAGTTTTCTCCTCGCACTCGATGCAACCTGCAAAACACAAAGCAAGAAACACCTTAAAAGGGTACCAGTGTGGTATCGGCCAAGGACCCTCCGAAGGTTAAGTTAGTAGATGCTCATAACCCTAGAGTGCCAGAGTTGGGGAATAGTATGCGTACCTTTTCTGTGGGAGCCCTTGGGGTTTTTATAGTAGTGTAAAACCGACTTTCTTTCCTTGAGTAAGAAGTCTTTTTCATATAAAACTTGTCATTGATTGGGCGAACATTGCGAAATCTCTTTTATATCTGGATCCTATTCCCATCGAGATTTCACTTATCCTAGCAATGCGTATAGCGCAAGTTATTCCCATTGATGACATGTGTACCCGTCCACTAAGCTCCCGTTCTCAATAGATCCGTCCACCACAAACATCAATATCAATCAACCAAACTCAGGTCTATCACCCTAATGGATTTTACCCTCGTCAGTGTTTATGTAAAAAAAGCATCAAATCTTGTGGAGTGTTAGTCAATGAGAGAATGTGGCAAAGTGTCAAAAGTGTGTTCTATAATAAAAATAATTTTCGTTAGTAAGCTTGCAAAAAGTTTTTTTGTTTTGTTTTGTTTTTTTTTAAGGAAGAAAGGGACATAGTTAAACAACATCCAATAAGGTCTATAGAAAGTAATAAATGAGGATAGAGAAAATCTGTTATTAATTAGGTAAATAAGGTGGAAATCCTTAATTATTTAATGCTATTTTTTGAACCGTTGGATCTATTAGAAATCTACAGTACAAAATCTGTGTAACTCTTAAGGAGTTACATCAGGTTTAACTTGAACCCATCTCTCTCTCTCTCTCTCTCTCTCTCTCTCTCTCTCTCTCTATATATATATATATATAAATATATATATATATATATATATATCAAGGGAGTCAATCTCGTATCTGGGGCTGTACCAGTTTGGCCAGCGGAACTATATATTTCGGTACCGGTCAATATCGATGTACCGTTTTGGGTTTACCGCTATTTAAAAAAAAATTATTTGTATATAGTTTTAAAATAAATAAATATCATTTGTATATTTATATCTTTAATTATTTGGTAAAAGTTAATTTGTTAAACAATTAAAAGTATAAGGCCAAAAATGAACAAAGTATAAGGCCAATAAACTATTTATAAGTTTATTATTAAAAAAAATGAACAAAGATAAAAATATAAAGCCAAAAAAAGAAAATAAAAAAGAAGGGGCAGTAGGTGAGAAATGAGGTATTACGTGAGAGGAGGGTGGTAAAAAAAGATTAAATAATTGGAAAAACTAAAATAGTGGGTGATAAAACCAAAGAACTCAAAATTTTTTCCATCTTTCAAGGACCTTTTGTCAGCTTTTTTACTCCACACATGTTAACTTACTAACTAGCACAACTTCCTATTTCACACCATTTAAACTTCCAAAAGTCTCTCTTTCTCACTTGACTTACTCTTCCCACCACACATATTTTCAGATTTTTTTTTCTAACATGAGAGTATTTCCCTTTCATTAGCCAAAACATGTTTTCAGATTTGATCTTTCTCCCTCTTTCTTATATTAGGCATTCAACTCCATTTAACTGCTTCAATGCCGGTGCCGTTGTTCACTGCCAACCAAATTTGCTATCACCAGTGTGAGGCCAAGGTGAAGAGATCCCAAATTGGTATCTAATTTCCAGCCAAAATCAACCTCTTTTTTCTTTCTTTTTTTTCCGGTTCGATATCTAATTTCTGGCTGAAACCTGGTATATATCCCGGTATAAGTGAAACGGGTTCGGTATAGCCGGTATTTAAACCAGTATGAAACACCACCGTTTCTGTATCGGTGTACGCACCGAAATGAAATATACCAGCCATACTGGCCGGTACGGTGCGAAATTGTCTTCCTTGCTCTCTCTCTCTCTCTCTCTCTCTCTCTCTCTCTCTCTCTCTCTCTCTCTCTCTCTCTATATATATATATATATGTATATATATATATATATATATATATATATATTGCTTAATAAGTGAAGTCTAATCTGGGAAAAAAAAAGAATCCCTTTTCTCCAACAATAACACACTTGTCAACTTGTCATTTAGAAAACACATACCTTATCAAAAACTATACAAACATTAATATATACTAACATAATATTTATCTAAAATGTTAATGTTAAAGCAAAATGACATGCATATAGTTGCACATTTAATATTACAATGCAACTATAACCACTACAAGAAAAAAGACATAATACAACAAGTATTATTGTAAAAAAAAAAAAAAATGGATGTAATATATATACTATTACATCTCTAGCTTGTTTTTTTTTTTTTTTTTTTTTGTAATAATAACTTAAATTTATTACATCAATATGAGATTTTAGCAATAATTATTATGTTACATCGAAATGTGTTGTTGTAATAGGTAACTCTTATTTTACATTGAGATATGTTGTTGCAATAGGTAATCTTTTATTTCACATCGAACTGTATTATTGTAATAGGTTAAATCTGTATTTCACAACAACTTTTGTTGATGTAATAGAGGTGAGTAATTGAGTAGCAGGGAAATTTGGGAATTTGGCGCTATTTTTTTTTCATTAATTTTCTTTCTCTCACCCACGTTTATTCCTTTTTTTTCTCATGTCCATATTTCTCTCTCACCCACACATGTCTTCCTTTTTTTTTCTCATCTCAATTTCCCACTTTCTCTCACCACATCCATCTTCCTATTTTTTCTCATCTCAAAGTTAACTATCACCTACGCCTAACTCTTTATTTTTTCATCTTAGTTTCCCTCTTTATCTCACCCACCTCCATCTCCTATTTTTTTTGGGTTTTTTTTTAATCTCAAATTCTCTCTCTCTCTCTCTCTCTCTCTCTCTCTCTCTCTCTATATATATATATATATATATATATGTGTGTGTGTGTATATATATATATATATATATATATATATATATATTGCTTAATAAGTGAAGTCTAATCTGGAAAAAAAAAAGAATTCCTTTTCTCCAACAATAACACACTTGTCAACTTGTCATTTAGAAAACACATACCTTATCAATAACCATACAAACATTAATATACACTAACATAATATTTATCTAAGATGTTAATGTTAAAGCAAAATGACATGCATATAGTTGCACATTTAATATTACAATGCAACTATGACCACTACAAGAAAAAAGACATAATATAACAAGTATTATTGTAAAAAAAAAAAAATGGATGTAATATATATACTATTACATCTCTAGCTTGTTTTTTTTGTTGTTGTTGTAATAATAACTTAAATTTATTACATCAATATGAGATTTTAGCAATAATTATTATGTTACATCGAAATGTGTTGTTGTAATAGGTAACTCTTATTTTACATTGAGATATGTTGTTGCAATAGGTAATCTTTTATTTCACATCGAACTGTATTATTGTAATAGGTTAAATCTTTATTTCACAACAAATTTTGTTAATATAATAGAGGTGAGTAATTGAGTAGCGGGGAAATTTGGGAATTTGGCGTTATTTTTTTTTTTCATTAATTTTCTCTCTCTCACCCATGTTTATTCCTTTTTTTTCTCATCTTCATATTTCTCTCTCACCCACACACGTCTTCCTTTTTTTTTTTCATCTCAATTTCCCACTTTCTCTCACCACATCTATCTTCCTATTTTTTCTCATCTCAAAGTTAACTATCACCTACGCCTAATTCTTTATTTTTTTTTATCTTAGTTTCCCTCTTTATCTCACCCACCTCCATCTCCTATTTTTTTTGGGTTTTTTTTTAATCTTAAACTCTCTCTCTCTCTCATGCCTACCTCCTTTTTTTTTTTTTTTTTTTCATCTTAGTTCCCCTCTTTCTCTCACCCACATTTATCTCCATATTTTTCTCATCTTAATTTCTCTCTCTCTTTCTCTCTCTCTCTCTCTCTCTCTCCACACTTGTCTTTCTTTTTCTTTTTTTCCTCATTTCACTTTCCCTCTTTCTCTTAAGCGTATCTCAAAATTCAAATTTATCTACTAACTACAAAACTTATCTCTCAAATTTCCATCTCACTCTCATATCTAACTCTAAATTTTCTCTCTCAAATTTCAATCTTTCTTAATTCATAGTCTCCTTGGAGAGACTCTTTCTCAGTTTAAAGATTTTCTCTTTAACTTTTAGGTAATTTTTTGGTTCTCTTTAAAATTTTAATTTGATTTTCCTTTATTTAATTGCAAAGTCTTCAAGTAGTATTGTTTTATATGTGTTTTTTTAGAATCAATGATGGTGTATATTGGTGTCATTGTGTTGTATATATGATATTTTTCAACTTTATACTTATTTTCTTATTATTTTTTTCAAAAATAGGTGGTAAGTCAATGAAATGGTCATGACTTACCATTGTAATAAAGTCATTGCAATAACAACTAATGACGTTGTGATAGGTGTTATTGCAATGGTTCTCTTTAAATTGCAATAGGTGTTATTGCAATGGTCATGAATTGCAATAACACCTATTACAATTTAAAGAGAACCATTGCAATAACCACCTATTGCAATAGGTTTATGCAATAACACCTATTACAACGACATTAGTTGTTATTGCAACGACTTTTTTCATTGTATTAAGTCTTTTTCTTGTAGTGGACAATGAATTTTTTTATAAGCATATATCAGCCTTATGATCTAGCTTGAATATTTATCAACTAAATTAAATTACTGATAGTCAAGATTAATCTACCTAGAAAAGATGCAGCCTTCATATTTATGTTCTAAAGACTTAAAGTCACCAAATCTTTATTGTAATAGAAATGAAAAGATCAGCTTCACAGATAAAGATAATCTTTCACACATATAAGCATCTTTCAGCCTCACAATCTAGCCTTCTTTCAACCTAAAAAAAGATAATCTCCTATCCTTTGCAAAAAAATAAAATATATTACAAGTTTACAATTATGATGTAACAAACCTCATAAATGAGAGGACATCCTTCATCCCTTGTCTTCTTTGATATGTGTTCCAGTGCAACTTTGGCAACGTCTTGTTAGGCTACTTTTTTTGTAAAAAAGTGTTTGGAGAGGTATAGGTTACTCCATCCGCTTCCACTGTTGACCTAAACCTTAGTGCATTTGATAGTCCCTCACTTATAGTTCAATATATTGGTTGCGGAATGGATGACCTTTATGTATAGACTAGAAGAAGGTTCTTGTACATCGAGGGGGGGGGGGTCTGGATGGCCAAAACAAATTCCATCCACACAAGTTTTAGAGAGTACTTCTCCACAATAGCTAGCAAAACAAATTTAAGCTAAATATTGCTTATATTATAGATGACCATGAAGCCACATACATATTAAAATGACAAACAAATGGGTTAAACATGAGTCAACAATGAGAAAGCACTTTGCAATATTATAAGAAATATTGCTTAATTACAATAAAAATAGAAGTAAACTGGTTTGCTATTTAAGCAACAACATCATCTTGTACATGGAAAAATAAAATACTGTTAGGTTCTAAAAGTTAGAACAATTGGCAAATCGTGAGCACACAAGAACATGTAAGCTGCAGAAAGAAGAATTCAGAAATTGTCTGGTTCGATCGATCGAGAAACAGGCTCGACGATCGAGAATCGTATCTGTAGAATTTTAAGTTGGCCCAAACAGCAGTTCTAGCCCATTAAAGATTAGGGTTTCAGATCTACTTCTCCCACTATATAAAGGAAACCCTAAGCACGTTTTTTTACAAAGCTTTTAGAGAGAGAAGAGTGTGCTTATTTTGTATTTAGGGTTTTGTTCCTAAAACCTCTCTTATAATTTCTACCGGTGTTGTTCCTTGAAGAATTTCAAGATCCGGTATTGCTGAAATTGCCGCCTTCTCTAGTCATCAAAGGAGTTGATGATCTAAACCTTCAAGGGTGGTCTTGGAGTCACAAACAGGAGAGTTTGTGTTGCTAAACCTTTGAGTGGGATCTCAAAGTCACAAGCGTGGGTGTTTGTGTTTTGCAAAGATTAAAGAAAGAAGGAGTCCGTGGTCTCGGAGCTATCATGGGGTCGTGGTAGTAAGTTTCCTACAGGCAGGTAGCAATAGGATGTTAGTGGTCTAAGTCGCTATTGTGTAAACTTCGATTCTTTCTAGTGGATTTGCTATTTTACCTTGAGGATAGCTAGGTTAAATCCCCCCTAGGTTTTTTACCGGTTTGGTTTTCCTGGGTCATCAAATCTTTGTGTTCTTTATTTTCCGCTGCTTTATTGTTTATGATTGTTTTGTTTTAACCTATATCTAAATAATAAACCTAAGTATTCACTTGGTTAATTAATTAGGTTAAACAATCTAAGTTTACAGGGGTCTAAACGAACTCACAAGTGGTATCAGAGCAGGTAGCTTTTGTTTTTGATCCTTTGATCTAAGAGCTGATCCTTGATCCCTGTTATCATAGATAATTTGAAGTGTCTTTCTGCTCATGTTTGTGATGATTTGAATAAAAATGACACTGTTGTTTCTGTTGATCTTTTTGATGCTTGTGAAACTCTTCATAAGGAATTATTGAAAACTATAAGAATTGCTAAGAAATTCAAGGAAGAGTTAAAATTGGCTAATCTTGAAAAAGAGGAATTGGTTGTTAGATTAGATGAATCTAATAAAAAGAATGAATTTTTAAGAAATCAAATTTCCTCTCAAGATGAGAAGATGAAAAACTTGGAACAAGAGTTAGTTGAATCTAAGGTTAAAATTGAAATTTTGACTTGTACCAAGCTTGCTGTTGATAATAGAAGTGTTTCTGTTTTTCTTAAGCCTAAAACTGAAAAAGTTTGTATCCCTCCTTTCAAGAGGAATAATAAAGAAAATGTTTATTTTGCTAGGTTAGACAAAGGTAAAAGTTCTGATGTAGACGCTGAAGTTTCTAAACCTAAGTCTAAACTTACTGTTAGAGAGCATAAGAAATCTGTTTTTGTGCCTACTTGTCACCTTTGTGGTGTTGTTGGTCATATTAGGCCAAATTGTTCTTTGTTGAGGCAAAAACCAAAATCTGAGACTAGATATGCAGTTAGGAATACTGATGTTCCTAAATTTGTTCCTGTTTGTCACTTTTGTGATGTCTCTGGTCACATTCGTCCTAATTGTCATAAATTGAAATTTAAAAATTCTGTATTTCAATTTAGGATATGTGATGATATTTCTCCTTCCATAAATCCATATAAATTGTTTCATATTCTTTTGAAAAATTTAAGCTTGTTGGCTTGTGAAAGGAATTTGCAGGATTTCAGTCTTCTCAGAAGAGTGTTGTAATCCCTCAAACACACTCTACTTCACATGGATTTTCACCTACAAAGCCGAAGACTTGTGCTATATGGGTGAGAAAAGATTCTTTAAGGTGAGTGTTACTGACTTGTCCCTGTTTTAATTCTTTCAATTATTTGTGGACATGTTTTGTTTTTGTTTTTGGTTGTTTTGTTTTTTTTATGTTGTTTTTATGTAAAAAAAAAAATTCCAAAAATATTGAAAAATTTCAAAAAGACAAAAATATTTTATTTTGTGTCTAGTTTTATTTTTCTTGAGGATTACATGAACTATGATATCTCTCTTTTGATTTAGAACATGCTTGACATTGTGGAGAAACTTGAATAGCATGTGTTATATAAGTGCTAAGCTATTTATGATTTTGTATGAGTATGTACTAGTTTGTACATGTACTCATAGGTTAATTAAGAAATTGATATTTCTTGTTTGTGTACCCTCTATAGCTTAGTTAAGCACTGTCATGCATTGCATTTGCATTTTTAATCATTTAGCATAATGTGTGCTTTTAGTTTTGATCATAAATTTTTTTAACCAAAAAGATTTTTGTGTTTTGTATTATAGATCTTGGATTTATAATCAAGGTTGGCTATATTATCTTTACATCACATGTTTATGTACTTTGTTTAGCTTAGATGAGCTTATTTTATTGCACTTTACTAGTTTAAGCTTTGTAGTGCATGTTGTGTAGGAAAGATGTTTATAGTTTTTGATCACATGATCTTGATCTTGAAGTCTTATGTCTTTGATTGTCGGACTTGGTCTTATTGAGAAAGGTATAAATAATCATCTCACCACTGTTTACTAGCCAATCATGAACACCTTAGTGCATATCGTAAGATTTTGTGCTCGAGAAAGTGTAGCATATGCACAAAAAGAACATAAGGTGTAGCCTCGGTTAAATTGTTAAAATTGGTGTGTACATTATTGGGCTATAATAATTTCACAATTTAATTAAAATTGGTGTGTACATTATGAGGCAAATCAAGAAACTTACATGATTGCAAGCTTTTATTTTAGGAGATGTGAGAGTTATATGATGTAACTTTTTAAGTGATAGTCTCTTTCAAATTCATGTGATGTATTTTGTAGAAATTGTGATTGATTACTATGTGCATATCACCTCACATGTTTTCTCAAGCTTTTGCTAGTTGCACACACTATACAAGTTACTCTTTGCTAAACTTTGTACATGTTATTGTGTGTGATTTTGTTGTGGCCATCCAAGACTGAAAATTCCTTGATTTTAATGCAAAATTTGTTTTAATGGTTGAGTTTTGAGGACACATTGGTTAAAAAAAAAAACTTGTTTTTGAAAGATCTGGGTTGAATTCAAGTGTTTTTGAAAAACTTTCAGTCTCATACTCATGCATTTCATTCATGAATCACTATGCTTTGAGGAGTTACTGCATAAAATTGCTCTGTTTTTCAAAATTTGAGTTTTCCAGAATTTCGACCGATCGAGGGTGTTTTTCGATCGATCGAAATTGTGATTAAAATTTTTGGTTTGATTCTGTTCAACTCGATTGGTATTCAATCGATACTCAATCGATCGAAACTGAAAAATTTTCAGTTTTTAGAGTTTCGACCAAAATTTGTTTTCATGCATCATTTATGGTTAGGATTCATATGAGTTGCATTGTTTTTGTATCCATCTTGCAGTTTTGCAGTCATATCTCTCATTTTTTTCACACATAACATGCATACACTTTGCTAAATTAGGTACTCAACTTGAATTAAAAATTGATTGATTAATTTTTGAGTCCTTTGTACATTTTAGTATATGCTATTTTTCTTGATGTGTGAAATGCAGAAAATATTTTTCTTAAGAGATATGATGGATAATTAATGTGCAAATATTTTCTCTACTCTTACAACTATTTATGAGTCACATAGTATCAAGTATGCATTTATTGAAAGAGAGAATATTTTTCTTTATGTGTATCCTCAACTCAATTTTTTTTGGGTTTGTGTGTTTTTATTTATCCCTATCTCCTATACTTTCCCTAAAACTGTTTTTCCCAAAACTTGTTTTGTTTTTTATTTTTATTTTTATAGGGGGAGAAAAGTTTTTTTTAACCTTTGTTGTTCATAAGGGGAGTTGTTGCTCTTCATTGGGGGAGTTCTCTCTATTTTCTATCTCTTTTTTCTCTCATGTTTACTGTCACTCTACTCTTTGTTTGAGTTGTCTTTGTCAATATGTGACAAAAAAGGGGAGAAATAGATGATATGTGAGATAAAATTGTTTTTGAAAGAGGGAGAATATAAAAACTTTTTGATGTATCTAACTTAGGAGGAGAGTTAATTTAATTTTGTTTTTATATTTTATATTATTGTTTATATGTCTTTCTTTCCACACATGCGGTGATGTGTTTGTTGAGTGTTTCAGGAAAGACAGGTGCATTCTGATCAAGACCTTCTACCTCTTCTTGGCAACTTCTAGGTTATGAGTCTTAGATTGGGATTTGTGATGTAATTGGGCATTTTATTGTATTGGGTTGTTCTTGTATTTTAACATTTCATTTTGTATGAAAGTTTTGTCACGAATTGCCAAAGGGGGAGATTGTTAGGTTCTAAAAGTTTAGAACAATTGGCAAATCGTGAGCACACAAGAACATGTAAGCTGCAGAAAGAAGAATTCAGAAATTGCCTGGTTCGATCGATCGAGAAACAGGCTCAACTGATCGAGAATCGTATTTGCAGAATTTTAAGTTGGCCCAAACAGCAGTTCTAGCCCATTAAGGATTAGGGTTTCAGATTTACTTCTCCTACTATATAAAGGAAACCCTAAGCACGTTTATTTACAAGGCTTTTAGAGGGAGAAGAGTGTGCTTCTTTTGTATTTAGGGTTTTGTTCCTAAAACCTCTCTTATAACTTCTACCGGTGTTATTCCTTGAAGAATTTCAAGATCCGGTATTGCTGAAGTTGCCGCCTTCTCTAGTCATCAAAGGAGTTGATGATCTAAACCTTCAAGGGTGGTCTTGGAGTCACAAACAGGAGAGTTTGTGTTGCTAAACTTTTGAGTGGGATCTCAAAGTCACAAGCGTGGGTGTTTGTGTTTTGCAAAGATTAAAGAAAGAAGGAGTCCGTGGTCTCGGAGCTATTATGGGGTCGTGGTAGTAAGTTTCCTACAGGCAGGTAGCAATAGGATGTTAGTGGTCTAAGTCGCTATTGTGTAAATTTCGATTCTTTCTAGTGGATTTGCTATTTTACCTTGAGGATAGTTAGGTTAAATCCTCCCCAGGTTTTTTACCGGTTTGGTTTTCCTGGGTCATCAGATCTTTGTGTTCTTTTTTTTCCGCTGCTTTATTGTTTATGATTGTTTTGTTTTAACCTAGATCTGAATAATAAACCTAAGTATTCACTTAGTTAATTAATTAGGTTAAACAATCTAAGTTTACAGGGGTCTAAACGAACTCACAAATACAAATCTGCACAGCCATTTTACATACAGATCACATCCCATCTTGTGATTTTTCAACTAAATAAATTTGAATATGCACAGCTATTTTACATAAAGACCACATCCCAAATTCTGAATTTTTCTTACAAAATAAAAAAATATGAATAAAGGTCACATCCCTAGTTCTGATTTCTTATTTGCCTTTCTTCATCCACAAAGTCCACCAAATTGTAAAGCTTCATTGATTATTTTGACAGAGAGACCCTTTGGTTACAAAATATATGAAACCAAAAAAAAAAAAAAAAAGATCAGAATTTTAAGTCCCAAGACAAGGACAAGGACTATTTATCAAAACCCAAAAAGGAAAACACATGAATTAAATAAATAAAACCCAAAAAAGTTAATAGAGTTACCCGCAGAAGTAGAGGGAGGCTGAGGCTGAGGCTGAGGAGGAGAGGCATTTGATCTCATTTCCACCATTTTCATGGGTTGAGAGGATGAAGAAGCCATTATCTATCTCACACAAAAGTAATGAGCTCAAAGGGTTTGTGACTGTGTGTTTGTGTTCAAAGAAATGATCTAGCTTGAATATTTATCATTTAAATTAAATTATTGATGGTCAAGATTAATCTACCTGGAAAAGATGCAACCTACATATTTATGTTCTTAAGACTTAAAGTCACCAAATCTTTATTGTAATAGAAATGAAAAGATTAGCTTCACAGATGAAGATAATCTTTCACACATACAAGCATCTTTCAGCCTCACAATCTAGGCTTCTTTCAACCTAAAAAAAGATAATCTCCTATCCTTTGCAAAAAGATAAAATATATTACAAATTTACAATCATGATGTAACAAACCTCATGAACAAGAGGACATCCTTCATCCCTTATCCTCTTTGATATGTGTTCTAGTGCAACTTTGGCAACGTTTTGTTCGGCTGCTTTTTTTTTGTAAAAAAGTGTTTGAAGAGGTATAGGTTGCTCCATCCACTTCCACTGTTGACTTAAACATTAGTGCATTCGATGGTCTCTCACTCATAGTTTGATATATTGGTTGCGGAATGGTTGACCTTTGTGTGTAGACTAGTAGAAGGTTCTTGTACATCAATGGGGGGTTTGGACGATTAAAACAAATTCAAGCTAAATACTGCTTATATTATAGATGACCATGGAGCCACATGCATATTAAAATGACAAACAAATGGGTTAAACATGAGTCAACAATGAGAAAGCACTTTGCAATATTATAAGAAACATTGCATAATTACAATAAAAATAGAAGTGAACTAGTCTGTTATTTAAGCAACAACATCATCTTGTACATGGGAAAATAAAATACAAATCTGCATAGCCATTTTACATACAAATCACATCCCATCTTCTGATTTTTCAACTAAATTAAAAAAATTTGAATATGTACATCCATTTTACATAAAGACCACAACCCAAGTTTTGATTTTTTCTAACAAAATATAAAATATGAATCAAGGTTACATCCCAAGTTCTAATTTCTTATTTGCCTTTCTTCATCAACAGAGTCCACCAAATTGTAAAGCTTCATTCATTATTTTGACAAAGAGACCCTTTGGTTGCAAAATATATGAAACAACCACCCCCCCCCCCCCAAAAAAAAAGCTCAGAATTTTAATTACCAAGACAAGGACTATTTATCAAAACCCAAAAAGGAAAATGTATGAAATAAATAAATAAATAAAACACAAAAAAGTTAATATAGTAACCCGCAGAAGTAAAGGGAGGCTGAAGCGGAACTGAGAGCTGAGGCTAAGGAGGAGATGCATTTGATCTCATTTCCACCATTTTCATGGGTTGAGAGGACAAAGAAGCCATTATCTATCTCACACAAAAGTAATGAGCTTAAAAGGTCTGTGGCTGTGTGTTTGTGTTCAAAGAATTGATCTAGCTTGAATATTTATTATCCAAATTAAATTACCGAGGGTCAAGAATAATCTACCTAGAAAAGATGCAACCTACATATTTATGTTCTAACGACTTAAAGTCACCAAATCTTTATTGTAATAGAAATGAAAAGATCAGCTTCACAGATGAAGATAATCTTTCACACATACAAGCATCTTTCAGCCTCACAATCTAGGCTTCTTTCAACCTAAAAAAAGATAATCTCCTATCCTTTGTAAAAAGATAAAATATATTACAAGTTTACAATCATGATGTAACAAACCTAATGAATGAGAGGACATCCTTCATCCCTTATCCTCTTTGATATGTGTTCCAGTGCAACTTTGGCAACGTATTGTTCGGCTTTTTTTTTTTTTTTTTTTTTTTTTTTTTTTTTTGTAAAAAAGTGTTTGGAGAGGTATAGGTCACTCCATCCACTATTGACCTAAACCTTAGTGCATTCGATGGTCCCTCACACGTAGTTCGATATATTGGCTGCGGAATAGTTGAGCTTCGTGTGTAGACTAGTAGAAGGTTCTTGTACATCAAGGGGGGGTCTAGACGGCCAAAAAAAATCCACACAAGTTTTTGAGAATACTTCTCCACAACAGCTAGCAAAACAAATTCAAGCTAAATATTGCTTATATTATAAATGACCATGAAGCCACATATTAAAATGACAAACAAATGGGTTAAACATGAGTCAACAATGAGAAAGCACTTTGAAATATTATAAGAAACATTGCTTAATTACAATAAAAATAGAAGTGAACTAGTCTGCTATTTAAGCAACAACATCATGTTGTACATGGGAAAATAAAATACAAATATGCACAGCCATTTCACATACGGATCACATCCCATCTTGTGATTTTTCAACTAAATTATAAAATTTGAATATGCACAGCCATTTTACATAAAGACCACAACCCAACTTTTGATTTTTTCTTACAAAATATAAATATGAATCAAGGTCACATCCCAAGTTCTGATTTCTTATTTGCCTTTCTTCATCAACAGAGTCCACCAAATTGTAAAGCTTAATTCATTATTTTGACAGAGAGACCCTTTGATTGCAAAATATATGAAACCCAAAAAAAAAAAAAAAAAAAAAAAGCTCAAAATTTTAAGTACTAAGACAAGGACGTTTATCAAAACCCAAAAATGAAAATGCATAAAAAGAAATAAATAAAACCCAAAAAAAGTTAATGTAGTTACGCGCAGAAGAGGAGGACACTGCAGAAGTAGAGGGAAGCAGAGGCTGAGGCTGAAGCTGAGGCTAAGAGGGAAGCTGTGGCTGAGGTTGAGGTTGAGGCTGAGGTTGAAGTGGAACTGAGAGCTGAGGCTGAGTAAAGGCATTTGATACCATTTTCAAGGGTTGAGAAGACGAAGAAGCCATTATCTATCTCACACAAAAGTAGTGAGCTGAAGGCAATTGTTGTGGTGGAGGCTGTTTGAATGTAAGAGTGGGAAGTGTGGGGTATGTGGGGTAGGGTTTTCTAACTTTTGCTTTTATAGTCTAACTAGTTTTAGTTTAATTAGATATTTACTTATTTTAATTATAGTTAGTTAATCTAATGGGTTTTAAAATGCCATGCCATCCTTAAGATTCCCTTGAGTTGCAGGTGGGTCTTAGACTCAATCTTTTGGCTGCACAATAGAGAAGGTGTCTACTCATGCAAGTCCGGGTACAAGGTGGCTATACAATTAGCAAATGAGGAAAACTGGAGTGAGATTTCCACGGGGTCTGTAGGTAATCATGTGTGGTCTCTAATTTGGAAGCTTAATGTACCAAATAAAATTAAGGTCTTTGGATGGCAAGCAATCCAAGAAATATTGCCGACTCGGGTGAACTTGGACAAGAGGTAAATCATCCAAGATAATCTATGCCAGTACTATGCGAGGCAACCTGAAACTAGGGTGCACGCATTGTCGGAATGTGGTGCTACCCAAGATGTTTGGGCAGGAAACATAAATAGTCTCCAAAAACTTCAAACTAGCCAATGTGACATGAAGGAGCTGGTGGTGCAGCTCTTTGACAGATTGAGTAAGCCAGAATTTGAAGTGTTCATCGTGCAAGCATGGTTCATATGGAACCAGAGGAACACGGTACTGCATACGGGAAAATTTAAAGAACCAGGTTGGTTGAATAAGAGAGCTAAGGACTACCTTGAGGAGTTTCAGAATTAGCAGCAACAACTTTCGACCTTCACTCCAACAACTGTAAAGAATAAATGGGATCCACCACCACCTTCAGCTCTAAAACTGAACTTTGACGTTGCCTTTTTTGCAGAACAGAATTGCACTGGGTTCGGGGCGATTATTCAAAATGAAAGTGGAGAGGTTATGGCTACCATGTCAGCTAAGGGTCCACTGGTATCGAACAGTGATGAGGCAAAGGCTTTGGTATGTAGAAAAGCTCTTGAGTTCTCCATTGATGCAGGTTTTTAGAGCTTATCATTGAAAGGGGATAACGCATATGTCATGAAAGCGTTGTGTTCAGCCTTACTGAATCGCTACTTACTGGGAAATATTTTTGATGATGTTAAATACCTTATGAATGGCTTGTGGTATGTAGCAGTCAAATGTATTGGTAGGGAGGGAAATAGAGTAGCCCATGATCTCGCTAGATTTGCTAAGAATACTCAGGGAGAATTGTATTGGCTAGAAGATTCCCCTCTGCCAACGATTAATGCTCTGTATCAGGACATGATTAGTTTGGTTGAATGAAAGTTGGTTTGGTCTTCAAAAAAAAAAAAAAAAATTCCATGTTTAAGAAGATAAAATGAAAAGTGTGGGGTGCTTTTTTGTACTCCCAGGGAAACTTATTGCGTACTCCCTGGGAAACTTTTTGCAATCCCACGTCGAAAGAATCTTTCCCACTTGTTGCCTTATAAGCGTGAAGCCGAAGGAGTAGTGTACCATCAGTTATTAATAACTATTAAGCTAAGGCCGGATTTGAGGACTGATTTGATCATATAAACAAAAAAAAGCCTAAATATTTTAAAATAAAATAATGGAGGCCCAAAGTATATATAAACAAATGGAGGCCCAAAGCAAAAAATATATAATAACAAAGGCCCAAAGCTCAAATATTTACAAACTTTATATTATATATTTAATGTAAAGTATAATATAATAATAAATTTCGATTTGGTCGATTCAGTGCATGAAAATCTGCCATTGAAAACCAAATACCAAAATTTTTAGTTTTTAATATAATAAAACCGAAAATGAACCGAAATTTTTGCAATGGTTTGGTTGGTTTGAAGCAATTTTTTGAACTTTTTCGGTTTCTTGGTTTTTTGCACACCCCGAGCTTAAAGGGTATGTGACTGTGTGTTGGTGTTCAAAGAGATAAGATGAGACAGCTTTTTCTAGGGTTCTGCTCCATTGTTTAAAATTTCTTTCGTGATTTTAGGAGTCAAAAATTGAGGGCAAGTTTGGTAACATTGTTCTAGTCTGTTGTTTGTACTTTTTGGAAATATGTGTGGGTGAAAAAGTATGTAAAAATACGTGTAATGTTATTTAAATACTGAAAAATTATTGTTCAAAACACCCTACCAAACAACCCTTAAAGATTTTGAGAATACTTTGTTATCCTTTTAAAGGAAAATGCAAAAGCTACTAATTTAATTAAGGCCACATAGCCAAAGCTACGACTCAAAGTCTAAAGAGTTCCAACCAATTTCATAATTTAATTCAAACAACGATTAAATATAATTTCTTCTAAGAAAAAAAAAATTAAAAAACATTGTTTTTATTGAATTGGGATTTTTTATTTTTATTTTTATAAACATGATATGTCTCTTAAATTGAGAAATCAAATATACTTGCACTCAAGTTTTGTATAATTTTTTCCTCAAAAAAAAAAAAAAAAAATTTGTGTACAATAACAAAATAAATAAATGTATTAGTATGAGTTACTTTTGATGAGTTATGAAATTATGATTTATGATATTACAAATTTTGCTACATAAGTCTTATAAATTAGTGTATAATCAAATACATAAAACTAAATTTTTGACATTGCACAAAATATATTCTTACCACATCAATTTATAAGTTTTTTTGTAATAAAAATTATAGTGACTATAACATTTTTCTTTAATATTATATATGTAAAAGTTGATATAATAGTTTATAACATGTGTATTAGTATATAGTAACATTTATAGTATTCCAATCATTTTGGTTCTATCCTTTTAAATGGCTATGAAAGTTTTATTACTTAGATCACTTTGTTATATATATATATATATATATATATATAAAATTAAAAATAAATTGAGGCATTAATAGTAATGTAGGGGTCAAAGGCCCAATTCCATATAGTGGGCCGTGGGCCTGTCCGAAGAGATCTGGCCATCCGAGGACAGCAGATCACGAAGACTGTACTTGGTTTAACTCCTCCCCATAGTAAAACGTGTGTGAAGGAAGAAAGGAGTAGTCTGAGGATCATTGCCTGGTCGGATGATAAAAGGGACGATCCAAGTAGACGTCCCAGTATTGATCCTGTCATTTCTAGAGAACCTCCTGGTTCATCTGGGCAGAGAGGGCAGGTGGCAGCAAAGAGATATTATGTGAAAAGCTACTGCCACCGCATTTATAACCTAGCAGCTAACTTCCTGACCGCATTAATGGGGAAAAGACATCTGAACAGTGACCTTCATCCTTTACAGCTGCCACATGAAGACTTCAAGTGAAGGTTGATGGGACAAGTATCAAAGGAGACTCACCTAACCGGCACGTAAGGCAAATTGACCTATAAATAGAGCTGGGAACAGAGTAAAGAGGGAGAAAAAAAGAACCAGGAGAAACAGAGAAGTTATAGAAAAAGAGAACAGAAAAGAGGAAGATAGAATTACTCAGGACAGTTGCCTAAGCTTTCTCCTCGGACTAAGCCAAGAAGGATTCTGTACAATCTCAATATTTCATTCACATTAATCTGGTCATTACCATACTTAGGCCATCAACCCACTCGCTCTCAATCAAGTTTTCTTCGGTCCACTCTCTCAACAAATTCATTCCAAGGATACTGTATACATCATGGGCCTCAATTTCTTCTGCTTGTAGGCCCATCTGTTGATTTGTGTCTTTACAATTGGCCCTGTTTGTGGGAAGTTAACTGTTGTACCGGTGAGTTGAGGCTTGAACCATGGTTGGATCAGGTCCTCATAGAGCAGAGTTAGATGGCTCTCAGCATCTTGATCACTTCGTGCACCTTGAGCGTGAAAGGGACCGTGAAGGGAGCGCGCATACTGTGCACACAAGAAGGAGTTGACGTCGAAATGAAGAAGACGGGCCTTACCAAGACGCTACTAGGAAGATGCAACGCGAGATTAATCCTTAGAAAGAGAAGCTACGCCGTGTGCAAAGGAGGCGTAGTCCATCCAGCAGTCCGTCCGTCACCGATAATTCTTCTGAAACTGATGAAGATGATAACTATAGACTCGGTCACGTACGCCCCCTAGTGAGTCCTACTCTCATGAGGAAGAGCATTACCATGGCCACGAGGGCAGAAACACGTCCTCATGAGGTGTAGGGAATGATGCAATGAATAGGGCACTTAACCAGATTTCTAAGTCGCCCTTCAAACGCAGAATCAAAGCTGGAAGCCTTCCTTGGCGTTTTACTCAGCCTATTTTCACTGCATATAATGGACGGTTCGACCCTGTGGAACACGTAAACCATTTCAATCAGAAGATGGCTGTCCACTCTCGGAATGAGACTCTCATGTGCAAGGTGTTCCCTTCCAGTTTAGGACCTGTAGCCATGAGATGGTTTGATGGTCTTGCTGCCAACTCTATCAGATCCTTTCGGCCGCTTACTAAGGCCTTTTGCTCTCGGTTCGTTACGAACACCAGGGTCCCTCGGCCATTAGATTCCTTGATGTCCATGTCTATGCAAGAAGGGGAGACGCTGAAAATGTACTCGGATAGATACTGGGAGATGTTCAACGAAATTGAAGGGAGTTTCGACGACGTGGCTGTAAGAACTTTCAAGGTTGGCTTGCCAGCCAAGCATGATCTGAGGAAATCACTAACCAAGAAGCCCATGAGAAGCGTGCATCGGTTAATGGACCGCATCGATGAGTATAAGCGGGTGGAGAAGGATCAACTGCTCGGAAAGGGCAAAACCAAGGTTATCCCTCAGGAGAGGAGGGATTTCAGGTCGGACCGATATAGCAATAGCAAGCCACGGAGGGACTATAGCGTGTAGTCTGGATCTGTTGCATCGCAAGCAGTCTATGCCGTGTTCCGAGAGCCAATCCACCAGATTCTAGAGAAAATCCAGAATGAGCCATACTTCAGATGGCCGAACAAGATGGAAGGAGACCCCACGAAGCGCAATCAGAGCCTTCACTGCCAAAACCAACAGGAACGAGGTCATACCACAGAGGATTTCTGGACTCTGAGAAGCCACTTAGAACAACTTGCTAGGGAAGGAAAGCTACAGCAGTTTGTACACTGCCCCAATTGTCATGGAGACCTCGGTAGGTCGGGGGCTTCCGGGACTGCCTCATCAAGACCCCTATTGGGCACGATCAACGTCATCTTTGCAGCACCCCGAAGAACAGGATCCTACCCATTTAGAGTAATGTCCGTCTCTAGAACATCTGCCGAGGACACAGATCAAGAGATAAAACGAGCTAGAGTAGAGATCAGACCAGCCTTGAGCTTCTCTGACGAGGATAAGCAAGGCACTATACAGCCCCACGATGACGCTCTGGTCATCACTCTTAGAATAGGAGGGTACGACGTGAGGAGGGTGATAGTCGATCAGGGGAGTGGAGCTAAGATCATGTATCCAGACCTATATAAAGGACTAGGTTTGCGACCTGAAGATCTGACTGCGTATGACTCGCCCCTGGTCAGCTTTGATGGGAAAACCATCATCCCCAAGGGTCAGATCAGGCTGCCTGTACAAGCAGGGTTCGAGGTAGTCGAGGTAGACTTTATTATAGTGGACGCATACTCTCCCTACACGACTATTGTGGCCAGACTATGGCTTCACGCTCTAGGAGCTGTTTCGTCAACCTTGCACCTAAAGGTTACATTCCCGTCTGAGGGACGAGTGGAGGAGATTGTAGGAAGCCAATCTATGGCAAGACAATGCCTCATAGCTGCCATTACGCGTCAATCTGTTGCCGAGCCAGCAACCACCTTGAGCAGGGACTCGTAGCAGTCAGAGACCCCGATTCTGCTTAACGTCGTGGAATTGGATAAGGAAAAGTGTGAGAGGTTGGAGAAAGTCGTCATCGACGGAGACCCAGAGAGGTTCTTCCAGGTCGGGGCCCAGCTGCCCCCTCGGGATAAGAAGGAGCTGATGGCATTCCTTAGAAGAAACATCGACGTGTTTGCTTGGAACTTTTATGAGGCCCCAAGGGTAGATCCAGAGTTTATCTGTCATCACCTGAATGTAAGCCCAGCTGCCCTACCTAGGAAGCAGCCACCTCAGCGCTCTTCCAAAGAGCATTCTGCCGCTGTGAGAGAAGAGGTGAACAAACTCAAACAGGCAGGGGCTATTAAGGAGGTGTTCTATCCTGAATGGTTGGTCAATACAGTGGTGGTGAAGAAAAAGAACGGGAAGTGGCGCGTATGTGTGGATTTCACAGACTTGAACAAAGCTTGTCCGAAGGATCCATTCCCTATGCCTCGGATTGATCAGCTAGTGGACGCCACTGTGGGATATCCTCGAATGAGCTTCTTAGACGCCTTTCAAGGGTACCACCAGATTCCCTTGGCTCTAGATGATCAAGAAAAGACGGCCTTCGTCACCCCCATTGGGAATTACCATTACAAGGTGATGCCGTTTGGCCTGAAAAATGCAGGCTCCACCTATTAGAGGATGATGACAAAAATGTTCGAACCACAGCTGGGGAAGTGCATTGAGATCTACATAGATGACATGGTGGTCAAGAGCAAGCTAGAATCCGAGCATGTCAGTGACCTTGGGAGCATCTTTGAAATCTTAAAGAAACACAGGTTAAAGCTCAATGCTTTAAAATGTTCTTTCGGCGTTGGATCAGGAAAGTTTTTGGGTTATATGGTAACCCATCGCGGAATTGAGGTTAACCCCGACCAGATAAAGGCGATCAACAACCTGCAGCCTCCTCGGAATCCTAAAGAGGTTCAGAGGTTGACAGGGATGACAGCTGCTCTCAACCGATTCATCTCCAAGTCGGCAGAAAGGTGTCGACCTTTCTTCCAGCTGTTGAACAAGTGGAAAGGGTTTGAATGGAATACAGAGTGTGCTCTAGCTTTCCAGCAGCTAAAAGAATACTTATCTCGACCCCTTATCATGTCCAGCCCCATAACGGATGAGGTCCTGTTCACCTATATCGCTATAGCCACCCATGCAGCAAGTCTGGTATTGGTTCGGGTCGACAACGGTGTTCAAAAACTTGTTTACTACGTGAGTAAATCTTTACATGAGGCCGAAATCCGTTACTTGCCACTGGAAAAAGCCATCTTTGCAGTTGTCCATACCACTCACAAGCTTCCTCACTATTTCCAGTCACATATAGTTGTGGTCCTTACCCAACTCCTACTCAGGTTACTGTTTCAAAGTGCAGATTATACGGGAAAGATTGCAAAGTGGGGCACGGTCCTAGTGGCCTTCGATATAAAGTGCATGCCTCGCACCTCAGTTAAGGGACAAATACTGGCTGACCTGGTGGCCGAGTTCACTGAGCCCGTGCTAGAAGAAAGTGCTGAGGATATGCACATAGGTGGAAATTCAGTTGGCCTAGTGTCCGTACAAGGATCTCCACCCTGGAAATTGTATGCAGACGGTGCGGCTAATTAAAGAGGCTTAAGAGTGGGGCTAGTTTTGATATCTCCTGAGAATATTAATATCGAAATATTCCTTAGACTAAACTTCCCCGCAACAAATAATGAAGCCGAGTACGAAGCGCTATTGGTCGGAATGGCCACGGTCAGAAGAATGGGTGGGAACACCGTGGAGGTATTCTCGGACTCAGCACTGGTCGTCGGCCAGGTCAGGGGAGAGCTAGAAGCACGCGATGAAAGAATGCAGAAGTATCTAAGACATGTTAAGCAACTGCAATCACAGTTCAAGTCATTTAGTTTGTAACATATCCATCGGAGTGGAAACACGCACGCGGACTCCTTGGCCACTCTTGTGACCTCCTCGGCTCAAAGATTACCCCGGCTTATCTTGGTGGAAGATGTACATAAGCATGTTGAGGAGGACGAAGGACCTAGCATATGTCAAGTTAGAATGGGACCAAGCTGGATGGACCCTATGGTAACCTACCTAAGAGATGATGTCCTACCGCCAGACAAGGCCGAAGTTGACAAGGTGCGGAGGAAAGCTCCTCGGTTCTGGCTCTCAGGAGACAACAAGCTTTACAAACGCTCTTTCTCCGGACCCTACTTATTGTGTGTGCACCCTGAGGCCTCAGAGTTGCTCCTTGAAGAGTTGCATGAAGGAATTTGTGGCAGCCACACAAGAGGCAGGTCTCTAGCTCACAGAGCTCTAACTCAGGAATATTGGTGGCCGAACATGCAGAGGGAATCACAGAAGTACGTGAGAAAGTGTGATCAATGATAGAGATTTGCACCAAACATACATCAGCCAGAGGGAGTTCTAAATCCCCTATTCAGCCCGTGGCCTTTCACTTAGTGGGGTTTGGACATTGTAGGCCCCTTCCCTAAAGCAGCTGGGAGTAAGAAATACTTGGTCGTTGGAACAGACTACTTCACCAAGTGGGTTGAAGCCGAGCCGTTAGCAAACATCAGGGATGTGGATGTCCAGAAGTTTGTATGGAAGAATATCGTAATCCGGTTTAGAGTACCACACACTCTCATCTTGAACAATGGTCTTCAATTTGACGGTAAAGCGTTTAGAAGATTTTGTTGTGGATTAGGCATTACGAACAGGTACTCCACCCCTGCGTATCCCCAAGGAAACGGTCAGGCTGAGGCAGTCAACAAAGTCATAGTAAGCGGTCTGAAGAAAAGGCTAGATGATGCTAAAGGGAAGTGGGTGGAAGAATTACCACATGTTCTCTGGACCTACAGGACCACTCCTCAGAGATCTACGGGGGAAACCCCCTTTGCAATGACGTACGGTGTTGAAGCTATTATTCCCATAGAAACTGGGTTCCCCACATTTAGAACAAGTTCTTTCACCTCGGCTGACAATGAAAGACTGTTAAATAATAATCTGGATCTGGTCGCTGAACGAAGGGAAACCGCTGCGGTTCAGTTAGCCTACTATCAGCATAAGCTTAAGCAGAAGTATGATGCCAATGTTAGGCTGAGACCACTTGCACCAGGAGATTTGGTTTTGCGAAAGGTTGTGGGCACAGCAAAGAACCCGGCCTGGGGAAAATCAGGGCCCAATTGGGAAGGTCCTTACCGTATCCAGTTTATAGCTGGGATATGAGTGTTTTACTTGGAAGATTTGGACGAGAGGGCAATACCACACCCTTGGAATGTAAATAACCTCAAAAGGTATTATTATTAATAAAAGTTTCAATTCTCGCATTGGATTCTATCATATTGCTTGTTTAATAAGTATTAAAAAGAACCTTGGTCATGCCTGGTCTTTCGGGCCACATACCTTGGGTAAATTAACATTCTAGTTCATTTTACTAAGTGTTTAATAGAACCTTGGTCATGCCTGGTCCGTCAGATCACATACGTTGGGTAAATTAACATTCTAGTTCATTTTACTAAGTGTTAAACAGAACCTTGGTCATGCCTGGTCCCTCGGACCACATACCTTGGGTAAATTAACATTCTAGTTCATTTTACTAAGTGTTAAACAGAACCTTGGTCATGCCTGGTCCCTCAAACCACATTCCTTGGGTAAATTAACATTCTAGTTCATTTTACTAAGTGTTAAATAGAATCTTAGTCATGACTGGTCCCTCGGATCACATACCTTAGGTAAATTAACGTTCTAATTCGCT
Source organism: Lithocarpus polystachyus (assembly GCA_033629205.1). Lineage (NCBI taxonomy): Eukaryota > Viridiplantae > Streptophyta > Magnoliopsida > Fagales > Fagaceae > Lithocarpus > Lithocarpus polystachyus. The sequence goes on along the minus strand of CM066163.1, from coordinate 11,875,406 downwards.
TTACTAAGTGTTAAACAGAACTTTGGTCATGCCTGGCCCCTCGGATCACATACCTTGGGTAACTTAACATTCTAGTTCATTTCACTAAGCGCTAAAATACGACCTTGGCCATACACAGCCCCTCATATCATACATCCGAGCAGTCTCATCATCCCCAAATTTATCATTAAGTATTCAACAGAAATTTGATCTTGTGTATTTTCTCATACCGCATACTTTGGACGAACTTGATTTCAGTAGTGGCAGACTCAATTGTGTTGGCATAAATTTATACCTATCTGTTAAAACAAGTTGAATTAATTGAGTTACGGCGAAATAAATGGAAGACTTGCATCATGTTTACCATTGGCCTCGGGTTACTATTCTCATACTCATGGTATCTACATTATTCCATTCGAACAAAAGTTTACTGCCTTCATTACTCAGTTCTCTCATTCTCCCCATCAAGAAGTTCAGGTTCTTACGGATTTTAAAGATTGTAAAACAAAAAATGAATAGATAGAATTAAGGCTAATTGAAGATGAATCCAAGTGTTCTCATTAATCAAAAAAGTAAAAGTACATCAACTCCGCATACAAAGGGTTGCTACAAGGATTAAAACAAAAGAAAAAACAACAACAACAAAAGACAACAAAAACTAAAAACCCTAATCCTAAGTCTGAGTGATTTGAGGAGGAAGGCTATCTGGTCCGCTCGGCTCGGCCTCAGAAGATCCAGCTTCAGCCTCCGAGGTAGCTGCGTCCTTGGCCTTGCCGGCATCCGCAGCCGTAGAAAAAATATCTGGAGCTGCTTGTTCATGCGGGGCCATCTGTCCCTCCGGAACCTCATGATCGGATTCAAGAGGAACAAGCGCCAGACTTGCAGGCTCCGGAGCTTGGGACGATAAGGGCGCAGGGTCAGCCGGGTTCAACCTGATGTGTGGATGAAAGTAGATACTCCCCGGCTGCCTAAGGTCCGAGTCAGTTGGGACTCCTGCCAAGTTCAATGCCTCCTCCCAGGTGAACTTGCAGTAGTCCCTGCATACCTCGGAGACTTCTTCCGCGAGCCTTATCTTCGTTTCTTTTATGCCGCAGATGTACTCGGCATTCTTCTTGGCCTCGGCTACTTCCAATGCCTCCCGAGCTTCCCTTTCAGCCTTCTCAGCCTTCTTAAGGCTAGACTTGAGCTCCAAGACCAATTGCCTCTGAGTGGCCAGCTCTATCTCCGTCATGTACAATTTCTTTCGCTGGTCCTTAGCTTGGTCTTGGGCATTTTTAAAGCCAGCCTCGGCACTCCTTCTCTCTCTCTCTTCAGTAGTTAGCTTTTTGGCTAACTCCTGTTTTTCATGCTTCACAGCCCCCAAGCTTTTCTCCACGTCCTTATGCAATTCGGTGTTGGCCCTAGCCTAGTTACGGGAGTCCCTGACCCAATCTTCAGCGACGTAGACTTGTTGGGTAAGCTGCACAATAAGAACGACAAAATTACATCACATTAGACAGCAATAAAGTACATATTTCAAAATAGGTTAACCTAGTTGATAAAGAAATGATCAGGAACCTACCATGGCCAAATCTCTCTTCATGGACATGAACAGGTCCGCCTGCCTCCAAGACCTCACTGCCTCCATGTCCCAAGGCAAAAGCAAAGGGCGCTCCAAGGCCTCAGCAATGTAGCCCGAGCGCCCCTTTTGAAATTCTCTTATGGAGGCAGTAGACGGGATTGGAGCACCGTCTAATTCCAGCCGAGGTGCCCAAGCTGGTGGTTGCTGGACATCCCTAACATGGACATCACCCCTGTGCTCGGATGGGGAGATCCTTCTATCATCTCTCCCACCCTTTTGTTGCTTTGGACCCTTCTTTTGGGGAGGGGGCACTTCACCCTCTTCGGCGTCCAGTTTTACGACCTTCCTCTTCTTCTTGAGGTCTGGCATGGGAAGAAGGCCGAGCCCAGTTGCAGGAGGAGGAGGAGGTGGGGGGGAGGTCGGTGATGGTTTTCTCCTTGGGCGCCTCCTTGGAAGGAGCACCCTTGCTCCTCTCGGCTAGAAGGTCCCTCAACCCCGCTCTAGGCTTCAGGGGCATTTTGTCTTCTTCCTCCTCGGTACTTTCAGAATCCGGAACACTCCGAGGTTTATCTTGCACTTCCTCTTCGCCCTCGAAGCGGAATTGGTCTATTTCGTCCTCTAAGGTTAGCTGAGAGGAAGTAGACTCTACTCTTTGATGAGTAGCTGGTTGAGGAGGGACTTGTTGAATCGGCCACTTGACAGGAGGGAGGTCTTTCTTGGACAAGAAACTCGGCCGAGAGACGTCGATTCTGTGGATTCTCTTATCTCCTGCTCGGATGGCGTTCCCAATGTCCTGGAAGCTATCCGATAAAGGGACAAAGTCCAATATCAGGTGAGCAAAACACAGTTGACCTTCTTTGTGAACAAACACCTCGGATCGTGATACAAGCTTTCTATCTGCAATCACAGCCAAGAAGCACGAAATCAATGACTAAGTCAGAATCAGATGTTAGAACAACGGAACAAAATAAAACCTAATGTGCAAATTCTTTGTAAACTCAATCTAATCCTAAGGCGCCCCACCTGGCTCCCCCTCCTTGGTCGGACAATGGTGACCATCGTGTCACGCCCCAGAGACGATGACGAAATCGTCCTTCATGCCCTTGTTGGACTTCGGGAGGCACGATATCATTTTTACAACGAAGGACCGGGATTTTAAGTAGTACCCCTCGTCGACCAGCAAGTGACACTCGTACATATGTACGACGTCGTGCTAAGTGAGTTGCAGACCCATCATTTGGTTGAGTGCGTCAACGCAGCCCAAAACCCTAAGGTATTCACGAGTTACAAATCCCATGGGAATTGTCATCCCCCCCTCTAGGAAAGCAATCACAGGAATGACTACTTCACCGGTTTTCCTAGCGGTTAGAATGTCTTTCGGCGGGCAATACTGAAGACTTACTCTCTCGGGTATGTTATATTTCGCCTTAAAAAGTTCTATTGCTACAGGCGAGTTATCGAGATCCTTAAATCTACCCATTTGAGTATGAGGGGACATAGAGAAAACTTCCTAGCAGAGAAATAAGACAAAAACAAACGGGTCAAGGTGCTCGGCCGAGGAGAAAATAACTTAAAAATCAGGTACTTACAGAAGTAATTGAGGTTCTTGTCTCAGTAACTTCCTAAATACCAAGAATTTTTAGTATAAATGCTCTCGGAATAGTTAGAATAAAGTAACGAATGGGGGCTGGGATGCTCAAAAACTCTAGAATGCTTAAGGATATGCAAAATGAGTAAGACAGCCCTCTCAGAACCTTTTATATAGGAAGGAAGAGTAAGTGGGAGTTATCCCGCTCGAAATTTCACGAAGAAATCCTAACCGTGGGATCTGCATCCCACCGTTGATAAAAGAGACAAAGCGCCACCTAGAGTAATAAATGATGCGTTACAATTTCTGAAGAGTCGGTAAAGTTGGCGAAACACGCGGAGGGGCGCCTCCACGTGGATAAATTCAAAAAGTTGAAAAGGTTGACCCTGAGAGAAGTCAAAATCCCGCCCTTCTCCTCGGATAAGAGAAGAAACCCGAAATTTTGAAGGGCTATTGTAGGAGTAAAAGGCCCAATTCCATATAGTGGGTCGTGGGCCTGTCCGAGGAGATGTAGCCATCCGAGGATAGCAGATCACGAAGACTGTACCTGGTTTAACTCCTCCCCATAGTAAAACGTGTGTGAAGGAAGAAAGGAGTAGTCCAAGGATCATTGCCTGGTCGGATGATAAAAGGGACAATCCAGGTAGACGTCCCAGCATTGATCTCGTCATTTCTAGAGAACCTCCTGGTTCATCTGGGCAGAGAGGGCAGGTGGCAGCAAAGAGATATTATGTGAAAGGCTGCTACCATCGCATTTATAACCCAGCAGCTAACCTCTTGACCGCATTAATGGAGAAAAGACATCTGAACAGTGACCTTCATCCTTTACAGCTGCCGCATGGAGACTTCAAGTGAAGGTTGATGGGACAAGTATCAAAGAAAACTCACCTAACCGGCACGTAAGGCAAATTGGCCTATAAATAGAGCTGGGAACAGAGTAAAGAGGGAGAAAAAAAGAACCGGGAGAAACAGGGAAGTTATAGAAAAAGAGAACAGAAAAGAGGAAGATAGAATTACTCAGGACAGTTGCCTAAGCTTTCTCCTCGGACTAAGCCGAGAAGGATTCTGTACAATCTCAATCTTTCATTCACATTAATCTGGTCATTACCATACTTGGGCCATCAACCCACTCGCTCTCAATCAAGTTTTCTTCGGTCCACTCTCTCAACAAATTCATTCCAAGGATACTGTATACATCATGGGCCTCAATTTCTTCTGCTTGTAGGCCTATCTATTGATTTGTGTCCTTACAAGTAAAATTTTATAATTTATAGTGAAACGTAGAAGAAAAAAAAACATAGATTAGTGTATGATAAGACCAAAATTCCCTTAAGCCATTTTTTTTTCCTGTTTTTCCTTCATTATCCATGCAGGGACCAAAACAATGAATTTGTAGAGTGTGGGTTGGAATATTGGGCTAAGATGAATTGGACAATAAATAAGGTGGATTTAGATGACAAGAAAAAGGAGATAGACAAGTTTCATTACAGAAAATCGTCCTTGGCAAATGTCTGAGGAGACCCGTTCTTATATATTACTCTTAGGTTTGATTACAAATATGGTTCTGGATTGCTACCATGTTTCATTCTTTGTCTTTTTTTCCTCCCCCTCTTTTACTGCCTTCCTTTTCTTTTATACTCTCTTCCCCCTTCCTTCTTTACCTTCCATGTGCAATCTAGGTGTCTTGTGTTGATACTTATCCCATCAACACCTCCCTAAAAGTCTTCATATAGCAGCTATAAAGCTGAAGGCCACTGTTCAGGTGTCACCTCCACATTAATGCGGCCAGAGAATTAGTTGCAGAGCTTTTAATGCGGTGGCAGCAGCTCTTTCTTTAGATATTTTAGGACTCCTCCTTGTCATAAATCTTTGCAATGTTTATCTGTACCAATAGAAACTTCTTGGAAAGTTCCCCTAGACGGCAGACCAACTTCGGCTTTGGTCAGCCGAGGTTACATTTGTCCTCGGCCCACCCTCCAGTGCCATTACGACCAACACTGACTTCTTCATCTAATAACACAGACTCCCTTGGTATTGTTTACCCATCCTTAGACGACCTCTAGTTCTCGGCTTGGGCTTCAGGCCCAATACATACATGGACAATGAGCTTCCGGGCCCAACTCTCCCACAATCTATTTTCACCTTTTCATTTCTCTCCCATTCATCCTCAATTCTTCATCCACCAAATGGCTCCATTTTAAAATTCTATTTTCCTATTATAAATATTAAAAAAATTATGCCTTGGACATTCTTTGAACTCTTATTAAAATCAAATATTCAAATTCAACTTAGTAAAATAAAATAAAATCTTTAAAGTGATCATTATTGTCATAAATAGTTTTATTAATTTTTTATAGAATCCTACATAATAGGAAAATATTTAACTAAAAGTTATAAAAGAAATTGAAAAACAAAAAGAAGTGGGTGCATGCACGCATACACGTACGTGTACATAACATTGTTAATCCTGAATTTGTTTGATGTAAGCCATTTTTTTAGGAAGGCTCAATGTGCACTTTATACAAAAGATGATATTGTCAAACATTCCCAAAGGAATTTCTTTTTATTTTTTAATACCTTAGGGGACCGACCACATATAAGCTTGCTGCAGTATTGGAACATAGATGAAGGACCCAACCCAATGTTATAGATCCTTTTGATTAAGCTTTCTTAGTATTGTATAGTTATGTAATTTTCCTACTCTTGTACCCTTTCTAGTTGTTTTGGGGTGTGATTTTTTTTTGAAATCTGTGTGACTACCCAAATTTTCTACATAAAATATGGATATTGAGTGGTGGCAGCTCCTTAGAATCCAAATTATTAAATGTGATTCAAAATGGCAATCTGTTTTGGTCTCTATGTGAAGAAAGTATACCATGTTTCGGTAATACCAACTCAGCATCTGTTTTGGTATTTTCTACTCAATAAATGAGTGACACTTGTTTCAAAAAACCACATCAGACTACTCCAATAAATGATAATGATACTGACAACTATCGAGAAGATAAATTAATCATTTATTGGAGTAGTCTAATGTAATTTTTTAAAACAGATGTAACTCATTTATTAGATAGGAAATACCAAAAAAAAAAAAAAATGCTGAGTTGGTATTACCGAAACATGGTATACATTCTCCACAAAGAGACCAAAACAGGTTGCCATTTTGAATCACATTAATAATTTGGATTCTAAAGAGCTGCGACCACTCAAATACCAAAACAAATGCTGAGTGAGATTTTTTTTTTTTTTTTGGCAAGTACTATTTCAGCATTTACTTTTTGAAGCAACATTGTATTGTTTATGGATGAATACTTGTTCACCTTAATTATTACCAGGTAGAGTTTTCTTCCACATTTTGGGGAACCTTTTATTCAATAATTGTATTACCTAAGTGTCGGAGTTGTATGCTCCACTGCGTTGTGAAGTTTGTGATGTGTTGTACGACTTTTGTGCCACATGAAAATAAGTTCATGTTCTGAATTCTTGGCCAAAATACATGATTGGTTATTGAAAATTTTTTCTTGAGCACTATTAGTCTCTCAAGTTTTAAAAGTATACACTATTAGTTATAATGATGTGCCATTTTTTAGGTGTTAGGGCAACATTTTTAATACTAAAAAAATTAAAAACCATTATTTATGCATGGAAATTCCATGACCAGCTTCAATTGTGGAAGATCCAAATCACACTCTTCGTTCTGCATGCTGCTTTGCTCTTTTTGGCTCTAGAACTCTTTGAAAATGAATCTCTTACAAATATTAGGTGCAAAGGTGCCCTTAGGTTACGATACAAATATTGACTCAAACTCATTGTCAAACCTCATTCTTGAAAATGAATCTCTTTCTGTCAAAAAAAAAAAAAAAAAAGACTTATTAATAGATGAATAGTTCACTGCTAGTAGATAAATAGTTCACCTCCAAATGGTGTATACATCATGATTAAAGCATGTTACCATTATAATTACAAAATTATATGCAAAGTTGAAAAACAAGATATTATTTTTCATAATCATCTGTCTACAACTCTAAAGTCCCTCTCCGCGGCTCCACCCTAGGATGCAAGAGAAATTGTAACAATTTTTAAAATTCATTACATAAGAATTACATGTAAAATTTTGATTAAACTGTATATGTATTATATGTGAACAGAGAATTATACATAAATGAGATATATTTTGATTAATCTATATTTGATTTATAAGAAAATGAAAGTTTTATTTTTTTAGAAATGGAAATGAAAAGATTTAGTATCAAATGAATAGTAGTTTCATTTTTTTTTTATTACTGCATTGAATTATTTATAAATTAAATTTGTTCACCTTATTTTACTATGTGATAGAGCTTTGATCCATGTTTGGGGGCACCCTTGAATCATAATTGTATTATGAGGCCCCTTTCTTTTCTTCTCTCATTTCAAATCTTGTCAAGACATGTTCAACTGCTTGGGCCCAATTTGCTGGGTTTTCCCGTGTATGCGTTTTTAGTAAATCACAGATTATGAAAGAGCTTATGGAGAACACAGAGTTCACACTTAGATTATTGACCTGGAAGATGGCAAAAGAATTCAAATTCTGTTTTACATTGGTTCTTTAACGTCACATTTGCATTGATTATGGGGTGACTAGCTTGAGACATTCTAAATTCCTTCTCATTGAAAATTGGAGTGCCAACACAAAGCTATTTGTTGAAGACAAATGTGACACTGGGTGGCCTCAGGTTCATGATACAAACTCAACCATATCATTCCTCATTTTTTCATTATCAAGACTCGTGTTTTTCATCACGTAGTTCCTATCCTAATTGCTGGTAGTATGATTACTGACTAGAAGAATAGGCCATAACCATATTAATGCAATTTATACTGAGATATGAGAATAGTGGTGGATTAGCTTAAATTTGGCGCCAAGAATGCAACTTGGAGGTGCAAAGCTTCTCCCCCAACCATATTAATTAATGCAATTTTTACTGAGTAGCAGGAGAGTCCAATGAGAAACCAATCTTCACCAACGCCTGTAACCATCACTCAGAAGTTGAGGAAAATAAAAAGGATACTTAGGGTAATCACATGGTTTCTCATCAATAGTATTGTCAAATAAAAGGAAACCTCATATATTCATCCAAACCTTCTGGATTTTCATATATCTACAGAAAACTACCTCATATATGTCATCCGGAACAATATAGCCACGACCACTGAATGATGACAAAACATGAAAAGATAATTAAGGCGAATAAAATACTCAGTTACATCACTTAACAATCACATCATGTGAATTTATGAACATGTAATGATGTAAATACATCAGAGTCTTAAAGTATAAAACTGAAAAGCTTGTCAAACATAATAAAAAATAAAAACCAAATCACCTTTCTCGGTCAGAGAAAGCATGTTGAACCTGCAAAGAAATCGAAAGTAGATAAATGTAAACGAGTAAGAGATATAAAACTTAATGACGCAATTGATTCTACTACTCTTCCAAGGTGATTCATCATGGAAGAAGAAAGAAATTGGGTACCCAGAATCTACATATCAGAACTGTGACAATCTGGTCTGCGATGACATTTACGCAGAGATGCATAAAATGCACACGTTTAATCCTTCAGCCAAAACTTGGCAGAAATTGGTCTCTAGCACCAGCTAGATGTACCTCACACAGTTCCCCGACAAGGCGACAACCCCATATTTCATCATAACAATAGTTTTAAAAAACGAAGAGGTACCACCACTATGAAAAACAAGTCAAAATAAAACAACTGCTCCTACATCTCATTGAAAGGCAAAACTACCAACATAATCAGTCTATAGCACCAGCTAAATTCACCTCTAACAACCTATCCCTAACAACTCAATATATCATCATATCAGGATCGTTCAAAAACAATGACCACACCACCACTTGGAAACAAACAAATTTATAATAAATTTTTTTTAAAAAAAAATGTACATTAAGCCCTAACATTTTGGGTAAAGTTCTATTTTAGTCATTTTGTAGCCTTAGCATTTATAATGCTTGCTTACGTGGCAAAATTCGATAAAGCCAAATGGCGCTCCGATATAAAAGCAAGGTTTCCGAAGGACTAACTTGGTAGATTTACCTAAGTTTTGCCCAATAAACAATAACTCAATAAGTCTATTTGTAGCTGATAAAGTGATATAAGTGGCACCCAAATGAACTTGCTAACTCAACCGTTGTGCCACAACTCGCCCACGTGGCGAGTTGTGACTTGTGAGTGGTTGCGGAATGATGCCCTCTACCACTCACAACTTGCCACGCGGGCGAGCTGCGGCACAAGTTGTGCCACTTTATGTGTCACTAGCGTAACTCTTTTTTGAGTACTAAAATAACATGTGAACATAATTTAAAAAAAAAATCATATAATTTCACAAAAAAAAAAAATTTAATCACTGAATTATAAACATATATAGGAATTTTTGACCTTAAGAAGGAACTTGTTGGGTGCTACGAATTCTGACAAAAGAAAACAAATTTAACAAAATCATGAACATGTTTTCTGAGCACCCAAACAATCAAACTAAACCAAAATAACGAATTTGAAAAACAGTTACCATTGAAGCTCATAGTGCCATTCCTGTCAAAATTGTACATCTTGCAACATGTATTGTACAATACACCCATCAGATTATATTGTGTATACGAATGTGTGTAGACATGTAAAAATACGTATACTATTCAAATAGACTAGAGAAACCTGATCATTTGCTTGACGACGGAGAGAGAGAATTTGAGGTTTCTGACAGAGAGAGCGCTTTGATCAAATTGGGAAAAAGGTCAAAAGTCGTCGTTTTATTTAGGGCAAAAGATAGAGAAGAAAGAGAGATCTTTGGAAATTGAAATAGACAAAAAGGAGTTGAAGAAGAAGAAGAAGAAGAAGAGAACCTTAATAATACCAAAACAACTAGAAAGGGTACAAGAGTAGGATAATTACATAATTATACAATACTAAGAAAGCTTAATCAAAAGGATCATATAACATAATAGGGTTGGGTCCTTGATCTATGTTTGAATACTGCAGCAAGAAATTCCTTTGGGAATATTTGACAATATATCATCTTTTGTATAAGATGCACATCGAATCGAATAGAGAATACCTGTTTAGTACTAGTGCATATTCAGAGTAAGTCTCTATCCTAATAATCTTTGATCGTTTCACTTCCTTTAGCTAATGTCTTTCCTTCAACTGATGTCTTCAATCTCCTCTTTTTTTGTGATTTGACTTTTAACATTACTGCAAGTTTTACAACTGTTAGCACTTGTACACATAAATGATAAGCAATTCCTAGGGCAAGATTAAAGGGCAAAACATGATAGCTAGCTAGAATTTATACACTTTTGCAACCAAAAAAAAAAACAAACATACAAACAAAAAATTGCTATTGCTGTTTTGCCACAACAAAAACTTAATTATAAATATTAGAATAATAATATATACACGTGAGTGTATGGGAGATAAAAGGGATGTAGAGAGAGCAGGAAACCTACAAAATCAGGCAGTCCAACAAGTCGGTAAAGTTAACCATGGAATATTTTTGAATCGAAAGAACCGATAGACGAAAACCATCATTCCCATCATCATCATCATCATCATCATAGTCGGACGGGTAGCGTGGTAAGAATGCAGAAAGGTGAAGCACAAGACAACAAAGATAATTATTAAATTTGTTTATAGAGCGCAACAGAAGGCAGAATTTTTGACCGAATAAGTGGAGAAAACCACAACCCGTGGTAACGAAACGTTCAGTCGGCCCTAAAAGAAGTGCTAGTGTTGATAATTTCACTATAACACTGTTTACAATCAGAATTAAAAACGAAGATAGTGCATTCGCAGCCGTCCCTGTCTAGGATTGAAGCCCAGTAGTAATTAGAATTAAATTGCCTACAACTACAGCTCTTTCTTGTTCAATACTCGAGCTAACCAAAGACCACTCACCCATCTCAAGTGCCTTTCTCCAAGAAGAAGACACAATATTGTAGCTATAGTAATCGACATCCCCAGATCTTTTCATGTTACCTACCATAATCTCGTTTTTGCACTCCAAACCAGCAAAAACAATTGCATCAGTTTTGCTATAAGAAGGTGGATTTGGTAGGCATTCCCAGCGTCCCAATATGGGATCATAAACTTCCATCCACCCATAGGACTCATCTATGGGATTCAAAGAAAAGAAACCGCTAAAGACATAGAGCTTACCATTTACAACAATGGTCTGAGGGCATAATCTATGATATTTCATGGGTGTAGTAGTCTGCCAACCTTGCTCAGGACATGTAAGGTCGAGGGTCCACACTTCCCTACTGGGTATATAATTCATGAAAGCCACAGGGTCACCCTCGAGATTGTAGTTTTCGGCAACGTCGTCAAGGCAGCAATCTTCAATATCCAGTTTGCCACCAACAGCATATAAAACGGTGCCTATCACGACGAAGTATATCTACAGGCGAAAGGTCCCTTGATGGATGGATAAATAGGATCCTTCTTTGGGTTGAAGATGGGTTCACCCTCTTTCTTCAATCCCTTAACGAGGCTGTCAAACGAAGGATGAGGTTCTGGACAGAAGTATGAAAGAGGAGGAACCGCTTCAGGGTCTGGAACCTCAGGGCCGTTTGGTTAGAGGAGTGGAAAAGTGGGAGGATAGAAAATTGTGGAAGAATGGAAAAGTGGGAAGGTGGAAAATATTTAGTTTTCCCTCTTGTGTGTTCGGTTGGAGGGGTGAAAATGTGAAAGGGTGGAAAACTCTTTTGTTTGGTTGGAGAGAAAAAGGGAATGATGGAAAATGTAATTTATATAAATTGACTATTATACTCTTGTTACATAATATGTAAGAAATAGATTTATTTGTATTCATTAAATTATATAAAATTTATCACATCATATATATAAATTTATATTATTATTTTTATTATTATAATATAAAAATTAGATCAGGTCACGTTGAAAAAAAAAAAAAAAGAGAGAAGAGAACGTCTAGGTCACGTTGAAAAAAAAAAGAAAAAAAGAAAGAGAGAAGAGAAGAGAAGAGAAGGTTGAAAAAAAATAGGTGGGAATAGGGCATTTTTGTAAAAATACTACTATAGCACTTTCTCTCCAGATTTTTCCTCCCGATTTGGGAGGAAAAAAAATGTGGGTCCGGAAAGAAAATTTTTTTCTGGATTTTCTCTCCTTCCTATTTTCCTTCCCCAATAAAACAATGAAAAACAACATTTTCCACTCTATTTTTCTCTCTCTATTTTCCATCCTCTCTATATTCACCCCCAACGAATGGACCCTTAATCTTATAACACTCCACTTCATTAAACTTGTGTTGCGCACAAACACAGATCTCGTATTCATTTTCTTCATCATCATCTGATTCTATGCTCCTCCTCAAACCTTTCTCCACCTCCACCTACATAGGATCCATTAGGAAAGCTTCTTCTTCTTCTTCTTCTTCTTCTTCTTCTTTTTTTTCTTATGAGTTTCAATTATTGAGATCTAAACATATGGGCTTGGGATGTGAGAGAAAGAGAAAGAGAAAGGGTTAGGGTTAGGAGTTTTAAAACTAACAAAAGATTAATTTTATTTTGTAGAGAGTTAGTGAGTAGAAGTAGGAATTTAAATCAACGTAAAAGTAGAAATTTATTAGAAGTAGAAAACCTAGAAGTAGAAATTTAATATTTTGATTACCAAAAAAAAAATTTAATATTTTTGTCAATTTACTTTTTTAACTCCATTTGTAAGTTTTAAGTTAATTAAAGAGATGAGTTCAATTTACACCTGGTATAACTTTACAAGAGTTACACATTTTATGAACCATTGATTACTATTAGATCTAAGCTAGGTCAAAAAACACTCATAATAATGTCATTATTATTCTCTAGAAATTATTGATTTAGGCATTAACTCTTATAATCTTATTATTAAAAAAAAAAAAAAAAAAAAAAAAACCTACAGCATTGGTTCGACTCCATTGAACGATAAAAACTTGCAGCTCTAATCTCTGAGTTTAGAGGAGGAAATTGAATCGATTGAAGGAATTATTCAGCTTGAAACTTAGCCACAACTTTGTAAAAGTCAGGTACCTCATAATTAATCATAGTTTGCTTGCCTTGTTCTTTCCTAGAATTTCATATATTATGCACCGTAATCTCATATAATTCACTTTAAGGTTCAAAACTGCAATAATTTTTGAAAAAATTTTACAAAATCAAGGAAACTCACAGAGAATTTTAGAAGTATATGGCCAAAGTCATAATTGTTTTAGAGTACGATTGCTATTTTGTTTATTAAAACAGAATAAAGATAGCTTGTATTAACAATTTAATCTTGAGCATTTTATGAATGGTGGAGGTCTGAAGGTATAGTGCAAAAGAATTAAAAAGTAATTATTTACCATCTTCCTCTATCACAATCTCTCAACCTGTCTCCAATTATAAAAATAAATAAATAAAATAAGTCCAAGTTCTTAGCAAACATCAGTCGTCACTTCCAAAATTTTAGGCTAACAAAATTTTTATTTTTATTTTTTTATGTTCTAACTACAAAATGTTAAATGATACAAACTTGTCATTTATGTAGAGAGTAAAGAATTTTTTTTTTTTTTAATGGAGCATGAAGGATTTGCGGCCCAATTTAATGTGTTGTCAATTTTGCCCTTACTAAATAACTACACAAGTTGTAAAAAAACATAAAATAAGGAGGACAAACAAGTAAATTAGTTGGTCACATTTGGTTTGAAAAATTCAAACACCACCACTAAAGACAATCATTCAATTGAGTTCGAAGTTCAAACAAAAATTGATCTCACATATCATAATAGGTTTATCACCTTAAAAAAATATATTAATATTAATATTAATATATATTTAACTAGCCTCATTGCCTCAGCTCTTTATTGGGGCTAGTCACTAGTGTCATAAGTTCTTTTTTTAATAACTAACACATAAAAGTATAGTTGCATGCACACACATATATTATGAATTTCATCACTCATTGAAAACGATCTACTTTAGATAACTCTTCTTTCATGTGATCAAAAAAAAAAAAAAAAAAACCCTTTGGCTTAACGGGCACCATCCAACGTTCAATTTCCTCCACCCTTATCTATATAACTTTTCATGTGAAATATTGGGAGAAATTAAAAGCCATTATTATTATAACAACTAGTGTGTAATCCCGTGTATATGCACGGATACATTTAAAAATAATCACAATTACATATATATAATATAGAATCTAATTAGATCTAAACTCTTTTGTTTTTGCATTCAATAATTTACTTGCCACAAAAATTAAAAAAATTGATGAAACACATGCGCAAAATTGAACTCTAATTAAAATTCAAATTAGAATCTAATTGAATTTAAACTCTTTAATTTTTGCATCTAATAATTTACTTGACATACAGATTTAAAAATTAGATGAAACATATGGCACAAAATTAGACTCCAATTTAGAATTTAATTGGGATATCTCTTAACTTTGGCTATATATATATATATATATATATATATGACTTATAAACTTGAATTGTTTTTAGTTATACAAAAAAAAAAGGCTCATAAATATAAAATCATTCAAAAATTATTATTTTTTTAGTTTATTTATTAGACTCCTCGTTTTTTACACTAAATTAACTTATTTGACACAAAAATTAAAAAACTGAGATTAGATGAGACACATGGCACAAAATTAAACTCTAATTGAAATCCAATTTTTACATTGAATTAACTCACTTGGCACAAAAATTTAAAAACTTAAATTAGATAGGACACATGGCATAAAATTAGACTCTAATTTAATTCCAATTTGAAATCTAATTGGATTTTCTCTCTGCTTTACCTATTATTATATATATAGATTTGTTGAAGAGACATAATATAGGTAGCGTACCAGTTTTTTTTTTTTATTTTTTTTTATTTTAGGGTAAAATGCAAAACACATCCCTGAACTTTAGGAGTATTTAAATTTTACACTCTGAAGTTTCAAAAGTTAGATTTTACACCCTGAAGTTCTCTACCGTTTGCATTAGCAGCCTCTCCATCTATTTTTTGCTCATGTGTCTGTTAAGTGACATATTAGTTTACCATGTATGCCAATTGTTCCAATAAAAATATGACACATGTATAATACAATTCAACATAATTAACTAACTTAAAAAAATATTTAAAAATATATTAAAACAATTCTTTAAAATCTGTTAAATAATAATAATAATAATTATTATTATTATTATTTTCTATTTTAGTATTTTTCGGATGAACAATAGAAATCCAAATGGTGGAACTCAAATATAGCAGATCAAGAATTGAATCAAGAATTAGACAAAGTCACCAAACCAAAACAATGTCAACAATAGAAGTTACAAAACCCATAAATCACAAAGAGCAACGCTGATAATCAATCCCAAAAACCTGAGTGTCACCCAAATCCATACCAACTCACAACCTCCCAAGCCCAGAAAACCCCTTATCAATTCAGCCTCTCACTCAAATCCATACCAACAGAACCCATGACTTAGAAGTTTGAACCGAATCTACAATGGAGAATCCGAATCTACAATGGGTTTGATGTTGTTTGCTGAGTTGACGGTTCCAATTGGGTTGCTTTGATGATTCGATTTTTTTGGTTAAATTTTTTTTGGGTTTGATTTGTTTGGGGAAACTTAAATTTTTTTGTCAATTTCATGATTTAATTTAGATTTCAAATCTACTTCCGGGTTCCACTTCTTTGTTGATGTTGTGTTAGTTTTGTCTAA
This sequence comes from Lithocarpus polystachyus, assembly GCA_033629205.1. Lineage (NCBI taxonomy): Eukaryota > Viridiplantae > Streptophyta > Magnoliopsida > Fagales > Fagaceae > Lithocarpus > Lithocarpus polystachyus. The sequence goes on along the minus strand of CM066163.1, from coordinate 11,859,525 downwards.
TTCTTTGGTCTGGATTTTTTTTTTTTTTTTTTTTTGTGTTTTCAAATGTTTGAATCTTCATCCGAAAAATGACATAAATAAAAGAATTTTTAAAAAAATTAATTTAACAGATTTTTAAAAAAATATTTTATATTTTAAAAGATTTTATAAGTTAGTTAATTACGTTGAATAATATTATATACGAGTCATATTTTTATTGGAACAATTAGCATACATGTTAAATTTTTTTTTTTTTTTGATAGGTAGCATACATGTTAAATTGATGTCACTTAGAGCAAATGCATCAGCCCGTGTAAACATTTGCAAAATACAAAAAGCAACCATTTTTACACATTTTATCCCAAAAAACTTCCACATCAGTCCTTCTAAAATTGTGCAAATTTGCACATTTGCTACAGTAACCGTGCATATATGCACGGTTACTGTAGCTCGGGTATAACATATTTTACTAATTTCACGTTTTGCGCCTTATTTTCTCTCTCCTCTTTGTGCAACAGAAACTGACTTCTCTCCTCAATCTTCATCATCTTCTTCCTCAGATCAGATACACACAAACACAAACACAAACACACCCACACACAAATACAAACGCACAGACAAATCATCACAAAGGGTTTTGATCGGTGATGTGGGTTTTGATCGTTGATGTGGATTTTGACGGTTGATCGGTGATTTGGGTTTGATCGGTGATGTGGGTTTGATGGTTGTGGTGTTGATGGTGCTTCTGGGTTTTGACCGTGAGAGAAAGAGGAAGAAATGAAAGAGGAAACGGCAGAGACAAGGAAAAAGAAAGAAAAAGAAAGAAGAAGAAAAATAAGTTAATGGATGTGTTTGATCGGTGATGTGGGTTTGGTTTGTGGTCTTGATGGTGCTTTTGGGACCGTGAGAGAAAAAGGAAGAAAAGAAAGAGGAAACAGCAGAGAACGAAACAAAAAGAAAAAGAAAGAAGAAGGAGAAGAAAGAGAGGTGGAGAAAATAATGAGGAAGAGTGGATCCGTGAATGAGGAAAAGAAGGGTTAAAGAGGGTTAGGTGGGTTAGGTGGGAAATAATAAATAAATGAGAGAAAATATTATTTTAATAAAAGTGTGTGTATAATAGATAAACTGATGTGGGTGTTTTGTAAAATTGATAGTGTAAAATAGAAAAAGTAAGTTTTAAACGTGTAAAATGCAAAATTTTTTACACGAACTGATGTAATTGCTCTTAAAGGACATATAAGCAAAAAATAGATGGAAAGGCTGCTGATGCAAATGGAATAGAACTTCACGATGTATAATCCAACTTTAAAAACTTCAGCATGTAAAATTCAAATACCTCTAAACTTTAGAGGTGTGTTTTGTATTTTACGCTTTTTTTTAAGATATATATATATATATATATATAAAATAAGTTTAAGTTAGTTTAACTTCATAAGAGTTACATATTTTTTGAACCATAGATTTTCATTAGATCTAATGGTTAAAAAAACAACATTAAATGCTAATGTTTTTTACACCTCATTTACCTAATTAATATTACTTTTGTTTCTCTTTCCGTATTTATTACTTAAAACCTCATTAAACAGCACATGGATGATCTAGTTTTTGGCATTCTAAATTACTCAAGAGGTCACGTCCCATGTTTCTATCTCTTCTGAATATAAGCTTTGTTGCAGATTAATGTGATGTGAAAGTCGAGTAGCTTTCTAAAGGCACACTGCCATAGCAAAACCTACAGTTTCTATAACCTGAAACCCAGTTATGCATCACATTTCCCAAAATTTTTTTTTTTAAACATAGCACTTAATTTGAAAAATCGTTGTTTGATTATTCAAAAAGTTCAAGGGAATTAAATTAACAGTTAACAGAAATTTCAATTCTTAGTTTGAGTTGCTTGTCTTTAGTAATAATTGTGTGCCAATAATATGTCGATGATTGCTCCTTGTTAATGTGTATAGTGTTATGGGCTTTAGGTCCAACCTAGTTTACTTGTAGAGCACTTATATTACTTGTACAGCACACACACATCTTGTACTACACTCCGACTTATACTACACTCATATGACTTGTACTGCACTCATATGCCTCCTATATAAAGGCGCACTCATATATATTCCCATTTGAAAAATACAATACAATCATTCAGTATTTCTAACATGGTATCAGAGCCACTGCTCTGATCCTTTTCTTAGCAGTCTTGTCTTTCTTGGTGTTACTCCACCCTTGTCGCTTCCGCCGTCACAACGACCTGCAGCTGTCGTCGTTGAGGAGTCCCGCACCACAGACCACTGCACTCACCGTCTCCGCTGTGCTTCTTGCTCCGATCAATTTTTTGAAGGCACCACAGTGATCATCTCGCCTCGATCTACGCAGTCGTGGAAGCCTTGCAGTGATTGGAGGCCGCACGCGCCCTCACGCGCCGCCCAAAGAATCAGCGCCTCTGCCACGCGCCTCACGCGCCTCACGCGCCACCTCTGATCTTGCTGACGTCATTAGTGACGTCATCTAGGGCTGACGTCATCACACAGGGCTCTGCTGACGTCATCCATCCAGGCAGCTGACGTCATCGTTGACTTTGACCGTCGACCAGCGTTGACCGGCGTTGACTTTGACCGTTGACCTTTGACTTTTCTAGAGTTGACTTTTGCTGTCCAAGTTCACCTTACCCAGTTTTTCGCGTAGATTTCATTTTTGCAGTCTGTTTTTGCATATTGTGTTTCTAAATGGATAAAAAGGACATTTTTCTTCCTCACCCCATCAATACTATATTGGAGGGGAATAGGAATTACTTATCTTGGTCTCAAGCTATGCGCAGTTTTCTTAAGGGTCGCATGCTCTGGCAATATTGCACTGGTGCAATCACTATTCCTATAAAGGGGGCAAGTGAAGAAGATACTGCCTTCCTCAGTCACATGATTGAATGGGATAGTCACAACCACATGATCCTTACGTGGATTCGGAACACTTCCATTTCCTCCATCTCCAATCTATTGGGCAGCTTTGATGATGCTAAATCGACATGGGATATGTTGGCCAAGAGATACTCCACTACTCACGGATCCATGAAATATCAGTTAGTGGTTGAATTACATCAACTCAGGCAAGAACCAGGGCAATCCATCAATGACTACTATGATCAGCTTCGCTTCATTTGGGACCAAATTGACCTTTCTGATCCAACCTGGGCATGCTCAACTATATGCTGCTATTAGAGATGAATTTCGTCTCTATGAGTTCCTGATGTCACTTCATAAGGACTTTGAGCCCATCCGAGGTCAGCTTCTTAATCGCAGTCCTCCTCCCTCTCTTGATACTGCTGTAAATGAGTTGGTTAGAGAAGAAGCTCGCCTTGCAACCCTTCAAGCCCAGAATAAGCTTAATGTTCTGGCCATCACTCCTTCTGCTCCACCCATTGAGCAGCCTCAGCAATCAGGTGATCCCTCTGGCTCTAGCAGTCGTCGCAAGACCAACAAGAAGTTCTGCAACTATTGCAAGCGGCTTGGCCACATTATTGAGACTTGCTACCGTCACAACAAGTCTACTGCTGCTGTTGCTAATACAGAGTCCACTCCGCCAATGCCTTCCATTTCAGCTGAGTCCCAGTCTTCTGGATCCACTATCAACCTCTCCCCCACTGAACTACAGGACATCATTGCTCAAGCTGTTCGTATGGCTGGTAATGCATCTCTTTCCAATGCTCTCTCAGTGTTACTTGGTAAGTCTGACACATGGCTTTTTGATTCTGCCTGTTGCAATCACATGACACCTCACTCGTCCTTATTCTCCAAACTTGACCCTGCACCACATCCTCTTAATATTCATATAGCCAATGGTTCCACCATGCATGGAAATAGTTTAGGTTCAGTTTCAACCTCTAAACTCTCTGTTCCTAATGTCTTCCATGTACCTGACCTATCCTATAATTTATTCTCTGTGGGACAATTAGCTGAACTAGGATATCACCTTATTTTTGACTATTTTGGATGTATTGTGCAGGATCCGAGGACGAGGCAAGAGCTTGGGACCGGTCCTAGAGTTGGGCGTATGTTTCCTGTGGACAATCTTCGTCTTCCACCTGTTGCTCCTGTTTCTGTTGCTGATGCAGTTGCTGCGGTTTCTTCCTTACCTTCTCTCGCACTTTGGCATTCTCGCCTTGGTCATGCACCCTCTTCTTGGGTACAACAGTTAGCTTCTAAGGGTCTGTTAGGTTCTGTGACCAAAGAAAATTTTGATTGTACTTCATGCCAATTAGGAAAACAGCCAGCTTTACCTTTTAATAATAGTGACTCTATCTCGAATAGTATTTTTGAGTTAATTCATTCCGATGTTTGGGGGCCTTCTCCTGTTACTAGTATTGGTGGATCTCGATATTTTGTTGTTTTTATCGATGATTATTCTCGTTATAGTTGGATCTTTCCTATGAAATCTCGTTCTGAAATTTTGCCAATATACAGTAACTTTGCAAAAATGGTTGAAACACAATTCTCTAAACATGTCAAAATTTTTCGATCTGATAATGCCCTTGAATACACTCAATATGCTTTTCAAACTCTGTTACATTCCTATGGCACTGTACATCATCTAACATGTCCAGGTACCTCTCAGCAAAATGGTCGAGCCGAACGAAAACTTCGTCATATTCTTGACACAGTTCGAGCTCTCCTTCTTTCTGCCAAAGTTCCTGCCCCATTTTGGGGTGAAGCTGCCCTTCATGCTGTCCATGCTATTAATCGCATACCAAGCACTGTCATTCATAATCAAACTCCTTATGAGCGCCTTTTTGGGTCACCTCCTGACTATCATCACCTTCGCTCCTTCGGTTCTGCCTGTTTTGTTCTTCTTCAGCCTCATGAGCACAACAAACTTGAGCCTCGATCTAGACTTTGTTGTTTCCTTGGTTATGGAGAAACTCAAAAGGGGTATCGATGCTATGATCCTGTCTCTCATCGTCTTTGTGTTTCACGTAATGTTGTCTTCTGGGAACACCGCTTGTTTGTTGAACTCTCTCACTTTCGTTCTTCCCTAACTACCTCCTCTGTTTTAGAAGTCTTTCCAGACGAGTCTCATGTTCCTTCTACAAATACTCTTGATCCCCCTTTGGATTTCTCTATTCATCCTCCAGATATTTTTGATGCTTCTCCTAGACAGGTTGAAGATGAACAGGTTGATGACGAGCTACCCCTTCTTGAGACTGGGTCCCCTGCTCCTGCTCCGCCTGAAGATCCTCCACAAGACATTCCACCTCGTCACTCAACCCGGGTAAGATCCATTCCTGCACATTTACTTGACTATCATTGTTATACTGCCCTTGCTACACTCCATGAGCCTCACACCTATCGTGAGGCCTCCACTGACCCTTTATGGCAGATTGCAATGAAAGAGGAACTTGATGCATTAACCAAAAACCATACTTGGGATCTCGTTACTCTCCCTCCTAGACAGTCTGTGGTTGGTTGTAAGTGGATCTACAAGATCAAGACTCGCTCTGATGGGACCATTGAGCGCTATAAGGCTCGTCTTGTTGCAAAAGGTTTCACACAGGAGTATGGGATTGATTATGAAGAGACATTTGCCCCGGTTGCTCGTATCTCATCTGTTCGTGCCCTTTTAGCCGTTGCTGCTGCTAGTAAATGGGATCTTTTTCAGATGGATGTTAAAAATGCCTTCCTCATTGGGGATTTGAGTGAAGAAGTTTACATGCAACCTCCTCCTGGTCTCTCTGTTGAATCAGACAAGGTTTGTCGTCTTCGACGTGCACTTTATGGCCTTAAACAAGCTCCACGAGCTTGGTTTGCCAAGTTCAGTTCCACCATCTTTTACTTGGGTTACACTGCCAGTCCTTATGATTCTGCCTTATTTCTTCGTCACACTGATAAAGGCACTATTTTACTTCTCTTATATGTGGATGATATGATCATAACTGGTGATGACCTCAGTGGCATTCAAGAACTCAAGGATTTTCTCAGTCAGCAGTTTGAGATGAAAGATCTTGGACATCTCAGCTATTTCTTGGGTCTTGAAATCACTCATTCCACAGATGGTCTTTATATTACTCAGGCTAAATATGCTTCTGATCTTTTGTCTCGTGCAGGACTCACTGACAGCAAGACTGTTGACACTCCAGTTGAACTTAATGCGCATCTGACTCCCTTGGGGGGGAAACCATTGTCTAATCCTTCTCTTTACAGACGATTGGTTGGCAGCTTAGTTTATCTCACAGTCACTCGTCCAGACATTTCCTATGCTGTTCATCAAGTAAGCCAGTATCTGTCTGCTCCACGATCGACTCACTATGCTGCTGTTCTGCGCATTCTTCGATACTTGAAGGGCACTCTCTTCCATGGCCTTTTCTACTCAGCTCAATCTCCACTTGTACTTCGTGCATTCTCTGATGCTGATTGGGCAGGAGATCCTACTGATCGCAGGTCCACCACTAGTTATTGCTTCTTCCTTGGCTCTTCTTTAATTTCTTGGCGAAGTAAGAAGCAAACCTTTGTGACCCGCTCCAGTACTGAAGCAGAATATCGTGCCCTTGCTGATACCACATCTAAGCTCCTTTGGCTGCGATGGCTTCTTAAGGACTTGGGTGTGTCCACATCCTCTGCTACTCCTCTTTATTGTGACAATCAGAGTGCCATTCATATTGCTCATAATGATGTCTTCCATGAACGGACTAAACACATCGAGATTGATTGTCATTTTATCCGTTTTCATCTTGTCCATGGTGCTCTCCAGCTCTTCTCCGTCTCCTCCAAAGATCAACTTGCAGACATTTTCACCAAGTCACATCCTAAAAGACGCCTTCGTGATTTAGTTGACAACCTCAAGCTGGTCTCACATCCACCTTGAGTTTGAGGGGGGCTGTTAATGTGTATAGTGTTATGGGCTTTAGGCCCAACCTAGTTTACTTGTAGAGCACTTATATTACTTGTACAGCACACACACATCTTGTACTACACTCTGACTTGTACTGCACTCATATGCCTCCTATATAAAGGCGCACTCATGTATATTCCCATTTGAGAAATACAATACAATTATTCAGTATTTCTAACACTCCTATCTCCAAAATGTATCCAAATTTTCATTTGATGGGAAAGAGTGATTTCAATGAGATGTGCTCTATCTTATCAAAATTTTCAGAGGGTAATGCTTTCAGCCTTTCACATTAAAGAAAGACTACAATCAACTGTGAGATGTATAACAATACCTTGAAAACAATCCTTCATATTTTCATTGAACGATCTTTAAGTGAATAAATCCAACACGTTTTGAACAAGCATACAGAGATTTTTCATCAACAAAAGTGACATCTTCTTTCTCTGATTTTTCGCCATTAATACCATTGCCTCCATCACCAACCTAGATAACGTCCCAGAGCTCGTTGAGCAAGTCAATGATACAAACCCCAAAAGAGATCTTATCATTTGAGAGCGCTATACGCCTAACCAGTTTTGGAGTAATTTTTGGAGCTTGCCAAGTGCCATGGAGATCAATTGAGGTGGGAGATATATGTTTATGTTGTACATAAAGGGATAGAATGAATTATACGAAAAATGAGGTGGGAAAATTAGAGTAAAGAAAGGGAAGTTTATGAATTTTCTATAAGGGGACAAAACATTTTATAAGATATCTGAAGAGAGTTAATGAAATGACCACAACTTTCTATCTACTATGAGATTTAATAAAAATTAATGGTTTAAAAAATGTGTAACTCTTATACTTTAATATATATATATATATATATATATAACCCAATGTTAGAACATGACTTTTTAAAGTATAACATGAACCTTTTCACTTTATTTATTAGATAACTTTAAAAAATAAAACAACAGATTGGAAGTGTTTGGTTCGTGGTGATTATTATTTATCATCAATTTAAAAGACAACCATATGTTCTTTTTTTGCACAAATGGAATTTTTTTAGATCCATCGTTGACCAAAAGAGATTTTACTAAATAAAATAATTAAGTAAAACTTAAACGCAACGTATTGGCGGTATTGCATCTTTTCAAGAAATCTTCAAAAGGAGCCATATATATTTCTTATATTTTTGTACACCTATAAACACATTGTGCACATTGATTTCGTTTTCCTCTTTCTTGCTTTCCTAGGATAATGATCTGGCGAAGTCACTTGGAGCTGTCTCTATGAATTTGGTGGACGTTATGTCCAGCATATTACATCAATTAGTAAGTATTGACAGAAGGACAAAGAATTTGGAGTAGCTGGTTACCTACGGGAAGGCAGATGATCAGTCTAAGAAAGAAGAAAGCAACAAAGAAGCAACATCATCAACAAACAACTCTCAAGAACTAAAGAAAGATGAGAGACAGGAAGAAGTGACATTAGAAAGAAGCAACTCTCACGTATCCTCTACAGAAAAACCACAAAAAGCTGCTACAAGTCCTACCATAAATCTTGTAACATTAATTCTCTCACTAGGACAGATCTCGCGAGATAGAACTAGCAGAACAACATTACAGTTAATGGTGGTAAAACAATGAGCTATGCCTATTCGGTCTGGAATATAGTGCTAGCCCATTTGATGTGGCTAATTTGGAGGGAATGAAATACCGTCAATTTTGAGGATGTTGAGAAATTTGTTGATCTTTTGAAATCTTTGTTAGTTGGGACATTGTTCGGGTGGTCTCATATTTGGGGTTTTACGCAATATATTTCCGTATTTAATTTCCTGCAATTTGTTTCTGTTTCTCTTTGATTTGTTTGTATTTGTTTCAAGTACAATTTGTTCATCATCATGAACATGATGTACTTTTTTATTAATGAAAATATCTATTACCTATAAAATAATTATAAAAAAAAAAAAGCAAAAAAGAAAAAGAAAGTGCAGGTAGTGCCTGGAACCTATTTGTTAATAGGGCACATTGATTGATTTTGATTCATGCTTAAAGAATGAGAAATAGAGAATTTGTTTGAGATGATGGTGACTTGGATATAATTTCTCTGATATTAACTTGAGCTTGGAGCATTTTAATGTCATTGTTCTCAAAATCCTCAAAAATAGAGAATTTGTTTGTGGACTCTCTCTCATATGTTTTCTGTTAAATGATTTAGGCATGAGCATAAGGTATGAACGAAAGAAAAGTTCAAAATCACAAAATATCTTCAATGAAAAACATCCCACATCCATAAGCCAAACCTGTCAAACTGATTTGAGTTTGTCTTTCATCTATCTTTTGTAATTTATGATGATTTATTAATAATAATTGTCATGTAATAAGACCAGTGCAATCAGTCATTAGGAAGCTATTTGGATTCTTGTACAGAGTGCAGACAGTGTTGGCATGCATGGATAAGCACTGCATTGTAACTGCTTCAGAGATCTTCGCAACAAATTCAATTTGAAAGTCATGATTATACATGAGATATAATGTTGACAACAAAAGCAAGGCGGGATTTAGACCCTTCATTTTGAAGCTCTAATCTGTGCTTTCCTTCCTCTCAACACTTGAACGACTAAGTACAAGTACACCAATAACAATGAGAAGGGCACCTGAAAACCACTGTCAAACATACCTTCTCATCAGAATTGCTTTCTTAGTGTTGCACCTAATGTTTTGAGGAGAATAAAACTCCCCAAATAAGAAGAATAAACAATACAAATTAAGTATCACTAACTAATACTAATGTTTCTAATCAAAGATAAGAAATCAATAGCAAGTGTTGGCGACTCCAACGTTCAAGACTGGAAAGTGAATCTTCAGTAACCTTGGAAAACTCCACCGGTGTCTAAAGTTAGGAACTAGCCAGCGTCTTAAAATCAATCATTAATTACCTCTTGATAAGATTTTGAAGATAACTATCATATTTAACCAAACAGTAATTTTTTATGCCTTTCTCTATCTCAAGGAAACCAGAAAAACATCAGAAATAGAAACAAAAAGTGTAAATTATCAACGGATTCCAGAGAAACATGGGAAAAAAAAAATATTTAGGAGACATAGAAGACAGCTAACTGGTTTGAGAACTTGCATGGGAAGCTTCACACAATCAACAGCGTAATAAAGTATCTGATTATCTAAGGCTCTATGTAATACACAAAAGGCAGCCCTCTAAACCAAATGCCTATGCCTTCCATAGTTATTTCTACTAGCCAACATCTCAAGCACCATTCTGTTCTGGACATAATACAAGAGACCCTAAATGGAGTAGCAAAGAATAGCGTAAAAACATATTATCTTATAAGACTTGGTCAGAAGATAACTGCTCATTCTCAATAATGGAAGTCAGTGTGTCATATAGGAACATCACAGATTTGCAGCAACTACATAAATAACTTGGGCATTCTTGCCATTCTCCTGAGCAGTTCAGCAGCTCTCAAAAGCCAATCTTGGTGAAGAAACATGTTTGTTCATTTGTTCACTTTCTTCTAGTTACCTTGAATCATATTCCACACTAACCACCATGAAGTTTATCGAGTGCATTCATCATTTGCATACAAAGAAACTAGCATTGCATGTATATAAACTTTAATGAAAATATTCCATGGTTAGGAGCAATAGGTATTTATGCATATAAAACAGAAATCTAGACTCTAGAGACTCTAAAATGAAACAATTTGTTATTAAAACAGCCATCAGCTAATTATCCATTGTATACCTTAAACGACAACGCTTCTTCAAACAAAAAAAATCCAGCTAGACCTGAAGAGAGGAAGTTTGTAGCAAAGTTCGTCACTGTAGCCTGGAGAGATGAGAGAGCTTTGAGGCTGTTCACATAGCATCCCCACATTGTCACATTGAAAAATATGACAAGACCAAATTTAACAAACTGCTTGGAAATGAATGAGAACTGGTTAGAAATCAATACATGTGAATATTGGTGTGTGCACAAATGCACACGTTGTATATATATATATATATATATGAATGTTGGTGTTCTTGAAAACAATTGTTCCTCTATTAGTCATTTTTTTTTTTTTTTGAGAGTCCTCTATTAGTCATATTTGTTTTTGTTGCTCACTTCATGTTTGTTGAATTGTCTCACACAGACTATACTAACCAACAAGATTTGCCCATTCAACTAATTTTTTTTTCACAACAAACAAAAAATGAAGAAATGAATAAAAGAGAAACATAAATTGGAGCGGATATATGGAATCAAAGTGAAATCCAATGAGATTGAACAGAAAATTGGACAGAGAAATATAGGGTAAAGAATGAAAGAAGTTACTTGAGAGGTGAATAGCTTAGCGGAAATGGCAGCAAGAGCAGCTGTAAGCCCAGCTAAGAATGCCCATGCGTATCCTTTCCTCTTTCTACCTTCCATCGCGTTCGCACCCTCAGATCACGATTCACCCCTTTCATTCGCTAGTGTCTAGCTATGGTTTTTTAAATTTCGAAAAATTCCAAAAACAACCCTATATTTTTTATTGTGCCAAATTTAAACCCAAGACTTTTACTAGAGTGACAATTAAGACCATCAGTCTTAAGGTTAAACTACTATTCCTTACCAACGAAAAAGCTCGATGGACTTGGAAGAAATGCTGTAAATCAATAGGTCCCAAGTTATATTCACTCCTTATATATATATATGTACGTATGTATGTATATAATGCATGTTTCTTTGGTGGTGTCTTATGTTTTTTTTTTTTTTTTTTTTTGAGAGATTGGTAGTGTTTTATGTTGAAATCAAAGAAGAGAGAACTTTAATGCTTTCTATATAGGTTTTTATCTTTATGAAAAAGTTTTCCCTCGTTCTAATGTGAGGAAATAAAACGATGAGCACGGTTGAACAAAGAAAGTACTTCTTTGGTGAGGGTTTGATTGTCACAAAAAAAAAGTATAGGTTTAATTTGTAACATGTATAAATCTCTAGTGTTTTTTTAATATATATATATATATATATATATATATATATTAGATTTTCCCTTTAAATTGTTAGTGAATGATGCCTTAAAAGGGTACCGGTGTGGTACAAGCCAAGGACCCTCTGAAGGTTAAGTTAAAAAATGCTCACAACCCTAGAGTGTCAGAGTTGGGGAATAGTATGCGTACCTTTTGTTGTGAGAGCCTTTGGAGTTTTTTATAGTAGTGTAGAACCGACCTTCTTTACTTGTATAAGAAGTCTTTTCCTTATTGGTCTTTCTTTTTATTGGGCGGTTATTGCAGAATTCCCTTTATATTTGGATTCTATTTCCATTGGGATTCTACATACCCTAGCAATGCGTGAGGTGCAAGTTATTTCCATTTATAAAGTGATGACACTTGTACCCATCTACAAAGTTCCCGTTCTCTATGGATCCGTCAACTCCAGGTATAAACATTAATATCCGTCAACTCAATTCAGGTCTGTCACACTACCGAATTTTACCCTCTTCAGCTGCCCCCTCACCTTATGAGTCCATGACCTCCCAGGAGACGGACTTATGGGGTGACGGTTTTATTTTTCATTGAGACAGACCTAATCCGACATACTGGCATACGGTAATTAATATTGGGTAATTAATTATATAGGCACGTGTCATCTATTTAATAGTTGTGTGCCAAGAACGAGGCGTCCCTTCGCCTTCCATGCTGTTCCCCTATATAAACTTACTTTTACCTTCCTCATTGTTCACCTTTCACATAAATCATAGGATCAGAGCGCATCCGTTCACCTTGTCGAATATTCGATCCGTTGTCCTTGCTCACCCGTCACAACTTTCTAGCTGCATATCTTTGAACAGTAAGTACTTTTTTTTTTGTCCATCAAATATCTTTAGATTTGTCTATCTTAGGGTTTCCCGTCACATGTAGGTGACAGATGTCTAGTGCATCGAGTAACCAATCGTTTGTCCGTGACGAAGTGGACTACGATGAAGCACAACCGTCAGGTCAAAAAGATATTGACATTTCAAGTGAAGAGAGGAGTTCGTCTGCTACCTCTTCTTCCTTTAGTAGTGAGGATAGGACTAAGAGCAATCTTAGTGACGGCTTAGGTGGAAAGGAACCTCCGATCGAGTCCGTCATCGGTCCTGACGGGATGAGGAAGTTTTTATTACTTCCGATATGGACGGTGAACGATTTTACATCTTCAATTAAGGAGGCACATTTTAAAACCTTAAGGGATAATTACCATATTCCTGACAATATACCCATCCGTCTGCCCTTCAAATCTGAGAAGTGCTACTACGACAGGGTCACGGGTGTTGGGATCTATGAGCAAATGCTCAAAGATGGACTAAGATTCCCCTTGAGTTCTCTTCACCGTCGACTCCTCCAATACCTAGGTTTGTCCGTCAACCAGGTTTCCCCAAACGCGTGGAGAGTGTTCCTTGGCATAGAGGTCCTATACGGGGTTATGTCCAAAGGGAAGAGAAAGCTGACGGTAGAGGAGTTCTTCCACTGTTACCGTCCTGTAGAGATCACAAAGTCTAGAGGAATGTACAGCTTCGTGGCAAGGAGTCCGTTGTTTGTGTCTTGTTAGTGATACTCCAAATTCCAACAGGGATTGAAAGTCTAGGTATTTTTTTATAGACGGTAGTGAGTGGATGTGTCAACCTGGTGACACGAAGTTTATACCGGTTGATACAACATGAGGCATATTACCCCCGTCTGGTAAGTATTCGTTCATTATTTGGTTTCGTATTACCTGTATCGTCGATTTCTAACCATCTACCTCTTGTTGCTCAAGACCGTCCACAAGTTACTCTTGAGGAATGGAGTCTTTTGGAGAAAATTTTTCAAAAAATGAAGTTAGAAGAACGGACTTGGGCAAAGTTGGTGAGTCTTGAAACCATTTACTGGTATTGTGACGGACCAGAGCCGACGAAGGCTGCCATTCGATACGAGAAGCAAGTCTGTCGACGTAAGTTTATTAGAATTATGCTTAAAATTTTTTTTACTTCCATGTTTTTAATTTTTATGCCATCCTCTTTTGCAAAAATGGACGAGGCCAAGAGGAGAGCACTCATTAAACAGCAGGCCGCTGTAAAAAAGAAAGTTGGCTAGACGGGTGGGACGGATGTTTTCAAGCCGTCTGGAACAAAGAGAAAGCCTTCCTTAGAGATTGACCATCAGTCCAAAAAGGCCAAAATTGTAACTGAGACCGTCGTGGGTCTCCAGGCCGAAGCGAAGAAGACGGTTCCTCCCAAGCATGGGAAAGGAAAAGGTCTGATGACGGGTGGCCAAGTGCCTCTGGTAGAGAAGCCACCCATCCTTCTTCACGAGGACTCTAGTTACGCCCTGGAGAGGCTTTCGTTTATCTTCATGGTTGAAGACTACGAGGACCTCAGCAACCATGCCACGGAGGCCATGGGAGAGACGGGTCTCTTCAACCTCGCCCAGGTGAAAATTCTGTCCGTTGTCCTTTAAATTCTTTCTGTATCGTCATCTTTTGTTTAACTTTCTCTTTTTCAGGCCGTGGTCATGATGAAAGGGTTGATGGACCGTTGTGTTCATCACGAGACGGCTTTGGGCCGTATAAGGGCTAAAGCTGCAGAGACGGAGGATGAATTGGCTCAGCTCCATGCCTGGATGGGGGTTCATAAGAAAAAATTGAGCTTGTCAGAGCAAGTTCGTGGGAACTAGAGAAGCAGACGGAGGTGCTGCGGAAGGTCCTTGAGGACAAAGAAGCTGAAATTACAGCCATTAAGAACCAGCTTCGTCATGCTAAAGATGTTGCGGTTCATGAATACCTTGATTCTGAAGCGTATCTGATGGAGCTAGGGGGCATCTTTGCTGACGGTTTTGACGATTGTCTCCGTCAAATAAAGTCAGCCCACCCGGATCTTGACGTATCAAATACTTTCATAGATGCCCAAGCCCAGACCTCCGTCCTCCCCGCCACCTTAGAGAACACTGAAGATTTATTTGAAGAGATTCATAATGGTGAAGGCGACGGAGCTCGTAATGACGGTGATGATGGTATGACCACCCTCCAGGTTCAATCCCAAGTAGAAGATACTCAAGCAGAAGTGAAGTCTAAGGATTCTCCCGTCCGGTAGTTTTAATTTTTATTTTTGATATGTAAAAGAACCGTCTTGAACAATCTGCCCTTGTTGGCATTTTTATTTCATGTACTTAATTTTGTTTTGAACTTCGTTCAACAATGTATTCGTTTATTTGGATCCGTCTTTATTTAACGTGTATATATATATATATATATATATTTTTTGTTATGAACGATTTTCATTTGAACAGTCCTAGACGGTGTTTTAGTCTATGAAATTTAATTTGGATGTCCTTTTGGAAGTTTCATCCTTATAGGATGGACTCGTTTAAATTTATAATCTTCTTACTATTGATCCATTCATTTTGTATGGACTTTTTTATACTTTTGTGGGATGCATCCATCCATGTTATGGACTATTTAATAATAATAGTCCCTTTTTGGGATTTATTTGTCCAATTGAGGACTATAATTTCATACCCTTCTGGGGCGCATCCGTCCACTTAAGGACATTTTTATATCCTTATGTGATGTGTCCGTCCTCTTAAGGACTTAGATTTTTACACCCTCTTAGGATGTAACCATCCTCTTAAGGACTAGTTTTTACATCCTCTTGGGGTGTAACCATCCATATTTATATGGACATTGGTCGTCACAACTAGTTCCGTCTATTACAAAGGCATTGTAATCAAAGTAGAAAAATATATGTCTGAATAAACTCCTCATATATAAGTAGAAATCTTGCCTCTTGGGCTAAAAAAGTATTGTAGCAAAATATTGAATAAACCTTAAATGACCGTTGAATTAAAAACTAAGAAAAGACTAGGAAAAAGTAGATTATGTAGCATCGTTCTCTGCTTTCTCTTCTACTGGTAGTACTTCTTGAGGTGCTTAGTGTTCCATGGGTGAAGCAATTTTTGTCTGTCTAAGGTCTCTAGGTGGTAGGTGCCTTTTCTTACCCATGAGGTGACTCTGTAGAGGCCTTCCCAATTTAGACCAAGCTTACCTTGAGTAGGATCTCTAATATTACCCATCACCTCTCTCGAAATGAGGTCCCCGACCTTGAAGTCTCTGTGTTTGATCTTGGAGTTGTAGTATTTGGCCATGAGATCCTGATATCTTGCAAACCTTTGTTCAGCAACTGCCCTGACTTCATCTATTAGGTCGAGCTAGAGACGAATGGCCTCATCGTTTTTTCTTTCGTCGTAGTTATTCACCCTATAACTGGTGAGTCCGATCTCTGCTGGGATGACTGCTTCACTTCCATATGCCAACCGGAACGGTGTTTCGCCCGTAGGTGTTCTTGCTGTCGTTCTATATGCTTATAGTACGCTAGGAAGCTCTTCTAGCCATATACTCTTTGCCCTCTCGAGCCGAGTTTTGATAATCTTCAACTAGAATCGGTTCGTGACTTTAACTTGTCCACTGGCTTAAGGGTGTGCGGGGGATGAATAATGGTTCTTGATCCCAAGTTCTGAACAAAAATTTCTGAAAGAGTTATTGTCGAATTGCTTCCCGTTGTCTGAGACTAGAACTTTAGGTATGCCATACCTGCAAATGATATTCTTCCATACAAAATTTCGCACATTTGTTTCTGTGATCGTAGCCAGTGCTTCTGCTTCTACTCACTTGGTGAAGTAGTCAATGCTGACAACTAGGAACTTCAACTGCCTGGCTACAGTGAGAAAAGGGCCCATTATATCTAAGCCCCATTGGGTGAACGGCCATGGGGCCGTTATTGGTGTGAGCTCCTCCGTTGGTTGTCTTATGGAATTGCCAAATCTTTGGCATTTTTCGCAAGTCCTGACGTATACTTGGGCATCCTTTTGCATGGTAGGCCAGTAGTATCCAGCCCGGATCAGCTTGTGAACTAACAACCGCGACCCTGAATGGTTCCCGCATACCCCTTCATGTACTTCTCTCATGATATAATCTGCTTCCTCGGGGGCCTAGACATCTTAAGTATGGGCGTGAAAATCTTCTTTTGTATAGGACACCATTGATCAGTATGAATCGCGCCACCTGGAACTTCAGCTTCCTAGCGGCTTCTTTGGCGTCAGGTAGCAGGCCTTCCTTCAAGTAGGCGACTATTGGCGTGGTCCAGTTACTTTCAGAACCGACCTCCTGTACGTCGATATTATCAATAGCAGGTGAAAGTTGAACAAAGGAAAGTACCTTATCAGGGATGATCATGTGATCTGCTGATGCGGCATTTGCCAGACGATCGGCCTGTTCATTTTCTCCTCTCGGGATCTGTACGACCTCAGCGTGCAAGTCGTTCACATTCCTTTTTGCCTGTTCTAGGTACATCATCATCCTTGTGCCCCCACACTCGTATTCGTCGTTCACCTGATTGACGACGACCTGAGAATCACAGTGGATAATTGCATTGGTGGCATCTGCTGCTTTTGCAAGATCCAATCCTGCGACCAAAGCTTTATACTCCGCTTCATTATTCGTCGTAGGGAAATTGAGGCGAACCATACACTTCACTTCATCGCCTTCTGGGGATCGAAGTACGATGCCCGCTCCTCCTGCTTGCTTATTGGATGAGCCGTTCGTATAGACATTCCATGGAGGTTGCTTTTCTGCCCCCTGGTCTTCTAGACTAGTAAACTTCGCAATGAAGTCAGCGATTATTTGTCCCTTCATGGTTGTATGCGGGCGGTACCGTATGTCAAACTCACTTAACTCAATTGCCTACAGTGCCATCCTTCCGACGGCTTCAGGATTGCTTAAGGCTCGTTTTAGTGGCTTGTCCGTCAGGACAACCATTGTGTGAGCCTGAAAGTAGGGCTTGAGTCTGTGAGCGGCTGTGATCAAGGCAAAAGCGAGCTTTTCTAGCGGCAGGTACCTTTCTTCTGCGCCGCAAAACGCTCGACTGGTATAGTATACGGGCTTCTGAATTTTGTCTTCCTCCCGTATTAAGGCTGCGCTGACTGCAGCCGGTGACACCGCTAAGTATAAAAATAATTCTTCTCCTTCTTTGGTTGGGCTCAGCAATGGTGGGAAAGAAAGATAAGTTTTCAGATCATCAAACACCTGCTGACATTCGGCCATCCACATAAAGGACTTCTTCAAAGTGCAGAAGAATGGTAGGCATTTATCCGTCGCTCTCGCTACGAATCTATTTAATGCAGCAACCTTACCGTTGTGGCTTTGTATTTCTTTTGCATTCTTGGGGGGCGTCATCTCCAATATTGCACGGATCTTATCTAGGTTGGCTTTGATCCCCAGTTGGGACACCATGAACCCCAAGAACTTTCCTGCTGTTACCCCAAATGCGCATTTGCTTGGATTGAGCTTCATGTTATACGATCGAAGGGTGTCGAAAGTTTCTTTGAGCTAGTTCAAGTGGTCATCCTCCTTTCGACTTTTCACCAGCATATCGTCTACGTACACCTGGACGTTCCTTCTAATCTGTTTTGCAAACATCTTGTTCATAAGCCTTTGGTATGTCGTGCCGGCATTCTTAAGGCCAAACGACATCACTTTGTAACAGAAGAGGCCTTGACTTGTAACAAACAAGGTCTTTTCCTGATCCGCCTCGTCCATCTTGATCTAGTTGTATCCAGAAAAGGCATGCATGAAACTTAGCAACTGATGTTGGGCTGTTGAATCGACTAGGGTGTCAATCCTTGGGAGAGGATAGCTGTCTTTGGGACAAGCTTTATTCAGGTCTGTGAAATCTACACGCATCCTCCATTTTCCGTTGGCTTTCCTGACCATTACTACGTTTGTCAACCAATCGGGGTAGTAGACTTCTCTAATAAAGTTTACTTCCTGCAACTTGCGGACTTCCTCTGCTATAGCTTGGTCTCTTTCTCGCGCGAAAACACGCTTCTTTTGGCTAACTGGTGGAAAGGCGGGAGATACATTCAACCTGTAGACCATGATGGAGGGATCAATCCCAGGCATATCTTCATGGCTCCATGCAAAAACGTCGCGGTTTGCCTTAAGAAATGTTTGGAGTGCTTGCAGAGTCGCTGGACTGGCAAGGGTGCCAATTCGGGTCGTTCGCTCCGGCACGGAGTCGTCTAAGGGTATTTCCCTAAGCTTTTCAACTGGTTCTGCCACCGTCTGTTGTTCTTCGATGCTCATTGTCTACATTTGGTCATCCATTTCCATCATCATCACGTAACATTATCGCGTGGCAACCTGGTCCCCACGTAGTTCCCCTATTCCGTGCTTAGTAGGGAATTTGACCATTAGATGGTAGGTCGAAGTTATGGCCTTCCATGAATTGAGAGTGGGATGTCCAATTATGGCATTGTACGCAGACGAGCAGTAGACCACGAGGAACATGACGTCTTTTGTAGTTTGCCAGGGATTATCACCAATCGTGACGGGTAGAGTCACCGCGCCGAGGGGGTATAACTTGTTTCCTTCGAACCCGACAAGGGGAGCATTTGTTGGGACTAGCCACTCTTTATCAATCATCATCTGCTGGAAAGCCGGGTAGTAAAGGATATCAGTGGAGCTTCCGTTGTCAATCAGGATCCGGTGTATGTTGTAATCTCCCACTTGTATGCTAACAACAAGTGCGTCACCATGCGGGTGGTGGAGACGTCGAGCATCGTTCTCCGAGAATCCGATGATAGGTGTTTCGGCCTGCTCTATCTTGGGAACGAAGCTTGTTGGTTGGATGTTCTAGATCGCTCTGAGGTAAGTCTTTCGAGCCCTTTTGGACGAGCCGGAGGTCGCTGTGCCCCCTACAATCATCTTTATATCACCTATCGGTGGTCTTGGATGCTCGTTTTCTTGTCAAGGAATCTGTTCCTGTGGTGGATCCATTTTTTCCATGCAAACGACCCTTTGCAACTTCCCTTGCCTTATGAGGGCTTCTATTTGCTGCTTTAAGTCATAGCAGTTTGTTGTGTCGTGGCCGTGGTCTCTATAAAAGCGGCAGTATTTGTTCCGGGGCCTTTTATTGGGGTCTCCTTTTAATTTTCCTGGAAAAGTAAGGGTCCCTTCATCTTTAATCTGCAACAAGACTTGGTCTATCGGGGTTGTTAGCGGAGTGAAGTTTGTGAACCTCCCAGCGGGAGGTTTTGAGTGCCTTTCTTCTCTTTTATCTCCCGTCCTTGTTGTCTTCCGCCCCCTCTCTTGATGTACATCGTCCTGCCTTTCTCTCTTCCTGGAAGGCTTTTCTTCTCGGGCCAAGAGTGCATCCTCTACGTTCATGTATTTAGTTGCCCTGTAAAGCACATCGGACATGGTCTTCGGGTCATTCTTATATAAGGAAAACAGAAACTTACCCTTCCTCAGTCCGTTCGTGAATGCGGCTACAAGTATTTTGTCGTTCGCTTCATCAATCGAAAGTGCCTTTTTGTTAAAGCAGGCAATGTACGACCTCAGTGTCTCGTCTTCACACTGTTTGATATTCATCAAGCACGCAGTGGACCTCTTGGACCTGTGCCCTTTGATAAAATGCGAAGCAAATTATGCACTTAGTTCCTTGAAAGTACTAATGGATCCTAGCGTCAGCTTGCTGAACCAGACCCTTGCAGAACCTCTCAATGTCATAGGGAAGGCCCGACACATTATTTCATCCGCTACTCCTTGTAGGTGCATCAGCGTCTTGAAAGTTTTCAGATGATCCAATGGGTCCTTAGATCCGTCATAGCTTTCGATCTGAGGCATACGAAATTTCGAAGGGAGAGGGTACGAATTGATGGACACTGTGAATGGAGAATTCGTCCGATGGACTAGGTCGTCCAGGTCGTTAGATAACCGTCCTTTGAGAGTGTTCATCATAAAATCCATACGCTCCTTCATCATCTGCATCTTTACGACTACACTAGACGGGACTAGGTCTGCAGTTGATGGTCAGTTCGTGTCCTGTCGTTCGGGCTTGCTTTGGGCGTTGCTCCCTTCCGGCCCCTGCTGGTTTCTCCTTTCGGCGCTACTGGCCTCCTACTCTTTCTCCTGAGTATTGAGTGTTGCGTCTTTCTGGCGCAATTGCTCTTTTAGGTCATGGTTACATTTTGTGAGGCGTTCTACCACTGCTGTGGTTTAAACTTGCCTCTCAAGAGCTGTGGTGTGCGTTTCTCCTTGATCGTTCGTCGTGGTCGCCATCGAGCGTATGAGTACCATGCAACTTTTTGTCCAGAAAGCTCTAAGTAATGACTTTTCCTTGTGCTTCTCACAGACGGTGCCAACTGATGATGTTCAAAACATCGTCAGTAAGCTACAAGGCTCTCTCGTTCGTGCTCGGTGCAATTTGCAAAACACAAAGCAACAAATACCTTAAAAGGGTATCGGTGTGGTACCGGCCAAGAACCCTCTGAAAGTTAAGTTAGAAGATGTTCACAACCCTAAAGTGCCAGAGTTAGGGAATAGTATGCGTACCTTTTTTTGTGAGAGCCTTTGGGGTTTTTTATAGTAGTGTAGAACCAACCTTCTTTACTTGTATAAGAAGTCTTTTCCTTATTGGTCTTTCTTTTTATTGGGCGATTATTGCGGAATTTCCTTTATATTTGAATTCTATTTCCATTGGGATTCTACATACCCTACATACCCTAGCAATGCGTGAGGTGCAAGTTATTTTCATTTATAAAGTGATGACACATGTACCCGTCTACAAAATTCCCGTTCTCTATGGATCCGTCCACTCCAGGTATAAACATTAATATCCGTCAACTCAATTCAGGTCTGTCACGCTACCGAATTTTACCCTCTTCACCTTACCAATGAAAAAGCTCGATGGATTTGGAAGAAATGTTGTATATCAATAGGTCCCAAGGTATATTCACTCCTTTTATATATATATATATATATATATATATATATGTATGTATGTATGTATGTATGTATGTATGTATGTATATAATGCATGTTTCTTTGGTGGTGTCTTATGTTTTTTTTTTTTTGAGAGATTGGTGGTGTTTTATGTTGAACTCAAAGAAGAGCGAACTTTAATACTTTCTATATAGGTTTTTATCTTTATGAAAAAGTTTTTCCTCATTCTAATGCGAGGAAATAAAACGATGAGCACGGTTGAACAAAGAAAGTACTTTTCTTTGGTGAAGGTTTGATTGTCACAAGTTTGAAAGTGAAGGGTTTAAATTGACACAATAAAAAGTATAGGTTTAATTTGTAACATGTATAAATCTCTAGTGTTTTTTTAATATATATATATATATATATATATTTTTTTTTTTTAGATTTTCCCTTTAAATTGTTAGTGAATGATGGTGAATTAGATATAATTAGGGTCTGTTTGAGATTTGTTTGTTTTAATGAAACTGAAATTTTTTTACTGAAAGTACTGTAGATAAAGGTACGGTAGATAAAGGTAAATGATAGTTGAAATAGTACAGTAGAACTCATGAATAGTATCAAAAAGTGCAATAAGACCCATAAATAGTAGCAAAAATAAGTTAAATAGTACAATAATTTGATAAAAAATAAGCTAGCCAAACAGACACTAAAAAAGTCTGTTTGGGAGCACTATAACTCTGTTTCCATCACTCAATTCTCTGATTTTTGAGTGATGAGTTATGGCATTTTTGTAAATAAAATTACAATTTTTACTGTGCAGTCGCACTTGTTAACTTTTTGTTTTGTTTTGCTTTGTTTTTTTTTTTTTTTTTTTTTTTAAAACCAATCCCAGCCGCTTTTTTTTTTTATAAAACCAATCTCAGCCGCTGATGGAAATGGTTTAGCCGCACTTGTTGACTTTCGGTTTTTTTTTTTTTTTAAACAAAAATTAAAGGCATAACTGAGTGATGAGTGTTAAAAAGATGTGTTTGGAAAAATTGGAGTATTTTAAGTGATGAGTGACGAAAATTGAGTGAGGAGGGATGAGTGACGAAAATAGGAGTATTTTCTCTCTCCTATTTTCAAGTAAATGATTTAGGCATGAGAATAAGGCATAAATGAAAGATAGAAAAGTTCAAAATCACAAAAGGTATTTTATGAAAAAACGTACGACATCCCTAAGCCAAATCTGTCAATGCTGATCTGAGTTTGTTTTTCATCTATCTTTGGTAATTTATGATGATTTGTTAATAGTACTAGTCATGTAATAAGACCATTGCAATCAGCTGGGTCATTACAGAAAGTAGTGCTGACAGTGTTGGCATTGACAAGCATATTAGAGATGTTTAGCTTTTATGAAAACTGTGGTAGATGATAATGATATGAAAAGCTCATTGTGAGTAGGTTAGGGAGTCTTTCCATCAGTTAGGTCTTCATTAATTGCTAAGTTCCCAGAATGAAAGTGCATATTAGAGTTCATGCGAAATTTTACATGGACACCCCACAATAAATTGCCTGCTTTGCTTTGGCAGTGCCAAAAAAAGACTTTAAAGTATGACATCACATAAATAAAATTGCTAGTATAAAAAAATTCCTTCCTTTTCTCCAGAAATTGCAATCTCATCCAACATAAATTTAGGGTGAGTTTGGTTCACCTTTTTTAAATTAGGCTTTTTGAAAAAATGGGGTTTTTAAAAAGTGCTGTATGAAATTAAGTTTTTTGAAAAAGTTAAGTGTTTAGTAAAAGCTATAAAAAAATATTTTTTGAAAAAGCTGAATGTTTGGCTAGCACTTATAAAAGTGGTAGTTTGAATGGTAAATTACTAAAAAGAACAATGTATATATAAGAAAGTTTATTTCATTTTTAAATCAACTACTTCATAATACTTACTCAAAAAAAAAGCTACTTAATAATAATAATAATAATAATAATAATAATAATAATAAATATATTATTGTCATAATTATTTGTTATTACTATTACTATTATTGATATTATTTTAATAATGTTAGTTTTTTTTGCATCAATTATTTGTTAATCTAAAAATTTTGAACCAAGTATGTTATCTGTCTTACTTTAATAATGTTATCTATTTTTAATAATATTAATATCACTATTTTAATAATGTTTTTGTCTTATTGAATATAGTGTTTTGTATTCTGGCATGATGGTTTGAAAGAGTTTCAAAGGGTAAAATTGGGTTTTTAATTAAACAAGTGGGCAATTTGGTAATTGAACCAAAAATTCCTAAAAGTTGAGATGGTTTTTTTGCAAAAGCTGACCGAAGGTCTTTTGGCTTTTTGGGGGTCTTGCACTTTTTTAAAAAGCAACTTTCTTGTTAAAGCAACTTTTTAATACCCACCAAACACCTAGCATTTTGAACTTTGATGTAAAATGTGTTTTTTGCTATCTGAAAGTGCAAACAAACGGGCACTAATTCTCAAATGTAAACAATAATAAGCATGCTTTTTCAAAGAAGGCAGAGACCCAACCAAAAAAGAAAAAAAAAACTTAGCAAGGAGTAAATAAAAAACATGATGCTAAAAATTGTCTGAAAATAGATTCAGAAAATGTAATATCATTGACTAAAAAATATATCCAGCATCTTGCTCAAAATGAAGTCCTATGCATCAATTTACTTAAGACAATCCAACCAAGCCTTCTTCCTAGCAATAGACATACACATGAATATCTCTCTCCAGTCTGCTGAAACAAATTTATCCATGGCCAACCTGTAGGTATCGTTGTTAGGGGTGGCAAATGAGTGGGTTAGGTCGTAAATGGGTTGGGTCGTAAATGAGTTGAGTGTGTAATTACCCATTTATCCATTTATGACCCATCTATATATAAATTAATTATCCATTACCTACCTAACCCATTTAATTAGTAACCCACCTATTTAACCCAATATGACCCAAATAAATAAATAACTTGTTACTAGATTTTCCCATTAAGTTAGCAACTACAAAATTTCTCATAAACCAAATAGGACCCTTGAAAATCGGATTAAAATCTTTTAGCTTTATAACAACATCAACCACTTCATTTTCATTTATTTTCCCAAACATTCTCACAAACCAAACAAAACTTCTCCTCACCCAAACCAATACCTAGCTAATTAAACAATCTTTTAAGCAAACAAACAAATACTCATAGAACTAACTTGAACTTTAGTCTAAACTCTGAAATACAGTTTTTCCCTAATTTTCTCAAAACTTTCTCGGCAACCAAAAAGAAAAATTCGAAAAATGAAAAGTAAAAAAAAAAAATGAAAAAAAGCTCATTTGCCTCATGTTCGACCCTCCATTCTTGAACTCTTCGTACAAATCTTGATCTTCTTCTTCGTCATTCTCAATGTCAAGCCCTTTGTCGTTGTTGTTTTCGTTTTCGTCGCTATCGGAGTCGTTGACTCGAGGCTTAGCCGAAGGAGCTTTCTCCATGGCGTCCATGCGCTTGAAATGGACCAAAGAGGAGATAAACCTCGAAACAGGCATGGATCTCGCTCTCTGTAGCTCCATGTGGTACCGTTTCCTCAGCTTCTCCATCTTGTGACGACACTGCACGGCGGTCTTGGGAAGAGACGCAGCGGAGCAGCAACAATCAATCGAATCCACCACCTCCTGCCAGTGGGTCGCCTTTAGATTCTCGCACTGGAGCGAGTACCATTTCTCGTGATAGGAATCAATTAGCGCAACGATCTTGTCGTGGGACAACACGGTAGCGGCACAAGAATTTCCTTTTGTTTGATTACTAAGAAAATCTGAGAGATAGTGTTTAGGCTTAGAAATCTAGAGGTTAAAGTGTTTGGGAAAGTGTTTGGCTATTGAGAAAATCTGAGGGAGAGTGAGACTGAGGGCTTTGGCTTAGAAATCTAGAGGTTATACTATTTATTTAAGTTTTTAGATTTTAGAAGGGTTTAGTGGGTATTATTGGGTTTATTTAATTTTAAATTTTAGATGGGTTTAGTAGGTATTAGTGGATTTATCCATTTAGACCCATCTAATTAAATAACCAAATGGGTCTTTATCCATTTAACCCAAATACTTAAATGGGTTGGGTTAAGACTTATCCAAATAAGGTGAGTAATGGGCGGGTTTATGGATATAGATAAAAATTGCCACCCCTAATTGTCGTCAATAGCACCAAAGTTCTTAAGTGCAATCACACAGTTGGGAAGGGAAAATTCATCGTATGGGGTCGCAGATTTACCCTCCTGCTGCTTACATATTTCCTTTTCCTTCGTCATGGCTACCCTTGCTTCCGATCTTAACTTAGAACACTCGGAAAATGCCCTAATTGCATCAATAAATTGACTACATCTATCACCTTTCCTAGAACGCTTCCTGCCCCAGGTCACTAAATGCATAGGACGCTTCCCACTACGTGTGGTGTGGAGTGCTTCTGACTCACTTTCTTCTCATGGCCATCTGGACTATCAAGATCCACATTAACATAGATTGCACTGAGATACTCCTCATCAAGCTCACGCTCCTCATCTGTGTCTAGCACAGGTTCGTTAGAAGAAATAACCAATACACCCATGGTAGCTATTCTGCTGAAGAGAATTCCCGACAACTTAAAGTGCTCGCAACCCTTCTCTTGGAATTTCTCAGCATAAGGGTTTGCAAACCACAAAATGGTTTATGTAATGTAAGATACATTACTTACCTGAAGATAACTTTCCCAGGCTTTATGACTTGTGATAACAGTATTTGTCTCAGCATCCCAACCAAACCCATTTTGTTGTATGAGTTGAGAAAAAAAACAGAGTATTTTTGCCTCAGTCTATTGAATGTGGCTTTAACTTGTTTCAATTTGAAAGATTGCTTACCCCATTCATTCAGTTCTTCTAAAATTTTGCACCAAGTTATATGTTTAAAAATGCCCCTTCGCATTTTTCCTTTGTGCATTTCCTCACCATAATATCTATAAACAACTTTGCAAACTTTGCAGGCCAAATCTTAGCATCTTTTGTTTCATAAAATCCAGTTGCCATCTATATTTAGAACATATAAGTCTCACTAACACTATGACCATTTTGATCATTAATCAGGAAAAGCCACGTATCTAAGCCTAAGTCATTCAATACTTTGACATTCATTCAACAAGAGGCATTAGTAAAAACTTAACATATACCCAAACCAGACACATTCATGGCCACCCATGAATCAACCAGTCCACAACTAATCTACGAAATTCAGGCTCAAACCATCCTACATTCAATAAAACAACATATAAATTACATGAAAACACATGTAACACTCAAAACACATACAGGCTGCATACACCAAATAAATACATTATAGTTTTGCAAGTTTGTGCATATATGAACATATTCACAATATTTTAACATCTAAAAATCTTACATGATGAAAATAACCCAATTCATTGATGCAGCTTCCCAGTAGGGGTGGTGATTTCTATCCATATCCATGAACCCGCCCATTACCCACCTTATTTGGATAAGTCTTAACCCAACCCATTTGAGTATTTGGGTTAAATGGATAAAGACCCATTTGGTTATTTAATTAGATGTGTTTAAATGGATAAATCCACTAAACCCATCTAAAATTTAAAATTAAATAAATCCACTAATACCCACTAAACCATTCTAAAATCTAAAAACTTAAATAAACAGTATAACCTCTAGATTTCTAAGCCCAAAGCCCTCAGTCTCACTCTCCCTCAAATTTTCTCAGTAGCCAAACACTTTCCCAAACACTTTAACCTCTAGATTTCTAAACCCAAACACTTTCCCTTAAATTTTCTTAGTAACCAAACAAAAGGAAATTCTTGTGCTGCCGCCGTGCTGGTCCCACGACGAGACCATCATGCTAATCAATTCCTATCGCGAGAAATGATACTCGCTCCGACGCGGGAATCTGAAGGTGACCCACTGGCAGGAGGTGGCGGATTCGGTTGCTCTTCATTGCTCCGCCACGTCTCCTCCCAAGACCACCGTGCAGTGCCGTCACAAAATGGAGAAGCTGAGGAAACGGTACCGCACGAAGTTGCAGAGAGCAAGATCCATGCCCGTTTCGAGGTTTATCTCCTCCTGGGTCCATTTCAAGCGCATGGACGCCATGGAGAAAGGTCCTTCAGCTAAGCCTTGAGTCAACGACTCTGTTAGCGATGAAAACGACAACAACAATGACAAAGGGCTCGATGTTGAGAACGACGAAGAAGAAGATCAGGATTTGTACGAAGAGTTCAAGAAGGGAGGGTTGAACATAAGGCACATGAGTTTTTTTTTTTCTTTTTTTTTTTTTACTTTTCATTTTTCGAGTTTTTCTGTTTGGTTGCTGAAAAAGTTTTGAGAAACTTAGGGAAAAATTGTATTTCAGAGTTTAGTTTTATGAGTATTTGTTTGTTTGCTTAAAAGATTGTTTGATTAGCTAGGCATTGGTCTGGGTGAGGAAAAGTTCTATTTGGTTTGTGAGAAAGTTTGGGAAAATAAATGAAAATGAAGTAGTTGATGTTGTTATAAAGCTAAAAGATTTTAATCCGATTTTCAAGGGTCTTGTTTGGTTTATGAGAAATTTTGTAGTTGCTAACTTAATGGGAAAATCTAGTAACAAGTTATTTATTTATTTGGGTCATATTGGGTTAAATGAGCGGGTTACTAATTAAATGGGTTGGACGGGTAATGAATAATTAATTTATATATAAATAGGTCATAAATGGATAAATGGGTAATTACACACCCAACTCATTTATGACCCAACTCATTTATGACTCAACCCATTTACGACCCAACACACCCATTTGCCATCCCTACAATTCCTAGGCCCCTAAACTGCAGCTGCGGGAGCATTGTGCATTCACATAAATCATTGAATTTCAGTGGCAATTAGATTTTAAATAAAAAAGAAAAGAAATTATGAAAGTAGTCAAACCAGTGCAATGCCAGCACAAAGGAGTAATGATTAGAGTAACGAAAACATGGAGAACATGTTTAGTTGTCACTCACTGACTCACCATGTAATTTTCAATTTGGAAATTTAGAAATTTTATGTGTTGGGGATCTACATGCAATGCCAAGTGAAGTTCATACCAAATGGTAGCTTCGAATGTTGTAGTGAAGAAAGAAATTTGAAACGCAGAAGTAACTCCTAATGGTGTTTCAGACTTGAGCCCATTTGTGTGTAATGTCATATTGAACTAGATTATTTGGGGGGCACGGAAAGTCATGGATTGATGGCAATGTTAAAACATGAGAACTTGTTATAAGAAGTCTGGAATTTAATGAACTACAAGTTTTAAGAATGCTTACTCTATAAGGATTTCAGATATAATTGAATAAAGAAAAAGAATACATGTAGTTGACCCTAACTAATTTATTGAGGATTTATAGTCGACCTTAAAAATTTAAGACTAAGGTTTTATTGTTGTTGTTGTTATTGTTATTGTATACCGCCCTAGTAGAGATTCTTTAACTGAGAAAATGCCTATAAGAGAGAGGAACCAAACAGCTAATTATTACATTGAAATTACAAACTAAGGTAATAGCACAAAATAATAAAAAGTCTAGCATGGGAACAGAACACTCAAACCTTAACTAAATTAAAACACCTTTCACAAATGAACATAAACCCACCATTTAAATAAAGTATATATATATATATATATATATATATAAATATATGAAACTCAAAAGGCCAAATGCACAGAAGACCCAACGAAACTATTCACAAGTTAAAACTCCATAGCACATAGGTAATCGTACAAATCTAAAATCATTTTTTCACCCAAATTGAAAAAATGCCAAACACATCCATATATGCCCAATAGAGCAAAAACTATAAACACAACAATTTGATTGGTTGATGGGAGGAGAGGAGGGCTTACCGGCCGTGATGGGTGGAGACAGAACGCGATAGATCAGTAGTGGCACACTTCAGACAAGCTGGGCGATAAGCACAAGAAATTTTTTCGAAAACACCCTTATTTTCTCAAGCTTTTTTGAAAATAGGAATCAAAATACACCCAACCAAACATTCATAATGGTGCGGTTTTTTGTTTTCTGTTTTTTAAAAGGTTATAACTAAAAACGTGTGCTCAACCCATATTTCAACTTTATAAAACACAAGTGTATAAATAATGCTTTTTTAGAAGAGAGGTGCTACGTCTATAACATTTTTGCAACAAATTATCTGGTTCAAATTTGAACCTAACACTAAAATTACTTTTTTATCCCAATAATAACAATCAGTATCAACCTACCACTTATAATTTGTTGTGAAAATGTTGTATAAATGTTGTGGACATATCATTTCTCTTTTTAAAAACTTAATAGGGCGTTTGGTACACTCATTTAAACGCATGTTTTCAATTTTTAAACAACATTATATGTATTTCTACACATATTTTCAAATACATGTTTTCAGTTTTTAAGTGCATATATCAAACACCCCTAATTTATGCATGAAAACATTTTAAAACAAAATATTAAAAATTTAAAAGTAGTATCTTAAAATTTTTTTTTTTATAAATTATTGGATAAAATTTGGCTCCAAACATGTTTGAAATTATCTTTTTCAACTCATCATTTCATTACTTGGTAAATTATAAAATTATCCATATGTATTATTTAAACAAGTCAGTCGCATGATTAAAATTATGTATGAATGGTCTCTCCAATTACCACATAGTAAGTTGAAGCAAAATAACTCCAAATATATTTGAGTCAAATTTTTTTTCTAATTGGAATATGACGTTTGGTGTCAAATTAGGTAAAATACAATAATAATAAAAACCCCTTAACATTGAGGTTTGGACTTTGGACTAATATCATGCACTCCCAAAACTTTTTAAAAATATATAATTTGCTCTTTAAGAACAAATTTCAATTAACTTGTGAGTTAAAGACAAGTTGTTGGAAGGAAGTAGAGAACTTTGAGGAGCAATAAACTTTTAAATGATGTCACGTGTCGTATGTACTTAAGGGACAAAATATATATTTTTTGAAAATACATGGTAATATTTGGTATTACCCCAAATCTTGATGGTAAAAAAGTATTTTACCCCATGTTTTACTATTTTCCAAATGATCTCTCCATTTTGGTTTAAATTGATCTTCCAAAAACACAAATTAAGGACAACAAATTGTTCGTTTGGGGATACTGGGTTCAATGGACTTGATGGATATGCTATAAACCCGAACATTCGAAGCTTCATCCACTGCATTATCTATCTATGGGGTTTTCAAGATGTCTCATAAGCATGGAGTTAAATAGTCTACCCAAGGTATGGAACACCATTTTTTTTTTAAAGGACACAGAGTATTTTACTAATTGTGAAAAGAACGTCACCTCCCTTTTCCCTATCGTGTACTTGTTATAATGGAATTGTTAACACTACTATTAGATGTATTTGTGTGGATACCTAAACCCTAAGTTTTTTCTTTTGGATTTTCATGTGTGGTGATTCATGGATTAAGGGGTGGAAACTAGATTAGCAAAAATATAACTGTTAAGATGCCCTAAGACTAGAACATCAAACAAAATCCCAAAAAAAAAAAAAAAAGAGATTCTGTTGTATCCTTCACATCAAAATAAGGGTAAAAAGCAATTTTATTCATCTCTAAATGTACACCCAATAGATAGAGCAAATATATGAGCAAAATAAAAGTAGCAAATTATGTCTTAAATTAATATAAAGATTGATCAAACTTCTACGAGCTGAGTACCTATCTACTACCGCGTGTGATTTGGTGATAGGAGGCATTATATCACTTCATATGATGATTGGCAGGAGTTAAATGGTTTGAGTAGTGGTGTTTTAATGAATGTATTGTGCCCACTACGATAGTCCTACTATAATAGCCTTATTAAGGTCTCGGTTGTACACATGGTATGTTTAACTATATAATATCATGTGTTTATATGTATCAATATATAAAATTATTATTATATATACCTTATATCACGCTTTGTATTTTATAAATAAGCTAATATATGAAATTATTAATTATAACTTACTAATAATGTGGGGAGCTAAGAATCCTATTATTGTTGGGCCAGGTCTGAGGAGTATGAAAACCTAACCAATAATCAGATAGATCCAAAGTGGGTCAAAATGACCTAAAAGAAGAGCTTTTGTTGCCGAAGGCCTGGATAGCCCAAGGAAGACTCTCGAATAAGGACTGCACGAGGAGGGCGAGATGAAGACCACACAATGCTAGAATGTGGGAGCTGAGGGAGGCAATAGTGACAAGTGTGGATAAGGGGAAGGGAAGCTTTCCAAAGAAGCATCCATCATCTCCACATTGAATGCATTGCACCAACCATGCTAGTTGTATTAATGATTGAATAACACTTGAACAATGCCAACACAACCTGTAATCTACTAAGCATGGCTTCAAAATGGAGGATGAGACAAGTATCTTGGTGAGAGATCAACGACCCTCTATGTGGAGGGTTAGGATTGGAGTAAGATCACTACAAAAAGGAGGAGATTCTTAGTGAACATGGATTGACCCTTACTACTAGAAAGGAGAATCCTAGTGAACAGGGATTGACCCTCGGCCATTTCATGGAAATATAAATCTCTCTCTTTACCCTTAATCAATCTGCTTAAACTCAATTTTTTAGCTTTTACTTTCTCTTTTTAACATGGTTTATCATTTAGGAGTCTAAGTGTTGGTCCACCAACTTATTTTTACAAATTAATTGCAGTAGACCTTGATTCAAGCTCAATCTTCCATTGTACCTCAGATTTTTACCCCGTAGTAATGGATTTCATTTTTTAAACTATATCTTTTATATATCAACATAATAGGTGTCTTTACTCGTTTAATGCTTTGGTTTTTTTTTTTTTTTGGAGAAGAAACTCGTTTAATACAGATCTCGAGCCTTAGCTTGGGCATAAATTTGACCTGTTTTCTATTAAATAAATAAATACAATTTTTTTTTGGTTACTAAGGTCTGATCTTTTAAAAAATAAATCAGTTTCAATTTTTTTTTTTTTTTTTTTTGATAAGAAATCGGTTTCATTATAACATATGTGTAGTAGGCGCAAGGCGTGGAGCATGTTAATCTTGTGCAAATTATTTTTTTCGGTAATAATTAATTTTACAAAAAAAAAAAAAAAAACTGAACCGCCCACGTACATGGACCGTATCAGCGACGACCGCGTCCTTGAATATACACCGTTGATTTAAGATTGACTCGGGGTGAGTCACTACAAGCACGACTCAGCCAAACATTTTATCTCACAAAAGAAACACAACTCGTCCACGCTAGCAATCCTCGTCGCACACATAGCAACCAATAACATACAATCCGCTCTCAAAAAAGCCACCAATCAGAGAGCTTCACACGGATCAGTGCCTTTTCAAAAATACAAATCCTTCTCCTAAATGCCGTTGCGGACTTGAAGTCCACGCCGCTCTCCTCTCCTATATATAAGACCCCTGTACTTGCAATGAATCCCACATTCACATTCAAATCTCAGATTCTCTCAGAAAAATCAAAACCCTAATTTCTTCTTCTTTTTCGCCTTTCGTTCTCTGATTCCGATCTGAAGAGAGATGGCTCGTACCAAGCAGACTGCCCGCAAGTCCACCGGAGGAAAGGCTCCAAGGAAGCAGCTTGCCACTAAGGTGTGTTTCTTTTGGGGTTTTCTTCTTAGTCCGATTCTTTCTTTCAATAGAAAATAACTCTTTCGATTTTCTCCCTAGGAAAATAAATTTGCTTAATTTCTCTCTCTTTTAGTGAACTTTCTTTGGAAACAAACATGTTTTGGAATTGTTCTCGAATTTAATTCCGAGAGTCATACAAACGTGACTTAGGGTTTTCTTCTTAGTCCGATTGTTTCTTTCAATAGAAAATAATTCTTTCGATTTTCTCTCTAGGAAAATAAAATTGCTTAATTTTTCTCTCTTTTAGTGAACTTTCTTTGGAAACAAACATGACTTAGGGTTTTGGAATTGTTCCTGAATTTAATTCCGAGAATCATGTAAATGTGAAATTAGGGTTCTGAATTTGCCTTTATTTTTGTTAATTTTGTGAAGGCTGCAAGGAAATCTGCACCCACAACTGGTGGAGTGAAGAAGCCCCATCGTTATCGTCCCGGAACTGTTGCTCTTCGGTAATTATTTTTTGAAAAATTCGAACTTTTGTAATTAGGCCGTTTATTTTCTTTCGAAACTCTAATTTTCGTCTGGGTTTTAAACAGTGAAATCCGCAAGTACCAGAAGAGTACCGAACTTTTGATCCGCAAGTTACCCTTTCAGCGTCTTGTTCGTGAAATCGCACAAGACTTTAAGGTTTGTTTATATCCCTCGCCTCTGTTTGGCTTCCGAGAAAATTGATCTTATATGTTTCTCCTGTTCTCTTGGTGTGAATTGTTCTTATATCAAATTCTCTATTGTTTTCCAGACGGATTTGAGGTTCCAGAGCCATGCTGTTCTCGCTCTTCAAGAGGCCGCGGAGGCTTACCTTGTGGGTCTCTTCGAGGATACCAACCTGTGCGCTATCCATGCCAAGAGGGTCACCATTATGCCTAAGGACATCCAGCTCGCAAGGAGGATCCGTGGCGAACGTGCTTAAGCGTTTCGTGCTTCGTTAAATTTAGATTGGTTATGCGTAGTATTCGCTTTTGATTTTGTATAGGATATAAAAAAAAGGCTAGGATATTGAGGCAATTGCCTT
Source organism: Lithocarpus polystachyus (assembly GCA_033629205.1). NCBI lineage: Eukaryota > Viridiplantae > Streptophyta > Magnoliopsida > Fagales > Fagaceae > Lithocarpus > Lithocarpus polystachyus. The sequence goes on along the minus strand of CM066163.1, from coordinate 11,825,232 downwards.
TAAAGCTTTTTATATTTGCTTGGTTAAGAACAAGTTTAATTCTTCGTTAGTCTCTTTTGAATTCAATGATTTGACTATTTTTATTCGTTTTGCATTTATCGTGTTGTTACTTTTCGGTGGTTTTTGCTTGTGATTAAACCCTAATTAGTCTTTTTGATATTGTGATTGCGATCTCTAATCGACCTGTGAATTAGCAATCCCAATTATTCTGTATCGGGCATTTGTCTGTGTTTGCTGCCCTGCGCATTACGTTTGTGGGTTTGTATCTGGTTTCCTTCTACAGCTATGCTGCAAAAAAAATGCGGGCCCCTTCAAAAAAACCGTAAACTGCCCCTACAATTAACCATAACATCATCCAAGAAGTATATGTAGTCAATCCAACGGACCGGAACTCACTCCATTCAAATGCACGGTCCACATTGCTGCATATGTTTTTTTCTTCTTAAATTCCCATCTCAACACAAAGTGTGAGCCGTCAACCATGTTATTGTCATCTTAACTGATATGCCAAACCATTGTCTTCTTAAACTGATGCCTCATCTTAAACAGATATAGATATGCCTCATCTTAAATTGATGTGCCAAACTATTGTCATCTTAAACTGATATGCCTCATGTTAAATTGATATGCTAAACTATTGTCATCTTAAACTGATATTCCTCGTCTTAAAACTGAAATGGCTCATCTTAAATTGATATGCCATGTTCATGAATTCATTTCTTTTGTCCGTGTTCATGTCTTCTGCTTGCTATTGTCTTTGCTGAACTGATCTGTAGCGACAATGAGTTTTCTTCTCTTAACATTCATCATCATTTTTTCCCCATCTTTTCTTTCAGGTTGGTTTTTTTTTTTTTTTTTTTTTTTTTTTTTTTTTTTTTTTTTAACCTTAAGTCTAAAATCTATCATTTGACGTAAGAAAATTGTGTGCGCCAAAAGTGAGGCTACTGGGCTAGATCTCACTTGGGCCCTTAACTTGTGAAGTAGGTTTAAGATTTCCTACTTTGGGTTGTTCTCAGCACAAAGACCCAATGACGTTGTCTCAAACTCTTAGTTGTTTCACTCTCTTCACACTACTATCCTAGCTCCAATCTTTTTCCACTCTTTGTATTCTTCGCTCCCTACTCTCCAAAAGAACCTCCCCCCCTCCCCTCTCTTTAACTTCTCATATTTATAGCTTTATAGTTAGTGAGGAGTTATGATGACTCTTGTGGTTAGTGGTTTGGGAGGTCCTATGTTATCATCGCTAAGTGGGCGTTTTAGTTGGGATTGGGGTGTGGTGAGAGTGGCATTGGAACTAGTTCTCCACTTTCAGAGGGATGTTCGGCAGTGATACTCCTTAAGGCGGTGCTAGATAACCAGGGCACAACATTTCTGAGCAATAATACTTCCGCTCGAGGTGTGCCTTGACGGACAATAATCGACTATGTGCACGTATTATAGCGGTTTGTTCGACGGGCTTTGGGCTGGGCATAATGACATGAGGCCTGGTCCCGTGGAGTCATCTGGCTTAGGGCTTAGCTTTAAACGAGAAGGTCAAGCCTATGGGCCATACTGCAGGGCTGGAGTTCAAAGCCTAAGGCCCAAATGGGCCTAGGGAGCCTCGGGCAGTACATTAGCCCCCCCTTGATTAGTGCCCGGCCCTCGGGAACGAATCAAGGATGCCAAGGAACAGAAACTACCCTAAGAAGTTCAACGGGTTGATACTGAATGGTTAAGGGTCCCTTTAATGCGTCTTGAAAAGGTGCATCGCACCAGACTGTTGGTTTAGTCGCCATTATTGTCTGAAGGTTCGTGAACCGAGGTAGTGTATGTGTGGCAGTTGAAGTGTGGATTTGTAGGGTTTTCCGCTCCCCATTTATTAAATAGCATTTATCACCTCTCTTTTGGCACCTATAAATAGTCCATTCCGAATCATTCCTCCATTTTTACATTCTTCACTTTTTGAATTTCCTCTCTGTCGTGCATTCATCTGTGTGCTTATCCTTCAACTCGGAGTACCCCTTTTTCCTAGAGTTCAAAGTAAGTTCTCTGCCCCTTTCTTTTATTTTAATTTCTTCCTTCAAGTTTCTCCCTTCAATTTTTAGAGTTTAGGATGGATTATGCTCACCTTCTAAATACTGGGGCGTCCTTAGCCACTTTTAGGCAAACATTTAACATTTCTAAGGATGTGAATGTGGCGTACTGCCACGAGAGCGAGATTGCTCTCCACAGAGGGTCTAACATTGCTTTTTTTTCCTTTGATGGCAATCTTAGAGGGTGGGGTTAGGTTTCTCATAGATCCCCTCTTACTCAATACCCATAGGTTTTATGGTTTGTGTCCTGACCAACTTCCTCCCAATTTTTACCGGGTAGTTAGTTGTGTCAGTAAATTTAATCAGGTGTACGGTTTGCAATTGAACCATCACAACATAAAGTACATGTATAGTCTGTGTGGGAATAAGAAAACAAATTATTACTTAAAAGTCAGAGATATGCAGGTACGGCTAATTTCATGCCTACGCGATTCTAATAGGAATTCCGCCAGGGAGTTCGTCCGGGTGAGCGGCAACTAGTTTGCCAATGAAATCCCTTACCCCCACTCGCAGTGCGAAGTTGGTTCATACCAATCACTAACTTGCTTTTCCTTTTGCTTATGATTATTTTGCTTGTCTGAATGCTAACTCATTGTATTCCCTTGTTGCAGACGGTAGAGTATTCACCCCGGATCTTAGAGTAGTACACGTGAGGGACCTGAATTTTGTGCTCAGGTCCGAAATATTCGTTCATATTGACAGGCAGCTCCGAGCTTCACACCTCATACTCGGCTGCACGCCCGTATATAGGACTTGGCAACCTTTTAGCCAAGCCCTTTTAGTAGACAACTTGCTGCTGTCTTACATTGACTTTCAGCACGCCAACTTCCTTCCCCCTTCATTCACTTCCGGCGAAGCCCGAGATCTCGGTCCCCGCTACATACCCGCTAAAGACCTTGCACCAGTCAGGGACGAGTCAGTTGAATGAGTTTCTCGGGCCTTAAGGGAGCAAGAACATATTCTCATCGAAGGGGACGAAGGTCAGGCCCAAGCAACCCAAGCCCGAGCAGCCGAGCAAGAAGTAATTGAGAGCGCGCCAAAGGCAGAAATGGTAACAAGGAGGAAGCTCACTGCTGATCGATTTCTGTCCAGCTCCAGATCTTCGGCCCAGCCTCAGCAAACCCGGGCTAGGGACCGTACTCCTCCTCTTTCCCCCCCTCCCCCCGTCTGGTCGGCAGAAGAAGAAGCAACGTGTAGATGACCTACCGCTCAGAATAGTGAGTGACGCGCCCACTAAGATGACTCCTCATCCCTTGAGTGGGATCGTGATCTGGGAATCGGTGAGCGGTTCTCAACCTGCGGCCCGAGGCAGCACTGAAATGGCCTCCTCTTCTCAGCCTACGGCCAGCTGGCAGCCTACCTTCATACTGGGTGGCTAGCCTTTACCGGCCATAGCGAGCGTAAGGTTCTGGGCTCGAGGTGAGGGAGAGAAGGTGGCACAGAGTCTGGTGAGTGGCTTGCTGTTGCTCGAAGGCATTCATTTTTAATCAGACGACTCTGAAGACTCCATTGTGCGGTGGCTATAGTGGCACACTATCGCGGTAAGCTCTGTTCACCCTACTTTAGTATATAAGTGACTTCCTTTTTATTGTGGTGTTATCAGGCCACGCAGATAACTCATATGCTCGGTGAAAGGATAAGCGAGCTCGCCGAGGAGGCTGAACGGGAAAAAGCGCTCAAGGACGTTGCCAATGATACAGCCCGGGACAAGGCTAAGGATGCTAAGCTTGCGGAGAAAAAGGCGCAGTCCTCGGAAAAGGATAGGCATCTAGCCAAAAAAAGGTTGACAGAGATGGAGGCAAAACTGGGGGAAACCGAGTTGAAGTTAGCATAAGTCAAAAGTCTGAACTTGGCCCATGCTGAAGAAGTTGCCGACCTTAAGACAGCTTTGGAGGCATGCGAGGACAAGTGGTATAACGAAGGCTTCGCGGATGCTGAGAATTCCGTGGAGCCTATCGTTCTCCAAGCTTGGGCTCAAGGGTTTGATGAGGGTTGGTTGGCCGCCTTTCAGGCAGTAGGAGTGCCCGGGGATTCTCAATTGTGGAACCCGGAGCAGATTTCCCGTCCTACTCTTACTAACCCGGTCCAAAGTCAAGTTGATGCTACTGAAGACAAGAATACCCCCAGTATGAGGGAGCCGGTGGAGGCCATAGACACTCACGTGGAGGATCTTGATCTGGAGGCTACTAACAACCTTAATGCCCCTGGCTATGAAGAGACCTAGCAGCCACATACCGAGGAAGCCCTAAGACAAATTGCCAATGATGTAGTCTAGCTCTTCCTAACCGACCCAGCCACTTAATGTTGTTAATCGTTGTTCTAGTTCCCTTATTTTTTAGCACTTTCTTTTTACTCGTTTGGTTTGCCTAGTCATCGGGTTGTGGTAACCGAACAATTATTTTATTTCCTTTTTAAGCTTATTTTCCCAACCTTTTATTATTCGGTTGGCTTGGTCACCGAGATGGAGTGGCAAAACATTTAATTTAATTGATGTCCTTTCATTTTAAGTTTTACTTTCCTACAGTTACCGGGTTGTGGTAACAAGTCGCTTGTTTAGTTTAATCATTCTATTTGCTTTAAATGCTTTATTGCTTGGCTTTGGGAGCCGAGCACTTTTTATCAGTGTGATTGTTTTTGTTTGCTCTTACTCATTATCAAAACTAGTCGGGTATATTTCTTCCTAATATAATGGTCGGAACAGGCCCAAGGAGACCTCCTATGTGGAAAAAATAACTCCTTACAAGTTGTAACTGCCGTGCTTTACCCAATCTAGGTAAAATGAGGACTGAATTGTTCAGAAGAACGTAGTGTGAAGTTGTCCGAGCATGAAACCTTTCACTGCGAGGAGTTTTTGCAAGAGCAATATTAGGTACACTTAGTATAAAGCCTTCCCCTACCCGGGGACAAGTTTCTGTCTTATGAGTCTTAGTTAAGGTTTCTGTCCTTAAAGTCTTAATTAAGGTTTCCACCTATCCGGCGATGAAAATTGAATCGCGGACAGGTTTCTGTCCTAAGAGTTTTAATTAAGGTTTCCTCCTGTCTGGTGATGAAAATCGAACCGGGGATAGATTTTTGTCCTTAGAGTTTTAATTAAGGTTTCCACCTGTCTAGTGATAAAAATTGAACCGAGGACAAGTTTCTGTCCTTAGATAAGAACAAGCTGCCTTGGTCTTTCAACTTTTTTCATATTTTTTAATCGGTGCTAATAAATCAATATAATGGAGTCAAAATGCACCAGCATGGATAAATACCACCATATTAATTCATAAAACATTTATACACGATTACATTAAATCTGCGTCCCAGTGTACGACCAATCACTGATAAAAGTTTTTTAAGTTGTGGACATTCCATGGCCGAGGAAGGGGCCTTTCATCCAAATCCTCCAAATAGTACGCTCCTGCACCTGCAATGGTGGTTACTCTATAAGGCCCCTCCCACAGACGGCACCAGTTGTGTGCGCCAAAAGTGAGGCTACTGGGCTAGATCTCACTTGGGCCCACAACTTACTTATGAAGTGGGTTTAGAATTTCCTACTTTGGGTCGTTCTCAGCACAAAGACTTAATGACGATTTCTCCCTCTCTTAACTGTTTCACTCTCTTCACACTACTATCCTAGCTCCGATCTTTTTCCACTCTTTGTATTCTCAGCTCTCTTCTCTCCAAAAGAACCTCCCCCCCCTCTCTTTAACTTCTCATATTTATAGCCTTATAGTTAGTGGGGAGTTATAATGACTCTTGTGGTTAGTGGTTTGGGAGGTCCTATGTTATTATCGCTAAGTATGCGTTTTAGTTGGGAGTGAGGTGTGGTGAGAGTGGCATTGAAATTAGTTCCCTACTTCCGGAGGGATGTTCGGTAGCGATACTCCTTAAGGCGGTGCTGGATAACTAAGGCACAACGTTTTTGAGCAATCATGCTTTCGCCTGAGGTGTGCCTTGCTGGACAATAATCGACTATATGCACATATTATAGCAGTTTGTTCAATGGGCTTTAGGCCGAGCATAATGACATGAGGCCTGGTCCCGTGGCCTCATCCAGCTCAGGGCCTAGCTTTAAACAAAAAGGTCGAGTCTATGGGCTATATCGCAAGGCTGGAGTTCGAAGCCTAAGTCCCAAATGGGCCTAGAGAGCCTCAAGCCGTACAAAAACATTCATATTTTTATAATATGGGTACAATATCTAAGCTATGTAAGGAAATTAGAAATTTCAAGAAAGCCTGAATATCAACAAAATGACAAAAAAAAAAAAAAAAAAAAAAATTTCCAAGTAAAAATTTCTAGCTTCGCCCTAAGTTGTGATTTTTGTTTGCTACTGTTATGGCTGCTATTTTTCTAATGAAATATTATTCAGCCAAAAGGAAGAATTTTTTTTTTTTCGGTTCTATAATAGAACTAGTTTGGTTTAAATATTAAACTCTTTGAATAACCATTGCATCAGGGTCTAGGAATTTACATTAATATATATAATAATAGGTGAAGCAGAGAGAAACTCAAATAGAATTTCAAATTAGAGTTTCAATTTTGTGCCATGCGTCTAGACTTTGATTTTCAATTTTGCACCACTTGTCCTAACCAAAACTCAAAAAAAAAAAAAAAAAAATCTAAGTAGATTATAAATTGGACTCCAATTTTGTGTCATATATCTTATCTAAATTTTCTAACTTTTGTATCCAAATAAATGATGCATTAAGATTTAACACGGAAGCCAAGAAAACCACAATGATAATGCTCATTGGCCCAAACAAGAATATCTTACCTACACACTTTTATGGGTGAACTCAATAGAGTTTGGAGCTCTTCTAATCTCATTACTAGAACCAAGGAGTCCAACGAAAAAGACTATAATAATAAAATATCATCTCTTCCTAATGCCATATCGTCATCCCATGTCTCCTCCTCTTCTCTCAACCTCTACCAACTAGATCCACACACTACCCTCTCCTTTTCCTTTCGGATTTCTAAAAGTAAGACCGGGTTCAAACACAATGTTCAAACCCACTCTTTCTTACTTTACACTCTTATACATTACCGCTTCATTGGCGCCTCCAAGAAGATTCCATGCTCAATGATCAGTTCTTGTCGTTAATTTTCTGCTATGTGTCAAATTTCTAATTGTAGTTTAATTTTGTGCTATGTGTCCAATTTGTTTTTAAATGTTGGTGTTAAGTTATCTTCATTCATAATACTCAATATGGAAACTGAATTTACCAAGATGAATATCTTATCATCACAATTCTTAATATTTTCGTGCGAAAGCACAGACTACATGCTAGTTAATATATTAAAAACCAAAGTTAGAGAAATCAAATTAAGATCCAAATTGAATTTCAATTGGAGTCGAATTTTATGCCATATGTTTCATCTAATTTTTAATTTTTGTGTTAAATGAATTATTGAGTCTAAAAATAGAAGAGTCTAAATCCAATTAGATTTAAATTGGAGTCTAATTTTGCTTCACATGTCTATCTAATTTTTTAATTTTTGTTGTAAGTAAATTATTAGGTTAAAAAAAAGAAGAGTCTAAATTAAATTAAATTCTAAATTATATAACAACCCAGCTCTTTGTTTAAATTCTAAGTCTGTCCAAACTAATATCAAACTTGCTTAAATTCAATCAAGATCGTGTCCACATTTGTTATGGGCTTTGTATACAAATTTCTGTGAGTTATAAAAATTTTAAAAGTAAGGCTTTCTAATGGGCCCATTTCAATCTGCCTAACGTCTGTGTTTAAAGCTTTCCAAAAATCGATACATTAAATACAGAGAGATATTACAATCTTAGTTACAGGCCTTACAAACATGCGAAGTGCCCATTTCTTACACCTTTACATGTTGATGGGCCCTTAAATATCTTAGTTACATGCCTTACAAACGATCGACCGTCCATAGAGCATGAACTAAGTGGTACGGCTAACTCAGCATCCACCACACGATTATATCTAGAGAAACTTTTGCATTATGGCAGTTTTTTTTTTTTTTTTTTTATTATCATTTTTTGTGTTTCATTTTATATTTCACCAATCATAACGTGTTCTATATTTGTTTAACTTTTCTTATAAAATAGCCAAAATTTAAAATGGAAAAAATAAACATATGATAAGTTGTGATTGATAGAACATAACACAAATATAGTACAGAGGATTTGTATTCGTTTGTTCACATCCCATGGGGCTCAAAGAACATGAAAAAATATACCCTACATTGGGTATATGTTTCTCCTCCCTTACAATTGGTGAGTCCCACGGTGGGTTGAATAACATAGTTACGTCCACGTGCAGTCGCGAAGGATCGAATAAATGTTCTAAGAGGGAGCACGAGAAACCATGACATAGTCTTATGGTTGTCGATGTCTCAGTCATCATAATGCTTGGTAAAGACAAATTTCATTTCTTTATGTAATTTCTTTGGCTTAGGAAAGTCTCCATTGACATGTCTCCATAGACGATGCTCTTTTATTAAGTGTTTCACAGCATTGGCCCATTGATTGTTGTTGTGATTGTTCAATATCAGGCGCTGCAGGTGCGTGCATGATCTTTTATTTGTGTTTGTTGTCTATTAGGTTTGTGTATTTATATGGTTTCTGAGAAGAAAATTAATAATTCTTGGTAAAGAAAAACTCCATTTATTTATCTAATTTCTTATGCTTAGGAACAGGGGTGTAGCCAAGAATGATCGCTTCAGGGGGCAAGTTATAGTGTTGATGCAATAATTATAATTCATAAATCTATTGAATACAAAATTATCAACTTTGATTAATTGTCATGTTCTTAAACATTAATAAATATACAAAAACTGTCTAATTAACGATAGACATATTACATATATAATATTATCAAAAAAAAAAAAAAAAGCTTCAAAATTATGTTAGAAGATAATCTTTCATAGAATAAATTTCATCCATTTTTACTCAATTATATTGTTATGTTATTCATGCTTAAGAAAAATATTTCACTATTCTTTTAAGCAATATCAACCCATCATTGTTATTCATATTATTAAAATTTTCCTATATTTTAATTTTATTTTTTCACGAATTATTTGGCACCTAATTTCAAATAATAATAAAAAAACTTAAAAATAGGGAAAAAAAAACACAACATTAATAAACAAAGCATATTCTTAAAAATCTAAACACCCATATAAATTTTAATGGTTTTGTTTGACTGTGTTGAGAATCTTGAGATGAGATGAGCTGATAAGAAATAAACAATGGGTTGGTAGCACTATAGAGGAAAACAAGCAAAAGCACTTGCAGGCTATAGTTTCTTTAACATTAAGAATGAAGAGGGAAAAGTAAAGTTATATTTTGAAATGGTTAATGAGTTGACATCTATTCTGTTTGGAGAGAGTAGTTATTGATCATTGGATTAATTATAAGTGTTTGGACAATTGAAGGGGTCAAGTATTATTTTATTTGAGGGCAAGCTTCTTTTAGCTGTTGGACTAGTACAAATTGAGAGACATATGGGGGGGCCAGTTATAAATTTTGGGAGTGCCCATATCATTTTGCTATGTATACTATAGAAGAAATTTTAAATTTTGGGGGGCCATGCCCCTCCCCCTTTAAGAACATCTCCAACTCTTCATTGACATGTCTCCATGGACGACGCTCTTTCATAAAGTGTTTCACAGCATAGGCCCATTGATTGTTGTTGTGTTTGTCAAGAATTAAGGAAACTTGGAAATGGACATCAGAATTCAAAGTGAAAAATCAATCAAGGAATGAGGCAATTTTTCAAAAAAAATCGGAATTGAGAGAAGAAATTAGACAACGTCACTTATCCATCATTCTACAAAAAAACTCCCACCTATTTAAAATTCCTAAATCAGTTTAACAAGGAAAGTCATCATCTTTCTGAAATTTTTTTTATTATCAAAAATTGATTCAGTAATTTTAAATGAGTGAGAAATTTTTAGAAGAATGGTGAATAAGTGACATGATCTACTATAGAACTATATAATTTCTTCATCCGAAGACTATTCATCATCCATCAAAGCTGTTGATGTGACTACAGACACTACTATTGTTATGTTGATGTCACATGAGGTGGTACATGGGCGCATGAGGTAGGGTTGCATGGGAAGGCAATGCCCTTGAGAGTGTAAGAATGGCAAATGATGGTGCAGGATGCCCAAAAACTTCTGACAATTAGAGATCGACCCGTGTGGTTGTTTTTGTTAAAAATGCTGGAAATTGAGACAGATTTGTGAGGATAACAATCTTGCACCCAACACAACTGACCCAGAAACAGTATACGGATCTGTACAGGCAATGTGTGGGCGACTTATGTTGGTGACTATTTGGAATAAAAAAAAAAAAAAATTCTTTGAATGATGAATTTATTCTTGTAAGCAACCAACTTCGTGTGGGTTGGTACAATGCCTCAATTAAGAGAACTTTCTAGTACGATGATATTACAATAAACAGACGATGATATTGCAATAAACATAAAAGTAATAAAAGAGAGTAAATTGGATTGAAAACTAAGAACTTGCTTAAATCTACTCGAAGTAAATCAAAAGACACAACTTGGTGAATGCTTACTTGAATCTAATTGAAGACAACTTAAATACAAATGTTGAAGACCACCAAATTTCCTACAAGGCTAGAAGAACTACCCTATGTCAAAAAGGCATGTTGACTTGAAGTTTTCTTTAATGTGCTTGTTTGGCTGTTGTGTTCTTCTCCATGCCAAAGCCTCCTTTTATACACTTGGATGATAGTTAATTCCAAAGAGCAGCTTGCATAGTACAAGGTCAATGAAGAGAGAGAGAGAGAATTAATTTGCCTGCGGCTGTAGGAAAACTAATTCTATGCTCTATGACGATTTTAGAGATGTGACTATGATATCATGAAAACAGAGACAGCAAACCAAGTTGATATTCACAATAAGAAATCAGGAAGTATATACTTCTGATTTCTTATTAACTAGGGGTATATATTATCACCCTTCATTTGGTGTCTTCTCCAAGAACATCTTGTGCTACCAAAATACTCTTCCAAATCATAGAAAGGTTTGTGGTCACCTAGGAAGCAGCACCTTGGTCCTGTTTCTCTAGTTGAGCTATAGGTTAAAGCTGATCAGGTAACCACCTCCTTGCATTGCCTTGCAGATCTTATTACAGTTTAACCAATATATTTTATGTTCTGATTGCTTATTGACCCCATCGGTACTGGTTTCCCAGTACTGTGATTATTCTTCTTGAATTGCTTGTTCATCTTATATAAATGAGAAAGACTTTTTGGCTAGCTGAAGGTGTGGACATTTAATAATAATGTTGCTAAGGGCACAACTATCAAAACGGATCTGATGAAATAGAACCTTAATTTCTTTGGTACGAAAACAGATATCTTAGTACACAAAAGTCTTTTGCGTACTAAAATTTCTGGTTCATCCAAAAAAAAAAAAAAAGTACTCAAAAGTCTTTTGGGCTATATAGGTGTATAATCTTTGGATATTTTTCCCAACGAAGAAAAAACATATAGAATTAAGATCTTGAACTGTCAAGGCATAAGTAAGTAGGGGCCATATTTTGAAAGCAAAGATAGATATAAGTATCTTCCGAGTTAGTAGGGAACATTAAAAAAGTTAAAAAGAAAAAAAAAAAAAAAGAAGGGTTTAAACGTACCAGGTACTAGAAAGAAGCAAGTATATTGGTGACAAAATGGTTTGTGACCATATTGCACATGGGATATGCTGTATTATATGTTGTCATTAAGTTCCACAACCTTTGGAACCCGTAGCTCCATGCATTCCTATCTCTTTATCTTCATTTTCTTGAGGCCCATACATTATAACCCCATCATTAAATTTAGGTAACACAGACTTAAATACTAGGGTCACCTTATATGGATATAGCTTGGACTTTGTAGCTAGGCAAGTCAACAATTCACGGTTAGCTCAGTTATAAAAACCACTATATGACAAGTCTACAATAATTTGCTTACAGCCTTCAATAATTTGATCGTACAAGTTTTGTAAATCTCTTTGAAGGTTTATGTTATGGTAATCATGCTTGTGAGTGATTCTCAACCAATCTAGCATTATTATATATGCAGCGTGGATTTGTGTTTGTACACTTGTTTCAATTTTGCTTTTTTCCTTATTTTTCTTTTTTAGTGAATTCACGTTCAAAACTATATGTACTACTGTACTAGAGAGATGAGAGCATTCAATTCATAGAACGTGGTTGAGGAAAAATGTTAGAAATATCATGACTCATGTCCACTATATAACTGAATAAAAAAAAGTCCATTATATTTTTTAGTTAGGACAAAACTTAGATACAATACTTTAGGTGCTGTTCCGGAATTATTTTATCTATTGTATTATATAATGTCTCAAACTCTACATTGAAATATTCTTTTATGCAGGCTTTTCCACTGGATTTAGTACTCTTTTCCGATTGAGGACAACTTAAGGTGTCTCCCTCATTGAAGATTAAAAAAAAAAAAAAATTATCCAACTTTAGATGGAACGGAATTGGGTAAAGCTCAGGAATAGAGCTCTTCCTGAGTATAGACAAGGAATTAAAGGCTTCCTTGATTTTGCATTTGAGCATACAACAATGGGGAATAAAATTTATTGTCCATGTAAGAAATGCAATAACTATTTTGCAAAGACCAGTGATGATGTTGAGGCTGATTTGCTTACTATTGGTATTCTCCCAAGTTATACTCATTGGTTTAGACATGGTGAGGAGAGACATTTTCAAACATGTGATAGTTTGGATAGTGATGATGAGTCAGGCGGGGATGGCTTGAGTGAGATGGTAGAAGATTATTGTGCAGCCTTTAATGCAGCCAGTTGTGTAGCTGGAGATTCGAGTGGCGATGGTACTCCTGAAGAGCCTAATGATGATGCACCTAACTTTTTTTTTCCGAAACTAGGAGATAACAAGCAGAAACTTTTCAAGATTGCAAGTATACAAAACTGTCTTTCATTGTGAAGTTACTTCATATTAAATGCCTTAGTGGTTGGAAAAACAAATCATTTACTCTATTGCTTCAATTGTTGAATGATACGCTTTCTAAAGTTATTGTAGAGTTGCCAGATTCATTATATGAGGCAAAGAAGATGATTCGGGATTTGGGTCTTGATTATGTGAAGATAGATGCTTGTGAAAATAATTATATGTTGTATTGGAAGGAAAATTCCAACAGAAATGAGTGTCAAGTTTGTGGCCTCTCAAGATGGAAATCAAGTGAAGGGAGAGTAAGGGGTAAAAAAGTCCCTCACAAGGTATTGCGTTATTTCCCAATAACACCAAGGCTCAAGAGGTTTTTCTTGTCAAAAAAGACAGCTTCCTACATGACTTGGCATCATGATAAGCGTGTTGATGATGGTCTATTAAGACATCCAGCTGACTCTAAGGCCTGGAAAATTTTTGATGAGATACACGAGTCATTTTCTTCTGAGAAGCGCAATGTTAGGTTGGTTTAGCAAGTGATGGGTTTAATCCATATGGAAACATGAGCACCAGTCATAGCACATGCCCTGTTATCCTTGTTCCGTATAATTTACCACCGTGGATGTGTATGAAGCAATCTTATTTTATGCTAGCATTGCTCATTCCAGGACCAAAAGGTCCGGGAATTAAAATTGATATTTATTTGCAACCATTAATTGATGAGCTAAACAAATTATGGGAACTTGGTGTTACTACTTTTGACTCCTTTAGAAATCAAAATTTCAATATGTGTGCAGCAGTTTTATGGACAATTAATGACTTCCCAACATATAGGAATCTTTCTGGTTGGAATACAATGGGTGCTTTGTCATGTCCTTCTTGTCATAATGAAACAAGTTCTTCTTATTTGCAAAATGAAAGAAAGTTTTGTTTCATGGGGCATTGACGCTTCTTGCCAATCAAGCATAGATGGGGATTGGAATCTAAGAAATTTGATGGTAAGAAAGAGATTGGTTTATCCCTTAAACAACTATCTGGAGATGATGTGCTTAGTCAATTATGTGATCTTGAATGCTTGATATTTAGGAACGGTGCAAAGAAGAGAAAACATGATGGGTTAAATGAAAAATATAATTGATTGAAGAAGAGTATAATTTTCAAATTACCATATTGGAGAACGTTATTATTGAGAAATAATTTAGATGTTATGCACATTGAGAAGAATGTGTGAAAGTATAATTAGGACATTGATGAGCACTAAAAAAAAAAAAAAAACAAAAGATAACTTAAATTCTTGTCTTGATCTAAAAACCATGGGCATTAGGGAGGAACTCCATCCAATACCATGTGGGGGAATATTTAAAGCTGCTATTTGCATGTTATACTTTATCTGTCGACGAACAAAGAGATTTTTGTGGATTCTTAAAGGAGTTAAAGTTCCCTGATGGTTATTCTTCAAACATTGCTAGATGTGTGATTCTAAAAGACCGGAAGATATCTGGACTTAAGAGCCATGATTGTCATATCTTATTAGAGACCTTACTTCCTTTAGCAATAAATGGATTGCTGGTAGAAGAAGTGTCTGCAAAAGTGTCTAAACCACTAATTGTGCTAAGTAATTTCTTTAAAGCACTATGCTAAAAGGTGCTAAGTGTGGATGACTTGGAGAAAATGGAATCTCAAATTACAATAGGACTTTGTCAGTTGGAATTGATATTCCCTTCGTCATTTTTTGATGTTATGATGCATTTACCTGTTCACCTAGCTGCTGAGGCTATGATTGCTGGACCTGTCCAATATAGGTGGAGGTACCCGATAGAAAGATACTTGCAAACACTAAAGAATTATGTTCGTAATTCTACCTGTCTAGAGGGTTCTATTGCAAAAGGGTATTTGATAGATGAATGCTTGACATTTTGCTCAAGATACTTTTATGGTATTGAGACTCGATTTAATCGAGTTGAACGAAATTGGGATGGAGATCATTTACAACCATACGGAGGATTGCCCATTTTTTCTCCAATTGGTCATGCTTTAGGTAGGGGATATGTCTCACGTCAACTTAGTCAAGAAGAGTGGATGCAACCACATTTATATGTCTTGAAAAACTGTGATGAAGTGCTCCCATATATTGAGTAAGTTGAAATGTAGTTAATATTAATTTCTCATAGAGTTAGCTTTCTTCTTAAACTTCTAAGTTGTTTACAATGTAATTGCATCTTGTGTTATATAGGGAGCACAAGTACTTGATTCAACAAGCAAGTGTTAAGAATGTAGAGAATCGACATAAAAAACAGTTTTGAGAGTGTTTTGAAAGTCACGTAAGTTCTATCTATATGACAATTATTATTATTGTTCCATATGCTTAATTTGAGTCAATTATAATGATGTATTGATTTTGAACTTGTTTTGAATAGATTACTCAATTATATGATGAAAGGAAAGTGAGCAAGCAACTCTTAGATCTGACTCGTGGATCATTAGAAGAAGTTGTATGTCATAATGGGTACATTGTCAATGGTTTTAGAATTCGAAAAAATGAAGTCAATTGTAACAAAAGAACTAAAAGTTGTGGAGTCTTGGTAAAAGGTGATGTAAGTACGAGCAATCGTGATTATTATGGTGTTTTAATTGATATCATTGAGTTACACTATATGGGAGGCAATAAGATTGCAATGTTTAAATGTGAATGGAAGGATATTGATCATTGTGGTAGGAGAATTATGTTTGACAAGTATGGCCGAACTCTTGTGAATGTAACACGTTCATTAAAGAGTAATGAACCTTTCGTGTTAGCATGTCAAGCCGAGCAATTATTTTATGTGAAATGCATAAGGAATCCTCAGTGGCATTTTGTTATAAAAACAGAACCACGAAATTATTACAATATGCCATCTCCAAAGGAGGAAAATGATGATAATCAAGAGCCATACCAACAGAATGATTCACATGGTCATCAAATGGGTTTCACAAGTATTGATGATTAAGATGATGCTATTATTTCATTAGATAGGGTTGATATACCTAGCAGACTTGTGGATATGGATGATGTTGATATGAATAATGAGATTAAATGTTTCAAAATGAATGTAATTTATTTACTTGAAAGTTATGTTCTTTACTTATCTAAATAGTTACATGTTCATTTGTTTTATATTGTGTATATATGTATATGTTTCATTTATATAGTAATATGCGTGTATTGACTAAACTAATTAAATATGCATATGATGAATAGCACTAACATATATTGGATTGATCAAAGCAAGGGATTCTATTAATGGCAAATGGAGGTAGCAAAGGAGGAGTTGGCACAAGTGGTGCTAATGGAAGTAGAAATGATCTGGCTCATCAAGATAAGTTTTAAATTATGCTTTCTAGTTTTTTAATACTGTATTGAAGATACTATTCTAGTAAGTTGAGGTGATCTTTACTTTTATTTTTCTCCCCATAGGAAAGAAGAAAGGGCGAGGGCCTACTCGAAATCTTAAATTGGCCAAAGAGTTCAAGGGAGGGAAAAGATATGAGATTGGTTGGTTGAATGGAAGACCTATAGGGCCTCATGCTCGTGATTTAGTAAATGAATGTACAAAACTTGTTAGGGCACAACAAAATGTACCTCTAAAGTTCACAGATTAGAAAAAAGTACCCTATATCAACAAAAGGAAGCTTTTTGATAAAGTATTGGTAAGTAGTATAATAAAATCTAGTAGCAGCTTCTATAATTTTTTTATTTTATTCTTATTTGTGTATTTATGTTTCATTATATTGTAGGAGTATTTCAAAGTTGAGGGTCGAGATCAAGAGGTTTGGCGACAAATGGGTAGTTCTTAGTCAAATTATCATGACTCCCTAAAAAAAAAGTGGTTTAAGCCATATGGTGAAGCAACAGAAGAGGCACGAGCAAATGTCCCACCCGGACTAGAGAAGGATGATTGGAATTGTCTCGTGGATTTGTGGAGCAAGCAAGCTTATATGGTACCATTACAAGGAATTTATTATCAAATTTATTCTTAACTATTGTCTTGTGGATTTGTTGGTTTATGGGAATGACTTATCATTCTTAAATGTAGGACATGTGTTTGAAAAACAAGGAAAATCGGGACAAAAAAAATATTATCCACACTTCTGGTTCAAAAAGCTTCCAACAACCTACTGCGGAAGAGGTATATGCTAATGACTACAATATCACTACGTTCTATTTTGGTGTGTGTAAACTTATGTTATCCCATCTGTTTGGATTTTGTTTTTCCAATTTTTAACATTTTTTCTGATCTGACTATTTGGGTGTTTGAGTTTTTGTAATGTTTTTTTTTTTTAAAACCATGTTTCTTGACTTTGTATTTGTGTCTTAGTTCTGTGAATGCTTTCTATTTGTTGTTATTTGACTTTGTTTTGCTGAGTTATTACATTATTCATCTTCGATACTTAATTACTATATGCTTTCTATTTGTTTTGTCAAATGGTAGAAAGAGAAGACAGGTCATAGCCCTAGTAGAATTGAATTATTTGACATCACCCATGTGCAAGCTAATGGCCAAGCAGTAAATGAACCAACACAAGATGCATTGGTATGAAATCTTCTAATTATATTAATATAGATAGTATATTTTTATGTGGTTTTGTTGCGAGTTACTTTTCTTTTTAGGTGGTATTGAGGAATCTTACTACTCAAGTGAACGAGGGGGCATTGCAAATATCTCAAGATCAAATGCTTGTGGAGGTGTTTGGACCTGAGCCTCATGGACGAGTTCATGGCTATGGGGCTGGAGTCACTCCTACCAAGTTATAGGTTTCCTCCTCATCTAGAATGTATGATCTTGAGAAGCGACTCCAAGAATCTGAACAAAAACGCTTAGAAGCTGAACAGAAACGCTTAAAAGCTGAACACAAACGAATAGAGGCTGATGCAAAGTTGAAAGAAGAAGTAAAGTACCTTAAAAGCATGCTCGAACAACAAGCTATTCAAATGGCTAAACAAAGAAGACATTTTGAGGAACAACAAGCTAGTCAAATGGCAGAAAAAAGAGCACATTATGACAATATGATGATGCAAATGTTGAGTTATGTCACCTCGCAATCAGCCCAATCTAGTAGTGATCACTAGGTATGAAGATTAACTCAAGCTAGTCACTGTTTTAGTACTATTGGATAAATTTGGTATGACTTGTTGAGATTTTCAATGCCAACATTGGGGAAGTGTAGATATAGCTATAGTATAGATAAATTATTTTACCTATATGAATTCAAGGCAGATGTTTTGAACATTGGGGAAGTGTTAATATTCCAATAGAAACCAAATGCAAAGTCTTTCTTTTCTTTTCTTTTTCTTGAGAAGATCCTAAAGCAAAATTATATAGGGATGCTCCTCTGTATAAAATATATATATATATATATATATATATAGTAAATAAATGTCCTATGAAGTTGGGTATTAGATATTATTTTATTATGTGTAAAAATATGCAGGCGCACGATTAGGTTGGGAGTACGGAGTGGAGTGGAGTGGGGTGGAGTGGAGAGTCTTTTTCGCCATTGACAATGATAATGAACAGACATGTCCAACTCATTCACCATTCATCTTCTTATTATTATATCTTCACTGGCTGCTCACAACTTGTTCTTTCTTTTTCACCTTTTTATTTCTGACCTTTAATCTGTTGCTGTATTTTACAGTTTAACATAAGGGGGGTCCCCTCATATCGTCTTCTGTAGAGCTAAAACTAACACAAAAGGTTGCACAAAGCACTGCACTGTAGATCCATCCCAGACTGCCGTGGACTCTTTTAACTTTTCTTTTATGTGAGACTTATTTAGTTATTATTATTATTATTATAACTTCGCTGGCTGCTCTCAATTTTTTCTTTCTTTTTCACCTTTTGATTTTTGAACTTAGTCTATTGCTGTATTACAGTTTACACTTTAAGGGGGTCTCCTCTCATATGAGCTTCTTTAGAGCAAAATTAATACAAAGCTGATCCATCCTAGACTGCAATGGACTTTTGACTTTCTTTTTTATGCGATATCGAGTAATGCTAGAAACACAATTTTTGTCATAGCTTGCTCACATGACCATGACACCTATGATTTGTAAAGTAGCTTGAGTAGCTCCATTATATGTTTGATAGGAGTTGATAGATTATGATTGAGTGATTTGTACACAACCATGCTACTATCATTGTGTTTGTACAGAAATAATATTTGTACTTTTCATTTGGATTGAATAAAACTTTGATTCATCAAAAAAACAAAGATCATATTCGCTATCAAGCAAATCCTCTTCCAATTGTGAATTTGTGTGTGTGTGTGTGTGTGTGTGTGTGTGTGTGTGTGTGTGTGTGTATTGTGCATGATTGTGGTTTTTTTTTAAAATAAAATAAAATCTTATTTTGAGGGTCAAGAGACCTCTTAAATAACCTTATTTATCAAGGATTGTAAATATATATATCTTTTAAACCTTGGTAAAAGGTTATTTAAGAGTCGCTTGACTCTCAAAATAAGATTAGAGCACTTGTTTTGAGGGTCACAAAAGCCTTCAAAATATTATTTTCAACGGTATATGTTTCGAAGGTTATCAAGGGTTAATTAGACTCTTAAAATAATTTTTTTCAAGGTTTTTTAATACTTTTTTTAAGGGTTTTGACCCTTGAAAAAAGTCAAATTTGTTGTAGTGTATTTTCAAAGAAATCTAGTTTAACCTTATTATAGTCCTAATAAGACTAAGTTATTTGTCCCTATAGAACTTACAAACAAACACATTACAAGTTTACAACATAACATGTTTGGCTCTAGATCTAACATGAAAAACAAATGCCAAATATTGAATGATGTACATTTGCTTTGCAGTTCACCGAAAGGTCCGAGATCCTTTTATCTAAAAAACATGATGAACAAGAATAAAGCCACAGCAAGTGGAAGTTTGTACCGTGTCCTTAATGTAGGACCAATAACCATGTGAGAACTTAAATTCTTCGAAAGTGTTGTCTCCATAGTTTTGAATGAATCCAATGTATTTCTGTACTATGATGTAGCTAGCTAGAATAGAAACAATGCAGACAAAAGGTGCGGGTTTAAAAAATAAATGGAGCAGTTGATCAGTCACTCAGTGGTGAGAGAAAGGTGTTCTCAAAGTGGGACTAGGAAGGTAGACCCAAAGACTGTTAACTCATATAGGCTAACTGGCTAAGTATCCCACACCGACTATCCGTGAATCAATTTCAATGGCTAAATAACCCGTGACTTTCAGTCTGCGGCGTATAATTTACCTAGATATATTGTTGACTCGTTTCAAGACAAAACCTACCGACTGATTCTTTTGGAAAATGAACATGTCCTATGCGGCCATACCTTTTCTTAATTTGATTAATTATTTATATAGTTGTGTTATTTATGTATCATTTTTATCCTGGTCTAATAAAATTTTCGATCTTTCTAAAAGTGGTCGGTAATCATTAATTTTACTTTTTTTAAAAGTTCATATTCTTTGAAGGTATTTGATAAGGTATTTTAAATCACAGTTTTCAGTGTTTAAATAATATTATACGTATTTTTACACATTTTTTCACTTATATGTATTTCTAATGAATGCAAACAACGTTACTAAATACCCCCAAATTTATGTTTATATTGGAGCATGCATGAATGCGACACTGAATTTTTGCATATACTCATTGGTTGAAACTAGAATCAGAAAGTTTGTCGTTTGTTTTTGTCTATTTAACCTTTACATGATCACGTAGGAAAAGACTGGACCACGGGGGATTTGAGTTTTCGTTGACAAAAACATGTTGCGAGAGTTTCACCCTTTACTTCCTTTGCTTGATGGGATAGCACCCTGTGACTGAGAGAATCAACTTGTTGAAGGGTGGACCAATTTGTTTTGGTTATGCATACACATATGCTCGAATTGCCATAGTATTTTCAACTATTTTGTAATTTGTAGTATGGACAAATATTACACTATCAAATTAATAAATAAATATAAACCGCGTTAAAAAATTCTCTCTCTCAAGAATGTTATTGTTTTTGTTTTGTTTGTTAGTTTTTTTCCCTTGAAACAAGACTATGCATATTAAACACTGGCTATTGATGACTACTACTTGTTTGAGGAATCATAAAGGTCCTCTTTCAAAGGATAATGCAGGGCATAAATAATTATACGTACACGGCTTGAATAAACTGCAGCTAGGAAATACTATTAGTAAAGCAGCCAATTTAATGGAATGAAAGAAGGTACGTACAAATTAGATGGCTGATATTAAATGTTGGATTGTACATCAGAAAAGACAAAATAGCATATAAAACAGGTACCACCAACTTTGCTAATGGCCATCCAATGTGGTGCTTTTCTGAAGAAACCTCAAGAAAAACTAGTCACTACCTCTTCTTTTGCATTAGTTCCTTAATACAGAATCTTGAAGAAAAAAAAAAAAAATAATAATAACAATCTATTTTAATTTGGTTGACTATTGCATGATTTATCCATTCCATGCATTGAATTTAATACGAGTACACATGAATGAAGATATGTGCAACGAACACATTTCATTAAAGATGCGTATATGGATTTTAAGCCCATTACCTAAGTTGAGCGAAACAACTACTTCGATGGGAAATACATATCTCTGCAATCATAAAGGGATGATGGAAAAAAAATTATAAAATAGAATCCCATATCTTCAAGATTTCATAATTTGTAGGCATAGGGACAATCCTGGAAGTTTCCTAGCTGCTAGCTGTTCCACCTCGTGGCCTTGATGGACAATTTCGTCTTATGTATGGCATGGATTAT
Source organism: Lithocarpus polystachyus (assembly GCA_033629205.1). NCBI lineage: Eukaryota > Viridiplantae > Streptophyta > Magnoliopsida > Fagales > Fagaceae > Lithocarpus > Lithocarpus polystachyus. Next base: position 11,803,458 of record CM066163.1, on the reverse strand, counting down.
GATGGATCACGCTGCTAATGTTTTTGACTTTTGCACCTCAAGTTTTTTTTTTTTTTTTTTGATAGATTGAATGTCAACCGTGTTGGGCTGCCAATGGCTTTGGCAGCGTGCATGCAGTCATGCTATGGCATTTATGCCCATGCTGGGTTGCCATGGCCTAGGCGTGCAACATGTGCTTTTGATGATTCTACTATTTATTATCAAGCTAAAAAACCAATCGATTTTTAGTGTAAGCAGGAATTATTCTCCACATTTTAGCTTAAGACAAGTGTTTTTTTTAATCAACAATTTTATTAACAAAAGAATAAAAAACAACAGCTAAGAAACCAAAATGCTAACTTGTTCAAGAGCTAATACATCACAAAAAGAAGAAGGGGCAGAGACAAGAACAAAACAATTACTTGTTTTTTAAACACCAGGAAGCCAGAACATGAGCAACTTGATTTGCCTCTCTAGATAGTGGTGGCTCTAAGAAAGTCTTTCAAGAGATCATTAAGAAACTTAAATTAAACAAAATTTAATAAAAAACTTGAGTATATCGAGTTATTGACACAAAAAAAAAAAAAAAAAAACACAAATACAAGAAGTTTTGCAATTTTCTTCTACAAGTTTTCATTTTTTAAAATCATTACAAGATAGTTTATTATTGATTGTCATTATTTATTTTCAATGTGGATAAGTGTGACCATTTTATCTTGTTAAGTTTGTATAACATTTTTATTTTTATAAAAATATTTTAAACTAAATGACAAAACTCAACTCATTGTCACTATATTAAATTGGCCCACACAGCCACATTCATCCATACATAAATAATACATTAAGTATCTACTTAACTAATCAAATGCTTAAACAGTTACTAATCTTTATTTTATTTTATTCTTGAATCACTAATTTTTATAGCAAAAAATTATAATAACATGATAACAATATTCACATATGTAACAAACCTTATGTGTGCAAACATATTTTCAAGGATAGATTATACTAATAAAAAATATTATATATCAAATTTTTTTTAAATAGCATAAAGTATTGCCACCCAATGTCTCTAGGAGCCCATTTGAACTAAATATATAAACTGACAAAGAGCTGCCAACTTGGTAACAAGGCCGGTACAAGATAGTATGAGGCCTAAAGCGAAAATTTAAAAGGGGCCTTTTTATATCTAAGTATCACTTAAATGATATTTATTTTATTTTTTATATTATAATTTTTTATTTCAAATCTATTATTAATTCTTACTATTTAATAAGATTAATACACCCAAAGTGAGCTGGTGATACTTACTATGTAAGTTTTACAAACTGACAAGTCATCAATAAATAAAAATTATTCAAAACATTAATTTATAATATTATTTGAGTGACACCAATCATATTCCTGTCACATCAGTTTGTAAGTTTTTTGTCATAAAATTTGTATTAGTTTTAGCATTTTTATTTTACTTAATGGTGAATTGGTGATTGTATTGTATTTTTATTAATTCATAATTTTTGTGTGTGGAGAAGATGCCAAAGTACTACAAATTTTAATATAAAAAACTTACAAACTGACGTAACATTTTAAGAAAAGAATAAATGAATATTAAATTACTTATTTTGATCAGACATATCAATTTATAAGACCTATATAATAAAAAAAAGTGCAAATTATGCATTTTTTTTTAATTAGAAGAAGAAGAAAAAAAAATTTGCTGGCCCCATTTTTAATTTGGGTGTCTTTCTATGTTAGGCGGGCTTTAGGCCATGACCTAAATGGTCTAGGCCTAAGGCCTGCCCTGCTTGGTAGTATCTGAAAATAGAACCTGAGTCCTCCATAGAGATGCAATGAATGGTCCATCAATATATGCATTTAGGGGTGTTTGTGGTGAGGTGCGGTTTAGTTTTCGGCCATTTTTAGCATTGCACTCTACGGTGCGGTTTAGCTAAAACCATAACCGCACCGCACCTCATTTTTGTGGTCACATGTGCGGTGTGGTTTCAAGTTTAGCTAAAACCATAACCACACTACACTTCATTTTTGCAGTCACATGTGCAGTTTGGTGTATAAGATGCAGTTTGAACAGTTTGAAGCCAGTATATTTTTCAAATTTTGGGCTTTTCCTGCCCAATCCAAAACTGATTTTTTTCCTTTATTTTGGGCCAAATTTTAAATTATTGAGCTAATTTTTCTTTATTTTAGGCTGATTTTCCTAATCAACACTCGCTAGGGTTATTAAACTTTTTTTTATTGAAAACTAAACTATTAATAAGATATTTAATATTAAAAAATAAATATATTAATATATCGAGAGGGTGCAGTTTTCTTATTATAAAACCGCCAACTGTACTTGTATGTTTTTAGATCCCTGTAAAACTAAATTGTTTAATCTAATTAATTAACGAAGTGAATACTTAGGTTTATTATTTAGATCTAGGTTAAAACAATAACAATCATATCAAGTAAAGTAACGGAAAAATAAAGAACACGATGATATGATGACCCAGAAAAACCAAACCGGTAAAAAACCTGGGGAGGATTTAACCTAGCTATCATCAAGGTAAAACAGCAAATCCACTATGAAAGAATTGAAGTTTGTACAATAGAACTTAGACCACTAACATTCTATTGCTACTTCGAGTAAAAAACTTACTACCACGACTCTATGATAGCTCTGAGTCCACGGACTACTTCTTTCTTTGGCCTTTGCAAAACACAAACACCCACGCTTATGACTTTGAGATCCTACTCAAAGGTTTAGCAACACAAACTTTCCTGTTTGTGACTCCAAGACCACCCTTGAAGGTTTAGATCATCAACGTCTTTAATGACTAGAGAAGGCAGCAATTTCTACAACACCGGATCTTAAGATTCTTCAAGTAATAACACCGGTAGAATATATGAGAGAGTTTTTTAGGAATAAAACCCTAAATACAAAAGAGACACACTCTTCTCTCTCTAAAAAGCTTTATAAAAATGTGCTTAGGGTTTCATTTATATACTAGGAGAAGTAGATCTGAAACTCTAATCCTTAATGGGCTTGAACTGCTGTTTGGGCCAATTTAAAATTTTGCAGATACGATTTTCGATCAGTCGAGCCTGATTTCAATTGATTGAACCAAGCAATTTCTGAAATCTTCTTTCTACAGCTTACTTATTCTTAAATCTTGACTTTAATCGCCTTGAGTATTGTCTAATAATACCTATAAACTCTAGGATCTATATCTAAACAAGTTTATGTTCACGATTTGCCAATTGTTTTAAACTTTTAAAACCTAACAGTACTACACCATGCGATGTGATGCACTATACATGCTATGCAATGCACTATTACTTGCGGCGTGGTGCGGTTATATCATTTTACTAACAATTTTGGTGCAATTTTTGCAGTTTATACAATTTAGTGAACACCCCTATATGCACTTATGATCTCCAAAAATTAACCCAAAGAAAATTAGAAAGATTCCTTAATATATATGCATTTATGGTTAACCTAAAGTAACTTTGTTCAGTTTCTGCCTTTGTCATTGTTTTGTAAATGACATGGTACTAGTACTGCATCATCTTCTTTTCAGCTCCTTTCTTAGGTTGCTTTTTGCCTATACGCAATGTTTACAATAAGTCCCAACGCATGCACAAACTTTGACGTTGACAAAATAACTTTTATCTAATATATAATTGTAAGGTATCTTCAAGTTGATCGTGTTAAGAAAATGATTTGCGACAAAAACCAAATATGTTATACTTAAAAAAAGTCTTAATTTTTAAAACTCTTTAACTGTGTTTAATTTTGTATCACCATCACTTTCTATATCATAATCAAATTTACATACAAAAAATTAGACGTTTATAAATAAAGCCACATTGCATGCCAGTTAATATATGCTTTCCTCATTAGTTAGGAATCTCAAATAATTAGATGTACATAGTACATAGACCTCTTTTGCTAGCAAATTGCTATATAGTTTCATTCAGATTACCACAATCAAAATTTTCCGAGGCTACCACCTTTTTTTTTTTTTTAGTATATATAATTAACAAGGGCGGCACGTTAATTTCACTCCTGTATTGGTCGTGATAGTAGTATTATTACCCTTATAATTCATAAACAATTTAGTAAAAAACAAAAAGCAATGAGACAACAAATCCCCGTGACTTTTTATTCAATTATATATTACAATTTTCATTGGAAACTTTTACATTGTATACAAATATATAATAACACCAAGTATAATTAATAAAACAACCTCTAATCTATATCTTATGTAGTTTGGCATTCAAAATATTGATTATATTACACTTTTTTTTTTGGCCAAATTATTTTAAACAAATACAGATAATTAAATTAGAAAAAATGAAAAAGAAAAAAGTCACGAGTTTGTCACTTGATTTGAACCCATATGCCTTCGCTAGGAATATCTTGATGAACCACAAAGAGAAGATAAAATCCCGATGGTGCTAGAATTCCCGACACGGGTGTCGTGACCTGAACTTGATACGTCGATTTCCCAAGGCTTGTTACCTTCCCAGCTCCAAGTACCAAAAGCCTTTGATTCATGGAGAACGAGTGGGTTGTCAATGGCGGTGCCACCATTGTTACCGAGACCAAGTTTGGTGCTAGTGTTCCCGTGACTGTGAACCGAACAAACAAGCTCTGCCCATAGTTTATTTGGGTTTGTGAAGCTGGTGTCACAATTTTTGGGCGCAGGTTTGCGAATTGTGCATCCAAATAAGCTGGATAAAACGCCTCCAACCTCAACTCTGTAGGGAAAAGCACATTTGTGAATGAATAGCCTATGTGAGGGTTACTACCACCAACAAGTACTCGACCATCACGAAGTAAAATTGCTGTGGAGTGGTACATTCGTGGAATAGTGGTCGGGTTTTGTGTCTCGAACCGTGAACCCAGCTTGTTATCGGGTCGGTAAATAACCGGGTTCAGAACCGGGTTTCTCCCTGATTCCCAACCAGCTGTCCCAGAAGCCGCACCATTTATGATCAAAACGTTGCCGTTTGGAAGCAAAGTCATGTCACCCATGACCCTAGCTAGAGGCATTGTTTCCATGACCCATTGGGGATTTGGGTCCGTGATTTTGATCCGAGCACACGTGTCCAAAGCACCCACGAAGTTTTTCTTCAAGCCCTGAGCATATGAGCCTTTGGGAGCTCCACCACAGACCAAAACTTCAGCTTCTACGAACTGTGATTGCAAATTCTTCAATGGTAGCAAAACCGCTGACCCAGTACTAGGATAACACCTGGGATCACCACCTGGTATTTGTGGGTATGTCTTAACGATTTTGTTGTTCTTGTAATCGAACAAAACAGCTCGATTATTCGCGAAGACAAACAGATTGCCATCAACGTTAAGAAACACAAATGGGTACAAGTTGTTTTCTATGCCTGCGTCATTGGTTTGAGCTAGGAATGGAAAATTGAACGTGCCAGTGGTACCAGAACTCTTAGGATAATATTCATAGTTAAATTGTTTTCTACCACCGATGATGATCTGGCGTCCATCTGGCAGAATATGATTGGTCGCGTACCATCTTCTAGCTGCTAGTCCGTTTGGAACTTCTTGCCAATCACAAGTAGCACAAGGCTGGATAATCCTGACCCTTCGTTCACCATCATTGAATCCACCAGTTTGGATCAGACGGCCGTCGGGCATTACAGCGCCGGAGGAACACCAAACATCGGTTTGGACGAAGAGAGCTCGAAAAGTGTTTGTGACGACGTCGTACTCAACTGAGTGTGCAGTACAGTCGACTTTCAAAACGGTGTCGTTTGGGTCTCTTCGGCATTCTCCGTTGGGCAATGAAAGGTTGGACTTTCCGAAGTCGGTGCGGTCGAAAATAACGACACGGTCGTCGTTGAGCAGTTGCATGTGCATGGCAGTTATGCCTATGTTGTTTTGCAAGACTTGCCACTGGCCACCGGCGGCGCCGGTGAGCGGTGGTTTCGCAATGAGGAGGAGGTAACAGAAAAGAAAGGAAAGAATAATGTTTGGTGGTGTCATTGTTAATTGTTGCTTTTGTTTTGTTGTAGTGTTTTTCGGCTTGGTTTTGGTCGGGTACAAGTGTTGCAGTGTTTACCTCAGGATGTCTTGTTTTTTATAAAGAGATCCTTGTGAGAGAGAGAGAGAAAGAGAGATGTTCTCAGGTCTCACACGCATGCATGTACTCGCGTGGGCGGCCAAGTGAAAATAACAATTTTAGACCCTTTTTTAAACAACATGCATTTTGCCGTGTGGGTCAACTTATATTAATTGATTTTTAACGTATGGGAGAATTAAATCGAAAGTTTTTTATTCAATTGTTAAAATTTTTATCAATTGAGTGAACTAGGGTCTTACCGTTGTAAAGATTTTCATTATAAAAAAATAGTTTAAGTTGATATATTTTTATTAATAAATTGGGAATTGGTGAAGTAATTGTCTTTTCTTTTCATTATGGTCACTAAGAAATTTGGGCAACAGCATCAACTTTGGGGGAGTAATTAGTTTAAGTTGGTCTTATATTAAATGTAGCGGACTGGTTCACAAGAGTTGATTTTTCTCCTTAATGTTATTTAATTGACCGTACATCAAAAGTAAAAAAAAAATTGTAGCCATTACTGTATTTGTATATGTCATTATAGAATTGAGTTACACTTGGTGAGAGGATGACAATGGCAATGTTCCTTTCAAAGTTTCAATCTGTTTAGGTGTCGACTTATAGAAAAACATCAATTATTATTGACCAGAGAAATGTTCGAAGGTAGAAATTATTTTTGATGACTCTTATGCTCTGAAAGGGCACTATATTACTTTTTTAATAATTAATAAGTATGCATAAAATCAAAATGTGTCTAAGTATTGTACAATCAAAATGGGATAAACAGTTAAAAGTAGAGGGAAAATAAATGGATTTGAAATGGTTTAGCTTATGGTTGGCCAAGCTGAAATTAACTAAGCTGTGAATTATGTGGAAGAATGGAAGCGGAACCAACAGTAGCCACCAAATAAGATGAGATTTTCATGATAAGGTTCGCTGGTGTGGTCTTTTCTTTCAATTAAGAGCTATATTTCCTCAACTGTAATGAAAACCCATGAATGGGACCCGATTCTTATTGCCCCAAAATTAAGCTGTGGATACCCATCTTTAATAAGTTAAATGATTATGGTCTAGCTAGCTTCCTGTCCTAAAAACAAATGAGTTTTGAGTTTCCCAAGCTTGATCTGGAGCACGTGGAACTGTGCAAGAGAAAGAGGCTTTGTGATTGTGAGGCTAGAGAGGGTCAGAGAACCATTCTCACTTGTATCTAATTCTAAACTGCTTTTTTTTTTTCATCATCACTCTTTCCGTGTCTTTTCTTTTTTTAAAATACATACTCTTTTCCTGTATTGATTCTTCTCATTATCATAGCGTCGGTGACCCCTTTTTTTTTTTACTAGTTCAATTTATTATTTTAAAGAGTTAAAGTCTTTAAGAGCTATAAGATAGTAGGACTTTTATAGTTTTATGTCATAGCCAGTTCTGTTTGATTCTAGTACTTAGTAGTCTATGTAGTTGTTAAATATGTCCTCGTTTTACATTGATTCTGAGTTTTGACTAGATTTTTTCGATGGATTAGTCTTTGTTGTTTATCTCTTTCATTAGGATCATAAATTTCCTTCTCGATTTGTCATTTTTCTCTTAGATGTGATCTCATCCCTATGGTCGGCTTAATTTTTATTTATTTTATTATTTTGGCACCATTTATTCATTTATCAATAGTAGCAATTGAGAGAAAAGGGGACAGACAAGAATGGTCTCTTATATATATATATATATATATATATATATATATTTTTTTTTTTTTTTTTTGAGAAGAAGAATGGTCTCTTACGTTATAGTATATAACAACGAATGTTCATAGCATAAGCCCTAAAGTCCACACACTGTATTATAACAAATGCATGAACTACTACTTAGGGAGAATGAGAATCATATAAAAATATTAAGTATGATTCCTTGTGCATTGTATTTTAACTCTCTCTCCCTTGTATGTCTGTATATATGTGTTTCTAAATAAATAAAAAAATTAATTAAAACATAACTGCATTAAAAAATATATATATATATATACACACACACAAATAGTGTTATCTCTTTTGAGGATTATTTTTAAAATCCAATCATATGATTTATTAGTTAATACAATCACAAATATACATTTCAAAAAATAATCATATAATTAACACGCATTCACACACACAAAAATAAAATGTTATTAGATTAGGTTGGTAGCCGCGGTTAATAAGTTCCTTAACCCAATTGTACGATGGGGCCTGGGACCTAACTTGATCCAGTAATTGGAATTTTAAGGAACATATTCAACCTGCGGCAACATCATGGAACATGCAAGTCAATTGCGTTTCTACGTAAATAAACTTCTAGATGCCACTGAATAAAAAAAATTAACGCAATTAAGCATGTTTGGGCAAAAACAGTACTAAGATGGGTAACCTCCTGAGAATCCTCGTGTTGCACCAATTTCTTTTATTCTACCAAAAAAAAAAATTGATGTTGAGTATTGAGAGGAAAAGATAAATGTGAATAAATTACTTTTTTGTTTTTTCATTTTCTTAGTCACACTAAAAAATCAAGAAACCGTAATAATGTATGATTAAACACTCTTCAATTAATTGACCAATTAGTAAGGTATATTGTCAAAAGTCTTGTAGCTTAATATCATAATCAACTCTTCTTCAAGCCACGTGATTACTTAATTGTCATATTGTTTGAATGAATTAATCAATCATGTGATTTAATACATTAAGTTACATGACTATTAACTTTTAAGAATGCCATGTGATTGAAAATACATGTAGATAATTTTTTTAAAAAGTTGCCATGGGACAAGGTGAATGAAATTTTTTCCAAACCATTTGGTGAAAAATTATGTCATTCTTTAATCACAAAATTTTCCTTTAAACCAGTTTGGAATAATGTTCCTCCAACCCACTATGTAGCAATTATAGAATTATTTACATATACTTTTAGTCATATAGTCTACTTAACAATTATGTGGCACTTTTAAATAATTTAGTAAATCATATGATTTAATGCACAATAATAGTCCTATAAATCTCACATAATGAATTGATGGCCATGACCTAGTCTAAATTAAGTGTTACATATATTACAAGGGATCATATATTATGAATTGATAGCTAGAACTTTATAAATGGTTCACAATCAATATAACTTCATAAAGCATCTAACCTTTACAGTATGAGGAAAGCTCCATTTAGACAAATAAATGCATATAATCATAATCCGGTAGATACGTTATTGATGTGGGATTGCTTAACAATTTCTATAACATTTGATGTAAAACATTGATGGAACTTGGAAGAAGACAGTTGAAAACAGCATCTATGAGCGCATTTCTGAAATATGCCAAAGAATATTGTGGCTTAATATTTTGGGGGAAAAAAATGCATGACAGCAACAAATTGTTCACCTCTACCAAAAAACAAATTGTTCACGAAAAGAGAGATAACTATGAAGGGATATTCTGTAAATAGCTCAACTTTAGATGTATGAGCTAATTGACCCCACTATCACTGTCACTGACAATTCTCTGTCTCTCTGATTTTCTCCCATGGAGGGTAATAGCAAAACCATTAACCATGCCGTTTCCGACAAGTTAACTTCTTAACCGTGTGGGAAAGTATTTTCATATGTTACAACTTACAATTGGTTTTCTCCCATGATTAAATTTGAACTTATTATTGGAAAAAATATTATGTTATGACATGATTAAATTAATGCACAATGATTACAAAATTATAAATTTTTGTTGGTCATATACAACCTGATTGAGTTCTTCTATGGACACAATAAAATATCACAACATTTTCACAATAAGTTAAAATCTCAAGCTGTCAACCCACCATAAGTCAAAATAGAATAAAATAATTGAATCTATCACATGTGTGTTGCAAAGTATAAATAAAAATGTTATGACATTTTATTGTATCTCAGACTTTCTCAATCTAATTCAAGAATTTACTTGCCGATAAGGCCATGCCTACTAGTATCTATCTTCTTTTTAAAAATCACCTACTAGTATCTATCTATTTTAAAAGTCAGAGTTATGCTTAATTTTAATATCTTATGATCCACATTTCTTATTTGTGTAAAATATAAATGTGAACATATATTTTATTATTCCTATTCAACAAAGCTTGGCCATGAAGAAAATGATATGGTTTGGGTGGAAATATTCCTCTTAGGTGATGTTAAGTTGTTAACAAAGGCTGGCTCAATTCTCTCTCTTTCGGTGCCTTACTAATGACAAGCTGGAAAGAAACAGTGTCCACAATAATTGTCAAGGCCTTCAAACAAAGCGTCTTTCTTTTGGTTTCAAGCATCTCACAAGTAAAACTTTTTCCCGGAAAAATTATAGAAAACTAGTGAAAGAATGAAGAAACTATGATAAGAAAAAGAACAAATATAGTTTAATTTAAACTTTAAATAGTCAAAGGAACAAGTTAAATTGAGTTTATATTGGCACCTACTTATGTTTAAGGAGCTACCAGTATTTCTGTGTAATATTCACCTGAATCTGATACGGTAGGTGTATTATATTTTATATAAAAAATAAAAAATGATTGATCTAGGCATCTAGCTGTGTTCAAACTTATCAAACTATACAACTTTGGAATGTCCAGGTCGTGCAAATGCACGTCGTGTAATAAAATAAATTTTGTTAAGTCATTGAGGATTTTTTTTTTCCTTTCCCCTTCGTCATTATTGAAGATAACACCATTGAAGTTGAAACATTCCATGCATGAATCATCAATGTTGTTATAGCAAAACAGGGAGAGAGATAGAGAATGTCAATAGTTTGACCTGTACAAAGATTTTAGGTCATGAGGTCATCATTATTCTTTGTTCTTTATTTAAACTCATACCATTATATTCTATATTATTTGGAATTTAATTTGTCTATCAAATGAGTAAAATATGCAGCCTGATTTCCCTGGGGTATAATATAATATTGTGACGATAATATTGCAGAAATCTATGATGGATCGGAAAGATGATATGATCAATCATAATTGTGTGCTAAATATTGAAGTCAATACGCATGTAATTGATAAACCAATAAACCCCAAAAATATACTGTATTATTTATCAGTACCACCAAGCCGAAATTGTAAAAACAGTTTCTCAAATCAATTACGAGGCCAGAGTAGCTATCAGCAATTTAGTTGAAGGTATTTATTCTACACCAGATGAGTGATTTCCAAGGCATTCAAGTAACACATATTCGAAGACAAGAAAATTGTTTAGCACATCTCTTCGCTTAGCATACCAAAGACATTGATAGTTATATAACTTGGATTGAGAAAAATCCTATGTTTATTGAATCGACTTTGATTCAAGATATAATAAATCTTTAATAAAGTTATGATATTCTTATCAAAAAAAATTATGAGGCCATAATAAAAAAGGAAAATTTGTGAAGACCACTAGGTCCACTACTACCAGCAATATCTGAGATTCTGCTAGACAAACAACAAGACAAGTACAACTTTTTGGCACATTCTAATTCTAAACGTTTTAAACATTTCTTAGCTAAAAACCTTAATTCAATATTTTTGCCTTTTAAAAAAAAAAAAAATGCATTGTGTCACAACTCACCTATACACATATTTGACTAGTATTAAAATAGACGTTGAAAATTAAATTCAAAATAAGAAATGGTTTACATTTCTTGCTTTTCCTTTGAAGATTGGAGCTTATGGATAGAGGAAATTAAAAACCATCGAAAATGGTTTGATTTGGTGGTTACAACTTTTCTATCAACAGCAGCAATTCAAGTTTCAACTTGGTGAAGTAAGGAGACTTGACAGGCCAAGCTTCACAAGTCTTATCTTTTGCTCTTGCCGTATCTTGTTCAAATTCTGTATTAATAATAATATTTATATTTCTTATATAATATAATATACATATTACTCCATATGATAAGAGGCTACCATTCGAAGTTTAATGTCCATAAAATTTCGTCACGTGATTTTGACCTTTAGAAAGGGCAGCAAGACTCATAATAAATATATTCTGAAGCTGCCAAATGGAAACTATATGTTAAGTTGGATTAATTTGGTAAATAAAATTTAAAAAGTTACAATAAAATCTCTAAAGAATTTTAAAATTCCATTAATCTTATAAATAAAAATTGACGATTTGATATTTTTTTTTTCTATGTGATTGTTGATGAGACTAGGTGCCGTTTGTCACTATTTAATTTAATTTTAAAAAGTCTACTTTTATTTTCTTATATACAATTTAAAGTTTTACTTTTTCTTAGCTGCAGTTTTTACTTTACTTATTTTTTTTATCTCAACAAAATTCTATATAAAACATGTACTATAATTCATTTAAACATTTGTAAGTGCATACTTAACTTAGTAAAAGTCATGATGTTGTGTGTGTGTATATATATATATATATATATATATTTTAATTATATTTATCTATCTTTTTTGAGGAGGATAAGTAGAAGTTAAGTCGTATACAACATGAGATTTGGAGATGTGTTAGGTACCAATTGGACTACAAGCCCATTGGCTTTTAATTATCTTATAGAAACACTATGATAGAGCATTATTCCATTATAAAAAATAAAAAAAATAAGAGGATATCATCAATCTTTAGATGTTTTGATAGAATTATTAATTAATTCCTTTTTTTTTTTTTTTGCTGAATATTTATTGATCCATTCCATTCAAATAGATATAGAAACCATAAATATGAGAATCATTTGTTCTTACCGTGTAATACCTTTAGTTATATTTGAGTGGTCAATAACATCCTATAGGCTAAAGGTACACCTTTTATTTATTTTATTATTTGGAAGAGCCTGGTACACCTTTTATAATTTCCCCTTAATTTAATTGTTATCTTTTTTTTATAAAGAACACCTAAAAAATTCACCAATGCAATGATTCAAACATAGTTTCAGACACTATGAAATCTCATATGTGGGTCGTAAAAAGCCAACAAACCCGCACATCTTTGGCACACCATGCTCTGCATATTGATCATTTTGTAGCATGCATATATAGAGGAGAATCTGTATTTCTTAATACACGCTGTCTATTGACATAATTTCTGAATGAAGTTTACTCATTTCCCATTAAAAAAAAAAAAATATATATATATATATATATATGTGTGTGTGGAGACTAGAGCCCAAAAACTGTGTATCAGGCCTTGTAGTATTTGAGATCCCAGAATCAAGCTTTGGGCCTCAAAGGGTCAAAAGCCTAAAATTGTACACTGGACCCCCAGTCGCGTCCGAGGACGAGGTCAAGTTCGAGGAGAAGCAGATGAATGCGTAGAATCCCAGATCGTAACCCATAACGTCTGGGATAAATAAGTATGATCCGAAGAGTGATCCTAACACTGAAGGACGTACCTCCCCAAAATATCTAATGAAAGACTGCTACCACCGCATTAAATATGCTGCACCCACTCTTTTGACCGCATTTATGTAGAGAAGACCCCTGAACAGTGCAACCTTGGCCACCGTAACTCACAGCAGAGCAAAAGAAGATGCATGATGGGATGTGCACTCAAGTGAAAACTTAGATAATTGACAAGTGTAGGGTGAAGATGATCTTGAAAGAACTATATAAAGTGAAGGAATCCTTCTTAGAAGGGGGAGAAAAAGAAGATCAAGTGTAGCCTATTTCTAAAATAAGAACTGCAAGTGTTATAGTGGACCTTCTCGAATCCTTATTCAGAATGAGTTTATCGAATTCAAACTTGTTGTCTGTCCTTCCTGGAGATCTTAACCCATCGCGTTGATTGTCTAAATTAATCAAGCCCAATTTTCTTTTCCCACTCTCTACAAATTCATTGTTGCTAGGCCTTTTGGGCTGGTCCATCCATATTTGGGCCAGAACGCCAAATCGTGTCCTTACAATTGACGCCGTCTGTGGGAATAACTGATTAGTTAGAGTTTTAGATTCTCAATCATGGGAGGTTCAGGCTCACACCACATGGAATCTGCAGGATCTCAACGGGAAGAACACCCTTGAGAGGGTCAGGAAGGAAGCGTGCATACCGTCCACTCTGGTGAAAGTCAGTCTAGAGGCAATAGCCATGCTTCTCATGATGAACGTGCCAGGGCCATGTAGAGGGAGATTGATTATCTGAAGAAGAAGTTGTGCCAAGAACGGAGGAGGCGGAGTCCCTCAGTCTCTGATCTTTCGTCAGATAGGAGGGAGGAAGACGAATATAGGCACAGATCAAGAACTCCCTCGAGCGAGACCTTCTCGTACGAGGAGGACCATCTTCGACAGCACAAAGGAGGAGGCTCATCTTCGAGGGGCCTGGGAAATGACGCCATGAGTAAAGCTCTCGACCGAATATCTAAGTCTCCCTTTACGCACAAAATTGAGGGAGGACGACTCCTCAGACGGTTCGCCCAGCCTACCTTCACCCTCTATAACGGCCTTACAGACCCTATCGAGCATGTTAGTTACTTCAACCAGAGGATGGCGGTGTATTCTAACAACGAATCCCTGATGTGCAAGGTATTCCCATCTAGCTTGAGACCTGTGGCGATGAGATGGTTTGACGGCCTGAAAGCGAGTTCCATTAGCTCTTTCAAAGAGCTTACTCAGGCATTTGGGTTCCGTTTTATCACATGCAGCAGAGTTCTTCGGCCTCTGGATTCCTTGCTGTCCTTATCCATGAGGGAGGACGAAACTTTGAAGACGTACTCGGACCGATACTGGGAGATGTTTAACAAGATAGAAGGCGATTTTGATGATGTGGCCGTTAGGACCTTTAAGGTTGGCCCACCCGCCGAGCATGGCTTGAGAAGGTTCCTCATCGGAAAACCCGTTACCAGCGTACGCCAACTCATGGACCAGATTGACAAGTATAAGAAAGTGGAGGAGGACCAACAGCAGGAAAGAGGCAAAGGCAAGGTTATCCCTCAGGAGAGGAGAGATTTCAGATCGGATCGTTCCAACAACCATCGCCCTCGGAGGGATTCTGGAGCTCCAGTTACTCAGGCTGTTAATACATTATTCCGAAAGCCAATACACCAGATCTTGGAAAAAATCAAAGAGGAGCCATACTTTAGATGGCCGAGCAAAATGATCGGAGACCTTGCAAAGCGCAATCAAAGTCTGCATTGCCAGTATCACAAAGAGCGGGGTCATACAACTGAAGATTGCAGGACCTTGTGGGGTCACCTTCAACAATTAATCCGAGAGGGCAAGCTCAAACAGTTTTTGACCCAACCCGATGAACAAGGGAACCAGGCAGCTTCAGGGGCTCAAGGCGGCACATATTCTAGGCCCCCTTTGGGCACCATCCACGTTATTTTGTCTGCACCAGGTAGAACAGGGTTTTGCCCCTCCAGAGTGATGTCCATTGCTAGTCCGCACGCCTGGGTCGCTGGACCTGAACCCAAAAGGGCCAAAATAAAAGCTCACCCAGCATTGAGCTTCTCGGACGAGGATAAGGCCGGAACCATACAGCCACATGATGACGCCCTGGTAGTAACCCTCAGGATTGGTGGCTACGACGTTAGGAGAGTATTAGTGGACCAGGGCAGCGGAGCCGAGATCATGTATCCAGATCTCTACAGGGGGCTCAATCTCAAACAAGAAGATTTGACCAATTATGATTCACCTCTAGTCGGTTTTGATGGAAAGGTCGTCGTTCCGCGCAGATAAATCAGACTGCCGGTTCAGGCTGGCTCAAAGGTGATAGAGGTGGACTTTATTGTGGTGGATGCCTACTCCCCGTACACTGCTATCGTGGCACGGCCCTGGCTCCACGCCCTTGGGGCCGTCTCATCCACTCTCAACCTCAAAGTGAAGTATCAGTCCAGGGATAGGGTTGAGAAATTAGTTGGAAGTCAGTTTGTGGCCAGGCAGTGTCTAGTCGCTGCCATAGAACGCCGACCCGAGCCGGAGTCCTCGGCACTAGTCAGCGGAGAATTATAGCAGTTAGAGTCCAAGGCCTCAATTTTCGGCGGTGAGGCCGAAGAGCTAGATTGCGAGGAATTAGAGAAAGTCATCATTGATGATGACCCGGAAAGGTTCTTTCAAGTCGGCGCTCAGCTACCTCCTTAGGAAAGAGAAGAGTTAGTGCAATTCTTGAGGCAGAACATAGACATTTTTGCCTGGAACGCCTATGAAGCTTCGGGGATAGATCCGAGCTTCATTTGCCATCATCTGAACGTTAACCCAGCTGCTACCCCCAAAAAACAGCCTCATCGGCGCTCTTCAAAGGAACATTATGAGGCCGTCAAGAAAGAGGTAGCAAAACTTAAGCAGGCCGAGGCCATTAAGGAGGTGTTCTATCCCGACTGGCTAGTTAACACCGTGGTGGTAAAGAAAAAGAATGGCAAATGGCGTGTATGCGTGGATTACACGGATCCGAACAGGGCCTGCCTAAAGGACCCTTTCCCCATGCCTCGGATTGACCAGCTGGTGGATGCAACTGTGGGGCACCCTCGGATGAGCTTTCTGGATGCTTTCCAAGGCTATCGCCAGATACCTCTGGCCTTGGAAGACCAGGAGAAAACAGCTTTTGTCACCCCTATTGGCAACTACCATTACAAGGTGATGTCATTTGGGCTCAAGAATGCAGGGTCTACGTGTCAAAGGATGATGACACGGATGTTTGAGCTGCAGCTGGGAAAGAACATTAAAATCTACATCGACAATATGGTGGTCAAGAGCAAAAAGGAAGCTGAGCACATTGCTGACCTTGGAAACATCTTTGAAATCTTGAGAGGGCACAAATTACAACTCAATGCTTCCAAATGTTCCTTTAGAGTGAGGTCAGGAAAATTTCTGGGCTATATGGTCACTCACTGTGGAATCGAGGTGAACCCAAGTCAGGTCAAGGCAATCAACAACCTGCAACCACCTCGGAATCCTAAGGAGGTACAAAGATTAACCGGGATGACCGCTGCCCTAAACTGATTCATATCCCAGTCGGCAGATAAATGCAGACCTTTTTATCAACTATTGAACAAATGGAAGGACTATGAGTGGACCGAGGAGTGTGCCTTGGCCTTCCAGCAGTTGAAAGAATATATTTCTTGGCCACCTATCATGTCCAGACCTGAGGCAGACGAAGTCTTGTTTGCCTACATTGCGGTGGTCTCCCATGCGGTAAGCTTGGTGCTGGTAAGAGTTGATAATGGCATACAGAGGCTTGTGTATTATGTTAGCAAGTCCTTGCATGAAACCGAGGCCAGATATTTGCCACTGTAGAAGGCCATTTTGGTCGTGGTCCATGCCACACGCAAGCTGCCTCATTATTTTCAGTCCCACACCGTTGTTGTCCTGACCCAATTACCACGCAGGGCCTTACTTCGAAGCGCCGATTATACGGGAAAAATCGCAAAATGGGAAACAAAGCTGGGAGCTTACGACATAAAATACATGCCTCGTACTTCTGTGAAGGGGCAAATCCTGGCCGATTTTGTTACCGAGTTCGTCGAGACCCCGGCAGAAGAGGATGCGGAGAAATTGCACATGGATGAAAGTTCAGTTGGAGTAACCTCTATACAATTAGCATCACCATGGAAATTCTATATTGACGGTGCTTCAAACCTCAAAGGATCTGGAATGAGGCTAGTCTTGATCTCCCCCAAAAACATCACGATTAAAAAATTATTGAGGCTCAAGTTCTTGGCCACCAATAATGAAACAGAATACAAAGCCCTCCTGGTAGGGATGGTTATGACTCAGAAGATGGGTGGAAAGACCATGGACATGTTCTCAGACTCCAAGCTGGTTGTAGGTCAGGTCCGAGGGGATATGGAGGCTCAGGACCCCAGAATGCAGGAATATCTAAGCCAGGTCAAACATTTGCAATCCGGTTTCGATTCTTTCAATCTAATACACATTCCTAGAAGCAGAAATGCACACGCGGACTCGCTTGCAACGTTAGCGACCTTCTCGGCACAGAGTCTACCAAGAGTAATTCTCGTGGAAGACCTCATGAAACATCGAAGGTCGGGAAGGGAAGTGCTATCTATTCATCAGATAAGAGCAGGCCCTAGCTGGATGGACCCCATTATTCGATTTCTCAAAGATGACATCCTGCCTGAGAGCAAGCTGGAAGCAGATAAGATACGAAGGAAAGCTCCTCGGTTCTGGTTGTCCGAGAATCAGAAGTTATACAAAAGATCTTTCTCCAGACCCTACCTGTTGTGCATACATCCTGAAGCGGTTGAGGTTCTCCTCAAAGAGCTACATGAGGGAATTTGTGGCAGCCACACTGGGGGAAGATCTTTATCTCATCAAGCCCTCACCCAAGGGTACTGGTGGCCCAATATGCACAAAGAAGCCCAGGAATATGTAAAAAAGTGTGATCAATGCCAAAGATTCGCCTCGAACATCCATCAACCCGGAGGAGAGCTCAATCCTCTCTATCCAGCCCATGGCCCTTTGCCCAGTGGGGCTTGGACATCATGGGCCCTTTCCCTCAGGGCTATAGGAAACAAGAAATATCTGGTGGTCGGCACGGACTACTTTACCAAGTGGGTCGAAGCAGAGCCATTAGCCAACATCTAGGATGTAGATATAATGAGGTTCATTTGGAAAAACATTTTCACCCGATTTGGAGTCCCTTATACCCTCATTTCGGATAACGGTCTTCAGTTTGACAGCAAATCCTTCTGGAGATACTGCTGCAGGCTAGGGATAACCAATCGGTATTCCACCCCAGCCTATCCTCAAGGGAACGGACAGGCTGAGGCCGTAAACAAGGTCATAGTGAGCGGACTCAAGAAAGGTTGGATGACGCCAAAGGAAGATGGGTCGAGGAACTTCCACATGTGCTGTGGATATATCGGACTACACCTCGGAGGTCCACTGGTGAAACCCCTTTTTTGTTGACTTACGGGGCCGAAGCTATCATCCCGTTGGAAGCTGGGTTCCCTACACTTAGAACGAGCTCTTTCACTCCGAATAGTAACAACGACCTGCTGGGGAAAAGTCTGGACCTGATTAATGAACGAAGGGAAAGTGCCACGGTCCAATTGGCCTACTATCAGCATAAACTTAAGCGAGGCTATGATGCCAACGTGAAGTCCAGGCCTCTAACACCTGGAGATCTGGTGCTAAGGAAAGTGGTCGGCTCTGCGAAGAACCCAGCCTGGGGTAAACTAAGACCCAATTGGAAAGGACCATATCGAAGCACTTCTGTAGCCGGAATAGGTGCATACTACTTGAAAGATTTAGAGAATCAGGCAGTATTGCACCCTTAGAATGTAAACAACCTGAAAAGGTACTATTATTAATAAAATTGCACTTCATCATCTCTGTGTCCACCATGTAGCATATGACGATCAATCACCTACAATTTTTCCTAAGTGTTAAACAGATCCAAAGCTACGCCTAGCCCCTTGGACCACCTGCTTTGGAAAAATTAACACTACCTACAATCTTTCCTAAGTGTTAAACAGATTCAAAACTACACCTGGCCCCTCGGACCACCTGTTTTGGAAAAATTAACACTACCTACAATTTTTCGTAAGTGTTAAACAGATCTGAAGCTAAGCCTGGCCCCTCAAACTACCTGCTTTGGAAAAATTAACACCACCTTCAAATTTTCCTAAGTGTTAAACAGATCCAAAACTACGCCTGGCCCCTTGAACCACCTGCTTTGGAAAAATTAACATTACCTACAATCTTTCCTAAATGTTAAACAGATCCAAAGCTATGCCTGGCACCTCAGACCACTTGCTTTGGAAAAATTAACACTACGTACAATTTTTCCTAAGTGTTTAAAAGATCCGAAGTTAAGCCTGGCCCCTCGGACCACCTGCTTTAGAAAAATTAACACTACTTACAATTTTTCCTAAGTGTTAAACAGATCCAAAGCTAAGCTAGGCCCCTCAGACCACCTGCTTTGGAAAAATTAATACTACCGCCAATTTTTCCAAAGTGTTAAACAGATCCAAAGCTAAGTCTGGCCCTCGGATCACCTGCTTTGGAAAAATTAACACTACCTACAATTTTTCCTAAGTGTTAAACAGATCCAAAGCTACACCTGGCCCCTCAGACCACCTGCTTTGGAAAAATTAACACTACCTACAATTTTTCCTAAGTGTTAAACAGATCCAAAGCTAAGCCTGGCCCCTCGGACCACCTGCTTTGGAAAAATTAACACTACCTCCAATTTTTCCTAAGTGTTAAACAAATCCAAAGCTAAGCCTGGCCCCTCGGACCACCTGCTTTGGAAAAATTAACACTACCTATAATTTTTCCTAAGTGTTAAACAGATCCAAAGCTACGCCTGGCCCCTCGGACCACCTGCTTTGGAAAAATTAGCACTACCTACAATTTTTCCTAAGTGTTAAACAGATCCAAAGCTATGCTTGGCCCCTCGGACCACCTGCTTTGAAAAAATTAACACTACCTACAATTTTTCCTAAGTGTTAAACAGATCCAAAGCTACGCCTGGTCCCTCGGACCACCTGCTTTGGAAAAATTAACACTACCTACAATTTTTCTAAGTGCTAAACAAAGCCTAAGTTTTATCGCACTTCATAAGACTTATTGCACCCGAGCGAAATTTTCCTAAGTCTTACTACGATTCGTATATCATTACGCATAATGTCGTGTTATCCAATAATCGCACCAATAACTATTTGAAATTTGACGGATATGCGGCGAAACATACTTTAAATCACAAAACTTGATGTATCATGCCAACAAATACTTGCTTAGAACAACTAGTGACGTAACAAAGAAACATGGCAAAGACACATACAGCAAACAGAAAAGAAAATAGTTTCATTCAATAAACCAGAAGTTACATTTACATTCACAAGTGACGTGCTTCTACAACAAAATCAAGAACAGAAAGTAAAAAAAAAAAAAACAAAACAAAACAAAAAAAAAAGGGGCCTAAGTCCTAAGCCACGAGCTTTGACGGAGGAAGGTTCTCCTTTTGTTTTGGCTAGGCGAGAGCATACTTGGCCTGGAGATTGTCTGGACCTCTGTTTCTTTTAACTTTGAAATGTCCACCACCACGAGATCAACATCCGCGATCTGGACATCAACATCCTTGGCCTTCAAAACATCAGGGGCTTCTGGAGAGGCGCCATCTGCAACTTCACGAATATGCGGATGGAAGTATATGCTGCCAGGCTGCCTTAAAGCTGAATCTGCAGGGATTCCCGTAGCATTGAGAGCTTCGCTCCATGTCGCGCTGCTATACTCCCTACAAGCTTCAGCTAACTCCTCAGTAAGCCTGACTTGTGTTTCTTCAACGCCAAGCATATAGGCTGCCCGTTTCTCGGCCTCCGCTGCCTCTTCTGCCAATTGGACCTCGTCTAGGGTTTTCTGCAACTGAGCCTTCAGGTCCAGCACAAACTGTCTCGAAGTGGCTAACTCCAGCTCAGTTTGGTAGAGCAACTTACGCTGGTCCTCGGCTTGGGCCTCAGCGGTTTTCAACCCAGCTTCAGCACTCTTTCTCTCCCTCTTCTCGGCGACGAGTTTGGAAAGCAACTCCTTGTTCTCCGCCTTCGCAGCCCCCAGAGCCTTCTCGGCGTTATGGCAAAGGTTAATCTCGTGCCTGGCCGCATTTCAGGCCTCATTAACCCACTCTTTGGCCACGAAAACCTCCTGGGTAACCTGCGTAACGAAAATACAACAAACCCTCTGGTTAGGAATCCTTTAAAAAAAAAAGATAGCTCAGCGAGAAACCCACCATGGCCAAATCCCTCTTTAAGGACAGGAAAAGGTCCTGCTGACCTAGCTTCCTCACCGACTCCATGGCCTTAGGCAAGAAGATTAGCCGTTCTAAGGCCTCTGCCACATGCGTGCCGTGACCTCGTTGGTACTCTCGGATAGAGGCGTCTCATGTGATTGCAGCGCCATCGACCTCTAACCAAGGAGACCACATGTTCTGCGGCAGACACACGTCGGCTCTGTTGGCCTCCTCTCTACTATCCGTAGAAGAAGCCCTCTTATCCCGAGGCTTCTCAGACTTTTTCCTTTGCTTATTCCCCTTCTGGCCCCTCACCTCGCCTTCCTCGATGTCATGAATTGGACTTTTCTTTTTAAGGTCTGGGATGGGCCTCAGGGCGGGGCCAGTAGCAGGCAGAGGGAGAGGTGGGAGTGTCAAGGAAGCGAGGGGCTTGGTAACACCCTTCGAGAAGCCCCCTTTCCCCCTCGCGGTCATCAGCTCTTTCAACCCCTTGCCTTTCTGGTTTGAGGCCATTTCTCCCTCCTCGGAAGCACTGTCCGAGCAACTGATCACGTGAACTGGGACTCAAATGCTCGAATGTTTATCGGCCGCCTCCCCAGTGTCCGAAATATGAGTCGGTGCAGACGTCAAATCTTCTTCAAATTGAAAACGATCTATCTCCTCTTCCAGCGACAGACGTGAGGAAGCAACCCCCTCCTCAGATACCTCTGCCACTCTAGGCTGGACTTGTGGTTGAGGAACCGCAAGTAATGGAACACCTTGGGGGATCGGCAACACCACTTGGGGGAGATCATAGGGAGCAAGGAAACCCGGTTTCGACACATCGATCCTTTTGATCCGAGAGTCACCGGCCCTTATGTTGTTGCCGATTTCTTGGAATGACCTCGAAATTGGTTCAAAGTCCAAGATCTTGTGAACGGCATGCAACTGCCCGTCTTCGTTCACAAAAATCTCCAACCGGAGCAGAAAATTGAGGGCGGGAACGTTTGTATGACTCTGCCGAGGAGCTACTATATTTTTATCTGCAAAACTAACAAGGGACAAATAATTAGAAAATCAAGATGCGTCGCCAGAAGACAATAAAAATAGAAAGGAAATGACGACGTGACTAATACTAGAGAATCTAAGATTTTAACTAGAAAACCTAACTTAGAGACTTCCCACCTGGGTCCCCTTCCTTAACAGCGCAGTAGACGCTCCATAGGCTATTAGGTAGTCATCTTTCATGTTTTTATTAGATCTAAGGAGGCAGGAAATAGGCCTAACTACGGGAGATCGGGATTTCAGGTAATACCCCCCATCGATCTGCGAATGGCCCTCATACAGGTGCACCACATCGTACCAAGTGAGACCTAGACCTAGATGCTTGTTTAAAGCATCAATACTACCTAAAATCCTGAAAACGTTAGGTGCACACTGCTGAGGGCATAGCCTATAGTGGAAAAGGTAATCGCGGGTAATCTCACCCATGGGGAGCGTCATTCCCCCCTTTAGGAAGGCTATTACAGGAATGACAACTTACCCCTCTCTCCTATCCAAGTCTATTCAGTCTGGATGGCAATATCACAGACTTACATCCTGTGGAATTTGGTATTTATCCTTAAAAATCTCTATTTTTACGAGGGAATCCACTAAATCTATGAACCTACCCATGTGGACTGACTAAAGGGGAAATAACTTAATCGGTTATCTAGGAGATAAAATCTACAAGGCCGAGGAATTTGGCCGAGGAGAAAATCAACTATAAAGAGCAAACTCACACTTCAACGCTTTACAAAAAATAGGAATACTAACCTTCAGACTCTTAAGAGGGTAAGGTGGGTTTCGTTAAAAAGAAAGAGAACTTAAGAAATCTGTGTACGAAGGAAGCCTTAAGGAGAGAGCATTTGGATTTCTTGAGAGTTCGAAGATTTGACAAGTGAGGGAAAAACAATTTCCCTGGGTGGCTATTTATAGAGGAAATAAGAGCTATCCCGCTCAAATTCCAAGAGAAAATGCTCACCGTCAGATTTGCCCCCCACCGTAAGATGGGAGCGACATAGCGCCGCCTGGAGTAATGATTAGCGCTTCACGAACTTCGAAGCACCATTAACGCGCACGAGGCGAGTAAGATGATAATCTGGCACGTGCAAACAAGGCAGTAACTTGGCGCGTCTCGTGTAAGTCAAAACCCCATTTTTTCTCCTCGGATAGGAGAGAAAAACCGAAGTTTTGAGGGGCTATTGTGGGGACCGGAGCCCAAAAACTGTGTATCAGGCCTTGTAGTGCTTGAGATCCCAGAATCAGGCTTTGGGCCTCAAAGGGTCAAAGGCCCAAAATTGTACACTGGACCCCCAGTCGCGTCCGAGGACGAGGTCAAGTTCGAGGAGAAGCAGATGAATGCGTAGAATCCCATATCGTAACCCATAACGTCTGGGATAGATAAGTATGATCCGAGGAGTGATCCTAACACTGAAGGACGTACCTCCCAAAAATATCTAATGAAAGACTGCTACCACCGCATTAAATATGCTGCACCCACTCTTTTGACCGCATTTATGTGGAGAAGACCCTTGAACAGTGCAACCTTGGCCACCGCAACTCACAGCAGAGCAAAAGAAGATTCATGATGGGATGTGCACTCAAGTGAAGACTTAGATAATTGACAGGTGTAGGGTGAAGATGATCTTGAAAGAACTATATAAGGTGAAGGAATCCTTCTTAGAAGGGGGGGAAAAAGAAGATCAAGTGTAGTCTATTTCTAAAATAAGAACTGCAAGTGTTATAGTGGACCTTCTCGGATCCTTATTCAGAATGAGTTTATCGAATTCAAACTTGTTGTCTGTCCTTCCTGGAGATCTTAACTCATCGCGTTGATTGTCTAAATTAATCTAGCACAGTTTTCTTTTCCCACTCTCTACAAATTCATTGTTACTGGGTCTTTTGGGCTGGTCCATCCATATTTGGGCCAGAACGCCAAATCGTGTCCTTACAATATATATATATACATCTGAATTGAATTTAATGTGATAATTCAAAGACTTTAATGTTTACAGACCAAGGGGGAGCAGCAATTGACTGCATATATTAATTGCTAGTTTTTTTTTTTTTTTTTTTTGAGAAAATAATTGCTAGTTAAAACTTGAAATATGAGGATAGTGAGATAACATAAGCTTCTCATCATTTTCTCGATCTTTCTCTCAAGAATATGAAAAAGGTTTTCCCAATTGAAATAAAGCGAAAAACAAAATCCAAATCTGGAGCCCGTGCGACTTTGCGAGTTATTGCGTTTGCTAACCTATTAGGCCATTACAGTAATACAGCTGTGTGCACCAAAAGCAAAATGGCTATGTCAATGTGAACGTCATTGTTTTGATAAATCCATCTACACAAGTTGGCCATATTAGAGCAAACTGTGTAAGCTTAAAACGAAAATCTAATGGGACAAAGACAATAGTGTAAGAGTGTAGACTCAGTTTAAGCTTAGTATAGAAGGAAAACTACATTTAATATTATTTCGTATTTTATTATTTTGGTTTAAAATGAGGTTTAGAATAGGTAAACGAGAGACTGTTAATATGATTATATAAATGTGTGTTTGGAATATTTTTTATTTATTTATTTTCTGATTTAGTCCAAGTGAAAGTGGATTAATAAATAAAAAAAGAGTTCCTAGAAAAAAACTAAACTAAACACCCTGCTTACTAAGCCGCTAAAACAGTATTAGAATATTACTTTTTTGAGTAAGTAGATCACTTCTAAGGAGTATGAAGTTAATTATTTTCACTGGCTTATTGAAAATTATGTACTTATATAAAATGTTATTTTTGGTTTCCTTTGACTACTCAAATATCAATTGTATATAAAATAATGTACAACTTTTCATGTGGCTTTAAAAAAATTATACTTATACATAACTTATATTTGATGACAAAAAGTTAGCATTTTAAGCTTGCTTTAAAGTGTTGTATATCTATATTATACCTATGTTATACCGATGTTGTACTGATCATTTCATATTATAATTTTTCAAAAATTACTTATGTTACCCTATCATACCCACGTTCGCATCCGTTATTCTTAGGAATCCTCCTAGTTTCATTCCCATTTCAAGGTTGCAATTTTTTTCCCAGATAACATATCTCTTCAAAAACTTCTTATTTATTAATATTATTATATTCACCATAATTATCGATAAGTCTTTTCAAATGCATTCTTTTTCCTTTTGAAATCTTGCAGTAAACGTGATCAAAAAGACAAGGATTTAAACTAGTCATGAAGTAAACATCATAAAACTTTCGTGTGGATGCATCCAATTCCAAATGGATAAAAATTTCTAATAATAAGATGGTTAGGTAACGACAATTCAGAATCTTTGTGCTGCTATGCTAGACTCTTCCTTTAAGCCCTTTATTGTCAGCGAAGAACTCAAAAATGTTAACGAGAAGTGAAAAATTATTAGTTTTTTGGTCAAACTTCAGCTAAGCTTTATTGACCATGAGGTGACTATTATCTGTTTAATTATGGCTTTGTTTGAAGCATTCTTTCTTAGCTATGAATTGCCAAGCTTTCTTATAGGTCACGTTTTTTGTCTCCACGTAAGACTCTAGGAATTTTGCCAAGCTGTGGTTTGAAACCGCGTGTTATGTCAGCCTAAAGTGATTACACGGCCAAACAAATTGGACTTATTACTCTTTTTATTTTTCTTAATAACTAGTACTTGACGGTCCATGGGTATGGGTTGTATGCAGTATGCTTTTGGTCATGAGTTAATAATGATTTCATAAATCATAGATTGAACAAAAAGCCGTGTATGGAAAAAACTGTTAATATAAAGTCAATTGTGAATTTATTATTAAAGGACTTTGTTAACGGGTACCGATCAGCACCTGTAAATAAACTAGCTGTGGTTCATTTATGACCTATCACAAATCTTACTTATATTAGAAATTGGCAAACGTGTACTTTGGTTTCTTCAATACTCCATTTAAACTGACACACATTTAATACATATTCAATTTTTCTCATATCCCTAAAAAAATATGAATAGTTTATTTTAAATTTTATCACATTAACAGGTGTTGTACAACGCCCGTTAACAGCACCCATTATTAAAAGCAATACATGTAGTACTTAGATAAGGGGATAGCTTGCGTCCAATGCGTTAGTGTACTGGATATGTTAGGATATGGATAAGTGTTTAATTTGAATACATGTTTGCATCTTAACTTGTCCAGTGCAACTGATACTACTGGACGCAACCCCAATCCTTAGATAGGGTATCTTTTTTTTTTCTTTGGTAGATAATTAGATAGTTGAGTATGGGGAATTTTATTTTCTAGATGTTTAGATTTAAAACACTATAGGAGACGTTAATCAGTTTAGCTACAAGGCTTTGAGCACCTTGGTGATATCCACTTGACACAAGCACAACTTTTAGGCTCAACTTTTATTATATAGCATATAAATTATAAACAAATAGATAAACATATAGATATCTTCAGTGACCTTTCTTTTCTCAAAAAAAAAATGACCTTCCTTCATATGAAAGATAGATAGAAAATGAAGGCAATCGAAATAATAAGAAAGCAATAATGATCAACAAAAAAAAATCTTGTTTTATCCACACACACAAAAAATAAATAAAAAAAATCTTGTAGACGGATTCATTATTGAAAAACAAATCACACAAACTTTTAAGAAAAAAATTCAAACAAACCGAAATAAAAACTTTTTAATAATAGTGTAGAAAAAAATTGGATAAGACTAAAGAGTTGGGGAACTATAGATAAGTCATAATTGGTTGGTATTTATCAGAATTTAAATTCTATCCGAAATGATTATAAAACACTTATCCAATTATCTATTTAACATCAAATTAATTAAACACAGTCACAAACTATCCAATAAATGTGCATTTTAATATAATACGGAGTATATATTAAAGAAGAGTCATGATTAAGTTATACTTATGTAATTTCTTGTCAATGTCATGCAATTTAATAATGTTTAATTTAATTTATATTTTCAAATTTCCACATTTGAATTACGAGTTATTTACATTCTGAACACGTATTTCAAATTTTGTATATAATAATGTTTAATTTGATTTATATTTTCAAATTTCCACACTTGAATTACGAGTTGTAAGGACACAATTCGGATCTCCAGCCCAAAGAGTGAATGAACTTGGGCCCAAAAGCTCAATACAATGAATTTGTAAATGATGGGTTGGAAAACTAGGTTTTAGTGAATCACACATCAATCAAAACGTACCCAGATGACAAGACAATGAAGATAGACTAGTTTAATTCAAAAAAAATTATCCTTGGCATAGTCCGAGGAGATCAATTCTTAGATACTTCTCTAAAAAATGATTACAAGTTTCAGTTGCTGGTTGCTACAGTGTTTTTCTCTTAATTTCTCGATCCCTTTCTCTCAGGGTCTCCCCCCTATGTTATACTATCTTCACCTTGAATCACCACCCTTCACATGCAGACTAGATTGTTCATCTTGATCCTTGTCCCATCAGCACTTTCAAAAAGTCTTTGGATAGTAGCTGTAAGGCTGAAAGTTACTATTCAAACATCCCTTCCTCATTAATGCGGCCAGAGAGTTAGCTACAGAACATTCAATGTGGTAGTAGCAACTTTTCCTTAGATATTTTTCAGTTCTCATCTGTCTTGTACGTTCATAGTGTATATCCTTACCAATAGAACTTCCTAGTAAGTTATCCCAGATGACAGGTCACACACATCTTGATCTTTGCTTTGTTTAGCCGAGAGAATATTCCTCCTCCAACCACCTCTCTCAACCTTCATAATTGCAATTTACTTGTAAAACTCACAATCTTACGTGTTTTACATTATTGATCCATCCTTGGACAGTTGAGCCTCCTCAGACAAGGCCCAAAGTCCAATATACGCATTTGGGCCTCTCGTCCCTACGCAAGTTATTTAAGTTCTTAAAACATACATCAAATTTTGTATAAATAAAATGTTATTGACCATCCATTGATTCCAATTTATTAACTCATACTTTTGTGTAAAAAAAATTAAGTAGAGAAAACATGAAATTATAGATAACATAGTTATCAATCTCTAATTATCTTAATGTTTTCTTAATGTTTTGTAAGCATAAAAGGTACAAGAAGATAATATAATCCAACAATGTATTTTTTGAAAAAACATGTATTGACAAAAATATTACACTAATATCATTAAAAGTGACAATAATATAAAAGAAAAGGTACTATTTAAATTTTTTTGAAACTTTGGTAATAGAGCTTCTGTTAATAACTTAATAAGGACATATAACTGAAACGATTTAAAAAATCATGGTTTTAATTGTGATTTTTAAAAAATTAAGGAAAAAGAAAGAACACGATGAGTTATTCATATTAACCAAAAAAAACTATGTTTGAGACACAGAGAAATTGAAGCCGAACTCCACATAAAGTATTCATAAATAAAATTTTCAGCCTCGTCAAAGGTAGCTCTTTCCCCTCGAAACATATATTTCTCTCTCCATATGAACCACAACAAACATAGCAGTATAGCATTCCATATTTGATATTTCACTATTATTCTTCTTTGCCAAATATCCACTGTTAAATTAGACATTCCCTAACTAACAAGCAAGCAAAAGACTAATGACCTCATTTCTCTAGTTATATTGCAATTAAGGAACAAATGTGCAACTCACACCCCATGGTTCTTACATATACAACACAATCCATGAAAATTATCCCCTCTTCTTGAGATTGTGTTTAGTTACAATTTTCCCCAAAGCAGTGAGACAAAAGAAGAAACCCATATCCTCAGCGGCACCGTACAGATGTTTTGTCGCTCGATACCTTTAAATATTATGTGTGAGGAGGATAAAGTTCCCATAGAGCAACAGTTGTGTCTTCTGATGCAGAGGCCATTAGCTTACAATCAGTTGAGAATGAAACTGCATTACACTGTAAAAAGGACAAGTGATGCATTTTTTTAAGGGTGATCACAACAATCAACTAGTCAACCGTACAAAACTGAAGAGAAGAAAGAATTACAGGTGAACTAATCACGTTCTGCAGTAGTAGAATGCCACCTCGCCGGCAGGAGGTGGGGTGGCAGGGTTTAATAGAATTATCTTTTTCCATTTCCCTTTATTTTCACCCATATATAATCATGGAGTAAGTAAAAAAAAGCTTCTGCACCTAGGGCCATCATATCAGAAACAATGTGCCAATGATAAATTAACCAAGCAGCAAGGTGGGATGCTTGTGTTGGCCTTAAATTTTAAGCTAAAAAGCCTGTATTTTTTCTTTTGGTTAAGGTAAGATGAGGGACTTTGCCCTAGGTGGGCTTTGAACCCAAGCTCATCCCCATGGCAGGAGTCAGACGTGCCACCGGACCAAGAGGCTCTTGATCTAAAAAACCCTTGTGCCTAATTTATTAGGTGATTGGTCCAAGCAAGGTTGGTGGCTGATAGACAGCCTATGTAGAACTTGTCAAGTACGAATACAGATTGTCAGGAAGAGAGAAGCTCCACTTGAAATGGAGCTCATAAACTAGAAAAGGGAAAATAAAAAAGAAACTAACTTTTCAAGAACTTCTACCAACTAATTAGTATATCTGGAATTAAAAGTAATTCAACCCAAGTTTCCATTAAAATTAAAAACCTATATAAGAAAGAAGCGCACACACACACATGTACCCAGTGGGTCATGAACCCACAACCTCACTATCCACCCGTATTTATAAAAAGGGGAAGTTCCATTTAACTAGAGCCTGTTGGCCCTGATATAAAAGGATGAGATTTAAAACAACATCCGAATCATAAAACTATGCATTTTCCATCAAAGCCCTCAATATCAAGAAATAAAATACAAGCCACAACAAATGATTTAAACTTTCTAATAAGAAAACAGAGATACAAAGTTTAAAATTTTAAGCAAAAAAATAATAATATTGTATTTGTTATAATACAAATATGAAATGACATACCGTAGCATGGTGATATTTCAATATTGCTAGAGCATTTCCTTTGCGGTAATTATATATCCTTACTCTGCAAACAAGTGAACAAAGACCACTTTAAAAGACTACGTTATACAATGTCAAGACAAAATAACTAAAGATATCTTTTGATAAATGAATTGCATAATACAAAAATCACATTAAGGGTCTGTTTGAGATTCGTTTATTTTGCTGAAACTGAAAACTTTTTACTGAAAGTACTGTAAATAAAAGTACAAACTAGCTAAAATAGTATAGCGGGACCCATGAATAGTAACAAAAAATACAATAGGACTCATGAATAGTAGCAAAAATAAGCTGAATAGTAAAATAAATTGGCAAAATTAATCATGCCAAACGGACACTAAGTCTCAATTTGATAGCAAAACAAATGAAGAAATGCAAAAAAATGTGAATATGAAAAATATAATTTTTTTTGTTCTTTTAACTACTCAATAATGGACCAGGACTGAGCCAACTCCTGTTTTAGGCTCCAAAGTGGGATTATTGTTTTCTGGGTTTTCAAAGGCTTATGCAAATTTTCATGGTTTGAGCTAGACACTTAAACGGATGAATATTTCTCAAAAAGAAGTTTGTTCCATTTCATTGACAAAGTTTTTAGACAATTTATGAGAATCCCATCATCCACATAGTTGAAGTTTTCATGGTGAAACTCTGCATATCTACTCACAAGAAGATTACAGCAGCAAGTTATGGCTTTATGTCTAGTGACTGGAATTCCTTAAAACTGGGAGGACCAGGTAAGTTGGGGAACAAATTTCTTGAAAGGAACAAGTCCAAGAGTCATTCTTTGCAAACTGTCTTGGTGGGCAACAATTTACCACTTGCGGATTCAAAGAAATAACAGAATCTATGGTGGCCAGATTGAGACACAGGAGAAAATCCTTAAGTATATCAAAAGAGATATAAGGGGAAGAACGAAGGAAAGCAGCGGGACAACTCCATCCTCAAAAAGAAAATTCTTTTGTGCAAATTGGGGTATACTTAGATGAATTTGTATGTTTTATCACTTGATGTAAGGGATGAGCTGGGCTCTGGTAGTTGTTCAGTAGTGCAGTATGTGAACTTTTGTCTGTAGTTGAGTTTGTTTAGACTCTTCACTTGTGTTCCATTGGTTTGGATTTTCTGGCTTCCAGCCTTGAAGCTAGCTTAGTCAGGAGTTGTAAACTTTGTTCTTTGTTCAATGAAATACTGAATTATCAAAAAATAAAATAAATTAAAGATTTCAAAATTCGCTGTCAAAAGCAGATTTTGAGGAACCCTTTAGGGACTCAGTTGAGATTAAAACCAAGTCAAAATTCATCAAACTAACCAAAGAAGAAATATACCAATTGTCAAGAGCATAAAAAATTAAATATTTAGATAGTAATGACAAATATGATTGTTCAATAATCTAGACAGTCAACAGAATTGATGAAAACATTTCTTATTGAATACAAAATGCCCCACAACTAATTTGCTAGCATAACCCATTAAAATGAGAAGGAAGAGAATTTCACATAGGTAACCCCTTCACCGACTACAACTCTATATGCAACAAATTATCATTAACATATTAGCTGATATTTGTGTGAGAACTGACTAGTATTCATATTTTACAGTAGAGTAACTGAAACTATGCAAGAATTGTACATGAAAATCCTTTAATCTTTCAGGTAAAAAAAAAAAATTGTTAGCAACCTGTGGTCCCAGCCAGCAGTAGCAGCAATTTTGCAATCTGGTCTAATTGAGGTGCCTGCTATTCCAGGTCGTTCCAAATTAATTTCTTTCTTGACCACACAAGAACCCTACATTATACAAGGCATGACATGACATAAGAACAGTTATTTCAAATAGCAGGAGGCTGGAGGCAGCAAAAAGGTAAATCATCATTAAATATAGATATATATCAACAAAGTCACCAAAATGAAATAGATAAGAAAGCTGCTAAAGAAACAGAAAATAATGGAACATTAAACTGGTGACTTTGGCATTATCCAAACCAGATATGATCTCAAACAACTCACTAGTCATTTTCTGCTAGTTGATTATTTTGCAGCCACTGTTTGATATGATTGTTATCATTCCCAATAGATGTTTGAATTTTAAATCAGCTTATTTAAAGTTTACCAGCTATCAATGATGTAGAACTCTATGTACAACACAAAAAAATTTTACACCATTGATCTTTAAAGCTTAGAACTAAGTTGAAAACTGATGGAAGTTCTACCAATTTAACATTCTATATTGACAAATTAAATACCCTCAAGGTCCAAGATCATAATCCAAATATGAGCACCAGACAGTGGAATGGAGAAGGAGGAAAAATTTAAAAAGAAGAAAGGAGTAAGAGAATGGTATAGAAAAAGAACAGCTTAATTATATGGTGTCAAGATACAGGGGACTAATGGTCCATTTAGATTGAGGGGGAGGGGGAAGGGGGGGGAGTAGAGTAGAGTTGGCTATCCCTTCCTCCCCCCTCGATCCAAACAGGCCATAAGAGGTGAAGAGGAGAGAAGAGGAAGGGCAGAGGGGGATACACTCTTTAAACTGACACAAACTAACATAATATTGGCAACCGTATCATGACAAACCCAACAAGATCAATTAACTATTGAAGAAAAACATGGTCAAGATTCTCTAAAATCAGCAGTTTCTTTGTGCTAAGAATGGATACTTCTTGGTGTTTGCTGGAATTTTGACTTGGGAATAACTTTGACCGATTGCCTACCCCTTCATTAGGATTAGTAAGATGGGGAAAAGCAAAAGAGGAAGAAGAACGTTTTAGAATGGGTTCCCTTACTCAAAACTAAGGGGGATTATCTAAAATCCCCCGAAGCAATAGGACAAGTCATGGTGATCAATGGGGAAGGCGCATTGCCCTCGATCTCAATCAAGAATTCACCTGAAGAGCCACAAAACAAAAGGAGGAACATACTTTGGAATACTTGGAATAGAGGGAAATGATGTCAAGCAGATCGGAAGAAGCCCTAAGAATCAAACAAGGAATTCATGAATGCAATGAAGAAAGCCAAGATCAATGGTGGGCCATCCAGTCAAGTACCCAAATTCCAATTACCAATCATGGTTGAGCCTCCTCTACGGATGCAGAGAACTCCTGCACCTTATTTCATGAATGGGCAATCCAAGAGGCCTCTAAAGCAATTTTCTTATGAACGTAGTTTTGATGATGCGATTGACAGATTCACCAGCCAGTAGTTGCACTAGGTGGAACATCTCCCAAACTCTGAGATCTAACGAATGAAAAAATGTAGCCTGGTTTTGAATTCATAACCCTTGTTAACTGATAGGGGGAATTTAGCAACTAAAGCAAAATGGAACACAAAAGATGACGATGCTGTACAAATGGTTATCAATAACCAGCATGGGCCCATCAAGGGAGCGTTGGTGCTAAGAGATTTCCAAACATTCCCTCAACTGTTACCTTTTCTTTATTGGTAAGAGATGTAGATTGAAAACAAGTATGGTGAATTTATGAAGAAGTGTGTTTACCATGGAATGATCCAAACTATACATCACGATTTTGTCATCTGCAGCTCCTGAGATACCCCCACTACACGATTCATCAATGGATATGCTAAAAACTGTATACAGGATACTAAATGGATCACAATTTGCTTTCAAGGGGAAAAAATTTAGGAAGAATATGTTAGTTATCTCTAAATACAGGATCCCATACCTGGCTCTGAATGGAACTTTACAGATGTTAGAGGAACTCCCGAATGCCGTATATCCCACCAAAGCATGGAACCATCTTCGTAACTGCCACAACACACCTTATAGAGTTGCTAAACTGATAAAATGCTTAGCTGCATTCATAGTAGAAGGTGAATAATAAAGATAAGAAGGAAATACCCAGCCAAGACATTTAGGAATCCCTGCGATTTGGATGGTAAAAATGCTTGAACTGCCATGCACATCCCTTCCAAGTAATAATTGTTACATGTCAAAGTGAAGCATTTGAAAGAAGGGGGGAGAGAGAGAGAGAGAGACAGAGAGGTTCTTTACTGAAGAATAAAGGGCCAAGTGATGGAGATCATAACTTAGCCCAATAATTAATATAATTGAAGGCAATGTGTATTTTCCCATGTTCCATGGAAAATATATGAAAGGCAATATGTATTTACCCATGTGAAATGGAAAATGTATTAAATTTTACAAAGGAAAATATGAAAATTTAACGATCAAGCAAGAAACAATAAGTGAGCCCACAACAGGCTTAAAGAAATATGATACTCAAAAATTGAATGAAATAATGAGACAAGCTATTCCAAACTATCCTAACACCTCAGGAACAATGTAATCGAAGTAGAAGAATTTTGCTTAAAAGCACCCTTACTTCATTTTTTAAGTGCAGATTAATTCCTTCCCCCCCCCCCCCCCCCCCCGGCACCACCAAAAAAAAAAATTCAGGGTTCTGGAATGGCATCACTATACATAACTCTAGGCTCAGGCTTCTTCAGCAAACAAAACCTCTAGAAGACCCCCACAAACGAAATGTTGTATTCAAGTCAAGAAATTCAGAAATATTTGTCCAGTAGATTTTAAAAATCAAACTGATGAATGAATGTATATGATGGCACTGTTCAGCACATTTAAAATATAACTTTGTGAACTGAAGCATGACGTTGCCCAAATAATAATATAAATAATACCAACAAGTTAAAAGACATAAATTCAACTCAGATACAGACCTTTCTCATTGGCAGAAACATTTGGGGAGCCACCGACACAATTTTGAGGTAGCCGTGCAAACCTTTCTGCAGTATTGAGATCCCAAATTTCAACCTTCAGATATAATCCACATAAAAATAGGTGATAGGCACCAAAAATTATATAGATGAATAAACAAAACAATCAAAAGTTGGATATTGACCTCATGTGATTGCTCTCCTGCTATAGCCACATATTTTGGTCCTTCAGCATGCATATCTTCTGGGTAAAAAGAAATTTGATTAATCCATAAATTTCAATAGTATCCTGAAGCAATAAACACCAAAACAAGTATGGAACCACCACGAAACCAATATGACAGATGAGGCAGAATGATGAAAAGCACAAATGTGTAGGATATCAAGGGATGAGCCTCTAGGGAAGCACCTCCAAGTAGTATCAGTGCTAGGGTGAGCTCTAGCACAAATCTTCTTCTTCTTTTTTTAATTAGTACACAAAATTTCATCTCTCTTTTTTCCCTAGGGCAGCATGATACATAAAAGAGAATAGCTGTTGCAGATAGGAATTTACAATTGCATCAGGGTAATTAGTATACTAACCATATCAGATTTAAAATCCAGACTAAAGTAATATTGCAACTTGAATATAGATATCTTGAACCAAACTTCAATTCTAGAACATTTATTAGTAGATGAGTTTTTGATGAGTCCTGACACCAAGGGGAAAAAGTATAAAGTAGATGCACAAATTCATCAATTTGAAAAAACCTGTAACAGTGTGTGAACACTCTGGTAGACTTCCTCCAGCCTTTCCCCCACTATCTTCCAGACTTTCTGAGTCAGCAGTTTCCCTAACCTCCCTTTCGTGATAATACTTTAGACCTTCAGCTTGCAGTGCACAAGCAGAAGGCTTCTTCACCAGGGAAAGCTTGCAAAAGTGATAAGTGTTTGTCTTGATTGTAAGCGAGGGATTCCTGTAAAGGGGAGAGAGAGAGAGAGAGAGAGAGAGAGGATAAAATAAAATGACAATGAGTTATTCAGCCTCAAGGTAATAATTCACTACAAAACTCATAGCTAATACTTACATTCTATAAAAATAAAATAAAAAATTAAAAAAAACCCCATAGCTATTACTAAGAACTAATCCTTATGAGGAAAGACAAATCACACTCACAGCTAGAGGAATTCTGATGAGACAAATGCCACAATGAAGCTTGACACACCAGCTAATCAATAAAACTCATGCAATATAATTCTGGGACCAGAGCTCAACCCAGTTTTAATGATCTATTACTGGGGATAACAAGAGCAGTAAATTCAATAAAGGAAACATATTGACTGGAAAACATCAAATAAGATCAGGTCTGCCTATGGACAAGACATGCTTTTAACATTTCCTACAGCTATTATTTTTGGAAAGACCCAAATCTGATGATCAGTGGCAATCATCCTTTCAACTCGGGTCGTAAAGACAAGAATATGTGATGAACAGAGAAGTTTCCTTCCATTCCATGTAAATGATGACAGCTCCCACCCACACCCCCCCCCCCCAGGTGGCACCCCTCCAAGTCCTCTATGATAATTAACAAAACAACCTTACACTCGCAAAATAGGTGCTAAACATGCTGCCCCGGCATTCTGAGAAAGCACCTTGTGACTTGTGAGGTGCATCTAAACATGTTCAGATGTTTGAAACTATTAACAATTCTTTTATGCACAACATTCACTCATTGCCTACACTCTCTTCGTAGCAACGCACATGCACAAGTTATGCTTAGAAATTCAAAATCTTGCCATAATTCATAAACATACTCCAATGAGAAAAAAGGCACTACAATTAGTTGCTTACCGAGACAATCCTCCGTCTTCAATATCCCAACACTTAACAGTTCCATCCCTTCCCTGGCTACATGCCCAATTAAAACATTACAATAATCACAACGCTTGTATCAAAAGATAAACATTAGACAATTAGAATTAAAAAAAAAAAAAAAAACCAAGCAGCACCTGATAACTTTGTTTGCTCCGATCAAAGGACTACTTGCAACACAAGTAATCCCGTGTGCCGCACTATGTACCCTACACTCAAAGTAGACCCAAAAAAAAAAAAAATCAATTCCTAACAAGCCAATAACGTTGAAAACAAAAAACAAAAATGCTGAAACGATGTGAGTACCACGCAGATGATAGTGTTCGGTGCTGGACCGTGTCCCAAATTCGCAACTCACCATCCGCAGAACTACCAAACATAAATTCCATTTATTAAAAATAAAAATTAATTAATTAAGAGAATCGAATTTGATGGATGAAAATAAAAATTGAATTTATTAAAAAGATAAGAGGAAAAAAAAAATGAGTACCCGGTGAAGAGTAAAGGTTTGGAAAGATGAAAAGAAGCGTCCATGACAGAAGCGCGGTGGCCTCTTAGAACCGCCGCGGGGTCAGGTGGGGGCCTCTTGCTCATTCTTGCTTCAAATTCGAATAAAGACGGTGTCGTATCGTTTTGTGTTTTAGCTGGAAATACGTTGCAAGTTGAGCGGCAATGAGTAGCCGGAAATGGGTACTGGAATTTGTTCGATGACTATAAACCCTAACGATACTGGAATGTTCCGCGCCGGATGGGGGTTTTTGGGCCGTTGAGGCTTTTGATCATTTTTAAAAAATTTATTTTACATATTAAAAAAAAGATATTAGAAAAAGAGGGTTTGATTAACATGCATGTATTATTTTATTTTTCTTTATTAACGGGTTAGAGAACAGGTTCAATATTTAACTAGTCGCTAACCCGTGCGATGCACGGGATAGTTAAATAAAAATTAAAACTACTTATTTTACTTAAAGATATATGACTTAAATTTTAAAAATGTATAATTTGAAAATAAATGAAAATAACTAATTTCTTCAATATAATGATTTAGAAAAATTCTTTTTCTTTCATATCATTAGTTTCACATAATAAATTTCGACGTGGGCTATTCTATGGTGATAACTTTACATAATATTCAATTGTAATTATATCTATTATCCACTGCCAATCTAATCTATGTTATCTTGATAGTAGATAGTAGATCTACAAATTGCCTTCTCGTATTCTTAAAGCTTGTCACATTATTGTTATTATTTATATATAATATAAAACTGAAAATTTTAACTTTTTGAAAGACTTACATTATAATTAGGATTAAAAAATAAATTTTTTTTTTTAAATTAGACCTCACGTTAGTTTTTTTTTTTAAAGGGCTCACTTTAGGTTAAAAAAAAAGACTCACGTGAAAAAAAAAAAAAAAGAGACTTCTATTAGGATTAAAGGAAAAAGAAAGAGACTCCTATTAGGACTCTCTCACTATTTAGTTTAACAAATTAAAATTTTTTATAAATTAAAATGATGAGGAAAAAAGAGGGAGAGAGACTCCTGTTAGGACTCTCTCACTATTTAGTTTTAAAAATTAAAAAAATTATAAATTAAAATGATGATGTTGAAAATTGTGGGAGTTTTAGAGGCTTCGGTTTTTAATATATATATAGATAAGTTACAATTTACAAATACGTGACTCTATTTTTGTTTGGATAAAATTTAATTATAAAATTGGTTGTAGTTTAAGGTTATAAATTTATTCAATAAAATAAATATTACTATATATTTTAAAAATTTATCCGTTGAATAGCATATTTTTTACGCTCTTAATATATATGTCAAATTTTGTGTCAATCAAATACTATTTATTATATTATCTATAAGCTTATATTTTATGCATAATTTTAAACTACAAAAATTTGTAATTTAAATAATTTATTGATGACATAGCTGTTGATCTTTAATTTTCTATAAATTTTATAAACATGAAAGATATAAGAAGAAGATGTAATCCAACGATGAATTTGTCAAAATTTACCCCAATAAAAAGATATTGAATAAAGTTGTAGTTTAAGGTTACAACCAATTTTGTAGCTAAATTTTTTTTCTTTTTGTTTTTACTCATTAGACTATAAGGACAAAATTTAGCTACAAAATTAATTGTAGTCTTAGGCTACAATTTTACTTAATAAAATAAAAATTGCAATATATTTTGAAAATCTAACAGTTGAATTGCATGTTCTTTACTCTTTTAATACACACATCAAATTTTGTATCAATCGGATATTATTTTCTATACGATCTATAATGTTATATTTTATGCATAATTTTAAACTACAAAAAATTGCAGCTTAAACAATTTTTTGATGACATAGCTATTAATCTTTAATTTTCTAGAAATTTTGCAAGCATAGAGGTTATAAGAAAAAGATGTAATCTATGTCAAAATTTATCTCCAATAATAAATAAATAAAAATATTGAGTAAGGTCTAAAATTTGTACAGGATATATAGTATGCGTTTGAATATCACTTATTTTACTGAAAACTAAAAACTAAAAAAAAATTAAAAAAAATAAAAAAAAAATTTACTATTTGCTACAGTGTTATGCACTGTTCATTGGCCTAAAATCACTATTCATAGCCAATAAACAGTGCACAACACGCTGAACTTTATAAATAAATAAATAAATAAAAAGCTCAAAACGCAGCAAACGCAACGCACAATGCAAAAGTATCAGTTACTTCAATCAGTAAAGTCTTCCAATATTATAGATATAAATTCTATAATATTTATATTTAAAAAATAAATAAAAATTTGGTGCTATTAGCGTATAGTGTCATATGGCCATTCTAGTGTTGTGCAATTTAACCCAATCCTGACCAAAACCGTCCAATACAAATTGACCCCTAATAAAGCTTAGGTCTTATGATTGAAAACATACCATGTTTGGTTTGATTATAAGACTTCCATTAAGAAAACACGACACAATCAAACTAATCAAATCTATATATATATATATATATATATATAACCGAAGCCTTTGAAGCTCCCACAATTTTTCACATCAGCACAATATTTAAAATAATAATAATAATAAAACAAAAAATAAAACCAAAACCAAAAAACAAACATCATAAACCCGACACTCAAAAAAACGTAAGCTCTGCCTTTCCCTTTAACAATGGTCTGCCATCCCCACCTTCTTCCTCAGTCCTCTGCCAGCACGATGGTCTGCCATCCACATGTTCTTCCTCAGTCCTCTACCAGCTCCTCCTCAATCAAACCCATAAACTTGCAACCAACAGCAAATCAAGCATCACATCGCATCTACAAACCCACCATACCCCACGGTGAAACGTTCTTCATTGTCCAAAACACATCCCATGGCCAAACCCCTTCTCCATCATCCAAAACCCAAACTCATATTAGCTCCAACAAAATCTGATCTCGTTCCCCTTCTCCTCTAAAGTGATTCACTCCAATCGCAGATACAGGTTAGCCAAAGCCCTTCTCTGTATCAGACCATTCTCTCTCGATGTTCCTCAATTAATCTATGAATAATATCTTTTCCTATTGTCTTTAATTAGGTTTTTTTGTCAATTTAGGGATTTCATCTTTAATTAGGTTTTTCTGTCATTTTAGGGATTTCACTTCCTAACCCTTGGGTGTGTTGGTTTTTGGCTGTCAATTGCAACTGAAGCCAGCCTCCTCTATAGAGGAAGTCCAAACCCGAGGTAAGAATTCTAATTTGCTCTTCAATTAAAAACCTTCCTGCCCAGTTATTACTTCCAACATATTGTTCTTTCTCCACTTCAATTGTTCATAGAATTTTGTTTGTGGTTGTGGGTGATC
This sequence comes from Lithocarpus polystachyus, assembly GCA_033629205.1. Lineage (NCBI taxonomy): Eukaryota > Viridiplantae > Streptophyta > Magnoliopsida > Fagales > Fagaceae > Lithocarpus > Lithocarpus polystachyus. The sequence continues at coordinate 11,762,352 of CM066163.1, read as the reverse complement.
TACTTTGGCTGTATGTTTTGAATATAAATTGGATTTTCTGGCTGAAGCCTGAAATTGGTGGTATATCAATTTTCTATCAATAAGTTTTTAATTTCTAGATTACATTACTATAATTTTTTTTAAGTTCCTCTATTTCAGCACCTATACATCAACTAAGTACTATTTCTTGGCCATATTTGTTAGGTGTTCGACAAAAGGCCTACAAGAGTAACTATGTACATGGGTTGTCAATTGAAATAAGAAAACATTTGAATGTATTTCTTTAAAATGGAAACTCAAAATTTATATGTAGAGGAAATTTGTAGATACTAGACATTACTCTTGAAGTATGTATTCAACACTTTATGGAATTGTAGTAGGATGAACAATTTGAAGAGCTATGTTATTCCAAATCCAATTTTGTTTGACAAATTCACCAGATTTCTTGCTCTCTCTCTCTCTCTCTCTCTCTCTCTCTCTCTCTCTCCTCTCTCTCTCTCATGTTTTTGTTGGTATAATGGTTGAAAGAATGATATAAGAATTGGTATCCTTTTTGAAAATAGTCCAACCCTAAGTGTTGGACAAAATGTCTCAATGAAATTAGAATTAGTATTGATAAAAGGCTTGGTAAAAAATTTACATATGTTTAGTGAATGTCCTCTATTTTGGATTGGTAAAAATTAGAATATGTTTGAATTGGCGGAAAAAGTCTAGAATTTTTTATTGCACTCTTTATATGCTATTATGCTGTTAAGTTTAGTATTTCAGGTTATTAGTTGCTATAAGTTGATTTTTTTGGGTTATCTGTGAATTATAGCAGGTACTATTGGTGAGAATTTGTATTGCAACTCACAATTAGAACTGTGAGTTATAATTTTGTTAATAGAGAATTATAAGCGTTTAGAATTTTGGTTAAGAATAATGATTTTTACTGATTAGTTCTTTGGAATTTTGGTTTTCTTTTTAATTGTTGTACTTTTATTTAAGCAATCATTTTAAATGGCTGAAAATGATGCTGCAACCTATGACTTCACTACATAAATTATTTTTATCTGAATATATGTAGCTTAAATGGCAAAGCTATGTAATAGCACTCTAATGCTATGGATGTCACCGTATAATGTTAGATTCCGTCTAAAATTTTCTTATGGAATAGATGTATTGAACACATCTTTTATATGTATGTGGGATTGACCTATGTAAGCTCTACATACATATTCATATTGGTATATTCAATTTGTTTTTGCCTATTGGGTTTGTGTGTTTTGTTTGAAAAAAATTCTCACTCCCTCTTACATTTTTATATATTAATTTAGAATTTGATAATTATACTTTCACATTATTTTAAGTCAACTTTATAGTTTATGTCTCTTGGTTTTAGTTGTCATAGGAATTGCTAACACACTAAAACACCACTACACCACTTGTGCTCTCATCCTACATTAAAACAAAAATACTATTGACTGTTAACTAACCAAGCATGGCAGGTGTTTAAGAAAATAATATAGTAACATTATTCCTTTGCTTTCAATTTATTTCTCTTTCCCCCAATTCCACACAGATATACTTTGACATATTTTATCAAACAAGTCCATAGTTTTATCTATAAACAAGTCCATATTTTTATTGCTTTCTTACTCAATTACTAAAACCCTAACGATACTGGGATGTTCCGCGCCGGATGAGGGTTTTTGGGCCGTTGAGGCTTTTGATCATTTTTAAAAATTTTATTTTACATATTAAAAAAAATTAGAAAAAGAGGGTTTGATTAACATGTATGCATTATTTTATTTTTCTTTATTAACAGGTTAGAGAACAGGTTCAATATTTGATAAGTTACAATTTACAAATATGTGACTCTATTTTTGTTTGGATAAAATTTAATTACAAAATTGGGTGTAGCTTAAGATTATAAATTTACTCAATAAAATAAATATTACTACCTATTTTGAAAATTTAACCGTTGAATTGCATATTTTTTACGTTTTTAGTACACATGTCAAATTTTGTGTCAATCAGATATTATTTATTATATGATCTATAAGCTTATATTTTATGTATAATTTTAAACTACAAAAACTTGCAATTTAAACAATTTATTGATAACATAGCTATTGATCTTTAATTTTCTATAAATTTTATAAACATGAAGGATATAAGAAAAAGATGTAACCCAATGATGAATTTGTCAAAATTCACCCTAATAAAAAGATATTGAGTAAGGTTGTAGTCTAAAGCTACAACCAATTTTGTAGCTAAATTTTTTTCCTTTTTGTTTTTACTCATTAGAATATAAGGACAAAATTTAGCTATAAAATTAGTTGTAGTCTTAGGCTACAATTTTATTCAATAAAATAAAAATTGTTATATATTTTGAAAATTTAACAGTTGAATTGCATGTTCTTTACTCTCTTAATACACATGTCAAATTTTGTGTCAGTCAAATATTATTTTCTATATGATCTATAATGTTGTATTTTATGCATAATTTTAAACTACAAAAACTTGCAACTTAAACAATTTTTTGATGACATAGCCATTAATCTTTAATTTTCTAGAAATTTTGTAAGCATGGAGGTTATAAGAAAAAGATGTAATCTAACAATAGATTTGTCAAAATTTATCTCCAATAATAAAAAAATATATATATTGAGTAAGGTCTAAAATTTGTACAGAATATATAGTGTGAGTATCAGTTACTTCAATCAGTAAAGTCTTCCAATATTATAGATATAAATTCTATAATATTTATATTTAAAAAATAAATAAAAATTTTGGTGCTATTAGCGTGTAGTGTCATATGGCCATTCTAGTGTTGTGTAATTCAACCCGATCCCGACCAAAATCGTCCAGTCCAAATTGACTCGATTATTTATGGTTGACCCCTAATAAAGCTTAGGTCTTATAATTGAAAACGTACCATGTTTGGTTTGATTATAAGACTTCCATTAAGAAAACACGACACAATCAAACTAACCGAATAGTTTTATATATGTAAACCTTTTTATGTGTGTCTAAAGGATTGACCCTTCATATTTCTCACTTCTCCATAGTTGACACATACACTTATTTTTTTGTATTTCTCATTGAAATCTATTGATGCCCAATTTTGCGAATCCATAGCCAAAAGCCCATGAAGAAGAAAGCCCAATGAAAAACAACGGCCCAAAGAGCAGGAGGGGTCCAAAGAAAGAAATGCAAGGGAAAGTGATTTGCAGCAGAATACAAATTTGCAGCAGGATACAGCTTTGCTGCAGAATACAGTTCTCTGGCAAAATGACTTCGGTAGATGAAGACAAATTGGGCACAAAACCCTTTTGATACAATCAACATTATCTAGCCCACAAAGGTCCAAATCCTTTTGTATAAAAGGATAGGCGTGAAAACTAATATGAAGAAGCACGGCGAAAAGAAACAAGGAACGGCAGGAAGTGTCAGCAGCAGGAAACACGTGAATGAAAGAAAAGCCAAACTAAAGAAAAAGACAAACACAGCAGGAAACACATGAAGAAATAAGACAGAGACACGCAGCAGAACAAAACAAAACTAATCTGCTATAGCAGAAATAGCGTGGGAACGAAAGAACACAAAAGCAAAAGATAGTGGAGCAAGCACACAAGGGTCGGAGCTCCACCAACATGTACCCAGCCAATACAAGGGAGGTGGGTCCACGGTCAAGGGGATTCAGAGGGTGTGGTTTGGTGGTGGGGGGAAAAGGGGGTCTATATTTGGTTTCCTACCGTGACTTCTTTTGGGAAGATATCCTGCTGGGATGGTATCTTACCCAAAAGAAGTAATAAATGGTTGAGACCATCTGATGCATGCCATAGAGCTAGGCAATGAGGTAGCTCAATCCTTATCCATTTGAACCTAGAAGTATAGGTATACAGCAAGAACAAACAAAAGAGAATTTTGTCGTGAAATGAATAGTGGCGCAGCAAATATTAACTGAGCAATAGCAGTGATCGGGGCAACCAATGGGTTAGTGGGTAGTCCTAAAGAGATGCCCACAACAAACCAAAAACAGTTGGTGAAGCCTTAGGGGTAAAAGGGAGAAATCTCATTGAATTAGCTCACTATAAAAGGATGAGGTAGCCATGGATGAAAGGGGGAGACCCAATGGGAAGCACCAAAGGAAGGCACTTGGAAAGAGAGAGTCACTTAGAGAGAGGCACCCAAGAAAAGAAAAGACCAAACGGGGAACAACCCACGGCAGGAGAATAGTAAGAAACTAAGAGTAAAAGAACGAAGAGAAAGAAATAAATAAATAAAGTGGTAAAACGAAGAAAGAAAACACGGCAGGAATAGGGGCATGCATCAATAGACCATCTTTTCCCTCCCTCTTAGCAAACCTACTCTTTGAAGTCTCCAAAAGTAATAGCTAGTAGCCATTTAAGCCTATTCTCCAAAATGCACAACTTTTATGGCAGAAGCCTATGACAAAGTTGTTCAAGTTGGGGTTTGGGTTCCTTCTTTGTTTACTTCTTCTATGGGAAGATTCAATACTTGTTTCGGTTGCAAATATATTTGATTTCTCTCATTATAACTTATATCTACCGTATTTAGTCATTCCGCCGTAACACATTTTTATCACGTTTGCTGCATCAGTTGTCCTGCTGTGGTATCTTTACTTGTTGTACTAATTATTCTGCTGTAGCACCTTTTTATTATATTTACCGTGTTAGCATTATACTAGCTAAACTTTTTCTGCTGAAACTTTCCTATTTCTTTGTTATTACATGTTTTACTTTTAACACAAACCCATCATTATCCTGCCATAAATATATATACATATATCTTATTTCTCATGTTCTGTAAAATATAGATGTGAATACGTATAAGTATATTTATGATTATATATACATGTATATATTTGAGAATATGCTAACCCATGTAAGCTAACATTTGCTTCATTAGTATTTTTTTTGGGTTTTAGATTTGTTTATGTGCAGGAAGTTAGAAAAAGTACTTTTGTAGTAAAATATGAAGAGTAGTCATTCACGGCAGAAGGCTTTACTGCACAGCAGACAGTTTATTGCACAGAATTTTGATGCACGGCAAAAAAGTTAGATCTATGGCAGAAACTGGAGAAAAGTTCCTGCTGTGGCAGAAACAAAGGATAAGCCCAGTAGAAAGTTTTACTGCATAGCAAAAAGTTTTGCTGTACCGCAGAAAAGTCAGACCTATGGCAGAAACTGGAGAAAAGTTCCTTTTGCGGCAAAAACAAAGGATAAGCCCACTTTGCAACGTCTTCCCTTGGACTTGGACTCAATGTTTGTGCACAAACTGGCAACAGCAAAATGGTACTCTGGAGCCCATTTTGTGGAGCGCCAGGCCCGACATCCTTCTTAGAAAAAGAAACGTAAAAAGAACCCCCGACAAAATCAAATGGTAAACAAACTTAAACTTATCCTTTTATCTCTCTTTCTTCTCTTCATACTGGTGATCTTTGTTATGTAATTTGTTGGTGGTGTGATTGTAACAGTTGGTCAAGAGTAATTTGGGTGTGGTGGTGGAGTAAGGTTTGGAGCAATGTGGTGTGGGTAATGCAGTAGTGTGACTTAGTGTCGTGTGGCATACTTAGCCAAATTTGTTTGGGGTTCTTTTGTGTTTTGATAAAACTTAAGTACAATACCTTAAATGTCGTTCCTTAATCATGTAACTATTTAATTAAAAAATATACTTTCATTCCATAGGAAAAAATCTACATGGCAGGATTTTAAAAGGGAAACCTAAGTATCAGCACCTAAGTACTGTACCTAAATCTTGCCCTTTGTGTTCGGTTGCATATTTGAATAATAGTGTGGCCAATGGCCAATCCAACCGAATTTGCTAGTCAATCTAGCTAAAGGCAAACGGTAGACAAAGGCTTGTAGATTGCTAATCAATAATGGACAATGTCTTCTAGCATCTGAGGAGATCAAGTTGAGTCACGGGTTGATCCTTAACCTGAGTCCAACTAACTCATGAACACCCCTACTTCTCAAAACAAATCCAGATTGCCACCCCCTCCTGCCAATGAAGCTTGCCACTCTCTGTTACCAATCAAATAACTATGGTGCAATGTGGATGACCACTTAAATAATTAAGTTCTATCTATATAATTTCATCTCTAGATATAAACAAAAGAAGCTCAAATTGCATATCCAACTGTGGCAAAAGCTAATATTATTCTCTGGGCCTTACAATTAGCTAAATTGAAGAAGTTGCAGAATATTGCTATGGAAGATGATGCTAAAGCTTGCTTCGATGCTTTCAAATGCGAATATGACTAGGTGGTTCTCTCTCTCCCTCAATCTGTAAGGCTTGGAGAATCTTACAATGTGTACCGAAGTTTGGAGCGTGAGGAGAGTAGAGTATCAGGGCCTCGAAGGGGGGGGGGGGAATTCCCTTTTGTTTAAATGTTTTGAAAAATTAAGCATGGGGAGAATGATAAATATTCATCCTCTTTGTTTGAATGTTTTAAAAATTAAATTAGGATTGAGAGGAAATGAAAAGACATCATATACAATAATAACATAAACCAAGCCTTAGTAAAGGCTAGCAATATGTATGTATTTTTTATTTGACAATCTAGTTTACTTGAATTCATACTCTTCATTACTTTCATAATGGACATGTCATTTTTTACTACTTATATTAATGTTGTCTTTGGAATTCTTCTATTGTCTCCTTAACTTGAACTAATGATATAAAGAAAATCAGTAGGCTGAATGATCCGGTCTTCAATGGACTAGTGGTTGTTTGAAAGGCCTGAAAAGAAAAAGACACAAAATCAAAGGTGACTGGGGTGAACCGGCCAAGAATTTTCTGATGCTTAAGTTAGTTTTCCTCTCTAGACTCAAGAAGTCCAACTTTAGGAGTAATGGAAACTTACTTTCATTTGATGTGGATGAGTTTTTATATAGTGAGTTTTGGAGTGGTTACTTGTTTAGTAACTTCCTCAATATGTACGGAAGTTAGAAGATTCAGACTTAACTTCCACAACTGCTATAGAAGTTGGAAGGTTCAATCTTATCTTCTACAACTGCCATTAGAAGTTAAGAACTTAGTGAGAAGTTATAGTGATGAACAAGAATTTAGCTCATACTTCTAAATAGTAGAATGTGGTCTGAATCATAAGCTTTTATACGTAAATCCATCCTGAAAATTTTTTAAGTGTTAAGAGGTAGTCCAGTTGCTTCCCTAACGGACAACCTTCATACCCATGGACGACCTTCCCACGGTAGATTGGCCTTCCTATGCTGAGTTAACCTTCTTGATCCTGGACGACTCTATAGATGAATTGGAGATGATCTGATTTTTGGTTCACCATAAGTTGCCCCCTTGCCAAGGGTTGTCCAAAATACTGTAGTATAACTATTGGTTAATGACATGTGTCAACATTTTTATGGTCAATTGTTGTACCATATGTCGTCCTTACTCTGGGAGAGTTTTATTGTTCCAGATTGTGCCATATGTCGTAATCTTGTTGGTTGGCTGGTTGTGTCGATTCATTTTTCGAGGAGAATGCCACATGTCAACTTCTAGTTGGTCCGTGTCACTTTGTTGACCCATCTCTGGGCCCTATAAATATGTATATTCTTTCTCTTGCCCTTTTACTATTCTAATAATTTCCTTTTTGCCATTTCATCTAAAAGCCTCATTTAGTCCTCGTCTTTTAGTCTTGTTAGGTACTTCCTTCCCTTCATTCAAGGTTTTCATCTTATTCTTTCTTCCAATTATGTCTTCGTCTAGTAGCAATTTAGAAAGAGAGATAGACGAGTACCAGGACGTGTCTTCTGGAAGCGGTGGTAGTTATGAAAGTGGTGAGGGTAGCACCAACAATAGTAGTGATAGTATTTCCTCAGACGAACATTATTCGTTTGAGTTTCTTGGTTTTTCTTTAGAGGAATTCCAGGATATGCAACACAGGATGGCTTCTGGGGCAAGGGCTAGCTCGTCAAGAAGATCATCCAGTCCTCATTAGGACAAAGAGGAAGAGAAGGAAGAAAATATAATTTATAGTTGTGCTCCTAAGATAACGCCTAAGTTAAAAATATTTGTAGGTAAATATCAAATTCTCAGTGAGTTTAGGCCTTGTCTACTTGAAGAGGGAGAATGGTGTTGTTCTCCTTCTTCTGGCTTTGGTGTATATACCTCTTACCTTCTAGCAAGTCTTAGGTTTCCCTTAAACTTTTTTTGTAAAGACCTCTTCCATAGGTTGGGTATTGGACCAAACTAACTTAACCCCAATGGATGAAGACAATAGTTGTCATGCAAGTGTTATGGCGTGAGGCATTGGAAGGGAATTGTCCAATCACTGTGGATGAGTTCCTTTATTGTTATAAGCCCTTAGAGATTTCTCAATCCGCTGGTTTTTACCAGCTCTCATCTAGGGATGCTCATTTTAGTTTGATAAAGGGCCGTAGTTCTTCTGACAGGCTTTGGAAAACTGAATTCTTTATTGTTTCTGGAAATTGGGCTCGGGACCCAGTAGATGTAAATAGTTCCCCCTTCCCTCCTTTTACCAGCTCTCTAAGTTGTCTTCCTCTTGAGGATATGTCTTTCTTCCATTCTTTCATTTATTTCTTCTAACTTTTTTTACTCGAATAACCTTCCTCTATATTGGTGTAGCTGTTACTCGTCCACGTTTGGACAAATTTTATTTGGATCGTATTGACCAAGCACGTGCCTTCCCTAAGAGGTCCTTCCAGGGCTTAGTGACTTTCAGTAGTCTGTTTGCTTGGGGGCTTGGTCCTGAGCCTACTGCGGAGAATCTTGCACACGAGGAGACTACTCATTGAAGTAAGTATCGTCCATCCTTTTTTTTTTTACTAACTAACTTCGTCTTTCCTCCTAAGGGGTTGGCCACCATGAAGGAAAACAAGGAAAAAACTATTACCAATGGTGAAGAGGACGTTTAGGTTTTGGGCGATACAACTCCTTTGAACGTCCAAAAGCCTGTCGTCCAGGCTGGGAAGAGGAAGACTATATCTAGCTCTGTGGACCTTGGTGACCTTCCTACTCGTTGAGGTCCCAAGAAGCAGAAGCTTGGAAAGACTCCTCCCAAGGTTCCTAACCTCCCATCTACGACAGTACACCTGGACGCCCCGATAGTGAATTTGGTACCTACCCAAACTACTCCATCCATCCAGCATGAAGAACCTACTCCTCCTGCAGCCAAAACTCCTCACAGGATCCATCCTTTAGAGAAAGGCAAACGTCTTCCCAACTTGGTACTAAACGAAGGTTACGCTTGGAAGTCGTAAAATGACTCATTACTGACAATGAGGTGAACTCATGTTACAACATGTCAGTGAGAAATTTTGAACGTTTTGCCATCCATGACCTCTTCAAGGTATATGGTTACATTATTTTCCTTTTATTTTCTAAAAGATTCAAGGAAATTTTCTAAATCTCCTTCGTCCATTCGCAGGCCATGTCCAAGTTTTACAGTGCGTCCACCCAAGCTAAGGAGCTTTGCATTGAGGCTAAGAAAGCCAAGAAGAAGAACAAGAGCTGATCAATGAAGTTCTTTTAAAGGAGGGGAAGGTGATCAGATTTACTGAGGATAGGGGTGTTCACCAAACTGCATAAACCGCACAAACTGCAAAAATCACACCAAAATCGCTCACAAAATGGCATAACCGAACCGCACCATAAGTAATAGTGCACTACACCGCACCAAACCGCATGGTGCAGTGCAGTTTGCGATTTTATAATAAGAAAACCGCACAAACCAAACCGCACCGCACTGCACCCTCTCTATATATTAATTAATTTATTTATTTATTTTAAATATTAAATATATTATAAGTAGTTTAAAAACCCTAGTTTTCAAAAAAAAAAAAAAGTTAAATAACCCTAGCAAGTGTTGACTAGAAAAGCTAACCCAAAATAAAGAAAAACTAGCTCAATAATTTAAAACTTGGCACAAAAAAAAGGGGAAATTTAGTTTTGGGCTGAGTAGGAAAAGCCAAAAATTTGAAAAATATACCGATTTCAAACCGCATATTATACATAGTATCGCACATATGACCGCAAAAATGAGGTGTGGTGCGATTATGGTTTTGGCTAAACTCTAAACCGCACCACACCACACCACACATGTGACCGCAAAACCAAGGTGCAGTGCAGTTATAGTTTTAACTAAACCGCACCGCAAAGTGCGGTATTAAAAATGGCCCAAAACTGCACTGCACCGCACTGCGAACATCCCTAACTGAGGATCTCAATCGTTTACAAGGTATTAAGCAAAAACTAAAAAATGAAATGGAAGAGCTCAAGGTAGACTCTATTGAGAAGGAAACTCGTATCACTCACCTCGAGGTGAAGGTTCAAGAGTTTACTTCGTCTATGGAGAAGGCTTAGAAGGAAGCTGTCACAGCCTTCATGAGGCCAACTGAGTTCAAAACTCGTCTTGATTGTCATTATGCTACTGGCTATGAAGACTTCCATGCTGATGCCAAGGAGGCTTACCCTGAGATGGATTTTGACTCCTTCATTATCCCCACTGCTGCTGAGAGTTACTTGCTTCCGACGAGTTCCGAAGACGTCAATGTGGTGGATGATGCTACGAATGAAATAGCCTAGGACGATCCAAAGTCTGGGGGTGATGCCCCTAATGGTTTATCCCAATAATTTTACTTTTAGAAAAAATTATTATTTCAGTTTTTTAGAAATGGCCGTTGTTTTGGGCTTCACTTTTTTTTTTTTTTTAATTCATTCAAATACAATTCCCTCGTCTAAGTATATGGATGATCAACATATACAATTGCCTTTATTGGCTATGAATAACTCAAAGGGTTTTTAGACGGTGGTTGTCTACCCTTCTTTGGCTTTTATGAATGAATGTCTACTTTTATTTTCATTTCTTACTTGGTGTTGAACATGTTATATGCTTTATGAACGAATTTTACTTACATCGTCCATATTATTTCTATGGTTTTAAGTGTGGTCCGTTCACTTATGAGGACATTTTATTTCGTCCTGACAATACGAACAAATTTTTATCTACATCGTCCATGTTAAAATAACTTTTTCATGCTCAACACTTTTACCATTCTTTACATTTCACAAGTATAACTCGTCTATGAATGGTGTCTTTTTTGCTAGCTTCATTCGTTCATATATTTGACTTATAGCTTGCATTATTCTTCGTCTATAAGTTAGATGATCCTTTATTTGTCTGTGGTCAAGACGTTTCTAGCCTTTACTCGTCCAAAGATTGGACTTGTTAGGTTGGTTAAATTCATTCATGGATTTTGAAATATTATTACGTGCACGTTTTTCCTCGTCCATTAATTATACGAATATACCTTAGGTTTTACATCGTCCAATGCTTAGACGAATATAACTTGGTTTTTTCTTTGCTTTATCCTTATTTTAAGAAAAGTTTATAGACGTTACATCCCTGCGTCTAGAGATTTTACCCGTCTTGGGCCTTTAGCCTTCTTGTGGAATAACTTGAATGGATCACAAAAGTTAGAAATTCATACAACATTATATATATTGGAAATCCAAATTGTATGTATATAACATAAATATCGTCCACAAGCATGGCACATACTTAGAAGCTAGTGCCTTAGGGAATTAAAAATACTTATATATAAACAGATAGACTAAGTACATGACTTCATTTATCTCAAATTCGTCCATAGACAACGCAAAGGTTGGAAACTAATGCACTTTTAAGGAATTAAAATATTTAAAAACACATGCAGTAGTAGTAATAAACATAAGCAAATATGAGGAAAACAACACATAACTTCAACTTTATCCACGATGCTCGTCCATGGTGATGCTTGTCCAAGCTAACCCTTTATTGATAGTATCTTCTTAGATGCTCAACATTCCAAGGTTGCTCTAGCTTCCATCCATCTAGGGCTTCCAAGTAATATGATTCATGCCTTTTATAGTTGATAACCCTATAAGGTCCTTCTCAATTAGGCCCTAACTTTTCATAAACCAGGTTTCTGGTTGCCAAGGAGACCTTTTTAGGGATGAGGTCTCCAATGTTGAAGCGCTTGGGTTTCACCATTGCATCATATTACCTAGTTATAAGACTTTTGTATCTTGTTGTCCTCTGCTCTGCACCCATCCTTACCTCGTCAATAAGATAAAGATTAAGACGAAGTTGTTCTTCATTCTCCTCATCTTGATACTTCATCACCTTGTGGTTAGCTATGTGCACTTCTGCAGGTATGACTACTTCACTTCCATAGGCTAGTTTGAATGGAGTTTCCCCTGTGGGGGTCTTCACAGTCGTCTTGTAAACCCATAAAACACCTAGTAATTCATCTGGCTATACTCCCTTTGCTCCCTCAAGCTGAGTCTTGATAATTTTCAACAAGGATCGATTTGCTACTTCTACTTGTCCGTTTGCTTGTGGGTGGAAAGGTGAGGAATAATGATTCTTGATTCCAAGTTGCTCGCAAAAATCTCTAAAATGTGTGTTATCAAATTGTCGTCCATTGTTAGACACTAGTACCCTAGGTACCCCAAACCTGCATATAATGCTCTTCTAAAGAAAGTTTTTGACATTCTGTTGTGTAATTTTTGCTAAGGGTTCAGATTTTACCAATTTAGTGAAGTAATCAATCCTTATCCCTAAAAACTTCATCTGCCTGGTTCCAATTGGAAAGGGGCCCAAAATATCCAATCCCCATTGCGCAAAAAGCCATGGGGCTATCATTGGGGTAAGGTACTCCGATGGTTGTCTAGGACGTTACTGAATCGCTGACATTGATCGCACACCTTCACATAAGCCTTAGCATCTGTTTGAATGGTTGACCAATAATAACCTGCGCGTACGACCTTGTAGGTGAGTGCCCTAACTCCTGAATGGTTGCCATATGCATCCTCATAAATTTCTCTCAATACATAATTTGCTTCGTCTAGGACTAAACATCTTAGACAAGGCTGAGAGAAGCCTCTTTTGTATAGCACCTCGTCTATAAGGACATACTTGGCTAATCTAATCCTTAGGTTTCTAACCTCATCTCTTTTTTCTAGAATCTTCCATCTTTTAGGTAGGTGACTATTAAGGTCATCCAATTTTCTTTACCTTCTATCTGCTATACCTCTGGAAAATCTATGCTTGGCATGTATTGGATTTCATCAGACTCATCCACTAATCCATTTGTTGATGCTTCCTTCGCTAAAGCGTTTGCTTCCATGTTTTTTTCTCTTGGGACTTGAATGAAACTAGTTTCTTTAAATTTCTTAATAAGGAGTCTCACCTTATTAAGATATTTCTTCATCCGTTCTTCTTTAACTTCACATGTTCCATTTACTTAACCTATAACCAACTAAGAATCTCCCTGGACGACTATTAACTCTGCCTCTAAGGACTTAGCCAATTCTACCCCTTTGAGGAGGGTTTCATACTCAACTTCATTGTTGGTTGTTTGATACTGTAAACGAACCTTATACTTCAACTTATCTCCTTCCGGGGACTGCAACACAACCCCTATTCCTCTTACATATAATGTAGACAACCCATCCACATGGACCACCCATGTTTTAACATCTTCCACCTCGTCTAAACTACCATGATTTGGAGTGAATTCTGCAATGAAATCTGCTAGAGCTTAAGCTTTTATTGCATTTCTTAATTGGTACCTGATGTCAAACTCACTAAGCTCAATGACTCATTGGATTAGTTGTCCTGCAGCTTCCAACTTGTTCATCGCTTTTTTTAGCGGATGATCTGTCATAACATTGATGACGTGAGCCTAGAAGTAACGACTCAGCTTCTTGGAAGCTGTTATTAATACAAAAGCTAGCTTTTTTATCATTGGATATTGTCCTTCTGCTCCCCTTAATGCTCGGCTTGTATAATACACTGGCTTTTGCACCTTCCCTTTTTCCCTGATCAATGCTGAACTTACCATATGTGGGGACACTGCTAAGTATAAATACAACTCTTCACCATATATAGATGGACTTAGCAAAGGCACCATGGTAAGATAAACTTTAAGATCCTAGAAGGCCTTTTGGCACTCGTCCGTCCATTCGAATGCCTTCCTGAGAACTTTGAAAAAAGGTAAACACTTATCTGTAGTTTTTGAAACAAACCTGTTTAGAGCTGCAACTCGTTCAGTGAAAGACTGGACTTCCTTGATTTTCTTTGGTGGTTCTATGTTTAGCATGGCTTGGATCTTATCTGGATTCGCTTCAATTCCTCTCTATGAAACCATGAATCTCAGAAACTTCCCTGACGAAACCCCGAAGGCACACTTACTTGGATTCAACTTCATATTGTATCGTCTAAGTGTGTCAAAGGTCTCATGTAGGTTATCCGGATGTCTCTTCTCGTCCAGGCTCTTCACTAGCATATCGTCTATATAAACTTCTACATTCTGTCCTATCTGTGGATGGAACATGTGATTGACTAACCTCTGATAAGTTACCCCCGCATTCTTCAAACCAAAAGACATCACCTTATAACAAAATAAACCTTAATTGGTAATGAAGGATGTCTTCTCTTGATTTGCCTCGTCCATCTTTATCTGATTATACCCTGAGAATAGGTCCATGAAGTTTAGCAACTGATGACTTGCTGTTGAATCTACCAATCGATTAATGCGATTCAAAGGATAACTATCATTGGGGCAAGCTTTGTTCAAATCAGTGAAGTCTACACACATCCTCCACTTGCCATTTGTCTTCTTAACCATCACCACATTAGCTAACAAATCTAGGTAATAGACTTCCTAAATAAATTTTGCTGTGGTTAACTTCTGAACTTCTTCCTTAATAGCATTGTCTTGCTTAGAAGGAAATACCCTCTTTTTCTAAAGAATGAGCTCGGAAAATGGGTGCACATTCAATTGATGAGTAATAACACTTGGGTTAATTCCTGACATGTCTTCATGACTCCATGCAAAAATGTCGATACTATTCCTTAAGAACTGGACGAGGTCTTGCTTCGTCTTTTCCTCTATACTTGTTTCAATTTTAGTAAATTTCTCAGGATTAACCTCTTCCAGAGCAATGTCTTCCAGTACTTTGGTGGGCTTTGCAATAACCCTTCTTTCCTCTATGCTCATTGTCTGCATATGCTCATTCATAGCCAACATGGCTAGGTAGCACTCTTTAGCGGCCAACTGATCTCCTTGCACTTGCCTTATCATATATTCCGTTGGGAATTTGACTAATAGGTGATAGGTAGATGTTACTGCCTTCCAACTGTTTAAAATTGGTTTTCCAATAATGGCGTTGTAGGAAGACGAACAGTCCACCACGAAGAAATTTACTTCCTTGGTTATCTATTGTGGATATGCTACCACCACTACAGGTAGTGTAATAGTGCCCACAAGTTGCACTTTCATTCCTCCAAATCCTACTAAGGGCGAATTTACTAGACGAAGTTGATATAGTCCAAGCCTTATTTGTTGGAAGGCTGGGTAATATAAAATGTCTGCCGAACTCGCATTGTCAACACTCTTTTAGTCGTATAATCAGCAATGAGCAAAGTAATGACGATCGCATCATCATGTGGGTGATGGACCCTTCCAATGTCCTCGTGTGTGAATGTAATGTCTTGCTCGTCTGCCCCCTTCTCGTCCTTGGTGGTCGTCTAGAGAGTTGGACATTCTGTACCACCTCCAGATATGTTTTCCTTGACTTGGAAGACTACCTTGTTGAAGTTCCACCTATAATAACTCTTATTTCTCTAAGTGGAAGTCATGATGACTCTTCTACCTTTCCTTTCAACTTTTCGTCTTTTTGATCTCTTCCAATAAAATGTCTCAACTTTCCTTGTCTGATAAGATTCTATATCTACTACTTTAAGTCAGAACACTCGTTTGTGTCATGCCCATGATCTCTATGGAAGTGACAATAGTTGTTCTTATTGCACTTATTAGGATATCCCTTTATCTTTTCTGACCACTCCAAGGATGGGTCATCCTTAATTTGCATAAGAACCTGATCAAGTGGCGTGTTCAGGGGCATGTAGTGTTGACTCCTTCCTGAAGACGATCCTATCTTCCTGTTATCTGGATCTTTCTTCTCTCCCGTCTGGACTTTTTTGGACAAGGGCCTTGTTCAGGACGACGTGGGAGATCTGCTTCCATTCGCTCTAATTTCTTCCTCTTCTTGGCGATAATTGCATCTTTAGCATTCATGAAACTTTGGGCTGAATGGACGAGTTCAGCCATGGTCTGCGGCTCTTAATCATAGAGCTTTTGAATGAATAAATCTGAGCCTACTCCGTTATAGAAGGCTGCTAACAGCAACTTGTTGTCCATCTGGTCCACTGCCAAGGCTTCCCTGTTGAAGTGGGTAAGGAAGGATCTCAAACTCTCATTATCTCCTTGCTTTATAGTCAACAGGCTGGACGAGGAGCATTAATGTCTTTGTCCTCTGATAAAATTGTTGACGAACAATTTGCTCAATTCTTCAAAAGAACCAATAATGTTCGGAGGTATCTTACTAAACCACACTCGTACTGGCCCCTTAAGGGTAGTTAGGAAGGCTCTGCACATTATCTTATCTAGAACCCCTTGAAGGTGCATTATGGTCTTGAAGGTTGCAATGTGATCACATGGGTCTCGTGTTCCATTATACGAATCCAAGGAAGGCATCTTAAACTTGGAAGGCAGGGAGGACTATTGATGGAAGCTATGAAAGGGGAATCAGTTTGATGAACTAAATCATCTACGTGATTTGTCCTTCGCATATTCTCCCTCTTCTCATCCATGACTCTCTTCATTTGATCCATCTCCCACTCCAAGTGTGGCACTCTTCGTGAAGCGGTACCTCGTGAATGGTTCTCGACATTTTCTCCTTTAATTTCTTGACTCTGAGCCTGCCTTTCCACACACCTTTCATTACGCTACCTTCTTTGGTTGATCTCTAAAGTGAACTTCTGATTCTAACGGGTTAATTCTGCCATGACGACTGCTATAAATTGTATTTGCTAGACGGAAAGCGGTTGTATAACAGGTGCTGACTGGTGAGTGCAGTTGGGGTGGCTGGAAGCATTCCCACTCTCCTGATGGCTTGGACTAGTGGCCATTGATCTTGTATGGACCATACAGCCTCTTGTCAAAGAAAGATAAATTGCAAATCATAAATTTATCCTTCACCACGAACGGCGCCAACTGATGATACAAAGAAAATCAGTAAGTTGAATGCTTCGGGTTTCAATGGACTTGTGGTTGTTCAAAAGGTCTGAAAAGAAAAAGACACAAGATCAAAAGTGACTGGGGTGAATCAGCCAAGAATCCTTCAATGCTTAAGTTAGTTTTCCTCTCTAGACCTCAAGAATCCAACTTTAGGAGTAGTGAAAACTTACTTTCATTTGATGTGGATGAGTTCTTATATAGTGAGCTTTGGAGTAGTTACTTGTTTAGTAACTTCCTTAACATGTACGGAAGTTAGAAGATCCAAACTTAACTTCTACAACTGCTATAGAAGTTGGAAGGTTAAATCTTATCTTCTACAACTGCCATTAGAAGTTAAGAACTTAGTAGGAAGTTATAGTGATGAACAAGAATTTTGCTGATACTTCTAAATAGTAGAACGTAGTCCAAATTATAAACTTTTGTACGTAAATCCATCTTGAAAATTTTCTAAGTGTTGAGAGGTCGTCCAATTGCTTCCTTGACAAACGACTTTCATACCCATGGACGACCTTCCCATGGTAGATTGGCCTTCCTATGTTGAATTAACCTTCTTGGTCCTAGACGACTCTATAGACGAATTGGAGATGGTTTGATTTTTGTTTCACCATCATGAACCATCTCATTGTTTTACATTTGTGCATTAATTACTCACCTTTAAACATGAGCAAACCATCTCAAACGACTCTTCCTCATTTTTCCATCAATAGGGCCACCCCCATCTTTAAGTGAATTTACTCATTTCAAATCACAACCTTCCTAATATTTTTTTCACTTATCAATTTTTACATTCTTATTCCATTTTCGCACTTTATATGAACAAGTTGTTAATTGATAATTATATCACTCATTTGTTCAATTTAAAGAAATATAAATAGAATGACACCATACAGGTAAAATCAATAATTTAAGTAATCTATATATATAATAATAGGTAAAGCAGAGAGAAACTCAAATAGAATTTCAAATTAGAGTTTCAATTTTGTGCCATGTATCTAGATTTGGATTCTCAATTTTGTGCCACTTGTTCTAACCAAAACTCAAAAAAAAAAAAAAAAAAAAATCTAATTAGATTATAAATTGGAATCCAATTTTGTGTCATATATCTTATCTAAATTTTCTAATTTTTTATGCTCAAATAAATGATGCATTAACATTTAACACGGAAGCCAAGAAAATCACAATGAATCTAATTAGATTATAAATTGGATTCCAATTTCGTGTCATGTATCTTATCTAAGTTTTCTAATTTTTTGTGCCCAAATAAATGATGCATTAGCATTAAACACGGAAGCCAAGAAAATTACAATGATAATGTTCATTGGCCTAAGCAAGAACATCTCATCTGCACACTTTTATGGGTGAACTCAATAAAGTTTGGAACTCTTCTAATCTCATTACCAGAATCAAGGAGTTCAACAAGAAAGATTATAAAAGTAAAACATCATCTCCTCCTAATGTCATATTGTCATCCCATGTCTCCTCCTTCTTTCTCAACCTCTACCAACTAGATCTACACACTACCCTTTCCTCCTCCTTTCGGATTTCTAAAAGTAAGGCCGGGTTCAAACACAATGTTCAATCTCACTCTTCCTTACTTCACACTCTTATACGCGTCATTGGCGCCTCTAAGAAGATTCCAAGCTCAATGATCAGTTCTTGTCGTTAATTTTGTGCTATGTGTCCAATTTCTAATTGTAATTTAATTTTGTGCTATGTGTCCAATTTGACTTTTAAATATTGATTTTAAGTTACCTCCATTCATAATGTTCAATGTGAAAACTGAATCTACTAAGATGAACATCTTATTATCATAATTGTTAATATTTTCGTACGTAAGTACGGACTACATGCTAGTGTAAATATAAGTGAAACCCCTCTCGTTAAATTCCCAAATTACGGGGAATGAAAATTGAGGGGCTTGGAGGGATATCTCACACCTCAAAATGCCCTTAAATCCACTCCCTACTCTATTTTAAAAGAGTCAACACCTGGTCCACTAGAACTCTAAATCGCTTTTCCCTTTACGTATCTCTATTTCATCCAAATACAACTTTAAGGATAACATTTTTTTTTTTTTTTGGTTTAAAACTTTAAGGATAACATTGATACATTGTCATTGCAGGAAAAACAATATAAAATTATTTTGTAGGAGAACATTGTCAAAAACATTTTTAGTAAGAAAATGTTTGCACGTCAAGACAAATAGAACATAATACGATTCAAACATAGGTCTGCCATTTCCTGATTACATGGATAAAGAAATAAAATTTTCTTGACTCGTAAAATATATACACGCTTGGCATAGAAAAAGAATGATTAGAGTTTCTTGATTATCAAAAAAAAAAAAAAAGATTAGAGTTTGTCCAATAATTTCTCTCAAAAGTATACAAGTCACTATCAAAGTTTGGTAGAGTATTAAAAAAATTCAAAGAGATGAATACTTTAGCAAAAAAAAGTCATTATTTACTCTGTTTTTTCCCCTGGAAGAGTGAATTTAATAATGGGTCTAGTACCCTAAAGTTCTGGTGCTCCCCTGTATTTTGGACTCTTCATTGAAACATTTGCCCCAATTGGTTTTAGGGATTAATAGTTAAGTCCTTGAAGTTGCCATAAATGAAACCCTTCTAGAAACTCGTACGTTCCCACCCCCTAGTAATTACTTAGAAACCTCTTTTTTTTTTTTTTTTGGATCAGAGAAACCATTTATTAGGAAGTCAAATTTAATCGATTCCAAACACTGTCTCCGTAGTCTGCCCTAACTCTATTTTCTCTCTCTCTCTCTCTCTCTCTCTCTCTTATATCACATAAACAGTGTGCCGTGCAAAAAATGAGAAAAAATCCCTCGTGACGGAATTTATTTTTCCTCCGAATTTCATTTTCCAAATTTCTAATTCTCCAATTTTGTCAGTAAATTTTTTTTTCTTCTCTCTTTCACACTCATCACTCATCTCCACGGCGCAACTTTTATAGAGCGGACCTTCTCAACCTGTGACTCGACGCTAACGTGCGCACCTCATTTTCTTCGTGAAACTCCATTAACGCAGCTTCAAAGCTCTCAGGTCTGACACGGTGACACCCCCAATTTCTCTGTCTCTTTACTTTCTTTAACTCTAGGGCTTAGTCATTTTATTTGAAACAAACCTAGGGCTTTATTTTTGTTCTATTTTTAATTTATTTTTTGTTTGTTTTGGAATTTTTGGTTGTATCAGAGAGAAGCCATTGACAACCTTTGCCCTAGAACTGATAGATAGTGATTGTTTTGATTAATTTTCGAATATTTGTGTGCTTCTGATGGGTGTTGGGATATTGGGTTAGCTTGGGATTTCATGATTATGGGTTTGAATGGTTGAAGAACGAGTTGTGTACAAAACATGAGCTTCGAAAATTTTGTGATAAAGAATTGGAAGGTTATGGTTGGTTTTCAAGATTGTTGTGTGCTGATTTGGGCACTGAAGGTGGGTTAGGGTTACATAAAAAAGGGGTTTCTGATTGAGGATTTGTGTAGCTACAATGGATGGGGAGGATAAGAAGTGTGGGATAAAGAGAAGATTGAAGCCGGTTGAGATCGGTTTGGTTTCGGACGATGATGAGCCCATTGGGGCTTTGTTCAAATTGAGGAGAACAAAAAACCCTAAGAAGGTTAAGTCTGGGTTAGAGAGTGAGGGGATAAAGAAGGTTGAGATTGGAGAAGAGAAATTGAAGGTTGAGGGAGAGGATTTTGGGGGTATGGATGATACTTTGGCGAGTTTCAAGAAGAAGTTGAAGGGTCCAAAGAAAGACTGTGGATCTGGAATTCTAAGGGGAAGAAGTTCTGCTTTGAATGCGTTGGATTCTTCGGATAGATCATCGAATGGGCCTGTGGAGGATGTGGAGAAAGGGCGTGTAATGGGTGCTGATGAAGGGTCTGATGTGACTATGGATGTAGCGGTAGAATCCAAGTGTAAAGGGAAAGTGAAGAGACCCAAGATAAATTCAATGGTGAAAACAGTAGATGGTCATGTTGCTTTGGATAATGATTTAGAGTCTATGGGATCTGGGTGTAATTCTTTGAGGGAGAAGTCTGGTTTGTGCCCCAGGGAAGGTCCTAATCAGTCTGTGGTTGAAAATTTGAAAGACTCGTTATCAGATTTTGTTCGTAAGGCACAGTCTGGTTTAATAAAGAAATATCGGATTTCTCCAAGTTTAAAGCAGAAAAGTGAGGCCCAGACTTTGGAGGATGGGCTGAGCCCGTGCTCTGAAAGTTCTGTAGGTATTTCAAAGCCCGTAACCCTAGGGAGACTTAGATCTGGTTCTGCGTCAAAATTGGAGTGCACCAGTTTGAAATTAAAAAATAAAAGATCAGATGACAGCTTTTGTGAAGTTTCTGACTGCATAGAAGAGAACCATGATTCAACTAGAGGGCTTCCTTCTGATTCAGCAATTAAAGAAGAGAGTATGAAACCTAGTGACAATGGATATGATAGATCTTCCAAATTTATTTTTGAGGATCCACCTCCTCTTTCACTGTCTTCAAGATCTTCCTCCAAAGGGATTCAAAATGAGGCCATGGAGGACCCTTGTGGTTCAAATGTGCAAGAGGGATATAAAGCGGACAATGATAGTTTGAATGAAGTTTGTGATGGAGAGTGTACTTGTGTTCAACTCAAGGATAATTACTCAGCACCTAGCCAAAAGGCTGCAATGGGAACTCAAACATTTAAGGATAGATTAAAGCATTGTTCTACAGTTAGCACAAGCACTTTGGTTCATGATGTTGTAAAATTGCCAAATTCTATCTCTGGCCCTATGAAGATGGAAGAAGACAATGAGTTTGGCAAGATTGAGTTTGACACAGGTTTTAGAGATACATTCAACCGACAGTTGGAGGGTATTCCAATAGTGCATGTATCAAATGCAAACCTTGAAATTTCCTCTTCTATGGTCCAGAAAGAAATTGTAGGGACTTTCCATGATGATGAGTTGTTAAAGAAATCATGTATATACAATCCCAAGGATATTTGCAATTCAGTTTCTGGAAAAGTTTTGGAGGTTTCGTCAAAATGTATATCTCAATACTCCTCTCCTCATCTCATGAAGATGGGAGATGCTTGTAGTGATGGTGATGGTGATGGTATCAATACTTGCACTGAGGAGCCAGATCTTGCTTCAGATTTTATGCAAAAGGAACATGTTATGGTTTCTGATGTACGGCTATCTCCACATACTATGACATCTACCGGAGCGCATAAGTCAGGACTTGCTTTCCAGTTGAATCACCAGGACAAATTTTCAGAGACTTGTCTTTATCCAAATAAGTCTTTGGCATCCATTCAGAAGTGCTGCTCCACTTTACATCAAAATCAGCCTTCTGATGATGGGTCGAAAGGCATTTGTGTTCCTAGTCATGTTTATGTTTCAGCCAATGAGGAGGCTAATGGAGCTTCTTCTCCATCTATAACTCGAGATGAAAATGACAATTACCCAGAAGATGCAACATCTGTGCCTGATTGTGAAAACAAAGATGGAAAGCTATCAGCTGTCCAGCGTGTTCTGCGCAAGCCTAAGAAGCGTAGGCATGGAGACATGGCTTATGAGGGGGATGCTGACTGGGACATTTTGTTAAATGAGCAAGGTTTCCTTGAAAGTCAGGGTGTTGTAGATAATGAGCATTCTTATAGAACAAGAGCGAAGTCTGATACCTCCTCAATTATTGCTCTAGAGGCTGAAAATGGTAGTGCTGCGGCAGTATCAGCTGGGCTGAAAGCTCATGCAGCTGGTCCTGTTGAGAAGATTAAATTTAAGGAGGTCTTGAAGCGCAAAGGTGGGCTTCAGGAGTATTTGGAGCGCAGGTTAGTATTTATTTCTGAAACCTGGCTTTATGCTGTGGCGTTTTTGGATGCTGTCTTGTATATAAGTACATTTTTCTGCCTTTCAAAAGAGTTAATATTAATTATTTCGTATTATTGGTAATTTTTTTCAGTGAAGCACGTTGTGTGTCATATCTATGCAATGCCATTTTTTTGAAGTTTGTGCATGAAATTCATAATTCTAATTCTGTATTTATTAACCAAAAACCCAAAAGAAACATATTTTTAGTTTCTGTTGTATTTGCAATTACCTCCACTGAGGTTGATCAGGTATGGATATTTGTTTTCATTGCTAACCCTTGTTATTTTTGTATATATGTATTAGAAGCAGGACAAAATGGTTTTCTTTTTTGTTTTTTTTGGGGGGGGGGGGGGGGTGGTGGTTTAGTGTTGTATGATTAATTGGAGATCCACTTTATCTTGAATGCATAATACTGATGTTCAGGCACCCACTGAAAAGCTATCCTGTGGTTTCCCAACTGCTTAACTTGGAAATATGCTAATATTTATGGAAGTATAACAAATGTTGTCAAAAGCCCACTTAGGCATGCTTAAAGCCCCAAGGTCTTAGTGCTTCACTTGTGCATCTCATGCACTGTTTTGGTGCTTTTTGAAGAAGCGCAAATCATGCCTAGGCATTTTTTTTATAAATTTTTTTACTAAAAAATATGAATAATTAAAATTAATTGCTTGATCTTGAAGGAAATGATGTGGACCATTGATTTATCATACAAAAACTATTTTTAAGGTGCTATATTACACAAACAATTTTTGTTTACTTATCAAAAGACACAAGCAAGGATAAATTTACTATTGTACTTTTTGGTCTTTGCATCTTGGATATATTATGATTGGACCATATAGATAACTATTGTAAATCATAGTTATGTATTTTTATAAAGCACAAGATAAAATGCTATGTTTAACTTTCTAGATTATTATTAAATTGTCCATTGATAATTGATTTCAAATTTATATATTAAAATTCTAAGAAATATAACTTATGTAAATTTAAACTTACAATTGTCCACTTTAGCTGTTAGACAAAATATATTTGAGTTTATCACCCTTTTTTTAATTGATATTTTAGGAATATTTATGTTAGAGATTAGTATATAATGTTTGGAAAATGCAGCTTGTGCACTTGATGCGTTTACCAACACTAGGTAACACTGTCACTTAAAAAATAAAAAGGTTGGTGACAGACTTAACTAAAAAAGAGGTAGGTAACCGTTTCCCCATTTTATTGGATAAAGCTTTTTTAGAAGTTGAACCCATGTAGATGTAATCTATAGTTAGGCTAGTTTTTAGACTAGGATTAAGAGAAACTACATGCTTTCAAGTTTCAACTGGCTTTGCTTCTCCTTGCATTATAGTATAGGTGAAACTTATAGAAAGACTATGGGCACTGAATCTTGTAGATGGAAAGCTAATAGTCATAATGACAATTTTTTTATTACATGCTGGCTTTGCTGGCCTTGTAGTTAAGATCATGTTCAGTGGCTTGATTCTGGGGCAAAAGGGTATGTATTATTTAAAAAAGACGACTAATTAATTTATGTATTATTTATATAATAATGTCTTTTATTTGAAGTTTTGACAGCAAGTCGGCAACTCCCTGTTGAAACCTTTTCTATAGATTGGGGTGGTGCTATTCCATGACAGAGGTGGCCACAGCTACTGAGAATCTAGTTTCTGTGATAATGTGATTTTATTGCAAGTAGCCCCTGTTAGTGTTAGTAATGCCTTGTATATGTTGGCTCTCTAGGCGTCTTCCAATTTTATATAATTGGTCTTACCCCGACTTTGTTTTCTTCTTAAATCCTAGGGATTTTTGCCAAGTAAATCATCTACAATGGTGGAATCTTTCTATGTCTGTTTGGTAAAGCATTTTCAAACAGCACCTTTTCAAAGTACAGCATTTTTAATGTTCAGTCTTTTCTAGTTACAGCCTTTTTAAACAACCCTATTCTGAAAAAAACTGAAAAATAAGCTGTACCAAAAATGGGCAGACTGTCACTTATTGTGCTGCTGTAGGTAAATATGTAATTTATCATTAGTGCCCTTGTTTGACTTTGTATTTTGAAATTAAGTTTAATACGGAAATACCTGAATGTTGTATCTAACCGAAGAATACTCTGCATTATTTGAAATTGTTTTAGATTTGCTTTCTTCTCTAAGTGGAGGTTCTGATATTGTTGCTTCTACTCTTCTGTGCCTTTTCTATGAAAATTCTACAAACATACCTACCAGCCTCTCTGTGCATCTTGTATCAGCTTCTGAAAATTTTCAATTATAATGAGTAATGATTGGGTCCTGCGTATTCTTTTTATTTGAACTAGGAATAGGCTAGATATTATTTTTAGAGTTATACATTAATATTATCTTTTACCCAGAACTGATGTTTCTAGTGACAAGTTCACTTCCTTTTAATTGCTTGGTGGCATGCAGGAATCGGATATTGAGTCTTTGGAGTAAAGATGTTAGCCGTATTTTACCACTTGCTGACTGTGGGGTCTCTGATACTCCTTTTGAGGATGAACCATCACATGCTACACTTATCAGGGAGATCTATGCATTTCTTGATCATAGTGTAAGTTTGTAAAGTGTATTGAGTTTTATTTATGTTCTTTATTCTTTTTTCTTGTAAAAATGATGCATCTGTTTGTTTGCTTCCCACCCCCCCCTATTTTCTTTATTTGTTTTTCAGTAATTTGTGCTCGTTTTAGGGATTGAATAAGTCTTTCTATATTGTTTGTTTCATGCATATCTTTAAAGCTTACCATTTTTTTACAGGGATATATAAATGTTGGAATTGCTTCTGAGAAGGCGAAAGCAGAAACTAATGCTAAGCATAATTATCAGCTTCTAAATGGAAAAAATCTGAAGGAAAATTCTGGGTCTTCAGTGGCAGATTTGGAGGATGGAGTTTCTTTTATTGTTGGTCAGGTTAAGAGTTCTGATACTTCGATGGAGGCAAAGAATGATGTTATCCTTGAAAATGCAGCTCAAATGGTTGGAGCTATTAGAGGTAGCGGGGCTGGTACTCCTGCTGCACCTGAATTACCTGATGCAACAGAACGTGAAGAATGTCTGGCTGATGATTACCCAGAATATGGTAGAATTGACAATATGCCCGTTCTAAGTACTGGTCTGTCATGTGAAAAACTGGATGGTCTAACAGACCCTGTTATCACATCTGAGTTAGTGAATGACTCGTGCACCATTCAATCTGGCTCAGATGATCAGGTTGGGGGGGATCACTCTCTGCAGTGTGATTCTGATATTAGAAAGAGAATCATTATTGTAGGAGCTGGTCCTGCTGGCTTAACTGCTGCACGCCACTTGCAACGGCAGGGTTTTTCTGTAACAGTTCTTGAAGCTAGGAGTAGGATAGGTGGCCGTGTTTTTACAGACCGCTCATCTCTGTCTGTTCCTGTGGATCTTGGTGCTAGCATTATTACTGGTGTTGAGGCTGATGTGGCCACTGAAAGGAGACCGGATCCTTCCTCATTGGTTTGTGCTCAGTTGGGCCTTGAGTTGACTGTGCTAAACAGTGACTGCCCTCTTTATGATATTGTTACAGGTCAAATAGTTCCTGCAGATCTGGATGACCGCCTGGAAGCAGAATACAACAGCCTTCTGGATGATATGGTATTGCTTGTTGCGCAGAAAGGGGAACATGCAATGAGAATGTCCCTTGAGGATGGCTTAGAATATGCCCTTAAGAAGCGTCGTTTGGCGCGATTAGGAACAAATAAGGAAGAGACTGAACTGCATGGTTCTAAAAATGCTTTCTTTGATTCCAATAAAGGTAGCGTTGATGGCAGTTTTCCTCTGAGAAATTATTCTAAAGAGATTTTGGATCCTTTGGAGAGGAGGGTTATGGACTGGCATTTTGCCAATTTGGAGTATGGTTGTGCTGCTCTGCTTAAGCAAGTATCTCTTCCCTACTGGAACCAAGATGATGTTTATGGAGGATTTGGAGGAGCTCATTGTATGATTAAAGGGGGTTACAGCACTGTTGTTGAGTCTCTTGGAGATGGGCTTCCCATTCACTTGAACCATATTGTTACAAATGTTTCATATGAAACTAAGGACTCTGGAAGTAATGGCAGTGGGAGTTATAGAGTCAAAGTTTCTACGTCAAATGGCAGTGAATTTTTGGGAGATGCTGTCCTGATTACAGTGCCACTTGGGTGCTTGAAAGCAGATACCCTAAAGTTTTCCCCACCTTTACCCCAATGGAAACATTCTTCTATCCAGAGGCTTGGCTTTGGGGTTCTCAATAAAGTGGTTTTGGAGTTTCCAGAAGTATTCTGGGATGATTCTGTGGATTACTTTGGAGCAACAGCTGAGGAAACAAACCGAAGGGGCCAGTGCTTTATGTTCTGGAATCTTAGGAAAACAGTTGGGGCTCCTGTTCTCATAGCTTTAGTGGTTGGTAAGGCAGCTATAGATGGCCAAAACGTGAGCTCGTCTGATCATGTAAACCATGCGTTAATGGTTCTCCGTAAACTTTTTGGTGAGGCTTCAGTTCCTGATCCAGTTGCCTCAGTAGTGACAGACTGGGGCAGGGATCCTTTTAGCTACGGTGCTTACTCCTATGTTGCTGTTGGAGCCTCTGGAGAAGATTATGATTTATTGGGAAGGCCTGTAGAGAATTGTTTGTTTTTTGCTGGTGAAGCCACCTGCAAGGAGCATCCCGACACAGTTGGTGGTGCAATGATGAGTGGGCTACGGGAAGCAGTCCGTATAATTGACATATTGAGGACTGGAAAAGACTACACTGCAGAAGTAGAGGCAATGGAGGTTGTCCACAGACAGAGTGACTTTGAGAGGGATGAAGTTAGGGACATAACAAAGAGACTTGATGCAGTTGAGCTTTCTAATGTCCTCTACAAGGACTCTTTAGATGGAGGCCAGATTTTGACAATAGAAGCTTTACTACAGGAGATGTTCTTTAATGCAAAAACTACCGCAGGACGATTGCACGTTGCCAAAGAGTTGTTGAATCTTCGTGTTGAAACCTTAAAATCCTTTGCTGGGACCAAGGAAGGGCTTACTACACTCAACTCATGGATACTGGTATTACTTGCCTTCCATAGTTTTTCAGTCTTTTTTATTTATTTATTATTATTTTTTTATAATGAATGGAATATGGAATTTGGTAATGTATTTGTTCTTTGGCTGTTGACGTCATCCTATGTTCATCATTTTAAACAAAATTTCTGATGCCATGTATTTTGTTTGGCTTATGATAGGACTCTATGGGGAAGGATGGGACCCAACTCTTGCGGCATTGTGTTCGTCTACTTGTACGAGTTTCAACTGATCTACTTGCTGTGCGCTTGTCAGGTATTGATTTGTCTTTCTGTTTTTTGTATGCAGCATTTACACATGCATACGTACATAGAGGATTGTGAAAAAGAAAAAAAGAAGATTAATTTAGTTATTACTGATTCAAGTTTTTAGATTCTGTCTTCTTTAGTCTGTTTCTGGAAGAAAGTTTCAGGAAGGGTGATAATTAAATTTCACTGGGAAAATGATTCACATGTTCAGCAGAAATCTGTGCAGGAGAAAAATTATGTGGTTTCAGCTGATATTAGCTCTTTGATTGTTCAAGACTTGAATTGTTAAATCCGTTACTTATCAAAATTAAAAAAAAAAAAAAAAAGACTTGAATTGTTTGACTGGATCATGCTGAGGTAATTTACTTACAATTTCTGCTTAAATTGTTTGATATGAAAATTTAACCAGAATGATTGGAAGTCACTCTTTCTTAATATTATGTGTAAATGCACCCATATGAATGCGTTTGAATTGACTTGAGTTGATATGAATTCATTTTCTAGAAGTAATTTGATATCAACAATGTTGATGATGGAATATGCTTTTCATTACAATTATTATTTAATTGTTGATACTGTTGATGTAGGCATAGGGAAAACTGTGAAAGAAAAAGTTTGTGTGCATACTAGCCGAGATATACGTGCAATAGCAAGTCAGCTGGTTAATGTGTGGCTTGAAGTCTTTCGCAAGGAAAAAGCTTCTAATGGTGGATTGAAGTTATCAAGGCAAGCGACCGCTATAGATTCAGCAAAGAGAAAATCTCTTAAAGATCCATTAATGGGAAAGCCGCCTCTGCACACACATCATGGTGCTTTGGAGAATAAAGGAAACTTGCAGGTTCCTGCATCTGGAAGTTTTTTGCCTTCTAATGCAAATTTGAAGAAAGTGAATGGCAAAGCAGCCCAACATGAAACTACAAATGACTCAAAAATGGAGATTACATCAAGGTCCCAAGGTTCAATAGGTACACTGGATACTGAGCTGGAGGGCAACTATGTTGCTATGTCTGAGGAAGAACGGGCTGCCTTTGCTGCTGCAGAAGCAGCCCGTGCTGCGGCACTTGCAGCTGCTGAGGTTTGTTTCTCTTGATTTGGAACAATGCTTCTTTTCTTTTGATGAGTAAAAGATCTGTATTGAAGAAAACTCGTACAATTATATAGGATAAGGGGGACAGCTTTAGTGTACTGGATGTATGCTCAACTATCTCCTCAAGATCACACAAATTCAATGAAACCAAAAAAATTCTACATCCAATTAAATTAAAGAGCTAATAGACATTGATTTAATTCGCATAACTGACAAATCTCCCCCCTCAAATGTTCTTTCCTTCCATAAAGTCCATGTGAAACACATTGGGACTATGGTCCAGACTCCAAATCTGAAAGACTTGGGTTTCCTTCTCCAACATTGAAGCAACTCCTGGATGGATATAGGCACTATCCATTTAGCTCCAAATAACATGAATGTTGAAGCCATAGCAATTGTGCAATGTTGTAACAAGTGGTCCATGGTTTCTCCACTGCATTTTGGTTATATAACATCAATCAACCACTATCATCCCATATTTGATAAAATTTCCAACTGTGAGGATAACCCCAAAGGCGCAGTACATACAAAAAATGTAACTTTGCAAGATGCTTAGATCATGGTTATGTGTTAATGTCTTACATTTGTAAATATTGCCATACCTTGTGTTCTTGTTAATTTTCTTAGTGTGCCTGAAAAATGCAATGTTTATGATACAGACTCTTCACTTTTTTTACACATTAAATTTGGCTATCGTTCACCACTTCATACAAACTTTCCAGTACTATGATGAGGTTTTGATACTTATTTTTGGTATCAATTTGGAGTAAATTGCTGTGGAACCCAACATAACCACTAAAATCTTAACTACACAGGCATCACTTGTAGCTTGGATTGTTGATGTCATTATTTTTATTTGTTATTGTTATTATCTAACTAGGTTGATTGCAATTTAGATAGCATGCAATTATGTTGATATTTACCTGGAACAGATGGTGCCATAGCACTTTATTTCTGCAGCCATATTTAGTCATAGGCTGTTCTGTTTTACTTATCTTCTTTGTGAATCTTTTCCTCTTTCTTCTGGTCACTATCTCTAAAGGATTTTAGTGGTGGTTTTGTATTGCAGGCCTATGCGTCATCAGAAGCCAAATGTAGTACATTGCTGCAGCTTCCTAAGATACCATCATTTCACAAATTTGCTAGACGGGATCAGTTTTCCCAAATGGATGAGGTTGATACTAGAAGGAAGTGGTCTGGTGGAGTTTTGGGAAGACAAGATTGTATATCAGAAATAGACTCTAGGAACTGCAAAGTTAGGAACTGGTCTGTTGATTTCTCTGCTGCTTGTGCTAACCTTGACAGTTCAAAAGTTTCAGTGGATAACCTCTCGCTGCGGAGCCATTCAAATGAGATTGCCAGCCATTTGAACTTCAGAGAGCACTCTGGTGAAAGTGTGGCTGTGGATAGCAGTATTTATACTAAAGCATGGGTTGATACAGCTGGTAGTGTGGGGATAAAGGACTATCATGCAATTGACAGATGGCAATCTCAGGCAGCTGCAGCTGATTCTGAATTCTTCCGTTCGACTGTGAATATAAAGGATGAGGAGGATTCGAACACAAGTTCGAGACCACCCACCTGGAAGCATGATAGACTGGCAAATGAGAGTTCTGTTTCACAAGTTACAGTAAACAAGGAGTCAGTAAAAAATCTTTCTCGAGGGGCTGACCGCATTAAGCAGGCTGTTGTGGATTATGTTGCATCATTGCTTATGCCCCTTTATAAAGCAAGGAAAATTGATAAGGAAGGATACAAGTCAATTATGAAGAAAACTGCAACTAAGGTCACTTGTTTTTCATCTTCCCTATTTTCTCCCTTCCTTTTATATCTAGTTGCAAATTTAATCCTGATGGATTTTATATGACATGATTAAACATGAAACTGTTCTTTTATTTTTTCCCCAGTCTTACAGTTCAATTTTTAGGTCATGGAGCAGGCCACAGATGCTGAGAAAGCAATGTCTGTTTCAGAGTTTCTTGATTTCAAGCGCAGGAATAAGGTGTGTGTTACATTTTTATGCTATTAACATCGGATCTATTTATCTGGGGGAATCTTTTTCCTCCCTATATATATATTTTTAAATTTTATAATTTTTAAAATATACGAATCTATGTTGGCCCTGTTGGTTGGTTCCTTTGGAAAAGCACCCGTCTTATATTGCTTTCTTTAGGGTTGGCTTGTGCACAAAACTTCTCCTTGACAAATTAATAGATATTTTTTTTTATAGAATTGTTCTTTCTAACATGAAAGGAACCAAATTTTCTGCAATAGTTTTTATTTGTATCTGCTGAATAACCTTATTGCATAAATGAAGCCTTAGTGGTATTTTGTAATGTCGTGGTATGTCTTTTCTTCTGAGTCGTCCTCTTATGTTTGAACTTGCAGATCCGTTCCTTTGTGGACAAACTGATTGAGAGGCACATGGAAATGAAGCCAAATGTGAAATCTTGATAATCCCAGGGATTGGGTGACCTTTCTTTGGTACCATTTATGTGCAAGGCTTGGAGTGGTCTGGTATCTTGTTTCTGCAGGAGTTTGTTGCATATATTGTGGTGGTGGGGCATGGTTGGTATCCTGTTAATGATCCAGAAGGCATTGTGGAAGAAACGGGATGATTTTTGTTGCCTGTTTGGTCATAATGGCATTGCCACCCAATGCAAACTGTTCAAGGTCTGATGCCTCCTTGCAAGTGTGATCAGAGATGGTCATGGAGTACAACAAAAGGCCATTTTGGGGGTGGCAGAGACTTCTTGCTTTAGAAATCGGCTCAAGTATCATAACTTGGATGGTCTGGACTGCAGGAATCTGGGTGGGACGATAAGATTGGATTACTTTCAGCAATTGGTTCATCATCCAT
The DNA here is from genome assembly GCA_033629205.1 of Lithocarpus polystachyus. NCBI lineage: Eukaryota > Viridiplantae > Streptophyta > Magnoliopsida > Fagales > Fagaceae > Lithocarpus > Lithocarpus polystachyus. The sequence continues at coordinate 11,730,112 of CM066163.1, read as the reverse complement.
CAAGGCTGCACCTCCTAGGGTGAAAAGTTAAGCCCTATTTTTTTGTTCGGGGATCCCCCTAGATGAGACAATTTATCTTGACATTCTTGTTTTCAATATGTACAGATTAGGATATTTTAGTGTCAACAAGCATACAGAATCTTTTTCCATCCTTTCATCAAAAGGACTTCAACATTGTTCAGATTTTTTAAGTTGAACATTAGTTACTGACTTATCTTTTGTTCGCTAAATTTTGAGCAAAGGAATTGCATTTTGCCTTCAAAAGTGCTTCTTTGATGGCCTTGACTTCCACCTGGATTTTGTCTTTTATTCTGTTCGCACTTGCAGGGCATCCTGGATGTATGCTTGTGTCTGGTGTATTATATATTATTAACAACATTTAAGGATTAAGGTCATCTATCACGTGGTTTGTGAAACTGAATCGACATAAATATGCTAAGGTTCCTGTTTCATATTTGATCACCTAAATTCATTTGACATTGTATGACAGATAATGCCTTCAAGATCAACTTTCAGGTATTGTTTTGGTGTTGTACAATTTATACTGAGCTTCATCACATTGTGTACGTACATTTTGAAATTAAGTGATTTAATCCTTCCTAGCCTAATCTACCCTTCTGTTTCAGCTGTTGTTGTTGTTGTTGTTTTTTATTTATTATTTTTTTTAATTTTTTATCTTACCACTTACACTCATTTGTTGGCTTGTTGCTAGGTTGGGGAAAATATTGTGGCTGTCTTGCTCATGAGAGGTACGCCTGCCGTTGCCTTATAACTGTTTTGCACCCGTAAGTTTTGGTCTTTTATGCCATTGATTTCACGAAGAAATTCTTAGGCTGCTTGTTAAACCCCCACCTCCTTGATTAATTATAGTTGGGTCCTTTTCTCATTTGAAGTTATCTGCATTTAATGCTGGCATGGCTGGTATTATAGTCCTAAAGGGTAATTATGTTTTTTTTTTTTTTTTTTTCCCCCCCTCTTATTGATTAACAAACGTGTATGGAAATTTTCTCTAGAAAGGGTTTCTTAAAAATGGTTATGAAGTGCAGCTCTGTGGTTCCTCCAGGTACAGTTCAACAATTTTTTCAGACAATTGGATACAGTTTTGCTTGCATTTTTGTGCTACAAAATAAAACTTTTGATAAGTGGATATATAAGTCCAGCTTTCCAATTTTTCAGGAAAAAATTATTATCATATTATTAATGAAATGGATCATCTCATCTAGTTTTTCATTGGTTGTGCCCATGCTTTTGAAACTTGTTAATTTGTTTAATATGTTGGATTTTTATGGTTTTAAATATTTCATATTTCAACTTTCTCACCACATTTATTGTGGACAGAAGGGTTCCTTCATACCATCATCATTATCAACGTATTTGGCCTTTTGTTGCTATCAATGCTAGTTGTATGGTGTTATTGGTGGGAAACTATGTCCTTGGCTTTTATGTCGTTATAATCTTTCTAGTCTAATAATGGAAAAACAAAATGGATTAATAATAATTGCATCTCTATGGTCTCTTCCTAACAATTTACCATTATTTCTGCTAATGTTATCATCGGCTAATTATGTGCATGCGCTGGTTTCTATGGTCATGACACGTGCAATCTTTATGGTATCTTCCTTTTTTTATTATTATAAATTTTATGTACTCATGGTATCTTCCTAACAATTTACCATTCTTACCCAAAACATTAAAGCTGTAGTGATGAGCACGCAGACATACACTATCACAATCTCCTGTTGTTGTATTTGGAAATTGGAAGAGGTTATTTTCATAGCTTAAGAAATAAGCTGGGCAAAAATGGATTGTGCTTAACAAGATTGAATTTTAAAAAATTTGAACATGAGACAATTAGTTAAAAAGTGCTAAACTATTTTGTAGAAAGGTTCAACTCGTTCTTTGACCTCAAGTAGAATAAACGGTTAACGTTAAGTGATGATCAAGAAGCTGAAGCTTAAAATGAAAAGAAAAGGAAAAAAGAAAAAGAAAAAGAAAAGTCCAAACTCAGAACTGAAGTCAATTTGTTGGACTTAATATTGTTGCAAACTTGGAATTTTTTGGGAGATTACCGTTCTAACTTGAATTTTTGAGGAGATGGTCCACCACAAGAAAACTGAGGGTTCTGTTTGATTATAATGTGATGATAGGATAAAAAATATTTTAGTTTTTGATATTATGTATTTGGTAGAAAGGATGGCAAAGCATAAGAAATTAAAAATTATCATACTCTTATTGTAATTTCGAAAAACAATTGGATAAAAGGGGTAAATTTATAATTTCGTGTTTATGACCATATTCCCTCTTTCTTCTCATTTTTTCTTTCCAGTTTGGAGAATGGTCGGCTTGCATAGAAAATCCCCCAGCTTACGATTTTCTTCCTCCCTCTTTTCTCTTCAACCAATCAAATACATTGTTAAAAAAAAAAAAAAAAAGAGTTCCCTCCACGGATGGACTAAGGAAAAATGAAAGGAAGCCCAAAAAGGTATTATTCCGAATGGGTTAAAAAAAATGGTCGAAAGCCCAAAGGATGTATTCCTAAAAGGTCCAACGGTTGAGGGTATTTCTGTAATTATATTCCTCATTTTTATCTATTTATTTATTTATGACTGAGAATCTATGATTAGCATTTTAGCATTTAGCAGAGGAGTTCCCATAGGAGGAAGGGGTCTGAAACTCTGATCCACAAACCACAATTATCAACAAACAAACAAACCCTCAGAGCATCCTAGAGAATAAAAGCCATTCACAAAGAGAACTAAACAAAAAAAGAGAAAGCAAAAATTCATTCTCTTCTCATCTCAGATCTGATTGGAAAAAAAAAAAATGTCTTCTTCATCAGGTTTCAGCGGCGACGAAACAGCCCCATTCTTTGGCTTCCTCGGCGCTGCTGCCGCCTTAGTCTTCTCCTGTAATCAAAAATTTCAATATCTTACGATTCGGGTTCTGTTGATGTGGATCTCATCGGGTATGGTATTGATCGGGTGACTTTGTCCTTTTTTTCAGGTATGGGAGCGGCGTACGGAACGGCGAAGAGCGGAGTTGGGGTGGCGTCGATGGGTGTGATGAGGCCAGAGCTGGTGATGAAGTCGATCGTGCCGGTGGTCATGGCTGGTGTGTTGGGCATATACGGTCTCATTATTGCTGTGATTATCAGCACAGGGATTAACCCAAAGGCTAAATCCTATTACCTCTTCGATGGCTATGCCCATCTCTCTTCTGGTCTCTCTTGTGGCCTCGCTGGCCTCTCTGCTGGTATGGCTATTGGTATCGTCGGTGACGCTGGTGTCAGGTACCCTATAATATCTATAACCCCATATACAAATTTATCTTTACTTGCGCATTGTTGATCTTCTTTTGCATTTCGTTTTTCATATATGTTTTTTGTTTGGTTGCATGATTTACTTGTTCGGGTATGTATGGAAATTCCATCTTGTTTCTCAACTCATGTTCCAACACCTAAATTGCAAGTTATATTTGATTCTTCTACTTTTGATTTTGATTTGTGTTAACATTTGGATATGGGTGGTGATCGGTGGTGAGTCTTTCCAGTTTTGATTAACGCATAATAATGGAGAACTGAATGATCCAAGGTTGCGTTTTGATACTTGAATTTGGATTTGAATTCTAAAATAATAGGTTTGAAATGCCTTAATACCAAATTCATAAATATTTAAGTATCTCATATGAATTTCTAAAATTCTATAGGTTTAGAAGCTATTTCAAATTTAAGGATTTTAAGGTTTAAAATCTTTGGCGGGTTTGTCAAATCCAAATTCTTGACCTTTTGTAAACTATCCAAACAAGGTATATGGATTTTAATAACTCAAATCCAAATTCTACTATCCAAACACACCACAAGTGTTCTTGCTGACCTTTTAAAAAAAATGAAAAGAATAAAATAAAATAAATCTTCTTCCTTAGTCAACTGATCTATTCTATTCTATTCTATTCGCTTAAATGAGAATTTTGCTTATAATTGTTTGAATAATGGTTGAGTGATTAAATTGACATCTTTCAATCAGATTAATAGGTTTTGGGGTGATTCCTATTCCCAAATGCCTTGCTAATAGTAGCATATATAATAGCTTAATAGCTCAAATGCCTTGTATATGTTTTATGCAGAGCCAATGCACAACAGCCAAAGCTTTTTGTTGGGATGATTCTTATTCTTATTTTTGCCGAAGCACTGGCTCTCTATGGTCTCATTGTTGGCATCATCCTTTCTTCCCGAGCTGGTCAGTCCAGAGCTGACTGAATCTGAGAGAGCACATTCTGCTTGGTGGTTGTGGTTGTGTGGTTTATTGCTATTAATTGGGAAGTGTTTTTTTTACTAGAGATTCTTGTGGGTGAGTGCAATTGTTCTACCAATATATGTTTTAGGAAGTTTCCTTGCTATGGTGATAGGATATAGGTTTAGAAATTAGTTTCTACTCTTAAATTTTAATCAAGTCTTTTCTCATCTTTGTGATTCGGCATTGTGCGGATTTAAATTTAAAGTTAAAGTTGTGTAGAATTATTGTATTATCATTTTTGGAAGGATTTGTTGTCATGCTTTTGTTATCTTTATCACGATGGATAAGCTAAGTGTGTGTTTGGTTGTGGTCATTTGTGGGGGATGGAAAATGGATAGGGAAAAAGAAGTTAAAATTCAGCTTATACCAAAGCTTTTTTGAGGTATTGACGCTGTTGATCACTCTTTGTATGACAGCGCATACAATTCCTACAAAGTTCTTAGAACCTAATACTAACCGAGTTTTTATTCTGGGATTTTCAGGTTCTAGTAACTTGGTTTATATATATATATATATACATACATACATACTAGGTCTGTAAGCCTGAATATGCTTCAGTTCACGTTTAGTTTCTTCATCTTCTTTTTACTTAGGCTTTTAAATTCTCTGCATACTTTCTAGACCAAATCAAACAATTTGTTGACCAAATCTACTAAAATATATTCCGCCATTTCTCTTTGGTCATATATTTTAGGTTACTCGGCAGTCGGCTCCAACAATGCCAATGTACATGTAGGTCTATTATATATATGCACATTTTTAACTCTGTGCAGGAAAAGCTAAAATAAGTTCATTTGCGTTTAGTTTTCTTTTGTTTATTATTATTATTATTATTATTATTATTATTAATTTCAGCGCTGGATAGTGCATTGAGTCTGTTTTCCACTGTTCAAACTTCAAAGTCATCATCATCTTGTGTGTGTGTGTGTGTGTGTGATTAAAGACGACGTAGAGGAGATGGGTTGGTAAAGGAGTACCAATATGTTTTTAATGTTAAAAATTTGGTAAATTTTACCATAAAAAAATTGACAGATTAACGAGTCAATATAATATAATATGACTAATGCCACTTAAATAATAGTACAATTTGTAAGGTTTATCTGTAATATCTCCATCATCACACACACACACACACACACACATATGTGTATCATTTTAAACCCTAGAATTTATGAGAGTATATAATTAGACCCTTATAGTTTAAAGTAACATACTAAACTATACCTTATGTTACACTTTGTACCCTAAACTTTTTGAATATATTTTTTGCACCCTAAACTATGACCATTGTTACACTTTGCACCTCTAAGCTAAGTTTGCCGCTAACTTAGACAGAAAAATATGACATCATGTGAAAAGACTTAATTACCCCCCTTTTCAATGCTTTAAAAATAAAAGATAAATTATACTTTACCAGCCTAAATTATACTCTTTTTACACTTTGCACTCTAAACTTTTGAATTTTCATTTAAGTTAATAACAAACTTAGCAGTATGGTGCAAAGTATAACAGGAGTCATAGTTTATAGTACAAAACGTGCATTTGAAAAATTTAAGGTGTAAAGTGTATCATAAAGTATAGTTTAGGGTGGTAAAATGTAATTTTTCCTAACTTTTGAAAATTTTAAAAAGTAACAAACTAAATCTTATAATTTTAAAAATACCAAGTTATCATTTTATGGATATTTAAGAGGGAAGGGACAAAGGCTTGGAGATCCCTCGTCTTTATATATCTTTTTTGTGTTTGTTACGAAAGTCTTGTCAAGATCCCTGAAAAAAAAAACAATGGAGTGCGAAATCTTCAAATACCATCCTAAATGTTTGAACAATGTATGTAGAAACTGACCTCCCATCTACTGGAGGAGATTTAGGTACTGGATTTTTTGCCAACATAAGGAAAAGTGAGGTGTTATGTTCAGGCTCTTCCCTAACTATCAAATATATATAAATATATATATATATATATATATATTTTTTGAGAAACAAAATAGGTTAGCTCTGACTTGTATTCGCATCCTCTTTCATGTATTATGTATCAGTTTTTGGCTGACGCTTGAGATGTTACTAATCCTAGACTTTATACTACTTAATTATGTTTAATTTAATTTTTCTTTCACCCAAAAAAAAAAAATAGAAACATAATAGGTTAGCTACCTATTATATACTGAGTTTTGAAAAGTGCAGGCCCCTCCATGAATCCTCTGCTAGAATAAATTTTTGGACATGCAAAGACTATCATTTACTAACAAATTATAGCTGAGCTGCAATCAATTTTTTTTTACTTTTATGCTCTTGTACGTTGGGTTGCCATTGACATGGTGCAAACCAACGTGCTTAGAAAATCATCAAAAGACTAATTTTATATAAAAACAAAAGTGAAATTTTAAATTATTCTAATGGGGAATAATTAGGGCTGAGTATAAACCTAGCCAACCCGAACTAACCTGACCCGAAGGGTATTGGGTGGGTTGGATGGGTGTTCGAGTTGGGTTCGGGCCAAAAAGTCTGGTCATTTTTGGGTTCAGGTTGGTCTCGGGTCCAACCCGACCCACCCAATTAAAAAAAAAAAACTAATGCGCATAAACTAAATCTTTGCTTTTTTCTTTAAACAAAACATGAAACAAACCTCTGAGAGAGAGAGAGAGAGAGAGAGAGAGAGAGAGAGAGAGTTAGGAAAAAAAGCATAAGGTAGATCGAAAAAGTTCTTCTTTCTTCCTTTTTCAATTCTTATGTTTTGCTTTGTTTTCTGATGAAACTTTGGTTGAGTGGATCAAACGTATTCCAAGAAAGAGTGGGAGATAAAGAGATAGATCTATGATATGTAAATGTTTGACAATAAATTTAATTAGGACCATAAAACTCATTAAATTCCTAAACGAGCAATTAAAAATAGAAATAAGTGAAAATTTGAAAAAAGTCTTTAATTGATTCATAGCTGTAAGGGCGGCGTTTTGATTCCTGAGCCCAAGAAGTAGAAGGCTTTAGGCCCAAATAGCCTAACACAATGAATTTGTAGAGAATGAGCTTAAAAACTGGGTTTCAATGGATCAAGCAACATACACAGTGGACTAAAGATAATAAAAAAGCAAAGAAAGACAAGCTGTTTGCAAAGAAATCCTTTCTTGGCGAAGTTCGAGGAGAGTGGTTCTTGAATATAGTTCTTTTAGACTTGGATACAATTTCAAGCTCTTGTTGCTATAGTGTTTTCTTTACAGATTTCCCGATCCCCATTCCATAGAGGATCTCTTGCATTATAAATGCCCAATTTGCTGATCCTGGCCCTCCATTTGTTAATTATGCAAGCCACTACTTGAGCATCTGTCCCATCAGACGTCATCCCCAGTCTTCTGTGAGTTGCGCCAACCAAGACAGCACTGTTCAAGGGTCTTTTCCATATAAATGCGGCTAGAGGGTTTGGTAAGGTACAATAAATATGGTGGCAGCTATCATCCCTCCAAGCACGTCAGGGCTCACCCTCTATCTGAAGCTCTTCCTCTACATTGTGCCCCTTTTTGGCAACGCGCCCTTGACGTGCCAATGGCTCGCCTCTCCGGCTTTACCGTTCAAGCGTATAGGCTCCTCAGAACTGTAATGACTTCCTCGGCCTTAGGTATGACACGTGGCACGTTTACTTTATTAAATTTCTATACCCTACAATAGCCCCTCAAAATTCTAGTTTTTTCCTCTCCTCTGAGGAGAAAATGTGGGGTTTTGACCTTAACTGATTGGTTCCACACACTTCTTTGTTTTTCACACATGAGAACGTCGCTTGGCGTGTCCCGTAACTATTCCTGATGCTTCGGAGTCCGCGATGTCTCATTAAATGCTCTAGGCAGTGTTTGTTCCCCACTTCCTACGGTGAGATAGAGATCCTACAGATGGTATTTCCCCTCAAATTTTGGGCGGGATAACTCCCACCCAATTCCGCCTCCTATATAAGGTGCTTGGGGGGTTCATTTCTCCCACTTTATAAATCTTCGAATTCTCAAGACTTCCCAAATTCTCAAACTTTCAAGACTTCCCAAATCTTTAGACTTTCAAGAAGCTCCTGAAGGGACCCTTGTCCTTATTTTTGTAAGTTCATTTTTTTTTTCTTAGGCTCTTTTCTCCTCGACCAGTCTCCTCGACCTTATGTTCTCTATTTCTTTTCTTCACAAAAATTTCTTTCATTTCACCTTAGCTTGCTTAGATAGGTAGGTTTGCTCACCTAGTAGATTCTCCCGCTAGTATGGAGGGGTTTAGGGCCTTGTATAACATTCCCTAGGGCGTTTCCTTGCGGTATTGCCCTCCGACTGGGTGGCTTACCCACACAAGGGAGGGGGTGATCGTCATTCCTATGATCGCCTTCATAGAAGGGAGGATGAGGCTACCCATAGGTAGGGTGATTGGGGACTACTTGATAGCCTATAGGATCTACCCTTACCAGTGTGTGCCCAACCTATTTAGAGTCTTGGGTAGTGTAGACACTCTCAATGAGCAAATGGGGTTAGGCCTCACCTGGCACGACGTCGTCTAGATGTACGAGTATTATCTGCTTGCAGATTCGGGATACTACCTTAAGTCTAGGGCATGAAAGATGTCTTCCCAAATCCAATAAGGGCATGAAAGATGACTTTTTGATTGTCTTAGGTGAATGGCATGACAGTCTTTACTGCCTGGTCTGAGAGGGAGAGCCGAGTGGGGTACCCTAGGTTCAGATTTTTTAACATGGGCACTAGTTCTGTAGCTTTGCTACTTTCTCCTTTCCTTTAGTATTTTGTTTCTCTCTGATGGAGGGCTCTATTATTTTGACCGTGGTTTTGCTTCTCAGCTATTTTTGCAGATAAAAGACACGTGGCCCCTATTATCAACTTCGTTAATGTTCCCAATCTCAACAAAGTGCTGAGATCTGAGGTGTTTGTAAGCGAGGACAGGCAACCGCGAGCTGTCCACCTCATCCTCAACTTCCAACCTTTGTCCGACAAGTTTCAGGACGCAGGCAACGCAATTAGAGCCGGTGATCCTCGGTTGGCTTGGATAGACATCTTAGTTCCTGGGTTACTGGCCAGAAAAGACATCGTGCGAGTCGAACTGCCCTCCCACCGTGCTCCCTTTGAGGCCGTGGTCTCGAGAGAAGAAATAGCTTCCTCTCGCTTGTCACTTAAGGCGAAGATAGATCAGTTTCAATTTAAGGAAGACATGGAGGAACAGGGGGAGCCCATGATCCAGGTCTCAGACTTAGAAGGCGAGCTCGACAGATCTTTCGTTGTCCATCCCCTCAGGCTCATTGTTGCATGCGTAGACCGCAGCTCGAAAGAGGAGGACGAAATGCCATTAGATAATAGGAAAAAAGGCTTACGTGAGCTCCTCAAGGCTAGGGGGTCAAGGCCCAAGGATGACTCGGGGTCTCAGCCTCCCCTTCCTCCTTCCCCTCCTCGTCCTTCAGTTAACCTGTTCGATCCTACGAATCTAAAGAAGAGGAAGAAGGAGAAAAAGGTTGCCGAGGAGGGGGAGTGGGTCCCTCACAAGGAGGAGGCTCCTTCCAAGCAGCAGAAGACAGCCAAGGGCAAGGGGGCTGCTCGAGCATCCTTTGTCGAAAGCAAAGAGGACCGGAGTGTGGTCGAGGTGCGTCTCCAAAACCCTGTGTAGTAGCCTCGGCTGGCGCTGGATGAGGCAGCCATACCCCGAAACTCCACCATTAGGGAGTTCCAAAGGGGGAATGCCTACTACCTTGCCGGGCTCTAGAGTAACTTGTGCTGCTACCTAAGGATATGGCTGCACTGCAGACCATGAGGCAGCAAGATCTTTTTCTGTCCTTGAAGAGGGACCTGGCCTTGGTAAGTTTCTCAGCGCACCTTACTGAAATCTCGTTAGGTTACTTTTTTCTTATCTGGTAATGTATTCTTCTGTTATTTTTGTGCATGCCATTTAGGAGGTATTTATGACTGAGGAATGGGTGGAAGACGCTCGGAATGAGGCTAGGGTTAAGGCCAACCTTTGTGCCAAGACTAGCAAGGCCTTGGGCACAGCTGAGCAGAAAACCAAGAGTAATCGAGAAGCTGACTGCTGGTGAGAGGGGGTAGAAGAGCGCTGAGGCCAGCCTGAAGAATACCTAGGACCAAGCTAAGGATCAGCGCAAAAGGCTCCATTACGCTAAGATAGAGGTGGCCACGACCAAACAACAGGTCTTGGATCTGAAGGCAGAATTAGAGAAGGCCAAGGAGGCGGCTCAGGCGGCTAAGGAGGCGGCTCAGGCGGCCAAGGCAGTTGTGGAGGCTCGAAGCAGAGGTCCTACGATCTTGGCGTCCAGGAGACTGAGGCCCGCCTGACAGATGAGCTCGCTTGGGTTTGTAGGAAATATTGCCAAGAGGTGTGGGTCTAGGCCCCGAACTTGGCTAGAGTTCCTGCAGCCTTGGATTGGAGGAGGGCTGAAAACATCTACTACCCTAAAGACCTCCGAGAAGTTCCTGCAGCACCTCTGGGGCCTGAAGCAGATGCTGTCCCTGCAGCAACTGTGCCGGAGCAGCTTCCTAGCCCTCAGGTCTTTCCCCCCTCCCCCCCTAAGGCTCCTAAAAGGCCTAGCAAGGCTGGTGACCAAGGCTGGGGGGAGGGGGGAGGTGGTCAAAGGCATGGAAGTTGGCATGGGTAAAGCTCGTCCAGAGGACAAGGGAAAAGGCAAAGAAGCCAAAACTCAGCCAGAGACCCAGGGCCTAGAGGCTGCTCCCAAGGCCATGGAAATTGCTCCTAAGGCTGCTGATCCTTATGTCTCCCAACTAGCCAGCAAAGAAGACCCCCCACCTGCCAAGACTTAGCTTAGGATTTTACTTTTTTTTTTTTTTGTGTGTACTTTTTCTTTTGTTGTGGCAGTTTTCCATTGTTCATAATGTATCTTTCTTTTGTTCAATGAAAAGACATCAACTTTTGCTTTATGAACCTTTATTTTTTTTTGCAATATTTATTTCTGGTTTGCTGTAGTCATTGTTTTGCCCTTTGCTGAGACTTTAGATTGATGATGCTTCTAAAGGGTGAACACCCACACTTTAGAAAAAGCTAAATAGTAATGATTTGTTGTTAACTCAAATAAATCAAACCTAAGTAAACAGTGAGAAAAATGACTATGTGTTGGTATTGAAAACTGTGTAATCAACAAGGAGGTCTAAGTCCTTAGAGACAAACAAAATACTTAGTAGGAAATGATGGTGTTTGAGGTCTCTCATTTTAAGAGTATCTTACAAATGTACCCTCAAAATCCTTTAATCAAGACCTAGGTGAGCCCTTGCTTTCATGTGATGATGCATATGTCGGGGTCCCATCCTTGGTGACTTTACTAAGTGTTAATTTACCCAAAGCATGTGGTTCGCGGAATCGGGCATAATTAAGGTTCTATTTAACACTTATGCAAATAATCAAGAATATTAATTTACTCAAGGTATGTGGTCCGAGGAACCAAGCATGACCAAGGTTCTGTTTAATATTCCATCAAGTAAGGAAGAGTGTTAATTTACCCAAGGCGTGTGGTCCGAGGAATCAGACATAACCAATGTTCTGTTTAACACTTAGACAAATAACCAAGAATATTAATTTACCTAAGGTATGTGATTTGAGGAACCATGCATGACCAAGGTTCTGTTGACTCAATCGGACAGTTCGATTTTCTAGGTTTTAAAATTTCATTTTAAGGGCCCAAAACATAATGTTTTGATGTAGGCCGGCCCATGGACCCTTGAGAACGTCCAAAGATTATTAAAAAGCCTGAAAACCCTAATTTTAAACATATAAATACATCCTTATGCCTCCAAACTCAAATCCTAGCTAGAGAGAGCCATTTTTTAGCCTCCATCTTCTCTAAAACCTTAATTCTCTTTTCTAAAACTCACATACACAACACCTTTGCACATTTTTTACAAATTTAAAACCTCTCTTTAGTTAGTTCTAAGGCTGAAACTATTTTCCCAATTTGATTTCTCAAAACCCTTTTCATAACTAATCTTATTTTTGAGTTGTGATTACCTAAGAATTATTGGAAATCTTTTTTTACCTTGATAGCTCATTGAATCTTGTTGTGTAGGCATCGAGAGGCCGATTAAATATCAATCAAGTTTGTATTCCATAGCAAGGTGAGTATCTCTTCATGGCTTTTCCTTGATTTCTTTCTTTTATAATTTGTGTTTTGTTGTTGTTAGGTTCTAAGAATTAGGAACTAATGTATTAGAACTTCAATTTGTATGTTGGCAAACCATGATCAAAACAATGTTTAGTCTTGTGTTAGACTTGCTCAAAGTATAGGTCTTAATGTAAAGTTGGAATCGAGTTGTTGTGCAGAATTACTGTTAACTTTCTGTCAGACTCGATCGATCTAAAATTAGGCTCGATCGATCGAAAATCGGGCAGATCATTTTTCTGCAGAATTTTCCAACTCAGCCCTAGTCCATTTAATGTATAGGGTTTTATGTTTTGCCCTAAGTATATAAGGGAAAACCCTAGCCACGTTTTTAGAGTTCTGAATGCTGTGTTTGTGAATCTCATTGTGAGATCTAGAGGTGTTTGCCTTCACATACACTTAGGGTTTACAAACTTGAGATTCATGTCAAGAGTTGTGTAAATCAATACAGTTGCAGAATCAAAAGAGCACAAAGATATACAAGCAGGTGCGCTTGTGGATTTGCTGAAGAATTCAAGAAAGAAGGAGTCCGTGGATCTCGGAGCTATCATGGGGTCATGGTAGTAAGTTTCCTACACTTGGGTAGCAATAAGATGTTAGTGGTCTAAGTCTTATTGTGTAAACTTCGATTCTTTCATAGTGGATTCAGTTAACCTTGAGGATAGCTAGGTTAAATCCTCCCCAAGTTTTTACCGGTATGGTTTCCTGGGTCATCATATCTTTGTGTTATTTATTTTTCGCTGCTTTGTTGTTTTTGCCTATTTGTGTTAACCTAGATTTAATTAAATTACCTAAGTTATCACTTGGCTAATTTATTAGGTTAATCTGTTGGGTTTAAGGGGTCTAAACAAACTGACAAGTGGTATCAGAGCGGGTAGCTTTTGTGTTTGATCCTTTGATCTTTTAGCTGATCCTTGACCCCTGTTGTCATGGAACACGGACACTCTCTTGTTGTTCCACCTCACTTTGATGGAAACAACTATGCTTATTGAAAAGTAAGGATGAAAGCATTCCTGAAATCCATTGATGAGAGAGTTTGGAATTCCGTTGAGTACGGATGGGAGAAGCCCACTACTCCTGTGAGTGAGTGGCAAACTTCTCAAAAGGAGGCAGCCGCTTTCAATAGCAAAGCTATGAATGCTATCTTTAATGCTGTTTTCATGGAGGAATTTAAAAGAATCTCTAATGTTGAGGTTGCTCATACTGCTTGGAATATCCTCCAGACTGTGCATGAAGGCATAAAGGCAATTAAGATAAATAAATTGCAGCAATTAACTACTAGATTTGAAAGCATCAGAATGAATGATGATGAATCGTTTGATGAATTCTATGCTAAATTGAATGATATTGTTAATTCTGCTTATAATTTGGGTGAAATCTATGATCAACCTAAAATTGTTAGGAAGATTCTTAGATCTTTGACTGAAGATTTTAAACACAAAGTGACTGCCATCACTGAGAGCAAGGATGTGGACTCCACCCCTGTTGAAGAACTTGTAGGATCTCTTCAGTCCTATGAGTTAGACCTCCCTAAGACTAACAAATCCAAATCAATGGCTCTTAAGTCTGTTGATGATGTTGAAGATGGTGGATTTGATGATGAACTCTCTGCTACAGAGATTGCTTATCTTGCCAAGAACTTTAGAAACTTTCTTAGGAACAATAACAGAAGGGCAAGAGGCAAGAACACTGTTGAACCTAGGAATTTTAGGAAGAATGATCCCACTAAAGTCAATAACACTGAAAAACCAAAGGAGAAAGTAGGTCAATCTTCTAATAATTCTTTGGGACAACAATGTTATGGTTGTCAAGGGTATGGTCATTTAAAATCTGAATGTCCCACATACTTGAGGTCTAAGGGTAAAACTATGACTGTAACCCTTAGTGATGATGAAGTTTCCGACAATGAATCCGCTAGTGATGAGGATGGAAACTTCATTGCTTTCACTGCTACTACGGTAGTTAATGAAAGCATGTCTGTTGAAGAGAACCCTTCTGATGGGGAATTCTTTGAGGATGCAGATTTACAGGAAGCCTACAATAAACTTTGCAAAGTTGCTGCAAAGGATGTCATGAATGTTGAGTTAGGCTTGAAGAAAATTGCATCTCTTGAACTTGAAAAGAAAAATTTACTTGTGAAATTGTTTGATGCAAATGAGCTTTTGAATAATGTGAAAACTGAGAACATGCTTTTACTTGATAAAGTTAAATGTTTGGAACTTGATTTATCTGTTACTAGAGAACAAACTAATAGGTCTGCAAGCTCCAAACTTGATCACATGTTGAGCATTCAAAAGTCTCCTTCTGATAAAACTGGTTTAGGTTTTGAGGAAAGTATTTATGTGCCCGAATCTTCTTCCACTAAATTTGTTCCCTCTTCTGAACCTCCTAAGAGTGAGATTGTCAAACTCTTGGTGAGTGAACCTGTCAAACCTATAAATGTTACTCCACCTAGGAAGATTAGGGTTGATCTTCAATCTTCTCATTCTAGAGCTTCTATTTCTACTAAGGGCAAGTTGCATGATAGGCCTGCATGGGTTTGTCATTTTTGTGGAAAACCTGGACACATTCGTCCAAATTGTTTTAAATTGCAAACTGTGAAGCGAGCAAATAAAACTAAAGTACCTGTGCCCCAAGCACATGATCCTATGGTACTTATTGGTGAATTGGTAAAGGCGTTAAACCTTATTCCAATCCTGGAGTTGCTCAGAATTCTAATATGAATCATAACTCCAATGCAAGAGTTGCATCTAAAAAGTTTTGGATGCAAAAGGCTCAATCTAATTGAGTCTGTCTGACATGGTCCTTGTGCTTCATTGCTCTATCTTTGGTGACCTCTGTTTCTAGGATTTGCATTGCATTACATTCATGCATTTCATTCTAGGATGTTTGTTTCTTTGATATAAAAAAAAATAAAAAAAATAAAAATTTTTTTTTGCAAATTGTGTTTTTACTATTTTTTCTTAAATTTGAAGACAAGGTTGGTCAATCAAATTTTACATATCATATGTATGTACCTTGTTTAGCTTTGATGTACTTATTACTATTGCACTTTACTAGCTAAAGTCTTGTTGTGCATGTTGTGTGGGAAGATGCTATATTTGTTGATCACATGATCTTGATCTTGAAGTCTTATGTCTTTGATTGTTGGACTTGAACTTATTGAGAAAGGCATAAATAACCATCTCACCACTGTTTATTAGCCAATCATGAACACCTTAGTGCATATCGTAAGATTTTGTGCTCGAGAAAGTGTAGCACATGCACAAAAAGAACATAAGGTGTAGCCTCTATTAAAATTGGTGTGTACATTATTGGGCTATAATAATCTCACAAATTCAAATAAAATTGGTGTGTACATTATCCAGGCTTTTATTAAGTTTCTAATCAATTAAATTGAATAATGAGGCAAATCAAGAAACTTACATAATTGCAAGCTTTTATTTTAGGAGATGTGAGAGTTATAGGATGTAACTCTTTAGGTGATAGTTTCTTTCAAATTCATGTGATGAATTTTGTAGAAATTGTGATTGATCAATATGTGCATATCACCTCACATGTTTTTCAAACTTATGCTAGTTGCACACACTACACAAGTTATTTTTTGCTAAACTGTGTACATGTGATTGTGTGTGTTTCTTTGGCCTGACCAACCGAGTTTGAGAATTTCTGGAAATTGATGCAGAACATGTTTGTTTGTTTGAGTTTTTTTTTTGGGGTATTGAAAGAAAATTTTGCTTTGAGGAATCTGGGTTGAATTCATGTGTTTTTGGAAAACATCTCATCTCATACTCATGTATTTTTCTCATAAAATCTGATGCTTTGAGAAGTGACAGCACTGAAATTTGTGTGTTTTTCAAAAAATCAATTTTTCCAGAATTTCGATCGATCGAAACTGATTTTCGACCGATCAAAAATGTTTTAAAATTAATGGAAAAGTTTCTGGTTGACTCGATCAATCCACGCTGAGTTTGGATCAATCGAAGCAGTTTTTCGACCGATCGAATGTAATTTTCGATCGATCGAATATCGTGCTGAATGTTTTTAAAAAAGGAGTTTTCCACGTGATCTCTTTACATTTTCAAAAACTTTTTCAACCTTTTTTGTCTCCCTACCAACCGGTCAAGCTATTTTTGGGTGGATTTGTCGTTTTCTTCCGATCTTTTTGCTAAATCTCTTTCTCCTAAGGCCGGTAAGTCCTTTTTGCCCCTCCTTTTGAATTTATTTTCATGTTTCATGCATTATTTTCATGCATTTTTGGGTATTTTCAGCATTTAGGTTTTTTGTCTTTTTGGGGTTGATTTTGGCTCCTTTTCTTTAAAATTTTTCATGGGTTTTTGTGGGGACACTATACACAAGCACTCCATATGGTTTAATTTGATTATTTTTGTGCTTTGTGGAAAATTTGAAATTCTAGGGCTTGAAATTGATAAAAATTGGGGTTTTTGTTCAATTTGATTGAAATTGATGAAATTGGCTTGTTGGATTGATAAATTTGATCATTATATTGTGTCAATTAACTATTGTGTTGATCAATTTATCACTTTGTTGTGTTTTGAAAATTTAGGGTTTTCAAATTAGGTATTTTTGATAAAAATTAATTGCTCAAGCCAATTTTGTTAATTTGAATCATGATTGAACTTGTTACTACAATAGTACATGCATCATTTGGTGTTCATACTCATGCATCATATAGATTTGCTATTTTTCTATATTTTATGCTGTGCTAACTTGCAGTCTGCCCTTGGTTTTTGGTTTTTGCTCTTCTTTTTCTGTGTCTCTCCTTCTTCCTTAGCACCATGCCTAGGAAAACTAGAGCCCGTAGGACTTCTGACCCTTCACCTTCTTTCGATAGTGATCGGTTTCCTAGTGCCCAGAACCAAGAGACCTATGAGACCCTTAATCTTAGGCGTCAAATTTGGGGTGAGCGTAGGGTTATCTTAGATGAGGTTGATCCTGAGGTGAGACGGAACTTTGAACGTCGGGGTTGGTTACCTCTACTTGATTTTGAGCGTCCTCCTCCTGCTTCTTTGATTAGAGAGTTCTATTCGAACCTCTCTATCCATGTCTACGATAACGACACCTTGGTAAAGGTGTGGTTACGTGGTGTGGAGTATCGCATTACCCCTCGGGTAGTGTCTAATGCTCTTGGTGTGCCCATTGTTGATCATCTTGTTTTTCCCTATGAGGAGTCTCCTCCTCTAGATGATGTCTTGTCATACATCACTGGGTCTTCTATCCAGTGGAGTTCTGATCCTCGGATCACTTCGGCTGAGCTTTCCGAGCTTCACTATCTCTTCTTTAGGATAGCGTGTCATTCTTTGTGGCCTATTTCTCATGTCCACACCATCCCTCTTGAGCGATGTGTGTTTTTGTATGCGCTAGTCACTGATGCTCCTATCAGTTTTCCTCATTTGTTCCTTCGTTCTTTGAACGAGGTTCATCGGTCTAGCTCTACGGCTCATGCGTTATTCTTTCTTATTTTCATTCATAGGATTCTCCTTCATCTCGGTCTAGATGATTTTCCTGTTTCTGAGCCTGTTCATATTATTGCTCCTATTGGTGCTACCTTTTTGAGGCAAAGGGCTGCTCAACTTCGAGCTAGCTCTAAGCGTCCTAGGGTAGAGCCTTCTGGTGTCACTCCACCCCCCTCTTCTTCTACAGATGTTCCTGCAGCTGAGCCATCTGCTGATCCTGTTGCTGCTGCTGCTGCTGATGTTCCTCCACCGTTTGATGAGGTTTCTGACTTTCGTCGGACTCTGGATACTGTCGTGACTATTCAGGCGGCTCATGGTCAGTTATTGGTGGACATCCTTGATGAGCTATGTGCCTTGCGAGCTAATCTGGCGAGCTCTCATCGTTCTCCTCCACCTCCTTTTGATGATGAGTGAGTGCCCTTTGGCAATTCGTCACAAAAAGGGGGAGTGAATATTGTCTATCTTGGAGATTTTTGTAGAGGATATTTTTGTTTTAGAGGGATTTTTGAGCTTTTGTAGTTTTGTGATACCTTGGAGCTTGTGGAGTTATTAGATTGTATCTAGGCGCTTCACTTTGTATTTTTTTTTTTTTTTTTTTTTGGCTCTTGATTAGGAGATATATGTTTTGTGATACATTGGTTACTGATATGTTTCTTGTTTCACTATACTTCATTGCTTATTGATTTATATTTATGATGTTATTCATGATATATGTCTTTATTTTGTGTTATGTGAAATCAAGAAGTTCTTTTTTATATTCCTTGTATTTTTTCTTCCACACATGCGTTTATGTGTTTGTTAAGTGTTACAGGAATATACAGGTTGTTTTCAGTCGAGCTACTGTCTACTTTGCAACTGTTGGATAGTAGTTTAGGTTGAATTGTCTAAGTGACTATTTATGTTGTAATGGGCTATTACAATGTGTAAATTTTGAGCTTTTGTTAAGTCTGTGTTTTGTCACGGATTGCCAAAGGGGGAGTTTGTTAGGTTCTAAGAATTAGGAACTAATGTATTAGAACTTCAATTTGTATGTTGGCAAACCATGATCAAAACAATGTTTAGTCTTGTGTTAGACTTGCTCAAAGTATGGGTCTTAATGTAAAGTTGGAATCGAGTTGTTGTGCAGAATTACTGTTAACTTTCTGTCAGACTCGATCGATCGAAAATTAGGCTCGATCGATCGAAAATCGGGCAGATCATTTTTCTGCAGAATTTTCCAACTCAGCCCTAGTCCATTTAATGTATAGGGTTTTATGTTTTGCCCTAAGTATATAAGGGAAAACCCTAGCCACGTTTTTAGAGTTCTGAATGCTGTGTTTGTGAATCTCATTGTGAGATCTAGAGGTGTTTGCCTTCACATACACTTAGGGTTTACAAACTTGAGATTCATGTCAAGAGTTGTGTAAATCAATACAGTTGCAGAATCAAAAGAGTACAAAGATATACAAGCAGGTGCGCTTGTGGATTTGCTGAAGAATTCAAGAAAGAAGGAGTCCGTGGATCTCGGAGCTATCATGGGGTCATGGTAGTAAGTTTCCTACACTTGGGTAGCAATAAGATGTTAGTGGTCTAAGTCTTATTGTGTAAACTTCGATTCTTTCATAGTAGATTCAGTTTACCTTGAGGATAGCTAGGTTAAATCCTCCCCAGGTTTTTACCGGTGTGGTTTCCTGGGTCATCATATCTTTGTGTTATTTATTTTCCGCTGCTTTGTTTGTTTTTGCCTATTTGTGTTAACCTAGATTTAATTAAATTACCTAAGTTATCACTTGGCTAATTTATTAGGTTAATCTGTTGGGTTTAAGGGGTCTAAACAAACTGACAGTTGTTGTTAGTTAATTTGTATGTTATTCATGCTTAGAAATATGTTTTGTTTTGTTTGGTTTTATTTTATTTTATTTTTTGTCTCATCATGTTTCGATTGGAAAGTTGATATGATTTGATATGTTGATGAATATGTTTTGATGTGTTAAGTGTTGCTCTTGTTTGTTGTTAGATCCAATGCATGTTTAGGAATAGATTTTGTTTCGTTTATCTTTGATGTCTTTGTTCTTAGTTTTGGTTGTGTAGATTTTATGTTTTAAAGCATGATAGGTTGTTAGATTTATTGTTTTGAAGTCTTGGTCTGTTTTCTGTGTTGCAGTGTTTGTGGCTGGGGTTTCTAGGTTGAAACCCACGTGCACATAATCTTTTTCGTCTCTGGTTTCTGGGCAGGGAACCCTATTAAGGTTGGCAGGAATACATTTGCCCCTACACTGGGGAGTTAAGGACTCTTCGTCTTAAAAGTATATTATGTTTTGCTATATGTATTTTTATTATTATTTATTTAATGTTTTTATCTTTTGCTTATAATCGTCTAACTTTCTTTTTCTTTCTTTTTTATAGTTGTTGGACGACCCTCTTTAAGCAAATTCCATCATGACCGCGTCCACAGGGCTCGTCTATACGCTGATAAGGATTTCCACTTGTTGGTGACCCTTCAACGACTTTTTATGTGGGGACTTGGTCCTAAGCCATCTGTTGAAGCTCTTGCTCACGAGCTCACAGTTCGCAGACGTGAGTCTTCTTTTTATACTTGGAAATTTTCTAAGTATTATTTGACTTACACTTTTTTGACTAACAATTTATGTTTTTCTTTCAGGGATGGAAACTATGAAGGAGAATAAAGGGAAGGAGGTAATGGACAGGGCAACCAGGCCTGAGGCTCAATCCCAGCCTCGTCTTTTTACTGGAGACAAGAGAAAAGCTTTGCCCAAGACGCTGGAGTTGGGAAACCTTCCCAGTCGTCGAGGGAAAAAGGCGAGCAGGGATCGTCCAGGCCTGAGATTGTTAGGCCTAACCCTCCTTGCTCCTAGCCGTCCATCCAAATTGTTGATGTTGACTCGTCCATCCTCATTGACATTATTTCTGCCAAGACCACTACTCCCACCTCGTCCTAGGCTCCTCAAAAGGTCTCTATGAACCTTTTGGAGAATGAAGATCTGGCTTGGGAGAGGTTTGAAAAGGCTGTTACTGGTGAGGACGTAGCTACGTGCTATGATATGTCTTTGAAAGAATTTGAGCATTCTGGTGTTCATGATCTTTTTAAGGTAAAACTCTTTTACCTCATCCTGTTTTAGTGACATGCATATATATATATATATATATATATATATATATTTAACAAAACTCTTTAATCACTCGTACAGCCCATGTCAAAGTTCATAGCTGCGTCCAGACAGGTCACGGAAATGGACAAGATAAAGATCCTGCTTGAGAAGAGGATCCAAGAGATCAAGGACGACTGCAAGGGTTGAGCTGAGGTGGCAGCTAAGGCCAAGGAGTTGCAAAATTTGGTTGAAGAGTTGAGAGCTGATGTGGTGGAGAAGGATACTCGCCTTGACTACCTTCAAAAAAGGAACGACAAGTTGAGTACCCTTCTCACTAAGGCAAAAGAAGATGCAGTAGTGGAGTTCAGAGCATCCAAGCAGTTCACTGATTTGCTAGACACCAATTATGCAGCAGGTTTTGAAGATTTTCGAATGGACGCTATAGAAAATTTCCCTGAAGTTGATTTTAGCTCCATCAAACTTAACTTGTTGCTGCTGCAAGCTCTCTCATCCAGACAAGTTCCGAG
Organism: Lithocarpus polystachyus; assembly: GCA_033629205.1. Lineage (NCBI taxonomy): Eukaryota > Viridiplantae > Streptophyta > Magnoliopsida > Fagales > Fagaceae > Lithocarpus > Lithocarpus polystachyus. The sequence goes on along the minus strand of CM066163.1, from coordinate 11,708,588 downwards.
GATATCAATATTGAAGATGATGCCACTACTTAGCCCACCCAGGACGTTGAAAATGATCCCCCGAAGTGAAAGCTTTTATTTCAGTTTTTCTTTAAGTTGTTTGTTGTGTTTTTTTATGAGGTCCATTGTTTAGGACCATTTAAAATTATGTTAAGTACATTTTACTCATCTACATCGCTTAAGACGAGCTTCCAAACAATTGCCTTTTAGGCTTTTTATTTTATAAGGGTTTTTGGACCCCCCCCCCCCTTTTTTTAACTTTATGAGTGAATGTTTCATTTTCATTATTCTTTTGTTTACTATTAAACATGTTGTTGTATGGACGAACCTTTTTTATATATATATATATATATATATATCCAAGTATGGCTCGTCCATAACAAGGATTCCTTCATGTTTAACATCCTTTACCATTCTTTGAATTTTGCAAGTATATCTCGTCTTTGTGAATGGCAATGGCTTTCCAGCTTCATTCATCCTCAGACTTGGCAGCTGGTTTTTACATTTCATCCATAAAGTTTATCTTGAAGGCCCAACTTTTTCTCGTCCAAATATTGGATTGTTTTAGCTGGCATCCTGTCCTTTGGACTTTAAATTTATGTACGCATTTCCTCGTCTATGGGCTGGACTAACACGTTTATTGCTTCACTTCGTCCATTGTTTGAACGAATATGCCTTAAGCTTGTTTTTCTTTGCTTTATCCTTGTTTCGAGGAAAGCTTGTAGACTCTACATCTCTACGTCCAAAGATTTTAATTCATCTTCAGGCTTTAGTATTTTTGTGGATGAAATTATGGAGATTAGATTTATACATTGCATGCACTGAAAATCCAAATCATATATTTATAATATAAACATCGTCCACAAGCATGGCACATACTTAGAAGCTAGTGCCTTTTAAGGAATATAAACATCATTCACAAGTTTCTGACCTTGTCTATAGTTAGTTTAAAACTAATACGCCCTTAAACGGTTAAAACATAATATATAATGTTAACAACACACATATAACAGAAAGCAACACAACAGCATCTCGGGTGGTCTCGTCCAAGATAATGCTCGTATAAGCTGATATTTTACTGATAATATCTTTTTAGGTGCTTAACATATCAAGAGTGCTCCAACTTTCTCCCATCCAAGGCTTCTAAGTAATACGATCCTTGTCTTTTGCAATTGATGACCCTGTAAGGTCCTTCCCAATTAGGTCCTAACTTCCCATGAGCTGGGTTTCTGGTTGCCAAAGAGACCCTTTTCAAGACAAGGTCCCCTATGTTGAAACCCCTGGGTTTTACTATTGCATCATATTGTCTGGTCATAAGGTTTTTATACCTTGATATCCTTTGCTCCACATTAATCCTTACCTCGTCTATTAGATCAAGGTTAAGGCGGAGTTGCTCTTCATTATCCTTCTCTTCATACTTCATCACCTGTGATTGGCCATATGCACTTCTGCAGGTATTACTGCTTCACTTCCATAGGCTCACTTGAAAGGAGTTTCCCTTGTAGGGGTTTTCACAGTCATCCTATAGGCCCAAAAAACTCCTGGTAACTCTTCTGGCCATATTCACTTTGCCCCTTCAAGCCGAGTCTTGATGATTTTTAACAAGAATTGGTTTACTACTTCTGCTTGACCATTCGCTTGTGGGTGGGTGGGTGAGGAGTAGTGAACTGAATTCCAAAGTGTTCGCAGAAGTCCCTAAAAAGTGCGTTATCAAATTGTCGTCCATTGTCTGATATCAATGCCCTAGGCATCCCAAACTTGCATAAAATGTTCTTTTAGACGAAGTTTTTGATATTCTGCTGCGTGATCTTTGCTAGGGGTTATTCTTCCACCAACTTAGTGAAGTAGTCAATTCTTACTACTAAAAATTTCATTTACCTGGTTCCGAGTGGAAAGGAACCCAAGATATCTAATCCCCATTGTGCAAAGGGTCACGGGGCCATTATTGGGGTGAGATACTCTGATGGCTACCTGGGAATATTGCTAAAGCGTTGACATTGGTCACACACCTTGACGTAAGTCTTTGCGTCTGCTTGAATCGTTGGCCAATAATAATCTGCACTGATGACTTTATGGACCAGTGCTTTTGCTCCTAAGTGATTTCCACATGTCCCTTCATGAACTTCACTCAGCACATAGTTTGCTCTATTTGGGGCCAAGCATCTTAGATAAGGGTGAGAAAAGCCTCTTCTATACAGAACCTCGTCTATAAAAACGTCTCTGGTTGATTTGATTCTTAACTTTCTGGCCTCGACGTTCCCTTCTAGAAGCCGTCCATCTTTTAGGTAAGCCACTATTGGGGTCATCCAACTTTTTTCTTCTTCTATTTGCTGTACATCTGGAAGATCTATGCTCGGCATATACTGAATTTCATCAAACTTATCCCCTGAATCATTCGCCAAGGCCTCTTTTGCTAAGGTATCTGCTTTCATGTTTTCTTCTCATGGGACTTGGATGAAACTAGCTTCTTTATATTTTTTCACAAGGCATCTTACCTTATTAAGATACTTCTTCATCCGCTCTTCTTTCGCTTTATACGTTCCATTCACTTAACCTATAACCAGTTGAGAATCTCCTTGGACGAGTAGTGATTTTGCCCCCAAGGACTTTGCCATTTTAGCCCCTTAAGAAGGGCTTCATAGTCCACTTCATTATTGGTTGTTGTATATTGCAGGTGAACTTTGTCCTTCAACTCATCTCCTTCTAGGGACTGCAAAACAACTTCTATTCCCCCTGTATGTAGTATAGACGACCCATCCACATAGATGACCCATCTTTGAAATTCGTCCGGCTCGTCCAACTCTCCTTGACTTGGAGTGAACTCCGCAATGAAATTTGCCAACACTTATGCTTTTATCGCACTTCTTGGTTGATACTTGACATCGAACTCACTAACTTCTATAGCCCATTGGACTAGTTATCTTGCGGCCTCGAAATTGTTTATTGCCTTCTTTAATGGATGATCTGTCAAGACATTGATGACATGAGCTTGAAAATAATGCCTCAACTTCCTTGAAGCTGTAATCAAGGCAAAGACTAATTTTTCCATCATAGGATATCGTCATTCCGCTCTTCTCAGTGCTTGGCTTGTATAGTAAACTGGCTTTTGTACCTTTCCTTCTTCCCAAATCAACGTTTAACTCACTGCATGTGGGGACACTGCTAAATTCAAATATAATTCTTCACGAGGTATGGACGGGCTTAACAGAGGAGCTGTAGTTAGGTAGGTCTTGAGGTCTTGAAAAGCTTTCTGACATTTGTTAATCCATTCAAATGCCTTCTTAAGTACTTTGAAAAATAATAAACACTTGTCAGTAGCTTTAGAGGCAAACCTGTTAAGGGCAGCGACTCCCCCAGTGAGAGATTGGACTTCTTTGATACTTCCCAGTGGCTTTATATCCAGGATTGCCTGAATTTTGTCGGGGTTTGCTTCAATTCCCCTTGTGAAACCATGAGCCCAAGGAATTTTCCCAACAAAACTCCGAAAGCGCACTTGCTCAGATTCAACTTCATGTTATACTGCCTTAGCGTGTCAAAGGTTTCTTGAAGGTCGTCCAGATGCTTTTGCTCGTCGAAACTCTTCACCAGCATATCGTCCACATAAACCTCCACATTCCGTCCTATTTGTGGGCGGAACATATGATTAACCAACCTTTGATAAGTTGCCCCCGCATTCTTTAAACCAAAGGGCATCACCTTATAACAAAACAAATCTTGACTAGTGATGAAGGACATTTTTTCTTGATTTGACTCGTCCATCTTTATCTGGTTATACTTTGAGAAGGCGTCCATGAAGCTTAACAACTGATGACCTACTATTAAGTCCACCAACTAATCAATGCGTGGCAAAGGATAATTATCCTTAGGGCAAGTTTTATTCAAATTAGTGAAGTCTACACACATTCTCTACTTGCCATATGCCTTCTTGACCATCACTACATTAGCTAACCAATCCGGGTAATAGACTTTCTGAATAAATTGCGTTGTGGTCAACTTCTGGAACTCTTCCTTAATGGCATTGTCTTACTCAGGAGTAAAGACCCTTTTCTTTCGATGAGCAGGCTTGTAGGACGAGTTCACATTAAGTTGATGAGTGATGACAGTTGAGTCAATTCCTGGCATGTCTTTATGACTCTATGCAAAAACATCAATACTCTTCATTAAGAAATGGACGAGGTCTTGCTTCGTCTTTTCCTTCATATTTGTTCCAATTCTAGTAAACTTCTATGGATTATTTTCGTCCAAAGGAATGTCTTCTAGCACTTCGGTGGGCGCTGCAACAACTCTTCTTTTCTCAATTCTCATTGTTTGAACCTGCTCGTCCATAGCCAACATAGCTAAATAACATTCTCTCGCTGTTAGCTAATCTCCTTGCACTTGCCCTATTCCATACTCTGTAGGGAACTTGACTGACAGGTTGTAGGTAAACGTCACTGCCTTCCAACTATTCAAAGTTGGTCTCCTAATGATGGCATTGTATGATGACGAACAGTCCACCATAAGGAAGTTTATTTCTTTGGTTATCTGTTGCGGATATGCTCCTACCACCACAGGCAATGTAACAGTTCCCACGGGTTGTACTTTCATACCTCCAAATCCCACCAAGGGTGAGTTCACTAGATGAAGTTGGTCTCACCGAAGCCTCATTTTCTAGAAAGCAGGATAATACAAGATGTCTGCCGAACTGCCATTGTCCACTAACACCCTTCTGGTCGTATAATCTGTAATAAGCAAAGTAATGACGATCGCGTCATCATGTGGGTGGTGAATCCTTTCAGTGTCCTCGTCAGTGAATGTAATGGCCTGTTCTTCAGTTTTCCTCATCTTTGGATCATCCTGAGAGTTAGACGTTATGCACTACCCTTAAGTACGTCTTCCTTGACTTGGAAGATTGCTCTGTCAAGATTCCTTCTACGATAACTATTATTTCTCTGAGTGGGGGTCATGATGGTTCTTCTAACTTTGCCTTCATCTTCTCGTCCTTGTGATCTTGTCCAAGGAAATTTCTCAACTTCCCTTGCTTAATGAGATTTTCTATTTGCTGCTTTAAATCGAAACACTAGTCCGTATCATGCCCATGGTCTCTGTGGAAGCGGCAATACTTGCTCCTATTGCACTTATTAGGATCTCCCTTCATTTTTTCCTGCCACTTCAAGAAAGGATCGTCCTTGATCTGCATAAGCACTTGTTCAAGCAGTATGTTCAAGGGTGTATATTGCTGACTCCGTGCCGAAGAGCCTGCCTTCTTGTTGTCTAGATCTTTCTTCTCTCTAGTCTTTGCCTTTTTCAGACGAGGACCCTACCCAGAATGGCGTGTGAGATCTGCTTCCATACGTTCAGCTCTTTTCTTTTTCTTAGCTATAATTGCGTCTTCTACATTCATGAAGTTTTGGGCTGAATAGACGAGTTTAGACATGGTCTGTGGCTCTTGCTCATAGAGTTTATAAATGAATAGATCAAAGTTAACCCCATTATGAAAGGCCACCAATAACAACTTGTCATCCTTCTTGTCCACTATTAGGGCTTCCCTATTGAAACTAGTAATGAAGGACCATAAACTTTCATTTTCTCCTTGCTCTATGGTAAGCAGACTAGACGAGAAACGTTTATGCCTTTGCCCTCCGATGAAGTTGTTGACAAACAACTTACTCAATTCTTCAAAGGAACTTACGGTATTTGGAGGTATCTTGCTGAACCGTACTCGTGCTAGTCCTTTGAGGGTAGTAGGGAAGGCACTGCACATAATCTCATCTAGAACCCCTTGGAGATGCATTGTAGTCTTGAAAGTAGCAGTATGATCATAAGGATCACGCGTTCCATCATACAAGTCCAAGGAAGGCATCTTGAACTTCGGAGGTAAGGGGTGACCGTTGATGGAAGTCGTGAAAGGGGAGTCTGTTCGATGAACTAAATCCTCTACGGGATTCGCCCTTCTCATGTTCTCCCTCATCTCGTCCATAACCTTCCTCATCTGGTCCATCTCCTTCTTCAAGTGTGGCACCCTTCGTAAAGTGGTACCCCTTGACTGGCTTTCGGGCTCAACATACCTTCTTGACTCTGGGCTTGTCCTTCCTTGTACCTTTCATGGCGTTGCCTCCGTAGATTGATTTTCCTAGTCAACTCTTGATTCTGATGGGTTAATTCTGCCATGGCGGCTGTCATGGACTGTATTTGTTGGATGGAAGGCGGTTGCGTGACAGGCGTTGATTTTCTATCACGGTAGGGATTACTAGAGGCATCCCTGCTCTCTTGGTGGCCTGGGCTGGTAGCCCTTGATCTTGTCCGAACCATACAGCCTTTTGTCAGAGAAAGACAAACTATAAACACAATTAACCTCTTTTCCCCACAAACGGCGCCAACTGATGATGCAAAGAAAATTAGTAAACTGAATACTTCGAGCTTCACAAGGGTTGGAAAATCTGAAAAAGGAAAACACACAATCAAAAGGTAGTCGAGGTGGACCAGCCAAGAACCCTTCGATGCTCAAGTTAGTTTTTCTCTCAAATTCTAGAGTGCCAACTTTTTTGGGAATTGTTTTATATGTATCTTGTCTTGTCGTAAATGAGTGTTTATATAGTGCATATTATAAGCGGTTACTTGTTTAGTAACTTCTCCTATATTTGAGGAGGTTTTCTTATAACTGTTATAGAAGTTATGATATTTATTCTCATCTTCTATAATTGTTTTTGGAAGTTAAGTGCTTGGCAGGAGGTTACAGTGGTGCATCAGGATCTCACCACGTGTTCTAATTCATAAGCCCGTGTGGACAAATCTTGTTTTGGGGGTTGTCCATGTCTCGATGACCATCCTAGGTTTGGACAAGGTCATCCAGCATCCTTCTTTGGACGAGCTCCTCTTCAAGAGCCCATGAATAATACGGTGGGTGGGTAACAGGCCTAATTATCATGGTGTTTTATATTCTACGGACGACTACTCAAGGATGAGTCATACTTGGTCTTTCCCCATCACAATTGAATGAAAGTAAAGTTAGAAAACTAAAATAAATTTTAGTCAAATTTAATGGGTGCAATTTATATTTTAGCCTAATTTTTTAAACAAAATTTTTGGGTTTTTATTTTTATTTTTGGTCTTACCTACCATGTCTATCATTTTCTCATCCTTAGTCCTTAATATTACAGAATCCCATTTGATGTTTAGTATAATATTAGATAGTTATGATTTGGTATTTGGTAGACAACATGTTTAGTAAAATCTTGCATGAATTGAATAATTAATATTGTTCAATTTATATTTTGATCAACTTTAGAGGTCGTATATTTAGCTCCCCTAATGAGTTTTAACTCAATTGTTCAATTTATAAGTGTTTGGTGGAGGATAAAGTTGTGGGTTCAAAGACCTGCTATAATATCAATATATATATATATATATATATATATTTTAAAAAAGAACAATAATAATAACACCACCAAGGTGGAAGGTGGTCTAGTGGCCAAGTCTTGAGCCAACAATACTTAGGTCTTTGGTTTAAGTCCCCTTGATCCCGAGTGGTGCCCATATCCTTTCGTGTTGCCCTAGATAAATAAATATATTAAAAAAAATCATAACAACGACCACAATATAAGAGTGGCATAGTGTTTGACTTGTATTACCAAACACTCACACATGATCATATGGAGATATTTATTTATTTGAGGAGCGAGAAGAACAGGGTAGCGGTGTGGTAAGTTCTAAAATAGAGAAAACAAACTATTTGATTTTTGAATGAAGAGCGTAATGAAAACTAAGAGTTTTATAACGAGGCTGATGGTAGAGTTTTTAATGAAGAAGGGATTTCAAGTTTTAGTTTAGATTCGTGGGATTCGAGCAACAAGTGAGATATTTAAATACAAAGAATGTGACTTTGGAATTTGAAATGTGCTTTTGTTTCTATAATTTTAAAGACAAATAATAAGATTTTATTTGGTGAAGATTTATTTTTATTTAGGTTTTAGTATAGACTTGGTTGAAATTCTATGATAATAATATCCTTTATTTATTTATTTATCTATTTATTTATTCATTTATGTTTTCTAGTGTTATTATTTGTGAAATATTGATTTTGAAGTGTATTAGGGGTAGTTTCTTAGACATAATTTTAATTAGTATTTAAGCATGCCTATTTTTTTCAATTTACATATTTATTTTAGGCAAAAATACCATTTTTGGACTCGCAATCAATTTGGTTCCTATATTTTGGTAACAATCAATTTGGTCTCTACTACTAACTCACTAACTGAAAATGCATACGTGGCATATGGTGTGCATCGTTGGCACATGTAATGCGAACGTGGTGAATTAAATTTTAATAAATATTTAAAAAATGTCACATCAGCATTTAGATTGAAAACAAATAAAAAATAATAATTTCTCAAAATTTTAAAGATATGAAAAAAGTGGTAATAACATTTTATTTCCTGAATGATTTTTTGGGCTTATATTTGGTTGAAGCAGCCAAACTTATTATTTATTTTATTCCCTTGAATTCTAATTTATTATTTTTTATTTATAATTATAATTCAAAAATTATGAACAAGATAAATACATCAAAATAATAATAATAATTTTTAATATAACATTTTTAATAAAGTTTAATAAACATAAACATAATTTTTTATAACATTAACATGAGCATGTATGTTATTTTTCATTATTAAAAAAAAAAAAAAATCAAAATGTCTATAAATTAAAAGGATTTGAAAAGTTAGTTATCTGATCTCTCAATTCTCTAAGTTACCACTTATCTTTACCTAACATTACTTGTAGGGGGAAAAGGCCCAATACCAGATAATGGGCCATGGGCTTGTCCGAGGAGGCCACTTGTCCGAGAACAACCAGTTATGAAAGAAGTACCTGGCCTAACTCCCCTCTGACGTACAAGTTACGCGAAGGAGAAAAGGACTTGTCCGAGGAGAACTTACTGCTCGGATCATCAAAGGAACGGCCGAGATGAATGTTCCAGCACCGGTCCTGATATTTCCGAAGAATCCCCTGACTTATATGGGCCAAAGGGGACAGGTGGCAACCAGGAGATATTTCACAAAAGGCTGCTGACACCGCATTTATGTGGACAGGACCCCTAAACAGTGCTACCTCGGTTTCTGCAACTCACAGAGTACTAAAGAGGGTGGCTGATGGGACAGGCACTCGAGTATAGGCCTGGATGATCAACAAATGGAAGGTCCAGATTGTCTGAAAGGGACTATATAATAGGAGAAATCCACCATGGGAATGGTGGAGGAGAACAATCTCAAGAACTCCTGTAACAGTTCTGATTCAACACATTTACTAGAACAAAGCTCCTCGGATTGTGCCGAGGATGCTCTTTCACTCAGTTCATCTTTGTTGGACCCACTAAAACCTAGCTCTTCAACCCACTCTCTACAAATTTATTGTATTGGGCTCACTGGGCCAAGATTCCATACATTCCAGGAACTGGTCTAAAATTCGTGTCCCTACAATTGGCGCCGTCTGTGGGAAGAGCTTGTGTGATAGTGAGTGCAACGGTTAGGCCCCCATCAGCAAGAATCCTTGGGTAAAGCCATTATGGTGGCCAATTACTATGTAAACAAGTCACTACATGAGGCCAAGGTCTATACTTCGAGGGGATGATTACATGGGGCAAAGCTCTAGGGGCTTTTGACATCGAATACATGCCTCGAGAACCTTTATTCTAGAAGATATATGTCGATGGTGCCGCAAATCAAAGGGGCTCCGAGCAAATCAAAGGGGCTCCACGGTGGGGTCAGTTCTATAAACAAAGCCTTAGCTACGCCGGGTCCTCGGACTCTCTGCTAAGCAACCCTTTAGCTACGTCGGGTCCCTGAGACCTCCTGCTAAGCAATTCCCTAGCTACGTCGGGTCCTCGGACTCTCTGCTAGGAAGAGCCTTAGCTACGCCGGGTCCCTGAGACCTCCTGCTAAGCAATTCCCTAGCTACGTCGGGTCCTCGGACTCTCTGCTAGAAAGAGCCTTAGCTACGCCGGGTCCTCGGACTCTCTGCTCAGCAACTCTTTAGCTACGTCGGGTCCCTCAGACCTCCTGCTAAACAGAACCTTGGTCGTGCCTGGTTCCCCGGACCACAGACCTTGGGTAAATTAATACTGCTAAGTGCAGAACAGAACCTTGGTCATGCCTAGTCCCTCGGACCACATACCTTGAGTAAATCAGCACTCCTCAAACGTACCCAACACCTCGGATCGCTGCCGACGGTCCAAGCCGAGCACGTTCACAAAACTGAGCTTGGGGGCGCCTCCGCGTGGATAAGTGGGGAAGCTTCAATGGGTCCTACCCCTAGAGAAATCAAAATCCCACCTCTCTCCTCGGATAAGAGGGAAAGCCGGAATTTTGAGGGGCTATTGTAGGGGGAAAAGGCCCAATACCAGATAATGGGCCATGGGCCTGTCCGAGGAGGCCACTCGTCCGAGGACACCCAGTTATGAAAGAAGTACCTGGCCTAACTCCCCTCTGACGTACAAGCTATGCGAAGGAGAAAAGGACTTGTCCGAGGAGAACTTACTACTCGGATCATCAAAGGAACGGCCGAGATGAATGTTCCAGCACCGGTCCTGATATTTCTGAGGAATCCCCTGACTTATATGGGCCAAAGGGGACAGGTGGCAACCAGGAGATATTTCACAAAAGACTGCTGACACCGCATTTATGTGGACAGGACCCCTAAACAGTGCTACCTCGGTTTCTGCAACTCACAGAGTACTAAAGAGGGTGGCTGATGGGACAGGCACTCGAGTATAGGCCTGGATGATCAACAAATGGAAGGTCCAGATTGTCTGAAAGGGACTATATAATAGGAGAAATCCACCATGGGAATGGTGGAGGAGAACAATCTCAAGAACTCCTGTAACAATTCTGATTCAACACATTTACTAGAACAAAGCTCCTCGGATTGTGCCGAGGAAGCTTTTTCACTCAGTTCATCTTTGTTGGACCCACTAAAGCCTAGCTCTTCAACCCTCTCTCTACAAATTTATTGTATTGGGCTCATTGAGCCAAGATTCCATACATTCCAAGAACTGGTCTAAAATTCGTGTCCCTACATTACTTTAAACAAATAAATAAATGAAGGTATAAAGGTAACTGGGGAGGAATTTTTTTTTTTTTTTAATTTAGTTACATTACAGATTCCCTTTAATTTATTTTTAGACATCATATCTACTTGACATTATGAAATAGTGATTTTCAAAGCACATGTATATACGTTCAAATATACAACAAACATATGTTATCATTGGGTAGAAAAATCAAAATAAAAATTCAACGCAATCCATCAATCTCAATGTGAGGCAACAACATCAACTTCCATGTGTCCTTAGCACACAACACTCCTTTTATAGTCACTATTGTCCATGGACCACAAAATAGTAAAGGAATTACTGAGAACATCGTCATGATTTGAAACTAAAAATTAAAATATTTGTACTAGATGAACACTAGTGAATTAGTTGATTCGGACTGTTCCATTTCTTTTTAGTAATGTGGAGAAATAATAGACACATTATATAGAAAAAAATAAAAAATAAAAGGGATGGATTCAAAATTTGGAATAAGGTTATAGAGTTATCATAAAAGCAGTTTGTTGAAGACATTGATGCCAACTGTAGTCGCCCTACAAGAAGCAGACTAGTATGAATAAACATGTTGATAAATGTTTCCAAAACGAACACTATCATGTCTGCAACTAAGACAACAATCAAGTTTGATGTTGATGCATTTGTACTTAATTTGAAAATATGTATAGGCTTTTTCCTAAGGATATAGGAGAAGAGAGGGACAAATGGGTCAAAGTTAGAGTGCTAGCCTAGATGAGCCCTAAAGTAGACATTAGAATCTATTTGTGTTTTAAGAAATTAGAAACAATCTTCATGGAAAATTTACTGTAGAACATTGTCATGTATACAACCAAGACAAGGATTGTATTTGGTGTTGATGCATTGGTACTCAATGAAAAGGACTCTATTTGAGTTATGTTGTCCATGGTAGTCACCACGGTGGCTCTCGCACCAATTGTGGTTGCCACTGTAACCACGCCGCAAATCTTGTAATAATTACTATATTTAAATAAATTATTTTTATTAAAAAATAATAAACATAAATATAAATGCAAATATTAACATTAATATGAATGTGTATGTTGAAAACTCCTGATCATTCTTATGCTTTCCTCCACAAGTTTAATACCAATCTAAAGGATGATTTTCAAACTCATTTCAAAGAAATAAAGAATTTTATACCAACAAAAAAAAAAGAAAAAAAAAAGGAATGACAATTATTTAAAATATACTGGGTCAAACTAAGGAACATTTGGAGCCTGGTCAGGTTGTGCAAGCACCATGACCCTAGCAGTTCCATCAAGATTTATCACTTGGTATTTCCATTGCGGGAAGTGAGGATATTTTTCTTGGAAATGAGCACTTGGACTCTCTACATTGCTAGAAGGTCGAGAAAAAGTCCTATCTAGAGATGAACTTCCAAGGTCTTTCATAGAGGCCTACAAAAAAATGTTCAAATTTCATAAATCCAAAGATGGAAATTCAAAGAGAGAAAGATAAAGCTCACTGGCACTCCACATCTGCTGGTAAAGCATGTTGGTGTGGGTGTGTGTTCCAAACACTTTTATTATTATTTATTTTCAACGGAAATACTATTTTCGTCCCTACATTTTCACCTCATTTCCACTTTGGTCCCTACTTATTTATTTTACCTCTTTAGTCCCTAAAATGAAAAACGCGTTTTATTTTAGTTCTTACCATCATCTCACTAACGGAAATTGTCTACATGGCAGACGGAGTGTCCTATTGACACATTAAATGCTGACATGGCCATTAAAATGATAATAGAAAATTTTATTTGGTATTAAAAAAATGCCATGTCAGTATCTAAATTTAAAAAATTAATTTATCAATTTTAACTAAATAAAAAAATTAAGAACAGAATAAAAAATAAAAAATAATATGTATTAAGATCTAAGTTTATCTTGAACAAAAGCAAAAAGAACACAATCCTAGAACACTTTGGTTACATCAAGTTTCGTCCATTTTGTGAAACAGCTCAAAGTCTACAAACTAGAACACCATATCTCTATTGCAAACACATCAAAAATAGACAAAAAACCTTAATTGCCATCATATTTCGAGTTAGCCACTATGTAATGATATGCTATCACCTATACGAAAAATGAACACTCCAAGGAAATTGGCAAAGAAGCTGAGGTCTAATCGTCGATCATCTGCAACACAACACGCAAATATAGCAACTTTGCACCATTACCCCCAAAACATCACAATATCATTTTCTCATTCTTGCTCATTAACAACGCTAGAAGTAAAATAAGATCGATTAGGAAAAATTGACTCATGGCTACCCAATTAATCACGCATCCAAGCAAAGATCAAGGGCTTGAATCGAAATGCAGATCAAGGGTTTGGATCTGAGGTTTGTGTTTGGCTTTTCAGAAAGTATAAGAAAATTTGGGTTTTGAGTTTTGTGTTTGGGGGCCAAAAATCTGGGTTTGATTTTTGTTTTTGATGCTTTGGTGGTGTGGGGTTTGAAATATGGGTTTGAATTTAATTTTTTGCATCTAGATTTGAATTTAATTTTTTGGGTTTGTGTTCTTGTTCAAATGTTTATTGTGTTCATGTTTAATTTATCAATTTTATCTGCGTTTGTCAAGAATGTTGGCATGAATTCTAATTTGGCTCTAAGGTTCAAATTTTCTGGGTTTTAAATTTTGTGTTGATGTTTAATTTCTTTTTCATGTTTAATCTGATGTGACTCTGAAGTTTAATTTTGTGTTCTTATTTTATGGGTTTGTGATTTTTGGTTTTTAATTTTGTGTTCTTCAATCTGGGTAGGTGTTCTTGTTCAAGATACACTTAGATCTCAATTCATATAATTTTTGGTTTTTAATTCTGTTTATAATTTTTTTTTATTTAGATAAAATTGACAAATTATTATTTTTAATTTAGATACTGTCGTGTCATTTTTTAATGCCAAAATAAAAATTGTGGGGACTATTTTTGCCGGTCCTCGGCAAGGCTCTGGGCGCAGTACCGAGGAGGCTCATGTTGCCGGTCCTCGGCAAGGCCATGGGCGCAGTACCGAGGAGGCTCAGATGTCCCACATCGAAGAGAGCTTCCCCCACTTTCAACTTTATAAGCTGTGAAGCGAAGGAAGTAGTGTACCATCGTATTTTCGTATTCGAATACGGAAATACGATGGTACACTTCTTCCTTCGCTTCACAGCTTATAAGGTTGAAAGTGGGGGAAGCTCTCTTCGATGTGGGACATCTGAGCCTCCTCGGTACTGCGCCCATGGCCTTGCCGAGGACCGGCAACATGAGCCTCCTCGGCACTGCGCCCATGGCCTTGCCGAGGACCGGCAAAAATAGTCCCCACAATAAAAGAAGCTTCTTTTATTGTGGGGACTATTTTTGCCGGTCCTCGGCAAGACCATGGGCGCAGTACCGAGGAGGCTCAGATGTCCCACATCGAAGAGAGCTTTCTCCACTTTCAACCTTATAAGCTGTAAAGCGAAGGAAGTAGTGTACCATCGTATTTCCGTATTCAAATACGAGAATACGATGGTACACTACTTCCTTCGCTTCACAGCTTATAAGGTTGAAAGTGGGGGAAGCTCTCTTCGATGTGGGACATCTGAGCCTTCTCGGTACTGCGCCCATGGCCTTGCCGAGGACCGGCAACATGAGCCTCCTCGGTACTGCGCCATGGCCTTGCCGAGGACCGGCAAAAATAGTCCCCACAAAAATTATTATTATTATTTTAATGCCCACATCAGCATTTAGTATGCCAACAATGCACTTCGTTTGCCACGTAGACAATTTCCGTTAATAAGATAACGGTAAGGACTAAAATAAAATACTTTTTTCATTTTAGAGACTAAAAGCGGTAAAATAAAAAAGCAGGGACCAAAGTGAAAATGGAGTGAAAATGTAAGGACGAAAATAGTATTTCCGCATTTATTTTCTAGCCTTCGAAAATTTATGAGTAATCTAGCCGTTGGCCAATAATGGGTAAATTAGCCGTTGGACTTTTATGGGTTTCTAGTAACCAATAACTATAGACCATTATTGTCATAAGTAACTTATATGATACCCATCATAACACCCTTTCACAGAGGTCATTTTTTTACTCTATATTTCCAAATATGCAATTTCTATTCTCTTTCTCTCTCACATATTTTTTTTTAAGGAATGACAATATTAGAAAGTTGTTTTTGAATCTCCGTGAGTGGAAGTGCTTCCATTACATAGGTTGACACTATAGTATAATCCTGGAGGGTTATTTGGCCCAGAGAACTTGTCGCACTGAGTTTTATTTTGGGTAGCACGAATCAAATGACACTTAACCTAAAAGCTTAGGGATTAAAAAGGTAATTTTATGATATTTTTTAAAAACGTTGTATTGGTATGAAATATTTAGAAAGGCCTGAGACAAATTTGGACTCCAATTTTAAAACCCGCTGAGGTTTGACACACAACCTAAAAGATTAGATACCAAATATGTAATAATTAGTAAATTTTTTTTTTATATGTTGAAATGGATTGGCATAAAATTTTTAGAAATTCCTGAGACAACTTTGGGCTCTAATTTTAAAACCCCTTGAGGTTCGGGAGCCTTTAGGACTTGTTGACCCATAACCGACCAAATCAATGAGGTAATTACTAAGTAATATTTTATACTGATAGTTTTTTTTTTTTTTTTTGGTCGCTAAAATGCAATTTAAACCCTTTTAAGTTTAGTTGGAATTTGTTTCAGTCTTCTAACTTTACTTTCGTTCAATTGAGTCCTTCAAGTTTTAAATTTATTCAATTCAAGTATTCTATCTAATTTTGTTGAAAATTTTCCTTTAAAAAAAAATTATTATTTTCACATGAGAACAAATATCTTCAAAAATTAATAGGAGAAATTACAATTTACCACCTTAAACTGTACTCAATATTACACTTTATATTTTAAACTTTTCGAATGCATGTTTTGCATCCTAACCATAACCTTTGTTACATTTTGCACCTCGATATTAAATTTGTTGTTAACTTGGACAAAAATTCAAAATTTAAGGTGCAAAGTGTAATCAGGAGTATAATTTAGGGTGGTAAAGTGTAATTTTTCCTTTGTTTTTAAAGGTTTGAGAAGATAGACAATTAGCTCTTTTCACATGATGCCATATTTTTCCATTCAAGTTAACAGCAAACTTGGTGTTGGGGTGCAAAGTGTAACAATGTTTATAGTTTATGGAGTAAAACGTGTATTCAAAAAATTTAGGGCATAAAGTATAATTGAGGGTATAGTTTAGGGTAATAAAATATAAAAATTTTAAATTAATAAAATATTTTATAAATTTTTTATGTGAGAATTTTTTTTTTCATTAGTTGATTGCATACTTAATGATAGTTTTTCTTAACGTAATTTGAATAAAGGTCTGTTGGGGAAGACCAAGTATAGCTCGTCCTTGTGATGGTCGTCCATGAGAAGTAAGCCCGTCCTAGAATGTAACTTCTTAGGACGAATCACACTGACCAACCATCCGTAGTCTCAAACCCCCTCACCCTTAGACATGGGTCTGTGAAACCACAAGCATAAAGGGGTCGTCCAAGCCTTGGCGGCCTCCAATGGTCGTCCAAGCATGGACGTGCCTCCACTGAAATCACTCCATGGATCGGAGAATACGTGCTACGTGGAAAGATCCTGAGACACCGTTATAACCTCGACAAATATTTCAACTTCCTATAGCAGTTATCTCCTGACCTCCACAAATGAGGGGAAAGTTATAGGGTAGTAACCGTTCTTCTGGCCCTATATAAACACCTTTCTTCGACAGAAAAAGTAAGTAAGAATCTCTCTAGACACTCTTGGTAAAATTAGAAGTTTTCTTGATTTTGAAGAGGAAAACTAACTTCATCATCGGAGGGTCTTAGACCGGCCAACCCCGGTCTCCTTTGATTCTTCATTTTTCTTTACAGGCCTTCGAGATCATCAAAGTCCAAACGTTCAGCCTACTGATTCGAAATAGCATCATCAAGGTCTAAATTGAATAAATTTGAAATTTAAAGGATTCAACTGAACGAAAGTAAAGCTAAAAAACTAAAATGAATTTTATTCAAATTAAATGGGTGCAATTTATATATTAGCCTAATTTTTTTAACAAATTTTTTGGGTTTTTATTTATTTTATTTATTTTTGGCCTTACCAACCATCTCTAGCCTTTTCTCATTCTTAGTCCTTAATATTACAAAATCCCATTTGATGTTTGGTATAATATTAGATAGTTATGATTTGGTAATTTGGTAGAGAACATGTTCAGTAAAATCTTGCATGAAATTGAGTAATTAATATTGTTCAATTTATATTATGATCAACTTTAGAGGTCATATATTTAGCTCCCCTAATGAGTTTTAACTTCGGTTGTTCAATTTATAAGTGTTTGGTGGAGGATAAAGTTGTCGGTTCAAAGACCTGCTATAATAATAATAATAATTTTTTTTTTTTATAAAAGAACAATAATAATAGCACCACTAAGGTGATAGGTGGTCTAGTGACTAAGTCTTGATCCAACAATACTTAGGTCTAAGGTTTGGGTCCCCTTGATCCCACATGGTGCCCATATCCTTTCGTGTTGCCCTAGATAAATAAATATTAAAAAATAATCATAACAAAGACCACAATATATGGTAGGTGGTATAGTGTTTGGCTTGTATTACCAAACACTTACACATGATCGTATGGAGATATTTATTTATTTATTTGAGGAGCGAGAAGAACATGGTAGCGGGGTGGCAAGTTTTGAAATAGGGAAAACAAACTATTTGATTTTTGAATGAAGAGTGTAATGAAAACTGAGAGTTTTATAGTGAGGTTGATGGTAGAGTTTTCAACAAAAAAAGGATTTCAAGTTTTAGTTTAGATCCGTGGGATTCAAGCAACTAGTGAGATATATAATATACAAAGAATGTGACTTTGGAAATTCAAATATGCTTTTGTTTCTATAATTTTAAGACAAATAATAAGATTTTAATTGGTAAAGATTTATTTTATTTAGTTTTTAGTACAGACTTGGTTGAAATTCTATGATAATGATATCCTTTATTATTTATGTTTTCTAGTGTTATTATTTGTGAAACCTTGATTTTGAAGTATATTAGGGGTAGTTTCTTAGATGTAATTTTAATTAGTATTTAAGCATGCCTATTTTTTCAATTTACATATTTATTTTAGGCAAAAATACCATTTTCGAGTTCATGGTCAATTTGGTTCCTATATTTTGGTAGCAATCAATTTGATTTCTACTATTAACTCACTAACTGAAAATGCATATGTGGCGTATGCTGTGCATTATCGGCACATGTAACGCTAACATGGCGAATAAAATTTTAATAAATATTTAAAAATGTCACACCAGCATTTAGATTGAAAACAAATAAATAATAATAATTTCTCAGATTTTAAAGATATGAAAAAAAAATGGTTATAACATTTTATTCCTTGAATGATTTTTTGGGCTTAGATTTGGTTTAGGCAGTCAAACTTATTATTATTATTAGTGGTAGCAGTAGTAGTAGTAATAGTAGCAGTCGTAGAGGCCATTAGAAAAACCAAAAAAGTAACAATTGAATTGCAAAACTTTTTGTATCAAGCTTATTAAATCAACAAAATATATAATGGAAATATCATTTCAATTACGATATATCTTTTATACATATAGTTGGAAGCATCACAACTTCATATATTTGTATATACAAACATGATTATATGTAAGGGAGATGCCAAGTAACATTTTCATTTTCTTCTTCTTGCTTGACATAATTTTTTAAAGCTTAAGAATGGAAAACGTTAAAAATATCAAAAAATACCAATTGAATTGCAAAGCTTTTAATGTCAAACTTATTTGATCAATGAGAAATATACAATAGAAAAGAAATATCATATACAATATATCTGGTCTACATATAGTTGGAAGCATCACAACTTCATATATTTGTATATAGTATTGTGATTATATGTAAGGAAAATGCCAAGTAACATTTTCACTGGCTTATTCTTGCTTGACATAACTTTTTAAAGTTTAAGAATGTATAATAAAACTTTTGCATACTTCAGTGACAAAAATAATGTTTTAAACAATTTTTTTTTTTTTTTTTGACTTTACAGTTCAATTAATGATCCACTACTTCGATCAAATTACTTAACTTTTAAGATTTATTTAACGACTAGTCAGGGTTGTTTACTATACTTTTATAATCTTTCACCGGCAACAGTTATTGCAGAATTATATTTTAATGTGATCTAAAATGTTTGAAGCACATGAGACTTTGAAATGGTCAAAGCACTAGAAGTCTACAAAATTAACGGCCAAGAATAAGTGACAAAAATTCAAATGCCCTTTCGGGTCATTTGGTTTGCTGTTTCTTAATTTAACTGAACTTGAACCCCAAGCCAAGGTTAGTGCACTGCACCCTGATTCCTCAAAGTACGTCACCGCGGACGCCAAGTGATCTCTCCCTGTCTCTCTCCACTCGTCAACGATGACGTAGGTAGCCATATACATTTTTTAAAACCTCTTTCCCTCCAAGATACTGTAACAATTCTTATAAAAAATAGTGGATAACTTTTAGCACGTTATTAATGTCTAAAAAAAGTAATTTTTTTAATATTAAAATATAGAACTCCAGAAAATTAATTAATCATAGTCAAAACTCTTTTTATTTTCTTTTACAAACATAAAAAATTAAATTGACTCATTTTAAAATAAATAATAAAATTTTAGATACTCTAAAATTAGAGTATTAAGCTTGAACCTCAATAAAAAAGAATAACATGTGTTTTTGACCAACTAAGCACAAATGTGCATGTGAGAAGAGGATAGTTGAAAAAGAAATTGGAGTTCAATTTCGCATACACAAAAAACTAATTTGTATCCTGGTCTGATAATAAAAAAACACAATTATCATAAGTAAAAATCATAAATTAAAATTCTAATATATATGCACATATTATCCTCTTAAGATAATATATATAGTCCAATTATATTTCAAAATTAGATTTTAATTGTAGTCTAATTTTATACCACGTGTTTTATCCTGTTTATATATATTTTTAATTTCTAGATAAGTTAATGTTGTGTAGAATACGAAAAGTCTAATATAAATAAACCATAAAAAAAAAAACCCAATAAAAAAGAGTAAACTCATGTATATATCTTTGACTTAAACAAAATATAATTTGAATCCATATATCTTATAAAAAAAAATTAAATTCATATATGTGTAATTGTGTTGTTTTTAATTGTACTGTATATATACACAAATTATACACTTAGTTAATAAACAAATAAATACAAATTCACGTGTTATTCTCTGGAGATATTTTAAAAAAAAATAACATTAACAACACAACTATTTATACAATTTTTACCGCAATTTTCCGTCACTTTTTTTTTTTCTTCTAAAACTCACAAAACAATACAACTTTTACCACAAATTTTATTTTCTAATTAAACCTAGGCTCAACTTTTTAACACGTGGGTATTGGGTCACCTTCTAGTTTCAAACTTCTAAAAAGGTCTGTAGTACTTCTAAATAATTGGTTTCACTTTCTTTTTGTGTGTGCTACTCCCGCGGCGCGCGCACCGGTCTTATAAATAGAGAAAGCGTGGAATCTCCAAATTGAAAGTTATAGTAAAAGCTTTACGGTGTCTTTATGAACCCAGCACGAATTCGTTGCTCAAAAATGGCGGAGGAAATCAGAAACGCCGAGATGGGATCCGCTGCCGCCGCCACCGCCACCGCAAAATCAAGCTCTCTGTGGCCCTCTGTTCTCCGTTGGATCCCCACCTCCACCGATCACATCATCGCCGCCGAGAAGCGTCTTCTCTCTCTCGTCAAGTATTAATCAATACTCTCATACTATGAATATTAAATTTTCCCCCCAATTTTGAAACTATAAACCCTAATTTCCATTGTCTGAAAAAATTCGTTGTAAAACTCTTAATTTTTTTTGGTTGAAATATAAATTGGTGTTCATTGTTGGAAATTCTGATATTTTAGTTCCTTTTTACATGTTCTTAATCATTGTATTTTAGGGTTTGATAATGGTAATTATTGGTGGTGTTTTGTCTGATTTTGAAATGGTGGGTGAATTTGCTTGGATTTTTAGGACTCCGTATGTTCAGGAAAAGGTTGATATAGGTTCTGGCCCACCTGGCTCTAAAATCAGGTGGTTTCGTTCTAAAAGCACTGAATCGAGGTTTATCAACACGGTTACATTTGATGCCAAGGAGGGTTCACCCACTCTTGTAATGGTTCATGGTTATGGTGCTTCTCAAGGTTTCTTCTTCAGGAATTTCGATGCTCTTGCCAAACGTTTTCGGGTCATTGCTATTGATCAGCTTGGGTGAGCTTTTTCTTATCTTGAATCTACATTGTTGTTATGGACCTATGGCTTACATTTTTATGTTTTTGATTCACGTTTTAGGTAATTGCAAGAAATTTTGAGTAGAGTGTTTTGCCCATAGGAAACTTTTCTGATATAAATAATTGTGCATATGGTAACAAAGAGTTAATGACATGCCACTAGAATCTAGATACACATTTATTTGTAATATTTAATCCGAACCATGAGATGGTTCCGTTTCAAAATCATAGAGGCATTTTACGGGGGGCTCTTGGAGTATAGCTATTTAACATATGTGGTATTTTAGATGCCATAGACACTAACCTTAGTTTGGAAGTTTGTTTAATGCATATACTTTGCAGTCATAAATCACAGAGACCATAATGAGCAATAATCCTGCATAGGCAGAATGCTTTTAATAGTGTTGAGATCAAATGCTATGCTCTTCGTTATGTTGTTTGATTGTTGGACAATTGCATGTGCATCAATACGCTGTTGCTGTTGGAGTTCAACATGGTTTTGTAATCTTAGTTTGAAATAGGATAGCATTCTGGATTTATGAAGTGGGAAGTTATGATAATCAATCAGAATAGCAGTGTTGCTAGAGAGACAAACAATGTGAGTGTCTATATGTTTTTTTATGTAAGTAAATGAATTAATCTAAACGAAGAAGGTGGCAGCAACCTTAGCACATGGTAGGCTCGAGAAAGAGAAGAAAATTTGTGCCTTTGCAATGTATTATTTAGTACCTTTGGTGCAAAATAAAAATTATATCACCCTTTTTGGATTTTTTGAAAAAATGTTTTGTACATCTGATGTTGAGTGCTGCACAGATTTTTCTTGTTAAAGCCTTTGGTCCTCAAATTGCTTTCTAGATTCTGCTTTAAAAACATTTATTGTATCTTATTTGTACATATTATTAACTTCCCTTTATGCCCCTTTTAGCCCTTTTTTTGGGGAAGATTTGGGGGGGGGGGGGGGATATGGGATCTGTCTTTGATGAGAGACATATTTCTGTACCTTGTTGCTTAGCTTAATTGTATTTGTACATATTCCTATTTTGTTTGCAGATGGGGTGGATCAAGCAGGCCCGACTTTACATGTAAAAGCACTGAAGGTAGTTTTACATTGAGACTGCTCTATTTCACATTGAATGGACTAATGGAGAAGTATTTTTTTTAATAAGTAAAAATCTTTCTCATGGAGAAAAAGGTTTTTTCATTCAATATGTTGAATGCTTAAGTCTTTGTGTACTCCTTATTTATAAAGATTAGATAAGATACTACAGCAGTGAAGTGATACAATATATATATGGATTATGTTAAACTTGCAATTGGTAATGCAGAAACTGAGACATGGTTCATTGACTCCTTTGAGGAATGGCGGAAAGCCAAAAACCTCAGCAACTTTATACTACTCGGGCATTCATTTGGAGGCTATGTTGCAGCTAAATATGCTCTTAAGGTGATAAACATCCCGCATCAATGTTTGAATTCTAGGAGTAATATTATTATTACCAGTTCTGTTTATGATGTCAATTTTTTGTTTCATGTATAGCATCCAGAGCATGTTCAACACCTGATTCTAGTTGGACCTGTTGGTTTTTCATCAGATTCTGATCCCAAGTACGAGACACTCACCCGGTTCAGAGCAACATGGAAAGGAGCAATTCTGAACCATTTGTGGGAGTCTAATTTTACTCCTATGAAAGTTGTTAGGTAAATATTTTATGTGCTTTTTTTATTGAATATGTTCTTTGAGACCATACTATAAACAAAAGCCTTGTCCATTCTTATATTTGAATGGTTTTTGGGGCGTTTATACTTTGTGCATGATGTGCTCTTAACACTCCGGGCTGTCCACTGGCTTGGCCTTTCTGAGGACTATCCATGGATTGCGACATTAATCTTGTGTATATGCTCGAAAACTTGCAATGATATAAGTCTAGTGTATACTATGATTTAGAGGATTTTTATTCACGCTTAACAAAGAATTGTTGCAAAAATCCCTTTAAAATAGGATTAAGGTTAGGTTTTAGCAGTAGTTCATTCTTATCAATCCCTTGATGCTAGCATAATTTCCCTCGATACCGTTAATATTTCTCTTTTGACAAGTACCTTTAATATCGCTTAATGGTGTAATGAATGGATTCCAAGCGCACAATCTTGGTTACTGAGGTGTCATTTTTCCCACTGAGATTTTTAAATCGTGTATATTAACACTATTCTAAACAAATGAATTCTACTACGTAGTTTATTCTTTGGACTTCATTACTGATCTCGAATTATAAATATGAGTTTCAATCTATTTCATTATAATGGGTTGAATTAATTGAATCGTGAGTTGTTTGGAAAATGAGAGTTAGTCCCTTTGCCCGTCATTCAGAAAGCTTCTCTTTCATTTGTACCAAATATTAGATTGTACAATTTTCCCTAGTATTTTGTATTTTCTTTAATTTCTTATATATTTTATTTTTTGCAGAGGTTTAGGCCCTTGGGGTCCAAATGTTGTTCGCAGGTACACAAGTGCTAGATTTGGTACATATGCAACTGGCGACACACTAACTGAAGATGAGTCCAGATTGCTGACAGGTAGTATAAGATATATATGTTGGCTTAATAGTATATAAAACAGTATCACTAGTTTGCTAATGGTTGCCTTTTCAATTGAAGATTATGTGTACCACACTTTAGCGGCCAAAGGTAGTGGAGAACTGTGCTTAAAATACATATTTTCCTTTGGTGCATTTACTCGGGTGCCCCTCCTAAACAGGTCTGGTTATCCTAATCATTTTAAAGTTCTTAAATTTGTCACAGAATTAACTCGTGCTTTTTTAAAAAACAATTATTTATATCAAATTTCTTACTTTTATTGTAGCTTTGAATTAGTATTGTATATTTTCCTGTTTTAATTTTAACTGAATCAGGTTGTAATAGTTGGTGGAGTTGGACAATGTTAAAAAGCTCATAAATCTGACTCCAGTCTTTGAGGCTTACATGTGTGAAACCACAATCTGTTGCTACTCTTTCTATTGTAGTGCATTACTTTTATAAGTAATAAAAGCAATGCACTACATTCAAGACCCATTATATATATATATATATATATATAATGATGTAGCCGTAGCAAACAAGAAGTATACAACAGAGTTTCTATGTACGGTTGAGAATATGTACGGTTTCTATGCCAAAAGTGAACGTACATACTCTGTTGTATACTTCTTGTATTCTCAGCCTTCAATGGTATTGCACGTGGTGTTAAGCAGAAAAAAAAGTGAACGGTGCAATATGGATCTCAATCCATCCAAATCAAAAAGGATTGTGTACTGGTCTGCCCCCAGGAATGGGTGAAAGTTTGGCACATCTGCTAGGCATGAAGCATCAAATGTGCAGTCTTTTCCTTCTTTTCATTCATGTTGGTCATTTGAAGTTGAACTTGTCAAGACGCGATTCAAAATTCTGTCTAAATAAACTATGGATGTATTTTTATTAAAGAAATTCATGAAACACACATTCACAATATGCGGAAAGTGATGTTCTATTCTTTCTTATCTTGTGTGCAGTGCCTCGGAGTGGAAAGTGCCAACTACTTTCATTTATGGCTTCCAAGATTGGACGAATTATGAAGGGGCAATGGAAGCTCGCAAGCAGATGAAGGTCCCTTGTGAAATAATTAGAGTTCCTCAGGTTTCTCTCTCTCCACCATTACTTGTCTGTCTTGTTGCCTTTGCATGTGAGCGCATTCAATCGCTCATTTGTGTGTATATTTTTAAAAACATTTACCTGAATCTTGAGAGAATTTTATTTTTGTTTAATTGCAGGCTGGACACTTTGTGTTCATAGACAACTCAAACGGTTTCCATTCAGCTGTTTTGCATGCATGCCGCAAATTTCTTTCACCTGATCCTGATTCTGATTTTGATTCATTGCCTGAAGGTTTGACATCAGCCTAGAGGAAAGATAGTTGTAATGTAATTCCGTTGTATAAATATAAATTCTTCTTGTAGTTATATATAGAACGTTCATATTTCATTGCTAAAAATCTTTCGATTCTTTGAAGTGTATCTGATTAAAATCTTGTGGACATATCTGCGTAAGGGTAGTGTATGTGTTTTGTACAGTAAAAATAAAGAAAAACGAAGAGGCAGTTTTACTTCATAGTTAACACTCCCTTTCAGTATCAAAACCGAAGTACAATTCTTAGGTGGTGTGAACCTGATTTCTTTATTAAATTTAATTATGTAGTTGCTTTAACAAATGGTGTTTTTTATAAGGAAAATGCTAAAATCACTATTAATTTTATTACAAAAAGCTTATAAATTAATGTGTGATAATAAATGTAATTGGTGTCATTCTAACAATAGTAAACAAATGTTTTAATAACAAATAACCATCACCCATGTTCATACCCACCACATCACCCATAAATTCATTCGATTTTCGTGTAAGACTATATAAATTTAAATGAAGATTTTAATTGAATATTAATTACTTTAAAAGCTCAAATTTAAATTTTCTTAATAAAAAATTGAATGTGAACTTTAAATATTGTTATTGTTTATATACATATGTCTATATTCTTATTTTATGAGATAGATTTTTTTGCATTAAAAATTCCAAATTTATGAAAAATTGGACTTTAGAGATCTAAAATTTTATTAGTGGAGGCAATTTTTTGGAAAGGCAATGCACAAAAATTTAATTCCTAAAAACATTATGATAAATTACAAACAATTTTTTTGGAGGGCCCATGTCCATTGTCCAAAGTCCTCCATCTACTTCCGCTAGTGCTAATTGCACATGGAAGTTAGGGAATTTATTGTAACATAATTAATTGCCTTGTATCATGAATCATGTACAAAATGAGGAACACAGCTGGAGTTTGATGGGTCAAATTACGCACTATACTATTTCTTGTTACGGCAGTGAATAATAAATAATAAATGATGATGTCTGCGCGGGGATGAGATTTTGATGACGTCAGTATAAAACTATAAGTTTATTAAAGTATTCAAATAAGCAATATGGCTATTAAATAAATCATGTAACTGGAAGTATTTGTGTATAATTCTTTTTTTGAATCTTTTTTGCCTGTTAATTTAATTTTGTAAGAGCATCTGCACCAGTGTGATTAAATTTTTTTGTCTATTTTAGAATAAAAACTTATTTTTTCTATTTTACACACTTATTTTTTTAAGATACCCACATTAGATTATCTATTATCCACTTTAATTTATTTAAATAATACTTTTTATTATTATTTTATTAATATCTCTATTTTTTATTAATACATTTTTTTATTAATATCTTTATTATATCTCAACCGTTTCTCTCTCTCTCTCTCTCTCTCTCTCTCTCTCTCTCTCTCAATTCTTCTACCTCTAGTTCGTTGTACGGTTGTACCAAATTTCTTCCTCTCTCAAAGCAACGCATCTGCTACAACAATACTCCCATGAATTCTCTTCCTCTCTCATATCTCAAACCCAACACTCACACGGCAGAGGATTTGGCGGTGGCAGCAAGGGAAATCCAGCGGCAGTAGCAAGAGAGAGCCAACGGAAGCAGCAAGGGAGAACTAATGGCAAATCTAGGGGGTTTGTGGGTTTGTGTTGATTTTGGTTTGGGTTTGTGTGGCAGATCATGTGGGTTTGTGTTGATTTTTGTTTGGCTTGATTTGGGTCTGGGTTTGGGATGATTTTTGTTTGGCTTGATTGTTGGGTGGTGCTGAGTTGATGGTTGGAGATTTGTCTTCTTCTTCTTTGTTGAGTTCTTTTTTGTCTTTGTTAGGAAAGAAAGGAACCTCAACAGTGAGAGAGAAAAAAACAATAAATTATTGTTATGCACAGCTACAGTAACCTTGCAAATATGCACGGTAACAAGTGTGCAAATATATATATTTTTACATCCACTAATGTGGGCAGTCTTGGAGGAAATTTGTGCAAATTGTGCAAATTTTGACACTTTTTGTATTTTGCAAACTTTTGCAACCACTAATGCAGTTACTCTAAACACATTAGTTATGTGAATACTTTTAGATTTTAATTCTCTATAAATAAAAAATCATGATATATTAAGTTTTTAGTAGAACTCGAATTTCAGAAACACAAGTTCCAAAAGTGGTCACATAACTAATATGTTTGTAAAATTAGCTTAAAAGGTGAAAAAAAGAAAAAAAAACCATTTTTTAATTGGGTTTTGAATTGTTTTTTACGTTTTTTTTTTTTTTTACAAGATAGAAATTCTATTTTAATTTAATCTAAATATATATATATGTGTGTGAAATAGAGGTAGAGCCAGAAATTTTTTTTTTGGGGGAGGCAAGTTTTAGCACTGATATATTTATCAAGACAACTCCCACATACATATATACACACACGCTTTTTTATTATATATACATGTAGGGTTAAGGGCCCAAAATTATATATTGGGCCTTGGGCCTTAGCCAAAAGCGTGAGTAGTTCGATGACGAATAAATGGTGATGAATGGTTGTGGAGGGGAAAATTTTGATGTTCCCAAATAAATTATCGGGTAGCAAAGCCGAAACTCGACAATGGGCCTTGGAATAAAGCTCAAAGGCTTTTGGTGTTGTGGAAGTCCGTCCAAGCAAGAGATAGAGGCTGCAAGACAACAATAAAGCACAATAAACACATCACTATTGTTAGTTTGTTATATTATTAGTCCTATTTACAGCGTCATAGTCCAAATCAGTCTTCTAGTGGTACAGTATTATCTCCAGCAGTGGGAGGAAATTATACTTAGAGTCCAACAGTCAATGATTAAATAAATTTAGGAAAGTATTATCTCTGAGCACTTTGTTTTCTTCTTTTGTTTCACATATTATGCCTCTGTTTTGATCCCTTTTTATAGGTATGAGTCATTATTCTATGTTTGTTGTTTGTTTGTCTTTCACATGATTAAATTAGGGTTTATCTTGTGTTCTTTATTTTGATGTCATGAACACGCATTTACATGTTCATGCATTCATGCCATAGGTGCTGAGATGCAGCAAGGTAAGTGAGGTAAGTCATGCATTCACATAAACATATATCTTTGAATATGATTTTTGCTTTGATGATGGAGATAAACATGTTTGTTTGGTTGAGTTCTTCTTGAAGTATAGATGCTATCACAGGTTTGCTTGGATTTTTCTATGCCTATGTGTTGCCTTGGATATGATATGTATGATAGTAACATGCAAGGGTTTGTGATATGCCATGATAGATGAGTGATTAGGTTTTGGGATGATTGATGCCATGTTGATTGTTAGATGTATGCTAGCGTGTGTGTGAGTATAGATGCAATGTTGAATGTGCCTTTAATATGGTTAAGACATAAGACACAATGAGAAGAAGCCAACCTTAAGGTTGGGTGGTTTTGGATGCCCAACACCTTCCCAAGACCGTACCTTAGGACCAAACCCATATCTCTGGTAGTAAGATCAATGGTGATTACTCGAGAGGATGCTATATATATGGTTCCTAGACCATTGCAAAAACTAGGTGACGACTCCATCCGTTGTGTCCACAGTGTGGGTGTATGTTCTAAACACTTTTATTATTATTTATTTTCTAGCCGTTAGAAATTTGAGTAAACTAGCCGTTGTCCAATAATGGGTAAACTAGCCGTTGGGATTTTATAGCTTGTTAGTAACTAATAACTATAGATGATTATTGTCATAAGTAGCCTATATAATACCCATCATAACACCCTTTCACAGAGGTCATTTTTTTACTCTATATTTCCAAATATGCAATTTCTATTCTCTCTCTCCCACATATTTTTTTTAAAGAATGACATTATTAAAAGGTTGTCTTGAACCTCCGTGAGTGGAAGTGCGTTCATTACCTAGGTTGACACTATAGTATAATCTTGGAAGGTTATTTGGTTAAGAAAACCAATCGCACTAAGTTTTATTTTGGGTGGCATAAATCAAATGACACATAACCTAAAAGGTTAGGGATTAAAAAGGTAATTTTATGATTAATTTTTTTTTAATTTTGCGTTGGTATATTTAGAAAGGCCTAAAACAAATTTGGACTTCAATTTTAAAACCCCCTGAGATTTGACACAACCTAAAAGATTAGAGACCAAATATGTAATTTACTGTAATTTTTTTAATGTTGTAAATTTGTAATGGGTTGGTATAAATTTTTTTGAAATTCCTACGACAAATTTGGGCTCTAATTTTAAAACCCGTTGAGGTTCGGGAGTCTTTAGGACTTGTTGAACCATAACTGACCAAATCAATGAGGTAATTACTAAATAATATTTTATACTAATAGTTTTTTTTTTAGTGGCTAAAATGCAATTTGAACCCTTTTAAGTTTAACTGAAATTCATTTTAGTTCTTTAACTTTACTTTCATTTAATTGAGTTCTCTAAGTTTCAAATTTATTCAATTCAGGTATTATATCTAATTTTGTTGAAATTTTCCTTCTAAAAAAATGAATTATTTTCACATGAAAACAAATATCTTTAAAATTAATAGAAGAAATTACACTTTACCACCTTAAACTACACCCCATATTACACTTTACATTTTAAACTTTTCAAATGCACATTTTGCACCCTAAACTATAACCTTTGTTACATTTTACACCCTGATATTAAGTTTGTTGTTAAGTTGAATGGAAATTCAAAATTTAGGGTGCAAAGTGTATAATTTAGGGTGGACAATTAGCTCTTTCACGTGATGCCATATTTTTCCATTCAAGTTAACAGCAAACTTAGTGTTGGGGTGCAAAGCGTTACAATGATTATAGTTTATGATGAACGTGCATTATTTACGGTGTAAAGTATAATTGAGGGTATAATTTAGGGTGATAAAGTGTAAAATTTTCAAATTAATAAATATATTTTATTAATTTTTTATGTGAGATTTTTTTTTCATTAGTTAATTGCATACTTAATGACAATTTTGTTAACATAATTTGAATAAATGTCTAAATTGAATCAATTTGATAATGTAAAGAAAATCAGTAGACTGAATGCTTCGGGCTTCACAAGGGTTGGAAAATCTGAAAAAAGAAAACACACGATCAAAAGGTGGCCGTGGTGGACCAGTCAAGAACCCTTCGATGCTCAAGTTAGTTTTTCTCTCAAATTCTGGAGTGCTAACTTTTTTGGGAAATTGTTTTATACGTACCTTTTCTTGTCGTAAATGAGTGTTTATATAGTGCATATTATAAGCGTTTACTTGTTTAGTAACTTCTCATATATTTGAGGAGGTTAGGAGCTTTACACTCCATTCTTATATCCGCTATAGAAGTTATGATATTTATTCTCATCTTCTATAATTGTTTTTGGAAGTTAAGTGCTTGGCAGGAGGTTACAGTGGTGCATCAGGATCTCACCACATGTTATGATTCATAAGCCCATGTGGACAAATCTTGTATTGGGGGTTGTCCATGTTTGGACGACCATCCTAGGTTTGGACGAAGTCGTCTAGCATCCTTCTTTGGACGAGCTTTTCTTAAAGAGCCCATGAATAATACGGTGGGTGGGTAGCAGGCCTAATTATCATGGTGTTTTATATTCTATGGACGACTGCTCAAGGATGAGTCATACTTGGTCTTTCCCCATCAGTTGCCCCTTTGTCATTAGGTTGTTTGTCCTAAGAATGTCCTCTCTTCTTCTTCTTCTTCTTTTTTTTTTTTTTGACACGTGGTCCAATTTGGCGCGTTTCAATCATGGCTTTTCGTCTTTCAAGACAGATGCCACGTGACTTATCCTGGTTGGTCACGGCGCTTCGGATGCTAGACCTCGTTGTCTATAAATAGTTGAATCTCTCTCCTACCGCTCACATTTTTGAGATTTTCTTCTTTGACACTTGTCATCTTAGCACCTCGTCTAGAAGTGTCTCCTCGTCTTTAGTCCTCCTCCGTCTAGAGCCAGGTACTTTCTTTGTCCTCATTTTTAGGTTTTCCTTTCAAATTTCAAAATGTCTGTCGTTGTTTCTTTGTCTAGCGATAGTGTAGATAAAGTTATAGACAAGTACCATGACTCTTCTAGTTATAATGACTCTAGTAACAACAGTATTAGTAGTGGTGGCACCACAGACAAGGAATACAACTCTGGTGTTCCTGGGGTTCCTCTTGAGGTTTTTGAGAAACAGCTTAGGACGAGGGCAGCTTCTGGGGCTGGCACCTCGACAAGTATTCCTTCGTCTCCTCCTTTAGACGAAGTAGAAACCGTGTAAATTATTGCTATAAGTATCCCGTCTAAGACGGATGATAGGAAATTAGCTTTACTTAAGAGTTGGTACCAAATCCCGGACAACCTTAACCCTAGGTTAGCCGTCAGTGGGGAGTGGTGTTGCAACCCTCATTTTGGGATAGGCGTCTATGAGGCTTATCTTTTAGGGGGACTTAGGTTACCCCTTAATGCCTTTGCTAGAGAATTACTTGTATGTCAATTTAACCCTAATGCGTGGAGGTTAGTTGTTTCTATGCAAGTTTTGTGGAGTGAAGTATTTGGAGGGGATCGTCCTCTTACTGTGGGCAAATTCCTCTTCTGCTACAAACCCTTAGAAATTAACCAATCCTTTGGCTTTTACCAGTTCACAGCTAGGGGTACAGAGTATAGGTTAATAAAATCCCTTGTCTCATCTAATAGAAACAGAAAGATGGAGTTCTTTTTCGTCTCTGGTTTCTGGGCAGGGAACCCTATTAAGGTTGGCAGGGATACATTTGCCACTACACTGGGGAGTTAGGGAATCTTCGTCTTAAAAGTATGTTATGTTTTGCTATATGTATTTTTGTTATTATTTATTTAATGTTTTTATCTTTTGCTTATAATCGTCTAACCTATCTTTTTCTTTCTTTTTTATAGTTGTTGGACGACCCTCTTTAAGAAAATTCCACCGTGACCGCATCCACAGGGCTCATCTATATGCTGATAGGGATTTCCACTCGTTGGTGACCCTGTTAGGATATGTGCCCTTAAATCCTATTGTATGATGCTATGTATGATATTATGTATGGCATTATGTAAGAAATGATGTATGACTTAATATTGTGTTTAATAAAGTTGTTTTATTCTTATCTAAAATAATGGTAACATGAATATTCAGACATTATCAAATAGTTCATGAGATGCATAGTATGTGATTTATGTGATTTAGTCACAGAAGATATAGATCACAAGTTCTTTGTAAACTCAGAATTTTGGTTCATAGTCGGTGATGAAATTGGACATTTCATCTGCGAAGACTATAACATATTAACTACGATGATTTGTCTTGATCATGGAAGTGGTGACTTCTAGTTAATATGTTGATATGTTTTAAGAGTTAAGACATATTGAACTGGACCGCTGTGAGATTTATTATTCTCCTAACGACTGTCAATTGAATAATAAATCTCACGACTTGTATTCACATGAACTCTTAATCCTGAGAGAATAATGGACCTGATCATGAAATGTAGGTTACTTTGATATATCAGGAGTGAGATCTAAAGTAACGGTCAAAACTTCAGTATGTTGGGCAGCCACATTTAGTGTTGATGGAACATATATTCTCAAGATGGAATTCATAGTCTCTTAACGGAGATATAAAATATTTCCTTGAGATAAGTTTAATGGGTACAATTATTCAGAGAGTTAGGCCTAACCACTTTAGTAAGACTAAAGTATATATTTATGAAATTGGATTTCATAAATATATGATGAATAACTCAAAAGGATTAAACCGGGTACTCAAGGATTAAGATGTAGTAATTTACAAAGTGGCAGTTTATATTCATGACTTTGTATTACTACGAATATTTTATGAAGGGGTTGCATGTATAATAAAGTCTTGGGATATAATTTATTAATGAGGCCTAGAGTGCAATTATATTTATATAATGGTATTAAATATAATTAATGGTAACTTTGGACTTGTCAAGAGTTGACAGAAAAGCTCAAGGCCCATTGGAGCTAGTGTCTTATTTGTTCCCTTTTGGTCCCACTCCAAGCCACACACTAAAGCCCAATTGGGAAGGCCCAAAAGGCTAGCCCAATTAGATAATCAGTTATGTGGAGAGAAACATACAGAATTTTATATCGAATAAAATGATTTGTATGTTTAAGATAATAAGGTAATGAATAAAAGGAAGAGGGACACTCTTTCATATTCTCTCTAAAAAAACATAGAACTGATTGAGAGACCACACATCTTGGGCATCAAGTGGAATTGGAGTGAAGATTGAAAGTCGTCCCGAGTACTTCTTCATTCGGTTTTGAATTTCACCGCATCAAGGTACACTCTCTTGTTCTTATATTTTGAAACCTACATAGTACATGTTATCAATTGCGAATGAAGTAGATCCGTTTATTTTCCGCTGCGTATGTTTTGTATGCGATACAAACATGATGATTTCCTAACATTGGTATCAGAGCGGTCTTCATTTCGAATTTGTATAACATGTTTTGTTCGTTTTGGAATTAGAAATAATAGTTTCAAGTTGATAGAGGATTATACATTTCATTTTCTGCATGGTTGTTGAAACTATGATTTGATAAAAACTGATATTGATGTTATGATGCTGTTTAAATATGAATTTAAGAATGTTAAATTGATCTTTAAGGCTATAGCATCAATAGATTTCAGTTTTGATATCAATCTCTGTCTATCATGTTCATATGATGGTTGTTAATTCATGCAAAACCGTTGAAAACTGCCTTAGAAGAATTTCTGGAAATTCGAGTTTTACGAGTTTCGATCGATCGAAATTTACTTTCGATCGATCGAGTAAAACAGAGACCAATCCTTTTGGAATGATTGATATTCGATTGCTAGTCGATCGATTGAATTTTATTTTCGATCGATCGAGAGGCGATCGAGTATCAATCGAAAAGGACAGAAGGTCAAGTTCGAATTGTTTAATTTTTTTGACCGATCGAGGGGCACATTCGATCGATCGAAAGAAAGAAAATCTGAAATTTTTCTAAGTGTTTTCAAACTTAAATTTTGTGTTTTCGCTATTTTTTCTTACGCTTTTTTCGTAAGAAAAAGTGCAAGGTAGTGTATAATTAGTTTATGCATGTTTAAAGATAAAAACCTTTAATTTAAAATATCTAGTGGAAGAAAGATACAGGGGTTGGATCTCACGGCCTCCATTATCGGTTCATAGTAGTGTGGGCTAAGCACTTCGTCTTGGCGTATATGCCTCGCGATCCCAAAGGAGGGTGTTTACTTCATAGTACTACAAGATTGAACTTACCTATTTAAAGTAGTGTAGACAAGCACCTCGTCTTGGCGTATATGCCTCGCGATCCCAAAGGAGGGTGTTTTGTTCTATGGTACTACAAGTTTAAACACCATAAAGGAAGATGAAATGTGGCTACACATGATTCTAGATAATGGTATACACTAGACTAAGTTTAATGTTAACCTTCCAAAGGAGCTATATCATTATTACTTAGAGGCTGAAGATAATACGGCATATTATTAGTGTTTGATAAGAGTTATCATGATAGCACTAATAATGAGAATAGTTCTCAACTGATTGATGTGTTTATAATAAACTTGCTACCAAGGAATTATAGACATGGATTGGGTTATTATAGACATGGATTGGGTTGTTGTTGCATATATTATTTTATGGTTTTATTAAGGTTCCATATTATATGCTTATATGCTTATACGGCATATATGCTTATTTGGTTGAAGAGTTGAGAGCTGATGTGGTGGAGAAGGATACTCGCCTTGACTACTTTCAAAAAAGGAACGACAAGTTGAGTACCCTTCTCACTAAGGCAAAAGAAGATGCAGTAGTGGAGTTCAGAGCATCCAAGCAGTTCACTGATTTGCTAGACACCAATTATGCAGCAGGTTTTGAAGATTTTCGAATGGACGCTATAGAAAATTTCCCTGAAGTTGATTTTAGCTCCATCAAACTTAACTTGCTGCTGTTGCAAGCTCTCTCATCCAGACAAGCTCCGAGGATATCAATATTGAAGATGATGCCACTACTTAGCCCACCCAGGACGTTGAAAATGATCCCCTGCAGTGAAAGCTTTTATTTCAGTTTTTCTTTAAGTTGTTTGTTGTGTTTTTTTATGAGGTCCATTGTTTAGGACCATTTAAAATTATGTTAAGTACATTTTACTCGTCTACATCGCTTAAGACGAGCTTCCAAACAATTGCCTTTTAGGCTTCTTATTTTATAAGGGTTTTTGGATGGTAGTCGTCTACACCCCCCTCCCCCTTTTTTTAACTTTATGAGTGAATGTTTCCTTTTCATTATTCTTTTGTTTACTATTAAACATGTTGTTGTATGGACGAACCTTTATATATATATATATATATATATATATATATCCAAGTATGGCTCGTCCTTAACAAGGATTCCTTCATGTTTAACATCCTTTACCATTCTTTGAATTTTGCAAGTATATCTCGTCTTTGTGAATGGCAATGGCTTTCCAGCTTCATTAATCCTCAGACTTGGCAGCTGGTTTTTACATTTCGTCCATAAAGTTTATCTTGAAGGCCCAACTTTTTCTCGTCCAAATATTGGATTGTTTTAGCTGGAATCCTGTCCTTTGGACTTTAAATTTATGTATGCATTTCCTCGTCCATGGGCTAGACTAACACATTTAAGGCTTCACTTCGTCCATTGTTTGAACAAATATGCCTTAAGCTTGTTTTTCTTTGCTTTATCCTTGTTTCAAGGAAAGCTTGTAGACGCTACATCTCTGCGTCCAAAGATTTTAATTCATCTTCAGGCTTTAGCATTTTTGTGGATGAAATTATGGAGATTAGATTTATACATTGCATGCACTGAAAATCCAAATCATATATTCATAATATAAACATCGTCCACAAGCATGGCACATGCTTAGAAGCTAGTGCCTTCTAAGGAATATAAACATCGTCCACAAGTTTCTGACCTTGTCTATAGTTAGTTTAAAACTAATACGCCCTTAAGGGGTTAAAACATAATATATAATGTTAACAACACACATATAACAGAAAGCAACACAACAGCATCTCGGGTGGTCTCGTCCAAGATAATGCTTGTATAAGCTGATATTTTACTGATAATACCTTCTTAGGTGCTCAACATATTAAGGGTGCTCCAACTTTCTCCCATCCAAGGCTTCCAAGTAATTAGGTCCTAACTTCCCATGAGCTGGGTTTCAGGTTGCCAAAGAGACCATTTTCAAGACAAGGTCCCCTATGTTGAAGCGCCTAGGTTTTACTATTGCGTCATATTGTCTGGTCATAAGGTTTTTATACCTTACTATCCTTTGCTCCACATCAATCCTTACCTCGTCTATTAGATCAAGGTTAAGGCGGAGTTGCTCTTCATTATCCTTCTCTTCATACTTCATCACCTGTGATTGGCCATATGCACTTCTACAGGTATTATTGCTTCACTTCCATATGCTAACTTGAAAGGAGTTTCCCTTGTAGGGGTTTTCACAGTCATCCTATAGGCCCAAAAAACTCCTGGTAACTCTTCTGGCCATATTCCCTTTGCCCCTTCAAGTCGAGTCTTGATAATTTTCAACAAGAATTGGTTTACTACTTCTGCTTGACCATTCGCTTGTGGGTGGGTGGGTGGGTGAGGAGTAATGAACTGAATTCCAAAGTATTTGCAGAAGTCCCTAAAAAGTGCGTTATCAAATTGTCGTCTATTGTCTGATATCAATGCCCTAGGCACCCCAAACTTGCATACAATGTTCTTTTAGACAAAGTTTTTGATATTCTGCTGCGTGATCTTTGCTAGGGGTTCTGCTTCCACCCACTTAGTGAAGTAGTCAATTCCTACTACTAAAAATTTCATTTGCCTGGTTCAGAGTGGAAAGGGACCCAAGATATCTAATCCCCATTGTGCAAAGGGTCATGGGGCCATTATTAAGGTGAGATACTCTGATAGCTGCCTGGGGATATTGCTAAAGCGTTGACATTAGTCACACACCTTGACGTAAGCCTTTGCGTCCGCTTGAACCGTTGGCCAATAATAATCTGCACGGATGACTTTATGGACCTCTTGCTCCCAAGTGATTTCCACATGTCCCTTTATGAACTTCACTCAGCACATAGTTTGCTCCGTCTGGGGCCAAGCACCTTAGATAAGGGTGAGAAAAGCCTCTTCTATATAGAACCTTGTCTATAAAAACGTATCTGGCTGATTTGATTCTCAACTTTCTAGCCTCGACGTTCCCTTCTAGAAGCCGTCCATCTTTTAGGTAAGCCACTATTGGGGTCATCCAACTTTTTTCTTCTTCTATTTGCTGTACCTTTAGAAGATCTATGCTCGGCATATACTGAATTTCATCAAACTTATCCCCTGAATCATTCACCGAGGCCTCCTTTGCTAAGGTATCTGCTTTCATGTTTTCTTCTCATGTGACTTGGATGAAACTAGCTTCTTTAAATTTTTTCACAAGACATCTTACCTTATTAAGATACTTCTTCATCCACTCTTCTTTCGCTTTATACGTTCCATTCACTTGACCTATAACCAGTTGAGAATCTCCATGGACAACTAGTGATTCTGCCCCTAAAGACTTTGCCATTTTAGCCTCTTAAGAAGAGCTTCATAGTCCACTTCATTATTGGTTGTTGTATATTGCAGGTGAACTTTGTCCTTCAACTCATCTCCTTCTAGGGACTACAAAACAACTTCTATTCCCCCTGTATGTAGTGTAGACTACCCATCCACATGGATGACCCATCTTTGAGATTCGTCCGGCTCGTCCAACTCTCCTTAACTTGGAGTGAACCCAGCAATAAAATCTGCCAACACTTTTGCTTTTATCGCACTTCTTGGTTGATACCTAACATCGAACTCACTAAGTTCTATAGCCCATTGGACTAGTCGTCTTGCAGCCTCAAAATTGTTCATTGCCTTCTTTAATGGATGATCTGTCAAGATATTGATGACATGAGCTTGAAAATAATGCCTTAACTTCCTTGAAGCTGTAATCAAGGTAAAGACTAATTTTTCCATCATAGGATATCGTCCTTCTACCCCTCTCAGTGCTTGGCTTATACAGTAGACTGGCTTCTGTACCTTTCCTTCTTCCCTAATCAACGTTGAGCTTACTGCATGTGGGGACACTGCTAAATTCAAATATAATTCTTCACGGGGTACGGACGGGCTTAACAGAGGAGCTGTAGTCAAGTAGGTCTTGAGGTCTTGGAAAGCTTTCTAACATTTGTCCATCCATTCAAATGCCTTCTTTAGTACTTTAAAAAATGGTAAACACTTGTCAGTAGTTTTAGAGGCAAACCTGTTAAGGGCAGCAACTCGCCCAGTAAGAGATTGGACTTCTTTGATACTTCCCAGTGGCTTTATATTCAGGATTGCCTGAATTTTGTCGGGATTTGCTTCAATTCCCCTATGTGAAACCATGAGCCCAAGGAATTTTCCCAACAAAACTCCGAAAGCGCACTTGCTCATATTCAATTTCATATTATACTGCCTTAGCGTGTCAAAGGTTTCTTAGAGGCCGTCCAGATGCTTTTGCTCGTCGAAGCTCTTCACCAGCATATTGTCCATATAAACCTCCACATTCTGTCCTATTTGTGGGCAGAACATGTGATTAACCAACCTTTGATAAGTTGCCCCCGCATTCTTTAAACCAAAGGGCATCACCTTATAACAAAACAAACCTTGACTAGTGATGAAGGACGTTTTTTCTTGATCTAACTTGTCCATCTTTATCTGGTTATACCTTGAGAAGGCGTCCATGAAGCTCAACAACTGATGACCTACTATTAAGTCCACCAACTGATCAATGCGTGGCAAAGGATAACTATCCTTAGGGCAGGTTTTATTCAAATTAGTGAAGTCTATACACATTCTCTACTTGCCATTTACCTTCTTGACCATCACCACATTAGCTAACCAATCCGGGTAATAGACTTCCCGAATAAATTGCGTTGTGGTTAACGTCTAGACCTTTCCTTAATAGCATTTTCTCACTCAGGAGCAAAGACCCTTTTCTTTCGATGAACAGGCTTGTAGGACGAGTTCACATTAAGCTAATGAGTGATGACAGTTGGGTCAATTCTCGGCATGTCTTCATAACTCTATGCAAAAACATCAATACTCTTCTTTAAGAAATGGACGAGGTCTTGCTTCGTCTTTTCCTTCATACTTGTTCCAATTCTAGTAAACTTCTGTGGATTATTTTCGTTCAAAGGAATGTCTTCTAGCACTTCGGTGGGCTCTGCAACAACTCTTCTTTCCTCAATTCTTATTGTCTGAACCTGCTCGTCCATAGCCAACATAGCTAAATAACATTCTCTCGCTGTTAGCTAATCTCTTTGCACTTGCTCTATTCCATACTCTGTAGGGAACTTGACTAGCAGGTGATAGGTAGACGTCACTGCCTTCTAACTATTCAAAGTTGGTCTCCTAATGATGGCATTGTATGATGACAAACAGTCCACCACAGGGAAGTTTACTTCTTTGGTTATCTGTTGCGGATATGCTCCTACCACCACAGACAACATAATAGTTCCCACGGGTTGTACTTTCATACCTCTAAATCCCACCAAGGGTGAGTTCACTAGATGAAGTTAGTCTCACCGAAGCCTCATTTGCTAGAAAGCAGGGTAGTACAAGATGTCTGCCGAACCGCCATTGTCCACTAACACCCTTCTGGTTGTATAATCTGTAATAAGCAAAGTAATGACGATTGCGTCATCATGTGGGTGGTGAATCCTTTTAGCGTCCTCGTCAGTGAATGTAATGGCATGTTCTTCAGTTTTCCTCATCTTTGGATCGTCCTAAGAGTTGGACGTTTTGCACTACCTCTAAGTATGTCTTCCTTGACTTGGAAGATTGCCCTGTCGAGATTCCTCCTACGATAACTCTTATTTCTTTGAGTGGGGGTCATGATGGTTCTTCTAACTTTGCCTTCATCTTCTTGTCTTTGTGATCTCGTTCAAGGAAATTTCTCAACTTTCCTTGCTTAATGAGATTTTCTATCTGCTGCTTTAAATCAAAACACTCGTCCGTATCATGCCCATGGTCTCTGTGGAAGCGGCAATACTTGCTCCTATTGCGCTTATTAGGATCTCCCTTCATTTTTTACAGCCACTTCAAGGAAGGATCATCCTTGATCTGCATAAGCACTTGTTCAAGTAACATGTTCAAGGGTGTATATTGTTGACTCCGTGCTGAAGAGCCTGCCTTCTTGTTGTCTCGATTTTTCTTCTCTCTAGTCTTTGCCTTTTTCAGATGAGGACCCTGCTCAGAATGACGTGTGAGATCTGCTTCCATACGTTCAGCTCTTTTCTTTTTCTTTTTCTTAGCTATAATTGCGTCTTCTGCATTCATGAAGTTTTGGGCTGAATGGACGAGTTTAGACATGGTCTGTGGCTCTTGCTCATAGAGTTTATGGATGAATAGATCATAGTTAACCCCATTATGAAAGGCCACCAATAACAACTTGCCATCCTTCTTGTCCACTATTAGGGCTTCCCTATTGAAACGAGTAATGAAGGACCATAAACTTTTATTTTCTCCTTACTCTATGGTTAGCAGACTAGACGAGAAACATTTATGCCTTTGCCCTCCGATGAAATTGTTGACAAACAGCTTGCTCAATTCTTCAAAGGAACTCATGGTATTTGGAGGTATCTTGCTAAACCATACTCGTGCTAGTCCTTTAAGGGTAGTAGGGAAAGCCCTGCACATAATCTCATCTAGAACCCCTTGGAGATGCATTGTAGTTTTGAAAGTAGCAATATGATCATAAGGATCACATGTTCCATCATACGAGTCCAAGGAAGGCATCTTGAACTTCGAAGGTAAGGGGTGACCGTTGATGGAAGCCGTGAAAGGGGAGTCTGTTCGATGAACTAAATCCTCTACGGGATTCGCCCTTCTCATGTTCTCCTTCATCTCGTCCATAACCTTTCTCATCTAGTTCATCTCCTTCTCCAAGTGTGGCACCCTTCGTGAAGCGGTACCCCTTGACTGGCTTTCGGGCTCAACATACCTTCTTGACTCTGGGCTTGTCCTTTCTTGTACCTTTCATGGCGTTGCCTCTGCAGACTGATTTCCCTGGTCAACTCTTGATTCTGATGGGTTAATTCTGCCATGGCGGCTGTCATGGACTGTATATGTTGGATAGAAGGCGGTTGCATGACAGGCGCTGATTGTCTATCACGGTAGGGATTACTAGAGGCATCCCTGCTCTCTTGGTGGCCTGGGCTGGTAGCCCTTGATCGTGTCCAAACCATATAGTCTTTTGTCAGAGAAAGACAAACTATAAACACAATTAACCTCTTTTCCCCACAAACGGCGCCAACTGATGATGCAAAAAAAATTAGTAAATTGAATACTTCGGGCTTCACAAGGGTTGGAAAATCTGAAAAAAGAAAACACACGATCAAAAGGTGGTCGAGGTGGACCGGCCAAGAACCCTTCGATGCTCAAGTTAGTTTTTCTCTCAAATTCTAGAGCGCTAACTTTTTTGGGAATTGTTTTATATGTACCTTTTCTTGTCGTAAATGAGTGTTTATATAGTGCATATTATAAGCGGTTACTTGTTTAGTAACTTCTCCTATATTTGAGGAGGTTTTCTTATAACCGTTATAGAAGTTATGATATTTATTCTCATCTTCTATAACTATTTTTGGAAGTTAAGTGCTTGGCAGGAGGTTACAGTGGTGCATCAGGATCTCACTACGTGTTCTAATTCATAAGCCCGTGTGGATAAATCTTGTATTGGGGGTTGTCCATCTCTCGATGACCATCCTAGGTTTGGACAAGGTCATCCAGCATCCTTCTTTGGACGAGCTCCTCTTAAAGAGCCCATGAATAATACGGTGGGTGGGTAATAGGCCTAATTATCATAGTGTTTTATATTCTACGGACGACTACTCAAGGATGAGTCATACTTGGTCTTTCCCCATCACAATTGAATGAAAGTAAAGTTAGAAAACTAAAATAAATTTTAGTCAAATTTAATGGGTGCAATTTATATTTAAGCCTAATTTTTTAAACAAAATTTTTGGGTTTTTATTTTTATTTTTGGTCTTACCTACCATGTCTATCATTTTCTCATCCTTAGTCCTTAATATTACAGAATCCCATTTGATGTTTTGTATAATATTAGATAGTTATGATTTGGTATTTGGTAGACAACATGTTTAGTAAAATCTTGCATGAATTGAATAATTAATATTGTTCAATTTATATTTTGATCAACTTTAGAGGTCGTATATTTAGCTCCCCTAATGAGTTTTAATTCAATTGTTCAATTTATAAGTGTTTGGTGGAGGATAAAGTTGTGGGTTTAGAGACCTGCTATAATATCAATATATATATATATATATATATATTTTTTTTTTTTTTTAAAAAGAACAAAAATAATAACACCACCAAGGTGGCAGGTGGTCTAGTGGCCAAGTCTTGAGCCAACAATACTTAGGTCTTTGGTTTAAGTCCCCTTGATCCCAAGTGGTGCCCATATCCTTTCATGTTGCCCTAGATAAATAAATATATTAAAAAAAATCATAACAACAACCACAATATAAGGCAAGTGGCATAGTGTTTGACTTGTATTACCAAACATTTACACATGATCATATGGGGATATTTATTTATTTGAGGAGCGAGAAGAACATGGTAGCGGTGTGGTAAGTTCTAAAATAGAGAAAACAAACTATTTGATTTTTGAATGAAGAGCGTAATGAAAACTAAGAGTTTTATAACGAGGCTGATGGTAGAGTTTTTAATGAAGAAGGGATTTCAAGTTTTAGTTTAGATTCGTGGGATTCGAGCAACAAGTGAGATATTCAAATACAAAGAATGTGACTTTGGAATTTGAAATGTGCTTTTGTTTCTATAATTTTAAGACAAATAATAAGATTTTATTTGGTGAAGATTTAGTTTTATTTAGGTTTTAGTATAGACTTGGTTGAAATTCTATGATAATAATATCCTTTATTTATTTATTTATTTATTTATTTATGTTTTCTAGTGTTATTATTTGTGAAATATTGATTTTGAAGTGTATTAGGGGTAGTTTCTTAGACATAATTTTAATTAGTATTTAAGCATGCCTATTTTTTCAATTTACATATTTATTTTAGGCAAAAATACCATTTTTGGGCTCGCAATCAATTTGGTTCCTATATTTTGGTAGCAATCAATTTGGTCTCTACTACTAACTCA
The DNA here is from genome assembly GCA_033629205.1 of Lithocarpus polystachyus. Lineage (NCBI taxonomy): Eukaryota > Viridiplantae > Streptophyta > Magnoliopsida > Fagales > Fagaceae > Lithocarpus > Lithocarpus polystachyus. Next base: position 11,665,033 of record CM066163.1, on the reverse strand, counting down.
CTAACTGAAAATGCATACGTGGCATATGGTGTGCATCGTTGGCACATGTAATGCGAACGTGGTAAATAAAATTTAAGTGAGATATTTAAATACAAAGAATGTGACTTTGGAATTTGAAATGTGCTTTTGTTTCTATAATTTTAAGACAAATAATAAGATTTTATTTGGTGAAGATTTATTTTTATTTAGGTTTTAGTATAGACTTGGTTGAAATTCTATGATAATAATATCCTTTATTTATTTATTTATTTATCTATTTATTTATTTATTTATTTATGTTTTCTAGTGTTATTATTTGTGAAATATTGATTTTGAAGTGTATTAGGGGTAGTTTCTTAGACATAATTTTAATTAGTATTTAAGCATGCCTATTTTTTCAATTTACATATTTATTTTAGGCAAAAATACCATTTTTGGGCTCGCAATCAATTTGATTCCTATATTTTGGTAGCAATCAATTTGGTATCTACTACTAACTCACTAACTGAAAATGCATACGTGGTATATGGTGTGCATCTTTGGCACATGTAATGCGAACGTGGTAAATAAAATTTTATTAAATATTTAAAAAATGTCACATCAGCATTAAGATTGAAAACAAATAAAAAATAATAATTTCTCAAATTTTAAAGATATGAAAAAGTGGTAATAACATTTTATTTCCTGAATGATTTTTTGGGCTTATATTTGGTTCAAGCAGCCAAACTTATTATTTATTTTATTACCTTGAATTCTAATTTATTATTTATTATTTATAATTATAATTCAAAAATTATGATCAAGATAAATACATCAAAATAATAATAATTTTAAATATAACATTTTTAATAAAGTTTAATAAACCTAAACATAATTTTTTATAGCATTAACATGAGCATGTATGTTATTTTTCATTATTCAAAAAAAAAAAATCAAAATGTCTATAAATTAAAAGGATTTGAAAAGTTAATTATCTGATCTCTCAATTTTATAAGTTACCACTTATCTTTACCTAACATTACTTTAAACAAATAAATAAATGAGGGTGTAAAAGTAACTGGGGAGGAATTTTTTTTTTTTTTTTAAATTGAGTTACATTATAGATTCCCTTTAATTTATTTTTAGACATCATATCTATTTGACATTATGAAATAGTGATTTTCAAAGCACATGTATATACATTCAAATATACAACAAACAAATGTTATCATTGGGTAGAAAAATCAAAATAAAAATTCAACGCAATCCATCAATCTCAATGTGAGGCAACGACATCAACTTCCATGTGTCCTTGGCACACAACACTCCTTTTATAGTCACTATTGTCCATGGAACACAAAATAGTATAGGAATTACTGAGAACATCGTTATGATTTGAAAATAAAAATTAAAATATTTGTACTAGATGAACACTAGTGAATTAGTTGATTCGGACTGTTCCATTTCTTTTTAGTAATGTGGAGAAATAATAGACACATTATATAGAAAAAAATAAAAAATAAAAGGGATGGATTCAAAATTTGGAATAAGGTTATAGAGTTATCATAAAAGCAGTTTGTTGAAGACATTGATGCCAACTGTAGTCGCCTTCCAAGAAGCAGACTAGTATGAATAAACATGTGGATAAATGTTTCCAAAACGAACACTATCATGTATGCAACTAAGACAACAATCAAGTTTGATGTTGATGCATTTGTACTTAATTTGAAAATATGTATATGCTTTTTCCTAAGGATATGGAGAAGAGAGGGACAAATGGGTCAAAGTTAGAGTGCTAGCCTAGATGAGCCCTAAAGTAGACATTAGAATCTATTTGTGTTTTAAGAAATTAGAAACAATCTTCATGGAAAATTTACTGTAGAACATTGTCATGTATACAACCAAGACAAGGATCGTATTTGGTGTTGATGCATTGGTACTCAATGAAAAGGACTCTATTTGAGTTATGTTGTCCATGGTGGCCACCATGGTGGCTCTCGCACCGATTGTGGTTGCCACCATAACCACGCCGCAAATCTTGTAATAATTACTATATTTAAATAAATTATTTTTATTAAAAAATAATAAACATAAACATAAATGCAAACATTAACATTAATATGAATGTGTATGTTGAAAACTCCTGATCATTCTTATGCTTTCCTCCACAAGTTTAATACCAATCTAAAGGATGATTTTCAAACTCATTTCAAAGAAATAAAGAATTTTATACCAAAAAAAAAAAAAAAAAAAAAAAAGGAATGACAATTATTCAAAATATACTGGGTCAAACTAAGGAACATTTGGAGCCTGGTCAGTTTGTGCAAGCACCATGGCCCTAGCAGTTCCATCAAGATTTATCACTTGGTATTTCCATTGCGGGAAGTAAGGATATTTTTCTTGGAAATGAGCACTTGGACTCTTTACATTGCTAGAAGGTCGAGAAAAAGTCCTATCTAGAGATGAGCTTCCAAGGTCTTTCATAGAGGCCTACAAAAAAATGTTCAAATTTCATAAATCCAAAGATGGAAATTCAAAGAGAGAAAGATAAAGCTCACTGGCACTCCACATCTGCTGGCAAAGTGTGTTGGTGTGGGTGTGTGTTCCAAACACTTTTATTATTATTTATTTTCAGCGGAAATACTATTTTCGTCCCTACATTTTCACCTCATTTCCACTTTGGTCCCTACTTATTTGTTTTACCTCTTTTAGCCCTAAAAAACGTGTTTTATTTTAGTTCTTACCATCATCTCACTAACGGAAATTGTCTACATGGCAGACGAAGTGTCCTATTGACACATTAAATGCTGACATGGCCATTAAAATGATAATAGAAAATTTTATTTGGTATTAAAAAAATGCCATATCAGCATCTAAATTTAAAAAAATAATTTATCAATTTTAACTAAATAAAAAAATTAAGAACAAAATAAAAAGTAATATGTATTAAGATCTAAGTTTATCTTGAACAAAAGCAAAAAGAACACAATCCTAGAACATTTTGGTTACATCAAGTTTCGTCCATTTTGTGAAACAGCTCAAAGCCCACAAACTAGAACACCATATCTCTATTGCAAACACATCAAAAACAGACAAAAAACCTTAATTGCCATCATATTTCGGGTCAGCCACAATGTAATGATATGCTATCACTTGTACGAAAAATGAACACTCCAAGGAAATTGGCAAAGAAGCTGAGGTCTAATCGTCGATCATCTGCAACACAACACGCAAATATAGCAACTTAGCACCATTACTCCCAAAACATCACAATATCATTTTCTCATTCTTGCTCACTAACAACGCTAGAAGTAAAACAAGATTGATTAGGAAAAATTGACTCATGGCTACAAGATACCCAATTAATCACGCATCCAAGCAAAGATCAAGGGCTTGAATCGAAATGCAAATCAAGGGTTTGGATCTGAGGTTTGTGTTTGGTTTTTCAGAAAGTATAAGAAAATTTGGGTTTTGAGTTTTGTGTTTGGGGGCCAAAAATCTGGGTTTGATTTTTGTTTTTGATGCTTTGGTGGTGTGGGGTTTGAAATATGGGTTTGAATTTAATTTTTTGCATCTAGATTTGAATTTAATTTTTTGCATCTGGATTTGAATTCAAATGTTTATTGTGTTAATGTTTAATTTATCAATTTTATCTGGGTTTGTCAAGAATGTTGGCATGAATTCTAATTTGGCTCTAAGGTTCAAATTTTCTGGGTTTTAAATTTTGTGTTGATGTTTAATTTCTTTTTCATGTTTAATCTGATGTGAATCTAAAGTTTAATTTTGTGTTCTTATTTTATGGGTTTGTGATTTTTGGTTTTTAATGTTGTGTTCTTCAATCTGGGTTGGTGTTCTTGTTCAAGATACACTTAGATCTTAATTCATATAATTTTTGGTTTTTAATTCTGTTTATAATTTTTTTTTATTTAGATAAAATTGACAAATTATTATTTTTAATTTAGATACTGACGTGTCATTTTTTAATGCCAAAACAAAAATTATTATTATTATTTTAATGCCCACATCAGCATTTAGTGTACCAACAATGCACTCCATTTGCCACGTAGACAATTTCCGTTAATAAGATAACGGTAAGGACTAAAATAAAATGCGTTTTTCATTTTAGGGACTAAAAGCGATGAAATAAAAAAGTAGGGAACAAAGTAGAAATGGGGTGAAAATGTAGGGACGAAAATAGTATTTCCGCATTTATTTTCTAGCTTTTGAAAATTTATGAGTAAACTAGCCGTTGGCCAATAATGGGTAAATTAGCCGTTGGGCTTTTATGGGTTGCTAGTTGTTGAGGACAAATTTTTTACACCACATGGCTTTATTTCATTAGCAACCCCCACCACGTCAACACTATCATGGATTTTGGAAAAATCTCTTCTAAAGCCTAAAAAGCCCATATTTACACAAAAAAGATGTCGAAGCCCACAGTTCAAAACTCCTGGCAATATAATCTCATCAAAACCCATAGTTTGAGCTTGTGGCACAACATCTCATTTTCGGCTCATGATCCAAGCTCATGAGTCTCATCGGGGGAATTTTGGGAGTCGTGGTTTGGAGGGCCAAGAAGTATGTTCAGTAAAGCTCCAGCGGTTCAAAGTTGATAAAGGAAAGCGTGTTGCTTGGCATGTCTTCCCCAATTCCCTGAACTCTGACGGGTCAGTGTGCAATAGGTAACATTGGGTAAGCCTCTCATATCACATAACACTTAAAATGATAAAACTCCCCATGCTCTTTACATAAAAATTAATGTCCATCATATGATATAAGTTTTAAAATATAGTTATATCACATTATTATTTTTCATACAAATCAATTCCAAGCACATGGCTAAATATATATATATATATATATATATTAGCATCTCATATCTAGTATTAAATGCTCTATTTACTCTTCAAGATTTAGTTAAAATACAAAAAGACCATAATTACATCTCTAAAACTTCATCAAATATCAACCAATAAGTTTACTTACCAAAATTATATATGGATTAAACATATAATTTTTTCCAAGAGAGAAAACTTAACTGAAAATACCAAAAAAACAGCTCCAGCGGAAGCTGCAAACAGCTTCTGCAACTCCAGCGGAAGCTGCAGACAGCTTCTGCAGAAGCTGTAACAGCTCCAGCTAAGTTACAGAAGCTCCAGCAGATTGACACATGTCCTAAAATGATGTCATTTGCCCATTAATACCCAAAGAAACAAGAAGATTTCATAAAGATTACCTTACCATTTTTAGTTTAACCATGAGTTTAATGCCAAGAATTCTCCTCCAAGCAAATGATGTCATTTAAATGACATCATCCGGCTGTGTCATCAATGATGTCCTAAAATTTCTTCTTTTGGTGGAAAAACAAAAGACCACTTACCTTGTCAAAGATTTTCCCCTATTTGCTAATTTTCCCTTCAACTAAGTTTTGATCTAGTTACACACTTGGCTCTATATAAAGAGGACCAAGCTACACACTAGAGCATTCTATTCCTCTCCCACTCCATGGTTTGGAAGCTCCACTCATTTTGCTACCACATACATATTTTCTTACTTCCCCATCTCCCTTACCAAATTCATCTTCATAAGTAACAACACAACACACATATTACAACACGCCATGATCTATTACTCATTTTCCCACACTTCATGATTCTAAAACTTCATCATTTTTGCTGCCCAAAACACATCTCCATCTCATTCTTTATTACCCTTACAAAAATCTTTATTCTTAGAAAGCAACATAACTCATGACATAATACCAAAAACCACTCCAGCAGCAGCCCTAATCTCATGTATTTACTACATTTAACATTCATATCATCTATCTCATACTTCCATATATTTCATAAACACATTCCCCACAAAATACCCATACATGCCTCTCATACATCTTTAAATTCCATGTCCAACAAAGTATCTACATATAATAATCATACATAATACAAACACCACATCTCACAACATATATATATATATATATGTATGTATTTCTTACCATCTCCACACATCTTAAACATATCAAACACTCTTCCAAGAACTCATTACTAAAAGCCCTTTCTTATGAAAGGCAAAAACTTATAAAATCAAAAGCCTTTTTTATGGAAGGCAATATTACTCATATTTGACAAAAAACTAAAAGAGCATTACATGGGAAAAATCATTTAAGTGCATGATTAAGGGGACAAACTTAACCAACCGATGCACACGGCTGGACATGCTCTCTCTCCCTCCAGTTGCACCCATTTTTCCCTTTCAAACATGAAGTCACCATGAAAGGATTCACTTCGCCATGCTGCTGAAACGTTAAGCCCACTAGTGTTGTACGGCTGGAGCTACAAAGTCTGAAGGTTGCTGAAAAAACTAAGTCCACTGATGCTACGGCTAGAGCTGCAAAACATAAAAGATAAGTCAATGTTTTCTCCATCTTTGAAATTACATTGTTAAGTATATGTTAACTCATCATCATCTTACCATTATCTCACCATTTAATGAACATGGTCTCACTAATGCTTCATTAATAAACTTATGTACTAATAAATTGAATCCATATCACTACCAGACTTATATTATTTGAACATGAACCACCATCGGACTTGGACATATATCACTTGGACATAGACAATTATCGGGCATACCTTATTATATCGAACATGAACCATAAACCGCAACTTGACATGGACTATTGGACTCATCACATTGTTGGACATTTGACACCTAATTAAATATTTTCTAACATTGGACATCACTTGATATACATAATAATAACATATCAACTCATCATCTAATCAAAGCTATCATGCTTAGCATATTATTTATTTATTTCAACCATTATCATGATTCTAAGATTTTGGGCGTTATCTATTTTGTAGGCTTAAAAATACACCGGAACCCATTGGTCTATGTGGCCCAATGTCGAGTTCCGGGTTGATCTCCCCAAAACAAATCCGGGCTTAGCAAAGTCACACCTCCGCCAAAGACACGTGGCTACGCGCAAAAAACGCCCCCGACACTAGTAACTAATAACTATAGACCATTATTGTCATAAGTAACTTATATGATACCCATCATAGCACCCTTTCACAGAGGTCATTTTTTTACTCTATATTTCCAAATATGCAATTTCTATTCTTTTTCTCTCCCATATATTTTTTTTAAGGAATGACAATATTAGAAAGTTGTTTTTGAATCTCCGTGAGTGGAAGTGCTTCTATTACATAGGTTGACACTATAGTATAATCTTGGAGGGTTATTTGGCCTAGAGAACTTGTCGCACTGAGTTTTATTTTGGGTAGCACGAATCAAATGACACTTAACCTAAAAGCTTAGGGATCAAAAAGGTAATTTTATGATATTTTTTAAAAATGTTGTATTGGTATGAAATATTTAGAAAGACTTGAGACAAATTTGGACTCCAATTTTAAAACCCGCTGAGGTTTGACACACAACCTAAAAGATTAGATACCAAATATGTAATAATTAATAAATTTTTTTTTATATGTTGAAATCAGTTGGCATAAAATTTTTAGAAATTCCTGAGACAAATTTGGGCTCTAATTTTAAAACCCCTTGAGGTTCGGGAGCCTTTAGGATTTGTTGACCCATAATCGACCAAATCAATGAGGTAATTACTAAGTAATATTTTATACTGATAGTTTTTTTTTTTTTTTTTTTTTTTTTGTGTGGCTAAAATGCAATTTAAACCCTTTTAAGTTTAGTTGGAATTTTTTTCAGTCTTCTAACTTTACTTTCGTTCAATTGAGTCCTTCAAGTTTCAAATTTATTCAATTCAGGTATTCTATCTAATTTTATTGAAAATTTTCCTTTTAAAAAAAATATTATTTTCACATGAGAACAAATATCTTCAAAAATTAATAGGAGAAATTACAATTTACCACCTTAAACTGTACTCAATATTACACTTTATATTTTAAAATTTTCGAATGCATGTTTTGCACCCTAACCATAACTTTTGTTACATTTTGCACTTCGATATTAAGTTTGTTTTTAACTTGGACAAAAATTTAAAATTTAAGGTGCAAAGTGTAATCAGGAGTATAATTTAGGGTGGTAAAGTGTAATTTTTCCTTTGTTTTTAAAGGTTTGAGAAGATAGACAATTAGCTCTTTTCACATAATGTCATATTTTTCCATTCAAGTTAACAGCAAACTTGGTGTTGGGGTGCAAAGTGTAACAATGTTTATAATTTATGGAGTAAAACGTGTATTCAAAAAATTTAGGGCATAAAGTATAAATGAGGGTATAGTTTAGGGTAGTAAAATATAAAAATTTTAAATTAATAAAAATATTTTATAAATTTTTTATGTGAGAAATTTTTTTTTCATTAGTTGATTGCATACTTAATGATAGTTTTTCTTAACGTAATTTGAATAAAGGTCTAAATTGAATAAATTTGAAATTTAAAGGATTCAATTGAATGAAAGTAAAACTAAAAAACTAAAATGAATTTTATTCAAATTAAATGGGTGCAATTTATATATTAGCCTAATTTTTTTAACAAATTTTTTGGGTTTTTATTTATTTTATTTATTTTTGGTCTTACCAACCATCTCTATCCTTTTCTCATTCTTAGTCCTTAATATTACAAAATCCCATTTGATGTTTGGTATAATATTAGATAGTTATGATTTGGTATTTGGTAGAGAACATGTTCAGTAAAATCTTGCATGAAATTGAGTAATTTATATTATGATCAACTTTAGAGGTCATATATTTAGCTCCCGTAATGAGTTTTAACTCAGTTTTTCAATTTATAAGTGTTTGGTGGAGGATAAAGTTGTGGGTTCAAAGACCTGCTATACTAATAATAATTATTATTTTTTTATTTTTTTTAAAGAACAATAATAATAGCACCACCAAGGTGATAGGTGGTCTAGTGGCTAAGTCTTGATCCAACAATACTTAGGTTTAAGGTTTGGGTCCCCTTGATCCCACATGGTGCCCATATCCTTTCGTGTTGCCCTAGATAAATAAATATTAAAAAATAATCATAACAAAGACCACAATATATGGTAGGTGGTATAGTGTTTGGCTTGTATTACCAAACACTTACACATGATCGTATGGAGATATTTATTTATTTATTTGAGAAGCGAGAAGAACATGGTAGCGGGGTGGCAAGTTTTGAAATAGGGAAAACAAACTATTTGATTTTTGAATGAAGAGTGTAATGAAAACTGAGAGTTTTATAGTGAGGTTGATGGTAGAGTTTTCAACAAAAAAAGGGTTTCATGTTTTAGTTTAGATCCGTGGGATTCAAGCAACTAGTGAGATATTTAATATACAAAGAATGTGACTTTGGAAATTCAAATATGCTTTTGTTTCTATAATTTTAAGACAAATAATAAGATTTTAATTGGTAAAGATTTATTTTATTTAGTTTTTAGTACAGACTTGGTTGAAATTCTATGATAATGATATCCTTTATTATTTATGTTTTCTAGTGTTATTATTTGTGAAACCTTGATTTTGAAGTATATTAGGGGTAGTTTCTTAGACGTAATTTTAATTAGTATTTAAGCATGCCTATTTTTTCAATTTACATATTTATTTTAGGCAAAAATACCATTTTCGAGTTCATGGTCAATTTGGTTCCTATATTTTGGTAGCAATCAATTTGATTTCTACTATTAACTCACTAACTGAAAATGCATATGTGGCGTATGCTGTGCATTATCGGCACATGTAACGCTAACATGGCGAATAAAATTTTAATAAATATTTAAAAATGTCACACCAGCATTTAGATTGAAAACAAATAAATAATAATAATTTCTCAGATTTTAAAGATATGAAAAAAAAATGGTAATAACATTTTATTCCTTGAATGATTTTTTGGGCTTAGATTTGGTTTAGGCAGTCAAACTTATTATTATTATTAGTGGTAGCAGTAGTAGTAGTAATAGTAGCAGTAGTAGAGGCCATTAGAAAAACCAAAAAAGTAACAATTGAATTGCAAAACTTTTTGTATCAAGCTTATTAAATCAACAAAATATACAATGGAAATATCATTTCAATTACGATATATCTTTTATACATATAGTTGGAAGCATCACAACTTCATATATTTGTATATACAAACATGATTATATGTAAGGGAGATGCCAAGTAACATTTTCATTTTCTTCTTCTTGCTTGACATAATTTTTTAAAGCTTAAGAATGGAAAACGTTAAAAATATCAAAAAATACCAATTGAATTGCAAAGCTTTTAATGTCAAACTTATTTGATCAATGAGAAATATACAATAGAAAAGAAATATCATATACAATATATCTTGTCTACGTATAGTTGGAAGCATCACAACTTCATATATTTGTATATAGTATTGTGATTATATGTAAGGAAAATGCCAAGTAACATTTTCATTTGCTTATTCTTGCTTGACATAACTTTTGAAAGTTTAACAATGTATAATAAAACTTTTGCATACTTCAGTGACAAAAATAATGTTTTAATCATTTTTTTTTTTTTTTGACTTTACAGTTCAATCAATGATCCACTACTTCGATCAAATTACTTAACTTTTAAGATTTATTTAACGACTAGTCAGGGTTGTTTACTATACTTTTATAATCTTTCACCTGCAACAGTTATTGCAGAATTATATTTTAATGTGATCTAAAATGTTTGAAGCACATGAGACTTTTTTTTTTTACTTTGGATAGGATAGGACCAAGTAGTGCTTGGCAAATAACACTCACATTTTCAAAAACCTTGAAAGTTCATGCTGGTAAAATTTTGAAATGGTCAAAGCACTAGAAGTCTACAAAATAAACGGCCAAGAATAAGTGACAAAAATTCAAAAGCCCTTTCGGGTTTGACCATTTGGTGTGCTGTTTCTTAATTTGACTGAACTTGAACCCCAAGCTAAGGTTAGTGCACTGCACCCTGATTCCTCAAAGTACGTCACCGCGGACGTCAAGTGATCTCTCCCTGTCTCTCTCTATTCGTCAACGATGACGTAGGTAGCCATATACATTTTTTAAAACCTCTTTCCCTCCAAGATACTGTAACAATTCTTATAAAAAATAGTGGATAACTTTTAGCACGTTATTAATGTCTAAAAAAAGTAATTTTTTTAATATTAAAATATAGAACTCCAGAAAATTAATTAATCATAGTCAAAACTCTTTTTATTTTCTTTTACAAACATAAAAAATTAAATTGACTCATTTTAAAATAAATAATAAAATTTTAGATACTCTAAAATTAGAGTATTAAGCTTGAACCTCAATAAAAAAGAATAACATGTGTTTTTGACCAACTAAGTACAAATGTGCATGTGAGAAGAGGATAGTTGAAAAAGAAATCGGAGTTCAATTTCGCATACACAAAAAACTAATTTGTATCTTGGTCTGATAATAAAAAAACACAATTATCATAAGTAAAAACCATAAATTAAAATTCTAATATATATGCACATATTATCCTCTTAAGATAATATATATAGTCCAATTATATTTCAAAATTAGATTTTAATTGTAGTCTAATTTTATACCACGTGTTTTATCCTGTTTATATATATTTTTAATTTCTAGATAAGTTAATGTTGTGTAGAATACGAAAAGTCTAATAAAAATAAACCATAAAAAAAAAAACCCAATAAAAAAGAGTAAACTCATGTATATATCTTTGACTTAAACAAAATATAATTTGAATCCATATATCTTATAAAAAAAAATTGAATTCATATATGTGTAATTGTATTGTTTTTAATTGTACTGTATATATACACAAATTATACACTTAGTTAATAAATAAATAAATACAAATTCACGTGTTATTCTCTGGAGATATTTAAAAAAAAAATAACATTAACAACACAACTATTTATACAATTTTTACCGCAATTTTCCGTCACTTTTTTTTTTCTTCTAAAACTCACAAAACAATACAACTTTTACCACAAATTTTATTTTCTAATTAAACCTAGGCTCAACTTTTTAACACGTGGGTATTGGGTCACCTTCTAGTTTCAAACTTCTAAAAAGGTCTGTAGTACTTCTAAATAATTGGTTTCACTTTCTTTTTTTGTGTGCTAGTCCCGTGGCGCGCGCACCGGTCCTATAAATTGAGAAAGCGTGGAATCTCCAAATTGAAAGTTATAGTAAAAGCTTTACGGTATCTTTATGAACCCAGCACGAATTCGTTGCTCAAAAATGGCGGAGGAAATCAGAAACGCCGAGATGGGATCCGCTGCCGCCGCCACCGCCACCGCAAAATCAAGCTCTCTGTGGCCCTCTGTTCTCCGTTGGATCCCCACCTCCACCGATCACATCATCGCCGCCGAGAAGCGTCTTCTCTCTCTCGTCAAGTATTAATCAATACTCTCATACTATGAATATTAAATTTTCCCCCCAATTTTGAAACTATAAACCCTAATTTCCATTGTCTGAAAAAATTGGTTGTAAAACTCTTAATTTTTTTTGGTTGAAATATAAATTGGTGTTCATTGTTGGAAATTCTGATATTTTAGTTCCTTTTTACATGTTCTTAATCATTGTATTTTAGGGTTTGATAATGGTAATTATTGGTGGTGTTTTGTCTGATTTTGAAATGGCGGGTGAATTTGCTTGGATTTTTAGGACTCCGTATGTTCAGGAAAAGGTTGATATAGGTTCTGGCCCACCTGGCTCGAAAATCAGGTGGTTTCGTTCTAAAAGCACTGAATCGAGGTTTATCAACACGGTTACATTTGATGCCAAGGAGGGTTCACCCACTCTTGTAATGGTTCATGGTTATGGCAATTCTCAAGGTTTCTTCTTCAGGAATTTCGATGCTCTTGCCAAACGTTTTCGGGTCATTGCTATTGATCAGCTTGGGTGAGCTTTTTCTTATCTTGAATCTACATTGTTGTTATGGACCTATGGCTTACATTTTTATGTTTTTGATTCACGTTTTAGGTAATTGCAAGAAATTTTGAGTAGAGTGTTTTGCTCATAGGAAACTTTTCTGATATAAATAATTGTGCATATGGTAACAAAGAGTTAATGGCATGCCACTAGAATCTAGATACACATTTATTTGTAATATTTAATCCGAACCATGAGATGGTTCCGTTTCAAAATCATAGAGGCATTTTACGGGGGGCTCTTGGAGTATAGCTATTTAACATATGTGGTATTTTAGATGCCATAGACACTAACCTTAGTTTGGAAGTTTGTTTAATGCATATACTTTGCAGTCATAAATCACAGAGACCATAATGAGCAATAATCCTGCATAGGCAGAATGCTTTTAATAGTGTTGAGATCAAATGCTATGCTCTTCGTTATGTTGTTTGATTGTTGGACAATTGCATGCGCATCAATACGCTGTTGCTGTTGGAGTTCAACATGGTTTTGTAATCCTAGTTTGAAATAGGATAGCATTCTGGATTTATTAAGTGGGAAGTTATGATAATCAATCAGAATAGCAGTGTTGCTATAGAGACAAACACTGTGAGTGTCTATATGTTGTTTTATGTAAGTAAATGAATTAATCTAAACGAAGAAGGTGGCAGCAACCTTAGCACATGGTAGGCTCGAGAAAGAGAAGAAAATTTGTGCTTTTGCAATGTATTATTTAGTACCTTTGGTGCAAAATAAAATTATATCACCCTTTTTGGATTTTTTGAAAAAATGTTTTGTACATCTGATGTTGAGTGCTGCACAGATTTTTCTTGTTAAAGCCTTTGGTCCTCAAATTGCTTTCTAGATTCTGCTTTAAAAACATTTATTGTATCTTATTTGTACATATTATTAACTTCCCTTTATGCCCCTTTTAATCCCTTTTTTTGGGGAAGATTGGGGGGGGGGGGGGGGAATATGGGATCTGTCTTTGATGAGAGACATGTTTCTGTACCTTGTTGCTTAGCTTAATTGTATTTGTACATATTCCTATTTTGTTTGCAGATGGGGTGGATCAAGCAGGCCCGACTTTACATGTAAAAGCACTGAAGGTAGTTTTACATTGAGACTGCTCTATTTCACATTGAATGGACTAGTGGAGAAGTATTTTTTTTAATAATTAAAAATCTTTCTCATGGAGAAAAAGGTTTTTTCATTCAATATGTTGAATGCTTAAGTCTTTGTGTATTCCTTATTTATAAAGATTAGATAAGATACTACAGCAGTGAAGTGATACAATATATACATGGATTATGTTAAACTTGCAATTGGTAATGCAGAAACTGAGACATGGTTCATTGACTCCTTTGAGGAATGGCGGAAAGCCAAAAACCTCAGCAACTTTATACTACTCGGGCATTCATTTGGAGGCTATGTTGCAGCTAAATATGCTCTTAAGGTGATAAACATCCCGCATCAATGTTTGAATTCTAGGAGTAATATTATTATTACCAGTTCCGTTTATGATGTCAATTTTTTGTTTCATGTATAGCATCCAGAGCATGTTCAACACCTGATTCTAGTTGGACCTGCTGGTTTTTCATCAGATTCTGATCCCAAGTATGAGACACTCACCCGGTTCAGAGCAACATGGAAAGGAGCAATTCTGAACCATTTGTGGGAGTCTAATTTTACTCCTATGAAAGTTGTTAGGTAAATATTTTATGTGCTTTTTTTTATTGAATATGTTCTTTGAGACCATACTATAAACAAAAGCCTTGTCCATTCTTATATTTGAATGGTTTTTGGTGCGTTTATACTTTGTGCATGATGCGCTCTTAACACTCCAGGCTGTCCACTGGCTTGGCCTTTCTGAGGACTATCCATGGATTGCGACATTAATCTTGTCTATATGCTCAAAAACTTGCAATGATATGAGTCTAGTATATACTATGATTTAGAGGATTTTTATTCACGCTTAACAAAGAATTGTTGCGAAAATCCCTTTAAAATAGGATTAAGGTTAGGTTTTAGCAGTAGTTCATTCTTATCAATCCCTTGATGCTAGCATAATTTCCCTCGATACCGTTAATATTTCTCTTTTGACAAGTACCTTTAATATCGCTTAATGGTGTAATGAATGGATTCCAAGCGCACAATCTTGGTTACTGAGGTGTCATTTTTCCCACTGAGATTTTTAAATCGTGTATATTAACACTATTCTAAACAAATGAATTCTACTACGTAGTTTATTCTATGGACTTCATTACTGATCTCGAATTATAAATATGAATTTCAATCTATTTCATTATAATGGGTTGAATTAATTGAATCGTGAGTTGTTTGGAAAATGAGAGTTAATCCCTTTGCCTGTCATTCAGAAAGCTCCTCTCTCATTTGTACCAAATATTAGATTGTACAATTTTCCCTAGTATTTTTGTATTTTCTTTAATTTCTTATATATTTTATTTTTTGCAGAGGTTTAGGCCCTTGGGGTCCAAATATTGTTAGCAGGTACACAAGTGCTAGATTTGGTACAAATACAACTGGCGACACACTAACTGAAGATGAGTCCAGATTGCTGACAGGTAGTATAAGATATATATGTTGGCTTAATAGTATATAAAACAGTATCACTAGTTTGCTAATGGTTGCCTTTTCAATTGAAGATTATGTGTACCACACTTTAGCGGCCAAAGGTAGTGGAGAACTGTGCTTAAAATACATATTTTCCTTTGGCGCATTTACTCGGATGCCCCTTCTAAACAGGTCTGGTTATCCTAATCATTTTAAAGTTCTTAAATTTGTCACAGAATTAACTTGTGTTTTTTTAAAATACAATTATTTATATCAAATTTCTTACTTTTATTGTAGCTTTGAATTAGTATTGTAGATTTTCCTGTTTTAATTTTAACTGAATCAGGTTATAATAGTTGGTGGAGTTGGACAATGTTAAAAAGCTCATAAATCTGACTCCAGTCTTTGAGGCTTAAATGTGTGAAACCACAATCTGTTGCTACTCTTTCTATTGTAGTGCATTACTTTTATAAGTAATAAAAGTAATGCACTACATTCAAGACCCATTATATATATATATAATGATGTAGCCTTAGCAAACAAGAAGTATACAACAGAGTTTCTATGTACGGTTGAGAATATGTACGGTTTCTATGCCAAAAGTGAACGTACATACTCTGTTGTATACTTCTTGTATTCTCAGCCTTCAAAGGTATTGCACGTGGCGTTAAGCAGAAAAAAAAGTGAACGGTGCAATATGGATCTCAATCCATCCAAATCAAAAAGGATTGTGTACTGGTCTGCCCCCAAGAATGGGTGAAAGTTTGTCACATCTGCTAGGCATGAAGCATCAAATGTGCAGTCTTTTCCTTCGTTTCATTCATGTTGGTCATTTGAAGTTGAACCTGTCAAGACGCGATTCAAATTTCTGTCTAAATAAACTATGGATGTATTTTTATTAAAGAAATTCATGAAACACACATTCACAATATGCGGAAGAAAGTAATGTTCTATTCTTTCTTATCTTGTGTGCAGTGCCTCGGAGTGGAAAGTGCCAACTACTTTCATTTATGGCTTCCAAGATTGGATGAATTATGAAGGGGCAATGGAAGCTCGCAAGCAGATGAAGGTCCCTTGTGAAATCATTAGAGTTCCTCAGGTTTCTCTCTCTCCACCATCACTTGTCTGTCTTGTTGCCTTTGCGTGTGAGTGCATTCACTCGCTCATTTGTGTGTATATTTTTAAAAACATTTACCTGAATCTTGAGAGAATTTTATTTTTGTTTAATTGCAGGCTGGACACTATGTGTTCATAGACAACTCAAACGGTTTCCATTCAGCTGTTTTGCATGCTTGCCGCAAATTTCTCTCACCTGATCCTGATTCTGATTTTGATTCATTGCCTGAAGGTTTGACATCAGCCTAGAGGAAAGATAGTTGTAATGTAATTCCGTTGTATAAATATAAATTCTTCTTGTAGTTATATATAGAACGTTCATATTTCATTGCTAAAAATCTTTCGATTCTTTGAAGTGTATCTGATTAAAATCTTGTGGACATATCTGCGTAAGGGTAGTGTATGTGTTTTGTACAGTAAAAATAAAGAAAAACGATGAGGCAGTTTTACTTCATAGTTAACACTTCCTTTAAGTATCAAAACCGAAGTACAATTCTTAGGTGGTGTGAACCTGATTTCTTTATTAAATTTAATTATGTAGTTGCTTTAACAAATGGTGTTTTTTATAAGGAAAATGCTAAAATCATTATTAATTTTATTACAAAAAACTTATAAATTAATGTGTGATAGTAAATGTAATTGGTGTCATTCTAACAACAGTAAACAAATGTCTTAATAACAAATAACCATCACCCATGTTCATGCCCACCACATCACCCATAAATTCATCCGTTTTTCGTGTAAGACTATATAAATTTAAATGAAGATTTTAATTGAATATTAATTACTTTAAAAGCTCAAATTTAAATTTTCTTTATAAAAAATTGAATGTGAACTTTAAATATTTTTATTGTTTATATATACATATGTCTATATTCTTATTTTATGAGATAGATTTTTTTGCATTAAAAATTCCAAATTTATGAAAAATTGGACTTTAGAGATCTAAAATTTTATTAGTGGAGGCAATTTTTTGGAAAGGCAGTGCACAAAAATTTAATTCCTAAAAACATTATGATAAATTGCTAACAATTTTTTTGGAGGGCCCATGTCCATTGTCCAAAGTCCTCCATCTACTTCCGTTAGTGCTAATTGCACATGGAAGTTAGGGAATTTATTGTAACATAATTAATTGCCTTGTATCATGAATCATGTACAAAATGAGGAACACAGCTGGAGTTTGATGGGTCAAATTACGCACCATACTATTTCTTGTTGCGGCAGTGAATAATAAATAATAAATGATGATGTCTGCGCGGGGACGAGATTTTGATGACGTCAGTAAAAAACTATAAGTTTATTAAAGTATTCAAACAAGTAATATGGCTATTAAATAAATCATGTAACTGAAAGTATTTGTGTATAATTCTTTTTTTGCATCGTTTTTGCCTGTTAAGTTAATTTTGTAAGAGCATTCGTATCAGTGTGGTTAAAAATTTTTTGTTTATTTTACAATAAAAACTTATTTTTTTTATTTTACATACTTATTTTTTTAAAATACCCACATCAGATTATCTGTTATCTACTTTAATTTATTTAAATAATACTTTTTATTATTATTTTATTAATATCTTTATTATATCTCAACCGTCTCTCTCTCTCTCTCTCTCTCTCTCTCTCTCAATTCTTCTACCTCTGGTTTGTTGTACGGTTGTACCAGATTTCTTCCTCTCTCAAAGCAACGCATCTGCTACAACAATACTCCCATGAATTCTCTTCCTCTCTCATATCTCAAACTCAACACTCACACACGGCAGAGGATTTGGCGGTGGCAGCAAGGGAAATCCAGCGGCAACAGCAAGAGAGAGCCAACGGAAGCAGCAAGGGAGAACCAATGGCAAATCTAGGGGGTTTGTGTTGATTTTGGTTTGGGTTTGTGTGGGTTTGTGCGGTAGATCATGTGGGTTTGTGTTGATTTTTGTTTGGCTTGATTTTGGTCTAGGTTTGGGATGATTTTTGTTTGGCTTGATTGTTGGGTGGTGCTGAGTTGATGGTTGGAGATTTGTCTTCTTCTTCTTTGCTGAGTTCTTTTTTGTCTTTGTTGGGAAAGAGAGGAACCTGAACGGTGAGAGAGAAAAAAACAATAAATTATTGTTATGCACAGCTACAGTAACCTTGCAAATATGCACGGTTACTGTAACAAGTGTGCAAATATATATATTTTTACATTCACTAATGTGGGCAGTTTTGGAGGAAATTTGTGCAAATTGTGCAAATTTTGACACTTTTTGTATTTTGCAAACTTTTGCAACCACTAATGCAGTTGCTCTAAACACATTATTTTTGAGACTACTTTTAGATTTTAATTCTCTATGAATAAAAAATCATGATATATTAAGTTTTTAGTAGAACTCAAATTTCAGAAACACAAGTTCCAAAAGTGGTCACATAACTAATATGTTTGTAAAATTAGCTTAAAAGGCAAAAAAAAAAAAAAAAAAAAAAACCATTTTTTAATTAGGATTTGAATTGTTTTTTAAGTTTTTTTTAACAAGATAGAAATTCTATTTTTATCTAATCTAAATATATATTTGTGTGAAGTAGAGGCAGAGCCAGAAATTTTTTTTTTTTTGGGAGGCAAGTTTTAGCACTAATATATTTATCAAGACAACTCCCACATACATATATACACACATGCTTTTTTATTATATATACATGTAGGGTTAAGGGCCTAAAATCATATATTGGGCCTTGGCCAAAAGCGTGAGTAGTTCGAGGACGAATGAATGGTGATAAATGGTTTAGACTCGGAACTTAATAATCGAGGTACAAATGAAAAGGTGGTCCGAGGAGGAATATCTCCTCAGGTATGATATATCCAGCTCACATATGTAATCAACAATCAGGGTAACCTTCCAATGAACCCCAGTGACAGGGCTGTGCATCATGGACATACGAGAAGGAGGGGAATCCAAAAATATCTTGAAGAAGGCTGCTACCACCGCATTGAATGCACTGTACCTGCTTTTCAGGCCGCATTTATGTGGAAAAGACCCCTGAACAGTGTTGTCTTGGCTACCATGACTCACAGAAAGTCAAAAAATGTGTCTAATGGGACAGGTACTCCAGTAAGGGTTTAGATGATTAACAAGTGTAGGATCAAGATGGTTCAAAGGGAGATATATATAATGTAAGAGACCCTCCATAAAAGGGGATCGAAAAAAGTCAGAAGGGAACACTATAGCCATCAAAATTATACTAGTATCCGATTTAGTTGATTTATAGAAGAAATTGTCTACTCGGACAGTGAGTTCATTCACATCCGCGTTTACTGTCTTGATTTGGTCATCTTTTAATCCTACTAGCTGTTGTCCAATTCATTAGGACCTAGTTCTTCAACCTACTCTCTACAAATTTATTGAATTGGGCTTATTGGGTCAACCTTCCACTTATCTTGGGGTTAGGCCTCAAATCACGACCCTACAATACATATATATAAACACACTTTTTTATTTGATAAGCTGTATATATGCACACACCCAACAAAAAAAATTTAGTATTTTCAATCAAAATTATGTTTGATGGCGATCTTTCATAAAATTAAATTCATTTTTAATATTTTCATAGTGATATTCTAAAAAAGTTTTATTTTCAACACAAACTATCAAATTGTAAAAAATTTTTTTCAATTGAACTAATGAAATTTTCAAAAATATGAATAATCCAAAACTTGGAGGAATAAGTTAAGCTCTAGATAAATTTGAAGCTATCTTGCTTTAGTGACATTTTATGTGTAGTTTTAGTGACAATATTTTTTTTTAATGAGTCAGTAACTTGTTAATTGCCACATAACAGGTTGAAAAAAATAGATTCAAACATATTTGGTGCCAAATTTTATCAAATATTTAACAGATATAAGAAAATATTTTACAATAAAAAAACTAAAATTGCAAAAAATAAAGTTATATCTCTAAAACTATTAGACCAATTATTTTTTAAGAGCATCGTTGAATTAATTCAAATATTTGGAGGGGCCAATTTTAATTTTTGTATACTAAATTTCGAAAATATTAAAATAATTATATATATAATTCAAAATTTGGGGGGGGGGGGGGGTCATGGCCCTTCACCCTATATCATAGCTCCGTCCATGGTATGAAACTTTTTCTTGGAAACTTGAACCCTGCTTCTTGTCCTTCACACCTCATAAGCATTTATACTTGTAGAGTGACCATCGCACAAAGAGTATGCGGTAATTTGAAAAAATTTATAAATAAAAATGTCTGTATTTTATTAAGGCACTACAAAAATCCCATAAAACAACAATACGCTGAATTGAATCTAAAACCTTCAAATTCATGTCATGTCACAGACTAGCAAGCCCACCACATGCTTGCCTTCGTGGATGAAATGATACATTATTAACAAGTAAATCCTCTATGCATTCCATCTTCATAGAATTTGCGGAAGTAGATAAGAATTAGTAGTTGACTATTTGTTAATGAACCACCAAATTTCAACATCTGCATTTATTTAAATTTCTCACTAAAAACTATCAAGTTGGATGTGTAACAATCGGGGACCAAATCTATGCCTACATCTTTAAGACTATTTTAAAGTTTCGTCTTATACTAACATCATTCCGTTTTTTCTTTTCATGGACCATGGTTACAGTGGGAGCAAGCATTCAATTCGTCACCATCAGCATTATACACGTCGGCAGCTGCTTTGTATGTCACACACCTCGTACTATCACATCTTCAAATTAATTGATTAGAACAGCATAGACAACTATCATATTTGGTCACAACGGATGAAAGAATTAAATTGCAAAGTCGTTAAAAAATTAAAAAATACAAAAATTTTCATGGAAGAGAAACCCGATTCACTCCATTTGCACCCTATCATTTAGTAGAATTAAATACAGCAAACTTTCGGTGGGTAATTTCCATTATGTGTTTCCACAGATCCACCAGGATGGTTATAAAGGTATAGCTTTTGGATGAAGCTTAGCCATAGACTATAGTTTTCTTTATAGAAAAGAAAAAAGAAAAAGATAATGTCATTAAATTTCAAAGTTTTTAACAAATATTATTGTTCACATTGAATAAATTTTGTTGAAAGAAGTTAATAAGATACAAAGCATTCAAATCAATCTATGTATAATAGAAAAAAAGTGTAAAATTTACACAGTTTTAACTAAAAATGAGGCAAATAAGTTTGTATATAATTTGTAAATTTACTAGTTTTTTTACAATAATCGAGTAAATTTACATTGACACTATTTATTTTGTATTTGGGTGTTGTTAATGGGTGTCATACAACACCTGTTAATGTGATAAAATTTAAAATAAATTATTCACATTTTTTTAGGGATTTGAGAAAAACTGAATATGTATTAAATGTGTGTCAGTTTAAATGGAATATTGAAGAAACCAAAGTACATGTTTGCCAATTTTCAATGCAGGTGAAATTTGTGATAAGTTATAAATGAACCACAGCTGGTTCATTAACAAGTGCTGGCCGGCACCTGTTAACAAAAGTCCTTTGTATTTCGTTGTTTATTTTTTATTTACATATCTCGAGAATTAAATAAGAAAGTTGATGGTATTTATTGTAGGTGAATAAAGAAAATCGATTTAAAAAATTAAGAAAAATTAATATTTTAATAAAATATAGTGTAAAATAAATAATTTGATGTGAGGTATTTATAAATTATAAAAAGGTTGTATTAACGGGCACCCAATTTTTGACTTTCTTTTTTTTTTACAATTTTTTTTTGTCTTTTTTTGCAGTTTTATGTCATATTTTTCATTGTGGGGTGTAGAGAAAAAAATATTAAAATAACAAAAAAGACTAATTTTATATCATTTTTTAATTAATTTACTTTTATTATTAAATAGGACCAACTTTTGTAACATCTTAACAAATACCTATGCATGCTCGTTAACATTTGCTATTATAAAAACTTTTGCACATGATAAGATACAACACTTTATGACCTGAACTAAAGTTTTTGTTTTTGTTTTTTTTTTTTTGATCATCCAAAAAAAATATTTAAGTATTTTTTTTAAATAATTCTATAATTAGTTAATTATGAGAGAGAAGGAGAATTTGAAACATTTTCGGAAAAAAAAACACAATATTTCACTCGATTAGAAAGGTCTCGACAAATGTACCCAAACTTTTACAAGTTTTAACAGCGAGGTAAAAAGTAGATAGGGAAAGGGCAGTCATAACATCAATGAAAACTCTGAAAGAGACACGTCTACCAGTTGAATATTGTTGCTTTGTGCCTGCCATTGCCATGACTCTATTAATTGTGGGTTTGCAGTCTCTCTCAACTCACAAGAAGAAAATTGCGCCATTAAAACACTGTTCAACTAGGCAGCGTACACTGCAACTGTCATATAACATTACATTAGCATCACTCTCCCTCTGTGTGCTCCTTTTCAGAATTTAAAAATGTAGGCCCCAACCCAATACTATACTATACATTACAGTGGGGAGGGGACCCATAACTTTTTTCATAACAATGCGGGACCCAAATCCATTGCCACTGTATTATTACATCACAACAACTCTACGAGTGAAAAAAAAATTGCCTAAGCCTTAATAGGGTAAAAAAGTCAGTCAGGGACCACGTGCTAGTCAACAGACTAGTAAATCCGCCGTGGCAACCCCCCCGAAAGAATCTAAAAGAGATTTTGTTTTGTTTTTTTCTTTTCTTGGACTCCGACACTTTCACGATTCCTGACAAACTTCGTACCCCTTTTACCGATAAGAAACGCTTCGGTCTTTTCCCAGGACACATTAACGGCTACTTTCACCTCGCTTCTGATTCCGCCACGTGTCTTAGTTCTTTTTTGGCGGGAATAAAACTTTTCTGAATAATAAACATAGTTGCATGGAATTCTATTTTAACCGGTTGTGAGTTGTGACCATGGACCCCACCTTCCTAAACGGCGCCGTGGGGACCCAAAAAAACAAAAACAAAAAATGTACGTACATAAAATAGTTAAAGAAAAACCCAATCAGAGATTAAGGAATTAAAATTACATGGTTACAAAACATAAATCATGAAACAATTTCAAATAATGGTGGTATAGAAAAATTGGACACAAATTAAGATTCTCCAACTGGTGAAGGAACTGTGGTGGGATCAGCTGAGGAAGGGATTTCTGGTCCTACCCTACAGCCTTCAAGCATGAATACAATGTCAGCCATGGATGGCCTATCAAGTGGATCAGGTGCTGTGCAAAGCAATGCTACTTTCACACCCAACAAGAATTCTTCCCATTCTGATGACTCTGGGTCTAGCTCAAGCAAGCCTGGCTCAAGTAGTTCTGAGATTTGGCCTCTTTGCAATTGCCGTTTCACCCATTTCACAATGTCTTCATCTTGTGTGAACATAACTGGCTTCCTTCCTGTGAGTATTTCCAACAATATGATCCCGAAACTGTACACGTCTGCTTCTGTTGTTGCTTGTCCTGTTAATGCTGCTTCTGGTGATACATAGCCTAAGGAACCAATTGGGGTGGATGATGTGGATGCCTCGGCTGGTGTTGCTATGGTTAGTTTGTCTAGCCCGAATTCGGATAAATGGGCTTCGAAATCAGCATCAAAGAGGACATTTAGTGGCTTGATATCGCCGTGAACCATTGAGACTGAGTGCAAGAATGCTAGCCCGCGAGCAATGCCTAGTGCAATGAGGTGACGCATTGGCCAATTGAGCACATGGCCTTCTTGGTGAGAAGCCTCCTGGAGGAGAGTGGCAAGGTTTCCATTAGGCATGTAGTCATAAACAAGAAGCCTAACATCGGGTGGTCCTGCATAGTAGCCTCGAAGAACTGTTAGATTTCGATGCTTTACTTTGCCTAATGATTCTGCTTCTTTACGAAATGTGCCTTCATCGATTGAACCATCAGGAAGGCGACGAATTGCTAGCACCATTCCATCTTGGAATGTTGCTTTGAATATAAGCCCATATCTTCCCCGGCTCAGGACATTTTCCTCATCAAATTGTCTTGTTGCTTCCAATGTCTCTGCAACTGTAATCTTGTTATTGAACATTACCAATTTTGGCCCTCCATTTTCACCACTTCCACGACTTCCTCGACTTCCACGACTTCCCCTTTCGCCTCCTGATCCTGCAGACACTGGGCTTCGCTTCTTCTCCCCAGCTGCTCCTTCTCTAAGCTTCTTGCGCCAACGTAAGAGGCTGTAGATATAGCCACAGCAACATAATGTCAAGAGGAATGCTCCAGCTATAGCCACACCAATAAACAGAATTAGCCTCTTCCTCTTTCTCCTCCTTACATTTGCACACTCTCTACCCAAGGGCTTTCCACATAGTTTCCTATTCATTGCAAACACAGTAGGATCATTGAACTGAGAACTCAACGTTTTCGGAATTTCACCTTCAAGATCATTACTAGACAAATTCAAGTATTTCAAACCAGAAATACGTGAAAGACTTGAAGGAATGGCTCCGCTCAATTTGTTTGAGGAAAGATTCAACATTGATAGGTTTGATAGCTTTGACAACGAATCTGGTATGTGGCCTGAAATGTTATTTGAATCCAATAACAGAGAAGTCAGAGACGAGCACTTGGAGAGCTCATCTGGGATTTCACCTGTAAAATTATTTTGACCCAAATCAAGCCCCTTTAAACGAGATAACTGAGAAATGGCACTTGGTATTTGTCCCTCCAAACTATTAGAGCGAAGCTCAAGTACTTGAAGATCAGAACAATTACCAAGCTCTGCAGGAATTATACCCGAAATTCGATTGTGTGATGCGGAGAGAACAAGTAATGATTGAAGAAATCCATAGGTTGTTGGAATCTCACCAGTGAAAGCATTGGAGCTGAGGTTCAAATATTGTAGACTAACCAAGCTGCTAAAACCTTCAGGAAAATTCCCAGACAAGTGGTTATCTTCAAGAGCAACAACTTGCAAACTCGGTAACCCAAAAAGCTCAATCGGCAACTCACCAGAAAGGTTTTGCTTACTCAAATCAAGAACTGCTAGCTTCATCAAACTCCCAACACTCGCAGGAACTCTTCCTGAAATCCCACAATGACTCAAATTCAGAACCTGCAAGTTTTTTAAGCCCCCAATATTCAACAATACTTCACCACCACCCGATAACTTGTTATTACTAAGATTCAAAGAACTCAAATTACTGAGTTTCATTATCTCTTCCGGTACATTCCCAGTGAGATTATTATCACTCAAATTCAACATTTCAAGCTCGAACAAAGTTCCAAGTTCCACTGGAATCGAACCAGACAACATATTACTTCCCAAAGACAACACCTTTAAGCTCCTTAGACCACCCAAAAACCCAGGAACTGAACCCGAAAACTTGTTCCCTTCAAGATCAAGTACCCGTAAAGTACTACATTTGACAATCTCACTAGGAATCACACCAGTAAGTGAATTATTCGAAACTCTAAGCTCCTGTAACCTCAAAAGTCCTCCAACCTCAAAAGGTAACATACCGGAAAAGAAGTTTCCAGAAAGATCTAGAACCTTCAACGTGGTCACATTAGTCAACCACGTCGGAAACACACCACGTACGTGATTTTCTTCAACGTCAAAGACCTCCAAAACACTAAAACATGTTCCATTGTTTGGCGGCTTAACCATGCTCGTGAACGCATTAAACCCAAGCTGAACCATTCTAAGTGAAAAAGAGTAGTTATTATTACAAAGCAGAGTTGTGGGGACCGAACCTGAGAGTTCATTGTGTGATAATGATAGCACTTGAAGCTTTGGTATCGCTCCCATAGTCGCTGGGATTAGACCCTTAAGCGCGTTGTCTTCGGCGCTTAGATGAATCAATGAGGAACAGTTTGTAACAGCCGAAGGTAGAGTACCGTATAACTGGTTCGAGTCGAGGCTGAGATATTCAAGCTGTTGAAGCTCTCCGAGACTTGCTGGTACTTGACCAGAGAAAGAGTTGTACGAGAAATTGATGAGTCGGAGCTGAGATTTCACGGTGAAGTTTGTGGGTATTTCGCCGAAGAAAGAGTTGGAGGATAAATCGAGGAACCTGAGGCTAAACGACATGTCGTTGGAGAGTGTACCGGAGAGGAGGTTGTGACCGAGGCTGAGGATTTGAAGGTTTGTGAGGTTGGAAACAATGGAAGGTGGGAGAGTCCCGGAGAGTGAGTTGTAGTGAAGGTAAACGACACGTAGGAGAGCGCATTGGGACAGAGAGGAAGGTATAGAACCGTTGAGGTGGTTGGAGTGGAGGCTGAGTTTTCGAAGCTCACGTAGGTCAGCGAGTTGGTCAGTGAGCCGACCACCGAGTTGGAGACGAGGTAAACGGAGCTCGCGGACTCGGTTGTTGAAACAAACAATGCCACGCCAGTCACAAGGTGCAGACGGCGTGGAAGAATCCCAGCCGTCTAAAACGCCAAGTGGGTCGTGGAGATTGGCCTTAAAGGACATCAATGCTTGGATCTCTGACAAAGTTTCGGCACTGTGTTGTGCAAAGGTTGAGATCGCCGCGAAGTGAAAAAGGAAGAAGAAGAAGAAGAAAGTAGCCGTTGCTGCCATTATAGTGGTGAGGAGCTGATGAAACTGTTTGTGGGGTTCGGTTATTTTTTTGAGAAAGAGTGTGTGTGCTTGAGACTTAAGATGATGGGTTATGGTTGTACTTGGGAGCGTGTGCAATAGCTAATGCTAGCAGAGATGGCCTGGAAAGAGTGATTGACAGAAACAACGCCATATGCAGAGAGATCCACTAGTATAGTAGTAGTAGTGGTAGTTGTATATGTGACTATATGTGCTATGATGCTGTAAGTGTGTATGTTTTTTTGTGTTTTCTCTTTTCTATTTCTACTTTTTAGTCTCTTGGGCTTTCCTACCCTCTTCCCCAAAAGGTTCAAGAGTGGTGGGGGTGGGTCTCTTTCTGCGCTATTTAAATTTGGTCATTGGGGGAGAGAATCATTAACTCTTGTGAACTACTATCACGGGGGATTGGCCATCTCATCTGGTCCAATACAATGTGACCTGAGGGATGTGAATTGTCTAATAATTTTAAAGTATTGATGCTTAAAATGTTTTCTTAAACTATTCTGGTCATAATGGTACTTTGAATAAACTATACGTTTCATGGATTTCATCAAATTTTATAAATATTAGCTGTTGCAAATGGTACGATACAAATTTACTTTGTGTGATTTAAGTGTGTATAATATTGAAAGATAGATCATAAGCCTTTTTATTAGCGCAAAAAATGGTATGGCTTTATCAAAAGGAGTTATATTACTAATTATTTGCAAATCAATCCAATTCTGTCAATATCCGTTAAGTTTCTGTAATGAAAGGATGATGTCTACAAACTAAAAATCATAATATCATTTCTTTAAAGTGTGAGTAAAATTTCACACATTTAATAATAATGAAAAGAGTAAGTGGTTTTGGTTAATATAATAGGATCATGTTAGTTAATGCCCTTATCTCATCCTCCTTCTCCTATATATATGTGTGTGTGTGTGTGTATTTCTCAAAAAAAAAAAATGTTAGTGAATGCCCTTGAGGTATTTGTTAATGACTCGTTTTAGAATAGTTTTAATACTACTTTTATATAAAAAAAAATATAAAAAATTGTTGCAAAAAAGAGTTCATTGTTTTTTTCTTTTTTCCACAAAAAATTATAAAAATATTACTTAAACCAATGCCCTTAGGGTATCCGCTAACTTCTCCCAACATAAAAAAGTTGTGCCCAAATTCATTGACTTAAGCTATTAGATTAAATGATATCTTTGTATGTTATATTACCCAAAAATGCTAAGACAACAACAAAACTAATAACTTTTGACACAACTTCATCATTTACAACTTGCCACGTGGACTAGTTGTGTGTTTTGTTGTGGTCTTAACATTATTAAGATCTCCCCCAACAATTTTGACACAACTTCATCATTTACAACTTGTCACGTGGACAAGTTGTATGTTTTGTCGTGGTCTTAACATTATTAAATTCTCCTCCAACAATGTTAGTAATAATCACTTTAAATTTCCATTTCAAAAAAAATCTCCAATTTTTCGATTTATAAATATAATTTGTAAATATAAATTTTTTGAAAAGTTGCTTAGTAAATGTTTCACCAATAACCATAATTAGCCAGGGTAAATATCTTTTGTAATGACAACAACTGTCTTTATTAGTGAATATTAAAGGGGTCTTCAAGGATCAAGGATGGATGAAACTACCACTTGGAGCTACCTCAAAAAACAAGGAATTGGGTGCCTTTAATGGAAGTTATAAAGACTTTCACTGGAGTAGCTTTGGCTTCAGTTAATAAGAAACACCCTTGAACATTTGAGGCAGTTCAGAGGCGAGTCACGTTGTCTTTAAAATTCCTACTAAACAGTTGCCATGAAATGAGTTCTGTTAACTATTTGTGGCGTCAAAATACTTGAGCCAATCTTGTGGTGGAGCAAACCAGATAGGTTGGGAATAAATTTTTGGGTTTAAAATGACTCCAAGTTGCGAGTGAGATGTAGACTAAATATTTGAGCCTGGATTTTTTTTTTATCACTTATCATTCCTCACTCAATTTTCATCACTCATCACTCCTCACCCATCACTTATCACTCATCACTCATCACTCTAAAATATCACATCCAAACAACATTATCACTCAGTTACCATCACTCAATATTTTTCAAACTATTTGTGGACCCCATATCTGTCACTGTGCAACTTTTTGCTTTTTTTTTTTTCTTTTTTCTTCACTGGTTCGGTCTGCATTTGTTCTTCCTTCTTTTTGTTTTTTTTTTTTTCAGGATGAGTGCAGACCGAACCCAACCCAGTGAAAAAAAAAAAAAAAAAAACAAGAAGAGGGAAGACCGAACCCAAAAAAAAAAAAAAAACAAAACAAGAAGAGGGAAGACCGAACCCAGTGAAGAAAAAGAAAAAAAAAAGGTGCGTTTACGTGAAGACGAACCCAGAAAAGAAAAGAAAAGAAAAGAAAAGAAAAAGAAAAAGAAAAGCCCAGACCGAACTCAGTGAAAAAAAAAAAAAGGAAGGTTGACTGGTCAAAAGTTGCGGCTGAGTGGGTCCCCTATGTGTGTTTAATTACAAAAATGTCATTGAGTTATGAGTTTTGGAAACTGAAAACAGCCAAAATGTGTTTTCAGTTTCCATAACTCATAACTCAAAAATCAGAGAATTGAGTGATGGAAACAGAGTTATGGAAACAGAGTTATGGTGCTCCCAAACGAATACTCAGTTATGGGTCCTACCATTTTTGAGTTATGAGTTATGAAAACAGAGTTATGCGTTATGGAAATTAGAAATCCAAACGACCTCTTAGTTTGTTGGGTCATGTAAGAACAAGCTTGAAGTTTCTTGGGTTATGTGAGTTTATGGGATAAATTTATATTAATTCCCAAAAATAGAAGAGAAAAAGTTGGTAGTAAAATTCTGAAAAGGGAAAAAAAAAAAAAAAATTTCCGTTGCCGGGACTTGAACCCGGGTCTTTCGGGTGAGAGCCGAATATCCTGACCAACTAGACTACAACGGATTTGCAATTATCTCGGTACAATATAATAATATAACGATAATTAAAATCTACAACTAAGATCAGACATGTTCAGGGATAGTGAACTCTGCAGAGAGAGCGTCACTGACTCACTACTCGTAGAAAAAAACAAAACAAACAAAAGCAAAAGTGAGAGCTTCACTAATAACTTTGAAGCAGTCTGGCTCTTCAATTTCAATGGAAGCCTTTGCCTCCAGACCCCTGGGCCTCAGCATTGGGCTCGCTTGCACTCCGAGACTTTTATTACTCCCACTCCCACTCCCACCGCCTTACTCTTCAAAATCCCACACTAAGCTCAGCCTCTCAACCACCTGCTCCGCCAGCAAATGGGCCGACCGCCTCATCGCCGACTTCCAATTCCTCGCCGAACCTTCATCCGACCATTCTTCGTCCACCGCCACTCTTCTTCCTCCGCTGGCTCCTCCCGAGCGCCACGTGTCCATCCCCATCGACTTCTACCGTGTCCTCGGCGCCGAAACGCATTTCCTCGGCGATGGCATTAGGCGCGCTTACGAAGCTAGGGTTTCCAAGCCTCCACAGTACGGTTTCACCGACGACGCCTTGATTAGCCGCCGCCAAATCCTCCAAGCCGCTTGCGAAACCCTCACGAACCCTTCTTCACGGAGAGACTACAATCAAGGCCTCGGTGAAGATCATCTCGACACCATTCTCACCCAAGTCCCCTGGGACAAGGTAGTAATTTTACCAATTGCCAATTCTCTCATGCCCTGTTTGGTTGCTTACACAAAAATTTAATGCCTTTTTTCTAGGTTCCTGGTGCTTTGTGCGTGTTGCAAGAGGCGGGAGAGACTGAGCTGGTTATTCAAATTGGAGAGAGTTTGCTTAGAGAGAGGCTGCCCAAATCGTTCAAGCAAGATGTTGTGTTGGTGTTGGCACTTGCTTATGTCGACATGTCGAGGGACGCAATGGCATTGTCTCCCCCGGATTTTATTCGGGGTTGTGAGGTGCTCGGAAGGGCTTTGAAGCTCTTGCAGGTTTAATTTACATTCGTTTTTGTTTTAATGTAAATTTTGTGCCTCTAGGGGTTTGTTAATTGATTGATTGAATATTCAGTATTGTTTTTTATTAGATTTGTTTCATTTATAGACGCTGTTCTGAGTTTCAAACCGGACATAATTCACACCTCTATAGTGGTTTTGGCAATGCATTACATGCTGATCAATAATAAGGAGATTTGCTAATAGAATTTTTTTGGATAGAAAGCCGTGTAATAGCATGCCATTTAGGTTGCCAATCAAAGAGATTACAAATGCTGCATTAATCGTGCCTGAAATACATGCTAGGAGATTACCTAATACACAGTTCTGGTGGGTGGGGTCGTGTATCTCTCAAAGGGCTGCCTTAATGAGGTTTCACGTTATAAAAATAAAATAAAATAAAGTAAAAGGGAGAGTGAGAAGAATGGAAAATATCAGGTGTCAGTGTGATGAATTCTGAATTTCAATCTTTAGTAGCTTGCTAAGAATCTTTTTTTTTGTAGAAAAGTGATATATTTATCTTGGGCTTATAGGAAGAAGGGGCTAGTAGTCTTTCACCAGATTTAGAAGCACAGATTGATGAGACATTGGAAGAAATTACCCCACGTTGTGTTCTGGAACTTCTAGCCCTACCCCTAGGTGATGAATACCGCTCAAGAAGGGAAGAGGGCCTCCTTGGTGTGCGTAACATTTTGTGGGCTGTTGGGGGAGGAGGAGCTGCTGTTATCGCTGGAGGATTCACACGTGAGGATTTCCTGAATGAAGCATTCTTGCGTATGACAACAGCTGAGCAGGTATTATCATCAATTATCTTTTCAATTCTTTCCCGTGAAAGTTTTTGTTTTAAACTCAATTTTAATAATATCTATTTTGATTTTTTTTCTTGAAAGGTCGATTTATATGTAGCTACACCACCTACCGTGCCAGCAGAATGTTTTGAAGTTTATGGAGTGGCACTTGCACTTGTTGCACAAGCCTTTGTTGGTAAAAAACCTCATCTCATAAAAGACGCTGATAGCCTGTTCCAAAAACTTCAGCAAACTCAAGTAACAGCTCTTGATAATGCTGTCCTTGCTGATACTCCCAGAGGAAACCTTGAGGTAGACTTTGCATTGGAGAGGGGCCTTTGTTCACTACTTGTAGGGGAGCTTGATGAGTGTCACTCATGGTTGGGCTTAGATAGTGATAATTCACCTTTCAGAAATCCATCTGTTGTAGAATTTGTCTTGGAGAACTCAAAGGATGATTATGACAAGGATCTTCCTGGGCTTTGTAAACTGTTGGAGACATGGTTGATGGAGGTGGTTTTTCCCAGATTTAGAGATACTAAAAATATAAGGTTCAAGCTTGGGGATTACTATGATGATCCTAAAGTCCTAAGGTATTTAGAACGGCTGGAGGGAGTTGGTGGTTCACCCTTAGCTGCAGCAGCAGCCATAGTAAGGATTGGCGCTGAGGCTACTGCAGTTCTTGATCATGTAAAGGCTAGTGCGATACAGGCGTTGCAGAAGGTGTTTCCTCTTAGTCACAGGGATCAGAGGGCAGGGCATCAAGAAGATGGTGACATGAATTACTCTGTTCCCAGTGTGGAAAGTGAAGAGCCTCTTGGAGAATCTGATCGAGATGATTCTGCCAATGTAGCTGAGATTTCTGGAAGCAATGGCTCTGTTGAAATCCATGAAGAAGAATTGATTATTGACAAAATTAAAGATTCAAGTGTGAAGATCATGTGTGCTGGTGTGGTCATTGGACTAATGACTTTGGTTGGCTTGAGGTATTTACCAGCTAGGCATGGCTCATCTGTTTTACGTAAAGAAGTTGGTGCTGCAGCATCATCTGATGTCATCAGTGTAGGTATGGCATAATGATACATATACTCAGCTACATGAATTCTTTAGGCCATTTGACTCAATCTAGAGCAACATCTCTACAAATAAATGTTTTTCACTTCTTGACTACCATTTCCTTCAATTTACGAGACCTGATCAAATTAGACATTCCTTAGAAATTATTTTTCTTTTGAAATGTGTATTAGATTAACTTCCAAATTCCTTGACTGCAATTGGTTTTGCATGTTTAGATTTGATATGTAACATTTGATGTAATGAATATTCGACTTCACAAGATGCATATAAATGTTGAATCAGGCATTTTGATCACATCATGCCTTAAATTTCAGGCCTAGATGATGAAAAAGCTGGAGACGAATTACCCAAAATGGATGCAAGGATTGCAGAGGATCTAGTTCGCAAATGGCAGAATATTAAATCTCAAGCCTTTGGACCAGATCATTACATAGAAAGACTGCTAGAGGTAAGTTTGTTGCCCGGAGTCTGTGGTAATTAGTAGGGATCATTTCCATGAGCTAGCCACCAGATGTGGACACTACATAATTAAAAAATCCTTAATATAAATATATATATATATATATATAGAGAGAGAGAGAG
Organism: Lithocarpus polystachyus; assembly: GCA_033629205.1. Lineage (NCBI taxonomy): Eukaryota > Viridiplantae > Streptophyta > Magnoliopsida > Fagales > Fagaceae > Lithocarpus > Lithocarpus polystachyus. The sequence continues at coordinate 11,631,581 of CM066163.1, read as the reverse complement.
AGAGAGAGAGAGAGAGAGAGAGAGAGACGGGGGTGGGGGTGGGGGTGGGGGTGGGGGGTTGGTTCCTCCTGTGAATGGCAAAAATTCAGTATGGATTTCTTCTTTTCTTTTCCTTATTATAATGCTGTGTGTGTGTGTGTGAAAGGATTATGGAATCCTATCATTGAACGGATGGAAAAAAAGCTCGCAGGTTGGAAGCAGTTATATTTGTCAAAAGGGGGTAGACTTACTTTACTGAAGAGTACCTTATCAAGTCTCCCTACTTATTATTTATCTTTGTTCACTATTCCACAACATGTGGCAGATAGATTAGAGAGGATTCAGAGGAATTTCCTTTGGGGGAGATCTAATGATGTTTTTAAATTCTCACTTGTTGCTTGGGAGAAAGTTGTGTGGCCAGTGGAGGCAGGTGGCTTGGGGATACGGAAGATTGGGTTGTTTAACCAAGCTTTGCTTGGGAAATGGCTATGGCGATTTGGGAATGAGGTCACACGTTTATGGAGGCAAGTTATAGCTTCCAAATACGGGGAGACCAGTGGGGGATGGTGTACTAGAGTTGTTAGAGGGACGCATGGGTGTGGTTTGTGGAAGAACATTAGGAAGGGGGCTGAGAGCTTCTTTGGTCATGTGTTGTATGCGGCGGGTGAGGGTTTTCGTATTAGATTTTGGTATGACCCTTGGAGTAGCCCTATTGCCTTGAAAGATTTATATCCGGCCCTTTTTGCTGTTGCTGTGAATAAGGCAGCTATGATTTCTGACATGATTGAGTTTGCATCGGATGGGGGTGGCAAAAGTTGGAACTTACGTTTCCGTCGTGCTTTTCAAGATTGGGAGATAGGGATCTTTTATGATTTTTTTGCTCATATCTCATCCAAGTTACCTAGAGGGGGTGATGATACCATGATATGGCAATTGAATCGTAGAGGTGTTTTTGATGTGCGCTCTTTCTATTTTTCATTGCTAGCAGCCCCGCAGGTGCCTTTTCCTTGGAAGAGTATTTGGTGTGTTAAGGTACCTAAAAGGGTGGCTTTCTTCTTATGGACAGCTGCTAGGGGTGGGATTCTTACTATAGATAACCTTGTTAAGAAGAATTTACCTCTTGTTAATTGGTGCTGCCTTTGTCGATGTGAAGAGGAAACTGTGGATCACTTATTGATCCATTGCAAGTATGCTCATACCTTGTGGAGTGAAGTCCTTTATTTGTTTGGGGTTCAGTGGGTGATGCCAAAGAATGTTGTTTCTCTTCTCTCTGCTTGGTGGAATTGGCTGGGGCGTCACACTTCAAATGTGTGGAATATGATTCCAGCGTGTCTTATGTGGTTAGTTTGGAAGGAGCGTAATGCTCGAACTTTTGAGGAAACTGAGAGACTGGTTGACTGTGTGAAGTCTTTGCTATTTAGGACTTTGTTTGAGTGGTCCCGCATATGGGGGTTTACGCATTGTCATTCTTTGCTTGAATTCCTTAATTCTTTTAGTCTTTCTTTTTGATTGGTTTGTATTCTTTTCAGTGTAGTGAGTTTACTACCGTAAATTCACTGTACTTTCATTATCAATAAAGTTTGTTATTACCTATCAAAAAAAAGATTATGGAAAGATATTACTCATTGTTCATGTTAGAAGTGCTTAAAGTTAATTCCGGGCAAAATTCTGCACCAAAAGTTGGATTTTACTTGAGGATACTGAAACCCCTTTGCTTACTTTTCTGTCACACACACACACAAACAAAGATGACTTTTTTCTTTGTTACAGCTTTACTTGTCTATGCCAGTGTTAAGCCACTTTTCAATATGGTATATTCTTGACCTGTTCTGTCTTTTGTTTTGGGCGATTTTTGTTGTTTGAATGCCAACATTGTACTACAGTGCAGTATATTGAGTTTATATTGCATCAAGGTAGGCAGTAAATTGTTTAAGCTATGCATAAACTGGAGTTTGTCAGGATATTGTCTGTGACAGCCAATGAAGGTCTTTGTTGATGCATTTTATCTTTAAAATATCTAGTTAGTTACCAAATATTGGTTAATATCTTTCTGAACATGTCACTGATATTGAGGATTGCCAGGTTTTGGACGGAGAGATGTTGAAGATATGGACAGATCGTGCATCTGAAATTGCCCAGCTCGGTTGGTTCTATGACTATAATCTGTTGAACCTCACTATTGACAGCATCACTATCTCACTAGATGGGCAGCGTGCTGTGGTGGAAGCAACCCTCGAAGAATCAGCCCATCTAACTGTTGTGGACCATCCAGAGCAGAATGCCTCCAACAGCAGAACCTACACAACGAGATACGAAATGTCTAGTTCCAGGTCAGGATGGAAAATTACAGAAGGAGCTGTCCTAGAATCATAGTTAGTGTATATACTATTATTTTTTCTTTTTGGTGATCACATTGGTGGCAGTTTTGTTGCTGGTTAAGTTCTTATTTAACTTCGCATCTTTGAAGGTTTATTGCCGCTTGTAGGGTTGGGTTGTTAAAGTTTAAGTGTGACATTTATTGTTACTATGCTGTTGTTGAGCTATATCAGCTTAGCATTTTAGTCTAGTCGGTCCATTAGTTGACTATGGTCCATTTCAATTGTAAAATCTATTAGTAAATAATTAAATGAGTTAATTTAATTATTTTGCGCAAATCAATTAGCACATGAAGTCATTTAAGTTTTTTTTTTTTAATTAATATTAATCAAACAATAAAATTTTCTAAACAATGCATCTTATGAATGCTTTCATTTAATTATTAATAATAAAAAAGAAACATTTAAATGATATCGTTTACTAACTAAAAAATTTACAATGCGACATGATTGGTTAATTTCACATCAACAACATAATAAATAAATGTGTAATTCTTTTTTAGTAGTACTGTAGTTATCACAAATTTTACTATATATGTCTTATAAATCTATAAACAACTTCGGTCCATTAGGCCATTCGGTCCACTTTAGTCCGTTCAGTCCAATTTGCTCAAATTCTGTTTTATTTGGTCCATTTTGGTCCATTTTGAACCAATTGGACTTTAAATTGATTCTTTTTATAGGTTGTATTTTTTTTAGTTTTGAGCCTCAAAAAATTCAATTCTGTTTCTTAATTTTTGGGTTGAAAAGTATAAAATTTTATTTTATTTAGGTCAAACTCTTTAATTTTGAGCTAAAAAATATAAACAAAATAGGCATTAAAAATTAGAGATATAGGTCCTAAAAAAGTAATAAAAATGATAAATATTCAAATGATTACCTTATATAATAATTTTGCAATAATATAAACATTATACTTATATTTGGGAGAAAAAAAAAGCTACAATTCTAAAGATTAATATAATCAGAATTGTTTCCCAATAGGCTGATTGAGATAGGGTAGTGAAAAAATCATATGGATGGACTTCTGTTTTTGTGGTTTGGCAAGCCGAAAAAAGGCCGACTTGCCTTTTAAAGATAAGTATATTGTGTTTTCATTATCATATGGATGGACTTCTGTTATTGTGGTTTGGCAAGCCCAAAAAAGGCCTACTTGCCTTCTATAAATGAGTATATTGTGCTTTCATTACATGCAGGCTGAAACACACTTACCTTGTAGGAGAAAGAATACCCTGTATCAGGTATATGCAGCATCTCCCTCACAGCAGGTGGGTCCCACACACCAGTGGGCCCACCTGTTGTGTGAGAGATGATATATATACCTGATTATGGGTATAATTTTTCACCATGTAGGGACTCTGCAATGTGATTGTGATGCTCTATGTTGAAAGTTGAAAGTAAAACACCGTATATTGCCTCTGCTCTTTGGGTTTTCCTCCTAGCTAGTGTTGCTAAGGGATATGAACACTCTTAGAAACAATATCAACACGATGTTAACTTTCTCGGCTCTGTAGTCAAATGTGTTTGGTTGTACAAAATTTTTAAGTAACGGATATGGATTATTTATAAGCTCATAATAACCAATGATGATAGTGGCAGAACTACCAGTTAACTGCAAAACAAGTAAGTTCGTTAAAAGCAAATGCAGCCAAGAAGTTTGAAAAATATGCATTCTTAAACGAAACAAAGAATAACGTTCGTTACAAGCCTTTCAATTAGTATTCTTTCGAAATAGGAGAAACATTACTTTTAGAATTGGAGATAAAACTGAACAGCCTATAAGCTCATTTGAACCAGTGAACACAAAGCAGGACCAAATATCAACAAATGTACCTCCCTAATTCCAACAAACTTATGATACAGAAGACAAACTAGACAAACTGTGTTTCCACTTAAACGCTCTCTGGTTTACTGGTCGAGGTATGACGCTGAGTCCAAATATCTCCTTGGGGGCTTGTCCTGGCTCCACAAACCCCATCAAATTTGCAATAAGGGAAGCACTCTCCTTTATATGGTTCATGTCTTTTGTGTCCTTCCATAAGAGGTATGTCAATTGTAGGCACCTTTGCTTTGTGTTCAACTTAATACCCCACTTCTGGTAAAGGAGTACTCGTTCCTTTTTCGAGAACTTCTTTTGCATTTTCCTGCACAACATTACCCTCTCTTGTTTGAGAGCCTTTGCACTGTCCCCCACACCAAAAACAATGATATTAGAGATCGCTTGTTGGAACTTAAAAGGAAATCGTTTAAGGATTACTTGTGCAGGTTTATATATGCATCAGGATCTACACCTCATACTTTCTAACAAATGAGACATATCCAATACCTATGGATGAATATGCAAGTATAAGTTTCTTGCATGACTCAGTAAATGTAATGGGTTTCCTTAAAATCATGCTAAGAATACCATAAGAGAGATTTCATACGAATATGATCAATTGCAAAACAATACAAGTTTACATTGCTTTTATACATTTATAGAAACATTTCTTCAAAAGAATCACAAGGGTCTCTTATTTTCATCATCTTTTTTTTTAATGTTGACCTCGTGGTATCAAGATTTTAAATTTTATAATACTATCTTTGTAATAATCTACATTTGGGGGTGCATATGTATGTTTGTGCTTGTGTGATTGTGTCTAATATGAATCCCCAGAAAGAAGAGAAATTCTATACCTTAAAGCTGGATCACTCTCTTTAGTTCTGCTAGTTCCACGTGAAAATGTGTCCTTGAGAAATGACAACCTTCTGTACTCTACTTCCATGTACACAGAGTCTGAAGGTTCACCTTTAAAGAGAAGGAAGAAATAGGTTCTGTGGATCAATGGTACATTGCATGCATCCCAAAGTTCAATTATGAATCTCCGCTTCCTCTCAAACTCGATGGGCCAATCAATGCCAGGCTGCAAAGCATCCAGGCCAGCATCTTTTACATTGTCTCTGGACTCAAAGGTCATGGCTCTGGCCCTTTGTACCTATCACACATAAAAATGACATAATAAAGGACATTTCGAAAAAAAAAAAAAGTCTTTCTTTTTTAAAGAAGGACAAGCGAGGGAGGGAGATTCAAACTAAATTCTCTCTATGGGAAGAACCAAGAAGTACCACTTGGCTACAGGGCACATGACAAAGATTATGGAGGAAGTCAAACTACCTAAAATTTCCAAAAGAAATATCCATTATCTAGTTTGTCTAACTGATCTTTGAAACCACCATCATACAGTTGTTATAGTGTTTGTATCTATAAACAAATCAAGCTGGTTTGTTCCCAACATAATTTCCTCCAACAACAAAGTCTAGGTGTAAAAACCCGTAAGGCATTACTTCTAAAATGAACGCTCCAAAAAGAAATGGTGGAGGTCATATCTAAGAGTAGGAGTTATAAAGCCTATGAGAGCACTAAGAGAAATCCCCACAAGGCACTGGACAGCTTCATTTTGAGCAAAAAGAAAGGCCCCATAGAGCGGGAGCACATAATAAGAATTCATTTACAAAACTACAAACCCCCAAAGGAAGCAAAATAAAACTAGACAGACCGCTTATTAGAGTCATTGTTATAGGGCAACATGATGACGACAGCACTATTGGCCTTATACAAACAAAATTTTTCATAAAAACATGCATCCATAATAGTTTTATGTATCATAGCACCAGGATATAAATGAGATAACTTGTGCTATTGCCAAAATGTAATAATCAATCTTCCTGCAGTCTTGTAAATAAAATACAGGAATTATTAAAACTTGAGCACAATATATAGTAAATGCTGAAATGGATATCATAACCGATAATTTCTATATTATATGTTTACTAGTTGTTGACTAAAATGATGAGGTTCAAGTGACGTCTAAAGGATGATATGAGGTACTCCAAACAAATGATATAAGACAAAACTTAGGTATAATTCCTTACGTAGAATAATGTACCTAAGTTTTACCCAACAATATAATAATTGTCAACCTACAAGGGATGACTTGCATGAGAACCAAACGAATTGAGAGAGAGAGAGAGAGAGAGAGAGAGAGAGAGAGAGAGAGAGAGAGAGAGAGAGAGAGAGAGAGATTTTGCTTTCTCACCATTTCATCATATTGTTTCTTGGACTGACGTCTGGCTGCTTCACTCGATTCTGTAGCAAAACTGAGAATGCTTCTAGTATCCTCTGAATCATACTTGTCACTGTATTGAGATTCAGTCAAATCACTCTTAAAAGAACTTTGGGAACTTTTTCTAGACAATTTTCCATCATTGGAACTAAACTTTGATGCAGCAATCTTTTGTTGATTGTCTTCTGGTCTTTCATGGAAGACCTTTGGAAGCAAAACAGGTAGTGAGTTCTCATTCCGTTCTGCCTTCTCGAAGTTATAAGATGGCATGGGTGAGAGACTTGGCTTGCAACTTCTGCTTCTAGTTAATTTCAAGCTTCCAGATTTAGTCATAAATGCTTCAGATGAACTTTGAGATTGCTCTGAAGGACAGAAACTGATAAGACAGCTGATGGCCTTTTGCATGCTCTGAATTTTTTGCTTCAGATCATCGTAAGTGCAATCTACATTGGCATTGCTCAACTCTTTAGCTTCCTTTTCTAAGGATGATAATGCACGTTCATTCATAACCTTCTTATATTGCATATATGGAGACAATATTGCATCTTCATTCATAGCCTTCTTAGGTCCCTTCTGTGGGGATGTTATAGCGTCTTCACTCATAGCCTCCTTAGTTCCCTTCTGTGGGGATGTTATAGCATCTTCACTCATAGCCTCCTTAACTCCCTCCTGTGGAGATGTTACGGCGTCTTCTTTCATTACCTCTTGCAAGGGTAATTGTCCAGCTATTTCATTAGGACCATGTATGGAAGAAGGAGCTTCTATTTTTTCATCCATTTGTGATTCCTCCACTTCAATGCATCTCACTTCTTTGCAGCTATCTTCAGATTCTGCGTCAGCCCTTTGAGCAATCTCCTCCCAATCCTCAACAAACTTAGGAGTACTATCCAGCAGGAAGTTGTCATCAGGAATCTGTTGGTAATTCTGGCTGGAATTAAGCGTGTTAGGCTCGTCAAAATCTCTAGGCATATTGCTTGTTCTGGGACTTAAATTGAGATGAGGAGGATTGACTAGATTCAACGATTCTAATACAGAATAATCGTGAATTCTTAGAATTCTATCTTCTCCATCTGATTGCTGTCTATTCTCGACCTGAGACTGAGCAAGATCAAGTTGCTGTTTCAATTCGTTAACCTCTTGATCCATCTGCATAAAAAGGCAATGTGAGCCACACTTGAACATGTGAGCAAAATTTGTGTAAGAGGAAAATAATATTATTTTATAACTTAAACAGCTAACACAACCCTCCTTTTCAAATTCCAAGCACCAAACGCCATACTACAACAACTTTGGCAAACTCAACTAGTTTTCAGTTCCAAATCAAGTAAAAATTCAACCATGCTAAAAATATATACATTTCATTGAAGAAGTTTTTTAAAATCAAGATGCATCTGAATAAAGGAGCTCCTTAATGGGTCTTTCGCGTCATCCAAGATATGGGGCAGGAAGTGAACAAATTACAAGGTGATTGATATCAATTCCTATGTTTAATCTCCTAGTGGAGAAGAATTCTTGTCCTGCAATATAACCTAGCTCTTCCAAATATTACAAACACATTTCCTTTTGTGGATGTTCCATAATATCTGTTTTTTGTTGGGATAAGTATCAAAAAAAATTTATGTGCAAATGGATGTCCAGTATTTGTCCCTTGTCATCAAATTTGATGTACCTTCTTAATTCTTTGATACAATTGTTAGGATTATATTTGGAATATTAATTTTTGATTAGTAGGTGAATAGCAGTTAATCTTCCTTAAAATATATGCCTTTTCTAAGTAGACAAGTTTACTTGATCTTACAAGAATAAAGTAATTGCTCTGAACCCAAAAAAAAAAAAAAGGGTAAAACAGACTAACTGTTACTGATTTTTCAAACAATCTTTTATGTTTTCTCTAAGTTGTCTCGGAAAGCGCCAAGGGGGCCCAAACTATGTATACATGACCAAAGAAATAAAAAATATTTCAAAAAAAGAGAAGAAAAAGAAATTACAGAGTGAAGAAGCTCAAGGTAACAGAAAATGTCATTGGTTAACCTTTGTTTTGTCTGCTTGCCAAATAGCAAGGTTATTTGTAGAAGCTGAGTGGTAGACATTCATCTCATACCTTTTCAATCAGAAGATCTTTCTCCTTCAGTAAGGCAGCAAAATCATATGTGATGGAACCTGATACTAAGCTCTTCAACTCATTCTCCAGCCTAGCCAATTCTCTCTGCAATTGCTTTACCATAGCCTTATCTGACATCATCACATTGACCTGTGCATTAGTAGTCACCTCCTTAGCACAACTCGCGAACAAGAGGGTGTTTCTTGATTGCTCAACGTGACTGCGTGCAGGACTCATGGTGCAAATAATGGCTGTTCTGGCATTGCCTCCCAGGGAGTTCTGCAGAATGCGTGTCAGCTTAGAGTCTCTGTAAGGAACATGCCCATTTCTTCCCTTGCTGCACCAGTCATGGCAGTAGATCAACAACAAACAAATAATTAAGCTATGTTCACAATAAAGAAGGCAACAAGTTCAAATGAACTGGGGGAAAAAATAAAAAATTTGAAACTTCCAGTCCCAAGCCCCCAAACAAGAGAGAAGATATTAAATAGGCAGTAGACATAAAAGCCAGAAAAATCTTAAGGAATAAATACTGCTATGGAAACATTCAGAGTCCCTCCAATTAATTGAACAGAATCACATCTATCTTCAAGATTCTATATAACATGACCTGGTCTTTTGCTCAAAGTTGAAGCAGGATCAAACACAAATATTACATAAGAATTGTGAGGAAAAGAAACAAACAAAGCTACAGTCTGCACAACATAACAAGGGAATGAAAGCTAACTTGGCCAGGATAGCAATTAAGACATTACTATATGTTGCATATAAAAGACTTACATGCTCTAGCCCCAGCTCAGTGACCTCAAAAATTTTCAACAATATGTTTTCTTCAAAAAGTAACTAGTCCTGGCCAATAAGGCAAAATGAAAAGAAAAAAAACATTGATTTGTATACAGAATTTCAGGAATACTGCTTGATAGAAGGATCTCAATCACAAACATAGGATGCGAGTCAAAATCTTTGAGCAGTGACTAGAATCTGCAAACACTATTTCCATAAGGGTGTCCTGTAAAGAAAGCGCAGTTTGGCAAGCTGGTAATAAACATGGATCAACCATGAACACAGGGGAGGTAAGACTAATTGACTTCTAGCTTCCTTCAGGACTTTACTCCTAGGTTGCTTGTATTACATGATGCAAAATGATACACCTTCCCTCCATGTACACTTGGTAGCGTTCATCAAGGATGGAATTCACTAGCAAAAGTTATGTACTGTACTGGCTTGAAAGCATCATATCAATCTCTTTCATTCTTTTCAAGGCAAGCAGACAATCAAGTTGGACTTAAATCTGAAGGTCATCTAAGAATACCCAATTACCAAAACAATACAGTCATATTCAATGTCATGCAATTATCCTCACTTTGCATATTCTAGCTGCCATTTGACAGACAAATTGAAAATTTAATTGCTGAAAAAGAAAGATAAGCAGACCTTAATTTGCGGATTACAGTTCCTAGGGTTAGTAAGCTGCGATTTATGTGGGAACCTTCTTTCAATCTTGTACCAACTGATAATGTCTGAGAAGCGCGCTCACTACCAGCAAGATCAACAAAATTCTGTACAAGGAAGCCAACTTAAGTAATTTATCATTTGAAGCACAACCATTCCAACAGAACCTTGGGAATAAACCTATTATTAGTCATTCATGGATAATAACTATTTCATACCACTTGAGCTGCAAGAGTGCTTGAATTTTCCATTCCTCTATATTCACGAGCAGTACTTTCAATTGTCTGTGGAATAGATATAACATCCAGAAATTTATAATAAAAAGTAAAACATGTCTTATATAAGAAATCATTTGTAATTTAATGTGCATACCAGTCGCATAATTTGATGAGATCTGGAGCTAGTCTCATTTAGAGAAGTCTCTCCTATCTTCCTTTCAGCTGCAAGCATGCAATGCACAGATACCAATATAACATCCATATAGTGAAGCAACTGTAACATGAATATGAAATCATTTTGTCAATAATCTAATACAAGTTCCCTTACCTTCGCAGATGGAAAGCAGCTCCTTCAGATGGCTCCAATTCTTCAAAGTGACCTCTGTAAGTCTCTCAACAACAGTACCTTTCTGTTAAAAGCGACATAGAATTATGAAAGATGATTCACGTAAAACTACCTTTAAAGAACAATGGTACAAAAAGAGAGAGGGGGGGGGGGGGGGGGGGGGGGGGGAACACTATTTACCTCTGGATCATCTAGAAGTCTAAGTGGACCACTGTCTGAGCTGAGGAGGTCTCTAACGGCTTCATTATAGATCTCCATAGCAGAGAACTTTAACAAATATTGTCTTTCTTTATGCTAAAAAACGATAAAACAAGTCAAACTTATGCTAATTTGCCAAGGAATATGGATAAGTTGTATACATGTGATGCTAAAATTCTATACATACCATATCAATGTAGTTGTACATATCTGCTACTGCACATTCTGTAATTCCGGTCATGGTGTACGTCTTTCCACTGCTGGTTTGCCCATATGCGAAAATGCTTGCTGTACATACACATCACCATCAGTAGTCTGCAATCGTATTCGAATATCAGGAAACAGAAGATGAGATCAAGAAAAATACTCACAGTTAATACCACTGACTGCTGAAAGAGCAACAGCTCTGGCTCCTTCTTCATACACCTGTTTTGTTGGGGTGTCAGCCCCAAATACTCTATCTGTTTCCAATGCATTGGTTGCCAAAGGCAAAATAAAAAGGAAAAAGAAAGTAAGTTCTCGCAAGAAATTCTATCCGAAATAAAAACTTAAATGTTCCTGGAAAAGCCTAAAGTTTCTTGGGGTTCATATCATACCACTACCACATACATGGATTCAATTTCAGTATTTCACGCTTGAGCCCAAACACCTTTAAAGCTATTGAATTGGCCGGCATTTAAAAAACACAGGAGATGGTAGAAAAATTTTGACATACATTACACGTACCATTTCATTAAGGCACCTTCAATATGACATTTACAAACACAAGAGATGATTGACTTTAACAAACTATAACCAAGACAACAGATTTTCCTACATAAGCCTAACAACCTGATACGTGTTAGTTTTTAAAAACAAAACATCAATGAGGTAACATTTATCATATTCATTGTCACGTCAGTTTATAAGTTATCTTTTATCATGATCAAAGAAACATATGCATACCAAATGTATAGGCTGTAGGAAACATGGCGCGGTCAGGCAGGGTGTGCTTGAATATGATACTGGTATTATTGATGCATTCCCAATCAGAAACATCGTTCCTCGATATCTCCTTTTCATTCAAAGGTCTCACTCTAATCGAAACAAATATTTTCTCCTCCTGTGGGCTTGAGCCAATCCCACCCTCCATGTCCCCTTGCATTGTTAGCTCCTCACTACTCATTCTCTCTCAATTTATTCAAAACTCTTTAACTCCCAAAGTTGATAGCTCCAAACATCAGAAAAAAAGAAAGAAAGAAGGCAATGGAGATAGAAACAGAGGATGGTTTTACCAGCAAAAAAATGAATTTCAAGGAGGAGAGAGAGAGAGAGAGAGAGAGAGAGAGAGATGAGCCAAAAATGTTGGGACAAAAAAAAAAAACCAAGGAAAATGAAAAGCTGTAAAATGAGTCACGTTGTGTGTGTAGCGGAATTTGGCTTTAAGAAGACAGAGATGGAAATTAGAAAGAGTTGGTTCTTACGTTCCTTAGTCTTTGACACAAGGATCAGTGCTGACCTTTGAAATATAACTGCCACCACTTTTAATTAACGGAAATTAGTGATTTATAATCACCATCCATCCATTTTTTTTTTTTGTGAATATATATTTTTTCTAGTAAATATAGTTCACTTATTTTTCTTTTTTTAGTAAATTATAGTTCATATGTTGGTAATTTCGAAACAAATTGTGAATGATGTTATTGACGTTTTAAACAATGTAACATTCTTTTTAACTTTTACTCAAAAAAATATAAATAATTCCCATAATATATATATATAACTTTCCTCCCAAAAAAAAAGTAATATTATATATATACGGTCCTGGCCCAAGCCTTCATTAGGGCCGAGCATAACTCATCACCACGCAGCACACGGGGCCCGAACATTCCCTGATAAACTGGGTCGGGCCGGGCAGTATTGAGCTCCCAATCAGGTTTGTATTGCTGATGGAAGCTCCGTTGCACACAATATTCTTTCATTGTCACTTGGCCGGCAAGTTACCCGACCATGGGCAGTAGTTTATGTTATCCTAAGTGTTTGATCACGGCGAAGTATGGTGTTCGGATTGGTCGGCAAAACGCCCAGTAGTCGTTGCCGTGCATAACACAGCCACGAAGAACAAGTTCCCAAGCCACTTTGCTGCTCAACTACCAAATTCCCACTTAACAAAGATAACATTGGACCCCCTCTTCCACTATTGATAGGAATAATCATAACACCTCCACCCAGTGAAAGCTATAAATAACAGAGAGCTGTGAAGAAGTGGGGGTGGGAGAGGAGAGAGTTGAGAGGAGAGAGAGAAGAAAGAGGTACAGAAAGAGGAAATGGATGAAAGGAGAACAGAGTGATCGGGAAGCAAGTGGGCTAAATGGGCCTCAACGTACTGAGCCCCCCGTTGTAGGAAAAACAAAACCCACGTCACAAATAAATTGAGCCCAAACAAGAGAGAGTCAGGCCCAATAATCTCCTTCTTGGTACGCACAATATATATATATGAATTTTCAAAAAAATTAAAATTTTACCATAAAATATTCTTTTCTTCTTAACATAATGAGAAAATGAAAAAATTCAACAGAGTTATATAATTTAGTAACACTGTGTATCATTTCTCTCATTTTTCTAACTATCAATTTAAAATAAAATAAAATCAAAACTCCGGTATGCAAGTTATCAACGTTTTTGCACTAAAAAAAAAAAAAATGTTTAGCACATTTTATCCATACGACCTTTTTTTTTTTCCCTATAACCCCCCTAACTCCAATATTATGCTAGAACTAAAACTACCTATCCTAAACTCTCTTCTGACAAACAAAAACGGTTTTTAATTTATGACTACTAGTAGTTGGGTACCATAATCGTTTGACTTTCCTAGTTTAAACAATAAGTTTCTCAAAAAAAAAAAAAAAAAAGTTTCAATAATAATATTTGAAGTCAATTCAACTATTTTCTGCCCCCTCCCTTTTCAACCAAAACTCATCTTCTCAATTTTCTCTCTTATTTTTTCTTTCCTTTTTTTTGACCCTTTCTATTTTCACTCTAACAAATCAGACCCTTCTTCTCCATTTTCTCTCCTATTTTCTCTCTCCTTTTTTTATCCTTCCTATTTTCACTCTAACCAATTAGACTCTTAAAGTGTTTTGTTTTTTTTTTTTTATTAAAATCAAAAGTGATAGCTTATAACAAAACAAGACTAAAAATCAATGTGTATAGTGGGAGCAATATATAAAGGGGGAACGTTCCTCCATCCAAACAGTAAAATTATTTAGTTTATGGTAGTTCTTGTTGCAAGTCACAATTTCAGTTGTTTGTATGCTATATGTCTACATACACATTGTGTACAATAGTCACTTCCTTTAATTTAGAGCCTCAACAGGTAGTGCAAAGCTAGCTGTGTTGTTGTTTTTGTGAATACATTGGAAGAGCTCCTTATTATGAAAGGAAAAACAAACAAGAGCTCTAATACCATCTAAACTCTAGAAGCAAGCCTATGTAGACAAAGGCTTGATATCCAGCCGTAACCAGGGGTAGTGGTGGCTCTACATAGAGCTAAGGTGTTCATAATAAGAAATTATACTTACAAAAAAAAAAATTATACATAATTACACTTATTTTTTCAACCTTAAAAAAAAAAAATATTGAGCATGCTAACTTAAAAATTTGAGAATTTGAGTTCAATAAAAGTAAAGGTAATACCAGGAACACAATAAAATGTCACAACAATTTCACAATATTTTTAGATTAGTATGTTAACTCACACATGGTCCCATCACAATTTTTAATTTAAATTAAATATTTTGATATGCTAATTTAGGAATATTGTAAAATTGTTGTGTCCTTAACATTCTTAGATTAGTATGCTAACTCATACATGGGACCACCACAATCTTCAATTTAACTTAAATATTTTGGTATGCTAATTGTGGGGGCAATGGGCCCAACATCAGATCCTGGGCCGTGGGCCTGTCCGAGGAGGCCTACACCTTTGAAGACTACACCTCATGAAGCATTTGCCCGGCCTAACCCGATTCCGAGGTGTGAATCCCGTAGGAGAAAGCCTTGTCCGAGGAGGCCCTCTGCTCGGACTATTAAAAAGGCGTCTCAGATCAGTGCACCAGTCTCAATCTTATCTCTTCCAGAGAACCCCTCGCTCTGCGTTAACCGTAAAGACAGATGGCGGAAATCAGATGTAAGCAAAAAGGCTGCTGCCACCGCATTTATGACCCTGCAGCTAACATCATGGCCGCATTAATGAAAAAAGACTCCTGAACAGTGACCTCCTCCTTTACAGCTGCCCCAGGAAGGCTCGAGAAAGGGGCGGATGGGATAAGATTAAAGAAAAAAGGGCCCATGCAAGGGAGAGGGCATATAAATAGAAAAAAAGAGAACTAGAAAAGAGGAGGAGGGGAAAGAAAAGGAAAAAGAAATAGAGAGAGAGAAGAAGTTCTAACAATACTTGTACTGATATTCTTCTCGGACAGTGTTGAAAAGAGCATTGTAACCCTTGACTATTTTATTAATACACATCTGTTCACTACCCTATTTGGGCTTTCAACCCATGCGTGTCCAATCCAACAATCTTCAACCCACTCTCTTTACAAATGCATTGTTGGGGTATTAAATATATTCTGGGCCTCCAGCCATCCTGTTAGCAAGCCCAATCACCGTAAAATTTGTGCCCTTACACTAATTAAGGAATATTTTAAAATTGTTGCGTCTCTAGCATAATCACAATAATAATCTTGGCTCACCAAGCATAATGCTTAACCACTTGAACAAAAAATTAAAAACCCATATAAAAAAAAAAGATATATATATATATATATATATATATATATATTGACTCAAACTACAGCAAACATAGTCTAAACAACAACAAAATTAGGTCAAACAACAATAAATGAACAAAATATTTAACAAAGAGTTCATTCAAAAACAAAAAATAAAAACTCCTAATTATGCGGATTTATAACTTGTTCAACCCATTACATAAAAAATATTTTTTTAATTTCATTTTTCCTAATAAATTGTACCGAAAGAGAAAATATGGCTGAGTTATCCTCAGTGGTGTTAGCAGCCTTTCTCTCATTGGCTTTGCAGTCATAGCGACTTTACTCTCCTTGACAACTTTGTTCGCAATCACAATATGTATTCTCTGCGCAAAACTGAGTTTGCCCGAAGTCTCATCCCATCTTCATGCGAAGCCACCCTGTGACCTTGTCACAGACTCACAGCACACTGAAAGCACCTGGCTATCCAATCGAATTAAAGCCCCATATAATTATCCTCCCATGTTACGTTAGTCCCTTTTATTGCCCAAGTGGCATAAATGTTTAGTTTTACATCGCCCTAACCACAAAGGTCGCCAAATCCTGCTTGCCTTAAGTTGGGAGCGAGGTTTTTATATCAATTAGTCTAAAGAGAATAAATTTCACAATTTTGGTAACAATTGTTTTTTTTTAATACAAAATAAAAATTCTACTCTAACTTAATCTAAGTGTATATAAAAATGATGTTGCATTAATCACAATCTACAAGGTCAAATATTATGAAAAAAGTTGTAAAATTTGTTATATTTATAACATTTTTGTTTGGATCTCTTTTGAGTAAGTTTTTGGCTTTTACACTTCTTGCAAAAATATATGAAAAAATAAAGGATATTGCAAAGTGGGCTTTTCAATTTTATGCATTTATTAAATAACAAATCGCAGACAATAGCATTGCCAATTTCAATTAAGTATTATATATGTGTGTGTGTGTGTGTGTGTGTGTGTGTGAAAGAGCTCAAAAATGACCCCAGACCCATTTAGAATAATGATGCTAGGTATTTCTAGCCCAACACAATTAATTTATGAGAGAATGAGCTTGTTAGGTCAACTATAATGCTATGTATGATCCAAATATGAAGTTGATGGAATTGAGATTCGTAATATAATAGAAAGAAACAGCGAAAATGTATAAAATTCTTCCTCGAGCTTGTCCAAGGAGACAACGTTCATATATTTTTTGATTGAGTCTCAATCCAAGTTGATGCTCTCTTCTCTCTAATTCAAGTTCTATATGTTCAACCCCTTTACTGGAGGGATTCATTTCCTTTATATAGTCCCTCCTAATGCATCTGAGCCCTCCACATATACATTTCCGGGTTGCAGTTAGGATGCTTGTCCCATCAAGACCTTGTTGGAGGTGGTAGAGAGTGTTGTGAACTGTAAAACTACTGTTCAGGTGCATTTTCTTCATTAATGCGGTCAGCCAAGTTGGTGCAGTACATTGAATGTAGAGGTGATGACTACCTTCCCCAGATATTTCCTATTTTCTTTACTTGCATGTCTTTGATATCTTCCACGGTACCTTGCCTTGTGGTGTAGGTGGCCAACTAAGGCATTCCCGAGGTGCATTCGTTCCTCGGGCTCATCAGACGAGGGATCTGTCTGTTTTCCACCCTCGGAACTTAGTCCACACGTCAAGCCTAGATTAGCTCGGTCTCTATGTCTTCCCTCCTCGGACTGTAGTCCACTTGTCAGGTTTGGATTGGTGCACAAATGGGCCTTTGCCCATTCTCGGACTGGGCCATTTGGCTCTATGTTGTATTCGAATCCTTCCCTCTCACAATATACATACTTGATAGTCAGATAATAGACTGTACACATTCATATTATTACATAGAAGCATAATATATTTGAATCAAGTTTTTTTTATATAATTTTTAAATGTAGATTCATGAATTAGCATGTAAACATAATTTACATGTAATTAGAATATGAGGATTGCTATGTCTACAATATTTTCACAACAAATTATAGGTGGTAAGTCTGGATTAACTTGGTTTCTATGCCTTCCCTCCTCGAACTTTAGTCCACTTGTCGAGTCTGGATTGGTGCACAAATGGGCCTTTGCCCATCCTTGGACTGGGCCCATGGGCTCTATGTTGTAGTCGAATCCTTCCCTCCCACAATATATATACATGATAGTCAGATAATAGACTGTACACATTCATATTATTACATAGAAGCATAATATATTTGAATTAAGTTTTTTTTTTTTAAATTTTTAAATATAGATTCATGAATTAGCATGTAAACATAATTTATATGCGAATAGAATATGAGGAGTGCTACGTCTACAATATTTTCACAACACTTTCATAACAAATTATAGATGGTAAGTTATTATTGATTCTAATTTAGAATTCACAATTTAAATTACTTTTTTACCTATCCATAACAACAAATAACAACATAGCACTTATGATTTGTTGAAAAAGTGTTTGTGAAAATATTGTAAACGTAAAATTTTGTAATAATTATTTATTTATTGACTTATTGTTTCACATTAAAATAGTTCATAACCAAAATTGTGTAATGCAACAACCTTCCATTACTTCTACTTAATTTTTCACTTAATTTTTCATTCACCAAACATTGTAGCCACGAAATTCTCTAAAAAAAAAAAAAAACCGATTCGCTCCATTAAATAAACCCATGTTGATCACTTTTTTTTGTGGTGAAAGCAACCCATGTTGATCACTTAAATACATCAAAATCAACCATCCCCACACACAATATTATTTTGCATGATAGAACAATAATCATATAGTTCAGAAAGAAAAATAGCACGGAATTTGTATTTTGTATTTAAATTGTGAGTTTTATTCAGATGTGATAATAAAGGTGGAAAGAAATTTGGATTTTTTTTTTTTTGTAACATGTGCTAGATTTGGATTTTGTGTGATTTGTCATTTTAATCGTCTCCACGGGTTGGAATTGGATCACATTTGCCGTCCTCATTCACCAACACCAACACCAACACCTACACCTACACCAACACCAACACATATACAGGGAGTGTGGGCTCCAGGCTCCAGGCTCCAGGCTCCCACTATGATTATGTTTGTAAAATTACCCACGATGATGCATAGTACTATAGCATTGAAATAGACTAAATAATTTTTTGGATAACTTTAACCTCTAAACTTTACTAAAAATTTATGTTCTGTTCTTAAAATGTGAAAAATACATTTTTTTTCTCTAAAATATTGAAAAGTTTGTATTTTATCCTTTACTAGAAAATATTTGACTTTCTATCCTTAAACTTTAATAAAGATCATTTCTCTTTCCTGAACTATTTAAAAACCAAAATAATATTTTATTTATATTTTTAAGAAAAAATTAGATATCAAATAATACCATATCAGTTATATTAAAATTTAATAAATAAAAATATTTTAGCAAAATAAATTTCACCACCAACAAGCCACTGACGCCCCCTGAGAGTAATAGTGAAATGTTGATGTGCTAATTTTTCACACATATAAATATTTTTCTTTAAGGAGAAAAAGAAGAAGAAAGACTTTCATTTCTAAAAAGAATAAAAAGAAAGACTTTTTCTTTTGAGAATCAAGAAAGACTTAAAATTCAAGGAAACTTTCAATTGTCAAGTCCACAACCCGACATCCTGTTAAGTGAATTACGACCCAAACTGGAAAATAATCGACCCACCATCCAGCTGGCCAACCAAACATCTCTCTCTCTCTTTTTATCTTTTTTTCATAAACCAGCCATTATATACACACCGTACCCAACTCTCCTCACCAATAACCAAACTAAAATTTTAAATTTAAAACCAATCATAATTTAACAAACACTTTTTTTTTTTTGGAATGAAAGTGCAGTTGGTTGCACAAAAAAAAAAAAACTCATCGTCATCATCACAGCCATTGAGAAAAATAGAGAGAGAAAGAAAGATAACATAGAGAGAGAAATACAGAAAAACCAAAAAAGAGAGAGTCCCTCTCTCTCTTTTTCTCTCTCTTTCTTTCCTTTTCTCCTTCGCTTTTGGTCACCTTTACAGATCCAATGACAGAGAACAAAAACAAAAACAAATCACTCTATCTCTCTCTCCACTACTAAGCCAAAATCATGCTCTCAATCACACATTTAACTAACCCCACCTCATGAATTAGCCTCTAATATATATATATATATATACTCAAAAATATATATAAATATATATTTTTTATCTTCAATTTTTTTTAACTCAGATTTTGTGTCTGAAACTGTTGAAAACCTAAAAATGGCGACTAGAGGGAGCAGATCAGAGAAGGTGAAGAGAATTTTCCAACAATTCGATGTGAACCGCGACGGAGGTCTCAACCGAGAGGAAATGGCGGCGCTAGTGGTGGCGGTGAACCCTAGAGTCAAGTTCAGCGACGAGCAAATCAACGCGATTCTGGACGAGGTTTTCCGAACCTACGGCGAGTTCATCGACGGCGAGAACGGTTTAACCTACGAAGGGCTTTTGCGAACCTACGACGACGGTGCCGGTGACGTGGACCGTGACTTCGACGCGCTGGGGTTGGAGCTCAATTTGGATGAAGCCAAAGGCATTTCCGAAGCTTCGTCGTCTTCGATAGCCGACGAGAGAGCGCTCGGCCTCGAGAGCCAGAAGAAGCAGAGAATCGCAGCCTGGGCGATCTCGCCGAACCACGGGATCGTATTCGACGACACGTGGAGGATAGTCGAGGACATGGAGATTTTGATAAAGAGATTGAAATCGAAGCAAGCGAAAGATGGGAAACTGAGAGGTGAGAATTTCGATGCGTATTCAGATGCTGGTTGGTCAAGGGAGCTAGGACCTTCGACTGAGATTTCAGACAAAAGGGTGTTTTGGGAAGAGTCTGGAGCTGACTATGCACTGTTTGTGAAGGAGTTAGGGGTTTTGAGAAGCCGAGCCGATGGGGCGAGGTCTAGAGAGGAAGCTTTTGATGGGCACATGGCGATTGGTCGAGTCTTGTATGAGCACCAATTGTTTAAAGAAGCATTGGTGAGTTTCAAAAGGGCTTGTGAATTGCAACCTGTGGATGTGAGGCCACATTTCAGAGCTGGGAATTGTCATTATGTGCTTGGGAATCATAAGGAGGCGAAAGAGGAGTTTTTGTTGGCGTTAGAGGCCGCGGAAAACGGTGGGAATCAATGGGGTTATTTGCTTCCGCAGATTTATGTCAATCTCGGCATTGCGTTGGAAGGTGAAGGTATGGTTTTAAGTGCTTGTGAGTATTATAGAGAAGCTGCTATACTTTGTCCTACACATTTTAGAGCTTTGAAATTGTTGGGTAGTGCTTTGTTTGGGGTAGGGGAGTATAGGGCAGCTGTTAAGGCTTTAGAAGAGGCTATATTTATGAAACCGGATTATGCCGATGCACATTGTGATTTGGCGTCGGCTTTACATGGTATGGGTGAGGATGAGAGGGCAATTGAGGTTTTTCAGAAGGCTATTGATTTGAAACCCGGTCATGTGGATGCTTTGTACAATTTGGGTGGGCTTTATATGGACTTGGGTAGGTTTCAGAGAGCTTCGGAGATGTATACTAGGGTTTTGGCTGTGTGGCCGAATCATTGGCGGGCACAGCTTAATAAGGCTGTGTCTTTGTTGGGGGCTGGGGAAACTGAGGATGCTAAGAAAGCTTTGAAGGAAGCATTGAAAATGACGAACAGGGTTGAGTTGCATGATGCAATATCACATTTGAAACAGCTGCAGAAAAAGAAGGTGAAGTCAAATAATGGGGGTGCCAATGGGGAAGGATCATTTGTCATTGTGGAACCCTTAAAGTTTAAGACTGTGGGGGAGAAAACCATGTTGAGACAGGACTTGGCATGTGCTCTTCAAATTAGGGCCTTTCAGAGGATCACTAGGTTGGGTCGTTGCGATTTGGAGGTTCTGAAGAAGGAAATGATTGATGGTGATGTGCCGGTGTCTTATTCTGGTAGTGGCATTCCGGAGAAATCCATACGTAAACCTATCTTAGAAGAAATTCTGCGCCGTTTACTTAATTTCCTGAAGCCTGAGACTTTCCAAGGAGCTGTCAAAGCCATAAACGAGAGGATACTCTCTGTCTTGGATGAAGCGGGTTCAGGCAGGGTGGATTTGGGCATGTTTTTTGCTGTCCTTGCACCCATTTGTAGTGGCCCTCCTGAGAAACGCAAGCGTGTGGCTTTTGATGCTCTTTTGTGGCGTCCTGTGAATGAAGGCATCTCGCAGATTAAAAGGGTTGATGCTGTCAGATACGTCAAATTATTGAGAGCTATCTTTGTCCCTTCTCAAGGGGTTAGTGAGATGCTGGAAATCCATGGAGAAACAGATGCTTCACTGATGTCTTACACTGAATTTCTTGTCATGTTTGATGATCCTGATTGGGGTTTCGGTATCATGCCCACTCTTTTGAAGCTTGAAACAGGAGATAGGAACCGACATGGCCAACATGTTTGCTCTGTTTGCCGCTACCCAATTATCGGGTCCCGCTTCAAGGAGATGAAATCTCATTTTAGTCTCTGCAATCAATGTTACAGTGAGGGAAAGGTGCCTTCTACCTACAAGCTGGAAGAGTACAGATTCAAAGAGTATGGAAGTGAGGCTGAAGCGATGAAAGATAAGTGCATGTGCTTTAATGTGCAATCGCATAATGGTCCATAGCTAGAAGAATTTAAAAGTTTTTCTGTATTATCCCATCATGTTATTCTAGTTGTCAAGTGTGAGATATATAGTTCATCAATGTGTTCAGCAAGCATCATGCCCTTGTATAATAAAATGTTTCACGTGGTTGCTCTCAATTGTTGTTATCTAATAGCAACTGTAGGATCCCTCTCCCTTCCCCTTTTTTTCTTCTCCCAACACTCGTGGTGTATATTACCTTAATGATTTCTGATTCTTTGTGTAGAATTTATTTTAACTGATGAGTCCATATTTGTATTAGGGGTCAGTGGCTTTCTATTTAGAATATTATAAATGAGTTTAAATTTTAATTGAGGCATCAAATGGAGACAATTTTCTGTTTTTGGCCTTTTGAGTCCTGAGAATATAATTTTCAGTGATAATGAATTTTTTTTCTTTTGCTTGCATTTGACAATAACTTGACGTGACTGGAATGACACAGATTTTTTATCTGTAGATGTGTAAGAATCAAATTTGTGCTTAAAAAGACTAACACTGGACATCATCAATAATGATGGAAGTTATGAAAGATTTTTTTTTTTTTCCTTAAAAAAATGACAAGAACTCGTGAATCAGCAGTCTGTAGATTGATGATTGTGCTCTGTAAATAGAGGTCTTTGGAATGTTAAATCAAGGTTTTTAATCTTGTTCCATTGCAGAATTGTGGTACTATGTTGATGCTAGACAGCTAGTTCTGCTTTAGTAAATAAAATAACCAAAATTATGGATTCCTTATTGTAATTTGTCTCATATTTTTCCCTTTCAAGCCGATTTTCACAGGTTGTATGCTAATTGCTGGAGTCCATCTAGAATGTTTGTGCACCATGTTTGTAAAGTTCTTACATGATCATCATTCGACCTGTGACCTGACTACTTGGATTCCTTAGACAGGTATTTAGACCATAGTTCCGTAGGAACGCTTTACCAGTCAGTTAGTCGCACAAGGGGGAGGGGCAAAACTTAGGTATGTGCATTTGCGCGATGAACAAAATTTAGATACAGCCACATAGCTGAATTTAATTTTCCTTAACAGAGGGAATAA
This sequence comes from Lithocarpus polystachyus, assembly GCA_033629205.1. Taxonomy (NCBI): domain Eukaryota; kingdom Viridiplantae; phylum Streptophyta; class Magnoliopsida; order Fagales; family Fagaceae; genus Lithocarpus; species Lithocarpus polystachyus. The sequence goes on along the minus strand of CM066163.1, from coordinate 11,608,301 downwards.
CTTTTGTGTTGCATTGATCAATGCAGTTACATAATTGAATTTAACTATATAACTGAGGAAGTAGAGTACAGTAAGGTACTATTCTAAGAAAATGTACTATGCACATAGGTTAGAGATCTTTCTTGGCAGGGAAGTGGTCAATTAATGAGCTCGTGTAGTGTAGTCCTGTTGGAGGGTGATTACTGATTAGCTAGAGGGTCCTTAACTACACTTCTCCATAATTTTCTGATTTAAACTTTGCCATTTGTCAACCTTTTTGAAAGGGTCAATATAGTTACTTGCACGATCAATAATTCAATACCAATCGGCATTGTGGTGCACTTATTTTTGTCTTTAACATGCACAATAAGTCTCTGTACCATAACTACACCAAGAATTAGACGTGCCACATGTTGAAACTTCCCAAACGGGTTAGCTTCCAGTAAATGCTAGACTAGGTCGTGTAGAGGATTTTACAAAATGTTAACATCTTGCTAACTAAAAGGTCAAGTACGTGCGTTTGATTGTTTCGAACTTTCTCATCATCTAGAAGAGGATTTATTAATGGCAATTACGGTCGCTCTATAAACTGAAAAAGCAACCATAAAGGACAAGTGTGAAGCAGTGACTTCGAGTGCAGTTATGGACAAGCAATTGCTTTGTTTTTGAGAGGTATTAAATGGGGCATTTGGGTAATGAACTGAGTTCTGTTGTACAAGTATCCTCGAATTTTTATTGGCTCTCATTGCTTTTTCTTTTTTAGAATCTGCTCTCATTGCTTATTATTTGCCTACGATTAACTGTGTTTTAGTTGCCTTCTTGCAATTTCTGGCATAGTTGACCCTTTCCAACTTCCAATTAGTAACATCTATGGCAACGAAACTATAGTCATGTAAAATGGTTGTAGCAAGGAAACCGGCCTGAAAAAAATATATTTATATTTGCCTATTCACATCACTACCCGCCACCTAAATTTGTAATTATATTTTTTTAATAATTTAATTGTTATAACAGGAAAGGGAAGATTTAAATTTTGAATGTCATTAACACACTAAAAAGTGTCAATTAGTTGAGTTACAAGACTCTCGATATATTTGTATCAAATTAATAAAGATAAAAAAAAATAAAAAGAGAGGAAAGGGGGTGTTTACATTATCATTCAGAAAGAGTTTATTTATATTTAAAAAAGAAAAAAGAAAAAAAAAAAAGAACACATAGAGAAAGTTGACTGAGCCTTAAGTCAGAGCTTATTTTGTTGGAAAATATCAAAATACTTCATGCCTTAGTATAGCCGGGTGAGAACAACATTGTCGTGATTGAAAAGTTAGAAACATCAAAAGCTACTGATAATGATGCTTGAGTTGAAAAACTGAAAAAGCCTAACTGTCATGGGGCAATTGAATGCAGTAATAAAAGCCTTAATTAGTGCACAATTTAATAGTTGTACCAGTAGGGCAGTTTGTAGGGACCAACTTATGTGAATGTGTCCATTTCTGAAAAATTTGTACTATTTTTATTGAGTAATGTTATAGTCACAAATTATTTTAAGGTATTTTTATAAAATATTAATGTAACTAACTTTTTATTGATTTTTATCTAGACTTATTATTAATATAATTTTTTTATTTACTAATAATCACTCACCTCATCAACAATTTATAAAAAATTTTGTAAAATAGTTTATAAGTATGACATTATTCATTTTTATTTGGCTCATTTCGGCTGGGTTGGTGGGGATTAGGGATGACAGGCAATTTGGTTTCGTTTGAGGGATTCATTTTTTTAATTTTTCCCCCATATATTAATCATTAAGCCATGTCCATCCTAATAATCTCAAAGTTTCCTTCTTTTATTTTTACTCAGAATGAAGTCGTCATTGATGCATGTGCTATAATTATGCTATATTCATATAATGGAAATCATTATTAAAAACTTTTAGTAGCCAAACCAACAAAATAAGTTTAGCTATGCCTATGACTAATTGGGCTATCACAGATTCACAGTCAAAGTATCATCTGCTCTCATTTATCTAAATTTCTCTTTTGGGGCAAAAAGAGAACTGATTGCACGATTAGTCCATTACAGTGGAGGTTTAAAAAAGTCAGATATAAACATTTAGAGATGAACTAACAAATCCGTTGTAGTCTAGTTGGTCAGGATAATCGGCTCTCACCCGATAGACCCGGGTTCAAGTCCCGGCAACGGAAATTGTTTTTTCCCTCTTTTCTATGGGTTTTGAAAAGTCATATAAATAAATTTTTGAGACAAATATCTTTTCCGTTGGAGTCTAGTTGGTCAGGATAATCAGCTCTCACCCAACAGACCTGGGTTCGAGTGTTGACAACAAAAAATTATTATTTTTTTACTCTTTTTTATGGGTTTCAAAGAATCATGTATGTATGTATGTATGTATGTATGTATGTATGTATGTATGTATGTATGTATGTATTTAGAGATAAAATGGTAAATTCGTTGTAGTCTAATTGGTTAGGATAATTGACTCTCACCCAATAGACCCGGGTTCATGCATTGGCAACGGAAAATTATTTTTTTTTCCCCAAAAAAAAAATTCATATGTTTTAGTTTAGTCCTTTATCTTTTGTTCGTTTTCCATAAAAAAAAAAGGTCTTTAACTTTTGAGGGTCAAGTGGCAATTAAGCTAAAATTTGTTTTGAAACCACTATGAATTCTGTAATTTATCCGAGTATAAGAAATAATGTTAGAGATATAAACTTTATTTAATATAGACATTTATTTAGTCTAGACATTTATTTAGTGCAAAGAGAATATTAGCCACTATATAATTGTCACAAATAGAAGAGATACCTATTTGATATAATCATTTCCTAAAAATAAACTGTTTGTTTCACTTAAAAACCTTCTGTAAAGATAGTTTTTCACATTTTTCAGTGTTTGGTAGCACACAAAAAAAACTAGTCAACCAAAAACAATTTTTAATTAACGGAAAACTCTATTAAAAATAAGGTTTATTTTCTATAGGTTGTTTTCCAAAATTATTTTTTGGAAAACAATCTCTCTCTCTCATGCATCGCATTTCTTATAAATATTATTTTCATCTGTAGCATTAGGAAACATAATTTTTTGGGTTCAAGTCCCGACAACGGAAATTTTTTTTCCCTCTTTTTTGTGGGTTTAAATAAATAAATAAATAAATTTAGAGATAAAATAGCAAATCTATTGTAGTCTAGTTGGTTATGATAATTGGCTCTCGCCCAATAGGACTGGAGTTCAAGTCTTGGCATAGTCTTTGCTGTACAGTCCAGCAGTAGCCCAAAGCGAGCCTAAATAAACCAATTTTGGTTGGAATATAAACGTTTTAAAATCCATCATGGTCCTTAACTTCAAGTTTCAAAATGGCTCTTAATCCAATAGATAACAATTCATATGTTTTAGTTTAGTCCTTTCTCTTTTGTTGGTTACCCATTAAAAAAAGGTCTTTAACTTTTGAAGGTCAAGTGGATATTAAACTTTAGAAAAAAGAAAAAAGAAAAAAATGGCAATTAAACTAAAATTTGCTTTGAAACCACCATAAATTATGTAAATTATCCAAGTATAAGAAAAAAATGCTAGAGATACAAACTTTATTTAGTATAGACATTTATTTAGTGCAAAAAGAATTGTATCCACTTGTCAATTGTCACAAATAGAAGAGATAATTTTGAAGGTCAAGTGGCAATTAAACTAAAATTTGTTTTGAAACCACCATGAATTATGTAATATATCCAAGTATAAGAAGTAACACTAGAGCTACAAACTTTATTTAGTATAGACATTTATTTGGTGCAAAGAGGATTTTAGCCACTTGTCATAAATAGAAGAGATAGCTATTTGATATAATCATTTTCTAAAATAAACTGTTTGTTTCACTGGAAAACCTTTTGTAAATATAATTTTCTACATTTTCTACTGTTTGGTAGCACAAAAAAAACATGTTAACAGAAAACTATCTTTAGTCAACGAAAAATCCTAATAAAAATAAGGCTTATTTTTTTATAGGTTGTTTTCGAAATTTGTTTTTGGAAAACACACTCTCTCTCATGCGTTGCATCTCCTATAAATATTATCTGATAGTGTCCTGAAAATTATCCAACTCTAAGCTTGTCCGTAGGGATCGTCCAAAGAGGAGGAGAGATGCTTTAGGCCAGAAAGCTCGTCCATGTCTACGTCGTCCGTCCTGGGATACCTATGGACGGCATGTAATGACTCCAGGCATGGTCACTGTGTACAGTCCCTGGATGAGGTTGCATACTTGTCTCTGTGTGTGGAACTAAGTAATCACCTCTAACAACTGTTGCGGAGCGCGCGACATAATGAAATAAACTCCGCAGCAGTTATAGAGGTTATTTTTCCTAACCTTCCGATATCCTCCAATTTAGGAGAAGTTACCAAAAATAACCGCTCCTGACATGCATTATATAAGAACGGCGATCACCAAACCAAAGGGTAAGAGAGATTGTTTTTAAAAGTATTTGAGAATTCCAAAAGATAGGGAAGATACTGACTTTATCATCGGAGGGTTTCTGGCTGGTCCACCGCGGTCACCTTTGATAGTTTGTTCATCTCTTCAGGTTTTTAGTCAAGATTACTATTGTCGCCATTGAAATCCGGAGCATCCAGCCTACTGATTTTGTTGCACTTCATCAGTTGGCGCCGTCTGTGGGAACGTAACATAAGTCTGTACTTCACAATTACTTTCCGCTGACAAAGGGTTGTATGGTTTGGACAAAATCAAGGGTTACCAGCCTAGGCCACCAGGAGAGTAGGGATGCCTCCAGCAATCCCAACCGCGATCGACAGTCAGCGCCAGTCGTTCAACAGCCTGCCTTCCAGCATATGCAGTCCATGGCAGCCGCCATGGCAGAGTTAACCTGGCAGAATCAAGATAACTAGGGAGATACACTTACAGAGGCAGCATCAAGAAAGGTAGGAAGAGGGACAAACCCAGAATCAAGAGATTAGGGAAAATGTCGACCCTGAAGGCTAGTTGAGGGTACCATTTCACGAAGGGTGCCGCACCTGGAAAGGGAAATGGACCAAATGCACAAAGCTATGGACGAAATGAGGAAGAACATAAGGAGGGCGAATCTCGTGGAAGACTTGGTTCACCGAACGGACTCCCCTTTTTCAACAACCATTAATAGCCATTCCTTGCCTGCCAAGTTCAAAATGCCTTCCTTAGACTCATACAATGGGACGCGTGACCCATGTGATCACATTGCAACCTTCAAAACTACGATGCATCTCCAAGGAGTTCCAGACGAGATCATGTGCAGGGCTTTCCCAACCAAGCTAAAAGGACCGGCCCGGGTATGGTTCAGTAAAATACCTCCAAATTCGGTAAGCTCATTTGAAGAGTTGAGTAAACTGTTTGTCAATAATTTCATTGGAGGGCAGAGGCATAAGCGCTCCTCGTCCAGTTTGTTAACGATAGAGCAGGGAGAAAATGAGAGCTTGCGGTCCTTCATTACTCGTTTCAACAAAGAAGCCCTGACTGTGGACGAGATGGATGATAAATTGCTGCTGGCAGCCTTCCATAACGGGGTCAATTCAGATTTATTCATCCATAAGCTTTACGAGCAAGAGCCTCAAACTATGGCGGAACTCGTCCATTCGGCTCAGAACTTCATGAATGCGGAGGATGCGATCATAGCCAAGAAGAGGAAGAGGGCCGAACGAAGGGAAGGAGACATCCCCCGTCACCTGGAACAAGCCTCTCGTCCAAAGAAGGCTCGCACTGGGGAGAAAAGGGATCAAGATAATAAAAGGCCAGTTTCATCTTCAGGAAGAGGTCAGCATTACACATCTCTGAATGCTCTATTTGACCAAGTGCTCATGCAGATCAAGGACGATCCATCCCTGAAATGGCCGGAAAAGATGAAGGGAAACCCCAACAAACGCAATAGGAACAAATATTGTCGTTTTCATAGAGATCATGGGCATGACACGGACGAGTGTTTCGATTTGAAGCAACAGATAGAAAACCTCATCAGACAGGGAAAACTGAGAAACTTCCTTGGACGAGATCAAAAGGATGAAAAATTGAAAGGGAAGCTGGAAGAGGTTCCACGGCCCCCGCTGGGAGAAATAACAGTAATCATAGGAGGAAGCCTGACAGGACAAACTTCTAGGTCCCGGAAGACATACCTAAAGGTAGTGCAGAACGTTCAACTCTCAGGACAACCAGTCAGGACAAGGGAAGTTGAGGAACAGCCTGTCACCTTTACAGACGAGGACGCCGCAAGACTTCACCACCCCCATGACGATGCTATCATTATTACCCTGCTCATCGCAGGTTATACGACCAGGAGGGTGCTAGTTGACAATGGCAGTTCGGCGGACATCCTGTATTACCCCGCCTTCCAGCAAATGAACCTTGGACGAGACTTACTCTGCCCGGTGAACTCAGCCTTGGTAGGGTTTGGAGGAATGAAGGTACAACCGATGGGGATAGTTACGGTGTCTGTGGTGGTGGGGGCACATCCACAACAGATAACCAAAGAAGTTAATTTCCTTGTAGTGGACTGTTCGTCCTCATATAATGCCATCATTGGGAGACCTACCCTGAACAGTTGGAAGGCAGTAACGTCCACTTACCACTTGTCAGTCAAGTTCCCTACAGAACATGGGGTGGGGCAGGTTCAAGGAGATCAGCTAGCAGCAAGAGAATGCTACCTAGCCATGCTGGCCATGGACGAGGAAGCTCAGACGATGAACATAGAGGAAAGGAGAGTCGTTGCAGAGCCTACCGAAATGCTGGAAAACATTCTTTTGGACGAGTGCGATCCCAAAAAGTTCACTAGAATAGGAACAAGCATGAAGAATGAAACAAAGCAAGACCTCGTCCATTTTTTACAAAAGAGTGTGGATGTGTTTGCTTGGAGTCACGAAGACATGCCGGGAATTGATTCAAGTGTCATCACACATCGATTGAATGTATGTCCGTCTTACAAGCCCGTCCGTCAGAAGAAAAGAGTTTTTGCTCTAGAACGGGATAAGGCTATTAAAGAAGAAGTCCTGAAGTTGAAGACAGCGCAATTTATTCGGGAAGTCTATTACCCAGAGTGGCTGGCCAATGTAGTGATGGTCAAGAAAGCAAACGGCAAGTGGAGAATGTGTGTGGACTTCACTGATTTGAATAAAGCTTGCCCCAAGGACAGCTACCCCTTGCCACGCATTGATCAGTTGGTTGATTCAACAGCTGGTCATCAGCTGTTAAGCTTCATGGACGCTTTCTCAGAGTATAACCAAATAAAGATGGACGAGGCAGACCAGGAAAAGACGTCCTTCATAACGAGCCAAGGGTTGTTCTGTTATAAGGTGATGCCCTTCGATTTAAAGAACGCAGGGGCGACGTATCAAAGGCTAGTTAATCAGATGTTTCAGCTGCAAATAGGACGGAATGTGGAGGTTTATGTAGATGACATGCTAGTAAAGAGTTTGGACGAGAAGAACCACTTGGACGATCTCCAAGAAACCTTCGACACACTAAGGCGGTACAATATGAAGATGAATCCTAGCAAGTGCGCTTTCGATGTTTCTTCAGGAAAATTCCTCGGATTCATAGTGTCACACAGGGGCATTGAAGCAAACCCTGATAAAATTCAGGCGATTATTGACATGAAATCGTCAGGAAGTATCAAGGAAGTCCAATCACTCACTGGGCGAGTTGCCGCACTCAACAGGTTTATCTCCAAAGCAACTGACAAGTGCTTGCTGTTTTTCAAGGTTCTTAAAAAAGCCTTCGAGTGGACGGACGAATGTCAAAGGGCCTTCCAAGACCTCAAAAGCTACCTAACCACAGCTCCGCTGCTAAGCCCATCCGTACCTGGTGAAGAACTATACTTATACTTGGCGGTGTTCCCGCATGCAGTAAGCTCGGCGCTGATCAGAGAAGAGGGAAGGGTGTAGAAGCCAGTCTACTATACGAGCCGAGCTCTGAGGGGAGCAGAAGGACGATTTCCTATGATGGAAAAATTAGCCTTTGCTTTGATTACGGCCTCGAGGAAGTTAAGACACTATTTTCAAGCGCATGTCATTAACGTCTTGACAAACCACCCGCTGAAAAAGGCGATGAACAGGTTAGAAGCTGCAGGAAGACTAGTCCAATGGGCTATTGAACTTGGAGAATTTGATATCAAGTACCTACCGAGGAGCGCAATAAAGGCACAGGTATTGGCAGATTTTATTGCGGAATTCACTCCCAACGATGGAGGTTTAGACGAGCTGGGTGGCGCTCGAAGATGGATCGTCCATGTAGATGGGTCCTCCACGTTACATGGGGGGGGGATAGGAGTTATTTTGAAATCCCCAAAAGGAGATAAATTGGAGTATAAGGTCCGCCTGTAGTATGCAACAACTAACAACGAAGTGGAATATGAAGCCCTCCTGAAGGAGCTAGAATTGGCGAAATCTTTAGGAGCAGAGTCGTTACTTGTCCATGGAGATTCCTAGCTAGTCATGGCCCAAGTAAACGGGACGTATGAGGCAAAAGAAGAACGCATGAAGAAATATCTCAATAAAGTAAGGCGTCTTGTGAAAAAATTCAAAGAAGCCAGTTTCGTTCAAATCCCAAAGGAAGAGAACATGAAAGCAGACGCTTTGGCAAAAGAGCCCTCGACAGGTGGGGCTTTGGACACCTTCGACGAAGTTCAATATATGCCAAGCATAGATCTTCCGGAGGTACATCAAATAAGGAGCGAAGAGAATTGGACAACTCCAATAGTGGCGTATTTGAAGGACGGACGGCTACCAGAAGGAAAAGACGATGCAAGGAAACTAAGGATCAGGTCGGCCAGATACGTCCTCATAAATGAGGTACTATACAAAAGAGGTTTTTCTCAACTTTATCTAAGGTGCTTAGCTCCAGATGAAGCAAACTATGTACTATGGGAAGTTCATGAGGGAGCATGTGGAAACCACTCGAGGGCAAGAGCACTGGTACATAAAGTCGTCCGTGCAGGATACTACTGGCCCACCATTCAAGCAGATGCCAAAGCTTATGTCAAAGTATGTGATCGATGTCAGCGATTCAGCAACATCCCCAAGCAACCCGCAGAGCACCTCACTCCTATGATGGCCCCTTGGCCCTTTGCACAATGAGGATTGGACATTTTGGGTCCTTTCCCACTCAGAACCAGACAAATGAAGTTTTTAGTGGTAGGTATTGACTACTTTACCAAATGGATAGAAGCAGAACCACTAGCGAAGATAACGCAACAAAATGTTAAAAATTTCGTCTGGAAAAGCATTTTATGCCGGTTTGGGGTATCCAGGGTGTTAGTATCAGACAATGGACGGCAGTTTGACAACGCGCTATTCAGGGACTTTTACGAACACTTCGGTATTCAGAATCACTATTCCTCCCCCTCTCACCCACAAGCAAATGGCCAAGTAGAAGTAGCAAACCGATCCTTGTTGAAAATCATTAAGACTCGGCTTGATGGGGCAAAGGGTGTGTGTCCAGATGAATTACCTGGTGTTCTTTAGGCTTACAGGACGACAGCGAGAACCCCCACAGGGGAAACTCCTTTCAAACTGGCTTACGGGAGCGAAGCAGTCATACCTGCGGAGGTGCACATGGCCAGCCATAGAGTGATGAAGTATTAGGACGACGAAAATGATCGCCAACTTCGTCTCAACCTCGACCTTCTAGACGAGGTACGGATGAGCGCAGAACAGAGAACAGTGAGGTATAAAAATTTGATGGCCAAACACTATGATGCCATGGTCAAACCCAGGCGTTTTAACATAGGGGACCTTGTCCTGAAAAAGGTTTCCTTGGCCACCAAAAACCCTGCTCATGGAAAGCTGGGACCAAACTGGGAAGGACCTTACAGGGTTATTAACTGTAAAAGGCCAGGATCCTACTATTTGGAAGCTCTGGACGGACGGAACACCATGGACGAGCATCAAACGTCATGGATGGCTGAAGAAGCTTTCTAATATATATTTACTACTGATGTTTTAGATGTGTACTACTTATGAACTAATTCGTGTTTGTAATCCCCTAAAAGCACTAGCTCTCAAGCATGTGCCAGTCTATGGATGAATATTGACAAAGTGGATTTCTAGTATATGTGCTGTATTTCTTGTATCTCTGCGTAATTAAAGCAAGAATATATGTGCTGTATTTCTAGTATACGTCCTTGGACGCAAGGGTGTATCGTCCAAAAGCTTTCCTTACACAAGGATAAAGCAAGAATGAGGCACGTTCCTCCAATCAGTAGACGAATTGGTGCCTCAATGTGCTAACCCAGCCATGGACGAGGGATAACCTAACCTAGCCATGCGCTAGGGAACACAATCCAAAGGATGTCAATTGAAACAGCCAACATTTGGACGAGTGAAAAAAGTTAAGCAAAAACTGGAAACTCGTCCATAGACAAGCTCTCGTCCAAAAAACAGGCGAAAAACAATGTTGGAATCAACACTCATAGACGAGTGAATAAAGTTCATTTTTTTAGCTGAATGTGAACAAATCAGATGGACGAGCCAAAACATCATTGGAATGCAAAATAAGTTCTAACATGCAGAAAATGAAAAATAAATAAACATGCATTCAGTGACAATAAAGAGAGGACGACCTACGCCCAAAAAACCCTTATGTAAAGTTGAAACATTGTTTGAAGAAACCGTCCTAATACTGTGGACGAAGAAACTGTACTCACATTACATTCAAAGGTCTCAAACAATAGACCATTTGAAACCAACTAAAAAACAAAAATACATAGAAAAGCTAAGTCTTCATAGGGGAGGATCAGCACTAGGGTCGTCTTGAGCAGGCTGAGTGGTGGCATCGTCTTCGATGTTAACGTCCTCAGAGCTCGTCTGGAGAAGGGAGCTTGAAGCAGCACCACCAAGGTTGAGCTTTATAGAGCTGAAGTCAAGGTTGGGGAAATTCTCCATGGCGTCCATTTTGAAATCCTCGAACCCAGCTGCATAGTTCGCGTCCAAAGAATCAGTATACTCCTTGGACGCCTTGAACTCTGCAACCGCGTCCCCCCTAGCCTTTTCGAGAAGAGCACTCAACTCGTCATTCCTCTTCTGGAGATGATTAAGACGAGTGTCCTTCTCTATGACATCAGTCTTTAACTCTTCCATATGGTCTTGCAACTTTTTCACTTCGTCCTTCGCCTTGCCAGCCGCTTCAGCCCACCCCTTGCTCTTGTCTTTGACCTCCTAAATCCTCCTCTCCAGCAGGATCCTCGTCTTGTCCAGCTTCGTCGCTTGTCTGGACGCGGCAATGAACTTGGACATCGCCTACACATTTGATTTTTAGACAAGGCATAAATAAATATTGAAAAGACGAGACCTAAAATAAGGATGACATAAAAATTTTGTTTACCTTGAAAAGGTCATGAATACCCGAGTGCTCAAAATCCTTCAAGGACATGTTGTAGCACGCTGCCACGTCCTGATCAGTCACCACCCTCTCAAATCTCTCCCAAGCTAAGTCCTCATCTCCAAGAAGGTTCAGAGGGACTTGGCTAGAAGGTTGGGGTGAGACGGGCGCTTGAGCTGTGGACGGAACATGCACTGATGGAGGATCGAAGAACTCGTTGTCCACGTCATGGACATGGACGGGAGTCTGTTGGACGGAGGGCACAGAGCCAGGATGGACGACCCCGGTCTTGGATGGCCCATGTTTGGCCTTTTTCTCTCTGCGTCGACTTGGGAGTTTCCCCAAATCGATCCCCTTAGACAAAGCCTTTCTTTTGTCACCAACTGATGGACAAGGTTGGGATTGAACCCTCTGCCCAGTCACCTCGTCCACCACCTCCTTGCCCTTGTTTTGATTCATTGTAGCCATTCCTATAAAAATGGACGATGATAAGCAAAGGCAATACAATCAGTTATTCAAAAAAAAAAAAAAAGAAAGAAAAATAAGAAAATAATAAAAACAAACACGTACGTCTACAGACGGTACGTTCGTGAGCAATAGCCTCAACGGATGGCTCTGGACCTAGACCCCAAGCTGCAAGGCGTCTTAAGTTCACCAGAAAATGAAACGTCCTGTCAGTGTAAAAACGAGCCTTTTGAACTTGTTCAATGTAGAACCTGCTCAAGTGAGGTCATCTAACACCTGTTAAAAAAAAAAAAAAGAGCGTTAGATGAGAACAAACAAGTCAAGTATATATATAAACATCTCAAGACGGACAACCTCAAACATACCTTCAGGACGAAGGTTCCCTAGTTCTCCTGTGTAGGGACCAAAGGGATCCCTACCAACCTCACTTGGCTCCCCAGCTCAGGGGCCAGAGACGAAGAAGAACTCCGTCTTCCAGTTCCTGTCTGAAGTAACCAAGGACTGGATCAATCTATAATCTGCCCCCCTAGCTATGAATTGATGGAAGACAAGAGATTGGTTGATCTCAGAGGGCTTGTAATAGTAAAGGAACTCGTCCATAGTAAGAGGACGATCCCCCCCAAAGACTTCCCTCCATAAGACTTGCATGGAGACAATCAGTCTCCATACATTGGGATTAAATTGGCAGATGGCCAAACCTAACCTAGTAAGCAACTCCCTAGCGAAGGCATTAAGAGGCAACCTCAAACCCCCCAAAAGGTAAGCCTCATAAATACCAACTCCAAAACGGGGTTGGCAACACCATTCCCCACGGACGGGTAACCTAGGGTTCAAATTTTCAGGGATTTGATACCAGGCCTTAAGGGACTCTAACCTTTTGTTATCTGTCCTAGACGGGATATCTAAAGCACAACTATAGACGATCTCCTCGTCGTCCTGAGCTGTAGACGAAGGAGCACTAGTACCAGCCCTCGACCTAGATTCAGTTCTCGTCCTGAGCTCTGCTTGGAGAACCTCCAGAGGAACCCCAGGGACTCCAGACGTGTACTCGTCTGAGGTGTTCCCACTACTACTACTGTTGCTACCATTGCTACTGTCACTAGACCCACTAAAGCTACTGGGTTCATGAAACTCGTCTATGGCTTTCTCAATACTATTACTAGACGAGGAGAGCACAATTTCAGTCATGTTTTGGAAACTTGAAACCTAAGGACAAGAGTAAGGAGAATACCTGGATCTAAGTGATGACTATGGACGCGGGAAACTTCTAGACGAGGATCTAAGACGAGGAGTGTCAGGGAAGAAAATTTTCAGAAATGAGGGGGTAGCTCAGGAATTCCACTATTTATAGGCGAGGACTTTAGTACCTGAAATGTCACGGCCAACCATGGGCTGACGTGTGACACACTCCTCGAAAAATGAATCAACGTGAATCTTCGCTACTAAGACCATGACACGTGGCAAGCTTAAACGTGGATATAAACACAAGCGTCCAAAGAGCAACACCACACTACATTTTTCCTGGACAACCCACAAACGGGGGGCAACTGATAGTGTTCTGAAAATTATCCAACTTTAAGCTCATCCGTAGGGATCGTCCAAAGAGGAGGAGAGATGCTTTAGGCCAGAAAGCTCATCCATGTCTACGTCGTCCGTCCTGGGATACCCATGGACGGCATGCAATGACTCCAGGCATGGTCACTGTGTACAGTCCCTGGACGAGGTTGCATACTTGTCTCTGTGTGCGGAACTAAGTAACCACCTCTAACAACCGTTGCGGAGCGCGCGACATAATGAAATAACCTCCGCAGCAGTTATAGAGGTTATTTTTCCTAACCTTCCGACATCCTCCAATTTAGGAGAAGTTACCAAAAATAACCGCTCCTGACATGCATTATATAAGAACGACGATCGCCAAACCAAAGGGTAAGAGAGATTGTTTTTAAAAGTATTTGAGAATTCCAAAAGATAGGGAAGATACTGACTTTATCATCGGAGGGTTTCTGGCCAGTCCACCCTGGTCACCTTTGATAGTTTGTTCATCTCTTCAGGTTTTTAGTCAAGATTACCATTGTCGCCATTGAAATCCGGAGCATCCAGTCTACTGATTTTGTTGCACTTCATCATTATCTTCATCTGTAGCCGTGGAAAACATAATTTTTTTGGCACCCTCTCTCTCTCTCACGGTAAGCTCTCTCACTTGTTCTCTCTTCCCTTTGCTTTTTCTCTCCTCACACCCTCACTATCACCAACTCTAGTTTCTCCTCTTCCCATAGATCTCTCTCTCTCTCTCTCTCTCTCTCTCTCTCTCTCTCAATATTTTTTCCCCTCGTAACATAGTTCTCTGATTATTTTTTTTTTCCCGTCACTGATCGGTCAATAGCTCCAACTTGCAAAGGAGAACGAATTTGCAACGGTAATTATTTTATTCCTCTCTACCAAAATCCCAATTCTTTGCTTTGAATTTCAAGCTTGATTTTCCTTTTTCTCTAAGAAATTTTCGGTTTGATGGATTCCAGGTAGAAGTTACTTTTTTTTTTCACACATAAAAGTGCAAAAAATAAAAATAAAAAATAAGAAGAAAGAATGAATGAAGTAAAGATGAAAATTTTAAACATAGTGCCTGTCTAGCTCTAAATTGCTTTTACATAGGACAATCTTTTTGGTAAATTAATAACATTGTTATATAATGAATGATAATTGTTTAGAGGAATTGCATTTGTTGGCTAATACATTATGCAGATATTATGCAGTGATAATATATTATGCAGATACATTATGTAAATACATATTTTAGAGTGATATTGAAGACTTGTGGTTGACTATAGTAGACAATTAGTCTACCAACAAAAAGAATAGATAATTAAAAGTTATTGTTATTTATACTTATTGAAGATGTATGTATGTACGTACGTACGTACTGTCCATATATATGAGCAAGATGAGTAGTAGTGATTATGAAAATTTGACAACTAATTTTGATTGTATTTATATATTGTCAAAATTTTAGTATAAAAACCAAATCCATTCTTGGTTATTTATTTATTTATATTGATTACATTAGTTGGTTTACATAATACACATGTTTTTAAATTATACAAGAAATATAAATAAAAAAATTGCGTACTAAATACCAGAAAACATTCTCAAGCTTATTTTTAAGGTTGTTACCAAACACTAGAAAATGAAATGGTTTTCTAGAAAATGCTCTTTGGAAAATGAACCGTTTTCTAGAAAACATTAATGCTGAAACAAATGTAAATGGTATGCTTGGATAGAAAATGGAAATTAAGAATATTTTTAATATTTCGTCAAAAGAGTTTTGTTTTAACTAATTTAAATGATTATTAATTTAATTTAATTAAATATATGTTAGTTGGATATCAAACATATACATTTGAATTTGAATTATAGTCTATGTTTATACCAACCATATGAAACTGTATTCCGATTCACTTTATTTCGATATGAAACACATTAATTTAATTCAATTAAATATATATTAGTTGGAACTCAAATATATACATTTGAATTTGAATTATATAGTTTATATTTACACCAAATATATGAAACTGTACACCGATTCACTTTATCTTGATATGAAACACATAAATCGTCGAGTTAACGAATTCCAGTTAAGTTTAAATATAGGTAATTCACTGTTGCAAGTGAACTCTTCCCAAATGGAGCACAAAAAACCATGACTTTCAATCACCACTTCGTCTGAGACAAAGTTTGGGGTTAAAAGCGTGGTAATTCATCAATTTTTGAATTTGATCTTGATTAGTAATATATAAAAAAATGGAGGCAAGAAAATTACTTATAAGGCGTTTGGTTCACCGTGATGTTACATTACGCCATAATATTACGTTATTATAATATTATATTAACGTAATCTTAACACAAGAATACAACTTTACATTGTTTAAGAATGTGATTAGATAAAAATAATGTAATATATTTTGTAATTTTAAATTATATTAATGTTAGAAAAAATAAAATAAATCAAAAATTTTAATGTCATATCATCATAATATACATTACATCAAAGGTACATCACAGCAAATCAAACAGCCCTTAGTAAAGGGTTGCTTCTTCTTTTTTTTTTTTTTTTTTTGGGTGAATTAAGGAGAAGCTATATAACAGTTCCTTCTGCTCTCAATGCATGGTTGCGTTTCGGTTTCCCACTATGAAAAAAACGCCAGTAAGCTCCTAAACACACGTGCACGCAAGAAACATGCGGTGTCATTCACTTTGTGTGAAAAGAGTGATCAATTTAATTTAAACACTGCTTTTAAGTTTATAAATCATCTCCATAAGAACTCTAAATTATCATAAATCAACTGTCAACTCCAGATAAGTAGTTGATTAAATGCTTTTCTTGAGGTTAAAATAAGCTTAACCAAGAAGATGATGTTGGATACGCGGGCAAACATCATGACTGGAAGGTTAGTCATGCTCTTGTCATGCATGATGATGGTTATTATGATGCCCATGATAGCAACAGCATCATCGTCAAAGTCGCCATTATTATCAGCACCATCAATGGCATCTACTTCGCTTCCCCCACAACAGGAGATGCACAGAGGAGAGGAACAGCACCAGGTTCAACGAGAGATTCTTCCAGAAGACTATGGCGTCTATGATCCCCCACCCATTGGTAGTGGTAGAGGAGCCCACGCCCCTATTCTACACTAAGAATTTTGATGTTGTTCTACTTCCCAGGTTTCATTTTGTGACCCAACAATAAGAACCTGAATAAGATGATATACTATCTTACATTGGTGGTGCTACATTTGTATAAGTTTCTTGTTGGTACGCAGTTTCTATTAATTTAATAAAACATTTGTTATATGATGTTTTCTACTTCTCTTGCAGTAAATTTTATATCTCCCATGTATTTGAATCATTCCAAACCCATTCCCCACCCCCCCCCCCCCCCTCCAAAAAAAAAAAAAAAAAAACCCTTTCAAGTATGTTTGGTACGCTATAATAAACTCTGTAATATAATAATTATTCCTTAAAAATAATTATTTTGTTGTGTTTTTATTACAAGTAATAGTCAAGTTTAGCTATTCTTTAAAATGAAGAATTATTATTCCTTACCAAAACGATTGTAATAATTATTCCTTAACCTACATAATAAATACAAAAATAAAAATTACTAAAAGATCCCAACACTAATAACTCTCTCTCTCTCTCTCTCAAGAATCAATTCATAATTTTTTTACTATTTTTTAGCTTCATTATTCTCCATGTTATTTTTTTTTCTACTATTGTTTTCAATGATGTGAAAAGAGTAAAAAAAAAAAAAAACCCACTATGCTAGCATGTTCTTTGTTATGATTTGGTATTAAAATTTTGAAAATTATAAATTGTATTTAGTTTTATATTGTTTGTATTTATAAATTGGTACCTATATGTTGTGATAAAAATAACTATATTACTATGATATGATATTATTATGATGTTATCAATTTTGTATATTTATTAAGATTAATAAATAAAAATTATTATTATTTAAAATGAAGAATTATTATTCCTTACCAAAATGGTTGTAATTATTATTCCTAAACCAATTCTCAAAAAAAAAAAAAAAAAAAAAATCCTTAACCTGCGTAATAAATACAAAAACAAAAATTACTGAAAGACCCCAACACTAATCACTCTCTCTCTCTCTCTCTCAAGAATCAATTCATAATTTTTTCACTATTTTTTAGCTTCATTATTCTCCATGTTAATTTTTTTTTTCCTACTATTTTTCTCAATGATGTGAAAAGAGTCAAAAAAGCCCACTATGCTAGCATGTTCTTTGTTATGATTTGGTATTAATATTTTGAAAATTATAAATTGTATTTAGTTTTATATTGTTTGTATTTATAAATTGATATATATATATATATATATGTTGTGATAAAAATAACTATATTACTATGATATGATGTTATCAATTTTGTATATTTATTAAGATTACTTAATAAAAATAATACTAATCAATTGATTATATATATATTCTTTTAATTTATAAAATGATAGATATTAAGTCATATTGTAAAATATATATCTTTTTTAAAATGGTATTTTAGAAATTTTGACAAAAATATAAACATTTCACTATCTTAACATAGATTCAGACTTCTATCACAGTATTATCACCAAACAAATGAATAGGAGTAGTTATGCTATTCCAACTTCTTGTATTACTTGTAATATTTATTCATATTACAATGTACCAAATGTTTCTTTTTCAGCCACAAGTTCAAAACAAATTGCTCTTTGAGCTGACCGTTGCTCAAATCTAGGACAGATAAAACATACTAGAATGAAGGCCATTGGTTTCTTGTGTCAAAGTTGTATATAACACCCCCAACATAGGTGTGAGTTTCCCAATTGTGAGGTCTACGCCCATGTGATAGGAATGTTGTGTGCAACCGTTACACAAAATAATAAATTCATCCTTCCTCAATCTAGACAAAGTTGTTCCATATAAATGGAAATTTTTGAGACGTGAAGGGGACCCCATTTATCATTCCTAATTGAAAACAGCAATAGGAATCTACTAAGTGCTAACTAAAATGAACGTCTTCAAGTATGGATAAACAGATCATGGTTGTTAGCATGTACAAAAAGTGAAGGTAAACAACAATTGCGTTCAGTATATCCCAAAGATTTTCAAGTTTCTTTGTTTTGCAAGTACAGAGAAATAATGACATAAAAATCTAATTTTATTGCATGAGTAAGATGAGCATGTTTCAACAAGAAAGGCGTATATATTAGTAGCAAAAACCCAACCCAACCCAACCCTCGGAACAAGAATAAAACCACCAAAACTAATGAACTTCTGATGAACCATGTGGCCCGAATTCACGTGGCAATCAAGGATTAGCTGAGCATACAGGCTCCTTTACTTGGTGGAATATGACAGTATAACAGCAACAGCATTGTTCTTCGTTGGAATTTGGAATAACAGAAGCACCCCAATGGAAGACCACACTGTCTTGGGCAAAAATCTGGCAATAACTTACCTATTTGACAAAAGAAAAGACAGAATCAGTTCTGGGACAACAAGGTTAAGCATAACTAAAAGAAGGAAAGAAGGGATGCCTGCATGCAATGGCAGTTGAATGAATTCATTGAATTGTTAGCAAAATTTAAGATGAGAACATTATGCTATTAGGTATTTCTGTATAAATTAGAAGAGAAAATAAAAGGCAAAAGTGAGGAGAGTGTGCAAAGGTTTTGCATTCTAACCCACAAAGAAATCCTGATGGGAAAGATTTAGAGAAAATAGGGCCTGAGGAAGAAGAGGCATCAAAACTTTCTTTTGATTACTTTCACTTTCTCTACATAACTAAATAAGGAAAAATAAATTTGCTATTCTTTTCTCTTATTTTCCCTAATTATATCTTATCTTGTAGGAAGGAAACTAAGGTTCCGTTTGTTTTGTTGTAAAATAAAAATATTTCCAGCAGAAGACTTGCTTATTTTCCAAAAATACATCTAAAGCAAACCAAACGAAAATAGTAGTTTTGATTTTGATGCTTTAAGCTCCTTTTGATTGCTTACAGAATTTTTTTCTATAGAAAAATGTTTCAATTTTCCCTCAATTTTCTCTGCACCAGCAGCAGAACGGGCGGTGATTGGGCTGGGTGCAGCGGTGGATTGAATTAGTTTCACACTAGCATTAGGTGGCTTGCGGTGGGGTTCACAGCAGCTGCATTCATACACGATTTGAATGGCTGGGCTAGCAGATGATGGCTGGGTTTGGCAGACAACAGCTAGTATAGGAGGACACGAGCACAGAAGGTTGGGGTGGTGGGGTGGGGGCAGTCTCTGTTTGTGTGAGAACTGATAATAAATAAGATAGAATTTCAACATATGGCATCCGCTCTATGATGATTGCTCTTTATTATCAAACTAAGACATCAATCGGCTTTAGGTCATGCTAAATAAGATAGAATTTCAACTTATGACATTCGCTCTATAATAATTACTCTGTATCATCAAGCAAAGACATCAATCAGTTTTAAGTATAGAAGGGAATTCGAACCCCAGATCTCTTATTCTAAGACAAGAGATTTTACCAATTGAGCTAACTAGAATCCACAAAAAAGCTGAAAATGTTTTTAAGACTATTAAACATCAGAATACATCAAAACATGGATTTCTTTGCCGTAGTTGAAGTCTATGCTCATCTAGTTTTTTAATTCTTCCTCTTAGTCTTATGTTATTATCTTTTTTTATAACTAATATTTATTTTTTTGATAGGTAATAAGAGTAATATTATTGATAAAAGATAAAAAAGGAGAATACAAGATGTTCACGATGATAAACATGGAAAGAACAACAACCAAAAACATAGAAACAAAGAAATCAAGAGACTATTCTAAAAGAAGAAAGAAGCTCTATAAATGTTTTGTAAATAATATTAGCAAACCTTATGTTATTATCTATTTCTCTTTTCCTTAGGTGATGCAGCAATTCCATTTACTCAATAATTCAACAATTACCACTCACATAAGATGTATGGAAGATGGGCAAGCAACAGCAGCAACTTTCTGAGCACGCTGTGCTTCGCTCCTATAAAGCTCCTTCATTTCTTTTTTCACACGCCTTGCTTCACGGCGTTCCTCCTTTACAGCAGCCTGCAAGCAGAAAAATCCAATGCCATTATAATAGAAAGAGTAGAAGTTAGAATATCCCATCAAAACAATGTACACCCAGGCATGATTTCTTAAAGCAACAGATGCTAGAATAGACAAAGTACTGACTGCAACTTATTTCCTTCTGAAACATGTTTTGTGATGGCAGTTTGCAGACAGGCAAAGGACCGAATTTTATTATATCAGCCAATATTGATAGATAATTCAATGTTTGAGGCACTGTTTATTCAAGAAATCACATAAGATGAAACAAGCAGCAAGGAAATACCTTCCGTTCTTTCTTCTCCTCCTTTGATTCCTGACCATTAGGTTTCCTCTTCTGCTGCTCCACTTTGTTGCTACCCACATCCTTCACTTTTTCTGCAGCAGGTTTTCTACTAGGAGGTAGAAAATCCACTGGAAGCTTCTGTTTTCCTTGAAGGGATATTACATGACTTGTGGCACCCCTGGCATTGGAAACAGTTTCAGCCAACTTCTTTTTCCTAGTTATTGGAGCCCCAATCTTAACAGGGTGGTTATCACAATTTGTATACGTGGAAACTATGGTTTCACAATCCCACATTTCTGATTCATCACTACTTTCTTGTTCAAGAATCGTATCTTTGTCTTCATTTTCACTTTCGTTTTCATACTTCTCAGCATATT
Source organism: Lithocarpus polystachyus (assembly GCA_033629205.1). Classification (NCBI taxonomy): domain Eukaryota; kingdom Viridiplantae; phylum Streptophyta; class Magnoliopsida; order Fagales; family Fagaceae; genus Lithocarpus; species Lithocarpus polystachyus. The sequence continues at coordinate 11,587,187 of CM066163.1, read as the reverse complement.
CCACAATGCGATGAATCACATCAGCAGCAGTCTCTAATAGCTCTTTACTTTTTGGTCCCTCAGTATCACGCAATAAATCTGCAGGAGCCCTATATTTGCCATCAAGCTCCAAGTCATCAATCAAATTGTCACCTAGAGTATGTTTGAGCTTCTCTGCTAGGAACTCATCTTCTTCAGCTACATAAACATAATCATCATCATCATCATCATCTTCATCATCATCAGTACCATATTCTTTCCGTTCAAGCTGGAAAAGATAAAACACTGTGAGAAAAAGAAATCTAATAGGACAAGAGAAAGTCCATCAAATGAAGGAAAATAGTGATTCCACCATATAATTTAAGCTAAAAGGATAAAAAGTTAATTTTTGATAAGTAAAAAGGATAAAAAGTTTTCCTTTTATTTACAATAAATATCTGTGGTAAATGCCTCAAGGCCTACCAAAATTCCCTGATACTTGTGGTACGTGATCAAGGTAGACAATGGATACAAATTACCCAGTAATAGCAAATTCCTTTGCAGACATGTAGACTAAGGGGAAAGGGGAAATCAAAACTGTTCATGAAAAGAAAAATTCAGGTAGTTGGAACACATTTATGATATAACATAAATGAGCTAGTGATATGATAATGCTTCAAATACCCCAGGAAGAAAATTAACTGGGTGATCAAGGTAGACAACGGATACAAAATACCCAGCAATTGAAAATTCCTTTGCAGCCATGTAGAATAACAGAATAAGGGGGGAAATCAAAACTCTTCATAAAAAGAAAAATTACAGGTCGTTGGAACCCATGAATGAAATAACATAAATGAGCTAGTGATATGATAAAGCTTCAAATCCCCTAGGAAGCAAATTAACTGCATGGATGCCATCTAACTCACATAATAATCAAGGTGTAAACACACTTAACAGGAGTGTATGATTATTAACACCAACAAATTGGTCTCAGCTCCCAAACTATATGTGAACTGCCTCATATGACTCAGCATCAGCTCATCCACCTTCCTCAACTCCTCTCAACACACACACAGACAAACTGTTATATACCTATCTAAGATGACCTGCAAATATGCTTGTCAATTTTTTTAGCACCTTCTTCCTTATAGATTAAAGCTAAACCTTAAACAGAAGTTTTTTTTTTTTCCTGGAATCGATTGCTTCTTTTCTTGTTTTCTATTGAACAACTATTAGGCACAAGACGTTAATATTTGAAATTATGCAATGAATTAGCACACACCCAAAAGACTTTGAAAGTACAATATGACTAGTGGCGGTTCCATCAATGTTATGAGCAAATACACATAATGTATGTGCACCACCTCAGTCAATCAGAATCAGGAATCACTATGTTATTAAATTCTTTACAATCTAAGGCTAAAAAAAAAATTAAACTTTCAAGTTGCTGATGAAAAGAATTATGTAGAAAAGCCAAAAAGAAGTTCTAAACATAGATTTATAACAATGTGCTTACAGAGAAATTTAGAAAACAAACAATTTTATAAATCAGAGGAAAGAATAGGAATTAAAACAACATAGCACATTTGAATGCGTCCAGAAATAAAGTGATCCAACTGGCATTTAGTGAATTGAGCCTAGAAACTACCTTAGGGTTGGGAAACTTAAATAGTTAATTTTGATACTGTTTTTTCCTGGGGCTACATGGAAGGGCTTTTTAATTGTACCATGTGATACATAAAGTCCATTATCAGAGAAGACGTCACAATTGGAATGCCATTGGGTCGAGCAATGGGTCAAATGATCAGAGCGGTTTGTGATATGTATTATGCTATCTTATTGTACCATCTTCTTCAGTTTTTCCTTTTATTCAATATACACATTGGACCATCTTGTTTTAGTATGTCATATGTATTATGCGCACTACTATTTATCTCTTCTTTGGCAAACCTAGTTTTAGACTTAGCTTACACTGATCATGCATCCTCAAGTCTAATATAACAAATGAGAAATTCAAAATTTTAACGCGACCCAAATATGCAATCATCTAGAAAAATAAAGAACAAAACAAGAAAAAGTAAAAATTACGATGAAAAACAGGAAAAGAAACTCACTAGATCAAATTGCTCATCCAAAAGACGAGGGGCACGTGGCTTGTCGCCAACAATTTCATCTCCTTCTTTCACCATCTGATTTCCAACTCCATTCTGAAACACAAGGCTATCCACAACTTCTTGTTGGCCTGAAGCACCGGCTTTATCAACCTCATTTTCTGGTTCTCCCTCAATTTCCTCAACTATATTCAATCTATTATCCACCTCTTCCTCTTCTTCTTCTTCTTCTTCAGCAAGGTTTGCCTGAACAACAAAATCCTCTTCCAAGTCCTCATCATCGGAAGCAAACCGCGACAAATCGCTATCATCAAGCAATGCAGCAACTTCTGGATCAACAGCTTTCTGAAGCCTCACACCAACGGTCTTAGACGCAACACTAAAAATCGATTTCTCATTGGAATCACCATCGCCTCCAGAAATTCGTACCCTCGAAGCATCATATGCCTAAACAAAACAACAACACACATTCACATCAAGCTTATTCCAAAAAAATTTCTCAGCATCCAAACAGAGTAGAAAGAAAAACAAAACCTAATCCGACCTTGACGTCATGAGGAAGCTCCTCAAGCTTCGCCTTCGGATTCTGATAATACGCGGAGCCACCACCAGTGTTCTTAATCTCCCGCAAGTGCTTCAGATAATTGTAACCGTCGTCCGGAAACCCTAGCTCCAAAATATCCTTCCTCACGTTCTCCGGCAACGGATTCCTCGACGGCCCCGCCGCCGGAGTCCCGAAAACCCGATCATCGGCCTCGTTATCATTGTTATCCTCCGGCGCATCCGCGAATATCGAATCGGAATCGCCTTCGCCTTCGTACTCGCCGGAGCCGGCGAAGACGGAGACGGGGTTATTGTCGATGCGGACGAAGACTCGATCATTACCAGGTGAGTCGTCGTAAATGGGATCGGACGAGTCGCGGGCGATTAATTGGAACGTTGCGGATTTCTTTTTGTCGATGAATTTCTTTTTCCGGCCCATTTTTTTTTTTTTTTAAAGTGAAATTTGATAAATTGAAAGCAGATGGGTGAGAATGATTGAAGATGCGATAAATTGAGAATGAATTGAATAAACCCTAGCTGCTGGTCTGTCTAAAGAGTAAAAATTATAAACCCTAGAGCCAGAGCCAGAGGTCGAATCATCAACACGTGTCATTTTAGGAACGACTGTCGTTTTCTTAAAAAGATAAATAAAAATTGTCGTTTTGTTAAAAAGATAAATGAAGAACAGAAAATAATTTCCGTTGCCGGGACTTGAACCCGGGTCTCTCGGGTGAGAGCCGAGTATCCTAACCAACTAGACTACAACGGAGCGTTAAGAGCTCGGTAAAAAAACATTTTATATATACGTAGTTGATCTGAACTCAAATACGATGGCAAATGTAAACTTTACTCAATTTCTAAGCTAGTTGACCTTATAATAAATTTAACACAATACTTGTATGATAACTAACTATTGTGGCTTAATCTAACAGCATAGATTCATGACATATTAGGGATATGGTCAGAGACTACATTGGACCATAGGCTAATTGTCAACTAACCATAAGACTTTGTACAAGTTATAATATGTATTGCATGTACTACAAAAAATACAAGTTGTATAAAGTCATATAAGTATATTGAATATAAATTGATATTTTTTTATCCCCCTCAAACTCAAAGTGCCCATGTAAGCTTAAAGACAACTTGAGTTTGAAATGCAAGATGTGGCATAAAATGTGTAAAATAGATGTTGATGATACCATATGGTATTGGCTGGTGACAATCAATTGGAGGATGGTTATTATGGTCGACTAATGGTTGTACCAGTGACCATAATGATGAAATCAACAAATGAAAGTGTTGTGGGTAGCCAAATGATAGTGACACCCATAATAGGAATAATGACATTGGCTGTGCATAATATCATCGATGATTGTTCAACAATTGGTTCAAGGGATTCATCTACCCTTGTGAGGATTGTCTTTGATACCATATTATAATTTTTATGTGATTAAGAATGTGAGAGCAAAATTGAGACCTAAAATAAATATTAGCGTGATTCAGCTCGATAACTTATATATACAGCATCAAGCCTTAACAAACTTCACATTTACTATAAGTTATATAAGTATATTGAATCTAAGCCGATGAGTTGTCATGCAAAAAGACAAACAAAAAGGGGTTTGGGATTGGGAGTGGGAGGGGTGGAGGGGGGGGGGGGGGGGGGGAGAAAAAAGGTGCTTATAACTTTTTGTTTATAATTGCAAGCCCTGAGCTTGGGCATCTCAAACCTTAGAAAAAAAAAAACCTTCCAAATCATCAGGCCAATGGTCCTTTCCAATCTTGTGAAAGACATCACATTAGGTGTAAAGTACTCTACAATCGGCCCCTAATCGGATAGGTACCCAATCCCATCCACCCTGACCACTTGGCCATCTCTCATATTGATCCATCCTATAATTGATTTTACCAAATTTAAATTTCACCAACAATAATAGATCAATATTCCAATAACACTAATGATTGAATCAGATAAACTTCCTCAAAACGAGTCACTAACAATCCTATCTTATATAAGCATTTATTATTCCTCACCTACCTTTAATCATATTTATTGCGATTAATATTGTCATCTACTTGCGGCCAAGGCGTCTCTTCTTAAAAGTATCCCATTCGGTTAAGCAAAGCAACTCATTTCCAGCTCTAAAAAGTCTAATTTTAAGGACGAGGTTTTATGCTAAAGACTTTGGTTGGTCTCCTTTATAACAATAACGTGTACCGTACACAAACAAACATGTACTTGCCCACAAACAAGAAAAAGGGGAAGAAAAATAAAATAAAAGGTGCTTATAGCTTTTTGTTTCTAATCGTAATCCCCTAACTTAGGCTTTGGACCCAAGCCTCTCCGTACTCAGAAATTATTCTCTTTAAATAGCTTATTCATCGTTCCTTTAACAAATTTCACGTGATTAAAATTGTTAAATTAATAATTAATTTTTATTTTAAAAAATTTTTAACTTAATAATTTTAAATAGGAGAGAGTCTTTTAATGGAATGATGGACATGTGACATTGTCATGACTTTATAATTTCTCCTCTACTAGGTGAAGATTTTAGAGTTTATGCATAGGTCCGTTTGTGTACAGCTTATTTTGCTGAAAATTAAAAATTGAATATACTATAGCAACATAATTTTTAAATATACAAATAATATCGTAAGACACATTTTTAATAAAAATTTTATTAAAAAAAAGAAGTTTGTGGTCTTATAAACCGAACATAGAATCATTAAAAAACCACCACAGCCGCATAAACACCTCTTCAAAAAAAAACACAAAAAACACAAAAAACGCAGACGCTAGACGCTGATAAACAATCCAAACGGGTATGTACATAATGCCACGCCGACTCCAGGTGTACAGAAGATTTTCGTTTTCCACATAGGAAGTTACATCACGTGATGTCACGTGTCAAAGCTCCCGCGTGCGCACGGATAAATAGCCGTTCCCATTTCATAATTCACTCATTCGGCGAAGTTGGTGCGAATGCGATTTTGAAAAAGTAAAAGGCGGTTCGGTTAAGTACATATATTTGAATCAGTCACTTGCTTCCAATTTTCACTATCAAATACTGTGACATTCACATTCTAATAACTCCGAAGTTCAAACCAAAACAGATTAATGGTTGATTAGGGTTTCAATATTATTGAAGAGTCATGGAAATGGAGATTTCGGTATTGACGCCTTCACAGCGATACGCTGCGGCAGCTCTGTTTGCACTTGCAATTCACCAGTCTCAGCTCCACCAAACTCAGCCTCTGAATAGTTTGGTCACTCTGGATGAGGAGCCGATTGAAGAAGGTGTAACTGTAAGCGATGGAAAAAACGCTTCGGTTTCTGAAGATCCTCATCTTTGGGTCCACGAGAAATCTGGCTTGCTTTGGCCTGTTTTCAGGTGCTCTTTTTGTTGTTTCTTTCTTTTACTATATATCTATGCATCTTGTTATTTTTGTGAATAAATTACCAATTGTTAACGTGTGATATTTAAAAAACTGGGAGGTAGAGTGTAGACAAGTTCAAAATCAGGATCTTCTACTTTGATACTAAGAAAAATTTGTGTCTCAAAAACTCAAGCCGTTATGAAATGGTAAGTTTAATCATTTAACTAGTTTTAAAGATTGTTAGGTCAATAGGATTCTGTGATATATACAACAACAACAAAACCTTAATAGGTATTCTATGATTGAACAATACTCTCGATCTGCTTCTCTACTTCATCTACCCTAATCTTATTCTATGATTCACATCCTTTTCAATCTCTCCATCTTTATAAATTATTAATCCAAGATATCAAAAGTCGTTGCTCTTTTTTATCTCTTGACCGCCAAGTCTTACCGCTCTTCCTTTTTATTTTTGTTTTTACTAAACTTACATTCTATCTACTCTGTTTTAGTAATACTTAATTAAAAGACTTTAGATTCTAGAGCGTCTCGTCAAATTTCTAACTTGGCAATAACTCTACTTCTAGTTTCAACTTTCATACACTGAAACTATATCATTTGCAAAAAGCATACACCAAGACAATATATATATATATATATATATATATGTGTGTGTGTGTGTGTGTGTGTGTGTGCGCGCGCGCGCCGCGTGTGTGTATGTATTCAATTATATATATATATATATTTTAAACTCTTTGGAGTTTGTTATTCTAAGGATAGTTGGGAATTTTTGTATGAATATGGACAGGTTTCTTGAAGTGGATGACCAAGCCTGGCAAGGGTTAAAGGAAACTGCAGGAACTTCTTCACAAGTCCGGCATCACGTTGGAGCGGTATGTCTCTTCTGTGAACTATTTAAGAATTAAAGGAAGTTTTCTGACTAAAATAAAATATTAACATAAAAATGGAAGAAAAGTAGGTTTTTCTTCTAAGGCAATGAATGCTTTACTTGTTATAAGAGAAATGGCTCTTTGACTGCTGGCTACTTCAATTCTTTCGATTAATGATAATCGGTATTAAAGTGGATTGGTTTCCAATAATAGTGTGTGTGTGTGTGTGGTATTCTCTATCATGCTTGCTCATAAATCTTGAGGAACTTATGCCCTTGGCTGAGGCATTGACATCCTAGCACTTGTTTTCCAATGTGGATATGTGCTTATCCTTAGTTCAACTTTCTATTATTGATGTTAATGTTATGGCTTTTGATTACAGTATAATGAGCATTTATTTGAATTTTTAATTATGTGAAAGAGGTGTCCTAGCAAACAAAGACAAATTGGAGTTATGTCAATTAGAATTGTGCTTGATTTGATGGTTTTCCATTAATTAGAGAAATTAAAGAAGTATGTCACCAGAAACTTCATGACACTATTATCCATTCTGGGTTATGAGTTCTTTCCTGGTTGCTTGTTCAATTTACAATTAGCAGAGAGCAAGCCAGTGGCTTGGTATACTTCATAGCTCCTCTAGTAAACAAAATTATGTCTTATTGACCTACAAATAAATCATTTTTTCAAATTTATTTATTTTCCATCACGTTTTTGGCTTGACCCTTTGCTATATCTCGTTTTTGTTGAATACGACTTTCATTTTATTTTCAGTTCTTGACGTTACTCTCAGAAGCAAGTGATGGACCTTCAGAAAAATCTGATAAGGAACTAGCTTTGACAAAAGTTGTTGATGCTATGGTGCTTAGTATGGAGAGCCTTCCTCCTTCCTACGAGGAAAACAATGGGAGTCGTGAATACGAAATCAAATGCCGCGAGAAATATTCCAATTCTGAGACAGAATCAATCTCTGATGTGGCTGGAGAGCCTTATGAAAACACACAGAAGACAAGGTCCCAGACTTCTTCTGGAGAAAAAGCTTCTAATGAATCTATAGGTGAAGCTTGTGAGAAACCTGTTGAAGAGGGAACACTGATCAGCTATCAGAGGAAAATGACAGTTCTTTACATGCTACTTTCAGCTTGTGTTGCAAAGAATACTGAAGATGAAAAGAGATGTTCTCAATTAGGAAAGGGCTATGATGCTCGGCATCGTGTGGCTTTAAGGTTGCTGGCAACATGGCTTGGTGTCAAATGGATAAAAATGGTTAGTCTACTTGAACTATTTATTTACTGTAACCTCCCTTTAATTGGTTAAACTTCTAGGTAGTTTCTGCTCTTTCATGACAAACTGGCCTCTTATACTTCAAACAAGAATGTGCGTGCATGTGTGCATTAATAATGTTTTGGATTACTTATGAGCTGACCTATAATATTAGTCATTCGATAGTAGTTTTTCAATGTGCCATTCATGAAAACTTTGGTCTTTAACAGGAATCCATGGAGATAATAGCTACTTCCTCTCTAATGGCTTCTGAGAAAGATGAAGGAGCGGAGGAAAAAAAATCAGACACCCCAGAGAGCTCTTGGGATACATGGAAGCGGGGGAGTATCATTGGTGCTGCTGCTTTGACTGGAGGAACCTTGATGGCCATCACTGGTGGTATGGGAACTGTTGGTTTTACTAGAATGGATATCTTTTCTTCAAAAATTTTATGCTAATATGAGCAATTGTTATTTATCATTGAGATTATTTTATTTTATCACAGGCCTAGCTGCCCCAGCTGTTGCACAGGGTTTGGGTGCTCTGGCTCCTACATTGGGCAGTGTTGTCCCTGCGATTGGAGCTAGTGGATTTGCTGCTGCAGCAAGTGCCACAGGATCTGTAGCTGGTTCTGCTGCTGTTGCTGCATCATTTGGAGGTATGTAAAATGGAATTTCTTTTCTAAAATTTGTGATTAACTATGAAGTGCTAAAGGATAAGAGGAAACAAATTTCTTTTTGGATAGTTTTTACTTTTGGCTTTTTCCATTTAAACGGAAAATGTGTTGTGATCAGAAATTTAATGACAATCTTATATAGGATGCCATCTTCATTTGTTTATTTGTATAATGTTTTAACTGCTGTTGTAACTGATCCAAAATATGAAGTAATTAAGAAAATTACAAAGTGCCCAATCTAGCTTTTTATGTTTTTTAAGACTGTCAGTTTACAAAAAATTTTCCACTGAATGTATGCGTTTGCATGTGTGTGTGCAGGTATGTGAGAGAGAGAGAGAGAGAGAGAGAGAGAGAGAGGACTTAGTTTGATTTTGTGATGTTTGCAAACAGCCTGGTAAGGGTCACAGTCCTAAATAATACCAATTTACATGGTAATAGTGGTTGTTAGAAAAGATAAAACATAACTTTTAATTAATACAATAGAAAAGGCAAGACCTAATTTTGACACCATGATAAAGCGTGGGAAAATATAAATAAGAAAATAAAGAAGAAAGAGATGGTAAAAAGAGAAAGAGAGAGAATGTATGAAATCAACATGGTTCGGCCTTATAGGCCAACAGCGAAAGGCTCATTGATGGGTATTTATAGTAGACTTCCTAAAGACTAACAATACTTGAAATACAAATAGAATTAGGATTACTTTGCTTGTACGCCAAGTAAGACTATGCTTACTTTTCCTGCACTCAAAGTCGAATTAAATATAGTGAACCTAGATTAAAGTTATAATCAAGTTTGGGCCTTGATATTTTTAGCTGTGGTAATCTATGCAATGACTTAATCTTGATGTTGTGAAGTTTGCATACAATCTTGCAGAATCATAACCCTATACAAAACCAATCTATGCACTATGTTAGTTAAGGACAGAGACTTCAAAGGATACTACAACTTAAACCAGTGCTTTGTCTGGAGTATAATGTGTATACGACTGCTGAAAAGCAAGTTTAGGAACATCCTCAAGCATTGCTTCTATATCTTAAATTTGAAAGAGAAAAAACAGTGTACAAGGATAAAGCCACTCATACTTTTTGCATCACAGCTGCTGGAGCTGGCCTTTCAGGGACTAAAATGGCTAGAAGAATTGGATGCATTGAAGAATTTGAGTTCAAAGTAGTTGGAGGAAAGCATAACCAAGGCGTGAGTCCCTTTATCATTTTATCTGTATTTTTTTCCCTAGGGGGAGAGTGTTTTAAGCCTATTTCAAGCAGGTCCCTCACTGGAATGATGATAAAGCCAATACTTTTTCGAGTATTGAATATTGTCTATGCTCACTGCTCACAATTATTAACATAACTTTTTTCCCCCAGCGACTAGCAGTTGGAATTTTGGTTTCAGGACTGGTTATTGATGTAGAAGATTTTATAAGACCTTGGGAGGGTCATTATGATAACTTGGAGAGGTATGAAACACATTATTACCACATTATCTGAAAAATAGAACCTGTATTCTCTAGTAAGGTTAGAAATTTGTATTTCCAGAATTTGATGTAGGCTGGCAGTTTCATATGTATTTGCACCCCCCACCCGCCACCCCTCCTTTTCTTGGTCTCTTACCTTTGGTTTCTGTCAAAATCACTGATCTTTCCATTTTATATTTTCTGGTTCCATGACCAAGGATTTGCCACTTATGATCAATTGATTTTATATGGTTTATATGATGCATCATCAATTTATTCTTAATCTAACTTTTAATAGATCTTTTGGTTCTTCACAAGTGGTTTTTCCACTAGAGACTTCCATTTCCTAGAAAACATATCCTCATCTCTTTCTACTTAGTAATTCATATTAAAGGAGTGCAATATATAGGTATGCTCTCTGGTGGGAATCTAAGAATTTGATTGCATTGAGCACTGCAGTTCGAGATTGGCTTACTTCAAGTATTTTCCTGCACCTTATAACTCTCACTACTGATGACTGTCTATAGGTTGCATTTTAATGACTGACAACATTTTCTCCTTTTGCAGGAGTTGTGTTGAAACTAAAAAAATGAGTCATTAAAAATAATGTCACTTCATGGTTTGTGCCACGTTATGCCTTATGGAGGTCTACAAAAAGTTGATATAATTATATATATATATATATATATATATATATATATATAAAAGAAGAAGTCCACGTGAGGTAAAGACTTACTAGTCTACTATGCTAGGATTCTATTAACTATAAGAAAAGACTTGAGGGAGAAAAATAAGGAAAGGTGGGCATGACAGTAAGTCTGCCATTGTCCCTAAAAAAAAAAGATAAAGTGTGAAAAGATGGCATGTCACCACCAGAAAGTAAGGAGCACATTTTGGTGAAAGTGGGTTATTACTAACTAAAAAGGTGTTTAAAAAGCAACGGAGCAAATAAAAGAGAAAAAAAAAAAAGCTGAAAAGTGGGTCACGACTCATCATGAACTTAGGAGCTGTGGAGAAAAATTGACAAAAACTGCTCAATGATCTGATCAGTTAAGAGAAGAATAAGGAGCAGTTTCTCTAGGAATCTCTCTATAAATAGAGAGAGTCACGCACAGAAAAAAAAAAAAAAAAAAAAAAAAGAGAGAGCAGGAGGAGAGGAAGAAAAAAGAAAAGAAAAGAAAAGGTAGACACGCATATAGAGAGAGCAAGTACACACGGCAAATACATAGAGAGAAAAAAAAAAAAAAAAAAAAAGAAGCACAGATTGAGAGCAACACTAACAGAGGAGGAATATGCAGCATAGGTATATGGGATTTTAACAGTCCCTTTCTTCTCTAAATCTCTCTCTCTCTCTCTCTCTCTCTCTCTCAAATATGAATTTTTGTTTGGTAAAACAAATAGGGTTAGGTTTTATGAGGAGTTCCTAACTCCATACATGAAACTTTATATAAGAGTCTTTGACTCTTAAATCCTATTTGAAAATTACGAAATAAAAATTCTCTCATTTTGGCACTATCAAAATATCTCTCTCACCCTTCTTCGAGGTTGAATTTTTGTTTGGTAAAACAAATAGGGTTGGGTTTCATGAGGAGTTCCTAACTCCATACATGATACTTTATACAAGAGTCCCTGACTCTTAAATCCTATTTGAAAATTATCAAATAAAAATTCTCTCAAGTTGCGGTGTAAAGCTTTTTTTTAATTGGAGTCCTTGACTCTACCTCATCAATGGAGTCCTTGACTCTACCCCATTTATGGAGTCCTTGACTCTACCAAATTAATTGGATTCCTTGACTCTATCCCATCAATGGAGTCCTTGACTCTGCCCCATTTATGGAGTCATTGACTCTACCAAATTAATTGGAGTCCTTGACTCTACCCCATCAATGGAGTTCTTGACTCTACTATTTCAATGGAATCCTTGACTCCATCATCAAAATTAGTGAAAACTTTAACTCTACCAAATTAATTGTGACTAATTTTTTGGGATTATTGATTTATTAAAGTTAATAAATTTTAAAGTAAAATAACCATAAAATTAATTTGAGAATATGTTCACAATGATTAAATTGCTTAAAAGGAGTTTCCTTTCCCTTAATTAAATTTGGGAATTTCAATCAAGACATTGTTAAAACTCCAACAAATAAGCAAACGAAAGAAAAAAAAAATTGCTCGATTGTCATAAAATCATGGTCCTTGAGACTAAAATTGATACTTAATGACCCATATTTAAAGATCCATTAAAATTGGAGAAAACCATATTTGGGACTTTAAATCTAAGATCCAAAAAAATAAGAACTACGAAATGGCTTGATCCCCACCAAGGGTATGTAGGCAACCTAAACAAATTATTAGGTGCAGCCACAAATAAACAAAAACACATATCCCCTTAAATAATTAAAATAAATAAACTTATGTATAAAGACGACATGGTTGGAATCAAAGGGTCTTCCCTTGAAAGAAGGGATTGTAATTAAGAGATATATTATCTTGAATGTGCATTACTCACATCAATAAAACTCATACGCCAAAAAGCTTATGGGTGAAATTATGTTTGACGAATTTGACTAATTTACCAATTCTTGTTAAACATAATTTGACAATGTTTGTTAAACATAAGTTGACAATAATTGTTAAACATAATTTGACAACGTTTATTAAACATAAGTTGACAATGTTTGTTAAACATAATCTAACAATTATTGTTAAACATTGGTTAACAATTTTCGTCAACAAGTTGCATTGCAGTTAATGAAACAAGGTGCCATGATGACTGTACTAAGCACACTTGTGGTGGCATTGGCTATGCCAGCTACATTAATCACAGCATTTGATCTTTTGTTTTGTTTTTTATTTTTGGCCTAGGGAAGACCTACTTATCAAGATGGAAGACATAGGAAAGTAGTCTTGAGTTTCAATATATGCATATTATACACAGGCAACAGTGTGTTGAGTGGTGACCTTCATTTATGTGCACAACATAGGAATTTCACTGATACGGTGGTTTGCTTGGCCAAAAATAATGAATTTGGAATACCTGTTTCTTCCAAGAAGGGATGATATTCCCACTGTACAATGATGCCCTAGACTGTACATGATTTATTCATCAAGTAGCCAAATGCAAGTTTTTTTTTTTTTTTGGGGGGGGGGGGGGGTGGGTGGTGATATAATTGGATGGCATTCGTTACACATGACATCCAAATCCAGTGAACAGGGTCATCCAGAAGTTGCAAAATGCTCCTGGTAATTCTGGAAAAAACTAGACGTACTTGCTATTAGAGAAGTGCACATTATACTGCAGTTGTTTTTTTAGTTAGTCTTCAAATCCGAAAACATTCTTCATGGTCTTTGCATATGTGCATTGAATCAATCTCTTAAATTTTAGCATTCTCACTATCAGGTACACAAATTTGAAATATTAGTATTGAGCATGAGTGATTACTGAGAATCCTGGTTTCCCTCTCAATTTAATTCTAGCCTCTCCTTTCTTTTTGTTTAGGTCAGATAAAGCTGGGAAGTTGCTTGCTGAAGTGTCGTTGAAGGGATAGGAAGGAAACAGGTAGGAAAATTTCATGTTAATTTAAAAATATATTTGTGAGATTGTTGGTATGATCCCTAGCTTCTCCATGCATGGTCCAGGCCTGTAACACTCATAGGTTTCTCACTGGGGGCACGAGTAATTTTTAAATGCCTCCATTGTTTGGCCGATGCAGAAGGAGATAACGGTAGTGTTCACTCTGCTTCATGTTTGTTGAAAGATGGGATTGTTGTTTCAAATTTGTTGATAGATGGGATTGTTATTTGAGTGAAGTTCTTTTTTGTTATATTTTTGTAGCTGGACTTGTAGAACGGGTTGTTCTTCTTGGAGCACCAGTTTCAATTAAAGATGAAAATTGGGAGGAGGCTAGAAAGGTAGCTGGCTACGTTTGTGATTTCTTGATTAGTTCATTGTACAAGCTTTTCTATACTGCTGTTTTTTTTTTAAGGAGGTTGGTAGTGGTTTGCAGATGGTTGTTGGCAGATTTGTGAATGCTTATTCCACAACTGATTGGACACTTGGCATTATTTTCTGTGCAAGGTATATAGGTCATTCACATGTAAATTTGGATATTGTTTTTGTGAAGGAGGATATTTTAGTAGCTCTTATATTATCAGCAAACATGAGAAGAAAATATTGTGCTTGTTTCAAATGCTTATATATTGCTTGTGAAAATAAAAAGACAGAAAATAAATGTGGTTTAGATTGATGTTCTAGACTAATTAGAGTTAAAAGACTTGCAATACAAGGAGAATAAGGATTTCTTTGCTTGCACACCAAGTATGATTGGACTAGGATTTTTTTTCCTTGTACACCAAGTAGGGTTGGACTTGAGCCTTGACTAGAAATTTTTCTTGTTCCTTGATATCTTAAATACTGCCCATTGTTTTTACAATAAAATTATGAATTATGCCTCACCTAGTTATTACTACTTGGAGATGATTAGTTAATTATAGACAAAAGTACACTATTGGCCCTTAAAATTCTAGGGTTGTTTTCATTTTGGCTCTTTACATTTTAAAATTTTCATTTTGGCCCTTTACATTTGATTTTGTTATCATATTGGCCATATTATCCATTTCTGTTATTAATCTGGTGATACCTGACAATATATGGGGTGATGTGGCTTAATGGACACCATTTATTTGGTACTTAACGTTCAGATTACTAACAGAATTGGATGGTAGGCCAATATGAGAACGGAATCAAATATGAAGAGTTAAAATGAAAATTTTGGAACGTAAGGGCTAAAATGAAAATAACCCCAAACTTTAAGGGCCCAAAAGTGTCCTTGAATCTTACTTATATGAAATAGATTGCCAACATAATTAATATATATCTGCTAGGAATTTCTTAAACCCTATGGTTTATTGTTAGACGAGGAACTCCCACCATTTATAATGGTGACCTATTATTATTATTTTCAAGTTATGTGATACCCTGAATTACTGGATCTGATGCACTGCTATTTGCCACCTCTACCTCTTTTAATTAGCACTATCTTTGAATTCAATACTTATATAGAACTAAGAGGTTTTACATGTACAGTTTACTTTCTCAAGGATTAGCTGGTATTCAACCTGTTGATGTACCTGGGATTGAGAATGTACGTACTTTGTTTCCTATCTTTCTCATTGAGTATTGTAATTCATGCTCATATTTTGCTTTATTCAATACTGATGATTCTTCCATTGGTTTTGCAAGTTGATGTAACAGAAATCATAGAAGGCCACTATTCTTATCTCTGGGCCACAAAACACATCCAAGAGTAGCTTGAACTAGATTATTACTACCCCTATTTCAGAAGCACATTTTCCAAACCCTAGGAAGAAAAAGCTCTTTAATTTAGGTCTCGCTTCTTTGCTTTGGTCTTACACTATACTGCTTTTCCTCTTTTTTTTTTTGTTATTATTTATTAATAAACCTTTCTTTCTTTTCCTTCCTTTTTATATGTAATTTATCTTCTTTTTCAATAATGAGCAAGACTTAGGTACAGTACTTAGGTACTGTTACTTAGGTTTCCTTTTTAAGATTCTGCCATGTGGATTTTTCTCATGGGATAAAAGTGTATTTTTTAATTATGTAGCCATAAAGCTGAATCTTAAGAGGGGAATCTAAAGAACAGTACCTAAAGTATTGTACCTAAGTTTTGTCCTTCTGTAATTAGCTTCAAAGGTACCTAGGCCAATTATCTCAGATATATTAATTGATGCCTTAATTTGCATTTATTTGAGGCTGCAGAAAAAAAGTGCAGTAGTAGGGCAAATATCGGTGAAACATCAAGAATGACATGATGCGACACAAAAAGGTGATTAAATGCATGAGTAAGAACTAAGAACTTTTATAATCCTCGCTCCATAATGCTCCTGTTAGTGTGTGCTTTTGGCCAAAGAGTCACAACTTGCATACCTCCATTCATGATCCTTTCCTTCTCCCTATGGCCAGTTTGAATTATCATGGGAAAAATGAGATGAGATGCTCCAACTCTGAGTTGCTTGCAAAGTGACGGCTTTTGGTTTTAGTTTGGAAAATTAACTCCCTAAACAAAAGAAAATGGCAAGATTGCACGAATCCACTTCTTTCTAAATTTTGTTATTTATATGATTTTGTTGCTACATTATTAATATGTAGACACACAAATGTTGAATCCCAAGGGGTTGGTTTAATGGTTACCAAAGCCTCACAAGATTCATGGTATCTTGGGTTCAAAACTTTTTACTCTCCATCTTAGGGCCACTTTCAAGGGATTTTGTTTAAAATTTTTTTCCTTAACTAGGTACCATAAATGTATGTATTAATTTTTTTTGGAAGTATAGATTTTAATCTAAAATTTTTAAATATATGGGAATTTTGAAGCCACCCACAAACAATGAGGCTTAAAATGTAATTTGCATTTGTTTTGGCCGCCCATACATACCATGCTGTTAACACACTTGTGGATTTGTTTTCCTTTACCTTGTTATGTGTCAAACTGGGATTGGAAGGCTTTTAGATCCAAGTTCTTGTTTGGGAGTGGCCAAAAGCCTTAAAAGTTAGTGGCATTTCCTTCTTTTTCCCCTTTTTGAGGAGACAAAGGTTCGAAACCTCCATTCCCACTGTTGTAGCTATTAGATTATCAAAAAGAAGAGTCTAAAACTCGTTGCTAAAAGGGCTTCCTCTCAATTGCTATTGGTGTATAGATGACAAAAATGCTCCGTCCTACGCAGGTTATCTTCCCTTGCCTGAAGAGGTAATGATGTGAGGGTGGATTCCTCTCAAGTCTCAACTACTATCTGTGTAGGGATGACAAAAATGCCTTGCCTCACTATACTCACCATGCCCTGAGCCTGTTGAGTAATAAGGGTCTTAGTGAAAAAATTGAATCAGTAGATTTTTGGGCAATTTAATAGAAGCCTCGAAAACTGAATCAGCAAATCAGTAAAACAAGTCATCCAAGGCCAGAAAAGTAAAACAATGGAGCAATGAAAATAGTCATCAAAGTTTGAAAAACTGAATCAGCATAGGGGTTGAGCTAGCCATCAAAAATCTAAAAATTGAATCAGCATAGGCTTCGAGCAAGTCAAAGTCCTAAGAAGTAAGAATTGAACTAACAGCACATGGGCTCAAGGCTTGAAAAGGGCAAGATCAGTGAGTTACTCTTAAGTATTAAGCATGAGAAAAAAAAATGTTGGGAAGGGAGAGTACATGATCTTTGTGCATGTTGGTCATGTTTTTCTTTCAGTGTAATGGGACCGATAATATAAAGCACTTACAATAGGTAATGTCAATGAGAAAGAAAGAAGTTGTGGAGATTTTCTATATTCTTTGATTTATTGTTGACGAAGCTTTTTGAACCCTTAATTTATGTAACTAATAAGTTATTCGTGCAATGCACGAATAATATTGTAATGTTTTATATAGGATGGTTTTGGAGAATGTTATATATGTATTATAGCTTAATTGTTATAAAACTTTATTAGTAATGAGTTTATCATAAAAAACAATAATTATAAATTGTATACACATATCCATCATAATTATTCAATTGAAGTAATGAGAAAAAAAAAAAAAAAAACAACTTTGAAGAAAAATTATAGAATAAAAGTTGATATAAAATGTGTCTTTCTCTTTATCCTTAATTCTAAAACAAAATACACATTTCAAACACCCACGGTTAATCACATAATATATAAAACCCACAAATCCACAATGTCCGACCTTGACATCAAAATCATAATCACCGTTGTCTCTCAATATAAAATGCAAGCCTTCCTTCCTTAGTTGTAGCCAACTTAAACGGGGTAGGATTGGATGAAATAATAATGTTAGAGCTAAGTAGGTGTCATCGAAAGATTGAAAGTAAATGACATCATTTTTTGTTTGTGTATATTTGACATAAATGGCTATGAGTAGGTATATATAAAGGGGTAGAAGTGCAAAAGGTGAAATAGTGAATTAAAATGTAAAGAGTTTTGTGTGTATGTGTAAAGGATGAAAAGTCTTGAAACATTGAATCAAAAGATACAAAAAATATTTGTTTTTTTAATTAAAAAAGTCTTAAAACATTAAACTAAATAAAACAAAAAGTCAATAATTAATTTGTTCTTATCTCTGATGTGGCTTAAGAGTATTTCAATTCTCTTCATAGAGTGCGCCACATGGCAGAATCTCATGCTCTCCCGTATGAAGTCTTTGCTTTTATATATACTAGTCGTGGACCCGCGCGTTGCGCATGATTATTTTTTAAGGTAGTCTCATTATTATTAATATTTTTTTTGTAATTTGAACTAATTTAATGAAAAGTAATGCATTTCATAATCAGATTTATCACAAAATAATTTTTTATTATTGTAAAATTGTTTTGTTTAAATTTTGAAACCTTAATTCTACCATAGTTGGTTGACTAATTTTTACATCTCTAAGTCAATTAAACACATTTTGCATGCTACATGTAAACCTTCTTTTCTATAAGGGATGAAATAATGTGGGTAATATTTTTCTCTATGGAAGTTAAAAAAAAATTAAATTTGGCGCTTGTCTTTCAATAATTGTGAAAATTCTAATTCATAAGGTAATTCATGTTACATGTTCATGTTTTGATTGTACAATTGTATGATTGATTTGGGTAGTAATTTATAAGTTGAATATAGTAATGTATATCTAAAAGGACATAACTCTGTTGTTTAGGATATTGAATATAGTGTTGTGTGTAATTTGTAGAGTATCGATGGTTGTAGTTATTAAAAATTGGTTTTTCATTGTTTAACTACAAGAAAAACGAGCTATTGTGGCGGGCCTATTGCGGCGGGTGCGAAAACTGCCGCTATATGTTGCCTATTGCGGCGCATTTTTGGCCCGCCACTATACATGAGATCTATTGCGGCGTTTTTTGTGACCGCCGCTATAGGTAGGGTTTTTTGCGGTGACCTATAGCGGCGAGACATAAAACCGCCGCAATAGACCTGTTTTAGCGGCGGTAACAGAGATATAGCGGCGCTCCAAAAATCCCGCCGCAATAGGGATCATTTTTGCGGCGCTTTTTCTTAGTTATAGCGGCGGGTTGGACCGCCGCAATAGACCTTTAAATTTCCTAGCCCTAAAATTTTTCACTATTTTTTTCGCCTTCTCACTTAAAGATCAAATGGTAAATTACACCCGATTGGCATGAAAATTAGCATATATGTTAAGAACATATAGAACATGTAATCCAACGGTTGAATTTTCAAAATATGAATTAAATAATAAGTTATTGGTCGGTGTAACATTTTTTAGAGTTACATCAAGTGTAACTTGAACCCAACCCTATATTTCTTAATTCAATGTAAATTTTGACAAATCTACCGTTAGATTACATTATCTTCATATATTTTTCATCCTTACAAAATTTCAAGGTGATCAAATATTAATAGTCATGTCATCAATCAATTGTTTAAATTCAAGTTTTTGTAGTTTAAAATAACGAATAAAAGATGAGTATGAAGATCAAATGGTAAATTACACCCGATTGATATGAAAATTGGCATGCACGTTAAGAACAAATAGAACATGTAATCCGACAGTTGGATTTTCAAAATATGAATTTAATAATAAGTTATTGGTTGGTGTAACATTTTTTAGAGTTACATCAGGTATAACTTAAATCTAACCCTATATTTCTTAATTCAAAGTGAATTTTAACAAATCTACTATTAGATTACATTATCTTCATATATTTTTCATGCTTACAAAATTTCAAGGTGATCAAAGATTAATAATCATGTCATCAATCAATTGTTTAAATTCAAGTTTTTGTAGTTTAAAATAACACATAAAAGATGAGTGTAAAGATCAAATGATAAATTACATCCGATTGGCATGAAAATTGACATGCATGTTAAGAACATATAGAACATATGATCCAACGGTTGGATTTTCAAAATATGAATTCAATAATAAGTTATTAGTTGGTATAACATTTTTTAGAGTTACATCAAATGTAACTTGAATCCAACCCTATATTTCTTAATTCAATGTGAAATTTGACAAATTAACCGATAGATTACATTATCTTCATATATTTTTCATGCTTACAAAGTTTCAAGGTAATCAAAGATTAATAACCATGTCATTAATCAATTGTTTAAATTGAAGTTTTTGTAGTTTAAAATAACACATAAAATATGAGTTTAAAGATCAAATGGTAAATTACATCCGATTGGCATGAAAATTGACATGCATGTTAAGATAGAACATATGATCCAACAGTTGGATTTTCAAAATATGAATTCAATAATAAGTTATGGGTAGGTATAACATTTTTTAGAGTTACATCAGGTGTAACTTGAACCCAAGCTTATATTTCTTAATTCAACGTGAATTTTGACAAATCTACCGTTAGATTACATTATCTTCATATATTTTTCATGCCTACAAAATTTCAAGGTGATCAAAGATTAATAGCATGGCATCAATCAATTGTTTAAATTCAAGTTTTTGTAGTTTAAAATAACGCATAAAAGATGAGTTTAAAGATCAAATGGTAAATTACATCCGATTGGCATGAAAATTGGTATGCATGTTAAGAACATATAGAAAATGTGATCCAACGATTGGATTTTCAAAATATTAATTCACAATAAGTTATTGGTTGATGTAACATTTTTTAGAGTCATATCAAGTGTAACTTGAATCCAACCATATATTTCTTAATTCAATGTGAATTTTGACAAATCTACCGTTAGATTACGTTTTCTTCATATATTTTTCATGCTTACAAAATTTCAAGGCGATTGAAGATTAATAGTCATGTCATCAATCAATTGTTTAAATTCAAGTTTTTGTAGTTCAAAATAACGCATAAAAGATAAGTTTAAAGATCAAATGGTAAATTACATTCGATTGGCATGAAAATTGGCATGCA
Source organism: Lithocarpus polystachyus (assembly GCA_033629205.1). Taxonomy (NCBI): domain Eukaryota; kingdom Viridiplantae; phylum Streptophyta; class Magnoliopsida; order Fagales; family Fagaceae; genus Lithocarpus; species Lithocarpus polystachyus. The sequence goes on along the minus strand of CM066163.1, from coordinate 11,565,999 downwards.
TGTTAAGAACATATAGAAAATGTGATCCAGCGGTTGGATTTTCAAAATATGAATTTAACTATAAGTTATTAGTTGGTGTAACATTTTTTAAAGTTACATCAAGTGTAACTTGAACCCAACTCTATATTTCTTAATTCAATGTGAATTTTGACAAATCTACCATTAGATTACGTTATCTTTCATATATTTTTCATGTTTACAAAATTTTAAGGTGATCAAAGATTAATAGCAATGTCATCAATCAATTGTTTAAATTTAAGTTTTTGTAGTTTAAAATAATGCATAAAAAATTACTTTAAAGATCAAATGGTAAATTACACCCGATTGGTATGAAAATTGGCCTGCATGTTAAGAACATATAAAAAATGTGATCCAACAGTTAGATTTTCAAAATATAAATTAAACAATAAGTTATTAGTTGGTGTAATATTTTTTACTAAACTTTGACCGCGCATTTCTCTAAATCCAACCGTTTAATTGTGATCATAATTTACCAGAATAAACCTTTCATTATTACACTCTTCAAATCCAACGGTCAGATTCAAATCTAAGAATGGCATGTGATGGACATGTGTTGTGTACCTATATGGCTATATATATTCTCTCAATTTGATCATCCAATTACTCATATTATTTTTTTAAAAAATGTAAACGTAGTTAATCACATATTAAAATTCTTACATAAATTTAATAATAGCTATGATCATTTTTTTTAATTTTTAATAAGATAAAACGTGTGATAATTTTTGTTGTGTGGTCTTTTTTTTTTTTTTTTTTTTTTTTTTTTTTTTTTTTGAGAAAGTTGTGTGGTGAATTTTATTGAATATATGTGATTGTTTTCTGCTTTTAAATTTTATTTCATAGCTCATTAATAAAATGACCAAGTGACTTCACCAAATTGCAGAATTTTTTTAAAAATAAATAAAATTTTTTTATACTGCTGAGTGTTAATTGTCATTAATTATCAATATAGTAATAATAAATAGTTAGTGTGAACAACTAAAACGTATGTTGCCTTAGTGGTTAACACTCGTGTCATGCATATTTTTCAAGGTCCAATGTTCTAACCTCCATGACAGCCTTTTTTTTCCTTTTCATTTTTAAAGTTACTATTATCAAAACTACGTCGTTTTGGTTCTATTTAAACCTAAACATAAAAAACCCTACAATGCTACACATCTCTTTCTTATTCAGCCGCCCTCCTCATTCCCCATTCCCCATTCCCCCTCTTCTCAGAGGCGTCTTGGAATCACCTTAATCCTTCAATTTCAGCAAAAACTCCAAAAAATCCTTACTGACCTTGTCTTTGCTCCCACCTTCATCATCAATCTTCAGCCATTGATCAATTATAGCATCAAAGATCCGATCAAACCTTCGGGGCCAACCCATCCATCTGCCTCTTCATGCCTTGCAAGTCAAACCGAGCCAAACCCGGATAAAAATCCGAGAGGTTGGGCTTCACCGAAATCTCCATCATCTTCGACATCACTTCTCTGAACTTTGCCCGTAATCAGTGACTCGGCTGAGAGCTTGGAGAAGAACTCTGCGGCTCTCAAGATGGTGAATGCTGATTTGGCTAGGATTATCAACTCTGATGAGGTGCAGAGCGTTGTGAAGCCAATCAAGAAGGAAGTGAAGAGGGCTCCATTGAAGAAGAACCCACTCAAGAACTTGAATGCAATGTTGAAGCTCAATCCGTATGCTAAGACCGCGAGGAGGATGTCTTTTTTGGTTGAGGCTGATCGTGTTAAGGCCAAGAAGGAGAAGCTTAAGAAGAAGCAGTCGCCAATCACTAAGGTATAAAATCAACTTGAATTGGCTTCAACCATTGGTTATATTTTAATTGGTTCATTCTGTGTGTGTACAGCCTGATTCCTTATTGCTAATGTGTCACTTCATTAACGTTGCAATCTCCTTGTCCAAATATTTATCAATCTTCAATCATCTCAAATCTAATTTTATAGCTTGTGCTACCAATTAGAGAATCTAAGTATGGAACCATCTGAGTTAGTTCTAAAAGTGAAAACATTACCCTAAATTTTAACAAAGTTGGTACCATCCTCAATTCTTTGTCCAGTTTTGCAGATGGGTGTGTTTTGTTTTTTGTATTGTGTCTTTGTTGGTCCTAACTGCTTTGCATAGGAGTTGGATTTAAGAATATGTTGTCTGTAATATAGATTATCAAAAATAAAATAAAATCATCCAATAATATGTTCTCCATTTGGTTCATCTACAGGCAGCCTGCCTAATTTACTTACTACTACACACTTCTTGAGCAGCTATCTATCTCCTTTTGCTTCAGGTACTCTCTCTCTCTCTCTCTCTCTCTCTCTCTCTCTCTCTCTCTCTCTCTCTCTCTCTCTCTCTCTTTGTTTGTGGTGAGTTGTTGAATTGGGGCAAGCAGGTGGCTTGCATGAAGTTATAAGGTGGTTTTAGTTGATATTGGGAGTGTTGATTGTTTTATGAAATTTTGGATGATTCTTGTTGAGTTGTTTTTATTTGATTAGTTCATTTTAGGGGCTTTTCTCTTATCTTTTTCACACATGCGGAACACTAAAATGAAATGGGATATTTAAAGAGATACCCATTACTAAAGAATATTGCTAGTAATAATGTTATAGTTACCAAATGTATTGATAACTTCTTTATAAGTTTTGTTATTTTCTTTTAAATTTGGGTTTTGATAGAGGTTGAAAATGATTGTAATGTTTTGGACATAATCTACATGTAGTTAATTGGCTATGCTTCATGCTTCATAGAGGTTATGCTTCATGCTATATTCGGTGCGATGTGCTTTTTATATTGGTCAATGAAATGAATTTCTTTGGGTAATGATTTTTTTGGTAATGAAAGATTGGATCTTGAATATGTTGATGGCTGTTTGGTGTTAAAACAATGAATAGATAGTAAAATAAAGAAAGATAAAATACTCAACAATGACATCTAGGTTATCTTAAGTAATTACAATTAGGTAAGAGAGGAGAAGGCAGTTGCACTCTCAAAGCTTAAGTTAATCTATTAATTTCATAAAAATCAATCTTAATATTAATGTTATTGACTACAATAAAGGCTTTAAATAGGTTATTCATACCACTTTCCTAGAAAAAAATAACCTATTCTTAGAAACATTGGGATTACTAATAGCAAAGAAGAAGTACTCAAGAACATCTAAACAAAATAGGGAAAAGACTCAGAACACAAAATAAGACTCATGGGCCTCTAATTATAATTGAACTAGTAGTTTTCTAAGTTGAAAAACTTAATTCTAAGACTCCATAATAACTAAAGTTGCCTATAAAGTTCAATGTCTCACTCGTTCAAATTTGTTTGAACCATGGTGTATGCTTTGATGGATTTTTTGTTCGGATTTTTTACTTTTCATTAATAATTGTGTCTTTAGAACCAAGACACATTTTGGGACATGAAGAGCCTATGCCATGCTACATGCTAATGGTGTTGCAGTGGAAAAATAGCTGATAAAATTAAATGAAGAAGCCCAACTAAATACATAGAACCATATCAAGTCTCAAACAAAATCATGGAAAAGTCCTAACAGAATTGATGAGCTAATATTTATATGCACTTATTAAGTAATCTTGGTTTGTATGCACTTATTGAATGAGCAAGATGAAAAGTCTTAAATCTCTAAGATTTTCTTGTCATTCTATTCGATCCGTTTATATGCACTTTTTGAGTAATCTTGATTTGTATGTAGGACGTTCCTTCGATCCAACAATCTCCAGCTGTTCAAAAATTATCAGTTGCATCCCATCAACCAAGCAACATATAAGTTTTATGTTGGTGTTCGAGGACTTTTTGTGTACAAAGAACTACATTTAAACAACCGCATTTTTTGCAAGTGTTGAAGGATATTTTTAGTCACTTTGGAACTTTGATTATGGTATTAGCTTACTTTAAGCGGTTGTTTTATTCAAAGGAACGCATCTATCTTTTGTTAATTTTATGATAATGGTTATAGACAATGCTAATGTACTTGATAATATATTTCTATGTTAATATAATGTTAGTTTGAGGACATTGGTGGTGTTATCTAGTTGCATTTGTGGTATTGTCTTAGTAGAGTTAAAATTGCTATAGGTTATTTGTAATAGATATGTGGTTTTAGAATCTAGGAGGAAGAAAAAAAAAAAAAAAAAAAACCTATAGCGGCGGGCAAAAACTGCTGCTGAAAGACTAAAATTATGAAATAATTGGAGGTCTACACCAGCGTTTTTGGCCCGCCGCTAAAGCCTCACACATATAGCGGCGGGCGTAACCGCCGCTAAAAGGTGCATAGAGTTTGTAGTTTAATAACCCCTATAGCGGCGCTTATTGACCGCCGCTAAAAGGCTACTTGACCGAATGGCAGCCTCATATGGCGGCGGTTTTTAGCCCGCCGCAATAGGCCAAAAGCACCGCTAAATGGCAGATCTGTTGCGGTGGTTTTTGTTACCGCCACAATAGAGCTATTGCGGCACTGCAAGGCTGGCGGGTAGAACCGCCGCAATAGCCCCCGCCGTAATAGGCCAAATGGACCTTTAGCGGCGGTTTTTTGGGCTTTTGCGGCAGTTTTGGCCCGCCGCAATAGGCCAGTTTTTTTGTAGTGTTTTTTAAGTTAATAAAAACTTCACATATACTTTTTTTTTTCAAAAAAAAAACCTTTACATATATTTTTTTTTAACATTAATCTTTACATATACCTTAATAAGTAAACTCTATTAATTTCATTTCCTTAGATGAGTACTTTTTTACGTAAAATTTTACAAATTACTGATATGTTGAGTGGTTATTAGTAAATAAAAAAGTGATGTTAATGGTAAACCTATACTTTGTGTGTAATTTATAGAGTAGCGATGGTTGTAGTTATTAAAAATTGGTTTTTCATTGTCTTTTAAGTTAATAAAAACTTCACAAATACTTTTTTTTTTTCAAAAAAAACCTTTACATATTTTTTTTTTAAACATGAATCTTTACATATACCTTAGTAAGTAAACTTTATTAATTTCATTTCCTTAGATGAGTACTTTTTTACGTAAAATTTTACAAACTGCTGATATTGTGAGTGGTTATTAGTAAATGAAAAAGTGATGTTAATTGTGAACCTAGATGAAAACCAATAAGAAACTGACCACATCAATAGTTTGTAAAAATATTGTAAAATAGTTTGTGGCTGTAGTATTACTCTTCCTTAGATGCATAAAAAAGACATCTATTCCATAATAATACTGCCTAATTAGTTTTTTCATGATCTCATTTATAACGTTTTTACTATTATCATATTTTATTGGCTGGTGATTTTCATAATGGAGGCATTAAATGAGTGTTAAAATCTTAGAACCTTTCATTAGATTTTTAAAAGTCATGGTGTGTGAAGAATATCAGCATTTAAGGATTTTTTTATATTTTATTATTTATAAATAATGATAAATGAAATGTCAAAAAAAGGATTTTGAAAATTTTCATCTTTATTTCTTATATATTTCTATTATTACTGAAGAACATCTTCCTTTTAGTTTCGATAATAAATATGGTTTTTTAGATTAGAATTTGATTAGTTTTAAGTTTCAATTTTGAATGATTGTATATATATATATATATATATATTTTTTTTTTTTTTGAGAGAGAGTTGTATGATTGTATTTAATTGTTGATTATATGATTTAATTAAGTGAATTTAATGATTTATTTAATTGTATTGTAAAGTTTTTAATGACATTTGTAAGGTCATTTTTAATTAATTTTTTACTCCTTTAGCTGTCAGCCTCTTTGTTTTCCAATTAGCTGTTACTAATTAATTTATTTAATTGAAGTTCGATCTCTTTTACTAATCTCTCTCTCTCTCTCTCTTCGTTAACATCCTATTGTTTTCCCAAATTTGATGATAACTTTAATGTACTAATTAAATATGCATTGTAACATTTTTTTTTATTCCATTTTGCTACCATGAAGTTAGTTTATCCATAACTATTAGTTTATTGTATGATATATTTGGTTTGATATTATTATTATTATTATTATTATTATTATTATTATTATTATTATTATTATTATTATTATTATTATTATTATTATAGTGTTTCTAAAATAGCATGTGTTTTGTATTCTCTTTTTCTATTGATGCATTGTAACGTTTTATGGGAATACTTTATAAGAAAAATTTATATTATTTTTTTAATTAAGTGTTTCTAAATTGGTATTTGTTTTGTATTTCATTTTTCCATTAATGCATTGTAACATTTCATGAGAATACTTTATAAGAACAATTTTTATTTATTGAATTTAAATAAAATATTATATGTTTAATTTTAAAAAAATGAGACAAAATATAAATAATTTAATGATATGGAGAATGTTGCTAAATTTAAATGTTGAATAAATTAAGATAAGAAGAAAAATAGTAAAAATGAAATGTATAGCAATAAACACCAAATTATTTTAGTTATACTACGTAATAAAATTACATTATATTTTTATATACTATCTTTATAATGCAATAATATAACATTTAACAACCAATGAGGATAAAAAAAATAACGATATAAAACACAAAATTAAATCGTATCGACCCAAAGGATGTATGAATTATGATGTGTTTCAATTCTTTGTTATCATGGTTTGTAGATATGCAATCCATTTTCAGCTGAGCTATTTACAATTGGTTTTACACCCTGGCTAGTTCCTATACTTTGCAACTCTACTGTTTCAGCAAATTCGTCCCAATCTAACCAAGCAGCGAATTACTTCTGCTCTAATGTATGGGATACGTGCCAAAATGCGTCTTTCATGAAGTCTCCCTTTGCCCCTTCACTAAAAGGTCAAGCTGGATTACCAGTCAATTTCAATTTTAGCAAACTGACTGACTTCTAGTAGTATAAAACTGATTTTTGCGATGCATTTGGTGGAACTTTCAGTACCACATTAGTATGTTTTGATGGTCAACCTGTTACACTAAAAAAAATATATATATATATATATATACCAAAAACTGAAGAAAAAAAAGTATAGAGAGAGAGAGAGAGAGAGAGAGAGAGAGAGAGAGAGAGAGAGAGGCTTTTGTACGTGGAAAAATAGAAAATTATGCATGGAATAAGAGAGGGAATGACAATTTTATAGTATGAGGATAAGAATAAGAAGGGTCAAAATTAAAGAAAGATAAAAAGTTAAAATAATAGTAACATTGAGAGTAGTGGGGATATGAAAAGTTAAAATGAAATGAGAAAGGTTGAAGAAAGTTAAGGTAGAGAGTAATGGGGGTACAAAAGGTTAAAATGGAACGAGAAAGGTTAAAGAAAGTTAAGGTAGAGAGTAGTGGAAATATGAAAAGTTAAAATAAAATTGAAAATTTAATAATAAATAAGAATATAATAGAGTTTTTAATTCACTTTAAATGTTAAAAAATTGAATAAATTAAAAAATGGGAAAAAAAATTGGTAATGACATGGTTACTGACGTGGCTTTAATGTGAGCGTAGCAACATTAATTGCTATGCTTCAACTTTTAGTAATATATAGACTAGTGTTTAACCTGCGCAATGCGCGAGATCGTTTTACATATTAATGAACTTTGCATCTAACATAAACTTATCATACTTCTACTACATATATTCAAACTTTAATAACGTAATATATTTAAGCATATAGTGTCCAATACCTAAAACTATATACATTAAGCTATTATAAATATAGGGACATACAAGTTCAGGCATGTGGGTCAATGGTGACAAAGGAGCAGCCCCATGCTATGTTAATACCATTGGAGTACTTCCTCATGGGATATGACTTGTATCGGCCATCTCAATTAAGTGTCAGCCCAAGGAATCCCTTGAGTCTATCTTGCATTGCCTCGGAACTTCTCTCACCTGAAAGTATGGGCCTAAAGTTGGTACATAGATGTAAGGGAAAAAAATTTAGAAAAGGAAGTATACATTGTCATTCTTTAATTTGTAACCATCTATGTATGTTAGTTGAGGTTGGTTGAACTGTCTATAAATCCTCAAATTATTCATCAGTGACAAACAAATTGTGATAATAAGAACAATAATTGATGGTTACTTTGCTTTTTCAAGTTTTAAAATATGTCTTTTTCTTGGTACATTATTTAATTGCAGCTTCATGGTAAAACAATAAACCAAACACAAGGATGATCAACACATACACCCTAAGAGCATTCGCATTAGTTGGTTGGATAATATGAAGTTATCATCAAAGAATAGTTGCAAGGCTGTCATAGCAATAGAAATTTCACAAACTATAAACAAAAAATTAACCAAAAGATATTAAGGTGATACCACTAAAAACCTGTCAACTTAATAGCAATCATATTCATTGTTTTATTATTGAAAATTCACCCACCAGCAACCATAAAATTACAAAAAAAAAAAAAAAAATTTACAATTGTCTACCATTAAAATAAAAGTTTAAAGTAGCTAACCCTGGTAATTATATAGATAGGGTGAAATATTGACTAAAATCTATGAAATAATCAACTTTGTATAAAGAACATTATACTTTCAGATTTCAAAGTTCCATAATTTCAATCCCTCTTTAAAAATAGTAGAACAGGTAGGAGAGAAAACAAAAACTGAAAATTAAATCGAATTCTGTAGTTGCTATTTTTCCTTCTTCAATTTTTCATCTTCTTTGATGCATTTTGTTTAGTAGCATTGTTTCGTTTGCAAAGCATTTGAATAAGCATGCTATCATCTTCTCATTTTCTATCTTCAGCAGGTTTATAAGCAGCAAATAGAGAATTACTATGAGGATCAACATGATATTTTCTTTCATAGTAGTTAATTTTCTCAAAAGCTAAACAAACAAAAATATTTTCTTTAAAAAAAATCAAGCTAAATTATATTATTTTCAAGCTTGCACGGCCCCAAATCTTGCAAACAGAAAATGGTAATTCTCTATCTTTCTAACATTTTTTTCAGCATTCAAGAAGCCCCAAAGGAAATTGGGAAAAAAAATATGTTAACTAATTGAAAATGTAAAGACTCACGGATTGAAAAGCTTAAAAATCAATACTTGCAAAGAAAATGAAACATGCCCATCAAACCAATATGCTCAAAGATTAACGTATGACTGAATAGAAGTTTAGCAATTATATATTACAAAACAAAACCAAATCTTACACAAATACCCACAGCAAAACTACTTCTAACCTAAATATGTACCTTAATTACAAAAAAAATTCAAATTATTTAAAATAAATAAATCTAACCAAAATACCTAAAACAAAACCAATCCAATCAAAATACCCATGATATTTATCACCTAAGAGATATGTAGTTTATAAAAGAGATGAGATGATTGCATACAGTATTACAGTTTTACCACGTAGTAAACACCCAACACATATCTCCATTTATAAATCTAATTACATACACCATAGGCAAATAGCAAAAACTAATTTAATCCAGATCTAATTCAAATACTCAAAACAAAATTTATTTTAAATCCAATACCATAATTAAAACCAAATCTAACTCAAATATCTAATCTAAAACAATCCAACTAAGTGCATTTGAAGATGCTGATTCAGCATTAGCTAAATTTTTTTTTTCTTTTGAATTCCAATGTGCCTCTAACATTTATATACTGCACAAAGTAAATGTATCTTAGAAGCTTGATAAGGAACTAAAAAAAAAAAAAAAATCATAAATGCATATAAACCACAAAGTTTGATCATAATCTATGTTTTGTTTAAGCTACCTCAGGACATAAATTTTCTCAACCTCATTAATTTTAGACACATATTCTCCTTAGTCCATCCATTCAATAGATGGTTAATTCAATTTCACAACTCCTACTAAACCATACTAAATAACAAAATAAAATAAAAAATCATATAGAAGTCTAAACTTATATGCATTTTATAATGCATAACATACATGCCAACCAAAAAACTTGACTGGCATTTAAATCATCATTGATCCAAATATATTGCATATAGTATTACAAACCTTTTTAAGCCCTTTGAACATTTTTGTAAGCTTTCTATAAATCTTGAAGATAGAAAAACTACTAAGCACTGCAGTTATTGTCCCAAAAAAATGCACCTAAGACTTTTCTTTTGCCAACAAATTTCTATGTACAAAATATAAATGTCTACACTAAGCCAAGTAGTCTCAGATGTTTTCCATTACAGCTGTTATTTGCCAAGGCAAAGCCCCTTTCTTAGAAATATCTCCCCATTAATCTTTTTTTTTTTTTTAGTAGAATAGATTTTATATGGTAGAGATAAACTAAATGGTTGTTACTTCTACGTTACCTACCATAGAAATACAAAGAGTAGTACAACCTCAACAACCATTATGATTTTAATCAATAATATTGTCCACTAACACATTAGGCATAAACTGTCAATATGATTGGTTAGTAATAGAAAAAGAAGAAAACCTAAGAGCTCATAAATTTAGCAAAGTATACATATATACATACATCATGATTAACCCTTTGCATGAGTTTCTGTGTGTTTTTTGAAGAACAAAATTGTTTTTGAAGGTTGGTTTATTTCACTTAATGTAATAGTAAAATATGGAAGGGGGTGGATGGTTAATTGTTTAGATAATGATGCTAATAAAGTGCAGGTGTTTTGCTAAAAGAAATAAAAGTGATTGGCATTGTTTTCGAGTGCAAGGACTGATTGGGGATAATGTATGTAAGAGGAAAAGCAACGGAAATAGAATTGTATTTCTAATTGAAATTACCTTTGCTTATATCTTTGCAAGTTCTTTTACAGTCTTAGATACAAATTTCTCAGTCACTTTGTCAAACGAAATGAATGTTGTTGAATCGGTTTTACTTTCTACTTGGACATGTATCCTATACCTGTTTCAGTTGCAAAGTTGTTAGTATAATGTATATTTATATTATGTGTGCATTTGTAAATTTACAAATAGTTTTTCTTGTTTACCTTTGATACCTTTGTCTCTAAGTTCCACTCCAAGTCCTTTATTTAAGATATTGATTTTCCATTATGCAAAGCAAGTTCTCCATCCTGTACTTCACGTGGTCTCCTTGGTATAATCTGTGTAACATTAATGTCCATTGTGGTGTTCAATCTATGCATCACCATTTGACATGTTTTTCTGTTAGTTTGCTAAATATTAAATTTTCTTATATTTTTTTAAAAAAAAAGGAAATAGCATGGCTGTAGTTACTTCCATTATAATTTAACCCTCAAAAATTCTATCAAGATTTTTTCAAAATGCATTTTATACACATGTTGTAAGGGCAAAACCGAAACAAAAGAGAGGCTACCACACATTGATGGGTGACTGTAAGGCCAATTTCTTAATGCAATCATAAGTAACAATGTGGAAATTAAGGATCATTTGTCAATAGATCAAGTAATTCACAACCACAACAGCTGAGACAAACATCTCATCATTTTTCTCTTATATGCTAAAATTTTCTCAAAATTTGTACTCTTCTTCTAACTACTAAAATTGAGATCTCTTACTAAAAAACTTCAGGATCAATATATCACAACTCGAAATATGAAACAAAAATAGAATATCATGCCTACTGTCAAATTGTAGTACACTGTCAAACTGTAGTAAGACCAAGCACCAAGTTTACTAAAGACATATAACCCCTCTATTTATGATAATTTTCATTACATAAGATTAAAGGGGATTATAATATTCAAAATATTACCTACAGCCATCAAAAACTCATACTTTAAGAAATGATAATATGTATTTGTACAATGAATAATCTATTTTTCATGGTTAGGATTAATTGCATTTTGTCAAGTGGAATGTTCAACAACAATTGTTGCTCTACTATTGTTTTCTCTTCACATTTAAGTGCCAAAAGGAACTTAAAAAAAAAAAAAACATGGGAATATAGACATTATCCGTCACCAACAACTTTATTATACCCCTGTTTTGTCCTCTATATTCAACACTTATAAGAGGTATTAAAAAACTCAATAAAGCTTCATGCTGGTCATGCCAAGATGCACTAAAAATATGAAATAAAATAACATTTTAAAATAAGATAAGTTTGAAGAAACAATTAACAGAAATAATAGAAGTCCTATAAACAAATAGAAAGAAGTACAGAGTGCGCCATATAAGGAAGGTGAAAAAGAATTAAAAGTTTAAAACCTGTGTTAATGACAGATTGTTATAGACAATAAAGACTATCCTGCAAAGAAGATTAGCCAGCCACATTGGGTCTACCAATCATGTTGAAATTGCATCCTTTGTTGGTAACACTTCTGATTCTCTCATGTCTCATTGCCTCCCTACTCTTTGCTCTCTACATAGATTGAAATATAAATAACACAAACAGAAACAGTAGACACCATAGGTTAAAATTCAATCATAACTCTAAAACAAAGAAAGAACTGATGAGGTATTAAAAAAAAAAACTTGAGGAACATTAAAAGGTCTATGCCAATTAAAAATAACTGATGTCCACACCGTTATAATTCCACACTATCCAAGGGCTCCAACAAAAGGGAAACACAAATAGAGAAACCCAGATTTTGAATCAGGAATTTAACAAAAAACCAAAGGCACGAATTTAAAAATGCTCATTACAGGGAAAAAAAAAAATTCTAACCCAATTACTGTAGTCAAATCCAAATCTAACTGAAATACATAAATCCAAACCTATCCAACCAAATGACTAAACATAAAATCAAGTTATGGCATAATTTAAAAACGAATAAACAAAAACCTTTACCTGTAGTGGTTCTGGCTACATGACTGATCCTTTACTTGTCTTCACATTTTACTAAAATTTCATGGTATTTAAATACCAGAAGTAATCCACAATTAGAAAAGTATGCTAACAAATGTAATTGAAATTTGAGACAAAAAAAAAAAAAAAAAACTTTAGAACTTGATGCATTTCCTTTTATTATTATACTTTTAGATTTCACAATTTAAACCCATTAAAATCCAAACACAAAAAAATCAAGACTTAAAAGTCTCTTTTTAAAACATATATAGAGAAAGTTATTCTATCAGATTTCAAAATCCCATAATTTCACTCCCCTTAAAAAAACAGAACAGGTAAGAGGCCAATAAACTCAGGTACGATTCTCATATTGTGAGTGTTTTCCCTGATTTTAAAAAATAGAGAGGAAAAGGGTTATGAATCCAAATTCCTAAATTGACAGCAAACCATAATCGAAGAGAATATAGGGAAAAGAAATTAATACCTTTGCTTTGATTAAATTAGAGACTCTAGATCTGCAGAGAAAATAATTGAATGATTTAATTCCAAAAAAGAAGAATTCAAAAAAACCATTATCGAAGATATTTAATAAAAATAATCAAATATCATAATTCCGATTTCCTTAACCCTAATTTCAGGAAACAAAATCTCATTGCAATTGTATAAGTGGAAAACATATAACAAAACTACTTTAACTTTAAATTTGTGGAAAAAAAAAAAAGTCAGAGAAAGAATAGGAACCTGTTGGAGGCATTGTTAATAAAAAATCAGAGGGAACTCTTGTTAATTTTTTAGTTTTAATCAGGAACCTAAACGTAACTTTGAAAATAGATAAAAGGTCAAATCTTCCTTCTAAATTTGGGAAAAATTTTGAAAGAAAAAGAATAGGTACCCATCAAAAGCATGTTGTAATGGGCGGGGTAGACTCCTCTTCGTTCTTACACTTCATCTTCCTTACTTCTTCTTATTCCAGGGAAAGAAATTAGCGGACAGTTAGATGAAGAAATTTGACAGGAAGTAAGAGACATATTTTCATTCTTGATTGCAAACTGCAGTTTTTGATCTCTCGATCTCTCTCTCCTTCTCCATTCTCTGCCTCTCTATTTCTCTGTCTCTCTTTCTCCTTTCTCTGTATAGCAATCTTTCTTTCTATTTGTTTGTCATAAGCAGTTAATTTTATTTTATACCAAGATGGCTCCAAACAGTGTTTAACGTAGTGAAAAATTATAATTTATCGTTTTTAAATGGTGTTATAGCTTTACCAAACAATGTAATTTATCGCTTTTTAACTTAAACATGGCTGAATTTTAGGTAGCCACTTTTCCTACATGGCAGCACCTCCTTAATTGTAAGAACCAACTTTCTCAGCTTCTGCTATTATATATAGTATATGATATGATATATATTGATTGATTTGTCTGTTCCAGCTCGTCTCTAAGGCAAAAGGCACCATTTATGGCTATTCGAAATGTTCTCCCATAACCTTGTTCTAAACTCTAATTCGTTCTTCTTTCATTTCTCTTTAGTGTTTTTTAATATTTTTTTAAAGTTCTAACAATACCTCAACTACCTTTTCTTGAATATTCAATTACACCAACTGATACAGTCTAGCAGTCAGTAATTACTCCTACATATATATATATATACAGGAACAAGTGAAAGCACCGATTTTAAAAATATTGCTTGTAAAATAATCTCCGTATGTATAAATCTTCAATTATACAATCCACACGGAGTAGTTGGGAACATGCATGATGGCCAGGCCTGACCATGTCTTGCAACCAATTCCTGGGCCATTTGCAAAGAGTATGTCTACTACCATGATAATTTTCACAATTTTAGCCACAAATTTGCCTACGTAGTGAGTTGTAACGTAGTAGGAAAAAAATGATGGGTTTATGTAAGTTCACAATTCCACCACTTACAAGTCACATACATGTAGACAAATTGAATTTTTTTTTTTTAGAAAGTGACAAGCTGACAATTAAAGTTGTGAAAATGGTTGTGGTACATTGGTACCAGACTTACTGATCAGTTACCTATTTGGAGTTTCTCAAAAAAAAAAAAAAAAAGTTACCTATTTGGAAAATTGGAATGAAATGCATTATTACTTTCACCACACCGCCCCCACCATCTTTAAGCACTGCTTTCTTGCTGTAACGTAGCTTCCTCAATTGATTCCCAGACTTCAAGGCCAAGCAAAAGACATCCTCCGTAGACTTGGTGATACCGATATCATTGGCTGACCTACACATCATTATACGTAGTTGCCAATTTTGTTTAATTTCTAAATTGATACGGAAATGATTTATTACTTTTTTGGATAAAAATGATGACATTTTGGATAGTCAGCCAGTTTATGTGCAATTTTCAAGCCCATCACACATTGTATGTGCATGACAAATGAAATGGGGGAAAGTTATTAGGTACTTTCGGAGTACTATAAATACGTAGTCCTCCTCTTACATGAGTGATAGGTCCCACCATGAATTTAATAAGTGAGACTCGCTTTTCATGTGAGAGGGGGGATTACGTATTTATGGTGGAACTTCAGAGTATCTAATAATTTTCCAAAAAATTAGAGTTAACAGACTATGGGACTTCTTAAAGGGTCAGGATTAATGGTTGCCATGTTTTTTGCAACATTATTCTATTGCCTATTGAATCATTAATGATAAACCGTCAGTTCTTTGCGAGATGGTAGGACTTTTGTTATAAATCTTTATCATTATAGGGCACATGATGCCTTTAAAATTTAGGTCATTACCACAGAATGGGTTTCACATGAGAGAGAGGTCTTAAGTCTTAACAATTCGACTTATGCTACAGTTTCAAAAAAAAAAAAAAAAAATCGACTTATGCTACTTTTCCATTATATGACTTCTTTTTGATAAAAACAATGTGATTCACCATATTGTTTACTCAAATAAATTTTCTAAGCCAAACTTAAGATTAATTAGGTGGTCCCTTGGAGACAAAGAAAACTTGTAAGAGTAGCTGAGACAAAGAGAAAAGGGTGTGTACGCATGCTAGTGGGCAAGAATCGATGCTCCCAAGTAGTGTAGAATGAGCAATTTTTTGAGGCTTCTTGCTGGTTGCAACTTGAGTTAATTAATGCAATTGTACTAGTGGGGACAAAGTGAGACCTAAGGCATCTCTTTGTTTTATATTTGTGATCTCTTGATTAAGTGGACTAAATGTCTAGCTGGCAATGCCAGTACACTTAACATATATATAAGCTGTTATATATGGCGAAGTCTGTTACTTCATAGTTGCATATTTGGACGTCCAAAAGTATGGATACAAATCATACACTAATGTTTACATGGGTTGTCTTGTTTATTGCCATTGGTGTTGTTGGGATGAAAGGTGATGAGATAGGAAATGGCACGGCCAATTCTCAAAGCAACACTACTTCTTTAGCTCTTCAAGGAAATGAAGATACCGGAGGAAGGAACAAAACCTACAATGAAGTTGAAATCAACAAGAAGAATAGATATAATGGTGCATATTATAGAAGAGGTGGAGGTGATGGTAGTGGTGGACGTGGGGTTGGGGGTGGGGGTGGAAGAGGCAGAGGAGGAGAAGGCGGCAACGGCGGTAGTTATAGATGGGGATGGGGTGGTGGTGGAGGAGGGGGAGGGGGAGGGGGAGGGGGAGGAGGAGGGGGAAGAGGTGGAGGGGGAGGGGGAGGGCGAGGAGGTGGAGGTGGAGGAGGAGGAGGGGGAAGAGGTGGAGGAGGAGGAGGAGGTGGTCGTGGATGGGGATGGGGATGGGGATGGGGGGGTGGAGGGGGTGGTTGGTATAAATGGGGTTGTGGAGGACAACCAAAACATGGTAAAAGAAAGGGAGGAGGAGGAGGAGATGTGAGAGGCATGAACAAGAAGGAAGAGTATAAGCTAGGAGAGTTTGCCCAATGCATGGCTAGAGGAAGGTGTAGAGGCATGAGATTGGATTGCCCACTTCACTGTGGTGGACCTTGCTTTTATGATTGCCAACATATGTGCAAGGCTCACTGTCGACGATCCTGATTTGCTTGCTACCTCTCCAATTCTGAACTATTTCTCGGAGTTGAGTTCTTCAAATATTACAGAAGAATACTATGACGAGTAGTGTTTTTCTTTCCATTCCAAGAATCTTGGGTTGGGGTCCTTGGGGATGATTTGGATTTCAGATATCAGCGGCTTTTTTTTTTTTTTTTTTTAAATAAAAAATAAAAAAGTGGGTTTGTTTGTATGCTTGATTTTATATTTTATTTTTTTTCTCCATGGATTTTCTTGATGGGAAAAAACGTGCATATTGTTCATGCATGTCATGTGGAGACTCTAGGCTTATATTTTATGTCTACAAAGTCGTGCTTGGTCCGTTCCAACTTTATATTCTTTTAAGTGAGTATGGCGATTGATTGTATTTCAAAGAAAATTTTGATTCTGTTGGAAGATGAGAACTAGATTAGGAATTTAAGGGCATGCACTCAATCTACTAATACGATGAACCCACGCAGATTAACCCAACTTGACTTAACGTCTCAGGTTGAGTTCTAAGTATTTTTTTGAAGCTTGGGTTGGGTTGACAAAATTTTCAACCAAGTAACCTGACTGCGCTATTAAGGAGTGTTTGGTATATGCACTTAAAAATTGAAAATATGTGTTTGAAAACTTGTGTGGAAATATATGTGGATAAAAAAGTGTATGAAAATACGTATAATGTTATTTAAAATATGAAAACATGTGTTTGAGTGAGTGTACCAAACAAGGCCTTACGTTTAAAGGATAAAACAGATCAAGAATTGGTAAAAAGTGGGAATCAGGTGTTTTTTTTGGTTCTTTGATTGTACCAGTTTTTTAAAACCATGCAATTGTGTAAATAATGATAATTTATATTGAATAATGACTTTAAATGGTTGAATGAAAACTTAATTAATTTTTTTATTAGGATTGATTAAATAAGCACAACCTGACTACCCAACCAAACCCAATACCCCTACAAGCTAGCTAAGTTGAGTTGGTTTGGAGATTTCTCCTCACAAAGATCTTGTTAGTTTGGAATTACCTCAACTCTGATTCAACTTGATCCATGCACACTTCTAAATATGATTGATTTATATAAATGGATAAGATGTTATTAAAAAGACTTTTTTTTTTAAATATACCATAATCGGTTGACTAATTTAAACACGTCCAAAAATATTTTTTTTTAAAATGTACTCTCTCATCCCATGAAACACGTGTAACATGTTACATTAAATTTAAATTATTTAGAATTGTAATATATATATTTTTTAAGGTAATCTTTTGAATATTTATCAATTTTATTACTTTTTTAAGGCTCGTATCTTTAAATTATAATACCTATTTTGTTTGTATTTTTAAGCCTAAAACTAAAGATTTTGGCCCAAATAGAATAAAATTTCATATTTTTCAACCCAAAAATTTGAGTTCAAAAAATTAAATTTTTGAACTCAAAATTGAAAAGAAAACCTCCAAAAAAAAAAAAAAATTTAAGGCCCAATTAGTCCGAAATAGACCAAATGGACCAATTATTTTGATGGACCGAATGGACTTAAGTGGACCAAACGGAGTGAATTGAGATGCATTGGACTGAACAGACCGAACTGGACCATATGAGCCTAAGTGGACTGTATCAACCAAACGGACCAAATTGGACAGAAGTGGACCAAACAGAACAGATTGAACCGAATTATATTTAATGGACCAAAATACTATGTTGATCAAGCTCAAAAAGAGTGTAGTAACAATAAATGCTACGCTTTAGTTTTTAGATATTATATCACTACAAAATAATTAGGAATTTGTTTATTATGTTGTTGATGTGAAACTAACTAATTATGTCAGTTTGTAAATTTTTTAGTTAGTAAACGTTATCGTTTAAATGTTCTTTTTACTATTTAAAATTTAAACCCAAACATTTATAAGATGCATTATTTAAAAGAACTTATTGTTTGATTAATATTAATTTAAAAAAAAAGCTTAAGTAATTTCATGTACTAATAGATTTGGACAAAATAATTAAATTAACTCATTTAATTATTTACTAATAGATTTTACAAATGAAATGCACTAAAGTGGATTGAATGGACCGAAATGTTCCACTGATGTGACTTAACAAGAGTATGGTAATAATAAATTATGCACTTCAACTTTTAGATATTCTTATATAGACGTAGATATGAAATAATGTTATGTTAAGAGAACCCCTGTTGTTAAATGTGTCTATTTTTTAATTGAAGAAAGGGTAATAAATGGAAAATAAATTAAAAAGTTCACCAAAGACTATTACTCACTCTAGTTATTTATTCTTTTTTCTTGGGGGGGGGGGGGGGGGGGGGGGGGAGTTTAGAAAACCCATGTGGTTTCCATATTTAGAGTTGTATATTCACATAAAACAATACATATGGGGAGGGGGTGTTGCATTCAAAAACCCCCCAAGAAGTTAGTACCACACAATTAATTGCTTACTTATAAAATAATATTATAAATGGGTTAAGTGTTACACAAAAAACCTTAAGTAGGTTCTTTGTTTTAAGGAAGAACCACAGGAGGTTTTGTATACCTTCCCCTAATTTTTTTTTTGGGCCCAAGTTTAATTATTAAAATACTTTTAACGATTTAAGGTCAGTATTGTTGTATAATTAAATAAAAATGGAACCACAATAACAACTAAATCCTTTTTTTAAAAAATAAAAAATAATAATAATTGATTGCACAACTGACTTGTACAATGGATAGGGACAGAGCGAGAACTTTGAGTTGGGGGGGTAACTTTATTGTTTGCTGTGTACTGCAGTTTCAATCTCTCACTTTGCTACTACTTAGCTGTTGATTTTTTTTTTTTTTTGGATAAGAACAAAATTATTTTTGCTTAGAACTTTTTAAAGGGCAGGGTTTTTTTTTGTTGTTGAGCTATTTTTTTTGGCCTTGTATATTTTGTTTTAGATTTTAGATCTATATATTTTTTTTATGGTCACTAAAATGAGGAAAATGCTAGAGCTATAAGCTTTTATTTTATTTTATTTTTATAAATTACTGATACGATAAGTGTTTACAGGTAAATAAAAAAAATGATGTGAGGAATAGACCCATTATGCAAACCAATAAGAATTTGCTACCAAACCAATTTGTAAATTTTTTTAAAAAGTTTGTGAATATAGCATTACGCTTAAAAAGAATAAATGATATTGTCTAAGGGAAATAAAATGTAATTTTATAGAACAAAATTGCTAAAATTAGTACACATATATAAAATAATATTTTAAAAAAAATTGGGGGGAGAAGGGGGGGCCATTGCCCCCTAATCCAATGATAGCTCCATCCCTGACAATGGACATCTACAAAATAAAGAGACGATTATAGAGATATCGATGTGGTGATAGCTAGGAGTCTTGTAACTCAGTTGCATTATTATATTCTCCTGATGAAACTGGTGTGTTTGGGAAGCGCGTTTACGCTTCCCACGTCTACGTTTTGCGCATGTTTTAGCCTTTTTTTTTTTTTTTTTTTTTAAATTCTAGTGCCTGGTGTACTGTTCATGGGACATGAACAATGCATCAAGGCACTTGTACAGCAACTTCATTTATGAACAATAACTAAAAAAATTATTTTTTATTGTTTTTAGTTTTCTACAAAATAAACGGTATCTAAACGCACATTTAGATTCAATTTCTCTCTCCATCATATATTGTAAGGGAAAAAAAAACTCTTTTTTGAGTAGAAATATGTAATATGCCTAATCCTCTTTGCACAAATCCACGAACCTAAGAAAAAGAAGGGGAGTGCCAGGTGGTAACCTTATTAGGAATGTAGGACTATGATGTATGAGCTGTGAGGACATATCAGTATATTTTTCCAAAAAGTCGAGTTTCACAGCTTATTTCATGACTACAACTTGTTGGACTGCAAATTGGGATTGGTGATAGATATAAGTTGTGTGAGTAGGAAGTTTAAATAAAAGAGATTGTCTATCATTCTCTTAAGTTCTTAACGACTTTAAAAAATAATTGTGGAATGAATTACAGTATATCCCTAACAAAATAGTGTTTTTTACAAGTAATAAAAGCTACTAGTTGGACCCATAATACTATACAATAAAAGCCAACAGAGTTTCCATTTTGGAACCGAAAAGGAAAAGGAAAACGATGGTGCACTAGTCCCCAGTCCCCACGAAAGAAAAATTCTGCATTAAGACAAAAGGAGACCATCCCTTTTGGCTCATCTGGATCTCTCTCTATCTTACAGTCTCTTCCCTTATCTGATACAGTCATACGGTAAGTTAATTTTAACTACCACCACCACCATTGTCACCATCTTCCGCCAATCTTTCACACTTTCACCATGTTTTACAGTCTCAAAATTTTTTTTTTCTTGACTAAATAATCACAAATCTGAAACACATGCAAATATGCAATACATCACCCGACAAAAGGTGCAAATAAGTGGTGCACAGGGATGTACTTTCTAAAAAATATAATTCAATCAAATCAAAAAAGAGTGAAATAATTTTGCCAAAAAATTCAACGCGATGCTCAATGTATCTGCCTATCTTTACTTTGCATGCCACCAAATTGAATGAAAAGCAAATAGCTCCGTAATTTCCAGGAAGAGAAACAAAACGACAAAAACTGAACCTGGGTTGGGTTATAGGCTTATAGCCTGTAGGACATTCAGAAAGTGGAAAATATATATGAGCATAAGCTCATGGAATCTTTACCACTGCTGTTGGTAGAGATGACATTAGAAGCATGGCAAAATTTGTCAAATGGTATATTTTTAGAAACTTTTTAGAAAAGTAGCACGCCGCAAAAGTTATTTAATTAGTTAAACTGTTTTTGGGTTGAAAGTCGAGTTTGACAAATTTGACTTCCAAGCGAAACCAAGCAGAATGCATCAATATTGCTTGGAAGTCGAGTTTGCTAAACTTGACTTCTAAAAACAGTTTAACTAACTAAAAAACTTCAAACATATGCTATTCACCCAATTTTTTTCTAAAATAGTCCTATTAAGCAAATTATGCCCTTAGAAGCATCCTTAAGGGTCGTCAATGGGCCGGGTCGGGCCGGCCCGGCCCATGTTTACTTAGCCCATGGGCATAATGGGCTGGGCATAATGGGCTTTTAATTAGTTAATGGACCGGGTCGGGCTGGGCCAAAAGAGAAAACTTCAGCCCATGACCCTGCCCATGGGTAATGCCCATTTTGTCTTTAGCGAGCTGGGCTATCGGGTTGGGCCTAATGGGCTACCCATAGGTTTGTATTAACATATTATTTTATTATTTTTATAAGGAAAGAATCAATTTTTTATAAGGGAATAATCAATCTATTTTTTTAAAGGAAAGAATTAAAGAATTTAATACTTAATTACAAATTTTTTTACAGTCAAATCTATTTAATTTTTTGTTTCGTTGATGGAAACTTATTTAATTTTTTTTATTAAGGCTTTAAATAGTTTTTTATTTTTATCTTTTATAAAAAAAATGTCAAATGGTTAATTCAAAATTGCTAGACTACTTAAAAAATATATATTTAATAAACTAAGTTTAGCACAATTACTTTGAGTATCTTAGTGGTTGAGAGAGTTCTCTTAAGAAATTCTTATATGATATCTCAAGATCAATCTTTCATACACTTCCTATATATTTTTGTTATGAATTATGAGTTATTTGGCTGGGCCAATGGGCTGGGCAACGGGCTGGGCAACGGGTTAGGCTACTGGGCTAGCCCACTGGGTACCCATGGGCATAAAAACTAGCCCACGGCCTGACCCACTGGGCTAGTGGGCTACCCATGGGCCTCAATAACAACGGGCTGGGCCGCCCATTAACCCAGTGGGCCATTGGGTTTCTGGGCCGGGCTATGGGCCGTGGGCTATTTGATGACCCTAGTTTCGGTAAGGCCCAAAAAGATTTTCTGTTGGTTTGGTTGTGAGCTGCAATCATTAAACAACAATATTACCAACATAATCATTTTCGCACTCAATTTCATGATTTGCTGTCTTGTGCGATTATGATTTGTGAGTGATTAACAGAATTTGGTGGGTAGTGGGGAAAGAGTATCCGCCACTCATAATCGTTAAACTGAATAAGTTGTGAAATTTGGTGTACGATTGAGTGTCTTTAGATTTATTTATCACTAAAGCTTGGATGTCTTGTTTTTGTTCGGTGGAATTCAAAGGCAACTTTTTTACTGTTATCTTGGCTCTTCTTTAGCCTGAGGTTGTTTTTGATTGGGAACTTGTAAATATTGTATTTGATAGTAAGTATTTTCTAGCGATGACATCTTTTGTAAATTGGATAGCTTCCCATACCCTAAAATCCTCTTATTTCCTTTGATTATAATCTTGTCGGTTTGGGCGGCCTCGAACTTGGCTTTTGGGTCTTTTCCCATCTCCTTTATCCTCTTTTGGGACTTTTTCCCCTTTGGATAGAGACTTTTCTTTTTAATGAGAGTCTTATTTAAGGAAAATCTTTATGGTAGAATTTTAATTTATGGTGTCTATTTTATGATAGTTGATCTTTATTATTAAATTAAGACACCAATTGGTTTTAGGTATAAACGGGATTTGAATTCAAATTTCTTATTCAACAACAAATGACTTACTAGTTGAGCCAAATAAAACCGACCTCTAAACAAAAAACTTATAAGATATTATAGTTAAATAATTTAAACTACTATTTGTAAATCTATAAATAGTATACATTCAGTAAACTAGAATTCAATATTACTGCATGAATCAAAATTGAGTAAAATTGAATGAGTTAATTAAAGTCAATCGGATTAGAACATAGAAAAAGAAATTCGTCAAGGCTAGTGTTTGACATTATGTCCTTACTTCTTAAGAAAAATTTCGTCTCTCACAATAACTTGGACGCTTGCCTTCTTGGATATAATGATCTATTACACCTAAGAAGTACTGTAACCTTTGTGCCTGAAAAATTAACCAAAGTTTACATTTAACTCTCTCTAATTGACACTAAGCTGGGTTTGGATACGGATGAAAAGGCAGACATTTGCGTCTACGTTTTCCCTTTTTTTTTTTTTTTTTAGTGTATTCTGTGGCTGGACTGCTTTTCTAGTTAGTTTCATGCACTGTTCATAGAACCCACAAACCTCTTTTTTCACACAAATTTTTATTAAAAATGAGTTCTACAGCACTATTCACACATTTAAAAATTATTTTGCTACAATGTTTTCAGTTTTCAATTTTCAGCAAAATAAGTGGTATCCAAACGCAAGAGAGATAGATATCTATAGACAGAATTATGATTATTTAAAATAGTTGCGAAAGCAAAAGACATAATCAATGAATAGATAGTAGCTAGCAAGCCTGAAATGTTTGTTAACAAAATTTAAAATTTAAATAAATTTTACCAAAAAAGATATATATAGGTAGAGACCAAGCCAGACCCATGACCATGCCCACGTCTGGTCCCAACCCAATTCACTTTGGTGTGGTGGACTAGGGTGAGAATGAACCGTTCGAGTTCCTAAAAAATGAACAGGAGGCTAGGGTGAATCCAATTATAATATGTATTGCATGTACTACAAAAAATACAAGTTGTATAAAGTCATATAAGTATATTGAATATAAATTGATATTTTTTTATCCCCCTCAAACTCAAAGTGCCCATGTAAGCTTAAAGACAACTTGAGTTTGAAATGCAAGATGTGGCATAAAATGTGTAAAATAGATGTTGATGACACCATATGGTATTGGTTGGTGACAATCAATTGGAGGATGGTTATTATGGTCGACTAATGGTTGTACCAGTGACCATAATGATGAAATCAACAAATGAAAGTGTTGTGGGTAGCCAAATGATAGTGACACCCATAATAGGAATAATGACATTGGCTGTGCATAATATCATCGATGATTGTTCAACAATTGGTTCAAGGGATTCATCTACCCTTGTGAGGATTGTCTTTGATACCATATTATAATTTTTATGTGATTAAGAATGTGAGAGCAAAATTGAGGCCTAAAATAAATATTAGCGTGATTCAGCTCGATAACTTATATATACAGCATCAAGCCTTAACAAACTTCACATTTACTATAAGTTATATAAGTATATTGAATCTAAGCCGAGCAGTTGTCGTGCAAAAAGACAAACAAAAAGGGGTTTGGGATTGGGAGTGGGAGGGGTGGAGGGGGGGGGGGGGGGGAGAAAAAAGGTGCTTATAACTTTTTGTTTATAATTGCAATCCCTGAGCTTGGGCATCTCAAACCTTAGAAAAAAAAAAACCTTCCAAATCATCAGGCCAATGGTCCTTTCCAATCTTGTGAAAGACATCACATTAGGTGTAAAGTACTCTACAATCGGCCCCTAATCGGATAGGTACCCAATCCCATCCACCCTGACCACTTGGCCATCTCTCATATTGATCCATCCTATAATTGATTTTACCAAATTTAAATTTCACCAACAATAATAGATCAATATTCCAATAACACTAATGATTGAATCAGATAAACTTCCTCAAAACGAGTCACTAACAATCCTATCTTACATAAGCATTTATTATTCCTCACCTACCTTTAATCATATTTATTGCGATTAATATTGTCACCTACTTGCGGCCAAGGCGTCTCTTCTTAAAAGTATCCCATTCGGTTAAGCAAAGCAACTCATTTCCAGCTCTAAAAAGTCTAATTTTAAGGACGAGGTTTTATGCTAAAGACTTTGGTTGGTCTCCTTTATAACAATAACGTGTACCGTACACAAACAAACATGTACTTGCCCACAAACAAGAAAAAGGGGAAGAAAAATAAAATAAAAGGTGCTTATAGCTTTTTGTTTCTAATCGTAATCCCCTAACTTAGGCTTTGGACCCAAGCCTCTCCGTACTCAGAAATTATTCTCTTTAAATAGCTTATTCATCGTTCCTTTAACAAATTTCACGTGATTAAAATTGTTAAATTAATAATTAATTTTTATTTTAAAAAATTTTTAACTTAATAATTTTAAATAGGAGAGAGTCTTTTAATGGAATGATGGACATGTGACATTGTCATGACTTTATAATTTCTCCTCTACTAGGTGAAGATTTTAAAGTTTATGCATAGGTCCGTTTGTGTACAGCTTATTTTGCTGAAAATTAAAAATTGAATATACTATAGCAACATAATTTTTAAATATACAAATAATATCGTAAGACACATTTTTAATAAAAATTTTATTAAAAAAAAGAAGTTTGTGGTCTTATAAACCGAACATAGAATCATTAAAAAACCACCACAGCCGCATAAACACCTCTTCAAAAAAAAACACAAAAAACACAAAAAACGCAGACGCTAGACGCTGATAAACAATCCAAACGGGTATGTACATAATGCCACGCCGACTCCAGGTGTACAGAAGATTTTCGTTTTCCACATAGGAAGTTACATCACGTGATGTCACGTGTCAAAGCTCCCGCGTGCGCACGGATAAATAGCCGTTCCCATTTCATAATTCACTCATTCGGCGAAGTTGGTGCGAATGCGATTTTGAAAAAGTAAAAGGCGGTTCGGTTAAGTACATATATTTGAATCAGTCACTTGCTTCCAATTTTCACTATCAAATACTGTGACATTCACATTCTAATAACTCCGAAGTTCAAACCAAAACAGATTAATGGTTGATTAGGGTTTCAATATTATTGAAGAGTCATGGAAATGGAGATTTCGGTATTGACGCCTTCACAGCGATACGCTGCGGCAGCTCTGTTTGCACTTGCAATTCACCAGTCTCAGCTCCACCAAACTCAGCCTCTGAATAGTTTGGTCACTCTGGATGAGGAGCCGATTGAAGAAGGTGTAACTGTAAGCGATGGAAAAAACGCTTCGGTTTCTGAAGATCCTCATCTTTGGGTCCACGAGAAATCTGGCTTGCTTTGGCCTGTTTTCAGGTGCTCTTTTTGTTGTTTCTTTCTTTTACTATATATCTATGCATCTTGTTATTTTTGTGAATAAATTACCAATTGTTAACGTGTGATATTTAAAAAACTGGGAGGTAGAGTGTAGACAAGTTCAAAATCAGGATCTTCTACTTTGATACTAAGAAAAATTTGTGTCTCAAAAACTCAAGCCGTTATGAAATGGTAAGTTTAATCATTTAACTAGTTTTAAAGATTGTTAGGTCAATAGGATTCTGTGATATATACAACAACAACAAAACCTTAATAGGTATTCTATGATTGAACAATACTCTCGATCTGCTTCTCTACTTCATCTACCCTAATCTTATTCTATGATTCACATCCTTTTCAATCTCTCCATCTTTATAAATTATTAATCCAAGATATCAAAAGTCGTTGCTCTTTTTTATCTCTTGACCGCCAAGTCTTACCGCTCTTCCTTTTTATTTTTGTTTTTACTAAACTTACATTCTATCTACTCTGTTTTAGTAATACTTAATTAAAAGACTTTAGATTCTAGAGCGTCTCGTCAAATTTCTAACTTGGCAATAACTCTACTTCTAGTTTCAACTTTCATACACTGAAACTATATCATTTGCAAAAAGCATACACCAAGACAATATATATATATATATATATATATGTGTGTGTGTGTGTGTGTGTGTGTGTGTGCGCGCGCGCGCCGCGTGTGTGTATGTATTCAATTATATATATATATATATTTTAAACTCTTTGGAGTTTGTTATTCTAAGGATAGTTGGGAATTTTTGTATGAATATGGACAGGTTTCTTGAAGTGGATGACCAAGCCTGGCAAGGGTTAAAGGAAACTGCAGGAACTTCTTCACAAGTCCGGCATCACGTTGGAGCGGTATGTCTCTTCTGTGAACTATTTAAGAATTAAAGGAAGTTTTCTGACTAAAATAAAATATTAACATAAAAATGGAAGAAAAGTAGGTTTTTCTTCTAAGGCAATGAATGCTTTACTTGTTATAAGAGAAATGGCTCTTTGACTGCTGGCTACTTCAATTCTTTCGATTAATGATAATCGGTATTAAAGTGGATTGGTTTCCAATAATAGTGTGTGTGTGTGTGTGGTATTCTCTATCATGCTTGCTCATAAATCTTGAGGAACTTATGCCCTTGGCTGAGGCATTGACATCCTAGCACTTGTTTTCCAATGTGGATATGTGCTTATCCTTAGTTCAACTTTCTATTATTGATGTTAATGTTATGGCTTTTGATTACAGTATAATGAGCATTTATTTGAATTTTTAATTATGTGAAAGAGGTGTCCTAGCAAACAAAGACAAATTGGAGTTATGTCAATTAGAATTGTGCTTGATTTGATGGTTTTCCATTAATTAGAGAAATTAAAGAAGTATGTCACCAGAAACTTCATGACACTATTATCCATTCTGGGTTATGAGTTCTTTCCTGGTTGCTTGTTCAATTTACAATTAGCAGAGAGCAAGCCAGTGGCTTGGTATACTTCATAGCTCCTCTAGTAAACAAAATTATGTCTTATTGACCTACAAATAAATCATTTTTTCAAATTTATTTATTTTCCATCACGTTTTTGGCTTGACCCTTTGCTATATCTCGTTTTTGTTGAATACGACTTTCATTTTATTTTCAGTTCTTGACGTTACTCTCAGAAGCAAGTGATGGACCTTCAGAAAAATCTGATAAGGAACTAGCTTTGACAAAAGTTGTTGATGCTATGGTGCTTAGTATGGAGAGCCTTCCTCCTTCCTACGAGGAAAACAATGGGAGTCGTGAATACGAAATCAAATGCCGCGAGAAATATTCCAATTCTGAGACAGAATCAATCTCTGATGTGGCTGGAGAGCCTTATGAAAACACACAGAAGACAAGGTCCCAGACTTCTTCTGGAGAAAAAGCTTCTAATGAATCTATAGGTGAAGCTTGTGAGAAACCTGTTGAAGAGGGAACACTGATCAGCTATCAGAGGAAAATGACAGTTCTTTACATGCTACTTTCAGCTTGTGTTGCAAAGAATACTGAAGATGAAAAGAGATGTTCTCAATTAGGAAAGGGCTATGATGCTCGGCATCGTGTGGCTTTAAGGTTGCTGGCAACATGGCTTGGTGTCAAATGGATAAAAATGGTTAGTCTACTTGAACTATTTATTTACTGTAACCTCCCTTTAATTGGTTAAACTTCTAGGTAGTTTCTGCTCTTTCATGACAAACCAGCCTCTTATACTTCAAACAAGAATGTGCGTGCATGTGTGCATTAATAATGTTTTGGATTACTTATGAGCTGACCTATAATATTAGTCATTCGATAGTAGTTTTTCCATGTGCCATTTATGAAAACTTTGGTCTTTAACAGGAAGCCATGGAGATAATAGCTACTTCCTCTCTAATGGCTTCTGAGAAAGATGAAGGAGCAGAGGAAAAAAAATCAGACACCCCAGAGAGCTCTTGGGATACATGGAAGCGGGGAAGTATCATTGGTGCTGCTGCTTTGACTGGAGGAACCTTGATGGCCATCACTGGTGGTATGGGAACTGTTGGCTTTACTAGAATGGATATCTTTTCTTCAAAAATTTTATGCTAAAATGAGCAATTGTTATTTATCATTGAGATTATTTTATTTTATCACAGGCCTGGCTGCCCCAGCTGTTGCACAGGGTTTGAGTGCTCTGGCTCCTACATTGGGCAGTGTTGTCCCTGCGATTGGAGCTAGTGGATTTGCTGCTGCAGCAAGTGCCACAGGATCTGTAGCTGGTTCTGCTGCTGTTGCTGCATCATTTGGAGGTATGTAAAATGGAATTTCTTTTCTAAAATTTGTGATCAACTATGAAGTGCTAAAGGATAAGAGGAAACAAATTTCTTTTTTAGATAGTTTTTACTTTTGGCTTTTTCCATTTAAACGGAAAATGTGTTGTGATCAGAAATTTAATGACAATCTTATATAGGATGCCATCTTCATTTGTTTATTTGTATAATTAATGTTTTAACTGCTGTTGTAACTGATCCAAAATATGAAGTAATTAAGAAAATTACAAAGTGCCCAATCTAGCTTTTCATGTTTTTTAAGACTGTCAGTTTACAAAAAAATTTCCACTGAATGTATGCGTTTGCATGTGTGTGTGCATGTATGAGAGAGAGAGAGAGAGAGAGAGAGAGAGAGAGAGAGAGGACTTAGTTTGATTTTGTGATGTTTGCAAACAGCTTGGTAAGGGTCACAGTCCTAAATAATACCAATTTAAATGGTAATAGTGGTTGTTAGAAAAGATAAAACATAACTTTTAATTAATACAATAGAAAAGGCAAGACCTAATTTTGACACTATGATAAAGTGTGGGAAAATATACACAAGAAAATAAAGAAGAAAGAGATGGTAAAAAGAGAAAGAGAGAGAATGTATGAAATCAACATGGTTCGGCCTTATAGGCCAACAGCGAAAGGCTCATTGATGGGTATTTATAGTAGACTTCCTAAAGACTAATAATACTTGAAATACAAATAGAATTAGGATTACTTTGCTTGTATGCCAAGACTATGCTTACTTTTCCTGCACTCAAAGTAGAATTAGATATAGTGAATCTAGATTAAAGTTATAATCCAGTTTTGGCCTTGATATTTTTAGCTGTGGTAGTCTATGCAATGACTTAATCTTGATGTTGTGAAGTTTGCATACAATCTTGCAGAATCATAACCCCATACAAAACTAATATATGCACTATGTTAGTTAAGGACAGAGACTTCAAAGGATTCTACAACTTAAAGCCAGTGCTTTTTCTGGAGTATAATGTGTATACGATTGCCGAAAAGCAAGTTTAGGAACATCCTCAAGCATTGCTTCTATATCTTAAATTTGAAAGAGAAAAAATAGTGTAGAAGGATAAAGCCACTCATACTTTTTGCATCACAGCTGCTGGAGCTGGCCTTTCAGGGACTAAAATGGCTAGAAGAATTGGATGCATTGAAGAATTTGAGTTCAAAGTAGTTGGAGGAAATCATAACCAAGGCGTGAGTCCCTTTATCATTTTATCTGTATTTTTTTCCCTAGGGGGAGAGTGTTTTAAGCCTATTTCATGCAGGTCCCTCACTGGAATGATGATACAGCCAATACTTTTTCGAGTATTGAATATTGTCTATGCTCACTGCTCACAATTATTAACATAACTTTTTTCCCCCAGCGACTAGCAGTTGGAATTTTGGTTTCAGGACTGGTTATTGATGTAGAAGATTTTATAAGACCTTGGGAGGGTCATTATGATAACTTGGAGAGGTATGAAACACATTATTACCACATTATCTGAAAAATAGAACCTGTATTCTTTAGTAAGGTTGGAAATTTGTATTTCCAGAATTTGATGTAGGCTGGCAGTTTCATATGTATTTGCACCCCCCACCTGCCACCCCTCCTTTTCTTGGTCTCTTACCTTTGGTTTCTCTCAAAATCTCTGATCTTTCCATTTTATATTTTCTGGTTCCATGACCAAGGATTTGCCACTTATGATCAATTGATTTTATATGTTTTATATGATGCATCATCAATTTATTCTTAATCTAACTTGTAATAGATCTTTTGGTTCTTCACAAGTGGTTTTTTCACTAGAGACTTCCATTTCCTAGAAAACAGATCCTCATGTCTTTCTACTTAGTAATTCATATTAAAGGAGTGCAATATATAGGTATGCTCTCTGGTGGGAATCTAAGAATTTGATTGCATTAAGCACTGCAATTCGGGATTGGCTTACTTCAAGTATTTTCCTGACCCTTATAACTCTCACTACTGATGACTGTCTATATGTTGCATTTTAATGACTGACAACATTTTCTCCTTTTGCAGGAGTTGCATTGCAGTTAATGAAACAAGGTGCCATGATGACTGTACTAAGCACACTTGTTGCGGCATTGGCTTTGCCAGCTACATTAATCACAGCATCTGATCTTATAGACAGCAAATGGGCAATTGCTGTGGACAGGTTAGTTATCTTTTGTTTTGTTTTTTATTTTTGGCCTAGGGAAGACCTACTTATCAAGATGGAAGACATAGGAAAGTAGTCTTGAGTTTCAATATATGCATATTATACACACAGGCAACAGTGTGTTGAGTGGTGACCTTCATTTATGTGCACAACATAGGAATTTCACTGATACGCTAGTTTGCTTGGCCAAAAATAATGAATTTGGAATACCTGTTTCTTCCAAGAAGGGATGATTTTCCCACTGTACAATGATGATCTGGACTGTACATGATTTATTCATCAAGTAGCCAAACGCAAGGTTTTTTTTTTTTTTTGGGGGGGGGGGGGGAGGGGGGAGGGGTGTGGGTGGTGATATAATTGGATGGCATTCGTTACACATGACATCCAAATCCAGTGAACAGGGTCATCCAGAAGTTGCAAAATGCTCCTGGTAATTCTGGAAAAAACTAGACGTACTTGCTATTAGAGAAGTGCACATTATACTGCAGTTGTTTTTTTAGTTAGTCTTCAAATCCGGCAACATTCTTCATGGTCTTTGCATGTGTGCATTGAATCAGTCTCTTAAATTTTAGCATTCTCACTATCAGGTACACAAATTTGAAATATTAGTATTGAGCATGAGTGATTACTGAGAATCTTGGTTTCCCTCTCAATTTAATTCTAGCCTTTCCTTTCTTTTTGTTTAGGTCAGATAAAGCTGGGAAGTTGCTTGCTGAAGTGTTGTTGAAGGGATTGCAAGGAAACAGGTAGGAAAATTTCATGTTAATTTAAAAATATATTTGTGAGATTGTTGGTATGATCCCTAGCTTCTCCATGCATGGTCCAGGCCTGTAACACTCATAGGTTTCTCACTCGGGGCACGAGTAATTTTTAAATGCCTCCATTGTTTGGCCGATGCAGAAGGAGATAACGGTAGTGTTCACTCTGCTTCATGTTTGTTGAAAGATGGGATTGTTGTTTCAAATTTGTTGATAGATGGGATTGTTATTTGAGTGAAGTTCTTTTTTGTTATATTTTTGTAGCTGGACTTGTAGAACGGGTTGTTCTTCTTGGAGCACCAGTTTCAATTAAAGATGAAGATTGGGAGGAGGCTAGAAAGGTAGTTGGCTGCCTTTGTGATTTCTTGATTGGTTCATTGTACAAGCTTTTCTATACTGCTGTTTTTTTTTTTAAGAGGTTGGTAGTGGTTTGCAGATGGTTGCTGGCAGATTTGTGAATGCTTATTCCACAACTGATTGGACACTTGGCATTATTTTCCGTGCAAGGTATATAGGTCATTCACATGTAAATTTGGATATTGTTTTTGTGAAGGAGGATATTTTAGTAGCTCTTATATTATCAGCAAACATGAGAAGAAAATATTGTGCTTGTTTCATATGCACAATATTTGCTTGCACACCAAGTATGATTAGACTAGGATTTTTTTTCCTTGTACACCAAGTAGGGTTGGACTTGGGCCTTGACTAGAAATTTTCCTTGTTCCTTGATATCTTAAATACTGCCCATTGTTTTTACAATAAAATTATGAATTATGCCTCACCTAGTTATTACTACTTGGAGATGATTAATTATAGTCTATAGACAAAAGTACACTATTGGCCCTTAAAATTCTAGGGTTGTTTTCAGTTTGGCTCTTTACATTTTAAAATTTTCATTTTGGCCCTTTACATTTGATTTTGTTATCATATTGGCCATATTATCCATTTCTATTATTAATCTGGTGATACCTGACAATATATGGGGTGATGTGGCTTAATGGACACCATTTATTTGGTACTTAACGTTCAGATTACTAACAGAATTGGATGGTAGGCCAATATGAGAACGGAATCAAATATGAAGAGTTAAAATGAAAATTTTGGAACGTAAGGGCTAAAATGAAAATAACCCCAAACTTTAAGGGCTCAAAAGTGTACTTGAATCTTAATTATATGAAATAGATTGCCAACATAATTAATATATATCTGCTAGGAATTTCTTAAACCCTATGGTTTATTGTTAGACGAGGAACTCCCACCATTTATAATGGTGACCTATTATTATTATTTTCAAGTTATGTGATACCCTGAATTACTGCATCTGATGCACTGCTATTTGCCTCCTCTACCTCTTTTAATTAGCACTATCTTTGAATTCAATACTTATATAGAACTAAGAGGTTTTACATGTACAGTTTACTTTCTCAAGGATTAGCTGGTATTCAACCTGTTGATGTACCTGGGATTGAGAATGTACGTACTTTGTTTCCTATCTTTCTCATTGAGTATTGTAATTCATGCTCATATTTTGCTTTATTCAATACTGATGATTGAGCCATTGGTTTTGCAGGTTGATGTAACAGAAATCATAGAAGGCCACTATTCTTATCTCTGGGCCACAAAACACATCCTAGAGCAGCTTGAACTAGATTATTACTACCCCTATTTCAGAAGCATATTTTCCAAACCCCAGGAAGAAAAAGCTCTTTAATTTTGGTCTCGCTTCTTTGCTTTGGTCTTATACTTTACTGCTTTTCCTCTTCTTCTATTTTTTTTTTTTTTTTGGTTATTATTTATTAATAAACCATTCTTTCTTTTCCTTCCTTTTTATATGTAATTTATCTTCTTTTTTAGTAATGAGCAAGACTTAGGTACTGTTACTTAGGTTCCCTTTTTAAGATTCTACCATGTGAATTTTTCTCATGGGATAAAAGTGTATTTTTTAATTATATAGCCGTAAAGTTGAATCTTAAGAGGGGAACCTACAGAACAGTACCTAAAGTATTGTACCTAAGTTTTGTTCTTCAGTAATTAGCTTCAAAGGTACCTAGGCCAATTATCTCAGATATATTAATTGATGCCTTAATTTGCACTTATTTGAGGCTACAGAAAAAAAGTGCAGTAGTAGGGCAAATATTGGTGAAACACCAACAATGACATGATGCGACACAAAAAGGTGATTAAATGCATGAGTAAGAACTAAGAACCTTTATAATCCTCGTTCCATAATGCTCCTGTTAGTGTGTGCTTTCGGCCAAAGAGTCACAACTTGCTCAAGTTTTGATACCTCCATTCATGATCCTTTCCTTCTCCCTATGGCCAGTTGACTTAGGCATAGTACTTAGGTACTGTTACAGGTTCCCTTTTTAAGATTCTGCCATGTAGATTTTTCTCATGGAATAAAAGTGTATTTTTTTAATTAAGTAGCCACATGGCTGAATCTTAAGAGGGGAACCTAAGGAACAGTACCTAAAGTACTGTATTTAAGTTTTGTCCTTCAGTAATTAGCTTCAAAGGTACCTAGGCCAATTATCTCAGATATATTAATTAATGCCTTAATTTGCACTTATTTGAGGCTGTAGAAAAAAAAGTGCAGTAGTAGGGCAAATATTGGTGAAACATCAAGAATGACATGATGCAACACAAAAAGGTGATTAAATGCATGAGTAAGAACTAAGAACCTTTATAATCCTCGCTCCATAATGCTCCTGTTAGTGTGTGCTTTTGGCCAAAGACTCACAACTTGCATACCTCCATTCATGATTCTTTCCTTCTCCCTGTGGCCAGTTTGAATTATCATGGGAAAAATGAGATGAGATGCTCCAACTCTGAGTTGCTTGCAAAGTGACCGCTTTTGGTTTTAGTTTAGAAAATTAACTCCCTAAACTAAAGAAAATGGTAAGATTGCATGAATCCACTTCTTTCTAACTTTTGTTATTTATATGATTTTGTTGCTACATTATTAATATGTAGACACACAAATGTTGAATCCCAAGGGGTTGGTTTAATGGTTACCAAAGCCTCACAAGATTCATGGTATTTTGGGTTCAAAACTTTTTACTCTCCATCTTAGGGCCACTCTCAAGGGATTTTGTTTAAATTTTTTTTCCTTAACTAGGTACCATAAATGTATGTATTAATTTTTTTTTGAAGTACAGATTTTAATCTAAAATTTTTAAATATGTGCGAAAGCCACCCACAAACAATGAGGCTTAAAATGTAATTTGCATTTGTTTTGGCCGCCCATACATACCATGCTTGTTAACACACTTGTGGATTTGTTTTCCTTTACCTTGTTATGTGTCAAACTGGGATTGGAAGGCTTTTAGATCCAAGTTCTTATTTGGGAGTGGCCAAAAGCCTTATAAGTTAGTGGCATTTCCTTCTTGTTCCCCTTTTTGAGGAGACAAAGGTTCGAATCCTCCATTCCCACTGTTGTAGCTATTAGATTATCAAAAAAGAAGAGTCTACAACTCGTTGCTAAAAGGGCTTCCTCTCAATTGCTATTGGTGTATAGATGACAAAAATGCTCCGTCCTACGCAGGTTATCTTCCCTTGCCTGAAGAGGTAATGATGTGAGGGTGGATTCCTCTCAAGTCTCAACTACTATCTGTGTAGGGATGACAAAAATGCCTTGCCTCACTTTACTCACCATGCCCTGAGCCTGTTGAGTAATAAGGGTCTTAGTGAAAAAATTGAATCAGTAGATTTTTGGGCAGTTTAATAGAAGCCTCGAAAACTGAATCAGCAAATCAGTAAAACAAGTCATCCAAGGCCAGAAAAGTAAAACAATGGAGCAATGAAAATAGTCATCAAAGTTTGAAAAACTGAATCAGCATAGGGGTTGAGCTAGCCATCAAAAATCTAAAAATTGAATCAGCATAGGCTTCGAGCAAGTCAAAGTCCTAAGAAGTAAGAATTGAACTAACAGCACATGGGCTCAAGGCTTGAAAAGGGCAAGATCAGTGAGTTACTCTTAAGTATTAAGCATGAGAAAAAAAATGTTGGGAAGGGAGAGTACATGATCTTTGTGCATGTTGGTCATGTTTTTCTTTCAGTGTAATGGGACCGATAATATAAAGCACTTACAATAGGTAATGTCAATGAGAATGAAAGAATTTGTGGAGATTTTCTATATTCTTTGATTTATTGTTGATGAAGCTTTTTGAACCCTTGATTTATCATTAAAAACAATAATTATAAATTGTATACACATATCCATTATAATTATTCAATTGAAGTAATGAGAAAAAAAAAAAAAAACAACTTTGAAGAAAAATTATAGAATAAAAGTTGATATAAAATGTGTCTTTTTCTTTATCCTTAATTCTAAAACAAAATACACATTTCAAACACCCATGGTTAATCACATAATATATAAAACCCACAAATCCACAATGTCCGACCTTGACATCAAAATCGTAATCATCGTTGTCACTCAATATAAAATGCAAACCCTCCTTCCTTAGTTGTAGCCAACTTAAACGGGTTAGGATTAGATGAAACAATAATGTTAGAACTAAGTAGGTGTCATCGAAAGATTGAAAGTAAATGACATCATTTTTTGTTTGTGTATATTTGACATGGGATGACATGAAGGGCTATGAGTAGGTATATATAAAGGGGTAGAAGTGCAAAAGGTGAAATAGTGAATTAAAATGTAAAGAGTTTTGTGTGTATGTGTAAATGATGAAAAGTCTTGAAACATTGAATCAAAAGATACAAAAAATATTTTTTTCTAATTAAAAAAGTCTTAAAACATTAAACTAAATAAAACAAAAAGTCAATAATTAATTTGTTCTTATCTCTGATGTGGCTTAAGAGTATTTCAATTCTCTTCATAGAATGCGCCACGTGGTAGATCTCATGCTCTCCTGTATGAAGTCTTTGCTTTTATATATATTAGTCGTGGACCCGCGCGTTGCGCATGATTATTTTTTAAGGTAGTCTCATTATTATTAATATTTTTTTGTAATTTGAACTAATTTAATGAAAAGTAATGCATTTCATAATCAGATTTATCACAAAATAATTTTTTATTATTGTAAAATTGTTTTATTTAAATTTTGAAACCTTAATTCTACCATAGTTGGTTGACTAATTTTTACATCTCTAAGTCAATTAAACACGTTTTGCATGCTACATGTAAACCTTCTTTTCCATAAGGGTTGAAATAATGTGGGTAATATTTTTCTCTATGGAAGTTAAAAAAAAATTAAAATTCTTGTACCTTGTCTTGATGTTTTCTAAAAATTAAATTTGGCGCTTGTCTTTCAATAATTGTGAAAATTCTAATTCAGAAGGAAATTCATGTTACATGTTCATGTTTTGATTGTGTAATTGTATGATTGATTTGAGTTGTAATTTATAAGTTGAATATAGTAGTGTATATCTAAAAGGGCGTAACTCTGTTATTTAGGATATTGAATATAGTGTTGTGTGTGATTTATAGAGTAGCGATGGTTGTAGTTATTAAAAATTGGTTTTTCATTGTCTTTTAAGTTAATAAAAACCTCACATATACTTTTTTTTTTTTCAAAAAAAACCTTTACATATTTTTTTTTAACATGAATCTTTACATATACCTTAATAAGTAAACTCTATTAATTTCATTTCCTTAGATGAGTACTTTTTTACATAAAATTTTACAAACTGTTGATATGGTGAGTAGTTATTAGTAAATGAAAAAGTGATGTTAATGGTGAACCTAGATGAAAACCAATAAGAAATTGACCACATCAATAGTTTGTAAAAATATTGTAAAATAGTTTGTGGCTGTAGTATTACTCTTCTTTAGATGCATAAAAAAGACATCTATTCCATAATAATATTGGCTAATTAGTTTTTTCATAATCTCATTTATAACGTTTCTTACTATTATCATATTTTACTAGCTGGTGATTTTCATAATGGAGGCATTAAATGAGAGTTTAAATCTTAGAACCTTTCATTAGATTTTTAAAAGTCATGGTGTGTGAAGAATATCAGCATTTAAAGATTTTCTTTTTATATTTTATTATTTATAAATAATAATAAATGAAATGTCAAAAAAAAGATTTTGAAAATTTTCATCTTTATTTCTTATATATTTCTATTATTACTAAAGAACATCTTCCTTTTAGTTTTGATAATAAATATGGTTTTCTAGATTAGAGTTTGATTAGTTTTAAGTTTCAATTTTGAATGATTGTATATATATATATATATATATATATTTTTTTTTTTTTGAGAGAGAGTTGTATGATTGTATTTAATTGTTGATTATATGATTTAATTAAGTGAATTTAATGATTTATTTAATTGCATTGTAAAGTTTTTAATGACATTTGTAAGGTCATCTTTAATTAATTTTTTACTCCTTTAGCTGTCAGTCTCTTTGTTTTCCAATTAACTGTTACTAATTAATTTATTTAATTGAAGTTCGATTTCTTTTACTAATCTCTCTCTCTATCTCTCTCTCTCTCTCTCTCTCTCTCTCTCTCTCTCTCTCTCTCTCTCTCTCTCTCTCTCTCTCTCTCTCTATTCCTTCATTAACATTCTATTGTTTTCCCAAATTTGATGATAATTTTAATGTACTAGTTAAATATGCATTGTAACATTTTTTTTTTTTTTTATTCCATTTTGCTACCATGAAGTTAGTATATCCATAACTATTAGTTTATTGTATGATATATTTTGTTTGATATTATTATTATTATTATTATTATTATTATTATTATTATTATTATTATTATTATTATTATTATTATTATTAATTTAGTGTTTCTAACATAGCATGTGTTTTGTATTTTCTTTTTCTATTGATGCATTGTAACGTTTCATGGGAATACTTTATAAGAAAAATTTTTATTCTTTTTTTAATTGAGTGTTTCTAAATTGTTATTTGTTTTGTATTTCATTTTTCCATTAATGCATTGTGACATTTCAAGGGAATACTTTATAAGAACAATTTTTATTTATTGAATTTAAATAAAATATTATATGTTTAATTTTAAAAAAATGAGACAAAATATAAATAATTTAATGATATGGAGTATGTTGCTAAATTTAAATGTTGAATAAATTAAGATAAGAAGAAAAATAGTAAAAATGAAATGTATAGCAATAAACACCAAATTATTTTAGTCATGCTATGTAATAAAAAAACATTATATTTTTATATACTATCTTTATAATGCAATAATATAACATTTAACAACCAATGAGGATAAAAAAAATAACAATATAAAACACAAAACTAAATCGTATCGACCCAAAGGATGTATGAATTATGATGTGTTTCAATTCTTTGTTATCATGGTTTGTAGAGATGCGATCCATTTTCAGCCGAGCTATTTACATTTGATTCTACACCTCGGCTAGTTCCTATACTTTGCAACTCTACTGTTTCAGCAAATTCGTCCCAATCTAACCAAGCAGCGAATTACTTCTGCTCTAATGTATGGGATACGTGCCAAAATGCGTCTTTCATGAAGTCTCCCTTTGCCCTCTCACTAAAAGGTCAAGCTGGATTACCAGTCAATTTCAATTTTAGCAAACTGACTGACTTCTAGTAGTATAAAACTGATTTCTGCGATGCATTTGGTGGAACTTTCAGTACCACATAAGTATGTTTTGATGGTCAACCTGTTACACTAAAAAAAAATATATATATATATATATATATATACCAAAAACTGAAGAAAAAAAAAGTAGAGAGAGAGAGAGAGAGGCTTTTGTAGGTGGAAAAATAGAAAATTATGCATGGAATAAGAGAGGGAATGACAATTTTATAGTATGAGGATAAGAATAAGAACGGTCAAAATTAAAGGAAGATAAAAAGATAGAATAATAGTAATATTGAGAGTAGTAGGGATATGAAAAGTTAAAATGAAATGAGAAAGGTTGAAGAAAGTTAAGGTAGAGAGCAATGGGGGTATAAAAGGTTAAAATGGAACGAGAAAGGTTAAAGAAAGTTAAGGTAGAGAGTAGTGGGAATATGAAAAGTTAAAATAGAATTGAAAATTTAATAATAAATAAGAATATAATAGAATTTTTAATTCACTTTAAATGTTAAAAAATTGAATAAATTAAAAAATGGGAAAAAAAATTGGTAATGACATGGATGCTGTGGCTCAATGTGGACGTAGCAACATTAATTGCTACGCTTCAATTTTTAGTAATATATAGACTAGTGTTTAACCCACGCAATGCGCGGGATCGTTTTATATATTAATGAACTTTGCATCTAACATAAACTTATCATACTTCTACTACATCTATTCAAACTTTAATAACGTAGTATATTTAAGCATATAGTGTCCAATACCTAAAACTATATACATTAAGCCATTATAAATATGGGAACATACAAGTTCAGGCATGTGGGTCAATGGTGACAAAGGAGCAATCCCATGCTATGTTAATACCATTGGCGTACTTCCTCATGGGATATGACTTGTATTGGCCATCTCAATTAAGTGTCAGCCCAAGGAATCCCTTGAGTCTATCTTGCATTGCCCCGGAACTTCTCTCACCTGAAAGTATGGGCCTAAAGTTGGTACATAGATGTAAGGGAAAAAAAATTTAGAAAAGGAAGTATACATTGTCATTCTTTAATTTATAACCATCTATGTATGTTAGTTGAGGTTGGTTGAACTGTCTATAAATCCTCAAATAATTATTCATCAATGACAAACAAATTGTGATAATAAGAACAATAATTGATGGTGGCTTTGCTTTTTCAAGTTTTAAAATATGTCTTTTTCTTGGCACATTATTTAATTGCAACTTCATGGTAAAACAATAAACCAAACATAAGGATGATCAACACATACACACCCTAAGAGCATTTGCATTAGTTGGTTGGACAATATAAAATTATCATCAAAGAATAGCTGCAAGGCTGTCATAGCAATAGAAATTTCACAAACTATAAACAAAAAATTAACCAAAAGATATTAAGATGATACCACTAAAAACCTGTCAACTTAATAGCAATCACATTCATTGTTTTATTATTGAAAATTTACCCATCAGCAACCATAAAATTACAACAACAAAATACATTTTCTACAATTGTCTACCATTAAAATAAAAGTTTAAAGTATCTAACCCTGGTAATTATACAGATAGGGTGAAATATTGACTAAAATCTATGAAATAATCAACTTTGTATAAAGAACATTATACTTTCAGATTTCAAAGTTCCACAATTTCAATCCCTCTTTAAAAATAGTAGAACATGTAGGAGAGAAAACAAAAACTGAAAATTAAATTGAATTCTGTAGTTGCTATTTTTCCTTCTTCAATTTTTCTCCTTCTTTGATGCATTTTGTTTAGTAGCATTGTTTCGTTTGCGAAGCATTTGGATAAGCATGCTATCATCTTCTCATTTTCTATCTTCAGCAGGTTTATAAGCTGCAAATATAGAATTGCTGCGAGGATCAACATGATATTTTCTTTCATAGTAGTTAATTTTCTCAAAAGCTAAACAAACAAAAATATTTTCTTTTAAAAAAATCAAGCTAAATTATATTATTTTCAAGCTTGCACAACCCCAAATCTTACAAACAAAAAATGGTAATTCTCTGTCTTTCTAACATTTTTTTTCAGCATTCAAGAAGCCCCAAAGGAAATTGGGAAAAAAAAAATCTGTTAACTAATTGAAAATGTAAAGACTCACGGATTGAAAAGCTTAAAAATCAATACTTGCAAAGAAAATGAAACATGCCCATCAAACCAATATGCTCAAATTCCATATCCAATTTTAAAGGACTTCCATGTGGAACATTCTCCCCTCCCAAGTCAAAGATTAACGTATGACTGAATAGAAGTTTAGCAATTATATATTACAAAACAAAACCAAATCTTACACGAATACCCACAACAAAACTACTTCTAACCTAAATATGTACTTTAATTACAAAAAAATTCAAATTATTTAAAATAAATAAATCTAACCAAAATACCTAAAACAAAACCAATCCAATCAAAATACCCATGATATTTATCACCTAAGAGATTAGTAGTTTATAAAAGAGATGAAATGATTGCATACAGTATTATAGTTTTACCACGTAGTAAACACCCAACACATATCTCCATTTATAAATCTAATTACATACACCATAGGCAGATACCAAAAACTAATTTAATCCAGATCTAATTCAAATACTCAAAACAAAATTTATTTTAAACCCAATACCGTAATTAAAACCAAATCTAACTCAAATATCTAATCTAAAACAATCCAACCAAGTGCATTTGAAGATGCTAATTCAGCATTAGCTAAATTTTTTTTTCTTTTTGAATTCCAATGTGCCTCTAACATTTATATACTACACAAAGTAAATGTATCTTAGAAGCTTGATAAGGAACTTAAAAAAAAAAAATCATAAATGCATATAAACCACAAAGTTTGATCATAATCTATGTTTTGTTTAAGCTAC
Organism: Lithocarpus polystachyus; assembly: GCA_033629205.1. Taxonomy (NCBI): domain Eukaryota; kingdom Viridiplantae; phylum Streptophyta; class Magnoliopsida; order Fagales; family Fagaceae; genus Lithocarpus; species Lithocarpus polystachyus. The sequence continues at coordinate 11,523,233 of CM066163.1, read as the reverse complement.
CTCAGGACATAAATTTTCTCAACCTCATTAATTTTAGACACATATTCTCCTTAGTCTATCCATTCAATAGATGGCTAATTCAATTTCACAACTCCTACTAAACCATACTAAATAACAAAAAAAAAAAAAAAATCATATAGAAGTCTAAACTTATATGCATTTTATAATGCATAACATACATGCCAACCAAAAACTTGACTGGCATTTAAATCATCATTGATCCAAATATATTGCATACATAATTACAAACCTTTTTAAGCCCTTTGAACATTTTTGTAAGCTTTCTATAAATCTTGAAGATAGAAAAACTACTAAGCACTGCAGTTTTTGTCCCAAAAAAATGCACCTAAGACTTTTCTTTTACCAACAAATTTCTATGTACAATATATAAATGTCTACACTAAGCCAAGTAGTCTCAAATGTCTTCCATCACAGCTGTTATTTGCCAAGGCAGAGCCCCTTGTTAATCAAAAAAGTCAGAGAAAGAATAGGAACCTGTCGGAGGCATTGTTAATCAAAAATCAAAGGGAACTCTTGTTACTTTTTGAGTTTTAATCAGGAACCCAAACGTAACTTTGAAAATAGATAAAGGTCAAATCTTCCTTCTAAATTTGGGGAAATTTTTGAAAGAAAAAGAATAGGTACCCATCAAAAGCATTTTGTAATGGGCAGGGTAGACTCCTCTCCGTTCTTACACTTCATCTTCCTTACTTCTTCTTATTCCAAGGAAAGAAATTAGTGGACAGTTAGATGAAGAAATCTGACAGGAAGTAAGAGACATCTTTTCATTCTTGATTGCAAACTGCAGTTTTTGATCTCTCGATCTCTCTCTCCTTTTCCATTCTCTACCTCTCTATTTCTCTGTCTCTCTTTCTCCTTTCTCCGTATAGCAATCTTTCTTTCTATTTTTTTGTCATAAGCAGTTAGTTTTATTTTATACCAAGAGGGCTCCAAACGGTGTTTAACGTAGTGAAAATTTATAATTTATTGCTTTTAAACGGTGTTATAGTATTACCAAGCAATGTAATTTATCGCTTTTTAACTTAAACGTGATTGAATTTTAGATAGCCACTTTTCTTATATGGCAGCACCTCCTTAATTGTAAGAACCAACTTTCTTTCAGTTTCTGCTATTATATATAGTATATGATATGATATATATTGATTGATTTGTCTGTTCCAGCTCGTCTCTAAGGCAAAGGCCTCTTTTATGGCTATTTGAAATGTTCTCCCATAACCTTGTTCTAAACTCTAATTCGTTCTTCTTTCATTTCTCTTTAGTGTTTTTTAATATTTTTTTAAAGTTCTGACAATACCTCAACCACCTTTTCTTGAATATTCAATCACACCAACTGATACAGTCTAGCAGTCAGTAATTACTCCTACATGTATACAGGTACAAGTGAAACCACCGATTTTAAAAATATTGCTTGTAAAATAATCTCCGTATGTATAAATCTTCAATTATACAATCCACGTGGAGTAGTTGGGAACACGCATGATGGCCAGGCCTGACCATGTCTTGCAACCAATTCCTGGGCCATTTGCAAAGAGTATATCTACTACCATGATAATTTTCACAATTTTGGCCGCAATTTGACTACAGAGTGAGTTGTAATGTAGTAGGAAAAAAATGATGGGTTTATGTAAGTTCATAATTCCATCACTTACAAGTCACATGTAGACAAATTGAATTTTTTTTTTCTTTTTAGAAAGTGACAAGTTGACAATTAAAGTTGTGAAAATAGTTGTGTTACATTGGTACCAGACTTACTGATCAGTTACCTATTTGGAGTTTCTCAAAGAAAAAAAAAAAAAGTTTCCTTTTTGGAAAATTGGAATGAAATGCATTATCACTTTCACCACACTGCCCCCACCATCTTTAAGCACTGCTTGCTTGCTGTAACGTAGCTTCCTCAATTGATTCCCAGACTTCAAGGCCAAGCAAAAGACATCCTTCGTAGACTTGGTGATACTGATATCATTGGCTGACCTACACATCATTATACGTAGTTGCCTATTTTGTTTAATTTCTAAATTGATACGGAAATGATTTATTACTTTTTTGGATAAAAATGATGACATTTTGGATAGTCAGCCAGTTTATGTGCAATTTTCAAGCCCATCACACATTGTATGTGTATGACAAATGAAATGGGGAAAGTTATTAGGTACTTTCGGAGTACTATAAATGCGTTATCTTCCCTCTTACATGAATGATAGGTCCCACCATGAATTTAATAAGTGAGACCCACTTTTCATATAAGAGGAGGAATTACGTATTTATGGTACTCCAGAGTATCTAATAATTTTCCAATAGAATTAGAGTTAACAGACTATGGGACTTCTTAAAGGGTCAGGGTTAATGGTTGCCATGTTATTTGCAACATTATTCTATTGCCTATTGAATCATTAATGATAAACTGTCAGTTCTTTGCGAGAGAGGAGGACTTTTGTTATAAATCTTTATCATTATAGGGCACATGATGCCTTTAAAATTTAGGTCATTACCACAGAATGGGTTTCACACGAGAGAGACGTCTTAAGTCTTAACAATTCGACTTATGCTACAGTTTCCAAGAAAAAAAAATCGACTTATGCTACTTTTCCATTATATGACTTCTTTGATAAAAACAATGTGATTCACCGTATTGTTTACTCAAATAAATTTTCTAAGCCAAACTTAAGATTAATTAGGTGGTCCCTTGGAGACAAAGAAAACTTGTAAGAGTAGCTGAGACAAAGAGAATAGGGTGTGTACGCATGCTAGTGGGCAAGGATCGATGCTCCCAAGTAGTATAGAATGAGCAATTTTTTTGAGGCTTCTTGCTGGTTGCAACTTGAGTTAATTAATGCAATTGTACTAGTGGGGACAAAGTGAGACCTAAGGCATCTCTTTGTTTTATATTTGTGATCTCTTGATTAAGTGGACTAAATGTCTAGCTGGCAATGCCAGTACACTTAACATATATATAAGCTGTTATATATGGCGAAGTCTGTTACTTCATAGTTGCATATTTGGACGTCCAAAAGTATGGATACAAATCATACAATAATGTTTACATGGGTTGTCTTGTTTATTGCCATTGGTGTTGTTGGGATGAAAGGTGATGAGATAGGAAATGGCACGGCCAATTCTCAAAGCAACACTACTTCTTTAGCTCTTCAAGGAAATGAAGATACCGGAGGAAGGAACAAAACCTACAATGAAGTTGAAATCAACAAGAATAATAGATATAATGGTGCATATTATAGAAGAGGTGGAGGTGATGGTAGTGGTGGAGGTGGGGTTGGGGGTGGGGGTGGAAGAGGCAGTGGAGGAGGAGGCGGCAACGGCGGTAGTTATAGATGGGGATGGGGCGGTGGCGGAGGAGGGGGAGGGGGAGGGGGAGGAGGAGGGGGAAGAGGTGGAGGGGGAGGGGGAGGTGGAGGAGGTGGAGGTGGAGGAGGAGGAGGGGGAAGAGGTGGAGGTGGAGGAGGAGGAGGAGGTGGTCGTGGATGGGGATGGGGATGGGGATGGGGGGGTGGAGGGGGTGGTTGGTATAAATGGGGTTGTGGAGGACAACCAAAACATGGTAAAAGAAAGGGAGGAGGAGGAGGAGGAGGTGTGAGAGGCATGAACAAGAAGGAAGAGTATAAGCTAGGAGAGTTTGCCCAATGCATGGCTAGAGGAAGGTGTAGAGGCATGAGATTGGATTGCCCACTTCACTGTGGTGGACCTTGCTTTTATGATTGCCAACATATGTGCAAGGCTCACTGTCGACGATCCTGATTTGCTTGCTACCTCTCCAATTCTGAACTATTTCTCGGAGTTGAGTTCTTCAAATATTACAGAAGAATACTATGACGAGTAGTGTTTTTCTTTCCATTCCAAGAATCTTGGGTTGGGGTCCTTGGGGATGATTTGGATTTCAGATATCAGCGGCTTTTTTTTTTTTTTTTAAATAAAAAAAGTGGGTTTGTTTGTATGCTTGATTTTATATTTTATTTTTTGTCTCCATGGATTTTCTTGATGGGAAAAAACGTGCATATTGTTCATGCATGTCATGTGGAGACTCTAGGCTTATATTTTATGTCTACAAAGTCGTGCTTGGTCCGTTCCAACTTTATATTCTTTTTAGTGAGTATGGCGATTGATTGTATTTCAAAGAAAATTTTGATTCTGTTGGAAGATGAGAACTAGATTAGGAATTTAAGGGCATGCACTCAATCTACTAATACGATGAACCCACGCAGATTAACCCAACTTGACTTAACGTCTCAGGTTGAGTTCTAAGTATATTTTTGAAGCTTGGGTTGGGTTGACAAAATTTTCAACCAAGTAACCCGACCGCGCTATTAAGGGAGTGTTTGGTACACGCACTTAAAAATTGAAAATATGTGTTTGAAAACTTGTGTGAAAATACATGTGGGTAAAAAAGTATATAAAAATACGTGTAATATTATTTAAACACTGAAAACATATATTTGAGTGGGTGTACCAAACGAGACCTTACGTTTAAAAGATAAAACAGATCAAGAATTGGTAAAAAGTGGGAATCGGGTGTTTTTTCGGTTCTTTGATTGTACCAGTTTTTTAAAACCATGCAATTGTGTAAATAATGATAATTTATATTGAATAATGACTTTAAATGGTTGAATGAAAACTTAATTAATTTTTTTATTAGGATTGATTAAATAAGCGCAACCTGACTACGCAACCAAACCTAATACCCCTACAAGCTAGCTAAGTTGAGTTGGTTTGGAGATTTCTCCTCACAAAGATCTTGTTAGTTTGGAATTACCTCAACTCTAATTCAACTTGATCCATGCACACTTCTAAATATGATTGTTTTATATAAATGGATAAGATGTTATTAAAAAGACTTTTTTTTTTAAATGTACCATAATCGGTTGACTAATTTAAACACGTCCAAAAATATTTTTTTTTAAATGTACTCTCTCATCCCATGAAACACATGTAACATGTTACATTAAATTTAAATTATTTAGAATTATAATATATTTTTTCTTTCCAAATAATAGTATAATGTCTATATTATTGAAACTTGAATTTTAAGGTAATCTTTTGAATATTTATCAATTTTATTACTTTTTTAAGGCTCGTATCTCTAAATTATAATGCCTATTTTGTTTGTATTTTTAAGCCTAAAACTAAAGATTTTGGCCCAAATAGAATAAAATTTCATACTTTTCAACCCAAAAATTTGAGTTCAAAAAAATAAAATTTTGAACTCAAAATTGAAAAGAAAACCTCCAAAAAAAATAATTTAAGGCCCAATTAGTCCGAAATAGACCAAATGGACCAAATTATTTTGAATGGACCGAATGTACTTTAGTTGACCAAATGGAGTGAATTGAGGTGCATTGGACTGAACAGACCGAACTGGACCATATGAGCCTAAGTGGACTGTATGGACCGAAGGGACCAAATTGGACAGAAGTGGACCAAATGGAACAGATTGAACCGAATTATATTTAATGGACCAAAATACTATGTTGATCTGGCTCAAAAAGAGTGTAGTAACAATAAATACTACGCTTTAGTTTTTAGATATTATATAACTACAAAATAATTAGGAATTTGTTTATTATGTTGTTGATGTGAAACTAACTAATTATGTCAGTTTGTAAATTTTTTAGTTAGTAAACGTTATCGTTTAAATGTTCTTTTTACTATTTAAAATTTAAACCCAAACATTTATAAGATGCATTATTTAAAAGAACTTATTGTTTGATTAATATTAATTTTAAAAAAAAGCTTAAGTAACTTCATGTACTAATAGATTTGGAAAAAATAATTAAATTAACTCATTTAATTATTTACTAATAGATTTTACAAATGAAATGCACTAAAGTGGATTGAATGGACCGAAATGTTACACTGATGTGGCTCAACAAGAGCATGGTAATAATAAATTATGCACTTCAACTTTTAGATATTCTTATATAGATGTAGATATGAAATAATGTTATGTTAAGAGAACACTATTGTTAAATGTGTCTATTTTTTAATTGAAGAAAGGGTAATAAATGGAAAATAAATTAAAAAGTTCACCAAAGACTATTACTCACTCTAGTTATTTATTCTTTTTGGGGGGGGGGGGGGGGGTAGTTTAGAAAACCCATGTGGTTTCCATGTAAAACACCTAGGTTTTGAATATGACACTTGACCTTTGTCTCATATTGCTTTTATGTATAAACTGTTAAACATATGTGAAAACAAACGGTGAGTTGCTTGTGTGATGACATGTCCATATTTAGAGTTGTATTTTCACATAAAACAATAAATGTGGGGAGGGGGTGTTGCATTCAAAAACCCCCCAAGAAGTTAGTACCACACAATCAATTGCTTACTTATAAAATAATATTATAAATGGGTTAAGTGTTACACAAAAAACCTTAAGTAGGTTCTTTGTTTTAAGGAAGAACCACAGGAGGTTTTGTATACCTTCCCCTAATTTTTTTTTTTGGGCCCAAATTTAATTATTAAAATACTTTTAACGATTTAGATTGAACCTAAGGTCAGTATTGTTGTATAATTAAATAAAAATGGAACCACAATAACAACTAAATCCTTTTTTAAAAAATAAAAAATAATAATAATTGGTTGCACAACTGACTTGTACAATGGATAGGGACAAAACTTTGAGTTAGGGGGGTAACTTTATTATTTGCTGTGTACTGCAGTTTCAATCTCTCACTTTGCTACTACTTAGCTGTTGATTTTTTTTTTTTTTTTTTTGGATAAGAACAAAATTATTTTTGCTTAGAACTTTTTAAAGGGCAGGGTTGTTTTTGTTGTTGAGCTTTTTTTTTTTTTTTTTTGGCTTGTATATTTTGTTTTAGATTTTAGATCTATATATATATATATATATTTTTATGGTCACTAAAATGAGAAAAATGCTAGAGCTACAAGCTTTTATTTTTTATAAATTACCGATATGATAAGTGTTTACAGATAAGTAAAAAAATGATGTGAGTGATAGACCAATTATGCAAACCAATAAGAATTTGCTACTAAAACAGTTTGTAATTTTTTTTTAAAAAGTTTGTGAATATAGCATTACACTTAAGAAGAATAGATGATATTGTTTAAGGGAAACAAAATGTAATTTTATAGAACAAAATTGCTAAAATTAGTACACATATATAAAATAATATTTTTTAAAAAATTGGGGGGAGAAGGGGGGGCCATTGCCCCCTAGTCCAATAACAGCTCCATCCCTGACAATGGACATCTACAAAAAAAAAAAAAAAAGACGATTATAGAGATATCAATGTGGTAATAGCTAAGAGTTTTGTAACTCAGTTGCATTATTATATTCTCCCGTTGCATTATTGTAAGGGGAAAAAAAACTCTTTTTTGAGTAGAAATATGTAATATGCCTAATCCTCTTTGCACAAATCCCACGAACCTAAGAAAAAGAAGGGGAGTGCCAGGTGGTAACCTTATTAGGAATGTAGGACTATGATGTATGAGCTGTGAGGACATATCAGTATATTTTTCCAAAAAGTCGAGTTTCACAGCTTATTTCATGACCACAACTTGTTGGACTGCAAATTGGGATTGGTGATAGATATAAGTTGTGTGAGTAGTAAGTTTAAATAAAAGAGACTGTCTATCATTCTCTTAAGTTCTTAACGACTTTAAAAAATAATTGTGGAATGAATTACAGTATATCCCTAACAAAATAGTGTTTTTTACAAGTAATAAAAGCTTCTAGTTGGACCCATAATACTATACAATAAAAGCCAACAGAGTTTCCATTTTGGAACCGAAAAGGAATAGGAAAACGATGGTGCACTAGTCCCCAGTCCCCACGAAAGAAAAATTCTGCATTAAGACAAAAGGAGACCATCCCTTTTGGCTCATCTGGATCTCTCTCTATCTTGCATTCTCTTCCCTTATCTGATACAGTCATACGGTAAGTTAATTTTAACTACCACCACCACCATTGTCATCATCTTCTGCCAACCTTTCACACTTTCACCATGTTTTACAGTCTCAAAAAAAAAATTTTTCTTGACTAAATGATCACAAATCTGAAACACATGCAAATATGCAATACATCACCCGACAAAAGGTGCAAATAAGTGGTGCACAAGGATGTACTTTTTAAAAATATTATTCAATCAAATCAAAAAAGATTGAAATAATTTTGCCAAAAAATTCAACGTGATGCTCAAAGTATCTGCCTATCTTTACTTTACATGCCACCAAATTGAATGAAAAGCAAATAGCTCAGTAATTTCCAGGAAGAGAAACAAAACGACAAAAACTGAACCTCGGTTGGGTTATAGGCTTATAGCCTGTAGGACATTCAGAAAGTGGAAAATATATATGAGCATAAGCTCATGGAATCTTTACCACTGCTGTTGGTAGAGATGACATTAGAAGCATGGCAAAATTTGCCAAATGGTATATTTTTAGAAAATTTTTAGAAAAGTAGCACACAATAAAAGTTATTTAGTTAGTTAAACTGTTTTTAGAATTTTGGGTTGGAAGTCGAGTTTGACAAACTCGACTTCCAAGCAGGACCAAACAGAATGCATTAATATTGCTTGGAAGTCGAGTTTGCTAAACTTGATTTCAAAAAACAGTCTAACTAACTAAAAAACTTCAAACATATGCTATTCACCCAATTTTTTTCTAAAAAATCCTATTAAGCAAATTTTGCCCTTAGAAGCATCCTTTTGGTAAGGCCCAAAAAGATTTTCTGTTGGTTTGGTTGTGAGCTGCAATCATTAAACAACAATATTACCAACATAATCATTTTCACACTCAATTTCATGATTTGCTGTCTTGTGCGATTATGATCTGTGAGTGATTGACAGAATTTGTTGGGTAGTGGGGAAAGAGTATCCGCCACTCATAATCGTTAAATTGAATAAGTTGTGAAATTTGGTGTACGATTGAGTGTCTATAGATTTATTTATCACTAAAGCTTGGATGTCTTGTTTTTGTTAGGTGGAATTCAAAGGCAACTTTTTTACTGTTATCTTGGCTCTTCTTTAGCCTGAGGTTGTTTTTTATTGGGAACTTGTAAATATTGTATTTGATAGTAAGTCTTTTCTAGCTATGACATCTTTTGTAAATTGGGTAGCTTCCCATACCCTAAAATCTTATTATTTCCTTTGATTATAATCTTGTCGGTTTGGGCGGCCTCGAACTTGGCTTTTGGGTCTTTGCCCATCTCCTTTATCCTCTTTTGGGTCTTTTTCCCCTTTGGATAGAGACTTTTCTTTTTAACGAGAGTCTTATTTAAGGAAAATCTTTATGGTAGAATTTTAATTTATGATGTCTATTTTATGATAGTTGATCTTTATTATTAAATTAAGACACCAATTAGTTTCAGGTATAGACGGGATTTGAATTCAAATTTCTTATTCAACAACAAATGACTTACTATTTGAGCCAAATAAAACCCACCTCTAAACAAAAAACTTATAAGATATTATAGTTAAATAATTTAAACTACTATTTGTAAATCTATAAATAGTATACATTCAGCAAACTAGAATTCAATATTACTGCATGAATCAAAATTGAGTATAATTGAATGAGTTAATTAAAGTCAATCGGATTATAACATAGAAAAAGAAATTCATCAAGGCTAGTGTTTGACATTGTGTCCTTACTTCTTAAGAAAAATTTCGTCTCTCACAATAACTTGGACGCTTGCCTTCCTGGATATAATGATCTATTACACCTAAGAAATACTGTAACCTTTGTGCCTGAAAAATTAACCAAAGTTTACGTTTAACACTCTCTAATAGACACTATATATGATGCAAAGAGGTACTAGACTGAAACGCAAGAGGGATAGATATCTATAGACAGAATTATGATTATTTAAAATAGTTGCGAAAGCAAAAGACATAATCAATGAATAGACGCAAAAAAGTGATAGTAGCTAGCAAGCCTGAAATGTTTGTTAACAAAATTTAAAATTTAAATAAATTTTACCAAAAAAGATATATATAGGTAGAGACCAAGCCAGACCCATGACCATGCCCACGTCTGGTCCCAACCCAATTCACTTTGGTGGGGTGGACTAGGGTGAGAATGAACCATTCGAGTTCCTAAACAATGAACATGAGGCTAGGGTGAATCCAATTAAGCACGGCTTTTATTCTTAGTTTCTCATACTCGACCCTACAAGAAGTGCCATCACTACCCTTTTTAGAATTTGGGCGTCACTCTCTCAATCACGTTCACTGTGATGTTACTAGACCAAGAGAAACAAACAATTATGTGAATCTGACACAAAACTTTCCTATAATTCTTTGCTCCCGATTTCAATTTCGTCCGCAATAAATAATGTTTGAAAATCAACTGTGGTTACTCTTAATGAGATAGTTGTGAACAAATCAATACATTAATGTGAGATTGTAACACCAAAATTTTCAATTCTACCCATATTAATTTCGGCGACTTTATTTCTCCAAAAAAAAAAAAAAAATTTCTGGTGTCTTAAGTATAACTCTAAACATGACCCATGTTTATAAAGCGGCTAGTCAAGACGCCAAGTAATCGGTTTAAGGTCTACATTAAGTCATGACACAGGATTTGGTACTTGCAAGTGTAGTTATAATTGTTCCCGACTGCCAACGGGGGCTTGGCTCAGCTAGTAAGGTTCGGACACGTTGTCTAACTCACTTAGGTTCAAGTCTCACTGCCAGCAGGAGTCTATTGGTGGGCATTCACACGAGTTGGCCTATAGGCTTTAACCTTAGCATTCTATCTCGGAGCTGGCGTAACCTAACTAATTCCTATTTTTGTTTACCAAAAATAAATAAATAAATAAATAATTGTTCCCGACTCACTCAAACTCTATTCATAAATAGCGTGAAATCACCCGTGCATTAATAAGGCTTGTTACTATTTGAATCCATATCCTCATACTCGCAAGGCCATATATGACTTATTGGTTTTGAGCTTAGCGGTTGAAAGCGTTAGCTAGACCCTTGTAAACTATCAAGACCCAACAAAAATCTCAATTTTGGAACCGAAAATAATGCTGCACTAGTCCCCAGTCCCCACAGAAGAGAAAAAAATCTGCATCAAGACAAAAGGAGACCATGCCTTTTTGCTCAGCTGAATCCCTTTCTTCCTGTCTTCCTCATCAGATAAGTTCTCTCCACCACCGTTCATCGTCATCTTCTTCCATCCCATGTTACAATTTCAAATCCCAAAGACGTATATGCAGTACTTCAACCGACCAAAAGTGCAAATGAGTGTTGCCTCTAATCTAATGTCACTTCCCCCAAAGTTATTTGTCACTGTATTTTAGATTTTTCAATCAAATTTAAACAAAGTACATAGCTTTTGTGTTATAAACTTTTTCTTATACTAAATTCTAATTGGAAATGGATAAATTTATATAGATCCAATTCCATAGGTGTTGTATCTAATGTATAATATCTAAGAAAACATGTATAAATTCTGCCCTTTAGTAATTATCAAAAGAATGAATAAGTTTATGAAACAAAAAAATTCCATAATATTTTTAGTGGTTAAAATGATTAGTGCATAATAGATGAGAATGAAGTAGGTTATGAAACTATAGTAATATTAGTATGTTACTCTGATCAAATTTACCACCTTAATAATTTGTTAAAAAAGATTGTGAAAAAACAAAAAGCGTGTCTAGCGTTGGTCTATCTCAAAGACAAATTGTCCTTCATCTGAAATTCTGTAATAGGTTGTACTTTGTAGAGATATTCAATCATAATTTTGCCACAAATTCAACATGAGAATCAAAATATCTGTCTGTCTTTACATGCCAGCAAATTGAAAGACAAACAAAGAGCTAAGTGATCTCTGTGGTAATTTACAATGAAGCTTGCATTCACAATTACAAGGTGGAAGCTAGAGAGACAAAAACGATGAAAGCTGAACCTGGGTTGGTTTACAGGACACACTGAAAGTGGAGAAGAAATTAAAACTAGTGATGAAAACAAAAACAGAAACAACATTCAAGCCAAATCAGGAAAATTAATTGGATGTTGTTAAAAAGATAAGATTTGGAGGTTTTTGATTGATTCTAACAGAAGGTCCCCCTAGATCTCTTATTAGAGCCAGTGAATGAAGGACTAATTTGTGGAACAGTGAATCCATCATCCAACCACCTTTTGCTGGCTTTAATGTTTGTACCATCCTTAATGATCTCTTTGAATCCAGCTTGTCCTGCAGCCATTTGTGGAGCACACACAGCAGGAACTGGTCCTTGTGGGACCCAAACTCCAAAGCTCATATCAGCTGATGAGAAAGATTCCATATTGCTCTCAATATCAGCATCCAGAAACGCCAATACACCATCACCAGTCTAGAGATCCAGTACAAAATCATCAGTGAATATTTGGGTAATTCATATATTTTTTTTTCAAGAACCTGAAACCAAAGATAAAGGGAATCAATGCAAACCTTACAGAAACCAAAGGGTGCACAAGTTGAATCAAGAAAGTCCTCAACATGCCAGCCAGGAAGGGTCTCTATTAAGTACTCTGATATGCTACTTGTTTGGTCTGCTACCAAATTTTCGCCAGCACTCTTGTTGTTAGTGGTGATGGTCGGTGGTGTAGTTTTGGTCAGAATAGGTGGTTGTGGAATTGCTAGAGGAGCAGCAGCAACAGAGTTCTTGATCAAGGACTGAGATTTATGATGATCAGGAACAGAATCACAAGCTTTGGTTAAAGCAGCTGTAGAGGGTGTATACTGAGCTGAGGTAGCAGAGAGCTTAACCCCAGTAAGAAGAAACCTATTGTGCTTCTGGGTGTGCTCGTTGGCTGTGTGGATAGGAAAGTCACACTCTCTGCACAGAATAGCTCTGTCTTGCTGACAGAACAAGAAAGCTCGCCTCTCCTACGTTAATACAAACAAACAAACAAACAAACCCATTACTCAAACTTATTCATGAATAAAAACTCAGCTAATACTCAAGAAGCTCAACTGGTATCTCTTCCTGTTTCCAACAAAGACGTTCAAAATTCAAATCCACGTCCCCTGCTGTAACTATTCAAAGGGTTTTGTGGGTATTACCTGGCAAATATCGCAGATAGGGAATTCTTTGGAAGATGGGTGGAGAAGCGAGAAGCGTTGGTGCTTGGAGGCGAGCTTGTTGGCGTGGTGGACGCCGTGGTCGCAAGCATCACAGAGGGCTGCCTCATCAGCGGTGCAGAACACAGAGGCCTCATCTTTGTTACAGACATCACACTGGATCTTCATCTGTTTGTCACAGTGAGTTTGAGGTAGCTAAAGCCAGAGGAAAGGTAATGGTGAGAAAGACAGAGAGGAGTGGAGCGGAGCGAAAGCTTGTAGAGAAGGAAGAAAAGGAAGTTAAATAAGAGAACAATATAGCGTAAATAGTTTAATAGAATTATAAACTATGGAAAAGGATATTTGCGAAATAAGGGTCAAATCTCAAGCTCTTGTCTCTTTCCCCATCTACAAGATAATTTTTAGAGAATTGAATGCAATTGCAGTAAATGTATTGAGGTTAATTGGTTGTTAAAGTAAGTGATTTGGTGAATATTTTGCAGTCCTAGAGTCCTAAATAGGTTTTACAGTGAAGTCTATGTCTTAGTTTCAAATTTTACGTCTTATGAGTGCCTAACTTTCATCAAGTTTAGCACTATTTTCTCTGTTTGGGTAAATTTCATCCCATTGAAAAAATTGAGAAGGTATCTTACGTATCCCTCGTCTAAATGGTCTCTCATAATGACACATTGAGCATGTTGGTGTGAGTCTATTCAAAACACTTCAGACTTTACTGTGAATTTTACATTGGTTTGCAGCAAACTCATTGTGTTAATAAGCTGTTGTAAATCTCTTTTGACGGCCTAGCCTAAACTAAGGTCTTATTTATACCACACACATGCCCCTCTTTCTCTTGATTCAAACAAAACTCGTTTATTCACCAAAAGTTTTTTCAAATCTCGAGTATCTTTCAATCTCAAAAATCTATCTAATTACTTTTTGAAGAAACTCACTTCATATTAAGGAGAACAATTGTCTTCCACATCAAAGAAAAACGGTCTATTCAACGTTAAGAAATATTCCAGACGTGATTAGGAATTTGAAACAATATCTAATCTATTAGAGCATCACCATTAGGTCTTCCATAAAAAATGTCATTTTAACACACCAAAAGCATACTTTATTATTTTAGCACATCATTTTAAAATATACCATTTATCAGATGTTTTATTCTTCAATCCTATATATTAAAATAATATATACATCACATTAAAATATCATTAAAAAAAACTTCAAATAGTAATATATACTACACAACTCACCACCACCACTGCCCATAGCACCATTGCCCATAGTAGCCCACCCCTACAATCACCGCAATCCATCACTGCCGACAACCATAACCAAAACCCAAAATCAACCAACCAACCCACTACCACCGACCACCATAACTAAAATCCAAAATCAACCAAAATCCAAAATTAGCCTACACCCACCAACATAACCCACCAACATCAGCCCATTACAACCCATGAAACTCAACCCATATCCACCAAAAAAAAAAAAAAAACCCAAGGCAATATGAGAGTGTGAGGTGGACGGCGCTGTGTGGTGGACGGCGATGTGCCCGTCTGAACCCATCCATTACCGATCTGCCCAACCCACCCATCAAACCACAGCAAAAAAAAAAAAAAAAAAAAAAAAAAAAAAAACAGCTAGAAAGAGATCGGCGGGGAAGTGATGCGTCGGCATCGGCGTGGAATTGATGGTCGACGTCGGCGTGGAAGAGAACTGATGGTGAGAAGAAAATATGAGAGGATGAGAGAGCTATGATATTCGGTGTTTGAGAAAAAAAGGAGGAAGAGACTGACAAAGAAATGAGAGAGAAAAGAATAAAAAATTCATTAAAATTATACCACATCTTTCCATACGCTTCTATCTTGGGAACGTTACTGTTTATATGTGTCAAATATTTTGACATTTGACACACCTCATGAGAGAGAATTTTTGGTGTTTGGTGTGCTAAATGTCAAATATTGGGTATTTGGCACACTGATGATGATGCTCTTGTATTATTAAAAACTGGATAATTGGAAAATGGCATTGTCCATTTACCCTACCTGAGTGAATCACTTTTTGTTGATGACTCATTTTTGTTCGTACTTTCTTTCCAAGGGACCGCCCCCGACTTCTCTGCGAGTCTACTGCTGGCAAATCAATTTCTAGACCATTTTTAAAATTCTAAAATAGCTACCTTCCAAGACGTTTCAATTGGTCCACATTTAGTTAATCCATGAACAATTATTGATTTGTAATGTTAAAATAATAATAACAACAACGAGTGGAGAACACTGGAGTGTAGTAGATGGAGACTGAAAGTTGAGTGCTACTGCACTATCCTTTTTTTTTTTTTTTTTTTTTTTTTTTCTTGACGCACAGTGTATCCTCAAGGTGGACAACCAGAGACTAATCACTGCTCGCACCGGGTGAGCCCTGAGGGGGTAAAGTGCTGGCCCAAGGAATGTTTTCAGAATGTAGGTCGCAGGACTCGAACTGGGGAGCACACCCAGTCGAGCCCAGGACAAGCATCCTGCTACTGCACTATCCTGTTCTTTGTTAATTATTTCTAGCTGTAATTGCTGCTTTATTTATTTATTTTTCCCTACTACATTACACTTGGATACATAAAGAGGTGACAACTCAAGCAAAAGGAGAATTTTGTTCATTTTGTTTATTCAATAAATACAATTTATTTTCCTATGAATAATAATAAATAAATAAATCTATAATCCCTTTCTGCTTTTGGTAAGCTAAAATGGAAAAAGAGAGAGCTCCAATGTGATTTTTTATTATTATTTAAATTTCTTCATTGTGACCTTCCTATAAAAAGCATAAAGTAATTTTTAATGTACTTTTGTGAAGCAATTTTTCAAATAAAGAGTTAACGGATGTCATAAGTATATTT
The DNA here is from genome assembly GCA_033629205.1 of Lithocarpus polystachyus. NCBI lineage: Eukaryota > Viridiplantae > Streptophyta > Magnoliopsida > Fagales > Fagaceae > Lithocarpus > Lithocarpus polystachyus. Next base: position 11,507,287 of record CM066163.1, on the reverse strand, counting down.
GTTAGTGGATCATTTTTAGAAACATTTTTATAGGAAAAAAAAACTAATTTTTTTAACAACTTTTTATATTTATCATTAAAGTACAATTAAAACTTTTTAAAAATAATCTACTAATAAATACTCTAAAGGCATTCATTAATTGAACTCATTTTATTTTTTTTTTAGATAAATTGAACTCATTTTATAATACGAATAGATTATAGAACAATTGATTTTATGATGACACGTGTAAAGTTATAATTATATATCATCAAAAAAACAGCGGTTCGGTCTACTATTAGAAAAACTATCGCCTAAGCTTACTCCATAAAACAGGCACCTCACAAGCATGTGACACTGTATAAGATAATTTCCATTACCACTGATTATTGGATGTTGGACCTTAGAAAAATAAAATAAAATAAAAATCTCTCGTTCTTTGAAATAAATTAACACAAGTTGGAATCTAAAATTATTAAACTATTGCCTTGATCTTCCCTTTACCATCAAGTTGACAAGATTCAAAATTCAATACCTACCGCATTTTGGAAGAAGCATTCACTAACCTAGAGGTATGTTTGGTTAAGGGTATTTATTAATTGAACTCATTTTATAATACCAATAGGTTATAGAACAATTGATTTTATGATGACATGTGTAAAGTTATAATTATATATCATCAAAAAAACTACGGTTCGGTCTACTATTAGAAAATGTATCGCCTAAGCTTACTCCATAAAACAGGCACCTCACAATTATGTGACACTGTATAAGATAATTTCCATTACCACCGATTATTGGATGTTGGACCTTAGAAAAAATAAAATAAAATAAAAATCTCTCGCTCTTCGAAAAAAATTAACACCAGTTGGAATCTAAAATTATTAAACTATTGCCTTGATCTTCCCTTTACCATCAAGTTCACAAGATTCAAAATTCAATACCTACCGCATTTTGGAAGAAGCATTCACTAACCTATAAGGTATGTTTGGTTAAGGGTATTTTAGATATGGGAAAGAAATTGAACTATTGCCTTCATCTCTTTTGCAAGAACAAAAATTGGGAGGAAGGTAAACAGGGATGAATGGTATTTTTCCTTTTCCGTCCGGGCCCACAATTTAAACCCCCAAATAGGACAAAAAAGATAAGGGAAAATGGGGAGATGTGGACAACTACGATTTTGCCCCTCTCATGTCATCCTAATATTTTAGTTTTAACACAACATTTTAATATAACATATTATTGTAACAAAATTTTAATTACTATAAAAAAAATGTTATATATATTTTTACAATAGTGATAGAATAGAAATTAATACAAAAATGTTATTTCTTTCCTTCATTTTTTCCTCACAACTAAACGTAAGAAAGTTACTTTTTTTATTTTTTTTGAAAAACAAACTAACTGCTAAATACACACATAGGGATGGCAATAGGGCGGGGCAAGTCTGAAAGATGGGGTGTTCGCCCCCACCCCACAAGGTCTTGTCCTCATAATACAAAATTAATGATTCAATAGTGTAGGGGCAAAAGGCCCAACATCAGATCCTGGGCCGTGGGTCCGTCCGAGGAGACCTATACGTCCAAAGACTACACCTCATAAAGCATTTGCCCGGCCTGATCCAATGCTGAAGTGCGAATCTCGTGGGAGAGAGCCTTGTCCGAGGAGACCTTCTGCTCGGACTATTAAAAAGGTGTCCCAAATCAGTGCACCAGCCTCAATCTTATCTCTCCTAGAGAATCCCTCGATTTGTGTTGACCGTAAGGATAGATGGCGAAAATCAGATATTAAGCAAAAAGGCTGCTGCCACCGCATTTATGACCCTGCAGCTAACATCATGGCCGCATTAATGAGAAAAGACTCCTGAACAGTGACCCCCTCCTTTACAGCTGCCCCCGGAAGGGATAAGGATGAAAAAAGCCCATGTGATGGGTGAGGGCATATAAATAGAAGGAGGAGGGAAGAGAGAAGAGGGGGGGAAAAAAGAAAGAAAAGAGAAAAGCCCAAATAATATTTGTACTAACACACTCCTCGGACAGTGCCGAAGAGAATATTGTAGCCCGTGATCATATCATCAATATACATCTGGTCATTACCATACTTGGGCCTTCAACCCATACGAGTCTACTCCAGTGATCTTTTATCCACCCTCTTTACAAATTCATTGTTAGGATATTAAATACAGTCTGGGCCTCCAGCTCTCTTGTTAACAGGCCCAATCGCGCTATTTGTGTCCTTACAAATAGTATATAAATTTGTTTATAATAAAGACAAAAGAAAATGTTAAAATTAGTACCTTATTTCCGACCTTGCTAGTAAAAAAAAAAAAGATGCAAAAAGCCTTATTGGGTAGAATAAAATAAGTTGATAATATGTTTGTTTAAATAGTAGGGTTTTAGGGAATGAAAAGTTTACAATTTAACTCTTATCAATGCGGGGCAAGGAGGGGCGGGGCAGATTGGGTCTAAAAAGTCTAAACCTATCCCTGCCCCACCCTGTGGTGCGAGACTAAAATCTCACCCAGTGTGGGGCGAAGCAGGGAGGGGCAGGTCAAGCTAAACAAGGCAAAATTGCCATCCCTGCACACACACTTAGTTACATTCTCTCACCAAGCTCTAACACATTACTTAACCTAAAGTTCCACTACAAAAGGGAGTTACATACATTTCCTATCTTCTAACATTTCTATCTCTTCTACGAAACACCCCTGAAGAATAATAACAATTTTCACTCTTTCTGGTTTTCAATATTTTCTGTATTTCCCATCATACCAACCAACAATAGCCTAAGATAAAGAGGTTATGCATCATAATTTGAAGGACAATATTAGCACCAAAGTAGAAAGCTTGCAACTATCACAAATAATTTAATCGTCTATTAGAGTTATGATCACGAAGACTATAAAGTGAGTGATGGTATAGGTATACTACAAACTTTACTACATAAATTGATGTGTCATTACACACACACAAATTTCTAACATTCATTTATTATTCTTTTGAAATCCACCAATAATCTTCATTGTCATATCTGTTAGGTTTTAAATTTGTATAGTTTTATTGGCAAACACGTGAACACAAACTTATCTAGTTATATCTCATAGACTCTAGTGGAATGGTTAAACAATGCTCAAGGTACTACTTCAGTGTGCAAGAACAAGAAATCATTTGATTCAAGGAACAAAAGTTTTAATAGTTTTGACCTATTGAAACTTAAGTTCAACTGATGGTTCTACTTATTTTCATAATTTGTTTTGCAGCTCATTAGCCCATCAGATGATTAGGCTTTCAAATTTACTTCACTAAGTATTTAAAGAAAACCCTAAGGCATTTTTTCAAGACTTTGGAGCAACTCAGTTTGAGATCTAAAAAGTTTGTACTTACTACTCTTTCAAGTCTCTATCAAGGGAGTCAATCTTGTACCGGAGGCTGTACCAGTTTGACCAGTGGAACGATATATCTCGGTACTGGTCAATACCGGTGTACCGTTTCGGGTTTACCGTTATTTTATATGTGTGTGTGTGTGTGTGTGTGTGTGTGTTTATGTTATAATATATATAAAAGTTTACCACAAAACGTTACCTTAATTCATAACAAATTATTCATAGTTTTAGACTTTAGCATCAATTAAAAGAAAAAAAAAAAACACAATATAAAAATAGAAAGTTTAATTGTTTATTGCACACTAAGAAAACAAATAATACTAATAAGTTAATATAAATAAGTTATCATTCTGCTCTTACAAAAATTCAAAAATTACAAAACTAAAAAAAAAAAATTTGTACCGGCCAGTATTGCCCGAAATCGGCCGGTATTTAAACCGGTATGAAACGTTGACGTTTTGATACCAGTATATGTACCGGTACGGTATTGACTACGCTCGATCGATCATCACTCACATAATCTTTAAACCGGTGGATTCAAGTTGCTGATCTCTAGATATCAAGTGTACTAGATTCAAATCTTCAAGGAGACATTGAAGTTATGGGCTGCAGGTTCATGCTGCAGTAGATTACTATTAGAAACATATGTGGGATTCATAACTCAGTTCGGTAACTGTACTTAGATTTATAACAAATATGGTTATTTTAACTGTAAATCTCTATCTAATAGTGAATCTGTTCACCTTGGGGATTGATAAGGTCAAATCTCCCTAGGTTTTTTCTGTGAAACGATTTGTTTCATTGGTTTCCTAGATCATCATATCTTGTCTCATTTATATTTCCGCACTTTCATGATATTGAATCATTGATGATTATATATTTGACCTAATGCTTCCATAAGTAACCTAAGTATCCAGTTGACCTTAAAATTAGTTAAATATCGTGAGTCTAAACCCAACAACATCAATTTGTAAAAGTTATATAATCAAATTTGTAATATATCTTTAGTATTTTCCTGTAAAGATAAAGATGCAAATGTTGTTAATGTGTTTTTGACCTCTTTCGGATGGGGTGGTGTGATGATCAGTTTCTCTCTCATTCTCTCCGCAATTGGGGATTATGGGACCTCTCTTTATGTCCGAATGGCATGGGGAGCATGGGACTCATTTAAAAGAGCACATTTATGAATCCAAGCAATTCTTTGTGATAGAATAAGGAATAGGAGCAAATAGCCGAAGAGTCTTGGCTGTCTAGATGGCGGATTTTTTTTCAAAATAACAATAAAACCTAAACTATATAGTTAGTAGACTAACGTTTAAAACAAATTTGGTTTATAACAATTCGAGTGTCTTGGACTCGATTTCACTATAGCAAATCAAGTTCAAGACACTCGATTTTGGTATTTTAGTAGGTTTGATGCGGAGGAATGATCCACGTGGAAATCGAGTCTTAAAAACTCGATTTTACTGTTCATCATCTTCTACCTTCCTTCACTTTTTTTTTTTTTTTTGTTCCTCCATCTGATGAGGGTTTGATTAGGATTGCACAAAGCTTTGAGCATTTGGATGGTACGGTCTGCAATGGAGGCGGAGGAGCGGCAACTGAGTTAGTTCACTTCCACTCGAAAGCGCAGATCGTGGACAAGGTGTAGATCATGGACGGAACAAGGTGCAGATCGTGGCGGAGAAGCGGCGACTGAGTTAGCGCAACAAGGTGCAGATCGTGGCCGGAAAAGCGCAACAAGGTGCAGATCATGGACTTGAAGATGATGAACAGCAAATCGTGGACTTGAAGATGATGAAAAAAAAAAAAAAAAAAAAAAAACGAGGTAGAAGATGATGAACAGTAAAATCGAGTCTTTAAGACTCGATTTCCATGTGGATCATTTCTCCGCATCAAACCTACTAAAATACAAAAATCGAGTGTCTTGAACTCGATTTGCTACAGTAAAATCGAGTCCAAAACACTCGAATTATTATAAACCAAATTTGTTTCAAACGTTAGTCTACTAACTATATAGTTAGAATTTTATTGTTATTTTGAAAAAAAATCCCTAGATGGCTGGGGCATCATGGAAAGTTGTCAGGTAATGGGCAATATTGCTATCTCGTCCCTTTTATGAGCAGTGAGTACTGTTAGTAAATTTTGCACCTTTATACATTTATTGAGGGTTAATTGAATACTATATTTCTAGAGATGGCAAATCCATATTCTCCAAGAAGTCCCTCATGCCTTTCTTGTAGGCATAAGTTTGCTTTTTTATTTTGAGAATCGGCATAAGTTTGCTTTGAATATAGTATAATATAGAGAATCGTGTCATGGTTACCCAACGGATATTTTAGGTTGGGAAGGGGAAACTAAAGAGAATGAAACTTTCTCCAATGGGATCTATTTATATAACAAGATTTAAGACTCCTAATACTCTTATCAATGACTTATTAAGTCTTTGATATTCCTCTAGAAACTCTTAAGTATGGAGATTAGCCAATATTCTCAACCTTTTAACATATATTCAATGGTTCTAAACTTGTAATCACGCATTTCAGTGCAACACTTTAAAGAATACGGATCTAATTTTGTATGAAAAAGTGTAGAAATTAAAGTGAATAGCCAGCTTATAAGGGAATCATCTTCTTAGCCATATGTAATGCAGATTGATAGAACTAGTGAACAACCCAATCTTGGACAGCAATTCTCTTTATGGCTCTATTGGTTGACATCAGTCATCACTAAGAAAAAAAAATGTATTAAATATTTCTGTTACAGTGTTATAGTTGAAGTGGTGCTTTAATAATTCAAATGATCATTTTATGACCATAGCTTGTTAAAAGATAGAATATAATAATTCAAACTATTTTTTATTCAGTTGACATGATTGCAGCCAAATGATTCATTGGAGTTCAATAGTTTTAAGCTTGTGTATATAACAAGCCCAGCTTTGCGATCGTTGTGATATTACAGTTTTACCTCATAGCTATCGTTGTTATATCACTTTTAAGTCTCAACTCTATTACAAATATACAATAATGTCAGTGTTTTTGTCCAAAATATTGATAGTATCCTTTTTGGGTGAGTTATTAATGGCAAGAGGGTGTAAATGTAAATTACAAGTTCTGAAAATTGAGCGTGCAAATTACAATTTTTGAAAATTGAGGGACCGATCTAGAAGTGACACCAAATTTTAGAAGATGTGAAATGCATTTTAATTTTTAGCCTTTATTTTTCTCTCAAGATAAATGTTTTTTGGGGATCCAGCTACCAAACATGCCTAATTTTATTGTGGTGAACATATCAATTGACTAAAAGATCATTGACATTATGTCAAGTCATCTCTTGGACAGTTTGATGACGGAATTTACATTATAGTCTGTGTGTATAAGCAATTTATTACTTAATTTCACTCCTTAAATGGATCTCCCTTGTCATAGAATGGATTACTATGAGGACCTATTTTATTTTAATTAACATGAAACCAAAAGAATATATTCCCTCCTCGTAAAAAGTATCTTTTGTGACAAACATACCAAGTCAACCATGTAGCAAGCCAATAAGTTTATGTCATATTATTTTATTTTATTCTTTTTTCAAAGTCAGTCCTACCAACCTTTAACATTGGTATTCACTTATTGGCTTTTTACATGGTTGCCTTGATATGCCTATTATAAGCATAGTTTTAAAAACTAGTACGGTCAAAGAACCGAAAAGGCATTCTTGACTAGCTATGGATGTTTTTAACAAATTGAGTTGGTGTCCGGTTCCAAGTTGAACCGATTAAACTAGCCAATTTTGTTTGTTTCTTAAAACTATGATTATAAGAGGTGATTCTCCCCTTCGGGCTCTTCCCTCTATACTTTTCTTGTCGTGTAGAATTTTTGTTAACTCTCTTGAGGAAAGTAGATTTAGAGAAAAGAATTGCTAGAACAGCTATAAGTTGAGGAGATCATAAAGTCACAGAAATGCTTTTTGTTTTTACATTTTGTTTGGTTTGAGAGACGATGGAGAAAAAGAAAAGAAGTAATGAGAAAGATAGGATTTTCATTGTTTGGTAGGAGAGAAATGAAGTGAGGGAAAGGAGAAATGGAGGGATTGTTTTTCCATTGGCCCCTCAATTTTCTTGGAGGAAAAGGAGAGAGAAGAGTGAACTCAATTTTGAAACATACTAAAATTCTAATATATGAAACATTAGAGTTATTTTAATTATATACTTAAATTCTAAAATAGTGTTATTACTGGAACCTCAAAAGGGCTCGCCCAAAGGTCACTCCTAGTAATAGCCGATGCATGTTTTAGAAGATTTGTATCAATCTAAGTGACATTTCAATTGTGTTTTTCAAAACCAACTTTTTGTTGTTTATCAATGAGGCTTCTATAGTATTCTTTTTCCCTTCATAAATTTTAGTATTTTACACCATGACAGAGAAATTCACAAAATTCACTAACTTTTTTATTTAATTGTATCCTGGAAATAGATTCTCTTGCAACCCATTAGCAAACTCTTTTTTTTTTTTTTGATACCATTCAGAAGAGTTTTCAACCCATTAGCAAACTCTTTGAGTGGAAGTAAATATTACCTTAAAATAACTATACATTTGTGGCTCTAAGCCTTTCAATTATTGTGTTCTTTTCATTGTTTGCCTCATAATCCCGAACAAAGATAGAAGATCGGACACTTTACCTTTTACCATAGTGGAAGATCGGTGTGGCATTTTCTATCATTAGGATAGTGATAGCTCAGAAGTCTCTTTGATCTTTTGACTCACAGTTGCAAAGAACGCATTTATTAATAAGTGTTCTCAAACCAATTGGTCTATATGGTCGATTTCATAAATAAATAAATAAATCAAAAGAATTAGCACTCCTTTCTAGTCAATCTCATTGTTCCCTTGAATCTTAAATCTTCCTTAATGGTGACTAGATGAAGAATTAATTATGATTATTAATTTATTATATAATTGAAACCCAATTATATAGATATATTGTTGTTGGTTTACAAGGAATGATGGGAGAGGAAGAGAAATTCTGCTTACCACTAGAAAACAAATTACACTTTCTTTTTTTTCTCGCTCAGAGCCAGAGGCATAATCGGATGACTGATGTTATAATATTCTTTCCCTACAGGAATCTTGAAGAAACAACAATTCTTAACTGGAACTAAGAGTTGTCGGCATCACACTGGGAGTGTGAGCTGACAGTGATAATAAACGAATATTTTGGTTGATTTTTTATTTAAATAGTACAAAGTTTGGCTCTAAACGTGTTTAGAGCTTTTAGCTCTAATCATTTATAAGAATATGATATTTGTACTTATTGTGTACCATGCTGCATATAACTAGCTTAATCTGACTAACCAAAGCTTAATCTGAGTAACCAAGTAAATTAATGCACAGAATAAGACATATGTCATTTTCAATTAGTAGTTAAAGCCTAACATTCTAAACATTTTTTAGAATTCCACTCATTCACTTGGAGGAAAATAGTTGTGAGTGATTCATGAAATAACAACAAAAGAACACACACTTAGCCGTCACCACCAAAAACAAAAACAAAACAAAACAAAACAAACAACAACCAAAAAAACACAGAAAAAGAACAATCACATGACTTGTGCTTATATTAACAATCATCCAGAAGAACAAGTTATGTAGGATTTCATTCATATTTGAAGTCATATTTTTATTCACTTCGTCACAGTAAGAAATTTTCCTTGTACCTCTTACTTACATTATATCAAGGTTTTTTAAGATTTAATTTGCATCACACCTGTTTATGTAGCGTTAGAGGTCACGGATTGAACATTGTCTATAATTGTTTTTTCTTTAATCAGATACTTTGCTTTGCAAGTTTCAAACTTTCAATAATAGTCTAAGTTTGACTGTAATTTTTTTTTTTTTTTTTTTTGAAACGCAATTGATACCGACATGATAAGATATAGATATATTACTATATAAAAGCATATCCCTACGTTCTAGCTTCATACACAACTAGAGCATAGGCATGCAGACTCCACATACAGTTAAAAAGGTTAGGTATTTACTATTTAGAACCTATTGATTGAGCTGGCTGAAACTATTTCCCCCTTGTAATTTCCTTTGCTTCTTTCGAGAAAAAAAATAAAGGGTGAATCTACTTCTCTCTTCCTCTCTTTTTTTTTTTTTTTTTTTTTTTTTTTTTTTTTTTTTTTTTTTTTTTAGTAAATAGTAATACTTATTAGAATACAAAAGAAAATAGTATTATTAATATTTTAAATCGAATTTATAATATATTACATAATCAGAATACAACTACAAAATGGTCTAACCTTTGTAATTGTAAATTGAGGTTATAAACAGCGAACGAATCTACTTATTATGATAGGGAAATAATACACATTAGATTTTTAACTATCGTTATTTAGGACCTATACTTAACTATACAAAGGGCCTAACCTTTGTATCGTTAAGAGAGTATGTTGTGTGTTGTATAACTTGCCACACCCTCCCTTAAAAGTTATCATAGTTTTTTAGTAGAGTTGTAACGTGTTTTTGTGTTATAACTTCTTTCCCTCTCCCTTGTGTGTGTGTGTGTTTGTTTCTAAAAAAAAAAAAAAAAGTAATTATCTCACATAGCTTAAGAGAGAGTGTTGTGTGTAATATAACTTGCCTCATCCTCCCTTAAAAGTTACTATGACTTTTGAGTGAAGTTGTGGTGTGTCTTTGTGTCCTTATGGGTGTATGTTTCTCAAAAAAAAAAAAAAAAAGTAACATTGATTAATATCCTCGACAAGGGGAATCATATTCAAATCTTCCTTATTACTTCTCATGATAATAATTGATAAAAAATTACCTTTTATCCAATAAACAAAATGAGAATAAATTGATCCAAGAGTCAAGATGGTGTTTCAACTTGCTTGGAGTTTAGATTTTTTTTTTTTTTTTTTTTTTTTCCGTTTGGAAATGTTGGAAGAAGCACACCGAGGTACGGGAAAAATATTCTTAAAACGTTCTTCTCATTTCATTTCTTTCCTTCCGAACAGGGGATAAGGAAGGAATGACTGACTAGGTATGGAGAAAGATAGAGAAATGTGGGGGATAATAGACATAAAAATATTGTGGGACTGACTGCCAAGGTATGGGGAAGATGCCAATGAAGGCAGGAAAGGTTCCTCACCATCTTCAATAATAACAAGAATAAACAATGGGGGATCTGCTGGATAAGGTTTTACATGTATGATAGAATATTAATGGGGCAATATCCTCGATTCTTCTAGAGACAAAGAGGTTCCCCCCCACTTGCCACTTCCACTTGCTGCCTCTTTGTCTATCCTAGGAGAGTCGTTTGGATACATATTTAACATTGTTGTCTGTCTTCATACATAATATATTAATATGTCTCCAGCCAAGTGCTGTACTTTGGTACATTTTAATACGATAATAATGAAATATTTTATTACAGGTTTTTTTTGTTTTTATAGGAGAGTTAGTTTCAACTTATAACGTCCGCTCTTTTTTTATAATTGTTTTTTATCATCAGATTATGACATCAATTGATTTTTAATGTAGACGAGAACTTAACTCTAAACTCTTATTTAACTACAAAATATTTTACTGGCTGAACAAATTAGAATCCATTTATCATGATTATGATTTAATTATTGAAACAAGAAAAAATTAGTGGTTTTTCCAATATGTTAATGTGGTCTTAATATGGAGCTTATACTTTACTAAAACCTCTTACCTTACTAATATATTTTTAGTAAGACAGAATTTATGCTAATTTATATAATGTTATTCGAGTTTAATGTTCAGCTCAGAAATGGATTCCAACTCACGTATATAGAAAAGATGGTTTGATTTAATTATAATTTTATTGTACTCCCCCCCCCACCCCCCCCCCCCCCCCCCCCCCCCCCCCTCTTTTTTTTTAATGTGGGATCCATCAAAATAAGCTCCAAAAGCCCAGAAAACTGACTTGTTTTTGCACAATGCACATGTTTTGAACGCAAGTACAATAATGCAAGTGCAACCATTTCAAACTTGGTGAACTTGTTTAGCTTGCTCGTATGTAACTGAATTTTTATCCTTTTTTTTTTTATCTTTAAAAGACCAAAGAATGAACTTTTTTATATAAATTTTTTTTCTAATATGAGAAATATACTAAAATTCAATGGTGAATTAATATAGGGCAGATTGTATTTTTGGTCCCTCAATTTTGGTCCTTTGAATTTTTAAAATGTACCAATTTATTCCTTTCATTTTTTTCTATCCCTATTTTTTTTTTAATTTTAAATCCATCCATAGTGAATGCATTATGCCTAAGAATCTCAAATCTAATCTAATCTAAATCTAAATCTATATATATATATATATATATAAAAGTTGAGACGTAGAATTTAATGTAGTTGTACTCCTGTTGAGCACCCCATCAACCACGTCATGCTTTTTTTTCTAATTTCCTTTATTTTTTTCATATAAAATAATTAAATATAATTAATGGACAAACTTGTTAATGCACTCCGTTACTATATAATATGTTACTATTCATTTATTTTAAATGCAAATATTTTACTATTCTGCTATCCAAATTGATTTTAACTTTTCATTTTCTTTTTTCTAATTTCAATTAATTGTTAAAATTAAATAATTCATTGTCATTTAGTGAATATATGCACATGTTTACTATTCATTACAAACGTTACTATTCATTAGATGCAAATATTTAACTATATTCAGCTATCCAAATTGATTTCAACTTTTGATTTTCTTCTTTCTAATTTCAAGTAATTGAATATTTAAACTTTTCATCTTCTTATTTCATCTTCTTATTCTATAATATATATATAAAATAAATAAATAAATAAATAAAACTCTTTTTCTCTTCCTCCAACCTTTCCCCTCATTTTTTTGCCTGTTTATCTCCCTACTACTCTTTACTTTACCGTTTAAACTTTCTTCATTATTTCCTCTTTCTTATATTTTAACTCTTCTTCTTCCCATCTTATTTTGTATAAATCTAATATCATTTATTTGATTCAATCCTTTTTTTTTCCACACAAAAACTATGAGTACTCTCTCTCTCTCTCTCTCTCTCTCTCTCTCTCTCTCTATTACTTAATTTTTGTTCTTTCTTATAACTCTAATTTAGATTGATGGTTTTTTTATTTAATTTTTTGGTGTTGTATTTTTTAAATTTCCTATTACAAATCACTCTTATAACTTTGGTTGAATTTGGGTTTGGGTTAATATATAGTTTTTTTTAAAATAAAATTTGAGTTTATATCAAAACAAAATATATATAGCTACGAATTTAAATATGCCTACCAATGGACTTCCATTGAACAGAGATATATTCACAATGTTTTTAGTTTCATATACTTCTTTGGTAATGTGAATATGAGAAAGAGAAAAGGGTAGGCAAAGGATGTATGATCTTTCATAATCCCTATGTTTTGAAGAAAGTGGAGGGTCTATTAGTCTCCCTTTTACTGGAATTTTGTACAAAAAGTCTTTTGCTATAAATTCCTTGACTTTTTGTTATGTTGTAATCGCTCTGTAGTTTATACTGTGACAAAAAGTGAATAAAGTTCTTTTTTTATTTGTAGAGTATCAAAAAAGTAAAAAAAAATATTCATGATAGTAGTTTTGTTTTGTTGCATATCATGTGTTTGGTAAAATATCTCTTAGAAATCTTATATGTTTTTCTCAAATCTATTTGTTATTTTTATTTTGGTCATTTTATTACAAATAATTAGTATCTCCACCATCAAATTTTTAGTTTATCTGAACTTTTTTGGTAAGCTTTTACTTTGCTTAGTTAATTATCTTTATTAAAAATGCTAAAAAGAGAATAAGATAAAATATAATTTACCTTATAACATCATTATGATATTAATGTTTTATGTATAGATACTTAAGGAACGTTTTCTTTTTTCTTTTTATTTTATTTTATATTTCCACTTTATAATATATGATTTATTGATAATAATCTATTGCATAGTTATCTTTATTTGCCTTTTCACTTAGTTTCAATTATAAGGAAGAAAGAGACGTGGATTTATGTTTTTGAGAAAAATAAATCTATAACAGTTAAATCGCATACATCTGTATAGTAATAAACAAAGTATACATAGTTACAACTTGGTCTAATAGTTCTCACACTATCAATTTTTAAAAATAAAATAAAATTATTGCATTGTGTTTTCATACATATCTCACTATATATAATACCAGACTACAAAATATATTTTTTTACACTAAAAAAAATTTCTAATTTAAAACATAATTTCAAATAACACATATTGAATTTTTAATAATATACAATCTAATATATTAATTCAATAACTATCCAATAAAAAATAATCATATCATATTTTCCCGCGCATTATTGGGCGAGTCTGCGACTAGTATACCTAAAAGTTAAAGCGTAACATTTATTGTTGCTACGCTCCAGTTGAGCCACATTAGCGGCCACGTCATTATCTTTTTTCTTTTCAATTTTCCTGTAATTTTTTTCAATATTTATTTTTTAATATTTACATTTCTTCAACTTTTCTCCCTCCTTTAACTTTTCATCTCTCCACTACCCTTTACATTAATATCATTCTTTCTCTTTCCCTTCAACTTCATTTATTTTTGTCTCTTCTTATTCACACTCTCTTACTATAAATTTGTCATTATCTCTTTCATTTTATGCATAGTTTTCCTTTACAAAAAAAAGGTTCTCTCTCTCTCTCTCTCTCTCAATTTTTTGGTGGATTTTTTTTTTCTTGCATCTCTGCTTTAGGTTGATAATTTTTTATATTCTATAAAACTCTACTTTGGGTTTATGCGATTTAGTTTTTTTTTTTAAATTGTTGTTGTTGTTGTTTTTTTTTTTTTGTTCTTTTTGATTGTTAAATGTTATCCTATTGCGTTATAAAAAATTAAATATAGTATATAAAAATATAATATTATTCTATTACATAGCATAATTTGAATAATTTGGTATTATTCTATTACATAGCATAATTTTTTATAGTGCTCTATTTAGATGTTAAACTATGAGACTTTACCAATTTTTGTTTATTTTTTAATCATTCGTGGTGAACAAAATACTTTTAATAGTTGTATTAGAAGTACTCTATAATGCCATTTATTTAGAGAAAAACAAATGTTAACAAAAAAAAAATAATCGGATGGGTGACAAATTTTAGCTTTTACAATTATATAATAATAATAAATAATTATTATTATTATTATTATTATTATTATTATTATTATTATTATTATTATTATTATTATTATATAACAATGCATATATATAGATGTAAGGACACAAATCTACGGGTTGGGCCTACGAACAGAACAGATTGAGGCTCAGGCTGTGTACAGTATCCTTGAAATAAATTTGTAAAGAGAGTGGGTTGGAGAATACTTAATTGAATATGTATGGGTCGATGGCCCAAGTATAATTATGATCAGATTTACGTTGATGAAATACAAGGTAGATACAAGGTTCTTCTCGGTACAGTTCGAGGAGTATGTTTAGACTAATACAATGAACACTTCTCTCTTTCTTTCTCTCTCTTTGTTGCTCTTTTCCTTCTTCTGATGGTCCTCCCCTCCCTTCTTCCTCCTTTGCCCCCTTTATACGTCCCTTTTTTCTCCTGCGCCAGTTAGGTGGGCTTTTTTTCTTTGATACTTGTCCCATCAGCCTCTATCTGGAGTCTTCACCTGGCAGCTGTAAATTATGATCAGATTTACGTTGGAGAATACTTAATTGAATATGTATGGGTCGATGGCCCAAGTATAATTATGATCAGATTTACGTTGATGAAATACAAGGTAGATACAAGGTTCTTCTCGGTACAGTTCGAGGAGTATGTTTAGACTAATACAATGAACACTTCTCTCTTTCTTTCTCTCTCTTTGTTGCTCTTTTCCTTCTTCTGATGGTCCTCCCCTCCCTTCTTCCTCCTTTGCCCCCTTTATACGTCCCTTTTTTCTCCTGCGCCAGTTAGGTGGGCTTTTTTTCTTTGATACTTGTCCCATCAGCCTCTATCTGGAGTCTTCACCTGGCAGCTGTAAAGGATGAAAGTCACTGTTCAGGTGTCTTTTCCCATTAATGCGGCCATGATGTTAGCTGCAGGACCATAAATGCGGTGGTAGCAGCCTTTTGCCTAATATCTGATCTTTGCCACCTATCCTTTTTGTCTATATAAATCAGGGGATTCTCCGGGAAGGTTAGGATCGATGTTGGAGCTTTCATCTGAGATACTCTCTTGACATCCGAACAGGCAAGTTTCCTCGGACCAGTCCTCCTTCCACGTGACTTACGCATTAGAATCGAGTTAAGCCGGGCAAACTCCTCAAGACTTGTTGTCTTCGGATATACAGGTCTCCTCGGACAGGCCCGTGGCCTAAAACCTGGCATTGGGCCTTTTACCCCTACAATAGCCCCTCAAAATTCCGGTTTTCTCTATTATCCGAGGAAAAGGGCGGGATTTTGACTTCTCTCAAGGTTGACCTTTTTAACTTTTTGAACTTATCCATGTGGAAGCGCTCTTCCGCGCGTTTCGCTAATTTCACAAACGCTTCGGAAGTTGTAGCGCACCATTTATTACTCTAGGTGGCGCTTTGTCTCTTTTATCTACGGTGAGATGCAGATCCCACGGTCAGGATTTCTTCACGAAATTTCAAGCAGGATAACTCCCACTTACTTTCCCTTACTATATAAGGGGCTTTGAGGGAGTCGTTCTGTTCATTTTGCATTCTTGAACTCTCGAGCACTCCGGCCTTCATATATCACCTTTTTCTAAAAAATTCCGAGCACGTTTTTACAAAGGAGCCTAGGTATCTTGGGAGTTACTGAGCCAAAAACATCGACCATTGTCGTAAGTACTTGGTTTCCAAGTTCTTTTCTTCTCGGCTGAGCACCTCGGCCATCTTCTTTTTACATTTCCTCGCCTTAGAAGAGTCTAGTAGCACCCTTTTAGACATCCATATGGGTAGGTTCAAGAATTTAGTTGACACCCCTATGGCTGTAGAGCTTTTTAAGGCGAAATATAATATTTTCGAGGGGGTTAACCTCCGTTACTGTCCACCGGAGAACATTTTAACCTCTAGGAGGACCGGTGAGGTGGTTATTTCTGTAATTGCCTTTTTAGAAGGGGGAATGACCATTCCCATGGGTAACGTTACTAGGGAGTACCTTAGGAATCATAGAATGTGCCCACACCAATATGCCGCTAATATGTTTAGGATTCTGGGCTGTGTAGACGCCCTTAATGAGATAATGGGTTTACAGCTCACCTGGCACGACGTCGTACACATGTATGAGTGTCACTCCTTGACCGAGGGGGGGTATTACTTGAAATCCCAATCTCCCGTTGTAAAAATGATATTGTGCCTTCCGAAGTCCAACAAGGGCATGAAGGACGATCACGTCATCGTCTCTGGGGCGTGGCATGATGGTCATCATTGTCCGACCACGGAGGGGGAGCCAGGTGGGGTACTCTAGGACTAGGTTAAGATAACGCAGGGTTTGCAATTTAGATTTCACTTTGTTCTATTGTGTATGTATTTGGCTTGGAGGTGTGATGATTAATCTTGTGTTCTTTGATTGTGACTGTAGATAGAAAGTTCGTCGCCCCCAATCTTAGTCTTGTGAACATGATCGGCTTGAATCACCTGCTGCGATCCGAGGTGTTTGTCCATTCGGACGGTCAGCTGCGCGCCGTTCACTTGATACTGGACTTTGCTCCAATATTAGACAGTTTTCAAGAGGTCGAGAATTCTATCCGAGCGGGAGATAAGAGGATTCGTCGGATAGACGTCTCTTGGCCGGGTTTTTTGGCAAAGCAAGATCTTCCCCCGGTTCCTTGGCCACTTCAGCGAGTCGCCCCTCAACTAGCCACACAAAGGGAAGAGTCCGCTTCCTCTCGGCCATCTTTGGATACGGAGAGAGACCAATTCCGTTTCGAAGAGGAGGAAGAAATGCAAACCAGACCTTTCGGCCCCCAACACTCTGAGACTTCAGAAGAGGAAGACGAGATGTCTTTGCAGCCAAGAAAGGGGTTGAAAGCCCTCGTTGCGAGGCGGAATGTGGGTACCTCTTCTAAGGTGGCCCCTAAGGAGAAGGATGCCGACAAACTGCTGCCTCCTCCACCCCCTCTAGCCACTTCGATCGGGCTTCTCCCTATGCCCGACTTGAAGAGGAAGAGGAAGGTGGTAGACCTGGAAGCTGAGGAGGGTGAAGTGCCCCCTCAGCAACAAAAAGAGGCAAAACAACAGAGGGGTGGGAGAGACGACAGGAGGGTTTCCCCGCCCGTGCACAGGAGTGACTCCCACTCCAGGGAGGTTCAGCATCCACCGGCCTGGGCTCCTCGGCTGGACCTGGACGGCGCTCCTATCCCCGCCACCACGTCAATACGGGAGTTCCAAAAAGGGCACTCAGGCTATATTGCCGAGGCCTTGGAGCGTCCGTTGCTCCTGCCTCGGGACATGGAGACGGTGAAGTCCTGGAGGCAGGCAGACCTATTCATGTCCCTTAAGAGGGACTTGGCCATGGTGAGTTTTTGGTCGTTTTATTGTACATAGAATTTGTTTATGCTTGTACTGTGTAATCTTATTATATCTGTAGTGACGTAATGTTGTTTTTCTTATGGTGCAGCTCACCCAGCAAGTCTACGTGGCTGAAGATTGGGTCAAGGATGCCCGTAATCAGGCAAGGGCTGAGACCGAATTGCGTAAGGACGTGGAGAAGAACCTGGGAATGGTGAAGCATGAGAAGCAGGAGTTGGCTAAAAAGCTAACTATTGAGGAAAGAGCGAGGAAGAGCGCCGAGGCTGGCTTGAAAAGCGCCCAGGACCAGACTGAAGACCAACAAAAGAAGTTGCATATGACGGAGATATAGTTGGCGACCGAGAAGCAGCTGGTCTTGGAGCTTCATGCTCGAGTGGAGAAGGCCGAAAAGGACGCTTGGGAGGCGCTGAGGGCTGTGGAGGCTGAGAAAGAGGCCGAATACATCTGCGGCATAGAAGAAATCGAGAAGAGGCTAGCTGAGGAGGTCTCCGAAGTGTGCAGGGACTACTGCCAGGTCACTTGGCAGGAGGCCTTGAACTTGGCTGGAGTCCCAGCCGATTCGAACTTCAGGCTGCCGGAGAAAATATATTTTCATCCAGACATCAGCATGAACCCGGCTGATCCTGCTTCCTCCTCGCCTCGAGCTCCAGAGCAAGTGAGTCAAGCACTTGTTCCTCTTGAGGCTACTCAGAAAGCTCAGGAGGGACAAGGCGCCCCGCCCGAACCAGCTGCTTCGGATGCCACTTCTGTGACCACGGATCCCAACAAGGCCAAGGAAGCAATGTCCTCAGGGGCTGAGCCGAGCGTACAGGGTAGCCTTCCTCCTCAAACCGATCAGGCTTAGGGCATAGGCTTTGTCTTCTATACTTGTAATTGTTAATCGTCATTTTATTTTTGTAATAGTTGTTTTGTGTGTCGAACTAATGTACTTCACGTTTTGATTTAATGAAAATTTTTTGTTTACTTTCTATTGCTCCCAGTTTTACTTATTTGCTTGTGAAATACTAAGTTCATAGACTAGAATAGCGACAGAAGCTTTAACGTTCACATCAAAGACATTTAATTACCTTAATTCTATCTCGGCAAATGAATATGAATTCAAGCAAGTACAATCAATTGTCTTATTGTTGACTCGTTAAAATTGAATGAGAACAGTAACTTAGAGTAAGCAGTTTGAGTAAATATGAAAGATTAAACTTCTGCATAGTTCTAAGTGATACGTGTGTTATGGTGATATGACTTTGAGTGTATGATCCGAAGGATTAGGCACACCTGAGATTCTGCACAGCATTTAGAAAAGTGAAGAAAAATTGCTAGTTTACCCAAGGCATGTGGTCGGTGGGGCCAGATATAACCAAGGTTTCGTTGAGCACTCAGGGATGTTAATTTACCCAAGGTAGGTGGTCCGAGGGACCAGACCTGACCAAAGTTCTGTTTAACACTTAGGGGTGTTAATTTACCCAAGATAGGTGGTCCGAGAGACCAGGCTTGACCAAGGTTCCGTTTAACACTTAGGAGTATTAATTTACCCAAGGTAAGTGGTCCAAGAGACCAGGCCTGACCAAGGTTCTGTTTAACACTTAGGGGTGTTAATTTACCCAAGGTAGGTGGTCCGAGGGACCAGGCCTGACCAAGGTTCTGTTTAACACTTAGGGGTGTTAATTTATCCAAGGTAAGTGGTCCGAGGGATCAGGCCTGACCAAGGTTCTGTTTAACACTTAGGAGTATTAAGTAGTATAACAGACTTCAATGAGAGAATGAAAAATTTTATTAATAATAGTACATTTTTAGATTATTTACATTCCAGAGGTGTAGTATAGCTCTCTCATCTAGGTCTTCCAAGTAGAAGACACCTATTCCAGCCACTGATAGGATGCGATAGGGGCCTTCCCAGTTAGGTCCAATTTCCCCCAGGCCGGGTTCTTCGTAGTGCCCACGACTTTTCGCAAGACCAAGTCTCCTGGTGCAAGTGGTCTCAGTTTGACATTGGCATCATAACTCTGCTTGAGTTTATGCTGATAGTAGGCTAGCTGAACCACAACGTTTTCTCTTTGCTCGGCAACTAGGTTCAGATTGTCCTTAAGCAGTTTGTCGTTATCGGCCGAGGTAAATGAACTGGTTCTAAGTGTGGGGAACCCAGTTTCTATGGGGATAACAGCCTCAGCCCTGTACGTCATTGCGAAGGGGGTTTCTCCTGTAGATCTTCGAGGCGTTGTCCTGTAGGTCCAGAGGACATGCGGTAGTTCTTCCACCCATTTTTCCTTGGCATCATCTAACCTCTTCTTAAGATCGCTTACTATGACTTTGTTAACTGCTTCAGCCTAGCCATTTCCTTGAGGATAGGCAGGAGTGGAGTACCTGTTCGTAATGCCTAGTTCACAGCAAAATCTTCTGAACGCTTTACTATCAAACTGAAGACCATTGTCCGAGATGAGAGTATGTGGTACTCCAAACCGGATTACGATATTCTTCCATACAAACTTCTGGACGTCTACATCCCTGATGTTTGCCAATGGCTCGGCTTCAACCCATTTGGTGAAGTAGTCTGTTGCGACGACCAAGTACTTCTTACTCCCGGCTGCTTTAGGAAAAGGGCCTACAATGTACAGGCCCCGCTGAGCGAAAGGCCATGGACTTGACAGAGGATTCAGAACTCCTCCTAGTTGATGTATATTTGGTGCGAACCTTTGGCATTGGTCACACTTCTTTACATATTTCTGTGATTCCCTTTACATGTTTGGCCACCAGTATCCCTGAGTTCAGGCTCTGTGTGCTAGGGATCTTCCTCCTGTGTGGCTGCCACAAATCCCCTCATGCAGCTCTTCAAGAAGTAGTTCTGTGGCTTCAGGATGCACGCACAATAAGTATGGACTAGTGAAAGAACGTTTGTATAGCTTACTGTCTCCTGATAGCCAGAATCGAGGGGCTTTTCTCCGCACCTTGTCAGCTTCGGCCTTGTCTATTGGTAAGACGTCGTCCCTAAGGTAGGTCACCATAGGGTCCATCCAGCTTGGCCCTACTCGAACTTGATAGATGTTGAGCCCTTCCTTTTCCTCGGCATACCTTTGTACATCTTCTACCAGGATAAGTCGAGGTAGCCCCTGAGCCGAGGTGGTTGCAAGAGTGGCCAAGGAGTCCGCGTGCATGTTCCCACTCCGAGGAACATGTTGCAAATTGAATGACATGAACCGTAATTGCAGTCGCTTGACCTGCCTTAGATATTTCTGCATTCTTTCATCACGAGCTTTTAATTCTCCCCTAACCTGGCCGACAACTAGCGCTGAGTCCGAGAACACTTCTTCCATGCTCCCACCCATCCTTTTGACCATGGCCATTCTGACCAGCAACGCTTTGTATTCGGCCTCATTATTAGTAGCCGAGAAGTTTAGTCTGAAGGATTTTTCGATGACAACATTCTCAGGGGATATTAAAACTAGCCCCACTCCTGAGCCTCTTTGATTGGCTGCATCGTCCACGTATAATTTCCAAGGTGCGGACTCTTGCACAGACACGAGGCCAACTGAATTTTCTTCCATGTGTATCGTCTCGGCAATCTTTTCCAACACAGGCTCAGCGAACTCGGCCACAAGATCGACCAGTATCTGCCCCTTGACCGAGGTACGAGGCATGTACTTTATGTCAAAGGCTCTTAGGATGGTACCCCATTTGGCAATCCTCCCCGTATAGTCTGCACTCTGAAGCAATGATCTAAGCAGGAATTGGGTAAGGACCACAACCGTTTGTGATTGGAAGTAGTGAGGGAGTTTACGAGTAGCATGAACTACTGCAAAGATGGCCTTCTCAAGTGGCAGATAACGGACCTCAGCCTCATGGAGGGATTTACTCACATAGTACACAGGCTTCTGGATGCCACTGTCGACTCGTATAAGTACCAGACTCACAGCATGGGTGGCTACAGCAATGTAGGCGAACAAGACCTCGTCTGTTGCAGGACTGGACATGATGGGAGGCCGAGTTAGGTATTCTTTTAGTTGCTGGAAAGCTAGAACACACTCTTCATTCCACTTAAATCCCTTCCATTTGTTCAGCAGCTGGAAGAAAGGCCGACATCTCTCAGCAGACTTGGAGATGAATCGGTTGAGAGCGGCAGTCATCCCGGTCAACTTCTGGACTTCTTTTGGGTTCCGAGGGGGTTGCAGACTGTTGATCGCCCTAATCTGGTCGGGGTTGATCTCAATTCCGCGATGGGTGACCATATAGCCCAAAAACTTTCCTGATCCAACGCCGAAAGAGCTTTTCGAAGCATTGAGTCGTAATTTATGTTTCCTTAAGATTTCAAAGACGTTTCCGAGGTCTCCAACGTGGTCGGACTCCAGCTTGCTTTTGACCACCATGTCATCAATATAAATCTCCATGCATTTCCCCAGTTGTGGTTCAAACATTTTTGTCATCATTCTTTGGTAGGTGGAGCCTGCATTCTTCAGACCAAATGGCATCACCTTATAATGGTAATTCCCAATGGGAGTTACGAAGGCTGTTTTCTCTTGATCGTTCAGGGCTAAGGGGATCTTGTGGTACCCTTGGAAGGCGTCCAAGAAACTCATTCGCGGGTGCCCTACGGTTGCATCTACTAGTTGATCAATCTGAGGCATGGGGAAGGGGTCTTTTGGGCAGGCTCTATTTAAGTCCGTGAAATCCATGTATACACGCCATTTCCCATTCTTCTTCTTCACCACCACTGTGTTAGCCAACCATTCTGGATAGAAGACCTCCCTGATAGCCTCTGCCTGCTTGAGTTTGTTTACTTCATCCCTGATAGCGTCAGAATGTTCCCTAGATGAGCGCCGAGGTGGCTGCTTTTTGGGGAGGGCAGCCGGACTCACATTAAGGTGATGGCAGATGAACCCGGGATCCACTCCTGGGGCCTCGTAAGAGTTCCAGGCAAACACGTCAATATTTCTCCTAAGGAACATCAGCAGCTCTTCCTTTTCCTGAGGGGGTAACTGAGCCCCTATCTAGAAAAACTTATCTGGGTCCTCCCCAATGACAACTTTCTCTAGTCTTTCACATTGCTCCTCGGCCGGCTCTACGGCTTTGGGGGGAATCGGGAACTTTGACTACTACGAGTATCCGACCGTGGTGGTCGTTGGTTCGGCATCAGGCCGATGTGTAATAGCAACTATAAGGCATTGTCTTGCCATAGGCTGGCTCCCTACAATCTCTTCCACTCGTCCTCCTGACGGAAATTTAACCTTTAGGTGCAAGGTCGAAGAAACGACCCCCAAAGCATAGAGCCAAGGCCTGGCTACGATGGCCGTGTAGGGAGAGTATGAATCCACCATGATGAAGTCTACCTTGACCACTTCAGACCCTGCTTGTACGGGTAGCCTTATCTGACCCTTAGGGATGACGGTCTTTCCATCAAAGCTGACTAAGGGTGAATCATACGCTGCCAGGTCTTCAAGCCGTAAGCCCAGTCCTTTGTATAGGTCTGGATACATGATCTCAGCCCCACTCCCTTGATCAACCATCACCCTCTTCACATCGTACCCTCCTATTCTAAGGGTGATGACCAGAGCGTCATCATTGGGTTGTATTGTCCCCGATTTATCTTCATCCGAGAAGCTTAAGACTGGTCGAGCCTCCATCCTTGCCCGCTTCGCCTCTTGATTGGCGTCCTCGGCGGATGTCCTAGAAATGGACATTACTCTGGAAGGGTTGGACCCAGTCCTCCCGGGGGCCACGAAGATAACGTTAATCGTGCCCAAAGGGGGCCTTGACGAGGTAGTCCCCGAAGCCCCTGGCCTAATGTGGTCTCCCTGGTTATTTGGTCAATAGATGAACTGCTGTAGCTTTCCTTTCCTCGCAAGTTGTTCCAAATGACTCTTCAGAGTCCTGCAATCCCCGGTGGTGTGCCCTCGCTCCTGATGATACTGGCAATGAAGGCTCTGGTTGCGTTTCATGGGGTCTCCCCCCATCTTGTTTGGCCACTTGAAGTATGGCTCATTCTGAATCTTCTCCAGAATCTGGTGAATTGGTTCTCGAAACACAGCATGGACTGCTTGTGATGCAACAGACCCGGATTGCACACTGTAGTCTCTTCGTGGCCTGCTATTACTATACCGGTCTAACCTGAACTCCCTCCTCTCCTGAGGGATAACCTTAGCCTTTCCCTTTCCGATCAGCTGATCTTCCTCGACGCGCTTATACTCGTCGATGCGGTCCATTAGTCGGCGCACACTTCTTACCGGCTTCTTGGTCAATGATTTCCGCAGGTCGTGCTTGGCTGGTAAGCCGACCTTGAAGGTTTTTACTACCACGTCATCGAAACTCCCTTCGATTTCGTTAAACATCTCCCAATACCTGTCTGAGTATGTTTTCAGCGTCTCCCCCTCTCGCATGGACATGGACAGCAAGGAGTCTAGTGGCCGAGGGACCTTGGTGTTCGTCACGAACCGAGAGCAGAAAGCCCTGGTGAGCGCCCTAAAGGATCCAATAGAGTCTGCCGCGAGGCCATCAAATCACCTCATGGCTACAGGCCCCAAACTAGAGGGGAACACTTTGCACATGAGAGTCTCGTTCCAAGAATGGACAGTCATTTTCTGATTGAAATGGCTCACATGCTCCACGGGGTCAGTCCGTCCGTCCATTGTATGCAATGAAGGTAGGTTGAGTAAAACGCTGAGGAAGACTTCCTCCTTCAATTTTGCGTGTGAAGGGCGACTTGGAAATTTGGTTGAGTGCCCTATTCATTGCATCACTCCCAGTACCCCTTGAGGACGTGTCTCTGCCCTTGCGGTTATGGTGGGGCTCTTCTACGTGGGAGAAAGACTCACTTGGGGGTGTCCTGGAGCGGCGTCTATAACTGG
Source organism: Lithocarpus polystachyus (assembly GCA_033629205.1). NCBI lineage: Eukaryota > Viridiplantae > Streptophyta > Magnoliopsida > Fagales > Fagaceae > Lithocarpus > Lithocarpus polystachyus. The sequence continues at coordinate 11,482,559 of CM066163.1, read as the reverse complement.
CATCATCATCATCGTCATAAGAGTCATCCGTGATGGACGGATTGCTAGACGGACTGCGCCTCCTTCGCGCACGACGCAACTTCTTCTTGAGACGATCAATCTTGCGTTGCATGTCCTCATGAGACTCATCATTGTCATTTCGACATCGACTCCTCGCAGTACGATTTGGGTGCACACTCCCTTCGCGATCTCTTTCATGCTCAAGGTGCACGAAATGGTCAATATGCTGAGAGCCACCTGACTCCGCTCTGTTTGATCTAACCATGGTTCAAGCCTTAACACACAGATGCAATAGTACTCTCCCCACAAACGGCGCCAATTGTAAGAACACAAATCTACGGGTTGGGCCTACGAACAGAACAGATTGAGGCCCAGGCTGTGTACAGTATCCTTGAAATAAATTTGTAAAGAGAGTGGGCTGAAGAATACTTGATTGAATATGTATGGGTCAATGGCCCAAGTATAATTATGATCAGATTTACGTTGATGAAATACAAGGTAGATACGAGGTTCTTCTCGGCACAATCCGAGGAGTATGTTTAGACTAATACAATGAACACTTTTCTCTTTCTTTCTCTCTTTTTGTTGCTCTTTTCCTTCTTCTGATGGTCCTTCCCTCCCTTCTTCCTCCTTTGCCCCCTTTATACGTCCCTTTTTTCTCCTGCGCCAGTTAGGTGGGCTTTTTTTCTTTGATACTTGTCCCATTAGCCTCTATCTGGAGTCTTCACCTGGCAGCTGTAAAGGATGAAGGTCACTGTTCAGGTGTCTTTTCCCATTAATGCGGCCATGATGTTAGCTGCAGGACCATAAATGCGGTGGTAGCAGCCTTTTGCCTAATATCTGATCTTTGCCACCTATCCTTTTTGTCTATATAAATCAGGGGATTCTCCGGGAAGGTTAGGATCGATGTTGGAGCTTTCATCTGAGATACTCTCTTGACATCCGAACAGGCAAGTCTCCTCGGACCAGTCCTCCTTCCACGTGACTTACGCATTAGAATCGAGTTAGGCCGGGCAAACTCCTCAAGACTTGTTGTCTTCGGATATACAGGTCTCCTCGGACAGGCCCGTGGCCCAAAACCTGGCATTGGGCCTTTTACCCCTACAATAGAAATTTAATTCTTAAATTTTACTAATAATTGTTTATTTGATAATATGTTTTGGGTGGACGAAATTACAATTTCTGCAAAGAAAATAACTTTAATAGATCATCAACAACAAATTGTTTTCCTAATTGGTCCAATTAATCATTGCTATGTTTTATTAAATTTTTTAGTTACTTTTTTTGGTGTAAGCAGGAATTAAACCCAATATCTTTTATTCAACCAACAGAAATTTTACCAGTTGAGTTAATTGGAACTGTGGGCGTTAACCAACTAATGATACACTACTCCTTCGCTTCACAGCTTATAAGGCAGAAAGTGGGGGAAGACTCTTTCGATGTGGGACAAGTATAAGTTTCCTCGATACTGTGCTCAGAGCCTTGCCAAGGAGTACAAAAGCAACGCCCACAAGAACCTACAAGTTTTTTTTTTTTTTTTTAATGTTTGTGGGGCTAAAAAACAAAACAAAACCAAAAAAAAAAAAAAAAAACTATCTTGCTAAATACAAATATAGCTTAGGTAGCCATTTTAATTTTTGAATTCTTTAAGCCAACTTTCAATTTATAAGACTGATTATCATTTTTTATTTTTGAGTGAGGTAGATGTAACTTTTTTTGGTCAAAACTTTCAACTCATAAATATATTTTTTTATATTAATAATAAAGTTTAAAAGTTCAGTGAATAGTTTCACTCATGGGTTTAAGTGTGCGTTTGGATCCAAATTAAAAAACCAACTTATTTTACTATTCAGCTTATTTTTGTTACTATTCATGGATCCCACTACACTTTTTGGTACTATTCATGGGCGTCACTGTACTATTTCAGCTAACTTTTACTTTTATTTATAGTACTTTCAGTAAAAAGTTTTCAGTTTCAGCAAAATAAGCGGATCCCAAACAGACCGTCAAAATAGTAAGTTATGCTCTCTCTCTCTCTCTCTCTCTCTCTCTCTCTCTCTCTCTCTCTCTCTCTCATACCAAGAGGATATCCCAGGTAAAGTTTTTTGAAATGTCCATGGAAGCATAAAAACCTAAGAATGATCTTTTTTTAGTGATTAACTGTTAGGAATGCTATAGGCATATGGATAATAATTGTCGTATTGTGATTTAGTTAGTTAGTTAGTTATAATTCCAAGCATATTAATTACATTTAACACATATTAGAATTATTAATGGACATGAGGAATAATGTAACCAATAGGATAAGGCTATATGGGCCAATGAGATTAGAGTTAGTCTCCTATAAATACATTATTGTAATTCAAAGTCAAAATAGTAAGTTATGCTCTCTCTCTCTCTCTCTCTCTCTCTCTCTCTCTCATACCAAGAGGATACCCCAGGTAAAGTTTTTTGAAATGTCCATGGAAGCGTAAAAATCTAAGACTGATCTCATTTTATGTGATTAATTGTTAGGAATGCTATAGGCATATAGATAATAATTGTCGTATTATGATTTAGTTAGTTAATTAGTTATAGTTCCAAGCATATTAATTACATTTAACACATATTAAAATTATTAATGCACATGAGGAATAATGTAACCAATAGGATAAGGCTATGTGGGCCAATGAGATTAGAGCTAGTCCCCTATAAATACATTATTGTAATTCAATATTGGATTATTGAAGAATGAACCAACTTATTGCTTAGTACATCTCTCTCTCTCTCTCTCTCTCTCTCTCTCTCTCTCTCTCTCTCTCTCTCTCTCTCTCTCTCTCTTAATTTCTTTCTTTCTCTATAGAAGGCAACTACCTCGAATTAAGTTAATTCCCAACAATTCATATTCGTCTCCATTAGGAATCACCGGGTTCCTAACATTAACTCAAGATGACAACCATCAATTTTCTATTCCCCTGCTTGCATAGTTATGTGAATTTTAATTTTAGGTGAGTGATCTGATTGATGTTTTTTACATCAAGCTTACTCCGATTTAACAATTGAAATAAAGGCATGAAACTAAGCTGACTAAATTACAAATTGCACCATCTATCTTTACTCAAAATTCAATTTAGTCATGTAACTTTTAGTTTATTCATTTCAGTCCTATAACTTTTACTTTTATTCAATGTAGCCATTCTATCTAATTCCGTCCCATTATGCCATTAGTTGCCCTCTAACGAAAATGACGAAAGGGCTATATTGAAAACGGATAGAAGTTATAGGATTGAAATGAATAAATCAAAAGTCACAAAACTGTATTGAATTTTAAACAAAGTGGAAGTGTGCAATTTGTAATTTAGCCAACTAAGTTCATATGATTTGTTGATACTATCAAATTCGGGTTCTCCTGAGATCGAGCTGAGGAGCAGGATCAGGATCAAGGTTAAACATGTCACGCCATTCCTCTATCCATTAGGAATTTATTGGTAAAATGTGTGATACAAAAATAACAGCATCAAGAAGACCATTTTAATAATTTTAACAACCGTTATTTTCTGTATTGAATATAAATAGAATCGTGATAATAAAGAAGCCTTAATCCGCAATTCATGTTTGGTGAACTATAGACTTTTAGTGCATCTAGCAAGCTGGATTCGAGTGGACAAACCCAATTCTTGGACCACTGCCTCAAATTTTTAAGTAGAACTAAAGAAAGAGAGAACATGAAAATTGAAAAGATACTACTTTCTGAGGAAGCAACTGGGCTTGAGAGAGAGAGAGAGAGAGACGTACCAGTATTGATTACTGAACATGATGGTCACATTTGTGGGGACTAATTGGTAGCTAATTAGCTTCTGTAAGTCTGTGACGGTATGAGAATGATGGTCACATTTGACGGGACTAAACGGTAGCTAGTTTGGCTTCTTTCACATAAGTTGCCACTAGGAAGTAGGAACATTTATTTTGAGCTTGCTTGAGTAGTTGAAAATTGAAATTGTCCTCTTACTGGTACTAGTTCTTATAAATGAGCCAGCCTGCATTGTCGATGTGCTTTGGTTGTGTACTGAAATGGTTTTACTTTTGCGAAAGTTGTTGTGTGTGATGATTGAACGATGAGCATAAGTATGAAAGAGAGAGTATACACAAAGATTTATGTGGTTCTGCCTAACATTCTATATCCACAGTTTTGACAACTACATATCATATTAAGTACTTGTGTTACAATGAACCCAATCTAAAGTTTGTATACCAAAGAATACTTGACTAATTCTAGACTAACCATGGACTAACATAATGTTAATATGTTTGTTCTACAAGTACATGGGCTTAAAATTAGCTTGGACTATTTGGACCATAAAATATCCAACACCAGTTTGGAATACTTGGACCATAATATAATTAAAGTCCAATCTAGGAAATGGTAATACGCAGGGTCTTTTTTTTGTAATTATTTATAGTATTTTTATGACATATATAATAACATAAGAGTTTAATTCTTGTGTATCCGTATTATACTCGTTCTCCCCAATTATTAATTTAATTGGTTCAAAGAAATCCCCCAAAAATATAAAAGAATTGGCCATTTGGCTCATATCTGTGACCCCTCTCTTAAAATATAAAATAAAATAAAACTTTTAAGTTAACAAATCTCTAAAATCAAGCAGTGTTATTGTATCGAAAATATCAACCATCTCAAGAACTAGAAGTGCTGGCACCTTGTTTAGGGTAACACCTCAAGCCATTGGGTTTGAAAATGCTTAGACTTTGGGATTGGAAAAGTGTATAATTTTTTCTTTATTTAACCTCAATTGATTTACTAATTTTAGTTATAAAAAAATAAAAGAAGTTTAACTATGTATGTGTGCTTTGGTTCTGATATAACTAAGAGGATAGAGAACAAATTATGTTTTGGAAATCATCATTTATCTATTTATTTTGTATTGTTTAATGAGGAGAACATAATTCTTAGTAGTTTTGATAGAGTGTTGAGAGAACAACATTTATTTTTTGTATGTGTATTTGGTTTTTTTTTTTTTTTAATTTTGATAGCATTGAATTACTCGTTGTGAGTAGTAGTACAAAGGAAGTACACTCACTCGAACAATTAGTTAGGTGTGCAAAAAGACTTGGACACTCATGTTAATAAAAAATAAAAGTTCTATTTTGATTGATGATTGAGTTGAAATGCATTAAAACATAACTATTTTTTATTTTTATTAATATTTCATATATGTTAGTTTTGTTTTTTAATTTATTAATATAATTTTAAATCTTCATATATTTTTACCACCCTAATTGGTGAATTTATTTATTCATGCTGTGACTGAAAAACAAATCTTGGTTTGTGCATGACAATATTCCCGAGGGCCTGTTGCTCATAATATCATTAATATGCAAGTGAAGTATATACCATTCGATTTCCCAAAAAAATTGTGAGACTTATTTTTCAACTGGAGGTGAGCGGCAAGCCCAGACTCAAGCTCAGAATTATGGCCCAGATCTGTCATAATTCTTTTGGGACCAAGTGAAAAGTAGTGGGCATTTTGTCATTCTAAATCCACTACTTTTCTTTTGGGTCAGAATAATGCCCTTGGCCCATGAATCCGGCCTTTTTCCTTATTCAGCTTAAAAAAAAAAAAAAAAAAAAAAGAATCTGGCATTTTTTTTTCCCTCTGTAGATTCGTAAATTTTTTGTGCTTACCTTACCTGCAATTGACAAAGATGGAGAATAATATATTTTTTTAAATGAAGAAAGAAAATATTTTAGTTACACCTAAACTTATTTTGTGTCTTAACCTTTTTTTTTTTTGGAATGATTTTGTGCTTTAACCTGATAATAAATGGTAATCGTCATGTAATAGACATATATTTTGTTTAATATGTATCCATATTACCAAAAAAAAAAATATATATATATATATATATATATATCATATCTATAAAAAAAATATTAATTGAAGCATCCTACACTCATAAGAGGTCATTCCAATTAAATTCTAAGGAGGCTGTCGTTGAAAATTGTCCCCAAATTAATTGTATATTTTAAGGGGTTAATCTATAAAAGCATTCACAACCGGAAATATCATCTTATTCTATTTTACCATCTCAAAAAGTTACTTTATCAATTATACCATATCATTTTACAACACACCTAACATCCCAACTTTTATTTTCCTATTCTATTCATTAAAATAATATATCTACACAATAAAATATATTTCCCAAAATAATATATCTCCTTTCTCTAATTTCTGTCTCTCTTCCTCCCCTCTCTCTCACCGCCGTGAATGAATCCAATACCCCACACAACCACCATCCAAACCCCACCACCCCACCACTGCTGCACCCACAGAAAAAATCTACAAAAAAAAAAAGCACCAAACCCACAACTCAGATCAAATCGAGCAAACCACATCCACAAGAAAACCTACAACTCAAATCAACAAATCCACCACCAAGCACAACCATAATTACAACCACAAGAAACAGCCACCATAAAGGGGGGGGAAAATTAAGCCTAAAAAAACCACCAGCAACAGCCACATCCATAAGAAATAGCCACCACATAATCACCCAAAAAAAAAAATACTGATCTCCAAGCCTCCACTGCTGCGGTTTGCACATCAATCCACCACGATCCTCAGCCCTGGAGCCACCACGACCCGCCACGATCCACACCGATTCAAAACCCAACCAACGCCACTAGACTTGAGGGAGCCACAATGGACTTGAGAGACCCACAAACTTATTCAACCCACGCCGGACTTGAGAGACCCACAACTCATGACCCACATCAGACTTGAGAGAGCCACGACCTATGCCGGACTTGATGCACCCATGAACCGTGACAGAGACATAATCCACGGAGAAGACGAGAAGAACAACTGCGCTTGGCTAAGTGGCTTGTGGTGGCCTATGACAGTGGCTTGCAGTGGGGTCTATGACAGTGGGTCCGGCCATGGTGGCTTGGTGATAGCGTTCATGTCCACCACGGTTTTGGGTCTGAAGAGGAGAGTGCAAACAAGAGAGAAGAAGACAAGAGAGGAAAATGAAATAATGAGAAAGGCAGAGAGAGAGAAGAATCAGTCATATAATAAAATAATAATTTTTAATTATACAATCTTGCTACAATACCATCCTATTCTAGGATGGTATTACAGCAACGTTGTAAAATTTTTTATAATTGGCACAATTTCGCAGTCCAGTTAAACCATCATTTTAAGAGTTTGATGGTAAAATATATCAACATCTAGGATATACAAGACTGGCTGTGAATGCTCTAAGGCTTATGGCGTACGCCATAAGCCTTATAGCCTTATAGCTTAATCCCCCGTAAGATGGTCCGTTGTATTGCCTAGCAAGCTAGTAGCTTTGCAGGGACTATTGTAAATTTCCTAGCTTCCTCCCCCATGCATTAATATACAAATGTAAATTTCTTTTTCTTTTTCTTTTTTCTTTTTTTTTTTTTTTTTTGAGTATACAAACGTAAATTTCCTTCATGATGAATAAAAGTACGTAATCTTTCTATATAAAAGTAGAAAAAAGGAATCCATATAAAAACAAGCCAAATATTATTTTCCAAATGAACATTGAAAGAGTTTCAGTATGTTCGTGTTATAAGCAGACAAAATAGAAACGACATCTAATAATGTAATAGACATGAGATCAACAAAAGTCCCTGTAGAATCTAGGGGAAACGATCTTGTCTTTGTACCGTTGGAACTTAGATTTATATAAAGCCAAGGCCATGAGGTTTTTAAATGAACTGCACATGGAGGCTGTGCACGAAAACAGGGCAGCCTCTTCAATTTTAAATACTAAACTACGTAATATTTTAACCATCTATTAGAATCAGTTAAACATATTTGAATATTTTTTTACCTTACATATATGATATATTACATGTTGAAACTACATAATATGCCAATACGTTTAACTTGTTAACATATAAAATGAAGGATACGTATCACGAGAATGACAAGCTTGAAAACATTGCAGTTAATAAATGGCAATACATTTTTTTTTTTGCTTAATAATGGCAATACAGTTTACTATATAAGTCCAAGATCTAGACTTTATAAAAATAGGTTCGATACATAGGATCTTGTACGGAGACTGACACACAGAACATAACAGTTACACTTGCAACTGAGAAGTCTAGAGTTGCAAATTATGCTCTAATCGGTCATCTCACGATACAAATAATATAATTTAAGAGTTCATTTGTCTTTAATTTATTCTAACATGCCATGTAGGGGATAAATTAAACTCGCACATATGACATATGTCAATTTGTAATGAGATTACACTACTAGCTTATATATGGTTCTAATACTTGATAAAAAGTAATCTAATTATCACTCGAAATATGTATAATTTTACCTTTTTATTTTGAGCAAAAACTCAAAAAAGAAAAAAAGAGTTTCCATTTTCTTTCACATCAACTAAGGGGAAAAATTAATAGGAAGAAAATCACCTAAGAAGTTCTTAACCAATCCCATAAAATTAAAAGAGAAATGATATGTCCACAACATTTTTCACAACAATTTTACAACAAATCCTAAGTGGCAGGTTGTTACTGGTTGTTATTGTTGGGGCAAAAAAGTAATCTTAGTGTTAGGTTTAAATTTAAACCAATAACAACTAACCACCTTTGATTTGTTGTGAAAAATGTTGTGGACGTAGCACTTCTCAAATTAAAATATCACTTAGACAGCTTATTTGGCTTTTCTTGAATTGCCTTCTTTTTTCTTTTTCTTTTTTTTGGGTTGAAATTGGATTACCTTGCAAATGTGAGATTTTTAAAAAGTGTATCTAAGCAAAATAAACTAAAATAAAAAAGTGTGTGGCAATCAAAAACTTAGTTGGGAAATAGTATGTTAACATAGTTGGGTTCGTTGAAACATTTTGTAAAAATATTGCTCTTTTGGAGCTTTTATATAAAAGATTCAACTTTCAAGTGGAATCCCATTTTGAAGGTGCAAAGTTTATGCGGAGTTAGCAATAATACAAATGGCTGAAATTGTCCATATCTGTAAAGTGATATTGCATCTTGATTTTGTGAGTTCTAGTGAAGATATCAACTATTATTAGTCTACCTACATGCCGGCTTAAGAAGATGCTTGCTGGGTATGCTTGATTCATTCCATAGATCTCGATATCAATCACTCTATAGCAACATGAATGTCACAGTATTCAAACCCATATTTCTAATATTGAAAGAAGAAAAGTAATATTTTACCCAAAAAAAAAAGAAAGAAGAAAAAGTAATACATCCTCCTATTGCTGCCTTTACAACCCTTAAAACTTGAGTAATGTCAAAAGTCACAAAATATTTCATAATATGTTTTACACTTTGTTATACTAAATTACAATAGTTGCATTATCACATTTAGTAGTGATACTATTTTTACCGTGCAACAATCATAACATATCATACAAAAAAATACATATATAGTGACAAAGAAAGTGTACTATGTTTAACAACCGAAGATACATTATACATGTCAATCTCAAGGAATCACAGGTCCAAAATTCTTACAATCCACTAAAGACTTCTGATCCCCACCTCGACAGAAGAAAAACTTAGCGGGGCACATGTATAAACAGTTATCCACAAGGCTCACATTAACCGAACCCGGTTTCAAACCCATCAAAGCATCTGGTATCAATCCGAATAAGTAATTCCCACCAAGCAACAGTCTCTGAAACGACGCCGTTGTTCCAGCTCCTGCAGGAACAGCAGCTTTCACAGCATACTCCATTGGTATCATCCCTGTAAACTTGTTGTGCTCCAAAGACAAAGCCGACAGCTTTGGCATTAATCCAATAAACACTGGCAACAATCCTCTAAGCTCGTTATAGCTCAGATCAATGGCTATCAATCTGCTATTAACATAGTTACTAGGCACTTCCATAGATGTGAAATTGTTGTGAGAGAGTGTGAGTTGTTGAAGTGAAAGATGGTCGAAAAGAACTGAAATCACAGGCCCACTGAGCCTATTATGACTCAAATCGAGTACTTGTAGATAACCCAAATTGGCTAAACTTTCTGGGAGGTTTCCTTGTAAGTTATTGTTTCGAACAGAGACCTCGACGAGGGACTTTGGCAATGTTAATGGGACTTCACCAGAGAGCTCATTATCGCTGGCATCGAAGAAATAGAGGTTTCTGAGAGAACCCAGATTGGGAATCTTGCCGCTGAGGTTGTTTCTTTGGACTTCGAGTCTTTTCAGGTTAACCAGTTTGTTTAAGGTTAAAGGAATGGGACCGTTTAGTTCGTTGTTGTCGAGGTAGAGCTCGTGGAGCTGAGAGAGTGAGCCCAGCGAGTCGGGGATTGGACCAGAGAGCGAGTTTCTGGAGAGACTGAGTCGGCGGAGGCGAGTCAAGTTGGAGAGTGAGTCTGGGATTGAGCTCGAGAACGAGTTGTCTGAAATTTCGAGGGTTTGTAAGTAAGGGAGGGACCAAGTAGTGGAAGTGAGTGAACCTGAGTAACCCGCCGGGTCGAGAGTGATCTCGGTGACTCGGAATGAGCCGGAAACAACTCGGTCGCATCTGAAACCACACGTGAAGTGGTTGCTGAAGACGTGGTCACATGGGTCCAACGAAAAGTCCCATGAACTTAGACAAGAACCAGGTACAACGGACTTTGGGTTGAGACCATTTTTCAGATCTTTGAGAACCTTAATATCTGCTGGGTCCGTCGTTGAATCTACAAGGAAGAAACATTGGGAAAATGCTAACATTAGAAGCAATAATGAGAGATCATAGAAAGCACCATTGCACTTGGCCATAGCTTTTCTGAGCTTCGAAGGTGATGGTAGATCTGAGTATTGAAGAAGAGAGAAAGAGTAGTACAAAGGAAGATAGACTGAGATTGATTGTATTTGTACGGTGAGGTTGATAGATTTTTCAGGATATAGACGAAGTTATGAGAGAAGGGACCCACATGAACATGATAAGGGACCCACATGAACATGATAAGATATGAGATCATCGTGAATCTGAGATGCCATGAGATTTGATATAAGATGTTGGGTTGCTTAAATGTATGACTGAAGCTCACGTGCGCTTGGGACTTGATCCGAGTGTGAGTGATTTTGGCAGAAGTTTTTGGTCTTGGTTTAGGTACATCGGCGCATTAACGCATTAGATCTAGTAGCGTTTAAAAATGGATATATATCATCATTTTAACGGGTTTAATATTACAGTACAGTATTTTAAGTGTATTTTTTAAATTTTTCTCTTAAAATTCAGTCATGTAACTATTTAATTAAAAAATACACTTTCATTTTATGAAAAAAAAAAATCACATAACAAATCTTAAAAGAAGAATCTAAGAAACAACACCTAAGTTCTGTATTTAAATCTTGATTTTTTTTTCAAATAATATGAAAAGGGTAACATTTTTAAAGACACTAGTTCGATTCATATTTTCAAAATCTAAAAATTGTGAATTTGAATTTGAACTTATAATTTTAGGATGACATGTAAAAGGAAAATTTGAAATCACTTACAATCTTATTGTAAAATATAGAATTCACAATTTTAAGTTAACATAGATGGTTGATTTGAACTTGTAATTATACTTGACTTTAGCGTTTCTATTTATCACATCATAATTGTTTTCGTTCATAAGATAATAGACTAATAGTAGAAATTTTGATACACATTTAAAAGATTAAAAATTAAACGAAAACCATTTAAAATATAAGACCAAAGTTTATTACGGTTCAAAACTCACAAAAAGCGCTAAAATTAAAAGCAAAATTTACAATTCAGCTAAATATATATATATATATATATATTTACAAAAAAAAAAAATTGTTTGCTTTCTATATCTTCATATCCTTTCGCATCCAATGACTATGTAAGTGCATTTAGGTTGATGATTTTTTCTTATGCTATCAAAATATCAATGGATGTTTTTATTTCTTTTGATTAGTGTAAAAATTTCAAGAGTCCACACAGCGCACTCGCGCGCACACACACACAAATATATATATATATATATACACACATATTTGAGAAATTGTTCACACACGTTCATTTTTATAGATCATGGATGATTGATTTCAAATCAATGACGGAACAAACAAGAGACTAATGGGACCATCCCCAAATTTTAAAATTTGTTATGATATTTTAAAGATCTAAAGCTAAAATAACTAAATTTGGTTCCCTCAAGAGTTAAATATCGGTCTTAAAAACCCAACAAAACAATTCGCCATCTAACTCATTCTTGAGTCTGCAATTTTGCATTGCAAGATCGGGTGGGAGAATTGCTTTTGCTCTCCAATACCTTCACTTCCAGTTCCGTCATGAGAGGAATGGCATATAAGACCAGGATTTAACAATTCGAAATTTCTTAGGGCTGTGAACACATCAAATTTGGTCCAGATCATACAAAATCTGAATTAAGAGTTGACCTTGGTCCTTTTGTAACATAATCTGAGATCCTTTATCCATCGGATTCTTATAGAATTTATTCTTAATGTTACAAGAATATACCAAAATATCTGCATTTAATTCTAACTCATTAAACAAATAGCTTGTGCACAGAACTTTATTCTGCCATTTACAACTTTGGAGAACAGCCTCCTAATGTTATATTTTTAGTCATGTGGTCAAAAGTCTTATAGTTCGGCTAACATTTCCTGATTTTTTTTTTTTTTTTACAAAGAGATCTAGAATTTAAATCTCCGCTCCCAATTGTTGTAACCATTAAATTACTTTTTTTGAAAAAAATATATTGTGGATGAAGCAATAATTACCAATATACCCTATGATTTTTTGTTTTTGTTTGTTTTTGGGGGGTGTTACATACAGAATAAAAACATTTTGAAAATGCTTTGTAACCTAAAAATAAAAACAAGACAGTTCACTTCACAGTAATTAGTTACATACAACAGACTTGATATAGCTTCCCCAGGGAACCCAGAAAGCGCGGCAAAAATGAGCACCTTCTGATGCGATTTTTGGTCACAGCACCTCAGCTACAATTCACATTAGGTGCTTCTACAATTGGTTGCTCTTGGTGATGTTATCCAAATACTGCTTCACACAAGTTTGGTTCGTCTCAAATACGAATGGCATTCCTCGTATCTGCATATTTAATTTTCATGACAAATCATCTCAAATTTCAATATATAGTTCATTAATTTATTATCCAATGGCATTCCCCTTGTGGCCATATGATAATGTAATCAAATCTTATAGGTAAGGCATAATTTGTACTAGGATACTCCTACAATAATTGATCCAGTAATTTAAACGCACACGGCACTATAAAAATAGAAGATTGAATTATATGCTGAAGATTGGCCACAGGCTGCTAGGGGCCATTGTCTTCTGTTATGGGTCTAAATTTTGTACCCAAAATATGGGCGTGAAAGTGTGAAACTTTCTTCATGATATAATTGTATAGCCTGTACCTGATGGGCCAGATGATGAGAACAGAGTATGTGTGGAAATAAGTGTAAGAAACTAAGAATATTAGAGTCACAATCCCAAATGTACCTACTACCCAATTAGGTGCAGGATTCTGAACAGAGAATTTTGATCACGTACAAGAAAGAATGTAGAGAGATGAATTGAAAAAGGAGAGAGAGAAGTACTAATGCCGCCTAATAAAGGGTCAGGTTTTACAGAAGACTCAAGATTCTAAGCAGTAATTAAATAACAATAGCAATTTTAGAATGTTACCCTAGGTAACAGAAGAGAACACCCTAAGTTAATGATGAAACAGATGGTAATTATCACCACCAAGACTGAGCGGTGCTAAACATGAAAGATACTAAACCCCGGTTGGGAGGAGGGAAAGAAATTGAAGTTGAAGTTGAAGTTGGAGGGTATGGAATGTGTAGGAGAGAACACCCATTCCTCCATTTTTCTTTAAAACCTCAAATTTTAATTCCCTCCAAAATTGAGAGGAATTGGAGGGAAGGAAAGAAATAAGTTAATGAAATTTTTACTAAAACTCCCAAAATACCTCTACACATTTAACCTTTTAAAAAAAATGGTATTAAAATGATTTTTCATTCCTTCTAATGTTACTTCTAAAAAAGTTACTTACATTCCAATCATGTCCATTCCTTCATTTTAAAATATCTAAACAAGATTACTTAATTCCATTCCATTACTTAAATACAATCCATTCTTTTACATTTCTTTATGATTTACTCATTCCATTCCATTCCTTTATAAACTTCCAAACGAAGGAAAGGCAAGCATTGCAAAGTAGGAGAGGCAAGGTTTTCCAGGAAATCCGCAATAGAACTTATAATACCATTTTATTATATTCATGTTTAAGAAGCTATAGGAACATACCTCAATCAAACAGCTAGAAATAAGGTTTAGACTCTGACCAGGGCCTACTTCCTTGTTGTTCACTGAAATTGAACACTTGCCAAGATTTTTCAGACAGAACGATCCACCTTTGTCCATCTCTATAATAGCCTAACATACAAGGAAAAGAGGAAAGTTCTCACTTCAAAAGTTCAAGTCAAAGAAGAATAACTACCCTCTGGTGGGTTAGCAAAGAGGGTGTCAAGAGCATCCTAAATATGTCCTGGCTGAGATCAGTGGCATCCCTGATAAAGATAAAATGTTCATGTTTCTTAACTAAAACACACATACAGACACAAAAACACACACAACAAATTAAACAAACAAGTAGACTTTAGTAAATAAAAAAGAAACCTGCTTTTATATTTAAGAAAGATAATGCAAATAACAGAGACAAATCACAAATCATCAATATTTTACTTGGCAGAAGAAAATCTCTACCCTCAACGACAGGTGCTGTGGCCAGTGTGAACCATGGTAATTAATTTTACTGCTCTTTTCTTTGGTCAAATGGCAATAGTAGGCTATGAAAAGTGGTGCACTTCATATTATTCATATGACTAGATATAGTTTATTCCTAAAAGTTTTAACATAATCCTATCCTCCTAATCCTTGACAATCGTGAATTTTCCTGCTTTTTCTACCCACATACTTTTTGACCTACTATTTTACTTTCATCACCATCAGCTTAAAGCAAATTACACGTTTGGAGTAGCATATTTAATGGCCCTTGTTGCACATCTTACCCCCAAATGTTGCCGCTTGTACCTTCTTAAGAATGCATTCAGTTCCTGTTTCGACTTTACAAAAGGATGGTGTTAAGTCAACATAAAAGAAAAAGTGATGCAGTAAGAGTGAAGACAATTTTATTTCAATTTAGTATTATTTAATTTTGGAGGTCAATTGTATTTTATTTTAGGTTTTTTTTTTATAAATTTATTTTAGGTCTTATTACTTAATTAGATTATTAGTTTTTTATTTAATTTCCTATGGTCTATGGTATTTTTGTAATTCAAGAATTAGGCCTTCTTAAGTCAATTAGAATTTTTAGTTTAGCCCTAGTCATCTAGATAAGCACGCTATTGTACTCCAATGAAGATAGTTAGACAGTTTGCTTGAATAATAAAAATAATTGTTGGAGTTTTTTAATTCCTAGGTTTTGTTTCTTTTTGTTTGGTGCTAATTCCGAGCAAGCCTAGGTTCTGATTTTTGGGTTGTTTATATTTTATGTACTTTAATTTCCATGTTGCATAAGTTTTGGCTTTGTCATGCATCACTAGCATTGCTAATAAAATGGTATAATCAGCAAATAGAAGATGAGAATTTATCATACTGGTGTTAGATCCATCCCCAACCTTGAAACCTGAAATGAAACCCCCTTCTCCTCAGTTTTCAACATTCTACTCAACACCTCCATAACTAAGATAATTAGCAATGATAAAAGCGGATCTCCTTGCCGTAAACCCCCAGAGGTATTAAAGAAACCTAAGGGTGGGCCATTCACTAGCCCCTATAAGTGAACAATTAATACACAAGAGTATATCCATAGTCTCCAATTATCAACAAGCCCCATTTTACCTAGCAAATAAAATAAGACATCCCAATTAAAATGATCATAAGCCTTTTCAAAATCAAAATTGCTGATCATTCTTGGGACACAGGACATTGACTATCCAGACATTCATTTGCAATTAGTGCGAAATCTAGAATGTACTCCAGCCCACAAATGTATTTAGGGACCCAGATACTAATTTATTCAGCAACATCTTTGCTAGTATCTTACAAATGCTTCCAACCAAACTAATAGGCCTTAAATCTCTTATATTTATAGCATTAGCCTTCTTAGGAATTAATGCAATAAAAGAGGCATCAAGAGATTTTTCAAACTTACAGTTGTCATAAAACTCCTTAAGGAAAGCCATCACACATTCACATGGCATTCCACCACTTGCCAACAATGTTGAAAAAAGGTCACAGTAAAACCATTTGGTCCAGGGGCTTTATCTCCCCTCAATTCCTTAAGAGCTTGTACTACCTTATCCTTTTCAAATTCCGTTTCCATCAAACTGTTATCTTCCTCATCTATGGATGAAAACGCCAGCCCATCCACACATGATCTCTTCTTTGTTTCTTTGTAAAGGGAGCCATAGAAATTGATAATATTGCTAACCTCTCAAGTCCTCTTCATAAACCATCCCATCCAACTCCAATGCCCAATATGATTAGATCACCTATGAGAATTCGCCAAACTGTGGAAAAATCTGGTTTTGCTATCTCCTTTAGCCAAGAAATTTCTTCCAAGGTTGCTAATTCCTCCTCTTTCTCATCCATGCACAACATTTCATTAAGCAATCTCCTTTTATTCGCACCCACATCCCTAAACCTGCACTTCTTCCAAGTTTTCAAATCTTCTTTTAGAGTTTTAAATCTTCTGGCCAGCATGTGACTAGGGAGCCCATGAAAGTCACAGAAATTCCACTAATTCTGAACATTGTCAACAAATCATTCTACTTCTTCAACCACATAGTTCAGATTTAAATACACATTCTCCCCTCAGTATACCTCCCACCACTACAAAATGGGACTATGATCAAAAACTAGTTGTGGCATCAATCTTTGAGTAACATCCATTAAATGTGTTCTTCCACTCTGCAGATACTAAAGCACGATCTATTTGTGACATGGATGGTTAGCCACTGTTATTTGGCCGCAAACCCCATTGAGAGGTAAATCTATAAGACTTAAATTCGTAATGAAATCTGAACTCTCCAGTATTATGAACTAAGGGTTTGTTTGGTACCAGAATTTAAATACAGTTTTTTGTTTGCAAATACAGAAAATTGGGACTAGTTTTGGGTGAAAAATCATGCCAAACAAGATGGAGTTGTGTTTTAGTTTGAGAACACACATTTTGGAATATGGTACCAACATGTCTTATATGGTTAGAATGGAAGGAACGCAATGCCCGAACTTTTGAGTAAATTGAGAGACCCATTGATCTGTTGAAGACTTCGCTAGCTAGGAAATTATTTGAGCAGTCTCGTATTCGGGGTCTCACACATTGTATTTCCTTGTCTGATTTCATTATTTCTGTTAGATTTTCCTTTTGATTTGAATGTATTTTTTTCATTGCTGTGAGTTTACAATTGTAGACACATTGTACTTTTTCTATCAATAAAACTTTTATTACATATCAAAAAAAAAAAAAAAAAACACACATTTTGAAAACAATTTTACAAAACACCTAGCAAACAAAAACAGAAATACAAAACATTTTTCACTTATTAAACAGGCCCTTAATCTATCACACCCTAACCTTTTGCTAGGGAATCTAATACATTAAAATCCACAGCTATGCACCAGGCAACCTCCCATCTCTACCTCACATCTCTCTGCTCTTCCCATAACATGTTGGGATCACTATCATTTGGGACAAAAACCCCACTGCAAGTCCATAAGAAGCCAGCTTCACTATTTTTTGGCAAACATAATGAAGAAAATCTACATGAAACAGAGTATGGCTTTGGATAGAATAGAATGGAGGAAAATAATTCAAGTGGCCAACCCCAAAAAGTTGGGACTAAGGCTCTATTATTGTTGTAATAAAGAAAATCTATCTGATTTAGAATCAACTTTCTCCACAATCCTTCAATTCCACACCAGAATGATACCACTAGCCGTATGAACTGCATTGATGAGTGATGACCAACCAATCTACATACGGATTCCACCACAGATTCCTAACTAATGATGCTGTTATTCATATCATCAATTTAGGTCTCCTGCAAGCATACCACATCACACTTCCATTCTTTCAACATGTTCCTCACCATTGTCCGTTTCTGTGGGTTGTTCAAACCCCTAACTTTCCAGTTAAGTAGGCATAATCTCATTATTGATGATATGTCAGTAGCCCTATCACTGACTCCCCCTCTCCTACTATTTACTGATCTTCCATCATAATTCACTGCACGTACCAAAATTTTAAGCTTCCTAGTACTCTGTGTGATGTAGGACAAATTACAGATTTGCCTACGTTTAGTTGTGGTGGGTTTAGCCGTTTAGGGTTAGGGAAAAGAAGAATTAGAGAGAAGTTAGGGCTGTTTAGGGGCTATGTGAACAGTAACCTTAGAAAGAAAGGAGGAGAAAAAAACAACTAAGGCCAACGTGTCTATTGCTCAAAACACCCAATTTTATTAATCAACTCATTCTATTTTCTTTGAATACATTGAGTACAATATACATAAACTCTTTTCTGCACTAGTAGTAATAGGATTCCTATTAGTATTAGGACTTCTAATAAAACCTAATAAACACTAACTTGGACGCAAAGTAAACCTAAGATATTTAGAATACCTTAGAAGATTCTAGACTCAACTAAATTACCAAAATACCCTCAATTCGTAGGAATTGCAAAAATTATAGATTTGCCCCTCGATATAAAACTGACCATAACTAATAAAATAAAAACCCAAATTAAAAATTGTTTTAACTCTAAAAGACTCATAATTAGACCATTAAAAGGGCACGACTCTCACTTCAATTGGACTTCACACGAGGACCCAATAAAATAATTCTTGAATAGACGAATTTGCAAAGTAATAGCATATTAATCTTCCATGACTCCATCACTGTGGGACTAAGTTTGCTGCATGTTTGTTACCAACCCCTGCTGATTTCCTCCTTGTCTTTCCTAATGGCAATCAACAAGGGAACAGATGCCGTGCCTGTAATGGGAAGACCCAGGTACTTACAAAAGCTCCTTACTTTTTTTCTCAAAACCCACTCCGAAGCATCAATCTCCCCAACAACTAGGTTGATTTCCTCACTTGTATCTGGATCAATTCAATCAAGCGGTTCACAAACTATTGGGCTTAAATTATCCCTAATATCACTCTCGCAGGAAGTCACCTCGTATCGCACTGGCAAAGGCTAAGTTGTATCCAATACTTTTATATCAATATCCAGTACATAGGTTGAACCACTCACAAACAAAATTTCCATCCTGAAAAGAAATCTAAGTTTGATGACAGACCCAACAATTCTACGGAACTCCAAGGAAGTGCGAACCCATCTGGCAAGCTGTGTCTCAGCTCGGTCCTGTACCAAATCCGGTTATACAACAGATTAGCCAAGCCTCATGTCTCCAATGAGATAGCATGGTTACCCTGCCAAAACTCCTTTGCTAAAGTCGCATCGATGTCCCTTACTACAGTAAGCACTACCAAATGTCATGATGTCGCCTCCTTAACTCCAACCACCTCCAATTTCTTTGATCCCAATGAACACTTCCTTGACATTCAAGATTCCATCTGATCCATTCAAACCATCTTCTTATTTAACCCTACCAGTTGTTTGGATCCAATTGCCCCTTAAAGGGTTAAGTCAGATTCTGCCTTAACTGTATCAATAGAGTTTTTGCCTTTTGGCTTGGAGCCTATTGGATTCTCTCCCGCCCCATTCAATTGCATTTGAGTTGCCATATCGATATTAGCAGCATTACAAAATGGTAATGTAATTTGACCCAACGGGCCACAAGCTTTTTATTCTGGTTGGCCCCAAAAGCCATGTGAGTACCCTCCTTATCTATCACTACCTGAAATGGTTTAGACTTTGAAATAAGCCAACCTAGGACACCTCACTGTCCTCAGATAAGGTGAGAAAGGTGGGA
Organism: Lithocarpus polystachyus; assembly: GCA_033629205.1. Classification (NCBI taxonomy): domain Eukaryota; kingdom Viridiplantae; phylum Streptophyta; class Magnoliopsida; order Fagales; family Fagaceae; genus Lithocarpus; species Lithocarpus polystachyus. The sequence continues at coordinate 11,462,560 of CM066163.1, read as the reverse complement.
TTTGAATCAGTTTATGCCAGCTTGCTGCATTTAACCTGATCTAATATTTAGTGACAAGTTTGGTTTTGGCATTTATTTCCCTTTTATAAGTCTTACCTAGACAACTCTAGGAATAAACACGATATATAACCACAGAAACAGATCAAGAGCAGAAAATATGTGAGTAAAATCAGCACTTTGACAGTTAAGGAGAGAAAGATCAAAGCAAAAATGTCATTACTATAACTGAACAAGGCAACCACAGAAAAGCTCACCTGCCGTCGAGATATTTTATTGGCACGCCCTTCCCTTCCCAAGTCAATGTCGACAATGATGTCTTCAGTTGCTCTACCAAGTAAAACCTACAGAAACAAATGATGTAACATTGATAGCATTGTCACATGTTTGCTTACCGAACAATGATTTGCACCATGCATTTCCATTGGTTAGCCTGATTTATAACACATCAAGACCTACATCACTTTAGGAATTAAGTCCAAAAAACTCCTTACTTATTTATACTGTAAGTTTCACATTTAAGACAAACAAGAAAAATTTATCAGCTTGATTCTTTTCAAGATATATTTCATGTTTATCATCAGAAAATCCACACAGATTACTTTGGCAATATAGATGAGAGTTAAATCCAAACTCATAGTTCTTGCCACAAAATTCATTGGTCTGGACACGGTTTCTGGGTGTGGAACCCACTGCAGCAATAAAGCATATCATGCAGAATTATACCATTTTTTAAATGATAATGTTTTTAGATTTTCAAGGTAAAATTTTGATCAAAAAATTACTGTAATAGTATTTACAAAATTATGTGGTAAAATTTAGAAGATTTATTCACAAATTGCTTTTTAAAAGGAAACACCAGAAAGAGAGGTCTGCCAAAAGAGAATATAAAGTCAACCCAGTCTAGGTTGGGGAAGGATTTGTAGCATTAAAATACCTCAGGTTTTTTAATATAATGCTTTGAATGGCGGCCATACAAAACAGCAAATGCTCCATGAGATGCAATGGCTCTTTGCATATAAGAATGAGCACCCTGCTCCAGCCGTATGATTGCCCTCTTAGTTTCCTCATTCTGATATCTTAAAACTACATATAGAGAACAAAATATAATCAAATGCTATATCATATTATATCATATCATGCCTATGTATGATATAAGCACAAAAAATAAAGATGTTAATTCTCTCAGCATTAAAATAAAATAAAAAGTTTATTTTTTGGGATTGGGGGAGGGAGGGAGAAGCATTGCATTACAGATGTAATGCATGGCTCCAGTAAACAAAGTTTGATCTCAACTATATAGTCTTAAAGATGAAATATCAAATATTTTATTAAGAAAACAAGAATACCCCCTAGACAGGCAAATTTACACATACAAGAAGTACCGTAAACATAGAAGTTGTAATCATGTAGTCATTATATTTTGATGACATTGAAGACAGATCTCAAAATTGCAATTCATAAGTAAACCAAAAACATGTGAATGTATACTGAAAACATGCATACAGAGCACACATTGTCTGTCTATGGAAAATTAATTAAAAATCAAATACTGAAATAATCCAATTCATGAACAGGAATCCACATTATCTATGTTATATATACATGAATTCCCCATAACATCAATCAACTTGGGAAGCAAGCGTAGTATACATCTAAATAAAAGGTAGATTACAATAAAATTCCCAGCCATTAAATTTCTTTAAAAAGAGAAGAAGAAACAGAATGACACCATTATTTAGTCTCCATATGTTAATAATTTTAAACAATGTAAAGGTATACCAGTGGCAAGAGGATTGCCAAACTACAAGTGCAAACCATCCCAGTGAATAGGCAGACAAGTAATGAATCACTATATAAATTTTTGCTCGACTGAAAAATACCTTCCTCATTAGAAAACAGATCCTGGTCCTCCGGATCCAAGTCCATATCAAGTATCTGCAAGGGGAAAAAGATCAATGAAAACTGTAACAATCTAGTTAAATATGAGAAACAAAATATCCACTAATGAACTCTGAGGCTAGTAATTAGCATTTACCATTGCCTCAATATCTGAATAATGAGGTACATCATCATCACTCTCAACAGGTGCCTCTTCCCGATCTGATGTCGTAGGTTTTACTACAGGTTCTGACATAACAATATCTACAGATGCCACTTCTGCATGTGTTGATTGATAATCTCGAATCGTAGCTGGTACATCTAGTTCCTGTTTAATGCCACTAGCATTTGTCTGGGTACAGCCTTTAAAGCTATCACAAACAAGAGCTGGCTTCTTTATAAATGAATCCATTTGGTTATAACTGAGATGTTTTACTGGTGAAACTCCTTTAGTCTCTTCCTTCAAAGCATCAGTGCTCAGACTAGCTGAATTAAGTTGATCTGAATCACCATAAGCAATACCTGCACCCTTAAACGCCACAAGTGGGGAATCACTATTCGGTAACTCAAACTTAACCCCAGAGCCACCAATTGGATGGATCACACTGGGTTCAGGCAAAACATGTGGGCCTATGTTCTTAGAAGACACATGACACTCTCCAAGGTTTTTTCCTTCTCTCTTCATCAAAACACCTCTTTCTCGAGCTCTTTGATTACCTGAGATATCATTAACAGTTGAAGAATTTGGATTATTAGCTTCTTGAAATTTTTGTTGTGATACAAAGGAAACAGACGATGGGGACAATTGTTTTGGTGGGATAAAATCATCATTGCATGGAATTTCTGGATCCTCAGTGTTCAATGTACAGCAAATAACTTTGTCACACAGATCAGGAAACTGAGGATTTGAATGTGATAAAGATGATAGTATTTGGGCCTCTGAATCATGAGCTATACAGCCATCATCATAGTGAGGCCCCTTGTTCTCCTCTAACTCTCCAGAACATGCAATAGATGGATTCTTGATATCTGTATCTAGAGCTACTGAGGTCTCTGGTTCAGTTATACTGGGTATGTGATTTTGACATACATCATTCAGGGAATTCGACAAAAGTGAACTCAGGCCTTCATAGTAAGATTTATCAATCGCTTCTTTTCCATCACCCATGGCCAAGAGTTCTTCCTCATTTGTAAAATTCAAGAGAGAATTAGACAGTTCTGCCAAATATCCTTCTGCACTAGCAGTTGGACTTCTTAAACCATCACAAGGCTTTTCACTTTCCAACTTGAAATCTGACTGAACATCATACCCTGATGTTGTTGCATTCTTACCAAAATCATCATCAGGAAGTTCAAACCTATCTCCAGTGAGCAGATCTTTTTCTCCGAGGCCAACATCAGGCATAGATGATGCTGTAAGGCCCTCAACTGGTCCCCATATAGACATTTCATGAAGTTGAGATGAAAATTCCAAGTTGTGAAACGATGCACCACACTCTGACATAGGTGAATTGAACACCTGATTACCTTCAAATTCCGAGCAGATATGTCCTGGATCATTATTAATTTGATCAAATGTAGATGAGGGTTCCAAACCTAAATCATCAGCTTCCGACATGCTGTGTGCCAGCAATTGTTTTGGTTGAACATATTCCTCAAACACAGAGCCATTCACAGTAAAAGGTAGATTTTCTTCAAAAAGATGAGGAATTTCATTGTGTATGTTATCTTGCTCTATACAAAAATCTTCTTCACCTGGTAGCTGGAGTCTGGGATGAAAGTCATGGCCATTAGCAGCAGTATCGGCAGTAGCAGCGCCACCATCCATCAGATTTTGTGGAAAAACATGGTGCATAATATCCAAATTCAACCCTTCAAGTCCGCAATGATTTGGCATGGTATCACCAGGCATGCAATCTCCAGACAAAGGCTCATTTCCATTCGCAATGTAATTGCAATCATCAGGTGCAACAAAAAAACTTAGATCCATGGAATTAAGTGGATCATTGCATAATCTTTTGAGCAGAGCATAGTAATAACTACGGACACTGTCAGCCTTTCTCTTCCCACAAACTGATTTGTTCTCTTTTGAGTTGCCAAATCTATTGAATTTTGATTGAAGAGTTGAACCAGAACGCTCAATTGCAATCATGTGAGGGGAAGCTTCTGCAGAAATAACTGGATCATAAAGGAGAGAATGCCACCGATCTTGCAGTTCTCGAACAGTAAATCTTCGAGAAAATTGCACTGCACCTTTAGCAAGTGATTCCAAAGAAGCACCAGCCTACAAACAGGAGGGAAAAAAAAAAATTTAATCATACTGGGTTTTCAAAGTTGATATAAATATTGTGCCAAAAACCTACCTATATGCTTTAGTCAATACACAGGTTCACAGCCGCAATCCCCCTTAGAAAAAGATTTACTAATGTGCACAAATATTGGAATGCTCCAATTAATAAACAACTGGAGCATTTGCTAACACCCATCTTTATGTGACCATTTTTATCATATCACAGTAGATACAAATTAAAAGGTAGTAAGCAATCAAAACCCGCAATGGCAATGCCACATGAAAGATAACATTTAAACCATTGCTAGTCAAGCTATCTGCTTTTTCCTATTAGGTGCAATAATCCATCCTCATGCATAAACTTCCCGGCAGGCATCAACTGCCATTTGAACTACAACATTGTAGTCAACAATTTCATGTTCGTATTATGCATATGTATGTATGTATTATTTACAAACATATATGAATATACTTGATGTGGTGTACTTGGCAGGAACACAATATTTTGAAGGTGGAGAAATTGAAGGATTGGGGACTCATATCTAGCCTACTTTGTTGGCACTTTGTTTGATTGGTCGGGTTTGGGGACTCATATCTACTTAATCACTCCCGATGTTTGTAGATTGTCTTCTTCCTTGTGCATAGCTTTTGTTTCTTTTCTTTTCTTTTTTTATTTATTGTATTTTTTGGCTGCTTTCTGTTTTTCTTGCAGAAAGTAGACCTTCTTTAATAAAACTTTTTCTTACCTATCAATATATATATATATATATATATATATACACAACCTAGTTTTTTACATTTCCCCTAAGCACATCCATGATCACTCTCTACATGGTTCTTTTCTGATGATGATGATAACAATATTTTAGTAATAAAACAAAAGGAAAACAATTTGCTTAATGAGCATTTCACGAGTGATTTCCTTGTCATTCGCACTTTCTTAATATTTTATAAGAAACTAAATGAAGGCAATCCTAGATAGTATAAGGTTGATAATTTCAACCCATCCCAACAAGCTCTTTTGGTTAGCATGTAAGTAGTAAGTCATAAGCGTGATGCAATCTGTACTCTCCAAACAAGCCTAGCCATCCTAGTTAGCTTAGCTGGTAAAGTCACTTATTGTCGAATAAGAGATTTGAGATTCAAATCCTGCCTACACCAAAAACCAATTGGTGTCTTAGCCTGATGATAAAGAGCAATCATTGTGGAATAAATGTCATATGTTGAAATTCTATGGTATCTATAAAAGCCTTATGCCATCCCAAGCTAAAGCTGAAACCCATTCAATTGGGATTGTACAAATACTAGACCATTTCCATCAACTTTGAAGAAGATGGAAGTGAGACCATGAAAGACATTGAAGTCTAGGAGGATATTCATTATATAAGTGTTGTGTTTCTCAGTGACAAGTTCGTAAGGTGGAAGCTAATTGCTTGCTTTTTTATGGATAGTAACTGCACTATAATTATAGATGAAATAGAATCCAATGAACAAAAGGGGTTTAATTGGAAACTTATTGCACAGATACCCATAAAATCTATCTTGCTTGAATCCCAAACAAAGACCAAGTACAGGGTTTGACTTGGAAAAGTTAGTTTAAACAGATTTTAGTTTCAATTTTACTTTTCTACTAGCCTACCCATGTCCCAACCCCCTCCCTATTAAAAAAAAAATTGCAACACAACTAATTGCTTAGTTGAAAAGCACTATTGATCCTCCACTGTTTTGAAATGAAGAAATCCATGTTTCAATTAATAAAACAGAAATATCATCTTCATTCAAGTGATGTTCTGTGAATTATTCATCAATACCAGAGTAACTAAGTAATGATTCAATTACAAAGAGAGCAGCACCAGCTATTAGCATAAGCACGTGCTTTCATGACTGTCTTCCAATTAATCCAGAACCACAATAAAATTATTTCATCCACTCTCATCTTTTCCTTTCCTCACCAGCAACCGTATAAATTTGAAGAATTGAGATGCTTTACAAACATTCCTCCAGGCTCACACACTTAACATATTTAGAGGTCTCAATAAACCACATCACAAATTTTCCATTTTAAACACAGTACAATAAAGATTTTCAAGTTGTCAAATCTTTTTAGTGAAGCCCAGAAAACAAACCTATGGCATGTGATGTGTGATGCAAATATCTAGAGCATTTTGTGACAGGCAGTTAACATTAGATAATTTTACTCATTAAAATGCCAACAAAGGGTCCCAGAGATACTAAAAAGTTGGACAGCCTCTTGTATCAAATATGCTTGTGATCTCAAGCACACATACACACAAAATTTTAACATAGATGATTCACAAGCACATGACACCATCTCAAAGAACTAGATTTCAGGGATTTGATATTTTCAACACCCTATGACTACAGGAACTTCCAAAGGTAACAGCTAGGTCCATTTTCACAGATTATCAGCAAATCTCTAAGGTTTATGGTTTGGTTAAACATAATACTCAATACGTTTCTCAGGTTTCAAAAACATAATCATCACACATGGAAACTAAAATTGATGGAGACATTCAATGTTGACACTACAAAACCTAAATGTATTTCCAAATATAATACTAATTAATTTCTAAATATGCACCCTGACAATTCGATTCCGACTGCACTCTTAATACACAGCTAAGAGATGAATAGAACCACCATACCACCTACGGCGTATAAGGGGGACAGCTAGTAGTCAGCATGTGGCTTCACATCACCTATTCTAACCATATTCTCCGACAGTAATCGCCTATCCCTATCTAAAATGGTTCAAATTCTTAGTTTTTAGACCAAAAGTGTCAGAAATCTTCCAATGGCAAGAGTTTTTTTTTTTTTTTTTTTTGATAAGTACCAATGGAAAGAGTTAAAAGTATCCAATGTGGTATACAAGCAAGCCCAAAATTCCTCAGTTTCAAACAATTCATGCTTCAACACAATAAACCCAAAATTTCAAATCCCATAATACACACAATGTCTATTATTAAAAAAAAAATTACCAAAAATAAAAATAATTAAACTGCTACACTCTACCTAATAACTCCCAACAAAAAAAATTAAATAAAATAGAACCAGAAAAATCATATAAATAAAAAAAGAGACAGAAACTTCAACTGTTATCCAAGAACAAAAAAGAAATTCAAACACAAGTACATAGTTCATTCCACAACTAGGAGAACAACGCAACAAGACCATCTTTATAAAAGCTTGAAAAATAAAAGAACATGAATGGTGGGTTATATAAACTTTTACCTCAACAGCGTTCTTGAGCAAAAGGTCATCTTCAGGGTTCCATGTAGAAACCGGAGCAAGAACTCCCATCTTTAAAACCTCTCTCTTTCTCTCTCTAGAAGCCAGCAAGCTTGTTTATTTGAGAGAGTAGTTGGCTATGGAGGTAAAAGCTTTGTAGAGAGGGAATGGAAAAAAAAATAATAATAAAATTAAAAATAAATTAAAATTAAAAAAAGTGGAAGGGTTTAAGAGAAAGAGAAAAAAACCTAAAGAGAAAGGAGGGTGTGGGGTTTTGAAACGTGGACAAATTTGTTATTCCGTGGTCTCAGGTTACCGCCTAGTTCATGGAATTTCTGTGATATTGAGGTTAGGCGGTGACACGTGCTACAGTCCTTGTTTGCGTATCTCAGGAGATTCTTTTATAGTTGTTTATGCGACTTCGGTCGCCGCGGCCCCTCCTGCCTACTCGTGTTGACTGTCTCCCCGCTTTATTTCATAATTTTTGCCACAATTATATGTCACAATTATTTTATTGTTTGTCACTGTTATATAAACCTATCATTTTTTTTATTGTTCATAATTTGTTGCATAGATAATTGTGGTTTAGTCTGTGATACTACTTATTATGTGTGTTCATTTTTTTATTAAGTGTTATTATCTTGATGGGTCTAATGCTATGCATGCACACAAGTCTAATCTTTTGTAAACTAAAAATTTAAGAAAATTTTACAATAACAATTTTCTCTTTTTGGTTGTTAAAATATGAAATTTGATCATTATAGTAGTTTTTAATAAATAGTATTTATTATGAGTTTGTATATATAGAAATAGAACTATGGACAAAGTTTAGCTACAAAATTAGTTGTACCATAAGGCTACAACATTTCTCAATATTTTTTTTATTGGAGTTTTATTTTGACAAATCCATCATTAGATTACATCTTCTTCTTATATCCTCTATACTTGCAAAATTTATAGATTATTAAAGATTAATAGTTATGTCATAAATAAACTGTTTAAATTACAAGTTTTTGTAGTTTAAAATTATGTATCAAATATAAGTTTATAGATCATATAGTAAATAATATTCAATTGATACAAAATTTAACATGTGTATTAAGAACATAAAGAACATGCAATTCAACGGATAGATTTTCAAAATATATAGTAATGTTTATTTTATTAAATAAGGTTGTAACCTTAGGCTATAACCAATTTTGTCGCTAAACATTGTCTTAGAACTATATATTCTAACATTAGGCATTTATACAATGAGTTCGACTTTAATAAAGATGTGATGTAAAACCCATGTTTTTCACCATCCAATAGAAAATTGTTACATCAACATTTTACTTAAAACTCAATACATCCTACCACACATAATAACATGTTAATAAACTCACAGTTAAAGTTGAATTTTCAAATAGATATTATAATTGATTGAGTGTGGTTGTATCAATTCTTTAAAATGCAATATAATGATATGACATGTTAAAATTGGAGGGGTAAAACTTGGACTTTATATCACATCCTTATTGAATTTAATCTCTTATACAATTTGTAACAACAAAAACATTAATGCCTTAACAAATTAGTGGTCATATGTATTATTTTTTTCCATTCTATTATAAATACTAGACATTTATTATAATTGTATACATATATATATATATATATATATATGAAACTATAAATAAATAAATAAATATACATATTAATAATGATGTATAAAATTGTAAAACATCAAAAACTCATGTCATGTGTCTTAATACTATAAGTACATTATTATATGATGGGGAAAGTACCAAGTGAGGGTGTCGTCACCCTTCGCCTAGGTGACGGCACAGTAGGGGTGACGGCCCCGCTTCTTTAGTCGTCCCCGACCATCTCTCCAGACTGCCCTGACGCCGCCATCCACACCCCGACGGGGCGAATGGGTGACGGGACGGAGCTAACCGGACCAATATGTCTCGTCATGCACGCCAATCGCCGGGTTAGATATCTTGCACTCCACGCAATAGGGAATGGCTCCGGAGAGGAAAGGATTCCGTAAAGAGCACGCAATAGGGAATGGCTCCGATCAGAGGTAACCTCCTCGGACACGCCAAGGTCCCGGTTCTACACCACTATAAATACCCCCGACCCTCATCAAAAAGGTACGCATGCTTCTATCCCGACTCTGGCACTCTGGGGTCGTGAGTATTACTAACCTGACCGTCGGAGGGTAGTTGGCCGGTACCACACCGGTACTCCCCTTTGAGGTTCTTTTTACCTGTGCAGATCCGTTCTGAACGCGAAGACCTTGTGACTCACTGAGGGTGCGGATCGGCATCATCAGTTGGCGCCGTCTGTGGGAAGGAACACGTACGTAGGCTGTATCCCGTGCTTTCCGGACAAAGAGTTGCATGGTACTCACGCGTTCAAGGGTTACCACAATGAACGACCAAGGCAATGAACAACGCACCACGGCCCTAGAGAGACAAGTCCAGACTCTAATGACCGCGGTGGAACGCCTCACAAAACGTAACAATGACTTGGAAGAACAACTATTGCGAAGGGGCGCGACGGCAGGCAACCATGGAGAGAATGAGGAAGACAGCGCTCGGGAGAGGGATCATGGAGGCCCGGAGGGGAGCAATGCACTGACCCAACCCGAAGGGCAGGGGACAAGCCGTCCGTCGGCGGCTAACAATGATCCGCCCAGCACTACCGAGGAGCTGCGGTTGATGAGGGAGCGTATGGATTTTATGATGAACGCCCTCAAGGGACGAGTATCCAGTGACCTCGACAACCTCGTCCACCGCACAGACTCTCCCTTCACCACGCACGTCATCATGTTCCCAATGCCGCCAAAGTTCTGCATGCCACAGATAGAAAGCTACGATGGATCCAAAGACCCACTAGACCACCTGGAGTCCTTCAAGACGCTGATGCACCTGCATGGCGTGCCGGACGAAATTATGTGCCGGGCATTCCCGGCGACGCTGAAGGGGGCGGCAAGGACTTGGTTCGGCAGGCTGGCACCCGGCTCTATCGGTACCTTCAGGGAGCTGAGTGCTCAGTTCGCTACGCACTTCATCGGAGGCCATAGGTACAAGAAATCCACCGCGTGCTTGATGAACATCAGACAGCGGGAGGATGAGACACTCAGGTCCTATATAGCCCGCTTCAACAGAGAGGCACTCTTGATCGATGAGGCAGACGATAAGATACAGGTCGCCACGTTCACCAATGGTCTGAAGGAGGGCAAATTCTTGTTCTCTTTATACAAGAACGACCCGAAGACAATGTCGGAGGTATTTTACAGGGCGACGAAGTATATGAATGCGGAAGACGCATTACAGGCTCGGGGGGAAAGACCTCCCGGGAGGCGGGAAAGGCAGGAGGACGTCAAGCAAGATAAAGGGCGAAAGAAACCGCGGACAGAAGGCCGAGACAACAGGCGACCGCAACCCCCTGCCGCTAAGTTCACAAGCTTCACCCTGCTGACGGTCCCGGTCGACCAAGTCCTGATGGAGATTAAAGACGAGGGGTCCTTGACGTTTCTGAGAAAACTGAAGGGAAACCCCGATAGACGACCCAAAGACAAGTATTGCCGCTTCCACCGAGACCACGGCCACGACACTGCCGATTGTTACGACTTGAAGCAACAGATTGAGGCCCTGATCAGACAGGGAAAGTTGCAAAAGTTCGTCAGCCGGGAAAGGACAGGGGCACTTCGGCAAGAACAGGTCCCTCGCCGGGACAATAAGCGCCCTAGACCGCCCATAGGAGATATAAGGATGATTGTCGGGAGCACGGCAGCCGTCGGATCGACAAAGAAAGCCCGGAAAGCCTATCTCAGGGCAGTGCAAAACGTTCAAGCAGCGGGCGCCGCCCAAAAGAAGTCACGCATCAGCGGCCCCACTATTGAGTTCACTGAGGAAGACGCCCAACGTCTTCATCATCCGCACGATGATGCCCTTGTTGTCAACATCCGGGTGGGAGACTATAACACCTACCGGGTCTTGATCGATAATGGTAGTTCCGCGGACATCCTCTACTACCCGGCATTTCAGCAGATGCGGATCGGCAGGGAGCGCTTGGTCCCTACCAATGCCCCGCTTGTTGGGTTTGGAGGGATGAGAGTTCACCCCCTCGGCGCCGTCACCCTGCCAGTCACGATTGGAGAGTATCCTCGGCAGGTCACTAAAGACGTCACTTTCCTCGTCGTCGACTGTTCGTCCGCCTACAATGCTATCATAGGGCGGCCCACCCTTAACGCTTGGAAGGCTGTGACGTCAACCTACCACCTGATGGTCAAGTTCCCCACCGAGTATGGTGTGGGGGAGTTATGGGGAGACCAAGTCGTTGCGCGAGAATGCTACGTAGCGATGGTAGAAGCAGACAGCCACCTGCCGGCACTCAATATAGAGCAGCGGGTGGGGCAGGACCCGCAGAAGAACTCGAGGAGATAGCACTCGACGAGTCCAGGCCAGAGAGGACCACCAGAATTGGAGCCCTCACTAGCCCGGTGGCTCGTCAGGCGCTCGTGACCTTCCTCCGGAAAAACCAGGATGTGTTCGCTTGGAGTCACGAAGACATGCCAGGAATTGACCCTTCAGTCATGGTGCACAAGCTGAACGTATCGCCCACTTTCCGGCCAGTCCGCCAGAAGAAGCGGGTGTTCGCCCCGGAACGAGACCGGGCGGTGGCAGAAGAAGTTGACAAGCTGCTAGAAGCGGATTTCATCCGAGAAGTGTACTATCCCGACTGGTTGGCCAACGTGGTGGTGGTCAAAAAGGCTAGTGGGAAGTGGCGCATGTGTGTGGACTTCACCGACCTGAACAAGGCGTGCCCCAAAGACAGCTACCCCCTCCCGCGGGTCGACACACTGGTGGACTCTACAGCTCAACACCAGCTGCTGAGCTTCATGGATGTCTTTTCAGGGTATAATCAGATCCGGATGGACGTGGTTGACCAAGAGAAGACTTCATTCGTCACCAGCCAAGGTCTCTTCTGTTACAAGGTAATGCCATTCGGACTGAAAAATGCGGGCGCCACATACCAGAGACTCATGAACAAAATGTTCGCCCACCAAATAGGGAGGAACGTTCAGGTATATGTCGATGACATGCTGGTAAAAAGCAGAAGGAAGGAAGACCACCTGAGGGACCTAGAAGAGACATTCGACACGCTCCGTTCCTACAACATGAAGCTCAATCCGGCGAAGTGTGCGTTTGGAGTGGCGGCGGGAAAGTTCCTAGGCTTCATGGTGTCCCAAAGGAGTATCAAGGCCAACCCTGATAAGATTCGAGCCATAGTGGGAATGGCGCCCCCGAAGAACACTAAGGAGGTACAAAGCTTGAATGGGAAGGTAGCCGCCCTGAACCGGTTTGTATCAAGGGCGACAGATAAGTGTCTACCCTTTTTCCGCACGCTGAAGAAGTCATTTGAGTGGACGGGCGAATGCCAAAAGGCGTTCGAGGAACTGAAAGCCTACCTCTCCTCACCTCCGCTACTGAGCCCCTTGCAACCAGGGGAGGAGCTCTTCCTTTACCTGGCCGTCTCCCCGACAGCTGTCAGTGCGGCCTTGATCAGAGAAGAAGACAAGGTCCAAAAGCCTGTGTATTACGTCAGCCGGGCGTTCCGCGGGGCAGAAGAGAGGTACCCGCCAATGGAGAAGCTTGCCTTCGCCTTGATTACCGCGGCCCGCAAGCTTAAGCCATACTTCTAAGCTCATACCATAGTTGTCTTAACCGACAAACCCCTACGACGGGCGATGCACAATCCCGAAGTGGCCGGTCGTCTGGCCTTGTGGGCAATCGAATTGACCGAGTTCGACGTCAGATACCGCCCGCGCACCGCCATGAAGGGGCAGGCTGTCGCTGACTTTATCGCCGAATTCACAAGCGGCGAGGACCGGGGGGCAGACGAGGACCCTTCGTGGACCGTACATTCGGATGGATCGTCGACAAGACAGGCCGGAGGGATAGGTGTCGTACTTCGCTCCCCCGAAGGAGATCAGATCGAGTGCATGATTCGTCTAGATTTCCCCACTACAAACAATGAGGCGGAGTATGAAGCGTTGATAGCGGGGATCGACCTCGCCAAAGCAGCAGGGGCCACCAGAGTGGTAGCCTACTGCGATTCCCAGGTCGTCGTCAACCAGGTGAGCGGAGACTATGAGTGTAGAGGCGACCGAATGAGGAAGTATCTAGACCAAGCGAAGAGAAGGGTGGATGACCTCAGGGCCGACGTGATCCAAATACCTAGAGAAGAAAATGAGCAAGCCGACCGCCTTGCCAAAGCCGCATCTTCAGAGCACGTGGCTACCCCGGACAATGTGCTTTCTTTTGTACAAACGACGCCACTAATAGACATTGTCAGCGTGCAGGAAATAGGCTCCGAAGGTGACTGGACCACGCCACTGGTCTCCTACCTGAAGGATGGCGCCTTGCCAGATGAGAAGGAAGCCGCCAGAAGGCTGAAGGTCCAAGCCGCAAGGTTCGTACTAATGGAAGGCGTCCTGTACAAGAGGGCCTTCTCTCGCCCGTACTTGAGGTGTCTGAGCCCCGGAGAAGCCGACTATGTCATGAGGGAAGTCCACGAGGGAGTTTGTGGAAATCACTTGGGATCTCGATCACTAGCGCATAAGTTGATTCGGGCCGGGTACTACTGGCCCACCATGCAGAAAGATGCCCAAGCCTACGTCAAAGCTTGCGACAAATGCCAAAGGTTCAGCAACGTTATCCGACAGCCGCCCGCAGAGCTGACTCCCATGACAGCCCCGTGGCCTTTTGCTCAGTGGGGACTAGACATTATGGGTCCATTTCCGACGGCTATACGGCAGCTGAAGTTCATGGTAGTAGGCATAGACTACTTCACAAAGTGGGTAGAAGCTGAGGCTCTGGCCACCATCACGGAGAAAAACGTGCGGAGCTTTGTATGGAAGTCCATCATATGCAGATTCGGAATCCCTAGGGTCCTAGTCTCGGACAATGGCAAACAATTCGACAACGGCCCCTTTCGAGAGTTCTGCTCCCAGCTGGGGATAAAAAACCACTACTCCTCCCCCGTCCACCCCCAAGCCAATGGCCAAGTCGAAGTTACGAACCGATCCTTGCTGAAGATTATCAAGACTCGGCTCGAGGGGGCAAAGGGGATGTGGCCTGAGGAGCTACCCAGCGTACTTTGGGCGTACAGGACGACGGCAAGGACCCCAACAGGAGAAACTCCATTCCGGCTCACCTACGGAAGCGAAGCAGTCATCCCGGCCGAAGTAGGACTCTCGACTCATCGGGTGAATGCCTACGACGAAGGCAGGAATGATGAGACATTGCGCCTACGGCTGGACCTAATTGACGAAGACAGAGCAGTGGCTGAACAAAGACTCGCGCGATACCAAGATCGTATGGCCAAGCACTACAACTCCCGGGTCAAGCACAGGGACTTCCGAGCCGGAGACCTCGTTCTGAGAAGAGTCATGGGCGCTACTAGAGACCCTGCCCAAGGAAAGCTCGGCCCCAACTGGGAAGGGCCCTACCGAGTCACGTCGTGGCATCGAAGAGGCACCTACCACTTGGAAACGCTGGAAGGACAGACACTACCCCATCCATGGAACTCCGAGCACTTACGAAAGTACTACCAATAAAAAAAAAAGCAACAGCTCCTATCTGTATTTGCCTAAATGTATAGGGCCCAATGGGCACCTTTTTCCTTGAAATTGATACATGTTTCAGAAGTTTATTCAATCTCTCTTGTACTGTGCCTGGCTCTTGAAACAGGTATACCAAGCCGACGGCTCAAAAGCCAACCTGAAATCTACAAGGCATAAGAGCGTCAGGCGCCCAAGCCGACGGCTCAAAAGCCAACCTAAAATCTACAAGGCATAAGAGCGTCAAGCGCCCAAGCCGACGGCTCAAAAGCCAACCTGAAATCTACAAGGCATAAGAGCGTCAGGCGCCCAAGCCGACGGCTCAAAAGCCAACCTGAAATCTATAAGGCATAAGAGCGTCAGGCGCCCAAGCCGACAGCTCAAAAGCCAACCTAAAATCTACAAGGCATAAGAGCGTCAGGCGCCCAAGCCGACGGCTCAAAAGCCAACCTGAAATCTACAAGGCATAAGAGCGTCAGGCGCCCAAGCCGACGGCTCAAAAGCCAACCTCAAATCTACAAGGCATAAGAGCGTCAGGCGCCCAAGCCGACGGCTCAAAAGCCAACCTAAAATCTACAAGGCATAAGAACGCCCAGCGCCCAAGCTGACGGCTCAAAAGCCAACTTAATCTACAAGGCGTAAGAGCGTCCAGCGCCCCAGCTGACGGCTCAAAAGCTAATCTAAAGTCTATGAGGCGCATAAGCGTCAAGCACCAAAGCGGACGGCTTAGAAGCCCGTCAAGCGCGAAAATAAAAGGCCTCAAAACGACGGCACCACCCTAAAAGGTTAGGCCTATATTCCAAGTGCGAAAAACAAGTTAGGCCTTCAAACTGACGGTTTATAAGGTGACGGCTCGAAAAGAATTCTACCCTAATCTAACAAGGCGCGAGCTCGTCATATGCAAAAAATAGCAATCACATCCTAAAATATCTTCAAGGCATGATTCAAAGCTGACGACCCCGTTGGAAGGTCGTGATGGTGCCAAAAAGCGTTAGGTCCCAAGTAGGGCCACCGCCAAACAACAAGAAGAAAGTCATGCATAGTTAATGAAAACGACACATTGCAAATTAAATAAATAAGATCAGTGTATTACAAGTGTCTTTACAAAAAGCCCTCAAAACAACGGGGCATCAAATACACAATGAAGATCAGTTTTACAAAAATAATTGAAGTCAAGGAGCCGGGGCGTTTGGCACGGCCTCGTCACCCTCGGGATCCCGGACCTCATTGGCAGGAGACTCGTCAGGATTGGAAGGACCGGATGACGGGATCTTCAAGGCTGCAGGCTTGTCCAAGGCAGGCTGAGCAAGAACGACACCGTCACCTCCGCCAGGGGCCTCGGATTCACCAAGGTCGTCATCTTCCACAAAGACGGTGTCGACCACGGGCGTCGGCGGCACAGGGTCGTCCATCGAAACCCTTGACAGGTCAAGGTGAGGGAAGAGAGACTTTACCTGTTTAAGGCAGTCCTCAAACCCGTCACCATAATACACGGCACAGGAATCGATGAACTCCTGGGACGTCTTGAATTCCGCCACGGCGTCACTTTTTGCCGTCTCCACCTGCCCTAAAAGAGACGTCAGCTCCTTCTCAGCCGTCACCCTAGCTTCTCGTTCCCGCTCAGCCTGACGGGTTCCCTCCTCGAGCTTCTCTTTCAGCTCTTTGATCTCCCCATTCAGGGTGCGAGAGGCATCCTTGTACTGTTCTAGCCCGTCGGTCAGATTGGCGATGCGCTTCTTCTGACGGGCCAGAAGTTCCTCGTTTTTGGACCCCTTGACCTGAATGGCCCTCATGCGGACCACGGCCTGTGACATAGAGTTCCCGTCAGCATAAAAAAAAAATGATGACGGCACAAATAACAAAGGAGGCGCATACCCTGGCAAGATCAAAAAGGCCCGAGTCTCCTAGCTCCTGCACGGACTGATTGGCGCAGGAATCAGCCTCCTCCTTCCCGAGTATAGAGTCCAACTGCTCCAAGGCGTACCCCTTGTGGGTAAGGACGCAGCGCCCCTCCTCTGGGATGACGGGACCCCGCACCGACATCAATCCCTTGCCGACCCCGTGCTTGGGCGACGGGGGCTTCGAGGAGTGGTCCCCAAGGGCGACCGCCACCTTCTTTGACGGGCGGTCTTCAGCCCC
The DNA here is from genome assembly GCA_033629205.1 of Lithocarpus polystachyus. NCBI lineage: Eukaryota > Viridiplantae > Streptophyta > Magnoliopsida > Fagales > Fagaceae > Lithocarpus > Lithocarpus polystachyus. Next base: position 11,445,386 of record CM066163.1, on the reverse strand, counting down.
GTCACTTTTCCTTTTTGGCACGCCCTTTGAAACGGACGCAGACACTCCTTCCTTGCCTTTTCCCTCCTCCTTCTTACGGGCGGCGGCAGCCCGGATTTGAGCCCTCAGCTTGGCTGATTCCATCTCTGCAAGACGGGGACACAGTGTAAGAATACAAGTGAAAGTGACGGAGAGGATGGTTCGGTCATACTTACGTTGACGGGACAGGTTGTTCAAACGGCGTGCCTCTTCCGTCGGCTCGGGTCCCCCACAGTAGGCGTAGAGGGCGTCGGGCGTAATCAGGTCACGACACTTCCTCTCCTCTAAGGGAATCCCCGTCACCTTGAGGATGAAGGCTTTCTGCTCCCCTGTGATCGCCGGACGAGAAAAAGCTGAAAAAGAAAAGGAGAGCGAACGGGTTAGAACCTTGGCATAAGCAAACTTACATGCAAGGCTGACGGTGACGACCTGATTCCCTGACGTGAGCCCAGGTGTTGTCAAAGCCTTGAGGAATTGACCCCCACTCTTCCTGACGGCATACCCAATTGGTCCCCTCTACAAAAAAGTACCTGCCCTTCCATTTCCTGTTGGAGTCGGGCATGTCTGACACTAACTTCAACTCTTTCTCCCTCGAAGAAAAATGGTAAATCCCCTTAGACGAGGCAATTTGGTGTGGACGGTAACACCAAAAGAACTCGTCAAGGGTTAGCTGACGGTGCCCGCCACTTAGACTCCCCCACAATATCTCGGAGCCGATGAACACCCTCCAGGCGTTGGGGGCAATCTGGCTGACGGATATCCCGAGATAGTTTGCCAGCTGACGGTGGAGCGCCGTCAGAGGCAGCCTCAATTCTGCCGCGAACATGGCGTCATACATGCCAACGTCCGCGGTCTTCCCAGAGTAACACCTCTCCTTCTCCAAGGGAAGACGGATCGGGATATCGTCCGGAATTTGGTAACGGGCCCGCAGCAAGTTGAAAACCTTGTCCGTCATTGAAGGAAGAAAGTGATTGACCGTCCATTCTTTAGGAAGGATGAACGGACGGTCATCCCCTGAGCCTCCCGACGTGCTCTCCGAACCTTCATCTCCTGCCGAGCCCTTATCACTCCCACTCTCCCTTGCGTCGTCACTTCCGCCTTTCCTTATTACTCCGTTGCCACCCCCTCCCTCCTCGTCGCACGACTGAATCAACGATTCATCTTCTGACGACAAGGAAGAGTCACCTCCTGACTCGTGGCCCGGCTGGTAAACCTCGTCGTAGCCCGCCCCGTCGCGGACTGACGACTGTTCGCTCGACGTCTCCTCAGGCATCTTACTACCTATAAGCGACGGGGTCGATCTAAGAGCCTGAGTGACGGCCTTCCCAAAAACCTAAAAGCCCGGTATCTAGAACGAAAAAATTAAAAAGGAAAAAGAGAAAATGGGGAGAGTAACTCACCAAGTAACGGAGGAAGTGCAAGGGAAGCTGACGGTATCAGACAGCAAGCGAGAACCAGAACGCAGTTATAATCTCCTTGAGGTGACGGTTTCTCTCTCACTAGCAAAATCAGAATAAAAGAAGAGAAATGAGGGGAAACGGAGATGTATATATAGGGAGCTGGGAGCGCGGAAGACGAAGCGACCTTCCCGTCCAGCTACATTCCAGTCCCTCTACGACACGTGTTCCGACATTAGGTCTGCTCGAGATGACTAGCCATTAATGCCTTGTCCGCCACACGCTGTACTCCCCAATCCGTCAGGCTGGACCGACGGGATTAAGGAGTAGGGGGCAACTGATGGGGAAAGTACCAAGTGAGGGTGCCGTCACCCTTCGCCTAGGTGACGGCACAGTAGGGGTGACGGCCCTGCTTCTTTAGTCGTCCCCGACCATCTCTCCAGACTGCCCTGACGCCGCCATCCACACCCCGACGGGGCGAATGGGTGATGGGACGGAGCTAACCGGACCAATATGTCTCGTCATGCACGCCAATCGCCGGGTTAGATATCTTGCACTCCACGCAATAGGGAATGGCTCCGGAGAGGAAAGGATTCCGTAAAGAGCACGCAATAGGGAATGGCTCCGATCAGAGGTAACCTCCTCGGACACGCCAAGGTCCCGGTTCTACACCACTATAAATACCCCCGACCCTCATCAAAAAGGTACGCATGCTTCTATCCCGACTCTGGCACTCTGGGGTCGTGAGTATTACTAACCTGACCGTCGGAGGGTAGTTGGCCGGTACCACACCGGTACTCCCCTTTGAGGTTATTTTTACCTATGCAGATCCGTTCTGAACGCGAAAACCTTGTGACTCACTGAGGGTGCGGATCGGCATCATCATTATAAATATTATATATGTGGTACAATATTATACAGATTATAAATTATAGATATATAAGTAAAGAAAAGGCAATTTTGTAGTGTTTAATTAGTAAAAAGAAATGTTATAGACAAACTATTTTACAAATCATTCTTATTAAGGAAAAAAATTATCGGTGTCTTGGCCAATAAGCAATCATTATGAAACCGTCCACCATAAATTCAAAACCTACTCGGAAAAAAGAAAAAGAAAAAAAGGTCTCATCCCACTTTTTTTTTTTTTTTTTTTTTTTTTTTTTTTTTTTTTGGAGAAACAGTCTCATCCCACTTGAAAAGGATTACAATGATTGGTTTTAGTGGGATATTTTTTTTTTTTTTGACGTGACCCAATTCTCTTTTTGAAGAGGACTTGACAGTTGACGCAACTCTCGTAGTAAGAATGTAGATTGTTTTATATTATTGTTATTGAATTATTTGGGGATGGGTGGACTCGGGTTAAAAGTTGTAAACATGTAAGAATTCGGGAATGACTTGGGCGTTACATTTTGATTATTTGAATCCAACTGATTATACATTCAACTGGTTATGGTACTCATATTATTAATTTTACTAATTATACACCTGTGCATTGCATGCTTTTATGAAAAAGTTTATAAAATAAATATATAAATAATTATATATTTTAATAGATTTAATAAAGATAAAAGAAAAAATTATCAAGTGTACATAATTATCTCACTAAAAGGAGTAAGATTTCTTCATAAAACTAAATTAAATTGATAATTTCAAATTAAATTTTAAATTGATCATTATTAAAAAAAAGTACTAAAAAATTGATAAATCTAAAATTAATATAATCTTGATAATATTATAAATTAAAATTAAAGTTGATAATTCAATAATACACATGTAGAACATCTTGATAATTTGATGTAACATAAAAATTAAATAAGAAAATTGTTAAAATTAATCTATTAATTCTAACCATATTTAATCATTAAATCTAAGACCCTAACTCTAAGCATATAAATTAGATCAAAGCTAAGAAAATTAGTTTAAACAAAAGACAACTAATACACAAAACCTAATCAATTTAATAAAAACAAAATACAAAAACAAAGAAGGAGCCTTTAGAAACTTGACAATATTTTTGAATGTTTTGAATCCATTAATTAAAATCATATGAAGACAAAAAACTAATAATAACACTTAAGAAAATAAACAAAATGAATAATAATAATAATAATAATAATAATAATAATAATAATAATAATAATAATAATAATAAAAAAAGAAAGAATGCATACCTACATTGTCATGGAATTTAGCCATTCACATATTGAAATAAGCTTCACTCCAAAAAGGATATATAGGATTATATATTGATACAGTTCCATTTTAAATATAATTCATTTAAATCTTATTGAAATTAAAGATATCTAATCAATGTAACATATAAAAAAAAGTTGATTCAACATAACATAACATATAAAAAAAATAAAAAAAAAAGAGAAAGAGAATGTAGTTGATAGCTGTAAGGACACAAATTGCTATTTGGGCTAGCAAGAGAAATAGACTCTAGCCCAGCAGATGAATAGTCTCCTTGCAATGAATTTGTAAGAGAATGGGCTGAGTAAACTCGGTTGAAAGTAAACTGGTTAGTGGCCCAACTCTGGTTGTGATCAGCTTGATAGACATGAAGTGCTGGAATAGTCTTGGATGATACTCAGCTTAGTCCGAGGAGATTGTCTTAGAAGATGCCTCAGCGTTTCTCTTTCTCTTTCTCTTTCTCCCTTCTCCTTCGTTGTTTTCTTCTCCCTTCTTCCTCTTTCTTTCTTTCAGCTCTCCTTATATATCAGTTCTTCCCACGTGTCAATTAGGTGGTTCTTTCTTGATACTTGTCCCATCAACCTCTCCCTAAAGCCTTTGCATGGTAGCTGTAAAGGATCAGGGCCACTGTTTAGATGTTTTTTTCCCATTAATGCGGCCATGATGTTAGCTGCAGGATTATAAATGCGGTGGCAGCAGCCTTTTACCTAATATCTGATCGTTGCCACCTGTCCTCTTTGGCCAATATAAGTTAGGGAGTCCTCCAGGAAGGTTGGGCTCAGTGTTGGAGTACTCGCCTGGGTCATCTCCTTGGTGATCTGAATAGGCAAGCTTCCTCGGACCAGTCTTTTTATTTCTACGTAACTTGTACTTTGGATAGGAGTTAGGCTAGGCACATTTCCCACGGCCTGTTGTCCTCGGATGTAGGGTCTCCTCGGACAAGCCCATGGCCCATTTTCTGGTAACGGGCCTTTTACCCCTACAATAGCTATAAAGAATTTTGATATATATATATATATATATATATTTTTTAAATGTCATCAATATAGAAATTATCAAATTAATAGAAATATATACTATTTTTTTGAATAGATAGAGATTATCAAATTATTGGAGATATATACTGTTTTTTGGGATAGATTTATATTAATCACCTCTTGAAGAATTTGGATTGTGCTTATCCCTTAATAATCAAGTTTTGTAGCTTGATATTCTGATAAAATAATATCAAAATTTTGAAAATTTAGATGATAAATATTATCTAAATTAAATTTTTATATGTTAAATATTATTCCCTAATTTAAGAAATATATCCTAACAAATAAAAAAAATAATGTTAATTAGATGATAAATATTATATAAATTAAATTTTTTGTATGTTAAATATTATCCTTTAATTTAAGAAATATATCCTAACAAATAAAAAAATAATGTTAATATAATTTTATTTAATGATAAGAACGAATTAGAGTCCTAGTAGTATACTATACCTTTTTAGTTCTTTAAAAATATAAAAATTTAATAAAATTTTTGTAATTTGGTGAAGCCACATAGCGCAACCATAGCGTTTAAGCCCAACTTTTATCATATCATATCATATCATCATATATTATATATATATATATATATGATGATATGATATGATTTCATAAAAAAAAATTATTAATTTTATTTTTAAAAATAATAGGGTTTCTATAAAAATAAAAATAAAAGGTTAAGTATGCATCTCTTTCTCTCTTAAAAATATACTCCAAAAAAAAAAAAAAAAAAAAAAAAAAACTTATTGGTAGACTAGAGAAAATTGCCGTCAGATTATCAAAAATCATGGATTCTCGTCTCTGTCTCGCATGATATTAAAAGCTTTCTTTCTTTCTTTCTTTTCAGTAGCTTTGTTTTTTTTCCCTTTTGGTAAGTCACCCCTCAGCATAAATTTCCAACAGTCCGAGTCATCTCTCTCGCTTTTTAGTGACATCCAAGTAAGCAGCTCATGACCTTTTAGAATAATATCATTTTAAATATAACTACGTAGAAAAAAAAAATCTAAAGTTCACTTTATAATATGTTTATTTAGGTTGTTTTCCTAAGCATCTTATGTAAAACAATTGAATCAAACAACATACTTAAAGGCTATCATTTACGAGTGAAAAGCATGGAAGCATGTCTGCCGGATTAACCAATCCTAAGATTATGGTTCTTTGTAAATCGGATTAGTTTAAACTCAGTTGTTTTCTGTTAGAAATAATACATGCCGTACGAATGAGAATTGATGACATTAGACAAAATTATTATTACATGAAAAGAATGAGAGAAAGAGAGAATGATGGGGAAGATCAACTTGACACTGATTGCAGCTGACAAGAGAGAATCTGATGGGGACAACCAGAAAAAAAAAAAAAAAATTGTATTAATCAAACAAAGGGGCCTACTTTTGGCTTTAATTAAGAATCCGATGAGAGGGACATTTAGCTTTATTTACACGAGCATTGGAGTGAGAATTTTCTTTTTAATGCTCGGGAATATTTTCTTTTTATTTTTATTTTTTATTTTTATTATTATGAAATTTTAATTTATGACATCTTTTTTTAATAATTGTATTATTTATCATCAGACTAAGATATCAATCGATTTTTAGTATAAATAGAGATTTAACTTTAAATTTCTTATTCAACCATTGAATACTTTACCAATTAAACTAATTAGAACCTACAATATTATGAAAAATTCAACTTAAGTCTCAACTATTTATGAAGAAAGATAAGTAAGAAATTTTAATTTACAAGCTACGCCACCAATAAATTCCTGTTGTCTCACAAAATGGAAGAAGGCAACGTCGTAAAAATCTCAAAACACCTTTTTAAGTTTTAAAGGGTTTGAAAATGGGTGATGGGGCCAAGCCTAAAACATTCAACGCAAATCTCATAAAGAAGCATGAAGTAATAAAGTTGCAATTGAATCTCAGAGAAAAGGGAAAAGCACAAATTGGTAATTTATGACCATTGCAATATTAGAGTCCATTGTGTTTTCAAGCTGTATACAATTGAGTTTATTACAACTATTGCTCAACCCAAAAATATGGATACCTTAAGAACTCCTGAAAAAACAATACATTTCCCGTCTGACAATGTTTTCTTCAATGGTTCCATACTAATCACATAAAGTTTGTGCCTTCAAGGCTTCAACCATTAGGGAAAGACCAAAAGAACAAAATTTTGAATTCTCTTTTTATTCAAGGTGGAGAGAAAGAAAAGATTAAAGTGGAAAATGGGCTTCAAGTCCAATTCGCACTAGAACCTAACTCCTCCATAGTTTCTGTATATGAAGTGTATTTATTGTCTATAAGGATTGTCGTGAGATCAGCCCAACAACCCAAAGAGGCCCAATTGGACAAGATCCATAGGGAAAGGAAAGCCCAAGCCCAATCAAGGAAAGAACAAGGACTCCTCGGATAGGCATGGCCCGATCAATATGTGGAATACAGTTGGGTTGAATGGTCAAACCACGTGGGGCTCCTAATGCCACCACGGGCCAAAGATGGATCAATAGTGAAAAGCACCCCATAAATAGTCCAAATTCATTTTCATCTATTTCACAGTTGATGTACGTGAGAAGCAAGCACCATCTCCAATATTGCCATCCTGCAAAAGAGTTGAAAGAATCCGTTGGGAAAGGCCTCCTGAGGTTTGGATAAAACTCAATATGGGTAGGTTGTCTATTGGCAATCCGGGAGCCGCTGTTGTGGGTGTGTAGTTAGAGATGATGGTGGCAGATGGGTAGAGGATTTACCAAGAGCATCGGGCTAACAAGCAGTTTTGTGGTGGAGTTATGGGGACTTAGGGATGGATTAATAATATGCTGCAATTTAAATATTTCATCTCTAGTAGTTGAGCTTGGTGCCAAAGCTATTGTGGATGTTTTAGGTAACTCTGACTACGTGAATAATGTTATTTCTCCTGTTTTGGATGATTGCAAGTTGCTGACTTCCTTTTCTAGCGAATTCAATTTAAACAATGCTATAGGCAAGCAAATTAGTGTGCAGATAGCCTTGCTAGGATGAAAACTAATTTTTAAATATACCGCTTATTTTGCTGAAAACTAAAAATACTGTAGCAAAATAATTTTTAAATATGTGAATAGTGCCGTGAGACCCATTTTTAATGAAAAAGTTACTAAAAAAAGAGGTTTGTAAGTCTCGTGAACAGTGCACGAGACCCACTAATGTGACATAAAGCTACAGAAACACGCTTTTCCAAAAAAAAAAAAAAACCAAAAAAAAAGATGCAAACGCAGAGATGTGGACGCAATCCAAACGCATACGTTCACTTATTTTGAAAGTCCGCCTGTATACATTGCTAATACTTTCGAGAATGACCTTAATGGCATGTTCTAACAGGCTATGTTATATAGTTTCTTAGTTTTCGTAATGAATCTTCTTTTACCAAAAAAAAAAAAATAATAATAATAATAAAGCAAGCACCATCTCAGCATTAAATATCATTTACAGTCTAAATGACTAACAATTAACAACTACTCAGTATTAAATATTGAATAACCGTCTATACAATATGGAGCGGCAAATCATGCCCTAACCCATCCTCTCACCTTGACAAAAAGGGGAGGAATGGGACAAAAAAAAATCTCCGCTCAGTCTCTCTTTCTTGGGGAGTAGAGATCTGAATTCTCTATAAATACCCCTTCCCCAAGCCTAGAGAGGAGGGAGAGAGACTTCTGAGCACTGAGCAACCATGTACCGAGCAAGTAGAGCAATCTAAAGAGTTCCATTTTTTAATTTTTATGCTACTCTGAGTCGGGATTGTAATTTATGAGTTTCAAGTATGGTACATCCCAAGTCCTATAAAAATTGTATCGAGTGACTTTTAACCCACTACAGGGACAATTTAGAATTGCCACATAATCTTCTTAATTTAATTAGATTCCTCTAGATGTACCAAGCATAAAACATTTGGCAGAACTAATATGTAAACAAAATAAAGAACTAAATGACAGTCTAACTTCATCATACTATTATTCAGAAAAGCAAATAAGAGTCAACTGCATATTCTAGTAGAAAAATGATAAATGTTTGTAGTTACATATAGTTGAGTGCATAGTTTAGATGCTGCTAATACTCATAATTCGCATTATTGGAATGCATTAATTGGTAGCTGAATGCCTGTGACCCCAGGTGCTACTCAAGCAAGGTGTAAGTGGTGAGATCTGACCCTACTCCACTAAGAAAATTAGGCTGCCTAGGTCTCAGGCGTAAAGCAAATATGTGAGGATCTCCATTTGAGCATCCAATAACAGCACCATAATCTCCTCCATTATCAACTAATCCATATTGTGGGTCTTCATTTCCTGCATCCTTAATAAAAGTAAAAAAGATCCTTCTATTAGTTCCAATTTGTTTCTCAAATTTTAAATTCCACAAATATGTATATGTGTGTGTAGCATGATGCTTACAATTTCATGTAGAAGATTTCTATGTATATCTTTAGCATTCCTTAACTGCAATCAAATGAAATAGGGGAAAGAAGAAATCCTTTATCAAGCAAAACTCAAAAACACAATTAAGGTTCAATGAAAAAGATAAGTAACCATATATACTGCCCATTGGGTTTTACCTTTTTCTTGAAAGTTCCAGTTTGGTTACTAATCACCCGGTACTGTGGAAAACATAAAAACCAAGTTCATTAATAAGCTTACAAGATAATTTAAAAAGCCTTGGAAAAACCCTAGCTAATATGTTAAGCACAACAAACACACACACAAAAACCCACAAACAAACATCCCTTATGCTGCTGGCGGCAAAGTATTTCCAAGTAGATTATAGATACAAAGATGGGGTATAAAATTAAGAAATTCCACAACATGAATTATGACTAGGGCCTATTTGGAACTTTGGATGAGTTTATTGTGTTCAATGGTTTATTACGTTTAAAAGATAAGCTATGTTAAAGTAGGGTTTAAAAAGTTTAACCTAACCAAATAAATAAAATAAGCTAAAAAAATTTGACTCTAATAAAGAAAAAGAGGTTTATAAAAAATATGTTGAATACCGAATTCACAACCCTATTAAATGGGTTTATAGCTAAGAACGAAAACCATTGATAAAATAGAAAGAGATCGATCTTACAATAAATCAAAACATGTGTAGCTTATTCCTCCCTTTTTTTTTTCCTTTTTTTTTTTTTAAGTGAGTTTCCACCCCCAAAGAGAGGGAGAAAAGATATGAACAAAAGGTATGCATATTCATCAAATAAAACAGCAAAGGGAGTGCATTTCTTCATCTTCTTTTTTTTTTTTTTTTGAATAAGTAGCCAAAGTTATGCATATTCATCACATTTTGGGCTCAAGTCCTTTCAAGTACAAGTACAAGGTTTATACATATCCATGGTAGTTAGTACCCCACAAGGTCTATAGCAAAAAGCTTAAAGTTCCACAAATTTAAATTCCATCACAGCCAAAACATGCACCTAATGAAATCAATTGAATATTTAGAATAATAAAAATCATAACCATAACAATGAAGACGGTAGAAATTTAGCAAATTTTTTAAGTATTGGTGGTCATAGATCCAACCTTGCGGTCACGGATAACCTTGACAGCATTCTCCATGTCTTGCTCAAGAATATGCATTTTTTCCAAGCTCAGATCAGTCGCAGATTCACCTCTCCTCTGCCTACCAATCAGCATTTCAAAAATAAAAATCCTCTAATTAAATTCAAAATTTTACTAACACATTATCCCTATGAAAACATTTTCATTTATTTGGTAAGTACTTCTATAAAAGTCCAATGCAATTGTCACATGCAGCTCACAATATATAACTCCTCACTCATAATCTATTACATATATACCTTATCTCCGTTCGAAGACTCCTATTCACCTCCTTCAGCTTCTTCAACTCTCTTTGCATTCTCTGCATCCATTACCATACTTCAACAAACCATTAACTAACACACACACACATATATATAATATATATATAAACCTTGGGCAGTCCAAAAATTTAGTTGGCCTAAAGACCAAATAGAACGTTGACTTGTATTGTGATACTCCTCCCAGAACCAAGGATCTAAACATGTGCAAGAACTAGGTTATTGAACAAGATCCAATATCTTATTGATGGTTGAGAGCAAAAGTTAAAAAGTTCATTTTTCTTCACAGCCTTAGGCTGTAAAAAAAGTTTTAAAAAGTTACTATTTTTTTCCTGATCTAATGGCTACAGAGAAAAGTTAGCTTTTTAACATTTTGTTTCAGTTGTGCATAGTTATTGCATCACATTTAAACCATTGCGTAAGATCTCAATCCCAAAACCAAGTTAAGCCCAGAAAAAAAAAGGAAAAAAAAAAAAACAAACAAAAAACTTTTGAAGATAAAACATCTTCACGATTTGTTTTTTTATGTTTTCAATGTTTTATACAACTAAAAACCTTTAACAACAAAAAAAATATTTTCCTATTATGTAGAAAATCAAGTCAAACTGAGAAATAAGAGGGTAAGTGTATTCAAGCAAAGTAGTCAAAACTAGGCATAATTTTATATATATATATATATATATATATATATATATATATATGGTTTTCTTTGTCTTAATTGATTCTTTTTTTGGTTTAGTCGCGTAAGGAGGTGAAAGATCCACCTAAAACTCTACAGTTACTGTTTTTATTTCTGTTTTAGGGTATTCTAATATAGTTCCTGCCTCTTGAATATGCATGTGTATTTATTTTTTAATCAATATATATATCATATTAATTTTTTCTTTCAAAATTTTGATAGAAATTGTGGTAGATTTCGAGTACACAATATGTTTTTATTCTTTTCATCATCATTTTTGCCTCAAAAAATTGTCAAATACTTCATGTGCCAATGGTTAGGAAGGACCAAAGTATCTATTCATTAAAATAAAAATAAAAAAAGGACAAAAACATCGACAACTATTATGATCCGTTTGGATTGAGAGAGAGAGAGAAGAAGGGTAGAGTAGAGTAGAATAAATTTAGCACAAAATTATCTTATTTTTAGTCAATTTTACTCTACTCTTTTCCACTTTCTCTCTTTCCCCCTCCATTCAAACAGGCCATAAGTTGTCAACTTGTTCATGGAGGGATTGCATTTATGCGAAATCTTCTAACTTCTACTATAATTGTAGAAAATAGGTGGCTGGTCTACGGCCAGGGCACCCAATTAAAAAGGTCATATCCTAGTAAAAATAAAGGCCAATCTTGTGAGTGAATAATCATTTTTTTAAAAGAAAAAGTTACATACCAAAAAAAAAGGCCCTATCCCAATAATTGTCTTGACATAAACAATTTTTCAAAAAAAAAATCAAAAGTGATAAAATGCTATTTTAGATTGATTAAATTAGTAATCGAAAATGACACATTAACAAAATTTAAATACAAAAAATTAGTTAATAATTTTGTATCCCAAAAAAGTGAGATGCATTACTATTTTTTTGCTGAAAAGTGAGATGCATTTAAATACTATGATGCAAAATTTATAATTTAATCTAATATTACCCCATTTGAAATTATCGGTATATATTAAACCGGCCTTGTTGCATATAATAGGCATTTTCATATTAAAATTCAGCTATGTAACAAAGTAGGAGATTATTTTTTATATTGAAAATGAAAATGCTAAGTAATTTAACAGAAAATATACACACGATTTAGTTGAAATATATTAAGAAAAAATATTTTATATATTTTCTTTTATATATGTTCTGTTAAAACTGCATATAGCTGTTAGTTTTATTTTTTTTTTATATAAATTTAATATTTAATCTTAATCCTAGTTTATTTATGTTTTGTTACTGTATGTATAAGTATATTAACATATATAGTTTGAGAGAGAACCTCATAGTGCGAGCTCCAAATGTCTCTCTCCTTGGCCTTCTGGTACTCATCAATCAATTGCTTCGTTCTAAACCCCAAATTTTTGCAACCATAAAAGAAAGAAAGAAAGAAAGAAAGAAAGAAAGAAAGAAAGAAAAATAATTCAGGATCAAAAACTTCTTTGGAGAAATCCAGGTTTAATTTAACAAGTAGAAAAAAAATTAAAAGACAAATAATAGTATTATAGAGAAAAGAGACAACGTACGTGGTGGAAGGGCTAACATATTCTTGGACCTTGCCAGTGCTAGAGATCATAATAATCGAAACCTTAGCATCACACAGAACAGTGAGCTCGTTGGCCTTCTTGAACAAACCGTTCCTTCTTTTTGAGTACGTGACCTGCCTGTTCGTTGTGTTCTCTATCCTCTTGATCTGAATCTTTCCCCTTGCCATCTCTCTGTGTTCCTTCTTTTCCTTTCTCTTAACTTTCAAGATGTGAAAAAATAATGAACAAGAAGAAAGGAAAAGACAGTGTGTGAATGAAGGGCATTGGTGAAAATGAAAAAAGAAAAGAAAAAAAAGATAAGACTTTGTTGCCAAATTTGTGAAACGCTTTAGAAGGAGTTGATAAAACTAGGTAATGTCTTTCCAGTTTGGTTTGGACTTAGGAACCCGCATTCCGATGTGGGACCATCATTAGTTTCGATCCGTCACGGAACCATGGTTCCCCGTTTTGAGACTTTGTACTTTGGTTTGGTTTTTTGATTGATTCAGTTGTGTTTTGAATGTGACCACTGACAAGACCGGCGGGGATATCTACATGGAGGAACATGTTCTTGTTCAGTTGTTCCATTCATTTAACCTGCCTTTTTGTTTGGAATTTTGTATTCCTAACTTCACTATTCACATGCAACTATGACCCAACCTTGTGTTGAGAAAAATAAAAAGCAGGAAATTAACAAACCTTTTCCCTCTCTTCTTCCTTTCAAAAATAGATTAAACAAATTTAAAAAATGGTTCGGTTAATTAATGTATACCTTAATGTGGTCGGGCATACATTAATCATTCATTTTAAGAGACAATTGGGTTTGGTTTCTGTCCAGTAGCCAGTGCCACTGGACAGAAGCTGAATCCGAGACAATTTAAGAAAATTTGAAAAAAATTGTCAAAAAAGTTAGTTACTTTTTTATTTTCTATAAAAAATTTCTAAAATGATTTACTAATGTATGCTCTAAGGGCATATGTTAATAAAACTCATTTAAAGATAAACTTGTACCTAAATATGTAACATATATATATATATATATATATAGGAGGAATTTCCTACGCAAGCTATTTGTCCTCTTTGGGGAGCCAAACCCGCACGGTTTTGTTCTAAAGGGGTGGGAGCAAGTCCCACATCGCCTAAAGAAGCGTCCCACTCATGCTTTATATGTGCTTGGCACTTGCATGAGTGTACCACTACCACATGTTCTAAAAGGGTGGGAGCAAGTCCCACATCGCCTAAAGAAGCGCCCCACTCATGTTTTATATGTGCTTGACACTTGCATGAGTGTACCACTACTATACATGTGGGGCGCTTTTTTAGGCGATGTGGGACTTGCTCCCACCCCTTTAGAACAAAACCTTGCAGGCTTGGCTCTCCAAAGAGGACAAATAGCTTGCGTAGGAAATTCCTCTTACAATAAAAGGTGCTTTTGAGGGCAGTGCCCATCAACAGTATTGTCTGCTTTGAGGAATGGCCCCCTGAGGGATGGTTCCACCCCGCACGGCTTTGTTACCCTTGAAGGGCACGCCTCTACCACTTCTAAATTGTAAGAGTCAACAGAACCTTCGTCATGCCTGGCTCCTCGGACCACATACCTTGGGTAAACTGTTATCTTCTTATAATTTTTTTAAGTATTAAACAGATTCAAAGCTACGCCTGGTTCCTCGAACCATCTACTTTGGAAAAATAAATACTGCTTATAATTTTTTCAAGTATTAAACAGATCCTAAGTTACGCCTGGTTTCTCGGATCATCTGCTTTGGAAAAATTAATAATGCTCATAATTTTTTCAAGTATTAAACAGATCCTAAGTTACGCCTGGTTTCTCGGATCATCTGCTTTGGAAAAATTAATAATGCTCATAATTTTTTGAAGTATTAAACAGATCCTAAGCTACGCTTGGTTCCTCGGACCATTTACTTTAGAAAAATTAATACTACTCATAGTTTTTCGAAGTATTAAATAGATCCTAAGTTACGCCTGATTCCTCAGACCATCTGCTTTGGAAAAATTAAACTTCTCCTAATTTTTCTAAGTATTAAACAGATCTTAAGCTATGCCTAGTTTCTCTAAGTGTCAACCAAACCCTTGATCATGCCTAATTCCTCAGCTCGCATCTCTTGGTTGAATTAATCTTTTATTTCATTACAACCTAAGTCATACTTAATTACCTAGATCATATGTCATTTATTGAATTGTGCCTAACACCTTGGGTGGTTATTTTTGAATGCATGGTAACTCCTATTATCAATCAATTAAAACAGCTAGAAATAATAAAACTCAAAGTATAACAGATAAACATGCAAAAGGCAAAAAGAAAACAATTCCATTAATGAAGATAAAGTTTACATGTCTATTTTGCAAAGGCATACAGCCACTACAAAGCCATAAACAAAAATTGAAACTACAAAAGAAAGAAGAAAAGCCTATGTGCTAAGCCTTGGCCTTAAGTGCAGAAGGATCTTCACTCTGGCTCGGCGGGGCAATGGAGACATCCTTAGCCTTTAAATCATCTTCTTTAGCTTTGGCTTCTGCCTCTCTTTCCTCTACAGCAACATCCTGGACTTTGGAGTCAGCCTCCTTGGCCCCAGTTTCTTCGGCCTTAGCAGCATCTGGGGCTTCCGAGGGAGTGGCATCTGAGACTTCACGGATGTTCGGATGATAGTATACCTTCCAGACTGCCTTAAGGCCGAGTCTACAGGGACTCCTGCAGCATTAAGGGCCTCATCCCATGTTACGTTGCAGAATTCCCTGCAGACCTCGGCTAGCTCCTCAGTAAGCTTGGCCTGTGCCTCCTGAACGCCGAGCTCATAAGCCTCCCGTTTCTCCACTTCAGATGCTTCCCTGGCCAGTTGAACTACCTCCTCGGCCTTCCGCAATTGCGCCTTCAGGTCTAATACAAATTGCTTGGAAGTTGCCAGCTCCAGCTCCGTTTGATATAGCAATTTGGGTTGATCCTCCGCCTGCGCCTCGGCGTTTTTCAGCCTTGCTTGGGCGCTCTTCCTCTCTCGCTCTTCAATAATCAGTTTGTTAAGCAGCTCATTGTTCTCAGCCTTTGTTGCTCCCAGAGCCTTCTCGGCTTCAAGACGGAGGTTAATCTCATTCCCGGCTTCACTCTGAGCGCCCTTAACCCACTCCTCGGCCACAAAGATCTCCTGGGTGACCTGCACAAGAAAAACGTTATTACCTCATGAATATAAAAGAAGCTAGTAAAACCTGGACGGATAGACAATGTGTAGTTGCAAACTTACCATAGCAAGATCTCTTTTCAGGGACAAAAAAAGATCTTGCTGTTTTAGTTTCCTCACTGCCTCCATGTCCTTGGGCAGGAGTAGTGGTTGTTCAAGGGCTTCAGCTGTGTGCGTGCCTTGACCTCTTTGGTATTCGCGGATGGAGGCATCCCAAGGGATGGCAGCCCCATCTACCTCAAGCCAAGGAAACCAAGCGTTCAATGGAAGTCGCACCTCAGCCCTAATCTACTCTTCTCTACTGTCATCTACGGAGGAGGACCTTCTGTCTCGAGGCTTCTTGGAAATCCTCTGCTGCTTGTTCCTTTTTTGAACACCCATTTCCCCCTCCTCACGGTCCAGAATTGGCCTTTTCTTCTTTAAGTCTGGTATGCCCTTTAGGCCGAGGTCAGTGGGGTGAAGAGGAGGATGAGGGAGTGGAGGAGGGACCTTCGACTTGGGGACTTCTTTCGAAGTTCCCCCTTTGTTCCTTGAGGCCAGAAGTTCCCTCAACCCCTTCCCCTTCTGGTTTGCCACCATTTCACCTCCTTCTTCGTCAGAGGTGCTACCTAAACAGGTGATTACTGGAACCCGGGCGTGAACGCCTGAATGCTTATGAGTCTCGTCCTCGGCACTTGAGGTGTGAGTATGTACTTGCGCTTGGCTCCCCTCCTCTTCGAAACAAAACTTGTCTATCTCCTCTTCTAGGGATAGATGTGAAGAAGCAACTCCCTCTTCTACTTTTCCTCCTACAACAGGAGGGACACGTTGTAGTGGTACGGCAAGCGGCGGAACGATCGGATGGGCTGGTGGTGCAATTGGGGGAAGATCGTCAGGGGCGAGAAAGTCTAGCCTCGAGACGTCGATTCTGTGTATTCGAGTGTCACCGGCTCTAATGCTGTGGCCGATATCTTGAAAATTCTTGGAAATTGGCTCGAATTCTAAAATCTGGTGGACGGCTCGTAGCTGTCCATCTTCGTTCACGAAAATCTTCGATCTGAGCAAGTAGTTGAGCGCCTGAACATTGGTGAGGCTGAGCCGAGGAGCCACTTGATTTTTGTTTGCAATATAGCCGAGAAACAAATGCAATCAGTAAGCCGAAAAGCAATATTAGAAGAGAGCAAAAAATAAAAAGGGAAAAGACAACTGGGTCAGGGTTAAAGAGACTAAAACTCTTGCTAGGGAGCTTAAGATCTAAAAATATCCCACCTGGTTCCCCCTCTCGGACAGGGCAGTGAACGCCATCATGCCACGCTCTTAAGGCTATCAGGTAGTCGTCTTTCATGCCTTTATTAGACTTGGGAAGGCATGAAATGAGCCTAACCATGGACGATCTGGACTTGAGGTAATACCCCCCGTCGGCCTGTGAATGACATTTGTACATGTGGACCACGTCATGCCAGGTAAGCCCCAAGCCTAAATGCTCATTTAGAGCGTCAACATTACCTAAGATCCTAAAAACGTTGGGTGCATATTGATGGGGGCATAACCTATGATTGAAAAGGTAATCGCGGGTTTTCCTACCCATTGGAAGCGTCATCCCTTCTTCTATGAAAGCTATCACGGGGATGACAACTTCCCCCTCCTCCCTATCAAAATCTATTCGGTCAGGCTCATAGTACCGCAGTGCTACTCCCTGCGAGATATGGTATCGATCCTTAAAAATCTCTACCTTAGTAGGGGAATCCATTAGATATTTAAACCTACCCATTTGGACGAACTAAAGGGAGACAACTGATATCGATGTATAAAAAAAAACTAGAGGGCCGAGGAGATTGGCCGAAGAGAAAAAGAGAAATCTAAGGATTTAGAAACTTACTGAAACTAATGTATATGTGAAACTCTGAGATCCTTAAGGGTGTTCTCACGGATTTCTTAAGTAAAGAATGCTGGAGAGTTAATAATATGGAAAGCTTTTTGATTTTTGAGTGCTTGAATTCTCTAAAATCTCTGAAGGGCTTGAAGACTTTAGAAAGGAGGGGATTAATTTCTCGTGCTTTATATAGAGAGCGATAATGAGTGGGAGTTATCTCGCTCAAAATTCAAGAAGTGTTGTCCACCGTTAGATCAACGCCTTACCGTTAGATGTAGGGGACATAACGCCGCCTGGAGCAATCAATAATGCTTCGCGAACTCTAAAGCGTCAGCAACACTCGTGAGGCGCGCAAGACAATAATCTGGCACGTGCAAGCAAGGAAGTAACCGTGTGCATCTCTTGAAAATCAAAACCCCACTTTTTCTCCTCGGATAAGACGGAAAAACTGGAGTTTTGAGGGGCTATTGTAGGGACAGGGGCCCAAAAATCGTGTATTGGGCTTTGTGAGGATAAAGGCTCAAAATCATATGTTGGGTCTCAAGCTTTATCCGAGGACGATGTAAAGTCCGAGGAGAGGTAAATGAATATGTAGAATCCCAGAACAGAACTTGTCGCATTTGGGATAAGTAAGAGCATTCCGAGGAGTGATCCTCACATAACCCTAGCTATGGAGATGTGTATCAGGACTGAAGGAATGGGGATCCCCAAAAATATCTAAGGAAAGGCTGCTACCACCATATTAAATATGTTGCACCTACTCTTCTGACCGCATTTATGTGAAGAAGACCCTTGAACAGTGTAATCTTGGCCACCGCAACTCATAAAAGGCCAAAGAAGATGCATGATGGGACGTGCACTCAAGTGAAGACTTAAATAATTGACAAGTGTAGGGTAAAGATGATTTTGAAAGAACTATATAATGTGAAGGAATCCTTCTTAGAATGGGGGAGAAAAAACACTAAGTGTAGTTTGTATCTAAAGGAAGAACAATAAATATCAGAATTGACCTCCTCGGACTCTTGCCGAGGATAGTTTATTGAAGTTAAACCTTTGTCTCTTTCTTCTTATGATCTTAACCCATTGTATTGATTGTCTAAATTAATCTAACTCAGCTTTCTTTTTCCATTCTCTACAAATTTATTGTTTTTGGGCCTTTTTGGGCTGTCACATCCACCCTTGAGTGGGAAAGCCAAATCTGTGTCCTTACAATATCCACCCTTAATTTTCCAAAATTTTTAGATAAAAAAAAATTCAATTAATGATTGAAAAATATTTTCCAGTTTTTTTTTCAAAAAATTTTAACAAAAGTTTATGTAAAGGACCTAACTAAATAAATCTAAAATTTAGAGT
Organism: Lithocarpus polystachyus; assembly: GCA_033629205.1. Lineage (NCBI taxonomy): Eukaryota > Viridiplantae > Streptophyta > Magnoliopsida > Fagales > Fagaceae > Lithocarpus > Lithocarpus polystachyus. The sequence goes on along the minus strand of CM066163.1, from coordinate 11,426,277 downwards.
ACTAAAATAAACAAAAGCAAAGTTAAAGGGCTAAAATGAATTTTGAAGAAACTTAAATTGTGAGTTTTGCACTTATTGATACCCATTTTCGCGACACATTTTTTTACAAGTCTAATTCATGTGTTATGTTTTATTTTATTCTTTTAAGCATGGCCCAAGCCCATGCGACTTATTGGGGAAATTGAGGAAATGTGGTTTGGAGGGTATGGGTCGATTCCTTTCGGACCTTTTGCATGAGCCCAACCCATGCGTACTACCAAGTGGGCAAGGGACACTAGTAGCATCTCAAGCTCATGGAGGAGATCTTGTACCCAAAATTTTCACCCCAAAACAATTTTTATACTCTGGGTGATTGTGGCCTAAAGTTTCTACCATAACCCACTTTTACCTTTAAAACATATTTGACTCTCATTGTCCAACTCCATTTGCTAGCCCTCACTTAGGTGAGTCTCCCAATGGTCTGAAATGTCTGATCAAAGGTAACCAATTAGAACAAACCCCATTTATTTCCAAAATTATGTAAAAAGCATACCAAACTCTTCCCTAAATAAAAGCAACCCAAGCCAAAACACTAAATTAGTATCATAGGGGATAAAAACCTCTTCCACTACTCAAAAACCAGTCATTAGCAACACCCCAAACTCTATATAAAATTCTCTCTTCAGTTTAAGAAAAAATCAACCACGCTCTACCCACATGCCTGAAACTTCAGAGGAAAAGCCCATTCAGCCAATTAATAATCTCACAATTCCGAAGTTTGGGGGTGAAAATATGGGTATAGGGGAACCTTTCCTCTCTTCCTCACAACCTCTCTCAATTTTCTCTTCTCGGTGACTGTGGGTCGAAATTTCAGACTTGTTGAACCACGTTTTCCCCATAGACCTGAAACTTCAGAACAAAAGCCCATTCAATCAGTCAACAATCTCACAATTCCAAAGCTTGGGGGTGGAAATATGGGTACAGGGAAACCTTCCCTCTCTTCCTCATGACCTACCTCAATTGCCTCTTCTCGGTGACTGTGGGTCAAAGTTTCAGACCTATTATGTTTTTATGATTTTTTTGCACTTTTGTTATTAGCATTTTGATTCTCTCTTGTCAAAGCGCCATTAGCCTTTTGTTCATTATACATTTGGAATTTTGGGCTTGATTCTCCACAATAAGCACTTCTAAAGAACCAAATGGGAGATTTAGGTTGTTCTCGCATTTTTGGCCCTTGTCGCAAAAACGTCCCTGACATTTTGGTGACTCCACTGGGCAGTCAAGCAGCTGAAACAAGAGGAATTATGTCTCTGAAGATACGAAGTCAACAAAAGATGATGCCATCAACACCAACTTATCATTTTAAAAGGCATTGTATGATGCCTTGTTATCACGAAAAGGAGCATCGTGATGTAGAGTAAGAAGTGCTCCATTTTCAGCTTGTCAACATGCTAAGGACACTTTAAGACATGAGACAAATCTGCTCCAATCTTGTAGAAACCATCCAAGAAGAAACGGACTTTGAGAATGGAAGAGGAACTAACTCTCTTATTCATGGGAAAAATTTTCTTCTACTCAATTATATTCTCTTTTAGCTATTATACTAATCGGTAAGTCATCCTATATCTCTTAATTTACATGATATTTGTGAAAATTTTTGTTGTAGCATGAAAATGCAAAATGATGAGCCGCAAGTCCAACCGCGAAGGGAATAACGACTCTAACCAATAATCAATGAAGCAAAGCTCTAAACATCAATTTCAAACCAAGAACCCCAATGACAACATTAAAAGCTCATCATCGACATCTCCTCAACATATGTCTTCTTCATTGTTTGAATTTGTATTGTTGTCGGGGTTAACGCTGAGAGTATGGGGCCTATCACTAGTGATTGACTCGTTTTGGGACGAGTATAAACGCTGCTGTGTGCGTCCTTTCGCAGCTGAATAGTTGACGTCACCATTAAATGAAGTCTTCACCAAATAGCTGAAGGCCATAGCCAAATGGCCTACCGCAAGTCGCTAGATATTCCACACACCCAGTCTTCAAGTAGTGACATTTCATAAACCAAGTTTTGAAGTCATATGAGCGACATACTAGCGCCAATGCACATTTAAGCTAAGACTTTTAAGCACTCTCTTTACTAATTAAATTTATCTATGTCATTTAAATCACTTCAACACTTTAAACTTGTCATCAAAAATATTTTCTATAATTTGTGTGCTACTACACTCAACCTTGACCATTGCTTACTAATGTAAATCGCATTTGCACTAGGGCGCAAAATGGAAACCTTCTTGGAATATCCAACAATGAAGGAAATCCAAACTTAATCCTCTCTCACCCAAGCCGTGACACATTCATGCACTCCAAGCCATGACAAGCTCACACATCCAAGTCGTGGTCGATTCGAGCATGCCAAGCCATGGCATATTCATATGTTTCAAGTCACGACAAGCGCATGCATTCCAAGCCATGCTAATGCCTTGATCATTCTTGAATTCAAGATTATGCTTGAAGAGGGAGGCGGCAATGTTGTCATCCTCAAAAAAAATTTTCTTGTCACTCAACTTTTGCAAAGAGAATTCCTAAGTAAACCTAATGTTAGGGGGCTTGGCATGCACCTTTGAAGAATATTTTGCTAGACCTCACTCTAGATATTGATGTCAAATAGCTTAAAAGCTTGAAAATGCAAAAAAAAATGGTGAGCTGTAAGCTCAACCATGAAGGGAAGTAAGGCTCCGTTCAATAATCAACAAAGCGAAGTTCTAAACTTCAATTTCAACCCAAGAACCCCTTACGTGCTAAGCATATGGGAGCCGTTATTAGTGATTAACTTATTTCGGGACGAGTGTAAATGCTGCTGTGGTTTTTATGTAAAGTTGGAATCGAGTTACTGCAGAAGTTATTGTGCAAATCTGCCTGGCTCGATCGATCGAGAATTAGACTCGATTGATCGAAAGTCGTGCAGATTGTTTTTTTTTTTTTTTCTGCAGAATTTCCAACTCAGCCTAAGCCCATTTGAAGTGTAGGGTTTTATGTTTTGCCCTAAGTATAAAAGGGAAAACCCTAGCCACATTTTACAAGAGTTCTTTATACTGTGTGTGTGAGTTTTTTGTGAGATCTAGAGGTGTTTGCCTTCACATACACTTAGGGTTTCCAAACTCAAGATTGATGTCAATAGCTTGGTGATCATTCAGTTGCTGATTCAAGAACTTAAAGATATACAAGTGGGAGTGCTTGTGCTTGTTGTGAATTCAAAAAAGAAGTAGTCTGTGGACTTGGAGCTGTCACGTGGTCGTGGTAGTAAATTTCCTACTCGAGGTAGCAATAGGATGTTGGTGGTCTAAGTCGCTATTGTGTAAACTTCAATTCTTTCATAGTGAATTCTGTTTTACCTTGAGGATAGCTAGGTTAAATCCTCCCCAGGTTTTTTACCGGTTTGGTTTTCCTGGGTTACCATATCTTGTGTTCTTTATTTTCCGCACTTTACATGATATGATATATATGTGTTAACTTAGAACTCATAATTTCCCTAAGTTAATCACTTGGCTAAATAACTAGGTTAATCTGATTGGGTTTTAAGGGGTCTAAATTTCTAACATAAGCCTAATGTTAGGGGGCTCAGCACGCACCTTTGAAAATTTTTTTGCTAGACCTCACTCTAGATATTGATGTCAAATAGCTTAAAAGCTTGAAAATGCAAAAAAATGGTGAGCTGTAAGCTCAACCATGAAGGGAAGGAAGGCTCTGTTCAATAATCAACAAAGCGAAGTTCTAAACTTCCATTTCAACCTAAGAACCCCTTACGTGCTAAGCATATAGGAGCCGTTATTAGTGATTGACTCATTTCGGGACGAGTGTAAATACTGCTTTGTGTGTCCCTTCGCAGCTGAATATTTTTGGCGTCACCACTAAATGAGGTTTTCACCAAATAGCTAAAGGCTATAGCTAAATGGCCCACCGCAAATCGCTAGATATTTCATATACCAAGCCATGAAGTAGCGATGTTCCATACGTCATGTCTTGAAGTCATACGAGCGATATACTATCGTTAAAGCATGCTTAAGCTAAGACTCTCAAGCATTCTCTTCTCTAATTCATCTTTTTTATATATTGCTTAAACCATTTCAATCCTTCAAATTTCTAATCAAAATATTTGCTATAAGTTGTTTGTATTAAAGCTTAGCCATGTCTATCGTTTACTAATAGAAATCATAATTACTCTAGGGGAAAAAATGGAAACCTTTTTAGACCATTCGATAAAGAGGGAAAGCCGGACTCGATTCCCTCTCATTGAAGCCGTGACACGCACTTGCACTCTAAGCCATGATAAGCTCACGCATCCAAAGTCATGGTCGATCCACGCACGCCAAGCCATGGCATGTTCATATATCTCAAGTCGTGACAAGTGCATGCATTCCAAGCCATGCCAACACCTTAATCATTCTTGAATTCAAGATTATGTTTGAAGAGGGAAGCGCCAATGTTGCCATCCTCAAGAAAATTATTATTGTCACTCAATTCTTGTAATTGAAATTCGCGGCCAAGCCAACTAATAAGGAGAGTTTGTGCACACCTTTGAAGAATGCTTTACTAGAGCTCGCTCTAAAGATTGATGTCAAACAACTCAAAATCACAAGCTAGTTGCTGGAAATACATTCCAAAGATTTTTGAGTGGAATCTTAGTATTGATGTGACAGCTCGGCATAAGCGGCATAAAGGCCAACGAGAAAAAATTGTTCTACTAGGGATGCAACAACCCTATACCGATGTCTCTAAGGCTTAGCTCATCATTGTCTCAAAATTAGAAGCCAAGTTAGCTGAGTATGGAGACACTGTTTGCGGCAAAACAAATCTTCAACAAAGAGGAATCATATTCTGCCTTCTATATAGCATATGGGAGAACCCCCATTTTTAGAAGTTATCTTCGAGTCATATGGAGAATGCTAAGGAAGGAAGAAATCTCACCAACAAATCTTGGCATATTCTATAAATCTTCGAGACATGAATGTCCCAAAGTGTTCTACACTTGGGGGCTTGATCTCGCCAGACCTACCTATTTGCCCTTGAATGGATACATTCGAGTCTTTGCCGCACTAAGTGGGTGGAAGAAATTCCACTCGAAGAAAAGAAATGGAAGTGGCCATAACCAACTCCATCAAAGAGCATATCATTCATGGCTTCGGCATCTTGCACAAGATCATAAGTAACAACAATATATCTCACTCATACTAATTTTCAGAGGCAAGCCCTATGAAACATTAGGAAACTAACAAACTATCATATTATCCAAGTATGGTGAGACCTCTACATGCGAATGTGCAATGCCTTCAATAAGGTGGGGAAAGCCAATGCTTTCTCCTGATGCCAAACCTTGCGAAGTGGCAAGAAAAGTCAACAAATTACTCTTACGGCAAAACCTCTACATGCGAGGGTAAAAAAAAAAAAACTCTCGATAAGGTAGGGAAAGCCAAAGCCAGTGAGATGTTTCATTATGGCAAGACCCCTACTTGCAAGGATGCAACACCCTCAACAAGGTAGGAAAAACCACCATTATCTTAATGGCATGCCTTACAAAATAGTAAAGAAGCCAACATAATATCTTATAATTCAAGCACGATGATCCACTACATGTGAGGACATAACCATCCCTTAAGAATATGGGAAAGTTGACACAACGGATCACTACCTCATTGCCACATGGTAATTAGTTATACGTGAGGATAAAACTCCTCCTTAAGAAAATGGCAAAATTGTGCATTCTATAAGTCGCTATATGCCAAGAACGTGATATTTTCAAAAGGTGATAGCAACACAAGCTTTATTCATGCTGCTGTGAGAATGCAATCAGCCTCTATGAAACAGTAACAAACAAGTGCACTATAAGCCACAATGCACGAAAACGTAGCCCATATGTGGGGGCTTCTTAAAACTAGCAAAATAGCAACCTAATACATGTCGAGAATAAGTCGACTACCAAGTGGCGAGCCAAGCCAATATATATAAGCTTCTGTATGTGAAACCAAACCTGTCCGTCAATAGAGCATAGAAAAAAGGGTGCACAGACAGCGAGACGTGCACTTAGCCAAAGCCTGTTTGCAAAGACATGGCAACCGAGCAACATGCCTACTGACTTGCCCTTGCAAAGGCAAAATCAAATTTACAACATATCCAATCAAGCACGAGTCATTCTCAAGAGATTAAGTGTGTACAATCTATCAAAGCTATGCCACTCAACTACAAGGTATGCATGGTTTTTTCAAGCAAGTTTTCCTCAACATATCAAAGCATTCATAACCATATAGGGGTTATTTTCACAACCAAAACATACTCATAGCCTATCAAAGAAAGGTACTAAGTCATTCTCAAGGTACAAATTACAAGCCATATACATCCTTGAGGTACAAATCATTTTTTTTTTTTCATTCCAAAGTACAAAATTTTCATCCAAATGTCATATATGTTTGCTTTGTACAAAACACAAATTGTGTCTACTAACCATGACAGTACAAACTCAAAGTGGCACCAATACAACTAGATAGGAGCTGCTCTATAGATAAGTGGGCTATCTACAAGGGTGAAATACAAGAGAAATTGTCTCCAAGGCAGCATCTCATATTACACACTTCAATTAGTTCGAAATTTCAAAGCTTGGGGCTCAATACAAGACCATTGGATAAAAAAAAAAGGAAAGGAAGAAATGAGGCGAAGGAAAAAGTTGAAGCAATATTGTATTCCCTATCCAACATCACCATTTTTGGGACATTGGCTTGCAGTTGCTCTCTTCTTTAATTCAAAGCCGCAAGTGAGAAACGGATCAAAAAGGGTTTAAAGTTACTAACAACAGCCGTGTTCCATCTATCACAACTCTATGTTGCTGTCCGTAGCAGCTTCAATCTTAGAAAACGATGCGTTGGTAATGAGATTGGCCTCGTGGATGAAAGTCCCACTGAAGGTGCCTAAGCCAAAGTCATCCTACAAGAAACCATATTGCAATGCGATTAATATACTATTATATGCAATCAAGAAAAGAAAACGAAGAAGATATGTAACTTACCAAGTAAGTTACAAGTTCTCGCTCAACAATGGTGTAATCTCCCAAAGTACGTTTATTCTATGTAAAACGGATAAGCATCACTGTCGGCAACCCCTATCGAGATGAGAAGAAGGGGTGGCAGAAAGTATTGACTTCCCACGATAGATTTCATGTTGCCAAAGAAATTGTGGCTTCGTCCTCAAACAAATGGAGCTAATGTCTATGCGCTATCTTTAGTCTGTTGACAATTATATAAAAGGAATAGTGGCTGTGGCATCACCACAAGCAAAAGCATATTGGCGCAGCTATGTTTCACTGAACAATATCTTTTATAGCCACACAACAAAGAAGAACATCCCATTGCGTACAAGCTGCACCATTAATCACTTTTAGTATACGCAAAGGCTATTTCACAAGGCGTCATCTCATGCCAACATGGTCTAGTTTGCCCCATCAAGGCCTAAGATGCGAGGGCTATTATGGATGGGCAGCACTATGATCAAAGAACAAACACTCTATGGAATCATCAATCTTGGCTTTGCCGACAATTTCTAGTTACAAAGCCGTGAAATGCATGCCTTACTCAATAACGTCAACTCTTGATGCTTTACAATTATCAATTGGCCAAACAAGCAATGATAATGCTCTAAGCACGAAATTTCTTGCATATGAGTAAGCCTATGCTTTTTCAACACTAGACTACCTTCTTCAAGTTTAAAAAGGTCACGTCTTAATGCATAATGTTTGGAGCGAAGAGAGGGAAAGCCTCTGGGTGCGCCCCTCCAATCCTTTTATAGTCGCCAACAACCTTGTCTTCTACATCATACAATCAGTAACATCTTCGGTGTCCTAATGTTAACGCTCATCCCAATTGTGTCTCAACTGACATTTCCTCATCATTACAACAAGCATGAAGCGACAACAGCTTGTGACTCTGCATTACTATTCACATTCGCCACAAGGACACAATATTGGGGGTTGCTAGCATGTACAACAGCTATGTCACACCCCTATACTACATCGCCAAGTGATATCTTAACTCCATTCCATCTCGAATATGATATCCCAAGGCGGCTAGCAATATTGCTCATCGCTCATGGTCACGGCTTCATCAAAATTAATCTTGGCAATCACAATCTCGCCAAATTGGCCAACAATAAAGCAACCAAAAAATTGAAGCATCCCCAATGTCTCATTCATAATCATCTCCTCATATGGACCCAATTTGCTCATTCAAATTTACAGCAAACAATGGGGACAATTCACTTCCAACGCAATGACCAACTCAAGGTCAAGCACAATTGCACCACAAATTGATCTTCATGCTTTGCAACCATCGAAATCAATGGAGAGTCAACTTCGATATGAAATTCAGCCTCAATTACAATGACTCAACCTTATAGGTCGAAACCTTGTGAAATTTTTGTGATCTCCTAAGGAAAAGCCAACCTACACAATCAACAACACTATTCATTCAACATGTTGTCAAATACATTCGAGAGATCGGCAAAAAAAAAAAATTATTAGCTCACCAAGGTGAGCGTCACATCTAACTTTATCGAGCTTGCACAAAGAATAGATTCAACATCTTGTCGCCGCATTAGGCATCAATCTCTTACAACAAAAACCTCGCATCTTAGAGACAAATGTTCCTTCTTCTTCGCCAACAACATTGCTTAGCCAAAATTGGTACAGATGGTCCAACGGCCATGGGCAGCAATTTATCGTAAACTTCCAAAAACATCATCAGTGGAACAACTCTACTCTTTGTCGATGGGTTTCCTCTCTTCTTTGACAGCAGCACTTTGTCCCACCTAAATCCTGACATTTTGAACAGTGGATGGTGTTGAGCTCTTCAAATTTATGCTCTCCACCAACAAAGATCTCCTCCATTTCGCTACCATCATCTCACCACCCTTAGGTTTCATCAAATGTGGATCAAAGCAAATATTCACAGCTCTTGAAGCGAGTAGCAAAGAATAGAAGAAAATATGAAAGATGTATTGCGAAGAAGACAAAGTGGTTGAATGCAATTGAAGGAGAAGAAAAAAAAAAAGACAAGGAAGAAGCAAAACAGTGCGTTGGCTAAAAAAAAGAAAGGTGGCGTGAGGCTCTTTTTTAAATCTAAAGACTTTCCACAATTGATATTAGGAGGATTTCCTCCTACACTCCTACAAGAAGAGAGGAGGAAAACAAAAGCCTATAGAAAGTGGCGTGAAAGCCACTGAAGAAAAAAAAATAATAAAAAAAAATAAAATATTTACAAAACATGATTTCAAGAGTTGGGCGAAAAAGGAGTTCTGAAGCTCTTGGAGAAGTGATTTACGCCAAGAAACTAAAGAAAGAAGCAAAGTTATAGTGATTACCGCTTTGTTTGTTTCGATGTAAAATATTTTCCAATTTTACGGTGTTTGTTTTGCAATAAAATATTTGGTCAAGAGTAAAATATTTTCAGTCAACTAAATCAACCTAAGCAAATTTATGTAAAATATTTTACGCTTAAAATTTTGGTAAAACATTTTACATTTGCTTATTCCCTCACACCCTGCTACTCATCACCCTACAGTGCTCCTATAGTCAGGCACCTTCGGTCCCCTCTCCCACCAATCACCGGCTCCAAGGTCTGAGGCACCTTCGGCCAACTCCAGCTTCCATCAACGCCACCCATCGTTGGATCTGTCTCCCTTCTCTCATACCCATCTCGCAGAGAAAAAGAAAGTCATGTGGAGGGCTTCTTGGTAGGGAGCTATGATGGTGGTGGTCAAGGAAGCTTTTCGGCATGATGTGGATAGCCGCGATCAAATGAAGGTGCTACGGTGGATAGTTGCAACCAAGGGAGATTTCGTGGGTTTCGATTTGTCTGAAATGTAGATTGTAGTTCCGTTTTGTGGGTAGATCAAAGGAAGGTGCTAAGGTGCTTTAGTTGTGATCTACCATCAACGTCTGGAAGGTGCTATGGTGGCAAGCAAAGATGAAACAAAATTGTGATCTGAAATTGGTTTTTATTTCATGGGTTATTTTTGGCTTTCTTTTGGGTGGTTATGGAGTTGTTTGGTCGAATTTGTGCTAAATTCTCATATGTTGTGGATTGCTTGTGGTTTGTGCTTAGATTTGTGTTTTACTGGTCAGATTTTTAGGTGGTTGCTGTATTTTTCCTCTCTTCTAAATTCGGTTTTTGGAGTGGTTTAATGGTTTATGCTCATTTTGGGTGGCTGTTGGTGGTTTTTGCTCATTTGGGGTGGCTGTTGTCAGTTTGCATTTTCACGCGTTTTGTCATTCCAAACACTTGAAAATATTTTACTGTCAAATATTTTACAGTAAAATTTTTTACATGTAAAATATTTTACATTTGAAAATATTTTACATCGAAATAAACGGAGCGTACATTACAAGTGGAAAAGGTGTGGGATGCATCTGAAGGTGACAACAACAAACAAAAAGAAAAAAGGGAAATGAAAAGCAAATTGATTTAATAGATTCCTAAGCATATGGCGTGAAATGGAAAAGCTAAAATGATGGAGTCATCTGGAGAAGACCAAGGAAATGAAAAGTGAGCATTTTAAAGACAAGTCAAAAAACCAAGATTTATATGGCAAAGTTTAAGTGACATGGTCATCTTAAAGCCACATACCATCCAATTGAAAGAGATCTTAAAATCACCATGGTGGTCACGAAAGTCATCAAGGAAAAGATTCTAAAGTTACATGTGAGCATGAAAGTCAAGCCTTATGCCTTTTCTTGAGGTGTTTTGAATCATATTACACATAAGGTGCTACATGTATCGACCAATTGATGTTCTTTAGCGGAACCAATAACCATCAAGTGCCCATGTTTTTTATCACAAAACTTTTACAAACGGACTCCTTTGAATTGAGAGTTTTCCATAAGTGGTCTCCGCGAGCCACAATATATCTACAAACAGGCTTCATCAACCTATATCTTCTCAACAAAAAATGAAGCATTTGGAATGATTGATTCCCAAATCCGCGACATCTACAAGCAATGGGAAACATCAACTACTCACATACATGCCGCAAGCGCCACGTGCGCTCGGGGGGCTAATGTTGATACCCATTTTTACGACACATTTTTTTACTAGTCCAATTCATGTATTATGTTTTATTTTATTCTTTTAAGCATAGCCCAAGCCCATGCGACTTATTGGGAAAATTGAGGAAGTGTGGTTTAGAGGGTATGGGTCGATTCCTTTCAAACCTTTTACATGAGCCCAACCCATGCATGCTACCAAGTGGGTAAGGGACACTAGTTGCACCTCAGGCTTATGGAGGAGGTCCTGTACCCAAAATTTTCACCCCAAAACAGCTTTTATGCTTTAGGTGACTATGGCCTAAAGTTTCTGCCATAACCCACTTTTACCTTTAAAATATAGTTGGCTTTCATTGTCCAACTCCATCTACTAGCCCTTACTTAAGTGAGTCTCCCAGTGGTCTAAAATGTCTGACCAAAGGTAACCAATTAAAACAAACCCCCTTTATTTCCAAAATTATGTAAAAAGCATACCGAACTCTTCCCTAAACAAAAGCAACCCAAGCCAAAACACTAAATTAGTATCATAGGGGATAAAAGTCTCTTCCACTACTCAAAAACCAGTCATTAGCAACACCCCAAACTCTATATAAAATTCTCTCTTCAGTTCAAGAAAAAACCAACATACTAGAAACTTCAGAGCAAAAGCCCATTCAGCCAGTCAATTATCCCATAATTCCGAAGCTTGGGGGTGGAAATATGGGTATAGGGGAATCTTCCCTCTCTTTTCCTCACAACCTCTCTCAATTTCCTCTTCTTGGTGATTGTGGGTTGAAGTTTCAGACTTGTTGAACCACGTTTTCCCCATGAAACTGAAATTTCAGAGCAAAAACCCATTCAGCCAATCAACAATCTCATAATTCCGAAACTTGGGGGTGGAAATATGGGTACAGGGGAACCTTCCCTCTCTTCCTCACGACCTCCCTCAATTTCCTCTTCTTGGTGACTATGGGTCGAAGTTTTAGACCTGTTATGTTTTTATGATTTTTCTGCACTTTTGTTATTACCATTTTGATTCTCTTTTGTCAAAGCACCACTAGCCTTTTGTTCATTATACATTTAGAATTTTGGGCTTGATTCTTCACAATAAACACTTCTAAAGAACCTAAGGGGAGATTTGGGTCGTTCTCACATTTTCGGCCCTTTTCGCAAAAAGGTAGGGAAGCTAATGCGTCCTCAAAGGAAATCCCTACCAAAGATTAGGAAGCCGGTAAGATGTCATATCATTCATATATGGCAAGACCTCTACTTGCGAGGATGCAATGCCCTCGGCAAAATAGGGAAAGTCAACATTTTCTTAGTAGCAAGCCTTACAAAGCTGTAGGGAAGCCAACATAATATCTTATAATTCAAGTGCGATGATCTATTACATGGTGGACATAATCATTCCTAAAAAATTGTGGGAAAATCGATGCTCACCTTGGTGAGTTTATATGTATATATACATATATATATATATATATATTTTTTTTTTTTTTCTGATCTCTCGAATGTATTTGGCAACATGTTGAATGAATAGCGTCATTGATTGTGTAGGTTGGCTCTTCCTTAGGAGATCACAAAATTTCTGCGAGGTTCTAACCCATAAGGTTGAGTCATTGTAATTGAGGCTAAATTTCATATTGAAGTTGGCTCCTTATTGATTCCGATAGTCGCAAGGCATGGAAATAGTGCAATTATGATTGACCTTGAGTTAGTCGCCATGAATAATTGGACCACATTGAGGATGCTGTAATTCTTGAGTTACTTGCTTGTTGGCCAATTTGGTGAGATTGTGTTTGCCAATATTAGATTCGATGATGTTGTAACCACGAGCAATAAGCAATATCGCTAGCCATGCTGGTACAATGCATTTGAGATGGGATGGGGCGAAGCTATTACTTGCCGATATAGTATAGAGGTAAGACATAGCCGCTACGTTGGTTGGCAGCCCTTTATATTGTGTTCTTGCGACAAATGCAAGCAGAAGATGGGGCCACAAGTTGTTGCTTTATGCTTGTTGTAATGATGAGGACATAGTGCCGGCGAAACCATTATTGATGATTCCATAGAGCATCTATTATTTGATCGTGGTATTGCCCATCCATAACAGCCCTCGCGTCTTGGGTCTTGATAGAACCAGATTGACCATGATAGCATGAGAGATCGCCTTGTAAAATAGCTGTTGTGTACACTAAAATGATGAATGGCATAACTTGTAAGCAAGTAGGAGATTCCTCTTTATTGCGTGGCTATAAAAGATGTTCAATGAAACATTGTTGAGCCGAGATGCTTTCGCTTGTGGTGATGTCATAGTTCCATTTGTTTGAGAATGAAGCCACAAATTTTTTTTTTTTTTGGCAAGTTAAAATCTACTGTGGCGAGTCAAAGTTCATTGCCACTCCTTCTTGTCATGCCAATAAGAGCTGTTGAGTGTGATGCTTCTCCATTTTACATTGAATAAATGTGCTTTGGCAGACCATGCCTTTGTTGAATGAGAACTTGCAATTCATTTGGTAAGCCACATATCTTTTTCATTTTCTTTTCTTGATTGCATATAATAATATATTAAACACATCATGCTATGGTTTCTTGTAGGACAGCTTTGGCTTAGGCAATTGTGGTGTCATCGTTGGGACTTTCATTCACGATGCCAATCTCATTCCAAAAGCATCAATTTCTGAGGTTGAACTTGCCACGGACAACAACATAGAGCTGCAATAGATGGTACTACGGCTACCTTTAGTAACTTTGAACCCTTTTTGATTTATTTCTTATTGGCTTTGGACATTTGATGAACTTGTCATCTTGCTGTTTATGCGCAGGGTCAGGTCGCTTTAAGTTCCAATGTTAAGAGACGACATAATAAGTTGCTATAAAATTGAGCACTCGAGTTGAAATTGAGTTTCTTTTGTCTAGTCTCGTCACTCCTAGCTCACCTCAAAAGGATTGTTAGGCTTCTTTGGTTAAGCCTGGTGAGGAAGATAGTAACAAACATGGAGCTTTCCTTATTAATGACTAGCGAGTGACTATGGTAATAAAAATGCATAGGACTTGGTTCATTCCTTTGGTCGAGGAGCGATTGTTTGAATGAAAGAGCGTCGCCAAAAACTTGATTGAGGATAGGCCGATTGTTTTGTATTGAGCTTCTGGCTTGGGAAGTTTAGACTGGTTGTAATGTGTAATAGAGGTTGCTACCTTGGAGACACTTTCTTTTGTATTTCGCCTTTGTGGACAGCCCACTTGTATATAAAGCAGCTTCCTTTACTTGCATTTATGAAAACTATGAACTTTTGCTGTCATGGTTAGTAGATACAATATGTGTTTTGCACAAAGAAACACATATATGATGTTTCAACATGTATTTTGAATTTTGGAATGAAAAGAATTATTTGTACCTTAAGGATGTGAATAGTTTGTATTTTGTACCTTGAGAATGAGTTTGTACCTTTCTTCAATAGGCTATGAGCATGTTTTTGTTGCGAAAACAACCTTGTATGACTATGAGCATTTGAGTATGTTGAGGAAATCTTGCTTGAGAAGGTCATGTGCACCTTGTGATTGAATAGTAAAATTTTGATAGATTATGCGCACTTAGTCTCTTGAAAATGACCTGTGCTTGATTGGATAGCTTGTGGATATAGCTTTGCCTTTGCAAGGGCAAGTCAGTAGACATGTTGCTTGATTGCCATGTCTCTGTGAATAGGTTTTGGCTAAATGCACGTCTCGCTGTTCATGCACCATTTTTCAGCGCTCTATTGACAGGCAGGTTTGGTTTCACAAACAGTAGCTCATCTATATTGAAGCTTGGTTTGCTGCTTGGTAGTCGACTTATTTCTTGAATGTATTAGGTTGCTATTTCTTTAGTTTTAAGAAACCCCCACATAGGGGTTGCGTTTTCACACATTGCGGCTCATGGTGCATTTGTTCATCACCATTTCATAAGGCAATCATGTTCTCACATACAATGCATAGGCTTGCTAATTTCTTGAGGAAGAATTTTATCCTCGTGTATAGCAAATTACCATGTGGCGATGAGGTAGTGATCTGTTGCATTAACTTTCCCATATTTCCAAGGGATGGTTATGTCCTCACATATAGTGGCTCATCGCGCTTGAATTATAAGATATTATGTTGGCTTCCCTACTGCTTTGTAAGGCTTGCCACTAAAAAAATGTTGACTTTCCCTACTTTGCCAAGGGCATTAAATCCTTGAAAGTAGAGGTCTTGCCATATATGAATGATATAACATCTCGCCGGCTACCTAATCATTCTATAGGGATTTCCTTTGAGGACGCATTGGCTTCCCTACCTTGTTGAGGGCTAGTCGTGCCCTCACGAGTAGGGGTATTGCTATAATAAAACGTCTCATTGGCTTCTAGCCATTTGATAGGGCTTACCATTGAAAGAGTATGTGTTTGGCTTTTCCTACCTTATTGAGAGTATTTTTTTACCCTCGCATGTAAAGGCTTTGCCATAAGAGTAATTTGTTGGTTTTCTTGCTGCTTTGCAAGGTTTCTCATTAGAAGAAAGCGTTGGCTTTCCTTACCTTATTGAAGGCATTGCACCTTCGCATATATGGATCTCACCATGCTTGGATAACATGATAGTTCGTTAGCTTCTTAGTATTTCATAGGGCTTGCCTTCAAAAATCGGTATGAGCGAGATATATTGTTATCGCTTATGATCTTGTGTGAAATGTCGAAGTGAAGAATGTTATGCTTCTCAATAGAGTGGGATATGGCCATTCTCATTGCTTTCTTGAGTGCGGTTGCTTCCGCCCACTTAATGAATTACTTAGTGGCAATAAAGGCCCAAATCTACCTGTTCAAGGGTGCATGGATAAGTCCGATGAGATCAAGCCCCTGAGTATAAAAGGCTATGGAACGCTCACGTCTTGAAGGCTTATATGGTGTATGCGTATAAGCTTGGAAGCGTGGCGACTTTAGCGAATTTGGTTATGCCAAACCAATGGTATCCCATCGCCAAGAGTTGTTGGTGGGATTTATTCCTCCTTTAGTACTCACCATATTCCTCCGAGATGAATTCCAAAAATAGGGTTCCTCATTTGCTATATAGAGGGCAGAATATAATTCCTCTTTGTTGAAGATTTGTTGTGCCGCATACAGCGGCTCCATACTCAGCTAACTTGGCTTCTAATTTTGGGACAATGATAGGTTAAGCGTCGAAGATGTTGGTATAGGGTTGTTTCATTCCCAGCACAACAATTTTTCTTTCACGCTTCAGTTAGCCTTTTTGTTGAAGATACATGGTATCGCAGACAGCAGCTCCATACTTTGCTTGCTTGGCTTCTAACTTTCAGAAAATAATGGGCTAAGCCTTAGAGACATCAGTATAGGGTTGTCGCATCCCTAGCACAACAATTTTTCTTGTTGGCCTCTATGCCACTTATGTCGAGTTTTCACCTCAATACTAAGATTCCACTAAAAAATCTTTGGAATGGATATCTAGCAACTAGCTTGTGATTTTTGAGTTGTTTGACACCAATGTTTAGAGCGAGCTCTAGTAAAGCATTCTTCAAAGGTGCACGCAAACTCTCCTTATTAGTTGGCTTGGCCGTAGATTTCAATTGCAAGAATTGAGTGACAAGCACAATTTTCATGATGATGGCAACGTTTGAACTTCCCTCTTCATGTATAATCTCAAATTCAAGAAGGATTAAGGTGTTATCATGGCTTGGAATGCATGCACTTGTCACGACTTGAGATATATGAACATGCTATGGCTAGGCGTGCGAGGATCGACCATGATTTTGGATGTGTGAGCTTTTCATGGCTTAAAATGCATGCGCTTGTCACGGCTCGGGATATATGAACATGCTATGACTGGGCATGCATGGGTCGACCGTGATTTTGGATGTGTGAGCTTTCATGACTTAGAATGCATGAGCGTGTCATGGCTTTGGTAAGAGGAATTGAGTCCAACTTTCCTTCTTTGTCGGATGCTCCAAGAAGGTTTCTGTTTCACCCTGAGTGCAAATGTGATTTACATTAGTAAGTGATAGTCATGGCCAAGCGAAGTAGCATAAACGACTTATAGAAAATATTTTGATTAAAAATTTGAAAGATTAAAATGGTTTAAACAATATGTATAAAAAAATGACTTAGCAAAGAGAGTGCTTGAGAGTCTTAACTTAAGCGTGCTTTAACAATAGTATATCGCTCGTATGACTTCAAAACTTAGCTTATGAAATGTCGCTTCTTAAAGACTTGATGTATGGTATGTCACAACCTCAAGGCTTGGTGCATGGAATGTCTATCACCTTGCGGTGGGCCATTTAGCTATGACCTTTAGCTATTTGGTGAAGATTTCATTTAGCAATGGTGCCAAAAATATTTAGCTCAAGGCTTGGTGTATGGAATATCTAGCACCTTGCGGTGGGACATTTAGCTATGGCCTTTAGCTATTTGGTGAAGACTTCATTTAGCGGTGACGCCAAAAGTATTCAGCTACGAAAGGTTGCACACAGTGGCAATTATTGTCGTGCCAAAATGAGTTAATCACCCTTGGCAACCCTCATATGCTCGACGCTAACTCAGCAATAATACAACTCAACAATAAAGGACACATGTGTTGAGAAGATGTTGAGGATGAGCTTTTAGCCGTTGTCGTTGGGGTTCTTGGTTTTGAAATTGATGTCTAGAGCTTTGCATTGTTGATTATCAGTTGGAGCCGTCATTTCCTTCGCAGTTGGACTTGTGGCTCACCATTTTTGCATTTTCAAGCTAAAAAAAAAATGTTCACAAATATTATATAAAGCAAGAGATGTAGGATAATTCATCAATAAGAAAGATAGCTAAAAAATAATATAGATGAGTGGGAGAAATTTTTTTTCCTTGAATAAGAAAGTTGATTCTCCCTCCATCCTCCAAATTCTTAACTTCTTAGATGGATTCTAGCGGTTAAAGCAAATTTCGTTGCACGTTTTGGAGCATCTTCGTCGGCTCAATGAGCTGAGGATGGGCCTTTTTTCAGCTCAACTCCACAATGCTCTTCTTGTGCGGCAAAGCATTATATGGTTTCTCTTGGAACGAAAAGTTGGTGTGAAAAACACCATCTTTTGCTGCTTTCACACCTTCGGATACATGACCTCTCTTGTTTCAGCTGCTTGAGTCCCCAGTGGAGTCACCAAAATGTCGGGAACGTTTTTACGGCCCAGATCCCCCCTTGGGTTCTTTAGAAGTGTTTATTGTGGAGAATTAAGTTCAAAATTCCAAATGTATAATGAACAAAAGGCTAATGGTGCTTTGACAAGAGAGAATCAAAATGCTAATAACAAAAGTGCAGAAAAATCATAAAAACATAACAGGTCTGAAACTTCGACCTATAGTCACCGAGAAGAGAAAATTAAGGGAGGTCGTGAGGAAGAGAAGGAAGATTCTCCTATACCCATATTTCCACCCCCAAGCTACAGAATTGTGAGATTGTTGACTAGCTGAGTGAGTTTTTGCTCTAAAGTTTCAGGTCTATGGGGAAAACGTGGTTCAACAGGTCTGAAACTTTGACCCACAATTATTGAGAAGAGGAAATTTAGAGAGGTTGTGAAAAAGAGAGAGAAGGTTTCTTTATACCCATATTTCCACCCCCAAACTTCGGAATTGTGAGATTATTGACTGGTTGAATGGGCTTTTGCTCTAGAGTTTCAGGTATGTGGGTAGAACGTGGTTGGTTTTTTCTTGAGCTGAAGAGAGAATTTTTTATAGAGTTTAGGGTGTTGCTAATGATTGGTTTTTGAGTAGTGGAAGAGGCTTTTATCCCCTATGATACTAATTTAGTGTTTTGGCTTGGGTTGCTTTTGTTTAGAGAAGAGTTTGGTATGCTTTTTACATAATTTTGGAAATAAAGGGGGTTTGTTCTAATTGGTTGCCTTTGGTAAGACATTTCAGACCATTGGGAGACTCACCTAAGTGAGGGCTAGCAGATGGAGTTGGACAATGAGAGCCAACTATGTTTTAAAGGTAAAAGTGGGTTATGGCAGAAACTTTAGTCCACAGTCACCTAGAGCATAAAAGCTGTTTTGGGGTAGAAATTTTGGGTACAAGACCTCCTCCATGAGCCTGAGGTGCTACCAGTGTCCCTTGCCCACTTGGTAGCACGCATGGGTTGGGCTCATGTAAAAGGTCTGAAAGGAATCGACCCATACCCTTCAAACCACACCTCTTCAATTTCCCCAATAAATCGCATAGGCTTGGGCCGTGCTTAAAAGAATAAAATAACACATAATACATGAATTGGACTCGTAAAAAAATATGTTGCGAAAATGGGTATCAACAGCACTTTAGCCTTTCTTTTTTGTTTTGGATGAGTAGGTTCTTTATACATCACATTTGCTTATTTCTTCCTTTTCCACTATTTATTTTTCTTTCTAAGCAAATTTAGATCAAGTTCCACAACCCTAACCCTTTAGGTTTTAGTACACGATATATATGATGCCATGGGACAACAAAGTGTTTCAGGTTCTAGGATATTCATAATTTGGAAGTAATGCATCATAATCCATTAATTAATATCAAGTTTGATTTAATTGAATCATTGATATAGCCATAATATTTTTTAAGTTACTATAAATTTTATTATGATTTGTACCATTTCAATATATAATAAATATGATTTGTATAAGACTTATATAATAAAATTTATAATATTTTTTATACCACTAATTAGTATATATTTCTAACACAAATGAAGTGAGAAAAATAAATGTTTTTTTCACATCAATAATTATTAGAAACAAAGTCGCTCATAGCTTAACAAGAGTAGCATGTAATTTCTATCCCTACTGTACTTGGATTGAGGAAGTCCTGGAGTCTTTATTGTTGATTATTGCAGAAATTATTAATGATATGTAACCCCCTTCCCCTTTTATGGGGTCGGTTTCTCAAAAAAAAAAAAACAAAAAAGTTTCATCCTTTTGATAATTCACATGATTACTCCAGACTCATAATAAGTCTGTAATAAAAATCATAGCTCAAGGCACGGGAATAGGGCACCGTAGGTAGGGGTTGATTGCCCTATATATGTGACATATTTCTATTCTATTCAAGACATGATTTGTTAAGGCCCCTAGCTCACGGTTGTCAGCCGTAATATCCTCTGGTTTTTTCATTGCACACAGAGGGCTCGTTTCTTGACTTGAGGCATAAATAGGGGTCTTCTTAATGCTTCGGCTACAACGCTTACTCGTACGAATATTTTGAAGATATTAACGTTGTTCAGCATCGAAAGTAATGTCATTTCATTTCTCTCACCTGGCTATTCACAGCTTTGAAACGTTAGATGTGTGCAGCTTAAGACTTGTTTGTTAGCATATTTGCAGTATTGCCGTACAATGATTGTGATTTAAAAAGTATTTGATGGATATTTAGGGCCTTTTTTTTGGAATAACAGTTTTTGTTGTTTAAACAACTCAATACGTATTTTTACAATATTTTTTCATTTACACGTATTTTCACAACATTTAAATAATATTACTAAAATAACATTACCAAACAGCACCTAAGGGTTTAGGGATTAGGAAATTCTTTTAGAAATTTTTTATAGTAAAAAGAAAAAAAATTAATTGTTTAGAGTCATGTTAACAGATGCCCTTAGGGTAATTGTTAATAAACCTCAATAGGAAAATTTTGACATCACTTTTATAAGAAATATAAAAAGCTGTCAATAGGATTTATTATTTTATCACTCTCCCAATAAAAATGTTTCTAAAAATAATTCATAAACCAATGCCCTTAAAGCATTGGTTAACATTTCTCATTTATTTTTCCCTGTAAAAGTGATATCAAAATTTTCCTAAATTGGTTTAATAACGATTGCTAAGGGCACCTATTAACATGACTTTAACAGTATTGTAACCCAAACACCCATGACATTTCATCAGTGTTTTAAATAACAGTTTGAAAAGTTGAAGGAAAAAAGAAAAACTGAAGAATTAATAGATAGCTTTAAGGGTAAGGGCTAATTAGCTTCAGTACTCTAGTGCATTGATGCCTATATGATGTGGACACATGGCAAAAAATTCAATAATAATCATGTTGTATAGAAATCGTGTTTTAGAAACACTATTTCAGCTCTACATATCAGACATCCAAACCTTTAAAGTTTGGATATTTTTAAGGTAAAAAATTTAAATAGTATTCATTTGTATCGAAATCATGTCTAAAAAACACAATTTCAATTCATATATGAGTTTGGATATCAAAAATTCACCTTTAAGGTACAAATTAAATATTATTCATATAATTTAGAAATTGCATCTTAAAGTTCTACTTATTGGTTTGGATATCTTTAAGGCAAAAACTCAATAGAATTCATATTATATATAAATCTGTCTTAAAACTCTATTTTAGGTCTACATGTTAGTTCGAATATCAAACATCCAAACCTTTAAGGTTTAGGTAATTTAATAGAATTCGTGCTATATAGAAATCTCTAAGGCAAAAATTTAATAAAAGGCGAAAAACTCATTTTCGTCCGTACATTTTCATGCGATTCTACTTTGGTCCCTAATTTTTTTTCTACTGCTTTTAGTCCTTAAAATCAAAAAAGTGATCTCGTTTTTGTCCCTACTGTCATCTCACGAACGAAAATAGTCTACGTGGTAAATGGAGTGCATCGCTGGTATACTAAATGCTAATGTCAGCATTAAAATAATAATATAATATTTTATTTAACATTTTAAAATGCCACATCATCTTTAAAAAAATAATTTATAAATTTTAACTAAATAAAAAAAAAAGGAAAAAATAGAAATAAAAACTAAAAGTCACATGAATTGAGATCTAAGTGTGTCTTGAGCAAGAACAACAAAAACACAAACACAAATATAAGAATACAAACCCCAAAATATATATATATATATATATATAAACCTCCAATACTTAATACTTTTTGTGATTTATAACAAAGTATATTGGAGAAACCATTCATAAAGTTTTTCCTATTTTTATATGAATCTTCAACTACACAATTGATATGATCTAACATCAGATCCAAAAATGAAAAATAAATTCAAAAACGAAATCAGCTAACATTAATCAAAGAAATTATGCAATCGGCAAATGTAAAATCCAAGCAAATTTGAGTAAATAAAACCAGATGATCGAACTCAAGCAAGGCTTTTTTCGAAATTAATAAAACCCGAAGAATCCGAAATTAACAAAAACGAAGAAAGTACAGCGCCGACAAAAATTTACAGATCTAAAAAAAAAAACGAAAACGAAAACTAAGCGTTCAATTACCGAGTCAAAGAACCGAAGATCAATGTGAATCTAGAATAGCGATCAAAGAGCTTCGACTCCAAAACCGAGAGCAGAAAATTAAGCAACGGCGAATTGGCAGTAGAGATTGCTGAAGACGTGGAGCGTGGTGACGAAGTCTATGAAGCAGAGGCTCATGACGAGCATGACGGTTGGCGAGATCTTCAAGCCAGGAACGTTGTCGGTGTAGGAGGATTACCTTTCTCAGCTACATTATTGAAACAATACGATTCTTCACAGTTGTTTGGTTCTTGAGAAAAGCAAAAGAAAATAAATTTTGGAGTTTTCCTCTTTTTGAATTTTTTCTGTTATTTTTGTTTATTCGAACAGTAGAAAGGTTTTACCTAAACTTAGACAGAAACGATCCTTCGCTGTTGTTTGGTTCCTGAGAAAAGCAAAAGAAAACGAAGTATTAAGTTTTGGAGGTTTTTATTTTATTTTATTTCTGGGTTTGTGTTCTTATATCTGAGTTTGTGTTTTTGTTTTTCTTGTTCAAGACACACTTAGATCTCAATTCATGTGATTTTTGGTTTTTATTTCTATTATTTCTTTTTTTTTATTTAGTTAAAATTTATAAATTATTATTTTTTAAAATGTTAAACAAAATGCTGACGTCAGCATTTAGTGTGCCAGCGATGCACTCCATTTGCCACGTAGACTATTTCCATTCGTGAGATGATGGTAGGAAAAAAAACGAGATCACTTTTTTGATTTTAGGGACTAAAAGCGGTGGAAAAGAAAGTTAGGAACCAAAGAGGAAATTGCGTGAAAATGTAGGGACGAAAATGAGTTTTTCGCCTTAATAAAATTCATGCAATATAGGAATTGTGTCATAAAAATACTATTTATGTTCTTCATATTAGTTAATTGGATATCAGGGTTTGGATATCAGACATCCAAACCTTTAAGGCAAAAATTCAATGTAATTCATGTTATATAAAAATTGTGTTTTAGAAAGACTATTTTAGTTTTAGATATCATACATCCAAACCTTAAAGGTTTGAATATCTCTAACGCAAAAATTCAATAATAATCATGCCATACAGAAATTGTGTATTAGAAAGACTGGTTCAGTTCTACATATTAGTTTGGATATCAGGCCTCCAAACCTTTAAGATTTGGATATTTCTAAGAAAAAAATTCAATATAATTTATGTTATAAAGAAATCGCATCTTAGAAACACCATTTTAGTTCTACATATTAGTTTGGATATTAGTGGACTTCTTTAAGGAAAAAATCAAATAGTATTCATTTTATACAGAAATTGTGTCTTTGTAGCACAATTTCATTTCACATATGAATTTGGATATCAAACATAGGAAAAAATTCAAACTTATTCATTTTATTTAAAAATTGTATCTTAAAAATATATTTTCAGTTCTACATATCAATTTGGATATCAATCATCAAACTCTAAAGAAAAAATTCAATAGAATTCTTACTATATAGAAATCGTGTTTTAAAAACACTATTTTAGTTTTACATATTAGTTTGGATCTCTTTGACAAATATTTAATAGTATTTCTGCTATACAGAAATCATGTCTTAGAAAGACTACTTCAGTTTTACATATCAGTTTAGATATTAGACATCCAAAATTTTAAGGTTTGAATATCTTTAAGGCAAAAATTCAATAGAATTCATGTGTACGTAAGCGGTATTATTGAACCAAACAAAGCAACAAGCAATAAAACCAATAACAGATAAAGCACTAAACTATAAGACAAGTAAGCCTCCCCAGACCATACAAGCACATTGCGCATCCATGCAAAAGGTTTGGTTAAGATATGCCAGATTCCACCAAGTATACAAATGGAACCCAACCATACATGCCCTCCAATTACATCTTCCAAATCGTCCACACTAACAATTCATCTCTCTCCTCCAAAAGGGAATTTTAGTAAATAACCAAATATGACGCTTGGGCTAAGGGTCAAGTTGGTAATTTTTCTTACAACTCCCCCTCTTGGGACCCAGGTATCATATACGCCTCCAAAATAAATAGTTTTGAATACTAGAAGAAAAGCACCTATACCTAACAAAATTAAATGAATACCCAAAATTGTAGTTATTTTATTTCCATCTTTCCATACTAGAAACACTATTTTAGTTTTACATATCAATTTGGATATCAAACATTGTGTTATACGTAAAGCTAAATCATGTTTTAAAAAGATTATTTCAGTTCTACTTATTAATTTGAATATCTGATATCCACGTCTCTAAAGCAAAAATTCATGCTATATTCACTTATGACAATTATTACTGTGCAACAGGCAACAGCTGCCATTTCAGTTAGTTTTTCTGTTTCTTCTTCTTTTTGGCACCATTGCTCCTCTATTTTCTACAATATAAAAACAAGACTTGTACAAATCTTTTCTTTAACTCACCATTCTTTCCCTGTTTTGATAAAGTTAACCAAATCTACCTTTGTTGGAATTGTCATGCCACCGCAGAAAACTTGTTGGACTCGTCGGAATTGTAAAATGTATGTTTGAAATTTGGCAAGGGGTGAGCCAATCGTTATTAATATACAAATTATTTGGTCTGACTTCTAGAAATCTCGCCAAGATTCAAGGGATTTTTCAATTCTAGCAAATAATATTTGATCTTGACATATACGGTCTAATGTGGAGAAGGCAAGATTAAGAAAAACTAGAGTTTATGTTTATTCAATTAAAAATTCACGAGTACCTACTCTCACTCACTTTAATTAACCAGTTTAAATTTATTTTGGCTACTTAATTTGCCCTTCATTTCATTAAATAATGATACTTTTTAAGTAAAGATAATAATTATTGATGATACATAAAGATAATAATTGATTTCATTTGCCTACATCCGTAATTTAATGACCTTGTAATTAATTATATTCAATCTTCCGTAGCTTTCCAGGTTGGGGGAGTTCTTTGATGTCCAACCACGTGTAAACATATAGTCTCAGAGAAAAAAAGAAAATGAAGACTTATTTTTCTAATAATTTCATTTAAGTACTATTGTACATTCGTAATCACTTGGTTTTTTGTGTAAAAGGTCATTCATGTATCAAAAAATATCAGAAGACACTAAAGACAGACAACTTACCTAACTGCAAGGTTCCTGAATGTATATCATTGTCCTCTTAGGCTAATACCATCTTGTTAGGCTTTGTGACAGAAGTTCTTGTATCAATTTTTGTGAAATACACACAAAATAATAAAATAGTAAGCGTCACAATACATGGGCAGTATGAGCTAGAATTCTCTATTAATAATAGAAATTACAACCACACGTCAACTTTTACCTAAAACTCTTAAACATAAACTAACTCAAACGCTAATACGCCCAAAAGTGTCTGCACACTAATTCATTGAACAAAGCTTGGTCTTTAACTCTTCCACAGGACAAAGCTTTGTTAATTTCTAACTTTCACACACAATCAAGCAACACCACCACTCTTTGCTCAACCTTCACTCACCAAAAAAAAAAAAAAAAAACTTTAAGAAGCCTTGTAGTACGTACCTACATTTAATTGTTCCTCTCGGCTCTCTCTTTCTTTTTCTCTGTTAGTTAGCACCCACAAATTGAGACTATTACGATGATCAAAATATATTTCAATTAATAATGAATAGTATGTGGCAGTAGTTTCAATTAATCGAAATATTTGTTAGTTTACATTTGATAATTTACAACAAATTTGTCTGAAATTTTAACAGAAAGTATCTAATAAACTTCTATTCTCCAGTCAGAATAAAAATATAAAAAACCTCTATCTGGAAAAGTTCTATCTTTTTTTTTTTTTTTTTGGCTTGAAAAGGTCTTTACATAGCACCAGAAGAAACATCAAGACTCGCAAGCATCAAGCACCAATCACTAAGGCTCTGTCAAAGGCTCGGCGGATCGAAACTGAGCTGTCCAACCATCACAGCTGAGTATACCTCTCTATATCAATGCCCATTGACCTAGCCAATGCACTGCGTCATTTGAGTCTTATTAAGCATTAACCACTACATTTCTTATTATTTTTTACACGTTCTCATCTCTCCTCCTCTCTTACTATATAGTTTATGAAATATAAAATAGCCTAGTGTGCATAAACTCCCACACACTAAAACCATTCACTAAAGTTTAATTTCCAATAACTGTTAAGTCTCTAATATCCTCCTATGGCAACCCAAGGATCTCAATCTGAGATTGAAGTTGTGGTTGAGGCCTCCACAACCTTCACAAACCATACTCAACAAACAGTACTCTCAATCACAATACTGAAACGATTGCTAAACACATTAAACGCAATACTAGTCAAATTTCATGCAGGGTATTTCAGAATAAGCTTATCTCTAGGTAGCCAAGTTTTGTTATGGAAGACACTAAATGGACCAAGCAATGACACAAGTATTCTACGTCACGTGCTTCACATCCTTCATCC
Source organism: Lithocarpus polystachyus (assembly GCA_033629205.1). NCBI lineage: Eukaryota > Viridiplantae > Streptophyta > Magnoliopsida > Fagales > Fagaceae > Lithocarpus > Lithocarpus polystachyus. The sequence goes on along the minus strand of CM066163.1, from coordinate 11,399,548 downwards.
AGCGCCTTTTCTCGTACTATGGTCTCTGGCTCTGTTTATTCTTGTTTTACTATCTCTGCTTTACCTCTTGAAATGCTTGTTTCACTTTAACACAGTGAAAACAGAGTTCTTGCACGACGTTGGGGTCAACTACCTCTTCGCTCCATGGATTTCTTGGCTTCTTTTGCTTCAATCTGCACCATTCATAGCCCCAAAAACCTTCCCCTATTTAGTCCTTTGGTGGGTTTTTGTGATTCCTGTGGTGGTGCTTGATGTAAAAATATATGGCCAATGGTTCACAAAGGGAAAGAGGTTCTTATCAGCCGTGGCAAATCCAACTAGCCAATTATCAGTCATCGGAAACTTGGTTGGAGCTCAAGCTGCGGCGTACATGGGGTGGCAAGAGACCTCTATTTTCTTGTTTTCCTTAGGCATAGTGCACTATCTAGTGCTTTTTGTGACTCTTAATCAGCGATTTTCGGGTGGGACTCAGCTTCCAGGGATGTTGAATCCGGTCTTCTTTTTGTACTTTGCAGCACCGAGTGTGGCGAGCTTGGCTTGGGAGTCCATAGCTGGGGCTTTTGATATCGTTTCAAAGATGCTATTCTTCCTCTCGCTCTTCCTCTTTACGTCTCTGGTATGTATTGGTTGCACTGAAAATTATGGTCATGACAGTAGTCACGTAGTTTGGATGTATCACTTAATTAGATAGAATTTAACCCCCAAGTTATATAATTGATTCCATGCAGGATATTAATGGTGCTAGGCTTTGCTATGTAAGGACAAACCGTACAACTAGCTAGTTTGACCAAATTAATTAGATCATAATTCATAAGCTGCGTTTTGGAATTGGAATTAGATTTATCAGAGATCATGTGAGCTTTTAACTCAAACAAAATTTTAAATTTTAGAAATTATAACATCAACTATATTCATCATAAAAAAAAAAAAGAAATATACCAAAAACTAATACAAAGTTTACAACATAAAACTTATAAATAGATGTGATAATGAATATGATTAATGACTTTCAATAATATAATAAATAAATATTATAATTAGTTTTTTTTTTTTTTTTTTTGTGATTTGTGACACATTAATTTATAAAAATGAGTTAGTAAAATTTATAATATTTCTAGTATTATTTAAAAAGAAATATATATATTTTGGCCTTATTGAAAGTGTTTGATGAAAAAAAAATCTGCATTGATATCATATGGCTCTTTTATGACTAGTCCATACCAGCTGCTCCATCCGTTCATTGGTTTAGAAACACGCTTTGGAAAGTACTCCTAGAATTATTAGGACTTACTCTCAATCTTAAGCTTCAAAATCACTCTCTCTGCATACATATAAATTGGAAGCTACTTGTGAGTTACATTCTTTTTCAGTGTAACAAGTGAAGTAGAGGTTAATTATGTGGTTTCAGGTCTTCAGGCCAAACCTTTTCAAGAGATCAATGAGAAGATTCAATGTGGCATGGTGGGCTTACTCATTCCCGTTGACTGTCCTTGCTCTAGCTTCCACAGAATATGCACAAGAAGTGAAAGGGAGCGTTGCACACATCCTGATGCTTCTTCTATTGGCAATATCTGTTTTAGTTTCCCTTGGTCTTATGGTGTTCACTTTGTTCAATACTAAGATGCTCTTACTTGACAACGACCCAATTGTTACTCTGCTTAATCATTTACCAAGAGCAGTGTGACCAAAAGATGTGGATTATAAATCACATTCATGCTCAATCGTGACACAAAGTTTACATAGTTTAACTCTAGTATCTTGTAAAGTTCATTACTTTTAACTCATTTCCTTGATATATGTGGGATATAGTACACCTATTTCTATGTGAGGACCGTAAAAGTAGTGATTGTAGAGTGCTTATGTTCACTTGACATAATACATGTTCTAAAATAACCATGTGTCGGTTTTATGGTAAAATTAATTGTTATTAGTAGGTGTTGATCGAAGAAGCTTTTTATTGATTGTAGAGTGTTTATATTCACTAGATGCAACACGAACATGACACGTCCTAAAATGGCTATATGTTAGTCTTATAAAAAAAAAATTGAAAAAAAGGTTACTAGTAGGTGTTGATAGGATAAGCTTTTTGTTAGGTATTGATGGTAAATAGAAAAATATTTTTGAGTTTTTTTTTTTTCAATTTTTACCATTGTTTTCATATTTTTGTTTTCTAAAAATTGTTTTTAAACAAATCTTTTCCAAACACATTTTTATTTTGAAAAAAATTCATAAAAACAAGTTTTTAATTTCAACCTCAAAAACAAATTTAGAGTAATATTTAGAACAATGTAAATGGTCAAATGTTTTTAGCAACCTCTAAAAATCTCTATGCTAATTTTGCAAAATGGGCTAAAGTTTCTGTTAAAAACTCTTTTGGGCTCTTGTAGCACTCTATGGGCCTTCTATAAGTCTAGATGGGCGCAACTCAAACTGAATTCTGCACATATTGCAGGAACTAAATTTTAAATCTGAGTATTGTCAAACACCATCATGCAAGTCTGAACAAACAAACAAACAAACAAACAAACAAACAAACGTTAACCAGTCCAATATGCATTCATAAAATTCCAAAATTGCTAGTCTGATCAAAATGACTTTAATATTTGGCATCATGTTTATGTTGAGGATAAATAATATTGCAACACACGCCAGCAATAATTTAAATATCATGTGACAACCTGTTGCGTCAAATTTAACTCAAGAAGTGGACCACTTTTATTAGAAGTTAAACTGGGGAAAATTACTTTTCCATTGATTTAAAATTTCTTAGTGAAAAACTGGTAAGACTTCAGTACAAAACATCCTAATATAACTAACATAACACAAAATTTTCAATCAACGTCCCTAACCACTAACCAGTATGATGGGCAAACAAATTTTTAGTGAAACATATTTAATTATGATATATATATAATTAAAAATTCAATATGAGAAATTGTAGAAAATATTATATGTAGTGTTCGTTTGGGAACAGTTTATTTAGTTGAAACTGAAAACTTTTTGTTAAAAATGTAGAAAATATGTTAAAAAATAAGTTGAATACTATAGTGGGACTTATAAATAGTATTGTGATGGGCCTTTCTGAGATTGTGGGCTGGGCTACCTCCTGCCACACTATGGCCTAAAGGTTCTGGGTAGGAGAGTTAGGACCGATCCAATTGCAACTCATCTTGGAGCCGGTTTGTGCACAAACTAAAGCCCCTTTGTTGAAACTTTGGTTACATGCCTGTGGCAGATGAAACTGTTACAAAAGAATTATGGCAGACAAGTATAATATAACAATAATAAAGGAAAAGCGCTTGCTGTTAGTAAAAAACAAGTAAAGAATTTCCAATTAAAGAAAAGAGTAATGCATTATAAGAGGAAATGATAATAAAAGAAAAGGTAACGTCGATAATTAATCAATAAGATTAGATGAGAAAAGGTTAGTCTGCCGTGCTTAGTTGTATTACGGATTTAAGACCAAAGAGGGAACCACTTCCTCAATGTGGATAACTTCATAGGAAGGTCTTGTTGTAGAAATCACCCACTTTGAGAAGATGGGCCTAAATGGTTTATGCCCAAGAAATCCTTAATCCTTAATAAAGGGTAGGCTTTCATAAGGAGATAAGGGATTAGCCTATTGGTGCATGCCTACTATCACACTCTTGCCTATTTTCTGTTTTTCTTTCTCATTGTTTTCCTTTTCTAGGTTTTGTTACCCTGCTCTTCCCACTCTTTTCTTTTTTAGTTCTTGCTCGTGTAGTGTTGTGATACTGTGACTCTCTCGTTGTGTTGATGTTTTACCGTGCACGGTTGAGGCTCCTTATATACTGTCTGCCGTGACTGGTTTTTTACTATTTTGCCCTTTAACCACTTTTGTCTGGGTGTGGGTGTCCTTTTAGACCACTCACTAGTTTGTCAGCTGCCACCACCACTTACTTGTGCTGGTCGTGCCACATCCCATTACCAGGCAAATAATTCTTTTTTTTTTTTTTGCTTGTTCACCATGGCGTTCCCATTCGGATAGGAGTAGACATTCTCTCTCACTATCCCGCATGGCATGCATCTAGTGGTTTCAACTCATCTTTCCCTTTTTTGGGTGGTATGTTATTTTAGTAGGACATTTTCCCCAAAAGAGTTTGAGCGAGAATCCCAGAATAGACTCTCTCCTTCTCCCCACTACCATCCATACCCTTTCTTACCTCTGACCCATGACACGCCACTCTTGTATTGGCTAGGTACAGGTTGGTGGTGCCTGAGCCTTGTGCGTGCTCCACTTCTGTGTATGTCAAAAGCTTGTCTGCTACTCATGCGTTTGGCATGGATTGGAGGCCTGTCTGTGCATTTTGCTGCTCATTCTTGACCTCTTATGGTTTCAGAGCCTTTATTCTTTATGGCTTGCTTCCTTCAAGAGCGGGGCCTTACTTGATTGTGGGCTTTTCTCTCTTTAAGCCACTCTTTGCTCCTTCTGTAGACTTGCTAGCATTTCTGCCACGTCATTCTATCATTCCTGTCGTAGTATCATTTGGTCCATGCTTGTTGGGCCTCTTTCGGGTCTGCTCTATGCTTTCCTTTTACTTAGTTACTAGGGCCCAGTATTATTATTGGGCTTGCATTCATACTATTTCGGGCTTTCCTAACCCATTCCATTGCTCACAGGCTTCCTTGACCCATTTCTTTTCTCTTGGGCATCTTTGGCCTATTTCCTTTCCTTGGACATCCTCGGCCCATTCTAATTCTGCATTCCCATAAGTTTTTGCTAACTCTTTTGGGCTTCCTCGGCTCAATTACCATATCTTTTACTTTTGGGGTTTATGGGCTTTCCATCAACCCCTTACTCACTTACTTCATTACTTCGGGTATTCTTTGGCCCATTCTTGTTTTCCGTAATACTTATGGGTTTACTACTTCTTTCTCTGGGCTCCTTTAGGCCTGCTTGCTTCCTTTGAAGTCTATTTATTATTTTCTAGGCCTATGATCCATTATTCCTACCATTTGGGCTTAATAGTTTTTCTCCCAATTTATTAACTCTTTTCTTCCCATATTCTTAGACTTCTTCCTGCTATTGGGCTTTTCTGCCAAAATGAGTATTAACAAGTATCAAAAAACGTAGTGAGACCAATAAATAGTAGCAAAAATAAGCTAAAAGTGTAAATAAGCTGAATTTTTCAGCTCATCCTAAATGGATGCATAGTTTAATTATAAAAATAAAAATTGAAATCAAAAGAATATGAAGGAAATAAATATGAGATATGATTTAATTATAATTTATTTTTTTTGCTAAAATTATAATTTATTTAGTATTGAGTTGCTCTAGAACAATATTTCATAAACACAATAGGTTGACTACGGATCCTTTATGTCAGAGCAACAACACTATCTGCAAGAATTACATCATTTCTTAGTTCCTAATGCCCTCCATACGCACTTGAAATAATACCGAACTATCCCCAAATTACAAACACTTAAAAACTAATTCATAGGATTTCCAACCATGTTGGTAAACCCTAAAACCAAAATAGTCTCTTACACACTCTAATTTTTTGCACTAAGTTTCTTCAAAGTTGGTGTTATTCGATGATTTGGCATGAGTGCAAACATGAACATGCGATGTAACCATTAAATTAGGGTTTTAAACATAATATTCAAATATACTTATATGAAATTTAGATTTTGTAAACTCAATCAAGTTAAATTTATTTTTCTCATGATCACATGCGCTACTTCTATTTATGACAACTTTGGAAAGCTTTGTGCGCTATTAACCTTATTATGATTGTGCATGTGTATCAGTGTATGACATGAATCCAAGTTCTTCAAACTTATCTATGAGAAGACTAACTTTGGTATGGTGTCTAATCCCTTCCATTTATGTAATGTAACCTTCAAACTTAGATTATTGGTCTAGACCAAACTTTTTATTGTATTTTCTCACATTTTAGAATGTAACTATGAATCAAAGTCGTTATTTTTCTTAAATTGTAATTATGAAGCAATGTGTTGTAGTTTTCAATCAATGTAAATGTTGTATTTTTTTCCCCTTTAATTAAATAGGTGGTAACTAAAATGTAAAATCTTCAATCTATGAGGAACAATATTACCAATTGAGTAATAATTTTGATAAACTATTTATTCATGGCCAACCCATACACCCAGGGTCATCGAGGTCACGGTTTCTCACAACATTAAAAAACAAAACATCCCCAAATATTAGTGTCAAAAAGTGTAGTTTAATTTTAATTTGAATGAACCTTTAGCATAAAATTAGAACATGTAAAATTTAACCGTAATAACACTTGGCAATAAATCAGTCTAAAAAAAAAAAATTTAACTAAATTTAAAACTTCCACTGCTAATATATATTATATAGGATATAGATGATATAGATCTAATGATAGGATAAGAATAGAAAACAAAATCATATGGTAAAAGGTTAATCCAACAAAACAATTATCCTGTCAATCAAAGTAGTAGGGTATATTAAAGCTAACTTTAGGATTGGATTTACATATATAACTAGTCGCTAACTCGTGCGATGCACGAGATAGTTAAATAAAAATTAAAAGTACTTATTTTACTTAAAGGTATATGACTTAAATTTTAAAAATGTATAATTTAAAAATGAACGAAAATAACTAATTTCTTCAATATAATGATTTAGAAAAATTCTTTTTCTTTCATATCATTGGTTTCATATAACACATTTCGACGTGGGCTATTCTATGGTAATAACTTTACATAATATTCAACTGTAATTATATTTACTATCCACTACCAATCTAATCTATGTTATCTTGATAGTAGATCTACAAATTACATTCTCGTATTCTTAGAGCTTGCCACATTATTGTTATTATCTATATATAATATAAAACTGAAAATTTTAACTTTTTGAAAGACTTACATTAGAATTAGGATTAAAAAATAATTTTTTTTTAAATTAGACCTCACGTTATTTATTTATTTTTTTAAGGGCTCACTTTAGGTATAAAAAAAAAGACTCACGTGAAAAAAAAAAAGAGACTTCTATTAGGATTAAGGAAAAAAGAGAGAGACTCCTATTAGGACTCTCTCACTATTTAGTTTAACAAATTAAAATTTTTTATAAATTAAAATGATGAGGAAAAAAGAGGGAGAGAGACTCCTAACAGGAGTCTCTCACTATTTAGTTTTAAAAATTAAAAAAAAATTATAAATTAAAATGATGATGTGAAAAATTGTGGGAACTTCAAACGCTTCGGTTTTTAATATATATATATAGATAACTATATTTAAAATTGATTATCATTTTTCTTTGATTTTTCCTTTATCCATAATCATCATCATCATAATTCATGAACTAATGAAATAATTAATTAAAATAAGGGAAAAAAAAAATCCCATTTACCTTGAATCAAATTTGCAATATAAATAAATAAATTGCGGTTTTAGTTTTCGTTTTACACTTTTACTCATAACAGACAAAAAAAGAAAAGAAAAAAAAGAAGAGTCTGAACTGCACGCGCTAACAGTCATGTATAGAAGCAATTTACGTTATTACACAGGAAACCAGATCTTGTAGCGCGAGACGACTCTCGCTTTCCATCACTTACTACAATTTCCATTCTTTCCTTTCACTACGCTTCTCCAATCTGAAGATCTATGCGCCAATCCCTTCTTAACCTTCACCCACCTCCCTGCTTATCCTACGCCCACCTCACCACCACCGCCGCTGCCGCCGCCGCAGCCGCCGCCGATCTCCAATCTCCGCTCCTCCCGTCGCCGGCAACGTTCTCTTCTCCTTGATTCGACCTTCCTCATTCTCAGATCCGAGGTAAGATCCGCTCTTTTCTCCGCCTTGTTTTGGAAAATTACGTGCATTCAATTCAATTTTAGGTTTCTGGATCGGAAAATTTGAAACGATGAGGACAAATTAGAAATTCGAATTGGTCTTAATTGTCGATTTCTCGGCATCCAAACGGAGATTTAATGCGAATGCTTTTTGATGTGTTAGGGTTTTTGATAATTTTGAGTGGTGAGGATGCTGACGAAGTTTGAGACGAAGAGTAATAGAGTGAAGGGACTGAGTTTCCATAGTAAGAGGCCATGGATCTTGGCGAGTCTTCACAGCGGTGTGATCCAGCTTTGGGATTACAGGATGGGGACTCTCATTGATCGCTTCGACGAGCACGATGGACCCGTCCGGGGTGTCCATTTCCACAAGTCTCAGCCGTTGTTTGTCTCTGGGGGTATATCATATCAACCCGTCATGTCATTGTTTTAGAATTTTATTTGATTTGCATTGATATTCCTATATATGTTGTGATCTTCAATTTAGGGCAGCTTTTTTATTCACGTTGTCGAATCTGATGAATCACATTGTTGTTGTTAATCAATATATGATGGCCCCATATTCTGTTTTCAAAAATTATAGATGGGTTTGTAGTTTTCGTGCTTGCTTGTTGATCTGATATGGTGGGTTTAGAGGAAATAATATTGGGTTTATAACATTTCGGCAGGGGATGATTACAAGATCAAGGTGTGGAATTACAAGTTGCATAGGTGTTTGTTTACCCTTCTTGGACATCTTGATTACATTCGCACTGTTCAATTCCATCATGAATACCCGTGGATTGTTAGTGCGAGTGACGATCAGACTATCAGGATATGGAACTGGCAGTCCCGGACTTGTATTTCAGTTCTAACTGGACATAACCATTATGTCATGTGTGCCTCATTCCATCCTAAGGAGGACCTGGTTGTGTCGGCATCCTTGGATCAAACTGTTCGTGTCTGGGATATTGGTGCCCTGAGGAAGAAAACAGTTGCCCCTGCAGATGACATCCTAAGGTTGAGTCAGATGAATACAGATCTCTTTGGTGGAGTTGATGCTGTTGTTAAGTATGTTTTGGAAGGTCATGATCGGGGAGTTAATTGGGCATCATTCCATCCTACTCTTCCTCTGATTGTCTCAGGAGCAGATGATCGGCAAGTGAAAATTTGGAGAATGAATGGTATGTATATAGATCTGTTTTCTTTTCCTGGTTAGTTTTTTTAATTTTTCTTTTGGTTGAGTGAAAACATCATACCAAAAAAAAAAAAAAATCTCTCTTATGTTATAAACAGTAGTTTGTTGTTGTTATTGTCGCATTTGCTTCTCTAATCTTAGCTGCTGAGAAGAAACGACCTTTACTTTTTTTCTCCCTATTTTCCTTTTGAAAAAGTTAATGACTGATTATCATGCTATTATTGGATCAATTCGATATGCCTGCATGATTACATAGCAAAATTCTAACATTAATTTTTTTTGCTGGGAGATAGCTCTGAGGGAATCAATTAGACCTGTGTTTTAGTGGGTTCCTTCTGTGAATAGCATACATTGTACAGGTTTATGAGTTGTAGAGTTGAACTAGCTAATGGTTGCCAGCTCACCTTTCTGATTTCAGATACAAAGGCTTGGGAAGTAGACACCTTGAGAGGGCACATGAATAATGTATCATGCGTTCTATTCCATGCTAGGCAGGATATTATTGTGTCCAATTCAGAGGATAGGAGTATCCGTGTTTGGGATGCTACTAAGAGGACTGGTCTTCAGACATTTCGCAGGGAGCACGACAGGTTTTGGATTCTTGGTGCACATCCTGAAATGAACCTTCTGGCTGCTGGTCATGATAGTGGCATGATTGTTTTCAAATTAGAGAGAGAGCGGCCTGCTTTCTCTGTGAGTGGTGATTCTATGTACTATGTTAAAGATCGTTTTCTGCGCTTCTTTGAGTTTGCAACTCAGAGAGACACTCAGGTAATCCCAATCCGAAGGCCTGGTTCTTCCACCTTGAACCAAGGGGCAAAAACACTTTCTTATAGCCCTACAGAAAATGCTGTTCTTATCTGTTCGGATGTAGATGGGGGTTCATATGAACTATATATTATACCCAAAGATAGCTTTGGTAGGGGTGAGACTGTTCAGGAGGCAAAAAGAGGTTCTGGAGGATCAGCTGTTTTTGTGGCTCGGAATAGATTTGCAGTGCTTGAAAAGGGCAGCAACCAAGTGTTGGTTAAAAACCTGAAGAATGAGATTGTCAAGAAGAGTGCAATTCCGGTTATTGTTGATGCAATATTTTATGCTGGAACTGGAAACTTGCTATGCAGGGCAGAGGATAGAGTTGTTATTTTTGACCTCCAGCAGAGGATTATACTTGGGGAGCTTCAAACTCCCTTCATTAGGTATGTTGTTTGGTCTCAGGACATGGAGACAGTTGCTTTGCTGAGCAAACATTCTATTATAATTGCCAGTAAGAAGCTCGTGCATCAATGCACTCTCCATGAGACAATCCGTGTAAAGAGTGGAGCTTGGGATGAAGCTGGTGTCTTTATATATACTACCCTGAACCACATCAAGTACTGCCTTCCTAATGGGGATACTGGAATAATTCGGACTCTTGATGTCCCTGTATACATAACGAAAGTTTCTGGAAATACAATTTATTGCTTGGATCGAGATGGGAAAAACCGTGCCATTGTTATTGATGCAACTGAATATGTTTTTAAGTTGTTCCTTCTGAAGAAGAGATATGACCAGGTTATGAGCATGATTAGGAACTCTGATCTCTGTGGGCAGGCCATGATTGCATACCTGCAGCAGAAAGGTTTCCCAGAGGTTGCCCTTCATTTTGTGAGGGATGAGAGGATTCGCTTCAACTTGGCTCTAGAGAGTGGCAACATCCAGGTTGCTGTTGCTTCTGCTAAGGAAATTGATGAGAAAGATCACTGGTACCGGTTGGGAGTGGAGGCCCTACGTCAGGGTAATGCAGGCATTGTAGAATATGCATACCAGAGGACAAAGAACTTTGAGAGGCTATCATTCCTTTATCTTATAACAGGGAATTTGGACAAATTGTCCAAAATGCTGAAAATCGCTGAAGTCAAGAATGATGTGATGGGTCAGTTCCACAATGCCCTATATTTGGGTGATATCAAAGAGCGTGTTAAGATCTTGGAGAATGCTGGCCATTTGCCCCTTGCTTATATTGCCGCTAGGGTTCACGGACTCCATGATACTGCTGAACGTCTTGCATCTGAACTTGGAGATAATGTTCCTACTTTACCTGAGGGCAAATCACCGTCTCTTTTGATGCCTCCAAGTCCAGTCACATGTAGTGGAGATTGGCCCTTGTTGAGGGTGATGAAAGGAATATTTGAGGGTGGTCTTGAGACTGTGGGCAGGAATGCTGAAGAAGAATATGAAGAGGCTGCAGATGCTGATTGGGGCGAGGATTTGGACATTGTTGATGAGGAAAACATGCAGAATGGAGACATTAGTGCAGTGCTGGAGGATAAGGATGTGCATGAAGAAAACGAAAACGGAGGATGGGATCTTGAAGATCTTGAGCTTCCACCTGAGATTGATACACCCAAAATTGCTGGCAATGCCCGTTCTTCAGTATTTGTTGCCCCAACTCCTGGTATGCCTGTAAGTCAAATTTGGATTCAAAAATCCTCTCTTGCTGCTGAACATGTTGCAGCTGGCAATTTTGATACTGCAATGCGCTTGTTGAGCCGGCAGCTGGGTATAAGGAACTTTGCTCCATTGAGACCATCATTTCTTGACTTGCACATGGGCAGCCATTCTTATCTGCGTGCCTTCTCTTCAGCTCCTGTGATCTCAGTGGCAATTGAGAGGGGATGGAGTGAATCAGCTAGCCCTAACGTGAGGGGTCCCCCTACTCTTGTGTTCCATTGCTCTCAGCTTGAAGAGAAGCTCAAGGCTGGTTACAAGGCCACAACATCTGGGAAATTTACAGAGGCTTTACGGCTTTTCCTCAGTATTCTCCATACCATTCCTCTGATTGTTGTTGAGTCAAGGAGAGAGGTTGATGAAGTAAAGGAATTGATTATCATTGTTAAGGAATATGTTCTGAGTTTGAAGATGGAACTTAAGAGGAGGGAAATGAGAGACAACCCAGTCCGCCAACAGGAGCTTGCAGCCTACTTCACCCACTGTAACCTTCAAATGCCTCACTTGAGACTTGCACTTCTGAATGCCGTGACTGTTTGCTATAAGGCTGGTAATCTCAGCACAGCAGCTAACTTTGCCAGGCGTTTGTTGGAGACCAACCCTACTGCTGAAAACCAAGCCAGAACTGCTCGTCAAGTCCTACAGGCTGCTGAGAGGAATATGCAAGATGCAACCCAGCTGAATTATGACTTCAGAAATCCATTTGTAGTTTGTGGAGCAACATACGTGCCTATATACCGTGGACAGAAGGACGTATCATGCCCTTACTGCAGTTCACGGTTTGTTCCAGACCAGGAAGGGCAGCTTTGTGCTGTTTGTGATCTTTCAGTTATTGGATCAGATGCATCTGGTTTACTTTGTTCTCCTTCGCAGATAAGATGATCAGAGGCGCAAAATTAAGAGTTATTTTCAATTTCCAGTAGCAGCTTTGGCTATGATAGTTGTTTCTTCTCCACAAGCAGGGGGTCCATATGTTAAAACTAAATACTGGGTTCTGTCAGGTTCTGTTATATTTTTGGTTCAATTTGTATTGCCAGGTTATATTTCCCTTACAATTTAATATTCTTGATTATGAATTTTGTTTTCACTGTAATAAACTACTTGAGCGTTTTGGCCTAGGTGTTCTTATGACTTGTGAGAATTAGTGAACCAAGTTGATGGGGGCATATTCAGTGCTTTTCCTGAGATTTTATTAATGTGAATTTCAATTGGTTGGAAGTGGTAGAATTGTTACTAGTACTTTTCTATTTCTCTTTTCTCTTAGGAACCAATAGCTCAAATTTGTCGGATTTGTTTGGACACAACTGATATGGTGTTGTGAGGGTTCTGCAGGTCAAACTTACTCTGTTACTAAGGATTTTAACGATTCAAAAAGCTGTCTCAGTCTTGGTGCTCCTCTCAATGCCCACTGCCCAGCACATACCATCTGTCCTATATAATTCTTCCATGATTGTGTTGTCTTTTTTATTTCACTTGCCAGAATAAAACTCTTTCAATCCCCCCACCAGCCTTGAACTCCTTGGGAACTGGGCAATGTGAATTGTTGGTCTGTGATGTTCTCAGTTCATATTTGCGTTGATTGTTGAATTGGATGCAAAGGGTGGCCTGAGTTCTCTCTCCCGTCAAAATCCCGATGTTGCTGCCTTGTGCGTGGTTTGTCTCTAGTTTTAGATTCTGGGTCTTAATTTTTGCTTTCCATGACCATGGCCTTGTCAAAACCGGGATTTTCCAAATAGGAGCAAAGGTCTCGAATAGGGTTGGTGATGCCATTTCATAGTGAGAAAGAGTGGAAATTCTTCCCACTATGGTACACTTTCAAGGATGGTCTGGCGTCACTGGTTGCTTATACCCCTGTATGTTTACTTCCCAACCTCATCACCTTTCCTTTTCTAATTTGTTCATGAAATGGTAGTCACTTTTATAGCAACAATAAAGGTCGCTTTTATAGGTGTAGGCGCATAACATGCAACTCATTCACCCACACATATGCAGTAATCACATAAATCAATGGGACTTCTGGGCATAGTAATTTTTTATGCTACATGATATGCTTATCTTCATTTTTTGAACAAATCATATTCATATATTTTTCTGTGTGTATATCAAAGTGTCATAACAAAGAGAATTTGCGTTCCTAGCTATTGAAGATTAGTACATTATGTACTTTGTCAATTGAATGGTTGGTTGGTGACCAGTCTGCATGTTAAGCGCCTGTAAAATGATTCAAAATTATAGGCTAAGGAACGAACAGGATTGCGACGAGGGTGTTTAAGAGCATACTGCATGCCGTTTGAAAAGAATTGGTTCTGCTTTACCTTCATGACCAGAAGTGTTTTTTTTTTTTTTTTTTTTTTTTTTTTTTTTTTTTTTTTAACTATGAATTTAACTCTCCTTTTCTCTTTGAATTCACAATTAGGTTTACTTCTGGTAAGCCTTCAAAAAAAATATATATACCATAACCTACCTAATTTCTAAAATTTGAACTCAACTATTTTCTACCTAATTTCTCTACTTCTCAAAAAAAAAAAAGAAGAAGAAGAAGAAGAAGAAGAAGAAGAGAATTTTCTATACAGAATAACTGCTTGATTTTTATTTTTATTTCTTTAAAATATTGCATATGTACTCAACTTCTCTTACCGCGTTGAGAGTACAGAATAACTGCTTGATTTTTATTTTTATTTCTTTAAAAGTTTGCATATGTACTCAGCTTCTCTTACCGATAATGGAGGGTTGAGAGTACATACACCTACAACCTTTAATCAAACTTTATTGGGGAAATGACTTTGGCACATACACCTACAGAGAGAGGGTTAATAGCTACGAAGTATGGTAAGGAATGGGAGGATGGATTTTGAAATCTGCTAGAGGAACACATGGTTATGTGTCCTTTGATATAGGTAATGACATTCGAGTACGGTTTTGGCATGCCATCTAGTGTGGGAACCATTGTTTGGAAAGAGTTCTTTTTCATAATTGTTTTGTATGCTTAGTAGATAGTCATGCATCAATTCACTCATTGTTGGTTTGGTTGCTACATGGGGTGGCACGATGTTAGATTTTATAGAGATTCTAATGATTGGGAATTAAAGTCAGTAAATTCCTTTCTAATATTGTAAATTTACTCAAATATTCCTTCGAGTGAGGGTTGTGAGTTGGGGGATTGAGAGGCAGCAGGAAGTGTATAGATCATTGATTGTTACATTGCTCTATAGCTCATGATTTGTGGAGTTATGTGTATAGATCTTTCATAATTCAATTGGTGTTATAAAAAATTGATCATGGATCTCTTGTTTGGTTGCTGTAACTTGTTTGTGCAGTATTTTTGAATTTTTGGAATTTAGTACTTTTATTTGATGTGTCTTTGTGGAAATAATAAAATCATCATACTTCTGAAGAAACAAAAAGTTTGACAACTCAATTGCAAATATTACTGATTGGAGTTTTGTTCGAATGGTCCCATGTCACCAATAATAATTTTATTTTTGATTTTGAAGAGTTGCTATAATTCTGGATATGATAACTTATTTTTTTTTTATTTCTTTATACTTTTTGAACATACATAAATTTTTTTTTATTAATAATAAAATGACATGTCATTACTTTATTTTTATTTTTCTAAAATCCTTATAATTGTTGAAAGTAGTCACTAGCTAGTAGCTTACAGCCTTTTTCTTTTTCTTTTTCATATTACCCCTTATAGAATTAACTCTATCTAATCAAGTAACTCTTCTTCTTTTTCTTTTTACTTTTTCATTTCTATCTTTTTATTATTATTATTTTTTTCTTAATATGAATACTTTTAAAGATTCTAATGATTTTATATATGTATGGAGTAATACTATGAGCACAACTTCTTTCACAATTTGTCAAAGTGATAAATTATGATTAAAACAATATCATTTTTACATGATCATGCCATTGACACTTGTAGTATACAAAAAAAAGTTGCCATAAATTTTGTGTCACTGAACATAAGAATGAATTGGAGGATACTGTGAAAAGCTGTAAATAATAAGCTGAGTAGTTGTGGTTGTATAAACTTGCCCAGTTCTCTACGATCAGCTCCACTTTCCATTAGAAATTTGAGTTAGATTTCCTTGAGTCCAATTACTTCTAGGGATCTCCAAGTCATTTCTTCAAATTTTGAAGTCTTTTAAACTCCTTAAACTAAAAGGTTATAACTTCTACAAGTAGAAAACCAGAATCTCAGTAGTAATTGTCTGCATTAAGAGCATAGTAAAAGCCCAGTTAATATATGTGTCAATTTCATGGGTCCAACAACTTTAAACTGTGGTTCTCAATGTAAGCAACTTCATATTTTGTCAAAAACAATTCAATTGAATCAGTTCAACTCAACAGTGATTTCCACTTCTATAAAGCTCATGAAGCTGCCCCTTGCCCCCTTAAAATTCATTCCTGTCATTCTCATCAAGTTGACTTAACAGTGTTACACATCAGTTGATTCAAGCTAAAAACTATTTGATTAGCAGTAGCTATCTTTTCCTCCTGTACTGTGAGTTTGTACAATTTTAGATGAACTTTTTATATAAACTTAAATCTAGATATATATATATATATATATATATATATATATTTATATTTATATTATAAAAGCATTGTGCTTGAATAATCAACTCATTCAAGTTGTGCATGGTAATCATGTCATATTATCAGTTACACAACTTGCTGCTAGGTTTCACCAATCATATACCCCTTTGTACCATGTAGAACCCAAGAGTTTCAATTCATAAATCAAAGCAATTTTCAACTACTTATTAATATATAAATGTACGAAGAACCCTCTAGCCCTGCTGAAATTGATACCCTTTGTTAGAGTATTCACATCTAGCTTTCTATACTTAACTAAATTACTTTTTCAAAAACTCACCCCCTGGCCTATTTTAACTATCCAATTTGCATTACCGCCAAAAAAAAAAAAAAAAAAAAATCCAATTTTGCAAGACACACTAAATTACAAGTTCTATTAAAATATTCTAATAAATTCATTTTTTCCCATTTTTCACATTCAATCCCCGAACACCACAACCACAACCACAACCACAACCAATGACCAACTCTTTGGCAAGCAAATCAAACTTGAGTCGGCTCAAGATATTTTGAGGCCTATGGAGAGACAATTTTAAAGGGAACCATTTTTTTTTATACCTATTTAAATATTATAATCTTTCTAAATAATATTTTTTCTTGCCTTTTGATTAGGGCTGTCCAGACTCAACCGGAGCCCGACAACCCGGCCAAACCGCCCCATGCTGACCCGAAGGTCCAGTTGGTCGGCGGTAGGTTTCCATTCTCAAAAACCGATGCCGGCAAGTTGAGTGGCGGGTTTGCATTTCTAAAACCCGAGCAACCCGAACTCGACTGGAGCTCTTAAAAAATCCGACCAAATCCTACAAAAACAAGCCAGATTCGACGAGATCTTGACCAGATCTGGCGAGATCTCAACCAAATCTGGCTAGATCTGGTAGGATTTAGCTAGATACGGAAAAATTCAAGCAATTTTTAGCGAAAAAATGAAATTTCTAGCGAGTTTTTCCAGTTTTCGGCATGATTTTCTAGATTCCGGCGATGCTTTTTTTTTTTTTTTTTTTATATAGATTTTGATGCCGTTTTTTTATTCCAGCAACTGACCCGGCCCGACCGACGCTTACCCTCACCCGAAACTGACTCAACCGATTTTTCCAGCGGTCGGTTACAGGTTTCTCCGCCCTCCACCTGACCCTGGCAGGTTGAGTCTAGGTTGGATCCAAAACCGACTCGGCCCGACCCGTGGACAACCCTACTTTTGATGTTCTTCTTCTTCTTCTTCTTCTTCTTCTTCTTCAAGAATTGTTATATTACACGTTTTAAAATCATTATAATAATTTTCATTGTTATCTTCTTTTTGAATTTTTTATTATCTTGTAACTGCCTTTTAAAAAAAAAAAAAAATTTCTTGTTCATTTGTGACATTGTAACATAATATTGTCCTCTCATATCTTTTTTAGTATTTTTCATCAAATTAACATAATTTTTTTTTAAATGTTTTGACCCGTTCCTTAATGACTTTAATATCCTCTATTAAAAAAAAAAACATCACATGCATTACTCGGTTTCCCTCACAGATTTATTTATTTATAAAAAATTTGATGAAACAAGTGTCATAAAAATAAATTCATTCAAATATCATCAATTTTGTTAAAGAGTTTTGTGTCTTAGTACCATTGTTTGGTTTTCTTAATAAGAATTTGAGTTTGAAGGGTATGGCTTGTGTCCATTGGCTAGTGGCCATTGGACTAACCACTGGCCACGTCAGGATGTAGACACATGTTCTATTTTGGACACGTGTCCAATGACAGTGGCTACTAAACACAAGCTCCACCTTAGTTTGAATCTCCCTCCCAACTTATTGTAATTAAATAAAAATCAGCTTTAATAATGTGATACATGTATTAAAGCTTCAAGCTATATAAAGGTAGACTTTTGACTTTTGAGTGAGAAAAACTCTAGTCCATTTATTAGCTCACTTGCGTGTATTGTATGGGCCTTCTTATTGGGTAAAATAATGACAAATTTTTATTTACTTTTTATTGGAGTTTATTATGACAAATTAGTGTGAATGCTTGGAAGTTGGGCATGGCCAACTCAACACATTTTGAGTTCTAAGACAATAAATTCAGTAGGTTTTTTAATATATAAAGCTCAATTAATATTATTTATTTAACTTTCTATATTATATACTGGTTCAATTGTATAAGTAGTCTAATTAAAGAATCAAATTAGTTTAGATACTAGTTCATATTGTATAATCAGGATTACTCCTTTTATTTAACTTTCTATATTATATTGGATTACTCCTTTTTTTTTTGGATAATCAGGATTACTCCTTTTTTTTTTTTACAGAGAGAGAAATTGCATAAATTTGCCAGGACAAACATATTAATTTAGCTTAGCTCACAAAGTAGATGAACCTTAAAATTGAAACACAGCTAAAGGTCTCTACGTGTACTACCAAGTGCTAAGTGCTAACTACTATGCTACTCTATGCTAATTAGCTACACAGCAGTGTACTGCTATGTAGCTTAAGCTACGTGAGTGCTTTAATACTTTGTTATTATTAATTAATTAATTATTATTGTTATTATTATTATTATTATTATTTTTTTGTGGGGGACAAAAAATTAGTACTAGTTCTTTAGTTCTTGTTCTTTTGAAAGTATGGGAGGTGCCTCAAAATCAATAGTTAAAGGCTACCTTTCTTTCAATTGGGTTGGAAATAAAAAAAGCGGGGGGCAGAGGAATGGTACTTTTTTATTCATGCATCCTCTTAGGTTACAAGCCTCAACTTTGAAAGACCAGGCTTAGCCGTTATGGTTATTTATAGGCACTAATCACAATGAATTGGAAACTGAAATCCTATCATTTGACAGAGAAAATAGGAATAAGAACCCAAAGAAACAAAATCATCATTTGACAACACAAATATTAAAAGGGCAACAAAAAAAATTTCTCTTTCTCTTCTTTTTACCGTGACTTAGGATAAGCCTATGATTGCACCTTGGGTTTTCAATTTATTTTTTATTCTTTTTCTCTTGAAAAATTTAGTATCACAATTTTTTTTCTTGTCACATATTTGCTATAAGCCTACAAGTGTGAAGTGCCATACTGTGAGTAGTAAAAAGAAAATAACGAGTTTATACAGAAGTGATAATTAACTACTCGTTGTTTGCCATATCAAAATTATAACATTCTTAAAAAAAACTAGAATGAATGATTTTTCTTTCAAATTTTTTTTTTTGCTGAATAAAAAAATAGAGTTTTCGGTATGAAATCATCAATATTAAATGATGACAATAAATTATACTACAATATATGTTAGATGATGACAATAAATAATACTATATGAAAAGAGTTTTGAATTTTTAATATGAACTTATTGATCCTATAACACATAAATAAATAATACCACATGTAGTATGAATAATAATTTTCTCTTTTTCAACCTTACCGAGAGAAAAATTAGAGGATTTTAATGAGCGGCCGAAGAGGAATTGAGGGAGTCAACTTAGAAGAAAGGAAGCGCAGGGCTCGAGAGTGAAAGAGACAGACACAATTATTGGGACTACTCGCAAGGCATTTATCCCATACCATACCCTATTTATATTACGGTTAATTCTTAAACATCTCTCTCTCTCTCACGTGACTTACCCAATTATCATTATTTTAATTTTAAAAAACAAACAAACAAACAATCCCTAGATTCTATATAAAAGTTGATGATGAATCCCGATAACACAACCTCAAATTCAAGACCTTACGATTTCTGAACCGCGTGCCCAACATAATTTGATCTTACAAATCACCATGAAAGAATAATTACTACTTTCAAAAAAAAAAAAAAAAAAAAAACTACTTGGTTTACTTTCCTTTATAGGATGCACTGGTGCACAGTTGTATCGCAACAAATTTGACATGATAATTATACTTTGTCTCTTTAACTTGATAATGGTTATTGTATTTAATTAAATTATAAATTTAGGTTGTTTGATCGAGATCAATAAGTATATTTTTTGTTTGTGGAGCTCGTGATTGATTATGCAAAAATTTTGGGATACATGTAAGGGCCTGGTCAACAAATATCTTAAGAATACGAGTTATAAATTAATAAATTTTTAATTATCAATCATTTCACAAATTAAAAAACTTGTTAGAGACTATTTGGATTCGGTGGAAACTGAGATATATAACTCAGTGTCCATTATCCATTATCTAAAAAACGTGGGATAATCTTTTAGTGTTGTTTCCATCACTCGAAATTCAAAAAATTAATGATTTATTGAGTTAAAAGTATAAATTCACTATAATTGTGTTTATGCAAAGCCATAATGTAAACATATTTGATTGAATTAGGAAAAGGAAAAGGAAAAGGTTGATAGAATTTGAGAGAGAAAAAAAAAGAAAGAAAGAAGGGAAGTGATGTAGTCATTCTTTTGCTATGTTTGAATGAAGGTAAGAAAGATGGGGAAAAAAGAGAGGATGATGATTTTCTTATGTTTTGTTTAGCTAAAAGAAGCAAATGAAAAAAAAAGCCACAGATGTAGATCCAACATAATAATATTTTATGGTATTTTTTGATAAGGGTAGCCATCCATTACTTTTTCTCCTCCCTTTCCATTTGGTTTGAAGGGAAAAGCAAGAAGATGAAAACCGTGGATCCCATGAAAAGTATTTCACTATTTCAACCTACATGCCTACACCTTACATCTTTCCTCTAGCCAAATTCAGGAAATCCATTTCTTTTCTTCCATTCGTTCATTTGGTTTGGTTAAAATTTAAATTTTTGTAATTTTTACAGAATAATAATGGTACCGTTACAACATTTTTATAAATTATTGATGTAACAAATTCTTATTAGTTCTAATCTGTATTTGGTCCCCAAAGAAAATAATTCTCTCTCCCAAAATCCACCATTAATTTTCTCTCCTAATTTTTCTTCTCCCCACAAATCACCCCACTTTTCCTCCCAACCAATCAGCGCCAGGTAGGATCTATTATCAATGTTCCAACTTTAAATTCATTAATCATTCTGTACCAAATAAAGTAGGTTCAGAACTAAACAGCAAAGAACACAACGTTACGAATATTTTGTGGAAGCAATGCAGCCACTCATGTAAATTAGACCCAAACTCAAATTACTTGGTTTGAGCAATCAAATATATTCTTTTAAAATCCTTTTGGGATTAATAGATTCTTTAAAACTTTGTTCCTTCTGTTTTTGTAATGTTGGAATCAAATATGTGAAATATCCAGTGATTAAAATGAAACAAAATACAATGACACATGCAGAAGTTGTTTCATTGTTATTCAATATTTGAGGAACACTATTTGACCTGAAATTTTTATAAAAACTTTAGGACACATGCCAATTTAGGAATGTGCTGGCTCATTATCCATTGTTTCGAGTCCTTTAGTCATTCGCAAAGGTGATTTTGGCTTCTATCACCAATTTAGGGATGCTCAATTCATTAAAACTGGGGTCATGTCAGCCACCACTGAACATTATATTAATTTTGCAAGAGAACAATATATTAATTGATTTCCTTCTTCTTTATATATATATATATATATATATATGTACTGGTCTTCTGGACAACATTCACATGCCTTTAGCAGAATAAAATTGAAAGAGAAAATGACAATCCATTATACATCTAAGATTGTGAAGAATAAGGATTTTATTCAGTAAAATTTTGAGCAAAAAGCATGATTTTATTTCAGCAAATTTTATTGTCATATTACAAATTAATTTACAACTACTTTTCAGTTGCCTTTCCTTTTTTTTTTTTTTTTGAAATGTCCACACCATGTCATTTATGTTCTGATTGTTACATTTTGCCTGAAAGTGACAACAGCATCTGGGTTTTATTTATTTATTTATTTTTAATTAAAAAAATTATAAGGAGAGTCAAATAGTAATAAAATTAAGGAAAGAGTCATGGCCTTGGGCCCCTAATACTGTGCTCTTATTCTTTTTTTTTTTTTTTTTGAGAAAAACTGTGCTCTTATTCTAAAGTCATTAATTGAAACAATTAGCATTATTATTAAAGACCCTATTGTTTTTGCACGCCGAACCAAATTTGTCAAGTCGTGTTTGTGTACGGCGCGGCCAAGGCGGCAGGACATCCGTACCATCTTGTACAGTATATATTATAAAATATACAACTTTTACTATAACTATTCACTCAGCAAACTGAAAGCAGTGAAAAAATAAAAAACTTACAAGTACATGTAAAAGTGACAAATAGTTAATTATAATTTGTCATGTAAGATAATCATAGCAAAAATTGTAACGTTTTATGTAGTACCGGAATATATAGTTGAAACCCAATTATTAAGTGGCCACTAATTTTGGGCTCTTCACGTGATTGTTTGATATAAAGGATGCATCTTCCCTTAGCTTTGTGAGGCTTACCCTACTCTAATATATGCTCCCTAAGACTTTGTCATAGTGGGTCATGATCTAATGTGGTTGAGTCCATTACAAGGACATTTATTCCCTTTAAGGATTAGCCAATCACAAAGAACCTAGTTGGGTCTATGTACAAGCATTAAGTTGTATCCATTTGTCAAAGAATAGATAGATCTAAGGTTTGAATTCCATTATGACAAAAAAATATGAATTCCAGGTATGACTCTATCTATGCGTTAATCGTAACTTTTTATATTGAGGGGTCAATAATTTGACACTGCTTGCACGTTGACAAGATTGGTCGAAATTATACTCATATAATATATTGACTATCAGACCATGTTTATGTTCACATTATATAATTATTGAATGGAGAAAAAAAAAAACCATGAAAATAAACTAAGGAGAAGAAACTGCGCCGATTAGAAATTTTTTTGAGTGATACATTGAAAAACAGATTGCAACTACTTAGAAACTTATTCTAGTTGTTCATGAAACATATGTATATAAAAAAAAAATGTGTCTGTCAAATCTCACAAAGAAAACGTTTAAAATAATAAGTGTGTTTAATTAAGCTACTTTTGATATTACAAGAAAATAAGTAGTGGCACATGGATGTCAGTCAAAATTATTAAGGTGTTTGAGTTTGATTTGTTTATCTTGCAGACACGTAGTCAGAAATAAATCATATCAGATTGACTATCATGATATTTGAGTTTGATTTGTTTATTTCATTATTAGACTTTGAGGTAAATTTGAATTTGAAACTTATTTTGTTCATTTAATTTAAAATGTTTGTCAATAGTCGTAATTCCATTAATTGACACTTTTAATTATCAAATTATCAAAAAAATAAAAATAAAAATGCAATTTGACAATTTTATCTTTTTAAAATTGCAAAATATTAACAATGTCACAAGTGTTTTGGAACACATGTAGCAGAGTTTCCATTTGTTTAAACTCGGTTCAATAAATTTTGAAATTGAGTTGATTATAAAAATAATAAAAATTCTATATAAGAACTCTAAAAATTGAGCTATATATGCATGGGCTGGTAAATGGCTGGCAACAATGACCTACGTGCTAGAGGTTTCTTCTAAAACTAGTTCTGTTGGACATAACATCACAGGTGTTGACCTCTAAGTAAAAACCCATTTTTCAAAATCAAAACTAATTATTATTTTATTTTATTTTTAAAAAAATTACCTCATAACAATTAGTCAATGATAAAATGATCACACAAAGAATTTTGAGTGGAATAAAAAAAAAAAAAAATCACATGAGTAAGAGTGTAAGACAACTAAAAATCCACCCCGAGAATTTCGTAAACTCGTTTTTTACTACGAACCGTCCGATGTAAAATTAAAAAAAAAAGTAACATATGTCAGAGCAAATTGACAGCTGTCACAAATATTGTTGCAGACACAATGTGACTCTATCATTCCCTTATTTTCTCTCTTGTGGTAGATTGCTTTTTGTGCATTAAAAATGGGACGGTCAGAAAAAGTACCAGCGGGTTTTCCGGTATAAGGACGAATAAGCAAAAGCTGAGACGTGACACGTGGGTGTACAACCACCGTTGGATCTTCCACACAACGACTCAGATTCAATCATTCTTAGATGAGATTCATTGTAACTGGAAGAGAACTGTAGAGAAAAATGTCCAGTGATAATGATAGTAGTATTTTCTTTTTCCCTTTTTTTTTTTAAACAAAATTTTAAAAATTTTTTTTATTTATTACTATTTTTCTTTCTCTTTCTCTTTCTATCAAACACAAACCCAAAAGAAACCCAAAAACACAGTTGTATATTTTTATGAGAGAGCGAGAGAGGGTCTGAGTTGGTTGTCATAAATTAAATGAGGTTAGTGTAATAAGCAGAGTTTGGTGCAGTTACATGGCGGCGTTGCAGTGAGAGCTCTAATTCCATATGCCATTATTGCTTCGAAAAACAACAGAATTGAAACCCAAGTTAAGCAACCCTTCTTTCCTAAGTCCTTTACCCAATTAAATTCCAAAAAATTGTTGTCCAAAAATAAAGCTGCAAAAACACCCCCAACAACAAAAACACACTAGGAGTCAGAGCGTCAGAAACTCACCCTCCCCCCCCCAAAAAAAAAAAAAAAAAATCAGGTCAAAGCCAGCCAAGACTCACAGACTCACAGTCTCATAAAAACCCACACACCAAATTTCCATTTACAATTCGAACCCTAAAGAACCACAAAATCACAAACTAGCTGTGCGTGGTAAGTGTGTTACAAGATTTTTTTTGTGTGTGGATATTGTTACTAAATTTAACGTGTGATCAATCTGGCTATGGATTGTTACTCAAAATTGAGTAGTATTGGGTGCAAGAAATGGCTGGGCTATTCTATCTAGGTGGACGAGAAGGGTCACACAACAAGCAAGAGGAAGAGGAAGATAAGCAAGAGAATAATAGTAACAGCTTGTATTTGTACAGAAACGAAGAGATCTACAACAACAACAGCAGCAGCAACAACAAAGGGTTTGAGCTATGGCCTCAACAACAGTACTATCCGCCACAGCAAAACTTGAGCAACTTTTACTCGTTTGGAGTGGGTCCTAGTAGTCGAAGAATTAGCAACCATAACCTTAACGACGTGTCTGATCACCATGAATCGTCAAGATCCGGGTTCACGTTGATGAGGCAAGGAGGGCTAGGTGGGCTCGGCGGTGGAGGCATGAATTGCCAAGATTGTGGTAACCAAGCTAAGAAGGATTGCCCACATCTCAGATGTAGAACTTGTTGCAAAAGCCGAGGGTTTCAGTGTCAAACCCACGTTAAGAGCACTTGGGTCCCTGCTGCTAAAAGACGCGAACGGCAACAACAGCTTGCAGCTTTACAACACCAACAGGAACAACAACAAGAACAGCAGCAGCAGCAGCAACAACAACAACAAGAACAGCAACAGTTTCGAGGAGAGAATCCTAAAAGACAGAGAGACAATCATGGACTTGCTTGCATTCGTATACCCAACACCACGTCAGGTAAAGTTATATAACTTATAGTCTATAGCTACAAATACAAACAAAGATTGGAATTTTAGACTTAAAAATAAGATCTTGGAAAGGTCTACTACACATGAAGGATTTTTTTCTTCAAGAAAAACAAGGTTTATAAAGAAAGATTTTGTGGAAATTGATTTCTATAGACGAATAATCAGAATCCCGTACTCAACAAATCCATATCGTTTGCGTGTGACTAAGTCTACCTCAATCCATAGTCACACTCTTTACCCACTCGATTGCTTTTCTTTCTCTTTCCAATATTATTGTTCCACTGTTGCTAAGTAAAACTGACGAAAAGTTCCATGAAATTAGTTAGACTACTTTCCATTCTTCCTTACCTTTTTTTTTTTTTTTTTTTTTTGCAAAAAAAAAAAAAAAAGAGAAATATCAAATATACTTTATTTTTATTTTTATTTTTTGGTTTGAACTGATTTCTGTGGGAGTTGATTATATATTAGGGTTGGAACTTGGACAATTCCCAGCTGAGGTAAACTCTCCAGCAGTGTTTCGCTGTGTAAGAGTAAGCGCGATGGAAGATCCAGACGAGCAGTACGCATATCAAACGGCTGTAAACATTGGAGGGCATGTTTTCAAGGGCATTCTTTATGATCAAGGTCCGGAAGATCGTTACACTGCAGGTGGTGAAAGCTCCTCAGGCGGCGGTGGCGGTGGTGGAACTCAGCCGCTTAATCTCATTACGGCTGGTACCACGTCTACCAATGTGACCACAGCAAGCACTAGTAATAATCCAACAACTACTACCACGTTGCTTGACCCTTCATCTCTATTTCCAGCTCCAATCAATGCGTTCATGGCTGGTACGCAATTCTTCCCACCCCCAAGGTCATAGAAGCATTGATTTAACTACTTTTAGCAAGCAAAAATCTTGAAATTTGTCACCATATCTACATTGTTCTCGTTAAAAAGTTTTAATGTAGTAGTTACTTTGTAACAACCGCTAGTAGAAGTAGTAGAGAAGAGAAGAGAAGAGAAGGCATAGGAATTAGAAAGGAACGAGGAGGATATGAGCTAGCGAGGATGATATGGGGGATGTTTAATCTTGTTCGAATTTCAATTCAGATTTTCATGGTTATTAGTGATCTTATCGATGGCCCAATTAATTTTATTTTTAATTAGAAACCATTTGTTTTTTTTTTTTTTTTTTTTGTTGGGAACATGTGGATGTGTGCATTTTTATAATAATGTTTTGTTACTCCATTTTGATTTCTTTATACACTAGTAGTATTTTTCTTATCTGGGTTGATATTCAATGCGCTTTCTATTTGGTGTTGCACTCGAAGCCGCTTTTTCCAGTTTATCCGTTTGCTTGCCGGACGATTTAGCTAGCTTCCGTGTTTGGCTAAGCAAAGAATTTAAAGTTTAAAATCCCAAATCTTTCTTCTTTATAGTTTATACTTCTTTACACGATTTCTGGAGCAAAAGAAAAGATGGGCATGGGCTGCCCCGTTTTGCAGAGTCTGACTAATGCATTGGCTATTTGCAAGCTGTCATTCCAGTCCAAAAAGTTAATCCTTGAACCCTTCCTTTCTTCTTTTTTTACTGCATAGACACACACATGTTACATAACATGTTGATATATAAACTTAAATACTGCATAATTACTATAATTACACACTTCTATATACCAACTACTTATCTGCAAAATAATTTTGGAACCATTGGCCCTTGAATGTACATGCATGGTGGAGAGAAAAGGAGTGCTTATTAGCTGATAGTGTTTAAAGCTGCTGCAAGTGTGTGTGCATGTGATATAGGGCAAGGTACATATATGAAATAATAGGATTAATGATGCTATGATCATAGATTTCTAAACTTGGTACATATGAAAGAAACATAAAGGTAATGGAAAATTTTCTCTAGCTTTGTAATATCTGGCTCATAACATGTGCAATCTCATCTTCAAACTGATTGAGACAACCCTCATTATTAATGTATATAAAGCACTTGTTCTATGCTTTATGAAGGAGTTAATATAACTCTTTGAATTCATGAATTAGTTCTTCAAGACACAACATTACCTTAAATCAGAACTTATGGATTGTAGAAGATGATGATTCTTAATCTACATATTATGGATCATTATTGTATCTCTTTGAATTCATGAATTAGTTCTTCAAGACACAACATTACCTTAAATCAGAACTTATGGATTGTAGAAGATGATGATTCTTAATCTACATATTATGGATCATTATTGTATTATCCCATGATTAAGCTTAATGGACACTGAAGGATATAACAGTTGAACAGCCTAAGAAATTCACTCATGACACAACTGCATAAATTGATCATTTATTTATGTTATACTGAAATATGGTCAAGAACCTTTGCAGGTATAACAACAAAATCTTGCTGAAGAAAGGAAGTTACATAATTTTCATAAAATTACAAAATCATGATTTTATTGATGAACAAATGTTACGAAGGAAATCATTATAACTGTTACAAAATGGTGATTAAACTTTTCCATCTCAAATATATATATATATATATATATATATCTCTTATGGGTGAACAATGCATTGCTATGAAATCGTGCATCAAAGCATTGGCTTATTATTTTGGTTGCTTTTGTATTGTTAAATTCAATGAATAATATAAATATAAATCTTATGTCTCATTTTTTGTGTTCTATTTTATACTCTATTAATCACAACTTTTTATGTGTATAATTATGTTTCATTTTAAACTTTGATTATTTTATATGAGAAGGTAAGTTGTTAATAGTGGATCATAAAATGGAACACAAAAGTGGAACAAAATTTTTTTATTGTGAATAATATGGTTTTCTTTTGTCGGAAGTTCTATTATTTATTAATAATGTATCATTTCTGAATTCTAGACATGATAAGATCCTTATAGACACGAACAAGATCCTCTTTGTTTCACTTGAAATAAAGAGAGTCTATTTTAAATGGAGAAGATCGTCATATCCAATATATATGATGAATAATGGACCAGGAGAAAAAGCAAAACAATTACACTATAGGTATATATAATGACTCAGTTGACTTTACTTACCCCCAAAAAAAAAGTTTGTGTTTCAAATCTTCTCATAAAATCAAGAGTGTGAGTAGCAGTTGTATACTACTTTAATTCAATGTTGGTGTATCTTCATGACCAAAATAAGACATAGGCTATATGGTTGTTAATTATGCGATTGCACTTGTAGCTTATTGAATCACTCAATATATGTATTTCTCATTGAATAACTGGTCATCCAGTATAGGAATCAAGTCATCTTATCACGGTATTCACAGCATCTAAAATGAGTTCATTGATTTCTTTATTTCTTTATTTATTATTTTTTTTTGTCTATAAGTAAATTCGTCCTCTACTGGTTGATTGTATGATTACCTGTGATTTTCACTGGCAAGTCAATTTACTGTATCAAGCAACAGACAACATTTGAAATGAGTCTATCTTTTAGTATTTGTCTGCAAGTAAATCCATAATTTGTCTACTGGTTGTATAGTCACTTGGGGTCACTTTGGATGACTCTCCCTCTTTTTCGTTGGCTAGCTAGTGCGTTAGCTCTATTTTAGCATACTAAGATGGTACTTAACGATGGTGACCAGACTTTTCTAATTTGTTCGTTTTCAAAAGCTAATAATGAAATGATCATGATCATAATGCGAAGTATAATAGAATGTCAATATATGAGGGTGCTATATATGATTCTATAGCCTCATGAGTAATCAAGTACTAATAACCCCGTTTTCCCATAAGTTACTTTAAGGTGCTATATATGCTAATTATGATTTCTATTGTAATTTCTAATCTCTATATTTAATAAGACATATCACACGCAATTTCACGTGATGTCACTGTGGAAAAATGGAAATGACAAGGTACCAAATATATCTTTCTTAATACATCTCTAAGTCTCACTGACTATTAATTGGTCAAATTATGGACTTTTAAACGCCAATTCAGTCTCTCTCCAGGCTGCCTTATGAGAGATTACACGTAATTCACACATTAATGGTGTATATATAGTACTACTAGTTACATTTTTGAGTGCGAATTTTTTTTTTTTTTTCTTTCATAGACTTACAAATCCTAAGTAAATATTCTACTAATATTTCTGGAATCCTCAGGTGGTCTGGATTTTGCTCACGCAGTAGTTCCGGAGAGAGGGATTCATCGGAGAGAAAAAGAATACATAAACAGAATCACAAACACTTTTTATTTTTTATAAATTTTTTGGGTATTTAATTCAAATGTGTGAGTCCTAAAGTATCTTAGAACAAATCTTGGTCAAGAAACGAGTCATGGTCAAGATTGTGTGATATACCTTGTCCTGTCTTTGTCAGAAATCGGCTTGAACTTGACTATCATCAATCTAAATTAAATGTACTCAGAAAATATGGACACCTAATCCTTGAATGACGAACAATTTATATGCCCCCACAAAGTTAGGCTCTAACTGTATGCCATCTCTCTTTGTCTCACATCAAGTGTGAGCTATTACATAGTTGCTACAGTCATTAGTATAGGGTGGGTACCAACTATCACCTTAGCTGCATTGACACAGGAATAAGTAGGATCCAAAGTTTTTTTCTTTTTGAAAAAAAAAATGGATTCAAAAAGTTACTTTTCTAAATAACAGTAATCGAAAATATTGCTCTATAATCTTTGTGACAGAATATGATTTCAAAAAGGGCATGCATCTAAGGCCATTTCATACCTTATAGGACCAAACCCAGCAAACCTCACCACTCTTAAAAGAGCTAGACACCTTACCTTAGGTCAATTCAATAACCATTAATGTTTCAACATCATACATTGAAAGACATTTAACACTTTGTATCTGTAAAATTTGGTAACCAAGTTGAGTTGGACAGGAATAGTTGGTGGCTCAACCTTCAAAGTAGGGAAAAAGCCAAAACCATATCTAATAAGAGTGACTAGCTAGGGTTTCTCACTACTGTAGGTACTCTAGGGCTGTGGAGTAGTGATTTGATTAGCATGGTAGGTCGAGGCCAGACGCATGCGAAACTATTATCGCTTCTATTAGGCTTTGTCGCTGGACTATATACATATTGTGGTCCAAAATATCAGTTTTTTCACGTAGCTTTGCTGCTCTATCCTGCATATATTTGAATTTTGATTGTTTATTTTTGTGATCTTTCTTATAAAGCTTTTAAGCCACCAACAATATTTTAGCATGGTCGCCAAGGCCATAATTGACATTTATGTAAATGGGCCCTCAACTCTGGTTCCTACTTTGCATTTGCAATCATACACTTTCTGGTTTATTGCTTCCAAGTTCACCAAATGTCACCTAAAATGACTGCTCCCTTCAATAAGTTCAATTATGTATTGCTGCCGTTTGTCTCAAAGAGAAAGGTACATGGGTCTTTCTCTTCTCAAAGACAAAAAAAAAAAGTGTGGTCTTTCAAGTTCCAACTTATATTTATTGAGACTATTAGTCAACTTATATATATTTATTGCCCTAGATTTTACTGAAATGGTAGATATGGATAGGATCAAATCTTATTAGGCTCAGCTTTTTTGTCATGCATATGCATATGGGCCTCATTGAAAGGGATACTACTTATTAATAACCATGGCAAAGATGCTTCGCTTTACCTGACTCACCTAGTCACCTTATATACCTGGTGTAAACTATTTGTACTCCATAATTTTTTTAAACAGTATTTTGATAACTCAACTGTTTGATTATATTGCCTTTAACATAATATCCTTACTTGTAATTGAAGATCAATAACTATTTTATCATTAAAGGTTTAAATTTTAAGTATTTTTATATTTAAAATTATATGCCAAACATGAACCTGTAGATCAAATAGTAGACAAATTTGATTAACACAAAATTTAGTGTGCATGCTAAGAATAAAGTGAATATATAAGCTAACAATGGAATTCTCAAAATATCAAAAAGAGTTATGTCATGTATAACTTTATCCTAACCCTACCACATTGTTTACATCGAAAAGAGTTGCCCAGGCTTGAAGACAAAATAACTTGCAGTCGTGTGCAACATCACGTGTAGTTTAAGTATTGTCATATATGTGTAGTGTTGAGTTAAGAGACAAGTGTCATACATAGATTGGTTAGATTTGTTAGTGTAGTTAATTAGCTTTGGCTTTTAACTTAATCCTAATCCTATATATCCCTCTTCCTGATGAACAATGAGAGGAGATGCCCATGCTTGAAGACAAAACAATTTGTAAATTACAAGTCTCTTAAGTTGAGCGACATGTAATACACTTTTTTGTGTAATGTAGTAATTCTTTTCATTAATTTGGAATGCTGCAAGTCATGTATAGTGCAACATTATGCAGTTTAAGACATGTACTGTTAAGTTTAGAGATAAACGTTATAAGTACTTAAGAAGATTAGTAATGTTAGTGTGGTTAGTTAATTAAAACAAATTTGTGTTAATGTCCAGAAATATAGTAACAATTAATTAGATAGGTTTTTTTTTTTTTTTTTTTTTTTTTTTTTTTTTTTTTGGTGAGTAAATCAGGTTTATAATACATTACATAACCAAAATACAACTAGAAAATGATTTAACTTTTGTAGTTGTAGATTGTAGTTATAAATAGTGGACACTAGACACACACAACCAATGTGGGATAAAAATTTTTTTTTTTTTGAGTATAGAATAATACTTATTAGAACATACACGAAAAATAGTGATATTTAGTGTTTTAAACCAGATTTATAATATATACATAACTAGAGTACAACAGTAAAGATTAGATAGGATGTTAAGTCTTTGCTTTTGTATATCAGCTATAGAGCAATCATTTTGTTAGATTATCAAGCGATGAATCAATAACAACCTCAGCTTGATTCCTCCATTCTCTCTTGGTAAGCTTAGCTTCCATTTTAGTTATTCTCTCCCTTTCTCTCTGAACTCTCAAGCATTGATGTCCGTTTCTCCCTCATCTTTATCTTATCATGTTGGAGCCACCATATTAAAGATGGAACCATACCTTCACCCATCTTGATTTACCTTGCCTTGTTGCTATCTCTAACCACATGCAAATTGCCAATAAATATAACAAATATGTAAATATGCTCACCAAAGCACATCATTGAATTTAATCATGCTATATAGTATTGAATGAAGCAATTTGGATCAATAAACGTGGTGATTAGAGATTGAGTTTTTTTTTTTTTTATAATTTTTTTATAATCCCTTTGACTTTGACTTCACTATTTTTTTTTTTAACTAAATTTGATAGGGATTGGCCTAAAATTTTTAATGAATTATGTTATTTTGAAGTAGTGCTTGTCTTAATTTTTGTCTTTAATCCAAAAAAATAAAAAGGTGACTTACACTGAGACCTCCCGGCACAACAAAATTATACTAATTTTATATGATTTTCAAGAAATAATACTATGTCCCCTATTATCAAAATAATTGACACTCTTCCCACCTTCTAATGGTGTCAACAATAAATACGAAATATTCCTAATATAAAATGACTCGGTTCGTTCCGGCTGATGCATATATATGTCTATCTTTTCACCAAAAAAAAAGAAAAAGAAAAAGAAAAAAAAAGAGGATTTTTTAAAACCTTTAACTCTGATTATATTATCTATGTTTAATATAAAATGAAATAATAAGAAGAAACTATAACCAAATAATTCCAAACAAATGCAAACAAATCTCATCCTTACCCATCCGGAGGTCCACATTACAACCCAAAACTGCATCGACAATTTTTGTGAGATAAAAAGCATGTTATGTTAATCCTCTTTTATTGGACTAAAAATTAAAAAAACACGAGTACTTTCGTATCTACGTACCATATATATGCCTTTAGAGCAGTATTCAATTGAGTCATGGACTTGGGTTGTGTATTGTTTGGCTATCATGACTATTGATTTCTTCTCTGAGTTTAACCAGAGTTGAAAAGATAATAACAAATTTTTTCTTACAATTTTTTATTGGAAATATTCCTAAGAAAAAAAAAAAACTACTATATATATATAATGTTGATATTTATATGTTCTTTAAAAAAAAAAATTAATTTTATAGAAAGATTATTTATATGTTCTAAGAAGGGGTTAAAGGGGTGGAATGCCAATTCTTAAAAATCAAGTATAACGAATTTAATTTTACTATACTTTGGAGGTCTCATGGAAGTTAACAAAAATGAAAATAAGTATAATTTTTTTTTTTTGAGTCGTGAATTATATATTGGAGTCGGAACTGGGAAGTACATGGGCCGGGGTTTACAATTAATAGAGTGTCATACTGGTACGTTGGGTCCAAGTGCAAAAGCCCATTGCCCTTCGAAATATTCACTGCAATCCACAATTTTCCATAGACCTTAATGCCAAAGACCACGGTGGGCCGCTAACAACGCAAAGCAGCGTCGTTGGAAAGAATTTAATTATTATTATTATTATTATTAATGTTTGGTTGAAATAATTTCTTTCTTCTTGAAAAGTAAAAGCTACCTCACATCACAAGCGCGTGAAAAACGACGGCTGACTGAACTGACAGAAAAAGAAACATTAGTAGCAAGCGGTCAAGCACCGACCAACCACCATATATATACGTTATATTATATAAATGGGCCTAGCCAGGCCCAGCCATCTTCAACGTTCAGTGCTGTAAATTGTAAACGAAAACGAATCACGTTTATAAAAGCATTAAATTAAATCAATCTCAGAATCTGATCTCCCTCGCTCCTGGTAAAAAAAAAAAAAAAAAAAAAAAAAGAGAATAGTTGGTAGGTACTCTAGATATATCATTACGTATATATGCGTTTTTTGTATAGCATATTGTATATAGTATAGTTTAGGAATTTGGTTGATAAGAAAATGGGAGAGAGAAGAGGAGGAGGTTGGGCAAGTGCGACTATGGATCTGCTACGGTCGGAGCCGATGCAATTGGCGCAACTCATCATTCCCGTCGAATCTGCTCACCGCACCATCTCCTATCTCGGCGACCTTGCCCTCTTTCAGTTCAAAGATGTTAGCACCTGAGACCTGAGATAACCTTTTTCTTTTTCTTTCTCTTCTTCACATTTTGATTCTGTTAAATCCATTGTGATCCGCTGTTCCATGCCTCGAATTTGATATTTATTGGGATGTTTGTTATTGCTGAAGATCATGATTGCAAGAATTGCATTTATTTTCATTTACCATTCCTGCTTTTTTTGGTTTTGGATACATATAGATATATCTATCTATGTGCTAAGCTAAAATGATATCATGGAAGAGAAAGCTTGAGAAATGAGGAATTCATTGTACATTGCTCAGACTCTTGGTTGATCCATGATTGAACTTTTCTTTTATGATATTTTAAATTATAGAAACGCGACAACTTCTAAATGACAGGTTGTTACTTGCTGTAGTGGGCAAAATGGTAATTTTAGTGGCAGATTCAAATTAGAAACAGTATTATCTAACCACCTAGGATTTGCTGAGAAAGTGTTGTGAAAATATTGTGGCCGTATCACTTATCTTTAAATTACTACCATGGCAATGAGTCAATTTTGTGATGTTTTCTCTAATTGGCCAACTCTTTTGTTTTTTTAAATAGAAAATAATAAAATATAATTCATTTTGTGTATCTATTTCTTTTTCTCAGCTCAATGCAGAGAAGAGCCCGTTCCAGAGGACGTATGCTGCTCAGGTATACTTCCTAAGCCTAGGTTTCTTATTGTGTTGTTTTATCATAAGAAGAGGTTCCTCCTATATGTGTCAAGAGTCTTGCAGTTTGGTGGCATTGTTTGGTCTTCTTTAAAGATCATGGATTTGAATTCCCTTCTCTCACTTGTTGTAAACAAAAAAGTAACACGTATGTATGCTATCACAATACAATGTATATGAAAAAATTGGTCTCATATATAGGGTTTTGAATGAACTAAGCTCTTTATGAATAGCTTGGTCTTAGTTTGGGAAATAAGTCTGGAAAAATGTTGCTTATATTTGTTTAGTGTATGTTTGGATAGTGCTGAAAAGCACTTTTCAGCTGCGTCTCACGTTTTTCAGTGGGTTCCGTGTACTGTTCACCGGACCTGTAAGTACATTTTTCCTTTAAAACAACTTCAAAATTGGGTTCACTATTCACATATTTAAAAACTATTTTGTTACAGTGTCAGTTTTTAGGAATAAGCGGTATTTAAATATACCCTAAGCTAAGCGTAAGCTTAAATTTTGGCTTGACCGTTAAAAGAGGCAAGTTTAAACATAATAACATATTTGTGAACAAGATTGTTGTAAGAATAAGTCTCAATTTAAGTATACTATACATATATATTTCTATATAAACTCGAGATTATTGAGATTAGATTGTGTAAGTTTGTATTATTTGTAATTTATTGATGATATATGATCAACTTTGTAGTAGAAAATTTGAAATTATATGTAATTTTTAACAATACAAGGTTGTTGAATCTATTTTTAAAAAGTTCTATCTAATTAACTTAAATAATATAATTTTTTCATTAATTTAGTTATGAATTATTACTTATTAGCATCGATTTGTGAAAGAGTAAAATTTTTTAGTCTTGGTGTTTACTATATATGGAAGGTAAGTTTAGAAATATGGCTAGGCTCTGGAATCTAAATGCTTCTGATTAGGTAGAACTAAAATAGAATACTTAGAATGTAAGTAACAGTAAAAACAAAGATGAAATGGCAGTAAGACTCGATAGTCAAGAAATAAACAAGAGTGAGCACTTTTAATATGTTGAATCAATATTTTATAAAGAAGGAGAGATCGAAGAGAATGTGAATCATAGGATAAGAGCCATTTTTCTCCCATCTCTTTATTAATACAATCTGTGAAGTGTGAACTTTGCTATGTTGATTCCCATTGATTTTATGCACCTTGGATATTGGACAATCCAAAATTAACTGCCATTATTTTTTTAAATATGGTTTGAGTTCTCATATGATTTTGATTAAATATGATTGTTTTAATTAATAACATTCTATGTCAATGTTATGCATCTATGAATGTGTGTGTTTTTCTACCATGCAGATTAAAAGATGTGGGGAAATGGCTCGCAAGCTACGTTTATTCAAGGAACAAATGACAAAAGCTGGTTTGTCACCCTCAACAAGAATTACTAGAAGCAATGATATTGATCTGGACAACTTGGAGGTTGCTGTATATTGTAATATTGATTTTTTTTTTTTCAAATGTCCCTAAAACTTCTGATGTCTTATATTGATATAAATCTTTGTGTGTGGGTGTTAGGTCAAACTTGGAGAACTTGAAGCTGAGCTGTTGGAGATGAATGGAAACAATGAAAAGTTACAACGGTCTTATAATGAGCTAGTAGAATATAAGCTTGTTCTGCAGAAGGTTTGGGTTGCTTTTCTTCTTTCCAACTAGGTTTTAAGAGCATTTGAACTAAAAGGCCTTCATTGTACTCAGAATTTAAAAGCTTATTGGCAATACCCTGCTGTTACCCCTGCTTATGTGTAGCTGTATAGTGCATATTCTACTTTTTTTTAATTATGATCTCTCTCTCTCTCCCCCTTGCACACTTCTATGCGGAAGAAAATTGCTAAGGTCATATGATCACATTCACCTCTGACTCGTTGCTGAAAATATTTGTTTTTTAGGCTGTTAGGCACAAGAGATTTATTTCAGTTAGAACGGTGTTCTTTTTTCTTCTTCTTATATTTCCAAAGTTATGAAGTGAACTGTGAGCTCTTTTCTCATTTCAGGCTGGTGAGTTTTTCCATTCAGCTCAAGGCAGTGCTGCAGCTCAGCAGAGAGAAATTGAAGTGCAGCACATTGGTGAAGGATCCATGGACAGTCCTTTATTACTGGAACAGGTAAAAGCTTTCTAGTCTCTATACATCCTTTTTTGGCATTAGCTAAAGATCTTTTGTTTCTGCTTTTGCATGATACTTAGGGATTTGGTGTTTGTAGGAAATGATAACAGACCCATCGAAGCAAGTTAAGCTGGGGTTTGTTAGTGGTCTTGTTCCAAGAGTAAAATCAATGGCTTTTGAAAGGATTTTATTTCGCACAACCAGGGGTAATGTGTTTTTGAAGCAAGCTGTGGTGGAAGATCCTGTCATTGATCCTGTTTCGGTGGAGAAGGTAAATTCCAGAGCTTATAATTGTAAATTGTCAGCTTTTAGAGGGGCATGAACATGCGTTTCTTTATAGCCCTACACAATGCACTCCACACATGGTGGGGCAATTCAAGCACAGCTAAATGTCAATCTTTTCTCATTTGACTTAATTTTAACACGCCTGTAGGGTATATTGGTCACTTCATAGTTGGAAAAAAGACAACTTGATGAGATCTATCCAGCTACTTGCTCCATATGTTACTATGGATGCGTCTCTTTTTGTTTTTTGTTTTTGAATGTGTTGCCATTTAAAAAGTGTAGTTGTGCAGTGGAATTTATGGCTCTTAATTCAATTGTACATAATCTGATAATAGGCATATGATATCTATATTTATATTATCATTATAGTAAATTTTTCTTCCAATATCAAGGTTTATCTCCTTCACGATTACTAAAAAAAGGTTGTACCCAATGCATGATTACTGATTTTGTGAATTGACTTTTTAATTGGGAAATATGTATCAATTGGCAGGTTGATAAAAATGTTTTCGTTATCTTCTATTCTGGAGACAGAGCAAAGAACAAGATTCTGAAAATATGTGATGCTTTTGGAGCAAACCGTTACCCCTTTGCGGATGACTTAGGCAAACAACTTCAGATGATCACAGAGGTATGAATGATTTTCTTTAAGGGATTCTTGCCTGTCTTTTATTAGTAATAAGAAGCTTCAGGATATGCAGCATGATTATTTCTTTATATTCTCTATCATACAATTGTGTTATCTAATAATAAACATGTATTCTTGAGGACCTTCCTTTATTTATGCTTTTAGTTTTATGTATATTTTTTTTTGTTGGCACATACAACACTTTCATAACTTGCTACAAAATAATGAAATTTTCCAAACTGCTCAAACCACATCAATTGGTCACATTCCTTTAGACTCTCCATTTTGAGCATGACAGTGAAATTAGTTTGATTTCATGGGTGTCCTTAATGGTATGGATTTAGTGCCCTGAAGATCACAAGACTTAGAATGAGTAAGACAATGCAACGTTTTGTGTCTAAGGGGTAACATGATGTGAAATTTTCATTTCATTAGGGGTAGAATTGAAAGCCACATCTTCAAATTAATATCTGAGGCATCTATCCCAACTTGCTTACATAAGAATCAGCTCCTTGATTGAAGGAACTGGAAAAAGTTGCTAACCATGTTGAAAACATTAGAAGTTGGGATAAAGTTCTCATCACCCAAGCACCACCAACCCCCCCCCCCCCCCCCCCCCCCCCACGCACCTAAAAAAAGTGGGAAGCTCCTTTTTTTTTTTAAATTAAAAAAAGGGGAAAAAAGAAGAAGAAGAAGAAGAAGAAGAAGAAAGGGATTGTGTAGGGTGAAATTTAAATTAGAGGCAAGTAGGACAGAAAAATTGGACAAACACTCTTATTTCTTGGTCAAATGGTAACGGTTGGTACACAACATGAGGGGGGGGGGGGGGGTGTTCCATTTGGTAAACACTGCTGTTCATGCCTTGTTAAACTGTACGAAATGCAGTAGCTTTAGTCAGTTTGTCTAATTGTGAATAACTAATAGGTCACAGCCTCAGTGAGATCTTAATTTGGTATTTACTTTGATTTCTAGGTGTCTGGAAGACTTTCAGAGCTGAAGACTACTATAGATGCAGGGCTGCTGCATAGGAACAATCTACTACAGACAATTGGATATGAATATGAGCAGTGGAACCTTCAGGTTTGTTTGAGTTGCTTTATTTGATATTCGAATCCCTTCATTTATTGCTAGAGAATATGAATTTACCTATTTTTTTATTTCATGTGTGTGCATGCTTATGTATCTGCATGTGTGTTGGCATTGATCTTTGAGTATATGCATTTTGCATTTTGTTCTCGCACTTAAGTTTGTTCCTAACTTAATAGGTGAAGAAGGAAAAGTCCATTTACTACACTTTAAATATGCTGAGCTTTGATGTGACAAAGAAGTGTCTTGTTGCAGAAGGTTGGTGTCCTATTTTTGCAACTAATCAGGTTTGTGCTTTTATCCTGTATCTGTTTACTGATTTAACACTGCACTGTGTATTTCACTTATAATTTTTTTCTGAATTAGCTTTATGTGAAGTATATTGTTGAAGGGATTGCTTAATTAGCTTAGTCTTGATATTTGCCAGATTCAAAATGCACTCCAGCGGGCAACCTTTGACGGCAACTCACAAATTGGGGCCATTTTCCAGGTTTTGCATACAAAGGAATCACCACCTACCTATTTTCGCACAAACAAGTTTACTTCTCCGTTTCAAGAAATTGTAGATGCATATGGGTGAGTTACTTTGGGAGGCCATGCTTATGCTGTCCACAGCTATAGTGTGTAATGCAACATCTACTGGTGGTTGGAAATCTTGAATTCATAAATCTATTAGTGACTTGATATCTTGAAGTATTGTTTGGAAAAATTTGCATGGTACCTGCAGTATTTACGCTATTTTCTATAATTTTTATCTTCTTGCCAAAAAATAAATGCATTTGAAATTCTATTTTCTTAAGTTATGCTGTACTATTTGTTTTTTGTACATTTGAAAATGGAAAGTAGTGTATTTAGGAAATAACTATGATTTAACTTGTGGAGAGAGAGAGAGAGAGAGAGAGAGAGAGAGAGAGAGAGATTTACAGCTGATCATATATTGTGAGTCGTAACAAATTGATATTTTGAATTAGTAATTTCATTAAGAAATGCAAAAGGGATGCAACTCATGTGCACAAGATATTTACAAGAATTATACCAATGTCATAACATATTGATTACATGATATTGTTAGCAGTTTCACATAGACCATCCAACAACATTTGATTTTATCCATTTAATTATTTTCAACTGCATTGAAGACTAATGATTTTTACATTGATTTGGTTATTGGTTTTCTCTTTATTTGACATTTTTTGGGTTATGTCTAATTTGGTTAACCTATTTTTGTGGACCTGTTTATTGTCATTGCCAAATGATATGCCAAGTAAAACGAAGGCTTGTTAGTGCACTCTCCCGCTTTTGACCCTTGTCCATATTTTTCCTCATAAAATCTCATTAATTTCTCTCCTTCTAATTCCCCCCCGACCCCGACCCCCACCCCCACAAGGATTTATGATTTGTGTTGTAATCAACCAATGTTTCTCTCTTCTCTCTATAGTATTTTTTTACTCTTCTATATTTGTAGGAAAACAATTGATTTATGTGAAAACTTGATGTACAAAAAACCTCAAGCTTAAAAAAATTTACCTAACAACCATTCTCGAAGTTGTGTAACTGTTTTTTTTTTTTTAATAAATAAAGAATTTAACTATTTGATGATCAAGAGTTAATATTATGTTATTCATCACTAAAGATTGTTCACTTTTCAGTCAACAAGCTTCATATAAAAAGAGATATGCTGCATGCTGGAGTACTTAGCTAGTGCAGTGTTTTTGCAGGGTTGCCAAGTATCAGGAAGCAAATCCTGGTGTATACACAATTATCACATTCCCTTTCCTTTTTGCTGTTATGTTTGGTGATTGGGGCCATGGTATGTGCTTGTTGCTGGCAACATTATATTTCATAATCAGAGAAAAGAAACTTTCCAGTCAGGTAATTGCTGCGTGTCTTTCTTGTTGTCTGTAAACTCTGTTCTTTCCTTGTAAGTGTTTCATTTGAGCTTATTTGATTGTGCTAACAACAGAAACTTGGAGACATCATAGAAATGACTTTTGGTGGCCGTTATGTTATCTTGATGATGGCGTTGTTCTCAATCTACACAGGATTGATATATAACGAGTTCTTTTCGGTCCCATTTGAATTATTTGGGCCCTCTGCCTATGGATGTCGTGACCCATCCTGCAGGTATTGAATTAGTATGAAATATTACATATTTGTAAATATATTTTCCTTGTTAAGTTAGTTACACTAGTCCTTTTTGTCACAGTGATGCTTATACTGTGGGTTTAATAAAGGTGCGTAACACATATCCATTTGGCGTGGACCCTAAGTGGCATGGTACCCGTAGTGAGTTACCATTTCTTAACTCATTGAAGATGAAGATGTCAATTCTACTTGGAGTAGCCCAGATGAATCTTGGAATTATACTGAGTTACTTCAATGCAAAATTCTATGGAGATGACATAAATATCCGGTATGCTATATTGCTCAAGTTGATCTTTGCATGCATTCATGCATGTGTGCAGTGTTGTAAAATAGCGGAAGCTCAAATTACCAAGATTGATTGTGAAAATATTTTAGGCTTGTGAAAGATCTTTAAACTAATAATGGGAACGAAAAAAAAAAATCCAAAAGAAAATAGACACAATCCACTAAGAATTTACGTGATTTGGCAATAGCTTACATTTACGGGCGACGACGAACAAATTTCACTATAACAAATTTGAGATAATATAAATTGGTGTAGAGACACTCTCACAAACCCAAATCCCAAATACACTCATGTAGCTCTCTCTCACAAATACAAAACAAAGAACCAAATACAAACTCAAGAACCAAAGGTTATATGTGCAAAAGATGTGGGGAATCTGTAGATCATCTCCTCCTTCACTGTCCTTTTGCTATGGAGACGTGGAGTACGGTCTTTTGCTTGTTTGGTATTTGTTGGGTGATGCCGCTAAGGGTAGTGGATTTGTTGGATTGTTGGTCTTGCAACTTCAGGCGTCATCGTAATATAGGTATTTGAAGGATGGTATTGTACTGTTTGATGTGGTGTATCTGGCGGGAATGGAATGCTAGAAGTTTTGAGGGTCGCGAACGGTCCATTCTTGAGTTTAAGTCTTTTTTCTTTTTTACTCTTCTCGAATGGTGTTTTGTGTTACCTTCTTTTTCTTGTTTTTCTCTTCCTGTTTTGTTCGATCATTGTAATTTGGTTTCCTGATGTTCTTGCCTTCCTCGTACATTTCCTATGTACGGGGATGTGTTCTTCTTTAATATATATTTTCAGTTACTTATCAAAAAAAAAAAAAAAAATACCAAATACGAATACCAAATACCAAATGCGAATTACGCACAAAACCAAAGAGAGAGCCACAAATCAAATCCAAGAGTTGCAATACACCAAGAGAGAGCAAATCTCCAAACCGCAGAACCAAAACCAAGCGGCAACAAAACCTCTCTCACAATTCCAAATTGCAACCCACAAATATCAAATAACCAAACCAAGAGAGAGCCTCTTTTTCTCACACCCTCTCATCTCTTTCTCTCTAATTTTTTGTAGTAGCACTATACTTATATAGGAGACTTGAGTAGGCTAGAATATCCAAAACCAAGAAGGCTAGACTTCTTTTCTACACACAAAAGGAGAATCCCTCCTATTCCAAAAAGAATTCCAAATCAAGTAGTAGACAAGATTTCTAATAGAGCTTGATAATTTCAAATAAAAGTAACCCAAAAGGAATAAAATTCATTCCTTATCCAAATCCAACAAGTAGTCGAACTCCTAATTCAAGTCATATTCTACATGCAGCACACTACCTTTGTAAGATTTATTAGAAGTGTCTATTTTTGTATTGTTCTTTGGTAAAGCTACTGAAGAATTTTTAAGATAACATATATCTGAACGTGCATGTACATCCATGATTGCACGAACATACTCTAGTGTTGTTAAAAGCGCTAAGCGCACTTAAGCGTAAAGGCCTCCTGGAGCCTAGGCGCAAAGCGCAAGTGCGCGCCTGATCAATGTGAAGCGCACATGAAAAAAAATTTAAATAAATTAAAAAAAAAATTATTAATGACCAATACAACAATCAAGTAATCAATTAATCATATAAATTACAATAAAACATTTTATATAATTTATATAACATTTATATAATTCTTTTGTGCTTTACAAAATATATGCAACCATGATATTTGGTGGTCATGATTACAAAACATGGTTGAATCAAAATAGAAGTATAGAACGAAGAAGGCAAAGGCTAAAAAGTATTAGAATGTTAAGTAATGCTATCTTTGTGTCTGATTTAGTGTTTGTTTGTGTGGTTGTGGTTAAAGGTTCATAATATCTAAAAAGATAGGCTTAGGTGTATGGTAGCATACCACACTATTAGTTTTTATATATTAAATCAATGGCTTATATCAAACATATTTATATCTAATGGCAAAAAATCAAATCAGGATTTAAAAAAAATTTTTTTTTTTTTACAAAAGCTTAAAAAAGCGCGGTTAAAGCGCGCTTTTGTGAGGGCGCTTCGCTTTAGAGGGAAAAGGCCCCAAGGGCTCTGCGCTTTGCGCTTAAGCGCACTTTTAACAACACTGACATTCTCTCTCTCTCTCTTAAATTTATATTTCTAGCTTGCGATGAATATTTTTTTATTTGATATCATAATGATGATTGTTAAGTGTTATATTATTAATCATGTATTTGCTTTAGGTACCAATTTGTTCCCCAGATGATATTCTTAAACAGCCTGTTTGGCTACCTTTCGCTCCTCATCATTGTGAAATGGTGCACTGGTTCACAAGCTGATCTGTATCATGTGATGATATACATGTTCCTGAGTCCTACTGATGATCTGGGTGAAAATCAACTTTTTGTTGGTCAGAAATTCCTCCAGGTTTTTTTTTTTTTTTTCCTTTCTTTTAAATATTGATTATGTAGAAATTTTCCCATGCTGCACAAGACAAAGAGACTCATTCTTAACATGTCCATTTTTTCATTACCAGCTTCTGTTACTACTATCAGCCCTTGTTGCAGTACCATGGATGCTGTTTCCAAAGCCTTTTCTCTTGAAGAAACAAAACGAAGAAGTATGCTGAAAACTTCTATCCATGTAGTTTCATATTATTGTTTTTATCGTAGAAGCTTTTGTTTTATTTTCTCCGCTTGTTTTGACCTTCTATCATCAATGTCACGATTTGTTAGAGGCACCAAGGTAAATCCTATGCATTACTTCACAGCATTGATGACCCTCTTGAAATGGAATCTCATCATGATTCCCATGGTGACGAGGAATTTGAGTTCAGTGAGGTCTTTGTACACCAACTTATACATACCATAGAGTTTGTGCTCGGAGCGGTGTCTAATACAGCTTCATATCTACGTTTATGGGCCCTCAGGTAAGTAGTCAAAAACCTCAAATCATTTCATGGAATTCAACTGAAGTGTGCATCTTAACATGCATGAGTATACATTGTTCTTGCATGTTTCCTCATTAAACATAGTGCTGGTACTTAAAAGTAGTGAAGCAGGCAGTATAATGGGTACAATGCATGGGAGTTTGACATGAGCAAGGCCTAATGGATAATGCTTAATATGAAAAACTGTGATTCCTTGAGACAATGAAGATCTGACCTGTTCTGGCCTACAGGCTGCATGTCTTCATTATGAAAACCTTTTTAGCCCTTATGG
Organism: Lithocarpus polystachyus; assembly: GCA_033629205.1. Taxonomy (NCBI): domain Eukaryota; kingdom Viridiplantae; phylum Streptophyta; class Magnoliopsida; order Fagales; family Fagaceae; genus Lithocarpus; species Lithocarpus polystachyus. The sequence continues at coordinate 11,354,638 of CM066163.1, read as the reverse complement.
GTGCATCTTTTCATAATTGAAATCACATTCTTTAAACAGATCCTAATTCTAGTTTTCAGTATCAAGTCTTCATCCTCTGATGTCTTCATTATGAAAACCTTTTTAGCCCTTTGGGTGCATCTTTTCATGATTGAAATCACGTTCTTTAAACAGTTCCTAATTCTAGATTTCAGTATCAAGTCTTCATCCTGTGACTTGTATAACTTTTTTCTTTGTTCAGTCTAGCTCATTCAGAGTTGTCTAGTGTATTTTATGACAAGGTTCTACTTCTGGCCTGGGGGTAAGTTTATTTACTCATGCTTTTTGTAGCAAAAACAACAAATTCTTACGATTCAGTATTGAATGTCTTGCAAATGATTGCAGGTTCAACAATGTCATTGTTCTTATTATTGGCATTATCGTTTTTGTGTTTGCAACTGTTGGTGTGCTACTAGTGATGGAAACACTAAGTGCATTCCTGCATGCATTACGACTTCATTGGGTGGAGTTCCAGAGCAAGTTCTATCAGGGAGACGGTTATAAATTCCATCCATTTTCATTTGCGTTACTTGGTGACGAGGATGAATGATACAGCGCTATGAGTTGGTTCATAAGCTAAAAGATAGGAGACAGTATTGATCGCATTAAAATTTCTTAAGTATATAATTCATCAATTCTTTTATATGAAGTAGATTTAGAAAGGTAACATAGCAATTGCTGGCTAGTTCAGGGAAAGCAGCTTTCTCACAATTTCCTGTTCGCTTCCCACTTCCAGTTGCTTATTCTTTTAGATAAAGAGCCTTGCCAATGAGGCTGCCAATCATTGTTCATGTATATTGTTAGGAATCTACATGCAACTGGAGAACATGCTTATCGTTTCTCCCATATTACAGTTAAAAAAATTACGTGACTATTATTTGCTAGGCTGATATTTGTCTGTTGTAGCTTGTTGTACAATTGTCTGCTGCCTTTTTCTTAGAGCTGTTGTGAAGATAAGGGAGCTGTAATTGTCTTTAATGATTACTTAATTAATGAATGATTTTAAACTATTGCTGCCATATATAAAACTAGTTTGTTAAAATTCCTGTTACACTAGATGACTGAAAAATTGGATGAGGTAGATTTTGACTAGTTTATGAAAAATAGGAAATTCCTCTAATTTGTAAATTTGTTCTAGATGTCTTACCCTTTTTTTTGCTGGATAGACATGTCTTACTTTGAAGACTTACAATTACTGTCATTTCATATATTTAAGAGGCTCTGTCAATGAGCTGTTTCAAATGCCAAATAACCTGTAATAATTCTCACATTAGATGTTCATATTTCCTTACGGATAATTTACCTTTTGCTAATTGATTTCGGTTCACTGATAGCCCCGGAATGGATCCGAGCCATGGTTCCATATGATTGTTGATAATGTACCCCTTTTTTCCTTCTTTTTTGCACACGTCAAGATTAAATCAAATATTGAAAGCAATCACATTCTAACATCTGTTGGCATGCTATAAGCATAATACATCACTCATTATTTTTCAATCCAAATCATGATGTAGCAAACCATAATTAACCATCCAACTACATGGCATCAAGCTTCATTTACACACCAATGCACCATCCCCACCGAAGCATACAGTTCCAGAGATTTGAGCCAAGGGGGGCATATAAAAAATATGTATAATAACTAAGTTTTTAAAATAGACAACTATGACACAAACTAGCAAAGAACCTCCAGGAGCAAGAAAACTTTCTGGGCAAGTTGATAGGAGCATCAAGAGCTGCTACAAGTCTAGGAAGTCATCTTAATATTTACAACTGTTTCACTTACCTAACACGGTACCCACCAATGAACTTCATAATCTAGTCACTGGTGGTATGTATAGCAGCCACAGTTGAGACCATTGAATCCACTCCGCATACGTTACGACCCCTGCAGATCTTGTAATATCCATCCTCTCCCCAGTTTTCTCCCCAAGAGTTCTTTATGATCCAGAATGGCTTTTCCTTGAACCGGATAGGAGCATAACCAGCAGAACCATACCCCACTAGAAGCACCCCATGATCCAAATGTTTCCCACAGATGTAAGGGCACGAAACTTTTCCAATGTAAGTCTGCATGAATACTGCATTGATGCCAACTGCACAATACAGAGCAAAAGAGTAATAATTTATTTCCCATCCATCAATGATTTACTCTATCATTCTTAACCCCATTGTTCAAATAAAACTGGTAGAGTAACAATGAAAACAGTTTACACAGCCTATCATAATTCCAACATCAGTGCACACAACCAAAGAAGAAAACAAATAAAATGGAAATGAAAACAATTGACTAGGTTTCGAAGAAGGTTAATTGGTAATTACTTGCAAGGGGGCCATTCTTCACCAAATTCGCTGCAATTTGTTCTTCGTCAATTGAAACAACACTGAAGTTAGAAACAGAAGCAACAATTTTGTCCTTATCAAATTTGCAGGTGCCACGATCGGTCCCAGTGTAAGGATAATCCTTCTCTTTCTCAAGTCCACCAGCCTTGAGGGTGTACTCAAAGGCAGAAGTCATCAGCCCACCATTACAGCCTGAGTCGCATGCACCATATTCCTCGGGATCACACTGCAAAAAGATTAAAGGGGTGATCTAAGACAAGACCATGCTGATAATAAGATCATTTGAAGCAATCAATGTGACACAAGAAAGATGCTAAGAAATAGTCATATTTTGATTTTTCTCTCATGCTAGCTAGGTTTTCAAACTTAAGAATAGTTTTGGATATACAAGATCATGGGTTAAGTTTTTTAGTCTTTACAAAACATGCTAGTCATCTGTGACACGATGAACTACATGCCCAAACCTTAATTTTTGTTTTGTTTGTTTTCCAGGTTTGATGACTTCCATTTCTGTGCTGTTTGTAGAGGCTGCCTTACTCTGTTATGAGATTAACTGTTTGTATGCTTTTTGATTGCTGGATGAAATTGGAGCAAGAACCGCATGCTTTAGAGATCGCATGATATCTTCATTAAAAATTAGAAACATTTTCAAATATAAAAAGCACAAGAATTGAGTCTAAAGCACATTTACCATCAACAATGAGTGACAATTTGAAACTTGGCTTATATATATTATACATACATCAAGTAGCAATTTTTATAGGAAACTTAAAACTTTAGATTAAATATGGTTTCTCTGGTTATAGAATTAATTCAAACGACTTATCTATTAAAAATAAAAAAGAACCAATTCAGCCATGCTCTTAAAATCACACTCCTCGTTAACATCATGATAGAGAGAACCCAAATATTATGACCAAATTACTCTATTTTATTGCAATTTATAACTTTAACTGGCCACACAACAAATTTTTCAGACCAAAGAAGAAAAAAAAAATTCAATATTGGTGTGTTGACTGTGTTCTAAATCCATACTACTAAAACTACATACCAATTTTCGTAAACTGAGGCCCTAAAATAAGAGTATTTAACTATATATTATTTATTGAGGTGACACCAATCACTTTTATTGTCACGTGAATTTGTAGACTTTATATAGCAAAATTTATAATATCTTAACCATTTTCCTAACAATAAGAGAGTAAAAACTATAAGGACAAATTTACCACAACCCCAAAAACAGGAACAAACAAACAGAAAGGAAGAAAGAGTCAAGCCAAACCTCATGGTCACAATCCACAAGCTGTTGCTCACTGAGGCTCACTAGCTCCCCAGTCTCCAAAAAATGAGCTCCTTCCAATGCCCCTGTAGTACTAAACGCCCAGCACGATCCACAAGCACCCTGATTCCCAACAATATATATATATCATATCCATTTAGCCCAAACTTTATAAATTAAAACTAAAATTAATATAATAACAAATAATACTTCATCCTAAGCTACACCACTTATTAAATTCGATTAAAAATTTGTTGATCCCACAAATAGATTGCAGGCTCTCTTCATACTGATCACACAACCAAATTTCATATCATTCCAATTTCATTTCCTATCTCATCCATGAATTCTCCTGTTATATTTAAAAAACAATATATAAACAAAAAAAAAAAACATAATAAAATTTTAGTAACAGAGTTGTCCACTAAACTAAATGAGTTCGGATCACTGCCCACGTATATTTTTTGGTTAGACATTCATTTTGCTTCGCCAATAAGTTAGATCAATAACCAATTAAAAAAAAAAAAAAAAAAAACTAAATTACAACTTCTATCCTTTTTTAAATTTGATCTATTTTTTATTTCAGTCCTTTAAATTTCATTTGTTATATTCAATCATCCAACTTATATCTCCTTCTATCCAATCAGCAAAATTAAGTTCACCAAAACAAGCTTTTTTATTATTTATTTATAGATACACTAGAATTTCACCATTAATGATGATTATGGTGTAGGCAGGTTTGAACTCCAAATTCCTGATCGGATGACAAAAGACTTTATCAGTCGAACTAACTGGAACTCACCACCAAAACAATCAGTACATGAACTTTGATCTATTTTCAATTCAATCATTTGAAGTTTCACTCTATTTCATTTATTTTTCAATTCAATCATTTAACTTCTATTCATTTCTAATCTAGTCCTTCCATCCAATCCCCACAATTAAGTTCAACAAATTGGAGATTGGACAGAACTAATCGAAAGGACTGAATTGAAAATAAATTAAACAGAAATTACTCAAATTATAAGAACGAATTTTAAAAGACAAAGTTATTGAAAACTTATCTTAAAAAAAAAAAATGAAATTGAAAACCGATTAAACGTAATAAGGTGGAATTTATAATTTAGTATAAAAAATTAAATGATTCAACTTTCTTTTAACTCAATCCAAAATTGTAGAAATCAAAACTATTATTATTATTATTATTATTGAATAGTTTAAAACCTGGTCTTTGACGCCGGTGACGGCGCCGTAATCACGCCAGTCAAAGTCGGTGGGGAGATCGTTGGTGGGAAGAATAGGAGCCTTCTGAGCATCGGCAGGCAGCCGAAGCCGCTTCAACCCGAGAAAGTTTCGCCGGAACTCAGCCGGAGTGAGATCCGAGAACTTCGTGACGCCGTGTTCAGCGCTGGGGTCCAGCTTCTGGTGAAGCTTGGCTCTGCGCAGGTTCGCCTTGAACACACCGAACCTGTAATCGTGCTCCCCTACGCTCCCATAGCTTTTCCCAAACCTCGCCTTGAAGCTCGAGAAGTGGTGCTCAGCGTGGAGGAGAAGATCGTCACCACCGTCCGATGACACCACTTGCTCGATCAAAAGATCATCGTCACCGCCGCCGTTGATTTCACCGGCGGATACGGTGGACGCGACCGCAGAGAATAAGAGGAAGAGGCTGAAGAGAAAAGAGCGGTCCATTGTTGTTGTATTTGTAAGCAAACACTGTGCTGTGAGTGTGAGATATTCATATTTCGTATGTTTGGAGTGTAAATATAGTTCCTCTCCGAGAAGATGGTAGGTTCGGTTTTGGTTTGCTAATGTGGTTGTGCCACGTGGTGTGATGTTATTTGTTGCAAGTTGAGCTAAACAAAACAACAAAGGATGAGGCTTCTTTCACGACTTTGTGTAAAGTAATGACGGACTATAGTCCATTATTGTTGCTTTCTCCGTTTCTTCATGGAGCATGCCATCTTTGTTTTTTATTCATCATTATCTTCACTCTCTTTTTGCAACTTTGGATTTTTTGTGTCCCTTAATTTTTTTTTAAATGATTGTTTTAACTGATTTTTTTTTTTTTGGTGTGTAGAGAAGATATTTTATTTTATGCAAGTATTTGTGTGGTTTTATTTTATTTTATTTTATAGCCAAACTAAATGTGAGAGTGCATGTCATATTCGAGTGGGGAATCCTGGATAAGGATATCCCTTTTTCAAAAACAACGAAAAAGTGAATAAGAAATTTACTCCTAAAATTATGAAAAATTCTTAATTTTCATCTAGAAAAAGAATTGGGCTTTGGATGATCTTATATGTATAAGTAAATTGGCTACTGGGTTGGGCCCGGTCCATTTTGTATTTATTTATATTTTATTTAGTGTCTATTTACCATGAGTATTGAGTACGAAGTGGAACAAAATGTCTATTCATTATCGCACCTTCTTTGAATAGGTGCAACTATGTTTGTTGTGTATGGAGATTGTAGTGCTTGTTCTGCGTGTTGTTGATCATTGTATCTTTGACGACAGAAATTCATGAGTCGCAAAGCAACACTGAAGAAATAGTGTAAGAAGCGAAATGTGTCTTAAGAAGATAATGACAAACAATAGCCTTGATTAGTTTTGCATTAATTATGTATATTTAATTGTGTTGTAATTATTTATGCATTAAACATGCATGTTATGAAGTTTTTCATTAAGTTATTTAAGTTTAGCAATTTTTTTCCGGTGATCCTCCACCATAGGGACGAAGCTAGGATAGATTTGAATAGGTATGTTTTGAATATATTATCATTTGATTTATTTGGTTAGTTTTGTCAAATATTATAGCATAAGTGATAATTGAAGTTGTTAAAAGTTGAATATATTCCAACTTTATAATAAACTAATAGTAGTCCCATATGTTGCATGATTTTGGTCCAATATAGTCTATTTGGTCCACTGGGTCTATTTCAGTTTGAATTGATCCAATTTGTCTATTCAGTCTACTTTGATCTATTTTAATTCACTTCAGTCCATTGGGTCTTTTTTGGTCAATTTGATCCATTTCGATTCACTTTGGTCCATTTCTGTCTACTTCGGTCCATTGGGTCTATTTTAGTCCAATTTGATCGATTTCAGTTTGTTCGGTCCAGCATGGTCCATTTCTATCCACTTTGGTCTATTCGGTCTATTTTAGTCCAATTTGATCTATTTCGGTCTGTTTAATATACTTTGGTCCGTTTCTGTCCACTTCGGTTCATTGGTTTTATTTCAATCCAGTCCACTTTGGTCATTTTCGGTCCAATTCAGTCCTTTGGTCCAATTTGGTCCATTTGGCATATTTAAAAATGGGAAAAGACAAGTTAAAACCAAAATGGCTAAGGCCCTGTTTGGTTTTTTTTTTTTTATCACTTCTCACTCAATTTTCATCACTCATCGCTTAAAATACCCCAATTTCCTAATACTCACCCGTTTGGCAACTGTTTTCACTTTACATCACTCGATTATTTCTACTGTTTTGTGGGACCCACACACTGTCCCAACTATTGCTCTCCTTTTTTTTCCCCTTTTTCCCCTGACTCTTATATCTTTCTCTGCCTCTCCTTTTCTTTTCTTCTTTTTCCCTTTGTCTTTCTCTACCTCCCCTGAACATTTCTCTACTTTTCTTTTGGAGTTATCTCGCCTCAATTGACGACAATTGTTCATTGCCAAACCAAATAGGATTTATATATATGTATATATATATATATATATATATATATTTTTTTTTTCTCTCTCATGCATAGATTGGTGGACTGGGTTTGAGACAACTTGTTCATTGACGGTGGTGGATGGCTTTCCACGCTGGCCGTTGATTGGTGGGTTTGGTGGTGCGATGGGTTTGTGGTGTTGCTGCTAAAGTGTGGCTGTAGCCGACGAAGTGTGGCTGATGGATTTGAGTTTGCTTCTTTTTTCTTTTTCTTTTTTTATATTGAGAAATCTGGGTTTTTTTTTTTTTTTTTTTGGAGATTGTTTGAATTGAAAAGTTTGTGGGTATTGTTTGAATTGAAAAGTTTGTTTCTTGATTTTGGAAGGATGGAGAAGATGGTGGGTCTAAGTTGATGGTGGTATAGTTTACCAAAAAAAAAAAAATGCAACCAAACCCAGAAACCCAATGTGAAAAGGAAAGAAAAGAAGAGAAGAAAAAAAAAAAAAAAAAAAAAAGGAAAAAAAGAAGAACCCAAGCCCAGAAACCTAGTGAAAAAAAAAAAAAAAAACCTTTGCAACCAAACCTAGAAACCAACGTGAAAATGAAAGGAAAGAAAAGAAGAAAAAAAGAAGAAGAAGAAGAAGAAGAAGAAGAAGAGAATAGCAGAGAGGTGTGTCCTAGACCTAGTGTGAAAGACAAAAAAAGAAGAAAGAAAAGAAGATAACGTGCATGGGAGAGAGCAAAAGGTCTGACAGTGGGTCTCTCAGTATGTGTTTAATTACTAAAATGCCATTGAAAATTGAAAACACATGAAATGTGTTTTCAGTTTCCATAACTCGTCACTCAAAAATCAGAGAATTAAGTAATGAAAAACAGGAAACAAATCCAAATAGACTTTTTTTAGTGGGACCTACATATTTTGAGTTATGAGTAATGGAAACAGAATTAAGAGTTATGAGTTATGGAAACAGCAAATCCAAATAGCCCCTAAAGAATTGGAAAATGGTTTGATTTTCAGTTTTTATAGTAAAACAAGCTAGCGGTCAAATGTATCGATAAAAATAATTATGTTTAATGCATGATATATGAGAGCAAGAAAATAGAAAAGTTTTGTCTTACTTACAAATTACACCCTCTAACTCTAAGTTTGGCATGTTTTCAATTTTGTCCTTAAAATATCATTTTCTTCATTTCAATCATTTCACTTCAAATTGTTTTTAATTTACTCCTTTCCTCTGCTGCCTGCTCCCCCTGGTTTCTGCTGAAGATAATGTGGCTCTTGCATTACCTTTATATGCTAAGGAGATTTTAAAATTTCGTCTATGCAAAGAATCCAAGAGCTACCTTCAATTTTTGATTAGGATAGAGAGATATAATCGAAAACTGGAGGTAGCTCTTGAATTCTTTGCGTAGATGAAATTTTAATGCCCGCTCATACCATGCCTGTAAACAACTGCAACATCAGAAACTCCCTCTAGTGTCTCATGTTTGTTATGTTTCTTGAGGCAGTGAGATATGCCATGTATAGCTGTTTGATACATTTCGTCGTCTTCATCCAAGTACTTGTAAATGCAGTATGTATAAGTGTATAACAATCTGTAATACATAGTAGAACGTTTCTTGGAAGTTTTTTTCACAATTTCCATCCGTTCTTACATGCAAATATGGAATGTGCTTTGCACTTCATCAAGTTGAGAGGGATGAGGAATCGGAATTTGAAGTGAAAAGAGATGGAAATACATAGAAACAAGATCATTAGCATGTACCTTCACAAGAATAAAATTAACAAAATATATCTATAGATTCAATACCATCATTAGTTTTCTCATATATTTCCAAGCCATCATCCTCTCCCAAATCCAAAATTTTCCCTCATTTTTAATGACCATATCAGAACAATAAGTAGGAGTGCCATATATAAAATTGCATGATTTGATATATTTGAAATAAAATAATTTGATTTATTCTTAAAAATTTTTGTTCAAAAAAGTGTAATCTAAGAATTGTGAATTTTGGAAATATGAGAATTAATGTCTTTTAGGTATGATATAGTAGTTTTTAGACCTTTTGGCAGCGGTCTCAAGGTTCCACATAGAGGTTTTATTTTTTATTTTTTTTATTTATAAAAATTTCTTTTGACTATGGTCACAGGGTTTCGTAAAAGTTTTTTTGTTAAAATATAACTTTTTACAAGAATCAAATATAATCATATGGAGAGCAATTAGCTGTAAAAATCCACGGTCCAACGGTCATCATTTTTAAATCATTGCACTCATTTTGAAGGCTTGTAAAAAGATATTGGTTTGAAAAATACGATAAAAAATTCATATTAAAAATATAGACTTTAAATCATAATTAAGTTAAAGTTTGTTTGAAAATTTAAATTTTGTTTATTTTGTAATCATATAATTATATATTAATTAAATGTCTTAGAAGCAATTTTGTTTTCAATTTATTTTAATCTTGATATTTTTGAATTATATCTTGAGTTAGACCTATACATTGGGGTCAAAAGAGCAATTCTTGTACCTAAATCAAGTGTCGACTCCATCCTCCTCCCTAACTATGGGTTGGCAGTGTATTACTGGATCCATATGTGTAAGTCAAATCCACACCGTGCATCGTCCAAGAGAGCCATTCTCATGGCAAATATGGGGCCACACCTTGGGGCGGTTACAATTGTAAACACAAATTTTCTCAATTGCAGAAAATCAAACAATTGAAAAGAAATATGGTTTGCAAATATAAATTTGTATTGATAAATAATGAGTACAATCTCTATTTCAATTCTTTTACAAAAGAATACCCTCTGATTCTGTCTTCTTTAAACTTGACTCGAACAAGAAATCTTCTTGACTTTGGTTGGAAGATGGATTAAACGGTTTTCACAACAAATCTCTAGCTTTGAGCTTGTTAGAGATTTATTGTTCTTCAAGTCTTCGAATGTGAAAGCTTTTAGGTTGAAGTTCTTCGGGCTTTAGAGGCTTGATCTGTTGAGCTTCAGAGATTTGGGTTTGTTGAAGTTTATGGAGGCTTTTTGTAGCTTAATTTCAATAGAACTTCAAAGAACTCGAACAAGAGATCTTCTTAACTTTGGTTGGAAAATGGATTGAACGGTCTTCACAACGAATCTCTAGCCTTGAGCTTGTTAGAGATTTGTTGTCCTTCAAGTTCTTCAAGCCCTTTGAATGTTCTTCAAGTTCTTCAAAGATGCTTCAAGTTCTTCAAAGATTCTTGAGACAGAATTTCTCCAGAGCTTGGGCCTCTTGAAAAACTTCCTCCTGAAAATGAGAGGGGATGTCCTCTATTTATAGTGATTTTAGAGGATAAGCTCTACTTCAAATTGATATACTTGAAAGTATGTAGTAGACTTTTGATTGGCCCAAATTCTTCTTAGAGATAATTATCTCTATTTATCTATTTTGATAAATATTATATTTTGATAAAGATAATAATCAATAAAGATAAATAATTATCTCTATTTAGTTTATTTTAATAAAGATAATTACCTATCAATTTTGAATAGAAAATTTATCTTTATTTTATTTATTTATTTTAATAAAGATAATTATCTCTAAATTTTGAATAGGAAATTTATTTTTATCTTGTGAGCCCAATGACACGTGGTAAATTTTGATATGCCAACGTGATGTCAATTTGGATGACACATGTCATCATCTAATTTAATTAATTCAATGACATTAATTTAGAATTTGCCATTAAATTTTGATGTGGCATTTTATAACTGGCTTCAAATTTTGCCTCCTACAAATGCCCCCTTGAGACTTGGTCATGTTCACAATTTTGAACGTGGAAGGTGATCAAGTCTTGACAATTTTATGCTTTGATGCAATTAGTTTCAGCACCTTACATTTATTTAGAAATTTGCAAGCAGGCATTTCCCCAAGAGCTTGAACATGTGCAGAGTCTACCACTATGAGAAGAGCTTTGCTCCTACTCGATTTGCCTTGCGAAGATAACTTTAAGAAGGAAATTTGTTTCCTAGTCAAAGTAGTAACCATATAAGGACTGAAATTCTGTCCTCTGCAGTGATGATTCTTCATGCCTTCCATCAAACACTAGATTGTCCTTCATTTTGACTTCTTTTCCTATCCAAATTAGTCTTCGACTAGATAAATTTGTTTTCTAGTCAAAGTGGTCTTAGTTAGACTCCTAGTAGGAATTAAACAAATAACCTGAGAATGCTTTATATTGACGATCAACGTCCCAACCATAGAAGGACTAAAACTCTATCCTTTGGATAAATCCAACTTGCTTGTTTAATTGCAATGATGATCCTTCGTACCTTCTCTTCCATCAGATACCAGAATTCTCCTTCACTTTGACTTCTTTTCCTAGCCAAATTGGTCTTTGACTAGATAAATACTTCAATAACCATCAGACCTTTCTAAATCAATTATGACTCCACGTGAATATTAACAATGGACATTGGATAGTATTCTTTTGGATAACCTCAATCCGAGTAGGACTTTTGTTGGACTTCCTTTTCAATTCAAACTAGTACTGAATAAGTAGTAAACTCTTATCTTTCGAAGAGTCCCACTTAAACTCGGAATAACAGTAGATAAAACTAGTTGAGCTATTTAGTACTCCTGAAGCTTTATCCTTATCGCAACTCAAGACTTCTTCTCCAATTTAACTTCTTCCTTCATACACCTATATAAAGACATCCCTTTCCATCCTTTTCTCGTTGATGATCAGGTACATGCCTTCTTTTTTTTTTTTTTTTTTATTCATTCATTCATTTTTCTTTAGCCGCTTCCTTTTAGATTTCTAGGGCTCTGGTCATAATAACCTCTTTGCTTTGCTGTAGCTTAACGACGTAAATCTTTCATCCTTTTATCTGCTTGATTTTTAATCATGACACTGACTTCTTTTATTCTTTAGAAGCGCAAAGAACAGGTGGCATCTTATTCTTGAGTTGAAGCAAGATTTCATAAATACTATCCAGGTGTTGTTCATTGATTTTTTTTTTTTTTTTTTTTTTTTTTTTTTTTTTTTTTTTTTTTTTTTTTTTTTTTTTTTTTTTTGTGGTCACTGCTACCTTTTCTTCTCCGATTTATACATGCTATTTGAGGATTGAAGCCCTTTTTTTTTTTTTTGTTATTTGAGATTTGCTTCTGAAAGAATCGCTTTTTTTTTTTTTTTTTTTTTTTTTGCGATATTTATGTCCATTATTCATGCATGCATGTCTTCAATTTTTTGAGACCATGGATCCATTCACATGAATATTTCTAGGCGAATCATGTGTTATCTCATTTTTTTGTAACAATACCCAACAAGTAGAATTAATGAAACTTGTTTTATGAAGCTGTTCTCTTTTTGATCATCAATTTAAAACTCTTATTTTATTCACTTTTATGTGTAGCATGAATTGATTTTCTTGATAATAATTTTTTTGACTATTTTACGCAGCATTTGGTCTTTCGAAGCTCACTGTCCTTGACTTTTGCAATAAGTTTCACAAGTTAGGCTTCAAAAGATTTCAACTTCACAATTCCATCAAGTTTCTTGAGATTTCAATTACACAAATCTGTCAAGCTTCACAAGGAGGCTATTGTGCAACACCGTGGAGGTAAATTCTTGTTTGCTTCCTCACTCGTGTATTTTTTTTTGCATGTCCATTTTTTTGTTTTGTATTGTTTCGCCTCTGTATAGAACAGGTCATATGATGACTTAGTGGCACTACAAAGAACTTGCAAGAGTTTATTTTGTTCCTCAAGCCAAGTAGCTATTAAGACAACGATCTCAAAGACAATCTTGAAGACGAAGATTGCATTGGGGATGAAGACAATCTCGAAGACAATCTTGACAACGAAGTCTATCTAGGATATGAAGACTTCCTTGAAGACGAAGACAATCTTGACAACGAAGTCTATTTGGGATACGAAGACTTCCTTGAAGACGAAGAAAATTTTGAAGATGAAGACAATCTTGACAACGAAGTCTATCTGGGATACGAAGACTTCCTTGAAGACGAAGAAAATCTTGAAGATGAAGACAATCTTGACAACAAAGTCTATCTGGGATACGAAGACTTCCTTAAAGACGAAGACAATCTTGAAGACAAAGATTGCATTGAAGAAGAATGCTACTTTGAGGATGAAAATTGTCTATGCAAGGATGTGTGTCCATTGACATCTTTCAGCGGAGCAATGCTTGGATACGAGGATATAATAATTTTATTTTTTTCTCTCTTTTTTTTTATTGCATATCCATGCCCCCTTCCTTCTTTATACCGTAGTTTATATTCTTTTGTATATATATATATATATATATATATTTTTTTTTTGTAGGTTCGCCTTATCAAATGGTACTCTTCAGAGATTTTTCTTCACTCGGCAAGAAGCATCTTGTTGTTACTAAAGAATCAAATGACGCTAAGGAAGTAGACATATCAATGCTTGTTGAAAGACCAATTATTGGTCGATTTACGAAAAGATGGCTTGAACTTAAAGACTCAAGAGACATTGTTGAGTAGACTTATGATGTCTCTCGGAATTCTGGTTCCCCTTCTGGAGCATGGTCTTTGCGTAGTTCTTTTCACAAGAACACTACAGAGTCTCGTTATCTAGTGACTCTTGGCTGTCATATAATTTCAGGTGGAACACGTTGGGGCACTCTTTTCAAGATCAATGGAGAGTGCAGTTACATACCTCTATATTGGGAATGGCTTGAAGATGTTCTTTTTAGAAGCAAGAAGACTCTTAACAAGGCCCATATTTATGACGCAGTTTTAGCATCTCTCTACACATATGATCGAAATGCTGATGTAATGCGAGCATTTTGCGAAGGATGGTGTCCACAAACCAACACCCTTCGCACATCACTTGGCGAGATGTCTATCTCACTTTGGGATTTGTATCGACTTGGCGGGCTCCCTATCTTTGGTCGTCTTTATGATGAAGCCATCCCTTGCTGCGAGGAATTCACAGGAAGTGATGAGGCAGAGAGGTTCATCCCAAAGAGTTGTGAGCACCTATTTGCAGCCTTTCATCACCTTAATTCTAAAAAGGAAGGAGAAGACCCGCGTGTTTCGGTGAGTGATTGGGTCAGCTTTTGGCGTAGACATGGAATGAAATATTCACAACCACCTAGTCAAAGGATAAAAAGGTTATGTCGTGCTATCAAGACTCACAATCCTGATGGTTCGTTTAATAAAGTTCAAGGTTGGTTTAAATGTGGGAAAAATCCTTTTATTGAACTCAAGATTGAGGATGGGCTATGGGAAGAGACCTACTTGGCGGCATTACTTTCTTATTGGCTTTGCACCTTTGTTTTGCCAAGTGAAGATCTCAACACAATTCGCCCTGGAACCTTCAAGATTGCAAGCTTCATGGCAACAGGTCGCCCTATTAATCTAGCAATACCAGTTCTAGCTAGTCTATACCGAGGACTAAACAAGATTGCTCATTCTTCTCCAATGATTAGTCGTTTGGGTGCCTGCTTCCCTGTACATTATATTTATGGCTGGTTTGGTCTTTATTTTAGAACTCATTATGAGATTAATGTCCCGAGACTCAAGATGGTTGTATATTCTGGGGAAGGAGGGGCCAAGCACTTTGATGAATATGAGGCAAGGAAGTTGATACAAGGTACTTCTATGCAATGGGACGCAAATTTGTATGTTAGGAATAGGGAGGAAACTTTTCTTGATGATGGAGGACTTTTCCGTAATTCATTGTCATTTTTTATAAGTATCTGTTCTTCTTACTTGTCTATGCGTCAAGATGGTCATCTCATAGTAGAACCTTATAGTCCTTTTCGATTTAGCCGTCAATTTGGACTTTGCCAAGACATTCCAGGTACCATTAAAGAAGACATTCGTCAAGAGACTTTGGATAAAATTGTGGAGTTTTGGAGATTATGTACTCTTTACAAGACTGGTTGCAAAGCATTCTTTCCAGTGCCTCCTATCCTATCTAATTTCAAATTTCATACTACGAGTGGCTATGAAAAGTGGTGGAATCATATTCATGGGAAGTATCTTGATGATGGCGTAAATACTTTGATTGCAAGTGCACATGCCCCTCCTCCTAAGAGTAAGGTAGTTCAGACCATCAGTGCCAAGAGCAATAATGATAAGGATATTCGATTACCCAAAGTTCATGTGGCAAACACCATCTCAAAATCTGTGAATCACAATATTCAATCCAAGGAGTCTCAAGGTGTCACAGCTAAGTTGAAGAAGCCTCCTCCAAGGGCCCCATCTGTTGAAAGATCCTTAGAAGTGCATGATGCATTTGAAGGAGGAACAAATCCAGTCCTTGAAGAAACGAGTGATGATAATGATAGTGATCATCATTGGAATCGGACTAAAAAGCCCAAATTGACAATACCTAGCAACCCAAATTCCCTTAGAGGCATTACAAGTACTTCTAAAAACCTTGAGGGTGCAAAGGATTAGGTCTCCTTTTTTTTTTTTCTTCTTTTTTTTTTTATCATCTTTCTTTTTAGAAGAAACTTTCCTTTTGTTTATGCAAAGTATATCTTTCATGACCAATGTGTATTTGATTGCAGTTTGGTCAACAAGTCTGGAACATGGAAGTTGACAATGAGGTGGCTTTTGAGAACAATTCCAATCCACAATCTCTCGCTACGTCACCAAGAAACAAAGTTCAGGTATTCATGATTACTCTTTAACCTTTTTTTTTTTAAGTTACTCCTTATGAACTATGTATCATCATCATCATCATTATTATTATTATTATTATTATTATTATTATTATTATTATTATTTTTAGTCTAATCAGCGAACCTTGCAACTGGACATTGATAATGATGTGGCCTCAAATGATAGTGAAAGTTCAATTTCTGGTCCACGGTCTTCTACTGCATTACCCAGGAGTATAAGTGAGGTGGCTAATACTGATTCTAGGAAGAATGTTACAAGATCTCCTCAAAGAACTAAGTCTTGTGCTCCTGAAGTTTTTGAATATAATCCTAATGATGAAATTTTGAAAGGCCGCATTGATCTTGCATTGAATCTTTGGAAAAGTCTCCAACAAAAGATTGTTAGAACTCCATTTAACAAGACATATCTACTCCTTGATGGGGCTAAAAGAATTTTTGATGCCATAACAGCCAATCAAGCTATTGATCCTTCACCATTAGAAACATTGGTTGCTGAATACTTTGATAAGGCCAATACTTTTACATCTCTACAGTCTTCCTTTTCCTCATGTATGACGCTTGAGCAGCGTGACAAAAAATTGACAGAGCATAAGATTCATCTTGATGATCAACTAAAGGTAGAGGGTGAATTATTAGCACATGGTGAGACACTTAAGGACGGATTAGCGAACACCAATTCTAAAATAATGGAGTTCCAAGAAGAACTAAAACGATTATTCACCCACAAGAAAGAACTTGAAACTTCCACCCTTGAAAATGATGAAAAGCTGTCAAGCCAGAAAGAGATCATTTCGAACATCCGAGAAGAGATTTCTTCCGTAGAGACTTCTCATACTTTAAGCAATGCAGACACTGAATCCTTGGAGTTGTTAGAACAAGAATTAAAGACCGCTCGTGATGAATTAGAGAATTACAATTGGAAATATTGACTTGTAATAGATAGCCATTATAACTATCTTCTTCTTTTCCCTTTTCCTTCTTTTATTTTATTTATTTATTTTTTTGTGATCAATAAAGGAATTCCATCATGTCAATTTTTTTAATGGATTGTTTATTTCTCTAGCTCTTGCTTCAAATATATATATATATATTTGGACATGTGACTGAACTTAGCATAGAATGCCAAGCTGCCTACGTACCCCTTAGGGGGATCAAGTCATTACGTAGTTCAAGGTTTTGGTTTGAGACATGATTGAACTTTAGTATAAAATACTAAGCTGCCTATGTACCCGAAAAGGGGATCAAGTCAACACGTAGTTCAAAATGTTAGAGGTTTTTTTTTTTTTTTTGCCTGGGCCGCCTTATAAAAAGGTTTTCAACCTAGCAGACTTTTTTTTTTTTTTGGTGCCCTAACTTTTGCCTAGGCCACCTTATAAAAAGGTTTTCAACCTAGCATGCTTTATATATATATATATATATATATATATATGAACACTTTCAAGAGTAATGGGAAAATATCATGTACCCTTTGAGTGTTGAGGTAGGTAGTTTAGGCTCTTACCAAGGAGTGCTTCAATCTTTAGGCATAATAACGTTTCAAGAATTTGCCGTTGATAGGGCCAATTCTCAAACCATCTTTAGCAACCAACTTGTATGCTCCATTTGTATAGGCTTCTTGAACAACATATGGTCCATCCCATTTTGAAACAAACTTGTTCTTAGTGCGATGGGTGACAATGATGGGTCTTCGTACAGCAAGAACTAAATCTCCAACCTGGAAAGATCGAGGACGAACCTTCTTGTTGAAAGTCCTAGAAATGCGAGCTTGATAACACTTAAGGCGTTGTTGTGCCTCCAGTCTTTTTTCATCCAAAGCTTCTAATTCTTCAAGTCGTAGACGCACATTATCTTCATTAGAAAGACCTTCTTGAATGGCAATCCTTAATGAAGGAATTTGGCGTTCAAGTGGTAGAACAACTTCTACCCCATAAACAAGAGAATAGGGCGTGGCTTGGGTAGGTGTTCGATATGTTGTACGATACGCCCACAAAGCTTCCTCAACTCTTTCATGCCAATCTCTTTTCGACTTCCCTACAACTTTCTTGAGCAAATTGCATAGAGTTTTGTTAAAGGCTTGTGCGAGATCATTGGTTGGAGCATTATACATGGAGGAATTATGTTGCTTAAAACCAAAGTCATTGCAAAGTTTGTCCATTAACTTGTTGTAGAATTCCTTCCCATTATCAGTGATGATGTGATGGGGTACACCATACCTAAAGATGATATTCCTTTTGATGAAATTCACGACAGTTTCTTTCTTCACTTCACGAAATACAGCAGCTTCAGCCCATTTGGAGAAATAATCTATCGCAGCTAGGATATATGAGTGTCCATCAGAGGATTTTGGCGTCAATGGCCCAACCACATCTAATCCCCAAGCATCAAATGGCCATGAAGCCATAGTATGACGTAGGGGTTCTAGAGGTTGATGAATGAAGTTTGCATGGAATTGACATGCTGAGCATCTTTTCGCATACTCCATACAGTCCTTGACCATAGTAGGCCAGTAATAACTCATCCGCTTAATTTGAAAATGAAGTTTAGGACCTGACTGGTGTGTACCACAAATCCCTGAGTGAGCTTCTTCAAGTGCCTTGGTAGCTTTCTCATCATCCAAGCACCGAAGGAGAAGACCATCGAAAGAACGACGATATAAAGTATTCTTGTAATAGACAAAACGTGGAGTTCGTCGCCGAATTTCTGTTCTATGTCGAAGGTCATTGGGCAATTTTCCATGTTCTATATAATCAATGATGGGTTGCCGCCAATCTTCTCTTTCTATTTCAAAAACCAAAATTGCATTAACTTCTTCTTCTATCTCATCCTCATCAAAGTTTGGAGGTATTACCCATGTTTGGCATATTGGAATTTTTATCTCGGGATCTGGTAAAGTAAGAGTTGTTGCTAATTTTGCCAAGGCATCAGCTTGTTTATTCTCATTTCTTGGGATGTGTGTAATACTAATATGATCAAACCATCCCAAAAGCCTCTTGGCGTATTTGCAATAGGGAATCAATTCTGGCTTCTTCACATCAAATTGTAGAAGCACTTGGTTTATGATTAACTTTGAATCACCAAAAACTTCCAAATGGGTTGTTTATGCATCCATTGCCATTTCCAGACCTAGGATTAGTGCTTGATATTCAGCAACATTGTTTGAACAACATTTTGTAAGAGTAAATGAATACGGGAGTATATCCCCTTTGGAGTTACAAACACCACTCTGGCACCGGCACCACAACGTTGAGCAGCTCCATCAAAGAACATCTTCCAAGGTTGTGAAATTTCAACGACCATTACTTCTTCATCAGGAAGGTCATCAGACAGCTCCCAATCATCAGGAATAGGATGGTCGACAAGGAAGTCGGCCAAAGCTTGTCCTTTTATTGCTTTTTGTTGAACATATATTATCTCAAACTCTTGGAGTAAGATAGCCCATTTTGCTAGCCTTCCCAAAAGAATTGGCTTAGTCATGATGTATTTAATGTGATCTGCTCATGAGATGAGTCGTATTGAATGGGCATGCAGGTAATGTCTTAGCTTTTGAATGGCAAACATCAAAGCTAAACATGCTTTTTCAATCGGTGAATAATTGAATTCAGCACCATTCAGGGTTCTACTCAAGTAATAGAGAGCGTTCTCTTTTCCTTCTTCATTTTCTTGAGCCAGAAGCACTCCTAAAGATCGTTCTTGTGCTGCTATATAAAGAATAAGTGGCCACCCCTGTATGGGTGCTCGTAGAATAGGGGGATTCAACAAGTATGTTTTGATGCTCTCAAAAGCATTTCTACATGCTTCATCCCACTGAAATGGGACATCTTTCTTCATAAGGTGACTAAAGGGTTGACAGCGTCTGGCCAAGTTGGATATGAACCTCCTAATGTAGGCAAGCTTTCCTTGAAGACTTTTGAGCTCATGAATATTTCGAGGTTCTGGCATTTTTTGAATAGCATCAATCTTTGATCTATCAATTTCAATTCCTCGGTGTCGAACTGTGAATCCTAGGAATTTGCCGGATGTAACTCCAAATGCACACTTCATGGGATTCATTTTAAGTTGGTACCTACGAAGTCGCTCAAAGACATGACAAAGGTCTTGCTGATGTTCTATTCTCTTCCTCGACTTCACAACCAGATCATCAACATAACACTCTACATTCTTGTGAAGAATGTCATCAAATATTCTTTGCATCGCCCTTTGATAAGTGATGCCTACATTCTTTAATCCGAAAGGCATAACTTTATAGCAGTATATTCCTTTTGGAGTACGAAAAGCAGTGAGCTCTTCATCTTTTGAAGCCATGCGAATTTGATTGTAACCAGAGAACTCATCCATAAATGAAAGAGCATGGCCTACTGTAACATCAACCATAATTTCTGTTAAAGGAAGAGGAAATTCATCTTTTGGACATGCCCTGTTAAGGTCACGAAAGTCAACACAAACACGAATTTGCCTATTCTTCTTTCTTACAGGGACAATGTTTGATATCCATGTGGGATACTTGACTTCACAAATAAAGCCAGCCTCAATAAGTTTGTTGACCTCACCTTCAATCTGAGGAATTAACTCAGGCCGGAACCTACATTGTGCTTGTTTCGTTGATCGCATCCCATGCCTTACTGATTAATGGTGAACAGCGACCTTTGGATCTAAACCTGGCATTTCTTTGTATGTCCAAGCAAAAACATCCCTATATTCTTTGAGGAGTTCAACATAAGCATCTTCTTCCTCTAGGGACAAATTTGCATTTATAAAAACTGGCCTATGGTCTTCGGTAGTGCCAATGTTGACTTCCTTCAATTCATCAATTGTAGCCCGTACGCCTTCTTCAAATGTGGGTGGAGCATCTTCAGCATCATCTTCAATAGGGGACTCCTCCTTTGTGATTTCAGTGACTGTTATATGATTTACTGAAGCGGCAACCTCGTCTTCCACCTTTTGTTTTGTGGACACCATTGTACGTTTTTTTGCAGTCAAGGCTTCTCCAGTATTTACTTCCCAAATACTTCTATGCTTCATACGAGATGGAATGGAACTTCGAACCTCGTTTGAATCTTGATCCATAAGGAGTGTGTCGTCAACATCTTTGTGAAGGGAATTTGACATCTTATTTTGCTTTTGTCTTAACTTCTCATCCTTTGAGAGTTGAGAAGAAGTTGCATAACTAAGTCTTGTAAAAGCAGAACTTCGAATGCCATTTTGGGAAGAAGTTGAATGACTGAGTCTTGTAAGAACAAAGTTTCGAGTGCTAAAGTTATCATCTTCTTGTGTCCCCAACCTGTCAAAGATTGAGATATGGGGAGTGGGTTGGTCGATGCGATCAAAAACAGATAGTTTCTTTGATGGCTTTGAAGGTCGTTCTTCTTCTTTATCATCTGTTGAAATTATCAAAATGCTAGCTTTCCGAATAGGGATGTGAATGGGGGTTGGTGGAGTGTATCCAACTCCAGCCTTAAAACTTGTTCCCCTAACACCCTTGGCTTTCATTGTCTTTTGTCCTTCTTTTCCAGAGGATTCAAGGATGAGCTTATCCAAACCGCTTGGCTTTTCATGGTTATAACCAGCTTTTTCTATGAGTCTATACGCGTTGGGGTCAAAACCCTCTTTGGTTCTTTTGGTGGGCAAAGTCCCATGCTCAACAATTGGTCCTTGGGATGGTCTTGTAAACCCTTTCAACTATTGACTTAGGGGTCTTGGTTTTGTGATTTTAGTAACTGGCAAGTTTAATCCTTGCAAATTCTTCGATATTGACTCTTCATCTCCTAAAAATGGGGATTGGCCTTCTTTTCTTTTGGCGACTGGAACATAGTGTAACACAGAGGCTACTTTAGTTACTTCTGAAGTATGATGCTTCTTCTCTTCCATAGAAGTCTCGGTTTGCTTGGTTTTCTTCTCTTCAATTGGAGAATCAATTTTTGGAGCCTTAGAGCGGGGCTTTTCTTCTTTGCTAGATGGTGAAGCCACAACTTAGGTCTCTTCTATCGTATCGTCTTCCAAATAAAATTTTGAATCAGCAAAGTGTGACTCAGCTATAGTAAAGGGCTTATTATCAGCTACAATCTTCTTGACTTGACGATCTTGGAAATATTTGAGGCATTGGTGATACGTAGATGGCACAACACCATACTTATGCAGCCATGGTCTTCCAATAAGCAGTTTGTAAGTGGTCTTGGCATCAATGACATGAAAGAGTGCACTTGATTCCATTTCACCAATGAGCATATGAAGTCTAATCTTCCCAATAGCTCTTTGTCCACCCTGATTAAAGCCTTGAATCATCAACCTACTAGGAAGTAGTTCATCCAAGGAGATTCCAAGTTCTTTCAATATTTTGAGTGGGAGGATATTGACTGCAGATCCACCATCAATAAGGATACGATTGACTCGTTGTTCTTGAATGCACCCAGTTATAAACAAGGGCCGATTGTGAATCTTGGAGCCCAACAAACGATCATCATCAGTAAAAATGATTGAAGACCAGTATGCCCTATACACAATAGCTCGTTCTGTCTCTTTCTCACTATTTGAAGATTCTTCTTCATCACTTACTTGATAACATGTAAAAGATGAAAAGATATGATCCTCGGGAATTGGCACTGTGGAGAAAGGTACTTTCACCTCAATAGGCTCAAATGAACCAAATTGAATGGTAAGAAGCGTAGAAGTGGTTGTTGAGGCCACCATGGCAAGATTAAAAGTCACAGCTTCATCATCAAATGTGATCTTTCCTTGGTGGGCTAGTTCCGTAATTTTGTCTTTCAACACGAAGCATCGCTTTATAGGGTGGCCTATGAGGCGATGATACTTGCAATACTTAGGGTTATTTATTTGGTCAGCTTCTTCAGGCCATTTCATCTTTGGTAACTCAATCAATTTCAATTCAAGTAAATGATCCAACATCTCGAAGACATCAGAATCAGGGAATGGATATTTCTTCTCTTGCATCTCTTGTAATGTCGATCTTCTTCTTCCCTTATCTTGAGCGAAATCAAGCGTTTGTTCTTTTATCTTGGGCTTAATCGGAACTTTAAGAGGAGTAGTAGTTACAATTAAAGACTGCTTGTTTTCCGGTTTAGGAGAGAATTTGCCCCCTTTACGAGTATCTTGCCCTTCTCTCCCCTTGCGGGGTTCTTGAACAGGGGGACCTTGGCGACCATTGGAAGCAATGCTAAACTCCATGTCATGAGCACGTGTTGCTAATTCTTCAAATGTTTTAATCTTTATTCCTTGAAGAATATAGCTTATAGCCCAATTCATTCCTTGAATGCACATTTCAATTACAGACGCCTCAGATAATTGATCCTTGCAGTTGAGACTAAGATTTCTCCATCGTTGAATGTAATCAATGATAGGCTCTTCTTTCCACTGCTTTGAATTGATAAGTTCTATCATGCTAACAGTACGTCGAGTACTATAGAAATGGTTTAGGAATTCTCGCTCCATTTGATTCCAGCTATCAATAGAGCCAGGCGTTAGATCAGTATACCAATCAAATGCATTTCCCTTCAAAGATCGAACAAATTGCTTGACCATGAGATCCCCATAAGTTCCAGCATTGTTACAAGTTTCCACGAAGTGAGCTACATGTTGTCTTGGATTTCCTTTACCCTCAAATTGTTGGAACTTCGGTGGCTAATAGTTTTGAGGCATCCTTAAGAGATCTATCCTTTGAGTGTATGGTTTAGCGTAGGCAATGGATGCCTGACTTCCACCTCCAACTTGGTCTTTGATAGCCTCCTTGTTTAACTCCTTGAGCTGGTCAGAAGAGATAGACCCCTCTGTAGAGAAATTGAGATCCTTTGTTGAATTTTCGGGTTTGTCATTATGGGTTTGTTTCGGCCCAGAGCTTTCATCTTCACGATTCAGTCCAGATGTATTCCCTATCTTATCCATTAAGAGAGTTATTTGTGCATCTCTCAATGCTTCCTTTTCTTTCATAGACTTCATTAATTCTTCTAAAGTCTGAGCTATAGTCGAGACTTGTTCCTCCAGAGATGTTATGTTAGTCATCATGACTGGCATGGCAAATGAGCTAACAAAGTGAGGGGATTCACTAAGCTTGGAAGTAGGGATATTTTCTAAAAACAAGAATTCAGAGCCATCAAGTGATTCATCCTCTTCTTCAACAATTGGAGCTTCTTGTGCAGGCTCTGGTGACAAAGCTGGTTGAGACAACACTTCTTTGAGGAGGCTAGCTACATCTTTGCTTCCTCCCTGAGTAGATGGGACTTTTCGTGACTCCTCAGTTTTAGAAGTGTTGAAAACAGATGAGGTTTGGGGTATGGGTGTCGTTTGAGCATAGACTTCTGCAAGGGCTTTTATCCTTCTCCTTATCATAGGTCCAATATAGGGAATATCAGAGTTTGAATCAAGTGTAGGATCAACTTCACTTGTTTCAAAAAGAGGGTTGTCAATTTGAGTCTTCTTTGAAGCCATATGACTTCAAAGGATGTGACAAGTTGATGAAGAAGAGATGAGAGGTAGAGATTCTCCCACCGAGCGTGCCAAAAATTTGTAAACACAAATTTTCTCAATTGCAGAAAATCAAACAATTGAAAAAAGATATGGTTTGCAAATATAAATTTTTATTGATAAATAATGAGTACAATCTCTATTTCAATTCTTTTACAAAAGAATACCCTCTGATTTTGTCTTCTTTGAACTTGACTCGAACAAGAAATCTTCTTGACTTTGGTGGGAAGATGGATTAAACGGTCTTCACAACAAATCTCTAGCTTTGAGCTTGTTAGAGATTTATTGTTCTTCAAGTCTTCGAATGTGAAAGCTTTTAGGTTGAAGTTCTTCGGGCTTAAGAGGCTTGATCCGTTGAGCTTCAGAGATTTGGGTTTGTTGAAGTTTATGGAGGCTTTTTGTAGCTTAATTTCAATAGAACTTCAAATAACTTGAACAAGAGATCTTCTTGACTTTGGTTGGAAAATGGATTGAACGGTCTTCACAACGAATCTCTAGCCTTGAGCTTGTTAGAGATTTGTTGTCCTTCAAGTTCTTCAAGCCCTTTGAATGTTCTTCAAGTTCTTCAAAGATGTTTCAAGTTCTTCAAAGATTCTTGAGACAGAATTTCTCCAGAGCTTGGGCCTCTTGAAAAACTTCCTCTTGAAAATGAGAGGGGATGTCCTCTATTTATAGTGATTTTAGAGGATAAGCTCCACTTCAAATTGATATATTTGAAAGTATGTAGTAGACTTTTGATTGGCCCAAATTCTTCTTAGAGATAATTATTTCTATTTATCTATTTTGATAAATATGATATTTTGATAAAGATAATAATCAATAAAGATAAATAATTATCTCTATTTAGTTTATTTTAATAAAGATAATTACCTATCAATTTTGAATAGAAATTTTATCTTTATTTTATTTATTTATTTTAATAAAGATAATTATCTCTAAATTTTGAATTGGAAATTTATCTTTATCTTGTGGGCCCAATGACACGTGGCAAATTTTGATATGCCAACGTGATGTCAATTTGGATGACACATGTCATCATCTAATTTAATTAATTCAATGACATTAATTTAGAATTTGCCATTAAATTTTGATGTGGCATTTTATAACTGGCTTCAAATTTTGCCTCCTACAACAATATCTAAAAAAAAAATGCTCTTATGA
Organism: Lithocarpus polystachyus; assembly: GCA_033629205.1. Lineage (NCBI taxonomy): Eukaryota > Viridiplantae > Streptophyta > Magnoliopsida > Fagales > Fagaceae > Lithocarpus > Lithocarpus polystachyus. The sequence goes on along the minus strand of CM066163.1, from coordinate 11,329,051 downwards.
AATGAAGATTGATGCAAAGATTTACTTAAAGAGATGAAAACTTTCGATGAAAATATTCAATGAGTAAGATTTGTTTCTTAAGTAGGATGGGGATTTTCCAATAAAATATTTTGATGAAGATTAATTCATTAAGTTGAATTGAGGGCAAAGTGATGAAAACAACACTCAAAACTCAAAAAATTGAGCTCAAGTGATGAAAATTGAAAACAAATTTTTGGTGTTTTTAAATTATGGAATTTGAGTTATAGTGGCAAAGTAGTAAAAAAAATCATATTTGTCATATTGGACACATCATTCAAGATGAGAAGAAGGTGTTGGCTTCTCAATTCCAAAGTATGGTTTTTTCTTATGCGCATCGTTAGGAAAATTATGTTCATTCTCTTGCTAGGCGTGCTATTTTATCTTTTGTTAGTCAGGAATCTGGATGAAAGAAGTGTGACCAAATGTTGAAAATATACATCACGTGATTTGGTTAATATTTCATAATTACTCAAAAGTTTCTTCTTATAAAGTTTTGTTTTTGTTTTTGTTTTGGTTTTTTTTTTTTTTTTTTTTTGTGTATGTTGAATTAAAAGGTGTTTGGGAGTGTTTAGAGGCGAGGGAGAGAGGGCGAGGGGACGTCTCCCCTTCAATCTATAGAGTCATGGATGGAACCACCACTGGACTAGGGGGGCAATGCCCCCCCCCCCCCCCCCAAAGTAAAAAAAAAAAAATTATATGTAGGGGGAAAAGGCCCAATACCAGATAATGGGCCATTGACCTGTCCGAGGAGGCCACTCGTCCGAGGACACCCAGTTATGAAAGAAGTATTTGGCCTAACTCCCCTCTGACGTACAAGCTACGCGAAGGAGAAAAGGACTTGTCCGAGGAGAACTTACTGCTTGGATCATCAAAGGGATGGCCGAGATGAATGTGCCAGCACCGGTCTTGATATTTCCGAGGAATCCCCTAACTTATATGGGCCAATGGGGACAGGTGGCAACCGGGAGATATTTCACAAAAGGCTGCTGACACCGCATTTATGTGGACAGGACCCCTAAACAGTGCTACCTCGGTTTCTGCAACTCACAGAGTACTAAAGAGGGTGGCTGATGGGACAGGCACTCAAGTATAGGCCTGGATGATCAACAAATGGAAGGTCCTGATTGTCTGAAAGGGACTATATAATAGGAGAAATCCACCATGGGAGAGGGGAGGAGAACAATCTCAAGAACTCCTGTAACAATTCTCATTGAACACATTTACTAGAACAAAACTCCTTTGATTGTGCCGAGGACGCTCTTTTACTCGATTCATCTCTGTTTGACCCACTAAAGCCTAGCTCTTCAACCCACTCTCTTACAAATTCTATTGTGAGGATACCTTTTACTCATTGGGCCAGAGTTAATCTCTCCTGTAAGCCCAATCTGTAATTTGTGCCCCTACAATTGGCGCCGATTGTGGGGATTCCCTAGCTAAGCAATTCCCTAGCTACGTCGAGTCCACGGACTCTCTGCTAGGAAGAGCCTTAGCTACGTCGGGTCCCTGAGACCTCCTGCTAAGCAATTCCCTAGCTACGTCGAGTCCACGGACTCTCTGCTAGGATGAGCCTTAGCTACGTCGGGTCCCTGAGACCTCCTGCTAAGTATTTCCCTAGCTACGTCGGGTCCTCGGACTCTCTGCTAGGAAGAGCCTTAGCTACGTCGGGTCCCTGAGACCTCCTGCTAAGCATTTCCCTAGCTACGTCGGGTCCTCGGACTCTCTGCTAGGAAGAGCCTTAGCTACGTCGGGTCCCTGAGACCTCCTGCTAAGCATTTCCCTAGCTACGTCGGGTCCTCGGACTCTTTGCTAGGAAGAGCCTTAGCTACGCCGGGTCCCTGAGACCTCCTGCTAAGCAATTCCCTAGCTACGTCGGGTCCTCGGACTCTCTGCTAGGAAGAACCTTAGCTACGCCGGGTCCCTGAGACCTCCTGCTAAGCAATTCCCTAGCTACGTCGGGTCCTCGGACTCTCTGCTAGGAAGAGCCTTAACTACGCCGGGTCCCTGAGACCTCCTGCTAAGCAATTCCCTAGCTACGTCGGGTCCTCGAACTCTCTGCTAGGAAGAGCCTTAGCTATGTCGGGTCCCTGAGACCTTCTGCTAAGCAATTCCTCAGCTACGTCGGGTCCTCGGACTCTCTGCTAGGAAGAGCCTTAGCTACGCCGGGTTCTCGGACTCTCTGCTAGGAAGAGCCTTAGCTACGCCGGGTCCCTGAGACCTCCTGCTAAGCAATTCCCTAGCTACGTCGGGTCCTCGGACTCTCTGCTAGGAAGAGCCTTAGTTACGTCGGGTCCCTGAGACCTCCTGCTAAGCATTTCCCTAGCTACGTCGGATCCTCGGACTCTCTGCTAGGAAGAGCCTTAGCTACGTCGGGTCCCTGAGACCTCCTGCTAAGCATTTCCCTAGCTATGTCGGGTCCTCGGACTCTCTGCTAGGAAGAGCCTTAGCTACATCGGATCCGTGAGACCTCCTGCTAAACAGAACCTTGGTCGTGCCTGGTTCCCTGGACTACACACCTTGGGTACATTAATACTGCTAAGTGCAGAACAGAACCTTGGTCATGCCTGGTCCCTCGGACCACATACCTTAAGTAAATCGGCACTCCTCAAACGTACCCAACACCTCGGATCGCTGCCGACGGTCCAAGCCGAGCACGTTCACAAAACTGAGCTTGGGGGCGCCTTCGCGTGGATAAGTAGAGAAGCTTAAATGGGTCCTACCCCTAGAGAAATCAAAATCCCACCTCTCTCCTCGGATAAGAGGGAAAGCCGGAATTTTGAGGGGCTATTGTAAGGGGAAAATGCCCAATACCAGATAATGGGCCATGGGCCTGTCCGAGGAGGCCACTCGTCCGAGGACACCTAGTTATGAAAGAAGTACCTGGCCTAACTCCCCTCTGACGTACAAGCTACGCGAAGGAGAAAAGGACTTGTCCGAGGAGAACTTACTGCTCGGATTATCAAAGGGACGGCCGAGATGAATGTGCCAGCACCGGTCCTGATATTTCCGAGGAATCCCCTGACTTATATGGGCCAATGGGGACAGGTGGCAACTAGGAGATATTTCACAAAAGGCTGCTGACACCGCATTTATGTGGACAGGACCCCTAAATAGTGCTACCTCGGTTTCTGCAATTCACAGAGTACTAAAGAGGGTGGCTGATGGGACAGGCACTCAAGTATAGGCCTGAATGATTAACAAATGAAAGGTCCCGATTGTCTGAAAGGGACTATATAATAGGAGAAATCCACCATGGGAGGGGGGAGGAGAACAATCTCAAGAACTCCTGTAACAATTCTCATTGAACACATTTACTAAAACAAAGCTTCTCTGATTGTGCCGAGGACGCTCTTTCACTCGATTCATCTCTGTTTGACCCACTAAAGCCTAGCTCTTCAACCCACTCTCTTACAAATTCTATTGTGAGGATACCTTTTACTCATTGGGCCAGAGTCAATCTCTCCTGTAAGCCCAATCTGTAATTTGTGTCCCTACAATTGGCGCCGTCTGTGGGGAGAGCTTGTGTGATAGTGAGTGCAACGGTTAGGCCCCCATCAGCAAGAATCCTTGGGTAAAGCCACTATGGTGGCCAATTACTATGTAAACAAGTCACTACATGAGGCCAAGGTCTATACTTCGAGGGGCTGATTACATGGGGCAAAGCTCTAGGGGCTTTTGACATCGAATACATGCCTCGAGAACCTTTATTCTAGAAGATATATGTCGATGGTGCCACAAATCAAAGGGGCTCTGAGCAAATCAAAGGGGCTCCACGGCGGGATCAGTTCTATAAATAGAGCCTTAGCTACGCCGGGTCCCTGAGACCTCCTGCTAAGCGATTCCCTAGCTACGTCGAGTCCACGGACTCTCTGCTAGGAAGAGCCTTAGCTACGTCGGGTCCCTGAGACCTCTTGCTAAGCAATTCCCTAGCTACGTCGAGTCCACAGACTCTCTGCTAGGAAGAGCCTTAGCTACGTCGGGTCCCTGAGACCTCCTGCTAAGCAATTCCCTAGCTACGTCGAGTTCACGGACTCTCTGCTAGGTTGAGCCTTAGCTACGTCGGGTCCCTGAGACCTCCTGCTAAGCATTTCCCTAGCTACGTCGGGTCCTCGGACTCTCTGCTAGGAAGAGCCTTAGCTACGTCGGGTCCCTGAGACCTCCTGCTAAGCAATTCCCTAGCTACGTCGAGTCCACGGACTCTCTGCTAGGAAGAGCCTTAGCTACGTCGGGTCCCTGAGACCTCCTGCTAAGCAATTCCCTAGCTACGTCGGGTCCTTGGACTCTCTGCTAGGAAGAGCCTTAGCTACGCCGGGTCCTCGAACCAACTGCTAAGCAACTCATTAGCTACGCCGGGTCCTCAGGCCCTCTGCTAAACAAAGCCTTAGCTAGGTCGGGTCCTCGGACTCTCTGCTAAGCAACTCATTAGCTACGCTGGGTCCTCAAGCCCTCTGCTAAACAAAGCCTTAGCTACGCCGGGTCCTCAGGCCCCCTGCTAAGCAACTCATTAGCTATGCCGGGTCCTCAGGCCCTCTGCTAACCAAAGTCTTAGCTACGCCGGGTCCTCGGACTCTCTGCTAAGCAAGCCTTATCTACGCCGGGTCCTCGGACTCTCTGCTCAGCAACTCTTTAGCTACGTCGGGTCCCTCAGACCTCCTGCTAAACAGAACCTTGGTCGTGCCTGGTTCTCTGGACCACACACCTTGGGTACATTAATACTGCTAAGTGCAGAACAGAACCTTGGTCATGCCTGGTCCCTCGGACCACATACCTTGAGTAAATCAGCACTCCTCAAACGTACCCAACACCTCGGATCGCTGCCGACGGTCCAAGCCGAGCACGTTCACAAAATTGAGCTTGGGGGCGCCTCTGCATGGATAAGTAGAGAAGCTTAAATGGGTCCTACCCCTAGAGAATTCAAAATCCCACCTCTCTCCTCGGATAAGAGGGAAAGCCGGAATTTTGAGGGGCTATTGTAGGGGGAAAAGGCCCAATACTAGATAATGGGCCATGGGCCTGTCCGAGGAGGCTACTCGTCCGAGGACACCCAGTTATGAAAGAAGTACCTGGCCTAACTCCCCTCTGACGTACAAGCTACGCGAAGGAGAAAAGGACTTGTCTGAAGAGAACTTATTGCTCGGATCATCAAAGGGACGGCCGAGATGAATGTGCCAGCACCGGTCTTGATATTTCCGAGGAATCCCCTAACTTATATGGGCCAATGGGGACAGGTGGCAACCGGGAGATATTTCACAAAAGGCTGCTGACACCGCATTTATGTGGACAGGACCCCTAAACAGTGCTACCTTGGTTTCTGCAACTCACAGAGTACTAAAGAGGGTGGCTAATGGGACAGGCACTCAAGTATAGGCCTGGATGATCAACAAATGGAAGGTCCCGATTGTCTGAAAGGGACTATATAATAGGAGAAATCCACCATGGGAGAGGGGAGGAGAACAATCTCAAGAACTCCTGTAACAATTCTCATTGAACACATTTACTAGAACAAAGCTCCTCTGATTGTGCCGAGGACGCTCTTTCACTCGATTCATCTCTGTTTGACCCACTAAAGCCTAGCTCTTCAACCCACTCTCTTACAAATTCTATTGTGAGGATACCTTTTACTCATTGGGCCAGAGTCAATCTCTCCTGTAAGCCCAATCTGTAATTTGTGCCCCTACATTATATATATGTATACTAATTTTAGTAATTTTGTTCTATAAAATTACATTTTGTTTCCCTTTAACAATATTATTGATTCTTTTAAGAGCAATGCTATACTCACAAACTTTTTTATAACATTTTTACAAACTATTTTGATAGCAAATTTTTATTGGTTCGCATATAGGCCCACCGCTCACATTATTTTTTTACTTACTAGTAACCATTTATTACACAGTAATTTGTATAAAAAAAAACTTGTAATTCTAGCATTTTTCTCATTTTAGTGATCATAAAAAAAAAATATAGATCTGAAATCTAAAACAAAATATTGAAGCCCCAAAAAAATAGCTCAACAACAAAAATTACTAGTAAAACTAAAAAAAAAAAAATTAAGCTCAAGTAACTAATTTTATCCAAAATAAATAACCTTGACCTTTAAAAATTTCTAAACAAAAATAATTTTGTTTTTACCCACATTGAAAGAAAAAATTTTCAGTAGCTAAGTAGCAGAGTTAGAGGATGAAACCGCTGCACATAGCCAACAGTAAAAGTGCCCCCCTAACTCAAAGTTCTGGCTCCGTCCTTGTTTAGAGTGAAAAATGATTGTTAGAGCAAGTAGTGTATATTATAATTGTTAATATCGTATGATACGCAATACATATCGTATTGTATAAAAAAAGTTGTGTATTAAAAAGGGGTATTGGAAATGCTTATGAATTGTATGATATGTAGGTGCGTATCATATAAATTGTATATGTCAAACAATGCATGAACATATTATTTTAATCAAGTTTTTGTACTAAAATTTGGGATTTGACTTGAGGCGAAATGCATTTCTAATTATTTTTAAATAAAATTATTGAGCAACTAGTACTTTAGACTAATATATAAAAAAAAACTTGGCATGAGTCTTTTTTTTTCCCTTTTAAAATTTTAGACCACACATTTGACCACTTTTAGACTCTTTTTTTCTCCTTCACAAGTATAACTCAGAAGTTTTTTTTTTTACTCCGTTGCAACTTTCAATCCACGAGACCACAAATGATACTTAAAAATTTATTTTGACTTAAAAATTATGTATTAACACTTTTACATTTGATAAATTTGAATATTTATTTTATTTTCATTTGATTTATTTGGTTAGTTTTGTCAAATATTATAGCATTAGAGACAATTAATGTAGTCATTAGTTGCATATATTCTAATTTTATAATAAATATATCATTTATAATTTTATAGTATATACTATTTTGTAAATTTTCATAATTTTATATCGTGATTGTGTGTCTTACAATACATAATACGATACATAAAAATGAAAAATAGATTCACGTTATTCAATCATAGAAAGTATAAATAAAAAATATAATCCAATAATAGTTTCGTAAAAATATACATTCAATAGAAAGATATTCTTAATTACACTAATGCATATGTAGAGGTTGTAAGTCAATAGAATAGATAATATAACCAAACAAAAGAGAAACCATTATAATCTAATATAAAATTCAAAACCATGACATCAATTTTGGATTTGAAATGATCCAATCAGTATACCTTAAGTCTCAATTATACTACATTATAAAATCAGTAACACAGCATCCCTAAAATTACAACTCAAATAACACAATTTAAAGGGACAAAATGGGCAAATGCCCTTTTTGCACAAACAAAGCAGCGTTTTGTCCCATTTCTCAAACTAATTAGGGAAATGCCTCTCTTTTCTAACTCGACAATCTAACTCGACACGTTTGATATAGCAAGTCTAGCTCTTGTAACAGCCTTGAGATTCCTCCAATTAAATCTGAAACCACAACGCAAAAAAGTGTAAAATAAAACTCAATAAACAAAGTGGATAACGAAGAACATATAATAACATAGTAAAACAAAATGGTGGTCAAATGTATTGATAATTATGTTTAGAGCAAGACTTAAGTACAGTACTTAGATGATGTTCTTTAGGTTCCTCTTTTAAGATTCTACCATGTGAGTTTTTTCTCATGGGATAGAAGTGTATTTTTTAGTTAAGTAACCACATGACTGAAACTTAAAAGGGGAACTTAAGGAACAACACCAAAAATACTGTACCTAAGTTTTGTTCTTATGGTTAATGCATGATATGAGAGCAAGAAAGTGGAAAAGTTTTGGATAACTTACAAATTTCATCATCTAATTGCATTGGAACCTCAGTCTCTCTTTGTATGTATGTGCGAGTGTTTGCTTATATATATATATATATATATATATATATATATATTTATATATATATATATATATATATATAAAAGAAAAGAGGCTAATTGTCTCATATTGCTTAAGAGAATGCGTTATGTATAGTATAACTTGCCACACTCTCTCTTAAAAATTATCATAACATTTGAGTGGTGTTTGTGGTGTGTCTTTATGTCAGAACGTCATTTACTCTTTCTTGTGTGTACTTGTTTAATTTTCGGTCAACTCTTCTCTATTTTCCCTCGATCCAAACGGAATATAAAAGGTAAACTGATGGTGTTGGATGTTGATGTGATTGTGAGTCACTGAGTCCTACTCCTAATGACTTTGGTGGCTATCGATTTCCTATTTGTCACTAGAGCAGTCCTTGTTGGTGGTGCCTGGCGTCGATACCACTGAGTTTTCTAGATCATGATTCATGGGTTCCAATTTTGATTGTTAATTTCTTCATTACTTTTTTAAGTTGATGAATGATTTGGTAGAGACCCATATAAAAATACAAATTCTTCTGATAGATATTATATATATATATATATATATTTATATTTTGGAGTTCTTTTGTAACTATTAAAATTAACATATACTAAATAAAAAATTATAGCAAAGCGGCTGCATGTTCAAGTTGGATTGGATAAGCTTACCAGGACCATATCAAATACATTCATATTTTCCCGGAACCATGCAAGAACTTGTTAGCTGCAAAATTTCACAAACCATATGTGAATAAATCAAAAGTCCCAAAGAAACATAATTTACACGCTAATTAAGCATCTCAAACTATTCACAATTATTTAAATTAGCCCCACAATTTCAAATTTGTAAAATCAAACGACCTTAATTTGAAATCCAGAAGAGAGGATGACATGGCTTGACATACAAGACCAACAGATAAATGGAGTGAAAACTTATTCACAAAATTAAACTTAAACTTAATAATAACACAGCCAGGAACTAAGAGCTTAACATTACCAAACTGATTCAATTGTTTAAGGAACAGATCGAGTTTTTTTTATGCTTGAATAGCTCGATCTATTCTTAGTGTTCTTGGGCTAGCATGGACAATTTCAAAATTTTTTACAAATATCCTTTTTAATTCTTAATTGTTTTTATTTTATTTTATATTTTTAACTGTGAAGTGATGAGGTAACTAAAGGGTGAATAACGAGGCTAACCTCGAGTTGGTAAAATGACATCTTTCAAATCATGGATATATTATATGAAATCAGTTTTAAGCACAAATGGATAAAGTGTAATTAACCTAGAGAAGAACAAAAATATCTTAAGAGAAAGTAGGGTGCAGAAGAATAAGGAAGAGTGAATGTGAGAAATTGAACATATGCCTATCTAGAGAGTCACATGAAACTCAGCCCGGATTGACAAGAAAAGCTCCACCTAATCTAATTGTTAGAAATTTATTTTTAGATAATCCTTCACAATCAAACTACAATTAATCGCATTCTCAAAAAAAAAAAAAAAAAAAAAAACTACAATGAATCAAAGTGAAATAATTTGATCCAAACATCTTTGAGGGACTACCAAGCAAATCGGATCCAACTTTTGGCCCAAAACCATGCTATAATCTTCATTGGCTAAATTAAATCAACTCTCATAAATTATAATCTTCATTGGCTTAATTATATTGGTTTTTAAAATATTAAATGATTAGTTTAAAAAATAACGGAAGCACGAAATTGAAACCACTAACAAATTATAGGGACAAAAAGGATTTAAAATTTGATTATAATTAGAGCAATACCACGAAAAGATAAAATGTATTTTTATAAACACTAACAAGTGTGTTGGTTCATGGGTGAGGAAAATCCCAACAAAAATATGGGATTTGGAAACATCCCAATAAGGAGTCAATATATTTTAATTAAAGATGTTTTGAGAAATGCTCTCTAAGCAAAACAATAATATTTTTGAAATGAAAAAAAGTAAGTAAATATTCAAGGCTTCAAAACAAGTTCCAATTTAAATATTTTTAGATTTAAAAAGAGTGAGATGTGGTCATTTAAATTTGATGTAATTGTGTTGTCTATGACTAAAAACATATATATATATATATATATATATATATATATGGTTCTATAAATTGCGCACACTAGCTAAAAAATTGTTTATGTCATCTTCGAGGTCTCATACATATGTTTTTATATTATTTCCTGGATGTACAAAGTCATTTTTTTTTTTGGTTGCCTAATACTTTCTCATTCTTGTAATCTAATTTCAAGTCTACAATTCTTTTTGTTACTTAACACTTTCTCATTCTTGTAATATAATTTCTAAGTCTACATATTAGACTTTTGTCTTAGGGGTTTATACTTTATATTTTTCTTAGTCCAAAAAACTAGGTGAAAATTCCTTTCTCACATCCTAATCCGTAGGCTAATTAATGGCATAATCCTAGGCCCTTGTTTATATGATGGATTTAGCAACTTCGACGTATGAAATTCTTTTGTTTGCTCATAGATATATCTCTCTCATGCATGAATGGTTTTTTTTTTTTTTTTCGCAGAGAGAGAGTTCAAAACCTACTAACAAATCTAAAATTGGAGGTAGCTCTTAAATTCTCTGTAGACATTTTGGCCCGTTTTGATGTTTTGTCCATACCATTCATGTAAACAACGTCCAAAATTAATCAATTCCTTTAATATCTTATGATTGTTATGTTTCTTGAAGCAGTAAGATAAGCCATGTTTAGCCATGTGATGCATTGGGTCGTCTTGATCTGGGTACTCGACAATACAATCTTGAAAACACTTCATAAAACATAGTGTACGGAGTGCAATGTCCTCTTCTTTTGACATTTTTTCACAAGTTTCCATATATTTTTCAATGCAAATATGAAATATGCTTTTCACTTTATCAATTTTAGAGGGATGATCAGGAAGTGGAGGTGAAAGTGAAAAAGGATGGAAATACCGAATACGTAGAGACAATATCATTTTAATGTACTTTCATGATAATAAAAATAACAAAATATATCATAACTATAATAAGCTTTTCTATATATTTCCTAGCCATCAATCCTCTCCCCCAAATCTGAAAATTTTTCTTATTTTGAATGAACATATCAGAACAATAGGTAGGAGTTAATTGCATTTGTCTTATATAGAATTGCATGATTTGATTCGTTTATAACTAAGATAATTTGACTTGTACATTAAGTTATTCTTATATTATTATTTTTGTTCAACGGTTTGTCGTATAAGAATTGTGACTGTTTGAATCGAAGTTTGAGAATCAAGTAAATGCCTTTTGGCTATGGTATAGTAGTTTTATCTCTAAACGAGTGGTATAAGAATTACGGCTGTTTGAAGTATTAGAACTAAGTAGTGCCTTTTGGTGACTCTTTGAAGTATGAGAATCAAGTAAGTGCCTTTTGGATATGGTATAGTAGTTTTATGTCTAGACATGTACGTGGTATAAGAATTATGGCTGTTTGAAGTATTAGAATTAAGTAGTGCCTTTTGGTGACTGTTTGAAGCATAAGAATCAAGTAAATGCCTTTTGACTATGGTATAATAGTTTTATGTCTTTAGGCTGTGCTCACAAGGTTTCATGATTTTTCCCCCTCCCTTTTTAATGTCATTTAGCTATGGTCACAAGGTTTCATAGGGCATTTTTTTCAATAAGAATTTCTATGAGGATGATTTGTTCCTTACTGGAAAAAATAATGTCATCAATCATGCACAAGTGTTTTTCCTTTTCCTTGAGCATGTGAAAATAAACCATTACATGCAAAGTGGGCCTTCCAAATTACTTTTCTTCAAGGTGATCTTGAGAAAATTATTAATCTTTTCAAATGAATTGTAGAGTAAGACCATTATCTTCCATTAGAAAGGATCAAGATTATTAAATTTATGTAAATAACTTTAGCTCTCACTTTGAACATGAAGGTCAAACAAGATTTTTTTTTTTTTTGCTGAGAATAAAAAACTCTTATTAACAGAAATAAGATACAAACTGAGCATCCTCCTTAATTACATCCAGAACAGAATGAGGAGCTGAATTAGAATCAAAGAAGCCAAAAAATCTATTTGAAAGTGACCAACGGCTAAGAACATGAGCAGCCTTGTTAGCCTTTCTAATAACCCAGTTAAAGGAAGAAGAAGGAACTAAACTAGCTAAATACTTAGTTTCAAAATACTACTAACTCTCCATGGAATAGAATCGGTGGATGAAGTCAGACCTTGGATGCAAACTTGACAGTTACTTTCAAAACTTACATTGATAAGTTTGTGATTCATCTCAGAACTAGACCTAGAATACTTATGCAATGGCCTAGCGCTCCTTTACTAGAGAAATGCCCCCAAATGTAAGGGCAAAAAGTGCTTCTTTTTTTTTTTTTTTTTTAAGAACACATGTGATTTGTGTGTTTTTCTTTAATCCTAAGAAGTCCAAAAAATTATATTTTAAATAAAAATCCAAACCAATTATCCTTAAGAGAATTAGTCTTTTATTTATTTATTATAATCCAATAGTTACACTGGGAGGAGGAGGGTGATTTGAACTTTGGACATTTACATGGGAAACACTATGAACATTAGCAAAATACTTATAAAAAAAAAAGAATAAAAATAATGAATTAGTAATATTAAAAAAAAAAGAATAATGAATTTTTTTTTAAATATTTTATAATATAGAGCATTAGGGGTGGCAATTCGTGTTCGCGTGTCGGGTTCGTGTCGTGTCAACTCATACGTATCCGACTATATGGGTCAACACTAACCCGACCTGTTTATTAAACGGGTCAAGATTCCTCAACCTTAACACGACCCATTTATTAAACGGGTCAATCGTGTCGACCTGTTTATCTAATTTTATCAAAATAAAGAAAAATATTTATGAAAAAACAAACAAATAAATATTTTAAATATAAAATTCAAAATTAATGAGTAACTGCATCACAAATAATCATTCAAAACTAAAACATATCTCAATATCATAAATAATCAATCACAATATGTCAAAGAAAATAAACTACAACAACTAATAAGTTTATATACCTAGGGTTTGAATGGTATATTGGTAAAATTTTATTTAATTAAACGGGTCAGACGGGTTAAACGGGTTCCATAGGTTGAACCCTAACCCAACCCGTTTATCAAACGGGTCCGTCGTGTCAACCCGAATATGACACGAACCCATTAAGTCTCAACCCATAACCTGCTAATTTCGTGTCGTGTCGTGTCGGGTTCGCGGGTCGTGTCCAATTTTGCCACCCCTATAGAGCATTAGCTAGATATTACCTAAGGTACATTTAAAGTTGTGCCTTATACCTCTAAATGTATCAGGCCCGCCCTGGGGTCAAATCTTTTGAAGGAAATTTAAGAAGTGAAATGATGGCATTAATCTAATTTTCACAGTGAGAATTAGTTCAGTAATATTTAAAATTACTCAAAAAAAATTTTCCTTTTTTTTTTTTTTGTTGAATAATACATTATATTGCCCAAGTCATCTCATCATAGGGAAAAAAAACTAGTCAGGGATATAGGAGATGGATTGGGACCCAAAAGTCAAGTTTGAAATTGCCCAAGCAACAAGATTGTGAGCAAGAAAATTAAGGACGATAGGGTATAATTTGCTACCCGATTAACAAAAAGAGAGAAGGATGGACAAGAAGAGAAATATTATTTACACAGCACTTTTATAATAAATTTTGAATGTTAGATTGTTATTGACTATTACTAGTGAGTAAAAAAATAATTTTAATGATGGGTTCAAATTAAAACTAATGACAACTTATTATTTATAATTTATTATGAAAGTGTTGTAAAAATATTAGATGACTAATTTGCACAAAACAGTAGTAGGTTAATCCAGAGAGAGAGAGAGAGAGAGAGGGAGAGAGATACTCAAAGGTAGAAAAGAAAGAAGCCAACAAAGAAATAGTAACAGCCACATGCATAAACACTTGCGTGAGTTTAAAGCGCTTGACATAGCATTAAATTAACATTAGAAAAATTCTAATACCGTAAAATGGTATAATTTGTGTCTCGACTGTTTCCTTGACAAATTATAAATGATGAAAAAAAAAAAAAGTAATAGGTCAACGTAAGAGTGGCATGCAACTAAATATAATTTAAAACATAAAATAATTACATTAAAAATTGTTGTAATTTACGTGGTACTATACTGTTGCTTTTTTTTTTTTTGAAGTCTTAACATTAACATAAACCGCACATGTGCTATGTTTTGTCTTAAAAAGTTGACCCCGCCTCGTTCGGGTCCGGACCAGCAAGCCAAGCAGTACTAAATAAAATGAGTAAATAAATAGTAGCAGCAGTATTGAGTGAAAATATTCCACAACCAAACCCACCACACCGTCATAACAAAGAAACAAAGAAAGAAGAAGAAAGGAAAAGAAAAAAGAAGTCGCGGTGATCCCAATAGAAACTGAGAATTTTGAGAGAGACAGAGATGGAGGAAGAACATCATGGTAGTAGCAGTAGTACCAGTAACTTGGAGACAGGGAGAGCGGAGAGATCGGTGTGGTTGATGAAGTGTCCTTTAGTAGTTGCAAAGTCATGGCAAGCTCATCCATCCTCGGACCCTCACCCTGTCGCTAAGGTTGTCCTCTCCCTCGATCCTCTTCAATCTGATTCCTCCTCTTCCCTCCAGGTATTTCTTTTCTTTTCTTTCTTGATCTACCTTAAAAAGTCTTCCGGAATTTTCTCTGTGGTTCAACTTTTATTGATTTGATCGAATTGCTCACCACTTTTGCTAATTAGGTTGTAATTTTGAATTTTAGTGCTTATCGGTGATTTAGGTTCATAGGAACTTTTGCAACTTGTCTATTTTGATTGGAGCCTGCTATGAATTTTGTTGTATTGTTTTTCTTGATTTGGAATTAAATCTTTTATCAATTGAATGGTCATAAGAAAAAAAAAAAAAAAAAAGAAGAAGAAGAAGATAGGCTATAGGTGAATCTTACAATAGCATTAATGGAAAATTTATGTTATTTATATTTAAATTGATGGAAATTTCGTTTGTTGGATAGGCATATATGAGGTTGTTGATAAGATGATCTTGTGGAGATGTATTTTTTCAACTTCACTAACCTAGTGCACATGTTGTGGTGTTGCATTATTAATTGAATGGTTCCCATTTGATTATCTTATTGTCTATCAGAGCGATGTGTTTTTGATAGGACAATGATTAAATGATTAAATTCGCTATTTCCTAACAGTTTAGGCTCTTTGGGACAATTGGTAATTTATCAGTTTTGATTGGTGAGTTACTAACAAACCCATTGGGTTTTTGAATCCACTACCTCAAGTGATAGTTGAGTTAGAATTCATTTATTTGACTAGCAGCTCATTGAATTATCTTCTTTGTACCTACTTTGTTGGTGCTAGATTCTGATGACTATAAAGCAGAAGGCATAAGTAGTAAGTATTGAAATAATCACTTTAAGGGCAATACATATCTATTTTTCCTTTATTTTCTTCTCTTTTAATAAATCAAGTGGCCGACTGGCTGCTTACTTTTTTTACCCATGCATATAAAAAGAAAGTGGACGTGATTTATTCAGGACTGTCTTGCAATCTGTGTTTGTGAGACTGTATGTCCACTCAATCACTAGAGATTTTAGCAACTATCTTATTTGTTGCTTTCAAATGCCCAGAAATCAATCCTATTTACAATATATTTGGTGTTTTGTTTGCTTTTATAACGCATATTCTCTACATATTTGGAGGCAAGCTTCCTGACACATTTTGAAATCGTTACCAGTTCACAATGGAGATGGCTGCCAATGAGGCAAGGAATATTCCGAAAAGTTATTCCTTGAATATGTTTAAAGATTTTGTTCCTATGTCTGTATTTTCTGAGACAAATCAAGGTGAGAATCTTAATTCCTGTTCTCTGAAGAATTTAACTACATGTGTTTCATTTTGTGGATTAGTAAATACTAACATTTTCTCTACACATGGCTGTTGTGGTGATCACATGCTGCACTGAAAGTATCTTAGGGAAGATGAGGGTGTGGCATTTAATCATATACCTACGTGGTTAAGAATTGTTAAAGCTGTTTTTGTTAATTGTTGACCAAAGTAGTACGTCTTGACCTTGATGGTTATGGGGTACACTATTGAACCCACAATTTGTATCTTAAGGTTGTCTACACCTCTGAACCACCGAGTACTGTATTAGGGATGTCTTAGTTTCATTACTTTGAATCATTCTCATATGCACCCTTTGTGAGAGTTTGTCTTTTTAAATCCTACACAAACTAAACAAACTCTGGAAATCCTAAATCAGGTGGCTCTGCAGAATTATGCTGGAGCATGTAGCTTTTCCTTTCCATAGTTATTATTATTTGTATTAGGTATTTCAAATGGATGCACAGACATTTATTTAAGCTACTTCATGATCTGTTTTTTCAATGTAAATTTTGGCTCTTTTTAATTCGTGAGCAGCTAATGTGCATGTAGGGAAGGTTGCAATGGAAGGAAAGGTAGAGCATAAGTTTGACATGAAGCCCCATGGTGAAAACATTGAAGATTATGGCAAACTTTGCCGTGAAAGGACAAAAAAGTCCATGATAAAGAATAGATGTATACAGGTAGGGCATTTGACTATTAATTTGCTTTTTCCATTGCAGTTTTCCTGTAACTGATTCTAATGATTTTTTCTTTTTCTTTTTTGTTCATTTGATTTCTTTCAAAGGTGATTGACAATGACCGTGGAGTACATATGAGGCCCATGCCTGGAATGATTGGTTTGATTTCATCCACTTCCAAGGTATTCACTTGATCTGTTTTCATTGTGTAAGTTAAGCAGTGTACTGATCACTTGTGGTATATGTTGGCTTCTTCAATGAACTCTCTTTCCTGCTGAATCATTTTGATGTTTCAAGGTGAAAAGAAGACATCTTGCCAAATCAATGGAAACCTCCATATATATATATATATATATATATATATATATCAATGGCAATCTCCACTCTCTCTTGCAACCCAACCTGTCCTGATAGAGTCTAATTTCTGGCAGTGTCTGGCCCTAGCTAAGGCTTGAATGTTTTGATATTGTATCTTAGATAAGTTGAGGGATGTCAAGCTAGGATAGAAGGTGATGCAGTTGGGAGAACCATTAATTTAGATTTACTTCAATTTAATATTGAAGCCTATATTTTTGGGTAAATAGAGGGGGAACATCTTTAGGGTGCTGAAATAAGCAAATCCTAGAGTTCTCCAATGACAATATAATTGATAATAAAAGTCACATATTTTACAAACTTTTCATCATCTCTATTTATAGGATGGTTTGTAAAGTCAGAGATTTTACAAACCATTTCCCTTGTACACATCAACTTACTAACAAACACAACCCCACACCAACCCCACACCAACCCCCCCCCCCCCCCAAACACACACACACACACAAAAGGATTGTCATGCATCTGAAGGCCTGGGTCAATGTGTAGTCATTTACTTTTATTTCCAACTCCAGTCTAAATGTTCAAATGATGCTAATTTAGTCTAATTTGATTTTGGAGTCAATTGTATTTTTGTTGGTCAAATTTATTTTATTTTAGGTCCAATTATTTTCATTAGGTTTATTGGTCTATCTATTTAAATTCGTAGAGTAATCTCATTTTTTTGTAATTTAGTAAGTGGGATTTCCCAAGTCATTTAACATTAAGTTTCTTAAGTCAATTAGAATCAGTATTTTCCTTGGTCAGTTAGAAACCTGGTCATGGGTTATAAGCTCAATAATGTATTCCTATGGAGGGTTATTGTTTTGATGAAATAAAATTTCTCATTAAAATTGTCCCAATGCTCTTATGTCAATTCCAGCCAACCTTAGGAGTTAGGTGTTGACTCCTAAAGGTGTTCTTTTGCTTGGCGCTGACTGCTAGGTCAGCTATCTTCGTTTCCCTGTTCTTTAATTGCCGTGTTGCATCTTTTTGGTTTGTCCTGCCTCATTAGGTTTGTGTAACATTGTGGAAGTTTACATATACTCACGCACACACACAAACAAACTCACACACACACACCACACTTATACAACTTCTGTGGTAGGTGTAGGTGCGTCTCTGAGTAAGTAAATTTAGTTTTTTTTTTTTTTTCTAAAATAGGCACAACTACATGTTTGGAAGACCCTTGCATAATGGTCATTGCCAATTATCTGTGACAGGATAAGAAGAAGGCTGCACCAGTGAAGCAATCAGACATGAAAAGAACTAGAAGAGATCGTGGGGAACTCGAGGATATAATGTTTAAATTATTTGAAAGACAACCAAATTGGGCCTTAAAGCAACTTGTCCAAGAGACAGATCAACCGGCAGTATGTGTTTTGATTATTTTAATTATTTATAAATTTTCTTTGTTTGTATTAGTAGCTCTCTTTTGCATTCTGTTGCATGTTTAGGATGAAATGCTATGCTGTTTGTTTTATTTATGTGAAGGACACTTAGTAAAAATGGAATGATGGTTTAAGTGATCATTAATTTCTCAATATAGCTTGAACAATGCCAACCCATATAAACTTTGAGTCACCTGATTGCTTGGAATTCAGTGAAGTTTATAATTAAACCTTTTTAATTTACATAACAGACTTTTCTTTTGCACCCAGTGTTCTGAGTAACAATTACAGTGTGCTTATCTTATTATTAATATTACTTTCAACTTAATTTTCACCTGTCAGAATATTGGACTTTCTCTTTCTTTGCAGCAATTCTTAAAGGAGATATTGAACGAGCTGTGTGTTTACAATAAAAGGGGAACCAACCAAGGAACTTATGAGCTTAAGCCAGAATATAAGAAGGCTGCTGAAGATACAAATGCTGAATAATTCAGCACCTCTCTTAATGTTAATCAACTATTTTTCGATTTTTATATTTCCAATTGGAGCAGGAAAGACACAAATCCACAAGTTAAAGGTGAAAAATTAGATTATGGATGGATGAGACCAAAGCACCAGCAAGAAAGTATCAAGCAAAGAAACATCCTAGTTTTCTGGAATCCACAGATGCACTTTGTACACAATCTTAGTTTGATTCAAGCAAGGGTAGAATAACATAAATGATAGTGATCAACAAAACTTGTTCACCTACTGTTATCTTGATGTAGCATGCGTGCTTATTCAATGGACTTTTACAGTTTCTACTTCAAGATGGTACTGATTTTTGGACACTGATGTTTCTCCAAATCTTACTTTACGCTCTTGAAAAGTTAATTGTTTCACTTTCTTCAAATTTGCTTTACTATAAGCATTCCATAATATCATATTGTGCAGATACTGTGATAAAATTCCCTGCCCCTGATAGATGTAAATAATAGTGTTTGTCAAACCTTTAACCTTGCAATTTTTTTTTAATAGAAGGAAACAAAGAAATGCCAGTTCTCTTTTAAATGTCCAGTTTTTCATTTGCAGTAGTGTAGCTAAATAGCTATATTGCTATTTTAGCTACACCAAAATAAAAAAATAGAAGGTGCAATAGTGGAGCTAAATCTAAAAGATTTAGCTCCTCAGTGCACTGTAGCTCAAAGGTAAATAAAAAAATTATTTTTTTATTCTCCCTTCAAATAAAATATAATTTCTCCAGCTAAACTCTGCCTCACTCTCAACTCTCTCAAACTCACCTCTCTATCTCACCACTGCAGGCCCACCCGACTCTCACCTCTCTATCTAACCGCTGCTGGCCCACCTGACTCTCACCTCACTATCTCACCGCCGCCGGTCCACTTGAAGCTCAACATCACTGGCAGTGGTTGATATTTGCTTTGATTTGTGTAGTGAGTACTATGGTTGATGGGTTTGGTTTGATTTGTGCAGTGGGTGCAGGGTTTGTATTGATTTTTGCAATGGGTGTGATGGTTTCTAGTGGTGGGTTCAGTGGTTGATGGGTTTCATTGGTGTTTTTTTTTTTTTTCCCCCTGTTGTGGACTGGTGGTGGTGGTGGTTGTGGGTGTGGCTGATGGTAGCCAACCCATTGCCGTCCTCCATCTCATCGATCTTCATCGTTTTTTTTTTTTTTTTTTTTTTTTTTTTTCCTGCTATCGACTGCTAGTGGTGGTGGTGGTGGTGGTGGTGGTTGTGGGTGTGGCTGATAGTAGCCGACCCATCGCCGTCCTCCATTTCACCGATCTTCATCGTGTGTTTCATTGATTTTTTTTTTTTTTTTCCTGCTGTGGACTGGTGGTGGTGGTGGTGGTGGTGGTGGTTGTGGGTGTAGTTGTGGCTGTGTCTGATGGTAGAGGTGGTTGTGGTTGGTGCTATGGATGTTTTTTGGGTAGTGAAATATATTATTTTATTGTAGAAAATATATTATTTTATTATGATATTTATATTATTTTATTTTATTGAAAGCTAAAATAGATTTACTGCTGCAGCATGTGTATAGGTAAAATAGATAAAGTAACTTTTGGTGGAGCTAAAAAGCTAAATTTTTAACTCTACTGCTGTGGATGCTCTTGGATGCTGTAAACATGTTTCTCTGCTACTTGGAAGTCGCTTCTTCTTCTTCTTCTTCTTCTTCTTGTTTTCGGGGAGGGGAGTGGTTTGTCTTGCCATTTTTTAGCCACAGCAGAAGTGGGCCAATAGGTCATGCACTTTGGAGGGCTGAAATCTTGTAATTCAGAGAACTCTAACTTTGGAGGTTGATTTCTCTCGAACAAAATCTCTTGCTTCTCTATTATGTTTTGATTCTCTATTTGTGACGTAGCAAGTAACAACTAGAATCATAATTGATAAAGAGCAAATAAAAAACTTAGATGGTTATGGTGGATTAAGATGAATGTTTTTTTTCGGATGGTTCTCACTAAGAAGTAAGAACCATCCAAAAGTAGTATGGTTGAAGAGGGTATAAATATATTCGTACTACAGGGACCTGTTGGCTATTCATGCCCACTGCTTACTGCCTACTGATATGTGATGACTTTTGAGCCGGCCCAACAACTATATAGTAATTCTGTAATTGTCCAATTGATAACATTTTTTCCCCTTTATTTTAAGGTTTCTCGGTGCTAATAATGGAGAGTGCATAATCTGATTTCCTAAAAAACTACGAAGGGTACATCTAATACCAATCTTGTCAATGAGCAGGCTTGGTCGTTAGGCATGAAATTTGATGCTTTGAATATGTCCATTTTATATTATTCGTCCCAGCACTAGTAGGCAGGTGTTAGCCGGCTTAATGATAAGAAGCTCTAATGGCCCATTACTTTGCAAGTTTGAAGTTGTGGGTTCGAGTATGTGTACGCCTTATCTAGTGTTTGGGTAGTCACACGCTTTGCATAATAGAGTTTAAGTGGGTCGGGAGTAGTGAACACACTTGCAAGTCTAATTTTGTATTCATAAAAAAAAAAATAATAAAAACAAAAGTATTGGGCCAAATGCATCATGAAGATCAATTAGGCTAGTCTAGTTTAGGAATTATGTTGTCTAAGGAAAAAAAAAAAACAACCAAAAATAAGTTTAGGAAACATGTTGGAAGTTGTGAGACGGAACACTGCAAATATTACAATCAGAAATGGCTGCAAATTCCTGACCACCTACCTGAACCACACCATTCCTAGACTCTTATGGCCTGTTTGGAAGTTTAGAGAGGGAGGAGAGTAGAGGAGAGTAGTGGGGAGGAGAGTAGAGGGGAATAGTTCCCCTCTACATTGTTTGGATGTTTTTAAAATTAGTAAGGCGGAAGGGGGTAATTAGCCATTTAGAGAGAGTAATTTTGTTAATTTAGAAAGGGTAAATTAGGAAATTCATTTAGCTAATAATTTATTCACTTTACTCTCCCTCCAAATCTCTCCAATTTGGAGGAATTAAAAATGAGGGGTTAGAGGTAGTTGAAACCCCTCCAAATTCTTCCCCCTCATTCCTTAAAAAACTTCCAAACAAGGTAATTGAATTACTCTCTCTCCCTCTACTTTACTCTCCCTCCTTTTTTTAACTCCCAAACAGGCTATTAATTCGGTGCCTTGTGTTATCATTGGATTCGAAGAGGACATGTGAGGACTGAACCACTGAAGAAGACCAATAAAAAGTTAATTGCCAAAATGTTTATAAATTGTAATAGCAATTCCTTCAACCACATAAATACATAAATAAATAAATAAAAAACCACCATGGGCTACCATTCCCTAACACATTCTCTCTCTCTCTCTCTCTCTCTCTCTCTCTCTCTCTCTCTCTCTCTCTCTCTCTCTCTCTCTATATATATATATATGTATATGTATATATATGGTGTTTGTAATAGAGTTAGTATAATTTTTTTTTCAATAAAATGTAATATTTATAATTATTGATTGTAATAATTAAATTTATAAAAAAAAAACTTGTTTACAAGTATAAGCCTAATCAATTAAGGTATAAAATTTAATTACAAAATTACAAACCCACTTTTTCTGATGTATTAATTCAATTTTCAAATATGTATTGACTTTATTATGAAACATTTATTTTATTTTATCTCATATCATCAGTTTATTCAAGCAGATGAATTAGCTTGTTAATAGAATACAATATTTAGGGGAGATGTTGCCAATAATTTATTCTTTTTTACTATTTATGGAGATGGTAATTTTGAAAAGGATATTGATATTGATTATCCAATTATTTAATTTTTACAGAATTGAACGTTAAGTGAGATCTACAAAGATTTTAGGTATCATTCTATAAAGGTATTTTAGGAAGTTTGATTGGAATATAATTCCATTCTATTATTTTATTATGCTGTATAATATTGTGAGACATAGATTTAGAGTTATATTTCTATGTTATTACCAAACATTTACATAGAAATAATTATTCCATTAAAGTTGATTGTATTCCTTCCAATACTTACTCTAGTTACTTCTATTCTCAAACAATCATTATTACAATGCACCAAATATGCACTTAAATATCTATGGGTGCCTGGGTCCGTTTGGGAGGAGGAAATGAAATGGAATGGAAAAGAATAAAAGGAATATTTTAGAATATTCTTCCCTCCCTTTATTTGAGAGTTTTAACGGAGGGAATGAGAAGTCTATTCTCTTGTTTGGGAGTTTAAGTGGGAAGGAATGAAATAGTTAGGAGGGAATGCTCATTCCTCCCTTTTCCCTCAAAACCTCAAATTTTTGTTCCCCTCAAAATTGGGAGGAATGGGAGGGAATAGATTTAGGTTTAATGAAATTTTTACTAAAATTCCCAAAATACCCTTATATATTCAGCATTTTATTTTAAAATAAGGGTCTAATAGTAATATTGTCATAAAATGATTCAATTTCATTCCCTCCATGTTACTCCCAAACAAGATTACTTACATTTTATTCCTTTCCATTTCTTCATTTTAAAACATCTAATCAAGGTTACTTAATTCCATTCCATTCCATTCTTTTCCATTCCTTTCTCTTACTTAAATACATTCCATTCCATTCGTTTCCTTTCCATTTCCTTATGATCATTCCATTTGTTGGGAAATCATCATGTTTGCATCGTATACAAAACATACGCAGCGGAAAAATAAACGGATTTACTTCATTCGCAATCGATAACATGTACTATGTAAGTTTCAGAATATAAGAACAAGAGAGTGTACCTTGATGCGGTGAATTTCAAAACCGAATGAAGAAGTACTCGGGAATACTTTCAATCTTCACTCCAATTCCACTCGATGCCCAAGATGTGTGGTCTCTCAATCAGTTCTTTGTATCTAGAGAGAATATGAAAGAGTGTCTCTCTTCCTTATTTCATTACCATTAATCTGATAAAACATACAAACCATTTTATTTTATATAAAATTCTGTATGTTTCTCTCCACATAACTGATTATCTAATTGGGCTAGCCTTTTGGGCCTTCCCAATTGGGCTTTAGTGTGTGGCTTGGAGTGGGACCAATAGGGAACAAATAAGACACTAGCTCCAATGGGCCTTGGGCTTTTCTGTCAACTCTTAACAAGTCCAAAGTTACCATTAATTATATTTAATACTACTATATAAATATAATTGCACTCTAGGCCTCATTAATAAATTATATCCCAAGACTTTATTATACATGCAACCCCTTCATAAAATATTCGTAGTAATACAAAGTCATGAATATAGACTGCCACTTTGTAAATTACTACATCTTAATCCTTGAGTACCCGGTTTAATTCTTTTGAGTTATTTACCATATATTTATGAAATCCAATTTTATAAATATATACTTTAGTCTTACTAAAGTGGTTAGGCCTAACTCCCTGAATAACTGTACCCATTAAACTTATCTCAAGGGAATATTTTATATCTCCGTTAAGAGACTATGAATTCCATCTTGAGAATATATGTTCCATCAACACTAAATGTGGCTGCCCAACATACTGAGGTTTTGACCGTTACTTTAGATCTCACTCCTGATATATCAAAGCAACCTACATTTCATGATCAGGTCCATTATTCTCTCAGGATTAAGAGTTCATGTGAATACAAATCGTGAGATTTATTATTCAATTGACAGTCGTTAGGAGAATAATAAATCTCACAGCGGTCCAGTTCAATATGTCTTAACTCTTAAAACATATCAACATATTAACTAGAAGTCACCACTTCCATGATCAAGACAAATCATCGTAGTTAATATGTTATAGTCTTCGCAGATGAAATGTCCAATTTCATCACCGACTACAAACCAAAATTCTGAGTTTACAAAGAACTTGTGATTTATATCTTCTGTGACTTTTCACATAAATCACATACTATGCATCTCATAGACTATTTGATAATGTCCGAATATTCATGTTACCATTATTTTAGATAAGAATAAAACAACTTTATTAAACATAATATTAAGTCATACATCATTTCTCAAATAATGTTATACATAATATTATACATAGCATCATTATACAATAGGATTTAAGGGCACATATCCTAACACCATTCCATTCCCTTACAAACGCCCAAACGGAGCCTAAAGCAAAATGGATTGAGTTACTATCTTTGTGTTAGTTGTGTGCAATCTATGATTTAGCAAATAAAAATGACAATCAACATTCTGAAATGAATTTTAGACTTGTATTCTATGCATCCTTTTATATTGATTGCTATGTCAACTTTAGACTTTATATATATATATATATATATATATATATATACATGAATAATAATTGGGATTAAGGCTTAGTTAAGTTTAGTTAATAACACTTGAATAATAAAATTGACCAGGTAACAATAATATAATAAGAATCACCTTGTCTCAACCCTTTTATGAAAGGATGACATAAGATCAGAGCTAATTGATAAGCTTTCTGTTATAGACGTCTACTTTAACAATATGTACACTTGCGCTTCTAAGCGCATTGCCATTGCCCTTTTTTATTGGATTTCATCATTGCGACCATTTATTCGCTAAATGCGGCATTCACATCGATCGTTCACACTAATCAAATTGCTAGATTACTTCAAATTATTCCATCATGTTAGTTCTTGATCCGTGTTGAAATTCCATATAGGAAAATTTTGGGAATGGTTGTGTGGCTCATAATGAAGAAATCCAATTGCCTTGGTATCTCTGGTATATAATAATTTGATGGAAAAAAATGGAGATATGACTGGAACTGTTTTAGGAGTGTCCTTAGATCCAACATGAGAAAGAATCACTGATATTCTAATACTATACATTGGCTTTTCTATATTTTATTTTCTGTTTTGTTTTTTAGACATGGTAAACATGAGCACGTAACTTCCACTAAGCACTGATCTTGATAGAATTTGGGTTGTACAGTCAGATCTTTTCTTATTATCTAACTCGATTTACAATTTCCCAAGCAAATTATGTACATTAAGATCCTCTGTGAAGCCAATTACTTTACTGCACAAAAAGTTTATAGTTCGTAAAACTTTGTTCTTGTTCAAAGTTCCTTGCAAGTTGCAACGACATATCTTAATAATATATGAAACTATATAAGGGTTCGAGAGAAAACTTTTATAGATTGTGTATATTATGCCTCGATTATCTTACTAGTTGCATGGCTTTTAATTTGTCGAGATAAGACTAATAAAGCTGAACTACTTGAGCTTGTGATTGACAATAAAAAGACGTCACATAACAATAATAGGTGGTGCCTCATCGAGTGAATGTTTGAACAAGAAGATTATGCCTAGCTAGAACAAGAGAGAGAGGCCTTGTTGAGCATGAATATATGGTCACTAATGTGTCTCCCACTCCCACTGATTCAACTTTGCCAGACCCACAGAACAACGATATTTGATGGTCTTGATAATGACCAACTAGGAATCTTCCTTGTCAGCTTTGGAAGATTTTTCTTTGTACATAGCATCTTTTTTCTCAAAGATTCCAATGCTATCTTCTCAAAGAGAACGAGCAATTGATGATCAAGGGATAAACTTCACTTGGACTTTATATGGTATTGGTGGGCAGAGGGGTACCCCAGTCAAGGGGACCTCTACTTGCACAATGGTGCATTTTAATGGAGACTTTTATTACTCCCATGAACGTGGATGCCAAAAGTGAGAGTCTAGCTAATAAATGAAGAGAGAGAGAGAGAGAGAGAGAGAGAGAGAGAGAGAGAGAGTTGGATGGTCAAAATGGTCTCGATTGGAAAATGCAAGAGTGGTCCTGCCACTTTATATTCTTAGATCAACACACACACTCTTAAAGATGATCATTACCATTAGTTTTAGTGAAACTCTTCTAATTCTTTTTGTTCTTTGTTCTTTCTCGAGTCTCTTAATCGATCTACGTTGGCCACGTGTATATGAAGGTCATTATCAAGTTAATATCAAACAGCTTTGTTCTCCATTTTGGAAGAGGATTGTCGGTTATAGATAGATAAGAAAATTCGGCAAGCATATGGAAAAAAAAAAAAAAAATCAAAACTTTGTTCATAGTTATTGAGTTTTACGCAATTTTGTATGTTTTAATTGGTGTATATAAAAATGGTGTCGCTTGTAAGTGTCATAGCTAGGCCATGTAAAAATGATAGCAAAATAATAGCAATCTATGATCTATCACCTCAATGGCCAATGACTTCTCTGTCAAATGATATTCT
This sequence comes from Lithocarpus polystachyus, assembly GCA_033629205.1. Classification (NCBI taxonomy): domain Eukaryota; kingdom Viridiplantae; phylum Streptophyta; class Magnoliopsida; order Fagales; family Fagaceae; genus Lithocarpus; species Lithocarpus polystachyus. The sequence goes on along the minus strand of CM066163.1, from coordinate 11,302,154 downwards.
TTTATGTTTCTGAAGGAGTCTAAGGCTTGAATACTCACTCCCCATTTAAAATAAAAAGCACTTATCACCTCAATAATTTGAGATTTTTTTTGTTTGTGGTTATTTCTAACATTGTTCTACGCAAATATGAACAACGTATGTTAGTAAATTTTATTTTTTATATTTAATAAACGAATAAAGGTGAGCAGTGTATGCGAGTGCTATCTTTTCCCATGAAAGATCTGTAAAAGGTCAATTGGAAACAAAGCTCAAGTTTAACAATCTTCTATTTTTATTTTTGTTTCACCGGGTAAAAGTATAATCTCTTTAATTTCCTTAGTGTTGTTGTCAACTATCCGTGAAATAATGTATATGTTCCCCTTGTTTTTGGTAGAAAACATTTCCTAAAAAAATGACTCACTTTATGAAAAATAACATATTCTTTTATTTTTTTTTAAAAAGCTTATTCATTTCCATGATTGCAATCAATCATTTTTCTATGTGCGGTTGCTATTATGAAAATGAGATATAAAAAAAAATTTATATGTTTTGCTTGCATAGATGTCAATAATATTTCATCTAGATTCTAGAGGGAAGCAACAAATATTAAGAACATCAGTATATTGTATCGCAATGTATTTTGAAGGTGGCAACGCTTCTTTTGAGCTATATATAAGAGTGGGGTGTGCCACTACCAATCACTATGGTTTTAAGTTTCTTTTTTAAAAAATTAACGCATGATGATAATTCAATTGAAGAAAGGACTTCTCATATTACAAGCAATTGTTGATGACTGTCTTGGCCTCAAGCATAAAGGGAAGCTCACATCCTAAGCAAGGACACACGTCCCAGACTAATTCGTCTTTTTATTTCACGTGGATTTTATTATTTTAGATTCTGTGTTGTCTTGTTAATGCTTTAATGCTAGTAAGTAGTTATATTAATTACAGTTTATAGTTTTCTAGATAGATTTTTAACTATCAATTTTGTTTACTTGGATAATGGTATTGATATATACTTGAAGTTTCATAAATTTTTTTTTTTTTTTTTTTTTTGAGAACGAAGTTTCATAATCTATTAGTTTAGATAATTCTGTTTTCTTAGTTGCATGGCATAGTTAGAAACTTAGAATATCCTCTCCATTGATTTAGTTTCTACTTGGTATATATCTCAAATAATTGATGTAGTGTAGTTAATGTATTTACCATCGATATGAAAGAATCATCATCAATAAAAGAAAACTCATCTTCATTGAGACAAAATATACTCTTTTAAAAACAAAGCCAAATTATAAAATCTGCTTAACAAAGGCCATCTATATGTAGTCTACAATCAAATTGAAGCTATAAATTAAATTGATCACAAATAAATTTCAAATAAACTTATGAACAAAGACTTCCATTTATGAAAACATACTCTAAGTAGGAAAACATTTTCTATTTTTGGGCCATTTTTGAGCCTCAAATTGGAAAAAGACACAAAATTTGAATTTCCACAGAAATTTAAGTGGGAAAGAAAAAGGATTTTAGCAAAAAATGTTGTTTGGAAAAAAGTTAATAGTTGGTCAACAACCAATTAATGTCAATTAACAACAACCTAGCTATGGAGTATGGAGTTTATTTGTAGTGGTCTATTGATTAGGTAAAGTTTCAGAAATTTTTTTCTACTACTCAATGTGAAAAACACATTCAACTCTATCATTCTCGTTTTTCATTGACTATAAAAATACATTTTTGGTTCACTTGCACTTTCCGTCATACCAAATACCATGAGACATAAGAAATATTTTTCATCAAAATAAATGGAGAACCATAAAAGTTTATTGTGGCAAAAAGAAAAGGCCATGAGATCGTTGGGCGTACATCAAGGTGACTTAAATATTCAAACCATTAATTATAGAAATCTTTTTTTTTTTTTTTTGGAGAGAGAGAGAGAGGGAGAGCTTAATTTGTGGATGTTTATCCTATATATATTTGAGATTTCAGACTTGCTATGATAATTATCTTGAAATTTTTTATGACATTTTAGAAGGAATGATAACAAAAAAATAAAAATGCAACAGGCTAAATCACTTAAACAAATATCTTGAAAAATCAATAAAATGGATCTCAAATCAACCAAACATTGAAAAAAGGATCTTGTTAATAAGTACCTTAAGAGCATAGGTTAAATAGTAATAATTACTCAATTATGAGTTGTCATGCATATGTTTCAGAAAAAAAAAAAAAAAAAAAAAAACACATCGCATTTGTCAATAATTAATTAATTTGCACGCATAAATTCATTATGTTTAGGTATGATTTTTCTAAAATTTGTGCACAATTTCACTTTCTTTAAAAAAATGTATAAAAAATATTTTTTTAGTATAGTATTTGTAAGGATTCAATTTGATTCCTAACCCCAAAGGATGAAAGGATTTAAGTCCAAAGAGACCAATACAATGAATTTATAAAGAGTGAGTTAGAAAACTAGGGAGTTGGACAACAAATATAGTAGATCTAAATGATAAGAAAATAAAAATAAATTGGTTTTATCCAAAGAAAATCATCCTCGACACAGTCTGAGGAGGTTAATTCTTGTATATATTTCTTTTGAATTTGATTACAAGTCCAGTTTTTGTTGCTACAGTGTTTTTCTACCAATCCTCCCATCCCCTTCTACAATGGGATTCTCCTTCTTTATATTGCCCCTCATTATTCCATCTCAGCCATCCACATGTTGATTAGATGGCTTGCCCTTGTCCTTGTCCCATCAGCACCTTCTTAAAGCCTTTTAGAGATAGCTGTAAGGCTGATTATCACTGTTCATGTACCATTTCCTCAGTAATGCAACCAGAGAGTTAGCTATAGAGCATTAAATGCAGTGGCAGCTTTCCCTTAAATATTTCCTACTTTCTCGTTATCTTATCCCCTCCCAATAATTACCCTTACGGGTAAAATTGCCCAGAACGCTACTCTTGATGGCAGGCCTGCCCTTCTGACCTCTGTTTTGACAAGCTAAGGTGTCATCTATCCTTGGACCTCATTCCTAAACCGTCAGGTCCAGACCACTTTCTTCATTCACTAATATAGACTTCCGCGATGACATCTATCTGTCTTCGGATTATTAGATGTCCCTGGGCAGGGTCCATGACCCAATATACACTACTGGGCCTATCATCCCTACAGTATTAAATGTACCTTGACATGTAACCTAATGTTAGTAATACTACAGTTACTACTCGAGACATGAGCTTTGCCTAGGGATTTATGAAAGAATTTCTTTATCTTTTTTTTTTTTTTTTTTTTGTGTGTGTAGGAAAGATTTTTATTTTATTTTGTTTTGTTTTTGAGAGGTACATAAGAAAAGACATTGGATCATATATTCGAGTGAATAGGTCAAAATATGCTGCTGATTGACAGATTGGGCTATATGAATTGGGGCTTGTTTTGTAGAAGTATTTTGAAATTTTCCATTTTTCCTTTTTGGTAAAAAATTTTTAGTTATCAATAATTCCAAAAGTCATTTGGAACATCCAAATCAACTTGCTTTGCAATTACAAGTGGAGTTTCCTAGCTAAACCGTCATGCAAGTCTTCCATACTTTTGGTATTCAATTAAAAAGGCATTGTAAAATTGATGTATATATTTTTTTGCTAAGTTTAAATGAATGTATATCATAGCTATTTTCATAAAATGTAACGCTACAAGACAAGCATGAAATTAAGAACAATGCAAATGAGTAATTTAGTCAATTTTGACGACCCTTAAGTCTTAATGCTGTAATCATCACGAAAGATTTCCAGTCAAAAAGGAGGAATCGATCAACCTCAAAGGATATGCATTATGGGTCCTTTTTTATTTTTTATTTTTCATAATACTATTGCACATGCAATTCATGAAATTACATGTTCCTGTCTAATCAATGTTGTGTATATCTTCTCTCTTAACAAAAGCAAGTGAAAATTAATTTTCACCAAATATCTCTGCAAGTCTTAGCTCTTGTATGGTGTGCGAGTTGGGTGGAATCACTTTATTTGCCAAAAGAGCCAAACAAAAGGCAATAAAGAAAAGCACAAGTGGGTTTTATCTGCTAGCAAGTGAAAAAACGTGAAAAGAGCCAAAGCACATAAAGCTAGAGAGATCTTTCCAAGGAATGGAAAAAACTGGTTTAATCCGGTCGTGTCTTTGTGCTCAATCTCACTTCATAGTTCATTCACCAATAGTTAAAAAATAGGTTTTCACACTTTCTTTATTGACTTATATATTGTTGCATTTTTTATATGTCCAAAAGCAATAGGGTTTTGGAAAAGAGGGTCATGAAAATTAGTTCCTTTAGTAATACTCATTTAAGTACTGCGACTGATATGGTTATTCACCATGTTATGAAAGTTTGCAAGAGAATCTCAACCCTATTAGAAAACAAGAAGAAAACAAGAAATACAAAATAATATTCCTTCTTTGTTGTTATAATTGTGCTATCATATAAAAGTGGGTCACATGTAACAATACACAATAGTCAAAAGAAGGGCACAATGTTGAGAAGGGCATTTCTTTAGTTCACGCAAGTATCAAAAGATTAAAAATGCAAAGGTTCAATTTAAGGCCACCAACAGAAACGCGTTTTTATTTGTTAAAAAAAAAAAAACAGAAAAACTTTTTTTTTTTTTAAATTTATAGTCAAATGAAGGGCACAATATTGAGAAGGGCATTTCTTTAGTTCACGCAAGTATCAAAAGATTAAAAATGCAAACATTTAATTTGAGGCCACCAACAGAAACACGTTTTTATTTATTAAAAAAAAAACAGAAACACGTTTTTTTAGATATATATATATATATATATATATATACATGTATATGTATATGTGTATATATATATATATATATATATATGTATATGTATATGTATATATTATGGTTAAATGGACGGCACAATATTCCCTTCAAATCCGTATCAAAAGATTCAAAATGCAAACCTCCAATTTAAGAGCACCAACAGAAACGCGTTTTTATTTATTATAAAAAAAAAAAAAAAGAAGCACGTTTTTATTTTATGCATTTTTTCCTTGTAATTATTTATGTTGCATGATTGGCACCTACTCTCTCCCAGTTCCCATGCGAGAAGTTCAACCTGCCTCCTCCTCAGGGATGGCAATGTGGTGGAGCGGGCCTGAAGGATGGAGCCTGCACTTTTGTCCCGCATGGTTTTGTCTTACCCCATTTTCGCTTCGCCCCACATGATAGGAAAAATTTTCTTGCCCGGTCTCCGCCCCTTGGGGCCCTGCGAAGCCCCATCCCACCCCACCCCACCCCACCTCATAAAACTCTACTTCTTGTTAATTTGCCCGGTACTATTGCAATTGTTTTCAATAAAACCTGTTTCGTTAATAAAAATATAGTTGAAATTAAAAATAAATTTATTTCATCAAATCAAACTAATTTTTAGAAAATATTGAATAATATTATTAAAGTGTTTAACAAGACAATATCACAAAAAAAAAAAATTCATAATACAAAATCAATGATTTAATAGTATATAAATTTTTTTATAATAAAGAAAAAAGAAAATGTTAAAATTGGTACCTTATTTCCATCCTTGCTAGAGAAAAAAAGAGAGGCAGAAATCCTTATTGGGTAGAATAAAATAAATTGATGATATGTTTGTTTAAATAGTAGGGTTTTAGAGTATGAAAAATTTACAATTTAACCCTTATCAATGTAGGGTGGGGCATGTTGGGTCTAAAAAGTCTAAACTTATCCCCGCCTCGCCCCGTGGTGTAGGGCTAAAATCTCACCCCATCCCCGCCCCACGACCTTTGCGGAGCGGGAAAAACCCGCGTGAGACAAAGCGAGGAGGGGCAGAGATTTTTCTTTGTGTTATAATTTTTTATGAGTATATTTGTTTTTGTGTGTTAACAATTTTTTTTTAATATATATTTAACTTGGCTCCCTAAAGAAAAATTCCTGACTCTGTCACTAAATAAAGGAATCCTACTCTATTGGGCGAGGAACATTCTTAATTTGTATTGTTGCATCCAAGCAATGATCCACTCGGATGAATCAATGAGGGGATTGGCAGGGACGGAACTAGGATTCAAATTTAGGGGGGAGGGTGCAAAGTTCTTTGTTCAAGAATTTTTAAAAGTTGGAATATTAATACTAGAGGTTGACAACGATGTATTATTAGTTGTTGACACTTCATTTTGCAACCCGCATTTAACCTCGCCGGGAGGGTAAAAGGGTAATTTTTACTTGAAAATATACTTCTTGATTCTGGTCATTAGATCCTTAATCTCATTCCACCAAAATGATCTTAATGTTATAACAATCAAATCGACTGGTCATAAGCCCTAATCGGATCACAAGATTGAAAGTTATCATCAAATCAAGTTTTAATGGCTGAGATGCACTATCACATGTTGAGTCCGACTATATGTGATTATGAACAATTGATTTCGATTGGTTATAAGTATAATCAATTTGAGATCAATGATGTGTCATAATTTTATTGGTTAGGACTACATTTTATGGTAAGGTTGGACACACCTAATTAATTAGATAGTTAAGTATTAATTATTCAATGAGTAATTTGTGCAATTATCTTTTAATTAAAGTAAATTTGGGACCAATTAAGTCTGAAATGGGAGTGATTGGAGCCATTTAATGTTAATTGGGAGCTAATTTGGGACCTATTAATGTTAATTGTGTTGAAACCATTTTCTAACAAATGATCTCTGCTCACCATTTCATCAATATCTCTCAGAATATTTTGAATCTGTGAATGAGGTTAATTTTCCCAGAAACTAGACATCCGGGGCTTCAATTTGAGCACAAGAATGAAACAATTCCGATCAGAATTGAGTCAGATATGATTTTTCGAAGTTGGCTCCACAGGCTGTTACAGCAGCTACGGGAAAACCGAATTTTGGCTTGCTCCTCACTCCTACCAATCTTTCCATTTAATGTACCAGATTTCCCCAAAGGCTAAAATGAGGTCTAGGTTCATGATTCTTTGTCAACCCTTATTAATGGCCTTCCATTCATATTTCCTCCACCACTACTATATAAACCCCCCCTCCTTCATTCCAGGACACAGAAAAACCCCCTCTCTTCCCCCCTCTTGAGTTCTAGTGAAGTTGAGTAGTCTTATCATATCTTGGTCTTATTGAGACTCAAGGTATTGAGTGAGACTCACTCTTCCTCTCCTAACTCTTCTTTTCCTCCACCCTTAGGACCTCCCTCAAGAGTCTCCTCATCCTCCATATGGATCTTGCATGAAGGTATAATCTCTTTCCCTAATTGTTTTTTTGTGTTGCCATGATGAGAATTTAAGATTAAAGCATGATAATGATCATTTAAATTCCTTTGAATATGTTTGAATGTTCTTAATTGTTTTTCACATGTTCTTGGTTGTTCATCACATGTTCATGCATAACACTAGTTTTAACCTTAAATCCACATCAAAAATATGAAAAACATGTTTTTTTCATAATTCTTTCAAATCCTTGAATCTAGATTATCACCATTCACACACATTCACTAGAATTTATTTTTCAAATGCAACGCTTAATAAATTGAATTAGGATTTATCACATGCACACACATTAAATTTAACATGCAAATTGATTGATTGGCATTTTGGATGATATGATATGAATGTTGGCCACCATAGTCTAGAAGACCGGTTTCACCGGGCAAGGTGGGTGCCTAACACCTTCCTACCTTGTAACATAGCCTCCGAGCTTAGATCAAGGGTTAGGAAACCAATGCTTATCCATGTAATTTTCAATTTCTAGATTGTAACTAGGAAATAAAGCTATGTACTTTATCTTAGATTGTATCTAGGACCAAAGCCATGTAATTTTCCTATGATCAATGTAAATTCAATTGCAAATAAATAAAATGAGGAACTTTTCAATTTTGGTTTTCTTATTTATTCCAATAATTAAATAAGTGGCAACTCCATTGTAAAACCCTTAATCTAAAAGGGGAAATATAACTAGTCGAACCTCCATTTTGAGAGGTAATAACACGACTCCACCCATTCACGTGGATTTGGCCCAACACACCCTATAAAGAAAAGGGGGGCCGTGGGCACGGTCTCTCACAGTGGCGACTCCACTAGGGATATTAAGGGCTAAGCTTCAATTAGGTTATGGTGGCCAACCATGTCATTTTTTGTTTATTACTTTTTGTATATAATATGTCTAATATGTCATTATTTTTCATGTCATGCATCATTTGCTTAAATGAAATTTATTTTATTTGTGTGTTAGCCCGGAAGCCCGGTAGTATTAACCGTGGATTGTGGTCTTCCTGAGACTTACATACCTAGCGGTGAACCTACCACCCACCGCGACAAGGATCATCATGGTTATGCCATGATGGTTCATAGGGACAAACTGTACCGTTTGGACCAACGCGGCGCTCCTGGCGTCACAAGTTGGGAGGTACAACGTCCTAGCGTGTGGGCACCTTTAACCTACCTTCTACCCATGCTGTAATGACCCATAGAACCTACCTTTAGGTCGGTCCATGTAAATTGCATTTCATTACGCATTTTTTTGGCCGTTGTTTGAGCCATCATGACCTAAGTCCAACGCTTAGGTTCATCATGATTGTTTGAACCTTGTATGTTGTGAATAAACTCTAACTCAAAAGCCTATGATTGAACTCAACTTGGTATGGAAGCCCAATTTGTTTCTTGAATGAGTCTAAGCCCAACACTTGAGCCCATCAAAGGTGTATACGCATGATCAACATCGAAGACCAAAAGCTCACAAGATGCGTGCCTTCCAAGTGTAAGCCTAAGCTATTTCAAGCAAATACCAAAAGATCATAATCAAGGTTCAAGCCTTCCAAGTGCAAGCCCAAGCCATTTCATCATAATCAAAGTTCAAGCATCCCAGTCTCAAGCATCCTAAATGGACCAAGAAGAAGCAAGCGGCCCAACTTTGCCTCACTCCACATTTGGTTTGCAACATCATGATTAAGTTTAAAGCTTGTTTGTTTATTCCATATTTCTATGTTTCTTTGAATTCTAAAAATTCATGTAGCATTTGATGTATTTTGTTCATGTATATATTTAAAAAAAAATTCAAAAAAAAAAATTTCAAATGAGAAAGTGTTTGGACTAGGGGCATTGGGCCTTTGAGTCATTTAAAAAAAAAAAAATCTTTGAACTAGGACCATTGAACTTCCTAGTGACTTTTTCAAAAAGACGCAATTTTTTTTTTCTTTTAAGATTTAAAAAAAAAAAAAAGAAAAAAAAAAGAAGAAGTCTCCTTTTCAAAATGGTATATGAGAATCCCTTGGACAAAACATTTTCTAAATCTTAATGTTTAAAGGCTTGAGCAATCAACTTGTACTAAGGAATGATTAATTTCATTTGATCCATGTAAAGACTTTTGCTACTTGACTTAGAATATAAGAGGAAATGGTCTTAAAAGGCAATCAAAAAGAATCTATCCATCAAAAAATCCCAAAAATCCATGCACTCGATCCAATTTTCAAAGATCTTTTGTTTCACCACATTAGAGCATTCATACTTTTTCTTTTAAGATGAATTTATTAAAAGAGCTTAAGGCACTGTGTCTACAAGCAAGCATTCTAGGGATAGGAGGCCATCTTTGGTTAAACAAAATTATTTCCTACTATCTAAAATGTTCATTATCCATTGCTAGCCTATTTGAGCCTTCAAACATTTAGCCTTTTTTTGCATGAACCCACTAAAATCTAAACTTGGGGTGGGAAAAATCAAGTTATGCATACTTAAATCTCATGTTGAAGAGGACTCAAACTTGTAGCTTTGAAGCTAATTGATAAATCTCTCTTAGAAGACATGAAAGACAAGTAGATAATTCATTAGGCTAAAGACAAGAGATCATCAAAGAAAAATGAGGTTTCACACAATCAAGAAAAGAGAAATGAAATTCCATCAATGAAAAAAAAAAAAGTTTTTGTCAAGTTGAAGAGCCTAAAATTCATCGTGCCAAGAGGAATACAAGATTCATCTAGATGCAACCTAAAAAGAGAATAATTTTACAAGATGAAAGTCTAGAGGTATGATTCAAGAGGAATGAGCATAAAAATGATTGTTGATACAAGTGACCAATGAAGACTAGTGAGAAGATGACAATGAAGAAATAGGAAAACTCCTCCAATACTTGATTTTTGAGTAATGCATACTTGGGGGAATCATCATAGGGAATTTTGAGCTTTTTATATCTTTCATTTCATAACCCAAACCTGGCCTACATTACAATCCATGAGTAAAGATCTCCTTAAAGTCTTGCTAATTGTAGGCACATCTTAAACTCTAATAATATTTTTCTTTTGAATTAAAAAGGAAAAATGCTTAAAATTGTCAAACCCCACAGGATGATATGTCCGAGGACAAAATTTCTCAAATTCTCAAATCCTCAAAATGACTCAAAAGAACTTCCAAACCTGGAGCACTCTCCTTGTTTGCACCCAATAATGTGATTCATAAATATTATCACATTTCATTTCTTGATTGCCTTTGGAGACTTAATCTGATGATGTTCAAAAGGATGAAGCAAATTTGATTACATGAGTTTAATGATCTTGATCCTTCTTAATCAAAGAGATTTGTTTGATTTTTAAACACTTTGATTTGCCAAAATGGTTGTTCAAAGGATCACCTCTTGTTCAAAAAAAAAAAATCATTCTTTTTCAAAATCCAGTTCATCTTGAACTACGTCTTGACCTGATCCTCTATGAGAGAGGTACGTAGGCAGCCTTGCAGAGGCCCGGTCTCAATCACCCAAACAACCTTGGAGAACAAAGTCAAAACAATGTGACAAAATTGTTTAGGTGTATGTTAGGTTGAGCCCATTTATGTTGCATCAAGCATGCTTAAACTAGGGGCATTGGCCTATTTATATTGTATGCGAATATGTTCTTCTTGCATGAAAGCATGTTTTCATTTGAGGCATCAATCCATTTTTTGCAAGCATGTCTACACTAATGGTAATGGCCAAAAATGTTTTCATGATAATTGGTTTCAACAAGCTAGAGAAAGAAAGCCTTTTTGCAGGAACCAAGGATGACGGACCATGATCTTCTTTCATGTTTCCCAATGGTCACAACATCAAATGAATTCAACTTCAATCTAAGCATGGAATATGCCCCAAATTGAGGCATTGGGTAAGTACTTCCAATTCATTTCAATAAATAAATCCATTGCTAATTGAAATTTTCTTTTTGCAGGAATTAAGCAAAGACTTGTCTAGCAATTCAGATCAACTTCCAGCCAAAGTTATTCTCATTCAAAGGATAGGTTTTTCAAAAAAAAAAAAAAAAAAATTCATCATGAATAAATCTTCATCACTTTTACTCCATTTTTTTTCTTCATCTTCTTCACTTTTTGATAATGAACAAATCTTCAAAAAAAAAAAAAAAAGATTTTCAATTTTTTCAATAAATAAATATATAAATAAATAAATCAAAATTTCATTAATCAAAATTTTCAATTCTTTCAAAAAAATTCAAGATTTCCAAATTTTTCAAAAAAAAAAAATAATAAATAAAATTTCATCAATCAAAATTTTCAATTCCTTAAAAAAAATTTTTTTTTCAAGATTTCCAAATTTTCAAAAAAAAAAAAAATTTCAAGATTTCCAAATTTTTCAAAAAAAAAAAATCTTCATTAAATTCTTCTTCAGGAATATAAAGCTATTATCCTATTCCATATTCTCCAGTGGTGCAACATCAAGTCAATTATCCACCCTCAGCATTCATTGAAGCATGGAAGATATCTCAAACTAGGGGCATTCGCCAGGTATGCCAAAATCTTTTCAATGAATAACTCCGTTACTAATTAAAAATGTTTATTTTGCAGGTACTAGGGTAAAAGGCCCACAAACATTAGCATGAATGATGCCTCTCAAATCCTTGGACCTCTGGGAAGCACGTCCAAACTTCAAATCCATCGGACCTCTGGGAAGCACGTCCAAATTCAATGGACCTCTGGGAAGCACGTCCAAACATCAATCCATCGGACCTCTGGGAAGCACGTCCAAACTTCAATCCATCGGACCTCTAGGAAGCACGTCCAAACTTCAATCCATTGGACCTCTGGGAAGCACGTCCAAATTCAAATCCATCAGACCTCTGGGAAGCACGTCCAAACATCAATCCATCAGACCTCTGGGAAGCACGTCCAAATTCAAATCCACCGGACCTCTGTGAAGCACGTCCAAATTCAATCCACCGGACCTCTGGGAAGCACGTCCAAAATTCAAATCCATCGGACCTCTGGGAAGCACGTCCAAACTTCAATCCATCGGACCTCTGGGAAGCACGTCCAAATTCAAATCCATTGGACCTCTGGGAAGCACGTCCAAATTCAATTTCAATGGACCTCTGGGAAGCACGTCCAAATTCAATCCATCGGACCTCTAGGAAGCACGTCCAAACTTCAAATCCATCGGACCTCTGGGAAGCACGTCCAAATTCAAATCCATCCACCGGACCTCTGGGAAGCACGCCCAAATTTCAATCCATCCGACCTCTGAGAAGCACGTCCAAAATCCAAATCCTTGGACTTCTAGGAAGCATGTCCAAGTTCAAATCCATCGGACCTCTGGGAAGCACGTCCAAACTTCAATCCATCGGACCTCTGGGAAGCACGTCCAAATTCAAATCCATCCACCGGACCTCTGGGAAGCACGTCCAAACTTCAATCCATCGGACCTCTGGGAAGCACGTCCAAAATCCAAATCCTTGGACCTCTGGGAAGCACGTCCAAGTTCAAATCCATCGGACCTCTGGGAAGCACGCCCAAACTTCAGTCCATCGGACCTCTAGGAAGCACGTCCAAATTCAAATCCATCCACTGGACCTCTGGGAAGCACGTCCAAATTTCAATCCATCGGACCTCTGGGAAACACGTCCAAAATCCAAATCCTTGGACCTCTGTGAAGCATGTCCAAGTTCAAATTCATCGGACCTCTGGGAAGCACGTCCAAACTTCAATCCATCGAACCTCTGGGAAGCACATCCAAATTCAAATCCATCCACCGGACCTCTGGGAAGCACGTCCAAACTTCAATCCATCGGACCTCTGGGAAGCACGTCCAAAATCCAAATCCTTGGACCTCTGGGAAGCATGTCCAAGTTCAAATCCATCGGACCTCTGGGAAGCACGTCCAAACTTCAATCCATCGGACCTCTGGAATGTACATCCAAATTCAAATCCATCTACCGGACCTCTGGGAAGCACGTCCAAACTTCAATCCATCGGACCTCTGGGAAGCACGTCCAAAATGCAAATCCTTGGACCTCTGGGAAGCACGTCCAAGTTCAAATCCATCGGACCTCTGGGAAGCACGTCCAAACTTCAATCCATCGGACCTCTGGGAAGCACGTCCAAATTCAAATCAATCCACCGGACCTCTGGGAAGCACGTCCAAATTCAAATCCATCGGACCTATGGGAAGCACGTCCAAACTTCAATCCATCGGACCTCTGGGAAGCACGTCCAAACTTCAATCCATCGGACCTCTGGGAAGCACGTCTAAATTCAAATCCACCGGACCTCTAGGAAGCACGTCTAAATTCAAATCAACGGACCTCTAGGAAGCACGTTCAAAATTCAAGATCACCACTGGTAAGCATGTCTTGTACTCATTTTTTTCCAAAAAAAAAAAAAAGAAAAAAAAAAGAAAAAAAGAAAAAAGAGAGAGCTGCATGTATGAACTACGTTTGGATCTGATCCTCTCACCAAGAGGTACATAGGCAATTTCACTTGAGATTCGGTCCACATTTTGATCCACTACATAATGGTCTGCATTCTTATCTGCATGCATCATACATCCACCATGGTTAAATACTGATTGCAAAGTTAGGTGTCTCTTTCATACATTGACATTCGCTTTTCAAGCTCTGTCAATGAGGGGCATTCTGTTGACACCCCATTTTGCAACCCGCATTTAACCTCACCGGGAGGGTAAAAGGGTAATTTTTCCTTGGAAATATACTTCTTGATTCTAGTCATTAGATCCTTAATCTCATTCCACCAAAATGATCTTAATGTTATAACAATCAAATCGACTGGTCATAAGCCCTAATCGGACCACAAGATTGAAAGTTATCATTAAATCAAGTTTTAATGGCTGAGATGCACTATCACATGTTGAATCCGACTATATGTGATTATGAACAATTGATTTCGATTGGTTATAAGTATAATCAATTTGAGATCAATGATGTGTCATAATTTTATTGGTTAGGACTACATTTTATGGTAAGGTTGGACACACCTAATTAATTAGATAGTTAAGTATTAATTATTCAATGAGTAATTTGTGCAATTATCTTTTAATTAGAGTAAATTTGGGACCAATTAAGTCTGAAATGGGAGTGATTGGAGCCATTTAATGTTAATTGGGAGCTAATTTGAGACCTATTAAAGTTAATTGTGCTGAAACCATTTTCTAACAAATGACCTCTGCTCACCATTTCATCAATATCTCTCAGAATATTTTGAATCTGTGAATGAGGTTAATTTTCCCAAAAACTAGACATCCGGGGCTTCAATTTGAGCATAAGAACGAAACAATTCCAATCAGAATTGAGTCAGATATGATTTTTCAAAGTTGGCTCCACAGGCTGTTACAGCAGCTATGGGAAAACCGAATTTTGGCTTGCTCCTCACTCCTACCAATCTTTCCATTTAATGCACCAGATTTCCCCAAAGGCTAAAATGAGGTCTAGGTTCATGATTCTTTGTCAACCCTCATTAATGGCCTTCCATTTATATTTCCTCCACCACTACTATATAAACCCCCCCTCCTTCATTCCAGGACACAGAAAAACCCCCTCTCTTCCCCTCTCTTGAGTTCTAGTGAAGTTGAGTAGTCTTATCATATCTTGGTCTTCTTGAGACTCAAGGTATTGAGTGAGACTCACTCTTCCTCTCCTAACTCTTCTTTTCCTCCACCCTTAGGACCTTCCTCAAGAGTCTCCTCATCCTCCATATGGATCTTGCATGAAGGTATAATCTCTTTTCCTAATTGTTTTTTTGTGTTGCCATGATGAGGGTTTAAGATTAAAGCATAATAATGATCATTTAAATTCCTTTGAATATGTTTGAATGTTCTTAATTGTTCATCACATGTTCTTGGTTGTTCATCACATGTTCATGCATAACACTAGTTTTAATCTTAAATTCACATCAAAAATATGAAAAACATGTTTGTTTCATAATTCTTTCAAATCCTTGAATCTAAGTTATTACCATTCACACACATTCACTAAAATTTATTTTTCAAATGCAACGCTTAATAAATTGAATTAGAGTTTATCACATACACACACATTAAATTCAACATGCAAATTGATTGATTGACATATTGGATGATATGATATGAATGTTGGCCACCATAGTCTAGAAGACCGGTTTCACCGGGCAAGGTGGGTGCCTAACACCTTCCCACCTTGTAACATAGCCTCCGAGCTTAGATCAAGGGTTAGGAGATCAATGCTTATCCATGTAATTTTCAATTTCTAGATTGTAACTAGGAAATAAAGCTATGTACTTTATCTTAGATTGTATCTAGGACCAAAGCCATGTAATTTTCCTATGATCAATGTAAATTCAATTGCAAATAAATAAAATGAGGAACTTTTCAATTTTGGTTTTCTTATTTATTCCAATAATTAAATAAGTGGCGACTCCATTGTAAAATCTTTAATCTAAAGGGGGAAATATAACTAGTTGAACCTCCATTTTGAGAGCCCTTAACACGACTCCACCAATTCACGTGGGTTTGGCCCAACACACCTTATAAAAAAAAGGGGGGCCGGGGGCGCGGTCTCTCACATTTGTATTAATTTTTTTGTATTTTTTTTAAATCAATAATAAATGTAAGGACCAGATTTGAGTCCCACACCTAAAGGATGAATAAACTTAGACCCAAACAGCCCAATACAATGAATTTGTAGAGGGTGGGTTGGAAAACTGGGCTTTAGTGAATCAAAAATAATCAAAGTGTATTCAAATAACAAGAAAATGAAGATGAAGATAGACTAGTTTAATCTAAAGAAAATCGTTCTCGGCACAATCCAAAAGGATCAGTTCTTATATATTTTTCTCAAGCATGATTACAAGGTCAACTATTGATTGCTACAGGGTTTTTCTTTTAATTTCTCAATCCCTTTCTCTCATTGCCTCCTTCTCCTTTTATATCCTCTTCCCCTTTCATTTCTACCCTCCAGGTGTAGGCCAGATGGTTGGTTTTGATACTTGTCCTATCAGCACCTTCCTGAAGTGTTTGTGTATTAGTTGTAAGGCTGAAAACCACTGTTCAGATATCACCTCTACATTAATGCAGCCAGAAGATTAGTTGCAAAGTATTCAATGCGGTGGTAGCAGCTTTCTCCTCAGATCTTTTAAGATTCCTCCCTATCCTTTGTTTCTGTAATGCTTATCCGTACTAACAGAATTTCCTAGAATACTTCTCTGAACGGCAAACCACCTCTTCGGACCTCGGCTTTGGTTGGCTGAGGAGGCATTCATCCTTGACCCACCTTTCTGGGCTTTTATGATCACAATTAAGTTCTTCATTTACTAACATGAACTCCCCTGACAATGTTTACTTGTCCTCGGATGACTTTACGTCCTCGAATTGGGCCCCAGGCCCAATATATACATAGATACTAAGCTCCTGGGCCCAATACCCTTACAATAAATATTTATAATCAAGAGTCCTGTATGTCAATTGGCACATCTTGATATTTTCAAAGTCTGAGTGAGGTTAGACTAATTCTTTATTCTATCCACATTATTAATTTTTTTTTAAAAATCTATTTATCCTATTCACATAATTTTATACCTAATAACTTCATAATGCTATATATAAAAGATTCTAAAGAAAATCAAAAAATATAGTTAAAAGTTCAAATCCATATCTAGTATTACATTAATAAAACAACTAAAATAATGGTTAATCAAAATCGTTCACTAATATTCAACGAAAAAAAAGGTGAGACAAGTATTGGTATCTTGGTTAAGGATTTTTTTTTTTTTAATAATTACTTGGTTAAGGTTGAGGTAGCATAAAGATGTGAGATATTTTCCCTTAAAAAATTGCCATGTGTCCCAAAGTTAATAAAACATTAAAAATTAATAAAATTCTATCATTCAAAAAAAATAAAAATTTTCCACGGGTTGTGTTAAAGAGCAACAGCTCTTTAAGAAAATAAATTTTTTTATGGGTTGAGTTAAAGGTACTAACTGATCCAAGTTGCTGGTAACACTAATTGGTGTGTGGATGGAGTGATTAATAGCATAGGAGTTGTCTCTGTGACTATAGGGTAGATTCATTTAAGAGGGACAAAGAGCCCTCAAATGAGAGGTAGAAATTGGGTAAAGATTACTAGATTTTTGTGATTTGTTTTGCTAGGATTTATAATTGATTTGTTATAATTTTTTTTTTTTACTTAGACCTTGTCCAAAGATTTTTTATTATTATTATCTGAATATGTAAATTGTTTTGTACATATTCATGTTGTCCAAATTTGTAAATTATCCAAATATTTAGCTAAATGTTTTTCTTGATATTCTTGGAACAATCAGACAAAGGATGATTTGATAATTTTTTTCAATTTTGGTTTCATAAGTCAATTTGTAAATTATTTGGGAGACAGGGGTCAAATATATTAATTTTAGAGCCAAAAGTAAATTTTTTATGCTAATATATATACTAAAGAATTTTTTTTCAAAGGCGGCTATGGCCTCCCTCAGCCTTAAGGTAATACCGTCCCCTGGGATTGGTTCAACTTGTAATACTTGTTTACCTAATATAAAGCAAAACCATCTAGGCCCAGAGTTTCAAAGGTTCGAACTCCAAAGTCTAGAATTGAGTGTCTAGACATAGACGTTAGACCTAGAAATTGCAACAAATTCTGTATAAATGTGAGATTCATACAAGGATCCCCGACACTGAGGCTGACTAGACGTGAGCACTAAATGCGATCCAAAACCTGCATTGGCCATATATGCTGAATAGATAACAACGCACGTAACAACTATGGAAAACACTCGGTTCTGGTTGTTCCGAAAGTGCTCAACATTGTGTTAAGGCGTGAGGGAAAAGAATTTGACGCATTGATCAATTGGGTTGATTTGATTCCTATTGTCACTCCAGCTTTTCTAACATCTTAATCATGGATGTTTGACATGATTTATTACAGGTAACTTGGGTCAACTTGCAATTGATACTGAAGGGTTAACTCGTAAACATTAATCTATGTAGTACTCCACGTTATTAATTAAAGCGTGACAAAATTATTAATGCTAATAATTATAAGCCATTATGAATCCAGAAACCCCTGCTTTGACTGAGAAACATGCACATACAAACCTGATCCCAAACCAAGCTAAAGAAAATCCTCTAGACCCACTTTACCAAATAAAAATCTGGATGTTTGTGGTTCAACCAAATTGCCACACTTCTTCATCTAATATTTTTTATTTCTGTCTATTTGAGAGGGTGAAGTTAGTTAATCCAATACTTTTTAATATTCGATCATCTTTAACAGACAGATGAGCTTCGATTATGTGAGAGATGTGGAAGTTGAAGTTTAGATAAGGAAAAAAACCTCATATCTGATTAGGAATTGACCTTTCTCCTACATAATATACAAGACGTTAAAATGTCACTAGTCACTTCAACTCAAAGTTGCTACCTGTAAATGTAAAGCATCATTTAGTCCTAGAATTTGAAGTTCAAAGAAACCGACACATGTAGAAAGAGCTACCACCTCGTGGTTTTAGTTTTATTGAAACAACTCAAACAAGTCTGCATCGTGGCCTATATGATAGGAGCCCAAGAAATGCAAGGAACACGTCTATTTTTGTTAAGACATATGTTATTTGATGTCAGGAACATATGTCAATATTTTATGTAATTGGCTAATCCTTTGACAAAACACACTTTACTTATAATTAGGTAGATTTAGGATGTGTTTAATACTTCAAGAAACAATGTTTCAAGATTATGTCTTAAAGTCATGCAAATCTATTCAAGAAACAAGTAAAGAAGTGCT
This sequence comes from Lithocarpus polystachyus, assembly GCA_033629205.1. Taxonomy (NCBI): domain Eukaryota; kingdom Viridiplantae; phylum Streptophyta; class Magnoliopsida; order Fagales; family Fagaceae; genus Lithocarpus; species Lithocarpus polystachyus. The sequence goes on along the minus strand of CM066163.1, from coordinate 11,283,121 downwards.
AGTTTTCAAAACTCGACAGCTAGCATCTATTGAGGTTTAAAAAGTTGCTGAAGCCCGAAGTTCGATAGCTAGCTCGATAGATATCCTATCTGTCAAGGTTTATAAAATTCAGTTTTTCAAAGTTAATTTCACTCAAATCCATGAGTATGTATTTAGGTCTTCTTCTCTCATAACCCTAAATATATATAATGATTATTTTAAGGGCTGTCACAAGTTACACAGTTGCCCAAGTTCATGCAAATTGTGACCGAAGACAAAATTTGCCAAGTTTATGCAAATTGTAACTGGAGACAGAATTTGCCCTAGTTCATCTTTTTTCTGAAAAAGTTGTTATGTTTGTACACCATAGGGTTTTGTGACCAAGCAGCTTCTTGATCTTTTTCGTGTGATGAACTGAAGAACTTTGCAGCCAACATTTTTCTCAAGTTGGTGATTAAGTCGCATATTGAGATCCGTGTAATTGGTTAGTCACGTACTGGGAGTCATGCATTACAATGAGAGATTGTCACTACAGAACAAGTTCAATTGGGTATTAAGGTAAGGGTTTAACTGTAGGTTGGAATAAGGTACTGGGATTCATTTACTTGTAACTACTTGTTTTGATAATAGTGAATTATCGGGAGTGGTGACTTTAAAATCACTTGGTGGGGTTTTGCCTCGGTGGTTTTCCTCATTCGTAAACAAATCACCCGTTTCATTTAATTTCCGCTGCATTTTTAGTTATTTGGTGATTTGTTTGTGCTGCTACGCATATTGTATGTTAATGTGATTAATTAATAAATTTGGCTAATTAATTAATTAATCTACCACAAGGGGTCAATACATTATTGGCCTATCAATTTTCATACCCAAATTTTAAAAAAAGTCTGCATCAATACCTATGTGTTAACTCTTAAGTGAATTTTAACACTTTCCCATGAGTCTACTATATGGACTTGAAAAAACTGAATTCTAATCTAGAGTTAATAGATGTATGATGTAAATTTAGATGTGAGAATGAGTGCGTCTCTAGAATTTCTTTAAGAACTCAATGGGTAGTACAAATTTGAACCACAACCTATATATCAGTGTGACACGTTACCTTGATGCACATGTAATGTTGGTGTCATAATATACGCAATTCATTCAGCTTTCATGGAACTACCAAATCGACAATGGTGTTTCTTTTTCCTTATAAAAAAAGAGACTGTATTTTAGCTGTATCACTCAAGGGATAGATATCCTTCACACATTCCCACTAGGTCACTTTATTCTTTTTCCATTAAAGGCTGGATTAGTATATGAAATGAAAGTCCCCTATATTGTTTACTCAAATACTCGTTAACAAAATAAAGTCCACCATATTTGCTCTCCTTCGGTCTTTTGCCCTACCATTTTGAACATCGGTCATCGGATCTTTTTCCTTTAAATAATTCCGGCCCCAAAATCCAAATAAAGACTAAAAGTAAGTGAATTATATAATATCCCATGTTCTTTAATCATTCTTTTTTTAATTAAAAAAAAAACTTTCAGTAGTTATCAACAAAAAAATGTATATATATTTCTATGTACGAAAAAGCTGAATAAAAAATCTTATTATTTATAAGTAGTAGTGCTTTTCCCGATTATGTACAATAATTTTTCTATTTCATAAAGTTAAGAATTATTTAAAGATTTCCATTATGAAAGAAATGTTAAACTGAGTCAAAGGAGTCAATCCAGGACTCCTCGACCAGAGCCTGGGTTTGAAGATTCTCTCGTGCATATAAAATCTACACACTAGCTGTCAGGCTTGTACTTATGCAACCCTAAAGAGCATGAAGCTCAGCAAATGCAATTAACACCACAACTGGCTTGGTCAGGGTGGTGTCCGACCGGTTCATGCAGGCCGGGTCAGACCCAGTCCTTCTCTTCTGAAACCCCATCATCCTTTTTTTTTTTTTTCTTTTTTTTTTTTTCTAAGTGTAAATATTATGACAAAGCAGTCTGTCAGATATGGAAGAACTTTTTATTAAGATCAAACTTCAAAGGCTTAAAATATATTCTTCTTGGACAGGGCCTCTTCTTTTGAATTTTAGAATGATGGTGGTCTCAATTGAGGGGGGGCAACATGTCTCTTAAAGTGAAGGGATAGATATCTGAAACAAAGTCACAATTTAATCAACTTTAGCAGTGGGAAACCTTAGTGGAAACACTTCATTAGCTTTCTTAAGAGGATAATCAACATCTCACAAAACAATTGATAATGACCCTTTAATTATATTTACTAAGATGAGATCCAACATCAAATATCTTTTTATTCATATAAAAAAAGAAAAAGGCCTACAAAAGATGGATTCCTCCTGTTGGCTACTACTTCCCCCCCTACACCCCCTATGTGGTCCTGTAGCCAAGTAGTGTACATTTTTTTTTCTTCCCCTTTCCTAAAAAATATAGGGAGGACCATATTCTAAAAGAAGGCTATCTTAACTGTCTGATGATTGAATTTATTTTAAAGTTTACTTTTATTTTTTTGGATGAATTATAATTATTGATCTTTTGAATGACTGTAATAGTTTTATTCAGTAAAATTTTTGATTGTATAATTAATCATATAAATTCTTTCAAACTGTTTGTTAAGAGTCTAGTTAGTAATTTAGTAATATTGTTGCAAAAAATCTTGTAGTTTAGTGGGATTACTCGATTCTTTTGAGTCTAAAGTTCAAATTCTGCCTCTTATACTTATTACAAGAAGAAAAAAAAAACTTAGTAGTGTTTGATTCTTCTAGGTAAGAATTTGGATTAGAATCCTTTAACAAAACAAGATCTTCCAACTTATTATAAGAAGAATAAAAACTAAGTAGTCGTGTTTGATTCTTTCAAATAAGAATTGGATCAGAAGCCTTTACCAAAAAAAAAAAAAAAAAAATCAACTGTTCATATTGACCAACATAGTCCACAATATCACTGAAAATTTTAGTTTTAGACCCCACACAACTTGTGCAGCAAATTTTTTCAAGTTGTGACTTATTCCATGTAGACGGTGCAAACAAATATCTTAACCATATTTAAATTCCAAATTTAAAAACAATAAAAAAAAACCGTAATATACACATACGAAATTTAAATAAATAAATAAAAACTAGGAACGCAATCTACTTAGAAAATTCACTAAAAAAGAAACAATTAAAAACCTCCAACACTCCAAGGAATTCCTCATATATTTGTTGCAGTGGTGAACTCACTAAAATCGAAATCTAGGATTCCAAGAAAGAAGGTTTAAGGCTCAAAGTATCAAAAACTAATTAACACTCAACTTTTTTTTTTTTTTAATCAAAGTATAAGAGTGACTTTTTCTTTCCTGTTTAGGCTCAAGAAGAATGCTTCAAGATATGAGTTTATCAGCTTCTCCAAATAAATAAATAAATGAGTGTATTAGCTTTGGAATGGAAGCCTTTCTTAGATAAAAAATCCGTGCATCGCATTATTTATATAAGTGCACTATATATTATAAAAGACTAATAGGAATCTTTCTAGCAAAATATATACAGATCGCAACTCCTAACGATTTTGCTCGAGCGAGTGTCAAGCTAATATTTCACAAATTTTTAATCTCTTTCAGATGTTTTGTTCGAGTGAACATCCTATTCTTCGTGTTTTCAACGCAACTGTTGACAATTTTTTTTCTTAAACGTTGATGCCATGCAATTAGCCAATATTTACAATCTAAAAACAAAATGCTACCCAATCCCATAATAAAAGCAGGTATACCGCCACCAATGGTTAATCATTATTGAATGGTTGAGAATGGTGGAAATGTGTGGAACCCGAAAGGCTAGTGCCTAGTGTTATAATTATTGTACATAAGATAAAAGAGTGAAGCTATACTGATTGCCAAATACTAATATTATAATCTCTCTAAGACTATAACAAAGAAAAAAAATACAAGAAGGAAAAATACAAAGCCCCATAGTGAGTGTAAGGTGGGGGATCATGCAGTGGGGTTGAAGGCTTTGATAGGGTATGAGAACGCATGGGTTGTACCCACCACCACCGCTCGTGCGCTCAATCTATCAATGGCGGCTTTAGCCTCTTCTCATCAATTATCATCATGAATGGCATGGAGCCAAAATAGATCCTGTTAGATAATAGTAGTCTCTCTCTCTCTCTCACTCATTCACTTTTTTCACAATTTTTAACCTAGTGCGATTGGGGGTTGTCTTGTCAGCTAGGAGGGTGGAATAGAGAAGAATGTGGGAGACAACCCAAAAACATTTGAAGGGCTATCAACAGTTGACATAACGTCTTTTTAGGGCCACTCTGTGGGCCACACTCTTCCATACACACATACTCACTAACTTGCATACCCTTTTCCTCTCTCACTTTTCCACTATATTTATAGCTGCTAATCTCTCCCTACCTCTTCATCACTTCAACACACAACTTCTTTCTTCACTTCCAAAGTCTATATTCTGTAACTCTTTTGATTTCATCTCTCTGAGTTTGTTTGTGTTTTTTTTGGGGGCTTCAATGGCTGATTCTAGTTCTGCATCCCCAAGGGGAATGTGGTGCTCTATACCCGAAAGACTCCAGCTGCATGGGGCTATGTTGGCATTGCAGTTTGGTTATGCTGGGTTCCATGTGGTATCCAGAGCCGCACTGAACATGGGCATTAGCAAATTTGTGTTCCCAGTCTATAGAAACATCATCGCTTTGCTTTTGCTCCTTCCCTTTGCATATTTTCTAGAGAAGTAAATCACTAGTCACAAACCCATTTGCCTTATTCTCTCTTTTTTTTTTTTTTTCATTTAATTACTTCATGATCTATGTGTATAAATTATAACAAATTCTCCTAATTCTTTGACCAGGAAGGATAGGCCTCCAATTTCTCTAAACTTTCTCGTTCAGTTCTTCCTCCTCGCACTTGTTGGGTACGTATGATAAATTAATAAAATAAAAAAGACTTTGTCAGTTTTTAAAGATAATTACTCATTGTTACACACTTTTGCATGACAGAATCACAGCAAACCAAGGATTCTACTTGCTGGGATTAGACAACACATCTCCAACTTTTGCATCAGCAATTCAAAACTCAGTCCCAGCCATTACCTTTCTCATGGCAGCTTTACTCAGGCAAGTTCACACACACACACACTCTCTCTCTCTAAAAAGTTAGAGACATTCACACATGCACGAGCACATGCATGCTTGATTCTTTATAATGATAAAAAAAAAAACACGTGAAATATTTTATACATATAACACATCTTTGTTTGCGTAAATACAGGATTGAGAAAGTGAGACTAGACCGAAAAGATGGTATCTCAAAAGTGGCTGGAACAATATTCTGTGTAGCTGGAGCCACAGTGATTACTCTATACAAAGGCCCAACCATTTATAGCCCAAAGCCACCGGTAGTGCTACATAGCATAACACCTGCACCTTATGTTTCCACACTAGGAGATGCAGCTGGAAAGAGCTGGACCCTGGGTTGCATCTACCTTATTGGCCATTGCTTGTCATGGTCCGGGTGGCTCGTGTTGCAAGCCCCAGTCCTTAAGAAGTACCCCGCTCGCTTGTCGGTCACCTCCTATACTTGTTTCTTCGGTCTCATACAGTTTGTGGTCATTGCTCTACTTGCTGAGAGAGACCCACAGGCTTGGATTTTTCACTCTGGTGGAGAGCTCTTCACCATCCTCTATGCGGTCAGTGACTCCCTATAACTCAAGTTTACTCTTTTCCTTCTTATAACAAGTGAGGAGAGAGATGTAATCTCAACCCAAATTCTCCTATACCAGTCAACACCTAATTTCACAATATATTAATGTGTATGATTCTGAGTGGTGGACATTCTCTACCTACTCTTGATTAATGACCTATCACTTTGAGTCGAATCACTCATAGTTCCACGTTGAACAACTCAAGTCTTAAAGTGTGTCTTAACCTTATCTTCTAAAAGTTAGAAGTGTACATGTTTGGGTTTTTTTTTTATTAAAAAAAATGTTTATTTGGTTTTTCACTTTTTTCTTAGATACAACTATGTATATTGGGTACCTAGGGACACCTAATTTAACATATTTCGATTAACTTTTTTTTATAAAAATATAATTAAACTTGTACTCAAATCATTTTGCAAGGAAAATTAAGAAAGAAAAAAACAAAGGAAATTAACTAATTCACACTTCAAAGTTTCATTTAACTGAAGCAACATGCCCCTCTGTATCCTCTTGTTTTGCTTGCTGACTTGCTGTTGTTTGTTGCGGGAAATGATCAAGCTAGAATTGCCAGTCTAACTCAAACTTTAGCCAATACCAAGCCTATCTTTAAATTGATGACAAATTTCACTCTCACTCACAGAGCGTGATGCATACCCTAAACTACTACATGCTCAAAGTTCATCTACGAGAGCTGTATGTGAGAAAGTGGGTGTGTTCCATTTTCTTCTTAACATGAAAAGGGCATGTCAAGAGTCAAGACCTAAGAGGAGCCCCTACACTTTGGGGTCGACTTCGTTAAAAAGTCTGTCAAGTCTTGTTCCCCTGAGTTAAAAGGGTGACTTTGTTCATGTGCGAAGCCAGTTTCAGTTTGTGTTAGGTCTTTTATATTAGGTAAACTGTTTGTGTTATGTCACACCAAGTTTTATTGGACACATACTTGATAACTTTATTTGTTTATACATGTTCTAAACTTCGCTTTAGTTGTTGTATAGTACAAAAGTGGTTATGCAATAATGTTAGGGGTGGTGGGTATGGAAAATGAAATGAGTAAAGAAAAGTTTGTGTGGAAATAATATTGCAGGGAGTGGTAGCATCAGGCATAGCCTTCGCTGTACAAATATGGTGCATTGACAGAGGAGGCCCGGTCTTCGTTGCTGTGTATCAACCTGTTCAGACTCTTGTGGTCGCTATTATGGCCTCCCTTGCTTTGGGAGAAGAATTTTATTTAGGAGGGTGGGTCCCCTCATCTTCCAACTTCATCTTTCTCTTCCTCTTTCATATTTGCTTTCTTCTTTTCTGCCAAGGAATCTCATCAATCATGCATTATAAAAATGAAGTCCCTAGCCCGAGGATTACATATTTTAAGAAAAATATATATATAAAGAGAGAAAGTTTAAAGATACAATTTTTAGATACTAAATTATGATTAGTCAATAATAAAATAGTGATAATAAAGAGCCCGTGAAAAATGGTATTGTACATATTGCCCTTTAATCACAAATTATTGAGATATATAAAGTGTTTTTGAAGGATATTTGACTGCATATACTCGCATCTTTGACAAATGGGAATCACCAAATTATATTTTGCAGTGTTTGGTAGCATGTATTTGGATGCAATTGTAGGACTCAAAATTTTATTTTTGGGTACATGAGGCCTTCAATTCCATTCAAACATGAATGAATGTTATAAGGACAAGGTGAGGCCCAAAAAAAACAAGAACATGTATTTGAGCAGAACATCAAGTTTCATAATTTTATACATCTTATGGAATATACTTGTTAATTATGTGTAATTAATGTACAGGGTCATTGGGGCAATATTGATCATTGTGGGATTGTACGGTGTCCTGTGGGGTAAAAACGAAGAGAAGAAGTTTGCACAGCTGGAAAAACCTTTGATTCAGTCCACACCAGAGCATGGGAACAACAGGACAACAAGCCACATCAAGTCATCCCTTGCTCAGCCACTGCTCCCACCTTCATCAGAAACTGTTTGACCATCTTGTTCCTGACTTTTAACTACAGCTTTGCCTGGAGAGAAGGCAAAAACAGAAGAAAGAAGAAGAAAGTACTACTCTATATCTGAAAGTTTGTGTGTGTATGGATTTTTTTTTTTTTCCCCTTTTCTTTTTTGAATGGTTTTCTTAGTAGGAGAGAGAGAGAGAGAGAAAAAAAGAAAAAGAAAAAAAAAAGAGAGACTTCAGGGGGATGAATATGATGATCATTGTCACCCATGTAGGGCCACAGGGCCTGAAATTCCATATGCTTTATATGTTAATTTATGGTTTGATTTACTAAAAAAAGGGTATCCACATTATGAACCTAAATACCTAATGCAGATCATTATGGCATGGAAGTGAAAGGACCCACAAAGTTCCCCCAATTGTACGAGATCATCACTTTTGCTAAAGTTCGCCAAGCATGCTGATTTTTATTTGCCATCATAACCATACTCATTTGGTATTATATCGGTCGGAAAGGAATCATCCAAAATTTCTCAAACTGCAGATTTTGTTTTTATCATGGTGATATGTAATGAGATGTTTGTAAAATATGGAGCACATCATTAACTGAGGCACCACTAAGAGACCACCACTAAAGTCCAAATTCAGGTCAGTGCCCGATCTCATAATTCGATCTGGAAAGGGGGTGCGAGAATTAACATGCAAAAATTGAGATATGAAGCAAGCCAACCTGCATAAGACCATCAACTACACGCGTGTCTATATATATATATATATATATATATATGACCACTGTCGTACATCTCAGGAGCATCTGATTTAGACCACAATGCTCACCTTGAAGCATTAATTTGTTAGATTGAATGCCACTATTGCAAGAATATGAGCGCACTAGCATAACTCTCTTTCGCAATATTTTTCACAGCTTTTATTTTACAATTTGATTGTATATACAGTGTCATATTATTTAGCTTTTAAATAACATGGCATTGATACAATACACGAATTACAATAAACATTAAGCAATCACTACCTTTTTTGCAAACTAGGAAATTCTCCTATGACAACATTGGTCAACCTATTCATAAATGCATCTGCAAATACAACAAACTTTTGTTCTTTGATGGAAGAAGGTGTAAGTTGGATTTCATTGATTGAATTTCAATTTGGAGGAATTGAATAATTTTAATTATTGGAAGATTCCAAGTGAAGAAAAAATTGGAAAGTGATACAACTGAATGGTGGGATGACATACAAAATGATAGAATACATTGAGATAAGCATGATATTCATCATTGGTAAAGAATAAAAAATATGTTGGTTGAACTGTTTATTATATAAATGTAAATTCTTATGAAAAATATTATATCGAAAATATCATTAGCTAACCACAAAATCAAAATTATTATTCAATAAATTATTTTAGTCAATCCCAAGTTCAATCATCAAGGGAGGGGAGAGATTAGGGAGTTGACAAATATGAAGCCAAGTTGTAAAGAAAATATTGAAGAGTCTGCAAAAGATAAGTCTTACAATCACAAGTTGAACAATTTTGTGCAAAAAAAATAATTTGCCAAAAAATTATATTGAAATCAAAGAGGAAATGATGGATATTCTGGAGACAAAATATCGTGGGCGGGCGTAAATTTTTGCGAAAATTGTCAACGATTTTGATGAAATCATATCAACTTATGGCAAATCTCAAGATTTTATTATTTTTAGTTAGAAGCAACACACCAAAGTTTATTGATTTTATTATGGCAGAAATTAATGTTTGATTGGATTGACAATTCCCACTTGGTAAATCTTGTAAATAGCCAAAAGACCAAAGGAAAAGCTCAAATTGCTTTGTTATTTCATTTAATGGATTGCAAGTATGGGGAAAAAACAAAAGAGTTTAGATACTTAAAGTATTTGTTCTCGCAGCATGGAAGATTTTAGATCTCGAATATTAACTCAGAAATAAGTCTTTTTTCAAGTGTAGGGGTTTGATGTAGGACAAAATATATAGTTTTTTTGTGTTTTAATTAAATTTTTAAAATATTTTGTGTAATTTTAGGAATTTTTTAGATTAGGTTTTTTTTTTTTAAATATCGTTTTTAGGTGTATTTTGGTTAAAATAGAATTGTATATTGTAAGGTATTAATTATGATCTGTTTAGGATTTTTTTTTCTTGTGATATTTCATATTTCTAACCTAATTTTGTGGTTAACATGAATTAGAGTTTTCTTGGATTTCCTAACGGTCCTAGGGTTTTTATATTATAAAATAGTGCTTATAGGCTTATAGCTCCTTGGGCATTCAGAATATTCAAATTTTGATCAATAAAATTTTAAGTGAGGATTTCTCCTTTTCTTTTATGTTGGATTTCAGGAATTGTCCTTATGAATTAAAAGAATCCCTTGTGAAGTCAAGGGTTATTTGCTTGAGATAAACTTGTTATATATGTTGCTTATAACTTTTGGCCTATGTCATCTTCAAATGGAGGGTAACTTTTCCATAGATACATTGCACAAATCACAACTCATTGGTAAAAAAATATTGCATAAAAAGGGTTGCAAGTTGATCTTGTATCTTTCAAGTATTAATTCACCAAGGCCATTATCAACTAGTCAAGTGCAGTAAAAATGAAGCTCTATAAAGCTAGGGTATATTTCCTAAAAGTATCTTGATCCATTCCACTTCCACTATATACATGCTATGCGAGTGTCCCAATCTTTGCCCAATGACATCAGGATGCTGACAAAATGCTCTGTAAAAAACAGTCAAATAGAGATGAAGATCACATCCATCACCGAAGAGTGTAAATCATTGTTCTCCATAATTATCAGATGAGTACTTTCTTTAAAGCAATTTTTTTAGCAGTAAAATTTTCTTTTTTGCCTATTTGAATGATGTGAATGGCATCATTTTATCACATTAGTAACTTTCCTCTTATCTCTTTTATTTTTTTTCCCCTTTCCCTTTCAAATCCCCATGACTTCATTTACTTAATAATGATCGTTGAAAAAAAGATTTGTCCCTAATTAAATGACATGTCAACTATTAATCCTTAAAAAACATGTCGATAATCATGTATTGTCGGGAGTCTCTTGGAAGGCGAGCATTAATAGAGATTAATTTGGAGTTTTCAGGTTTGTCCTATATATTTAGTAAAAGAAATGATGTTTCAAATTCAACATAAAGTGCTGCATTTATGTAAACATTAATTGACAATGACACAATTTTTTCTTTATAAACTTATGTTTGTCGGTATATTCCATCCTTGTTACTTGTTAGCTTTATCGTAGCAAATATAATCTTGTCAATTTAATCTGTCAAGGTAGATGGGTGCATCAATCTCGGCTTTATGAGTTCATTTTCTTTCATTCTTCTTAATTTCGTTGGGGGCGAGGGGCACCTAGCTAGCTAGTAGCTACATGAAGCAGCTATTAGTCAAGGAAAAGATAGAACGAACACAGCCCGTACATGGTTGTCTCAGTGGTGAGGAGGCGCAGCAGGACAAGTAGCTAACCCAAATATTCTAAGTTCAACCCCTAATCGGAGATTTATCCAACCTCAGCCAATGCATGGGTGTGTACGAGTGGCTCATGCATCTAGGATTTACGTGAAAATGGTGAATTCAAAAGGTCTTGCCTTAACGAGGTTTCATGTCATTAAAAAAAGTAAACACAACTTCTATATATAATATTGAACTATATAAGTGTAGTTTTTTGTTCCACATCAGTCTATTTCAGTCCATTACAGTTTGTTCGGTTTATCTAGGTCCATTCCAGTCCACTACGATCCATTTCTATCTATATCGGTCCACTTTAGTCTAATTTGGTCTATTTTAGTCTAGTGCAATCCAATTAGTCCACATCAGTCCATTTCAATCTACTTTGGTTGACTTCTATCCATCTCTCTCTAGAAGAGAGTGCCTCTATAAATTATAAAATCCTAACTCTAAGATCATATTTGAAAAGCTAAAATTTCACACTTTTAAAGTTCTTAACAAAAGGATGATATAAAGTAATTTACATTTTTTTCCCTTTTATTCTGTATTTAAATTTTTAACCATAAGTTGAATACTTTGCTTTTTTTTTTTTTTATAGAATTCCATTTGCAATAGGAAGTATAAGATATAAAAACTGCTTTTTGGCATATGTTATGTCATACTTTAAAGCAACAGATTTTTTGTGTATGAATTGCTATCTAATTCTTAGTCTCTCACTCTCAAAAGGCTAAATCCTTTGTTTTGTTCAATTATTCATGTGATTGATTTTCTAGATAAGCTTTGGCCTTGGGAATTTTTTTATACAAATAAAGTAGAGTCACACTCATAAGTTGTTGTTTAGTAAGTGATTTTATTTATTTAATATTATTAATCACTGCAACAAAAGTGGACTATGGTGACGAAACCTTTCGTCACAATATGTCCTTATTTCGTCACCAAACATATGGTGATGAAATGGTGATGAAACAGCATTCGTCACCTAAGCTTCGTCACAGAATGTATTGGTAACGAAAATGTTTTGTCACCAATAAGAAAATGATAGGTGACGAAATTTTTTCGTCACCAATAAAAAATGAAAGGTGACAAAAGTTTTTCATTACCTAATATTTTTGTTACTAAACCTTATTTTCAGTGATGAAATATTTCGTCACCAAATTTATTTATTTTTTCCCAATTTCAATAGATTAGGTGACGAAGTTTTGCGTCACCGATTGTTTTTTTTTTTTTTTATTTCAATAGATCAAGTGTCGAAATATTTCGTCACCAATTTCTGCTTATAGTCTGATATGGCAACGAAAATTATCGTCACCAATTTTTTTTATTAATATTCTTTACATTTACTTGCCATTTCATTAACCTGTTCATTTCTAACCAAATCCATAAAATAAAATAAAATAAAAACACATCCATTCATTTCTAAACAAAATCATAAAAAAACATCCATACAATCTAAAAATGCAATAAAAATGTTCACAAAGTAATTACAACCATTTATATACAAATCATGTCTTAGCTTCCAAACTTTACAGAATATTATTTGAGTTCAAGTAGTCTCACAAAAGCTATCTTTCTACCACCAATCACATATCTGCACAAGTACAAAGGAAACCTATATCCCTGATAAGATGTACTACAACCAAAAAAAAAAAATTATTATTAGTAAGACAATGCAGAAAATGTCCACAAAATATCCAATAACAAACTAGACAAAATAATCATAATGCAACATCATATGAAGCCAAACTATCAAAGAAAGAAGACCCACAACATTCTCATCAAATAAAAACCAAACTCATGTTACAAACCATGGAGAAATCATAAAAAATGCAGAAAAAACCCAATTTAAAACAAAACAAATAAAGTGAAATCCAAAACAAAAACCCAACCACCATCATAAACACAAACCCAACCACCACAACGAATAAAAAATCTAGCCAACACTAATTAAAAAAAAAAAAAAAAACTAGCCACCACTATTAAACAAAAACCACAGCCACCACCATAAACAAAAAACGTACTACCACCATTAAACAAAAAACACAGCCACCGCCATTAACACACAAACCTATCCACTACCATAAACAAAAAAGCTCAGCCATCACAATAAACAAAAAACTCAGCCGCCACCATAAACAAAAAACCCACAACCGTTATTAAACAAAAAACACAATCAGCACCATTAACACAAAAACTTAGCCACTACCATAAACAAAAAACCCACCATCACCATTAAACAAAAAATACACCTACCACCATTAACACAAAAACTCAGCCACTGCCATAAACAAAAAAACTCGACCATTACAATAAACCAAAAAAACTAACCACCAACATTAAACAAAAAAACTTAGCCATCACCATAAACAAAAAACCCACCACCACCATTAAACAAAAAACACAATCATTACCATTAACACAAAAACACAATCACTACCATAAATTAAAACTACAGCCACCACCATTAAACAAAAACCACAGCCACCACCATAAACAAAAAACCTACCGCCACCATTAAACAAAAAACATAGTCACCACCATTAACACAAAAACCCAGCCACTACCATAAACAAAAAACCCAGCCATCACAATAAACAAAAAACTTAGCCACCACCATAAACAAAAAACCCACCACCATTATTAAACAAAAAACACAACCAGCACCATTAACACAAAAACCCAGTCACTACCATAAACAAAAAACCCAACCACCACCATTAAACAAAAAACACAGCCACCACCATTAACACAAAAACCCAACCAGTACCATAAACAAAAAACCCACCATCACTATTAAACAAAAAATACAGCCACCACCATTAACACAGAAACTCAGCCACTACCATAGACAAAAAACTCAACCATCACAATAAACAAAAAAACTCACCACCAACATTAAACAAAAAAATTTAGCCACCACCATAAAAAAAAAAAAAAAAAAAAAAAAAAAAAAAAAAAACCCACCACCACCATTAAACAAAAAACACAGTCACCACCATTAACACAAAAACACAGTCACCACCATAAACAAAAAACTCAATCATCACAATAAACAAATAACCCACCACCAACATTAAACAAAAAATCCAACTACCACCATAAACAAAAAAACCCAACCACATCAATAAACAAAAAATCCAGCCACTATCATTAACACAAAACCCACCACCACCACAAACAAAAAACCCACCACCACCATTAAACAAAAAACATAATTGTAGCACAATTGTGCTACGATACCTTCATACATATAAGAGGTTACTATAGCACAATTGTAAAAATTTTTACAATTGAGAGATCAAGTAATGTTTGTTTTTGTGTTTTTATACTAAAATATAGCAATATATACCATATACAGACCCCAATACTAATGCTCTTAGGCAAGAAAATAAAACACTAACCAAGATGTGTTTAAGTTAGTAGATGAGTTCCTCCCACTGCCATAAATGTCACTGTCACCCTTGCTCTTCAAATATTGTAAGATGCAATACATCTTCTCCTCTAGCCCGAAGTTTGCATCTTGGAGCTCTTTTACTTGACCCTCTAGCCTGTTGTTTGCATCCTGGGACTCTTCTACTCGACCCTCGAGTTGTTGAGTATACTGAGTTGAGGAAGATGAGGCAAAAGTCTTAAGAGATGAGGAAGGCCTCATGCCAAGTCCCTTTACATAGCCAGATCTCGGCTTTAGAACCATCATAGATATCTCCTCTTCAGTCAAAGGTTGTGCTTCAAGAGTGCTACAGTGCGCATCTTGTACTCTCAACATCTCTTGCTGTCATTTCAAATAATAGAAACTATCAGAAATACATATGTTCTAGTTTTGCAAATATATATAGAATAAAAATACATTTATTCTAGTTTTGCAAACTCAAGGCATGTACTAATATACATACATATGTATGTTCGCAATCAGGGTGTACCCACTATTTTGTCTTTGAATTGAAGTGGGTATCATAGTAGAGTTGTGCCAGCTTAGGAATATGACCTCCATTTTTTCATCTCTGATTAGTTTGCTTTCCAATGTTAGAAGACAAGTTAATGAATTATAGCAAATAATATACTAGCTTTTGAAAAATTGAAATAACATACTGCCTCATCCACCCTAACTGCAAGCGACTTGTTTCCACATCTATGAATGTGTTTGTCAACCGTTTCCTTTTTATTTCTGTTTTTAGCATTTATTTCTAAAACTTTATATAAAGAATAAAAACAGAAAATATTAGAGTTTTGACTTAAGTTTTATATATATATATATATATATATAGATTACAATATAAATCTACTCCACCTTCCAAATAAGTATTAATTCAACAAATTTAATAAAATAAATAATCTAGTAGACATGACACCATAATAATAAAATCTATATAAAACATTAATCCAATGCATATATAAGTAGATATTATCTAGGTGAAAGGTGAGAACATACTTCACTTGTAATTAAAATTTTCAAAGTATTAATTACCAGCCAATCTTCGTCACTCCACTTTCCATCAATTAGTTCAATCCATTTTTCTTGAGTGACATTTTTTGGTGGGTGGTTTCTTGCATACCTGCTTCCTTCATCCTTTACAAGTTTTTTATATTTTGTAAACAACCTATTGTAGTAGCTGCTCAATAATCTACCACACTTTGTATTTAGAGATTTGTTCACAAGTACAAATTCTCCTTGTATATCAAATTGATCCTGCAAAGTAAGGTATGTATAAAGAAAATATTATGCCTTGAATTCAATATGCTTAGTGACAACATCAACAATACACTATAAAATACAGCATAAAATATAAAGCAATGTAATGAAAACAACAAAATCAAGCTCATGGACAACTATAAATATTTAAAGTACCGCCACATTTTGAATGATCGCCTCTTTTTCAGAACTACCAACATTCTTCCAACTATAAGCATTCATAGTGGACACGTTCGTACGCACTTGTACACCAATTTAGCTAGCAAACTTCCCTGCATGTTCACCAACAAGAGCACAAACTCTGGGGCAATGCAAACAGGTAGCTTCCAATGTTTCTCAACAAGTCCTCGTACCCTTAATCCACGCGTCATGCCACGAGCATGTCTACTAGTTGATGCTATCAAGACATAATATAAATTAAATTAACAAGTGAACCAAATATAATGTGATTACGAAATCAAGTAATGGAACTTAAATATCTCACCATCCGTGGTAGACGGTGTGCCCACAAGCTGTGCCTCTACATTAGTAGAAATTTGGGCAAGAGAATCTCCACCAAGATGCGTGCTCGATGATGGGCCAGTATGCTGGACTGTTGGGGTAGATTCCTCATGCCTATAACGAGCCATCTGTATCATGCAAAAGTATATAAAGATATCTAAATTCATTACAAGTTAAGATATAAACAAGTTATTTCATCATTTAAAATATCTTCAATTGATGATTTTCATCGATCATTCTAAGCACAATATTACAAAGTATCTCAAGCACTAGATCATGTATATAGTACCTCAGAATCTCCACCGAGAAGTAGGCTCAATAATGGGCCCTTATGCTGGACTGTAGGGTAAATTCCTCACGGCGTGAACGAGTGCTACATCCTGGTGCCATCTGTATCATACCAAAATATATATAGATTTTTAAATACATTAAAAAAAAACAAGTTATTTCATTACAATATTACAAAGTACGAAGTATCGCATGCACCAAATCATATATATAGTACCTCATTATTTAAAGAACTACATAACTCATCATCACCAATAGTTGGTACATAGTCATCGTCGTCTACTTGTACACTTACTCTCTTTCTTCTCACATTTGCACATTTAGGTTGAAAAGTTGACAGATGCTTAAATCCTATAGTATTTATTCTCTCTTGGTTGTGCTTGATTCTTTGTGCTCTTTCCATTTCATATTCTATTATTTTATTATGAGTATCTTTGCCCTTTTTGACCATTTCTGCAACTATAGATTTACATAAAAAATAAAATATAATGTCTATTCATTACAAATTCTTCCTAAGTACGAAACATAAATTGGAACATCAAATAGTTATATACATGAAAAATAATAGGGATTCAAAAATTATTAAACACACGTTTCCATATACAAAGGAAAAAAAAATGAAATCTACATATCATAATCCATATCAAAATCAGATATGTTATGCACTTCATCTTCATTGTTATCCCATTGCTCTCCTAAACCTTCTGGAATATTCTCAACTTCAATACCACCCTTACAATATTGAACATTATCTTCAATATCGATAGGGACAACATCGCTAATGGCTTCTTGTTGGAATGCTTCATTAGCTTCTGTTTGATCATTGGATTCTCCACGACCCACCTCTGACACATCAAACACTCCCCTACATTATACGCATTGCACAACATGCCAAGGTTCACCTCATTTGGTATCACGAAAGTAAAAAACTTGTTTTGCCTGACTAGGTAATATGAAAGGGTCATTTTGATACCCCCGACTTTGCACATTGATACTTGTGCAATGTGTCTCAATTCGTATCGTTCTCCTTTGACCGGTCTTATTACTAGTATTGTACCATTCACACTAAAACAAAACAACTTTATATTGATACATATACTCTAATTCCCAAATTTTGCATACATGACCATAGAAGTCGTGTATTTGTCCATCATGGTCCCCTTCTGTAGATACACCGCTATTCTGGGTTACACAACGATTGTCCAAGTCTTTTGTATGGAACCTTATACCATTGACCATGCAAACTGAGTATTCTTTCATTAGCAACTTAGGACCATTTGCTAACGACCACATTTGTTTTGTAACTTCTGATGAGTCGTTCTCTTTCAATCTATAGATCTATAATAACATGCACCATGTGACATTAGTAGTAAGAAAACTATATAACTGCTTAATTCTGTTTAATGTGTCACAAGATTCAAAATTTCTTACACGTTCTTTGAACCACTTAGAAAATTATCGTCGTTGTATTTGAGTTATGTCTTCTCCAATTGGATTATGTAATGTGTTTTTATGTTCACTATTCAAAACAAGTGATTTATATTCAGCTAAGAAATGCAAATAATATTAAGGACAATTCAAGCATAATCAAAAGACTTCACATAATCTAAATACGGCTCCAACTCAGAACAATTGTACAACAAATACCATTGAGCAATATTGTGCAATTCACGTGACATTCCCACATCATTCTGCCTAAACCCGATGGGTCGAGCTGTTTGTGAGAAAATCGTCAACCCTTGGCCATATTCACCACAGTCTGCATTTCTTTCCCTTCGATTATGCACGGTTTCAGCTCTGTCAAGATATAATGATGAGAAAGTAATACACTCTTTAAGAATGTAAGCCTCTGCAATTGAACTTTCTGGTCGAGCTTGGTTAGAAACGTATCTTTTCAACATTCTAAGAAACCTTCAAGGAAAAATGAATTGGGAGTATGAATACATACGCAATATAATTTGCTTAAAAAAAAAAAAACATTTGGCAAACTATAATTAATGGATGAAGAGAATTACCTTTCAATGGGATACATCCATCTATATTGCACAGGTCCTCCAAGAATGGCTTCACGAGATAGGTGAACAGCAAGATGAACCGTTACATCAAAGAAGGCTGGATGAAAGTACATCTCGAGTTTGCATAGTATGAGAAGTATACGTCCTTCTAATTTCTCCAAGTCGCTCTTCCTTAGGGTCCTAGAGCATAAGTCTTGAAAGAAACTGCCCAACTCAAACAATACTATACAAATGTCCTTATCAGCAAAACCCCGCATCCCAATTGGAAGAATCCGCTGTAATAACACATGACAGTCATGGCTTTTCAGATTTAATAGTCTACCATTTCTCGTATTCGCTGACCTCGATATATTTGCTGCATAACCATCTGAATACTTGACTGATTTCAAAAATTCATAAAAACCATCCCTTTCTTTAGGATACAATGAAAAGAAGGCACGAGACTTGTCAAATGATTCATCAGGACGTTCTTGGAGGTGCAAAACACTCCTTATACCCATATTTTTCAAGTCCTTACGCGCCTTGTTTGTGTCCTTGTTTTTTCCCTCAATTCCTAACAAAGTTCCGAATGTACTCTTACTAATATTTTTCTCAACATGCATGACATCAATGTTGTGTTTAAGTTTCTTATTCCTCCAGTATGGTAGCTTGTATAGGATACTTTCCTTTGACTAATTCGGTTCCCCAATAATTGGACGCTTTTTCTTATTGTTTGGATTATTTCCTAAAATTATATTTGGCATTCAGTCTAATTGCTCATTTATCTTTTCCACCGGTAATTCCAATGATCTCATCCGTCTCTCAATTCTACCATTGAATGAACAACTCCTTCGCCAAGGGTGGTCCATAGGCAAGTAGGCTCGATGGTTAGTGTATCCAATTTTACTTTCCAATGTCTCCAAATATGGTTCATCATTGCAAGTGTAACAAGTATGATAACCCTTTGTCCTCCACCCAAACACAATACCAAATCCAGGATAGTCATGTATTGTCCACAACAAAGCGGCATGCATCTAAAAATGCATATCACAAGATGCATCGTAAGTGCGTGCACCCTCTTCCCATAACTCCTTCAACTCATCAACCAATGGCCTCAAGAAAACATCAAGCTCATTTCTTGGTTGATTGAGTCCAGGAATAAGTAAGGACATCATAAAATAAGGTTCTTTCATAACTAACCAAGGTTGTAGGTTATAGAGAATAAGTATGACAGGCCACATACTGTAGTTATTGTTCATATTTCCAAAAGGGTTAAAACCATCTGTAGCCATCCCTAACCTCACATTGCGAGAGTCTAGGGCAAACTCACGATGTTTCAAATAAAACTCCTTCCACTCCTGACTATCAGCCGGATACCTTAATATCCCATCATTCACACGTTTTTCTATGTACCATCTCATGTCTACAGCTCTTTTTTCTAGACATGTATAATCTCCGCAACCTCGGAGTCAATGGGAAGTAGTGCAATACTTTTTGAGCAATCTTCTTACCACCTGTTCTATTATCCTTATATCTAGACTTCTGACACACCGGACATTTATCAAGGTTTTCATTTTCCTTCCAAAAGAGAGCACAATCATTTTTACACGCATTAATGTGCTCGTATGATAAGCTCAAGTCACGTAATATCTTCTTTGCTTCATAAGTTGACCTTAGAACCAAGTTACCTTTCGGTAAAAGCTTACTCAGCAAGTCTAGTATCATGTCAAGCCCCTTATTACTCAAGTTGGTTGTTACCTTCACATTTAGCATCTCAATGAAAAACTTCAAAAGAGTGTAATTTGTGCAACCTGGATACAACTCATGCTTTGAATCACTAAACATTTTATCAAAATTACGCACTTCCTCATCTTGCTGGGTTGTATCTCTTGATTCCCCTCTAATTCGATCCTCCACCAAGGCATCAATACCATCTAGATGATTATTGTCTAAGATTTCTTCATCATTAATGTGCTCATTTAATTCATGAGGTTCTCCATCATAGTACCACTTAGTATAATCTTGCATAATCCCTCGATGAAACAAATGAATTTGCACAATATGAGCATGTTGTTGATAGCAATTCAAACAGTCAATACATGGGCACGGTATTTTTCCACTTCGGTCCACAACAGTCATTGCAAAAGTAAGAAATGACATCACCCCATCAATATATCATTGACTTAGTTTATCTAGGTGTCTTACCAAGTGTCATCCAACTATTATCCATATCTGATCACACATACAAGGTGAATATTAATTCATCAAGATAATGAAATGTCATACATAACGTTTTCTAACATCTAAACCTCCAATATACTTTGGAGTGACACATTATATCAAGAGTCACACACACACACACACACACACATATGTTAAACACATAAAAATTTAGAGAGTGGCCCAGTTTAAACTATTCAAGTACAAGGACCTGTGGTGCACCTTGGTTTTGCATTAGGGCACCCCACAACTACAAGGCTAAGCCAATAAGCCTAGCACTTTTCATATATTTATTTTGTTTCTCCTTTTTCCTATTGTAGGCTGAGCTAATAATAAAACTACACAAGTTTTAGTCTAAATTCGTGGGAACACCTTTTTTGGGGTATGTTATTCAATATTTTCTTGTATGAAAGTGAAGGATGCAAAATGCTTATGAATGAAGTGCTAATGGTTTTGTTGACTCTTTGAAAGTTACTGCACATTAAAAGCTAAAAGGACTCATTCTATGGACTAAAAAAAGACTGCAAGTGATCCTCTAATAAGCATACATGACGCTAAAAAGTTAGATGCCAAATTTAATATATTCTAGGTACACAATATTTTCACATTACTATTTGGGGGGCCAGTGAATAAAGTTACATGTAATTTTAGTAATTTATAATTTTTTTTACTAGCCCTAATGGAGAATTCAAAAATCAATCTTTAGTCCTAATGACAAAATGGTGCACCCATTTTTTGAGAGAAAAGAAAGAAAAAAAAAGTAATGAAAATGCATTGTGTGGTGCCACTTGAACCATCATTGAAGGAGCCTCCAAGTAATCCAAACAAGTTTTTATAGAAAAATAATTTTCCCTATGATGGATCAATGTATATCTTGATCATTAAAGATGAAGAATTTTATTGGTTGGGAGGCTTTTTTATATTTTTCTACATGTGTGTGTGCGCATACATTTGTGCTCTTTATGTGTGTGTGTGTGTGTGTGTATAGTGTATTCACCAAAAAAAAAAAAGGCAACGCTATTATGCTCCTTTTGGTTTCCAGCATTAACCCCATATATCTTTCATCTTTCAAAAGCACAATCATCAAATGAGACACAGTTTGTACCTAATATACATATATATACTTTGATTTTTTTTTTGGACCAATTTGCTTCCATTGTTTCTTTGAATTAAAGAGATGACTATGACTACTCGGTGATTGCATATATGATGGTCACGAGGCATATTATAGTATCATTGATCAAATTTCATGTAATTTTTTTCCCTTTTAAATTGAGATATATGAATTCTCTCTCTCATAATCTATATAAAAATAAGAGTTTTATGCATTAAATTACAACATTAAGAATCAAAGATCAATATCTTTTCTACTTTATTTATATAAAAAAAATTGTTTTCAAATAAAGATAAGAATTTTGTGCATTAAGTATGACATTTTTTTAAATCTTTTTTCTAAACTTTATTTAATTCTTTTTTTCAAATTCTTACATATTTTAACGAACTTCAACAAGATAGGAATCAAATCAAAACCCTAGCATTACAAAATTCATGGATTGTTTATGTCCATCATTTAACAATTTTGATTAAGTGCCTAATTGCCTCTCACTTAGCAAACATAAACAACTATGAATAAAAAAAAAATTAGGGTGATAGTGACACACCTAGCGAAATTACTTGTGCCATTATGTGTTGCAGTTTTTGTTCTATATGTTTTTAACATGCATGCCAATTTTCATGCCATTCGGATATAATTTACCATTTGATCTACAAACTCATATATTATGCATTACTTTAAACTACTAAAACTTGAATTTAGACAATTGATTGATGACATGGCAATTAATCTTTAGTCACCTTGAAATCTTGTAATCAGGAAAAATATATGAAGATAATGCAATCTAACGGTAGATTTGTTAAAATTCACAATGAATTAAGAAATAGTTGGGTTTAAGTTACACTTGATGTAACTCTACAAAATGTTACATCATCCAATAACTAATTATTGAATTCATATTTTGAAAAAACAACCGTTGGATTACATATTCTATATGTTCTTAACATGCATACCAATTTTCATATCAATCAGATGTAATTTACTATTTGATTTACAAACTCATATTTTATACATTATTTTAAACTACTAAAACATGAATCTAAACAATTGATTGATGATATGGCAATTAATCTTCGATAACCATGAAATATTGTAATCATGAAAAATATATGAAGATAATGCAATCTAACGGTAGATTTGTTAAAATTCACAATGAATTAAGAAATATAGGGTTGGGTTCAAGTTACACCTGATGTAACTCTACAAAATGTTACATCACCCAATAACTTATTATTGAACTCATATTTTGAAAATCCAACCATTGAATTACATGCTCTATATGTTATTAACATGCATGCCAATTTTCAAGTCAATCGGATGTAATTTACTATTTGATCTACAAACACATATTTTATACATTATTTTAAACTACTAAAATTTGAATCAAGATAATTAATTGATGACAAGACAATTAATCTTTGATTACCTTCAAATTCTGTAATCATGAAAAATATATGAAGAAATGCAATCTAACGGTATATTTGTCAAAATTTACATCAAATAATAGAAATATAGGGTTGGGTTTAAGTTACACATGATGTAACTCTGCAAAATGTTACATCACCCAATAACTTATTATTGAATTGATATTTTGAAAACCAACCGTTGGATTACATGTTCTATATATTCTTAACATGCATGCCAATTTTCATGCCAATCAGATGTAATTTACCTTTTGATCTAGAAACTCATATTTTGTGCATTATTTTTAAAATACTAAACTTGAATCTAGACAATTGATTGATGACATGGCAATTAATATTTGATCATCTTGAAATCTTATAATCATGAAAAATATATGAAGATAATGCAATCTAACAGTAGATTTGTTAAAATTCACAATGAATTAAGAAATATAGGGTTGGGTTCAAGTTACACTTGATGTAACTCTACAAAATGTTACATCATCCAATAACTTATTATTGAATTCATATTTTGAAAATCCAACCGTTGGATTACATATTCTATATGTTCTTAACATGCATGCCAATTTTCAAGCCAATCGGATGTAATTTACCATTTGATCTACAAACTCATATTTTATACATTATTTTAAACTTCTAAAATTTGAATCTAGATAATTAATTGATGACAAGACAATTAATCTTTGATCACCTTCAAATTCTGTAATTATGAAAAATATATGAAGAAATGCAATCTAACGGTATATTTGTCAAAATTTACATCAAATAATAGAAATATAGGGTTGGGTTTAAGTTACACATGATGTAACTCTACAAAATGTTACATCACCCAATAACTTATTATTGAATTCATATTTCGAAAATCCAACCATTGGATTACATGTTCTATATGTTTTTAACATGCATATAAATTAAGAAATATAGGGTTAAGTTCAAGTTACACTTGATGTAACTCTACAAAATGTTACATCACCCAATAATTTATTATTGAACTGATATTTTGAAAATCCAACCATTGGATTACATGTTCTATATGTTTTTAACGTGCATGCTAATCGGATGTAATTTACCATTTGATCTACAAACTCATATTTTATGCATTACTTTAAACTACTAAAACTTGAATCTAGACAATTGATTAATGACATGACAATTAATCTTTGATCACCTTGAAATATTTTAATCACGAAAAACATATGAAGATAATGCAATCTAACAGTAGATTTGTTAAAATTCACAATGAATTAAGAAATATAAGGTTGGGTTCAAGTTACACTTGATGTAACTCTACAAAATGTTACATCACCCAATAACTTATTATTGAATTGATATTTTGAAAACCAACCGTTGGATTACATGTTCTATATATTCTTAACATGCATGCCAATTTTCATGTCAATCAGATGTAATTTACCTTTTGATCTAGAAACTCATATTTTGTGCATTATTTTTAAAAGACTAAACTTGAATCTAGACAATTGATTGATGACATGGCAATTAATCTTTGATCATCTTGAAATCTTATAATCATGAAAAATATATGAAGATAATGCAATCTAACAGTAGATTTGTTAAAATTCACAATGAATTAAGAAATATAGGGTTGGGTTCAAGTTACACTTGATGTAACTCTACAAAATGTTACATCATCCAATAACTTATTATTGAATTCATATTTTGAAAATCCAACCGTTGGATTACATATTCTATATGTTCTTAACATGCATGCCAATTTTCAAGACAATCGGATGTAATTTACCATTTGATCTACAAACTCATATTTTATACATTATTTTAAACTTCTAAAATTTGATCTAGATAATTAATTGATGACAAGACAATTAATCTTTGATCACCTTCAAATTCTGTAATCATGAAAAATATATGAAGAAATGCAATCTAACGGTATATTTGTCAAAATTTACATCAAATAATAGAAATATAGGGTTGGGTTTAAGTTACACATGATGTAACTCTACAAAATGTTACATCACCCAATAACTTATTATTAAATTCATATTTCAAAAATTCAACCATTGGATTACATGTTCTATATATTCTTAACATGCATGCCAATTTTCATGCCAATCGGATGTAATTTACTATTTGATTTACAAACTCATATTTTATGCATTATTTTTTAAAGACTAAACTTGAATCTAGACAATTGATTGATGACTTGGCAATTAATCTTTGATCACCTTGAAATCTTGTAATTATGAAAAATATATGAAGATAATGCAATCTAACGGTAGATTTGTTAAAATTCACAATGAATTAAGAAATATAGGGTTGGGTTCAAGTTACACTTGATGTAACTCTACAAAATGTTACATCACCCAATAACTTATTATTGAATTCATATTTTGAAAATCCAACCGTTGGATTACATTTTCTATATGTTCTTAACATGCTTGCCAATTTTCTTGCAAATCGATGTAATTTACCATTTTATCTACAAACTCATATTTTATGCATTATTTTGAACTACTAAAACTTGAATCTAGACAATTGATTGATGACATGGCAATTAATTTCTGATCACCTTGAAATCTTGCAATCATGAAAAATATATGAAGATAATGCAATCTAACGATAGATTTGTTAAAATTCATAATGAATTAAGAAATATAGGATTGGGTTCAAGTTACACCTGATGTAACTCTACAAAATGTTACATCACCCAATAACTTATTATTGAATTCATATTTTGAAAATCCTACCGTTGGTTTACATGTTCTATATGTTCTTAATATGCATGCCAATTTTCATGCCAATCGTATGTAATTTAC
Source organism: Lithocarpus polystachyus (assembly GCA_033629205.1). Classification (NCBI taxonomy): domain Eukaryota; kingdom Viridiplantae; phylum Streptophyta; class Magnoliopsida; order Fagales; family Fagaceae; genus Lithocarpus; species Lithocarpus polystachyus. Next base: position 11,256,964 of record CM066163.1, on the reverse strand, counting down.
CATTTGATTTATAAACTCATATTTTATACATTATTTTAAACTGCTAAATTTTGAATCTAGATAATTTATTGATGATAAGACAATTAGTCTTTGATCACCTTGAAATTCTGTAATCATGAGAAATATATTAAGAAATGCAATCTAACGGTATATTTGTCAAAATTCACATCAAATTAAAGAAATATAGGGTTGGGTTTAAGTTATATCTGATGTAACTCTACGAAATGTTACATTACTCAATAACTTATTATTGAATTCATATTTTGAAAATCCAACCGTTGGATTACATGTTTCATATGTTATTAACATGCATGCCAATTTTCATGCCAATCGGATATAATTTACCATTTGATCTACAAACTCATATTTTATGCATTGTTTTTAAACTACTTAACTTGAATTTAGACAATTGATTGATGACATAACAATTAATTTTTGATCACTATGAAATTTTGTAATCATAAAAAATATATGAAGATAATGCAATCTAACGGTAGATTTGTCAAAATTCACATCAAATTAGAGAAATATAGGGTTGGGTTTAAGTTACACTTGATGTAACTCAAAAAAATGTTACACCACTCAATAACTTATTATTGAATTCATATTTTGAAAATTCAACCGTTGGATTATATGTTCTATATGTTTTTAACATGCATGCCAATTTTCATGCCAATCGGCTGTAATTTACCATTTGATCTATAAACTCATATTTTCTGCATTATTTTAAACTACTAAACTTGAATCTAGACAATTAATTGATGACATGACAAATAATCTTTGATCACATTGAAATTTTGTAATCATGAGAAATATATGAATATAATGTAATCTAACTGTAGATTTTTCAAAATTCATTATAAATTAAGAAATATTGGTTTGGGTTCAAGTTATACTTGAAGTAACTCTACAAAATGTTACGCCAACTAATAACTTATTATTGAATGCATATTTTGAAAATCCAACCGTTGGATTACATGTTCTATATGTTCTTAACATGGATGCCAATTTTCATGCCAATCGGATGTAATTTACTATTTGATCTATTAACTCATATTTTATACGTTATTTTAAACTACTAAACTCAAATCTAGACAAATGATTGATGACATTTCAATTAATCTTTGATCACCTTGAAATTTTGTAAGTATGAAAAATATATGAAGATAACGTAAGCATGAAAAATACTAATATTTTAGTTCTCTTCAAAATATTAGTATTTGTGCCGGTTATAACACATAATTACGACAACTTTTCTTGTTGGTGACAAATGTTTCACATTTTACCAAATATATGCGAGAGCTTTATTTTTCCATTACAAATAAGATTTTTTGAGAGGGCTTTTTGGGTCCGTCAAAAATTCTTACCCATATACCCATTATTAGGTGCAAACGGTTTGGATATGGTTTAGATATTACTCATTTAACTAATTAAATCTAACCCAAACCTAACTCAACCAAATTATTATATGTAAACCCCAACCCACCCAATTACCCAATAATAAAAATTACCAAATTGCCCCTAAAACTTGCAAATAACTAAAGTACTCCTAAAATCCTTTAAAATTGTCGAAATGCAGCCTAAACCTAAAAAAATGACCAAAATTTCTCTAAAATCATAAAATTACCAAAATACCCCTAAAACTTAAAACATTACCAAAATATCATTGGAAACTAAATAAAAAAAATGCCAAAATACCCTCTAAACCTAAAAAATAACTAAAATACCCCCAAAAGCTTTAAAATGACCAAAATACCCCCTGAAACTTAAAAATGACAAAAATACCTCCTAAACCTAAGAAATGACCGAAATACTCCCCAAAACTTAAAAATGACCAAAATACCCAAGCGCCTAAAAATGACCAAAATACTCTCGAAATATGAAAATGACCAAAATACCCCTGAAACTTATAAAATGACCAAAATACCCCCTAAACCTAAAAAATGACCAAAATAGCCCGAAATTATAAAAATGAGTATTTTGGTCATTTAGGGGTATTTGGTCATTTTTAAGTTTGAGGGTATTTCGATCATCTTTTAGGTTTAGGGTGTATTTTTATCATCATATAGGTTTTAGGGCCATTTTTGTTATTTTATAGGTTTCAGGGATATTTTATCCATTTTTTAGGTTTTGTGGGGGGGGGGGGGGGGTTTGGTCATTTTTTTTTTCGGATTAGGGGCATTTTGGTAATTTTGAAGCATCAAGGCTATTTTGGTCAGTTTTTAGGTTTCGGAGGTATTTCAGTTATTTTTTAGGTTGAGGGGTTATTTTGGTAATTTTTGTTTCGGGGGTATTTTGGTAAAATTTTAGGTTTTGGGGTAATTTTGGTCATTTTAAAGATTTCTTGTATACTTTGGTCATTTTTTAGAATTTGGGAGTTTCGGTCATTTATTAGGTTTAGGGGATATTTTGGTCATTTTTGGTGGTTTTTGAGCATATTTGGTGATTTTGGGAGTATTTTGGTCATTTTAGTGGTTTTTTTTAGCATAATTGGTGATTTTAGAGATTGTAGGAGTATTTTGGTCATTTTAAAGGTTTCATGGGTATTTTGCTTATTTTAGAGATTTTGAGGATATATTGGTCATTTAAGTGGTTTTTGAGCATATTTGGAGATTTTATAAAAATCGGCTTTGGGTAGGGTATAGATATTTGTGGATAAATAAACCGGATAACAATTGGGTATGAATATTAATTAGGTAAGGTAATCGGATATCCATGAATAAATTAATTGGGTCAAGTATATATGGGTATACCCTGCCCATGGTTATCCTTAATTATTTGTAAACGATTGGTGACGAACACTTATTTCTTCATCAAAAACACCTCCATCTTAATATTGGATGATGAATTTGGAATTTCGTCACCTCCAGTTTGTCTTTGGTTAAACAATAGGTGACAAAAATTTATTTCGTCACCAAAAACACCTACATCCTAATATTGGGTGACGAATTTAGAATTTCGTCACCTTTGGTAAGTCTTTGGTGACGCGAATATTTCGTCACCCTAGGTTTGCCTTTTTTTCATGACCTATAGTGACGAAATAAATATTTCGTCACCAATTTGTACATCTTTGGTGATGAAATATTGATTTCGTCACCAATTTTAAAATTTTTATAATATTTGGTGACGAATTCTTCTTTTCCTCACTAAATGTTATCATTTGGTGATGAAATTGTTTATCCTCACTAGATTTCGTCACCATAGCCTACTTTTGTTGTATGGATAATGATCAATTTAGATGTTGAACTATGAGGTTTTGCTAATTAAGTTTTTTTTTTTTTTTTAATCCTTTTGGATGGAGAAATTTATAGTTTTTGTAGAGAAATTATAATAGTTATTTTTAAAGTACTGTATAGTGGCACTTAATCAGAAAAACAAAAACAATAGTAAATCAAACAAATAATTGGAGGTGACATATTTTGGCTTTGTAATTGGATTTTGATTATTTTCTTTTTTTTTAAATAATTTTTTCACACATCATGTGAGTCTTCCCACTAATTTTCATAATAAAAATGCACTTATAAATGATATTTTTTCTATTTCATTTTTGAAACATACAATACAAGAAAGAAAGTATTTAAAATAATTAGATATGTGAAAAATAAGAAAGAGGGTCAGTTTTTTTTTTTTTTTTGGTCTTCTTAATTTGTGAGAAGCAAATTGAGCCTTTAGTTTTAAACAACACAATTCCAAATTGGAAATTCTCCTTCATCAATTATCATCATCCCCTTTTTACTCCATCGAACTCGAGCTCTGAGCCACGGGCTCAATTCTCACATGTCCATCTCTAAGACTAGGACTAGTACCCCTACCCTTAAAACTCCGAGCCACCAACAAAAACACCAAAAAATTAAGCACATTAATCACTGTTAATATCCAATAAAAGTAATCAAGCCTACTTTTATTTAGATTATTTCTAAGCCACCCTCTATCTTCCCCACCAGTTGCACCAGTAATAATCTCCACCAAGGCAGTACTTAACCAGCTTCCAATCCCAATTTCACTAAGAAACATTGCACTACTAATACTTCGTGTCCCATCAGTAGCTTCATCGTAAAAGAACTCCAATTGTCCCACGTAAGTAAACACTTCGGCACTTCCCATGAGAAAGAACTGAGGAAGCAACAAAAACACACTCATTGTCGAAGGGTTAGCATTGTCACGACGTTTCTTTTAAACCAAGGCAGCTAAACCCATTGCAAAGATTGAAACAAAGAGTCCAACACCCATTCTTTGCAAGGATGTGAGGCCTTGGGGGTGACCATTGTGTTTGCGAAGATTTGGGACGACGAGTTTTTCATAGATGGGGACGAGGATGAGGGCGTTGATGGCGCTGAAGACGGCCATGGAGCCTGGTGGGATTGTGAAGTGGTGGCCTAAGTTACGGTCCATGGTCCTGGCTTGGCTGATGAAGAAGGTTGAGAGTTGGGAAAATGAGAGGGAGAGAGCTATTGTTAATGCCCATATTGGGAGAATTCTGATGAAGCATTTGAACTCTTCCACTTGGGTAACTGTGCAGAGCCTCCACCGGTTGTTTGTGCTGGATTCTGGGTCTGTCACCACTGCTGCTTTGTCCAAAAACCTTCAAAAACAAACAGCAACAAATGCATTAATTACTCTTTATTAGGAATAATGATACTCGCACATTCTTTGTTACATACTTACTGTACATACATTGCCATGTATTTGAAATTATTTATTTTTAAAGAGTTTTATTTCTTAATTTTAAAATCAAATGTGAGACCACATCATAAATATTCATCCAAGTGAATTATTAAGTACAAAAATCAAAGCGTCTAGAATAGATGAATCATAAAAAAAAAAAAAGTGCTTCACAATAATTAAAAAAAAACATGGACAATTTACATATTATATCTAATAATATCCTTACAAAACTTTTTAAAGAGTTAACAAAATATAAAAATGACTATCAATAGTATTTAAATTATATATATAGGAATTATATTATGCATCTTATTGTATATCTTTAAGTGTATCCATACATATGTATAAGGTTACAAGCTAGTGTGTAATAAAGAGCGTGTAATAAGATTTTCTATATTATTAAATTGTACGTAAAATTGAGAAAAGTTCTACTATACCCACCATTATGTGAGAGTATGATTATAAATGTTTGATACACCTCCAATTATCAATTGTCACTTCGTTTTCACACCTAATTTTACAATTTGTTGACTTGTGTGATTGTAAGTGATTGATAAAAAGCGATGGGTTGTACTAGTCAGTAATAGGCAGAAAATGATGTCCACTCACAGTTACACAAATTAACAAATTGTGCAATTGTGTGTGTTTCTAGAACTATTTGTGTTTAATTGCATTTTGCCTCGTGAAGGTCAAATTCAATCCTCACTATATCATAAAATGGGGGCAATGTCTCTTATGGATAAGTAATAGACAGAATGCCCCCTGTATTGATGAAAAATTATGAACTTTCAAATTAATTTCTCATGTTCAGAGTTTGTTAGTTTCCTGTTAAAATTTTGTGATTGATGGAAATAGTGAAAGGTGGAGGTCATTTTACCTATTAAAAACCAATTAATAATATGTTCAATTTTATAGTTTAGCGTAGAATTTAACTTGACCACATAATTTAAGAGGCAAAGTGCAATTGTACATACACTTTTGCATACACATTTTCACAAGTTTTTGAAGTAATAAGTTGTAATTAATTTGAAAGCAATGTTTCATTAATCATAAATTATTATCTTAAAATTTTTTGAAAATGTGTATCTAGGAGAAATAAAAAGAATAAAAGAAGAAGCAGCAGCAGCAGCAGCAGCAGCAGCATATGTTTGAATGTTGTCGGAGAAACTGGATCGAGTTAGAGAAATTTTTATTTTGGGCTACTGGCTGGCCCACATTGAATTAGACTACAACTCAATCCTATCCAATGAAGTCAAGGCCAGCCCATGATAAACCAAATTCAAAGGATCAAGGTCGCAGATTTTAACTCACCTGTATTGTGCAGTGTGAGGTAGTTTGCTAGCACCCAAGATATCATACTCCTTGGTCTTGACCTCATAAAGATCATATTCACTTCCCACATCAACCCCTCTAAAATGGTTAATCAAAGAAGCCACAATGATCTGAAGAAACCTTGTAAAAGGACTTCCCATTGGCTTCTTGTACCGATAATATCTAAAACCTGCAGCTAGTACAAAGATGGAGCCGACCATAGTCGCTGTTGGAACTCCAAACCCCAAGTCCAACCTTTCTTTTCTTGTATATACACCAACAGTGTGATACCAAGAAGTGCACCCATGTTTATGGCAAAGAAGAACCAGTTGAAGAAGGCGTATTTCCTTTGGACTTCTTTTTCATCAGCCTCATCGAATTGATCAGCACCAAAGGATGAGACACAAGGCTTTATACCACCAGTTCCAAGTGCTATGAGGGCAAGCGCACTGTAGAGGAATAGTGTTTGTTCGTCTGAGGCTGGAGCTGGACTGCATGGTGGTACTGTGCTGCGTGTGCATGAAGGAGGACGTAGGCTGTTTATGGAGGCTGAGAGTGTCAGTGGCGGCACCACGTTGATTGTAGGGTGTTCCCAGGAACACCCTGAATTGAAAAAAAAAAATTATATATAATAATTTAATTTTTTTTTATTTTTTAACCCTTAAAAAAAAAATAGAAACACCCTCAAGAAAAATTAAGAACACCCTCAAATAAAAATAAAAAAAATTTATTTGTTCTACTTTCAAGCAAAAAATAAAGCCCAAAAAAAAATTTTTGAACTAAAATTTGAAAACAAAAAAATTGTAACAAAGCAAGCCCACTGTCCAAAGCCCAACATCAATCCTAAATAATAGATGGGAAAGCAAACCTAATCTAAAGAAAAAAAAAAAAAAAAAAACAACAACATATGGCAAACCTAACAGATGGTAGCAACTAGCAAACCCATGGATTCTCAAAAAAAAAAAAAAAAAAAATCAAGTAAAGCAAAAACTAAAATTAGAAATGAAGAAACCTAAAAGAAAAAAATCTTCATCAGTCATCAACAACACACGGACGGTGCCTCCGCCTCAAACTCGAGCAACAGAGCTCATCGGTCATCGCCAGTTGGATCGGAGATCGTCATCGCCTCGCCAATCGGATCGGAGATCGGAATAGCACAGATCGGATCACAAATTCCTTCCTCGTGGACCTCGATAGTCTCCTCGACGTGCTGCCCAGCTCAACGATGCTGCCCCTCAGCCTCAAGCCTCCCTGCTCCTTCAACCTTAAGGTATTTCATCTTTTCTTCTGTCTGACTCTCTCTTTTTCTCTATAATGGGTTTTCTCTCTTACTTCTCTATGTCTCTCTCTCTCTCTCTTTTATCTAAAGACTGAAAGTCTGAAGTGAAATGAGTTTAATGACTCTCTCTCTTTAAGACTAAAGACTTTATCAATTTATCTGATTGGCTGATTCTTTTTTTCTTTTCTTTTTTTCTTTTTTTTTTGGTGAAATTGCTTAGTTTTATTGAACTGTAATTGCTTATTTGCTTACCTTTATGCCCTTATTTTAATTTTATTAATATTTGCCCCTGTTTTGACTTTATCCGTTGGTGTTGGTGAGTTACTGGGTTTGTCTTTTAGTGTATTGTTTATCGTGATTTGTGATTGTGAATTTATAATCTGATTGACTCTTGTGACTTTTCTGTTGAGTAGGGGGAGGGGTGGATAGGGGTATGGGGCCGAGTGGGAAGTAAAGGCATGAGAGGCAGGCAATGGGTTGGCACTTGGCAATGGATAGTGCACAGTGGGTGTGTGTTAGTGCACAGTGAGGTGTGTGCTAATAGTTAGTAAAGAAAAATAATGAAGCAACTAATAAATAATAATTAATAATTTAATTAATCAAAACATTATAAAAAACAAACAAATTAAATTATGTTAGGCTAAACAACAATTAATAATTTTATAATTAATGGAACAACAATATAACAAATTATAGTTTATAGAAGGCGATTGTAAACTTTATGTATTTACGTGTTTTTCTATTGTTGTTGTTGTTGTTGTCAATATATAAAATTTTCTTTTTATTAGATTGTGTAATTTATACTTGTTGAAGAATACCCTGAAAAAAATTCCTGAAGCCGACACTGCCGACACTGAAAAGTGTCAACAAAACCATTCCCTGATATATGAGTAAGATGATAAATTAGAAGGGACAAATATTGTTGCACACAATTTTACATACAACTAAAAAAGTAATTAAATTCGAAATCATGACTTCAACTAATCAGAGTTTCAATTTATGGCATCCGCTCTCTTTATCAACAGACCAAAACACTAATCAATTTTTTGTATAAGCGGAAATTAAACCCAAATCTCTTATTCAAGTATCAGAGAAGATAGCTTTTTATCAACAGACCAATACACCAATCAATTTTTGGTATATGCAGAGATTGAACCCAGATCTTTCATTCAAACATCCGAGACTTTAACAGTTGAGCTAATCGGAACTCACAATTACTTTTTCAGGTGTATGTAATAGTTTGTACATTAAAGTGAATGTAATAAATACCTCTCAATTAGAAGACAACAAATAATCTCAAAGGGAAAATTATTAGGTACTCCTAGAGTATCATAAATGCGTAGTCCTTCTTCTTACATAAATGGTGGGTCTCACCATAAATTTAAATTATAAAGCCCACAAAAGAATGAGTACGGATTTATAGTACTCTAAGAGTACACAATAATTTTCCATCTCGAAGACTAAAGTTGGATCTACTATCATCTATTGATTGTAGGCCTGTGGTACAGACTTAATATGGGCTTTGGACTATCCAGTCCAGCACTAATTGTAGCTAAAGGGTTAAGGACTTGATCCGTAGTTCATTTAGCACAATAGAATTCTTTTTCTTTTTCTTTTTTCCTTACAAAAACATTCTAAGAAATGACTCTCTTTTTTGTGTGATTGCAAAATTTGCAACCTTGAAAATGAGTTCTAAATTATTATTATTATTATTATTATTATTATTTCCTTGCACGTTAAATCATTAATATTTTGTATAATTTTAATTATTATATAAACAAAACTCTTTTTCACGGAAATAAACACTAAATTGAAAAACAATTTCTATTTTTTGAACCATTTGAGGCTCTCAAATGGAAAAAAAAAATCCCAAAAATCAGATTCTGTATTAAAAATTAAGTTGGAAAGAGATTCGCTTGAGCAAAGACTGTCATTTATAAAAGAAGAAAAAAAAGTCAATAATGTCAATCGGGCAACAACGGTTAACAGTTAGTCAATAAAAAGAGAATTTAAAAAAAAAAAAGGTTACCATTAAAAAAATTGTTTATGGTGTGGAATTTATTTGTAGCTATTTGTAATATGTAGCATTCTTAAAAAACATTATTTACTTTTAATTTGTAGTAAAATAAGAGATCTATGATTTAAATAATGTTTATACCAAAAACTAATAAGTGTCTTAGCCTAATAAAAAAAAAAGTTATCATGAAACATACATCATAAGTTGAAATTATTAATTTAAAGGCCTGTTTGGTAAGAGATTTATAGTAACGTTGTTGTTGTTGTTTTGTGGAAATATCTATGAGTAAAAAATGCATGTACTGTTATTTAAACACTAAAGACTGTTGTTTAAACAACAATAACGAACACCCCTTAATATCTATAAATACTATTGTACCTAACACTAACAAATTCTCAGTGATCAAGCCCAAGCCAGCACCCACGGGCCACTAACTGGCAATAAGCCCGTGATTGGTTATATAACTTGTCACAATTTAGGACGGAAAAGGACTAGGATTTTCAGCTTTGTTTATCTACTTACCACAATTTGAAGCGGCCCAAATAAGCATCAGCCATGGAAGCTCCAAAGATTATTAAAACATAAGCAGCTCCAATCCAATCAGTCACATGAGTAGCAGCAGTAGGAATCGACTGGTGCATCTCAAATATCAAATAAGTCACCATGTTCACCGCAATTGCGACAAAGGCTAACCTCTCAGCCACCTCATTCACTATATCAAACACACAATTCACCCCTTGTCACGTCTATACAAAACGATAATACTTGTTGCACACAAACTTTTTTACACTGTATATGAATAGAAGATTATAAATGCGAATAAATCATAACAAAAATTGCTTAGCTAGTGATTGTAAAAAAAACCTATGATAAACGGAGAGGCCTTCCATCCTCCAGTTTTTAGTTTATTGGCAGTCCTCCCTTGAAAATCGACACATCCATTGCTTACCAAACTCGTTGAAAGGTTTCCTTCCTACAAAATGGACATGTTAATTAGTAGAGAAAACTTTGACTGATTTGGTTGCATAGATGACCTATATTCTAGTAAATTTACCACTTCAAATTTTTCCATAGAGGGCTGAATAAAGGACATATCATATGTGTGACCACCTGGTTTGCTGCTCTCCATTGATCCAGGCTCAGTGTTTGAGTTACCTTGGTAGATATCGTGCCTTCTGCAAGAAATCCAACAATGAAATGAAAAGAAAAGCCAGTAACTCGTACGTAGTTTTTTTTGTTGTTACGTTTGACCGGTATATATGCTTGGGAAGTTTCCACCAAGTCCCTAAATTGAAAAGAAGGCTCTATATATGTTACAAATGTTCCAAAACAGCTTTTTATAAGTAACAAAGGCGAGCTTTTTTGGGGTCAAAATAGCTAAAAATGCATTGAGGTTAAAGCTCTAACAAATGTCGTAAAATAAGACAAGTCGTTGATGATTACAATGATTGAGTGTGATTAATTTAAACATGAAACTATTAGATACTGGAACTCTTCAAACTGCCGACCCAAAATTTTGATACTAGTAGGCCGGACAAGTTTTCTGGTTGTATTGGTCAATAACAATCTTTGTGGAATCGATTAGAATATGTCAGCTTCTTTCATGTTAGACAAGCATTCTATCTGTCTCTTTCCACCATTATTTCACTAAATTTGAAGAATAATGAATAATGAGTTCTTTTCTAAACACAAAGACGTGCATGCATTTTTAGCCATGATCTAAAGTACAAAGATAGAGCTATGAAATCTGTTGATCTGTGACACAAGAGTCAGATGGAACTTACATAAAGGATCTTCATCAGTGCAAAGTCTACGGTGTGATTGTAAATGATGTTCTCTGAAACGATGATCACAAAATGTAATCAATATATATATATATATATATATATATATATATATATATATATAAAAGCAAAGACCTCATACGGGAGTGTATAAGGTCTTGCCAAGTGGTACTCTAATTTTGTATTTAGCATTTTTTACCTCTTTCATTAAGCTTTTCTATATCAATATGTGTTATAATGGTCCCAAGCATTTTCACTTTTTAAGTTTTTTATTAAAAAGTGAGAATACACAATTTGCTAATATTTCATACTTTTTCTTTTTTGATGAAGTTTCATACTTTTCTCACAACCCATAATTTTGAGAAAATTGTGTGTTTTAGAAATTTTGTTAGCACAATCCTTCAGATGGTCCCGTTATTTTTTCAAAGAAGACCTTTTTTTTGAAGAAATTGTATTAATACAATCCTTCTATGTACAACTCTCTCTTCTTTCCTTTCCCTTCCCTTACATTTTCCTCTCTTCTTTCTTTTTCATCTCCCTTACAACCAAACAGGATATTAGTTTCCAAATTCAGCTAATAAAAAAAAAGTGGTTTGAGTATATTAATAAAAAGAGTCTGAATTTGGTAAGAATGGGGTGTAAAATTCATGTTTTACACCATCCAATAAGAGATGTCATATTAACTTTTTACTTAAAATTCAGTACATCATACCACAATTAATAATATCTTAATAAACTCCCAATTTGGTTGAACTTTCAGATGAGTATTATAATTGATTGAGTGTGGTTATGCTTATTCTTTAATACGTGATAAAATGATGTAGCATGTTAGAATTGGAGGGTGTAAAACTTGAGTTTTAAACCACATCCTTATAGAATTTAATATTTAATAAAGATATGTAAAAAACATGTTTGATTACCGTTTTAGTCTTTAACACTTGTGCTATGTATCAAAATGGTTTTTAACATCTTAAACGTGTCAATTTTGTTTCTAAACTTTTGGTATTGTGCCAAAATAATCCTTATTATTAAGCGGTACATGAAAAGAATTGAGTTATCTAACATTAATATTGTAAGGACACAAATATTCGGATCGGGCCTTTGAGCAGAATAGGTTGGGGCCCAAGCTGTATATAGTATCCTTGAAATAAATTTGTAAAGAGAGTGGGCTGAAGAATACTTGATTGAGCACATATGGGTTGAAGGCCTAAGTATGATTATAACCGGATTTGTATTGATAAGATATTTGAGTGATACAATGTTCTTCTCGGCACAGTCCGAGGAGTATGCTTATACAAATACTATGAGTACCTCTCTTTCTCTCTCTCTCTCTCTCTTGATTGCTATTTTTCTTCTCTTGATTGTCCCCCCCTATTTTCTTCCTTCTTTCTTCTATTTATATGCCCTTCCTCCATTACGTGGGCTTTTCTTGATACTTGTCCCATCCCCCTCCATCTGGAGTCTTCACTGGGCAGCTGTAAAGGATGAAGGTCACTGTTCAGGTGTCTTTTCCCATTAATGCGGCCATGATGTTAGCTGCAGGATCATAAATGCGGTGGCAGCAGCCATTTGCCTAATATCTGATCTTTGCCAACTGTCCTTTTTGTCTACATGAATCAGGGGATTCTCCGGGAGAGCTAGGATTAATGTTGGAGCACTCATCTGAGACACACTTTTGACAATCCAAGCAGGCAAGTCTCCTTAGACTAGACTTTCTTCCACGTGACTTACACTTCAGCATCGAATTAGGCTGGGCAAACTCCTTAAGATTTGTTGTCCTCGGATGTATAGGTCTCCTCAGACAGGCCCACGGCTCATTACTTGATATTGGGCCTTTCACCCCTACAATAGCCCCTCAAAATTCTGACCTTCCCTCCTATCCGAGGAGAAGGGCGGGATTTTGACTTCCGCAGGGGTGAAATCCATCAAACCTCGTAGCTAATCCACGTGGAGGCGCTGTTTCACTAGACTTTCGATTTCCAAAGACGCTTCGGAAATTGTAACACGACATTTATTGCTCTGGGTGGCGCTCTGTCTCCTTGATCAACGGCGAGGTGCAGATCGTGCGGCTGAGATTTCTTCGTGAAATTTCGAGCGGGATAACTCCCACTCATTTTTGCCTACTATAAATAGGGCTATCAGGAGGTAGTTTTTCTCACTACGCATACGTTCAAGCACTCCAGCATTCTTAAGTATCCTTGCTATCATACGCTCACTGATTTAAGTAGTCCGAGGACGTTCTAACAAAGATCTCTAGGTGTCTAAGGGGTTTCTGAACCAGAAACACCAACTCCTTTTGTAAGTTCTTGGTTCCCTCGATCATTCCACCTCGGCCGAGCACTTCGGCCTTCCCTCTCTCTCACTTTTTTTGTTTTACCTTAGGGAACCTCCTTAGCGTCTTCTTCACACAGTTCAATGGGTAGATTTAAGAGTCTCGTTGATACACCTATAGCCATAGAGCTTTTCAAGGCGAAGTACCATATCCCTGAGGGGGTTGGTCTTCGATATTGTCCGTCAGAAAACATCCTGACCGACAGGCGAACCGGTGAAGTGGTCATCCCTGTAATCGCTTTTTTGGAGGGAGGGATGACCATTCCCATGGGTACTATAACTAGGGACTACCTTAGGAACCACAGGTTGTGCCCGCACCAGTGCACGACCAATATGTTTAGAGTCTTAGGCAGCGTCGATGCCTTTAATCAGATGATGGATCTGCAGCTTACCTGGCACGACGTCGTACATATGTACGAATGCCACTCTCAGGCCGACGGGGGATATTACCTAAAATCTCGGTCTTCCGTCGTTAAGATGGTGTCGTGCCTTCCGAAGTCCAACAAGGGCATGAAGGATGACTACGTCATCATCTCTGAGGCATGGCATAACAGTCACCATTGCCCGATTAAGGAGGGGAAACCAAGTGGGCTGCTTTAGGATTAGATTGAGTTAACCTAGAACCTAAGTTCTAGGCTTCACTTTTCTGTGCTGTTCTATCACTAGGTTTTGAAACGGTGTAGCTAACTTCATATTTGGTGGTTGTGATTGCAGATAGGAAGTTCATCGCTCCCCGCCTCAGCCTCGTGAACGTGCCGAGACTAAACAAACTCCTAAGGTCCGAGGTGTGTGTGCACTCGGACGGTCAACTACGTGCTGTCCACCTCATACTGGACTTCACCCCGTTGTCGGACAGTTTTTTGGATACCGGCAACTCCATCCGAGCGGGCGATAAGAGGATCAATAAGATTGACGTTTCGATCCCGGGCTTTCTGGCCAAGAGAGACCTTCCACCCGTTGAGTGGTCAATCCGACAAGCTGCTCCTCAACCTGCTGTTCAAAGGGAAGAGTCCGCTTCATCCTTGCAATCTTTGGAGGAAGAGATAGACAGCTTCCGCTTTGACGGTGAAAAGGAGGTACAGGGCAAGCTTAAGGATACCCTAGAGTCCGACAGTTCTGAAGAAGAAGAGGAAGATATGACTTCGAAGCCGAGGGCTGGACTGAAGGACCTTATCGCCGGGCGAAATAAGGGTGCTCCATCCAAGGAGGCGCCCAAAGGGAAGGAACCCGCTTAACTACCCCCACCTCTTCCTCCACCTGCGACTGGGCTTGGGCTTCTCCCCATACCCGATCTCAAGAGGAAGAGGAAGGTGGTGGAGCTGGATGTTGAGGAGGGTAAGTTGCCCCCTCCCCAACCTAAAGGGGCAAAGCAGCAAAAAGGGGGGAGAGATGACAAGAGGTCCTCCTCATCCGAGCAGAGGGGGGACATCCATGCTGCAGACACCCAGCAACATCCAGCCTGGGCCCCGAGGCTGGACTTGGACGGTGCTCCCATTCCCTCCACGGCCTCTATTAGGGAGTTCCAGAGGGGGCGCTCGGGCTATATTGTCGAGGCCTTGGAGCGCCCTCTTCTGTTGCCCAAAGATATGGACACTGTGAGGTCGTGGAGACAAGCCGACCTATTCATGTCGATGAAGAGAGACTTGGCCATGGTAAGTTTCTAATCACCCCCTTGCATAATAGATTAGGTTAAGTGTGTACTGCATATTTCCTTTATACTGTTAACGATACGGTTTTGTCTCTCTTTCTGCGCAGCTCACACAACAAGTCTACGTGGTAGAGGACTGGGTCAGGGACGCCTGAAACTTGGCTAGGACCGAGACCCAGTCTCGCCTTGCCGTGGAGAGAGACATGGAGGCTCTGAAGAAAGAGAAACAAGAGTTAGCCAAGAAGCTAACTACCGAGGAGAGGGAAAGGCAAAGCGCCGAGGCTGGCCTCAAGAGCGCCCGGGATCAGGCCGAGGACCAGCGGAAAAGATTATACACTACAGAAATAGAGCTGGCAACCCAAAGGCAGTTGGTCCTGGAGCTCAAGGCCTGTCTGGAGAAGGCCATGGAAGGGGAGAAAGAAGCTCGGGAGGCCCTAGAGGCTGCTGAGGCCGAGAAGGAGGCCGAGTATATCCACGGCATCGAAGAGACAAAGATAAGGCTGGCGGAGGAGGTCTCTGAGGTATGCAGGGACTACTGCAAGTTCACATGGGATGAAGCTTTGAACTTGGCAGGAGTCCCAGCTGACTCAGACCTAAGGCAGCCGGGGAGGATATACTACCATCCCCACATAAGTTTGACCCTGGCTGACCCCACCGCCTTATCTTCTCAGGCTCCGGAGCAACCAAGCTTGGCGCTTGTTCCTCATGAAGCTGTCGAGGAGGCTGAGGAGGAACAAGTTGCCTCAACCGTACAAGTGGCTCCGGACGTTCCTTCTGCCGATGCAGGTGCTGACCAGGCCAAGGATGCAGCCCCCTCGGAGGTCGAAGCTGGATTGTCCACAGTGGAGCAACCCAAGCAGGCAGCCCTCCTTCTTAGGATATGTATAGGCTTAGGATTAGGATTATGATTGTTAATTGCTGTAGTTGTTACTGTTTGCTATTTTCTTTTCTTTTCATTGATGTAACGCCCATTTTGTATGCTGGGACAATGTACTTTAATTTTTAATTTAATGAAAACATTTCTTTACTTTTAACTGTTTCTAATCCTGTTTAATTTCTTGTGAAAAGTCTAAGTTTACAGACAAAAATAGCAACACAAAGCCTTAGAGCATTAGCATTGGGGAATGCTAATGCCAAATCTAAGGTAAATATGACATTTTAAGCCTCAAAAACCACTCCATCCGGAAATTCTAAACCCAAGTATTGCAAATTTTTTTGCAATACTGCTAGAGTACAATTCTATCTTTAGAATTGTACTGTAGCACAATGGTAAAAATAATAATAATATTTTAATAGAAATTTCTCTCTCCTCCCTCTCATTATTGCCGTTCTGTTCTCTCTCCTCCTTCTCTCTTTCTCATCTCAGCTGCTCTCTCCTCTCTTCAAACCCAAACCCAAACCCGAAGCTTCATCTCAGCTGCTCTCTCCTCTCTCCGAAGCTTCTCCATCTCCATCTCCAAAGCTTCACCTCCATCTCCATCTCCAAAGCTTCACCTCCATCTCCATCTCCATCTACATCTTCTCCATCTCTGATTCTCCATCTGCTCTCTCATCTCTGAAGTCTGAAGCTTCACCTCGGTGCAGATCGGTCGGCTGACGGCGGCGATTGAGTGTGGTGGTGTGGGTTTGGGTTCGGCGCACGCGTGCGGGTTTGGGTTCGGCGTGGTGGTTGATCGAGTGCAGTGGTGGTGTGGTGGTTGATCGGTGCGGTGGTGTGGTGATTGATCCGTGCGGATTGGTTGATCGGTGCGGTAGGGCGTGGTGGTTGATCGGTGCGGATTGGTTGGTTTGGTGATTGATGAAGGTGGAGCCGTGGAGGTGATTGATGATAGTGGTTTGGTGATTGATGGTCTGGGTTTTGTTTTGGTTTTTTTTTTTTTTTTTTTTTTTTTTTTGGTGTTGATGGTGGTGTATTGCTCCGGTGATGGTCGGAGAGGGACCAGAGGAGAGGATGGTGTTGATGGTCGGAGAGGGACCAGAGGAGAGGATAGTGTTTTCTGTAAAAGTTGTGGATGAACAGAAAGATGAGAAAGAAATAATAAAAAAAGATTAAAAAATAATATTTTAATAAAAATAGAATTTTGGGATGCTGGAAGTATGGTAAAATGGTATTGTATAATGATAAAGTAGGTGTTTGGAGTTGTATAATAGAGTAGGAATACAATTCCCCATTGCTAATGCTCTTACTGTTCACATCAAACACCTTTAATTAATTTAATTCTGTCTTGGCAAATAAATATGAATCTGAGCAAGCATAATTAACTGTCGTATTGTTGACTTGTTAAAATTGAATAAGAACAATAGTTTAGAGTGCGCAGTCTAAGTGAATATGAGAGATTAAACTTCTGCATAGTTCTAAGTGATATGTGTGTTTTGGTAATATGACTTTGAGTGCATGATTCGTGAGGTCAGACATGTCTGAGGTTTTGTACAGCATTTAGAAAAGTGAAGAAAAATTGCTAATTTACCCAAGGCATGTGGTCCGTGGGGCCAGAACTGGCCAAGGTTCTGTTTAACACTTAGGGGTGTTAATTTACTCAAGGTAAGTGGTCCGAGGGACCAAGCCTGACCTAGGTTCTGTTTAACACTTAAGGGTGTTAATTTACCCAAGGTAGGTGGTCCGAGGGACCAGGCCTGACCAAGGTTCTGTTTAACACTTAAGGGTGTTAATTTACCCAAGGTAGGTGGTCCGAGGGACCAGGCCTGACCAAGGTTCTGTTTAACACTTAAGGGTGTTAATTTACCCAAGGTAGGTGGTCCGAGGGACCAGGCCTGACCTAGGTTCTGTTTAACACTTAAGGGTGTTAATTTACCCAAGGTAGGTGGTCTAAGGGACCAGGCTTGACCAAGGTTCTGTTTAACTTAAGGGTGTTAATTTACCCAAGGTAGGTGGTCCGAGGGACCAAGCTTGACCAAGGTTCTGTTTAACACTTAAGGGTGTTAATTAGTATGACAGATTTTAATGATAGAATTAAAAATTTTATTAATAATAGTACCTTTTTAGATTATTTACATTCCAGGAGTGTAGTACAGATCTCTCATCTAGGTCTTCCAAGTAGAAAGCACTTATTCCGGCCACTGATAAGATGCGATACGGGCCTTTCTAGTTAGATCCCAGTTTTCCCCAGGCCGGGTTCTTTACAGTGCCCACGACTTTTCGCAAGACCAAGTCCCCTGGTGCAAGTGGTCTCAGTTTGACATTAGCATCATAACTCTGCTTGAGTTTATGCTGATAGTAGGCTAGCTGAACTGCAGCGTTTTCTCTCCGCTCTGCAACTAGGTTCAGATTGTCCTTAAGTAGTTTGTCGTTGTCGGCCGAGGTAAATGAACTGATTCTAAGTGTGGGGAGCCCAGTTTCTATGGGGATAACAGCCTCAGCACCGTACGTCATTGCGAAGGGGGTTTCTGCTGTAGATCTTCGAGGCGTTGTTCTGTAGGTCCAGAGGACATGCGGTAGTTCTTCCACCCATTTTCCCTTGGCATCATCTAACCTCTTCTTAAGACCACTTGCTATGACTTTGTTAACTGCTTCGGCCTGGCCATTTCCCTGAGGATAGGCAAGGGTGGAGTACATGTTCGTAATGCCTAGCCCACAGTAAAATCTTCTGAACGCTTTACTATCAAACTGAAGACCATTGTCTGAGATGAGAGTATGTGGTACTCTAAACCGGATTACGATATTCTTCCATACAAACTTCTGGACGTCCACATCCCTGATATTTGCCAATGGCTCGGCTTCAACTCATTTGGTGAAATAGTCTATTGCGACGACCAAGTACTTCTTACTCCTGACTGCTTTAGGAAAAGGGCCTACAATATCCAAGCCCCACTGAGCAAAAGGCCATGGGCTTGACAGAGGATTCAGAACTCCTCCTGATTGATGTATATTTGGTGCGAACCTTTGGCATTGGTCACACTTCTTTACATATTCCTGTGATTCCCTTTGCATGTTTGGCCACCAGTATCCCTGAGTTAAGGCTCTGTGTGCTAGGGATCTTCCTCCTGTGTGGCTGCCACAAATCCCCTCATGCAGCTCTTCGAGAAGTAGTTCTGTGGCTTCAGGATCGGGCCTTTGAACAGAATAGGTTGGGGCCCAAGCTGTATATAGTATCCTTGAAATAAATTTGTAAAGAGAGTGGGTTAAAGAATACTTGACTGAGCACGTATGGGTTGAAGGCCCAAGTATGATTATGACCGAATTTGTATTGATAAGATATTTGAGTGATACAATGTTCTTCTCGGCATAGTCCGAGGAGTATGCTTATACAAATACTATGAGTACCTCTCTTTCTCTCTTTCTCTCTCTTGATTGCTATTTTTCTTCTCTTGATTGTCCCCCCCCTATTTTCTTCCTTCTTTCTTCTATTTATATGCCCTTCCTCCATTACGTGGGCTTTTCTTGATACTTGTCCCATCCCCCTCCATCTGGAGTTTTCATTGGGCAGCTGTAAAGGATGAAGGTCACTGTTCAGGTGTCTTTTCCCATTAATGCGGTCATGATGTTAGCTGCAGGATCATAAATGCGGTGGCAGCAGCCTTTTGCCTAATATCTGATCTTTGCCACCTGTCCTTTTTGTCTATATGAATCAGGGGATTCTCCGGGAGAGCTAGGATTGATGTTGGAGCACTCATCTAGGACACCCTTTTGACAATCCGAACAGGCAAGTCTCCTCGGACCAAACTTTCTTCTACGTGACTTACACTTCAGCATCGAATTAGGCTGGGCAAACTCCTCAAGATTTGTTGTCCTCGGATGTATAGGTCTCCTCGGACAGGCCCACGGCCCATTACTTGATATTGGGCCTTTCACCCCTACAAATATCAAATAATATTTTATGTCATCTAAGCTATCCTTTGAATTATCACATGTCCTTAATTAGAAAATAAAATAAAATATTTGAAAATATATTAATTGCATCTCCATAAGTAAATGAGATGTCATTTTATTAGCAGAAATTAAAAATTTCTTTTCTTTTCTTTTCCTCTGCTTTCTCAACAACCAAATGGGGTTTAAGCCTTGACTTTTTAGTTAAAGGGCTCATAAACATCATCTAAAAAACATACTATTTACCTAATTTTAAAATGAAAATTTAAAAAAAAAAAAAACAAAAAGCCAAATGTCAATTTTTTATATCATCATTTTTTTAAGAAGTTAAAGTTATTACCAATTATATTATAAAAATCTTGTAAACTAACATGGTAATAAATATAATTAGTGTCATGTCAACAAGGTAATAAATCAATTTCCTAATTATTTTTCTATTTTGTGTTTAAAAATTGATACATCCATTTAATAAAAATAGTGTGTAACCCCGTGCATATGCACATGTATATTTAAAAACAATCACAGTTATATATATGATTTAGAATCTAATTAGATCTAGACTCTTTGATTTTTGTACCAAATCATTCACTTGCTACAAAAATTAAAAAATTAGATGGGACACATGGTGCAAAATTGAACTCCAATTAAAATTCAATTTAGAATCTAATTGAATTTAGACTCTTTGATTTTTGCACCTAATAATTCACCTGACACACAAATTTAAAAATTAGATAAGACACGTGGCACAAAATTAGACTCCAATATATAAATGTATAGCAACCTACCATCACTTTATTTAAAACTAGCATGTAGTCCATACTTACGCACGGAAATATTAACAATTGTGATGATAAGATATTTATCTTGGTAGATTCAGCTTCCATATTGAGCATTATGAATGGAGGTAATTTAACACCAACATTTAAAAATCAAATGGGACACATAACACAAAATTAACGACAAGAACTGATCATTGAGCTTGGATTCTTCTTGGAGGTGCCAATGAAGCGGTAATATATGAGAGTATGAAGTAAGGAAGAGTGGGATTAAACATTATATTTGAACCCGGCCTTTCTCTTAGAAATCCGAAAGGAGGAGGAGATGGTAGTGTGTGAATCTAGTTGGTAGAGGTTGAGAGAGAAGGAGAAGACATGGGATGACGATATAGCATTAGGAGGAGATGATGTTTTACTTTTATAGTCTTTCTCATTGAACTCCTTGGTTTTGGTAGTGGGATTAGAAGAGCTCCAAACTCTATTGAGTTCACTCATAAAAGTGTGCAGGTGAGATGTTCTTACTTAGGCCAATGAGCATTATCATTGTAGTTTTCTTTACTTTTATGTTAAATGTTAATGCATCATTTATTTGGGCACAAAAATTAAAAAATTTAGATAAGATATATGACACAAAATTTGAGTCCAATTTTTAATCTAATTAGATTTTTGAGTTCACCCATAAAAGTGTGTAGGTAAGATGTTCTTGCTTAGGCCTACGAGCATTATCATTGTGGTTTTCTTGTCTTCCGTGTTAAATGTTAATGTATCATTTATTTGGGCATAAAAATTAAAAAATTTAAATAAGATACATGACACAAAATTAGAGTCCAATTTATAATCTAATTAGATTTTTTTTTTTTTTTGAGTTTTGGTTAGGACAAGTGACGCAAAATTGAGAATCCAAATCTAAACACATGACACAAAATTAAAACTCTAATTTGGAATTCTATTTGAGTTTTTCTCTGCATCACCTATTATTATATATATAGATTACATGTTGTTCATGAAATTACAGTCCCATATATGGCCATTTTTTAGGAGACACTATCTCATCAAAAATAGTATCTCATCAAAAAAAAAAAAAAAAAAGTTAGTATATTGCAATGTATTTGGAATGGTGAGTCAATTGGTATTTGAAATCAGTGTTTTTTTTTTTTTTTTTAACCTTAAGTTGGACACGTGGCTCAAAATTAGACAAAAATTCGAGTCCAATTTAGAATTTAATTGGATTTTCTCTCAGTTTTGACTTTAATTATATATATAGACTGGTTATTGGCCCATGCGTTGCACAATTTTTTTTGGTATGATCTTTTTTGGTAAATATTATGACTGGAGAACATTTTTTTGGGAAAAAAACTTCATTCACTTTTATGTAGTGATTTTAGAAAATACAATGAAGGGTTTTATGATAAATTTTGTTAATTTTATGAAATACATTTATATAAAATAAAACTCATAAAATGTATAAGATATACGTGAAGGTATAATTCATGACTACGCATAAAAGTTATTGTATTTTTTTAATTTCTATTAGCCAGATCACATTTCTTAAATAAATTGAACAACCATTTCATCACCCAGTTATGCACGTAATGATTGGAATGTTGTTAGTTAGTACATGATTCCTTGATAAACAATATTGAGTAAAAATTATTTTAATTATATTGAAGAAATTTTTTGTGAAATTATTATTTTCATGTCCATTTTTTTAACTAAATCTAATAGATTTAATTTTTCACATTAGTTTAATTGAATAGTATTGTGTTTATACTTTTTTTTTTTTTTCACTACAATTGATAATTCACAAAATGAGTAAACAACTTATTAAGTATTGCAAAAGATACAAATATGAACATTAACATGAGCATGAACATGAAGGGAGATTTCTATTCATTTTCTTGAAAAAAAAAATGTATTTACAAAAAATTTCAAATTTTATTAGGTAAAGAAGAATTAAGTTATAAATAGCAAAATCAATAAACCAAAAATTTTAGGAGCCTAAGGAGAGCCATTACTCATTTGAAACAACCCAAAACACTCAAGGACTAAAAAAAAAAAAAAAAAACCATCCACTCCACACTTCCATCACAACTGCTTTAGCTCAAGGAAAACAATATAAATATATATATATATATATATATATATATATATATATATATATATATATATATATATATATCATTCAATGAATATAGAACATCCTTTAAAAAAAAATAATATGTTTATCATAATTAAGGGAAATCCTAATGGGTACTTCACTTAAGCATATGTGAAAAAGGCATATACATACCACAAATGGTAAAGGTGAAAGAAAAAAAGTTGCTAATCCCATTTAATATGGTTAATTGCTTTGCCTCAATTAGTCTCCCAAACAACATACCGCTTATTCATACCACAACCACAAATGACAATGCAGCATTGGCCATCAATAATTGCTAATCTGAAAGTACAGATTTCTTTAATAGCTCTACCTTCATTTCTTTTGGCTAATATTTCTTTACAAAATCAAAATCAAACCACAAAAATCATATAAAAATCACCAAATTAGAGTTTAAAATTATAATTAAATTTTTAAAAGAAATCTAGGCACAATTGCACAAAAATTCCATGTAACTAAATCACACTTAGGAATATTGGACCCTTTTTCCTTTGTATAAATAGGAGGGTCCCAATGGAATGAGAGTGCTAACAATTTTCTCTTCAAAACATTTATTGTAGGAACATAAAAGTTTTCCATTGTAGACTTTTCATGCTTAAAAAACATGACTTGCCAACTAATCAAACTAGAGTTTTTAGTACCTACAGCAAGTTCACAACATCAAGAACAAACCCCAGTGTATACAGTGTCAAATTTCATAGTCTCCTATTACATCAAATGAGTGTTTAATTTTCTCACAAAGTATTGAATAGTAAAGCTTCTGGGCCATAGTCTCAACTACAACTCTCAATCATGTTGGACTTGGATGACACCTTTCCACAACGTATCATTATGAGATGCAGAAAAAATTTGGAGTGTACACAGCGATTAGTGTGGATGGGAAGAAATTTCATCATATTCCAATTGGTTAGGTCAATAAGGTCCTATTCCAATTTAATGATCATGGAATTTTGCATACAAGTAATAATCAAGGAAACTTCCGCCTAAAATAAGTCGGACTTTTGGCAAGAGAGAAAATTGATGTCTAGAAAAATCAAGCTAAGGCCGACCAAAATGGACCATATTCTTAATTTCTTATCTCGATTTGTTCCATGTACAAGACCTATAGTCAATGCTTGGCGTATAAAAGTTGAACATCTTATCTAAAGTTCATCCTTTGAAAGCTTGAGAAAAAATTCATTTAAACCAAGTGATGCTCTAATTTTGCATTTAACATTTTTTTACCTCATTCATTAAGTTTTTTTTACTGTTACTCAAAAGTTTACATTAACTTATTTTACTGTTATTGATGGGATTGACGAGTACGACATACCTGAACAAAGTCATCCAAACCAACGAGGCAATGTCAACTGACGAACTAACCAAGTGCCATTGAAGAAGTAAGCCCCTTTATGACAAAGATAAAGGAACTATTTAATGTAGTCAAGTAAATGCCTCCGATGGTTACAGGGACAGCTGCACAGACCGTTGGAAGGGAAATGAAAGCTCACATAATTGAGCAGGAGGCGTTCTACAAAGGGACATTGAATCCACTATAATAGCCACAACGGCTAGGAATACATATGTATATATAGCCATTCCAACATCAACACAAGGTACAAAAAACACATTCTCACAAAACATTATTTATCATTTTCAATATTCTACTGTTCCCCATAAAATCTTTAATATTGACTTTGGCATCGGAGACTTTGTGGCAGGCACCACACCGGTGACCATTCAAAGGGCGATACTCCATCATCCTAAGAGCGATATCGGTGGAAGGACGACTCTACCTGGACGCATACATGATAACTCACAAATCTGTGCTTCATCAGTTTGGCGTCGTCTATGGGAATTCGACGAGATTTTTTTGAAAACATACGCTTCAAACCAACTTTTGCATTCAGATGGAGTCCAACCAAGATTCAGTAGCCCTAGCTCAACAAGTCCAGGTTCTTGCAGCCACCGTTGAAGAGCTCACCAGGCAGAATCAAGAAATGAGGCAACGACTTCAATAGGAAGAGAATCGGTCCAAGGCCAATCAAGAAGACGAGAAAAACAGCCATAGGAGGAGTGACTGTCAGGGACCAACTACCCCAGATGATCAAAACTCCGATCTCCTGCGAGAAATGAGGAGAGAGATGGACGAGCTCAGGAACGCAATAAGGGGAAGGACGGACCAAAGTCTGGATAGAATGGTCAGGGCGACGGACTCACCATTCACTATTGCAGTTTTGGAATGCCCGATACCGTCGAAGTTCTGGTTGCCCCAGCTGGAGCCCTTCGACGGACTTAAAGACCCTTAGGACCACCTCAATACCTTCAAGACAACACTTGGCCTTCAGCAACCTCTAGACAAAATACTATGTCGTTCCTTCCCCACTACTCTCAAAGGAGCTACAAGGGAGTGGTTCACAAAGTTACCGACATCATCCATTGATAGCTTCGAACAGCTAAGTAACGCTTTCCTGCATCATTTCGTTGGGGGGCAACGCCCTAAGACGATCGGCGGACTACTTGCTCACCATTAGGCAAGGGGAGAAAGAGACCCTGAAATCGTATGTGAAACGCTTCACTCGGGAGACTCTAGAGGTGGATGAAGCAGACGATAAGGTACAATTGACGACCTTTAAAACAGGATTGAAGTCCAAAGAATTCGTGATTTCACTTTCAAAAACCCTCCTAAGATGATGGCAGAGATGCTCCTGAAGGCATAAAAGTATATGAACGCAGAGGATGCACTAGCCGCCAAAAGGGACGCGGAAAAACCAGGTGACCTAGGAAAGAAGGAGGACGATCGTAGAGGAAGAAAAAGAGATCATCCTGATCGCCGAAGCATTGACGGGAATAGAAGGAAAGACGAGAAAATCCAACGTACGGTAAAATTCACTCCCTTAGTTATGCCTGTTGACAAGATTTTGGTGCAGATTAAGGACGAGCATTACCTCAAATGACCGAGGCCATTACACTCATCCCTCAATGTCCGTGACAAGAAAAAGTGCTGTCAGTTCCACAAAGATCACAATCATTACATAGAAGATTGTAAAGACCTAAAAGAGCAGATAGAAGAACTTATTCGTAAAGGGAAGCTGTATGAGTACGTCAGAAAGGGAGAGCCCAGTAGGTCCAGGGGCGACAACAAGAACCAGCGCCAGTTTTCACACAAAGACGAGGGTAACACCTCCCAGTGCCCGCCGAGCGTGATAGGGGAAACAAAAACAATCGCGGGTGGTCCATCCACAGGTGGGTCATTCAAATCCCTCAGGAAAGCACATCAGAGACAGGTGAACAGGGTTCACAGGATGCTCACATTCAAGCAAAAACGAACGGACTAGGACATGTACTTCTTAGAAGAAGATGCCAGGGGAGTAAAGCAGCCCCATGACGATTCGTCGGTAATGATGCTCGTGATAGAGGGGTTCAACACTAGGAGAATCCTTGTAGATAATGGCAGCTCGGTAGATATCATCTATCTCTCAGCCTTCCAACAGCTGAACTTAGACCCAGGAAGGTTACGACCATTTAACTCTCCCCTCGTCAGTTTTAATGAAGACAGGGTGTATCCCAAAGGCATAGTGACGTTGACGGTTACAGTTGGAACTCATTCCAGACAATTGACTCATCAGTTGGACTTTTTGGTAGTAGACTGCCCTTCATCCTACAATGTGATCATTAGGAGACCCACGCTTAACCGTTGGAAGGCAGCCACGTCTACCTATTGCTTGAAAATGAAGTTTCCTACGGAGAACGGTGTAGGCGAGGTAAAAGGTGATCAAGTATTGGCTAGGGAATGCTATCAGGCCATATTGGCTGCTAAAGAAAACCACACCTGGATGATCGAGGAGAGAGAAGAGGAAAAGGTAGAAGCCCTGGAGACTGTTGAATTGGTCGATGGCAAGACAGCAAAGATGACCCGAATAGGGACGACGCTGACCCCAGAGATGAAGACGAGCCTCGTCCAATTCCTTAAGGAGAACCAGGACGTCTTCGCATGGAGTCACGAGGACATGCTAGGCATATTCCCAGAAGTCATTCAGCACAAACTCAGTGTAGACCCAAAGATAAAACCCGTCCAGCAAAAGCAGCGAGTCTTTGCCCCTGAACGGAATCAGGCAGTTACAGACGAAGTCAACAAGTTGTTGTCTGCAGGCTTCATCCGGGAAGTTTACTATCCAGATTGGCTCATTAATGTCATTCTAGTAAAAAAGGCAAATGGGAAATAGAGAATGTGCGTGGACTTCACGGACCTAAACAAGGCTTGCCCAAAAGATAGTTTTCCTCTTCCACGGATAGACCAGTTGGTGGACTCCAAAGCCGGGCATAGGTTACTGACGTTTATGGATGCCTTCTCGGGGTACAACCAGATAAAGATGGCCGAGGCAGACCAGGAGAAGACCGCCTTCATTACAAGTCAAGGGTTGTATTGCTATAAGGTGATGCCCTTCGGACTGAAGAATGCAGGGGTGACCTACCAGAGGTTAGTAAACAAGATGTTTAGTAAACAGATTGGCAAAAACATGGAGGTATACGTGGACGACATGCTCGTCAAGAGTAAAGAAGAACTTGCCCATCTGAACAACCTGAAGGAAACGTTTGCTACCCTTAGAGAATATCGGATGTAGTTGAATCCTAGCAAGTGTGCCTTCAGTGTAGCCTCGGGGAAGTTCTTGGGATTCATGGTGTCCCAAAGAGGGATAGAAGCAAACCCAGAGAAAGCACAGGCTATACTCAACATGACATTACCTAAGACCGTCAAAGAAGTCTAAAAGCTCACAGGAAGGATTGCGACACTCAATAGGTTCATCTCAAAAGCAACGGACAAATGTTTGCCCTTCTTCAAGATGCTAAAGCAAGCCTTCGTCTGGACTGACGAATGTGAGGCAGCATTTCAAGAACTCAAACACTACTTGAACAATCCACCCCTCCTAAGTCCATCCAAGGAGGGAGAAAATTTGTATTTGTATCTAGCAACATTAGATACGGCTATAAGTGCAGCACTAATTCGTGAAAATGACAAGAAACAACTCCCAGTTTCCTACGTCAGTTAGGCTCTTCAAGGAGCAGAAGCTAAGTATCCCAGGATTGAAAAGATTGCATTCGCACTGATAGTAGTTTCGTGCAAGCTACGACCATACTTCGACACAAACCCCATCCTGGTGATGACGGATTAACCCATCAAAAAATCCATGAACAAACCTGAGGCAGCCGGAAGAATGGTCCAATGGGCAATCGAGCTTAGTCAGTTTAACATCGAATATCATCCTAGGATAGCTATTAAGGCACAGACCCTAGCAGATTTCATCGTTGAATTCACCCCTACCGATGAAAACAGCCCCTCAGATGAGACAAAAAAGTGGACGATACAGACCGACGGTTCGTCGGCCCAAAGGAAAGGGGGAGTAGGGGTCATCATAACCACCCCTAATGGAGAAACGCTCAAATACGGAGTTCAGCTAAAATTCCCGGCCACCAATAACGAGGCCGAGTACATATTGATGGGGTTGAGACTCGGAAAGGCACTCGGAACTAAGAACCTACTAGTCTAACTAAAATTCCCGGCCACCAATAACGAGGCCGAGTACGAGGGAATATTGACGGGGTTGAGACTCGAAAAGGCGCTCGGAGCTAAGAACCTACTAGTCCAAAGTGATTCAAAGCTGGTGATAGGGCAGATTAGGGAAGAATATGAAGTGAAGGAGGAGAGAATGCAAAAATATCTCAGATTGACGAAATACCTATCGCAAGGGTTTGACGAAGTAAAATTTGAACAAATCCCGAGGAACCAAAATGTGGTGGCAGATGAAATCACGAAACTGGCATCGTCAGAAGAAAAACCTGCAAGGGGAACCCCATACATGGAGATCAAGAAGCATCCCAGCATCGAGGAAGTCCCTATGTTCACGATCTAGAGCACAAATAGCTGGATGATGCCAATAATATCTTACCTTCAAGACGGGCACCTTCCGCCAGACGTCGAGGAAGCCAAGAAAGTCAGGAAAAGAGAAGCTAGATTCATAATCCTAAATGACACCCTATACAAGAGAGGCTTCTCCATGCCCTACTTGAAATGTGTCGACGAAGAAGAATCCCAGTACATCCTGAAAGAAATCCATTACGGGGTATGCAGGGACCATGCAAGCCCTAGATCCTTGGTAAGTAAAGCTATCAGAATAGGTTACTTTTGGCCTACCATGCAGGTGGACACATTGGAGCTTGTCAAGAGGTGCAACAAGTGCCAGAGGTTCGGGAACGTCCAACATCTTCCAGCCGAGAAACTAATGGCAATAACCACGCCATGGCCTTTCGCCCAATGGGGGATTGATATCGTCGAACCGTTGCCCCAAGGAAAAGGACAGGTAAGGTTCTTGCTAGTTTCCATTGACTACTTTACAAAATGGGTCGAGGTAGAGGCACTGGCGACCATCGCCGAGGTAAGAATCCAGAGCTTTGTGTGGAAGAACATAGTATGCAGGTTTGGGATTCCGCAGACGATCATATCAGACAACGGGCGTCAATTTGATAGTCAAAGCTTCAGAGACTTTTGCTCAGGACTGGAGATTAAAAACCAGTTCTCGTCCCCAGGACACCCACAAGCAAACGGACAGACAAAGGTAACCAACCGGACACTACTCAAGATCATCAAAGCCAAGCTAGATAAGGCTAAGGGAGCATGGCCCGAAGAGTTGCCTAGCGTCCTCTGGGCTTACAGAACCACAGCAAGAACCCTACAGGAGAAACCCTGTTCAAACTTGCTTATGGCACTGAAGCAGTAATCCCAATCGAAGTATGAGTAACCAGCACTAGATGAGAAATTTTTCAGGAGGAAAGTAACGATGATCAATCGAGGGTCAACCTGGATTGCATTGACGAAGTCAAGGATGAAGCCTCCAACAGGATGACGAAGTACCAGTAGAAGATGGCTGAATACTACAACAAGAGGGTGAAACTCAGACGACTTCAAATAAGAGACCTCGTCCTGCGCAAGGTTACTCCAGCTACCAAGGACCCCACCCAGGGTAAGCTCAGTCCCACATGGGAAGGCCCTTATAGGGTCCTGCATTACTCCAGACAAGGCAGTTACCATCTAGAAACTTTGGACGGACAGAGACTCCCTCGACCTTAGAACATTGAGCACTTGAAGAAATATCACCACTAAATGTAACAAGCAATTGTATTCATTTTCTTGAAAGCAATAAAGGAATTATTCAGTCAATGTCTCAATAAGCCATAAAATTGGCTAAGTAACAAGATTCCACCTTGACGGATGTAAGTTACTAACGAAACCGTAAAAAGGGAATAAGCCAAAAAATTGGCTAAGTAACAAGATTCCGCCTTGACGGATGTAAATTACTAACGAACCGTAAAAAGGGAATAAGCCAAAAAATTGGCTAAGTAACAAGATTTTGCTTTGACAGATGTAAGTTACTAACGAACCCGTAAAAGGGAATCAGCCAAAAAATTGACTAAGTAACAAGATTCCACCTTGATGGATGTAAGTTACTAACAAACCCGTAAAAAGGAAATAAGCCAAAAATTGGCCAAGTAACAAAATTCCGCCTTGATGGATGTAAGTTACTGACGAACACATGTAAAGGGAATGAGACATGAAATTGGCTGATTCCGCCTGAATGGATGAAAGTCACCAAAAGGCAAACACCTTACAATAAATCCCTTCCCAAAAAAAGGGAGAGTCTTTTAAGTAAGACTCAACCTGTTCACCAAAACCCTTGGGAAGGTCTGAGTCACAGAAAACTAAGTATGTCATAGCAAATTATTGACGAAGGAAGGAAAGATACAAGAATCACAAGCAAGTAAGTATGCAATTGCCAATCAAATTTAAGCCCAAAAACAAAGGGCAGTTACCGTTCTTTTTACATTTAAACCAAAACCAACATTAGACCAAAGATATTGTTCTCAAAATAGAAATTGTTCTGGAATTAGACTTTACAAAAAGCCCAAAACATAACGGGCACCCAAAATAAAAATTAAAATATAAGGAGAAACTCTTGTAAGCAACAAGTTTAGGCATCATTGGCAACGTCATCTCTGGTAGGGACATTCTCAGGTACATCACCTTCTGGAGCCAAGGATGGGGCAGCTTCATCAACCGTCATCTCCTTGTCTACCTCTACCTCTTCCAAATCTAAGCTCTCCAGGGCCACTCCAGGAGAATGCGTCATGAGATACCTCCTCAAAAGCTCAAAACCATTGAAATACCAGCTGAAAAGGACAATGTTATACTCGTCCGTCTGCTAAAAGGCCTCAACAGCTTT
This sequence comes from Lithocarpus polystachyus, assembly GCA_033629205.1. Classification (NCBI taxonomy): domain Eukaryota; kingdom Viridiplantae; phylum Streptophyta; class Magnoliopsida; order Fagales; family Fagaceae; genus Lithocarpus; species Lithocarpus polystachyus. The sequence goes on along the minus strand of CM066163.1, from coordinate 11,225,915 downwards.
AGCCGCAATAGTTTTGAGCTTCTCCTTGGCACCCAGAAGTTGGTCGTCTTTCTCCAAGCACAGCTGACGCTCCGCCCTCAAGTCGTCATTCAAGGACTTAACTTTTTCCTTTAAGGTGGTGGCCTCGCCCATAGAATCAATAAGTTCCTTCCTCAGTGTAGAATTTTCTGCCTCCAGAGCTTCCATCCTGGATGTTAGAGATGCCACCTTGTCCTCTTGAGTGAGGAACTCGGAAGTAATATGCAGACTCTCCCCCAACACCTAGAAGGAAAATCGAGGTCGTCAGCACTATGAGAAAGGAATGGAAAAGAGATTAAAAGTTACACGAACACTTTTACCTAAACAAGCTTATGGACGTGACGAGCTGTGGTCACTTTGAAAGGCTTGTCGGAAAGAGCCTTCAAGTACTCGGCAGTCGCGACCTCGTGCATAGTGTTCAACACCAACCTCTCATCGTCCCAGACAGTAGACAGACAAGAGTCACCCTTATCCTTCTCTTTGTCATATAGGCACGGCCTCTTGGAGGCAGGAGTAGGGATCTCTTCAACTGAAGTGGCAGGGGAGGCCATCCTCGTCGTCTCAGTAATAGAGACGATGGGAGTAATGGATGCAGGCGGAGTGACGGAGGGGCCCTTCCCAGTGACACGCACTGTCCTTCTCCCAATACTGGACAATGGCTCGTCCCTCTTCGATCTCATCTTCGCATACATATCCTTATTGAACTTGGTCGTCATTTCTACAAATAAGAAAACACTTAAAAAAAAAAGACAAGTATGGACAACAGAAGCAATGCTGATGAACCTAAACACTTACTCTTTTTTTTTTTTTTTTTCTCAATATCAATGTTATGCAAGACAAAGGCAGAAGGCTCGGGACCTAAACAATAGAAGGAAAGAGTCCTCGGGTCCACCAGATCGTCCCAATCCTCGATCGTCTTCGCGTATTCGATTGCCTTCTCCACTCGCTCTTTATACCTGCCCTTAAGTTTGGGTCGTATTTTAACTACGCAAATCATGGAACAAAGAGATTAGTAACAGTAAAGATAAACACAGCGAAACTCAATGACGAGAAGAGATAATGACGCACCTAAGGGTGGGGTTCCACACCGATGACGCAACCTCTGGAGATCACCCTGTTGACACCCCATTTTGCAACCCGCATTTAACCTCACAAGGAGGTTAAAAGGGTAATTTTACCTTGAAAATATGCATCTTGATCCTTAATCTCATTTCACTAAAATGATCTTGATGTTGTAACGATCAAATCGACTGGTCATAAGCCCTAATCGGACCATCAGATTGAAAGTTATCATCAAATCAAGTTTTAATAGCCGAGATGCACTATCTCAAATTAAGTCTGACTATATGTGATTATGAACAATTGATTCCAATTGGTTATAATTATAATCAATTTGAGATTAATGATGTGTCATAATTTGATTAGTTAGGACTACATTTTATGGTGAGGTTGCATACACCTAATTAATTAGATAGATAAACATTAATTATTAAATGAGTAATTTGTGCAATTATCTTTTAATTAGGGTAAATTTGGAACCAATTAAATCTAAAATGGGAGTGATTGGAGCCATTTAATGTTAATTGGGAGCTAATTTGGGACATAATAATGTTAATTGTGCTGAAACCATTTTTTAACAAATGACCTTTGCTTACCATTTTTTCAATATCTCTCAGAATATTTTGAATCTGTAAATGAGATTAATTTTCCCAGAAACTAGACATCCGGGGCTTCAATTTGAGCATAAGAACGAGCCAATTCCAATCAGAATTGAGTCAGATATGATTTTTTGAATTTGGCTCTACAGGCTGTTACAGCAGCTACGGGAAAACCGAATTTTGGCTTGCTTCTCACTCCCACCAATCTTTCCATTTAATGCACCAGATTTTCCCAAAGGCTCAAATGAGGTCTAGGTTCATGATTCTTTGTCAACCCTCATTAAATGGTCTTCCATTCATATTTCCTCAACCACTACTATATAAACCCCCCTCTCCTTCATTCCAAGACAACACAAAACCCCCTCTCTTCTCCTCTCTTGAGTTCTAGGAAGTTGAGTAGTCTTGTCATATCTTGGTCTTCTTGAAATTCAAGGTATTAAGTAAGACTCACTCTTCCTCTTCTAACTCTTCTCTTCCTCTTCTAACTCTTCTTTTCCTTCACCCTCAGAACCTCCCTTAAGAGTCTCCCCATCCTCCATATGGATCTTGCATGAAGGTATAATCTCTTTCCCTAATTGTTTTTTGTGTTGCCATGATGAGAGTTTAAGATTCAAGCATGATAATGATCATTTAAACTCCTTTGAATATGTTTGAATATTTTTAATTGTTCTTATATGTTCTTCACATGATCTTAGTTGTTCATCACATGTTCATGCATTACACTAGTTTTAATCTTAAATTTACATCAAAAATGTGAAAAACATGTTTGTTTAATAATTTTTTCAAAATCCTTGAAATTAGGATATCACCATCCATACACATTCATTATAATTTATTTTTCAATCCAAATGCAATGTTTAATAAATTGAATTAGGGTTTATCACATGCACACACTTTAAATTCAACATACAAATTAATTGACAACATATTGGATGATGTGATATGAATGTTGGCCACCTTAGTCTAGAAGACCGGTTTCACCGGGCAAGGTGAGTACCTAACACCTTCCCACCTTGTAACATAGCCTCCGAACTTAGATCAAGGGTTAGTAGATCAAATGCTTATCCTTGTAATTTTCAATTTCTAGATTGTAACTAGGAAATAAAGCTATGTACTTTATCTTAGATTGTATCTAGGACCAAAGCCATGTAATTTTCCTATGATCAATGTAAATTCAATTTCAAATTAATAAAATGAGGAATTTTTCAATTATGGTTTTCTTATTTTTCCAATAATTAAATAAGTGGCGACTCCATTATAAAACCTTTAATTTAAAGGGGAAAATATAACTAGTCGAACTTCCATTTTGAGAGGCAATAACATGACTCCACCTATTCACGTGGGTTTGGCCCAAACACACCTATAAAAAAAGGGGGCTGGGGGCGTGGTCTCTCACACACCCCACACCCCACCGGAGGGAGTCTCAAAGTCATCCCCGGACACAAAGAAAATTCTAGATTTCCAATACCTGAAGGACGAAGGTAAACCCCTGACGATCCTGATCCTTCTCTCTCAAGGCACCAATTCATAATACTCGTACTCCTTGGATTCTTTCAAACGGTACAAGTAGACAAACTCGTCAACTTTGAGCAGGCCACTGTCAGTAGCAGCCAGCCATATGCCCATACAACTGACCACTATCCTCTAAAAATTGGGCAGAAGTTGCCCTGGAGCAAGACCAAAGAGGTCTAACAGCTCCATGAAAAATGGATGGACAGGGAACCTCAACCCACAGACGAAGGCAGCCACATAAAAGCATACCTCCCCGGGGAAGAAGTTACAAGCCTGGTCCCCTTCACTAGGCAGACGAACTCTAACCCGCTCCGGGAACTGAACCTATTCTTAAATCTACCCAATATGTCTGCATCCAACCCACACACCTCCTCGAGGGCATAGAAAGGCCTAACCTCTCGAGGGGAAGAGACGGCCGTGTCTCCTTCCACCGGGCCATCACTGGACGACAACCCAGTCTCGAGGTCACTAGATCGCACTTCAGACATCTTCTTCCTCTCTTCTATCAAACCCCCCAAACCAATTAACTGATTGGCTAAGCACAAGAAACAACTCACCCACTACAGCTCCTAACCCATAACCCTCGAAAACGAAATTCCTAATCAAAGGGAGAAAAGCACTAGAAGTGTCCAGAGAAGCCCCTAAACGAGCAAACAAGAAAGAAACTAAGGGACACGCCTCCCTAACTACAGAACTATCAACCATGAAAATCCAAAAACAGAAAGAAAAAGATGAATGCTAAAGCCCCAAAAAAAAAAGTCAGGAGCTTTATCGCAACGAGAAAAGAAATAAGGAAAAGAGGGAGAAACATACCTCGAAAGAGAGTGAATATAGGAAGCAGCACCACCACGCTGTGGAGGAAAGTTGCAAAGTGGAAGTTGAAGAAGATGACACTCAAAGTAGTGAATGGAGGTTTGGAAAAAATTGAAAGGAAAGAGTGAGAAGGAAAAAAGTTTAAAAACCAAAGGCTCAAAAAACTGAAGTTCAGCAGGAAACCCAAGGGTCACATAATTAGAGCATTAATCACAACAGGCCACGTGGCCACGATGCGTGTGGCACCGCCACTAAGCATTTAATACGGAACAAAATCCCAAGAATTATGTACAGATCATAGACCTTTCACCTTCTGAGATCGTCATGACACGTCATGACGACCACAGAATCCGAGGGCAGCTAATGGGATCGACGAGTACGACTTACTAGAACGAAGTCGTCCAAACCAACGAGGCAATGTCAACTAACGAACTGACCAGGCGCCACTGAAGAAGCAAGCCACCTTTATGACGAAGATAAAGGAACTATTCAATGCAATCAAGTAAATGCCTCGGACGGTTACAAGGACAGCTACACAGACCGTTGGAAGGAAAATCAAGGCTCACATAATTGAGCAGGAGACATTATACAAAGGGACATTGAATCCACCATAATAGCCACAACGGCTAGGAATACATATGTATATATAACCATTCCAGCATCTACACAAGGTACAAAAAACAAATTCTCACAAAAACATTATTTATCATTTTCAATATTCTACTGTTCCCCATAAAATCTTTAATATTGACTTTGGCATCGAAGACTTTGTGGCAGGCACCACACCGGTGACCATTCAAAGGGTGATACTCCATCATCTTAAGAGCGATATCGATGGAAGGACGACTCTACCTGGACACACACACAATAACTCATGAATCTGTGCTTCATCAGTTATCTCATTAATCTCTCATTAATTTCCTAAGCTTACATCACACATTTCTCTCTTTTTCATGCCTTTAGCATTCCTACCATTTTAATATTTTTAAAAAAAAGAAAAATAATAATAATTAAGGACTAATAGTAATAACTAACTAAATAGGGCCTTGGAGAGAGATAGAGAGACATAAAAATATTGTGGGTTGTTAAATAAAACGCATTGTATATATTACCAAAATTAAAGACCCGAGACTGACAAAACATTTGAAAGAGAAGAGAAAGAGAAATCTGAGGGGCCGCCACCTCCGTCATATTGGTCTCCCACCACCATCAAGACACCAAAACCCCTGTGGGTATTTTTTTTTTTAAAAAAAATTAGGGGATTAAATATGATTTAGGTTTGGGTCATTTGGTTGGATAGTTTTTGTTTTGGGTATATAAGTAGAGAGAATACTTGGTAAGCAATGTAAAGCCATATTCTATCATGGTTTTAAATCATTTATAAGACACATGCATACACACTTACCCTAACGTCGTACTATCAATGAGTAGAAGACAATGAGAGAGTTCGACATACTTTTATTTCATAGTATTAAATATGTGAACACAACACAAATTAGTTGATTTTCATGGTCCCATTACTCTTTTTCATTTATTTTTGGTTTCATGATTTAAAAAAAAAATAATAATAATCTTACATTGAAAAGACTATAAATATGCAGTGAAACAACTAAATTAATTTTTAATGTCTCAAAATGTATATGTTTCTTTACTCTAATTTAGTTTACTTTTTTTATAATATATGTATAACACTATCCAAAATCGTCTTATATAAAATATTACAAAATTATCCATGCATCACACAGGCAACTTACTAGTCTTTTAGAATATTAGATTCTTTTTTTTTTTTTTTTTTTTGAGAAACAAACACACAAAAGGAAAAGGAAAAAAAAAAAGGGGGTATATGGTATATGGTATTTATTAAGTATTTTTAGTTAGCAGCCTTATCTCCAATTATGGTATTAAATTACAATATATCTATAGTATTTAGCCTTATACGGCCCTCAATTATGGAATTTATTTATGATACATTCTTATAATATTTTAAGATAATCCTCAAAAAATAGTAGCTTAAATGGTAACATTTTTTTTCTTTTTTTTTGGTAACAATCTCCAGAACTTTACCGCAACTCGCCCACACGGCAATTTGTGAGTAGTGTAAAAAAAAAAGCGGTGGGTTCACATGAACGAATTGTAGCAAAAATTGTGAAAATTGTTATGGTAGTAGATCTTTTGAAATTACAGGGTTAAAGTACATCATAAAAACCTCTCTACTATTAATTCTTGCCCTACCTAGCAAATCTGCATGGTGGCTTCTTTCACGGTCAATGCTTTGGAGATAACTGCTCAAAATGTGCTAAATCTGCAATCATAGATTAGGACTCTGCCCAGGTGGCAATTAAGACACATTTAGCACAAGAAGCAATTATGTCCATCATGGCCACTACTGATTTAACATCTACCTATACAATGATTCTGAGAATCCCTGAGTTGGTTGACCCAAAAGACGCTCGATCCTACTCAAAATCTCTAGCTCAAGGGGCAGCCTCCGTCTCTCTTGAGTATATGGAGCAAGTCTTAGAAGCATTCCTAAATATAGGGCAAATATCTTCAAAGATGACTCTTCTCTGTTTTAAGATTTGTTTGGGAGGGTTTCATGACAAAAGATAGGCAAAGAAAGATGAATACCAATATAATAGAGTATAGAGTTGATTTTGCAAAACCCACTTTCAATTGGGTAGATTATGATGAGGGATAATCAAATCAAGGGCAATTTGGTAGGACAAAACAAATTCTAATTAAATGGTCAAGGTCTTATGGGCTTTGCTCCACTCCACCATGCCCATAAGGCCCCCAACTTAATGTCCTAATAACAAATATGAGTCAAATCCAAAACCATTATGTGATGGAGCCTAGGTGAAGCAGTCCTCTGAGTTTGAGAAGCAAGACTTTGGCATAGCTTTAATGATTTTTAAGAGTTGAAAGAGATTTTTTTTTACTTGGGCATCCTAGACATAAAGTCTGTTTGAGTATATCATATTCCTTGTTGAGTGATCTCATAAGGGATCCAATGTTAGTCCCATTATCATCCCAAAACTTATGGACATGCCATTTTATCAACCAACTTAAGCCTTTAGCACAATTCTTGTTGGTTTTGCATAAGTTAGCCTAGATAATAGACTTTCTTTTTGAGGAATTTTGATTATTGAGATATTTTGTTGAGACCCAAACCTTTTGCAAGGGGGGTCTTGTTACGAAAACTGGACCTTTGATTCCTAGACCTCCTTAAACCTTTGGTGTGGACCCTGTGGTGATGGTATCCCATCCAATAAAGTGTAGTTTCTTTGTTTAGTGTGTCCCTCTAGAAGAAGTTTCTATTGAGTTTATCATTCACTTTGCACATTGTACGTGGGAAAAGGATACATTCAATAATGTGTATGGATAAGACTCCGGTGACCAAACTGATAAGATTGATTCAGCCTGCCATGAAAAGTGTTTTGGCTTACCAACCAAAGAGCCTATTCTTGATTTTTTTCGACAACAAAATCAGTCCTTTTTGCAATGTTATAGTCCTTATTCTTTGATTTTAAAAATCGGATGTTGCAATATGCTATTAGAGCATTTTCATTGTCAATTGCAAATGAGAAATATAGGGGAAAAGTACAATCAAGGCACAAAAAAGTGTTGGTAACTGAACTTGTAAAATGCCAGAATTGCAAATATTTTTGCAATTGTGCTACAGTGCCATCCTAAATGTAGAATGACACTGTAGCACAATTGTAAAAGTTATAATATATTTTAATTGATAAAGTGGAAGAGAGATGGGGGAGAAGAGAGAGGGAGAGTTGTATTGGAATATATTATATTATTTTAGTGGGTAATATATATTATTTTAATGAGTAAAATAGGAAAATAAAAATTAAGATGTTGGGTGTACTGTAAAATGAAAGGATATAATTATTGGGTTTTGCACCGAAACCTTTTAGAATTTATATCTAAAATTTTATTGTTCAATTTCATATGTAATTAATGAATTTTTCAAAAAATTTTATGTGGGAGAAATTGTCTTAAAAAGTAGAGTTCACTAGCCGCGAACCCATGCATTGCGCGTGATAATCATTTTTATGGTGGTTTTATTAATTTTTTCTTACAATTTAACCTAATTTAATAAAGAAAAATGTATTTCATAATCATATTTTTATTCATTATAGGAACAATCATAAATATAATATAATAACAATATAAATCATAAATATAAATTTTCCCGTATTCAAATTAAAACAATACAATTTTTCTCAGAAATTCAAAAGTCAATTTAATGAAAATATTCATTTTTTAATAAAATTTATTTACAACATCTTGTGAATCATTAAAAAGAATATAAAATTAAAAATTATTCTTTTAGTTTTAAACAAACTTTCTCAAACCTTATTTTTTCTGCCTACAATCCAAAACACCCAAAAACGTAATTAAGAATATTAATAAACTTAACAATGATTAATACCAATTAGGAAAAACAATTTGTTGTTAATAATTTATTAAGGTTATTTTCTTTGCAAAAATTGTAATTTTATCCACTCAAAACATATTATCAAATAAACAATTATTAGCAAAATATAAGAATTATATTTCTATATATGCATTTTTATAAAATAATAATAACAATTAAAGTAAAATTACAAAAGCTAAAATTTGTCACTTATCTGATTATTTTCATTTGGCTAACCTTTGTTTTTCTCTAAATAAATGGCATTATAGAATACTTCTAATACAACTATAAAGAGTACTTTGTCCATCACAAAAGACTAAAAAGTAAACAAAAATTAGTAAAGTCTCATAGTTTAACATCTAAATTGAGCACTATAAAAAATCATGTTGTGTAATAGAATAAATACCAAATTATCCAAGTCATGCTATGTAATAGAATAATATTATATTTTTATATGTTATATTTAATTCCTTATAATGCAATAGGATAAAATTTAATAACCAAAGAGAACAAAAAAGGAAAAAACAATTTAAAAAACAAAACTAAATCGCATTAACCTAAAGTAGAGTTTTAAAGAATATAAAAAATTACCAACCTAAAGCACAGATACAAGAAAAATAAAATAAAAAATCCACCACAAAATTGTGAGAGGGAGAGAGAGAGAGAGAGAGAGAGAGAACCTTTTTATTGTGAGGGAAAGCTATGTATAGAATGAAAGAGATGGTGACAAATTTATAGTAAGAGGTTGTGAATAAGAAAAGATAAAAATAAAGGAAGATGAAGGGAAAAAAGAAGAATGATATTAACGTAGAGGATAGTGGAGTGATAAAAAGGTAAGGAAGGGAGAAAAGTTGGAAAAATGTAAATATTAAAAAATAAATGTTAAAATCAATTATAGGAAAATTGAAAAGAAAAAAAGATAATGATGTGAACGCTAATGTGACTCAACTGCAGTGTAGCAACAATAAATACTACGCTTTAGTTTTTAAATATATATATATATATATATATATAGATAGATTTGCACATTAAATTTGGCTTAGAGTCTTTTGGACTCTTTGTTCATATACCTAGCACTATTTCTCTCTCATTGTCTCAAAGTTCTCAATTAATTCATTGTTGTTTTCATTGGTATTAACCTATGCTAGCTAAGCCACGCGACACTAAGTACGTAAAATCACCTTCATTACGGTCATTCAACTACCCTTTTACAGTACGACTCATTGGATTTAATTAAATTCCAACCCTTGCAGTGCAATGCAAAATAACTCACCAACATGACAACATCCACCGTGTACACTCCTATGGAAAGTTATATAGCTTTTATAAAATCTAAGTAATTACTAAGCTTGTCGGCTACGGACACCTCACATGACACGAATCAGACTCAATTTTGGCGAAGACTTTGGAACCTTCACGTCCCAAATAAAATCAAGACCTTTACCTGGCGTGCCTGCCGGAATATCCTCCCTACAAAGGCCAACCTATGCCACCGACATGTCCTCGATAGCCCCACCTGTGAAGCTTGCGGTCTAGCCCCTGAGACCACCGGTCACCTCTTTTGGGATTGCACTGTTGCACAAGCCACTTGGAAGGCCTCCAACATACCTTTCGATGGACATGGAATCTACTTCAGAGACTTCATGGATTTTCTTTGGCATTTGATCTTCAAGCAATACATAGGGACTGAGCTACTCAAACTCGATATTATGACTGCATGGGGTCTCTGGTTTAGTCGAAACAAGACAAGAATGGGAGCTACACACCAAACTCCTCATGATATAATAACAAAAGCCCGATTCATGCTTATGGAGTACCAAGAAGCCCATTTTCGGCCCACACAACCCAAGGATGCCACAGAAAAACGCTAGGTCCCACCTACTTTTCCATGGTATAAAGTGAATGTGGACGCTGCTGTCTTCCCTCACCTAGACATGATTGGAGTCGGTGTCGTCATTCATGATCATGAGGGTACGGTAATTGCCGCATTGAGTAAACGCCTCCCTCTCCCACTGGGCCCATTGGAAGTTGAAGCCAAGGCACTAAATGAAGCTTCCGTCTTTGCATGGGATGTAGGGGTCCGCGATGTCATCTTCGAAACAGACTCAAGCCTGGTCTCGCAATGTCTAACCAACTCCACGGATGCTCAAACCTCTATCGCCCATATCGTCGCTGGGACAAGCCGTAGACTCCAAGATTTTCGTTCTTTTGAGTGTTCACATGTGAGTAGACAGGCCAATAAACCAGCACATACTTTAGCCACATATGCTAAAGATATTGATTTTTTTGTAGCTTGGATGAAGGAATGTCCTCCTTTCATTGCATCGCTTGTAGTTCATGACGCTTTGTCTTTCTCTTCTTTTGAATAAAATTCACGTATTTCTCATAAAAAAAAACACTTTCTCAAAAAAAAAAAAAGAATTAATGAAACAAAATTATATCACAAAACTTACAGCTAATATATATATAGAAAAATCATGCTTCAATATTTCAGATGAAAGATATACAATAATTGAATATTCTTTTCAAATAGTGAATATTCTATGCTTCTTTAAGTAACAAATCACATGCAGTTTGGGACTTCGGTTATTTGACTTACAGTTATATATATATACTAATTAAAGGCCCGTGCGTTGCACGGTTTACTTAAAAAGATATATGTAAATAAATTAAAAGATTCAAAACAATATTAATAATTAGTTAGTCACATTATAAAACATATTAATGTTACAACATATAATTAATACATACATTCGAGTCACTTTTATGAGCACGGTGTGTAATATATAAATTTTACATATTATAACATAAAATAATGATATATAATCAAAATAAATATTAAATTTATTTTAAATTATATACTTGAAACTTTTGCTAATAAAATTTTAGATGAAGTAGAATTTTTAATTTCTTATAGTTTAGAAAATAGATTGTTATTTATAGTAAATTATTGGTAAAAGAATTGGATCTACATAAACTATCTATTGTCACTATATTAATAATTAATGACAATTAACTATCTTTATGCATTTAGTAGTATAACCTATTCCCAAAAGACTTTAATATTGGAAGGAAAAAATTTAAAAGGAATGGGCATTTTGAGGAGATAAAACATGGAATTTGAGGCTTATGAGCATTATTTTGACTTTCCTAATGCATAATGTAAATAAAGAAATAATAAGTGTTAATCTTATGTGTGGAGTAAAAAAAAAGTTGCTTGAGATGATTATATATGAGATCTTAACATGCTTTGTAACCAAATTGACAAACAAACTCTTCATAAGAGTGTCATTAGAAAGTAAAATAAATACTAAACTAAGTATGCGTTTGGATACCGCTTATTTTGCTGAAAACTGAGAACTGAAAACTGAAAACTGAAAAAAAAAAAATAAAAAAAAAAATTTTTTTTTACTGTTGCTACAGTGTTGTGCACTGTTCACTGGCCTAAAATCACTGGCCTAAAATCACTGTTCATGGCCAGTGAACAGTGCACAACACGCTGAGTAAAAAAAAAAAAAAAAAAGCAAAACATAGCAAACGCAAACGCGGAAACGCCCAATGCAAACAGAGCCTAAAACTCTTAACACATGGAAAAAAAAATGAAATTTGTAAAACTTAAACTTTTTCAAGTGTGTGGATTGAAAATTTTAAAAGTAGATAAATTAACACTTAAATTAAAATTGATGACAGAAAAATGTATATTGACAAAATAAAAATTGTAGATAATTCATATAGTGATGAAGAGGAAAAAAAGTTGATATCAACAATTAAGCATTTGTATCTATCCAAAATTAATGTAGCAATAGTTTAAAAGTTGTAAACTTACTGGATTTAGCTGAAATTAAATATTAATGGAAATAGAATTTTATATTGTTAAAATTTTCACTAATAGAGTTTAATCTTAAGAAAACTATCTTCATAAGAGTGTCATTAAAAAGTAAAATCAATACAAAATTAAACTCAAACTCTCTTAATTCAAGGGAAATAAAAAGTAAATTCGTAAAACTTGAACCTTTTCAAGTTTCTAAGCATGATTGATGAAGATAAATAAAATAATATATTTATCTAAAAAATCATAATAATAGAAATTTAATGATTGATAAAAATAATGTCTAACCATATTTAATGAGAAGTTGGTATGAACAAAAATATAATGTTAGTTTAATTTGTGGAGTTAATGTTAGTCTAATTTGTTGAGGTTTGAAGCTGAAATCTAAATCTTTAAAACATCATGATTTTGTTCAATTATTCTCCTTCTTATTATTAAAAATTCTACTACTCAAGAAAATTAATTTAATAATCTAATAATGCACATATAAACATAACACAAATACAAATGGAACCCTTGTTGTAGGAGAGAATACAAAATTTGATAATTCTTAAATAATTAATAGATAAAGTGTATATATTTATAGAGGTTTATATAATGGATTTCATGGATTTAAAATTGCATATATGACTCATAAGAAAAACTTAAAAAAAAAACACACACACACACACACACAAACACACCCGGTACCCACACACAAAATCAAAGTAGAGAAATACATACCTGTAATAGTTTGGATGATAGGTTTGATAAAAACTTCTACTATGGATTTCAAAAACATCAAATTGCCTAAGTAATCAGAAAAAAAAAAAAACAAAAAAAAAAACAAATAAACAAACAAAGGAGAGTTGGATTTCTAAACAACATACAAATTGTAAGAAAATGAGAATTCTTGATAATGGGGAGAGAAAAGAAGAAGAAGAAGAAGTTGGGCCTAAAATTATATAAGAATACACGAAAAATAATATATATATATATATAGAGAGAGAGAGAGAGAGAGAGAGAGAGAGAGAGAGAGGATGTCATATACATTAGATTTCTAATCATTCTATGAATTATAAGAGAAGAAAAATTAATTTAGGATGTATGTTAATAAAAAAAATGTTATATAGGTTGAATACGTTGCTTTTTTTTTTTTTTTATTCGTGTACTATGTTTTTTTTTTTTTTTACACTTAGTAATATAATTTAAATAAAAATAAAGGGTTAGATGAAGATTGTAGTAGGATTTTTATTCTTATTTTTACGTGTACTATTTTTTTTACACCTGATAATATAATTTAAATAAAAAAAAAGATTAGATGAAGAGTTTGGATTGTAATTAGATTTCTAATCATTCTAGGAATTATAAGAGATAAGAGAAGAAGAATTAATTTAGGTTGTATGTTTATCCAAAAAAAAAATGTCATGTAGATTGAATGAAAAAAATTAGAAGTAATTATCTATAAAAAAAAATGTCATATGTATTGAATACGATGAATCCTTTTTTTTATTCATGTACTATGTTTTTTTTTTTTTTCATGTAGTAATATAATTTAAATAAAAATAAAGGATTAGATGAAGATTGTTGTAGATTTTTTATGCTTATTTTTACGTGTATTATGTTTTTTTTTTTTTTTTACATGTGATAATATAATTTAAATAAAAAAAAGGATTAGATGAAGAGTTTGGATTGTAATTAAATTAATATTTTTATCAACTCAGAAATTATAAGAGAAGAAGATAAGAACAAAAAAATTATATTTATTTTTTCAAAAATTTAAAAAAATTTTGCAATTTGATGAAGCTACTTGGCACAACCATGGCGTCTAAGCCCAACTTTTATTAGAGAGAGAGAGAGAGAGAGAGAGAAATCATGCTTCAATAATTCGGATGAAAGATATACAATAATTGAATATTCTTTTCAAATAGTGAATATTCTATGCTTCTTCTTTTTTTTGTTTTGGATGGGAATATTCTATGCTTCTTTAAGTAACATATCACGTGCAGTTTGTGAGAAATTATACGGTCTTCTAGTAGACCATGTCATTTATTTACCGTACTTTCAAGTTTCATCAATCTCTAACAACCGATACTTTCAAGTTTCATCGATCTCTAACAAAAGTTACAAAACGTTGCCTTGTCTTGTCCACAACTACTTCATTCAGCTTCTATTTTTCTCAGTTCTACCAAACCAGTATATCCTTAACAAAACATGAATATTCCTTAGTGCCCATCACACATACTATAAATTATGAAACAAAAATTTAGACTTTAGTTGGGTTTAGAACTATGTGGGTTTGTGTTTTTTTGTGGCTAATTGGATTTTGGATTGGAAGATGGTGATGGGAGTAGTGAGTTGGGACTATAGTGTTCTTGTTCCTCTCTTTCTTGTGTTTTTTCTTTTGGGTGATTTAGAGCTTTGTAATGGTGGAATAACTAGTAGTTATGTGAGAAATGATGACTTATCTCTGGATATGCCAATAGATAGTGATGTGTTCAGAATTCCTCCTGGTTACAATGCGCCCCAACAGGTACGTTTCCTAGTCTTTCACCTCCTCGGATTCAAATTCATCTATATGTCTATATTATCGAATATTGATCATTCGAATGAATCGAATTTTACGACTTCCAATAATTTCTATGCTTATTGTCATGTTGGTTTCCAAAATTGAAAGCTCCATATAATGAATTTAATTGAACTTCAAAGTTTTCTAATTTTGGAGAATTTGGGTGTGAAGGTCCATATAACACAAGGGGATCATGAGGGTAAGGGTGTGATTGTCTCTTGGGTTACCCCAGATGAACCTGGTTCAAGTACAGTGCTTTACTGGGCTGAAAAGAGCCAGGTCAAAAGCCAGGCTAATGGGTTTTTTCTTACCTACAAGTTCTTTAATTACACTTCTGGTTACATTCATCACTGCACCATTAACAATCTGGAGGTGTGTACTTTCCCTAAGTTCTTTTTCCTTTCTCTTTTTTTTTTTTTTTTTTTTTTTTTTTTTTGCATGTTCAAGATATGATAGGCCTTGGCAACTTAATTTTATGAATACTGTAGTTTGACACCAAGTATTACTATGAGGTCGGGATTGGGAATACAACAAGGAAGTTTTGGTTTAGAACTCCTCCTAGAGTTGGCCCTGATGTTCCTTATACTTTTGGCCTGATAGGTAATTCTATTACATGCTCTCATTTTATTGTCTTCTTGAAGTACTTTTCTAGCTATTTTTGGGAACTAATGAATGTGTGCTTAGCATTGTTGGAGTATTTTTCTTGCTATTTTTAAAGTGAATATTACTTTCCTCTTAATAGAAAAATATTGTACTTCAAAAGTACTCAATGTCTGTTATATCCAGGGTTAAACCTTGGTCTCCTAGGTTTCATTAAAGGAACAAATTTTGTAGTGTTCAACCTGACATGTATGTTAATGTAAGAAATTAGTAACTCTAATATAGATTTACTCACTCTATCATTTATATCCAGGGTTAAACTTTGGTCCTAGTGTTTCATTAAAGGAATAAATTTTATAGTGTTCAACCTGACATGTATGTTAATGTAAGAAATTAGTTACTTTAATATAGATTTACTCACTCAATCATTTTGAGCAGGGGATCTTGGTCAAACTCATGATTCAAATAGGACACTTACCCATTATGAATTAAACCCAACAAAAGGGCAAACAGTATTGTTTGTTGGAGACCTCTCTTATGCAGATGATTATCCATTACATGACAACAACAGGTGGGATACATGGGGAAGGTTCATAGAGAGAAATGCTGCTTATCAACCTTGGATATGGACCGTGGGGAATCATGAGATCGATTTTGTTCCTGAATTGGTATGCATCTATGCCAGCATTTGATTCTTCTTGACAGACTTGTATATCTCTGGTTTGATCATTCTTGACTGCTTGTATTTTGTGTGCAAAGCTTGGTGCTTGCTATTTCTATTTAATAACTAACTAATCTTTTTGTTCAAAAGCATACAGTACTTGGTTATAATATCCTTCGTGTAGTGACAGATGCTCTTGCAAAAGAGTTGTGATAATTTGGTTTATGAAATAATGGTGATTTTGTTGCAGGGTGAACCTAAACCATTTAAACCTTATACAAATCGTTATCATGTACCATATAAAGCATCAGAGAGTACGTCTCCTTTTTGGTACTCCATCAAGAGAGCTTCAGCATATATCATTGTTATGTCTTCCTACTCAGCTTTTGGTAAATATTTTTACTTTTCCATTATTATTTTTACTGTCGTTGTGAAGTTCTTGTCAAACAAGCCAGACGGTTAAAAATATTGACATTTGATATGAAAGTTAAGCTCATGTTTTCTGCTGCTTCAATTCTAGGCAGTTATAACATATCACTGTGTGAAAGCAAATTGTAAATTTTTTGGTGAGCTCCTGTCTGGATATTAGCTTGGCACAGGGATAATGATTTGGAGTGGTTAACTTGCTGATTTGATAGATTAAAGGGAATTGAAACTGTTACACTAATAGTTCACAATACATACCACTATATCTAGAGACTAGCAAAATTGATTCAAGAAGGGGTCATATAAGCTTTGTCAATAAGTGAAGTCTTCCCAAACCCACAATGTTCTACTGTTTTACATTATTTTGTGCTGTAGAGAAGGGCTTTGAGGGCTGTGAGTCTTATTGACAAGGGTATAGTAAAGTTGCTTGTATCAGGCAGGGATATATGAAAGTGTGCAAGTGTCTGAAACTTTATCAAACTCTGTTCATCAAAAGGTTTTTTTATTGAGGAAAATAAAAAGAATGAAACTTTAATCTGCAGGGAAATACACTCCTCAATACAAATGGCTTGTGAAGGAACTGCCCAAAGTGAACAGGACTGAGACTCCATGGCTTATTGTTTTTATGCATTGTCCATTATATAGTAGTTATGTACATCATTACATGGAAGGGGAAACCATGAGAGTGATTTATGAAGAATGGTTTGTGCAGTATAAAGTTGACGTTGTCTTTGCTGGCCATGTTCATGCCTATGAACGATCTGTAAGTGCAAAATCTCCTTTACACTATAGTTGCTTTATTCTTTTGTAAATTCCTTCACATTATGCAGAGGTGTCTTCTATTGAATCTTTTAAATCAGAAAAAGCACAATCTTTCTTCTCGATTAAAGTTCCATTTTTTGCCGTCTTTTCCTTTGTAATCAATAAGAGCCACTGATGATTCTTCTATATGCCTACTAAAGACAAGGTATAAAGGTCCTCCAAGCAATATTTTATTCAATCAAGTATATTATTCATGAGGTTAAGTTAACCATTGTATAGAATATTTTTCCTTGACTGCTGAAATATCAGTTCTATAGCTTCTGCTCTTTTAAGTGATATGTTCTGTTAGGTTTTATCTCCTAGTTGAGGCCTCTTTACAGTAAAGAACCCACTCTATGTTACATTCAATATTCTGAGAACCTTCCTCATATGGTGTTAACAATTGCATACATGTCCTGCTTCAGATAGATTTCTATAGTATACTTTTCTTTTAGATTTAAAGAGTTGACATAATTTGGGGAAGATAAGTCAATGCATGTTCTGAAATATTTCAGATTACATTGACTTTTTTCTTGGATGATTAAGATAAAACATGTGTTCTTGTTTAGGAAATGGGTTCGTTAAACTAGACTGAAAGTACAACTTTTTTTAATTTTTTTTTTTTTTTTTTTAAAACATGGGAAATAAAATATGTAATTGTACTATTCTAACAATTACAATTTTTTTGGAAATGCAGAAACGGATATCAAATATTGCATACAACATTGTAAATGGCTTGTGCACTCCCATTAGTGACCAATCTGCCCCAGTTTATATAACCATTGGAGATGGAGGAAATCTAGAAGGATTGGTGACCGAGTATGTATAGTAAATTGAGGATTGGCCTTCTAGGAAATAATTTCTTATTAATATTAAGATGTTATTGTACTGATTCAAATTTACCTCTACTAATTGGATTTCTAACGCTGTAGGATGACAGAGCCCCAGCCAAGCTACTCAGCTTACCGTGAAGCTAGCTTTGGGCATGGAATTTTAGATATAAAGAACAGAACTCATATGTATTTTGGTTGGCATCGTAATCAAGATGGTTATGCTGTAGAAGCTGACTCTGTATGGTTGCTAAACAGATATTGGAATCCCTCAGAAAGATCATCAGTAGCTGCGTTACGGTAAGGGTCATTTTCTAGTCTGTAATAAGCTACTGAAAACATGTAAAATGCTCAATTCTCCTCTTTCATAGTCTTTCCTTCTTTTTTGCTTTGCTATATAGTGTCACTATGGTGAGGACGTGTGTAGAACTACTTTAAAAACTATTGAAAAGTTTGCAGGTAAGTTAAGAGTTAATTGTTAATAATAGGGATATTGTTTGGAATATTTGTCAATTGTTGTAGATACTATTTGATTATACATATGGAATAAAATTAAATCATTATGGATGTAATATTTGCAGTTTGAACTTTGAATGTGGGTTTCAAGGTAAACCCTGCAGGGCAATCAGGTCTTTATCAGCTCCCAAGAATTGTCGTTGAAATACATCTGCACTCTTTCAGTTCTTAATTTTCTGTAGCATCAAAGACTGAGAACCAAATAGTATAACCCGCTGTCACGTTATTCTGGGATGTTAATAATCTAATTTTGAAAAATCTAGTTTTGACCCTATGTGTTTTGATTGCTTTTATATCAATAGAAAAATCTTATTTTAACCCTCAAGTAATTTATGCAATGGAATAGAAAAAAATTAATATAACAAAGTTTATGAGGAATTTCATACAGAAACATATATTGATATATATATTTGTCACAAATATCATATATTAAACTTAAGAAAATAATAATAAAAGTAGTAAAAGAACACACAAATCAATCATCAATATATATATATATATATATAAAAACAGAGACCTCATGCGGGAAAGCATGAGGTCTTGCCAAGTAGCTTTCTAATTTTGCATTTAGCCTTCTTTTTTTTTTTTACCTCTTTCATTAAGTTTTTTTTTTTTTTTTACTATTACCCAAAAGTTCACATTAACTTATTTTACTATTATCTCTTTAATATTTTATTAATTGTCTAAGTTTACACCACACATTTCTCTATTCTTCATGTCTTTTGGCATACTCACCGTTTTAGTTAGAGGTGGAAAAATTGAACACGACCTGCAAACCCAACACGACACGGCACGAAATTAGCAGGTTATGGGTTGAGACTTAATAGGTTCGTGTCATATTCGGGTTGACACGATGGACTCGTTTGATAAACAAGTTGGGTTAGGGTTCAACCTATGGAATCTGTTTGACCTCTGACTCGTTTAATTAAATGAAATTTTACCAATATACCCTTCAAACCCTAGGTATATAAACTTATTAATTATTATAATTTATTTTCTTTGACATATTGTGATCGATTATTTATGATATTAAGATACGCTTTAGTTTTGAATGATTATTTGTGATGCAGTTACTCATTAGTTCTAAATTTTATTTAAAATATATTATTTGCTTGTTTTTTTCATAAATGTTTTTCTTCATTTTAATAAAATCAGATAAACAGGTCGATACGACTAATCCATTTAATAAATAAGTCGTGTTAAGGTCAAGAAATCTTGACTCGTTTAATAAACATATTGGGCAAGGACGGACCCAGGCAAGGGCCTAAGGGGGCCCGAGCCCCCCCTGGGCCCAAAAAAAAAATTTTTTAGCAGCTATTTTTTTTTTTTAAAGAGCTTGGGCCCCCCTTATAATTTTACTCGGGCCCCCTTGTTATTTTGCTCCGGCCCCCTTCCTCCCCTGTTATTTTGCTCCGGCCCCCCTCCTAAGTCACCCAGCCCATCACCGGCCAGCCCACCCCACGCCCACCAGCCCATGACCCGTATAAGTGTAAAAAAAAAGAAAAAGAAAAAAAAGAGAAACAACAGAAAAAAAAAAAAAAAAAAAAAAAAAAAAAAAAAAGAAAGCCCTCAGCACTCACTCTTGCAAACGCACAGCTCAGTGAGAAATAAAAAACACACACACACACACTCCAACTCAATGAGAGGAGCGACACGGCGACAGGGAGAGACCGAGAGGCGAGAGAGTCATAGAGAGATCAGAGAAGAGAGAGACCCACACGGCCACATCTGACGCCGGCGAGACCCACGCCGTGAAGCACACGACGCGAGAAGAGAGAAGACCCATGCAGGCCACGCCGGCGAGACCCACTTGCTCCAGCCGGACCAACCTTCACAGTTCACGCACTCACCCACTTGCTCGATCTACTCCAGCCTTCAATCACAGGTATTTACATTTCACTTTATCTGTTGCTTCAAATTTCAAAACCTTGTGACCTGATCTGAAGACTGAGATTCATATTTCATAGAAACTGTGCTTGTGCCTTGTGATTCATGTTTGTGTTTTGTACTGATTGTGAAATGTGAATTGAATGAATCTGCTGAGTGCAGCGTGAGTGCCTGTGGTGTTTTTTTTTTTTTTTTTTGGCTTTGTGACTCTGTGTCTCTGTCACTCTGTGTTTGTGTGTTTGTGACTTGCTGTGTTTGTGACTCTCTCTTTATATAGATAAGAGAGATAGAGAGAGTCAGAGAGAGTAGATTAGTTTGTTGAGTCAACAAAGAAAAAAACTTTTTTCTTTGTTGACTGGTGGTTGGGCATGATAGGGACAAATGGAGGTGGACTTGGGCAAACAGACAAAAAAAAAGAAAAAAAAAAAAGAAGTAAAGTTAAAAGAAAAGTTTTTGTTAGTTGTGAAAGCAGAATATATTTGTCGGTAGTGGGATTCGTTGGGTTAGTGGGATAGTGACAAAAAGATGGAGACAACACAAAGACATAAAGATGGAGACTACACATTGAACACAACACAAAGACGTAAATAAAGGCAGACCAAACATAAAGACGTAAATAAAGGCAAACCAAAGATAAAAAGAAAAAAACAAATCATATAATATAGACAATTGTCACACAAATTTAAAAAAATAATGGTGATTCTTATATGATTATTATTTTATTTGTAGATCATGAAAAAATCAACTACAATGCTTGATTTTTTCAAAAGAAAAGGTTCAACTTCAAATTCTTCCGATGTCAACGTGGAATTGCCAACAACTAATGTTGCTATTCCAATTCCAGAAAATGTGGAGGATGTTCCAATTCTCCCAATTCCGGAAAATGTTGATGTTCTAATCTCTCAAACACAATTTCAAAGAATTGACCTTGATTCTTTGGATTATGATCCCGGAACACGCAAACAAATATGGGAATATCATGTTAATCAACGTGATGAAATTCGATGGGCTTACATTATAAAAGGTCCGCACCAACCTCCTCTAAAGACATTCAAAA
Source organism: Lithocarpus polystachyus (assembly GCA_033629205.1). Lineage (NCBI taxonomy): Eukaryota > Viridiplantae > Streptophyta > Magnoliopsida > Fagales > Fagaceae > Lithocarpus > Lithocarpus polystachyus. Next base: position 11,204,330 of record CM066163.1, on the reverse strand, counting down.
AAAGTGGAAACCACAATCGTAGCTTTCAAGCTTCTTGGTTTGAATATAATTCAACATGGCTTGAATATTCTCCTACGACAGATGCAGCTTATTGTCTACCTTGCTTTGTCTTTCATAATTCAAATGGGGTTGCGGGACAAAATACATTCACTGTTAGTGGGTTTAGAAATTGGAAAAAGGTTGGGGGCAAAGATTGTTATTTTCAAGGTCATATAGGAAAAGATCCTAACTCAGCTCATGGAGTTGCTGAGCAAATATGTAAGGATTTGATGAACCAATCGCAGCATTTACAAAGGGTAGTTGATCATTTCACTACTAAACAAATTGCAAATAATCGGTTGCAATTGAAGGCCTCAATTTTTATTGTCCGATATCTTGCCTTTCAAGGTATAGCTTTTAGAGGTCGAGATGAAAGTTGTAGTTCATTAAATCGTGGGAATTTTTTTGAAGCATTGGGTATTGTGACTTTTTGGAATGAGAAGGTTGCTGAAATAATAGAAAAAGCTCCTAAAAATGCAACTTACACATCACCTAGGATTCAAAAGGAAATTCTACATGTTTTCTCAGCCAAAGTGAAGAAGGCCATTCGGGAAGAAATTGGTGATGCAAAGTTTTGCATAATGGTTGATGAAGCTCGTGATGAGTCCATGAAAGAGCAAATGGCTGTGGTTTTTAGATATGTTGATGCAGAAGGCTTTGTGAAAGAACGCTTTTTTGGGCTTATTCATGTTGTTGACACTGCGGCTTTGACTCTAAATAATGGGATATATTCTTTGTTATCTCAACATTGCTTAGATATACAAAATATTCGAGGGCAAGGATATGATGGAGCAAGCAACATGCGAGGTATGTGGAATGGATTACAAGCTTTGATTTTGAATGATTGCCCATATGCTTACTATATCCATTGTTTTGCACATCGCTTACAATTGGCATTAGTAAAAGCATCAAAACAAGTTGTCCCCATCAGTCATTTTTTTCTTACATTGCTTTTTCTGATCAAAATTGTTAATGCTTCATGCAAGCGTAATGAGCAATTGAAAGTTGCCAATGCTAATGAAATAGCACGTTTGATTGATCTTGAAGAGCTTGAGATTGGAAATAGACTTAATCAAATTGGCACTTTACAACGACCTGTAGAAACACGTTGGAGTTCACATTTTAAATCAGTTTCTAGCTTATTAAAGATGTTTACTCCAACTGTTGAAGTTTTACAAAATATAATTGATGATGCAATTGATGGAGAACATCGGGCAGAAGCAGAGTCAGCTTATGAGGGTTTAACTTCATTTGAATTTGTCTTCATCTTGCATCTTGAGAAGGAAACTATGGAGATCACTGATAAACTTTGTCAAGCTTTGCAAAGCCAATCTCAATACATTTTAAATGTCATGCATTTAGTTTCATCTACTAAAGCACTTATCCAAAAATTTAGAGATGATGGATGGGATGGCTTACTCACCACTGTGATATCATTTTGTGAAAAGCATTGCATTGATGTCCTGGATATGAATGCTCGTTATGTTGTGAGGCGAGGTCGAGCTCGTAATCAGCAAGATAACGTTACAATTGAGCATCATTATCGAGTAAATATTTTTTATGCTACAATAGATTCTCAACTACAGGAACTAAATTATCGGTTTAATGAAGATGCAATGGAGTTACTTAGGCTTAGCTCAGCTTTAGAACCTCGAGAGGCATTAAAATCTTTCAGAAGTAGTGATCTTTGTTTGTTGGTGAAGAATTTCTATTCATAAGATTTCACAGATTATGACAAACAAGTGTTGGAGAAGGAGCTTTATCATTTTGAGCATAATGTAGTCCAGGATCCGGAGATCAAAAAATTGAAAAGTTTATCTGAGTTGTCTCAATGGTTAGTGAGAACTGGAAATTCAGGACACTATAAACTTGTTTATAGAATGGTGAGACTTGTGCTTACTCTTCCAGTTTCTACTGCTACTACAGACCGAGCATTTTCAGCTATGAAAGTTGTCAAAACTGACCTTCGAAACAAAATGGAAAATGATTTTTTGACGGACTCTTTGATGTTATACATTGAAAAGGATATAGCTTCGACATTTAGTTTGGATTCAGTCGTAGATGATTTTGAAAATTTGAAAGAGCGTCGAGTTCCCTTTTCATAGATGATTGTATAAAGAAATAATAGTGTTTCGTGTCTTTTGTTTTTGTTAGTAGATGATTGTATCTTAATATATTAAGAAACAATGATTTTTGGATATTTGTCTTTGTTAATAGTTTATTAATATTATATGGATGCGTATTTGAAATTTTTTTTTTCGCTTATCTCCGGCCCCCCCCCCCCAACTTAAAATCCTGCGTCCGTCCCTGATATTGGGTTAGTGTTGACTCATATAGTCGAATATGCATGAGTTAACATAACACGAACCCGACACGCGAGCATGAATTGTCACCCTTAGTTTTAGTATTTTTTAAAAAGCAAAAAAAAAAAAAAAACAATTAAGGACTAATAGGATTGACTAACCACATAAGGCCTTATAGAGAGATAGAGAGATAAAAAAATATTGTGGATTGTTAAATAAAATGCACTGACTAAACATTTGAAAGAGGAATCTAAGAAGTCATCACCTTTATTATACTGGCCTCTCACCACCATCAAGACACTAAAAATCCTTACAGGTAATTTTTTTTCTTTTTTCTTTTTAAAATTAGGGGCTTATATATATATATATATATATATATATATATATATATGAGAAAATTGGGGCTTATATATGATTTAGGTTTGGGTAATTTGGTTGGATAGTTTTTGTTTTGGGTATATAATACTTGGTGCGCAATGTAAAACTATATTATACCATGATTTAATTTTAAATCATCTATGAGACACATGAATACACATTTGCCTACATCATATCTTAATGTCACACTATTGATGAGTGGTAAATAGTGAGAGAGTTGGGCATATTTTCATTTCATGGTATGAAATATGGAACACTGTTAAGACTCTGTATAGATGTTGTAGTTGGGTTAGTAACAAGCTATTGGATTGATTGTAACTGATTAAGATCTGTTGTATAGGTCAGCTGGTACAGTTAGAAAGTGGTTGAGGGAAGTTAGTTAGGTTGGTTAGTTATAATAACTAACTGAAAGTAACTACCAGAAGAGGGAGAATTAGCTATTAAAGGACTTGTATCTTGTACATCAGGTTCATGACAGAAATAACAGAAGTTCATTGTTCTTGATTCTCTAATTCTTTTCTCTATCTTTTCTCTATCTTGAGGACTGGTTCCCTCGAAGCAACCACTCATAATTCCCTATTCCACCATTAATTCGCACCTAGAAGCTTAACATTTGGTATCAGAGCAGTTCATCGTGGGCACTAATGGCTGAAACCAGATCAACAACACTAATCAATGACACCATTGCTTCCCTCAAGAAAACCTCAGATTACCATACCCATGATATTCAAGAAATTCACCACGAGATCCATCAAATGAAGGAATTACATAGCCAGCATTTCCAAGAAGTTCAACAGCAACTTGGTGTGATTCTGCAGAAGTTGTCTAACTCTGATTCTAAGAAATCCTCAGTGCAGACACCACAATCTAATGAAAATCATCCCTCAAACAATACTTTGGCATTGACATTTCCAAAATCTATCAAGCTGGAATTTCCTAGGTTTCGAGGAGAGGAACCTGCAGCTTGGGTGTATAAAGCAAATCAGTACTTCAGATACTACAAAACCCCTTATCCTGAAAAGCTTTTAATGGCTGCATTCCACATGGAAGGAGAAGCTTTAATATGGTTTCAAGATGGAGAAGAAGCAGGTCTGTTTGGGGATTGGTCAGCTTTCATTCAAGCATTGCAAGTGAGGTTTGGAAGCACTGCTTATGATGATCCAATGGAGGCATTAACAAGATTGAGCCAGACAACTAGTGTGATTGCTTACAAAAGTCAATTTGAAGCTCTCTCAAACAGAATCAAAGGTCTCTCTGAGTCTCACAAACTCAGCTGTTTCTTGAGTGGGCTTAAGGATGAAGTGAGATTAGCCATAAGGATGTTTGCCCCTCAGTCCTTGAATGCAGCTTTTGGCTTGGCTAAAATTCAGGAGGAATACTTACTCAGCTCCAAAAAAGGATCTAAATCCTTTCAAGAAGTTATCAAACCTTCCATTCTTGGGGCACCTCCTAAGCTAGATTTGAAGGGAGAGCAGAAAATGAGGTTGCCACTAAGGAAGTTGACACCAGCTCAGATCGATGAAAAAAGGAAACAAGGTCTCTGCTTTAATTGTAATGAGAAGTACTAGGTTGGTCATCAATGCAAAGGTGGAGCAAAGGTGTTTTTGTTAGAAGGCTTTCCTCTTGCCGATGAGCCATCATCTCAAGTCAAGTTGTTAGAATTGGGTGACAATGAAGTGGAGATTCAAGTGGAGCAAGAATTGGGAAATAATGCTTTAGAAGCTGAAATTACCCTCTATGCTTTAGTGGGTAGTCCTTCACCAAATACAATGAGGGTTAGAAGCAAGATTAGGGAATTGGGGTTAGTTTCCCTCATTGATTTAGGGAGTACACATAATTTTCTTGATCTTTCTGTGGTGTTGACTCTAAAGTTGCAAATAGATACTTCTCAAATAATGGAAGTGAAGGTGGCTAATGGAGCTGTGATTAAAACTAAGGGTGTTTGTCTTGGTGTGTCTTTATGGATTCAAGGTCATCAATTTTTTGTAGACTTGAATGTTCTTTCCTTGGGGGGCTGTGATGTGGTGTTAGGGACTCAATGGTTGAGCACTTTGGGAGAAATTTCATGGGATTTCAAATTGATGACTATGAAGTTTTGGTACCTGCAGAAATTGGTGCTGCTTCTGCTTCAAGGGTTATTACCATATGAGTCTTCCATTTTGCAAAGTGAGGAGATGTTTAAAAACCCCGTTAAAAAGGGTTTAATCTTGCAAATCTCCACACCTGATTCAGGGGCAGCAACAGCTCCAAGTCAGCTTCCAGCAGCTTTACAAGATTTGCTCAATGAGTTTGGTGCTGTTTTTGAAGTTCCAGTTGGTCTACCACCCATTCGAGGTCATGAACATGGCATTACACTCAAGGAAGGAGCTCAACCAGTTTGTGTAAGACCCTACAGGTACCCTTATTATCAAAAATCTGAGATTGAAAAAATTGTGAAGGAACTGTTAGAAGTAGGCTCAATTAGGCCTAGTCAAAGTCCTTTTTCATCACCTGTTTTGTTAGTTAGAAAGGCAGATGGTAGTTGGCGAATGTGCATAGACTATAGGTCTCTCAATAAGACTACTGTGAAAGATAAGTTCCCTATCCCTGTTGTGGATGAATTGCTTGATGAACTCCATGGGGCTAGTATCTTTTCTAAACTAGATCTAAGGTCTGGTTATCACCAGATTAGAATGAAAGATGATGATGTGCATAAGACAACTTTTCGTACTCATAAGGGTCACTATGAGTTCTTGGTTATGCCCTTTGGTTTAACCAATGCACCTTCTACATTTCAAGCCCTAATGAATGATGTATTCAAGCCATTCTTGAGACACTTTGTTTTAGTGTTTTTTGATGACATTTTAGTCTTTAGCAAGAACTTACATGATCATTTAATTCATTTGAGAGCTGTTTTGGAAGTGCTTCTTAAACATCAGCTTTTTGCTAAGAAAACCAAATGTGTTTTTGGCTGTTCTGAGGTGAAGTACCTGGGGCATGTCATTTCTGGTGAAGGTGTTAAGGTTGATCCAAAGAAGACAGCTGCTATGCAGCATTGGCCAAGACCCCAGAATGTTAAGGCTTTGAGGGGATTTCTGGGCTTGACAAGATACTATAGAAAATTCATTAGAGGATATGGCTCCATTGCCCAACCTCTAACTGAGTTACTCAAGAAAGATTCATTTCACTGGAATGATGCAGCTGAAGCTGCCTTCAATCAATTGAAAGAGGCAGTCTCTTATCCTCCTGTCCTAGCTTTGCCAGATTTTACCAAGCCCTTTATTATTGAGTGTGATGCATCAGGGGTTGGACTTGGGGCTGTCTTAATGCAAAACATGAGACCTATAGCTTTCCATAGCCAGGTTTTGAAGGGTAAGAGTCTTCATTTTTCTACTTATGAAAAGGAGTTGTTAACATTGGCTACAGCAGTGAAGAAATGGAGACCCTATGTGCTTGGAAGTCCTTTTATTGTTAGAACTGATCATCAAAGCCTAAACTTTTTATTGGAGCAGAGGGTGGGTACTCCAGCACAGCAGAAATGGATCACTAAACTGTTGGGTTATGTCTTTATTGTGGAATATAAGAAGGGGATTGAAAATAGAGTTACTGATGCTCTTTCAAGACAGATGGAGTCAGAATTGAAGCCTGTTACAGATAAGGCAGACCTCACTCATGGCACAGTTAGCTGTTTTTTGTTGTTGTCCTTCCCAGATCCTACTTGGTTGGATAAGCTACAAGACAGCTATCATCAAGATGAAGAGATTATGCATTTGATTCAATCTTTGCATTCGGGTGTAGCCACTCCAAAAGGCTTTTCTCTGCATAATGGTTTTCTCCTATACAAGGGCAGATTCTATTTGGGTTCTCAATGCTCCTTAAAGCCCTTGGTTCTTGCTCATGTTCATAGCAGCCCTGTTGCAGGTCATTTTGGTTTTCTTAAGTCCTTTCATAGAGCTAAACAAGACTTTTATTGGAAGGGCATGAAGTCAGACCTCAAGAAGTTCATTAGGGAATGTGATGTTTGTCAAAGAATTAAGGCTGAGACTGTTGCTCCAGCTGGTTTGTTACAACCTTTAGCCATTCCAACGAAACCATGGACTGATGTGAGTCTTGATTTTGTTGAAGGGTTACCAAAGTCTCAAGGGTTTGAAGTTATCTTGGTTGTGGTTGATAGACTGACTAAATATGTCCATTTTATACCTTTGAGTCATCCTTATACAGCTGCTAAGGTTGCTGGGCTATATATGCAATATGTCTTCAAACTACATGGTCTTCCAACCTCTATAGTTAGTGACAGGGATGCCACTTTTACTTCAACTTTCTGGTCTGAGCTGTTCAAGTTGCAGGGAGTTGATTTGGCCATGTCTACTGCATATCACCCTCAGTCTGATGGCCAAATTGAGATAGTGAACAAAAGTCTAGAACAATACTTGCGAGCCTTTGTTGGAGATAGACCTCACAGGTGGGCTGATTGGCTTTCAATGGCTGAGTATTGGTTTAATACCAATTTTCATACTTCCATTAAACTCACTCCATTTGAGGCAGTATATGGCTATCCTCCTCCTAAACTTCAAGACTATATTCCAGGCACTTCAAGGGTGGCAGCAGTAGATTCTCTTCTTACTCAGAGGCAGCAGATTTTAGCTACACTTCGGGCTAATTTAGTGGCTGCTCAGGAGAGAATGAAGTTTTTTGCAGACAAACACAAAACTAAAAGGTCTTTTCAGGTGGGAGATTGGGTGTTTTTGAGGTTGCAACCTTACAAACAGAAGTCTTTAGCCTCTAAGGGTAAATGGAAGTTATCTCCAAGGTTTTATGGCCCTTTCCAGGTACTTCAAAGGGTGGGGGAGGTAGCCTACAAGCTGGATTTACCTAGTGACAGTAAGATACATCCAGTTTTTCATGTCTCTTGTTTGAAGCTGAAGTTGGGACAACAAATCACTCCATTGCCTACTTTACCACCCTTAGATGAGACAGGTCAAATTATTCCAGAACCCATAGCTATTCTACAAACCCGAACTAAGAGTTTGAGGTTTAGGTCTATTACTGAAGTTCTAGTACAGTGGTTGGGTACTGCACCTGAGGATGCTACTTGGGAATCATTGCACCAGTTGAAGCTCAGGTTTCCTCACCTTGTGGGCAAGGTCTTTTAAATGGGGAGGGGTATGTTAAGACTTTGTATAGATGTTGTAGTTGGGTTAGTAACAAGCTATTGGATTGATTGTAACTAATTAAGATCTGTTGTATAGGTTAGCTGGTACAGTTAGGAAGTGGTTGAGGGAAGTTAGTTAGGTTGGTTAGTTATAATAACTAACTGAAAGTAACTACCAGAAGAGGGAGAATTAGCTATTAAAGGACTTGTATCTTGTACATTAGGTTCATGACAGAAATAACAGAAGTTCATTGTTCTTGATTCTCTAATTCTTTTCTCTATCTTTTCTCTATCTTAAGGAGGACTGGTTCCCTCGAAGCAACCACTCATAATTCCCTATTCCACCATTAATTCCCACCTAGAAGCTTAACATACACAGCACAAATTAGTTGATTTTCATGGTCCCATTACTCTTTTGCATTTATCTTTAGTTTTATTATTTTTTTAAAAAATTAATCTTACTTTGAGAAGGCTACAAATATGCAGTGAAGCTACTAAACTAATTTTTAATATCTCAAGATGTATGTGTTTTTTTACTCTAATTTAGTTTACTTTTTTTTGTTATAATGTATGTAAAACATTATCTAAAATCGTTTTATATAAAATATTACAAAATTATCTGTGCATCGTACGGACAAGTTACTAATTGGTAATAAAGTAGAAACCAAATGCTGGTCCAATGTCATAGAAGGAAATTATGTGGTACATCCAATGGACTACACCATACTCTTAACAAATGTGGGTCTCACATATGGGATCACCTTTGTTCTAAAGGAAGGAGTAGTACACTATATGCACAAAATAATTTATTTTGAAAGGTAATATTATATGCTTTGATTATCTAGGGATTTGGCGGTTTATGATTTTTTTTTTTTTTTTTTTAACCCCTAAGCTTGTAGGGGTGAGATTGGAATAATTTAGGCAAGTGAGGGTTCAATAGTTGAAAAGAACAATTAGCTTGATGTAATTAAATTGTTAATACATGGCAACCAGTTTTTTATACATGCCACCCAATTTTTTACGTTATATTTGCTTTGTTATATTGGAATCCATGTGTTAAAATGTTGTATTCAGTCTCAAATTCCAAGGAAATTAAAATTTTAAATCAGTTGTTAAACAATCAAATTCCAATCTAAATTGCACAATCCAGTTGTCCAGATTCCATTGCTATCAAGTTTCAACACACTTTAATTCTTTCTATCTTTTTAACCCACAATTAATACCTCTAGAACGACTGGATCCCAATGAATTCCTCTATCTCTCTTTGTCAAAATTGTTGAGAATCTAAGCCACTGATACATAATCTAGTAAATCAACCACAATTAAAACCATCTTTCTCAATTGTGGACAATTGACCGAGTTATGTATTAATTGCTTAGAATTTCAATAATTGAAAGAGAAAAATAAGGTTGAAATTTAGGTATATTTGAGTTCTACAATTAAATTCAAACACATGATTGTACTGACCAATTGAGCACATACAATGTTATCTTTTACAATAAAAATTAAATTCAACATGCCATGTGAGAATGCAGCTGTTAAACTCTCACATAACTAACCAAATTCGACATAACAAATTAGGTTATTCTCACATAACAAACCGAATCTGATGTAATTAATTAGGTGTCACACATGCATGAAATTCGGTTTTGATCGCATCTAATTTGTTTTTTCAACTTTTGAATCCATCGTATTTGACGATATTGTTTCAATCTCACCCCCAAAAATTTATGGTGATTTTTCTATCCTAACCATAAACAGCCAAATCCACTATCAATTCAATAACTTAGCCGCTAGCCGATTTGATATCTAAGTCAATGGTGGAGAAAGCAAAATGTAGCTCACTAGCTTGCTCTAGTTTTTTAAAAGGATGAAAAAGAAAATAATTGGGTGCTCCCAAAACACAATGATGTGGTGCTCATTTATCTCATATTGATCGTTTTTTTTTTTTGGAGAAATCACATTGATAGTTGATTCCATGATTTTGTCCACACAAAAAAAAAAGAGATAGTTAATTTCACTATGAATTTAAATAATGAGATCTATTATAAATGTGAGAGGAAAGAGCATCATGTCACCGTGTTCTAAGAGCACATAATAATTACTCAGGACGATAATGAACAAATATTTATTCTTTTTATTTATTTATATGAACATAATACTTATTCTTTTTATTTATTTATATGAACATAATACTTATTGGCTACACAAATCTATTATGGTTTTTTTTTTATGGGACTATTATGGTATTTGATCTATCGTATCTAAGATTTGAAGGATTACATATTTATTCCCTTCAACCAAAAAACAAAACCCAAAATATATATATATAGATAGATAGATATATATATATATATATATATAAACCCTAAGAGCTCCGTTAACATAAAATACATTCGTCCCACTTTTTTTGTCCTGTTTGAAAAGTAAAATTTTTTAAGGGAACATCATCTATTGTCTTGTCTACCTTTTAAAAATGTATAAGTTTCCAAAACTATCCTTAAAAAAATTTATCAAAAAATTAAATTAGTAAATTAATAGGGGTATAATAGAAACATTAGTAAATTAATGACTTTTATTTTTAGAAACAGAATAATATTTTGAGATATCTCAAAATGGAATAGAGGACAAAAAAAAGTGGGACGAGAGTATATTATTAGATTCTTTACTATTTTTTAACAAAATTTGTGTGAAATGGGACATGATGGAAAGGGATGGAGTAATTTTTCAACTGGACAGGGCGATGGAGCACACTCAATTTTTTTTTTTTTTTTTTTTTTGGTTAATAGGCATGATATTAACAAAAACAAAAGAAGCTACAAGCTGGCCACAGAGGCTAAAGTAGAGGCTACCCGCCTATAACAATACAAACCATTACTATCAAATACAAGTAAATTATCTAAATCATTAGAGGGGGCACACACAATTGAACCTGTCTTAGTCATACATAAAGTACTATATGTATATTTTATTATTTTTTAGTTGAAAAAAAAAAACATTAAAAGGAGAATATTAATTTATTTTTTAAATAAAACATTTCAAGGTTGCCCTGGTATATAACCAAGATGAAAATTTAGATACTGGTCGACATGTAGATTCTTTTAACTAATTTATAACCAAGGGACATATTCAGAAATACTCTCAAGATTCACCAAAATTCAAGAAGATAACCCCACTAAACATTGATTAAATTACTATATATTAACACTTATAAATAATATAAAATATCAGTGGAGAGAAATATCAGTTAAAAAATGGGAAGTCAGAAAAAGCTGAACTTACAAGTGTTGTGACGTCCCACCCCCACTTTTTATCTTTTGTTCAAAATCAATGAGCATTTGGAAAAATTGGAATATCAAGAAGGTTTGGGCGTCCTCATTAGGGATGATAAAGGAGAGGTTCTAAAGGTCTTAGGAGACTAAATCAGTGTTTGGAGATAAGGTGCAATTATATACAAAGGCAATGAGTGCTAAATGACATGAAATTTACTTGTGACTATACTGAGACAACATTATCTACAGTTAAAATCAAAGCATTAGATAATCATCAGTAACTGTAACCTCCAAAGCAATCTCCTAGTATCTAGGAGTTCTTATGTGATCCAAATACCTCCAAAGCTTAAGAGTCCTTATGTAATCCAAATACCTTTAAAATAATCGGATAGTATTTAGGAGTTCTCTTGTAATTCAAATACCTCCAAAGCAATCTCTTAATATTTAGGAATTCTTATCTAATTCAATCCAGTATTTGTTATCTGCTGAATTCAATATCTGTTATCTATTGAACAAATTTAACCTAATTTTTGTGTACCTACGTTTGAATATATAAATATAAAAGTAGCAATTCTTGAAACATTTTTAAGGAAGTAAATTAAAACACAAACTCTTATTATTCTCTCTTTATTTATACCGCTAAGAGTAAGTGACAGAACTACAGTAGGGCAGGGGGGGCCATTGCCCCCCCCCCCCCAAAAAAAAAAACCTAGTATATATATATATATATATATATATATATAGAGGTTGAAATTTTAAATTTTCATCCTAATAAGCCCCACCCCACCCCCCCCCCCCCCCCAATTAAAAAAAAAATTGGTATACCCGAAATATGCAATCTGAAAAAATAACCCGCAAACTCTCATCTAAAAAAAAATAAAATAATAATAAATAACCAAAAAACTAAAAACTACAAAATAAAAAATAAATATAGACTGCAAACCTAAATTACAATTTTCAGATTTTTACCCTAACCTTACTCTTCCTCTCCTCAACCTCATCAACGCCTCCAATCTTCATTACTGCTGCTGCTGTTCTGCTCCTCCTTAGATCAGATCCAGACTGTTACTGTTGCTGCTCCTCTTCCTCAGATCCTTTGCCATATTGCTCTGCCTTAGACGGTTAGCCCTCTACCCTCTGAGTTTTTTTATGAACTGTGGTGTTTCATGTTTGACTGCTGTGTTTGTGTCGTGGCTTTTGTGTGGACATTGGACCGGTTTCAATGTTTGTAAATTGTAACTTTTTTTTTTGTTTTGGTTTTACTCTTATCTATAAAGAAATAAATGGGGACCACTAGGAGTCTAGGACAAGGACGTGACTAGTTTTGTGAATATGTGAGACTAGTGTTTAAGTCACAGTGAGACCAATTGACTAAAGTCTTTGGTCTGATTATTTTGATTTTATCAAAAATTTTGTCTGCGACTATGTTATTTTGTGTAATGTGGCTAATATTAGTAATATATATGAACTTGTGAACTTTGTTTTTATCACACACATGTGGCTAATACTAGTAATATATATATATATATATATATAAACTTGTGCTTGTCTGTTTGTGATTATTTTGGTTTTAGATTTTTTTTTTTTTTTTGGTTAAGAAGTCCCTTTTTTTTTTTTTTTGGTTAGTGTATAGAACTACGAAATATGGAAATAATGAAACACTTTTTTTAATTTGTAGATCATGAGTAAATCCCAAGAAAGTCAATACCGTACCAGAGGCTGTCCCGGTTTGGCCAACGATACGATATATTTCGAGTACCAGTCAATACCGGTGTATCATTTCAGGTTTACCGCTATTTTATATATTATATATATACACACACAAAATCTCTAGAACCATGTTTACAAGATTAACCACTATTCTTCTGCCCTAAGAAGCATAGGAATTACAACACAAAGGAACAACTTTGCCAAGGCAATTCATGATTAGAGAAAAGTTATAGATGCACGACAAGTATAAATTGGTCTCATTTTTCTTTAGTGGAATTAAATAAACATAATGCTGAAATTGCATTTCGTAATGAACTTGTAAAATTGTCTCTTCAAGGAAAGAAGCAACCCCCCTTATAACAAATGAAAGTAAACCAAAATTAATTAAAATAAAAAACACAGAAATAAATTTCAGAGTATAGAAACTAAAAAAAAAAAAAGCAACAAAACTGAAAAAGAAAATAAATAAATTCTATGTTTTATGTGAGCAACTAAGAGAGAGCGTGAGAGAAAGAAAAAAAGAGGGCTGTGCGGCTGGGACTTAGGGTAAGAATTAGGTTCAGCACAATTACGATGTTGCCTTTGAAAATTTGTCAAAATTACAAAAAAAAAAAAAAAAAAAAAAAAAAGTGGCTTGGAGTGTTTTGGCCCGGTACGGCCGGTATGCGTCCGGTATGGCCGAATTTCGCCGGTACAGCCGGTATATTTTTCGGTACGAAACAGAGGGGTACCTGTACCGGTGCACTAGCCGGTATGGTATTTACCGGCCAGTACGGTACAGTATCTGCTTCACTGGTAAGTCCACTACAATATTAAATTTTTTCAAAAGAAAAAATCTAAATAATTCTAAGTCATAGCTGATGATTTTCTAATGGACTCTATGATTTTGCACATTGAGAAGGGGATTGCTGCAAAATTTGGCACAGAATCAATCATAGACGACTTTCGAGACTTAAAAGAGCAACGAGTTCCATTTTGATAATTGTGTTGAAATGTTTAAAAAACACTTATTTTGTATGTTATACTTTGTCGACATTTTATAATATCAAATGTTTAAGAAACACTTATTTCATATGTAGTATTTTGTTGAATATGAAATAGATATTAGTTTTTATTTTCATAAAAAATAATTTGTTTTAAGCTTTGGCCCCCCATGTTCGAATCCTGGTTCCGTCCCTGAGAGTAACAATTGAAAAAAAAAAATCATATTATGTTGTCGAGGGAAGTGTGTTGTTATTGTTGAAGAAAGTCGTGCTAGCAAGAAGAAGAGATGGACGTCGTAGAACAAGACAGGTATATATTTTGCACAAATGTCCAAGGGAATCATGCATGGTCGAAAAAGACAGAGCAGGCTAATGTAAGAGTCCGGGTTTTAATAGTTGTTTTCTACGTTGAGCCAAGGCAGTCTTTCTTCGTCATCTTTCTTCTTCTTTTTTAGATTTTCAATTCTTAATGGTTTTTTGGGCTTAGATTTGGTCCGGGCAGCCAAACTTATTATTATGTTATTATTGTCAGGACAGTTAAATATATATATATATATATATATATATCTCAATTAAACTACAAAATTTTTGGAGTCAAACTAATTAATTTGGCAAAAATATAGGATGAAAAAGATCATTTCATATACGATATATGTATATAGTTGGAAAATCACAACTTCATATATTTATATATACAAAAGTGATTATATGTAAGGGAAATGCACAGTAACATTTTTATTTTCTTCTTCTTGCTTGACATGTGATTGATTAACAGAAGAGAACTACATAGACATGAACCCCACCTTTGAAGTAAAAAATATTCACATGCAAGGACCTCGAAAGAGCCCAAAGGAACCTACGTGGGGTCGAGACTCGGACACATAGCTTATACACAGACACATAGCTGATACCTGTATACATCATACAGGATAATGATAGATGTTGGATAAGATGAAATGTGAACAGTTGAATAGACTCTCTCCATCTCTTTTTTTTTTTCTTTTTTTTGAGAAAGCTCTCCATCTCATTTAAAGTAGAGAAATGAAGAGGATTTTGTCTGTTTTAATTACATGCACCATGGAGATTGCAAGGCATCCCAGCCACTTCCATCTGCCAAGTTGCTTGCAAAAATTCCCGAGTCTCCCATGACTGGAAAATCCAGTGACATAGCAGCCTCTGTCCAAATTGTCTCATCAAACACAGGAAAGTTTGCATTTATACTGTCCCAAAGTCCATCGATCTCTTTGTTCTTGCCAAATTGCAAGATGTTTTCCTCTTGCTTTTCATTAGACTCAACATATCCATTAGGAAAAGACAAGATAGAATCATTTTGATAGGGCTGTGATGTAAAATCATCAACCTTAACAATTGGGCTATTATTTGAAGAACATACAGTACCTGAATTATGCACACCTTGAGGATGAGTTTCCATAGGGTTAGTTTGGGTATCGATGGAAGTGGCTGGATGCTGAGAATTAAGGGCTACATCTGGCATATTGAGTTTTGCATCAGTGCCATAAAGTTTACGCGCAGCAGCATCATATGCCATGGCAGCCTCATGAGAGGTGTCAAATGTCCCTAACCAAAGTCGTGCACCACGATTTGGTTCGCGAATTTCAGCCACCCATTTGCCCCAAGTTCTTTGACGAACACCTTTGTAGGTGCACATAGCATTCTCTGGGCCTCCTTTCCCTCTCATGCATCCTTTTCTTGAACTTGCCTGTGCAGACCTTTTGGCCTGCTTTTGCTCTCCAAGACTAGCCGTTTCTGACTTCAACATTGTTCCAACAGAGAACTCTAGGATGGTAGATAAGTACTAAGATATGTGGCTTAAAGGTGGGGGTACGGATCCTATATTTATATAGCAAACCAGCCAAGTAAGAATTGGGTCTTGGAGAGTAATGAGTACAAGACATCCATGAAACGTGGCTTTTTTGGTGACTTGGGACTGATACTTGGCATGACGACCCAGACTGATCGTGTCGAAAGCCAAGTTCACTGTCTATATCTCTTACACCCACTTGGCCTTGGCCTTTGTTGGTACACGAGCTCAGGTGGCAAACAGGGAAGGGCATTGCTTTTCGATTTTCTTTTACTTTATTTTCCTTTTTTTCTTCCTCAAGAGGGATGAGTGAATAGCATGTGGGATTGGATAATTGCCATTTACTATTTAGTGGCAGTTTCTTAAGGTTGAAACGGTGGGAGATAAGAACATGGGAGAGTTCCCAAACCCAGTCCCACGTGACAGTTAGCAAAGGTGAGTACTTGATACGTGGGGATTCCCTAGTCCCATAAACTAGGCTTGGGAGTCAGTGTGAACAGATTCAAAGACTTAGAGAGTTTTTGCACACAAAGTTGGGACTCTTTACGAGTCTTTCAAAGAAGATCGGCTTACATTGAATCTTTCCATAGTTTGAGTAGATTCCTTAATAGTCAATACCATAGTAAATATTAAGGCCACGCAAGTAGTTAGACGTAACAGTAGTTGTGAGACGGGCTTCAAACTGCAGAAATATTTTAGATAAAAACAACTACTTATTTGAAGCAAGATACTTTCTGTTAAAACTTATAAAAAGACTTACTAATAAATAAATAAATTAAAAACATTAAAAAAAAAAAACAACAACAACAACAAATGACTTTCATTGGGAGGATATAGTGATATACACGATGTAAATATGGATAGCTATCCATATGTACATCTTGTATATCACTATATAGGTGTTGTTAAATTTTTGTTGTCTACTTTTTTCTTTTCTTTTTTAAGCCCACTTTCATTGGGAGTATATAGACGATATACATATGGAGGGGATTTGATAAATTTTATTTCTGTTTTTTTTTTTTTTTTTGTTTACATAACAAAAATTCTACTCTAACTTAATTTAAGTGTATATGTGTGTGAAACTTCCTCTTGGAGGCCTGAACCTGACCCTTACCTCCCATACCTCACAAGCACTTAGTGTGAAGTAACCATCATACTAAAAGTGTGCAATAGTTATCTGCTTGAATAATCATCACACCAAGAATGTGCAGGAGTTATCTGTTTTTTTTCATTACCGTAATTTATTTTTTTATAAAACCATATTATTTGTTCTTATCATTTTTTTGGATAAAGTAACAATAGTTGTTTAAAAAAAATTAATCTGTTATTAACTTCTTCTTTTTTTTGAAAATGAATCTATTATTAACTTAACAACTTGATTTTTAAGTCTTGGAAATGAGTTTTTGTTCTTATTAGTTATTATAAACGGCTGATATAATTTGGCTAATAATAATAGTATTATTGTGAATGATGTTGTGTGTTGTGTCTTCGAAGGTCTAGGATTATATCAGTACTTATTATTATTTTTTCTCCTACGCTTTATTTATTTATTTATTTATTTAAGAATTATTAAATTTGTATATAATCATCTTTTCTCTCCTACAAGGGCTTCATATTTTTTTTTATGGGCTGTATTTTTGTTAATATATGCATTATTAAATTCAATTAATTTTCTTGTGTAATATATCTAGGAGTTAAACCCTTTTAAATATACATCACTGTCAGTTTCTTTAAGACCTTCTTCTCTCTCCTCGTATGTGTGTTAAATACTTAGTATTCTCAAATATAAAAAAAAATTTCTTGTGTAGCAAAATTTTTATGTTACTACTTTTTATTTCTAATTTTTGTTGTTAGTAATACGATTATATGTTTGAAGAAGAGATTGTCTAACCAGTTCATTCTAGGTCGTTCGTTAGAACAATTAGTTTATAACCCCCACACTATGAGCACAGGTAGTTTTTTTTTTTTAATAAAGCAAATGCTTCTTTTTTTATTGGTAAGAGTTTGGTTCTATTTACTAGACTTTCACTGTAATTAATTTTTGTATTGGTCTTTACAAATATCGATATTCGCATACCCTATATAGTAGCAAATATACAACATGTCCTGAATATTAACCACATTTTCCTTTACAAGATTGCTATAACCAAGTAATATGAAATCTACATCATGAAAAAAAAATCTACACCTCAATATGTTGTGCGATTACTTGAAACCTTTAAGAATAATACCTTATGTGCAATTTATATGATCTCAACTCATTTCTCAATAAAATTATTCTATAAGTTTATAGTTAAAACTGTGCAACGCATAGGAATAATACTAGTATACATATATATATATATATAAAGCTAAAACTTAAAAAAAATTCAATTAGATTTTAATTTTAGTCCAATTTTACGTCATGTGTCCATCCAATTCTTAATTTTTGTGCTAAATGAATTATTAGATGTGATTGTGATTGCTTTTAATTGTATTTGTGCATATGTAAGTGATTATACACTAATTAAGTTAAAGATAATATCATTCACTAGAATCACTATTGATTTTTTATACAAAAATTGTTATTAGAGATCAAGTCTTGTTGCAATGACAAGTTACTTCCACTAAAAGTGACTGGTTGTAGGTTTGAGTTTAGAAATCAGACACTCTAAAAAAATTGGGGGTAAGGTTGTCTACCATCATATCTCTTAGACTTCACAAAATTGGAAGTTTTATGCATTGATATAAACTTTACGCATTAATTTTAATTTAAAATTATTCGGAAAAACAAATTTTAAATTAGCCAGACAATACTAAGCTAGAAAAAAATAGATGCACGAAATAGAAAAATAACATTTTCCTAAAAAAAAAAACATTATAAGAAAATGCAAATTATAAATTAAATTGGCCACGATTCCTCTCAAATTTTTGTGTAACCTGTGGATGGTGGGATTTAGGTCCTTAGAAATCATTCTCCTGGTCCTGGTGACTTGACTTCCAGTTAATCAAGTTCTGTCGAGTTTATCAACTGCCTAGGAGAGTGATTGGATTCAATTAACGCCGATTTGATGTTGGTTAACAAACTTTCCAGTCTTGGAGATCATTGGTCTCAGCTTTGGTTATGAACATGAACTATAGATACATACCTTAAATAAAAACGTAAACTGAATTACACAAATAAGGGAAAATTTATGCTTTTGTAATCTAAATCGATAGGCTTAGACAAACAATCTCCTCAATAAGAATTTCATATTTTGTTTATGAATTACTATCTTTCACATATGAATTTTTTTATTCCTTAGGTTTACCCAATATTCAATAATTCAGAAATTACCTAGTATTTTGTCAATAAAATTGATATTTTATGAGTATTCAAATTGAAATTTAAAAATAATGGTATAGAAAGATTGTGGTATAATAAACACTCTTAATTAAAGTACAATTAGGGCTGTAAATGAACCAAACCATTTATAAACAGCTCGGCTTGGCTCGATAAAAAGCTCATTCATGTTTGTTTGTTTATGTACAAGCCAAGCTTAAACTTTAGTTCTAGGCTTGTTTAATAAACGAGCCAAGCCCGAATAAAAAATATTTTTCATGAACAAACTCGTGAATACCAAGGCTCGATACAAAAGTAATAAAACAAGTTGAGCCTAGGCTTATTTATGAGTTTGGTAATAAAATTGATATGAGCTTGACAAGTAAACTCATATCTTTTTAAAACATTAATTAATTATAAGTTGAGACTACTCATCCAAACCAAATAGGCAAGATAATAAACTTGATATAGGCTTGATAATATACTTATGTTGGATCTCAAGCTTAAAAGTATGATATTGAGCTTGAGTTTGGGCTTGATATTGAGCTCGAGCTTGGCTTAACTAATGAATCAAGCTAAGCCAAGCCAAGCCGAGCTCAAGTTTTTATACTTTATAACGAGCTCAAGCTTGAACATTATTTGTAGGCTTTGTATCAAGCTCAAGCCAAACTTGAACATTCTATTTTTACAGTCGAGCCGAGCTTGAACATTCACTACTCGATAAAGCTCGGCTCGTTTACAGCCCTATGTACAATGCGTGTTCTCCTATTTTTACAACTAGCTAGTAAATCGCTTTAGTTTTCATATTTGATACCTTTCAAAATCAAATTTTGTCTTAAAAGAAAGCAGAACGAATATTGAAAATTTTTATTATACCTACTCATTTGTTTTCCCCAAATATCAGAGGATTAACCCACTTCCCTTTCAAATTCACCATCAAACAATAATCACATTTACAAATTCTAACCGGATCAAAATCAAGTTCAATTGCTCCCATTCCTCTCACGACAATATTTACTTCTTTACTTCTTTACATTTTTACCTTTCACTTTCTTACTTTTTTAAACATTTTTTTATTCAAAAGTTGAGTAAAAGTTTCATTTTTAACTCTCAATCTCAGTAATTAAAAACAATTGCATATGGTTCAAAACTCTCAATCCATTAGAGCACTAGCACCAGGTATTACATCCAAATTCTATTTTAACACAAAAACTTACTTTTTCTACTTTAATATAGCATTTGACAATACACTCTACATCAATTGTTCTATTTTCATATGCAATTATTTTTCTTTTCTTTTCTTATCTTTTCTTTTCTTTTTTTCTCTCTCCTTCTCTTCCTCTCAGCCTCTCTCTTCCCTTCATCTGATTACATCTCTCATAAACAAACCCATCAACAAATCAACCACCATTCTCCACTAGCAAACCCACCACCAAGCTCAAACCCCACCACCACCTCAAAGACTCAAACCCACAACAAATCACCACCAGCACCTTCAAAACACATCAACACAGACACCAAATCTGGCGAAACCCACACCGACTCTACCTTGCCACGTTCAAACTCACGCCAATCTCCACTGCAAACCCACGCCGATCTCCACCATGCCATGTTGAGTGAGGAAGAGAGAAGAGAAAGACAAAAGACAGAAAAAAGAGCTTCTGAGAGAGGAGAGATACAAGACTAGATTGAGAGAATTCACAGAATAAAAGATTGAGAAGAGAGAGAGTGACAAAGAAGAAAAGAGAGGCGGTTTGAGAAGAAACAGAGAGGTGGACTAGGGAGAAGAAAGAACAAAGAAAGTCAAAAAAAAAAAAAAAGGAGAGAAAAATAATTAAAAAATAATTTTTTTTTAACATTTGTGTTCGTACCATTCCAAATATAAAACGGTATTGTTCATCAATGCCAAATTTTTTGGTATTTAGAACATCTCATGTGAGGAATTTTTTAAAATTTAATTTGTCAAATGCCAAATATTTGGCAATAACTTAACGCTAGTACTGTTATAAAATTTATAACCCAATGGTACTTCTCTCAAAAGTTAAAGCTATAAATTCAACCCATAGATAATAACCGGCTAAGATAAAATACTAGTTATTTGAATTATGATTCTATGAACCTCAAATACATTTTAGTTTTTTTTTTTTTTAATGGGAAAATACATTTTAGTTTTCAACAACGGAACTGCCCCTTCCCAAGATAGATGCCCCGGTAAAGGGACTAATTGAGCCTTGAGGTTGACACTCGTTTTTTTTTTTTTTTTTATATGAATCGAAAAATGACAGTCTCAATTAAGCCACGTGAGAAGGAAAGATACTACTTTGGGAAGTGGGAACGGAGCTTAAACGCATACCAACACCACAATGTCACAACTCACAACCTGTGAACAGCTGTTTTTCTTAGCAGCTAACAGCATATGTATGTACTAGATTCTACATTGTTGTGTAGATATTTTGTTCAGTTTCTAGAAACCCCATGGATTAATGGGTCGGACCAGCTCGCAACAATGGAGACCTAGCCCTAATCCCACACATCAAATTACAAAATATAGCTTAAAAAAAAGTATTGGATCATCTGAAATTATTGGAAGCAGGTAAAGTCTGATCTGAATCTACCAACAACCCAAACCGAATGAGTTTCGGTGTTTGGGATTGTTCAGCTCAATTATTATATTTTTTTGTTATGTCCAAGATCTTTGTGTCAACTAATAATATAGATGAGCTCAAAAGAACAGTAGCAAAATTTTTAATTACATTTAGGCAAATTATAAATATAGGCAATTCTTCTCCAAAAGAAAAAAAAAAAAAAAAATATATATATATATATATATATATAGGCAATTGATTATAAATGTGGAATCCACCCAAAATTCTCATCGTCCCAAGAAACCCTAACCCAGCTGCACCTCCACCACCCAAACCAACACCTATACACAGCTTGTAAACTAGATGAGACACAGAATACATTGATATGCAGACACCTGACAGACGTACAAAAATGCCAATTCGCAATGTATAAACGATAGCTGGACCAAAATTTACCAGAGGCTGAAAAATGGCAGTGCAATTGATGGGAGCCTTTAAGGCCCTAATTTCATGGTCCCACACTTAACTCCAAAGTTTCATTGGGATCTCTGAACTTTCCGCAAACCTGCCCTTATCTCCTTCAACAACTCATTGATCCTGATTCCTTTCCTGCAATAGACAACATAAATAGCATATGGTTAGGATACTCCTCCTAGAAGTGCTAAACTGATAATAGAATGACTCACTCAAGAAAGAAAAATTGATCTAGAATACACAGGAAAGGGGAAAATAAAGTTCAGGTAAATAGTAAAAAAGCATAACACTACTGAATATTAAACAGAATTTAGCCATGAGTTTTAACTCAAGGCTCATGGAAGCATATAACTTATCAATAAAAATAATTATACAGAATTCATAATGATGCAAGACATACAGTTCAAATATTAGGAAGAAGATTTAAAAACAATGTAATGAACTTACAGAACGCTAACTCCTACAACAGCAAGGGGGAGTGGGTAGTCCTCGATTTCTTTATCCTTTTTATCTTTGCTACTAATGCCCGGAGAAGATACTTCTGCATGTCCCCCTTCAGTGGTTAGTAATTGAAGAGCATCATCATCAGAGCCTCTTTCTGGCTCAGAAGGTACTTCATCACTTCCAATTCTCATTATTTCTTCAGTCAAAGATGGAAGCCTATCCCTTGCCTGAAATAGTAATCAGCTTAAATCTTAAACTTCAAATAAAACAACTGAAGACATCCTACGTTTCATATGAATGCATAATAATAGCATTAGGAAAATCAAAATTAATATTAAGGACGACTTCCAAACCAGGAAGAATAACAACAGGCACAGACCTCTGGGAGGTCAATCTTATTTAGCACCACAATGTATGGTCTTTCAAGGTAATCGGGATTGTACATTCGCAATTCCTGCAAAACCCATAAATCCTATAGTTTACACATGAAAGATTAAAAAGAGTTTATGCATGAAAGATTAAAAAGTTAACAATAAAGGAATGCAAACATAATAAACTTTTCCATAGGCTTTTCACATTAAAAATCGCAGGGATAGATAATTACAACGTAGAAAACTAAAAAATATCTAGACGACATCATTTTTCCCCTTTAAAAATTGGCAGCTAGGAATCATGATCCTAGTTTTCCACTCAGCTTTACCTACAACTCAAACCCTTGTCTTAGTAACTCCCTTAAAGAATGACACATAAGAAGGGAAAGTCACACAAAAAAGCCCAAAACTACAATTAAAACTAGAACCTAAAATTAAATATGAATGATGAGGGTCAACTGAACTAGAGGAGTCTGATCCCACAAGACCCAATTATAATGACCCAAATTATAAATATGAATCTGGATTTGATCAATGATGAGGATCAACTTAATACACATCTAATTTAAACCATCATCCATGGCAACAACGTTTATAGTCCAAAATCCAAGTAAGAAAGTGGAGCCAACAATGCTATTAGTGAAAATATATGATTTGTACTGCTAAAAAAAGAAACACATACTTCTTTTACCGTTCGATAGTCATTTACAGGGTTTTCAGCAGCTGCATCAACAACATGGACCAATAGCCGTGTCCTCCTCAGGTGCCTCAAGAAATTCCGACCAAGACCCTGAAGGATGATTCAGATTTCAAATTTAGCAAACTTTAGATTTTATAATAAGCAGACATTTGAGATACAAAACATACAGTACCTTCCCTAAATGAGCACCTTCTATAAGACCAGGCAAATCAGCCAATGTTGCTTCAGATGAGTACATCCCTGCCCCTAAACTAGGATCACCATCAAGCCGTCCAAGGTTTGGCATTAATGTTGTGAAAGGATAATCAGCAATATCAGGTTTTGCAAGAGTAATAGCTGCAAGAAGGGTTGACTTTCCAGCATTTGGAAGCCCCTACAACAAGAGCAAGTAAACCACAAGTAAAAAAGTCAATAACAGTACCTTACAGAAATAATTAATATACTTTAGCACTCCACCATTCCAGGCATTTGTACTTAAATACATGTAAAATATAGTTAACTAAATCAATAGGGGAAGGCAACCTTTAAAGCAATAATGAAATGTAAAGAAGAACTTTGTTGGGTTTTCCTTTTTCTTTTCTCCTTGACCTTTCAATTTACCAAAAATTCTACTCCACAATTTATTACATAATTATAATTAAAAATCTCTAGATTGTAACACACAAAAATCTCCTTCCCAAAAATTGATAACAATTACAACATAGGCAACTCATCACATAACCAAGAAATATTCCTCAGAAAAAGTTCAAGCCTCTCAAATCAAATGGAAAGCAAAATTCAAATTATTCAACATAAATGAAACTTCACAGCCTTCCAGCATGATATTGTTGTCCAACTAGATTCCTCACTTCCAAAGAATCTTTAAATGTTGTTAAAATGGATCTCACATTATTAGTAGGCTCAAAAGAGTATTATCGATATTCTTCAACCCTAAAACAATTGACTGGTTAGACCTTTGAAATGCAGAACATGTTGGTCAAAGACTCAGGGTAAGGCTGAATCATATTTAGGTCAATTAGGACAAGGAAAACTGTCTGAAAATCTAAGATCAGGTAGGACACAAACCACTCTGGTTTGACAAATAATGCCAAGCAAGTTTTCCCATTTGAGTCATTTTGCCAGTTCTTGGTACTACAAGTACTGGAAACTAATCCAATGACCTTTTTATCATATACAGACATCATGAAATGTTGAATATCATTACTTCAAAACTCATAAACATGAGAAGCCAGGATAAAAACATGCATAAATAAATAAAGAGCAATACTTACAACTAAACCAACATCAGCAACGACACGTAGAATCAACTCCAAACTAACCTCCTCCCCAGGTTGACCGAGAACTAAAACCTGCAATATAGTAGAAAATGTTTAACATATTTCTACAATAAGGCAGGCATATCTTTCATAAATTTTGACTGACCATACAAAGTCAAATATAAGTGATGTAGATAAGGTAATATTCTACTATTTTTGATAATTCGATAGCTATAACGGGGGATGGGGGATTTGATCCATGGACATCTCCGTTGGAAACACCAAGAAGTGTCAATTGAGTTAAAAGGCTCTTGGCATAATACTCTACTTGAGCAGATCCTAGAAACAATCAAAAATGAAAATAAGGAGAAATTACATAAAAGACCCGAAGCTTATGTCATATTTCAAATTAGGTCCTATGACTCTAATTTTGTCAATTAAAGTCCCAAATTTATGCAGTTGTTTCAATTTGAAGCCTCTATCCATCTCTATTATTCATTTTCATTGTTCTAGGCAATAACGGGCAAAGAAAAGTGGAAAAACATTTATTAAACTCTGCATATCACCTAGGAATTGTTCAAAAATCAATTTGGTAGCCATAAACAGAGAATAGAGAGAAAAAAATATATGCTATGTTGAAAGGAAAAAACAATTCAGCCATAAACCTATTTTCTTATCATTCTCCTCTTTCTGTCTCCTCTCTCTTCACATCAAACCATAATCTTCCAAAGTTTCTATTAGCTATCAGAATAAAGATAAAAATAAACCCTTTTTTATCAGTAAGAAAATAAACTTTATTAAATCAAAAAAGAAGAAGAAAGGCTGAGGCCAAAGTACACGGAGTATTCTAAGTACACTCCAAAGGAAAAGAAAAGCAAGAATATATCAAAGAAAAAGAATAAAACAAAACAGCCCCAAGATTCAGGAAAGAGCCAAACTGTCCAAAACGGTCAGAAAGTCAAAACCTGAACAGACATTTGAGCAAAACACCTTCTGCCACTCAAACAGAGCACCCAAAATTTGAGATTTCAGTTAAGCATTCGAACATTCTGTTCCTTCAAAAACTCTCAAATTTATTTCCCTCCAAATGGTCCATAAAAGACAAGCCAGAATAGCTCCCCACAAAGTAAAATAAGTCTTTTTACCACACAATCCAAAATAAATAATGAGCAGGTCCGGCACGTTCAGCATCACCCAAGTATGACCCAAAAGAGAGAATAAAAACCCATAATCCAGGCACCACGCCACAATGCAAAAATAAATGATCAATATCCTTTACTTATAAAAAAAAAATGATCAATATCCTCCCCATCAAATCTACACATAACACACCAATCCAAAATTATCAAAACCACTTTTCTGCAGGTTTTCAGTTGTTAAGATCTTCTCTTTCACAGTGGACCAAAAGAAGAAACCAACCCAAGGAGGAACTCTCACACACCACACCATCCTCCAAGGAAAGAATGCATCCCCACCTCTCCTCAAAAGCTGATAACAAGAACTCATTGAAAATCCTGGAGACTTAGAAGGATTCCAAATCAGTCTATCATACTGAGGAAAATTAATCCTTACAGTATATAATTCCATTAGAAATAAGTCCATGGACTCTAGCTCCCAATCATTAAGAGGCCGAGTGAATGTAGGATTCCAATGGATACAAGCATTGGAGCCATCCAAATATTCAGCTACAAAAACCTCTTTATTTCTGGAAATTTCAAAAAGGTCCAGGAATCTGTCCAAAAAGGAATCATGGCCCCAGCAGATATCCAACCAAAACTGATTCTTATGACCTGTTCCCAATTCAAAAGAGATGTTTTTCAGAAGTTCAGGTCAACACTTGCTTATATACCTCCACAAACTAACACCGTAGGGCCCTCCCACCAAATCAGTACACCAGCCACCCAAAGAAATACCATATTTTATCCCTATAACTTGCCTCCAAAGAGCATTAGTTTCCACCCCAAACCACCACAACCATTTGCCTAATAAATCTTGGTTAAACACTACAAGCTTTTTAATCCCCAAACCAACCCAATTAACAGGAAGACAGATAGACTCCCACTTAACCAGGTGAAATTTATTCTCCTCACCCAAACCACCCCAAAGGAAATCCCATTGAATTTTTTCCATATGATTGGCAACCAGAAATGGAAAAAGAGACATAAAATAAGTAAGGAGACTAGAGAGTGTACTTTTAATGAGGGTTAACCTTCTACCTTTCAACAAATAAATCTTCTTCTAATTAGCAAGCCGTTTTTCCATCCTTTCTAGAAGTCCATCCTAAACAGCTCTACTTTTGAAACTGGCTCCTAGAGGAGCCCTAAATATTTCATTGGCAGGGTAGAAGTTTTACAACCCAGATTTTCAGCTAAATCTTCCATGTTTGGACCTTCCCCACTAGGACCATCTCAGACTTTCCCAAACTAATCCTCAATCCAGATCAGCCTTGAATTGCAGTAAGGTACAAAGAAGATACCTTAATTGATTATGATTAGCATCACACATTATAAGAGTATCATCCACATAAAATAAATGTGTAATATTATGAACCCCGCCATGACCATTTACAGAGAAACCATTTAAAAAAACCCCCACTGGCTGCCCTTGAATTCATAAGACTCAAAGCTTCCATCACAAAATCAAACAATAGAGGAGATAGAGGATCACCCTGACACAAACCCGTGAACTTTCGGAAAAAAAAAAACACAAGGCTCACCATTCACCAGAACAGAAAATCATATTGTGGAAATGCAAGCTTCAATCCACTTCTTCCATTTGGCCCCAAACCCACTCCTACTCAGTACATATAATAAAAAAATCACAATTCACACTGTCATACACTTTTTCCAGATCAAGTTTACAAATAACCCCTGGCGTCCCTTCCCTCAACCTGCTGTCCAAACGCTCATTTGCTATCAAAACTTAATCCAAAATGTGCCTACCATGAAGAAAAACATTCTGAGTAATTGAAATAAGATTTCCCCGTAACCTGCCTCAATATAGCAAGAATTTTATATACACTTCCAAGTAGACTTATAGGTATGAAATCCTTAACGTTTACTGCCCCTATTTTTTTAGGGATAAGAGTAATAAAAGATGCGTTCAAACTTTTTTCAAACCCTAATCTTCCTAAGTTTACATGAGCTAGAGCTCATTGGTGAGGCATTCCACTTACATGTTTTTGAACATGTTAGTGTGTTTTCAAGGAAAGAAAAGCATGGTTTTTGCCGTTATCATGGGGCCACAGTCAACATTACCATATCTGATATATATTGGACTTGAAAATTAGAGCATGGAGATGCAGAGAGATAAATTAACAGGTTATTTATATGCAGAGTAAAAAGATACTTCGTCAGGTTGACACAAATTTATCACCTATGTGTACACTATAATTCTACTCTCTTTTTCCTTTTTTTTTTTTTTATATTAAATTAAACTGAGTCTTCAACATTTCGTACTCCATCAAGATAACAGAAGAAATTAAATGATAGATCTTTCTCCAACACCCCCTCCAAATTCCTGCTTCCTTTAATTCAGGAACAATGCCAAAACTAGAATAAACACATGCAAAATCAATGTGATTACTTAACCCAATTTGACAGGAATTCTAAGATAGTTGATTGAAAAAGTTGAAGAACACTAGAGAATCCATATATGGTTTCATCCACCTATAAGGCATTGAACTTGCAAGAAGATCAATTTATCATTCCTCAGGCAAGAAAATTTTAGATTAGATTCTCCCAAAAATGGGAGTAAAGGACAAAGAAGAAAAAGAAAAATTGAGCTTGAACATGCCTCAGTGGAAATGTCTTACACAAAATTTTCAAACTTAATATACTAGATAAAGAAGGTTAAGAGCACCATGTTTACCTTATCACTATCATCTCTCATCACATTTGTAGTCAAAGCCATTAACTTTTTTCTTCGATGCTCTGGCATTTCTAACAGGCTAATCTGGGGGGAGAAGAGGGGAAAAACACTTAGATGTACATGACACGTTAATATTTATCCAAAAAAATATGTAACTAACATTAATATTGAGCATACAAGTTAAAATATGTTCTTCAAAAGAACCCTCTAACAATAATTAAAGTTGCCTTGACGAGAACATGCATGCAAAGTTTTAAATTCTCAGGCCTATTGTTCAAACTCCTTGAATTCCCAAGAAACTGAAACTTTACCATGATACCCTCTCAGACCAGAATGACTTAACAACAAAGAACAGTGTAACTTCAGAGAACGAAAGAAAGAAAGAGACAGCAAATATGCCACATGTATCACTTAGGTAATAAAAATTAAAAAGTCAAAAATGCTATAAAGAAAAAAAATAAAATAATAAAATAAAAATAAAAATAAAAATAAAAATAAAAATAAAAATAAAAATAATCATTAACTTAAGGTAGAAATAAAGCATTTCCTTACCCCTCCTTGTCCACCTCTTGCAACAAGGATTTCATCACCTGGACGCGCTAGATCAGCCAACAACTTCCCCCGTTTACGTTTCACAACCGTACCTATCACATTAGCCCAGATAATAAGAGAATACACATAGAAGTAGCTACTCTTTTAAGAATGTGTAAATGAGCATTGACCATCCCATCAAATCCTCATCCCTGTTCAATCGGGAAATAAGGCAGGGGAGGACACTGCTTACATAATCAGATTTAATGTTGGATAGCTCCACTATGATTCCCATTTTTTACATATGCCAAACATCTTTGACAAAATTAACAACATAACATACAAACCTAAAGGCACAGGTATACGCAAAGTTGGTGAAGCATGTCCATTATGCAATTGTGAAGTCAAAAGACCCATTGCATCAACATTTCCACCACGCTTTGCATTAAACCGGCCTTTCTTGTGAAATTCCAATAATGAATCCTTTCCTTCATCTGCATATATTACTACATCTCCTCCATGCCCACCCATAGGAAGTATAAGTGAGCCATCAAAGTCCCTTTTATACGCACTTTTCTTCCACATCTTCTCCTTGTCCTGTTTTCCTTGACGCTTAGCAGCTCTCGGGTTAGGCATGTTAAGAACAGCACCATGGCCTCCATCTCCCGCACGGACTGTGATTATAACCTGATCAAAATACTTGTGGGGTTCCTTTATCAAAGCATCAGGGCTTGAGGAAGGAGACTCATTCACCCGAGCAAGTCTGCACTTAATTGTGTAATGTACAAAATTTTCAGAATTGCTTCTGCGCCAATCATGCCTATAGATAAGACTGCTGTGGGATGTATTACTGCAATAAGAAGACACGAACAATAAAGCAAAAGATGATGTATAAGGAATACCCAACAATGTACACAATTTTAGAAATGAAGGATTTCAATGGAAATAACTATGTTGTTGCATACATTCACATATTTAACACAGTTATTGTTTTGTCAAGATAAACTGAAAGGTGCTTTTCTTTGTCATGTTTCAGTTTCAGTGTCAAATAGCTTCAGAAAAATCCATACACAGTGAAAATGTAATTGAAACATATCCCCATTGCTATTTATCAGCATGTATATGTTACAGAAAATTTACACAAACGGTTAGAAACAGAAAATCAGTTGCCATCAGCGAGGTGTGTCTGGATGAACAATTACATATATTGGCTTGTTTAGCATTAGGAATGTGAATTACTAATCTAGAACAACATAAGCCATCAACAACACGCCAAATAAAAATGTGCCATGAATCAGATGATTTTGAAATTCCTAATCATGTAACCAAACTTTAGAAATCCGGCATTCCTAAAGCGAACCTCAGCAATATGACCAGCCACTCTAATTACAGAAACGGTCTTTGATTATATTTTGGGGGCTTTCTCATCACAAATAAAATTAACAAATAGTTATAGTAGTAAAATCCATATTCATAATTTGAGAAAGACAAATCTACACAATCAACGGTTCCTTCTATAGAAACCTAAAATGAAAAGATAAACCCTAGTGCTTGGTTTGACCACCTCAAATCCGAGAAGTTGAACCAAAACTCAGAGAACTTGTAAGATTTCCGGCGCATTAAAATTTTCCTATAATCTCTCAGCGACCAACCAAACTTTAAATTCCAGCACCGTCACAATGCTGCAAAGAGTTAAGCTAAGAAAAACGAAACGGAGAAACCAGTTTTAACTAAACCAAATTACATATCTTGCCTTTTTTTTCCAATATTTTCTTGCAGTTTTTCTACGCAACCAAACGCAACGTTATAGTTATCGTTTTTTTTTTTTTTCCACTAAAAAAAAAAGGAGTAAATGGAATAATAATACCTTTGGGGGAGTATTGGAGAAGAGAGAAAGGTATTGTTATGAAAGCGTACGTTGAGATTCGATGGTAGAGAAAGCATTATCTATAAAACTCTCAAAAGAGTAGAGTAAGCAGAGTGTGTGTGAGAGAGAGAGAGAGAGAGAGAGAGAGAAAGACCGAGGAGCTGGTATACGGGGACCGATTTATGACAACTCTGAAACGGTACCGCACCGCTTTTTGGCAATTTTTTGCCAGATAGAACATAGTTTTAGGAATAATTTAAGGAAAAATAGCACTGGCTCAAAGTTATTTTATTATTTTTGAAACCCGAGTTTGATATCCTGAGTTTCAAGCATTATGTTTCATAGCCAACGGGGGCTTGGCTAAGCGGTCAAGGGTTCAGTTTGTGGCCTAGACAGCTGAGGTTCGAATCCCGCTGACCGCAGGAGTTCGTTGGTGGGCATCCTTGGTGAGGGGTGTACCCGCAAATGCGGGGTGACTCTCACACAGGCCGAAAACCTGGCGCCCTGTCCGGGGGCTAGCGTAACCTAGCGAACCCCTCTTTTTCTTAACCAAAAAAAAAAAAAAAAAAAAAAAAAAAAAAAAAGCATTATGTTTCATCAAATTGTCATAATATTTGGAACTCGAGTTTGATAAACTCAATTTCTAAAAGGAATTTTACATAACTAAATAACTTCGATCAAGTACCATTTAGCAAATTTTTCCAAAAATTATGCTATTTAGCAAAATTTTTCCCACTTTTTTAACTGTCATTTTACATTTTTGTAGTAGGTACCATAGGTCGTTTCAAATAACATTTGTCTTTTTTTTTTCTTTAATTCAATAGTTATAACTTACAAATGATTTTAAAAAATAAAATAAAAAATTTTAACCTTTTTTTTTTTTACCGAAGAAGGTAGAAAAAATTTTAACCTGTAGCAATTTACTGGAGTAAGTTTGAACTTGGCAATTTAATAAACGGTCAAACTTGCCAAAAGAAGTTTGACCGTTTATTAGAATGAATTAAAAAGTGATTATACTATATCAAGCTTCTCAATTCAATTTTCATAAAAAAATAATAAAAAAATTTCAATTCAATAAATACATGTTTGTATTAAGATAAAATTTAGGTACAATACCTTATGTCATGTTCCTTAAATTTCCCTCTTAAGATTCAGCTATGTAGCTATTTAACTAAAAAATATATTTTTATCCCATGAGAAAAAAATGACATGGCAGAATTTTAAGAGAGAAATCTAAGGAACAGCACCTAAGTACTGTACCTATATTTTGCTCTTTGCATTAAATTAGTTGTTCTTGCAAGAGAACCATTGTTGATGTTTCATTGGTCATGTTTGAATTTAATCGTAACATCTGTTGATACCATAGCAAAAATAATAAGACCTTTTGGTGGAGGCATCTCCACGGCTGAACTGTGAGCCATTCCCTGTCAAACGGGTGTGCGAGAAATGTGTGCCAAATCCAATAGTGAACTAGTATATAATTATAAATTATTTAAAATTATTTTTATTATTTTTTTCAAACTTTCCCTTAATTTATTCTATCAGGTGTTGAAAGGATTAGAATTAATTACACCTTTTGGATTTAAAGCTTATATGTCCATCTCAGCAAAAAATAAATAAATAAGAGTAAGCTATATGTCGTAGTGCTTCCTGGCAAGAAGGGAATGCACAATGCTTTGAGGGACACAAGTAGCGTTTGAAGCCAAGGGCTTTGTACCTGAATTGGCACCTTCCCATACATAAAATGCTTGGGGGTCTAAAGGGAGAGAAATGATTCAAGTTACGAACTTAACAACATATTGTAACTATCTCAAAAAAGAAAAAAAGTAATGTTAGAATGTGAGGATAATTATAAGAGAAATATTACGTCTACAACATTTCTCACAACATTCTCACAACAAATCCTAGTTGGCAAGTTGTTATTTGCTATTACTAGTGGATAAGAAAGTAATGTCAGTGTTAGATTTAAATTTAAAACCTGTAACAACCTGCCAACTAGGATTTGTTGTAAAAATGTTGTGGACGTAGCAGTTCTCTAATTATAAAGATAATTCCAGCTTATTAATATGATTATTATACTCAGAAGTTAATCAGTGCCTTTATATTATCAGTATCAATTTCACACTTAACACTATCACACCTTTGAAGTAATCAATGTATTGCAACAAATATCAATATAATCCAAGACATACTAAAACATCAAGAGAAAATCACCCAAGAAAAAATGCTCAAGAATCTGCTTCAAGGTCGGACTCCCAACACTGCTTTATCACAGTATGTTCACTAAGCATAGCAAATTGCAACTTTGCATTAAACAGTAGAAATAAGATTAATAGGGTACATCAACTCAAAGCCTGACGTGAATAAATCCCAATATCTAATGTTTGTATAAGCAAGGGAGTATGTACAAGCCACACACATGGATCAACTCAGTTGCACTAATTTGCAAGCACTCATGGTTTTCACTACGGCAACTTATAAAGAGTATGGACAATTGGGCATGCCTCACTGAAGGCAGGAATAAAAACACATGAGAGCCTGCTAACTGTGTTTTACATATGAGCAAGCAGTGATGACTCCTTTCTAACCCCAAACCTTATATCAAACCCATATGAGGCAACGAAAGCTATATCTGAATACACCTTGATCACCCATTGGCCAGCAAAGCTTCAAACACTTGATGCATTTAGCTTTCAAGAAAATCCTTTAAGGAAAATGGTGCAGGTGTATCCTACAAAACCACAATAAAATGAGTAAATATTACTTCTGGTCATTCATGTTTTCATGGGCAGTACATGGCTTCCTTGTTTATCAAGCTGGTCCAGGCTGCTACTTAATTGAGATAGATGTAAAATAACTCCAGGCATTCATCCTTCATGCCTAAGAACATCGAGTGAGTTAAATATTAAGGAATTCACCATCAAAAACAAGCGCCACCCATTCTGCTTTAATTCTTTTGAAATATATTTATGCTGAACAAAAAAAAAGAACTACTACTTTTTCTTGGTAAAGTAGGATATAAAAGTATAAAATGTGTATATATAATTGACTAATTGAGTTTCACTTTTCCTCTTATCAAGATATAACAAGGGTAAACTATAGTGGAAGCAACTCAAGATAGATAGATAGATAGATAGATAGATAGATATATATACACACACACACACACACATATATATATATATATATATAAATATATAAAAATAAATATCACACTCAAGATTAATAAATATGAGTGAAAATTAGCCAAAATATGCAGCCCTCCAGGATCCCAGAATGGAAATTCCTTAACTACATCTTACCTTGCCAAGCTCTTGACTCAAGCACTGTCTAACTACTGTTGTCTGTTGTATCAGCCTTTCCATTGCTGTGTAGCTGGGCAGATTCATGTGTTCTGACAGCATTAATAATTAGCCATGACAAAGCATTAATCAAGTATCAGATCTCACACATAATTAACAATTATATAAATTACGAAATGATCTTGTGCAGAAAAAACAAAAATCTCAAAAGCATTCTTAAAACACCATACGCAGAAGCACATAGGAAATCAAGTAACAAACCAAGAATTGCCCGATTCAAACTTTCAGCAATTTTCTGCCGATACTCCAAGCCAAGAAGATCAAACATTGGAGCCTTTTCTAGCTCTTCATATGCAAGAAGGGCCATAAAGTCCTGCATCAATAACAAATTTCTCTTCATTCTGATGAAAAAACAGATAAAGGAAATGCATCAGAGATTTTGCGTTAGGAAGAAACATGCCTCAAGTTTTAAAACATATTTCTGCACTTTCCCAAAATGAGTCAACTTAGCCTGAGCAAATTCCAAAGCTTCTGAGCTGGCAAGGAAACAAAAATTTTTAAAAAAATGAAATGCATATCTCACTCTCTTGGAAATATCGTTGCTACTTTGCATACCATTTTCTAGAGCGGACAAGTTCACCAAAATGAATGCTCAATAGATCAAAATACAACTCCTCATTCTTCTCCAGCAAGTCATGTGCCAGCTGATTTGTCAGCTCAATGGCCTTAAGTGCATTTCCATCCAGGGCAAAATTAAAAATTCCTGAGCATAAACCATAAAATTAGAAGCATCATCAACCGAGTATTCAATATACAACATTATAAAATAAAATATTGATGAATTATTCTACAATAACAAATAAGAAAAAGGAATATGATGACCAGGAAGATCATAATTTTTTTCTCTACTGTTACTCCAAAGGATGTGTTGCCGCAAATGTTTGACCAAAATAAATAAAAGTTTGAGCAGATTGATCAGCAAGACATTCAGCCACATGAAGTATAAACATATATTCACAACTACTTGGAAGGGTAAGTAACATCTGACTCTCCGACGCATTGTTTCAGTTTGGTATCCACTATCACCCATATGCATGTCATATAACCAACTTTGAAGCACTCTAGACAACTAAACTCTCAATCATGTGAAGACCAAAAAAAGAAATTTGCAGTCACTCAGAAGGGTAAGGAATGTCAGGCAGTGATTCTGTTTTGGGTGACACATGCTCCACCATGCAAGTCAAACCACCAACTGTGAAGCCACCTAAACTACTTTCATCATATACATATATGTAAATACAAATGCATGTCATCATAGAAGCATTTCTCACAACTAATAGAAAATTCAGTAAAATAATTGCTTCATGACAGAAATAATTACAGAGGTGTGCTCTGACAGTGAATAACCCATTGTACAACACTATAAGTGAGAAACTTTAAAGCAATCCTACTTTCCCTACCAAAATAAAAATTTTCAATTACTTTTTCTTTTTTCCATGCCCTCAAGATGATCATCAGGCTGCTTCATCCCAGTGCAAGCAATGAATGACTCCATGGTTTCATTAAAGCAATTATGGACAAGATATGATAGAACAACATTGTGGATGTCATTTTCATTGATACCCTGTCAATGATACAAAAACAAACCCCCAAAATTATAAAAGAAAAGGCCCAATTGACAAAGAAAAGAATAATCAATTTTTGCTGTGGTTTTTAAGGAGGAAATATCATAAGATCATAAAATCGTAATCCTAGAAAGGAAACTAATAGAAGACCTTGAGACAAACACGCAGACAAGAGGTTTATATCCTCACCAGTAACTGAAGATCCAGTGTACTTCAGAAGCATCTATTGCATTTTGGAGTCCACACAAGGTGGATCCCACATTGACAAATGCTTGTGAAGTATACTGGAACAATGACTAGTGAGAATCCAAATCCAAAGGCAAGACCCCAGAACCACCCAAATCGCATGTACGCTCAATTTCGTTACAGGGAACATTAATAATAATATTAATTAAAAAAGAAAAGTTGTCTATAAACGCTGCCATCACATTATGTATCTTTAAAATTGCATCATCATTATAATTACAGTGTCTTATAGAGCTATGAGTCTACACAAAACAAACACGACATGCACAGCCTGCATATTCTGTAAAAGCTGCACCCCGTACCAAGCTTCTAGCTAAGCATGCACACACACAAGATTGACATAACATTAAGAGCAGAGGTTATGATTCCAGTGATAAAAACATGTATATGTTCTGACCCAGAAAAAATATCAGACGACTAGAAGAAAAAAAAATCCCAGTAGTAAAAAGCAGTTAATAAACAATTAGCACCACCCACTTCCCAAATTATATGCAGCAACCAATGTAACGTGGACTCATATATGCTTTGTATGGCGCAAGTAAATATCAAGTTGTCGCATTCATATGATTTTTAAAGAGTTTTCCACCATTTTGGAGTCTCATGTAGCCATACCTTTACCGTGTAGTATTGTAATCACAAAAAAAAAAAAAAAAGGGCAAAGGGTGAGATGGGTCTTGGTCAGATCGACTACAAGAAGCATGTTTCCCCCCAAGGCAATGCCCTTCCAGATGAACATCAATCCCCCAAAATAAACTAAAACTTAAGGCAAAAGTAACAATCGTCCAATATCGCAAAGACCTCTCCACTGTGGATGCTTGAATAGAGTCTATAGACACATTGATTACAGGGTTTCATTAAGCTTTAGAAAAAAAACTAAAATCCGTGCATACTTCATAAAATTGATCATTCCCACAAGTCATTAATTTGGTCGAAATCATAACAAAACATCATCATCTAATGCCAATCGCTTCAGAGTCAAAAAATCCATACCAAACAAACCTTCGTCCTTTATCAATTCAATTACAATGTGGAACACAATTAACACATTTTACATCTCTAGATAATGTTTCACACAAAAATTCGTTAAAAAAAAATTTTTTTTTTTTAAAAGACTGAAAATAGTGAACAGAACTCGGCACATGTAGAATATCCTCGTAGGTATCAAATCGATGGTATGATAACGACAAAGAGACAAATTAAATTTAGGGTTTCGATGATTAATACAAAAAAAAAAAAAGATGGGTCTAACATAATGATAGGTATTGCGATTAGAGAGACTCACAACGAGGTCGTAGTGGCGAGGATCAACGTCCATGGTTGTCGAGAACCGAGAGAGTGGCTCTGAAAATTGCAGCGTAGACCGAGTTTTTGTGTTTCCGAATAAGAATCGAGGTCTCAGTCTCTCTTGCTGGGTTATATTATATAACTACGTCGATAAGTATATTTACATACCTTCGATCGTAAAAGGTATAGAGAATAGAGAGCGAGTACTATGAACCCACTAACCTCTCTAATTATTAGTATTTTTGTGAATTGTGATTGCGAAAACACGTGCGTGACTTTTAATTCTGAGTTTCTGATTCTGCTGCCTCTCTCTCAAGTCAAGCCACTCTAGAATCAGCTATATTATTTATTTCTTTAATTGTTTGTAGTTAATCCACCAATGACAGAGAATCAAGGAAGACACTCTCGCGGTAAATCAGTCGCAGCTTCCGGTCGTTTGATAACATTGTTATAGCAAAGTTGTTTGCATTTTTTTAGAAAGACAAGTGAATGGAAAAATATATGAAAATACGTGTAATGTTGTTTAAAAATTGAAAATATGTTGTTAAACTATAATACCAAATGAGGCCTAAATTTGCATAAAATTAATCATCAAATTTCTGAATAATTTTGTAAAAAAATAAATGTATATTTGGTAACTGTTTTTTTCCTTTATTTTCTGTTTTAAAAAAATGATTTTCTATTTTTGAGACTAAAAAATTTGTTTGGTAATCTAAAATAGACTAAAAAAACAAAACAAAAACTGTTTTCAAAACTCAGTTTGTGAAGAAAATTGAAAACATTAAAAATGCTATTTTCAGTTTCTAATTTTCAAAAGTTAATGAAAATATACATTTATGCATTTAATTTAATGAATCTGTCTCATTTAATAAGTTAGCATTAGAGTTCAAATCCTACCAACTACATGTTTTAGTATTTTCTTTAAAAAAAACTAACTTTTTAATTTCAAGTAACCAAACATGTTTTTTATTTCAAAAATATAAGAAATAACAAGGGGTGTACATTTTCACATTTTAAAAATAAAAAACAAAAACAGTTACCAAACATAACCTAAATCTTCTAGTAATTGTACTACCCACTTTTACAGTTGTGCAATTGTATTTTTATTTTTTATAAAGAGGGGTGTACATTTTCAAATGAAATATTCACAGGAGTAACAAAACTTTTGGCACAGGTGTTTAAAGTATGAACTTTGAATTCTTTTGTTCTCTTTGATAATGATGTTTTGGATACTACAAATTTTATTATATAAACTTTACAAATAGATGTATTAGTTTTTTTTTATTTTTTATTATTGCTAAATACAAACTGACGTATCAATTTGTGTGGGTTCCAGTTTTGGACAGTACTCAAGTCCATTGATGACAAGAGATCTTTGGCCTTCAAGGATGGATGGTTGGACTGGGTCCGGTTCTCCGCAGCTTATTGGGGTCGTTATATGAACCGGTTTGTGCGCAAGTCACATAAAGTTCCTCAAGGCAAAAATGCAATTCCTTCTAAGCAATAAAATATCATTATAAATGTTTTAGTGTCATAAAATGACCCTTTACTTTTACGAAATAAGTAAAATAATTATTCATAACATTCACAATGAAAAGGAGATTGAAATAAAATATTTGAGGCTTATCTTTTATTGTGTAAACATTTAAAAGAGTTCTTTCACTTGGTTCCCTGAGCATGATGTCGTGGTACTCCGAACGTGATGTTGTGGTACCTCGAACGGGATGTCGTGGTTCCCAGGGGTATAAGGCCTGTAATCCATAGAACCCAGAATGCTGATTCTTTAAACTATACGATATTTCTCCATGCTTATTATGCAATAGAGTTTTGTCATTTCCCTTTACCTCTATAGGTCCTGCATAAGAACAACTATACACTACATATATCTTCAAATAATTGTTAGTTTCTCGAATTAGGATATACATTCTAATACATATACATATATGTAAATGAATTTCATAAGAATGAGTCAGCCACGAGAATTCTGGCCCCAATTCTCACAGACTTAGTGCTTTTGCACAAAACTTGTGGGATTTGGAACTCAAGTCCAAGTAGCTTTGCTTGGGCATTGCCTTCTAAGATAGTTAGGTGAGGAGGATTTTGTGGGAGAGAGTGATATCTGATATGTGTATGTTTTGGCATATGTTTATTTGGAGGCTAAGTGATATTTTGAATGATCTCAAAGATTTGGGATGAATTCCTTCACCTTGGCTCTCTTATTTTGTTCCTTTTCTCTCCCCTTTCCCCTACTGGGCTCTTAAAACTCTAAGAATTATCTTTTTGAATCTCTGAACTCTCCTTTTTTTCCTCCATCTGAATCCCATTTCTTCCCCCTCCCCCCCTTTTCTATTATGCTTTAGTATTTCTTTTATAGTGGACATGGTTAAGTACCCCAGGCGAGAACGTCCCCAGTTTGTTGAGTAAAACCATGTCCTCTAGAACCTGAAAAAGTGAATTGGGCAAAGATTTAGCTTAATTAAGCAATTATAACTCAAAAGGGGGCGTTTTTCTTTAGTTACAAATGGAAGATTTCTTCTTGAAAAGTCAAAAGAGTGGGTGGGTTGCTCAATGTAATGGATGACAGCTTTGATTGAAAATGACAATTGAAAGGAAATTGTGGGGAGATGTCATGCACATGGAGGAACTGAGTTTTCCATTGGTTCATGCATTCCAAGCAAATATATGAACCAAGGGAAACCGTCGGGATCCTCCTTTCACCATAAATTACTTCCTTACCAACCAAACCATTTCTCCCTTACTACCAACTCGAGATCCCATGGGCTTGGACCATGGATTACAAAGATATTACCTAGTTTTGTTGGATTTTTTAATAGTTTTTGCTGGAAATCTGAACATACACCTTGACTTTCCCATATGTCAGCCAATGTCCTCTTCTCAAGACTTCAAAAGGACACATCAAGGTCTTAGGACCTTGATGTTGATTCTTCTTGCTATATATCCTCTAGCTTGACCGAGATCTTTCTTCTTGCTGCATGTCCTCTAGCCTAACCAAGTCTAGGTCCTCTTTTATTATTATTATTATTATTATTTCTTTCTTTTTCCTTCTTTTTGGAACTTTGGGCCTTCATGGTCCTTCTTAACTTTATGAATTGGGTCTTATTTTATTAAGACCCATGGTCTTTTCTTACTTTTCATGGAACGGGTTTCTTTGTCAAATTTTGGTCCTCAACAATTTGTAAATACAATACAGGAAAAAAAGTAGTTAAAAAATGAAAATGTGGTATAATTTCTTGTGTAAATTTTTAACAATACAAAGTGCGGGTTTTGAATAACACGCAAAAACCCTAAGCCCCAAAAGTTAAGCGTTGACAAAGAAATGACAATAGGAATTATGAATGACTCCAAATGCCGTAACAAGATTTTGCAAACAAAAACAAGCAGGAGGAAAAACTTTTTTTTTATATAATTTAAAATCCTTAATTAGTGTTTGCATTCAACTGCATGTTACAACAAAATGGATATGCCCTTGTCTCATAAAAACTGAATCTAATAAAGGTGATGAAACCCCTTATCTACAAAATTCAAAAGATCAACTTTTTCCTTTAATTTTTCTAGTTTATTAATTTATGAAAAATATTTTGAGGTCTTTTTTTTTAATGATATAATCATATTTTAATAAATTTTCAGCAAAAAGTCAAATAAAGTAGTAGCAAACGAATTCGTTACTCAAATTTGAATCTTTGTCATTTGAATTTGAATCAACTTGATCGTTCTTTGGCTGATTGGTTGGCTGGCTTCTTGTTCTTAATACATCCCCTTACATGAAGAAAATTATAAAGATGTACCTTATGTCTTAACATATTATTTGTTATATTTGGTTGTTGTGAGTAAAAAGAATTATGATTATTTACAATCACGGAAAAGTGGGGGAAAAAAAAACAAATTTCTTATATATTTTATGTTATAAAATCAACCATCTTTGTTATAGCCTGAAACATACTCAATTATGAGTTGTAATACATATTTTTTCAAAGAATAAAATGCACTTATTATATATATATATAGAGAGAGAGAGAGAGAGAGAGAGAGAGATTGACTTTATTTTTAAAATAATGTACAAAAAATATTATTCAATAAAGTATTACCACCTTACCCAGTCTCTTCAAGGCACTTGACAACAAAAGCCAAAAAATAATAATAAATAAAAAACAATCACATTCGGACCCTTCTTTACAATGCACCTATGAATTTGATATTTATAATTGGTCAAGTACCTCCAAAATTTCTTAAGACACTTCCCTATAAGAAAGGCCAAGTTTCACAGCCTCTTTGGCTGCCCACGTTTCTAGGCAGTGGGCACACCCCAAGCAATTTCCAAACAAACAAACATTCCAAAACCCCCCAATCAAATCACCCTCTCCCCTCTAAAAAAAATGAACCTCCTTTCTTCTTCCTTTCTCTTCACTTTTCTTCTTTTCCAACACCTCACTTTCTCTTCTCCTTCACACACCACCTCTGAGCTTTTCGACACCTGGTGCAAACAGCATGGCAAAACTTACTCTTCAGAAGCTGAAAAGCTGTACAGGTTCAGTGTCTTTGAGGACAACTTTGACTTTGTTAAGCAGCACAATGATATGGGCAGTTCTTCTTATACACTGTCTCTCAATGCCTTTGCTGATCTCACCCACCGCGAGTTCAAGGCCTCTCGCTTGGGATTCTCTCCTGCTTCTTCCATGAAATTCAATCATGGGAAGGTTCAGGACCCGGGTTTTGTTCGTGAGATTCCTTCAGAGATGGATTGGAGGAAGGAAGGAGCTGTAACCCAGGTCAAAGATCAGGGGAGTTGTGGTATGAGAGCTCTTGTTCTGATATTTAAGTTCTTTATGACTTGTAAGTTATAATAAAGCTCATTGGATTTAAGAATTTTGGTGGGTTTTAGTTATTATTGTTAGCTTTGATCTCTATGTTAGAAATTCTCTTGTGGGCATTTTAACTTGAAAGCTTCATGCTTTGTTTGATGAATTATGCTTTATTGAGATGTGGGTTTCTGAGTTTGAATTGGATCACAGGTAAATTGTGGTGTTCACTTCAGGCAGCATTAACACACAAAGAAACCCGAATGCCTTATGGATGAGCACTTTGCTAGTTTGCTGATTTGCTTATTTGCTGAAAGTTGGTTAAATGATAGTTGTAGCTAGAAAATGTGAGTAAAGCTGTACATAAGCCAATAAACTAAAACGTTAAAAGAAAAGGTTGCTGGCAAATGTACAGGTGCCAAGAGCCCCAATACAACTAGATTGAGTTTTATATGTGCAAAAATATCTCTCTGGATAGGGTCATAGGGGTTCCAATGATGACCTTAACTTCTACTCTCTCATCCTTCTGCGTGTGGCATTTATACTTGAGTCTTAAGCTCCTATATTTTCCCCTTCTACCAAGTCCTTAAAACTTAACTGCATGTGCTATGTGCATAATGGTTGTGGTATTATATTATTGGAACTCTGACCTGAATTGATCTCTGTTGCATCTGCCATCCCTCATGATAGGGAGATTTTCTGGTGCTTGAAGGAGGGTGCCATGCTTCACAATTAAGAAAGACCTATTTCTGCCTTTTGAGTGCAATCCTTTTGATTGATCCTCATAAAGATGGATGTTTCAATGGAATCAACTAGATGCAGGTTCTAGAGACCTAATTGAAATGATACCGAATTTTGGTTTTAAAACAATATTGGGAACTATTTTAAAGCTTTTTTACCCTAGAATTCTCCTTATTTTAATTTCAAGCTTGCTAGACCACTTTTGTACTAATGATATTAGTCATAATTGGGTGATGATACCGTTCTAACAAGCTACAGCATGATGTGTAAATCCACCATGACCAGTTTAAATATATATTTTGAAGCTTCTTTAATTTTAAGAAAAAGATGAAAAATAAAAGGACCTTCAAAATCTTTTGCTGGAAGGGCTACCACTCCTCTTCATCATCTTTATGTGTGTGTGCGTATGTGTGCATGCATAATCAATGTTTTCACCAGGCTTTGGGAGATTATATGCGCATCATAACAACCTTGTATTCTAAGACAATGATCTGATGCACCAAATTAGCTTTATGGTCAATACTTTTGGTATTGAACATGCCTCTAACTTGATAAATTCTATGTATTGATTTAGAAATCTGGTTAACAAGTATAATTTTATGGTTTTCTTGCTTTCTTCTTGTCTGCTTCATCAATTGTGCCAATAATCAGTTGAGCTTAACTGGCCAGTACACAACAGATTTCATAATATTAAGAGATCTGTCATTGTTCTAATAAACATCATTCTTAAGTTATTCCTTTACATTATGGAAAGGATTCAAATGTTCTTGTCACCATTTCAGCATGAGAGAGAGAGAGAGAGAGAGAGAGGTTCATGTAAGATCCTTAAGTTTCAGTAGTAATTACTTCATGACATTTAAGTTTGTAGTTATATTGAAAGTAATTTCATTTTCATATTGTTAAAACATGTGTTGCGTATGTTTTGATGTGATTTAGATATAAATTTAGTTGTTTTGTTGTATAGGTGCTTGTTGGTCATTCTCAGCTACTGGAGCTATTGAAGGTATTAATAAGATTGTCACCGGATCTCTTGAAAGCCTCTCAGAACAGGAGTTAGTTGATTGTGACAAATCTTATAATAGTGGCTGTGAAGGTGGGCTCATGGACTATGCATATCAATTTGTCATTGATAACCATGGCCTTGACACTGAGGATGATTATCCCTATCATGGTCGGGAAAGGTCCTGCAAAAAGGA
This sequence comes from Lithocarpus polystachyus, assembly GCA_033629205.1. Taxonomy (NCBI): domain Eukaryota; kingdom Viridiplantae; phylum Streptophyta; class Magnoliopsida; order Fagales; family Fagaceae; genus Lithocarpus; species Lithocarpus polystachyus. The sequence goes on along the minus strand of CM066163.1, from coordinate 11,160,082 downwards.
CAAGGTAATTGTTATTTTTTCTTTGATTGACGTTTAATACTTATGAGTTTTGTCTGTTTTTTTCTCTCTGTTGCTGTGTTGCTTCATTCATATTATTTTAACTCTGTAACTCAAGTTAGCATTTCCATTGATGACATTTTTCTTTCTTACTACGCTGCAGTTAAAAAGGCGTGTTGTGACAATTGATGGTTACACTGATGTGCCATCAACTAATGAGAAACTGTTACTACAAGCTGTGGCAACACAACCTGTGAGTGTAGGTATATGTGGCAGTGAGAGAGAATTTCAGATGTACTCAAAGGTTGGTCCTAATCCTTAATCTCAGAGACATTACAATTCTTAATTACTGTTATAATAAGTTTTTTTTTTCCTATTTTATTTGTGTGATAGGGGATTTTCACTGGCCCATGTTCAACTTCTTTGGATCATGCTGTATTGATTGTAGGGTATGGTTCAGAAAATGGAGTAGACTATTGGATTGTGAAAAACTCATGGGGAACACGTTGGGGAATGAATGGCTATATTCACATGCTGAGGAACAGTGAGAATTCACAAGGGCTATGCGGCATCAACATGCTAGCTTCATATCCAACCAAAACAAGCCCAAATCCTCCTCCTCCACCTTCTCCAGGTCCCACCAAATGTGACATTTTCACTTTCTGTGCAGAAAGTGAAACGTGCTGTTGTGCAAGGCACCTTCTTGGAATCTGCATTTCCTGGAAATGTTGTGAGCTTAGTTCAGCTGTTTGTTGCAAGGACCACACTCACTGTTGTCCCCATGATTATCCCGTTTGTGATGCAAAGAGGAGCCAATGCCTCAAGGTTTGTCTCAACTCTCTTTAAACGACAAAAGAATTTCTCAACCTTTACCTTGGTATTGCTTGGATAAATGGCATGTGAAATGCGTGTGCTGTATTTGTCTTAAAATGCAAACTAGCCTTTAAGGCTTTTGATGACTGTTTTACAGACAGGTTTTTTTTTTTGGTACTCGGTACAGAGTTTAAGATTTTTCCAATTTAATAAATCTTATAGTTTATTGCTTTTCCATATTCTGGACTAATAAAAGCCATCAAATGCTTGCAGCGAGCTGGGAATGTTACAAGAATGGAAGCTGTTGAGAGCAGACAGTCTTCAGGGAAGTCGGGTGGTTGGAGTTCCTTTTGAGGATTGGGTCCTGAAAAACTTCTTCAGTATGTACCAGTGAGTAATATTTTTGCCAAACTGTTGCATGAGTTGTATATTTCCCCACGCAAGGATGAAATTCTTTAGCTTATCTTGGAAAGATATGGTCTTGTGTAAACATGATACATGGGTGTGTTTTAGATACCGCTTATTTTGTTGAAACTAAAAAATTATTGCTGAAAGTACTGTAAATAAAGATAAAAGTTAGTTGAAATAGTACAGTGAAACCTATGAATAGAGCTAAAAAGTGCAATGAGACTTATGACTAATAATAAAAATAAGCTGAATAGTGAAATAATTTTAATTTTTAATCTTAACCCAAAATCACACAAAGCCTATTGTTTTCAAATATTGAAATTGACTGATTGATTATTTCCAAAAATTTGCTTGTTTGACGTGTCATACTCTTTATGGATGAATTAATAATTATTGAAGCTTCATCGTAAGAGATTTAGACGTGGACAAAAAAATAGTGTCTTGTAACATTTGTTCTAGTTCTCTTGAAAAGTACGCAGAGTTGTGGATTAGGATAAGATATACAGTTTATCAAAACCGACTCATATCAACCTCATTCTCAATTTCCCAAAGGATATAGCACACCTGGATTTCAATGCTCAAGTTCAGAAGCACAACGTTGCAAAAGACCGCTTGGACTTTAAAGATGGAATATATATAGATATATACACACACACACACTCTCAACACAAACGTTAAGGCAAGACATTCACGAGTGACGTTTAGGAACAATTACTTTGATTGGTACCTAAAACATAGTAATAGTAATTTTGTCTACACATTTCTAGTTTTGAAGCAACAAATAGTAATGGACCTGTTGCCAAGTCTGTAGGAAAAGTGAACAACACCCTTTCATGCAATTGCTCAAAAAATATTAGCAGGAGTGATAATCAGCCTTTGCATTGCACCATAGGCCACCTTCAGCCACAAAAGTGGTATTAATACCCTGGAGTCTGGACCATATTGAGTTATCAATACTTTCTACCGGATGGTCGAATTGTGAAGCTTTCTGCTTTGCTTCGAGATAAAGTGTGAAGCTTATTCTAGTTTGCTTTCATAAGTGTATTCTCAAAAAGAAAGAAGAGACGTTTAAATTTTATGTTGCATCTACAGATGCTCATGAGGGCAATGCTTATTCTAGTTTTGTTTCTAGGACCTGCTCAATGCTAGCATTAATAGTGGATTTTCACCATCAAGCATAGGCACAGCATACAAATGAATTACCAAATTCTGGGAAAAACACAATCAAACCCATGCAAGGAACTATTAAAATCAAATTTATGATAATTAGCAGCTTCAAGGAATAACTAACCAAATGTAAAAAATGAAAAAGGTGAAATTCTCATTATTGTCAAAATCCTTTCTATGGACAACACACTGTAGGGAACCTTCAAAAAATAAACTTGGACATTTAGATTGCCCAAAAACCAGCTAATCATCAAGATTCTCCAATCTGAGCTGTTGGAAGGAACATATATCATCCTTCTCATCCAACCTTCAACCCAATATAGCTACTGGCTTTAAATCATGCTCTGCACACTAAATGCTACTGAATCAAAACTTATACTAAGTTTCCTTCAGAATCATGGTTATCAGTTATATAAAATAAAGACGGATGGAGAAAAGAGTCAAAGACATATCTAAAAATGAAGGTTTGTCCCGCAATCAAAAGTAGTTTTTCCCACCACTACCAATCAATTTCCTAGTTAGCTCAATTCAATCACTTGGTCTTTCACCATAACACATGATAGAGTTGGGGTTTGAATGACTACCCAGTGGTACACTACTAACAGCCTCTATAGATTATTGTTCCTAGAGTCTGGGGTTGGAAACCCACCCCACCAATTTAATTAGGTAAAAATAAAAAATAAATAAAAAACTATTTACACATGATAAAGCACCCTAAAAGTTATCTAGTATGATTATATGAAGAAAAGGAAATCATGCTGTTTATAAGCCTATAGAAATTAAAGCTAAAGTAAAGCCCACTTGTTTGAACACAACTAAGTCATGCTAAAAATAGTACTCAATTTAATAATGGTAAGCCATCTAACAAGGTCCCAACCCTGTTAAAGGTAGAAACCCAATTATTCTGTCTCTCTATGTGTGTATCATCTTGTAGTTAAAAGATCTAATAGACTAGCTAGGGGTCCTACTCCAACTGGTATCAATAAAAGTTTAGGTTTATTGGAAACTAGCAATGCCATTTCTCTTCTCTTGATCACCAATATTGTTTATAACCATCAGTAAGCAAACAAAGCACTTAATAATTTGTTTTTCTTTCCTTTTTTGTAAAAAAAAAAAAAAAAAAAACCATCCTAGTGACTACATAAAATAAAAACACATTTTTCACTCTTTCATTTCATGTAAGAGATTTATTCTGTGTCTCAAAATAATAGGTCATGAACTCATGATGGCCATGTCACATTGCCAATATAAAAACATTGAATACCACTCCAAATTAGCCTTCCATGAACACACAGTCTATAAGAAATACTATCACCTAGTCCTTAACTACACTCATGTTTCTCTACAACATTACAGATCCATTATAGTTCAATCTCAGCAAATTTCCCAAACTAGATGCCAAACTTTGCTTTAAAAACTCCCATATAAGCTTAACAAACTAGTTGTACACCTAAGTTATCACAAAAAACCCATACACCATTCAAAAATTCTCTTACTACTACATAATTTTCCAACTTTTCCAAAGTGTATGTATAACAACTAATAAAACTAAAACGATTCCAATTATACATCATCAAAATTTACAACTTGTAAAAGAGAGCCCAAAAATATAAAAGTTACCGCAATCCTCTTCTTTCGATCGTTTTACGAGGACGGAAACACATCCTTAACAGCCGAAGCAGCCGTCAAATAATTGAGCGTGTTCCTCAAAGTCTCTTTCTCTCTCTTAAGCCTCGCCGCCGTGTCTTCGAGCTCAAGCAAAGCTTGCTGCTCTCTCGGCGCGCCTTCAAAAGTACTACCCACAAAGAACGAAAACGGCGTCGGAAATAGGTTCCTCCTCAAGTCCTGGACCTCCTTCTCCGGCTTCCCGCCGAGCCGGTTCGAAAGCCGAATCACATCCTTCATATACGTCTCGACCTCGCTCGCCAGCGACTCCAAATCCTCCTCCCCGTCGCCGGACGGCCGGTCCTCCAGCCACGTCACCTCGGCGACGAGGTAGGGTTTGGTGCGGACCAAGTTGGTGACTCGGAACCGTTCCTGGCCTTTGCAGATAAGGAAGAACCGGTCGTCGACGAGTCGCTCGTGTTTGACTACCTCGCCGACGCAGCCGACTTCGGTGGTGCCGGTGACGGCGTCGGAGAAAATGACGCCGAAGCGGAGATCGGTCTGGAGGAGAGTGTGCATCATGATGCGGTAGCGGAACTCGAAGATCTGTAGAGGGAGGATGGCGCCGGGGAAGAGGACTAAGGGGAGAGGGAAGAGCGGGAGCTCGACGACGTCGTCCGACTTCGGCGGGTTCGTGTGGTGCTTTTCGGAGAAGGAGGAGGCGGAGCAGCGGAGGGAAGTGGGTTTTCCGCGGCGGAAAGTGTGGAGGGAAGTGGGTTTGGGAGAGAGGAATTGTAAGGGGTTTAAGGGAGAGAGAATGTTGCTGTTTTTGTTGTTAGGGTTTAAAGTGGGTTTGTGTGAGGGAATGAGCTGAGGGAGAGCCATTGGTGTGTGTTTTGTGTTTGGTACGTTTGGTTTTAGAGTGGAGAGTAGAGAAGCATACTGATATGTGTTTTTTTGTTTTGTTTGAGGGAAAATTAAAAATGTGAAAGTGTTTTCAGTGTTTCCAGTTTCACTGTTGTGAAGGATTGGAAAATGTGGTGGGATTTTAGAGGAGGGAAAGAAGATGTGGATGATATGGAGAGAGAATGTGCACAGGGATGTTTGGATGTGGTTTTGCATTTCCCACGTGGGATTGGGATAGTTTTTTGATTTTGAGTTGAGTAATGGATGCAAAATTATGTGGCACGTGCGTGACCTACTTAAGAAAAATACTGCAACTCCTATATGCGGTGCAGTGCTGGTGGTGGTGGCGGCTATTGTTTGCTAATAAATCGTTTTCCGAGTTTCTCAATCAAGCTAAAAGATCTTATGAATCTGGGAATTATAGTTCTGATGGTGTTTGGATTTATACTTGCTGGGCCTGGGAGAATGGAAATGGCCACATTTTCGATACCCATATTTTCTTTAAAAGTGAGTTTGGGATTCACACAGTTACACATATGGTTAAACCTTCATGAACCATTTTATAAAAATTTTAATATCACTTTTATAAAAAATATATAAAAAAAACATTCCAAAAAGTCAATTACCTTTTTTCTCTCCTATATAAAGTTTTTAAAAATAATTTCTAAACTAATGTTCTTAGGCCATCCTTTAATTTTTTTTCTTTATAATAAAGTTTGAGATTAGAAGCCATGGTTGTACAATTGGTTATCTTCTCTCGCAAGTCGCAACAAATAGTTTAAATTCTCATTAACAAATAGGTAAAAGACTATTTTAGCTAAGTTTCATAAATTTGAAATCGTACACTAACCATAATTCAATTTTAGTAAAACCCTATGGCAGCAATGAATTTCAACACCAATCCTCATGATTGGAATTTTTTTTTTTTTTTTTGAGAAGAAAATGACCCACTTTATTCAAATATGGAAAAAATTATGGTGTTACATGAACATGAACATGAACATAACTAGATAGGTAATGTCTGGTGGAACAGATTCCATCCAAACAGTTAGAGGAAAAGACTTTCTAGCTCTCCTAGCTAAAGCATGAGCAACTCCATTGCCCTGCCGCCTAACATTAGAGAAAAGAACAAGTTTGGAACAAACCTCTTAAAGACTTACAATCTTTTATAATATGACCAATACTAGACCGGTCTGAACAGTTTCCCACTAAAGCTTTTACAACAAGCTCCAAGTCTCCTCCAAAACAGCATGTCTCAAGCCCAACTCCTCCATGAATATCATTGCTCTCCTTGCTGCCATCGCCTCAAGCACTTCTACAGTTGCTAGCATGTCAATTTTTTCTGCCATTGAGCCCATAACTTGGCCCACATCATTTCTCACCACAACTCCAATACCTACTTTATCTTCATCCATGAAATAAGCACCATCATAGTTCACCTTGTACGAGCCAATAGCTGGAGGTGCCCATCGCGGTGTCCTAGCAGGTTTGTCAACGGTCCTGCAAACTGGATTACCGTGGAAGTCAGCAAGCAAAGCTTCTGCCGCGGTAAGGATCCTCTCAGGTGGCAAGTGTTGTTTGGTGAAGTGCAATTTGTTACGTCTACTCCATATAAACCACGCAACAACCAAGTACAGCTCCAAATTATCTTCCCGCTTCCCCACAGAGTACAACAAATCTGCAAAGGAACTCGCCCTCAGATCTTGGCTTCTAATTTTGTTAAACCCATGAACCCAGCAATTCAGCACTTTATCACAGTCCCAATGCGCGTGGAGGGTCGTTTCACTTGCTCTTTCACAGAAATTACAAAACGGCGAACTAACAACTTTGCGCCGATATAAATTCGCCAGTGTTGGGAGTGATTCAGTGCAAGCTCGCCAGCCAAAGTGTTTTATCTTATTTGGTATTTTCATACTCCAAATTCCCTTTCAAAATTTCCTCGACTCAGCACTGTTTGAGCTCGATGCAGCCTCCCTGTTTTCCAGCTCACCTAAAAGTTAATATCCGGCCTTAACCGAATAGTTTCCATCTCGACTCCGTGGCCATACAATACAGTCTTCTTGTGGTGTTCTGCATAATGGAATAGCCTTAATTCTTTGAGCCAAGTAGAGAGCAATTTTCTGATCAATCAATTGCCCATTCCATTCCATTGTTGTCTGGTCTATAAGTGAACTCACGGTGGAATCATCTGCACAATCTTGCTTGAATGGTACTGTCGTAGTTGGAAGATAGCCAGGAATCCAACTATCTTTGAAAACCTGAATTTGCGACCCATCACCAACCCTCCATAACATTCCTTCCTTAATGACATGCCTTGTTTTTAGTAAACTTTGCCAAGCAAAGGAGCCCTTCTTACTTTTTGCCTCAAACACCGACCCTGTGGGGAAAAATTTTGTGCTGAAAACCTTAAACAGAAGAGAATTCTTCTCTGTATGTAGCCTCCATATTTGTTTGGCAAGCATAGCCTCATTGAATCTAACCAAATCTTTGAAACCCATACCTCCCTCCTCTTTCGGTTTACAAAGCACTTCCCAACTCTTCCAATGGATTTTTTTTTTTCCTCCACGTTCACCCCACCAAAATTTTCTGATTTGCAATTCAATATCTTTGCACAAGCCAACCGGCAATTTGAAGCAACTCATTGCAAAAGTAGGGATTGCTTGCACCACCGCTTTGAGCAAAATCTCTCTCCCCGCTTGAGATAGGAGCTTTTCTTTCCAACCTTGAAGCTTTGCCCACACCCTCTCCTTTATGTAATTGAGACTCGCCTTTTTATTTTTCCCCACCACCGCCGGTAGACCAAGGTATTTTTCATACTCCTTTATTTCTGCCACCCCCAAGAAATTTAGAATTTCTCTCTTTTTTTCCTCGAACACTGCTTTGCTAAAAAAAAGAGTTGTCTTCTCCCGGTTTATTTGTTGACCGGATGCCTCTTCATATAGTGATAGGATGTGTTGAATAGCTTGCAACTCTTCCATCCTTGCTCGACAAAATAACAGAGTATCATCTGCAAAAAATAGGTTAGTAATCTTTAGGCCATTTTTACATAAGGAAAAACCCCGAATAACATTATCCCTTGCAGCTTGTTGGATCATTCTATTCAACCCTTCCGAGCACAATAAGAAAAGATATGATGATAATGGGTCCCCTTGACGGATTCCCCTAGTAGGAGAGATTTCGCCTTTGGGTTCCCCATTAACTAAGATTGAGTAGGACACTGTGCTGATACATTCATGTATGAGAGTCAACCAAGCATCACAAAAACCCATTTTTTTCATGATCTCAATCAAGAAACGCCATTCCACTCTATCATATGCGTTACTCATGTCTAACTTTAAGGTCATGAAATCTGCTTTCATTGATTTTTGTGTCTTCATATGATGTAATAATTCAAAGGCCACCAGAATATTATCTGAAATAGCCTTGTTGGATTGGAACGCACTTTGTGTCTCAGAGATCAAATGTGGCAACACTTTTTTCAGTCTATTTGCAATAACCTTAGAGGCTAGCTTATAAATGACATTGCAAAGGGCAATGGGCCGAAATTCAGACACTACAGAAGGGCTTTTTATTTTGGGGATTAAAGTAATGAAAGTACAATTAATGGATGGAGGAATAAAACTTGAGTTTAGGCAATTTAGGATCGCAGCTGAGACATCCTCTCCAATGGTAGTCCAGAATTTTTGGTAAAACAAAGGGGGTAAACCATCGGGTCCTGGTGCCTTTAGTGGTTCCATCTGCTGTAGGGCTTCATCAATTTCGGCCTTGACATAGTCAGCTGCTAGCATGGCATTTTGCTCCTCAGTAATGAGAGTAGGTACTACCTTGAGAACTTCCTCCACATGTGTCGGTGAGGCCGTTGTGAATAATTGTTGATAGTAGTCGATCAAAATGTTCGAGATCTCCTCTTCATTGGTGCATACTACCCCAGCTGCATTCTTCAACTCCTCAATCCTGTTCCTTTTAAATCTGTGGGATGCCCGGTGATGAAAGAATTTTGTGTTCTAGTCCCCTTCTTTAAGCCATAAAGCCCTTGATCTTTGTTTCCACATCTTTTCCTCCTTGATCAATAATCCATTAATCTCCCACTTCAACCGGTTAACTACTTCCATTGTTCCACCTCTAATGGCCCTCTGTTCCGCTTGCCTTAGTTGTTGTTTTTTTTTCTTTCAAGGAGCGGTTAATACTCCTGAAAGACACTCTGCTCCACTGCTTCAATTTTACTTGACACTCCTTTATTTTCCCTTCTACTTGAGCAATCGGATTGCCTGTAAAGTTTCTTGTCCAAGCCAAGTCAACAACCTCACTACATCTTGTATCCTCAAGCCACATCTGCTCAAACCTCCATGGTCTTCGCTGCTTTATTTGAATACCTTTTAACCAAATAATCAAGGGTTTATGGTCAGAAGATCCACATTCTAAGTGAACCACCTTTGTTGCCGGGAACATATTTAGCCAATCTATGGTGGCGACTGCACGATCAAGTCTTTACCAGATTGTGTTACCCCCTCCTCTCCCCTTATACCACGTGTATTTCCCTCCTAAAAAACCCAAATCTTTAAACTCACATTCATCAAGCACATCCCGAAAGGCTTCCATTTGGCTCCTTGGTCTGAACCTTCCTCCCAATTTTTCATCTACCTTCGTGATTTCGTTGAAATCTCCTGCACACAACCACGGGAGAGTGTATTTGCTTTTTAATCTTCTCAGCTTTGCCCACGATTCATGTCGATTCCTTGTGTCAGGCTCTCCATAAAAGCCGGTGAACCTCCATTCTCCTTCCTTCCCCTTATTCACTATGCCATCTATGTGGTTGGGGGAGTATGTGTCAATGGAAAAATCACACTCCTTCTTCCACAAGATAGCCACCCCACCTCTCTACTTGCTCTCGAAGCTTCTATCAAACCTTCAAATTTATACCGCACCTTGATTTCCTCCAACCTAGCTTTGTCAAGCCATGTTTCGGCTAGGAACACGACTAAGGGATCTTGTGCCCGGATCAAATCTCCAAGCTCCTGCGCTGTCTGTGGGTTCCCAAGCCCACGACAGTTCCAACATAAGATATTCATGGCTCCTGGCGGGACTGGTTGTCAGCCCCCGCCATTTCAATTGTAGTTGCCTGAACATTCTGAGAAACCTGTTTTTTCTTCCTGGGTAACTCGGAATCAAAGCAATCAGCACCTGAACGCTTTAAAGTTTTCACAGGAGTGGCCACACGGGTGATATTTGCTTCCTTTCTCACTATCCTTTTCCACGTAGGGCTGCTGCTTACTGTTGCTACTTGTGTGTTGCCTGGCACGTGAGTCACTTGATGTCTAGGCTTTTCTACAACCTCTGTCACGTGACTATTTTGTCCCATAGATTTCTCACAAGCCTCCAATCCGCGTTGGGATAGATTATGCACATCCCTATACTCCTCGGTTTCACCCTCCATGTCAACCGTTGTTTTCTCATTAATTGCATATCCGTTATTTGACTTCCTCATGATTGGAATTTTAGTGAAAACAAATTGTGATTTTTTTGAACCGTGTGTGATTTGTTGGGAGGAGGGGGGCATATGTCCTATACTTTTTACTTATTTTAAGGAAGTCACCACCGAAGCATCAACCATTGAGTTTCTAAGGTAATTCTAACCAAATTATTCGCAATAAAATTTTATAATGTAATTCTAACCAAATTATTTGCAATAAAATTAATATTTTATAAGCTCATGTCATTCTCAAATAGGGTATGCCTTATTTAATATTTTTTTTAAGAAAAGATTAACGATTGAAATTAGATAGATATGGTACATACCCAAAAAAAAGTGTGTACCGTACATACTATATAATCAGAGTCATGGTGTACACTTTCTAGTTACATCAAGTAAATGTCCACACTCTTATAAAAAAAAAGTAAATGTCCACTCCTTATTATTTATTAAAAAAAATGTGAAACACTATTGCCAAACTTTCAAAAATGTTTTAAGAAAATACTACTTTGATTAAAATTTCAATGTAAATATTACAAGTTGTACGACCTATTTTCTTCACAAAACTTACTATAAGTACGTTAAAATTATTAATATAGTTTATTTTAAATGAAAATATTCTATGTGGGGTACGGGAATTCGAATAAAGTAATTTGCCACGTGTCATACCTGTGGCCAAAAAGGGTCATTATCATGTCGAGAAAGCCACACTCACACACAGTAAGACCACGTCAATAGCACGTCACCAGGGAAGGCCATACTAAAGAGAAAGAGTTTCGGAGAGGGGGTTAGCACTGACATGACTGAAGAGATGGTGGCTGCCACCACATTTAATGCATCCAACTAAACCTCCTGGCTGCATTTATGTAGAGAAGACTCCTAAACAGTGTTGTATTGGCTGCTGCAACTCACAAGGGGTTTGAGAAGGTGTTTGATAAGACAAGCACTCAAGTAATGGCCAAGATGACCAACAAATGGAGGGCCAAGATCTTCTAGAGAGAGCTATATAATGTAAAAGACCCTCTAGGGACAGGGGATCGGGAAATTTGTAGAAAAAACACTGTAGTAACAAGAACTGTAATAATATCCAAATCTAAGGGAAATATATATCTCCGGATCATTCTCCTCGGACTTTGCCAAGGAAGGTTTCCTTTTGCATAAAGCTTGTTCTCCTTTACTTTTTTGTTATCTTAGATTCACTGCATGCGTTCGCAGACCCATTGAAGCCTAGCTTTCGAGCTCACTCTTTACAAATTCATTGTATCGGACTCATTGGGCCTTAATCCATTCATCTTTTGGGCTTAAGGACTAAAACCCGCCCTTACATTCTGCTACCAATGATATAATACAGTTAAAATAGTACTTCAATTAAAAATCAATTATAAAAATTTCAAAAGGAGTTTAATTATTTATTTTTTTTTAATCAAATATTTTACATTATTTTCTAATCTATTGTAATTTTTAATTACATTATTGTTGTTGTTGTTGTTGTTGTTATATGATTCTTTGTTTAATTGTGCATTATACATGCATAATGCTAATATATTTGATAAATACGATAGAATTTCAACCTATAACGTCTGCTTGATAATAATTTTTTTTATTATTAGGCTAAAACACAAATTGATTTTTTGTGCAGGTGGGGTTTGAATTCCAGATTTCTTATTTGATGACATAAGATTTTACTAGTTGAACTACCTAAAACCCACATAATATTAATATTTTTAAAAGATTAATTGATCGTGTACAGATATTTAAGGATGTATTCGTGTTTTTACTTTTTTTTTTTTTTAAAAGTAGTGCTATAGGTATTACAAATTTTATTACATTGAGCTTTACAAACTAATGTATCACCAATAAAAAAAAAAAAAAATCAAATATTCAGTTTTGAGGTAATTGAAACTTACCAGTCACATTCATTATCATATTAGTTTGTAAGTTTCATGTAATAAATTTTTTTCCCTATGTTTGGCTTAAGGGAAGGGAATGGAAGTGAAGATAAAAGGAATAAAGGGAAAGGGAAAAATGTGGCCCAAGTGATAGGTTTTTTATATCAAATTTAGTTCATTTTATTTTCTCTCATGCTATCCAAACAACGAAAAAGACTTATTCTCTCTCTCTCTCTCTCTCTCTCTCTCTCTCTCAAATCAAACATAGTGTTAGTACCTTTAGCATTTAAAAAAAGAAAAAAAAAAACAAGGGTCAATTTGTTTTGTTTGAACTTTGAAATTTAAATTCCGATAGGAGCTATAGGCTAGGCTTGGACGACGGCCAATTGACCTTCTCGGTATAACTGGGTAAGTTCAAATTGCAAGTTTCTTTAGTTATTAAACCATGAATCTGTTGGACTTTTAAGAATTGATAGAACAATTTTAAAATTACAAAAAAAGAGCTAATTAAAAAAAAATCAGATCCTTAAAAATCACAATATATTATAGACATATGAAATCAATATTTAAACAAATACAATTAGCTATTTGTTGAGGACACTTTTCTCACAACTATGGATCTATCAAAATATGCATTAAATAGGCAAAGCCCAAACATATGGATGAAGGTGTTGTGGTGGGCCTTTTTGTAATATTGGGCTGAGCTGCCTCCTACTGTACTAGGCTCAAGTGTTCTAGATTAGGGAGTTGGGACCGGTCCAATTGTAACCCACCTTGATCCGACTTGTGCACAAACTATGCCCAGTTTAGGAAAGCTTTGGTCACATGCCCATGGTAGGCGGAGCTGATATGGGAAAGTTATGGCAGGCAGATGTAATAAAAGATAACAAAAGAAAATGCATTCACTATTTTAGACAGAATAAATAAAGGGGAACCCAAAAGACGCCCCGTACACAAAATAGCAGAAATAAGTAGGAAGGAAATAGTAATGAGTTTGTTGAATCAAATAGGGAAATACCAGTCTGCCATGCTAAATTATATTACAAGACCAAAACCAAAAAAGGAACCATTTCCTCAATGCAAGTAATCTCCCTTGAAAGAAATTAATTGCTTTGAGAGAACGGGATTAAATGGTCCATGCCTAAGGGAATCTTCTGCCTTTAGCAAAAGGCAGGGCTTTAGAGGGAAAGAGAGGATCAACCTATTGGTGCATGCCTACCATTCTGTGCTCTCCGTTTTTTGTTCTTTCTAATTCTTTCTTTCTTTTCTTTTTCATTTTCTTTCTCAGTGCTTGCTTATTTGTTGCGATCCTCCTAAAGGTTCCTATTGCTGTGTTTGTGATACCTTCTATGCACGGCAAGGATCCTTTATATAATGCATGCTGTGGCTGGCTTTTATTATTTTAGCCATTAACTACCTTTGTATGGTCTGGGTGTCCTTGCCGACCACCACTAGTTTGTCAATCGCTCAGCCAGCTACTTGTGTTGGCTGTGCCACTCCCCATCTTCAAATAAAGAAGACTATTTTGTTTGTTTGTTTGTCGTGGCATTCTTACCTGCTACGGTGTGGGTGCTCTCTCTCCCTATCTCTCATGATATGCAGCTAGTGGTTCCAACTCATCCTTGCTTCTTTTGGGCGATATGTCATCCCAGCAAGACATTTCTCCTTAAAGATCCTGAGCAGGAACCCCAGAATAGGTTTTCCCCTTCTCCCCACTGCCAGACCATACCCTCTTACCTCTGACCCATAATTTCATCACTTCCTGTATTGATTGGGTATAGGCTGGTGATGTCTGGGCCTTGTGCGTGCTTCACTTCTGCGTATTGTCCAAAATTTGCCTGTTATTCATGTGTTCGCCATGGTCTGAAGGCTCGTTTGCACATACTGCCGCCTATCCTTGGCTTCTTATGGCGTGAGCTATTTTCTAACTTCTCACTCTTTAAGGCCTGATCCCTTTGGGGGCTGGGCTTTTCTTGATTGTGGGCTTTTCTTCTTTCAGCCCCATTCTTTTGCTCTTTCCTACGATCTTGCATTTCCTGCCGTACTGCTCTGTTATTCCTGCTGTGATGTTATTTGACTCAAGCTTGCCTGGCCTCTTTGAGCCTGCTGCTTATTTTCTCTCAATGACTCAGTATGGTCATTGGGCTTTTGATTACATTGCTTGCGGGCTCCTGTGTTCCATTTATTTTCTTTTTGGGCATCCTTGGCCCATTTGTTTTCCTTGGGCATTCTCAGCCCCTTTTTTTAATTTGCATTCTCATGGGCTTTTACTAACTCTTTTGGGTTTCTCCTGCCCAATTACTTTATCCTTCATCCTTCATCCTTGGAGCTCATGGACTTTCCATCAGCCCCTGACTTTCTTTACTTACATTACTTTGGGCTTGCTGTGGCACATTCTCATTTTTCTACATCACATACTGCTTCCTCAAGGTCCATTTGTTTATTTTATGGGCCTATGATCCATTAATCCTGTTGCTTGGGCTTAATGACTTTTCCATCCAATTACTAACTCCTTTTTGCCCATGTTGCTGGGCTTTTTCCTTCTACTGAGCTTCCCAAAATAAGCATCAACAGGTGTATACTTTAAATTGGGGAAGATACAAGAGTTGCGGTTTGGACTTTGGAGGGCATAAAAGAGCCTATGAATAAACTTGGAGAACTTATAAAACCCATAAGCTAGCCCATGAACAACCCATTGTATAGTAGCCCAAACACAAGTAGAAACTTCCTTCTATCTGCATCTGCATCTACTGCAAATGAGATTGTTCTCGTCATATCACAAATCATGAAAAAATGGCAACACTTTTCACTCTCCTTACCAAACACATACAATGGAAAATACAAATATTTTCTATCATCCAACCAAACAAAATTAGAGAAATCAAAAACACTCTTTATCTATAATTCAATGGATTCTAAGGTGATTTTATAGTGATTCTTTTTCACTCGGCAGTACTCTCCAAATACCCTAGCTCTCTCTCTCTCTCTCTCTCTCTCTCCTTTGTTTCACTTATCTTGCTTCAATTAATATCTCATAAGGAGTAATTTGATGTATATTATCTCTATTGCACTTTTCTTTCTTTTTGTACATCATTATTATGATAGGGAACAAAGCTCCACAAATAGTTGTTGCAATCCACGCTTGTGTAAAAAATTCTTGGACTTAACTTCTCCCGTATGCTTTGCACTTGTTTTGGCAAAGAGAGAAAGATTGGTTACTCCTTATCTTTGCCAACGTATGCAACTAAGATAAGTTTGGCAAAGATAAGTTTCACTCATTTTCTATTTTACTCTCCCCATTTATTATCAAATGGTTTTATATAATGACATTGCTAAATACATTCAAGCTAAATACGATTACTTGGGTAAAGAAAAATATATTCATTTAATATTGCTAAATATACAGAACCTTACTCATGAATCATAACAATCTAACATATTTCTTCACAATTATTTGTATTTGCTTCACAATTATTTGTAAATGCTTCACAATTATTTCCCCTCATTAATTTGTTATTTTCGTCTCTCATTACATTATCTTTTTGCTTATGAGAATACAATGATAACGGCTAACGGGCAACCTATGGCATAGGTACTAAACTCAACTACCACAAAAAAAATGTTGGTCCAGTAGCTAATCTATCAAAAAACGATGCGTGTCACTACTCACTACCACAAAAAGACACCAAACAATATTACAGAATATTGATTTTAACTTATTAGCAAATATCTTCTCAAAAAAAAAAAAAATATTAGCAAATAAATTAAAACTAATAATAATAGGCCTATATTAAGAAGGTCAACACCAATTGAGCAATAGTGGAGTCAGAAATTTATATTTGGAGAGCTAAACATAAAATTAGACAATTAATTTTCCCTTTGTGTATATATTAATTATATCCATACTAATAGTAATGTACATACAATTTAATAATCAGAACCCAAATGTGTATTATTTTTGAATTACCGTCTCCTAGACTTGTCCATGAACCTAGATTTTTCAAATTAAATTATCATCCATTAAATATAATGACTAAAATTCTAAAAAAAACTATTTAAAGATTGTTAAATAAAAGACAAATCATTCAAATTTCAATATATAAAAAAAAATCTAATAACTACAACCAAATAAATGTTATATTATTTGTAGGGGTCAAAGGCCCAAGTTCAGATGGTGGGCCGTGAGCCTGTCTGAGGAGGCACATTCGTCCGAGGACGGTAAACTACGAAAAAGATACATGGCCACAATCCTCGCAAGGATTTGGCCAGTATGTGAACAAAGAAGAGTTGTCCATTACCTCTTCAGATAATCAAAGAGAAAGCTAAAATGTACACCCTGGCACTTAATACGATATTTTTGAAGATCCTTCTGGTACATGAACGTCCAGCAAACACATAGGACAGGTGGAAGCTATAAGATATTATATGGAAAGCTGCTACCACCACATTAATGACCCTGCAGCTAACCCTCTGGCCGCATTAATGGGGAAATGATGTCTGAACATTGACTCTTAACCTTTACAGCTGTCATATAAAGACTGTAAGGGAAAGTTGATGGGACAAGTATCAAGGAAAAATCACCTAACTGGCACGTGAGAGGAACTGGCTTATAAATAGAGCTGGAGGCAAGGAAAGAAGGCATTGAACAATCGGGAGAGAAAAAGGATAAGCAATTGAAAGAGAAGGAGAGAGGCAAAGTTATAGATATTCGAAACAACTGTAATATACCCCTTCTCGGATAATGCCGAGGACGGCTTTATACAATATATATTTCTGTTGATTCGATCCTAACCCTATCTGGACCACAGTTAATCTCATACTAAACTCAGTTTATCTGGCCCACTCTCTACAAATTCATTGCAAGGATTTTGTTTTTGTCTTGGGCTTAAGTCCATTTCACTTGTGGGTCCAATCTTCCAAAAACTGTGTCCTTACATTATCTTATATATAAATTAAATGATAAAAATTGTGAGGGTCTGAGGACTGAAGAGGATTGGATTAGGGATCAGATTGCTTAATCCACACTCAAGGAGATAAACGCACTCCGAAGATTTCACCCACCCGAGGATGGAAGTATACTCAAAACAATTGGCGTCTTGTGATGTTCTAGGGTAAGGAGAAGGGGTAGCGATGAAGACAAAGAAGAAGGGAGGAAGTTTCCTGGAAGGAACACTTTCCTACTTCGCATTGAATGCTCTGCACCAACCTTATTAGCTGCATTAATGAGGAAATGACCCTTAACCAGTAACTTCACAACTAGCAGCCCTTTCCACCACCTTTAGCAGAATTTTGATGGGACAAGTATCCTTAAAAACGCCTGGATGCATACAGATGGAGGGCTAGGTTGCAAAAAAGGGGGATATAAAAGGAGGAGAGTCTCCTAGAAAAAGGGACAGAGATTCTGGTTTATGAAATAGAAAAAAGAGAAAGTGAACAATACTTTATCTGGTGTAGAACTCAAACATTTTATATAAGAAATTAATCCTCAAACCTACTTGAGGAGAGCCTTTTTTCTCATTGTCTACTTATGTTATTCCTTTCTGTTACACAAGGCTCTTTCGGTCTTAGACTTGAACCTAGTTTTTGAACTACACTTGAAATATTTTCCCACTCTCTAAAGAAATTCTATTAATTGGGCTTGGTTTGAAGGGTAAGGCACCACTGTTCTTCGTGGGTTTGGGCCTTTATTTTCTAAGTACCTACAAAAATAATATATTTTAATCATATACATTTATAATATTATGATATATTGATTATTTTTATATTTTAAGAACAAATAAGCATATGAGAAAAGTCAAATCAAACAAAATGAAAATAAAATAAAAGTACATGGTAAAGTGAGATTAGCCTACACGCCACACACTTGCTTTTGTAGTAAGGATTTTAATCACACACATGGTTATCTAGTGAAGAAGGATAATTGCTTGAGAAGTGATACGACTACAATATTTTTACAATAATTTGACAATGAATCTTAATTAGTAAGTTATATTTGGTTCTAGTTTTAATCCACAACTTAAATAACTTTTTTTCTCACGGTTAACAGCCCATCACTTAGGATTTGTTGTAAAAATATTGTAAATGTAACATTTTTTTTTATTAAAATAACTCATATATATATATACACACACACACTAATTTTTTTCCAAACATTTTGGGGGGGCCAAGGCCCCCTTTGGTCCCAATGTGGCTCTGCCACTGAAATTGAGTTAGAAACCTTTCATTTTAAGAATAAAAATTATAAAAAGTATCAAATAATTTTAAAATAAAAACAATTTAAACCTTTTTAAAATTTTATAATTTGTTTCATAAAAACTTCAAAATATATTAAGAGATATAATTTTGGAAATAAACACAAATAAATATTATATTATTTAATTTATTTTTGTAATTTATTTTACTCTAGCCTAATTTAAGTGTATATATGTGTGAAGCTCCTTCCTAAAAACTTGACTATTTATGAAGAAAATTTAAAAAAAGAAAAAGATTTTTTTTTTTAATTTGATATTGGAGGATTGGGGATTTGAAAATGCCTAGTTGAGCTACAGATTATTTAGATGTAGAGTAGGTGAAAAAATCTGTACATGTTTACCGTTAGAGATACCAAGTTGATCTACAAATTTTTTAAATTATGGAATCTCTAACATGTTCACTATTTTAACATTGGTGAAATATGGATTGAAATTGAAAATTGAACATTAAAAAAAGTAATTTTGAATCTCAACCATTAAATTATAAGCTGGGTTTGGATACGGATGAAAAGTAGTGCGTTTTGCCTCTGTGCTTCCTTTTTGTTTTTGTTTTTGAACCATGATTTTTTGTGGCTGTTGGTTGTTCGGTGGGTCCCGTACACTGTTTTCGAGACCCATAAACCTCTTTTTTATTAACTTTTTTTTTTATTAAAAATGGGTTCCACGATATTATTTACACATTTAAAAATTATTTTGCTACAGTATTTTCAGTTTTCAGCAAAATAAGCGGTATTCAAATAGACCCTAAATATATTAGAAAAAAGTTAAAGTTAAAAAGTTGCAAAATGAAAAAATGAAAAAATTTTAGTGAGAAAAAGTGAGTTAATTGCATCAAGTTATTTCACATGATCTCAATTCATGAAATTTACCTAGAGCTGATGCTATACCTATATAAGGTTTATTCGAGTTAAAAGGGTTATAAAAATTCATTGAATCGTTTATATTCATTCTATATCAAATTTTTTACAAAGGATACAGATAGGTTTAACTAGATTCCACCAAGTCAAACCTAACCGATCGACCTTATTACTTCGATTATCCAAATCTATACATCTAATCAAAATGATTCAGTACTATAAATAATTAAATACATAGCATAGGTTTCTTTCATCGTTCAAAATATCAAACAAAATCTTTACCTGCGAATCTGATTTTTCTTACAAAAAAAAAAAAAAAATATATATATATATATATAGAGAGAGAGAGAGAGAGAGAGAGAGAGAGAGAGAGAGAGGAAAAAATGGCGGAAGTGAACCAAGTGATTGGCTGCCACACTGTTGAGGCTTGGACTCAGAACTTTGAAAAGGGAAATGAGTCTAAGAAACTACCCTTCTTCATTTGTTTTCCCTTTGTTTGTTGGTATATTGTTTTTCTTTTCTTATTCGATCACTATTATTATTGGTATATAGCAGATGCATATGCATGGTACAATTAAAAATAATTACAATTACACACACACATATATATATATGTTCAAATTATACCTACCATAAGAATTATACATTTTTAAGCTATAGATATATACATGAATTTTACTTTTTCTTTTTTATATACATATGAGTTTACTCTTTATTCTAATTTTTGTTTATTGGAATTTTGATGATTTATTTATATTAAACTTTTCGTTTTTTGCACAAAATTAGCTTACCTAGAATATTTGTAATCAACTTGCATTGGCTTTTTTTTTTTTTTCCTTTCTTAAATTCAAAGTGATAAATTTCAATAACATAATCGAATGATCTAGATTTAGTTTTTCTAAGAGAGAAACGTACCAAACTAATATTGGAACGGTTCTTGATTCAATTTCTCCTTGACATTTATCACCCCTTATAAATTTCAATTAGATATTGTGTGTACCCAAAATACATTTAACATGTTAGGCCTAAAATTGGGCTCACAACTTACTTGTATAGTGGGCTTAGTATTTCCTACTATGAGTAGTCCCTTGCCTAGCGACCCAATGGCACACTCTAGTTCTTATGAACTCTTTTCTTTTTCCTCTCCAGGCTACCCCCCTTCCTGAAGGTGCTGGAACTATCCCTCTTTTACCCTCTCTTTTCTTTCCAAAATTGCCAACCCCCCCTTCCCATTCTATTCCCCTATTTATAGCTTGAGATGGGTGAAAGTGTTATGATTGCTTTCGGATCTCACTTGTGTGGATGAGGTCCAATTTCACCATATCTGATAAGAATATGCTTTGTTGGGAATGGTGGTAATGGCATTGGAACTTATTCCAACCTCCAAAAGACTACTTAGCAGTGATACTCCATGAGGCAATACCGGGCTGCCGAGAACATAGGCTGTTCTGAGCAAGCACATTCCCGATCAAGTTATATTTGTTCGGCATGTGCTTGCTTCTGACACGTCCAAGACAAGATGGACCTATTATGGTATTTGGGCACATATTGGGCCTTAAAGCGTGTCCGGGCCAAGGCCAAAGGCCCAGTAAGTGTGTGATCATGCATTGTACCATTGGGCCAAGGCCAAGGTTCAATGGGCCTAGGATCATACCCCGTACAATAGCCCCCCTTTCATTCGTGTCCGGCTACCGAGAACGAATCAAGGACGATCTGTCAGGTGCTAGTGATTCCTCGGGAAACCCAATCGTAAGTTGTTAAACAAACAAGGTGGCCATCAATGCCATCTCAAAAGTAGCGGTATGCCAAGCTATCGTATCTATCCGTAATCATAGTCTGACGATTCGTGAACCGAGGCCATGCGTGTGGAGGTTACAAAAAGAATTCAAAAAGGTTTTCCTGCCTCTCTTTTCATTAAATGCCTCAATTCTATAAATAGTTCCTTCTGAGTTTTCGTTCTACTATTTACTTCCTTTCTCATTCAACTTCCTTTCTGCGTATTTCTCCCGTGCATAAATTCTTCACTTAAGATCACCAATTCCTAGAGCCCACAGTAAGTTTCTCTACTCTTTCCTCTTCTTTCAATTTTTTCTTCACTCTAGAGTTTAAGAATGGGTTATTCTCATCTCCTTGTTTCTAAAACGTATTTGGCTAATTTTAGAACAGCCTATGACGTTCCTAGAGATGTTGATATTGCCTACTATCATGAGGGTGATATTGCTCTCCAGAGACGCTCTAATCCTAACGTAATATTTTTTCCTTTGATGGCTATTTTAGAGGGAGGGCTTAGGTTTCCTGTAGAGCCTCTCATACTCAGCACCCTTAGGTTTTATGGCTTATGTCCCGACCAGCTTCCCCTCAATTTTTACCGAGTTGTAAGTTGTGTCAATAGGTTAAACAGAATGTATGAGTTACAACTAAACCACCATGACATAAACTTTATGTATAGTTTATGCGGTAACATTAGGTCCAACTATTATTTAAAGGCTAGGGATGTACGGGTACGGCTTATAGCTTATATCATGCCTTCTCGACTCAAACAGAAATTTGGCAGGAAAATGCGAGTAAGCGGCAATTGGCTAGCCGATGAGCTCCCCTGCCCAACTTTGCCGAATGACGTTGGTCGGTATCGAGTACTTTTATTTTTTTTAAATATGATGTTTTTTCTGTACTTATTTCACTTAAACATGTACTAACCGGTCTTCATGTTGTTTTGGTGCAGAAACCAGAAGATTTAGACCGGACCTTAGAGTTGTGCACGTGAGTGATCTCAATTTTGTGCCTAGGTCGGAGATATTTGTCTACTCTGACAGTCAGCTCCGAGCATCCTATCTAATACTCGGTTGCAATCCTATGTACTTTACCGGGAATTCATTTAGCAAGGCTTTATTGGTGGACCGCCCTCTACTTTCGTACATCGACGTGCGGCACTCCAATTTGCTCCCCCCCTCTCTAACAGTTGGTGAAACTTGAGACTTTGGCCCCCGTATAGTTAGAGCGGAGTCATTAGCACCCCTCAGAGACACCTTAGCAGAGACAGTCTCTCGGAACCACGCCATCCATAGACCCGCTGAAGAACCTCAAGCTCAAGTCCAAGTTCAACAAGTCAAGCAAGCAGTGGCATAGTTAGTAAACTCCTCAGGAGCAAAACCTGATCACAGTGAGGACGAGATGGTAGTTAGACGAATAATGATCATCGACCGTTTCCTGCCCGGTGCCCATCCGGCAGCGCAGCAGCAACATCCCTAAGGAAAAAACCCCACTCCCCCTCCTCCTCCTCCTCCTCCTCCCGATCGCACCCAAAAAGGGCAGTGTACCACCGAACAACCACCTAAGGTCTCAGGTGATCCCCCCTCGAGATTACAATTCGAGCTTGCTGGTGCGGCTAATTGCCCAGGTCAGGTCTAATGTGGCGTCCTCCTCTCGGCCAAAGAGGGCTGGCAGACCACTTTCAGGCTCGGAAATGAGCCCCTCCTTGTGATAGCCAACGTCAGGACTTGAATGCAAGGCGAAGGTGGGTGAATTGCGTGGAGCTTGGCACAAGATCTTCTCCTGCTTGAGGACATGCACTTCTTCTCGGGTGGAACTGATGGGTCGTTAGCTAACTAGCTTCAGTGGCATACCATAGCGGTAATACATTATCCTACCTTTTCTCTTCATGTACTTGTACTTTTTGCTCACGTTTGTCATTATTGTGTTGTTAGGCCGCGCAGCTAACTTACATTATCGATGAACGATTGAGGAAGGTCGCCGAGGATGTTGAGCTAACCAGCTTCAGTGGCATACCATAGCGGTAATACATTATCCTACCTTTTCTCTTCATGTACTTGTACTTTCTGCTCACGTTTGTCATTATTGTGTTGTTAGGCCGCGCAGCTAACTTACGTTATCGATGAATGATTGAGGAAGGTCGCCGAGGATGTTGACTGGGAGAAGGCCTTGAAGGACGTCGCTGTTACCACCGTAAAGTAGAAGGGTAAGGATGTTGCGGCTGTCGAGAAGAGGGCTCAGAAGGCTGAGAAGGGTCGGGTGTCGGCGGAACAAAAGCTGACGGAGATAGACATAAAGCTGGGCGGGACGGAGCTCAAATTGGCGGAAGCGCAAAGCTTGAACTTGGCCCATGTTGACGAGATAGAAAACCTAAAGGCAGCCCTTGATGCCAGCGAGGATAAATATTTCAACATGGGCTTCGTGGATGCCGAAGGGTCTATGGAGCCAATTATCTATCAAGCCCGAAAGCACGGGTTCGAAGAAGGGTGGATGGCTGCCCTTCAGGCTATAGGGGTGCTAGCTGAGTCTCCATTAAGGAATCCCGTGCAGATTCCCTTTCCAGGGCTTCCTCCCCCCACTCAGAACCCATCTGGCACCGAAGATGAGGACACTCCGAGCATGAAGAAGTTGGTGTAAGAAATTGACTCCCATATAGAGTCGTTTGATCTTAAAGTCACCGACAACTTTGCTGCCGTGAAGCAGACTGACCCACTGCCACCCCTAGAGTCCGGTGCATAGCATGCCTGGGAAACCCAACTCTTGATCCATTTAGCCACTCAACTTATTAAAGATGAGCTAAACCAAACCAATATGGAGACTGACCCCACCGAGCAAGCATGAAGAGTTTTTAGCTTTATTTCCTTTTTAATCTTTGTTTCCTTATCTTTCAAATTTTCCCATTTTCTGGTAAAAAAATTCGAGCCGGGAATAGGCTTATATCCTTGGAAAAAATTTTATATTAGGTTTCCACTTGTTCGGGGAATAGGGTCAAACCGAGAATAGGCTTCTATCCTAAGAAAAATTAATGCAAAGTTTCCATCTGTTCGGTGAATAGGATCGAATCAGGAACAAGCTTCTGTCCTTAGAAAAATTAATGCAAGGTTTCCACTTGTAATAGGATCGAACCAGGAACAGGCTTCTGTCCTTCGAAAAATTAATGCAAGGTTTCAACCTATTCGGTGAATGGGATTGAACCAATAACAGGCTTCTGTCCTTAAAAAAATTATTGCAAGGTTTCAACCCGTTCGGTGAATAGGATCGAACCAAGAACAGGCTTTTTGTCACATCCCAAACTTGTTACCTGGATTTGTGACCATGATCGGCATGTTAATATCAAGCCTAAACCTGGTATTAACAAGAACCAACTAAACTTTTTACAAAAATTTTTACAAAAGCTTCCCTCTTTCTTTTCATTCTTGTTTCTTTACTTCTTGATATAACTTTTCACTTGAAATTCAGAGCATCTACATTGTACATAAAGAATAACATAATCCACCAGTTATTCAAATTCTGAATTTCACATAATAAATCTCTTAATACTTTAAGGTACATAACTCTCTTTAGATCCTAAAATACATAATACTACAAAACTAAACATCAAATTGCTAATTTGGGATCTATAGTTCTAAAACTAAGACCAGCTCCTTCCAAAACTAGACTAAGGCTTCCTCTGCTCTAAAATAAAACTTGTTGACTGAAAGAGTGGAAGGGGTGAACTGCATAGCTTAGTATGGGTAAGATACATAAGAATTTAATAAGAATGCATGTAAATCAAATCATTTTATTTTATAAATTTTAGATAGGAGAACATCTTTTCTTGCATAATATTTTATACTATTTGTAATAATAACTTATACGTTCTTCGTAGGAAAATAATTGTTTTCCCTTTTCTTATCAGAATAATATTACCAAAACCTTTCAGATTGAATTTCTTTCATTTCTTATAACGTCACCAAATATAAAATTGATTGTTTAAAATCAATATATTTGTATTCTCATTACAAAATAATCAATTTAACTTTAATCAGATTATTGGTAACTTTGTCTTAATCTAGAAACATCTTGACTAACAAGAAAACTTTCCTTTATAAACTTCTTCTTATAAAATATTATAACTTTCATGGTCATAAAACTTAACATTTCATAAAGAACAGATATCTGATAACTTTTTAACATAAACTTGTACTTTCATCAAAAGTTTTATTTTTATAGAACACTAAAACCTTTTCATCAGATTCTTTATCTTTAAAGCACAACAGAATTTCAGAAAATTTTATCTTTAAAGAACAGCTTTTCTTTTCATCATAAACTTCTTTTCATGAGAGCTTCTAACTCTTCATAATGCATTTAAACAAAATCAATATTTCATGATCAATAAAATAATATAGTTGTTCATAATATATTGGTTAGTCCATATCTGATAAATCTGTACTTATTTGAGAGGTTTTTAGCACCACTATGCTAGGAATCTAGCATTCCCCACAATACCAGGTATTCTCGGGATCACATCATAATACATATCTTCAACCATGGGGGTAGGTTGGCATCCTCTACAAGTTGGCCGTTACCAATAAGGGCGAGTACAACAGAGCTAGTCCCACTTTTAATGGCCAATCAGATAACATTTTTCATGGAAAGTCAGTAATTTAACCCCTACTGGCCGAGTTCAGATAACCAGAGGACATAACCCGAAAACATTTTATACTTATACATCATACTGAAATTCATAGTTTGCATAACATTTCATAATAAAAGTATTTCCATTGTTTTCTTTATACATCATGTTCGTGGAATTAGTAATAGCATCAATTTGCTTAAATCATATACATAAGGTTTCGAAAGCTCACGAACATATCTTTGTCTAATAAAAAAACCTTTCAATGCGTACTACACTTTAAAATAACCTCATGACTTACCAAATGCTCATATAACTTATCTGTTACTTGAAAACAGATGAACCGAGTGCCTAAAGTCGAAGGAGCTTAGACTTGGGTATTGGTAACACCTAATCAAATATCAAAGCTTATTACTATCAATTATTCCTTATCATAAACTTACACATTCATCTCAAAACCTATATCTTAAAATCAAGGAAATCCTAATCCCACCTTAACAAGGTTCCCACAAACATATTATGCACACATCAACAAATGATGTACCAAACTAAAGAAAAACCATCATTCTCATCTTTATATCATATCTCCATAGGAGCCAACTTCATTTCAAAAGGTGCTTTGAGATTAGGGCAATAATGCATGCATAAATATAAAATCCTTTAAACATGGTCATATAACCATGTACACTCATATGACAACATACAACATGTTGAACAAGACAGCAACATGAAAAAACAATAGAATGGTTTAGAACCCCTCCTTTGAGTACTAAACCTTGAACCAAGTTATACAAAATTTATCTATGATCTAGACATACCAAATGATGAGCATATAAATTTATAGCTCAAAACATTCACCCTAACTTTAGAATTAAATCCTCAAAGTCAGAGTTATCTTTTATTGTTTACTGCTCATTTCAGCAGCATATACCTCATTTGTAAAATACAAATGGGCTATCTAAACACATCCAATCTTCATGAAATTTTACAGAGAAACTCCTCTGGATGTCTAGTAAATTCCATATTAATTTCAGAGTCAAAACATGAAATCATGATTTACTAAAAATCATACAAGACAACATACTCAAATCTGTCCTGGCAGAATTTCTTGCAATTAGAAATTAAACCATTATTTTTATACTGATCCAAATGCTATGAGACCACTTCCATTGCAACCATATGTGTCTTAGTATTCATAAGAACTATGCCTAGTATCCTAATTCACTGTATACAATTTAATACATAATTTACCATGCATAAACACAGAATTTGTCACAGTGACAGCTTTGCAACATTTTCTTGTAAAATCATAAAATGATTGCAAATAGTCTTATTATCATATGGGGATTTTTATACACTCATTAGATATGTTAGAAAACACTTATATACAGTCATTTAACCATTTATAGCAAAATTACATACAACAAAAATCCCAACAGTAACATAAAAAATACTCATCCTAACTTTTCTTACTTCCTTAATCATATACAATCCTTAATTAGTAAAAACCCTAATTTACCTTCAACAAACCATCAACACAGTTTCAAAGCTTCTTAAAACACTATATATATATATATATATATATATATTTACAAGTTCATGATTTCCTAATTTCACAAACCATAAATACCATTACTAAAGATTTCATGAAGAAAATTATGGATTCTAAGGTGAGAGTAGCTAGATCCTTACCAAGTTTCTGGTTCTTGAGGGGAAATAGAAGTAGAATCACTCTTGCATGAAAGGATTTCCCTTTCGTAGTTGCTAGACCCAAAAGTATGAGAGGCAGAGAGCTTAAGAGAGTCTTTGCGTTTTCTAGTTTATTTGAGAGAGTATGAAGAAGAAATAAGATGGAGCTTTGTCTTTCTTGAATGTATGGATCCGTGGGTTTGTGAGAAGAGACTCAAGAGAGCTTCTAGCTCTTTCCTTAAGAGAAAAGAGAGCAAAATGAGGTGAGAAATTTTGATTTGTGTGGACCAGTGGGAATAGAGAGGCTTCTTAAATGTTCTAGATATTTTGAGAAAGTCAAAGAAGAATGAGGTGGAGCTTTTTCATTGCATGGCCGGCCAAGTCTTGGTCTTTGGGGCTTAAGGGGATAACATGTGTCAACATGCATGATACTTTGGCATTATATGTGTTGAATTTCAATTGGTTGCATGTGGGTGGAATTTCCACTATAACATCTCATGCATCATATGCCTAATTAAAACACCAACTATGTATCTAATAATTTAAACCACTTAATATAGTTTTGTGCATACTTAGTATATATACATAATACAATTAGCCATTCAAGTATTTATAATCTTTACAATTCTTATCCAAAAGCATTATAAAATAATATATTTATTAAATACTCTTCTATTAATTATAAAAAGAAAGTGGCTTAAAATAATAATTAATCATTGAAACACATAGTTTAACTATAAAGTTGGGTCGGGGTGTTACACTTCTGTCTTTAGAAAAATTAATTCAAGGTTTCCACCTGTTTGGTGAATAGGATCAAACCAAGAATAGGCTTCTGTCCTTGACTAGTTGGTGAATTAATAATGACGAAGCTAAGAGTATGAATGCACTTGCATGCATAAACATTGATTGCATAACATTATACACGCATGGCATTATGCTCAACCCAAGCTTCTACACACCAACTGTCAGTGGTAAAACTTTTTCAAGTTGTGAACATTCCATGGCCGGGGAAGTGGTCTTTCGTCCAAATCTTCCAGGTAGTATGCTCCTACTCTAGCAATGATGGTAATTCTATATGGCCCTTCCCAGGTCGGGGCCAACTTTCCCGCATTGACGTCACGAGGTTTTCCCATTACCCTGCGTACTTTGGTACTCCAAATCTTGTTACTATGTTTCTCCACACAAACTTCTTGATGTCTGCATCCTAGATATTAGCTAATGCCTCAGCCTTCACCCACTTAGTGAAGTAGTCCATGGCCACTAGAACAAATCTTCGGTTCCCTATAGATCGAGGGAACGCACCTACAATGTCTAGCCCTTACTACGCGAAAGGCTATAGGCTACTGATAGGATTCAAACTCCCTGCCGGCTGATGGATCAGAGGGGCATGTTTCTAACGTTGCTCACATTTCTGAACATACTCGGCAGCATCCTTGTACATTTGTGGCCACCAGAATCCTTGGGTCATTGCTTGGTGGGCTAGCGTATGACCTCCCACGTGGCTGCCGCATACCCCCTCATAGAGCTCGGTCAAGAGCTCTCCAACCTTGCTAGAGGGTAGGCACTGCAAGTAAGGTCCCCCAAAAGACCTTCGATATAACTTGTGATCCACCGACAACCAGTATCGTGTAGCCATGCAGCGCACTCTGTTTGCCTGCTTCCCATCCGTTGGCAATCAATCTTCAAACAAAAAGTCTATGATTGGACTCATCCAACATGGCTCAGGCTTCGTTATAGTCGAAACATTTATCTTCGCATCAATACTCGGCTCTGCCACCACCTCTACTTTGATCAGTCGGGGTACCTCCTCAATCAGAGAAGATGCCAACGTTGCCAGAGAGTCGGCGTGTCAATTTTGCCCCTGGTTATTTAAACTACCTTCACCTTTCGGAACTGATCTATAGTTTACTTTACCAATCGCAAGTACTCCATCATTCATACGTCTTTGGCCTTAAAGTTGCCCTGCACCTGATTGACCACCAGCCAAGAGTCTGAGCAAACTTCCACATTTCGGGCGCCCAAATTCAAAGCTACTCTCAATCCGAAAAGTAGGCCTTCATACTCAACTTCGTTGTTGGAAGCCCTAAAACCTAATCTAAAAGAATGCTCCAGCTTTATCCCTTCCGGGGTGATGATGACAATTCCAACCCCAAACCCCAATGCGCTAGACGCATCGTCCATGAATACCTTCCACGGTTGGAACCTTACATGACAAACTATCTCCATTTCCTTCCTCGGGGAAAACTCTGCAACGAAATCAGCGAGAACTTGACCCTTCACTGAACTCCTCGATCTGTACCTAATGTCAAAAGAGCCCAGCTGAGTTCCCCACTTGGCTATTCTGCCCTTAATATCAGATCTCTTTAACAACAACTACAATGGATACTCGGTTAATACATAGACAGTGTGAGCCTGAAAATAATGGGGCAACTTCTTTGTAGCATGTACTAGTGCTAACACCAACTTCTCCAAGGGAAAGCACCTCGTCTCGGCATCGACCAATGTTTTGCTGACATAGTATATTGGCTGCTGCACACCTTGATCCCTCAGCAACACGGCACTCACGGCATGCTCAAACATCGAAAAATACATGAATAAATCCTCACCGAGCTCTAGGGCTGACAACATAGGTGGCCGTTCCAAATATTCCTTTAAGTCCTGAAAAGCCCATTCACACTTTTCGTTCCACTAGAACCCCTTTCATTTTTTCAGTAAAATGGATGGCACTAGTCTACAAATTTGGAAACGAACTAGTTTAGGGCAGCTAGCATGCCGGTCAGCACCTAGACTTCCTTTGGGTTACTCGGCGACTTAAGGCGCTCTGTAGCTTTAATCTGATTGGGGTTGACCTCTATTCCTCAGTACGTGATCATCCCTAGGAACTTACCAGCCCCCACTCCAAAAGCACATTTGTTAGCATTGAGGCGCAGCTTATGCCACTGGAGCACTTCGAACACTTCTTTAAGATCATCAATGTGCCCTTTCTCCTGTTTTCTTTTAACCACCATATCGTCAATATACACCTCCACTGTACCCCCAATCTTATCCTTAAACATCCTATTCATCATCCATTGATAAGTGGCTCTAGCATTCTTTAGCCCAAACGGCATTACGATATAGTGGTAATTGGCCTCAAGGGAGATGAACGTTGTATTTTCCTGATCCTTGGTAGCCAGGGCAATTTGATGATAACCTTGAAAAGCATCCAGAAAGCTCATCCTTGGGTGGCCGTACGTTGCATCTACTAGTTGATCAATCTTCGGCATAGGGAAGGGGTCTCTTGGACATGCCAGATTCAAATCGGTAAAATCTACATAAACCTTCCGTTTCCCATTCTTCTTCTTCTTCACAACCACAGCATTCGCCAGCCATTCTGGGAAGAAAGCCTCCTTTATTGCCCCTGCCTCTTTCAGCCTCTTGACTTCTTGCTTAACTGCTTCAATGTGTTCCTTAGCCGACCTCCTCGACTTCTGCTTCTTGGGGATAAATAATGGATCTACGTTAAGCTTGTGAACTATAAACTCGGGGTCTACCCCGGGCACTTCGTATGGACTCCAAGCAAATACATCAACATTTTGTTTAAGCAATAAGAGCATCTCCACCCTAACTTTGTCCTTCATACCAGCTCTTATTTAAAAACTCTTATCCTCGTCTGGTAGTATCCTCACTCTTATTAAGTCCTCGGCATAGCTAGCCCTCATTCCCCCCTAGGATTCCTGTAATTGCTATAAGGGAACCTCCTTGGCTGGTTCCTCTTGTTTAATCTCCCGGTTAATAGCGGCCACCAAGCATTGCCTGGCTACTTGCTGATTTCCCTTCACTATAGCAATACCGTGCTCAGTGCAAAATTTGACCTTAACATGCAGGGTAGACGGAACTACCCCCATCGCATGAATCCATAGCCTTCCAAGAATCGTTGTATACGGAGAAAACAAATTGACCACTATAAAGGTCACCATTACCTCCTTGCCTTCCATGTTCATGGGGAGCGAAGTCTGCCCCTCCGGGATCACCATCCAGCCATTAAACCCCACCAGAGGTGTGTCGTACTTAGATAGGTCCTCTTTCTTCAATCCCAGCCCCCTGAACAGGTCGGGATACATCACTTCGGCACCACTTCCCTGGTCCACCAATACTCTCTTCACTATAAAACCATTTATCAGAGCTATAACCACCAAAGTATTGTCGTGCAATTGGATCGTCCCTTCCAGGTCGTCATCATTGAAGGCAATGGGCTCCCAAGTAAACTTCAACTTCTTCTCGGAGGGTTGATCATCTAGACAACTCTCAACTGGAACCACTGCCAATACCCCTCTCCTCCTGGTCACTAGGGTACCCCTTAAAGCTGCATGGATGACCTTTATCACTCCTAAAGGAGGCGAAAGAGGATTCCCCCAAGGCCGAGTACCCTGCCTAGTCTCTTGATTTCTTGGGTCCACATAACAAACTCTTTTAAGTACCCCACCTTTACTAACTGCTCTAATTGATCTTTTAACACCCTACATTGCTCGGTGGTATGCCCCTTGTCCTTATGATAAGTGCAATACAAGTTCTGATTTCTCCTCGATGGGTCACCCCCCATCTTGCTTGGTTATTGGAAGTATGGCTAGTTCTTAATTTGATCCAAAATTTTGTGTACTGGCTCCCTAAACGTCACGTTTACTTCCCCCGCTTGCGCGCCTGATTCCTAGATCCTCAAATCCTTCTGGGGCCTTAACTGAAAGCCCCTTTGTTGAGGCTGGCTCGTGACTGAGGCCTTACCTTTGTTCTGCTGCCGATCATCCTCTAACCTTTTATACTCTTCTATACGCCTCATTAACTGCCTCATATCCTCTGGAGGTCTCCTTGTCAACAAATCTCGTAATTCGGAGTCCTCGGGCAATCCCAACTAGAAAGTGCTCACTGCGATTTTTTTATTACCCCCTTCGATCTCGTTGTACAATTCCCAATACCGACTAGTATAGCTGTGAAGAGCTTCCCCAGCTCCTATCTTCATTGATAGCAACGTGTCCACAAGCTACAACACTCGACTATAGGAGTTCAATGGAGGTCTAGTGAATCTGCTTGGCATCAGTGCCCGTTTGATGTCTCCCAAGAATGGTGATGGAGCGGCTCTACACAATGCTCGACTCGTAGCATCCATGGTGGCATTGCAAGGTCGTTGCCCTTCCAAGGATATTGAGTCCCAGTCTACATACTCCCGAGATCAATCCCAGTGTCGATGGGAACAGGATTGATGGAACGCCTCTCCATAGCCACCTCCCACACTAGCCAACCCCTCTACACACTCTTCGCGGTCTCTTCTCCGATGCCTACTTCTTGCTTCTAACTCTAAATCCCTTACCAACCTACATAAGCGTTCGAGTTCCTCGTCCTTTCTATCGAAACGCTCATGCCCCAAGGCACTTGATAATGTCTGATGTGTTTGAAACGACCCTTCTCCAAGACCAAACTGCTCTTCCCCTTGTATATACTCCCTGTCTTCGCGCCTCTTTTGCCTCATTTCCTACCAACCGAATCCCCAAGAAGATCCTTCAGAGCCACTCTCAACATAACTTCCTAATTGCCTCTCAGACATTCTCCTTGTATATGAGTCTCAGTAGAACTACAGCTATGTAGGAGATCCCCACAGACGGCGCCAATTGTGCGTACCCAAAATACCTTTAACAAGTTAGGCCTAAAATTGGGCTCACAACTTACTTGTATAATGGGCTTAGTGTTTCCTACTATGAGTAGTCCCTTACCTAACGACCCAATGGGATACTCTAGTTCTCACGAACTCCTTTCTTTTTCCTCTACGGGTTGCCCCCCTTTTTGACGGTGATGGAACTATCCCACTTTTACCCTCTTTTTTCTTTCCAGAATTGCCAACTCCCTCTTCCAATTATATTCCCCTATTTATAACTTGAGATGGGTAGAGGTGTTATGATTGCTTTTTGATCTCACTCGTGTGGATGGGGTCTAATTTCACCAATTCTGATAAGAATATGCTCTGTTGGGAATGGTGGTAATGGCATTGGAACTGGTTCCAGCCTCCAAAAGACTACTCGGTAGCGATACTCCCCCAAGGCAATACCAAGCTACCTAGAACATAGGCTATTTTGAGCAAGCGCATCCCCGATCAAATTATATTTGTTCGGCATGTGCTTGCTTCTAACATGTTCAAGACAAGATGGACCTATTATGGTATTTGGGCTCATATTGGACCTTAAAGCGTGTCCAGACCAAGGTCTAAGGCCCGGTAAGTATGGGATCATGCATTGTACCATTAGGCCGGGGCCAAGGTTTGATGGGCCTGGGATCATACCCCATACAGATATCATCGTTCCATGTTAAAGGGTATAAAAGTTTTTTTTTTTTTTTTTTTTTTTGGAGAAAGTAGAGGATATAAAAGTTAATTGTCATAAAATATTTTGAAGATATATAACTTTTATTATATAAAAAAATTTATTGGTATTGTCTCTGTAATATATTTGTAACTTTAAGGTTTGTTTGAGATCCGCTTATTTTGCTGAAACTGAAAATTTTTTGCTGAAAGTACTGTAAATAAAGGTAAATATTAGTTAGAACAATACAGTGGAACCCATGAATAGTACCAAAAAGTATAATGGAACCCATGAATAGTACAAAAAATAAACTAAATAGTAAAATAAGTTGGCAAAAAATAAGCTAGTTAAACAAACACTTAGTCTAATTAGATATTTTTGAATCCTTGAATGGCCCCCTCTTAAATATTAGAATTGGTTAACTTTTAGGTTAGAAGTAATTTTTAAATACTTCCAGAGTACGGAGAATGATATTCCCTCCTCTTACATTCATAGTGGAGTTCACTTATCACATTTATGGTGGGGTCCACTATGAATATAAAAGGAGGGAGCACCATTTCTCTGTGCTCCAGGAGTACTTAAGAAACTTCCTTACGTTAGATGCTTTAACATACATATAAAGTGTTTGTCTGGTTTTTGAGAAACATTATATCATTGGGGGAAAAGAAAAGAACTCTGTCCTTGTAGAGATTAACTTTATGGCATAACTTAGCTAGTTACAATTCTTTAGCTGTTATATAATATGTTTAAATTAAATTTAACCATGTAATTGAATTGACCAATAAGACATATGATTGAATTTAATTGTTGTTAAGGGATATAATACTATTTGTGTTATATTGGCCAATAGGGTATTGTAGGAAAGAAAACTATGCCTAAGTTTTGCTCTTAATGTTATTAGCTAGGAAGTACGGACGCTTCATTAGGGGTGCCATATATGTGTCATACATGTGTTGTAACAATCTCCTATCTGTTGTATCATGTTATAATTTTTCAAAAATTGCTTGTGTCGTAGTATTGAACCCGTACCGGTCCGAGCATCCTAGGTTATTAGTTGCGTGAGAAGTGAGTTTCCATTTTCCTGTTTTTAGCTTTGTTTTTGTCTTGATTCATAGAATCTCTTGAAAAAAGTATTTATTCCACTTACTAAGAAAGCTGCATGATAGGTGGTGGTGGATTTCACAGCATCATGGTGTGGACCATGCCGTTTCATTGCCCCAATTGTGGTAGAGATGGCTAAGAATGCTCCTAATGTCATATTCCTGACCTGAAGGTTGATGTAGATGAATTGAAGGTAAACAAATCTATTCCTAACATGTTTCTAATTAATAACCTAATCTGATTCTACATTAACTGGTATGAAATTGAAATTCCTGATTAGTTCAATTGAAACCAATATATGTATGATTTTAACTATTCTGCGGACTGTAGCTGATGAATGGGCTGTGGAGGCGATACCACCCTTCTTGTTCTTGAAAGAAGGCAAATTAGTGGACAAGGTTGTGGGTACAAAGAAAGAGGAGTTGCAGATGACTATAGCAAAGCATGCCACTAATGTTAAATGATATGTAATATGGAGAATACATAAACCCCACTACTGTTTTGAGTTTTTTCTAAATTTCATTGGATGATAAGAACAGAGCGATGGCTCTGGTAGTAGCTGTCTAAAATGTCTGCTTGTATGCAGCTACAAAAATTAACATTGTAGCATATTTTGTATTAATAAGATATTATTTAATATTCGATTTATAAACTAATTTCTTTATGCATAAATTTAAATTATAAGAACTTAAAATTTAAATATTTAATTAATGACATAGATATTTATCTTTAATTTTCTTAGAGTTTTGCAAACGTGAGAGATATAAAAAAAAATATAATGTAATTGTGTATCTGTCAAAATTCATATCCAATAAAAAAAAAATATGAAAAATTACACTTTATTATCCTAAATTATACCAAGATTACACTTTATACCTTACATTTTTTGAATTCACACTTTATTACCTTTTGCACCTCAGTTTTAAGTTTGTCATTAAATAATTCGTGGCTCAACTAGGCTATGAACCTTTAACAGTAAACATGTACAGATTTTATCATCTACTCCAAAGTTGGCTAGTGTGTGTGTGTGTCTATATATATATATATATATTTGGTTACAAAGGATGCATCAAATTGAATCAGATTGAACCAAGTCAAACCTTACCGACATTATCGATATCTATTCATCTAGTCAATGGTTCCCAAAAAAAAAAAACTAACCGACCTTATCCTTATCGTTATCGTTCCCAATTAAAAGTCAAGATTATTCTTTGATTGACTTTTACTTTACCTTTGATAAAGTATTAAGTAAAAAAATTATTAGTTAATAATGTATTATTAATGTAAAATTTACATTTAACATTAATTATAGGACAAAATTTCTCTCCAGATTAATTTAGAGATAAATTCTTCACAACTTCTCTTATTTTATTTTATTAGATCTAAATTTTAAAAATTTAATCATTAAATTACATGTTTTTAACATACATAATGTTAAATTTCGTTTCTCAAAAAAAAAAAAATGCTAAATTTCATTCAAATCAAATGTTATTTACTATTCGATTAATAAATTTATTTTTTATGTATAATTTTAAACACAAAACTTAAATTTTAAATATTTAATTAATAACATAGCTATACTGATCTTTTATATTCTTGTATATGATAAGAACATGTAATTTAGTGTGCGTTTAGCATGGCTTAAAAAATCAGTTTTTTTTACTATTTAACTTATTTTTGCTACTATTTATGAGCCTCACTGCACTTTTTAATAGGAGTGTGCAAAACTTCACCGGAGCCGACCCAACTGACTGGGGCCGACGACACCATCCCGACTGTAGCGCTAACCGAATGAGCTGAGGCCGGCGTTCGGACTTCACCCTCCATTCTGATGCCAGTGCGGTGAAATCACCGGATTGAGAAATCCGAAACCGAGACTGTGGCCCAACCGAACCGATCTATCGTTCTGATTTTTTTATTTTTTTTTTATTTTTTATGAAGCTAATAAAACGACGTCGTATGTATGGCTGTTATTAAAAACAAAAAAAAAAAAAAAAAAAAACAAACAAACAAAAGGAAAAGGAAAACGGTGCGTTTTATGCTAGGTTTTCAGATTCTCAGGTGTATAAATTCATATTTTTCTCTCAAAATCTTTTAACTCTCTCTCTCGCCTGACGCAAAACAACGGTAAGCTTTTTCGTGTTTTCAATTTTGTTTGTCTTCATGTTTTACTGTTTTTTCCTTTTCATTTGTTTGGGAAAGCTGAAAGCATGAATGATTAAGTATTTCAGTTGGTTTGAATGTTTGATTAAGTTTGGCTGTTTGGGAAAGCATGATTTATATGTTAAGTGTTAACCCCGAGACTCACTGAGTCACTGTACCAAAACTTCCTTTGCCTACACACTTCCCTCTAACCCAAGAAAGTAGAAACCATGGTGATTTGTTTGAGTAAAGCTTTAACAGCTAAGCCAATACTATTGCTTTTAACACCTTTTAAAATCTCTCAAAGCAAAGCTTGTGTGACTGTGTCTATGTCTTTCTATTTTGTGGGGGGTCCAACTCCAAGTAGTTGCTTACATATATCAATATAATAGGGTAAACTGCAAATTACACTCCTAAAGTTTGGGGGTGATTGGATTTTACACCTTGAAATTTCAAAATTTAGATTTTACCCCGTGAAGTTTGGTGGTGTTTGGATTTCACACCCTAACGTTTCAGAATTTGAATTTTACCCTCTATTTTTTAGAAGTTTTTGGATTTTATTCTCTAAAGTTTTGGGGTGTTTGGATTTTAAACCCTAAAGTTTCAGAATTTGGGGGTGTAAAATCCATACAACCTAAACTTTAGGGGGTAAAATCCAAGTTCTGAAACGTTAGGGTGTAAAATCCAAACACTCTAAATTTCAGGGGGTAAAATCCAAATTCTGAAACTTCAGGGTGTAAAATCCAATCACCCCCAAACTTTAGGGGTATAAATTGCAATTTACCCAATATAATATTATATTAATTTTGGATGCTTACATATATAATATTAACTATTAAGGTTGACTATTTGTAGCTGCTTACATATATAATATTATATATACACGGATACTTACATATATAATATTAAGGTTGGCTGTTTGATTAAGGTTGTAATTTACTGATTTTTATATAAGACTTTAAATAGTGGACTGTAAACTACTGGAAAGACTATTATATTATATAGTCTAATAAGTATCCGATTAGCCCCAAAAAAAATAATATAATATAAAATAACTATGTCATTAGTCTATGTTGTTACTTTAGTAAGTTTATAGTTCAGTATAAACTATGTCTTAACTATGCCATTAGTCTTAGTTGTTATTTTAGTAAGTTTATAGTAACTGTTAGTCTACTAAGTACTAACTTTTTTTTTCTTCAGCATTTTAATTTTTGAGGGAGACAGAGATTGAGAGAGTTCACGCTTTCAATCATTCACGGAGAGGTAATCACTAATCACTCACTATATTCAGCATTTTGATTTTAAATTTTTAGTACTTAGTAACAACTGCTTTAAGTTTATATATATAAAAGTAGTTTTTATTTTATATTTATTTTGAGAACAATACAATAAATTCCTTGTTAATATTAGTGACATAAATTGTTGAGTAATGACTAATGATTGTTAATTTGTTCGATTGTTATTGTTGTAACTAAACTGATTAATTATATTTTGATATTGTTGTGGAAACTTTGTTTTTAGTTGGTTGGAAATTTTTTTGTTAAATGAATGTCGATGCTCCACCAGGATTTGGTGCCCCTAAGGACCCTAACCCTCCTCCTCCTAGTCCTGGTAGTGCTAACCCTAACCCTAACCCACTTAAACCTGCAGCACCAGTTGGACTTGGTGCATCACTTCCCCCACTATCACCTAAACAAGGTGGTAAGGACCCGTCTATAGTATGGCTACACTTCATTAAGTTGGCTAGTTCTGATCCCAATAATCCTAGGTCTGAATGCAAGTATTGTAAAAATCAATATGAATGTCATGGTAAGAAAAATGATACTTCGGGCATGTTGCAACACATGAAGGTGTGTAAGAAGTGGCCTTTTCCCCATTATGATAAGCAAAAAACTTTGTCTTTCCAAGCCAAGAGAGAAGGGGAAAGCGGTTCAAATGTGTTAGTGGTTGCAAACTATAGTAAAGAAAGGATAATGTTGGCGTTGGCAAGGATGATCATCATTGATGAATTGCCTTCTAAATTTGTGGAGTGTCAAGGCTTTCAAGAATTTATGGAAATAGTTGAGCCTAGGTTTCCTATTCCCCATTACACTATCATTGCAAGGGCTTGTATGAAGATTTATTCTAGTAAGGTGGATATTTTGAAAAGGGCTTTTGTTGGGCAACGAGTTTGTGTGACAACGGATACCTGGACATCCATACAAAACTTAAATTACATGGTAGTCATCGCACACTTCATTGATGGGGATTGGACTTACCAAAAGAAAATTTTAAACTTTTGCCCTATAGCTAATCACAAAGGGGGCACCATAGGTAGAGCAGTTGAGTCATGTTTGTTAAAGTGGGGTATAGATTGGTTGTTTACAATCACCGTGGACAATTGTAGTTCTAATGATGTGGCAATTGATTATGTGAAGAAGAAAACAAAAGAAAGAGATAGTGGCATATTGGGTGGTGAGTTCATGCATATGCGTTGTTGTACGCATATCTTGAATTTGATAGTGCAAAGTGGGTTGAAGTCTATTTATAAATCAATTACCAAAGTTAGGAATGCAGTGCGATATGTGAGAGCCTCTCCTGCAAAGTTTGAGAAGTTTCAAGGATGTGTTGAAAATGAGAAAATCAAAACTAAATGTTTGTTGTCCCTTGATATGCCAACAAGGTGGAATTCCACTTATTTCATGTTAGATTGTGTTTTGAAATTTGTGAGAGCATTTGATAGGTTGGAAGAGGCAGATGAGCATTACAAACTTTATTTTTGTGAAGCGGATAGGAATGGGAAAAAGCTCATTGGTCCTCCTAACTATCTTGATTGGAAAAATGTCAAGACCTTTGTTAAATTTCTTAGCATATTTTATGAGGCAACACTTAGATTTTCTGAGTCCTTGTTTATCACTTCTAATGCATACTTTCATGAGCTAATTAGCATTGAAGATCAATTGCAACAGTTGTGTAATGTTGATGGGGATTCACTTTTGAAGAGTATGGCGGTAGAGATGAAAAAAAAAATGATAAATATTGCAGAAGTATAGATAATATCAATTTGATGCTTTTTGTTGCTATTGTTCTTAACCCAAGTTATAGATTAAAGTATGTAAAGTTTTGGTATGGAAATGACAAGGGGGATGCGATGAGCTCTAAGGTTGGGGATGCATTGAAGAGGTTGTATGTGGAGAGAGTGGGTCAAAATGGAGTTTCGAGTTTTAGTGGTGCTTCATTGTTTGATTGCATTAAAAGTTATAATAATAGGTTTAAGCAACACTTGGCAGACGAGGACACTGTGGAAAGCAAATCTAAGTTGGATAGGTATTTGTTAGAATCTTCTGAGGACCTTGATGTGAAAGATTTTGGCATCTTGATGTGGTAGAAACTGAATTCTTCTAGATATCGAGTCCTTTCCCAAATTGCCCGTGATGTGTTGGCTATTCATGTCTCTACAGTTGCATCCGAGTCTGCTTTTAGTAAGGGGGGGCGTGTTTTGGATTTGTTCCGTAGTTCAGTATGTCCTAATACAGTTGAAGCCCTTATTTGTACCCAAAATTAGTTGAAGGATGCAAAGAAAAAAAGACCAATAAAGTTTCGGGAGTGCATGGATAATGTGGAGGATATGGATGGTTTTGAGACTGACACTGATAAATATATGTTCATTTTGTTTGTTGTTTATATCAATTGTTTATTTATTTGCTCAATGCTTATGAGTCATTTTATTTTGAATGGGATTGTAGAAATTGCATCGGTTTGCCCAATGCCTTTAGAGGAGGATCCAAGCACCGTTGTGTTGGATGATGATGAGTGATGTGCTACTCTTTACTTGGAGTTAGTTAGTAATTAGTATTATTTAAGTATACTTGCTATTATCATTCGTTTGTGTTAATTATAAATATTCTTTTGTTCATAAACGTTTTATTGTTATTAACACGTGTTTATTTTGTTTTGTTTAGTATTTTGTAGGAGTTCTAGAATGATGCATAATGCACAGACTTACTGGACAAAGGACTTACAAGAATTAGCATTCTTTTGCCTATATGTTAATTATATTTGTACATGTTATTGGTAGTGGACTTTTCACTAATGATAGTTATTTAGGTATTCATAGGTGGGATTATAATTGGGGATACAACCAATTAGCATTCTTTTGCTTAAATGCTAATTTAATTTGTATATTTTTCTTTCAGCATTTGTGGATAGTGACAAATGATTCTGTAATACATTATTAAGTGGATACATTAACGCTTATTGTTATTGACACTGACACACACAGTGACACTAATGATATTATATGCTGAATGATAGTATTTTGGGAGTTGAACTCTTATTGAGGCAATTTCAAAATATTTTTGCATGGTGAATGAAATGGAAAAATTTGGATAGTTTGGATCATTACTATTTGTTGACGAGATTTTTTTTATGTGAACTGATTTTTTGCATAAGTTTTAGATCATTACTGTTTAGGTGAACAGATTTTTTTTTTTTATAAAGTTTATGTTGAACATATTTTTTTTTTTATAGGTTGAATAGATTTGAGTTGATATATATTGAGATTGAGTAATGTATATTGTTAGTGTCTGATTGAGTAATGAGAAATTATGGTATAAGTATGAGTTGGAATATGCTTTTGTGTGTTAGCTGAATGTAAAAAAATATTATTTGGCATTTTTACTTTTACTTTTTTAATTTGACTTTTCTTTTGCTTCTGTTTTATGTGTGACTAGATTTTTGATGGCTTGCTAAATAATAAAAAATTGATTGTATTTACTTGAAATCTTGAACAGGTTGATATATTGATATTGGGCTTAAAAGCCAATTTTTTTATTATTAAAAAAAATACAATTTTTTTTAATATTTTAAACCGATCAAATCGACTAAACTGACCGCAAAAAAATGCACCGCTATAAGTCAAAAAACTGACCCTAGGCAGTGTGCATTGGTTCTAATTATGAAAAAATCGATCTCTATCAGTTCGGTAATAAATTTGGAAAAAAACTGCCCCTACCGAACCACGCACACCCCTACTTTTTAATATTATTCATGGGTCTCACTATACTATTTCAACTACCTTTTAGTTTTATCTACAGTATTTTCAGCAAAAAGTTTTCAATTTTAGCTAAATAAGCAGTTTTCAAATGGAAACTCAACGATTAGATTTTCCTCTCTGAAACGATCATAGAGAAACTTTTTTTTTCCTAATTAAATGCGTACAATTCGAATTGATATCCTCTAAATTTCCTGGGGAACTCTACCAAATAGATTTCCTAAAATTTTAACTATTCTTTAATAATTTATTGGTCTAAATTTTGTCATGTCAGCATTCCACTAACAACAATCTTAATTGTTTTATTTGCAATATTATTTTATTAATTAAGTTAAGAATATTGTTAGTGAAATGCTGACATGGCAAAATTTAAACTCTTAAATCATAAAAGAATAGTTAAGATTTGAAAAAATCTATTAATAAAGTATCCTAAAAATTCTAAAAGATCTTAATCCCGTACAATATATATACATTTTTATGCATATGTACAGAATATTGTACATTTTTATGCATATGGGTACGCATACGTTTAATTTACAATGTGAAATTGTGAACCTGTGACTGCGGCCGCGTGCGCTGTTTGAACGCCGTATGGTGTGGTTAAACAAAAATTCTCTATTCCGTCCGATGACGCAGGGCTATACGTCACTCAATCGCGTGCTCAGATTCAGAAAAATGGTAGTATAGTAATTCAGCTGCAAGTTGCTGGACATTTTGGTAAATTAGCAAACGTCAGCTATTTGGCTATAAATACATGGCATAGGTTTTTCTTATTCGCTCAAAACATCAAACAAAACATTTTACCTGCGAATCTCAATTTACTTACAAACAAAGAAAA
Source organism: Lithocarpus polystachyus (assembly GCA_033629205.1). Lineage (NCBI taxonomy): Eukaryota > Viridiplantae > Streptophyta > Magnoliopsida > Fagales > Fagaceae > Lithocarpus > Lithocarpus polystachyus. The sequence goes on along the minus strand of CM066163.1, from coordinate 11,117,206 downwards.
CAAAAATGGCTGAAGAGAACCAAGTTATTGGCTGCCACACTGTTGAGGCCTGGACTCAGCAACTTGAGAAGGGAAATGAGGCTAAGAAACTGGTATTCCATTTAACAAACACCCTTCTTCTTCTTCTTCTTCTTCTTCTTCTTTATTCGTCTGTGTAGTTTTTTTCTTTTCTTTTCTTTTCTTATTCAATTATTGTTATTATTATCATTTTGGGGTCTTTTGAATTCTGGGTTGTTAAGGTTGAAAGGGGTTGTTACATGATTTAAATACATGGTCTTTATTGGGTTTGATTTGGTACTTGGGATTGGCTCAAATTCTCTTTTTTTTTTTCTTCTTCTTCTTCTTTAGAATATATATATATATATATATATATATATATATATGCATACCTGAATTGAAATCCCAATAATTGATTAAGGGATTTGGTTAATCTTGGTTTTGCCTGATTCTGTTTGTTTGTTGTTTTTTAATGGTCGCAATATAACAACTGCTTTTTTAATGGCCAGAAGAATAAAGGTGAAAACACTATTTTTGACGTTACAATAGTTGATAGCAGTTAATTTGTTCTCTTATTATTTTTATCTTGCAACCAATTTAGTCCTACCTTTAAATTGTTAAAGAAAAATGTCTAAAAATGTCTACGGCACAAATGGTTTGCATGATTAGCGGCTATAATAATAATTTAAAATCAAATAATTAAACATTAGAAAAGTCAACTCAGCATTTTAATAAGAAACTGAAAATTTTAATTGAAAAAAAATCAAATAAAATGAATTAAAAAAGAATCAATTTATTTTCTTTTCTTTTTGAATTCATTCACTTTCTCAGCGACCAAACACTATACCCAGCAAGCAACAAAGTAATCTGAAAACTTTGAAGCTTTTTTGGTGCTTCGGTCCGCTTATCGGAGCGAATAGTTTGAAAATTTTGAAGCTTTATCTGTGCTTCGGTAATTGGAATAAGCTAAAGAAATGAACACCGTGCTTGAGAATTGTTCATCTTTTGAAAGCCCTTGAATTGTTCAGATCTGAAAGTTCAAACAACTGTTATTGTGATTGGAGGAGTGGGTTTGTTGTTGCATCGGTACTTGTGATTCATCATGACTCCTATTTGTTGAAGAAGAGAAAATCTGAGTAGTCAATATTGTAACAATGAGATTTGTATAATATTAAACCTAAGTTGAGCTTTATAACACTAATATGATAATAACACGGATGCTTCTTGTTGGATCTGTGTATAGTTTTGATAGCTGTGTGAATGTGTGATTTGTGTCTTGTTTCTTGCTTGCTGGGTATCATGTTTGGTAGTTAAGAAAGTGCAAGAGTACAAAAGAAAAAAAATTGAAGTTTTTTTAAAAATCCACTTTCTTTGATTTTTTTTTTTTTCATTCAAATAATTTTTTCAGAATATGTTATCCGATTCATGTGTATGTCAACAATTCAAATCGTTTGTCACGTAGACATTTTCTATTAGCAATTTAATGGTAAAGACCAAATTGATTGCTACCAAAATGTAAGGACTAAAATTGACTATGTCCCAGAAATGTAGGAACCAAAATGATGTTTTCACCAAGAATAAAATATTTGTAATCAACTTGCATTGAATTTTTTTTCTTCTTAAATTCGAATTGATAAATTTCAATAACGTATTCGAATTATCTAGATTTAGTTTTTGTCAGAGAGAAAAGTACTAAACTAATATTGGAAAGGTTCTTGATTCAATTTCTCTATGGGACTAATTACCCTTATAAATTTTAATTAGATATCATCATTTCATATATCAGGGTATAAAACTTAATTGTCATACAATATCGTGTATTTTTAAGATTTATAACTTTTATTATAAAAAAAAAGTATGGGTATTGTCTGTATAATATATTTGTAGCTTTGGTCTAATTAGATATTTTTGAATCCTTGAATAGTTCCTTCTTGAATATTTGAATTGGTCTACTTTTAGGTTAGATGATCTAACATACATATAAAGTGTTTGTCTGGTATATTTAGATATTGGTAAAGCAATGTGCTCAGAGAATCATTATATCATTGGGAAAATATATATATATATATATATATATTTGCCCTTGTAGAGATTTGTTATGGCGTTATGGCATAGCTTAGCTAGTTACTAATAAGACATATGATTGAATTTAATTGTTGTTCAGGGATATAATACTATTTGTGTTGTATTGGCCAATACTGTATTGTCCTTAATTGTTGTGTGAGAATTATGAGTTTCCATTTTCATGTTTTTAGCTTTGTTTTTGTCCTGATTCATAGAATCTCTTGAAAAAAAAATGCCATTTACTAAGAAAGTTGCATGGTAGGTGGTGGTGGATTTCACGGCTTCATGGTGTGGACCATGCCGTTTCATTGCCCCAGTTCTGGCAGAGCTTGCTAGGAAGACTCCTAATGTCTTATTCCTGAAGGTTGATGTGGATGAATTGAAGGTAAACAAATCTATTACTAACATCTTTCTAATTAATAACCTAATCTGATTCTACATTAACTTGTATGAAATCTGTGCGTAATTCAATTCAAACCAATAAATGATTTTAACTTCAAAAAAAAAAAAAAAAATTACTTGGCTGTCTGCAGACTGTAGCTGAGGAATGGGCTGTGGAGGCGATGCCAACCTTTTTGTTCTTGAAAGAAGGCAAATTAGTGGACAAGGTTGTGGGTGCAAAGAAGGAGGAGTTGCAGCTGACCATAGAAAAGCATGCCACTTCTGTTGAATGATATGTAATATGGTGGAGAATATATGAACCTGAGCACTGTATGAGTGTTTTCTAGTTTTCATTTGATGATAAGAGTAAAGCTACTACTACTCTGGTAGTAGATGTCTAAAATGTGTGCTTCTTGTATGCAGCTACATTCTACCTTCTAATATTTGTGGTTTTAAGTAATGTGAAGTAGTCCACAGTGCTTTTGTTTATGTTTATATGATATTTCCTTCTTTCTTCTTCTTCTTCTTCTTGCACAGTTGTTATGTTAAAGACATTGAAGCATATTGTAATGCTTCTAATTATCATTTGTTGGGAAATTATAAACATTTAGTATAAAAGATTGTTTCTCTTGCACGCAGATGCACTCTGTAGCCATATAAGTGGGGGGTTCCCTGTCATTTGACTATTGGCTCAAAAGGGGTATTAGCAAGGCTGCCAACTGATTATGGTTTAATTTGTAAGTTGCAGACCTGATTTTGACCTGTACTGGTCAAACAAAATCTCAGTCCTCGTTTGGCCATCCTAGCTGCCTAGGCCAAGAAGCCGTGTTTAAAATTTCAGGAAACCCAATAATATATAAAATATGAGTTTATAGTTGGGAGAGTCAAGTGGATTGAACAATTTATAGTTTTCATTATCAATCAATTGTTTAAATTTAAATTTTTGTAGTTTAAAATAATATATAAAAGATGAATTTATGAATTGAATGATGTATAACAACTGATTATCATGAATATTGGTATACATGTTAAAACTTAAAAACATATAAAACATGTAATTCAATTGTGAAATTTTTAAAATATGAATTAAATTACAAATTATTAAATAGTGTAATATTGTTTAGAGTTACATCAATTATAGGTAGCGAGAATTAAAGGGATTTTTTTTTAATTTCTCGTTTTTGGTGGAAATGGCTTATATATCATTTTATACCCTTATCTGGCTGCAAAAGGTTGCCACAAAAGTTGAGGTCCCTTGGGCACTTGCCATTACAAGGAACGTTATTGGAAGTAGTTTGGGTCCAGTGTTCAATAATATTGGACTTATTAAAATAGTAACACATATTTATTTTTAAATACGTGTCACAATTTGAGCGAGTCCTGAAACACCGGACCTATTCCATACCCAAATTTATCTAAATTATTAATGATTTCCCAAATCTACTTTTCTGTTCGTCAATATATACATCCCAAGTCTTTGTGAAAGGACAGCAGAAATAAATTCTGATGTTGACCAATAAAGTGGAAGATGAAAGAAAGTGAAACATAAGGCTAAATTAACGAGTAAGGAAGGCATTATTGTATGGACCAGCCAAGCCCCAAAGCTCCTATTGAGCATTGACTAACGGAAAGTACTACTCAGTTTCACTTTAGGATGGCCCATGTGATAGCAGTAAAGAGGACTGGATAATGGATAATAATAAGGAAAATGCTCCGGACACAAGTCACACAACAAGTCTTATCATTTTTGTCGCAACTCGACCACTGGATAATGGATAATGATAAAAAAAAAATGCTAGGTACACAACTAGTCACGTAATTTTTGTCACAATTCTATAAGGTAAATTGTGACAAAAGTTGTAAAAATTTGTGTCTCTTACGTTACTTTTAAGATAAATACTAATAGTAACAGATAATGTAACACACATTTCTTTACCAAATTGATTGCAAGTTTGTAACTCAAGCTTGTTGCATTAGCGAAGGCCATCATTTTAGTGTCCCACTTCTATTCTCAATGTAAGAAGAAAAAGACATTACAGGCAGGGCCGCCCTATGCTAGTTACAGTTGGATTTAAGAGGGCTTAAGATTGCTACAGTACACAAATCTCTTAATGGAGCTGAAGACTTTAACTGGCTTATTCTATAATTCTGTATTGAACAACTAGTTATTAAAGCATTTTGAATATATTTATTTGATGAGAAAATAGACTGGATGTGGCTGAATTGGGCTTGAAAGTAAGCCACAAACCTATTTGGATGTCAAGGTTTTGGGATTGTGCCTGACGTACTGTTGTTAATAACTTTGTAGATATATCATATCAGGCCATCCTTGATCCAACACAAAATTTCAGCAACCAAATCAGATTGTCTATTAGTCAAGTCCATGTTAGGCAAAAGGCAGTTGCTAAGGAGCAGCGGTAAAAATGGCAATTTCCCCCTATTTCCATTAAAGTAGAGAGAAGCAAGGAAAAAGATGTTTTGCTAATAGGAAGGAGAGTGTTTACTAGTAAAAATCCTTAAGATGGCAATGTATAATACATTAATAAGTGAAATGTAACTTACAATTCAGTGGAAGTGCTTGTGTCTTTACACAATAATCGTTCTTGAAGCATATATTTTACTAATACTCAATACCAATTGTGCTTAACTATTACCTTCTACTACCCATAAATAATTTCTTATATTGCCAAAGAATCACAGATTATTTGTAGCTTGGCATAAAACAAGGAATCATTATTGGTCACCAATCCCTTACTGAAACTTGCCCATCCACCACAAAGTACTTGCAGAAGCATATTTTCCAGAAAAAGGAAAAATATTGCCTAGATGAGATACCCCTATGTGTATGTAACTCGTTGAATCCCGCATTAATCATGATATTGAAAGTTCTTCTCCTGTTATATTACCATTCTTGTTCTTCATTTCATGCTTAATTGCTTCTTGTCATATGCAGGCTATGATAATTTCACCAGAAAGTTTCTACCTGCTTTTTACAGTGTTCTCATCTCCTTGAATTGGTTTCAGTGCCTGTACTTGCTGAAGAACAAGTAGCTTCCACTGATAATCGCTTCAACATGGCAGGACATGGATCTGCCCCAAAGGTAGTGTTTGATATGGTAACCAAGCAACTCTCCTGCCCCATGCATTTCTGTGAAATACATGACGTTAAGAGATGTTAGTACAATTTTTTTTAACAGAAGATTTGCAAGTTTGTAAAACCACAACTAGATCACATATATTACAGAAAAAAATAAAGATTGCAGTTGAGTAAGTGCCTTTTTTACAACTTCAAGAGAGTTTGGTGCATGGCAGGTTCCCTTTTGGAAACTTCCACAAGTTCCAGAAGGAGTCCCAAAACTTGCAAATTTAATAGTTGATATGGACTCTCCTGTTGCACAGCGCAAGTGAACCTTGGCCTGATGAAGCAGTTTTGGTTCACCATGGCCCTCAGTACTAAAATTCTCAATTGTTGGGTGGTGCTCAGATGTATCAGCACAAACACGTGTTACTGATCTCCGCACAAGAGAAATCTTCGATACATCCCCACCAAGTTCCTCAAAAACTACCAACAAATTTTGTGTTGGCTTTAACCAGGACCTTGGAACATGATACCTGAATAATACATAATGTAAGTTAAACAAGTATGAAGAAATGTCTAATGAACCAAGCTCAGCTTGCCTTTTGCCCAAATTGCGATCTTGAGGGCAGGTATAAAGATTTAATTGCTATGTTAAATGTTTTGATAAGCAGCAACTAAGAATCTAATACCATCTTTGGGTTGGTTGGTCACAACCAAGCTGGCATTTTGTGGGCCTGAATGTCCCAGAGTAGCTACAAGTATTGCAATCGCCTTTTGCATAGGCCATCCAGTATCTTCCTATGCTCTGTCCATTGATCCACACTTGACCCTTTCCCATACTCTGCATGTCTAAAGCCAGTGGCTCATTTCCTTTAGGTGCATTGATATAAGCCTGCAATTACCAATTTATTTAGCTTCTAACTGAACTTGTCTGTAACACTAAATATTTTGTCTTGTTCCTCCTCCCCCCCCCCCCCCCCCCCCCTTTTTTTTTTAAATATATATTTGTAGTCCTCCTACCTTATACCATGTCAGAGGCTGATGGCTTTGCATAGCTAGTGATCCTCGGATCCAATCAACAGATGAGGCTCCATTAGGAGAGACCAAATTCATAGCCTCTCCTTTTAGGCCAACCTGTATACAGAAGATACTGTGAGACAAACTTTTGGAATCAAGACAAAACATAAACAAACTGAATAAGATGTTCCTGCATTTGTGTCCATATAACTGCTCTGTCTGACCTGGTAAGACCATTTCTGCCATGATAAGTCTCTTTGCCCCTTGTCAAGACCATGTAGCAACACCGGACCAAGGATTCCTGTTTTCCATGTCTCATAATGGAATCCGACATTCTTCAACAACACAGAAATTTAGTCAGTACCTGAAATAACTTAATGGCTTATGCTTTTTCCATGTTAATGATCTAGTTGGGTCAAGTCTGGAAGAGCTTCTGCAGCCCCATGCTAAAGGACCCAAAGATTAGGAGAATGGGCCAGTTAACTTGCAGTTTGACAAATGATTAAACTGCCAGATTTGCATTTGGACAAAGTCATGGATGGGGCACTAACCGGTAATCCCACAGCTATACTGAGTAGTGCAATTTTATTTGTTCCAGCATGCAGGTTGACGGATCCAGTAAATGTGAATTGCCTCTGCTCCCTGGTCCCAAAGGTCGACCCTGTAACAAGTTATAACACGACATTACCAAACTAAATTTTCTGGTGTGAGAGTATGCAGGTACTAATTCGAAGTACTAGTCCACTAGCAAAAGACAATATTACATTTTGGCTGGGCTTCAAGTCAATTACTAAGGTTAAATTCAACAAACCTGAATATTGCCCGTTGATGAAGACGTGAACAGCATGCCCAGCTGACTGCACGCTAAGAGTGGGCTTTTGTCCTCGCAGAAATGATTCTGACGGATTAACGTCAACACTGAAATGACATCCAAACTAGAAAATTATACAAAGCAAGGCCAAAATCCAGAATAGATCACATAGGCAGTCAGAACATGTGCACTCTAGATGAATCTCTGTCCAGTGTAAAGAGTAAATTGAGTATACGTTAATAGGCCAGCAAGTGTAGAGAAGACTTTTAAATATAAAATTGTTTCTGCAAGCCCTGCAACGCTTGAGCCATCTTCCATTTCATCTCTCTTCCCCATCCCAACCCTCAATTTCTCACCAATTCCTAATTCATTGTGTTACACAACCAATCTATAGTAATGAAGAGCGAAACTAAACAAATTTATATGGATTGTGGAAGCCACAGTCAGGTCACATTTTAATTTCACAAAATATTAATAAGACTTAAAGATAGAAAATAAATGCCCATTCTCCCTTTTACTTTTAATTTAAGATGTTCTTTCATGATACCTTGGGAATTTCTTAATTCACTAATGTGAAAACATTATTTAGGGCTTTGATATCCATTAAACTACAAATTGACAAATTAGGGGATAAGTATTCATGAAATGGATGATGTAGCAGCTCACCTGGTTATGTACCATAGATAGTCACTCGAGTCTCTGGTAACATTTACTTGTTCCAAGAGTCCAACAGTTGTCATTGATGATTGGTCCACTAGAGAAGAAATATCTTCACCATAAGTCTCCCATGAGAGCAATTCAGAATCGGTAGGCAACATTTGCATCTGTGAAGTTTGAACTCCCACCTTTTTGACAGGACAATTGTGTCAGGCCTTTGTCCGAAAAAACAAAGCATAAAATAACCTATTCCACCACATCAGTTGTTTTTCCTTCTGACAGGGATTGAGATGAAAGCAAGAACTTTACTTACCCTTGCAGTATTAAATACAGCATTTCTGCAGTCAGGAAGGATGCTAATTGACCAAGGAGGCAAATCGTAATGCATGTTATTGAATAATATCCTAGCAGCAGAAGTTGTGTGGTAGTTTGCAAGAAAAGCTGCACACCGTCCTCTCCCTGAAGAGAAAACATGAGCCTGGGAGATGGCCATAATTGAGTTAAGCATTTCCATTGCCAAAGTTAGTATTGACATGGATTTTTCGACTAAGAAAAATAGCTGACCTGCTGATAGGTTCCTAAAGAAGTAACAACAGGATCTGAAGAAACTAAAGCCTGTTCACATAGCTTAATAGCTCGATGAAGCTCCTTCAAATGACCATATTTTGGTTGCCTGATCAAACCTAAACACAGTCCAAAACAGCTAGTTGTGACTAAGAGTTACAAAATATAAATTGACATTGCCAAAGTGCTATTTTTACAGGGAAGGAATCAAGATCCAAAAAGTAATGAACTCAAAGCAGGATAGAATATAGAAGTTTTGTTTGAATGCAAGATGTGGCAACATATTCTGAACAATATTTGGAAGTCATTTGAATTCTTGGACTAATGTCACAATGAATTTGAGTTCAGGGAAACACATCCATTTGGGAAAACATGAAAAGAACTATTTGGTGTAGTTTGGAAACTTTAGAAATCACTTGCAAAATACATAATTAATCCATGGGTTTGTGGGTCATTAATGAAATTTCTTGCTAGGCATGCCTACATGGTGAATACATTTAAAGCATCACAAAAATCTTGAGAAAATTTATCATGATGAATTTGAGCTCAGCTTTCTCACCATACTCATCAATTGGGGCATCATAGTCATAACTTGTTGTAATGAATGGACCTCCAGCAGTGCGTCCAAAGTTTGTTCCTCCGTGATACTGTCACAAGCCATAAGTCATTGACTAAGACCTCAAATTTAGTGACAGGAAAAACTAGTCCTTTTTAAAACAGAGAACTGATTCACACAAGATAACAAACCATGTAGTAGTTTATGTATGAGCCACCCTTTTGTATGAAACGAGCAACACCAAATGCCAAATCTTGAACTGGTCGTTGGTGAATTGTGCCACCAAACTCTGTGAACCTAATCATTAAGAGGGGAGAGTGGGGAAATGAGAGAAGTATGTTTGCATTCATACTGTCAGCTTCAAATGTACCGAAAGCACTTATTTACCAGCCACTCCAAGCCTCAGTCCACATGGTAGGTTTGTAAGCTTTATTGGGAGAGAAAGCATCACAGTAAAAACCGTTACATGCATTTATCTGTAGTCAAGATATGGAGAGACCAAACTCAGAATTTTCAGATGAGTTAAGAGGATTAGTTATGCAAGAAATTTTAACTCCAAGTTAATCTTCAAGATTTAAAACTATTCGAAAAGTCTATAATACTATAGCCAAGTTTCAAAGTAACAAAGGAATAGGTAGGTCCAGCATGTAAGATAAAAAGGAGAGCTCACCACAGGGTCTGGGGCATCGTCTTCCTTGCACATCACCCATGGAACTCCTGTATTCAATCCAACGGCCATTTTTGCTGCCCAATTTATATACGCATGGCCAGCAGCTCCAAGTGCCTTGCTTTCAGGCCCATACTCGTTCTCAATCTATGCAAAGCAGAAGAAGAATATACTACAAATCAGTTCATACAAGAACCATTCACTGCTATTAATGCCAAATCCATTGTTGGCCAAAACTCAAAAGTTGCTACTGCCTACCACACATATCTTGACATCCATCAAAACAGATACACAGGACCTAAAACTTTACAAGGCCATATGTCAAGAAGCCATACCTGAGAAAGGATAATGGGACCGCCTTGCGAAGCAAATAGCCTTTCATTCTTCATCATCTGGACAATCTTCTGGGTGAACCCTTGCATTGCCGTCTTCATGACAAAACATTTACACAATTTTAATTATTAAACCAACATGAACATCATAATTGTTACTATGTTCCTTTTTTATTTTCTTTTTTCACTTCAATTTGACATATCAGATTAGGCCTCAAATTTTCAGAAACAACTGAGGGAAGTAGAGGAATAAAAAACCTTGAAAGGCTCATTATCTGTTCTGAAGCTCATACCAGGAACATACTTCAACCAAACAGGGAATCCACTGTATCAAAGAGAGAATGACAGCCAAATCAACCACTCATACAAACTTTGAAAAAAAAAAATCTAACATCAAGCATTTACTTTGCCATAAAGATAGAAAACATGTTACACATGTAGATCTAGCCAAAACAATAAAATAAAACAAAAGTGGAAGTTAATAGGTACCCAAAATTCCATTCTGCACAAACATAAGGTCCAATGCGGAGATGAGCATAGAGCCCTACTTTCTGCACTGTCTTAATGAACCGTACCAGATCATTCCTCCCCTCAAAATTATACTAAAAACCAAGTTCACACAAAAAAGAAGAGGCTTAGATTTAAAAATATAAAACAAATGAAGTGTAAAGTGAAGAGAATAGACCAAAACAAAGTGGAAGTAAGAAATGGTGCAGATCAAGAATGGTACATTGCCAGGAGAAGGTTCATGAACATTCCAAAACACATAAGTGTCTATGACATCCAAGCCTCCATCTTTAGCCTTCTGAATAAGGTCTTCCCACATCTAAACAATTACAAAACCCATTACACAAAAAGTCCATAGAGTCACAGAAATCCACAAACAAACCACTTCTTTCAGATGAATTCAAAGAAAAGAGAAAAAAGAAAGGTTAGGGATATACTTCAGGAGTGCTTCTGGGATAGTGAATGGAACCAGAGATGAGAATTCTCCTTTGGCCATTGATGAGAATAGCCTTCTTATCGTACGTGACACTGCATTGTGTCAGCTCAGAACCATGATACAAGACCATCAAAAGCAAGATCAGTAGCTTGGAAACTGAGTGAGTTTCCATATCTTTTCTCTCTCTCTCTCTCTCTCTCTCTCTCTCTCTCTCTCTCTCTCTCTCAAACTATGTAGATGGAAAATTTTGAAAGCGGAGCTCAGAGTGGCGAAATGTGTGTGTGGCGTGGGGAGCAGAGTGAGATAGAGAAGCTCTGAGACTGAGCTTCTGTGATATAGCTACTACTGTGCAACAATGGCAATAGTTTGGGCTTCTCCTACTTCATTGAATATTACTGCTGTCAGCTCAGAACAAGTAATTAAGTACAATTTTTGTGTTACTAAAAAATATTAATTAATGCACCGGACTACGGTCTCTTTATATCTCTGAAGTTAAAATTAAAAAATAGTAAGGAAGTTAAAAAAATTTTACCGAAAATATTACAAATAAAAGTAAAAATTAGTTAAAATAATATAGTAAGACTTATAAATAGTATTAAAAAATGCAATGAAGTCAACGAGGGCTTAGTTCAGCTGGTAAGGCTCGGACGCTTTGTCTAACCAAGCTAGGTTCGAGTTCCGCTGTCAACCACGTCCGTTGATGGACATCGAAAACATTGGCAACCTGTCAAGTGCTCAACCAACAATGGCAACAATGGCAATAGTTTGGGCTTCTCCTACTTCATTGAATATTACTGCTGTCAGCTCAGAACAAGTAATTAAGTACAATTTTTGTGTTACTAAAAAATATTAATTAAAGCATCGAACTACAGTCTCTTTAGGTCTACTTATTTGGCTGAAGTTAAAATAAAAAAAATAAAAAAAAAGTTAAAAAACTTTTATCAAAAGTATTACAAATAAAGGTAAAAATTAGCTAAAATAGTATAGTAAGATTTATAAATAGTGTTAAAAAGTGCAGTGAGGTCAACGAGGGCTTAGCTCAACTGGTAAGGCTCGGACGCTTTGTCTAACCAAACTAGGTTTGAGTCCCGCTGCCAGCAATGTCTGTTGGTGGGCATCCAAAACGTTGGCAACCTAATAAGTGCTCAACCAACAAGCGCCCTAATCGGAGGCTAGCGTAACCTAGGGAACCCTTTTTTTCCTTAACCAAAAAAAAAAAAAAAAAGTGCAGTGAGACCTATAAATAGTGATAAAAATAAGCTGAGTAATAAAATAAGTTAGCTTTTTTAATTCGGAGTCAAATGCGCACGTACGATTAAAATTTTGATATATTATCTTATTTTCATAAATTAATATGTTAAGGTTTAAAAATAAAATAGGGTAAAAGGGGTATTTGGTTTGCGTTTTCATATAATTATTTTCAGTTTTTAAACAATATTACACATATTTTCATATATTTTTTCACTCACACATATTCCTTCAAATGTTTTCAAACAACAATTTTCATTTTTTAAACACAAGTACTAAACGGGCATATTTGTAAGTTGTAAACTCAATTTATCATTTTTGTTTTAAAATTTCTTCTTTATATTATATTATTATCAAATAAATTTCATGAAACAGAGGATGATGTGTCATGAATTCCGTTATCACATGAACAAGTTTCCATCTATCTCAATGATAACTATATTTTTGAAACTATATAAAATCTAAAGCCATGCATTTTATGCATAATAATAATTTTAAAATGAAAGTCAAAATGGAGAACTAAATATATAATTTAACCATAAAATAATTGTTGTCATTTTTTTTAAAAATAATTACAACATGCTGCTAATCCCAAAATTCGAACATTTTCCTCCCTAAACCTCATTCATAAAATAATCGTTACTATCTATTAGCTAAATAGAGCAAGAAATGAAATTCGAATCATAACCAACCTGCACCGTATAGGGTTAGTATTATTGGATTGTCACTCGTACTCAGCACTTAAAAAGCTCTTAAAAATCAGTCAACAAGTCCTAATCAGTGACCACTAGGGATATTTTAATGCATATGTTTTCGCGTGATGCAAAATCATTGAATTCATTGATGTTTGTATGTGTCTACCTAACAGGGCCTAGGAAAAATTGGGTAACCCAAAAAGATATTTGAGATATTTCATAGTTTGTACACACACACACACACAATGTTATTGGAAAAAAGTTGGTGGGAGAATGAGATCTTGGGCCGTTTGGAATTGTGGAAAAAAGTTTTACTTTATGTTTTGTCTTAGCCTTTCATAGATAAAAAATTTTTTAGCTTTTTTTTTTTTAACATTTAACTTAAAAGTTAATAAATTTATATTTTTCTATAAAAACTTGGCAAATAAATTACCAAAAATAAGTAATTTTCAAACTAACACTAATAGCATTTGCATCGGCTGGTGCAAATTTTTTTGTTTATTTTAGCATAAAAACTTAATTTTTCTAATTTATGTACTCACTTTTCAAAACACTCAACGTCAAATTATCTATTTTACACAACATTTCATTAAAATATTACTTTCTTACCAATTATTTTTATTATTATCTCCAGGCATATCTCTCTCTTCCTCATAGAGTGAAGTAAATTATGGCCAATAGATTGACAGATATAAGTAGTTTTTAAATTTAAATAAGTAAATTGGACATTCAACATCAAATTAATTATTTTATACTATTTTTTATTATTATTATCTCCAGTCTAGTCATATCTTTCTCTTTCTTACGGGGTGAATTAAATTATGCCAATAAATTGATTGTATACATAGTTTTTAAATTTAAATAAGTAAACTTGACACATTTTTGTATTATGCACGTACGGTCGGATGTGACTCACCTAAAGGTCCTGAACCGGAACTACTGTGTAAAGTTGTATTGTTTGCTTTGTCTGCATATGGCATCATCCCTATCGTGTAAAATAGTTTTTCCCGCGCTATGACAAATTTTAATCTTTCGTGACCAAGTTTGTCAAGTCTTGTCTATGCCTCATGGCCATGGGGTTGCTACCATGTGATCTGTCTTCCACCCTTTTGTTTTTTAACCTCTTCATTCATTCTTGGATCAACGACATCTGGACCTGTCATTCATTCACCACGTTCTGTTGTTTTTTTCTTTTTAGTTTTTTTTTTAGTGTTCTGTCTTTCTTGGTTTGGAATTAATTAAAAGAATAGAGTGGATAAATTCTTTCAAATTGGAGAGATTTTGAGAGAGAGTAAAGTGGATAAATTATTAGCCAAATGAATTTTTTAATTTACCCTTTCTAAATTAACAAAATTATCATTTCTAAATGGCTAATTACCCCCTTCTTCCTTACTAATTTTAAAAAAATCCAAACAATATAGAGAGGAACCATTCCCTTTTACTCTTCTCTCCATTACTCTCCTTCCCTCTACTTCCCTCTACTTCCCTCTACTCTCCTCCTTCTATAAACTTCCAAACAGGCCATAACTGTTGGTGTTTCTTGTATCTACACTCACGGGATTCACTTAGTCTCATATATTTGGAGATATGTAGGACTTTATATATAAATATATATATCTCAAAAATGTTTTAAATTTTTTTCAGTATGTAAGTGTATTTTTTGGATAATGCGATGGGGGCGTTTTTGTATTCACAGGACACGTGGAAGTTTTGGAAAAGATTGGATTTCTAATAACACTTAGGTTAAAGTTGTGGTATGTCTTTATGTTATAATCTATTTTCTTTTCTTTTGAGTGTGTGTTTGTTTCTGAGAAAAAAAAAAAAAAAAAAGAGATTAAATGTCGGCTAGAATTTCCTTTATTGCTAAGTAAGGCCGACTAAGATCCTCTAGACCAGGTCACAAAAGAGTTAGCACACTAAAAAAAATCAAGTACCTAATAGTCTAATACACAATGATAATATCCTCTTTAGAGGATAGCATAGTGAAAGTGAATTTTTGGAGAGTGAGCCTCACTAGAGGTAGCAAAGTTACAATTGTCTTTGGGTTTTAAGCTTACAAAAACTAAAAGAGCATTGGCAGCAAGCTCCTTAAAATAAGGTAAGGAAACAAAATAGTGAAGGAAAACCAACAATTAATCACCCCACATCAGCTTTACATATCCCTTCCATGTTTTGGGGTTTTGTTATAGACTGCAATTGTTCCCTATTTTTAGAGAGCATAATTCAATCCCTATTTCATTTATTTATTGTTTTTGTGTCTTGGTAAATTGTAATAAAGAAAAACTGGTACTTTGAATGGTGAGAGATATAATAAAAAAATGCATGACAAATTATATTTTAATACACTAAAAGATACCAACCAGTCGAGTTATAAATCCTTTAACCCTGATGTTTTGTTGGAAACAACAAAATGTGCCAATTAGTTGAATTACATAGCTCTTGGTTTGAGACATACACTTACTCATACATGATTTCGCAATTAATTGAGATAATAAACTATGATTAACATGCAAATAAAAAAAATGCTAGTGTTTATGATGGAACCATGTGAAAATGATATTGACCCAATTAATTACAATTATTATATCAATGAGTAAGAAAGGAGTTTGTACCTAGGGTAAGTGGGTAGGTCTTTTTGTTTTGGACAAATAAACAAGACTAATTCAAAAAGGGACATGATCAATTAACTACATGTGCCTCCCTAATTGAAATGAGTTTGTACCTAAGGTGAGTGGGTAACTCTTTTGTTTTGGTTAGAAGTCTGGCATGAGTGAAAAAGTAAAGTGATTAGACAAAATAAGAAAAATAGGTTCTTATCCTAAAAGGGAAACAAATATAGGTAAATTTATGCCAATACACTAAAAGATGCCAACTAGTTGAATCACAAATTCCTTGACCTTGATGTCTTTATTGGAAACAACAAAATGTGCCAACCAGTTGAATTACATAACTCTTGACTAGAGACATACAGTTATTCATACAAGATTTCACAACTAATTGAAATTATAAATTATAATTAATATGTAAAAAAAAAATTGTGCTTAAGATAGAACGATATGAAAATGATATTGACCCAATTAGTTACAATTGATTATATCAATGAATGAAAAAGAGTTTGTACCTAGGGTAAGTAGGTAACTCCCTTTGTTTTGGACAAATAAACAAAGACTAATCCGTAAAAGGACACGATGAATCATCCACATGTACCTCCCTAATTGGATGATAATGACCTACCCTCCAAGCCACCTACACCTTACTTGTAGATATCTTTAAAAACACAAAGCAAATGTCTGCCTTGTCTCTCTTTAGATCTCCAACAAAGAAAAGGTACACAGGCTGGCCCAAGAGCACAACCCTAAGACAGCGGGGCCATGCCCATGCCATTGCTCGAATAATGTGGGATACTTCTTCTTCGACCGTAGTCCATTATTTGTAGAGCAAACTTCGGATCCTTTAATGTATTTATTACATCTTTCTTTATTTGTCTTCTTTAATTATGAAAGTTTCTTTACATTTTTTTAGTGCTCTTCCTTCCTTCTCACTCCTTTTACTCTCATTCAAGAAATGGTACCCTATGTTAAATTTTTGTCATACTGTAGTCACTCCTTATCTTAAATTTTTGTCTGAGGCGTTCATTTAAATTAAATTTGTTTGTTTGTTATTTTTTTTAATAGAAATAGGAGTTTATGATATAAACTCATCGATCTAACGCCATGTGATGACAATAAGTAATATCAAATCCTTGACAAGGTTATTATCGTGGGTACAACACATTCGTTGAAGTGTCACTATTTAAACCGCGTAACTTCTGTTAAGTATCATGTAAAGTAATATAAGAAGAACTACCATAAAACCATATTCCTATGATGCGGTAGTAATTAGAATGTCTTTGTTGATTCTCAAAAAAAAAAAAAAAAAAAACACTTTGCCTGACATTATTGATTTTGGACCATTTTTTATATAAGAATAATGCAATTTTTTTTAACAAATTGTATTAGCATAAGAGAGCATTAATTGCAGATTATTTTGCAATTGACCATACCATTGTTTTTGAATTTTAAAATGTCCAGGATCCAGACCATGCCAAGATGACATTGAATTCTATAATTTTTTTTTACTTCAGGACAATTCTATAAGGGACTTATCTTTTTTATTGTTTCATTCAATGCCCAGGAGCAACCAAAAAAAAAAAAAGATTCCTTCAATTCAAAAAACTAAAATAAGTGACCAAATTAAAATCTGAGTTGCTGGTCTTTACAACTTGGTTTGTTTTTACGTTTGTGAACACAATGTCGGCATCATTGTTTTAACATGGCATTTACCATGATACCAATCCCCATTTTCAAAAACCAATTAATAGAATTGAAGTCCTTGACAATGAGGCACATGTACTGTTTCTTTCTTTAAATTCTTTACAATATAAAAATAAAATAAAAGAACAAAACGTGTTGTGAGGGTTTCTTTGAATCTTCCTTTTCCCTTTGTATTGTTGCTATATTTTTCACCTAATTTTGTTTTTGCATGTATGACTTGACTTTCTTTGCTTTATATATCTTTTTCAAGGAAGTGAATGACAAAGGTACATGGACAAAGTTTATAGGTGTTAATCAAAAACTTAAAGAATAAATTTACATAAAGTAGATATAAGTACCTGTCCTCACTTATTATTAGTTGTTGCCCATTACCTAAATGAGTAATTAATGGTGTCAAAAAAATTAGCTGAAGCTACTATCGAATATCTATAACTATAAGGTATCTACTGACTACTGGTACCTTCAGTCCACAAAGCAAAAGTAATGCTCAACTTTAAGGACAGCCAATTAATTTGCACTGCAAATCAAATTCATTGACCTTTAAGAAAAAGGAATAATGATTAACAATTTTAGAACAAACCTGGAGGTACTTTAATACTGGAATTAATTCATTGACAATGATGATGGGAAATTTTGCTTTGCTCAGCGTTATCTAGAAACTTTTCCTACTAATTAAATCTATGCCATGGCATGTAGAGTAATAATTGAGATATAACTTTGTGTGCTAGACTGTATTGGTTTTTTAATGCAAATTTAACATAGCATTCATTTATTGGTGGCGCAAATTAGTCCATTTATGCCAACTCCAAACTGAAAGTTTACTCTATGAAAAAACAACTCTTTCAAAATAACAAAAATTCTCTAGCAGGGCAAACTGGCAAAATCATTATTTACATACGTACTTAATAGTTATAAGACTTGTTTAAATAATTTAAATAATTTTGTGATTTGATACACGTGAAATGGGTCTTTTAAATTGTCTTGACGTTTCTTTTAACCCAATTTGGGTGAAAATTTTATCCTTTTTCACCGTCTTGAGGATTCCAACTCTTACTAGTCTATATATATAATAATAAGTAAATTATCGAGAAAATCCAATTAAATTTCAAATTGAAATTCAATTAGTGTCTAATTTTACGCCACATGTCTCACCTAATCTAAATTATAGAATTTTGTGCCAAATGAGTTAATTTAGGTAAAAATTTAATTTCAATTAGAGTTTAATTTTGCGTCATGTGTTACTCTAATATAAATTTTTAAATTTTTGTGCCAAATTAGTTAATTTAATGTAGAAAATTAGGAGTTCAATATAATAAATCATAAAAAATATAATCATATAACTAAAAAAATTCAAATATATATATATTTTATGTAATTGTGATTGTTTTAAATGTATCCGTGCATATGCACGGAGTTACATACTAGTTTGTCTAATAGGTCTGTTCTTTTTGCTCTAGTGTTTTAACCCAGTTTGGATGAAAATTTTATCCTTTTTCACCGACTTGAGGATTCCAACTCCTACTAGTTTGTCTAATAGGTCTGTTCTTTTTGCTCTAGTGTTTTAGTTTTGTAAATTGTAAGAGTAAATTTGTTTTAATAATTAAAAAATGGGGGAAAAAAAAGGGAGGGACCTTCTTAATCAAAATTGGATTTTTTTTAAAGAAATATTTAACAAAATAAGTGAAAGAAAAATCTATTAAAAAAACTCCAAAAGGTTTGAAAAGATAAATATTTTATAATGTAAACTTGTCAAGACTACCTGTTTGGGCAATAACGTTTAGAATTTTAAGGGTATAAAGTTCAGGGTTTGTTAGGATTTAGGAATTTTAGAGGGTCTTTTTATTTTAGATGAAAGGAATAAACTTGAGTAAATTTTGTAATCATTGGCATACAAGAAAAAATTTTCTTTTTAATAAAAAAAAAAAACTCCCAAAAGGCTTTAAAAGATTTAAAATTTTAGATGTACGGTCAGATATTAAGGCCAAGCTCATTTGTCATCATTGCCCGCATAAGGCCTAAAACTTAAATGGATAAAATTTTCTTTAAATCTGTTGCGTGTCGGTTTATAAAATCATCAACCTA
Source organism: Lithocarpus polystachyus (assembly GCA_033629205.1). NCBI lineage: Eukaryota > Viridiplantae > Streptophyta > Magnoliopsida > Fagales > Fagaceae > Lithocarpus > Lithocarpus polystachyus. Next base: position 11,097,800 of record CM066163.1, on the reverse strand, counting down.
TATCACATTATATGATCCATTAAATCATTTAAATAAGTAATTCATGATCCATTAAATCATTTAAATAAGTAATTCAACTATTAAGTATTTGTTTGGATCTACGTTTTGCTTTTTCTTTTCTTTTTTTCTGCACTTGTTTCTGCTTTTAGAGACAAAATTTACTGTTTATAAACAGTGTGTACACTGTTCACATACTGTTTATGTACCGTTTACAATACCCACAACTACTTTATTAAAAAAAATTAAAAATAGGTCTCATAGCACTATTTACATATTTAAAAATTATTTTGTTACAGTGTTTTCAGTTTTCAATTCAGCCAAATAAATTGTATCCAAACAGACCCTTAATTAATAAATTATGTAACTAGCCCTTTAAGTTATCATGTAATGAGTTGAAAGAGAAAAACTTTACTCTATAATGGTTTGAAAGAAAATCAATCCAATTAAAATTGTTTTGAAGGGTATTTGTTAATTCGGCTTTTGGAGTTGTAAAGTTCACTATTAAAACTTAAAACTTTGGAATGTCATAAATTTATCCTCATTTATATGCTTTAAAAAAATTGGGATTAAATTTGAAAAGCATTCCCTCAATTTATGTCAAAATCAACTGACCCTTTGATGTTCCGATTTGAAATTCTAAGTCCTTAGAATTAGGAAAATGTTCCACTTTAGTCCTTCTTTCATACTTTTGTGAGCTGGTCGAGATGGAATTTGCGACGGAATCCACATGACCCAAACACGTGCATATTAATATCCATTTTCCACTCATGAAAAAAAAAAAGCAAAGGGAAATTTTAGAGTGATATGTACATTATCAAATGACATTAGAGAAATCGATAAAGCCCCACTAAATCGACCAAAAATCAAATTGCACAAGAGGACAAGAACCTTTTGGAGAAAACGGAAGACTTAATCAATTGCTACCAAATTCGAATCAAAATGAAGGTTATTGCACAATTAGCATCTTGAATATTGTTAGAGAGAACACCTGAGATGGACTTTTAAGTAAAATTTTAATGTAATAGTATATTGAATTTCCACTCGCGCGTATAAAATTTTATTATCTCTTTGTGAGTTTTGAGATAGACTTCTTTGTGGGCCAAAAAGAAAAAATTGAAACCTTAAAAAGGCTAGACCAATTTATTTAGGTTTTGGTTAAAAGTGTAATAAAATATACTTATACTTCAAAAAAGTGATAAAAAGTGAAGTTTTAAAAATTGTACATAAAAAATAAAAGTTGAACTTATAAGCTCAAGCCAAATGGACACAGTTTATTTCACATCAACTTATTTGACTTTTTTATTTTTATGTGAGCTAAAGTATTTTTTTTTTTTTTTTTTTTTGAGAATAGCTAAACTAAGACACACACACACACACACACACAGGGGGTTGGGGAGATGGCAAAGACTGACACTACAAGTCTGAACAAAAAGTGAAGTTTAAAAAAAAATTGCATAAACAAAATAAGCTAAAAGATAATAAATAGACAAAATATAAGCCAACTCTAAACTTAAACAAACAAAGTTCTTTTTTTTTTTTTTTTTTTGATAAAATCAAATGAAGACTTAAACAGGAGTTTCTTTATATTCAATAATAAAAGACTATATTATGAACCTAAAAAAGTATACTACTGACATTTTTACATGCCTTCTAATATTGAAAATGTTAGAATATATGTGTTTCACTTGTTAGGAACATATGTTAATATTTATGTAGTTGGCTAATTCTTTGACAAAACGCACTTTACTTGTAATTTGGTAGATCTATGATGTGTTTAATACTTCAAGAAACATGTTGTTCAAGTCTAGTATAAAGCCACGAAGATTGGACCAAGAAACAAGTGAAGAAAGGTTATTTATTAAAGCTGGACAGATAGCTCAACACATGCGGATAGATAGCTCGACAGCTGCTCGACAGATAGCTATCTATCGAGATTTAATGAATAAATCTCGACAGATCCTCGATCGATCAAGGTATCTATCGAGGTTACAGGAATTCAAATTTCCAGATCTGATTTTCGGCCTATGCTTATGTATTTGTGTAGGGTTTCTTTCTCACAACCTTAGACATATATAAGGCTTATTTTAGAGGCTGTCACATAAGAGAATACAAGGAGAACATATGCAAAAGGTAACCAATGCCTTATTCTCTTTGAAAGAAGCTACTGCGTCTTTGCACCTTAGGGTTTTGTAACCAAGTGCTTCTTGATCTTCATTTTTGATGAAGTTAAGAACTTTGCAGCCAACAATCTTCTTCTAGTTGGTGATTAAGTCGTGTATTGGGATCCGTGCAATTAGTTAGTCACGAACTGGGATTCGTGCATCAAAAAGGGTGGTGTTCATATATTGAAGAATTTAGAGGTTCTAAAGCGGTAAAAGGTTTCTGCTGTAAGTTCATCTACGGGGATTGTAAAATCTAAGGACAAAGGTTTTGTACTAGATCTAAAACTTCTCTTTACTATAGTGGATTGCCTTTCGGGAAGGTTTCCCTCCAGGTTTTTTACTGTGAAATAAGTTTGTTTCATTAGTTTCATGGGTCATCATATCTTGTCTTATTTACTTTTTCGCTGCATTAATTATTGACATGATATTGATGTTTGTTTATTTTAACAAGTTTTATTCATAATAAATTTAATTAATAACTTGGATTTAAAACTTGTTAATTATATCAATCGGGGTCTAAATTTTCCAACAGAAAATTCAAAAATAAAAAAATCATCTAATTATTTTTGTAAGGGCGCAATTTGGCTCCCTAGCCCAAATGGTGAATGAACTTAGGTCCAAAAGCCCAATACAATGAGTTTGTAGAGAATGGGTTGGAAAACTGGGTTTTAGTGAATCATACAACAATTAAAGTGTACCCAGATGACAAGAAAAAGAAGAAAGACTAGTTTAATTTAAAGAAAATTGTCCTCGGCATAGTTAAAGGAAATCGGTTCTTATATATTTCTCTTGAATATGATTACAAGTTTCAATTACTAATTGCTACAGTATTTTTCTCTTAATTTCTCCTCCCTTTTCTCAGGGTGTCTCCCCTATTTTATACTATCTTCACCTTGTATCTCCACCCTCCACGTGTAGATTAGATTGTTCGTATTAATCCTTGTATCATCAGCACTTTCAAAAATTTTTTGGATAGTAGCTGTAAAGTTGAAAGCTACTGTTTAGACATCACTTTCTCACTAATACGGCCAGAGAGTTAGTTACAGAGCATTCAATGTGGTAGTAGCAGTTTTCCCTTAGATATTTCTCAACCCCCATCTGTCCTGTTCGTTCATAGTGTATATCCTTATCAATAGAACTTCCTGGTACATTATCCCCGATGACAGGACACATACATCTTGACCTTTGCTTCGTTTAGCCGGGGGGTTATTCCTCCTCAGACCACCTCCCTCGGCCTTTACAGTCACAATTTGCTTGTGACGCTCACAGTCTTACGTTTTTTATACTATTGATCTACCCTCAAACCGTTGAGCCTCCTCGGACAAGGCCCAAGGCCCAATATACATATTTGGGGCTCTTGTCCCTACAATAGCCCCTCAAAATTTTGGGTTTCTCCTCCTACCTGAGGAGAAAAATGAGGTTTTGATGTAAATTAATAAATCCCACATTTTTCTTTTGATTTCCACATGTGAGAATGTCACTTTGCGTGTCCTATAACTGTTCCTGATGCTTCGGAGCCCAAAATGTCTCATTAAATGCTCTAGGCGGCGTTGTGGTTCTCCATATCCTACAGTGAGATGAAGATCTCATGGCTTGCGTTTCTCCTCAAATTTTGCGTGAGATAACTCCCACTTAATCCCACCCCCTATATAAGGCACCTGGTGGGTTTACTTTTCCTTTACTTTAACAAATTTTGTGAACTCTTAAGATCTCTCGAACTTTTAGGCCTTCAAGACTTCTAAAATCTCCTAACTCTCAAGAAGCTCCTGAAGTGTCATCTATTTACGTTTTTGTAAGTCCTTACATTTTTAAGTTTTTTTTCTTCTCGACTTGCCTCCTTGGCCTTCTAACCTTTACTCATTTCTAGAAAACTTCGCCCTTACTTCCCCTTAGTTTGTCCAAATGGGTAGATTTAAGTACCTTGTAGACTCTCCAGCCGCTATGGAGGGCTTTAGAGCTAAGTATCATATCCCTTAGGGAGTATCCATGAAGTATTGTTTTCTGACCAAATTCTTACCAATAGGGAGGCGGGGGAGGTGGTCATTCCCATGATGGCCTTCATAGAAGGGGGAATGACACTTCCCATGAGTAGGATAACTTGAGATTATCTACGTAACTATAGGCTGTGTTCTTACGAGTGTGTGCCTAACCTATTTAGGTTCTTGGGCAGCATCGATGCTCTCAACGAAATGATGGGCTTGAGACTCACATGGCACGACGTCGTACATATGTACAAGTGTCACTTACTTGTTGACACGGGGTATTACCTCAAGTCAAAGTCCAACATTGTTAAACTCGTATCGTGTCTTCCTAAGTCCAATAAGGGCATGAAGGACGACTACGTAATTGCCTCTAGGGAATGGCACGACAGTCTTCACTGCGCAACTCGGGAGGGAAAGCCAGGTGGGGAACCCTAGGGTTAGGTCCCTTGACTCGAAATTTAGCTCCTTAGTCTTGCTTCCCTTTAGTATTTCATTTCTTTTTGATGATAGGATTTATTGATCTAACTGTGATTTTGCTTCTCGGCTGTTATTGCAAATAAAAGGCACGTTGCTCCTAAACTCAGTCTTGTCAACATTGAGGGTTTCAATAAGGTGTTGAGATCTGAGATATTCATAAGCAAAGACAGGCAATTGCGAGCCATTCATCTTATCTTAGACTTTATGCCCTTGTTGGACAACTTTTAGGAAGTGGGCAACGCGATAAGAGCAGGTGACCCTCGGCTAGCTCGGATTGACATCTCGGTTCCTAGTTTTCTGGCTAGAGAAGATCTCCCACTAGTCGAATTGCTTCTTTATCGCACTCTCCCTGAAGTAGCGGCTTCGAGAGAAGAGACTTCTTCCTCCCGCCTATCCATAGAGGCTGAGATAGATTAGTTTCGCTTCGAGGAGGAAGGAGAGGTGGAAGAAGAGCCCGTTGAAATCTCGGACTCCGAGGGCGAGCTTGATAGAGCCTCCGTAGCTCGCTCCCTTATACTCATAGTCGCCCGCGCAGACCCTAATTCTGAGGAAGACAAAGGAATGGATCTTAATTCGAGGAGAGGCCTCAAGGACATCCTTGCTTGGAGGAAACAAGGATCATTGTCTAAAGAGGTCCCAAAATCCCAAGTTCCTGTCAATCTTCCCTCTCCCCTCCCTCTCCCCATAACCACAGTTGGCCTGCTCCTCAATCCTGACTTAAAAAAGAAAAGGAAGGTGCAGGAAGTGGAGGAGGGAGAGGTGGTTCCTCAGAAGGGGGCCAAGCAGCAGAAGAATGCCAAAGACAAATGGGCCTTTTTTGTGGAAAGCAAGGAAGACCCAACTGGGGTTGAGGTGCGCTAACAGCAACGCACTTGGGCTCCTCAGTTGGAGCTGGATGGCGCTGCCATCCCGTGGAACTCCTCTATTAGGGAGTTCCAGAAAAGGCACTCGGCCTACGTCGCTGAAGCCCTAGAGCAGCCCCTCCTCCTGCCTAAAGACATGGAGGTTTTAAGGTGCATGAGGCAGCTAGACCTCTTTATGTCCCTCAAAAGGGATCTTGGCATGATAAGTTCACATCATGCCTCTTACTTAAATGCTAAAATGGCTTTCCCATTCCACCTTCATCTTTTTTTTTTTAAACATGAGATTCCTGTCTTTTTTGTGCAGATTGCCCAGGAGGTTTTTACAGCCGAGGAATGGGTCAAGGACGCCTAGAACGAGGCCAGGGTCGAGGCCAATTTTTGAGCCGAAGCTGAGAAAGCCCGAGGCACCACCGAGCAAAAGACTAAAGAGCTCACGATGAAGCTGACCGCTGAGGAAAGGGCATGGAAGAGCGTAGAGACTGGTCTGAAAAATGCCCAGGACCAGGCCGAGGACTAACGCAAAAAACTCTATCATAGTGAGATAGAGTTGGACATCGAAAAACAACTGGTCTTGGAGCTAAAAGCAGAGTTGCAGAAGGCCAAGGAGGCAGCTCGGACTGCCCAGGAAGTTGCTGAGGCTGCGGAGTTGGTATCCTATGAGCTTTAGGTGCAAGAAACAGAGATTCGGCTAGCTGATGAGCTGACGGGGGTATGTAGGAATTACTACAAGGAGGTATGGGCAGAGGTGCTCGACCGAGCAGGAGTCCCTGCCGCCTCTGAGTGGAGGAGTGCTGAGAACATTTTCTACCTTAAAGACATCCAAAAGGTCCCATCAGTACTCCCCCATTCTGCTGCCCTTGCTCTTCCCCCTCTTGAGTAGCCATCTATCACCCAGGTCCCTCTTCTTCCCATTAACAACCAAAACCAGGAGATTGAGGGGGCCAAGGGAAAGGAACTGGTTAAGAGGGTCCTCGGCTCGAGGATAAGGGCAGGGGCAAGGAGATCAAGCCCCCGACCAAGACCAAGGATGCTGAGGATGCCCTCGCGATCAAAGATATGGCCTCCAAAGCAAAGGATGCTGAGTCCAAGTCCAAGGCAGCTGATTCTGCGGAGGACCCTCCTCGAGCCAAGGCGTACCTTTAGGATTTTTTTTTTTAGTTTTCCTTTTGTATTTATCTTTTTGACTTTTGTAATTGCAGTTGGCAGTTTTGTATAATGTACCTTCCTTTTATTCAATGAAAAGATTTCACTTTCTACTCTATGAATCTTTATTCCATAGTTGATGTAGTTATCATTTTTCTCTCTAATGAGACTTAAAACTGATGATGGTGATGATAGTAGTAAATCAATGCTACCCTGACTTTACCAAGGCTGACAGTAGTGCATTGCTGCTAACTCAAATAAATTGAACACGTACAAATAATAAGGAAAATGACCATGTACTTAGACAAATAATCCAAGAATTTTAATTTACTCAAGGCAAGTGATCCGAGGAGCTGAGTATAATTTGAGATCCGTTTAACATTTAGAAAAGTAAATAGTGTTAACACTTAGGAGAATGATACTAAGTATAAATTTACCCAAAGCAGGTGGTCCGAGAGACCAGACATAACTAAGGTTCTATTTAATACTTAGCAGAATGACATAAAGTATTAATTTACCCAAAACATGTGGTCCGAGAGACCAGACATAGCTGAGGTTCTGTTTAACACTTAGAAGAATAAGCTGAAGTATTAATTTACTCAAAGTAAATAATCCGATGGACCAGACATAACTAAGGTTCTGTTTAATACTTAGAAAAATGACATAAAATATTAATTTACCCAAAGCATGTGGTTCGAGAGACCAGGTATAACTGAGATTCTATTTAACACTTAGAAGAATAAGGTGAAGTATTAATTTGCCCAAAGTAGATGATCCGAAGAACCAGACATAACTAAGGTTCTGTTTAATACTTAGAAAAATGATAGGAAGTACATTGCATAACATAATAAACAAGAACATGACAAAGAAAAATTTCATTAATAATAATACCTTCTTAGGTTATTTACATTCTAGGAACATGGTACACCATTTCTATTAAGATATTCAAGATAATATGCACCTACTCCAACCACCGAGGTGATGCGATAAGGCCCTTCCCAATTGGGCCCTAACTTTCCCTATGCTGGGTTTTTTGCATTACCCACAATTCTTCTCAATACCAAGTCCCCAGGCGCTAATGGCCTTAGCTTCACATTGGCATCGTAGCCTTGCTTGAACTTGTGTTGATAATAAGCTAGCTGGACCATGGCATTTTCTTTCCGCTCATCAATTAAGTCTAAGCTTTTCCTTAATAGTCCATCATTGTTGCTCAAGGTGAAAGAATTCGTTCTCAGCGTTGGGAATCAAGTCTCTAGGGGGATGACAGTTTCAGCTCCATAAGTCATTGAAAAGGGCGTCTCTCCAATGGACCTGCGAGGTGTAGTCTAATATGTCCAAAGGACGTGTTGCAACTCTTCCACCCATCTTCCCTTTGCGTCATCTAGCCTCTTCTTGAGCCCACTCACTATGATCTTATTGACAGCTTCGGCCTGTCCATTCCCTTGTAGATATGCTAGGGTGGAATATCTATTTGTTATGCTTAGATCACAACAATAAGTCCTAAAGGCCTTGCTATCAAATTGAAGACTATTGTCCGAGATGAGTGTACGAGGTATTCCAAATCGAGTGACAATATTTTTTCAGATAAATCTCTTGGCATCCACGTCCCTAATGTTCGCCAATGGTTCAGCTTCAATCCACTTGGTGAAGTAATCCATACCAACTAGCAGATATCTTTTATTCCTAACTGCCTTAGGGAAAGGATTTACAATGTTTAAACTCCATTAAGCAAATGGCCAAGAGCGAGACAGAGGATTAAAGACTCTCCCTGATTGGTGAATATTTGGTGCAAATTTCTAGCATTGATCACACTTTTTCACATACTTTTGTGCTTCCTTTTGCATGTTTGGCCACGAGTATCCCTGAGTGAGGGCTCTGTGAGACAAAGACCTACCCCCTATGTGGCTTCCACAGATCCCTTTGTGTAACTCCTCGATGAGCAGTTCTGATACGTTAGGGTGTATGCATAGCAAGTATGGCCCAGAAAAAGAACGCTTGTACAATTTTTGGTCCTCAGACAACCAAAACCAAGGAGCCTTTCTTCGTATCTTGTCAGCCTCCGATTTCTCTTAAAACAAGATATCTTTCTTAAGGAATAGCATTATAGGGTCCATCCAGCTGGGCCCCACCCTAATTTAATGGATACGAGCCATCTCCTTCTTCACTTCAATGGGCCTGTACAAGTTTTCAACAAGGATGACTCGAGGTAAGCCCTATGCCGAGGAGGTCGCAAGGATGGCCTGAGAATCAGCATGTGTATTTCCACTCCGGAGGATATGTAGCAAGCTGAAAGATTTAAATCCTGATTGCCGCTTAACATGATTAAAATACTTTTACATTCTCACATCCCTGGCCTCTAACTCCCTTCTTACTTGGCCCACAAATAATCTTGAGTCCAAGAATATTTCCATCGCCTTTTCGCCCATTTTTTGAACCATGACCATTCCCACTAAGAGAGCCTCATACTCAGCCTCGTTGTTTGGGGCCGAGAAGCCCAATTTTAAGGATTTCTCAATAGTGATCTTCTCAGGAGATATTAAAACTAGCCCCCACCCTAGATCCTCTTTGATTTGCCGCACCGTCAACGTACATCTTCCATGACAGAGGTTCCTTTAAGGAGATCATGCCAATTGACTTTTCATCCATGTCCGGCCTCTCGGCACTCTCTTCTAATAAGGGCTTAGTGAATTCAGCCATAAGGTCGGCGAGAACTTGACCCTTGACAGAGGTGCGAGGCATGTATTTGATATCGAAAACCGTTAGGATCGTACCCTACTTTGCAATTCTCCCTGTGTAATCAGTACTCCGGAGTAGAGACCTAAGCCGAAGTTGGGTTAGGACAACCACTGTGTGTGATTGGAAATAGTGGGGGAGCTTGCGCGTGGCATGTACAACTGCCAAAATGGCCTTCAGCAGTGGTAGGTAGCGAACCTCGGCCTCATGTAGTGACTGCTCACATAGTAAACTTGTTTCTGCACACCAATATCAACCTATATATTCACTAGGCTTACCGCATGGGGAATCATAGCAATGTAAGCAAACAAAACCTCATCTACCTCGGGCTTGGACATAATGGGTGGTCGAGATAGTTATTGCTTCAATTGATGGAAGGCTAGGACGCACTCCTCAGTCCATTCAAATCCCTTCCATTTGTTCAATAATTGGAAGAAAGGCCTACATTTATCTGCTGATCGAGAAATGAATTGATTTAGGGCAGCAGTCATTCCTGTTAACTTCTGGACCTCTTCAGGATTCCGAGGTGGCTATAAATTGTTAATTGCTCTAATTTAATCTGGATTGACTTCAATTCCACGGTGTATAACCATGTACCGCAAGAACTTCCCTGATTCGACACCAAAAGAGCACTTAGAAGCATTAAGTTGCAGCTTGTGTCTTCTTAGGATCTCAAAGATATTTCCAAGGTCGTTAACATGCTCGGATTCTTGCTTACTCTTGACTACCATGTCATCTATATAAACCTCGATATTTTTCCCCAGTTGTGACTCGAACATTCTGGTCATCATTCTCTGATAAGTAGACCTTGCATTCTTTAGACCAAATAGCTGTCTTTTCCTGATCATCCAAAACCAAAGGTATTTGGCGATATCCCTAGAAGGCATCCAGAAAACTCATTTGAGGATGGCCTACCATTGCATCAACTAACTGATTAATCCGAGGCATAGAGAAAAGGTCTTTTGGACAGGCTTTATTTAAATCTGTGAAGTCCACGCAGACTCGCCATTTCCTGTTTTTCTTTTTCACCACTACAGTATTGGCTAGCCACTCAGGATAAAACACATCTTTAATAGCCCTGGCCTGCTTAAGCTTCATCACCTCGTCTTTGACAACATCAGAATGGTCTTTAGATGAGCACCGAGGTGGTTGCTTTTTAGGGGTGACAGATGGATTGACATTCAAATGATGACAGATGAAGCTTGGATCTACCCCAGGAGCTTTGTAAGCTATCCATGCGAACACGTCGATGTTCCTCTTGAGAAACTCTTTCAACTCTTTCATATCATGAGGAAGCAGCTAAGCTCTAACCTGGAAAAACTTCTCCGGATCGTCACCTTTAACAACTTTCTCTAAATCCATACACTTCACTTCTTCGACTATCCCATCCAAGGGTAAAACCGGAGTCCTTGATTGCTATAAACCCCCATCAATAAAGGCTGAGGAACTGGTCTCAGGCTGATGTATAATTGCAGCTACCAAGCATTGCCACAAACTAGCTCCCAACCAGCTCCTCAATCCGATTCCCGGACTGATACTTCACCTTCAAATAAAGGGTGGAAGAAACAGCCCTTAGGGCATGGAGCCAAGGCCATGCCACAATGGCTGTGTATGGAGAAAAAGCATCCACTACAATAAAATCCACTTCCACCATCTCTGAGATGGCTTGCACTACCCCCTTGGAACAACGACCTTTCCATCGAAGCCCACCAGAGGTGAATCATAACTCGTCAAATCTTTCGGTTTCAAATTTAGCACTTTGTAAAGATCTAGATACATAATCTCAGTCCCATTACCCTGGTCTATTAACACCCTCTTCACATCATACCCTCCAATCCTGAGGGTGATCACCAAGGTGCCATCATGTGGTTGTATGGTCTCAGCCTTATCATCGTCCAAGAAGCTTAACGCTGGTCGAAACCCTACTCTGGCCCTCTTCGGCTCGTGTTCAGAATCCTTGGTAGATGGCCGAGCCACAGACATCACCCTGGACGGATGAGAACCTGTTCTCCCTGGAGTAACGAGGATGAAGTGGATTGTGCCCAAAGGGGGTCATGAAGAAGCATTCCCCTGAGCCCCTGGCCATGCTTGGCTTCCTTGCTCGTTGGGCGGGTACAAAAAATGCTTTAGCCTGCCATCTTGGACCAGTTGCTCCAAATGATTCCATAAAGTTCTACAGTCCTCAGTGGTATATCCTCGTTCCTAGTGGTACTAGCAATGAAGGCTTTGATTATGCCTCATGGGATCTTGTTCGGCCATTTGAAGTATGGCTTATTCATAATCTTCTCCAAAACCTGATGTACCGGCTCCCGGAACACTGTGTTAACCACCTAAGGAGAGAAAGGCCCAGATTGCCCAACAAAATCCCTTCGAGGTCGGTTATTGTTGTAACGATCTGACTTAAAATCCCTCCTCTCTTGAGGGATAACCTTAACCTTTCCTTTTCCTTGCTGCTGATCTTCCTCCACCCGTTTGTATTCGTCGATACGATTCATAAGCCTACGCACACTCCTTACCGGTTTTTAGTCAAAGACTTTCTCAAATTGTGCTCGACAGGCAGGCTGACCTTGAAAGTCCTGATGGCCACGTCGTCAAAATCTCCCTCGATCTCATTAAACATCACCTAGTATCTGTTCGAGTACATTTTCAGGGTCTCTCCTTCTCGCATGGACATAGACAACAGGGAATCCAAGGGCTGAGGAACCCTACTGCATGTAATGAAAAGTAATCCAAACACTCGGGTAAGCTCCATAAACATAAAGGAATCGATAGAACCTGCCCCCCAGGCCATCAAACCACCTCATCGTCACAGGCGCCAAGCAGGATGGGAATACCTTACACATTAGGGTCTCGTTTTTGGAGTGCATTGCCATCCTCTAGTTGAAATGGCTTACATGCTTTGCAGGGTCTGTACGACCATTGTTCATAGTAAACGTAGGTTGAGTGAAATGTCGAGGAAGTCTTTCTCCTTCAATCCTACGCTTGAAAGGCGACTTGAAAATTTGGTTAAGTGCTCTGCTCATCGCATCATTCCCAAGCCTTTGGAGGATGAGCTCTTGTTCCTGCGTTCATGGTGGTAGTCTTCGTCATATAAAAAAGACTCACTAAAGGGAGTCATTGACCTAGGCCTATAACTATCATCACTATCAGAGGGAGATTCTGTGCTCAGAGGAGTCTTCCTCCTCTGCTTACGACGCAACTTTCTCCGTAAATGATCTATCTCATGTTGTATTTTCCTAATATTTTCTTCATGAGAGATGTGGCCCCCATCTTGAGACTAGCTCCTGCCAGTATGAGTGGAGTGCACACTTCCCTCACGGTTCCTTTCTCGTTCAAGGTGGAGAAAGTGATCATAATGTTGGGACCCCCTGGACTCTGCCTGGTTTGGACTTGATCCTACTATAGTTAAACATTGACTCACTACCACACCAGAATTTTCCATAGACGACGTCAATTGTAAAGGCGCAATTTGACTCCCTAGCCTCAATGGTGAATGAACTTAGGCCTAAAAGCCCAATACAATGAATTTGTAGAGAGTGGTTTGGAAAACTGGACTTTAGTGAATCATACAACAATCAAAGTGTACCCAAATGACAAGAAAAAGAAGATAGATTAATTTAATTTAAAGAAAATTGTCCTCGGCATAGTCCGAAGAGATCAGTTCTTATATATTTCTCTCAAATATGATTACAAGTTTCAATTAGTAATTGCTACAGTGTTTTTCTCTTAATTTCTCCCCTTTCTCTCAAGATGTCTCCCCTATTTTATACTATCTTCACCTTGTTATTCCACCCTTCACGTGCAGATTAGATTGTTCGTATTGATCTTTGTCCCATCAACACCTTCAAGAAATTTTTGGATAGTAGCTGTAAGACTGAAAGTTACTGTTCAGACATCACTTCTTCATTAATGCGGCCAGAGAGTTAGCTACAGAGCATTCAATGCAGTGGTAGCAGCTTTCCTTTAGATATTTCTCAGCTCCCACCTGTCATGTACATTCACAGTGTATATCCTTATCAATAGAATTTTCTGGTACGTTATCCCCGATGATAGGACACACACATCTTGATCTTTGCTTCGTTTAGCCAAGGGATTATTCCTCTTCGAACCACCTCCCTCAGCTTTTACAGTCACAATTTTCTTGTGAAGCTCACAGTCTTACATTTTTTATACTATTGATCCACCCTCAGACCGTTGAGCCTCCTCGGACAAGTCCTAAGGCCCAATATACATATTTGGGCCTCTTGTCCCTACAATTTTATTCAAATTAAAATATTTGAATAATTCATGTTCAGTAGATGCAATCAAGATGCCAATAATGAAAATGCAACCATTCTCTTCTTCAATCGACATTTTGTATGGAATATAGAGGATGGAGGCTTGCCTACTTAAAAATTAAAATTTGTTTGAACCCAATAAATTTAGGAAAAAAGTTTATCTTCAAAATGATTTGAAAGAAAATTTCTTCAACTTATTGTGCGATAAGCCAACAACTAAAAAACTATTCACGTGAACCTATTGAATGCAATATAACTTATTTGAATCATACATATGGATGGACTGTTCATATAGCTGAGCTGATCACAAAACTAGAGGGCAAGTGAACAAACATGCCTATGGCATGGTTTAATGTTTAAGCAAAAATTTTGTTAGGACATATGTGTTTTACTTGTTAAGAACATATGTCATTCTTTTATGTAATTGGCTAATCCTTTAACAAAACGCACTTTACTTGTAATTGGGTAGATTTAAGATGTGTTTGATACTTCAAGAAACCTGTTTCAAGATCAAGTGTTAAAGTCATTCAAGTCTGTCCAATAAACAAGCTGAATAGTGCAGATTCATTAAAGCTCAACAGCTATCTCGATAGCTGTATCTATCGAGCTTCAGTAAGCTGTTCTAGCTCGTGTGCTCGACAGCTCCTATCTGTCGAGGTTTAAGAAAATCAGATTCTCTGTTCTGTTTTCTTGGGATCTGTGAATATGTCATTGGGCCTTCCTCTCTTCTAACCCTAGACATAAAAAATGATTATTTTAAGGGCCGTCAAAGTGTTCACAAGTTGCACAAGCATTGAGCAAAGTCTGTTCAAGCAAATTGTGACCAGAGACAACGTTTTGCCCTAGTTCTTCTCTTGTGAAGAAGTTGCTGTGTATGTGCACCATAGGGTTTTGTGACCAAGCATCTTCTGGATCTTTATCGTGTGATGAATTGAAGAACTTTGCAGCCAACATACTTCTTTAGTTGGTGATTGAAGTCCCGTACTGGGATCCACGCATAATTGATTAGTCATGTACTTGGGACTTGTGCATCAAAAGAAGAAATTGTCACTACAGAATAAGTCCAATTGTGTATTGGGGTAAGGGTTCAACTGTAGGTCGGTATAATGTACTAAGATTCCTTTACTTGTAACTGCTTGTTGTGATAATAGTGGAATTTCGGAAGTGGTGACCTTAAAATCACCCGGTAGGGTTTTTGCCGTGTAGTTTTTCCCCATTCGTAAACAAATCACCGTGTCAATTTATTTTCTACTGCATACTTTAGTTATTTAGTGATTTGTTTGTGCAACCACGCGCTTTGTATGTTAATTAACTTAATTAATTTACTTGGCTAAATTAATTGGTTAATTTATCACAAGAGGTCAATTCGTGTTTTGGCCTATCAAATATGTCGCTCTCCTTTTTAAATATTTTTGTACCAAAAGGCACAAGCATGAAAACCATAAGGGAAAAGCTGGTTGTACACTAGTACATTTTGTTTTTCTTTTCTTTTTTTTCTGGGGTTACGTGTGCCTTTTCATTTTGATTCACGGATACAAATCATCTGTATTATTTTTTATGTATTACTCTATATTCTACGAATTACAATTTGTCATGTATTAATTTTACTTTCTTTTTAAAATAACTGAAGTTTAAAATTGAAAAAAAAAATCAATATAGGACAAGTTGCAATTGGTGAAACAAAAAGTGGTACACAAAAAATGGTACAAATAATTGGTATTCAAGATTCATATGTGTTTTTTTAATAAAGAAAATTGTGGTTTAAGGTGGGACAGGGTGTAACCGTGAATTATTAGGACTAGGAGAGTTAAAGTAACTAATTAATTAAGTAAAAAAATAAATAAACTGAACACATTGGAAAATCAAGAAAAAAAAAAAGAAAAGCTAAACAGATAGTTTCTAGAAAAGTCTGTGACCGAATTTACCGCCTAAGTAGTGTATATTTTTTGTGTTGTGGTGGTTCTAAATTCCAATGGGATGAGTTTGTTAGCCAACATGTGAATTTTTATGTGAAAAATTAGATATTTGTAATGTTAAATGAGTTGTGCTATTTCACTTCAAAACCAATTGGTAATAAGAAAGTAATACTTGAATCTTGTATGACATTCCACATCACACACTTGCTAGCCTCTGTTTAAAATAACTAGTAAGTTGCTCGTGCGATGCACGGATAATTTTGTAATATTTTATATAAGACGGTTTTTGATAGTGTTATACATATATTATAAAAAAAGTAAATTAGAGTAAAGAAACATATACATTTTGAGATATTAAAAATTAATTTAGTAGTTTCACTACATATTTATAGTTTTTTAAAGGTAAGATTATTATTATTTTTTTTTAAATCATGAAACCAAAAATAAATGCAAAAGAGTAACGGGACCATGAAAATCAACTAATTTGTGTTATGTTCACATATTTAATACTATGAAATAAAAGTATGTCGAACTCTCTCACTATCTTCCATTCATTGATAGTGCGACGTTAGGGTAAGTGTGTATGCATGTGTCTTATAGATGATTTAAAACCGTGGTAGAATATGGCTTTACATTGCGTACCAAGTATTCTCTTTACTTATATACCTAAAACAAAAACCATCTAACCAAATGACCCAAACCTAAATCATATTTTATCCCCTAATTTAAAATAATAAAAAAATACCCACAGGGGTTTCGGTGTCTTAATGGTGGTAGGAGGCCAATATGATGGAGGCGGCGGCTCCTCAGATTTCTCTTTCTATCTCTTTCAAATGTTTTGTCAGTCTCAGGTCTTTTGTTTTGGTAATATATACAATACGTTTTATTTAACAATCGACAATATTTTTGTGTCTCTCTATCTCTCTCCAAGGCCTTATCTGGTTAATTATTACTATTAGTCCTTAATTATTATTATTTTTGTTTTTGTTTTTTAAAATATTAAAATGGTAGGTATGCTAAAAGACATGAAAAAGAGAGAAATGTGTGATGTAAGCTTAGGAAATTAATGAGAGATTAATGAGATAACAGTAAAATAAATTAATGTAAACTTTTAAGTAACAGTAAAAAAAACTTAATGAATGAGGTAAAAAAATGTTAAATGCAAAATTAGAGCATCACTTGGTTTAAATGAATTTTTTCTCTAGCTTTCAGAGCATGGACTTTAGATAAGATGTTCAACTTTTATACGTCAAGCATTGACTATAAGTCTTGTACATGGAACAAATCGAGATAAGAAATTAAGAATATGGTCCATTTTGGTCAGCCTTAGCTTGATTTGTCTAGACATCAATTTTCTCTCTTGCCAAAAGTCCGACTTATTTTAGGCAAAAGTTTCCTTGATTATTACTTGTATACAAAATTCCTTGATCATTAAATTGGAATAGGACCTTACTGACCTAACCAATTGGAATATGATGAAATTTCTTCCCATCCACACTAATTGCTGTGTACACTCCAAATTTTTTCTGCATCTGATTATGATACGTTGTGAAAAGGTGTCATCCAAGTCCAACATGATTGAGAGTTGTAGTTGAGACTATGGTCCAGAAGCTTTACCATTCAATACTTTGCGAGAAAATTAAACACTCATTTGATGTAACATGAGACTATAGAATTTGACACTATATACACTGGGGTTTGTTTTTGATGTTGTGAAATTGCTGTAGGTACTAAAAACTCTAGTTTGCTTAGTTGGCAAATCATGTTCTTTAAGCAATGGAAAACTTTTATGTTCCTACAATAAATGTTTTAAAGAGAAAATTGTTAGCCCCCTCATCCTATTGGGACCCCCTATTTATACAAAGGAAAAAGGGTCCAATATTCCTAAGTGTGACTTAGTTACATGGAATTTTTGTGCAATTGTGCCTAGATTTCTTTTAAAAATTTAATTATAATTTTAAACTCTAATTTGGTAATTTTTGTGGTTTGATTTTGATTTAGTAAAGACATATTAGCCAAAAGAAACGAAGGTAGAGCTATTAAAGAAATCTGTACTTTCAGATTAGCAATTACCGATGGCCAATGTTGCATTGTCATTTGTGGTTGTGGTATGAATAAGCGGTATGTTGTTTGGGTGACTAATTGAGGCAAAACAATTAACCATATTAAAAGGGATTAGCAACTTTTTTTCTTTCACCTTTACCATTTGTGGTATGTATATGCCTTTTCACATATGCTTAAGTGAAGTACCCATTAGGATTTCTCTTAATTATGATAAACATATTAATTTTTTTAAAAGGATGTTCTATATTTATTGAATGATATATATATATATATATATTTATATTGTTTTCCTTGAGCTAAAGCAGTTGCAATGGAAGTGTGGAGTGGATGGTTTTTTTTTTTTTTTAGTCCTTGAGTATTTTGGGTTGTTTCAACTGAGTAATGGCTCTTCTTAGGTTCCTAAAATTTTTGGTTTAATGATTTTGCTATCTATAACTTAATTCTTCTTTACCTAATAAAGTTTGGAATTTTTTGTAAGTACATTTTTTTTTCAAGAAAATGAATAGAAATCTCCCTTCATGTTCATACTCATGTTAATGTTCATATTTGTATCTTTTGCAATACTTAATATGCTGTTTACTCATTTTGTGAATTATCAATTGTAGTTAAAAAAAAAGTATAAACACAATACTATTCAATTAAACTAACGTGAAAAATTAAATCTATTAGATTAAAAAAATGGACATGAAAATAAAAATTTCACAAAAAATTTCTTAAATATAATTAAAATAACTTTTACTCAATATTGTTTATCAAGCAATCATTTACTAACTAACAACATTCCAATCATTACGTGCATAACAGGGTGATGAAATGGTTGTTCAGTTTATTTAAGAAATGTGATCTGGCTAATAGAAATTAAACAAATACAATAACTTTCATGCGTAGTCATGAATTATACCTTCATGTATATCTTACGCATTTTATGAGTTTTATTTTATATAAATGTATGTCATAAAATTAACAAAATTTATCATAAAACCCTTCATTGTATTTTTTAAAATCACTACATAAAAATGAAAGAAGTTTTTTTCCCAAAAAAATGTTCTCTAGTCATAATATTTACCAAAAAGATCATACAAAAAAAAAAAAAAAAATCGTGCAACGCACGGGCCAATAACCAGTCTATATATATAATTAAAGTTAAAACTGAGAGAACATCCAATTATATTCTAAATTGGATTCCAATTACTATCTATTTTTTTTGCCACGTGTCCAATTTAAGGGTTAAAAAAAAAAAAACATTGATCCCAAATACCGATGGACTCACCATTCCAAATACATTGCAATATACTAACTTTTTTTTTTTTGATGAGATACTATTTTTGATGAGATAGTGGCTCCTAAAAAATGGCCATATATGGGATTGTAATTTCATGAACAACATTTAATCTATATATATATATATATATATATAATAATAATAATAGGTAAAGTAGAGAGAAAATCTAATTAAATTTTCAATTGGAATTCAATTAGTGTTTAATTTTACGCCACGTGTCTTATCTAATCTAAATTTTAGAAATTTGTGCCAAGTGAATTAATTTAGGTGAAAATTGAATTTCAATTAGAGTTTAAAAATTGAATTTCAATTAGAGTTTAAAAATTGAATTTCAATTAGAGTTTAATTTTGCGCCACATGTCCCATCTAATCTAAATTTTTAAATTTTTGTGCTAAATTATTTAATTTAATGTAGAAAACGAGGAGTCCAATATAATAAACCATAAAAAGCATAATCATATATATAATATGTAATTGTGATTGTTTTTAAATGTATCCGTGCATATACATGGAGTTACACACTAGTTTTAAATAAAGTGATAGTAGGTTGCTATACATTTATATATTGGAGTCTAATTTTACGCCAAGTGTTTTATCTAATTTTTAAATTTTTGTGTCAAGTGAATTATCAGGTGCAAAAATCAAAGAGTCTAAATTCAATTAGATTCTAAATTGAATTTTAATTGGAGTTTAATTTTGCGCCATGTGTCCCATCTAATTTTTTAATTTTTATAGCAAGTGAATTATTTGGTACAAAAATCAAAGAGTCTAGATCCAATTAGATTCTAAATCATATATATAATTGTGATTGTTTTTAAATGTACATGTGCATATGCACGGGGTTACACACTATTTTTATTAAATGGATGTATCAATTTTTAAACACAAAATAGAAAAATAATTAGGAAATTGATTTATTACCTTGCTGACATGACACTAATTATATTTATTACCATGTTAGTTTACAAGATTTTTATAATATAATTGGTAATAACTTTAACTTCTTAAAAAAATGATAATGTAAAAAACTGACATTTGGCTATTTTTTTTTAATTTTCATTTTAAAATTAGGTAATTAGTATGTTTTTTAGAGGATGTTTATGAGCACTTTAACTAAAAATTCAAGGCTTAAACCCCATTTGGTTGCTAAGAAAGCTGAGGAAAAGAAAAGAAAAGAAATTTTCAATTTCTGCTAATAAAATGACATCTCATTTACTTATGGAGATGCAACTAATATATTTTCAAATATTTTATTTTATTTTCTAATTAAGGACACGTGATAATTCAAAGGATAGCTTAGATGGCATAAAATATTATTTTGATATTAATGTTAGATAAATCAATTCTTTTCATGTACTGCTTAATAATAAGGATTATTTTGACATAATACCAAAAGTTTAGAAACAAAATTGACACGTTTAAGATGTTAAAAACCATTTTAATACATAGTACAAGTGTTAAATACTAAAACGGTAATCAAACATGTTTTTTACATATTTTTATTAAATATTAAATTCTAGAAGGATGTGGTTTAAAACCTAAGTTTTACACCCTTTAATTCCAACATGTCACATCATCTTATTATCATGTATTAAAGAATAAGCACAATCACACTCAATCAATTATAATACTTATCTGAAAATTCAACCAAATTGAGAGTTTATTAAGATGTTATTAATTGTGGTATGATGTACTGAATTTTAAGTAAAAAGCTAATATGACATCTCTTATTTGATGGTGTAAAACATGAATTTTGCACCTCATTCTTACCAAATTCAAACTTTTTTTATTAATATACTCAAACCACTTTTTATTTATTAGCTGAATTTGGAAACTAAATATCCTGTTTGGTTGTAAGGGAGATGAAAAAGAAAGAAGAGAGGAAAAAGTAAGGGAAGGGAAAGGGAAGAAGAGAGAGTTGTACATAGGAGGATTGTATTAATACAATTTCTTCAAAAGAAAGGTCTTCTTTGAAAAAATAATTGGACCGTCTGAAGAATTGCGCTAACAAAATTTCTAGAACACAAAATTTTATCAAAATTATGGGTTGTGAAAAAAGTATGAAACTTCATCAAAAAAGATAAAGTATGAAATATTGGCAAATCGGTCAAATTGTGTACTCTCACTTTTTAATAAAAAACTGAAAAAGTGAAATTGCTTAGAACCATCACAGCATATATTGATATAGAAAAATTTAATGAAAGAGGTAAAATATGCAAAATGCTAAATGCAAAATTAGAGCACTACTTAGCAAGACCTCGTACACTCCCGTATGAGATTTTTGCTTATATATATATATATATATATATATTGATTGTAGAGAGTCGAATTGTGGTTCACAACATATAACATAATTGAGAATTTCTAAACCCAATTATTACCAAGATATAATTATTTTAATTGAATTATTGACAAGGTATGATACCGCCAGTTTGATGTTAATCATCATCATTATTTTAAATGAAAAGACAGTGCTTTGCAAAGAAATGATAGATCTAGTATAGAACAGTGCATTAGAGTTTGAACACTTTTAATTGTCAAAGTGGAGAATCAAGCAATGATTTTTATGAAAAAGGTAAATGGGGTCCTCCTAATCTCTATAAGTTAATTTTTTGTTTTGTTTTATGCATAATTTCTCTCTCTTTTCCCATATAAAAAGAGTTCAAATTCGAGTTTAGTAATGAGTAAATAATAAGCAAAGTGACACCGTTCATGCGCCGTTTGTTTCTCGTTACTTTCGAAGTCTCCCAAGCCCATCAAAACTCTCCTATTACAATATCTCCGTTCCGTTTACGTCGGTACGAACCGTTTCCACTTGTCCAAGACAAGTTTGTTCTTGTTCATTAATTACTTCATTTCTAAGAATCTCAGGTGTGTCATGTTTGAGATCGTCACCAACAACGTAAACAAAATGCCAATTCTCAAATAATATCACAGTCGGTTAAATCACGTGGAATGATTCTTTTCAATTAGGATAGCATACCATATCTTTGGTTTTCTAGAGGGTCAATCAACCTACTGAATTATTAATTATTTGATTAAAGATGGTGAAATATATATATATATATATATATATATATATCTCTATCCAATCTCCAACAGGAAAGATTATATCTAATTTCCAACGAGAAAGATTATGCCATGTAATCGCTACACGTAGCCTCTCTCATAGCGGGTGGACTCTATTGATGTGTTAGACCCATTTGTTATGAGAGAGAGGTTACATGTAATGGATGCATAATATATTTTCTTTTCCAACAACTATGTCTCATGGCATTTGAATCTTAGTTAGTTGCTTTTTAATTTTTCCCTTTCACACAATTAAACTTCTTTCAGCAAATTAGATGGGGTTACAGCTAGACAAGAATTTGCTTATGGTCATTGCATAAATTATAAATTGAGGAACGCAAAATTATTAACAATTTATATAATTCTTTTAGTGATATATTGTGGTTAATGCGAACAAAAGTTATGTTATTTCAATCACAATTTATCAAGTCAATATGAGTAAAAAATTTGAAAATTTTTTGAGTTAATAACATGGATGTGTTATTTAATAATAAAAAAGTATTTATATAATTTCATGGTATTTCAAATAAGTAGTAGAATTAGTGTTGTACACGTGAGCATGTTAGGACTTTTGCTACTCATGATAGTATAGTATATGATAGTATATGGTTTCATGAAACTTGTGTGTTAGGACTACCTCCTATAACCTTCCTAAACATTAACTCTACAAATTTGAAGGAAAAGATGTAAAAAATTCAAAGAATTCCTCTTATCAATACGTAAAAGGAGGATAACTATGGACCAAAAGACTTCATTTGGAAAAGAAAAAAAAAGAACAAAAAGACGTGCAAAGAATATCAATCTTTTCTTTTATTAGCGGGTTTCAGTTAGTTTAACTTATAATGCCCTTAAATAAGTGACTAAAAATAAAATTTCGATTACATAAATAAAAAACTCATTGGTATTTTGATTTGATTGTAAACAGCAATTATCACAAAGTAGATAACATATGTGCCAATTCTATCATATCTTATATCTATTTGAGAGAGCGGGTCTCCTTGATTAGAAAAAGGCTTACAAGCAAGTCTATTATCTTCTTTTCTATTATTAAATCCCTGAAGACTGGGTGTAATCCAAATACTAAAATTCAAGAGTACAGATTAGCCAACTCCTTCCAGATTGCCATATTTGATTACTTTCCAAAATTAAATACATTGGTCCATCATGCGCACGTTCACGTAGACATATTCGTACTCCGTAGAGTCTGGAAGTGGTTTATTGCAGTTTAAGTTTGTAATTCATCCAAAAATGAAAAACCTGAACATGCTCTAAGAAGTACTTGGTATTAGTTGGTGAGTAATTGGTATTATAAATTTCTTTGAGCTGAATCCAAGTTCATGTACTAAGAGTTATCAAGAATCCCAGGTTCTGTCTGAAGAAACTAAAGGCAAAGGAGGTGAAAGTAGATTCTTTTAGTCAAAATGAAATTTATATATGGTGGTGCCGCATGGAACGCATGGGCATGGAACATTTTTTGCAAATAATTGAAGTGACTTTCGGTGGAGATTCTTTCAAAAATAGAACTTAGAATAAAGCTACGTTTGGTAATTTTACAGTTTAGAGAATAAATTCTAACTAGAAGTTGCTTTGGAAAGTAGTGCTTATCTTGAAAAAACCAATTTCCTCTATAAATATTTCAAACTCCTTCGGTTAGACTTGCAATACAACTTCCCAAGCCCCATACTCCCCATTGTAGTGTTTCTTCCCATTCTTGAAAAACAATGGTAAGTTGATTGATCTTTGCTTTACTTAATTTTCAGCTACATTTCATTTGGTTCTGAAAGAAGAGCTAAACTACTAATTAAAGAAGCAATATTCTTTGGCATGCAGCATATTTTTTTCTTACTTATTTTAGAGAACCAAGCGAGCTAGCTAGTCATACTAACAAATTTGTGCATATATTTTCCTTGGTTTTACATCCTTTCATGCAAACTTTATTGGTTTACAATGAGTGTATATTGAATTGTGATGCAGAATTATGACACATATGAGAAAGGATACGCAAACATGAAGCTGGTGGTAAAAGAAGAAGATTATATGTTTGCACCTGTTGAAACCTATGACTAGGTGACTATTTATTAAACATGTTGTAGCCTTAATTTCTAGATTTAAACGAATTACAATAATAGTGTATTACCACCTTTGGTTTCTGGCGTATACTATTGCTGAAACTGAGAAAGCCTCGTCATACATGAAGCAGACTATAAGAGAGAAAGATGACTACACATTGGCGCCTAATCGAGTTTTCAATCACGTTGAAACTAAGAATAAAGTGTGTTTTTAAATTTTCTTTTTAATATACTATACATATGATAAAAGTTTTTTTTTTTTTTTTTTTTGAGAAACTACATATAATAAAAGTTAAATATTAAAAGATGTGGTTATGTTATGTAAAAATATATATAAAGCACAGGACAAAATTTAAGTACAATATTTTATATTCTATTTTTTAAGTTCATCTTTTAGGATTTAGTCACGTGGCTATTTAACTAAAAAATACATTTCCATCTCATAACAAAAAATCTACATGACAGAATTTTAAAAGGAAAATCTAAGGAACAGTACTTAAGTACTGCATCTAAGTCTTGCTCTAAAGCATATGATGTGTTTTAACTGTGTCATTATGTGACATGTGGTACTATATTCCCATAAATGCATTAAAATTATGAGTGTAATGTGTTTAAGTTAAAATTAATTTGCTCAAGTTTTAAGAAGTATAAAAATACTACTTGGAAAAAATTTAAAAGAAGTTTTATAATTTATTTTAATCATCTATCCTGATTTTTTTTTTTTTGTCTTGGCAATAAAATTTTTGAAATTTTTATTTGATAATTTATTATAATTTTTTTTTTGTTTTGATAAAAATAAAAAGTTGATCTAACAATTTTCTTTTGCCACATAAGTTAAAGTAAGTTTTGTTTATATGTTTGTATAAAGTAGAAATCAAATATATGCTTTAGGTGTTTGGCAATGCTGAAGTTTGCAAGGGTTATTCAAACGTGAGGCCGGTTGAAGATAACATGTTCGAACAGAACAAATTTTTTGGTGAATATGCCGAAGTTGCCAAGGGTTATTCAAACATGAAACTGACTGAGAATAATATGCTCCAACAAAACAGATTTTTAGGCGAATATGCCGAAGTTGCTAAGGGTTATTCAAATATGAGGCAGAATGAGGGTAATATATTCTCACGAAACAGTTTTTAGGGGAATATGAAACCAATAACAAGGTCAGTGATTTTTTATGATGTTGCTTCTTTTTTTTAACAAGTGTACGTAAAAAAATAAATAATTACATACATGTGTTATATATTGATATATATATATATATATATATGGACCAAAAAATTAAATAATAATAATATATAGATTAAAATTAAAATTAAGAATATATGAAGTCTTATAGGTGTATACTACTGCCAAAATTGCCAAGGGATCCAAGATTGTCTCGTATGAAACTTGGGGCCGTAATGGAGGGATGCAGTTTGATGATAGATGCTATATATATACTCTCTCTGCCATAAATATAGATGTG
This sequence comes from Lithocarpus polystachyus, assembly GCA_033629205.1. Classification (NCBI taxonomy): domain Eukaryota; kingdom Viridiplantae; phylum Streptophyta; class Magnoliopsida; order Fagales; family Fagaceae; genus Lithocarpus; species Lithocarpus polystachyus. The sequence goes on along the minus strand of CM066163.1, from coordinate 11,072,298 downwards.
TTATAGTTTTTTTTTTCGATGAACAAAAATGGGTAAGCGGGTGATCAACATGGTAGTTCTACTTGGCGTGATTATAATAGCACCCTACCCGCTGTGTTCAGGACTCTGCTGGAGTGCAAGGGGACCATGATGAGCCATAACTTTCCAGCTCCACAAGAGATACAAGTGAACCTTGAGTTGCTAAGGAAGACAACCTAAGTAAGTCCATATTTGGAGTCGAATCTTGGACCTCACACTCAGTGCATCTTGTACATCATCCAAGACCACTAGACCACACCCCTCGGTGGTTAGATGTGTTATAGTTAGATGTATGGGAATATTGCTAGTAGGGGCGGCTTGATGCATTGAGGGGCCTAAGGCGAAAAATGAATTGAGGCCTTCTATATATTTAAAAATGACTATAAAATAAATCTAAATATTGCTTAAACTCTATTCTCTTGTTAGATGCAAAATTACTAATTAATATGAACCATCTAGAATATTTTTTTTGAGAATGTCTATAAACGCAAAAAATTTGACAAAACATTTCACGCCTGTTGATGTGGCAATAATTAATAATGGTAAGTAAAAAAGTGATGTTAGTGGTGGACCTAAATAAGAATTAGTAAAAATTTGTCAACTCAATTGTTGTGAAAAATCTTGTGAAATTTTTTGTGTATTGCTCTTTTTTTTTAGAAGAGCAAAATTCATACATTTTCACGACAAATTTTAGGTGTTAAGTTGTTATTAATTTTAATTTGAACCCACCATTGAAATTATTTTTTTAACCATCAATAACAGCCAGTAACATCCTATTACTTAAAATTTATTGTGAAAGTATTGTGAAAAATATTGTGAACATAGAATTTCTTTTTCGTAAAAAAATACTATTTTATTTATTGGCTAATATTTGAACTTAATTAATAATATTAAAATGAAAGAAATAATTCTATTGGTTAAAATTAGGGGGCCTTTTTTTTACTCGTGGCCTTAGGCGACTGCCTCTTTTGCTTATATGCTAGAGCCGGCTGTGATTGCTAGTTTATTTGATATTCATACATTTGACAGAATAAACTAAAATTAGATATGCTACAGGTGTTTGCCGGCTGTGTCCAAAATGTCAAGGGTTTTGAAACCAATGACAAGGTTGGTGATTCTTTCAGCTACAATTTTTTTTTTTTTTTTTGATTCTCAAAAATAAATAAAAAAAAACTTTTTTTTTTTTTGGCGTGGGTAATTTACATCAAAATCTCTTAAAGCTTATTGATATGATACTCCCCATACATTTTTATAATAACACTCCCTTTAAAATTTCTATAAAAGCAACACTCTCTCTAAAAGCAACACTCCCTTTAATAACACTCTCTTAACACTCCCTTTAATATAAGTCCATGCCTGACTTTTCAAGTGGAATATTTAAATGGTAGAAAAAAATTCCTACCCTAAAAAATAGTGTCATTTATACAAACTTTGGGGAATTGTCATTTTGATAAAAGGGATGCTAGTGTAATTTACTTAAAAAAAAATTTTTATTAAGAAATGCATTCATGTATAGATTGAAGCATATGAAAATTCTTACAGGTGTTTGCTATTGCCCAAACTGTTGCAAAGATACCTGTGAGCACGAGCCAGACAATCTCATATGGACCTTGGGGTGGTAATGGTGGAGTGCAATTTGATGATGGACGCTACACAGGTGTGCTCAAGATTCACTTGGCACGCACTGGTGGCATTGTTTCCATTAAAGTTTGTTATGATCTCAATGGCCAAGCTATATGGGGAAACAAGAACGGTAGAAAAGGAGGATTAACAGTAGAAAAGTTTAATAATCTAAGCTTAATAACATTCATGGCTAGCTCTAATCTTGATTCAGACATATATATACAATGCTTTTGTTGTAATCTGAACTTTTGCTAATTGTGGGTTTGTTGTGGAACAGATAAGATTTGAATACCCGCATGAGGTCTTGACTCACATAAGCAGATACTATGGTTCAGTAATCTTGAGAGGACCTACTATTATCAAATCCATAACATTTCACACTAACAAGAAAAAGTATGGACCTTTTAGGGCCAAAATGGCCAAATACCACAATATTTAGAAATTTTTAGCAAAAAAGCATTGTTTTGGAAATAAATAGGAATAAACCACTTTTCTAGAACTCGAGTTTCAGAAAATCAAGTTCCAAACTATACTCGAGTTTAAGAAACTCGAGTTCCTCATCAGTTTCGCCACTGTGGCAGTGCTGAGCTGGAATTCGGGCGATTAAAAAAAAAATGTGGTACTCGAGTTCCATGCAACACAGTACTTGAGTATACTAGGCTCGAGTACCTATTATAAATAAAATTATGTTTATGTTTATTTCTATGGTACTCGAGCTCACCAAGCTCGAGTATCTTGTAAGGAACTCGAGTTTAGAAAACTCAAGTTCCTTATAACTTTTTTTTTTGGATAATCAACAAATAAACATAAACATGAACATAAACATAAAAATAAGCAGTTTTTTTTTTTTTTTTTTTATGTTTTTATTTATTTAAATAGAAGCATTGTAAAGTATAGAGATTTTAATTTCAAAATATGAATTAATTTTTACATTAATTAAAACTGTCCATTGTTTTCTCATAAAAATTGTTCACTGTTTTCTGCATAAACTATTTCTACGATTTTGAATAAAATTATTTTCTGTTCAGCGTTATTTAAAAAATTGTTCACTCTCTTTTTTGCGTAAATTATTTTCTGTTCACTATTTAAAAAATTGTTCACTGTTTTCTCATAAAACACCTAGTGAAATCGTGTTTTCTAAATTTAAACGTCAAATCTGAATGCTTTTTTACGTTTGAATTTTGCAATAATCGAATCTATTTTTCTGCATTGATGAAATCTACTTCTACATTAATAAAATTTGCTCTCTGCACATTATATTTACTGTATATTATGAATGCAATAAGCAGATAAGAATATACAGTAAACATAATGTGCAGAGAGCAAATTTTATTAATATAGAAGTAGATTTTATCAATGCAGAAAAATAGATTCGATTATTGTGAAATTCAAATGTAAAAAAGCATTCAGATTTGGCGTTTAAATTTAGAAAACACGATTTCACTAGGTGTTTTATGAGAAAACAGTGAACAATTTTTTAAATAGTGAACAGAAAATAATTTACGCAGAAAAGAAAGTGAACAATTTTTTAAATAATGCTGAACAGAAAATAATTTTATTCAAAATCGTAAAAATAGTTTATATAGAAAATAGTGAACAATTTTTATGAGAAAATAATGAACAATTTTAATTAATGTAGAAATTAATTCATATTTTGAAATTAAAATCTCTATACTTTACAATGATTCTATTTAAATAAATAAAAACATAAAAAGCTGCTTACTTTTATACGGAATTCGAGTTTTCTAAACTTGAGTTCCTTATAAGGTACTCGAGCTTGGTGAGCTCGAGTACCATAAAAATAAACATAAAAATAATTTTATTTATAATAGGTACTCGAGCCTAGTATACTCGAGTACTGTGTTGCATGGAACTCGAGTTTACCAAGCTCGAGTACCACATTATTTGTGGCGGAACTAATGAGGAACTTGAGTTTCTTAAACTCGAGTACCATTTGGAACTCGAGTTCTAGAAAAGTGGTATATTCCTATTTATTTCCGAAACAGTGCTTTTTTGCTAAAAATTTTTAAAAATTGTGATATTTGGCCATTTTGGCCGACCTTTTAGAGATGAACAGGGGATCCCATTTTCCTCTGCCTCAAAAGGCGGGATTATTGTAGGATTCCATTGGAGAAAAGGATGATTTGTGGACAGTAGTGGAGTCCATCTCTTGGAAGGAAAACTATCACAACCTCGTCCTCTTTCTGAGGTAACTAGTTCTTTGAAACTTAAGAAAATCAATTTTGAGCATTTACTATTTAACATGTTAGTATGTCACTCATCTAAAATTTTTATGTTATAGCAGGTTGTTTCGGTGCCAATGTAAGGACCAGGTCCATGTGGACAAGGGGATCTCATGGTTGGGATGGTGAAAAAACCAGCTCCATATGGAATAGTGGGTCTCCCAGCAGGAATGGTGAAAGAACCAGCTCTGTGTGGACTAAGGCCATGGGGTAGGGATGGAGGTTAGCCATGGGATGACAGAGTGTTCACTGGGATCAAGAAGATTTTCCTTACCAAGGGTGAAGCCAATCCATCTGGTCAGTTAAACATGGATGTGGCAATGAGGGCACCCCCCATCTGGTACTATGTCTATGTTATACCTTGCTAATGCTTTACAATAAGAGCAATTTCTATCACACAACATTTTTCACAATTTACAAATATGATAATTTGTAATTGGTCTAACAGTATAGGTGATAGGTCTACTACCGCCACATTTTTTATTACATATCAATCACAATTCACAACATATTACGTTACCAGTCGTAAAAAAAAGTTAATGAAAAATTTTGTGTCTGTAAACTTTTTGTTACAATTATGGTACTTTTGTCCTCTAATTTATTTGCTTTTTTGTTGTTGTTGTTGTTTGTTGTAATAGTGCTGTATATAATTTTCTCTTTATGAAATAACAAACAGATCCAATTTGAGTACCCACATGAATTCCTTACTTGCATAAGTGGCTATTACGGCTCTGTTGCTGGAGATGAATGTAGGAAAGTGGTCAAGTCTCTCACATTCTATACAAATAGGAGGAGGTGTGGACCATATGGGGAGGAGAATGGCACATATTTCACTTCCACAAAGGATGAAGGAAAGATAATCGGGTTCCATGGAAGAGCTTCTTTCCTATATGCCATTGGAGTCCATATACAACCCTCGTTGAGTGATCGAGTTTGCAAGGAACCCAAAGGGTGCCCACCACAGTACCAGTTCAATTTTTACAAGTAATGTGTGTGTATGGAGTATGCACTAGAAGCCAAGTGATTGGTCCAAAATAAAATTCTAAAATTGTTAAAATGAAAAAGACTTACTATGTGGATCAATTATCAACTATTGGAACTTGTAATAAATAAATTTGCTCCTTGGATTTTATTTGCTATTTTCTCCTTATTCTCTTTTATTGGTAAGTTGTGATTGGTGTGATATCACTTTTACATGAATCACATTTTAATACTATATTTAGTGTACATTAATCACAACATAACACATCAATAGTTATTGAAAAAGGTTGTAAATTTTGTGTGTGATTATGAGTACCCAATTTAAGACAACCTTGGCAAATAAAGCATTTAATGATTGAAAAAAAATCTCAGTTAATCAACATATCTATTTGAAATTCTTCCAATGTAATTCATCCATGTCATTTTGGGTTCAACTCCTTATTGCTTTGGGTTTGAGTACAGCCGAAAACATAAAATGTTTGAGCTAATATATATACTCTCCATTTGAAATGTATTTATTTCATGATTCAGATTGACTATTACACTTTGTAGATTGTTAAATATAAGAAACAAAATTTCAACTATAAAATGCACTTTCTCCTTTTTCAAGTTTCATGGAAGTTTACCAACCAACTTTTAGCCTAATTTGTTGTTAAAATCGTCAATTCGATAATAATCCTTTGGATTAGAACTACTTTTGAAATTCATTTTTAACATTTACAAAATGTCCCCATTTCTTTTCTAAAAAATTCGACGGACCTTTTGTCATCGTACATTTTCTTTGGGGCCTGTTTAATTGCTAAGAATTTCTGATTGTGAGAGTTATACTTGTTGAGAGTTTAAACTCATAAGAATTAAATTCTAGATAATTGGCATTTATATTATTCATATATACTTTGATTTTGACTTTATATCATATCATTTTAGTAACTGAAAAGTAATAATTTGATCATTGTGGATAATTTTTTTTAAATGATAAAAATTTGTTTGAACATAAATAACACCTTATTTGGATGAAAATAAATATTTTTGTTCTAAAATGAACTTGGAAATCCACTACATTCGATGAAATCTCGCCAAATCTAGCGGATATCCACTAAATCCAATGAGATCTCCTCCGAATATGGTGAGATCTCACCAAACCACCACTCCTCTTGGTCAACAACAAGTTGAGTTTTCCTCCACTCAATCTGACTTGTGAACATCCTTATTTGTTACATGATCACTTAAGTGGTAGAATTTTAATGTTGACAATATATATCTACATGCGTGTCTACAGACGCACGCATGGGTGCTGTCTTTTTTATTTAAGGCCAATAAAGAATACACATTCAATACATGTGGAGATAGTGTCTTTTTAATCCATGTGCAAAACATGTGATCAAGAGGCCAATAAGGAAAATTCAGTCTTTTTGATAATGAAAATGTAGGCATTCTCTTCTTCAGCCGACATTTTTCATAGACTATAGAGAATAGAGCCATCCTAAGAATATCTCCATTAGGAGTACGTGTTCCATTAAGAATTATCCTAATTACTAAATTATATTATATTTAGATTTATGTTATTATTTTAAGGGTACTCATTAGCATTTCTCTATATTTTATTATATTATTTATTTAATCATAAGAGTGATAGATAAAATCCATCTAACTAAAAGTCTATATATTTGTAAGTAGCTATTTAAAATGTTATTTGGTGAATAGATGTTAATTTTGGTAAACAGCTTAAAAAGAGCCTTTGTTTTCCATCAAAAAGGTTTTCTAAGGCATAGACCATAGGCTAGAAGAGATTTCCATCATAAATCACTATTTTGCAGAAGCTTTTCGATCTTTTTAAATTACTTGAATGGTAATGCCATGAGGTATATATGCTTATAGTTTCTTCCACTTTTTTAAATTTCTCATAGGCTTGTGCACCTAAAATTACTTGAAAACCAATATAATTAAAAACAAAACTACCTGAACAAGGCAAGTGTACAAACATGCCTATAGGCATATGGTTTAATGTCTATGCAGCAAATGTGTCACTCTTTTCTTTTAAATAACGTTGTGCCTAAAAGCACAAACATGAGAACCATCAGGGAAAAAAGCTGGTGGCACTTTTTTTTTCTCCTTTTTATCTGAACCCAATTATTGCCAAGATATTAATTTTTTGTTGAATTATTGCCGAGATATGATTCCTTTAGATTGATGTTAAGAATCACCATTATTTCAATGAAAAGACAGTGCTTTGCAAGGAAATGATAGATCGAAAGGTGCATTACACGTTAAATTCGTTTATTAACAGAGTTAGAATTCAATCAATCATTTTATGGAAATGAAAAATGAGGTCATTTATGTTTGGCTTTTACTAATATGCACGATCACATATATGAATATGGGTATGATATGGGTACAAGTATAGGTACGAGTATATGATATTGTTTGTAAAATTTAGAGTATAATATGTCAGAGATATGTGTATTAATTACTTATGAAATATATTTTTAATATATTTTGTAATATATATCAATTTAAGAGCAATAATAAATACTAATAAAGTGAATTTATGACCACTTAAATAATATTTAGAATACAAACCAAGATCCAAAAGAGAAAATAAATAAGTGTTTAACATTGAAACTAATTTATAAAAAGTATAAATAAAAATGATTACACGTTTAGGATATCTCTCATTATTGGGGGTTGGATACTAGGATTACAATGGTATTCAAGCCATATCACGGGCATACCTCGGACGTATTAACACTTCAAAATAATAATAATTTAGTACATATTTTAAATGTATCCAATGTGATACCAGTACAATATATATTGAATATAAGTACGTGAGCAAAAATAAAGTATTCATGCATTCTAGAACTTTTACTTATGTTTTATAGTTAGTATTTATTAAAATATATAATTTTTAGTAACTTTTATATTGATTTATTACCACACCAAAAAAAAAACTAAAAATTAGTTAATTTCAAATAAACTAAAAATTAATATAAAAAATGATATAAAAAGCAAAAAAAAAAAAAAAAACATTTTAAAACAAAAGTTGTTCATTTCTTTGTTTCTTTCTTACTTTTTCCATACCAAGGTTCAAACAATCAAACCCGAGTTTAGTAAATGAGTAAATAGTAAGCAATGGGACACCGTTCATGCGCCGTTTGTTTCTTGTTACTAACAAAGTCTCCTAAACCCATTAAATTGGTCCCACTACAATATCTCCGTTCCGTTTACGTCGGACTACGAACCGTTCCACTTGTCCAAGGCAATGTTGCTGTTCTTCAATCTTTCATTACTTCATTTCTCAGATTCTCGAGTGGTGTCATTTAATTTGTGATATCATCACCAACACCAACGTAACAACCTGCCAATTCTCAAATAATATCACACTAGCTTGGATCACGTGGAAACGATTCTTTTCAATTTAGGATATAAAAATATCTTTTTTTTTTTTTTTTTTTTTTGGGGTCAGCGGTCAGCCACTGGAGTTATTGATTATTTGATTGAAGATGGTGTTTATTCAAGTCCAATCTCCAAGGGGCCTGTGGCCCCATGGCATTGGAATCTTAGTTAGTTGCCTTTTCGCTTTCACATAAATTAAACATCTTTTGGCAAATCAGATTGAGTAATCGAGAGGCAATCATTTGCTTATGGGTATTGCATAAATAATAACTTTATATTCACAGAATTAATAACACTTAAAAAAAAAATTTATAGTGATATATTGTGATGGATGATAATAAAAGTTATGTTTTTTTTTTTTTTGAAGAATATAAAAGTTGCGTTATGTTTGAAATTTTTTGAAATTTTATGAGTTATGCTTGAGATGCTATAAATTATACTTCATAACATGATTTGTTATTAATCATAAAAAAATATTTCAAATTAACATTCATGATAATATATGGTATCATGGTATTTCAAAAAGTGGTAAAATTAGCGTGGTACACACTTGATCATTTTAGGACTCGTGGTACTTATAATAATATAGTATATGATTTTATGGTACTCAAAGTGAACGTGTTAGGACTACCTTCTATAACCTTCTCAATTATTAACTTTATAAATTTGAAAGAATGGAAGGATTCAAAAAATTCAAAAGGATTCCACTCCTATCAACATGTAAAAGAATGACAATTTTTGACCAAAGGACTCTTCTTCATTTGAAAAAGTAAAAAAGAATAAAAAGAAGTGGAGAGAGCATCAACTGCCTATGGTTGCAACATAGTGTTCCATTTGGCAAAAGCTCACCACTGTAATATGGATTATGGTATTGACCCAAATATTCATTCAAAGGTGCTTATTGCCTTGTTGAGACCTTTAGGCTTCAGCCATGTGCTACCAAGAAGGGTGGCTTTGAATTTTGGAACCAGGACAACAGGTTCAGCTCAATGTATTTTGGGCCTTTAGGCGAATGTGACATTTTCTTATATTTAAATATTTAATTTTTGAAATCTTTTTCGTCTAAAATTTTTGCTATGTTTTGTTTATTACTAATTTACTAAAAAAAATTTATCCAAATATCCATTTTAATACTTTTAGACAAAAAAATATCCCTCTAAGATTCAATTAATTTTTCAAGTATTTTTTTCAGATACTTTTCAAATATTTTCATATCTATATGGAATATCTTTCTAGTAGATATTTATAATTAAAAAATATTTATGAATAAATTAAACATGATCTATAAAAAAAAATTGTGATTTACAAGTAAAACCAAGGTTATTAGAATTGAGATCCTAAACAGGACCTACACGAGAGGTCCTCATAAACTAATTAATCATAGAATCGAATCGATGTTCATAAGATTTTACTTTATGTGAAAATTAAATAAAGTAAAAAACACTAGTAATAATCATTTATTTTAAATAACCATTAAGTTGATCAAAGGAAAAGGGACATAATGCAACTTTCATGTCCTATTTCTAATAATTAAAAAAAGATTATATTTCTTTAACAACTAAATAACCATTACCTTGTTTGGGCAGATTTGATGAAGGGGGCTAGAGTTGTATTTTTCTTGGGCCCAATTAGAATTAGACTCTAATATACCTACAAAAATGAAATTAAATATGGAGCTGACGATATATGGAGCTGACGCATGAAACATATATCATCCTATATATATATGCATGGAACATTTTGTGCAAAGTGAATTAAGTAGCTTTCGGTGGTGATTCTTGATATATTGGGTTTCTCCTTGATTTCAAAATTAGAACTTAGAATAAAGTTGCGTTTAGTAATTTTATAATTTAGAGAATAAATTCTTAGTAGAAGTTATTTTGGAAAGTAGTGTTTAGCATGAAAAAACCATTTTTCTCTATAAATGCCTCAAACTCCTTCGGTTAGACTTGCAATACAACTTCCCTCGTCCCATACATCCATTGTAGTGTTTCTTCTCATTATTGGAAAACAATGGTAAGTTGATTGATCTTGCTTTACTTAATTTTCAGCTACCTTTCATTTGGTTCTGTAAAGACGAGGATAACTACTAAAGAATTAATCTTTAGCATTCAGAAATTTTTTTTCTTATTGTTAGAGAACCAAGCAAGCTAGTCATCTAAAGAAATAGTTAAATCATACTAACAAATTTGTGCATATATTTTCCTTTGTTTTACAATTTACATCCTTTCATGCAAATTTCATTGGTTTACAATGAGTGTATACTGAATTGTGATGCAGAATTATGAAGGGTATGACTCATATGAGAAAAGATACGCAAACATGAGACTGGTGGTAGGAGAGAATAATGAGGACTACACATTTGCACCTAATAACCAAGTTTTCAATGAATTTGAAACTAAGAATAAGGAGTGTTTTTAATTTTTCCTCTAAATATCATATACCATAAATATATTATAAACCATTCAATGGTTTTCAAATTGTTATTACGCTCTTGACTTTCATTTGTTTAGGTGGTCAATTTTTTTCGAAAAAAAAAAAGTTTTCTTCACAAGCATATTGGGCAATTGAAAAAGGTCATACATTCATTTTTCGTTGATTAGGAAAAACAATTTCTTTGGGACTGAAAGATATTTTATGCACCTTTTAGGAGTTTTAAAACATTTTCAGCAAAACAAAAACCTCTAATATGGCAAAATATCCCAAAATCTCCTACATAACCAAAATAGTGTTAGAACCTCCATAATACTACCGAAAATCTTTAAAATAACCAAAAATTTCCTTAAAACCTCTAAAATGACATAAATACTTTTGAAAATCTCTAAAAGAACCAAAATATCCTAAAAATAAAAACTAGTAACATATATATATATATATATATATCTCTCTAAAATATCCAAAATTACATTAAACCTTAAAAATTACAAAATACCCTTTGAAGTCTTCAAAATGACCTAAATACACTGAAAAGTTCTAAAATAATACAATATAAATATCTTTAAAATCTTTAAAATAATCAAAATACTCCCAAACTTACAAAATGATCAAAATAACTTTGAAAATTCCAAAATGAGCAAAACACCTTCGAACCTTTTAACTTAAACAGGACTAAAATACTCCCCCTTAAACCCTCAAAATTACAAAAGTACCCCTTATAATTGTTGAAATGACAAAAATACCATCAGAAACTTCAAAAATAGCCATAATATGCCTAAAAACTTTGGGAACCAGCAGCCCCAAACTTTTCAAAGTCACACGAAAAAAACTTTTGAATGCCCTTCTATATATTTCGAGTTTTTGTAACTACGCACATGCATGAATTTGTAAATTTAGTTAATAGTTTTAGTGTTTTTATTTATTTATTTATTTATGTTGTTGCATTCTTATTTTGATTGAGCTTATTAAAATAATTTTATTTGTATCGTATTTTTTAGGCTGATTTAGTTGTCCTATAGTAATTTTAAAATATTATAATATTTTAAAGAGGTAGATTAAATTTGTTATTTAAAATTTATATATTAAGTTTATAATTTTTCATAATAACCAAATGTCGGAAAATGTTTTATATGTGTTGTGTTTACATATTTGTATAAGTCGATATCAAATATATGCTTCAGGAGTTTGGCACTACCGAAGCTTTCAAGGGTTATTCAAATATGAGGCAGACTGAGGACAATACGTTCCAACAAAACAAATATTCAGGTGAATATACTGAAGTTGCCAAGAGTAATTCAAACATGAGGCAGATTGAGGATAATACGTTTCAACAAAACAGATTTTTAGGCGAATATGCTGAAGTTGTCAATGGTAATTCAAACATGAGGCATACTGAGGATAATATGTTCCAACCAAAAAGATTTTTAGGTGAATACGTCGAAGTTGGCAAGGGCTATTCAGCAAACATGAGGCAGCAGTATGAGGATAATACGTTCCCACCAAATAGATTTGTAGGGGAATATATAACCAATAGCAAGGTTGGTGGTATTTTCTGCTGTTGCATTATATATATAATTCAATAATTGCATTCTTATATAGATTAAATTTAAAAAAAATATAAATTCTTATAGGTTTATACTGGTACTGCCCAAATTGCCAAAGGATCCAAGGTTGTGTCATGTGGACCTTGGGGTGGTACTGGAGGAATGCAATTTGATGATGGATCATGCTATACAGGCGTGCGTGAGATTCAATTAACACGCTCTGGTGGTCTTTTTTCCATTAAAGTTTGCTATGATCGCAATGGCCAAGCTATATGGCGAAACAAGAATGGTGGCAGTGGATCGAGGACTGACATTGGAAAAGGTGAATATCTTAATCTGTTAACACACATATGGCTCCAATCTTGATTCAGAGATATATACAATTAATATTACAACACACTCCTTTTTTTTAATTGTGGGCTGAATGGTTAGTAAAGTATGCATACTATACCATATATTGTGTGAATTCTAATTAATTCAACTGATAAAATTTTTTATGGTTGAAAAAGAGATCGGGGTTCAAACTCTGCCTACACAAAAAACTAAATGATGTCTTGATCTGATGATAAATTGCTATTATCAAAGGCGAACGCCATAAGTTAAAATTCTCTAAAAAAAAAAAACCATATATTGCATATGCACATGTATATTTTTTTTAATACAAACTAGACAAAAATACTCTGAAAATTAATTGTATTAAAGGTTTCTTGGATTATACTTGTACAAAAATATTTTAACTTAATTGAAGTTCAATACTTTTATAAATAGTATAATTTTTTATTTTGGTCAACCGTTATAATATTATATTTAGCAATTAAATTATTAAAATTAATATTTTTAGTTCCATTGTTTATTATTTATATTAAACATCAACATTTTCATATATTAATATTTTTCTATAATTTGAATAATTAGATCAGTCTATATATTGGATTTAAATTAAACAAAAAATAAAAACGTTTGAATTTATAATAACATGAGACAATAAATGCTTTTTTTTTTTGGCTAAATAAGTGCATGAAAAAATTTATCAAACATTATCTCCTTCATTCACTTGTTATATTCCTTAAAAACACAGCTAAAATTTGAAGATAAATATTTACTAAATTTAATAAATTTTTTATTAGTTGAATTTTTATAACATCTTATAAATTATATCTAGTTAATATAAGCATGCTATTAAATCGAAATATAATAAAAGAAATAACATAACATAGCATATTTAACCGTTGTTTTAGTCTTGAGTTTTTAGTTCAAATTTGAAATTTGTAATATATCTATAGGTATGTTTATTTATAATTTTTTTTTTTTTTGCAATTTCCGTTTTTTATACTGTTTCTTACAATATATTTTGTTTTAATATCTTGAGCCGAATGAAACATATACATAATTTTGGTCTCATACAAATTATGGTGGGTTGCTGTGGATCAGGTAAGATTTGAATATCCAAATGAGTTCTTGACTCACATAAGTGGATATTATGGATCATTAATCTTAAGGGGCCTACAAGGGATGAACAAGGGATCCCTTTCTACTCTGGCTCAAAAGATTGGATTATTGTAGGATTCCATGGGAGACAAGGATGGTTTGTTCACAGCATTGGAGTCTATGTTATGGAAAGAAAACCGGCACTACCTCGTCCTCCTATTGACGCATTCAACATGGGTGGCATGAGAATTCCCGAGGTACGCAACTAGTTCTTTGAAGCTCAAACAAAATAAAATTTGAGCATTGAAATGTCCTAATCTGATGATAATCTCATTTTAGTCTATTAACATGTTACTATGTTAGTCATCTAAAATCATTATCTTATAGCAGGTTGTTTCTGGGCCAGTGCAAGGACCAGGTCCATGTGAACAAGGGGTTCTCATGGTTGGAATGGTGAAAAAACCAGCTCCATATGGACCAGTGGGTCTCCTAGCTGGAACGGTGAAAGAACCAGCTCCATGTGGACTAGGGCCATGGGTTGGGGATGGTGGTCAGTCATGGGATGACAAAGTGTTCTCTGGGATCAAGAAGATTTTCCTTACCAAGGGGGAAGCTATTTATTCTATACAGATGGAGTATGATTACAATGGCCAATCCATTTGGACAGTTAAACATGGATGTGGCAATGAGGGCACCCCCCATCAGGTAATACGTCACTTCTTCCTAATGCTTTACACTAAGAGCAAGTTCTGCCACGCTAACATTTTTCACAATTTGTGAATGTGGAAAGTTGTGATTGTACACATAGGTGATAGGTTCATTGTCATCACATTTTTTTAATATACATCAATCACAATTTACAACAGATTATTAGGAAAACAGAGAAAAGAAGTTTCTGGACTTGGAGAAATTTCTGTATATTGCATTCAATTAAAGATTACAAAGGCTAAGTGTATATATATACAAGGAAAGGAAAACAAGGGAAACAGATTAACTAATCAACTAACTAATCTACCAGATTTCCCTTAAAACCTGATTAATAAAACTAACTACCACACATGTGTTATCCACGTGCTTACAAAAACTAACACTAGTGATGCAAAGCTACATGTAGTATAAAAATGAAACTAACACAGTGTACAGAGTATATATATTGTCATTTAAGCAGCAGGTTTGAGAGTCTTCTTCTTCCCTTGATCCTTGTTTCTGCCATGATCCTTTCTATCTTTCTTTGTAGAATCTTGACACCCCCCCTCAAGTGGAAGAGGGGCATAAATGTTGACCATATTCAACTTGGACACAAGAAAGGAAAATTGATGAGCATTTAAAGCCTTCGTCAACAAATCTGCAATTTGGGAATTAGTTTTAACATGTAACATTCTGATATACCCTTCCAAAACCTTATCCCTCACCAGATGACAATCTATTTCAATATGTTTCGTTCTTTCATGGAACACCGGGTTAGCAGTTATGTGAAGGGCTGCTTGACTGTCACAAAACAGAAGGGCTACTTGAGGGTGCTTGACTTGAAGATCACTAAGCAAATACAGAAGCCAAATGACCTCACAAACAGCTACTGCCATGGCTCGATACTCTGATTCTACTGAGGATCTTGAGATTGTTTGTTGCTTTTTAGACTTCCAGGAGACTAGAGACTCACCAAGAAAGACACAAAACTCTGTTACAGACCTTCTAGTGTCAGGACAAGAAGCCCAGTCTGCATCTGTGAAGGCTTTCAAGTGCAGGTCTGACTTACTTGAAAAGAATAGACCCCGACTTGGTGTTGCCTTGAGGTACTGCAAGACTTTGTTGGCTGCATGTAAGTGTGGTTCTCTAGGATATGTCATGAATTGACTCAAACGATTCACATCAAAGGTTATATCTGGTCTGGTTATGGTTAAGTATAAAAGTCTTCCTATAAGCCTCCTATAGGAACTAGGATCTTGCAAAGCTTTACCTTCATACTTACTGAGCTTGATATTAGGATTCATTGGAATCTTGGCTGGGTTACACCCCATCATGCCAGCCTTTTTCAATAGATCTAGGGTGTACTTCCTTTGACACAAGCTAATGCCACTTGCAGCCCTTGCTACCTCAAGACCCAAGAAAAACTTTAAGTCACCTAAATCCTTCAATTTAAACTATTGATCAAGAAGAATCTTGAATTCATCCACTGCCTGCTTGTTGTCACTAGCAAGTAAAATATGATCAACATATACTAAAAGAGCAATGAACGAGGTAGAAGTCTTCTTAGTAAACAAAGAGTAGTCTGCTCTAGATTGAGTAAAACCATGCATGAGTAGAGCAATGGAAAACTTAGCAAACCACTGTCTGGAAGCTTGTTTCAAACCATATAAGGATTTGACAAGTTTGCATACAAGCTCCCCCTTGTTGTGGAAGCCTAGTGGAAGGTCCATATATAACTCTTCCTTCAAATCACCATGAAGGAAGGCATTGTTTACATTAAGCTGACATAAAAACCAGCCTTGCACAGCAGCTAAGGCAAGAAGGCTTTTGACAGAAACCAACTTTGCAACAGGAGAAAAAGTCTCCAAATAATCAAGGCGTTCCTTTTGAGTGAAGCCTTTGGCAACCAACCTGGCCTTATATCTCTCCACACTCCCATCAGACCTATATTTCACCTTATACACCCATTTATACCCAACAGTTTTCTTATGAGAAGGCATAGGAGTGAGAACCCAAGTATAGTTAGCTTCAAGGGCAGAAATTTCAGCAGCCATAGCTTCTCTCCTCTTGGGATCAGTGACTGCCTGGTGATAGAACTTAGGTTCCTCAAAGGAGGAAATCATATTGCAGAAGTGCAAGTGTTTAGAGGATAACCTGTGAGAAGACAAGTAGGAAGACAAAGGATGGGCAGTACTAGAGGGAATATGACACTGGGAAGACACTTGATTACATTTGTAAGCATCTAGGTAAGCTGGTTTATGACTGACCCTAGTAGATTTTCTAAGGGTAACAGGCTGATCAGAAGTAGACAAGGAAGTGGGTTGATCAGGCAACGTAAGATGTTGATCACCAAACATGGAAGAGGGCTGATTAGGCAACATAGCAGGATGATCAATTGACATAGGAGTGGACCGATCAGGATCAGCAGGCAAGGGAATTGGTAAAGAACCAACCAAAATGGAGGAAGGACTAGATGAGGGGGTCCCTGGATTCAAAGGTGTGTCTGCAGAAACAAAACTAGGACTAGAAGAATCATCAAAAACAGGATTACAAGAAGTAGGTGAAGGAATTGATAATGGAGGTGTCTCAGATAACAAAGACTTATAAGAAGGAGAGAAAGGAAAAATTGATTCATGAAATATAACATCTCTAGAGATAGTGATCTTCCTAGTATGCAGATTAAGGACTTTGTAACCTTTCACATTGAAGGGGTAACCAAGGAAGACACAAGGAAGGGCTCTAGAGTCAAATTTCAACCTATGAACAGGAGGAGTAGAGATAAAACACAAACATCCAAAAACTCTAAGGTGATCAAATGAAGGTGGTTTATGGAAAAGAAGTTCAAAAGGGGACTTGTTTTGTAATAAAGGAACAGACAGCCTATTAATGAGGTAAGTGGCAATGAGGATGCAATCACCCCAATAAGCAGAAGGCAGATTAGATTGGAGCTTAAGAGACCTTGAAACATTCAAAAGACGTTGGTGTTTTCTTTCCACCACAGAATTTTGTTGTGGTGTACAAGGTTTTGAAACCCGGACCGTTCATTGAACCGTAAAAGGGAGAGGTTCAAAGTTTTTGAGGTCGAACCAAAGTCGAACCAAAGTCGAACCGGGGTCGAACTGTGATGACGTCATAATTAATTTAATAAGTATTTTAAATATAAATAAATACATTAAATTAGTAAAAATAGAAAATTAGCTTAAATAGTCTCCAAATAAATATGAGATTTATTTTTCAGATATATTTTTCATATCATAATTTTCATATGACACATAAAAAATATTAAATCTTAAGCAAACGTAATAAAGAAACAAATAAATAAGTATATAACAATATTATAGTGGATGATATAATGAGTATAAAAGTTTTATACTCATTATATCACCCACTATAATATTGTTATGAAAATATTGTAGACATCTCATTTCTTTTTTAAATTTCTTATATTTTTTAAAGAGAAATGATATGTCTACAACATTTTTATAACAAATTCTAAGTGACAGGTTGTTACTAGTTGTTATTGTTGAGTTAAAAAAATAATTTCAGTGCTAAATTTAAAATTAAACCAATAATAATTAAACACCTGTGATTTGTTGTAAAAATATTGTGGATGTAGTACTTCACCTTTTCAAATTGCCTAAGTATAATCTGTTTTTCTTTTTTCTGATTCTTTTATTTTTCTTCCTTTTTTCTCCACCGTTTGATTGATTAACTCCTCCACAGTTTATAATTCTACAACTTTATCTATTTCTTTTTTCTTTTACTTTTTTACTAATATCTTAATTTTTTCTCATCCACCCATTTAAAAAATTTACCTTCCCAATGCTCTTTTACTTTCCCAATGACTAGGCCTACACGTTTCTTCAGTCTTTAGTGTTCCCTCTCTCTTTTTTGATGACAGAGTGAACATTTTCTTCTTCACAAAACAAATCTTCTCAGACCTCTCTTCCTTTGCCTCATTCTCAGTTTCACTCATGGAAACAATCATGGTTTTTTTTTTTTTGTCAAAAACTCTTGCAGAGCATTACATTGCCACCGTGCAGTGGCTGTTCCTTTCTTCTTATTTTATTTTATTTTTTTTGTCAAAAAAAAATTCGCAGAAGCTCTCATTGCCGAAAAGGAATTTTTGCCTGAACATTGATGCGAGTTCAACATTTGACAGAATGTTATGGTTGAAGCTTCAACAATGGTGATTTGGTGCTGTGAGTCTGTAATGTTTTTTTTTTTAATAAAAATAGCTTTGATTTGAACCGCCAGAACCGCTCATGGTTCACAGAACCGGGCGGTCGGACTGCGGTTCGTACGGGTCCCTGTTTTTTTTTTTGCATTGAACGGTTTTTGATGTTAAACAGACCGTAATTTTGAGCGGTTCGAGATTTTTCCGGTCGGACCGTACGGCCCCGGTCCGGGTTTAAAAACCTTGGTGGTGTATAGGCACAAGTCTTTTGATGCACAATGCCATGAGCATTATAAAAATTAGGTAAAGAGAATTCAAAAGCATTACCTGACCTGATTACTTTAATACCAGTGTCAAATTGGGTGTAAACCATGTTATAAAATGAGATTAAAAGATGTTTAACATCTGATTTAGCTTTCATGAGGTACACCTAAGTAGACCTGGTAGCATCATCAACAATTGTAAGGAAAAACTTAAAACCATCATGAGTGCAAACAGAATTTGGACCCTAAACATCCACATGTTTTAATGAAAAAGGTTCATTACATAGATTATTTTGAGAAGGAAAAGGCAATCTCTTTTGCTTTGCCAAAGGACAAATGGTACAAATATCAGTACATTTGGATGAAAAAGAAGGTAGAACATTCTATAAAACAGAAATTCTGCTTAAGGATGGATGGCCTAACCTAAAATGCCATAAGGTTGACATGTCTTTAGAAGAGACAGAAGAGAAAAAAACTGACTTGAAGGACTTGTGATTGGAAAGATGATCTGACAAAGAAGGTATAGTCCTAGAAGTACTCTTCTGTAGCAGATACAAACCATTATGGACTTCACCCACTCCAATCGTCTTCCAACATGAAAGTTTCTGAATGAAACAATATTGAGACAAAAACACAAGACACAAAGGCAATCTTTGAGTAAGTTGACTGACAGACAAGAGATTGAATGAGAAAGAAGGAACACAAAGAACATGTTCAAGAATAAGAGAATTAGAAAGTTTAACAATGCCAATGTGAGTAACATGTGCTAATTCACCATTTGGCAATTCAACAACACAATGTGGAACAGTAGTATAAGACTGAAAAAGAGAGACAGAATAGACAATATGATCACTTGCTCCTGTATCCATGACCCAAGTATCAACACCAAAGGCAGTTCTGTTCACAAGCTTAGCAGAAAATATGGAGTGCTTGAGATTACCTGCTAGGGGTGTGGACTGAGAGCATGAAGCCTGATTGAAAGCAACATTATTTGCCATGGCAACAATGTTGGACTGAGCATCATTCCCTTCAATCATGGCAAGCAATTTCTGGCATTGCTCCATTGTAAAAGGAAATGCTTGTTGAGTGGTAACAGCAACAGACTCTTGAGCAGCATCAAAAGATGAAACCTGATTAGCCCTTGGCTTGGTCTTGTAGCCAGGAGGGTAGCCATGGAGTTTGTAGCATTTCTCTAGGGTATGACCACGCAATCCACAGTGGCTGCAAGTAGGCTTTTCTTTAATTTTCTTGAAGGTCTTGGAATCAAGATTCATGGTCTTAGCTGCAAGTGCTGTGGACTCCACAAAAGGACTATTGTTGCTGTCATGCCCAACTGATCTTTGCTTCTCATCTTGAATCAGCAAGGAGAAGACTTTCTCAACAAATGGAATAGGATCCATCAACAAAATTTTTCCTCGAATGTGAGAGAAAGAGTCATTGAGACCCATCAAAAATTGCATAACAACTTCTCTATGATGAATATTTGAGATCTTCTCATTTATATGACACACACACTTCTCACAAGAACACGTAGGAAAAGGTTCATAGTTCTGTAATTCATCCCATAGAATTGAAAGATTGGTAAAGTATTCAGTCACAAGTAGCTCACCTTGAGAAAAACTTGCAAGATCCTTCTGTAATTGATAAACCCTAGGTCCATTACCCTGAGAAAACATGTTCTGGAGCTTCTTCTAGACTTCCTTAGCAGTCTTACGATACACCATACTCGTGGCTATCCTGGGAGAAACACAATTAACAATCCAAGAAACCATAATCTCATTGCATCGTGACCAACTTTGAACCAAGAGAGGAATTTTCTCCATGGCTGAAGTCAGAGAAGCTGATCCATCAATCAACCAGAACTTATTCTTAATCCTAAGAGCTCTCTCCATTGATCGTGCCCATGTAGGGTAATTCTCACCTCCAATTAGTGGTTATGAGACTAATATCGCACTAGGATTTTCAGCATGATGAACAAAGAATGGATGCGATTCATCAATGGTGATGATTGCAGAAGCTTGATCAGAGGAAGCCATTGATGAAGCTTCGAGATTTGAAAGAAGAAGAAAAACCCTAACTGTTGGGAAGAAAAGAAGTTGAGAAATTTAAGCAGAAGCTAAAAACTGCTCTGATACCATATTAGGAAAACAAAGAAAAGAAGTTTCTGGACTTGGAGAAATTTCTGTATATTGCATTCAATTAAAGATTACAAAGGCTAAGTGTATATATATACAAGGAAAGGAAAACAAGGGAAACGGATTAACTAATCAAGTAACTAATCTACTAGATTTCCCTTAAAACCTTATTAATAAAACTAACTACCACACGTGTTATCCACGTGCTTACAAAAACTAACACTAGTGATGCAAAGCTACATGTAGTATAAAAATGAAACTAACACAGTGTATAGAGTATATATATTGTCCTTTAAGCAGCAAGTTTGAGAGTTTTTTTCTTCCCTTGATCCTTGTTTCTGCCATGATCCTTTCTATCTTTCTTTTTAGAATCTTGACACAGATCACATTAACTATTGTAAAAATAGTCAATGAAAATTTTGTTTGTTGTTGCTGGATATAATTTTCTCTTTATGAATAAAAAACAAATCCAATTTGAGTACTCGCATGAATTCCTTACATGCATAAGTGGCTATTACGGCTTGGTTGCTGAAGATGAATGTAGGTAAGTGATCAAGTCTCTCACATTCTATACAAATAGGAGGGATATGGACCATATGGGGAGGAGAGTGGCACATATTTCACTTCCACAAAGGATGAAGGAAAGATAATCGGTTTCCATGGAAGAGCTACCTCTTACCTATATGCCATTGGATCCCTCGTTGAGTGAACGAGTTTGCAGGGAGCCCAAACGGTACCCACCACAGTACCAGTTCAATTTTTACCAATAATGTGTGTATGAACTATGGAGTATGCACTAGAAGCCAAGTGATTGGCACAAAATAATATTCTAAATGTGTAAAAATGAAAAAGACTGACTGTGTAACCAACGCAAGTACTGGAAAGTGTAATAAATAAATTTGCTGCTCTGGATTTTATATTCTCTTTTTTTTTTTTTTTTTTGTCTTTGGTTAAGTAGAAAATTTTATCATATTGACGAGTTATGGTGTAATATTACTTTTAGTAGAAAATCTTATACGAACCGAGCTTATAAAACCTATAAGATACTTTCCTGACTTTTAGATGAGTCACATTTTGACACTATTTTTAGTGTACACTAATCACAGCATAACACTTGAATAATTATAATAAAAAAAAGTTGTGAATCTTTTGTGTCATTAAATTTGTTTTTTATGATTACCAAATTTAATACAACCTCATCAAATAAAGCATATAATGATTGCGAAATATCTAAGTTAAACTACTCATCTGTTTGAAAATTTTCCAATGTAATTCATCTATGTCATTTTAGTTCAACTCCTTCTTGCTTTGGATTTGTGTATGGCTGAAAATCTAAAAACGTTTGAGTAATCCCTTCTTAAGCTACATTATAAATAGTAGTATCACTAACCCTAAAACTACTCAGAGGATCTCCCCCATCGGTCCTTTTCAGAGCCTCTACATTTCTTGCAAGTGTTCGTAGAATGAGTTTAACCTCTAATTAATGACATCATCAATTTTTATCTTTATACTTCCAAAATTGCTTTGAAAAAGATCATTACTGTCATCTAATGATCTAATGGATGAAAAAATGTTGATGTGATGAAAGAAATTCACCACGTCGTCAAAAGCTCCATGTCATCAGAGTGGCATTGAACTCATAAATTTGGTTTGTTACACCAATTGTTTTCCATCTACTACATAACTTGAAGGACTATTTTTTTCCATCTATTACAGAATGTGAAGGACTATTTTGAAACATTTTACAATATAAGGATGATTTTGAAATGAAAGGTTAATGATCAAAAGTACACAATTTGATCTTTTAAAAAAGAATCTTGAAGTTAGCTTTGTAGTTTGAATGGCAATGTTCAATTTTTCGTTCTAAATCCAATCATTAGCTATTAGCTAAGATATATATGGTATGATACCTAAGGTTTGATGCTAATAATTAATCATGATCAGACAGTGCATTGCAAAAACAGCATAACAATGCATTAGGGTTTGAACACGTCGTTTAACAAGGTTGAAATTCAATCAATGATGGTTGTGGAAAATGGGATCCTCAGGCTAATTCTAAAGACACAAAATCTCGATGTGACCATTTGTTTTGGTTTATGCATAATTTACTTGTTTCTTTGTTTCCTTTCCCCATATAAATGGTTCAAACTGAATCAAACACAAAGTAGTGAAATAGTTGTTAGTTTAGAAGTGAGTAAATAGTAAGCAATGGGAACACCAGTTCCTTTGGCGTTTGTTTCTACGTTACTTTTCAGTCTCCTAGGTCCTAACTCCTAATCCTAATTATTAATTTGGTCCCAGTCGCACACTCCCATTAAGTCTCTGTTCCGTTTACGTCGGTGATGCGAGCTGTTCCACACTTCTACGGTTCTGAGTCTCAGGTGTACGTTATCAGGAGATTCATGACCAAAGCATCAAGGCAACTACACCTTGGGAGTTGGGAGTTGGAAGCCAATTTCATTCTAAAATATCACACCTTTGGATCACTTGGAATTATACCACCACCCCCTTTTTTTTTTTGGTGCTGGATACTGCCTTCTTGGATAGGTGTACGTGTATCAACTAGTAAAAACATGGGAAAAATTGCACCAACTCCAATGAGGTTTTTACTTATTACCATATTTCCGTTATACCTCTTGCACTAGCTCCAATGAGGTTTTTTATAAAATAAAATAAAAAACTCGAATGAGGTTTTTTTTTTTTTTTTTGGTAAGAATTTAAGAAAAAAACGCTAGTCACATTTGCGTTATACTTTAAAAAGTAGTCACAATTGAGATTTTTTGTAGTTGTTAATAAAGTTTAGATCTACCCCGTATATATATATGCTTGATGTGGGACTCATCGCACACCCACACACATCACACAATCAATCAAATTGGAGCATCACACTTTTAGTTTGAAATAAAACACTCGCCTTATATAAAATGCAAATTATTTACACAAATCTCTCAAAATGATTGAAAAAGTACTTTAAAAAAATCTTGAACTCCTATTTTACCTCCCACTCAAAATGTCATTTACACTCCTAATAATAGGAATTCGAGATTTACCATTTAATCAATGCAAATAGTTTATATTTTAGGTGAGGTGAGTGTCTTAGACTCTTATTTCAAATTAAAAAGGGAGGGGTTTGAGTGTAATAACAAATAAAGGGAGGTTAGTACAATTTTCCTTTAAGGGTATGTTTGGTTGGGGTGAAAATAAGGAGGATGAAAAAGAAAAGGAGAAAAATATGGTAGAAAATGGAATCTTCTCTTATTTGGTTCAGGAGAGAAAATAAGAGAGACGAAAAATGGGGTGGAAAATAATCCCTTCGGACCCACATTATTTTGTCCTCCTAATTTGGGAGGAAAACTAAGGAGAAAAGGTGATGAGAGTAATAAATTACACAAATATCCTCACTTTCATTACACTCACCTGCTCCTTTTACTTTCCTACTACACCTGTGACCTGATTAACCTTTTGCCTCTTCATCCTTATCCCTTTCTTAGCATCTTCACAGCACATCAATGTGAACCCCAAGTTCTCTTCTCTCTCTCTCTCTCTCTCTCTCTCTCTCTCTCTCTCTCTCTCTCTCTCTCTCTTTTGCCTTGTCCTCATTATATTCCTCATTCTATTGTTTCTTGTCCTTATTATATTCCTCATTAATCTATTGTTTCTTGTCGATTTTTTTGTTTCGTATGACATTCAATATATATTTTTTTTTTTGTCATCATTCGTTTAATGAGTGTAAATATATCTATTTCATATATATTATATAACAACGACATAATAGTCAATTTATATAAACTACATTTTTCATCCTCCCCTTTTTATATCCAACCAAATAAAAAAATTTTCCACCCTCCCACTTTCCCTCCAACCAAACACACATGAGGGATAACAAAATTTTTTCCATCCTCTTACTAATTTTTCATTTCTCATTTTTCCACTCCTCCAACCAAACGGACCTTTAGGTATATATAACTACTCTCTTATATAGAATGGACACATGCTTTAGAAAAAAAAAAGGAAAAAAAGAAGAAGAAAGATGATGATGATTGAAGCTACAGAAGAATAGGCGTGTCGCTAGCACTTCAGAATTCAAAATGCAAAGTGTAGACGTGCTTCAAAGATGGACCAGCGTTACAGAATTTCAAGCGCGGCCCATTTTCAATTCATTCTTGACCCATTATGCCTGTGAATTGTTTTTCTAGTCCATACGACTGCAGTGGCACTGTGACCTGGTTCTCTCCCCCCCTTTCCCCCCAATTGTTAATACTTAATATGGTTCGTAGTGATATTGCTTAAATGATAACATAACATATACTTGAAGTCTAACCTTATAACCGAGTGACATACTGACATTGTCAGATTATTAAAAACTTTTTGCTGAAATTATTGTAAATAAAAGTAAAAGTTAGTTGAAATAGTACAGTGAGATCCATAAATAGTACCAAAAAATATAATGAGACTCATAAATAGTAACAAAAATAAAATGAATAGTAAAATAAGTTGGCAAAAATAATCTTTGCTAAACGGATGTTAGGCGGATTGGGTTTGGCTGTACTTGGATTGGGCCATATAGATCAATTTTATGACTTTGTTACGATAAGGATGAGCCTAAGTTGACCCACATTAAGATCCAAATATAATATATATACATACACACACACACACACACACACATATATATATATATATATATATATCTTTGATGGCATTTGATCATTTTGATGAAATAATACCCATTGATTATACATGATTGATTGACAACAAATTAGTTCATACCAAAAGGGAACTTGAATTCTCTCCATTTGAAATAAATTCATGTAATAATTCTGATTAAATTTTATAGATTTAAATGTCACCAGGCTAACTTGAGAGACAGCATCTCATGCGTTGAGCGCATGAGATATATGTCTCGGTGATATGTAGGCTCTATATATTGTAGATCTCACATGTCAATGAGCTGAGACATATGTCTCATGCGCTCGATGCATACAAGAGTTTTGCATTAACTTGAGCTGTGGCATAATGTGTTGACATGGCATTGTATAGGGTCTCTGGCACAACATGACTGACGTGTTAGAATCATGTGGTGACACTTGGCTGAAGGCTTGTGGCCCATGCGTGCAGAAACGTGTGGCGCTTGGCTTGTTAGACAAAATCTTTAGGCGACGCATTCAGGTTCAGATTGGTTTAGGTTGATTAGTTCGGACAGTATTAAGTATTATTATATGTACTGAACCAAATTAATGTGCTAATTAAGTTGCTAACACCCAGCAAGAATTCGGATTATTCTGTCTGGAGAAAATACAGAGGCAAAAGGTATCAGAAAGTGAAAGTAGGAATTCTTTTCAGCCAAGATGAAACAATTTGATCTAAGCAACCATATATATATATATATATATTGGTGATGCTATTTGGACCATAAATGCATGGAACATTTTCTGCAAATTAAAGTTATATGCTTTCTGTGATGATTCTTGATAGATTGGGTTCTCTCTTTTCATCTCAATAATGGAAAATGGAATAAGCTCCTTCCACTACATAATATTTAAATGAACAATTTCCTCTATAAAGATCTTCCTCTCCACCTGTTTCGCTTGCAATTCATACAAGTTCGACATTCTTGTCACTTCCATTTTGTGGTGTTTCTTCTCATTAATTATTGGAAAACAATGGTAAGTTGATTGATCTTGCTTTACTTACTTTCCAGCTACCTTTCATTTAGTTCTGAAAGGATGAGTATAACTAAGAATGAAGCATTCTTTGGCATTCACCATCTTTTTTCTTACTTTCGAGAACCAAACAAGCTAAATCTTCTAAGGAATTTGTCTATTACTCTAACAATTTTTATGCATGCATGCATGCATGAGTTCTTCTTGGTTTTAATCCCTTTCAAGATTTTTTTTTTTTTTTTGGGGGGCTAAAAATGAGTGCAAAATATTGTGGTGATGCAGAATTGTGATGAATATGAGAAAAGCCACATTTCAGTTGGACCATGGGGAGGCCAATGTGGTGGCCGCTGGGATGATGGAGTTTACTGCACTATAAGACAACTAATAATCAGCCATGGAGCTGCAATCGATTCCATCCAGATTGAGTATGACACCAGGGGTTGCTCAGTGTGGTCGGAGAAGCATGGTGGGAGTGGTTGTACCAAAACAGATAAGGTCAAAATTATCACTAGCCTAAAATAGAATGTTTTGTTATCAAATAAACAATTTATGATCAATTCTTACTATATAATAGAAATTCATTAGTGTTGATCTAATGATAAGAGCAATTATCATAGAGCATAAACCATATATTCAAATCTTATTGTGTATATTATGCTTGATGTAACACTTTGTGATGTTCCACAATTTTATAATTTTTATTGGATTAATATTTTGAATACTTGACAATTTGATATTTTCATCTATATAATATCTAAAAACTAAAACATAGCATTTATTATTTCTATGTTCATTGTGTCACATCAACATCACATATTGGTTCATTTTGGTCTATTTCAGTCAACTTAGGTCCATTCAATTCACTTAGGTCTATTTGATCTAATTCGATCCACTTAGGTCTATTTGGTCAAATTTGGTCCACTTAGGTCTATTTAGGTCCATTTGTTCCACCTAGGTCTATTTGGTCTATTTCGGTTAATTGCAGTCCACTTCAGTCCAATCGATCTATTAAAAATAAAAAAGGTCCATTCGGTCCACTTAGGTCTATTCGGTATATTTTAGTCCATTACAGTCCACTTGGGTCCAATTGATCTATTTCGGTCCACATAGGTCTGTTTGGTCTATTTCGTTCTATCTAAGTCTACTTCAGTCTAATTAATCTATTTCAATCTGCTTTGATCTATTCATTCTACTTTGGTCTATTCAATCCATTTTTTTTGACCAATTGGGCCTTAAATTGATTCTTATTTGTAGCTTGTCTTTTCAGTTTTTGACTCATAAACTCTCTCTTTTTTTCCCTTAATTTTTAGGTTGAAAATTATGAAATTTTATTCTATTTAAGTCCAACTCTTTAGTTTTGGGCTAAAAAATGCAAACAAAAAAATGCATTATAAATTAAAATATGAGCACTAAAAAGCAATAAAAATAATAAATATTCAAAAGCTAATCTTAAAATTCAAGTTTCAATAATGTAAACATTATACTTATATTTGGAAAGAGAAAAACAAAATGTATTCTAAACCTATATAATAGTTTAAACTTAATGTAACATGTTACATGTATTCCATGGGATGAAGATGTACATTTTTTTATAATATTCTTGAATTTGTTCAAATTAATCAGCCAATTATGGTACATTTAAAAAAAAATCATTTTAATAACATATTCTCCATCTATATAAAACAATATACTACTTTGTATTATTGTTGAATGCAAAATACATTTATATGTTCCATTACATTTTCTCACGCATCACATGAGTTTGTGACTATTTATATATCCATGCCAAATTTACTTTAATAATGTTATTTACTATTTGATCTACAATTTTTTTTTTTTAATGTTACACACTTTAATTTACACTTCATAGTTCTTACACACATGTCCACCTCTTCGAATTAGGTGTCCATATTTTTAAAGAATGTCCACACATTTAATTCATGATAGTGCATGGTGTGTAGAAATTATATATTGAGAGTGTGATACAATCAAAGCCCTTTTCATATTGTTTTGGCAGATCAAGCTTGACTATCCAGACGAACATCTGATTTCCATTAGTGGCCACTTTGGTAGCATCATTGAATGGGGTCCTCTCATTGTCAGGTCACTCGTGTTAGAAAGTAATAGAAAAAGATATGGACCTTTTGGTATCCAACAAGGAACCCCATTCACATTTCCTGTGATTGGCGGTAAGGTAGTGGGGTTCCATGGAAGGAGCAGTTTTTACCTTGATTCTATTGGAGTGTATCTGAAGCCTCTCTTGCAGCATAATAATGGAATCAATGAAAAGTCCAAAGGCTATGACATCTTGGTTGCTGTCAGAGAAAAAATGGGTAATATGTTATTTGAAAATGTGGACAATAAGGTGGGTCACATTCTTCTTATTAAATCATTAGAACTTAGACATAAATCTATTTCAATGAACCATATACTTAAGATTATAAATCTTTCCTCCTATCAAAAAAAAAAAAAAAAAAATCTTTCCAGGTTTATACTTCTACTGAAGCTGCTAAAGGTTCCTCATACATTCGACAAAAAGCAGCACTAAAAGAAGACTATGCATTCCAACCAAACCGACCTTTTACTGAGTTTGAAACCAATGAAAGGGTGGGTGGCCTTAGCTTATATAAAAAAATTCACAGGTTCGATGACTGAATCGTAATGGAACATCCTTACAGGTGTTTATCACGACCGGAGCTGGGAAAGGATCCTCAAACATGAGACATGCAGTAAAAGAAAAAGAAGACCATATGTTTGCACCTAACGTCGTTTTCAATGAATTTGAAACCAAGGACAAGGTGACTGTTTATTATACATACTGAGCTTCAATGCCAAAATTTAAATGAACCACATTCATATTGTATTATTTTGCAGGTGTTTTTTACTGCCGAAGGCGAGAAAGCATCCTTAAACATGAGGCATGCTCGAAGAGAGAAAGAGGACTATTCATTTGTGTCTAACAACCAAGTTTTCAACAATGAAACTATGGACAAGGTGTGTTTTTTATTCTGTGTTATGATTTAGTGTTGGAAAGTTCCATGTGACAAATCATGTGTAAAAGAGGGTAGATATAGTGCGTTTAAGTTAAACTATTTAAAGTCTATGTAAGGAGCTCCTTGAAGATACTAGTGAACTAAAAGAAAAAGAAGATCATATGTCATCACCTAATGTAGTTTTCAATGAATTTGAAGCCAAGGACAAGGTGATTGTTTATTATACATACTGGGCTTCAATACCAAAATTTAAATGAACCAGGGACGGACCCAGGATTTCAAGCTGGGGGGGGCCGGAGATAAGTGAAAAAAAAATTTTCAAATACGCATCCATATAGTTTGCGTGTTTCGGGATCATAATCCAAAGAATAAAGATTAAATTTTTAAAATTATGTCTGAGAGATATGGTTATTTTTCAGAATTGGGATATCGGCATTTTTTGGAATTGGGGAAATGAATATTTCTTAGGATTGGAACATCGACATTTTCCGGAATTGGGGAATGAATATTTTCTAGAATTGAAACATCTACATTTTCTTGAATTGGAATAGTAACATTAGTTGTTGGCAATCTCAAGTTGACTTCGGAAGAATTTGAATTTTTTCTTTTGAAAAATTCAAACATTGTAGTTGATTTTTTCACGATCTACAAATAAAATAAGAATCATATATATTATCTCACAAATGGTTGTTGTTACAAACTAAAGACAAATACTAGAACCTAGGTAATATGCATTATGTATCTAATTATAAATTTAGTATTTCTCACTTCTTTTTAATTTATAAATTTATCTAATTTAGCATTATAAGTTAACAATAAGCGCAAGTGAATAGCTGTTATTTTCTTAAATTTGTGTGATAATTTTCTATATTATATGATTTGTTTTTTTCTTTTGTCTTTGGTATATGCCTTTATTTATCTTTGTCTTTGTGTTTCCATATTTCAAACATTGACTCAATCCCACTATCGACACTGTAAATTCATTCTGTATTCCTAACAAAAACTCTTCTTAAATTTATTCTGCACTACTAATAAATTTATTCTGTTTGGTTTTTGAGTCTTACATTCTATTTGTTTCAAAGAAAAATATTTACAAATGTAAAATATTTTACATGTAAATTATTTTTAGTAAAATATTTTCATTTTAACATGTTTGATTGTCTACATGAAAATACAACAAAATTTTTATTTTTTATTTTTCATATTTTTTCAAACTCACACTTGGTGCACAAACCCCCCCACCCACCACCCAAAACTCCACATCGGAAGAAAAAAGCGGCCACCAAAACACCACCAGCCACAAAACTACCATTAACAATTCAAAAAACAGCCATCTAAACACCATAAACCATTCAAAAAACAGCCACCAAAATTGCAACCAACCATCAAACCACCGCCGACCACCCAAAAGACAACCAGCATCAAACAAAAATCTAGATCAGAGAGCTAAGAAAAATCTCTAGAAACCCAAATCGGGAAATCAAAAAAAAAAAAAAAAGCCAAGAAACAAATAACATAATCTGAAAATCTAACCCAAGTGGTGAGATTGGGTAGCCACCAAAAACCCAAGACTATCATCGGACCCAGGGGCTGTGCACAAGGGAAGAGAAGATGGGTCAGTGGCGTCAGTTAGTGGGTGGGCGTCGGTCAGTGGTGCCGATGAGTGGGTGGGTGTTAGCCAGTGAGCAAGAGAGCTCTTGAAAACTCTTAGACTGGCTGGCTGGGATTAGGATGTTTGAGGTGAGGGGGGCCTGAGGAAAGAACCAAGGGGGGGCCTAAGCTTAAAAACCAAGGGGGCCAAGCCTTTTTTTTTTAATTTTACATACTAAAAAAAAAATTTTTTGGGCCCAGGGGGGGCCCGGGCCCCCTTAGGCCCCCCCCTGGGTCCGTCCCTGAAATGAACCACAGTCATATTGTATTACTTTGCAGGTGTTTATTAGCGCCGAAGCTGAGAAAGCATCCTCCAAAATGAGGCAGGCTCAAAGAAAGAAAGAGGACTATTCATTTGTGTCTAATAACCAAGTTTTCAACAATGTTGAAACTACAGACAAGGTGTGTTTTTGATTCTTTGTTTTATGATTTAGTGTTTGAAAGTTCCATGTGATAAATCATGTGTCAAAGAGGGTGACTATAAGCATGTTTAAGTTATAAGTCATTGTAAGGAGCTATTATCATGGGAGTAAACGGGTTGTTGGCTTGGTTACTTAAAAGAGTCTAGTTTCAAAGGTTTCGAAAGTAGGTTGTGCAACAAAATTCTCTTATAGTGGGCTTCCTTTTGGTGATGCATGTGTGATTTACAATGGTAAAAAAAGGGTAAAAATACTATAAATTTGACTATATAACATTTACAAATTGATATGACAATAAATATGATTAGTTAATGTCAACAACTTAATTACTCAATGGCAAAATTATTTTTTTGTAATTGGTGATACATCAGTTTGCAAAGATAATGTAATAAAATTTATAGTTTAGCTAACATCACTTTCACTGGAAATGTTTTACTATTTTGATTTACCTCATAAACATGTAATCAAATTTGATAATTCAAACAATCTGGAGTCAAAGCCAGATTTTTCATCTTCATACATTTGTATAACCTACGAATATGTTTTAGGTGTTTAGCACAGCTCAAGCTGCCAAGGGTTATTCAAACATGAGGCATAATGAGGATAACATGTTAATATCAAACAAAGTTTTTGGGGAATTTGAAACCAAGGACAAGGTCAGAGATTTTTGTTTTTGCCTGTTCTCTTTTATGTTATCATTGCATACATAGATTAAACTGAATCATATGTGAATTCTTTTAGGTGTATACTACTGCCCAGATTACCAAGGGATCCAAGAGTGTGAGACAAGCTGTGTCATATGGACCTTGGGGTGGTAATGGTGGAATGCTTTTTGATGATGGACTCTATACTGGTGTCCGGGAGATTCACGTGACCCGCTCTGGTGGTCTTGTTTCCATTAGAGTTTGTTATGATCTCAATGGACAAGCCATATGGGGAGACAAGAATGGTGGAAATGGAGGACTAAGATTAGACAAGGTTAATAACTAATCAACATAACACAGCTCCAATCTTTGTCTGATTATCTTGATTAAGAGATCTATACAATGCTTTTGTAATAACACACACTTTTCTAATTGTTAATTGTTGAACAGATAACTTTTGACTATCCGCATGAATTCTTGACTAACATAAGCGGATATTATGGATCAATGATCTTAAGGGGACCTACAGTTGTCAAGTCCATCACATTTTACACTAACAAGAAGAAGTATGGACCTTTTGGAGATGAACAAGGGGTCCCTTTCTCCTCTGGCTCAAAAGATGGGATTATTGTCGGTTTCCATGGAAGAAAAGGATGGTTTGTGGAGAGTATTGGAGTCCATGTCTTGGAAGGGAAACTGTCACTACCTCGGCCTTCTTATGATGTATTCAACAAGACTGACATCAGAATTTCTGAGGTAGGTACTAAGTACTCCTTTGAAGATTTGAGCATTTTCTTTAATTGTTCTAATCTGCAATTGTCTTCCATAATAATATTGGTCAGTTTACTTTCATTTTTAAATGGAAGATAGAATGGAGACTCAGTTTGAACGTGTTATGATATCATGATAGACTATCACTACTCCCAAAAATTTAAACCATTTGACAATGGTAAATTTAGTCATTTAATAAGTATTCTAACAGGTGCAGGGACTAGCTCCATGTGGACCAGGGGTTCTGCCTTCTGGAATGGTGAAAGAGCCAGCTCCATATGGACCGGGGCCATGGGGTGGAGATGGTGGAAAGCCTTGGGATGATGGAGTATTCAGTGGGGTCAAGAAGATTTTCCTAACCAGGGGGGGAGCCATTTATTCTATACAATTCGAGTATGATCGCAATGGCCAATCCATGTGGTCAGTTAAACATGGAGCAAACAAGGAGGGCACCTGCCATGTGGTACTATATATATTTCATTACTTTTTTTTTTATTGAATAAAAAAATGAAGTTTTCAGTGTGAACTCATCAACCCCACGCCACGTAATAATACATGTAATACCATTATAAGTACCACCGAAGCTTTAATGAAGTTATCGATATGGGCACAATACATTTGTTGAAGTACCACTACTTACTAGTACTTACATATATGCTAGTTTTCTCAGTTCTTTGCAAAATTCAATGTAGAAATGCTGTATGTAATTTTTTTTCTTTTTGAAAAAAACAAACAGGTCCAATTCGAGTATCCGCATGAAACCCTTAGCTACATAAGTGGTTATTATGGCTCTGTTGCTGGAGATGAATGCAAGAAAGCAATAAAATCTCTCACATTTTATACCAATAGAGGGAGGTATGGACCGTATGGGGAGGAGGCAGGCACATACTTCACTTCCACAAAGACTGAAGGAAAGATTGTTGGGTTCCATGGAAGAGCTGCATGTTATTTATATGCCATTGGAGTCCATATGCAACATTGGTCGAGTGATCGAGTTGAGCAAGGAACCATCAAAACTATGCTCAACAAGATCTTCACTTAACTTTACCACAGTAACAGTTCATATTCACTTGTAATATGGTATGTATGGAATGGACTATAAACCATGTGTTGTCCCAAAATAATTTTCCCAAACGTATTGAAAATGTAATGAAATGCAGTGACTATAATAATATAGGTTCTCACTGACCAGCAAGTGATTTTGTTTGATTTTTTCTTATGTCTTTTATTATTACCGCATTTACAATTATCTTAGTGAATATTCTAAGACAATTTTTATTATATAGTATATAATATGGAATTAGATATCTCAACACACAAGAAATCATTTAAGGCCACTTAAGATTATTTGGATGAACGATGATAAGAGTGTCTTATAGCTCAATTGACAATTTTTAGTATTTTTAGTAAAAACATTTATTTTTCAAGTCTCATTTAACTAACTGTAAAATTAAGTGGAGCAAAACCATATGAGAGGTTATATATCCATAAAAAAGTAATTAAAGGAAATGGGGTAACATATTCATCCAAAAAAAACTTTCTCATGTAAGCTCAAGTTAACCCATGATAAAACTTGTCGTCATCTAATAAAAAAATCATTAAAAAAAAAAAAAAAGGCAGTCTTGGTTTCATCACTCAAACAAAGTCCTCTATCTCCAAGAATGTTTTCCACCCTATTCATCTGCGAATTCTTTGGTATAAACTTAAAATTAAAAAGTAGATGAAGGAGGACTTATCAAT
Source organism: Lithocarpus polystachyus (assembly GCA_033629205.1). Taxonomy (NCBI): domain Eukaryota; kingdom Viridiplantae; phylum Streptophyta; class Magnoliopsida; order Fagales; family Fagaceae; genus Lithocarpus; species Lithocarpus polystachyus. Next base: position 11,037,487 of record CM066163.1, on the reverse strand, counting down.
AATTAAGTTGAGAAGGAAGAGCCACCTAAGGAAGGCAACAGACCAATATATAGGATTGCAGGAGAGAATATTCTAGAACTCGCTGCCGTTTGTGTTAAGAATTATTTTGGAATAGCCATTTCATGCAATTTTTGGGAATTTTATTGAATGATCCAATTAGTCCAAAATCGACCAAAATAAACTAAATAGACTGAAGTTGACTGAACGAACTAAAGTAGACTGAACCGACTAAAATAAACCAAAAAAACCAAAGTAGATCAAAATAAACCAAAGTGCTAAATTGTAATAACATTAAATTTTATCATTTAACTTTTAAATATTATATAAATACAAATTCACCGATATAGCCAACAAAGCATACATGAAAAAAGTAACGTGAAAACGGTAAAATTGCAAAATTAAGTAAATTTAAACTATTAGTTCTATTATGATCGGGAAGACATTGATTTTACTTTTAAAAATTGAGGAACAAAATTGGTTCAAATAAATAGTTGAAGCAACAAATTGAATTTGGACCAAAATTAGTAATTTAGCCTAGTATAATAGTATATTTTATACTAGTAACTCTTCGGATAATATTGGTGTGTGGGACCCCAAGATGTTGTGGCATGGCTTTCCATTCATTCCCAGCTTTATCCGTGCATTACCCTCCAAAACCGACAGAAATTTCAAATAGATAAGAGAGTGAGAAATTGTTGAAAAAGTAATTGAACAATGGAGAACCTAGTCATACTCTGCAATTCTAGCCCTCCCTTGCCAATCCCATCCAAACTAGCCAACCAATCCAAGTTTTCACCCATACCCGCCATTTCTTTCCCGGTAAAAACCCACCCAAAACTCACTGACTCTCATTTGAATTACCTTCGCAAAAATGGGCGCCTCAGCGAGGCCATAACAGCTCTTGACTCCATTGCTCAATCTGGGTCCAAGGTAAATTCCAATACCTATATCAATCTGTTACAGTCTTGCATTGATTTGAACTCTATTCAACTGGGTCGGGAGCTCCATGCGCGTATTAATTTAGTTAATGATGTAAACCCATATGTTGAGACCAAGATTGTCAGCATGTATGCTAAATGTGGGTCTCTGGACGATGCACGCAAGGTGTTTGATGAAATGGGTGAGAGAAACTTGTACACTTGGTCGGCGATGATTGGTGCGTGCTCGAGAGTAAAGAGGTGGAGGGAGGTTGTGGAGCTTTTCTTTTTGATGATGGGAGATGCTGTTGTGCCTGATAGTTTTTTGTTCCCAAAAGTCTTGCAGGCATGTGCAAATTGCAGGGAGTTTGAGACGGGGAAGTTGATACATTCATTGGTGGTTCGACTTGGGATGAGTTGTTATCTGTTTGTTAACAATTCAATTTTGGCTGTGTATGTAAAGAGTGGGAAATTGAGTTTGGCAAGGAAGTTTTTTGAGAACATGGATGAGAGAGATTCAGTCACTTGGAATGCAATCATATCTGGGTATTGCCAGAAGGGTGAGATTGGGGAAGCTCTTAGATTGTTTGATGCAATGCTTGAAGAAGGGGTTAACCCGGGTTCAGTGACTTGGAACATATTGATTACTAGTTATAATCAGTTAGGGCAGTGTGATGTTGCGAAGGAATTGATGAAGAAGATGGAGAGTGTTGGAATAACTCCTGATGTATTTACTTGGACTTCTATGATTTCGGGGTATGCTCAAAACAACAAGAACAATCGGGCGTTGGATCTGTTCAAGGATATGCTTCAGGAAGGGGTTAAGCCAAATGGGGTTACGATTACAAATGCAATTTCAGCATGTTCAACTTTGAAATCACTAGATAAGGGGTTGGAAATCCATTCTGTTGCTGTTAAGATGGGTTTAATCAATGATTTATTGGTTGGAAATTCTCTCACTGACATGTATTCCAAATGTGGGGAATTGGAAGCAGCTTGGAAAGTCTTTGATATGGTGTTGGAGAAAGATGTATACACTTGGAACTCAATGATTGGAGGATATTGCCAAGCTGGCTATTATGGTAAAGCCCATCAACTCCTTATGAAAATGCAGGAATCAGGTGTATCGCCAAATGTTGTGACGTGGAATATGATGATCTCGGGATATATGCAGAATGGAGATGAGGATCAAGCCATGGATCTCTTCCAGAAAATGGAAAATGATGGGAAAACTAAGCGGGATACTGCTTCATGGAATGCTCTTATTGCTGGTTACCTGCAAACTGGGCAAAAGGACAAGGCGTTGGGTATTTTTAGACAAATGCAGTCTTCCTATGTTATTCCCAATTCAGTTACAATTTTGAGTGTCTTACCTGCATGTGCAAATTTAATTGCTGGGAAGAAGGCAAAAGAGATCCATGGTTGTGTATTCCGTAGAAGCTTAGAGACTGAACTTCCTATTGCGAATTCTCTTATCGACACTTATGCCAAGTCAGGGAATATAATATATTCAAGAACCATTTTTGATGGATTGGCTTCCAAAGATATCATCACCTGGAACTCCTTGATTGGTGGATATGTTTTACATGGTCATGCAGATACTGCACTTGATCTCTTTGATCAGATGAAAAAGTTTGGAGTCAGACCAAATAGAGGTACCTTTGCAAATATTATTGTTGCTTACAGTCTTGCTGGAATGGTGGATAAGGGGGAGAAAGCTTTCTCTAGCATCACGGAAGAGTATCAAATTATACCAGGTTTAGAACATTATTCAGCTATGGTATATCTATATGGCCGTGCAGGCAGGCTTGCAGATGCAATTGATTTCATTGAAGAAATGCCCATTGAACCTGACTCCTTCACTTGGGCTGCCTTACTAACTGCCTGTAGGATTCATGGAAATATTGGCTTGGCAATCCGTGCGGGGGAAAATTTGCTTGACTTAGAACCAGGGAATTTTTTGATTCACCAATTAATTTTTCAGGCATATGCTTTATGTGGGAAGTCTGAGGATGCTTCAAAAATGACAAAGCTTGAAAAAGATAATGCATCAAGAAAATGTCTTGGGCAATGCTGGATTGAAGTTAAAAACACAGTCCATACTTTTCTTGCAGGTGATCAGTCCTTGGATGTGCTATATTCTTGGATACAAAGAATAAAAGGGGAAGTCAAGGGACTCGATATGCAATATGGACTTTCTATTGAGGAGGAAAAGAGGGAAGAGATTGGTGGAGTTCATAGTGAAAAACTTGCATTTGCTTTTGCCCTTATAGGATCTCCTTCTGCACCTAAAGTTATAAGGATTGTAAAAAACCTGAGAATTTGTGGAGATTGCCATAGGACAGCCAAATATATCTCAACGACATATGAATGTGAAATATATTTGAACGACTCAAACTGCCTCCATCATTTTAAGAATGGGCATTGTTCTTGTAAGGATTATTGGTAGAGCAGGAACTAGGAAGACACAATGTGGGAATTTGGTTATCAGAACAGTTCCATCAAAATAATAGAGGCTTGTTGGATGGGTTCCAGATATACTTCAAGCTGTCATGGATCTTGTAACAGCATGTAAGTGAAAAAAATTTACTTAAAATTTGACTTATCCTGGCTAGTTAATTTTCTTTTGACATGTATTTTCTTGAAAATTCAGATTTTATATCTGTGTGCATTTCTTTGAACTGTAGGCTGATGAGTAGGCTTTTGTGCTGAGCTGGATAGAGATTTGAATGTATTTACATTTATTAGGCAGTTTCTGATGAGAAGATATGTGTCTATCCCATAGGAAGTCCATTTGTTGATAGTCTTCTTGGACAGTAGCTGAGTTACTGATTCTAAAGGAAATTGCATTGCTACAGTGATTATCTGTATGACCCATCAAAAAGTTCCTGTTCATGAATGGTCAATTTTGTGCATTTTTTTATATTTCTTTTTCTTTCCTATGATTGAATGAAGTTATTACCAATGAGCTCAAAGGAACTTCCTCTCATTGTAAGAAAAGGTGGAGGGTGAGATTCAAGACTCACCGGCTGCGTGTAATTACTTTTAAAAAGAAGATTTGAATGAAGTCATTATCTACATGGCATGGATTATATTTTCTGCAAAGTATGTTGTGCGAACATGAGTCTTCTTTCATCTACAATAACTGTGCATTGTGCCATTAGATGAAATAGATGTGTATATTTTTCTTTTCTCAATTCGAATCTTACTTGATTATATTTTTATCTTGATAATCATTGTTTCTATGGCTTGAAATTATAAAGATGCATTTGGTCTTCTAACCACTTCTAGTATATTACTTGATTCTAATTTTATCTTGGTAGTTGTTATTTCTATGTCAAATTACTTAACTATATTTTCCTGGCCCTTTCTCACAAAACTACCTCCCTTTGCAGGTCCATATACTTATTTGATAAGGAAGCCCTTATACAAATTTTTAATATTTTTCATTTGAATTCTTAAGTGGAAAGTCTGATAAGAACAGGTTGGTAATTGAACTGAGTAATTAGCCAGGTTATGTCCTGCATAGCAGAGATTCTTGTGCAATTGACTTTTTTGCCCTAAAGCTTGGACCACATGATTACAAACTGGTATATAATTTGACAAGTAATTCTTCTTACACTGTTCCACAATAATTTCTGCTAATGAAAATAATGCTTTCTTTAATATGCGATTAATGACTCTCATCTTTGGTATTGGCTGATTGATTAATTTCTTATTATCCCCAGGGTATCTTGGCTAGCTTCATCGGCTATCATGGATCAACAAATTTCCTAGGGCCTGTGGTCCTAAGGTGCTTCATTTCACACCACAGAGTAAGGCTGGTTCAATATGAACCAGGGCAATCCTTCCCACCAGGCAAAAATTGTCTGCGAGGAAGATATTATTTTTAGAGAGTTGATATTGTAGAAGAAAATTATTTTTTTTTCTCAGGCTGCATGATATCTGAAGGCTATTATTACATAAATAGGTGCGTATGCAACCATCAAGCCAACACAATAATGACTTCATAAAAAAAAAAGGTGGGGGGTGAGGGAGTCAACAATATGATGAACTTAAGCCAAATCCAAATATTTTCAAAAATCTGTACAAGTCCTAGTCATTTTTTTATGAGGTTGAGAAGCGTCATATACTCTCAAAATCATTAATTGAAGGACCCAAATTGTTCTCATTCAAGTTTTTTATCATAGTTTTATTGATGCTGATATGAATGAACAAGTTTCTAAATTCCTTTTTGCTGATACATTATGTTATAGGTTCCATTCCATGGCATTTATGATTTGTGGATGGGGGCAGCAAAGCCATGAGCACATGGTTATAAGCAAGGTATGCAATAATTTCACCCGCTAAAGAGTACATCTGTGTCGAGTGTTTCAACAAGATGTATTTATTTCACTTTTTCTCATGTTTATCTACTTGAAATAAGTGCATCTTATTCAACCCAATTAGGGTATGCTCTAAAAAGGAGCAGATCTGTTGGTAGCCTGAGACTTTGGAGTTTGGACAGGTCTGACCCCACCGTTATTGATGGCATGCATAGTTGCCACTAGTATCCAAGTTAATGAAGATAAGAAAGGCCATATCCCATTTGAGATTTAAGTTTGTTGCATGGAACAATCGTTTGAGGATCAGAAATTGTTATGGAAGGTTAAGGGTCTGGGATGGGATGAGAAGCTCCTAGTTCCCTACACGTTAACAATTAGAATGAGAACTCCAACCTGAAATAGATTTGTTTATTATGGTCGACCAGAACTCGATTGTCATTTCTAATTTTCTACATGTATACGATGGCCAGAATCTGCAAGTGGCTGGGTCATAAAAAAAAAATACACCATGGTCCAGTGGGTGGAAGATTAGGTCGAGATTATATTATCTATCCCAAATCTCTGCCCACTCTTCACTCCATGTGTTGGCCAGGTGGTACCTAACTACCAATATCAGTGTTCGGTGCTAACGAATAACTTGTAAGGTTTTTTAAACTCAGCCTCTTTGAACCATGTTCTTTGAGAGCCTACCACTTTTCCAATATTTATTAAAACAGCCAAAAAAAAAAAAAGTTTTCAGTACTTCTGCAGAGTATACCACTATATCTGCCGACCAGCTAGCCAATTCTCAGCCTTTTTTTTTTTTTTTGAAGATATGGAAAAAAGTTGCAAAGGCCCATCCATGCAGGTAGGGTAAATTGAGAACCTTACTTCTGCATTTAGAATCTGATCCCTCAGGCATCCGCAGAAGCCACAATGCCCAGCTTTCTTTTAAATATATGGGAAAAGTTGTAGGGGTCCATATTTGCAGGAACGGTAACCCAAGAAAGCTGCTTCTGCATTATAACTTTTGATCCATAAAGGAGGAAACATATATAGAGATATATGTCTTTTCTTGAATTCTCATCTCTTTAATCACCTTATAACTAAGTCCTAAAAGGTCTGTTGAAGACAACGAAGAAAACTAACATAACATGAGGCATGAGGCTTCTTGAATTAGATTTGCAGCCTTGGAAAATATAAACTTGGTTCTTGAAACCACGCTCTTTGCCTCAACTTGGCGAAATTAGTTTTGACATGTAGCAAAAACCATCAGCTGCACCACTAGGAAGGCCAGCAGCTGTCCGATTTGAGCTGGCGACACTCTGGTCTGGAATCGAGTGGTAAATGGATGGCATAAAGTGATGGGATTTCCGGATTTGTATAATATAGAATGGTGAAAACGAGATTCTTTGCGTATATTAGAGAGAGAATCTTACGTAAATTCCAGACTGCATGAAGATCCTGTAAATATCCCGTAATAGTAAGTGACCATTTCCACACTACAAAAGCACAAAGTAAAACAGTTTACCAAAAAAAAAAAAGCACAAAGTAAAACATCAAAAAAGTGATTTTATTTCCAGTAGCTGAATAAAATAATAATCAATGATTTGCCCATATCTTTATTTTTTAATGTTTTGGGAACGTGTATTCGATGAACAAGCATATTCAAATATTCGGCAGTCAGAATAAAGAGCCAACCCTGCTGGCTGGCCCCTATTCTGAATTCCTTTTCTCCTGTAATTGACTAATTGTATTTTGTAGTACGAAAAATAAAAATAAGACAAAGAATAACGACTGTGCAATTAAAATTGAAATAAGAATAAGAATAAACGTAAAATCATTTGTCACAAATGTTTGTCATAAATGCATTATGCATGGGGGTATCAAGTATGGGAATGAGACTCTTCTAGCTATTGCCACCCCTACATGCACACAAGAAAAATAATGCTTTTTTTTTTTCTGGGGATTTTTGGGGTATCTGATTCTCTGCCATTGAATGTTGTCCCTCCATATTGGAAACAAGAATTAGCTTCTACAAAATTGTAAGCTAGAATTTTTTTATATGTCTCCACACGCAAAAAAATCCTTTAAGCTCTAGTTTATAAATTCCTCCCACATCTTGCTTGCAAGTCAGTGCAACACTCGTCCACGCCCCTCAACTTGCTCTCTCGATCTTCCTCTCAAGTCTTTGATCACTGCTGAAAAATGGTAAACAAGCATACTACTTTCAGTTCTTTGCCTTTTTTTGGATGAATTTTACATAGTATATTTTGTAGCATATCGCTTTGTTTTTAGTTTAGGAAAGTTGACAGATCGGTTGAATGTTGTTGCTGCAGAGTTTGGAGGCTAGCCAGAAGAAACCGATAGCAGTTGGGCCATGGGGAGGCCAGCATGGCTTGTGTTGGGACGATGGGGTTTACTCATCTGTGAGGCAGTTGGTGATAGCTCATGGAGTGGGCATTGACTCCATCCAAATTGAATATGACAACAAAGGGACTTCAACTTGGTCAGAGAAGCATGGTGGAAATGGAAGCAACAAAATAGACAGGGTTAGTCATACAAGAAATGTTTACATAGAATTATCCATAGCATTGTTGTGGCTCATTGCTGTGTCCAATTGTCCATAGCATTATCCATCTAGAAATGTTTACATAACAATATTGAAGTTGCTCATTATCTTGTTTTGGAGTTAAACATCAATGAAGTTGCTATGTACAGTATAAACAATGGAAAAAAAATTCTGAATCTAGTAGGTGTTTAATAGGGTTTATGCCTTGCAGGTCAAGCTTGACTGCCCAGATGAGTTCCTAACTTCAATACATGGACACTATGGTTGCTTAATTGAATGGGGACCAGTGTTTGTTCGATCAATTTCTTTTGAAAGCAACAGGAAAACATATGGACCATTTGGTACTGAACAAGGAACCTATTTCTCATTCCCAATGGCTGGGGGCAAGATTGTTGGGTTCCATGGCAAGTCTGGCTGGTATCTTGATGCAATTGGAGCTTATTTGAAACCAGTTGAGAAGCAATATTCGTCCAATGTTACGCTCAAATCACAAAGCTATGTTGCTAATGGGAATGAGAAGGTTGGCTACTCTGTAATACAAGGGAGCGTTGGAGAAAACTTTGATATAGTTCTTGCTGTAAGACAAAAGGATGAATATGGCAACCCTCTGCAGAAAAAAACTAGGGAGCTTTCTACTACAGAATACAACGAGGTAGAGATCAAAGGAAAGGTAAGCAACCTCTATTTTAGAAATTTCTAGTCCAAAAATAATAGGGAGTTTACTCTTTTCTTCTCTTTTATATGTTGCACAAGATGGAATTAAATTAAAAGCTTCATTTCATATGCTTAGTATTGAGCAATCTCTATTAGGAAATTTATATTCCAGGGAGAAAAAAAGTTTCACTTTTTCACTTCTATATGTTGCACAAGATGAAACTTAGATTAAAGCTTCATTTTCAGGTGCCAAGCATTGAGAAGGTGCCCTCAAGAGCTGATGGCGCTGTAACATATGGACCCTGGGGTGGTACTGGCGGGTCTACATTTGATGATGGAACCTACACAGGTATTAGACAAATTAATTTGTCACGCAATGTTGGAATTGTTTGGATAAGAGCCTTGTATGATTGTGATGGGGATGCCATATGGGGAAACAGACATGGCGGCAGTGGAGGATTTAAAAATGAAAAGGTGAATCAAGCTCTTTCCATATAGCATTTATATACTTGTATCTACGGTACCTATTAGTTTGGGATCAAAATTCACCAGCATATTTGCTGTGCACTTTCTGCAGATAATCTTTGATTTCCCATCTGAAGTTTTGACACATATAGTTGGCTCATATGGTCCTCTGATGTACATGGGGCCTAGTGTTATCAGGTCACTCACTTTCTACACCAATAAAGGGAAGTATGGGCCATTTGGAGAAGAACAAGGAACCAGTTTCGCCACCAAATTGAAGGAAGGAAAGATTGTCGGTATCCACGGGAGGAAGGGTTTATTCTTAGATGCTCTAGGTGTACATGTTATAGAAGGGAAAATAATGCCACTGAATCATTGTACTTCCAATGCAATTATACCTTACGAACCTGCTGTCTCTGAGTTAGATAATCCTCACTGGTCCAATAAACTTGCATTAGCAAGGCAAGTACCAAGTGAAGAGGTAATTTAGAAGCATTCTCTGCATTCCTATTTGTATGCCTCTAGGAAACATTATATGGATGGTTTATTCATCAAAAGCTTTCTATGTAATTCCAGGTTGCCTTTGGTGTGATAAAAGAACCAGCTCCATGTGGACCAGGTCCATGGGGTGGGGATGGAGGGAGACCATGGGATGATGGTGTGTTTTCGGGGATCAAGCAGATCTATTTGACAAGAGTAGCAGAAGCCATTTGTTCGGTTCAGATTGAGTATGATCGAAATGGACAAGCAGTTTGGTCCATTAAGCATGGGGGTAATGGAGGAACCGCCACACATCGGGTATTACTATTATTATTGTAGTTGTATGTACCATTTCCTTGTTTTATGAGCATACAATGATTATCCTATATTTACAAGTTGAGCTATTTTGCAGATAAAATTGGAGTACCCACATGAAGTATTGATTTGCATCTCTGGTTATTATGGTTCAGTCAGTAGAGATGAGCGACCTAAAGTTATAAAGTCACTAACATTTTACACCAGTCGAGGGAAGTATGGTCCATTTGGTGAGGAAATAGGAACATTCTTCACATCAACCACCACAGAAGGCAAGGTGGTCGGTTTTCATGGTAAGAGCAGCTCGTACTTGGATGCCATTGGAATCCATATGCAACACTGGCTCGGAAATCAACGAACAGCTAAGTCATCCATCTTCAGAAAGTTCACTTGAGTTGAGTTTTTTTTTTTTTTTTTTTTTGAGAAAGTTCACTTGAGTTGAGTTTTGATCAGTAATAAAAGTGATTAGTTGGCATTCATGGTCCATAAATCCATGTTTGCTTGAAGTCATTGGAGCCCACAGGCAATAATGGTTGGGACTTAAATACCCACAAAGCCACCTCTTTTCCAATTGTTTGAGTTGATTAATGTTTTCTTAATAAGCATGTTTGCTCCATGGTCAGAAATTTCTACTTACAGTCTGTAATGACATTTGCTTGATTTATTAGTGCTCGTATGGTAAGCGCATTTTGGTATTTCTCCCAGCTTACTTATAATTGTTTACCGTTGGAATTACTAAAAACAAAGTGCCTACCATCACCAGCTTGGAGTGCAGAATGAAATATCCTCATAGATGGAGTTTGTCGTTGGATTAGGGATGATATTAGGCATAAAGTGTCTCCTTTTGTAAAATGGTTAAAGAACCCTATACACAGATAACTGCTTTCATCTATTTCAAACATAGGTTGGGTGTCTTGTGACACCAAATTTGATGTTTTTAGGAGAAGTGTCACTAGCAAAACTCCTATCATTGTGCAAAGAACCATATAAAATACTCACACACACAGTCACACACAACCCCCTTTTGAGATATGGTTTCTTGTAAGTAGCCATAAAACTAAAAGTCGCCAAAAACATACAATACGTGTCAAACAGTTTCATGGATTGCACAATGACAACTTGCATAGCTTCAATCAGCTCCCACAAAATCAAGGGTTATAGTTAATGGAATAGAGCAAATACTTGGTGATATTCGTTGGGTAAAGCTGCAATTTTCAGTGTGTCTGATCGACTCAATATAAAAATTCTAAAATAGCTCCAATCATTTGAACATAAAAATGATATCCTAAAAATGTTAAGACTATTGCATAGCCATTTGATTTTTTATTTTTTGGGATAAGCAGCCATTTGATTAGTTTAAAGGGAAGAAAAATCAAAAAACATTACAAGTATTGCTTATCAACTTCAAGTTTGAGGCTTTGGGCAGAATGATGGTCATTCCAGTCTCGCGACTGGATAGTCTTGGAGTCTGTATCCTAAACCAGTAAGGTCCTTGCACTGAAGACAGGAAGTTCTAGAACCCATCAAGCAATGCTCAACAAAAAATTTAAAGACACTTGAAATAAGGTAGACAACAACAAAGCGTACAGCTTTCCTCACTCTGTTGAGGTCACTCGAAAGCATTTGACTCATTGTGGATTCAAATTTTGTTTTGAAGCACAGCAATTAGCTTTATGCATATTGAAATTGACTGCATCTAGAATCTTACAGGAAACAAAATCTGCTAACATAATTACTCATCATCAAAGTTCCAATTCTGAAATGAGGCAACAAACCAAGTGGTTGGTTTATTAAGCAGATGAACTGGAGGCTTCCTCCTTTTCTTCAACTGAAAATGGTATAGGTTTGGTTGGGGCTGGCAATCGGCCAATGCTATCAACTTTATCCCTTTGTTTTGGGGGAGGCCTAGCTGCTTTGGGCAACAACCTGCCTTTCTTTTCAAACCACTCAGGCTTGAGCAGTGCTCGGAAGCCCAATTTGTTGTAATACACTCTTCTGACAGACCCACCAGCAGCTTCAACTGCTTCCTTTGCCCTAACTGTGACCCTTGAAATCTGTCAACGTCATATATAGGTACAAGTAAGATTCTCAATTTAAGAGCATCTGATGTCTCATTGAAAATGCAGCACATAAATGAAATTATGGTACACACCAAGAGTCACCAAATTAACTACTAGCTGTGAACTTTTGCAAACATATAACTTTTGCAAACATATATATGTGTGTGTGTGTCTATATATATATATATATATATATATATATAACCTAAGACTACAATCATACTTAATATTTTTTTATTGGAGGTGAATTTTGACAAATACACAATTGGATTTTCTTATATCCTCCATGCTTGCAAAATTTCTAAAAAATTAAATATCAATCGCTGTGTCATCAATAAATTGTTTAAATTGCAATTTTTTGTAGTTTAAAATTATACATAAAATATTAGCTTATAGATCATATAGTAAATAATATCCGATTAACACAAAATTTGACATGTGTATTAAGAGTGTAAAGAACATGCAATTCAACAGTTAAATTTTCAAAATATGTAGTAATTTTTATTTTATTGAATAAGGTTATAGCCTAAGGCTATAACCAAGTTTGTAGTTATAGATTACAACCAAGTTTTAGCTAAACTTTGTCCTATATATATTCTTCTCATCCATATACATCAGACATAAGATGTTAGAAAATGATAACTTTTACAACCCACTGAAAATATAACGAAACCACCTGAACCTAAACTGTGGGATTAAAATAATATGGCACCAAAATATAAGTCGAGGAATATATATAGATGACATCTTTTTTCTGTTTTCTTTTTTCCTTTTTTGTCTCTAAATTCAACATCTGGTAAAAGTGGTGCGGCGCTCTCAACCCACCAGGTAGATATGTTCATCATCCAGCCAACAAAAGTTGCCACAGTTTAAGACAGAAAAGTAAAAAATTCAATGTGAAGAGCAAAGCAAGAATGATGCCATTGCCAAATAACAGAAAACACAAGCAAATAGCCCTAGGATAAAGATTTACCTCCAGATGAATTGGCCACTTTATTTGTTCAGCACCACGTCCCATCAATCTTACTCCATCTTTTATCTGCTTCCCTATTGCCCCTGTATCCTATTGCAATAGTTATAGCCAGAATAAGACAAAGTGAATCAATAAAATGGTTCCAATTTGATAACTAGAGAAGAAAGTCACCGTACCTTTAGTGTTTTCATTGTAATCAATTCAGAAGAATCAATCTTCCCGGCATTTATAAGTTTGGCAATTTTTCCCAAGCCTACTGGCTGCCAGAAAAAGATAAAGATTTATAAGCTTGGCATTTATACTCAAGTAATTATCAGGAAGTAATTTAAAAAAAGATTTTGATAGGTAGATAGTGGGGGAGGAGGGAGGTAAGGTTCGAACCACAGAACACTATGTTAACAAAAAATGTCAAAATAGATCAATCTATCCTAAATATTGAGAGAGAGTGAGAGAGATAGAGAATAAAATTTGATAATAAGAGCTCCTGCCATAGCCAAAACTTCTGCACCAAAATATTGATATCCAAACCAAGAAGATAAGCAAACTTTTTTATTTGGATGCAAATTAGTGATAAACAAATTAAAATAAATATAATAATGTTAAGAGGAGAAAAGGCATAGCCAAGGTGCCCAAAACCACCAAATTATTGAAATTTTAGCATGCAACAAGCTTGCAAAGTTGGCAATATTGTTGTATTTTCCTCCCATACTCCCGGTAATTACCATTCCCGATTCTTAGGCTCTACAGATGTCAGATTTCTCATTTCTTAAGCATAGAGATGAACATAGAGCATTAGTTCTAAGGATAATTTAAATACTAGCCAGGTGACTTATAAAACTTATTCCATAGCCCAATATCTGGCAGAAATATTGGAGGAAAATCCCAAATTTTAGTAATATTCCAGGCCCCAAATTCTAACTTCATCGTCTCACTAACCGCCCCAGTTTCACGGGTTCAAGTCCTAAAATGACCATCCACAAAAAAATTTTGATCAACCACACTTTGGCTGGGTCATTTCCCAAAATGTTATTCACATAATTTTTTTATCCATCCACCCGGTAGGACCTTTTAACTTGTGATCTCCATTATCACTTAACAGAAACATTTACAAATGAAACTCCAAAATCCCACCCCATTTGTCCACTAATTCAAAGCATTTTGACCTGATCACTTTTTTTCTGAGAATGAGAGAAAATATTATTAAGAGAGAAAGGATAAAATACTTATCAATTGGCACTCCCTGCTGTACATAAAAAGATTATGTCCACTTTTTAGCAAGAACATTACTTCAACAACTTTCAAATTTATCCAAAATTGTTATAGAACATGGTCTACAATCTAAGCTTGTAATTTAAGGGCATAAGCAGTTTTTTTAGTTGGTGGTTTAAAGGCACAAGCATTGATCAAACAATATAAGAATATCCCCTAATTTCAGAACTTTTTACCACACTATTTGATGATAAACAAGTTACATGCCTCTCTCACCCTCACAGTTTCTTAGAATATGAATGATAACTTGAAGCCAACAGAGCCAACCCTGGACCCTCTAATAACAGACCAACCTAGAGCAAAATGCTGTTACAATATTTGCACTATTTTCTTTACTTAGATATCCAAATATTGACGTGTATCCTCAATAATTTCTATAATGGTAATTAACAAGAAAGTAAATCCAAAAACAAAGCTTTTTTTTTTTTATATATAGGTTAAAAAAGAATTCTATTGATATGAGACTACCTTGTGAAATTAAATACGAAGTAGTCTAAAGAATTACAATTTAAAAAATATAAACATATGGATCAACTCTATGAAGGAATGAACATAGTTACTATCTGCAATACCCGATACAAAACACCAATCATAAAGAGAACAAATGAAGTATGTATAAAGCTATTGAAATCTTAAAAATTAAAATTTAAGAAGAATAAAATATATATATATATATATATATATCAACTATATACCAATCTAACTATCATTTCCCAAAACCCCACCATTCAAATCCTTAAAAAAAAACTCCAATTTTCTTTCACATTCCTTCACTTTCTCGGTAACCAACGAAACAAACAGTACCACAAAACAAAAAGAGAAAAGAAAAGGGTACCTGGAAAGTGAGACTAAAAGGGTTTTTGAAACCACGCTTGGGCAAGCGACGACGAAGTGGGGTCTGACCACCTTCGAAGCCGAGCTTTCCAGAGCCTCTGGCTCTCTGACCCTTGTGACCCCTCCCAGCGGTCTTGCCTTTCCCTGAACCAATCCCTCTTCCCTTCCTCGTCTTCTGCTTCCTCGGCACTTTGTCCCTCAAATCGTTCAGACTCAGAAGACTGTACGCTCTAATGCCCTCAAAAACCACAGGAACTTTTGGTGTCAATATGGGGCATTGGCAATGTATGAAGCGTAGAGGTTGGAGTGTGGGATTGGGTTTGAACGATGGGATCAGGATTGAGTTGGAGAGTAGGGAACAAAGTCTTCTTCTCAGCATTTCTTTTTTCTGAAGATTGAAGAAGAAGTGGATGTGGGTTTCAGGGGCTTTGGATTGTGCTGCTCATTTTGGGAGATGGGTCTACTTGGTTTTGGTTCTGAGGAGTTGATTGCTTTGCTGCCATGGCCAAATGGGCTCACTGAGGTTTAATTAAGGAAGGTATTAGGAGTTTGGAGATGGGTTGGCATCCAATACGCTACTGCTTTTTGCTCTTGGGTTGTAGTGTATGTGGTTGATCTATATCGGACGGCTAGAAAATCAATCACTTTATTAGTTTATTTCTATTAGTTGTCTTTTATTATTTTCTTTGGGTTTTATAAATTTTAAGTTTTAACTGGGGAAAAAAAAAAAAAAACGAAGTAATTTATTTTTTAATTTTGTCTTTTCTTTTTTTTTTTAATTTTGTTCCCTTTTTTAAACTTTCTCGAAAACATTTTATTTTTATTTTTCTCAATAGATAAAAAAGAATACATTCAATCAGGAGCAAACTCATTTTACATCATCAAACAGTATTAATATCCCACGTAATCATTTTACCAAATAAAGGAATAGTTCTGCAGCTTCTGCTCTACACAATCTTTAGTATCTTTCCCGTCCGATTTATCCTTATCCATGTTACTAAGATTGCTCCTCCCAACTAAAGGCTTTACAGCTGCATTGGCACTTCTTTATGCATAAAGTGCTTGGACTTAAAAGGAAAAGAGTTCAAGCTGTAAGATTATCAGCATATTGTAATTTTTGTTACAAACAGCTCTGTTTCTAAATGTGACAACTTGCAAATACAGACCTTAAGATTTCAAGTTAGAGGGCTGAAATATAAGTGAAAAAAAAAAAATTCAAATAAGCATTCATATATTATTAACAAACTATTAATCAAGACAAATACACAAAATAATTATGAACGGATTTTTTTTTTTTTCAAGATAACACCTATTTTCAAACAATTTAGGTAGTTAACATAGTTTTCAAATTATTTAGGAAACTAACATTTCGAGTTTGAGAGACTCGAGATCACTATAGCAAATCGAGTATCACAAACTCGATTTCTATGAAAATTCACGCAGAACTCGAGTCTCACAAAAGAAATCCAAGAAATGTGAGTCTCGTCTTCTTCTTCTGATCTTTTCCTCTGAAAAAAAAAATCCTCAATTTTCTACAAACAACCAAAGAAACAATAAAAACACAAACACAAACAAACATCAAGAATCAAGAAACTCAAATACCCAAAGAGAAACATCAACAAACCAAAGATCTAGAGAGAAATATCAACAAACCTAAAGACTCAGGGAAGAAAGTGAAGGAATTAGAGGAAAACTTTTGCCTAGAGCCTTGGCCACCGTCACCCGAAGCCTTCTCCGCCTGGGTTCAATTGCCGCCGCCTCTTGGAGCCTTCGCCGTCACTACTTGGGTTTGATCTCTCTGGTTTGTTGTTTTTGTCTCTGTGGTTTGGGTATATTCTTCTTGGTTTCTGGCTTTGTTGTTTTGTTTCTGGGTTTCTGTCTTCGTGATTTCTAGGTTTCTGTCATTGTGATTTCTGGGTTTTTTTCTTTGTGATTTTTGGGTTTCTGTCTTTGTGATTTCTAGCTATTTTGTTTCTTCTTTTTTGTGATTTTTAGGTTTCATTTACTTTGTTTATCTTTTTTATTTGTGTAGAGCAAGACTCAAGTCTCTAATACTTGAGTTCTCCATTAAAATCGAGTCTCTCAAACTCGAATTGCTATAGTAAACTTGAGTCTTTAAGACTCGAGATATTAGTTTCCTAAATAGTTTGGAAACAGTGCTAACTAACAAAATTGTTTAAAAATGAATGTTATTTTGAAAAAAAAAAATCCTACGTGAACTCTTTTTGGCTGTGCAATGGAGCTAATAAATCACGTCATTCAAAAACTAAATAAAATAATAGTTTTAGCTTCACTTTTAAAAAGATTATTATTACCTAAGAACCTCCAGAACTTTACCAAACAACAAAAGTAGAGATAAGCATTGTTCTTATATCAGTTAAAGGTTTAATGAAACGAAGCAAAGATTGAACAGTGGGCACACAGATGAAGGTTGCCAATGACAGCCATTTTTGTCATTCTCTCATCTTAATTTTTTTTAGGTTGTGTTTATTTTCTTTTGAAATTGAAGCTTTAGATCTTACAAGATGTGCGTGAAGGGTCTATGGCGTGACTGGCAGTCTCACACTCTCACCCTGTAGTCTTTAATCTCTACTCTCTACTGTCTCTTTCTTTCTCTCTCTCTCTAGTCTCTAGAATTTTTTTTTCCCTGAATTTGGTTTGTATGTACCGTGGGTTAAAATGGATTTGGAACCTCTCCATCAGGGCCGGCTCCACAACTTTTGGGGCCTTAGGCGAAAATTTTAAATAGGACCTTTTTATAATTAAATATTAATTAAATAATATATATATTGAATTTTTTTTATTTAAAAATTTTTTTATTGCTTTTTAAGAAGCAAAATTACTAATTAAGTTTTTGTATTTTTAAAATTTATTTTTATTTAAGTTCTTTTAACATTTTTTTTTCAATTGATAATATAGCTAATCCACTTAATTTTTTTGTGATTAGTAGACCTTAAAGCCGTGACTAATTTAAAGTTTAAACCTGCACAAATAAAAATTAATTTAATACATGATTTAATAAATTAGTGTCACTATAATATAAATGAGTTGATATGATACACATCTAATTTTTAATTGGTATAATAATTTATAAAAATAGATAAAGTGTTAAATTAAAAAAAAAAAAAAAAAAAAAAGTGAGAAACCGTTAGCTACTCCACTACTCCTATGGCTAAGTTTTAAAGAAAAAATGTGTCCTATCAATTATCATAGCAGATATCTAAAGAGGGGCAGAACAGAAAAGCTATCATAGCTGCAAAAAACGTGTTTCATCCCATCAACAATTGTGCAGTGCAGCTGTGCAGCAGTGAAAGTGTGAAACAAACAATATATATAAATATATATATATATATATATATATATAATTCAAGTGAAATAAATAGAAGTCTAGAAGACTATGAGTCTTGACAGCTTGTTCCTCAAAAAAAAGAAATAAAAAAAGAAGACTAAGAGGTTGGTTGGTTTCAAATTTTAATCTTGGCCCGACGAGATGAGCATCGTTCTGGCAAGATTTCTTTTTACTAGTGCTTTTTTTTTTTTTCTTTGGATGAATATTTAACTGGTTGCAACTTGCAATTATTATAAGAGTCTTTCATTTTTCGGAAAGACAAAAAAGAAAGAGGGGCAGACTAAAGAAGAATACCTGTGATTGGTAGACTAGTACGCTGAAGCCTAGACTCAACAAAGAGAAATTTCAAGCTAAATTGACTGAGTTTATGAGAAAAAGATCAAGAATCAAGATGGATGAAGAAAAGAAAGGTAAGACCATAAGAATATTGATGGGGAGGCAGAGAGATGAGAGTTTTTTTTTTTTTTTTCTTTTGTTTTTGAAATTTATAATCAATATTTTAGCATATTTCAAGATAATTATGTTGTATTATTAATGAATTTGTCTGCTATTAATTTTGATTTTAGCATATTTCAAGGATGAGTTAATTAATTTGTCTCCTACCATTTAATTTTGTTAGCTGAAGTTTGACTATTTTTTGTTTTACCTTTTTAATTTTTTGCATTTTAGGATACAATGGGGGCCTTTTTAATGCATTTTATTGACCAATAAATATGCTTACAAATTTTTTTAATTAAAATATATAGAAAATATATTATATATAATTTTTTTTATACAAGTGGGAGCCTTCTTTTATTTGGGGGCCTTAAGCGATTGCATTAATTGCATTGCCTATTGAGCTGGCCCTGCTCTCCATTTCTATTTGAAATGGAGAGTGTCCAGTTAAGGGACCAGATCTTTTTAAAAAAACCTATGGTAAAAAAACATGACAGCTCATAACTTAAACCAATACCAATCTTAACTGTGGTTAAACACTTAAACTACAGCACTCCTTCACTCAACCGAACAAAGTTTACTAGAAAACAAAAAAATAAAACACAAAAAGAAAGAAGAGAGTCATAGCTATTTTAGGAGGGAAAAAATCAAAGAGTCTATGTTTTATTATTTGAAAGGAACACATTTGAAGGTTCAGATTTTTGATTGCTTTGGAGGGAACACATTTCAAAGGTTGTTTTCCTTTTATTACAATAGACCACGTCTCTATTTCTATCTTGCCAAAACAGAGGTACAATAGTACAAGTTTCTGGTTATCTTATTTGATCTTTGATAAATTTTTTTAGACGAAAAACCTATTTTCGTTCCTACATTTCACACGATTCCCACTTTGGTCCCTAACTTTTTTTTCCATAGCTTTTAGTCCCTATCCTGAAAAACGCGTTTCGTTTTCGTTCTTGCCATTACATCAGAGACGAAAAATGCACACGTGGCAAACGAAGTGCACTGTTAGCACACTAAAAGCTAACGTGGCCATTAAAATAATAATAAAAAATGTTATTTGGCTATAAAAAATGCCACGTCAGCATTTAAATTTAAAAAAAAATTAAAAACAGAATTAAAAGCTAACGTGGCCATTAAAATAATAATAAAAAATGTTATTTGGCTATAAAAAATGCCACGTCAGCATTTAAATTTAAAAAAAAATTAAAAACAGAATTAAAAACCAAAAATCACATGAATTGAGATCTAAGTGTGTCTTGAACGAGAACAACAAGAATACAAAGTCAGATCTAAGAACACAACCCTAGAAATTTAAGGGAAAAAAAAAACTGAATTTTCACATTGGGCAACAACAACGAGATTCTATAGTCGCGAAGCGAGTTCTCGTCGAGCAACTTCAAAAGGTCTCGGGACCACATTTTCGATCGATCACCATTTCCTCGTCGGAATCAGAGCCTCCGTTGCCGACTATCTCCTCCTCTGCTTCTTCGTTGTTTTCTTCTTCGTCTTCATGGCTGTTAACGGCATTAAGAGGGCGGTTACGGCATTGAGAGGCCACCATGGCTAGTTGCAGAGACGACGCTGAAGGCAAATCCATGAGAAGTGGTTCTTCTTGAACCTTGTTGAAAATTCAGTTTTGGAGGGTTTTTTTTTTTTTTTCCCTTAAATTTCTGGGTTTGTGTTCTTAGATCTAACTTTGTATTCTTATTGTTCTTGTTCAAGACACACTTAAATTTCAATTCATGTGATTTTTTGTTTTTAATTTTTTTAATTTAAATGCTGACGTGGCATTTTTTAATGCCAAATAACATTTTTTTATTATTATTTTAATGGCCACATCAGCTTTTAGTGTGCCAATAGTGCACTCCGTTTACCATGTGTACATTTTCCGTCTCTGATGTAACGGCAGGGACAAAAACGAGACGCGTTTTCTAGGATAGGGACTAAAAGCGGTGGAAAAAAAAAATAAGGACCAAAGTGGGAATTGCGTGAAAATGTAGGGACGAAAATAGGTTTTTCGCCTATTTTTTATTGTTTATATTGTTGTCTTGGTGGCTAAATGCCAATTGGAGTCTATTTGAACTTTTATTTTTAATTTTTTGGGATAAAGATTGAATCTTTATAATGGCTGGATGATTCTTGGATTCTATCTATTTTTTTTTAAATAAAAATTGAATCTTTATTAAAAGCAAATGTGGGTTAGTGAGTGATGCTTGTGTCATTATCAGTATATAGCATATGGCAAGGACACGTTTATTGCTCACATATTGTTCAAAGTGATGTAATGTAGCTTTATTTTTCGGTTTTAATGAAACCCATATTTTGTTCTTAAAAAAAAAAATACAATACCATGTTTTTTCTATTGGATTTTTTTTACATCATCTCTGTTTTGAAAACTAAAATGATAGATGAAGGTTATAATAAATTTATGGTCAATTTTTTTGCTAGGGATAATGATGGATTTTTCAATGGATATTAATAATAATTTAGATGCACAATTTGATATTAATATTAATTTAGATGCACAATTTGATAGTTTTGTCTATTTAATGCTACGCTTGTGATATGTGTAATTGATTTTTTTTTTTTTTTGTCGACTTCTACAAGTTCAATATCACATCAGGGAGGCTCATTGGGAAGTGTTGCACTAGCATCACCTCAAGAGAGTATATCAAGTGTTGTAAGCTCCAACAACAAAATTGATGGTGCAGGAGGTCCCTGACTCAAGGAACGGAGAAAGTGTGCAAGTGGATGGAATGAGATGGTTCATAAAGTCGACCCATTTTTCTAGTGTTAAATCAGGTTTTATAATCTATGACACATGTTGTAATTAAGCGCTCTTGTTTTGTAATTTTCCTAGTTTAGGATTGAACTTTTGATGGTCCAAAAAATTAGTCACATTTGACCACATTCCAATGTTTAGATTTTTTATTATTTGGAGGGAATATGTTCAAATTTTTGATTATTTGGAGGGAATACTTTTCAAAAGAACATTTCCTTTTGTTACAAAAAAGCACATCTTTGTTTATATCTAGTCAAAAGGCCCAAAACAGAGGTACAAGTTGTGACTAAGTGTACTAGTTTTGTAATTTTCTTACTTTAAGATTGAAGTTATGAAGATCCATAAATTTAAAGGTTTCTTTTCAATTTAGTTGCATTGTTGGGTGAATATATATATATATATATATATATATATATGCGCCAAGATTTTCTTTCAACACAGTTGTATTTTTACCACAATAAACCAATTGCTTCAAATTGATCAATTTTGATGTCGCATTACAATCAAAATTTGATCCAAGAGAGTAGACAAGGAGGGAATTTAATAAAAAAATGAACAAATTTTATTAAAATATACACTTTGATCACATAACAAGAATTTCATTGAAATATACACTTTGATTATATGATTATAATGACATTAAACTTCTACAATTGGTGTGCCTATTGCTTGACTATACATCCCACCTCTTGCTTCCTAATTATACATTCCATCCAAAGTCCGCAATTTTCAATCTTAGCTTGATCACTTCGACTTGCCTCATATTAAACAACTTGCCCCATCTGTTGGTATGAATGTATGATGTCTCTTTATTATGTAAGTTCTTTTGGTATCAAAGTTTTCGAATGTATCATAGCTTTAGAATCCTAGTTTTCACTGCACATGAAATGCAGTTGCCTAGAGTACCTGGCACTCCAAAGGCCCTTCCAAATTACTGATGATTAGGATCAATGAAACCTACAAGCAATACTAACAAATCCCAATACTTCAGAATTATAGAGAATCCAATAACAAAAATTGTCCAAAAAAATTATGTAGACTTTCCAAATAGATAACCAAAAAGCTAATACAAGAATCATTCTACAAAAAGAGAGGCACAAAAAACAGCTAGGAAATTCAATTATTCTTCCTATAAGAGCTTCCAAAAAAAATATGCAGACTTTTTAAATAGATAACCAAAAAGCTAATACAAGAACCATTCTACAAAAAGAGTGGCACAAAAACCAATAAACATAAATCTAGCCATAGACTGAATGTTTTCTTTTATCGTTCATCATCAAAATACAATTATGTGCATTCCATTCCTACAAAAGACAATTTACACACGCCCAATTCTGCAATCAGTGGCATGATAGGGAAACAAAG
This sequence comes from Lithocarpus polystachyus, assembly GCA_033629205.1. Classification (NCBI taxonomy): domain Eukaryota; kingdom Viridiplantae; phylum Streptophyta; class Magnoliopsida; order Fagales; family Fagaceae; genus Lithocarpus; species Lithocarpus polystachyus. Next base: position 11,014,710 of record CM066163.1, on the reverse strand, counting down.
AGATATTCACTATACATTCCCTAAAACCTTTCATAATAGAGTGAACAATTAAAAATATTAGCTTGGCTTATTGTTTTCCTTTTTTTCTATTTTTCATATTTTTCATCCTAGTCTTAAGAAACTTGGGTGTGGTATCAAAAAAAACCACACATAATAGAAACCAAACTCATCATGACGAAATCAATAATAAAAAAAAGTAGTATACTAATTTATTTTCCTTTGTTTTCCAAGCAACCAAACAGAGCTCATAATGAAGAAATAAGAGAGAGAAAACTTACCGAGTAATGGGTTGGGTGATGTTAGGCTGGTGTGAGACATGGCCGACGAAATAACAGTGGCTTGGCACACATTGGTGATTATGGTAGCGGCGACAGCAAGGTTGAGAGAGCAAAGCATGGCGATGGAGAAGAGAGATTGAGAGATTTGAGATTTTGAAATATTCAGATAAGATGGGTTTGCCAAGTTAACTCAATGTTTAACCACAGTTGAGTTTCCCAGAGTCATGTGCTTTAGATTTTAATTGATGTGGCATTTTTTAACCCTTGATTTATTTTAGATGCATCTTGTCTCTTAATTGAACACTCTCCATTTCAAAGAGAAATGGAAAGAATCCGAATCGGGGTTTAAATGGGTTTTTAATTTTTTTTTTTTTTTTGGATTGGGCTAGGCTCTGGGCTGTCTAGGCAGGGCTAATAATGAGACTAAGAATTTGGAAGATAGGGGCTGGTCTAAAAAAAATACAAACTATATAAAAAAAAAAAATTGGGCTGGCCTCTTCAAGGTCCTTTCTAATATGGAAGTAAGTTATTACTTACCTATATCTTCCCAAAACCGCCTATTCCAAATTAGACTGTATCTTCTTTATGTTCAGAGCCAAACTAATACTCGATTCCTTGCCATGCTCTTTGTAAGTGGCATACCAACCATGATTGCGAATATCATGTTTTGTATTGTTGAAAAGCCAAAAGACAAGTAGGACAACTTGTCCAGTTGTCCTTGAGGAATCACATATTTAGACATTGCCGAGTTATGTTTGATATTGGACTTCACGACCTTGGTGAGGTGGTTATAATCATGAACATTGGTGGAAGAAGAGACAATGATGAAGGTGATGTATGGCTATTGCTATGAGAGGATGTTGATAGAATGGCCTCAATGAAGACTAATGTAACCAATGTATGCTATTCTTGAATTTTGATTGCTATCTCTCCCTCTCTTGGGTTTGGGTGGAGAAGATGAGAAAAAACATGAAATCTTAATATTTACATAGAATAAAAGAGATAAGAGAAGCTGTTGGAACTTGCAAGGCATATGCAGGTATATTTGCAAAAGATAATTAGTTAAAAGAATAACCTCTTTACAGCTTATAGATTTGAAGTTATAAGTGATGCAACATTACTTTATCATGATCTTACTACAACATATGAGTAAGATCATAAATTATATCATGTTATTTGAACGATTATGAAAAATATTAGTAAAAAAATTTGTGAAAATTTTTATATCACTTAAATTCATTTACATCATTGATGCATTTTTTTATAAGCACGTTATTAAAATTATTACTTTGTGTCTCTCTTAATTTTTATATAATTATTTTTCTCTTTCTTTTAAGGTTTTTTTTTATAAAAAAAAAAATACAAACATAGTTGCGTATTTCTTCTCAAATTACTGCCTTTATTCACTTTTTTTTTTATTTAAAAAAAGGATAAATTGTATTTTTCAACCCTAGATTGGTAGACTATATTTATATAAAATCAAAATCAGTAATTCTGTAACATGTACTATTATGATTTATTTTTTTTCTTTGAAGTTACAGAGTTTAATTTGTTGTTTTTGAAACCTCGGAATTTTATTGGATATTTTTGAAACTAAAAGGTTTAATTTGTTATTTCCCTAAACTATAGGTTTAAAGTATAATCTACTGAAAAGAAATTATAAATATCTTTGTGAAAGATATGAATAGTCATTCTAGTAATCTTTCTGATTAAATTATGGATGCAAAATCGAGTATTTACAATCCTAAAAAAGAAATAAGTTTTTATCAATACTATTTGGGGTTAATTGCATAATTCTTTTTGTTTATTTTTGTAGCAAAATTTGTAATAACATTAGCATTTTCTATTAAATCATTTTTTTAGTTGATTCCATTAGATATTTGATATCTACCTCAAAATGAAGGTTTTTTTTTGTTATTGTGTGTGTGTGTTGGTCTGAAGACTCTGAGCTAATGGAGGTAAAAAACGGGAAAAGAATTTAGTTTAGATTGGGCCAATTAGGCCTAGTTGGCATCCAAAACCCATTATAAGTAAACGGTCAAGCACAAGTCTTTGTTTTGCAAATTAGAAACCCATTGGGTTGAAGTTGTTAACAGCTTTACATAATCATTATCCTGATTGTCCCATCACCACTGATAGGCAGGCTAAGGCCCAAGTTTAAAATGACATTGCTGAGCGGACCAGTTCATAATCATGGACCTATTCTAGCCCAAACTGATAGCAGTTCTAATTTTCTCGAGTGTGATCTAGTCAATTATTGGGCTAATTAAAATAAAGCCCATACAAACATTAGTACCGTGAAGGGTTGGTTGGTTATCACCGACCAACTTTCATTTCAGGCCTATTGATTGGACTACCACGACAGACATTATCTGATGAAGGGTTTCTGTGTTGGGGACATGATGAGTGTAATTAGGGTCTGGTTTGCTGGAGAATTGGAAAAGTGAGAGAATATAAGAAAAGAATGATAGAAAAAATTTAATTTTCTCTCACACATATTTGGTTGAGAGGATGAAAAAGTAAAGAGAAGAAAACTTATCTGTTTGATTGAGAAGAAAAATGAGAGGTTGAAAAGTAAAATTGGTTCACATTTACGGTTATGTCTCTATTAAACAAAACAAAAAGTGAAGCTTTTTTTTTTTTTACTAAAAAAATTATGTATGGACACTTCAAACTTTTTTAAAGAGCACAAGCCAAAGGATCCAAATGGACCGAAGTAGATGAAAAAAGAAAAAAAAAAAAGAAGAAAAAAACTAAAGAAGAAAACTAAAAAATAAATAAATAAATAACAACAAACAGATATAAGAAAAAGACAAAAATCAAAAGAAGAAGGAAGAGAGAGAGAGAGAGAGGCCTTAAAAGAAAGTCTAACAAAACCATGTGCATGTTGCACTTGAGTTTTTGGTAAGTTTCTTTTGGTTTTTCTATCCAGTTTTATTCCTATTTTGATGAGCCAAAAGAGAAAATATTAGGGCACTCCAATTTTCCATTCTCTCTTCATTTCAAAAAACACCCACAAAATTTATTTCTCTCCCATTGTCTCTCGTCTGTTTTCCATCCTCTCTAAAATTCACCCAACCAAATGGATCCTTAGGCTTCGTTTCGTTGGAAGATAGAAAATGGAGAAGAGACGATAAAGTAGAAGGATAGAAGTGATTTTTAGTTTTGTATGCGTTTGGTTAGGGGTAAAAAAGAGGAAGAATATAAAACTCTTTTATTTGGTTGAGAAGATAATGAGAGAATAAAATGATAGAGTTTTACTCTCATGCCTTTGTTATATAATTAAAAAAATAAAAAATAAAACATTTTAGAAAGGGGGAAAGTATTGTTGAAAAAAAAAATAATAATAAAACCCAAAACATTGGTGTAATGAAGGAGGAAAAAACCAAATACCTACTCGACTCACCTTATCCCATTCTACCCTACATGAGTTTTCACTACCTTGAAAAGGAAACATAGTAGGGATGGGATTTATTTGTCTCATACTGAGTGTGTTAAATTATTTTAATTTGATTTTAAAAAAATAATTTCGTTTCAAGACTCGATCTCCCACTGCCCTACAAAAAATCATTTCTCCCACTTTCTGTTAACAGACTCTGCAATTAATATACCACCTTACAATTTGAGCAAATCGGTACCTCTTTGGGCACTAAGTGCTTGGGGAAGTGGGAGAAGGTGTGGTTTGAGCTGCAAGAGCAATATATTTACTTATTTAGTGTATAATTTTTAACCATGTAGTTTGTTTGTTTTTTTAAAGCTCTGCAATGAATATTTTCTAGTAGGTCCTTTGATAAACGTGTAGAACTATTTTTGTTAGCTAATGGTAGATTAATTATCATGAATGAAAAAACAGAGAAAAAATGGCTTTTATTGAAACACCAACAAATATAATTTCGAATAATTGCGATCATTGATTAGCACCACACACAAAAAGGAGAATAATTTTGATAAAGATGCTCTATCAGTATCCAAGTTGTGCTTGCTTTATTTTTTTTGGTTGAAAGGATATTTCATTAATCAAACTAACCGGCCTCTTGCATTCCTTATAAACTCTTTTTTTTTTTTTTTTTTTAAATAGCACGCAACCAACGTGAAAGAGATATGCTGAATTGTCTTTCATTCAAATATTGTCATGTAAAAAACAAAATAGATTCTTTTTCCTTCCCTTATTACAAAAAAGCAGTTTGTTGAAGCTCAGGTGGTCAAATTCTTCATGTATTACTATTATGTACAAGGACCGTAGAGCTCTTGAGACATAATAACCAAAGGTTATCTTATTATGCCAAGAATCTTGTTGCTGAATTGACATCTTTTTATATACAAAGTAAGACATAAAAAAAGAGGTTTTGAACTACGAGATTAGCAGTATGTTGTAATTATCTTTCTAAACAAAAAAAGTTTATCTTACTCTATTTAATAACCAGGCAATGTAATACCTCTATAAATTTGATTTTTAAAAAAATTTATGTTTACCCCATTTTTAACCCAATAAAAAGCAACAATTAAATTTTAGACAAATCATCTAGAAAGAAAGGGGGGAAAAGTAGGTGAATATTGAAAAGTAAAGTAATATGTGAAAATTTAACAAAAATTGTTATCTTATGTTTGACAAAGATTATTAAATTATGTTTAACAAAAATTGTTATCTAATGTGAATGCGTTACATTTCTTCCTGTAATATGTGAATGCGTTACATTTCTTTCCATAAAAATCTAATGACTTCACATTTAACTTGGCTAGCTATAAATAGTTATGAAGTTGCCTCAAAAGTGAACTTCATTCGTTTCAATAAGCTTATGCAAATTGTCAAGTCATTAACATCGGAATTGACAACAATTTGAGCATAATTTGGTAGTTGTGGTTGTCCACCACTGCCTCTCTTTTGTAGTCTTTGAATGGGACTCCCTCTCATTGATTGAAGTCTTTCAACACCCTCTAGTCAATGATTTTATTTCCCATTTTTTGTCATCTATTTTAGCTTCTCTCTCTTCCCTAACTTGTTGGGATTTTTGTTTTGTAAACAAGAACAATAATTGTTTAACCTACAATATTGTGTGTTGGGCAAGGCACTATAATTGAGATGGGCCTATAAATATCTTTTTTCTCTCTGGTTGGATCTTTTCTCAAGACTTTATATATAGTTTTAAGCTCATCTCCCTTTTGCCTTGATTTATAATATTTTTAGTTATATTAAAAAAAAAAAAATACCAAGAGGGGGTGTAAACTTATTATTGCATTATGTCTATACACGATGCAACATTGGGATAATGTGAACCACGAATCCAAGATGTGTTAACGTGGAACCTAATCACCTTATGGTGCCAGCTTGTCGTAATCCTGATTATCCCAATACCAGTTCTAGGCAGGCGAAGGCCCAAGTTTAAACTGACATTTCTCAGCAGACAGTTCATTATCATGGGCCTAGTAGTCTAGCCCAAGCTGATGGCAGTTCTAATTTTCTCAAGTGTGATCCAGTCAATTATTGGGCTAAATTAAACTAAAGCCCATACAACAATGACAATATGTTTCCGGACTAGAAATGCACAAGCCCAACCCAACAAAATGGAGTATGAGATAGGAACTGAGCAATGTCCTCGCTAAACTGGTTATCACCTACTCTTTGGCGAAGATCTTGTATTATTTTTTTTAAATTCTTCGACGTGGGTTAGTGGAAAACATAAGCCGAAATACCCTCATTTCAGGCCTGTTGATTGGACTATTGGACGATCATTAGTACGGGGAGGGGTTTCAGTATAGGGGGATGTTGAGTGGACCCAGGCTTCATTTGTTTCGGGGATAGAAAATTAAGAGGAGAGGATATACTGAGTTTTTTTTTTTTTTTTTTTTTTTTTTTTAATAAATTTTCTCTTGTGTGTATTTAGCTGAGAGTGGAAAAATAAAATGATGAAAAACAATTTTGTTTGATTAAAAATAAAATTTGTAAATATTTACTGGCATACTCTATTAGATGACTCTAAAAACATTTTATAAAGGGGAAAAAATTGTATAGTTGAAATAAATTCATGGGCAGAACTCAGGTACAATGCTACTGTTCTTTAAGTTTTCCTTCAAAAATTCTGTCATGTGAATTTTTTCTCATAGAATGGAAGTATATTTTCTTAGTTAAGTAGCCATATGACTAAATGTTAAGAGGAGAACTTAAAGAATAATACCTAAGTTTTGTCCTAAATTAAAAAAAAAAAAAAAACAACAACAATAACAACTTAAAACAGTTGTTTAATGAAGGAGTAAAATGGGTAATTTCCATCAAAGTCTCTCTCATCCCCCATTTTCTCCTCGAATTGAGGGGCTGGATTTTGATGGGCTTAGGGAGAAAATAATTGAGCTCCACCATTCTATTTTCTCTTAAATCACCACAACCAAACACCCCTCTCACCCAAAGTCTCTCCTATTTTTCCAGCGGGAGGGGGAGGGGTGTGAGTTTGAGCTGCAGGAGCAATGTATTGAGGTATTTAGTTTTTTTTTTTTTTTTTTTTTTTTTTTGAGGAACAGGTATTTAGTACCTAAGTATTTCTAATCATCTTAAAAAAAAAAAAAAAACAAACAAAAACCTCTGCAATTAATATTTTTCTAGTAGGTCCTTTAATAAATGTGTAGAACTATTTTTGTTAGCTAATGGCAGATTTGAAACACCTACAAATATAATTTCGAATAATTGTGATCATTGATTAGCACCACACACACATACACTCAAAAGAAAATGGAGAATAATTGTGATAATGATGCTTTATCAGTATTAAGTGAGTGCTTGCATTCCATATCAATTCTTTTTTAATATAGCATGCGACCAGCGTGAAAGAGATATGCTGAATTGTCTTTCAAATTATTGTTAATGTAAGACAAAATAGATTATTTTTCTTCCTTCCCTTACAAAAAGAAATTTATTGAAGCTCAGGTGGTCAAATTCTTCGTGTATTATGTACAAAGTACGTAGTGCTCTTTGGACATAAACTAAGGTTATCGTATTCTATTCAATACAGTAACACCTTTATAAATTTGAGTTATAAAAAAAAAAAAATTAACCCCATTATTAACCCAATAAAAAGAAACAATTAAATTTTAGACAAATCATCAAGAAAGAAAGTGGAAAAAAAAAAGGTGAATATTGAAAAGTAAAGCAATATGTGAGTGTGTTTCATTTTTTCCCGTAAGAATCTAATGACTTCACATTTGACTTGGTTAGCTGTAAATAGCTATGAAGTTGCCTCCGAAAGTGAACCTGATTCATTTCAGTAAGCTTATGCAAATTGTCAAGTCATTAACATCGGAATTGACAACAAATTGAGCATAATTTGGTAGTTGTCCACCACCGGCCTCTCTTTTGTGGTCTTTGAATGGGACTCCCTCTTAGCAATTGAAGTCTTTCAACACCCTTTAGTCAATGCTCCATGCATATTTTATTTCCCATTTTTTGTCTTCTATTTTAGCTTCTCTCTCTTCCCTCTCTTGCTGGGATTTTTGTTTTGTAAACAAGAACACTAATTGTTTACCCCATAATATTGTGTGTTAGGCACGGCACGATAATTGGAATGGGCCCATAAATATCTCTTTTCTCCATGATTGGGTTTTTTCGCCTGACTCTATAGATAGTTCTAGGCCTCTCCCCCTTAATTTTGCCTTGATTTATAATATTTTTACTTATATTAAATAATAATAATAATAACCTAGAGGGGTGTAAAATTACTTGCATTATGTGTATACACGATGCAACATTGGGATAATGTGAACCACGAAAATCCAAGATGTGTTAACATTGTGACCTAATGACCCGTCGTCATCATCCTCCATCATGATATTGCAACTGACAAAATGGGTCTCGTATTGTTATATCCTTAATAATGGACCAAGATTATGAATCTATGATGTAGATTTTCCCTGGCCTACCATTTTGCATGAACATATAGAGCACACTCAGATGCCCAATAAAATTTTATTTAAAGTTCATTCGAGCTTGGATGGCCATGTTATGAACATGTTGACAATAAAAAATTCGTACCACCACCCATAGTTTGAAATTTCCACTGCAAAACAAATGGCCCAGGTTGTTTTTTCCAGAGCTATCAAAAGGTTAAAAGTTAAAACCCAAGGCTAATAATGAGTTTAGCATAAGGACCATATCCAGTGACAATTATCTTGTCCATCAACTTCCTTTATTGCCCAATAAAGGTTGTTTCTCTGTGTTTGTTTGTTTGTCATTTAGGGAAAACTTCAAGTTTACATAAATTGATTAATGTCAAACTTTGTAATAATTTGGCCAGACAATTATAATTGACATGCACTCATGCATGCACCACTCATATTGTAAAAGTATAACAATGTCATTTTTCTTTTCCAATCGCATATATATGACATTATTTCTTAACCCCATCTTGTTGGTTTCTCCTAAAAAGAAAATAGTGAGAAAGTAATCTCCCAAATCCCAATAATCCAATCTCACAAGCTGTCATGAACATGGAAATCCAAATTTGAATGGAAACACACAGAAGAACGTATTGTATACGACTTAAATTCTTCCCAAAATTTCTTCATTTTCCTTCCTTTTACAGCTGCATCTTACTTAAAATAGCTATGTGGATCACTGTTAGATATGACTTAACCATCCATGGTGGATCAAACTTCAAAGCATATGACCCACAAATCGTACTGCCACTATGTTTGTCCCATTGGTGTTATAATGTGTACATCTGACATGAAGTTTGGATTAAGTTAGGCAAGTCTTTAGTCTCATCGATCTCAACAAATATTGAAATAGATATCTCGTATCTATCTATTTGATTCAAACATTAAGTGCAGTTGTCAGATTTGTACCACTGTATCTAATAGGTTATATCAAATTTGAAAACCGAGACACACAAATTTTCTCATTATGTTATCGAGATGGCATGGAGTGGTTGGTGTTGATAAAATAATGTCAATAATAGGCTTATTTTGTATCTTTGTTTATGTTTCTTAACACTATAATGAGCAAATTAATCTATGTGTTTAAAGAATTACAGACACGAGGTCTAACCTAAGCTATAGAATCATATATATGAGAACCAATTATATTCTTGCACGGATGTTTCACTTATTTGCTTGCACGTATGTTTCTCTTATTTATAAAAGAATGATATTTGATCTCCAATAATATCCACACCATGCTCTTGCCCTAGCATGCATTATGCAATTATATGGTAAATTAAAGTTGAAAACCCAGACAATTTCAATAATGATAATGATGATAACAATGGAGATATGAGCTGTAAATTTAGCAAAAAGCAAGAGAAGCGACCTAGCTATATCTTTTTATCACATTCCATGCACCATGTACCATTCTTTTTCTAAAGCCGAGATGGGATTTCATAAGCCACTGATGTCTCTCTGCTATATATCATAGTACAATTTTTATCATTTAGCTTGCATATAAACTGGAGAAAAGAAGAATCGAATCTGTGGAATAATTGATGTCAGGTTATAAAAAGGTTGATTCTCCCTTATATACTAACAAATAAGTGTGGTTGTGTTTGTTTCTTAAGCCTTTGTCTATATAAAGTGACTGTGTTGTAGGCCATGATGCTTAACGTTTTGCACTCTCTGAGACACAGAAAAAGGTTTGTGAAAGAAGGGTTTTTATCTCGAAAGAAAGACAAGATGAGTGAATGATAAAAGAAAGATATACAAAGATTTCCTTTGTTCCCTTTCATGCACGTAAAAGTTTTGAAAGTTCACTTTATTCTTGAAAGAAAGTGAACCTTAACCTATATGATTTTTTTTGTTTTCCTTTTCATGGCTGAATTATATTCCTTACCTTATGTTTCCCCCCCCCCCCCCCCCCTCTCCCCCCCTTTTTTTGCTGAATTATATTATATTCCTTACCTTATATTTTTTTTTTTTTTTTTTTTTTGCTAAATTCCTTACCTTATATTCGTATAAGGAAGACATAAAACTAAGAAGCAATATTTCCCTGCTTTCAATGCTCGATAATTGGCGTTTATTTGGTTTTTTTTTTTTTAGAGAAACGTTGCGTCTACAGCAAATAATTCTAAGTGGTAGATTGTTATTTATTGTAATTGGTGAGTAGAAAAGTAATTTTAATGATAAATTTATATTTAAAACCTCATAACAACCTATCACTTAAAATTGTTGTAAAAGTAGCAACTTTTTAAGGCAATTTCTCTGATTTGTGTACAAACCTATTAATCAATGACAATAAACTCTCTCGAATGAGTACTACTTTGTTGTCTTTGTTTAATACAAAGGATAAATTAACCATCCAACTCACCATGGGTAAATCACATACCTACTCAACTTTAAGGGAAATGCTAACGAGTGCCCTTAGAGCACTCGTTAATAATCCATTTAAAAAAAATTTTGATTTCACTTTTATGGGAAATGAAAAAAGCTGTCAAAATATTAATTATTTTTTTTCATTTCCCATAAAAAACTTTCTTTAAATGGATTATTAATGAGTGTCTTTAAGGCACTCATTAACATTTCCCTTATTTCCCTTATGCCAACTACTCTTGAAATTAAACAGACAGGGACAGATGCCTATGGATCATAAAACCACTTCCATTCGTTCATTTTATTGTCATTAATTATTGTTGTTATTTTTGGATATTGGACAAGAGTAGAATGGGAATGACATAGATTACAAATCACATTAATGAATTAACAGCTTGTTATTCTTTAATAAGAGTAAAGCAAATTAAAATTGAATCAAGCAAGATGCTTCTTTCAAATTGTGGGTCCTCTAATAGGTGTCGCATATGCCTAGAATGAACAACATAGGGTTGTGGAAAAAAAAACTACTATCATATTGCATTGAATTTATGTCTGTCCCTAGTATTGGTTGAGTGCACAATTGGTCGTGGTTATACTGATATAAAATTACATTACATAAATTATTGTCCACTGTTCATGATTACACACGAATAAAAAAAATAAAGAAGTGGATTTGGATTTCCAAAGTCCATCTATGTGGATATATATATTATAGAACTTAGGAATTGGATACGTTATATATTCTTACTACCTGAAAAAGAATGTCATACTCTATCAGAGCCAATAAAATCGAAGGCAGATTCTTGGGGACAGTACTATACTATTATTGCATTCTTGTCTTTCAAAACCTCTGGTAATTATTAGCTACATAAAATAATAGTTATTATTAAATAATAATTGTTGGATTGTATCATATTGCGAACTCTGTGTGTGTGTGTGTGTGTATATATCAACATATGCATGTTAAATCATTCATCGCCGTTCAAAATAAGCAATGTGCTTCAACTTAAGTTTGGCCAATACTCAATAGTAAAGTAATTGGTTTTTGTTGACAGGTGACAACTCTAATAATATATATATTCCCTCTATCTCAATTTGATTGTTTTTTTTTTTCTTTTTTTTTTTCCCAACTTCCAAGACATTGTAAAATACATGTATACTTACTTAAAATTGTTAGGTAAATATTTTATATAATTAGCTAATCCTTTGATAAAATGTACTTTACTTGTAATTGGGTAAATCTATAATGAGTTTAAAACTTTAAGAAACATGTTGTTCAAGTCAAGTGTTTAAAGTTATGAAGATTTGACCAAGAAACCAGTGAAGAAGAGCTATTGATTTAATGTTGAAGCTCGACAGATTCTCGACGCAAACTATATCCGCCAAGAATTACGAAATCAGACTTTTCAGATCTGATTACACGCATATTCCTATGTATTTGTGTATGGTTTCTTTTCTCACAAACTTAGACATATATAAGGACTATTTTAAAGGCTGTCGCGCATACATTTGTGTGACCGGAGGCAAAAATTGTTTTAGTTCATCATTCTCTCTGAAAAAGCTACTGAGTCTATACGCCAAGAGTTTTGTAACCAAGAAACTTTCTGATCTTCATTGTTGATGAACTGAAGAATTTTGTAGCCAACAATCTTCTTCAAGTTGGTGAATTAGTCACGTATTGGGATCCATGTATCATTTGTTAGTCATGTACTAGGATTCGTGCATTAAACGGAGAGATTGTCGCTACAATACAAGTCCAATTGGGTATTAGAGTAAAGGTTCAACTGTAGGTTAGTATTTCGGGATAGACCAAAGGGTTTGGTAAAATTCCTTATACTTGTAACCGCTTGTGATTGAATAATGGATACTTGGGAGTGATTACATTAAATTCACCTAGTGGAGTTTTGCCTCGGTGGTTTTCCCCATTCGTAAACACATCACCTGTGTCAAATTTATTTTCCGCTGCATTTAGTTATTTGGTGATATTTTTGTGCTACCATGTCATTGCATGTAATTTGACTAATTAATTAACTTGGCTAATTAATTAATTTGCAAGGGGTCAATTCATTTTGCCTTATCAAAAATGAAGGCGATCTTACTCCTTCAATTTCTTATGTAAACTTTTTTAAAAAAAATTTGATGAAAAGTCGTTCTCGTTCCACAATTTTTGAGATAAAATAAAGACATTTTAGAGAGATCATTATATATCATTATCATTTTATTTTCTGAGAAACATTTTCTTTTCTTTTTTATTAATAATTGTACAGTTGTACCATTATATTTCATAGTAAGATATTTAAATTGGGACACGAGATTGGAAACCGGGTGGGTGAGATATTAATTTTCATTAAAATGTACATCTAAAAGAAGAGGAAAAAATAAGAAAAGAAAAATTATTTGATGTCATCAGATATATCTCTGCATAATAAATTTTGGTTCTGTCCTACAATAAAAACTTCCTCTATTGTCCTATTTCAGAGGACACCAATAAATATGCGTTTTTTTTCCCCTCTCAAATCTAAATAGTAACATCTTGTATATACTATTTTCTTGTTACTCATTTTAATTTTTATATACTTATAATTTAAACCATCTATACATGTTTTTTTTTTTTTATAACTAAAATTAACTACATATAAAAAGCTAGAAAATACATGAGAAACATTGTTTTTGATGGCCAGGACTCATGTTGCTATCCCAAATTCAAAGGAAATTAGGCGTTGTGACAGGAACATATGGTATTAAAGAAAAAGATTGCACGTATATGTAAACAATCGAATATGTTTTCCACATTGAAAGCATTGGTTTGACTAAAGAACCCCATGTGCCTAAGTTTCATACTTTCATACCTAATTGTGACAGTGAAAGGACACGAGAAATAGTAGTTTGTCACATCTCTGAGGAGTAAAACTAGTACCACTGTTCACACCAATATGTCATCTTCCTCTCTTTTTCTTATTCACACCCGTAAATGATAACTTATATAAAATTCATTCTTTAATTAAAAATGACACAATAAAAATTCATAACAATTTCACAACACTCTTATTTTATATTAACTTAACTATTATCTCACATATAGACCTTTACAATTTTTTTTTGTAGCCCATGTGTAACGTGGTAAGTTAATTTAGAAATGTTAAGAAATTGTTGTAAATTTTTGTTATGTAATAGCTTTAATTTCTTGTGATCAGTTACCCAATTCCACGTTTGCCTAACCCCATCTTGACCTCATTTGTTTCTTTGGTTCAATTTGGTCTTCCAGACGAATTGTAATCGTTTTTAACCAAATAGCTCTTTTCTCTTGTTGATGAGTACAAAAACTTGATTAGGACCTTTGAAAGGTGCCAAATCAGTCATGTCTATATATCAAGAGGTAAATAATTTTGCTAATGTGCTTTAATAAAAATTAATAAAAGCCCAATGTGAATTTTTTTTGTTCACTTATAAAATAACCAAAGTTTATAATTTAAAAAAAAAATTAAACACATGATAGGCTGTAAGTAGTGAAACATAAATTGAAACACTAAGAGTAGAACAAATGAATTTTATTTAGTAAGACGAAGGTGTTGCCAAGCTGAAGACCGTTGTTCATAATTAACATCATATGAACAAAAAAGTATTTTGTGTTAAATGATACCACGCCATTCGTATCAAAATCCAATAAACGAGAGACACATGTGTAAAAATAACTATCCACTAACATATGTCTTTCAATTGTTAGTGAGTTAGTTATTATTTGCTAACATATCTTACATTTATTAGATTTTGATACTACTAACATAGTATCATTTATACCAAATACCTTCTCCATGTTAACATAGTCATTTCTATTAGAATTAAATAACTCTAATCCAGCATAGAACTATTTCTATTTTTGTTAGTTCTTGTTGTGAAAAATCCAGCATATATATATATATATATATATATATATATTATGTCGGCAAAGGGAGGTTTCCAATTACAAATTGGATTCGGTCAAACTAACATGACCGACTTGGCTTAAGGCTTGCAATCCAAGCCATACACAACAGTTCTTGAATGAAGCTTTACTTACCAAAAGTCATGTTTCACTACCAAGGGAATTGATCTCAAGTTTTCAATAATTCTTGTCACATTATAAGCCCTGCGATGGTGTGTTTTAAACTTTAGTTTTTAATTTAGGACTCGTTTAACCTAATTTATGACGAACTCTATTCTACTCATCTTCACCCCCTCTTTCTCACTCAATCAAAACAAACCATTAATGTCAATAAATGTAATGGCCAAAAAAGTGCTCGAATGTACTGAATGCAATATGCTAGGATTAATAGATATGTTGGAAAATTGTAGTATCAAAATGTATCAAATTTGAGTTGTATTAATAGAATTGTGCTAGGGTTGAGTTTGGTTCAAAAACTGCTCAACCACAAAAAGCTTATGATTTGTTAAAAGATGATGAATTGTTGTTATTTTATTCATGTTTTTACACTGTCATGTTTTTTTTTTTTTTTTGAAAAACTTATTTTATTATAAAATATATATCTGAGACTTCAAAATGGACAGAATTTGGATTTGAAATAAGTGAAATGAGAAAAATATATCTACATACTAAAATTGGCACAACTAGAGTTCGTTCCACCCTCACCCCTTAATTGTTTATTTTCTTATTGTAAGGATACAGATTTGAACCCTTAGCCCAAACGATAAATGGACCAGCCTAAAAGGCCAAAAACAATAAATTTGTAGAGAGTAGGTTGAGAAAACTGGGTTAAGATGAGTTGGACAATAGACAGGATCGATTCAGATGATAAGAAAAAGAAAACAAACAAGTTCAACTTCAAAAAATCATCCTCGGCAAATGTCCTAGGAGATTAGTTCTTATATATATTCTTCCAAGTTTAATTACACGGTTGGTTCATAGTGACTACAGTGCTTCTCTCTTAATATCTTGATTTCCATTCTTTTGGGTATCTCCCTCCATTTATACTCTTCTTTCTTCTCCTCTTTGCTTTCCACATGCAGATTAGGTGGTTGGTGTTGATACTTGTCCCATCCTTCTTTTCCAGAAGTCTTTGTGTAGTAACTGTAAGGCTAAAAAACACTGCTCAGATATCACCTCCACATTAATGCGGCTAGAGAATTAGCTGCAGAACATTCAATACGGTGATAGCAGCTTTCTCCTTTGATATTTTAGGATCCCCCCTTGGTGTACATTTCTGTAATATTTATCTGTTCCGACAAAACTTCTGGGGTGTTCTCCTGTATGGCAAACCGTCAAAAAAGACATCGGCTTTGGTTATCAGAGGTGATATCCATCTTCAACACTACCTCCTTGGTCACTGCGTTCAATACCAACTTCTTTATCTACCAATGTAGACTTCCTTGATAGAGTTTACTTTTCCTCGGATAATTCTTAGTCCTCGGCTTGGGCTCTAGTCCCAACATGTTCATGGGTAAAGAATTCCTGGCTCAATGCTTCTACACTTATCTTTTCTAGCAATTTGCTTTGCACATTTTTTACAGGAAGAGGTCACTATTTCAATAACATTAGGAAAACCTTAATTCTTTGAGCCTAAATTATCAAAAAAATAAAAACCTCTCCCAATGTTTGTTGTTGATTTTCTCTTGACAAGGTTATCTTTGAGTTTATTATTATGAGTTTTCAATAACATTGAGTTTCTTAAGAGTTTCATAGCGAGAGAATCATTTCAACAAACATCAAGAGAGCTTTAATTCCTTGAGCCTTAAACCCTAAATGGATAGAAAATCTCTTTCCTGAAATTATGAAGAAAATTATTAGGTATTCCTAGAGTATAGTGAAATGATGTTTCCTCTTCTCACATTCATGGTGGACCTTATCAAAAATTTAATAAATGGACCTTACTGTTAATGTGAGAAAAAGAGCATCATTCACTGAGCTCCAAGAATAACTAAAAATTACTTAAGTTACAAGGTAATAAGTTATTATTAAAGTAATATCATTTTTATATGGATCCATTATATATTGATATTACTTTTAAATTTTTTTTTTTTGAGAAGGATTTTTATTACATATTGATCATATATAATATATCGCATCAAGCATTATGGAAAAAAAAAATTAAAATTTGTGCAGCTGACATTCTTGTTTGTAGCCTCAAAATAGTGAAATTCTCCCAAAATAGTTACAACAATATATTATAGACAAAATTTAGCTACAAAATTAGTTGTAGTCTAAGGTTACAACTTTACTCAATATTATTAAAATTATTATATATTTTGAAAATCCAACTGTTGAATTGCATGTTCTTTACGCACTTAATACACATGTCAAATTTTGTGTTAATCGGATATTATTTACTCTATGTTCTATTAGCTTATATTTTATGCATACTTTTAAACTACAAAAACTTGCAATTTAAATAATTAATTGATGACATAGTTATTGCTTTTTAATTTTCTAGAAATTTTATAAGCATGAAGAATATAAAAAGAAAATGAAATCCAATGATGAATTTGTCAAAATTCACCTCCAATAAAAATATATTGATTAACTAAACTTTGTCCATATATTATTTTTACATTTTATACTAAAGTTGTCATTTCAAATGTTTATTATAGTCATTTTTTTTCCCAACAAAAAACAGGCAAAACTGTTATAATAAGTACTGTGGAGCAGAGGCTATTATTTGTTGGGTCAGACTTATGTCTAATGTCTAGTAGTACTAAACCCGTTTAGATGATGTCAAGTGCTCATTTTTAAACACGTGTCACTATCTAATCGGCTCCAGTGCAATAGATGCACTGTACCTAAACCAAACCCTTATTTGTTGCATTGCACATAAGCGTCATGCTTGCTTTACATTTAAAAGACGCTCACATTGATTGGACAATCATTTTCTTTCTTGGCTAATAGTCCCCAAGAAGTAGACAAGCATTTTTCTTTTAAAAAATATGCCTTGCTCTGGTTTGTGCATAAATCACAAATTTTTGAGGAAAAAATAGCTCCATTTCGCTGTCCATTCGTTTTCTTTCAATTTAATGATGTCCAAGTCATGGAATAAAGTAATTGATTTTAACATTTATTTAACAGTCTAAACCAAGACTTTAGTCACTCCATGAAAATGACAAAACAATTGTTATTTACGATTAATTAACTTTGTTATTGCACTGTAATATCTAGGCAACCTCGTCCCTTTTAATTAAATATAAAATTCTCTACTTTTGAGGTTGGATCACATCTTGACCAGTTACAATTAAGATTTAGCACACATCCTTTTACCCTAAAGGAAAAAAAGTGAAAAAAAAAAAAAAACAATATTCCAAAACTTTGATAAAGATTCACTATATATCTTGTTATTGTCACATTAAAATCGAGGTTAAATATTAAAAAAATTGAATAAATCCCAAAGGTTGTTGCCGAGCAGAACACCCACTTGGCAATTAGCAACTTGTCATTTTGTAGCAAAACTAAATAATTACTAGACTACTACTACAAAATTATAAATTGACTAATCTGAAAGCATCCACTTGTTCTTTATCATTGTTTTGGCAGACGGTAACTGCTCTTGTAATCTAAGGCTTAGATATTGTGAATTTCTTGGACTTCAAAATTGATGGGCTCTATTGCATTATTCAGTGATCATGACTGTATCATTTTTATATATGCGTACTAGTTCATACGAGTTATGCTAAAATTATAATTTACTGTACAACTTACCATATAACAAATCGTGATTGAGATATAAATGACCTGTATAAATGCATCACTTTTTTCCATCACTCTTAGAATTTTTTTTTTTTTTTTTTAGTTCAAGCATGTGCTTCTGTACGTTGATGTCTATCTATTCGAAAATTTCGAATTTGAAACAAGGCAAAAGAGAGAGAGAGAGAGAGAGAGAGAATCTTTATTGGTTTGCACTTTGCATAAGCTCAACATCGTCCCAGAGTCTGAAACCACGTGAACCTTCCCTTGCTCACGTCCCCACACAGATCCTCCGTATCCAAATGTGGACCCCACATTTTACACACAAAGTAAAGGGACCCACTGATAGGAGCATAACTGTTCCCACCGCACGTGTCTCCTCATCCCTCACACGTGAACATCCACGTGTCTATCTCACCCCTCCCCAAAGACCCTTACCCTACCTTGTCCTATAAATTGAGAACCTGTATCTTATATCCTAGACACAAAACAAAAGAAAAGAGAGAGAGATATCCATTCACATATACACACATACACATACGGACTCTGAGTCAGTCAGAGACACATAGTTTGGTTTTTTATTTTTTATTTTTTTTTACTTGAATTCCTCGTTGCATTTTAACACTACGTGGGCAAAGCAAAAACCGATGACGTGGTAAAAAGAAATCAGAGAATCCCTTGCATGTTGCGTAGAAAATCTTTAAAAGCACGGTCCGGCTTACGTTAGCCCCCCACAAAACCAAACCAAACCAAACCCACACACACTTCTATAACTCTCTGCCACAAAGATTTTGTTCCCAAAACACTTCGTTCATCGCTACCAACTTTTTCTTATCCTACACCCCCCACCTTCATTGTTCTTCTTCTATATATACACTTTCATTTTCTTTGTTACTATTAAATAAACAAAAGCTATAGTGCTTCAAAAAAAAAAAACACACACACACACACAAATGGCTACGAATAAGCTTCTATTAACGTTTGCTATATGTAGATTAATAGTGACCGTTGGATTGACTCTGAGGCCCACGGAGCTTCTAAGGCTTGGATTGGATGGTCAACTCAGCCTTGACCCAACAGACATGGAGACGGCTTCGCTTGACTTTGGTATGATGAGCCGAGCCGAGCCGCTGGCTGTGTTCCACCCGGCTTCTGCTGAAGACGTGGTTAGGCTCGTGGGTGCGGCTTATGGCTCGGTTAATGGGTTCACTGTCTCGGCTAAGGGTCACGGGCATTCGATTAACGGTCAGGCTCAGACGAGTCATGGTGTGGTCATTGAGATGAGTGGGTCGGTGAAAAAGCTAGCTCAGCTAAGTCCTTTGGTGCCAATGGAACAAGAAGAACAAGAACAACGGTATGTGGATGTGTGGGGTGGAGAGCTTTGGATTGATGTGCTGAGAGCTACGCTAGAATATGGGCTTGCACCAAAGTCATGGACAGATTACTTGTATTTGTCAGTGGGTGGGACCCTTTCAAATGCTGGGATTAGTGGCCAAGCTTTCAATCATGGTCCTCAGATTAGCAATGTCTATGAACTTGACGTTGTTACAGGTTCGTTCATTTCTTGCTTTCTTGCATGTCTAGCCTGCTCTGTGCAAGTTTTTCTTCATTGGGAAAAAAATAAAAAATCTTTATGTGGGTTTTGTTTCAATTTGTTGAATGCTCAAGTTTCTAAATCTTTTTTTGTTGGTGTGCTTGTCATATCTAGTTTTTCTCTTGAAATCTACCCTAGCTAGCTAGGAAATGAGCATCATAATTTATTTCCTATTCCATAATATTTTATTAAAAAAAAAAAGTTTGAATTTTTTGCTTCTCATTATTCTCAAAAGCTTCCAATTTAGCGGAAACTGAAATATATTTTTTTATTCTAATATTCGTCTAGGGCTCTTCAGTCACTGGGTGTTGTTTTATTGTTGCATTATTGTTGTTGTTGTAGTTGTTGTTGTCACCGAGTTTGTCTGAATCTCATTAATTTTGGATACATCTATGAATTCTCTAACGTATTCTTTTGGCTAATAGGCAAAGGTGAGCTATTGACATGTTCAAAAGAACAAAACTCAGAGCTGTTCCATGCTGTTCTTGGTGGTCTTGGCCAATTTGGAATCATCACTAGGGCTAGAATTCCTCTTGAACCTGCCCCTCAAAGAGTATCTCTCTCTCTCTCTCTCTCTCTCTCTCTCAATGCACACAACACACATGCCAACAAAAGTTTTACTTGTTTGAAGGAATAATTATGCTACATAATACTCTCTTTTGTTTTTCTTTTTTGGTTAAAGACAATACTCCTTTTTCTCCCATATTAATGACCCTTGTTAATTAAATTTACAGTGGAATCTATCTTTCACTCAAAAGGAGAGACTACCATGTGACTCTATTGAAGATTACCTAATATTATTTTCTATTTTAAGTAAGTTTTAGTTGGCTATAAGGTGGGGCATAGGCCTTTGCAACAATTTTCCTAGTATTTAGTTTCATGTCAAAACCTAAAAAGCAAAGCATCATCACCTAGAGAGTTTTTAGAGTGTTGGGTCCATTTTAGCTTTTTTAAACACATTCAAACGGCTGTTCTAAAGCTGGCAATGTTTTTGACATGTCTTTTTATCTTCTTTTTTCTTTTCTTTTTTTTGCTTCTCTATAACGTGGTCTCTTTTCTCTCTTTTAGGTGTGCTTTTGATTTTTATACTGTTTCAAATTGATGTGTATAGGTGAGGTGGATCCGAGCGCTGTATTCAAATTTCACTGCTTTTACCAAGGACCAAGAATTCCTCATCTCTCTGCATGGAGATCCTAATAGCCAGAAATTCGACTATATTGAGGGTTTTGTAATTGTGGATGATGGGCTTATTAATAATTGGAGGTCCTCTTTCTTCTCTCCGCGAAACCCTGTTAAAATCACCTCTTTTAATGCTAATGGAGGTGTTTTATATTGCTTGGAGGTCACCAAAAATTATGATGAATCGAGCGCCAATAGTATTGATCAGGTATAAATGATTAACCTTTGAACAACTACTACTTTTGATAATAACAATTTGTTTTTGTATATAAAGATAGTAACAGAAATGACAAATATAATAATTAAATTATTTTTTTTTTACCCCTAAACTATTGAAAATAATTTTTTCTTGTCCTTATTTTTTCCCTTAAACTATTGAAAAATGCTTTTTATTATAATTATGAACAAAAAAAAAAAAAAAGCTTTTGATAAACTTTAAAGAAAAAAAATGATACTTTAGGCAACAATATAATACTACATATATAATTATGATAAAAAAGTAAAATACTACATAATAATAGTAGACATAATTTTCCTCAAACTCACTAAGTGATGGTTTTTAAAGCCATCATGTATTTTTAGTCACATGATATGTTGAATAGTCACAACACTTGTTTAAATGATTTAATAACTTATGTGACCTGGTACACGTGAATAGTACATAATGGGTTGGAGTAGATTTCTATTTCTCCAACTGGATTTGAATGAAAACTTTATCTAAAAGGCAATAATTATTTCTACTCCGCTTCCAAACTAATTTGGAGTAAATTTTCTCCAACTCACCCACTCTATAAGTGATAGCTCATAAAATTATGTGTTTTTTTTTTTTTTTTTCACATGACCTATTTAACATTAATATAATTTGTTTAAATGATTTATTACACATAGATGAGATTATGAATTGTCTTATAATTTTCTCCAATTCTGTTTGAAGAAAAATTTTGTCCAGGTCGTTAATAATAATAACAGTAAAAAAAAAAATTATTGGCAGTAAAAAAAAAAAAGTTAAAAGAGAAGAAGCAGTATCATACAAAAATTTATAGAATGAGATAATACTGACATGCCTCATTCAAAGTAGGTGGGTCTGTGGCTGGTGGGGAAATTTTATTAGGCGGCTGGTATTCTATCAAAAACTCTGACTATCTTCTAAAAATGACATTAATTTTCAAGCTGTATGTTTAGTGTGAACAACTGGTTCTCCAATTATTCGGAAAGAAACTAAGGACTTTTGGGTGGGCCTTATTTGTCTAATTATGTAAATCAGTCATATGCATACTTTGAAGTTATTCCTCGATTAACTAAACAATACAGACTTTTTATCCAAGATCTAATAAATTTCCATTAAACAGTTGGTAGGATGTAGTAGAAAAAAAAAAACTGTTCAAGCCGGGCTAGTTGGCTACATAGTTTTTGATTTTTCAAACTATTGGTGAAATCATTTAACTATAGCTCTTAAAAAAAGCCAATTTATTAGTCTTCCTAATTGAAGTAGCTTTCAAAGACGCACCATAAAATCTTCTCACTAATTTTTTAAAAAATTATTCACAGAAGTTAGAACCTTCTACCATTATCAGCATCCTCCTTGTATTATTGTATATCAATATAAATATCAATTTCAGTTACTTATTTATTAGAAGAACACCTTTCGGGTTGTCCCATTATCAATTCTTTGACTATCTTATTAAAGCTTTTTTGTCATTGCTAATAAAATATAGTCATAGAAGCTAGTTTAGAATGTAATAAAACATGCACAAGAAAACATGGAAGATCTTCTGTAATCTATCTTGCCATCTGATGATTCTAATCCTAAGATTGAAGCCCCAACTTTTATTATATTTTTTTACTTTTAAAATTGCCAAATCTTGGCCGCCCACTTACCCAATTATTCTCTTCTAATAACCAATCCTAAAGTCATATATTTAATTTTTTTTTAAATGTTCTAGCAAAAAAAAAAAAAATTTTAAAAAAACTGATTAGAATCGAACTTATCCTGACAAGACCAATTCTTTTGTAGCAGCTTTTTTTGTCTTTATTTTTTTTTTTAATATGTGTACTTTGATTGTATTTTAAAAAAAAATAATCTATAATGACAAATTTTTTTTTTTTTTAATTTAGTAAATATTTTATGTTGTGTTGCAGGAAATAGAGGCTCTGTTGGAAAAATTAGATTTTATACCGACATCAGTCTTCACAACTGACCTGCCTTACGTGGATTTCTTGGACCGGGTCCACAAAAACGAGCTCAAGCTCAGGTCCAAGGGTTTGTGGGACGTACCACACCCATGGCTTAACCTTTTTGTCCCAAAGTCAAGGATTTCTGACTTCGACAAGGGTGTGTTCAAGGGCATTTTGGGAAATAAAACTAGTGGCCCCATTCTCATCTACCCTATGAACAAAGACAAGTAAGTCCCTAAAGATCACAGTTTGTGTCTTTTTCCTATCAAGAACTGCATGCCATGCATGCAAGTGCAACATACTAAGTATATTATTTTTTTTTACACTTATAATTGTGAAGATGGATCACATTAATCATTGTCCGTACATGCAAACATACATATTTTTTTCTTCTTCTTCTTTTTTATACGTATATTATATAATATATAATTGCATGAAAATATATAAAAATATATACTTGTTTGTATGTCTGTCCTAATTAAATATGGATATTCTTCTCAAAAAAAAAAAAAAAATTAAACATGGATATTTTGTATGAATGATTTTCATTTTCTTGTCTCATAAATAATATGTGGGCCATTTGTTAGCGGAAGGGCCAAGTATATGATATTAAGACAAGGTAGTTATAAGTGGAGAAATTATACAGTCCTCTGGTGGACCACGTTATTTGTCCATTATTCTACTAAAAAACTCTCACTTGTTTAAAATTACTGAGTCAGTGTTTTAAAAAAATTTTCAATTCAACAATTTTAAACAGGTGTGAGTCTTTTAATAGAACGGTGGACCATGTCACTTATCTACCATATGGACCTTATAATTTCTCCTATAAGTGACCTACTAGGTACTAACACCAACTCTTCTCGTATGCAAGCTGTAAAATTAACCTCCAATAATTGAGGAAGCATTAAAGCTAGAGCCAAATATATACATGGTGGATTCTAGCTTTTAAAATATGTGAATTTTGGCTCTTTATACAAGCTGCGAGCCTCCAATAATATTCCTTCTTGAAAACCATGTAATATAATGTTTGATAAGAAGAAAAAGACCGTGTGGGGAGTCTCATTATATGTTACAAATTTCTTTTGAGAATTTTAGAATAGTCTGAAATCCGTAATTAATTGAGGACACTGTAAGTAAAGGAACTAGTTTCTTGGTATTTGAGTCGGCAGCTAGTAGAGCCATTATTAAGCAAATTGAAAAAAGAAAACACAGTTTGTTGAACAGGTTGTAGACTCGAAGCATTCACTCACTATTAAGCAAACACATCATTGCCTAAATCACAGTCACATGGAGGAAGAAATTCACAGTTATATTTTTATGAAGTTACATATCAAAACACTTCATGCATGGGTCAGAATTTTTATGAAGAAATTCACATATGTTTGGTTTAGAATATGCTCTGACAGGGGTTGAGTTTTAAATAGAGCAACTCTTTTTACAATTTTATTCATAGTTTGATAAGTTATGATTAGAGTAAAATTACTTCTTCTTTTTTTTTTTTTTATGTACATGCAATCAATATAATCATATGGTTGAATTTAATTGAGGAATTTATATAAGTTTTGTATTTAAATATTGAGTGGGTTCTTTCACTTATTGTTTAAATTCATAGTAATGTGCTCTGTTCATGACCTTTGCTCCTAGATAAAACAACGTAATTGACAACTAAAAAGTTAAGAAAAGAGAAAAGAAAAAAAAGGGAAAAATCATGAGATGGACCCTTGAACCTATGATTAGATGATGACATGTGGAGCATTTAGCAAAGGGAACAATGGACCACATGCACGTAGACAACACAACTGGGATGAATATTGTATATCATGCCAGCTAGGATGATTAACACTTTTTTCTTTTGTTGACTGTAACCCAACTAAAATCGACGGTAGTGATCATCCAAGTGTGAAGATTCTCATGTCAGAAGATCTACACATAGGGACCCAATTGATAGGATTGGTACCCATGTCCTGTTACAAAAAAAATTGCAAAAATAAATAAATAAATAAAAAATAAGTTCCAATTCTTAACATAATTGCTGTTAGTACAAAGTAACACCAACGACCCATCACCCCCCCCCCCCCCACCCCCCCCTATGGGTTTGGGTCCCCATTGATTCTCCCAGAACCATCAAATCCCAACTACCTTGCATTTTGCACGTATGAGAAAGCTACAAAAAAATAATATGAATGCATTATTTTTTTCTCGCAAAATTTCTAAAACCGCATAATATAACATAATTGTCCGCGCCGTATCGTGACCGGCAGTGAATAGTAGAGAATAATTGTAAGTCTGTGAAAGTGACAGTCAGTCAATTACAGTATAAAAATTGTGGTCTTTATCATATTTTGGCTATGCTAATTGGGTTTGTGATTGTGTGTAGGTGGGACCATAGGAGCTCGGTGGTGACACCAGATGAGCAAGTGTTTTACTTGGTGGCATTTTTAAGGTCAGCATTGGATACTGTAATTGGAAGAGATGAGAGTCAGAGCTTGGAGTACCTGACCAATCAGAACCGTCAGATCCTCAGATTCTGTGATGATGCTGGGATCAAACTCAAACAGTACCTGCCCCACTATACTACACAAGAGGAGTGGATGGACCACTTTGGGGATAAGTGGGCCCAGTTTTATCAGAGAAAGATGGAGTTTGATCCTCGGCGCATTTTAGCCACAGGCCAACGCGTATTCAAGCCCTCTTTTACTACAAAAGTGGCTTCATGGTGATGAAACTATAAAAATCAATCAATGATTCAAGAACCCCAAGTACACACTACATATAGACGTTAGATCATAGTAGTAGTTTTTTTTATTTATTGACTTTTAGGAATTAATATATTTTTGTACATAAACTCAACTATATAATGGAAGCAATGGGAAATTATGAAATTTTTGTTCTTTAATGATTAATTAAAGGGTCGTCTTAACGGGCATCATAAAATACCTAATTATAGAGTTAACCTTTTAAATTTTACTTATCACTTTAGCAGAATTTTTAGACTCCTTCATTAAATTATACAATTTTTTTATTAACTGAACCCCACAATTCTTAAAGAGCTTATTATGGTGTTTGTTAACATTTTCTTTAATTAATTAAAAAGTGATTAGGAAATTAATGAGGGGTGTTTTGTTTTTCTTTTATGAGTGGTGTGGTTTGAGGAATTGTTGTCTGATGATGGCAATTGATTTGGGTTGGTATGTAATAGAAATGTACAAGTTAAAAGAAGGGGGTAGGAAAAGTGGGGTCTATGATCACATAGTGCACATGTCATGTTGTTGGTTTGCAGTGCCCGTGATCCCGACCGCCCGTTTGGTTTGCCTCTGGATCTTGTCTGCGGCATCTTCCACACACAGCTGGTTCCAGTTCCTCTAATATGGTATGGCAGTGTCACTGTTTTACCATATCTTCCTCAATATAATTGTGGATCATATGTTTAACTTATTTGGGAATAGTATACTAGCATCTCTTGTTTCCCTTTCACCAGAAATAGATCTTTTTTTTTTTTTTTTTTGTAATTTACATAAACGTTTCGGCTATACTTTATGGTATCGAATGCTGAGTGGTGCAAATAAGTGTTAGGGAAATGAGAAAGTTAAAATGGATAACCGAGAATACACGAAAGGATAGGATTTGAAATAAGAATATTCGCTTAAAAATAGTGTAGCCCTTGTTGATAAAAAGATAAGAAATAGAGAGAGTCGCTTGAAATGTTTTTGTCATATTCAGAAGAGAGCGAGTGATTTAGTAAAAAAGAATGAATTGATCTAAGTCAAGAGAATGAAAAAAGGTATAGGAAGACTAAAAATAATATTAGTAGAAATAATGAAAAATGACATGTCAACTAGAGAAATAACAGAAAACATGACCTCAGATATAATTAAATGGAGGAAAATAATTCATGTGACCTATATAGCCGTTCTCAAAATTTTGGGGTTAAGACTTTGTTGTTGACTTCTTGTTGTTGTTACACTAAGTGTTTCTACATGCTGCCGACCTTTCACAACTTTCACAACTCTTGAACCCTACGACTTATTTGTTGTGAGAAGCTCCTACATGCAAACAATTTTTGTAATATAAATATTTGGTCTTACTATTTACACTTTTACAAACCCACCTAATCAATCTTAATTGAGATCAAACCCATCTAATCAATCTTAAGTTCTTAACTGAGATTACACAGGGACTTGTTCGTTATTTTTTCTCCTAAATGATACTTTGAACAAAATTATAAGAAAAACTTAATTATAATTCCTTAAATACTGTAACTTAGGTTCTTCAATTAAATTCAACCACATAGTTAAATTAAACAAAGCAATGCAAAGAGTGATTTCATTTTGAAAGGAGAATTTAAGTTCAAACCTTGTGACTTATTGACCTATGCAACCGTATGATTAAATTTAATTGGAAAATATATTACTTAAAGACCTGTATCTAAATTTAAATCCGTAGAGAGAGGGAGAAAAGAGGAGGAATCCATATTTCCCAAGGGTCCCACCATAGAAGACACATTGTCGGCAGCAAGACAAACTCTAGGCAGCTACTAAGCCAACTCCGTAGGTAAGATTCATTACAATTGAGACTGTTGCAGATCATTTCGCCAGCCATGACCCAAATTTTCTATTTTGGTTTCAAGGTAAATGACCATAACTGCATGTTCTATTTGGAAGTATCTGCTAGGTATGTCCAAGCTTTGCTGGCATTAATCAACTTTCTCGAAGATAAGATGTACTTGAAGCATCTTGGAACTGCGCAAGGATAAAAAGTTGCACATACACAGTACACTGTCACTATTTTTCTTTTAATGTTTCTACTAAAAATCAGAAAATATTACATGTGATGTGATATTCAAAGCTTAAACAGTGACATTTAAAAAAGAGAGAAAAGTCTTGCCTTTACTTCTGCTCCACTATTGGCACTCCATCCCAGCATAAACAAAAGATACTAAGATGAAGCCCACAAAAATTTGCCAAGCACAGATTTGCCTGTTCAATCTATAACATTGGTGCAAGCAAAGATGGGCAACAGCAATATGCAGTAAAATGTGGACAGCAACAGGTCACCTTGGATGAAAGAATCAATACACACGATGACCTGCTCTTTAGTCTAGGAGCAAACACGTAGTGTCACTCACAGTGTGGTTGGCATTCATTTGAATCATCCTCTGCTTCGAGTTGCTTCCCGAATTTCCGCAATGCAAGTGAATATATTGTTTTCCTACTGACTGATGTTCCGCCAGCCACCAGCTTGACAGCCTAAATGCACATAAAAATTGTCATAAGCAACAACTAACCTCACCCTCAGCGTTCATCATACAGGAAGAGAAGAAAGGATTATAGTTAAATAAAAGGCAGAAAACGTGGTCCTTGAGGCTTCTCTTGTTGCAACATTCCATTACAGCTTGCTTCAACTATTTCAGTTTGTAACATAATTACCATTCATAGGGAAATTGTGTAATTATTTCGAAATGTCATACAGTGTGTGTAGAAAAAATTGCTTCAATTATTTTACAGGAATGGTATATGCATGCTGCTAAGTAGCTAAGAATAGTAGTAGTTACTTGGCAACAAAAGTATTATTCTATTTGGGAATGTATTATATCTGCATAACATGCATATGCACGTGTGCATGTCAAGAGAACTGTTGCCAATGAGAATCATCAACTTTTAATTTGTTTTAAGAACTATCATTAATTCCCTGATTTCAACTAGCTAAAAATTTTGGTTAGTAAATTGAATTGCTAACAAGCCTCTGTAACATATAAAGATGTATGGGAAAAACTAAAATTTGGTAAACTCTGAGTGGAAGCCATTACTGTAGAAAGACTATGCCCGCTGGAGATCAAGTCTCTCAATTGGTTCTCAAGCTCACACTCTGATGGAATTTCAACCATAGATTTTTCCTTCCCTTCAATTAACAGTGTAATTTCCCCCTTCGGTTGGTAAGTTGAAAACACTTCTTTTGCATCTGCCAATGTACCCCGCCAAAACTGATGAGGCATCATTATCTTTATTAGTGAGTCAAGAATAATTGGGACAATTCACAAAGCATATTAATGTCAAACAGATTAACATGGAATCCAAAAGAAGTACAAATAGTATTGGTCAATTCATTTTGGCATTTACCCTTAATACTATGATATGATGAACTAATATAACATACAGATGTAAATCAGTACGTTGAGCATATTGTTACCAAACTAATCTAGTCTGACTCCCCTGAATTTGTAAAAAAATAGAAGTTCCTATTATTTCAATTGTACAATCATGAAAAGATAGGAGAGAAATGTTTTATAAGTGACCAAACTAATCTATCATCCTTAGTTGAATATGGTTCCTAGGTGTTTAAGTAAAATCACCCCATCAATAATAGGGAAAATTCAGGGTCAAGTTGTAACACCTAATAATAGGGAAAATTCAGGGTCAAGTTGGAACAATCCACCATATGTATCTAATTAAATAACTTTTTGCAATTGTATGTTCATTATCAGCCTTTTCCTGGGGTTCAAGGATACCTCAATGGTCCAGCACCTCTTGTAGTGCCTAGGAACTGGAGTTCGAATTTCACCAGCCCCCTCCTCCTATTTACCTATCAAGAAATATATTTATTAGCCTTTTCCTTCGTCCATCTTAAATACCGAATTTCTTCCCTCTGCCCCACATGGTTAAAATTTACTTGAAAATCCCAAATCTAGATAGCCACTTAAGGACCAACAATTGCAGATACAGGTCTTGGAAATACCCAAGCCAGCAGGAATCAAAAGCAGTGAAAACCACAAAATCCGAGTGTAAATACAGATGCCCAATCACACAACATGTTTCACATAATCACTTTCTTTCCATCAAGAGAGTAACTCTTTTTTTGGTTAACAAGGTGAATACTTCATTTGTTTTCACAAGGTATGTCATTCAATTTACTCACACAGTATCTATATTGGAAGATGAATGTGTACATGGAAGCATTCCACCATTTAATTTCATTTCAAAAGCATAATTAACAAAGTATCAACAGAAAGGAAAAAGTGCATCTTTCACTTGACTGTAAAGAAGCATTAAATATGGCATGTCCTTTTGGTGGCAAAGAAAGCCTAATGATGATGCAGAAGTGTAAAATAAGCCTACCAACATATAATCCACACTTATGTTCGTAGTCTTTATGAAATTTTATGGGATTACATGTGACCTTTGATTAGTTTGGTGAGCTACAATTAAAAGGATTCATGTGTGGTTAAGAATTAATACTGTAGTATTAACAATGGGCCTCATTTAAGTGTCCTTTAAGAGTTCTGTTAGCAGTCTTTGCCATCTATATATGCATTTTTTTATCTGGAATATTTCTTAGGTCTCTTAAACCTAGAAACAATTGAGTTCCAAGTTCTATACTTTTGCTATCTCTTGTCGCCTTTTCTGTTGGATCTTCCTCTTAAGACCTATCATTGGGTAAGATGGGCATGAAGGTATTGTCATTTTGCTGCATCATAAAATTAGACAAATGTAGTACTGAAATATCTTTTAACTTCCTTCTTTGAAACAGCAGTAGTTCTCAGCAAGTACTCGTAGGTGTTTGTTTTCATCATTTAATGAAAATCGGATCTAGAGGGCTTGAAGAGTACTAAAAGCAAAAGATAAACGTGAATGAGAGGGAGAGGAATCCCATTAAAAAAAAAAAGAGAGAAATCACTCTTGAGTGCCTTGATTGCATCAGAACTCTGTCCATACTGCCCCATATACCCAACTAAACCATTTAAGAATTAAGACTTTATTCATAGTGCTTGATGAAGTAAAATCTCATTACATTCCACAAATAGGTCACCATCACAGACGTTGTGGTACATATTTGGCCTAATACAATTATATTCATCACAAATTTAGTAAGGAAAGATTTTAGCTCAACTAAGTTAGTCTCCAGAGTTCAGAAAGTATTACAATCCAAGCTCTCAGACACCCAATGAAGCAATATGAACAGGATGTAAAGAGGTACTGATGTAACGTAGGACCTACCTCTTCGTGCATTTTTGTCATCTCTCGAGCTATGACACATTGTCTGCAATAAAATTTTTATGAACTGTCAAAGCCAATTCTCAAGAATCGTTTATCTACTTGACAAAAAGTACACGCCCCTAGCAAATCAGCTATTACACATGAATTTACTAATGCAAGTTCATTTTTTAATCCATCATCACATGAAATGAACCATAATTAGAAATTCAAATAGTGAAAGCCAGATATTATATCTATCGCGCAAGTGCTATTTGATGCAAGTAAAATTGCATTGTAACAAGAATCCAGAGGATCATCTCCTACTTGTATTAAAAAACTAAAAAACGTAACGCGCAAAACTCGCAATACAAACAGAGCCTATGGCTCTGTTTGTATCGCACGTTTTGCGCATTATGTTTGTTGCGTTTTTTTTTTTTTTTTTTTTTTTTAGAGTCCAGCGCGTTATGCACTGTTCATTGGCCATGAACAATGATTTTAGGCTAATGAACAGTACATAACATTGTAGCAAACAGTAAAAAAAATATATTTTTTTTTTATTTTTTTCAGTTTTCAATTTTCAGCAAAATAAGCGGTATCCAAACGCATACATAATAATCAAATGGTTAGAAATTAACTAAAATCAAGAGGCTACAGAATCAATAAATTACCCATCCTCATCCAGGAAACAAAGGTTACTGATGTTGATCCGGTGACCTTGGGTGTTTATTTCCAGGCTTCCAGTACCCTTAGAAACAAATATGATATTTCCAATAACAGGAGGGGGGGGGGGGGGGGGGAGAAGAGAGAGAGAGAGAGAGAGAGAGAGGAACAAAGAAAGAACATAACTCATATTTCCAATAAGCAAGTTAAGCAAACTTGAACAAACTAAGCATGAGTTTTATTATTTTGTCATTACCCAGTAAACTGTTAATATATTTTCCAGCATCTACCATAACAGATGAATAGATTTCAATTTCATCTCTCAAAAAATTAAAAATTAAAGAATAGATTTCAATTCCAAGAATTCAATTGCGTAGTTTTTTTTTTTTTGATAAGTAACAAATTCTTTTACTAGAATGAAAACCAAGAATACCATTGCATAGTAGTTAATATAAGTAGATAGGAAATATGTTCATTTAGGTACCTAGAGTGACCGAAATGTAAAGAAGTTTCTTCAAGAAACTGGTGAAGCTTGTGTGGAGGAACATAGAATATTTGAGTCATCATCTCATTTGCAGATACCATCAGTCTCTCTCTTCTTGACCCGGCATGTTTAGGAAGAAATCCAACTGCAGCATTATTTATAATATAAGGTTTTAAAATCCAATTGTCAATTAGCTTTAGTCCAAATGGCAGATTCTCTTTACAAGGTGGAGGATGAGGTTGTGGACTTGTAACTTACAGGATGTTTGTGTAATTTATCTTTTAAACAAAAAAGGTTTTCAAAATTTTAAGGTTATGTTTGGTAAGAGTTTTTGTTTTCTATTTTCAAAACTTGCTTTTGGG
The DNA here is from genome assembly GCA_033629205.1 of Lithocarpus polystachyus. Classification (NCBI taxonomy): domain Eukaryota; kingdom Viridiplantae; phylum Streptophyta; class Magnoliopsida; order Fagales; family Fagaceae; genus Lithocarpus; species Lithocarpus polystachyus. The sequence goes on along the minus strand of CM066163.1, from coordinate 10,982,058 downwards.
AATACAAAGAAAAAACAATTTTCTTATATTTTAGAAATCAAAAACATGTTTGGTTAGTTGAAATTAAAAAAATATTTTAAGAAAAAAATAGAAAATACTAAAATATGTTGTTACTAGGATTTGAACTCTAATACTAACTCATTAAATGAGACATATTCATTAAATTAAATGTGTATATTCACTGAATTTTGAAAATTAGAAACTGAAAATAGCATTTTGTATATTTTCAATTTTCTTCACAAATTGAGTTTTGAAAACAGTTTTTGTTTTCTGTCCATTTTAGGTTGCCAAACAAGTTTTTTGATCTCAAAAATATAAAATTGTTTTTGGAAACAGAAAATAGGGTGAAAAAACAGTTACCAAACATACCCTAATATTTTGGACACTGCATCCTCCAACGAGTATGTCAGCCCACATTATGAGCAAGAAAATTACCAAATGTAAATTCATCAGTGGCCAAACCAGAGGCAGAAAGAGCAGCTACCAAAGCGGAAGGCCCAGGGATAGGAACAACAAGAATATTCTCATCCACGCATAACTTTGCCTGCACCAAGATTTCAAATATGTGTTAAATTCTCAAAATAAATCAACAGTGAAAACTCAAATGCAAACATCTAGCAAAATCTGAGTATGATTTGGAACCTTACAGGACAGGGGAATTAGGGAATTAACCAGATAAATTCCATGCACCTTTGAAAATGTTGAAGCGAAGGAACTATATATTTATAATCATCAAGTCAATTTGTATTTGTCTACTTCCATACAGAGTTTTTTTCAAAAAAAAGAAACACAAACACCCATGCACACATGTACAAGCTCATATTATTAAAACAATTAAAGTAGTTTAAAAAGAAAATGATCACCCAAGGCACAAGGTTCCCACTTTTCCGGGGTCTAAGACGGTTGGTAGGTAGCCTTAGAGGCTAATTCCTGGACTTAAACCTGCAGCATATTGCTTAGGGTACTTGCCATTGCTCCAAGGTCCAACCTCTAATTAGTTAGATTCAATAAACAAATTTTTTTATACTTACGATGGGATTTGAACCTATGACATGCACTCTATGATTATTTGCTCTTTATCATTAGACCAAGATATCAATTGACTTTTGGTATAGTTGGGACTCAAACCCAAATCCTTCAGTCAACGACAAAAGACTTTACTAATTGAGATAACTAGAACCCATCACTAAAACCATATTTTTTTATTCTCATTCCAGCACTGATAGCTTGAGGAATCTAGGACTTTGTTTCAGAAAAAAGTTGCAAAAGGTAAACCCAAACTGATAACATGCTTCGCTCTGCCTGTAAGCTATTTGATGTCTGACAGCTCACTCATATAACAACAGGTAGGACAAGTTCGTGCACAAACTGATCCAAGTAAGACGATTTATAATAGAAAATCGAAAATGATTTATAAGTTCCTAAACTATTTTAGCAGTCAGGGTACTCCTTTTGGTGCCGGAATTAAGCTCACAGGCCTCATCCCTCCCTCTCGTTCTCAAATTATCCTTACCGAAAGGAGAAAAAAACAGAAACAAAAGAAAGAGAAACCTTCAAGCATTGCTAAGAAGGAAGGATGGATGATGTTCTATCAGTTCTAGCTTAAAAAATCAGCCAAATTCTTACCAAGCTGGCCTAGTTTGTAGTGAAATAAAGAAATAATTACTACAACTCTTGTTTGTTGCAAACATGAGCACCCTACAATATCCGCATTTTATGAAAGAATAACATATAAGATATAACTATCAATCTTCATGTAAAAGACTAAACAAGAGAATTCTCTGGGACACTAACTATATCTATATTTATGTGCCACATTCAGAATACTGCTGAACTACTTCCCACATTTTAATTCAACTCAATTCAACTATGAAGATACATTTCAGCACAATAAGGGTTTTATTAGGACACAAAAAACACACACTCACCAATTCCATGCCAGGATCACTAATGCACGGCGTCCCGGCGTCGCTAATCAACGCGACGATCTCACCTTGCTTCAGCCTCTTTAACACGGCTTGTTCTCTTTGAGATTCGTTGAACTTGTGATAACTCAACTGATTTAAAGAGCTATACAATCAGAATGGTATAAAAATAATAATAATAATAATCGGATATATAGACCGACCAAAGGCTCAACGAAGACTTACAAGAGGAGTTTTAATGTTGTAATGGTGAAGCAACTTCCCTGAATGCCTTGTGTCTTCTGAAAGTATCACATCGGCTGAATTTAACACGCGGAGAGCCCTGCAACATTAAAGTGTTTCAAAATCAAATATGAGCTAAGAAAAAAAATGCAATTAAAAAGTAGTAACAAGTTAATAAGTGAGTAACCGTAATGTGATATCTTCGAGATTTCCAATTGGTGTTCCTACTAGATATAAACCTGGTTTAAGCAAGCCCTGAAAGAATAATAAATCTTATATTACCAAAAGTAAAAAAGTGAAAGGACAAAAAAAAAAAAGGGTAAAAGATTTACGCGTTTTGAAGATTCAAGAGGGATCGAATGGGTGAATTGTGGGTTGGAACAGAAGGTAAGGGTGAGGATTTTTGTAGGGGGTGGAGAACGCAGCGACAGAGCTGTAGTAGTGAAAGAAAGCGCCATCGAAGGAAAGCGTCGAGTTAACATTTGTTTCCAATCCTTCCACTGTTTGTGTTGAAACGCTCAACGAGTTTCCCTTGCCCCCTTTTAAAATTCAATTTAGTCCCTATCAAATTCATTAATTTTTGTCAATTTAAGGGATAGCAAATGGGTACAAATCTGTTTAAAACACTTTATAAAAAAAATAATAATAATAATACTTATCAAAAACAAGATCTATTAAATGGCATCTCATGAATGTTTTTAGTTAAAATTTTCAATAAAAAAAAATTAATGATGTCATTTGCTGACCGGTTTAGATGGAAGGGCTAGATTGACTAATTCTTATAAAGTGAATGACTAAATTGAAAAAAAAATAATAATAATAATAATAATAATAATAACTTAGGCACTAATTTCATATTTGAAGTAAAAATAAAAGACTGATAAACCATTTTCTATGTTTTTGACAAACTTATCCTACACTTTGCTCTTACTAGAGTTATTGCATTTCTTTCATGTACTAGTTAAAAATTGTTGTTTGATTAAAATGGCAAGTGGTCTAATGGCCAGGTGGTTTTGAGCCAATAACACTTCGATTTTGGGTTCAAGTCTCTCTGATCTTCATTAATGAGTTTGTTGGTGTTCATATCTGTTTGTGTAGCCTTGAACACCCACCCTCCCCAATCTCCCATACCCTTTTTTTTTACCAAAAAAGAATATAAAAAAAACGTTATTTGAATTACCTTATTTCTTTCATGTACTAATTAAAACATGTTGTTTGATCAACGTGGTAGGTGGTCTAAAAGCTAGGTTTTGGGCCAATAAGACCTTGATCTTAGGTTCAAGTCTTCCTGATCTGAGTTCGTTGGTATCCTTTTTTTTTTGTATTGCCTTGAGCACTCACCCTCCTCCGTACCCTTTTTTTTCTACCAAAAAAAGAAAAAAAAAAACAAAAACAAACAAACGTACGTTTGAATTACCATATCAAATTAGAGCTTTTAGCAAAATATTGTTTTTAGGTAAATTTGTTATCATTATATGACGTGTGATGTTATTTGGTGGCATGAGGAAAGAGGTTCCAATCAACACTATTTGCACTGAGACAAAGGCAGCAGTGGCATGAGGCTCAATTCGGGATTTTCTCAAAAATAATATAATGCCGAGTTGCACTGACACTTTTTCACCACTTTTCACGTCATATATAACTCCTCAATTATGCATTATTTTTACCGAATTATTTTTATTCCGTCGTCCTGTCAATTAACATCACATTTACTATAATTATCGCACATCTTTAATGTGATAGTCACTTTATAAATATAAGTGTTTGTAGAGTGTGGGTAATAAGGGTTGAGATTCAAGTTTTCAGGAGGGAACTTGCTAGAGTAAAATTTTATCTTGTAAAAAAAAAAAAAACATCATACTTGCCTTATAATCATAATGATAACGAACTTACTAATAAACAATATTCTACCAAATCACTCCTTCGAATTACATTATTCCACGTGGGTTCCACTCAATTGGTAAAAGTCTCTGATAGTTATATAAGAGATTTAGAGTTCAATTCCCGCCTACAACAAAAATTAATTGATGTCTTAGTCCGATGATAAAGAATTATCATCAGGAGCGAACGCCATAAGCTGAACTCTCTCAAAAAAAGAAAAATAAAATTACATTATTCTGCTTTTTATCTTTTCCTTTTCCACTCTTTATTTATAAAAATAGAATATATATATATATATATATATATATCAAACTATAATTTATGATGTGTATCAAGTATCAACTACTTCAATTAATAAAGATCATCAAATCTTTTCTCAAAAAAATATATTTATGATACATATAGTTCCATTTTGTTAGAGAATTTTTAGGAGAAAGCTAAAAAAAAAATTAATTAAAAATCCTTTCCTCACCCTCTATCCACCTCATTGGAAATTTCATTGTAGTACGTACCTAGGGCCTTGGGGGAAAAACTTATTGTTTTGTTGACTTGACATAGTGTGCATTTATTTTAGCTTTTAGAAGTTCAAACTGGCTTTTTGAAACTAAAAAAATATTAATAAGTGTGTTCAGTAAAGTTTAAAAGTTATTTTTTCTTAAAAACTACATTTTGAATTTGCGAAAGAAGAGCACTTTAACAGTAAAGCAGCTCTCAGCTGCTTTTGCAAAAGCCAAAGGGCTTTTAAACATTACCGTTGGAGAGCCACCGGCTATTTCCCAAATTGCCCGTTGTGTTTTCTTAAAAACTCTATTTTACTCTTTAATAATCAAGGTAGATCATCATTTGTAGCACCAGAACACTTTGATAAATTAATTGCTACAAAGGCCACAAAAAAATAGCATCTAGCCCAGGTTCAATTCAATAACAAATTTCCAAATCCAAACACAAAAAAATCTATAACAAATTCCCAAATCAGCTAAGGAAAAAAAAAATCCTTGCAAATTAGGATTCCTCAAAATGCAAAACAAAAAAAGCATCGGAATGTAGCAAAATCTTCCCTTTTGCAGTATCTCTGTTTCGTTTGCTTTGCTCTGATCCAATCTTCAGTCAACAATCGGCAACCACTTCTCTGTTTTTGTTGTTTTTCATTTTCTTTGGGTTTGCCGAGATCTCTCTAACTTTCATTTTGATCTTTCTTAGTTCTCACACTCTCCCCTTTGATGAAGTAAAGTTTAGAGGATGAGAGAGAGAGAGAGAGAGAGAGAGAGAGAGGTGTTGAAACTTGAAAGAAGAAAAAATGTGAAGAAGTGTGTGCTATGTGGAGGAAAATAGAGATAAGGGTGAAATAAAGAAGATATGGCTCAGAGAAAAAGGGGAAATTAAAAAAAAAAAGAAAAAGAAAAGGTTTTGTGTTGGTTATACGTGTGGTGTGCGGCACGGGCTTGAACAATTTTTTTTTTTTTTTTAAGCTTATGATAAAAGAAATTATATTAAAAAAATGCTATCTTTAAAATATTTGTACAGCAAATTTTAGTTAACAATAAATTATCATTGTTATTATTATTATTATTAAGTAAAATTTTTTAAGTATTATTAAATAGTTAGTTTAAGTATGAAATAAACTCCCTTATATATATTGTCATTTTTAGTAATTTACAACTCAAATCGCAACTTTTATAAATGATAGCCATTTAGTTTTTTCAAAAAGCATTTTTTAACAATTTTTACCAAATACAATTTTTTAAAAAAGTCCAGTTTTATACCACACTTTTTGAAATCTCCACTTTTTCAAAAAGCCCCCAATTTCAAAAGGCTGAACCAAACTCACTCATAATACATTTATTCTAGTCTTCTCTACTTTTTCTCTAAATGAGAAAAATTAAACTCATTTTAGAGTGACCTTAAAATCCCTATATACCTCATTGGCAATCTTTCCTTTCCACACTTTCTGAGCATCCATTGTTGTTTCATACATTATTGAAGAGTTACTCCAGCTTCTTGGCTGGGCATGATGTTCTAAGTTCAACATTTCTTGCATGATTTGAATTCTGCCCACAGGGAGAGAGGAGAGAGTTTACAAAATATACAAATTATCAGCACTACACTTAATTCCAACACCAACACCCCCCCCCCCCCCCCACTTTTTTTTCTTTTTTCCTCCTCTCTATACAACATTAAAGGTCACAATATCACTTGATTAGCGTCCATGCGTCTCATTATGTAATAGTAATACATCATACGCAGCTGTGAAACATGTTAGGGATTGGCAGGGCTTTCAGGGTTACATAACTCATACCAGTCCCCCTTTCCACCACCCCTGACATTTCAAAAGCCATCGTTTTTATACATAGGTATTAAATATATATATATATATATATATATATTTATAGCATTACACTTTATCATCATGGAACCACCACCTTGTCTCCTTGGGAGATCTACCATTCCTACAGTTTTTCACATACCGATCATTATCTGCTGGGCGTTGCTGCACGATGACAATATTTTTCACATATTAGTTTTAGGCTAGTGAACAAGAAAGGAAGGCTTTTGAATTTTTTTTTTTTTTTTGGGGGGGGGGGGGTGGTGTGTGGGGTGTGTTTGAAACTTGACAATTTGAACAAACCTTAACGGTTGAACTTGATAACATGGATAGAATGCTGATGCAGATGGAACTGACAGTCATGGCTGGGGACCATGAATCATACAAGATATCTGCAAACACAGCACATAATTCTGAATATCAGTTTGTATTGCAATTGACCTCCTATACTCGTTGAGGAGAACAAATGAAAAATAAAAACAAAGTAACACCTTGCTTTTAAATTATCCAAGAACTAGTAATCAGGATTTTTCATGTTAATTATTTTTACAACCTTCAAATTAATCACCATTATTTTTTAGCAGTAAACATGGTAAAAAATTATTAACCAAGAAAAAACAACTAACAACAATAAAACCTGGTGCAGTCTCTTGGGGAGTCTACCACAAACTCTAATATGTAAATTTAAAAGTATTCGGTATTCAATTCAGTTGGCAAGAACAACATATTCCAGAGGGGAAGCAAACTATTCAGCTTACTAAGCCTAGTGATCCAGAGGGAAGCTAGAGCAAAACAAAACACACAAAGGCATGCACAATCCTCCTTATATTTCCCAGCAACCAAAAGGAAGGTGAAGTGGATAGACACAGCATAAACAAGTATAAACTAAACATGCTTAGATTCTCCATTTCGTTTATTGTGAGGTTTAACAAATCAAATGAAACAAAGAATGGCGATAGATAAGAAAAATCAGACAAACAAGATTCATTTTGTGTGGACTGAGAAGAGCAGGCCAGCCCTGAACTGCAAGCCCACTCTCCGAATCATCTTGGCCCATTTCAGCCCACTTAACCGAGCTGAGATAGGCCTGGCTGAGCATACGAGCTAAGTAACCCCTAAGATAGGCTGTGAACGAGAGATAATGTCTTGGGAGAATCCGCCCGCCGAACAGTAACCAGCGTCAAGCACAAGTGACAAGGAGATCATGTCAGTAGTAGAAGGTGGGCCCCCTCTATTCAGAGATATGATACGAAGGGGCCCACTGATATGGGGAATATCCTCTCATCATGACAACCCCACTAAGTGGAGGGTATAAATAGAGGAAGAGAGGGGGAGGATTTAGGGGTTGGAAAATTTTGGTAAATGAAACATGAGAGTGGTAAGGAAATATACATCTTGGGGACTAAGAAATCCTGTTCAGATTTCAGGGTAGGGGCTCGGCTATACAATCATCACCTCTGCTAAGCCAGGATCAAGACAGTATAGGGCCCAAGTAACAGCTAAACTCCCTCAGTTTCCTTTAGAGCCATATCTTGAACCTCCCATTGGGGGATAAGCCCAACCCAGAGTACAAGTAAATTGGGGGTCTAAGCCCAAAAGCCCAAGGTTGTTGGGAACGGCCCACCACACATTTCATGGATTTGTTTCACACAAGTGTGTAAATGTACATGCATGTAACTAAGTAGTTAGATATTATTAAAGAATACATGGCCAGCAGTGCAAGATATATATGCAATCTGGTTTTGCTAGGTAGCTCAGCATAATCAGTGCAGCAGAATCTTTCTTATACTTCACTTTTTTCTTTTCTTTTTTGGATAGGTATCTCTCCTATATTTCACTTATATAAAGCAATGACTCAAGCCAATAATTTTTCACAATTTAGCATGATGGATTAGATGATTTTGCATTTGAAAGTCCTGTAAGGTTAAACTCCACAAGTCCGCAACCACAACCTTAAAGTTTGATGTGTATGTGTTTGGTCCAGAGACTCCAGGCCTGATTGAGAACACCTTAAGGATTACCCACTAATTCCTACAGACAACAAATCAGATTTTTTTTTTTCGCATTTCACATGTCATGCCTCTAGAAAGAGTTGGGTCCAGAACATTTGTGCCTTGTAAAGTTAACAATACAAACAAACAAACGGATTATCAAAGGTTCTAAATATTTATTTTGAATTTTTTTTTCGGCCCACACATCATTATACATGATTAAGCTTAGGGGAGAAGGATGGTTAAACTCAGGAGAGAAAGCAAGAGAGGTCAGTGTTTGACAATTACGATTTGGTAGGTTAGAAGATAGCAGGAGCAACTGTGGGTGCAGGCCAGTAACATAAGCTTCCATGACTTCTCTAAAAATTTTCTGGGACAAAAATAATAATCAGACAATTTCTTCAATATCTCATCCTTTCATCTTACTGTTGAAAGATTGGCTAATATTTTATATTAATACAATACATGAAAATAGCTATTAATTAATAGCAAATTAGATTTTGATCTTCATATCAGTTATCACAGCTGCAGCAGCATTAAAGCCCGAAGGAAACCAATAAACAACAAAATTGTGGAGGCCTCACATCTTGGCTTTAACTTAAAGAAGAACATTTTTTTTATAAAACAGCAGTTCACATCAATGGAGTTGATTAAAGAAATAAAATTATAAAGCAGAAAACAGTGAAGTAAACAACAACACAGCTTACTATATTCATGCAAATGAAGACACATTTCCAGTATGATAGATAGTAATAACTAGTAGATGGTTGATGTTGTTCATTAACTATGTAGCATAAATTGGGACAGAGACAGAGTAGCATAAATTAATGCCAGTAAAGTTGAAAGCATGAGTCAAACAAATTGACTTTAACAAATGCAAAAACAATAGGAAGCAAAATGTTATCATCGCAAAACAGAGCATAACTAGTTCAATATCCTCCGACATTATACCCCTAACTTAATAGTATATATTGCAATTTTAAATTGAAAATTCCATGTGCTTCAAACAGATAGTTGCAGAAAACAGGATATAGTGCATAACTATCCATCACAATGAATATTATACGCTAGTCTTCACACGCATGGAGACTGTAACTTTCCCGGTTTGTACTAAAACATAGCATATAGAACTTTTTTACTTTTTAGTATTCTACTTTTTGCAGAGGTGTTAGTTTTTCCAGACATAGAGGAGCTAAAAGATAATTATTTGTCAAGCTATGAAGATCTAACAAGACAACAGTTTCTTTTGTTAGGACACCCACCTGACGTAAAAGAAAGCTAGCAGCCTAGCACCATGTTCATATTCGAAAAGAAGTTCACTTACCAAATGCATTTCTATATAACATGAGTATCCCAAATTTTCCCAAGAAAGAAAATCTCATAAAAAATCTGCTAGAGTAAAAGAAAATATTCATGAAAATGTCATATGACAAATTATATGATCTTGTATGGTAGAATGTTACAAAGAACTAGCATTTCCAACCCAAATAGTTTGGTTCAATCTTTATCGGTTTGAGAGCAACTTCCCAAAAAGACCACTTGCAAGCAACAAAAACTGGATAGAGTCTTAGTAAGCCATAGTCAAAATTTGCTGCTAAATATTGTGATGTGACAGTCATAAAACTCAACAAATAGTAGACGCCTTAGTAACACGAAAAATCATAGTTGTGCAAAAGAATTAGTCAGAAGGCAAAACCTAGGCATGATTCCTTAGGTGTCGTGTACCGTTCCTTAGGAACAATTAAATTCAACCATGTGGTTTATTGGCTAAGCTGGCAACATGGTTGAAATTAATTAGGGAACTTAAGCTTCAACACATAAAGAACTGTACCTAAGTTTTGGCCTTCTCACTAAGTGAGCCACATGGTTGATTTAATTTTCATTAAGGAAAAGATAACGCCATTAATGCTGCTACATGATTGAATTTAATTGGAAAACCTAAACCTAACCCACAATACTCAAGTAATTGTACATAACATAAGTTTTGCAAAACAAGTTCATCATTGAAGCAAAGAAAACCCCCCAAAAAAGAAAGAAAAAGAAAAAGAAAAAGAAAACTGTAATGGTACCTAGACAGATATGGCCGTTGCTATAAATGTGAGGGTGCAGAGGAGCTGGGGACATAAAAATCACCTGCCAAAACCAATGTATATGTATCAGAATCACTACCAATATGAAAAGTGGTAAAAATATTATAGTAAAATTAAAAATCTAAAATATGGGTCATTCTGGAAAATCCACCTGGGGTGCTTCCATAGGGTAATGCTCAGGAAAATCAACTTGAAGCTGGTAAGTTTCATTTACGTACAGAGTCCCTGGAGCTCCATTCACTTCAATCACCCATCTTTATTTACAAACCCATAAAAGTGATTCATTAAAAAAAAAAAAAAAAAGTAATATCATATTATTGTAAAAAACAAAAAATATAAAAAAGGGTAGAAGTGAAACCTTTGAAGATTATCAGTAACTTTGTGTTTAAACCCAGTAGGAGGATTAACCTGCCACTCCACCAGCTCTTTCTGGAGCCGATTGCTCGCGATCTTGCTTAAAGCCTAAGCGTGTATTATACATGGTACAAAATACAACATACAATATAGTACTTAGTTTTTAGTTTTTTACCAATAAAAATGAGGAATTACGAAACATAGATTTACCAGTTATACAATAGATTTACGAAAGAAACAAAACAGTTTATAGAGAGTGAGAGAGAGAGAGAGAGACCTTGCGTGAAGGGGTAGAAGAAGAACTGGTCATGGCTTCCAAAAGAAGAGAGAGAGATAGAGAGAAGAAAAATAAGAAGTGGAATGGTGTATTTTTACATATGGCGTGAAAATATAATGATTGGTCCAAAAAGACGGGAAAACTGAAAGTGGATTGGTGGATCGAGACTCATCTGTATAATCTACCCTCTCTTTCGATCTGTCGCATACTATTGCCAGTATTGCTACTAGATTCGAAAATCGCTTGTTGTCGGAAGCTTCCTGATCTTGCCACGTCGCAATCACATTTCATGATCCCAATTTCTGACTTTTTTTTTTTTTTTTTGAGCTAAAATCTAAATTGCAACCTGTTAAATTTCGTTCAATAAGTCATTTTCATCTTTAACATTTTTATTCAGGTCATTTTTTCATGGTTTTACCTATAGTTTTAAAAACCGAAACAATCAAAGAATTGAAATTTGATATGATTTTGATTTTTACCAAATTGATTTAAGGTTAGATTTTCAATTAAACCGTCCGATCCAATTTTTAAAATCATGATTTCACCTATTATCTTTATAAAATTGCTACTATTCAAACGTGTGATGCGATGTTATTTTATTATATGTAATGATAAAGTAACTAATGGAATAACCAACTTTATATAAATGTTGGGGTTTAATGAATAGAATGGTAAAAACAAAAAACAAAATAAAATAATAAATTCAAACAAACTCAAATGGTGTAATTTGGGTGTTGAGTCTTTTGATAAATTTTTTCAATGAATTTACATGAATTTTAGATGGTAGTTAAATTCTTTCTAATATATATATATATATATATATATATTTATATATATAAGTTAGGTTTAAGTTACATCACCACTCAATATTTTTTAATTGGATACGAATTTTGACAAATTCATCGTTAGATTACATTATCTTCATATATTTTCCATGCTTGGAAAATTTAAAGATGATCAACGATCAATGGCAATGTCCTTAATCAATTGTTTAAATTCGAGTTTTTGTAGTTTAAAATAATGCATAAAATATGAGTTTATGGATCGAATGGTAAATTACATCTAATTGGCATGAAAATTGGCATGCATATTAAGAACATATAGAACATGTGATTCTGCGGTAGGATTCTCAAAATATGAATTCCATAATAAGTTATTGAGTGGTATAACATTACTTAGAGTTATACCAAGTGTAGCTTGAACCCAACCATATATATATAAGTTTTTCTAGCTAATCCACTTTTCACCGGCATGTATCAAATTATATATTTTTTTACCTCTCTATTTGCCCTTGTTTAATTTCTTGAATATTTTTATTTAGTTGATCATTTATTATTACTTTTTTTTAAGGCAAATGAAAATTTATCCACCCATGATTTGACTCGAATTTAAATTGCTTACTTATCGTTTGAAATTTGACAATTTACCCATTTGTACTTTGCTCTATTAGACTTCCGTAATCTACCTCTGCATTTGTTGTTACAGAAACATATTTTCATTTGAAAACATAACATAAAATAGGTCAAAAAGTTAGGGTTTAAAACTACGCAAAAGATGGATGAACAATACATAAAAAAAAAAAAAAATCAAACAAATACAAATTAAATATCAGACCTTCTCTAAAAATAGATTCTAATTGTGAAAGCTTTTTGTGACAAACCCATCAAAATGAAGCAAACTTCTGGTGTTAGCCTAAAAGACAAACAAAAAGAGAAATGAAATGAAAATAGAACATCTTTGTTGGGTGTTTTTAGAGAGAGAGAAAGAGAACTTAAACTCCATTGAGACATGACAGAAAAAGGTATCCAACCCGAATTCAAGACCCATATCAATTTTCTTAATACAATTATTTTTCTCTTCCTTTTCTTCAAAAATAACCAAAACCCATCAAAAATCATACAAAAGTAAAAATCCAGATCCAAAATCAAGTAAAACCGTTAATGCTACCACCTGTTTTTTCACTCCCAGACGTTAAAATCATTGTGAAATCCAGCGTGAATAAGCATTTAGCCTTGGTGGAGATTCAAAGTGAGCTTTGGTGGGGATTCAAAATTTCAAATAGTGATTATGATAAATGGGTAGTGCTTTACGGGCAAGTTGATATAGTGTGAAAAATTGTCTTCAAACTAACATTTTGATCCGTTTTATGTTAGGTCTTTGTATTAAAATGTGGTTTTTAACAGAAAATTGAGAGATGGGTCACCGAAGTGGAAGTTTAAATTAATAGAGCTCACGTGGATAAAGTATTAAATTTTAAAATAAGTAGACAACTTAAATCCGGCCAAACCACTAATTAGTTTTTTTTCTCTCTCTCTTGACAAGTTTATTTTTTATATTTTCTCTTTCTCATCCTTCCGTTCCATGCCTTCCTTCTTCTCCCCCGTGTTTCAACACTAGCACTTGTTGTCCAATGCCCCATTCACAATACACACACGCATGCATACACCCACACACACAAAACTACAACCAAGCCACCCATCTCCTATGACGGAAAAACCCAAATAGCTACTAATTGAACCAAAACCCTGAGCATCATCTTGACCCCTCTCATTGCAGAATTTTTTTTTTTAATTTCAATTTTTTGAAGTTATTATTATGTTGCAAAATAATACATTTTTTAAATATATTTTCTGTATATATCATATGTTAAATATGGACATAAGCATCTGGTGTAAAAGTATGTATATTAGAGTATCCACAGCATTAGAACTAAAAATTTAGATATTTGGCACAACAGAAGTTACTTTATCTATTTTACCTATACACATGTTGCAACAGTGGATCTATTTTAACTTTCAACACAATAAAATAATACTAGCCTCATCACACGCGCTTCGCACGTGCGATGAGGCTTTTTTTTTTTTTTTTTTTTGATTTAGTGTTATAATTTTTCTTTCATCACAATTTGAAAAAATAGATAGAAATTTTTTTTCAAAGAGAATAGGATCATTTTTCAATTAGAAGCTTTATCAAAAAAAAAAAAATGATAATGTAATAAATCCAAAAAAATGATAATATAATAGTTTAAAAAAGAAATATGGGATAGTTAGTCTAACACCTTTTTTTTTTTTTTTTTAATGTGGGATAGTTTTTCCTTATTGTATTGGAGGGGTAGTTATTTTTTTTCAAACGTGAGTAGTGGGAAGTCTTTTTTTTAGAAGAAAAGTGGGAAAGATTTATTGTACACGTTTCTTTTTTATGAGAAATTCTGTTCAGAAAATGTGGAGAAGATAAATACGTGGGGAGTTTTTTAAGCTATTGAGTAGAAGTAGGAATCTATTAGAAGTAGGAAAGCATTTTAACGTAGAAGTAGGAATTTATTATTTTTGTCAATTTACTATTTTAACCCCATTTTTAAGTTTTAGATAAGGGTATTTTTGACTATAAAAAAACAATAACTAACTCTCTTTTGTCAATTTACTATTTTACCCCCATTTTTAAGTTGTTAGTTAATTAATTTAGGGATATTTTTGACAGTAAAAAAAACAAAAACTAACTTTCTGAATCCTCTTAATATATACAGATAAATATCACAATAAAATAAAATATCTATTACACATCATTATCATAGTTACAATAAAATTTTTTTTGGTAGAGCTAAAATAGTTATATAGCTTTTTAACTTCACTGCTACAAGTGCTCTTACGAATTAAAAAATTTACAAGATGAATTAACTGAGTTTGTAATTCATGATATAAAAGTCTCCCACATATTTCTTACATTCGAAATCTGAGAAAAAAAAAAATTAAAGTTTAAAAAATTTTACTAGTGGGAAGGGGAGGCAATAATATAGGTACAGAACCCAGAGGAGACATGCGTTGAAGAGCTCAACTCAAAGTTGGAAAGCCAAGAAAAGCACACCCACCACCACGTCTACCCTTGAGTTCGTCACTTTCACCTACTGCGTGCGTGTACAGCTAGCTAACACATATAGATATAATACCACTTATAATTATACATATTACATTAACAAAAGCTACCGTTCATTGAACCCAACTCTCTGTTTTTTATTTTTCTTTTTTTAAGGTAACCAATCACAAAGCTTTTAGTATTTAAGATGCTTCTTTGGTCGTTGGTACAAAACAGAGAGAGAGAGAGAGAGAGAGAGAGAGAGAGCTCAGAGAGTTTGTGTGAGGTATTATGCGTTAAAAGAAGGTTTAAGCGAAGGGTTATAGGTCTACCAACTGGTTGTTAAGGCTTTGAACCCTTTCAAGCAAACAACCACCACAGCCATTTCGAACTTTCTAGCGTGTTTTTGCCGTCCTACCGTTTCTGACACGTGAGAAACGAAAGAATGATTGACACAAATATAACATAGTTTTTATTATTTTATGTTACTTAACCAACAATTAAAAAAATAATATTTCTGTAGTTGGTGCTTGCTGCTACAACTATATTAAATAGTTTAATAATAATGTATGATCTGCATTTTTATTGAGTTGGTATCGTTGTTCCAATGATAAGGAGGTCGGTCTTTGTTTGGAATATATCTCTTGGGATTGGCATTTGTCTACGTTTGGGGTAAGAAGCTTGTCTCAACTTGGTCTTTGGGATATAATCGTTTTGTTTTCAAAAGGTCCCCCCAAGTTTTTGCTTCCCACTACAGCCTTATCATCATTCCTATGTCCTTGAGGTATATTTATATATGTTTTTCCAATGATTCTTTTAGCTAACTTTTTTGTATTTTTGATGGTTATGCACTGTTATTTGTGGTCAAATTTGATGATGGTCATTTATGATTGGAAAGAAGTCATGGAAGTGATTTGTTAGCAGGGATTATTGTCAGAACTGTGCTTCTGGGTACTTTGAATCTTGGGGTTCTTAATTTTGGCTTGACTTTTGGTTTTGGTTTTGGTTTGTGGGGTTTTACTTGTTCTATTATTGCTTATATGGGGTTTGAATTTTGGCTATTAGTTACTGTTTATGCTTGATTCTTAATGGTGATTTTGATTTTGGGTTATTTACATGATGTAGCTGTGATGTTCTCCTGAAGAAAGAGTTGAAAAGGTTGAAAATTTTTCTTAGGATTCTTCTTGCTAGATGGGTTATTTTGCTTCTGGGTAGTTGGTGTTATTTGTCTGGTAGTTCTGGTCTGTGTGTATGCATGATGTGCATTTTTTAGTTATCATTGTGTTGTGGTTTTGATAGGGCTGATTTTTATTTTATGTTTCATTTTTAATTTGATTTTTGTCACACAAGAAACGTGATGAGCCAATTGGCAATTGTGTGGCCTTTTTCCAAAGAAGATAGCTGGGGTGGGGTAGGGGTTTGGTGCTAATAATGTCTGGGTATTATACAGTATACACTATACTGTTTTATGTTTGACATAAAAGGTTTGTACTTTTTCTTATGATTGGTGTTTTTCTTGGTGTGTATAATTCAATGGTATTACTGTTTAGGAATCTGTGTTTTTCTGTAATTTAGGAGTTCATTACTGTTAGTTATTTGCAACACCTTGAGTGGCTGAGCTAGATTCTGCACCGTTGTTGATAACAGTCATTGATTTGTTAATTACATGTGCCTTCTTTCTGACATTGAATGAAGTTATTTAATGTGTATATGCACACTATGTATTGTCTTCTTCGACTATAGGATTGGATTACATTTGTTGATTTTGTAATTTTGTCTCTCTTTCCTATTAGGATTTGTTAGCTACTCAAATTGGGCATCATCTCTTTTCTCTAGCTACTGAAGTGTCCTGAGACAGAGGAAGCAAAATATGGCCACCTATTTCCCAAATGTAAGCAATCAAAGAGATTGCTTGCAGACTCCATATTTAGGAGACCAGAAATTTGCTTCATATTCTGAAGCGCCTTTCCATCCTAATAACATAATGATGTACATGAACCAAGCTTCTTCTGGATCCTACTCGGACATCTTGTCTGGGAGTTCTCTACCTCCTAACTGTGATGAATCTGTGGGAGGCAGAAATGAGATGATGTTCATTCCACCTATAAATAATAGAGAAAGCATGCAATCCATTGATGCAAGGTTAAATGCTGTAACAGGTGATCACCTTGGAAACTCTGTTACTGGGAATTCCCAGGTGATTCCAAGGAGGCAGCTGGGAGTTCCAGATGGTGAACAAAATATTCAGTCTCAGGGATTATCTCTTAGCCTTAGCACACAAATGCCATCGGCGGTATCTGTAGCTTCATTTGGTAGTGAGTATCCAAACCCAGGTCTCTCTTCATTCTTGGGAAACACATCTTGTAAAGGTGATGAGAGCAACCGATATAAGGATTTGAGAAGTGCAGAATGCTTGCTATCTGGTTTTCCTGGAGGCAACCATAACACTACTAAACCAGAGGCATTGTGCAATCCTCATTCCTCAATGAACCCCAAAGAGATGCTCTGTGATCAATACCTATATGAACCATCAGCTTTTGCAACCGCAATTTTAAACTCAAGGTACCTCAAGGCATCACAACAGTTGCTTGGTGAAGTGGTTAATGTCCGAAAGGCTTTGAAACAGCGTGGATTGAACAAACATCAAATCCAGGGGATTGGTTTAGATGTCTCTAAAGAGGCTGATGGAAGATCTAATACTCAATCAGTGCAGATGTCTTCAGACCCTGGTGAGTCAACTACTAACTCCTCTTGTGAGCAATCACCTGCAGAACGACAGGATCTTCAGAATAAGAAGACAACACTTTTGTCCATGTTAGATGAGGTAGGCCCTACCACCTTCTTATTTTTTCTAGTTACATTTTCCCCTTCTTTTTAATTTGTATATATAGTCTGGATTGCTTGTCTTTTTTATTTTCTTTTGTTTTCCTTGAAAATGATCATTTGGACCATGACATATTTTTCCCTCATACCTAATATATACCCCATACAACTAGTTGCAGTTTATCAATTTGCCATATTTGATCTGTTTTTAACTGTCAAAAATTTTAAGGTGTTTTTTTTTCAAGTGTTTATACAAATTCTGAAGAGCTAGCCATGTTCAATTACTACTGTGCTCAAATTCATAGGGATTTAGTTGCGGTGATAATGATAAAAGTTTGTTTAGCATAGTCAAGAATATGTTCTAAAAACAAATCAGGATGAAAGTTTGCTTTTTAGATGGATGACATTAAGGAGAGGCATTGACAAACACCTTGTTCAAAGTAAAAGAATTATAGGACATAGCTGTGTTTTTCAATAGATTAAAAAGAGGATTTGATGCTCTGAAAGAAGTATTGTATTTTGGAGAGTAGCAAGCGAATGTTGATGTAAGACACATTGGATCTCTTCCACGTACTTTAGACCATTTTTATGAATACATTAGCCGGTGTGACATGGATGTGAGACAATTTCTTTTAGGACTTCAAAGTGTCACGTTTTGATGGGGAGTAATTTGTGCTTCTAAAGTAGGGATAGTGTTGGGGTAGGCAAGAGGATCTCCTTATCAGTTGGCAGTGCTGAATACAGGTTTTTAATAAGATCCTCTGTAAGTTAAAGACAAAAGAAATGATAATCTGTAGAAAAAGATTCATGAAGTGGAAGTATGATATTTAAGTAGGGGTAAAACTTAGTTATAGTACCTTAGGTGTGGTACATTAGGTTACCCTGTTAAATTCAAATACCTAGTTGCATTGACTAATAAAATACAAACAATGTAATAATTTCCAAGGATAATTAAATTCAACACAACTATGTGTTTGAATTATGAATCTAATGTACTTCACCTAAGGTATTGTACCTAAACTTTTCCCTTTACACATTGATTGGTGCTTAGAGACCTCTGGGCAAAGGGATTATGAAGCATTTGGAAGCTTTTACGTTTGCATTGATTGTTACTAGGAATGCTTCTAATCACTTTTTGGGTTTATATACATGTATCTTTCTGGATATATGGGTTTTCTTTCTCTCCCCCTCTCCAGTGATATTATTTATTAATTCCTTTATTTTCTTAGTTACCACAGTTTTTACTGAGCTGCACTTATTTGAACAATCACTGATGGCTGTGCTCTTGTTATAGGTGGATAAAAGATACAGACAATATTACCATCAGATGCAAATTGTGGTGTCATCTTTTGACATGGTAGCTGGGTGTGGGGCAGCAGAACCATACACTGCTCTTGCACTTCAAACAATTTCCCGCCACTTCCGCTCTTTACGTGATGCAATTGCTAGCCAGATTCAAGTGATCCAGAGAAGCCTTGGGGAGCAAGATGCTTCACCAAATGGTCAAGGAGGAATACCTCGTCTCCGCTATGTAGACCAGCAGCTCAGACAACAAAGGGCTCTTCAGCAGTTTGGTGTGATGCGACATGCTTGGAGGCCTCAAAGGGGACTTCCAGAGAACTCTGTTTCAATTCTCCGTGCTTGGTTATTTGAGCACTTCCTTCATCCGTATGTCCCTGGATACTTTTCCCAGTTCAGAATTGTACTTGGCATTCTACTGAGAGCTTTGATGTACTAATTCTTTTCCTTATTTCAATAGTTACCCAAAGGATTCAGAGAAAATAATACTCGCAAAGCAGACAGGCTTGACCAGAAACCAGGTAAGATAATAATCTAGTTGTCAACGGTGGATTATAGTTACATATTCTGAAAATGGCTTCTTAATATGCATTGGTGGATCTGGGATCTGAAAATTTCAGTAGGTTGAACATCTGAATGTTGATCCTCAGTTACCATTTGTGTCAAGACTTTTTGACTTGTGGACTTCTCTACACTATAAATTCTCTCATCAATGGATGCCTTAGTTTTCCTCAAAACTCACATCATTAAATTTTGTGAACTGATCAGGTTGCAAACTGGTTTATCAATGCGCGGGTGCGCCTCTGGAAGCCCATGGTTGAGGAGATGTATAAAGAAGAGTTTGCTGAATCTGAAATGAACTCTAAATCCTCACCAGAAAGTGCACTGAACGTGCCAAGAGATAATTCCTTGGCATCTGAGGATAGGGGGGAAGAGTTGCAAGACAGTGTGATATCCACAACTGCTGATAGTGTCCACCTAGGGCAAGCCTATGACTCAAAGTCTGTTCATATCCCCAATGTAGAAATAAACGGGCAATCTGCAAGGTTAGGTTTTGAGAGTAGTGCTCACAGAGATAATGTTTTGGGTTCTGGAATTATGAAATTACAGGGTAGCCAAAGGCCTAAAGTGGATGATCATAACCTTTATTCGGATGAGATTATCCTAGCCCAACAGAATGGTGGTGGGAGTCTTATGGCTGCTACTGCCACATATGATATGTCAGAGTTGGGTAGTTTTGTAGATGGCGGCCAGGTGTCACTTGCACTGGAGTTGCGGCATTGTGAAAACGATGGATTTCCAATGTCTAGTGGTGCCAATTTAAGAGGTAATGACACTGTAACTTCCTCTGCAGGGCCTGAATCGCTAGATTTTCAGTGCATGGATCTGGGGAAGCAACATCACAGGTTCAACAATCCCCATATGTTACATGATTTTGTAGTCTGAAACATTGCTTGCCTATCTTTATTGGTGAAAATCAATCTTGTCAAGCGAAGGATCATTGAAAAATAAAAACAGAAATAGAATGTCCTGTGCTGTTTTTTTTTTTTTTTTTTTTTTTTTTGGCATCGTTCACCCTTCTTGCTTATTGTTTGAAGATACAGAAAACCACTAGCAGTGCAAATATACATGTAGATACGGGAATGATTCCCAATTGTAAATTGTAATATAACAAAAAGATTGTCGGAGCTGTAGGCATATTTGTATAGATGAGATGCATGAGTATTTTTCTGCATTTTGTTGAATAAGGAATCTTGTAAAAGTACTTACAATTGTAAAATTGATGTATCATTTCCTATGGAAATAAATGTTATGTAATAATTGACTGATTTGTTTTCCTGCCATTTGTATTATGATCAGGTTGAAAATATGTTGGTTTCCTGTTAGTTTGTGGTCATATTGTTTGGAGCTTGTGCAGAAGTTTAGAGATAGGAGTATTCCAAACCTAAAGTTTAGCCTGATTAACTGTCAATGATAAACAAATAGGACCCAACCCTACACCGGGTTCCTCAAATAATATCGCTCTTATTAGTAGACTGCTTTAAAATTGAATTGTGGTCATTTCCCTCTGTTATGGACCATATTATTTTCTAATTCTCGTTTAATCTGATCTTTCTTAGTTGGCACTGCTTTTTGGCTAGTGTCTGGTCCATCCCATCATCTCTCTTCATGGTACAAAATTTGAACAATTGCTGCTTCAGTTTTCATTATCATACACCTGTGTTGCACTCATTATTGCACATTCTTCATCCTGAAGATTTTTATCTAATCTATTTTGTTATAATAGCATATGTTCCCAGTTTCAAAAATACACACGTGTACATACATATGGGATATGGTACCAGTTATGTTTGGTATTAACTTCTCAAATGTTACACGTTTTCAAGACTGTTGATACCTACTAAATCCAATGGTAGAAAGACGTGGTTTTTTTTTGGTTGGTCATTTTATGCTCTTCATACCTACAACAGCATAAATGCTCATCAATGGTCCTCCACAAGTAGGTACCTTCGTGGGGATGTAAATTCTAGTGCTACATAATTGATGGCCCCAAATGGTGGTTAAATTCATCGAAATTTAAAGCTGGCAACCAAGCCAGCACTGTTTAATGCTTTTGATTGACAACTGGAGCATTTGAAATGCCGGGACAGCAAGGTTTTGACGAATTCTTCAAGTTCCTCTACTTGGACCAACAAAGGCTTGGATAGCAAAGAAGGTTGGTGCAACTATTAAAAGAACAACAATATCACAAACACAACAAATCTTACAATTGTTGAGGTAGCATATTATGATTAATATTTTTTTGAAGGGAAGCATATCATAATTAGTGCAATATCACTTTCATATGGATACTACCACTTGCATCATTTTTATAGTACACCAATTGCAATGTACGAACTCAATAGCTGTGAATGTTGTTTGTAAATTTTGTTGCAGTATTAGACTTTCTGTAAAAACAGAGTATATGCTGGAGAGCGTGCTTGCATTGGTCTCCATTTTACTCTTTGATGGCAAGCCTGATGGTTGTCAGTTCAGGCCTACAACTTTTAGTATATGCAGGAGCAGGAATTTCATAGAGTGACTTTTTAGTGGAATTCTATCTATCCTAAAATCTAGGGGCACTTGTAGTATGTGTTCTAATTCTAAACTTTAAAATTTAGTAATTGATACTATAATTTAAGATTAATTTGCCAATCTATCTACTCTTGGAGGTACAATAATTACTCATGTTTCTTTGATTTTTGGAAGGGGAAGTGATTATTCCAAGGCAGTATTATTAGGACAAGGCTGGCAGAAGTTTTGGGTGTAAAAGATATTAGTAAAGTTCTAGGCTTCTAGCAAAGAAAAAAAAAAAGAGGATACTGCCTTCTGGTGTAGTTCAGATTAAGCAGATACTTTAATCCACGTTTGGACTATGGAGAGAGTGTTGTGTGTGGGGCTCTCTCAATTTTGAGCTGAGAAACAAAAGTTACGGAACCAGAGAGTGACAACAGAAGGAGGCCAAAGGAACAAAGATAGCAATCATTACTAAAGTAACCAAAGGCACCACCCTAAAAAAAACCCAGAAATAAATCAGTCTCATCACAGCACACAATTCCAAACCCAACGACACCCGCCAAGAGAGAGAGAGAGAGAGAGAGAGAGAGAGAGAGAGAAATAAGCAATTCTTGAAAGCACGAAAACCCATTTTTATATTTAATCAATTCTTGAAAGATTGTGATATTCAGTGTCCTTTCAACGTCTGTATGCATGACTACAACACCTAACAGTGAAAAAAGATAGATATTCCAATATGGCTTACAGGCTCGTAAGCTGACAATCTTTGAACTGTGAGTGTGCAAAAGATAGCCCACTTTTTATCCTCCTTTTGCAGAGTGAACAGAACAATTTTAACATATTAAGGGGCTCTCCTGTGAGGAGAGGTGGGAGAGAGAGTTTTACACTGTTCTGAGCCTAAATTTACTTTTTTGAGTCTCCCAAAGAAATGTGTATCTGCTAGCACTAAAGCTGGAGGCTTGATACTTTTGCTTGTTGTTTTATCGTCAGGGAAGTTTGGGGGACCATCTTTTCCTGTCATTTGCTGCCGTATTTGCTTAGCCAATTAACTTTGTTTCTTTAAATAACTAGCAGAAGTCTATGTCTCTAGGCCTTCTGCTGTTCAGTTTTAGACCTGTTATGTGTGTGTGAGAAAGAGAGTGAATTATTTAACCAAAAAAAAAGGAGAGTGAATTATTATTAGCAACAAAGGTATCTATGTTTGCACTATGCATTCATATACTGTGCTTTCCTGCTTGCTTTGGCTTGTGCTACTTTAATAGAACTTGATTCATTTTATCTTTTGGTGGGTCTACCTCTTTTCTTTTCACTCTATTCATTTTCAACTTTGTTTAGTTCTTCAACTCTGCCCATCAAGGATTGGGGTTGGCTGTCAAAGACTTGTTGGGATATTAATTTTGTCTTGCTTTCAGTTAGCCTGGTCTTGTACTTCACTTTTCTTCATTTTTAATGATTTTGACTAATCTGCTTCATGTCTCTGAGTTTCTCTCTCCTTTTATTGATAATATTTTCTTTGATGGGTCAGTTATGTCATTATGATAGCAGTTCTTCTAGTTTGAATTCTCACATTTACTTTCACTGAACTGGGTTTTCTTTCTATGTACCATTTATTGAATTTGTTTGTCCAAAGTGATCCCTCCAAGTTGAACTTCAGTGTTAATTAACTCTGGTACTTGTGCCTAAATAATTGAGCATGTCTTTTGGCTTCTTGAATTTAGTTACTCTGCCTCTTTGTGTGCAACTTAATACGAATTTCCACTTCAGTGCTTTAAGTCGCACCTTTACTTGGTCTCTGTTTATTGATCAAGCTTATCCCTTCGTAATTTAGTGCAAACACACGACGGCCACAAGTTCATGATCGTCTTCCTTACACACCGTTTTTTTTTTTTTTTTGATGGGACCTTACACACCATTTATTGCTTCCTTAGCAATTAATATGGAAATGTGCTCTATCTTTATCTTTGGCACTTCATATTTATTAGAGGATCAATATCAGCTTGATAGTCTCTAGTTTTCCTGACCAAATTGTTAGTTCTTTTCACTAAAGCTTTGACAAAACCCAACTTGCTAAAGTCCAGAGCAAGGTTCTCAAAAAAAAAAAAAAAAAGAAAAAAGTCCAGAGCAAATATTTTATACCTTTTTAGCTTCCGGTTCTGTTCAATATGGTTTCACAGGACTCACCTCCACATCCAAGTAACATGCACCTATTCACTATCTCAGACTCTATCACTGGTCAAAACCATTTCCAAAACCAAAACCAACATTTTGATGCATATGGGTCTGCATTAAGTGGAAGTGACACTGTGCTCCATCATTCTCTTGGTGTACTTCCCAGCATTCAATCTCTTGGGGAAAGAATGTCTAGATCAATAGACCTTGTTCAAGCTTCAACAGTAGCTGAGGAATCTGAGATCAACCACACTAGACATTTCATGGATCTTCTAGGAGCAGCAAATGAGTCCAATCACCAGGCTCAGAGGCTGTCACTTTCTTTAGGCTCTCATGTGCTTGTTCCTTCTGGACAATACAGGCAGAGGTCCTTCAATTCAGACCTCATAAGGCCCCCCAGTTACTTAATGTCCAGAGAAGAAGCACAGGAACCTTGTAATCCAGGAGTGGAACATGTAAGCAGTGACTATTCTTACACAGGAAGTTCATTCGCTTCATCTTCGGCCTCATTAAATCGTTCTTATTCAACTTCATATGGAGCAGAATCTTTTGCTTCGGTTATTGGCAATTCAGTGTATTTAAAACCAGCACAATCCCTTTTGAGAGAAATTGTTAATGTGGGTGGCAGAGAAGTTAATTTGAGCAATGAAAAATATGTTGCTAAATTGTGTCGTGGAGGTAGGGCAGGAGCTCTTGGACTTTCTTCTGAACTAAAAGCAGAATTGTACTGTAATGGGCTCTTATCAGCTGAGAAACATGAACTTCAAGTTAAGATTGCAAAGCTTATTGCTTTGTTGGAGGAGGTGGGTCTATACAATATTGAAATCTTGTTTCTTCATTGGTCTTCTTAACTTGATTGCTTCTAAAAATTTTCATAGTAATTTGCCTCAAAATCTCTCTCAATTTTCAGGTTGAGGACACATATGAGAAATATTATCATCAAATGGAAGAAGTGGTGTCATCATTTGAGTTGATAGCAGGTGTAGGAGCTGCCAAGTCTTACACTGCACTAGGACTTCAGGCCATGTCTAGGCATTTCTGCAGCTTAAGAGATGCCATAGTTTCCCAAATAAACATCAGGAAGAGGAAATTCTTGCAGGATTTACCGCGAATCAGCACCGGATTATCACAGCTTAACTTGTTTGATACAGAGACTAGACAAACTAGAATGACCCTTCAACAGCTTAGCATGATGCAAAACCAAAGGCAAGCATGGAGACCGATTAGAGGGTTGCCAGAGACTTCTGTGGCAATCCTGCGCTCTTGGCTATTTGAACACTTTCTCCACCCGTAAGTGCATCAATTTTTATTTCCTACATGGTGATTTCATGTCTTATGTGACTCTGATACTTGATGTGTCTCACAGGTATCCAAATGAAACTGAAAAGCTAATGTTGGCATCTCAGACAGGCCTGACCAAGAACCAAGTAATTCCTTTCCCATTTTTCGCTGCTCGGAATATGATTATTATAAACTAGTTAGTATTTCTCATTTTGTGAGCTGGCCTAATTGTGATGTGAATGAGTAATCTTCATGGTTGTTTCAGGTTTCAAATTGGTTCATAAATGCTCGGGTTCGGCTGTGGAAACCTATGATTGAAGAAATGTACAAAGAAGAGTTTGGGGAGTCCTCAGAAGACTTGAACCAATTAACTAGCAATTCAATGACAAGGGAAGGTGTCTCAGATCCTGCAGAGGATTGAAGGGGTAGGAAAAATCAACTTAGGATAGCAATTAATGCAAACTCTTGTAAGGTGAGCCAAGAATGAATGACCTCTAGTAAGTGCTCACTTTTGCATATATAGATTAAAGACTTTCGGAATGTGGTTGAACTAACCAGGGTCAAATTTGTTCAAGAACACCGAGTTGGTTTCTAAAGCCTGTTAGTATTTGCCCAAAAAAGAAGAAGAAGCATTTTAGTATTGTGCAAGTTGGCAGCTAAAAGCATTGTCAAAGTTCTTCATTTTGCATATCAATTTCAAGATTCAACTAGCATTAATATAGATTGTACTACTGGCATTCAAGTGATAGCTCAGTGGCATAGCATCATTTGAAAAATGACATAATTTAAAATATGATTTATAGGAAATAAAGAAAAGATGAAAGAATTGAAGAACAGGTGATATAACTCTAATGGTTTACAGCCAAAATATTACATCTTTCTTATTCATTTTGATTGATAAACATTACAATTGAACTCATATTTATAATAGGATTTACAAAATTCAAAAATATATCAACTATCAATGTGGAAGTGAATAGGCGTATACATTAGAGAAAAAAGAAGAAAAAGAGATAATGAGTCTTTTATATTCCTCTCCCTTCTATATTAAGTCTTTTGTTGCCCTATGAGATTATAGGCGCATACAAATTCACAAATTTATTGTGAAAAATATGAATTGTGTAGATTTGTGAACTTATTGTATGTAGCCACTCAGTCCTAGACTCCTAGCACCATGAAAGTAACTAAATTGAGTATTCAAACTGAAAATACTTTTCTAGATGGTTTCATAATTTGATTCTTTGCAAAATGCAAATCATTAGACAATAGAGCATTAAAACTTTGGTTCTTAACTCTAGGATATTCCCATTGTCTCAAGGGTATTTATATGGTAAAATAAATGAAGGACAGGTGAGAAAAAAGAGTCATAGTTTTTGGTCTTATCTTTGGGTACTAATGGATTGTGATTGTGGGTGTGTATGGTTTCGTCCCCTCCTTATAAAGGAGTTCTGCCCTTAAAGAAGTAAAAAAGATATTTTTAGCTTTTAAGTGATGTGTCTTAATCCAAACTTGACCTTGCCAAAAATAGCAGCTCAGTTTTACTTGGTTTCATTCGGTTATAACCCAAAAGAAGTGGAATCTGTGTTTTTCCCACTCTTACTCATAAGCTAAGGATGGTACTATTGTAGCATTTAATGAGTATTAAATGTTAATTTAAGAAGAGAAATTATGATAACGGGTCCGTTTGGATACAACTGAAAACTGAAAACACTCTAACAAAATAATTTTTAAAGGTGTGAATAGTACCGTTGGACCCATTTTTAATGAAAAAGTTGTAAAAAAGTGAAATTTGTGGGACCCACTGTGGGTTGAAAAGTCAAAAAGTGCAGTTACTGTTCATGAACAGTAGCCGCACTGTAGCTCTCCAGTGGCTGAAACGCTTGCAACCAAAAAAAAAAAAAAAACAGGAGAAAAACGCGGACACAGGAAACGTGCTGCAGAAACGCACTATCCAAACACTGGCAACAAGATAAAACTTTTTTTTTTTTTTGAATCCGATAACATGATAAAAATTAAGTACAATTCTTTAGGGTGAAATTTAAGTACAATATATTAGATTCTTTAATTAAATTAGTTGCAAACTTATGCGATGTGTGAAAATAAATAATTATTTGTAGTTATAATATAATGTATAATTTGTTCTCTAAAATTTGTTGAAGAAAATTTGTTATTTCTAGAAATTAAATACTAATTGGGTCTTAAATTGATTTTTTTTGTACGTTGCCTTTTCAAGCTTAGCTCAAAACTTCAATTTTTTTCCTTAATTTTTGGGTTGAGAAGTATGAAATTTTAATATATTTGGGCTAAAATCTTTGGTTTTGAGTTAAAAAATACAAAAAAAAAAAAAAAACATTAGAAATTAAAAATATGAGCCCTAAAAATGATAAATATTTAAAAGTCCTATTCGGTCCACTTTGGTCCACATTTGTCCTTTTCAGTTGACATTAGTCCTATTCGGTCCTATTTGTTCTTATTTGGTCCATTACGTCCACTTTGGTCCTAATCTGTCCATTCGTTCTTATTCAGTCCTATTCAGTTCGCCTTGTTCTCATTCAGTCCACTTAGGTCCTTCAGTCCGATTCCATCCACATTGTTCCCATTTGGTCCACTTCTTTCCATTTGTGTCCAAGGCGGTCCATTTTGGTTTGCTTTTGGTCTTTTTTTTTGTGGACTTACATATAGGGAAAAGGCATGGGTTATCTCCTCTCTGGTGTCTGACATTTGGTTTTTGGCAAAACCTTTTGTTTCTTGTTTGTTTTTTTGGGTAAAAAGAAGTGGAAACACTGCTGATGAAGTAGCAAAGTTCGCACTAGAGTCCCTTTTGTTTGTGTTCGGACAATCTTCCAGCCAGAGTGACTTCAGCTTGTAAGGAAGATGTCCAGGCTTTGTTACTTTTAGTTTGTCTTTGAAATATATTGAAGGTTATCCAAAAAAAAAAAAAAAGAGTTTGGGTTGAGAGCACCTATTCTAAATCTAAATTTATTAAAATGTGTGTGTGTATATATCTCAAACTTATAATATTTAAAATCTTAAGCATATCATTTATTATTGCTACACTTTTGTTGAGTCACATTAACATAGCATTTCAGACAAAATTAAGTGCAAAAAATAAAATTAAGGTTTAGGGCTTATACGTGCATCTACGGTTCTTGCAAAATAACTTATCGACTCAATTGTTTGGTAAAATATTGTGAAAATTGTTACATCCAAAAGACTTAGGCCGAGTGGTCACCAAACCCAATCCAACTCAATCTTGAACACCTATATTACTCAAGTTAGCTAAGCTCGTTGGTTCCAATTCAACATGAACTTGAAAAAAATATAAAATCATTGAAAAATAATATTTTTGACCAAGTTTGACCAATGTTGTTGAGTTTCTTGATAAAATGGATTGAGATTTGTTGCACCGACTTTTAAAGGTTGAGATTGATAGTTATAAAAGTTTGCTTAAAATATTAACTCTTGGATCAATTTTTTTTCTAACATTTTGCACTGTTAAAAGTTTTCCTTTTACATCCAAATCCAATAAAATTTTCCTAGATTCACAATTAAATATGGACCATATAATGTGCACAATCGGGTTGTATTTGTGGGTGAGTTTTTCTTTTTTTTACCGAACACCCATTCGAGAATTGAAAATTTCTTACACTTTAATTGGAAAGAGAGAAAGGAATGGAATGCAAATAATTATTTTGAATATTCATTTCATTCATTTGTTTGGGAATTTTAATAGAGTGAATGAAAATATCATTCCATTATTTGAGAGTTTAAGTGGAAAAAAATGAAATGAATAATACTCATTCTTCCATTTTTCATTGAAACCTCAAAATTTCATGTCCCCTCCAAGTTGAGAGGAATCAGAAGGAATATAATTAGATTTAATTAAATTTATACTAAAACTCCCAAAACGCTCCCAACATATTCAACACCTTATTTAAAAATAGGGGATATAAATACTTTCATTCATCCTAATATCACTCCAAAAACAATTACATTTCATTCTTCTATTTTTAAAGTACCTAAACAAAATTACATAATTCCATTTTATTCATTTATCTTCATTTTTATGAACTCCCAAATGAAACCTTAAACATTTGACCCGCATCCATCCTAATCAACTCATCAAAAGATTCAAAACCACCCATGACCTTTCGGGTCGGTTTGGACGTATCCGCTTATGCGGGTCGTTGAACACTGGACTAGATAGTAGATACTGTGCAGTATACTGGACCATCTGATCTTTGGGCCGGGCGTTACCGTTAACAAAAAAAAAAAAAAAAAAAAAAAAAAAAAAAAATGCAACATAACAAGTAATAACTAATAACCACAAGAAGAAGTGGCAGTAGAGAGTAGGGAGAAGCAGCAGAAGTAAAGTATAATGAGCGCATGCATTTGTTGTTGTAGTATAATTCGTCCCTCACCTCAAAATCACGACCCCAATTATCCATGGTCTCCTCCACCTCCACCACCATCCAATTCAAACCCTTATCGCCCAAATTTCCATCTCACACTCAAAAACGATTCGAACTACCACCACCACCACAATCTCAATATTTCTTGTTCTTCTTCTTCGCGACTCATCGCTAGAAGTCTCCAGCAGCAAGGGCTTGGAGTTGGAGTTGGAGGCGATTCCACTGATATCAGTTTAGCTCTGAAAAGCCCAGCGATCGATGGGGAGGTACAAGTAGAGGTAGAAGTAGAAGAAGAAGAGGTCCATGGACCTGTAATCAATGGAGTTGCAGACACTAAATCCCAAACTCCGTCGGCGACTAAAACTAAAAAGAAGAAAGAGGAGGACGATGATGACAGTTTTGAGAATAGGTTTAAGCTACGAAACGGCAGGGAGGTTCGTTTCTTTTAACCATCTCTTTTTCTTTTGTATGGATAATTTTGCAAATGCAAGAGATGAATCTGTGGCCTTTGATTTTTTTTTTTTTTTTACCAACATTAATATTTGTTTCAAAATAATGCTTTGTGACTCTTGCATTTTGGATTGGTTTGTTATCTTAGGAACTAGTGTGACCAATGCAGAGTTTGTCTTGAGTTTTGACCTATTTGTGTGTGTGTGTGTGTGTGTGTGTGTGGAGTTACGGGAAAGATTTGCACAGAAAGAGAGAGAGAGAGAGAGGAGAGAGAAGAAAAAAGGATAGGTGCTCTTTGAGTGTGTAAACTCTTTTTAACATCTCTGAATTTATTCTTTGCTACTGTTGCTACCCATGGATGTAGGCTATCATTGAAATTCATCTCCTATTGAAATGTTAAATTTAATCATTTAACCACATAATTCAACCACATAATTCTAACACTTTCCCTCACGTGTGGGCTCAAAATTCCTTAGGTAGAGTTGAGGAGACGCTAATTGAACTTTCGACCTCCTACTTTGATACTATGTTAAATTACCTATTCTCTCAAAAGCTTAAGCTATTGGGAAATGGTAAATTAAATCATTTAACCATGTAATTCTAACACCTACTGCCCATGGACATAGGCGATTGCTGAATCATATAAATTCTTGGTGTTATCTTGCATGTGATTGCACTTCCCCTTCTTTTCTTCTAGTTTTTCCCCCCTAATTTTTTGTTGGTGAGATCTTTCACAAGCCCATACTAGTGTTCACTGTCAGCCTTGTGCGGGAGGGCTTTCCAAAAACCCTTTCACGCAACTTGTAGGGGAGGGATTGACCTTTTTAACGCATATTCAGTCGTATCGGCATGGCCCCACTGATTTGTTTTTGATTAGAGCATCAAGCAGCGCATCCCGGTTCTACTTGACTAAGCCCTGTTTTCGTCCAAGGAGGGAGTTTGCTTTACCCAACTCCCTTTTTGATAACAAGGCAGAAAGCCCCGACCCGACATTCATTAGTTTCGAATGAAGAATAAAGAGTGCCCTGCCCCTGCAAGCACCTACTCCTATCAAAATGAAAAGCGTGACTTTACTAAACAAGCAAGAAAAGCCCTTTACTAATATAGAGTAAAGGGCAAATATAGAGTAATAGTATAGAGTAATATTAATAGTATGGACAAATATTTGTAGGCTAAATTAATAGTATAGAGTAATATTAGTGTAAACTTCTTTTGATTCAGTATTGGTAAGTTCAAACTTGCTTATTTTAGCTTCTTTTCTTTGGTAAAAAGCTCTAGTTGAAGAGGAGTTATTTTTAAAAAGAGAGGTAATTATACTATTCATGTTTTCAGGTTTTTGAAGAAAAGGCCTACATTGTTGGTGTTGAGCGCAAAGGTGATATAGAGGATTCTTTTGGTGTAGAAGAATCACTTAAGGAATTGGCTCAGTTGGCTGACACTGCTGGGGTTTTGGTTGTTGGTTCCACGCATCAAAAGTGAGTAGTCCCTGATATGTCATTGGTTCTTCTTACCTAGGATATTTTTAGAAATTTACATATCATATGGTCCATCCTAGTATTTTCTACTTGTGTAGTTAGATGATGTGTCAATTGTAAAATGTTTGTCTTTGTTGAAGTACTATGGGATGAACCAACTTAGGTGTTTTATTGCTTTGGAGAACCTCCTATGACCAGCTTTTGGTACCAGGGGCAATGGTGACAAAACAATGATTAGGTGATAACCTTGGGAAACTAGGCAACAGACAATTGTTGCCTTTAGGATAAACCTCGATAAAAGTTGGCAGTCCATGACACTTGGCAACTTCGACATATTGCTTTGGTGCTTTCATTATCTTAGCTTACCCAAAATTTCTCTTTCTGGAGAGTGTAGAAATTTGTTCATCCTCTATATTCAGTGATTGCTCATTTAATATTTAACTACCTTAAATAATACATGAGTTTGAGCATGTTGTCCTTTTGAAAATATAGTGCATGTCTTGTAAATATGTAGTGTATTTATGTTCACCTCCACAGGGCAATGTGAATCCATCTGATTTTCTTATACATTCTGCTAAACCTACTAAGCAAATATATAACTACGAAGGTAGATTTCTTGTATTCTGTCTCTATCTCTTATGTCCTTGTTAGGGAATCAGTGGAGTAGAAAACAATGAAAAAGGAAAATTTTGAAAGGAGAAAATTGATTCGAATGTTATACACCAACTGAGATTATATTGTAATAACCTTAAGCACTTGTTTTGGTTCTTTTCACCCTGGGAGCGATTGCTAGGCTTCAGACAGCATCAAACCCATTTCTTCCAACATATTCTATATGTTGCATAACCATGCTTGTGTCTGTGCTTAGTGTCATATATTTTGTTCACAGCTGGTCCCAAGCCTGGGAAAGGAGGAGGGTTGTGGTCGGTCGACGGCTAGCGTAAAATTTAGTCACTTTTTTTGTGAATCTCTACGTTATAGATACTCGTTGTACATGTGGCCAACCCTGACTAATCTGTTGAGGATTCATGGCCGACCCCCAAAAATTTGGGACTAAAGCTTTGTTGTTGTATTCAATATATCACATATTTATTGGTTCTAAGCTTCTATCATTTTGTGCCTTTGTACAAACTTAGAACATAAATGTTCTAGCTTGTTTAACGCACTCAATGTGAAGTTTAGGATTTTCTTCAATGTTCTTTTGTCATTTAGCTGGACAGTTATAATTTTTGTATGCTTTTGAAATCATGACACATCAGCAAGCTATGTCCATGGAATCATATGTTATTCTTTTTAAGGAATTCTTCAACTTCTGGCATCCTAGCTTCAATTGCTTAATCTACTACATGCTGCAGACTAGCTTCCCCGAACCCAAGGACATATATTGGTTCTGGCAAGGTTGCAGAGATAAAGAGTGCAATCCATGGACTTGGTGTTGAGACTGTAATATTCGATGATGAGCTTTCAGCTGGGTGAGATTCCCAACTTAATGGTTATTGTGTCTAAAGATATGCTTCCTGTTCAAATTGGTTTTCATAAATGACACTATTTTATCTTTGCAACACTTGCTCTTCCCAGTTTTCTCGCACTCTTTTTTGCTCTTTTTTTTTTTTTTTTTGTTTTGTTTTTTCGTTATTATTATTTTTTGTTTACTACTATGAATCTGCCATGCCAGGATTCCTGCCAATGGAAGTTTCAGTTTCTAACTATATTCTAGTTTTCTGTATTTAAGCTTTTAGTTTGGTTCATATTAAGATTTCTGCTGTTTTGAAATTATTGTGTTTTGTATTTACATGCAAATGCAATTATATTTCTTTATTTTAATTCAGTTTTAATAGCAAAAAAATGAAAAAGTTGGTTCTCAGATTATATCTAAGACCTTGGTTTTGTTATGAACTTTAAGTTTTGCCTTGCTGGAATTTACAAGGATTTGGAAAAAGGAAGAAATAGGCTATAAGATGGCTTGTAGTGTTGCATGCCATGGAGTCGGTGTGAACCTAATATGTGCATTACAAACCATGCAAACTAGCTTGAGATCTTCAAAATAGTGATTATGGGTGGTGTTCGTAGCTTTTATATTGAATCTAAACTTTTTCAACTGGTGGTAGAGGAAGGGGGACGGTATTTCTCTTTAAGGATTTATGAGCGGTGTAGGTACTTCATGAAGTCGGTTTTCATGGGCAAGAATGCAGCACTTTGGTTGATGAAGAGTGTAGAACAGACTATTGTTGGGGTCAGCTCAAAGTATTTCTTTTCGTTCAGGGAAGGTGATTTAGCCTACACCCTCCAACGGAGCACCAATTCTTTTGGCTTATTCCTACTGCTGACTGAATTTAAAGTTGGCGGGTTTAGGAGGTCCATTATTATACCAGTAGGCAGAGCAAAGAATGAATGGAGGGTTTTTGGGTTGGAGTTAAGGAAGATGCTGGAACCTGAAAACTATGTGAATGGTGGGACTGGGCAACTGAAATTTGTGGCTCAGCTTCATAAGGATAGATCAGGGGTTCAACCTTTTAAATCTTTTGCCGACACGGTGCGGGGGTATCAGGAGCAGGCAAGGGGCAGAACTCAGCCTCCGAGGTTAAGAGCCCATGATAAAGGGAAATGGCTGTTAGGAGATAATAAGGGGGAGAAGCTAAACTTGTTGAGCAAAACGGTGGTGAGCCAACCAGCTCCGGCGGCTCTAGGAGGTACAGAAGTGGGGTCTCGGTGCAGCAGAGAGGACCTTCATTCTGGAAAGATATATCGGGAAGGAAAGAATAGAAGATCTCTGTTGATTTTCAAATCAAATTGGACTGATAATGTTTATGGCAAAAAACGGGAACTGAGGAAGTCAGACTGGTCAGGAAAAAGCTTGTTTGTAGAAGTGAATGGGGAAGGAAAAAGGAGTGTGGCATGGAGAAAAGGTGGTCTGAAGAATTCTATTTGGGTTTCTTAGGATCAGAGGGATCACGTGGAGGGTTCTTCTAGTGCTTCACGGCTTCCCAAACATGTGGTGGGCTTAAACCAAGTGGGCCTCTCTTTAATCCCCTTATCAGAGCCCACTGACCCATCTGAGGTGGAAATGGGTGCAAGCCCATCAGTGGGTAATCTGAGAATTTCTAATAAGGAACAAATTAGGACGGTGGGTTTTGAGAATGTTCTCTCAGTGCCCACAGGCCCAATGAGGACGGGAGTGGTTGAGAGCTCCTCACTGGCTGACCCGAGAACATCAAGTCTAGAAGCCCACGCGTCGGTGATGGTGATGGTCTCCAATGCTTCACATGAAGCTCCGGTGAAGCCAGCGACTCCTCACGATATGTTGGAGTCTCAGGACATCACAAGGGACGACGTTGATCCTGCTTTGGAGTCACCGGCGCCTCCGGT
This sequence comes from Lithocarpus polystachyus, assembly GCA_033629205.1. Classification (NCBI taxonomy): domain Eukaryota; kingdom Viridiplantae; phylum Streptophyta; class Magnoliopsida; order Fagales; family Fagaceae; genus Lithocarpus; species Lithocarpus polystachyus. Next base: position 10,946,814 of record CM066163.1, on the reverse strand, counting down.
GAAGGCAGGTTCTGCACAACACGAAGCTCCGGTGACGACGGCGAGCTCGGCGACCCATTCCGTGACGTTCTGTGGGCCGGAGAAGGCATCGGCGAAGGCAGGTGGCCCTTTCTCCGATGGGTTTCTCGCCGGAGCTTCATATGCGACTCAAGAAAGTGCCGATACAGCTCTTCTCCATACTACGAGGACTGTTTCGGTGTCTTTATCTCCTACCGAGCTTCTGGGCTGCCCTGCGGAGACTTCGACGAAGGCTGAGGGTTGTTTTTCTGGTGGGCTTTGTGCCGATGAGCCTCTGTCTACTCTGGGTAAGGTAAAAACAGTGGGTGACAGGGCTTTTTCAGGCGTTGAGCTATCTAATTATGTTCTGAGTCCTCCGAGAGTTGGGATTGAGGAAGGGGGTGTTCTGGGTGGAGATGAAGGTGTTCGGATTGAGGGTGCTAGCGATATGCAGCGGATAGGCACTTCCTCTCAGGCTAATCAGTCGATGGTGGCATTGACTGAGGTCGACACAGCTTATGCAATTGAGAACTTGGGTGATGTTGAGAATCCTTTACCCTTGGCGTCTATTAATCCCCTGGGGGTGGGTGTGACGGCTGATTTGAATTGTTATACTGAGATGAGGAGGTTGGATAACACTTTGAAGGTGTCTAATTGGGTGAAATATAGACTCCCCGGTTTCAGTAAGATGATGGGGCTTTCTTTGGGTCATCATGAAAAGAGATGTATTATGCTTTTGCAAAGGCTTGAGATGGAGATGGAGGCAGCCAAACTGGTGCATCGAAAAGATGCCTCCTACCGAAAAGCTGTCTCAAAGGATAAAGGGAAGAGGGAGTTGAGGAATTTGATTTCCTCGGTGAATTATGATAGGAGATAGCTTTCTTTCTTTGGTTTCTTGACTGAGGTTGTAGTAGGGAGTTTACATTTTCAATGAAGTTAAGAATGGTGTCATGGAATGTTAGAGGTTTGAATGATGCGCGGAAACGTTTGGTTGTTAGAAATTTGTTAAGGGAATGGAATTGTGATGTAGTTTGCCTTCAAGAAACTAAACTTGCAGGCTTGGATAGACAGTTGATTTGCAGCTTGTGGAGTTGTCCCTATGTGGATTGGGCAGCTTTGGATGCGGATCAAACAGCTGGTGGGGTTTTGTTGATGTGGGATAGGAGGGTTTTAGAAAAGCTGGAGGTAATGGTGGGTCACTTTTCTGTTTCAGTTCGGTGGCAGGGTTTAGGGGATGGCTTTATTTGGGCTTGCTCTGGGGTTTATGGCCCGAATGATAATAACTTGAGGGGGCAGTTGTGGGATGAGCTGATTGGTATTCAACATCTTTGGGAAGTTCCTTGGTGTTACATAGGGGATTTCAACATTGTTCGGTTCCCTAGTGATCGGTTAGGGGGATCTCGTCTTACCTCGGCTATGGAGAATTTTTCTGAATTCATTGAGGAGCTTAGCCTGATAGATTTGCCGTTGGAAGGAGGGAGTTATACCTGGTCGAGTGGCTCGGATCAGCCTTCGATGTCTAGGATAGATAGGGTGTTGGTTTCTCATGATTGGGAGGATCACTACCCGGATGTGATCCAACGGGTTTTAACTCGTCCTATTTCAGACCACTTCCCCATTTTAGTGGAGGCAGGAGGGATATTGAGGGGGAAAAGTCCTTTTAGGTTCGAGAACATGTGGTTAAAGTCGGATGGGTTCATAGATAGGGTTCGTTCTTGGTGGAATCAATATTCTTTCTCAGGTACCCCAAGTTTTGTACTCGCCAAGAAGCTGAAGGCTTTGAAGGAAGATATTATTCAGTGGAACCGAAGTGAGTTTGGAAATGTTGTGCGTCAGAAAAAAGAATTGTTGGAGGCTTTAAGAGTTTTGGATGTTAAGGAAGGGGAGCTCGGCCTTTCTGCAGTAGAGTTAGGAGAGAGGGCTGTGTTGAGATCTCAAATTCAGAACCTTCTCTCTTTGGAAGAAGTTTCGTGGAGACAAAAGTTGAGGATGCTTTGCATTAAGGAAGGAGACAACAATACCAAATTTTTCCACAAGATGGCCAATTCTCGGAGAAGGCATAATCATATTAGCATGTTGGAGGTGGATGGGGTTATCTATGAGGATGAATCTGAGATGGCCGACCAAGCTGTACAGTTTTATAAAAAATTGTACAAGGAGACTGAGGAGTGGAGGCCTTGTGTGGAAGGTTTGGAGTTTAATCAGATAGAGGGGTCGGAGAGAGATTGGCTTGAACGGAGGTTTGATCGGGAGGAGGTTCTTCGTGTTGTCAAAGAGATGGAAGGAGATAAAGCACCTGGTCCTGATGGTTTCTCCTTGGCTTTCTATCACCATTGTTGGGAAGTCGTGGAAAGAGACGTCTTAGCGGTGTTTGAAGAGTTTTATCAACACTGTAAGTTTGAAAAATCTCTTAATGCAACTTTCATAGCCTTAATCCCTAAGAAGAATGGTGCTTCGAATATTCGAGATTTTAGACCTATTAGTTTGGTGGGGAGTGTTTACAAGATCTTGGCTAAGGTGTTGGCTAACCGCCTGAAAGAGGTTTTGGACCAGCTGATATCGGAGTCTCAGAACAGTTTTGTAGGTGGTAGACAGATACTTGATTCAGTTCTCATTGCAAATGAGTGTGTTGATAGTAGGATGAAGAGCAAGATTTCGGGGGTTATTTGTAAATTAGATATTGAGAAAGCTTATGATCATGTGAACTGGGAGGCTCTTCTTGATTTGTTGAAGAGAATGAGATTTGGGGTGAGGTGGTGTAGGTGGATCCGCACTTGTATTTCTACAGCCCAATTTTCTGTCTTGTTTAATGGGTCTCCAGCTGATTTCTTTGGGAGTTCGAGGGGGTTGAGACAAGGAGATCCACTATCCCCCTTGTTATTTCTGGTTATGATGGAGGTTTTCAGTAAGATGTTGAAAAGAGCTGAAGGGGCGGGTTTGTTTCGAGGCTTTAGAGCTGATGGCAGACGAGGTGGAGGGGTCTGTGTCTCGCATCTTTTGTTCACAGATGATACTATTCTGTTTTGCGATGCCGATGAGGAGCAAATTCTACATGTTAAGATGCTTCTTCTTTGTTTCCAGGCAGTGACAGGTTTAAAGGTTAATGTGCTGAAGAGTGAGATGGTTCCCATTAGGGAGGTTCCTAACGTCTATGCCCTGGCAGAGATTTTGGGATGCCGAATTGGGTCTTTGCCTATGAATTATCTTGGTATGCCTTTGGGGGCGTCCCACAAGTCCCCCACTGTTTGGAATCCTATCTTGGAGAAAATTGAGCGTAAGTTGGCCGGTTGGAAGAAGATGTATTTGTCAAAAGGTGGAAGACTAACATTGCTTAAAAGCACATTAGCTAGTCTTCCCACTTATTATCTGTCTCTTTTCACCATCCCTACGTATGTGGCCAATAAAATTGAGAGGCTGCAAAGGGATTTCTTGTGGGGGGATTCCAAGCTTCACTTGGTGGGTTGGGACAAGGTGTGTGCACCTTTGCAATATGGTGGGTTAGGAGTAAGGAAAGTTACTACTTTCAATAAAGCTTTACTTGGGAAGTGGTTATGGAGGTTTGGAAATGAGGAGACAAGACTTTGGAGAAGAGTTGTAGCTCTCAAGTTTGGGGAAGAATGGGGGGGATGGAATTCCAAGTTAGGTAGAGGGGTTCATGGGTGTGGCTTGTGGAGAAGTATTCGCATGGGATGGGAGGATTTTAGCAAGAATATGCGCTTTGAGGTAGGGGTGGGGGATAGAGTGAAGCTTTGGACAGATCATTGGTGTGGGGATTCTCCACTTCATTTGACTTTCCCGAGTGTATATGGGATTGCCTCTAATAAAGGGGCATCGGTGGCCTCTTCTCTTGAACGGTTGGGGACTGAGGAGCGGAGAAGTTGGGATGTTCATTTTACTCGGAGGCCAAATGATTGGGAAATGAATGGGGTGGATGATTTTCTTCGTACCTTGGGTTCTAATCTACCTCCCACTGAGAACGGTGATCGTATGCGATGGAAGTTGACAAAGAATGGGAACTTTGATATTCGATCATTCTACAATAAGTTAAGAACCCCCTCGCCTATTACTTTTCCTTGGAAAGGCGTTTGGAAGGTCAAGGCTCCTCGGCGTGTTTCCTTCTTTGTGTGGACCGCTATTTGGGATAAGATCCTTACAGGTGATAATTTGAGGGGTAGATGGGATTTTGTTGACTGGTGTATCATGTGCCGCAGTAATGGAGAAACGGTGGACCATTTGTTTCTGCATTGTGAAAAGGCTTATCGGGTGTGGTGTTTGGTGTTTAGATCTTTTGGGTTTTCTTGGGTCATGCCTAGATCGGTTTCGGATACTCTTTTCAGTTGGTGGAATTGGCCTGGAAAGCATTTGTCTAGCATTTGGAATTTAGTTCCATTATGTGTGATGTGGTGTCTTTGGAGAGAGCGCAATAGGAGGACGTTTGAGGATATGGATAGTTCGGATGACCAGCTTTTGGCCTCTTTCAGTGGCACATTGTTTGACTGGTCTAGGGCTTGGCGACTCACTTCTAGTGATTCCCTCCCTATGTTCCTTAACTCTCTCTTGTGTTCTTAGCTTCTTCTCCTTTCTTTATCTTTTTTAGTCTCTTTCCTTTATCTTTGTATGTCTTTCTCTATCTTATGTTTTTTCTACATAAGGTAGTGTTTTTGAATATAAATCTTTCTTATCTATCAAAAAAAAAAAAATGTTTAAATGTAAATTTCTTCTTCATTTAGATGGCATCATTATAGTCACCCCCCTTCATATAAACAATGATTGTGATACAAAGATTATCTCTGTCCATGTTGTTGACATTGAGATTGTGTTATTCTGATTTTCTCAAGAAGATACATAAATTCTTCGTTATGCACAATTGAATCTTAAAATATGTTTTCATCTCACTATTATAATTTTAGGCAATTACGCAATTTGGAGAAGGCTTTTGGAGGAGATGTTAGGGTTTGTGACCGCACTGCTCTCATCCTGGATATCTTTAACCAGCGGGCAGCAACTCATGAAGCAGCTTTGCAGGCAAATTTATTATAATTCTTTTAGTTAATTTTGTGATATATTATTGGAAAGATCCCAAATTCTTTTAGTGCTTTTGGTATAGTTTGAGGCCTTACCACCTACATGGGAGCAGATGTTCAAGTCTTCCAATGAGACTGAATACCTCTTCATCTACTAATGAATAGCAAAAGGAAGAAGATCTGTATAGTTCACACTGACAACTGAAACGTCTTTCCAGGTTTCATTGGCACAAATGGAATACCAGTTACCTCGATTAACAAAAATGTGGACTCACCTTGAGCGACAAGCGGGAGGCAAGGTGAAGGGTATGGGTGAGAAGCAGATTGAAGTGGATAAGCGTATCTTACGTACTCAAGTGAGTGACCTTTCTTGACAGGTTTTAATAGAATATAAATGTTTCCGTACCTGGAAAAATGATCAAGACGTATCTTTATGTGGTTCCTTTCTCACAACACTTGTAGGCTATAATCTTTTAATTTCTCTTAGCAGGAAAAAAAAAGTTCTAATCATTGTGGTTATCTTCATCAGAAGCTTTTTTTTTTTTATGCTTTAGAAATTGAATTTGGTTGTAAACGCATTCCTAATGCCAGATTGGAGTTCTCAAAAAAGAGCTTGAATCTGTTAGGAAACATCGAAAGCAGTACCGGAACCGGCGTACATCTGTACCTGTCCCAGTAGTTTCTTTGGTAAGTAGATACATGGCTTTCAAAGCTATTAGGGCGCTTGCTCATTTCAGTTTATAATATAAGTAGACATGGATGACATTTTAGGTTGGGTACACAAATGCTGGAAAAAGTACACTTCTAAATCGATTGACTGGAGCTAATGTACTTGCTGAGGATCGGTTATTTGCTACCCTTGATCCAACTACAAGAAGGGTTCAGGTCAGTCAACATAATCAGGGAAGACTCTTGCCATAGCATTTTTATGCAACCAGGATTACATTATCAGGAAAGAGGTGGTCAAATTAGAGAAAAATATTATTAATAATTTAATATTTTAGGGTTATATGTGTAATAGTTTTTTTTTTTTTTTGGTGGTTGGGGAGGGGGGGGGGGGTCAATATATTTTAACAAAAATTGTCATTGAATGTAAGGAAAACTTGGAGCCTTTCAAGAAGTTTGGGGGGCCATGGCCCCAGAAATTCCAACATAGTACTACCCCTGTATGCAACTATGTAGTCAGAGATAATGGTTCTTTCCATGTGGCAGCAACTAGTTTCATTTTTTTAAACTGTTTCATTGATATGTTGCATATTCTTCTATTCTTCAATTGACAACAAAGTACTTTTTAGGACTTACAATTTAGATTCTGGACTTTATGTAATCGAACTGGGACCTTTGATTAGGATTCACTGTATAAATGTTGGGAGCTTCCAAATGAGTTTGAATAGCTTGAATTTCAGTGTGCAAGCACTATGTAGAATTATTTGAGATGCTTATGTTTTCTGTGTTAGAAACTTACAGTTGCCAATGGTAACATTAGACATTTTCTCTGTCTTTCTGTCCAGATGAAGAATGGGAAGGAGTTTCTTCTCACAGATACTGTTGGTTTCATCCAAAAGTTACCAACTATGCTGGTGAGATCCTCCCCAAGTTATTGATTATTCTACCACTATCATTTCTCTCTCATGTCTTATATTAAGTGGCTGCTGGTACTCCTTATGTTTTGTCTTGAATCAAATATAAATTTACATCATTACTAAAAAAGAGGTTTCAGAGAATTTTGATTATTATATGGGGTGAAGCCCAACAAATCTTTTCTCTTCTCTCCAACAACTACTTCCTGCAGGTTGCAGCCTTCAGAGCTACATTGGAGGAGATAGCAGAGTCATCACTTTTGGTACATGTGGTGGACATCAGGTAGAATATAGTAAATGTGTTGACAAGATATTGCTGGATAAAATTAGTCTTATAATACATTGCTATGAACCTCAGTCATCCTCTAGCAAAGCAGCAGATAGAAGCTGTGGAGAAGGTTTTGTCAGAACTAGATGTGTCATCAATTCCAAAGTTGATGGTCTGGAATAAGGTAAAGAGGGAGTTACGAAAGTAATAAAGTGAAACAACCAACTGACTTTCTGTTTTTCCGCTTTGTATATGTGAATCTTCATAGTTATTGGGTTTTCTCTGTAGACCTTTCTTTAGTGCTGTTCTCTTGTCAAAATCCGAATGATGGCTTTTTTTCTGTTCCATAAACCTTTCTCATATAATGTTTTCTGGTTAAAATTTGTACTGATACCTATTTCAATTACATATGAGTAATGTTAGGGACACACCCATTTCCACACCCAAATACACACCCTGCTTGTGTGTCAACTGTTGATTAAATTTCAGCATCTTCAAGTTACATGTGAAAGTGCTGAAATCCAATCAAAAGTTGACAAACAAGCAAGGTGTGGGAAGGGATGTGTCCCTAGCATTACTCATTACATATTCTCTATTTTCTCTCTTATTTTACTATTATTAAATTGAGGATATATTAGCAAGTAGACAACCAGCTTTCTCATATAAATTAATATTTATCTGCACACACTATTGCACTTCTTCTATGAAATCAAAAGTAATGATTTTGTGATCTATCAAATTAGTCATTTGAATCAATGTTGCTAAAAGCGTTAAGTGTACATAAGCGCAATACCCTCATGAAACCTAAGCACAAACATGTGTCTGATTTTAAGTAAAGTACTCATTTTTTAAATGTAACATATAATAACCTCTAATAAAAGATTCATAGTAAAAAAAATCATTAACCAAAATAGAAGTATATTTTGGCTTTTAGTTAAAATATGTAGTGCAATTGCACAAAGTTTGTAAGTTCTGTAAGTTATAACAAATTCTTAAAATTTTATGTAGTAAATTTGAAAACAGTTATCAATGAACAATATGATAATAATCTAATAATAAAAAATTTTAAAAAAACATTTTGTATAATCCTCATGTGCTTTAGAAGAATAGTTTACTGTGATAACTATGATCAAATGAAGTATATGGTTCAATCAAAATATATCCAAAGGGCGAAGACCAAAAAGCACAAGAATAGTAAATTATCCTTATTCATGTCTTTTGATATATATATATATATATATATATTGTGTGTGTGTATAATACAACACCTTAAGCATGGTGTTTTTACTTTTTACAATAAATCAATGGTCCCATCATTTCCTTCGTGATTCATATATTTTTTAGCAAAAAATAAAAAAACATGCCTAGGCGTGCTTTGTTTTAAGCAAGCAGCTTTGAGCTTTAAGTACACTTTTTAGCAATATTGATTTGTATGCATAATGTCCGTCTTTATAAGCCATGAAGTGCTTGCATATATAGTTTATGATTAATGTGAAGCTTGTAGGTGAGTTTCTTTATTTGCTATTTGATTGACAAGTCTTAGATTCCATTCTTTGCTACATGGGCTTAAGGGTGCGTTCGTTTGGAAGGAAAATAGGGAGAATGGAAAATAGAGGATGAAAAATAGGGTAGAAAATACTATTTTCCACTGCTTGTTTGGGAAAGAAAAATAGGGAGGATGGAAAACTTGAGAGAAAGTTTTCTCTCCGGGCTTACTTTTTTTTTTTTTTTTTTTTTTTTTTTTCCAAATCGGAAGGAAAATCTGGAGAGAAAAATTCTACAGTAGCACTTTTACAAAAATATCCTCTTCTCACCTACTTTTTTCAATGTTTTTTTTTTTTTTTTTTCTTTTTCTTTCAAAGTTAACCTAAAAGTTATTTATTTATTTATTTTTTTCTTTTCAACGTTAACAACGTTGTTGTTGTTGTTGTTGTTTTTTTTTTTTTTTTTTTTTTTCTTTTCTTTTTAACGTTATTGAACACCGTTGGTTTTTTTTTTTTTTTTTTTTTTTCTTCTTCTTCAACGTTGTTGAACAACGTTATTTTTGTTTTTTTTTTTTCTTTTCTTTTCAACTTTAACTGAACAACGTTGATTTTTTTTTTCCTTCTTCTTCAGCGTTATTGAACAACGTTGTTTTTGTTTTGTTTTTTTTTTTTCTTTTCTTTTCAACTTTAACTGCACAACGTTGGTGGGTTTTTTTTTTTTTTTCTTCTTCAACGTTATTGAACAACGTTGTTTTTGTTTTGTTTTGTTTTTTTTTTTCTTTTCTTTTCAACTTTACTGAACAATGTTGTTTTTTGTTTTTTGTTTTTTTTTTTTCTTTTCAACGTTACTGAATGTTGTTTTTTTTTTTTTTTTGAACGTGACTTGATTTAATTTTTACATTATAATAATATAAATTTATATATATGATGTGATAAATTTTATATTATTTATATATATGATGTGATAAATTTTATATTATTTAGTGATTAGAAATAAATCTATTTCTTACATATTATGTAATAAAGGTATAATAGTCAATTTATATAAATTACATTTTCCATTCTTTCTTTTTTCTCTCCAACCGAACACAAGAGTTTTCCATCTTCCCATTTTTCCACTCCCCCAACCGAACACACAAGAGGGAAAACTAAATATTTTCCATCCTCCCACTTTTCCATCCTTCCACAATTTTCCATCCTCGCACTTTTCCACTCCTCCAACCGAATGGACCCTAAAAGTAATATTGATGGCAGCCTGACTTCCACAGCTGCTTATGGCAGGTTGATAGGGTTAGCAATCCTCAAAAAATAAAGTTGGAAGCGGAGAAGAGAGAAGATGTTGTTTGCATATCTGCTATGAATGGTGAAGGGCTACATGAATTCTGCAATGTAGTTCAGGAAAAATTGAAGGTAGTGAATTGACAGCAGTATTTCTAGTTTCCTCAAAAGTAGTTAGTTTTTCTTATTTCCAATAGTTGATACACAGAGTGGAGTCTGTGTTGTGCTTACAAAATTATAATAATAAAATTAAAAAAATCCAATGCATGACAGGATTCTATGGTATGGGTGGAAGCTTTAATCCCATTTGACAAAGGAGAGCTCCTGAGTACCATTCATCAGGTTGGAATGGTTGAGAGAACTGTAAGTATTTGCGGGATCTTGAACTTATTTATTTTTGTGGTAGTTTTACCCCTTATCTGTCTTTGTTCCCTGTCTTACAAGTTTCTTGCTAATAATTCCATTGAATCTTAATAACCCTCTCCCAACCTCGCTTCTATCATTGTGTCTCTTCATTTCTGCATTTAGCATTCTTGGATCCTCGAGTGTTATTTTGATTAAGTGACGGTCTGCAAGCTTTTTTACATTTCTCATTTAGTAATTTATGTAGTCATTTTTCCCTGCATCTCAAGGGTCCTTTAGATAGCATCTTGACTTTGCTCTTCTAGCTTTTGAAGCAACAAAAAGCAAAGGAAAAAAAGAAATTGTGTTTGCTAACAAATTGGGTTGTAATACTCTGAAAAAGTAAAACTACAATAAAGTTGCATTTTGGCTTAAGCATAAAATTCTTGCTTTAAGAAGAAAGAGTTCCTTTATCCTTGTACCACTACTAACATCCGCCCCTTATTTCCACTGCCTCATCCAACACTGAAACATGCAATGACGACTGCCATATTTGTGGGTGCCAGGGTGAGGGGATGTTGCTCAAATAGAGGACAATAGATACAACTAGGGACCTTGGTAGACTAAGGAAAGAAATTTTAGTTGTATGCACACTTGACTGAACGGTATAGTTAAGGCGAAATGAGCAATAAGTAATTGTTGGTTTTGTGTTCCAACTTCTATGGATGGATCAACTATCCTCATATTTATTAGCACAATATCATTTATTGTTATTACTTGTTATTTATAATTTTTCCCCTTCAAATTTTGTAGGAATATAAAGAAAATGGGACATTAGTCAAGGCGTATGTTCCCCTGCGGTTTGCAAGGCTGCTCACACCGATGAGGCAACTGTTTATATCATAGCCTCCAGCATGTATATACTTCTTTACTTTTCACATTGATATCTTATATACTTCCATCTGAGGAGCAATAATAGTTTTGTTGTCGCAGAGGGGAGAGAGAGAGTGCAGGAGAGTTTGAATTTAGTCTGTATAGCAGTTCTTGTATCATATTCCTATCTGTCAATAGATCTGTATGTAGAGTAGCTAGCATTTTTTTCTTTTGTAAGTGTAAGAAACAAAACTAGCACAGTTCGAGTTTTTCCTGTTAATGAAGTTTATTTGGAAAATGAGTATGAAATGTAGCATATTTTTTTAATTATTTTTCTCCCCAAAAAAGCAGCTTTGGCAAGATACAGAGAACCAAACAAAAGGTCATCTAGCAAAAGGTTAAACCATTCTTGACTCTTGATTGTAAGAATTCCAATTAGAGCAAAGTAATGTCTTGAATTATTCTGGGTTAAAATGTGTTTTCATATGTACAGCTGTCTAAGTATTTACTTCTTTTTTGTCAATTAGTATTCGTTTGTTTATCCCAAAGAGAGAGAGACAGGGAGTCTTTTGGCTGAATATTGCTATTTTCAAAGTATATTTGTGTTATGGGTATTGTTTCAAGTTATTTAGGAATTTGAGGAGAAAGAGTGAATTTCGGCAACACAGTTGCCGAAATTCAATCAAAAAGCTGGAGAGAGAAAAATTGCCTTGCCTGTGGGTGTGCTCGGGTGAGAAAGGTGAGTGAGGGGTGCCCAAAAAAATCTTTTTGCCCCCCTATTTCGGTAATGCCATTACTGAAATAGGAGGGAAAAAATTAAAAAAAAAATTTCCCTCCTATTTCGGTAATGGCATTACTGAAATAGGGGGGCAACTCTTTTTTTTTTTTTTTTTAATCCTATATCAGCAATGGCATTGCCACAAACTAATTGTAAAATTTATTTTTTCTCCTTTATTTCGGTAATGGCATTGCCACAAATGAATTGCAATTTTTTTTCCCTCTATTTCGGCAATGGCATTGCCACAAACTAATTGCAAATTTTTTTTCCCCTCTATTTCGACAATGGCATTACCACAAATGAATTGTAATTTTTTTTCCTCTATTTCGATAATGACATTGCCACAAACTAATTGCAAATTTTTCCCCCCTCTATTTCGGCAACGGCATTGCCACAAATAAATTGTAAAATTTTTTTCCCTCTATTTCGACAATGACATTGTCACAAACTAATTGCAAAATTTATTTATTTTGTCCCTTTTATTTCGGCAATACCATCGCTACAAATGTCACAATTTTTTCTAAATTGCAAAAAAAAAAAAAAAAAATTTTCCCTCCTATTTTGGTAAGGGCATTACCGAAATAGGATGAAAAAAAAAAAAAAAAGTTACCCCCCTATTTCGGTAATGCCATTACCGAAATAGGAGGGCAAATACTCGAGAGAGAGGAATATCAGTTCAAGTAAATAACCTAATATGGTGTTTAGTAACCATTTTAAGCTATAAAGGTTGATGAAAGAAAGATTCCACAAGGGGCACAATAATGTAGAAGGCAGATCCATCCAAATTTGTCCTTGGGAGCAGGTAATACCAGAAACAATGTCAAAACCAAACCCGTCTCTCAGACACACACGAGTGACATAGCTCTTGAGGTTTGCAATTAGACTTGGTCATCCCTCGGCATCTATATTAGGTGAGAGTAGTCGGTAGGGAAAGTGGTTGATTTGATCTCTTGAGCTCTATATATACGCTAGCAAAGGCTAGGCAATCTCTAAAACGTGCAGCTATAGTTTGAGTAATCAATGGAACTCTTCAAAGTTACTCTTAGTCTCATAGTAATAGCTTCCCTCTCAGCCACACTCTCCTCGGCCCACCCAGGCTTCAATTTTGGCTGGGGTGGTCATGGTGGAAGTAGTGGATGGTCTTTTAGCCTTTTCCCTGAATTTTATCAGTTCTCTTGTCCCCAAGCCAATGACATTGTCATGTCTGTGTTGGAGAGAGCCATTGCCAATGAGCCCAGGATGGCTGCTTCTTTGCTTAGGCTTCACTTCCATGACTGCTTTGTCCAGGTTATAGAATTTACTCCATTGGCCCCAAAAGCATAAACATATAAAATATGAGCAATGCTAGGCATACAAATGTTTATTTTGCATATTTTTGAGCTTTTAAATTTTTATTGATGCAACTTCGTATTTTTGAGTGGTTAAATTGTTATTGGTGCAACATCGTTTTCTTATGGTTTCCCCACTCGCGTCCAAAAAAAAATTATGAATATTTTTTTTTAATTAGATTCATTAATAAATACTATAGAAGAATGAAAGTTTCTCCTCTTTTTTTTTTTTTTTGGGTTTAAAGTATAACAAGTCATTTAAAAGTTTCAACCCTTTGTGCTTGTTATCACTTGCATAAAATGGTCCAACTATCTAATATTGCAGGGTTGCGATGCCTCAGTATTATTGGATGATAGTGCCACAATAGTTAGTGAAAAGAATTCTGGGCCAAACAAAAATTCTCTTCGAGGTTTTGAAGTGATTGATGAGATCAAGGCCAAGTTGGAAGAAGCATGTCCTCAAACTGTCACTTGTGCAGACATTCTCGCCCTTGCTGCTCGTGGCTCCACCGTATTAGTAAGCCAAAGCCAAACTTCGTCCCTACTTTGTTTCCCTTTTATTATTATTATTATTATTATTATTATTATTATTAATGTTGTTAATGTGATGCCAATTATATTCATAGTCTCATTAATTTGTAAGTTTTTATGGTAAAATCGATAGTATTTTAGCATTATTTTGTTTAAACATGTCCTTAGAAGGACTTTTTTTTTTTTAGCAAAAACGATAGTAGACTTTATTTCTTATACATAATCATGTTATACAATGGGAAAAAAAAAAGAATGGCATTTTTCTAACCGAACAATGACCCTTCTTTCTCTTTTGCAACATTAGCTAAGGCTAGAGAAGCTCGTTTACATTGTAAAGGTATGCTAACAAAAAAAAAAAAAAAAAAAAAAAATCAAAAGGTTTGTCTTTACTAGAATAAGTTCTAATGGCCTTCTGAATTGGTACTCTTTAAGGATTTTTTTTTATCAACCAGTTTGCTAAGTTTATTCGGTGTGATGAAATAGAGCGGTGGACCGAATTGGGAGCTACCATTGGGAAGAAGGGACTCAAAGACAGCAAGCTTAACTACCTCAAACACTAATATTCCCCCACCAAACTCTACTCTCCAAAACCTTGTAACATTGTTCAAGCGTCAAGGACTCGATGAAGTTGATCTTGTTGCACTCTCAGGTAAATTTGGCCTTTTAAATGTAACACACTAACATCTATCATGATAAATTATCAATTGTTCCAAAAGCTTAATCATTGAACGATTACTCGGCTTTCACATTTTTTTGTTGTTGCTAAGTACACATTGCCTATTATCACATTGCAGGGGGGCATACGATTGGTATGGCAAGATGTGTGACATTCAAGCAAAGGCTGTACAACCAAAATGGAAACAATCAACCTGATCAGACTCTTGACAAGGGCTACTACTATAATTTGAAGTCAGTTTGTCCTATATCAGGTGGTGACAATAACATCTCTCCCTTGGACTTTGCCTCCCCAGCAAAATTCGACAACACATATTTCAAGCTCATCCTGTGGGGAAAGGGGCTCCTCACTTCAGATGAAGTGCTTTTCACAGGAAGTGCTGGGACTACTATGCAATTGGTTAAGAGATATGCTGAGGATGAGAGCCTATTCTTCGACCAGTTTGCTAAGTCCATGGTCAAGATGGGAAACATAAGCCCTCTCACTGGTTTTAAGGGTGAAGTTAGGAAGAACTGTCGCCGAGTTGATTGAGCGACTAATTATCTACTAAAGTAGTTAAAACTGTTTGATTTATAATGCTTTTATGTTGTGTTGATTGACATCTAATTCTGGTGAAGCTATGTGATGTTTGAAAATTGTTTGTAATGTAAGCGAGAGCTTTTTAATAGTACCAAGCTGGGGAGCTTTGTGTAGGTCCACTTTGCTCTCTCTCTCTCGACATTGTTTTTCCAATTAAGCCTCTAACTTTTGTTTGGTTAGGTTAGGATAGTTCAAGACGTTGGGATATTTAGACTTGGTTAACTTTATTTAGCCAACTTGATTGATTAATTCAGTGTATCTAATACCCGCAAGAAAAAAGAAGACCATCTCAAAGAGAGAGAGAGAGAGAGAGAGAGAGAGAGAGAGAGAGAGAGCACTGAAGTTATACGCAGACACTCCTAGCCCTAAGGAACTCTCTTAGGCAAACCAAGACAAGAAAGAGAGACCCCTAAGTCCTAACCTAACGAGAGGAGAGCTAATAAATTCAGGTCTGGACAATGTATAGGTAGAAATTACAAATCTATATATTACTAAAAGTTGAAGCGTAGCAATCAATGTTGCTATGCTCACATTGCGCCACGTCAGTATCCATGTCATTTCTATTTTTTTTCCCATTTTTTAATTTATTCAATTTTTTAACATTTAAAGTGAATTAAAAACTCTATTATATTCTTATTTATTATTAAATTTTCAATTCCATTTTAACTTTTCATATTCCCACTACTCTCTACCTTAACTTTCTCTAAGGGTCGTCAATGGGCCGAGTCGGGCTGGCCCGGCCCATGTTTACTTGGCCCATGGGCAGAATGGGCTGGGCATAATGGGCTTTTAACTAGTTAATGGGCCAGGTCGGGCTAGGCCGAAAGAGAAAACCTCAGCCCATGCTCACATTGCGCCACGTCAGTATCCATGTCATTTCTATTTTTTTTCCCATTTTTTAATTTATTCAATTTTTTAACATTTAAAGTGAATTAAAAACTCTATTATATTCTTATTTATTATTAAATTTTCAATTCCATTTTAACTTTTCATATTCCCACTACTCTCTACCTTAACTTTCTCTAAGGGTCGTCAATGGGCCGGGTCGGGCTGGCCCGGCCCATGTTTACTTGGCCCATGGGCAGAATGGGCTGGGCATAATGGGCTTTTAACTAGTTAATGGGCCAGGTCGGGCTAGGCCGAAAGAGAAAACCTCAGCCCATGACCCTGCCCATGGGCAATGCCCATTTTGTCTTTAGCGAGCTGGGCTATCGGGTTGGGCCTAATGGGCTGCCCATGGGTTTATATTAGCATATTATTTTATTATTTTTATAAGGAAAGAATCAATTTTTTATAAGGGAATAATCAATCTATTTTTTTAAAGGAAAAAATTAAAGAATTTAATATTTAATTACAAATTTTTTTACAGTCAAATTTATTTAATTTTTTGTTTCATTGATGGAAGCCTATTTAATTTTTTTTTATTAAGGCTTTAAATAGTTTTTTATTTTATATTTTATAAAAAAATTGTCAAATGGTTAATTCAAAATTGCTAGACTACTAGAAAAATATATATTTAATAAACTAAGTTTAGCATAATTACTTTGAGTATCTTAGTGGTTGAGAGAATTTTCTTAAGAAATTCTTATATAATATTTCAAGATCAATCCTTCATACACTTTCTATATATTTTTGTTATGAATTATGAGTTATTGGACTGGGCCAACGGGTTAGGCCAACGGGCTGGGCTACTGGGCTAGCCCACTGGGTACCCATGGGCATTAAAACTAGCCCATTATGCCCAGCCCATTCTGCCCATGGGCCAAGTAAACATGGGCCGGGCCAACCCGACCCGGCCCATTGACGACCCTTAGAGAAAGTTAAGGTAGAGAGTAGTGGGAATATGAAAAGTTAAAATGGAATTGAAAATTTAATAATAAATAAGAATATAATAGAGTTTTTAATTCACTTTAAATGTTAAAAAATTGAATAAATTAAAAAATGGGAAAAAAAATAGAAATGACATGGATACTGACGTGGCGCAATGTGAGCATAGCAACATTGATTGCTACGCTTCAACTTTTAGTAATATATAGAATCAATTTTTTATAAGGGAATAATCAATCTATTTTTTTAAAGGAAAAAATTAAAGAATTTAATATTTAATT
Source organism: Lithocarpus polystachyus (assembly GCA_033629205.1). Taxonomy (NCBI): domain Eukaryota; kingdom Viridiplantae; phylum Streptophyta; class Magnoliopsida; order Fagales; family Fagaceae; genus Lithocarpus; species Lithocarpus polystachyus. The sequence continues at coordinate 10,929,968 of CM066163.1, read as the reverse complement.
ACAAATTTTTTTACAGTCAAATTTATTTAATTTTTTGTTTCATTGATGGAAGCCTATTTAATTTTTTTTATTAAGGCTTTAAATAGTTTTTTATTTTATATTTTATAAAAAAATTGTCAAATGGTTAATTCAAAATTGCTAGACTACTAGAAAAATATATATTTAATAAACTAAGTTTAGCATAATTACTTTGAGTATCTTAGTGGTTGAGAGAATTTTCTTAAGAAATTCTTATATAATATTTCAAGATCAATCCTTCATACACTTTCTATATATTTTTGTTATGAATTATGAGTTATTGGACTGGGCCAACGGGTTAGGCCAACGGGCTGGGCTACTGGGCTAGCCCACTGGGTACCCATGGGCATTAAAACTAGCCCACGGCCTGACCCACTGGGCTAGTGGGCTACCCATGGGCCTCAATAACAACGGGCTGGGCCGCCCATTAGCCTGGTGGGCCATTGGATTTTTGGGCTGGGCTATGAGCCGTGGGCTATTTGATGACCCTTAACTTTCTCTAACATTTCTCGTTCCATTTTAACCTTTTATACCCCCATTACTCTCTACCTTAACTTTCTTCAACTTTTCTCATTTCATTTTAACTTTTCATATCCCCACTATTCTCAATATTACTATTATTCTATCTTTTTATCTTCCTTTAATTTTGACTCTTCTTGCTCTTATCCTCATACTATAAAATTGTCATTCCCTCTCTTATTCCATGCATAATTTTTTATTTTTTCACGTACAAAAGCCTCTCTCTCTCTCTCTCTACTTTTTTTTTCTTTAGTTTTTGGTATGTATATATATTTTTTTATTTTAGTGTAACAGGTTGACCATCAAAACATACTGATGTGGTATTAAAAGTTCCACCAAATGCATCGCAGAAATCAATTTTATACTACTAGAAGTCAATTAGTTTGCTAAAATTGAAATTGACTGGTAATCCAGCTTGACCTTTTAGTGAAGGGGCAAAGGGAGACTTCATGAAAGACACATTTTGGCACGTATCCCATACATTAGAGCAGAAGTAATTCGCTGCTTGGTTAGATTGGGACGAATTTGCTGAAACAGTAGAGTTGCAAAGCATAGGAACTGGCCGGGGTGTAGAACCAATTGTAAATAGCTCGGCTGAAAATGGATCGCATCTCTACAAACCATGATAACAAAGAATTGAAACACATCATAATTCATACATCCTTTGGGTCAATACGATTTAGTTTTGTGTTTTATATTGTTATTTTTTTTATCCTCATTGGTTGTTAAATGTTATATTATTGCATTATAAAGATAGTATATAAAAATATAATATAATTTTATTACATAGCATAACTAAAATAATTTGTTGTTTATTGCTATACATTTCATTTTTACTATTTTTCTTCGTATCTTAATTTATTCAACATTTAAATTTAGCAACATACTCCATATCATTAAATTATTTATATTTTGTCTCATTTTTTTTAAAATTAAACATATAATATTTTATTTAAATTCAATAAATAAAAATTGTTCTTATAAAGTATTCCCATGAGATGTTACAATGCATTAATGGAAAAATGAAATACAAAACAAATACCAATTTAGAAATGCTCAATTAAAAAAAAGAATAAAAATTTTTCTTATAAAATATTCCCATAAAACGTTACAATACATCAATAGAAAAAGAGAATGCAAAACACATGCTATTTTAGAAACACTAAATTAATAATAATAATAATAATAATAATAATAATAATAATAATAATAATAATAATAATAATAATATCAAACCAAATATATCATACAATAAACTAATAGTTATGGATATACTAACTTCATGGTAGCAAAATGGAATAAAAATAAATAAATGTTACAATGTATATTTAATTAGTACATTAAAATTATCATCAAATTTGGGAAAACAATAGGATGTTAACGAAGGAAGAGAGAGAGAGAGATAGAGAGAGATTAGTAAAAGAAATCAAACTTCAATTAAATAAATTAATTAGTAACAGTTAATTGGAAAACAAAGAGGCTGACAATTAAAGGAGTAAAAAATTAATTAAAGATAACCTTACAAATGTCATTAAAAACTTTACAATGCAATTAAATAAATAATTAAATTCACTTAATTAAATCATATAATCAACAATTAAATACAATCATACAACTCTCTCTCAAAAAAAAAAAAAATATAATCATTCAAAATTGAAACTTAAAACTAATCATACTCTAATCTAGAAAACCATATTTATTATCAAAACTAAAAGGAAGATGTACTTCAATAATAATAGAAATATATAAGAAATAAAGATGAAAATTTTCAAAATCCTTTTTTTGACATTTCGTTTATCATTATTTATAAATAATAAAATATAAAAAAAAAATTTAAATGCTGATATTCTTCACACACCATGACTTTTAAAAATCTAATGAAAGGTTCTAAGATTTTAACTCTCATTTAATGCCTCCATTATGAAAATCACCAACCAGTTAAATATGATAATAGTAAGAAACGTTATAAATGAGATCATAAAAAAACTAATTAGCCAGTATTATTATGGAATAGATGTCTTTTTTATGCATCTAAGGAAGAGTAATACTACAGCCACAAACTATTTTATAATATTTTTGCAAACTATTGATGTGGTCAGTTTATTATTGGTTTTCATCTAGGTTCACCATTAACATCACTTTTTCATTTTCTAATAACCACTCACCATATTAGCAGTTTGTAAAATTTTATGTAAAAAAGTACTCATCTAAGGAAATGAAATTAATAGAGTTTACTTATTAAGGTATATGTAAAGATTCATGTTAAAAAAAAATATGTAAAGGTTTTTTTTTGAAAAAAAAAAAAGTATATGTGAGGTTTTTATTAACTTAAAAGATAATGAAAAACCAATTTTTAATAACTACAACCATCGCTACTCTATAAATCACATACAACATTATATTCAATATCCTAAATAACAAAGTTATGCCCTTTTAGATATACACTACTATATTCAACTTATAAATTACAACCCAAATCAATCATACAATTACACAATCAAAATATGAACATTTAACATGAATTACCTTTTGAATTAGAATTTTCACAATTATTGAAAGACAAGCGCTAAATTTAATTTTTAGAAAACATCAAGACAAGGTACAAGAATTAAAATTTTTTTTTTTTTAAACTTCCATAGAGAAAAATATTACCCACATTATTTCAATCCTTATGGAAAAGAAGGTTTACATGTAGCATGCAAAATGTGTTTAATTGACTTAGAGATATAAAAATTAGTCAATCAACTATGGTAGAATTAAGGTTTCAAAATTTAAATAAAACAATTTTACAATAATAAAAAATTATTTTGTGATAAATCTGATTATGAAATGTATTACTTTTCATTAAATTAGTTCAAATTACAAAATAATATTAATAATAATGAGACTACCTTAAAAAATAATCATGCGCAACGCATGGGTCCACGACTAGTATTATTTATAATTCATAAAATCCCATGTTTCCTTCACATACTGTCATCACCAACAACGTAATTTGGAAAGTTCATTATATCCACTACTATACATTAAAATATTGGCGTTTATTGCTAGAAGTAGATTCAAGTTGCTTAGATCCATATATCTGAAGTGCAGTCACCACCGGGATATCTCATCTCATGGGCTAGGGAAGGACCATCAGGTTCAGCAGCAAAATCCACGAAAAAATTTGGGTTTATTTTCAGACCACCTTTCTCTGTATCAACATCAATCTGCAACATGTGAGATCCTTTCTCCACAAGATCAGGATAAAATTGACGATCCCATGTACTGAAGAGTGAGTTGGTGACATAGAGTCTCTTCCCATCTAAACTTAATTGGATCATTTGAGGCCCCCCTCTTAACTGATTTCCCTGAAAGGAAAATATGAAGCAAACAACATATTAAATTAAGGGAACTACATGGAGCAAAAGTATTGTCGTAGTTTGAGTGATTAAATAGTTTATGCCAGACCAATGCACATAAACCACATAAACATAATTAAACTGGTATAAACTAACATGAAAAACATATTAAATTAAGTGAACTACACGGAACAAAAGTACTGTCTTAGCATGAGTGATTAGTCCGTTTGGTAAGAGATTTCTAGTAACGTTGTTTAAATATTATGGAAATCCGTGTGACCTAAAAAGTGTTGTGGAACACTAACATGTAACATCAGAGATAGGAAAATGCTTAAATAGTATTACTTTTCTACAGCCTATCAAACGAATGGTCTAGGCATCTAGCTGAACTAGGCATATACCTTTATGGGATAAAGGCACTCGTGATGAATATATAACAGGTCACTTTTACGTTGTCTAGCCACTCACAGAGTGTATAGTGTTATCACATCAAGGTTTAGGTGGTCCGTGTGCATCTATTACTAAATGATAATGATTGATGGTCACCAGATAATGAATAAAGCACTCAGTAGATTAATAATACATCTTTTTTTATAGAATCATGATGTAAATCAGAAGCAGAAAGAAACAGATTATCTGATGCATCTGTGTGTGAAATACTTCTAGTGCAGGAACTGTTTTAACTGATATCTAAATTGCACATAAGCAGCATTCCCAACCAAGCCATCTTGTTTGGGGAATTGTTACTAAAAGCACCCTATCAATCATCAATTAGGCAGCAATAAGCTATAGCTCAGAAAGAGTTTTAACTTTTACAATGGAGTTTATACAAACCTGGATCTCTGGAACATCAAATTGCCATGTTTTTCCATCTTCTCCCTCGGCCACTATTGGGCTTCCCTTTTGAATTAGTCCCCCAACCCATACTTGGCCTGTCAATACAGGATTCTTAGGGTCCTCAATGTTATACTGCCTCACATCCCCATGCAGCCAGTTCACAAAGTAGAGAAAACGATCATCAAGAGAGATCAGAAAATCAGTTATAAGCCCAGGCATTTCTGGAAGAATCCAATTTTGCACCTTCAATGGCTTCACTGATATTGCAATCTGCAAATATTAATCAATGCCTCAAATAAAAACACAATACAGAGCAAATTACAAGGTGAACACAATATGGCACACTAACATACAGACATATATAAATATCTTATGTGCATACCTCATGGCTCCAAGAGCCATCTTGGGTCTGAAAAAATCGTACCATGTTACTTGTCAAGGCACACCCAACAAAACCTGTATCTTTTGAAGGATCATGCAGGAACCTTATCTGCAAAAGGGTTACATTGAGACAAAAATAGATCCAGACTTATTATGTTCTGATTAAAAGAAAAAAAAAATATAAATTAACAAATAATCATGTTGACCATACTCTAGCTGTAAGAAACCAGACTGTAGATTGTCCATGCACTCACCTCCAAAGGTAAGAGCCCTGTACTGCCAAGATCCAATGTTTGTTTCAGTTCACCACCTGGCCAGCTGTACACATGCAGATGCCTCCCATAAAGACCATCAGAAACATGCTGAAGGTTGAAACCTTTAGTGAAAGCAGCAGGGGCACCCCATGAGGAGCTTATCATTGTCTTGTGTCGTGGTTGGTACCAGAAATCATAGCCAAAAAGTGGATTGTGCCCTGGTTTCTCCCACCTGGTAGATGTGAAGGGAGCTTTAAGGTTATATCGTAATCAAATCTACAGTAAACATGCTCAATTTACAATGCCAGGAATTCAATCATGCTATTAAACTGTCACCATCTCCGTGAATATTTAAATAGATTTCCAATATTACTTGTGTATTGTCAATCTTGTATTTAAATTTGATATATTGTTTCCATTAATCAATATAACAAATTGCGCCAAAATTGGATACATAGATATGTGATTTTTTTAAACTAGTTTGCTAACAGTAAAAGATTAGATATATTTGTATGTCTCAGAACAGTACCTTCCTTTGACATTAAACTCAGAATCAAGAAGAAGAAAGCCACTCCCTGCAGCATTTCCATCTTTATCACCAAGGCATGACACCAGTAAGTCTCCAGAAGCAAGGCAATGGGATGTGTGTGGATAAGCCAAACCAGTCTTCTGAACAATATCTTCAGGCTCAACAACTTTATGCAGTGATGGAGCCTTGGAATTGCTTTTTGTGTCAATCACATATATGCGACCAGATCTGAAAAGGCTTGACTTATTAAGGAATATATTACCAACAGTTAATGCACCTCTTCAAATGATGAACCATCAATACTAGTTATCATAGCTTCTGACAAAAAGAATAGAAATTACAAAAAGGCTTACGGAAATGAAGTCATTATAAAATGCTGAGGAAGCATTTTAAAGGCATATATCCATCATACAGCACTGATCCATTGGAAGTAGAAGAAAACACAAAAAAGTACAATACCAGACAATTTTCTTTCTTTCTTAGGAGGCGGGGTGTTAATAATTCTCAAAAGTTAAAAATATCACATTACATTAAACCATAAATTTGATCTTTTTGGTAAACACAAAAGACTTGAATAGGAAACAGATTATCTAGCGTGTGTTTCTTTTGTGGGGATATTCCAAAACATAAAACTTAACCAGTTATCACATATCAAAAGTCAACTCCCCCGCTCCCACCCCCCTGGCGCAAAAAAAATAAAAATAAAAATAAAATAATAATAATAATAATAATAATAATAATAATAAATATGAAGTATCAAACCTGAGCCATAATTTTCTAATTCACATATACCGGTGAAGTTCAAGAGTTTGATACTGCTAGTGAAACTAAATTAAGGAACACTAGAGAACCAAAAATAGGTTATTAAATAAAGAAATCATCATGAGATTACTATGAAGTCATTAGCATACACCTATTAAGCAATGTAATTACCATCTTATCGGATTGTGAGTTTACTTCTTTTTTTTTTTTTTTTTTTTTTTAAATATGAAATCAGTGAGCTGCAAACACCAGATCAAACCTAAGCACAAGTCAAGACAAGTCATGCAATTAGACTGCTTGCCTAACTACAAAGTCATTATCCATAATCTTATGTGTGTTTATCTTTTCAAACGCGTCCACAACTACCACAGATAAAGTGGACTTCAGACTGTTGGTTTGTGAGTTCAAAATGTAATAATAGTTCACAATTTGAGTAATATTTCAATAACAAGAACCACATCTACATTAATCAAATTTTCATTCACAACTACATTTATAGAATCAATTTAGCAAGCATGAATCGGTTTCTAGACTGGTAATTTACCAGCATTTTCATAGCAAGTTCCAAATAAAGTAGCCTCTAAAGCTTGTGCTTACATTATTTTTCTACCTCTTTATGTTGAAGCACCTGTCTATCCCTTTCATCAATCAATGGTCAGTGCTTAACCAAACAATGCGTGTGTGCATGTATTTATGTATATACACATGAACCTACGTATGTATTTATGCATGCAAAGATTCATTGATGCAAAATAAAATTTACTCATACACTAGTGACGGTAGGATCAGAAAGCGTCGATCTGCTGAGGGATCTCCATGGCAAGAGCTACATGAATTCCACCCTGAATGATGTAGTTCATCACCTAAATAAGGCACAGGCAGCCTGTGGATAACTTTTGAATAAGTAGGAGAGCTTGGATCTATGTCCACTGTAGCCAAGTAATCAGGCTTCTCTCTTCCTGTTCCTGTATATACAATTAACCATTATATTATAACTTACTACATTATGCCCAACTAAGACAAACAATCCAAAATGGTTCCGTAACAGCAGATAAGCAATAAGCTATAGATATAAAAACAGCTCAAATCAACTAGTCCACGCATAGAAAAGGATTGATTTTAAGTGGTAGAGTTCGGAGGTGAGGAACAAAAAGGAATAAAGCCTAGGGCACAACACATATGTCTCAACTCTTCAAGGTTAAAAGCAACAATATATATTATGAAGATGGCAAAAACATATGAAGAAACTAATCTGGCCATATATAGGACTGCACAAAATAAATAATGAGATGCAAGAAACAGCTTCATTGAAATCCAAGAGTCTGCAGAACAGGAAAACAAAATCCTAAATTTTAAAATTTAGTTGAGGGCTGATTTTCAATAGAAATCATTTGCTTTCCATATTATCTTATATTTGGTGCTAGTATCAGCTACAAATCATTCGGAAATAATAATAATAATAATAATAATAATAATAAGATTAGCAACCTAAAACCCATCACCATAAACTACAAAGATTCCCTAATTTGCCAATTGACCTTTCAGAAGTTAAGGAGCCATAAAACTGTAAAAAAGAATAGAAGAAGAGAGGCCAAGATCCTTGAAGCTCAATTGGCACCTCTTGGTGTTTCCAACAGAGACATCTAGGGTTCAAAACTCCCCTCTTCCGCTATAACTATCAAATTTATCCACAAAAAAAAAAAAAGATTAGAAGAAGAAGAAAAAAACCAAGTTTTATATCCAAATAGAGAAACCCAATTTTTTTTTTAATTAATAATCACAATAAAATGGAACATCAAAGTGAGGAAAAATGCACAAGTCAGGCACACATTGTGACACGGAAAAAATGAGGCGCTGCCCACTGGAGTACATTTAAGTTTTGTACAATGCAACAAAGCATCCCTCTGCCATCAAAAACTTATAGGGCCGCCACTAAGGGTGATTTCCTTAAGCGAAAAATTATCTAGACAATTTCTTCCTTCACAGAGTATCGGATTTATAACTGTTAATTCATTTGTCATCGACACATCCCCCCATAGCAACTGAGTGGAAAATTTTAAGAGAATCAGAGAATGAAGTCGTGCAAATATAAAAGTACTTTTTTTTTTGTGAGAAAAATATTAAAGTACTTAAAACAATAAAATATCAAAAGATATGAAAAATATATTCACTATTCAAATCAATCAATCAATATATATATATATATATATATATATAAATATAAAATCAGAGACCTCAAGTAAAAAAGCATAAGATTTTGCTAAATGACGCATTCTATGCAAAGAGAATTGAAATATTCTCAAATTTCATGTTAAAGATAAGAATAAATTAAGAGTCTATTTGGGATCTACTTATTTTACTAAATTGAAATTTTTTTGTTGAAAGTATTAAAGATAAAAGTAAAAGTTAACTGAAATAGAATAGTGGGACCCATAAATAGTACAAAAAGTGCAATAGGGCTCATAAATAATAGTAAAACTAAGCTGAACTAAATATTGACTTTTTGTTTCATTTGGTTCGATGTTTCAAGGTTTTTCTAATTAACAAATAAATGTTCTTTGTATACTTTGGTTCAATGTTTCAAGATTTTTCATCTCACACACACACACACACACACAACTCTTTACATTTTAATTCACCATTTTCCCCTTTTGCATTTCTACCCCTTTATATCTACCTACCCATAATCTTTTATGCCATCTTATTTCAAATACACAGAGACCAAAAACAATGTTATTCACCGTCAATCTTTTGACGACTCTTACCTACCTCTAACATTATTATCTCATCTATTCCTAACCTATATGAGTTGGCTACACCCTAGGAAGGGGGGCTTGCACTTTATATTGAATGACAACGGCAATTACGATTTTGATGTTAAGATTAGACTTTGTAGATTTGTAAGTTTTGTAAATGATGTCATTGATTGTGAGTGTTTGAGATATGTATTCTATTTTAGAATTAAGGAAAAAAAGAAAAACACATTCTATATTAACTTTTATTTTATAATAATTCTCCAAATTTTTTTTTTAATTTTTCATTACTTCAATTGAATAATTATAATGAATATGTGTGTGCAATTTAAAATTGTTGTTTTTTATGATGAACACATTTCTAATAAAGTTCTATTACAATTATGCTATGTTAATATATATAGAACATTCTCCAAAACCATTTTTTACATAAAACATTATGAAATTATCCATGCATCGCAAGGGTAACTTACTAGTTATAATAAAGTTGGAGTTCTTGAATTATAAAAAGCAAACTGGGAAATAAAATTTTAGATTTCAAGTCACCAGTTGGGTTCATCTTTTAACTCAAATGACTGAGGAGACAGCAGGGGAGCGTTTGAAATGTGCCTTCAAATAACAGTTAGTGAGGAGATGCAATAGGAACTATTATGCTTACATGTTGAGCTGTAGACTCTTGCCATGAAGTGTCAAAAAAATTTTAAATACAAGGAAGCGAGGACAAAGTTTATCTATAAAATTAGTTGTAGTCTTAGGCTACAATCCTACTAAATATCTTTTTATTAAAGGTGAATTTTGACAAATCTACCATTAGATTATGTGTGCGTTTGGCTTCAGCTTAAAAAGATAGTTTATTTTACTATTCAACTTATTTTTGTTACTATTTATGGCCCCACTGCACTTTTTTGTACTATTTATGAGTCTCACTTTCAACTAACTTTTATCTTTATCTATAGTACTTTCAGCAAAAAGTACTGTACTTTTACCTTTACCTTTATTTTTGTTGCTATTCATGGTTCCATTGTATTTTTTGGTATTATTTATGGGTCTTATTATACTATTTCAGCTAACATTTACTTTTATCTATAGTACTTTCAGAAAAAAAATTTCAGTTTTAGTAAAATAAGTAGATCCTAAACAGACTCTACATCTTCTTTTTGTATTCTCTATACTTGCAAAATTTCTAAAAAAGTAAAGATTAATAACTATGTAATTAATAAATTGTTTAAATTGCAAGTTTTTATATTTTGAAACTATGTATAAAATATAAGCTTATAAAGGATATAGTAAGTAATATCTGATTGAAACAAAATTTAATATGTGGATTAAAAGCATAAAAAACATAAAATTCAACGATTAGATTTTCAAAATAAGTAATAATGCCTATTTTATTGAGTAAGTCTATAACTAATTTTGTGGCTATACTTTGTTTATACATATGTACTTACATACTTTTACGAAAAGATGAAGATTATTATATGCACAACTAAGGATGCGTTTCACGAAATTAGGTTATGCAGGCAGCATTTAGTCCCATCTAATTCGGCCTAGGACTAAGTGATCATTCTCACGCAGTTGAGGATCAAATAGTTTAAAATAGAAAGCTAAGAGCCTTTAATAAATGGTATTATCTCAAAGCAGGTTAAGTGATTCAAATCAAGAGAGCACTAAGTAATCTACCTTTCATTTTCATACCATTGACGGTTCAAAAGTCAGAGGAAGCTAAAAGGATCTACAAGCTATTGAGTTGTATAAATCATATGATTGTGTTAAGCGAGAAATTATACCGTTTTCATGGTGGACTATGTTATTTGTCCACAATTCTACTTAAAAACTTCTACTTGTTCAAAATTGCTGAGTTAGTAATTAGTTTCTGTTTAGAAAAATTTATGACTCAGCAATTTTAAACAAGTAGAAATCTTTTAGGTAAATGGTGGACCATGTCCCTGTACTTTAAGCAAGTCCTTATTTCACTAACTTCAATTTCACTATAGAAAACTACATATTCAAAAAAAAAAAAAAAAAAAAAAAAAAAAGAAAAAAGAAAAAAACAAAAGAAAAATTGTTTCGATCGGCCACAAATACTCTTGTCCCTCCTTTATATATATATATATATATATATATATATATATATATATATATCATTTTTTTTAAACAGACCCAAAAGAAAATTCAATAATAACTGCAAATTCCCCGCATATTTAAGTCGAATTGCTTTGGAAAAAAAAGAAAAAGAAAAAAACAATTAAAATAAAAAGTAGATGAAGATAGTATATGTATAGGTACCAGTGTAAACGCAAGTGACATAGATGAGAGCTTCTCTAGGACCAGACATGGCCTCCAGCGGAGTTGCGTACCCAGGTCCCACTGTGTTGCAGCAAGCAGCGTGCCCACTATTCTCATTCCCCACCACTCCATGTTTCAACACACTCGCATCCGTAGCCATTTTTTTTAAATGACAAACAAGAAGATGAAAGAAAAGAGTAATCAGAGTCACATGTAAAAAAGAATCCTTCTCTATCTGTGAGTCTTATAATTGATAAGCTTGCGATCAGTGACAGAAACAGAACCGCGATCAGATAGTCTCACTTGCTTTTTGTTAGTTTGTGGTGGTTTCTCTCTGTTTTCCCAGCTTGCTCTGTTCCGATTGCTCTGCTCTGCTTTGGTTTTTATGGGTTGTTTAGTGCGAGACAGAGGGTTCGGAAAGTCCGCTAAACAGAGTGGAAATGAGCGTAATAGAAATAGATAGTACAACTGTATAAGATAAGTTCGATTTTTCTATTTAGTTTTTGAACTGAAAATACTTCGTAGATTAATTTATAATGTAAAATAAGAATTGTTATCAATTATTTATAGAAGTAAGAATTTATTATTTTTATCAATTTATTATTTTAACTCTATTTTTAAGTTTAGATTAATTAATTTGAAAGTATTTTTGACAGTAAAAAAATAATAATTAATTTTTTAATCCTCTTAATATATATAGAAAAGACTGGAGCGTCCTATCAAAAAAGAAAAAAAAAGGAAAAAGAAAAGACTGGGGCACAATGTCTTGATGAGTCACTTTTATACATGTAATATATTATCTCATCCAGTGGAAATGAGTGTAATAGAAATAGATAGTACAGAAAAGACTAGGGCACAATGTCTTGACGAGTCACTTCTATACATGTAATATATTAGCCCATCTAGTGTTAGTCTTATTAGTCTTGTTTGTTTGTTAGGAGATGGAGATGAAGATGGACATGGACATGGACATGGACATGGTCACGGTTTTTGTCTTTGTGCACTCCACTATTATGATTAATGTCTGGGGGGGATTTATCTTGAATTTCTCTCCTCTCTTTTTTTCTCTTTTTATCTTTTGTCTCATTATGAGGTTAAGATTTCTCCCACGTGTTTGAGGTATGGCTCATTTCTGGAATCTTGGCCCTTTCTTTTTAACAACCATAACCGTTTGTTTCTCTAGACTAATCCCTCAATATATGGTAGTTTACTTTTTACATTTTAGTTTACATCACAAAGTAATGCTATCTCTCTCCCCTCCATCGAATTGGCCACCACAAGAATGTGTCCCATTCCAAGCCTATTACTAGACGTGACAAATGGTCGGGTCGGGTTGGGTTAATGGGGTTACTGGTCAAATCAAGTCATTTCCAAGCTAGTGGGAATCAAGTCAAGTCAATTGAGTTGCGGATTGGGTCAGGTTGACTTGTATTTTCACATGATTTTTTATTTTATTTTATGAAAACATGTGTTTGCCATTTGGAGGTTGAGCAGCAAATCATATCATATCATTTCATCATATACTATATACTATATAATAAAAGTTGAGCTTAAAAGTCATAATTGTGCCAACTGGCTGCTCTCATTAATTAGTTAATTAATTTTATATTATTTTTTAGGTTATATTTCCTCAAATTATGGGATAATATTTAACAATTATTTAATTTAGGTAAAACTTTATCATTTAAATTTTAACAAATTTCAATTCTATTTAAACTAAAAGTTTATTATAAAAAATTCAAAACTTTAATATCAAATAATAACCCACGTTTTCTTTCTTAAAAAAAAAAAAAAACAGCGTTTTGACTTATATCCCAACTAAAAGTCTATCATCAATATTTTAAGAACAAATAATTAATAAATTAATTTTTTATTATTCTTTATGATATATTTCCTCAAATTAAGGGATAATATTTACTATTTAGTGATTGTTTAATTTAGATCAAACATATCATTTAAGATTTGGTATCTCATGCGCTAGACGCATGAAACAAGCCACTCACAAGTAGGTGCCACACGTGTGAGAGGCAGGTCTCATGCGCCTGGCGCATGAGAGATTTTTCCATCATTTATACTTCAACAATTTTAAATTATATTCAAACTAAAAGTCTATTATAAAAAATTCTAAACTTAAATCACAGACAAAAACTCACACTTTCTTTCTACATATATAAATAACCTTTTGACTTCTACTCTAACTAAAAGTCTATTATCAAGATCTTAAGAACAACTAAAACTCATGTTTTGACTTCTACTCTTACTAAAACTCTATATTATCAATATTTTAAGAACAACTAATTAATAAATTAAATTTATATTATTTGTAATGATATAATTTCTCAAATTAAGGGATAATATTTAGCAATTGTTTAATTTCGATAAAACTTATCATTAAACTTCAAAAAATTTAAATTCTAATCAAACTAAAAGTCTATTATCAAAAATTCTAAACCTAAACCCTAAACAACAACCTACATTTTCTTTCTCAAAAAAAAAAAAAAAAAAAAAAATCATTTTGTCGTCTACTCCAACTAAAAGTCTATTATCAACATTTTAAGAACAATTAATTAGTAAATTAATTTATATTATTTATTATGGTATATTTCCTCAAATTAAGAGATAACATTCAACAATTGTTTAATATAAATAAAACTAAAATTCTGTCATCAAAATTTTCTAAACGTAAATACCACACAACTCACAAATTTCTTTTTTTCCTCAAGTTGCATCTTATTAAATTAATATTTTATTAGAATATTAAGATAAAAGACTCTTGACTAAGAGATAAGATTTAACAAAAATTTATTTTAGAAAAAACTTTATCATCTAAATTTTAGAAATTTAAATTCTACTCTAGTTAATAGTCTATTATTAAAATTTTCAATATACATTAAGTCATGACTTTTCAATATAATCACTCTTAACCAGTAAAGTCACCCATATAATTAAATCCTACATAATATACCCTATATTTTTGTATTTTTTTCACTTTTTTTTCCAAGATGCAACTTACACTTATTGTTCATAATGCTTATTGTTTTAATTTAATAAATTCATCTTACTTATTATTCATTACTTCTGAATTTGTGTGAAGAATATAATGTCAAAGGAAGTGTACTATAAAGAAGCAAAACATTGGGCACCATTTAAGTTCTTGATTCTCTTATGTAAGTTTTTAATTTTTTTTATTCTCGATTTTTGAACTCTTTTGTGTATGTTTTGATTTTGGGTTTTGATTATTATATTTTAATTTGTGATTGTGTTTATTTTTTCAATTAGACTATCACTAGGAAAAAAAATGTATTAAGGAACTATTTTGTTTAATATTAGTTGTGTTGGCTATGGCATAGCCTTAATAGGATTAATCAAACTCATTACATATCTCATATTACAAATTAACACAAAGCACAAAGAGAATTTTTAAATATAAAAATAGATAAAAACTGACAATGTCCAAACTCTAAACAATCGGAACTTAAAGTAATTTTTTATTAAAATTACTTACTTATTTTAGAATTTATTATTACTTTTTATTTAATTATTTTGTTTTAATTATTTTTTTACAAAAAATTAGCTTACATAAGAATCTTCATCAAGCCATGCATCGCACAAGAATAATATTAGTTACTTGATGTAAAATGCATTACTTTGAATTTACCACTTATATCAAGAATGAGCTCAACTAAACAAATTAATACTTGTTTAATAATTTTAAAATTATACAAATCTCAACGTTATTAATCAAAACAAAAAAAGCACAAAGGATATGTAAAACAAATACACAAGTTTCATTTTCTACACAACATATTTACATCCCAAATCATAAATCAAAATTACAAAAGCCTTATTGGATAACTGTTTTGACAAAGAATAAAAATAGACAAGAAATTTACAATCTTGAAAACTAATTTTATAACATATTATAAATTGTGCTTGGCACTCTATTTCTATTTGAGAATATATATTAAAGTTTGATTGTTTACTTTTTTTTATTATAAATTATCTCTTTTATGAATATCATGCCATTGTTAAGCAACAAACTCTAAGAAATATCATAATTTATTTGGAAAAACTGTTTATTTTGGACATGAATTGTTAAAAAAAAAAATAGGCCTAATAATTCAAAATTTATGCTAATTTCATTGATACTCTGGCTTTGCTGTTTTCACACTTATGAATGTTTCTCATACATGTCTATAATTTTAAATATATATTTTTAACTTTACTGTAACTTATCTTTGCATATACTTTGTTATTTGATATCTAAAAATATTTACTCTTTACAAAATGCCTCAATCATTCATCTTTCAATTCATTTGCATGTAGTTATGTAAAAGTCTCAATCGATTTTTTACTCACAACAAACAATTAAACCAATATTGTCTTAATTCTATTATTTTTTACCCCAATTTTTTTTTTAAATTGCTTGGGTCGCAGGTTGGGTCAGGTTGGCTTGCAAAAAAGGGTTGGGTCATGGGTCAGCCTGTTTTTGTTTTGAGTCAAAAAATTCATGTCTGGGTTAGATATTTTTTGGGCCGGATTCTAACCAGTTTGCCATGTCTACCTATAACATATTTTTCAAATATACTAGTGGGTATAATTTGGAATTCATTTTTAAATTGTTGTTGTTTTGAAGTTATTTAGAGAACTAGCTTTTTTTTTTCTTCCTTTCCCCTAAATTAAATTAATTTGTTTTTTGAATTTTTTTATACTAATTGTAGCATTGAAGATATTTAATAATCATTAATTATCAGATAATTCCCTTAAGTCTTGAACCTGCAGTACCTCTAATCATGTCCCAATTCTAATAATTCCCTCAGGTCTTGAACTTATGCCAAGGAAAAAATTATTTCATTTTGAAGAGATATGGCTAACCGATCTTAGGTGTGGGGAGACAGTGGAAACAGCTTGGCTTTTAGGGGGGGGGGGGGAGGGGGATAGAATTTTGACACCATGATGCTAGAAAGAATTCAAAATGTGGGAAAGATCCTAGTTGGTGGAGTCGTAATTGTTTTGGTAATGTGAGAAGAGAATTGGAGAATAAGAAAATTCTACTAGTAATGACTGGAGAGGAGGCTATTCATGCAGGGTGTAATCACAATCTTAGGAAGCTCAAGTATGAAATTAATATTCTACTGGACTAAGAGGAAAAAAATGTAGGGGTGAAGATCACATATCCTGTGGTTGGAAAAGGGTGAAAAAAAATACTAAGTTTTTTCATAGTTAGGCTACAAAACGTATGAAGAAAAATTAAATCTTTGGCATTAGAGATTCATTAGGTTAGTGACACTCCCAAATCTTTTTCCTCTACTTTGGTGAATTACTATCAGACCCTCTTCACAACCACTAGTCCGAACTTAAATGAGGAAGCCTTGGATCATATCCCATATGTAATAACTACAGATATTAATCACAAACTTACAGAGGATTTCATGGAATGGAAAGTTCAAGTAGCACTCAAACAAATGGCCTCACTTAAAGCCCCAAGACCCAATGGAATATTCAGGAACATGTGCACGATTTTCTCACTATAAGTCTTTGCAATCTCGTGTATAAAATCTTTTCAAAGGTTTTAGCTAATAGATTGAAAAAAAAAATTCTCCCCCAGATCATTACTGAGTACCAGTTGGCCTTTGCTTAGGATAGAATTATTTTTGATAATATTTTGGTGGCCTTTGAGAGTTTACACTATATGAAGAATCATAATTCTAGTAACTCAAGATTATGAACCTTAAGCTTCATATGAGCAAAGTTTATGATAGAGTTGAGTGGATTTTTTTTGGAGAAGTCGACGAGGCAGATGGGTTTCAAAGAGAGGTGGATTGGTTTAATGATGACTTGTATTAAATATGTCACTTACTCTATTTTAGTGAATGGAGAACCTAGTGGGATGATTCATCCCACTCTCCCCTCTTTCTCTTTTTACTATGCACATAAGGATTGCACAACCTCATCAAGTAGGTTGCTAGACTCGGCGATATTAAAGGATCCTCTCTTTATAAAAAAGGCCCTAAACTTACCCATTTGTTTTTGGCAGATGACAACCTTCTATTTTGTAGGGCTACCCCATATGAATGTAATAGCATTTTAAAAATTCTTATTGCAGATGAGAGTGTGTTCAGACAAAAAATAAATAAAGAAAAGACCAAAATTTTCTTTAGTAAGTCGGCCATTGATGAAGCTAAACAAAAAATCAAGACTATTCTAGGGGTGCACAAAATTCAATAGTATGAGAAATATTTGGGGCTTCCCTCTTTCATAGGGAGGGGGAAAAAATGCTAGTTTCGATTATCTTAAAGATAGAGTTTGGTAAAAATTATAGGCCAGAAAAAAGGTTTTGGTTAAATCCATTGTCCAAGCTATTCCCATATATACAATTAGTTGTTTTAAAATACCACTCGACCTTTGTCAGGATATTGAAGTGCTCATCAGAAAGTTTTGGCAGGGTCAACGAGATGATAGAAAGAAGATTCATTGGGTAAAATGGGATGTTTTGTGCAAATCAAAGTTGGCTAGAGGGATGGGCTTTTGAGATTTGGCTATGTTCAATGATTCTCTTTTGGCTAAACAAGCTTGGAGGTTGCTTCATGATAAGAACTCCTTTCAAGTCTTTAAGGCTCGCTTCTTCCCTACAGTCTTAATAATGGAGGCTAAGAACTCTCATATTGGATTCTATGCTTGGAAGAGCATTTCAAAGGGTAGGAAGTTGCTAAAGCAGGAAGAAAAATGGAGGGTTGGAGAAGGTAAATCTATTACCTTGTGGGATGATTTTTGGTTGCCATACATGTAATGGTAAGGTCTCTTCATCGGTGAATGAGAACTTGAGAGAAGCAACAATTGGTCTACTTATAGATCCCCAAAGTCGACAATGGAAAGGACCCTTCATTGACAATTTATTCAAACCCTAGTAGGCAGCTGCTACTAAAACAATATACCTTGATCTTAGTCATTTTCCTTCAAATGACTCTTTATTTTGGCCAATGATGCATAATGGGATTTTGTATATACCCCATTTTGTACCCCTTATTACTCGAGTTCCCGTTCCCTAATGACAATATCACTAGGTAGGTCTAGGACTGGTCTAGGGCCTAGCCAAAAAACCTGTTTAGTTTAAAGATGTTTTTGGACGAGAAAAACTTACCGAAACGCTAAGCATGCGTACATAGCCTTGAGCATGTTTACACGTTAGGGTTTCAAAAAAGCTATATAATGAATTTTTTTGATGGAAAATGCGGTAGAGCTAATCTTACATCACCTGGGAAGAGCCCTGCCTCTTCACTTTGAACACTATAAAAAGGCCCCACGACCCTTTTTCCAAAAAGACATAAAATCAACTCCAAGAAAGTGATTTAAGAGAAGCTTTTTACTTTGAAAAGCGTCCTAAAACTAAAGTTTCTTGGCTAGGACCTATTCTGGCCCAAAGCCTTCTAGTTAAACTTGCTAACGCTTTAGGTATTTTGTTTTGTAGATTGATTGAGGGGAAAGGTCAAAATCAAGCTCTTGAAGCTATTTGTGTGAGGTATTAGTTCTTCCTTTTTTGTTTTGTTTTTACTAATGTTTTGTTTTGTACTACAAGTTTATTTCTTTGATAATTAAAAGCATGCTAGGTTTGTTTAGATGTAGTTTAATTGTGTGCTACCTACTGCGTTTCTGGGTAGAGATGCGTATGCATGCTCGTGCATGTATATGCATTTCCATCACCATCCATACACATAATTATGAATGCACACACATAGTTAACCTAGAAACCCAGATTTTCTTGTTCTTGGTTTTTATCCTACTTCTTTAGTTTAAATGCATGTTTTAGCTTTTGTTTGACTTGGATTATACATGAATAGGTCTCAGGTTAGTAGAATAACTTGTTTTATATGCTTGGTTTTATAGATTAATAACTAGGGTTCATATTTTGGATGAACAACATGAACACGTATAAGAACATGAACATGCATTGATGTTGCGATTAAAATAATGCAAACCCAAGTGCAAATTTTTCACAAGTAATATTATCTCAGTGAGTCCGAGGTTGATCCACAAGAAATGATTGACACTAATGTAAAAACCTCTATTATTAAGTAGTAAATAAAAATAGTTGTTTTTGTTTTTCTGCCCAAAGATTGAGCAAGATAATATTGAAACTATAATTTTAAATAGCAAAATAAATATAAGAAAAATTAATGGAAAGAAAACACTAGGATTTAAGGATTTACCTAATATTTTATCATATGAATTAGGATTATTTTATCATATGAGTTAAAAATAATCCTGATTCAACTCGCCTAATCAGAAGATAAAACAATAAAGTACTCAAACAATGTGTGAAGTATATTGAATATAAGTGATTGAGCAAATTATTCAATCGGCATGTTACAGGGAAGATTAAGCATTCAATATATTCTTAAATCATAATGAATCAAGGAGTTCAAACATTGATATAAATAAAAATCATATTAAATCTTAAAAATTTTTCAACATGCAATGATTCCAAATACTAAATCAATCTCAAAATTCAACCATCAACCCATAGAAAGCACATAGATAATCCCAAAAACACATGATAAAAATGCTAGGTTTCACCTCTAACCCTAGCTAGAGGTTTGGCCACACATTGTTCTGCAAAAGAAATCCATAAAAATAATGCTAAACATCTTTAAAAAAATAAAAAGATTAAAAACATTCTAGGGTTTTTCCCCTCCTATAACCCCAGCCTCCTCCAAAAGAAAAGGAGAAAATCCCTCAAATTTAGGATGAGAATCCCTTGATTGTAAGAATTTTATCTACTGTCAAATTCTAGCCCACTTTTGATCCACCTTTTAAGTTTTTCCAGAATTCATTTTTGTCTTCTAACTTTGCTTTCATTTAATCTAATTCTCTAAATTTCTAAGTTGATTCAATTAAGGTCTCTCCATCAACTTTTGTTAAATGTTGCAGTCAATTGACCAAATTATAAAAGTTTTTCTTTGAATTTTTTTAATTAAAAGAATCCAACTAATGATTGAAAACAAAGAGAGCTTAATCTATATATATAATAATAGGTGAAGCTAAGAGAAACTCAAATTAGAATTCCATATTAGAGTTCCAATTTTGTGCCATATGTCCTAAATTATTTATTTTTAAAGAGTTTTATTTCTTAATTTTAGAATAAAATGTGAGACCACATCATAAATATTCATCCAAGTGACTTATTAAATACAAAAATCATAGAGTCTAGAATAAATTAATTGTAAAAAAAAAAGTGCTTCACAATAATAAATAAATAAAACATGGACAATTTACATTATATACCTAACAATATCCTTACAAATTTTTTTAAACAGTTAACAAAATATAAAAATGACTATCAATAGTATTTAAATGATATATATATATATATATATAAGAATTATATTATGTATCTTATTATATATCTTTAAGTGTATCCATATATATATGCATGGAGTTATAAGCTACTTGAATATAAACTTTGAAACTTAGAGAACTTGATGAAATGCAAATCGTCAGTCCTTGTAAGTATGTCCAGATGGAGCCAAGTCCTCGTCTGCGTCCCTGTAAATATGAAAATATGGCTCTCTCAAGGTGGTCACCAGTGTGGTGCCTGCTACAACGTCTCTGATACCAAAGTCAATACAAGGAAACCTTTTAGGAAGAATCTCCAAATATCAGAGTAACTATGAGTGATTTTAGGTGTGTCTATGTACCTTGTGTCGATGCTGTGAGGGGTTTATATGTGTTTCTACTCCTTCTAGCCGTTGTGGCTATTATTGTGGTTTTAATGCCTATCTTGGTAACGCTTCATGCTTAGTAATGTAGGCTTTGATGGGCCTCCAACGGTTTGTATAGCTGGTCTTGTAACCGTTCGAGGAATTATTGATTGCATTGAATGGCTTCCTTACCTTCGTTAGTTACGTGGATCTATTGACGGGGTTATTTGGTTAGCTCGTTTGAGACAACAGGATTCGTCGGTCCTATCAGCTGCCCCCCGGGCTCTGTGGTCATCATTGCGGTGACGGCCACCAAGAGGTGAAAGTTTTTTTTTTTTTAACATGTCTCTTGGGATTTTCCTCCGCATTTACTGTGTAGTGGCGGCACTGGATGTGTTATGGCCATGTGGCGTGGTTTGAGGGGTGAATTTAATGCTCCACTCCAAGTGACTCTCGGTTTTCCCGCAGTTTTTTCAGTTTTTTTGTGCTTGGCTTTTTAAACTTCTCTTTTTCTCATTTTCCCTTTCACTTTCTCCAACCCCTAATCACTGCTATAAGCTTCTTCCGCTTAAATTTTTCTTTGTGATTTTCTCCGAGCTGGTGCGTTTAGTGGCTGAGTTTTCTGCATTTTCTCTTCGAGGTATGCCTTTCCTCCCCTCTCTATTTTCTTTTATGGCATAGATTATGAATCCTGATTTCTTTTTTCTTTTTTTTTTTGGCTGTGTTTTGGTTTTTGGGGTTTTTAGGATTCATCTATGTCTTTCTGTTTATAAGTTTATATGGTCAGTAGCTCTAAGGTTAGGGTAGTGTACCCCTCTATTTCCTTCTTGTTTGCTCGTTTAGGGGCTTCCTTAGGTACTTTTCGTGCTTTTCTCCCTTTGGTTGGGAATTTCATTTTTGAGGGTAGTGGTTTAGGTGTTGCGTTGGGTGAGTTATTCCCTGTACTTAGTCAATCGATTAGTTGGTTTAAGAGTTTGGTGGGTGAGAGGGAGAGAATGTTTGAGGTTCGATCCAATGAGCTCGAGACTAGGTTGTCTTCCAATGGCGACCCAGCAAAGGGGGATACTGTCGTCTCTACCCCTCGAGAAGTTAGGGCTTCTCATGCCCTAGAAGAAGTGTGTAGTTTGGACAGTGATACGATATCCAGATTTAGGGATAGGTTCCAATTCCCAGATAGGGTTAGGGTTCGTCTAACCAGTGAGGAAGAACGGGCCTGCCATTTCTTCCCTGGAGAGGTATGCTTTTACGAGGCTGCCTTTCTGAGGGGGCTTAGGCTTCCCGTCCATCCATTTATTATGGAGCTCTTAGGTTGATTTGGTATTGCTCCTGGGCAACTTATGCCCAATTCGTGGAGGATAGTGGTCAGCTGTATGGGGATATGGCTGGCAGCTACGGACGGAGATATGATTAAAGTGGATGAGCTCATCTACCTGTACCATTTAAAGGAGTCTAACGAGTACAGGTATTATGAACTAGTGCCCTGGGAGAGGAGGACTAGGATCGTCCGGGATCTGCCTTCGTCATTCAGATACTGGAAGTCCCGGTTCTTTTTTGTGTCTGGGGATGACTAGGAGACCCCCTCAGGCGAAGTTTGGGGTGATCTCCCAAGGTTGCTTCATCGGTGGGGAACCCCGAACTTAGGTACGTCATTATTTCTTTTAGTCCTTTATCTTTGCCTTTTGCACTTACTTCATCGTCACTAACCTTTCCGTTATTGTCTTGTGTAGTTAAGAGATGGCTTAAGCTCAAAAGCAGGTACAAGGAGCGCGTTGAGAAGGCCATTGAGTTCGTGAGGTCAATCGAGGATTTTGACGATTTAGTGGACCTGCGGACTCTTGCTTTTTATTGTCTCAGTCTTGATCCGTCGGCCTTTTTCCTACGCACTATTGAGATTGAGGAAAAGAAAAGTAAGTGTTAAGCTCGTCAGTGATGATTTTCTTGCATACGTTTATATTTTATCTCTTTTTTTTTTAACTGTCTTCCTCCCGCAGGAATGACGAAAAAATTTAATCAGAGTATGTATGCTCGAATGAGGGCTAAAAAGAACGAGCCCCTTTCCAATCTTGGGGCAAAAAATGTACGGGTGATGGACATGGGTGCCTTCGTCACTTTGGCTTCCCCTGTTACTCCTGGCACAGAGGTGACGAGGACAACCTCTTCTGCAACTTCGGTCGAAGAAATTCCTCTTATTCCTCACCGAAGTAAGAGGCAACGTAATGGGGAAAAGTTGAAGGAGAAGGCTGATTCCGGATTGTCCAGTGTTTGGGACGGCGCTGGGATTGCGCAAGTCCGGGCATGGGAGGCCTTCACTGTTGAGGAGATGAAGGTTTTCTTAGGTGCTTCCCCTAATGAGGTTGTGGATCGTCATCTCCACAAGCTCATTTAGGTAGTGTACTCGTGCTAACATCTCCCTTTACTTTTTTTTTTTTTTTTTGGTCTTGAGATCCTGCTCCCTTTTTTCAAGTGATGGGGGAGAGCCTTCACATCACCTCGGAGTACCTCACCCAAGAGGCCAAGGTCGCGTCTGCGGTGTTCAGGGTGGAGGCCTTGGAGGCGAAGAACTTGAAGCTGAAAAAAGATTTAATTGCCGCTATGGACGTGGCCAACTCCGTTAAGGAGAAGCTTAAGGTTGTGGGGGACGACCTTGGGGCTGAACGGCTGCTGACGATGGAAAAGGATGAACAACTCATGGCGTCGAAGGATAAACTTAAGACCATTGCTGCTAAGGCTGTTGAGGCTTTTCAACAAACTGAAGAGTACAACACTGTGCTCTTTAGTTGGTACTTCAAGGGATTTGAACTCCTAAGACGATACTTCGTCAAGCACCCAACGGGAATGGATCTAGAAAACCTCAATCTTGAAGAGGTGGACAAAGAAATGGCTGCTGATGAGGCCTCTCAGTCCATGGCCTTTGTAGGTGACGCCCCTGAGAATGCTCCTTTGCCTCCACCTGAAGACGATCTGGTTACGGACGCTTGAGCCTGTTTATTTTTTATCTTCGTTTTAAGTTTTGGATGCCTGATGTAACTTTAGTTCTAATTTCAGTACATTACTTTCATAATGTTTCCGGCCCAGCGTTTATGGGCTTTTTAACTTCAATGATGGAACAATGATGGGTGCCCGTAGTTTTTGGGCTTTTTATTAATGCATGATCATGTACTTACTTATTTGTATTTTCTTTTTGCATGACCTCTGCTTGTGTTACTCTTTTAGTCATCTCTTCTGTTTTAGCATCATATACTTGGTTGAATTTTCTGTTTGTGGCTTGTATTTTTGCTGGAGGGTAGTAACCCGTTAGTGGCTTGCTTTCATCCGAGAGGAGCCCAGTTTTGCTCCCTTTTCAGGAATTCGTCAATGATCTGCACCCGTCTAGGTGGAGCCCCCTCCCCCGTCCACTTTTTTTAAATTTTTTTTACTCCCTTTTGAGGGATTTGTCAGTAATTTACATCCGTCTAGGTGAAATCTTGTTACTTAGCCAATTTTTTGGCTTCTTCCCTTTTGAGGGATTCGTTAGTAAGTTACATCCGTCTAGGCGGAATCTTGTTACTTAGCCAATTTTTTTTTTTTTTTTTTTTGCATTAAGTCATTGCCTGAATAATTCTTTTATTGCTTTCAAAAATGAATACAACCGTCTGTTACATCTAGTGGTGGTACTTCTTCAAGTGCTCGATGTTCCAAGGTCGGGGGAGTCTCTGCCCAACTAAGGTTTCCAGGTGATAACTGCCTTGTCTGGAATAATGGACGACTCGGTAGGGCCCTTCCCAGGTTAGGCCAAGTTTCCCTTGGGCAGGATCTCTGGTTGTCGGGGACACTTTGTGTAGGACGAGGTCCCCTGTATCAAGTCGTCTGAGCTTCATTCTCTTGTTGTAGTAATCGACCATCTTCTGCTGGTACTTCATCATCTTGTTAGCGGTTCTGTCTCTGACTTCATCTAGGCAATCTAGGTTGACCCTTAGTTGACTGTCGTTGCTGTCCTCGTGGAACATTTCTCGTCTGATACTGCTTATTCCCACTTCGACTGGGATTATTGCCTCCGTGCTGTAAGTGAGTTTGAAAGGGGTTTCTCCTGTTGAGGTTCTTGTTGTAATCCTGTAAGCCCACAAGACATTAGGCAATTCCTTAGGCTAGGCACCCATAGCTTCGTCTAGCTTGGCTTTGATGATCCTGAGTAGTGTTCGATTAGTCACCTCCGTCTGTCCGTTTACCTGTGGATGTCCTGGGGATGAGAACTGGTTCTTGATCCCTAGGCCCGAGCAAAAATCCCTGAAGCTCTGACTGTCAAATTGACGCCCAATATCTGATATGATTGTCTGTGGAATCCCGAACCTGCAATTTATGTTCTTCCACACAAAGTTCTGGATTTTCGCCTTGGTGATGGTGCTAATGCCTCCGCTTCAACCCATTTAATGAAGTAATTAATAGCAACTACTAGGAACTTTACATGTCCTTTACCTTGGGGCAATGGGCCGACGATGTTGATTCCCCATTGTGCAAACGGCCAAGAGGAGGATATCGTTGTCAGTCTCTCGGCTAGAAGGCATTGGACATTCCCAAACCTCTAGCACCTATCGCATATCTTGACGAGCTCTCTCGCGTCCACCTGCATAGGCCAAAAGTATCCCATTCTGATGACTTTGCTTACTAGGGATTGGGGCCTGTGTGGTCTCTGCACACCCCTTCGTGAATTTCTTCCAAGATATACTTGGCTTCTTCTTCATCTACGCACTTCAGGTAGGGCATGGAAAAGCCCCTTTTGTACAGGGCGTCGTTCAAGATCGTGAATCTGGTTGCTCTCTTCCTGACCTTCCTGGCCTCCTCAACATCTTGTGGGAGACAGTCGTCTTGGAGGAATGATATGATCGGGGTCATCCAGTTGCCTGTGCTTTGGACTGTAAACGTAGAGACTTCTTCAATGCTAGGATGCTTTTAGACTTCCATATCTAAGCCCATGCTCGTTGATCCTTCCCCTAACGATGCTAGTTTTGTGATTTCGTCTGCTACCATGTTTTAGCTCCTAGGGATTTGCACGAATTCCACCCTATCAAATTCCTATGCCAAACACTTCGTTAGCTTGAGGTATTTTTGCATTCTTTCCTCCTTTGCCTTGTATTCCTCCTTTACTTGCCCTATTACTAGCTTAGAATTGCTCTGGAGAAGCAAGTTTTTAGCTCCCAGTGCCTTTCCTACCCTTAATCCTGTTAATATTTCTTCGTACTCGGCTTCATTATTGGTGGCTGGGAATTTTAGTTGAACTTCATATTTAAGCGTTTCTCCGTCTAGGGTGGTTATGACGACCCTTACTCCCCCCTTTTTTTGGGTGGACGAACCATCGGTTTGTATCGTCCACTGTTCTGTCTCGTCTGTGAGGCCATCTTTGCTTGGAAGAGTGAACTCAGTGATGAAGTCTGTCGGGGCCTATGCCTTAATGGCTGCCCTGGGGTGGTACGTGATGTTGAATTGGCTAAGCTCGATTGCCCATTGAACCATTCTCCCTGTTGCTTCGGGTTTGTTCATGGACTTCTTGATGGGCTGGTTTGTCATTATTAGGATGGGGTTTGCCTGAAAGTACGGTCGTAACTTGCGCGAATCTACTATTAATGCAAATGCAATCTTTTCAATCCTTGGGTACTTGGTTTCTGCACCTTGAAAAGCTTGGCTGACGTAGTAAACAGGGAGTTGCTTCTTGTCCACTTCTCGAATCAGTGCCGCACTCATGGCTGTGGCTGATACTGCCAAGTACAAATATAAGTTTTCTCCTTCCTTGGACGGACTTAGGAGGGGCGGTTTGCTTAAGTAACGCTTGAGTTCTTGAAAAGCTTCCTCACATTCATCAGTTTAGGCAAAAGCTTACTTCAATGTCTTGAAGAATGGCAAGCATTTGTCCGTCACTTTAGAGACGAACCTGTTGAGTGCCACTATCTGTGAGCTTCTGGACTTCTTTGACTGTCTTTGACAATGCCATATCGAGTATGGCTCGCACTTTCTTCGAGTTTGTTTCTATCCCCCTTTGGGACACCATGAATCCCAAGAACTTTCCCAAGGCTACTCCAAAGGCACACTTATCGGGGTTTAACTTCATCTAGTACTGTTAGAGTGTGGCGAATGTCTCTTTGAGGTCATCTAAATGGACAAGTTCTTCTTTACTTTTGACGAGCATGTCGTCCACATATACTTCCATATTTCTCCTAATTTGTTTGCTGAACATTTTATTCACTAACCTCTGGTAAGTTGCTCCTGCATTTTTTAGTCCGAAGGGCATTACCTGGTAGCAATAGAGCCCTTGGCTCATGATGAAGATAGTTTTCTCTTGGTCCTCTTCAGCCATCTTTATCTGGTTGTATCTTGAGAAGGCATCCATGAACATCAATAGCTTATGCCTTGCTGTTGAATCCACTAGCTGGTCTATCCTTTGGGCAAGCTTTGTTCAGGTCCGTGAAGTCGACGCATATCCTCCATTTCCCGTTTGCTTTCTTCACTAGGACGACATTGGCGAGCCATTATGGATAATAAACTTCTCGAATAAAACTAGCTGATAGCGACCTGTTAACCTCGTCCGTAATCGCTAGATTCTGTTCTGGAGCGAAGACCCATCGTCTTTGCTGGACGGGTTTCTTTTCAGGGTTCACATTTAGCTTGTGTTCAATGACCCTTGGGGATATGCTTGGCATGTCCTCGTGACTCTATGCAAAGACATCCAAGTTCTCTTTAAGGAACTAGACAAGTCTCGTCCTCATATCTGGACTCAATGTCATCCCTATCCTGGTCGTTTTTGCTGCTTCCCCCTCGACCAACTCCACCGTTTCTAGGGCTTCCACTTTCTCTTCTTCCTTTTCCTCGATCATCCACATATGGTTTTCTTTGGCAGCTAGCATGGCTTGGTAGCATTTCTAGGCTAGTACTTGATCCCCTTTCACCTCGCCTACACCGTTCTCTGTTGGGAACTTTACCTTCAAGCAATAGGTAGACGTGGTTGCTTTCTAACGGTTAAGCGTGGGTCTCTCGATAAGCACATTGTAAGATGAAGGGCAGTCTACCACTAAAAAATCCAATTGACGAGCCAACTGCCTCGGGTGAGTCCCCACTATAACTGTCAGCATCATTATGCGTTTAGGATACACCCTATCTCCACTGAAGCTGACAAGGGGAGAGTCAAATGGGCGAAGCCTTCCTGGATCTAGCTTCAGCTACTGGAAAGCGGAGAGGTAGATGATGTCCGCCGAGCTACCATTATCCACGAGGATTCTCCTGGTGTTGAATCCTTCTATCACGAGCATTATGACCAAAGGATTGTCGTGAGGCTGCTTCACTCCCCTAGCATCTTCTTTTGAAAAACACATGTCCAAGTCCATCCGTCTTTGCTTAAACGGGAGCATTCTGTGGATGGTGTTCACCTGCCTTTGATACGCTTTCTTGAGAGATTTGAATGACCCTCTTGTGGATGGGCCACCTGTGATTGTCTTTATCTCCCCGATTACACTTGGCGGGCACTGGGACTTGTGATCCTCGTCACTAGAGGAGGATTCGCGCTGGTTCTTATTGTCGCCTCTGAATCTGCTAGTTTCCCTTTTTTTCACATACTTTTGCAGTTTCCCTTTTTGTATAAGTTCTTCTATCTACTCCTTTAGGTCCCTGCAATCCTTTGTGTAGTGGCTGTGATCATTGTGGAATCGGCAGTACTTCTTGTCACAAACGTTGGGAGATGAATGTAATGGCCTTGGCCATTTAAGGTAGTGTTCATCCTTAATTTGCGCTAAAATTTTGTCGACAGGCATAATTAAAGGAGTGAATTTTACCATTCGGAGAGTTTTTTCATCTTTCCTTTTACTCCCGTCATTTGTTCGACGATCTGGGCGCTCCATTTTTTGCCCTCTGCGTTCGTCCGCCTTTCTTCCCTTGTCTTCTAGTTTTTCCATGTCCTTTATGGCCGCTAACGCATCTTTTGCATTCATGTACTTTTGTGCCTTCAAGAGTATCTCTGCCATCGTCTTAGGAGGATTCTTCGCAAGTGAAACCACGAACTCTTTGGATTTCAACCCCGCTTTAAAGGTTGTTAACTGCACCTTGTCGTTAGCTTCGTCCACCTCCAGAGTCTCCCGGGTAAAGCGTTTCACGTATGACCTTAGGGTTTCTTTCTCCCTTTGTCTTATGGTGAGTAAGTGGCCTGCAGGCCTCTTAGGGTGTTGCCTCCCGACGAAGTGGCGTAGAAATGCGTTACTCAACTGCTCGAATTTGTCAATGGACGATGTTGGCAACTTGGTAAACCATTCCTCGCCGCTCCCTTGAGAGTGGTGGTGGGGAAGGAACAACATAGTATTTCGTCAGGAGGTTGTTAAAGGCCTAATGTCATCTTGAAGGTATTGAGGTGGTCCTGAGGGTCCTTAAGTCCGTCATACAGCTCAAGCTAAGGTAGGCGAAACTTCGACGGCATAGGGCATTCCAAGACTGCTGTGGTGAAGGACGAATCTGTTGCCCTGACTATTCTGTCTAGGCTTTGGTCTATTTTTTCCCTAATGGCGTTCCTCAATTCGTCCATCTCCTTCCTCATCTCTTGGAGAAGATTCGAGTTTTGTTCTTCTGGAGTAACTGGCCCTTGACGGTCACTTCTTATATGGCTATCTCCTTCGTCCTCTCGATTGGCCCTAAACCGATTCTCCTCCTGCTGAAGCCTAATCCTCATTTCTTGATTCTGTCTGGTGAACTCTTCAATGGTAGCTGCAAGGGCCTGGACTTGCAGAGCTAACGCTGCAGAATCTTGGTTGGACTCCATCTAAGTGCAGAAGTTAATTGGAAACTATGCTTTCGAACCTAAGTATGAAAATGTTGCTTCCCACAGACAGTGCCAAACTAATGAAATGCAAATCATCAGTCCTTGTAAGTACGCCCGGATGGAGTCGAGTCCTCGTATACGTCCCTGTAAATATGAAAATATGGCTCCCTCAAGGTGGTCACTGGTGTGGTGCTTGCCACAACGTCTTCGATGCCAAAGTTAGTACAAGGAAACCTTTTAGGAAGAATCTCCAAATATTAGAGTAACTATGAGTGATTTTAGGTGTGTCTATGTACCTTGTGTCGATGCTGTGAGGGGTTTATATGTGTTTCTACTCCTTCTAGCCGTTGTGGCTATTATTGTGGTTTTAATGCCTATATTGGTAACACTTCATGCTCAGTATTGTAGGCTTTGATGGGCCTCCAACGGTCTGTATAGCTGGTCTTCTAACCGT
Organism: Lithocarpus polystachyus; assembly: GCA_033629205.1. NCBI lineage: Eukaryota > Viridiplantae > Streptophyta > Magnoliopsida > Fagales > Fagaceae > Lithocarpus > Lithocarpus polystachyus. The sequence goes on along the minus strand of CM066163.1, from coordinate 10,899,369 downwards.
CCGAGGTATTATTGACTGCATTGAATGACTTCCTTACCTTCGTCAGTGACGTGGATCTATTGACGGTGTTATTTGCTTAGCTCGTTTGAGACAACAAGATTCATTGGTCCTATCAGAACTGAAATAGGCAAAAACAAAATTAAAAAATTGAAATAAATTCTGATAAAACTTGGACAATGAATTTTACATTTAGCATTTTTATCTATTTTCTGCCACAGAAAAACTTGGACTACTCCTTCCATCCCAAACATATTAAAATAAAGAAAGAGATAAATTATTCTTAAAATAATAGGTGAAGCTGAGAGAAACTCAAATTAGAATTTCAAATTAGAGTTCCAATTTTACGCCATGTGTCTTAAATTATTTATTTTTAAAGAGTTTTATTTCTTAATTTTAAAATCAAATGTGAGACCACATCATAAATATTCATCCAAGTGACTTATTAAATACAAAAATCAAAGAGTCTAGAATAAATGAATCGTAAAAAAAAAAAAAAAGTGCTTCACAATAATAAATAAATAAAACATGGACAATTTACATTTTATACCTAATAATATCCTTACAAATTTTTTTAAAGAGTTAACAAAATATAAAAATGACTATCAATAGTATTTAAATTATATATATAGGAATTATATTATGCATCTTATTATTTATCTTTAAGTGTATTCATGTATATGCATGGGATTACAAGCTTCTTCTTTTTTTTTTTAGTAAAAGGGTTACAAGCTAGTTGAATATAAACTTTGAAACTTAGAGAATTAAAATAGACAAAAACAAAATTAAAAAAAATAAATTTTGATAAAACTTAGACGATAAATTTTACATTTTAGCATTTTTATTTATTTTCTGCCATAGAAAAACTTGGGCTACTCCTTCCATCCCAAACATATTAAAATAAAGAAAGAGATAAATTATTCTTAAAATAATAGATGAAGCTAAGAGAAATTCAAATTAGAGTTCCAAATCAGAGTTCCAATTGTGCGCCTAGTATCCTAAATTTATTTTTAAAGAGTTTTATTTCTTAATATTAGAATTACATGTGAGATAACATCATAAATATTCATCAAAGTGACTTATTAAATACAAAAAGCAAAGAGTCTAGAATAAATGAATCGTAAAAAAAAAATTGTTTCATAATAATAAATAAATAAAACATGGACAATTTACATTTTGTACTTAATAATATCCTTACAAAATTTTTTAAAGAGTTAAAAAAAATATAAAAATGACTATCAATAGTATTTAAATTATATATATAGAAATTATATTATGTATCTTATTATATATCTTTAAGTATATTCATGTATGTGCACAGGGTTACAAACTAGTTAAATATAAACTTTGAAACTTAGAGAATTGATATAGACGAAAACAAAATTAAAAAAAAAACTGAAATGAATTTTGATAAAACTTAGACGATAAATGTTACATTTTAGCATTTTTATCTATTTTCTGCCCTAGAAAAACTTGGGCTACTCCTTCCATCCCAAACATATTAAAATAAAGAAAGAGATAAATTATTCTTAAAATATTCGTCTCAATTCCATTCGTTTACTTTCCTCGCTTTGAAAAGTATTGAAGGGTATGGCGGGTGCAGCAATAGTGGGTGGATGATGGAAGTGGGACCTTTGTTACTGTTAATGCACATGCCTGCTATTGCGGATATCATCATATTTGCAAAGGATTCAGAATTATTATTGTTTTAATAATTAGGGTAAATTCCAGAAAACACCCTTGAGGTTTGGGTTAATGACAGTTAGGTCTAAAATATTTTAAAAATGACCAATTTAGTCCTTAAAAGACAAAAAAAAAAAAAACCCTTACACCGTTAACCCTCTTAGCCCTCTGTTACACTTTTCTTTTTTTGTCTTTCTTCCTCACAGACCTGCTCTTCCACTCTTCCTCTCGGTGGTTCCTTTGATTCTCACAGCCAAAACCCCACTCTCCCTCCCTAACCTCAGATTTGCTACCACCACCACCAACCATAAAACCCAGCCAAACCATAGCATCAAGACCCAAATCCAAAAAACTATAGCATCCTCCACTTAAATCCAAAAAACCATAGCATCCTCCATTGCAAATCCACCCCATACCGGAAACCACCACCACCACTGAAAACCACTGTCGGCCACAAAATCTAAAGAAAAAAAAACCCCAAAACCCAAAACAAACCACACAAACATCAGATCCCACCACCACTGCTGGCCACAAGACCTAAAAAAAAAAAAAAAAACCCACAAACCCAAAACAAACCAACCACATCAGAGCCCACCACCACCACCGAAAACCATCGCTGCCCACAAAACCCAAAGAAAAAAAAAACCCAAAACAAACCAACCACACATCATAGCCCACCACCACCATCGAAAACCACCACCGGCCGTAAAACCCAAAAAAAAAAAAAAAACTCAAAACCATCCAACCACACATCAGAGCCCACCAAAAAAATTATCAACAAACCAAAACCAACCACTAGAAAATGCACCACCACCGCAATTACCACCCAAACCATAACTCACTGCCACCAAACCCATGCACCACTATGAAGAAAAGAGGCATGGACGAGAGAAACAGAGGCTCGAGAAGGAGGAGAGTGGATCGGCTTGGAGAGAGAGAGAGGATGAGAGGGAGAAGGAGAGGTATGAGGAAGAAGAGAGGAAACAGAGAGACAAATAGGATTGAGAAAAAAAAAAAGTAACGAAGGAAATAAAAATGGTAATAACATTGTAAGGTTTTTTTTTTTTTTTTTTTTTTTTTTTTTTTTTTTTTTTTGTCTTTTAAGGACTAAATTGGTCATTTAAAAAAAATCTTGGACCTAACTGTCATTAACCCAAACCTCAGGGGTATTTTCTAGAATTTACCCTAATAATTATATTACCGGAAAGATCAGAGCAAGATTAAGGATTTTTATTTTTTTAATTTTTTATGACGAAAATAAGCATTTGATAAATTGGACGTTGTAACTTGGAATTATAAACTAATCTTTCAGACAAGAAGAGGCTATATAAAGTAACATTTTGGGTAAATTTTGCTAACCTACCCTGAGATTTGGGCTACTGCTAACTAAGTCCAAGACATTTTAAAATTGATCAATTTGATCCATTAAACCAATGTAGTCCCTAAACACCATTAATGACGTTAGTCCCTCTCTTTGATTCTAACTCGTCCCTCTATTTTCTCTTTTGTCCCTCTCTTCTCTCCTTGTTTGTACACTAAACCTAGCCAAACCCATACCCCTCTCTTTTCTCTCAGTTTGTACAGCAAACCCAGCCAAACCAATACCAAATTGGTGACAAATATACACAGAAAATAACTTCCACAACATTTTTACAACATTTTCACAACAAATCATAGGTGGTTAGTTGTTATTGGTTCAAATTTGAACCTAACACTAAGATTACTTTTTTGCCCCAACAATAACAACCAGTAACAGCATGCCACTTAGAATTTGTTATAAAAATGTTGTAGTCATATCATTTCTCAAATCAAACTCTTCTCCTGTACAAAACCAAACAAAATCACCGCCTCACCTGCATAGAAAAATCTTACCCATCACTGATTCAGGCACATATACACGGTACATCCAAATCCATTTTGAAATCAACCCCAAAATACCATTTTCGAAACCCTAATAGCCAACACTCAAAACACCTAGTACTCCATTTTACAAATCCAAATCAAAATCACTAAATCCCTAAATCCCTACAGCCAATAGAAAACTCAATCCCTAAATTAACCAAACCAAAAATCAATCGCAAAACCAAACACAAAAGGGGGTTTTTTTATGAGAAAAAAAAGAAAAAAGAAAAGAGAAGAGAATAAGAGAGAAATAAAGAGTAAGAGGTAGTGGCTGGCGGTTGTGGTGGTGTGGGCTTCGTGGTGTTCGGCCATGGCTGAGCTTGAGAGAGAAATAATCAAGAGAGAGAGAGAGAGAGAGAGAGAGAGAGAGAGAGAGAGAGAGAGAGAGAGCCACTGCGGTAAAGGCTCTCGGTGACTGTGGCTTGATGTGATAGCCATGAGGTTTTGGAGGATCTGAGTTTATGGTTAGGGAATGATGAGAGAAGATAGGTAGATGCGAGAATCAGAGAGAGGAGAAAGAGAAGAGATCTGAGCAAGTAACTAACGGATTGAGATGGGCCTAACGGTGTTTAATAAGGACCAAATGGGTTTTAGGGACCAAATGGGTCAGTTTTAAAATATTTTGGACCTAGTTGGTATTAATCCAACACTTGATTGGTATTAGTCTAAAGATGGGGTAGTGAAATTTACCCTAACATATATTTTTGATACACAGAGATATTCTCTTTCTAGGTGAGACTTCGTGCGTGTGCGTGAACTAGACTTTGAGACCTTATCTACTAAAATTTCTTTGCCAACATAAATATAATTAATCTATAGGAGTGATTTGGCGTATTAAAATCTAAATTTTAATTAATATGTTAGACAGTGCATCTAAATTATTGGACAGTGCATCAAAATGAGTTGGATAGTGCGTCTAAATTTTGATGCGCTTTCCAATATAAATATAATTAATAAGTTGAGACTTCGTGCATCAAAATAAGTTGGACAGTGCATCAAAATGAGTAAAGTGGAATTATTAAAATCTAAAATTTCAAATTTTGATGCACTGTCCAACTTATTTGATGAAATGAGTAAAGTGGTTATCTTTCACATGAAATTTGACACGTCAGAAAAAAAAAAGACACGTAACCCTACTTTAATTTGTTTTGGTGATGTTCTAAAAAAATAAAAAAAGATTTGGTGATTTAAATACACAAATTGGCGAGTCCCACTAAATGTTATTTTGTTTTGCAAACTGTTTTCAAAAAATTGTTTTTAGAAAGTTGTTCTCAAAATTACTGTACAAATTAGTTTTCAAAAATTTATATCTATTTTCTCAACTCAGATTCACCATTCAATAATATAAAAATTTACCCTTCTCAAAAAAAAAAAAAAAAAAACTAATATAATAATTTAAGGTTAAATTACAGTAACCTACCTTGAAGTTTGGGATAATACCAAACCCATTCAAAAATTTTAAAATATGACCAATTTGAATCTTAAATACAAACGACGTGTAATGCCATTTATTCATTATCTCCCAAACATTTTTTCTGTTCATTTGTATTCTTCATTTTCTCTCTTCGTCGCCCATAATATAAACACTTGTCTCTCACTCCCAAGCTTAAACCAGTATCCAAAGGATATACACAACCATATAGTTAAGAAACATTCAAAAAAAAAAAAATTCTCATTAAATTAAATTCCACTTTCCAAAACCATACACATTCTCATTTGGGAAATTTTTTTTATAGAACATTAAAAAAAAAAAAATCTCACTACATTAATAATCAAATCAAGACCAACCCATTTAGATCCAGTATCACACAAGACGATCCAACATAGATCAACTAAATCAAACAACCATCCACCGTCAAACGTCAAACATACCCAAATCAAAAAGAGCAAGACTTAGGTACAATATTTAGGTGCTGTTTCTTAGGTTCCTCTCTTAAGATTCTACCATGTAGATTTTTTTTCATGGAATAAAAATGTATTTTTTAGTTAAGTAGCCACATGGCTGAATCTTAAGAGGGGAACCTAAGGAACAGCACTTAAGGTACTGTATCTAAGTTTTGTCCAATAAAAAATATTACAAAACAAGAACTAGACCCACAATAGAGACTAACCTAGCAACCACTGTCCACCATAACACCACCAATCACTACCCACTCTCCTTAACAGTTCCAACTATCCAACATCATATATTTCACAGCCCAAACCCAAATTAATAAATTAAAAAAAAAAAAAAAAAACCTATACCCATGACAGTGAGCTCCACCAAATAGTGATCTTGCAATCGCCGGTCGCCACTTATTGCGACCTAGGACGCCGTCCACCATCCTCCTTGATAGTGACTGAACCACCTAACTTTAAATGATAGCGTATGGCGTGAGATTTGTGGGTATATTGGTTTTGAAACCGTTCATGTGGTGGAGTGTGTTGGTCCTTTGTTGAGTTTGAAACCTTATGGCTCAGCTTGGCTTGAGAGAGAGAGAGAGAGAGAGTTTTTGGCATGAAGAAGAGAGAGTAAAGAGAGGAAAGGGAAAACTTAAAAATGAATTAAATGATTTAATAAACGGTGCACAAATGGTGTTAGTGTTTAAGGACCACATTGGTCATTTTTTAAAGCCTTCAGATGTGTTTGGTATTATCCCATATCTCAGGGTAGGTTATTATAATTTACCCATAATTTTATTTTCTCATTTTTATCACTTCTCTCTCTCTCTCTCTCTCTGAGTGATGGTTGACAATGTTAATATCGTATTTTGTTTACCCTCATTTCAGATGCCAAAAATCCCAGTTTGGCTTTTAAAAAAGGAAAAGATTTCTCTGCAAACCATTTAAACTCTGCTAATATCGTTTTATTGGATGTGAATTTTGAAAATCTAACAATTAAATTGCATATTCTTATTATATCCTTCATACTTGCAAAATTTTAAGAAGATAACTATATCATCAATCAAATGTTTAAACTTCAAGTTTTTGTAATCTAAAATTATGCATAAAATATAATTTTATAGATCTAATAGTAAATAACATCTGATTTGAACGAAATTTGATATGCATGTGAAGAACATAAACTACATTAAATCAAATGGTTAGATTTTCAAAATTCATATTCAATAAAAAGATACATGAGGAATTTTAAGAGTTTCTCTATAACTAGTTTAGAGATAAACTATCCTTTAAAAAGTTTTCGAATTACAATTTTGACATTGGGATCAAGAGAATGTTAAAAATAATTTGATTTATCTCAATCTAACATCAAATTAACCAATTTCATGAGTGCAGTGTTCAAATGACCAAAATGCCCATTGTTAACCCATAATCAACGACTTCAAAAATTCACCCAATGGCTAAATTTCATTATTTCACATCAAAAATAATATTTCTAAACATTTGTCAAAAGTTTAACTTAGTTTTTCCATGATCAACTCAGGTTCGGCCTTGATTTGACCAAAACCCTGACCATTCGATAAGGATTAATTTAACCTCATGTTGTAGAAAATTGAATTCCCTTCAAAATGATAGCTCATGAACCAAATTGGATTTAAAATTAACAAGATATCGCAATAACAATGATGACTTATGCCAAGGATCCAAAACACCATTGTAGAACCAAATAAATAGACATTCTATTTTACTACACTTGCAATGTTATTGCACAAGAAAAGTTGATCATCCAACATATCTCCACTAGCAGGATGGTAGTTGATCCACTTACTGAGGTCACTGCTAAATATGTGGTTTAGACTCATCGTAGGAGTTTGAAATTTTGTTGGTATTGATATGTTCTTTTTGATACCTTATAGACATTGTGATATTGCATAATGAGCACATTATTTGATAATATGTCACCATGCTTAGATTAATCTATTCACATGAATGATCACCATGGTGCTTGAGTAGTGAGCGGGATGAAACATAGTGATCACTTTAGCATTTTGGAAAGCGAGCAAGTGATCATCTTAAGTAGCGAGTGGGAGCTTTGCCGTAGCATACAAATTATACTATAAATGCTGTAGTCAACAAATTAAGGGAGTGGTTGTATAAATCCCTACATTGTCACTATATGAGGCTTCATTTACCATTACATGATCCCCCCCCCCCCCCTTTTTTGACCTAGAAGCATGTCATGAAGGCTTGATGTTGCTACTTAGCATGTCATCTTAGGCCATGATAAGATACGATCTCACAAAGCATGTCTAGGATAGCAGTCAAGTGTGAATGAATTAGCATGAGTGTCTCTTAAAGATTATTTAGAACACTATTCTTCCTATGGCATATAGTCCTAATGATTATGATGAATCTTTGTTTTTCAACATAATCTTGAGCATATTATATGCTATGGAATCAAATGTTGCTTTGAATTTCGGAATCATGGGGTATTAAAGAAACTTGAACTAGTGCAATAAAATAATTTGTGACATAGATGAGATATTATGAGTGATGTACTATGTTAGTTTAGATGATGACTTAATATAGTACTCATGCCCTACACACTTCATTTTCTGTATGAAGAAAGGATTGAATTAGAGATTGAGAGGATCCATTTCTGACTATAGTTCCGAGTATGGACGGGTGGAAGATATTAGTAATTGGGTCAGATTTGACACGACCCGTAACCCATGGCCTAAGAATTGTCCACATGGGTTATTAAGTGTATTTAACTTTGAGCTCAAATTTAAACTGATCTTATATAAGTTGTCAAAATTAGTAGTGAAGTGTTAAGATGATTAATTGAGTGTTTGAAGGACCATTCATCCTAATAGTGGGGTTTATCCCTATCTACTTTTATTTTTTTTATTTTTAAGAAAGTTTTAACTTATGGTGTCCGCTTTATTATCAGACCAAGACATTAAGCAGTTTTTTATGTAGGCAGAGATTGAACTTTAGATATCTTATTCAACCATCTAAGACTTTACCAATTGAGTTATCAAAAATCCACCTATCTACTTTAAATACTCCTACAATAGTTAGAAAACTGCAGACTAAGGGTGTGTTCGTTTGGAGGTGAAATAGAGTAGATGGAAAACTTTTGAGAGAAAATGGGAAGGAAAACTTTTTTGAAGTGTGTTTGGTTAGGTGGAGAGGAAGGAAAATAAATGGTGGGGTTCAGGTGTTTTCTCCTCGAGCCCACCAAAATATTTTCTTCTCAAAATGGAGAGAAAATTGAAGGAAGAAAATGAGGCTGCGTAATGGATGAAAATGCCCATTTGCACTTGTATACGGGCAATTTGTCAAGCTCCTCTCTCTCTCTCTTTGATTTCCTAGTCTGTGGGTGTGGTAGTTGTTTTTTTTTTTTTCTTTTTTGTTTAGCCAGACATGATTTTTTTTTTGGGGACATGATTTTTATTTTTTAATAAATTGGGTAATTGCTTTTTTTTTTTGGTCACTTTTTTTGTTTTAATTGAGCATTATTTTTTAACAAGAATATATAAGTAAATTTATACAAACTCACTTTTTCCATCCCTCCACTTTTTCACTCCCAACCAAACAAAAATGAGAGAAATTAAAATCTTTTTTATCCTCCCATCATTTTAGATTGGAGGACAAATCATTTTGAACAATTTTACCTTGTGTATTTTTTTATAACTTATTTATTGAAAAGGGATATAAATTAAATAATTCTTTAAAAGGATAATATATCTGTTTATTTGTTGAAGCCAAGAAAAAAAAAAGGGGGAAAAGAAGACCTAGCTAAAAAATGCCAAACTGACACTTCGTAAAACCTCAAGTAAGTTGGTATAATTTATCAAATTAAATATTTCTAAGTTTCCAAGTACTTTTTTTTTTCCCGGTAAATATTAATGGAAGCAATTTATTATTCCTCTAATTACTGGGTTGTATAAGAGTGATAATACAATGACGAACAAATTGCATTTATCTTAATTCTTAAGGTCCTTAAATATCGAGATTTAATTTGATCAGTATTGCAGCTCATTGCTTGGTTATAGACTGATTCTGTTTTGAACAAGATAATTAATGTCTTAGTCAGATCCAAAAGAGCAGCCTCTGCGGAGCCTTTAGCTTTACATTGTAAATGCCTAAATTCCATTAACAAATATGCTCCTTTAGTTTGAAGGATCGACTATCCTCTAGGACCTGTAGTGACGTAGAGTTCAAGATCAATTAATAAACAACAAAGCATATGAAATTTCTCACAATGCTTCATATAAATTCCGCTTCATCAAGCCAGTGATACTCAATTCCATTATCGAAAGAGAGCAAAATTTAAAAGAGAAATCTCCCAAAAGCAAAAATAAGAGAGAACAATTTGTCAAGGAATACGTATCCCCTGAAGTGGTAATGCAATACCCACAATTATAGGTAAACGTCAACCACTTTCACCGTAAAGCCTATGTTTTCCTTCGCTTGGAGGTTGAAAATATGAGATCAATGTCATTTAAACCATTGGTGCTGACAACACAGGTTAGGCGATACGTGTTCCAATAAAATTAGCAAGCCTCAGAAATTAAAAAAATCAAAATGAAAGGAAAAGGCTAACTACAAGACGCTTGAATAAGCAGATTCAGACTTGAACCTGTGATCAATAGATGGCAGACATATGAAAAACCAAAGGAAAAATTCTGACGCAGTGCCGCAAAATCACCAAAAATCATTGCATGAACACTCCCCGTCCTTGAAGTGGTGATATCTATTGGCATCTCTGACAACAATTTCCCTCTTCATAATGGTGCTTATGAATTTTAAAACTGTGTGACAGTCTCCACAAACACGAAGATTCTTAACTACCCGAATAACTGTCCCCGGGACAGCCTTAAGCAACCCGTAGGCCACAGCCAACCTCTCACTATGCCAAAATAGTTGTCTTTCCTTCTCTTGCCACTCCATGTCATGTAAAACAGAACTTATATCTGGAACATAACCCCTTCTCCTCATCTCTTCATCCAACTTCTTAAGCAAACCAAAAATCACATCCTTCATAGAATGAGTGGTCTCCCCAGCATAAAACACTTCGCTTTCCTTTCCCAATTCAATACAACTATAGCCTGGTTGCTTTTTAACTTCCATGAATGCCATCAACTTTCTCACCTTTGAAACCTTTTCCCACAATTCAGCTCTAGCATAAATATTAGACAACAGTATATATGTGGATGGATCTTCTGGTTCTAAACTTAATAGATGATCAGCAACCCTAATTCCCATTTCAATATTATTATGGTGCTTGCAGGCACTTAGTAAAGCTGCCCAAGTAGGTTCATCAGGCTTAAATGGCATTGCATTAATGAGATTCTCAGCCTCATCTAGCTGTCCTGACCGACTAAGAAGATCCAAGAAGCATGTGTAGTGCTGCAGAGAAGGATTAAGCCCATAATCCTCCTTCATAGATTTGAATAGATAACGGCCTTTACTTACTAAGCCAACATGGCTACAAGCATAAATCAATCCAACAAAGGTCACTTCATTTGGCTTTACTCCAGCATAAATCATCTCATCATAAATAGCCAATGCCTCCTTTGCTTGCCCATGCTGAGCTGTCCCAACGATTATAGAAGTCCAAGAAACTACATCTCTTCGTTGCATCCTACCAAAAATTTCCTTTGCAGCCAGAATATCACTACATTTGGCATACATATCTACAAGGGCATTACTTATAAATATGCAAGACTCATAACCAAGCGTGATAACTAGGCCATGAATCTGCTTCCCAAGTTCCAGCACTGCTAGATTAGCACTTGCACCAACAATGCTTGAAAGAACTAATGGATCAACTATGTTGACTCCTACTCTTCGCATTTCAATAAATAAATAAAACGCATCAACCCCATTCCCACTCTGTACCAACCCTGATATAAAGGCTGTCCAAGAAAATAAATTCCTGACTGGTACCCTCTGAAACAGGTCACTAGCCTCCGATTTCCTCCCATGTCGAGCATACCCAGATATCATAGCAGTCCAAGAAACTGAATTTTTCAAAGAAATTGAATCGAAAACCCCTCGTGCGTTATCAAGTAATCCACACTTAGCATACATATCAACTAAGGATGACTTGACAACGTTGTCGTCACGAAATGGAGACAACACAAAGTGGGCATGCACTTGCTTGCCTTTCCTAAAATCACCCAAGGTAGTACATGCCTTAACAAGGCTAGCAAGCACAAAATGGTCAGGTCCTAACTCATCATCCTTGAGCATGGAGGGGAACATGGAAAGAGTTAAGTGGGGGAGGTTGGCCTGGTTGTGGGCAGTGAGAATGGAGGCCCATGAGACATGGTCTCTGTGGGGCATTTCGTCGAACAAGTGAAGGGCATCTTGAATGAGACCACATTTGCCGTACGCGTCTATAAGGGTGTTGGGCAAAGGACCACAGTGCTCTAGGCCAGCTTTGATGATTTGAGAATGAAGGTTTTTGGCAGTAAGTGGGGTATGGCGCCTCACACAAAGTTGGAGTTGATGGAGATAGTGAGGGATAAGCATTCATCAAAGTTTTGGCCTAAATCTATCAGGTTAAGGATTTTTGTTTTTTGAGACCAACGTTAGTTAGCCAAAGTGGGCGGAGTCTCTGTTATATACTACTAGCGCCAGTGAGTCTGCCTCAACTCCTTCTCCCTTCCCCTTCATCTAAGGCTCTGCGCTCATTATACTTTTACTTTTTTTTTTTGCTTATTAATATTATACTTCACTTTTGCTGCTTCTCTCTACTCTCTAGTCTCTACTACCGCTTCTTCTTCTTATTGTGGTTATTACTTGTTATGTTGCATTTTCTTGGTTAACGCCACAGGTCTATATATCACGATAACAAATGGGTTATACAGCGCCCAGGCTTTATTGACTTACGTCAAAGCCCATTTTTTTCTAACTTTAAATAAATAAAAATAAAAAAGGTCAAGCCCATGGTTGTTCCACCTATTAATAATTTTTTTTTCTTATAATTCTATTTCTTTTATGCGTATAATTTTATAGTTGAGGATGAATGATTTGAGCTTGGATCACTCTTTCATATACACCGTTGACACCGAAAATTTGAATGCAAACGCTAGCCCGAACCAAGTAAGCATGGGCCTAAAGTGAGCATGGTGGACCCATGGGTCAGTTGTAAACCCATGAAAGAACTGGAACCACAGCTGGGAATTGTAGCCTAAAAAAGGGAATAATAGGGGCCTCGAATAAGGTGCAAGAGAGAAGGATTTGAACGAGATTGAAGCATGAGCATTACCATCAACTCTTTTATAAAAAATATCATTTTGATACATTAAAAATCTACTTTATTATTTTATCACATTATTTTACAATATCTCATTCATCACATGTTTTATTATTCAATTCTATACATTAAAAATAATATTTATAACACATTAAAATCATATATTAACTCATCCCCATCATCAGCATCAACAATAACAACAACAGCACAACCACCACTGTCGCAACAACGGCCACCAATAACCACTGTCGCAACAACACCGACCACCACCACCAGCACAAACCCACATCCACCAACACCACCTTGTTAAAAAAAAAAAAAAAAACTTAACCAGAGAGAGGCAGAGTGAAAGGCGAATAGAGAGGAGAGGGAAGAGGGATCGACGGCAGCCTCAAGGTGAGATCGGCTGTGACTGGAGAGGGTGAGACCGTGAGTGAGATTGGCAAGATCGAGCTTAGCTGAGTGAGATAGGCGAGACTGAGCTTGGCTGAGTGAGATTGATGATGACTACAACCACCACAATCCACCACCACTGTCAACCATAACCAAAACCCAAAATCAACCAACCAATCCACTACCACCGCCCACTCTAACAAAAACCCAAAATCAAACCAACCACCAAAATCAACTCATAACCGCCACCACCCACCAACATCAGTCCATCACAGAACCCATGAAAATCAACCCATAACCACTCGTTGCCAAATCCACCATCAAATCACAACAAAAACCAACAAAAAACAAAAAGAAAAAGAAAAAAACAAAAAGAAACCACTGCCATAGAGATCAGCCTGGCTTGATGCTTTATCTTGGGTTTCGTCATAGAGGGAGGCAATGACGTTGAGTAGAGGGAGAGAGAGCAGAGAAATGGTTGAACAAGGAGAGAGAGAGAGAGAGAGAGAGAGAGAGAGAGAGAGAGAGAGAGCATAAATTGGTCGGACAAGGAAATGAGGAGACATAGGGAAGAAAGAAAAAGGTAAGAAGAAAAGAAAGTGGGTCCATCATGAATAAATAAATAATATAAGTTATAAGATTTGTAAATAGTGCGCTCTTAAATTTGAGATTGCATTGTAACATGTTGCAACAAAATTTAAGATATAAAACACCTTATGAGGCTCATATTTTGGGGTTTGGTGTGCCAAATGCCAAAAATTTGGCATATGGCATACATTCTACGAATGCTCTAAGAAGAAGTAGATGCAAAGGTCCATAGAAGGATGGAACAGCCACGAAGGCCAAACCCCCCTATGAAAGAACCTAAGAGAGAAAGGGACGAAACAACACGATTTCATCAAAGCAAGAATGAGACCCCTCTAGAAAGATCCACAGATTCCCAAAATAGGGATGACATCATCCATGATGTAGCACTCCTCAGGTAAAGGTTGACTGTCCAAGGTTTGGGGAGAGGGTATAGTTTGACTAGAGAAGATACCTTAAGAAATGGCAAACCAATTAGTAACTTTAATGGGTTGTTCAACCAAAGAAGCATCTATATCAGTTGCGAATAAGTAGCTTAAGACCTGTTAAGTCACTTTTGCCATCTAAAAGCTTCGCAATGTTATACTCACAGTTCTACAGAAGGGACCTATACCCACGACACCCAATAATGTTGTATGACATGTTTAAGGGAAGAGTCTTCTATTACGGGAAAGGACCAAGATACTTTAAAGGGGTTGATTTGCTAGGAGAGCAAAACAAGAATGAACGAGGCAAGAGATCGTGTAAAGGCAACCACCCTAAGGAGGAACGGCAGAACCAATTAAGAAGATGATGAAATAGTAATTTCCACCCTCCAAGCACGGGTATAAAAGGAGGTGACCATGCAAGGAAGAGGATTATCAACTCATAAACAAAAAAGCAACTCAGCTCACTCAAATAGAAGTCTTAGCCTAGAACCATCAGTTAAGACATCAATCCTTTAGTGTAAGGAGAAGAAAATACTTTTTGTGTACAATTAGATATTTGATACAAGTCACATTGTTCCGAAGTTTGAAACCTCACAAGTTTTGTGGACTTTGACCCCAATATACAAGGCTCTGGGAGATAGGGCCTAGGGCTTTATGACTCGATCCTGTTAGGTTCTAAGAATTAGGAACTAATGTATTAGAACTTCAATTTGTAATGTTGGCAAACCATGATCAAAACATTCTTTAAGTTGTGTGTTAGACTTGCTCAAAGTGTGGCTCTTAATGTAAAGTTGGAATTGAGTTTTATGCAGAATTCACTGTGCACTTTCTGTCTGACTCGATCGATCGAAAATTAGACTCGATCGATCGAAAGTCGTGCAGATTGTTTTTCTGCAGAATTTTCCAACTCAGCCCTAGCCCATTTAATGTATAGAGTTTTATGTTTTGCCCTAAGTATATAAGGGAAAAGCCTAGCCACGTTTTCAGAGTTCTGGATGCTGTGTTTGTGAATCTCATTGTGAGATCTAGAGATGTTTACCTTCACATACACTTAGGGTTTACAAACTCAAGACTTATGTCAAGAGCTTGGTAAATCATACAGTTGCAGAATCAAAGATCTTAAAGAAATACAAGCAGGTGCGCTTGTGGATTGCTGAAGAATTCAAGAAAAAAGGAGTCCGTGGATCTCGGAGCTATCATGGGATCGTGGTAGTAAGTTTCCTACACTTGGATAGCAATATGATGTTAGTGGTCTAAGTCTTATTGTATAAACTTCGATTCTTTCATAGTGAATTCAGTTTTACCTTAAGGATAGCTAGGTTAAATCATCCCCAGGTTTTTTTACCGGTTTGGTTTTCCTGGGTCATCAGATCTTTGTGTTATTTATTTTCTGCTGCTTTATTGTTTTTGATTATTTGTGTTAACCTAGTTCTGCTTAAATTACCTAAGTTAATAACTTGGCTAATTCTCTAGGTTAATCTGTTGGGTTTAAGGGGTCTAAACGAATTGACAAGTGGTATCAGAGCGGGTTGCTTGTGTTTTTGATCTTTTTGCTGATCCTTGACCCCTGTTGTCATGGAACACAGACATTCTCTTGTTGTTCCACCTCACTTTGATGGAAACAATTATGCTTATTGGAAAGTAAGGATGAAAGCATTCCTGAAATCCATTGATGAGAGAGTCTGGAACTCAGTTGAGTACGGATGGGAGAAACCCACTACTCCTGTGAGTGAGTGGCAAACTTCTCAAAAGGAGGCAGCCGCTTTCAATAGCAAAGCTATGAATGCTATTTTTAATGCTGTTTCCATGGAGGAATTTAAGAGAATCTCTATTGTTGAGGTTGCTCATACTGCTTGGAAAATCCTCCAGACTGTGCATGAAGGCACAAAGGCAGTTAAGATAAATAAATTGCAGCAGTTAACCTCTAGATTTGAAAGCATTAGAATGAATGATGATGAATCTTTTGATGAGTTCTATGCTAAACTGAATGATATTGTTAATTCTGCATATAATTTGGGTGAAATCTATGATCAACCTAAAATTGTTAGGAAGATTCTTAGATCTTTAACTGAGGATTTTAGACCCAAAGTGACTGCCATCACTGAGAGCAAGGATGTGGACTCCATCCCTATTGATGAACTTGTAGGATCTCTTCAGTCCTATGAGTTAGACCTCCCTAAGACTAACAAATCCAAATCAATGGCTCTTAAGTCTGTTGATGATGTTGAGGATGGTGGATTTGATGATGAACTCTCTGCTACAGAGATTGCCTATCTTGCCAAGAACTTTAGAAACTTTCTTAGGAATAATAACAGAAGGGCAAGAGGCAAGAACATTGCTGAACCTAGAAATTTTAGGAGGAATGATCCCACTAAGGTTAATAACACTGAAAAACCTAAAGAGAAAGTAGACCAGCCTTCTAATAATTCTTTGGGACAACAATGTTATGGTTGTCAAGGGTATGGTCATTTGAAATCTGAATGTCCTACATACTTGAAGTCTAAGGGTAAGGCTATGGCTGTAACCCTTAGTGATGATGAAGTTTCTGACAATGAATCCGCTAGTGATGAGGATGGAAACTTCATTGCTTTCACTGCTACTAAAGTAGTTAATGAAAGCATATCTGTTGAAGAGAACCCTTCTAATGATGAACTCTCTGAGGATGCAGATTTACAAGAAGTCTATAATAAACTTTGCAAAGTTGCTTAAAGGATGCCATGAATGTTGATTTAGGCTTGAAGAAAATTGCATCTTTGGAACTTCAAAAGAAAAATTTACTTGTAAAATTGTTTGATGCAAATGAGCTTTTGAATAATGTGAAAACTGAGAACATGCTTTTACTTGATAAAGTCAAATGTTTGGAACTTGAATTATCTGTTGCTAGAGAACAAACTAATAGGTCTGCAAGCTCCAAACTTGATCACATTCTGAGTGTTCAAAAGTCTCCCTCATACAAAACTGATTTAGGTTTTGAGGAAAGTATTTCTGTGCTTGAACCTTCTTCCACAAAATTTGTTCCCTCTTCTGAACCTCCTAAGAGTGAGATTGTCAAACCCTTGGTGAGTGAACCTGTCAAATCTGTAGATGTTGCTCCACCGAGGAAGATTAAGGTTGATCTTCAAGCTTCTCATTCTAGAGCTTCTCCTTCTTCTAAGGGCAAGTTGCATGATAAGCCTGCATGGGTTTGTCATTTTTGTGGAAAGTCTGGACACATTCGTCCAAATTGTTTTAAGTTGCAAGCTGCAAAGCGAGCAAGTAAACCTAAAGTACCTGTGCCCCAAGCACATGATCCTATGGTACTTATTGGTGAATTGGTAAAGGTGTTAAACCTTTATTCCAATCCTGGAGTTGCTCAGAATTCTAATGTGAATTATAACTCCAATGCAAGATTTGCATCTAAAAAGTTTTGGATGCAAAAGGCTCAACCTAATTGAGTCTGTCTGACATGGTCCTTGTGCTTCATTGCTCTACCTTTTGTGACCTTTGTTTCTAGGATTTGCATTGCATAACATTCATGCATTTCATTCTAGAATGTGTGTTTTTTTTATATAAAAAAAAAAAAAAATTTTTGCAAATTGTATTTTTGCTATTTTTCCTTGAATTTGAAGACAAGGTTGGTCAATCAATTTTAGCATAATATGTTTATGTACCTTGTTTAGTTTTGATGCACTTTACTAGCTAAAGTTTTGTTGTGCATGTTGTGTGGGAAGATGCTATATTTGTTGATCACATGATCTTGATCTTGAAGTCTTATGTTTTTTATTGTTGGACTTAAACTTATTGAGAAAGGCATAAATAACTATCTCACCACTGTTTACTAGCCAATCATGAACACCTTAGTGCATATCGTAAGATTTTGTGCTCGAGAAAGTGTAGCACATGCACAAAAGACCATAAGGTATAGCCTCTATTAAAATTGGTGTGTACATTAGTGGGCTATAATAATTTCACAATTCATAAAATTGGTTTGTACATTATCCCGGCTTTTATTAAGTTTCTAATCAATTAAATTGAATAATGAGGCAAATCAAGAAACTTACATGATTGCAAGCTTTTATTCTAGGAGATGTGAGAGTTATATGATGTAACTCTTTAAGTAATAGTCTCTTTCAATTTCATGTGATGAATTTTGTAGAAATTGTAATTAATCAATATGTGCATATCACCTCACATGTTTCTCATGCTTATGCTAGTTGCACACACTACACAAGTTATTCTTTGCTAAACTGTGTACATGTTATTGTGTGTTTTTGGTCTGACCAACCAAGTTTGAATATTTCTGAAAATTGATGCGAAACATGTTTGCTTGTCTGATTGGTTGAGAGATATTGAGGGATAATCTTACTTTGAGAGATTTGGATTGAAAACATGGGTTTTTGGAAAAACATTTCATCTCATACTCATGCATTTTGTCTTAAAATCTAATGCTTTGAGGAGATTTTGAGCTAATTTGTTTCAATTTTCAAAAAATTTATTTTTCAAGATTTTCGATCGATCGAGTCTGTTTTTCGATCGATCGAAAATGTTTTAAAAAACTCACTAAAGTCTCTGTGTGTTTCGATCGGTTCTCGATTGACTCTGGATCAATCGAAGGATTTTTGACCGATCGAATCTGTTTTTCGATCGATTGAAAATCGGGTTGACTGGTTTTAAAAAGATCTTTTTCACGTGATCTCTTTACTTTTTCAAATCTTTTTAAAAACGTTTTTGTCTCCTCACCAACCGGTCAAAGCAATTTTTGGTGATTTTGTCGTTTTCCTCCGATCTTTTTGCACAATTCCTCTCTCCCAAGGCCGGTAAGACTTTTTTGCCCTCTCCTTTTGTTTTTATTTTCTAGTTTCATGCATTTTTCCATGCATTTTTGGGCTATTTTCGGCATTTTGGTTTTTGTTAATTTTGGAATTGATTTTTGGAGTTTTTTTTTTCAATTTTAATCATGGGTTTTTGTGGGGACACCTTATCTAAGCACTACATGTGGTTTAATTTGATTAGTTTGGTACTTTGTGAGAAATTTGAAAACCTAGGGCTTGAAATTGATAAATTTGGGGTTTTTGTTCAATTGGATTGAAATTGATGAAATTGGCTTATTGGATAGATTAATTTGATCATTATATTGTGTCAATTAACTGTTGGGTTGATCAATTAATCAATTTGTTGTGTTTTGAAAACATTGGTTTTTCAAATTGGGTATTTTTTATAAGAGTTGCTTGCTCAAGCCAATTTTGTTAATTAAGATTATATTTGAACTTGTCACTGCATTAGTTCATGCATCATTCGCATATTTTGTTCATACATCATATAGTTTTTTTTTGTGCTAACTTGCAGTCTGCCCTTTGTTTTTTTTTTTTTTTTTTTTTTTGCTCTTTTCTTTCTGTGTCTCTCCTTTCTTTCCTTAGCACCATGCCTAGGAAAACTAGAGCCCATAGGACTTCTGACCCTTCACCTTCTTTCGATAGTGATCGGTTTCCTAGTGAGTCAAATCAGATGACCTATGAGACCTTGAACCTTAGGCGTCATATCTGGGCTGAGCGTAGGGTCATACTAGATGAGGTAGATCCTGAAGTGAGACGTAACTTTGAGCGTCGGAGTTAGTTATCTTTGCTCGAGTTTGAGCATCCTCCTTCTCCTGCCACCTTGATTAGAGAGTTCTATTCGAACCTCTCTATCCACATCTATGATACCAACACCTTAGTTAAGGTTTGGTTACGAGGTGTAGAGTATCGCATTACCCCTACGGTGGTGTCTGATACTCTTGGGGTGCCCATTGTTGACCATCCCTGTTAGGATATGTGCCCTTAAATCCTATTGTATGATGCTATGTATGATATTATGTATGACATTATGTGAGAAATGATGTATGACTTAATATTGTGTTTAATAAAGTTGTTTTATTCTTATCTAAAATAATAATAACATGAATATTCGGACATTATCAAATAGTCCATGAGATGCATAGTATGTGATTTATGTGATTTAGTCACAGAAGATATAGATCACAAGTTCTTTGTAAACTCAGAATTTTGGTTCATAGTCGGTGATGAAATTGGGCATTTCATCTGCGAAGACTATAACATAATAACTACGATGATTTGTCTTGATCATGGAAGTGGTGACTTCTAGTTAATATGTTGATATGTTTTAAGAGTTAAGACATATTGAACTGGACCGCTGTGAGATTTATTATTTTCCTAACGACTGTCAATTGAATAATAAATCTCACGACTTGTATTCACATGAACTCTTAATCCTGAGAGAATAATGGACCTGATCATGAAATGTAGGTTGCTTTGATATATCAGGAGTGAGATCTAAAGTAACGGTCAAAACCTCAGTATGTTGGGCAGCCACATTTAGTGTTGATGGAACATATATTCTCAAGATGGAATTCATAGTCTCTTCTGGTGGACATCCTTGATGAGCTACGTGCATTGCGAGCAGATTTGGCGAGTTCTCGTCATTCTCCTCCACCTCCTTTTGATGATGAGTGAATGCCCTTTGGCAATTCGTCACAAAAAGGGGGAGTGCATTCTATTGTGTAGTTCATATGTATCTAGGAGATTTTTGTGGAGATTTTCATTTTAGGGGTAGTTTTGTACTTAGTAGTGATACTGCGGAGCTTGTGGAGTTATTAGATTGTATCTAGGCGCTTCACTGTGTATTTACATTTTTAGCTCTTGATTAGGAGATATTTTTGTTGAGATACATTTTGATGTATATGTTTCTTGATTCACTATGCTACTCTGCTTATTGTTTTATATTTATGATGTTATTCATGATATATGTCTTTATTTTGTGTCATGTGAAATCAAGAAGTTATTTTTATATATATCCTGTTTTTTTCCACACATGCGTTTATGTGTTTGTTAAGTGTTATAGGAATATACAGGTTGTTTTAGTCGTGCTGCTGTCTACTTTGCAACTGTTAGATAATAGTTAGGTTGAATTGTTTAAGTGGCTTTTTATTTTGTAATGGGCTGTTTCATTTTGTAAACTTTGAGCTTTTTGTTGAGTCTGTGTTTTGTCACGGATTGCCAAAGGGGGAGTTTGTTAGGTTCTAAGAATTAGGAACTAATGTATTAGAACTTCAATTTGTAATGTTGGCAAACCATGATCAAAACATTCTTTAAGTTGTGTGTTAGACTTGCTCAAAGTGTGGCTCTTAATGTAAAGTTAGAATTGAGTTTTATGCAGAATTCACTGTGCACTTTCTGCCTGACTCGATCGATCGAAAATTAGGCTCGATCGATCGAAAATTAGGCTCGATCGATCGAAAGTCGTGCAGATTATTTTTCTGCAGAATTTTCTAACTCAGCCCTAGCCCATTTAATGTATAGGGTTTTATGTTTTGCCCTAAGTATATAAGGGAAAACCCTAGCCACGTTTTCAGAGTTCTGGATGCTGTGTTTGTGAATCTCATTATGAGATCTAGAGATGTTTACCTTCACATACACTTAGGGTTTACAAACTCAAGACTTATGTCAAGAGCTTGGTAAATCATACAGTTGCAGAATCAAAGATCTTAAAGAAATACAAGCAGGTGCACTTGTGGATTGCTGAAGAATTCAAGAAAGAAGGAGTCCGTGGATCTCGGAGCTATCATGGGGTCGTGGTAGTAAGTTTCCTACACTTGGGTAGCAATAGGATGTTAGTGGTCTAAGTCTTATTGTGTAAACTTCGATTCTTTCATAGTGAATTCAGTTTTACCTTGAGGATAGCTAGGTTAAATCCTCCTCAGGTTTTTTACCGGTTTGGTTTTCCTGGGTCATCAGATCTTTGTGTTATTTATTTTCCGCTGCTTTATTGTTTTTGATTATTTGTGTTAACCTAGTTCTGCTTAAATTACCTAAGTTAATCACTTGGCTAATTCTCTAGGTTAATCTGTTGGGTTTAAGGGGTCTAAACGAACTGACAGATCCCTTCGTAGAAAGTCCGTAAAGTTCTATGGCTTGAAATAATTGATATTTGCTGAGTAATATTGCTTTCTAGCCTAACATACTATATTGTTTTTGCATATTTTCGCTGGTTGTTGGATTGTTTGCTTGCGCACAAGTTGGTCGAGTAAAATGGCCTCACTTGGTCGCCGTGGGACTAAGCCCAACTCTCTATACTCTTAATATCTCTATCTCGGCTCTAACAAGCACAAGTTTTAGTAGATTCATAACTAGATTTGAGTAAGGTTGTAAATGAGCTGAGTTTTGTCGAGTATCGAATGTTCAAGTTCAACTTGACAATTTATATAAAATGTTCAAACTAGGCTTGAGTTTGAGCTTGTTAGATAGTCTAACAGCTTGAGCTTGAGCTTGAGCTCAGCTTGGCTAGGCTTGGCTTAATTCATTAGTTAATCCAAGCTCAAACTCAATATCAAGCTTTTGAACTTGAGATACAATACAAGTATATTATCAAGCCTATTTAGTTAGACATAAGTTTCTAACCCCAATTAATTAAAGACATATTAAGATATGAGTTTATTTTTCAAGCTTTTAAGCCCATAAACTAGCTTAAGCACGACTTATATTTTATCAAGTTTATTGTTCACAAGCCTGTTCATGAACTATATTTTTTGCTTTGGCTTTGCTCTTTTATTAAACAATCCTAAAATTAAGGCTCAAGCTTAACTCGTTTATAAACAAACAAACATAAATGAGTTTTTTATTGAGCCAAGCTCGAGTTGTTTATGAACAGTTCGGTTCATTTACAATCCTAGATTTAGGCTTGGCTAAACCACAAAAAGGGGCCCACAACATCATGAAGTATCAATTAAGGAGTCCAAATCTTCTGTCTTACTTCTCCTACTCCACTCTATACTTCGCAAATAAAAACTTGCCGAATGTCACTAATTTAATTAAATCCTACCATTATTGACTTTTTTATTTTAAATAAAATAAAAAAACCCAACACTGCCAACCAACGCCACCAGTCCACCCCCAAACTTAGCTGTTGACACCCCATTTTGCAACCTGTATTTAATCTCACATGGAGGGTATGAGGGTAATTTCACCTTGAAAATATTCATCTTGATTCTGGTCATTAGATCCTTAATCTCATTTCACCAAAATGATCTTGATATTGTAACGATCAAATCAACTGGACATGAGCCCTAATCGGATTATTAGATTGAAAGTTATCATCAAATCAAGTTTTAATGGCCAAGATGCATTATCACAAATTGAGTCTAACTATATGTGAATATGAACAATTGATTCCAATTGGTTATAATTATAATCAATTTGATATTAATGATGTGTCATAATTTGAGTGGTTAGGACTACATTTTATGGTAAGGTTGCACACACTTAATTAATTAGATAGTCAAGCATTAATTATTCAATGAGTAATTTGTGCAATTATCTTTTAATTAGGGTAAATTTGAAACTAATTAAGTTTGAAATGGGAGTGATTGAAGCCTATTAATGTTAATTGGAAACTAATTTGGGATCTATTAATGTTAATTGTGCTGAAATTATTTTCTAACAAATGACTTCTGCTCACCATTTTATTGATATCTCTTAGAATATTTTGAATCTGTAAATGAGGTTAATTTTCCCAGAAACTAGACATTCGAGGCTTCAATTTGAGCGCAAGAACGAGACAATTTCGATCAGAATTGAGGAAGATATGTTTTTTTGAATTTGGCTTTACAGAC
Organism: Lithocarpus polystachyus; assembly: GCA_033629205.1. Lineage (NCBI taxonomy): Eukaryota > Viridiplantae > Streptophyta > Magnoliopsida > Fagales > Fagaceae > Lithocarpus > Lithocarpus polystachyus. Next base: position 10,875,584 of record CM066163.1, on the reverse strand, counting down.
TGCTACAATAGCTATGGGAAAACCGAATTTTACTTTCTTCTCACTCTCACCAATCTCTAAATTTAATGCACCCGATTTCCCTAAAGGCTAAAATAAGGTCTAGATTCATGATTATTTGTTAACCCTCATTAAATAACATTCCATTCATATTTTCTCCACTGCTACTATATAAACCTCCCCTCTCCTCCATTCCGAGACACACAAAACCCCCCATTTCTTCTCCTCTCTTGAGTTTGTCGGGGGCGGAAAAGTTTTCCTTCCGACAAATGAGATTTATGATAGGTCGGGGGCCTAAACCGAAACTCGATGATGGGCTTAACGCACAGCCCAAAGGATATCGGTGAAGATCCAAAGAATTCACTGTGTTTTATGCCTTGAGCCTAGATTGAGATTGACAAGAATAGCCCATAAACAATCCCTGCAGCAAACACGTCAGCATGACCAAAAAGCATATTACAAGAAATAGCCCAGAGGTAAAACGTTTCTGTAGAAAATAGCCCAGCGGTAAAATGTTTCTGCAGAAAATAGCCCAGCGGTAAAGTGAGATTGAACAGAATACAGCTATTTCACAGACTAGGGAAAGTATCTATGTTTCAAACTCATCATCCGTTAGCTCTAGAGAAGAGTCTTCTAATACAATAATATGAGAGAAAAATTCTATAGTAACAGTTACATCATTGCCATCAATAGTAAATGAATAAATAAATATCATAGGTTCCATTATGACAAATATCGAGGAAGGCTTAGTGTGAGATGAAAGGAGAGAGAGAGATTCCAGCTAGCGCAGCAAGATCATTATGGCGCCAAGGCATGCTCATGGATATAGTTTAAGCAGTGAGTAGTGAGAGACATTTCGAGTAGTATGAGTAGTATGAGAAAGTATTAAGTAAAGCTGTTGGGACTTTCTGCTGGGGTAGACAAGTGTTTGTGAGTAGAGGTATGGGGAGTATTTTGAGCTAGGAGCTGGGGGAACTTAGTTTTTGAGCTTGAAACTAAGAACATAGTGACTTTTTCAAAACGTAGAGAAGGTTTTTTTTTTGCAGAAAGATTAAGTAGGAGTTCTTTTTGGGTGTGTCCTTGTATGTTCTTGTGTCTTGGTGAAACATTAATGGAGAGTTCCATTTATAGTTGGATTTTAGGGGGTGATTAGCAAATAATCTTTGCTAATTCTTGCTCAATCTTCAGAAAAAATATTTAGAGAATCGTTCCCAGGATTCTAGCCAATAGTGGTAGGAAGATTTTTACTGTTTTGGGTAAGATTAGTTGGGATTCTGCCTTAGCATTGAATGCTAATTTGCCTTGGCTGATGGGATTAGAACATGTATTAGACTAATGACCTTGGTTATGTTGCTGCTAGTATCAGAGTTTCTCAGGGCAGATTGCATCACCCCAAGCTAGGTGTCAACCTTGAAGCCCTTGCTGGAATTCTGCTGGGATCCCTTTGGTGCCCTCTAAACCACATTTCCCTAAGTTTCCTCATTTGTGGTTTATGTGCTTGGTCCATGAACCAGAAAACATACGATTTTGGTATGAAAATGAACTGATTCCAGGTTGTTTCAGGAGCTTTAGTGGTCTGATTCATGGCTGCTTAATGACTCTTGACCAGCTGGGTTGAAGAAGAAAGAAGGACAGCTAGGACAGTTGGCTTTCAGCTTTCTAGCTTTCTGTCACATCAGTTTCAGCTTTATGTCACATGGGGAATGATGGAATTTCAGCTTGTAGAGGAAAGGTTTCGCCCCTGATGGACACGTGTCCCTCTTCTAATCTGATTGGACAAGTTAGAACTTGGTGGCAGTGGGCTCCAGCTGTTAATATGTTGCTGAAATTTGGCTAGTCAGCTCACGTGACCTCCAGCTACGGGGATTTGTGTGTGGACTGGGCCGGTTCAGTTGGGCTTCATAGTTGAGCTCCTTTGGGTTTGGACATTTCTACAAAATGAAGAGTTTTACCATGGGTGATATACATGGGTTTTCATGAATTTTGTAAGAGAGGTATTTCTTGAGGAATGAGTAATTATATTTCCCATGAGTAAGGGATTTAATATATGTGAAATAACACTTGATTTTGTAAATATGTGTCAAAATAGCATTTGTGGTTTGTAAGATTAGTGCCAAAATAGTTTTTGGGCTTAGTAAAATAGGTGTCAAATTATTATTTGGGCTTTATAAGACTAGTGTCAAAATAGTTTTTGGGCTTAATAAAATAGATGCCAAATTATTATTTAGCTTTGTAAAATAGTGCCAAATTAGTATTTGGGCTTTAGTAAAATAGGTGCCAAATTGTTATTTGGGCATTAGTAAATAGTGCCAAATTAGTATTTGGGCTTTGTAAAATAGTTTAAGATTTTGTAGAAATATTGTCATGTAGTAACGGACTTTTAGAGGTGCCATATAGCAACGGACTTTTAGAGATGCCATGTAGCAACGGGCTTTTTAGAGATGCAGTGTAGCAACGGGCTTTTAAGATGCCATGTAGCAACGAGCTTTGTAAAGGGTATTGTTAGTTTTTTTTTTAGTCTTGCCCACAAGTTAAGTGGTTTTGGGCTTTTGTTGTGGAGATAATGTAATTTTGTGGCCCAATATTGGTAGTAATATGATGGGTATTTTTGTGAAAAATCTAGATTGGATAATATGTGGATAATATGCATGAGAGGGCCCAAGGTAATTTATGGGGCTTATATAGGGATATTTGTTTAGGCCTAATTACGTAGAGAATATTTGAGTAATATATATATATATATATATATATATATAAATATAGGGAATATTTATGTGGGTTTAAACTAATGTGTGGGCTCATGTGGGTATTTTGTGAGTGGGCTAATGAAATTAGGCCTCTAAAATTTGTACCTCAACAGAGTTTTAGTGAAGTAGAGTAGTCTTGTCATATTTTAGTCTTCCTGAGACTTAAGGTATTAAGTGAGACTTACTCTCTCTCTCCTAACTCTTCTTTTCCTCCACCCTTAGGACCTCCATCAAGAGTCTCCTCATCCACCATATGGATCCTGCATGAAGGTATAATCTCTTTCCCTAATTGGTTTTTTATGTTGCCATGATGAGAATTTAAGATTAAAGCATGATAGTAATTATTTAAATTCCCTTGAATATGTTTGAATGCTCTTAATTTTTCTTATATGTTCTTCACATGTACTTGGTTGTTCATCACATGTTCATACATAACTTTAGTTTTAATCTTAAATCCACATCAAAAATATGAAAAACATGTTTGTTTAATAATTCTTTCAAATCCTTGAATCTAGGATATCACCATCTACACACATTCACTAGAATTTATTTTTTAATCCAAATGAAATGCTTAAAAATGGAATTAGGGTTTATCACATGCACACACTTTAAATTCAACATGCAAATTGATTGATAACATATTGGATAATGTGATATGAATGTTGTCCACTATAGTTTATAAGACCAGTTTCACCGGACAAGGTGGGTGCCTAATACCTTCCCACCTTGTAACATAGCCTCCAAACTTAGATCAAGGGTTAGTAGATCAAATGCTTATCCATGTAATTTTCAATTTCTAGATTGTAACTAGAAAACAAAGCTATGTACTTTATCTTAGATTGTATCTAGGACCAAATCCATATAATTTTCCTATGATCAATGTAAATTCAATTGCAAATTAATAAAATGAGGAATTTTTCAATTTTTGTTTTCTTATTTATTCCAATAATTAAATAAGTGGCATCTTCATTGTAAAACCCTTAATCTAAAGGGGAAAATATAACTACTCGAACCTCCATTTTGAGAGGCAATAACACGATTTCACCCATTCACGTGGATTTGGCCCAACACCTATAAAACGGGCCGAGGGTGCGGTCTCTCACATTTGTTGGAGCCGACAGCTGCCGTCGTTGACTTCGCTGGTCACGAAAACCACCGCTGGACATCCAAGCCAATCCCATCACCCTTTTCAATCCCATTTACCACCATCACTCCAAAACACACACACACACACACACACACACACACAATAGATCTGAAACCCACGAACAATCCAATACATTCAGTTCCAACAATCCCAAAATTAATATATTCTTCGAAAAATTAACAAAAGAGATAGACATATTTGAGAGATTTGGATTTGAGAAAGACAAAGTCTTTGTGTTTGAATGATGGTGGTTCCAGATCTGTTGGGGTTTTTTTGGTGAAGTGATGGTGGTTGGTGAAGGGCAGTGATGGCTTGGATGTTCGGCGTGGAGTAGATTGGGTGATGGTGGTTTCTGTGACTAGTGACGTCGATGGCGGCGGCTGCCAGTGTCGGCCAAGTTTGGTGGTGTTGAAGGTTGGTGGTGGACTCTTATTTATTAGGGGAGTTGCCATGAGTTCAATGGAATTTGCTTGGCAGATTTGACAAGGAGGGGTGAAGAGTAGTGAACTTTTGGATGACTAGCTTGCCACAGTCATAGCAAAAATCTTGAAGCTTTTCATATTTGAAGGCAATATAGATATCCAAATCAGAGCTATAGTCTAGGTAAACCCCATACAGTAATGGTTCATTTACTTCAATGTTGACCTTCAATGAATCTAAGGAGTTCATTCTAGTATAAATCTCCGTTTGATGAGAATTCAATATCTAAGAGTTTCCCCTATTTTTTTCTTATTTATTCAGCATTTCTTTGAATATCTTGTTAGGACTTGAATAGTTTCAGCCAATATTGTAGAAGACAGTGACGGAAGATCACGATGGTTTCTGTGACCGGCTAAGTCAACGGCGGCGGCCAAGTTTGGTGGTGGACTTGGTGGTGATGGTAGTGAGTGTTGGGTTTTTTATTTTATTTTATTTTAGATAGTTAAAAAAAAAAAGAACAAAAAAGATAGTAATGTTAGGATTTAATTAAATAAGTGACATATGGAAAGTTTTTATTTGTGAAGTATAGAGTAGAGTAGGAAAAGTGAGACAGTAGATTTGGACTTGGATTATTTAGTCTTTTTATGATTAGTGACTTATATAAATTGACTTAAGAGAGAGAGAGAGAGAGAGAGAGAGAGAGAGAGAGAGAGAGAGAAGCAGTACAGAGTCATAAACTACTATAGAGATTTGGTTAGAGAGGGAGAACAGAGATTTATTTCAGGGTCAAAAGAAGAGAAGTAAAAATTAGCAGTAATGGTAAGAGAAGGAAAGAGGGGAGCTAATGATAAAAATAAAGAGGGATTCATCTGCTAAGCAAATTTTTTTTATATAGTTTAATTACAAAATTAATTGTAACCTAAAGTTACAACCTTATTCAATATCTTTTTATTGGAGGTAAATTTTGACAAATCCATAATTGAAATACATTTTCTTCTTATATCCTCCATGTTTGTAAAATCTCTAAAAAATTAAATATTAATAACTATATCATCAATAAATTGTTTAAATTGCAAGTTTTTATAGTTTAAAATTATACTTAGAATATAATTTTATGGATTATATAGTAAATAATATTCGTTTGACACAAAATTTGACATGTGTATTAAAAGCATAACAAACATGCAATCCAACAATTAGATTTTCAAATATGTAATAATTTTAATGATATTGAATAAAGTTGTAACCATAGATTACAACTAATTTTGTAACTAAATTTTCTCCTTACACTGTGTTTGGAAAGGAAGAAAGGAAAGATAAAAGAAGGGAAAAGCAAGGGACATGGATCATTTCTACTGTTTGGTTGTCCAAGGGAAAAGAAAATTTGATGATGTGGAGTGATGCTTTTTCCATGGGCCCCATAGTTTTTGTATCAGCCCAATTTGGGCGAAAATGGCAGGAAGAGATAGAAATATTAGGTTCCCCACTTTATACTTTAAATGACCAATATGCCCTTAACTCTTTTAATAAATAAATTGCAAGTGTTCTAATATATGAATTTCCTCATCATTAATGAGGGCATAAAGGTGAAAACATGCATTTTTCCTTTCTCTTCCCTATGCAAACCAAACAAACAAGATAGAATTTTCACATTCTTTTCTATCCTTTCTTTCCTATATCCAAACACGTCAAAAGCAAATATTTTCTTCTTTCTTTCCCTTCCCTTCCTCTTTTCCTTTCTCTTCCATTTCTCAATCTACAACCAAACATAATGTTAGTCTTTTTAGTCATTGGAGTAAACAAGTCGAAGACTGAGCAGACAACCAACTACTCAAAAATTATTATAACCTATGAGAAGGACTACTGATGGAGGACTCCCAAGTCCTACCAATCAATAAACACATGACACCTCTTAAAAAAAATAAAGATGAGTCAACTTCCACTAACTCTTGTAACTGCTACAAAGGACTCCCAAGTCTTACCAATCAATAGACACATGACATCTCTTTAAAAAAAAAAAAAATAGATGAGTCAACTTTCACTAACACTTGCAACTGCTAACGAAGGACTCCCAAATTCCACCAATCAATAAACACATGACACCACTTAAAAAAAAAAAAAAAAGATGAGTCAGCTTCCACTAACACTTGCAAAGAAGAAACCTAAGAGCAACCGCATCTTGCATAAGTTTGCAAAATAAAAAAAAGAGGTTAGTTTTACACATTTTAACCAAAAAACACCCACATCAGTGCTTGCATAAGTTTGTATATATCCAAAATTGCTATAGTAACTATGCATATATGCACAGTTACTTTAGCTATTGTTAGGGTACTTTTTTATTACAGCTAATTTTATTTACACACACCATTCTATTTAAAACCCAAGAATACTTATGCTTGGTAATATTTGAAAATTTCATGATTCAAGTCCATGGCAAAACAATTTTATCAATGGAATTCAAATCCATAAATCAAAGCCCATGATTTAAACCCATGGCAATTTATCTAAAAGCCCAATTCTCATTGGCAATATTAAAGCCCAATTCTCATTGGCAACATCAAAGCCCAATTTCTATTGACAGCATTAAAGCCCAATTCTCATTGGCAACATTAAAGCCCAATTTTCATTGGCATTACTTTATCAAAAAAACCCAATATTATCAACACTTGGCGAAGAATATATATATATATATATATATCATGATAAAATGTTATTATGGCAAAAGGGACCATGGCGATCGTCTTGAAGATCACCCTCTCATATTATAAACCCATGAAGTGCATATACATCATTTGCATCACGACTTCCATGATATATACCTTCAACACTCGTGGTAAAACATTCAAACCTACAAGCTCATCATTCAAATTATGATGCGATTATTGGAAGCCATGAACATTGTTTTATGAAATTCATCATAGTAAATATTATTTACAAAAAAATTCTGAAAAACTTGTCCTATTATTTCAAACATTAAAACTAATTGCCCAAAAGCCCATTGCAAGTGTTTATGAAAAACCCAAAAAAATATATAAGAATCCATAGCAACATGTGCACACAACCCAACCCAGGGGAACCAGCCCATGTGAGCAAGCCCAAGCAATAAACACCAGCAGGAGGCAAAAATTAAGAGTAGGCAAAGCAGCCCTTATCCACCCCTAACCAAAAAGAGCAACTAAGGACTCATACAAGGGAACCAAGCCTTTGAGAATGGACCAAGGGATGTACCATCAGCCTTCTGCCATCCTTTACCTGACGTGAACAGTACCCAAGGGTTTGTCATGTCAGCTGAAGCCTAAAAGATGATAAAACTCCATCAGACTACACCTCCAGCGGAAGGAGAGCTAAAACCAAATAATTCAAACTCCAACAAATTGATGTTAAAAATGCTAACATGATCAAGACGTTATTCATGTGCCAAGCCCATGAATCCTAAAGGGGAAAAATTGGGAATATGTGGTTTGGATGGCATAAAGAGATCTCCAGCGGAACCACCTAAAGTAGACTAGAACTTGACACCTGGCTTGAGGTATTGAATCTTACTTCTTGGGGGACCAAAATCTCAGTTGCAGCATTAGGATTCGTTCTTGATACACGCCAAAATCATATTGATTCACCTCAGCCCCAGAAATCTTGGCAATTAATGCAAAAATCCATCATTTCCCAAAGAAGCAAGGCAGCCCCAAAAGTAAATCCCCCCCTTCTGACCAAAAAACTCAGGAAACTTGATCTTGATTTCATCATCTCTGAGTCGTCATCCTTTTTTAGATTCTTGTCAATTAATGCCTCCCTATAGCTCCATTATAAATAGACAAGCAAACTAACCACAAAGGACCAACCACCCCCCTCTGAAACCATGGGTTCGTTTGCCATTTTTGCTGGTGTTTTAGCCTTCCTTAAGCTCACCACTCATCATCCTTAACCCACTCTCATCTAATCTCAGATGTTCGTTCCCTTCTTTCACACAAACACAGCCCAAAATGTCTTCCAACTAGTCACAAACAGCCCATCACTCATAAAAAATTTCAATCTCAGCATTAATCCTATCCCACTCACTCAAAATGACCCACATTCAGCTCGTCCATGCCTTATAAACACATACTCACCGAAATCTTAGTTTAATACTTGCTGCACTGAGCTGGGGATCTTTCTCTCCCTTCATTCCATCCTATTTCTCCTCTTTTATTTGTAACTATGGAGCCTTTAATCCTTGTTTATTATTATTATGTGAAGGATGTAATATATTTGTAACAATTAAATTTTTCCTTGATGTAATGATGGCTGAAAGTACTATATTCTCCCTTTCACAAAGCGCACAAGGACCCCTAAGAGTGAACACTTTCCTAAATTTATTTAATCATTGAATGTTGGACTCTAAGTATAATTTCCCCCCACTGCTGGAGATAATACCGTACCACTAGAGGACTGATTTGGACTATGATGCTGTAAAAAGGACTAATAATATAACAAACTAACAATAGTGACGTGTTTATTGTGCTTTATTGTTGTCTTACAGCCTCTATCTCTTGCTTGGACGGACTTCCACAACACCGAAAGCCTTTGGGCTTTATTCCAAGGTCCATTGTCGAGTTTCGGCTTGGCTACCCGATAATTTATTTGGGAACATCAAAATTTTCCCCTCAACAGCTATGTATATCAATAATTTATTATTTTTTCTCTCTCACCTTTCAGGTTCTCCCTCTCTTTCCCAACAGCCACAACAACCCAACAAAGAAGAAGAAGATGACAAACATCTAACCACCAACTCAACACCACCCAACCATCACCACTGCAACCCAACTCAAATTACGCCAAACAAAAATCAAGTTAAACCCACCGGAAAACCCAACTCATAATCAACCCAAACTCGAAGAAAAACTCATCCAAAACCCAAACCAAAATCAATAAAAACTAAATCCAACCCAATGGAAAACCCATATGAAAAATCCAACAGAAACCCACATGAAAAACCCAATGGAAATTAGTTGGATCTGCCACCGATCTATCGTCGCCAGGTTGCTGCCACTCTGCCACCAGTTTGCTGCCGCTCTACCGCCAGTTTGCCTTGCTGCCGCGATTGGATCAAGGCCGCGATTGGATCTTCTGCCTGTATGAATTCTAGGTTTGAGATATGAGAGAGAGAGAGAGAGAGAGAGAGAGAGAGAGAGAGTTGGGACTTGGGATGGAAAAAAAAATTAATGAAAGATATATTTATTCATAAAAAATATAAAATTTAAATAAATTAGAGTGTATAATAGATATTCTAATGTGAGCATTCTATAAAAATAATCTTGTAAAATAAAAAAAAATTAGGCTGTTAGTGTAAAATAAAGTTAATAAACTAAAAAATTTAGCCGGATTAATGCAATTGCTCCTGCGTCAAAATGCAAATATTTCTTCCATGCTTCGGTAGACATTATTTACGTACCAAAAAAAAAGGCATGATAAATGGTGGTACTCTGTGCAGGTTGAGACATTCGACAGTGTGATGGGACTTCCCAAAGCTCTCACTGAAAAACTAATAAAGGAGGTCTTCTGGCTGCTGTAACCATTTTAATCTTCTAGTCCTATTCGGTATTTTACCTTATTGACCGTTTATTATCCTCTTCAGTTATTTGGCCTCTGATCCTGTTTATTCAAATTTCATAAATTATTGCTCCAGTTCATGTGCATCTGTTGCACACTGCTTTTGTTTTTAAAAATGAGTTGACTGAATGCTGGGCCCTGTTAGTTTTCATTGTTATGCCGCTTCATTATATTACAGTTTATGATTCTTTGCTGATGGAAGAAAACATGGGCGGTATATGATTGTGGAGGCCGTTTATCATTGTCCAATTTGTAGAGGAGGCTATAGAGGTTTAGATTTAGTGCCCATTTAGAAGCCGCTTATGTTGCTCAAAATTAAAAACTAAAAACTAAAAACACTGTAGCAAAATAATATTTAAATGTGTAAATAGTACCGTAAGACTTATTTTTTATGAAAATTTTGTTGAAAAAAGAGGTTTGTGGCTCCTGTGAATAATGCACCGAACCCATGAAATGTGCTATACAAACGGAGTTTTATACCGCTTATTTACTGAAAACTGAAAACACTATAACAAAATAATTTTTAAATATGTAAATAGTATTGTGAGACCTAAATTTATATTGAAATTTGTGTTTAAATGACTTTTATGGGTTCCTAAATAGTGCTGTGAGACCCACATTTTTTCAACTAAACGCCAAACGCACAACCGGGAGAAGCAGTCATGGTGACTCATGTGAGAACCGGGGAAGCAGTCATGGTGACTCATTGTACCTGTCAAAGGCTACGAACACACAATGGTGGGCCGCAAGCCACCGAAAAGGATAAAGAGCATTGGCAATACAGCCTGTTCTCCTATAAAAATTATTTACTCAAATTGCTAGTCCAGAAAAAAAAGTTTTAAAATAAACAGATCTCAAACATTTCCGTATATAAAACATACCCTACGTATATAAAACAAAACAATTTGGAGTCTTAACTAGCCACGTCTCTATGTTCATTTTTATGCTTCTTTTTTCTTTTCCATTTGTACTAAAGCTGAATTGGAATGAAGGGCTACTGAATATTAATGAGTAAATATGAAGTCCTAAATGAGATAAAAGGATGGAAGCTACAGACATACTTCTTTTAGGAGGCATGAAATTGAGGTGTGTGGACAGGGAGGCATCTTCATCTTTTTACAACATTTTAAATGGTTTTTTAATAGGAAAGGGCAGTTGTTTAGGTGTGCTGGACATTTTTGGGTTTGAAATTCTTGCTTGAAGAAGAAAGAGTTCCTTTATCCTTGTACCACTACTACCATCAGCAACTTATTGTCACTGCCTCATCCAACACGGCAACACACAATGACGTGACTGCCATTTTGTGGGGGCCAGGTTGAGGGCGTATGTTGCTGGTTGTCATTATATACTCTAGTGGCGGGGGGGTTTGGTGGGGAGGGGTGGGTGGAGAGTGGGGGAAGAGAAAGGGCACCAATTTAGATGGGTTAAAAATTAAAATACTATGGAACATAATGGTTGTTCTTACATTGGTATGTCAGTGGAAGCTGTTAGCTTCAAATAGAGGACAAGAGAGACAATTAGGCCTTGTTTAGTTTAAAAAAATGGTCACTCATCACTCATCACTCAATTTTCATCACCCATCATCCATCACTCATTACTCATTACTCATTACTCATTACTCATTATTCATCACTCTAAAATATCACACCCAAACAACATCATCACTCAGTTATCATTACTCAATATTTTCACACTATTGTGGGTCCCATATCTGTCATTGGTATAATTTTTTTTTTTTTTTTGTATCCAAACTCACTGAACCTAGTGAAATGAAAAAAAAAAAAAAAAGCTGAAATCGAACCCAGGAAAAAAAAGAAAAAAAAAAAACTTGAAGACCGAACCAGTGAAAAAAAAAAAGAGGAAGAAAAAGAGCTGAAACCGAACCCAGGAAAAAAAAGAAAAAAAAATACTTGAAGACCGAACCAGTGAAAAAAAAAAAAAAAAGAGGAAGAAGAGCTGAAACTGAATCCAGGAAAAAAAAAGAAAAAAAAAAAAAACTTGAAGACCGAAGTCACCGAACTAGTGAAAAAAAAAAAAAAAGTCAAACGGTCAAAAAGTGCGACTGTGGGGTCTTCCATGTGTGCTTAATTACAAAAATGCCATTGAATTATGAGTTATGAAAACTGAAAACAGATAAAATGTGTTTTCAGTTTTCATAACTCATTACTAAAAAATCAGAGAACTGAGTGTTGAAAACCATAACTCAAAACTCATTCAAACAAAACATCTTACAATTAAGTGATGAAAACTGAGTATTGAGTGATGAAAACATTCAAACCAAACAGCCTCTTAGGGACCTTGGTAGATTTGGGAAAGAAAGTTTAGTTTTATATATGGGTTGTTTTAATGGGCTCTATAAGGTGTCAGTTAACAACAACTTTTGACTTTTGTTTAATTTACTTTTGTCTTTTTTTGTAATTATGTCAAAATTTTCAATGTGGGGTCAACTTTATAGAGAGAAAAGATATATTAAAATAATCAAAAAGACTAGTTTATATCCTTTTCATTTATTTATTTAAATTTTTTATTAAATAGGACTCACTTTTGCACAACCTTAACAAGTTAACATTTGCAATATATATATATATATATATATATATATGTATGTATGTATGTATGTGTGTATGCACGCGCACTTGACAAAATGGTATACTTATTGTTGGTTTTCTTTTCTGTTTCAAATTCTATGGATGGGTCAGCTATCCCAATATTTATTAACCCAATATCATTTGTTGTTATTACTTGTTAATTATTTATTTTTCCCCTTCAAATTTTGTAGGAATATAAAGAAAATGGGACATTAGTCCAGGCATATGTTCACCTGCAGTTGGCAAGGTTGCTCGCATCGATGAGGCAACCGTATATATCATAGATTCATAGCCTCCACCATGTGTATACTTCTTTACATTTCCTGAACATTCATATCTTATATACTACCATCTGAGGAGCGATAATAGTTTTGTTGTTGCAGAGGGAAGAGAGAGTGAGGGAGAGTTTGAATTTAGTCTGTATAGCGGTTCTTGTATCGTATTCCTACTACCTGTCAAAAGATCTGTATGTAGAGTAGCCAGCTTTTGTTTTCTTTTGAAAGTGTAAGAAACAAAACTAGTACAGTTCCAGTTTTTCCTGTTAATGGAGTTTATTTGGAAAATGAGTGTGAAATGGAGCATATTTTTGAATTATTTTTCTCCCCAAAAAAGTAGCGTTGGCAAGATACAGATAACCAAACAAAAGGTCATGTAGCAAAAGGTTAAACCATTCTTGATTGGATGAATTCCAATTAGAGCTAAGTATTGTCTTGAATTATTCAGGGTTTAAATGTGTTAAGAGCATAAGCATTGATGGAGTTATATTGCCAAATTGCTACTTTTAGCACCATAAACATCAAAAACTAAGCCACATCAATGCTGCTATAGTTAAAAATTTTAACAAACTTGCTACTGTAAAATGTCATCTCTGGCCGTTTACTGTAGCAAGAGATAAAAAAAACATTTGTTTATTCTTTGTCTCTCTCCTTTCATTAAAAAACCATTTCCTCTCTTTTTTCACACACTCTCTCTCTCCCTGGTTTTTTTTTTTTCCTTTTCTTTTTTGTTTATTTTATCTCTCTCCTCCCTCTCCTTTCTTCTCTCTATCTTGCTTTGGGTTCATCGAGATCATCATTTGGGTTAGAGGGTGAGTTTGTGGTGGTGGGTCGGGTACTGGCTGAAATCAAGTTGCTAGCTGTAGATGTGGATGTGGATGGTGGCTGGGATCAGTGGTCAATGGTGGTGTGGTTATGTTGGTGGTGGTGGTAGTAGATTTTGGCTATGGTGGTGAGTTTTGTTGATTTTGGCTATTGGTTTTGTGGGTTTGGTTGTGGTAGTGGGTTGTGATTGAGATGGTAGGTTGTGGCTGGTGGTGATGGTGGCTAGTGGAAATGGGTTTTGGGTTTTTTTTTTTTTTTGCTGTGAGCTGTGGTTGCCATAGTGGTGGTTGTGGTTGTGGCCAGTGGAGTGGTGGTTGTGGCTAGTTCCTAAAGTTTTTGAGGTGGATTTTATTTATTTATTTTAATAAGTTCTTTATATTATTTAATTGAAATGGTAAAAAAAGAGAACTATTGATATTGAGTGTGTTATAAAATGATGTGTTAAAATAGATGAAGTGAGTTTTTGATACGCTAAAAGCCAAAAATTTTAGCTCTATCAATGCTAATGCTCTTAACTATTAAGTTCATATGTTCAACTGTCTAAGTATTTACTTCTTTTTTGTCAACTAGTACTCATTCGTTTATCCCCAAAAAAGAGAGGAGTGTCCGTTCAAGTAAATAACCTCAATACTAGGAGTGGCAAAATTGGAAACAACCTGCGAATCAAACACAACATGACATGAAATTAGTAGGTTACGGGTTGAGGTAATGAGTTTATGTCATATTCAGGTTGACACAACTAACTCGTTTAATAAACAGGTTGGGTTAGTGTCCATCACATGGAATCCATTTGACTTGTTTAATTAAATGACATTTTATCAATATACCTTTTAAACCCTAGGTATATAAACTTATTAGTTGTTATGGTATATTTTCTAATTTTTTTTAACATATTATGACTAATTATCTATGATATTGAGATATACTTTAATTTTGAATGATTATTTGTGATAATCGTTAGTTTTGAATTTTATGTTAAAAATATTTATTTGTTTGTTTTTTCATAATTCATATCAATTTGGTTAATATTAAAATTAGTTTTTTTTTAATAATTTGATAAACTAGTTGACACGACTGACCCGTTTAATAAATTAGTTGTGTTAGGGTTGAGAAATCCAAACCTATTTAATAAACACATCGGGTTAGGGTTAACCCATATAGTCGAATATTCATGAGTTAACACGACACGAACTCGACATGCGAACATGAATTGCCACTCCTACCTAGTGGTGGCTCCAGGGATTTTGTTTTGGGGGGTCATTAAGAAACTTAAATTAATAAAAAGAGAACTTGAATATATCAAGTTATTAACAAAAAAAAAAAATGAAGTTTTACAATTTCTTTCTACAAGTTTTCAAATTTTGAATTGTTATATGATAGTTTATTATGAGTATTTATTGCCAATGTGGGTAGTTATGACCATTTTATATTGTTAAGTTAGCCTAACATTTTTTATTTTTATGCAGTTGTTATTATCTATTAATTTGTCATTGTTTTTATAAAAATATTTTAAACTAAATGAATAAACTTAACTCATTGGATCTGTATTAATTATTGACGCACACCACACTCATTCATACATAAAATAATACACTACGTGTTTAATTAACCAATTAAATGCCTGAACAATCACTAACTTTACAATTTTTCTTCTTGAATTTTTCTGACTTTATAACAAAAAGTTATTATAAGTTGATAACAATGCAAACACATGTAATAAACCCTCTTTATTTTCTAATTATTAAATTATATAAAGTTATATTATATTTATATTGTACACACAAATATCCACACATATCATTATTTATACAAATAACATTATAACAAAAAAGTAATGCACACAATTAATATTGGATACACTCATACACATATAATATAAATTTATAATAAAGAGTGATACTTACAGTTCATAAACACTTACTCGTACTCTTAAAGTTAGAAATAATTTTATAATGGTGTATAAGATTTAAGTTAGGGTGTGCAAAAATATATTTAAGAATAAATTAAAATATTAAACTAACAAAAAAATATATTATAAATATATATAATATTTTTAAGAGCCGCCCCTGCCCCTACCTAATATGGTGTTTAGTATCCATTTAAAGCTATAAAAGGTTGATGAAAGTTTCCACGAGGGGAACAATAATGTAGAAGGCAGATCCATCCAAATTTGTCCTTGTGAGCAGCTAATACCAGAGTCAAAAGCAAATCCATCTACTTAAACAGTTAAACTGTTTGATTTTTTTTTTTTTTTTTGAGAAGGAATTAAACTGTTTGATCTAAATGCTTTTATGTTGTGTTGATTGACATCTGATTCTGGTGAAGCTAGTGTGATGTTTGTTTATTGTTTGTAATGTAAGCGAGAGCTTTTTAGTAGTACCACTTTTTTTGTTTCCGACCAAGCTTCTAACTTTTGTTTTGATGGGTTAGGATAGTTCAAGACGTTGGGATATATAGACTCGGTTAACTTTATTTAGCCAACTTTTTTTTTTTTTTTTTTGAGGGAGAAACATAAACTTTTCATTAATAAAAACCAACAATGTCAATTTAGACAACAGAAAATAAAGGTGGTGGAATATCTTCTATTCACACAACAAAATCCGAAATTTTTAAAGCATATAAAGTTAAAGAATGAGTAACCTTATTACCTTCTCTCTTTACATGAGAGTAACGTAATTGATTAAAAAAATTTGCATCAAAATGAATATCATCAATAAGCAAACCAACAATTGACAAGAAATAACTATCCTCATTGATTAATTTAGTTACGCAAAAGTCCAATTTAGCATGGGATGGGTATAAGAGGATCCGCACCTAGCATACCATATGCCATATGTAGGGTGCATTTACCATTTTCACACAAAAAGCAAGCTGCATCCGGGCTTCTAAATCTTAACTATTGCAAATTTTTTTGCAATAGTGCTCCAGTGCAATTCTACACGTAGAATTGCACTGTAGATTATTGGATAGGTTTTTTAATCAGATTTATTCTATCTCTCTTCTCAGACTTCTCAACTCTCTCTCTTTCCTCACATTTCGTCTCCCTTTCTCTGTTTGTGAATTGCTCTCAACTCTCACTCTCTCTCTTTATGCTAGTGGTTGGGCCTCTACGCCGTTGGATCGGCGGGTTCTGTGGTTGTTGTTTTTTTTTTTTTTTTTTTTGTTGCACTGTGATCGGCGGGTTCTGTGGTTGTTTTGTGGGTATGGCTGAAGTGGGTTGTGGGTCACGGTGTTGTGGGTTGCTCAGATTGGTGATGGGTTTGGTGGAGATCAACGTGGGTCACGGTGTTGTGGGTTGCGGTTGCTCAGATTGTGGGTTGCACAAATTGGGTTGTGGGTTACTCAGCTTGGTGATGGGTTTGGTCGAGATCGGCGTGGGTCATGGCGAGGTCATGGCATTGGATTTTGGGTCACAATGAGGTGATGGCGAGGTCACAACGTTAGATTTTGGGTCACGGCGAGATCGCAGCGTTGTATTTTGGATTCTGGACTCTAGTTCTTCTTAGTTCTGCATTTTTTTTTTCCCTGTTGTGAAGTTGGATTTTTTTTAATATGGGTTTTTGTTCTGGTGGGATTTTGGTGGGCAGTGGGCAGTGGTGGCGTGGTGGGCTTGGTGGAAGCACGGTGGTGGTGACTGGGCAGTGGAGGCACGGTACTAGAGGTTGAGGGAAGGTACATACGCGTGTGAGGAGAAAATTGGAAAAAAACAAAAAAGGAAAAAATATATTTTATTGTGTAGATATATTATTTTAATGAATAGAATAGGAATATAAAAATTGAAATGCTGGGTGTATTGTATAAATGATAAAGTAGGTTTCGAGATGGTAAATTAGAATAGTTTGAAGATTCGGGATGTGAATGCTCTAAACCATATTGCAAAAATTTAAAGTGCGGAAAGAAAGAATTCCAAATACAATCATATCGAAGTATTCATCAAAATTGTTAAGGAAACAAGTTCACGAGATTTTTTTGCATGTCCGCATATATGTAATCTTGATATTAATCACTTTGTAAATGCCTTTTAACTTAATAAGGCTCTGTAGGGAATTCAACCCGAAATTCCCAACTTGTGAGAAACAAAAAAAATAGAGAAAGCACACGCTAAAGAAAAACAATCACACGCACAAGACAATATTTACGTGGTTCGGCAATTTGACTACGTCCACGGAGTTGCAGGGATTTCACTATTATCAGGGAAAAATTACAGAGTGCGGCCGTACAGTTTCTCTCTTTCAAAAACTACAACAAGACAAAACCCTAATCACCAAAAAACGGTTTTTATATCCTGCGCACAGGAGTTACAAAACGGGCCCAAAAATTTTTCCTGGGGGCGTTGCCCTCGAACCCCCAAGAAGCTTGTCCATGAGCGCTCCGGCTTGGGCCTATCGGCCCAAGCCTCCGCTTCATGGACTAAGCCTCAGAAAATCTCCCATTAAAAACCACGCAATATTATTCGGGTCGGGTCGAGTCGTCAACCGGGTCAAATATAAACTAGTCTCCATAAAGCCCAACAAATCTCCCACTTGGAGACTAGTTCAATCACCAACATCAACCGCTGTCTCCCAAAAAACCAATCCCTCATTGCTGCAACTCATCCTCTTGTCCTCAAGCTAGAAGGCCAACTGAAGCTGCACACAGCTTCAGCTTCTCAATAGTGACATCCTTAGTCAACATGTCTGCCGGGTTCTTAGATCCACAGATCTTCTCAAGTATTACTAGCTTATCTTCAACAAGGTAACGGATAAAGTGGTATTTCGTCTATATGTGCTTTGACTTTGAATGAAAAGCCGAATTTTTAGCAAGAAAAATTGCACTCTGACTGTCACTGTGTAAAACACCCATCTCTTACTTCTTACCTAATTCGTCTAAGAAACCATGTAGCCAAATCATCTCCTTTCCAACTTCTGTTGCTGCAACATACTCAGCTTCTGTAGTAGACAATGTAACAATCTTTTGTAGATTTGAAGCCCATGATATAGCTGTACCACCTAAAGTAAATACAAACCCAGTAGTACTCTTTCTTCTATCAATATCACCAACAAAATCAGCATCTACATAACCCTGCAGTTTCAAACTTGCACCTGTGTAGCAAAGACATGTATCTGATGAACCCCTCAGATATCTCAGAATCCACTTAACTGCTTCCCAATGTTGCTTTCCAGGCCTACTCATGAATCTGCTCACAACTCCCACTGCATGTGCAATGTCTGGCCTTGTACACACCATAGCATACATCAAGCTGCCAATAGCTGAGGCATAAGGTACCTTGCTCATATGGTCCCTTTCTTTTTCTGTCTTCGGTGACTGTTCCTTACTTAGTTTGAAATGACTACCCAAGGGTGTGCTCACTGGTTTAGCTTCATTCATGTTGAACCTGTTGAGAACTTTCTTCACATACTCTGACTGTGAAAGCTTCAATGTACCATTAGCCTTGTCTCTAATGATTCTCATACCAAGGATTTTCTTTGCAGCTCCCAAATCCTTCATTGCAAACTGTTTTGACAATTGCTTCTTCAGATCATTAATCTCTTCAATGCTAGACCCTGCAATGAGCATATCATCCACATACAACAGTAAAATGATATAAGAATTGTCAAAGAACTTAACATAGTAACAATGGTCAGCTTCACATCTCTTGAACCTAATTTTGTGTATAAAGCTGTCAAATTTCTTGTACCACTGCCTAGGAGCTTGTTTTAGGCCATACAAGCTCTTTCTCAGTTTGCAGACTAGATTCTCTTGTCCCTGAGCAATGAACCCTTCAGGTTGAATCATGTATATGTCTTCCTCCAAGTCACCATGAAGAAATGCCGTCTTCACATCTAACTGCTCAAGATGAAATTTTCTGCAGCCACCATTCCTAGTACCAATCTGATTGTTGACATCTTCACAATTGGAGGAAATATCTCTGTGTAGTCAATGCCCTGCTTCTGCTGGAACCCTTTAACAACTAATCTGGCCTTGTAACGTTTGCTACCATCATGCTCATTCTTTATTCTATATACCCACTTGTTGTGCAAAGCCTTCTTTCCTATTGGCAATTCAGTTAATTCCCATGTCTGATTCCTTAACAAGGAATCCATCTCATCCTTCATGGCTAACTCCCACTTGCTTGAATTTTCATCTTGCAAGGCTTCTTCATAACACTCTGGCTCACCACCATCAGTCAACAAGAGATAATTTAGAGTGGGTGAATAACGCTGTGGAGGTCTAATGGTCCTGGAAGATCTACGGACTTCAGCTACAGGTGTCCTCTGATCTACCTGTGATTCTACATTCTCCTTATCTTCTTCACCCCTTTTCTGGACAGTGCTTTCAGTCAATTCATCCAAGTTGACAAACTCAGATTTCTTTTGATCTATCTCTGTAACATCTGACACTACAGTTGACCTGTCCTTGTACATAACCTGTTCATTAAATATCACATTTCTACTTCTGATGATTTTCCTGTTTTGTTCATCCCAAAACCTATAGCCAAATTTCTCATCACCATAGCCAATGAAAAAACATATTTTAGACTTTGCATCAAGTTTACTACGAGCATCAGAATCAATATGAACATAAGAAACACAACCAAAAACTTTTAAATGTGAAAACTTTACCTCTTTACCACTCCAAACCTCCTCAGGAAGTCTGAACTCCATGGGAACTGATGGCCCTCGATTTATCAAGTAAGCTGCAGTGCTAACAGCATCAGCCCAGAAAGTTTTTGGTAGTCCAGCATGCAACCTCATACTCCTAGCACGCTCATTGAGAGTTCTGTTCATGCTCTCAGCCACACCATTTTGCTGTGGTGTCCCAGGAATGGTCTTCTCCATCCTAATTCCTTGTGCAGCACAATACTCACTGAACCCTCCATCTATGTACTCTCCTCCATTATCTGACCTCAAACATTTTACTTTTAAACATGTTTCTGTCTCAACCATAGCCTTCCACTTCTTAACAGTTTTAAATTCATCAGATTTATTTTTCAGAAAATAAACACATACCTTTCTGCTTGAGTCATCAATGAAAGTGATGTAGTACCTTGAACCTCCAAGGGATGCAACCGGTGAAGGCCCCCACAAATCAGTGTGCACTAACTCCAATTTTTCAGCCTTCGGTGTCCTGCCAGTTTTCAAGAAGCTCACCCTTTTCTGCTTTCCCAAGATGCAGCTTTCACACATGTCAAAATCAACGGACTTCAATTCTGGTAGTTTCCCTTTTGACAACAGCATCTTCATCCCTTTCTCACTCATGTGACCAAGTTTACGGTGCCATAGGCTTGTATCAGTACTTGCTTCAGCAACTGCAATTATGTTTCTTGGACTTGAGGTCATATATAGAGTACCAGTCTTCTTTCCACGAGCCAATACTCTGGCTCCCTTTGTAACCTTCCAAGTACCACCAACAAATAGTATTGCATGCCCTTCATCATCAAGTTGTCCAACAGAAATCAGATTCCTCCTCAGGTTAGGAATATGTCGAACCTTCTCCAGTAACCAAATAGACCCATTGGGCAACAATATACGGACGTTTCCCATACCCACAACATCCAAGGCTGCACCATAAGCCAAATACACCTTACCAAAATCACCAGCAACATAATTCTGTATGATTTCTTGATGTGGAGTGGTATGAAATGAAGCTCCTGAATCTAAAACCCAATCATCAAGCGGACTGTCTACTGCAAGAAGTAATGCATCCTGTACCTCTTCTGTTACAGCATTAGCAAAATCATCCTCATTCTTCTTCTTAGGACTTTTACATTGCCTCTTAAAGTGACCTGTTTTCTCACAGTTCCAGCATTGTACTTGTTGGCCTGATCTAGATTTACTTCTGTTCCGATTAGAATTTCTGAATTTTGATCTGCCCCGATTTGAATTTCTGTCATTACCTCTGCCTCTTGTTTCAAGGTTTAGGGCAGAACTAGATCCTGAGGTTTCACCTGCATCTCTTCTGCGAATCTCCTCAGCCAGAATTAAATCTCGTATGTCATTGTGCTTCAGCTTTTCCTTCCCTGTAGAATTGCTTACTGCCATCCTCATTGCCTCCCAACTGTTTGGCAAAGAAGCCAAAACGATCAGTGCACGAATCTCATCATCAAAATCAATTTCTACAGACGACAATTGATTTGTGATAGTGTTAAATTCATTCAGATGTTGTGCTACTGATGCGTTCTCTGCCATCTTCAGATTGAACAGTTTCTTCATCAAATGCACCTTGTTATTTGCTGACGGCTTTTCATACATACCAGACAGAGCCTTCATCAGATCTGCTGTAGTCTTCTCCTTTACGACATTGTGCGCAACAGACCTAGATAGAGTTAATCTGATAACTCCCAGTACCTGTCTGTCAAGAAGAGCCCATTCCCCAGCCTTCATAGTCTCAGGTTTTGCCCCTAGAAGCGGCAGATGCAACTTCCTCCCATAAAGATAATCCTCGATTTGCATTCTCCAAAATCCAAAGTCTGTGCCATCGAACTTTTCTATTCCAGACGCCTTTCCTGCTTCCTCTGCCATTGCTCCCACTCAAACCTAACCCTAAGCTCTGATACCAGTTGTAGGGAATTCAACTCGAAATTCCCAACTTGTGAGAAACAAAAAAAATAGAGAAAACACACGCTAAAGAAAAACAATCACACGCACAAGACAATATTTACGTGGTTCGGCAATTTGCCTACGTCCACGGAGTTGCAGGGATTTCACTATTATCAGGGAAAAATTACAGAGTGCGGCCGTACAGTTTTTCTCTCTCAAAAACTACAACAAGACAAAACCCTAATCACCAAAAACGGTTTTTATATCCTGCGCACAGGATATAAAAACCACACAATATTATTCGGGTCGGGTCGGGTCGTCAACCGGATCAAATATAAATTAGTCTCCATAAAGCCCAACAGGCTCCTCATCAGAGAGAGAGAGAGAGAGAGAGAGAGAGCACTGAAGTGATATAGGAAACAAAACAAACATGCTAATCATTAATTAAGAGAATTCACAATTTGCAGTGATATTACATATGTAAAACAAAACAATTTGAAGTCTTAACAAGCCACGTCTCTATGTTCATTTTTATGCTTCTTTTTTCTTTTCCATTTTTACTTATCTGAATTGGAATGAAGTGCTTTTGAATATTTAGAAACAAAAGATCTGTTATGCAGAGTAGCCAGCTTTTGTTTTCTTTTGGAAGTGTAAGAAACAAAACTAGCATAGTTCCAGATTTTCCTGTTAATGGAGTTCATTTGGAAAATGAGTGTGAAATTAAAATGTAGCGTATTATTGAATTATTTTTCTCCCAAAAAAAAAAAAAAAGCAGCGTTGGCAAGATACAGATAAGCAAACAAAAGGTTAAACCATTCTTGTCTCTTGATTGGAAGAATTCCAATTAGAGCTAAGTATTGTCTTGAATTATTCTGGGTTTAAATGTGTTAAGTTCATTTGTTCAGCTGTCTAATTATTTACTTCTTTTTTTGTCGACTAGTACTTGTCCGGTTATCCCAAAAAAGAGAGGAATATCAGTTCAAGTAAATAACTTAAATATGGTGTTTAATATCCTTTTAAAGCTAGAAAAGGTTGACGAAAGTTTCCACGGGGAACAATAATGTAGAAGTCAGATCCATCCAAATTTGTCCTTGGGAGCAGCTAATACCAGAGTCAAAACCAAATCCGTCCTCTCTCACAGACGTACACATGAGTGACATAACTCTTGTGCCCCAAAAACAGGTTTACAACTAGACCTAGTAATCCCTCGGCATCCATATTAGGTGAAAGTATTTTGGTAGGGAAAGTGGTTGATTTGATTGTCTTGAGCTCTATATATATATATATATATATATATATATATATATGCAAGCAGAGGCTAGGCAATTTGTAAAGCGTGCAGCAATAATTTGAATCATCAATGGAGCTCTTCAAAGTTACTCTTGGTCCTATAGTAATAGCTTCCCTCTCGGCCACACTCTCCTCAGCTAACCCTGGCTTCAATTTTGGCTGGGGTGGTCATGGTGGAAGTCGTGGATGGTCTTTTAGCCTTTTCCCTGAATTTTATCAGTTCTCTTGTCCCCAAGCCAATGACATTGTCACGTCTGTGTTGGAGAGAGCCATTGCCAATGAGCAAAGGATAGCTGCTTCTTTGTTTAGGGTCCACTTCCATGACTGCTATGTCCAGGTTTTAGAATTATTCCATTGGCTCCAAAAGCACAAACATATAAAATATGAAACATTTTCACAATTTCTTTTACATTTTTTTTTTGAGGTGTCAAATTGTAACTAGTGCAACATTGTTTTCATATTGTCATACCACCTACATTATTTTATTGTGTGCAATGAAAATATATATATGAAGGAAACAAAAGAGAATAATTCTCTGTAATTAGAGTTATTAATAAAATATAGAAGAATAAAAGTTTCTCTCTCTCTCTCTCTCTCTCTCTCTCTCCTCTTTTTGTTAAAAGTATAACAAGTCATTTAAAAGTTAGAATCCTTTGTGCTTCTTCTTGTCACTTTCATAAAATAGTCCAACTTTCTAATTACAGGGTTGCGACGCCTCAGTATTACTAGATGATAGTGCCACAATAGTCAGTGAAAAGAATTCTGGGCCAAATAAAAATTCTCTTAGAGGTTTTGAAGTGATTGATGAGATCAAGGCCAAGTTGGAAGAAGCATGTCCTCAAACTGTCTCTTGTGCAGACATTCTCGCCCTTGTTGCTCGTGGCTCCATTGTATTAGTATGCCAAAACTCAAACTACGTCCCTACTTTGTTTGCCTTTTTGTTTTTTTTTTTAATTAATTTTGTTAACGTGACACTAGTCATATTCATAGACTTGTCAATCTATAAAGCTTTGTAGGAAAACTATAGTATTTCATCATTTTCTTTTCTAGTTTAGTTAACTTATTTTTGTATAGTTTTTTAAAGTCTTATTATTTTTGGGTTACAACTGTACTTTATGACATAAGTTCCTTGAAAGTGGAAACTAGAAGTTCATGGAAAATGATAGTGACATTGCATAATTGTTTACATATGTCCTTAGAAGGACCCTGATAGGAGAAAAAGGTTTATCTTTACTAGAAGAATTTCTAATGGCCTTCTGAATTGGTACTCTTTAAGGATTTCTTACCAACCAGTTTGCTAAGATTGTTGGGTGTGTTAAAACAGAGCGGTGGACCGTATTGGGAGGTCCCATTGGGAAGAAGGGACTCAAAGACAGCAAGCTTAAATGCCTCAAACATTAATATTCCCCCTCCAAACTCTACCCTCCAAAACCTTGTAACATCATTCAACCGTCAAGGACTCGATGAAGTTGATCTCATTGCACTCTCAGGTAAATTTGGCTTTTTAGATGTAACACACTAATATCGACCATGATAAATTATCAGTTGTCTTGAAAACTTAATCATTTAACGATTACTCATTATCACATTGCAAGGGGCCATACAATTGGTTTGGCAAGGTGTGTGTCATTGAAGCAAAGACTGTACAACCAAAATGGAAACAGCCAACCTGACCAGACTCTTGACAAGGGCTACTACTATAATTTGAAATCAGTTTGTCCTAGATCAGGTGGTGACAATAACACCTCTCCCTTGGACTTTGCCTCCCCTGCAAAATTCGACAACACGTATTTCAAGCACATCCTGTGGGGAAAAGGGCTGATCGATTCAGATGAAGTGCTTTTCACAGGAAGTGCTGGGACTACTATGCCATTGGTTAAGATTTATGCTGAGGATGAGGGCCTATTCTTCATCCAGTTTGCTAAGTCTATGGTTAAGATGGGAAATATTAGTCCTCTCACTGGTTTTAATGGTGAAGTTAGGAAGAACTGTCGCCGAATTAATTGAGCAACTAATTATCTACGATTTATAATGCTTTATGCTGTGTTGATTGTCATCTAATTCTGGTGAAGGCGTGAAGCTATGTGATGCTTGTAATGCAAGTGAGAACTTTTTAGTAGCACCAAGCTGGCTATTATTCTGGTCAATCTTTTTGTTATTCTTGATTCAGCTTGTTTTTTTTAACTAGTGTTTAAAAAATATATTGGGCAAACATGCAACTATGCTAGGAAATAAAAAGTGACATTTAAAAAAGTTTGTACTTAACAAAATGAGCCAAACTGCCAAACATAAAATGGCATAGCGAAACTGCCAAATAAAAAATGGCAAGTACAAGAACGTATAAAAGTTAACCTGGTTTGACAAATTCTATGACAACCAACGTTAAACAAAATCTACTATTTACAATTGTACTCACAAATACGCCAAGAAATATCCACACACTAACTAGAGAAAACTGAAGTCTTTAATTCTCTCACTAGACAAAGGTCTTCGAGCTCTCACATATTAAGCAAAGCTACACCACCATTCTATTTATAGGAATTCTTTTCTTTTCAAATATAGAACTAATTTTCCTAGTAGAGTTAGTTTTCTTATCTTACCAACTAACACTCCTCATCAGATTTATACACCTCTCATGCAGTTAATTTTCAACTTTGTTCAATAATATGTCGTTTTGATCAACGACTTTAATGACCAAATCCTTATGGAGCCTAATCGGAATATTGATACTGAATTGAAAAAAGTTGAAAGTTAAAGAATTGAATTGAATGAAATTGAAATTAGAGGAAAAAATTAAATTTTACAAAATAATAGAGAGTGCAATTTGTAATTTAGCCTAACAATAACAACTCACATAAAAATCAATACAAGAATTGGAATTTTAAGATATTAGTTTCTCCCTAAAAGAGTGTTGTTCCTTGCTAAAAGAATACTTCACATCAAAGACCATTGTAGGCACCCATTTTGAATCCCTTATGACAACATCAAAATGAGTAAGTTCCAATCAAGCAAAACATGAAATTGCCAAAATGTTTCCAAAAAAAAAAAAAAAAAAAAACCATAATCCTGCATATAGTTAGTTGTCAGAGAACCCAATATGGCACTGTGGGAAGTTTTTTAAAACGAAAATCATGAAAATTAATGCGAAACCTTCTAGTACCACAATTTCGATGGTATCAATATAAAAAAGAGTGGGAAGTTTTTTAAACGAAAATCAGGAAAATTAATGTGAAACCTTCTAGTACCACAATTTTGATTGTATCAATATAAAAAAGAAAAATTAGAGCACTCGTATTATTGAGTGTATGACAGAATATGTAAAATTTATACATTTTTCTCTAAAAATGATCCACATAAATGAACGTATAATTGTGTAAATTTACAATTTTGTTACAATAATTGTGTAAATTTATATTGATATTATTTGTTTTGCATTTAGTTTTTTATTAGTTTACGTATCACAAAGATGAAGAAAGAGAAAAGATGGTGGTTGTTATACTTGTATGTGAAAAAAGATAATCAATTAAAAAAATCAAGAAAAATTTATATTTTAATGAAAATAGTATAAAATAGATAATTTGATATGTGATGTTTTAAAAAATGAACATGTAAAGTAGAAAAATTAGTTTCTTATATATATATATATTATATTCATAAGCAAAACTTAGAGAAAGTTCAATTAGAATTTGAAATTAGAATCCAATTGTGTGTATAAATTTATGTGGGAATTACACCATACTTATCCATTTAAGTTTGTGTCATGTGTTCATTTAAGTTTTTTTTTTTTTAATTTTTCTGCCAAATAAGTTAACGAATGCAAAATACTAAAAATCTAATATTAATGAACTAAAAATTAAAAAAAAAATTCAATCACATATACTCAATAAAAATCACCACACAACAAAGATCACCACATATTTTATCTTATTAAAATTAGAAAAAAATCATAAGTAATATTAGGTAAGAATTTTAATGTTTGACTAATTACATTTATTTAAAAAAATAATAATTTAACTAATTATTTATATTTTTATGATAAAAATTGTGTTTAATTTTAATTTTTTTAGATAACATTAATTTTAAATGTATTTATTCACATGCATGTGTTAAATATTAAAATTTATTTTTAATAATTTAACTAATTATTTATATTTTTATAATAAAAATTATATTTAATTTTAAATATATCTACGCATTTGCATGCTAGTATTAAAAATGAATACTCAAAACAATAAATAGCCAGCCTTGTAGAGAAAAAGTAGTGAAAAAATTAGGTAGCTCGGTCTAATATAAAGGTGGCTGATTTCAAAGGCCAAGAAAAGAAACTCATCGCTCATCTCTTCTTTCAAATGGCGAAGCATTAAATTAATCTTCCTCTCCTCTGAACTCACGCTCCCTACTGCCCAGTGTCCAGTGATCATTCTACATTTTCTTCTTAAACCATCACACACTCTCTCAAGATAACAGATCGGATCCGAAACTTCTAGAATGCGACGAGATTGTATATTGTAGCGAAATCAGAATCGGAGTCGGAGTCCGAGTCAGAGATGGGGAGGCAGAGCGCGTGGGTGGCGATTCAGAAGAAGCGGTGGCCGCTGCTGATTCTCGCTCTGCTTTCGCTCTTCACCGCAATGCTTTTCTTCACCAGAACCTCCTTCGATTCCTGCGCCACCAACAGTACCAGCTCTGCTACAAGTAATAGCATTGTTATCAACAACTATCGTTTTGGAGAAGAAGAGAAAGACAAATTTACAAACGCTCAGATTCACTCTAAAGCCGCACCGAATCCTCTAGATTTCATGAAGTCGAAGCTCGTGCTCTTGGTTTCCCATGAGCTCTCTCTTTCTGGTAACATTGTTATTTTCCGTTTGGTTCTTCGGAAAATAAAATTATTATTAAAAAAAATTTTAATTTTAATTTTAATTTTTTGAATTTTTTGTGAGAAACAGGTGGGCCGTTGTTGTTAATGGAGTTAGCGTTTTTGCTGAGAGGTGTGGGTGCGGAGGTTGTGTGGATAACTAACCAGAAACCGGTGGAGTTAGACGACGTTGTTTACAGTTTGGAGCATAAAATGTTGGACCGAGGGGTGAAGGTAACATTTTCAAATTCATACTCTGCTGTATTTTCTAACATTAGCTTTGCTCTTTCATTTTGAGAAGAAAAATTCAAAATTGATTTTGTTTATCATAGAAGAGGGGGCTTTTGTTTAGTTTGGTGCACAAGTGTGTGTGTTTGAATTTTGAGTTGTGTTTGTGTTATGTGGGTTTGGGCTATGTAAGCGATTATGAGGAACTCTAATTGTAACTTGAATTAGTCCATTTGGGGTATAGCGCAGATGTGGCTAACGCTTTCTCAGGTCATGACAATGAGAGTTAGAGCCCATAGGACTATATCCAATGTCAGACTGAAGTTTGGAGAAGCTCATATGAGTGGAAAATTAGGTGGTTTTGTACAGAATCATGTGCCATATAGTGTTAAGAGTTGTTATATCAATTGCAATCCAATGTACTCCATTATTTTTTTAAAGATGGAAGTTCTTGTTAAGAATTGTCTTATGTGGGACTTAGGGTGTTATATCTTGTTTTATGGTTTTGCTTTGTTCCCTCTGGATACTTGTAAAGCTTTTGTTAGTTAGTCATAGCTTTGACATAACTGTCCCATGAACCCTTTGTAATAGTGGAGCAGGTCTATCTATAAAAGGTTTTATAGAATTTTATTATACAAGAAAAGTTTATATTTGGATGCCTCCTGCTGTTGTAGAAGAATTTTTCTTAGTGGGTTATTGCTGGTTTTACAGTGGACTGCTATCTATGGCAAGATTCATGGTTCCTTTCTCATAATGCCTATTTTTTTGTTATTAATCTCACTATGAATTATGAGCTGAATCAGTTAGTGGAGGCACAGTTCTCAGAGTCTTTCAGTACATCATGCAATAAGTGTAAACATGTGTATAATAGATTTTGTGTCTTGACTTTATAGTTGCTCCTAAATGATGTTTCTGCCAGTAGATTTATAGCTCGAGCTAGACAGAAATGAAGAATAGTCAGGCCTTTGTTGGTTCCCATTCTTTTTTCTCTTGCAGAAGGATTTATGTTTTTACATACTTCAGTATTCAGCTTTTGGGTGGCTTTCAAGAGAAAGCACTCCTCATTTTCTGTACTTTGACTTATTTATTCTTAACGGCTTTTATATTTGTTGCCTTGCTTCATTTCTTCTAAATTGTGACCAAGAAACTGGCATTCTGTTGTGCCACTAAAATATCAGCCATCTAATTGTGAATTCTCCAATACTGTTAGGTCTTATCTACGAAGGGTCAAAAAGCTATAGATACAGCTCTTAAAGCTGATTTGGTTATTTTAAATACTGCTGTTGCTGGGAAATGGCTGGATGCTGTTCTCAAGGAAAAAGCTCCTCATGTGCTTCCAAAGGTTTTGTGGTGGATTCATGAAATGAGAGGGCATTATTTCAAAGTGGAGTATGTTAAGCACCTCCCTTTTGTTGCAGGTGCCATGATTGATTCACATACAACTGCAGAATACTGGAAGAACAGAACCAAAGAGCGTTTAGGGTATGTTACTAAAATCAATTAGTATATACTATGTGTTTCATGTTTATCTATCCAATCAATCCTCAAGTTCTTTGAAGCTTATTTCACTCAACTTGTCTCATTAAGTTGTTTTTGTGCAATCCCAACAATTAGGCCATATTTCCTCTTCCACGCCTCATTGCATTGTTTTAGGTCCCATTTCTCTTAACTTCTTGCAAGGGGTGAGAATATCTAGCAAGGAAGAGTAATAGATTACAAAGCTAACCAGCTACAATTTGGCTTCATCAGAAATGCATCCTTTACCTTAGAGAGGCCATATGAAAGGGAATCCAGGACTCTTGCTCTCTGAAATGTCATAAATGTATTACGGAGTGCCATATCCCATACCGAGTTCCTTAAATGTTGGCACTTAATGTCTAATAACTTAAGCATCATAATAAAAGTTGTACATCAATTCAGGTGTAAGACATGCCTAATTTTCTTCTGATCAAATAATTTCATAGCAGAATTGATTGGAAATAAAACCAAGCAAATGAATTTGATGAAAACATAATAACCAGTGGATAAACACTACTAAGACTTCATCTAATTGCTGTACATCTGCATGCTGCTTTGAGTGGAGAGCATCTTCAGGTCAATCTTCACTAACCATTGCCATTAATCAGGTTTTCAGAGAGAATGACATAATTCTCTTGGCACATAGAACTAAACACGTACTTGTACTTTATAATAGGCTTTGTTGATATAGCATGTAATGTAGAATTGGTAAACTCTTTTTGCTACCTATTCTATGTAATTCCGATTCCATAGATAGAATACACTTTCATATGCTTTCTGCAAGTGAGCTTTTCTTATAAATGTCCCTGCGAATGCTTTACAGGATTAAAATGCCTGAAACTTACGTTGTGCACCTTGGAAATAGCAAGGAACTAATGGAGGTTGCTGAAGATAGTGTAGCCAAGAGAATTCTTCGTGAGCACGTTCGAGAGTCTCTTGGAGTGCGGAATGAAGATCTAATCTTTGCCATAATAAACAGTATGCTCTCCTTGTGGATGAGATAAATATGTTTTCCTTCATTAGTCTGATTGGTGAAAGTCGTATAGTAGTAAGTCACTTGGTTGCAAAATATTCCACACTTTCTCTTTGGTGAAATCTTAGTATATAGATGATTTCTTGGTAATTAAGTTGGATTATAGTCCATCTCTTACTAAGTTGACATTTTTCATTGTGACTGTGATTGGTAGCCAACTAACTGCACTGTTTTTGGATAGTCGTGTGAATTTTTGTAATTAATGCATTTTTAGCTGTGTTCTTTATGACCCTTACTTTTGCATATCCTCATAAATTTATTGTTGCATGCATGCCTATGATCTTCTTGAGATCTGTCACTACTTTTACATCGTTGCTTTAAGATGCACTTATTTTTCCTTTTCTTTTCTTTTTTGTGGGGTAGTGGGGTTGTTATGGTGAGGCAAATAAATGAAGCTCTAATTAACGATGTGTCTCTTCCAAGCACTAAGGTTTCTTTAAGGATGTTCTTGATTCTCAATAGTAGAACATGAGCCTAAATGTGCATGGTTTTTCAGTTTGGAGTTAAAAGTGGTTTGGAGTTAAAAGTGGTAATTTGTGATCTCTTCCTCATTTGTTGAACATTCTGCTTTTGCAAAGAAGTCAAACCTACTTTCCAAATTGTAATCATATTTCCCCATCTTCCTATGTCAGGATGGCATCTTTTGTTTACTTGGTATTGTCTTCTTGGATATTACATTAACTATTTTGCATTATGTTTCCAAATTGGTTCTTTGTTTCAATACACTACCCTAGGTTAGATCCATTTGTGACTGTACTATTCAAAATTTATATTTTCTGAGCAACATGCATGATATAACAGGTGTTTCACGTGGGAAAGGTCAGGATCTTTTTCTTCGTTCCTTTCATGAAAGTCTGCAACTTATTAAAGAGAAGAAACTGCAGGTGCCACCAATTCATGCAGTAATAGTGGGAAGTGACATGAATGCTCAAACGAAGGTTGAGACAGAATTGCGGAACTTTGTACTAGAGAAAAAAATTCGGGACCGTGTTCACTTTGTCAACAAAACCCTGACAGTAGCTCCTTATTTGGCTTCCATTGATGTTCTTGTTCAGAACTCCCAGGTACTTTCTGCAAATATATTGTGTTAATTCATGTAGGAGACAGTTCTTATGTTCTATTTTATTATTTCCTCTTTCTGCTGATCGCCTTTATTACTCAAACCTTGCAATAGAAAAAAGCCAAAATCTCTACTTTCTGATCATGTGCATTTATTCAATTCTATATGTGGTGTAAAATTATTGTTCATGTGACACATGACAATATGATAAAAAAAAAATGCTAATGACGGTGAATATGTGAGAATCTGACTATTCCATGCTATTCTGATGTCTTTGTTATCTTATTTGTCATGTTTCTACCCCCATTTTTTTTTTAAGAAAGAAGATTAAGAAATCTTGATTGCCCTGTTTCGTATTAATTAAGCTGCATTTTGAATATCACCGCTTTTTAAATTCCGTTCTTTTTATTTCATATTTAGTGTTCTTTTGGTTTTATTTTTGTCTCATGGACTCTATTTGTTTTGTGCTCCACTCCAAGTGTTTAAACTAATTGCTATGTAGGCCCGAGGAGAGTGCTTTGGGAGGATAACCATTGAAGCACTGGCCTTGCAGCTGCCTGTGTTGGTAAGTCTTCATCACATGATATGACTTCATTTCCAACAATTTCTGCATTTTAATTAGACTATGGTAAGTTAAATACTGTCTTCTTAGGCTGATGAGTTCCAACTCAAATGACACATCCTCCCTTGCAAGAGCAACATGGAGGGTGAGGTTGGCCAAAAAGTTCTAGCTCAAATGGTAACTTCTCCCAATGTGAGAGCAAGGTGAAGGGTGAGGTCATTGATCAAAACCCACTTGGTACATGTGTATTACCAATAAGGGAAAAAAAGGAGGGTAAGGTTGGGGGTTCAAAACTCATTAGGTGTGTGTGTAACTTTTATCAAAAAAGAGTATAATGTTGTATCATTTGGAGCGGAAACTTCCGTTTTCCTCAAAGGTTTCGTTTCAATTTTTTTTTTTTTTTTTTTTTTTTCATATTGTGTTTGTCAATCATCAATTATTTTGGCTGTGTGCCTCATCAACTGCTTGGCATTTGCTTGCATTAAATATATTATTAATTGTGGATTGAGTCTGGGTTGATTTGTTTTATTTCATTTTTTCACATCTTTTAATCATCTACCCCTCTCTTGTCATATTATAATTATACCATTCTTTTTGCCCTGTTTTAGGAATTTATT
This sequence comes from Lithocarpus polystachyus, assembly GCA_033629205.1. Lineage (NCBI taxonomy): Eukaryota > Viridiplantae > Streptophyta > Magnoliopsida > Fagales > Fagaceae > Lithocarpus > Lithocarpus polystachyus. The sequence continues at coordinate 10,842,314 of CM066163.1, read as the reverse complement.
TTGGAAACAGTATACATTTTTAAAAACTATTAACTGCATAGATCCTTGTAACTGCACTTGTACAGTATGATGGCTTTATTTTCTTTGAACAAAACTTGAATATCAAGCTTATTATCTTTCGATTTTTCATATAAATTTTGTTATGTCTGAAGAAAGGGGTGCACTATTAGCTATTGCCGGGGTGGATAGTCATAGCATTTGAAATTCGTATTTGGATTACTATGGAGTTGCTGCTGCATTCGTATTTGAATTATGGTTATCTAGATAAAGTTATATTTGAATTGGTATTTGTATTTGTATTTGAGTTTCTAAGAAGTTGAGCCCCTTTAGGATTATCTATTAGTATTTGAATATTCATAGGATTATCTATTGTTATCTGTTTGTCATTTGAATTCCTAGGACTTGTATTTAACGTAGAAGGCAATGAATAAAGCGTTAGAGAATTATTATCCCAATTTCCCTCTCTATTTTCTTATTTAGGAGACTGGTCATCTCGAATATGACCAAACAACTACCTATTTAATTAGAGATTAAACCTAGTCATAACATTTGGTATCAGAGCCGCCATGACATCCACCCGTTCCACATCTCCTGAGGATCGGATGGCTGCCTTGGAGGTAAGCAACCATGGCATCAAACGACAATTGGACTCTCATCAGGAGGAATTAGTAGGAATATGCAACAGCATAGATGCAGTGGCTGATTCCATTGCTCAGATGGGGAAGGAGCGTGTCGATGATGCGGCGGAAATTCAGTAAGCCAGCATAGAAGTTCGGGTGCAGGAGGAAGCGTACAAACCGATTTTTCTCGGATTGATTTTCCACATTTCAGTGGTGAAGATCCAACGGGGTGGATATATAAGGCTGAAAAATTCTTTCGATATCAATGCACAGTTGCAAACGAAAGAGTTGTCCTAGCATCATTCCACTTACAAGATGATGCTTTGCAATGGTATCGGTGGTTTGAGAAAGCTTGGCCGAACATCACATGGGAAGAATTTACACGAGCCTTATGTGTACGTTTTGGTCCCATGGATTATGAAGATTTTGGTGAGGCATTAGCAAAGCTCCAACAAACTGGTACAGTCCGTGAATACTAAACTCAGTTTGAACGATTAGCAACCCGAGTGCAAGATTGGCCGGAGAAGGCCTTGGTGGGGAGCTATATCGGTGGACTAAAGGAGGAAATTCAATCGGAGGTGAAGCTGTTTAGGCCCACAAGCTTATTGCATGCCGCAAGCCTCACCAAGTTACATGAGGAGAAATTACAAAGACAGCAACGCGGGGTACAAAAGCGGGGTTTATTGCCAATGCCTTCCCCAAAGCCAACCACAACTCCAATCACGACCCCTAAGCCTACTCCAAGGACAGGATTCAAAAGGCTAACATGGGCAGAGATGCAAGCTAGGCGAGAGAAGGGACTATGTTTCAATTGTGATGAAAAATTTGCACCAGGCCACAAATGCAAGCTGCAGCAAACTTTCCTGATTGAAGTGGTGGAGGAATTTGAGGATGGCTGTGAGTTAATTTCAGATGACAAAGAAGAAGAATGTGTGGCCATACCCGAAATCTCTTTACATGCTTTATCTGGCATATCGACTCCGCAAACAATGCGAGTTGTTGGCACTGTTTGTGGGCGACGGCTACATGTTCTCATTGATAGCGGGAGCACTCATAACTTCGCCAATGTTAAGTTTACAAAGAAGATGGGATGTGACAAAGTTGTAGCTCCAGCGTTCCAAGTCATGGTGGCCAATGGAGACCGGTTGCAATGTGACAAGATTTACAAATCTGTTCCCATGGAAATTCAGGGCTATAAGTTTCACACTATTATGTATCCCTTGGAATTACAAGCGTCTGATGTGGTTTGGGAGTACAGTGGCTGCAAAGCTTAGGAAGAGTCATTCATGATTGGAAAAATCTCACTATGGAATTCACTATGGATGGCAAGGAGCACGTTACTTGTGGGGATGCTATCAAAACCATTCTCCATGGTGCGGTGCACTCACTACAAAAATTAATGGCTAATGGGTTGACAATGTTTATGATGCAGATGGTGAAAGTCACAGATTCATTGCCCCTTAATGCAAGTGTTGGAGAGCAGACTCAAGAGTTAGAGCACTTGTTGACGGAGTACCAACATATTTCCAAGTTCCTACCACCTTACCACTGTCTTGGAGCCACAACCATCGAATCAACTTGGAGCACGGCACCGGACTTGTCAATGTGCATCCCTATCGATATCCCCACATTCAAAAAAAATGAGATCGAGAGGGCAGTGAAAGAAATGGTTGCAACTGGAATCATTCATTGCCCCTTAATGCAAGTGTTGGAGAGCAGACTCGAGTTAGAGCACTTGTTGATGGAGTATCAACATATTTCCAAGTTCCTACCACCTTACCACTGTCTCGGAGCCACAACCATCGAATCAACTTGGAGCACGGCACCGGACTTGTCAATGTGTGTCCCTACCGATATCCCCACATTAAAAAAAATGAGATCGAGAGGGCAGTGAAAGAAATGGTTGCAACTGGAATCATTCAACCAAGTACCATCCCCTTTTCTTCCTTGGTGCTATTGGTGAAGAAGAAAGATGGTTCATGGAGGTTTTGTGTGGACTACCGTGCTTTGAATCAAGTCACCATTAAAGATCGCTACCCAATTCCAGTCATTGATGAGTTGCTAGACGAATTGCATGGAGCTTCTTACTTCACCAAATTGGATTTAAAATTCACATACCACCAATTCCGAGTACAACCTGGAGATGCGCACAAGATGGCTTTCCGCACTCATAATGGTCATTACGAATTTTTGGCAATGCCGTTTGGACTCACCAATGCACCCTCCACGTTTCAATCATTGATGAACTATATCTTCCACTTTGCACTGCGAAGGTATGTCCTAGTATTTTTTTATGACATTTTGATCTTTAGTAAAACATGGGCTGAACATATGGAACATCTCAAGATAGTATTCCACACTCTACTGACTAATCAGTTATATGTGAATTGTTCTAAGTGTTTAATTGGGCAGCAACAAGTAGAGTACTTAGGCCATATAATCAGCCTCCTGGGCGTCTCTGCAGATCCAGAAAAGATCAAGTGTATGCAAACTTGGCCCACACCAACCACGGTCACTGCATTACGTGGGTTCTTGGGCTTGACCGGGTATTATCGGAAATTTATTCGGCATTATGGCTCCATTGCAGCACTATTAACTCATCTTCTCCAAAAAGACGCATATGTGTGGACCCAGGATGCTGAGGAAGCCTTTCAACAATTGAAGCAAGCCATGTTACAGCCACCAGTTTTGGCACTACCCGACTTCTCCAAGATGTTCATCGTCGAAGCTGATGCCTCTGGCAGCGGAATGGGGGCGGTTCTTATGCAAGAGTCACAACTTGTGGCTATCTACAGTCAAGCATTCTCTAGGTGGGCACTAGGACGATCCACTAATGAGAAAGAGTTAATGGCCATTGTCCATGCTGTCAACAAATGGTGTAATTATTTGTTGGGAAGGAAGTTTCGGATCCGAACCGATCACCACAGCCTCAAATATATATTAGAGCAACGGATCACTACCATGGACCAACAACGGTGGATGGTTAAGCTCATTGGGTTTCACTATGAAATTGAATATCGCCTCGGCAGAGAAAACAAAGCCGTTGATGCCCTCTCGTGGCTGCAAGGAGAAGCGTCTGCCATTTCTTGTCCAACACCGACTTGGTTGGAAGCAGTTCACATCGAGGCTAGAACTCATCCCACCTTAGAATTCATTAAGAAGGCACTTGTTCAAGGAGACATGCGTTACAAGGATTACAAGATCATGGATGAGCTGCTTTGGCACAAGGGTCGATTGGTGCTTCCCTCTAGTTCACAGTACAAAGAAACTATTATTCGGGATTTCCATGACACACCCATAGGTGACCACTCGAGGATACTCCGCACCTTTAAACGCCTTGCTGCCAATTTCTTTTGGTTGGGGATGAAGAAGGATGTGCAGTATTTCGTTCAACAATGTGGTATATGTCAACGAAATAAATTTGACTCCATGACTCCAGCGGGTATGCTACAACCACTGCCACTTCCAGAGCGTGTATGGGAGGACATTTCAATGGATTTCATTGAAGGACTACCAACTTCCTGTGGTCTTTCAGTGATCATGGTGGTCATAGATCGCCTTTCCAAATATGGCCACTTTGTTACTGTCAAGCATCCGTATTCTGCCAAAACCATTGCCAAATTATTTGTCAAAGAAATCGCATGGCTTCATGGCATGCCTCGTTCCATTGTATCAGACTGTGATCCCATATTTATCAGTCAGTTTTGGGCCAAGTACTTTTGCCTTCAAGGGTCTGACCTGCGAATGAGCTCTTCGTATCACCTACAAACGGATGGACAAACCGAAGTCCTTAACCGTTGTTTGGAGACGTATTTACGCTGCTATACGAGTTCTCAATAGGAACAGTGGAGTCGCTGGCTTTCTTGGGTTGAATATTGGTACAACACCTTATCAATCTGCCATACAAATGGCGCCATTCGAAGCTGTTTACGGCCAGCAACCCCCGACGGTACATAGTTATGTAGTTAGCTCCACAGCGGTTGCCCAGGTTGAGACTACTTTATGCGAGAGAGATGACTTGTTGCGGCTTTTGAAGGAGAACTTGCAGACAGCCCAGAATAGAATGAAGATTAATGCTGATCGTCATCGTCGTGAAGTGATATTTGAACCAGGTGATTTCGTCTTCCTTTGGCTTCAACCGTTTCGGCAACTATCTATTCGAACTAGGGTCAATATGAAGCTTTCTCCACGCTTCTATGGTCCCTACAAAGTGTTGGAACGAGTGGGAAAGGTGGCTTATCGTCTCGACTTGCCATCTCATTTGCGTTTGCACCCAGTTGTTCATGTGTCTCAGTTGAAGAAACAGCTTGGCCAAGTGGATCGTGCAATCAGTGACTTACCCAATGTGGATGATGAGGGTTTGATCACTTTGGAGCTAGACCGGATTGTTGATTTTCGTTGGACTCGCCATGGTCAACATGTCTTACAAGAGGCCTTAGTTCACTGGACTGGTGTTAGCGAAGATGACATTACTTGGGAACCATAAAGGAATTACAACAAAGATTCTCTCACTTGAATCTTGAGGACAAGATTTGTCTGCAAGTGGAGGGGAATGTTATGTTTGAAGAAAGGGGTGCACTATTAGCTATTGCAGGTGGACAGTCATAGCATTTGAAATTTGTATTTGGATTACTATGGAGTTGCTGCTGCATTCGTATTTGAATTATGGTTATCTAGATAAAGTTATATTTGAATTGGTATTTGTATTTGAGTTTCTAAGAAGTTGAGTCGCTTTAGGATTATCTGTTAGTATTTGAATATTCATAGGATTATCTATTGTTATCTGTTTGTCATTTGAATTCCTAGGACTTGTATTTAAAGTAGAAGGCAATGAATAAAGCGTCAGAGAATTATTATCCCAATTTTCCTCTCTATTTTCTTATTTAGGAGACCGGTCATCTTAAATACGACCAAACAACTACCTATTCAATAGAGATTAAACCCAATCATAACAAATTTGCTGTTAATTGCCCCTTCTAGAAAATTATTCTCATATGATAGAATGGGTTCAAAACTCCTTAGGTGTGTGTGTGAGACTTACCAAGCAAAAAAAGAAGAAGAAGAAGAAGAAGAAAGAATGGATTGTTTTGTTCTTGTTTTAGGTTGGATCATCTTCTCCACGTGTGCACTAATGCCCAAATGTGCGTTTGTGTGTGTGTGTGTGTTATGATTTCTCCTTTTCATGTTCCAATTGACATCATTGTTTTTGTCACTGACAATGTTATCAGGGCACAGCAGCTGGAGGCACCATGGAAATAGTGGTGAATGGGACGACAGGACTGTTGCATCCTGCTGCAAAGGAAGGTGTGACACCTCTTGCAAATAACATTGTCAAATTGGCCACACATGTAGAAAGGAGGCTAACAATGGGAAAGAAAGGATATGAGAGGGTGAAGGAGAGGTTTCTGGAACCCCACATGTCACATAGAATTGCTCTGGTTTTGAAGGATGTTCTTCAGAAGGCAAAGAGCCATGCCGCTTAAATCGAATGAGAAATTTTCTTCTCCATTTCAGTTTAGAGGAGCTGGGATGCCATCCTCATGTAATGATGAATCTCATACACATGAAAGTCCATTGTACTTTATGTAGAAGTTTTATAGATAAGTCAAAGTGAGTTGTGATATAATAGTCGGTTTCCTCGATTCTTTATAGGATCATTGAAGTATATCTGGACACTGGAAAAACTCAAGGCAGTTTCTTGTTGAAAATTCTGCTTGTTAAAACGGTTTTGACGGAAATTTATGTTCTTTTGAGCATAAAAGTGCACTAAAGTTTGCGGTCCATGGTAGCAGATCTTCCCACAATAGAAATATGCTCCACTTGTTCAATAATAGAAAATCGATTCATCTATCTTTAATCTTAAAAAAAAAAAAAAAAATCGATTCTGATCGTTCTCAAAACCTTCACCTGCTTGATCGGTCACTGGTGTCTCGTTAAATTTAAATTACCGGTCAGGATTTAAAAAAAAAGCGAAATATACGGTAAAGATGTAAGTAGGTACCATACAAATTTTAACTAGTCAGGATTTTAAAGAAGTGGAATATACGGTAAAGATGTGAATGGATAACATACCCACTAAAAATATGTAGTGTACCTATGGAAATCCTTACATTAACCTGAATTTTTAAATGGACATTAACTCTTATAAGTAATCTTCTACAATTTCAAAATTTGTAAAACATGTTTTTTCACCAAAATTTGAATTTTAACAAGTACAAATATATTTTGGTGTCTATGTTTATTTATTTCAGCCTGAGATATTTTGACTTTTTTACTATTTTAATGAGTTAGAAACTATGCCTATACAATGATATGCTCAAATGGTTTTGAGATGTTGATTTTTACGTAATAGAAATTATCTTTTCTTAAGTCTGTAGTCTCCCTCTATTAAGATACAGGGATTGAAGAATAAGATATGATATGTTTTTGATGCCTTGGAATTAAATACAAAATGTAATAATATTTATTTAAATGAGAACTTGTACATGTATGATATGGCTAGAGACATATTGTAAAGATGTGAAACTTATAAGCTCTCACCAACGAAAATCTTGGATCGTTGAAGCCAATTAGAAGAAAACAAAAGAAAGGGTAGATACCTTCCCTACAGAAATCTGTGTAAAGGTTAAAGAGCTTGTAGAAAAACAAGGTTTAAGCTTCTACATACTCTAGTCTACAGAGCAACCTTGAGAGGACGAAGAGTTTTTTATAAAGCCTATTTAGTTAAACATATGTTCTTCACTTCAATTAATTAAAGACATCGTAAGATATGAGTTTATTTGTCAAGCTTATATCAAGCCCATAAACTAGCTTAAGCACGACTTGTATTTTATAGAGTCATATTATTCACAAGTCTAACAATTTTTTTTTGCTTGAGCTCACCTCATTTATTAAAGAAATCTTTAAATTAAGTTTCAAGCTTAACTCATTTATAAACAAATAAATATAAACGAGTATTTTCTTAAGTCAAGCCAAGATGTTTATAAACAGTTCAGTTCGTTTACAATCCTTTGGGCTTGAGTAAACCACAAAAAGGGTCCCACAACATCACCAAATTGGTGCCAAATCTTCTCGCAATTTTTTCTATTTGATTCTATTCTCCACCAATCCTTTGCGCTTGAGTAAACCACAAAAAGGGCTCCACAACATCAACAAATTGGTGCCAAATCTTCTCGTATTTTTCCTACTCGATTCCATTTTCCACCAATACCAATCCTTTGGGCTTGAGTAAACCACAAAAAGGGCCCCAGAGCATCACCAAATTGGCGCCAAATCTTCTCGCATTTTTTCTACTTGATTCTATTCTCCACCAATCCTTTGGGCTTGAGTAAACCACAAAAGGGCCCCACAACATCACCAAATTGGTGCCAAATGTTCTCGCATTTTTCCTACTCGATTTCATTCTCCACCAATCATGGTTGTCAAAATCCCGATTTGGATCTTACAATCCTACAATTTTACTATTCCACCTACTCAAAATGACCCGAATCTTTCAAGGATCTTAGCGATCGTTTAGGATCGGTAGAATCATACAATTTTGACATCCTAAATAATCTTGATTTCTTATAATCTTCTTTAATTTGACAAAAGGCTCAATTGGACTTAAATGAAAAATAAAATCTCAATAGACTAAGTTTTTCCACTCCAATGTAGAAAGAGTGTTAGTTGGAACCAAATAAAAAATATTCTAATAGAGTATCACATTTTGAGATTTTTTGCCTCTTTAAATAATGCTTACAAATGGATGTAGTGATGTATGACAATTATATCAATGAATGTGTAATTTATGTGATTATTTAACATATCAATGTGTATTTTTTGTTTTTTTTCTTAAATAATGTAGGATCTTACAATCCACGATCTGATCCTACGATCCACGATCTCACTTACCTCCCACGATTTTACATAGGATCCCGATTCTGACAACATTGCCACCAATCCTTTGGTCTTGAGTAAACCACCTTGATTCTATTCTCCACTAATCCTTTGGGCTTCAGTAAACCATAAAAGGGCCCCCACAACATCACCAAATTGATGCCAAATCTTCTCGCATTTTTCCTACTCGATTCCATTCTCCACCAATCCTTTGAACTTGAGTAAACCACAAAAGGGCCCTACAATATCACCAAATTGGTGCCAAATCTTCTCACATTTTTTCTACTCGATTCCATTCTCCACCAATCCTTTGGACTCGAGTAAACCACAAAAGGGCCCCACAACATCACCAAATTGGTGCCAAATTTTCTCCAATAGAAAGTAAGAACATATCATATGTCTATTTATTTAATTAAATTCGACCTTTATGACTTTTTGCATTTCTTTTCAACGACCCAAAATAAAATAAAAAACCTAACAACTCCTCACCACCCCCACCCCACGCCTGCGCCGGCAAGTGACACATGAATATCGCCGGTCACGATGCCTGTATTACTTCTCTATTTTCGCTCTTTTATTTCCCCATTTTTATTCCATGACCGAAACCCATTTTGAGTTAGTTTCTCTTTTGATTTGTCATTGGTTGATTTGATGATTTGGTTTCTCTTTGTTGTTATGATTTAAGATTTTGGCTTGGGTTTGAAACTTTGAAACATGGCAAAATTGAAACATGGGTTTCGGGGAGGTTGGGTAATTTCTCAAATAGATTCTGTGTCTATTCTCGACCTCTATTGTTTAATTCTTTCTATCGTCACTTTTTCTCTCGTTTGATTATTGTTTTGATTACTGGTTTCTAAAGCGTTGTCCCTTATAGTTTTCGAGGTAAAGACGGTAGAAATTGATTGATATGATGAGTAATTAAGAGCATTCACAGCAGTGGTGCTAAATAGCTATATTGCTAAAAATATAGCTATTTAGCACCACCTTTTACAAAAAACAAGGCTGCAGCAGTGGAGCTATATTTAAAAAATATAGCTCCACAGTTACAGTACACATCTATTTTTAGATGTGTACTGTAGCTCACATCTAAAAATATAATGATATTTTATTTCGTGATCTCATCAGACTTTTTTTTTTTTTTTTTCTTTCTCCTCCACACCCATTTGTACCCGATGCTCCTCTCTCTCCCTCGGTCGATCCTCACTCTTCATTTCTTTCCGTTCTTCATTTCCTCCACTCGCCGCCGATCCAACCCCTGCCCAGCGCCGATCCGAGCCTCTGCCCAGCGTCGATCCAACCCCTGCCCAATGTCGATCCAACCCCTGCCCAGCGTCGATCCAAGTTCATTTTTTTTTTCAATTGGTTGCTTTTTGGTTGAGCTTGAGGCTACTGTGATGGTGGTTGTGGTTTGGTTGTGCCGCGATGGTGGAGGTGGATTTTGTTGTGATTTGGTGATTTGGTTGTGCCGCGATCGCATGGGTTTTTTTTTTTTTTTTTTTTTTTTTTTCTGTTGTGGACTACTGTGGTGGTGGTGGTAATGGCTGTGCTGTGGTGGTGATGGTGGTGGTGATGGTTGTGCTGTGGTGGTGGTGATGGCTGTCTGAAGCTTATTGTAAAATTTTTTATTATTATTGTATTATTTTAATCAAATAGCTAAAAATATAGATGTATTGTTGTGGAGTGTGAATAGGTAAAAGCTAAAATTATAGATAAAATAACTTTTAGATAAGAGAATTATAAATGTGTTGCTGTGAATGCTCTTAAGAAGTTACAGAATAGCTCTTAGAACTGGTGGGGTTCCCCATGCCAAGGTTTTTCATTATCAATACTTAAAACTTAAAAGCTAGTTTTGTCAAGAAAGACACAGGCTCCCTTGTTCGTTTTTGCAGTAGCTATGCTCCATTCCAGTACTTATGGCTGGAGGAATGGAGTCGTTGAGGTATGGCATGAAAATGATGATGTCGGTGGCTGGCCATGACCAGCAATATTGATCGCGAGGGCACCGGCGCCGGCGAAGGTTGATGGTGGGAGGTATTGGATTTTTTATTTTATTTTGGGTAGTTGAAATAGTAAAAATCATTAAGGTCGTTCTTAATTAGATAGATGGGCATCTGGAATGTTTTTAATTTTAGAATATAGAACAGAGCAAGAAAAATGTGACAGGCGACTTGGATTCGTAGTTGATGTACAAAGTTCTTAACAACCACCGGATAATTTATTTATTTCTTAACAACTATCAGATAATTTATTTATTTTTTGGAAGCCCTTATCACAATAATGGATAATAAAGAGGTCATGGCTACTTTTTTCAATGCATGCTTTACTGACTTAAGAAACGCCAATTCTCAGAAATTACCAGGTCAATCGGTTGGACCCTGGCTTTACCCAAAAAAAAAAAAAAAAAAAAATGGTAGACCCTGGTTATAATTGCTCCAAAAATTTAGGCTTTATTGACTTAGGTCAAGCTATAGGGTTGTTACTGAATACTCAAGTTACTTCCTCCCATCCACCCGCTATAGGACCCACCTTTGTGTGAAAAGGAAGAAATATAATCTCAAAATAACCAATAAATTTCCCGAGCTTTAATACAGGTTTTATTGATTACATAACCATAATGCCATTCGTTCTCTGATCACTCAATTCAATTCTGCATGGTCTTTACTCTCTAGCAACATTTTACATCCTCCCAACTTATGAAAGTCATGACGTCCTTAGCAGAGAAATCGCTTCCCAATTGCATTAATGTTCTAATTCGAGTCTTGTTCACCACTATCATTATCATTCTTGTGTTGGCTCCTTCTTCCCAATTTACTATTTCTTCTTCCTTTGCAACTTCACCTCCCAATATGGTGACAATGATGGAGCGAGAAGCAGAGGCTCTTCTGGAATGGAAAGCGAGCCTTGACAACCAAAGCCAGTTTCGTTTGTCTTCATGGGTTGGAAACACCACCTGCCATTGGGTTGGAATTGCTTGCAACAACTTTAGCAGCATCTCTCATATCAACCTCCCAGATTCTTTTTTAAAAGGTACACTCCACACTTTGAGATTCTCATCCTTAAACAGTCTCATAAGTCTTAATCTCAGCGACAACTTACTCTACGGTACCATTCCTTCACACTTGGGCAACCTTTCTAAGCTAATCTACCTTGATTTATCTGGAAATCATCTCTCAGGAAGAATTTCATCTGAATTATTCCAACTAACAAACCTTCACATATTAAATCTCCATGAAAATAACATCACTGGATCCATTCCTTATCAACTTGGGAAGCTACACTTGCTCAATGAGCTAAATTTGTCTAGTAACGGTCTCTCGGGTTCAATCCCTGTGTCAATTGGAAACTTGACCAACTTAATATTTCTAATTATTTATGATAACAAACTTTCTGGGTCCATTCCTCATCAACTCGGAAATCTAACACCTCTTAGGATACTCTCTTTGCACCATAACATCCTCTCAGGCTCGACACCTGCATCTATTGGAAACTTGGGCAACTTAACCCATTTAGAGCTCAGTGTAAACAAACTGTCTGGATCCATTTGTCATGAAATTGGGATGTTGGGATCTCTTGTTTGGCTTAATCTAGGTAAAAACAATCTCTCAAGTTTAATTCCTACTTCTATAGGAAACTTAGGCAACCTGAGTGTTTTCTACCTTGACAACAACAAGCTTTCTGGACCCATACCTCAAGAAATTGGGAAGTTGGGATCTCTTCGTGTCTTGGGTTTGTATAGGAACAATCTTTCGGGCCCAATCCCTACTTCTATAGGAAACTTGACCAACCTGTCTATGTTATCCCTTTCTGACAACAATCTTTGGGGATCTATCACCTCCTCTATTGGGAACATGAAGGATCTCACAATTTTGGAACTTTTTATGAATCAATTATCAGGCAATATTCCATTAGAAATAGGAAAGCTCAAACTTCTTACAAGTCTAAGGTTGTTCAAAAATGACCTTAATGGCTCCATCCCTATTGAATTTAATAATCTTACATATCTGAAGCATTTGGCATTGGAGCAAAACATGTTTTCAGGCTATCTTCCACAAAATGTTTGTAATGGTGGATCCCTTCAAAACTTCACAGCATATAACAATTATTTCATAGGTTCCATTCCAATTAGTTTGAGAAATTGCACCAGCTTAGTACGAGTGAGGCTTGAGGGAAACCAGTTAACAGGAAATTTATCAGAAGACCTTGGCATTTACCCAAATTTGATATATATCGATTTGAGTTATAACAATTTCTACGGAGAACTTTCTCAAAAGTGGGGGCAGTGTCAAAGTCTGCAAAGCTTAAAAATCTTCAATAACAGAATTTCTGGTGTTATACCTCCTGAGCTTGGAAGATCCCCCAAACTACAAGTACTTAATCTCTCCTTCAATCATCTAGTTGGGCAGATTCCAAAGGAATTAGGAAAGTTGAAGTCATTGTATATCCTTGATCTGGGTGATAATCAACTTTCAGGAGGTATTCTGTTGGAAATTGGGATGCTATCTAATCTGCAAATTCTTGTTCTCTCAGCCAACAATTTAACAGGATCAATTCCCAAACAAATACAAGGGTGCAGAAAATTATTGAACTTGAACTTAAGCAAAAATAAAATTAGGGGGGGTGTTCCCACTGAGATTGGCAACATGCAGTCTATTCAAATGCTTGATCTAAGTGAAAATTTGTTGATCGGAAAAATACCACCACAACTTGGAGAATTGCGAAGCTTAGAAATATTGAATCTCTCCCATAATGAGCTCTCTGGTTCCATTCCAACCACTTTTGGTGAAATGTCAAGCTTGACCAATGTTGATATATCTTACAATTGCTTGGAAGGTCCTCTGCCCAACAATAAAGCCTTCAGTGAGGCCTCATTTGGAGCATTAAGAAATAATAAAGGTTTGTGTGGTAATGCCTCTAGCTTGAAGGCATGCCCGTCTTACATTACGTGGAGCAAGAATGTTGGTGAGAAAAGGCGAAATAAAGTTGTGATTTTCTTTGTCGTTCCTATCTTAGGCACAATGGTTCTCTCATTGATAGTAGTTGGGATTCTCTATGCTTTTCTCAAGCGCCTGAGGTTGAGGAACAAGCTCAGCAATCCAAGGGAAGAAAAAAATGGTAACATGTTTGCAATCTGGAGCTATGATGGGAAAATGGTGTATGAAAGAATCCTTGAAGCAACGGAGGAATTTGACTCCAAACATTGTGTTGGAGTGGGAGGGTGTGGAAGTGTTTATAAAGCTTACTTGCAGCCAGGTCAAGTTGTTGCTGTGAAAAAGCTTCATTCAATACAAGATAACGAGATTACCAATGCAAAGGCTTTCGAAAGTGAGATTCATGCTCTGCTAGAAATCAAGCATCGTAACGTGGTAAAGCTTTATGGCTTTTGCTCACATCCACGACACTCATTCTTGGTTTACAAGTTCTTAGAAGGGGGAAGCCTAAAAGAGTTACTGAGCAATAAAGAAGAGGCAATTAATTTTACATGGATCAAAAGGGCAAATGTTGTCAAAGGAGTGGCTGATGCTTTATCCTATATGCATCACGATTGCTCACTTCCCATAGTTCATCGAGACATATCTAGCAAGAACATCTTGTTAGATTCAGAATGCGTTGCTCACATCTCTGATTTTGGCACAGCTAGGCTTTTGAAGCCCGACTCGTCCAATCGGACTTCATTTGCTGGAACATTTGGTTACACGGCTCCAGGTAATAATTTTTCCCTATGCGCATGCTTATCCCTCTTGAAATACTTGTCTCTATTTCATTTAATGTAGTGCCAATCATAATGCATTGTGATAACATAGGCTTTTTTTAATTTCACTATAAGCTATGTCGTAGCCATTTCATTATCCTATTTTTTTGGTTAAAGGATCACCGTGAGGGCAAATATAAGGATCATGATTCGCTCTAAATATTTCAATGTTTCGATTATTGCTTAGTTAATGGCTTAGTGATCAATTTATGAATACCTTACAGCATTTTCGGTATGAAATGATATATCAAACTAGATTATGAAATTAAATTTTATTATGAAATTAATAATTCACTGAAACAATAGTGAAGTCTCAAAAATTTTTCATAAGGGGCAAGATAAATATATCAATAATTTTAAAACCTCCCTCACACTGTCACATACAATATATGCGCATGTATATGTGTTTAATTATTATTATTATTATTATTATTATTATTATTATCATTTATAAAAAAGTTTCATCCAATCGGTTCAATATTAATCACAATTAATATTCTTTGAACATGTTAACTTAAGGTTTTTTGAAATTAGGGCTGTAAATGAATGAAGCTGTTCATAAACAACTCGGGCTTGGCTCGATAAAAAGCTCGTTCATGTTTGTTTGTTTATAAACAAGCCAAACTTAAGCTTTAGTGTTTTCATGAACAAGATCGTGAACACCAAGGCTCGATACAAAAGTAACAAAACAAGTTGAGCCCAGGCTTATTTATGAGTTTGGTAATAAAATTGATATGACCTTGACAAGTAAACTCACATCCTTCTAAGACTTTAATTAATTATAAGTTGAGACCACTCATCCAAACCAAATAAGCTAGATAATAAACATGATTAGGCTTGATATTATACTTGTGTTAGATCTTAAGCTCAAAAGCATGATATTGAACTTGAGTTTGGGCTTGATATTGAGCTCGAGCTTGGCTTGACTAATTAATCAAGCCAAGCTAAGCCGAGCTCAAGCTTTTATGCTTTATAACGAGCTCAAGCTTGAACATTATTTTTAGGCTTGTATCAAGCTCAAGCCAAGCTTGAACATTCTACTTTTACTGTCGAGCCGAGCTTGAACATTCACTACTCGACAAAGCTTGGCTCGTTTATAGCCCGAAAGCATAAAATGTATATGAATCAAATAATTTTAGATATCTTGTAAAAAATTGATATCAACCAGAGTTTTGGTAATTACTCTTACCACCAAGTCATAATATACAAGAGTTTCTCTGTGCTAGGAAAAGTTCTGGAGCTCTAAACTTCTCTTACACAGTAGAATTTGTCTGTCCCTTCTAGTGAGGTTGTTGTGTCGCTAGGGTATCAGTGTATCCCTGTAGGGTTTTGTGGTTTTATTTTTCAAGGGTTTTGGGAAACATGAGTGTCTTTTAGCAATGGAGGGACTGACGAAACATTGGAGCAACTTAACTTTAAACGACAAGGAAGTGGTCAACTCCGTTTGACCAAGGAAAGGTCCTCTGGTGAGATAATTCCGGCAACAAAGTTCTTTACAAAACAAGTGCTGAATACTAAGGCAGTAATCCGAACCTTCAACCCGCTATGACGTTTAAAAAATGGTTTCCAAGTTTGGTTTGCAGGAGTTCACATTCTTTTATTTGTCTTTGACAATCGAGAAGAAATTGAGAAAATTCTAGCACTCCAACCTTGGAGTTTTGATAAACATCTGGTGGTTCTCTGCCGTTATGAAAATGCCATCCTAATTAGTGAACTTTGTTTCAATAAAGTATCGTTGTGGGTTCAGATCCATGACATACCAATACGGATTTTAAACAGAGGCATGGATGAAGAAATCTGCGATATAGTGGGAGAAGTGTGTAAGGATACTGATATCTCTGAGATGGAAGGGGGAAACTTTTTCCGTGTAAGAGTTACAGTGGACGTGACATTTTCTTTGTGTCGTGGTAGAAGGATATCTCTGGAAAATGGAGAAGCAGGGTGGGTGAGTCTCAAATACGAGAGGTTGCCAATCATTTGTTACTGGTGTGGATGCCTCGATCATGTTGACAGAGACTGCGATAAATGGATTGAGAGTGAGGGAACTTTGTCACAGGAAGATCAAGAATATGGTCCATGGATTTGTGCATCTCCTTATGTCATGCCAAGGAAGTCAGTTATTAAAGTACTGGGCTACTATGAGTTCAGGAAAAAGTTGAATGATAAACGAGCCACGACAGTCTCTAGGATGATGACAACTAAAACTCCGATGGACTCAGCTCCAGCAAATCATAAGAAGGAGACTGAATCAGTGGAAGTTGTGGGCAGAATTAATGCAGGACGTAATGGAAAAAATCTTGAACAGATGGGAGTTACGGATAGCGAACTTTTTGGGAAAGAATTTAATGATAAGATACGAGATATTGATAGGGAGTTACAAAATATTGATAGTGAGGCAGCCAAAAATCACGGAGAGGGAATTTTAAATGCTAGGGTAACATGTGTTGATATTAATTTGGAAAAGGGTTAATGAGAATAACGCCGCATCTCTCCAACCTTCGGTTTTAACTGAACACGTGCATCAGCATGCTTCCCTCTCTAGCTTTGCTGACATCCTGAGTGGTCATGGTTCAAAAAAAAAAAAAAAAAAAAAAACCTGTGATCAAATACTTAAAACATGGAAAAGAATTATACGTTCAAAGGAGGGAGAGGATGTTCCAAGTGGTCCTCCTTCTCTGAAACGCCCATATGTTGCAGATGAATGTTTGGATTTTCAAAGGAAAAAATGAGTATTGTCTCAAGATGATCAAGTGGCAGAATCTGGTTTGGCGGAGTTGTGAACAATGAGTCTACTATGTTGGAATTGTCGCGGGCTTGGGAACCTACAGACAATTCGTGAGCTTGGTGATCTAGTTTGAGCACAAGATCCTGCAATCATGTTCTTAATTGAAACATGGTTGGATGAAGCTAGGTTGACAGGTTTACGAGATAAAATGGGTTTTGGTGGTAGTTTCGGTGTTTCCAAAATTATGAGAGGAGGGGGATTAGCACTGTTTTGGAAAAAAGATGTTGATTTGCTAGTGGAAAACTTTTCACAAAATTATATTGATGCTTTTATAAACAAAGGAATAAAGGATAACTGGAGGTTTACGGGTATGGCTTCTCGGAAACTTAAAATCATGAGGAATCATGGAAAAGTTTGCGATGGCTTCAGACAAAATCTTCTCTCCCTTGGTTATGTGTTGGTGATTTTAATGAGATCACAAAATCTCATGAAAAATCAGGTGGCCGACTTAGACCAAATCAACAAATGCAAGACTTCCGGGATGTTCTTGATGAGTGTGGCTTCATCGATTTGGGCTTTGTGGGAAAAAAATTCACTTGGTACAAGAATTTCTCAAATGGGCTTACTATATGGGAGAGATTGGACAGGGCAGTGGGTACACAGGATTGGCTGAGTCTATTCCCAACAACTAGGTGATTACTCTTGAATTTGGAACTTTTGATCATAAACCCATTATTATTCACCCAATGGGAATTCCGGTTAGAAAAAATCGTCTATGGTGGTTTGAACAGGTGTGGTTGGAAGACGAAGGTTGTCATGAAATTGTACATTCGGCTTGGAGGAATAACTATGGGACCTCTCCCATGACAAACGTTGTTGGTAAAATAAGTAAATGTCAGACTAGTCTCAAGTGGTGGAGTAAGAAGTCCTTTGGGAATATCACACATCAACTGACGGAGAAAAAAACTATGTTGAAGCATGCAGAAACCGTGGTTGTACAGGGGGGCAACGTTAAGCTTGTCCAACAATTAAAACATGAGATTCAAGGTTTATTATTAGCGGAGGAAAAGCTTTGGCAACAAAGATCAAAATCTCATTGGATTAAATCAAGGGACAAGAATACCAGCTTCTTTCACAATAGAGCTTCTCATCGATTTCAGTGTAATACTATCCATGGGCTTCGAAATTCTAGGGGAGAGATGTATAATGGGGACGATAAGGTGGCAGGCCTTATGGTGGAATACTATACAGACTTGTTCACTTCATCGCCGCCTTGTGAGATTGATTCGGTCTTGCTACATGTTTTAAGATCTATTTCAGAGGAGATGAATGCCTTTCTTGGCCGAGAGTTCAACAAGGAAGAGGTGGACACAACCTTATCTCAAATGACCCTTTTGAAAGCACCGGGTCCCAACGGGATGCCCCCGATTTTTTTCCAACATTATTGGGGGGAAATTGGTGATGATGTAGTTGAGGCAGTTTGCTCTTGCTTGAATTTAGGTCATATTCCAGCAGGTATTAATCACACTCACATCACTCTTGTCCCAAAGGTGAAAAGCCTAGAGCAGGTATCTCAATTTCGACCTATAGCCTTGTGTAATATTTTGTATAAACTTATTTCCAAGGTGTTAGCTAATAGATTAAAAGTGATATTACTTGATATTATATTTGAATCTCAAAGTGCATTTTAGTCTGACAAAGCAATTTCAGATACTATACTTGTTGCCTATGAAGCTCTTCACCACATGAAAACAAAGAAATCTGGAAAATTAGGCTCTATGACACTCAAGCTCGGCATGAGTAAGGCCTATGATAGAGTGGAGTGGGTTTTCCTGTTAAAGTTGATGGAAAAAATGGGATTTGATAGCAAGTGGATAAATCTGATCTCGAAGTGTATTAGCACTGTTTCCTTCTCCATACTAGTGAATGGTGAACCTAAGGGAAATATTTCTCCTACAAGAGGTATTAGGTAAGGTGACCCTTTGTCACTTTACCTCTTCCTTCTTTGCTCTGAGGGTCTTAATGCCCTAATCCAAAAAGCAGTGAATGAAGATAAGATAAGAGGTTACTCCCTTTGTCGGTATGGGCCCAAAATCTCTCACTTATTTTTTTGCTGATGACAGTCTACTTTTTTGTCATGCTTAGATCAGTGACATTCAAACTATCCAAGAAATTTTATATTTATATGGGAAAGCATCAAGGCAATGGATCAACAAGGAAAAAACAACTTTGTTCTTTAGCAAATTTGTCTCTTTAGAGGTTAAAAATTCTATAAAAAATTATATTGAGGTCCCCGAGATAAAAGAATATGAAAAATACTTAGGTCTTCCAACAGTGGTGGGTCGGAATAGAAGGGCAAGCCTAAACTTTATCAAGGAAAAGGTGTGGGGAAAAATTTAAGGGTGGAAGGAGAAGTTATTATCACAAGTAGGGAAGGAAGTTCTTCTTAATGCAATAGCACAAGAAATCCCTACTTTCGCTATGAGCTATTTTCGCTTACCGGTGGGCCTTTGTAAAGACATTGAGATGATGATTCAGAAATTTTGGTGGGGACAAGGAGGTGATCGACGGAAAGTACATTGGAAAAAGTGTGAAATTTTATGCAAGCCAAAAATGGAGGGAGGTATGGATTTTAAAGAATTATGTAAGTTTAATGAAGCTATGTTAGCTAAACAAGTTTGGAGACTAGTTCATGACACTAAATCACTCTTCTATAAGGTGTTCAACGCAAAATATTTTTCGAATGGGTCTGTGTTTGACGCAAAGGTTTCTTCAGGTTCGTTTGCATGGAAAAGTATCCTCCATGCTGGGAGAATTATCTCACAGGGAGCAAAATAGAGGATAGGCGATGGGACTCAAATCCTGATCTATGAGTCCAATTGGCTGCCTAGGGAGTCACAAGGCCGAGTCCTATCACCCCCCTCCCCTGCCTTCAAAAATGCCACTGTCTCAGCCCTAATTGACCCACAAAAAAATGGATGGAATGACAGCCTTATTGACAACATTTTCTTGCCCTTTGAAGCCTAGAAAATAAAGGCTATCCCATTGTGCACCACCAGACAACCCAACTATATGTTTTGGCCGAAGAGCAGTGATAGGTCCTATGTGGTAAGTTTGGGTTATCAATGGCTGTGTAGTGAGGAAAATTCTGAGACAACATCAGTTTTGAATCCTAAGAGGTCCAGAGGTTTCTAGAAAAAAAATCTAGAAAGCAAATGTGCTTGGAAAGATAAAACAGTTCTTGTGGAAAGCTTGCACTAATGCGCTGCTGACGAAGGAGAATTTGAAGAAAAGAAGGATTGTTGACGATGACACCTGCCACCATTTTTCTACTCAGTCCGAGTCTTGTCTTCATGCACTATGGGATTGTGAGCCACTTCGACAGGTCAGGGATGCAGACTTCCATTGGATCAATCGGCATTCTGCTTCCAATGGTACCTTCAAAAACCTGGTAGAGTTAGTCCTCGAGAAGCCACATTTGATGGAATTGTTTGTAGTCATCGCATGGTTCTTATGGTCGCGGCGAAACAAACTTAGGTTGAAGGAGGATGTCCTTCCATTGAATCGGATTGTATTTGAAGCAAAGAGATTTTTATCTCTCCACAATCCGGTTAGGATGACAAAGCTAAAGCTGCCTAGGCGCACAGGAGTGAAATGGAGACCACCAGACCAGTGTGAGTACAAAACAAACTTTGATGGCACCATGTTCCACGATACAGGTGAGGCTGGTTTAGGTGTGGTGATCTGGAACAATGAAGGTGAAGTGGTGGCAGCCCTGTCAGAAAAAATACCATAGCCCTCTTCGGTCACTCTCTTGGAATTATTAGCAGCTAGGCAAGCTGCCATTTTTGTCCATGAAGTAGGCCTTCATAATTCCATTTTGGAAGGAGACTCGGAAACTGTCATCAAAGCTCTTCAAAAAGGTGATATGTTTCAATCTGATTTTGGCCATCTTTTTCGAGACACTTTGTTGTATGCAAAATCTCTACGAAGTTTTAGTTTTCTCATACGTATAGGCAAGGTAATTGTGTTGCAGATGCCTTGACAAAAAAAGCTAGATATTATTCGTCCTTAACTGTTTGGATGGAGTCTGTTTGTCTAGATATTAGTATTCTTGTTTTGGCGGATAAGCCTTTTTCTTGATTAATATAAACTCCTACGGAATGGATTCTCAAAAAAAAAAAAAAAAAAAAAATCTTGTAAAAAAAATTAGATAAATTAAATAATAAATGTCACTTTTGTATGCCTTAACTTATACAACGTAATATATGAATAATATAATAAAAAGTTAATAACAACCAAATGAAAAAAAAAAAAAAATTCTTTTGGTTATGGATGACAACTGATGATGCACAAAAATCGTTAGTGAGTTAATCATCCACACATGTGCCAATGGGTGTACTTGAAGAACAAAAAAGAAGAACCAATCAAAGGGCACCGGTGGGGTACCGGCCAAAGACCCTCCGAAAGTTAAGTTAGTGATAGAAGAATCTCCAAGAACTCAAGAGTATAAGAGCTAGGGAGAATTCACGTACCTGAAGGAAGAGGAGGCCTAGTACTTATATAGCGGTGTAGAGTTGACCAAGATCCCTAGAATGTAGAGTTTTTCCTTGTAGAGAAGATTTGGAGTTAAGATCCCGAGATATTGAGCTTTTCTTCCCATTTAGGGAAGACACAAGCGTGGAGTATGGTCTTTGGGCGTGTAGTGCAAGTTATTTCCATATAGGAATGCATGAGTGGAGAATATGTAAAGGTTTGTGGGACTTAGTTACTCAACCATTGGTATGACCATTCGTCCGTCAGTATCACCATCTGTCCGTCAGTATGAATACGGAGGATAAGACGTGACCATCCGTCAGGTACATATGCAACCATCCGTTGGGCACATACGTGGAGCACTGATTTGCAAAGACTTCAAGGAAGTCAAATGAGGAGTTCATCTCGACAGGTTCGTAGTTAACAGGTCCCACCAGAAGAGGCACAAACCTTGATGGGTTAGTGGTGGAGTATTTCATCCGGATGGGTCAAAGTGCTCGAAGGAATTTTTTAGACGAAAATACCCTTATCAGTGTGCAAGTTGGTTTGTTGATTGGATGAGTATAGTGGGTCGTTTGCCAAAAGTGTCTCATCAATTTAAATGAGTTAGTGTCTGCATGTTCTGGGTGATAAGTAGGGTACCTGACGACCCCTTGATACGTAACGACTGTTAAGGCAGAGCGTGTCGAGCGATGTCAAGGAAGGTACCTAACGACCGTGGGGTCCCTGATGACCCCTTGGTACTTGACAACCCATTGATACGTGACAACTGTTAGGGCGGAGCGTGCCGCGTGGTGTTAAGGAAGGTACCTGACGACCGTTGGGTACCTGAGGACTTATTGATTTGTGAAGACTATCAAGGTGGAACTTGTCACGCGGTGCCAGGGAAGGTACCTAACGACCACTAGGTCCCTGACGATCCCTTGGTACTTGACGACCCATTGATACATGACGACTGTCAAGGCAGAACGTGTTGCGCGGTGTCAGGGAAGGTACCTGACGACCACTAGGTACCTGACAACCTCTTGGTACCTGATGACCAATTGATACGTGACGACCGTCAGGGCGGAGCGTGTTGCACAGTGTCGAGGTATCTGACGATCGTTGGGTACCTGATGACCCTTTGGTACCTGACGACCCATTGATACATGACGACTATCAAGGTGGAGCATGCCGCGTAGTGTTAAGGAAGGTACCTGACCACCGCTAAGTCTCTGTTGGCCCCTTGGTATCTGACGACCCATTGACACGTTACGATCAACAGGGCTGAACGTGTCATGCGGTGTTAAGGAAGGTACCTGACGACCGCTAGGTACTTGACGACCCCTTGATACCTAACGAACCCTTGGTACCTGACAACCAATTTATACATGACAATCGTCAGGGCGGAGCGTGTCGCGTAGTATCAAGGAAGGTATCGGATGACTGTTGGGTACCTGACGACCCCTTGGTACTTGATGACCCATTGATATGTGATGACTGTCAGGACGGAGCGTGCCGTGTGGTGTTAAGGAAGGTACCTGACGACCGCTGGGTCCTTGACAACCCCCTTGGTATTTGACGACCCATTGATATATGACGACCATCATGGCAAAACGTATCGCACGGTGTCAGGGAAGGTATCTGACGATCGTTGGGTACCTGACGACCCCTTGATACCTGACGACCGTCAGGGCGAAACGTGTCGTGCGGTGTCAGGCTCCCTTTGTGACCGACAATACTTTCGGTGATCGAAGATTTTTTTGGTAAGCTTATGATGCTTTTAGTGACCGCAGACTCTATGGTATTAGAAAAAATTTTCTAATTGGTAAATATATTCCCTATCAACAACGAAAAACATTTTCCTATATCTTAAACATTGTAGCATATATTCCTCTAATGAAAAAAGATAAAAGAATCTATGCATTCAAATGCCTAACTCCCCAAATATAAAAGGAAAAAAAAAAAGGCTTGGATCAAATACATTGTTGATCTAAAAATTAGTCCATGAAATTTAAAGTAAGTTTTTTTAGTCACTTAAATGACATGGCGAACTAAAAAATGCCATGTCATGACTCCACTAGATGCATTAGAAATTAAAAAAGATCACTTAAACTACCGCATACTTTTAATGTGATGGTTACTCCACAAATATAAATGCTTATGGGGTGTAGGGGGGACAGCAAGAGTCGGGGTTCAAGTCTCCAAGAGAGAGTTTTACTTACATATACACCTAGATTAGACTAGAGTAGAATTTCTATCTTGTATATATAAAAAAGAAGTTAAAATATTATTTTGGTCCCTATATTTTAGAATTATAGTTAATTTAGTCTCTACATTTTAGTAATTGTCAATTTAATCCATATTATCTTCAACTTACAGTCAATTTAATCTCTACTATTAACTTATGTTTCCAATGCATCCAACAGTTGGTAACTTCAAGCGTGGCTTATAAAAAAATAATAATAAATATTTTTAAACGCCACATCAATAATTAAATGATTAAAAAACAAAAGAAAAAAAAAATAAAAACTCAATCAACCTCTGTACTTCACGATCTTTGAACCTTCAACCAAAACAAGATTTTTTAAAAAACTAAATCAATAACTAAAGTATCGTAGAGATGAGCATGAGAGTCAGGAAAGAGAAATCAAATCTGAATTGAAAGAAAAGAAAGGAATGATAGATCCAACGAGGTCGACTTTGAATTGAAGGAATCCAGCAAAGTAACCGAAGAAAAAAAAAAAGAAAGTCAAACAAACAAGCCCAGATCAAATAAAAGCAAAGTCAATGACTCGAGCTCTAAAGGTTTCTTTCTTCTTTTCTTTTCTTTTATCTTTGCTAAACCCAGAACGCACAGACCCACTCCCTCTCTATTTCTCCATGGCCAGATCTAAACCAACTCTCTCGAATCTCGATTTGCTCGCACAGACCCAGTGTTTTTGGTCTCTTTGATCTAACCACTCCCTCTCTCTCATCTCCGTAATTCTGAATTAAATTTTTATTTTATTTTATTTATTTCTATTTCAATAGAAGGATTTCATGGCGTTGACAATGGACATTTTGAAAAATAGTTTGGGGGTTTTGATTTGTGAAAGTGATGGATTAAGCTCTGTTTGGGAACGCGGCAAACGTGCCGCGTTCCCACATTTCCTGCGTTTTTTTTTAAGACCAGCATATGTTACTGTTTATTGGTCATAAACAGTAATATTAGACTAATAACAGTGATATTTACTGCAGCAATTAGCAAACAGTATCCAAACGCATACTAAACGGTATCCAACTTTCAGTTTTTTCAGTTTTCAGTCTTCAACTTTCAGCAAAATAAACGGTATCCAAACGCATACTAAGTGACTATTTTATGTCAATATATTGTAGAGGTTGTGGTTTAAAAACTTGTCTGATTGTGGCTGCAGATTTGAGGAAATTAAGAATTGATTGTTCACTTATCAGAAAAAAAAAAAAAAAAAAAGAAAAGGAAAAAGGAATTGATTATTTGATTTGTTTGTGGGTGCATTGTGTGTTTGGTTGCCAAGAATTTTTTCTTTTTAGAAGATGGTTGCCAAGAAAAGGAATGAAAAAAATTGAAGAATAAGTTTTTTTTTTTTTTTTAATTTTTTTATCTTTAAATTTTGATAATTGTTTTTTGTTTTTTAATCATTTAATTGCAGAGAAGGTATTTTAAAATATATATTATTATTATTTTATATAAGCTATGTCAACTTTAAGTGTATCAACTGTGAAAATAATAAAAATCAAATTGACTATTATCAAAATATATAAATAAAATTAACTCTAAAATATAGGAATTAAAATAATATTTTTTCCTAAATTAAATGAACTAAAATAGTTTAAAGTTTAGAAACTAACCTTATATTTGGGTCAAAATATATCATTTTTGTAAAAGAAAAAGTTTTTTTTTTTTTTGGGGAGAATCCAGACCCGAAGGTCAAAGTTTATTCGTTAATGAAAAAAATTACAAAGCATCTCTGGTAACAAGAGGAGCTATATCACTAGGGATGGATTCAAGCTAAACCTGTAGCTCATTGCCTAACTTAGAATGTCTGGCAAGGAAATGGGTAACAGAGTTACCTACACGCTTAACATGGGTAAAAGAACAGACTCGAAAAACATAAGCTAAAACCAGAATATCCTGAAGATCATGTCCATACTCTGGATGAGAGACTTCTCAGGCCAACAATGATTTGATAATTATCTCTTTATCACCTTCAAACACAATGTCATAGATGCTCAACTCCTTTGCAAAGATTAAAGCCCTTCTGCATGCTTAGGCTTCGACAATTGCAGCAGACATGGGGATAGGAATACGCTCAGCCATTGCTCCAATCACTCTGCCACATGAATCTCTAATAATGACTCCTATTCCTGCAACACTCAACTCAGAGAACACAGCCCCATCAAAATTGATTTTATAATGGGGGAAGAGGGGGGGGGGAGTCCATCTTGTAACACTCAACCTATCTGATACCACTCATTGATCCAACGCCTGTGCTGATTTGAACTGCAACAGCAACAGCTTAGCTTTAACCCGAATCTGATGATACTCCGTAGCATTTTCTCGTAAACGTGCAGAGTTTCTTCTATTCCAAATTAACCATAAGATTATGGGCCATGGCTAAAAGATTTACATCAATCCGATCCTTCCTCAACAACACTGCTGCCCAAAAATCAACAAAGAGAGTAAATTTCTAACTAGAATTCTTCTTGAACTCATCATCAGGTTCCCATATTACAAAGAGCCTATTGCAGCTCAGCAAAGCATGAACAGTATCTTCACCATCAGACTTGCAATGAGGACAGCAAGCAGTTCTAACAACATTTCAACGCAACAAGTTTTGCAAAGTTGGTAATGCTTCGTTTGATGCTCTCCAAATTAGGTGCTTCACCTTGTAGGGTACCTACAAATTCCAAATACTTTTCTAGAATTGATTTTTGCATCCTCTTGATGAGCAACTTGGCTACAGATTTCCTTCATTTCTTGCTCACAACTGATAGGCTGACCGAGTAGTATATTCACCATGTTTTGAGGGCAACCACACTTGCTTATCCTGGGACTCATGTATACTAAAGGGAATGCATTTGATAATCTTTGCATCATAAGGCAGAAAAGCTTGATCAATCATCTCAGCCTTCCATTCATGCAATTTGTGATCTATGAGGTCACATACCTTGGAATCAGTGACAAAATCCGAGAGTGGGGACAAAACTCTTGAACCCGTGACCTGTGGAAGCCATCTATCACCTCTAATCTAAATAAATTGACCGTTCCCATCTCTCCAAATTCTTCTCATATCAATGACATGTTTAGCTTGAATGAGACTTTTCCAAGGATAAGACCCTTTATCTAAGTTCACACAATCCATGATTGAACAATTTGGGAAAAATTTAGCCTTGAAAACTTTATGGAAAAGGCAATTTTCATCCTTCTCAAGACGTCATATTTACTTAGCCAACAGAGTCATTGAACTTGCTCAACTCTCTAAAGCCCATACCTCCCTCACCTTTGGGCTGACACATTTTCTCCCAACTAACCCAATGTATCTTCCTTTGCTCACCTCTATACCCCCACCAAAATTTCTGGAAGAGTGTTTCAATTTCTTTAATAAGCCCTTTAGGTAGCTTGAAATAGGAGATAGTATAAGTAGGGATTGCTTGAATGACTGCCTTGATAAGTACCTCACGCCCCACTTGTGATAAGAGCTTCTCTTTCCAACCCTTCAATTTTTTTCATATTCTTTCCTTAATGAGGCTGAATGACTTTTTCTTTGCTCGTCCATCTAGCAAGGGCAAACCTAAGTATTGCTCATACCTTTGGATTGAGGGAACACCCAGGAAATTGATGATAGCTTCTTTAGTTAGCAGCTGGGTATTAAAGCTGAAAAAGATGTTTGTCTTCCCTCTATTAATGCACTGCCCCGTTGCTTGCTCATATTGGTATAGCAATGATTAAATCTTCACACACTTAGAAATTGTAGCTCTACAAAAAACCAAACTGTTGTCTGCAAACAATAAATGGGAGACCCTTGGGCCAGTAGGACACAATGAGACTCCCCTTATATCTCCATTCTCCTTGGCCTTCTTAAATAGTGAATGCAATCCTTCTGTCACCAATAGGAACAAATAAGGTGATAATGGATCACCCTAGCGCAGCCCTCTGGTGGGAGTAATGAACCCACGAGGTTGTCCATTAAGCATCACTGAATAAGTAACTGAGCAAATACATGCAGCAATAAGATTAATCCACCTCCGGTGAAATCCCATTTTTTCCATAATCATCTCCAAATAAACCCATTTGATGCGGTCATATGCCTTGCTCATATTAAGCTTCAAGGCCATGTATCCTATCTTATCACATCTTTTGGCCTTTAAGTAGTATAATATTTCATGGTGATTAGTCGTTCTGACATGAGGTTACTCTGGGTCTCTGAGACCAAGTGAGGTAGTAAAGGCTTTTAAACGGTTTGCCAAGACCTTTGCTATCAACTTATACAAAATGTTACTCAAATTGATCGGTCGAAAATTAGACACTTTTCTAGGACTTTGAATATTTGGAATCAAAGATATGAAAGTATGATTGAGATTAGCAGGGATGGTACCTGAATTAAGCACTGCCAAGACTGCTTCAGAGACATCCCGACCAATTTTTTACCAGAACTGCTTATAGAACAATGGTGGGAGACCGACTGGACCTAGAGCCATGTCTGCATCCATTTGCTTAAGGGCAAACTACACCTCTGCCACCTCAAGAGGTTTGAGCAACTCAACATTCATCTCTTCTGAAACCCTTGCTTCTACCCCACTAAGGACAGGATTCAATTTTGTAGGGTTTGTAGAGGTAAACAAGGAAGAATAGTACCCAGTAAGCATGTCTCCAATCTCATCTTCCCTTTCTACCCAAACTCCTTGCTCGTTCTCAAGGCCCGAATTAAAATTCCTCTTGTTTCTTTCTCTAGCTTGGCAATGAAAATACTTGGTATTTTGGTCCTCGTACCTAAGCCATTCAATTCTCGAGCGCTACTTCCACATGCATTCCTCCTTATCCATGAGTTTTTTTATCTCATTAGTGAGCAATTTAATATGAGCATGCCCCCGCCAGCCATGGATTCACCCTTTGCCTTCAGTAGCTCTTTCCTCTTACAAACCAATGCTATACGAATATTCCTAAAGTGTTTTTATCCCAAAGTTTTAGCTGAGTTTGGCAGTCACTAACCTTCCTTAAGAATTTATCCACTGGATCACCATCCGAGCACATATCCCAGGCCGAGTGAACTACTCCTTCACATCTATCATTCTTAAGCCACATTGTTTCAAACCAAAATGGTTTTTTGGGATTGATAAAATCGAGTATGGACATCATCAGAAGCTAGCCATAAAGGTTTGTGATCAGAAGACAAACCTTGCAGATGTTGCAGGTGGGTAGATGGAAACTTCAAAATCAAATCAATTGTAGCTAGAGCTTTGTCAAGCCGAACCCACATTAAGGGACCATTGAAACGTCTATTACACCACGTGAAGTGTAGCCTCATGTAACCTAAATCCTTAAACCCACAAAAATCTTGACAATCTCGAAAATCCTGCATTTGCTTCTTAGGCCAAATAGTACGTCCAGATTTTTCCTCGACTCTTGTAATCTCATTAAAATCTCCGATACACACCCACGGTAAGTCAAGTTAGGAAGCGAGATGGTGAAGAACTGACTAAGAATCTTCCTGGTTAGCCACTTTAGGAGCTCCGTAGAACCCTATGAAGCGCCAGGCGTCATCAATTGCTGGATTTATCACTGCATCGATGTGACGAGATGAGAAAGTTCGAACGTGTAGCTTCAGATCATTCATCCATAATAGAGCAAGGCCTCCACCCAGATTCTTCCTCGGCACAATAAACAAGTTGTCGAACTTCAAGTGGCATCTCAATCTTTCCAGATAGGATTTCTTCTTCTTGGTTTCCATCAGAAAAACCAGGTCGGGACCTTTTGCCTTCACTAACTCCGAAAGCTCTTGAACTCGCCAATGGTTCCCAAGCCCCTGACAGTTTCAACTTATACAGTTCATGGTGAACGATGGGGTTGAGAGACAGCCACCACCGATGGATTAGATTGGGATGAGTCTTCATTAAGGCACACCATTCGCCGCTTCACTGGTTGTGTTTCTGGGATATCAAGTTGTGGCCATTCCCTTGCTAGGTCACTAACCAAAACACGTTTCTCATTAGCATGGACTATACGTTCAAGCCTAGTCCATTTGCCCCCTTGGAGTTCCTGTGTAGCCTTAGTGGGCTTGGTCCTATTAGTTAAGTCCTGAAAAGGAATCCTAAAATTTTCCATCTCACTACCCTTCTTTAGTACCACCCCAATATTCGATTTCGGCCTAGCTGAAGGAGGCCCATTGACTTTTCCAGCAATAGAGCCCAGTCTAGACCTGTCCACTAATTTGAAAGCACCACCCATTTCTCCCACCTTGACCTCGTGACAAAAAACACTGACATTATTTGACTGATCAGTCACGGGAATATTTATAGAAAGATCACCACCCCCTGAGGCAATCCCACGATTCTTGCCATCAAACTTCCTGATATCTCGGTCAATCTCTTGTAACTTAGCAAGGAACGGATCACCACCCTCAAACTGACCCATGTTTTGCATATCTGACCTCGAAGTTTTGCCTAAGGACTTTCCAAGCACAGTGGCACCTTCCTTAATTGTCCCCTCACATGCTTCTAAACCGGAAGTTGACTCTGGTGTGTTGAATTACAGCTAGCTGGACTAACCTTTTCTGTGGGCAAAAAAGACGGGGAAAATTAGCATTTGCGTTATCCATGCCCACAAATGTTCGGCAATCTTTCGTACCTGAACCTAACCCAGAACTTTTCTCCATTCTCAAAGGACACTAATCGACCCCTACACAATGAGAGGGAGATATCCAAATTCACCCTAACCCGTATGAAGCTACCACCATCCTTATCTACTCCGCCAATTGATTCATTCACCTCTTCGATAATATCGCAAATGTTCTTGACTACTTCTTTCGTTATGAAACAGATTGGAATGTCAAGCACTTGGACCCAAAAAGTAGCCTTTTGGAATTGAAGTTCTCGTACCTCGGTATCAGAATCTAATTTTTCCAACACAACAAGGTGCTTATCAAAGCACCATGGTTCACTTTGGATGATTTGAGTAAAATCCACCTGATTACTAAAAACGAAAACGATGATGTGATCATCAAGATTCCAAATTTTAAACCCACTGGTCGAACGCCAAAGTTGCTTGAAGGTTCGTGCCACTGCTTCTATATTAAGGGCTTCCCTGGTTAAGAATTTTGCAGCGATAAGAAACTCAGATGATCTGAGCTTATTCTGTAGAGTAAGACCCGAACCTTCTCTATCGTTGAGGGAGAGATTGTTCCAGGACTTGGTAATGTCTTCCATAATAGTAAGTGTTTCCCTATACCCCACAACAAAAGACCCAACAAGCTCAAAAGGCAAACTTGCTGCCTTGAGAGGACAAAACACACCTACACAGGGGAGGGACAACCTATTCTACAACCTAAGAGAGGATGGCCAAGTCAGAACTTTCACGGAGAAACTTTTATTTGTACTAGGAAGATCTACTTAAATGATTTGGAAATATGTGCTTTAAATGCACCTAGTGAGTATATGGCAAAAAAATGAATATAAAAAGGGAAAAAGGAAAATTAGTGACATTATCACTTTAAATGGGTATTTTTTACATTTTAAATAAGAGAATTGTTACGTTCATAATATTTTTTTTAATATTTTTATAAAAAATTTTAGTTGGCAGGTTGTAACAGGTTTTAAATTTAAATTCAACACTGAAATTACTTTCTTACCCACTAGTAACAGCAAATAACAACTTGTCAATTAAGATTTGTTGTGAAAAATGCTGTGGACATAATATTTCTCTTTAAATAAAAAACATGTTTAAATAAAGTTGACATAGTTGCATTTTCTTATTAATAAATCTAGTTGTTAACCCGTCCTTAGTACGGTTTTACCGTTTAATTTTTAAATTTGCTTTAATAAGCATGTCTTACATTCTTATATTGTCAAAAGAACGCAATCCTTACAAATTTCAACCTAAAATTAAGAAATGCAAGTTTTAAAAATTAAAAAGATTTAAATCCTTCATCATTTGAAAATTTTTCTTGATTAATTCTTGCATTGTCAATTGCAATATCAAGAAATTTAAGATACTAAAAAAATTTAGATTATTAGATGAAAAGTTACAGAGATGAGCATATTCTTTTAACGGACCATGATCCAGCAAATGGATGTGACCAAAAAAAAAAAAAAAAAAAGAGGTGAGAAACATTTATACTACCAAAATTATAGAAATCTATATAAACCACAACAATGACTATTATACATTTTATAGAGTTGGACTATGTCCCAATTCTATCACATTCTAAGTCCTCAAATGACAAAAAGTCTATTAAGCATGTTTAGTTCAATTTCAATACTTTTGAAGAATATCCAAATATCATTTTCCATACAATAAGCCATGTACAAACCCTTTTCTAATTTTGAGCTTTTAAATATATATATATATATATATATATAAAACGATTTATAGTTTGATAATCTCTAAATGAGTGTTAAAAGAATCAAGTCAATCAATTTTTACAAAAAATATCTCCTAAAAGATACATTGATACTTGCAAGTGTACGAACTGTACTACAAGTGTACTTGCAAGTGAATGAATCGTACCGAATCGTATTTACAAGAACGACGTTGAACCCACAGGGACTTGAATAAACGTAGGAAAATTAATTAAATCTTAACCAAATTAATCCTAATGTAGTTTAATAAAAATTGGTTGTTTGCAATTAAATATACTAAGCAAATAATTAATCTAAGCAAAGACATAATATAAAGCAGTAAAGGGATGTAAATAATCTAGAAAAAGGAATTAAGGTTTTGGAATCCGCCTTGTAAGTCATATCAGCATATATTTATGATCATTAATTTTTCCCAACTACTACATGATAATCTAGAAATTAATCTTGCTACCATGGAAAGTATTATCATTAAAACGTCTATTTAAATATCTAAAGCATGGTCTTTTTCACTTTCTAGGTATAAAATCAAATTATCAATTGTATCCGTAGCCACACAAATCACAAAAGATATCCAATTTTAAAATCAAATAATAATAAACCAAGCATTTAATTAATTAAGACAAATTATAAATCATGAGAAAAGCATGATTAAACTCATATCTAGAATTTCATCTTAGTCAATTGATATAAACCAAAAACAATTTAAATAATTAAAGAACAACTATTATGGGAAAAATCAAATCACATAAATATTACTGATAATCCTTAACAAAGTTTCATCCTCAACCCTAATTATAAATTTAGCTACTCATGGTTTTTGAATTAAAACACAAAAATAAAATACTAAACATTAAACTAGACAAATAAAATAGAAAAAGAAATAGTCACAATACTATCATGGAGAAAAACTACAGAGAAGCGCTACAAAAAAGCCACGTGCGGCAATACCTCTTGCTCCAATTTTCTATTTTGCAATCCAGCCCTAGCACTAGCCTCCCTTCTTACAAACTAACCTAGAGGTTTATTCAAGGGAAACTACTCCTAATACCAGTCAGAATTGTATTGCTTTGTTTTGCTCCTTTATATTCCATCACATGCGGCTGACCTAAAGCCTTGTTATTAAGATCCCAACGTGGCCCATTGTAAGAACTCCCAGGTATGTGCTTTGGTGAAGAATTAATTAGGCCCACGTCAAACATGCAATCATGCCCATTGTACATGTCTTATCCACGAAAGCACTCATATTTTTTTATTCTTTTGCTTTCTACATTTCAGTGACTTCACGCCTGGATCTCTTCTTATTCTTTTATTTTCTTTGATTCTCTTTCTTTGCACTTCACCAGGTTTCTTCTTATTCTTTAGTTTTTGGTCTTCTCTTGAATTCACGCCTGGCTAGATGTAAGTTGGCTTGATTCAATTGGCCTAGCCCCACTTTGCATGTAAAGTCCTTATTACCTACAATACAAAGATAATATATAATCAATCACAAAATAGCAAAAAAGTAGGGCTCAATATGTAGATATGGAAGTAATTTATTGTTTATATTTCATGCACATCAACTATTATACATTTTATAGAGTTGGACTATGTCCCAATTCTACCACATTCTAAGTCCTCAAATGACAAAAAGTCTATTAAGGATGTTTAGTTCAATTTCAATACTTTTGAAGAATATCCAAATATCATTTTCCATACAATAAACCATGTACAAACCTTTTTCTATGTTTGAGTTTTTAAATATATATATATATATATATATATAACGATTTATAGTTTGATAATCTCTAAATTAGTGTTAAAAGAATCATGTCAATCAATTTATACAAAAAATATCTCCCAGAAGATACATTGATACTCTTTCTTTTTTCTTTTTCATTCCAATCAACTGTGCAAACATTTTAATTTTTCTTGGACTTGAGAACCACATATCATGTGACTTGGAGACTTGCTTTATTTCCTATTAGCTCCGACTTGTGTAAGTTTATTTAGACCCCTGTAAACTAGATTGTTTAACCTAATTAATTAACCAAGTGAATACTTAGGTTTATTATTCAGATCTAGGTTAAAACAATAACAATCATATCAAGTAAAGCAGCGGAAAAATAAAGAACACAAAGATATGATAACCTAGGAAAACCAAACCGATAAAAAACCTGGGGAGGATTTAACCTAGCTATCCTCAAGGTAAAACAGCAAATTCACTAGAAAGAATTGAAGTTTACACAATAGCGACTTAGACCACTAACATCCTATTGCTACCCAGTGTAGGAAACTTACTACCACGACCATGTGACAGCTTCGAGACCATGGACTCCTTCTTTCTTTAATCTTTGCAAAACATAAACACCCACGCTTGTGACTTTGAGATCCCACTCAAAGGTTTAGCAACACAAATTCTCCTGTTTGTGACTCCAAGACCACCCTTGAAGGTTTAGATCATCAGCACCTTTGATGACTAGAGAAGGCAGCAACTTCAGCAATACCGGATCTTGAGATTCTTCAAGGAACAACATTAGTAGAAGTTATAAAAGAGGTTTTAGGAGCAAAATCCTAAATACAAAAGAG
Source organism: Lithocarpus polystachyus (assembly GCA_033629205.1). Classification (NCBI taxonomy): domain Eukaryota; kingdom Viridiplantae; phylum Streptophyta; class Magnoliopsida; order Fagales; family Fagaceae; genus Lithocarpus; species Lithocarpus polystachyus. The sequence goes on along the minus strand of CM066163.1, from coordinate 10,807,669 downwards.
GCACACTATTCTCTCTCTAAAAAGCCTTATAAAAAACGTGCTTAGGGTTTCCTTTATATAGTGGGAGAAGTAGATCTGAAACCCTAATCCTTAACGGGCTTGAACTGTTGTTTGGGCTTAATTAAAATTCTTCAGATACGACTTTCTATCGATCGAGCCTGTTTTTCGATCGGTCGAATCAGGCAAATTTTGAAATCTTCTTTCTGCAGTTTGTATGTTCTTGTGTGCTCACGATTTGCCAATTGTTCTAAACTTTTAGAACCTAACAATCTCCCCCTTTGGCAATTCGTGACAAAACTTTCATACAAAATGAAATGTTAAATACAAGAACAACCCAATACAATAAAATGCCTAATTACATCATAAATCCCAATCTAAGACTCTTAACCTAGAAGTTGCAAGAAGAGGTAGAAGGTCTTGATCAGAATGCACCTGTCTTTCTTGAAACACTCAACAAACACATCACCGCATGTGTGGAAAAAAAGACATATAAACAATAATATGAAACAGAATATAAAAACACAAATAAATTCTAACTCTCCTCCTAAGTTAGATACAACAAAAAGTTTTTATATTCTCCTCCTAAACAAGACAAATAGGATTCCTATATTTCATCTATTTCTCCCCCTTTTTGCCACGTATTGACAAAGACAACTCAAGCAAAGAGTAGAGTGACAGTAAACATGAGAGAAAAAAGAGAATCAAGGGAACATAAAACAGTTCAGCTCTATAGAATATAGAGAGAACTCCCCCTATAAAGAGCAATAACTCCCCCTATGAACAACAAAGGTTAAAAAAAAACTTTTCTCCCCCTATAAAAATAGGAAAAACAAAACAAATTTTAGAAAAAAAAGTTTTGGGGAAAATTTAGGAGGTGGGGATAAATAAAAACACACAAATAAAAAAAAATGAGTTGAGGATACATATGAAGAAAAAATATTCTTTCTTTCAATAAATGCAAACTTGACACTATGTGACCCATAAATAGTTGCATGAGTAGAGAAAATATTTGCACATTGATTATCCATCATATCTCTTAAGAAAAATATTTTTTGTAGTTCACACATTAAGAAAAATAGCATATACTAAAATGTACAAAGGACTCAAAAATTAATCAATCAATTTCTAATTCAAGTTGAGTACCCAATTTAGCAAAGTGTATGCATGGGATGTGAGAAAACAATGAAAGAAATGACTGCAAAACTACAAGATGGATACAGAAAACAATGCAACTCATGTGAATCCTAAACATAAATGATGCATAAAAAAATTTGGTCAAAAACCCTAAAAATTGAAAATTTTTCAGATTCGATCGATCGAGCATCGATCGAATACCAATCGAGTCAAACAGAATCAAACCAAAAATTTTAATCGCAATTTCGATCGGTCGAAAAACAGCTTCGATCGGTCGAAATTCTGGAAAACTCAAATTTTTGAAAAACAGAGCAATTTAATGCAGTAACTCCTCAAAGCATAGTGATTTATGAATGAAATGCATGAGTATGAGACTGAAAGTTTTTCAAAAACACATGAATACAGCCCAGATCTTCCAAAATTAAGATTTTCAATCAATTTGTCCTTAAAACTCAAATTTTGCATCAAAATCAAGGAACATATAATCTTGAATGGCCACAACAAAATCACACATAATAACATGTACAAAGTTTAGCAAAGAGTAACTTGTGTAGTGTGTGCAACTAGCAAAAGCTTGAGAAACATGTGAGGTGATATATGAATAGTAAGCAATCACAAAGTCTACAAAATTCATCACATACAAGTGAGAGAGACTATCACCTAAAAAGTTACATCATATAACTCTCACATCTCCTAGAATAAAAGCTTGCAATCATGTAAGTTTCTTGATTTGCCACATAATGTACACACCAATTTTAATTAATTTGAGTTCATTATAGCCCAATAATGTACACACTAATTTTAGCATTTAAACCGAGGCTACACTTTATATTCTTTTTGTTCATGTGTTACACTTTCTTGAGCACAAAATCTTACGATATGCACTAGGGTGTTCATGATTGGCTAATAAACAGTGGTGAGATGGTTATTTATGCCTTTCTCAATAAGTTCAAGTCCAACAATCAAAGGCACGTGACTTCAAGATCAAGACAAAGTGATCAAAAACTATAAACATCTTCCCACACAACATGCACTACAAAGCTTAAACTAGTAAAATGCAATAAAGAAGCTCATCTAAGCTAAACAAAGTACATAAACATGTTATGTAAAGATAATATGGCCAACCTTAATTATAAATCCAAGATATATAATACAAAACACATAAAAATCTTTTTGGTTAAAAAAATTTATGACCAAAACTAAAAGCATACATTATGCTAAATGATTAAAAATGCAAATGCAATACATAACAGTGTTTAACTAAGCTATAGAGGGTACACAAACAAGAAATATCAATTTATTAATTAACCCTTGAGTACATGTACAAATTAGTACATACTCAAACAAAATAAAAAAAATAGCTTAGCACTTAAAGAACACATACTTTTTATGTTTCTCCACAATATCAAGCATGTTCTAAATCAAAAGAGAGATATAATAATTTATGTAATCCTCAAGAAAAATAAAACTAGACACAAGATAAAAATTTTTTGTCTTTTTGAAAATTTTCAATGTTTTTGGATTTTTTTTTTTAATAAAAAAAACCTAAAAAACAAAACAACCAAAAACAGAAACAAAATATGTCCACAAATAATTGAAAGAATTAAATCAGGGACAAGTCAACAAAACTCACCTTAGAGAATCTTTTCTCACCCATATAGCTTGAGTCTTCGGCTTTGTAGGTAAAAATCCATGTGAAACAGAGTGTATTTGAGGGATTACACCAATCTTCTGAGAAAGACTAAAATCCTGCAAATTCCTTTCACAAGCCAACAAGCTCAAATTTTTCAAAAGAATATGAAACAATTTATATGGACTTATGGCAGGAGAAATATCATCACATATCTTACATTGAAAAACAGAATGTTTAAATTTCAATTTATGACAATTAGGACGAATGTGACCAGAAATACCACAAAAGTGACAAACAAGAACAAATTTAGGAACATCAGTATTCCTAATAGCAAATCTAGTCTCAGATTTTGGTTTTTGCCTCAACAAAGAACAATTTGGTCTAATATGACCAACAACACCACAAAGGTGACAAGTAGGCACAAAAACAAATTTTTTATGCTCTCTAACAGTAGGTTTAGACTTAGGTTTAGAAACTTCAGCGTCAACATCAAAACTTTTACCTTTGTCTAACCTAGCAAAATAAGCATTTTCTTTATTATTCCTCTTGAAAGGAAGGATATAAACTTTTTCAGTTTTAGGCTTAAGAGAAACAGAAACACTTCTGTTATCAGCAACAAGCTTGGTACTAGTCAAATTTTTAATTTTAGCTTTAGATTCAGCTAACTCTTGTTCCAAGCTTTTCATCTTCTCATCTTGAGAGGAAATTTGATTTCTCAAAAATTCATTCTTCTTATTAGATTCATCTAATCTAACAATCAATTCCTCTTTTTCAAGATTAGCCAATTTTAACTCTTCTTTAAATTTCTTAGCAATTTTCAAAGACTTAGATAATTCCTTACGAAGAGTTTTACAAACATCAAAAAGATCAACAGAAACAACAGTGTCCTTTTTATTCAAATCATCACAAACATGAGTAGAAAGACACTTCAAATTATCCATGATAACAGGGATCAAGGATCAGCTCTTAGATCAAAAGATCTAAAACAGAAGAGCTACCCGCTCTGATACCACTTGTAAGTTTATTTAGACCCCTGTAAACTAGATTGTTTAACCTAATTAATTAACCAAGTGAATACTTAGGTTTATTATTCAGATCTAGGTTAAAACAATAACAATCATATCAGTAAAGCAGCGGAAAAATAAAGAACACAAAGATATGATGACGTAAGAAAACCAAACCGGTAAAAAACCTGGTAGAATTTAACCTAGCTATCCTTAAGGTAAAACAGCAAATCCACTAGAAAGAATTGAAGTTTACACAATAGCGACTTAGACCACTAACATCCTATTGCTACCCAGTGTAGGAAACTTACTACCACGACCACGTGACAGCTCCGAGACCACGGACTCCTTCTTTCTTTAATCTTTGCAAAACATAAACACCCACGCTTGTGACTTTGAGATCCCACTCAAAGGTTTAGCAACACAAACTCTCCTGTTTGTGACTCCAAGACCACCCTTGAAGGTTTAGATCATCAGCACATTTGATGACTAGAGAAGGCAGCAACTTCAGCAATACCGGATCTTGAGATTCTTCAAGGAACAACACCAGTAGAAGTTATAAGAGAGGTTTTAGGAGCAAAACCCTAAATACAAAAGAGGCACACTATTCTCTCTCTAAAAAGCCTTATAAAAAACGTGCTTAGGGTTTCCTTTATATAGTGGGAGAAGTAGATCTGAAACCCTAATCCTTAACGGGCTTGAACTGCTGTTTGGCCTTAATTAAAATTCTTCAGATACGACTTTCGATCAATCGAGCCTGTTTTTCGATCGGTCGAATCAGGCAAATTTTGAAATTTTCTTTCTGCAGCTTGTATGTTCTTGTGTGCTTAATATTTGCCAATTATTCTAAACTTTTAGAACCTAACAACTTGGATTGCTGATCACCACCATCCTCAGTTCTCTTCCTCCAATACTGTATTAGGATTTGTAGAGTGGAAAATAAATACAATTCAGAAATTTTATCAAACAACTTAATAAAGATTTACTTTTGCATTTTTTTATTATCAAAGTAAAAGCAACTAATCTTTTGAGTAGATATATAATAAATAAAACATCATCATCATCATCATCCTCACCTAAACCAATTCCTATCCGAATTATTCTTTTGGGATAAAACCTAAAATTATGGTGTTCCAAAAAATGGATTTAGTGCATTTCGAATAGTATTTCCAAACACATATCTAATAAGATTTTTTTTTTCAAAAAAGAAGAAGAGGTGTAGTCCACGTTGAAAAGAATTTAGAGAGGGATTGCTCATTGGAAGGCTTTTGATAGAGAGGGAGAATTTTTTTTCCCCCCTTTTTGGGTGCTTTTTATAGATCATGAAAGGATGAGTGAGAGATGAAGAGGCACATCCATTGTATCTCAACGTTAGACAATAACTTTAATTTTATGAGTATAAAACTTTTAAAGTCCCTAAAAAAATAATAAAAATAAAGAAATTTAGTAGAGAAATAAGTGAAATTTGAAAAGGCATAAATTGGTTTATAATAGAAATTAAAGTCATGAATTTTGTTCAAAATTCATTAATTGGTTTAAATAGAAATAAATTAATGTATTTAAGGATATTTGATGTTTTTCTTAATAATAAAGTATTGTATTTTTTTTTGTTGGGTCGATGAGATATATGATGTTTGTTTTAACGTATAAAAATATTTAGCTATTTAAGAGGATAATGATGCATTATTTTTAAAAATATGCATTGAGTCACCACATGTAGGTAATTTGAAATAAATGAAAAAATAAATAATTTTATTTATAGGTAATTTGAATAGGCAGTAAAAGGTATACTTGACATGTGTCTGATTATTATTATTATTATTATTATTATTATTATTATTATTATTATTATTATTATTATTATTATTTGAGAAGACATATGTCTTATTTATACAACTGTAAATCATGTAATCTAGATCTGAATAGTCAAACAAATCTAGCTATATAATTACTGACCTGTTAAATTCCAAAATAGTGACAAGCTTTTCGAAAGAAGGAAATGACAGTATATAGATGAAAATGAAAGAATCTTTAAAAAAAAAAAAAAAAGATGCAAGGATTTTGTAGTAAATGAACAATCATTTCTAATAAAATCTCTTTATGAGCCTTTTAGTTTTAAGAAGAGATGCTGTGTCATCATAGTATGTTTGGATAAATTGTTACTTGCCATGTGGCACTATTTGTTCATATCATTCTAAATAGATAGAAAATTGCACAACTTGTTATCATTGTGCCTGTGCATACCCAAAATATGGCTCTTGAGCTGAACCTTTATTTGGGCTCACAATCTATTTATAATGTGAGCTTTGAATTTCCTATAGGGGCGGTTCTATGCTCTATCACCCAAATCCACCCTTGTTTCCTCACACTTTCCTCTTCACCTCAAGGTCACTTTTCCCTTTTTCAACTCGAATGCTATTTTTTAGAGTCCTCTCTCTCTGGAATTGCCAACCCCTTCTCCTTATTCTCTTCCCCTATTTATAGACTAAGATTAGGGGAGGCATTATGATTGCTTCCTCTTGTTAGTGCGAATGAGGGTCCAATTCCATCACCTTAAAGTGGATGTTCCATTGGAAAGGTGATAGTGGCATTGGAATTGATTCTCACCTTCAGAAGCCAGCTCAGCAAGGATGATCTCAAGGGTACTACCGGGAAACCGAGCACAAGGTGTCCCCGAGCAATGTTGCTCCCGATTAGGGTAGAGATGATCGGGAGGGATGATCGGGAGGGGTTTGCTGAGGGTATTCACGCTAATGTGGCCTCGTTATCAGCTCCTATGTCCAAAATGGGCTCTTTAGGTGTCCATGTCGAGATGGCGGGTTCATCAAGGGCAGGGTGACGTGTTAGACCACCTGGCTTGGTCCCAAGGCCTAATGGGCCTTGGGACTTGGTCAGCCCAAGCCCGTACAATAGCCCCCCTTTAATTCGTGCTCGGCCTCCGGGAACGAATCAAGGACAATACGAGTGGCACTTGTGATTCCTCGGGAAGCCCAACTGTTGGCTACTGAATGGACGAGACAGCCATCAATGCTCTTTTGATTAGGGCGCCTCGCCAGGCTGTTACATCATAGCCTGACTGTTCGTGAATTAAGCCCATGCGTGTGGGGGTTGCAAGAAGAAGCCAAAAAGATTTTCCCGCCTCCTCCTTCATTAAATGCTTTCATCCCTATAAATAATCCCACTCGCGTTCTCAGATCACTTTTTGCTTTCTTACTCCCAAAAAATTTCTCTCTGCCGTGCATACTCTTCCTATATTCAGATCTTTCATCCACGAGCACTTCCTCCTAGAGCCCTAGTAAGTTTCCGTCTTCTCCTTTTTTCCTTTTCCTTTTCTTCAATTTCTTTTTCTCATTTTAGAATTTTAGAATGGGATTTTCTCACCTTTTGTCCTCTGAGGCGTCTTTAGCCACTTTTAGGGAAGTTTTCAACATCTCAGGGGATGTGGATGTGGCATATTGCCATGAGGGCAATATTGCTTTACATCGTCGTTTTGTTCCCAATACTACATTTTTCCCTTTAATGGCCATTTTAGAGGGAGGGGTTACGTTCCCCGTGGACCCTCTTTTGCTTAGTACCCTTAGGTTTTATGGTTTGTGTCCTGACCAACTTCCTTATAATTTTTACCGGGTAGTTAGTTGTGTCAGTAGATTAAACTAGATATACAGGTTACAATTAGACCACCACGATATAAATTACATGTACAGCTTGTGTGGAAACATTAGGTTTAACTATTACTTAAAAGCTAAGCATTTACGGGTAAGGCTTATATCATGCCTTCTTGATTCTAATCGTAATTCGGCGAGGGAATATATTCGGGTGAGCGGCAATTGCCTTGCCGATGAGCTCCCCTACCCACTTTCGCCACGCGATGTTGGTCAGTATCGAACATCTTTTACCCTTTGTGTTTTACTTGTGATTGACTTGCTCAAAAAGGTGTTAACCCGATTTTGTGTTACTTTGTTGCAGACAGCAAAAGGTTCAGGCTGGACATACAGGTAGTGCACGTAAGAGATCTAAATTTCGTGCTCCGGTACAAAATTTTTGTAAATTCTGATGAACAGCTTCGGGCGTCATACCTTATCCTCAGCTGTACCCCGGTCTACACAACTTGGCAGCTGTTCGGGCCAGCCCTATTAGTGGACAGCCTATTGTTATCATACATTGACATTCGGCATGCCAACCTCCTCCCCCCAAAACTTACTGTAGGAGAAGCCCGTGATCTGGGCTCACGATATATAGCTTTGGACGAACTCACACCAATAAGGGATGTCCCAGCTGATCTTGTGTCCCAGAACCGTAAGGTCCACGTGCCCATTGAACCCGTAGCCCCCATGCAAGTGGCCGAGCCAGTAGTGGCCGAGTTAGTCAATTCCTCGGGAGCAGAACTTGATATTGGCAACGAGATGGTGACCAGGAGGACGATGACCATTGGCCACTTCGTGCCTAGCGCTCGGCCCCCTACACAACAGCAAGAGCCTAGGGGCAGAGACCCGACTCCACCTCTTTCTGTCCTCAACCGTTCTCGAAAAAGATAGCATACAACAAAGCAACCTCCCATAGGCTCTGACGATGCACCCACCAGGGCTCCCCCTTAAGAATCTCGAGCAGTCACTTTTAGGGAGCCGCCTACCCAGGTTGGGACGAATATGGCATCCTCCTTACGGTCCGAGGCAAGCTGGCAACCCACCTTTAAGCTTGGAGACAGGCCCTTACCTACAACTGCTAGCATAAGGACATGGTCCCAGGGTGAAGGGGGGTGGGTTGCATAGAGTCTGGTACAGGGCTTCCTTTTGCCCGAGGACCTTCATGTTTTCTCGGAGGTGGCCGAGGAGTCCTTGGCTAGGCGATTGCAGTGGCATACCATCGAGGTAATTTCTCCCTTTTATTTCCCATTTGTTTTGGTGCGTTTGAATCTTTTTTGTTTTCATACTCATCATTGCTACATTATCAGGCCGCGTAGCTAACCTACGTCCTTGATGGGAGGCTAAAGGAGCTTTCTGAGGATGCTGAGCGGGAGAGGGCTCTTAAGGAGGTTAATGCGGCTACAGCAAAGGAGAAAGTAAAAGCTTTCGAGACCGTAGAAAAGAAGTCCACTGCGTCCGAGAAGGCCAGAGCATTGGCGGAGAAAAGGTCTGCCGAACTGGAGATGAAGCTGGGCGGGGTCGAGCTTCAGCTGGCGAAAGCCAAGAGCCTGAACATCGCTCAAGCAGAAGAGTTAGCTGATCTGAAGGCAGCCCTGGAAACTTGTGAGAACAAGTGGTACAATGAGGGTTTTGCCGATGCCAAGAATTCTGCGGAGCCGGTTGTTCGTCAAGCCTAAAAGCTCAGATTCGAGGATGGGTGGTTGGCTGCGCTCCAAGCCATGGGGGTCCTCGAAGACTCCCCATTAAGGAACCTTGACCAGATCCCCTTCCCGGATTTCTCTCATGCCGTCCAGAATCTCCCGGCCCTGTTGACGAGGAAGAGACCTCTAGCATGAGGGAGTTGGTGCAGGCAATTGACTCCCATGTGGATTTAGTTGACCTGGAAGTCACTAGCAACCTCCGTGCTGGTGACCCGTTGGCCGAGAATGTTTAACTTCAGCCACTTACATCAACTTAGTCGACTGGGAATGTAACAGAACAGCCAATTGAGGACGCCGCTCAGTTCCAGCTTGCCAACCCTTCAACTTAATGCCTAGATTTCATTTCTGCTCTTTTCCTTAGTTTAATTAATTTCCTTATTTTTACTTGGTTTGCCTACTATTACCAGGTTGTGGTGACATAACAATGATTTATTTCTATTTGCTACTTGTGTGCCAACGAACATTTGGTTTATCCTTATTTGTGAATGTTTGCTACTTAGTTATCCCTTTCTGTCATGTTTTGCCTGCTTGTTTCTTTTTCTTTTATGTATATATATTTCTAATGACCAGGCAATTTGGTCATTGTTTCCCTCTGAACAGTGATCAAAACTGTTCTCTTGTTTGCCCTTAAAAGGATGAATTATACATGTGCGTGTATAATGACCGTGACGGCCTAGGAGAGGTCACTCATGTCTAGAAAGAATTTTCTTCTTGGCAATAAGAGTTGATCTAGTTTGACTTGTCTAGGAAAATTTAGTGTAAAGTAATTACCTTCCCATGTGATCCCCGCGTGTCCGGCACCCAGAGTAGAATCTAGGGAGCGGATTCTTATTCCGGAATAGATTCCCGTCTTTAGGTAAAATTTAAGGTTAGGCTTCCACTTGTTCGATGATGAGAATTGAACTGAGAACAGGCTTTTGTCCTTCGATAATCTTTGAGATCAGGTTTCCACCTGTTTGGTGATGGGAATCGAACCGAGAACAGCCTTTTGTCCTTAGTTAATTTTAGGTTTCCACCTGTCCGGTGATGAAATTTGAACCGGGGGCTTCTGTCCTTAGTTTTAGGTTTCCAACTGTCCGGTGATGAAAATCGAACCGAGAAGCAGGCTTTTGTCCTTAGAGAAATTTGACATAAGGTTTCCACCTGCCTGGTGATTAAGATCGAACTGAGAAGCAGGTTTCCAGCCTTAGCGTAATTTGATATAAGGTTTCCACCTGTCCGGTGATTAGGATCGAATCGAGAAGCAAGTTTTTGTCCTTAGAGTAATCTGATATAAAGTTTCCTTGTGTTTGTTGACCGGAGTTAATGAGTTAACAAGGATAAAATCATAAGTACGAATACACCCGCATAGATAAACATCACTTGTTGTATTAATTAGTAACATGCACATATCACATTACATCCAATCCGTACCCCCGTGTATTGATAGTCAGTTGTAAAATTTCTTTAGATTGTAGGCATTCCATGGCCGGGGAAGCGGTCTCTCGTCTAAGTCCTCCAGATAGTATGCCCTAGAGCCCGCAATGGCTGTAACTCTGTAGGACCCTTCCTAGGTTGGGGCCAACTTCCTTGCATTGATATCCCGTGTATTCCCCACTACCTTCCGAAGTACTAGTTCTCCCGCTCCAAATTCCCTTTTTCTCACGTCCCTGTTCTATCTCTGGGCAAGTTCTTGCTGATATTCTACTAGCCGTATAACCGCTGATTCCCAGCGTTCTTCCAGCAAGTTCAACTATTTCAGTATCAATTCTGAATTCTCGGCGGGGTTGAATCTTGAAACCCGGGCGCTGCATAAGTTCACTTCTGTTGGTATGACTGCTTCTGCTCCATATGTTAGAGAGAATGGGGTGTCTCCCATAGACCTTCTTAGGGTTGTTCGGTATGACCACAAAACACTAGGCAACTCCTCTGCCCACCTGCCCTTAGCACCTTTTAATCTCCTCTTTAGCCCGTTCATAATGGCCTTGTTGGTGGCCTCGGTTTGACCGTTGCTCTGCGGATACGCCGGGGTAGAATACCGATTCGTGATGTCGAGACTGCCACAAAACTCGTGGAAGGCCTTGCTGTCAAACTGCAACCCATTATTTGACATTAGGCTAATACCCCAAACCTGATCACTATGTTTCTCCACACGAACTTCTTGATATCCACATACCGTATGTTGGCTAACGCCTCTACTTTCGTCCATTTGGTGAAGTAATCCACAGCTACTAGGACAAACCTTCGATTTCCTGTTGCTCGAGGGAATGGACCAATGACATCTAGCCCCCACCGCGCAAAGGGCCAAGGGCTACTAATGGGATTCAAACACCTCGCTGGTTGGTGGATCATAGGGGAGTGCTTCTGACATTGCTCACAAATGTGCATACTCGCTAGCATCCTTTTGCATTTACAGCCACTAAAAACCTTGAGTCTTTGCCCAGTGAGCTACCGAGCGTCCCCCCACGTGACTACCGCATAATCCTTCATGTAGCTCGACCAAGAGTTCTTCAATCTTGTTGGGGTGTAGACACTGCAAGTAGGGCCCATCAAAAGATCTTTGGTATAGCTTATGATCATCTGATAGCCAATACCGAGCGGTTGTCCAGCGTACTTTTTTTGCTTCTTTTTCATCAGCAAGCACGTGATCCTCTGCCTGTGAAACACTTACTCCTACACTGATACTTGATTCTGCCACGAGCTCCACCTTGATTATCTGAGGAACCTCCTCTGTCATTGACGACGCCAATGTGGCCAGAGAATCTGCTTATCTATTCTGCCCACAGGCCACTTGGACAACCTCCACCTTAAGAAACTGACTCATAACTTGCCTTACCACTCATAAGTATTCCTTCATTCGGGAATCTTGGGCTTCAAAACTGCCCTGCACTTGGTTGACAACCAATCGGGAATCCGAGTAGACCACGACTTCCTGCGCCCCCAAATCTAGAATAACCCTCAATCTAGCAAGCAAGGCTTCATACTCAGCTTCGTTGTTGGAGGCCCTAAATCCCAACCTGACCTTATCCCTTCTGGAGTGATGATAAGGATCCTGTCCCCTGTCCTCATTGCACTGGAAGCGTCATCCATGAATATCTTCCATGGGCAACAATCCACGCTACAAATTACCTCCATCTCTTTTCTCGGGGAAAATTCTGCAACAAAATCAGCGAGGACTTGGGCCTTTTATCGAACTCCTCGGCTGGTACCTGATATCAAAGGAGCCAAGCTGGGTCCCCCATTTGGCTATCCGGCCCGTGAAGTCGAATCTCTTCAACAGTGACTGTAAGGGATACTCGGTCAACACATAGACGGTGTGAGCTTGAAAATAATGTGGCAGCTTCCTCATAACTTGCACTAGTGCTAACACTAACTTCTTTAGGGGCATGTATCTTGCCTTGGCGTTAACCAGGGTCTTGCTTATATAGTACATAGGTTGTTGCACTCCTCGATCCCTCAGGAGCACGGCGCTCATAGCGTGTTCCGACACTGAGAGGTACATGAATAAATCTTTCCCGGGCTCTGGGGCTGTTAACATAGGGGCCTGCATCAAATATTCCTTTAAGTCCTGAAAAGCCTTTTCACACTCCTCATTCCACTGGATTCCCTTCCACTTCTTTAAGAGTGGGTAAAATAGTTGGTAACGATCAGCAAACTTAGAAATGAACTGGTTAAGGGCAGCTAACATACCAGTCAGCACTTGGACTTCCTTCGGATTACTCGGCGGCATGAGGTACTTTACGGCTTCTATCTGGTCGAGGTTGACTTCTATTCCTCGGTTCGTGATCAAGTACCCTAGGAACTTGCCAGCCCCCACTCCAAAGGCACACTTGTCCGCATTGAGGTGCAACTTATGCTGCTGAAGTACTTCGAATACCCCCTTAAAATCTTCAATATGCTATGCCCTCTGCTTAATTTTTACCCTCATATCATCAATGTACACCTCGACTGTCCACCCGATCCTATCTTAGAACGTTCTCGTCGTCATCCGTTGATATATGGCCTTGACGTTCTTCAGCCTAAATGGTATCACCATATAATGATATTTAGTGTCAGGTGAAATAAACACCGCTTTCTCTTGATCCTTGGCAGCTAGGGTGATCTGATGATAACCTTAGAAAGCGTCTAGAAAGCTCATCCTTGGGTGTCCATACGAGGCATCTACCAGCTGATCAATCTTTGGCATAGGAAATGGGTCCTTTGGACATGCTCGGTTGAGGTCGGTGAAGTCAACACAAACCTTCCATTTGCCATTTTTTTTAGGACCACAGTATTCGCAAGCCACTACGAAAAAAATATCTTCTTTATTGCCCCGGCTCCTTTTAGTCTCTTAACTTCTTGCCTGATAACTTTGACGTGCTCCCTAGCCAATCTCCTTGGCTTCTGCTTCTTGGGGGGATATAAAGGGTCCACGTTAAACTTGTGAACTATGAATTCGGGATCCACCTTGGGCACCTCATACGGACTCCAAGCGAACACGTCCATATTCTGCACGAAGAACAACAGTGTTTCAACCCTCTCTTTGTTCTTCATACTTGCCCCCTATTAGAAAACTCTTATCATCATCTGGTAATATCCTTACTCTCACCAAGTCCTCGGCACAGCAAGCCCTCGCTCCCACTTGGGGTTTCTGTAATTGCTACGAGGAAGTTCCCTCGATTGGTTTTTTCTGTTTGGCTCCTTGGCCAACCGCAGCTACCAATCACTGCCTAGCCACTTGCTGGCTTCCCCTCACTACGACAATGTCCTGCTCCGTGCGGAATTTGAACTTCACATGTAGGGTGGACGGTACTACCCCCATTGTATGAATCTATGGCCTCCCTAAGATTGCCGTGTAAAGGGAAAACGAAGCGACCACTATGAATGCTACCATCACCTCCTTGCCTTCCATATTCACAAGAAGCGAGATTTGCCCTTCTGGGATCACCATCCAGCCATCAAACCCCATCAGCGGCATATCATACTTGAACAGATCTTCCTTCTTCAAGCCAAGCCCTCTATACAGGTCATGATACATCACCTTAGCTCCACTCCTTTGATCTATCATTACCCTCTTTACTACAAAACCATTTATTCGGGCCGTAACCACCAAAGCATCATCGTGTGGTTGAATCGTGCCTTCCAGATCATCATCATTAAAGGCGATGGGCTCCCGAGTACGCCTCAACTTCTTCTTAGAGTGTTCATCACCCGTGCAGCTTTCTGACAGAACCACGACCAGTACCCCCCTTCTGCTGGACACTTCAGTGTCTCTTGGAGTTGCGTGGATGACTTCTATCACTCCCAATGGGGGTGGGGGAGGATTCCCTCGCGGCTGTGTGCCCTGCCGGATTCTTGACCCCTTGGGTCTGTCACAAACTCTTTCAAGTACCTTGCCTTCACCAACTGTTCTAGATGTTCTTTTAACACCCTACACTACTCGGAGGTATGCCCCTTGTCTTTATGGTAAGTACAATACAAGTTTTGATTCCTCTTAGACAGGTCTTCCCCCATCTTGTTCGGCCACCAAAAATATAGTTCATTCTTGATACAGTCCACAATCCTGTGCATAGGTTCCTTGAAGCCTTGCCTTTGCTCTGTAACTGATTATCTTCCAAACGTTTGTATTCTTCGATACGCCTCATTAACTGCCTCATATCCTCGAGACGTCTCTTCGTCAATGATTCCTGTACTCCGGAATCCTCGGGTAATCCCATTCGAAAAGTACTCGCTGCGATTTTTTCATTACCTTCGCCAATCTCGTTGTACAGTTCCAAGTACTGGCTAGCGTAGCTCTGGAGGGTTTCCCCAGCCCCCATTTTCATTGACAGCAATGCGTCCACGGGCTGTGGAACTTGGCTGCAGGTCATGAACCGTACACCAAACTCTTGAATCAATTAGGAAAAACTGTGAATCGAGCCTTTCCTTAATCCATTAAACCATCTCAAAGCAGTGGGGTTGAGGCTCGAGGGAAACACTTTATACATCAGAGCATCGTTATGAGTGTGTAAAGACATCATTTGAATGTAATGGCTTACATGTTCTACCAGGTCCATCTTCCCATCATAAGAATTGAATGGCGGCCTTGTAAATCTGCTCGGCATAGGTGCCCTTTCAATGTCCCTCGAGAATGGTGACCGGGCAGCTCGGCGTAATGCGTGGCTCATAGCGTCCATGGCTGCATTCCGAGGTCATCTCTCCTCCGAGGAAATCGAATCCCAGTCTTCATACTCCCGTGAGCGATCCCGGCGCCGATAAGACCCGGATTGATGGGACCTTGCTCCATGATGATCCCCGACACTTGAAGACCTTTGCTTTCACTCCCCATGGTCCCCTCTCTGACGCCTACCTCTCGCTTACAACTCCAAATCCCTCACCAACCTACGAAGACGTTCAAGTTCCTTGTCCCTTTGGTCGAGCTCTTCATCCCTTCTATCGAAGCGATCATGCCTTGAGGCGCTGGACATTATCCGATACGTTTGAAACGACCCTTCTCTAGGGCCGGATTGCCCTTCCTTTTCATATTTCCTATCTTCACGTTCCTTCTGCCTTCTTTCCAGCCAGGTGGAGCCTCGAGAAGACCTCCCTGAGCCACTTTCAGCATAACTCCCCGATTGACTTCCAGACATTTTCCTGTTCTTGCCTTGAAGAACCACAGCTTCACAAGAGATTCCCACAGATGGCGCCAATTGTGCATACCCAAAATATGGCTCTTGGACTAAACCTCTATTTGGGCTCACAATCTATTTATAATGTGGGTTTTGGATTTCCTACTAGGGGTGGTTCTATGCTCTATCTCCCAAATGCACCCTTGTTTCCTCACGCTCTCCTTTTCACCTTAGGGTCACTTTTTTGTTTTTCAACTCGAATGCTATTTTTTAGAGTCCTCTCTCTGGAATTGCCAACCCCTCTCCTTATTCTCTTCCCCTATTTATAGGCTAAGATTAGTAGAGGCATTATGATTGCTTCCTCTTGTTAGTGCGAACAAGGGTCCAATTCTGTCACCTTAAAATGGATGTTCCATCGGAAAGGTGATAGTGGCATTCAAACTGATTTCCACTTTCAGAAGCCAGCTTGGCAACGATGATCTCAAGGGCACTATCGGGAAGCCGAGCACAAGGTGTCCCCGAGCAATGTTGCTCCCGATCAGGCTAGAGATGATCGGGAGGGGTTTGCTAAGGGTATTCACGCTAATGTGGCCTCGTTATCAGCTCCTATGTCCAAAATGGGATCTGTAAGAAGTTTAGACCCCTTAAATCCAAACAGATTAACCTAGATATTTAGCCAAGTGATTAACTTAGGTAAATTAAGCAATTCTAGGTTAACACAAATATATCATATTATGCAAATATGCAGAAAATAAATAACACACGATATGATCACCCAGGAAACCAACTGGTAAAAACCTAGGAAGGATTTAAGCTAACTAGGTAAAAAGGAATTCACTGTGAAAAAATTGAAGTTTACACAATAGCGACTTAGACCACTAACATTCTATTACTACCTCGAGTAGGAAACTTACTACCACAACCACGTGATAGCTCTGAGTCCACAGACTACTTCTTTCCTTGAATTCTCAGCAAAGCACAAGCACACTTGCTTGTATATCTTGAAGCACTTGATTCTGCAACTGAAAGATTACCAAGCTCTTGACATCAATCTTGAGATTGGAAACCCTAAGTGTATGTGAAGGTAAATACCTCTAGATCTCACAAATAAGATTCATAAACACAATATTCAGAACACTAAAAACGTGGTTAGGGTTTTCCCTTTTATACTTAGGGCTAAACATAAAACCCTATACATTAAATGGACTAGGGCTGAGTTGGAAATTCTATAGAAAAAACATTTTGCACGACTTTCGATCGGTCGAGTCTAATTCTCGATCGATCGAGCCAGGTAGAAATGCACAGTAAATTCTGTAGTAACTCGATTTCAACTTTACATAAAAAACCCATACTTTGAGCAAGTCTAAACAAGACACCGTTTTGATCATGGTTTGCTAACATTACAAAATGAAGTTCTAATACATTAGTTCCTAATTCTTAGAACCTAACAGGATCTTTAGGTGTCCAGGTCGAGATGGCGAGTTCATCGAGGGCAGGGTGTCGTGTTAGACCGCCTGGCCAGGTCCCAAGGCCCATACAGTGCCCATCCACCAATTGAGAGATTCAACTTTTATAATATACTAATTATCGGTCCATGCTTCGCACAATTTTTTCTTTAATTTATTAATTTATAAATTGGATAATTTATAAAGTTGGTTCATATTCTTTACATCATATTTCAATTTGGTCCTTAACCTTTTTAATGTTATGTCAATTCTATTTCTGTCATTATTCCTTAGATAGACAAAGTTGATGTGTCAAATAGATCAATAAAAAATTATTTTTCATGTGACATCAACTACCAACTGAATCGGCATATCAGTTTAAAAAAAATCAAAATTAAAAAAAGACACATGAGATCAGTATTATTTCACAAAAATCCCTAAAATCTCCTAAAGGCAAGAAATTGATATCGGAGTTAAGGCTACAACAACGTGTTTCGGTTTTCTTGGCCATAGCGACGTCTTTGTATCATCAATTGTATGCTGGAAAGCACGGACATGGCAAAATTGCCAACGTACCAGTGTTGGATATGTTTCTGACACAAACACAACTCACAAAAAAGTGTCAAGTACGGACACAGCAGGGAAAATATATATATATATATATATATTTTTTTTTTTTAAATTTGGATACGCCGCGAATAAGGTCAGAACACGTCCACTAGGGCTGTCCACGGGTCGGTCCGGGTCGGGTTTGTGCCCAACCCGGAACCGACCCGCCGGAATCGGGTGGCAAAATATTGAACCCGCCGCCGACCGCCGGAGTAATCGGATCGGGCGGATCAGACCATCAACAGGTGGTGGGCGGGTCGGTCGGAGTCACAGATCTGAGAAGGAAGAGAGAAAACGACGAGAAAAACTCAGATCCGGCGAAAATCTCATCGGATTCTATGAGATTTCGCCAGATCCGGCGAAAATCTCACTGCATTTGATGAGATTTCGCCAGATCCGGTCAAAATCTCATCGGATCTTAGTGAAATATCGCCGAAATCTGGGTTTTTTCACCGGGATCTGGAAAAAATTGGCCGGAATCTGGAAAACTTTGGCCGGAATCTGGAAATTTTGGCCGGACTCTGTGTTTCTTCGGTTGGTTCGGATTTTTCGGGTTTTAGGGGAGGAAAACCGAGACCGGTCCGCCGGAATCGGTTTTCTGGGGTTGAAGATCCGCCACCGACCGCCGGAGCAGTCGGGTCGGTCGGATCGGATCGGATCTGGTCGGTTTCCTTGGGTGGGTCGGGTCTTGGTTGATTCTGGACAGCCCTAACGTCCACAATACGGAAAGGCCAAAAATAGGGGGGACAAAAGGGGGAAAAAATCACACCCCAGTCGATCTCTTGTGTAGTAATCCTCCTCAAAATTAACGCTAACCCAGCCATTCTCACTTCTCTAGTTCTTTTCTTTGTTTCTTGCTCTAGATCTGGTACTGTGGTGCATCGCCGCTACTTAATGGCTTAAGCCACAAATCGATAACTTCTCTTTTTTAGTCTCAGTCCTCCGTTAATCATCCATTGGACCACTACTGACCACTAGTAAGTTTCTCTCTTGGTCTCACTTTCTCTCTCGTCTCACTCTCTCTCTCTCTCTCTCTTTCTCACTTTCTCTCGCATTCACTCTTTGACGAATCTGTTTGTTTACTACACTTACAGACTTTGTTTACTTTGTTTGTTGTCTTTTAGTAGTTTCGGGTGGTTTAGGCTTGTTTGGATTTTTTTTTTTGTCACCACTCAATTTTTGTCATTCCTCGTTCAATTTTTGTCACTCATCACTCATTACTTAAAATACCCCAATTTTTCTAAACACATCTTTTTAGCACTCATCACTTAATTATGCCTTTACTTTTTGTTTCCAAAAAAAAAAAAAAAAAAAAAAACTAAAAGTCAACAAGTGCTGCTGAACAATGTGAACATGTGGCTAGGATTGGTTTTTAAAAAAAAAAGTCAACAAGTGCGGCTATACAGTAAAAAATTGTAATGTTATTTACAAAAATGCCATTGAAAACAGAGTTATGAAAACTGAAAATAACTAAAATGTGTTTTCAATTTTCATAACTCATCACTCAAAAATCAGAGAATTGAGTGATGGAAATAATAACTGAGTTATGATACCAAACAGACTTCTCATCACTGGGTCCCACCATTTTTGAGTTATGAGTTATGAAAACAGAGTTATGAGTTATGGAAGCAACAAATCCAAACAGGCTTAGTGTTTGTTTTGGTTATTACTTCCTCACTTGTAATCCCATGCATATACTTAAAAGATACACATTAAAATGCATAGTATAATAATCTTACATATATAATTTAAATATTATTGATAGTCATTCTTTTATTTTTTTAACTCTTTAAAAAGTCTTCTGAGAATGTTATTAGGTAGAAAATGTAAATTGTCCATTTTTTTAAATATTTTTATGTTCATTAATTTTAGACCCTTTAGTTTTTATACACAATAGTTCACTTGAGTGGATATTTATAATATGGTCCAACATTTGATTCAAAAATTAAAAAATAAAATTCTCTCTAAAAATAAATAATTTAGGACACATGGTGTAAAATTGGACTTCAATTGTAGAATCTAATTGGATTTTCTTTAAGCTTTACCTATTAATATATATATATATATATATATAATTTTTGTGCCAAATGAATTGTTTTTAGTTATAAAAAAATGCTCATTAATATAAAATTATTCAAACTCTCTCTTCCTCTAATTTTATATATAGTGTTAGATATATCATTATGTTTTTTTTATGATTTATTTATATTGGACTTCTCATTTTCTATTCTAAATTAACTCATTTGACACACAAATTAAAAAGCTTTGATTAGATGGAACGTGTGCCGTAAAATTAAACTCTAATTGAAATCCAATTTTTACACTAAACTAACTTGGTTCAAAAATTTAAAAATTTCGATCAAAATTAGACTCTAATTGAATTCCAATTTAAAATCTAATTAGATTTTCTTTTAGCTTTACTTTTTAATATATATATATATATATATATATGACTTATAAACTTGAATTGTTTTTAGTTCTACAAAAAAAAAAAAAAAAGGCTCAAATATAAAAACATTCAAAAAATTATGTTTTTTTATAGTTTACTTATATTGGACTCCTTGTTTTTTACTCTAAATTAACTTATTTGGTACAAAAATTAAAAAACTTGAATTAGATGGGACACATGTCACAAAATTAAAATTTAATTGAAATCTAATTTTTACATTGAATTAATTCACTTGGCATAAAAAATATAAAAACTTAGATTAGATGGAACACGCAGTGCAAAATTAAATTCTAATTGAATTCCAATTTAAAATATAATTCGATTTTCTCTCAGTTTTACCTATTATTATTATATATATAAATTAATTCTTATTTGTTTTTTTTTTTCTTGTAGTTAATATCTATATTATCTATAAGAGGATTCCCCTCTTTAAAGTGGGCTTTTATATAGTTCAAAAATACTATCTTTAATGAAGGACACTTCTTTAAATGTCAAATAACAAATTTTATTTTGAATTAAAAAAAGAGAACTCTTAAAATTTAGGAATTTTTCCCCTTCACATTC
Organism: Lithocarpus polystachyus; assembly: GCA_033629205.1. Classification (NCBI taxonomy): domain Eukaryota; kingdom Viridiplantae; phylum Streptophyta; class Magnoliopsida; order Fagales; family Fagaceae; genus Lithocarpus; species Lithocarpus polystachyus. The sequence continues at coordinate 10,786,921 of CM066163.1, read as the reverse complement.
ATCTTTTTATTCCCTAAAATTTAGCCTTTTTTAATTCATTTTTCATCCTAATAAAAGTAAAACACCCCATATTTAAAATAAATAAATAAAAGAAGAGAACTCCTAAAATTTCGCATTCTTTCCCCACACATATATCTTATTTTTCCTACCCAAACTTTTCTTTATATAACTACACCACTTTAAACACACATTCAAAAAAGAAATTACAGTTACTGCTATCTCTAAAATTTATTCTTTTTATTTGTTTGAAAAATAATATATATATATATTTCCAAATTATAATAGATGCAAAGTATTAAACTTTACCCAAAAAAATAGAAGAGCCTTTAAGGCTAGTATGCCTATAATGTAATAATATTATTTGATATTTAATGTGACTTAGTTTGTGACTTTTTTTTTTTTTTTGGTTTGTATATGAATATTATTATTTGACTTTTTTTTTTGTTATTGAATTATTGTTGTTACTTATTTTTTAAATTCAAAATAAACATAAATTATATCCAAATATAAAATATATATACCTAAAAATAAATATTAATTAATTAATTGTTATATCCTCGACATGTCATATCCTAGTTTTTCAAAAAATGTCGTGTTACCGTACAATGTATCGTGTTCGTATCTATGCTAGCTTGTATGTTTTGGATTTCTCAAAAGCACTCCTCTACTAAGAACAATACCACTCGTTTTCTTGCCTTTTCTTTGTTTCCACTCCGCCTTTTGATTCTTCCGCACATCAAAACCTTCAAGAAGCTTATACAAAATCTCAGGCAAATCTTTCATGTAAATTAAATCAACGAGAGACCCAATATTACAGGTTAGTGATTGGGATTAGTTTTGGTTTTGGGTGTCTTTGTATAGCTCTGGGGGACCAAGAAGGGCCATCTCTAATCTAGTCTTGATTTTAATGGAGGGTGAAGAGATGTAGAAGGGTTTGGTTCGTGACTAACTCGTGAGAATTTTAGGGATTTAGTGAGATGATACTGATCTCATGTGTCTCAGTTTTAATTTGTTTTTTCTTATATTTTAAATTTGGTATGGCGTTACAGTTGATGTGACATAAAAAATAATTTTTTATTGTTCCGTTTGACACATTAGCTTTTTCCATCTAAAGGATAACGATAATGACTAAATTGACACAACACTCATGAAAATATTATAAACCAAATTGACACAATTGAAAAATTATGAATCAAATTGAAATATGATGTAAAAGATATGGACAAATTTTGTAATTTACCCTTATAAATATTATAAGTAGACATGTCATTAAAAAAGTATTCTTTATTTAAAAGAAAAGATATTATTATTATTATTATTATTATTATTATACAAAGAACGTTTTTTTGTTATTATTTTATGTTGTCCTCTTTTAATTTGTGAATAAAATAACACCCCCCCCCCCCCCCCCCCCCCCCCGCGGGAAAGCATAAATTGTAAATAATAAAATGAGAAAACCAATTGAGCAATTTTCAATTAACCACTTATATAAACTTTTTTTTTTTAAAAAAAGTGTACATAACAATAGTTAATAACATCAATGGCATCAGATTTGTTATTTAACAATAAAAAATTAAAAAATAATAATAATTGGAAGCTTCTCTATCGAGAACATCAAACAAACAATAGAACTCCATTAGCATCAAGAGAAGTAAAAGCCCATAGTTTTCATGTCTCTCTCTCACACCTGACATAAAGATTTGTTTAATTTTTTGGTGACTTTCTATCTATGGAGAACATCATCAACAACAACGTCAAAATTAACCACTTCCTATTTATTTTCTTTGTCAAATAACATTGAAAAATAACTTAAAAAATATAAAGAAGATTGCTAGAATACGGACAAAATATTAAATAACTTGAAAAAATAGAGGAAAAGTTGACAAAAGATAGAACCGGTCGTACCTTTGTTTTTTTGTTTGAATAATGCTAGAGACACAAACTATTTTACAAAAAAATTTACAAACTACTGATGTGGTGAGTGATTATTGTCCCATATTGCTTAAGAGAGTGTGTTGTGTGTAGTATAACTTGCCCCACCCTCCCTTAAAAGTTACCATGACTTTTGAGTGAAGTTGTAGTGTGCCTTTGTGTTAGAACCCCTTTCCCTGTCCCTTGTGTGTGTGTGTGTGTTTGTTTCTCAAAAAAAAAAAAAAAAAGGTGATATTAATGGTAGGTGGAGTAATGCTACAGGTACAAATTATTTTACAACATTTTTACAAAATGTTAATATGGCCAACTTTTTGTTGGTTTTCATCAACATCCACCATTAATATCACTTTTTCATTTCTAATAATTACTTACTATATCAGTAATTTGTAAATTTTTTTGTAAAATAGTTTGTATCTCTAGCATTATTAAAAAAAAAAACTATATATTATTTAAGAATCTATATATATAATAATAGGTAAAGCAGAGAGAAAATCTAATTAAAATTTCAATTGGAATTCAATTAGTGTCTAATTTTACGCCACGTGTCTCATCTAATATAAATTTTAGAATTTTGTGCCAAGTGAGTTAATTTAGGTAAAAATTGAATTTCAATTAGAGTTTAATTTTGCGCCACATGTCCCATCTAATATAAATTTTTAAATTTTTATGCCAAATTAGTTAATTTTATGTAAAAAACGAGGAGTCTAATATAATAAACCATAAAAAAACATAATCATATATATAATATGTAATTGTAATTGTTTTTAAATGTACCCGTGCATATGCATGGGGTTACACACTAGTTTATTATAAAGGTGGAATTTATAGTATGCATTTAAGAACAATATTTAGGATTAAATGTATTAACAAATATTATGGACAAATTGCTTCTTGCCATGTGACACATTTGCCCACATCATTCTAAATATATAGAAGATTGCACAACTTGTCATCATTGTATGCATCTACTAGTTGTGGGATCCAACTTTTATAATATATTATAGATTTTATAAATATTATAATTGAAAAAAAAATGACTAACTTTTTATAGGTAATTTGAAAAGGCCAGTAAAAGCTAAAACAAAAGTGCAAAATTGCACATTTTTGGAGTCTTCTAATGACACCCATTTTAATTGAAATATTTAAGCAATAAATTTGACATATGTCTGATTTATATTACTGTAAATTATGTGATCATAATGTGAATAGTCAAACAAATCTAGCTAAATAATTATTGACCTGTTAAATTCCATAATAGTGACATGCTTTCCGAAAGAAAATTAAAAAGGAATAGTAAATATTTAAACACTTACTAATTTTCTATTTTAAGAATGTTAAATATAAATAATGTTGTATGTTTAATTAGCATATGTAATTAGATAATTATAAAAATTTTTGTTAAAGATAATTAGTATTGTGATTATATATATATATATATATATATATTGTTCATTATTAAATGGTCGAATGTGAATAGTAAAAAGTGAAAAAAAAATGATTAGTAAATTAAAGATAATTAGTATTGTGATTATTATATATATATATTGTAATGGTCGAATGTGAATAGTAAATAATGAAAAAAAAATGATTAGTAAATTATGTGTGTGTGTGTGTGTGTGTGTGTGTGTATAATTTAGAAGGAAATGAAAGGATTTCGAAGAAAATGAAAGAATTTTGTTTTTAGAAAAGAAAATGAAAGGATTTTTTTTTTGATAATAAAAAATGAAAGAATTTAGTAGTAAAGGAATAGTCAATTTTAATAAAATCTCTTATGAGCCTTTTAGTTTAAAGAAGAGATGATGTGTCATTATAGTATGTTTGGAAAAATTGTTACTTGTCATGTGACACTATACCTTCATATCATTCTAAATAGAGAGAAGATTGTGGCAGTTGTTATCGTTGTATGCATTCACTAGTTAAGGGATCCAACTTTTATAATATATTATAGATATATAATAAATGAAAGAAAAAAAAAAAAGACTAACTTTTTATTGGTAATTTGAAATACAGTAAAAGGTTTCTCAAAAATATAAAATGCTGTAAAGGGTAAAACAAAAGTGCAAAACTACACAATTTTGGAGTCTTCTAATGACGCCTATTTTAATTGAAATATTTAAGCAATGAACTTGACATATGTCTGATTTATATTACTGTAAATTATGTGAATTTTTAAGGCGAAACCATCATTTTATTTCATACATTTTGGGATCACAATCAATTCGGACCCTACATTTTTTGTAGTAGTCAATTTAGTCCATGTTATTTTTAACTTGCACTCAATTTGGTACCTACCGTTAACTCACTAATGAAAAATGCCTACGTAGCAAATAGTTTTCACAATTAGCATGTCTAATATTAAATATTAAATAAAATGCTGATGTGTCTAATTTTTAGTGGTTGATGTGGCCAGATCATTGCTTAGATGGCCAAGAAAAAGCCACATTAACTTTTTTTTTTTTCATTTTTGTCCCATTTTTTTTCCTTTGTTTCTTCTTTCAATATTCTTACAATTTTTTATCCATTCAAAATTTCATTTAATTTTCTCAATATTATTTTTTACTTTCTTGCAAATTCTTTCTAAAAAACAAATTTCATTCCAATTCCTTTCTTGCAATTTCTTATAACCAAACACTAATTTAGTCCAATAATTGCAAAACAACACAAATCACATTATTTCTAGGGCAAATTACAACTTATCCATCTGTGGTTTGATTGAAATTTAAGTTGCGTACTTGTGATTTGAAATTTGGTACTTTACCCACTCGAGGTTTGATTGAAATTTAAGTTGTCTACCTATGTTTGTGAGATATATATGGTGTTTAATGTGCTTTAAGCTTATCCAAAATAGATCTACGTTAGTTTTTTTTTAAAGTAGTTTAGGATATTTACAAAGCTATCCCATAAAAAAAAAATATCAACATTTAAGTTTTTGTGTTTGTTTAAATAATTAAAAAAAAAAAAACATTAGAGAAAAAGTTGATAAGAACAATTAGGTTGTTATTTCTATACAAACAATTATTGCAATTTGGTGCAGTTACTTGGTGCAATCATGACTTCTAAGCCCAAACTGTAATTTGGTGCAGTCACGTGGCACAACCACGGCTTCTAAACCTAATTTTAATTATATAGTATTAGGCGCTAACCCATACGATTCACCAAATAGTTAACAATTGTTAAAATCTTCAATGCTACAACTAGTTAGAAATAAATGAAAATCATATTTATAATATGAAATAAAGATATACATATTTTGAAAATATAATCATATTGTATATATTTTTCTGATGAATAAAGCCACACTATTCAAGTTTCAACCATGTTAAAACTTTTATGAAACATGAAACAACAAAATACAATAACTTATTGACAAAAGAAAATTTTCTAAGTTCCACTGAGTATTCATCCAACAAAACTAACATGTCAAACATGAGAATAACATTCTAGAACACAAAGTATTCATCAACAAAACTAGGATGTCAAACACGAGAATAAAAAATCAAGATATTTTGGTGGCATCCATTACCTCTAGATTTCTTTTAGCATTTACTCCATCTATAAAAACTATTGAATTAAACATGTGTCGAGAAGTTTGGTTCTTCAAAAATATTACACAAATATACGCCATATGGGCAATGGAAGTAAAAAGATGGAAAAAAAAAAATATACACAAATACAAATTTAAAGAAAAAAAAAATATGAAAAACAAGAGTAACTACAAAAGAGAAATTCATGTAAAATATACCTTGAGGCTTGACGACAAAGGGTTTGTGGAAACAAAGAGCAGAAATGGCAGAGAAATGGTAAACTGCATAGAGGGTTTTGGTATGGTGATATTACTGCTATATATATATATATAGTAGTAAGTCAGTTTGATTAAAACTCTCCACGTTGCTGAGTAGTAATTAGTTTAAAACTCTCATTTTGCTTAGTAGTAGTCAGTTTAAAACTCTCATTTAACATAATAAATTAATTAATTAAATTGATGAGTAAAGCATTGCAAATATATTTGTAAAGTCATTGGCAAAAAAAGGAATATATGTAAAAATTTTTAAATAATAAATAAGTAGAGAGAAACAAATTGCTATTAATTAAGTGAATGAGGTGTAAATCATTTAGCATTTGAAAAGCATTTTACTCATCAATTGAATGAGGGGTAAGGGAGGAATTTGAAAAGCCGGGGGTCATGGAGAAAGTATCTCCTGTGCCAGTCTCGTGAGACTATTGTCTTATTGACATATGGATCCCACACGCATGGGACCCACATGTTAGTGAGGACCGTGTTCTATGAGACCGACACATACAAGATTTTTTGCGGGATCATCACCCCCTACCTCTGCCACCACCACTGCACTAAAAATACTTGTATTTAAATATGAAACACGCTGCAGGGGTGTTAGCCCTAGTGGGGGGGGGGGAGGGGGGGGGGGGGGGGGGGGGGGGGGCGGGGGGGAAAGGGACTAATTATAAGCATCCACCATAAATTATATGGATATGCGTTTTAAACTTCAAAAATTTTACAGTCAACACTGTGATTCAACGTTAAAATGCAATTTCCATCACATTGTCTAAATTAGTTTAAATAACACTTTATTGGTCCTATCCACCCTAACTCTAACAGCATTAGAAATGTGTACCCTACACAGTGTGATCATGGGCTTCGTGCAATCCTAAACCATAAGAGCATTTTTTTTGGACTCTAATTGGATGGTGTGTAGATTTAAATATTTTTTTGAAGGTTAGGGTACACATCACAAATGCTACAATAGTATAGCGTTAGTTGCAAGTAGAAAAGGAAAAATAACAATTTACAGGGGTAAGTATAATGAATTATACTCAACGTTACTATGGTATCATACCAAGTGTTGGATAAGTTAGATTCTTCTATTTTGCAGAGCTAGCATATAGAATGGAGGTGATGAAAAATGCGATGTTTATAGCTTTGGAGTGTTAGCCTTGGAAGTGATCATGGGAAAGCATCCAGGAGACCTTATCTTGTCTCTCTCATCATCATCACCATCATTAACAGCAACATCAACTGCCCAAGATATAGTATTGAAGAGCACTTTGGACCAACGCCTCAAACCTCCTAAAAATCAAGTCGCATTAAAAGTGGTATCAATAGCAAAGCTTGCATTTGCATGCTTGGCAACCAATCCAAAATCTAGGCCAACCATGCAGGAGGTTTCCCATGAGCTTTCTATTGAAAGAGCACCATGTCAGAGGTTTTCGACATGCTTACCTTGGGTATACTATTTAACAGAGTTTGATGTGGTAATCATGTGAGTGTGATCGCACGCGCGCGCGCATATATAATATAGTATTGTAATCTTACATTGTTCGGAGTTTGTCCTGATTTTGCTCTATTTTGGATTTATAAAACTGTTAAGTTGTGATTTTTCTTGTTTTATGTTGGCTATATTTTGTGCCAAATTTATTTTATAAATTCTATGTATCAGGTGGCTTTTATTGTAATTGGGCTAGATTAGAAATGGTTGGATTAGAAATCCATGAAAAGAAACTGGATACTACAAAAAAACCTGCAAGTAACTCGAACTGTAGAAAAATTTCTTAATTTGGATCTCTTGCTATACCCTTCCTAACCCTACTGTATATACCCTTCTTTCCCACACTTCACCTTTGTGGAAAAATAGATACACCCACCTCTTGAGAGAGCTACTCTGTTTTAAGAGAGAATTCCTTTGTAGTCTTTTCTCTTCCCTCTTCTAATTTACATACATCAAGAGGAGATTTACCCAAACATAATCTACACACAAATTTACTGTTGAAAGTATCTTGGTTCATTTGGATGCACTGGACCTTTACCACATATTTAGCCGATAAGGCCTGGTGGTGCAATTGGACGATGTTGCAAGATCTGAAAAACTAGTGAAGAAAAGACTTCATGAAGTTCGTTAATAGTTGGAGCTTAGAGGGCTCAAGTACATTAGGTAGCTAAGACTTGGAGGGTCCTTGTGTATTCTTGTAATCCAACTAATTTACTAGTAGATCATTTCTAGCTTGGAGGCCGAAGAGAGGTTTTTATGTTGAGTTCTTCGATTTTTCTCTTTAATAACACATTAGGTGTTATCTTTGGTTTGCATTTTCTTTTCCCTACTACCTTTTACATTATTGCATTGCACATTTATGTTCATCCATGCAATTGTTTGGTGGTTTGGTTGATTAATCGGTTAATTACGTAAATTCTGATTTATAATTAATTAGCCATAATTGATGAAGCCAAAACTAAAACTGCAAGTCTAAAATAGCATTTATCATTAGGAGTGTGAACTTTCAAAAACTAATAAGAATTTACATTTTAACACATTTTCCCAGCTTCCAAACAAATATTATAAGAAAAAATCTCAATATATAAACCCAAAGAAACAAAAAATAAAACCAAAAAAAAATCTTTGTTACATCAAACTAGAAACCTAAGAGAGAGAGAGAGAGAGAGGCTTAGGGGTGACAAGATTGAGAGAGATTGACGGAAGGGTCGATGGTTCAATTTGGTTGTAGTAGCAGTGAGCTTGAGGCGATGTCAACGAGATTGGTTGTTCAATGCAGAGGCGGCGGCGAGATCTCATTGGATGGGTGGTCATAGTAGTCCAATCAGTTCATGGGTAGGTTGCTCATGGTAGTTCGATCGGCTCAAGGGTGGCTTGCTCAACTGGCATAATGGTTCAATCTGTTTTTTGGTGGCTCCTTTTTGCTCTCCCAGTGCTCCTCATCTGTATTCAAGTTCTTCTCTCTTCTCTCTCTCTTTGGTTTGGGTTTTGCTGAGTGAGATGTAAAATGAATGTAGGAAAAATAAAAGTGTAAAATACTTTCCAGTCTAATTGGCTCAATTTTATAGTCAATTGAAATCAAATTTCAGTTTGACCGAGTTTTCCAGTCCACCCAAACACCTTGTAGGGTGTAAAATATTTTCTATATATGTTTTTCACTTGAAATAAACACAACCTTAGCCAAAAGGAAAAACAAGAGGAAGCAAAGAGAGAGAAAGAGAAAGAACAAGGAGAGTAAACCTGCCTTATTTTTTACCCCTTCCCCAGCTTTTGGCTCTTCAAATGTCAAGAAAGCAAGGAGATTAATGCCCATAAGAAAAACTAATTGATCACACTGACACCTAATTCTAAAGAAAGCAAGGAGATTAATGCCCAAAAGCAAGGAGATAAAAATTATGTCACGAATACTTTTTCAAATTCCATTGAGATTTGAAAATGTCTAAAAATTTTGGTGTCCCTGCAAACCATTCTTTTTAAAGTGATTCAATGAACTACGAAGCTCAATATCATCCTTCTGTAGATGCTTAGATGTACAAGAAATCTAGGCATACGACTCAAGCTGAGGAAGGCGGAACTTCACCGATAAAAGGCACTTTAGGACCTTCATTGTGAAAGGTGAATCAGTCCTTTTTACCATTCCATCCGAATTCTTAGCCGTTTTTTCTTTCATTGCACTTTTTAGTTTGTCCATCCCCTTTCTCATGCTTCTGAAAAGGTCATCACTCGCCCCGTTAGATCGTTCCGTCCTTCTTAAACCATCTCTCCCGCAGCTATTCTCCGGGCCTTAGGCCTCATCTTCATTCTTGTTGGTTTCGTTCCCTTTTGGTGAGCAATTTTCCTCTTATTGCAGCTGCTGCCTCATCTCTTGATTCTACCTGGTGAGTTCTTCTATACTAGCCGTGAGTGTTTGGACCTGCAAAGCCAATGCCATTGAATCTTGTGGTACATTGGATTCCTTCTGGATATTGAGAATGGTAAAGCTAAATTTTCAAACTGGAGTTTGAAAGTTGTTCTCCATAGACGGCGCCAAACTAATGAACCCAACTTCGTTAGCTAATAGATTTGTCCAGATGGAGTACGACCAAACGAATCTAGAATCCTGCATAAGATCAAAGAACTGTGTTTCCCTCGGAAAGGTTACCAGTGTGGTGCCAGCCAATAAGCCTCTGAAGGTAAAGTCAAATATTGAGTGAGAAGAACTATATGAGATTGATAAGGGTATGATATCTCTGAGTATCTTTGTTTGTTGTTCTGATGTAGCCTATATAGTTATTTGCTTTTCGAGCCGTTGGAGGTCTTCAATGGGAGCATTAAAGTCCTTGGTAACGCCTTTGGTGGTTTAGTGCAGTGCTTTCAATGTTCATCCAACCGTCATGCTTGCTTTATTCTTCTGTTTAGTAACGGAAGACGGATTAAAGGCGTATTTATGGTTCGTTCATCATCCAAAGGCCTTTTTGGACAATGGTATTTTCTTGGTTCATCAAGATTAATGCCCAAAAGCAAGGAGATAAAAATAATGTCACCGATACTTTTTCAAATTCTATTGAGATTTGAAAATGTCTGAAAAATTTTGGTGTCCCTTGCAAATCATTCTTTTTTAAAGTGATTCAATGAACTACGAAGCTCAAAATCATCCTTCTATAAATGCCTAGATATACAAGAAATCTAGTACAAGACACCTGATAGACTTCATATCTGAAATATTTTCTAGCTCATTTTCTATGGTTATTTTTCTTGCTTGCTCGTGGCATGCATGCAGAACAAAATTTCAAAAAGAAGCTTTGGATATATGTTTTCTTCCGAAAACCACACTTTCATATATTTTTAGAGATGGTGAATCATATTTTTTTATTTCAAAAAATAACAATGGACTTTAGTTAGGAGCCTCATGGACGAAGTGAATTGGAGTAAATGAATCAGAACGAATCAATTTCAATTATCTGATAATATTTATGTGATTAATAATGATACAATCATATAAATGCACCAGAGGTTTGTAGCCCAACTAATATTTCATCTTATTTTCAATAGAGATATATAGGGTTCAAATTATCCTCCACCAACCATCAAATTATAAATAAATAATTAATTATGCATACAACAGTTTAATTTTTTAATAACTTTTTTCACCTTTTTTTTTGGGGGGGGGGGGGGGAGCGAATAGTTTTTTTTTTTTTTTTTTTTTTTTTTTTTTTCACTTTTTGAAGTGGCAAATCGTAATTAGCATAACATCATTTTTACTTGGACCACCGTCACATTTGATGTAAACAAATCATCACTTGCCACCTCATCAATTGTGAAAAATATTGTGAAATTTTAAGATGTAATTAATAATCATACTTATTGTTTATGTGAGATCAAAACACATGAAACTCAAATATATTTTGAGAATTTATTGGACAAAACACCACTTAAAGGTTGTTCACATATTTGCACATTGATGAGTCCAAAAAATAATGGCTTTGTCATTTAAATAATGGACGAACCCAAGCTACGTTACGTATTTATAGTGAGCATTTATGACAAGGAGTAACGGATGGAGCAACAGGAAAGAAGACGTTACACAAGTCAAAGCACCAGTCTGTTATGCCTTAACTGTTACAAATGAGAATGAATACAGAGATTCGTTGCTCATTATAGACAAAGATGGCTATAAAGTCAAGAAGAAACAGCACTAACAGGTACACAAAATTCTCACCCCAAAAACTATTCCCAAGTTGATTTCTTTTGCAATATACTTCAATTGAATCCCATTCTAACTTAATCATCGGAGGGTGTTTGGCAAATGCCACATTGGTGTATCACTTTTTCTCTATTTCAGATCTATTGCAGGTTCATCCCTGGATGAATCCATTACCTTCGTCCATCCACATTGACAAAGATCTCAACTGTTGATTTTCTGCATCATTGGTTTGGCGCCGTCTGTGGGAAATGTTTGCAAAGCCATTCAGTTTCCCGAATTGACAAAAGAGATCTCCATAGTGTAAGATAGACCCTGAGCAAGTCGCACAATAGATCCAAGATTTCACGGCCAGTGTAGCAGAATTGATAAGCCAAAATGGAGAACTACGAAAAGCAGCTGAGACCCAAAGTGGATATGAGCAACCTAAGAGGACGGAAGGAAACAATAACAGGAGAACAAGAGCTTTAAAAGAAAATCCATCTAGGATGGAAGGTGAACTCCGTAGCATAAGGAGAGAGATGGACGAACTCAGGAGGATCGTAAGAGAAAAAGATGTGGGGAACCTGGATGCAACGATCTGAAGCATAGATTCATCATTCACCACCAAGGTGTTGAACTGACCTCTTCCACCAAAGTCGGTAGCAGAGATGTTTTACAAAACCCAAAAGTACATGAATGTAGAAGATGCAATAGTCGCAAAGGAACTGACCGGAAAAAGGAAGAGAGATGAAGGAACAAGTCGCCACCCTAAGAAGAATAAAGAAACACAAAGCTCAAAGTAGACTTCGGCTGGAAAGAGAAACCTCCCAAGTCAAAGGTCAAGTTTTGTTAATTATACTCCTTTTATAATGCCCATTGAACAGGTGTTAGTGCAAATAAAAGATGAACCATCTTTTCAATGGCCTCAACCCATGTTGGCTCTATGGAAGCCATGGATATAAGCAAGTATTGTGGGTTTCATCAAGATCACAGACATCGTACAAACGAATGGAGACATTTAAAATGGCAAATACATGCCTCAATTCGTCAAGGATGGCTGTGGAAGTTTGTATGAAAGATGGGTTCACACAAACGACAGTAGAGAGACAGAAAGAATCAGGGGCAAGAGATAGACGTTACTAAGGCTCCCACAGGTTGTTGAAAAATCTGGTTTTGTATCTCATACAAAACACACAGCGGAAGCAACAAAAATGAATCTATTTCATTCATGATTGATAACATGCACTATGTAAATTTCAGAATTTAAGAACAAGATAGCGTACCGTGGTGTGGTGAAATTCAAAAGAAAATATTAGAAATACTTAGGAACACTTTTAATCTTCTCTCTAATTCCAATTTACGCCCAGGAAGTGTGGTCTCTCAATCAATTTCTAAGGAAGAATAATCGAGTGGCTTCACTCACACATACACACCATTTCACAATGATGTCTCTCTTTCTAAAATAAAATTATGTATGTTTCTCCCTTTATAACTAACTGGTTATTTAATTGGGCTGGCCTATTGGGCCTTTCCAATTGGACTTTAGTGTGTGGCTTGGAGTGGGACCAAAAGGAACCAATAAGACACTAGTTCTAATGGGCCTTGGGCTTTTCTGTCAACTCTTGACAAGTCCAAAGTTATCATTAATTATATTTAATATCACTATATAAATATAATTGCACTCTAGGTCTTATTAATAAATTATATCCCAAGACTTTATTATACATGCAACCCCTTCATAAAATATTTGTAGTAATACAAAGTCATGAATATAGACTGCCACTTTGAAGATTACTACATCTTAATCCTTGAGTGCCTGGTTTAATCCTTTAAGTTATTCATCATATATTTATGAAATTCAATTTCATAAATATATACTTTAGTAACTCCTTACTAAAGTGGTTAGTCCTAACACTTTGAATAACCAAACCCATTAAACTTATCTCAAGGGAATATTTTATATCTCCGTTAAGAGATTATGAATTCCATCTAGAGAATATATGTTCCATTAACACTACATGTGGCTGCCCAATATACTGAGGTTTTGATCGTGACTTTAAATCTCACTCCTGATATATCAAAGCAACCTACATCTCATGATCAGGTGCATTATTCTCTCAGGATTAAGAGTTCATGCAAATAAAAGTCGTGAAATTTATTATTCATTTAACAGTCGTTAGGAGAATAATAAATCTCACAGTGGTCCAGTTCAATATGTCTTAACTCTTAAAACACGTCAACATACCAACTAGAAGTCTCCACTTCCATGATCAAGATAAATCATCTTAGTTGATATGTTATAGTCTTCGCAGATGAAATGCCCAATTTCATCACCGACTACAAACTATAATTCTGAGTTTATAAAGAACTTGTGATTTATATCTTTTGTGACTTTTCACATAAATCACATACTATGCATCTCATGGACTATATGATAATGTCCAAATATTCATGTTACCATTATTTTAGATAATAATAAAACAACTTTATTAATCATAACATTAAGTCATACATAATGTCATACATAACATCATACAATTGGATTTAAGGGCACACACCCTAACATAGGTGAAGTAAGGATGATAACAGACAAGTTGAAGGCAAACAGAAGGAGCTTACAAAGTTATGCTCGTCCATAGAGCATAAAGTACTTAGAAAATTACTACCAACAAGAAACTTTAACGAATTTTCATTTTCACGTTAAGTGTATTTCCTTTTTTATTTCCTTCTTTTGCTAGGTTTTCTATCACCCACAAACAAAGCAGCAAGAGCAATATTATTCGGGAGAAAAGAAGTCATTAGCACACGTCCATTTTTGCGTTAAGTGTACTTCCATTTTTATTTCCTCCTTTTGCTGGGATTTCTATCATCCCCAAATAAAGCAAGAAAAGCAGTATTATTCAGAAAAGTTATTAATACAAATAAAGAAGAAGTCATTAATACAAGGCCAAAAGTTATTAATACATAACTAAATCGTCATGACTGAAAGAAGAAGTCATTAATACATGGCCAAAAGTTATTAATACATAACTAAATCATCATGACTGAAGGAAAAAGTCATTAATATATGGCCAAAAGTTATTAATACATAACTAAATCGTCATGACCGAAAGAAGAAGTCATTAATACATGGCCAAAAGTTATTAATACATAACTAAATCGTCATGGACAAAAGAATACATAACAAAGAAGTCATTAATACATGGCCAAAATTTATTAATACATAACTAAATTGTCATGATCAAAAGAATTCTGAATACATAACGAAGCCGCCATTAATACCCCGTTAATACATAATGGCATCGTCATTAATACACAACTAAAAGAATCATGACCAAAGAGTTATTAATGCATAACTAAATCATCATAAAAAATTATTGATGTGTGACTTATAAGGTTAAGCGAAAGCAGAACACAATCGTCATTCCACGTGGTCACAAAAAATGGCTAAAAGTTAACATGCCAAGGACGAGGCAATTGAAAAAATAGCATCAAAATATTCAAACATGGAGCAAAATACTGCTGAAGCAAAGACAATAAACATGCTCAAAACGATCGGGCCCACGAGATTGTTTCTTAGAGACTAAAAGAAGGAAAATATAATATTGCTCAAAACAAACAAGCCTAAGAAATTGTTTTTCAAAAGCTAGAAATAAAAGAAGTGTTTCAGGGAAGATTAGAAGGAGATGGATCAATAGGAGCTTCAGCAATGACAACAGTACCTTCCAATCCACCATCTACATCACCAGCAGAAGGACAATTTGCCAAAATCTCCTTCTTAATCGCCTCCATGTCAAGAGTAGAGAAGTCTAGATCCAGATGGTGTTTGGCCATATACTTGCGGAAAAGGTCAAAACTATCCACGTAGTAATCACACAGTTTGTCTGAATACTCATCAGACTTCTTGAACTTCTCCACTGCTTCAAGACTGGCCTTTTAAATTTTCAGTTGGGCATCGTCGATCTGTTTATCCTTCAAATTGGAGAAGGCCTTCTCAGTGTTCACCTCTCCCTTTAAAGTCTTCAGATGATCCTAAGTTTTTTCCACCTCGTTAGAAAGGGACTCAACCTTTGTCTCCAGCACTTTATTCTTAGAGAAAAGTGAATCTGCCTTAGATTGAGCCATCGCGATCTTCTCCTCATAGTCTAAATATTTCTTCGAGATGTACAGAGATTCACCCAACACCCGAAGCACAAAAAGATAGCCGAAAATTAAAGAAAAAACCTTCACACGAATATATGACGAAGGTAAAAAGCATGCCTGCATAATCTTCTTAATGTGAGACGACATCAATTCATTCGAAGGCTTGGTCGTCAAAGGCTTCAAATCCTCAATAAAAACGACGCCTTCGCCACAGCAAAATCAGCATCGTCCTAAAAGTTTCCAACCACTGCCCTATTTTGCCCTTTGCCTCGAGTTGCCATATTAATAGGGGTAATCATCTCCAATGACGATGTGGGAGAAGTAGGACGTCGAACAGAAAGCAGAACAGAAGAAGAAGTGACCACAAGATCTTCCCCCTTGGACAGTTCATTGTCTCTACAACGTTTCCTTGATAGAAGGGCTTCTTTCAAACCCACCGACGCTTTCTTCTCCTGGACTTCAGCCAATTTTCCCTTGCTAAATCTGGTTACCATTCCTAAAAGAGAGAGAGAGAGAGAGAGAGAGAGAGAGAGAGAGAGAGAGTCAGAAAAGGGAAGACAACCTAAGGGCAATGTGACATTTGCAAAATCAATGCGCTTACTCTTTTTTACAGTCTCAATGTTCTTTTGAACGAAATTAGAAGGTTCGGGTCAGAGGAAGTGAAGAAAGAGAGACTACGGAGAAATGAGTTTGTCAAAATCAGGGATGCTCTCAATGTATTTCCTAACTTTCTTCAAATGATGATGATATCGTTTTTCCAGGTGAGGATGAGCAGACCCCGCACACATGTAAAGAATTCTCACAAGGTCAAGAAATAGTAAACACGTGCATACATGAATAAGGAGTCCCCTACCCACGAAGCAATTTGGGAGCAGTTTCTGGATTTTCACTCGGAGGGGTTTCCTAATTACCACCAAACATGAAGAAGAAATTAGTTTTCCACTCACGAAGGGAAGAAGGGGAATAAAAAACTAACCTTGACTTTTTGTCCCAAGGTTTAAATTCCAAATAACCAGGAAGCTTGGATTGCCCTAAGTGATAAAAATGGAAGAATTCTTTTACTCTAAGGATATCCCCTTCATTGGTAGACATCCAAATCACCATACAACATACAACCGTCCTTCATGAGTTGGGAATGAGCTAAGCAGGAGCAAGTTTTAGACGAAGGTATAACTCTCTAATAAAGGGATGAATAGGAATGGAGACTACTAATGAAGTCAGCCTCATAGAAGCAAACTACATCAGGAAAATAAGAATAAGCTCTATCACTAGCACCAGGAATCCTAATTTTTACAGAAGGAGGAAGTTGGAATCTTTTCTGATCCTAGATTCATCTTTCTCCTTGAGAGTGTAGAGCACCCTTAAAGCCTTAAAAAGGATTTTTTTTTTTTTTTTTTTTTTTTTTTATTTATAGAAGAGACGTTAGAAGAATTATCTTGTTTGGATGAAGACAAGCCCGTTTCGAGCTCACTAGACCGAACTTCCCCCTCACCTAACATCCTCGACAAGCGTTGGGTAAAACTCACCGAACGAATGATCGCCAGAAAAAGAAGAACGAGAATATCCCTAATGGGACAATCTTGCCCCACAAAATGCCTAACTTGGGGACGCCCTCCACCTCTAGAGACAAGAAAACCACACAAGAAAGTGAAAAAGAAGGAAATAGAAAGGCAATCTAGCCTAACCAAAGAATAGTCCACCATAAAAACGAAGAAAAAGAAGAAGTTTTGAAGAAAAGACTTACCAGAATCTATAGAAGCAGAAAGGAAGAGGGGAGCTCCAGAAAATAGACATAAAGAGAAAATGAAGCAAAAAGAGAGGGAAAGAGGGAAAATTAGAAAGAAAAGTTTGATGGGAAGCATGCGCGGGAAACCTAAAAGGTGGCTCCATGGTACGACGAAGCAATCTCAGCCCTACATGTGTCACAAGGGCAGACAAAATGTCATCTCACAATAAATGTGAGTACACAAAAAAAAAAAAGAGATGAAATTTCAAATTATTTCTATCTTGTCACATAGACGAAGACAGAAATAAGTGGGCAACTGATGAGTCCAAAAATAACAGCTTCATCATTCAAATAATGGACGAATCCAAGATACGTTACGCATTTATAGCAAGCATTTATCACAATGAGTAACAGACGAAGCAACGGGAAAGAAGATGTTACACAAGTCAAAGCACCAGTCTGTAACACCTCAACCGTTACAAATGAGAATGAATGCAGAGATTCATTGCTCATTAAAGACAAAGATGGCTATAAAGTCAGGTAGAAACAACACCAATAGGTACATAGAATTCTCACCCCAAAAACTATTCCTAAGTTGAATTCTTTTGCAATAAACTTCAAATGAATCCCATTCTAACTTAATCATCAGATGGTGTTTGGCAAACGCCACACCGGTGTATCACTTTTTCTCTATTTCAGATTTGTTGCAAGTTCGTCCTTGGACGAATCCATTACCTTCGTCCATCCACACTAGCGAAGATCTCAACTATTGATTTTCCGCATCATCACACATATTTCATATTTTTAATTTTGTACATATTTTTAGCATTATTAGCCAATCCCTTGATTGTGGATTGAATTAAGGCATATCCATTGTCCTTGATTCAAGTCTCATCAAGACCTCCTGTGAGAGACCACCAACGGTTTGGGGTGCTCTCAAAAAGAGATTTGGGCACTTAGAGCACCTCTCTTTTGGGTAATTGTATGAAGTCGCCACTTATTTTTTATACAAAAAAAAAGATAAAATAAAATACAATTACATGTCCAAAAATACCTCAAATGTCATTAATTGATTATAAAAATACAATTTTGTAGAATAACTTTACGAAGCTTTGGTCCTAGATAAATCCTATGTAAAAATTACAAAGTTTTGATCGTAGTTACAATACCAAAACAAACAACGAAATGCTAGTCTACTATCCAAAAACCTAAGTTTAGGGGCTAGGTTACGGAATGGGAAGGTGTAGGAGTGAGTTTGGGTCGGGTCGGGTTTACTGTGACCCGAAACCCGACCCGATAGAAATCGAGTTTGGCTATCTGAAACCCGACTCGAAAAAATAGGTTTGTAATTAGGTCGGTTTTTCGGGTCTCGAGTCAGACTTTTTTTTTTTTTTTTTTTTTTTTTTTTTTAATGATAATGGTTATGCCTCCACGTATCAAATAATGCAAATTTATCAATTGGGTCCTTGAAAAATTGAGCCGATCTTTGTTGGGCCTGATCAGATTGTTAAAAACTTTCCTTTCATGTGACCATATTGATCCAATGAAAAAAAAAAATGAGACTAACCCTTTATTTTGCTTGAGCAAATGCTTATATGGACAAGCTCTACAAGCCACCAAACAATAAAACAAAGAATAGAAGCTAATCAATCAGTCAAAGTAGTTGGCATGCCAGAGAGTACCAAAGTATATAAGTTGACAATCATCCAATATTGTCAAAAAAAAAAAAAAATCAATAATAAAACAACCTGAATTCATCAACCCAAATCATCCAATATTGTCAAGAAAATCAGTAATAAAAACCTGGATTCTAAGAAGCAAAAGAAAAACCCAAATCATTACAAAGTATATAAGTTATGGCTCCATCCACAAACATAAAAACCCAAATCATTACAAAATATATTTAATAAGATTTCTTTACACTAGTCCAGCAAATCAGGCAAGAATCACCCTTTGCCCTTCTCCAAAAAACAATAATTAGCACGTCGCGACCTTCTACTTAGGACCCACCTCTTTTACCTTCAAAACTGCAACGGTAGCTGAAAATCAATACATGCTTAGCAAGATGTCAACCACATGCTGATGTTGATAAAACACCTATTCAAAGAAGGATAAAAAAGACATAAATCGCCAATTAAGATGTGCCAAGTATTGACAAATGCCATCCCTAACAGTATTTTGTGTTGCTTTTATGTGATACGTATAGTAGCAACAAAAGAACCCAGCAAAAGAATATATATATATATAGTAGAAATGAAAGAAAGATCTACATACCCATGATGCACCAACCCAACTTATTTATAAAAAAAATAAAGTTTTATTTTTTGATGATCTCACCAAATCCAAGTCTTCATTGACCTCACACTGTTCAATGACAATGTAAAGCATTAAAGTAATTATCAGGATACAACATGTTACGATTTCTTGAACACCTTTGCAGCATATGGCATTGTCTCAATGCAGTGTTAAAAAGTTTGTCATTTAAAAGTATTGAAGTCCAAGAAAAAGTTAGTCATCCCATAAAAATATCAGAATAACTAGTCTATTCCACCAAAGAAAGTTGTCATTTTAAAGGAAATTTAAATAGTGGGGACCAGAGACTTATGCACCGAGAAAATCACAACAAAAAGTCTTTCAAATCCATGACTCACCAAGATAGCAACAAACACCAATATCCGGAAAACGAACAATATTATCAAACAAAATCAAATTTATTTCAAAATTATGAGCCCTCACCAAATCAAACTCAAAATGGGTATGGAAATTCAAAAATTGAGCTTAAAAACACTTGTGCAATATGCATATAGAGCTTCCTTTCAAGCATAAAAAAAACAACTAAAATTTCCAAACTTCAAGCCTAGACTGTCCAACACAAGGCCACCATACTACTGCTTTAACTCATTCTCCACTCTGAGGATCAAATTCAATCAACATATGAATATACTCGTACAGTTAAGCTCAGACCACCCAGTGGGTATTGAACCCACAACCTCGCCCTCCACCTTGCCCTCAAAAGGGGACAATGTGCCATTTGAGCTAGAGCTCATTTGCAGCTCAGACTACAATTATTAATCCTGTCCCACTGGAAAAGTAGTTCATATCTAACCCAACCCTTCAATTTACTGTAGTAATTTTGCTAAAAACTTCAACAAACAATTACTTCGAAACATATCAGCACCCGGGCCACGACAATATTACTTGTTTTGACATTTTCAGGCAACTTAACTGTTTTAGCAACTAACGAACTAAAAAATTAATTAACAATAAAAAAAAAAAAACTAATACATGGCAACACAACACAACCCAAGCCAATTACAAAGAAAACCCTAATCGAATCAACTTAGAAATATTTTACACTGACTCAATAAAAATTATTATAAATCCACCACAATTAAATTAACCGAAAGTACATAATTACACCCAAAAAAAAATTATATAATTCATAGACTAACAGTAACACCAAACTCAAAGCTTCAAAAGGGCCAGCAACAAAGCATAGAGTATCTAAATCAAGCTCAATTTTAGGGCGATTTATGTCAAGGAATAGCACAAGGAAGAAATCAAATGCAAAACATAAAACACTATTCAAAGTAAATAGAGTTTAAGAAAAAGATGTCAGAGAGTAATCATTTCTTATGACATCTACAAGCCTTAAAGCAAAACTCACCAATTTATGTAGGCAGATCAGTCAAGATTTGTAACAGTGCTTGATGGTGAAGGTGATGCTGCTAAAGGTGAAGCTAACTTTGCTTCCAAAAAAGCTTCAAAACATTTTAGAACAAAAATATATATTAAATCCCATTTAATGCACTAACAAGATATATTAAACACACAAGATATATTAAATTTCAGTTAAAGCACAAGTTAATAAATTTTAAGAACTTTACATTTTCCATAATCTTCAAATAGCTCAACATCATCCATGGCTTGTCGAAGCGAAATTTGCACTGAAGATTGAAGCCAATTTTGAGTACATATGAGAGATTGTACCATCTCAAGGGCAAGTGAACTACGGAATGGGTCTAGGACACGTCCTCCCATACTAAATGCCGACTCAGAAGCCACGGTGAAAATAGGTACAGCCAACACATCTCGTGCCAATCGAGATAGTATCCTATACTTATTAGTATTACACTTCCACCAGGCCAGTATATTAAAGGTTTTGTCATTTTCCCTTTCACTATTTTCCATTAAGTATTTTGCAACCTCATCTACACACCCAACAGGTTGTTTTCCTTGCCTAAAAACCTTGTATTGAGAGGCAATAAATCTGTCTAGATCATCATCATCATCATCATCATCAACATCAACATCAACACCAACACCTTCCATCCTTGATATCTCACTCGCACTTTGTATAGACACATATGATGAATGAGTTGAATTATAATGCTCATACGAGCATTCCAATACATGTTGCACACGGTCAGTAATAACCTTAGCAACATTCTCCCCTTACAAATTTGATAAAAAATAATTCAAATAATCCAACTTCTTTCGAGGATCAAGCATCACAGCAACATACAAAAGCACATTTCCCTTCTTTGATGAATCCTCCCCGCTCCTCCAATACTTGTCAAACTTCTCTTTCATTGTTTTTGCTATTGAGTACAAAAAATGGTCCTCACTCATAGAAAAGAGATCTATCTTTCTTTTAATCATATATATCTCATCAAAGAAAGCATTTGATGTCATATACAAGGAACTTGAAAACCTCTTTGTGGCATTATAAAAAAGTCTCAAAAACTTAACAAATTTTCTACAAGTCTCTCAATCATCCTCATTTGGAGGTCTCCTATCATAGTCCCCATCCCGAAAGTGTAGAATATAATCAAGATCTTCATATTCCATCTGCTTGAATGCATATTCAAACTTTTCAACATTTTCCAACATTTTATAGGTGGAGTTCCATCTAATGGCCACATCCAAACATAGAATAGCCTTTGACTCTATTTTCACTTTCTCCACACACTTCTTAAAGGTTTGTATCCTATTTGGAGAAGCTTTCACATATCTAATAGCATGACGCACCCTATCAATTGACTTATTATGATGTTTTAAGCCATCGGTCACAATAAGATTCAGGATGTGAGCACAACACCTCACATGAACAAATTCATTCCCCAAAATAGTACCTTTCCACATATTAGTAGCTTCTTTCAAGTAACTAATGGCTACGTCATTTGAGGAAGCATTATCCACCGTCAAGGTGAAAATCTCCTCAATATTCCACTCTTCTAAACAAGATTCAACCATTTTGCCAATGGTTTTCCCCTTATGGTTATCAACAATACAAAATTTCAAGTAAAATGACAAGTAAGACACATGTAATTAAAATTTTGTATTAAAGTCCATGTGTCAATGGTAAAGCAAACCTACAGCCTCTCAAGGCATTTCTCAACTTATCCTTCTCTTCAAAATAAATCTGACTCACATCTTTAGCTACCGTGAAGCGAGATGGGATATTAAAAATTAGGTTGGAAGACATTACAAAACCTTCTAAATCCTTGATTCTCTACAAACCTAAATGAAAGCTCATCTAATATAATCATCTCAACAAGAACTTTTCTACGCACAACATTTGTAAAAGTCCTAGGCACTAGATTTCCCTCCTCTACATCCTTGGACAATGGGTCTTGTCCATCATGCAATTCATTATAAAGATATTCAAGACATATGGGTGTATGGTTTTTTAAATTAGATGTCCCATAAATTTTACTATCAGCCATGCACTCCTTGCTACAATATATACATCTTGCCTTAGTTCTACCTTCCTCATCTATAAACTTCTCAAAGTGATCCCAAGCCGTTGATGATGATTTTCTCTTATTAGGATTAGAAGAAGATATCACCTGCTGTGGACGAGGAGGTCTCATGGTTGGTCTTGTAGTGGCAACATCAGGTTGTGTAGGCTCCATTGAATCCATGACCTAGTACCACACAAAACAAATTAATCATTAAACAATATTGCTATTAGAGTATACTTTTGACTCAATACGTGATCCATCTGAAATCTAATAAAACAAATCTTATTCAGAACACAACAACTCTAATTGCAGCAATGATGTCAAATGACTAGGCATATTAAGACTACTTAATTATCACTAACTCGGTCAGAAAATAAATCTGACAGCAACAATGGAAAAGGAAAAAAGAAAAGGGGAGGGGGGGAGGTCATCCATGGTATCAATGCTGTTAAAAGCACCCTTAGGAGCGTACTTAAAAACTCAAAGCTCGAAGCCACAAGGTTGGGGCACTTCACATGGCCAAAAAAATGCCCATTTTTTTTTAGGACTTTTTGAAGAAGCATAAAGCATGCTTTTTATTTTATTACTAAAAAAGATATTAATTGCTTGAACTTGAAAGAAATGACATGGACCAATGATTTACCATACAATCACTATTCTTAAGGTGCTGCATTACACAAACAATTTTTTTTATTTACATGTTAAAAGATACTATACAAAATTAATTTACTATTCTTTTGCTTTTTGGCCTCTAATTTTTAGATATATGTTGATTGAACCATATACATGGTATGCTTAAACTTTCTACAGAGTAGTTAAAGCGATAGAATCGGATTTATCCGCACAAACTGTCAGCAATGTGGACACTTCAAGCTTAAATGTTATGCCTAAAAGTGATGTCTTTTCTAGAACATTTATCTTAGATGAACATCTACACAAAAGGCTTTCCACACTATCAGAATACATGACATACTGCAGAATGTTTCTAGATCTAAAGAACATAAACTCACCTCTTCTGAAGGAGACTGGATGTTTGGAGGTGGTGTAGAATGTTCATATACAGCAGCTTGGCCCAATGCAGCCAATAGAGTCTGCTCTGCCAATCCAATAAGAAAATTTGCCTACAAAACAAATCATAAAAGATTTAAATAGAAGATCATAAAAGCTTTATATAGAATAAAGGAGTCAACAAGGTGATATTTGATAAATGTCAGAATTGCAACCTGAAGTAGACGAATTAGATATAGAGGTTCACAATCGGAAGCAGCAACAAGTAGCCCATTGATATGGTTTTTTTTTCTTCTCTTAACTATCCTTCCTCGATTCCTTTCAAAATTTCAACATAACAGCAAGTTAATTACAAAAGCAGTACTTTCTAATAACAATTTTTAATCGCACTACAGAGTTCTCACATCTCCCTCTATATATTAGAGTCTTGCACGTTGGCAAACAAATAACAGTGCTGCTTTTATAAAGGAAAAACCCGCAATTAAAAAAAAAGCTTTTATAAAGAAGAAATCCTGAAAAACATACCTTAAAAGAAAGATTTAAGAGGTACTAAGATGAGGAAAACTAGCATATCAACTTCCATTTTGATGCCTGCCAAGATATGCTTCCAACTGTCCTGTTGCTGCCAATATAAGGCCTACATTGAAAAGGAATAAATGTTAAATTGAAGTGCAGATATTAGAAAAGTCCACAGGCATTTGCAGATGAGAAATTTGGATGCTAGATGGAATTAAAAAGGTATATCAATATTTACAAGGAAATTGCAAGGAGCACATTGCAGGACAGCATCTATATGATTCTACCCGTTTGCTTATCAAGAATAACCTTTTCTAGGATTTCTAAAAATGACTTCATTTTCAAACTATTTTTTTGAAAATGAACATAATATTACACCACTGTAAGCTCAATTATAATGATAAATGTGACTTATAATATATTGAGAAAACAAAAAAATAGATCAAAAGTACAGTGTGTGAAAAACCAAAAAAGTATTACAAAAATCAATGTTGAACACATTATCACAGAATAAATTTTTGCAAAAAATAAATATATAAAATAAAAAACTATTGACAATATGCTAATCTACAAGCCAAGCCTTATCCAAATATTCAGTAGCACTCCCAAGAGGTCGATGGTACCAAAACTAGCAATGCACTTCTTTACCCCTAAAAATTAATAAAAAAAAAAAAAACTTACTACTTTTTTTTTTGGTGCTAATAAAAGACTTACTACTTGCTTACTAGTAATAATTAGACAATATTAAAAAAAAAAAAAAAACAGAAAATGCAGGCAACCTCCTTTGCTCCAGTCCCCAACTGCTGTTACCCCATTATTCCAAACTAGTATTTACACTTCCAACCTCTCCATCTCAAGAGACCAAAACCCACTAATTACCTTTCCCTCTCAAATAACCAACACGTCACTGCCCTCACTCTAATTCCAACAACCAGTGCCACCAAACCACTACAAAATACTAATAACAACCCTAACCCAGATCTCAAACCTTCACTCTTTCCACATTTTTACTCTTGCATTGCCATTGACAAGGGAAATAACCAAAACCCAGGTACCCAAAACCAAAGAAAAGAAGAGAACTACAGAGATAAAGAAGCCAAAAAGGACAGGGGAATTTTCACAAACATGTGGTGGGTAGAATTAAAAGCAGCACTGGGCCAGAGAATAAACATCGAAAGAGACATGAATATGACAATGTGTGACCGACCGGAAAATAAAACGCAAATAAGAAACCATTGTTTCTATAACATCACATTACTCTGTTTTCAAACACGTAAGAACAGCCATTGTTTCTATAACATCAAAAACAAAAAACCCATATAAGGTTTATAAATATATCATCAAAACAAAAACCCATTAACCAAAGCAAACCCAGAAACCTAGGAAGCAAAGAAAAACAAAGCAATAATAAGTAAAACAACAAAAACCCATTAACCGAAACAAACCCAGAAACCTAAGAACCAACGAAAAATTGAGCAATGTTAACAAAAATTGACACACACAAACCACAATCCTCTAAGCCCAGAATCAGTAAAACAAACAAAAACCCACTAACCAAAACAAACCCAAGAACCCAAAAGAATTGAAAAAGAAAGCAAACCTTGGTTGAGCAATTTCTAAGATAGAACAAAAAAGAGGCGGCTATAATGTTTTGTGAGATTGAGACTAGGAGGTAGCTGAGGGAGGCGGAGAGAGACCTTTGTTGGAGTAGGGTTTTACAAAAAAAAAAAATAATCGGGTTCAGACTAGTATTTATATATGACCCGAAGCCGACCCGAACCCAAAAATAAGACCCGAAACCCGACCCAAATATTCTCAGACTCGCCCAAAACCTTTCGGGTCGGGTCGGGTTTTCGGGTGGGTCGGGTCCATTGCTCAGTCCTAGGAAGGTGTTAAGCACCCATTTCGCCCAGACAGAGTCTGGTCTTCTAGACTCTAATGACCATTATATACCCTTTTGTATGATGTTGAATGATATATTGCAACACATGTAACAAACACTTAACAAAATTAATTTAAACAAATTTTTCATATGAATATGCCTTCATTTTAAAGAAAAATCAATTCTATTTTGGAAGGTTGAGAAAAGTGAAATTTGGTTAATAAAAAAATAAGATATGTTTTGTAAGGTTAAAAAAATGGGATTTGATTAATAAAAATCATATCTATTTTGTAAGGTTAAAAAAATGAGATTTGATTAATAAAAATCAGATCTGTTTTGTAAGGTTAAAAAAAATGAGATTTGGTTAATAAAAAAATAAGATCTGTTTTGTAAGGTTAAAAAAAAAAAAAAGATTTGATTAATAAAAATCGGATCTGTTTTGTAAGATTAAAAAAAAAAGATTTGATTAATAAAAATCAGATCTGTTTTGTAAGGTTGAGAAAAACGAGATTTTTAAAAGAGGATTCATATTCATAATTTAAATTTATTATGCATGCATCACATGTTAGGACATATGTGAATCATGTTAGGAATATATGTCATTTAGAATTGGCTAATCCTTTGACAAAATGCACTTTACTTGTAATTAGGTAGATCTAGGATGTGTTTAATACTTCAAGGAACAATATTTCAAATCCAAGTGTTAAAGCAATGCAAATCTCATCAAGAATCAAGTGAAGAAGTGCTATATTTTAAATCTCGACAGCTATCTCAATAAATAGCATCTATCGAGGTTTAAAAGGCATGTTTAGCCTGATACTCGACAGCTGCTCGATAGCTAATCTATCTATCGAAATTTACGAAAATCAGTTTTTAGATCTAATTTCACACATATCCATGTATACTTGTTTAGGCTTTCTTTTCTCGTAACCCTAAACATATATAATGATTATCTTAAGAGCTATCACAGTAGATGAAAGTTGATGCTAAGGTTTTGTTCAAGCACATTGTGACCAGAGACAATTTTCCTTAGTTCATCTTTCTCTAAAGAAGTTGTTGCATTTGTACGCCGTAGGGTTTAGTAACCAAGGAGCTTCGTGATTTTCATCGTGTTAATAAACTGATGAACTTTGCAGCCAACATCCTTCTCAAGTTGGTGGCTAGTCAAGTACTTGGGTTCGTACATTGATTGATTAGTCACATACTAGGAGCTGTGCATTGAAAAGAAGAGATTGTCACTATAGAACAAGTCCAATTGTGTATTGGGGTAAGAATTCAACTGTAGGTTGGTATAAGGTACTGGGATTCCTTTACTTGTAACCGCTTGTTGTGATAATAGTGGATTCTTGGGAGTGGTAACCTTAAATTTACCCGATGGGGTTTTTGTTAGGATAAATGTCCTTAAATCCTATTGTAATATGCCATGTATGATATTATGTATGACATTATGTGTTAAATGATGTATGATTTAATATTATGATTAATAAAGTTGTTTTGTTATTATCTAAAATAATGGTAACATGAATATTCAGACATTATCAAATAGTCCAAGAGATGCATAGTATGTGATTTATGTGATTTAGTCACAGAAGATATAGATCACAAGTTCTTTGTAAACTCAGGATTTTAGTTTGTAGTCGGTGATGAAATTGGGCATTTCATCTGCGAAGACTATAACATATTAACTAAGATGATTTGTCTTGATCATGGAAGTGGAGACTTCTAGTTGATATGTTGATATGTTTTAAGAGTTAAGACATATTGAACTGGATCACTATGAGATTTATTATTCTTCTAACGACTGTCAATTGAATAATAAATCTCATGACTTGTGTTAGGTTCTAAGATTTAGGAACTAATGTATTAGAACTTCAATTTGTAATGTTGGCAAACCATGATCAAAACATTCTTTAAGTTGTGTGTTAGACTTGCTCAAAGTATGGCTTTTTATGTAAAGTTGGAATCGAGTTAACTGCAGAATTTACTGTGCACTTCTACCTGACTCGATCGATTGAGAATTAGACTCGACCGATCGAAAATCGTGCAGAACGTTTTTCTGCAGAAAATTCCCAAGTCAGCCCTAGCCCATTTAGTGTATAGGGTTTTATATTTTGCCCTGAGTATATAAGGGAAAACCCTAGCCACATTTTTAGGGTTCTGAATGCTGTGTTTGTGAATCTATTTGTTAGATCTAGAGGTGTTTTCCTTCACATACACTTAGGGTTTCCAAACTCAAGATTCATGTCAAGAGATTGGTAAATCATACAGTTACAGAACAACAAAAGAGCTTCAAGATATACAAGCAGGTGTTGCTTGTGCTTTGCTGAAGAATTCAAGGAAAGAAGGAGTCCGTGGTCTCGGAGCTGTCACGTGGTCGTGGTAGTAAGTTTCCTACAAGCAGGTAGCAATAGGATGTTATTGGTCTAAGTCTCTATTGTGTAAATTTCGATTCTTTCATAGTGAATTCGTTTTACCTTGATAATAGCTAGGTTAAATCCTCCCCAGGTTTTTTACCGGTTTGGTTTTTCTGGGTCATCATATCATGTGTTCTTTATTATTCCGCACTTTTACATGATTTGATTTATTTTTTTTTAACATAGATCTGTTTAAATTACCTAAGTTAATCACTTGGCTAATTCTCTAGGTTAATTTGTTTGGGTTTAAGGGGTCTAAACGAACTTACAATTGGTATTAGAGCGGGTAGCTTTTGTTTTTGATCCTTTGATCTTTAAGCTGATCCTTGACCCCTGTTATTATGGATTTCTATAAAATCTTCTCTTTAGTTTGCCACATTGTCTACTTGGTGTGCTTGTCCTTTACCATTTGTGTTAAAAAGTTTTCTTGAGTGTCTTGGTATAATCACATATGATAATAATTACATGTGCTATACTGCTTTAACCGCCTTAAAGGCATGTGATTCTTGTCTTTGGTATTTGGATAGTGGTTGTTCCAAGCACATGACAGGAAATAAAGCTTTGTTCAAGACACTCTTCGAAGGAAAGATTGGAACAGTTACTTTTGGAGATGGAAGCAAATCTGTGATCAGAGGCATTGGTACTGTGGATATTCTAGGACTACCAGTCTTTGAAGATGTTTGGTATGTTGATGGGTTGAAGGCTAACTCACTTAGCATAAGTCAGATTTGTGACAATGGACTGAATGTGTTCTTCACTAAACAAGAATGTGAAATACTTGATGAAGGAGGTGACTGTATGTGTGTTGGTGTGAGGACAGCTGATAACTGTTATGGTATCACCCCAAGTATAAGCAACAAATGCTTCAGTGCTAAGATCAATCAAGTTGACTTATGGCATCAAAGGTTGGGACATGCTAGTCTCAAGTAATTAGAGAAGATTTCAAAATGTGATGCAGTAATTGGGTTGCCCAAGTTTGAGAAGATTGAAAAATGCATCTGTGGACCATGTCAGATGGGTAAACAAGTGAAGTCCAAACATTCGTCTGTAGCTGATGTTCAAACTACAAGACCTTTGGAGTTGCTGCACATTGATCTCATGGGTCCTGCCAGAGTTTAGAGTTTAGGTGGAAAGAAGTATATTCTAGTTGTTGTGGATGACTTTACCAGATTCACATGGGTTGTACTTTTGAAAGATAAAGCTGAGGCTCCTAAAAAAATGATTCATCTGTGCAAAAAATTGCAAGTAGAAAAAGGAACTGTGATAGCCAGAATAAGAAGTGACCATGGAAAAGGGTTTGAGAACACAAAACTAGCTACGTTTTGCAATAATCAAGGCACACATTAGGAATTCTCCTCACCTAAAACACCACAGCAAAATGGAATAGTGGAAAGGAAGAATAGAGTTGTACAAGAAATGGCCCGTGTCATGTTCTATAATAAGAAGATGCCTAAATCTTTCTGGGGAGAAACTGTTAATACTGCATGTCATACACTCAATCGGGTATACTTCAGACCTAACTCAAAACAAACTCCTTATGAACTCTGGAGAGGAAAGAAGCCTGTTGTTAAATACTTCAGAATTTTTGGTAGTAACTGTTACATTCTACGTGATAGAGAGAACCTGAAAAAGTTTGATGCTAAGAGTGACAAGGGTTATTTTCTGGGATACTCTTCCACCAGTAGAGCATACAGAGTATACAATCTGAGAACTAAAACAGTCATGGAATCTTCAAATGTAGTGATCAATGATGAATTAAACTCAGAAGGTCATTCAAAAAATGCACCTCAGGTTCAAGAAAAGATTATGGAAGTTGATGATTCTCTACCTGAAAACTATGTGGGAAAGCATATAGAGGAAAAGTTAATGGTATTGAATGATACAGCATCTGTGCCATCAAGTTCAGAACCTTCAACACCAGTTCATGGAGCTCAACAAGAACAGAGTGAGGTTCAAAGTCCATTAGATTAGAAAGGTACCTCTACTTCATTGGTCAAAGGTCCATCCTCAAGAGTTAAGTTGAATCATCCTGCTACTAATATATTGGGGAGTTTGAATGATAACATGAGATTGAGATCCAAAGCATTAAATGTGATTACTCACTCATGCTATTTATCCCAATTTGAACCGAAAAAGGTGGATGAAGCTCTACAAGATGCTGATTGGGTAAATTCTATGCATGAAGAACTTCATCAGTTTGTTCGAAATGATGTGTGGGAATTAGTTCCTAGACCAAAGGAAGTCAATGTTATTGGAACTAAGTGAATTTTCAAGAACAAGTCAGATGAACATGAAATTGTTATCAGAAATAAATCTAGGCTTGTTGCTCAAGGATACACACAAGTAGAAGGGATTGATTTTGATGAGACTTTTGCACCCGTAGCAAGATTGGAATTCATTCGAATTCTTTTGGCTATAGCAAGTCATATGAACTTCAAGTTGCGTCAAATGGATGTCAAGAGTGCTTTCTTAAATGGCATGTTACAAGAAAAGGTATATGTTGAACAACCGAAAGGTTTTGTTGATCCTCACAGGCCGAATGATGTCTACAAGTTGAAGAGAGCTCTCTATGGATTGAAACAAGCTCCACGGGCTTGGTATGATAGACTAACTGCATATCTCACGGACCATGGCTTTAAAAGAGGTTTTGCTGACACCACTCTGTTCATACGAAAGGATAAGAATCATTTTGTAGTTGCTCAAATCTATGTTGATAATATTGTTTTTGGTGCTACTAATGGATTCTTGTTAGGTTCTAAAAGTTTAGAACTATTGGCAAATCGTGAACACACAAGAACATACAAGCTGCAGAAAGAAGATTTCAGAAATTGCATGGTTCGACCGATCGAAAAACAAGCTCGATCGATCGAAAGTCGTATCTGCAGAATTTTAATTAAGCCCAAACAGCAGTTCAAGCCCATTAAGGATTAGGGTTTCAGATCTACTTCTCCCACTATATAAAGGAAACCCTAAACACGTTTTTTACAAGGCTTTTTAGAGAGAGAAGAGTGTGCCTCTTTTATACTTAGAGTTTTGTTCCTAAAACCTCTCTTATAACTTCTACCGGTATTGTTCCTTGTAGAATCTCAAGATCTGGTATTGTTGAAGTTGCTGCCTTCTCCAATCATCAAAGGTGTTGATGATCTAAACCTTCAAGGGTGGTCTTGGAGTCACAAACAGGAGAGTTTGTGTTGCTAAACCTTTGAGTGGGATCTCAAAGTCACAAGCGTGGGTGTTTGTATTTTGCAAAGATTAAAGAAAGAAGGAGTCTGTGGATCTCGGAGCTGTCACGTGGTTGTGGTAGTAAGTTTCCTACAGGCAGGTAGCAATAGGATGTTAGTGGTCTAAGTCTTATTGTGTAAACTTCGATTCTTTCATAGTGAATTCGGTTTACCTTGAGGATAGCTAGGTTAAGTCCTCCCCAGGTTTTTTACCGGTTTGGTTTTCCTGGGTCATCATATCATTGTGTTCTTTATATTTCCGCTGCTTTGCATGATATGATTATTATTGTTTTAACCTAGATCTGAAAAATAAACCTAAGTATTCACTTGGTTAATTAATTAGGTTAAACAATTTAGTTTAAGGGGTTTAAAAGTACTTACAATTCTCTTGCTCAATCTTTTGCAGATGAAATGAAGGCCATGTTTGAGATGAGTATGGTTGGTGAACTAACTTATTTCTTGGGATTGCAGGTGAAGCAAACGGATGCTGGAATTTACATCAACCAAGCTAAGTATGTACGAAATTTGGTTAAGAGATTTGGTCTTGACAAGGCTGCACATGCTAGGACACCAATGGCTGCTAATGCAAAACTAACAAACGATCCATCAGGTGAGTCTGTTGATGTTACCCTATACAGAAGCATGATTGGTTGTCTTTTGTACTTAACTGCTAGCCGACCTGATATTGCGTTTAGTGTGGGTGTTTGTTCTAGATTTCAATCTAATCCTAAGGTCTCTCACTTAAATGCTGTTAAAAAGGATTATAAAGTATGTTGCTGGAACTTGTGATTATGGTCTGTTTTACAGCAAAAAGTCAAATCTTTCTCTTGCTAGTTTTTCTGATTCTGATTGGGCTGGTAATGCTGATGATCGAAAAAGTACAACTGGTGGTTGTTTTTATGTTGGTGCTAATCTTGTTGCTTGTGTTAGGTTCTAAGAATTAGGAACTAATGTATTAGAACTTCAATTTGTAATGTTGGCAAACCATGATCAAAACATTCTTTAAGTTGTGTGTTAGACTTGCTCAAAGTATGGCTTTTTATGTAAAGTTGGAATCGAGTTAACTGCAGAATTTACAGTGCACTTCTGCCTGACTCGATCGATCGAGAATTAGACTTGACCGATCGAAAATCGTGCAGAACATTTTTCTACAGAAAATTTCCAAGTCAGCCCTAGCCTATTTAATGTATAGGGTTTTATGTTTTGCCCTGAGTATATAAGGGAAAACCCTAGCCACGTTTTTAGAGTTCTGAATGCGGTGTTTGTGAATCTATTTGTTAGATCTAGAGATGTTTACCTTCACATACACTTAGGGTTTCCAAACTCAAGATTCATGTCAAAAGATTAGTAAATCATACAGTTGCAGAACAACAAAAGAGCTTCAAGATATACAAGTAGGTGTTGCTTGTGCTTTGCTGAAAAATTCAAGGAAAGAAGGAGTTCGTGGTCTCGGAGCTGTCACGTGGTCGTGGTAGTAAGTTTCCTACAGGCAGGTAGCAATAGGATGTTAGTGGTCTAAGTCTCTATTGTGTAAACTTCGATTCTTTCATAGTGAATTTGTTTTACTTTAAGGATAGCTAGGTTAAATCCTCCTCAGGTTTTTTACCGGTTTGGTTTTCCTGGGTCATCATATCATGTGTTCTTTATTATTCCGCACTTTTACATGATTTGATTTATTTGTTTTAACCTAGATCTGTTTAAATTAACTAAGTTAATTACTTGGCTAATTCTCTAGGTTAATCTGTTTGGGTTTAGGGGGTCTAAACGAACTTACAGCTTGGATGAGTAAGAAGCAAAATTTTGTTTCTTTATCTACTACTAAGGCAGAATATATTGCTGCTGGAAGTTGTTGTTCTCAGCTTCTTTGGATGAAAAAACTCTTGAGTGATTATGGAATATCACAAGACATCATGGTTGGTTATTGTGATAATTCTAGTGCTATAGATATCTCTAAGAATCCTGTTCAACACTCTAAGACCAAACACATTGAGATTAGATATCATTTCATTAGGGATCCTGTTGAAAGGAAAATTGTTGCTCTTGAGTATATTCCAACTAAACGTCAGAATGCTGATATTTTTACCAAACCACTTGATAAAGGAAAGTTTGAGACTCTTCATCAAGTTATTGGTGTGATCCTTTGTCCTTAGTCGTTCCTAACTTCATGGTCCTTGTGCTTCACTGTTCTATCCTTTGTGACCTTTGTTTTTAGGATTTGCATTGCATAACATTCATGCATTTAATTCTAGGGTGTTTATTTCCTTTATAAAAAAAAAAAAATTTGTGCAAATTGTGTTTCTGCTATTTTTCTTGAATTTGAAAACAAGGTTGGTCAATCTAATTTTGCATAACATGTTTATGTACCTTGTTTAGCTTTGATGCACTTATTTCTATTGCACTTTTCTAGCTGAAGTTTTGTTGTGCATGTTGTGTGGGAAGATGCTATATCTGTTGATCACATGATCTTGATCTTGAAGTCTTATGTCTTTGATTGTCAGACTTGAACTTATTGAGAAAGGCATAAATAACCATCTCACCACTGTTTATTAGCCAATCATGAACACCTTAGTGCATACCGTAAGATTTTGTGCTCGAGAAAGTGTAGCATATGCACAAAAAGAACATAAGGTGTAGCCTCTTTTAAAATGCTAAAATTGGTGTGTACATTATTGGGTTATAATAAATTCACAATTCAAATAAAATTGGTGTGTACATTATCCCGACTATATTATTAAGTTTCTAATCAATTAAATTGAATATTCATTCTGAGGCAAATCAAAAACTTACATGATTGCAAGCTTTTATTCTAGGAGATGTGAGAGTTATATGATGTAACTCTTTAAGTAATAGTCTCTTTCAAATTCATATGATGAATTTTGTAGAAACTGTGATTGATCTCTATGTGCATATCACCTCACATGTTTCTCAAGCTCATGCTAGTTGCACACACTATACAAGTTATTCTTTGCTAAACTGTGTACATGTTATTGTGTGTTTTTTGGTTTGACCAACCAAGTTTGAAAATTTATGGAAATTGATGCAAAACATGTTTGTTTGTTTAGAGTTTTTGAGGGATATTAAGAGAAACTCTTGTTTTGGGAGATTTGGGGTAAATACATGTGTTTTTGGAAAACTTTTCAACTCATACTCATGCATTTTTCTCATAAAATCTAATGCTTTGAGGAGTTTCATCACTGAAACTAGTTTGTTTTTCAAAAAATTTGTTTTTCCAGAATTTCGATCGATCGAAACTGTTTTTCGACCGATCGAAAATATCTCAAAATCTCTGGAAAGTCTCGGGCTGTTTCGATCGGTACTCGATTGGTTTTGGATCGATCGAAGGATTTTCAACCGATCGAATCTGATTTTCGATCGATCGAAAATCGGGCTGAGAGTTTTTAAAAAGAACTTTTCTTCACGTGTTCTTCACTTTTTCAAAAACTTTTCAACTCTCTTTTGTCTCTCACCAACCGGTCAAGCCAACTTTTGCTATTTTTGTCGTTTTCCTCTGTTCTTTTTGCATCAATTCTCTCTCCCAAGGCCGGTAAGACTCTTTTGCCCCTCCTTTTGATTTTATTTTCATGTTTCATGCATAATTTTCATGCATTTTGGGTATTTTCGCCATTTATAGTTTTGGTATTTTTGGGATTGATTTTGAATCTTTTTCTTTCAAATTAATCATGGGTTTTTGTGGGGACACCTTATCCAAGTACTACAAGTGGTTTAGTTTGATTAAATTGGTGCTTTGTGGGAAATTTGAAAATCTAGGGCTTGTAATTGATAAAATTGGGGTTTTTGTTCAATTTGATATAAATTGATGAAATTGGCTTGTTAGATTGATTAATTTAATCATTATATTGTGTTATTTAACTGTTGTGATGATCAATTTCTCAATTTGTTGTGTTTTTGAAAATTGGGTTTTTCCCAAATTGGGTATTTTTTATTTAAATTTTATGCTCAAGCCAATTTTGTTAATTTGGATCATAATTGACCTATGTCACTGCATTAGTTCATGCATCATTTGCATATTTTGTTCATGCATCATATAGATTGGTATTTCTATTTTTTATGCTGTGCTAACTTGCAGTCTGCCCTTGGTTTTTGTTTTTGCTCTTCTCTTTCTTTGTCTCTCTTTTCTGTCCTTAGCACCATGCCTAGGAAAACTAGAGCCCATAGGACTCCTGTTCCTTCTCCTTCCTTTGATAGTGATCGGTTTCCTAGTGAGAAGAACCAAGAAACATACGAGACCCTTAATCTTAGGCGTCAAATTTGGGGTGAGCGTAGGGTCATTCTAGATGAGGTTGATCCTGAGGTGAGACATAATTTTGAGCGTCGGGGTTGGTTACCTTTGTTGGATATAGATCATCCACCTCCGGCTACCTTGATTAGAGAGTTCTACTCGAACCTCTCTATCCACGTCTATGATACCAACACCTTAGTAAAGGTTTGGTTACAAGGTGTGGAGTATCGCATTACCCCTTCAGTAGTGTCTGATGCTCTTGGGGTGCCTATTGTTGATCATCCCGTCTTTCCTTATAATGAGTCTCCGCCTCTCGATGACGTGATGTCTTACATCACTGGATCTTCTATCCAGTGGGGTTCTGATCCTCGGATCACATTTGCTGAGCTCTCTAAGCTTCATTATCTTTTCTTTAGGATTGCCTGTCATTCCTTGTGGCCTATTTCTCATCTTCATACTATTCCTATTGAGCGGTGTGTCTTTTTGTATGCTCTTGTTACTGATGCTCCTATCCGTTTTCCACACCTGTTTCTTCGTTCTTTGAACGAGGTACATCGGAGTAGTTCTACGGCTCATGCTTTATTCTTTCCTGTTTTTATTCATAGGATTCTCCTTCATCTCGGTTTAGGTGATTATCCTGCTTCTGAGCCCGTACACATTGTTGCTTCTATAGGTGCTACCTTTCTGAGACAAAGGGCTGCTCAACTTCGAGCTAGCTCTAAGCGTTCTAGGGTAGAGCCTTCCGGTGTCACTCCACCTCCTTCTTCTTCTACAGATGCTCCTGCAGCTGAGACGTCTGCTGATCCTGCTGCTGCTGCTGATGATGTTCCTCCACTTTCTCCTTCCGATGTTTTTGATATTCGTCGGACTTTGGACACTGTCATGACCGTTCAGGCGGCTCATGGTCAGCTTCTTGTGGATGTCCTTGATGAG
The DNA here is from genome assembly GCA_033629205.1 of Lithocarpus polystachyus. Taxonomy (NCBI): domain Eukaryota; kingdom Viridiplantae; phylum Streptophyta; class Magnoliopsida; order Fagales; family Fagaceae; genus Lithocarpus; species Lithocarpus polystachyus. The sequence continues at coordinate 10,749,712 of CM066163.1, read as the reverse complement.
CTTCGTGCTTTGAGAGCGAATTTAGCGAGTTTTCGTCGCTCTCCTCCGCCGCCTCCTTTTGATGATAAGTGAGTGCCCTTTGGCAATTCTTCACAAAAAGGGGCAGTGCATTCTATTGAGGAGTTCATATCTTGTAGAGGAGATTTTTGTCTTAGGGGGAGTTTTGTACCTTGCTGTGATACTGAGGAGCTTGTGGAGTTATTAGATTGTATTTAGGTGCTTCACTTTGTATATACATTTTTGGCTCTTGTTAGGAGATATTTTTCTTGTTTCACTATGCTACTTTGCTTATTGATTTATATTTATGATGTTATTCATGATATATGTCTTTATTTTGTGTCATGTGAAATCAACAAGTTATTTTCTATATTCCTTGTATTTTCCACACATGTGTTTATGTGTTTGTTAAGTGTTACAGGAATATACAGGTTGATTCAGTTGTGCTGCTGTCTACTTTGCAACTGTTAGATAGTCGTTAGGTTGAATTTGTTTAGTGGCTTTTTAATTTTGTAATGGGCTGTTTTATTTTGTAAACTTTGAGCTTTTTGTTAAGTCTATGTTTTGTCACGGATTGCCAAAGGGGGAGTTTGTTAGGTTCTAAGATTTAGGAACTAATATATTAGAACTTCAATTTGTAATGTTGGCAAACCATGATCAAAACATTCTTTAAGTTGTGTGTTAGACTTGCTCAAAGTATGGCTTTTTATGTAAAATTGGAATCGAGTTAACTGCAGAATTTACTGTGCACTTTTGCCTGACTCGATCGATCGAGAATTAGACTCGACCGATCGAAAATCGTGCAGAACATTTTTCTGCAGAAAATTCCCAAGTCAGCCCTAGCCCATTTAATGTATAGGGTTTTATGTTTTGCCCTGAGTATATAAGGGAAAACCCTAGCCACGTTTTTAGGGTTCTGAATGCTGTGTCTGTGAATCTATTTGTTAGATCTAGAGGTGTTTACCTTCACATACACTTAGGGTTTCCAAACTCTAGATTCATGTCAAGAGATTGGTAAATCATACAATTGCAGAACAATAAAAGAGTTTCAAGATATACAAGCAGGTGTTGCTTGTGCTTTGTTGAAGAATTCAAGGAAAGAAGGAGTCCATGGTCTCGGAGCTGTCACGTGGTCGTAGTAGTAAGTTTCCTACAAGCAGGTAGCAATAGGATGTTAGTGGTCTAAGTCTCTATTGTGTAAACTTCAATTCTTTCATAATGAATTTGTTTTACCTTGAGGATAGCTAGGTTAAATCCTCCCCAGGTTTTTTTACCGGTTTGGTTTTCCTGGGTCATCATATCATGTGTTCTTTATTATTTCGCACTTTTACATGATTTGATTTATTTGTTTTAACCTAGATCTGTTCAAATTACCTAAGTTAATCACTTGGCAAATTCTCTAGGTTAATCTGTTTGGGTTTAAGGGGTCTAAACGAACTTACAACTTGTATTCACATGAACTCTTAATCCTGAGAGAATAATGGACCTAATCATGAAATGTAGGTTGCTTTGATATATCAGGAGTGAGATCTAAAGTAACGGTCAAAACCTCAGTATGTTGGGCAGCCACATTTAGTGTTGATGGAACATATATTCTCAAGATGGAATTCATAGTCTCTTAACGGAGATATAAAATATTCCCTTGAAATAAGTTTAATGGGTTCAGTTATTCAGAGAGTTAGGCCTAACCACTTTAGTAAGACTAAAGTATATATTTATGAAATTAGATTTCATAAATATATGATGAATAACTTAAAAATATTAAACCGGGTACTCAAGGATTAAGATGTAGTAATTTACAAAGTGGCAGTCTATATTCATGACTTTGTATTACTACGAATATTTTATGAAGGGGTTGCATGTATAATAAAGTCTTGGGATATAATTTATTAATAAGGCCTAGAGTACAATTATATTTATATAGTGGTATTAAATATAATTAATGGTAACTTTGGACTTGTCAAGAGTTGATAGAAAAGCCCAAGGCCCATTGGAGCTAGTGTCTTATTTGTTCCCTTTTGATCCCACTCCAAGCCACACACTAAAGCCCAATTGGGAAGGCCCAAAAGGCTAGCCCAATTAGATAATCAGTTATGTGGAGAGAAACATACAGAATTTTATATTAGAATGAAATGGTTTGTATGTTCATATAAGTGAAAGAAAGAAACTTCTTCATGTTCTCTCTAGAACAAACACATAGAACTGATTGAGAGACCACACATCTTGGGCATCAAGTGGAATTGGAGTGAAGATTGAAAGTGTTCTCAAGAACTTCTTCTCTTTGGTTTTGAATTTCACCGCACCAAGGTACACTCTTTTGTTCTTATACTCTAAAATTTACATTGCACATGTTATCTATTGCGAATGAAGTAGATCTGTTAATTTTCCGCTGCGTATGTTTTGTATGCGATACAAACATGTTATTTTCCATCAGTTTTTGCCTTAAAGGTTTTCCCCATTCGTAAATAAATCACCATGTCAACTTTATTTTCCACTGCATATTTACTTAGTTGGTGATTTGTTTGTGCTACCACGCATGCTAATTGAATTAATTAATTAACTTGGCTAATTAATTGGTTAATTCATCACAAAGGGTTAATACATTTTTGGTCTATCATCACATATTCATGGAATGACATTAAAAAAAAAGGAACTTTAACCTAACTATTAATTCATTCATTAAAATTCAAAATCTGCAATTTTTATTTAAAAAGAAAACTATTTCAGAAAAATTTTCAGATTTGTATTTAATGAAAATACAGATCTGTTTTATGGCCAGAAAATTTTTTAGATTTAAATACAGATCTGTTTTGACCAAAAAATTCAAAAAAAAAAATTTCAGATTTGTATATAATGGAAATACAAATCTGTTTTTGTTTTTATAAAAATTTGATGACTAATTGTAGATTTTGAAATTAAAGAAGAATCAAATCACAAACATGTTCAAGATAATTCCAACTAAACATATAAACATGGCACTTATAAATTATGAACAAGATCATAATAAAATCAAACACTTATTAACAAAAACCATGCAATGAATAACTCAACATGTCAATTAAGAGAAAAGAAAAATAAACATAAGAATGAAACTAAATACCTACTTGCATGAGTGTACCCTTCAATGGAAGAATATTTTAGAAATCAAAGAAATTTTCACCTCTTTGAGATCTAAAATATTTTACTTACAAAAGAGAAATTCTTAAAGCCAAGGCTTCTAGAATGTCTTTAACGTAAGGGGAGCAGAGAAGTCAGAAAAAGAAGGGCCTTGAATTCTAATCCTTTTCCTCTATTTATAGAGGTTGGGATGCTTGAAAAATAAGCTGAATAGGATCAAATAAGAATTGGAACGTGTCCTTATCTCTAAAAATTTGAAAAAGATGGGTTTTATCTTAATCAGGAGGTTCTCAGGCCGAGCCAGGCATTTGGGCCAATTGGCACTTGCCATGTGCCAATCAGCACTCCAAGAGTGCCGACAGGCCCTCTTGGGTGCCGAGCCCCCTTTTCAGTTTTAATTTGATTTGAACTCCTTTTTTGAGGATTTTTAGCCAGGAATTGCACCTAGATGTGTTTTTAATTCATATTCTAAAAATTAATCATTTTTTCTTGATATTCAAGTCTTTAAAGTGATAAATAGATAAATATTCTAAAAAGACTTAATTATCCACAATTTCTTTGTTATCTGGTTATCCACTTTATTTCCATGCAAGCAGGCTTATTTTGACACTAACCAACAACCAATCACAGAATTATTTAATTTATTTTAATTGTTTAACTAATCAGAATTAATTCAAATTAATTATGTGTGATCGGTTCCACCTAAACAAAATGCATGCAGACCGTGAAAACTTGATCATGCATTATCTTTCAATTCAATGGTCCGATTTAGGAATTGGACATACCGTCGCGACTGTTAGAATCTCAAGATCATTTTTGTGATATGCAATGAATGAATTAATGCATGTAATGAAACTCTAAATTTTGGGTATATAAATGGTCACTCTAGCCATCTTCCAAGATTAAATTGGGTGCAAAATCGAGTGTCTACAGAATGCCCCTCATTGACAAAGCTTGCAAAGCAAATGTCAATGTAAAACAAAGACACTAATTTTAGCAGCCATGATTTAATTGAGATTGACTTTTCAAAGATTACCTAGCCCTAGAACCTAAAACCTTGGGACATAGAATTGGTGTTTTGTTGTTTTGAAAAATGAGAATTGTGAATACTTGATCTAATTGACAATTGATAAACCTGAATTAAATCTTAAAATCTGAGGTGACCGAGAGGCTTCTCTATCTCAGTCTATATCTGTGGGCAATTGAAAGGCTTCTGTGTCTCAATCTAAAACTAGTGGCAACTAAAAGGCTTCTCTATCTTGATTTGAAACTAGGGTGATTGAGAGACTTCTCTATCTCAATCTGAATTTGGGGCGACCAAGAGGCTTCTTTATCTTGATCTGAATGGGAGGCAACGAAGAGGTTTCTCTATCTTGATCTGAATGGAAGGTAACCAAGAGGCTTCTCTATCTTGGTTTGGACCTAGGGTGATTGAAAGGCTTCTCTATCTCAATCTGAATCTGAGGCAACCAAGAGGCTTCTTTATCTTGATCTGAATTGGAAGTAACTAAAAGGCTTCTTTATTTTGGGTTGAACTTAGGGCGATTGAGAGGTTTCTCTATCTCAATCTGAATCTGGGGCGACCAAGTGGCTTCTTTATCTTGATCTGAATGGGAGGTAACTAAGAGGCTTCTCTATTTTGGTTTGAACCTAGGGAAATTAAGAGGCTTCTCTACCTTAATTTGAATCTGGGATGACCAAGAGGCTTCTCTATCTTGATCTGAATGGAAGGTAACCAAGAGGCTTCTCTATCTTGGTTTGAACCTGGGATGATTGCGAGGCTTCTCTATCTCAATCTGAATATAGGGCGACCAAGTGGCTTATTTATCTTGATCTGAATGGAAGGTAACCAAAAGGCTTCTCTATCTTGGTTTGAACTAGGGTTTTGCCTGCAAAAGACCAAAGTCTGGAATTAGATTTTAGATGATTGGTGCTTTATTGTCCCACTATTTTGAGATGTGTGATTCTTCTTTTCCCTTCTCTTTTTCTTTGAGAATTTAATTTCCTCTTCAAAAGGAAAACTCATTGATTTTTTTATGAAGTCCTTTGAAAAATTCTTTTTCATCGTTTTTTTTTTTTGAAACTCGAAATTTTCTTTGAAAAGTGATACTCTTTGTTCTTGATCATCCTTAAGAAAATTTTTATTTCTCTTCCTCCAAAATTGAAATTTTATTGAAATTGATACCATCTATCTTTGGAAATCTTTGAAAAGTTTTTTTTTTTATCCATTCATCATCTTTTCATTCTCAACAATTTTTTTTTTGGTGAGTTGACCGAGTCAACTCAGTCAAACCTGAGTTAACTCGGTAACTCATGTGACTCAAAAAAAGGGGGGCCAAATTTTTGGCCCCCTTTTGTGCTTGTCTCCATCATTTTTTCACTTCTCCTTCTTCACTCTCTCTTCTTCCTCCATTGTCACCACAAGTTTCTTCCTTTTTCATTTTCTTCATTCTACACCATTTCTTGCTTAAAAAAACACTTCTTTGGGCTTCTAAACTTGATTTCATCCATTCCCCAAAATATCTTTTCTGATCTTTGAGTTCTTGACCATCTTTGCAAAAAACCCATTTTTTTGAAACCCATCTTCAAACCATCATTCTTTGCATTTTTATGGCAGCTCCTTTTAGTGGGAAGAAATATCATCCATCCCTTGAATGGAATGAGGAAGAAGGGCTCCTTCAAGACACTAAAATCCATGCTCCACACCCATCCAAAAGGGATTTCATGGTGAGCTCATTTCATTTTTTGTTGGCAAATTTGTTGATTTCATGTTTTGTTGAGAGCTTGATTGTGGGACATTGTCATTTTGTTATTTTTTTTGTTTTTGTAGGAATTTTGAACATTGTATGATTTGGTTGGAAATCATTGTATGACCATTTTTTTTCTTTGTTATGGGGCATTTTTGAATTGTTGAATTGTTTGGTATCATGAAACTTGGACAATGTTGATGATTCATGAAGCTTGGTGTTGTATGTAACTTGTGGTATTGTCGGATCATGACTTGAATTTTGTGGATGTTGAAATCAAGAGAATTTGATGTGTGGGCATGGTTGAGTAAACTCATTTTTGATGACTGTGGAAATTTTCTTGGAATGTGTAGATCTTATTTTATGAGCATGGAAATTTCAATGGGTATGGGTATGAAAGAATTTTTTTGTGGTGGTATGGATTTTTTTTTTTTTTTTTTTTTTTTTTTTTTTTTTTGTGTATTGAGCATGAAAGGTTTTTGTTGGACATGGAAAATTTTTTTTTTTTTTTGTTAGGCATGGGATTTTTTTTTGTGTTGAACATGGGATTTTTTTTTTTTGGACATGGGATTTTTTTTTTTTTTTTGTGTTGGCATGTGATTTTTTTTTTTAATAGACTTACGGAGATGAAGGATTTTTGGGTTGTGGTGGGCATTGTTGGGATGTCATTGGATTTGAATTTATGGAATGGCCTTTAGGGTTTGGCTAAAATTTTTTGGGGCATTGTTTTATTTGTTGCGATTTTGGAATGAGTATTTGGAACATTGCATTTTGTGAACATCTTAGTAATTGGCTAAACTTTGTTTTGTAGAACCTCAAGAGTCGAGGTAGTCTCTAGATGTTGAAGGGCAGGTGGGAGGTATTTGTAGACACTTGATTTTGCACCCATAATTTAATCTTGGAAGATGGTTAAAGTGACCATTCATATACCCAAAATTTAGAGTTGCATTAATTCATTCATTGCATATCATAAAAATGATCTTGAGATTCTAATGGTCGCGACAGTATGCCCAATTCCCAAATCGGACCGTTGGATTGAAACATATCGCATGATCAAGTTTACACGATCTGCATGCATTTTGTTTGGGTGGAACCGACCACACATGATTAATTTGAATTAATTCTGATTGGTTAAAAAATTAAAATTAGTTAAATAATTTTGCGATTGGTTGTTGGTTAGTGTCAAAAATAAGCCTGCTTGCTTGGGAATAAAGTGGATAATCAGAACAAAGTTGTGGATAATTAAGTCTTTTTAGAATATTTATCCATTAGATAATTATCACTTTAAATACTTGAATATCAAGAAAAATGGATTAATTTTTAGAATACAAAACAGATTTGAACTTTCACTAAATACAGATTTGAAAATTTTTCTGGTCACAAAACAGATCTTTATTTTCACTAAATACAGTTCTTAAAATTTTTCTAGTCACAAAACATATCTGTATTTTCACCAAATACAGATCTAAAAATTTTTTTGGTCACAAAATAGATCTGTATTTTCATAAAATACAGATTTGAATTTTTCAAGCATACAAAACAGATTTGTATATTCATTAAATACAAATCTAAAAAAGTTTTCTTCTTAACTGCAGATTTTAAATTTTCAAGCGTGAATTAATAGTTAGGTTAAAGTCCCTTTTTTTATGTCATTCCATAAATATGTGATGCATGCATAATAGATTTGAATTATGAATCCTTTATTAAAAATCTCATTTTTTTTTAACTTTACAAAACAAATCTGATTTTTTTACAAACCTAATCTCATTTTTTAACTCTACAAAATAGATTTGATTTTTATTAACAAAATCCCTTTTTTTTTATCCCTTACAAAATAGATCTGATTTTTAGCAACCAAATTTCACTTTTTTTTAACTTCCAAAAATAGATATGATTTTTTTCTTTAAAACGAGGGGATATTCAAAATACAAAGTTTAAATTAATTTTGTCAAGCAAGTGCTTGTTACATATGTTACAACATATCATTCAATGTCATACAAAAGGGTATATAATGGTCATTAGAGTCTAGAAGAACAGACTTTGTCTAGGTGGAATGGGTGCCTAACACCTTCCCATTCCATAACCTAGCCCCCGAACTTAGGATTTTGGTTAGTAGATTAGTGTTTTTTTCTTTTGTTTTGGTAGATTGTAACTAGGATCAAAGCTTTGTAATTTTCATAAGACAAATTTTTTAAAAATTAATTTTGTCAAGCAATTGCTTGTTACATATGTTGCAACATATCATCCAATGTCATATAGAAGGGTTTATAATGGTCATTAAAGTCTAGAAGACCAGACTTCGTCTGGGTGGAATGGGTACCTAACACCTTCCCAGTCCGTAACCTAGCCTTGAACTTAGGATTTTGGTTAGTAGATTAGTGTTTTGTCATTTGTTTTGGTAGATTGTAACAAGGATCAAAGCTTTGTAATTTTTTCATAGATTGTATTAGGACCAAAGCCTTGTAAAGTTATTCTACCATGATGTAATTGTATTTCCATAATCCATTATTAACATTCGAGGAATTTTGGGACATGTAATTGTATTTTATTTTTTCTTATTTTTTTGTATAAAAAAATAAGTGGCAACTCCACACAATTACCCAAAAGAGAGGTGCTCCAAGCACCCAAATCTCTTTTTGAGGGCACCCCAAAACCATGGTGGTCTCTCACAGTATTGTCTCTGGACATAAAGAATGTTATTAATGAGGCCGGCTTCCAAACCTTTTTTCGAGCTCTGTTGGACCATGATACCAATGAGTATAAGGACCTCTAATTGCTCCTTGCATTGTCAGAGCGATTTTGAGACACTACTTGAACTTTCCATTTTCTAGGTATTGGTGAGATGTTGTTGACACCCTATGACTTCTTGCTTGCTCACTCCTAAATGCAGGAGATCATATCAATATAATTCTCAAAGTATCGAGGTCAAACCACAAGGAACGAGGTAAATTCAAAAACAGTGTAATTAAACAACAATTTGGATGAAGAACAAAAGTACTTTTGCTAGGTGATTGTTAATAATAATAATAATAATAAAAACTGATTTAAATCAATAATGTAAATACTAGGGCATCAGGGTGTTTCCCTATATCGATATGAAATTCTTTGTGATCTAAGAAATATATATTTCATAATTAATTGTTCTTATACAATTAAATACTTATGATTCGGTTGAATTGAGACAATTCAAGAATGCATAATAACCTAGATTAATAATGCGGTTAAAAAAGTTTTCAGAAAAACTCATTCACTTAAAAACCTAATTTATATTTGAAACTATTAGAAATTCAACTAAACAATAAGAAAAACATGATTGAACTTATTGAAAGCATGGAAGAACTAATACATCAAAAGAAATCTAATTGAACAATCAAATATGCCGTTGATAAAATCCTAGAAAGAATTACATTGAATATTCATACCGTATAGAAGAAACATAACCCCTACCCTAGCAAAGAATTTAGGCTGCCATTAGAGAAAGGAAAATACAAGTTTTCTCTACCAAATTCTTTCTACACAGCCTCCCTTCAAAACCTAATGTAAAAGTGTCCAAAGAAAATAAAACTTTACTATTTTAATTTCCATCCAGGTTTACAGCAGTAACTTGTGAGTTAATTTGGCCTTCAAAAATTAAGAATTTCGAAAAACTCAATACTAGAAAGTTGTAGATATTTAAGTCACGGTTCCACCCCATCTAGTCTTGTGTCAATTGGGATTTTCAAGAGAGAGATAGACCCAAAATACTAATCAGTGCTCAAATCAAAATTTTCCTTTTTAGATTCTGCCTCTTTGATTTCTTTCCTTATTTGAAGCTTCCAATCATGGTAGACGATCCAAGCACTCCAGCTGACCCTCCTTAGACATTTAAGCATGGTCCTTTAGCTCCACTTTAATTCTAGTTTGGCTTCCATTCTCTCACAAATTCCTGTAAACTAATCTTTTTCACGTGATTTCCTGAAAGTAGAAAATTACACACAATGAATGGCATCTTATTCAAGAAATTATGTAAAGATAAATAATAGGGACTAATGCAAATCATGGCTTAATTATACAAATTAAGCATAGTAATAAGCAGATAACGCCCACATAAATATATAACAAGTATACATTTTAAGGCGTTATCACTTCTCAACCATTACTGGCTTAAAATTAGGTGGTGAAAGAATTAAAGTTAAAGATTAAATCACCTCAGCAGAAATTAGAGGTCTTCTGGGTGTGATGCCTCCAAAATTTAGGAGTAAAAATGTACCCTTGATGTGGTTGTACTCCAATATTGATGATTGCAAGACCGTAGCAACTAGTACTCACATGTTCATGCTTCTCTTCACTGTAACTCTCTTACGTCCAAACTTGGGGAGTGTTGTGAGTTTGCGCTATTTATGGAGTCTGAGGGATATTGGCCAGATCAAAAATTATGATTGGGGTGGCATAGCTTTTGCAACCCTTTTGCACTATTGGGGTGGCATGGCCTTTCAAGCTTAGGAGGTGCACTATTTGTTTGGCAGGTGAGGTTTGAATTCTTGGTTATGTGTGTTTTGTAAGGGTTATTTGTGTTGTCATGTTGCTAATGATGTGTGCCAATTTTTTTTTTTTTTTTTCAGGTCTAGATGTATGAATATTTTGGAGTTGGTCCTCAAGTTTTAGAAGATGTAGGTGACATGTATCCAAGGTTTCTTCATTGGCTGCCTAAGTATCATCTGTCGACGCCTCCCAAGCATTCTTTGCAAGCTTGGTGTATGGTGGTTGATAACTTAACTACCGATGATGTGAGTTTTTTTTAGGGGTTTTGCATTTGGTTGGAGATTTTGTATTCTTTCTCTTTTTCTCTTTTGTATGGTTTGGCTTCCTTTCATTCTGGATTCTTTGTGATTTTTAGATGTCTTTGAATCCTTGGCTTGGATGTGAGGAGCATGCCGAGTGTGCATGGGTTCAAGAGTTGAATGGCTGTCAAGTACTGTTTGAGTGTTGCCAGGGGAGATATTGGTATCTTGGTGATCAGGTATTGGCTCAAGTTCAACATGTGTACCCTCCTGAGACAATTCTTGTTCATCCTTATCCCTTTATCCGGTTGGCAGACCTCTTAGTTAATGAAGAAATTGCTTGCGCTTGAGTCAACCATGTTGTTTCGGGGACACCAAGAAACTATCTTGAATTTGGCCAGACTCAATTGCAGGGTTGTTTAGCTGGCATTCCTGTAACCTCGATAGCTTTCTTTCTTTCTAAAATCAATTTTCATAATGTCTTGCATCCTTATCTTTCACCTTCTTTGTTCTAACTTTTGTGAAAATATCTGCATGCTGCACTTTTAGGCTTTATCCTTTGAAGAGGATGAGAGTCATCCTCCTAGCCATGTTGACAGCTCTTCTAGCTCTTTCATGGAGACATATCCTCATTTTTCGGCATGGCAATACGAAGTGATGAACCTTGATGGGTCATATAGCTTCATGAATTTAGACTGGCCAGAGTATACCCCAAATGTTCCCTAGAATATCCCGGTATATTCTTGAATCCTTTAGTCTTCTGTCCTCATTTTTGTTCATTGAGTTATTTCTGAACTTTTGGATTTGTGCTTCAGGTCGATGTTGATCTGGTGGAAGAAAGCATGCAGATGATTAGAGGTTTGTAGCTTGTGGCACACACTCAATCTTCTCAATATGTGCTCAATGAAATGAACTAGGTAAAGATGATGCTTCGTTAATGCTTTTTGCTTAATTTCCATGATAATGGTTCTAACATTTGTCTCTGTTGATTTTTCAGAACAACCGAATGGAAATGGTTTATGCCAACACTAGATCCTTGGAGTAGAGAATTAGAAATCTTGAACTTCAGAACCAGCAACAAGAATCTCGGTTTTATGCAAGTCAGGAAGAAGACACTGTGGGTGGCCCTTCTAGGGGTGGGTCTAGGAGATCTTCTCACAGGCGAACCCGAAGTCCGAATGATGCTTGACTTGTATTCTAACTTTCCTACAAAGACAACAAAAGTATTCCTTAGACAATTTGTATTAACTTCCGTTGTTAGCTTTTTATCTTTGGATTGCCTTTGATCTTGTTGAAACTTAGATGAGACAAGTTTAGAATTCACCTGCTTAAGTTTTGTAGTAAACAATTTGAACTTATCTGACCATTTTTATGTGATTTGCACTTACCTAAATGACGCATAGCCGAATGCCCCTAGTTTGAAAACTTATGCATAATAATCTTTTATTTTTGAAAAGTTTTTTTTTTTTTTTTTGAAAAGGGATGAGTGATTTTTACTTGTTCCAGAGAAAGGGGATAAGGCATAGCCGAATGCCCCTAATTTAGAAAATACGTGCATGACTTGGGAAAATCTTGATTTGGTTAATTTTCCTTTTTTCTCTCTCTCTCTCTCTCTCTCTCTCTCTCTCTCTTTTTGAAACAAATGATGTAGGTGATTTTTTTTTTTTTTTGAAAACAAATGAACAAGGCATGCCTAAATGCCCTAGTTTGACAAATCATGCAACTTTTTGAGAAACTTTATTGCAAAATCAAATTTTTTTTGAGTGAAAAATAGAGCCAAAACAGACCCGCAAAGTGCCCGAAGACACAAAACAGGGTAATCGGGCCATGGTTGAGATGGGTGCCGACAGGCACACCTAATTTTGCCCTGATTCCTCTCTTTTTTTCAACGCGTTTTCAGTGTTTTTGAGTGTTTTGAAAAATATTTTCTCCGTTTGGGACTATGAAACCCTTTCCCAGTCAACTACAAACTCTTAAAACCTATTTAAACCTGGTAAGGGACTGAGGTAGCTTATTTTAGCATTTAACCTGCAAACAAATCTCTGAATCAAAGTTATCAAGAAACAACAATCACATGCAAGAGTTATCCATGGCTAACAATCAAAATTTTCCTCGTTCAACCATTCATGATATCAATAAATGGGTTCGTAGCTTTGATTTTGGCACCAAAACCAATTTCACAGCCTACAAACTAGAGGGAATCAAGGCTTTGAAGAATGTCAAGATCAAGTGGGATTTTCTCCGTGCCACCGTGAAGTTCTGGGATACTAAAGACCATGTATTCTGGTTTAAAACTACTGAACTTTGTCCCACAATCGAAGAATTTTCAGTTATTCTAGGTTATGACCATGGCAAGAAATCCGTAGCAGTTTCTTGTGATCCCAAACATAGGGAGATCTTGTCTGATGCTCTAGGGCTTCCTACTTCAATTACCAGTAGCATGATTGAAGGCCCCATGGTGAACCTTCATGCAGTTATTTCAAGACTGATTAACAAACGAACTCATGGAGTGTCGACAACATGCAGAAGAATTTTGGCTTAGCTCTTTGCTTCATGGGAGAATTTTTGCTTTGCTCTAGAAGGCCTAGTTTTATGAATGCTCGAACCGTAGGTATTGTGAGTCAAGTTATGGATGGTGATAATCCTGTAACACATTCTTGGGAGTCCTTTAACTTTGCAGATATGGTTGATGGAAAGACTGGACATGATTGCTACTATTGCTGATTATGGTCCTAGCAATTTTCTCAGTAGGACTGTCCTCAAAACTGAGTGTCAGACTGAAAGTGACTAGGTGAAATTTCTGAACAAGAAATCCAGTGTCTCAATTCAGTGAAATTGTTATTGGTGGAAGTGTTTGCCTCCTTTGTTGCAGTCCTTGGGATCAAGTCACATCTTCATAGTTGGATTAAGGAGGGAAACTTTCTATAAGGCTGATAGACTCTTGAGACAATTCCAATATGAGCAAGGAGTGCCTGGTGGAAGAGGAAGAAAACCTTTCACTCCTGTGGACACAAATCCTACTTTTGTAAGGAACATGCTGTTGGGTTTGGACATGGCTAACTGAGTGGATCAATCTTTTGTTAAGGTTCATTTTCACAGGATTACCACGAAATATTGTAACTGGTTGGTGAACAAAATTGCGGATAAGAAGACTGACATGGCTGCTATGAGAAAACAATTTCTTAGAGACAACCAAGAAAAACACGAGGCTAACAACTATGAGTTTAAAAGGAGGGACAAAGATGACAAAGTACCTAGCACAGATGGAACCAACGAACAACCAAAGGAGAAAAAGACCAAAGAAAAAATGATCTTCTTATTTTTGGCTTTGAACATGTTTATTTTAAAAGTTTATGTGAAACTCTTAGGTTTAGGAATTATTTAGGACTTTTGGGTTTAGGGTTCTGTTTAGGGTTTAGGTTTTTAGGGTTTGGTTTTCTCTTTTTTTTTTTTTTTCTTTTTTTTTTTTTTTGAATTTTGTGTAATGGCATGGTTTAATGGAATGGTTAGATTTTGGAAACATTTTTTTTTTTTTTGGCTTAATGGGTAAATGGTGGGTTTGGGGAAGTTGTGACCGGATCAATATATGGTTGCCTACGTACCTCCTTGGCAGAAGGATCAAGTCATCACGTAGTTCATTTTATTTGCCTTAACTTTTGCCTAGGCTGCCCTTTCGGGTTTTCAACCTAGCAGGCTCTCTTACCCTCTTTTCTTTTTGCTCTCCTTTTGTGTTAACTACCCTTTCGGGTTTTCAACCTACCTCTTTTTTTTTTTCTTTTTTTTTGCCAAACCTAGGAAAGAAAATAACATAATTTACAACCACTTCAGACGTGGTGTTTTTTGACTACCACTTCAGACGTGGTATTTCTTCAATTGATCCATATTGGTTGGCTCAGTCAAAGGGTTTGCATCTAAGTCCATCAACCTTATTGCTCCCCTAGAGTATATCTACTTAATGATATATGGACCTACCCAATTTTTTTTGAATTTTCTGTTTGTTTCTTGAACTAGGGCTGGAAACTCTTTCAGCACCAAATCTCCTAACCTTAAACCTCTAGTTCTTACCTTCTTGTTAAAAGCTTTCCTAAGTCTCCTTTGGTAACCTTGAATGTAATACAAGGCCTTGAGTCTTTTCTCATCCATCATGCATAATTGGTCATATCTACTTTACAACCAATCTACTTCAGGGATTTCACTCTCCAGTACTATTCTCACCCATTTCAATGGGGAGGACTACTTCCTTCCCATACACCAAGGAGTAAGGAGTGGCTTCTGTGGAGAACCAAATTGATTTCCTATATCCCCAAAGTGCATAAGGTAATTGTAGATGCCAATCCTTGTACTTCTTCGTGCTCTTCTTTAAGATTCGCCTTATATTCTTATTTGCAGCCTCAACTGCTCCATTGGTCTAAGGACGGTAGGGTGAGAATTTATGATGTTGAATATTGAACTGTCGAAGTAGCTTTTCTGTTTCTCCTTTGAAATGCAACTCATTGTCTGAAATAATTTCATGCGGTACCCTATATCTACAAATGATATTGGTCTGAATAAACTGGGCAACTTTCTTTGAGTTCAACACCTTGTATGAGGCAGCTTCCACCCATTTAATGAAGTAATCAAAAGCAACAAACATAAATTCATGGCCATTAGATGCTGTTGGGTGAATCTTCCTAATTATATCTATTATCCATATTGAGAACGGCTAAGGTGAAGTCATGGTATGTAATGGAATAGGTGGCATGTGCTTCAGATCTCTTGGCATTAATGGCACTTTCGAACATGAGCTACATAGTCTGCTTCCATAGTAGTCGAATAATAACCTTGTCTTATTATCTTTCGCGATAGTATGTGTGCATTCAGATATGGCCCATAATTTGACTCATGAACCTCTTCAATTATTTGCTATGCTTCCTTGGCAGTCACACAAAGGAGATGAATTCCGTCATATGATCTTCTATAAAGCCTCTCACAACAAATAATATAATTAGTGGACAACCTTCTGGTGGTCAATTGGTCATTCTTGTCTACAGACATTGGGTATGTCCCATCCTTGAGATATTGTAGAATGTCTAAGTACCATTCACCTTCCCCATTCATTCCCTCATTGTCTTCTATTGACATACAATAAGCTGGCTCCTCTCTTTTTTCCACCACTATTGGTAGAGCTTCATCCTCCTTAGGTCCATCCATCATGGATGTCATTGTTGCTAAAGTATCAGCAATCTGATTCTACATTCTTGGCACATAATGGTACTGAATCTTACCAAATTTTGATGCCAACTT
The DNA here is from genome assembly GCA_033629205.1 of Lithocarpus polystachyus. Classification (NCBI taxonomy): domain Eukaryota; kingdom Viridiplantae; phylum Streptophyta; class Magnoliopsida; order Fagales; family Fagaceae; genus Lithocarpus; species Lithocarpus polystachyus. The sequence goes on along the minus strand of CM066163.1, from coordinate 10,733,808 downwards.
CAAAAGACATTCATGATAAGGCATCAGCTTTTCTTCCCATATCTTCCATGTATTTGGAATTTGAGAAATTATCAAGGCTGAATCACCGTATATTTTCAACTCTATCACTCTAAGACCTAGGCCCACTTGTAACCCCATAATGCAAGCTTCATATTCAGTGGCATTATTAGTGGCAGGGAAGTTGAGTCTACCAGAAAATGGGATGTGTGTCCCTTTTGGAGAAATTAAGAGAACTATAATGCCGCTTCCATTTTGAATAGTTGCTCCATTAAAATACATCTTCCATTCTTCTAACTCTATCCCCATGATATCCTCAACTGGAAAGTCTCCTTGGATTTCTTCAGGTGAACAGTAGGCTAAGTATCAGCAATTGCTCTCTCCTTCACAGACTTTTGGGTCACATATTTAATATCAAATTCTGACAAAAATAGAATCCATTTAGCTGTCTTCCCATCTTGAGCAAGTTTCTCCATCAGATATTTCAATGGTCCATTCTTGCAATCAACAAGACCTTGAAAGCAAGCATGTAATGTCTAAGTTTTGAGATTGCCCATACAAGTGCTACACATGTTTTCTCAAGTGATGAATACTTCTCTTCATAAGCCAATATCTTCTTGCTAATGTAGTAAATTGCATTCTCCTTCCTAGACTCCTTTAAGTACTAAGCAAGCAAAGCCCCCATTGTTGTATCCATAGTTGTGAGATACAACAATAATGGTTTTTTAGGTACCAGTGGAACTAGTATTGGTGGCTTCATCAGATAATTCTTAATCTTCTGAAAGGCTTCTTGACATTGTTCATTCCACACTGTGGGAACTTCTTTCTTGAGCAATCGAAAAAGCGACACACATGTCATTGTGAGCTGGGCTATGAATCTGCTAATGTATTATATTCTCCCTAAAAATCCTTGAATCTCTTTCTTAGTCCTGGGAGGCTTCATCTCTGTAATTGCTTTGATTTTGTCAGGATACACTTCAATTCCCCTCTGACTTACCATAAACCCCAACGGTTTTCCGAATGTTATGCCAAAAGTGCACTTCTTTGGATTCAACCGCAACTTATAGAATTGGATTCTTTCAAATGGCATGACCTTGTAGCAATATGTTCCCCATGGAGTAATGAAGGAGGTCTTCTCCATATCTTCTGGAGCCATCTTTATTTGATTATATCCCAAAAAATCATCCATAAATGACAACAAGGCATGTCTTGCTGTGTTATCAACCAAAATATCAATGTGAGGCAAGGGAAAATCATCCTTCGAGCTAGCTTTATTAACATCTCAGAAGTCTACACATGTTCTCACTTTCCCATCCTTCTTCGGTACTAGAACCACATTAGCTAACCATTCTGGGTAGTTGACCACCATCAGAATATTGTACTATTTCTCAACTTCTACTTTGATCTTAAGAGCCCATTTTGGCTTCATCATTCTCAACGTCTACTTGACCGACTTTATGGTTGGATCTGTTGGAATGCAATGTTGCACTATGTCTGTATCAATCCTAGGCATGTCTTTGTATGACCAGGTAAATACCTCTTTAAATTCTGTCAGTAGTACGACAAATGCATCTTTCTTAGAGGAGATTAGGGTGTTGCCCATTTGTATCATCTTAGATTCATCATCAATTCCTAGGTTAATAGGTTGAGTTTCTTCTTTTGTAGGTTCCACTTGCCCTTGTTTTAATTCCTTATTATTAAAAGTTTCTTTACCAATTTTCAAAATAAAAAAATTCAAAGCTAACAAATAAGAAAAATCAAAATCATATTATAAGGAATAGAGTTCTTAATAGACTCAACAGACTCATCAAGAACAGACTCTATAGGAATACGATCATAAACAAACTTAACAAGAACCATAATACTAGCAGAAACAGACTTAATGGGGATAGAGATAATGTTTTGGAAGGAGTGATTGGCTCAGCGGTCTTGATCTTCTCCAAAGAGTCTTTCATAGGGTGGGCAGCTCCTTCCCATGCCCAATTCTTCAACTCAGTTATGGCTTCAATAATGGCGACTAGCTCCCAGTGAGTTCTTTCTTCCCTTAGCATCAGTATCATGGGGTCTTCATCCATATAATCCGTGTCTTCTCCATCAATCTCCATATCTATAAGCTTGTCAGACATAAGTATCCAAACACTCTCTGCTGTCCATCCACTCACCAAACAGATCTTGCTTCCCTTTGTTGCTTAGGTGGATGTATTGGGGAACGTATTCTGACTCATTCCCTCCCATTCTCTCATCTTTATCTTCAAGATTCTCCAAAGTTAGGTTTCTGAAACTGTGGATTATTAGTTTTCTGTCTAGTGTGCCCAATCTAGCATCTATGTCATCTTCTTCCTCAGTGTATGGAGTCAATGAGCCAAGTTTTGAATTATAGAATGAACCTAACTCAAGAATTTCTTTACCATGCTTGTCATATTGAGGGCCTGATCTTGAACTAACATCAGTAATGCAGCTCCAATCAGAGGGCCGCCCATAGGGGTAATCATCATAATCTATATCTTCAACTTCTGTAACCTCCTCCACTTCTTCATCTTTAACTTCTACATCACCTCCTACATCTTCACCTTTAGCTTCTAAATCATTCTACCATCCTCTACATCTATAGGCTCAGCTTCGACATCATCTTCTATATCTCCGTCATAGTAGTCCATGTCATCATCAAAATGGTCTTCATAGAAAGATACTACACCTTCATCCTCTCTATCACTAAGGGGTTCTCCTCTATCATTGCCACTATATTGGCTATCACAATATTCACTACTGCTGCTTCCACTGTCACTATCACTATTGTTGTTATCCTCACTATCTCTATTGTCACTACTACTGCTATCACTACTACTATCACTCTTGCTGTCGCTACCTTCATCATCATCACTAGAGGTTTCTCCCCCTTCCCCATCTTCATCATTTTTTCTTGCTTCATATGGGCTTTTCAATGCATGTTGGCAAGCCTCCCAGTACTCCTCTTCTTCTACATTGCAGATGGCATTTCCAAGAAGCTTGGTCATTGCATCCGAGTCCATGTAATCAACCCAACCAATTGGGACCTAATTTGCGTCTTCCTTCTTCAGTTCTAGAAACTTGTTGTCACAATTAAAGAATAACTCAAACCCAAGCACCATTATTTTCAACTCGGAATCATATCTTGGTTCAGAGAATCCTTAATAGCATTGACTAGCTCTAGCTTCAACAAATTTTCTGTTCAATATTGGAGTGTAGGGCTTTAGGGGTTCTGGGGAACAAGGAAGTCCCATTGCTTTGGCCTTTGCATAGACCATTCTTCTCACCTCCATTTCTAGCAAGTCATCATCAATAGGCTTATAACCTAGCCCAAAAAGTGGTGTGACAGTGGGAATTATTGGAATTTGAGTGGTTGCTTCTTTCATAGTCTTCCCTAAGTTCATCCCTAGAAGATAATTCATTCTCCTCATCATTGCCACCAAATTGTTGTTGCTGTGGGGAGCAAAGTCCATGGGAATCTTTTCTTCCTCTTCTTCCCTTCTTCCAAAACTAGGCTTCTCAATTTCAAAGCCATCCAAGGTTAGGCTCCTTCTCAAAATCAATACCAAAAATAGGCATTGGTATAGTCAGAGTATCACCATATATGGTAACTATGGCTCCTGGATGTGGAAACCAAACCTTTTGGTATAAGGATGAACGTACAACCTCTATATCATGGATCCATGGTCGCCCAAGAAGCATATTGAAGCACAAAGCTATATTCAGCACTTGAAATTCCACTTTCTTGACCATTGCCTATGGTGAGCTCTAGTATCAAGGTTCCCTAGACCTCTCTTCTACTATTATCATATGCTCTCACATGCTGATCAATTGGCACAAAATCCTCAATACTTAAGCCCAAGCAACTCACAGTCTTTAAAGGACACACATTTAAGGCACTTCTATCATCAATTAGAACCATTGGAATCCTCTTGCCTTTGGCATCTACAATAGTGTGCAATGGGTCATTATGGTGCTTTCCCTTCTTTGTCAAATCTTTGTCAGAGTAGGAAATGATGAGTTCCCTACTTATGGACCCAATCATAGCATTTAGATCTTGAGGATTAGTGGTTGTTGCTTGCTCACTCTCAAGTGCAGGAGATCGTAGCAATATAATTCTCGGAGTACTGAGGTCCAACCACAAAGAGCAGGGTAAATTCAAAGACAATATAATGAAATAACAATTTGGGTGAAGAAAAAAAGTACTTTTGCTTGGTGATTGTTAACAAGAACAATTAAAAGCCAATTTAAATCAATAATGTAAATACTAAGGCATCGAGGTGTTTTCCTATATCAATATGAAATTCTTTGTGATCTAAGAAATTATATATTTCATAATTGATTGTTCCAATACAATTAAATACTTATGATTCGGTTGAACTGAGACAATTCAAGAACGTATGATAACCTAAATTAATAATGCGGTTAGAAAAGTTTTAAGAAAAAACCCATTCACTTAAAATCCTGATTTCTATTTGAAACTATTAGAAATTCATCTAAACAGTAAGAAAAACATGATTGAACTTATTGAAAGTATTGAAGAACTAATAAATCAAAAGAAATCTAATTAAACAATCAAATATGTTATTGATAAAATCTTAAAAAGAATCACATTAAATATTCATATCGTATAGAAGAAACATAACCCCTAGCCCTAGCAAAGAGTTTAGGTTGCCATTAGAGAAAGGAAAATACAAGGCTTTCTCTACCAAATTCGTTCTACATAGCCTCCCTTCAAAACCCTAACGTCAAAAGTGTCCAAAGAAAATAAAACTTTTACTATTTTAATTTTCTTTTGGGTTTACATCAGTAACTTGTGAGTTAATTTTGGCCTTCAAAAATTAAGAATTTTGAAAAATTCAAAACTGGAAAGTTGTAAATATTTAAGTCACAGATCCAACCCATCTAACCTTGTGTCAATTGGATTTTTGAGGAGAGAGATATGCCTAAAATACTGATCAATGCTCAAATATGATTTTTCCTTTTTCAGATTCTGCCTCTTTGATTTCTTTACTTATTTGAAGCATCCAAACATGGTAGACAACCCAAGCACTCCAGTTGCACCTCCTTAGACATTTAAGCATGGTTCTTTAGCTCCTCTTTAATTCTAGTGTGGCCTCCATTCTCTCACAGACTCTTATAAACTCATCTTTTTCACATGATTTCCTGAAAATAGAAAATTACACGCAATGAATGACATCTTATTCAAGAAATTATGTAAAGATAAATAATAGGGACTAATGCAAATCATGGCTTAATTATACAAATTAAGAGTAGTAATAAGGAGATAATGCATACATAAATATATAACAAGTATACATTTTAAGGCATTATCACACCCCCCCCCCCCAAACTTAAATCTTGCTAGTCCCTAGCAATCCACAAAGCACCCATGTCTACTAAAAGTGAAAAATTAAAACTAAAATACAAGCCACTTTCGTAGGCTACACGACTACACTTTCCATGTGCAGCAACTCTTTGAACCCCTAGGTCACCCCTAGTGGACGAGTTTACTCTCGTAAGGGTTTGTAGTGACTCTACCCACAAAAGTCAAAGGTTTCCTAAAAATTTCTGCAGCAAATGTTAGTCTGCTTTATCATTATATCATACAAATGAACTTTCAATTTTAAGTTGGGATCCTATTCATTATATTAAACAGTTTTCACTAGCTTCACTTTTGGAGTGTGTGTGTGTGTGTGCATAGCCTATTTAATCAAACCGACTTTTCCAAACATGCATAGACTAAGAATAATCTAGATTAGAGCCTCTACCCCAAAACCTCTGTTAAGTCATCAACACTTTGAAAGAACACATAGAAGTAATAGCTTTTTTTTTTCTCTCTTCAAATCACATGTGAACAAAAAGGAAAAAAGTAGTTTTAAAAATATCACATGCCTATACAAAAACAGCCGCTAAAACAATAGGAAAATATCTCTTGGAATGGATGTTGAATTCCTAGAAACATGAGGTTAATACCATTCTCATCCCTAGTTTTTATCCCAAACACATACCAGCCATGCACCTTTAGGATCAAGTAGGACTTTAAGCTCAGTGGTAGTATAATCTTATGGCTAGGTAAAGGCAAAACTACTCTCTTTGAAATATGAGATATATGAATCAAATGCAGAAAATTCAAGTTAAACCAAACTCATAGCAATAACAACCAACTTGAATCAAAATAACCTTTACTCAACCATATAACCCTTCTGAAATACATGAAAGATGTGTAAGACACCAATGATTTATTGATTGATTATGTATGTCTCCTCTTTCTTTTTCTTTTTTCTTTTTTCTTTTCTTTTTTTGAAGAAAAGAGAGACAATGGTGGTATCTAAACGCATCAATTGCTCCAAACTTGAACCCTCAAGAGAATACCCATAAATAAAAATGTTTTGTGGTATTGTAAAAGTATTTCTCATAGCTCAAATGATGGTGACAATGGTTAATGTAAAAGTAGGCTGAATATTTGTTTAACTGGTGACAAAAAATTGGTGGTCTTAGGCTCTTATCTCCTAAAATTCCACATAAACCAGCATGCCTAAGGACAAAAATAAGTAGGATTATGGTATATCTCCCTATAAAGTTTCTAGTAGTCAACCAAAAAATATAGAGATCTTTTACAAAAATTGAAGCATATGAGAGAAATTTAAGAGTTCAAACAAAGATATACTCTCACAAAGAAAAGTAAGGCTCAAGAACTCTCCATATATGTTAATTTTCAGCTTATATCTAGCTTGTTCGTAATCCATGTATATCTAACATCCTATCGTTCGCTAACCTAGCTATTGTGCTCAAAAGTTTCCAATTGTGCTCTTCAAGAAATTGTCTTAATATAGTAAATAGTACCGACTCAGCATTATTCACTCCATCACATGATATAAAAATAAAGCTTATAACTCTTTTGCATTCAAATTCAAGGGTTTTTTTTTAGAATTGAAAAGTTGCAACCAAAAAGAAAGAAAGAAAAATTATGAAATGTGCAACATAATGTGTAGACCTTTCCCCCCAACAAAAATATTGCATTGTCCTTGATGTATCAAAGCCAAAATAAATTCAAGTATAAAGGGAAGAAATTACCTTAAGCATTTAAATTGTTTTTTTTTTTTTTTTTTGAAATTTCTTTCACACCTGCAAATGTTAGCTCACAAAAAAAAATAATAATAACAAAACAAAAAACAAAAACAAATGTTAGGACATATGTGGAACTTGTTAGAGACATATGTTATGTAAATTTGCTAATCCTTTGACAAAACGCACTTTACTTGTAATTGGGTAGATCTAGGATGGGTTTAGTACTTCAAGGAATAAGAGGTTGGTGTGCTGTCGCAGGCAACCAAAAATAAAACATATACTCCTAAAAATATATATAGTAGTGTGAGTAAGGATCGTTCCCACGGAGAGTATCTAGCCTAGTTTTATGCCACGTGAACAAGGAGGGGGGGGTGATTTGAGTATAATGAAAACAATTTTAAGAAAAACAACTAGGGAATAATTCAAATTAAAATATTGAAATCAATCATAAGAACAAACTTTGGTCTAAGTCAACATCCACCAACGGAATTTTACAACTGATCATTGATGCAAATATATATCAATTCACACTTTGAATATTCACCGTTGGAATTATTTTCCTATCTCTCCTTAATTATAGTTAATTAGAAAACAAGCGATCTAATTAACCTTAACTACTAAACAACCTAAGACAAGCGCTAAAGGTTTAATCTAGTAGCAACCTTAATAATTAGAGAGATCGGTGAAACCAAACAACACAAGCACAAGCGGTTATATTTAATTTAGTCGTGCGTTCTTCCTAAGATCTAATAATTTCTGACGCAGCAAATCATTAAATCTTGGTTGCTTCACAAATTAGAGAGATCAAACAATTACGGATTTGATATCTAACCTAGCAGTAGACTGCAACGAATAATTAACTAGTAGGCCTCCTAGTAATTAAACAAAACAATCATGAAAATATGCATAGAAGAACATCCAATATTCAAAGCATAGATTGAACAATAAAAACAAATTAGATCTCACAGTTTTATTGATTCCGAGGTTTCAGTTTCCTTCAACCAAGTATAAAAGTTTAGCCACGCAGGGCCATGACAGAAAACTCGAAAGAGAAAATTAGAGAAGAGGAGAGAGAGAGAGGCGTGTGTGTAATTCTGATTTCTCCTCCCTCTTTTTCACGTTAATTCCCCCTTTCCCAAGCCTACAAAATCTCCTAAAAATATTCTAAATAATAATATTCAAATCTGACTAATTAAAGAAAAATATTAAAAATAAAACAAAGCCCTAATATAACTAGGAAAGTGGTGTTTTTCAGCTGGAATTTTCGTGCTTCAGATCTGGAAGCTTCCATAAATAAATCGCATCAGATTGCAAAATTGAATTGTAGGCAAAGGAACACTCCAGAACGTCAATAGTGCAGGTACAGCAACTTCAAGCCCAATTTCGACCTTGATGCGGCCCGTATCTCTCAAAACTCAAAACATGAAAGTTGTAGATATTTGTCTTAGTGTTCCATATCATCTTGAATCATCTCAATCGGAGCTCAGATGAGAGAGTTATGCCGAGATTACGAAGAGATGTCAAAGTTGTCCAGAATCGCCCAATTAGCTACGTTTTGCACTTAATGCCTCCATTTGCACCCTAAATCAAAATATAAGAATAATGAGTATATTTAGGCACCAAAAAAGTGTAAAAGACTAAGCATTAAGAGAGAAATATATGCCAATTTGCATTCTCATCAGAGTTCAAGTTTAGTATTGAAGCCAAGCAAATCTGTCCAAGGAATAAGTGAAGAAGTGTTGTTCATTAAAGCTCGACAAATAGCTCGACAAATTCAGATCTGATTTCACGCATATCCATGTGTATTTGTGTAGAGTTTCTTTTTTCACAACCCTAGACATATATAAGGATTATTTTAAGGATCATCTCAAGTGATACAAGGTTATGCAACTTAATGCAAAGTCATTGTGCATGCAAATTATAACCAGAGACAGAATTTGCTCTAGTTCATCATATTCCTTGTAGAAGCTACTGCGTCTTTACGCCAAGGGTTTTGTGACCAAGGAGCTTCTTGATCTTTATTGTTGGATGAACTGAAGAACTTTACAGCCAACATCTTCCTCAAGTTGGTGTGTTAGTCACGTATTGAGATCTGTGCATCATTGGTTAGTCACGTACTGGGAGCCGTGCATTGAAAGGAGAGATTGCCACTACATCACAAGTCCAATTGGGTATTGGGGTAAGGGTTCAACTGTAGGTTGGTATTAGATACTAGGATTCCATTTACTTGTAACTACTTGTTTTGATAATAGTGAATTCTCAGTAATGGTGACCTTAAATTCACCCGATGGGGTTTTACCTCGGTGGTTTTCCCCATTCGTAAATAAATCACCCGTGTCAAATTTATTTTTTGTTGCATTTAACTTAGTTGGTGATTTGTCTGTGCTACCATGCGTATTGCATGTAATTGAATCTAATTAATTCACTTGGTTAATTAATTGATTAATTTTACCAAAGGGGTCAATACATTCTTGGCCTATCAAGTGGTATTAGAGCGGGCACACTCTAATTAGGTTTAATCTTTGCTATATGATCCATTGATCCCTGTTTTTCATGGATAGAGGACAGTCACTTATTATACCTCCTTTATTTAATGACACTAATTATGCATACTGGAAAGTACGCATGAGAACTTTCTTGCAATCTTTAGATGAAAAGGTGTGGCAAGCTGTGAAGATTGGCTGGACTAAGCCAAAGGAAGCGCTGACTGATTGGGATGATGCTAAAATCAAAGTGGCAAACTTCAACAGCACAGCATTGAATGCCCTATTCAGTGCGGTCACCAATAAGGAGTTCAAGAAGATATCCTCAACTGAAACTATTAAGGAAGCATGGACTATCCTTCAGACAACCTATGAAAGGACTAAGGCTGTCAAGGATTCAAAACTTCAAAGGCTTACTACAAGCTTTAAAGAGATCATGATGGAGGAGAATGAGTCATTTAAGGAGTTCTATGCCAAGATCACTGTCATTGAAGAATCAAAAGATATTGACTCTTTTCCTTTAACGGAGCTGACTGGCAACTTGCAAACCTATGAATTAGGTTTGACAAGAATTGGGAAAGGAAGCAAAAGTAAGAGCATGGCACTGAAAGACAAAAGCAATAAGACTAATGAGACTTCTGATGATGAAGATTCCAAGATGAAATCCTACATCACTAGGCAATTCAAGAAGTTCATGAAGAATGCCAATGCAAAAGGATTTGATAAGGATCGAAAGCAATCCAGTTCATCTCAGTTCAAAAGCCAAGACAGAGTAAAGAAGGGTGCTAAGGATGGCGGCAGTACACTATTCCCTATGGACCAAAGTTCTTCGGATGTCAAGGTGTAAGACACATGAAACAAGAATGTCCAACATATCTCAAGTCTATAGGGAAAAGCAAGGTCCTTGCTGCTACCTTGAGTGACACCGAGCCTGAAGATGAGTCAAATAACAGTGATGATGAGGAAATCTTGAATGCCTTCACAGCCACAGTGAATCCTACTGAGGGGATTGCCGAAGAGGTAGACGAAGAAGATGACTTGGTGGAGTCTAAGTTTGAGAAAATTGATGAGCAAGATGACATCCATAAAGCCTATGCTAAGTTGTACAAAGTTTCCAAGAAGCATGAGAAACTTTATAGGCTAGCCACCAAGAAACTAAGTGATTTTGAGCTAGATTGAGAGGAGCTCTCTACAAAGGTTGATGAAGCAAATCAAACCATTGAAGCATTGCAATTCGAGAACAACTTCCTTGTTGAAAAGACAAAGAAGCTTGAAGCAGAACTGTTACAGGTTAGAGCTCAATTGGAGAAGACTTCCAATGTAAAGCTCGATGAGATGCTTAGCTTTCAAAAATCTGTTTCTGATAGAACCGCTTTGGGGTATGATTTTTCTTCTCCTAATATTGCCTCTTCTAGTACTGTGTTTGTCTCACCTGCTAATAATGTTAATTCTGAGAACAATGAATATAAAACTGATATAGCTAGTGAGAACTTAGACAAGGGCAAATCTATTTTAGGTGCACCCCCTAAGGTTGAACAGAACGAGATTAGAAATCCTAGGATGAAGAAGGTTAATAACAAAAAGTCTCAACTGAAGAAGCCGCATCTCTGTCATCATTGTGGAGCTTCAGGGCATACTCGTCCAAATTGCTACAAGTGGTAAGCCACTCAACAAAGCAGTAGTATGATCTCGTCTGGAAACCAAAATTAGTTTCCATCTTTTTTTGCTTCTCTTGGAGATCTTCTCAATGCCCTCGTGTTCCTTTCGAACTTCAACGGTTTCAACTATTCCCCCTCACCACCGAATCAAAGGTTCGCTCAAAGGAAAGGTTCTTCCAAAGTGTGGAAGGAAAAAGGCTCAAAGTGATTTAGTCACCTTTTTCTCTCTCTCCCTCTTTATTTATGCATTACTTGGTTGTTTGGCTTTCTTATTTTTGAGTCAGTCTAGTTTTATGCTTTGCTTTGTTTAACATGTTATTATTTGTTTTTTTTTTTTTCAACTTTGCTTTATTTTGTTTTTCAAAAAAAAAATTGAAAAATCAGAAAAAATACAAAAACAGTATGTGTTTTGTGTACATTGGCAGTTGTGTACTTTGGATGGCCATTAAAACAAAGTTTTCTAAACTTTGTATCTCTTGTAACTTAGATGAGCATCTCAATGCACAACAAAGCAAGTGAGCTTTGTGGCTCGTGTTTGTGATGAGTTCGATTAAGATTGTCTCTTATATCTCATACTCATATCACTCTTTTTGACGGGAAGGATTAGAAAATCCTAAGAGAAAGGCATAAATAACAATCTCACAACTAAAACCCGCCAATCATGAATAACATCTGTGTGCTTAGGCACAACAAAATTGGGATGTTTTAGCTTACATAAATGGGTATTTCTTCCCTCCCTTATATGCCCATGCATGCTATGCTTAAAAGAAAAATATGCAAAGAATAAAAGCAAAAAGATCAAAATGCTTTTAATATGATTTTAAGCGTGTTTCTAGGAGATGTGGGAGTTATAGGATGTACCTCGAAGGTGATAGTCCCCATCAAGCAGTTATGATTGTGTGTGAGTGTATTTGACCTTCTCATATCTCAAATTGTCATAATATGAGAAACTTGTGCACACTTGTTATGTTTTCACACACAACAATCAAATTCTTTGCTACCTTTGATACATGTACAGGTACAATGTGATTTGGCCATCACAAAGAATACATGCATTAATGTACACTCACTAAATTGTCTTAACTTGTTTTTTAAATATAAAATTGGTTAGACTTGTTGTGTGTGTGTGTGTGTGTGTGTGTGTGTGTGTGTGTGTTTTGGATCATGAATGCTTTGTATTTTCTTGTTGAGAAATGTTTTTGAGAGCTTAACATGTTGTTTGGATCTATGTTTGAGTAGCTTGCTTGTTGCATTCATCTCTATGTGTTTTTCATTTCTTTGAAAAACTTCTTTTCCTCAAGCTCGACAGCTACTCGATAGATCCTCGACTCTATCAAGCCCTTCTTCTTCTTGTCTGGACAGAAGTTAACGCCATCCCAATCCATCGAGATTTCTAGACTTTGTCTCGATAGATGCTTGCCAGCTTTTTCAAACCATCAAGCAACTTTCTATTTGGCCAATAAATTCTCGACAGCTTTTTGATCCATCGAGGTATTTTTGCCATCGATAGATCCTCGACAGCACTTTGACAGATTCACATCTGTCAAGATTTAGTGCTAAATAGATCTCAATAGCTCCTCGATCCATCGAGCTTTGTTTTTCTATATATAGCTCAGTGCAATCTGATTTCATTTTCACTTCTCTCTCTCTCTCTCAATAGAAAAGCTTTCTCTCTTCCTCCATACACCTTTCCCTCACTCCAATCACCTTACCCACTTGCATTTCAGCCTAGATCCTGCATTTATCCTTTGGTAAGTGTCCTAATCCCTCTTTTCTCATTCATTTCATGCATTAGACCTAGGGTTTTGGGTTCTCTTTAAAATTTTTGGGGTTTTTGAAAATCTTTGAGTTTTTATGAAAGTTTTAGGTTGGGTGTTGTTTATTTAACGCTATATGATCATGCATTGCATTCCATTAGCATTTTCACAATGTTTCATGCATTTAGATGTCTGTTTGAATGTTGAAAATTGTGTGCTGGTAGGTTTGGATTGGGTTGAAACCATGATGCAATTACTTTTAGCACGTCCCATGTTCATGCATTTTTCATGCATACATACTCTTTCTTTTCTTTCTATTTGTTCTGTTTGTGATTATGTTCTATCTCTTTCTTTCTCTCTCTCTCCCTCTCTCTCGAATAGACTATGCATGGCACCTAAGCGCAAATCTACTCCGGCTCAAAACCCTTTTGGCTCTAGGTCTTCTTCTGATCTTCCTACACTTCCTCTGCACGTTCAGTTCAGTGATGGAAAGGCCCAACAGGACTTCCTTTAGAACTTTTAGAAACGTGGCATTCATTCGGAGCGCTATGTTGTTTTATCAGACTTTTCCGACACTCCTCTCTCCCGTGTCATCTAGACTAGGGGCTGGGAATCTCTTTGTGAGATACCCTTGAGGTGTCCTATCATGTTTATACAGGAGTTTTACTCCAACATAAACGGCATCGATACCTCTATACCCCGATTTGACATGACATTCTGAGCTACACATATCGTAGTTACCCCACATCTTATATTCGAAGTACTACATGTTCCGAGGGTAGCGCACCCTAACTACCCCGACTGTGATCGTTTTCAAACTATGTCCAGAGATGAGCTTTAGTCTCACTTCTATGAGAGACTTTCCATATGGGGTCAGAAGAAAAACACCCCATGCTCGGGTTTTGCAAAAGGTCTGAGATTCTTTAACATGGTCATGACATTTGTTCTTACTGCATTGTCTCACTATAACTCCATCACATAACCTCGTGCTCGATTTTTGTTATCCCTCTTAGAGGATCTTTTTATAGACTTCCCCACTCACTTCATTACTTCTATCTTTGACGTCTATCAGGATACAGCAACCTGTGATAAGCTCATCTTTCCTTCAGCTATCACAAGGATCCTTCGCCATTTTTCCATCCATATTCCTGATTCTCCCTATTTCACCCCATGGGTACCATCGATGCCGGTTCTGTTTAATGGAGTGAGGCCCAGCTTCGACCGAAGCAGCCGTGAATCGAGACGACAGATACTCCAACCTCCACCATTCCTTCCACCTCCGCTCCTTCTTCTTCGAGTGGTGGTGTGTGTCTTGACGCCATCATGGCGCAGCTTTAGCGCATGGATGCTCGCCTTGACACTCTTAGTGATGAGTTGTGTTGGGTGAACACCCATGTTAGTCATATTGCACAACGACAAGCTTGCCTCGATGGTTTCACTGCTTCTTCCTCTCCTTCTCAGAGGCTTCGGCAGATGAGGATGATGGTGATGATGATGATGAGGATGAGGATTCTAGCTCTTCCAGTGACGAGGAGATGACAACCTCTTGGTGACTCACCCTTTGTCATTCATGACAAAAAGGAGGAGTAGTTTTGGGACGAGAATAGTCTTGTATTTAGGGGGAAAGTTAGCATAGGACATTTTTTGTTAGGGGGAATGTCTATATTTTTTAGGGATGTAGTGGGGTTCTTATGTATTTTCTTTTCTTTCTTTTACCTCATGTATACTAGTCTTGTGATCATTTATTTATGACATACATTATATTTATTTCTCATTTATATATATGATGATGTATGTTGTTTTTCACCTATCTCTCCATGTGTTGTTTCTTTTCTCTTTTTATACACATATTTCTTTATGTATGCAATCCGTTATTTCTATTTCACAATAAGATGCTTTGACGAGTTTTTTTTAAAGTGTTTCAGAAAGACAGGTTGTGAAAATCTATCATGCCATGAACTCTCTTCTTGCAAAGTTTTTCAAGATTTTATGTTAGGGTTAGATTTTATTGTATTCAACAAGTGATTATGAGTTTAGTGATTTAAGACTTCTCTTATGATTCATTTGTTTGTTGCGGTTTTGTCACGGATTGCCAAAAGGGGAGATTGTTAGGACATATGTGGAACTTGTTAGAGACATATGTTATGTAAATTAGCTAATCTTTTGACAAAACGCACTTTACTTATAATTGGGTAGTGTTACACCCCAACCTAATTGCATAATTAAATTACGGATTTATATATATTTAGTATTATCTTAATTACTCTAAGTGCATAAAGCTTTGCTATTGTGATATTATAAAACATCTATGCTCTTTTAATGTTATGGAAAGAAGTCTATAAAGGTAAGGGCTTATATGTAAAGTTATATTATTATTTGGGCCTTTCTAGAAATATAAGCTTATAAGGGGGTGAAAAGTATAAATGTAAAAGTTGGAAAAGGTGGGTTGTGATCTTTTCCTTCCTTAGAATTACACGTGCCCCCACCCCAAAGTCAATTTCCTTATCTTCTCTTGGCTGTACCAGAAGGTTCAGCTCTTCTTTCTCTACTCCTTCTTTGTTCTTGTTTTTTTCTTCTTCCCTTCTTACACAGCAGCACCATCTCACCATCAGCCCTCACTCTCTCACCAAAAATCATAGACATCTCTCTCTAAGAAGAAATTAAACTCTTACCAAAGTTTTAGCTTCAATTGTGGGTAAGTATATATGTTTATTTTCTGTTATGGGTATTTTAATGGTGTAATGGTTGTTTTAGTTTCACTCTTTATTCTCTATTCTGATTTTAGAAGCTGAACTTGTGATTCTGTTTTAGTAATTTGAAAGTTGATGATATTGTGGTCTATTTGATGCTTATTAAGGTATTTTAATATGTTTAGTACAGGCATAAAAATACCCAAATGAAATGAAAGCCAATTGCTATTAGTTGATGATTTCGTAATAACATGTGCTGAAGCTGTCACTGTAACAGATTTGATATTTACAATAAGAAAAATATGTATTAAATCATTTTCTGTGAATTAGGATGTTAGGAGTAGTTTTTATGAATCCTAAGACACATATAGTTGTAATGGAAGTGGTCTCACAGAATTTGGATTGAGATAAAAATAATGGTTTAATTTCTAAGTTTCATGAAATTCTGTCAGGACAGATTTGAGTATGTTGACTTGTATGATTTTTAATAAATCATGGTTTTATGCTTTGACTCCGAATTTTTATGGTATGTACTAGACATCCAGGGGAGTATCTCTGTAAAATTTCATGATGTTTTGATGTGTATGGATAGCCCATTTGTAATTTACAAATGGGGCTTATGCTTCTTAAATGAGCAGTGAATAGCATATGACACACCTGACTTTGTGGATTTAATTTTGAAGTTAGGGTGAATGTTTTAAGCTATAATTTAATATGCTTATCTTTTGGTATGTTTGGATCATAGAGGAATTTTTATGCCTTAGTTTCTCTATGTTTTGGTATGTAATGTGTTTGATGAATGTACCTTGTTTTTGGGGAAACTTTATGTGATGGGAATTAGGATTTTCTTGAGTTTAAGAGTTAGGTTGTGATGGATGTGTAAGTTTATATACTTAGGAAGAGTTTGTTAGTAATAAGTTTTGGTCTTTCATTTAGGTGACGAGAACGAGAACATGGACACTTGAGCTCCTCTTGTACAAATCTCTCGCGTCTTCTGTTTTCAGGTAAGGGATTTGTGACATGTGCGTTTGATAAGTATAAAAATTGTCAAGAAAACTATTATGCATTAAAACCTTTTAATTGGAGATATTACATATAAGCATGATTTAAGTAAAATATATGTTCGTGAGTTGTTCAATCTTATATACATGATAATTTTAGCATATTGATTCTATTATTTATATCATGAACATAATTTTTAAGAATGAAGTGGATATGCTACTGTTGTGAAACATTTATGTAAAAGCAAAGTTATCAGAAAAATATAGTTTTTAGTTATTTCATTATTATGGTCTGAACTCAGCCAGTAGGGGTTATAGTACTGGTATTTCCATGAAAATTCTGATTGGCCATTAAAAGTGGGACTGGCTCTGTACCCGCCCTTGTTGGTAATGGCCAACTTGTGGAGGATGCCAAATTACCCCCATGGTTGAAGATATGTATTATGATATGATCTCGGGATTACCTAGCATTGTGGGGAATGCTGGATGCCTAGCACATTGTGCTAGAAGCCTCCCAAAGTTATGACAGACTTACAATTGGACTGACTAATATGTATATAAATGAGCTATTAAGCTATTTGGAAATTATAAGAAAAGTATGATGATAAGAAAGGTATGTTGAATGTGTTATAAGTCTGATGAGAAGTTTATGATAAAGTATTTTACAGTCTTTTTAAATATAAGGTTACTGAATTATGTTTATGTTTCTTATTATGTCATTTTGTTATTATCCTAAGGGAAAATGAAGTATTTTCACCCAAAAGCTCATAAGTCATTTTAAGAACAATATGAATAGTATGAAGGCTATTTTATCAAAGCTGACATATCCATAAAATATTTGATTTACATGCATTCTTATTAAGGGCCCATGGAGCATAAAACCTTATTGGGCTTCGCAGCTCACCCTATTATATTTCTGTACACAAGTTCTTCCTAGAAGCAGCGAGAGTATTAGAGGCGGCAAGAATTCTGTGAATCTCATTTGTTAGAATGTATAGTTTTTTGTTGTATAGTAGTTTAGCTCTTTTGTTGTATAGGAGGAATCAAGATGTACTTGATCCTTTGAGCACAGATGTAATTCAGAACCTTAGTTTGTTTTGAACCCCATTTGTATGTCTTTGGGGTTAGGTTTGTAATAAGAGTTTTGCAAAACGTTTAGCTATGTAATATTTACACGAATACCTGTGGTTTCAGCCAAGTGGTAATCTTGCAAAGTTTAAATGAGATGAAGTTCAAGGTTTTCATCATTTTTGTATATTATGGTTTTATGTAAGAAAATAAGCAAGAATTCAAGAAACAAATTCTTGATAAGCACCTTCAGTTTAGGTTGGTTCGTGTTAGTATTGAGGTAAACTTAATATTAACATGCTGGTCATGCTCAAAATTCTGAAGTACAGGTTTGGGTCGTGATAGGTAGATCTAGGATGGGTTTAGTACTTTAAGGAATAAGAGTTCAAGTTTAGTATTGAAGCCATACAAATCTGACCAAGAAACAAGTGAAGAAGTGTTGTTCATGAAACCTCGACAGATAGCTCAACAAATGCATATCTATCTAGGTTTAATGATGGATCTCGACGATAACTTGACAGAAGCTGTATTTATCGAGAATTACGAAATTCAGATTTTCAGATCTAATTTCACGCATATCCATGTGTATTTGTGTAGGGTTTCTTTTTTCACAACCCTAGACATATATAAGGATTATTTTAAGGGCCGTCTCAAGAGATGCAAATTTATGCAACTTGATGCAAAGTCATTATTCATGCAAATCGTGACCAAAGACAGAATTTGCCCTAGTTCATCATATTCCTTTTGGAATCTACTGCGTCTTTATGCCAAGGGTTTTGTGACCAAGGATGTTCTTGATCTTCATTGTTGGATGAACTGATGAACTTTGTAGCCAACATCTTTCTCAAGTTGGTGTGTTAGTCACATACTGGGATCCGTGCATCATTTGTTAGTCACGTACTAGGAGCCATGCATTGAAAGGAGAGACTGCCGCTACATTACAAGTCCAATTGGGTATTGGGGTAAGGGTTCAATTGTAAGTTGGTATTAGGTACTGGGATTCCTTTTACTTGTAACTGCTTGTTTTGATAATAGTGGATTCTCAAGAGTGGTAATCTTAAATTTATCTGGTGGGTTTTATCTCGGTGGTTTTCCCCATTCGTAATCAAATCACCTGTGTCAAATTTACTTGTTACTGCATTTAACTTAGTTGGTGATTTGTCTGTGCTACCACACTTATTGCATGTAATTAAATCTAATTAATTCACTTGATTAATTAATTGATTAATTTTACCAAATGGGTCAATACATTCTTGGCCTATCAACCAAAAAAAAGGCAAAAAGAAAAAAGAAAAAATAGAAAGAAAAGAAAATTAAAACAAATATGGTACAACTTCATAAGGCTCCTTCAGAGTTCACGTAGCATCCCAATAGGCAGGGATCTTCAGTGGCATAGTCTCCTCCTCTAGTAGAACTCCCCCTAAGAATGATTTGAACCTTTGTCCATTTACTTTCAAAATCCTATCATCCCTAGGGTCCTCAACTACTACAGCTTCATGGTTAAACACTTCCCTCACAATGAAAGGGCCATCCCACCTAGGTTTTAGTTTATCTTGGCCCAAATATGCATATTTAAGACCATCGAGCAGTGACTTAAGCTCTAGCTATAATGCCTCTTCACTTGGATACACGAGCTTTTTTTCATTCTTTGGTAGCTCCTCAAAGCAAGGCTTCCATCCTTCATTAACTGCCATCACCTGTTGTTTTTCCAAAACCTTTGTGGAATCCAACAAAGAAAAATTTTCAGATACATGAATATCACATTCTAAATCATAAGAACCAACAGAATCATTAAGAAGAGTTTCAAGAGGATCAAAAAAATAATTCTTATTAAACTCTTCTTGAACCACCGCCCCAATGAAGTTCACATAAGCACAGTCATCATCCTTATGTGATTGTTTAGCCACATGAAATACGTTTAGCTCCAAAGTCATGGAACCAAAAGTGAGTTGTATCATTCCATTCCTGCAATTAGTTAAAGCATTAGCTGTTGCAAGAAAAGGTCTACCCAAAATAATAGGGGTATGAACACTTGGATGTAAAACAGGTTGGTAATCTAGAAAAATAAAATCAACAGGATAATAAAATTGTTCAATTTTCACCAACACATCCTCAACAATCCCTCTCGGCTCCCTTATAGAGCGATCAGCCAACTGTAAAGTTACTAAAGTGGGTTTTAACTCACTAAGTCCAAGTTTTTAATATACACTGAAAAGGATCAAATTAACACTTGCCCCAAGATCTAGCAATGCATGCTCCATGATGTAATCTCTAATAGTATAAGAGATTGTAGGACAACCTGGATCCCTATACTTTGGTAGGGTCTTATGTTGGATAACTGCACTTACCTGTTCTGTTAGGAATTCGATCTTCTTCACATGATGCTTTCTCTTGATGGTGCATAGGTCCTTAATTACCTTGGCATATGCAAGCACTTGCTTGATAATATGCAATAATGGCAAATTTATCTTGACTTGATGCAAATGCTCTAATATCTTAGATGTGGTATCCAATTTCTTAGGTAATTTTAAGGCTTGTGGAAATGGTGGAGTGATTGGGCGTTTGCCAATGTCATCAAGCCCAAGTGACTCAATTTCATTCTTCTCTTTTTCAACTGAGGTCTCCTTAAATTTCTTAGTTACTAAAGGAGAACTTTTATCAATCTCTTTACCACTCCTTAAAATGGTCACAGCTTTTACTTCCTCATATTCATCCTTAGAGCTAATTTTTAGGTTTTGACTGTTGGGATTAGGTTGAGTTTGGGAAGGAAGCTTCCCTCTCTCTGTCCCACTCAATGAAATTGTAAGCCTAGTTATATGACTCTTAGTCTCTCTTACCTCTTCATCTAGCCTAGTGAGCATAGATTCAAACTTTTGATTTTTCTCACTTTGCCTTTGAATGAATGTACTAAGTGCATCCTCTAAGGAAGGTCTAGATGATGATGATGCATGTGGTGAATTAAAATTCCTTGGAGTAGGAGGATTCAACACATTGTCACTCTTATAACTCAAATATGGATGGTTTCACATATTTGGGTTATAATTGTTAGAATATGAAGAATTATTTGGGCAGTATGAATTAAATGCATGTACTTGTTCTTCTGGCACATTTAAGAATGATGAAAGTGATGCACATTCATTTGTAGTATGGTTTATCTCATGACAGATTTTACATACCTCCATTAGATCCTCTCTAAAGGTAGCACAACACTCTTACTTCCTTTCATTTTGAGTGCCTTAATTTCTTTAGTTAACATGCTGATTTTTGCACTCATGTTATCATCTTCCCTCAACTTGAAAACTCTTCCACTAGAAGTGGTAGTATTTGTTCTAGTCCAATTAGTGGAGTCCATAGGGCTAGGTCTAGTCCATGTGTTAGAGTGTTCAGCTATCTCATAGAGATAATCCATTGAATCTTCAGGTTCCTTTTGTAAAAAGTCCCTTCCGCATGAGAGTTGAACAAATTATCGGTCCTTAGGTGTAAGTCCTTCATAAAAATAGCTAACCAACCTCCAATCTTTATACCCATGAGTTGGGCAAAAATTGAAAAGGTCTTTGTACCTTTCCCAAGCTTGGTATAAGGTCTTATTCTCTCCTTGGAAAAAAACTAGCTATCCTTCTTTTTGTTGGGAAATTTAGACCCCGGTTGATAAAATTAACAAGTTTTAAACCCAAGTTGTTAATTAGATTTATTATGTATAAAACTTGTTAAAACAAACTAACATCAATATCATGTCAATATAATGCAGTGAAAAATAAATAAGACAAGATATAATATCCCAGGAAAACCAATGAAACAAACTAGTTTCACAGTAAAAAACCTGGGGGAAAACCTTCCCAAAAAGCAATCCACTACAGTAAAGAGAAGTTTCAGATCTAGTACAACACCTTTGTCCCTAGACTCTACAATCCCCGTAGATGAACTTATAGCAAAAACCTTCTACCGCTTCAGAACCTCTGAACTCTTCAATATATGAACGCCACCCCTTTTTGCAAGAATCCCAGTACGTGACTAACCAAAGATGCACGGCTCCCAGTATGTGACTAACACACCAACTTGAAGAAGATTGTTTACTGTAAAGTTCTTCACTTCATTAACAATGAAGATCAAGAAGCACTTGATTACAAAACCCTAAGGCACAAAGACGCAGTAGCTTCTTTCAGAGAGAATACGGCTTCGGTCACCTTTTGCATGTATTCTCCTTGTATTCTCTTATGTGATGGCCTTTAAAATAAGCCTTATATATGTCTAGGGTTATGAGAAAAGAAACCCTACACAAATACATAAGCATGGGCCGAAAATCAGATTTGAAAAATTGATTTTCCTAATTCTCGATAGATAGCTATCTGTTGAGACCTGTTGTGAGCTATCGAGAGCTATCGAGAAGCTATCAAGCTATCTGTTGTAAGCTATCGAGAGCTATCAAGAAGCTATTGAGCATCTAGAAGGTTTCTTGATCGATCGAAGTAGCTATCGAGAGCTATCGAGAATGCGATAAAAAGCAACTGAAGGGTCTTGATAGAAAGTTTAGCTATCGAGAGGTATCCAGGAGCTATCAAGATTTAATAAAGTAGCACTTCTTCACTTGTTTCTTGGACAGATTTGCATGGCTTCAATACTAGACTTGAACTCTTATTCCTTGAAGTATTAAACACATCTTAGATCTACCATATTATAAGTAAAATGTGTTTTGTCAAAAGATTAGCCAATTACATAAAATATTGACATATGTTTCTAACATTGAATCACATATGTCCTAACACTTTTTACTTGCTGGACTTTGTGGGGAGGGAAATGTTTCTTAAAAAACTCTAAAGCTATCTTCCCCCAATTACCTATAGACCTAGGTTTCAAGGTGTAAAGCCAACTTCTTGCCTTATCCTTAAGAGAAAAAGGAAAGAAACGAAACTTAGCAGTCTCAATAACATTTTGTGCATAGAAACTACTAAATATCTCTTCAAAAGCTCTAACATGGACATAAGGATTTTCATTTTCTTTTCCCCTAAAGTTAGGAAGTATTGCTAATAAACCTTGTTTTAGTTCTACATGGGTGCATTATATGGAAACATGATGCATGAAGAAACAGAATTTTGTGTGGGATGCAACAATTCATACATAGTTCTATTCTCATCATGATTATTATGTGTTTTTGTCACCCATGATTAATGAAGAAGGTGAAGGCAAGAGTGTGTCAACAAGATTACCAAAGTCTCAAAATTTTCTAATCTGCCTCTCTTGTTTCTAACCCAAATGCTCATGCAACAATGAATGCACAATAAAATAAAATAAAAAGAAACAAAAAAATAAAAACAAAATAAGGGGAAAAAATGAAATGAAGTTACCAATAGAAGAATTTCCACCAGTTGTGCTTTGCTTCCAAAAAATTGCCTCTTAACATGCAGCAGTTCCCCGACAACGGCGCCAAAATTGCTTGCTCACTCCCAAGTGCAGAGATCATAGCAATATAATTCTTGGAGTAATGAGGTTAAACCACAAAGAGCAGGGTAAATTCAAAGACAATATAATTAAAAAACAATTTGGGTGAAGAAGAAAAGTACTTTTGCTTGATGATTGTTAACAAGAATAATAATAAAAGCTGATTTAAATAAATAATGTAAATACCAGGACATCGAGGTGTTTTCCTATATCGATATGAAATTTTTTGTGATCTAAGAAATTATATATTTCACAATTGATTGTTCTTATACAATTAAATACTTATGATTCGGTTGAACTGAGACAATTCAAGAATGCATGATAACCTAGATTAATAATGCAGTTAGAAAAGTTATTAGAAAAACTCATTCACTTTAAAACCTGATTTATATTTGAAACTATTAGAAATTCAACTAAACAATAAGAAAAACATGATTGAACTTATTGAAAGTATGGAAGAACTAATACATTAAAGAAATCTAATTGAACAATCAAATATGTTATTGATAAAATCTTAGAGAGAATCACATTGAATATTCATACCGTATAGAAGAAACATAACCCCTAACCCTAGCAAAGAGTTTAGGCTGCCATTAGAGAAAGGAAAATACAAGGTTTTCTCTGCCAAATTTGTTCTACACAGCCTCCCTTCAAAAACCTAACGTCAAAAGTGTCCAAAGAAAATAAAACTTTTACTATTTTAATTTTCATCCGAGTTTACAGCAGTAACTTGTGAGTTAATTTTTGCCTTCAAAAATTGAGAATTTCAAAAAACTAAAAATTGAAATGTTTTAGATATTTAAGTCACGGTTCCAACCCATCTGACCTTGTCTAAATTGGATTTTTGAGGAGAGAGATAAGCCCAAAATACTGATCAGTGCTCAAATTTTTTCCTTTTCAGATTCTGCCTCTTTGATTTCTTTCCTTATTTGAAGCTTCCAAACATGGTAGACAACCCAAGCACTCCAGCTACCCCTCCTTAGACATTTAAGCATGGTCCTTTAGCTCCTCTTTAATTCTAGTTTGGCCTTCATTCTCTCACAAACTCTTGTAAACTCATCTTTTTTACATGATTCCCTGAAAGTAGAAAATTACACACAATGAATGACATCTTCTTCAAGAAATTATGTAAAGATAAATAATAGGGACTAATGCAAACCATGACTTAATTATAAAAATTAAGCATAGTAACAAGGAGATAACGCCAACATAAATATATAACAAGTATACATTTTAAGGCGTTATCAGTTGTAGGGACTTGGATTTGATTGAGGAGGTCTACTAGATTCTGGCGTTGCTTATATGAGGCCATGAGTAAAATACTGGCTTGTGTCTTCTGCAACTGCTTGAGGACCTCATCCTATTCAGTGGGTGTTTGTTAGGTAGATTTTTTCAAGGCTTCTATCGGGTTGTCTGTCTCCAAATGTGGGGGTTTGAAATGTCTCCTCCCCCCCCCCCTGTGATGTGGGTAATTTTTTATGGATCATTTAGTTTAGTATCTTGGGGTTTGAAGTGTCTCCCCCCATATATGGATGTTGGGTATGTGGGTGTTGGGTTGTTTGATTGGGGTTCAAAGTGTCTCCTCCCTATATATGGATGTTGGGTAATTTCATTGGGGTTTGAAGTGTCTCCCCCCATTTGTGAACGTTGGGTAGTTTGATTGGGGTTTGAAGTGTCTCCCCCCATATATGGATGTTGGGTAATTTGGGGGTTTTGTAGCATTCTCACTCCATATATCAAACCCTACAATCAACGTTATACCCATCAACTCTTCTCATGTCATCATAAAGCACTTGGGTAAGTCACAAATTAACTCAGACGAGTCCTTTTCTCCTTCTTCTTCAGTCATCAAGCAATTAATCCTCAGTCCTCTCCTAAAATTGTGGTTGGGCAAGGGATTATTGGTGGTGCTAGGCCTTGTAGGTGGTGCAATCACCTTAGTGTCTATTAAATCTTAAATTGCATGACGAAGGCTATAACACTTGTCAATGTCATGGCCTGGACCTTGATGGTAGGCACACGTTTTACTCACATCAAATCTTACAGGTAATGGGTTTGGGATTGGTCTTAGGTCTAAGGGTTTTAGCAACCCCTTTACTTTTAGTTTTTCAAATACTTGACTTACGGGCATATACAACTTATGAAATTCCCACCTAGGCCTTAGAGGCGACCCTTGTGATATTTTCCCGAGGGCAATAAGTTGGTAGGTATTATTTTTGTATATATTAGAAACTTCTGTAGTTTTAGAACTAGACCCTAAATTCTTTTTAAACCTCGATGCCTCCTCATTTTTTATAGAGCCATTATTTATTGCATCCTCAATTTGGGTACCAGCAGCAATCAAAGCTTTAAAATTCAGAAAATACTGAGCAAACAAATACTTATGGTATATAGGTAAGAAGTTTTTTACAACCATGGTTAATTGTTCTTCTTCACTTGGCCTATTCATCATCTATGTAGCTTTGGACCTCCACTTGGTAATGAAGGCAGAGAAGGATTCTTTCAGCTCTTGTTTAGTGGTCTTCAAATCTCTCTTCATCACATCCACTTCTATGTTGTACTTGTATTGATTGTGAAACTCACGACAAACATCCTCCCAACTCCTTGCTCTAGCTTCATCTAAGTTGAGGAACCACCTAAGGGCGGCCCCAGTCAAGGTATTTTGAAACATTTGAGCAAGTAGTTCTTCAATTGCTCCTAAGGGCTACATGGCCCTCATGTACATCTTTAAACGGGACTTTGGGCAGCCAGTCTCGTCGAACTTGTCTAAGGTTGGCAACTTGAACTTGGAAGGCAATCTCACATCTAGGAAAAGCGAGAGTGATTGGTAGTCCAGAAGGTCTTCCATCTTGCAGGCTCTTCTGATCATCTCTTCCACCTTATTTATCCTCTTGTTAATCTTTTTTCACCCTCCAGGATGGAGGGATTCTAATCGGTCTTGTTCTCCTCTTGGCCACCCTTCAGGTTTTGAAACTGTTGTACGACAAGGGTCTTCCCTCAACTGAATTTGACTCACTACTATGGTGTTTAGTAGCTCTTAAGTGTTCATGGGTTCTTTAATATTTGGATGCTTTCCCTCTTCTGCCATGGTGATGGATTCTTTGAACTTCTTGTGGATTGGGCTGTCTTGTAATTCAAGCATAGGATTGTGATGTTGTAATTGCGAAGTGCCTTCTATGCTCACGGGCTTCAGTACTGTGATGGGCTTGGAATTGGAACTGCTAGCTTGAGTATCATCCTTGGATTCTCTTTGGAGTTTTCCCTATGATCTTGACCAAACTCTCCCCTAAGAAAAGGCTTGGTTGGGTCAAACAAAGCTAGGTCCCCATCTACATCAATCTATCAACCAAACAAAAACACACAGGATGCGATGCAATATTGACATGGACCGGCCTAAGGGTATGTTCTAAGTCATTACATTGTAGGGTGGGTTTTTTGTTTTATTGTTTCCCATAACTAGGACGTTACACCTTCCAACTTGTAATGTGATGAATATTACATTGGTCCAAATGGCATGTTCTATTCTTTGTAGTCAACAAGAAATGATCCAGTGACTTTGTGTTATAAGTTGGTAAGTTCACCACTGGGTACCCAAATCTAATGAAGACCGGTGATCTATGGTTACTACCACCATATATTAAGATGGGTACATGCATATTTGTTGTTTTGATGGTACACACTATAACAGTTAGGGAAATCTTTTTACAATCAACATGACAAAACGAACAAAAATATCATACAAACACATCAAAACGTAAGCAAACCAACAAACAAAAACATCAAACAAAAAACAAGAGTATATAATTGGTCATTTAAAGTCTAACACGAAGCTTAGGCCTCAACATCCCTAGTGGAGTCGCCATTGTGAGAGACCGCCAATGGTTTAGGGTGCTCTCAAAAAGAGATTTGGGCGCTTAGAGCACCTCTCTTTTAGGTAATTGTGTGGAGTCGCCACTTATTTTTTACACAAAAAAAAAAAAGAAAAAAAAATACAATTACATGTCCAAAAATACCTCAAATGTCATTAATTGATTATAAAAATACAATTAGGTAGAATAACTTTACAAGGCTTTGGTCTTAGATACAATCTATGTAAAAATTACAAAGCTTTGATCCTAGTTACAATCTACCAAAACAAAAGACAAAACACTAGTCTACTATCCAAAAACCTGAGTTCGGAGGCTAGGTTACGGAATGGGAAGATGTTAGGAACCCATTCCGCCCAGATAGAGTCTAGTCTTCTAAACTCTAATGACCATTATATACCCTTTTGTATGATGTTGAATGATATGTTGCAACACATGTAACAAACACTTAACAAAATTAATTTAAACAAATTTGTCTTATGAATATGCCCTCTTTTTAAAGAAAAATCAGACCTTTTTGGAAGGTTGAGAAAAGTGAAATTTGGTTAATAAAAAAATCAAATCTATTTTGTGATGTTAAAAAAATGGGATTTGATTAATAAAAATTAGGTTTGTTTTGTAAGGTTAAAAAAATGAGATTTGATTAATAAAAATCATATCTGTTTTGTAAGGTTAAAAAAAATGAGATTTGATTAATAAAAATCATATCTGTTTTGTAAGGTTTAAAAAAAATGAAATTTGATTAATAAAAATCATATCTGTTTTGTAAGATTGAGAAAAATGAGATTTTTAATAGAGGATTCATATTCATAATTCAAATCTATTATGCATGCATCACATATTCATGAAATGACCAAAAAAAAGTACTTTAACCTAACTATTAATTCATTTCTTTAAAATTCAAAATCCACAGTTTTTATTTAAAAAGAAAACTATTTCAGAAAAATTTTCAAATCTGTATTTAATGAAAATACAGATCTGTTTTGTATTTTTGAAAAATTTTTAGATTTGTATTTAATGAAAAAAACAGATCTGTTTTGTGACCAGAAAAATTTTCAAAACTGTATTTAATGAAAATACAGATTTGTTTTGACCAAAAAAATCAGAAAAATTTTCAGATCTATATTTAATGAAAACATAGGTCTGTTTTGACTAGAAAAATTTTCAGATCTGTATTTAATGAAAATACAAATCTGTTTTTGTTTTTATAAAAATTTGACAACTAATTGTAGATTTTGAAATTAAAGAAGAATTAAATCACAAACATGTTAAAGATAATTCCAACTAAACATATAAACATGGCATTTATAAATTATGAACAAGATCATAATAAAATCGAACACTTATTAACAAAAATCATGCAATGAATAACTCAACATGTCAATTAAAAGAAAAGAAAAATAAACATAAGAATGAAACTAAATAGCTACTTGCATGAGCGTACCCTTCAATGGAAGAATATTTTAGAAATCAAAGAAATTTTCACCTCTTTGAGATCTCAAATATTTTACTCACAAAAAAGAAATTCTTAAAGCCAAGGCTTCTAGAACGTCTTTAACATAAGGGGAGCAGAGAAGTCATAAAACAAGGGCCCTGAATTTTGATCCTTTTCCTCTATTTAAAGAGGTTGGGATGCTTGAAAAATAAGTTGAATAGGATCAAATACGAATTGGAACGCGTCCTTATCTCTAAAAATTCGAAAAAGATGGGTTTTATCTTAATTAGAAGGTTCCCGAGCCGGGCTAGGCATTTAGGCGAATCGGCAATTGCCATGTGCTAATTAGCACTTGCCATGTGCCGATCGGCACTCCAAGAATGCCAACAGGCCCTCTTGGGTGCCAAGCCCCCTTTTTAGTTTCGATTCGATTTGGACTCCTTTTTTGAGGATTTTAAAGCTGGGAATTACACCTAGACGTGTTTTTAATTCATATTCTAAAAACTAATCCCTTTTTCTTGATATTCAACTCTTTAAAGTGATAATTATCTGATAGATAAATATTATAAAAAACTTAATTATCCACAATTTCTTTATTATCTGGTTATCCACTTTATCCCCATGCAAGCAGGCTTATTCTTGACACTAACCAACAATCAATCACAAAATTATTTAATTAATTTTAATTGTTTAACCAATTAGAATTAATTCAAATTAATCATGCGTGATTAGTTCCACCCAAACAAAATGCATGCAGACCGTGAAAACTTGATCATGCAATATCTTTCAATCCGATAGTCCGATTTAGGAATAGGACATACCGTCGTGACTGTTAGAATCTCAAGATCATTTTTATGATATGCAATGAATGAATTAATACATGTAATGCAACTATAAATTTTGGGTATATGAATGGTCACTCTAGCCATTTCCAAGATTAAATTATGGGTGCAAAATCAAGTATCTACACCTCCTATCCAAAAAAAAAAAAAAAAAAAAAAAAAAAAAAAAGGTCTCATCAAGGCCTTAATCAAGACATTTCGTCAAGAAGAATTTTTTTCTATTATTTCTTTTTCTTTTTCTTTTTCTTTTTCTTTTATAGAAATTTTTTTTTTTAATTTTACAACACAATGTTTAGGACTTTCATTCAGATATTTGCAACAATTGAAAATTGAAAGTTAATTAAGGACTCTGGAGTAGAAAAATGAAACATTAAAAATTGTACAAATTTTTAAAATAAAGAAAAGTTCATATAAAAGTTCTTAAAAGTTTTATAGGTATATTGTTAAATTTTTTAATAGTGCATTGGTTTATTTTTAAATTTACTCTTAAATAGGCAAAATAATTATTTAAATTTCTTACATATGAATTACACTATTAAGTTAATTTATACTTACATCATATTCACGTGGAAATAAAATTTCTGTTAAGATTTTTTTTTGTTTTATTTTTATATTAATTAATAATTTTTATTCAATTTTATTTTCAACTCTAATTTTTCTTTGCACAAACCTTATTTCAAATGCCTTTATCAATTGGGTAGAGTTTTTCTTCCTAAAGGAAAAAAAAAATGAGGGGGAAGTGCTAAATCCACAATATTTTCACAACAAATCATAGATGGTAAGTTGTTATTGGTTTTAATTTAAATTTATCACTGAAATTCCTTTTAAACCCACCAATAACCACCAATAACAACATGCCACTTAATAAAATTTATTGTAAAAATGTTGTAGACATAGCTTTTCTATAAAATTAAAAAAAAAATAGTAAAGTTAACATATTATCTCCCTTACAAATTCAGCTTGGGTCCAATGTCGTGTGCACTAGACTTGATAAGATGTTGCCACGTGTCTAGCAATCGCCATATATCAAAATCTTATCAAGTTTGATGTAGAGGATGCACTATATCCAATCATCTCTCCTTTATAAGGATAAACATTGCCACGTGTCAACATCTTATTAGGTTCAGTGTAGAGGACATACTAGATCAAAGCCTCTCTCTTGTGTGACAATGTTCATCCAAAAAAGAAAATATATGATTAGGATTGGGATTGGGATTAGGATAGCCAATTTGGTACAAAACATACTAATTAGTAATTACTATGCGTTGTTGCTTGATAGGCGGTTGGGGAAACTTTAATCATGTCACAGTATCATTGTCAATTAAGATACTCAAGATGGGGCTTTTCTATTTTAGCCGAAAAGAAGAAGAACAAGAGGAAGCAAAGACAGAGAAACAGAAGAACAAGGAGACCAAACCCGCCGTATTCTTTATTTATTAGTATTATGTATGTGTGATGCATAGCTTAATAAAAAAATTATATATAAATTTTAAAAAATTTTAAGTATAATTTAATTTAATAACAAATAAAATAGTAAAAATATTTTTAAAATTATGGCAAGAGGGACCCTTTATCTCCCAATCTATTCTTGATTTACTTCGAAGGTCTAAATGGCTTGATCCAAAAAATTGTTGCCACTGGTGATCTTAGAGGTTTCTCTTTTCGCCGATGATAGCTTGATTTTTTGTAGGGCAAAGATGGGTGATGTGCAAGCAATCCAATCTGTATTATCTCAATATGAAAAAGCTTCTGGACAGCAAGTAAATGGTTCGAAGACTATTCTTTGAAAAATCGATCCCTGATAGCACCAAAAATGCCTTGAAAAACCTTTTAGGTGTTCTGGAAATTAATGAGTATGAAAAATATTTAAGGCTTCCAGCAGTGGTGAGGAGAAATAAAAAGAAGAGCTTAATCTATATTAAGGAAAGCATTTGGGGTAAGCTTCAAGGGTGGAAAGAGATGCTTTTGTCACAGCCGAAAGAGAGGTTTATTGAAAGCTATTGTTCAAGCCATTCTAACTCTTGCAATGAGCTATTTCAAGTTACCTATGGGTCTTTGTCATGACATTGAGGTTATAATTAAATAATTCTTTTGGGGACAACGGGATGATAGGAGGAAGATCCATCGGAAGAAGTAGGAGACTCTTTGTTTACCAAAGAATGAAGGTGGGATGGGTTTTAAAGAATTAAGAAAAATCAATGAAGCCATGTTAGCAAAACAAGTATGGAGACTGATTCATGACAAGGAATCCCTATTCTATCTGGTTTTCAAGGCAAAATTTTTCCCCTCAGGTGATATTTTTTCAGCACAAGTCAAGTCAAGTTCTTATGCTTGGCAGAGTATTCTTAGTGTCGGAAAGTAATTGCTGCAGGGGCTAGGTGTAGAATCAGCAATGGCCTTAATACTCATATTTAACTATTTATCATGATTTTTGGCTGCCAGGCGAAGGCTCGGGCAAGCTCATCTCCCTAGTTTCTATTCTACCTGCTAATGCTGTTGTGGTTGACCTCATTGATGACAGATCGGGGTGGTGGAATTTGTTGCTGATAGACAACTGTTTTCTGCCCTTTGAAGCGCAGAAAATAAAATCTATTCCAATCTGTTTTACACCCCAGGAAGGTATCTTAATATGGCCGAAGTCTAGGGATGGAAAGTACTCAGTCAAGACAAGGTATCAGCTCCTGCGTGATATGGAAAACAATGATCTGGCTTCGGTTTCAAATAATGAGGAAACAAAAAATTCTGGGCAGGTTTGTGGAGATTGAAAGCGTCAAATAAAATTAAGACCTTTATATGGCGAGCAAGCACTGATTCTCTTCCTACTTTGGAAAATTTGGTGAACGAGAAGTGGTTCATTCAGACATCTGTTTCAGCTGTAACAGAGAGGCCGAGACAGTGATCCACGCCTTGTGGGGTTGTGAAAATCTAAGGGTGTTCTGGGGGACTAACTTTTGTTAGGTTCTAAAGATTAGGAACTAATGTATTTAGAACTTCAATTTGTATGTTGGCAAACCATGATCAAAACAATGTTGAGTCGTGTGTTAGACTTGCTCAAAGTATGGGTTTAATTGTAAAGTTGGAATCGAGTTTTTATGCAGAAGTACTGTTCACTTTCTGTATGACTCGATCGATCGAAAATTAGACTCGATCGATCGAAAATCGTGCAGAACGTTTTTCTGCAGAAAATTCCAACTCAGCCCAAGCCCGTTTTAATGTATAGGGTTTTATGTTTGCCCTAAGTATAAAAGGGAAAACCCTAGCCACGTTTTTAGAGTTCTGTTTTGCTGTGTTTGTGAATCTTTCTTTAAGATCTAGAGGTGTTTACCTTCACATACACTTAGGGTTTACAAACTTGAGATTTATGTCAAGAGTTGTGTAGATCATTACAGTTGCAGAATCAAGAGAACACAAAGATATACAAGCAGGTGCGCTTGTGGATTTGCTGAAGAATTCCGGAAAGAAGGAGTCCGTGGATCTCGGAGCTATCATGGGGTCATGGTAGTAAGTTTCCTACACTCGGGTAGCAATATGACGTTAGTGGTCTAAGTCTATTGTGTAAACTTCGATTCTTTCATAGTGGATTCAGTTTACCTTGAGGATAGCTAGGTCAAATCCTCCCCAGGTTTTTACCGGTGTGGTTTCCTGGGTCATCAGATCTTTGTGTTGTTTATTTTTCCGCTGCTTTGTTATTTTTGCTTAATTGTGTTAACCTAGTTTTAATTAAATTACCTAAGTTAATTACTTGGCTAATTCACTAGGTTAATCTGTTGGGTTTAAGGGGTCTAAACGAACTGACAACTTTGATGAGTTGCGTGTTGCAACAAATCATTTTTTCTCTTTTGCTGATCTTTTCAGGTTGATGCTGCAGAATCCACGAGGAGCTGAAGTCTTCATCACGATTTGCTGGTTCATATGGAATCGATGAAACAAAATAAGAGTTAAGGAATCAATGGTACTATTGGAAAAGCTCTCGGACCTGGCTCTGCAATACCTTATGGAGTTCTAGCAGCTACGTGGCAAACCTATCATCAAGAAGTCACCGAAAAAATTCACTTGGAAGCCACCTGATACAGGTACCTTGAAAACAAACTTTTATGGTACTATTTTTGAAGATTTGGGAGCGGTGGGTATCGATGTTGTGGTTCGTAATTCCTCCGGTTAAGTTTTGTCAGCCCTATCCAAGATTATTCCTCTGCCATTGTCCATAGTTGCTTGGGAAACTATTGCACAGCTCGAAGGGCAATCCATTTTCTTCAAGAACTTGACTTACACGGCTCCACCTTGGAAAGAGACTCAAAAACATCGATTTTGGCGATTAAGAAACAGTGTTTTCACCATCCAGCTGTGAGTCATTTAGTTAAAGACATCATATCTTCAGTTAGTTCTTTTCAGTATTTCTCTCTCGTACACATCAGCAAGGCAATGCTTTAGCACATGCTGTAGCCCGGAGAGCGAGACTTTCTTTTTCTGGTTTAATTTGGATGGAGTTAGTTCCTCCAACATTTACAAGGTCTATGTTTCGGATTACTTAGCAATAAAATAATTTGGCCTCTTTTTTGGCCTGTTTCTCAAAATATGTGTGTGTGTGCATGACACTTAAAAATCTTTCCATTATACTTGCTAACATGAAGAGTAGTATAAGTGCTAACAATATATAAATTTCTTGCATATATAACCAAAAACAAATTCTATAAATTATGAAAATAAAATAAAAAATCCATAAATTACAAAAATAAAGTATCTCGATTGCAATGTAAATGTTCAAGTTTACTTATAAATTACCAATCATAGCCTTTTTTTTTTTTTTTTTTTTTGAGAAAAAGGTAAGCGAAATTTTATTAAGAAACCAACACCAAACACAAACAAACTCAAGGTAAATTTGATTGGAATACATCATCCACATCCTTGAATAGAGCTTTTACCCACACATCAGTGTCTACAAATAAAACTACATTTTTAGCTAAACTATGTGCTAGCCTATTCCTTTCTCACCAAACATGCTGGAACATACAGCTCCTCAACGTTCCTCCAAGTCACTTGGTTTCATCAATGACGTGGCTAAACAGCGTACGACAACAACCAGAACAATTCAAAGCTTGAATAACCCGAAGGCAATCGCCTTCAATTATTACTCTAAACAAGCTCAGCTCCCTTGCAAAAAGCACTGCCCTTTAAGCGGCCAAAGCTTTAGCCATTTCAACAGACTGAACAAAGCCAATATTCTAACATAAAGCTGCAATGACCTGCCCTATATGATTACGATAAACTACACCAACTCCTGCCGAACCAAATCTTTCGAAAAAAGCTGCATCAAAGTTAGCTTTGTAGCAATCTTCAGGCAGAGAAGACCAACGCACCTGTGGACGACAAATGGGCTTGCGCTGCTCCTAAGGATGTACATCCCAATACTTATCAACCAACATCCTCTCTGTCCCCCAATTCATGTAACGGCCATATAGGTTGACGTTCCCTCACCCTATTACGACGCTGCCATAAACACCAAGCCACTGTGGTAATGAAAACTCGACCCAGCACTGAAGAGTACCTCTAGTAACTCAAAGAAAGTTTGGCACTTCCTCTGAACCAAAAAATTAAACCTTAGATCCGTCATCCAAACTGAACGGGCCTGATCGCATAGCCATAAACAATGCAAAACTAATTCCAAGTGATCTCCACAGCCATCACAAACATTACCGATTGGGATGTGCCAAGTCAGCAGGTTCTGTTTGGTGGGCAAAGAGTCCTTAGCAACACACCAAATGAAATGCCTAATCTTATTAGGAACCCAGACCTTCCATATTTTCTTCCAAACCAAACCAACGGTAGCAGGAAAGGATGAACTCAGCAAAGAGAGATTCTCTGCATCTACAAGCATACGGTATGCACTCCTAACACTATATCCACCATCAGAGGTTAATGGCCAAATCATAATACCCTCTTCCCAATCCTCACAAACCTAGATTTTTCTCACCAGATCTGCTTCTTATGGGAGAAAACAACTCGCAGGGCGACCTGGATCCCAGACCCTCGTACCAGGTAGGAACAAGTCACAAACCCAAAGAACTGAAGAATTGACATTTGGAGAGATGATTTTGCTATGGTGTGGTTCAGGCAGCCACCTATGGTGCCACACATCTATCAATTGTCCATTGTCAACCCTCTATATCGCGCCTTTCTCAATAACCTCTCGTGCTTGCAAAATACTCCTCCATGCATAAGAGCACTTAAAATGAACTGAAGCCTAAAGAATATTACCATTCAAGAAATACTTAGCACTAAAGACTTTAAAAAGGAGTGTGTCTCGTTGGTGAAAAAGACGCCAAACCTATTTAGCCAACAAAGCATTATTGAACTTCTGAAAATCCCATACCTCCAATTGATTTTAAAGAGCATAGAAAGCTCTATTTAACCCAGTGAATTTTCTTCGCATCACCGCTACCCCACCAAAACTTTTGAATCATGGCTTCAATATCTTTACAAAGACCCACGGGTAGCTTGAAAACACTCATGGAATAAACAAGGATAGATTGAGCCACTACCTTAATCATGATTTCCCTCCTAGCTTAAGACAACAACTTTTCCTTCTAACCTCGCATTCGGACTTAAATCCTTTCTTTGATCTGAGTAAAACACGCTTTCTTGTTCCTACCAATAAAAGAAGGCAGACCCAAATATTTCTCATAGTGTCTGATGGCCGGGACATTGAAGGCCACTTTTAGGGCTTCCTGAGTAGCAGTCATAGCCATTTTGATGTTGCCATAAGTGAGGGAATAATCAGCATAATCAATTAAAAACACCAACTCAAAAAATAATATCAATAATTAAGATGAATTGCATTATCTAAATTTTTTTAATAAAAAAAACCCATAGAATTTAAGTAATAATTGAACTATGTTAATGGAAAAATAGAAACACAATAAAATAAAAAAGATAGCTCTTCTCACATAAATCTCCTAATTTCATATTGTAGATGAGTTCCATCCCAAATAGATTCGGTGATAAAATTTCTTGTATATATGACCGAAATAAATATTCCTTAAATTACAAAAAAAAAAAAAATTAAGTATCTAGACCTTCTAGGGCACCACACTCAAAATAATTTTAAAAATAGATAAATAAAGGTACACAAAGAGAAAACAAATATTGTATTGCAATGTAAATGTAAAAGTTTACATATGAAGTACCTGTGTCTAGCCATTTTGATTTTGACATTCGTGTTTAGCTATTTTGATATTGCCATTAATCAGCACAATCAATTAAGAACACAATCAAAAATATATATCAATAATTAAGACTTTCAACCTTAATGTGTCTGAAATTATAGTTGAGATTCTCCAAGCAATACAAGAGTCTGGCTCTTGTAGATCCTTAATGCACATTTTTGAATCGCTCTCAATTATTGCTTGGCTAAAGTTATGGTCAATCACTTGCTGAGAGGCCATATTAGTTGCTTCTGCTTCTGCTTAGACATGGACATTGGTTTCTACCTGCTGTATGGGCAAAAACCAATTCCCCTTTCCAATCTCTTTCAACAATAGCAATAAAGGATTTGTCTTATCCTACTAGGGCCTGCCCTAGACATTTTAGGGCCTCAGGCGAGAATTAAAATGGGGTCTTTTTTATATTTATGTATTAATAAAATCAATATTTATTTAATAATTTTATATTATAATATATTTCATTTAAAATTTATTTTTCTTGCCTTTTGAAATGCAAATTGACTAATTAAATTTTTGTATTCAAATTCTTCTAACATCTCTTGTTCAATTGATATTATAGCTAATCCACTTAATCTTCTTAGGACATTATCGATCTTAGATATGATTTTATTCATTTTAATTTTGAAAAATTTCTTTTTGCAAAAGAAGCTGTAACAGGTATTGTTAGTAAGATTCTATAAGTAATGCATATATTTGGAATGAATCTAACATTTTTATATAATTTAGTATGTCAATTGGAGTATATTTTTTTATTTGTAAAATTTCTTTTAAAAATTTTAACTCTGAAAATAAATCTAAACCATCAATATCATAATAATTATCATGTTTACAAAAAGATTCAAGTTTAAGACAGTATCTTTGCAAACTATCATCATCTAGTGGTTTCAATTTCGTGAAGTTAAATAGAAAATCAAAAATATCTTCTGTTAGGACTCAAAAGGAAAAGCCCAGGCCCACTTAGAATAGTGGCTCCCAGTCCTTCAAGCCAAGCCTAATACAATGAATTTTTAAGAGAGTAGGCTTCCAAGTCAATTGCAATGCTA
The DNA here is from genome assembly GCA_033629205.1 of Lithocarpus polystachyus. Classification (NCBI taxonomy): domain Eukaryota; kingdom Viridiplantae; phylum Streptophyta; class Magnoliopsida; order Fagales; family Fagaceae; genus Lithocarpus; species Lithocarpus polystachyus. The sequence goes on along the minus strand of CM066163.1, from coordinate 10,696,235 downwards.
TGGAAATTACAAACTTAGAACCAAAAGAACTAAAGCAATTAATATGAATGAAAGGAATAACAATTCAGTATAAATTCTTCCTCGAGCAAGTCCGAGGATGGGCTTCTCATTAATAGGCAAGGGTGATGTTCTTACAGTATGATCCTTTACTCTATCTCTCTTTTTATTTTCTCTTGTAGAATGTTCATCCCCATTTTTTGAGAGGTTCCTTTCCTTATATAGCCCCTTCCATTGCACCTCAGCCCTCCATCTGTACGTCTCAAGGGAATAATTTGGATGCTTGTCACATCAAGACCCTTCTGGAGGTGGTAAAGAGAGCTGTGAGATATGAAGTCATTGTTCAGGTGTCTTTTCCTCATAAATATGACCAGTTCAGTTGGTGCAGTGCATTAAATGTGGAGGTGGTAGTCACCTTCCCAAATATTTCCCCCTTCCGTTGCTTGCATGACTTTGTTGTCTTCCCTAAAGCCTTACTTTCCAATACAAGGAGTTACATAAAATACTTCCGATGTGCATTTGCTCCTCAGTATCCTCAGTTGACGGACCAATTAACCTTCTTTCCTCAAACCTCTTATTCCCATTTTTAGTCCGATTCTAAATGATCTTGACGTCTTCCCTCCTCGGTCTTGGTCCACGTGTCAAACTTCGGTTAACATATGTGTGGGTCTTTGATCGTCCTCAGACAGGGCCCATGGCCTGAGAATGTCCTCAGATCATTTACTCCCACATATTCATATATTTGAAATTGTTCAAACCTATTCTCAATATAAGAAATAATCAATTCTAAAAGATTTTTCAGCAAATCGTGTTGTCTCATTATGAAAATTTTCAATAAATTTTTTCTTTCTATGAATTATACTTTTCTCACAAAATATAGGTTCTATTTCCAAAATTGAACATCATTGTTATCTTGTAATTGTATGGTTTCATTATCTTCTAACTTTTTTTGGTGAATTTCTTGCTCATTTGTGATATTTTCATCTAAATTTTGTGTTGTATTTTTTTTTTTTATTACTAATAACAAATTTATCCATTAATCCTTTTTGAGACTTAATTAATTTTTCTTCTTTTCTTCTTTTCTAATGAAACAATATTTAAAAATAAAATAAACATTATCTATAATATATTTATAACGACTGAAATAAAAAATAACTTTCAAGTGTAAAGCAATAGAAACTGATGTATATAAAAAAGTACTATTGTGGCTCTAACTTTACCGAACAATAACAAGTATCTAGCAATCTCAAGTTCTCAATATGCATAAATATAAAAACGCAAGATTAAAAATTAAAAAAAAAAAAAAATCCAAGGCCAGAGGTACAACTCCACCCATAGCCATGTAAGTCTTATTGACATATTTGATAAGACTCCACCCACAAATAAAACAAAACCAATCCTACTACCCATAACCAAAAAAAATGCAAGATTTAAAAGAAAAAACTCCAAGGCCCATGGCCCCTTCCAGAGATAAGAGTCATAAGACTCTAGTCTGCCCACAAGTCTTATTAGATAAGACTATAAGACTCCACCCACAAAACTACGGCACCATCTGGATCTACAGAGGAAAAGTCATAAGAAAGACATAGAATAAAACTATACCTAGAGAGCACAGAATTCAAACGGATCATTGATTAAATCGGAGGAAGCATGAGCCACCAACAAAAGGATTTAAGAGTAGACCCAGTGGAGAGAAAAAAATGAGAGAGGCAGAGAGCAAGAGTAAGAGACAAAAGGTATGAGTAAATTTTAGGAATTTGAGATTTTTCATTTGTTTTGAATCTTTTGATTTGAGATTGTACTGAGGGTAATTTCTTAGATCGGATTTGCATTTTATCCAATTAAATTTTGATTTTTCTAGAGGTTTAGAATTATATTTTTGAGATAATTGATTTCGTTTAGACCAAAGAATTTTTTGGGTACCAATGTTTACAAATATGTTCTATATTTTTTGTTTTTTGGTCACAAGGATGTATCAGATTTTTTGGAATTTCATCTTAAACTTTTTTTTTTTCTACAACCCCTTCTTTTTCAAAATTTTGGGGGCCCCTTCTAGGCCTTATGCTATTTGCCTAATTGGCCTAGGGGAAGGGTCAACCCTGTATCCTACAGTTGAATCACAGTTAAATTTAACGACTCCACAGTTTGGACTTACCCATTTCTTTGTCCTTTGAGCAATTGGAGACAAGTAAGGAAAACCCAAAGTTGTAATATGACAAAAAATTAGAGCACCAATAGTATTTCCATGAAAATCCATCATATAGACTGGCTTTCTGGTGAAGAGTAGCTATGAAGCTGTGGATAATTTAATATAACTAGTGTGTAATCCCATGCATATGCACGGATACATTTAAAAACAATCACAATTACATATATATATATATATATATATAATTTAGAATCTAATTAGATCTAAACTCTTTTGTTTTTGCATTCAATAATTTACTTGCCACAAAAATTAAAAAAATTGATGAAACACATGCGCAAAATTGAACTCCAATTAAAATTCAAATTAGAATCTAATTGAATTTAGACTCTTTAATTTTTGCATCTAATAATTCACTTGACATACAAATTTAAAAATTAGATGAAACATATGGCTCAAAATTAGACTCCAATTTAGAATTTAATTAGGATTTCTCTTAACTTTGGCTATATATATATATATATATATGTGTGTGTGTGTGTGTGTGTGTGTGACTTATAAACTTGAATTGTTTTTAGTTATACAAAAAAAAAGGCTCATAAATATAAAATCATTCAAAAATTATATTTTTTTTTATAGTTTACTTATATTAGACTCCTCGTTTTTTACACTAAATTAACTTATTTGATACAAAGATTAAAAACAATTAGATTAGATGAGACACATGGCACAAAATTAAACTCTAATTGAAATCCAATTTTTACATTGAATTAACTCACTTGGCACAAAAATTTAAAAACTTAAATTAGATAGGACACATGGCGTAAAATTAAACTCTAATTTAATTTCAATTTAAAATCTAATTGGATTCTTTCTCTACTTTACCTATTATTATATATATAGATTTGTGTTCTTTAAGTCATCCTCAAATTTTAGTACTTATTCCAAGCATATTCAAACAGAAAGAACTATTGGTCTCCCCAACAAGAACAACTCTTTTTAGGCTATATAAAAAATTGAAATGCATTAAGACTCAAAAAGCTAATAATAGAACTCCATCACAACATGCTCTTTGCTAAACAAATTTGTTAACATTACATCTACTCATCAACACAAAAAATCAGCTACAACATGAAGATACAACTTGCTCAGCAATTCAATTATACAATGGCAACAATGGAAGGCAAAAATAATGATGCCATGGCCGAGACAATTCCAATCCGTACTATTTGTTTTGATTTTTTCCATTAACAAGATGAATCTCCTGAATGAATTAGAAAATTCAAAGAGTAGCATGACATATTTCTCAATATGACAAATCTCCCTCAAGACTACACAACATACAAATAAAATAGCTTAACATCTGATGAAGCTCTTTCGAATCAGTAGGCTGGATGCTTGGACTTTGATGATCTGAAAGGCCTGCAAAGAAAATAATGAATCAAAGGAGACCGGGGTTGGCCGGCCTAAGACCCTCCGATGATGAAGTCAGTTTTCCTCCTCTAAATTGATAAACTCTCAATTTTGTAAGAAGTTATTTTTAAAGAGATTCACTTACCTTCTTGTGTCGGAGAAAGGATGTTTATATAGGGCCGAAGTGACGGTTACTATCCTGCAACTGCTCCCTCATTTGTGGAAGCCAGGAAATAACTGCTATGGGAAGTTGAAATAACTTCTCTTTCTTATAATCCTTCCACGTTGCGTGTATTTCTTCACTGCGTAGGAGGATTTCTGTTGAGACTCATCCATGCTTGGACGGATGTTGCTGTAAGTACTTTGGACGAGGTCTTTAAATCCTTAGATCTAAATGAACGGAGAGGGAATGGTTTATATGTATGGTTGCAGTGTGGCATTATCAAGCTGGTCTCATGGACGAGCTTTGCCTTTTGCAGACGACAGCGCAAGGACGAGCTCGTCCTTGTGGATGACAACATAAGGACGAGCTATCCTAAGTACCATTAGTTGCCCCTTCGTCCTTGTCTTGTCGTCTCAGAGGACGTATCATATTTTTCTCTTTCCTTTTATTGTTGTGTATATATATCTTTATTATTTTATTATTTCGAAAACGCAATTCAAACATGACTCCTCGTTTTTCGAGTTATGCCACGTGGCGTGTTCTGGTTGGCCCCACTGCTTTAAAGGGGGTGAAAATGTTACCTATAAATAGTAGAATTCCTCCTCTGCCCCTTTCATTTCGAAAGATTTTCCTTCTTGATTTGTCGTCTAGAATTTCGTCTAGAACTCACTCTGCGTCCATAGTCTTCCTCCGTCTAAAGCCAGGTATTTCTCCCTCCTCGTCTTTAGGTTTTTAAGTTTTCAAAGATAATGTCAACTGTGATTTCGTCATCCAGCAATAGTACGGAAAAGGCTATTGACGAGTATCAGGACGTCACTAGCTATAGCAGTTCTGATAATAGTAGTCATAGCAGTAGTGGTAGTGGGGGGAGTAGCACGGATGAGGGGTACATCTCTGGTGTCCCTGGGGTCCCCTTAGACGTTCTACAAGAACAACTAAGGAAAACTTCTGGGTCTCACGCAGGTACCTCGTCCAATGTCCCTCCGTCTAGTCCTTTGGACGAGGAGGAGACCGTTTACAGCTGTGCCATAGGTGTTTCATCAAAAACAAATGAGCAAAGGCTCAACAATCTTAGGTCATGGTATCAAATTCCTAACGAGCTTAACCCTAGATTGCCCGTCCGTGGAGAGTGGTGCTGTAGCCCTCGTTTTGGTATAGGTGTTTATGAGGCCTATTTTTTGGGGGGTTTGAGGTTACCTTTAAATTCCTTTGCTAAAGAGTTACTAGTTAGGTTAGGTTTAGGAGTTTGTCAATTTAACCCCAATGCATGGAGTTTGATCATCTCTATGCAAGTTTTGTGGAGTGAAATGTTTGGAAGGGACCGTCCTCTCACAGTGGACGAGTTTCTCTATTGTTATAAGCCTTCTGAAATAAACCAATCCCTTGGCTTCTATCAGTTCATAGCTAGGGGCTCACATTGTAGGTTGATTAAGTCCTTGGCCTCGTCTGATAGGAACTGGAAGACGGAATTCTTTTTCGTCTCTGGTAGTTGGGCTGGGCACTCTGTGGACGTTGGTAGGGATACATTTGCCCCTTATGAGGGAAGCTTAGGGAACCTTAGTCCTGAGGGTAAGTCCCTTACCCTCTTCTCTCTTCTTTTTTTTTTTTTTTTTTTTTTTTTTCCTTACAGTGCTCTAACTTTCAATTGCTGGTTTGCTTTATAGCTGTTGCTCGTCCCTCCCTAAGCAAGTTCCTCCGTGATCGCGTCCAAAGAGCTCGTCTACATCCTGACAGGGATTTCCATTCTTTGGTTTCTCTTAGACGTCTAGCCAAGTGGGGGCTTGGTCCAGTACCGTCCGACGAAGCCATTGCTCACAAAATCACTGTTCGTAGACGTAAGTTTCTGACTTAGCAAAGATATGTTTCTTTGTTTGTTCTTTCCTCTTTTACTTTGGTTTTGATTTAATTTCCATTTCCTTACTTTGTAGGATTGATGACCATGAAAGAAAATAGGGGAAAGGAGCCAATGGGTGAGGGGAGTCGTCCTGAGGTCCATTCCCAGGCTCGTCCTTCTTCAGGGGACAAGAGGAAGGCTGTATCTAAAACTCTCGACTTAGGAAATTTACCTAGTCGTAGAGGGAAGAAGCCCAAGCATGGATCATCCCAAACAGTGACCAGGTCTACCCTCCCCTCGTCTTAGACACTAGTCCAAGTCTTGGACGTGGATTCTCCAACTCCTGAAGTTACTCCGTCCAAGACTCCTCCGTCCAAGTCAGCTACGCCTACCTCGTCCTAGCCTCCAAGAATCCCCTTTAATCTAGTTGAAAATGAAGACCTGGCTTGGGAACGATTCGAGAAGGTCGTGTTGGACGAGGACATAGCTACATGCTATGACATGTCTTTAAAAGACTTTGAATGTTCCGGCGTCCATGATCTTTTTAAGGTATATACCTTATCTTTGGGTCGTCTTTCCCCCCTCTTTGTTTTTAGAACTTTTCCTCGTCTAACCTTTATTATATTTTCCCTTGCAGGCAATGTCCAAGTTCATCGCGGCGTCGAGGCAAGCCACTGAATTGGACAAGACGAGGATCTTGTTGGAGATGAGGGTGCAGGAAGTGAAGGACGACTGCAAGAAGTGGGTTGAGGTGGCAGCCAAGTCTAAGGACGAGGTCAGGGAGTTGCAAAATCATGCTGAGGCATTGAAGGCTGACATCGTCGAGAAGGATACTCGTCTTGGTCACCTCCAAAGGAGGAACGACGAGCTGAGTACCCTTCTTGAGAAAGCCAGGGAAGAAGCAATTGTTTAATTCAAGGCGTCCAAGGAATATACTGACCTATTGGACGCCAATTACGCAGCAGGGTTCGAGGACTTCAGGATGGACGCTGCGAAGAACTTCCCAGGGTTGGACTTCAGTGCCATCAGACTCAACATTGGTGGTGCCACCACTAGCTCCCTCCTCCAAACGAGCTCGGAGGACGTGAATATTGAGGACGATGCCACCACCCAGCCTACTCAAGACGAGCCCAATGACGCCCTTCCTCAACAATGAAGACTAGCTTTTATCTGCTCATCTACCTTATTATTATCTTGTTTTTTCTTGTTTTTGGTTTTGGCCCATTGTTTTGGCCCATGTGATGTAACCCAAGTACAATTAGCTCGTCCAAATTACTAGGACGAGCGCATAAACAAGTTTAATTTTGTTTTAAGTTTCTCAGACGTTGGTTATCCTTTGTGATTAATGAATGTATGTTTACTTTTTCATTCATTTGAATGTTGTACGGATGGAATTACTTGCATTCCTGCATTCCCAATTTTTAATGTCCATGAATTTATTCACTTTGAATATCACTTGATTCTATAACACTCATCCATAGGTGTTACTTTTTCAAACGTCATGGAATTATCTTTCCCCTTCACCATTTGGACGGCTTTTTGCTCGTCTTTGGGGCAAGTTTGTAAGTTTCAAGTTTCAACTTTACTCGTCCAAGGGCTTGATTTCTTAAGTTGAAGTTTCCCAAGGATCATATGCATTTCTCGTCCATGTCTAGTCCGAGTATTCCTCGTCCACGGTCGAGTTTGTTTAGCTTAGGCTCGTCTTTTATTTAAGCATTGCCTTGTTTCCTTGTTTAAGGAAAGTTTAGACGATATGCCCCTTTGTCTAAGGGTTTGCGCTCGTCTTTAAGCCTTGGTCTGTTTCGTAGACGGAGTCATGGAGTTGGCTATATTACATGTATTTAAACATCCAAACCACTCATTACCAAATACAACGTCGATAAGTATGGCACATTCTTTTTAGAAAGTAGTGCCTTATTTATACAGACATCCAAAGGTTACTTCGTCCATAGCTAGTTTAATAACTAAACATTTTGAGATAAAAACATTACATAATGCTGAATAATAACGGCAAGTACTCATTTTGGATTCGTCCAAGAGGGTCTCGTCCAAGCTGGTGCTTGATTATTACTGGTAATACCTTCTCAGGTGCTCAACGTTCCAAGGGTGTTCCAATTTCCTCCCATCCAATGCTTCTAAGTAATATGACCCTTGTCTTTTATAGTTGACAACCCTGTAGGGTCCTTCCCAATTGGGTCCCAATTTTCCCTGAGCCAGGTTCCTGGTTGCAAGAGAGACCCTTCTCAGAACGAGGTCCCCTATGTTGAAACGTCTTGGCTTCACCATCGCATCGTAGTGCCTAGACATGAGGTTTTTGTACCTCGCTGTCCTTTGCTCCGCTTCCATTCTTACCTCGTCTATGAGATCGAGGCTAAGGCGCAACTGATCCTCGTTATCCTTGCCTTGGTACCGCATCACCCTGTGGTTTGCCATGTGGACTTCTGCAGGTATCACCGCTTCACTTCCATAAGCTAACTTAAAAGGAGTTTCTCCTGTAGGGGTTCTTGCAGTGGTTCTGTAAGCCCATAAAACACCGGGTAGCTCGTCTGGCCATAGCCCCTTTGCCCCCGCAAGCCGAGTTTTGATGATTTTCAACAAAGAGCGGTTTGCAACTTCTGCCTGACCGTTGGCTTGATGGTGGGCGGGAGAGGAGTAATGATTGTCGATTCCAAAGTGCTCACAGAAATCTCTGAAGAGGGCGTTATCAAATTGCCGCCCGTTGTCGGACACTAGAACCCTGGGCACTCCGAATCTACACACGATGTTTTTCCAGAAGAAGTTCTTGACATTTTGCTGTGTTATTTTCACTAAGGGTTCTGCTTCTATCCACTTGGTGAAGTAATCAATCCCAACCACCAAGAATTTCATCTGTCTGGTTCCAAGTGAAAAAGGACCTAAGATATCCAACCCCCACTAGGCAAAGGGCCATGGGGCCATCATTGGAGTTAGATATTCTGTCGGTTGTCGGGGGATATTGCTGAAACGCTGACATTGGTCACATACCTTGACGTACGCCTTCGCGTCTGCTTGAATGGTTGGCCAATAATATCCTGCACGGATAACCTTATGAACCAACGCTCTTGCCCCCGAGTGGTTACCACACGCTCCCTCGTGGATTTCTCTCAACACATAGTTCGACTCGTCCGGGGCTAAACACCTCAAGTAGGGCTGGGAGAAACCCCGTTTGTACAGCACTTCACCCATAAGAATATATTTGGCAGCTCTGATTCTTACCTTCCTGGCTTCACCTTCGTTTTGTGGAAGCCTTCCATCTTTAAGATAGGCAATTATTGGAGTCATCCAGTTTTCTCTTTCTCCTACCTCTTGGACTTCCGGGAGGTCTATGCTTGGCATGTATTGAACTTCGTCAATCTTATCCATGGCTTCTCCTGAAGAGGCTGCCTTCGCCAAGGCATCTGCTTCCATATTTTCCTCCCTCGGGAGTTGGACAAATTTGGTGTCGTTGAATCCCTTGATAAGTTGCCTTACTTTATCCAGGTATTTCATCATTCGTTCTTCCTTGGCTTCACATGCTCCATTTACTTGGTTAATGATCAACTGGGAGTCTCCTCGGACGACGATGGATTCTGCCCCCAGAGCTTTGGCTAACTCTAACCCTTTAAGGAGTGCTTCATATTCGGCCTCATTGTTAGTGGGTTGGTATTGCAGTCGGACGGCGTACTCCAACTTATCCCCCTCGGGTGATCTAAGTACAACCCCAACTCCTCCAGAATGCAACGTGGATGAGCCGTCCACGTTGATATCCTACTTCCGAACTTCGCTCAGTTCATCCAGCTCTCCTTGTCCAGGGGTAAACTCCGCAATGAAGTCCGCTAGCACTTGTGCTTTGATCGCCTTCCTTGGTTGGTATCTAATGTCAAACTCACTTAGCTCGACAGCCCATGGGACGATCCGTCCGGCTGCTTCCACCTTGTTCATCACCTTTTTTAATGGATGGTCCGTCTGGACGTTGATGACATGGGCTTGGAAGTAGTGCCTTAGTTTCCGTGAGGCTGTAATCAACGCAAAAGCCAACTTTTCCATTATAGGATACCGTCCTTCCGCCCCTTTGACTGCTCGGCTAGTGTAATAAACTGGTTTCTGAACTTTTGCGTCTTCTCTGATTAGAACCGAGCTCATTGCATGAGAGGACACTGCCAAGTACAGGTACAATTCTTCACCAGGGATCGATGGGCTCAACAAAGGAGCTGTGGTAAGATATGCCTTCAGGGCTTCGAAAGCTTCCTGACATTCGTCCGTCCATTCGAACGCTTTCCTAAGAATCCTGAAAAATGGCAAACACTTGTCAATGGCTCTAGAAATAAACCTGTTAAGGGCAGCCACTCGTCCGGCAAGAGATTGGACGTCCTTAGTGTTGTGCGGGGGTTTCATATCCAGTATTGCTTTAATCTTGTCAGGGTTCGCTTCAATCCCTCTCTGTGACACCATGTACCCGAGAAATTTTCCTGATGAAACTCCGAAGGCACACTTGCTGGGGTTTAGCTTTATGTTGTACAGCCTGAGCGTGTCGAAGGTTTCCTGTAGATCGTCCAAATGTTTCATCTCGTCCGGGCTTTTTACTAACATATCATCCACATAGACTTCCACATTTCGTCCAATCTGGGGTCGAAACATGTGGTTTACCAACCTTTGGTATGTTGCCCCTGCGTTCTTCAAACCAAAAGGCATCACCTTATAGCAAAACAGGCCTTGACTAGTGATGAATGATGTTTTCTCTTAATCTCTTTCTTCCATTCTTATCTGGTTATACCCGGAAAAGGCGTCCATGAAACTCAGCAATTTATGACCCGCAGTCGAATCCACCAATTGATCAATACGCGGTAACGGGTAACTGTCTTTGGGGCAGGCTTTGTTTAAATCAGTGAAATCCACACACATTCTCCATTTGCCATTAGCCTTCTTGACCATCACTACGTTGGCCAACCAATCCGGATAGTAAACCTCTCGAATGAAGTTTGCTGTAGTTAACTTTTGGACCTCTTCCTTGATGGCATTATCTCTGTCAGGGGCGAATACTCTTTTCTTCTGTCGTACAGGCTTTGAGGAAGGATGTACATTAAGACGGTGGGCGAATACTCTTTTCTTCTATCCCCGGCATATCTTCATGCGTCCATGCAAATACATCAGCATTCTTCCTCAAGAACAAGACGAGGTCCTCTTTTACCTTATTTTCCATTCCTGCTCCAACCCTTGTCTGCCTTTCGGGTTTATCCTCGTCTACGGAAACATTCTCTAGTACTTCAGTTGGTTCAGCTACAACTTGTCTCTCCTCAATGTTCATCACTTGCGTGCGCTCGTCCATGGCTAGCATAGCCAAGTAGCACTCTCTTGCTGCTAACTGGTCTCCTTGTACCTGTCCTAATCCGTGTTCTGTAAGAAACTTGACCGACAAGTGATAAGTGGACGTGACTGCCTTCCAACTGTTTAAAGTTGGTCTTCCGATGATGGCATTGTAAGAGGATGAGCAGTCGACTACCAAGAAATTGACGTTGTTGGTTACCTGCTGTGGGTGTGTGCCTACTACCACGGGCAAGGTGATAGTACCCACCGACTGCACCTTCATCCCACCGAACCCCACCAAGGGCGAATTCACTGGGCGAAGTTGGTTTCGTCCAAGCTTCATTTGTTGAAAAGCTGGATAATACAAAATGTCTGCTGAACTTCCATTATCTATCAACACCCTCCTTGTTGTGTAGTCTGCGATGAGTAGAGTGATGACGATGGCATCGTCATGGGGGTGATGAACCCTTCCAGCATCCTCGTCCGTGAACGTGATGGCCTGCTCGTCAGTTGTCCTACCTCCGGACGGCCGTCCAGAGAGCTGGACGTTCTGCACTACCTTCAAGTATGACTTCTTTGCCTTGGACGACTGCGCCATTGAGTTTCCTCCTATGATTACTCTTATTTCTCCGAGCGGGGGACGTGGCGACTCCTCCGCCTTTGCTTTCGGTTTTTCGTCCTTGTGGTCTCGTCCAAGAAAATTCCTTAACTTCCCTTAGCTAATGAGGTTTTCTATCTGCTGTTTCAAATCAAAACACTTGTCGGTGTCATGCCCATGGTCTCTGTGGAAGCGACAATATTTGTTTCTATTGCGCTTATTGGGATCTCCTTTCATCTTTTCAGGCCATTTCAGGGAGGGATCATCCTTAATTTGCATGAGCACCTATTCCAGCGGTGCATTCAACTGTGTGTATTGCTGGGTTCTTGCTGAGGGGCCTACCTTCTTAATGTCCTGATCCTTCCTATCTTCCATCCGTCCCTTCTTTGGACGAGTACCTTGTTCGGAATGGCGCATGGAGTTCTCCATTCTCTCAGCTCTCTTCCTTTTCTTGGCTATGATTGCGTCTTCTGCATTCATGAAGTTTTGGGCCGAGTGAACGAGCTCGGCCATGGTTTGAGGCTCCTTTTCGTAAAGCTTGTGAATGAATAAATCAGAGTTCACTCCATTGTGGAAGGCTGCCAACAGCAACTTGTCATCTACTTCGTCTGCCGTCAAGGCTTCTCTATTGAAACAAGTGATGAAGGATCGCAAACTTTCATTCTCTCCTTGTTCGATGGTCAACAAGCTGGACGAGGAACGTTTATGCCTTTGTCCTCCAATGAAGTTGTTAACAAATAACTTGCTCAACTCCTCAAAGGAACTTACTGTATTCGGCGGTATCTTACTAAACCACACCCGTGCTGGCCCTTTAAGGGTGGTAGGGAAGGCTCTACACATGATCTCGTCCGGGACCCCTTGGAGATGCATTGTAGTCTTGAACGTGGCGATGTGGTCGAACAGATCCCTTGTTCCATCATGAGTCCAAGGAAGGCATCTTGAACTTTGGAGGCAACGGATGGCCATTGATCACAGCCGTAAAAGGGGAGTCCGTTTGATGGACTAAGTCCTCTACTGGGTTTGCTCTCCTCATATTCTCTCGCATCTCATCCATGGCTTTCTTCATCTGATCCATTTCCTTCTCCAAATGTGGCACCCTTCGTGAAGTAGCGCCGCGCGATTGGCTTTCTAGACCAGTATTCCCTCTGTCTTCTTGACTTTGGGCTTGTCCTTCAACGTATCCTTCGTAGCGTTGTCTCCTTTCGTTGATCTCCCTCGTCAACTCTTGGTTTTGGCGGGTTAACTCCGCCATGGCGGCAGCCATGGACTGTATGTGTTGAACTAAAGACGGTTGCATGGCAGGAACCGACTGGCGATCTCGGTGGGGATTGCTGGAAGCATCCCTGCTTTCTTGGTGGCCCGGGCTAGTGGCCCTCGATCTTGTCCGAACCATACAGCCTTTTGTCGGAGAAAGCGTGAAAAGAAACTACAAACACCAAAATTCACGAACTCTTTCCCACAGACGGCGCCAACTGATGAAGCTCTTTCGAATCAGTAGGCTGGATGCTTGGACTTTGATGATCTGAAAGGCCTGCAAGGAAAATAATGAATCAAAGGAGACCGAGATTGGCCGGCCTAAGACCTTCCGATGATGAAGTCAGTTTTCCTCCTCTAAATTGATAAACTCTCAATTTTGTAAGAAGTTATTTTTAAAGAGATTCACTTACCTTCTTGTGTCGGAGAAAGGATGTTTATATAGGGCCGAAGTGACGGTTACTATCCTGCAACTGCTCCCTTATTTGTGGAAGCCAGGAAATAACTGCTATGGGAAGTTGAAATAACTTCTCTTTCTTATAATCCTTCCACGTAGCGTGTATTTCTTCACTGCGTAGGAGGATTTCTGTTAAGACTCGTCCATGCTTGGACGGATGTTGCTGTAAGTACTTTGGACGAGATCTTTAAATCCTTAGATCTAAATGAACGGAGAGGGAATGGTTTATATGTATGGTTGCAGTGTGGCATTATCAAGCTGGTCTCATGGACGAGCTTTGCCTTTTGCAGACTACAGCGCAAGGACGAGCTGTGTGGATTAATCCTCAGGACGAGCTCGTCCTTGACGAGCTCGTCCTTGTGGATGACAACATAAGGACGAGCTATCCTAAGTACCATCAACATCATTTCAAAGTTACCAACAGATTTTTTCACAAACATCTTCACAGTGCATTTTACAACTCAAACCACAATAGTAACATAGGGAATGAGAGAAAATTGATACATTGTAACAAACTTTAAACTAAGAAATTACTATCAAGCTAAGAATCATAGTTATTTATTAGTGAAAGAAACTAAGGGATCATCGTTAGTGCTATAATTTATAAATGAAAAAAATTGATGATCTCAGGCAAAGAAATCAAGAAAAGAAAAAAAAAATCATAGATTTGGTATCAAAATTTACAAAATGCCAAAGCCAATAGGCCCATACCCATACACACAACAACTACAAGAAGACAACTTTTGATTCAATCATAGCAAATTTGGCCATATCCCAAAACACCAATTTTCAAACTCAAGAAAACCCATTCGTCAAACTAATCCAAACTGAAACTTTAACGAGTGACAAAAGGGTTTTGGTAATGTCTAAACTCTAAAAGGAAAAAAAAAAGAAATAAATAAATAAAAGAGAAAGAAAATAAATAATAAAAGAGCGAGACCAGCGACCATTAGCAGTTGTGACGCCGATGTGAAGCATCACTAGCAGGGATGGGTCTGGGTGCAAGCAGTAGCTCGACCATGACTGGGCGTGAGAGAACTAGAAAACAGAGAGCCAGAGAAACCCAGATGAGAGAAAGAGCACTCTAGAGAGTGAGATGAGGAGAAGTCCACACCGATAAGCTTCACCGGTGGTGGTGGTGGTGTGCGAATTGGTGGCTGCTAGCTATAGCCATGGAGATTCAGCCATAGAAAAAGGTTTGGCAAAAGAGAGAAATATTTTGAAAATTTTGATCTGACGTGAAGCTTTAGGTAGAAGCTAGAAAGTGAAGAGGATAGAGTAAATTGGATTGTTAAAAAGATCTTCACTAATACAGGAAGAAAAAATCATTAGAGTTTTCAAGAAAAGCTGTGAGATGTGGAAATTTTCTTGTGCTCTGTTTGTTTAGATCGAAGAAATCATTGACTTGAGGCGTTGAGGGAAGCGTATGTTGATGGAAGCAAGCGTGAATTGAAGGAGACGGACTTCTCTCTCTCACACCTCCAGCACTTTTTTCTCTCTCTGTCTCCTTCAATTCACGCTTGCTTCCATCGTCAACACCTCAAGTCAATGATTTCTTCCATCTAAACAAACAGAACCCAAGAAAATTTCCACATCTCACAGCTCTTCTTGAAAATTCTAATGATTTTTTCGTCCTGTATTAGTCAAGATCATTTTATTAAAAATATTAAAGAGAAAAGGGCATGTCAACAAGGAGAACAAAAGCACAAACTGTACAAGTTAGGATATTTTCCACTCAAATAGAACCCAGGAAAAAGTTCCACATCTCACAGCTCCTTTGAAATTTCACATGGTTTCTTTTCCTATAACAGTGAAAAGCTTTTATTTGAAAAATCAATGAGAAAATGGCATGTCAACAAGGAGAACAAGACCCAAGAAATTTTTCACCTCTCACAGCTCCTGAAATTTCACCTGAGTTTTACTTTCTAGAACCATCGAGAGAGAGGATTGAGCAGTGGGTTTTGAGGACACAGAAAAAATAAAGAGAGATGGAGCAGCAAAGTAGAAAAGAAAGGAGAGAAGGAAAAGGTGTGCAACGGTAATGAGGGAGTTTCTCTCTTCCAATAAAATAAATATACTATTGTGTTTGTCAAATTAAAAAAAAAAAAAAACACACACACACACACACACACACACACACACACACATATACCAAACATATAATTATGTTTTTTTACATTTTAAATATTTTATTTAAAACATGGTACCAAACTCAAGTTCCGATGCTAAACTTGATTTTGGGTTATCAAACTCGAGTTCCAACCCAAAATCGAGTTTAGCAAACTCAAGTTACAATTTGTTATACAACGTCAAACTGCCACGAAACCTAAACTAATTGAAACTTGAGTTTGATAAACTCGAGTTTAATAAACTCGATTTTGGGTTGGAACTCGAGATTGTCAAACTCGAGTTCCAAAAAGAGTTTACATAACTAAATAACTTTGCCCTCATGCTATCCATCTAAAATTTTCCTAAAAATGTACTATTTACCAAATTTTGCCACTCATTTTCCCTACCTAACCCATTTTATGTTTGACACAAATTTTATGTCTAGTTTTTGTTTGTTTCCACTTTGTATCTGTCAATTAAAAGTTCACCACAACACCTACACCACACCCACACTAATGGCAAAACCAAAACCAAATCCAGCATCCACCCCCATCGTCACTGCAATCCCACCTCCATCACCACCACAACTGATCAAATCTCACATCCATCTCCACCACAACTAATTAAATTCCACATCCATCACCACTACTAAATCTAAATCCACAAAGGCACAACCACACCACAACCACCTAGAGAGAATGGAGGAGAGTGAGAGACGGCCACAACCACACCCACTACCATTTCCCCTACTGGTACACCCAACCACAACCACACACCACAGCCACAGCCAAACCCAAATCAAAACCTACATGACCATCACCGTACCCACACCCACACCCACCTCTAAACCCACAATCACAGACACAACCTGGATTCACCACCACCTAACCTAATTTGTTAAGTGCCAAAAAAAACCTCAAACCATTATTGAACTCAACTGAGAGAATTTGATCTTGCGAGAGAGAGAGAGAGAGAGAGAGAGAGAGAGAGAGAGAGAGAGAGAGAGAGAGAGAACATTCTTGTCCAATAGGGGAGAGAAATCATTTTCATGGCTACTGGTTTTAAGACCAAAGAGGAAGGAAAGTGTGTAGAATGTGAAGAGGGATAAATATACCTTGTTACAGGTGTGTGTTTCCTCCCCTTAGAGCATCAGTACTCGATTTTGTATATGGTATATGTTGCTATATTTTAGCATTAAAACACAAAAAAACACATTACCTGGTCCTGCAATTCTAAAAAAGTTTACAATTATGCTGCAGTACCATCTTATTTTTATGATGGGACTGTAGCAATGTTCTAAACATTTATATTTTATTTTATTCCCAAAAATATTTGTCTCTTTCTTTCTCTTTAATGTCTCATCTTCTCTCTCTCCAAAATGTTCCAGGCATGTCTTTCTAGTTCACAATGGTGGTTTTTTTTTTTTTTTTTTGGCATGGGCATGATCCGGCGTGGGTTTAGTAGTGTGGGCATGGGTGGTGGGTTTGGTGGTGTGGGCATGGGCGTGGGTCTGGCGGCATAATCAGGTTGTGCTAATCGGCGATGGTTAATCGGTGGCGTGGGTTGCAAATCAACAGCTTGGGTTTGCTAATCAGCGGCTTAGGTTTGCTGATCAGTGTGGTGGTGTGGCAAGGTGGAGATTGGCATGGTGGCATCACTACAACAAAATGTATTTTTAGCGACAAAAATTAGTGAGGAAATATTTTTCGTCGCTAAATATACAGCTTTAGCGACGAAATATGAATTTCGTCACTAATAATAAAAAAAATTAAAACATTTAGCGATGAAAAATAATTTTCTTCGCTATTGTGATATGAAAAATGGGCGCCAGTGGAGGGAAACTTTGGCATGAAATTAATTAACCTATGGTGACGCAATATTTCGTCGCTAAAAGTCAAAATTTTTAGTGACGAAATATTTCGTCACTGTAGGTATTGCTGTGGATAGTATTAGTGACGAAAATCCTTTCATCTCTGAAAGGAAGAATTAGCAACAAAAAATAGTCGTCACTAAAAATAATAATAGTTTTGCACTTCATTGTTTTAGCAACGAAATCACATTCCGTCACTAAAAGTATGCTATAGCGACAAAATATGAATTTAATCTCTAAAAATATTTACAAAATCTAGGCTCTTTAGTGATGAAATTGACCTTCGTCGCTAAAAACTTAAAAGCCTAATACATTTTGCGATGAAAAGGAAGCAATAGTGACAGAAAAATTCATCGCTAAAGACTTCACTATAAATACCCCTTCCCTTGTTTTATTTCAATCTTCAGCTCCTTTCTTCTCAATCTCAAAAGAACACAGCTCCTTTCTTCTCAAAAAAAAAAATAATAACACAACTCCCAAAAGATCCCAACCGATGCCGATTAGAGAAAACTGTCGCCAATAAGAGCCCATCATCGCCGTTACGAACCCATTCGCAATAGTTTTGAAGTTTTATTTCAGCTCCCATCGTCGCCAATTCGAACCCATTTGTCACCGATTTGGACCCATTCGTCACCAATTCGAACCCATTCGCAACGATTCTTAACGATTCGAACCCAGTCGTCGATGATTCGAACCATGGTTTTAAAAACAAAACCGAGCATCGAACCGTTTTTTTTTTTTTCAAATTTTTGATTCAACCCAGGTTTTTGCCCGGTTTTTAACCGGTTTTTCGGTTGTTGACCAGTTTTGGGGGTTTTAACTGGACCGGACTAGCTCCCAGTTCACGGTTAAATCGGTCAAACCGACTGGTTCGATCTGGTTTTTAAAACTATGATTCGAACCCAGTCATCGCCGATTCGAACCCATTCACGATGATTCTAGACGATTCGAACCCATTCGTCGCAGATTTGGACCCATTCATTGCCGATTCTCACCCATTCACGATGATTCTCAACGATTCAAACCCATTCATCGCCGATTTGGACCATTCACGATGATCCCGAAGTCGTCACTGCCGTCCAACGACCCTTCGCCGTGGCCTCTGTCTAGAATCGGTAAGGTTTTTTTTTTTTTTTTCATTCCCTTTTCGCCTTCCCTTCTCTCTGTTTTTGTTTTTTCATTTTGGGTTTTGAGGCCCTTCGGCTCATGTTTATTAAGAATGGGTATTTTTATTTTTGTTAAGAATGGTATAAATCAAATGAAAAGGCATGACTCAAATACTCTCATGTTTGTTTTGTTGTGGTGTGGCTCATTGTCATGGCCCTCGTTTGTGTTTTTTGTTTAATTTCGGATTGGAGGTTAATAATGAGTTGGTGTTTGCTCAAGCATGAAGTTTATGCCTTATTTGGTTGCCGAGAAATGTGAGAGAAAGTTAATAAAAACCAAATTTTTATTATAATGTTTTAGTTAGTTCAAAACTTGCATTAGCATAGTTTGGTAATTTTATTAAAATTCAGTTTTTTACGTTTTCTCAACTACTAAGTGAGCATTTAAAGATTGATTTTGATGAAAGTTCTTACCTTTTGGCTCTTGTCAATTGAAATGAAATTCCCAACTTATCAGAATTTTTAGGGGGAAAAAGGTGCAAATTTGATGAGTGTGACTCTCTGATAGTGTAGAATGTAATCAAGCAACAAAATTTTTTCTCTCTTTAGTTCCTTCTTTTACAAAGGGGTTAGTGTAGTTTCTTTGGTGGATGATACCAGCAGGCCCTTTCATAAGGATTCCATAAGAGCCATTCGTTGTAATGCCAATAGTAATCTCTTTGTATCTGCAGGGGATGCTAAAGATAACTTTCCCCTCATCACTTTTCTGATTGGTGTAAGCACCACCTGTATTGCATGTGTAAGCTATGAGTTTGTGTAGTAATTTATGAAATGATCATTTTCAAGACTGAAGTACTTATAAATTTAACTTTTCTTTTGTAGGCTAAATACACATTGTTTGCAATAACTTTGGATTTTTTCTGAAAGTTGTAAGCTTAGCTTGAGCAAAGTAAGTAAATTTTAGTTGAAAACCTTACAAAACTCTATACTTGTGATGTTGGAAATTGGATTTGTGGTGGTATGTTGTGTTGGATCAAGCGGGTGGCTTGCATGGTCTTATAAGGTGATTTAAATACATATATTGGGAGTGTTTTTCAATTCTTGCAAATGTGAATGAGTATTGTTGATTAGATGTGATGAACAGTATTTTATTTGATTTAAATACTTGTAAAACTCTATACTTGTGATGTTGAAAATTAGTTTTGTGGTGGGTTGTAGTATTGGAGCAAGCAGGTGGCTTGCATGGTGTTATAAGGTAATTTAAATACATATTGAAAGTGTTTTTCAATTCTTGCAAATGTGAATGAGTATTGTTGATTAGATGTGATGAATAGTATTTTATTTGATTTAAATACTTGTAAAACTCTATACTTGTGATATTAGAAATTGGTTTTGTAGTGGGTTGTTATGTTGAAGCAAGCGGGTGGCTTGCATGGTGTTATAAGGTGGTTTAATTACATATTGGGAGTATTTTTCAATTCTTGCAAATGTGAATGAGTATTGTTAATTAGATGTGATGAATAGTATTTTATTTAATTTAAATACTTGTAAAACTCTATACTTGTGATGTTGGAAATTGGTTTTGTGGTCGGTTGTTGTGTTGGAGCAAACGGGTGGCATGCATAGTGTTATAAGGTGGTTTAAATACATATTGGAAGTGTTTTTCAATTCTTGCAAATGTAAATGAGTATTGTTGATTAGATGTGATGAATAGTATTTTATTTGATTTCAATACTTGTAAGCATTATAGTTGTGATGTTTGTGATTGGTTTTGTAGTGAGTTGTTGTGTTAGAACAAGCGGGTGGCTTGCATGGTGTTATAAGGTGGTTTAAACTAATATTGAGAGTGTTTGAATGTGCTATGTCTATTTGTTTAAGTATTAATATGGACTTGTGCATTCATGAATGGGATAGAACTTTATCTAAGTAGCTTATAGACTTAGATGTTTGAATACATTATGCATGAGTTGTCCTTATTTTACTAAAATAGCATTCATCTTGTAATTGTAGTCAAACATGGATAAAAGTTTAATGACAATGGGTACGACACCCGATGGCAGATTAAGTCATCCATATATTGAAGGGGTCAATGCATTTATTAATTTTGTAAGAGCGGTTGTGGACTTGAGTGGTAATATTCTGTGCCCGTGTATTCACTGTGTGAATTGCTATCGACAATCTCCTCATACTGTGCGTATCCATTTGCTTCATCGTGAGATTATGCAATCTTACATTAGTTGGTATAATCATGAAGAACCTCGTGTATTGAACGAGAACATTCATGATAATGAAATGTCGGATGGTGATCATATGGATGGTATTGATGCCTTGGTAGGTGACCGAATTAGAAGGGAACCAAAAAATGCAACCGAAGATGAGGAGGTGCGTCATTTTGACAAACTTGAGGAAGATGCAAAGCATGAGTTGTATCCGGGTTGCACAGATTATAGTATCTTGAAGTTTGTTATTGAGATGTTGAATGTAAAGGTAATGACCAACTTGAGTAATAAGGGACTTGATATAACGCTAAAATTGCTGACAAAGGTTTTACTGAAAGGTAACTTGGTTCCAAGATCAACTTATGAAGCAAAGAAGATATTACATGACTTAAGCATGTCAAACAAGCATATAGATGTATGCAAAAATGATTGTGCACTATTTTGGAAGGAAAATGAAAATCTTGATAAATGTCCGGTGTGTGAGGCACCTAGGTACAAGGATATATATGCTCAAGGTAAGAAGATTCCTCATAAGCTATTGCGTTATTTTCCGTTGACACCGAGACTAGGGAGATTGTACATGTCAAGCCAAAGAAATAAGGACATGAGATGGTATATAGACAAACGTGTGGATGATGGGATAATGAGGCATCCGGCTGATAGTGAGGAGTGGAAGGAGTTTGATTTGCAGCATCCTGATTTTGTCCTCGAACCCCGCAATGTAATGTTGGGGTTGGCTACAGATGGATTTAACCCTTTTGGGAATATGAACAACAACTATAGTATGTGGCTTGTCATACTTATCTCGTATAACCTACCGCCTTGGTTGGTTATGAAGGAGCCATATTTTATGTTGTCCTTACTTATTCCTAGTCCCCATCAATCAGGAAATGAGATTGATATTTACTTGAAACCATTGGTTGACGAGTTGAAGGAGTTTTAGGAAGAAAGTGTAGAAACTTATGATACTTATAGTAAAGAGAATTTTTAAATGCGTGCAACTTTTTTGTGGACAATACATGACTATCCTGGATTTGGTAACGTGTCTGGGTGGAAGACAAAGGGTTATCATTCTTGTTACACTTGCAACGATGAACCATATTTAGAAGCTTTGGAAAGTAAAATTGGATTCATTAACTATCGAGCTTATTTGCCTATGGAACATTATTGGAGACATAGTCGGTTGCATAATAGTTTATCGGAGAAACGGAAGAGATCTTTAGAGTTACCGTTGGGAAAGGTACAAGAGCAGTTAGATAGAATGCTAAATATAATTTTAGAAAAGCATCAAAGTAACAAGAAAAGACAACTCATTGGGGAGCCAAATTGGTCAAAAGTAAGTATTTTGTACAAGCTTCCATACTAGAAAAAAAGAAGAAGCATAAGCACAACATTGATATCATGCATATGGAGAAGAACATTAGTGAGAGTACTTACAGTACTTTGTTGGGCATTAAGAGGAAAAACAAGGACACTGACAAGGAACGGATAGACTTGCAAAATATGAACTTTAGGCACACGTTGCATTTGAAACAATATCCTGATGGATCATATAACAAGCCTCGAGCTTTTTTTACATTAAGCCCAAATGAAAGGGATGGTTTCTATGACTTTTTGAAATCAGTCAAGTATCCAGATGGCTATGCAGCCAACATATCAAGGTCAGTGAATGCAAAAAATTGTAGATTATCTGGTTTGAAAAGCCACGACTGTCACGTGCTACTACAATGAATTCTTCCAATTGAGTTGCGGGGGTTTGCACATAAAGACATTAGTATTGTATTGTTTGAGTTGGGCAACTTCTTCCAAGACTTATGCTCAAAGACCCTAAAGCAGAGTGAATTGGAGAAACTAGAAGAACGAATAGTTTTATACTATGCAAGCTTGAAAGGTTCTTTCCTCCAGCATTCTTTGATGTTATGGTCCACCTTACTATTCACTTGCCTCGAGAAGCAATTATAGTAGGCCCGGTACAATATCGGTGGATGTACCCAATTGAAAAGTAATTAAATCCTTTGATGCATCTATCAATTGTGTCTTTCCCATGTGGTATAAAATCACATAATGTGCGTATTTTTTCCTCATAAGTACCTTAAAAAATTGAAAAGATACGTTTTCAACCAAGCTCGACCAGAAGGTTTGATTGCAAAGGCTTACATCCTCAAAGAACGTATTAACAATTGGTCTTTGTATATTGATGGGATCGAAACTGTGCATAATCGAAGAGAAAGAAATGAAGATTTTGGTAAATCTATCGAAGGATTGATAGCTTTTTCATAGACTACCCGACCTACAGGTGGTAGGCGGAATGATGGCAACTTGTCTCGTGCAGTACTTGATACTGCTCATTGTTACTTGTTGTACAATAGTCCTGAGCTAGAGCCTTATTTAAAGTATGTGATTTCATATGCATGTATTGTTTAATCAAGTTTTGAATATTATCTGCAATGCTTAGCAGAAAATAAATCACCTTACTTTTAACAGTGAACACAAAAGTACATTGCATAATCCTACTGGAGAAGCCATAACTCAAATCCAACGACAAGAGTTTCCCAAGTGGTTCAGAAAACGTGTAAGACATTTGAAATTTAATCACACACTAATAAAAATTAAACATTTAAATAGTTTGTTCATTGCTTATTACTAATTAATATCACTTGTTGTATGTCGTTATAGATGAATAGATTGAAAATTAACGAGTCACCAGAAGCTACTAAACAGTTATGGTCATTAGCAAATGGTCCTAAGCCGCATGTGAAGGAGTACACAGTTTGTATGGTCAATGGTGTAAAGTTCTATACAAGGGACCTAGACAATCGTCGTGTAATCCAAAATAGTGGTATATGTAACGAAGGGGACCATGAGGAAGAAATACATTACTTCTATGGTCATATGTGCAAAATTTGGGAATTGGAGTATGTGTTTCACCATAAAGTTGTTTTGTTCCAGTGTGAATGATACAATACTGGTACCAATGGTCAAAGGAGAATGATAAGAACCAATGCACACTGCACAAGCATTGATGTTACAAGTCGGTGGTATGAAAATGACCCTTTTATACTTCCTAGTCAAGGGAGACAAATTTTTTACCTTCAAGATACCAAATTGAGTGAACCTTGGAAAATTGTGTAGTCCATCCAACATAGGGGAGTGTTTGATGTCCCAGAAGTCAATGGTGGAGAATCTAATGATAATACAAAAGATAGTAACGCATTCCAACAAGAAGCGATTGTTGATGTTGTCTCTATCAATGTTAAGGACAATATTATTGACTATTGTATGGGTGATGTTGGAACTGAGGTTGTTCTTAACGGTGGAACTTCAAGAGATGCTAATCAAAATAAAAAGCATGACATACCTGATGTTGATCTTGATATAGATTATGATATGTAGAGTTCATAACAATTGTCTTAAATGTTGTGTGCTTGTCTTAAAGTTTTATGCTTGTCTAAGTAGCAATTGTTTTGTACTTATCTTGAACTTGATATAGATATTGATGTAGTCATTCGTTATGTTGAGTTAGTAGCAACTGTGTTCAAATTTTGCACTTGTGAATTGCTTGATATGGATAATGGTGTGGACTATAATGTTAAGTTAGTAGCAATTGCACTTATCTTTCATGTCAATACATAGTTTCAAAAAATACCCAAAAAGGCAAAATACACTCATAATATACCGAGTTATGAGATGGCAAGATTGGATAGAATGAGGCAAAAACAAGAGAGAATTGATGTTTTGGGATTGACGCACATCTCAACTTCTCTAAAGGATTCTGCTCAGTCCACTTGTGCAAAAGGGAAAAGAAGTAGAACTAGTGTTGTGGTATATGATGATTATGTACCACCTATTGGTGAGGATGACAATGATGATGAGTCATCTAATTCGGTAATTCATAAGGTATAATAGATGTTCCATAGGGTACAATAGATGATAATAACTTTATTGTTCCATTACTTGTAATGACTTTGTTATTCCATTTTATGTATGTTTGTTAGTTATAGATGGCACTAGGACAACTTACACGCTCGCGAGGTAAGGCATCTATCCCGATGGTCCAATCTACTATCCAATCTACGGAAACACCTCCTGAAGCAAATCCTCCTACCCAAAGTTCTTCTAATGCAGAGGCACAGATTATCGACGCATTAACTAGCACGACTGGTAATTACATACTTAATTACAATTGCACCCTATTTTTACTATTGAGATTATACTTCACTTAATTTAGCTATAATGTACATGGAATGTATAATTTTTTTAACATTAATAATGTTTAAATAGGATCTACTAGCAGAAATATTCGTGGAACAACGCGTGGTATAGCAGTACGGGCACTTGTTGAAAGAGGTGGTAAGCTGCCAGTACGTATAGCTGCAGACTATGATGCTCCTGTTAGGAAGAATGCGTGCAAGCTTGTCAATCAAATTTGCGTACAAGTGTAAAGTAATTTGTCCAGTTATAACGTGAAAAATTGAAAAAATGTTGATGTTGCTACTAGAGATGTGGTGGTTCAAAATATTGCGGTAAATTTACATTGATAACGTCTAACTCGTCTTTGTTGTCACTAAGCATATTAAATTCATATAATAATATTTTTATAATACATATACACTTCATTTTACAGGATTAGTTTGAGCTACAAGGAGATTCCAACTTGGTAACGAAAACATTAAATACAAAATGTGGAAGATTATTGAGTTTCAACTCCAACAAGTTGTATCAGGCTTATAAAAAGCTCGTACAATCTCATGGTGCTGACTATGCAAGAAGCCACCCGCCAAAGAATGCCACACTTAGGCAGTGGACTGAACTGAACTCATTGACGGGAGATGGACCAATGAGGATTGGCTGGTAAATTATTTATGCGTATATTATTATTATCTAATGTTTACTATATTATGTTGTCAATTGATTAGATTAATACTTAGATGAAGTAAATGTATACTGTTTTATTCATAATCTAATAAATATCTTGAATGTTGTTTATTAGAAAAAAAAAATCAAGAAATAACTCTGAAAATAGGAAGAAAACTTTAGGCAAACATAGATGCAGGACAAAAGCACTTGCTGTTAGGGTTGATGAGAGAGTGCGTGTTTTTTCATTTTTTTTAAACCTTAGTATATTACATGTTGTGATTAATTAAGTATATCTATTTAACACTTGAATGTTAATTAATCAGACAAATAATAATGACGGTCAAGTTCCTGAATTGGCAAAAATCTTCAAAGATGTTCTGTGGATACACCATAAGGATGAAGTGACATATGTATGTGTATCATTCCATCCCTATTATGTTTGTAAAGATATGACATATGTAGTATTAATGTTGTGATTATTTGTTTCTTTCTCTCTTTCAAATGATAGGAAAATATTCTCAAAGTGCAAGAGGATCATTGTCAAGATCCTAATGCAATTCCCCTTACACAAGAGAAGATCTCAAACTTGGTTTTTAAGAAGAAGTCTGGTATTGTAAAAGGACTTGGCATGAGACGTTCCTCTTCTCTAGTAACCACCGCCTCATCTAATTCCTCGATGGAGTATATCCAACAGCTAGAAAATAAGATAATTAAACTCAAAGAGGCAAGAGCTAGGGACTAAGAGGAGTGAGCTAAGGACCAAGAGGAGCGAGCTAAGGACCAAGAGGAGCGAGCTAGGGACCAAGAGGCACGAGCTAAGCAAGAAGAGATCCAAAAGAATATTTTTAACTTTTTGAGGAGCAAGGGTTATGATTACGCTCTTACCTATGAGGGTGGTTCAACTTCAAGTTAAAATACTTTTTGGTTAATACTTTATTTTAGCAATTGACCCACACTACATGGTGTGACTACTTTTTTTAATGCATTATTTGAAACTAATTGTATTATATTACAGTTTGAAAATCTATATTTGCTTTCTACAATTTATACATTAGGAGTTGTGATTTTAATTCATTGGTGTGGCTACTCTTAATGCATTGTTAGAAATGTTTCTTATAATATAGCTAATATTTTTACTTTACAATTTTAATGTAGTATTGTTTTATATTTGTGCAGATTTCTTATTGGTAGCTTTTAGGGGATTTACTTTTGGTATTACTTGAAGACATATGAGGACATCTTCCGTTAGTTCTAATTATATTATGCTACACTTTTTGTATTGTTATAAAACATCTTATGTTATTGTATGTGTTGCAAAAAATTATTGTATGAAAGGAGTTTGAATTGGATACTTGTTTTATTTTTTACTTGTAGAATGTATGGATCCTATTTTATAAACGTGTTGTTGAAATAAATGTGTTATTCAAATGTGAGGTTTTAATAATGTAATGACAAGTTACAGGCTAATATCAAAGCCATGAAAAAATTAAAAACAGAAAATAAGTTTTAGCGACAAATTTTTTTGTCACAAATATAGCAACAAAAAATTGTTTTAGTGACGAAATATTTCGTCGCTAAATGTAGCAAAATTTTGTAAGAAATGGTTTTAGTGACGAAAATTTTTGTCGCTATATGTGCCTGGATTTTCTTAAAAATAGTTTTAGTGATGAACTTTTTCGTCACTATATGTACCCGAACATAGTTTTAGTGACAAAATTAAATGTCACTAAATATTATTAATAAACTAAGGTGTTTTTAGTGACGAAATATTTTCGTCACTAAATAGTGTTTTTAACGAGGAAAACATTTAGCGATGAAATGTTTTCGTCGCTAAAAGTTAAAAAAAAAAAAAAAACAAATTGGACTTTTAGTGACGAAATTTTTCGTCGCTTGGACTTTTAGTGATGAGGTTTCAGCGACGAAATGAGTTTCGTCACTAAAAATCCAATTTCGTCGCTAAAGGTTCTTAGTGACGAAAAACTAGACTTTTAGTGACGAATTTTTTCGTCACTAAAAATACATTTTGTTGTAGTGTCGTGGTTGTCAGCGAAATCGGCACAGTGGGTTTCTTTGTGTTTTTTTTTTCCCCTCTTGGTGGTTCTGGTGGTGGCTGTTCCTTGTGATTGTGGTTGTTAGTGGTGGTATTTGGCGGTTTTTTGTGTTTTTTTTTTTTTTCCTCTTGGTGGTTCTTGTGGTTGCTATTTCTTGTGGTTGTTGTTGGTGGTGGGTTTGGTGGTTTTGGTTGTAACACCCCAATCTAATTACATAATTAATTCTATGAGTTTATATGCTTGTTAATATTTTAATTACTCTTATGTGCATAAAGTTTGATATTGTGATATTATAAAACATATACACTTTTTTTTAATATTGTAGAAAGAAGTTTTATAAAGGTAAGGATATATATATATATATATATATAGTTATATTATTCTTTGGGCCTTTTCTAGAATTATAAGCTTCTTAGGGGTGGAAAGAAAATTTGTAAAAGTAAGGGTGACTCATCTAGACATTTTGGCCTTTTCCCCTTGTTATACACGTACTCCACAATAGTCCACTCTTCTTATCTTCCTTTTGCTGCATCAGAAGACTTCTTGGGTTCATCTTTTCTTGCTCTTTTGCTTCTTTCTTCTCCCTTTCTCATAGCAGCACCATCTCACCATCTCTCTCTCTCACATTCTCACCAAAACCACAAACCTCTTTCTAAGATGAAATTAAGAACCTAACACTAAGGTTTCAGCTTCAAAGTTTGTAAGTAAGTATATTAAACCTCTTTTGATTTGAGTATTTTGATAGTATAAGAGTTTTGTTCATTTTCCCTCTTCTTTGCTCTCTGTTCTGTTTGTAGGAGCTGAACTTGTGATTCTGTTTTTAGTAATTTTAAAGATTGATGAAATTGGTCTTTTGGATGCTTATTAAGGTATTTTATTATGTGTAGTATAGGTATAAAAATACCCAAATGAAATGAAGGCTTATTGCTATTTGTTGATAATTTTAGTAAGAACATGTGCTGATGCTGTCACTGTGACAGATTTGATGTTTACAACAAGAAAAATATGTATAAAATCATTTGCTGTGAATTTGGATACTAGGAGTAATTTTTATGAATCCTAAGACGCATATGGTGTTATGGAAGTGGTCTCACAGCTTTTGGATGAGTAGAAAAATAATGGTTTAATTTCTAAGTTACATGAAATTTTGTCAGGACAGATTTGAGCACGTTGCTTTGTATAATTTTTAATAAATCATGGTTTTATGCTTTGACTCCGAAATTTTTATGGTATACACTAGACATATAGGGGAGTAACTCTGTAAAATTTCATGACAATTTGATGTGTACGGACAGTCCATTTGCATTTTACAAATGGGGCTTACACTGCTGTAATGAACAGTGATTTAATTTTGAAGTTAGGGTGAATGTTTTAAGCTATAATTTAATATGCTTATCCTTCGGTATGTTTGGATCATATATAAATTTTTATGCCTTGGTTTCTCTATGTTTTGGTATGTAAATTGTTTGATGAATGTACCTTGTTTTGGGGAAACTGCTTGTGATGAGAATTAAGATTTTCTTGAGCTTGAGAGTTAGGTTGTGTTTGACGTATAAGTATATACTTAGGAAGAGTTTTTAGTAATAAGTTTTGATCTTTCATTTAGGTGACGAGAACGAGAACACGGACACTTGAGCTCCTCTTGTACAATCTCACGCGTCTTCTGTTTTCAGGTAAGGGATTTGTGACATGTGCGTTTGATAAGTATAAAATTGTTTATAAAACTATTATGCATTAAAATCTTTTAATTGAAAATATTATATATAAGCATGATTTAAGTAAAATATATGTTCGTGAATTGTTCAATCTTATATACACGATAATTTTTGTATATTGATGCTATTATTTATATCACGAACATAATTTTTAAGAATGAAATGGATATGCTACTGTTGTGAAACAATTATGTAAAAGTAATGTTATCAGAAAAATATAGTTTTCAGTTATTCCATTGTTATGATCTGAACTCAGCCAGTAGGGGTTATAGTACTGGCATTTCCATGGAAATTCTGATTAGCCATTAAAAGTGGGACTGGCTCTGCTGTACCCGCCCTTGTTGGTAACGACCAACTTGTGGAGGATTTCAACCTACCCCCATGGTTGAAATTATGCATTATAATATGATTCCGAGTTTACCTAGCATTGTGGGAAATGCTGGATGCCTAGCACTTTGTGCTGGAAGCCTCCCAAAGTTGTGACAGACTTACAATTGGACTAACTAATATGTATGATAAATGAAATATTTAGGCTATTTGGAAATTATGATAAGTTTGATGATAAGTTATGATAAAGTATTTCATAGTCTATTCAAAGATAAGATTTCCGAATTATGTTTACATTCCTTATCATGTCTTTTTACTATTATATGAAAGGAAAATGAAGTACTTTTACCTGAAAGTTCATAAATTACTTTAAGAACAACGTAAATAGTATGAAGGCTATTTTATCAAGCTGGCATATCCACAAAATATTTGTTTAACATGCATGCTTATTAAGGGTCCATGGAGCTTAAAACCTTACTGGGCTTCGCAGCTCACCCTATTATATTTCAGTGCACAGGTCCTTCCTGGAAGCAGCGATAGTATTAGAGGTGGTAAGGATTCTGTAATTCTTGTTTGTTAGATTGTATAGTTTTTGTTGTATAGTAGTTTAGCTCTTTTGTTATATAGGAGGAATCAAGATGTACTTGATCCTTTCAGCACAGATGTAATTCAGAACCTTAGTTTGTTTTGAACCCCAGTTGTATGCCTGTGGGATTAGGTTTGTAATAAGAGTTTTTTGCTAAACGTTTAGCTATGTAATATTTACAGAAACTCGAGGTTTCAACCAAGGGGTAATCTTGCAAAGTTTATATGAGATGAAATTCAAGGTTTCATCATTTTTCTATATTATGGTTTTTATGCAAGATAATAAGCAGGAATTTAAGAAACAAATTCTTGATAAGCATCTTCAGTTTAGGTTGGTTCGTGTTAATATTGAGGTAAACTTGATATTAGCATGCCGGTCATGCTCTAAATTCTAATATATAGGTTTGGGTCGTGACATTGGTGGTTGCTGGCCGATGGCATGGTGGTGGCTATTGTGGTTATGGTGGTGGTTGCTTGCCGGTGGTGAGGTGCGTTTGCTGGATGGCAGTGGTGGTTAGTTTTTTTTTTTTCCTAGTAGTGGCTGGGTTTTTTTAATTATTTTTTATGAAGAGGAAGAGAGAGAAAGAGTTGGTGAAATTAATATTTTAATAAATATATGAGATAAATACAAGGCCAGCCCTTCCACTAAACCAATTAGGCCATTGCCCAAGGCCCCTAAGTGGAAGGTGGCCCCCAAAATTTTGAAAAAGAAGGGGTAGTAGAAAAAAAAATAGTTTAAGATGAGATTTCAAAAAATCTGATACATCCTTGTGAACAAAAAAATCTGGAACATCCTTGTAAACATTGGTATCCAAAAAATTCTTTGGTATATATAAAATCAATTATCCAAAAAATATAATCCTTAACCTCTAGACAAATCAAAATTCAACTATATAAAATGCAAATCCTGTGATGTTGTGGAAGCCTAAAGAAAGCACACACAATGCTCTCTTTGATGGAACAGAAACTAAACTGTTAGTTTCTAGTAGTAAATCTCAAATCCACGAGGGGTTTCCCTGAATCCACGAGAGGTTTCATTGAATCCACAAGGAGATAACTAGAATCCACTAGAGAAAGAATTTGACAAAAGTTTGTATTTTATTGATAATAATCTGATTTGCCTTTGATGACTACAAAATATATAAATACTTAGAAAAAACGTCTAAAACCATAATTCACACTAATTACGCAATTAGGTGACAAAATACCAAATTTTACCAAAAGTAGAAAAATTGAGTTAAATGCAGAATCATAAACTATTGACCTTAAAGGTCGTCCCAAAACATATGGGACCTTATTCTGACTTTTAAACTAAGAGTTATTAAGGAAAAACAGATATTACTATAAATAGCAAAAACATTATTTTCGAGGCCTTAACAAAGGAATCTGCCTAAATTTATGCGACACTTATAACATGAGTCTAGATCAGAATTTTGTTTCCCTTCAACCTACTAAATTTCATACAATTCTGACACTATCGCCCTGATGCCCTCTCTTGGCACCCCCTTTTGATCTTGCGTCATGACTTCTGGCACCCCTGCTACTTCAGGAAGGTATGTGCTGTCTGTTTTCATCATCCAGCCAACAAAATTACGCACAATACAATCTCAAATCAAAACAAATCAAAAATCTCAAATCCCTAAAATTTACTCATACCTTTTTACTCTCTCACTCTTGCTCTCTGCCTTTCTCATTTTTTCTCTCTACTGGTTCTACTCTTAAATCCTTTTTTTGGTGGCTCATGTTTCCTCCGATTTAATCAGTGATCCGTCTGAACTCTATGCTCTCTAGGAATAGTTTTATTCTATCTCTTTCTTATATGACCTTTCCTCTGTAGATCCAAATGGTGTTGTGGTTCTGTGGGTGGAGTCTTATAATCTAATCTAATAAGACTTGTGGCTGTGGGTGGAGTTGTACTTTGGCCTTGGATTTTTTTTTTTTTTTTTTAATCTTGTTTTTTTATATTTATGCAAGTTGAGAACTTGAAATTGCTAGATACTTGTTATTGTTCGGTAAAGTTAGAGCTACAGTAATACTTTTTTTTATATACATCAGATTCTATTGCTTTACACTTGAATGTTATTTTTTTATTTCAATCATTATAAATATATTATAGATAGTGTTTATTTTATTTTTAAATATTGTTTTATTAGAAATGTCTATTAGAAAATATGCATTTGGATATGAAAAACTTAAAAAATAAAATAAAAAGAAGAAAAGAAGAAAAATTAATTGAGTCTCAAAAAGGATCAATGGATAAATTTGCTATTAGTAATAAAAAAAATACAACACAAAATTTAGATAAAAAGATCACAAATGACCTAGAAATTCACCAAAAGAAGTTAGAAGATAATGAAATGATACAATTGCAAGATTACAATGATGTTCAATTTTGAAAATAGAACCTATATTTCATGAGAAATGTATAATTCATAGAAAGAAAAAAATTGATGAAAATGTTCATGGTTGGGAAATTTAGACCCCAGTTGATAGAATTAACAAGTTTTAAACTCAAGTTGTTAATTAGATTTATTATGAATAAACCTTGATAAAATAAACTAACATCAATATCATGTCAAGTTCTTCACTGTTGGGGTTTATGCCCTAAAATCCAATTTATTAGCATGTCATAAATAATTAAATTGTTTAATTATATGAGACTATCTATAAATGAACTAATAGGACATTATCTTAGTCCATGAGATGCATAGTATGTAATTTATGTAATTTAGTCACAGAAGATATAAATCACAAGTTCTTCGTAAACTCAGAATCTTAGTTCGTAGTCGGTGATGAAATTGAGCATTTCATCTGCAAAGACTATAACATATCAACTAAGATGATTTGTCTTGATCATGGAAGTGGAGACTTCTAATTGATATGCTGATATATTTTAAAAGTTAAGACATATTGAACTAGACCGCTGTGAGATTTATTATTCTCCTAATGACTGTCAAATAAATAATAAATCTCACGACTTCTATTTACATCAACTCTAAATCCTGAAAGAATAATGGACATAATCATGAGATGTAGGTTGCTTTGATATATCAGGAGTGAGATCTATAAGTCACGATTAAAACCTCAGTATGTTAGGCAGCCACATTTAGTATTGATGGAACATATATTCTCAAGATGAAATTCATAATCTCTTAACGAAAATATAAAATATTCCCTTGAAATAAGTTTAATAGGTTTGGTTATTCAGAGTGTTGGGCCCAACCACTTTAGTAAGGAGTTACTAAAGTATATATTTATGGAATTAGATTTCATAAATATATGATGAATAACATAAAGGATTAAACCGGATACTCAAGGATTAAGATGTAGTAATCTTCAAAGTGGCAGTCTATATTTATGACTTTATATTACTACGAATATTTTAATGAAGGGGTTGTATGTATAATAAAGTCTTGGGATATAATTTATTAATAAGGACTAGAGTGTAATTATATTCATATAGTGGTATTGAATATAATTAATGGTAACTTTGGACTTGTTAAGAGTTGACAGAAAAGCCCATGGCCCATTGGAGCGAGAGTCTTATTTATTCCCTTTTGGTCACACTCCAAGTCACACATTAGAACCCAATTGGAATGGCCCAAAAGGCTAGCCCAATTAGATAATCAGTTATATATAAAGAGAGAAACATACAGAATTTCAGATGTTCTTTTAGAAAACTTTTCATAATTGTTTTCATTAAGATCTTACAAGGAATGAAATAGTTTGTATGTGAGTGTTGGACATTCTCTTATTCTTTCATTGGAAACTGATTGAGAGACCACACTTCTTGGGCATTAAGTGGAATTAGAGTGAAGATTAAAAGTGTTCCCAAGTACTTATAATCTTTTGTTTTGAATTTCACCACACCAAGGTACGCTTTCTAGTTCTTAAATTCTGAAACTTACATAGTACATGTTATCAATTGCAAATGAAATAGATCCGTTAATTTTTCGCTGCGTATGTTTTGTATGTGATACAAACATGTATTTTTCCAACATTCACTTCATCAACAATGAAGATCAAGAAGCACTTGGTTACAAAATCCTAAGGCGCAAAAACGCAAAATCCTAAGGCGCAAAAACGCAATAACTTCTTTCAGAGAGAATAAGGCACTCGGTCACCTTTTGCATGTGTTCTCCTTGTATTCTCTTATGTGAGGGCCTTTAAAATAAGTCTTATATATGTTTAGGGTTGTGAGAAAAGAAACCCTACACATACATGTCAGCATGGGCTGAAAATCAGATCTGAAAATTCTAATTTCATAATTCTCGCTAGATAATATCTGTCGAGCAACTGTTGAGCCTCGATAGATAGTATCTGTTGAGCAGTTGTTGAGCTTTAATGAATCAGCACTTCTTCACTTGTTTCTTGGACAGATTTGCATGGCTTCAATACTAGACTTGAACTCTTATTCCTTGAAGTACTAAACTCATACTAGATCTACCCAATTACAAATAAAGTGAATTTTGTCAAAGGATTAGCCAATTACATAAAATATGTCCTTAACATTCATAATGAGACAACACGATCTGCTAAAAAATATTTTCGAATTGATTATTTTTAATATATAGTAGATAAAACAATTAGTTCAATTAAGAATAGGTTTGAACAATTTCAAATATATGAAGATATTTTTGGTTTTCTATTTGACTTCTTGAAATTGAAATCACTAGATAATGATAGTTTGCAAAAATACGTCTTAAACTTGAATCTTTTCGCAAACATGATGTTTATTATAATATTGATAGTTTAGATTTATTTTTAGAGTTAAAAGTTTTAAAAGAAATTTTACAAATAAAAGAATTTACTCCAATTGACTTACTAAATTATATAAAAAAGTTAGATTCATTTTCAAATGCATGCATTGCTTATAAAAGTTTACTAACTATACATGTTACAGTTGCTTCTGTAGAAAGAAGTTTTCCAAAATTAAAATTAATAAAATCATATCTAAGATCGATAATGCCCTTAGAAAGATTAAGTAAATTAGCTATATTATCAATTGAAAATGAGATATTAGAAAAACTTGAATACAAAAA
Organism: Lithocarpus polystachyus; assembly: GCA_033629205.1. Classification (NCBI taxonomy): domain Eukaryota; kingdom Viridiplantae; phylum Streptophyta; class Magnoliopsida; order Fagales; family Fagaceae; genus Lithocarpus; species Lithocarpus polystachyus. The sequence goes on along the minus strand of CM066163.1, from coordinate 10,661,191 downwards.
TTTAATTAGTCAATTTGAATCTCAAAATGCAATAAAAATAAATTTTTAATGAAATATATTATAATATAAAAATATTAAATAAATAATAATTTAATTAATATATAAATATAAAAAAGGGTCCATTTTAGTTCTCGCCTAAGGCTCCAAAATGTCTAGAGTCGGCCTCGGATAAAAAAGAAATGAGATATTGGGTGTATTTAAAATAGTATGGTATAATAGATAAAGTAGCTTTTGAGATAGTAAAATGTGATATTTTTTAGAAATAAGATGCTAAGGGCCTATTTGGATTGCTCATAACTAATATCTCAAAACTCATAACTCAAACTCATAACTCATATCTCTATTCCCACAATAACTCAAATCTCTCTACAATTTGTGTTTGGTTCCAAAACTAAGTTATATCTCTCACTCTTTAATTCTAATTTTTGGCAAAATGGTGGCACCCACCCATTGTCATTGCACAGAACGATACTATGGCTACCTATCACAGAACCCACAAAGAGACTAAAACCCACAAACAAAACAGTAACATCTCACTCTTCCATTTTTCAGCTTTGTCATACCCGTCACAAAACCCAGAAAGAGACCGAAACCCATAAGTCAAAAATCCCATCCCACGCCGCCAACAACACCATCATCAAAAAACCATGGTTGTGGGTTTGTGCTTGTGGATTTATGTTTGTGTGTGTTGATCGGTACCCATGTGTTTATGGGTTTGTGTTTTTGGGTTTGAGACATTGGCTTGGCTTAACATGGTTATGGGTCTATTTCTGGGTAGATTTATGTGTGGATGAACATGGTGGAGTGGCTCTGAAGAAGAAAGAAAGAAAGAAAGAAAGAAAGAAGAAGAAGAAGAGAGGGAAAAAAAACCAGGAAGCAAAAGAGAGGGAAAAAAAACCGTTGGTGGTGGAGTGGGTCTGAAGAAGAAAGAAAGAAAAAGAAATGAGAAGAAGAGGGAAAAAAAAAAAGGGCCATTGGTGGTGGAGTGGGTTTGAAGAAGAGAGAAAGAAAAAGAGAGAAGAAGAAGAAAAAAAGAAAAAAGATAGATCTCAGTGGGCCCCACATTTTTTGGGTGATGAAAACTGAGTTATATAACTATGCTTTTATCAATCCAAACACTCTCTAATGCTCTTACAATTAGTGGAACCCACACGTAATAAGGTATAATTCCTGGTAAACATAGATCTCTCTTAACTGGCATACATGGAGAGAGACCAAGGACGGAGCCAAAACTTTGAGTTAGGGGGGGGTTTTACTTTTGGCTGTGTGCGGTAGTTTCAACCTCTGATTCTGCTACTTAGCTACTGAGATTTTTTTTTTTTTTTGTGGGTAAGAACAAAAATATTTTTGTTTAGAATTTTTTAAAGGGCAGAGTTATTTATTTTGGATAAAATTAGTTAATTGAGCTTAATTTTGTTTTTAGTTTTACTGGTAATTTTTGTTGTTGAACTTTTTTTTTTTTTTGACTTGTATATTTTGTTTTAGATTTTAGACTTATAAATTTTTTTTATGGTCATTAAAATGAGGAAAATGCTAGAGCAACAAGTTTTTTTTTTTTTTTTTTTTTATAAATTACTGATATGATAAGTAATTACTGGTAAGTAAAAAATAATGTGCGTGGCGTGCCCATATGCGAACCAATAAGAATTTACTACCAAAATAGTTTGTAAAAATATTATGAAAATTTGTGAGTATATACTATTAAAAGAATCAATGATATTGTTAAAGAAAATCAAATATAATTTTATAGAATAAAATTGCTAAAATTAGTGAGTCTTTTGGCTAAAAATTGCAAAAAACGGAGTTTATTAGTGTTATAGGTACTGTTCAAAGTTATTTAGCAAAATGAGGAGAGAGCCTGAATTTCGACAATGGTGTTGCCAAAATTGCAAGAAAAAGTAGAATGTATTAGGGGAGAGAGAAAATTGAATTTTGGTATTACTGAAATTCGTGTCCTGCCCGCTGCTCGAAATTAAAACCAATTGTGGCAATGGAATTGCCGAAAATGAGAGGGAAAAAAAAAAAAAAGAATTGTGGCAACCAAGTTGCCGAAAATGGAGGGAAAAAAAAAAAAAGATATTACGTCTACAACATTTTTCACAACAAATTACAAGTGGTTAGTTATTATTAGTTCAAATTTGAACCTGACACTAAGTTTACTTTTTTGCCCCAATAATAACAATCAGTAACAACCTGCCATTTAGAATTTGTTGTAAAAATGTTGTGAAAATGTTGAGGACATATCATTTCAAAAAAAAAAAATCATGGTGCCGAAAAAAAAAAAAAAAAGGCAAAGGCATTGCCGAAATAGAGGGGAAAAAAAAAGTGGCCAATTGTTTTTTTTCCCCCCTCTATTTCGACAATGCCATTGCCACAAAACAATTTGCCACTTTTTTTTTCCTTGTATTTAGGCACTACGATTTTTTTTAAAAATGATATGTCCACAATATTTTCACAACATTTTTACAACATATCCTAAGTGGCAGGTTATTACTAATTGTTATTATTAGAGCAAAAAAGTAATCTTAGTGTTAGGTTCAAATTTGAACCAATAACAACTAACCACCTATAATTTGTTGTGAAAAATGTTGTAGACGTAGCATCTTTTTTTTTCCCCTTCATTTTCGGCAACTTGGTTGCCACAATTCTTTTTCTTTTCTTTTTTTTTTCCTCCTATTTTCGGCACTGCCATTGCCACAATTGGTTTCCATTTCGGGCAGCGAGCAAGACAAGAATTTCGGTAATCTCATTACCGAAATTCAATTTTCTCTCTCCCTCGTTACTGAAATTCAGTCTCTCTCCTTATCTTGCCAAATAACTTTAAACAATACCTATAACAATAATAAACTCCGTCTTTTGTAATTTTTAGCCAAAAAACTCAAAATTAGTACACATATATATAATAATATTAAAAAAATTCTAGGGGCATTGCCCCTAGTCCAAGGTTGTTCCGTTCCTCCTATTTTCGGCACTGCCATTGCCACAATTGGTTTCCATTTCAGGCAGCAAGCAAGACAAGAATTTCAGTAATCTCATTACCGAAATTCAATTTTCTTACTCCCTTGACACATTCTACTTTTTCTTGCAATTTCGGCAAAACCGTTACCGAAATTCAGTCTCTCTCCTTATTTTGCCAAATAACTTTGAACAATACCTATAACAATAATAAACTCCGTCTTTTGTAATTTTTAGCCAAAAGACTCAAAATTAATACACATATATAATAATATTAAAAAAAATTCTAGGGGCATTGCCCCTGGGCCAAGGTTGTTCCGTTCCTGAGACAGAGTCGTTGGAAGAGTGAAAATAAGGGTTTAAAATTATTCATTTTCTATAATGAGACCCACTTTTTTAAAGTAAGGGTTTAAAATTATTCATTTTCTATAATGAGACCCACTATTTTTTGGTGATGGGTCCCAAAAACACTAAAAATCAATACAAAAAAGAAAAAACACCACTTTTTTTTCTTCAAATCAAAAGCTCTATTGGCTCGAAATTTGCCTGTCATACAAAACGACAAAGGCAGTATTCCGGGGAGCATAGGACCCATTATTACTCCACTTTCGTTACAATAATACCGCTCGCGAACTAACGCGTTTTTTTCTTATTTTTTATTCTTAACACCACTATTTAACATATCCACTACTGAAATATTATTATTATTATTATTATTTTATGGAATGAGATTTCTCTCCTCATTAAACTTCCCTTTTGACCACCAGCTAGTGTGGCGTAGTGGTGGCCTCATTCTTGATGGCTGTGTTAGGTGCAGGTTCGAGTCCTCATACCCCATGAGTGTGGGGTTTGGGCTTTGGTTTACCAAAAACGAAACGCACTGGGGTAGAGTCCAAGTCGCAGGACTCACTATGTGCTGGCGGTACCCATAGGTTAACAACACTTGTGAGGCGAGGTCGGCAGTGATATCACACGTGAGCTACCCTTTTTCCTTCTCAAAAAAAATAAAAATAAAAATTCCCTTTTGTGATGAGATGGCTAGAATGGTGCATATGTTTTGGTGGGGACAAGCTTATGACAAGGATAAAAAAAATGCCATGACTTTGGTGGGAAAAAATGTGTATTCTCAAGGACAAAGGAGGCTTGGGTTTTCGCGATTTAAATTTTAAAGGCCTTCAATTTAGCATTGTTGGCAAAACAAGGCTGGTGCTTATTAACAGCTACAAATTCATTGGTTAATAAAGTCTTCAAAGTCGTTATTTCCCAGATGGTGATTTTTTATTTGCAGAGATGGGAAGCCACCCTTCCTATGCTTGGAGAAGTATCATGGCAACACAATCTCTTGTTCAAAAGGGGTATAGATGGCAAGTGTGTAATGGGCTTTCTCTTCATATCTTGAAGGATAAGTGGTTACATAAACCATCTACCTTCATTGTCACCTCTAGGCCTGTGGATGTTCCATTGGATGCGATGGTATCACTTCTCATTAACCCTTATACTTAAGCCTGGAATTCAGCAATGATCAAAGAAATTTTTTCACCAGATGACGCTTCGGCCATATTGAGTATACCCTTAAGTACGAGATTGCCTACTGACTGGATGGTATGGGCATACTCATCAAAGGGGAATTTCACAATCAAGAGTGCATACAGATTGGCGGTGGCGTTAGGGAGTGTCGGATCTACTGGGGGTTTGTCCAATGTGCAAAATCAGGAAAAAAAATTGGAAAAATTTGTGGCAGCTTCATATTCCAAACCAGGTCGGGTCAATTGCTTGGAGAGCTAGTAAAAACATACTGCCGATGAAGGATAACTTATACAGAAGGAAGATTACTGAGGATCCTCTATGTAGTGGTTATATCCTATGGGATTGTGAAAAGGCTCGAGAAGTGTGAAACTCACTAGAATTCCATTTGATATTCCCTGAGTTTATTGATCTCTTGTGGCACCTAAAATTTGAGCAACAACTGGGGGAAGAAATTTTGGAGCTCATGATCATGGTGGCATAGAGTATATGGTAATCGGAATGAAGTTCGTCCAGGTAAATTGAGTTAGTTTAGTGGGGCAATTCTTCACAAGGCTAGATTTTTGCTAGACGAATTTCAGACAGCCGACTTCAGTGTCACTCCGCATGTGGATCCGGTCTATGCCTAATGGGAAGCTCCACGATCTCCATGGTATAAGCTTAATGTTGATGGAGCGATCCTTTCTAGCTCTCAGTCAGCCGATGTGGGGACTATTATTCGAGACAACGAGGGAAGTGTAATAGAGTTTTAAGCAAGCACCTACCTCTCCCGTTGGGACTGCTGGAAGCTGAAACTAAGGTAATGGAAGAAGGTGTTATTTTTGTCAGGGATGTGGGTATACAAGAAGTGATTGTAGAGTGTGACTCCCAGATTGTGGCTGATGCTTTGAATGGTGTGAGTGAGCCACCGACTAGATAAGTAATATTATGGGATTTGCCATAAGTTTTTATTTTAAAACTTCTGCAATCTACAAAACTCACTCACGTATTCCTTTTTTTTTTTTTTTTTTGCAATTAGAAAAAGTAGAAATCTCAAATTATAATAAATGCAAATTATTAATCTTTATCCAAAAAATAAAAAAAGCCTCTGAGATAACCCACGGCATAGTAATCTTGTACCGTTACATAACCCCACTTTTGGATCTATATTTCGCAATAGCATTGTTTAGACGGGTACAAATATCTCATGTTAGAAGAGAAGGCAACCGGACAACACACATTTTGGCTCAATATGCTAATAATGTTGTTAGTTATGTAACTTAGATAGAGGAAAATCCTAATATGATTGAGTAAGCTCTGGCTCAAAATGTATTATTTTTATCTTCATCTTAATAAAGTTACACATTTTTTATCAAAAAAAAAAAAAAACTCCCTTCGTCAGTTTTCTCCCCATTTTAGGAGAAGACTTTTTAGTGCGCTCGAGAAGAAAACACCTGGACTCTACTTTTTTTTTTCTTCTCTCCCTCCTAACCAAATATCTTTCAAAAAAGTGTGTCTCTCTCTCTCTCTTTTCTTTTTCTTTTTTTTCCATTCTTCCTAAAATCTACTTTACCAAACACACTTTAGGATTCGTTTGGTTGGAGAAATGGAAAAATGGGACAATAAAAAATTAGTAGGTGGATAAAAAAGTGGAGGATAGAAAAGATTTAGTTTTTCTTCGTGTGTGTTTGGTTGGAGTGGTGGAAAAGTGAGAGGGTGAAAAACTCTTTTATTTGGTTGAAGAGAAAATTGAAAGAATAGAAAATATAGTTTATATAAATTGATTATTATATCATTGTTACATAATATGTAAGAAATAGATTTATTTATACTCATTAAATAATATAAAAATTAACACATCATATATATAAATTTATATTATTTTTCTTTATTATTATAATATAAAAATTACAATAATGTACATATGAATTTATATTATTTTTCTTTATTACTATATATAATATAAATTTGCTAGGTAGATACATATCAAAAAAAAAAAAAGCCAAATAAAAATTGTAGGATGCGTCTTTGCTGGGAAGAAAAACTGGGCGACAAAAGCCATCCTTATCAATATATATATATATATATATATATATATATATATATAGAGGGATGAAGGGCCCAGATAAGAATATTGGGCTATGAGCCATATTTGAGGACGTCAAATAGCCCAAGGACAGATAAATACTAGCAAAGACAGGAAGATTATTGGGTCGAGGAAGAGGTTTGGTCATAACGAACAGGTGACATTGTCCGAGGAGCAACCCCTCCTAGGCCAACAGAGTGGAAGCCTAAAGTCCGACCACCCATCAGGTATTGGGCAATAGGCAACTGTGCTTAAGAGGATAAACTTTAGAAAGAGATGAGTCAACAGAGAATTGAGAAATATCTGGGAAGAAAGCTACTACTACTTCATTAAATACTCTGCATCAAACCCCCTGGCCACATTAATGTGGAAGTGATATTTGAATAGTGACTTTTAGCCTTACAGCTACCCACAAAGATTTCAGGAAGGTTTTGATGGGACAAGTATCAAGGAGATTAGCAATCCGATCTACACGTGGAGGGCTGAGATGAAAGAGGGGAAGGGAATATAAAAGGGAAGGATTCCATTACAAAAAAAAAGAGGAGGAAAAAAACCAACAAAGAAATCACTGTGTAACCCAGAATTTGAATATTTGCATAAGGCTAAGAGAAATATATAAAAACATACCTACCTCGGACCCAATCGATGACTATTTTTCCTTTTCGAACTGTTTGTCTTGTTCATTCTAATACCAACTAGCCTATTGTGATTTACATTCTAACTCATTGAACGTTCAGTAACAAGTCCACTCTCTAACAAAATTATTGTTTTGGGCTCATTGGGCCATTGTCCAAATCTCTTGGGCTTTGAACCAAAACATGTCCTTACAATATATATATAATACCGAAACCTCTGAAGCTCCCATAATTTTTCACGTCATCACTATTTTCTTTTTCTTTTTATTTTAAATCTTTTTATTTTAGGTTTTATATCTTATATATTTATTATTTCTCTTCAACGTGCAATTATCTTATCAAGTGTTACAATAGTTTAGTTTAAATAAAACTCTATTAGATATATGTTTCAAGAGCTTGAAAATTCTACTTCGACTAAAATTCTATAACAAAAATTTCAACAAATATAAACATTATGATTAATTAATGAAAAAAAAACCCCTAATGCAAATTAGACTTCTAGCCAAATACAATAACACTCTCTTACCACCTCTACTCTCTCCTATTTAAGAACTGCTTGTGTAGAAGACTTAAAATCCAAAAACTATTTATGGAGAAGATGATGTTTGATCAGAACCTTTTGTTGCTAGTTAGCTGCGTGGCATATTTCTTGGACAACACACTGCATCGAGACCCTAGGATCAGGAAAGACAGAGGTAAATATTGGTGGGATAAGTTTTGGTCCTTCAAGGGTGACACAAGGAGTGAAGAATTTTATTTCCTGCCCTTCATTCTAAACAAGTATTTCCCATTTGTCTGATATTATAAGGTCCTCTATCAGATATTGCTCTGTTGAAGGTTCAAAAGCTCTTTGCGGCCTTAGAACATTAATTTAATTGTTTTCTTTGTTTTTTTATTCTTAACTCTTTTTGCTTTTTGGAAGTTTTAACATATGTATTTTTGGGTTTTTTTTTTTTTTTTTGGTAATATTTGAAATTGTTGGGAAATTTCAACAGTTATAGTCATGTATTATTTTTTTTAAGGTAACCCATCTTTTTCTTTTATTTCTCTATTGTGTACCCAGGAAAACTACGTGTACGGCCTTCCCATTTTTTTAGTTTCTCTTATGTTTCTCTATTATGTAGTCACATATATATTTTGTTTTGTTTCAATAATTTCTAAATAGTGAATCTTTTGATTCTTAAATATTTTTTGGCATTTTGGAAGTTTTTATATCTGAATTTTCGATTTTTTTTTTTTTTTTGCAATATCTGAAAACGTCTAGCAAATATTTTTTAGTCATTGGACGTTCAAGCAATGGATTCTTTATCAAATTTAAACATAAAAGACTGAAGTAATTTATGTGATGGTATAGTTTCATAATTCAAGTTAAGATTTTATAAAAATTATTTTAGTTTACTATACAAATAGGTAGATTCTCGTGCGTAGTACGGATTTACGACTAGTAAGTTATAAAACAAAAGCCATCCATATGAGTTCAAGAAAAAACTAGGCAACAAAAGCCATCCATATAAATTTTTATAAAAATTGTAGGATGCGTGTTTGCTAGGATGCGTCTTTTTTGTTCATTAAAAAAAAAGGATGCGTCTTTTCTGGGCAACAAAAGCCATCCATACAAATTATATAAATTTTCTCACGCTCACAACTAGTGGACCCACCAATTGTGGGCCTCAGACAACTGCGTGTGGGAAGAAGCATACACCTTGAGTATCCTTTAATCCGTATACTTTCTCCGTTAGGCTACGTTTACGTTTGGTTGGAAGAATAGAAAAATAAGAGAATAGAAAAGATTTAATTTTTTCATGTGTGTGTTTAGTTGAAGGGGTAGAAAAGTAAAATGGTGAAAAAGTCTTTTACTTTCTCCTTTAGGGTACGTTTGGTTGGAAGAATAGAAAAATAGGAGAATAGAAAAGATTTAGTTTTTGCTTGTGTGTGTTTAGTTGAAGGGGTAGAAAAGTAAAATGGTGAAAAAGTCTTTTGCTTAGTTGAAGAAAAAAGGAGGAGGATAGAAAATGTAGTTTATATATATTGACTTTTATGCCATTGTTACATAATATGTAAAAAAAAAAAATTTATTTTTACTCATTAAATAATATAAAAATTAACACATTATACATACAAATTTATATTATTTTTCTTTGTTACCAAACAACACCCACTTCTTTGTAATCATTAAATAAGAAAATTACAATTTATTTAAAATAAGAAACACCTTAAAATCTCAATCACATTTTCTTAAATTTAACCTTTTATTTGCATTAGAAACATAATTTTTTTTCTTTCTACAACTGCTCTGGTTCTTAATTAAAACAAAAATGAAAAATAAAAACTTGTTGGAGCTCAATAAAAAATAGTATACAATAAAACTAAAAATAAAATAAAAGGCTGGTGGGTCTCACAACCTCACCTTATATTATTTTCACTATTATTCCTTACCTTTCTCTCTCAAGAAATTATCTCTCAGATTCCTCTCCCTTATCTTTTTTTCCTTGTGACTTTCCTCTCATACTTTTTCTTTCACTTTCACATTTCTTACTTGCATGTCAACTAATCTTAGATGCATTTCCCAAAAAAAAAAAAAAACACATGATCTCAGGTGCTCACCGCAGTCCCCAGCATGGTTTTGAAACACGGACTGAACCGTACGGTCTGATCGGGTTAACTGAGAACCATTCATCAAAATGGTTCTTTTAGCTCCTAAAATCGGCCTACGTAGAAAAAGCAGTGGATCCTACGAACTGCGGTTGAACCTCCCAGTTTTGAAAACCGTGGACGGTTCTTATAGAGGTTCAACCAAGTCAGATTTTATTTTTTATTTATTTATTTTTATTTATTTTTTACTTACCGTCATTGTTGGAGCTTCTATCAGATCTTGAGCTTGCATCTCCATTTCTTTTTCTTCTTCTTCTTCTCTCTTTCTTTCTTTCTTTTTGCATTTTTGCTCTTCTAAAGTTTGCTATTCTTTGCAGATGAGATGATGAAGATGAACTTTTAGTTTTTTCAAAAAACTAAAAGTGAGAACTAGAGAAGAGGCATTTGTTTCTAATAGAAGACACAGAGAAGTGATGCTGTGATAAACTCATAAAAGTGAAGATGAAGATATGATGAAATTCAAAAGTGGGTAGTGTAGACATCGAGGAGATAGAAGAGAGAAGATGTGTGTGGATAAGAAAAAGCAAGAGGAAAAAAAAAATTAAAAATGAGAAGAAAGTAATATATGATTGATGAGGAAAAAATAATAATAAAAGGTTGGAAATAAATTTGTTTTCGGCGGTGCGCTTAGCTGAAGGAATGAAGCCACTGCCCCGAGCTTATTTCACTTTTGGCATTTTGTTGCATTAAAAGAATTAATGTGTATTTTAATTGAAATAATACTAGTAATTTAAGCCATATAAGTTGGATTAAATTAATTTTAAAATAAAATTTTTTATAAATATATGAAAATATAAATTTTAAGTTTATTAATTTAGTGAAGAGATGGAATATATATATATATATATATATACATATATATAATTTATTAACTCCCTTAATTAAGAAACTTGATATCTAATTTATGCTTGCTTATAATTGAATTTTGTATTTGTTTTATGAAAGTTATGATATAAAAAATACATTTGAAAGATAAATTTTAATATTTATTTTGACTATTTTAATATATTTATTTTTTTTTAAAATTAAATTAATTATGACGTCATTACGGTTTGACTTCGGTTCAACCTCAGTATAACCTTTAAAACCTTGAACCTTTCCCTTTAACGGTTTATTAAACGGTTTGGGTCTAAAAGCCATGGTCTCAAGTATTTTTCGTTTTTTTCTCTTTTTATTTATTTATTAAATTTATGAAAATAAATTTTCATTTTTAACCAATGATACTTCAATCAAGTTTTTTTTTTTTATAATTATTTTCTACGTTGAATAATAGTGAGATGAAGGTTGAGTTTGGATTGCACTGAAAAAGTGAGTTTCGTGTACTGTTTACAAGACCTGCAAGTACAGATTTCAATAAATGTTAAGTTAAAATAATGTTAAATTAAAACTGGGTCTCACAGTACTATTTACAAAAATTATTTTACTATAATATTTTTAACAATAAATTTTTAATGTTTAATAATAAGTAGTATTCAATAATATCCGAAGTTATTGCGGAAATAAGAAAGGAAACTCGGCAAATTTTTTTGAGTTAAACGCAAATGGCTGAGAGAAGAACACGGTTCAAAAAAAAAAAAAAAAAAAAAAAAAAAAGTCATTTGCTGCACAAACTTTTCTCCACCATTCTGTCTCCAAATTGGAGAGACAGTCTTTTTGTGGACCCGGAATAAAAATGCCTGGGCCCAAAATTTCAACACATCTCCAAAACTTCAACTTCAACTCACCAAAACTTCAACATGGCCAAAACCATCCCAGACTTCATGGCCAAAACTTCAACACACCAAAACTTCAACTTCAACTCACCAAAACTTCAACATGGCCAAAACCATCCCAGACTTCATGGCCAAAACTTCAACACACCAAAATCATGGCCAAAACCATCTCAGACTTCATGGCCAAAACCATCCCAGACTTCATGGCCAAAACTTCAACACACCAAAATCATGGCCAAAACCATCTCAGACTTCATGGCCAAAACCATCCCAGACTTTATGGCCAAAATATGGCCAAAATCATCCCAGACTTCAACACACCAAAATCCTCCCAGACTTCATGCCAAAATCATCCCAGACTTCATGACCAAAATCATCCCAGACTTCAACACACCAAAATCATCCCAGACTTCATGACCAAAATCCTCCCAGACTTCATGCCAAAATCATCCCAGACTTCATGACCAAAATCCTCCCAGATTTCATGCCAAAATCATCCCAGACTTCATGGCAAAATCCTCCCAGACTTCATGCCAAAATCATCCCAGACTTCAACACACCAAAAACACACCAAAATCATCCAAGACTTCAACACACCAAAATTTCAACACATCCAAAGTCATCAATCATCCAAAATTTCAACACACCAAAATTTAAAAACATCCAAAATTTTCTCCTCGCCTCTCTCGTTACCCATCAACACATTCAAAATTTTCTTTTCCCCTCTGTAGTTACCCATCAACACCAGCTCCTACTTTATTTTCCACCACTATTTCACCTTAAACTAGAGCCGCATCTCCCCCCCGCATCACCCCCCCGCATCCCCCCCTTCTGGTTTCCTGGTATGCAGTATACTACCTCCTTTGGTGTAAGGAGCCTAAGGTTGGTTCCCTGGTATACTTCCTCCTTGAAAACTTTCCCAAACCTAGTGCAAAACTTGTTTGATACGATCTGCCTTCGTCAAATTTGGCAAACGTCTCCCCGGAAAACTTGTGCAGAGCTTCTTTAAGCTGATCTGCCCTTGTTTGATACGATCTGCCTTCGTCAAGTTTGGCAAACGTCTCCAGCGAAAACTTGTGCACAGCTTCTTTAAGCTGATCTGCCCTTTGCCAAATCTCTAAAGGTCTCCTAGTCCAAATCTGACTCTGTGTCAAGTCTTGGCATCAACGAAATATCTTTTGCGTTGGATTTGCGCAAGAAAAAGGGAGATCTAAGAATATTGACATGGAAACCACTACAGTTCATACCGGCCATCCATTTACAGCCCACGCCGTCGCCCTCCCCACGCATCTCGCAGGCGAGTTCTCTCTCTGATTCTCTTTCTTCTTTTTTCTGTCTCTCTATATTTGATGTTTCTCTTTTTCTTTGTCTCTCTATTTTTGATGTTTCTCTCGTGTAAGGATAATTTTGTGTTTTTAAATAATTTTCCAAAAAAATGATTCTGGAAAAATGAGTATTTTTTAGAAAAAATAATTACTTAAATAAACAGAATATCATGGTGAAAAAATGAAAACCCAAACCTCACAGAGCCGATGCAGTGCACATAATTAAGCCTTGTTTGGATTTTGGTAAACCGAGTTAACCGATCTCAGTTTTGTTAACTCGTAACCTTGTAAACCCAAAATCGGTGGGCTCCACGGTACCAAATTACCTATCAAACACTGAATTAAAATATCTCAGTTTTTTGGGTAAGTGGGCAAATTCGAAACTTGCTTTGGAGTTATGAAACCACTGCCTCAGTGTCTTGTCCAATCACCAGCTCTCTATCCATTTTTTTTTCCTTCACGTTTGCTTCTCTTTTTCTTCTTTTCCTTCTTTTCTTTCTCCTTCTCTTCACGCAAACTGCTCTTTTCTTCTTTTCTTTCTTTCTTCGCTCTTTCTTCCTCGCCTAACTTCCTCTAACCCGTCCTCTCTCCTCATCCTCTCTAGATCAAAACCTCAAGGTTGAAGCCTTCAAGTTCCTCTCTCCACTATCTCTATTTCTTTTCTTTTTTTCTTGTTTTTTCTTTACCTATGGCCGAAAGTCCCTCTCCCTATTGTTGGTTGTTTGTGGGTTTGGGGATTTGGTTGATTTAGATTTGAGGATTTATAAAATGAAATTTTGATTTTGGTATTTGCGGGTTTATGTATGTATGTTTATGAGATTTGTATCCGTGGGTTTTGATTTGGGTATTTGTGGGTTTATGTATATATGTTTATGAGATTTGTGTCCGTGTGTTCTGATTTGGGTATTTGTGGGTTTATGTTTATAGTTTTTTATCCTTCATTTGTGTTTGGGGTAGGATTGTTTTTGTTGCCTAAAATCTCTATTTTTATGAGCTGGGTTCGTGGGTTTGGGTTAGCTTCTTTCTTCTGATGCATGGGGCAGAGAGAAATGGAAGTAGAAGAAGTTTCAGAGAAAAATGAAAGAGGAGTGCCAAGAGAAAATTTCGCGGGTTGTACTGTTATCGTTCTAAACAGACTGACATTTGGGTTACACAATTTTTGAGTTAAAGTTGAGTTTTAAGCTGAAAACGAAACCCAAATATTTGAGCCAAACACATTAATATGAGTTAAGAAAAAAATGTAGGGAATAAAATATGAGGTATGATAATGTGTTTTGAGTAATGAAAATTGAGATATGAAAAGCGAGATATAAGTGATGTGAAAACCAAAAAACACATTAACTCTATGGGTGTATGGTTCGCCCTGAAATATTTTACACCATCATATTACATTATTGAGATTACAATAATGTAATCTTAATATAAAATTACATTACATTATTTAAAAAGGAAATAAGGATAATTTTTTTTTATATTAAGGTGAAGTAATATATTTTGTAATTTTAAATTATAGTAATATTAAAAAAAATATAATAAATCAAAAACTTTAATGTTACAACTCTATCTGTGATTTGTAGAATAATAATTACAATTATATAATTAAAATAATTGAAGGGCTAAAAATTTCTTTGAAAAGTAGTTTTCTGCTATCTGCTAGAGCTTTGATACTTGCTTCAACGTGAATGTTAGCTCTTTTTGGTATTTTATGCACACTCTTACGTAAGTCAATACGCCCATTCTTACAAGAACCCAGTTTTGGGTGTGGGTTTTGAACAAATTTTGGCTGTTTTGGCCTCTAAATTTTTTAAAACATTGAAGTTCAAATTTATCATTTGTCTCATATCATATTTTAGATTTTGTGTATACCCCTACACAAATGAGAAAGGCTCTATTGTTAATGAAAAGCCCATCCATATAACACGTATTACGTTTTTCATATTTGTCCAAGTCTGTGGGCTTGGGGGTGTTGCAGTGGGTCTATGGGTGGTTGGTGGTGGCAGTTTGTTTTTGGAGTAATTTTAGTGGTGGTGGATTTGGTGTTTGTGGCTGAGTTTTGGTGGAAGGTGTTGTGTGGGTTTGCCAGAGAGACAGAGAAAAAAGTGGAGAGAAAAGAGAGATGGGAGAGAAGAGAGAGGAACTGAATTTTTTTATATTATTTGTTATTATAATTATATTATTTTAATGAGTTGTATATAAAAATAGAAACTGAGATAAGGAGTAAATTAAAAAATAAAATGATAAAATAGATAAAATAAGATTTGAGAATATAAATAGAGTCTGGGACAGAAACCCGGCTGCTAGTGTTCTTATATTTTTATACATAAAAGTTATATTTTCGTACATTTATAAAATAACGAAGAGGCAAAATTGAAATAAGTTTGGGCACACTGACAAAAGCTGACTCAACTTCCAACATTTTATTATTTTTTATTATCCTTTTTCCTCACCAAATCAAGTCTATTTCCAACATTTTTTTTTCTCACCAGCCGTATATCACTTTCTTCTCATTTTTAGTTTTGTTTTCCTCTTGTTTCTCTCATCCAGAAACGTTTTATGTCTATAAGTTCTCGATTTCTACAATTCCCACTTTTGAATTCATCACATCTTTGCCTACATTTTATCATTTTTTGTTTTATCTGTCTTCCTTCTTCTTCGTTTGTAACTTCTCTGCGTCTTCAACGCAGTACCAGTGCGTCTTATCCACTTCTCACTCTTAAAGTTCTCAGTGGGACTCTTTTGTCTTTTGGTTGTCGTAGCTGTACAGGTCTGTTTGTTCGTTTCTTTTCTTTTTTTCCTTTTGAGGTTTTTAGGTGTATAGAATACGCAGATTCATTTAGTAGGTTTTAAGAAATTTTTTTTTAGAAGTACAAATTTCATGCGGTACAAATCTTGAATTTCGACGGATATTTACCGAAATGCTCCGAAAAACTCAAATTGTTACTGTTTCCGAAATTGTTTCCGAAATGGAACAGGAGAGGTTACTGTTTCTGTTTGTTTACCGGTACGGTATTTTTCGGCCTGAGTTAATAACATTATTACTTCAATGGGTCCACTTAAGATCAAAGTTTTGTGCGGTTGACAACTTTTCATGCCTTTTTAACAATTTGACCCTTTTCACCGCAATTCTGACCTTCTCATCTCAATTAAACAATAAAAAATGTTACCTACGCAACCATTTTCACTATAAATTTTAGAGGAGAAATATTACAGTCATAGACATATTTGTCACGCAACAAATTTTACTACATTTGTTTTTAAGTTATTTGGGATTATCACTGACATTTATAAAATATTTTTACATTTGGGATTATCACTAACATTTATACAATATTTTATAATACTTTCACAGCTAATTTTACAAAAATCTTAGTGGTAAGTTGATATTAGTTCTAATTTAAACTTATCAATGAAATTATTTTTTTACCTACCAATAATAGCAAATAAGCTTATAATTGGTTGAGTAAGTATCTTGAAAATATATAGAAAAATAATAATTCTAGCACATACACAACACACACAAAACTCCCACTTTGCCTCAATTATTTTTACTTTCAATAATTGAAATCTTGACTATGCGGTCTATTCTACCCCTCTACCCATGACCATAAGGGCACGTTTAGTAGACTATAATGATAATTACATAGGAATAGGAATAGATATTACAAGAAATACAAAATGTTGTAATGTAATACTTATTACTATTCATGTGTTTGGTAATAACGCAATAATAAAACCCTGAAGACAATGAAATGAAAACATTTTAAATCAAATTTAAGGATATATTTTAGAAAATATCTTACTTATATAATTATATTTATTAAAAAATAATATTTTTTAAATTTGAAAGAGAGATGAATCATTTCTTATAATTTTTTATTTTCATAATTATTATGTGTATATGAAAAGTTTGTTTATTAAGAAATATTTTAAGGACACGTTTGGTAGACTGTAATAGTAATTACATAAGAATATGAATAGATATTACAATGAATACAAAATGCTGTAATGTAATAATTATTACTATTCATTTATTTGGTGACAACACAATAATAAAACCTTGAAGACAATGGAATGAAAGTATTTTAAATTAAACTTAAGATATATTTTTGAAAATATCTTACTTATATAATTATATTTCTAAAAAAATAATATTTTTTAAATTTGAAAAAGATATTAGTTATTTTTTATGATTTTTTATTTTCATAATTATTATATACATATGGAAAGTTTGTTTATTTAGAAATATATTAATTGTAGAAATTAATACACCTACTAAAGAATAGTTATTACATCCCTTTTATAGATGAATAGTTATTTTTCATTTTAAAGAATAGTTATTTCCACACATATATACTTGGATTAAGTTAGAATAGAATTTCTATCTTGTATATAAAATAAAATAAAAATAGCTTTCATAAAAACATAACCAAACTACTGAATAACTAAACCATAGAAATAACTATTACATTATAGTGCCTATTACAGTCTACCAAACATACCCTAATTGCAGAAATTAATAAACCTACTAAAGAATAGCTATTATATTCCTTGTAGAGATGAATAATTATTCCTTATTTTAAAGAATAACTATTTATAAGGAATCGATATTCCCTGTAATAAAAACATAACCAAACTACTGAATAGCTAAACCATAATAATAATTATTATTACATTAATGTGCCTATTACAGTCTATCAAACATACCCTAAGAATTTTTTTCTTATTAGGTATATTTTTTCAATTTTATAACCAAACTACTGAATAACTAAACTATAGGAATAATTATTACATTATAGTGCCTATTACAGTCTACCAAACATACCCTAATTGCAGAAATTAATAAACATACTAAAGAATAGCTATTATATCCCTTGTAGAGATGAATAATTATTCCTCATTTTAAAGAATAGCTATTTATAAGGAATCGATATTCTCTGTAATAAAAACATAACCAAACTACTGAATAGCTAAACCATAATAATAATAATAATTACATTAATGTGCCTATTACATTCTATCAAACATACCCTAAGAATTTTTTTCTTATTAGGTATATTTTTTCATTTTTATAATTGGGCTCTTTTTTTCTAAACCTTAGATCCCTACCACAAGATTATTGGCCCAACCAGCCAAGCCCAACCCAAAAACTTAAAAATAAAAATCCAAAATTTGCCACTATATACTACTCCGTAGTATCTGGTTCTCTGGAATAGGAAGTATATTTGATTTCAGTGAGAGATCTTGGTCTGTCTAGATGGCTAGGTTAGTTGTTGCACATGGAATACCAGTTGCCTTGATTAACAAAAATGTGGACTCACCTTGAGGGGTATGGGTGAGAAGCAGATTGAGGTGGATAAGCGTATCTTACGTATGCAAGTGAGTGACTTTTCTTGACAGTTTTTAATAGAATATTAGCGTTTCCATCTCTATAAAAATGTTCAAGAGATATCTTAATGTGGTTCCTTTCTCTCAACACTTGTAGGCTATAAGCTTTCATTTCTCTTAGCAGGGAAATAAAAAAAATTCTGTGGTTACATATCAGTTGTTTCCATCAGAAGCTTTTATGTTTATGCTTTTCTTATTTTTAGAAATTGAATTTGGCTGTAAACACATTTGCAATGCTAGATTGGAGTTCTCAACAAAGAGCTTAAATCTGTCAGGAAACATCAAAAGCAGTACCAGAACCGGCATACATCTGTACTTGTCCCAGTAGCATCTTTGGTAAGTAGATACATGGCTTTCGAAGCTATTAGGATGCTTGTTCATTACAGATGCTAATGCAGTATTACCCCTGTATGCAACTCTGTAGTCAGAGAAGCAAACATTTTAGATGATGGTGCTTTACATGCAGTAGCAAATAGTTTCAGTTTGTTAAACTGTTCCATTGATATGTTGCATGTTTTTTATTCTTCAATTGATAGCAAAGTACTATTTAGAGTCTGGACTCTATGCATTCGAACTGGGATCTTCGACTATGTGTCACTGTATAAGTGTTTGGAGCTTGCAAATGAGTTTGGATAGCTTGAATTTCAGCGTGCAAGCACTACATAGACTTGTTTGAGATAGTAATGTTTTATTTATTAGAGACTTTCTGTTGCTGATGGTAACATGAGACTTTTTGTCTCTCTGTCCAGATGAAGAATGGGAAGGAGTTTCCTCTTACAGATACTGTTGGTACATCTTCAAATTTATAACCATTGGTGTTGAATACAACATTCTAAGTTGTGTAGATAATCTAGCATTAGCTTTGCTCTTTTATTTTGAGATGAAAATATATTTGTTTGATCATAGAAGAGGTGTTAATAGGGGCCTTTGTTTTGTTTGGTGCATTGGTAAAAAAGTCTTGCTTAGTTGAGCTCAAGTGCGCACATTTGAATATTGAGTGTGAGACGAACAAATGGGCTTGATGTTGTATTAGATGAGTTTGTGTTTGTGGGCGTGTGTTTAAGTTCCACGCTTGTCATGTACTAGGTTGATATGAGCTCTGAGGAACTCTAATTGTAACTTGAATTGGTCCTTTTGGGGCATAGCATAGAATACACTTTCATATGCTTACTACAAGTGAGCTTTTCTTATAGATGTCCCTGCCAATGCTTTAAAGGATTAAAATGCCTGAAACTTACGTTGTGCACCTTGGAAATAGCAAGGAACTAATGGAGGTTGTTGAAGATTGTGTAGCCAAGAGAATTCATCATGAGCGTGTTCTAGAGTCTTTTGGAGTGCGGAATGAAGATCTAATCTTTGCCATCATAAACAGTATGCTCTCATTGTTGATGAGATTAATATGTTTTCCTTCATTAGTCTGATTGGTGGAAAGTAGTATAGTAGTAAGTCACTTGGTTGCAAAATATTCCACTTTTTCTTTGGAGAAATCTTACTATATGGCATGATTTCTTGGTAATTAAGTAGAATTATGTACTATATAGCGTGAAGGGTTGTAATATCAATTGCAATCCAATGTACTCTATTAGCTTTTGTAGGATGGAGGTTCCTGTTAAGAATCATCATATATGGGACTTAGGATGTTATGTATGTATTGTCTTATGGTTTTGTTTTGTACCGTCTGGATACTTGTAAAGCTTTTATTAGTTGGTCATAGCTTTGACATAATTGTCCTATGAACCCTTTTTAATGCTGGAGCAGGTCTATCTATAAAAGGTTTTATAGAATTTTATTATACAAGAAAATTTTATATTCTGATGCCTCCTGCTGTTATAGAAGAATTTTGCTTGGTGGGTTTTCCCTGGTTTTACAACGGACTGCTATCTATGGAAAGATTCATGGTTACTTTCTCATGAAGTCTATTTTTTTTTTTCTCACTATGAATTATGAATTGAATTATTTAGTGGATGCACAGTTTTCAGAGTCTCTCAGTTCATCATGCCATAAGTGTAATATTTTCTGTATCTTGACTGTATAGTTGCTCCTAAATGATGCTTCTGCGAGTAAATTGATAACTTGAGCTAGACAGAAATGAAGGATAATTAGGCCTTTGTTGGTTCCCATTCTTTTTTCCCTTGCAGAAGAAATTATGTTTTTACATACCATAAGTTATGTGGTCCAGTTGCCTTCCTCTTCAGTTCTCAGCCATCTCACATTTGTAACCATTTGCTACATGTTATTGTTCTTGTTCATTTCTTTTGCCTGCTGTCTAAATGTAGTGGGGGGGAAAAAAAAAACTTAATTCAAGTGATTTATTTAAAGGAAAAGTAATTCATTTTTTCTGTTTTTGAAAAATGAGATAATTTTAGTATCACAATTGAGAAAGAACAGTTGCTTAAATTTTAAAAGATTTTTTTCTTTTTTTGTTTGGTGGCCAGGAAGAAGGAGAAAGGGAGAAAGGGAGGGGGGCCGGCATTCTTATTTTGGCTAGTAGGGAGGTAATGTGGCTAGCTATCCATAGCAATCCAAAAAAATTGGACTAAGGCATGGTGGTTGTTATTGTTGTTGTAGGAAGGTAATGTGTTAACAGCCTTAAAAACTTGGGAGTACCTATTTCTCTAGTGAAGCTCGACTTATGCACTTTTTGACACATTGTGTTCATCATCGTGAACATAAAGTATATTTGATTTTCAATAAAATTACATTACTTCTTTCTCACCAAAAAAATCTCTAGTGAAGCTAAATGTTACAAAATTACCGAACATTTTGTCTCTTATGGCTACCAATGTCTCATCAAAGTTAATTTTTTGTTACATTCTTTACAGGCTTGAAGCAACAGTTATTTGAAAAATCACTAGAAGGATAGTAAGTGAATTGTATGGTGACTTCTCAAGTCTCTCCAAGGAACTTGTTGGAATGGAATCCCGTGTGGAGGAAATGATGGCCTTCTTAGGTACAGGGTTGGAATTGGATGATGTTCGCTTTATTGGGATTTAGGGGATGGGGGGAGTGGGGAAAACGGCTCTAGCAGAAGTCATTTATTGCAAAATTTCTAATCAATTTGAGACTAAAAGCTTTATTTCTGTCGGTTCTATTAGAGAAATAGGAAATCATGGTCTAGTTTCTTTACAAAAACAACTTCTGTATGAGATCCTTAAGGAAAGAGAAGTCAATATATGTGATGTGCGTGGGGGGGAGGGGGGTCGATGTGATAGGAAAAAGATTACATAATAGAAAGGTTCTTATTGTTCTTGATGATGTGGATGAAAAAGACCAACTAGATGCATTAGCAAGGAGGCACGATTGGTTTGGTCTAGGGAGTAGGATCATCATAACAAGTAGAGATAAACACTTGTTGGAAAGATATCACATGTAAATGATATATAGGGTAAAGGGACTAGAAGATGATAAAGCCCTAGAGCTCTTGAGCTGGATAGTCTTTAAGAAGCCCCGTCCTGAAAAAGATTTTGTAGATCTGTCCAAAAGTTTTGTTAAGTACGCTCAAGGCCTTCCTTTAGCTCTTGAAGCTTTGAGCTTCTCCTTGATTGATAAAACAAGAAAGGTGTGGGAAGCTACCCTGGATCAACTAAAAGAAAATCCAAATAGAAGAATTTTGGATACACTTGAAATCGGTTATAAGGGACTGGAGTATTCAACAAAAAAGCTATTTTTGGATATTGCATGTTTCTTCAAAGGAGATGACAAAAATCGAGTTGCAGATATACTAAAGGATTCTGGTTACTACAAGGCTTAGAAATTTTGAAAGACAAATCTCTCATTACCATTTCAGGAGGAAAATTGTGGATGCATGATTTGTTACAAGAAATGGGTAAAGAGATTGTTTGTCATGAAGCACCTCAAGAGCCTGGGAGACGAAGTAGGCTGTGGAATGATATGGATATTTTTTCTATATTGAAGAATAATACTGTAAGTGGATTAGTATACAGGCATAAACTTAGATAAGTGTATATTTTTATAGTTCTTGTAAATGTATCTTGCCTTACTCTAATTTCATTGTTCCTGGTTACTAGGGGACGGAATTTGTTGAAGGCATGGTGATAAACTCACCCCCACATAAAGAAGAATTGAATGCCAAAGCCTTCTCAAAGATGAAAAGACTTAGGCTGATAAAAATCTGCAATGTGCAACTTCCTCAAGGCCTTAATTATCTTTCTAATGGACTACGAATGATGGACTGGTGTGATTATCCTTTGAAATCCATGCCAATTAGTTTTCAGCCAACCAATCTTGTTGAACTCATCATGCCTCGCAACTGCATCGAGCAACTTCCAACCGGATTTGCTGTCAGTTTTTCATAAATGCAAGTGTCTTTCTTTATAGGAAACAATAGATTATGTTCTTAACAACTTAATTTTCCAATTTATATACTGTTTTATTACAGAACTTGGACAAACTAAAACTCATGGACCTTAGTGACTCTTAACACTTAATCAATACTCCTGACTTCAATGGATTCCCAAACCTTGAGAGGCGATTTTTCAAGGTTGCACAAGATTGTATAAGATTCACCCATCTATTGGAGCTCTCAAGCGGCTTACTCTATTAAATCTGAAAGATTGCAAGCGTCTTCATAGCCTTCCACGTGAGATCAACATGGAGCCACTTAAAATTTTTATTCTTTTTGGTTGTTCAAGACTTAGGAATTTTTCAGAGATCGGAAGAGATATGACACGTTTATTGGAGCTTTATCTGGACGGAACTGCCACAGAAGAACTACCATCATCATTTAAGCATCTAACTGGCCTGATTTTATTGAATCTTCAAGAATGCGAAAATATTTCAAGTTTTCTACAGGTCATTTGTAGTTTGACTTCTCTTAAAATTCTCAATCTATTGGGATGTAATAGTCAACCACCTAAATCATGGCATTTTCCTGGACTTTCCTTCATCTATGCTACACATGTTTTATGGAAAAATAGTTTCTTCATTGCCCAACATCCTGAACTTGAGCCAATCAACCTGTTTATGCCTAGGTCATTTTCAGGGTTAAGGTCTTTAGCGTCTCTAGATCTAAGTGACTGCAATCTTCTGGATGGTGCTTTTCCTGGTGATCTTGGATGCTTATCCTCCGTGCAGTTTTTAAACCTGAGCAAAAGCAATTTTACACTCCTACCTGATAGCATCTTTCAACTTCCTAAACTTAGAGTTCTTTACGTTGATAACTGTAGCAGGCTTCAAGCATTGCCAAATCTTCCACTTAGTGCACAATTTGTAATGGCAAGAGGGTGTGCTTCACTGCAAAACTATAATGAAGTTGTTGTGTGGACTCCAGGTGAAACAGGATATACTTCTATTAATTGCCTCAGCTTGGTTGAGGATAAAGAATGCAAAATCATGGAGGTTTCTTTGCAAGATATACACTTCCAACCATTGTGGCAAATATACATGGAGGTCACCTCTCTCTCACTCACACACACACACACACACATGCACTGAACATCTTGTTTCTTATTTCCTTTTTTCTCTTTTAATAGGAGCAAATTCATCAAAGTGAAGGGTTTTACAGCATTTTACCTCAAACTGAAATTCCAGGCTGGTTTAACCGTCAGAGCCTTGGCTCATCTGTACCTATCCTGTTGCCTTGTCCTCTGTATGATAACAATAGCTGGAGTGGAATTGCTCTGTGTGCAATTTTTGTAGTACAAAATGCTTCAGATGTCTTTCTTGGTCAAGAGTCAAAATATTTTCATGAGTTCATGTTTCATTTGAACACAGATAGAGATTGTGTAGATTTTCCCCTAGTCTTTAATATCCCTAAAGACAAATTCTGCATTGGTTCATTTGGTCTATGGTTATATATATTGCGTGCATGGTTTAAGGATCATTTGGATGAATGTAGCTGCATTAGCACTTCACTTAAAACCAACAACCTAAGTGTTGAGATTAAAAGTACTAACCCAAATGTGGAGGTTGAAATGTGTGGAATCCGTCCTGTATACAAGCAAGATGTTAAAGAGTTAGCGCAAACATTAGTCCAGTGCATACTAGAGTGCTCAAATGCCTTTTATTACCGATATCTTTTACATCAAGTAAATAAGTTGCCAAGCTGTAACCATGAAAAATATTTTGGTTGCTATTTCACATTCCAAAGGTAAAATTTAAGTCTGAACAATTTACCTGAATGCATCATTTATTGAATTTCTAAATCAAACTAAAGATTTGTTTTTTGCTACTTGCAGGAGGCCTCAATCCATGACAGAGCTTCCATCAAGTACTGAAAATGTAGAAGAAGAAGGTTGTGTACTTAAAGGCAAACATTTTCTTCATTAATTATAGCAGACACTTCAAGAAATGTAAGTCCCTCTTTTTGTTTATTCAGGCGTACCAGTTAGGAATGGACAACGTGAAAGTACTCTATCAAGCAGACTTGATTCTTGGACTAGAACATATTTGAAGGTCTCTATCTCTCCATCTCTATGTATGTGTGTACGTGTGCTTATGAGTGTGTGATTCAGCAAAATATGCAAAAAAAATAATAATAGTAATATAAGGAGAATCTGTGCATAGACTTCCAGATTACATACAGTAGAAAAGACAAAAATGTTACAAACTTAAGAAGGAGAATTTTACAACTATCACATTCCCCTCTGTTTGGGGGGGGGGGGGGCGCGGTGTGGCAGGTCCATGCAAATAACCTAAAATTAAATAAATAATTGCCCTGAAACATGCCCCCCTCGGAGTTGAACTTTGAACCCTAGAAGTGCCATTTGATCAACATATATTTGTTTGTGGTATCCCTTTTATGGCCAATATGTTCTTTGCCAACACATTTATAGGATTAAACTAGAATGACATTTTTCAATCACTATAAATCCGATGCTTTATACTTTCTTTTGTCTGATCCTAGAGATACTATAGATTTTACTAGATAAGCCTTACAATTAAAAACAAATGAGTCAACTTTTGAATAAAAAGTGAAGAAAAAGTAATTAAAAAATTTATTTATTATGTTTTTGAAGTGGCACCAATCAAATTCATTAATGTTATGTCAGTTTGTAAACCTTTTGTAGCAAAAATGGTATTAGATTAACCTTTTCTCTTTCTTTTTTCCCAAAACCATGTTATACAATTTACACTCATACTGAAAAGTGAAATTAAATAAATAAAAAAGTTTACAACCTCTTGACTTATATGTTTTAAAAAATGGACAAAGAAAGAACAGATGTTTTAATGAATAGAATCTCTGTATTTTTTGTTTCTAAAAAAATTTCTGTACAATAAGGTGCTATACAAAACTGAGCATATACAGATACAACAGTTGTCCTATGAGGATCTCTTGATTAGACTAAAAGCAAGGACAATTAGTGTTCCTTGATTTCAGTCACAATCAAGGGCTAACCAAGATATGCAACATGTGCTAAATGTGCAGTATACAACATGTGCAGAATATTTGATATACTGACATCCCCCTCAAACTCAAGGTGGCGCAGAGGAAGCCAACTTGAGTTTGAAGATGAGATTATGAAGATGGCCTTATGGATGGGACTTAATGAACACATCAACAAGTTGGCCTTTAGAGGAAAACGAGTGCAAGTGAAGGCTACCTTGCCTGAGATGAGGTTGGATAAAGTGACAATTGCTCAATGTACTTGGTCTGGGGAGCACTCATGGAAGACATCGTTTTAGGCAATGTGGATAGCATTCTAGAGTCCATTGCCAGTGACCACCCAAATCAAGTTGCTTGAGTTAGGAGATGACATTACATGTCCAAACCTCAAAGCCCAGCCCTCACTGCAATGACCAATATACGAGTCGTCCTCTCTGAGTGCTGTCAACCTTGTTTGACTGGTCGCACTCTTCCTCAGGAAAAACAACTGCTGGTTGTTGATGGGTGTATGCTATGAAGTACTTGCCCAATGGTTCTTTTGAGCGTTTGAAGGCTTGACTAGTTACAAAAGGGTATTCCTAGACCTACGGTGTAGACTATTCAGAGACGTTCCTCTCTTGTTGCGAGCTTCACATTGGATTTTGATATTTTTAGCTGTTGATTGGGCTGGCCACTCTTTCAATTAGACGCCAAAAATGGATTTTATATGGAGAAATTACCAAGAATTGTTGCTTAGGGGGAGTCCAGGAAGGTGTGTATACTATGTAAAGCTATCTATGGTTTTGAGCAATCTCCTATGGCTCTGTTTGGTAAGTTTAGTGAAGCAGTGATCAAGTTTAGATTGTAGTGTTGCCATTTTGATCACTCTGCGTTTTCTAATACCTCTGAAAGAGGAAAGATCCTGTTGATAGTTTATGTTGATGATTTTATTATTATCAGTGATGTCAAGGAGGGTGAGGGTCGAATAGAGCTTAATCTCACTGGAGGAATGTGCAGGGATGGCCTTGGGCCATGGGGGCATACTGTTTGGGCAGAGAGAAACATCAGGGTGCCCATGTGTAGAGAGACTTGGCTCCATAGAGACATGGCGTATTGATATCCAGTTAAACTAAACGAATAGAAAATGAACAAAAGTTGTTCTTAATAGATTCTATATATTTTTCTGTACAATTAGGTGCTAAACAAAACTGAGTATAAATAGATACAACAATTGACCTATGAGTATCCCTTGATTAGACTAAAATCAATGACCAAAATTTCGCTTCATTTTTGTCACAATCAAGGGCTAATTAAGATATGCAATGAGTGCTAAATGTGCAGAATACAACATGCATAGAATATGTGATATACTAACATCTATATTTATATATTACTAAAAGCTGAAGCGTAGTGTTTAATACTACTAATCTAACGTTGCGCCACATCAATTGCAACGTCATTTTAAAAAAAATATAATTTGTTCTACAATTTTAAAATGGTTTTTACAAATTTTAACCCTATAAATGCAGCCCACTACTTATTTATTTATTTCCACTATTACCCTATAATAAATCCAGCCCATTATTTATTTATTAATTTCCACTATCACTCTATAATAGATCTATATAATTAATTTAGCACACCTCTTATTTATTTAGTTCTACTATCAAGTGCAACCTAAACTTTTTTCAATTAGCTATAGGGTTTTGTGTGAGCCTTTTCAGCTTAAGGGAAAAAAAAAAAAAAAAAAAAAAAAACAACAACAACAACAATTTCATCTCCCCACTACTTCTTCAATCTTTCTCTCTTTTACCTTTTTATCTCCCCACTACTCTCTACATTAATATTATTCTTCCTCTTTCCTTTTATCTTCCTTTATTTTTATCTCTTCTTATTCACACTCTCTTACTATAAATTTGTCACTATCTCTTCTATTCTATGCGTAATTTTCCCTCACAAAAAAATAGTTCTCTCTCTTTCCCAATCTCTCTCTCTAAATTTTTTGGTGGATTTTTTTTTTTATTTTTCTTGCATCTCTACTTTAGGTTGATAATGTTTTAAATTCTTTAAAACTCTATTTTGGGTTAATGCGAAAGTTTTTTAAATTGTTTTTTTTTTTAAATCTCTTTGATTGTTAAATGTTATCCTATTACGTTCTAAAGAATTAAATATAATATATAAAAATATAATACTATTCTATTACATAGCATGATTTCGATAATTTGATATTTATTCTGTTATATAAAATGATTTTTTATAGTGCTTAATTTAGATGTTAAACTATGAGACTTTACTAATTTTTGTTTATTTTCTAATCCTTTGTGGTGGACAAAGTACTCTTAATAGTTGTATTAGAAGTACTCTATAATGCCATTCATTTAAAAAAAAAAGTAAAAGTTAGCCAAACAAAAATAATCGGATAGGTGATAAATTTTAACTTTTGCAATTTTATTTTAGTTATTATTATTTTATAACAATGCATGTATTGAAATTTAATTCTTAAATTTTGCTAATAATTGTTTATTTGATAATATGTTTTGGGTGACTGAAATTATTATTTCTACAAAGAAAAAAACCTTAATAGATTATCAAAAACAAAATTTTATTCTAATATTGGTTCAATTAATCATTGTTAAGTTTATTAATTTTTTTAGTTTACGTTTTTTGGTGTTTTGGATTGTTCCTATATTACATTTATAATTGTTCCTATGATAAATAAAAATATAATTACGAAATACATTAATCATTATTAGATTAGATTTAATAAAACTACTATAAAAATAATTATCACGCGCAGGTTCGCGGCCAGTTATAATTAAAATACCAATACAGTAAACTTAGTCAAGCTTGGCTTTCATTTACATGTCTTTCAGAATCACTACAACAGTCGCCGTGCTTTTAATCACTGTTTTCCTGGCTGTCAAATTCCACAATGGTTCTGCCATCAGAGTTATGGGCCTTCAGTGACGATCCAACTACCTGTGAATTTGTATAATAATCCTGATTGGATGGGATTTGCACTATGTGTTGTTTTTTCATTTCATGATCATCCAAGCGACGTTCATTTGAAGTTGGAATCCAATATTTCTCCTAACTTCAGTATTCGTTTGAAGACCATATTTGGCGTCGTTGGGCCATTACTTCACAGTAGCATCACTGAAGACGACAAGTTAATTTCTTTATATGGACATTCATTAATTTGGGTATCATTCATACCATGCGGTTTGCTTTCACATCAATTGGGTCAATGCACCTGGGTTGAGTTCATGTTTCAAAGCCATAGTC
This sequence comes from Lithocarpus polystachyus, assembly GCA_033629205.1. Taxonomy (NCBI): domain Eukaryota; kingdom Viridiplantae; phylum Streptophyta; class Magnoliopsida; order Fagales; family Fagaceae; genus Lithocarpus; species Lithocarpus polystachyus. The sequence continues at coordinate 10,632,329 of CM066163.1, read as the reverse complement.
CAGATTTGTCTGTGCTGAAATGTGGGGTCAATCTTGTATACCAGCACATTATCAAAGAGTTTACACATATAATAACTCAATGCATAACCTCATATGGTGACTATTTGCATTTCATTAATTACAATAAAATCAGTGGAACTAACAACTCTCATGACCACGTACACCATCAAAGGTTGCCCATTTCTCAGGGGAAGCTTAGTGAGGATCCTCACCCTCCCAATCAATTCTACAGATCTGGCCCATTGGTAAGAATTCTATTGTAATTAGCATTATCATGAGAAATACAATCAGATCTCTCTAATTGGACACTAATTCTATTTTGTAGGACTTTCATCTGTCCACTTTGTACAATTCCTGTTTCCCTCCAAATAAAATTCAAGAGTGGTTCGCTCATCATGGTCGTGGGCACTCTGTAACAATCAGCCTACCAACAAATTTGTTCCATGATAGCAATTGGATGGGATTCGCTCTATATGCATCTTTTTCAATGCACGGGGATGCAACTGCCTTCCTTAACAATTTGTTTTCAAAATTTTCTCACCGCTTACATTGTCATTTTCAAACGCATGTGGCTGGTCTAAATGATCAAATCCTTGTTTGTCTTACCACTGAAGAAGAAATCATATGGTTAGTCTAGGTGAATTTATTTGGGTATCCTACATACCAGGTAAGCCATTTAAGGATGTGTTGCACCATCTGTGCAGGTACATTAAGGCTTCATTTGGAAGTGATTGGCCAGGTGTGAGGGTGCAGAAATGTGCACTTCGTTTTCTGTGCCAACATGATCAGGTGCAGTTTGAGCAAGAATTAAGACGCTCGATTTCAACTTCATGATTTTTTGAACATTGGGATTCCAACTGTTAAATGATAGCAGGTCAAGAGAAATAAATGAGTGAAACCCTGTTGATTAGTTTGGATTTGGAGGAAATGTCATACTCTAATAAGGAGTTTGGAGTTGAAATATTACTGAGATTGTTTTTATTAATTGGAGACTGATGAAACTAAGATTCCCCTTGGCAAAAGCTACTTGTTGGTAATTTAACAAAAGTACTATTATCTTTCCCTCTCTTTCACTCTCACTCATTAGTCACAATATTGGTTCTTCACAGGGCTTTGATCAATGCCTAATCTAAAATTCATGTTTTCTTGGAAGTGAAATGCTGGAGTGATTCAGCTACCAGAGTGACCTTGAGCCCCTAGTGACAATCCAATTTACTACAAATTTGGACAATCATGGTAATTGAATAGGACTTGCTCTATGTGCTTCTTATGCAGAGCATCTGGATTTAAGAACTTCTTACCACCTTATTTTTCTTGTGAAAACCAACATCGGTAGTGTAAAATTTTGCCATATCTATTGCCCAACTAAAGAAAATCTCAGGATGTCACAAATAGGTGGATTCAATTGGTTGTCCTATATACCATGTGGGTCGTCTCCAGATTGGCTGAAACATTGCATCTGTATTGGGGTTTCCTTTGCAACCAATTGCCCTGGCTTGACGGCAGCATTATTACGAGGAAGAGTTTAAGAAAATACTAAAGCAGTGGGTGAAATTCTAGTCTGATAATTGGGGTATCATGCAGCATTGGACTATTTATAATAGAAATGGAAATAAGTAAAAACGCTATGTTGAAGCAAGACCTAGTACGGGGAAGTGAGTTCTACAATAATCTCTCCTATTGGTCTGCTCAATGCTGCCTTCCCTTTCTCAACTTATTGGTAAGTCCTCCTCCCTCTAGTTTTCAAATTTAAGTTAATCCCATAGAGTTTGTAGATAAATCTGATGGAAACATTCTTTGAGATATAGGACTTTGATTGAGTGATGAAACCCAGAGTACCTTGCACTGACAAATTTTTATTTATTTATTATTAATTTAAATTATGATTTTGTGATTAGATGATGACAAATTTTACCAAGGATTAACTTGGGCTTACATTTACATTTATTTGTGGGACGAATATGTTACCCCCCCCCCCCCCCCCCCCTTTATATGATTTTGGTCCACTTAATTTTAAGTTCAGTCAAATGATTCTAAGTGGGCCTTAAATGATATTTTTTTTTTATATATAAATATGATGAAATTTTAACTAATGGTGTCCGCTCCATGATGATTGCTTTTTATTATCAGGCCAAGAAACTAATTAGTTTTTGGTGTAGGCAGGATTCGAATCTTAGATCTTTTGTTTGATGACAAGAGATTTTACCAATTGAGCTAACTGAAACCCACAACTTTAAATTTTTGTGTTAAGATATCTAACATTATATCATATACTTTATATACTACATAACAAAAGTCAGGTCGTAGAATATTGCTATGATTGATTGAAAATGTGGTAATAATAAAAGACAATAAGAAGAAAAAAAACAAATAAAATCACTTTCGAACCTATATTATTATATTAGGGTAAATTTCAAAAACCTACCCTGAGGTTTGACTTAATGCCAATTAGGTCCAGCACATTTCAAAACAAACCAATTTGATCCTTGAAGTCAATTTAATCCCTTGACACCGTTAGCCACGTTAGTAGACTAGTCACTGTGACTCTCTTCTCCGTTAGTCTCTTCTCTCTTCTCCTTCCCTCACTCTCTTTCTCCCTAACCTCAGATTTGCCATAGCTACAAGCAAAACAACAACCCAATTCTACTCACACCAAAACTCAGCCAAATCCACCACAACAACAAACCCAAATCCAAAAAACCAAACCCACCACCGTAGCAAAACGACCACCATAGCAGAACCCACAACCACCCCCACCCGCACAACAAATCCAACCCCATATCAAAGCACACCACTACTGAAAACCACCACCGAAAACCACCACAATATCCAAATAACCCACAACAAACCTAAACCCATATCAAAACCCACCTCCACTAGCCACAAAACCCAAACAAACGACAACAAACCCACCAACACCACAACAAAACCACCACATATTGGTACCCATAACCACCCCTAAAGAAAATTCACCACCAACGGAACCCACCACCACTGAAAACCCAAAAACCCATAGCAAATCAAAACCACCATTGGCAACCCACAACCAAGCCAAACCACCAGCCCACGCACCACTTCCTTTGCTTGAGAGAGAAGAGATAGCTAATCCAAACCACCAACCCATCAAGGGTTAATTCGGCCAAGCAAAAAAAGAAAGAAAAGAAAACAGAACAAGCAAAGGAAAAAAAAAATAGAAAAGGGGAGAGAGAGAGAGAGAGAGAGAGAGAACCATAGTGGAGCTCGCAACAACTATGGCTTGCCGGCGGTAGCCATGAGATTTTGAGGTATTAGAGTTTTGGGTTAGGTAGAGGATGAGAAAAGGTTGAGATGAGAGATCAGAGGAGAGAGTGTTGAGAGAGATGAGATACTCAATGACTAACGGACTTAAACGTGTGTAGGGACAAAATTGGGCATAAGGACTAAATGGGTTAATTTTGAAAAGTTTTGGATTTGATTGATATCAGTCCAAACCTCAAGGATAGTTTGTGAAATTTACCCATTATATTATTATTGTCACTGCATTCCAATACGTTTGGGAAAATTAATTTGGGCCAACACTTGGCCCAACCAGCCAACCCAACCCAAAAACTTCAAAATAAAAAAATAAAAATAAAAATCCAAAATTGGTCCCACTATATACTACTCCGTACCATCTGGTTCTCTAGAATATGGAAGTATCTTTGATTTCAGAGTGAGATGGCGAGGTTGGTTGTCATTGGGTTCCTTTTGTTGGCTGTGTTCATTACCGTCATGGCGGAGTCACGAATCGTCCGTGGCTCTTCAGTGAGTCAGAATGAGTCGGGCATGGTTCGATCCTCAACTTCGAGAGTGCTGGTTCAACTTCAAGACCCCGATCATGTCAATAGCAAGAGGGCAAAAGAAGAAGCTACCAATTCCTCTACCAATCTTGTCAATTCAACCTCTTACAACTCAAAACCCTACAATTCCTCGTTTTATGGGGTGTTGAATCCGAGCGGGCAAAACCCAGAACATAACTATAGCAAGAGGGCAAAAGCAGAAGCTACCAATTCCTCCGCTACCAATCTTGTCAATTCAACCTCTTACAACTCAAAACCCTACAATTCCTCGTCTTATGGGGTGTTGAATCCAAGCGGGCGAGACCCCGACCGCGACAATAGCAAGAGGGCAAAAGAAGAAGCTACCAATTCCTCCGCTACCAATCTTGTCAATTCAACCTCTTATGTCATTGTGGTTGTAACTCTTCTTATTTCATTTTTTGGCTAATTGGTTGTAAAACTAAATTGCCTGTTTGTGTTCAATTCTATCTAATTGAAGTTTTTCTGAATGTTGGTTAGCTGTCTGTTGTGCAATTTTGATTTATGTCATTCGCTTTTTATCTTTAATTAATGTCAGCAGCTGGGAAGGGTTTGTATATTAAACGCAGTTGCTACTGCAGCAATGATGTTCATTAAGTTATATTATGGTGATACTTTTATTTGTCTTGTAAAGTTGTTGATGCTGGCTATGAAGTTGTTTCTTTTATTTGATTTTAGTTTTAGTCATACTATTGGTTAATTCTTCTAAGGCCTCAAAGGAGACAAGTAACTTACTCAATTAGAAGTTTGAGTTTAGAAAAGTTTTGCAAGTTTGTTAAGTTTTTTCATTCAATGGGTTGGCACATGACAACAAGCTAAATCTTATGGTTTTGTTAAATATATTTATTTGCTCAAATATTTTTTTATAGGTTCAAATATGTCAGAAAAAATGACTATTAATGATGTGGTTAAAAAATATAAAGAATATTGGACAGCTGTTAAGGATGATGTGCTTATTGATGCACTCTTGCATCAACATCATCTAGGTAATAGAAATGGTTCAGTCTTCACCACACATGCCTATGACAATATTGTGAAGGAATTGCAGAAAAATTTGAGAAACCAATAGACAAGCAAAAGGTGAAAAATTGCATTAAAACCATCAAATATAATTGGTCAGACTGCTATGATGTGTTGAAGAATGGGTTGAGTGGTTTTGCTTGGAGTCCAATCACCAAAATATGGAGTGCTGAACCAGAAGTTTGGGAAAGTCTAATCCAGGTTTGTCACTTATACTTTAGGAGTTCATATTGTTTCATTGAATTCTATGGTTTTCTTTTTCATGTTATATCAATTTACAATAGGGTATAACACCATGAACTTATATTTAGACAGAGAGAATTAATTGGATTGTTTCGATGATTCAAAGGACTCCGATGTATGCTTTGATGAGATTTTGCATCTAGTCATGTCTTACACATTGCAATGATATATTGTTTCTAACTAGGTAATGCAATCTTGTTCAGTAGAATACTATGGTGCATAAATTTGAGTGTTTTCTTGTCTGTGGGGTTATAATTTCTTTTAATGGTGATGTGGGGATGAAACCGGATGAGCTTGAATACTTCTAGGATTAAATCATGAATAGATAAATGCATAAAAGGATGGACGTCAGCTTTCTGTGCTCCACTCTATCATATGGTAAACGTGACCTTGCACCGCTTAATGAAATATGGTTCTTTGTAGGCTGGGTGTAGGGGAAATTTTATATTTGTTTCACATGACAAAGGGATAATAAGTTTCATTTTGATTTCTAGTACATACTTGCTAGCTTTCTTCCACATTGTTGCACAGGTTAGATTGCATGCAGGCTATATATATATATGTTACTTTGTAGAAAGATATTTCTAAGGATTAATATCGTTTGCTTTCTGAATGTACATGTGGATTTTTTTTTCATCATAGTAGTCACAGACTCACAGCAGCAATTATATTCAATGTTGCTACTTGCTAATCACATAGGAGCACATATTTTCATGAAAAGCATCCTTTGACCAACTTTGAAACACAAGTCCACATCCAGAGTAGATAATAACATAAAAATATCTAGAGTATCTTAAAGTATTATTTTGACATAAAGTTCTCTAGATCTCCATATAAAGGTCTCTAACCCCCTACTTCATTTTGTGGCTAACTCTAACATTCTCAATCTTGAGTACAAAGAGCAGGTGTTCTTTCCTATATATCCATTTTCCTTTCAAGAATGGAGTTTAGTCACGGGTCCAACATGGGGCATAATGAGAGTTGTTATCTGACCTTATTTTGTTGTCATTTTTTAACAGGCTAAACCTAAAGCAAACAAGCTTAAGAACAAACCAATTCCAAACTACAACAAATTGGTTGAGCTTTATGGAAAAGATAGAGCAATTAGGGAACAATCTGAAACTGCATCGGAGATGAGGCAACAGTGGGCTACTTCAACCGGAGAGGGCTCTATGGAGAACATTGAAGATATCGATCATTTAGTTGCTCAAAATGAAGTTACTTTCGAGAGTTGTGATAATGTGGGTGATAATAATGTGGGTGAAGCCTCCTCAAAAGCCAAAAAGAGAAAAACATCAAAAAATGAGGACATGGAACAAATTATGAGAGCAATTCGGGATGTTGCTTTAGCAATGAGAGAAGGAAATTCAGCACTTAGAGAAGGAAATTTAATTTTTGAGAGGAGCTTGGCATGTCTTCCCATTCCTAAGCAAGACATGTTCCATCTCTTGGATGAGATAGGAATTGATTCTAGATTGCGAATGAGGACTTATCTCTATCTTATTAAGAATCCAAAGACTCCAGAAACATAATCTTACTCTTCTACAAGCAGATGTATTTTTAATTATTCATTTTAGGTGATTCATCAGAAGTAAAATGATCTGTTTTTGATGCTCTTCCATATATTACAGATTCAATTATTTGTTTTGTTGAACTGGTATGTCTGGTTCAAATTTCCTAGCAATTGGTTTTTTTCAATTGAGCTGTTTGGGAACCAGAAAATGTTTGCTGAGACAATTTAGGTATACTGTATACATTACAATTTTGGCCCCTATAGCTAGTAGAGCATATCAGACTTTTGTTCTGAGATATAGCAATGGTTAATTTTGCATTCAACAAATTGTGCTAAAAGCTAGCGGTTATACCAAAAGGTAATTGACAATGTTGCACCTTGTCGTTTATTTGAATCTTAGGTTTTTGACAATGTTGCACTTGTCTTTTATTTTAATCTTGGCAAGTATGTTGCCGCATATGAACATTTGTATGAATTCTACATCTTTTTTTCAATGGGTTTTTCCGAACCTTATCAATAAAGCAATATTTATACCTAGTTAATGTCATTAGTGTGGGATGCAATTTATAGTTAAGGAAATGTTAGTATCAAGTTTGCAGGAGCGACTGACTTGTATTTTTTATTTTTATTTTTATTTTTCCTTTCCTTGAGAATGACTTGTGCGTATGCATGTCAATCAAAAGGAAAAGCAAAAAAATAATAAAGAGCATGAGAAATTGAGAGATGGTCGCATGGCTTTTATCTAGCCTTTACAATCATTTAGGAAAAACATCGGAAGTGGAGGAGTTGAGCAAACTTGACTTCAAAAATGCAAGAAATCACATTAGAATAACTCTTGGCACGTTGCAATGCGTTGCTAGAAAGAAATAAATAACAGACATAATGAATCTTTATGGATGCCAATACCTTGATGGCAATTTTTTTTTGTGGGGAGGGGGATGTTGGGCTAGAGATCAATTGAAACAGCAAGTCATTGAAGGAGTACACTGGTTTCAAAGGCAAATGCTATTCTATTAGAACACAGCTGAAAGCTATTGTTATTAGGACACATACACAAAACCTTGCAACTTATCAAACACCGGTGCTATAAATACAGATATTTAACCTGCAGTACTAATAATAAACTTTGCCTCCTAACATGCACCCAGTATGGGAGGATGAAGTGCCAGTTGAGCTATAGCTCATTGGCTTTAAAAGGGTCTATTCATTAAAATTTAAATGATTAAATGTAAAGTTCTTCCATAAAAATCATAATCTCTGTCTACACATTGTAATGCATTCAAACATGTAACAAAAGATGAAAGTAATCTCTTGCTCAATTGGTTGATGAATTGTACAACTGTACGAAAAGGTCTTGCAAGTAACTGATTGCATACCTATAGGTACTTAGGAAGTTGGGTTGGTGCGGGTATTGGGGAAGAGGGAAGGACAGATGATTTTAGTATTTTTTTCTTTTTGCTTGCCAAAATTATGTAACTTCAGCATATATGAAGTGTAATTCCATACCTGCATGTTGGAATAGGATCAAAAATAACATTCACCAAAGCATCCTTACTGTATACTTAAAAAAAATTAAACTCACCCTGCTAGAGCAAGTCCCCAGGTGGACAGGGTATAAAACAGAGTCCCAGCATGCCCAATGCCTAAAACCTTCTCCAGTTTGCTGACACCACCGGTAGCCTTTGCAACAGCTGGAATTTCATAATATCGCAAAGATAAGTAACACTGACAATCACTCCTGGCTCACAAGACTACATGCCACGGGAGTAGCCAGAGGCAGGTCAGTCATTCACTATATCACTGAGAAAAATGCGAAATGTTCTAAGTTACCCCATCAAACTCAGAAAGTGAGTAACTTGTACACAAGGTATAAGGAACGTTTCTATGGATTTGACATTTAACTAATCCATTAATTTAATGTTGTACACAAACAAAGCACATACAAACATCTACCCAATTCATTTTCTTTCGTGGTTGTATATAAATGCTATAGATTTAGATAACAAAGTTGATTCCAATGAAAATTGGTTTCCTTATCCAGCAACAGAAGATGATTACAAGATAAATCAGTTATTACCAAAAAAACCTTACCCACTCCCTATAATACAAAATAAAAAGGTTACAATGATAACAGATTATATGAACTTTATGAAGTTTTGGATTAAGAAATCATGATGGAAAAAGCATGCTCAAAAATTTTAGACTGAAAACTTACTTTTTTGCAGCTCTTCTGGTGTCAAATTCCAACTGATGATGGCTTCTATCAAGTCTTTTACCTATCATCTTCACATCTGAATAGACTTTCTTCATACTGATTTCTACGCATATGTTTAAGACAATACTCCTCACTTCCAGAAGTCACTGATACCCAGTAACCCTTTCGGAAGTCCTATTAAGAAAATTCACAAGTGATGAAGGCTTCTATCAAGTCTTTTACCTATCATCTTCACATCTGAATAGACTTTCTTCATACTGATTTCTACGCTTATGTTTAAGACAATACTCCTCACTTCCAGAAGTCACTGATATCCAGTGATCATTCGGTGACCCTTTCGGAAGTGTTAGTAGATGATCATTAACTGCCTTTTTCTTTTGACCTTGCCCTGAGATTGTTTAGACCAAGATATAACCATCCTTTCTAAGACTGCTGTATTCTGAAGCAAAAGTCCTCACCACAAGTACTTCTTCAGTTCCAAGAAAATCACCAATTTTGATAGTTTTGCAGGCTCTCCCTCCCCATTGGTTCCTCGAATGATCCTTCAACTGCATAACTGATACCAGATGAATAACCAAGTACTCGATGTGCAAGAAAAATTAGCCATGGTTGCTTTTGCCTATCGACTGATGCCAAGCAATGCTCAATGAACTTGTATTTCTCGGTTCCTTCCCTCCAGTCATGTTCAGTGTCAGCTATGCAGAAGTGGAACATGCCATAATTGGTGGAGTACCTGGAAAATGAAAATAATATTGTTTAAACCAGTTTCTTGCACATCTAGAAATAAGTCTATTGTAGGCCACATATGGGGAGATTGTACCAGTATAATATTGATAAAACATATAAATACACAGCTATAGGTGAATGCCAATCACTTAGCAATCTACTTTTTCATATAAAAACACAGACATATAGGTGAATGGAAAGCACAAGAAGTTTGAAATGATATTCCTGTACCAGAATTTGGCTCTGTTCTCAGCAGGGACATAAAACATAGTCTCCGCCAACACGCCACATTCCCCCCCAGAGTCCATATTCCCATAGAGTGATCCAGTCCCTGGCCAGTCACGCTCATGGTTACCACTGTAAGGATTGTTCACCAAGTGGCACATAAGACAAGGTACAAGACAAGTATAAGCTCAAATATTATGAGTGATATATTAAGTTAAACCTTGCAATCATGTATGGCACGGTTGATGCAACCTGTGCTGTAAATTGGTCCCACTGTGAAATGTATCCATTTGCATAACAAATATCTCCAATGTGGAAAACTATATCAATGTTCTTTAAGTCTCTAATAAGCTCTCGAGTAGTGTTAAGAGAGCCACGCTGGAAATTGTTATATTCGTTGGAACGATCAGCCTCATCCTGCAGAGGGAAAGGTTTGAGCAAAATTCCAGAAACTACATAAAAATTGGATAGGGATTCATGATCTTAAACATTGATCCTAAAACTTAAAGCAGCAAATTTTCAATACACGGCAGATTTGATCTTGGAGATCAATATTCTAAGTTTAAGAGAATGAAATTGTTGTGCATTCAAAGTGAGAAATTTAATATACTAGATCAGGCAGATATTTGTACATTTAATATTATAACAAAAAAAAGCTAAGCAAGATAAATTAGTACGTTGCCGATGATAAATATAAATTAACTGCAATAACCCACACACGAGTCATTGATTAGCCATGGCTGCAATATGGGATTTAATAATTTAGATGTACATAAAATTTTCCAATAGACTTCAAACCTTCCCCATGTCACCAAAAATAACTACACGTTGTAGAGAATTTTGACCAGGATAAGGAGATGCTCTAAACTGATATTGTTGACTCCAAACATATGTACCATTGAACAATTTATGCCCCAGCTTGTAAGTATATCTGTATAATCATCTATAAAAAAACATAATTGAATGTTGAGTTACTCATAAGTTGAAAAGCTGAAAGTGAAATTTCAACAAACCCAACCAATAACTTTTTTGGTATATCTTATAGCCAAAACTAATCTAGTGAAAATATTCCTATTTAAAATTCAATCCTTTTGGGTCTATGGGTTAGCCCATTGGTTGTTATTGCTGGAGAAGTGTTACTGATTGATTGAAATTTAAGAGCTTATGGATTGAAATTTTCACAAAATTTTGGCCGAAAAGTAAAAACTTATGCTCAAATAAAATTATACAAAGACTAATATTATGGACATAAATGCATAACAAAGGAGGTGCTGCTCCTCTGCATAAAACTTGGCTCAAAACCCAATTTTTAAGAGTTCACACCTAAAATCAAAATCATATGCAACAATAAAGATACAACATACACTGTATTGGGCCACAACTCCTTCAGAAAACTAGTATGTATAAATCCAGGATCACGCCATCCCACTGTCTTTGCCGGTGCATCTGCTCATATACAACAATAAGATGAGTTATGGACCAATGGGAGAGAACTCAAGAACAGGTTTTGGGTGATATTTCAACAATATTGAAAAGAAAAATGAACCATCGTGCAGTTCTTTTGCACATGTGTCAACCTTCTGAACATAATATGTCCCAATTCTAGGGATAATTTTTTTTTTTTTTTCCTTTATGCATGCTGGTGAGTCCTGATGTTTAGAGCGGCAACATTCCCAGATAGTTTTTAAGAAAAAAAATTCAAACGTAAGAATTTTACACACCACACATGCTGTTACGATCGAAAGTCAGTGTCCCAGCTGGAGAATGCACTTGGTCGCCTCCTTTTGGACCCCACTCAACAAAAGCTCCTGCTTCATTGATCCCATATCCACTTGTCCATGTCACAGTCATCTGAGTATCAATTCAAAACCATGTTATCTCCTTGAAATTGTAAGCTTCTTAATGTAAAAACAGTAACCTAAGGTAACATTAGAATAAGTATCACATGTTATTAGTTTAAGGAAAAAAAAAAAAAGATTAGAAGAAGGTGCTAGAAAACTAGTGGAACAAATGCTTCAAGGTAAATGAATAGGTTTGCAGTACAAAGCAAAACAGGCAGGATAAATACTTGTGCTGTGTTGATAGTCTATGCACAAAATAAGCAGACCTACACTTGTTATGTCATGTATGAGCTTCAATTATTTAAAGAAAATAAAAACTGAACTTACTTGATTCGAAACTGCCACCAGCTTAGGCTATTATACAGAAAATAAATACATAAATAAACAAATTGCAGAAAAGGTCAATCAAGTTTTAAATGAAAATAGCAAAAAGAAAGCTTTTAATGTAAAAAAGAGAGGACATGAAAATGGAAAAAGAAAATGAAGGAAGACAAGAGGAGATCCAAAAGGATATAGGTAGAGGCCTTGCAAGAAGCCATCACTGCCAAGGTTTTGAGGAAAATATGGAGTCAGCATGCAGAATAGCATATATGGATTGAGTTAGCCAACCCAAAGTAGCTGAGATTAAAGCTTTGTTGTATATATACTATAATCCATGAAGCAGTGATCACAAGCATTGTTTATATATGAAAATTCCAAAATATCAAAAGATGAATTTTTTTTTTTCTTTCTTTCAAAGAACTAATCAGGAAAACGTAATATTTCATTGCATAAGAAATATTGCTTCAAATAAAACAAATAAGTTATCATATAAATATGCAGATATTGACATTTGTGAGCATACATTTGATAAGCCACCAGAAAATAGTGCAAATGAGAAATCTGATCTCTGATTAATCAGCTGAAGCTTCAAAAATCCTTCACCAGTGTCTTTGTACTCAGGACTGGAGTAGTTTGCAAACTGATACTACAAAAGAAGACAATCCAGTTCACACTTTTAGCTCCTTTTCTATGTCAAAGAAGATCAGGGCAAGAAGAATTTCAGAAAGTCATTGTGCTGTGCAAGATGAACCTTGGTAGGTGCAGAACATGGTAGTGGAGGATAAACTCTAGGGTTTACTTCAGGGCAGGTGGAAGCAGAAATGTTGAAGTGAAAGGGCTTCCAATTAGATCAATGCCATTAAGGTTTATTACAATCACAAAAAAAAAAAAAAAAAAAAAAAAGGTTCACAAGGTTTCAAATGTGGACTGAAGGTTCAGAATATGCATTGACATTTACGCACTTGAAGTTTGCAGGATAAAATACTCCTATCCAATCATCAGCTGATGGCTTTGGAGAACTATGCTCCAATGTCACCCATTCTGTTGTTTGCTCCTAAAACAGTGAACAAAACTCGCATCAGCCACAAAACAAAATCTATGTTAAGCACAATTTTAGTGGTTTGATCCCCCAACACAAACTACAATCCACATAGGAAATTCAGTGGCCATAATTTATTTTTACAACTAAAAAGCATGCAAAATTGAAGATCATCAAGGTCAATCAAGCAAGTTCCTGATTAAAATACATATTCTAAATAATTAGACAGAGATGAAAGAAGCACAATGATGTTGAGGCTTGCCTTTAATCCGAGGACTGTAGGAGAAGCTTTAATATAAGCATCGCGATTAAGATCAACTGTCGCCTTATGAATCGCAATTTTTGACAGAGGCTGATCCCCATGTGACCATGCCTCTTGAAGGGTTGTAAGAACCAAAAATATTGCCAAGGACAACAAATTTAGTCCTCTCATCCCACCCAAGATCTAAGTTCAATAAAAAGGATATGAGTTCATACTTCAAAGTGAAAAACAAAATTTCGACTCCAAAAAGTTGTGCTTACCAAAGCAAGAGGGAGGGCTTGGTTTGAAGAGAGTTTGGTCTTGGAATAAAGCTGCGGTGTTGAAGCTCATTTGAAAACTATTCACTCATATGCGGGTTCCTTATGGTTGCTAGGTGCATAACTATCCCCCAAGAAGCGGGTCACATGCACAGCATCAACATTGGAGTAAGGTTCACGAGCGTGGAATATACCTTTAGTACCTGCAATGTGATAGCTACCACAGAAGACAAACTTCAAATAAAAACAACATAACTTTCCTTTGATACAAACAAAAAATTATAATACAATCAATGCAGGCCAGAAAGCAGCCAAAAAATGTGTAGCATGCTGGGAAACACATACCAAAGAGGAATATCTATGCAATGGAGTACTACTAATTATCATTCTACATTTATGTACAATGATCAATCATGCAATAATGCCCAAGCATCACATACCGTGGTTTAATCTCTGCTACTAATTCTGCTATCGTAGAAGCACTTACAGGTGAATCTGAAAACCCATGGGGAAGCAGGGCAAGGATATGTTAGGAACAAGTCAAATATTCCAGGATCCTCCGCTATAGCTTGCAGTGCATCCACATCATCTTGAGTGTATGTTCCAAATTGTTGACCATCTGACAAATGCCTACCAGATAAAGACGCCACAGATATCCCAATAAATGAGTGAAGTAAATCAGGTAATAATAAAGTTAATACAAAATCACCAGAAAAGTTTTTTTATTTAAAAAAAAAAAAAAAAAAACTTATAATTTGAAGTCAAACATATCATCAAATGACAATCTTCTTCATTAAGATTATCAAAAATCTACAAAGCAATTAGCTTGTCATTTCTATCCTAAGTCATACTATGTAACACCTTTTCAACCAGACTAGTTCATATGCATTGGATCTGGTGCTTGAAGTACGTCAGAATATCTCATTGTCTCCAACACTCTTTGTGCGGTATTTCCCCATTCTTTTTCAAAGCCCCACTGCCTAAACCTGTAAAGAAAACAAGTTTTCAGGATTTGTTAACGAAATTTAGTATCAAATTTACAACCTAAGCTCGAAATCCTGAAATGGAGTGTCCATGGGAAGTTCTGATATAGGAACAGCTCAGCTACTAAGTGCCATTTGAAGCTTTAAAGGTGTATCAATGGTACTATTTATCATAAGATTCTGCAAATTTAAAAAAACTCATACAGCATTTAAATTGTAAATGTTATAATGGCAAATTCAACAAGATTTATGGTGCAAACTTCATTAATGGAAATATAAAAGTTATCTCAACATTGAGTGCAAATCTCATATCTTGATACTATCTCCTGTAACTTCAATAAATAACACAGCATCCTAGCTAAGCAACAAAGGCTACCCTAACCCCCACCCACCCACACACAAACTGCAAACAAATATGCACTTGACTTAGCACCTAACCAAGACAAAGAATGTGATATCTATTAGCCGCAACCATTAACATGCTGGAGGCACCTTCCCTACAAAGAGAGAAACACATATCAACTAAAAATTTTATTAATTTTCGGGTAATGTTGATATTGAAATACAAAGATGAAAGAATTGCCTCACAATGTTGGGGTGTGCTCAGCATAGCATTAGGAATGTTGACATCTGCGCTTTATGATTAAATGTCTCCAACATAATCTGTTTGTAAATTAGGTGAGCCAACTGGTGCATCTGATGCAGGTTGTTCCATGAATTCATGTGAGTCGTCACTGTCAACATGTTCACCTTGATGAATATGGATAGATGGACATGTGTGCCTTGTGTGTCCAACATCTCTACAGTTACTACATCGCCTAACTTTCGCATTGCTATTACTTGTGCTACCATGGTCACCTTTAGTCAGTGGCGGCGCCACTCATAGTTTAGGGTGTTCCTAGGAACACCCTGCCTTGAATTTTTTTTTTATATATAATAATTTAATTTTTTTTATTTGTTTAGCCTTAAAAAAAAAAAATAGGAATACTCTCAAGCAATATCAGGAACACCCTCAAAATTTTTATGCCAAACAAATTTTGAACTAAAATCTAATACATAGTGGAGTGTGTGCTAGTGTGTGCTAATGCACAATGGAGTATGTGCTAGACTGCTAGAAGTTAGTAAAAAAATTTAATGAAACAACTAAACATCAATAATTAATAATTTAATTAACTAATACATTATAAAAGACAAACAAATCAAATTATGTTAGGCTAAACAATAATTAATAATTAATGAAATAATAGTTTATAAAAGACAAACAAATTTATGAAACAACTAAACAACAATAATTAATAATTTTATTAATATTTCAAATGAACTTATAATTTATTGTACAGGTACCTTTGTTCATTTCTTTTCTTTTTATTTTTTTTCCTTTTGAGGTTTTTTGGTGTACTAAATGCAAATTTGTTTTGATTTTAAGAATATTTTTTTTTTAAAGCACAAACTTCATGCTGGCCAAATCTTGAATTTCGGCTAGTACTTACCAAAACGTCCCCAAACAGACTGAAATAACCCGAAATTTTTTCAAAGTGGAATAGGAACACCCTGGACAAAATTTATGAAGCCGCCACTGCCTTTAGTCTTTACATAGCTGGGTCACGAACATTTCTTTTGATTCCAACTCTACTATGTATCCCTTCTCCATTTGCATTTATATTTGAATTGTAAAGTTCTTCCATGCGGCATTTCAACCTTGCTATTTCAACCTTCAATTCTTCAAAGCCTTCTTCTGTTCTTAAGCCAAAGAAACACATCTAACTACAACTGAAAGATAATGCGCTAAACCGTGCTATACTTATGACATCTGGAGAAATTTGGGATTCATGTTTGTCAGATAGGTTAGACTTTGCAGTTTTCAACCATCTCTTCATTATACATGACGGTGGAATCTGTTTCAAATGTTCAGCCTTCATAATAGCAAATAAGTGCGCACAAGGATATCTATACGATTCAAATAGCAAATAGGAGCACTTCATATGTTGATCTTTTGGATAATACACAACCTCCCATTTTGAGCCAGGACATTCATATTGAGTTAAGGTATAGGTACGATAACCTTCACTCTCTGTGCTATCAAGCACAATGAATGTTTGTTCATTCATTATTTCTTCCTGAACCATACTGAACATCTCCCTTGTCAATATATTAGTAGCATGCTTCTCATTTTTAACTAACTTACTAATCAGAATAGGTTCAGTATAATTTGAACTAAAATCTGCCCCCATCTCATTGTGTCTAATACGTGTAAGTGCTCTATCAACTTGTTGGAACAACTAATAAAGCCTAGTCTTTCTATTCACGTATCTATTAAAGAATGCATTCATGGCTTCACAACGTTGTGTACTCCTGCACCGGAAAAAAAAAAGACCTCTCATGTAAGCTTCTGCCCATTTCGTTTTTTTAGTATACATTTCATGCAACCATTCATGGTTATGTAAATTGTGTTAGTCGACCTTTTCTTCCACATGTCTTCAAATTCATCTGGTGTAACATACCGTACCATACACGTGATAAAACTTTCATATGCTTCCGTATTGGGTAGATTTGCAAAAGCATTTCTACAAGATGCCACACACAAACAATGTCGAGACCCTAGAAAATCACTTTTAATAGCTGCACTCATTGCTTTGTCCCCCCAAAATAGGAGTCTTATTGTTCATTGCTACAAGCAGATTTTGCAACACCCAAATATATGTTTCAACGGTCTCATCAACCAATACTGCACAACCAAAAATTGTGGTCTGCTGGTGGTGGTTGACTCCTACCAATCTAACAAGGGGCTTTTTGTATACATTCATCTTGTATATTGTATCAAATGCCAGTACATCTCCAAAACATTCATAATCTAACCGACTTTGAGAATCTGTCCAAAACAGATTGGCCAAACGGCTTTCTTTATCAACAGTGTACCAATAAAAAAAAAAATGACGAGTCCATATCTGCCTTGGCTTGTAAATATGCCAAAGCACATTCAGCATCACCATCACGATCACGCATATTAGAATTTCAATCTGCCACTACATGGTTGTAGAGGTCTTTTGGAATGAACCCCACATTCTCATATCCTCCAACTTGTTGGATCAAATTGTCCATGATTTGATTTGATTTGATCCCAACGTTATGCAGTGCTACAATGTAAGCCTTATTAGAATCCTTAATATGCTTGTGTGAACGAAGAAATTGAGTCTCTAATTGAGCAACTAAGTCATCATTATGCTCTTTTTTAAACTCTCCTACCACCCATTCATTTGACCTTCGATCAAACCTAATACGAAAAGCTGTCTTGCAACCAGTTCTTGTTATTGGTCTTGCCTCTCGCTTGCAATTTAAGTTATCCTCCTTTCTTGCTATTCGAAAACCATCTCCTAGAGGTCACAATGTTATTTTTGTTACACTTTATCTCATCTTTGCGAATACTAGAGCCAACCAACTTCGCATATGTGTTATAAAATTGTCCGCCATCATTTAGGGAACTGAATCTCAAACCAGTTATTTCTGCATCTGTCAAGTGATCTATTCCTTTGTCAAGAATAGTGCTCCAGTGTTTTTGCACATTCTGTGTAGCATCACCACTACCTTGTTGTCCCATGATACATTCATTATCTATAATATTATTAACATCCTCGCCAGCATCATCATTCACATCAATGAACACAACCTTCCCACTGTTCTCTGTATTATGATCCATGTGGATTGTGGACCAATATATTATTCCTAAAAATAGATATACACTTATCAATAAAAAATAAAAAAGGGTAACACAATAAAGCTAACATAAAGTTACAAGTAATGCCAACAATTATTAACAAACACTACATATTAATAAGTCACTAATAATGTATAAGTTTGGAATAACTTCAAGCAATTCACTTACACTATAGAGAGCACAAACCAGTAATTTGGACCTTTATCACTCAAAAATCATGGATGAAAAATTTACATGGGGATTTAAAAAGAACCAAAACTTCTTAACGTAATGTTTAATTATCAAAAAATTTGAAGTCATTTAAATTAGAGAAACAGAAATCAGCATGACTAGACAATTTCATTTCCAAAATGAGGAATCTATACAAATTAGATAAGAAGAAAAAGACCACACGTTACCTATGGTTAATGACCATTAAAATGAAATAAGTACACATGTCAAGTAAATCTGCAATGATAAGCAAGTGGGGGGGAAGCGAAGACAGTCAGAAAGAAACAAAACCATAAAACTCAAAAAACTGGAAGTGAAGATTGATCCTCTAATATTGTTGTTTTGTGCCTTTGCCTATGCACAAACCCATCTCCCAAAAATTTCATAATGTGACTTGTAAACTATTGTCTAATTAACCAAATAAACACAGTAAAATATTTGCATATTAACACAACAAATATTTGAATTAGATACAATATAAACATACAGTGTCGAAAAGAACAAGCTGCAATGGAACAAATAAATTTTTGAACAAGCTTACCTCCTTCAGAAGGTCTGCTTCTGACGAATATGGAGACCACTGCAACAGCATCAAAAGATTAGACATAAAATGTTGTTGACCATGCAAGATTTCCAGTGTACCAGTTGATGTATTAAACTGATAATCCACCTGCACTCAGCATGGTGGACTTCAAAGTAAGAGAAATCTCAACAAAGAGAAGGTGATAGAACAAACAGCACCATAATAGTCCACAAAACCAGGAACCACATAGTAATTGGCACCTACCATGACTTTGTGATTTAATATTTATTCACTCAAAACAAGACTCTACCCAGGCTAATCATATGTGTTGAACAATTTTTTTTTTTATATAAGTAGTATAATCTATACAAAAAAGAAAATTACTCCTGTGCAGTATGATTAACGCAGTATTTATCAAATTACAAAGCAATCTCATAGGAAGATGAAGGGGTCTTGGAACTTCAAAATAGAAGTACAATGAAGTAAGCCCCAAGCTCGAGACCAGTCAAACAAAGAACAAAACAACAAGGATGTCAATGATAACCTCATTCATTTGTGAAGATCTAAAAGCATAGCATATCATGTTAACTGTATAACTTATAAGATGTTCACGCCACAATGCATGAATATAGATCATATTAACACATTTATTGCTCATACACTAACCAAATGATATTTACGAGTTCACATTTCTTGATTTTTTAATGCAAATTAGCGAAAATACATGGAATGTCACTACTCACAATACAAGGACCCGGAAGTAGAGTAGTGAAACTCACTGTGTGTAGTACTATTCTGTGATGGCCTGTTCGTGATAAAACTGTATACGAGAAGAGACCAATGCTTTGAGTCAATATCCTAATTATGGAATACACTAATATTAGGAAACAATAAGTTTGTACTGACAATAACAAAAGTAACAAAATCAATATGAATAAATAGATTAAAAATTATTATTCTTCGATGTATAAAGTTTATTCTTAATATCTTCGTTCACATGTCAATGATATTTTACTCACCATAATTAAAAAACAATTGTCAAATGAGTAAAGCATCAAATTACAGGGAATAAAGAAACCAAATGCAGAAGTACACATGTAGAAAAGATGCAAGGGATCTAGAAGTCATAGAATCCTTGAATACGTGAAAAGCAGGTCCCCCAGGCCAAATAAATTTCCAACTTCTTGAAAGTCAAATTTCCTGAGTAATTGAGAATAAAGAAGTATACTGTTTTGATGTGCTCAAGAATCTCCTGACTCTATTTTCACCATCACTAACAATTTTTTTTCTTAGGAAAAAAAAAAAGCCAGGAAAAAAGGTAAGGATTTATCATCACATGTTGTACATGATTGATGAAGTCCATTAAGTTCCAACTTATTACTCTTGTTTTGAAATTTAATTGAATTCACATCAATCATTTTCATGAAAAATAATCTAGTGCAGGGGTGGACTCAAAATAGAATAAAAATTATGACCAGCTACTAACATCCGAGAATGTACTACAAGGTGATACTCATAACAAGCCCATGTATAAATTAAAATTCTTTATCTTCACTCCCATCCAACCCAAAATAAATAAATAAACAATAGATCAACACTATTTTTTACAAATGAACAAACTTATTTATAATTTAGGGAAAAAATTGACTACTGTCTAAATTTGCCTTACATAATGAACAAGGATCAATAAAAACATCAACCAACACTGCAACATAGATAATCATAGAAGTTTCATGGTTTAAGTATATACAATCATCAAAGTTTTCTCACCTGCTAGTGACCAAAAGGAGTAATAGAAGAATTAAAACCTACTGGGTTGTGTTCCTAACAAACCTGCGAAACCAAAAGGGAACCAAAAATTAAAAACAATTAAGCAATAAAGGGACCAAACAGAAATTTTAAATATATATAATAAAAAATAAAAACCAGATGGAAAAAGGAATGAAAAAATGGGATGTGCCGAAATTTAGAGGCAATAAATGGCAGATTTCGAGAACAAAGAGAGATGCAGAGAGAGATAGAGGGAACTGTATCTTTTATCATCGACATCGAAGGGAAGAAGATATGCTACTACCGAACTGAGAAAACTGCGGAACAGACAAAACTTTAGAGGTCCATGTGCTTGTGGATTCTTAGAGCTTCGTGGGTTTGTGGGATTGATGGCTTGCGAAAAGTTTGAAATACAACTTTCGTTTTCTTCGCGGGAATTTCAATATAAAATTTTATTCTTTCCTTCAATATAAAATATTTTCAAATGTAACATGTAAAATATTTTCAAGTATTTGAAAGAATAAATCACATGAAAAATGCTGGTGGTGCCTAGATCGATTTGATTAACTAAAAATATTTTACTTTTGACTAAATATTTTACTACAAAACAAATACCATAAAATGTGGAAAAAAAAATTCATAGAGAGAGAGAGAGGTGAAAACTAAAAAGAGAGAAAGGAAAGAATTATTGGTCAGAGGAGGTGAATTTACAAGAAATGAGGGAGAGAGTCATTCTTAGATTTCAGGGGCATTATAGTCATTTTTATGTTCTAATGGTATTTTGATCATTTTATATGTTGTAATGGTATTTTTTTTTTTAATGTTAGAGGGAATTGAAGGAGTTTTGGTCATTTTTTAGGTTTTGAGGGAATTTCGGTCCTTTCTAAGGTTTTCGGGGTCATTGTGGTCATTTTTTAGGTACTAAGGGTAAGGGTGTGTAGCGAACCCGCCAACCCACGAAAATCGACCCGACCCAACCCATCAGTTTAGGCCAATTTTTAGGAGATGGTGGGTTGGGTTGGGTTATGATTTTTTTTTTTTTTTTAACAATGAGTTGGGTTAGGTTTGGGTCATGAGATTTACAAACCTACCTAACCCAACCCGGCCCACCTATATTTAATATATTTTTTTGCCCCTCTTCCTTACACCACTAAAACATGGGAGAATGCGTATGTGGTTGGATCTGGACCTTACACTTGGAATGGTTGTGGGCAAAGGATGAGGAAGCATTGGCTAAGAGATCCTATTCTTGGTCCGTGCCAATTAAAGGCGTGACTACTTTGGGAAGGAAGTAAGATATGCACCTGACATGGTATTCAAGTACTCACAAAAAATGAGATAGTGACTTTCTAAGGTCAGCAACTATAGGGGCACCCCTTATTGGTTGAATGCATGTTGGACTACCTTAGAGACACGTGTATCATTCACAGTACTCCTGATGTCCCTCTCAATGTTCAGGACTTGTTTCCCAAGCAATGGCAAAGTCACCTACCCACAAGTCTCAGTGCCACGTTGGCGCAATCTCTATCCACTAGTTAGCTTTCCATATCACAGCTATGGAAAGGTCCAAAATAGAGAAATGATGACTTGACACCTGTCTTTGTACTTAGCCATATTCCTCAAATTATAAGAGGAACATTCAGCTATATTTTAGGGTAAGAACCCAAGTATATATTTGAAGAAGAGAGTAGAAAGTTGATAAGATAGGAAGGTAGAAAACAAGGTCTTTCTTTAAGGAAGAACACCCTTCTTGTACAAGAGTGACCTCTTTTCCCCACATAATAAAAATTTGAACAGAGCAAGAACATTCAATTCTTGCTCAAACCGTGGTTTTTCATCCCTTTTCCTAGGGTTTTCCCTGTACATCTTGTGTCATTTTTATGTTCTTGCTATCACTTTCTTCTTCTCTAACATATGTCATGTCAAAGCTAGCATCTTTGTCACTTAGAAGCTTTTTCATGTAAATGTATTGTTAGATAACTTATTGTATTCCTTTATATAAGCTCAAATCTAACTTGCACGTACAAAACCCAAACCCTTAAGTTTTTCTTATATAGTTTGTGTTTGTTTGGCATTTGGCGTTATGCTCATGATTATTTGCTTATAAATTTTCTTTTAATTGTAGTGGTGTTGTTCTAATGCTCAATTTAATAATAATAAAAAGAAAAATTGTCCAACCCATGGGTCCAACCGACCCAACCCGATCCACGTGGGTTGGGTTGAGTTAAACCCTTATGATGGGTTAGGTTGGATTTTTTTTTAACCCACCATGGTGGGTTGGGTTGAAAAAATTTCTCAACCCAACTCATGCACACCTCTAACTAAGGGTAACTCAGTCTTTGTTAAGTTTCTAAGGGTATTTTTAGATAGTCATGTACAGGGACCATTATGGTCATTTTCTTGTGTAAGGGTATTATGGTCATTTTTTCCTAAGGGTAGTTTGGTCATATTTTAGTTTCGTGGTTATTTTAGTAATTTTTTTATATTTTATGGTAATTTCGGTCATTTTTTAAGTTTCAAGGTTATTTGGTCAATTTTGTTTGTTTTAAGGGTGTTTTGGTCATTTCTTAGTTTTCGTGGTCACTTTAGTCATATTTTGGGTTTTTTTTTTTGGTAAGTGGTTTTATTTATTTATTTAAGTTTTAGGGTTATTTTGTAATTTTTTAGGTTCTAAGGGTATTTTGGTCATTTTCTATGTTTCATCGGTATTATGGTAATTGGTGAGAAAAAGAAGGGAACCATCGAATGTGACAAAAGTACCACCAAATGTGTGAAAAGTACGGTCAAATGTGATGTTGGTATTTCCTAATGTGACAATAGAATTATCATTTGCGAGAAAAGAAAAATTGAATCACCAAACGTGACAAAATTACAGTCACATGTGATTTTTGGTACTGCACAATTTGAAGATGGTACCATTAAATGTCAAAAAAAAATACGAGCACAACCGAACGTGGCAAAAGTACCGTTCTGTCTATTTTGGCACACTTAATAAAAATGAGAAAAGACAGGTTTGGTTAAGGGTACCTATTCCAAATCATAATTTAAATGTACATGGATGACAAAAAGTAATATTGTATTTTAATTGTTTAATTTAATGATTTGTGGTATCTGCCAAAGGCCTTGTAACTGAATTGACACTTCCTCGTGCATAAAAAGTTTGGAGATCTAGGAGGGAAAGGATTCGAGCTGCGGGTTAGCAGCATGTTATAATTATCTCTAAAAAAAAATGATTTGTGGTATATTTTTTTATGTTCTTTTTTCCCTTCTTACCTGATATTAATATTTTAGTTTTTGAGTGAATTACACAATTTTAGTGTTTTGATATTGTAAGGACACAGATTTGGCGAACAATGCCTAAGATTGGATGGGACGGTCCAAAAGGCCCAAAAACAATGAATTTGTAAAGAGTGGGAAAAGAAAGCTGGGCTAGATTAATTTAGATAGTCAATATAATGGGTTAAGATCACCAGAAGGGAGAGATAAAAAGTTTGAATTCAATAAATTCTCCTCAATAAGGATCTGAGAAGGTCAACTTTGATACTTGTTGTTCTTAATTTAGATGCCAGCTACACTTAGTCTTTTCTTCCCCTCCCCTCTCTAAGAAGGATTCCTTCACATTATATAATTCTTTCAAGATCATCTTCACCCTACACTTGTCAATTATCTAAGTCTTCACTTGAGTGCATATCTCATCATGCATCTTCTTTGGCTTTCTATGAGTTACAATGGCCAAGGTTACACTGTTCAGGGGTCTTCTCCACATCAATGCCGTCAGAAGAGTAGGTACAGCACATTTAATGCGGTGGTAGCAGCCTTTCCTTAGATATTTTTGGGAACTTCCATTCCTTCAGTCTGATACACATCCCCATAGCTAGGGTTATGCGAGGACCACTCCTCGGACTGTCCTTATTTATTCCAAATGTGGCAAATTCCGTTCTAGGATTCTATATATTCAGTTACTTCTCCTCGGACTTTACCTTGTCCTCGGATAAAGCTTGAGGCCCAACATATGATTTTGGGCCTTTATCCTCACAAGGCCCAATACACGATTTTGGGCCTCTATCCCTATAGATATGTTATAATTTGAATTTGAAGACAAATTTCTAAGTCATACAGAAATTAGGAGATTACTATAACTATGATTGTCTTAAGCTTTTAAATGATTCACTTGAGGATGTGAAAGCTTTTTTCTACTAACATATGAAGCTCATCTTGCAATATGTATATATATATATATATGTTATTCAACATATCATTGTAGAAATTCCTTCAGAAGTATATTATTGATCTTCTGAAAGGATTTATAGCACACAACAATTACAAAATAACATATAACACCAGAGGGTTCCACAAAATTACCCAAATCAGTACCATCTCATCCTATAAAAGAATATTGCCAATACTATGGCTTCAACACCATGTATACAGGACACACCACTTAGTTGCAACTTGCAAGACAATCCCTAGCTCCTATCTTCACTCAAGTAAAAAATTTTGAAAGTATAAAAGAAGAATAAAAGACAACTCTTAGATGCTAGCACCAATCATTTCGTACACCCTTAGAGAAGCCACTCGTGCAACGTATATGTTGGAACAAAGTCACTAATTCTAGGTGGTATTTGCTTGAAGGAGGCCATCTCTAATCTGTGAAGCAATGTCGTTCACAGCACCTGGTCCATATGTGATGACAATGCGCCAATTTCTTTCATTGTGTATAAATATTGAGTCACAAGAACCATGTCCAGGACATCCTTTGTCGTAGTCCCAGGTACATTCACAGAGAAAGCAAGCACACTGTCCCTCAACCCAATTTCAATGGTTTGATGCTGGCATGCTTACCGTGCTCAGTCTCCCTTGGCATGTGTTGTGAAATTTTAAAATACTCGCAAGTGTATGAACCGTACCGAAGTATAGTTTGACAAGAACGAGGTCGAACCCACAGGGACTTGAATGAACGTAGGAAAATTAATTAAACCTTAACCAAATTAATCCTAATCTAGTTTAATAAAAATTGGTTTTCTTGAGATTAAATAAACTAAGCAAATAATAAAATTAATCTAATAGTTAAACTAAGCAAAAGATATAAAGCAATAAAAAGATGTAAACAATCAAGAGAAAGGAATTAAGGTTTTGGAATCCGCCTTGTAAGTCATATCAACATATATTTATGATCATTAATTTTTCCCAACTACTGCATGATAATCTAGAAATCAATCTTGCTATCATGGAAAATATCATCATTAAAACTTATGTTAAAAATCTAAAGCATGTTCTTCTTCGCTTCTTAAGTATAAAACCAAATCATCAATTGTATCCGTAGCCAAACAAATCACAAGATATATCCAATTCTAAAATTCAAATCATAAATTGTATCCATTGACAAATAAATCACAAACGATATCCAATTTTATAATCAAGAATTAATAAACCAAGCATTCAATTAATTAAGACAAATCCTAAATCATGAGAAAAACATGATTGAACTCATATCTAGAATCTCATCTTTGTCAATTGATATGAAGCAAGAACAATTTGAATCATTAAAGAACAATTATTGTGGGAAAAATCAAATCACATAAATATTACTAATAATCCTTAACAAGGTTTCATCCTCAACCCTAATTACAAATTTAGCTACACATGATAATTGAAATAAAACACAAGAATAAAATACTAAACGTTAAAATAGACAAATAAAATAGAGAAAGAAATAGTCACAATGCTATCATGGAGAAAAGCTATAGAAGCCACATGCGGCACTGCCTCTTTCTCCAATTTTCTGTTTTGCATCTCAGCCCTAGCACTAGCCTCCCTGAATTTTGCCCTAAAAAGCCTTTAAATAGGTCAAGGAATCCTATTACAAGTTGAATTCCTGTTTGGAGAAAATCCCAGATTTTTAGGCTTCACTTAACTGACTATTTTGGCCCATTTAACGTCGGAATTTGGACTTTTGGTAAACTACAAAATTGTAGCCCGTTAAGTTAACTTGCCAGCCCAACTTGAATCATCTCGATTGGACATCTGAGCCGAAAGTTATGCCAAAAATACCAACTGATATGCAAGCTGGAATCCTAATCCGAATTGGACTTGGATTTGGTGCAAATTTCCTTTGATTCCTTGCTCCAATTGGACTTAAATTTAATTGGGTTGGTCTTTTTTTTAACTTCATCATGGCCCTTGTAAAAGTAAAGTACATTAGCTTTCTTCTTTGCACAAATTCACTTATTTAATTTCATTCTCCTACAGAAAACAAATTCGCGCAATAAGATTCAATTAAGCACAAAATTGATTATTCAACATTATTCCAAAATTAAATATAAAATGCATGAATTACCTCAAAATAAGTATGATAATGCTTTCTAATAGTGATATAAATATGAAAAATTAAGCTATTATCAATGCACATCAGCATGCTTTATTTGCAGGATTTTTTCTGCTTCAGCCTTCTCGTTAACCACCACCTTCATTCAGCAACTATTCATCGCACGTAAAAGGTCAATAATAGGTTAATTCGTATTCAAGGAAAAAGTCAAACTTACTCAGAGAGAGAAAGAGAGAGAGAGAGAGGAGAAATAATGTTCAATTCAAAATGAACATTAACCGGCATTTATCTCACTCATAGTCCTCTTCACATGTTCATCAGGTTCAGCTTCCACAATAACCATTTGAAAAATCTCAAATCCATAAGCTGACTTGGCCTATGCATGTAAAATTCAAAGATATTAAAAAGAAATAGATTTACCTTGCAACTTGACTAATACTAAACAAGATTAGCAGACAGAGAAATTCATTTTCGAGTTCCTTTTCCACAGCTTTCGCAAACTAATTCTTTTATTCAAAAATAGAATCCAGCACCAACTTATGAATACTTGCTCTAATAACTAGAAGAATAGGGATATAAGCCTGTTAGTCTCTCCAAACGATAAACAAATAGGTAAAATCGTCTCCAATGGAAACTATGACATAACAAGTATATGCATTGACAGTGACTAAAAACTTTTCCCAACCTCAAAGACATTATTCTACACAACAAATTTCATAACTACTATAAGAAATTTTTTTCCCCTCATTTTCTGTCACTATCCACCATTTGTCCTCTTAATATTCATATCAAATACATTACCTCCATGGTCCTCTCCACATGAACATATAGTTAATATAATCACTTTTCCAAGTCCAAGAAAGCATAACATATACATAGTTAATCACAATGCTTTAAGCAAATCATAAAGAACATTAAAACATTTGTTAGGTTCTAAGGAATTAGGAACTAATGTATTAGAACTTCAATTTGTAATGTTGGCAAACCATGATCAAAACAATCTTTAGTCTTGTGTTAGACTTGCTCAAAGTATGACTTTTTATGTAAAGTTAGAATCGAGTTAACTGCAGAATTTACTGTGCACTTCTGCCTGACTCAATCGATCGAGAATTAGACTCGACCGATCGAAAATCGTGCAGAACGTTTTTCTGCAGAATTTTTCCAACTTAGCCCTAGCCCATTTAATGTATAGGACTTTATGTTTTGCCCTAAGTATATAAGGGAAAACCCTAGCCACGTTTTTAGAGTTCTGAATGCTGTGTTTGTGAATCTAATTGTTAGATCTAGATGTGTTTACCTTCACATACACTTAGGGTTTCCAAACTCAAGATTCATGTCAAGAGATTGGTAAATCATACAGTTGCAGAACAAAAGAGCTTCAAGATATACAAGCAGGTGTTGCTTGTGCTTTGCTGAAGAATTCAAGGAAAGAAGGAGTCTGTGGATCTCGGAGCTGTCACGTGATCGTGGTAGTAAGTTTCCTACAAGCAGGTAGCAATAGGATGTTAGTGGTCTAAGTCTCTATTGTGTAAACTTCGATTCTTTCATAGTGAATTCGTTTTACCTTGAGGATAGCTAGGTTAAATCCTTCCCAGGTTTTTTACCGGTTTGGTTTTCCTGGGTCATCATATCATGTGTTCTTTATTTTTTCGCTGTTTTACTTGATATGATTGTTATTTTTTTAACCTATATCTGAATAATAAACCTAAGTATTCACTTGGTTAATTAATTAGGTTAAACAATTTAGTTTACAGGGGTCTAAACGAACTTACAAGTGGTATCAGAGCGGGTAACTCTTTTGTGTTAGATCTTTTGATCTAAGAGCTGATCCTTGATTCCTGTTATCATGGATAATTTGAAGTGTCTTTCTGCTCATGTTTGTGATAATTTGAATAAAAAGGACACTTTTATTTCAATTGATCTTTTTGATGTTTGTGAAACTCTTCGTAAGGAATTATCTAAGTCTTTGAAAATTGCTAAGAAATTTAAAGAAGAGTTAAAATTGGCTAATCTTGAAAAAGAGGAATTGCTTGTTAGATTAGATGAATCTAATAAGAAGAATGAATTTTTGAGAAATCAAATTTCCTCTTAAGATGGGAAGATGAAAAGTTTGGAACAAGAGTTAGTTGAATCTAAAGCTAAGATTGAAAATTTGACTAGTACCAAGCTTGCTGTTGATAACAGAAGTGTTTCTGTTTCTCTTAAACCTAAAACTGAAAAAGTTTATATCCCTCCTTTCAAGAGGAATAATAAAGAAAAGGCTTATTTTGCTAGGTTAGACAAAGGTAAAAGTTCTGATGTTGACGCTGAAGTTTCTAAACCTAAGTCTAAACCTACTGTTAGAGAGCATAAGAAATATGTTTTTGTGCCTACTTGTCACCTTTGTGGTGTTGTTGGTCATATTAGACCAAACTATTCTTTGCTGAGGCAAAAACCAAAATCTGAGACTAGATTTGCTGTTTGGAATACTGATATTCCTAAATTTGTTCCTGTTTGTTACTTTTGTGGTGTCTTCGGTCATATTTGTCCTAATTGTCATAAATTGAAATTTAAACATTCTGTATTTCAATCTAGGATATGTGATGATATTTCTCCTGCCATAAGTCCAAATAAATTGTTTCATATGCTTTTGAAAAATTTGAGCTTGTTGACTTGTGAAAGGAATTTGCAGGATTTCAGTCTTTCTCAGAAGATTGGTGTAATCCCTCAAACACACTCTACTTCACATGGATTTTCACCTACAAAGCTGAAGACTCGTGCTATATGGGTGAGAAAAGATTCTCTAAGGTGAGTGTTGTTAACTTATCCCTGATTTAATTCTTTCAATTATTTGTGGACATGTTTTGTTTCTGTTTTTTGTTGTTTTTCTTTTTAGGTTGTTTTTTTATTAAAAAAAAATCTAAAAACATTGAAAATTTTCAAAAAGACAAAAATATTTTATTTTGCGTCTAGCTTTATTTTTCTTAAGGATTACATGAATTATGATATCTCTCTTGATTTAGAACATGCTTGACATTGTGGAGAAACTTGAATAGCATGTGTTATATAAGTGCTAAGCTATTTTTGATTTTGTGTGAGTATGTACTAGTTTGTACATATACTCAAGGGTTAATTAAGAAATTGATATTTCTTGTTTGTGTACCCTCTATAGCTTAGTTAAGCACTATCATGCATTGCATTTGCATCTTTGTTCATTTAGCATAATGTGTGCCTTTTGTTTTAGGTCATAAATTTTTTTTAAAACCAAAAAGATTTTTGTGTTTTGTATTATATATCTTGGATTTATAGTTAAGGTTGGCCATTTATCTTTACATAACATATTTATGTACCTTATTTAGCTTGGATGCACTTATTTTTACTGCACTTTACTAGCTGAAATTTTTGTAGTGCATGTTGTGTGGGAAAGATATTTATAGTTTTTGATCACATGATCTTGATCTAGAAGTCACATGCCTTTGATTGTCGGACTTGAACTTTTTGAGAAAGGCATAAATAACCATCTCACCACTATTTATTAGCCAATCACGAACACCTTAGTGCATATCGTAAGATTTTGTGCTCGAGAAAGTGTAGCACATGCATAAAAAGAACATAAGGTGTAGCCTCGGATTAATGCTAAAATTGGTGTGTACATTATTGGGCGATAATGAATTCAAATTAAATAAAATTGGTGTGTATATTATGAGGCAAATCAAGAAACTTACATGATTGCAAGCTTTTATTCTAGGAAATGTGAGAGTTATATGTTGTAACTCTTTAGGTGATAGTCTCTTTCAAATTCTATGTGATGAATTTTGTAGGCTTTGTGTTTGATTTCTATTCACATATCACCTCACATGTTTCTCAAGCTTTTGCTAGTTGCACACACTACACAAATTACTCTTTGCTAAACTTTGTACATGTTATTGTGTGTGATTTTGTTGTGGCCATCCAAGATTATATGTTCCTTGATTTTGATGCAAAATTTGAGTTTTAAGGACAAATTGATTGAAAATCTTAATTTTGGAAGATCTGGGCTGTATTCATGTGTTTTTGAAAAACTTTTAGTCTCATACTCATGCATTTCATTCATGAAATATTGTGCTTTGAGGAGTTTCTGCATAAAATTGCTTTGTTTTTCAAAATTTAAGTTTTCCAAATTTTCGATCGATCGAGGGTGTTTTTCGACCGATCGAAATTGCGATAAAAATTTTGGTTTGATTCTGTCTGACTGGATTAGTATTCGATCGATGCTCGATCGATCGAAACTGAAAATTTTTCAGTTTTTAGAGTTTTTGACCAAATTTTTTCATGCATCATTTATGGTTAGGATTCACAAGAGTTGCATTGTTTTTCTGTGTCCATCTTGCAGTTTTGCAGTCATATCTCTCATTGTTTTCACACATAACATGCATACACTTTGCTAAATTGGGTACTCAACTTGAATTAAAAATTGATTGATTAATTTTTAAGTCCTTTGTACATTTTAGTATATGCTATTTTTCTTGATATGTGAATTGCAGAAAATATTTTTCTTGAGAGATATGATGGATAATAATGTGCAAATATTTTCTCTACTCTTGCATCTGTTTATGGGTCACATAGTGTCAAGTTTGCATTTATTGAAAGAGAGAATATTTTTCTTCATGTGTATCCTCAACTCAATTTTTTTTAGGTTTGTGTGTTTTTATTTATCCCCACCTCCTAAATTTTCCCCAAAACTATTTTTCCCAAAACTTGTTTTGTTTTTCCTATTTTTATATGGGGAGAAAAGTTTTTTTTAACCTTTGTTGTTCATATGGGGAGTTGTTGCTCTTCCTAGGGGGAGTTGTCTCTATTTTCTATATAGTTGAATTGTTTTGTGTTTCCCTTTTTTTTTTCTCTATTTTCTCTTATTCTTCGTTGCGTATGTTTTCTGTTTACTTTTTATTTGAGTTGTCTTTGTCAATACGTGACAAAAAAAGGGGAGATTAAATGTGGGAATATGCGTGGAAAATACAAGTTGTGTGGAAAATACAAGTATGTTTTGTTTAGGGGGAGTTGAACTGAATATAAAAACTTTTTGATGTATCTAACTTAGGGGGAGAGTTAGAATTTATTTTTGTTTTTATATTCTGTTTCATATTATTGTTTATATGTCTTTCTTTCCACACATGCGTTTACGTGTTTGTTAAGTGTTACAGGAATATACAGGTTGATTCAGTCGTGCTGCTTTCTACTTTGCAACTGTTAGATAGTAGTTTGGTTGAATTTGTTTAGTGGCTTTTTATTTTGTAATGGACTGTTTTAATTTGTAAACTTTGAGCTTTTTTGTCAAGTCTGTGTTTTGTCACGGATTGCCAAATGGGGAGTTTGTTAGGTTCTAAGGAATTAGGAACTAATGTATTAGAACTTCAATTTGTAATGTTGGCAAACCATGATCAAAACAATCTTTAGTCTTGTGTTAGACTTGCTCAAAGTATGGCTTTTTTATGTAAAGTTGGAATCGAGTTAACTGCAGAATTTACTGTGCACTTCTGCCTGACTCGACCGATCGAGAATGAGACTCGACCGATCGAAAATCGTGCAGAACATTTTTCTGCAGAATTTTTCCAACTCAGCCCTAGCCTATTTAATGTATAGGGTTTTATGTTTTGCCCTAAGTATATAAGGAAAAACCCTAACCACGTTTTTAGAGTTCTGAATGCTATGTTTGTGAATCTAATTGTTAGATCTAGAGGTGTTTACCTTCACATACACTTAGGGTTTCCAAACTCAAGATTCATGTCAAGATTCATGTCAAGAGATTGGTAAATCATACAGTTGTAGACAAAAGAGCTTCAAGATATACAAGCAGGTGTTGCTTGTGCTTTGCTGAAGAATTCAAGGAAAGAAGGAGTCTGTGGATCTCGGAGCTGTCATCTGTTCGTGGTAGTAAGTTTCCTATAGGCAGGTAACATTAGGATGTTAGTGGTCTAAGTCTCTATTGTGTAAATTTCGATTCTTTCATAGTGAATTCGTTTTACCTTGAGGATAGCTAGGTTAAATCCTCCCTAGGTTTTTTACCGGTTTGGTTTTCCTGGGTCATCATATCATGTGTTCTTTATTTTTCTGATGTTTTACTTGATATGTTTGTTATTGTTTTAATCTAGATCTGAATATTAAACCTAACTATTCACTAACTATTCAATTAGGTTAAACAATTTAGTTTACAGGGGTTTAAACGAACTTACAACATTAAACGATTATCCTATATAGTTGTTTCACTAAGAATAGAAATTTCAATTGTTTTGGCATAAACTTAAAAAAAAAAAAAATCAACGTCAAGTTAGAAAAGAAGTCCATACTTCTCAGCATAAACTTCAAAAGTCAATATCAAGTTCTTGAAACAACTAGTAAAGTTTTATGTAACAATTTGTGGAAACAAAAACAGCAAAAATCACTAGGAACATATTTTCAATTCATTAAGTTTCTAAGCTTTCCCCACAATCAATATGTACTTTAGAAACTTATTGATAGAGTCCTCAACATATAAAAATGTAATGAAAATGCCAGCTCTTTTAAAATCTACTTCTTACATTTTCCACAAGTTTCATTTAAGCATATCATTATCCACGATTCAATCATCAAATCCTAAATCTTAAGCTGTTGCTAAAACCGTTAGCTGAAAGAACCCTTAATATTAACAAAAAAATATATTAAAGAGAGAGAGAACATATGAAAATTCAGGATAGAGAACAGACCAGCATAATCCCATCTCAGGTGGCAATAGAAACAATATCAGCACATGAAAGTACCACCCAGCCAAGCCTTTTCAAGCTCCTCCTAGATGAAATCAACATTATCAACTCCTCTCAAGGTATGATTGGGTATGAAATGATTTTTATAACCTTTGTTGTCATCCAAAGGGACCAAAGCATCACAGCCCTAGTCAAGAAAATTTCACAGAACATTAAGGCCAACTAATTAAATCCAACGAATAAATGACAAGAAATCACAACACCAAGATTAAATCAGAATAACGAATCGATACTCCCAAAAATCAGAATCTACAAATTTTTGTCTTGTTTAATATTTTAATAAAAAAAAAACTTTATACACATACTAAGAATCACACTACACACAAGAATAGCAATACAAAAATTCACAAAGCCAGCATAATTCAATATCAAAAGTAACTTCCTGGGCTATATATTAGGCAATGTAAAACAAATAAAACACCCACATCAGAAAACAGAAAGCGGCAAATGTATATAAACCCACCCTAATAATGGAATTCGGCTTAATAATGAAAGTCTACAATAAACATGATTGAAACAAAAGGTATCTAATTCAAAATATAGGGGAAATAAAAGGAAGGACTACAATAATTAAAACCACCATAAAAAAAATAATAAAAAATAAAACCCACTCTTCATGCAATCCAACCAACAAGATCTTTAATCAATAAAACGAATGTAATATTACAAGGATGTAATATTACAGGCAAGACCTGAATTCTCACAATCACAAACACATATGTCAGAAAAAGAAAAGGCATCTTCGATTAGATATTCTACATTTCAAAATAATGTATATGAATGGCTCAATCAAATGATATCCAAAACAGTAAAATTCTCAAAAGTTTTATTTACATTTCTTGAATTATAAAAAAATGAAGTTGATCAACAACAGATGTAGAAACCAAAAATTATAATTGACACACACATATTCCTCCACCATTTACCTTTGGGGTTTGAACATGATTCGAGCTGGATAATTAAGAAAGGCCAAGGACCCCTTTGTTAATCCATGAGAACCCATAAGAACAGCAGAGAGTTCACATACGTCTTCCAAGGGTTCACCATTTACTTGGGGATGAAACCTTGTAAGTATATGAGTATCAAGTAGACAAAACCTTGCACAAAGGGGAAATACCAATCATAATTGTAAACCAAGAAAGTAAGTAAATATACTGATAAAATTTGACAAATGAACAAATTAAAATGATGCACAAGACTTAAATTTTAACTGATTTGAAGCCGATTATACACATATTCTTGAGATCAGCCAAAAAATACATGTTAGTGCTCAGACAAGAAAAGGGTTTCATTTCAAGTAATTCGCTATTCATAGAATGAGGTAAATGGGGGAAGTCAAATACCAATTAAACAGTTAGCCTGAGAACAGAGAGATAACAAAAAAAAAAAGGCCTAGCACTGACAAACCTTTACAAAATTTGTAGTACAACCAATGAATTTGACAAATTACACAAAAAGCTAAAGCCTACAGTGCAAATTACAAAAGCCTTACTCCTCTATTTAGTTACAGAGAAGAGGTGGGAAAAGTGAAGGGAATTTAAACTTTTGGTTCCCAAAATTTCCCATCAATTTAAACCCAGGGAAACAAAAATCAGTAAACCCCCACTCAGATTTATAGTTATCATTTTTTTCAAATCCAAAACAACACAAAACATTGAAATTTGAGATTCCATTTTAATCTCTTTTCCCAATACATTCTAAGCAACCAAACAGAGGATACCAAAAGTATGAAATGCATGCAAGATTAATTAACCATAAACAAAATGACCAACAAGCAAACCGATAAATACCCATCAAATCAAACCCCAAACAAACACAAATCCTCCATCTTTATAAAACACATGTTCATATTCTTGCAAGCTATGCTATGCCCTCCATAAGTACATTGTAGTTTTTGGCTGGTAATCTCCATTGCAAGCCATATCACTTACCCCTAGACATCTTTGAATTTATAACTAGGAGCAATAATGACAATGGTAGCCATCTACAAATTTTGACAATTTATGTTAATTACATCATTAATAAATCCAACATAATGATGATGAATAGCATGGCTGCTTTATGGTGAAACTATTAGACAACTGTGCTGCTGGCTGCTGCCATCATTCTTGCCTTTGATGCCCCATTGGAGGAGATCATGGTCAATAATGAGTTTTATAAAGTGGTTTATGGTGGTTGTTACTACAATATTGGTGTCAACTCTCCAGGTTGGCTGATTAATAAGCATTTTTAGAATTCAATAAGAATGAGCTAGACTTTCTTTTTATATTCAAATTTTAATTTCAACATATATTAGCAAGGGTGTAGTTACAAGTTCATTGAAGGGAATTGGTCAAAAGATGTTTCTGCAATTAATCTAGCTATAATAAAGGACGATAAATCAATCATCTAGAAGGTCAGCCAGTGAAATGTTGGATGATGATAGCAAAG
The DNA here is from genome assembly GCA_033629205.1 of Lithocarpus polystachyus. Classification (NCBI taxonomy): domain Eukaryota; kingdom Viridiplantae; phylum Streptophyta; class Magnoliopsida; order Fagales; family Fagaceae; genus Lithocarpus; species Lithocarpus polystachyus. Next base: position 10,596,120 of record CM066163.1, on the reverse strand, counting down.
TTGAAACAGTACCATTGAGCTGTAGCCACTAGCTCTATTGGCAACTCCTCCCTTGGTAGAAAAAGGTGAAAGTGGGTTCAAGACCCACTGGGTGTACATGACTTTCAAATTAAATAAAAAAAAAAAAAAAAAGTCAAAACAATGAAATTACAGTCATTGTAATGGCTATAAAGGCATTGTTTGACAACTAGAAGGGGAATAAATTTGCTCATAAAGTAATCAAAGAGTGTTGAAGTATAGTGAATGTCAGGTTGTCATTAAAGACCATTCATATTAAGTCTGTTACAAGACCAATGAGTTCTAGCTCAAATGGCAGGTCCTTCTCCTTGTAATGGCAAGGTGGAGGGTAAACCCCCACCCAGATTTATAGTTATCATTTTTTTCAAATCCAGAACAATGCGAAACATTGAAATTTGAGATTCCATTTTATTCTCTTTTCCCAACACATTCTAAACAACCAGACAGGGGATACCAAAATTATGAATCACATGCAAGATTAAGTAACCATAAACAAAATGACCCATCACCAAAACAATAAATACCCATCAAAACCAAACCCCAAACAAACACAAATCCTCACAAAAAATCAATAAAAATGCGAACTTTATCAAATTCTTCTAACAGAATAAAGGGAAAAAAAAAGTCAACTTGGAATGAACAAACCTCACAAATGCCATCATCAAGCAATTTTGGTGAAAAAATGAAGCACAAATCAAAAAAATTTTGGGGAAATTTCAAACCAACTCTACAGTACCTGAAATGGGTTTCGATCGTCACCATGTAAAACCGATTTCTCTACACCGGCGAGGTCAATTAATGGTGAGGTCCTTTTTGAAAATGGAGCGAAGTCGAAGAGAGAGGAAAGAGAGCACGGTCGAGAAAGAGAGAGGGAACGTAGGACAGCAAATAAACAATGGATTTCTTTTGTTTGGCGAGAACAATTCCCTCGCTAGAGCTGGCGAGGAACCGTTCATGGCTTAGGGATCTGTTTCTTCTTTTGTGGGTCTTGCTTAGGTTTTTGTTTAGTAATTGTCGCTCTAGATAGGTTTTGTGGATGGTTTGGACGAGAAGAATTTGAGAGACAAAACTGGAGAGAAGCGTAGACTAGAAAAACTGAGAGAGAGCAGAAGAAAGTCAGAGATTCAGAAACTGAAAGCAGTTCCTGAAAATTTTTTATTATATGAAAGTGCAGTACAATGGTACTACTCAATGTAAAGGTAGTACCATTAAATGTGAGAGAAAATAACACTATTAGGAAATGTGATAAAAGTATAGTTACATATGATATTGTTTCTGCTTAATGTGAGGATGGTACCATAAAATGTGAGAAAAAAAAATAAGAGAACCATTGAATGTGACAAAAGTACAGTCACAAGTGATGTTAGTACTGTGCCATGTGAGGCTGGCACCATAAAATGTGAGAAAAAAAAAAAAAAACAAGAGAACCACCAAATGTGATAAAAGTACAATCGTATGTGATGTTAGTACTACGCAATGTAAGGCTGGTACCATAAAATGTGAGAAAAAAAAATAAGGAAACCACCAAATGTGACAAAAGTACAGTCACATGTGATGTTGGTACTGCACAATGTGATGATGGTACCACAAAATGTGAGAAAAAAATAAGAGAACCACTGAATGTGACAAAAGTACAGTCACATGTGATGTTGGTAGTGCGCAATGTGAGGATGGTACCATAAAATGTGAAAAACAAATAAGGGAACCACCGAATGTAACAAAAGTACAGTCACATGTGATATTAATACTGCGCAATGTGAGGATAATACCATCAAATGTGAGAAAAAAAAAATAAAGGAACCACCGAATGTAACAAAAATATAGTCACATGTGATGTTGGTACTGCACAATGTGAGGATGGTACCATCAAATGTGAGAAAAAATAAAGGAACCACCGAATGTGACAAAAGTACAGTCACATGTAATGTTGGTACTGCGCAATGTGAGAATGGTATCATCAAATGTGAGAAAAAAAAAGGAATCACCGAATGTGATAAAAGTACAGTCATATGTGATATTGGTACTGCACAATGTGAGGATAGTGCCATCAAATGTGAGAAAAAAATAAGGGAACTACCGAATATAACAAAAATACAGTTACATGTGATATTAGTATTACATAATGTGAGGATAGTACCATCAAATGTGATGTTTTGGTAACTTGGTATAGCAAGTTTCCTACTAGTAGGTATCGTATTCCCAAAAAAGGGGAGGTTACGCTAGAATTAGCCTTCTTTTTAATGTGACTTCTATTGTAATCGCAATAAAATATGCTTAATTAGTCTTAATTAACTCTTAATTAGCATTGAAGTCATATAAATACTTTGTAAATTACAATTTGTTTAAAGGGTAAAACCTTAATGCAAACCAACTTTCGTTGCAAGTTATTGGAAAAAGGAACGTCGTGTAATCCGCACTTTTTTCTTTCTTGCTTTGACTACTTTATATATCATATCAACTAATTATTTTACTCATAAATCAAAAAACATTATAAAACAAGACTTGCCCTTGCCTGATGCTGACCTCTCACCAGCTTGAGTGGGCTTCACATCAATGTTGTAAATTCCGTTTCAATATCTATTTTAATTCGTCTATTAAAACGAAATATTTTGGTATTAGTTAGTTTCAATGTACTGTTTTGAAATATACAGATTAACGATGCATATTTTTTATTTTATAATGTAAACATATGACTTAATATGTCAATATTGATACGTCAAAATGTGATATAATTCTAACAACAATAGGTAATTTAAAGATGAAATTAGAATATTAATCTATATCTATATCATATCATATACTATATATAATAGCAGAAACTGAGAAAAAGTTTGTTCCTACAATTAAGGAAGTGATGACAAATAGGAAAAAAACCTATCTAAAATTCTGCCACATTTAAGTTAAAAAGCGATACATTATATTGTTTCATAACATAAACGCACCGTTTGATAGCCTCTCACTTTCTCGGTATAAAAAGAAAAAATAATTGGTCAAAATACAATTAAAAGGTTGCAATACTCCAAAAAAAAAAAAAAAAAAAAACGTTGGATACAGAGAGAGAGAAGGGAGAGAGTTCTGCGTACCCTCGCCAGACTTAGAGCACCGCCGCAAGCACATAGAGAAAGAAAAATTTATAGGCATCAACACCGTCAGGCTACATATTTGCCACTAGATCGTCGGAACCGGCTCCAGTATGTTTTCCTCCATTTTTTTTAAGATTTGGGTATGAAATATTACTTTTTTTTTAGTTTTTTTGTTGGATAGGTTTAGATTTGATTTTGGTTTTGATTCCTTTCTGTTTCAGGCTTTTGGGTTCTCCATGAAAATCTTTGTTTTCTCAAATTTTCAATTTTTTTTCCTATTTTGGATTACGGAAAACACTAAGCCTTTCAACAGCACAAACCCGATGGTTCGGCCCACTTATTACCTTTTGGAAGGAACAAACAAATCAGTGAAAAGTGTAAACTCCCCGCTTCAATCCCAATCGACCTGATACAAACTAAAAAGGAAAAACCAAAATCCAAAACTTTCGATTGATGTATATCCACGGTTTGCAGTAAAAAAAAAAGTTTTATCAAGGGTCTCTTTTCTTCTCAAAAACCCTTTGCTCCAGGAAAAAAAGAAGCAAAGGATGGAAGATCAGTCCCCTCTGCCTATTGACAACGCCTCCAGCGGGCTTCTTATCCATTCTCTGACTTTTTTTCCCCACAAATTAGATTTGTGGTATGTTTCAAACTTTTACAATTACAGTTGAGTTTGGTTCTTTAGATTAGGGTTAAGGAAATCAAAATCTGATATGTAACTATCTTTATTAAATATTTACAGGAATGGGTTTGTTTGAATTTTTCTCTTTCGAATTTATCATTCAATTTCTTCCTTTGTAGAGATGAAATGGAATCTTTCTTCAATCTGGAGTCTCTAAATTCATCAAAGCAAAGGTACCAAATTCGTTTTCTAATATTCTCTTCCCTTTTCCTCTCTATTTGTTTAATTTAGGGAAAACCTCCACAAAATGAAATCCTTCTAATTCTTTAATCTAAATCATTTCACTTTAATTTTCAGGTTTTGTTTGGGATTGAAATTGTGGGATTTTGAAATCTAAAATGGGTATTCTGGTTGGATTGTTTTTGAACTTATGGTCTTACAAAAATGGTATTAAATATGATTAGTGTTGGGTATTCTGGTCAGATTGATTTTAAATCTTTGATTTTTGTTTCTAGGTTAGAATTTTTTTTGATAAAGGTATTTGATTAGAATCTGCTTTCTTTAGGATATTTGTGTCACATTTGGTTTGCTTTTATTTAGAGTATATGGGTTAATTGGTTTTGGGTATTGGTCAATAATGTTTTTAAAATAGATAAAAAGAAATGCAGTTATGCCTTTCTATTCCTTTTTCTATTCCTATAGATAACCATAAGTCCAAAAGGCCCATTAAACATCCTCTGGGTTTGAGTTTAATGGCAGAGTGAATATGTTCATGGAAATCATTGTGATTTTAATGATTCAATGTGAGTGTGTGTGTGTGTGTGTGTGTGTGTGTGTGTGTGTGTGTGTATGTAGATATTTTATCCTTAATGTGTTTGTTTAATCCATATACTCATTGTTAAAGTTACAGATATGCACATGTTTTGATCCTAGCCACTTTGAGATGTACATATATATTCTTGATTACCATCTTGATTTGTAGCTGATATTTCTGCTATAATTGTTAAAATTATGCTTTAAACTTGATTTGGTGTACTTTGCTAAGGTTGATGTTGAAATAAGCTTTACTCTGAATTAATATATTATGGGTATATAGAAACAGGCATATAAGAATATTTGGGTTCAAGCTTCTTGCTTATGCCCTTCATATAACAGTATCATGAAATAATATTTGTAGATATTGATTTAAAGGTGATTGCTTTTACTTTCTCTTGAAAAAATTTTCAGTGCATTGGGAGATATCTTGAACCTACTTATTCATTTCTTATTTAGCTTCTTTACTCTTTTTTCTTAATGGATTTTAGTTGCAGCTTTTATTTAGTTTCTTGTTTGCTCTTTTTTTTTTTTTTTTTTTTTTTGGGTTAGGTGTTATAGGTTTTAGATACTGGTGTTTGCTGTTCGTGCTGATTTTCTATCATGTTTGTCTAACTTGATTTCAAACAAACTTTAGATATGAAAAAAAATAATAATAACACACCTACATGAACTTTTTTCTGTATGTCTTTTACATTTTCTTCACATCTTTACCTAAATTTCAGCTTCTACATCTGTTCAAATTATTACAATGGTCTCTCAATTCTTTACCTTGATCATTTATATTTTCCTATATTGCAAAATCTTTGAAGCTTCTTGCTTCTTTTGGATGTCTGGCATCACTTAAAATTCTGAGTTTATACATATTTGCAGGGCAGAATTGTTTACTTTAATAAGGTTGTGATAGTGTCATCCCTGAACTCCAAAGGCAGAATCATTAGTAGTTTCAATCATGAATTAAAAACAACCTTAAGCACCCACCAGTAAGTAACGCGTGTTCACCTTTTTTACTTTTTTTCTTTTTTTTTTTTTTAAATTTGAATAATACAATGTTAAAGCAAATAGAATTTGAGTTGACAACAATTTTTTCTTTACATGTTTCTCTTTTTTGGTGTATCTCTTGAACCTATTTGATTGCATATTAATTGAAAATGTTCATAATTCGTATAATATTGCATTCATAAATCCAACATATCGGATGAGGCTTTAGAAAAATTGGAGTCATCACTGTAATGGATGGGCAAATTCATGTAATGCACCCACTTTAATTTTTTTTGATGTAATTTTTTTTTAATGTAAGTTGTGCAAGCTTTTTGTTGTAAAATTGGTAATACCTTTAGCATTTTCCATATGTTCTTATGTTTCGATGCTTTGATTGGAGAGTTTTGTTTTGTGTGATAATATTTTGCGTGGGAAATTATAGGTGAGGCTTCATCAATACTTTGAAGCATAATAGAAATGATTATACATGGGGGAATATTACTATAAAACTGGTAGAAGCATATGGTAGATTAATGTTATGCTTTTATTTTGAAGCAAATAGAAAGAAGATGCACTTAATAGGTTGGGTTTGAGGATAACGTTTTTTTTTTTTTTTTTTTTTTTTTGCTAGAAGGGTAAAGATTGTTGAGTGATTGAGATAGTATCAAAAACTACATATGTGTTCCAAGATTATTTCTTAATTATAAGAAAAATTGATTGTATTTGCATCTACATACTTTCAAAATCAGATAATTGTGATACAATTTTGTCTTTGTTTTGATGAAATAAATAAAATTGATGTATCTCACCATATGTGCTAGAAAACCATCTTCACATGGACTTGAAGTTGGTATTGTCATTGCAGTTCTATCATGTTTGACACTTTGTAGCTGTTAGATGAACATTTTGTGAGTTTGGATGGTTGTTTATGTTGTAATCTAATTTAAAAAAAATTTAGAGGAATTACCCTACATTAGATTTTTATCTTAGCATTAAAATTCCCTACATTAGATTTTTATCTTAGCATTAAAATTCGATTTTTAAATTCTAATTCAGATTTCTAGCTTTAGGGAATACATCTGAATTAATTCTATCTTCACACCAAATTTCATGAATAAGTTTTTTTCAAGGATGAAGTTCTAAATTCTTCCATTAAAATGAAATCAAATTACTTTTTTAGATGAAAAAAATGAAAGCTAATGCCTGAATTTCACCGCGTAGAAGTTTGTTCCATACTACAAAGTATGTTTAAAGTGGTGAGCATAATCACAGGACATTTTAAAACACAAAAAATAATATGTTAGCATTTTTAACATATTTAGCACACCCACTCCTATTCTTGCCTTTATTTGACTATTTGGTCATGTCTGTGATTACATTGCATTGAAGGCTAATATAATGTTTCTGTAATTAAATTCTAACCATGTAGGAAAAATGCCCATCTAAAAATTTTCCACGTTTACCATTAAAAACGAAAACATTATACCGTTTAGGCTACTCTGAAACACTGTTAATAGCCTCTTAGTATAAAAAAGAGAACTAACCGCACAATCAAAAGGCTGGCTATACGATTCATCTAAGAAAAAAAGGCTTGCTATTCGGAGAAAGAGAAAGAAATTGCTGCTCCGTTCTTTGCCCCCATACTCTCTTCAACAATAGTGTATTTGGTACGCATTGATTCTTACCTGGAACTTCTCATCGATGCTTAGAAAAACACACAATTATTCATGTAGGTAATTGCAATGTTTCAAAAATTTCTGTAGGGAGGTTCTTTTTACAATTCAAAATTGAATTTAAAGCCGTCTGTATATATTTTAAAAGAAATTTCCCCTGCCACATTGTCTAGGGTTCTTTCACCCTTATTGAAAAATAGATGGCTTTATTGTTTTTGTTTTTTCCCTTGGATTTTTTTTTTCCATTCTATCCCTGCCAAAAACAATGCTAATTGGTGGGTGTACTATTGTGGAATTGCATCGTGTTTTGGTTTAGGACTCTCACCATGAGTCAAACTCAAAACCCACACACACGATGCAAAGGGCAGTGGACAATTGGGCTTGGCTTTTTTAATTTGGAAATATTTCCTATTCTATTTTTTCTTTTTAATAAAAGCTCCTTTGGATTTGCAATTTTCTCTAAACAGTGACAAGTTGAATTTATTGCTTTGGAACTGGGTTTAGTAATTTAATTTGGATGCTTTGGTCACAATAGATGGGTTTATTGTTTAGACTTATTGACAATTTTTTTTCAAAGTAAAACAGTTAACTGGGGATCAAATAAGTGTAGGATTGAATGTTGTGCGGATATTTGTTTTTCTTTTTTAATCTTATTTAGGTCTATAGTTCAGTTAAAGTTTTTCAGAACTGAAGGCAAAGAGAGACAGGCCGTATCCCCGTAACCGGTAAAGTATTTGCTTTTTCTGTTTTGGTTTTACAAATTTGGGGATTGAATATTATTTTGGGTTTGAATTTCTTGGTTGGACTGGTTTTCATTATTTGAGTTAGGCTTCTGTTAATGATGCCTCCTACAGTATAATACCAATTTAAATATAATATGGTTTTAGATATCCAGTAAGATAGTGTTTATGTTGGAGAGTTTGCAATCATCACTAAAATGAAAAAAAGAGGGTTTGTACTTTGTACATCATACCTGTTTGATAAATGTCTTATAGACATTTATTGGTATGATTTATTTTTGGGGGGTTTATTGTTGTTCTCTTCAAATTCATGTTCTTTGAATTGTATTAGTCATTGAAGGTAAAAGATAACATTTTTCTTATGTCCAGTTTAATCATTATCATAATCATCTAAACTAATGAACATTCTTTACCTATCGCATTCAATATATGAAGGACTTAATCTCTCTAATGGACAATATTGGGTTATCAGATTTTTTAAAGCAAATAGTGTTACTGCATATTAAAGGATTATTTATTTTATATGGTTGTATGATTATTTTCTATCATTTTAAAAACCTTCTTACCCTTTCATTTTTTGTTGAATATGCCAAATTTCAACTTGGATGGTTTAAAATCTGAAAGTTCAAAGTGTACACTGTATAGTAATTTATAAATTTTTTTTAAGTAAAATTAAGGGATTTTTGGTTAACTACTGCATTTTTGAAAAATAAAGAAATAGATTAATAACTAACAAACTGTTATACACTTTCCAACAGATTGTTAGACACCGTTATCAACTTCCTTACAAATTTTTGTGTTGGTTTTACTTTGCAAAAAAAAAAATGTCAGTTTGTTAGAGTTTTCTTTTGTTTAAATGTTTTAAAAATTAAATAAAATTTTTTTGAGGCTTTTAAATTTACATTTTTGTCTACTTCAAAACTTACATTTTTCTTAAGAGAATTTCAGTTGCGGTTAGTGATGATTCTGTAGATAAAAGTTTTGATATTCGAAATAGAGCTCTTTCATATGGTTTGTGATCTTTCAAAATAGAGCTCTTTCATATGGTTTGTGATCTCTAGCATCTCTCTCCTCCCCCCCCCCCCCCCCCCTCGTGAGTGACTGTAAGATTTCAATTGCAATTGTAGCAGACTACCTATAACCAACATGTTCTATTTTATTGAATACTTATATATGAAATAGAGCATAGAATTATTTCATTATTGAACTTGAGTTTGGCTTTAACAAATGCTCAATTTTCTTGCTGTTTATTTCAAGTAAACCTGTCATGGAGGAGATTTGGTGGCTAGGATTATAAGATGCATTCTTTGTATTTATACATTGGAATTTTACCTTATATTATTATTGAATATGTTCTCCTTAGTTTTCGTGATTGTTATAGATTAGCAATGAGTGGATTATGAATAGAAGTGCACTTCTACTAAAGAAAATTTTTTTTGAAACGTGGAGCTCAAAAGGTTGTATTAGCTTCTATCATTTCAAAGGTTACATTTAAATAGGTCTTCATTATGCTATAGCCTTTGGTTGGACAACAATCGTCCATTTAGCACACCAAAGAATCCATTTTGTTCTTATTGTGTATACCTTTGTAGTTGGCATGTTCAAGATGGACAAAATAAAAATAATGCATGTGAGAAGATATGTATTTGTCATCATTTTTTTCCCAAGTGCTATTGTGCTATAGTTTTTGCAGGTGAATGATGATGGCCCAATTCATCCAAGTGAAATAGAGCTGGAACTTACAGTTCATCAGGCCTAGAATATGGCTTAGCTCACTAATTGTTTTTTGGGTTAATGAGTTCTTAAACTCTATTTTCTGCTATGGGGAATTTTGGACTTTTGACAATGTTATTAAACCTAACTCTATATCCCCCAGTTGTCATTTTTGTTTTTTGAATTGACTAGCATTATTAAAACAAAGCCTTTAATAAACATATTAATTGTTGTATTTATTATATTGTTATGTCAAATTGATGATATTTTAAATGTGTAAAATGTTCCCCACGCATTGTGTGGGTTAAATGCTAGTATATCTAAAAGTTAAAACATAGCATTTATTGTTGCTACGCTCTAGTTAAGCCACATCAGCGTCCACCTCATTATCATTTTCTTTTCAAGGAGATAATGCCCATATAAATATATAACAAGTATACATTTTAAGGCGTTATCACACCCCCCCCCCCCCTCCAACTTAAATCTTGCTAGTCCTTAGCAATCCACAAAGCACCCATGTCTACTAAAAGTGAAAAATTGAAGCTAAAATACAAGCCACTTTTGTAGGCCACACGACTGCACTTCCCATGTGCAGCAAGTCTTTGAACCCCTAGGTTACCCTAGTGGACGAGTTTACTCTCGTGAGGGTTTGCAGTGACTCTACCCACAAAAGTCAAAAGTTTCCTGAAAATTCCTGCATCAAATGTTAGTCTGCTTTATCATTATATCATACAAATGAACTTTCAATTTGAGTTAGGATACTATTCATCATATTAAAGAGTTTTCACTAGCTTCACTTTTGGAGTGTGTGTGTGTGTGTGTGTGTGTGTGTGTGTGCATAGCCCATCCAATCAAACCGGCTTTTCTAAACATGCTTTATCATTAAATTAATTTCCGCTACTTTGTTGTTTTTGTTTATTTTGTGTTAACCTAGTTTTAAATAAACAAAAACAACAAAGTAGCGGAAATTAAATAACACAAAGATATGAAGACCCAGGAAACCACACCGGTAAAAACCTGGGGAGGATTTGACCTAACTATCCTCAAGGTAAACTGAATCCACTATGAAAGAATCGAAGTTTACACAATAAGACTTAGACCACTAACATCTTATTGCTACCCAAGTGTAGGAAACTTACTACCACGACCACATGATAACTCCGAGATCCACGGACTCCTTCTTTCTTGAATTCTTCAGCAAATCCAGAAGCGCACCTGCTTGTATATCTTTATGTTCTTTTGATTCTGCAACTGTATTGATTTACACAACTCTTGACATGAATCTCAAGTTTGTAAACCCTAAGTGTATGTGAAGGTAAACACCTTTAAATCTCACAATGAGATTCACAAACACAGCATTCAGAACACTAAAAACGTGGCTAGAGTTTTCCCTTATATATTTAGGGCAAAACAAAAAACCCTATACATTAAATGGACTAGGGCTGAGTTGGAAAATTCTGCAGAAAAACGATCTGCCCGATTTTCGATCGATCGAGCCTAATTTTCGATCAATCGAGTTATATAGAAAGTGAACAGTAATTCTGCAAAACAACTCGATTCCAACTTTACATTAAGACCCATACTTTGAGCAAGTCTAACACAAGACTAAACATTGTTTTGATTATGGTTTGCCAACTTACAAATTGAAATTCTAATACATTAGTTCCTAATTCTTAGAACCTAACAGAAGTAATGGTTTCTCTCTTCAAATCACATGTGAACAAAAAGGAAATAAGAAGTTTTCAGAATATCACGTGTATACAAAAACAGCCGCAAAAACAATGGAAAAAGATCTCTTAGAAAGGATGTTGAATTCCTAGAAACATGAGGTTAATACCATTCTCATCCCTAGTTTTTATCCAAAACACATACCAGCCATGCACCTTTAGGATCAAGTAGGACTTTAAGCTCAATGGTAGTATAATCTTATGGCTAGGTAAAGGCAAACTGCTCTCTTTGAAATATGGGTTATGAATCAAATGCAGAAAATTCAAGCCAAACCCAACTCATAGCAATAACAACCAACTTGAATCAAAATAACCTTTACTCAACCATATAACCCTTCTGAAATACATGAAAGATGTGTAAGACACCAATGATTTATTGATTGATTATGTATGTCTCCATTTTCTTTTTCTTTTTCTCTCTCTTCTTTTTTTTTTTTTTTTTTGGATCTTTCTTTTCTTTTTTCTTTTTTTCTTGCTTCTTTTTTTGATTTTTTTTTTTTTTTTTTTTTTTGAAAAAAAGAGAGACAATAGTGGTATCTAAACCCATCAATTGCTCAAAACTTGAACCCCCAAGAGAATACCCATAAATAAAAATGTTTTGTGGTATTGTAGAAGTATTTCTCATGGCTCAAATGATGGCGACAATGGTTAATGTCAAGGTAGGCTGAATATTTGTTTAGCTAGTGACAAAAGATTGATGGCCTTAGGCTCTCATCTCCTAAAATTCCACATAAACTAGCATGCCTAGGGATGAAAATAAGTAGGATCATGGTATATCTCCCCATAATGTTTCCAGTAGTCAACCAAAAAATATAGAGATCTTTTACAAAAATTGAAGCATATGAGAGAAATTTAGGAGTTCAAACAAAGATATACTCTCACAAAGAAAAGTAAGTCTCAAGAACTCTCTATATGGGTTGAGTTTCAGCTTATATCTAGCTTGTTCATGATCCATGCATATCCAACATCCAACCATCCGCTAACCTGGCTATTGTGCTCAAAAGTTTCCAATTGTGCTCTTCATGAAAGAGTCTTAATATAGCAAATAGTATAACCAACTCAACATTATTCATTCCATCATATGATATAAAAATAAAGCTTATAACTCTTCTGCATTCAAATTTAGGGTTTTTTTTTTTTTTTTTTGAATTGAAAAGTTGAAACCAAAAAGAAAGAATAAAAAAAAAATCAAGCAAGCTGCAGCAAAATGTGTAGACCTCTCCCCCCAACTAAAATATTATATTGTCCTCAATGTATCAAAGCCAAAATAAATTCAAGTATAAAGGGAAGAAGTTACCTTAAGCATTTAAATTGTTTTTTTTTTTTTTTAGAAATTTCTTTCACACCTGCAAATGTTAGCTCACAAAAAAAATAATAATAACAAAACCGAAAACAAAAAACAAAAACAAAAGGCAAAAAGAAAAAGGAAACAAAGAAAAAAAAATATGGTACAATTTTATAAGGCTCTTTCAGATTTCATGTAGCATCCCAATAGGAAGGGATCTCAAGTGATATAGTCTCCTCCTCTGGTATAACTCCCTCTAATTATGGTTTTAACCTTTGTTCATTTACTTTCAAAATCCTACCATCCCTAGGGTCCTCAACTACTACAACCCTCTGTTTAAACACTTCCCTTACAATGAAAGGGCCATCCCACCTAGGTTTTGACTTGCTTGAGCCCAAATATGGATATTTAAGATTACCGGGCAGTGGCTTAAGCTCCAGCTGTGGTGCCTCTTCACATGAATGCACAAGCTTTTTTTCATTTTCTAGTAGCTCCTTAAAGCAAGGCTTCCATCCTTCATTAATTGCCATCATCTGTTATTCTTCCAAAACCTGTGAGGGATCCAACAAAGAAAAATTTTCAGATACATGAATATCACATTCTAAATCATAAGAACCAACAGAATTATTAAGAAAAGTTTCAAGAGGATTAGAAAAACAATTCTTATTAAACTCTTTCATCGCCCCAATGAGGTTCACATAAGCACAATCATCATCCTCATGTGGTTGTTTAGCCACATGAAATATGTTTAGCTTCAAAGTCATGGAACCAAAAATGAGTTGCATCCTTCCATTCCTGCAATTAATTAAAACATTAGCTATGGCAAGAAAAGGTCTACCCAAAATAATAGGGGTATGAACGTTAAGATGTAAAATAGGTTGGTAATCTAGAACAATAAAATCAACAAGATAATAAAATTGTTCAATTTTTACCAACACATCCTCAACAATCCCTTTCGGCTTCCTTACAGAGCCATCAACCAACTGTAAAGTTACTGAAGTAGGTTTTAACTCACCAAGTCCAAGTTTTTGATATACATTGAAAGGGATCAAATTAACACTTGCCCCAAGATCTAGCAATGCATGCTCCATGATGTAATCACCAATAGTACAAGAGATCGTAGGACAACCTGGATCCTTATAGTTTGGTGGGGTCTTATGTTGGATAACTGCACTTACCTGTTCTATTAGGAGTGCGGTCTTCTTCACATGATGCCTTCTCTTGATAGTGCATAGGTCCTTAATTACCTTGGCATATGCAGGCACTTGCTTGATAACATGCAATAATGGCAAATTTATCTTAACTTGATGCAAATGCTCTAAAATCTCAAATGTAGTGTCTAATTTCTTAGGTAATTTTAAGGCTTGTGGAAATGGTGGAGGGATTGGGCATTAGTCAATGTCATCAAGCCCAAGTGACTTAGTTTCATCCTTCTCTTTTTCAACAGGGGTCTCCTTAGATTTCTTAGTTATTAAAGGAGCATTTTTATTAATCTCTTTACCACTCCTCAAAATGGTCACAGCTTTTACTTCCTCATGTTTATCCTTAGAGCTAATTTTTAGATTTTGATTGATGGGATTAGGTTGAGTTTAGGAAGGAAGCTTCCCTCTCTCTATCCCACTCAATGAATTTGTAAGCCTAGTTATATGACTCTAGGTCTCTCTTACCTCTTCATCTAGCCTAGTGAGCATGGATTCAAACTTTTGATTTTGCTCACTTTGCCTTTGAATGAAAATACTAAGTGCATCCTCCAAGGAAGGTCTAGATGATGATGCATGTGGTGAATTAAAATTCCTTGATGCAGGAGGATTCAACACATTGTCACTCTTATAACTCAAATACGGATGGTTTCACATATTTGGGTTATAATTGTTAGAATATGAAGAATTATTTGGCCAATATGAATTAAATGCATGTACTTGTTCTTCTGGCACATTTAAGAATGATGAGAGTGATGCACATTCATTTGTTGCATGGTTTATCTCATGACAGATTTTACACACCTCCATTGGGTCTTCTCTAAAGGTAGCACTAACATTCTTACTTCCTTTCATTTTGAGTGCCTTAATTTCTTTAGTTAACATACTGATTTTTGCACTCATGTTATCATCTTCCCTTAACTTGAAAACACTTCGACTAGAAGTGGTAGTGTTAGTTCTAGTCCTATCAGTGGAGTCCATAGGGCTAGGTCCAATCCATGTGTTAGAGTTTTTAGCTATCTCATCAAGATAATCCATTACATCTTCGGGTTCTTTTTGTAAAAAGTCCCCTTTGCATGAGAGTTGAACAAACTGTCGGTCCCTAGGTGTAAGTCCTTCATAAAAATAGCTAACCAACCTCCAATCTTCATACCCATGAGTTGGGTAGAAATTGAAAAGATCTTTGTACCTTTCCCAAGCTTGGTATAAAGTCTCATTTTCTCCTTGGACAAAATTAGTTATCCTTCTTTTTACTTGCTGGACTTTGTGGGGAGGAAAATGTTTCTTAAAAAACTCTTGGGCCATCTCCCCCCCAACTACCTATAGACCTAGGTTTCAAGGTGTAAAGCCAACTTCTTGCCTTATCCTTAAGTGAAAAAGGAAAGAAAAGTAACTTAGCAGTCTCAATAACATTTTGTGCATAGAAACTACTAATTACCTCTTCAAAAGCTCTAACATAGACATAAGGATTTTCATTTTCTTGTCCCCTAAAGTCAAGAAGTATTGCTAATAAACCTTGTTTAAGTTCTACATGTGGTGCATTAGGTGGAAACATGATGCATGAAGGAACAGAATTTTGTGTGGAATGCAACAATTCATACATAGTTCTTCTATTCTCCTCATGATTATTACGTGTTTAATCACCCATGATTGATGAAGAAGGTGAAAGTGAAGGTGTGTCAAAAAGATTACCAAAGTAAGTTTCAAAATTTTCTAATCTGCCTCTTTTGTTTCTAACCCAAATGCTCATGCAACAATGAATACACAATCAAATAAAATAAAATAAAAACAAACAGAAAAATAAAAACAAAAAAAGGAAAAAAAAATAGAAAGAAGTTACCAATAGAAAAATTTCCACCAGCTATGCTTTGCTCCAAAAAAATATTGCCACTGAACACGCAGCAGCTCCTCGGCAACAACGCCAAAATTGCTTGCTCACTCCCAAGTGCAGGAGATCGTAGCAATATAATTCTCGGAGTACTGAGATCGAACCACAAGGAGCAAGGTAAATTCAAAGACAATATAATTAAATAACAATTTGGGTGAAGAAGAAAAATATTTTTGTTTGGTGATTGTTAACAAAAATAATAATAAAAACTGATTTAAATCAATAATGTAAATACCAGGGCATCGGGGTGTTTCCCTATATCGATATGAGATTCTTTGTGATCTAAGAAAATATATATTTCATAGTTAATTGTTCTTATACAATTAAAAACTTATGATTCGATTGAACTAAGACAATTCAAGAACGCATTATAACCTCGATTAATAATGCGGTTAAAAAAGTTTTCAGAAAAACCCATTCACTTTAAAACCTGATTTCTATTTGAAACTATTAGAAATTCATCTAAAAAATAAGAAAAACATGATTGAACTTATTGAAAGCATGGAAGAACTAATACATCAAAAGAGATCTAATTAAACAATCAAATATGTCGTTAATAAACTCCTATAAAGAATCACATTGAATATTCATACCGTATAGAAGAAACATAACTCATAGCCCTAGCAAAGAGTTTAGGCCACCATTAGAGAAAGGAAAATACAATATTTTCTCTGCCAAAAATTCGTTCTCACAGCCTCTCTTCCAAACCCTAATGTCCAAGTGTCTAAAGAAAATAAAACTTTTTCTATTTTAATTTCCATCCAAGTTTATAGCGGTAACTTGTGAGTTAATTTCGGCCTTCAAAAATTGAGAATTTCGAAAAACTCAAAACTGGAAAGTTGTAGATATTTAAGTCACAGTTCCAACCCATCTAGTCTTGTGTCAATTGGATTTTTAAGGAGAGAGATACATCCAAAATACTGATCAGTACTCAAATCAAATTTTTCCTTTTCAGATTCTACCCCTTTGATTTTTTTCCTTATTTGAAGCTTCCAATCTTGATAGACAATCCAAGCACTCTAGCTGCACCTCTTTAGACATTTAAACATGGTCCTTTAGCTCCACTTTAATTCTAGTTTGGCCTCCATTCTCTCACAAATTTCTGTAAACTCATCTTTCTCACATAATTTCCTGAAAGTAAAAAATTACACACAATGAATGATATCTTATTCAAGAAATTATGTAAAGATAAGTAATAGGGACTAATGCAAATCATGACTTAATTATACAAGTTAAACATAGTAATAAGGAGATAACATCCACATAAATATATAACAAGTATACATTTTAAGGCGTTATCAGTGTGTTAACTCACCAAGTAGTGATTTCTCAAGATTGATAAGGAAGCTCTTTGGATTGTTCCCTAAAGCAGTTTGAATCCCCTTAAGGCTAGCACAGATGTGCCTCTTTCTTTGGAAAATATTCCCAAAGCGATCTCTATTCCATATTCTAGCTTTTATGGTAAAGGTCGAAATGGCATTAGATAAGGGACCAGTCCAAACCTCCCTAACAAGGCCATAGAAGGTGGGATGAAAGAGCCACATCGGTTGGAACCTAAATGGATGGGGGTGCTGATTCCCATGGTCAGGCTAGAGAGAAAGGAGAACAGGGTTGTGATCTGAATGAGACCGCTCCAGGTGTTTAACATATGCTTCCGAATAAAGAACATTCCAAGCGGCATTTACAAAGACCCTATCAATTCTTTCCTGTACAAGATGGGGCAAAGGTTGCCGATTAGTCCACATATAACGGGGACCAGAGAACCCCAAATCAATCATTCCATAGATATTGAGACACTCTTGGAAGTTGATTGCTCTAGAGATATTGATCGGCCTACCCCCAAATTTATCTTCTCCAAGTAGCACTTCATTGAAATCACCCGCAATGATCCATGGTAGAGTGTGTACCTCAGCTACCTTGGACAGATTATCCCACAATAGACGCCTCTCAGCATATCTTGGGCTCACATAAACCGCGTACATAAGCCAGGATGAGTTTAGAGGGAGGCCCTTCACTATCGCGTGAATCTCTTGTTCTGTGGATGAAAGAATAGAGACATCTACTTGGGTTGAATCCCAAAGGACTCATAGACCACCTGTATACCCGATATTGTTGGCATGTATTGCGCCATCAAGTCGAAGCCTGTCTGTAATTTCTTTTGCTCTAGAACCACTTACTTTAGTCTCAGTGATAATCATAATAGTAGGACAGTGTGTTAGAGTCAAATTATTAACAAAGGATTGAAAGGAGGGGTTAAGGGCACCTCGACAATTCCATACTAATATATTCATTATATACAAAATTAAACAATTGGGAGTAATCCCATTCAATTAGAGACAGAGGGCTCACCTCCATCTTCATTCTGCATTCCATCAGAATCCTTCTTAAGCTTTTCCTGAGCAAAATCATCTGCTAAATTCTTCTGTATCATTATGTCCTCCCCCTGAATTGCTCTTGGACTGGTGCTCGCCTCCGCCTTCTTTTTGGGAGGCCTAAGTTTAGGATCAATGCGTTTTAAGACCATGGCAGAGACATTATGGGTAGTCGCTACAATACTATCCTCCATATCACCACCTGGGGTTGATTGATCATTCGAGAAGCCTCTCAACGGCTCTTTCCTGATTATGCCACTCAAGCTCTCCCCTTGATCATCACTACCGCGGGTGGGTGTATCCATATCAGATGAGATATCACAGTTGGGTTTCATGGAGCTACCTGCTGAGAACACAATTGGTTTGCTCGTCTTGAAGTTGAAAACAGTGTCAGGTGCTACGGCTTTCCCCTCAAGGGATTGCTTCTGTCGAAATTCTTTCAAGCCAGCTGCACCGTGAGCTTTTTGTTGAGATTGGGAGTATCGGTAATGGCTTTTAGGGGTCAACTGTGTTGTGGAGACCTTAGTCTTGTCTTTTACTTCGGCTTGGTTGGTGCGATTGATCACAAACGTACTAGGGTCTGAAAAAAGGCTGGTAGTCTGCAGGTCTCTCTGATCCTTAGGGCCTAATAGGTCAAGCCTAGAGGTGGCTGGGCTTTCTGCTTGATCAGGGATTTGGGCCCTTGGTAGGTGAGCCATACTAAAATGAGGGTGTTGGGCTGAAGCTTTTTTCTCTTTTTTTACAGGGATAATTACAGTAAACCCACCTGTGCTATGGCCCGTTTTCACTTTGCCTACCCGTGGTTTAAAACTTTACACTTTGCCCACCTGAACTTCAATCCGTTACCCATCCGTTATCCACCTCGCCCTCTGACGTTAGAAAAACACCCTTTTGTTAAAATCAGAACATAACACCGATCAAAAACATGAACCATCAGTTCTTTTCCTCACGAGCCCTAGAAACACAAAAATCCCCTAGAGAAACCCTATTCTGCATCTGATATTGAAATAGCGCTGCAAGTATAAACCTAGACGAGCAACGAATTGGTTGAGGGACTCAAATCCTGGTAAGAAATCAGTCACTGTTTGAGTTTTTAGTTTGGGCTTGTGGTTGTTTTATAGTTTTTTGAGTAATCTTTTATTTTTGGTAGAGGTTTTTTGATTAATCAGTCAATGGTCAATGTTACATGTATGTAATGAGAATATTGGTTGTGTTTGTTGATGTAATGTTACCTGTTGTTTGGATTTGTGTTTGTTTATGGGCATTTTGTCTGTTGTGGTCATTGTGTCTCACAATGGTCCCAAATTTGTATTTTAGTGTTTGCCATGTGTGTGTTGCATGTATGGGCATTTTTGAGTAATCAGTCAATGGTTTAAATTTTAGTGTTTGCCATGTGTGTGTTGCATCCCAAAAGCAAAGCAAAAAATGTGGTCCCTCTGATGTGTGTGTTGCACCCCAAAAGCAAAACAGAAACATGTTTATGTATATTGTTTACAATTCCTTAATTGTTAATTGTGTACGTGTCAAATGCTAATTAGTTATTGCAGATGGCTGATGAGGAAGTGAAATTAGAGGTACATTATGGGGGTACTTTTCTGTGGAACCCTAGTTTAGAATACTTTGGTGGGAAAGTTGAAATAGTGTGTAGGGATCTTGATAGGCTTAGTTATTTTGAAATAAAAGGTATATGTGAGGAATTGGGGATTGATGAACCGTGTAGGGTTCATTATTTAGGTCCTGGGGGCAACTTCGAGCAAGACTTGAGGCTCATACAAGATGATAAAGATGTGGTGCCCATGTGCAAGCTTAATGTGGGAGGGTCAAGAGACACCATCATACTGTATGTGGAGAGTGGTCATACTCCGCTTACAGTTGAAGTCCCTGATGGTGCAAGGGTTGGTGCAGGGGGTGGTGCAGGAGCTGCTACAGGGGGTGGTGCAAGGGGTGGTGCAGGAGCTGTTACAGGGGATGATGCTAGTGTAGGGATAGAGGAGGAGTTTGATTGGTTGAATGAAGGTTTGGAAGGAGAAGACTTTGCTGATGACATTTTTGGTGAGTCTTCTCCACCTCACACTATTCCATCTGACCATAACACTGTTCCAACCACTGATACACCTCAACCAACCACTGATACACCTCATCCAAACAATAATACACCTCAGCCAAACACTAATACACCTCAGCCAAACACAAATACACCTGGCCCAAGCAATGTTCCTCCAAACATAGATTTAGATGAAGAGTGGGTTGAACTAGCTTTAGAGGATGATATTGCAAGTGTGGATGGTTCTGATGATGAGCAGGGGCCTAGAAATCTAGAATTCAATGAGAGGACTTATATGGAAAATGTTAGGTTGGTGGTAGGGATGAAGTTTCCAAACTCCAAGGTGTTTAGGAAGGCTTTGAGGGAGTATGTGATTCAGCATCACATTGATATCAAGTGGAAGTTGAATGAGAAGAAGAAGATTTCTGTACATTGTAAGAACAATTGTGGATGGAGGTGTTATGCATCAATGGTGACTGGAGAGTGCACATTTGAGATCAAGACACTTAATCCTGAATGTACCTGCTCCCTGACATTTCAAAATAGGCAAGTTACATCAACCTATGTGGCAAAGAGGTATTTAGAGGATTTTGGTAAGAATCCTAATTGGGAGGTCTCAGGTGTTAAGCACCATGTGATGCAGCAGATTTCAGTGGATTTAAGTATTAGTCAGGTGTATAGATCAAGGAAGGCAGCTAGGGGTTTGATTACTGGGAATGAAGAGGCTCAGTATGGTCTACTTAGAGATTATGCAGAAATGATAAGGAGGACAGATGTAGGAAGCAAGGTGATTCTACAAACAGAGATGGAAAATGAGAATGTAGAACCCAAGTTTAAAAGGATGTACATTAGGTATAATGCTCAGAAAGTTGGATTTCTAGGTGGTTGTAGACCCTTTGTTGGGCTGGATGGATGCCACTTGAAAGGTAGGTTTGGTGGGCAATTATTGTCTGCCACTGCCAAGGATGGAAATGACAATATATTCCCAGTGGCAATGGTTGTGGTTGAGTAAGAGAACAAGGACAGCTGGACCTGGTTCTTGGAGCAATTTGCAGATGACATTGGCAGGCCAGAGGAGCTCAATCTGGTATTCATTAGTGACAGGCAGAAGGTATTATCATCTAGCTCATGTTCATGACTTCATTGCTTGCTTACTTGCATAGTTGCTTACTTGAATGCTTACATGATTGCAGGGCCTTCTACCTGCAATGGAGACTCTATTCCTAACTGTGGAGCACAGGTATTGTGTGACGCACATATACAACAACTTCAAGGTTAACCACAAGGGCATGGAGTTGAAGAGTGTACTGTGGAGGTGTGCTGGCACAACATCAGTAAGGGAATTTGAAAGGGGGATGGAGCATCTTAAGAGTTTGGATGAAGAAGCTTGGAAGTACCTTACTGATATAGAGCCTGCACAGTGGACCAGATCCCACTTTTCTCCAAGAGCTTTGACAGATTGTCTGGCAAACAATCTGAGTGAGAGTTTCAACTCTATGATTGTGAAGGCTAGAGACAAGCCAATCTTATCAATGCTGGAATGGATCAGGGTTAGGCTTATGAGTAGACTGTATGTGAAGAAGATTGGCATAGAAAAGTATGGTGGCAGGTTGTGTCCAAGCATACAGGGCAAGTTGGAGAAGTTAAAATTAGAGTCTAAAAGACTCTGTGCAATGCCATCTGGGAGGTTGTGTATGAGGTTGCCAGTGAGAGGGAAAGGCATGTGGTGGACTTAGTAGGGAGGACATGCAGTTGTAGATCATGGGACTTGACAGGAATCCCCTGCAAGCATGGAGTTGCAGCAATATTTGTGAATTGTGAGATGCCAGAAGACTACACCCATCCATGCTACTACAAGGATGCTTATGTGGAGACATACAAGACACCTATGCCTCCCATGCCTGGCCAGTCTGAGTGGGTGTCAAGTGGCCAACTCAAGCCTGTTGCACCTATTATCTATAAGCCACCGAGCAGGCCACCCATGAAGAGGAAGAGAGATGCTGATGAGCCAAGGAACCCTTATAAGGTGTCTAGAGCAAACAAGCCAGTGAGGTGTGGAATGTGTCAAAAGGAAGGGCACAATGCAAGGGGATGCAAGGCCAATGTTACTGGTGAGACACCATGGGAAAGGAGGAAGAGATTGCAGAAAGAACAATCTGTAAGTCTTTACAAACTTTCTTTATTAAATGTAAAATGCCAATAACTGACACTGTAAACATGATCATTTTTTGTTGTAGGGAAGTGGAAGGCCCTCTACATGCAGACAAGCCCCATCCTCATCTCAATCCCCACCAACACATCAGCCTTACACTATGGGCTCATCCTCATCCAACCAAGCAGCAGGGTCATAACCACCAGCTACACAACCACCAGCTCGACAACCACCAGCTCAGACTCCATGGTCACAACAACCAGGTCAGTGGTACTCTTCAGACTTCAGGTACACAGTTAGAGGAGCTCCTTGGTTTGCTTCAAGCCAGCCAGCCAGCACCACACACCCCTGCAGAAACATGGGACAGTAGACCACCTGCTACAAGATCACCTACTACTAGAGGAGCTGCTTTAAGAGGAAGGGGTAATACAGCTAGGACTCAGAAATGTAGAACAAGAGGTGGCCAACAGTGGTGGGAGAGGCAGGGGCAGGGGCAGTAAATGAAGACTATGTCAAGACACTTTGTTGCTATGTATTAAGGTTTTGTAATGTTAGGGTCATATGTAATTTGTAGACAATGGCAGGGCAAAAAAAGTATGGTGGCACTTTTTTAGATATGCTGATCAATCACTTTTTGTATTTTTGTTAAGTTTTGTAAACAGGGGCAAGTGCAACTATTTTGGTTGTTGTGCCAAATGCCCTATATTTACTGGTGCTTGATGAAAGACTATTCAATGCTACCTTAAATATGTATACAACTTTCCAACTTAATGGCAGATGTTCAAAATTATTATTTTGGTTATTGCAGTTGAACATATGAGTTTGTTTATGTGTGTATGTATTGAATATAGCAGTCACTTTTGAATAGCAGGTGTATATGTTGAATAGCAGGTTTATGTGTGTATTTGTTGTCTTTTCTTGCAAGTTGACAGATAGTTGTCATGCACTTTACACTTTAAACAATTCACTTTCAACACAATTATCTGCACACAATGCACTTTATGCACAAACCAACACAGCTCACAGCATCCAACAAAACACCAACAGCTCACAGTTTACAAGTAGCCAATTCACTTTAAACAAAAATACCATGACAGCATCTAACATAAATAACACTTTATCTTAAAAAGACTTATATTATTAACTGGCTTCAAGCCAACAGCATCTACATCTTACATAGTTCTATTACAATACAATTGAGGACCAACTTATGTTACAACCCACCAGGTAGACTCAATTTCATCATTCCAACATTCTCACTTAAGCTAAAACACAAAAACAACATAACCAAAATAATAAAAAAACCAAGACAGCATTAGTGCAATTCTGCACTTTTTCTCTTGCTCTAAAGCTCTCACTGCTATCTCCTTGGCTTGAACTGAGGAAGCTCGAAACTTTCTCTCCCTCTCAGTGGCTTTTGCTGCCCTGTCTTGAGCAATTTCTGCCATTTGGGTAGCTTCTGCTGCTACTTGGGTAGCTGCTCTTTCCCTTTCATGTGCAAGTTGCAGCTCACTTCGCAGTAAATCCATCTTTTGTTGCACGAAATGGGCAGCTTCATTTCCACGCACACAAGTGGGATTATCAATCCATTTGAAGAAAGGGCACTTGGGACCAACCTTATATCAACTACAACCCAGAAACCTTCTCCCAAAATTCTCCACTGCCACACTTGTTCTCAGCACACAAGTCTCATATGTACACATATGCCTATTTGAACCTGAGTAAGTTCCACTCGAAGAAGACATCATTTATCAACTTCCTGTGAATCAAAGCTACCATCAACACTTGAAACCCCAACCCACATAAAGCACAAATGTCGTACTTGGTGATGATCTGTCTTCAAATATTCAATGCCTCAAGACAACCCAAAGTCAGAACCTCACCCTCACATGAAAGCACGATCAGAAAAATCAAAACCTTAGCTCAAACAAGAGATTTTCGTGTTTCTAGGGCTCGTGAGGAAAAGAACTGATGGTTTATGTTTTTGATCGGTATTATGTTCTGATTTTAACAAAATGGTGTTTTTCTAACGTCAGAGGGCGAGGTGGATAACGGATGGGTAACGGATTGAAGTTCAGGTGGGCAAAGTGTAAAGTTTTAAACCACGGATAGGAAAAGTGAAAACGAGCCATAGCACAGGTGGGTTTACTGTAATTATCCCTTTTTTACAACTTTCTTTTTGCGTGAAACTAAAACCCATGGCCCATAGGCCTCTCCGTTGGTCTTCTTGCAGACAGTCACAGGTGTAGTGTCCCCATCAACTTCGTCTTCCTCGTTGCTTACATCCCATGTCGCCGGTGCCCTAGTTGAATACGGACAGCCTTTAGCCTTGTGACCGACGCGGCCGTAAGAAAAACAAAAAGAGTTAATCCCCTCATATAAAACCGGTTGTTCTATACCTCCAGTTCTAATGAGCTTAATGAGAGGTTTGTCGAAGTTTATTTGGATGCAAATTCGAGCAAAACGACCCTGAGACTCAGATGCCGTGTGAGTATCAACCTATAGGACTGGGCCAATTGCCTGACCAAGTTCTCGTAGCACGGATGGCTCGAAGTACTCGATCGGCAGCTCCAGCAGATGAAACATCGCCGTAGATGCTCTAAAGTTTGGTTCCCAGTTCCTAATGGAAAGATAGTGCCCTCCGACAAACCAAGAACCGTCCTTAAGTACACGTTCATAATCCTCTTTAAGGGAAAAACGGATAAGAAAAAAATCCTTCTCAAGGTCCACACAATCCATCCTACCACAAGGCTTCACAAGTTCATGATTCGCGACGATAGGAATTGATAACCAACTGTCTTGCCAACAACCTTAACAATGAGCGCGTTGGTTTACTGTGCTCTCATACTGGCCTTCCTTGCACCTGAAAGGTTAACTGCTACTATCCCCGCGGCGAGGTCTGAGCTTTCATCATCAGATTCCACCTTAGTGTCCATGCTAGCTTTAAATCTAAATGCTTCTTCATAAGCACCTGGAATCTCACCAATGAGTCTCTCTTTGTAGGACTTTCTACTTCCCTTTGAACTGTGAGGAGTACCAGCTAGTGTGATGCTAGCCCGGTGGGACTCCTTGACTTTCTTGGTGCTTCGCTGCAACTCCTCATCTTTCTTGGTGCTTCGCTGCAACTCCTCATCCTCTTCCCTCAACCTGACGGCAGCTTCCTGAGCTAGACTCATGTTCTGTACTCAATACCACGTCAATGTTTATATTTAAACAAACATAAAGATCGAAAACTTGAGTACAAAAAAGCAAGGAAATTCTGCACTTGAATCATAGTACAAAATTCCGAGATTATTTTCACAAATCACAAGAATCAAAGTGCTTTGTGTTGACTGGGCCTGGCTCATTAGTCTATGGTCTTACTGAAGTCAGGCTTGGGCCCAACACAACGTTACAGGGAAGGGCTGACCTGGTTGGGCTCGATTTGACATTTTGGGTCAGGTTTAGCAAGACCTAGATTTTTTTTTTTTTAAATAATTCAGAAATATTTAAACCATAAATATTTCTATTAAAAATACTAAAAAATGTTAGTTAAGTTAAGAAACTCTTAAAAAAGCACATACTCTAGTTAAATCTTAAAACGTGAAAGACCGGCCCTACATTCTAATCTAATTCGTTGATCAAGTTGGATTTAAGTGATAGTCCAATGATTACAGCATCATTGATAGTGTCTCATGCTCATAAATCAAATTCTACCAATCTTCCATTATTTATTTATATAAAAAAAATATATAGAAATACATAAAAAAAAAGTTAGTTATAAGTCTTTATTAAGTTTTTTTAAATTAAAAGGTTAGAAATCAAGTCTAATTTATTTTGGTAAAATAAAATAAGGTGAGTTTATTTAAAGAATAATGCTATATGTACAAACTATTTTACAATATTTTTACAAAATGTTAATGTGGCTAACCTTTTATTAGTTTTCATCTAAGCCTACCATTGATATCACTTTTTCATTTACCACTAATCACTCACCACATCAACAATTTGTAAAATTTTTTATAAAATAATTTGTACCTATAATATTATTTTTATTTAAATGGTCAACAGAAAACTTTCTTCGTACAATTATTTATCTCCATAAAACGACGACGTGTTAGTTGATTTGTTTGGAAGAACGCTGGGTAAATTGGGTAACCATCTATAAGAAGTAGAGAACCAACCATCAAAAAATAAAAGTAGAGAAGCACAAAAAAGACTGAAGAGGCTACTTCTTTCTCAAGTTAAAAACCACCTTGGTTCGATTTCTTCAGAGTTGGGCATTCTCTATTTTCAAAAGTGCGAAGATGAGCGAAGCGGAAGAGGCAACACGACGCCGTAATGCGGTGGCCGAGTACCGCAAGAAACTCCTCCAGCACAAGGAACTCGAATCCCGAGTCCGATCTGGTCCGTCTCTCTCTCTCCCTCTCCAAACCCTAATTCCTTTCAATCTAAAAATGCTTTGTTTTTTCTTATTCGGATTATAGCTACGGTTTCAGTTTTTCTATTAGCTTCGAATGATTTGGGAAAGTTCTTTATTCTTAGGGTTTTCAGCTATTCATCGCTAATTCGTCATCGATTAGCTTCAAATCTGATTCAATTTCGTGATTTTCACTGTAAAACCTAGGGGTTTTGGAATTAAATTTGTGCTTTTGATATGCTTAGTGTGTAATTTCACGGTTTATAATATGTTAGACTTCAAGGATTTATGGTTTCAAGCAATTGAGTTCGCAAGATGGAAAATTTTACATATTTTGCATATTTAGCTGAACAAATTTGAACCTTTTTTTGTGTTTTCGTTTGTGTTTTTGAAGTTTTTGGTTTTGTAAACCATTATGCATTTTTTTTAAAGCTTGCCTTAACGTTGAGGTGGAATAATGAATTTGCAGTGAGGGAGAATTTGCGAGGTTCGAAGAAGGAGTTCAATAAAACAGAAGATGACTTGAAGTCGCTTCAAAGTGTTGGGCAGATCATTGGAGAAGTTCTCAGGCCCCTCGACAATGAACGCTGTAAGTTCTCCTTTGTCCCCGCCTCACTCCCCCGTTTAGGTCCTTATTTTAGCAGCATTGTGTAATATGATTTGTTGAGTTTAAGCTGTGCTATGAGATTGTGATGAATTTGAATAAGCTACTGCACCGGTGAGCACCTATTAGAATTTCCTCACATATGTTTTGAACATAAAATAATTTTTCTTGGCTTGTGTATTTGCATTATACGGTACGTTTTCACATACGAAAACATGAGTTAGTTGATGTATAGTATGCATAATTTGTTTCAGGATTCAATTGCTAACATTGTTTATTAGATTTTTGCTTTACTAATAGTGTTATAGTAACTCCATCTCTGAATTTATAGGGTCGCTACGCTTATGTACATAATACCCCTTCTTTGTAATTCTTTAGACTTCTTTGTGTTAAATATTATGTACATGAAGTGGGTTTTTGTTTTTTTTAATAAAAATATTATTAAAAAAAATAGAATGCGAAAATTGTTTGTCTGGGAGTTGTTTTTCCTCTCTCATCTTTCTTATTACATACTTTTTGGGTTGAGATGTTCTTTAGAGTTGGTTAATAATTGTAGAACTTGATTGCTTGTGGTTTCAGTGATTGTTAAAGCAAGCAGTGGGCCCAGGTATGTTGTTGGCTGCCGTAGTAAAGTGGACAAGGAAAAACTTACTGCTGGAACAAGAGTGGTTCTTGATATGACAACACTCACTATCATGCGGGCGCTTCCTCGTGAAGTAAGTTATCATGGCAAGTTAAATTGTTGGATTGCAATGCTAACTAAAAATATTAGTAGTTGATGGCACTGATGTTTCTGCAGTTCGACTATCTAATATCATAGTTATGAAAATAACAGTGGTCTCGTAAGATTCTTTGCTCATGGCTGTTTGTTTGAATTGACAGGTCGATCCAGTTGTTTATAACATGCTGCATGAAGATCCTGGTAATGTTAGCTACTCTGCTGTAGGTGGTTTATCTGATCAGATCAGAGAATTGAGAGAATCTATAGAGCTACCCCTCATGAATCCTGAGCTCTTCATTAGAGTTGGAATCAAACCTCCTAAGGTTACTAAATTTACTCTTTTTTCTTCCTCCCTCCACCCCCAACCCTTTTCTATATTCATGGGCAGCATATTCATTTGACATTGCTGCAGAATAATGTTCATTAAGAGGCCTAGATGAATGGTTGTGTTCCTTTTTTCTTTTTCAGGGTGTTCTTCTTTATGGACCTCCTGGTACTGGCAAGACATTGTTAGCTAGAGCTATTGCAAGTAACATAGATGCAAACTTCTTAAAGGTGAGTTTTTGTTACATGTACCAATACTTTTGAGTATGCTTTTATTTTGTGATTTTTGCATTCACTTTTCATGTGGATATAGGTTGTTTCAAGTGCCATAATTGATAAATACATTGGGGAAAGTGCACGGTTGATACGAGAAATGTTTGGATATGCACGTGATCACCAGGTAAGATCATTTGTTTTGTGAAATTTTTTCTTCATATATACTTCATCTTCATGAGGGAGTAATTTTCTCTTTTGCCTTGTTTTTGGGTTTGTGAAGCCCTGCATCATTTTTATGGATGAGATTGATGCCATTGGTGGGCGCCGTTTCAGTGAGGGGACAAGTGCTGACCGTGAAATTCAAAGAACGCTGATGGAGTTACTTAATCAGCTTGATGGATTTGATCAGCTTGGAAAGGTATGTCATGGTTATAACCCAGTTTTGGAGAGGATTCAAGTTGCTCACATAAACATTCATGCTATTTTTTGGTTGGGGGGTGGGGAAATTAAAAAGAGGTGGGTGAGGGGGTAGCTCTTATGAAATCATGCCATTGCGTGGCAGCCTTTTTAACTTAATGTTAAAAAAGTTTCTCCATAGCTTATTTGTATAGGAAAAGATAGATTTCAATAAGTTGTTGTTAAAGGTTTGGAGATTGCAGGGAATTAAATAGCATTGATTTGCTTGATTTATGTTGGGCAAGGTATCATATATCCATGATATTGCATGTTATATGTTTGTTCTGTTTGTTCTCATGCTTACCTTACTACACACCTCGTGTGCTTTGGCCTTTAATATGTTTTTCTATCAATGAATTTTATTACTTATATATATATATATATATATATATATATGTTGAGGGGTAGTGTAAAATTTGTAGACCTTGATATTGCATATAACATGTGTTTGTTAAGTGTAAATCTCCGTGCGCTGAAAGTACATCTTTTTAACTGATTCTTCAAGCCTTCAAGCATTTTCTTTTGCTAAGCTGAAATAATATTAATATTGAATTATTTTACATATTTTTATAGGTCAAAATGATAATGGCAACAAACCGTCCTGATGTTCTTGATCCTGCACTTCTTCGCCCGGGGCGGCTGGACAGAAAAATTGAGATCCCATTGCCAAATGAGCAATCAAGGATGGAAATCCTCAAGATTCATGCTGCTGGAATTGCTAAACACGGTGAAATTGACTATGAAGCTGTTGTAAAGCTTGCAGAGGTGAGCGATTTTGGCTGGTGCTTTTTTTCATTTAATTATTGCAGCTTCCTAATTTAGTTATTTGTTGTGAATTGTCTTAGGGCTTTAATGGGGCTGATCTTCGAAATGTTTGCACTGAGGCTGGAATGTCAGCAATTCGTGCAGAACGGGATTATGTCATCCATGAAGATTTCATGAAGGTAAGCCTTTTACTTTGTTCAAAACTTTATTCTAATTCTGTGGAGCAACTCATTGTGATGTTTTCTGTCCTGGATGAGGTTGTGCAGCCTCTTCACTCTGTCCACTTATTCCTGTTGGGATCTCTATCATTTTCTGCTATGATGCTAATTCTAATTGTAATTGTGGCCCATGTAGTTTAGGAAATTTAAGAGCATTGATTTATCCTCTGTTTCATCTGTGTATATTGTCCCAGGCTGTGCGGAAGCTGAATGAAGCAAAGAAGCTTGAATCTAGTGCCCACTACAGTGCTGACTTTGGAAAAGACTAGCATTCTGTCATTTCACTTTCAGAGCCATGGATGTTTGGGCAGTGCATCTTGTTCCATCTGTCTGGAAATGTGCTACCTACTGCATAATTGGACATTCCAGACATTTGTGCCTTTACCAGTCTGGTATATGGGATTTAGCTTGTATCCATCTAAACAAGGAAACGATCAACCTACTCAAAATGAGGATTTTCATGACAGTGTTTTCTTTATTTATTTTACTATTAATTTTGGGCTTGAAAGGAAGAACATTGTGCTTTATTTTCTTAGTCATGTTCTTGAATCTCCAACCAATTGTTGTGCAGAATATCAGCTGCAACTATGCAGTGAAAATGGATTATTCATAATGGCTTTATTTCACTTAGGATGTAATGTGGAGATTGGATTATTTAGGCCACTGAAAATTGGATAGCATCTGAATTTGGTTGAACTAATATTTAAATAGTTGATCCTGTCATGATTGTTGTTGTCTACAGAAACGTTTACATTATTCTAGTCGCAAATTCACGCAAAATGTAATATAATTATTTTTTAAGAATATAAATCCATCTGCGGGGGAAAATATAGTCACAGGAAAATATAATATAATTATTTTATAAGAATATAAAGGAAAATTTGAAGGCTTAATATTGCCTATGTTATTTAAAAGTATTTTTCCTAATTTTTTTTAAGTTTTATGTAATGGAATATATTAATATATTTTATGTCTATTTAATTAAAAAATACACTTTCATCTTATGAGAAAAAATTTACATGATAGAATCTTAAAAGAAGAACCTAAAGAACAGTACTTAAATACTGTACTTAAGTCTTGTTTATATGTGAATTTCACATAGAATAGTTTCATATGATACCTAATTCCACTAATATATACAATCCCAAATCCCATAAAACCCTATTACTCAATGCCCTAATGTTCTTTGAATAAATTTTATTAAACATTACTTTGTTCACATGAGCAATTGCAACCGTTAATTAAAGGGATTGGGATTTTGTTGTGAACTACATGGTGGCGCTCAAGGATGAAGGAGATCATAATGGCTAAAAAAGGGGAAAAGAGAACAAAAAGGTGATGAAGGAAAACAGATGTCCACAACAAGGAGAGAGAGAGAGAGAGAGAGAGAGAGAGAGAGAGAGAGAGAGAGAGAGAGAGAGAACAAAGTTATATTTTTTAAAATTTAGAAAAACAAAAACAAAACTGCATCATCTAAAGGGTAGTCGACATAAAATATGAAAAGACGATATTAACAATAATGTGAACTTTTTGAAGAAATTACCAAAAGTTAAAGTTACAAAAAAAGACAAATATTAACTCAAACTTAATAAAAGGCACAAATTGGATTTCAAGATTTTAACCTTATTTCTTTGTGTGATAAATGAATTCTTAGTTGTTGTTTATCTACATAATTGATTTGTGCAATATAGTTGGTTGACGAGTTCGACCAGAGGCAGGAACTTTGACTTCTTGATGATCACAATATTCTGCCATAGCCCATTTCAATTTTTGGGTTCAAATAGGTTTTACGCGACTTTTTTACTAGTCCTCTTTGTCAATTTGTATTTCACCATCGCTGCGATCTTGTAAAACCAGAAGGCACTAACCAGTTGCAAGCCCAATGCCATTGCCTAAACAACATGACGAACACACATGAATTATTTGAGGAAGTTACAACCAAACTAAACAAGTTTACATACAAATTATATTTATATTCATCGCTATATAGAGCATAGTAGCATACCTTTATGAGAAATGGATTGTTAGCAGCCAAAGTCACGTACATGAGATAAGGCCCACACCCCATCCTGGCGAATGTAAATATCACTGCAAACAAAATCTGTGCAAATTCCAAACTTAGTAATGAGTCTAATGACCATGATTTATATGGTCCATTCAAAAAGTGATGTTTGGCAGCATTTGATTAGTGTATATAGATGGGTTGCATTCAGATATGAATGATGCTAGGAATACTATAAATTTTAGGGTAAAACTTAAATACCGCAACTATAATTTTTTTTTTTTTAATTTTAATGTCAAGTGAACTATTTATAATACTCAACGTGAAATACTAGCTCACTCACCTAGGTAAGACTATATTATTGTCAATACTATTGAATATTTCCAATATTTCCATGTGTAAACACATGTTACAAATACTAATATCGCAAAACCAAGTTCTACCCTTAGCACAAACTATATAAAAGTTGGTAAGAGCCCCCAAGAATTTGAACTCACATCAGCAGCAAAATTAAGGTCGGTATCTTTGTAACCAAGCTCTTTTAGAAGCTCTCTCAGGTGGAGGAAAGGGCTGGAGATTTCGGTAATCCATAATGCCACGACCATCTCTGATCCACACTACATAGAAAAGAAATGTGTGATTTTACTTGGTAAAGTTGGTTAAGCATGCAAAAGCCCAAGAAACTTTTTCCAGTGAATTGGTAGATATAGTAAAATCATTGTCTTTCTTCTAAGAAAATTAACAACATTTTAATCGTAATTTAAGGAACTGGCCTATAAGAGGAAAGCTTTTACAGTTTTACAGGTATAAAATTTAAAACCTCGTGTAAATTACAAAGTTGTTCCTTCAAATCATGGACGGAGCTGTTATTGGACTAATTTTAGCAAATTAGTCCAATAACAAATCATGGACTAATTTTACAAATTTGCTAAAATTAGTCTAATTTTACAAATTTGCTAAAATTAGTCTAATTTTAGCAAATTTGTAACAAATCATTACAAATTTGTTACAATTTTTTTTTTTAATATTACTATATTAATAAGTACTAATTTTAGCAATTTTATTCAATAAAATTATACTTCACCCTTCTTAATAATGCTATCAATTCTTTTGAGAGTAATGTTATAGGCACAAACGTTTTTACAAGTTTATACAAACTATTGAAGTGGCAAATTCTTATTAGTTCGTACACTTGCATCACTTTTTACTTATTAATAACCGTTCACCATATTAGCAATTTGTAAAAAATTTTGTAGTTTTAGCATTTTTCACCATTTAAAGGACATAAAAAATTTATAAATTAAATCTAAAACAAAATATACAAGCCCAAAAAAATTAACCAAACAACAAAAATTACCAATAATAAAACAAAAAAAATTAATCCCAATCAATCTATTTTACCCAGAACAAACAACTTGGCCATTTAAAAAATTTAAAACAAAAATCCTTAGTAGTAAAGCAATAAACACAAAGACCGGAACCGCTATACACAACGAGCAATAGAGTCGCTCCCCCTAACTCCAAATCCTGGCTCCATCCCTACTTCAAATATAGGATAAAGTTCAATTTGGTTCCTTAACTATTTATTGTGTCATTTAATTTAGTCTCCAAACTTTTAAAACCAATCATCTTTAAATCTCCTCTCCATTTAAATTTTAATGAAATTAGATAATATGTAAAATGGAACACAAGTTAAAAGATTATTATAGAAAGTGTAAAAATTTTAAATAAATCAATTTCAATGACTGATTTCGTTGAATTTAAATGGACATGAGACTCGAAGGGGAAATTGACATGATCTTAAAAGTTGAGGGATTAAATTAAAAAAATCAATTAGTTGATTGATCATATTAAACTTTAACCAATAATTGAATATCAAAATAGTAACTTATAATAAAAAAAGACCAAATTTGTTATTTAACCTAAATTATATAGTTGTTTTAGATTAATAATTTGATCATGCTTAGATGATAATCTTGAGAATCAAAGCTTTTGTACCCAAGTCATTAGAATGTGCCAACTAGTTGAGTCATAAAGTTTTTGGTAAATTTTAGTATATTAATTCCAACCACCTTTTTTGATCTCTTTTCTTTCTCCTTTGTTTCTTACATATGCTAATGTGGTGTCAAAACCCCATAGGAAGACATTATAATTGGCCCAAAATAACCAAAAAAAATTGTAAAGATTAATACCTTCTTATAGATTAGGCCTGCTCCAATTCCAACAATGCTGACTAGATGATGGATCGAATTGTCCAATTTGACTCCCTTGTCAAAGAGGCAACATAACAGATCATAGATCATATAGGAAAGGGTTACTGCTAGAGTTTGCATCTGCTCATCAGCAGTCAAGTTCCCACCATCAAAATGAGAGTTACTAAAACACAACATTTACTAAATTTAAACTAGGCTCTCCAAAAGGAATTCCCTCATTAGAATTTGTTCAAGTTCTCAAAAAGAGAGTGGCTAAAGTGTGCAAAACTCTTAAAAGATTTTAAAGAAAACAACCTCATAACAATGGAAGAATGAAATAACTAAAGTATTAGATTACCTGCTCTGGAGAAGATTTTGAAGCCAAGGGACAAACTGGGCACCTCCAATCTTGAACAGTGAAAGAGGCTAATATTACAGCTAAAATTGCATGAATCGTTGAAACAACTCGGTTGCAGAAATCAAATGAAAGCTTAGGGAAGACCCTCCTTGTCAACAGAAATATTGTTGACCATGAAATGACTCCAAACACCACTAAATTCATAATATTGTCTTCCATGTTTATACTTTTCTTAGCAGAATTTGGCTTTAAACAAAGGTACCCAACTAAAAATATTTCAGAAACAAAAGAAAGAAGTCAATTGGTTTCAATCAAATGCACGTGCATGCATTACTAGTGTTTCTCTTTTTTGCTAGTGCATTATTAGTGTTTCTCAATAAGAAATTCTATATGAAATATAATGGGTTTCGTTTGTTTTTTTGCCAAGTATATAAAGGGTTTAGTCGTTGTAACTTGTAAAGTGCAAATTTAAAATAGAGAGCAATAATTTCTAGTTAGAACTTTATTGGTTCGTCGCAATCAGAATAGGAATTAGGTGGTAGCTATGGTATGTTAGTTAAGTTGTATGGTGTATCAGTAGTCTAGACCAAAAATGTGCTTCTAATAATTTCTGACCATAAACTTGTGAAATATATAGATTGTTGCGTTGCATAGCCGCATAGCCACATGCTACTATCAAAAGAAGGAAATTTATTATAGGGTTATAGAGTCATAGTCATAGATGACATTTTTGTTTTTGTTTTTGGTGAGTACTATTAATTGGGAAGACATTGACCTTATTAATGTTTTCCATTTCATGTGCTTCTGGAAATTTTTAAATTAAGGGATATAGCAGGTGAATCATTTCCAGCTGGGCTGGGAGAGGATCCGATCTCTCAAGTCTCAACGATGAGCTCCCGAGTCCCGACATGTCTAAAACTTGTTTGGTTGAACTTATTTTCGGATAACATTTTTATACTTTTACATAATGAACCAAGAGATATGATATGTTCACAATATTTTCACAACATTTTTACAACAAATCCTAAGTAGTAGATTGTTACTGATTGTTATTGTTGAAACAAAAAAGTAATTTTAGTATTAGGTTCAAATTTGAAATAATTACAACTAACCACTTATGATTTGTTGTAAAAATATTGTGGACATAGTCCCTCTCTAAACTAAATACACGGATAAAATAAACTTATGGTAATGCACACCTTTTCTTTTTGAGGGATAGGGTTAAGGTACGGTAGTTTGTGGGACTTGGAGTCTTTTTCAAGGATATGTATTGCTCTATATTTGTGGTGGCAGTTCTTTGGTATTTCTCCCATAAAAATAAAATAAAATAAAACAAGTTATTGTGGTTTTGTTTTGGCCCTAAAAGTCTTTGGGATGATTTCATTTCAACTCTTTATTTCTCAAAATTTTTATTTTAGCATTCTCAAAAAAAAAAAGGTAATTTATGTTTAAATAAATTTTTATATTAATTTTTTCGTTTGTTTTTGTTAGTAATCTGACTGATAAATGCTCTTCATATTGAACTATTACATAAAATTCTCGCTCTAAATTGTTGTGAAATGCATGAATTTTATTGTTTTAGTTTTAAAAAATAGGATGAGTGCAAGTTACACATAATGTAATTTTAAAGAATGTTACAACATTTAATAACTTTTTATGGAATAATAATTTGAAAATTTCACTGATGAATTATATGTTCTTAATATGCATACCAAATTTTATTCCAATCGAACTTTATTTACTATTAGTATTATACCCGTACGATGCACGACTTAATAAAAGAATTATATATAAATTTTAAAAAATATATTTTTTGATAATATAATTAAATTTAATAACAAATAAAATAGTAAAAATATTTTAAAGATTATGGCAAGTTTTAAATTTCTAAAAGCTTTTAGTAGTAAATGGGCTGGGCTTTGCACGGTTTTGGTCATAAGCTTATAAAATGAATAATTTTATTGAGAAACACCAATTAATGATTGAAGAGAAATGCTATACCGGTCGAATTAAGACATAACTTTTACTTATTCAAATAACAATTAAAGTGAAGTAGGGTGAGGAACAACAAATAATAATAACATACTGCCATAATAACATTTATATTTAATTATAATGAAGCGCTTGCATCTCAAAGTGTCAAATTAATATCAACACTAAACATGCTAAGATGTTTATGTTAATTAATGTAAATAAGCATAAAATTAATACCAACATCTAACACCCTACAATTACATGAATTATGATTAAAATTGACCTAATATTTTTACTTTAACCCCAAGCAATCATCCCGAATTTACAAATTAAAACTACCCAAATTTATAAAATTAAAAAAAAAATTGAAAGCAAAATTCACAATAACACACACATAAATATATAGACACAAAGAAACTCTAAATTCAATAATTACAAACAACACTAATTTCTAAACATTAAAAAAAACCTAGAATTAGAGTTAAAGTAAAGATACTCACATGAAAATTGAATTAAATTTGACAAAAAGGGGGAAGGCCGCGAAGTCATGGAGATTTCACATCACCTTATATATCCATTGTTTTTACATCACCCTTTCTATATTTAATCAATTTTCTATCTCCATTCTTTGTGGAGTGATGTTCATTATCATGGTTTTGGATGCTCAAATCTTGATCTCATGGCTACCTGTGGGATCTACACATATTGGAAAATAAATCTTTCAAAAAGTGACTAAGATTTTTGTTAAAATAAATCTGTTAGTTTTCATGAAAGATAGACAATTGATTCTGAAAACCATAATAAACATATAAGTTAGATCAAAGTTAACAAAAATAGCTTAAACAAAAGGCTACCCACACACAAAACATATTCAATTTGATGAAAAAAAAATAAAGAAGGGAATTTTATGAAAAAACAAAAAGAAGAAGGCAAATACATACATGCATGTTTCATAGGTGAGGTAAGTATGAGAAGGAAAAATATACCAAACCGTATATATACCCCCACTTTTATATTAGATAATTTTAAGTTACGAAGAAGTTAATAACTTGATATGAACAAAAAAAAAGTTTACATAATTAAGAAGTTTATGTTAATTACATATTATTATTCTTTTTTTACTTTATCCCAAAAAAATAGTTAATGTTATTAGATTGTTATTATAAAATTTTTTTTTAGTTTACGTTAAAGTTAATAAATATTAGCTATTTTTTTGTTATTTATTCCAAAAGAAAAAAAATTTAAGAAGAAAAAAATAATACTTTCAAATTTGTTACTTTATTATTAGGAAATAAATGATGTAGGATAAATGTTTATTCAAAAAAAAAAAAAACTAAAGTAAGCTAGTAAAATTGTTACTTTATAAAATTTTAAAAAAAAAAGAAAAAGAAAAAGAAGTTCATTAAAACACTTATTGTTACTTTATCCAAAGAAGTTGAAAAAGATCAAAAACTTTTTTATTTTTATCTAAAAACTTAAGTGAATGAATTTATTGAAAAACCTAAAAAATTTCTGCAATTAGGTGAAGCTCCTTGGCGCAACCACGGCTTCCCAACTTTTATTATATAGTATACTAGTCGCCAATCCGTGCTATGCACGGGACCTACTTATTTGCGAGGTAAACTGAAATAGTTTTATAAAATCTTAAATTAATTAAAAAAACTACACCATTGCATGATTTGCTTTTGTATAATTTCAATTTGTGTTACAAATTGATGAAGAAGTCATTGCTTGAACGCGCAATGGCTTACAAAAAATTTGTCAAGCAATTTTAGATATTTCAAAAAAATAACTCAAAAATTCAGATATTAAAACTTTTGAAAGACCAAAAATTATTAAAGAAAAATTATTACCGTTTGAGTTTAAGTTTAAGTTAGACTTGTTAGAGAGATAAAATTTCACTTCTTATTAAGTTTGGATTAAACAAAAATAATTTTGTTTAAAAAAATGATGAGTTTGAGTTTGAATTTAAGTTGGACTTGTTAGAGAAATAGAGTTTCACTCCTTGTTAAGTTTGAACTAAACAAAAATAATTTTTTTAAAATAAAATGATAATTTTTTTTAAATATATTGCTAATGTTGAAAATTGTGAAAGTTTTAGAAGTTTCGGTTTTATATATATATATATATTGATAATAATGTGTGTGTATATATATATATATACAAAAAAAAAAAAAAACTTAAATCCAAAGCAACCCACAGCTACAAACCAACAAAATTCCATGAAAACAAAAATAAAAAAACTTAAATCCAAAGCAACCCACAACCACAAACTAACAAAATTCCATGAGCAATTGAAGCGGATAGAGAGAAAGCAATATATAGAAATTAAGGAGAGTAAAAAGCATGTTTTAATTACCTCAAAATAGTTTGTCGACATAGAATATGATGGCTGGATTGAGCAACGATGGAGAGGCAAAGAGAAATCGATGCAGTGACGGCAATCCGTGGTGGTGGCGGCGATCTGGGTTTTGGGGTGCTTGCGTATATTAGAAAACAGAGAGGTTATGGGCACTTTGACTTTGACGTGAAGGCTGAAGAGGGAGTTGTAAAGTTGTATTAGGGTTTTAAATTGATAAATTTTAATATAATAATAAAACGTTTAAAGGAATTAAAAAAAAAAAAAAAAAAAAGAAAGAAAGGTGACGTGAAGGCTGGGCGGAGTTTAATACTTGGATTGGAGAACGTTAATGCGGGGAGTTTTATACTTGGATTGGGGAACTTAAAAAAAAAAAAAAAAAGATGATGACATGGAAAATTGTATATCTTGCATAGACTTCGATTTTATATATATATATATATATATATATATATATGATATAATCCATATATCTCTTTGATGCATTATTTTAAATTACAAAAATTTAAACTATAAATATTTGATTGATACAATAAATCAATCAAATATTTAAAGCTCATGAGCAGACCAACAATCGGGTACATATATATTATCGATTTTTTTTTTTTTTTTAATTTGTGGTGGTAGGTAAAGGAGTTGGAGGAATCGACGGATACTCAATGCCGGCCAATAATTGAGGTGCACTAGTAATTAATATCAATACATTTATGTTAAGACCATTGGGCCAACAAAATGCTATGGCTATTATTCGTACTCTCCTCGTTCATCGGGGAAAACAAGTTTAGAAACTCATCATCCAAGAAGGAATCTTGGATGATGCTCGGATGTTCTAAAGGTATTCATTTAGATTTATACACTACACTTCAATGTCGGGTTCAAGCATTGGCCAAGTCATCGAAGATGTAAGGACAAAATTCAAGTTTTTCAAAGCAATACTAGCCTATGAACCTCAAAGGTTGTTGTCTATTTATTAACGCTAATTTTGATGGTTTAGGCTTGGTGGTGCAACTTTGTTTTGATGCACATGTGCATCGTATTCTCTGCAAACAGGATACAAATAAGCTTTGTCCTTAATCTTATCCTTTGAACTAGAACTGAATATGATTTATGATCAAGTGGACATACAATGCTAGGATTATTTTAGTTATCTTTCTTAATTGAATTTTTTGGAGCAAATAAAAAAATTTGACTCTATTAAGAAATAAGAATGTGATTAGATAAAATGTTTTGCTGACTGCATTTCAAGAAAAAATTATATGGAGGATTGAAGAATTAAACTTAGGTTTTATGCATGGGTTGATTTGGCCACAAACCACAACGATTTTTTATAAATAAATAAATAAAAATAAAATAAAATAAAAAACCTACGATTTTGTAATTTGACTTCAATTACATTAACGCAGAGGATTATAATTAGATCAATGAAAATAACTACTCAATTACGTTAAGTAAAACACAACTACATACGCTACAAGACAATGAAATTAATCTATCGAAACTAGCTTCCAAATAGGACGTAGAAATTACAACAACATGAAGTAATAGATCTAATTAAGAAGAACGTACAAGATACAAAGTTAATTACTTGCATCAACACCTCGACAAGACCACACATATTGCTCAACAAACAAAATACAAGTGAAATAACAACAACAACAACAACAACAACAAAAACACATTTTGGGATATGTTTTTGCTTGGGATACAAGCCTCTATTTACACTTGAGATTTTTTAAAAATTTAATGGTTATTTATAATGCATGAAACTCCATCCTTAATCTTTTATGACACTTATACATTGAGTTATCATCACATGTTGATTTTTTTTTTTAATATTATTATGATAACCTAATAACTAGTGCACTTTACTTCTCTTATGGTTGGTTTAATGAGAAATTG
Source organism: Lithocarpus polystachyus (assembly GCA_033629205.1). Classification (NCBI taxonomy): domain Eukaryota; kingdom Viridiplantae; phylum Streptophyta; class Magnoliopsida; order Fagales; family Fagaceae; genus Lithocarpus; species Lithocarpus polystachyus. The sequence continues at coordinate 10,555,323 of CM066163.1, read as the reverse complement.
TCATCTCATCATCACATGTTGAGCATGTTATACTAGTACTGTTGCAATCATCTAATATTTATAAGGTGTCTTGTTTCTCATTAGTGTCACTTGTCAATTAATTATGATGCTAACAAGTCCTTCTTATTAATAACTAAACAAAGAATGAAAACAACAATTTGCGTAGACAATAAAAGGAGAAAAACCTTATGAATCAAAAGAAAAAAGAATACCCTTTTGAACATACTCAGTTTATATATATGACTGAAATGTTTTGAAAAAACAGTTTAGATTATAGTTTTGGGATAAGATATCTTGTGTACCATTTCTGTTAACATTTTTTTTCTGAATGAGTAATTGAATACTCCTTTAAAATAGATGAGGGGATCAGTTGACAACTTGATCTACAGCCCTCTATTGCTGATCTTAGGATTTTCAATATATCATATTATTCAACCAAAGCATCCAACCAAGAAAAATCAAATAGATGACTGAGCTGAATGAATGTATGAACAATGGAATACATTACACTGGGCTAATACTAATACAGCCCATGAACCAAAAAAGAGTTTTGGATTGGTTATCAGCCAAAATGGGCCAATATTGGGCCAGCCGAGATTCAAGGTGGCCTTAGCCCATGCTCTTTAAAGGTACCAAACCTAGGGTTAGGGGCAGTTAAAAGCGTTTATGTTTGACTTAGAACTGAACTGAACTATAGGTTTAGTTTGGTTAGCTTTTTTAACCTGTTTTTTTTTTTAAGTGATGGTTTTAAAAATTGCAGTATGAAATTGGGTCTTTCAAAAAATAAGGTATTTGGTAAAAACCATATAATTTTTTTTTTTTTTTTGAAAAAACAGAGTATTTGGCTAATATTTATAAAACTGGTGGTTTGAGGTATAAATAACAATTAAGGACAAAATATATTATTATCATTATTTTTAATGACTTCTCACTAGACTCTTTTAAATTTTCTTAGAATTGAATACACAATCATAATCTTAAAACCTAATAGTTTCAATTGTATAAATATTTGCAATAAATTTTTATTGAGACTTATCTTTTTCTTTTTGTAATTATTATACTCATTAATTATTAATAGTAACGAGTCTTTTCAAATTATTTTTTTTCCTTGATGAAAGTTATGAGCGCAACATTTTTACAAAAATTTCACAATAAAGTCTCTGTAACAAATTGATAATGGTAGATAAAAAATAATAATAATGTCAATAGTCACATTTGCGTTATACCTCAAAAAGACTAATTACAATTGAAACTCCTTGTAGTTATTAATAAAATTCAGATCTACCTAGTACATGCCAGATGTGAAACTCATCACACACCCACGCAACACACACAATTAATCAAATTGAAACATCACAGTTATAATCCACATAAATAATTTGAGCAATACGATTGGCCAACGAGTTTAACCGCAGGGCAAGACTTTGAATTCTTGATAATCACAATATTTATATAAGGAAAATTGCTAGCCACAACATCATACCTCAAAAAAATTAATCACAATTGAGGCTTATTGTAATTATTAATAATGTCAAAATCTATCCAATAAACTCATCATACACTCACACAATACACACAATCAATCAAATTGAAACATCACAGTTATAATCTACGTAAATGATTTGAGCAATACGATTGGCCAACGAGTTCGACCACAGGGCAGGGCTTTGAATTCTTGATTATCACAATATTTTGTTATAGCCCATTTCAATTTCTGGGTTCAAATAGGTTTTACGCAACTTTCGTACTAGCCCTGTTTGTCAATTTGTATCTCACCATCGCGACAATTTTGTAAAACCAGAAGGCACTGACCAGTTGCAAGCCCAAAGCCATTGCCTAAACAATGCGATGAACAGACATGAATTATTAGAGGAAGATACAACCAAACAAAATAAGTTCACAGACAAGTTAAATTTATATTCATTCGATGAACACACATGAATTATTAAAGGAAGATACAACCAAACAAAACAAGTTCACAGACGAGTTAAATTTATATTCATTGCTATATAGAGCATAGTAGCATACCTTTATGAGAAATGGATTGTTAGCAACCAAAGTCACATAAGTGAGATAAGGCCCACCGCCCATCCTGGCGAATGTAAATATTACTGCAAACAAAATCTGTGCAAATTCCAAAGTTAGTAATGACCCTGATTTATATAGTACATTCCAAAAGTGAATGTTTGACAGCATTTTATTAGTGTATTTAGCATGTGTTTCGCTCCAACTTAAAAAGTTAACTTTATTATGAAAAATATTAACGAGTGCCTTTAAGGCATTAATTAATAATTTATTTTAGGAAAATTTTGATATCACCAATGCCCTAAGGGCACTCGTTAGCATGACTCTTTTACTATTCAGCTTATTTTTGCCGTTATTCATGGATCTCACTGTACTTTTTGGTACTATTTATGAGTCCTAATGTACTTTTCAGCTAACTTTTATTTTTATTTACAGTATTTTCAACAAAAAATTTTCAAGTTTAATAAAATAAGCGGATTCCAAATAGACTCTTAAATGAGTTGCATTCATGAATGAATGATGCTAGGGATATTTTAAATTTTAAAAGGTAAAACTTAAGGGCACTCATTAGCATGACTTTTTTACTATTTAGCTTATTTTTGCTACTATTCATAAGTCCACTGCACTTTTTGGTACTATTCAAGGGTCTCACTGTACTATTTTAGCTAACTTTTACCTTTATTTACAATACTTTCAATAAATTTTTTTCAATTTTAGTAAAATAAGCGGATCCCAAACAAACTCTTAAATGGGTTGCATTCATGAATAAATGATGCTAGGGATATTTTAAATTTTAAAAGATAAAACTTAGATGAAATTATTTAGATGCAATATATTAAATTTTCCAATTAAATTCAAACACGATTGTATTAATCAATAAAACACAAACTAAGTTCCTAATCTAAGGATTATTAAATTTAATGTAACAATGTGTTTGAATGTATAGGAAAACCTAATGCATTGCACCAATTATTACAAATAAAAAAGTAATCTAAACATTCTTTTATTAGGTTGTTGAAGTCCATCAATAAAAATCCATTGTATATTACATGGACTTGGATTTTGGTGAAATCGTATTGGTTGTATTTGTGGATGGAGCTTCAATAAATTTAGTGACACAAATTTTTTAATAATTTTTTCACAATTATCAACAGATTTGTTGTGATTGGTACATAATGAAGATTATGTCAATAATAAACCCTTGTGAATGTGTAATTCTTAGATACTCTTGAAGTATAGAAAATGATGTTTCATCCTCTCGCATTCATAGTAGAGTCCATTCATTAAATTCATGGTAGGGTCTATCACGAATGTGAGAGAAGGGAATATAATTTCTCCATACTCCAAAAATGCCAAGGAATTTTCCCATGCTTCCATTAAAACTTTTGTTAACAAATGTTATTAATACCTTATGGGCATAAGTTAAGGTTCATTTAATACTTTATTAAATGAGATCTTTGTACATTTTTCAACGACAAAAAAAAAAATTCAAAAGAGGCATATATATTAAAGAAAAGGGTAAATTACAAAGGGTAAGACTTAGGTACAATACATGTACTGTTCCTTATATTTCCCTTTTAAGATTCTGCCATGCGAATTTTTTCTCATTGGATAGAACTGTATTTTTTAATTAAATAACCACATGGCTGAATCTTAAGAGAGGAACCTAGGGAACATCTCCTAAGGTAGTGTACCTAAGTTTTGTCCAATTACAAATTACACCCCTAATGTTTGGGGGTGATTGAATTTTACACACTGAAGTTTCAGAATTTGGATTTTACTCCATGAAGTTTGGTGATATTTGGATTTTACACCCTGACGTTTCAGAATTTGGATTTTACTCTCATATTTTAGGAGTGTTTGGATTTTACTCCTTAAAGTTTTGGGGTGTTTGTATTTTAAACCCCAAAGTTTCATAATTTAGGAGTGTAAAATCTAAACAACCCTAAACTTTAGGGGCTAAAATCTAAGTTCTGAAACGTCAGGGTGTAAAATCCAAACACCCCAAACTTTAGGCGGTAAAATCCAAACACCCCAAACTTTAGGCGATAAAATCCAAATTCTAAAACTTCAGGGTGTAAAATTCAATTACCCCCAAACTTTAGAGGTGTAATTTACAGTTTTCCATAAAGAAAAACATAAACAACCATAATGAATTTGTTAATGCACATCAATAAATTATAGATAATTGTATTTTTCGTTTTGAGAAAAATATACATTACAACTTATATTGAAGAATACCATCTAATTATCTATTGTTGAACTTTACTTTGCTCATAATTAGGAAGTCGTATGTAAAATTCAAAGTAAACTTTAAGAACATCATATCATATTATATTAAAGTTGAAATACAATAAGAATCCAAATTAAATCCAATTTATTTTTTGATTGCTGTCTAATTATGCGTCATATGTCCAATTTAATTTTCTTAATTTTGGTGTTTAATAACCTATTTATAGTACTTAACACAAATGCCAAGATAACCACCTCACTAACCAAGGTAAGACCACATCATTGTCACTCACTACTATTGAATATTTCCCAGTGTAAACACAAACCACAATCTAGATGTATACTAATATTGCAAAACCAAGTTCTACCCTTTAGCACAAACTATAAAAAAGTTGGTAAGAGCCCCCAAGAATTTGAACTCACATCAGCAACCAAACTAAGGTCGGTATCTTTGTAACCAAGCTCTTTGAGAAGCTCCCTTAGGTGGAGGAAAGGGCTGGAAATTTCGGTTATCCATAATGCAGCGACCATCTCTGACCCGCACTACATAAAAAAGAAAGGTGTGATATTACTTGGCAAATTTGGTTAATTATGCAAAAGCCCAAGAAACTTTTTGCAATGAATTGGTAGAAATGGTAAAGATATTGTCTTTCTTCTAAGAGAATCAACATCAATTCGTCGAAATTTAAGGAACTAACCTATAAGGGGGAATTTGAAGAAAAAAAATTATATATATATATATATATATTTGTGTGTGTGTATCAAATTTTGAGTTTGCAATTCCCCATCCAAACCTTTTACAGTTTTGCAAGTATTAAAACCTAGTTTAAATTACCAAGTCATTTCTTCGAATATAGGATAAAGTTCAATTTGGTTCCCTAACTATTAATTGTGATATTTTAGTCCCCCAGACTTTCAAAATCAAGTCAATTTCATCTTTAAATCTCCTCTCCGTTTAAATTTTAACAAGACTAGTTAATATGTCAAATGGAACACAAGTTTAAAGGTTATTATAGAAAGTGTAAAATTTTAAAATAAATTAATTTCAACTATTGATTATGTGTGAAATTTAAATGGAAATGGGACTCAGACATGATTTTAAAAGTTAAGGGTTTAAATTGACACAATCGATTTAGTTTTTTAGTTGATCGACCATATTAAACTTTATCCAATTATTGAAGGCTGAAATAGTAACTTAAAAAAAAAAATCAAATTAGGAATTTAACCTTTAGATCTGGCTTAATTAGCTGATAATCTTGAGAATCAAACCTTTTATACCAATTTAGATTTTTAACTCTCCAAAGAACTTCCGAGTAAACCTTTACCCTATATTTGGATGAAGAAAGATGAAGAAAGAAGAAGAAAAAGTGAAAGATATTAGAATATGCTAAATTTTACTACTAGTATATTGATTCCAAATTACCTTCTTTACTCTCTCTCTCTCTCTCTCTCTCTCTCTCTCTCTCTCTCTCTCTCTCTCTCTCTCTCTTAATCTCCTTTGTTTCAAAAACATGCTAATATAGTGTCAACTCCATAGAAAGACAAAATTATTGGCCCAAGATAACAAAAAAAAAATGTAAAGATTAATACCTTCTTATAGGCTAGGCCTGCTCCAAATCCAACAATGCTAACTAGATGATGGATCGAATTGTCCAATTTGACTTGCTTGTCAAAGAGGCAACATACCATATCATAGATCATATAAGAAAGGCTCATTGCTAGAGTTTGCATCTGCTCAGAGATCAAGTTCCCACCATCAATATGAGAGTTACTAAAACACAACAATCACTAAATTTAAACTAGGCTCTCCAACAGAATTCCCTTGTTAGGATTTGTTCAAGACTTCAAACAGAGAGTCACTAAAGTGTGAAAAGTTCCAAAAGATTTCAAAGAAAACAACCCCATAACAATGGAACAACTAACACGTTAGATAAAATACCTGCTTTGGGGAAGATTTTGAAGCCAAGGGACAAACTGGGCACCTCCAATCTTGAACAGTGAGAGAGGCCAATATCACAGCTAAAGTTGCATGAATCGTTGAAACAACTCGGTTGGAGAAATCAAATGAAAGCTTGGGGAAGACCCTCCTTGTCAACAGAAAAATTGTTGACCATGAAATAACTCCAACCACAACTAAATTCATAATATTGTCTTCCATTTTGTACTCCTCTTAACAGAATTTGGCTTCAAATGAGGATATCCTCAAAATATGTCGGAAAAAGACAAAGAAGTCAATTGGTTTCAATCGAATGTGATTGCGTAAAATACTATGGGTTTAGTTCTTTTGTTTTTCTGCCCAGTACATAAATGGGTTTGTAAACTGTAAAGTACAAAATTTAAAAGGTCATGTTAACTAATGTCTTTAGAGTAATTGTTAATAAATTATAATAGGAAAATTTTGATATCACTTTCAAGAAAAATATAAAAAAAACTGTCAATAATGTTTACTGTTTTATCATTCTCCCAATAAAATGTTTTTAAAAATAGTTTATAAATCAATTCTCTTAAGGCATTGGAAAACATTTCTCAATTTAAAATAGATAACAATATTTCTTGTTGAACATTAATGATTCCTCGCAATTTGATTTGTGCTTTACTAGGTTGGTTGTATGATTTATGATTAATCACTGATAGTACACTACTCTTTCGCTTCACAGTTTATAAGGCAGAAAGTGGAGGAAGTTCTCTTCGATGTGGAACGCTTAAGTTTCCCAGGGCATGCTCTCAAAGACTTCCCCGAGTCTAACAAAAGTTATCTACCATAAATGAAATGTAAGTAATTTTGTTTGGAAGTAACATAGAGCCAGAGAAAATGAAATGGATCATTTTATGACAATATTACTATTAGGCCCTTATTTTAAAATAAATGGTTGAATATATAGGGGTATTTTGGGAGTTTTAATAAAAAAATTATTAAATCTAATTATATTCCCTCTCATTTCTCACAATTTCAGGGAAATGAAAATTTGAGATTTGAAAGGAATAAAGAGGAATGAATGTTCATTTCTACAAATTTCATTCCCTCCATCAAAACTCCAAAATAAGAGAATGGAAGAATATTATAAAATTATTATTTTCATTCATTTCCATTTCATTCCCTCCTCCCAAATAAGGGTTTAGAGTAATTATTAATAAACTATTTTAGGTTATATTTACAGTCGCGTTAAGAAATTGTTTTGTGTCAAATTTTTGACTAGCTTCCTATCAAAAAAAGAAAAAGAAAAAAGAGTTCCACTTATCATTTCATAAATATTTTCAGTCCCACATCAATTCATACCCATTTTTAATTAACCGGGCCCCACAATAACTCAATCTTAACGAGCACATTATAGTGCCCTTTAACATTTTCCAACTATTTTAAAAAAGATTTTACACTACTTCTATGAGAAATATAAAAAACTGTTAAAAAAATTAATTATTTTTTCATTTTCCCAAAAAAAGTTTATAAAAAAATTTTCTAAACAAATGTTCTTAACGCATCAATAATTTGGGATTTCTACTTTTTTCAATCACAAAAAAAAAATAAATAATAAAAAAAAATACGTGTGGTGAGTTTTGTAAATCAGAGGAGTTTTAAAACTAACAAAAGAGTGATTCTATTTTGTAGGAAGTTAGAGAGTAGAAGTAGGATTTTAAATTAATGTAAAAGTAAGAGTTTATTAGAAGTAGGAAGGCATTTCAACGTAGAAGTAGGAATTTATTATTTTTGTCAATTTACTATTTTAACCATATTTTTAAGTTTTAGGTAGGGGTATTTTTTACAGTAAAAAAAACAATAACTAACTTTCTTTTGCCAATTTACTATATTAACCTTATTTTTAAGTTGTTGGTTAATTAATTCAAGGGTATTTTTGAGAGGAAAAAAAAGTAACAACTAACTTTCTGAATCCTCTTAATATATAATAATAATAATAATAATAATAATAATAATGTCTTATATGGTACTAAGCATTAAAATGTCTATTATTTTTTTCTCATTCGTCTCTTACATTTTCATAGTTTCAAAATTTGAGTTTCTACTGTAAATCCAAAATTTAAAATAATTAAAAGAATAGAGAAAATTTGAAATTTATTTTCTCAATTTATTTTGAGGAATCAAATTAGATTTCTAAGCTTTATGTATATATATTAATCTCTTACTTTGATGATTGATTGTCAATAACTATGAATTAGATGTTTTACCATTGTTTAATTTTAATAGGCTTTGTATAACAATTATTGTTTGTTTAAAATTTTATTATTAATATCAATTAATAATTTTATATTGTCATTTTATTATTGTCTTTTAATCCTGTCTCTCTTAAACTAAATTTCTAGCTCCGCGACTGATGATATGCCTTTGTAGGTTTGTGTTAAAACATTTTTTCTTTTTCTTTGTGTTTGTTTATTTTTATAAAAAAAATAACTATTTAATTATCCATTTTAAAAAATTATAAAAAGTGAAAAAAAAATTTTATATATATATATATATATATATTTTTTTTTTTCCAATCGTTCTTTAATTCTTTGTTCGTAGTCGTAGATGGTCCTTTCGGTGCGGGTACCTGACAACACTGGAGAGCTCTTGTGATTAGTACAATAACTTAAATAAATAAAATGGGTGAGCTGAACACTGAACATTGATATTATCGTTCATCAAAAAAAAAACATTGATATTATCGATTCTTTTCGTGTCGAAGTAGGTAACGGATTTGACAGTCAGTACCGGCAAATAATTAACGTTCACTAGCAATTGATATCAAATTATCAATACATTTATGTTAAGCGGTTGGGCGAATTAAAAGCTATTGCTATTTTTCGTATTCTCTCGTTCAATGGGGAAATCAAAGGGATTTTTTTTTTTTTGGGGGGTTGGTAATAAGGGAAAATAAGTTTTGAGACTTTTGTAAATTGTAGTTTATTTTGCCGCCTAAAAAGTTACTGTACTTTATCTATTATATCAATTCATTTTATAATCTACCTTCTATTTCAATTTATATTCTTTCACCGCTTAAATTAAATATTTTTTTTATTCCTTATTTACCATTTTGTTATTCTTTATTTATTATTTCTCTCTTATTCTTTTTGTATAAGAACCACCACAAATCAACTGAAACCACACCACCACCACAAGTCCACCACCGTTGCACTGCACACACCTAACACCACCACCACTAGCAACCCATAATCCACCATCAACACCAATAAATAAATAAAAAAGAAGTTGAGAGACTATAGCACCAATTCACCATGAACACCAAATGAAGCAAGTCACGGTCCCCACTACCGTGAGCAAAATCCCAGACCCACGGCGTCAAACACACAGCCACAATCAACAAACACCACCAACCACAAACCCCAAAACAACAAACACATCCACTACTCCACTACTCACCACAAACCCATACCACCGAACCAACCAACTAGCCACCACCATTGAAAATCAGAAGAACACCACCCTCTCCAACCATCAACACCACAAAAAAAAAAAAAAAAAAAAAAAAAACCTAACCCACGGTCCCCATAACCTGTGGCAATAAACCCAGACCCAGACCCACGGCAAACCCAAACCCACACCCATGACAGCAATCCCAAACCCACGGTGAGCAAACCCACGGCGACCAACCCATCCACCTTAGAAACAGTCACCCTCAACCTCACCGATCTACCACCATTAAAACACGGAGAAATGAAAGAAGAGAGAATCAAAGATTCTACCTAAAATCACAAGGAAGAGTTGAGAGAGGAGAGATTCGAAGATTGAGAGAGACTGAGGGAGAAGTACAGAGGAGTCAGAGAAAAGTGAGTGAGAGAGAGAAAGTGAATAAATTATTATTATTTTGTTTACAAACTCGTGAACAGTAGGTTTAAATATAAGTACTTACGGTTCATGGGTTGTAAAATTTTTAAGATTTACATACCAGGATGAAGCTCTTTTTATGGATTCTCAGTGGCTAAATTAGCAACTGGAGGGTGTTTACACTCTCCAATGCTAGTGCTCTTAGAATCCAAGAAGTAACAATTCTCACCTGTATCAAAATATCAATTAATGTTTTAGTTTGATAATAAAGAATAATAATTAAGAATTGACATCATAAGTTAAAACTATATTTAAATAAAAAAGAAAAAGCAATATTTGAAAGAAATTCGGATTTGATTAATGCTATTATAATTTCATACTCTACACCTCAATGTAGAAAAAAAAAAATAGTAGGTTAAAATGCAAAACTGACCTTCTAACTTTTTTCAGATTTCATTTCAATCCTCTAACTTTACTTTCATTTATTTCAGTACTCTAAGTTTCAAATTTATTCAATTAAGTTTTTTCCATTAACTTTTGTTAAAATTTTTTGAAAAAAAAAATCTGGAAAATATTTTTCAATCATTAATTGAATTTTTTTTAATTTAAAAAATTTGAAGAAAAAATTATAAAATTGAAAAATTAACCACAACATATAACAAAAGTTGATGGAAAAGCCTTAATTAAATAAACTTGAAAGTAAAAGACTGAAATGAATAAAAGCAAAATTAGACGACTGAAATGAAATTTGAAGAAATTTAAAGAGTCAGTTTTGCATTTTACCCAAAATAGTACTATGAACTATTACACAAATTCTATGCCACAATGGTGATGTGGCAGTGGTAGAGTATAAATGATGAAAAAATAATAATAGATTCATACGTAAATGATAGACAACTGTTCTGTTCACAGTCTATTGCATAACAGTTGTAGTGTATGGACTAGTTTCTAATGTAGAGTTCAAGCATTGGCCACGTCAAATAAAAACTTATCAAGAGAAAAAAAAAAAAAATTGCATCGGCCACTTTATCGAAGAAGCAAGGAAAAAATCCAAGTTTTTCAAAGGAATCTTGTTTCAGTGCGCTGGCAAAAGCTATAATCATGTAATTTTAATGTCTAATTAAAGTTTTTGGTTGTTAGGATTGTACAAAAAATCAATTGATATTTTAATTGTTTAGTTAATATGATAATAAAAAGCTATCATCATGAAAAGTGATGTACATGGTAAGAAAAGAAATTATTTACCTCTTCCGATGAGTGAATAATTTCACGGCATAATATCCGGTGAACCTCAGAGGTAGTCCTCCTAAAAAAAATTATAAATAAATAACCCTCGGAGATAGTTGTCCATTTATTAGGCTAATTTGGTTGAGTAAGGCTTGGAGGTACAACTTGTCTTAGTGCACATGTGCGTTGTATTCACTTCAAACAGGATACAAGATGAAGAAGTAAGTTTTGTCCTTAATCTTATCCTTTGAACTAGAGCTGAAAATGATTTTTGATAGAGTAATAGTATACGATGATAGGTCAATTTTAGTTATCTTTTATAATTGCTTGTTTAAAATTATTAAACTAAATTCGACTCTATCGAGAATGTTATTAAATAAAACATTTTGTTGCTTGCCTTTCTAGAAGGAGATTATATGGAGGATTGAAGAATGGTACCAAGGTTTTACTTATGAGTCGATTTGGTCACAAAACACAATGGTTATCTATATAATAAACCTAAAATTTTGTAATTTGACTTCATTCCAATAGATTACAGGTCTGCTTAACCTTAATGAAAAGGACTATATTTTTATTAAGGTTGGTTATCTTATATTGAGGGTAACTATGCTAATAACTCTATGTCGATTATAAGGATGAATGCAAAGTTATCAACTATATAGAACAGTGAAAATAACTACTCTACTACCTTAAGAATTAAGATGCAAGTACAAAATCACAAGGTACAAATTTTCCGTGAAATAGTCTTTTGCTCTTATTTTTTGAAATATTTAATACTATGTCTTTGTTTTTTCCTTATTTTTTAAAATATTTAACACAATGCCTATGCATATTTTGCCACTAAATATTTTTTTAAAAATTTAAGTAAAACTCGACATTACTAAAGTTGAGTTTCACTTAAAAATATACATATAACTTGATTTTGAGAATATCAAGTTTTATACGAAACTCGATTTTGTTAAAATCGAGTTTCAAAAATAAAAGTATTCTGTTAAGTAGTTTCAAAATATGGATATTGTGCTAGATATTTTTAAAAATAAGAGCAAAAGCCCATTTTCTCCCAAAGTTTCTTGCATCAACACCTTAATAAGTCTATTCCATGCTAAACTAAGAAATACAAGAGAAATAAAACAAACAAACAAAAAAGAGTTTGGGATGTGTCTTTGGTTGGGATATCGGCCTCTATTTATATTTAAGATTTCAAAAGTTTTTTTTTATGTTATTCATAATGCATGAAGCTTTATCCATAAATCGTCTAGGACGCTATTCATTGAGTTATCATCATTGAGTTATCATCACACGTTGATTTCTTGTTTTGAATTATGATAACCGTAGTAAGAGCATCCGTATCAGATGTGCCAAATGTGCCAAATGCCAAATATTTGGCACATTTGGCACACCAAACACAAAAATAGAGATTTATCAGATGTTGCAAATGTCAAAAATTATGCAACATGCTACAGTACCGTCACATATTTGTGACGGTACTGAAGCATGTTGCATAATATTTTTATCACTTCTTTATTCTCTTTTTTCTCTCCTCTCTCTTCACATGTTGCATATATAGAGAAAATATATTATTTTAATGTGTAGTAAATATTATTTTAATGTATAGAATTGAATGATAAAACATCTGATAAATAGGATGTTGTAAAATGATGTGGTAAAATAATAAAGTAGGCTTTTGGTGTGGCAAAATGGCATTTTTTTTGCAACGTCTGCTGTGGATGCTCTAACTAGTACATACTTCACTTCTTACATGTTTAATTAGAAGTGCACATCATCATCACATTATGAGCATGCTACACTATTACTATTGCAACCTTCTAATATTTAGCGTTTTTGCCAAGCAATAATTTTTTGTTTTGCATTTTTTTACAGGGTTCCACGGTACTATTTATCTAGCAGTCCAGTACTAAAAAACGTAGCAATAAGTAATAAATCCTGGATCTCACGGTATTATTCATAGTTTAAGAATTATTTTGCTATAGTGTTTTCAGTAATAAGTGTTCAATTTTTAACAAAATAAGAGGTATCTAAACATATCCTTATTGCTCCTCTTGTTTCTACTTTTTACTAAGGGGAATGGATGTACGAACAATAAACAATGGAATTTCCATTAAAGAAAAACAAAAACAATGGAATTCATGACGCTAGGCTAATACAAGCCCATGAACCAAAATAGAGTTTTGGATTGGATATCGGATTGGTTATACTTAGCAAAAAATGGGCCCATATTGGGCCAACCTAAATTCAAAGGTAACCTTAGCCGATGCTAGGTACCACCAAAGTAACCAAAAACAGTGTGACAGTTAAAAGCTTTTGAGTTTGACTCTAGAACTAGAACTCAGAAGTCAGAACTAAACAACATAGGAAACCAATGCTTCGTCAGTCGTCACTTTGATGTAACCGACATGTTTGCCATGGATATTTGCCACATACCGTACCGATTTTCGGTAACTCCGTTTGAATCCAGCCATGTCCGGAGAAATTTCTGTCTTCCAAGGTCGCAAGCGACACCGTTTTGTCCACGAATACCGGTTGCTAGCAATTCACTCTCCGAGACCGATTCATCGGAACCGAAATCTCGGAACCGGATGTTCATTCTAGGGATGGGTTTCGTCGGACAGTTCTTCTCTCAAGTTCTCAAGAACCAAGGATGGTACTTTGCCTTACCTTTCTTTTCCATGAATAACTTGTTCATATTTTCATTTTATATATGCGATTTTGGATGAGTTTTAACAAATTTGAACAATAGGGCTGTCTCTGGGACTTGCACAAGTATTATGAAGAAGAAGCAGCTTGAAGAGAAGGGTTTTGATATATACGTCTTCGATGCAAATCAACCAGAGTGAGTTTGTATTTTACTCTTTTTATATATCTTTTTAAATTTTGCGTTTTGGCTTATATTGGCACCACTTTTGTTTTTGTTTTTCCTTAGACAGAGCACCATTGATGTAATGAAATATCATACTCACCTTGTTGTTTCAATCCCTCCTGTTGTGGGTATTGGTGACCCGGTACGCTTAAAGTAATTGTCGTTTTTAAAATAAAAAAAAAATTAGAGACTCTGCTGAATTGATTATTTACTTTTTCATGATCTTTTTTTATATGAGTGATTTTGGCCCATTGTTCTGTTACCAACTTTGTAGATGCTTCAGCATGAAGAGCTTCTAAGGAGTACACTAATGGATGGGAATCTTCAATGGCTTGGTTATTTGTCATCAACTAGTATGTCCATGTCTATATCCAAATTACATTTACATATTGACATGATTATGAAACTGTTGTGTGTTTTTCGTAATGAAATATCGTACTCACCTTGTTTGTTGTTGCGTTGCGTGTATTGATCTCAATATGAACAAGTGATCTATCCTAAAATTAAAATAGTCTTATAACAGCAGATAGATTTGAAATCTGCAAAATCCCCACATTCCTAATAAGCACTTTTGATGCATTGAACTCTATTGTTTTTGTAGCATATCCATTTTTTAGTGATTTAAACTCAATATCTTTTCTTCAACTTGGTTTTAGTTTATTGTCTTGCTTATGCTAGGTGCCATATGAAAACAGTTAATTTCACAACTTGCGTATTTAATGGGAATTTGATGCCTGTGTAAATTGTTGAATGAGAATCATTAGTTTGGGTGGAAATGGCCCTTTCCTGATAGTAAGCATGGAAACCCAAAAATGCCCATAGTGTCTGTTTTGAAAAAATTCATTTGATTATAAATATGTTCTTAAAGATTTTGATAGTTGTTATTCATTTTGAAAACTTGAAATAAACATAAAATATGCAGAAAGATACTAATTAATTGTCATATCTCTATCATGTTATGTTCTAATTTTTTCAAGAATTCCTATGACGTTGTGTCCCATGTCTTGTCCATGTTAATATTTCTTAGCTTTCCCCTCTTAAACTATGAGACATTGCAACTACATCATAGTTTTTTTTGATAAGTTAAAAAAAAAATCTATGACGTAGATGCAATGTCTCCTCTAAACTTCAAAACGGAGCAAGTCTCCCTTAACTATTGATAATAAGCACTTTGTCGCCTGCCATTAGGATTTCTGTGAAATTTAAATGGAGGATTCAATTTTTTCTTAGACATGTCTTTTGAAATTTTTTGATGTTTCCGTTAAATTTAACAGAAATCTAAACGATGGGGGTTAAAGTGCTTATTATATATAGTTAAGGAGGAGAGGGGGGAATTACAATTACACTTATGCGGAGGAAAAATGAAAAAGAGATAAAACATTTATTAAAAATGAGGAGAAATGAAAATAGCTATACTTCATGTTTCTACTAGACATCGTCTTAGCACAATGAAGAAATTAAGTTGACCCACCACTAAACTATATTGGTAGCACTTTTATGATTGAATATATGCGTCTTTCTTCAGCATGAACAAGACACACACATACACACACACTGTGTGTGTGTGTGTGTGTGTGTGTGTGAGAGAGAGAGAGAGAGAGAGAGAGAGAGAGAGAGAGAGAAGTATCAATGCTTAACAGTAATCCACTTCAGAACTTGTGTTTTTTTCAACTCCTACTCTTTCATCCTTGGATCCAACTGTTTTTCAATTTTATTTTTCTCTAAAGCTACTGAATAAGATCTTTGATGCTGGAGAAATTGCTTGTTTGGCAGGTGTTTATGGAGATTGTGGTGGTGCGTGGGTAGATGAGGGGTAAGCAAGTGAATCTAAATTAACCACTTAAGCATGCAAACTCATGCACATGCACTGACATCAATTGTCCCTAAACATGTGTGTATTCCTATGGCAGTTATCCTGCTAGCCCTACAAGCGAGTTGGCTAACTTAAGGTTAGTTGCTGAGAAGAGATGGTTAAATCTGGGTGATGATCTCGGGCTCTCAGCACAAGTATTTCGGCTTGGAGGTATCTATGGCCCTGGTAGAAGGTTGTAATGAAAATTAAAGTATGACGAAAATTTGCTGCCTCTTATATTGAATATATATGTAGTTAGCACAATCACATTGTCAGTTTCTCATTGGAATAATACTACAACATATTCTTGTAGCCGTGATGTCTCATGCTATAAAAAATAATTTCCCTAATTAAAGTCCACACTGAAATGTTGCCAATATCATTTTGCACGACCATCATAGAAAAGGTTGATACATATCCATATTGACCTATGTATTTCCTGTTGGCTTATTGATAATCATTTTTTCCTAGAACCTATGCTCTGATAGAGTTCAAAATTGGTTTAAAATTTTCACGCCAAAGGTTGATGTTTTGGTGAACTACTTTTCCATTTCAGTGCTGTCGATACAATAATTAAGCAAGGAGCTCTGTCAGAATGTCAGAAAATGAGAGTATCCAGGCAATACACATCCAGAATTCATGTTGAGGACATTTCTCAGGCACTCAAGGCCAGTATTCATGCACCTTCCCATGGGTAGGTTACAATCTTCAGCCTTCCTATACTCAATTCTACTTTCTCATACATTATTCTGGTTGTGAGAGATTGCTACAAAAATACAAGTGTATTAAAGAATTTCCTTCTGGACTAGTTTCATTCTTAACAGGAAAAGAAAATGTAATGTAATAAAAAAACTAAACTCCCACTTTAAAGGCTTACACTATGCTAGGCATATTTGTGAATATGTCACTCTTTTTAACCTTCTGTCAGAGATGAATTCCCCTGGAGTACTCAGCATTTGGTTCTGATGGGTAGGGACAGTTGAACATTGATTTCACTGGCTAGAGTGAGTCCAAAGGGCTTTCTTTAGAAATGTTCCCTACGTTATCCGGGAAAAAATAAACCAATGTGTATGTGGCACACTTGCAACATATATTCTTACGCAATTGTTTTTTAGTTAGCCATATATTTTGATAGACATGTTCTTAGCAGCTCAGGGCCAAAGTTTGTTTTAACTTAGGGTACGTTTGGTATGCTGTAATAGCTCATGTAATGGAATAGTTATTCATGTGTAATAACAATTCGATCATTTGGTTGTATCTTTATTACATGGATTAGTTACTACATTGGAATGAGTATTCTTTAAATTGAAGAATAACTATTCCTCTTTAAATTAGATGTAATAGCTATTCCTTAGTGCATATAATAGGTTTTAAAATTAATATATTTTCAAAAATATAAAGTTTCTTTATACATCATCTTTTACAAGCTTTCCATATGTAACAACCAAACTTATGAATAGTAATAATTATTCCATTACAATGTCTTCTATTCCCAGTAATAAAGATTACTATTACTAATGTAATCTACATTCAATGTACCAAACATACCCTTAACCAATCTACATTTAGAACATGTAACATGTTGTCTAGTTTGGAGCTTCGTAGACATGCTTTGATGCACCTACACAAAAATTACGTGGGGGCACGAGAGTTTTTGAGTAATTCTGTTGTTCATACTTTTGAGTGGCATGAACTATTCATTAAATAGTGACTGCTTTCACTATTGTTTCCCTTTTATTTCTGAACTCCTTTAATAACAATATCTTCTCATTCTCTTCTAATTTCTAAGTTTAAATCTTTTCAACCTTGTTTGTTAAAAATCTACTTGCTTTGGAAACAATTTTCTTATTTACTGCCTTTGATTTTCGTTTTTAGGAAAGTTTACAATATTGTTGATGATGACCCAGCCCCTCGGGAAGAAGTTTTTGCATATGCAAGAGACTTGGTTGAGAAGAAGTGGCCTGGCCAGATCAAGCAATCCACCAACGAATCAGAATCATTTATAAAGAAGGGTAGTCCAAGGGGTGCGAAGCGAGTTTCCAATGCTCGTATGAAGAAGGAACTAGGAGTGAGGCTTCTCCATCCAAATTATGGATCAGGTTTGCAGAGCATTATCAACCATATGGAGCACCACGAAACCTATCCGTCTTCCCTTCCTTAATGTAACAGTGGGGATATATCTGATTATTTTCAGCTGGCAAAAATCACAACCAAGAAAACACAGATATGTGCCCTGGCAACACCTTTGTCACTCCAAATTCCTTATTTTTAGTCTACATCTATGATACCCAAACTGCCCCGCCAAAATGTCTTTTGAACTTAGAAGTTTACTGTTAAAATCTAAAGAAAGAAAAACTTTGTAGAGAAAATGTAAAGAGATGCAAAAGGCGAAAGCAAAGAGGAAAAAAGAAAAGAAAAGAAAAGATAGGTTACATCTATTGTATATATAAGTATATACATGGATAGGTTGTAATAACGATATAAGGTTGGATATAAACTAAAAATTCGAATTTTGGAATTTTCTTTGCGAAAATTCAAGTTCTAGGAATTGCGATCGGTCGAGACTTCTGTTCAATCGATTGAAATGTTGAAGGAAATAATCTTGGAGTCTTTGCAAGATTCGATTAGTATTCGATTCTTGGTCGATCGATAAAAAAAAAAGCATTTGATCGATCAAAAGTAACTCTCGATCGATCGAAAATCATATAACGAAATTTTCTGCAAAATCTTCAAGTGACTATTTAGAAAGTTTGAGAACGTTTCAAGCCTTGTGAACGGTTTTAATGAAAATTTTAATTCTCCATATATACCTTTTGAAGGGTTATGACCCTATGGGTATAAATAGAGGTTTGTGTTCACTTGAAAAAATAGACCATCTTTCAATAAGTTACAAAGAAACACAAGAAATCTTGTGGGTATTCTTCAAAATTATTATTTGTAGAATTCAATAAACTTGGTTGTATCTTAGAGACAAGTTTGAAGAGACTCTTTAACAATTTGCGCATGGGGGACAAATATTGTCTAAGGATAACATTCAATTATACTTCCAAGTCAATCTGCAATTTCTATTCACTTGATGTGTTCATTTGTTCTTTCATAATTACTCCTTAATTTGGTAAAATCCCCAACAACATCTTGACAGCCTACATCCAAGCCTTAGACAACTATATCTTTTTTATTATGTGTGTGTAATACAAAGAACCATAGTAGGGTATGCAACAAGGTCTAGGTTTAGGTGTATATGAGTTTTACACTATATTAGGTCATTATATTTAATAAACATAAACCCAATAACAATATAGTTGACTTGCTAACTTGTGCGCTTAGAACAAGTATTGTATGAGACGATCTCATGAGATCTATATTTCAATGACATGTGGGTCCTAATATTAGGTCATTATTTTTAATAAACATAAACCCAATAATAATATAGATCACCTTTGTTGCAGACGTGTTGACTTACTAACTTGTGCGCTTAGAGTAAGTATTGTATTAGACGGTCTTATGAGACTTATGTCTCAATGACATGTGGGTCCCATGCGTGTGAGACTCACATGTCATTAAAACATAGGTTTCATGAGACCGTCTCATATAAGAATTTTTCATGCGGGGAGTAAATATTGTATGAGACAGTCTCATGAGACCTATGTCTCAATGACACGAAGTACAAACTCACACATACATGTTGATTTCTTGTCCATACAAAGTACAAACCCACACATACACATTGACTTCTTGTCCATACAAACTGAAAACCATATACAAAGCATCTAGGATTCAAACTTTCTGCTAAAACCAATTGATTTCTTGGTCTGATAATAAAAACAGTTATTATAGAGCGGGTCATGGGATGAAATTCTATTATCTATTCAAAACACACAAGATTATCGACATAAATGATTTGTGCAATACAGTTGGCTGACTAGTACAACCATAGAGAGGACACTTAACTTCATGATGTTCACAATGTTATGCTGTAGCTCTTTTAAATTTTTGGGTTCAAATAG
The DNA here is from genome assembly GCA_033629205.1 of Lithocarpus polystachyus. Lineage (NCBI taxonomy): Eukaryota > Viridiplantae > Streptophyta > Magnoliopsida > Fagales > Fagaceae > Lithocarpus > Lithocarpus polystachyus. The sequence goes on along the minus strand of CM066163.1, from coordinate 10,535,323 downwards.
CTTTTAGGCGACATTTTTACTAGTCCTCTTCATCAATTTGTAGTTCACCATTGCAGCGATTTTGTAGAACCAGAAGGCACTAACCAGAAGCAAGCTCAATGCCATTGCCTAGACAACGTAGCGAACACACATGAATTATTAGAGGAAGTTAACAGCCAAACAAAACAAGTTCACAAAAGAGGATTTTTTTTTTTTTTTTTTTTTGGGTTCACAGACTAGTTAAATTTATATTCACCTCTTTATAGAACATAGCAACGTACCTTTATGACAAATGGATTGTTAGCAGCCACAGTCAAGTAAGTGATATAAGACCCACAACCCATCCTGGCGAACGTAAATATCACTGCAAACAGAATCTGCGCAAATACCAAACTTCGCAATGACCATGATGTATATATAAGTCCCTTTAAAAAGTGATGTTTGCCGGTCATTGTTTAGTGTATTTAGATGGATTGCATTTAGGTACGAGTGATGTAAAAGGTACTAAGAATTTTAGTGCAAAACTAGGGTATATTTGTTTAGGTGCATAAGTGATACATTAGATTCTCCAATTGAATTCAAACATTTGGATGTATTGACTAATAAAACACAAACCGTGTTATCTTTTTTAAGGACAGTTAAATTTGATGCAATTATGTACTATGAAATTTTCTTTTGTATATAACGTTATTGTTCTTTAACTTGTACTTTAAAAATGCTTGTTAACAAAACCCTTTACTAAATTTTACACCACCCTTGATTAGAATGCCTTATGTGAAATCCAAAATCAACATTAAAAACATCGTATCCTAATATTGCAAAAGCAAGTTCTACTCTTAGCACAAACTATAGAAAAGTTGGTACGGGCTCCCAAGAATGAACTCACATCGGCCGCCAAATTAAGGTCCGTGTCTTTGTAACCAAGCTCTTTGAGAAGCTCCCTCAGGTGAAGGAAAGGACTGGAGATTTCAGATACCCATAATGCAGCCACCAACTCTGATCCAGACTACATAGAAAAGAAAGGTGTGATAATACTCGCTAAAGTATGCAAAAGCCCAAGAAACTTTTTGCAATGAATAGAAATGATAAAGCTTTGTCTTTCTTCTAAGAAAATTAACATCAATAAAATTGAAATTTAAAGAAGAGCATGGCACTAACCTATAAGGGGGAATTAAAAGATTTATAATTAAAAAATAAATAAATAAAATGGAGTTTGAGTTTGCAATCCCAATCCAAAGCTTTTACAGTTGTGCAGGGATTAATATCTAGATTAAATTACTTTCCTAAAAAACAAATCTAGATGAAATTACTAATTTTCTTCTTCAAAAATATAGAATAAGTGTGCCATTTAGTCCCCAAACTTTCAAAACCAAGCCAATTTTATCTTTAGTCAATTTTATTTTTAATATCTCTCTTGAAATTTTAATTAAATGATCAAAAATGTCAAATGAAACGCAAGGAAAAAGGTTATTACAGAAAGTATAAATTTTATAAATTTTTAAATAGATCAATTTCAACTATTGATTTCATTGTAATTTAAATGTACACAAGACTCAAAGATGAAATTGACTTGATTATAATAGTTGCTGGATTAAATAACACAACTAATTTAGATGAATGACCAAATTAAACTTTACTCAACAATTGAAAACCCAAATTAGTAATTTAACCTAAAAAATATACTTTTTTGGATTATCAATTGGATCAGGTTTAACTGAAAATTTTGATAATCAAATCTTTTATACAAGTCGAATCATAACTCATAACTCTTTAATGAACTTCCAAGTGAACCTTTACCCTAAATCTTAGTATATTACTACCCTGCAAACAAGGACAGAGCCGCACTAGGGCCTAAGGGGCCCCTAGTCCACAAATTGCAGATTTTTTTTTTTTCCTCTTTTTTCTATATATATTAGGGCCTAATTCGAATTGAGTTCAAGGAAAATAAAATTTCCCCTCCCCCTCTACAAATCAATATAAACAACATCGCAAATCAACCCAAAAAATAGATGCTTATTTGGGTTTTCATGACTTCTATTTTATACTTCAGTCCCCCTAACTCAAAATCATGGTTCTGTCCCTAACTATACATCCTCTCCTTTTATTCCAAGCACATGCTAACACAACATTAACGCTATAAATTATCAGCCCAAGATTATCAAAATGTAAAGATTAATACCTTGTTATAGGCTAGGCCGGCTCCCATTCCAACAATGCTGACCAGATGGTGGATTGAATTGTCAAGTTTGAAATTTTTGTTAAAGAGGGAACATACCAAATCATAGATCATATAAGAAAGGGTCACTGCTAGAGTTTGCATCTGCTCAACAATCAAGTTCCCACCATCAAAACGAGAGATACTAAAACACAACAATCACTAAATTTAAACTAGGCTCTCAAACAGAATTCCCACATTAGAATTTGTTCAAGATCTCAAAAGAGAGACTGAAGTGTGAAAAATTCGAAGAGATTTCAAAGAAAACAACCCCATAAATTTGGAAGAATAAACTAACAAACGTGTTAGATAAAATACCTGCTTTGGAGAAGGTTTTGAAGCCAAGGGACAAACTGGGCACCTCCAATCTTGAACAGAGAGAGAGGCTAATATTACAGCTGAAGTTGCATGAATTGTTGAAACAACTCGGTTGCTGAATTCAAATGAAAGCTTAGGGAAGACCCTCCTTGTCGACAGAAATATTGCTGACCATGAAATGACTCCAACTACAACTAAATTCATAATATTGTCTTCCATTCTGTACTTTTCTTAACAGAATTTGGTTTCAAATGAAGGTAGCCAACTAAAAATATTTCAGAAACAAAAGAAAGAAGTCAATTGGTTTCAAACGAATGCACGTACATGCATTAGTATTTGATACTTGGTAATACTATATAAAATATAAAGGGTTTAGGTTTTTTGTTTTGTGTTTTTTTTTGGTACTAAGAATATAAAGGGTTTACTAAACCCTTTTTATATATATATATATATATATATATATATATATATTTTTTTTTTTTTTTTAATTTCCAAAGTTGTAAGTGTTACTTGTAAACTTGAAGTTTAAATTAATTAGCAATATTGTTTCAAAAAAAAAAAATTAATTAGCAATATTTACTAGTCGCAGTGTCGGCTCCATATATAAAGCAATTGATGCGGCCGCCTAAGGCCCCAAGTAAAAAAAAGGCCCCTAAATTTTAATCAATAGGGTTTTTATTAAATATTATAATAATTAAGTCCAAATATTAGCGAATGAATAAAATAATATTTTTTATCAAATGAAAAATAAGAAAAAAAAATGTTACATCCACAATATTTTTCACATCACTTTCAAAATAAGTCCTAAGAGATAGGTTGTTACAGAGTATTATTGATGATAAAAAATTAAATTCAGTGATGAGTTTAAATTAGAACCAGTAATAAATTAACACCTAAGATTTGTTATGAAAATATTATGAATATTACACTTAAAAACAAAAAGAGCAATAAAAAAAATCACAACATTTTTCACAAGTTGAGTTGACAAACTTTTACTAGTTTTTATCTAAGTCCACCACTAACATCACTTTTTTACTTACCACTATCAAATTATTAATTTGTCACGTCAATAAATGTGAAAAATTTTGTCAAATTTTTATCTATAAACTTTCAAAAAAAAATCTACATTATTTATGTTAATTAGTGGTAATTTTACATCTAAAATAAAATAATTGAATTTAAATAATATTTAAAATTTTAAAAATCATATTTAAATATATAAAAAGTCTTAATTTCAATTTTTGTGTTAGGGCCCAAATTCATTAAGCCGCCCTGACTAGTCGAACTTTATTGATTCGTGGCCACAGTTAGATTTAGGTGAAAGTAGGTTGAAGTTTTATGATGGTATCAATGGTCTAGACCAACAATTTACTTTCTAAAACGTAGAAGTAAAATCCATCTGACAGTGTTACCAAAAAAAAACAAGAATCCATCTGACAGCTAAAATTTAATGGTTTAGGGCATAGCGACGATCGGTAAAGGGAAATTACTGTTGGGAAGACATTGACCTTATTAAATGTTTTTCATTTCATTCTGGAAATTTTTAAAGAGAAAACATTCAGTCCGGAAGTGGCGTAAAACAAGTGTTTTACGCCACCCAATCAGAGCACGCCACGTCACAAAAACAAACACCAAGCAATAATCCCTCAGCCAAAACCAGATTAACGCCAGAAAACAAAACTTCCCCAAAATCGTTCTCACGCCTGAAACAAACCTCACCGCAAAGCTCTCACGCCGTTCCTCTGATCGCCGGAGCCTGGTCGCCGGAGCAGAACGAAGAAAGAAAACCAGCTCTCACGCTGGAACCTCTGCTTCTTCACGCCTTCACCTCTGCTTCCTTCACGCCTCCACCACCGCCACTAAACAAACCCCAAATCAGAACCAGAACGAGTTAGGCAAAAATTTCTGGTTTCCTCTGCTTCCTCCCTCTTCCATCCTCTACTTCCTCTTGCCCAAATCTCCACCACACCACCGGATTCGTTGCTAGAGCCTGTAAACATGCCGGAGCCACCGTGAGCATGGTGTTGCGATGCAAAGGTTTGTTTGGTTTCGGTGTGTTTGATTTGAGGAAAATCTTCTATGTGTCCGAAAAATTTGAATGTGAGCTCTCTCAATTAAATGAATTTGCATGATTGCTGCTATTAGTTAATCTAAGCTTTGATGATTTGGTTGTAGCCTATTTTCTTTTTTTTAGTTGTTTTTGGTGAACCTATGGACTTAGAAGATTATTGTTTCTTTTTTTCAACCACCTTGGCAGTAAGAACACCAATTTTAGTGTTGGTTTGTGCTATATTTTAGAGTTGGTTTCCTCTGTAGTTCATCTTCACTTTCCACTTTCCATAGGTTTAGTCTTTGTGTTGGTTATTTGAAGTATATTTGTGAAGCAGTGGTGATTTGGACTTTTGAAGCTATGTGATTGTATATTCTGCCAAGTTTTACATTGGAAGCTGATCTTTTTCCAGTATCTAACCATAATGTAAGTTTGGATAATTAGTGCGTGTTGCTCTACTTTAGGCCGAAGAAGATTGTTGTTGCTTCTAAATATCTGTACAATGTGATTACTGGGTCCTAGGAAACTATAGTCTACTGGGTCTGGGTTGTGAAAGTTTCAATGTCTGGCAAGCTGTGAAGGTTGGAGATACGATATAGTGGTTTGGCTCTCACATGATTATGTACACATATAACTAATAACTATGTTTAATATCCTAAACCTTTGTGTCAAGTTGACAGTTACTCTATGTTACAAGGGTAATCTTTGAATGAGGATAATTGAGTTGTGTTTAACAATTGGAATGGTAAGAGTAAGACCCTTGACTAAACGTAAGCTGATTTGACTGATGATTGTGAAATTGTGGCTGCTATACTATGGTGTTAGTGTTGATATGTGATGTAAGATTAATTCTTGTTGCTCTACTTTGGGCCGAAGAAGATTGTTGTTGCAAGAAGATTGTTGTACAGATATTTAGAAGCAACAACAATCTTCTTCGGCCCAAATCTCTCAACAGCCACCAATCAATTTTTTCATGACTATTTATTGAGAGATTTGTTGCATTATTGTCATTATAGATCAAAAGGAATCTTTAAAATATATGTTGGTTTCAATATATATATATATATATATATATTTTTTTTTTTTGGCCATTTGTCTGCAATAATACTGCACTATTAGTCATTTCTCAACTTAAGCTATTCATGTCTTTCAAAGATATAGTTTGTCATTGATATCCCAGGTACTCTGATTATTTGTTAATGCCAAATAAGACCTCATTGGCAGTAATACCTGTTAATTCATTGAAAAGTTCTTCTGGCAGCTATGTTTAACACTTTTTTTGCAAATACATTTATTTACTCCTTATACCAAAGAATAATGCAGTTTTTTGCATCGGTAAATTTGTTGATTGCCTTTGACAGTGCATTAGATAGCAACCACTCATGGTGCAATCAAACTAAGGACCCCTCTTTCTCTATTATTTATTCATTCACACACACACACACACACATCTTGGTTTCAACTTGTAAAATTGCGAAAGCAGCCTAGTGGAAGTGATTTAGTAAAATATTGGTGAGCTGATCAAGAGAAGCAATTGAGTGAATCTATAGAGTGTCCTAAAGGATATGATGATGATAGACAAATGATAGGTCATTATTGTTGTGCAATAAAACTGATTCAAAATAGAGAAACAATTCTAATTACGGTATGACTACTTAGCGTTTAATTATAATATATTGAATTTTTTTTTAATGGTGTTCATTCTAATTTTAATTTTTGTATTTTGTTGTACATTCTTTTATGTAGGATCCATTACAACAATTCCAAGAAAGTTGATGTACAGACAAATTTTGTGTCCAAGAGAATGGATTGAGAAGCAAATATTTTTTGGTTATATAATGTTTAAATTGTGGTGGATAGACATAGAACCATCTTCTTTTTTGTATTTCCAACGTAAGGTCATCTTTTTTGTATATTAAACTGTGACAGATTTTATTCTACTTTTATTCTAGATGAATGTATTCTCAATTAGAAATTTTTCAAAAGAATTGTGACAAATTTTATATCAAGATGTATGGTCAAGCATATGATCTTTTATGAATTGAATTGTGACAGGTTTTATTTCAGGTAAATGTATTCTCAATTAGAAACTTTTATAAAAAAAATTATGACAGGTTTTATTTCAGGTGAACTATTATACAAAAAATTGTGACAAGTTTTATTTCAAGTGAATGTATTCTCAATTAGAAACTCTTATAGAAAAAATTGTGACAGGTTTTATTTTAGGTGAATATATTCTCAATTAGAAACTTTTATAGAAAAAATTGTGACAGGTTTTATTTCAGGTGAATATATTCTCAATTAGAAACTTTTATAGAAAAAATTGTGACAGGTTTTTATTTCAGGTGAATTTATTCTCTACGTTTGGAAGATCAGACATGGGAAACATAAACATTTTCTCATCTTTCCAATGTTTGACAAACTTATAACTTGATTCACTATGCTGTACATGTATAAGCACCAAAGAAGAAATAACTACAGAAATGAGAAGTATTAACAATATATAACTGTAACTTGTTGTATTCACTTGTATAGACTCTACCACAGATATTGTGGAAAACAAAGTTGTGAGTACAAATTTCAAATGGGATCAATGCTCCATCTTCAATGACAAATCATTACTTTTTGATTTTCTAGTTAATTCTTTGATGCCTACCAACCCCTACCCTACAAGCCCCAAAGAAAAAAAAAAAACAAATAGGCAGCCATTCTCCTTCTAGACACTCCAAAAAAAATCCTGAGGAGCAAAACTATGCCTCTTTTTCGACTGCCTTCCGATAATGCCAGATTCAAACAAAGGAAAGAAGAGGAAAATGCTCTTGAGCAAATCCTTGAAGATGATGTAAGACTTTGGCTTCTTCTCCCATGCTTTGCTTGTTTCTTGGTGTGATAGTGGCTCAGTTACATCCTTTCCAATATTCCCCATCTCTTGCTTCACCACCCTGCCACCAAAGTCACCAAAAACTGAATACGTAATTGATTCTCATGGCTATGTAGCACTGGAATCCTCCATACTGAGGTGATTCTTATTCTCAATGTTAGAACATGTGGGGCTGTAAAAAGATTTGAACAACCAACTAGTGTTTGATGAATTTCAAAAGATAAAATATAAACACACACATCGAAGCACAAATTTAACAAGCCCTCCTTCTAATCCATTAACATTGTGTTTTTTTTTTTTTTTTGATAATCAAGAATCTTTATTGAAAGAGCTGGAGAAAAAGCAACAAAACAGAACCACACAGCACAAACCAGCAACAATACAGACAAGGCTCTTAAAAGGGAGACCAACAAAAACAAACCAAGAGGAACCTCAAATAAGCCCCAGCCAGACAAAGCAACACAACCTACAAACCTGCAGAACCAAAATAGAACCACAACACCAAAAAAAAAAAAACCAACTAACAAAAGCACAACCAAAAAAAAATACAACCAACCTCAACAGCAGATAGCCAATGGTATGTTGAAGTTGAACACATGTTCCAATGGTATGGGAATTAAAGAAAATTTTATCATTGTCTATCTGCATTGATCTCTAACTGTGAAATTAGTAGACAACATGGTCCAAACATCTTTAAGATGGGCATTACTTGACTTTATTTCATTAAGGAGAACAGAAAAATTCAGCTGATGATTTAATAAGCAAGTACATTCTTGAATTTACTACAAAAGCAAGAATTTGTAGAAAATGACAAGGCATAAAGAACATCAATACTAGCAATACCAATTCAGCGGAGACACAGAGTGAGTTCCAAATCTATCAGAGCATTGCTAATTGTTGTATATTAATTGGATATGCGTACGACTTTGTTTGTGAACTGTATGAAGTCTTGGCAAAATTGATGTTTGCCACCTCGGTTGGATGAAAGGCATCCCAGAACAAGTGCTTTTGAGGATCCTGACATGGTTGTTGAAGAGGAAGACAAGTAATTTGCCCATTGTTCCTGCCCACTCCACAGCATCCCTTGTCTGTCACTTCAAATCCTGTACCATTTCCAAAATTTTGAAAGCACAGTTAAATAAGTTAGTGCATGAAAACATCATGGGTTACTATACTGTTAGAAGCACATTTTAACTGACTAATAAAGGTTGGAAGTCATACATTCTAAAATAAGTTTGTGAATCATTATTACATTTGGAATATGAATGCTTAGCTTAATTAGTTCTATATTTTTATTTATCAAGATGTAGATCATATCACCAACAACGTTTTGCCCTGTGCTACTACACAGCAAAAATTAAAATCATTCATAAATGTAGATTCCACATTATATCCACATGGAATTATGCCAATACCACATAAAGGACAGTTTAAATACTACCATTGTAGGTAGTGCATGTAGGAAATATATAGCACATACTCTAGAATATATTCATATAGAACCTAGCCTAACCCTATTATGATCCTATTAGGACTAGGTTACTTATCCTGCAAGTATGAGCTTACAAAAATTGCGAGCTTAGGAGCACATTTGGGCACAATGGGCCCTGGCACATCTAACAGGGGATATGATCAAAGAATATTAATATAATAGCTATCAAAAAAATCATGTTTTAGGCAACAACAACAGACCTGATAAGTCCAAATTTTGACATATATCATTGAATGTACAATTAGTAAATTGATGATTGCTGCTCCATGTTTATGGTTGGATATGTGTGCAAAGTAGATTACCACAATTGGATGCATTCAGATATAAAAAGTCCAAATCACCACTGCTTCACAAATATACTTCAAATAACCAACACAAAGACTAAACCTATGGAAAGTGGAAAGTGAAGATGAACTACAGAGGAAACCAACTCTAAAATATAGCACAAACCAACACTAAAATTGGTGTTCTTACTGCCAAGGTGGTTGAAAAAAAGAAACAATAATCTTCTAAGTCCATAGGTTCACCAAAAACAACTAAAAAAAAGAAAATAGGCTACAACCAAATCATCAAAGCTTAGATTAACTAATAGCAGCAATCATGCAAATTCATTTAATTGAGAGAGCTCACATTCAAATTTTTCGGACACATAGAAGATTTTCCTCAAATCAAACACACCGAAACCAAACAAACCTTTGCATCGCAACACCATGCTCACGGTGGCTCCGGCATGTTTACAGGCTCTAGCAACGAATCCGGTGGTGTGGTGGAGATTTGGGCAAGAGGAAGTAGAGGATGGAAGAGGGAGGAAGCAGAGGAAACCAGAAATTTTTGCCTAACTCGTTCTGGTTCTGATTTGGGGTTTGTTTAGTGGCGGTGGTGGAGGCGTGAAGGAAGCAGAGGTGAAGGCGTGAAGAAGCAGAGGTTCCAGCGTGAGAGCTGGTTTTCTTTCTTCGTTCTGCTCCGGCGACCAGGCTCCGGCGATCAGAGGAACGGCGTGAGAGCTTTGCGGTGAGGTTTGTTTCAGGCGTGAGAACGATTTTGGGGAAGTTTTGTTTTCTGGCGTTAATCTGGTTTTGGCTGAGGGATTATTGCTTGGTGTTTGTTTTTGTGACGTGGCGTGCTCTGATTGGGTGGCGTAAAACACTTGTTTTACGCCACCTCCGGACTGAATGTTTTCTCATTTTTAAATCAAGGCATGTATGTAGGTGAATCATTTCCGCTACACGAGATACAATAGATATTCATGGCAAAGCGCAAAAGTGTATTTTATTCAACCCAAAAAAAAAAAAAAAAAAAAAAATGCTATGACACCAAAAGTTTACACAACTTTTACCATTACTCATAACTCACAATATAAAGAAGAAAAAATAATGGGTCTATTTTTCACCACTTACAATTAATTATGTGACAAATTGTAATTAGACTCTAATAAATTTTTGTAATTAGACTCTAATAAATTTTTGTAATTCTAGCATTGCGGATTCTATTCTTTCTTTCTTTCTTTATTTTTTTGTTTGTTGATGGTCAGTTCTATTTCAGTTTTCACGAGATTGGTGAGCTATATGGTTCGTACGATAATAAGGCCTAAAAATAAATTTTTTTTAAAAAAAATTAACTGACCAAGAATTTTTTTTTCTAGAATTACGTGACAAATTGTAAGAAGACTCTAATAAATTTTTGTAATTCTAGATTCTATTCTTTCTTTCTTTCTTTAATTCTTTTTTTGTTGATGGTCAGTTCTATATCAGTTTTCACGAGATTGGTGAGCTATATGGTTCGTACAATAATTAGGCCTAAAAATAAATTTTTTTATAAAAAAATAAACGGACCAAGAAGTTTTTTTTTTTTTTTTTCTAAAATGAACAGAACAAGTGTTCCTTTTTTTTTTTTTTTTTAAATAATTATAATATGCTACTAACTCTACAACTCGAACCCTTTTTTCTATAGACCTCCAAACACTTTGTACATAAGAAAGTACCAATTTCGCTCCAAGTCGTTTGGCAACAGAACAAGTGTTGGATGCATGAATATAATCAATTCTGTTTTTTTTTTTTTTTTTTTTTTTTTGGTTACGTTGGTTGGTAACAGCGGCCAATTAATATGAAATATCAATAAACTATTGTTAAGGGGTTGGGCGAATTAAAAGCTACTGCTGTTAGTACTGTTCATTAGAGTAAATCCAGACCTGGCAAAACGGGCAGGGCAGGGCAGGTCAATCGGGTTGATATGTATTTTTTATATGAATTTTTTTTAATTTTTTATAAAGAAAACAATATGTATTTGTCGTTTAAAAAGTCATGCATCAAATTACTTGATATAAAATGTATTACTTTGAATTCACCAGTTATATCAAGAATGAACTCAGTTAAACTTATTAACACTTATTCAATAATTTAAAAATTATACAAATCCTAACATTGCTATCTAAAACAAAATAACACAAAAATAAGTAAAACAAATACACAAGTTTTATTTCTACACAATATCAATATCTCAAAATATAAAACAAAATTACAAATGACTTATTGGATAACTCATTTGACAAAGAATAAAAACATATAAGAAATTTACAATCTTGAAAATTAATTTTATAATCTATTACCAATTGTGGTTGACACTCTATTTTAATTTGAGATATGCATTAAAATTTGATTGTTTAGTTATTTATACTTGGTTTCTTTTATGAATATTATATCATTATTAAGCAATATATACTCTAAGAAATATAATAATTTATTTTGAAAAACCGTTTATTTTAGACATAAATTGTTAAAAAATAGGTCTAAGCATTCATAATTTATGCTAATTTGATACTTTAGCTTTACTATTTTCACATTTGTGAATATTTCTCACACATGTCTACAATTTTAAATCTATGTTTTTAATTCTATTGTAACCAGATTATCTTGACATGTACTTTGCTATTTGATATTTAAAAATCTTTATTCATTATAGAATGCTTAACTATTCATCTTTCAATTAATTTGCATGCACTTACGTAAATGTCTCAATTGTTTCCTTAAAACTCACAATAAACAATTAAACTAATAGTATCTTAATTTATTTATTTATTTACCAAAAAAAAAAAGTTTTAAAAATGGGTCGGGTTAACCTACAAAAAACATAAGTCGATTCACCAGTCAACTCGTTTTTACCTCGGGTCAAGTCAGAAAATTCTTAACCATTTTGCTCTCTAAGTAAATCTATGAATTTTATGAAGATTGCCACCATTACACATTTACATGTAAGCCCAATGGTTTCACACACGATAAATGTTGAACAAAGCGTGTTGTGTAAAGAGAAAAAAAAAACGTTATAATTATAAATTTTGCGAAACGGTAGCGTCGACGTCAGGATGGCCGAGTGGTCTAAGGCGCCAGACTCAAGTTCTGGTCCTCTAACGAGGGCGTGGGTTCAAATCCCACTTCTGACAAAACTTTTATGTTTTTTTTATTTCTTTTTCTTTTTTCTTGTATAGGCCCGAGAAACTTTTGGTACTTTTTCATTTTTTCTGGATGGAAATGTGGGCTTGTAATTGTATATTATATTATTCTCATTTTCTTAGGAGGATGGGTTGGATATATGGGATTGTATCATATTATTCTCTACCCCTAAAAGTTTGGGACGTGTCTGCATAATTAAAAACGCCATTCATTATTAGACCTATCAAAAGTGGATCAAATTTTTCTCATGTACGCAGGACTGGCAATAAGCCCGCCCACATTCTAGCAAAACAAGCTCAAAACCTTGTCAATGATCTAATTTGGATTGAAAATATTCCATGCTATGTTCAGCAAGCTCTTATCTAGGATGTATTTGTATTGTGATGTTCTTATAATAATAGTTTCAGGTGTGTTTAATCAAAAAAAAAAAAAAAAAGTGGATCAAATTTTGATTTATATGGACTCAGTTGAGTAGTTAGGATTTTCTTTTTCATTTTCTTTTTTTATTGCAGTGAAGTTAGGATTTGAAGCGGGCGAGGGATGATGGAGAGTACATATATAAGAGCATCCACATCAGTACGTGGAAAAAATTTTTCATTTTACACCTCTAAAACTTACTTTTTCTATTTTACTCGTTTAATTTTACAAAACACTCACATCATTTCATCTATTCTACACATTTATTCAATAAAATATTCACTCTTTTTACATTTTTTATTATTTTCTCACTCATGGCTTCTCTCTCTCTCTCTCTCACTGCCTTTCTCTCTTTCTCAAACCATCCACCGTCTTCATCACCCAGCCACCATCAAGCCGAAACCCAGATCTGTTTACTTGCTTTGTGCTTTTTTTTGTTTCTCATTCTCATGGTTGATCGGAGCTCTCATTCTCATGGTTGATCGGAGCCAAAACCCAGATCAAGCTGAAACCCAGACACATTCAAGCTGAAACCCAGACACATTCAAGCTAAAACCCAGACCCATTCAAGCCGAAACCCAAGGTTGATCGGAGCAAAGGTTGATCAGACCCATTCCTCTGCTGTGGCTGCGAAGGTTGATCGGAGCCTCCTCCAACTCTTGCCGAAGTCGACGCTGACGAAGAAGACGCCATTTTCTCTGTTTACTAGATGGTTGAGAGCTTACAGATGTATAATAAACCAATGTAGACAAAATGCTTGAAGAAAGAAGAGCTTCCAGATGAGTGGTTGAAGCAGAGAGTGAATGAGGAGTGAAAAAGAGAAGGAAAAAAGAAGCAGAGACGGGAGAAAAAAAAATGAGAAACACGGAGACCAACCAGAGCCAAGAGAGAGAAAAAATTAATAAAAAAATAAATGGAAGAGCTACAGTAACCGTGTATATTTATACGGTTACTGTAACAAGTGCATAACTATTCACATTTTTACACATTTTTAGAAGGACTGATGTGGAGCATTTTTTAGACAAAATGTGTAAAAGTGATGCATTTTTCTATTATACAAGATTTTCCACATTCTGATGTGGATGCTCTAATAGAGGTGTCTTATAAGAAGGGGAGTGTATGGCTGGCGGAGGGGGTTTTAATCTAAGACCATGGTGGAAATTGGATTAGGGGTTTCACTCGCTTCATTGATGTGGTGTTTAGTGTTGAAGCAGAACTTTGGGCCCTAAGGGATGGTCTAATATTGTATATTAATAGTTGAGTTAGAACTTGATGCAAATGTCGTACTTGGCTGGGTTTTTGGTAGTTTCAATTCTAACTTACATCATGCTTCTCTTATCATAGACTATAGAACCTTAATTAACCAAATTCCTCAAGTGAAGATGAAGCATTGTTTCCTTGGAGTTAACAAGTGTGTGGACTTCTTGGCTAGAAAGAGATCGAACTCTAGTCATGATTTATTACTTTTTGATAGTTTGCCTATGAACATATTTATGTTGTTATTTTATGACAATGCTAGGTTATATTATAATAAGCAGCAACCTCTGTATGATGGAGCTATTTAATTTTTGTTAATGCATTTTCCTTTCTTACACACACACACACACACACACAAGCCTAAAACTAAAAAGTTCTACAGACAACACTGTCCTTGCCTACAAAATGGTCATCTACCAATGTTTTTTTTTTTTTTTGATGAAAATCATCTACCAATATTACAACTATAGACACATGTCCTTGTAGTACAATAGATGCTAAAATGCAAAAGAATAAATAATAATGGTTATCTATTCTTTTTTTTTTACTATTTTTTTTTTTAAGAGTTTTAACTTATGGCGTCCGGTCTTGATAATAGCGTTTTATCATTAAACTAGAGGTGCCAAAGTAAGCTCAAACCCATTTGTCCACCCAAACCCACCTACTTTAATTGAACCCAAATCCACCCAATTATTAGTTGGGTTAAATGGGCATTAATCCAATTAGACCCAGTGATTGTTGGGTTTTAACTAAAAACCCATTGAAGCTCATTTAACCCAAAAATAATATACCCAAATTTAACCCAGCCCTTTTCATAAAAAATTAAAAAAAAAAGAATAAAACATAGTTTTTAATAATAAAAAATTTGGACTAAACAAATGAAAATTAACTATCATGTGATATTCTCGGTAATCAAACAGAGTCCAAATATTTAAGAAATTTAAGAGAACATTTGAAACTCAAATATACAAATTCTCTCTCTCTTTTCCAGCATTTTCTCCCCAACAAAACAGAATATTACTCACAAATAAAAAACAATTAGGAAAAAAAAAAGAATAAAACGTTGTTTATAATAATAAAAAATCTGGAAGCAATCGTTATCTGATTCGCTAGTTTCGCAAATTGACCTTTTCCAGTGGCACCCATGCAATTAACTTTACCAAGGAGGGCAAAAAGAGGACTCAAACGTTTCACCACCGACTCATCCCCTCTGGCGAATATCGCCAACCTTTCGTTTTTAGCCCCTAGATCGCCGCCAGATACTGGTGCGTCGATGGAGAAGCAGTCTTTGGAGGAAGCAATAGCGGATATCACAGTAGCGAGGGAGAATTCAGAGGTGGTCATGTCCAGGGGCGGAGGCACGTTATGCCTTGGGGGGGCCATGGCCCCCCCAAAATCTTTTAAAACCTCTATAATAGTAGGAAGAAATAGGTTTCACACTTTTTCATTTAAGAGTTGGTTTTCATTTGAGCAAAACTTGGCCCCTCCTCCAATACGTAACCATAAAAATGCCCCACCCCAAATTCCTACTTTTCATCTTTTTGACTTGTCCTTTCCTTTTCTAAGACATGTCAGCCATATCTCACTTTTTTTTTTTCTTGAGTGAGGCCATATACCATAGCTAATCAAAAACCTATGTTGTACTGGTGTGGGAATTATCTTTAGAGAGTAGAGAGACTGTGAGGATACAGTATTAGACTATTAGTGGGAATGAAATTGATTTTGAATTTAGTTGGGATGAATAAAATTGCTTTTGAATTTATTTTTTACCATAGTAGTCTAATTTAGTTGAATTTAACTGCTATTTATTTTATGGTCGCTTATAGTGACTTTGTTAAATTTAGTTTCTATAAATATTATTTCTTATAAATGTTGTCTAATTTTGGTTAGATTTAATGTTTTTTTTTTCTAAAACTAATATAATGCAGGAAGACATGTATATATGTATATATGTCATACTTTGTATTTTTCTTGAATTACAAATCAATATGATACCTCGGCCCCCCCAACCATCTGGCTACGCCCCTGGTCATGTCGACGAGTATGCCAACATGGCGGAGGCCGGAGAGGGCACCGGAGGTAAGGTCGAGTAAGACGGAGCGAACGTCGGAGGTGGGAGCACATGGATCGGCCCATGATGCCGATTCCAATCTAGATCATTCTCTCTCTCTCTCTCTCTCTCTCTCTCTCTCTCTCTCTCTCTCTCTCTCTCTCTCTCTCTCTCTCTCTCAAGTCTCAACCTAGATACAAATATTTGATTTTAAGATTGTAAAAATTAATTTAATTAAGTTTTAAAAAATTATAAATTCATAATTTTATTTTTAATTTTCTGATGTGGCTTTTTAAAAAAATTAAAATGTTTATGTGTCAAAAAATGCAAACTAAAATATTTTGGTACTTTGGTTCTTTTCACTTTAGGGGCATTTTGGTAATTTTGATAATTAGGTAATTGGGTGGATTGGGGATTACCCATTATAATTGGGTTAGGTTGAGTTTGGGTTAGAAGCAATTAATTAAATGGGTTTTAATGGGTGAATGAGTTTTATATACCCAATCCAATTATGCCCACCCAAAACCCACCCATTTGACACCCTTACATTAGACTAAGACATCAATTGGTTTTTAGTGTAGGCGAAAATTGAACCTCAAATCTCTTATTCAACCATTAGAGACTTTACCAGTTGAGCTAACTATAACTCACTTTTTTTTTACTATTTAGAATACTTGTCTAGTACTTGTTGATTACAAGAGTCCGTTCATCATGCACAGTTATCCATTTACTATTTATATAGGGGTCCACAAAACTTCTTTTCATACGACACTTGTTTGGGATCAATTTGAAAAATAACAAGTTATTTATGTGAACATTATATGGTATTTGAAGGTAATAAAATTCATAACAAAATAAAATATTTATTATGTTCCACTTATCTATTAGGGATTTTTTTTTCACATAAATAATTAAAAAAAAAAACATTTTTTGTCAAATATGGAAGTAAAAAACCTTTCCAAATCCCAAACAGTCAAGCACTTTAATATTTTACATAGTGGACCGTATTAAAATACTGAGAATTTCATCACAAATCTATCTTATTCATATTTGAAAAAAAAGTGGCAAAAACCTAGATTCTCCATTATGGGGAGAATCAAGGTTCAAATCCCCCCTTCTTTCTTGTTGTGCCTAACGGATTTTTTTAAAAAAAATTTTAAAATCCAAATCCATCCCAAACATGATTGTTTTATCTTACCATGAATCAGGCCAAATGAGTCAACTTAATAGAAATTGAACACTTAAAAATACCATTTAACTACATTTAAATATTAATTAACATAGTTACAGTAAATTAAGTAGTATTTTGTCAAGAATATTGTAGCTCAATGACATTGTATGATCTCTTAAATGAGGATAACCAAGGTTTGAATCCCCACTCCCCCACATGTAATAATTATAGAAAAAAATAATTAAAACTTTAAGAGAAAAAATATTTCACAAAAAAAAAAAAAAATGTAATTGCCAAAATCATCTTAGAACATTTGTTCATTTTTCATGGTTTGAAGGGGAATGGAAACATGTAAGAACTCTTGAATAGAAATTGAAAATGGATGTCCTTCGAAAATAGTAAGATCCTTGGTAGAAGAAGAATGAGTTGATTGTGAGGAGCCGTGCTACCAGGATGTGGTTACTCTTCTAAGAACATCAAGGGCCTATTTGGTATGCAAACTCAAATAATAGTTTTCAGTGTTTAAATACTGAAAACTGTGAGCCCCAAAAAAGAAAACTATGTTTGGTAGGAGTTTTTTTTTATCAATAATGTTTGAGTTATAGTTCTCAATTTAGGGTGTTTAAAACATGTATTTTGAAAACTCATCATACTAATTTTTAGTTTTCAAGTAACGTTGTTGAGTGGTCTTTTTGTAAATAAGTTGAAAATCGTGAGACCCATTGACAAGACTAAACTCTTTTTTTTTTTCTTTCTTTTTTCTTATGGGCCCACCACTTTGTCTTTCTCTATTTTTTTTCTCTCTCCTTAAATAAAATATCATTATTTTCATTACTTAAAAAAAAAAAACACACACACACACACACACATACACATACCAAACACATAATTACGTTTTTTCATATTTTAAAATATGTTATTTGAAACATAGTGCTAAACACATTTTTTGCATTATGAGTACTTTAAACACGTATTTTCACAGCACTTTTTAAATTTTACAATTTTCATATCAATTTGAACAACAATACTTAAGCATCAGTGTGCCACTACCAAATAGGCCCCAAGACGTCCTCAAGGTTTCCCTAAAATTACGTATGATATAGTCTTATATGTACCCTATTTTTTTTTTTTTTTTGTGTAAATGAAAATAATAATGAGGTAATCTAGTAATATAATGATATTAGGTGTAAAATCCAAACTTTAGTGGGTTTAGCAAATTTTTAGAGTCTTTATGGAGCATAAAGAAGCTTGGAAGGAGCAAAATGAGAGACCATCCAAAGATGTGGTCTAGTCTCCCCCTCCAAAGAACTAGATCAAGCTAAATTTTGATGCTGCAATTCGTGAAGAGAAAACCACAATTGCAGTTGGGAGAAGAGATACAACTGGCAACCTTCTGTTGGCATGGTTAGAGCACTTTGAGAGTGGAAATTACCAGCTTGGTATGCGATAAGATGTGCTATGAATGAAGGATTTTAGAATATAATCTTGGAGGGAGATGCCTGGAATGTCATTGAGCTGTTAAAAAAGTCAAATGTAACCCCGCATTAGAGTATCAGGTCTATTTTAGAAGATATTTTGTTCTTTGCTAATTGTTTTTCAAATGTTGAATTTTCTTTTATTCATAGAAAGGGTAATGTATCTGCACATTTGCTCACCCAATGGGCAGCTCTTGTAAACTGGTCTAGGCCAGTTCCCATCTCCAATTTGCCTTCTTATGTATCTCATGCTTTTGTTAGAGATGGGTCCTTACTCATCTCTAATTTAGTTGAGCAATAAAGTATTTATTCAGCAAAAAAAAAGATCTGAAGTTATTTTTATCATAGTTGGGTCCACCCTTACTCATCTTAAAATGTCCTCATTCTTGGGGTATACTTTTGAACCACTTGTCACAAATAGTCAGGATGGCCGAGTGGTCTAAGGCGCCAGACTCAAGTTCTGGTCTTCGAGAGAGGGCGTGGGTTCAAATCCCACTTCTGACATTTCGTCTTTTGCTTTCCATCTTTTTTGATAAGTCTGATATTGGACCAGCCCATGACTGAACTAAATCCATGGTTTCATTATCTGTTCATATCTATTTGGGCCTGAGATGACTTTAAAAAAAATCTGTATGGGCCTGAGAAACGTGATACTATTTTTTTTTTTAAATAGGCTGGACCGCTGGATGCATGGGCTTGTACCATATATTTCTTTAGTCTCTACCCTAAGTTTGGGGGACGTGTAGACTATGCATTGATAGAGCTTTAGTCTCACAGATTGTCATTCCTTTCAAATTGTGTTCATTGTGGGAAGGAAGCAAAGGCAATAGTAAAAGGTAGAGAGGGACTGTTTGTCAATGCAAGGACAAAAGCTTAAATTCTCTTTCTTGGATGCTGCTATTAGTTGGACTGTCCACACAGTGTAACTCTGTTCAGAGAAGCCTTACTTTTATTAAGACAAAAGAATAGGAGTTTTGCTTGAAGTGCTACTTGAAAAGCTGGAAAGCAAGAAGCGGAAAAGTGAGTGACATAAGAACCATTGCATGATAACATTGATAAGGCGGTGCCTTTTAACCTTTCGAGCCCCAAATTGGGTTGAATGTTTAGCTGTGATCTTATTAGCCAAGTTTTATATTCACTTCTCTCTCTACCTATGACTAGTAATTCTTTACTTTTGGGGTCAGTGGGTGGAATGCAAAGAAGCCAAAAAAAAAAGGTAAAAAGTACTTTTTTTTTATAGGGTATAAAAAAAATAGAGGAAAAAAGAAAGAAAAAGAGTACTTTACCTGAGGGTAAACTAAAACTATAGTACTAATTCTTTATCCTATTTAAAATCATTAACCCATTACCCTAACCGGACAGGGGACAAGGGGGATTGAATTCACTGTTCCATATATCCCCATGCGGGCTGGGTCTGAAATTCCTTGTACAATCCTCATATGAAATAATATTTAAACTAAGATTTATTGGCAAAGCTAGGCTACATTTGAAAGAACCAAAATCCCTACATTGGGAGCTCAATCTTTGCGATATCTAGCCCAAAACCCCTTCTTCCTGGTAGAATCATTCTCTGACAAGGATCTACTCCACTTGGACCCAAGAGAGAAGTGCCTCCTTAAGAAAGGCTTCGCAAACGAGTTCCTTGCGCTAGAACTGGGTTCCATCTTGGGGTTTTTCCCTTTATGTTCAGCATCCTTTTGGTGATAAAAAACATCACAATCACTATCAAAGTAACTATCCACAACCCGGTTTTTTGATATCTTATAGTTCTTTGCCTTTAACTCTGCCTCTATTTTTAAAGCCTTTTTGGACATCTTCGAGACTTCCTTCTCTCCAATGGTACAAATTGGACAAGGCGGGTCATATCGGTCAGCCTCCTCTGCTATCATAGTGTCCAAGCACTCAGAATGGTAAGTATGCCCACAAACAAGCACAGATGCCACTGGGATATCATTGGTGATGATTAATTTATGGCTGCTCCATGAAGATCTCTCTGTTAGGAGCTTGGAGCAGGCCCCACATGTGTGCAACTCTACAGAGGGAGAATACGAGAACCTGCTACTAGATCCACTTATCTTGCCAGGGCCAGAGCCAAAGTGCTCACTGTCAAAAGACCACCTTTCTCTTTGAGAAGAAGCCACAAGCTCAGAAAAGGTGCGCATTGACCAGCCGTCTGATGACCCACACTGGGATCCAGTTGCTAAGTCGTTGCTGCAGGTGGAGAGTACAAAAGATGGTCTTCCTTCAGATATTGAGTTGTTATTTGGTGATTTCAGTCGCAAGATTCGACTATCAGAGACCTGCCTCAACAGCTGGTGCCCCGGTGAACGACGGGCCCGTCTGGATGGGGTTGAGGTAGGAAAAAGAGGACATGTATGGGAAGGCAGAGTGTCAACAGATGGTGTTGAGAGAGCCGAAGGTATGGCGAATGGAAGATTTGGTGCAGCTGAATCTACAATTTCTAGTGATTCTGCATGGTTCTTCACCTAAAAGATAATGAAGAGGCATAATAATTGATTAAAGGACGAGGGAAGAAAAAGATTGAGCAATAGAAAGCAAACTACAAAGCTTCTACTAAACTTAGTAACATTTGTTTCAAACTTACCTCTGTAGAAAAAGTGCTCGCCATGGATAGATCTGCACCAAGCACAAGAACAACATCAACGTAGGGAAAAAGTGACATGGATTACAAAAGAATCAAAGTGATTTGCTATATAAGAAGATATCAATGAATTTCTAGGAATTGGTTTCACAAGATGCGGCCAATTGTCTAGATAAGAAGATATCATTAAGAAATAGGAACCCACATTACCAAAAGAACTCTTGCACTATTCTAGGGTGGAGAGTCAATGTTAATAGATGATTTATGTTTTCCCTTTCATTTCATTTTTGTTTGTTTCAATACATATATCAATCAATTCTATCCAAAAAATTAGGTATCTTATTGAATAAAAAAGTTGATATTGTTCCTTTATAGATAAAGGTTTTTGACTTCTAGGAAACATCATGATTATCCAATAAGAAAGGTTTCAACTTTTTCAAATGAATGATTTGAAAACCAATTGATTTTCACAAACCACATAACTTTCGCAGCCTAATATGAAATGGAAGTGGGGAAGTAAACTATAGGCTATGCACCAGTATATGCGGAGTTACAGAACCATATTAGATTTTGAATGATACAAAAAATTGAAGAATAACAACTGATATGAAAATTTTGAACTTCAAACATATTAAAAAATAGATCAGTAATAAATTAAAGTATGGTAGGTGAAATGCACATTTTTTTCCTTTTTTTTAATATTTAATTGTCCAATATTACAAGAATAGTAATGATAGAATCAAAAAATAACCTTTACCAGGAAAAGCAAAAGCATGACCAGAAAAATGATCTTTATCATTCACTGAGAGAGTTTAATATCAAAAATAATTCTGTGAAAGCAATTTTTTATCTCGATATATACGAGAATAATTGCTGAAACTCCCAAAGTTTAGACAGTTTTTACTTTACCCATGAAGTTCTTTTTTTAATTCTGCCCACATAACGCTTCCCATAGTCTTAACATTGCAGCACTTTGCCCCAATATGTCACTAAGAAAATAAATAGAAAACGGTATACCTTGACTGCTTAAATGACCTATTGTGATTAGTTTGAACATAGAATCTAGAGCAAACATTTTGGAATTTGAGATTCCTACATGGAGAATTGAATTTGCATGTACGATGGGATTGTTTCAAATTTTATCTATAGCACGTAAATAACCAAACATGTATTTGAAGAGTATGCAATCATCCCTTTGTTACTTTTCTTACTACAGAATAACAGACATGGGCAACAGGTATGATAACAAAGAATCGTATCATATGTTGGTTTCCAGCTCAGAAAGTCCAAAAGGTGTTACATATGTCCAATGATCCTCCCTCCCCCCTCCACCTCCCAAAAAAAAAAAAAGCAAAAAGTCGGAGGCAGGGAAGAGCTAGACAGATAGCTTACTGATACAGACAAGAAAGGGAAGTATAACATGGAAAAATTATGCTTTGCGTGCAGAAACAAATGTCAAATTTTAACATAGACAGATAGACTATATTCTAGTGTCTGTAATTTTCTATACTAAATACATTTGACTTTAGACAAGTTCTTCTGTCTAAATAGAAGCACCTTAGATAATTATTAGTTGAAGAAAGTATCAACTTAAAATAAATTTTAAAACAAATGGTTCTCCCATCAGATGAGTTGGTTACAGCACTACCAAATTTTCCTACCAAGACCCAACCAACATAGCATTGTTGTGTCTTTTTCATCATCAACTTGAGCAAACAAAATAATATTTTCAGCTGAAAAACATTACTTGCTTGTCAAAGGCCATGAGAAATTCAATGCATTAAGAGCTGGTTTTCCAAAATAAAATGGCTTAAGTAACCCAAACAAATAATAAAGTGGGAGAAAAGGTTGAGAGTAATTTTCTAAGAAGAAAGAATAATTACTTCTAGAAATCTTCACTTTGATGCATTCAAACATGTTTTGCAGGCTAACTATATATAATATATTGCAATGATTTACCTGAATGTGGAGTCATCAGATTCACATCCACTCCTTCATGAGCAGGGGACTTTAAAGAGGTGGGTGTTCCAGAATTCTCCAATGGGCTTCCCCCATCAGACAAATTACCCCTTTCAGAACCTAAGGACCCTTTTAGTTCCATGCTAACATTCTGGCTGATTCCATTGGACATTTGATATGATGGATTCTCACCAGCCACACGCCCTCTACTATCCCACCGGCGGCTCCATGATGGTGAATGTATGGCATTCCTATGCACAGATTCACCTCCAGCTCTGAGGGGAATGGTTTTATCCCTTGCAGCAACACAACAAGCTGATCCCATGGTCACTCAACAGTTTATTGCAAAAGCTTTGAACAGTGAGAGGAAGCACTAAGTACCAAATGGAATACAAGTTTATCCTGTTTTGCAGAAAAATGTCAATATCAAACGAGACTTAAATTCAACATTCCATAATCAAAAAGCAATCTAATATGTTAGATAAATGGTACAGTACAAGAAAATTTAAAACCTGCCTTAAACCATTCTCTCACTAGAGGCTGAAACGCTGCTTCAACAGTTCAGCCTGAAAAACACGCAAAACCAAAAAATAACTTGAATTGCTAAACGGCATAGGATGTATAAATAATCAAAACTGACTAGAACCCAAAGATCTAAGCACAATATTGAAGTATTAGTTCTTACATAGAAAAGGAAAAGGCAAATATAACTCATAGCACGAGCAATTCCCAATAACCAACAAGCAAAAACAATTCAAAAGGCAAATAACCAATCTAAAACCATTATTTTTTAAATACAATTTAATTGCATCTATGATATGTGAAGCAAATTGAGAACAACAGATTTACTGGGGGCGGGGGAGCCAATCATTACATTCACATATACTGATTGTTCACCTCTTGATATATTTATTAATTTATTTATCTTTTAAGTAATCGTTCAATCCTTTATGGTTTCAAAATAGCACATAATTTGAAAGAAAGGCAATGATAGTCCCCGTAAAAACTCCAAAGACACAAAGAACATAATCTTTCTCAAATATGGAGCAAGAAACATATAACCAAACAAAAGAAAATAAAGAGCTCCGATTTCTCAGAACTTTCTAATCTTCATGTGCAACAAAAATCTCACAGGAGTCAGTTCCACACCATATTTCAGTCATAATTAAACAGGAATTCTTGTCTAGAAAATCTCATAATTGAACCTAGAACATGATAACAAATTTTTAACTAATAATTATTTCAGCACATGACATGATCTTCTCCTGCAGAAATTTCTGCACCACCATCACACCACATGTAATGTAAACGCTCACGCACACACACACACGTACACAGAGCAGATTCGCTTATAGAACGTGACGAGTTGATAGCGGTGGAGGTGTAGACCCTACCACTTTTTCTCCACCACTCACAACTCGCCACGTGGCAAAAGTTGTGGTCCTAGCATTGTTCGCAAAAGTAATAGTAGCATATAAATACCACAACACTCAAACAAACCCATTGTTTTTTTTCTTTTCCACAATAATCATTAGCTAATTGCTATCTTTGTTTGAAGTAAAATTAACTCCAACACCAAAAAGGAAAGCAAGGATTGGTTCCTTAATTATAAACTTTAATTAAACTCCATAAAAACAATCTCCACTTTCCAATTCTAAAATTATAACCAAAAACTAACCCTAGATGCAATCACAAAGTACTCTTAAATTGATGACCGCAAGAACTGTATATGGAAACCAAATAAACCAAACAAGTCAATCCATTCAAATACCTCCAAATTCAAAAATCATTAAAAAAATATTAAATTAACAAAAACATAAATACAAACAGATATATATACCTCTCTCTTAATCTATGCTTTTAATAAATTGAAATTAATACCATAAATAAATAATTTAAAAAATCCCTAATAAATTGCAACGAAAATTCTCAGCTGTAAAAAAAAATAAAAATAGAAATAGAAAGAAATACCGTGGTGGTTTCTTCGAAGTGGTGGAGAATCGGTTTTTCGATAGCGATATTTGTGAGCACCAAAATTAGCACAAATTATCAGAGAGAAATGAAACGCACTGTTTCGGCTTAGGGCTTCAGAGAAAAAAAAAAGTTGGATTAATATATAGACGGTGTGAATACGACGGCGTCGAGGGGTTTAGCGGCGGAAAGGGTGGTGGCGCCGATCGTTATGACGGAGTTAAGAGGGAAGGGCTAAAGAGAGAAAGAGAAGAGAGAGAGAGAGAGAGAGAGTGTGTGAAAATGTGAAATTTATGAAGTGAATCAAATGAGTGAGAGAGAGAGAGAGAGAGAGAGAGAGACTTGGGGAATTGTGCCACGTATTACGTTTTGCTTTTTCTAATTTTCGTTTTCACTTTTTTAATTTTCTTTGTCTTTTTATTTTTTTTATCCGAAAAAGAAAAAAGAAAAAAAAAGAAAGATGAAAAAAAATGGTGCAATTGTTCGTTGCTTTCTTCTCCACCACGTGGAGTGCGCTCTACGCGTTCGACTCCTTTTTCTTTCTTCTTCTTCTTCTTCTTCTTCTTTTTTTTTTTTTTTTTTTTTTTTGGGTACTTGTTTTGAACTAAAAGCCGACGCTGGTAATCGATTTGGGCCTGGATAGCTCAATTTGGGCCCATTGGGCTTATTATGATATGAACCTGAGCCCATTGGAAATGGATAACGTAATTTCAGATTTAAGTAGTGAGAGTATAGAAGGACAGAGATAGGGCTCTCACTGGAACCAGGACGATGAAACCAACATTGACTTCAGAGTAGAACTGCAAGGAGCTTGAGTTCGTGGAGCTCATATTCTAGGTAATTGCTAAATTTATAATTAAAAACGAAACTGGGTTTTGTTTTTGTTTTAATTTCTGTACAGTTATGGTTTTTTTGTGGTTTTAGTTTAGTTTGATGATATTAATTTTGTCTTCGTCGGTAACAAATTGGGGCATTTGCCTATATGAAGTGTTAGGAAATGCTACCCTGTATAAGTTGTGATTTATTAAGAGATTAAAACCTACCTAATACATAAGTTGGATAAGAACAACATAAAATGAAAATTTTGAATACATTTTTTGTTATGCAATCTAAGCATGGGTTGAAATGGTGGAATTGGGCAAAGGAAGAAAGAGTTATTGCTATGGAACCTTATCTTTTGGGGTTATTTGATGCTACTGTTGCCTTGCCTAATGACAAATTGCTATGTTGCCAGAATGTATATCACATAATCACTTCACTAATGAGGGAGGGAAAGATAAAAAAGGTTTATTTATTTATTTATTTAAATTATTGGAAAAGACAGAGAGAACTTGGGATGCATATTATTATTTCGGGTTTTTGAAAAATTTGAGCTAGATGTGCTGACAATCGAGCTTAAGAAGTTACCATGCCGTGCAAGTGAAAACAGAAGGGAGGAAAGAAAGGGCTGTGTGGTTTGCTTGATGTGTTATTATACTGGTCTGGTCAATTCCCTTCATCATATATAGCATGAATGTCTTATTCTTGCCCTTTCTTTTTTATTTGGATAGGTAATACAGAATTTTATTAACAAAAGAAAAACTTGTTACAGATTGGTATTCTTGATCAGCAATTTAGTATCACTTAAATCAGTATTGCTGGGTGTCATCGATGGTAAATAGATCATTGGAAGTTCTTGGTTATTGATGTGTTGGCCATTGGTCCAGAAGTTAGTAGTTGTGAACCAATTTCAGTATTAAAAAAGCTTAGAAACTGATGATGTAGGTAGTTGGTGCAAAAATTGTTTTTATCAAAATGTTGACTTCATCTGTTTATGATGTGGATTATAAGCACTTTGCTAAAGTTGAACCATGTTTCTCGGATCTCTCATAAAGCATTTAGGCTTTTGAGGCTATTGTTTCCTTGAGGCGTGGTTTGAGCCCTGGTGCAGAGCTTGGTAGTGGTCTTACTCTGAGAAGAAAATGGCCAGAAAGCAATCAGGGAAGCTGTGGGTGTGGCCATGCTTGTTGACCTTGCTGTATAATTTGATCAGATAGATTGCCTTTCTCACTGGTCTTCTTAATGTTTATGTGATGTTCTTCTTATAGGGGAATACTTCCTTCTTTAAACATTTTGTGGTCTATTTGTAGAAATTTGGTATAGTTGGCACTGAAGTGCATATTTTATTAATGGCTGCATGCTTACTAGAGTCAGGGATTACTTCTTGTAAATGGTTTCTTCTATTCTATTCCACCTGTAATCAATTTAGACTATTTTTCAAACTCTCATCTTATGATTTTGGTTATTGAACAGGTACTTCACCATGATACTAAACGGGTGCACAATGCCCTCTGGGCGTGATTTTATGAGTTCCAGGTTGTCTAAGACCACCACAGCTAGGGGCTCATTTTTCACATGCAGTCCTTGTTTGCCTGCCAAAGCCACCTTCTCAAGCATAAGTTCACAGGGATCTCATCAAGAGGGTAATTCCTGGTTGACTATGCACATGAACACCGTTGTTTTATATTCTTTGTAGCCTATATCATTACTCATCCAGATGATGATCTAAATGCTC
The DNA here is from genome assembly GCA_033629205.1 of Lithocarpus polystachyus. Lineage (NCBI taxonomy): Eukaryota > Viridiplantae > Streptophyta > Magnoliopsida > Fagales > Fagaceae > Lithocarpus > Lithocarpus polystachyus. The sequence continues at coordinate 10,507,486 of CM066163.1, read as the reverse complement.
TAGAGCTCTTCAATTTTGTGCTTCTAAATTTTTTATTCTTAATTGAAGGTAAGCCACTCTTGCACCTCTCAGCTGCATCAACCCAACTTTTAAGCGGGGATAAGGGTATCCTTCTACGCACAATCCCCTTTTTACCAAGGCGACACAAATCCCGTATGACTCCTCAGGCATCCAAGGATGTTCCATACAGTTTCCGTTTCCCTCCAATGACCAAGAAGCCAAGATGGTGGTGGAGGACATTGGCATGCCTCCCCTATTTAATGCCTCTCCATGAGACATGGATGTATGCTGAGACAGCATATCACCTGCACCCCTTCTTGGAAGACTTTGAATTCTTAACGTACCCATTTCTTGGAGCCATTGGGCGGTTGCCAAGCTGGTTCTTGATGGCATACTTTTTTGTAGCATATCTTGGAATTGTGAGAAGAAAGGAATGGCCTCACTTCTTCAGATTTCATGTGGTGATGGGTATGCTGTTGGAGATTGCATTGCAGGTGATAGGGACTGTGAGCCGCTGGATGCCACTTGCTTTCTACTGGGGTAAAGTGGGGATGCACTTTTGGACAGCTGTAGCATTTGCTTATCTTTTCACAGTTTTGGAGAGCATACGTTGTGCTCTTGCTGGTATGTATGCTGACATCCCTTTTGTCTGTGATGCTGCATATATTCAAATTCCATATGATTAAGGAGGGAAAGCATGACAGGGGATCTGTTTACCTTTCCATTTTGTTGGCGTTTGTTGTATGACAGACTTTGCGAGCAGAACTACATTTTGTTGTTAAAAGTTTCCTAGCTTAAATATCCTTTATTGGATGAGTTGTGTTTTTGCTGAATTAGGATCCTCTTTCTAATTTTTAATTGTATAGCTTTGGTATGTTAATTTCATGTTGTTTTGCATAGCAGTAGAACACTCAACTCGTGAATCCTTAAGTCCTCAGAGCTGAGGAATTGCAAGAGTCACAATACCTGGATAGTGGATTCCGGAAAATAATGTCTCATATGTTCTCTCTCTCTCTCTCTCTCTCAAAGTGCCATCTCACTTACAGGCCACTCAGGCCCTTTGGAAGTAGCCTTCACCCTCAACCCAATATGCATTGTAGAGGCCCATAGCCAATCCCAAGGAACACTAAAGCTTCATAGGGTGTTCTTGTGTAGGATTGGGTAGGTCCAACTTTCTATTCAATTGTGGGATTCAGATGGTCCAAGAGGGACTAGGGACTACCACCACATTTCCCTTCTTCTCGATCCCTAGAACCCTTCTTAGTATATGGATAGCGATTTCTCCAATACTGGTTTAGTTTCGGCCTCGATGGAAAAATAAAACTGGTTTAGATTCAGCCGCAATGGGAAAATAAAATGGAACAACTAATAACAAAGTATCTACACAATTCTTCTTGGCTGATATGGGGTTGAGGATTCCTAGAGCACTTGAGAAATCACGCAGGTATGTGCAGTGTCTTCGTCTTACGCACACCGGGTGTGACAGCAGGTCTTTCGTATGCATGCATGCACGCACATTTGGACCATTTACTGAGTTCCGACCAACCCCTGATCAATTCGTGGTCTAGCCTTTACCTCTACACTTGCACAGTACAATCAATTAGTATCTGCTTATCTGGCCTACCAATCTAGTCAAAGACAAACAAGCATGATATGAAATGTCCATGTGCTGGCTACTTTTGTGCATTAAGGAATATGCTACAGTGTTGCTATGCAAAATTAGAAGAAGTTGGGCCTTGAGTTGAGGAACTGAGGTCGTTGGATAGCAACTTTGATAAAGTACAACTTTGTAAAACCTAACTTTTTTTTATATATTTAAGATACTAATTACTTATATACTTTAACACGATTATTTTTGTAAAAAGAAGTTAATCAAAACAAGCTCACTCATACACACTTTTAAGTGATGGAATATTAATATATAAAAAGCCAATAAAAATATAGTCAATGGTATAATATTAATAGAAATATATATATTAAATTACATATTTGGTCTTTAATTTTTTACATTTACTTCAAAATCATCCTTACACTTGAAAATGGTCTTTAAAAAATGTTCATAATGAATGACACTTTAAAATGGTAAAAAAAAATTGTCCATAATGAATGGAAATTGCTGGTGTAGTATATAAAATTTAATAAATCGATTAGTTTTGAAGACTTAGAGCCTATGATGTGGCATAAATTTTATTTTCCAATAAGCATTTTCCATCCAACGGATGGCTGCAATGACATTTTTGGAACAATTTTGAATGTAAAGGGTCTAAAATTAAACATTTTAAAGTAATTTATAACAGAGGTTAAAGGTTAAGGTTTAAATATACAATTTGTATCATGTGCAATTTAATCCAATCCTTAGAAGACATTACTCATCATCCCATTCATGCTATTTCTGAATTATACCAGTTTTGAACTGAGTAATGTTACATTTACAACAATTTCATAACAAATTTTAAGTAATAATGCTTGCCACCCCCTTCCCACACACTCCAAGAAAAAGCCTCTAATATAATTTGAGGTGATATTTCCAACAAAAAGGAATGTTTGTGGACAAGGGAGCCAAACTTACAATGATGCCTTCATATTAAATATTTGATTTGAGTCTAATGTTTGTATTTCTTTGCACTCAATTTATCTGGATTGCCTTATATATTAGGTGGGCATGTCATTTTGTCTCACATCATAGATATTAGATACTCAGTCTTTGTCGGTTTACATTGTGATTTGTGGGGCATTTTCAAAAGGCATATATATATATATATATATATATATATATATATATCTTTTAACATTTTTCAAGTCTTTAATTAAATAAAAATGAAGTGCTTTGGTTATCTGATTTATGAGGCCATGAGGGTTCCATTGCCTTTGGCAAGGCCATGATTTAGCTTTGAAGTTTGAGCGGAAGTCAGAAAATTTTTTAAAATCATATAAATAGTAAAGGATCATTTCAACGATTTACGTCAAACTCTATAAAAATATTAAAATCCAAAGTACATATTTTTTTATTCAACATGAATCATCTATGCATTATGAAAGGTCTGTATAGCTTGTTAATGCTATTAAACAAAAATAAAGCCAAGGTCTGCTAAATTATGTACAACGCTGTAAATGAATCAAGCCGTTCATAAATAGTTCGGGCTTAACTCGATAAAAAGTTCGTTTATGTTTGTTTGTTTATAAAAAGCCAAACTTAAATTTTAGTTTTAGGCTTATTTAATAAATGAGCTAAGCCCGAGTAAAAAATATTGTTCATGAATAAACTCGTGAACATCAAGGCTTGATACAAAAGTAACAAAATAAGTTGAGCCTAGACTTATTTATGAGTTTGGTAATAAAATTGATATGAGCTTGACAAGTAAACTCATATCTTTCTAAAACTTTAATTAATTATAAGTTGAGATCACTAATCCAAACTAAATAGGCTAGATAATAAACTTGATATAGGCTTGATAATATAATTATGTTGAATCTCAAGCTCAAAAGCATGATATTGAACTTGAGTTTGGGCTTGATATTGAGCTCGAGCTTGGCTTGACTAATGAATTAAGCCAAGCCAAACCGAATTCAAACTTTTATACTTTATAACGAGTTCAAGCTTGAACATTATTTGTAGGCTTGTATCAAGTTCAAGCCACACTTGAACATTTTATTTTTGCTGTCGAATTGAGCTTGAAAATAACTTGAGTTTGGGCTTGATATTGGCTTGACTAGCCAAACCGAGCTTAAACTTTTATACTTTATAACGAGTTCAAGCTTGAACATTATTTGTAAGCTTGTATCAAGTTCAAGCCACGCTTGAACATTTTATTTTTGCTGTCGAACTGAGCTTGAACATTCACTACTCGACAAAGTTCAGCTCATTTACAGCCCTAAATTTATGTACTTTTTAAAACATAAATATACTTTTATATAGGAATATAAACACTACCTAAAAAGATCTAATCACAAAAGTGAAAAATTCTACAAAGTGAACATTAACACGCATGTAATCATGTAAATGAATGTTGACCATGCATTTAAGCACGTACATTTAAACTAAGGCTATAACTAAGCTTAGTTTAGCCAAGTGAGGCCAAGTTAAATATTGAAAATTCAAAATTATACATTTAATTTTATTTCAAATATGGGTCGAATTCGATTTTATTATTAAACTATATTACATGTTTAAAGATTGTTTCTTCTTTTTTAGCCAAATAAGCATGAGCTTATTTATGAGTTACTTAATTAACTTATTTTTTTCTCTTATATATAATATAACAAACACTAGGGGTAATTTTTTCCCCCCTTCAAAAATTTATACTAATAATTAATAAATAAATTTATATTTAAGTTCATTACATGAAATAATTTTTATTTTTAAACCTATAAAGATTAAATTCATCAATAATTAACCTTGCATCATTAAAAATTATATTAAAATTTTCATATAGGCTATTTATATTTTTATTAAATTACAAATCAATGATATCTTTAATTTAATCAAAAAAATTTTTTTTAAAAAAAATATTTTTGTAGGTTACGAGAACCCCCAGACCGATCGACCATACAGAATATATATATATATATATATATATATATATATATATATGGGGGGGGGGGTAAAAAGTCAACAAGAGAAATGGGCCTACGCTTTGGGCTCAAAGTCCACGCCGAGGATCGTGATCAGTCTGAAGACGGTCCCACTCAACCCATAATGTCCGAGATGAATTGTAAAATGTCCGAACACAAATTGGGAAATCCCAAGAACAATGCCGAGGATAATACCACCTCGGGTACTCAAAATTGGAATAAGCCTCAGAGCTCTTTCGGTCAAAGGAAACATCCCAGAAGGTTCCGCTGGCCTGGGCGGGTGTAATGGATACGTATACCAGGAAAATATCCAAAAATATCAAAGAAGAAGGCTGCCATCCCCGCATTGAATGACTCTGCAGCTAACCCCCTGACCGCATTTATGTGGAGAAGACACCTGAACAGTGCAATCTTGGCCACCATAACTCACAGAAGGTCAAGAAAGATGCATGATTGGACAGGCACTCGAGTGAAGACTCAAATAATCAACAAGTGTAGGATCAAGATGATCTGGAAGGATATATATAATGTAAGGAAATTCTTCATGGAAGGGGGGATGGAACAAAAAAGAAAAGGACTATAAACATTAAGAAGGAAGCTTGTATGTAAAGGATGATAATAAATATCGAAATTAACCTTCTCGGACTCTGGCCGAGGATTGTTTCTTGAATTTAAGCTCCTTATTTCATTCTCCTTGTGATCTTGACCTATCTCGCTAATTGTCTAAATAAATCTAGTCCAGCTTTCTTTTCCCACTCTCTACAAATTCATTGTTTTCGGGCTCTTTGGGTTGGTCCATACAATCTTGAGCCAGCACGTTAAAGTCGTGTCCTTACAATATATATATATATATATATATATATATATTATTAGTCAGACTTTCACCTTTGCTTTGTATCCAAGAATTAGGCACTTTTGGATATACGCCATTGTAAGTTTCTTAGAAAAATTTTCTCCAAAAAATTTTCTCGCCTCTCCCCGTGTGTGTGTTAAAAATACTTAATATTCTCAAAAAAAAAAAAAAACTTATTTAACTCTTGGGAGTGACATCATTGACCAAATGCACTCTTTCAAATATTAATATATCATCCCCACGACCTTTACGTACAACATTAAGCCATTTATAACTGTACTGACTTTCCACTAAACTCAGAGTCACTTAGATATACAACATATAGTTAAAACGACAGCATTCCATGATGCATGTGTGTGCCTTTTCATTAATGGTTTGGCACGTGCTCTCTCGTCATGCATGTCCCAATTTCATTGTTATTATTATTGTCTCTGCAACTTTTGTTCTATCATGCTTCGAAAATCCATACATGAAAAGGTATATGGCAAATGTTTCACCATCCTTTGCCTCCTCTTTAATGATATTCATTAATTAATCATGTTAGAAAAAAAATATATACATTGTCATACCTAAATTTACCCACTAATTCCTTGGTTATTGGTTACTGGTTATAACCCCACTTTCCCTAAATATGCACTCTCACATTTTTAATTAGTGCTTTGAGTTTAGTGGCTTTTTTTAACTCCCACATTCCCAACTAATTTTGATTTCATAGGTTACCTAAGGTTAATAAAGGCACTCATCCATGGTGGGTGGGTATCAATAGATAATTTGAATATTGTTCTTACCTCATAGGTTATCCATCAACTCATAATTTTAGGTCAAATTACGATCTTGTTTCATTAGTTATATCTAATATTCTAATTTCATCTTTAAATTATCGATTATTCTTAAAAGTTATATCACATGTTGACGTATTAATTTTGACATGTTAAGTAATATATTTATATTATAAAACGAAAATATATGCATTGTTAACATGTGGATTTTGAAATAGTATACTAAAAAACTAATTGGTATCCAAATATTTCGTTCCAATAGAAAAATTAAAATAGGTATTGAAAAGGAATTTACAACATTGATGTGAAGCCCACTCAAGCTGGTAAGAGTTCAGCGCACATCAGGCAAGTGCAAGACTTGTTTTTTAATATTATGAATAAAATAATTAGTTGATATGATATACAAAGTAGTCAAAGCAAGAAAGAAAAAAGTGTGGATTGGTTACAACTAAACATGAGGTTCCTTTTTCCGATAACTTGTAAGAAGTTGGTTTGCATTTAGGTTTTACCATTTAAACAAATTGTAATTTACAAAATTTATATATGACTTCAATTCTAATAAAGAGTTAATGAACTTAATTAAGACTAATGAAGCATATTTGTATTGCGATTACAATAGAAGTCACATTAAAACGAATGGTCATGTACCATCGCGCACCCTTGGTGGTGGTCACTACAAAAGTATAAATGCTTGTGTGGAGTAGGGGGCAAGGGCCGGGTGTTCAAGTTTTTAGGATGAAACTTTACACACATATACACTTAGATTAGGATAGAGTAAAAATTATATCTTATATAAAAAAAAAAATGGTCATGTTAATGGATGTCTTAAGAGCAATTATTAATAAACTATTATAGGAAATTTTTTAAACAAATTTCATGAAAAATATAAAAAACTGTAAAAAACTTCTTCTTTTTTCCCATAAAAAGTTTCTAAAATATATATCTTAAACAAATGCCCTTAGAGTATCCGTTAATATTTTCCTAAAAAAAATAAAATAGTTTTTTCCAGAACGAATTTCAACTTATGGTATTAGCTCCTAATAATTGTTCTTCATCATCAGATTAAAACATCAATTGATTTTTGTGTAGGAGGGGATCGAACCTTAAATCTATTATTTGATGACAATAAATTTTATAAGTTGAACTAACTGAAATCTAATTAACATTGAACAATACTATAATGTGAGTAATACTTACAAATTTAAATTCTGTTCAACTAGACAAGAAAAATAAAAGGAATAAGAAATATTTATTCATTGTGATCTGTCTAATCAACTGCAATGTTCTAACATGATGTAGACCTAAACTCCTAGACTGGATAATTATAATATCATAGCTAGGTTTAGAATGTTCATGTATGCATAGAGACTATAAAAACCATGCACACAATATATAAATATGACATATTAATAATGCAAAGTTAGTCTTCTTCATCGAGCATTCTCCATTTGATGATGCTCAAAATATCGTCAGTAAGTTACAAGGTTCTCCCACGTGCTTAGATCAACCTGTACAATGGCAAATAAGATGACCTCAAGAGGATACCGGTGTGGTACCGGCCAAAAACCCTCTGAAGGTCAAGTCAAATAATGCTCGCAACCCTAGAATGCCAGAGTTGGGGAAGAAATTACGCATACCTTAATTTGTGAGTGCCTTTGGGTTTTTATAGTAGTGTAGAACCGACCTTCTTTTCTTGTGCAAGAAGTCTTTTCCTTATAGAATTGTCATTAATGGGCATATATTGCGGAATCCTCCTCACATTTGGATTCTATTTCCATTGGGATTCTACAAACCAGAGTTATGGGTGAGACGCAAGTTATTTCCATTTATAAAGTGATGACACATGTACTTCGGATCCGTCCACCTTCTACCCGTGCACCCTTGATCTGTCCACAAAAGATCTGTTTGTTTCAATCCGTCATCTCAATTAAGATATCCAAGTCACATCAGACTTTACCCTTTTCAGCTGCCCCCTCACTCCTTAGGTTCGTGACCTCTTGGGGGACGGACTCATGGAGTGACAGTTTGATTTGCCCTCTAAGAGATAGACCTAGCCTGACATGCTAGCATAGGGTTAATTAATATTGGGTTATTAATGTTGTAGGACACGTGTCATCTACTTAGTGGCTGTTTTCTGGGAACGAAGCATCCCTTCGTCTTCTGTGTCGTTCCTTCTATATAAGCTTGCTTTTTCCTTCCTCATTTCTCACTTTCCATAGAAATCATACGATAAGAGCGCATCCGTCATCCTTGTCAGACGATCAATCCGTCCGATTACTTCATTTGTCATTTGCATCTCATAGCTACACATCCACAACTGGTAAGCACTCTTGTTCTTTTCTTTAATGAACTGTTATTTATTTTTGTACTACCGTCATCCATTTTAGATCCATCAATGTCTTAGGATTTACCGTCAAGTGTAGGTGACAGATGTCTAGTGCGTCGAGTAACCAATCATTTGTCCGCGACGAGGTGGGCAACGATGAAGTGTACCCGTCAGGTCAAAAAGACCATGTCACTTCAAGTGAAGAGAGGAGTTCGTCCGCCACTTCTCCTTCCTCAAGGGATGAGGATTTGGAGACGGATGGGCCAGAGAGTGACCTTAGTGACAGTATAAATGGAAACAAGCCCTTAATCCAATCCGTCGTCGGTCCTGACGGACTGAGGAAGTTCATAATGCTACCCATATGGACGGTCAATGACTTTACTTCTACAATTAAAGATTCTCACTTTAAAACGCTTAGGGATAAGTACCAAATACCCGTCAACATACCCTTCCGTCTGCCCTTCAAGTCGGAGAAATGTTACTACGAGGGGGTTAAAGGCGTCGAGGTCTATGAACAGATGCTCAAAGCAGGGCTCAGATTTCCCTTAAGCTCTCTCCATCGCCGTCTACTCCAATACTTGGGTCTGTCCGTCACCCAGATTTCCCCAAACACCTGAAGGGTCTTCCTCGGCTTAGAAGTTTTATACGGGGTGATGTCCAATGGGGCAAGGAGGCTGACAGTGGAAGATTTTTTTCATTGCTACCGTCCGGCGGAGATCACAAAGTCTAAGAATATGTATAGCTTTGTACCCAGGAGCCCATTGTTAAGGCTCGTGTGTGATACTCCAAATTTCAACAGAAATTGGAAGTCTAGGTATTTTTTCATGGATGGTGACGAATGAATGTGTTACCCTAGTGATACTGAATACATGCCCGTCGACACGACGTGGGGCATATTACCTCCGTCTGGTATGTATCCGTCTTGTTTCTAGGTATGATTTGTTGTTGTTTTTACTCGTTGTTATCTCACCGTCTATGTTTCTTTGTGTAGTTCGGGATCGTCCACAAGTTTCACTTGAGAAGTGGAGTTTTTTAGAAAAGATTTTTCAAAAGACGAAGTTGGAAGAAAGAACTTGGGCCAAACTGGTCAACCGAGATACCTTACACTGGTATTATGACGAATCAGAACCAAAAAAAGCTTCTTGTCGTTACGAGAAAAAATTTCGCGAACGTAAGTCCGTCGTCCAACGCTCTCTTATTTCTCTTTTTTTCTTTTTACATGTATATCCATCCGTTCTTACAGAAATGGAGGCCAGCAAAAGAAGGGCTTATATTAAGCAGCAAGTTTCTTTAAAAAAGAAACAAGAAGGTCAGATGGGTGCTGGGACGGGTACTTCCCAACTGTCTAGTATCAAAAGGAAACCGTTCTTGGAGAAGGCTGACCGTTAGCCTAAGAAGCCAAAAGTTGTTCCTGAGACTGTTGTGGGCCTACAAGCTGAGGCAAAAAAGATGGTTCCTCCTGCTGTCCATGGGAGAGGAAAAGGTCTCATGATGGGCGGTCAAGTTCCTCTAACAGAGAAACCACCCGTCCTCCTCCGTGAAGACTCTAGATATGTGCTGGAGAAGCTCTCGTCCATCATAACACCTGACGATTATAAGGATCTGGGTAACCATGCAACGAAGGCAATGGGGGAGACGGGGCTCTTCAGCACTGTGTAGGTATCGGCGCCCGTCCTCTCTCTTGTATTTATCTCTGTCAACATATGCCTTTGACCCTTTTTTTTTTCCAGGCAATGTTGATGATGAAGGGACTGATGGGGCGCTGCTTGAACCATGAAACGACCTTGGGCCGTCTTAGGGACAAGGCGAGGTTAATGGAGGAAGAGCTTATAGAGCTGAAGGCCTGGAAAGTAGTCCAGGAGAAGAAATTATCAATGCCCAAAGAGGCGAGGAAAGAGCTCGAGAGGCAAACGAAGCTTCAGAGACGGGTCCTAGAAGATAAAGAAAAGGAGATTGCAGATGTCAAGGACCATCTCCGTTAGGTCAAGGAGGAAGCGATACTCAAGTACCGCGACTCCGAGGCCCTTTTGTCAGAGCTCGGGAGTTCCTTTACTGAGGGCTTTGATGATTGCCTCCCGACTTGGACTTATCGAACATCAATATTGACGTCCAGGGTCAGACCTTCGTCCTGCCCATTCACTCCGAGAGTACAGATCAACTTTTTGGTGACGGTGCCCCCAGGAATGATCCATATGGTGATGGTGAGTCTGCCCACCAAGTCCAGGCTCTTGAAGTTGACCCTCGTCTATCTGGAATAGTTGAAGTGGAGAAGGCTGATGATCCCCACGTCTAGTAGTTTGATTTTTTTTTTTTTTTTACTTGTAAAAATTTTGTAAGAACTATCTTTGTACCGTTGTGAACAATTTGCCCCTTGTAGCTTTTCTTTTATTTAAGTAGTTACTTCATTCATTCAACTCTAAATTTCCTCTAAATTTTGTTGAATTTTTTATGTGCATAATTCACGATTCAATGCATCCGTTTTCTTGAATCCATACAGTTTTTGGACTTGCCAAATTTCCCCGTCTACCATGTGCGCTTCTAATTATACTATAAGCATTATTTGAACGTCTCTTGAATCCGTCCTTAATATTGATTTGAACGGGGATAGTTTTAGACAGCATAAGGGTCCGTCCTATTTGTAGATGATTTTGTATCCGTCCAGACATGATCCTTATTTAGGACCGTCTTTAATAGATATATTTGTCCACTTGTGGACTTCAAGATAATTTACATCCTTTTAGGGTGTATCCATCCACTCGTATGTATACGTCCAATTGTGGACTCGATAATTTTTACACCCTTTTAGGATGTATTCATCCATTTGTATGTGTACGTCCAATTGTGGACATGATAATTTTTACATCCTTTTAGGATGCATTCGTCCACTTGTGGATTTTGATAATTTTTTACACCATTTTAGGATGCATTCGTCCACTTGTGGACTTTGTAGATAAGTAGCTCAACAAAAGTAGAAAAAGTACGCAAGTATATCTGAATAAACTTTTATCATAAAAAGATTGTTCTTAAAAAGAAATAAAAAGTTACCCTTCGGGCTTATTATTGCAAAATTTAAAACTAATAGACTTGAAATGAATGTTAAATTAAACTAGGGAAATAGTAAGAGCTAAGGAGTGTCGCTCTATATCTGCTGCCATCTACTACTGGTAGTATTTTTTGAGATGCTCAATGTTCCACGGATAGGGCAACCTCCGTCAGTCTAAGGTCTCTAGGTGGTAGGTGTCTTTTCTTACCCATGAGGTGATTCTGTAGAGGCCTTCCCAGTTGGGCCCGAGCTTCCCTTGGGCGGGATCTCTAGTACTGCCCATCACTTTTCTTAAAACAAGATCTCCTACTTTGAAGTCTCTGTGCCTGATCCTGGAGTTATAGTATTTGGCCATGAGGTCCTGGTATCGTGCAAGCCTTTGCTCAATTGTTGCCCTGATCTCATCTATTCGATCGAGCTGTATACACATAGCCTCATCGTTCTTCCTCTCATTGTGATTGTTCATCCTGTAACTTGCGAGTCCGACTTCAGCTGGGATAACCGCTTCACTTCCGTATGCTAATTTGAATAGTGTCTCTCTTGTGAGTGTCCTAGCTGTCGTCCTGTACGCCTACAATACACTTGGAAATTCTTCCGGCCATATACCCTTTGCCCCCTCGAGCCGAGTCTTGATAATTTTTAGCAAGGATTGGTTAATGACTTCAACCTGTCCGTTGGCTTGGGGGTGTGCGGGTGATGAGTAATAGTTCTTAATCCCAAGCTTTGAGCAAAAGTTCCTAAAGGAGTCGTTGTTGAACTGCTTGCCGTTATCTGAGACCAAAACTCTTGGTATACCGTACTTGCAAATAATGTTCTGCCACACAAAACTGTGCACATTCTTCTCTGTGATAGTAGCCAGTGCTTCTACCTCTACCCATTTGGTGAAATCCTTAGAGTTGGGGAATTGCAAGAGTCACAATATCTGGATAGTGGATGCCAAAAAATAATGTCTCTCTCTCTCTCTCTCTCTCTCTCTCTCTCTCTCTCTCAAAGTGCTATCTCACTTACAGGCCACTTAGGGCCTGGAAGTAGCCTTCACCCTCAACCCAATTTGCATTGTAGAGGACTATAGCCAATCCCAAGGAACACTAAAGCTTCATAGGGGTGTTCTTGTGTAGGATTGGGTAGGTCCAACTTTCTATTCAATTGTGGGATTCAGATGGTCCAAAGGGGACCAGGGACTACCACCCATGGGAGTCAATACCGTACCATATCGGCCAGTACATACCGTACCGGTCTCGGTACACCTCTATTTCGTACCGAAAAAAATACCGGCCATACTGGCGAATTCCGGCCGTACCGGCCTCGTACTGGCCATACCGGACCGGAACACAAAATGCTGTTTTTTTTTTTTTTTAATTGTGGCAATTTTTTAAAGGCCGGATGGTAATACTCATGTATATTATAGTCATGAAGTAGATCCTTTTAATGGATGGGAGTAGATGATCCTATGTAGTTTGTGTTAACTTAATTATTTGTATTATTTGTTTTATTTGTATCCAATGAACAATTAAGTTTTTTGTTTTTTATATTGTGTTTTTTTTCTTTGTATGCAATGAACAACTAAAGTAATGTTTTATTGTAAATAGGAAGTAATGTTTTATGGTAAATAGAGATTTCGTGTGTGTGTATATATTAAATATATAAAATAGCGGTAAACCCGAAACGGTACACTGATATTGACCGGTATTCGAAATATATCGTACCGGTGGCCAAACCGGTACAGCCTCCGATACGGTATTGACTTCCTTGCTACCACCACCTTTCCTTTCTTCTCGATCCTTGGAGCCCTTCTCAGTATATGGATAGCGATTTCTCCAATACTGGTTTAGTTTTGGCCTCGATTGAAAAATAAAACTGGTTTAGATTCAGCCGCAATGGGAAAATAAAATGGAACAACGAATAACAATGTATCTACACAATTCTTCTTGGCTGATATGGGGTTGAGGATTCCTAGAGCACTTGAGAAGTCACGTTGGTATGTGCAGTGTCTTCGGCTTACACACACCGGGTGTGACACCAGGTCTTTTGTATGCATACATGCATGCACATTTGGACCATTTACTGAGTTTCGACCAACCCTTGACCAATTCGTGGTCTAGCCTTTACCTCTACACTTGCACAGTACAATCAATTAATATTTGCTTATCTGGCCTACCAATCTAGACAAAGACAAACAAGAAGTTATATGGTGTACCCGGCATATATGCCGGGTCACTCACAGAGTGGCGAGTCCCACACACTGTGGGGCCTGCCAGCCTGTGAGGTACCCGGCATATATGCCGGGTACAACATATAATTTTGCAAGACAAATAAGCATATGAAATGTCCATGTGCTCGCTACTATTGTGCATAAAGGAATATGCTACGGTGTTGCTATGCAAAATTAGAAGAAGTTGAGCCTTGAGTTGAGGAACTGAGGTGGTTTGATAGCAACTTTGATAAAGTACAACTTTGATGTCCATGTGCTCGCTACTATTGTGCATAAAGGAATATGCTACGGTGTTGCTATGCAAAATTAGAAGAAGTTGGGCCTTGAGTTGAGGAACTGAGGTGGTTTGATAGCAACTTTGATAAAGTACAACTTTGTAAAATCTAAATTTTTTTATTTATTTAAGATACTACTATATACTTTAACACGATTATTTTTGTAAAAAAAAGTTAATCAAAACAAGCTCACTCATACACAGTTTTAAGTGATGTAATATTAATATATTAAAAGCCAATAAAAATATATTCAATGGTATAATATTAATAAAAAAAAAATATATATATATATATATATATTAAATTACATATTTGGTCTGCAATTTTTTACATTTACTTCAAAATCATCCTTCCAATTAAAATGGTTTTTAAAAAATGTTCATAATGAATGACACTTTAAAATGGTCAAAAAAAATTGTCCATAATGAATGGAAATTGCTGATGTAGTATATAAAATTAAATAAATCGATAAATTTTGAAGACTTAGAGCCTATGATGTGGCATAATTTTATTTTCCAATTAGCTTCTTCCATCCAATGGATGAATACAATGACATTTTTGGAACAATTTTGAATGTAAAAGGTCTAAAATTAAACATTTTAAAGTATAATTTATAACAGAGGTTAAAGGTTAAGGTTTAAATATACAATTTGTATCATGTGCAATTTAAACCAATCCATTAGAAGACATTACTCATCACCCCATTCATGCTATTTTTGAATTATACCATTTTTGAATTGAGTAATGTTACATTTACAACAATTTCACAACAAATTTTACGTAATAATTTTCACTGGTTTTGATATAAATCCATTACTAATATCACTTTTTTACCTACTAATAAAATTTATCACTTTTGATTTGTTGTGAAATTTCTATGAAAATAAAAATTTTTCTTTCGAATCAAATTAAACCATTTCTCTTTTATCTCTCAATTAAATGATGGGAGTGGACTTGAAGATCCTCTCCAATCTCTACTTAGTATACAGGTAAATTACCGGCCCCATTCTGACCACCAAAAAAGCCTCCGGTGGGGTATTCTTATAATGCAAAGCCACAGAAAAATATAAAGTTAAAGCCTCCAATATATAATGCTTGCCACCCCCTTCCCACACACTCCAAGAAAAAGCCTCTAATATAATTTGAGGTGATATTTCCAATAAAAAGAAATGTTTGTGGACAAGGAAGCCCAACTTACAATGATGCCTTCATATTAAATATTTGATTTGAGTCTAATGTTTGTATTTCTGGACTGCCTTATATATTAGTTGGGCATGTCATTTTGTCTCACATCATAGATATTAGATACTCAGTCTTTGTCGGTTTACATTGTGATTTGTGGGGCATTTTCAAAAAGCATATATATATATATATATATATCTTTTAACATTTTTCAAGTCTTTAATTAAATAAAAATGAAGTGCTTTGGTTATCTGATTTATGATGCCATGAAGGTTCCACTGCCTTTGGCAAGGCCATGATTTAGCTTTGAAGTTTGAGCGGACGTCAGAAAATCTTTTAAAATCATATAAATAGTAAAGGATCATTTCAAGGATTTACGTCAAACTCTATAAAAATATTAAAATCCAAAGTATATATTTTTTTATTTAACATGAATCATCTATGCATTATGAAAGATCTGTATAGGCTTGTTAATGCTATTAAACAAAAATAAAGCCAGGTCTGCTTCAGCTAAATTATGTATAAGGTTATAAATGAATCAAGTCGTTCATAAAACAGTTTAGGTTTAGCTCAATAAAAAGTTTGCTCATGTATGTTTGTTTATAAACAAGCTATGCTTATGAAAGATCTGTATTGGCTTGTTAATGCTATTAAACAAAAATAAAGCCAAGGTCTACCTCAGCTAAATTATATATAAGGTTGTAAATGAATCAAGTCGTTCATAAAACAGTTTGGGCTTGGCTCGATAAAAAGCTTGTTCATGTATGTTTGTTTATAAATAAGCCAAGCTTAAGCTTTAGTTTTAGGCTTGTTTAATAAACAAGCCGAGCCCGAGAAAAAAATATTGTTTATGAACAAGCTCGTGAACATCAAGGCTTGTACAAAAGTAATAAAACAAGTTGAGCCTAGGCTTATTTATGAGTTTGGTAATAAAATTGATATGAACTTGACAAGTAAACTCATATTTTTCTAAAACTTTAATTAATTATAAGTTGAGACTACTAATCCAAGCCAAATAGGCTAGATAATAAACTTGATATAGGCTAGATATTAAACTTGATATAAACTTGATAATATACTTATGTTGGATCTCGCTACAACAAAAATGGGCTATGGTGACGAAATCTAGTGAGGATAAACAATTTTGTCACCAAATGATAACATTCAGTGAGGAAAAGAAAAATTCGTCACCAAATATTATAAAAATTTTAAAATTGGTGACAATTAATATTTTGTCACCAAAGATGTAGCAATTGGTGACGAAATATTTATTTCATCACTATAGGTCATGAGAAAAAGGCAAACTTAAAATGACGAAATATTTGCGTCACCAAAGACTTACTAGAGGTGACGAATACGAAATTCTAAATTCGTCACCCAATATTGGGATGTAGGTGTTTTTGGTGAGCTCAAGCATGATATTGAGCTTGGCTTTAGGCTTGATATTAAGCTCGAACTTGGCTTGACTAATGAATTAAGCCAAGCCAAGTCAAGCTCAAAATTTTATACTTTATAACGAGCTTAAGTTTGAACATTATTTGTAGGCTTGTATCAAGTTCAAGCCAAGCTTGAACATTCTATTTTTGCTGTCGAATTGAGCTTGAACATTCACTACTCGACAAAGTTCGGCTCGTTTAGAGCCCTAAATTTATGTACTTTTTAAAGCATAAATATACTTTTATATAGGAGTATAAACACTACCTAAAAAGATCTAATCACAAAAGCGAAAAATTCTACAAAGTGAACATTAACACGCATGTAATCATGTAAATGAATGTTGACCATGCATTTAAGCACATACATTTTAACTAAGGCTATAACTAAGCTTGGTTTAGCCGAGTCAAAATTCAAAATCATCCATTTAATTTTATTTCAAATATGAGTCAAATTCGAGTTTATCATTAAACTATATTACATGTTTAAAGATTGTTTCTTCTTTTTAACCAAATAAGCATGAGCTTATTTATGAGTTACTTAATTAACTTATTTTTTTCTCTTATATATAATATAACAAACACTAGGGGTAATTTTTCCCCCCTTCACAAATTTATACTAACAATTAATAATTAAATTTATGCTTAAGTTTAAGTTCATTACATGAAATAATTTTTATTTTTAAACCTATAAAGATTAAATTCATCAATAATTAACCTTATTGTGTCATTAAAAATTATATTAAAATTTTCATATAGACTATTTATATTTTTAATAAATTACAAATCAATGATATCTTTAATTTAATCAATAATAAATTTAAAAAAAAAAAATTTGCAGGTTACAAGAACCCCCACACCGACCATACAGAATATATATATATATATATATATATTATTAGTCACACTTTCACCTTTGCTTTGTATCCAAGAGTTAGGCCCTTTTAAATATACGCCACTGTAAGTTTCTTTAAAAAACTTTCTCTCCCTTCCCCGTGCGTGTGTGTGTGTGTTAAAAATACTTACCATTCTCAAAAAAAAAAAAAAAAAAAAAAACTTATATAACTCTTGTGAGTGACACCATTGACCAAATTCACTCTTTCAAATATCAATATATCATCCCCATGACCTTTACGTACAACATTAAGCCATTTATAACTGTATTGAATTTTCACTAAATTCAGAGTCACTTAGATATACAACATAACCACCGCACACCCTTGGTGCGATGGTCACTCTATAAATATAAGTGTTTGTGGAGTGTGGTGGGTAAGGGTCGAGGTTCAAGTCTCCAAGAGGGAGTTTCACACACATATACACTTAGATTAGGCTACAATAGAATTCTATCTTGTATAAAATATTTACACACACACACAACATATAGTTAAAACGACAGCATTCCATGATGCATGTGCGTGCCTTTTCATTAATGGTTTGGCACGTGCTCTCGTCGTGCATGCCCCAATTTCATTGTTATTATTATAATTATTATTATTATTATTATTAATGTCTCTGCAACTTTTGTTCCATCATGCAACGAAAATCCATACATGAAAAGGTATATGGCAAATGTTTCATCATCCTTTGCCTCCTCTTTATAGATATTCGTTAATTAATCATGTTAGAAAAAAATATATATACATTGTCATACCTAAATTTACCCACTAATTCCTTGGTGTTATTGGTTACTGGTTATAACCCCACTTTCCCAAAATATGCACTCTCACATTTTTAATTAGTGCTTTGAGTTTAGTGGCTTGTTTTTTAACTCCCACACTCCCAACTAATTTTGATTTCATAGGTTACCTAAGGTTAATAAAGGCACTCATCCATGGTGGGTGGGTATCAATAGATAATTTGAATATTGTTCTTACCTCATAGGTTATCCATCAACTCATAATTTTAGGTCAAATTACAATCTTGTTTCATTAGTTATATATAATATTTTAATTTCATCTTTAAACTATCGATTATACATAAAAGTTATATCACATGTTGACGTATTAATTTTAACACGTTAAATAATATATTTATATTATAAATGAAAATATATGCATTGTTAACATGCAGATTTTAAAACAGTATACTAAAACTAATTGATATCCGAATATTTCGTTATAATAAAAAAATTAAAATAGGTATTGAAAATGAATTTACAACATTGATGTGAAGCCCACTCAAGCTGGTAAGAGGTCAGCGCGCATCAGGCAAGTGCAAGACTTGTTTTTTAATATTATGAATAAAATAATTAGTTGATATGATATACAAAGAAGTCAAAGCAAGAAAGAAGAAAGTGTGGATTGGTTGATCGTGCATGCCAGACGATGCTTTCGAACAACTAAACATGAGGTTCCTTTTTCCGATAACTTGTAACGAAAGTTGGTTTGCATTTAGGTTTTACCTTTTAAACAAATTGTAATTTACAAATTATTTATATATGACTTCAATTCTAATAAAGAGTTATTGAACTTAATTAAGACTAATGAAGCATATTTGTATTGCGATTACAATAGAAGTCACATTAAAAAGAATGGTCATGTACCATCGCGCACCTTTGGTGGTGGTCACTACAAAAGTATAAATGCTTGTGTGGAGTAGGGAGCAAAGGCTGGGGGTTCAAGTCTTTAGGAGGAAGTTTTACATACATATATACTTAGATTATGGTAGAGTAGAAATTCTATCTTGTATAAAAAAAAAATGGTCATGTTAATGGATGTTTTAAGAGCAATTATTAATAAACTATTATAGGAAATTTTTTATACAAATTTCGTGAAAAATATAAAAAACTGTCAAAAACTTCTTCATTTTTTCCATAAAAAGTTTCTAAAAATATATCTTAAACAAATGCCCTTAGAGTATCCGTTAATATTTTTCTAAAAAAAAATAAAATAGTTTTTTCCAGAACGAGTTTTAACTTATGATATTAGTTCCTGATAATTGTTTTTCATAATCAGATCAAGACAACAATTGATTTTTTGTGTAGAAAGGGATTGAACCTTAAATCTATTATTTGATGACAATAAATTTTATAAGTTGCACTAACTGAAATCTAATTAACATTGAATAATACTATAATGTGAGTAATACTTACATATTTAAATTCTGTTCAACTAGACAAGAAAAATAAAAGGAACAAGAAATATTTATTCATTGTGTTCTGTCTAATCAACCGCAATGTTCTAACATGATGCAGACCTAAACTCCTAGACTGGATAAGTATAATATCAGAGCTAGGTTTAGAATGTTCATGTATGCACAGAGATTATAAAAACCATGCACACAATATATAAATATGACATAATAATGCAAAGTTAGTCTTCTTCATCGAGCATTCTCCATTGATGTGTAAGCTCGTTAATGTAGCACAAAGAAGATAAGAACAGGAATTGACCTACATCATGTTATACTATAGGGAGTATATTTTATTATTTTAGTGCAAGCATATATAGGGTTAGGCGGATATTAATAAATAATACGATATATCGTAATTGTTCTATTGGTAGTTGCAACTAGCAAAGAGTGACCGGAGATTTATGCAGAAACCCAAATCAACCCATGTACAATGAACCAAGGAAAAAATTATTGGCGTATAATTATTTACATTTCCTATCTTAAAATTTGTCTCTTTTTGATTTTAATTATTGCTTAACTTATCATCATCATATTATGACTGAGTATCTTTACTTTAACGGCACTGAAATTGATGGGAATTGGGAGTTGCTTGGCTAGCTGTGAGATTAAATCGTGTCAATATGTTAATACCGTACATTTTGGAGTGTCCAATATATACACACTAACCTTGTCACACGCTTTTCACGTGGAATGAGGTTTTTTTTTTTTTTTTTTTTGTTTAGTGTCATAATTTTTCTTTTTAAGAAAAAAAATTTGAATAAGTTTATTTTGAAAACATGGACTAGTAGGAGAGTGTCCTATTTTGTAAGCATTTTAAGTAGAGTTGGATATATATTTTTACCGAATTATCCTCAAATTTTTTCTTCATTAAACATAAGGTTTATGGGTATTTTGGATTCATATAAAAGTGTAGTCCAAAAAGAAGAATCCTCTTATAGATAGTATAAATATTTTTTTTTCTTTTTGAGAGGTAAAAATTCAATTTATAGCGTCCGTTTTTAATGATTGTCCTTTATCATCATATCAAAAAATCAAATGGATTTTAGTATAAGCAAGAATAGAATCTCAAATCTATTATTTGACAACAATAAACTTTACTAGTTAAACTAACTTAAACTCAAAGGAACGCCCAAGTTAATGTTGTGGGCCTATACCTTTTGGATTTTAATTTAAATCAATTGTCCATGAAAAATATTTGGAACACAAAAACTTATACAATTTTGTCATAACCCACCACATTGCGAATTATGAGTAGTAAAGTTACATATATAAAGCTGTCATTATGGAGAATCTTTTTATTGCAAGAAAATTGATTGTATTCACCAATTTTTATTGCTACTTATTATAATTTATTGCTATACTACACCATGATTAATATCATGATTAATGCATTATAAAGTTTTGTTAAGAATGAAAGTGATATTACTCAAATGACAATAGCTAATGTGAACTGTAGAGATGACAGGCCTAGAAACGTATATTGGGCCGTGGGCCTTATTTGAGGACATTTAATGGTCCGAGGATAGTTAAACGTTAGTATGGAAATGCAAATTAGTGGATGAAGAGAGGGGATTGATCATAAAAGCTTCAGGAAGGTTGTCTGAGGACAAATGCCTCATCGGCTTAATGGTGCAGAGATCAAAAGGGTTAACCGCACATCAATAGCAACGTTTCAGGCAGTTCTACTGGTGAGGATAAGCATCGAGAATGAATAAGATAAAGGGAAGCTAAGAAATATGTAAGAGAAAGCTGCTACCACCGTATTAAAGGCTCTACAGTTAACTCTCTAGCCGCATTAATATGGAGGTGAAATCTGAACAGTGATATTCAACCTTACAGCTATTCTCAAAGATTTCAGGAAAGTGCTGATGAGATAAGGATCAGAGCAAAGCAATTTGATTTACACGTGGAGGGTGGAGATGAAGCAAAGGAAATGAATATAAGGAAGAAAGACACCATAATACGAGGATCATCTAAAAATTTGTAAGAAAGACTGTAGGACTGAGAACTAGAATTGTAACCAAATTCAAAAGAAATATGTACTAGAACTATTCTCCTCGAACTGGGCCAAGGAAGATTTTCTTTGGATAAATCCATTTTATCTTTGTTTTCTTATCATCTGAACTCACTATAATTGTTATCCAACTTATTAGAGCTTAGTTTCGAATCCACTCTTTACAAATTCATTGTATTAAGCTCTTTGGGCCTAGATCCTTTTACCTTTTTGGGCTTAGGATCCAAACCATGTCTTTACATGAACCATTGTGACAATGTTATATTCCTAATACTACTCGGTCTATTGATTCATACATCATAGGTTGAAACTCTACCTCCAAAAAAAAAGTCTACTCATTCATCATTGTCGCCTTGTATAAATTCACCGCCCTAACTCTTATAATAATAACTAAGCTTTTCACAAGCGTTATTCTTTTTTTAAATAAAAAATATAATATTTTAAAGTCATAATCTCAAGTACTTAGAGTTTGTATAAAATGTGTGTACTAATTTTTTAGAATTTGATTTTCTTTTTCCCTTTATGTTTTAACCTATTTTATCCAATCTTTCAAGTTGAGAAAGTGACTTTATTAAGACGGAGTGTTTGTGGTGGATTTAGTGAGATTAGAATTTGATTAATAGTGTTGTGGGTTGCAGTTAGCTCAACTGGTAAAATCTTTGATAGCTGTATAAGAGATTTTGGGGTTCAATCTCCGCCTATACCAAAAACTAATTGATGTCTTGGTCTGATGATAAATAACTATCATTATGAGCGGACGACAAAGGTTCAAACTCTCTCAAAAAAGAATTTGATTAATAGTTTTAAATTTCTCAATTTTTCTATATTTCCTAAAAATGTCTAATCTCATATAATTTTCAATTAGGTGATATGCTTATTTTTTGAAGTATAAAAAGCAGATACTAAATAATTATATATATATATATATAAAATAGCCTCTCTATATGTGCCTCTCTTTTTCCACTAAAAAAAAAAAGATAATATTAACAAGTCTTAACCAAGTATAAGATATAGTTTGAGCATAAATCGTACGTCTTATTTATATGAAATTTGAAGTTTTTTATTTTTACTTTTAAATTTTGTTTGCACATTTTTTAATTTTAAAAAGTTGAAAATCTGGCTTTAAAAAAATGTATGTGTGTGGGATGATTAGCGGGGAATTTGAAATTTTTTTCGCCCTTTTTATTCAATTTTTGATATATTTTGAGAATGTAGTGTCTTATTTTTTATTTTTTTATGTGGCCATATGTGTTGGGTTGTTAGTGGGAATAGAATTTAATGTTGCAATTTTAGGTTTCTCAATTTATTAGAATTTATCTTTATCATTTGACACTCGAGGTTTATTCTTTTCTCTCTCTCTCTCTCTCTCTCTCTTAATAGACAATTGGATTAAAGTATATGGCATATGCATGAAAATTGCTCTTTATAATACCAATTGATCTAAAATTCATAGTTTTATTCTAGTAATAATAATAAGAGAATGAATGTCATAAGGATATTGGTTTATAAATTATTTTTAAAATATCTTATAATTTTTTTTTTACAAGATATAACTTTTATTCTAACATAATTTAAGTGTATATATGTGTAAAGCTCTTTTTTAAAGACTTGAACTCCGACCCTTTCTCTCCACACTCTACAAGTACTTATATTTGGTAAAGTAACCATCACACTAAATGTGTGTAATAATTTTTTTTTTTTTTACAGCATACTAACCACAAAAAAGTTTCCAGGCATTTACTTATTTTTTTAATTTTATGAACTGGAATATTTTTTAAAGTTCTCATGTATCATTGCAGGTTCTGTCTGCGCTCTTTATGTGGACTTAGAATTCCGTGCTAAAAGTGGAGATGTATTTCCATTTAATTTCCTATGGACTTCCAAAAGTTGACTTGACTTTAGGCTGGACAATTTTATTTGGGTAAATTTCAGAAAATATCTCTGAAGTTTGGGTTAATTACAGTTAGGTTCAAGGTATTTTGAAAATGATCAATTTGGTTCTTAAAAGATAAAAATACCCTTACACGGTTAACCCTCTTACCCTCCTCCATTACACTTTTCTTTACTTCTCTTTTTTTTTTCTTTTTTTCTTTTTTCCTCAAGCAACCCATTACCCTTTGTTTCCCCTCTTCTTCCTTATACCTCTCTTTCTCTTCCCTCTCATCTCGTCTCTCTCTACCTCCTTCACCGATCAAAGCCATGATTTGAACCGATCTCAGCCATGTTTTGAAGCCACACCGCAAATTTAAAGCTACACCATCGTTCTCAAGTACCACCGTTGAAAGACGCCTCCACCACCGATTGTTGCCTCTCTTACTAGCTTGTTTTGATTTTAATCTAGTTGTGGCTTCTTCTTTTTTGGGTTTTTTTTTTTTTTTTTTTTGTGGTTTAGGTTGATCTGGTATTGGTGGATTGTGGTGGTTGTGGGTTGTAATGGGTTGCTTTTCGTAGTTGTGATTGAGGTGGTCGGTGGTGGCTGGTTAATTTTTTTGGTCGGTGGTTGATGGTGATGATTGGTTTAATTTGGCTGGTGGTTGAGGGTTTTGGTGATGGTGGTGAACTATGATCTGGTAGGGGTGAGCTGTGGGTGGTGGTGGGATGCTGCGAGGTGGTATCGTTATTGGGTTTTGTGTTTTTCTTTGGGTTTTATGGCCGACGGTGGTTGTCAGTGGTGGTGGTGGTTTTCGGTATGGGGTGGATTTGCAGTAGAGGTGTGTGGGTTCCAATGGGGGTAGTGGTTTGCTATAGGTTTTTTGGATTTGGGTCTTGATGCTATGGTTTTGGCCATGAGAATCAAAGGAAGCACCGAAAGGGAGAGTGGGAGAGCAGGTCTGTGAGAGAAAAAGCTGTGAGAATCAAGGAAGAACAGAGAGGGAGAGTGGGAGAGCAGGTCTGTGAGGGAGAAAGACAAGTAACGGAGGGTTAAGAGGGTTTACAGTGTAAGGGTTTGTCTTTTAAGGACCAAATTGGTCATTTTTAAAATATCTTGGACCTAATTGTAATTAACCCAAACATCAAGGGTGTTTTCTGAAATTTACCTTTTTTTTTATGCAACATGCCAACAATTGTTTTTTTTTTTTAAAGAGCTCCCTCGAAACTGATAGCCAAAAATGAATTTGCCTTCTTAGAGCATCAACATTAGTAGAAGTAAGCTTTTAATTTATTTTATACCAATTTTTTTTTACACACTTATTTTTACAAAACACTTACATCAATTCATTTATTATACACTATATTTTATATAAATAATATTTTTATATTATTTTTAATATTATTTTATCTCCCGTTTCTTTTTCCTATTCTTCCTCTTCTTTCTTCTTTACTCTTTTTCCTTATCTCTCTGCCGTTTCCTCTTTCTTTTCTTTCTCTTCTTTCTTCCTCTTTCTCTTACGGTCAGATCAACATCACCATCAAAACCTAGAAGCACCATCACAAGCACTCCATCAACACCACAACCATCACAAGCACCACAACGCCTCTCCAATCCACCGATCTCCATCAACACTCCATCACAAGCACCACAACCATCAAAACCGAGTAGCACCGATCCACATCATCGATCGACATGCAGCTGCAGCGATGGCGAAGGTGATGAACGCCTCTCCAGTCGATCCATAAGCAACGATCCAGTCGATCCAGGCAATGGCAACGATCTAGTCGACCCAGGTGATGGCGACGCGATCCAGTTGATTTTGAATTGCTGTGTTTGTGGTTGATTTTTTATTTTTGTAGTTGATTTTTGATTTTGTGTTTGTGGGAGTGTGTGTCTCAGAGGAAGAAAGAAGATGAAAAGGGAGAGAATACGTTAGTTCTGCAGATGAAGAAGAGAGAGAGAAAAAGGAGTGAAATTAGAAATGATTAAAATATTAAATGCAAGAGCTACAGTAATCATGCATATATGCACGGTTGTTGTAGCTCTTGTGCATTTATGCACAATTTTACACCCACTGATGTGGGTTTTTTTTGCTTAAAATATGTAAAATCAATTACTTTTTCTATTTTACAAGACTTTACACATATTGATGCTAATGCTCTTAGGCGTAAAGAATGGACAACCAATGTTAGTTCGAAACCTGTTAAGCAATAGCTACGAGTATGTTGTTTCTTTCTCATGTCCACCAATGAAAACCAGTCATTAACAACAATAATCACAACTATATATATATATATATATATATATATATATACTCTAAAAGAGCATTTCCAGCAAAGCATGTAAAAACAACTTTGTTTTAGGAACTCACTTTACAATATTATCAACATCAAATATATATATATATATATTTTTTTTATAAACAACTCATTTAAATAATAACAAACGTCCACCACAAAAACCAACACAATAGCAACAACCACCTCCATCACCTCCATTGTCGCCCCATCAGCCACAACCACAACCACAAACCACAGCAAAATATATATAGCCACCAACAACCTTCCTTTTCCACTTCTCAACCTGCAACCACCAACCACAAAAAAAAAAAAAAACAAAAAACAAAAAACAAAACAAAACAAAACAAACAAACAAACCCACAATCCAGCCAACCTTCCTATTCCACTTCTTAACCGCAACCACAAACATAGCACAACTTAATAGAAATCAAACAAATCGACCCGCAATCAAGCCATCAAAGCACAGTCACTATGACCCATGACACACGACCTAACTAGCCAAATCGACCTACGAACCAATCGGACCCATCAAAGCACAGTCGCCCATGACCTGCAAACCAATTGAACTACATGACATTGAAGAGACCCATGGCCACACCATCGAGCATGGCCAACCCAAACCCATAACTTCAAGCACAATGACACCTCACAAATCACAAAATTGGCAACCCCAAACCCACAAATTCGATCTCCACGCTGATGCCCACAAATCCGATCTCACCTTAATGCCGATGCCCACGAATCCAATCTCACCTCAACACCAATGTCCACAATCCAATTTCACATGGGCTAGGGTTGGAGTTGAGAGGAGAGAGTAGAGGAGAAGTGAGAGAGGAGAATGAAAAGAAAAAAGAGAAAAGAAAAAAATATGCATGTGAGGTGAGAAGTGAGCGTGTGGGGAATAAAAAAGTATTTTTTGTTATACTGTCCAACTATAGTAAGCTGCTAGAGATTGCAGCCCACTATAGCAATCACTCAAAATTTTTAACTTTACCTGCTTTTCTATAGTGTGTGTTTTTGGTGTTTTGGTTGCTAAAATGACTATTTAGTCATTTTAGCAACCTTATTGTGAGTGCTCGAATATTTTAACAAAAATTAGGGCAAATCTCCTCCCTATTTGCTTTCCCAAACCATTTTGAGAGATATGCATGGGCTCTAGAAAAAAATGTATAGGTACAAAATCATATAGGTTATGAAATCTGGGATGCTTGGTTTTATGGTCCATTTGAATTGAGAGGGAGGGAGGAGGAGTAGAGTAAAATTAACTAAAAATATATTAATATCTGGTCAATTCTATTATACTCCCCTCTCTCCCTCAATTCAAACAGGCCATTAGAGTTGAAAATATTAAAATCATCTTACTACATCATACACAAGTGCAACACATGTGCAAAACAAAAAATAGAATGAAAGAAATAGTCTCTAAAAAATTGGAAAAAGTATTTTATATCAAATGATACTACGTCATCCGAGTTAAAATCCAATAAACAAGAGATATGTGTGCAAAAATAATTACCTACTAACACATATCTTTCAATTGTTAGTGGGTTAGTTATTTATTACTGACGCATCTCACATTTATTAAATTTTAATACAACTAATATGGTATTATTTGATACCAAAAAACTTTTCAAAAAATTGAAGTAAAAACATAAATTTTTCAAATTTTTATATTTTATTTTTATAGGTAAATAATGGAAAATGAGAGGTCTGTTATCAACCACGGATATAGGACAACGCAAAAATTTAAAAGTGTTAAAGCTGAAGGAAGGTGCCGGGTGCGTATGGTATGGTTTGTTTTGAATATGAAAAAAATGTCTATACACTTCAAAACAAAGACAAAAGTCAGTGTAATTAATTTCATAGAACTGAAGGAAAATCAATGCAATTTTCCTTCATAGTCTTGAATACTATTATCGAGGATGGACCTAAAGCTAGATGGGGACCATGGACCCCCTAGATTTTTATTTTTATTTTTATTTTATATATATAATTTAAAATTACATCCAAAATAATTATACTTTGCCCCCCTAAAAAAATTAAAACTTGATAAATAACCTCAATAAAAAAGTTAAGCATCACATTCATTGTCATTAAGGAATTTCCTTATATTTTGTAGTAACATTTATTGTAGTTTTGGTATATATTTATTTATTATGTTTTTGATGTTGTACTAAGCTTGTTTATCATCACTGTAAGTTTTTAGTAAAAATTAGTAGCGACTCTAAAAGTTTTTGTTATTTACACAAAATAAATTGTATTTTCTTAAAATTGTTTAAACTTTGGCCACTGTACCTACCATTCTTGATTCTACCTTATGATAGCTTCTGTATTCATCAAAAAAAGTAATGGCTTCTGTAAAGTCTAAAAATGATATCCGGGATTCTATGATCACAAAAACAGAGAAATCATATATTTCCCGTATTCTAACATAGATATGGACAAACACATAAAAACAACAATAATATAAATCATATCTCTTACCTAATTTAAAAAAAAAAAAACTATAAAAAAAGTAATTAAAAAAAAAAAGAACAAGAAAACTGCAGCATACAAGTCATGAAGATTAATGGAAATATTAATAAATCCAGCGAGAGACATCATATATCATTATAAGCCCTTCAACACATAACTATAGTGACCCATTTACAAATTCTACACGCCCAAGAACCCAGTCACCATTCAGGACCACACCATTCTCGCACAGTTACATTGATTCCTCCTAGCTAGGTGCTACTAATTATAAAGCTAAGATAGTTTTTTTTTTTTTTCTTTTTTTTGGTTACAATAAAATAACTCTCTTTTTTCCTCATCATTCATTAGGAGTAGGACCATGAAGCTTGACCAAACACCACCAAATAAGAAAAAAAAAATGCAACCATAAAATTGACCAATTTTCTATCTTTTTAGGGCCACAGTGATGATGATGATTAATCAAAAAACATATCTGCCGAAGCCATGATGGGTTGGTTATGATAGAGCAAGTTCAAGGGGTTAATGAAGCTATCAGCTGAGGCAGCAGCAGTTGTGTTTAGATGAGTGCCGTACACCCCACCAACACTGCTTGTTGCGTCGATGAAATTCAGGATCTCATTAAGAGACACTAATCTCTGACTCAGTTCCACCACTTGAGCCCTCAAAATTGAATTCTCAGCCTCAACATTCATGAGGTGCTGGGTGGTGATGTTTATGCTTGTGAGGATTTGGTTATTGTCCTTGCTTAGCTGTGTCACTTGCCCCATCAGATCATCCAAGTGCTTTTGTTTTCTCATCCTGGACCGCCTCGCTGATTCTCGATTAGATTGCATTCTTTTCCTTTTTCTTTGATCCATTAAAACCTGCAAGTCCCCCTCAGACCCTGAGTTTTGGGTTGGGGTTGAGGAATTTCCACTAGAGGAAGCCATTATTTTTTTTTTTTTTTCAATTTTTAACACCAAAGAGAGATTAAGATTCAAGAAAAGTCAAGGTCTTGAAAATCCCAGAGCAATACTAGCAATAATAATAATAATAATACTTAGCTAATTTGAGATGATACTATATATATATAGCTATATTATTATATAAAACTCAGGCAGGAATGAAAGATGGTTTATGAAAACACATAGAACCAGTAGAGGAACACAACAGAGAACGATTGAACTAAATGGGTCCTGCGTCTGAGTGAGGAATTGATCATAAACCCGGAACGGAGAATTTCACTAAGAACTGGAGACATCAATCTCAAACGTTAACAACAATATATTCAGCATCAAGATTCAAAACAAGAACACAGTTTTCTTTAGCAGATCTAAGCAAAAGGAAGAACCTTTCTGCTGTGAGGAATGGAGATTTCCAGAGATTGACTATATGGGTTTTTGGTAGTGAATCCAAAACTCAAGTTTTAGCAGCCAAACACAGAAAATCAAAACCTTAAAAAGAGTTGGAACCCACAAAGAAGAGGTACCAACAAAAACAGAGGAAAAACAGAGCAAAAGAAGCAGAATTTCCTTTAATTTAAACCAACAGAACCTCAGATCTTACAAGAGGAAACTAGAAGAACAGAAAAGCTTGAAACCTATAGAAGGGAAGGAAAAGAGAAGAGGAAGAGGTTATTGAAGGTATTGAGAAGGCAATATATAGAATAATAAAAGAAGAAAGTGTGGGCAGAGATTAATAAAAAATAATAATAAAATGAATAAAATTATCAAGAGAAAAAGAAAAAGAAAAGTTAAATTTAAAACCTTCTAATTCTTCTAATTTAAGTATAACAAATTTGATTCTATGGCTTTAAAATTAAGACTAAAAATATTTAGTAAAAAAAAGATTAAGACTAAATCTAACGATTCTAACCAATCAAACCCTACAGCCTTTAAGTAATAATATATTATATTTTGAGATTTTAAAAAATAAAAAATTAGCCCATTTAAGTGGTATGGCACTATATTGAAAATGTGTTTGAAACTTTAAATGCGCTGTACTAATTACTTAAATTGTAAAATAAGAGAGAATTTTTTTTTTAAAACCTGTCAAAAAAAATTTAAAATAATAAAAAAAATCTACTTTTTGGAAAAACCCAACGTATTTTAATATAATTTTAATGTTTAAATTGTTACTTTAAAAAAAGAATTGAAAAAAAAAACCTCAAAAAACACACTTTATTTTACCATAAAAAATATATCTATCAGGGTTTAAATTGTTATTTTTTTAAGCCTCATGATTTAATTTTTTATTTTCAGAACTATAAAATTTAATTTATTACTATTTTAAAGCTCAATTTTTATTTTAAGTTACTAAACTTTATGTGAATAAAAATATTTTTTTGAGAAGCAATTAATAAATAAATAAAAATATTTGATGCAACAAAACTCATTAGAATTAGTCAATTTGTTACATAATTGCATTGGAATCTCCTCCGAGAATTTGTTTTGGGAGGTGATTATGCACGTGGGGTGGAGAAAAAATTTTCAGAACCGTCCAATTCCAGCTGGTGAGTTGGACAGCACGGTTTAGAAGTACTCTGCAATAAAACAAAACAAAAACAAATTGGTTACCAATTATGTCCTATTTTTTTAACCTCTCTTTCACCGGGAGATTAACAATTTTTACAACTTTTTGCTACGTAGCGAAAAATAATTAGTTAACTGGTCAATACATAGGTAATTTAGTAAAAAACTGTAGAATAATTTGTGGTTATTAAACTATTCAATTTGTACAGACAACCAACGGCTACTATTATGACATATGGCACCTAAGTAAAACAAACGAATCTCTGGGGATGGAGGTGGTATAAGGTACTTCACAAAGGGCTGTTTGGTCATTTTCTGAGACTTCTAGATGGCTGTTACATGCAGAACACGGCTAGACCTTTTTTTCCCCCCAAAAATATGAAAAAACAACCCTAATTTATGGCATTTGGGTTCTCAATAAGTTAAAGAACCCAACAAATTTCACACCAGTAAAAAATTGACATCAGTGTCTATATGAAAATGAATAAATGTTTGTAACTTTACTGTTGTGAAATAAAATTGTGAAATTTGTTGTATTCGTAACATTTGCTATTGAGTTTTTAGTGTTTAACTCTACCCAATATTGTTTACCTATAAAGTTTAACCCAATAGATTTTGGTAACACAACTCAAAAATTCAATTTAGAATTTAAATGAGATAAAAGCAACACTTTAAACACTCTATTATTGGATAAGTGGTTTCCTCGTTTTTTCTTATATAAGGGTTTTTTTTTTTCCATAGTTTT
Source organism: Lithocarpus polystachyus (assembly GCA_033629205.1). Classification (NCBI taxonomy): domain Eukaryota; kingdom Viridiplantae; phylum Streptophyta; class Magnoliopsida; order Fagales; family Fagaceae; genus Lithocarpus; species Lithocarpus polystachyus. Next base: position 10,475,762 of record CM066163.1, on the reverse strand, counting down.
GAAGTTTGTTACAAAACCTATCCTATAGAATAGGTAAATTCCACGTAAAGACGGAAAAAATAGAACAAGATAGATTCCACTGCATTATGTTGTTCAAACCCTCTATCCATATCATAATTGATAGTTATGAATAGGGGGTTTGAATCCTAAATTTTATCGTTAGAAACACCACGAAGTGTCAATTAAGTTAAGACTCTAGATCACCGCGTTATGTTAGTTGAAAAAAGAAAGAAAGAGGTGACTGAAAATATATTAGTACTTATCTTGCTCACTTTCTAATTTAATTCTAATCAGTATTCAATGCTTATAAAATATTTCATTCAGTAGTAACTAGGATATTTAATTTTAAAACTTTGATAATAAAATAATAAACAAATGTAGTTTCCTTAGGCTGAAATCAAATATTTGTAATCTTCCAACAAAAAATAAAATGATAACCTAAATTAGGATTTGAAGATTTTCTTAAGTTAGCTAGTCAAGAGTTTTGTAATTCAATAATACTCCTCATTCTCTCTACAGAGAGAACTTGAGTTCAAATCTACCGTTTTTCACTAACAACCCATTTGGTTGGGTGATTTGAAGGAAAATGGGTTTTTGGGTTATTTTATTGGGAGGAAAAGGATGAGAGATTTGGTTGGGCCTTGGTGTTTTCCTTTGGAGCCCATCTAAAATAAATCTTCCCAATTTTGAGGAGAAAATGGAGAGAAGAAGCATAGTTACAGTCAAAATAACTTAACTACCATTCTTCTCAAGCTTTGGTTTTTTGCTTTTGTCTTTTTAATTGGGCATGATTACTGAATATTTGGATTGTTTGTTTGTTTTTTAACTAGGCATGAATTTTTTATCCATGGCATATGACTAAATTTATATAAGTTGTATTTTTCATTTTCTCACTTTTCTCCTAAATCAAACAAAAGAGTTTTTTTATTTCTCCACTTTTCTATCATTCCAACTCAACACATAAGAGAAAAAATAAAATATTTTCTATCACTCACTTTTCATTCCCTAGCCAAACAGAATAGTGCAGTTTCTATAGTTAATTAGGTTTATGTTTAAACATGATCATAAGTTTTAATTTTAACCCTCAATGTGTGAAAATAAAAATTTATTTCAGATAATCATTGTTTTGTTTGCAAGACAAGTAATTATCTAAAATGTTAAATCTAATTATATTTGTTCGATAAAAATTGTGAGTTAGGTTAATCTCTCTTTGAAATCTTCCAATTCTTTACAGATAGATATCTGTCTAATTAGATCTAGTTAGTATAGGAAGCTAAAAATAAGATAACGTTTTCGCATCCAATTTATTTATTTTGAACTTAACCGTATTCATATGTTAAATTCACAAGGAATCAGCCACAGCCATACTTCACTATTCACATGGTAATATCTAAAAAAAATTAAAAATAGAGCCACCCAATTAAAACCGGGCACTAGTTTCTCCAAAAAAACAATAAAATAAAATAAAATAAAATAAAACCAGGCACTTCGTAATTATAGCCTCCTTTAATTCTTTACCGTGGACCCGTGGCCCATGGTGAAAAAGAGCGTGCCCAGTCATACAAGCAATGAAGCAAGTCAGCCGAGCCAAGTCGGGATATTTTATGAAGCCGAGCCTGTTAGCGGAGTCGGAGAGAAATAAATATATACACAATATATAATAATAAAAATTGATCCCAATTGCATTAGTGTAAAAGGAAGAAGAAGTGGATAGTACAAATTAATAGAAGTACCACACAACCATTTACTCATTCAGCAGAAAAAAAAAATTTAATAACTAGATAACATAACTTTTTTTTTTCCGGGCTATTCTTTTAGGTATAGAATAATAAGAAAAGTTAATAAATGTTCTAAAAATATTCGTTTAGGAAATATCTCTTGGATATACAAAAGGAAAAAGTAATTAGTTTTTTATGATTTTTTATATTTTTCATGAAATTGGTGTCAAATCTGTCTTGAAATGATTTATTAACAATTGTCTCAGGGTAAAGATTAACGAAACTCTAGAATAATATAAATTATAAACAATGATAAATTACACAACCTCAAAAAATAAAAATGGTAATAAATTACACAATTTTCTTACAAGATTTATTGGAATGACAGTCTATCAAACATACTTATACATCTCAATAATATCTATCACTTAAATTCCTATCATTGGTAATAAATTACACAACTCTTTTATGAGATTTGTTGAAATGATAGGCCATCAAACATACTTATACATCTTAATAATATCGTTCACTTAAATTCCTATCATTCTTATTATCTAAGCATTGTTTGCGAAACAAGTAATTATCTAAAATGTCAAATCTAATTATATGAGTTAGCTTTGATACTATTTGTCATAACTCAAGAAAAACATAAATCACATATGTATTATTCCATAAAAGGACTAGTAAGTTATAATTATAAGCTCTTAATAGTTTTTTTTATATACATCTAATGTGGGACTTGGATCAAATTCAGACAACACATGGTCATTCAATCCAACACAATCCAATCAAATTCACATAATCTAAAGTATAATAAGCTTCTTGAATTAGTTGTGGTTTGAGTGTTGACCATTAGGTCACGGTTTGGGGGTGATGATCACATGTGGCTTTGCAGTTGCTTTTGAGAGGCTTTGGGTGTGCTATCATAAGGGATGATTATGGTAGATGGTGGCATCCGTAATTTTTATTTTAATTAATTTTGGATTTTAGTTGTTTAATTATGTTTTTATTTTTTAAAACTTTCTATATTATTTTTGGCACAAAACAGTCTCGATCGATTTTGAGTAAAGGTTAATGGCTCATCATTTATGGATTGGACGAAAGGAACACATTAACATCATTTTAATACTAAATGGTGTAAATCGCAGGAACACATTAACATCAATTCAATACTAAAGGGTATAAAAAGTGCTTTCATCTTTACATTTTGACAAAACCGAAAGTTTAAGTTGGGAAAAGACATACTAGCTATAGTCAATAATTGTGAGGCCAAATATTGCAAAACGATGAAGCTAGGACTATTTAAGGAAGCACTGAATGACACACAAAATAATTTTGTGTATGAGAGAGAGAGAGGGAGAGAGAGAGAGAGAGAGATCAAAACATGAAAGTGAGGGAAAAAATTAATTGTTTGGGGGGAAAAATGAATTGCAACCTCATGGATTTTAGAAAAAAAGAAGTATATATATATATATATTAATATATTATGGCTTTTGGAAGTAAAGAGAGGTCGAAATTAAATCATCTTGCTGGTTTACAATAACATCTTTTGTGGTTTTTGATATGGAGGGAGGACCTAACATTTTAACTTATGTTATTGGATATATAATTCTTCACTTTCAAATTAAGTAAAGTGTGAGGCAAATGCAATAGATCCTCCACCAATATCATAAAGTAAAAGCGAAGGGAGAGAAAAGACGTATACTATGCTCTATATATGCAATCTCTTCTAAATCTTCGTACTGAGAGTAGTTACTTTAACCCTAGCTAGCCCCTACGTAGTACGTTCACAACTTGCATGGTGCTCATCTCCAATGGTTCCCTTGAGCTTTCTATTTCTATAGGCCTATAAAAGCATCAAAAAAATTCCTTAGATTTTTAGGATTCCTTGAGTAGACCCATCAATTGGATTGTGTCAATTAACACCACCACCACTCCACAAAAGAAATTTTTTTTTTTTTTTTTTGGGTTGAAAAATTCCTAATTTTGTTTCTATTTATATATATTACTCAATTCAAACACTTCGTCTTACATAGCACTGTAGCTAGGTTAATTACCAGAACTGTAAACTTCACCTCAATTATTGTTTGTGGACTTTAAATAAGTTTTGTTAGTGTTCGCTAGGTTTTGGTCATTGGCGATATGAAATGACAATTGACAAATGGGGTCACTCAAAGATAGGGACATTTAGAAAAGAAGTACATGCAAAAATGCCTCAAAGTTGAGCCGCCCCCCCCCAAACTCTTCCCTTGTAAGAAAACTCGAGAAAAGCAGGTTTAATGCTAAAGAGGCAGGCATGGGGTTGAGCTTGAATGCTTGATAGGATACTCTTCGTTTGAGGTACACTCTCACAAATCACCATGCGAGCAGTGGCGGCGCCACTCATAGTTCAGGGTGTTCCTAGGAACACCCTGACTTGAAATTTTTTTTTTTTTTTTTTTATGTATAATAATTTAAATTTTTTATTTGTTTATCTTTGAAAAAAAAAAAAATAGGAACACCCTCAAGTAATATCAGGAACACCCTCAAAATTTGTATGCCAAATAAATTTTGAACTAAAATCTAATGCACAGTGGAGTGTGTGCTAGTGTGTGCTAATGCACAGTGGGATGTGTGCTAGTGTGTGCTAGTGTGTGCTAATGCATACTGAAGTGCGTCCTAGACTGCTAGTCGTTAGTAAAAAAATTAATGAAGCAACTAAACATCAATAATTAATAATTTAATTAACTAATACATTACAAAAGACAAACAAATTAAATTATGTTAGGCTAAACAACAATTAATAATTAATAAAATAACAATACAACAAATTATAGTTTATAAAAGACAAACAAATTTATGAAACAAGTAAACAATAATAATTAATAATTTTATTAATATTTCAAATGAACGTATAGTTTATTATATAGGTACCTTTGTTCATTTCATTTCTTTTCATTTTTTTTTTCCTTTTGAGGTTTTTGGTGTATTGAATGCAAATTTGTTTTGGTTTTAAGAAAATTTGTTTTTTTTAAGCACAAACTTCATGTTGGCCAAATTTTGAATTTCGGTCAGTATTTACCAAAACTTCCCTAAACAGACTGAAATGACCCGAAATTTTTTCAAAGTGGAATAGGAACACCCTAGACAAAATTCTTGGAGTCGCCACTGCATGCGAGGATAAATTAAGTACCATTTTAATAGTACTTTTTCGTGTAGGGATAGTTGGTTTTGCATTTTTTAGGAACAACCTTGTCCATTATGATACTTCAAAGGAAATGGGCCTCCATCCCTCCCTCTTTTTTCCCTCCAATTGTAATAATTAAACAAAAAAGTAAAAGATCCTTTTCTTGTATGATAGCAAGTTGGTAAACTTTTTGTCCAGTTGTTCCTTGCATTCATACGGTGTGTGCTCTAGAATTTAATTTTGAGCGTTAACTACTGGAGCTGGCTCTCCAGCCCCAACTAGGGGGTAAGAATTTGAAGTTCAAATCTTTTCACAGAAATATGGGGTAAAAGGAACGAATAAGAAGGAATCTGATGTGAACATGAAGTGATCGCTTAACAATTACCATTAATATGTAGTTATAAAGTATTTTTGCCTTTACAATTAGTGAGTGTAGTGGGAGTATTTGAACTTTGGAATATGGTTTTAAAAACTGGAACAATAAAAGAATAAGAAAATTTAGTTTTTAAAACAATGTTTGGAGAGCAATATTACTGAATTACAAAACTTTTTCTTAACAATTTATACTCTTAGAACAATCAGTAATTTATCATTATAATCATAATATGAAGGTACTGTTAAACAATATTTAAAAACTCTTAAATAAAGTTGTACTAACTTATTTTTATGTTGTGGAAATATTGTTAATAATTTGACTTTATGGTATACCCACCCAAAAGAAAAAGTTCTTTTTTTTTTAGGACACAAATGAACTGGAGTTAAACTTTTCCTCTTTGATGGGAATTGATGAAACGAGCAAAGCACAAATAATTTTCACGTTCATGCTACTACACGTTGCTCCTTTCTAATGGGTTCCACACCTCTTGAAAGCCAAAAAAGAAAGAAAAGGAAAGTGTTTTCTATGAGCGCTGGCCCCCTCGACAACAACAACGAGTGAGACCTGAAAAACCTGTGACAAGGATCTTGTGGTGCCGAAAGAATATTCTCTATCTTCAAGTTTCAATGATGTTAAGATGTCATTACGTAACATCCTAACTTCTAAATCATCATAAATCAGTGGCGATTTACTCTGCCCCACTAATATTCTGTGATGGTTCTAGTCTTTGTTCTTTTTGTTTCATTTTCTTTATATTTTCTTGTTTCACCTACATCATTTTATTTTAATTACTAATTTATTTTCAAATTTTTAGAATACAATAAATTTTGATGGAGCACGATCGAAAGGGAAAGGTTATTTGCAAAACCTGTTTTAGAATTTTTGTTTGGGGGCAATATTAAAATAACAATGCGCAATCTTATTTTATAATACATTTGTTTATAGGGGAAAATAGAATAATATAAAATATACTTAACTAATTAAATGGTTGCATCAAATTACAGTTATTCAATTATCGTTAAAGCTTTTCGTGTTCTTAAACTAATACTTTGATCACAAGAAACAAGTAAAGCACTAAGATACTGCATAAAGCAATTATTCAATAGCTGAATATGAAGTAAAATAATAAATTATTACAATAATATCATAAATACATCACAACACCTTAAATTTTTTTGTTTGTCTGTCTGTTTGTTTTTCCATTTTGTCTTCTATGAATATGTTTTTGAGTTAAAAAATTTTCTTTGGTTGGCAAGTCACACTCACTTTATGCATCTTACATGCTAAAAGCCTTATAACTCAACTAATACTTCTTAATGTTTTTAATGGAGACTTCCACGATTCAAATCACCCGTCACTCAACATTAAATTAATTAATTTTTTAAATTTTCATTTAACACGCATTAGTTAAAAACTCATCTTTTTTGTTATTCCATTCTTTACAACATCATCATATTTTTTTTGTCACTTAAAAAATTAGAAGGTTAAATAATCCATCATTTTAAAAAAATTAAGAGGTAATATTTGAAGTAATTTTATATATAACATATGACTCAAACTTTAAGTGGTGGCTTTGGTAAGTGATATTGTATATATGGACTCTAATTAACTACACAATAAAGAGGACTTGAATTTGAGAATGGATGACTTTGACAAGTTGTAGTATATAACTTAATAATAATGTAAAAGTATAAAATTATATATAGTTTTTAAAGACCAAGAGTCAGACTATAATTAAACAATTTGTTTCTTTGTTAATTAGTTGTAGGCCGTTTATGAGGGAGGGGAGACCTTTGAGTTTTTTTTTTTTCTTTAATAATTAAAAAAAAATCCACAATTTTATTTGGAAGGGAGCTTTGTTTTGCACACACTATACAAAGTGAGCCTATAACTTCTTGAACGGTTTATGTCCTTTAATTTAAGGTATCGATGTTTCAGAGTGATCAAACAAGAAATACCACATATTATATATATGAGAATATATATCATTGTGAAGAATGAGTTATAAAGTTTGGGGGCTGGAGTGCCTTTAAGTTACTTTTACCTATTCTATTATCTTCTTTGGCCCGAGCTAGAACCATTAGGCCCTATATATACCAATAACCAAAAGATTATAACATTGTTGTACAATAGCGGCTCTAGAAATATTTTTCAGGATGGACATTATTGACCAAAATTTAATAATAATAAAAACTTCATATATTGACCAAAACACACACACACACACACACACAATTTGACAATTTTCTTCTAGAATTTTTCTTATTTTGAAATCGTTGCATGATATTCTTATTATTAATGTTGCAAGTTATATTTCTTTCAAAATTTAGTTAGATAAAAAATTTATTGGGACTTTTCTTTTTGATTGTAAGGACCTAGTATGTTGTTAAAGGAACCAAAATTTAAAAACAAAGTTTGGCTACAAACTTAGTTGTAGTCTAAAACTACAACTCTCACTAAACAAATTAAATCTAAACGTTGAATTGCATGTTTTTTATGTTCTTAAAATACATATCAAATTTCATGTCAATCAGATATTATTTATTATTTGATCAATAAACTTAAATTTTAAGAATAATAAAATCATAAAATTTTTTAAATAATAATTAATTATTTTGACAGGTCGGTCAGGACCACCCTGAACTATGTGTGGAGCAGCCAATGTTGTGAGTGGTATGAATTTTCTCTTTTATATTATTTTTCCGTGATCTATGCGTTGTTCTGAAGTGCAAAAGACAGGAGGCAAAGAAAAAAGATGTACAACAAATAATATCAAAACGAATCCATTGTCGAGTACATCCAGTCTGCCATTGTTCTTTAATCTCGCTTCCTTTACTACTAGCCAGTATCTTCTGGATCAAACGTGAGAGAGACAGAGAGAGAGAGAGAGAGAGAGAGAGGAAAGTGTTGGTCGGTTTGTAGGGTCAGACAACGGTCTATGTTAGCTTTTTGCAAAAGGGGGTCCCCGTACAAGTCTTATTGATTTCGTTTTCCAAAGCATAGGATTTCACACGTTTTTCTCTTGCTTTATCTTTATTGGCTGGGTTTAGGTTTTTCTTTTCGTGGGTAGGACGGTTGATTAGGAAATTTCTTCAGCATTCAATTAATTTGATAGACTCTTCCATCCAGAAGGCATTGGTGATTGGCCTAACCGCGCAATAAAATATAACATTTTAATCCCAAAAGACTCATTCATATTATGTAAACTACAATTTCTAATTGCCACTACGATAATTACAATAATAATAATAAATTAAAAAAAAAAACACCAAAATACTTGGTTCTTATTTAATTTGGAATTAAGACTACTGGGTTAAATAATCTTCAATTAAACTCCCAATCTCAATGAAGATGAGTTTTCTTTTTCAACTACCATCTCTCACAATTCTATTTCAATACTTCTTCTCTTTGCTAGCTAGTCTAACAAACTGCAATGAATAATTGAATATAACTGTAGTCTTATAAATTTGGTCAATTACTTTTTTGCTGAATAAAACTGGCCGGTCAAGTACGTGCTTGGCTGCTTCGACGAATGAGTCTGCAACTTACCAATATATTCCTACGTACATACATGTAGTACTGCTTTGGTCTGCATAGCGCAAAAGCAGCATCCAATCAAGTCTCACCCTTTATTACCTCCCAAACTCACTTCTCAAAAGCAACTGGGCTTGGGTCTTCTTTGAATGCGATTGTTTTTGGGAGAAGAGGTCTTCAAATTAAGTGGATTTTCACCTTGGCCTATTTGGATGGAGAGGGAGCGAAGAAGGTAGAGTTGGTTAAAAATAAACTAATTTTGGACTAAATCAACACTACTTTACTCTTCTCTCTCTCTCTCTCTCTCTCTCTCTCTATTTAAACTGACAGGAAAAAAAGTATACAGTGTCTTTGTTTTATCTTTCGACTCTGTTACATGCCTAACTTATGACTAGGTTCTTTATTGGCTCTTGTAAGATTGCCTTTTTTTTTTGATGAACAAGCTCTTGTAAGATTGCCTTAATTCTGAAGGCAACAATCAATGTCATATAAAGTAACCATATCTCTAATATTGCTCACGTGCAAATATATATTCACATATCCCTGTGCATTCGTTTTTGTTTTTCTTAATTTCATACAACCTTTCATGATCTACGAGAGTAGAAATAATAAGTCATAAAGGAATTATGAGAGAACAACTATAATTAAGTGTAATTAAATTGGAAAGTGTAATAATTGTCAATTGTGCGCACACAAAAGATTGACCTAAACCTCTCGCCCTGACAATGGAAAATAAAATTGAAGAGCTCCTAAGCATTAAGCTAAGCCAATAATTTAATACACGGATGAGCTTACACTAGCAATGTTTCACTTAGGTTATTTAAACAACCAGACAGCTAGAAAATTTTCAATAAAATATCAGTGTAAAATGTAATGTCTTTGTTAATCTAACCTATTAATCAAGCCTGACCCAGAAATGGCTTAACGAACGAAACTGCTCTACCAAGGCCGTAATTTTCAAAACACTGGTAGGTGTGTGAAAGGAACCCTTTTTTTTTTTGGAGAGATGATACCAACATTTTTCAAGTTTTATCTGTTTAGAGAGAGCGCCAAGATTTGCTTAAGGACTTGCAGATAATTGAGAACATATTCTATGCTATAGAATAATACTCTCTTGTTCTACCAAGGGGAGGGCTCTTCTAGTTCCTCTCTTTTTATTATGGTTCCTTCCTTTCCGACCGTAAAATAAGAATATAAGTATTTTCTTAAAAACACACACACACACACAGAGTTATTGAAGATTCGTACGTTGCTATTATTGCATGCAATTTATGCAAATTATCAATTGAAACAATCAATAGTGGAAGACCCTGAAAAGCTTGGTCCAAACTTGGCTTGCTCAAAAGAAAAAGTAGTCCAAATTTGGCTGCTGCTGAGTTTCTTTTTCTCTTTCCTTTTTCCTTTTAAGATACTCAATAATTAATGCCTCAGTATTTCGAATCATGTAATGTGAAGTTATAGGCATGCGAAACTAAAATATGAGAGAGAGAGAGAGAGAGAGAGGGAGAGAGAGGCGGATTCAGAAGCTAACAAAGCAGTCTACCTTAATTACGACTAATTAAATTCTTATCATCTATGATGTACAGCGGAGCCACTTGGAGGCCAAGGAGCCATGGCCCCCAAGCATTTTGAAAAATTCTCTTTTCTTTATGCTAATTAAGATTCATTTGCAGTAGCTAGTTTTTTCAAAAGAAAAATAGCACTTGGTTCCTTAATTTTTTTTTCTTTAATGTTTGTATTCTTGTTAGAATAATCATTTCTATAATCAATTCCCAAAAAAACTAAGTAATAATCCTCTCAAAATATATGTCAAATACTCAAATGATGATATGTGGGTTCCAGTTAGCTCAACTAATAAAGTCTCTGATGGTTGTATAAGAGATCTGGGGTTCAATTCCCGTCTATACCAAAAACTGATTGGTGTCTTGGTTTGATGATAAAGAGCTATCATCGGGAGCGAACGTCATAAGTTGAAACTCTCCAAAAAAAAAAATTGATGATATGTATAAAAAATATGACAAAATTTAGCTACGAAATTGGTTTAAACTACAACCTTGCTTAATATTTTTTTATTAGAGGTGAACTTTTACAAATCCACTATTAGATTACATCTTTTCTTATAACCTCCATATTTGCAAAATTTCTAGAAAATTAAAAATTAATTGTTATGTCATTAATAAATTGTTTAAATTGTAAGTTTTTGTAGTTTAAAATTATGCATAAAATATAAGCTTATAAATCCATAGAATAAATAATATTTGATTGACACAAAATTTAACATATGTATTGAGAGAGAAAAGAGCATGAAATTTAATGGTTGGATTTTCAAAATTGTGGGGGCCCGGTTTCAGATACCATACTGGGCCTTGGGCCCATCCGAGGAGATCCACCTCCTCGGACACATGCACCCCACTCTGGGTCCAAGCCCACTGGTTAAGGATGACACGCGAAGAGCTCCAGCAACAGGAGTGCACTCCAAGGGCATCAGGGAAAAAATCGGGCCACTGCCTCCACATTGAATGCGCGGCAGCTACTTTTCTGGCCGCATTAATGTGGAGGAGACCTCCCAAACAGTATTACCTTGGCTACTGCAACTCACAAAGAGCCCCAGTGGGTGTCTGATGGGACAGGTGCTCAAGTGGTAACTCAGATGATCGACAAGTGGAAGCTCAGGATCATCCAAGTAGATAGTATATAATGTAAGGGACTCCCAAAGGAAAGGGGGACTGGTGTAAGAAAAGGAAAGATATATAAAAAAGAAGGAGATTTTGCCTTGATGAGAAGCTGGTGACCCCTACATTGCCTAACCCGTTTTATTCTACTCACGTTAGCTCATCCTTCCGACCCACTTCTCTACAAATTTATTGTCGGAGTTCCTGGGCTTGGGCTCTCGCACCTTATTGGGCTTGAAACTCAAACTCCGGTCCCCACAAAAATATATAATAATTTTTATTTTATTGAGTAAGGTTGTAGCTACAACTAATTTTGTAGCTAAATTTTGTCATCAAAAATATATAGAAAAATATTATATTATAAATTTAATAAAGTGCTTTTGGGTAAAATTTAGTAATGAGTGTCCAAATTGTGTTATATATATTATTCACATTTCTTATAAATTATTGAGCACGTGATATATGATTTGCAACCAAAAAAAAAATCGCTTATATAATTTTCTTTGATGTTTAAAAATATTTCAAAATAAAAATAGAAAATAAATTTTGCTTTTCTGTTTATGATATATATATTCTCATTCTTAGAAAATAATCTCTTTGTATGGTATAAATGGTTATAATAAATTTTTTTAACAAAATACATATATTTTTCCAACTTTGACTATTTTTCGCACTCCACACGTTTTAATATTGTTTTAATTCTAATCATTTGATTTAGGATTACTTTAATCACACCACTTTCATCTATTGCTCTTTAAATGTTATAATTGCAATTCACTGTATTTATAAAGATTAAAGAAAAGTATAAGATGCATGTAAGCTTTAAGAAAAAAAAAGGTTTATAACTTAGTTTTAAAATATACTTTATTTTGAGAATAGTTATCATCTAATTCTTTGCTATTTATTCTTTTTACATGTTGAGTAATTCGATTCCATTTTAATATATATATATATATATATATATATATATATATATATAGAAATTAAGCTCAATCACAGCCTTTAAAAAAGATTTTTCCAGCTCCACCATTAATGATGCATATATGCATTTTTTTTTTTAACAATTCAATAATTACTATAATAGAAAGGGGCAGTTTTATCCCTAATTTTCTTAATAAATGAAAACATATTATGTTGTTGAGCTATAAAACACAAGGTATAATTCATGCACAAGTACACATATAGAGACTGTTTGGATACCACTTATTGCTGAAAATTAAAAACACTGTAGCAAAATAATTTTTATATGTGTGAATAATGCCGTGGGACCCAATTTTAAAGAAAAATTTACTGAAATCCGTACTTGCAGATCCCATGAACAGTACACGAGACCTATAAAAAAAAATGTAAACACGCGCTTGCTTTCCTTTTCAATGCAATCCAAACTCAACCTGCACAAGGCGCTTTCCAATGTGCTAATAATATACCATGAAACCTTAGCTATTACAACAACAACCAAAAAAAAAAAATCAAGAATATATTTGTTCCTGCCATGCATATAGGTATCTAATTCTAAAATTCCAGCATACCTTCATTATGATTGATGGATAAGATGAAATTTGTTGGAAAATGAGAAAAGTTACGATAAACAAGTTATATTAAATTAATAAGCTATTGATACTAACACTAGGCGCTAGTCCTAAAAAACAAAAAAAGAAACACACTCACACACCAGGTGTTAGTGTCACTCACGGGATTCACATGGCAGATGAGTCTTCCTTGTATCCTAGCTAGGTGAATGCAACTGACTATGACACTTGCTTTCGTGTTTACTTGACCATGCCACCTTAAAACAACCATAACTTTTTTTTTTTTTTTGAATTTAACTTTTAAGTTGTGTTTGAAAACTTGGATTTGCATTTGGATTTCAAATTGATAGATTTGAAAAGCCTTGATTTCAAATCTATTAATTTTAAGAGTTATTTTAAATCCAAACATTTTACTTTAAAGTTTAAAATCTTTGGTGAATTTGTTAAATTTAAATCATTACCTTTTTAAACTTTCTAAACAAGATATTTAGATTTTAGTTATCCAAATCCAAATCCAAATACTCAAATCATGTCATCCAAACACATCACAAATTTATTTAAATATGAGATTTATTGACGAAGAAGAAGATTTAAGTTTATACAATACATTATACACAACAAATACTGCGTTCTCTTTATATGCTAAGGTAACACAAAAATATCAACTTGGGATGAAAAATTTTCAGACTAAAAGCAAAATTGAAGTTTTCGTCCTGATATCACAGTGTACACTTTCTTCTCTTGGCCTAAACGTCTTGTTATCAAGATCATACGTTTTTTTAGCTGCTTAAGAAATTTCAAAGTGGTATTATTTAAGAATTAAGAGCAGGCACCAATTTCTTAGATAAGCATGTTTAAAACAAAATTTAAATGCATTTTTACCTTTTCAGCGCTTAAATAGTCTAAGAACATTATCACTGGCAATGCGAAAAAACTATATTACTATTTTTAGCACTACCAATGTTTAAAAAGCACGCTGCAATGGTGGAGGGAAAGCCAAAAAAGTTAGCTGTTAAGCTATAGTGCACAGCCAAAGATGACTGTGCACTGTAGCTAAGATGGTAAATATATATATTATTAAAAGTTATATTATTTTATTGTATTGGTGGTAGTGGTTGTTGTTTATTGTAATAGATATATTATTTTATTTTGTTGTTTATATTATTTTATTATATTGAATGCTAAAATAAAATCACTGATGTTGAATGTTTTGTAAAATGAAGTGGTAAAATAGATAAAGAAACTTTTTATATTTTCAAATGGTTAAATTTTTAGCACCACCCATGGTGATGGTATGCGTGGTTCCATGTAAAAAGACACATGGTGGTTGGTAGAAAATGTTCCAAGTTGATGGCTGAACCAGCCTTGGAGCAATTCGGCATATGTTTAGTGTGGCAAAACTTAAATAGTTAAAACGAAGCCGCCTCCTTCATGCATCAGATTTTTCTCAAACTGTTCTTTCTTTGTTCCTTTCTTTTTGGTTTTTGGTTAGTAAAGATATATTAACGAACAGTTTTAAGCAATATTAGTTACTAGTAAGAATAGTTTTGTCCTGAGCCTTTAGCTCAACTAGTGGCATCTCACGTTGTTTTCAATAGAAACATTTAATTAGGGCTTAAATCCTCTCATCCCAACTATCAAATTATAAAATAAAAGTAATAATTTTTCTATATTTTGGGAATAATGCCATCTCTTTCTATATAACAGTAGACTATGTTAATTAAAATAGTGATGAGACCCTCAATTTAAGAGTGGGGAGTATTGCTCCCAAAATAATGAATAATTTTTATAAGTGATTATTCAATATTTTAACCAAAACATCTGCACACTAAGGGTATGTTTGGTAACTTTTTTTTCCCTTATTTTTTGTTTCCAAAAGCAATATTCTATTTTTGAGACTAAAAAACTTGTTTAGCAATCTAAAATAGACTGAAAACAAAAACTGTTCTCAAAACTCAATTTGTGAAGGAAATTGAAAACATGCAAGAGGCTGTTTTCAGTTTCCAATTTTCAAAAGTCAATGAAAACAAGCATTTAATTTAATGAATCTATCTCATTTAATGAGTTAGCATCAGAATTCAAATCCTAGTAACAACATATTTTAGTATTTTCTATTTTTTTTTTTTTCAAAAAACTATATTTTTAATTTCAACTAGCCAATCATATTGTTGATTTCAAAAATATAAGAAAATTGTTTTTTCATTATATTTCCAAAAACAAATTTTTAAAAATAGAAAACAAAATCTGTTACCAAACATAACCTAATTCACTTCTTAAATCTTGTGCCCTATATTTGCTTTGTTGGAAGGAAATTAACATCTTCTAAAAAAAGGGAAGGAAGGAGTTCAATACGTTTCTGTTGTCAACCAGAATCCAGCCCAATGGGCTTAACTTTTTGGCATCTAACAATCCATAGATTTGGGCTTCTAACAATCCAGCCCAGGGCACATGGCGTCGATTTGGGCTTAACTTTTTGGCATCTAACAATCCAGCCCAATAGCCCACCCCAGTTAATTAGACTCGGGCTTTTGTTCATCTAGCAGCAACCTTGAGAGATCAGTCACCAGTGTCATGCGCTCAAATGCTGGCTTTCTTCCTTGGAATAACGCTAACTCACAAAGGGAGAGCAGAAGCACAAAGCATTTTATACCTCTTTTTTTCTAAGAAGAGAACTAGGTGAATCTTAATTAAATTCTAAACTTATTAAGGACAAGCGTGCAACTTTAATTCTTGATCAGCCACTGTTTTATAAAACACCGGTCATCAACACACTTTGGAGGGGAAGGAATAATTGAATATGGATTCCATTCCCTCCTTTAAAAACATCTTTCCAAGCAAAAGAATGGCAGCTTTAACCATTCCCCCTCAACTTCCCCCCATCCAAATGACTGTAAATAAGAGAAAGGGAAAGGGAAGTGTAACAAGAGCAGAACATAACAGATTACATGAATTACTACAATCATATAGCATAGAAATGTTTTTAACATTACACAGGGTAAAAGTTTATGCAGACCAGCTTTGTGACCATAATGTTACAAGAACACACCTATATACTACAAAGAGAGGCCACCTATTATACAGACAACAGAGCTTTAAGCTCATTGACAAGCTCAAGAACAAAATTTAGTCATATAATGCCTTAACAGCATAGCATTACGCATGATTCCCAAGATTATTATTTGACTAAAACTAAAACAAAATATAAATAAAATTGACTCGTACCAAAACCAAAAAAGGCTTCATCAGCCAAAGCAAGACAACTTTCCCGGGCCTCCCAGCAACACCAAGCAAGAAAAGACTAGGAACTGACCTCTGCATTAGATGTAGCCACTTCAGGATGGTAATGGAGTATTTCCTTCCACATCATCTCCCTTATCATATTTTCCCCTAAATCTTCATCTATGTCAAGATCAATGGGGACCTGGGCGGGAGGATTGGAGCTGGGATCATACAGTGGGGACATGTAAGGGTGTTGAAGAGCTTCTGTGACACTTATCCTCTTTGATGGATCAAATACAAGCATTTTTTGCAGAAGATCAATAGCCAGGGGATGGGCATTGGGATAAAGACGGGAAAAGGGGGTCCCAGGAGAGTATGGAAGTGACTTAATATATCTCTTTGCTTTTGGATTGTCTATAAATTCAAGATCCTCATCTCTCTGGCTGCCAAGGATGTTGATGATCAGTTTAAGTTGATTGAGACATTCTGTACCAGGAAAGATTGATTTTCGGCCAAGAAGCTCAGCAAAAATGCAGCCGACAGACCACACATCAATGGATGTCCCATAGTTGTCACAGCAGAGGAGCAGCTCTGGGGCTCGGTACCAGCGAGTTACAACATACTCGGTCATGAACTGGCCCTTCACGTTGCTAGTACGTGCTAGCCCAAAATCACATATTTTTAGGTCACAGTTTGCATTGATGAGAAGATTCCCAGGCTTCAAGTCACGGTGAAGGATGTTTGCAGAGTGGAGATATTTCAATCCACGAAGCAACTGGACCAGGAAGATTAGATTAATACAAGCCAAAAAGGATCAAGCAACTTCAACAATTACTACGACTTTACAGATTTTTCTAATACTGAATGTGCCAGCATATTTCAAATATATTACCCAGACAATGAACAACTGCTGAGCCTATTTCAGCAAGATTGATAATAAGGAACAGAGCAAGTTATTATATTAAGTTGGCATTTTATGGTCACATTATATGCTAACAGCAGCAGAAACAACAGTACATAATGTCAACGGTATAGTGACCAATTGTCAAAGTAGTGACAGTTTTAGAATGAGTGGAGGTGATCAGTATAAAAAATAAGGTAACTGCTGAACAGACTCAAAAGACTCTAAATTTAACTACAGGTGGCATAAAACAGATATTGACAGTAGCTCAGAACTTGATGTTGTTCACAGAGTAGGTATTGTTAATTTCCCTCAAACCCTCAAACCACGTTTTGATCGAATAATTAAACTACTTATCTCTAGAAATCTATCCAACATTTTTGTTAATCTTTTTAAATGTCTTCCTTTAGAGGCCTACAGCCATTATGTAGCATGGGCCTTATATCCAGCATGAAACTATTCTTTTTCAATAAGTCAGTATGAAACTTAACATTATCCAGAAATTCATTAGAATTTCAAAATCATTCACATATTTTCTTGAAACTTATCTATGATAAACATGAAAATATGTTTTTAATACTATAAAACCACCAAAGAGGATATGCAAGCTGTATCTAAGTACCAAGTACTAGCATGCTGATTGCAACTCCCAACCCTCATTATATCCCCCACAAAAGTAAAATAAGAAAGAAAAATTGTATGCCAGAGACATACATCATTGTAATTTAATACTCAGCTTTGCATTACCACTATCACATGGTTTTAGCTGAGATCACAAATGACCTATAACAACCTCATATTGAGGCAGTCGTTATCAATATAACAATAAAGCATGAATGAAGTTACCAAACTCAGGAGCCAATTGCAATAATAAAAAGCACCATTTATCAATGAATTAAGAACACTAGAAAAGCAACATGGTTTCAAATCGCAAAACCAACCTCTTTAGATAAAATTACAAAACAACTCTCTTAGAGGTATCAGTCTAGATTTAATTATACCAATACAACTTGTACTACTGCAGCACATCATAACTTTTACTACATCCTGCGGTTAGTCTATAGTTAGCCTGGGGTTAGTTTCTCTACACTACCAGAGAAGTGCTTAAAAATGAACATTTTCAAAGCTAAAGCTGAAATTTGGAGCTTTTAGGAGACCAAAAAAAAAAAAAAAGACCCCTACAGCTCACTGTTCATGCTTTATAAATCCAAAACTTTAACGCACTATTAAGTGTAATTTTTCAAACACCCAAAACGCTAAAGAACTTTCTAGTACCAAACTATAGCTCTACTTCAATAAGCCCATTGTAACACAGCAATTTCATATAGTGAAAATATAACTTCTTAAGGCTTTTCTGCAGTGTCATGCTCACTATTTCTCTCTTTTTCTCTCAATCCCAACAGCAATTCTAACATTCTCAAAACAAGACCACAAGAATGCACACCTGAAAGAGGAAATACTGGCAGTGATCATTGCTGAGTGACTGTGATGACTTGATAATCTGATGCAGATCCGTGTCCATGAGCTCAGACACCAAATACACATCCTTGAAGCTTCGCCTATGTACAGGCATCATGACATCTTTCAAAGCAATGACATTCTCGTGCCGAAGATGCCGAAGAAGCTTCAGCTCACGCAGAGTTCTCAGTGCATCCACGCGATTCTCAAACACATTGTGTATTTTCTTGATCGCTACTTTCTCATTGGTCTCTCTATTCACCGAAGAACACACAATCCCATAAGCCCCACGACCAATCGGCTTTATGGGCACGTACTTCGTATCAATCTCAAACAACGTTTGCCACATCGAATAGTAGTGTTTTCCTTGAGATCTAACCCCATTCGGTGGCTCAACCGGTGTTGCCATTTCCTAGCTAGTTCAAACCAAAATACTAAGATTTTTATTGAAGAGAATAAGATAAATTTCCAATTTCGGAAACTTATTGAAATCTATAAAAGGAAACTTACTTGTTTGGATGTGATACTATGCTGCGTAATTTTAATGAAGAAAAATTGCCACTTAGTATTCACCGAAAATTCCTCATCGGATAGTTTACACAAACCCTAATTCGCCGACTCGATTGATTTCGCGCCAGAATTGCGACATGTTTGCTTCGGAGGAAGCTCTGGAATTCGATTTTTTTAAGGTATTGGATATTTTTCTTAGGAATTCAATTTCTTGTGTGTTTGAATTTGTGCGCGTCAACGAGGAATTGAGGTCTGAGAATAGCTTTCTCGGCCATAAGGATCGTTATGTTGTCGCGATCAGACCAGAATTAGTGTCAAACATGTGGATATTTGTTTATTTTTTTATTTGTATCTTACGCTGTGGCGCATTTTTGGCACGGTAATCTATGGTTGTGATTCAAGTGGGGAAGTAAACGACGGTGTTTTAAGATGAGTTTGTTGGAAGCAAAGGGGTAGATTTTTTATTTTTTTTTATTCTTTTTTATTTATTTTTTTTTTGTGATGGATAACGAATCAAGCATATTCTTCGCACAATCGCATTACATGACTCCCAAGGTAGATTGATCATTGATCTACCGGAATTAGGTGGTCCTGTCCAATCATGTCTAGCCAATTACATCACATTTAATCGAGTCATTTTTTAAGAACTAATAGTCAACAAAAAAAATTTAAGATTATCTAAAGTTCTTCAAATACCTTATTGTTACTTATGAGTCTAGTTAACTGATACTTCTTAGTATTTCAAATGAAACGACATTTTGAATTGATTTAGAAGTTGAATTGATTTCACTTAACAGCAACTCTAAACAAACCACAACTCACGTCACTTATCTACAAACCATCTTGCTCCTCTTTTAAAGTAGATTGTCAACCATTTGTCAATTATTTAATAAGATGATGCACTCATCTCCCTATAAAGTAATTAATGAAATCATGAATTACTACATAGTACATAGGATGAAGATCAGGTGAGCACTGCATCTGTTGATGCTCATTTTTGAAAAAACCCAACAGCAGGAAGAAGCCCAGCAATATGGGCAAGAAAGGGTTAATAGGATTGAGAGAAACCAATTAAGCCCAAGTAGCAGAAATAATGAGTCATAGGCCCATAAGGTAAACAAATGGGCCTTGAGAAAAGCAAATGGGCCCAAAAGACCCTAGAGAAAGAAGTAGTAAACTCATGGACATTATATGATGTAAAAGAGTAAAAATGGGCCACAGTAAGCCCGAAGTAATTAATTAAAAAAGTAAGGGGGTTGATGGGAAGCCCATGAACCCCAAAGGTGAAGGATATAGTAATTGGGCTAGGGAAGTCCAAAAGAGTTAGTAAAGGCCCATGAAAATGCAGAATTAGAAAGTGGGCCAAGGATGCCTAAAGAAAACAAATGGGCCGAAGCCCGAGAAAAAAGAAATGAGTCAAAAAAGCCCACAAACAATGTAAAGCCCAAAACAACATGGGTACAAGCCCAATGATAGTACTGGGCTACTGGAATTTAGAAGAAGGAAAGCATATAGTAGGCCCAAAAGAGGCCCAACAAGCATGGATCAAATAGCACCGCAACAGGAATAACGGAATGACATGGTAGGGATACTGGCAAGCCAACAGAAGAAGCAAACAGTGGGCTAAAAAGGAGAAAAGCCTACAATCAAGAAAGGCTTAGCCCTTGAAGGAAGCAAGCCATAAAGAAGGTAGGTTTAAAAATAGTTCAACCATAAAGGGTTAAGAATGAGCGGCAGAACACACAGACAAACCTGTAGTCCACGGCAAATGCATGAGCAGCAGACAAGCTTTGGACACACACAAAAGTGGAATGCGCACGAGACTCAGGCACCATCAACCTGTACTCAGCCAATATAGGAGTGGTGGGTCATAGGTCAGAGATAAGAGAGGGCATGGTCTGACAGTGGGAAGAAGGAAAAGTCTATTCTGGGGTTCCTGTTCAAACTTTTTGGAGTGAAATATCCTGCTGGGATGACAAACCACCTAAAACAGGGAAGAATGAATGGAAACCACTAGGTGCATGCCATAAGGGATAGCAAGAGAGAATGCCACGGTGAACAAGCAAACAAAATAGTTTTCTTTGTCTAGTAATGGGTAGTGGCACAAACAGCATAGGTAAGTGGTGGTAACTGGGTAACTGACAAACCAGTGGGTGGTCGAGAAGGATACCTAAATCCAGACAAAAGTAATTAAAGGGAAAGATGGTAAAAACTAGTCATGGCAAGCAGTATATGTAGGGCCCTCGCCGTGCACAATATCATCATCACAATAGTAGCTACCACTAAGAGAGAATCATAGCATCACCATCACCATAAAACAACATGAGTAAGCACTAAGAAAGAAAAGAAAAAGAGAATCAGGAAGGAAAAAAGAGAGAGTATAGAATGGCAAGCATGCATCAATAGGCTAATCCATTTTCTCCCTGCAAAAGCCTACCATCTGTTGAGGATAAAGGATTCATTTGGGCATAAGCCATTCAGGCCCGTTCCCTCAAAGTGTATAATTTCTACAGCAGGATCTTCCTGAGAGGTTATTCACATTGAGGGAGTAGATCCCTCTTTAGTTGTAGTCCTGTAACACAACTAAACGCGGCAGACTAACCTTTTCCTTCTTTGATTTCATTAGTTATCTGGCATTTGCAATTTCACTTGTAATGTGTTCTTTGTTGCTATTTCGTTCTTCCCCTTATCTTAATTAAAGATCTCGTATTTGTCTTGCTTGGTAGTAAGCTTATCTCCTTTATTATCGTTTTATTATATTTATCTGCAGCAACTCTTTTGCAATGTTTCACATTTTGATTAATAGTAAGCGTGTTGCCTTTATCATTGTCCCGTTGTATCTGCTTACCATAATCCTTTTATAACAGCTAAACCTACCATGGGCATGTGATCAAAATTTCAGTAAAAAGGGGCATAGTTTGTGCACAAGCCGGATCAAGGTACAATTGGACTGGTCCTAACTCTCCTACCCAGAATACTTGAGTTTCAGCGTAATAGAAGGCAGCAGGGGGCAGCCCAGTCCAAAAGTGTAAAAAGACCTACCACAGTATCTAATGCAGTTGTTAAGAGTGGTAGAAAAAAAGTAAAAAATTGTTGTGAAAGAGAGGGGATCAATTCGAAGTAAATATTCCATCCTTAATATGTGAACTTCATTTAGCAAATTCATATACCCTCATCCTTTGTAGAGTTCAGCATCATATGTTTTCCAACAAAGTGGGAATTTCTCTTCGTAATCAGCTTAATGAGTTGACCAAAAGTCAATGAAATACTCAAATTATTCCTTTATAAAATTGATTAAGACACACTTCTTACGAAATAATATATCAAACATCGAATTCAAATCGAAGACACGAACTACTTTCTCTACAAACAACAACCTAAGTTGTTGGTACATATCCTCTTCAAATGCCTATTCATTGCAATTGTATGGAGACATACCAAATTAACCGTACCTCCCTACCCAATAAAGCCACACTTGATTAGGTTCGCTGTATTTTGGATCCAACAAAATTTCTAGGTCTAGAAAGAATAAAACCAAAATACTTTACAGTTGTAGCTTCACTAGTCTTGTGACCATCTTTGGTGGCATTAAAAGAAGCTCATTTTTTACAACACTTCCAAACTCCCATCAACCTAGCAAACGCAATAAGCCTACATTTTCAATCCCACTTAAATGTTTGGGCCTCCATTATCCCTAAACACATACCTCCCCTAGGCCTGTTCTCCACACCCACAGGCTGGAACAAATATAATTTTGATGCCTCATTTACTAGCAAGGGATCTTTCCTTTCCTCTGTCAACTGAGACTTATAAAAGCATTAGTATTGGTGGAGGCAAATTGCTAAAATGCTAAATTTACCAACCAAATATTACAAAAGTGGGCTGCATCAGTGGAGAAAATTCCAAAATCTTTGGTTGTGCACTATAACTTAGATTTTAAACAAAAAAAAAACAATATTTTATTAAGTTGGTTATATTATTGTGTTTATATTATTTTTATTGTGTTGAATGTTTTGTAAAGTGAGATGGTAAAATAGATAATGTAATTTAGATGGGATTATAAATTGTCACTAATCAGGTTGCATGTTCGCCTATTTTTTAATGAGATTCTAAAATTGTGACCAACTCTATCAACGATCCAACCTTGCAACTTAGATGGGATTTCCAATATGTCATAAAAGACATTTGAGCTCCCCTTTGTGATTTCACTAATTTATTAAAAGACTAATAAAAATAAATAAATTTACAAAGGGAAAATTCCATTAATATGCCTAAGGTTTGGACTAATGTCAACTAAGTCCAAGAGTTTTCAAAACTAGTCAACTTGATCCCATAAACCAACTTAGTCCCTAAACACTATTAAATTTGTTCGTAATTTTTCTCAACAATCTTAAGAACTAAGTTGGTTTTAAGGATTAAATTAACCAGTTAATGAAATTTACTGATTTACCCAAAACAAGGGGAAAAAAAAAGGGTCAGCTGCCCTTGCTCAAGAACCACGTGCTTGTCTCGTGACAACTACCTAACGTGGCGATGAGCTATTTGATTGTTTGTTGGTTCGGTAGAGAACTAAGAGCTTCTAAAACTTCCCAAGTCTTCCACAGCAAGGGAAACTCAGAACCTGAAATTGAACAGAAAGAACCAAAAGGAAAGAAATAGAAAAGCCAAAGCCCCATAGCGGAAACTGAAAACTCTCTCTCTCAGGAGCCATGATTTCGCAGTTCTTCGTTCTGTCGCAGAGAGGCGACAACATCGTCTTCCGTGACTGTGAGCCTCTCTCACTCTCTTTCCTCAATTTCCTTCGTTTCACTTCCCAAGTTTCGATTTCATAATTTTCATTGTTTACATCGTGCATGTCTCTTTTTGACGCGTTTAAGTTGATTATTCTAGTTAGATTCATGTTTCAACTCTGTGATCTGCATTAACACACAAATTTAAAGCCAACTTCTAGTTTAAATTTGACTGTTGTTTGCTTTTTAATTCACTCCAATAAATTGCAACCAAAATTAGAGTTTATACAACAAGAGGGCACTTATTTAATGTTATGTTACGCATGGTAATTACATGATGTCTGAACTAAAGAAAGTTTGTTGAGAGTTAATTTCGTTTAATTGCAAAACTGTAGTGAACTTATTTAAGGTTGTTATGATGATTTTGCTGAATAAGGCTGTTAATCTTTTCATTTCATAGTTTCCTCTAGCTAGCATGGCTGGGAATTATGTTGTAGCCTAGAAAATGAGGCCGCAAATTTTTTGGTGCTATGTTGGTTTTATTTTTAAATTTTTTATTTTATTTTTTAAGTATCACATGAGGGATGATGGGCAATTGGTATTTTGGAATCTGATATATATAGGTCACAGAGTTTTATGATGCATACATGCATAACATTTTCTTTTGTTGCAGATCGGGGTGAAGTACCAAAGGGGAGTGCTGAGATATTTTTCCGAAAAGTGAAGTTTTGGAAGGAGGATGGAGAAGGGGATGCACCACCTGTCTTTGTAGGTATTTTCTATAATAATACCTCACATAGGATTAATTCATGAAACCTATGTGAGATATAGGATTTCATAGATAAAACTCTTAATAGAACTTGTTCTAGGAGAAGATACAATTGACATATTTAGCATGTTTTCTACTCAAATCTTTGAAAAGTATTCATTAAGAAATATTTTTCTGAGGATATGGATGACTTGAATCACGGGTTACTAAATGGGGTAACTGGATTAGACCTAAATGGCTGTGTTGGAAAAGATAGTGGGGATTTTACAAAATTCATGAAGGCTTGGGGAATGGAGTAACTGAGTAAGGAAGTCACACTTAATTACCTTCAAACGTGGGACAAAAGTCAGATAAATTTCATCCTTGCTCAAAAATTTGTATTAGATGTTGTAAAGTTTACAAGGTGATTCCATGACAGAGAGTAGGTTGTGTGGTACTAGATATTTGTTTTAGAAAATGGAAAAAAAGATGTATTAGACAGAAACCTGAGAATTAAATGATGGTGTTTGAAGGAAGAGAAACAAGTTGTTTAAAAATAGGATGATCAAAGTAGGTAAGTAGGGCCTAGATGAAGTTGTTGATAAGACGTGGAATGAAATGGCTAGTTGTGTTAAAAGATTAAGGATTAGGGTACCAACTAAGGATACTTGGTTGTGGAATGAAGAGGTTCAAGCAATAGTTACATTAAAAAGAGAGTGATATAGAAGCCTACTAGATGTAGAGACAATACTGCTTATGCAAATATAAAGTGGAGAAGAGGTAAGAAGAAAGGCTGTTTGAATGGCACTATGTTTTAGGCTTCTGATGAGGTGTATAGCAATTTGGGGATGATGTAGAAAATAATGTTTATAATCTTGCTAAGACAAGGGAAATGAAAGCAAAAGACTTGAATTGCGTTAAGTGCATTAAGGATCGGGGTCAAAGAGTAAGGAAAGATGGAAGAGTTATTTTGATGAAGTTTTTAAGCCATACAAGGAATTGGAGTGAATTGGGTAATCCAGTTGAGGATAAAATCGTAGGTTTGTTTGAAGAATTAGGATGATCAAGGTAAATGACGCATTAAGGAGGATGAAAGTGGAAAAAGCTATGGGACCTAATGAAATTCCCATTGAATTTTTGAAGTGCTTGGGTGACGTGGGTGTAGGATGGTTGACAAACCTTTTCAATAAGATCCTAAGCATTTGTGGAGGAAAATTACTTCAATACCTATCTAAAAGAACAAAGGAGGTATTCAAATCTTTACACACTATGAAATTTTGAGAGAGAATTATTGAACATAGGTTAGACATGAAACAACAGTATTAGATAATCGATTTGGTTTTATCCTAGGCGATCCCATGGAAGCAATTTCTTATTGTGGAGTTATACTTTCATATCTAAAGGCTTTAAGTTAAGTAGGTCTAAAACTGAGGACATGGAGGATAAGTTTAGTAGATGAAAGAGGTGTAAAACTTGACGGTCAAAAAATACAAAAAATGTTAGGCTATCAAGAAACAACATGTTCATAAAATGTGTGTTGTTTAAACATGAATGTTAAGATGAAAAATACAAGGAAAGATGAGAAATGAAAAGAAAAAGTTTTAAAGATCTCTAATAAAACGGACATCCCAGCATCTTGTCTCCTCCACCCTCTGCCTTGGTAAAGACGATTCAACAGTCACCTCCCTATCAGCAGCGATACCGTACAACCTTGGAAAGGCCACTTGAAACGAAAGATCCCCGTACCACACATCCTGCCAAAACCTCACTCTATTCCCCACCCCAACAACCAACTGACAGTGCTTGCGGAATTCCTCCCACCCCTTACGAATGCTTCTCCACAACCCACAACCATGAGTTCCCCTACCCAACTTAGAAGTCCAACCCCCCCAATCTTCCCCATATTTTGAAACCACCACCCTCCTCCATAATTGATCCTCTTCCTTCCCAAACCGCCACAGCCATTTTCCCAATAAAGCCTTATTGAAAGTAGTAAGCTTCCTAATACCCAAGCTGCCATTGGCTATAGGCGTACAAACTTTATCCCACCCAACCAGATGGAACTTACTGACACCCCAAAGAAAATCCCGCTGCAACTTTTCAATTTTATTAGCCACGTGAGTAGGAATCGTGAAAAGCGACAGAAAGTAAGTCGGAAGACTAGAGAGCGTACTCTTAAGGAGCGTCAGACGACCCCCCTTAGAAAGATACAACTTCTTCCACCCAGCTAAACTCCACTCCATTTTTTCCAAGATCGGATTCCAGATTGAAGGGGAATTATGAGAAGCCCCCAGAGGCATTCCAAGGTACGACATAGGCAAAGTACCAACCCTACAACCCAAGATTCCAGCCAATGCAAGAACATCATCAACCTCCCCTATTGGAACCATTTCACTCTTAAGCACATTGACCTTCAGACTTGTAACCGCCTGAAAACTGAGTAACAGCAGTCGAATATGAAGAATCTGCTCCACATCAGCATCACAGAACAGGATAGTGTCGTCTGCGAACAACAGATGAGAAACACTTTCC
Source organism: Lithocarpus polystachyus (assembly GCA_033629205.1). NCBI lineage: Eukaryota > Viridiplantae > Streptophyta > Magnoliopsida > Fagales > Fagaceae > Lithocarpus > Lithocarpus polystachyus. Next base: position 10,448,669 of record CM066163.1, on the reverse strand, counting down.
ACACCATCCCTCCTACCCTCAAGACTAAAACCACGGATCAAGCCAGCACCCTCCATTCTTTTCAACATCCTACTAAACACCTCCATCATAATCAAAAACAACAAGGGAGATAACGGATCACCTTGCCTTAAACCCCTTGAACTACCAAAAAAATCAGCAGGAGACCCATTCACCAGGACAGAGAACTGAATCGTGGAGATGCAAGAACGAATCCACTTACACCACTTTACTCCAAAGCCCATCCTATCCAACAAGTGCAGCATTCCTCCCAATTCACATGATCGTAGGCTTTCTCCATATCAAGCTTACAGATGACTCCAGGAGCCCTACTCTTCCCACGACTATCCACACACTCATTCGCAATAAGAACCGAATCAAGGATTTGTCTCCCACCCACGAAGCTATTCTGGTTCTCAGAGATCAACTGTACTAAAACCACCCTCAACCGATTTGCCAAGACCTTAGCCAAGATTTTATAAACACTCCCCACCAAACTAATAGGCCGGAAATCACTAATATTAGAGGCAGCATTCTTCTTAGGAATTAATGTGATGAAGGTAGCATTAAGGGATTTTTCGAACTTACAATGATGGAAAAACTCATCAAAGACCGCTAAGACGTCTTTCTCAACAACCCTCCAACATTGTTGATGGAACGCCATGGTAAACCCATCCGGACCAGGAGCTTTGTCCCCATCCATGTCAGAAACGACTTGAAGAATCTCCTCTCTCTCAAAATTCCTCTCGAGCCAAACCTTCTCCTCATCCCCTATGCGGTCAAAATCCAACCCTTCCACAATAGGCCTCCACCTCTCAGTCTCTTTGTACAAATTTTTATAAAATTGAACAATTTGGTTAGACACCTCCGGCTTATCCTCAAAAACCACCCCATCCACCTCCAGGGTCCTCAAGTGATTAAACCTTCTGTGGGAATTGGCCAATTTGTGAAAAAACTTGGTGTTATTGTCCCCTTCCTTTATACACAACATCCTTGACTTTTGTCTCCAGGAAATCTCTTCCAAGGAAAGGAGATGTTCCACCTGAGACCTCAAATCAGCCCTATGACAATACTCCCCGCTGGAGAGGCCAAAATCCCCTTCCTTAGCATCTAGAATTTTCAACTCCTCCAGAAGCTGCCTCCTTCGACGCTCTACATTGCCAAACTCTTGGCGATTCCATTGCACAATGTCTTCTTTCAAGGCCTTTAGTTTCTTAGCAAATACGAAACTAGGCGTGCCTACAAAGGAGTGCTGATTCCACCAAGAATGAACTTTATCCACAAAACCCTCCGTCCTCAACCACATATTTTCAAACCTGAACGGACTCTTCCCCCTAACCATCCTCCCCGCCTCCAAGAGAATGGGGCTATGATCAGAGATGGGACGGGGTAAAATCCTTTGAATCACATCGGAAAAGTGGTCCTCCCAATCTGGAGAGACCAACGCTCTGTCAATCCGAGACATCGCAGGTTGATCAGAACCACTCGACCAAGTGAAGCTACCTCCTTCCAAAGGCAAATCAACCAGGTTCATATCCACAACAAATTCAGAGAATTTTTCCATAGCCAGGGTCAAGCGAGTCTCGCCCCTACGCTCACTAGGAAAGCGGACAATATTAAAATCCCCAAAGCAGCACCACGGGGTCCTCCACACCTGATGAGTACCCGCCAACTCATCCCACATGTGACCCCTTACATCATTATCATTTGGGCCATAGACACCGGAGCACGCCCATATGAAGCCGTCCCCCACCCCTTGCCACTTAACCGACACTGAGAAAGTACCAACCATAACCTCCATCTTCGACAGAACCGTTTTGTCCCACATAAGCAGAATACCGCCAGCAGTCCTATCAGCCTCCAAAACCGCCCAATCCACATAAGGGCAGCCCCACAGACTACGAACCAGCCTCCAATTCATGCAAGCGATCTTCGTCTCTTGTAAACAAACAACATCACACTTCCACTCTCTCAACAAATTCTTCACCACAAGCCGTTTCCGAGGATTATTTAAACCTCTAACATTCCACGAAATCATCTTTAGCTTCATAAACACTAAGGAATCCCCCACTACTGACATCAACACACTACCAACCTCTATCTTCTATCGTAATTCACCGAAGAGATCAAGTTTTGCAGCTCTCTACATCCCTTGTTTTTTGACTTAACCCCTTTGTTTCTACCTGGTACTCTCCTGTTTAGTACATTGGCTGCCTCCATCTCAGATTCAAGCCTCTGTAAAAGGGCAATGCACAACTTCTCGTGCCTAGACATTGACAACCCAACCAATTTACTGAAACCAGGAATTCTGTGTTTCACCCACCCGGAAATATCAGACTTGGACTCAATACTCATAACCTCATTGACCTCCTCCAACTCTGCCAAATAATTCGAGGCCCCCGGAACAATGGTTTGTAGAGGAAAACCAACTGCCAAATCTGATTCACCAGAATCAATTGCTTCCTCCACTGTCATGACCTCCCTAGAAGAGCTGGAAAAATCATAACAAAGAGAAGGAATAACCTCCTGACCCAACACCCCAAGGCCCGGAGCTCCATCTTGCACCATCTCCAAAGAAAGATCGGGTGGAGAAAAACCAGCCCACCGCGGCACAAACCCGAGAGCCAACGTCCTCTTACCTTCAAAACACGTCCCACCCACCAAAGAAATGGAGCCTAGGAGACAGTTCCAGTCAGAACTGAGCCTGAAAAACACCACCGGTGGAGATCCGATGCACCCCGACCCCCCAAACAGCAACCCACAGCTCCGATGACGCGAGCCCACCTGCAACCCGGGCCGTCGCGCCACCGGTGCTGGCAAATCAGGAGCCGCCGGAGCCATCGCTGAGCCACAGCTGCAACCCGGGCCGTCGCGCCGCCGCTGCGCCGGCAGCTCAGGGCTTGGCGAGTTCGCCTCAGGACTCTCCCCAACCTCATCAAGAAACCCGACGGAGAAGTGAGATTTCTACACTAACGGAACACTCCCCATGCTCAAAAGTTGATGGGCTTGTCCCTTCTGGGCCTGACCAAAACACAGATTCATTAAATGACAATTGGGTTGCATTCCACCTGAGGAGAAAAAGTTGGAAGACCCATTCCACCCTCCGCATAATGGGAAGGATTCAATATCTTTCTAAGTTCCAGTCCAAAAACCCTCCACCCATTCTTATCTTTGCCAACAGGGATGATGACCGACCTCCTATATCCTCCAACCTTGAGTTCAGTCAACAGAAGAAACTGACCAAAAGAATTGGTGCTACATTGAAGCGTATAAGCAGAGTCACTGTCCCTTGGAAAGCCATTTGGAGAGTTAAGGTTCCCGGGCGAGTTTCTTTTTTTGTTTGGTGTGTTGCTTGGAATAAGATTCTTACGGGTGACAACTTGAGATTGAGGAATCTCGACTTTGTGGATTGGTGTATTTTGTGCCGCCGTTGTGGAGAGACGGTAAACCACTTATTTCTTCATTGTGAGTGGGCTTACCGGTTATGGAGCTTTGTCTTCATAACTTTCGGCATGTGTTGGGTGATTCCTAAGTCGATTACAGATGTGCTTTTTGGCTGGTGGAATTGGTTGGGGAAGCATTCTTCTCAAGTTTGGAACTTGGTTCCATCGTGCATCCTTTGGTGTATTTGGACGGAACGAAACCGGAGGACTTTTGAGGACTTGGACAGCTCTGAGGATCAGTTGCTTGCCACTTTTTGTGGAACTTTTTTCGATTGGTCTCGGGCGTGGGGACTCACGTCTAGTGATTCCCTCCCTTCTTTTCTTTGCTCCCTCTCTCTTTTGTAACTTCTTTGTTGTCTTGTCTTCTTGTGTGTTTCTTCTGTTTTCTTGTACATTCTGGGCTTGCTCTTGGCTTTTTCTTAGAGCTGCCTTTCGTTTATATATATTTCATCTTACTTATCAAAAAAAAAAGTTTGTTTAAAGATAAGTTAGCTTCTACCATGAAAAGATGGGGGAAAGTTGCTTGAGATGGTTGGTTTAGTCATGTACAAAGGCAAACGATTAATACACCAATGAGGAAGAGTGATTTGATTCAAGTTAAGAGAATGAAAATAGGTAAGTGAAGACCTAAAATAAAAATAGTTAAGAAGTAAAAAAGAACATGTTAATTAATGAGCTAATAAAAAGCTAGTAAAGAGTATAGTTTTAGACTTTTAGATAAGAGAGTATAATGTTACATAGGGTGGATTGGTGGATAAAATTACTTGTGATCGACCTTGATTAGTTTGTTGAAGATTCATAGTCAACCTAAAAAATTTTGGGACTAAGGCTGTGTTGTCTTTGTTGTACCTCACATGCTGTATTCTTTCATTATTCTTCTGCATATAGATGAACAATAAATGCAGTTTCTGCACATATATGCCTTTGCATTTTTAAACTAGATTCAACCGCCCCCCCAACTTGGTTTTATCTATGTTCTTTCAAGTTTTTTGTGATTAGTTTCTTTTCTCTTATATTCATATTTGAGTGCTTTTATAGAAAATAGTCTGCTTCCCCTACCAATACATATCCATGGCAAATGTTTTTCCTAGTATGCCCAGAAATATGTTGAAGGTTTTGTGAGGAGAGGGACCTTCCAACTTAAATGGTTAAATAGTATAATATTCTTTCGTAAGATCTATTTTGTTAATTAATTCTGGGGCATGTTGTGTAGTAATAAATGCAGGGAAATGTAATTGAACTGTTTGATTGTGTCATATTCCACACTGTCTTCCTTTAATGTGTCCTGATATTTTCCTATTCATCTGTCTTGCGAACAGAATGTGGATGGTGTTAACTATTTTCATGTCAAGGTTGCTGGATTGTTGTTTGTTGCTACAACAAGGGTTAATGTGTCACCTTCTCTTGTTTTGGAACTTTTGCAAAGGATTGCACGTGTCATCAAAGATTACCTTGGAATACTCAATGAAGATTCATTGCGGAAAAACTTTGTGCTTGTGTATGAGTTGCTTGATGAAGTCATTGTGAGTATGCTTTCATATCTTTTTCCTGCCATTCCTTCATTAGAATGACTCTTTGAAAGTTAGATGCTGTTGGGCCTTGTTGTCTTAAAATAATTTTGCTAGTTTGTTAATTTAAAGCATATTGGACCTATGAAAAGAAATTGTATTGACGCAAACATTCTGTCTCATTGGATGATAATCTCTCTCTCTCTCTCTCTCTCTCCTTCTTACCTATTTTTGTTAAAGATTTTTATCAAATTCCTTTTCCATTTATAATATATTACAAATGTTGGTAGACATCATCATTTATTAAAATAAGGCATTGATATCATCCCTGCGGAATTTTAGAACTATTATTTTGACCTGCATGTATCTTTCTTCACTGTTCTCTCCCTCTCTCTCTCTCTCTCTCTCTCTCTCTCTTTTATTTATTTATTTGCTATTGTTGTTGTTGTCATTGTTGTTAATGCGTCTTACTGTTCTCTCTTTGTGCCAGGATTTTGGTTATGTGAAAACAACATCAACTGAGGTTTTGAAGTCTTACATTTTCAATGAACCAATTGTGGTCGATGCAGCACGTTTGCCATCCCTTGGAGCTGCGGGCTTATTTATGGTATCAATCACTCACTAGTGGCATAAATGATCCTCACTGTCAACTTAAATATATGCTTTTATGGACTGGTAAAACTGATATGTTTGCAGCAAGGGTCAAAAAGAAGAATGCCAGGGACAGCTGTTACAAAATCTGTTGTAGCGAATGAGCCTGGGGGTAGAAAGAGGGAAGAAATTTTTGTGGACATAATTGAGAAAATAAGTGTTACATTCAGCTCTAGTGTGAGTATTTTGCCTTGCTCTGTACTTCTGTTACCATCAGTTATCGAAATTAACCAAAAACCCTTGCAAACAGCATTAAGCTTATTTTTCATTCATAGCCAGAGTATTGTTTCATTGTTTGGTGGTGTCCAGATGAGGAATAATAGTGTCCAAACGAGGAATAATAATAAACAATCCTAGTTTATGCACTACTAGTACTTTAACTTGCATGCAAGTAGTTATTTATTATTTTGCCTTTTGTCATTTTTGTTATGATGATGCAAAGATTTTTCCTTAGGTGGGGTTGGATGGGGTTTTGGGGCCTGCAAGGACTGGTAGTTTAAATTCTTCGTCGTGATATATCACTGCATTTTCTGCATTCGAGTGGCACAACTTATAATACTGCATTGGGAAACTATCTGCAAGTAATTGTGATCCAGGGATAAATTGTTTTCTTATTCAATCTACAGATGGAACTTTCTGCTAATATTTATTCCAATTTTTTTTATGGTTCTATGTTGTATCACCATATTTTATCATTTTGTACTTGTATGAATTGGAAGTTCAAAACTTGTTTACTTACTGTGGATTATACAGGGATACATACTAACTTCTGAGATTGATGGCACCATTCAAATGAAGAGTTATCTTTCAGGAAATCCAGAAATTCGGCTTGCTCTTAATGATGACCTGAGTATAGGAAGAGGCGGAAGTTCAATCTATGGTATTGCTGGACAACATAGAAATCTTTTTCAAATACTCTTTGGCATTTGCTCTTGTTATTCTTTCAGGTTGTTTGTCTTACATGTGGATTAAATGTATGTTGGATTCTGTATGATAGTTTTAAGCTACAATAACTGAACCTTTTGTCTAGTTTGGAGTTTATGATATGTTTACATGTGTGTGTGTGTTGTGAATGCGAGAACTAGGTCTTTTAGTTTGCCTAAAGTGCTAGATTTCTCTCTTTCACTGATGGAGGGCTGTCCAAGAGGGGTTAGAAGCTACATTAACTGAACCTCTTATCTAGTTTGGAGTTTATGATATGTTAACGTGTGTGTGTGCGTGTGTGTGTTGTGAATGCAAGAACTAGGTCTTTTAGTCTGCCTAAAGAGTTAAAATTATCTCTTTCACTGATGCCTTTCCATGAGGTGTTACTTTAGTTGATGAATAATGGTAAACTGTATCTACCTGTATTGATAAGACTTCTTTTATATTGTTTCCCAAGAAGGAATTCAAATTGATTACTTCAAGTAGATTCCAAGCTAAGTTAGAACTTCCAGTTCATCTATATATGGGCTGACCCTCTCAGTACTCAGTACACAAGCTGTTTAATGCTCTCTCTCTCATTTTTTCTTAAAATTTTTATAGATGATATCTGTTGTGGTAATCTGTGCTAATATTATTTTTTAGTGTGATCTATGGGGTTGATCCTGGCTATTTCTTCAAGAAGAATGTTTTTTAGTGATTTTTTCCATCTTGAAGTCTTCCTTGCATGATATCATTGTGCTGCCTTGTGTGGTACAGATTATGGTAATTCATCCGGTTCCGGGTCCGTGATTCTAGATGATTGTAACTTCCATGAATCTGTACATCTTGACAATTTCGACATTGACAGGACTCTGGCCCTGGTGAGTGTAACTGAGATAATGATGTATTTGCAAAGACTTTTATTTTTGTGTTTGTGCTAAGAATAATGTATTACACCATTATAAAAATAGGTACCACCAGATGGTGAATTTCCAGTCATGAACTACCGCATGACTCAGGAATTCAGGACTCCTTTTCGCATTAATGCATTGATAGAAGAAGCGGGCCCTCTTAAGGTAGTATGAATTTCCTTTAGTGGTTTAGTAAGTTATATAGTCCATATTAAAAGCTTACAATTTTTTTCTTAGGCTGAAGTAATTCTGAAAGTGCGTGCTGAGTTTGCCTCAAGCATCACTGCAAACTCAATTCTAGTACAGATGCCACTGCCAACATATACAACTAGGTACTTCAGTTTTCACTTTGTTACACCAATTATAAATGGGCAAGATTTGGGGCATGTTAAATGTCCATATTACAAGTTAGGTTCATCTAGTTTGAATGTGCTCTTTACTGTTAATTATATACAATTGAGGAATAGGTAGCAGTTTATCTATGCCCATGTATTCTGTTACTATAAAACAAGTCATAATCAAATGTTTGGTTATTGAAATTATGAAGCATCGTAAAGTGGTTTACTTCGTATTCCAAAAAAGCTATTACAAGTTTTATCTAGGAGGTCAAGCTCAGGTGTATTTTCTTTTAAAGATTGAGAGGAAGTTGTCTATGTTTCTTAATGGGCAAGGCACAATGCATTGCAGTATACTTATAAATTTCAGCTGGAAGTCTCAAGATAGCATACGATTTTCATTATAGGGGACTTGGATGACTTGAATGAGAAATGGCTTTAAACACAGAAACACAGACGCACAAAACAAAACCTTTTTCCTCTCCTGAATTGCACTTACTGTCAAAATTACATATTATGGTGTTTTCATTGGAAAATTTGCAGAGTTACTTTTGAGTTGGAGCCTGGTGCAGTGGGAAACACAACTGATTTTAAGGAAGCAAATAAAAGACTTGAATGGGGTTTAAAGAAGGCAAGAAAGCTTCTCTCTCTCTCTCTCTCTCTCTCTCTCACACACACACACACACACACACATCTCTTACCTTAAATATCTACTCTATTGATCCATCTAATTTGTAGCAATCTTTCTGTCCTCTGTTGCATTTTCATATTTATTATGAATTTTCTTTCTAGTAGAAATTACTTATTGATACATTAAATTTGTAGTTTGTTGGTGGATCTGAACATACTCTACGTGCAAAGCTGACATTTTCACAGGAATCACATGGTAAAGAATGTCTAGTTTATCTTTGTAGTTTGTTTGTTTGTTTTTTAATTTTTTTTAAAGGTTTTATCTGTGTATTTTGTTATGCAAATTTACCTTCAATGTCATAAGGTTTATTATTGTGTGTGTGTGTGTATTTTGTCATGCAGGAAATATTGTGAAGGAATCTGGACCTATTAGCATGACCTTTACAATACCAATGTACAATTGTTCAAGACTTCAGGTAAAAAATTAGCTTAATTGGTTAGGTCCTGTGTACTGTTATGGTAACAAACTCATCAGAGTTTTAAGAATACCTCTAAATTTGTTGCAATTATGTAGAAGATTTTGTGGTTGATATGACGGATGGGAAGTATACTACGTGATGGTAAATATTGTACAAGAATACAGTGGTGTCTATACTGCCAATGAGCCTCAACCAGCACTTCCTTCTCCCATAATAATGGGATGGAGGGTAAGGTTGTGGTTTCAAGACCCACTGTGTGTTTGTAACTTACCAATCAAAAAAATGTAGTGGTGTCTATACGTTGCCCTTATAGAGGTTATGGGTCCCTTAGCTTTGATGCTTTTTTCACTACTGTGCTAGTGATACTCTCTCATGGCAGTGATTAGGTAGGAGTTTGTGAATTGTTTTTGTTACCTCTTAAGGTGGAAAACCAAACTTATCTTTTTCATTACCTCTTAGGCTAGAAATAGAATCTAAGCTGTATACTAAAGATTACAGACACCATGCTTGTTGACCTCAGTTTGGTAATTAATCGAATCTCCTAACATTTTTTAAAAAAAAAACATGACATTTAAAAAAAAAAAAAAATGCTAACATTTGTTATCATAGAACTGGCATGCTGCCATATAACAAGATGTTTACCCTTTAATACTTAAACCTCTTTTCCCCATGTGTTCATTTTTATCTCCTTTTTCGTGGTTTAAGGTGTTTGTTCTTTTTTATGCAGGTAAAATACTTGCAGATCACTAAGAAGTCCAAGACTGACAATCCATATAGATGGGTGAGATATGTCACACAGGCGAATTCCTATGTTGCTCGGTTATGATCGTAGTCTATTCTCCCCATAATTCTTCTTGTTCCTCTGTCTACATGCTCCATTTTCCTCTCACTAGATCATTCCAATAAGAACTGCAATTGAAAGAAATTTTTTTGTTTTCATGGCCGGTGAAGTTTGATCCTTTCTATGCTATTTTTATAAAGCATTTATTTATATGGATCTCTGTTACTGCAATTTGGTAAAGTAGAACCAAGATGTCTAGATGAAGCAGCTTTATTTCACATCTTTACTCTGGCCAAACAAAAAGACACAGGAGAAAAAAGAGAGGAAAAAAAAAAAATAGCATCTAAACCTGAAGTCGGGTTGAGTACAACAGCTAGACATTTCATGTTTTCATTTCCATTATTCATAGTAAACAATTAATATTATGAGCAGATCCTAGTCCTAGTCAGTAGTCACAGTAGCGAGGGCATCTATTGTTGAGGGAAGTAGGGAAATGAAGTTTGGTAAGTGGCTTGTTGCTATTTTGTGTGGCAAATGGTAATAGACAGTAGTTCCCCTCAGACAATGAAGTTTGGCTGACTCTATTAGGGGAGTCAAACTCTGGCACTCTATAATGAAGAAACAAGGGTTTGAGGAATCAGAAGGACCACTCCTCGAGGTTTAGTAAATATATGCTAGGAACTATATGTCAAAATTGATAGGTCATGACCAATTTGAGTTAGGGTTAAAATGGGATCAGAATTCTGCATAATTGAGCAAGCATGCAGTTACTGCATAAATGATGAAGACGGATGCAATTTTGAAACATATTGGTGATGAGGTTTTGATCCCCAAATAAATCTCTGATACGCTTATCTGCTGGGGATTAGGCATATATCCCTCTAAATTTAAGTATATTTGACAGGAACTGGATTCCATTTTATTGTGGTGGACTAATATTTTGGTTATCCTTGGAATAGGAGAAAACGAAAATGCTCTTAAGAAATTTGATTCCAAAAGGCTTATGAATTTAACTAAATATAGGAATATTCACTACTCTTTTAAGTGAAAAGATAATCAGGAAAAGCTCCATGGTTTTCAAACTCTGGATTTTCCCTGAATTTTGCAACTAATATTGTGTTGGGAATACGGTGCTAGTTACTTTTTCTGGCAATGTTTTTTTGGCCTATTCTCTTAAGTCTGAACGATGAATATATTCATTCAAGTTTATATTGACCAAGTAATGGTGGCAGCAGGAATCTTTGCTTAATCATTCAAACAGTTTGAAGTTTTTTTGAAACTGAAAGTTAGAAAGCATTAGATCTATTACAGATCCCCCAAAGATTTTTAAGTCTTTTGAGCAGCATAAACCGTCTAGATACTTGATATATCTCCTTCAAAGCATAATCTTCTATAGAAAGAAATAAAAAATAAAAAATAAAAAACTTTATTAAGACAGAAGGACTCTATGAGGGACAAAAGTTAATGGAGCCATCGGGTGAAACTTTAAGCAAAGTTGCTCAAGTCGTTTCATTCCATGTGCTCTAATCTTTATAAAAGAATCAACCACCATAATATCTCCGTCTTATGAAGTGACTAAAGCTCAAAAGCATTCACTCAAGTCAAGAATCAATTGGTGTCGAAGTAGTTCAAATTTATTGCCAGGGAAAATACTGGAGTAAGAGATTGCAAAATATTACCTATTGTGTTCCTTAATCACCATTATGTTCCTTAAACAAATACTCTTACTGTCTTTCTCTCTCGAGATGTAGCATAAGCGTATAACATGTTTTCTTTACATGTATCTAATCTCTCACATGAGGATAGACTTCACACTTGTGAGACCCACCCCATGTGAGAGAGTGGATACATATAGTGAAAACATGATAGATTTTCCCCTCTTGTGGTATTTTAGGTCCTTTTTTTTTTTTGCCGTAAAATATTTATTGGGAAACATATTTATCTTTTTTTTTTTTTTTCAATTGTTCGGAACTTCTGAAAATTTCTTTAGAATTAGACTTCGGTGTGATCAATTAGTTTTGCTTTTGGGCATTAATCTCCTTGCTTTCTTGCCATTTAAAGAGCCAAAAGCTGGGGGAGGGGGAAAAAGAATAAGGCAGGTTTTGGTCTCCTTGTTCTTCTCTTTCTCTGTGTTTGCATCCTCTTGTTTTTCTTCTTTTTGGCTAAAATAAAAAAGCCCCTTCTTGAGTATCTTGATTGACAGTGACACTGTGCCATGATAAAAGTTTCCCCAACCGCCTATCAAGCAACAACGCATAGTGATTTCTAATTAGTGTGTTTTGTACCAAATTGGCTATCCTAATCCCAATCCTAATCATATATCTTTCTTTTGTGGATGAACATTGTCACACAGGAGAGAGGCTTTGATCTAGTGTTTATTTTGCACTGAACCGAATAAGACGTTGACACGTGGTAACTTTCATCCTTACAAAGGAGAGAGACTTAGATCTAGTGAGTCCTTTGCTCTAAACGTGATAAGATGTTAACATGTGGTAGCATCCTACAAGGTCTAGTGTATATGACACTTGACCCAAGCTGAATCTATCACGTAGATAACATGTTAACTCTACTCTTTTTCTTTTTTAGAAATGTTATTATGTCTACAAAATTTTCACAACACTTTTACAACAAATTTTAAATAGCAGATTATTTTTTGCGGTTACTGATGGGCTAAAAGTAATTTCAATTATTAATTCAAATTATAACTAATAATATTTTACCACTTATGATTTGTTATTAAAATATTGTGGATGTAGTACTTTACTTTTTTTTACTTTCTCAAAAAAAAAAAAAAATTTGTTAAAGGCATTTCCTAAAAAATATTGTTAAAGGTATTTGAAGACCTATTTGAAGACCTATGTCGTAAACACCTCTTGTGAAATAAGGTGTGTGCAAAGCAAAATTAGAGTTGAAAATAAAATTGAATAAAAATTATTAATTAATACAAAAAAATAAAAAAAATAAAAATCTTAACAGAAATTTTATTTCCAAAAAAATATGATGCAAGTATAAATTAACTTAAAAGTGTAATTCATATGTAAAAATTTTAAATAAATAATTTGACTATTTAAGAGTAAATTTAAAAATAAACCAATGTACTTTTAAAAATTTAACAATATACCTATAGAACTTTTAAGAAGTTTTATATGAGCTTTGACTTATTTTAAAATTTTGTACAATTTTTAATCTTTCATTTTTCTACTCCAAAGTCCCTAACTTACAATTTTCAATTGTTGCAAATATCTGAATGAAAGTCCTAAACATAGTGTTATAATATACGAATATATTTTTTTTTTCTAAAAAAGAAAAAAGAAAAAGAAATAATAGAACAAAAATCTTCTTGACGAAATGTCTTGATTCAGGCCTTGATGAGACTCTTTTTTTGATAGGAGATCTTGATGAGACTCGAATCAAGGACAATTGATATGCCTTAATTCAAGCCACAATCAAGGGATTGGCTAATAATACTAAAAATATGTACAAAATTAAAAATCTAAAACATGTGTAAAATATGCTAACAACCTCTGAGTGCTGTTTTGTCCAATAAATTCTCAAAATATACGTGAGTTTCATGTGTATTGATCTCACATAAACATAAGTATAATTATTAATTGCATCTTAAAATTTCACAATATTTTTCACAACTAATAAGGTGATAGGTTATGATCTGTTTACATCCAAAGTGATGTTACGCTAACTACTATTTGACACTTCAACAAGTGAAAAAAATTATTCCCCCCCCCCCCCCCCCAAAAAGTGAGAAAAGTTGAAAAAACAATTGTATGCATAATTATTTATTTATTTATAATTTGATGGTTGGTGAAAGAGAATTTGAACCCTATATATTTCTATTGAAAATAAGATGATGTATTAATTGGGCTACAAAGCTTTTTGGTGTATCTGTATGATTGTATTATTATTAATTAAATTAATATTATCAGATAATGATCATTACTCCAATTTGCTTCTTCCATGAGGCACCTAACTAAAGTCCATTGTTACTTTTGAAACAAAATATGATTCACCATCTCTAAAAATATATGAAAGTGTGGTTTACAGAAGAAAACATATATCCAACCAAAGCTTCTTTTTTGAAATTTTGTTCTGCATGCATGCCACGAGCAAGCAAGAACAATAGCCATAGAAAGTGAGCTAGAAAATATTTCAGATATGAAGTCTATCAATTGTCTTGTACTAGATTTCTTGTATATCTAGGCATCTACAGAAGGATGATTTTGATCTTCATAGTTCATTGAATCACTTTAAAAAGAATGGTTTGCTAGGGACCCCAAAATTTTTCAGACATTTTCAAATCTCAATGGAATTTGAAAAAGTACTCGATTAGATTCGTCACAATACAAAAACACAAGGGAGAGTGTATCCTTTAAATTCCAGGGTACACTCTCCCTAAAAATACTTTTCGTTAAAAGATAGATCAGCATTCACTAACCAATCAAAAAGTGAATTATTGACGTACCTTTTTAATTCTAGTAGACATTGAAGAAAGAGGACAAAGTACAATATTGTTTATCTACAGAGACAAAAAAGAGAGAAAAAAAGATTAAAAAAACATTTGCAAGAATCGAATCTTTCATAAGTTGTGGTCAAATTACGCAAACCATAGGATATAATGAGTCAAATGGCCTCCCAATTCAACGCACCCCTTCCCCTACGAAGATAAAGAATGCCCATTGCCAACCAAAAAGCTTCTTTATGTTTTTACACTCTTAGGTAAATGTGAAGGCAGGATAGTCAAGTTTTGCTATAATTATACTTCTTGCGGGAAATCTTATTACTTACTTGTTATTGTATATTTTATATGTACATCCCTTTGAACACAATTTCACATTTTTAATTAAAATCGTATATTTCAATCTAAGAGTGTAATAAAGAATGTGCGACTATCATTACACTATTTCTTGACATGAGTACTCTTTTCCACCATATTTGAAGGGACGGATTACCAACTTATATTCTTGTTGCATTTTAAAACAAGATTGCAGCCTCTATCCAAATAACTAATAAGTAATATTGCAATTTGCAAGTAAGATATTGTTGTTTCTAACTTTTTTCTTAAAAAAATAAAAGAAAAGTGAGATAATAATGATTCGATTTTTTTTTTTTGGGTTAAGTGGTACTTGCAACTCTCTCTAGATCTCTACAAAGGAGAGAATGGATATTTTAAAGTTAATCCATGTTAAATGGATCGCATCTCGAGTGTTAAATAAACCATCATCAACAACAATAGTAAAAAAAAAAAACATGTAATCTATTTTCCTTTTTCAATTAAAGGATGACACATATGCACAACAATTAAAACAAAAATAGTATTTCCTTGCCAAATAATCCAATATCTACGAAGGTTTGATATAACCCTAGATAGGCCATTTATGTTAACACCTTAGGCCCTCAAGTGAAAAAACGTCCCATAATTTTGATCATAATAGCATACTTATATATATATATATATATATATATATATTGGCTTAATTATTTTGCCAAATAAAATTTGTCTCTTGTCATTAATTCTTTTGGCTTAAAAAGTGGTCAATGTCTAACTATATACTACATTTTTATTTTATTTTTGGCTCTTTTTCTTTAGAAGTATCTCTGGATAACTAGTCAATATTAAACCACTCTTTTTCCCTTACCAATGAACTGATTAACAAAAATCATATTTAAGACAGATATATATATATATATATTTTTTTTGAGAATCAATTTTATTTCGTTATTTATATCTTGTGTTTATATACAGTTGATGTGAACATTGTAGTATAAGTTTGATTTCAAGTTAATCTATCTTCACTTGTGAAGGTTGAGATCATAGTTAATGTTAAGTGAAGTTATTTGATAAATTAGATTATATTGTTCCAAGCTTTAAATTTTATTTTATTTTAGTTATATTGTAGTCTATATTGAAGCAAGTATTTATTTTAAATGTTTAGTAGAAAAATATGAATATGGAAATGAAAAGGTTTAAAAGATAGAAAAGCTAATTGAATCTTGTACATGGATCTATTGAAAATTTGCTACTAGTAAATGATAGACTTTGGAAGAAGAATGAAGTGTATAGTGATACCATATTCTCAGTAGTCCATGCCAAATATATTTCACTGTTAGAGATTTTTTTTATTAGATTTGAAAGTACACCAAGGGTCATTTGAAATAGATCTATTTCAAATATAGGGGATCCATTTTTACATTTGTAATAAACCATGAAATTGATCAATTTTGAATAAAGAGGATCCTAATACAAGATAGACAGGTAACTTTCCTAGCTACTTGTACATCTTTATAAATATAACATTTATGTTAAAACACTTTTTCAGTCTCTAACTCGTGTTATGATAATCTCCATTTGAAATTGATCCATTTTATAATTTAAATTTATTATTAAAATTTACAAATCTAAAGGTTTAGTAATGCCACGTCATTTAGAATTTTACCTAATATGATACTCTATACATTATCAAATCCAGATATTAAAATATTGATCGTGAGAAGGAAGTGAAATAAAGAGGATCGTGTTGGAACAAAGACACTATAATAATTAAAGTAATAGGTCCAAATATATCCTCTTCCTTCTTTTTTTCCGTATTGTTTTTGGTCATAATTATATCATTTTCTCCAATGTTTGATTTTGGGAGTAACATTATTTTTTTCAAATAACTATGATCTTTGAAGTTACATTACTTGTTATCGATATGAATTTGATAAAGATAAGGGATGACAATAGGGTGGGGTGGGGCCAAAAGATGGGTTTTTGCCCCTACCCCAGATGGTATTGTCTTGCCCCATCCCTGCTCCGCATGATGGAGAGAATTTTCTTGCCCCATCCTCACCCTTTAGGGCGTTGTCCTACCTTGTAAAACTTTACTTCTTATTAATTTGCCCATAGCTAGTAAAAAATTTTTAGTAAAAATATTTGCATTAATAAAAATATACTTGAAATTATAAATAAATTTATCCTATCAAATCAAACTAATTTTTAGCCAAAAAAAAAAATACTATCTAAGTGTTTAACAAGACAATATCACAACAACAAAAAATCTCATAATACAAAATCAAAGATTCAATAGTATATAATTTTTTTTTCTAATAAAGACCCAAAAAAAAAAACGTTAAAATTGGTACCTTATTTCCAACCTTACTAGAGAGAAAAAAGAGGCAGAAAGCCACGTTACATAGAATAAAATAAGCTAATGATATGTTTATTTAAATAGTAGGGTTTTAGGGTATAAAAAATTTACAGTTTAACCCTTATCAATGTGGGGCGAGACGGGGCGGGGTGAGTTTAAAAAGTCTTATCCATCCCCGCCCTGCTCCATAGTGCGGGACTAAAATCTTGTCTCATTCGCGCCCCACTACCTTTGCGGAGTGGGGAAAACCCACGCGGGGCAAAGCGGGGAGAGACGAGGCAAAATTGTCATCCCCTATTTAAATAAGTGCATAACTTAGATGTAATATATTAAGTTTTTAGATTAAAATTCAAACACCTAATTGCATGGGCTAATAAAACACAATCAAACAATATCATTATTTTCAAAGATAATTAAATAGAAACAAAATTTATTGGTTAGATTTCTCCTTTCTTGCTGCTCAAATAAATGTTGAAGTTATAGTTTTTTTTTTTTTTTTTTGTTGAATAATTCCTCCTCTAAAACACTTATGCTAGAACATCTGTTTATTGATTGCAAGATCCTACCAAGGACGTTCCCTAATGTTATCATTGAACATATACATTATAAGGAGGCTAACCAATGCGCAGATAAATAGACTAAAACTAGATCTTTGCAAACTATGTGTTAGAAATATGTGGTCAAAGATAATTAAATAGAAACAAAATTTATTGGTTAGAGATTTCTCCTTTCTTGCTGTTCATATGGATGTTGAAGTTATAGTTTTTTTTTTTTTTTAAATGAATAATCCCTCCTCTAAAAAACTTATGCTAGAACAATATTTAATTAATTACAAGATCTTACCAAGGACGTTCTCTAATGTTATCATTGAACATATATATTTATAGGGAAGCTAACCAATGTATAGATAAATAAACTAAAACTAAATTCTTGTAAACTGTATTAAAAATATGTAGTTAAATATTTAAATTTACTATATTTTAATTGTTTAAATTTTTAAAATAATCGGTAATTTAGATATTTTTATTATTATTATTATTATTATTATTATTATTATTATTATTTATTGATGTTGCAAAAAGTGCTCAAAAGGGAGGGCACATTTTTAGCGTAATGCTCCAGCCCTCTCCTTATTTTTACTCTTTAAAGGAATCTAATCGTATTATCAGTCTATCACCATATCCAGCCGTAGATCTTCAACAGACCCCATTGTTCTCTTGTCTACAAAGCTCTCCATTTCTCTCACCTTGTCTTTCTATCGCTCACTCACTCTCTCTCTCTCTCTTTCTCACCAAAAAAATACAGCAGAACATAACGGAAAATATGTTAAAATTTCCTGTAGAACTCCCAGATTGTTGCTATGCAAACCAGCCCATCTTAATTTGCCCAAGTACCCCTACTCCAAAGCATTCATTGTATCTCTCTAATCTTGATGACCAAAAGTTCCTTAGGTTCTCCATTAAATATCTCTACCTTTTCAAGAAACCTGTGAGTTCAGACAACTTGAAATATTCTCTTTCCAGAGTTCTTGTGGATTACTACCCATTAGCTGGGAGGTTGAGAGCCACTGCTGAGGATGATCAGAAGTTTGAAGTTGATTGTAATGGAGAAGGTGCTGTTTTTGCTGAGGCTTTCATGGACATCACTGCTGAAGATTTTCTTCAACTTTCCAACAAACCAAACAGGTCTTGGAGAAAGCTCTTGTATAGGGTGGAAGCTCTCACTTTCTTGGATGTTCCTCCTCTTGTAGTTCAGGTCTTACTTCTTTTCTTTTGTTATGCCAATGTTTCTTTTGTATTAATTCTTTGCCTTTTCCTTATAGCATCTCTCTTCATTTTTTTTTCTGGTTTGTGGTGTTCTAAAAATTCAAGTCCAAAAAGAAACCCCCTTACAAATCTTTTAATATAAAAAAGATTTTCACTTCAAATTTCTTTATATTAACCAAGAGCTCTTGTTTCTTTCTTGATTAAAAACTTACTGTCCTTGAATTATGACTTTACTATTATTCTCCACATGTTTTGGTCCTCTGTTAATATCCATTTTATCCAAGAAACTTAGCAAATAACCGGTTGTTAAGCTTAGTGCCGTAATTATAGTTCTACCTCTTCCACTTTGAACAATCTCTTTCAATCATATGTCCCTGCAGCGAATGATGCTGCCAAGTCAAGTGCCGACCTAACAACACACTAAGGTGCATAAATAAAACCACGTCGCTTTGGGTTTTTGCCTCGCTTAGTTTGCAACATGCCTGACCAAGACAGGGTTAGTTTTGTCTTTTCAATTGACTCACACTGTCAGTTTGTCAGACATGCCAAATCCTTTTTAGAATTTTAAGAAAATTTCACGCCGTCCTTGCTATTTTTGCCTCGATCGGATTGAAGGTGAATCTAATTTTAAACTAATTTTACTCTATTCTCTTCTTTCTTTTCTTCAGTACAAACAGGCCGTTTAGATATGCCACTATGTTATCGTATAATCATTTGTTTGAAATCACTCTAGCCATACTTCTTTTTTTTCACGAATAAAGATAGCAATCTGGTTATACCTAATTACCTTAATTTCTATCTTAATTTATTTGATACACCCACTCAAGCACATGTTTTCAATTTTTAAACAACATTATACGTATGTATTTTTACATATTTTTTCACCCACAGGTATTTTTATACATATTTTTAAACACATATTTTTAGTTTTGAAGTACATGTGTCAAACCCCAAAAAAATTCACAGACAAAGGAGTAAAAACTTGAAGTATACCATAGTTAAAAATACTAGTAATGGCAAGTTACTAAATGGCTTCGTTTTGAGTGACACAAGTCATATGTTCCCCATATGTATGTTCCTATCAAGATAATGACCCAAAAGTAAGTGACCCTACCTAAAAAACGCTGAAATTGCTCCTGCTTCTTCTGTGCCTTTCACAAGCTCAGTTGGTGAACTTTGGGATTGGGTTGTGTATGTTGTCTAATTAACACTAATGGTATCTAAAGAGAACATGCTGACATGACACAATATTTTCTTACTAGGTACATGATCTGTTGTGATTAAGACTTTCACCTAACTAATTTATTTTATTATACATCAATCATAATAAATTGAAAAATTATTGTGTACTTTGAGAGTAATTTTTAGGTATTTACAAAGTACAGAGAATGATATTTTTTTCTCTCACATTCATGGTGGAGTCTACTCATTAAATTCATAAGAAAATTTACTATAAACGTGAAAAAAATAAACATCATTTTTCCGTACTTCGAAAATACTTTCGAATTTTCCCTCTAAAACTATACTCTCTCTCACAAAATGGTGGATTCCACATTTCTGAGAGAAATAAAGTATAGTACTGGAGTCAAAATATCAGCCTAACTTCATCAATGTTTTCCTCAGCTTACTGCAATGTTTTTACCATATTTTGCTTTTTCTCTAATCAAAGAACCAGAAACTCTTTCTTTACTATATCTGCGTCTTCCTCTTCTGGTTTTTTTTTTTTTTTTTTTTTTTTTTTCAAAGACGCGCGCGTTTCACACTTTCAGCTACTGTGCGGTTACTGTTTATAAACAGTAGCGACAACTTTTGACATTTCAGCTCTTATATTCACTGTTTACGGATCCATAAATACCACTTTTCAACAACTTTTTCATTAAAAATGGATCCCATTACACTATTTACACATTAAAAAATTATTCTGCTACAGTATTTTTCAGTTTTCAGTTTCAGCGGTATCCAAACGGACCCTTATTATCTTAATTTGTTTTTTTAGGCGACGAATCTACGCTGTGGAGGTATGATCCTGTGCACCGCGATCAACCACTGTCTATGCGACGGAATTGGCACATCACAGTTTTTACAAGCATGGGCCCACATCACTGCCAAGCCGAATCTCGATCTACCAATCGCACCGTTGCACAGCCGCCACGTGTTAAAACCTCGAAATCCCCCAAAAACAAGTTTCACTCATCCTGGATACACCAGAACAAACCCCAACGATAACAATACTATTGACATGGTCAAGTTCCTTCAATCTCAGCCGCTCGTTCCCACATCCTTAACCTTCACCGCCTCTCATATCCTTCACCTCAAGAGGCAATGTGTACCTTCGCTCAAGTGTACAACCTTTGAAGCTCTCGCATCTCACACGTGGCGTTGCTGGGTTAAATCACTGGACATGTCACCGTCACTCAATGCCAAGCTCCTTTTCTCAGTTAGTGTTCGAAAAAAAATGAACCCAGAATTACCATTAGGGTACTATGGAAATGGGTTTGTGCTAGGTTGTGCCCAAACCAATGTGAAGGACTTGGTCACCTCAAACTTGTACCATGGTGTGAAGCTAGTGCAACAAGCTAAGTCCACACTCAATGATGAGTACATACGGTCCATGATTGATTTACTGGAAGATAAATCGATAAAAACGGACCTAACCACAAGTTTGGTTATATCACAATGGTCGAAGTTAGGATTAGAGGATTTGGATTTTGGAGAAGGGAAGCCACTACATATGGGGTCTCTAACAAGTGATATTTACTGCTTATTTTTACCAGTTATTGGTGACTTTGATGCAGTGAGAGTGCTTGTGTCTATGCCAGAGGGCATTGTGGAGAAATTTGAGTATTTCATGAAAGAGTTTTGGGATGAAGAAGACAATGCAGATGCCAATGGCAATGGGTATCATGGAGAAGATATATAATGGATTTGATCTAAAGGAGCCTATGTGTTTTTCTTTTTCTTTTTCGCCTCCCAAATAATAAGCATGCTAATTATTGGAGCAACTCATTGACTCATTGTAATTGGAGCATCAAAAATTAAGTATAATCTGACTGCCTAGTTTTAGAATTTTAATGCTATTGCTTCCATATTTGCAATCTCATAGTATAAAGTTTGTACCATCAAGAATCGATTTGTAATATGACATTATAAATTTATAATATCAAAATATAAATTCAGCAAAAAAAAAAAAAAAATACGACACGACTCATGGCTCTTTCCTTTCCTTTTTTCTCCCAATGATTGAGCTATGAAATTGGATGGTTCTTCTCCTAACTCATTAAAAGAATAAAATCTCTCTTATTGGCTCCATCTATGTGTGATGATTAGCTACGATCTCAATATATAATTTTATATATACGATATTGAGGGGCCGATCCTCACAACTAAGGAAATTTATTTTTTAAAATTTTAACAAAAAGATATTAAGAGATGGAAACTATTAGAACAATGATTAAATTTATTATTTTCTAAGCTATTGAAATTGATGGGCAATCTATTGTTGTATCATAACAGGTGATTTTGAGTTCAAATCTTAATTTCATTGTGTCTCATATAAAAAAGTCTTATTTAAAAAGTTAAAAACATAACGTGGTTAAGTTGAATCCATTTGTTATATGACATAAATATATTAAAATATAAAACTACTCATGGTTTACCATTGTATCATAGTAGATGATTTTGAGTTCAAACCTTAATTTCATTGTGTCTTATTTAAAAAGTTTAAAACATAACAGTTGGGCTATAATTATTAAAGAAGAATATGAACTCACATGTTCAATGGATTATTAGAATAATTGCTAGGTAACCAAGATCATTATAACTCAACTAAATAGCACATATTGGTATTCATAACAGAAATATTTAAGATTCAAATCTCTTATACCTCAACTATTGAATTATCCTTAAAAAAATAAAATATTTTTAGACTACTGTTAAATTTGTCAATTCTTAAAAAAACTAATGTTAATTTATCAACTAATTAACACATCTTGGTCTTCATAAGAAAAACGTTTAGGATTCAGATCTCTTATCACTAGACTATATATTGAATATCATTATAAAAAAATTAGACTAATGTTAACATTTTCATTTCTTAAAAATACTAATGTTAATTTATCCAAAAAGTTCTTTTACAAGTACAATAAAATATCGCAATATTTTCACAAGAAACTAAGTTGTCAATTCGCCGGAGATCAAAATATAATAAAAGAAAAGATAAAGAAATATACTAAGATTCACCCCCAACTCAAAATAAAAGTATTATAAAAATATAGTGAAATTTTGTTGTGTTCTTAAAATTTTTCTTTATAAAAATAATTAAACATTAGGGCCGTACATAGCACAATAGCGCATGCAATTATTTACATGTAATAACAATAATGTCAAACACAATATTCCCACCATTAAATAAACTAGCATGCAGTCCGCGCTTACGCACAAAAATATTAATAATTGTGATGATAAGATGTTCATCTTGGTAGATTCAGTTTCCACATTGAACATTATGAATGGAGGTAACTTAACACCAACATTTAAAAATCAAATTGGACACAGCACAAAATTAAACTACAATTAGAAATCGGACACATAGCACAAAATTAACGACAAAAACTAATCATTGAGCTTGGAATCTTCTTGGAGGCGCCAATGAAGCGATAATGTATGAAAGTGTGAAGTAAGGAAAAGTGGGATTGAACATTATTTTTGAACCTGGCCTTACTTTTAGAAATTCGAAAGGAGGAGAAGAGAATAGTGTGTGGATCTGATTGGTAGAAGTTGAGAGAGAAGGAGGAGACATGGGATAACAATATAGCATTAGGAGGAGATGATGTTTTACTTTTATAGTCTTTCTCGTTTGACTCTTTGGTTTTGGTAGTGGGATTAGAGGAGCTCCAAACTTTATTGAGTTCACCCATAAAAGTGTACAGGTGAGATGTTCTTGCTTAGGCCAATGAACATTATTATTGTGATTTTCTTGGCTTCCGTGTTAAATGTTAATGCATAATTTATTTGGACACAAAAATTAGAAAATTTAGATAAGATACATGATACAAAATTGAAGTCTAATTTATAATCTAATTAGATTCATTGTGGTTTTCTTGGCTTCCGTGTTAAGTGTTAATACATCATTTATTTGGGCACAAAAAATTAGAAAATTTAGATAAGATACATAACACAAAATTGGAGTCCAATTTATAATCTAATTAGGTTTTTTTTTTGAGTTTTGGTTAGGACAAGTGGCGCAAAATTGAGAATCCAAATCTAGACACATGGCACAAAATTGAAACTCTAATTTGAAATTTTATTTGAATTTCTCTCTGTTTCACCTATTATTATATATATAGATATATAGATTAGGCAATCGATTTCACGTTTACCCATAAATTCTCTATGGGATTTGAGTGGTGAATGGCTGGTAACAAAAATGGTAACTTTAATATTGTTTCACTGCATTCGGCTGCCAGATTCACCTCAAATGCCTTTTGTGACGTGGCGTGGCAACCCCATTTTGAAACCCAATGTCATTTTCTCTCATCTCTTCTAGGGAAACTTTATGGTTGTCGTTTTATGCAAATAGACAAACAACATTTGATTCGAGGTAAACCTACGAGATCGATTGTAGTAAAAGTGTAAAACAAAAGAACAATATATACATATCTGAAAAGAGATCCATATTGTCACTATCACGTACAAAATTGAAAGACATAGTGAAAAAGAATTCTTCAAAGTTTCAAAGGGTCAATTATCATCATCATCCTCTCCCCCAGTGCCTGCCTAACCATTTTCTAGCGCTAGGGTTTTGTTTTGGTGGGAAAGTGCTAAAATATCGAATAAGAACAATTTTGCCGATTCGATTTCAAATGCATGTACTATCTAGATATAAATATAACAAATAGCATATATTTTGAAAGATGATAATTAGGGACATCGTCAAATTTATTGGCTTGAATATATATAAGAGTATCAGAATCATCCTTTATTCATAGACAAATAAAGCTTTCCTCATAAATAAAATTCCAAAGGGTGGTGCCGAATGCCGATGCTATATATCGGGAAGATTTGTCTATTTACCGCGGGGATCTTGGATGGCCCATTACAAAATGCCCTTCAGCATTTACGGACAAGGGTTTTCAATCTCGCTAGGTGACTGATGTTGGCATTTGTCATATCATCAAGTTAAACATAAAATAGCTAGGTCGAGCCTTTTTAAATTCATTATTTTAAAATTCTCTTTTAATCTAGTATTTTGTTTTTGTTAAGTAAGTGAAAAAGTGGATGAACTTAATAGGTTTATATATAGGTGTAAGTCCAAGCAGTCACCTTAATAAGTGTCTTTTAATCTCTAATATAATTTAGACACTAATACGCATATATATCATTATTTTTTAAGTATCTACTAGTGTTATACCCGTGCGATATAAGGCTTAATAGAAAAGTATATGTAAATTAAACAATTTATTTCAATAATATAATTAAATTAATTATCTTTAAAAATTAAATTAAAAATTTTGAACTTATAAAGGAGATTTTAATTCTCTGATAGTAACACTACACACAATTAAGGACAAATTTAATACATTGAGATGATGATTATATGAGAATAAAAATGATTACTTTAAGAAAGACAAAAGGTTAGAATGGAATAACTAATCATATAATGAATATACGGCAATTTTCATTAAAGAAAAAATTATTTAAAAAATTATAAGTAGATTTAATAGATAAAAAAATTACTTAAAAAATTATTTAAATGGGAATTAAATGGTTGTCCTTAAGAGTAAGAATTATATCTAAATGTACCTTATTTTTCCAAGAGGGTAATTGAAAGTTTATAACCAACAAAAAAAAAAAAAAAAATGAGTCTGACAACATACATAACATTTAGAAAAAGAAAAAGAAAATAAGCACAATTGAAACTAACTATGGATTCATGCTAAAAGTCAATAGCGGCTTTCGCATGAGATTTATTCCTTGTACTCTAAATCTCCTCCTGGCTTATGTTAAACAAAATAGCATCATAAACACATAAGCTCTTGTAAAGTTGCTTGATTGCATCCGATGAAGTGGTTTATTTTTTATTAGCTTATATATATAGTAGACAAATATACATTATAGATTACCCATTTACGCTAATTAGGAATTACTATTATACTATAACTCATTCACAATGAAGATCGATTTTATCTCGATAATCAAATAGATAGAAGTATATAACTCTCCAACTCATGCATGTGTCTAACTCTTCTTAACTATGCACATTGGTTTTTTTTTTTAACTTTAAAATTTTGTGAGATAGCATTAGCACGTATCTAAAAAATTATTGTTATTTTTATTTAAAAATTAGTAATAAGAACAAATAAGAAGTTGTTTTTTTCTAAAAATGTGATTAAGTGTGAGGCTAAAATCTAGATCTAAAAAATAAGTAGCATGTGAAGAGGAAATCAGAAAAAAAGAAAAAAGAAAAAAGAAAAAAAAGTAACCATGTGTGAAGAGGGAATCTAGAGATTAAAAAAAAAAGAAAAAGAAGTGACGTTGCTGATTATTTTTACGTGTAGTAATATAATCTAAGTAAAAAAATTAGTAAAAATTAGATTAATAATAAAAAGATTAGAATTCTAAATTCGTATGATAATTTTAAATTTTCATTTCTATAATATCATCAACTTTGTAATATTTGACTTATTTTGTCTGTA
Source organism: Lithocarpus polystachyus (assembly GCA_033629205.1). NCBI lineage: Eukaryota > Viridiplantae > Streptophyta > Magnoliopsida > Fagales > Fagaceae > Lithocarpus > Lithocarpus polystachyus. The sequence goes on along the minus strand of CM066163.1, from coordinate 10,422,429 downwards.
CCTTAATAAGATTGCCATCATTTTATTAGTAAAATAAGTATATATCTATTAGGAACCTTATATATAGCGTTTAGGTTCATAGAGCTATAGAAGTCTAATGTTATAAGAAGTATTTGTTAAAAAATAGTAAAAAATTGATTAAAAAATAAATTAATAATAAAAGGATTAGAATTTGGATTGTAATCCAATTAAGATTTTTATCAACTTAGAAATTATAGAAGAAGAAAATAAGAAGAAAAAAATATATTTTTAAAAAACTAAAAAAATTTCTACGATTTGGTAAAGTTACTTTGCGCAACCACGGCTTTTAGACCCAATTTTTATTATATAGTATATGATATGATTTGAGGATAGCTTAAACTTATTAATTTTTATTTAACTTAGAAATAAGACATATATACCTTCAGAGAAAAAGAGAGAAATTATTTAAAATTTTAACCAAATATACTGAAAAATAAACTATATTAAGCACACACTTAAAAAAAACAAATAAATTAACAAACACTTATTAACGAGGGACTTAAACTTAGAATGCATTGTATAAGCTATTGCAAAACAGTGTTTTGAGTTTAAAATGAGCATTTATAAAAAGTTGTAAAGAGTTGTTATTGTGAAACGGAGATTCGAGTTTTAAAACGCGCTTTTAGCCTCCCAAAACATTTAACCAAAGGAATCCTCCATAGTTTATATGAAAAAAAAAATGTAAGAGAAGAAGTTGTGTTACTTGATTTAATATTTTGAAGTGCATATCTTTTCTCAAAAGAAAAACTATCTGTAAATTTAACATAGTCATGATAGAATGTTGTTGGGCTGGCAATGAAATATGGGAAGGGAATGAACTAGTCCTTTACCTAATCTTTATATAGTTGGTCAGGAAAATGATTGTGTTGTGATCGTGATCTCTCTTTTTTGAGGATTGAGGGTGTGCCAGGCTGCTAGCTCTACCCCATGTGTAATTATGTACAGATTGAAGTTTATCTTTAACTTTAAAATATGATACATACAGCTGACTTGCTGGTAGGGGAGTAGCTAGCTAGGGGGCATTTTCATTTTAAACAAAAAAAAATCAAATTAAATAATTGCACGTTCGCAGAAGCACTTTCGTTTTTAAAATTATTTGATGCTTGAAGTTGGATTTATAGATTGGTGAAGTTGCAGCAGGTCAGTGATCGATGATTGCAGCCTTTACAAAGAATCTTACTGTTGGTTTTGCTTGCTCACCCAAATTAATAACATTAACAATTTAACATTTGATTTTCCATGTTTGCTCTAGGGTTTTACTTTTTCTAGAAAAAGAGACAGAGAGATTTTTATTTTAACAAAGAGAAGTAATTAGATGTGTATAATCTTTCCAATGAAGATTAAAGGTATCTCATAAAAACAGTTCTATAAGGCCTTGTAGAATTGTTTTATGAGATAGAGATACATATATTTTAATTATTTTTTTAATATAGAGAAGTACTTAGATGTGTATACTCTCAAACAAAGATAAAAGATATATTATGGAACAGTTCCATGAGACCATCTTACTCACACATCTATGGATCCCCTGTATTGTGGGATTGTGGGATTGTGGAGCTCAATTAGATTATTTTTAAGAACATTACAAATCTTAGGAACGTTACTTCCACCAATGAAGCTACTACTCAACGTGACAGAAATATGAGTTATATATGGTTCCTGCTACTTTGATATCGATATATGAAAACTTATCATTTGGATTTTAGATTTGTGACTTCAAACCAAAAACTGAAAATTTAATTTGTAAGAGAGTGATGTTAGAGATACTATAAACTTTATTACATAAGGTTTACAAATTAATGTGTCAACTTTTAAATACGATAAAAAAACAATTAAGAACTTTATCAATTATGTTGTTGTTGATTTAGCATTTATGTTTGTTCTCATATTATAAATGTTTTTGGTAGTAAAATTGATAATAACTTTAGTATTTTTCATAAGAGAAATACAAACACCACACTTAATTTAGTAGTAAAAAAGAAAGAAAGAATAAAATACACCTACATGTCAATAGTTCAATACAGTTTTATAGGTACCCTTTAAGTTTTGAATTTTTCTTATCACACCTCTTGAAATATCTCATAATTCTAATAAGCTTCTTCCGTCAAATTCATGTTTAAATCATTAATAAAGATTAATCACATGGAAGTTGTAAGGACACAAATTTACGAGTCGGGCCAACGAACTGAACAGGTTGAGGTCCAGGCTGTATTCAGTATCCTTGAAATAAATTTGTAAAGAGAGTGGGTTGGAGAACACTTGATTGAGAACGTATGGGTTGATGGCCCAAGTATGATTATGATCAGACCAACATTAATGAAACACTGGGTAGATACAAGGCTCTCCTCGGCACAGTCCAAGGAGTATTTTTAGACCGATACAAGAAATACTTATCTCTTTCTCTTTGTTTTCTCCCCCCCTTTCTCCTTCTCCTTCCTTCTATTTATATGCCCCTCCTCCCTTATGTGCCAGTTAGGTGGGCTTTCCTTGATACTTGTCCCATCAGCCTCCATCTGGAGTTTTCACTTGGCAGCTGTAAAGGATGAAGGTCACTGTTCAGGTGTCTTTTCCCATTAATGCGGCCATGATGTTAGCTGCAGGATCATAAATGCGATGGCAGCAGCCTTTTGCCTGATATCTGATCTTTGCCACCTGTCCTTTTTGTCCATATAAATCAGGGGATTCTCTGGGAAAGTTAGGATTGATGTTGGAGCATTCATCTGGGACACCCTTTTGACAATCCGAACAGGCAAGTCTCCTCGGACCAGTCTTTCTTCCACGTGGCTTATACTTTAGAATCGAATTAGACTGGGCACACTCCTCAAGATTTGTTGTCCTCGGATGTACAGGTCTCCTCGGACAGACCGTGGCCCATTACTTGATATTGGGCCTTTCACCCCTACAATAGCCCCTCAAAATTCTGACCTTCCCTCTTATCCGAGGAGAAGGACGGGATTTTGACTTCCTCATGGGTGAAATCCATCAAACCCCTCAACTAATCCACGTGGAAGCGCTGTTTCGCGAGACTTTCAATTTCCAAAGACGCTTCGGAAGTTGTAATGCGTCATTTATTGCTCTAGGTGGCGCTCTATCTCCTTGATCAACGGCGAGGTGTAGATCGTGCGGTTGGGCTTTCTTCATGAAATTTTGAGCGGGATAAATCCCACTCATTTTCACCTACTATATATATAAAAGGCCGTGAGGAGGTAGTTTTCCTCATTTTGCATTTATTCAAGTATTCCAGTATTCTAAAGCATCCCTGCTAATACACGTTTCTTCATTCTAGGCATTCCGAGGACATTTTTACAAAGACCTCTATGTGTCTAAGAGATTTCTGAACCAGAAATATCAACCCCTCTTGTAAGTATTTGGTTCCCTTGTTCATTCCACCTCGGCCGAGCACCTCGGCCTTCTCTTCCTTTCATTTTTTTGCCTTAGGGAACCTCCTTAGCGTTTTTTCACACAGTCAAATGGGTAGATTTAAGAGTCTCATTGATTCGCCTATAGCCATAGAACTTTTCAAGGCGAAGTACCATATTCCTGAGGGGGTTGGTCTTCGATATTGTCCACCGGAAAATATTCTGATCGACAGGCAAACCGGTGAAGTGGTCATCCCTGTAATCGCTTTCTTGGAGGGAGGGATGACCATTCCCATGGGTGCTATAACTAGGGACTATCTTAGAAACCATAGGTTGTGCCCGCACCAGTGCACTGCCAATATGTTTAGCGTCTTAGGCTGCGTCGATGCCCTTAACCAAATGATGGATCTGCAGCTCACTTGGCACGATGTCGTACATATGTACGAGTGTCACTCTCAGGCCGACGGGGGATATTACCTGAAATCCCGGTCTCCAGTCATTAAGATGGTGTCGTGCCTTCCGAAGTCCAACAAGGGCATGAAGGACGATTACGTCATCGTCTCCAGGGCATGGCATGACAGCCACCATTGCCCGATCAAGGAGGGGAAGCCAGGTGGGCTGCTTTAGGACTAGATTGAGTTAACCTAGAATCTAGGTTCTAAGCTTCACTTTTCTGTGCTGTTCTATCACCTGGTTTTGAAATGATGTAGCTAACTCCATATTCGGTGGTTGTGATTGCAGATAGGAAGTTCGTCGCTCCCTGCCTCAGCCTCGTGAACGTGCCAGGACTTAACAAGCTCCTAAGGTCCGAGGTGTGCGTGCACACGGACGGCCAACTACGTGTTGTCCACCTCATATTGGACTTTACTCCTCTGACGGATAGTTTTTTGGACGTCGGCAACTCTATCCGAGTAGGCGATAAGAGGATCAACAGGATTGATGTTTCGCAACCGGGCTTTCTGGCCAAGAGAGACCTTCCACCCGTTGAGTGGGCAATCCGACAAGCTGCACCTCAACCTGCCGTTCAAAGGGAAAAGTCCACTTCACCTTTGCTGTCCTTGGAGGAAGAGATAGACGGATTCTGCTTTGACGGTGAAGAGGAGGTGCAGGGCAAGCTTCAGGATACTCCAGAGTTCGAAAGCTCAGAGGAAGAAGAGGACGATATGCCGTTGAAGCCAAGGGCGGGGTTAAAGGACCTTATTGCCGGAAGGAATAAGGGTGCTCCCTCCAAGGAGGCACCCAAAGGGAAAGAACCTACTCAACTACCCCCACCTCCTCCTCCTCCTCCTGCGACTGGGCTCGGCCTTCTCCCCCTACCTGATCTCAAGAGGAAGAGAAAGGTCGTGGAGCTGGATGCCGAGGAAGGTGAATTGTCCGCACCACAACAAAAATGGGCAAAGCACCAAAAAGGGGGGAGAGATGACAAGAGGTCCTCTTCATCCGAGCGGAGGGGTGACACCCATGCCACGGACATCCAGCAACCACCAGCCTGGGCCCCGAGGCTAGACTTGGACAGCGCGCCCATTCCTTCCACGGCCTCCATTGGGGAATTCCAGAGGGGGCGCTCGGGCTACATTGCCGAGGCCCTAGAGCGTCCTCTCCTTTTGCCCAAAGACATGAAAACAATGAGGTCATGGAGGCAAGCCGACCTGTTCATGTCAATGAAGAGAGACCTGGTCATGGTAAGTTTCTGATCACCTCGCTGCATAGCAGACTAGGTTAACTGTGTATTGTGTATTTTTCTTATACCGTTAGTGATACAACTTTGCCTCCCTTACTGTGCAACTCACACAACAAGTCTACGTGGCCGAAGACTGGGTCAGAGACGCACGAAACTTGGCTAGGACTGAGACCCAGTCTCGCCTGGGAGTAGAGAGAGACATGGAGGTTTTGAAAAAAGAAAAGTAGGAGTTAGCCAAGAAGCTGACTGCGGAGGAGAGGGAGAGGCGGAGTGCTGAGGCTGGCCTCAAGAGTGCCCAGGATCAGGCCGAGGACCAGAGGAAAAAATTATACGCTACAGAAATAGAGTTGACAACCCAAAGGCAGCTGGTCTTAGAGCTCAAGGCCAGTTTAGAGAAGGCCGAGGAAGCGGAAAAGGAGGCTCGGGAGGCCCTTGGAGCTGCTGAGGCCGAGAAGGAGACCGAGTATATCCGCGGCATCGAAGAGACAGAAATAAGGCTGGCAGAAGAGGTCTCTGAGGTATGCAGGGACTACTGCAAGTTCACATGGGAGGAAGCCCTGAACTTGGCAGGAGTCCCAGCTGACTTGGACCTAAGGCAGCCTAGGAGGATATACAATCATCCCCATTAGTTTGACCCCGGCTGACCCCACCCCTTTATCTTCTCAAGTTCCGGAGCAAACAAGCTTGGCGCTTGTTCCTTATGAAGCCGCCGAGGAAGCTGAGGAGGGGCAAGTTGCCCCAATTGAACAAGTGGCTCCGGACGTTTCTTCTGCCAATGCGAATGCTGACCAGGCCAAGAACGCAGCCCCCTCGAAGATCGAGGTCGGATCATCTGTAGTAGAGCTGAGCGGAGTAGGCAGCCTTCCTCCTTAGACTATATAGGCTTAGGATTAGGATTGTTAGTTGCTGTAGTTGCTGTAGTTTGTTTTTTTTTTTTTTATCGATGTATCAATCATTTTGTATATCGGACTAGTGTACTCCAACTTTATGATTCAATGAAAATATTTCACTTACCTTTAGCTGTTTCCGATTTTATTTATCTGTTTATCTTGCCTCGAAGTTCTTAAACCTATAAAAAGTTTAAGTCTACGGAGTGGAATAGTAGCAGAAATAAATCTCTATTCTCCTGTAATGATGAGGATATCATGAATATGATAATAGCACTCCGAGATCATCGATAAGAAAGCCTTAACAATTACACCGAAGTCATTCAATTAATTCAATCTCGTCTTAGTAAATAGGGATGAACTTAAGCAAATGTAGTTCCTGATTTACCCGCTAGAGACATTAAGATGGAGTGAGAACACTAACTCAAAGTGTGCAGTGTGTAGTGAAGTGTTTGAGATGGTGATGTAGCTTCGAATGAACGATCCGAGGGGTTTAGTACGTTTGAGGTCCCAGATAACACTTAGAATAATGTAGAGTAGTGTTAATTTACCCTAGGTATGTGGCCCGAGGCGCCAGGCATGACCAAGGTTCTGTTTAATACTTAGGAGTATTAATTTACCCAAGGTATACGGTCCAAGGGACCAGGCATGACCGATGTTTTGTTTAATACTTAGGAGTACTAATTTACCCAAGGTCTGTGGTCCGAGAGACCAGGCATGACCAAGGTTCTGTTTAATACTTAGGAGTATTAATTTACCCAAGGTATGTGGTACGAGGGACTAGGCATGACCGAGGTTCTGTTTAATACTTAGGAGTATTAATTTATCAAGGTCTGTGGTCTGAGGGACCAGGCATGACCGAGGTTTTGTTTAATACTTAGGTACACAAGTAATGTAATAGACTTTAATGGGAGAATGGAAACTTTTATTAATAATAGTACCTTTTTAGATTATTTACATTCCAGGGGTGCGGTACAGCTCTCTCATCTAGATCTTCCAAGTAAAAGGCCCATATTCCAGCCACCGATAGGATGCGATATGGGTCTTCCCAATTAGGTCCTAATTTCCCCCAGGTTGGGTTTTTTGCCATGCTCGCGACTTTCCGTAAAACCAAGTCCCCTGGTGCAAGTGGTCTTAACTTGACGTTGGCATCATAATTCTGCTTGAGTTTGTACTGATAGTAGGCTAGCTGAATCGCAGCGTTTTCTCTGCGCTCGGCAACTAGATCCAGATTGTCCTTTAGCAGTTTGTCATTGTCGGCCGAGGTAAATGAACTGGTTCTAAGTGTGGGGAACCCAGTTTCTATGGAGATAACAGCTTCAGCACCGTACGTCATTGCAAAGGGGGTCTCTCCTGTAGATCTTCGAGGAGTTGTCCTGTAGGTCCAGAGGACATGCGGTAGTTCTTCCACCCATTTTCCTTTGGCATCATCCAACCTCTTCTTAAGACCGCTTACTATGACTTTGTTAACTGCTTCAGCCTGGCCATTTTCTTGAGGGTATGCAGGAGTGGAGTACCTGTTCGTAATGCCTAGTTCACAGCAAAATCTTCTGAATGCTTTACTGTCAAATTGAAGACCATTGTTCGAGATGAGAGTATGTGGTACGCCAAACCGGATTACGATATTCTTCCATACAAACTTCTGGACATCTACATCCCTGATATTTGTCAATGGCTCGGTTTCAACCCATTTGGTGAAGTAGTCTGTTGCGACGACCAGGTATTTCTTACTCCCGGCTGCTTTAGGAAAAGGGCCTACGATGTCCAGGCCCCACTAAGCGAAGGGCCATGGAGTTGACAGAGTATTTAGGACTCCTCCCGGTTGATGTATATTTGGTGCGAACCTCTGGCATTGGTCACACTTCTTTACATATTCCTGTGATTCCTTTTGCATATTTGGCCACCAGTATCCCTGAATTAAGGCTCTGTGTGCTAGGGATCTTCCTTCTGTGTGGCTGCCACAAATCCCTTCATGCAGCTCTTCGAGGAGTAGCTCTGTGGCTTCAGGATGCACGCACAATAAGTAGGGTCCAGAGAAAGATCGTTTGTATAGCTTACTGTCTCCTGATAGCCAGAATCGAGGGGATTTTCTCCGCACCTTGTCGGCTTCGGCCTTATCTGTTGGTAAGACATCGTCCCTGAGATAAGTCACCATAGGGTTCATCCAGCTTGGCCCTACTCTAACTTGATAGATGTTGGGCCCTTTTTTCTCTTCAGCATGCCTTTGTACATCCTCCACCAAGATAAGTCGAGGTAGCCCCTGAGCCGAGGAGGTTGCAAGAGTGGTCAAGGAGTCCGCGTGCGTGTTCCCACTCCGAGGAACATGTTGCAGATTAAATGACTTGAACCGTGATTGCAGTTGCTTGACCTACCTTAGATATTTCTGCATTCTTTCATCACGAGCTTCTAATTCCTCCCTGACCTGGCCGACGACTAGTGCTGAGTCCGAGAATACCTCCACGGTGTTTCCACCCATTCTTTTGACCATGGACATTCTGATCAATAGCACTTCATATTCAGCTTCATTATTTGTAGCCGGGAAGTTTAGTTTGAGGGATTTTTCGATGACAACATTCTCCGGAGATATTAAAACTAGCCCCACTCCTGAGCCTCTCTGATTGGCTGCACCGTCCACATATAGTTTCCAGGGTGCGGACTCTTGCACAAACACGAGGCCAACTGAATTTTCATTCATGTGTATCGTCTTGGCAATCTCTTCTAACACAGGCTCAGCGAACTCGGCCACAAGATCGGCCAGTATCTGCCCCTTGACCGAGGTGCGAGGCATGTACTTTATGTCAAAAGCTCCTAGGATGGTACCCCACTTGGCAATCCTCCCCGTATAGTCTGCACTCCGAAGCAATGATCTGAGCGGGAGTTGGGTAAAGACCACACCCGTATGTGATTGGAAGTAGTAAGGGAGTTTACGAGTGGCATGAACTACTGCAAAGATGGCCTTCTCAAGTGGCAGGTAACGAACCTCGGCCTCATGAAGGGATTTACTCTTGTAGTACACAGGTTTCTGTACTCCATTGTCGACTCGTATAAGTACCAAACTCACAACATGGGTGACTACAGCAATGTAAGCGAACAAGACCTCGTCCGTTGCAGGGCTAGACATGATGGGAGGCCGAGTTAGGTATTCTTTTAGTTGCTGGAAAGCTAGAACACACTCTTCATCCCACTCAAACCCCTTCCACTTGTTCAGCAGCTGGAAGAAAGGCCGACATCTCTCTGCAGACTTAGAGATGAATCGGTTAAGAGTGGCAGTCATCCCGGTCAACTTCTGGACTTCTTTTAGGTTCCAAGGAGGCTGCAGACTGTTGATCGCCCTTATCTGGTCGGGGTTGATCTCAATTCCGTGATGGGTGACCATATATCCTAGAAACTTTCCCGATCCAACGCCAAAAGAGCACTTCGAAGCATTGAGTCGTAATTTGTGTTTCCTTAAGATTTCAAAGACGCTTCCGAGGTCTCCAACGTGGTCGGACTCCAGCTTGCTTTTGACCACCATGTCATCAAAGTAAATCTCAATGCATTTCCCCAACTGTGGTTCAAACCTTTTTGTCATCATTCTCTGATAGGTGGAGCCTACATTCTTCAGACCAAACGACATCACCTTATAATGGTAGTTCCCAATGGGAGTTACGAAGGTTGTTTTCTCTTGATCGTCCAGGGTTAAGGGAATTCGGTGGTACCCTTGGAAGGCGTCCAAGAAACTCATTCGTGGGTGCCCTACAGTTGCATCTACCAGTTGATCAATCCGAGGCATGGAGAAGGAGTCTTTTGGACAGGCTCTGTTTAAGTCCGTGAAATCCACGCATACGTGCCATTTCCCATTCTTCTTCTTCACCACCACTGTATTAGCCAGCCATTTTGGATAGAAGACCTCCCTGATAGCCCCTGCCTGCTTGAGCTTGTTTACCTCATCCCTGACAGCATCAAAATGCTCCCTGGATGTGCGCCGAGGTGGCTGCTTTTTGGGTAGGGCAGCTGGGCTCACATTAAAGTGATGGCAGATGAACCCGGGATCCACTCTTGGGGCCTCGTAAGAGTTCCAGGCAAACACGACAATGTTTCTCCTAAGGAATGTCAGCAGCTCTTCCTTTTCCCGAGGAGGCAACTGAGCTCCTATCTGGAAAAACTTATCTAGGTCCTCCCTGATGACAACTTTCTCTAGTCTTTCACATTGCTCCTCGTCCGGTTCCATGACTTTTGCGGGAATCGGGAACTTTGATTGCTACGAGTATCCGACCGAGGTGGTTGCTGGCTCAGCAACAGGCCGATGTGTAATGGCAGCTATGAGGCATTGTCTTGCCATAGGCTGGCTTCCTACAATCTCTTCCACTCGTCCTTCAGATGGAAATTTAACTTTTATGTGCAAGGTCGAAGAAATAGCACCTAAAGCATGGAGCCAAGGCCTGGCTACGATGGCCCTATAGGGAGAATATGCATCCACAACGATGAAGTCCACCTCGACCACTTCAGACCCTGCTTGTACGGGTAGCCTTATCTGACCCTTAGGGATGACGGTCTTTCCATCAAAGCTGACTAGGGGTGAATCATACGCTGTCAGGTCTTCAAGCCATAAGCCCAGTCCTTTGTATAGGTTCGGATACATGATCTCAGCTCCACTCCCTTGATCAACCATCACCCTCTTCACATCGTACCCCCCTATTCTAAGGGTGATGACCAAAGCGTCATCATGGGGTTGTATTGTCCCCAATTTATCTTCATCCAAGAAGCTTAAGACTGACCGGGCCTCCATCCTTGCCTGCTTCGTTTCTTGGTTGGCGTCCTCGGCGAATGTCCTAGAAATGGACATTACTCTGGAAGGGCAGGATCCAGTTCTTCCGGGGGCCACGAAGATAACGTTAATCGTGCCCAAAGGGGGCCTTGATGAGGCGGTCCCCGAAACCCCTGGCCTAATATGGTCTCCCTGGTTATTTGGTCGATAAATGAACTGCTGTAACTTTCCTTCCCTCGCAAGTTGTTCCAAATGGCTCTTCAAAGTCCTGCAATCTTTGGTGGTATGCCCTCGCTCCTGATGATACTGGCAATGAAGGCTCTGATTGCGCTTCATGGGGTCTCCCCCCATCTTGCTTGGCCACTTAAAGTATGGCTCGTTTTGAATTTTCTCCAGAATCTGTTGGATTGGCTCTCGGAATACGGCATGGACTACTTGTGATGCAATAGACCCGGACTGCACACTGTAGTCTCTCCGCGGCCTGCTGTTACTGTGCCGGTCCGACCTGAACTCCCTCCTCTCCTAAGGGATAACCTTAGCCTTGCCCTTTCCGATCAGCTGGTCTTCCTCGACGCGCTTATACTCGTTGATACGATCCATTAATCGGCGCACACTTCTCACGGGCTTCTTGGTCAATGATTTCCTCAGGTCGTGCTCGGCTGGTAAGTTGACCGTGAAGGTTCTTACGGCTACGTCATCGAAACTCCCTGCGATCTCGTTAAACATTTCCCAGTACCTGTCTGAGTATGTTTTCAGCGTCTCTCCCTCCCGCATAGACATGGACAGCAAGGAGTCTAGTGGCCGAGGGACCCTGGTGTTCGTCACGAATCGAGAGTAGAAGGCCTTGGTGAGCGCCCGAAAGGATATCATAGAATTTGCCGCGAGGCCATCAAACCACCTCATGGCTACAGGGCCCAAACTAGAGGGGAACACTTTGCACATGAGAGTCTCGTTTCGAGAATGGACAGCCATTTTCTGATTGAAATGGCTCACATGCTCCACAGGGTCGGTCTGTCCATTATACGCAGTGAAGGTGGGCTGAGTAAAGCGTCGAGGAAGGCTCCCTCCTTCGATGCTGCGTGTGAAGGGCGACTTGGAAATTTGGTTGAGTGCCCTATTCATGGCATCGCTCCCAGTACCCCTTAAGGACGTGTTTCTGCTCCTGCGGTCATGGTGATGCTCTTTCTCGTAGGAGAAAGACTCACTTGGGGGTGTCTTGGAGCGACGTCTATAACTGGCATCGTCATTATCATCAAAAGAGTCATCCGTGATGGATGGACTACTAGATGGACTGCGCCTCCTTCGCGCCCAGCGCAACTTCTTCTTGAGACGATCAATCTTGCGTTGCATGTCCTCATGAGACTCTTCACTGTCATTTCGACGTTGACTCCTCGCGGTACGATTTGTGTGCACGCTCCTTTCGCGGTCTCTTTCACGCTCAAGGTGCATGAAGTGGTCAATATGCTGAGAGCCATCTGACTCCGCTCTATTAGAACCTGATCTGACCATGGTTCAAGCCTCAACACACAGACACAATAGTAATCTTCTCACAGACGGCGCCAATTGTAAGGACACAAATTTACGAGTCGGGCCTACGAACAGAATAGGTTGAGGCCCAGACTGTATTCAGTATCCTTGAAATAAATTTGTAAAAAGAGTGGGTTGGAGAACACTTGATTGAGAACGTATGGGTTGATGGCCCAAGTATGATTATGATCAGACCAACATTAATGAAACACTGGGTAGATACAAGGCTCTCCTCGGCATAGTCCAAGGAGTATTTTTAGACCAATACAAGAAATACTTATCTCTTTCTCTTTGTTTTCTCCCCCCCCTTTCTCCTTCTCCTCCCTTCTATTTATATGCCTCTCCTCCCTTATGTGCCAGTTAGGTGGGCTTTTCTTGATACTTGTCCCATCAGCCTCCATCTGGAGTCTTCACTTGGCAGCTGTAAAGGATGAAGGTCACTGTTCAGGTGTCTTTTCCCATTAATGCGGCCATGATGTTAGCTGCAGAATCATAAATGCGGTAGCAGCAGCCTTTTGCCTGATATCTGATCTTTGCCACTTGTCCTTTTTGTCCATATAAATCAGGAGATTCTCCTGGAAAGCTAGGATTGATGTTGGAGCATTCATCTGGGACACCCTTTTGACAATCCGAACAGGCAAGTCTCCTCGGACCAGTCTTTCTTCCACGTGACTTACACTTTAGAATCGAATTAGACTGGGCACACTCCTCAAGATTTGTTGTCCTCGGATGTACAGGTCTCCTCGGACAGACCGTGGCCCATTACATGATATTGGGCCTTTCACCCCTACAAAAGTAATTGAAAATCGCAAAGAGTCTAATTAAGGAGAGAGAGGTATAGATGAGTGATATATTTTATGTGATTAATTTCCATTACCTATTAAAGGAAGTGGATAGACTTGAAGTAGTTGACCAAACCTTTTTTTTTTTTTTAATGGATGCGGTAGAATTTAAATCAATGACACTCATTCTATGATAATAGCCTTTATTATCAGGTTAAAGACACTAATTAGTTATTGTGATTAAAAGTTGTTTTATATCAATAATAAATATTGGTAAAAACCCAGGGCTCCCACTAGGTGTGTGTGTATATAACTATATAATATAATGATTTGTATTCATTAGACCCTTAAAAAAAATATAAAATGAAATGTCAATTAATTAATATAAAAATATATGCGGGATAATGCAAAAATATGAGTACCATATAACTTATTTGAGAAACGAAGAGCCATCGTCTTGTACTATTTTCTATGAATGGATCTATTCGAGTAGAATTAAATATAAATAAACCCACTATGGTCTCCGGCCAATGAGAAGAAGAAGAAGGGCACTAGTGGCCACTAGTAGGCTCTACTTTATAGATCCACATGAAAGATAGTGTCATCTCAAAAAATCTAGGATGAACGTGACACTTTGTTGGTGGTCACTTCAAAGCATATCTTCTAATATTTATCATTTATTTTATACCATGTCCTCTCCTTTGTCCCTTAAAGGATTTATTAATTTATTATTATTAAGAATTTACGCTTAATCTAGCATTAATTAAGCTAATTAAATCGTTAAGACATCTTTATTGACTCTTGACAAAAAAAAAAAACTGAAATGAAGTCAAATAGGAATTTGGAGATTGACATGGTAAGTTTTTATTGGCCTTAATAAAGAAATACCTTCCATGAAGGGTTCACATGTTAGTTGGTCCCAACCCATGTGACTTTTACAGCTAGAAAAAGTAAATAATAACCATCGAATGTGATGAAGCTCAGTCCTCTGTTTAAATAATAAACACCACAAAAAGTATTTTTATATATTTTTTTATTCACACATATTTTTACAAAATTTAAATAACTTTACTAGAAATTTCTTATCAAACAAGTTTTTAATATTGAGTGTTCGAAACAACTTATTTAATTTTTAACTGAAATCGTGTTAAAATATATTTGTACTTTAAAATGTGAGAAAAATAAGAAAAAAAAAATAAAGTTTTAAAAAGTTGTACATAAAAGTTAAAAAAATAAAGATTAACTTTTAATCTAGTCTCAAACATACACTAAGTCATTAATATTTTATTCCAATATTTGATTCTTTCTTGTAATTGAATTTGAATGTATAAGTGCACTACACATTCTTTTTTTCTTTTTATTTAATTAACGTGAGTATCTAAACTTCTTCGAGCATGTAATTATTTATTGGACGTGTGTAATCTTCTAACCTAGCCTCGTAGGAACCTTTGAATCTCTCGAGACCTTGAAAATTTTTCTAAATCAAATCGCTTGGGATGGTGCAATGATTGTTTATGGAAACTTGAGCAGCTCACACAAAACAAGCTCAGCCTAGCTAGTCTATACAAATAATGGTCAGAAATTGTGGCTGAAAGCCTGAAATAATGGCATACCCTTATAATGCTTTGCATAGAATCCCAAAATTTAAGGGCTAATAATATGGAAGAGGCCGAAGTCCAAACAAGAGAAGAAAGAAGAAGACAACAGAACATAAAGAATGATAGTAACATATGTTTAGCAATGAAAATTAAACTAAAGGTTTCATTATTCGATGACTTTGTCATGTTGTTTCATAAGCTGAGCAACAATATCTATCTCTTTCTGATTTCATGGATGAATAGTCATTGGCTCATTGCATCATCGGCATGGGACTTTCGGCAATCTAAGAGACAAAACTGAAAATCTTGCCTTGCCTGGTGACTTCAACATGACAACATGTCCCCGCAATGGTGATAATGTCATTTTCTTCCTTCTCATTGAGCTCATCCATCGCGTCAGGGTGCTTTAATTTGTCGCCCGCAATTTGTGTATGAATTATGCGTGCAACTGCAGCATGAAACAATGTCTGTGAACATTTTAGAAACTCGCAAATACTATTGATGCATCTACTATTATCTCCATAACAAATTGACAAGATATGGGTCTCTCTCTATGAGTGAGTTTAGTTCAGCTTTTTAAAATTGCGTATTTTGGACCCGAAACACTGAACCAAACGGGCACACTGCGCGTCATTTTTCCAAATGAAGACAGTAAACATAGCCACAGAACAGATAAGCAAAGAAAATAAGCACATAAAATAAATATATAAAAAATATTTTTATTTTGAATTCACATAATAATTCGTTTTTTTTCTTCTTTTTTTGGGTCATGGACTAGTGCTGACAAGTGACAATAGATGAAATAGTCAACATTTGTCATAGTTTATTGAAGCACCTCCTCGTGGATCATCCATGGCCATTGCAACAAAAAAGGTACGGTAACTTGGCATCGTTCCACATCACAATAGGTCCCATTACTTAAATTTATGATGAAACTTATTATATATGTGAGTCTTAGATGATATATCATTACTTTTAGAGCAATAAAAAAAATTTCATACAAAAAAATTAGCAAAGCGTTTGGAAACTATTAATAATAGTTCAGCCATTAACAAATGAGTTTATCAATTAGATCTTATGCCCAATTTTTTATTTTTTTGGTCATGGACTGGTGCTGACAAGTGACAATAGATGAAATAGTCAACATTTGTCATAGTTTATTGAAGCGCCTCCTCGTGGATCATCCATGGCCATTGCAACAAAAAAGGTACAGTAACTTGACATCGTTCCACATCACAGTAGGTCTCATTACTTAAATTTATGATGAAACTTATTATGTACGTGAGTCTTAGATGATATAACATTACTTTTAGAGCAATAAAAAAAATTTCATACAAAAAAATTAGCAAAGCGTTTGGAAACTATTAATAATAGTTCAGCCATTAAAAAATGAGTTTATCAATTAGATCTTATGCCCATTTTTTTATTTTTTTACATAGTGGAAATACAAATTGTAAGGACACAAATTACAGATGGGACCTACAGGAGAGATGGACTCTGGCCCAGTAAGCAAAAAGTACCCTTGCAATGAATTTGTAAGAGAGTGGGCTGAACTAACAAGGTTGAGAGTAGGCTTGCTTATGACCTAAATATGGTTGTGACCAGTATGATGAAGACGAAGTGCTGAGGGAGTGTTAAGTCCTGCTCGGCTCTGTCCGAGGAGTGGTTCTTTGCTGCTTCCTAAAGATTTCTCTTGCTTCCTTATTCTCTTTCTGTTCTCTTCTCCTTAGTTTCTCCAGAAAATGTTCAATGTCCATTCTTCCCTTGCTTCGAGCTCTATTTATACGTCAGTTCCCCTCACGTGCCAGTAAGTGGTTCCCTTTGGATACTTGTCCCATCAGGGTCACTGTTCAGACGTCTATTCTTCATTAATGCGGCCATGATGTTAGCTGCAGGGTCATAAATGCGGTTGCAGCAGCCTCTTATAAAATATCTTCTTGTTGCCACCTGCCCCTTATGGTCTATAAACGTTAGGGGATCCCTCGGAAATACCAGGGCCGGTGTTGGGGTATTCGCCTGGGTCGTTCCTCTGATTATCCGAGCAGTAAGTTCTCCTCGGACAAGTCCTTTTCTCCTTCACATAGTTTGTACGTCAGAAGGGAGTAAGGCCAGGTACTTCTTACATAACGGGGTGTCTTCGGACCAGCGATCTCCTGGGACAGGCCCGTGGCCCATTATCTGCTATTGGGCCTTTTCCCTCTACACAAATTATATGGTCAAGTATTAAAAATCATACAAATTTTGATATATTTCTATCTCTTGTGGCCTGTGGGTTGTTACTCAATATTCATTATAAAAAAATGCTATATGTTTTTGAATATAGGACAAAGTTTATGATACAATGACATGAGAAAATTTTCCCCCACGAATAAATCTTTCTTAATTCTTGTACTAAATGAAACATGAACTTTAACAACTTTTTGCTTTTGATTTGTGACAAATTAGACATTTTGTTAGAGTTTTCCATTACATATTACTGAAATTAATAATGTGAAGTGCTCATGGTTCTAACACATCACATATAATTTTGAAATGTCATTACTACCCTATGTATATTACATCATTAAACCTGTTAGGTGTTAGCGAAAAATATTAACAGATGTTTTGATGTGTCACAAGCCTAAAGTTTAAGGGAAATTATTCAAATCGAAAAAAGCCATCTACTAAATTAACACTTTTAAGGGTAGTATTTGTAAAAGTCCAACTTATAATGGGCCTTTTCTTTTGTTTTACTTCTCTGGGGGACTCATTATGAGCTTATAGGCCAGTGGGATATTATTAATTCACAATTTTAAGGACCGATTGGTGCATGAGAATTGGGCTAAATAGGCCCAAATTCAATTCTTAAACATGAACTACAGTAGCCGATAAATTTGAGCAAGAAAAGGCCGCCATCCCCGACCCAAAACCAAAAACAATTGCCATATATTTTACCAAAAAATTGGCGGGCATACAAAAAGCCCATTTTGCCCATTTATAGGTTTCCATGAATTTAAAGGACCAGTGTCCAAATTTGCTCTCCCTCACTTGTAAAATTGAAACACTTCTTGTCAGTGGATGATGAAACCTGGACCGTTCACAGGGTCGTAAGAAGAAGTTCAAGGTTTTTGAGATTTAATTAAGGTCGAACCGTGATGACATTATAATTAATTTAAAATATAAATAAATATATTAAATTAGTAAAAATTGAAAAATTGACTAAAATAATCCAAATAAATATAAAAACCATTTTTAAATGAATTTTTTATATCATAACTTTTATTATAGTGTTTCAAAACTCAATTTAATATCATTAATTGTAAAAACAAAATAATAATAATAATAATTGTAAGGACTGGAATTTGAACCACCACAGCCCAGCAAGAACAATGGATGTTGGCCGAACTAACCCAAAACAAAATATTTGTTAGAGAATGGGTGTTATAGGAAAACGTCTCAGCACATTATATGGATCATAGATAATGGGATTCATGCCAATAAGAATGCAAACACAAATTGAGAGAAATAGTGCTCCTTGGTCAAGTCCGAGGATGAGGTGTTCTTATATTAATTCAAGCTTATGTTTATACAATGTCTTTCTTATTTTCTTGTTCCTCCTTAGATTCCATGCCGATTTTTTATGGTGACCATTGTCTTATATAGTCCTTCAAACCTTCATCCCAGTCTTCCACTTGTTGATCTTGTAAGTAATCTCTTGGATGCTTGTCCCATTAGAATCTCCTGTGAGCTTTGTGAATAACTGTAAGCTAAGATAATACTGTTCAGGTGTCATTTCCCAATAAATGCGGCCAGTTGGTTTGGTGCAGATCATTTAATGTGGTAGTGACAACCTTTTTCTCATATATTTCTTCCTTTATTGTAGGCTTAGCTCTATTACTTTTTTTTTTTTATGCTTATCCTCAAAAGAATGATTACCTTTCATATAGCATTCCTGAGATGGCTAGGTTCCAACATTCCATAAGGCTGTCCCGAGCAGGCTCGGCTCCTCGAGAACTATCGTCAATCCGTTATTATCTTCTCCTGTCCTCGGCCCATTGTCCCCAAATCTTAACAAAACTTTTGACCATCCTCTGGCTTATATGTATTCTCGGGTAAGGCCCACGGCCCAACACACTTATTTGGCCTATTTATCCACACAATAATATTGATAAACAAAAACCAAAAACAGCATAACAAAAAAAACACAATGGTATATCGTATAGGCGAAAATACATTTTTGGTCCCTACATTTTGGGCCTATTATCATTTTGGTATCTAAATTGATTTTGCACCTACCTCAATTTTTGAAATCATAAAATCAATTTCGTTTTGGTCCCTATCATCAACCCATTAATAGAAAATACATATGTGGCAAACAGAATGCTCTGTTTGCACAATAAATGTTGACATGGCTAATAAAATAATAATAAAATATTTTATTTGGCATTTTTTAAATGCCACGTCAGCATTTTAATTTTTTTTAAAAGCCACCTCAGAAAATTTAAACAAAAAAATAAATTAAATTTAAAGAAAAACCTTAAATCTAATTTAATTAAAATTTTTAATTAAAAAAAACCTTAATGTTCTTCATGTTTTTCATTTTACAACTTGTTCTTCATGTTCTTCCCAGATCAAACCCAACAACCAAAAACTCAAATCATCAAAAGAACACAAACCCAACAACCAAGAACTCAAACCAACATCACAATAAAACAAACAAAAACAAGAAGAAAAAATTAAACTAAATACTAATAGGAAATTTAAAAAAAAAGAAAAGAAATTAAATTAAAAAAAAACCTTAAATCTAATATCTTTATTTTAACAAACCCATCACCTAAACAACTAGCCCAAAGAAAGTATAAACCAACAATGACCCCATAGCCCCAAACTAACACGTTTCCCTTCTCTTTCATTTTGTTTTATTGAAACTAGTTCATTTATCAATATTCAACATCAAGTCCTAGCTTAATAAAATAATAATAATAATAATAACATCAGGTCCTAACTTACAGGTAGGGATGGCAATTTTGCCTTGCCTCGCTTGACCTGCCCCTCCTCGCTTCACCCCGCGTTGGTTTTTCCTGCCTTGCAAAAGTGGTGGGGCAGAGATGGGGCGAGATTTTAGCCTCGCACCATGGGGCGGGGATGAGTTTAGACTTTTTAGACCCACCTTGCCCCACCCCCCCCCCCCCCAATTCCGTCCCCACCCTGCCCCGCCTCGCCCCACGTTGATAAGAGTTATAATTGTAAAATTTTCATACCCTAAAACCCTACTATTTAAACAAACATATCAATATTTACTTATTTTATTCTACCCAACGTGGTTCTCTACCTCTATTTTTCTTACGTGTTATACTATGAGATATATATATATATATATATATATATTTGTGTAATTATCTTGTAAAACACTTGGATAATATTATTTAATTTTTGCTAAAATTAATTTGATTTGATTGGTTAAATTTAGTTGTAATTTCAAGTATATTTTTATTGATGAAATAGGTTTTATTAAAAAAAAAATTGTACTAGTTATAGGGCAAATTAACAAAATATAGAGTTTTGTAAGGTGAGAGCGGGGCTTCGCGGGGCTCTAAGGGGCTAGGATAGGGCGAGAAAGTTTTTCCCATCATGCGGGATAGGGTGGGGCGAGGATGGGGTAAGACAAAACTATGCGAGGCAGGGGCAAAAACCCCATCTTTCGGGCCTGCCCTGCTCCATTACCATCCCTACTTACAGGAATTTAGAAGCCAAAAATTCATGCAAAAAATCATGCAAAATATATGAGAGGTGAGAGATATATACCCAACCTTTTCCACTACGCATATGGTGGTGGGTTGATCGGCATCCATGGACGGTATGCCTAAGTCTTTTACGGCGACGGCTTGGAATTATGATTGATCCGTACAGTGGCATTTGCTTGTTGGTATGTTGTGTTTGGGGATTTGGGGTTTGTGGCTTATGAAGGAAAGGTGTTTGAGTTTGCATTTGGACGGGGATTTTGGGTATGTGGCTTATGTTGGAAAGGTGTTTGAGTTTGGGTTTGAATGGGGATTTTGGGTTTGGTTAGGATTTGGGGTTTTGCTTGTCTTCCCTTGTGGCTGAGATTTTCTACCAAGATATTTGAATCTCTCTCTCAATGTTTTTGATGGCTTTGGAAAATTTGAAAACAAAGAAATGTAGTGAAGATTTTAAGAGATAAAAAATATCAGGTAATAAATCTTAATTGTGAAATCAAACGGAAATTGAGACGTGATTTTTGAATTTGAATCACTCTCCATGTTTAAAATTTGATGAAGCCCTGATTCATCAGTCGTTGTAGGTGCGCCCGGATGCAGTTGTCGTTCCTGCTTAAAGCTTCCGATGGAGAAATAGTATTCTGGTTCTCGAGTGGTCACCGGTGTGGTGCCTGCCACAACGGCTCCGATGCTAAAGTTAGCGAAAGAGTTTTAGGCTAAGATGAAAGAAGAAAATGAATGTGTATGTATATTTTTTTGTGTACCTCCCTTCTATGCTGAGGATATCGCCTTATATATGTTTGCCATTGTAGCCGTTGCAGCCATTATGGCCACTTCAATGTGTAACGCCCCATTCTCATTTATGTTGGTCTTGATTATGCTTCCAACGGTTTGTACAGTTGTCTTTGTAACCGTCCGAGCTTGTCATTTAACCGTATTGAATAGGGCCATTATTTCTGTCGTGGGGAAGGTTAACTTCATCTGGGACGACATCTTCGTCAATAATGAAAGCTCCGTCATCTTCAATTTTCATCGTCATTATGTCGAGTCCGTCCAGGTACATCGAGATCGTCGGTCTCATCAGTTGCCCCCGGATTCTGAGGTCGTCATGACGATCTCAGAATGTGAGAGGTCCGTGAGCTGTCCACGACTCTTGGGATTTTGCTTCGCATTAACTGTTCTATGGCGGCGCCATGCGTGTCGCGGCCACGTGGCTTATTCTGATTAGTTTTCTAATTAAATGACCCTTGGGTTTCCGGCCGATTTTTGTTGTTTTGACTTCTGGCCTTTGGGTTGCTTCTCTCTACCCATTTAAACTGCTCTGAGTGTTTTTCTTCTCTTTCTTTGTTCACTTTATTTTTCTGCCGTGCCTGTGTATCTCCATTTTTCCCGGTTTTTATCTTTTCCGATCTTCTCGGTGCCGTTGAAGTTCTCCATTCTCAAGGTACGTTTCGTCTTCTCTTGGTTTTTCTCTTCTTCTTTCTTTTTTACTTTTCTTGTATTACACCAAGACTTATAATTTCTGTTTCTGCGCTGGTTTCTTGTGTTCTCAGTGTCTATTTCTCCCCCTCCCCTTTTTTCTACGTTTTCATGGTTGGCGGCTCCGAGGTCAGGGTAGAGTGTCCATCAATTTCTTTTTTCTTTGCGCGTTTAGGGGCTTCTTTAGGTGTTTCTCAGACATTTTCTTCTTCGGTTGGGAGTTTCTTTTTTAAGGGTAGTGGCTTGACCGTTGTTTTAGGCGAGTTACTTCCCGTACTCAGTCAATCGCATATTTGGTTCGGGACCTTGGTAGGTGACGGAGCTAGGATGTTTGAGGTTCGATCTAGTGAACTTGATACTGGGTTGTCTTCTAGTGGTGATCTGATGGAAGGGGATACCGCCGCTTCTACCCACCGTGAGGTTAGGGCTTTTCACGCCCTCGGCGAAATGTGCAGCTTGGACGGTGACACACTCGCCAGGTTCAAGGATAGGTTCCAATTTCCTGATAGGGTTAGGGTTCGTCTTCCCCGTGAGGACGAACGGGCTTGCCACTTTCTACCCGGGGAGGTGTGCTTCTAAGAGGCCGCCTTCTTGAGTAGGCTTAGGTTCCCTGTCCACCCGTTCATTATGGAATTTCTAGGCCGTCTAGGTATAGCTCCTGGGCAACTTATGCCCAACTCGTGGAGGATAGTGGTCAGTTGTATGGGGATTTGGCTGGCCGCTACTGACGGGGAAATGATTAAGGTGGACGAGCTCGTCTACCTATATCGTCTGAAGGAGTCCAAGGAGTATGGGTATTATGAGCTGGTGCCTTGGGAGAGACGGACTAGGATTGTCAGGGATTTGCCCTCGTCATTCAGGTACTGGAAGTCCCGGTTCTTCTATGTGTCCGGGGACAACTGGGAGACCCCATCTGGTGGGGTGTGGGGTGAAATCCCAAGGTTGCTTCGTCGATGGGGGACCCCAAACCTACGTGCGTCGAAGCTTCCATCAAAACCTTTTAACGCTCGTCTTCTAGAGTTGTTTTATCGTCACTAACCTTTTGTTGCGTTTTGCAGTTAAGAGGCGGCCAAAGCTTAAGAGTAGGTACAGAGAGCGTGTTGAGAAGACTATTGAATACTCGCAGGCCATTGAAGACTTTGACGACCTCGTAGACCCCCGAACCCTTGCCTTTTACTGTTTCGGACCTGAACCATCTCCCTTTGTGCTACGCTCGCTTGAAATTGAAGAGAAAAAGAGTAAGTGTTTATGTTCGTCAGTAGCAGTTTTTATGTGGACCTTTGTCTTAACGAAATTTCATTGCAGAAATGACGACAAAATTTAACCAAAGTATGTATGCTCGGATGAGGGGGAAAAAGAACGAGCCCCTATCCAGTCTAGGGGCTAAAGTTGTACGGGTGACGGAGAAAGGCGCCCCTGTTGTGATGACGACGACCCCGCTCACCCCCGGTACTGGGTCTGCAAGGATGGCTTCTCCGGACACCTCAATCGAGGACATTACCCCTTTGAGAAAAAAGCAACGAGTTGGGGGAAAACAGAAGGAGAGGGTGGACTCCGGGCCTTCTTCTATTTGGGATGATGAAGGCCTTGCTTTATCGAGGGCGTGTGATTCGTTCACCCCTGAGGACATGAAAGCGCTTTCGGAGATCCCGGATAAAGAGCTCGTGGGTCGTCACCTCCACAAGCTGGTACAGGTACTTTCATCGTTCATCCCTTCCTTCTCTTCAGAGCTCGTCTTTCTTTCCTCGTCATTTTTTTTTTAACTCTTCCTTTCCTCGTCATTTTTTTTTTTAGGTGTTGGGAGAAAGTCTTCATATCACCTCCGAGTTCCTTGCTCAAGAAACCAAAGTCGTCTCTGCGTTATCGAGAGTGGAGCATCTGGAGGCCGAGAACTCGCAGTTGAGGAAGGACTTGTTCAATGCCATAGGGGAAGCGAATGAGGCGAAGGAGAAACTCAAAGTCATGAGCGACGACCTCAGAGCTGAACGTCAGTTGCTGGTGGAGAAGGATGAGCAGCTAGTTGTGGCGAAAGAAAAGATCAAGACAATTGCTGTGAAGGCGATTGAAGGCTTCCAACAAACTGACGAGCATAACACCATGCTGTTTAGTTGGTACTTCAAAGGCTTCGAGCTTTTGAGGCGTTATCTCATCAAGCATCCCGTCGGTGTTGACATGGAGAATCTGGACTTAGAGGAGGTTGATAAAGAGATGGCTGCTGACGAGGCCTCTCCATCCACGGCATTAGAAAGTGGTGCACCCGAGGCCACTTCTGCGCTCCCCACAGACGAGAATGTTCCAGATGCGTGAACCTGCACTGTTTAAAGGAACCTCTGCTATTTGTATTTTTTTTTTTTTTTTTGATGAAGGCCTGTGTTTTCAGGCTCCCATATGAAAACAATGTTCTCTAATTCTTACAACCCAATGTTTTATGGGTCTTTTTGTATGAACATGATGGAAGTTGCCCGTGGTTTTGGGCCTTTAAATTATGACGTTTGGCTATATATATTTTTTAGGACATTATCTAGTAACTTGAATCTGTCGGAATAGACTCTTTGTCTACTTAGCCAAAGTTTTGATGTGTTCTTCGATGCTTCGTCAGTAGGTTGCACCCGTTAAGGTTACTTAGCCAAATATTTTAATTGATTTCTCCCTTTTCAGGGTTCGTCAAGAACTTGCATCCGTCAAGGCGGAATTTTGTTACTTAGTCAAAAATTTTAATTGATTTTTAGCCCTCTTCAGGGTTCGTCAGTAACTTACATCCGTCAAGGCGGAATTTTGTTACTTAGCCAAAATTTTAATTGATTTTTAGCCCTCTTCAGGGTTCGTCAGTAACTTACATCCGTCAAGGCGGAATTTCGTTACTTAGCCAAAATTTTAATTGGCTTTTAGCCCTCTTCAGGGTTCGTCAGTAACTTACATCCGTCAAGGCGGAATTTCGTTACTTAGCCAAAATTTTAATTGGCTTTTATCCCTCTTCAGGGTCCGTCAGTAACTTACATCCGTCAAGGCGGAATCTTGTTACTTAGCCAAAATTTTAATTGATTCCTCCTTTCTCAGGGTTCGTCAGTAACTTACATCCGTCAAGGCGGAATCTTGTTACTTAGCCAAAATTTTAATTGGCTTTTATCCCTCTTCAGGGTCCGTCAGTAACTTACATCCGTCAAGGCGGAATCTTGTTACTTAGCCAAAATTTTAATTGATTCCTCCTTTTTCAGGGTTCGTCAGTAACTTACATCCGTCAAGGTGGAATCTTGTTACTTAGCCAAAATTTTAATTGGCTTTTATCCCTCTTCAGGGTCCGTCAGTAACTTACATCCGTCAAGGCGGAATCTTGTTACTTAGCCAAAATTTTAATTGGCTTTTATCCTCCTGTTATCAAGTCATTCATTTACTGGATAATACTTTTATTGCTATCGAGGGGAGTGAATACAATATCTTCTTACACCTAAGGATGGTATTTCTTTAAGTGCTCGATGTTCCATGGCCTGGGAAGCTTCTGGCCGTCAAGAGTTTCCAGATAGTAGCTGCCTTGTCTGGAATAGTGCACGACCCTGTAGGGGCCTTCCCATGTGGGGCCGAGCTTCCCATGGGTAGGATCCTTGGTTGCCAGGGTGACTTTTCGTAGAACGAGATCTCCAACGCTGAGTCGTCTGAGCTTGACCCTTTTGTTGTAGTATTCTGCCATCTTCTGCTGGTACTTTGTCATTTTGTCGAAGGCCGTCTCTCTGACTTCGTCGATGAGGTCCAGGTTGACCCTTAATCCGTCGTCATTGTTCCGTCCCTGAAACATTTCTCTTCTGGTGCTCGTCACTCCCACTTCTACAGGGATTACAGCTTCGGAGCCATAGGTGAGTCTGAACGGTGTTTCACCCGTTGGGGTTCTAGCTGTAGTCCTGTAAGCCCACAAAACATTGGGCAACTCTTCAGACCAAGCTCCTTTAGCCTCGTCCAATTTAGCTTTGATGATCCTCAGCAATGTTCGGTTGGCTACCTCTGTCTGTCCGTTTGCTTGTAGGTGTCCCGGGGAGGAAAATTGGTTCTTAATTCCTAGCGCCGAGCAAAAGTCTCTGAAAGTCTGACTGTCGAACTGTCGTCCATTGTCTGATATGATCGTGTGTGGAATCCCGAACCGGCAGACTATGTTCTTCCATACAAAGCTTTGGATCTTGGCCTCGGTGATAGTTGCCAGAGCTTCTGCTTCGACCCATTTGGTGAAGTAATCGATGGCGACGAGCAGGAACTTTACCTGTCCTTTCCCTTGGGGCAGGGGTCCAACGATGTCGATCCCCCATTGCGCGAAAGGCCATGGTGAGGTTATTGCGGTCAGCCTCTCGGCTGGGAGGCGTTGAACGTTCCCGAACCTCTGACACTTGTCGCATCTTTTGACGAGTTCCTGTGCGTCAACCTGCATGGTAGGCCAAAAGTAACCAGTTCTGATAACCTTACTTACCAAGGATCTGGGACCTGCGTGGTTTCCGCATATTCCGTCATGGATCTCCCTCAGGATGTAGAGTGCTTCTTCTTCGTCCACGCATTTCAAGTACAGCATAGAGTAGCCCCTTTTGTACAGGGTGTCGTTCAGGACTATGAATCTGGCTGCTCTTTTCTTTATCTTCTTGGCCTCTTTGATATCCGGTGGAAGGTGTCCGTCCTGTAGGTAAGATAGTATTGGCGTCATCCAGCTATGAGTGTTTTGGATCGTGAACAGAGGAACTTCTTCTATGCTGGGGCGTCTCTGGACCTCCATGTACACGTCAGTATTGAGGGGTTTTTCTTCTGAAGAGGCCTGTTTGGCGATCTCATCTGCCCTCGTGTTCTGGCTTCTTGGGACTTATTGAAATTCTACTTCCTCAAATCCCTGTGCTAGACACTTCGTCAATTTGAGATACTTCTGCATCCTTTCCTCCTTTGCTTCACACTCTCCCTTTATTTGCCCTACTACCAACTTCGAGTCACTCTGGAGCAGTATGTTTTTAGCCCCCAAAGCTTTCACGACCCTTAGCCCCGTGAGTATTCCTTCATATTCTGCTTCATTATTGGTGGCTGGGAATCTTAGTTGAACTCCATACTTCAGCGTTTCTCCCTCCGGGCTCGTGATGACAACCCCTACTCCCCCTCTCTTTTGAGCTGACGATCCGTCGGTCTGTATCGTCCAACGTTGTGTGTCGTCATTGTCCCTATTTTCGTCAATACCGGTGAATTCGGCGATGAAGTCCGCTAGAGCTTGTGCTTTGATGGCGGTTCTAGGATGATATTCAATGTCGAATTGGCTTAGCTCAATTGCCCACTGAACCATTCTCCCAGCTGCCTCTGGTTTGTTCATGGACTTTTTGATGGGTTGATCCGTCATTACTAGGATAGGATTCGCTTCAAAGTATGGTCGCAGCTTTCGCGATGCTACAATGAGCGCGAACGCAATCTTCTCGATTTTGGGGTACTTGGCTTCAGCCCCTTGAAAAGCTTGACTGACGTAGTAGACTGGAAGTTGTTTCTTGTCCTCCTCGTGAATCAGTGCCGCACTGACGGCTGTGCCTGATGCCGCTAGATACAAATACAAGTTTTCTCCTTCTTTGGCTGGGCTTAACAGAAGAGGGTTGGCCAAATA
Organism: Lithocarpus polystachyus; assembly: GCA_033629205.1. NCBI lineage: Eukaryota > Viridiplantae > Streptophyta > Magnoliopsida > Fagales > Fagaceae > Lithocarpus > Lithocarpus polystachyus. The sequence goes on along the minus strand of CM066163.1, from coordinate 10,395,026 downwards.
AGTTTTGAGTTCTTGAAACGCGGCTTCGCATTCGTCAGTCCAGACAAAGGCTTGTTTCAGCGTCTTGAAGAAAGGTAAGCATCTGTCTGTCGCTTTAGAGACGAACCTATTGAGTGCCGCAATACTCCCCGTGAGCTTTTGGACTTCTTTGACCGTTTTGGGGGATGCCATGTTGAGAATAGCCTGCACCTTTTCTGGATTCGCCTCTATCCCCCTTTGGGAAACCATGAACCCCAGAAACTTTCCCGAAGCTACCCCGAAAACACATTTGTTGGGATTCAACTTCATCTGGTATTCCCTGAGGGTGGTAAACTTCTCCTTAAGGTCGTCCAGGTGGGCAAGCTCTTCTTTACTCTTGACGAGCATATCGTCCACATACACCTCCATATTCCTGCCAATTTGTGTACTGAACATCTTGTTTACTAACCTCTGGTAAGTTGCCCCTGCGTTCTTCAGTCCAAAAGGCATCACCTTGTAGCAGTACAACCCTTGACTTGTAACGAACGTGGTCTTTTCCTGGTCTTCCTCGGCCATCTTTATCTGGTTATACCCCGAAAAAGCATCCATGAACGTTAACAGTCTATGGCCGGCAGTGGAATCTACCAGCTGGTCTATTCGCGGCAAGGGAAAGCTGTCTTTTGGGCAAGCCTTGTTTAGATCCGTGAAGTCTACGCACATTCTCCACTTTCCGCTGGCCTTTTTAACTAGGACGACGTTAGAGAGCCACTCCGGATAGTAAACCTCGCGAATGAATCCTGCGGATAACAACTTACTAACCTCGTCTGTGACTGCTTGGTTCCGTTCAGGAGCGAACACTCGTCGCTTCTGCTGGACGGGCTTTACCCTCTGATCCACACTAAGTCTGTGCTGAATTATTTCCTGTGATATGCCAGGCATGTCCTCATGGCTCCATGCAAACACGTCTAAGTTCTCTTTGAGGAACTGGACGAGCTTAATCTTCATCTCTGGAGTTAACGTCGTCCCTATCCGGGTTGTTAAGGCTCTCTCATCGTCGACTAGTTTAATTGTCTCCAATGGTTCCACTCTCTCCTGCTCCTCCTCGACGATCCAGGTGTGGTTCTCTTTGGAGGCCAACACGGCCTGACAGCACTCTCTGGCCAATACTTGATCACCTTTCGCCTCGCCCACACCGTCTTCTGTCGGGAATTTTACTTTCAGGCAATAGGTGGACGTGGCTGCTTTCCACCGATTAAGCGTGGGTCTTCCAATGATTACATTGTAGGATGAGGGGCAATCTACCACCAGGAAGTCTGTCTGACGAGCCAGTTGTTTCGGATGAGTCCCGACTATAACCGTTAGCGTCACTATGCCCTTAGGATATACCCTGTCTCCGCTGAAGCTGACGAGCGGAGATTCAAACGGTCGCAGTCTTCCTGGATCCAGGTTCAGCTGTTGGAAGGCTGAGAGGTAGATGATATCTGCTGAACTGCCATTATCTATAAGGACTCTTCTGGTGTTGAACCCTTCAATCACGAGCATGATCACCAGGGGATCGTCATGGGGCTGTTTTACTCCCCTGGCGTCCTGTTCTGAAAAATGCAAGTCCTGGTCCGTTCGTCTTTGCTTGAATAGGGGTACTTTATGGACGCTGTTCACCTGTCTGTGATGCGCTCTCCTGAGGGATTTATACGACCCCCCTGTGGATGGGCCGCCCGCGATCGTCTTTATTTCCCTTCTGATGTTTGGTGGGTGTTGTGAGGTGTTACCCTCGTCCCCAGACGTGGCCCCACGCTGGTTCCTATTGTCTCCCCTGGGCATGCCGGGTTCTTCCTTCCTCACGTACTTCTGCAGCTTCCCTCTCCTAATGAGTTCTTCTATCTGCTCTTTTAGGTCTCTACACTCTTCCGTGTAATGGCCGTGATCTTTATGGAATTGGCAGTACTTCTTCTTGTCCCGGACGTTGGGGGATGAATGCAGCGGCCTCGGCCACTTGAGGTAATGCTCGTCTTTAATCTGTGCTAAGATCCTGTCAACAGGCATAATGAGGGGGGGTGAATTTTACCGTACGTTGGGCCTTATCGTCCCTCCTTCTACCCCCGTCACTACTTCGACGTTCTAGCTGATCTCTCTTCCTCCCTCTACGGTCGTCTTCCCTTTTTTTTGGGTCCCCTACCTTTTCCACATCTCGTATGGCGGCTAGCGCGTCTTCTGCGTTCATATATTTTTGTGCCTTCAAGAGCATTTCTGCCATCGTCTTTGGAGGGTTTTTTGCTAGTGAAACCACGAATTCTTTGGACTTCAGGCCTGCCTTAAAGGTTGTCAACTGTACCTTGTCATCTGCCTCGTCCACCTCCAAGGTCTCCCGAGTGAATCGTTTCACATACGATCTTAGGGTCTCCTTTTCCCCTTGCCTAATTGTGAGCAGGTAATCGGCGGGTCTTTTGGGGCGTTGCCCACCGACGAAGTGGCGCAGAAAAGCGTTACCCAATTGTTCGAAGGTATCGATAGACGATGTTGGTAGTTTTGCGAACCACTCTCTCGCAGCTCCCTTGAGTGTAGTAGGGAAGGAACGACAGAGTATCTCGTCGGGAGGCTGCTGAAGTCCCAGTGTAGTCTTGAAAGTATTGAGGTGGTCTTGGGGATCCTTAAGTCCGTCAAAGGGTTCCAGCTGAGGTAACCTAAACTTCAACGGAACTGGGCACCCCAGGACCGCCGCTGTGAATGGCGAGTCCGTTGCTCTGATCATCCGGTCTAAGCTTTGATCCATCCTGCCTCTGACGGCATTCCTGAGTTCATCCATCTCCTTCCTCATTTCTCGGAGTAGGTCGGAACTCTGTTCATCTGAAATAGCCGGCTCTCGGCAGTCGTTCCTTCTATTGCTGTTTTCCTCACCCTCCTGGTTGGCCCCGTTTCGATTCTCCTCCTGTTGTAGCCGCTGTCTCATTTCCTAATTTTGCCTGGTAAGTTCTTCCACGGTGGCCGCCAAGGCTTGGACTTGTTGGGCTAAGGCAGCTGAATCTTGATTGGACTCCATCCGGATGCAAAGGTTGATGGAAGATCAAGGAAGATAGAGGAAATCTTCGTTTTCCCACAGACGGCGCCAAACTGATGAAGCCCTGATTCGTCAGTCGTTGTAGGTGCGCCCGGATGCAGTCGTCGTCCCTGCTTAAAGCTTCCGATGGAGAAATAGTATTCTGGTTCTCGAGTGGTCACCGGTGTGGTGCCTGCCACAACGGCTCCGATGCTAAAGTTAGCGAAAGAGTTTTAGGCTAAGATGAAAGAAGAAAATGAATGTGTATGTATATTTTTTTGTGTACCTCCCTTCTATGCTGAGGATATCGCCTTATATATGTTTGCCATTGTAGCCGTTGCAGCCATTATGGCCACTTCAATGTGTAACACCCCATTCTCATTTATGTTGGTCTTGATTATGCTTCCAACGGTTTGTACAGTTGTCTTTGTAACCGTCCGAGCTTGTCATTTAACCGTATTGAATAGGGCCATTATTTCTGTCGCGGGGAAGGTTAACTTCGTCTGGGACGACATCTTCGTCAATAATGAAAGCTCCGTCATCTTCAATTTTCATCGTCATTATGTCGAGTCCGTCCAGGTACATCGAGATCGTCGGTCTCATCAAAATTCAAGGTTTTTTTTTTTTGTTTAAATTTCCTGTTAGTATTTAATTTAATTTTTTCTTCTTGTTTTCATTTGTATTCTTGCGATCTAGGTTTGAGTTCTTAATTGCTGGGTTTGGGTTTTTGTGATGGATTTTAGTTCTTGGTTGTTGGGTTTGATTTGGGAAGAACATGATAAACAAATTGTAAAATGAAAAAAATAAAAAAGTTGAAGAATATGAAGAACATTAAAAAATTTTAGTTAAATTAGATTTAAGGTTTTTCTTTTTAAATTTAATTTAATTTTTTTCTTTAAATTTTTTGAGGTGGCTATTAAAAAAAAAAAATTGGTGATGTGGCATTAAAAATGTCAAATAAAATATTTTATTAACCATATCAACAATTACTAATACCAAAACAGAAACGATTTTCTAATTTTAAAGACCTAAGTGGAGAATTAATTTAAACACCAAAATGAAAATAGGTGCAAAACGCTGGAATTTTCGCCTATCATGTACGGTATTATAATTCAAATGCACGTTGGGGAGGGGCCCAAGACTCAATAAATGAGACCAAACAGGCTCTTATTAACCATATCAACAATTACTAATACCAAAACAGAAACGATTTTCTAATTTTAAGGACCTAAGTGGAGAATTAATTTAAACACCAAAATGAAAAATAGGTGCAAAACGCTGGAATTTTCGCCTATCATGTACGGTATTATAATTCATATGCACGTTGGGGAGGGGCCCAAGACTCAATAAATGAGTCAGAAACTTGCCAACTCATTTTTGTCATGTCCAAGGCTTTGTCAGTCACACGTGACTAGGCTCACCAAAGTAAAGTGCAAAAATAAAGTTGGAACAACACATTTTACTTGGACGAGCGATACAGTATTTAAATGTTGAGTTTATCAAATTGAACACAACTTTGTGCCGAATTCGAGGGTTACTAGCATAACCCTTACTTAAACTGAAGGCAGGAGAACATGAAAGAGCAAACAAGAATCAGAGAAGAAACAATGAAGAAGAAGAAGAAGAAGAAGTAGAAGAAGGGGCAACATTGCGTCTTCTGTGATGGGTTAGGTGGCTACCTACTGGATTGAGGTAATCTGTTAATTTGTTTGTTTGTCTTATTATAGGCCGAAATAAATAATTTTAGCTTTTTTTTTGTTTTTTTTAATATTTTCATAATAAATTTTATACAATAGATTGTTATTAATTGCTATGAGCAGAATAAAAAAGTAATTTAAAACGTGAATTTAAATTTAAATTAATAATAATTTAATATAATAATATTTTCTAAATAAAAAAGTGCAGCTGAGTGGGCAGCACGCCCGAACTTTGCGCTCCCACAGAGTCTCCACGCGTTGAGAACGCGAATAGAATAGTCTCATTGTGTGGCGTGCGTCACACTCGAACATCCACGCAAATCCCTCGTGTCCCAAATTTAAATAAATAAATACTCCCTACAACCAGTACGCCCTCTCCCTTTACAAACGCAACTGCCTCAAAATCAAATAGCATTCGCAAATTCTCTAGAGAGAGAGAGAAAAAAAAAAAAGAAAAAAAAAAAAAAGTCGGCAAACAGCAAACTGCTCCTTAATTTTCTTTCCCCAAAATCAAGGCTTTCTAAGCTTTCCAGATTGTTCTTCTTCTTTGTTTCCTTCTCTAAGATCTGATCCATATGGTGAGTCTTTTATTTTTCTTTACGTCTTAGTTTTTATTTATTTAAATTAATTTTTGTAGATTGAACCGCATTTTCTCTCATCGCCTTTGTTGTTTTTATTTTTGTTTTTATTTTTAATTTTACTATTATTTCTCTATTGATCTATGTCTATGATTTACTGGAATGCTTATTTTTGGTGTCTTTGAGCATCTTACGAAAGAAGAAGAATAATTTCACATATAATTCAAAATTGTTATATTGGACTTGGTTTCTGTTTTTATTGAATATGTCTATGATTGTGGGATATATGAGGTTGCAAAACCACGTTTGTGTTTTGGATTTGAGTACTTGTAGATGACTTACTTTTATTTATTTATTTTATGAATAGATGATTACATAATAATGGGTGAAAAGTTTCATGAATTCCATAACTTGGGTGTGCCTGTAATTTAATCTATGTAATTTTGAAGTAAAGCCTAATAAATTTGAGGAACCTTTGTGTAATTAATGTTGATTTTTGCTGTCGAAATTGGAACTTTGGGGTTCAAGTGATAGTCCAATGGTAATGACATTTTTTTTTTTTTGGTGGTGTTTCATGTTTATAGTTCGAACCCCACCTCCCCAACTATAATGATACTAAGAATGGAAAGCTAAAATTAGAAAGGAAAGGAATAAAAGAAAAAAAGCTGAGAGAGAGAGAGAGTGTGTTATTCAAAGCGGCGAGTTTTACCAACATAATAAGAGATTTTCCAAACCCTAACGCAATTATCCCTCCCCCTCATATTCTCCAATTGAAATTTGGCGGCCACCTTGAAGGCTCGCTCTGCCTTTTAAGGTACTTTCCTCTTTTTTCTTCTTTGATTCCTATTTCTTATTAGGTCTGATTTTTCATTGAAAGCCAAGTTTCTATTCACTACAACACATTCCAAGACCAAGAAGTTGCTGCAATAGCTAGCTAGGGAGTTGATAAGAAGAGTTAACTCTAAATTGCAACATTCCTTTGCTTAAGGAGAGATTGCGGTGGTGTGTATGAGTTGTAGGATGCAACATTGTCATTTCATTTTTGAAATTTATTTTCTCCCTTTACTCTTCTATTCCCTATTGTAAACTAAGAAAAAAAATATTATTTAACTATTGAAGAGGAAGATGAAATCATATCTGTAATATGAATGATGAGACTATTACATCTTTGTTGAAGAGACTATTTTAGGTTTTTGTTTTCGTATTGATCATGAGTTCTATATGCATTTGGTTTTCTTTTTCTTCTTTGTTTATTATCCTTATTTTTTTGTGTTTTAATCATTATTATTGGGTGTCGATAGTGTCTCTTAAACTCTTAATGTGCAAAGTTTATGTAGCATTATTTAACTGCTAAAGAAAGATTGATATTTTATTGGGCAGCCAGACATTTTACATTTTGATATGGTCTTTTGTAGGATACTACCACAATGAAGGGTAGTCTGCTGGCATTTACAGATGATTCAGTTCTCTCAATTAACGCTGTTTCTACTGCAGCGAGTGAGCTCGGTATTCAAGGGGTTGAACAATGTGATTCTAAAATTATCACTCAAGCATCTTCTTTGAGTATGTTTCTCTTGCCTCTTTTGGGTCTTGTAACAGTGATCTATGTGCAATTCATATTTCTATAGATGTAAACATAGGGTAATCCATTGAGAGTTGAGTTAGACTGCATTAATTGAGTGCCTATTCATCCAAATTGTGGTTGCTGCTGGGACTGTGTAACTTATTTCTTATTATTACTGGGTAGTAGCCTTTCACTAGATCAAAATAATATTGAAGTAATATCCTTGAAAAAAATACACACACTCATCCCTCGCCATTTATGTTATTAAACTTAGCTTTTGCTTCTCTTTTTGACTGTTTCTGCATACCTACAATGTCCATTATACCTTCTATCGCCTTCCTTTCACTCTCTCTCTCTCTCTCATGTGGGATTGGCATGTTTCTTTTTCATTTATCTCTATGATATCAGGAGTGTATTATGATTTGTGACTTTCTTCCCCCTTCTATTTATCCAATAAAAAAATGTGCCCTTTTCAATTCTGAATTTAACATACATAATTCTTGCTGAAGTTAGTAATAGATTGTGTGAAGGTAGTTTGTGTAGCTTGTAGTCTAGTTATGTGAATTCTTTGTGTATGTGTAGAAGCTCTGTGGCTTCTGCCTGATATCTCAGTGATATAGAATTGGGGAGCATAGAATATTATTTTTCCTACAATAATTTTGAAATTCAAGACCATATTTGGATTGAGCAACTTATATATATATATATATATATATATATAAACACTTTTATTTTCACAAACTTAACCAGTAATTATTTATTCCTTATTTCTTTTCCTCTTAATTTAATTATAGAAAATTTTGGATCATGATGATTATTTATAGCTGTTTCTTATGCTTCTTCTTATAGGGAAGTCTTCATGCCATTTATGTATAATTTCAGTCTTTTCATATTATAAATAGCTTGGTTTTACAAGCCCCTACTAACAAGATACATAATTTTATAACTCTATTAGCCCTTTTTTTTACCTGACCTTCTTACAGGGTCTTTTAAATTCAAGCCTCTTTTTTTTTTTTTTAATATTATTATTTATTTATTTTTATTTTATTTATTTATTTTATGTTAAGAATGCTTCCGTCGTAGTTCTAATTCGAATATTCAGTTCTCATTTCTCTTCTGATTATGGTCTTGACTTACAATAGATCAGCTGCCTGTGGAGTCTTCCTCTTTCGAGACTGTTATTTGTATCTGTAGATCAGTTGAATTTCCCACTGACCGGTTGTTTGAGGAAATCTTAAGAGTATTGAAGCCTGGTGGGACAATCCTAGTTCATAAGAATCCTCAGTTTACTGTTGGGGAAACAGATAAGGTAATTAGTTTGAAGTTTTGTGATTATATGAAATTATTTTGAAGTGATAGATTTTAATAGGATTTTCCTACAGATAACCTCTGCTCTTGAGCGCAAGTTACTGTTGGCGGGTTTCTTAGAAGTGGGAGTTCTCAAATCAACGGTTCCATCAGAATTTCAGTCTTTTGGGGTAAGTTTCTGTGTCTAAGCCTGTTTAAAGTGGTATTATTTTGTTCTCTACCCCCTCAATGCAACCCTTTCTAAAAATTGGAGATTTTAAGATGTATATATCATATGGTAAGGAATTTGGCTTTGTTTCCAAAACTGATTATAACTGCATAGCTCCAAAGGCCATCTACTTTATTATTCTTTGATCTGTGAAGGTGAACCTAGTATATGCAAATCTTATGGTGCTTTGATGCTTGAACTTCAAATATCTTCCAAAGTAATAAATAGATAGTGAAATCAAAGCCTAATGAAGTTCTTCTATAATTGCTGTGATCTAAATTTATTTGGTTATATTTTCTCTTTTTTCCATATGAACCAGCAGTCCATAGGAGTTGCAAGCTGTCAGCCTTTAGCAATAAAAATGACAAATGCCACCTAAAAATCTGCCAAGTAAAATGTTGACCTTTTTCCTCTATGAGATTGGCAGTGCTGCACATTTCATCTCTATAAAGTTTATCTTTTTCCTTGCTCCCAATTTTGAGTTCCTCCAGTTCCTTCAAAAATCACAGTAGAGAATGTCAGATTAACATGGTGCTAACACACAATTCTTCGAATAAATCTATAATTAAGTTATATCTTAGTAATATAACCCAAATGATCCTCATTTAGAACCTGAACAGATTTTACGGGAAAATATTTTGGATGAGAACATTCACGAATTCTAATAGTTTCTTCTGCAGACTCTTAACTTTAGGGACAGACTGCATTTATTGATTTAAACCATTAAGAGTGAATAAACTTCCTGATAGTTTATCTTCAAAAAACTCCTTAGCTTTCTCACCTGTTGATAAAGGTAGACAACTATACAACTGTAATCATTAAACAAAATGTTAAAAGGTTCAAGAGCTTGAAGGTAAACCAGCCATCCTGAGCCTGACCAGCCAAATGCTGTAAAGTCTCAGTGAGTTGATTACACAAGGTCTTAAAATTAGATCCGAAACCAGAAGAAGAACAAAGAAGCTTTAAGTGGATATGGATAGGATGAGTGACGAATAAATACCGTATTTATTAATTTTTATCATCTATTTGTAATAAGACAAATAAGATGAAGAAGCCCATTTAGTATTTTTGCGTGCAGTTTGTGTAACCCCTTTTCTTTTTGCCACTTGAATGGGAGTTTAATTTATGAAGTTTCTGGACCTCAACACCATGCTTAGTTTAAGATATAATTTGGGGTGGATGGTTTTGATTATTTTAAAGGTATGTAGGTGGTTCCATCAGGTTGCAGCTACATTCTAGATGATGAATATGAAAGAATGAATACTTCTCATACCATCTCCTTGATTGAGAGGTTTATTATTTTCAATTTGTATTGGATGTGGAGAAGTAAACTTGATTAGGAGGTTTATATTTGTAGTTGATAAGTGTCTTCTTCTTTGTTCATAGGTTAAGGCTAAGAAACCTTCGTGGAAGATTGGCTCTTCATTTGCCATAAAAAAGGCCACCAAAACTTTACCTAAAGTCCAGATGGATGATGATTTTGATCTGATTGATGAAGATAGCTTATTAAGTGAAGAGGACTTGAAGAAACCACAGCTACCACAGGGTAAGATATAATAGGAGCCTAAAACAGTTCTCATTATCTTTCTTGAATGGGGTTTGATTAAGTCTTGGGAGTTCTGATGCCTTCCTCCAACCCCCTTTTTACCCTTCCATGTATTTAACATTATGCTTGTGCAGTTGATGATTGTGAAGTTGGAAGCACAAGGAAAGCTTGCAAAAACTGCACATGTGGAAGGGCTGAAGAAGAGCAGAAAGTACAGTTGGGATTCACTGCAGAGCAGATCAATAATCCTCAATCAGCATGTGGCAGTGTATGTCTTATATTGCTTGATATGAATTTTAGTTGCCGCATGGAGCGATATTTTTTGGCTGCATATGTTGATTAGCATTAATCTTTAAGACTGATTGAAGTGGCATGCCAGTACATGTATCTTGTATGCTTTAATGGGGTTGTGTGAAGTAAACTAATGATACTGGGTTATGGTGGTTTTTTATTTATCAAAACCTTTAGAAGTATGGGATGATCAAAGGACAAAATTTGCCTCAGTAGACCTCCAGGGCTCAATGAAAACGTCAAGGCAGTCCTTCGTTATGTCATGCATGCAGTTGCTTGTTGCTTGACTGTGCTGAAAATATCTAAATCACCCTTTTTCGTAAATGTTACTAATATCAATGCGCTAAAATTTCTTATACAACCTGCAGTGTGGACTGGGGGATGCTTTTCGGTGCAGTACATGCCCTTACAAGGGTCTTCCACCATTCAAGCTTGGCGAGAAGGTATTTAAAATCATAAGCCCTCCCTCTCCATCCTCTCAATTTTAGGATAATGTTTAAGTGAGAAACTAGTGTAAATATTCAACTTATGTCTTTATGCAGGTATCGCTATCTGGGAACTTCCTTGTAGCAGACATATAGGAATGATGTTTCAGATACATTCAAACAGGCTCACTGTTAATGGTTCTGTCTGCATTAACTAATCAAAAAAAAAAAAAAAAAAAAGGTTCTGTCTGCATTCATGTTGCTGGTTATAGTTCAATATTTCTTTAGTGCTCCCAAAACATTAGAAGTTTTGAGATGTTAGGTCTTGAGATGTTAGGTCTTGAATTACTGGCTATCTTAAGTTTGAAGCAGACAAAGACATGCCATGGTGTGGTTTATGATTATCGCCAATGTCTTAATGAGAAAATAATGACTTTTGTTCTGATGACTATTCTTTTTTTTTTTTTCTTTCCCTTATTCCGAGAATTGTTCCTCTAGCAATCATAGTATTCAGATTTGTGCCTCTGAATTACTAATGAATAAGAAAGGGTAGAGAGAAAAAAAATCTGCTTTCTAATTAGATCTTTGTGTGTATAATGTATGACTACTAAATAATTAGCTCCTGTTATTTTTTTTTTCTGGCTAGGAAGTTAGATGCGATAGCCTTTAGATGAATGCAAATGAAACACGCCTTAAGAAATCAAACCATTTTAGTGAATCGAAGTAGCGTGCCAGTTTTGAACTTGGTAGCAAAGTTCATGAAGTAATGTTACGAAGCAATGCTACACAATGAACTGGTAGGTAAAGTACCAACTCTCAGTTTTGTTTTGGATATTTCTCAACAGAGAATGTAGATCTACTTTTTTTTTTTTTTGGTTGGTTTTTGATACTATAGATTCATTTACTTAACAATGTTACGCAACACAACAATGTAGTTAAAATCTTTTATATATTTCCTCAAAATATTTGGCAAACTTTTAATAATCGGTCTACAAAACTATTTCATATCCTTGGAAATTGGACATGAGCAATATTAATTCAATTGTTTTTCATTGCATTACACGATGAAGTAAAGTAAGTTGTGGGTTATAGTTAATTCAACTGGTAGAGTCTTTGATGGTTGTATAAGGGATTTGAAATAAATTTTTATTTACATCAAAAACTGATTGATGCCTTGGTCTGATGATAAAGAACTATCATCTTTATCAATAGGAGCGGACGTCGTAGGTTAAAACTCTCTCTCTCTCTCTCAAAAAAAAAAAAAAAAAAAGTAAAGAAAGTTAAAAGAAAGAAAAAAAAAAAAAAAATCTAGAAGAGGGGTTTTTATGGCTTTTTTTTTTTTTTTAATATAAGATAGAAATTTTATTTTAGTCTAATTTAAGTATATATGTGTATGAAACTTTATTCTGGAGACTTAAATCTCGACTCTTACCTTCCACACTAAGTGACCATCGCGTTAAAGTACGTGATGGTTCACCGCTATTTAAGTGCAAGCCAAATCTATATGTATCATCATGCTAACCTGCATATTAGTTAGAATAAGTATGTGTTAAGTTGTTCACTTGGATTCAAGGCCGGGCCAAGATTGTTTGAGGCCTAAGGTGAGAATTTTATAGGGACCTTTTTATATCTAAATATCACCTAAATAATATTTATTTATTTTTATATAATTTCAAATCCATTATTAATTCTTACTTGTTAATATGACTAATTCACTCAAAGTGAGCTGATAATTACTATATAGGTTTTACAAATTGGCATATCACCAATAAAAGAAAAATTATTCAAACATTTATTTTATTATATTATTTAACACTGATAATATTCCTGTCAAATTAGTTTGTAAATATTTTTTCCTAAAATTTGTATTAGCTTTAGCATTTTTCATACACAGTTTGTTTGTTTGTTTGTTTGTGTGTGTGTGTGTGTGTGTGGAGAAAATGTTAAACTTATTACAAATTTTACTACAAAAAGTTTACAAACTAATGTGACAATAAGGTGGCACTTCAGCAAAATAATAAATAAGTATTGAATTACTTCATTGGTGACATATCAATGTATAGGACCTATGTAATAAAACTTGTAATATACTAACGTACTCTAATATTTAAGATCTTCTTAATATTGTGATAAAATAAACACTAACTCACACTTTTTCTTTAATTAAAAAAAAAAAACCTACCACCCAATATTTGGAGGCCTTTTTATGTAGGGGGCCTTAGGCCATGGCTACAAGGTTTAGAAAACTTGTTCGCTTAGGCTATAAAACATTTAGAAAACTTTTTTCTTAGTGGTTATAAGGTTTTTATTTATTTATTACTTTGGCTAGTTTATTACTTGAAATCTAAGATAAAAAATTTTACTAGTTGAATTATCTGAAACTTACCGTTATACAATACTTGAATAACATAAAAATAATATACTTTTTTTTTTATTTATAAATTTTTGAATAGCATGTAAGGAACCACTTAAAAAGGGATTTTTCATATAAGAAAATATAAACTTTAACAAAAAAAAAAAAAAGGTTAATGCTTAAATATGAAGTTTTAAAATTTTAATTGCATAAATCATCACAAATCCTTAGTTTACTTAAATTAAACTTTAAGTTGTAATCCTTTAATCAAGAAAAAAATTACACTTTAAGTCACTAACCGACCCACCCTCCTTCGATAAAAAGGGTTAGAAATTAGAACTTAGAACTTAGAAGACCTACAGTTACTTGACTTAGTTGACTCTCTCTCTCTCTCTCGCTCTCTCTCTCAAACGGTAACTTAGGAACCAAGGACTTCACCCAAAAGCCCAAAAAAGATTTTTTTTTTTAAATTAGGGTTTTGTGCTCCAAATCCGATATTTCGTATTCGGTTCTCTCAGCCTCAGCGCCTCACAGGTACTATTTTCTTCTCTCAATCTTTCTTTGCGTTTGGTTTCTCTGAAAATTTTCAATAATTAATAGAAGGAAATTTGGGTAATTGCAAGTTTTTTTTTTTTTTTTAATTATTTCCTGTGATTTATTTGTTCTGAACACTGAATCCGAGTGAAGCTGAATTAAAATTGATACAATTTTCTATTCCCATTATATATTTCGGCGTTCGTATAATTTCTGAATTACGCGCTTTTGACTATATATATAAATATGTTTATTATTTTTATTTTTATTTTCTCTTTTTCGCACCTATTGAATTTAAACTCCTTGGAATCGTCGGTATTATAGGTTTTGTATTTCTTATTCTTAATTTAATATAAGGAGCTGTTTGGTTCGTTCGTTGTGATTTTGAAAAATTTTTTTTTTTTCCTGGGTCAGAATTCTTGAATTCCATTAACCCTATGTGTGTGTGGACTTTTATGTATTAAAATTGATTACTTTATTTGGTTACTAGAAAAGAATTCATGTTGGATTTTGTTTTTTTGTTTTTTTTTTTGTGGTGAATTTTCAAATGTTTGAATCTGGTATAGGCCAACCCCAATAAATTCTAGGGTTTTATAGCTACTTGAGTGTTTTTCTTCAGCAATCTAATTTTTTTGTTTGTTTGGTTTTTGGTGGGGTTTTATTATATTTGTGATTTATGATGGGTTTGTATTATTCCTACAAGATTGAATTCATAATTTGTTTGCCGTGATCATATTTATTAGTATAAACATTTTTTGTTGTTTAAAACCACGTGATTTGGCATTTGAAATTAACAATCCAGGCTTTTGAATATTCAATGGTAAATGTTAAAAGTTTTGGGATGTCACTTAACTTTGTCAGGTAAATAGTTATGGAATATATGTTGGTTATCTTTTGGATGTTGTGCATGTAGATGGCAGAGTATGTTAATATGTTTGATCTTTTCTATTAGTACAACTACACATTTTTTTGAGCTCCTCAAAAACTTATTTCCTAGTTGGTTTCTCTTTATTTAATTGATATATCATTTTCGCCTTTGATTTTTTCCCCTGCAGGTGATTAATTTCTGAGGGAAAGTTTCTAAACAAGCACCAGTAGTTCAGTTGTCACGTTCTTTTTTTTTTTTTGTTTTTTTTTTTTATACATTTTTAAGTGGGAGAGGGGGAGTTGACCTTGGACAATTCCATTGGAAACACCAGGCAACACCATTGAGCTACAAGGCTCTTGGTGTCACTTTGGAATTTTTTGGATCTTCTTCCATTGAGAAGTTTTTTATCAGCAGGGGATTTCAAGAATTTGCAATATGACAGAAGAGGCTCCAAGCTATACACGAAAGTGGTATTTCAGTAGAAAAGAAATTGAAGATCAATCCCCTTCCAGGAAGGATGGAATTGATTTCAAGTATGAGTCACACTTGCGGGAGTCATATTGCCACTTTCTTCAGAAGCTTGGCAAGAAGATTAATGTGTAAGCTTATGTTATGATTTATATTATTAATGGCATCTTAGACCTAGTATTGCCAAACAATTTAGGTTTCTGTTATTTTTAAACATGTTCTTTTGCTGAGTCATGAGGCTTCCAATTGAATTTGTTATATGCCGTTCTTAGTGATTGTGTTTTGTTCTTATAAGTGATGGTCGTGTCATCTACGTCCTTTTCTAGTTTTAATACAAATCATGCCTTTGTTTAAAAATGCCTATGTGAATTAGATGTTGACTTATATTTGTGGTGTTCCACATACCTGGTTTAAGGTTCGCTATATATACAGCCAATGTTGCATACTCTTAGACTTGTAATATTTGGAGTATGCATCTGGTTGTTGATTGGACCCATGATACAGCTGTCTACTTGTTTATGAATGGTTATCTGAATAACACCTTTTTGCTCCTTTTACTCGTTCAAAAATCCATTAGTGTTCTCCAAGATAAGGGTTTTGGAAAAGATTGAACACCTCTTTGACTAGATTTAGTCATTTTTTGCATCAATATGCTTTGCTCTCCAAGATAGGAGCAGTAAGCTTTTGAAATGAATGACTTGTTACTGTGACTTCTCCAAAAGGCCCCTTAAAGTGTCTCCAATTATATACCCTTCTGAATTGCCTTGTTATCTTAGGTTGTGTTGCGGTGCTATTTACTGTGAACTTCTTGTCCTCATAATGATTACACTGGGTACAATATAGTTTATTTTTCCCTTCATATGTAGTAGCATCTCAGATGATTGCGTGCCATAAATTTATGGCATGATATTCACCCACGATAGTGATTGATGCTGTCTGCCTTTCAGGCCTCAGGTGACAATAGCAGGTGGAATGCTGTTGTGCCATCGGTTTTATATACGTCAATCTCATGCTAAGAATGATTGGCAGGTAGACATTTTTATATTGCTTTCCTTTTTCTTTTCCTTTTTTGATAAGCCATTTTATATTGCTTTACTATCTTTATGACTAAAATGTGTCAGACTAGGAAGTTGTAATTTTTGTTCTTGTGATGAACATTCTTTGAATATATATATATATAAATGAAAAAAAGAAAAGAAAAAAGAAAAGAAAAAAGAATCTAATAAGAAGATTTTCAACTATTTCAACTGAAAGGGGCAATTCAAATGCTTTGTAGATAACTCTCCCTGTTTCATTCCTGCCCAAATCACCCAAACTCCCTTAACTTGTAGACGCCCAGGGCATTTTTGGTAGATTGTAATAGACGCTGTAATGTAATAGTTATTCCTATGGTTTAGTTATTCTTTAGTTTGGTTATGTTTTTATTACAAGGAATAATCATTCCTTATAAATAGCTATTCTTCAAAATAAGGAATAACTATTCATCTTTAAAAGGTTGTATTAGCTATTCCTTAGTAGGTGCAATAATTTCAAAACTTAATATATTTCCAAATAAACAAACTTTCCATATACATCTAACAATTATAAAAATAAAAAATCATAAAAAATAACATATCTCTCTCTTAAATTTAAAAATAACAATTTTTAAGAAGATATAATTGTATGAGTAAGATATTTTTAAAATAAATGTTAAGTTTCATTCTAATATTATAACTCACAACCAAACTAATGAATATGTTTAGTTATTACATTACAACACACTTTATTACTAGTTATAAAGATTACAATTCCTGTCGTAATTCTCATTCAGTGTACCAAACATACTCTCAGTTATCTGTAGTTGGATCAGTAAACAACACAGGGAAGGATAGATGGAGAAATTAGTTAGAAGATAAACACAAGGAGGATTATGGATCTTTTTTTATTTCCTTCGCTTACTACAGTTAGTGTGCTTGTGCTGTAGTTTATTCTTGCTTGTTTTATCCCTATGGTAAAGTTTTGCATGGTGAGATGTGTTTCATAGTTTATGAGGCACATGTCAGCAAAATCTGATTAGTTCTTAAACCAGGATTCGCGTATCTGTGCTGTTTTGTTATATTTTAAATTATGTCATATACATATACTCTTAAAGAGTGAATAATATTGAATATTCTTGAAAATTGATATGGTTCCAAAATTCTATGATAATTTTCTTCTTAGTGAATCCAGCTTTTCTTGGTATTCCAAAATGTGGAAGTTTGAAAAGATTTGCTTATCTATTAGTTATATTTATCGCTTAAACTTGGTAGTGCCATGTTACAGACAATTGCAACTGCAAGCATGTTTCTTGCTTCCAAAATGGAGGAGACACCACGATTCCTTAAGGATGTCGTTATTGCGGGCTATGAGTTGATGTATGAATGGGACAATTTAGCCCAGCAAAGAATAAAGAAACAAAGTGTAAGCAGAAATGCCCATTCTTCATTTTGACTTTCTATATTTGCCATGATTATGATTTCTAATTTTCCACTTTGTGCTTGTAGGAGGTTTTTGATAAGCAGAAGGATTTGATCTTACTTGGGGAGAGACTTCTGTTGTCAACAATTGCATTTGATCTCGACAGTCAACTTCCATACAAGCCTCTTGTTGCAGCACTAAAGACATTGGAGCTGTCTGACCTTTCTAAAGTAGCATGGAATTTTGTGAATGATTCGTAAGAATTACTTCTCTTATCATATTCTTGGTGTACGGCATAGCATAGATGAGAATCAGGGTATTTATAGATCTTTGGGATAATTAAAGTCTCCTGTGAATGTAATGTGTAGGCTTCGGACGACATTGTGCTTGCAGTATAAACCTCATTATATTGCTGCTGGTTCCATCTTCCTTGCTGCCACTGTTTTACAAAATATGGAGCTGCTTACAAAGAAGAGAAAGGTTTGGTGGCTGGAGTTTGAAGTAGCACCGAAACAGTTAAAAGGTTTGTCATGATATATCTCAAAATATTTTGCACTTAAATATCATGAATTATGACTTGCATGGATTGAAATCAGCTGCATGTTAGTTTTTCTACTATGTAATCTGGACCTAGGAGATATATTTAATGAAAACCAGAAGACCGTTTGTAAGAGTTATGGTTGATGCCTGACAATGTATTTGAGTTTCCAGTCCTGTTTTATTTCTTTGTTTGTTTGTTTTTCCCTCCCTCTAAAGCATGGATGATGTGGATTAATTGTAGTCTCTTCTTCTAGTGTACTGGTTGGTTGAATTGCTGTGTCATTGTTTTCAACTTTCTCCTCTCTGGTTTTATCGTCGGTTGGATTGTTACATTCTTCAGATAGTCTTTTTAACTTTATGAATCCTTTCATCAGAGGTTATCCAGCAGATGATGCTCAAGTTGTTAAAGCAAGACAGGAAAAAAGCACCACGAACTGCATGTGGGAGGAACACTCAATCTGAAGCTTTAGCTCAAAAGTCAGTGGTTAGTAGCAATCAAACATGCATTTCAAGTGGATCAACTTCTGAGTACCATTCTAGCCATGGAACCCTGGTGGAGGCTGGAGGTGTAAAGTCCAATAGTAGCCAGAATCTGGAAAAAGTTGACAACTGTCTTAGTGTGAAAGAAGCTTTACCATGTCAGATGAGTGATGGTGGCAGCGCTAGTAGTGTTGTTGAGGATGGTGATGGTCAGATCGAGCCACAAAGAGTGGAGTCTGATTGCAACTCGAGTTATAAGATTGTTTCTGTTCATAATAACCATACGAAGATCGACACTAACAGGATCAGAGAGGCAATTAAAAGGAGACGTGACACAGCAGCAAACAAGAAGTTTGTAGAAGAGGTAAATGCTGAGATAGATAGTGAAGCCTGGATAGAGAGAGAGCTGGAACATGGAATAGAGCTAGAGTATTCTTCTTCAAAAAAAAAACAAAGGAAGATGTGAGCTTTTGAACTTAAATTGGAGTTTCATGCCACTACAGACATCTTGCTCTGTGTGTTGCGTGTGTGTGTCCTTTGACAGAGAAAGGGGTTTCCAACACATTTGTAAGTTATATTCAATTGACTATATCATTTTAGTTCATTTTTTAAATGATCATAGTGCTTCTTAGTTAAACACACCAATAATTGCATATTTATTAGTATTACTAACATAGGCTAGATGTATATATTTTTGTGTAATTGCTTAATAACTAACAAATCGTCATTTATAAAGGGTAGCGGCTATACTTTTATTTTGTCATGGGGAAATGATTTTATCATCTGTTTTTTTTTTTTTTTTTTTTTTTTTTTTGGGGGTGGGGTGGGGGGGGGGGGGGGGGGGTTTCATTCTCAATGTAACTTGGAATGTCACAGGTATTGCTGCTTCTTTTAGTAGGAGAGTCAAGGCTATATTTCTAGTATAATACAAGGATGTTGGGGAAAATGACAAATCTGATATCTCTTTACAAACTTCTATATACATGAGGTAATGTGTGCCGCAGTAGTTTATGATATTGCTAAATTTTTTAAATACTAGAAAATCACACCATCTATCAAAATTCAGTGCAGGATACTTCTAGTTTAAGGTTTAGGATTTTGAATACTTGGGTTCTTATACGTTAGTATACTCTTGGGCCCTAAACTGTGCCGATTAGATGTTGCAATTTCAGGGCTTAGGTTAGGGCCAAATCAGGCCTTGGTTCGAAAATTATTTCTTGTCCTGGACTCTATTTAGCACAAATCAATATTAATTTTTCATTTGGCCCCAAGATAAATAAAAAAGGGCAATACTTAGGTATAGTTCTTAGGTGTTGTTCCTTAGGTTCTCCTCTTAAGATTCTGCCACGTGAATTTTTTCTCATGGGATAGAAGTGTATTTTTTAGTTAAGTAGTCACATGGCAGAATTTTAAGAGGGGAACTTAAGAAACTTCATCTAAGGTGTTGAACCTATGTGCTTCAAGCCCCAAAAAGGACTAAACATGTACACAACTTAAAATCATTTGCGATGGACCAATCAGGCCTTCTTGCTACTTGATATACAATATATATATATATATATATATTTATATATATTTTAAGATGCATCTTTAACATTATATGGATCCCTAGTTTCATTTGAATTTTCTAATGGCAATTGCAATAATGTCGATTTTTCATCAATTAGGTTTTGATTTCATGAACTGAATTCAGATTAAGCACCATTTGTTTACTCCACAAGCGCATAAAGGAGTAGCAAGTACGACGAGGGACTTAAAATTTTTTTTTTTGTTTTGTTTTTTTTCAAGCAAGTATTTTTAGCAAAGAAAGAACCGGGCATGTGAAAAAGAAGGAAGCAAATGGACAAAAGCCCAATTTTTAAGCCCACTCAACTTTGATATTAATGGTTGAAATGGTCCCAATGAGATGCATTAATAGTCCTTCCTGGTTTAGAAAAATTCTTTAGACATTAAATTAATGAATATAACCCATTTTTTTGGTATTATATCAAATTAATCTAGTGTACCACGATTAGGCCCGGGCGAAGCCCATTTCTGGGTTCGGCCCACCAATCCTTTGGATTAAAAGCTTTAGATATTGTTTCGAACTGAAGCCCCCCCCCCCCCCCCCCCCCCCCCAAAAAAAAAAAACTTAATTAGTCTGTTTAACCGATTGGACTCTGAATTGATCCTCATTTTATTTTCTCCATTGAGCTAGTAATATTTTTAATTAAAAAAAAATACAACGCTTGTTTTTTTTTTTTTTTTCTTAATTTTTTAATCATAAAATAGTATTTAATTAATTAATACACAATTACACATCAACAATCTAATTTAGTTTATAATCACATTGTTACACAGTTTACGTCATGTTAAATCTGGATCCACCAAAACAAGTGTGCTGACCAAGAAAAGGGAGTCAATGCAAAATTGAAGATGTTCTTATCGAAAAACCCTAGTACGGCCTTAGGGTTTCACATGAATCACCGCACTTTTACATTCATGGATTCCATTAGCCTCCAGGTACCACGTTATCATATATATAATAATACTTTTTATTTCTTGTGATTATAAAATTCCTGTGAATCTTGGTAATAGTGGTTTTTTTTTTTTTGATAAGCATCTTGGTAATAGTGGTAACCATGTATATACGCTATGTTTGATATAAAACATTAATGAATATATGTTACTGCCTATGTTGTATCTTTCTAGATCATGTACGTAGTGTTACTTGTGTATATATGTCACAAACTCACAATGTTTGGCCATTGCTGCTTGTTTATGTGACTTATAATTACACCTTTGTTATCCTCTTTGACTTGTTCAAAATCTTCTTTGGTTCCATCATCACAATCGAGTCCCTTAGCCTTTGAATTGATTGGATAGTATCTCTTATTAAGCTACTACTTCTGAAGTTATCTTCATCATAGTCTTTTGCTCCGGGGAATCAGTTATCGGTCTTTAAAATGAGCGATTTATTTAGCATTCTTCTCCATATACCTCTAGAATGGCCTTACTATCTTAGTATTGTTGCATCAGCTGGTACTATATATTTACTGTGATTGTTGCAATTGGGTACAAAATCTCTCTCTTTCCCTCTTACTTTACTGCACCTCACGTTAATTACTTGTCAATGATTTATAGCATATATAATATTTATTCACTATAAGGCTTCATGATGTATATATTTGCATGTGCATTTCAATGCAAGAAAGGTGCTACGTCCACAACATTTTTTACAACATTTTCACAACAAATCATAGGTGGTTAATTGTTATAGGTTCAAATTTGAATATAACACTAAGATTACCTTTGTATCCCAACAATAACAACCAGTAACAACCTGCCACTTAGGATTTGTTGTGAAAATGTTGTGGACATATCATTTCTCTTTAATGCAATGGTGCTATTTCACATATATTTGCAATTGTCAGCATGATTGTTGCTTGCAAAATAGAGTTTAACGCCATGCTTGCTGAAGGATGATGTTGTTGTGGATTGTGAGAAGATGTACATATGGGAATCCTTTAGATCCAGTATCCACAGAGAATAATAAGAAAGAGTATGCAGGCTTTGTCATGATTGCTTCTGTCACTCAATGCTTGTAGGATTTTAACAATAAATCTTGGTTGGGGAGACACTTTTATTGTTAAAAAGTGCTTTTGATCTTGATAATCAACTTCTCCACAAGCATCTTGATTTCAATGTCTGCCGAAGTAGCATTGATTTTGTTAGGGATTGGTAAGACTAGTTGTTCTCAATTTTCTGGTAAATGGCATATTATTAATGTAATTTTGGACATTTTAAACTTCTTTTGAATAATTAATTTTCCTTGTTGTTGGATCTTGTGGGATTTTTACAACCTTGTGCTTGCAGTTGAAACCCCAATATGTTGTGCCTGGTTGAGAAAGGAAAGGATTGGTGGCTGGAGTTTGATATTACACTGAAATAGTTAAAAGTTTATTAAAAATATATATATGCATACTTTTTTTTTGTATGGTGATTATGAATTGTGGATTTAAGTTAGCTGCATGTTAGTAAAAGATGACATGTTGATTATGGAGGTGGCAAACAGGTAAAACCTCCTAAGAAACTGTACCTAATTTTGTTTGTATTAAAGCGTATCACTTCAAAAGCTATGTGGAGGTTTTTCCCTTAGTAGAGAGTCTGATTTTGGATAGTGTAGAATGATACAAAAGAATTCATGTGGTTGATCTCGATTGGTTCGTTGAGGATTTATACTCGATCCCATAAGTTTTGAGATTAAGACCTTATTGTTGTTGTATATCAAACGGAAGGTTGATATGGTTTAGTTTAGATTGGTTTGTATGTTTTTGTTTTTTAATCTTGTATACATGTTGCTTTGATTGAGTTGGATCCTTGTGTTTGTGAATGTTTGTGTTCACCCTTCCTTGTTCTCATATGCCACATAATGATTTCTCATTACAATCAGATCAAGATATCAATGGGTCTCTTTTTGGTGTAGGAGTGATATCCCAAAATTCTTTATTTGATGACAAGACTTTATTAGTTTAGTTAATTGGAACTTACAATTTCGTTGTCTTGTTGGTAGTTGGGTTGTTTCAATTGCTTACTAACTTTATCAGTTCAATTAATTGGAACCTACCATTTCGTTGTCTTGTTGGTAGTTGGGTTGTTTGTATTCCTTACTAATTATTCTAGCTTCCTTTATGAAATCTTTCAGAGGTCATCCAGCAGATATTAGGCTGTTACTGAACAGAAGCTTTTCCATGTTGTTGAGACTTGAGATTGGTGATGATGACGTCAAACCAAAAACAAGGGGAATTTGATAGGAACTCAAGCTATAAGATTTTTTTTTTCTATTCATACCAACCGTAGCAAGATTGAAACTAACCAGATTCGAGAGGCATTGCAATGAGATGTGATAAGGCTGCAATAAGGAGTTTGTGGAAGCCATAAATGCTGACTGAGATAGCGAAGCCAAGGTAGAGATAGAGACGGAAATGGAATAGAGCTTCAATATTCTCCTCCAAAACCCAATGTGTTGTTAGCTTTATAACTAGAACGGGAGTTACACCACTACCGCACTACAGGCATGTTGCTCAGCAATTCTACAAACTTTGTGAGTACTAAATAGACTTAATATTATTCAAGTAATTTTTTATATGATCCTATTGCTGCGTTATATATAGTCCAAAACTTCTATATTACCATTATTAACATCTTACATTCTTAGGTATATTTTTGTGCCATTGTTAAATAATTTACGACACCCCATCAATTGTTTGTGTGTGTGTGAGAGAGAGACATTTTAGAATCAGACCCGACAAAACCCTTCTTGTCTGCTCTCCACAGAATTCTTGGCACCTTAATAAAATAAAATTAGCCCGAACAAAAAAAAAGAAAAAAAAAAAGGAAAAGCAAACATGCAAACAAAATCCCCTTATATCAAAGGAAAAAGTTTACCTTCAATTCACTTGTATAAAACCATTCACGTGTAAGTACACATTACATACTTATTGGGTCATGCGACTTGTTTAAATAATACACATCGATGGTTTTTCTCAAATCAGTTTGGAAGAAAGTTGTGTCCTATATCAAATATCTATTGATTTATTAAAAAAAAAAAAACTATACTAGTTGAATAGAAGAGGGTTAGATGATTTGATCCACTAGCCTATTACTTGATGATCTTCTCGGCTTCGCCATTTCATCCAGTTGTCTACCATTGGAGTTCCAACGGTCCAAGCTCTCAACTCAACCATGAGCCGCCCTGGTTTTCCAATGTCAGGCACTAGTGATCACCAACGGTCTAAGGTTCATTCCATGTTGACATTGCCTCACCGCCCAATCCACTCCACTCCATGACAGCATGCTTCAACGTCGTTCTGGTATGTCTTAGACTCCCAGCATCTCTCCTTTCTTAGACCTGACTTGATTTTCGTTGACTCCTCTCTCTTAGATTGCATCTCTTTATCTCTTTATGTTAATATATATATATATATATATATATATGTTTTGCTGACGGGAACCTCTTCAAGGCAAACCCTTTGGACTCACCCTTGTCGAGTAAACCTCGAATGCACAATGCCACCTGCAAAAATTGTTCCTAATTAAGGTATCTCAAGACTCAATTTCGGGACTTTGAGGGAACACACCCAAGGCCTACCAATCGAGCTAACCTTATATATTCATCTCTCTCTAGTCTTTATTTTGTATCAAATCTATTTTTTTTTCTTTTTTAACTCCATAATTTACTCCTGTTAACATGAATAATGAATTATTTACTCTTTTCCAACATATTCATAAACATACTTAGAGCAATTACATCAGTCGGTGTAAAAATTTTTGCATTTTACACATTTAAAACCTACTTTTTCTATTTTACACACTCATTTTTACAAAACACCCATATCAGTTTATTTATTTTACACATTTATTTAATAAAATATTCATTCTCCTCAATTTTTTAATTATTTTTCTCAACAATCCACGTGCCCTCCTATTTCTCTCTACCCCCCTCCCCCATCTGTTCTGATTTATTTATTTCTCTCTCTCTCTCTCTCTCTCTCTCTCTCTCTCTCTCTCAAAAACTCCAAAACCCATCTCCCTACCTAGACCCATGATCCAGACCCTTCACCGGCCACGATCAGACCTCTTCACCGGCCGATCCTTCTTCACCGGCCACGATCTAGGGGCCTTCTTCACCGGCCACGATCCAGACCTCTTCACTGGCCACGATCCAGACCTCTTCACTGGCCGATCCTTCTCGACCCAGACCCTTCACCGGCCACGATCCTTCTTCACCGGCCGATCCACGATCCAGATCTTTTTCACCGGCCGATCCAACCTCCCGGGTCTTTGTCTGTGTTGGTTTGTGTGTGGGTGTGTTTCTGTGTTGATTTGTTTGGATGGGTTTGTGTGTTTGTGTGCATCTGAGGTGAAAGAAGAGGAGTAGGCTGAGGTTGTTGGGAACAGAAAAGAGAGAGAAAAAATGGGGCGAACGAAAAAATAATAAAATAATAAACACACATGCTATAGTAACCGTGCATATATGCACGGTTACTGTAGCAATTGTGTATTTATACACAAGTTTACACCCACTGATGTGGGTGATTTTTTGCTCAAATTGTGTAAAAATAGTTAGTTTTTTCATTTTGCACAATTATTCACAAGCTGATGTAGATGCTCTAACATGGATATAATACTTATAGCTTAAGACGTGTACTTTGATTTATTGGAAAATGGGTCACCTATGTTTCCTTCAATAGTTTATAGGATTGAGAGGAAATACAACTTCTAAAATTTATCCGTAAATGGTAAATATTTAAAGTTTAGTATACTACGTACATATAACTAAAAACTAACTCACCTAACCCATCAATCCATCGAGTCAAGAAAGGCCAAATTTTCAACCAACTTGTTGGTTTTGGAGGTTGGTGAGTCAACAACGATTTGAAACTTTTCCAACCTGCCAATGGTGGTTTGGTTGAAAAATTTTCCCTTAATCTGCCCGTTTCGAACTATGCATATAGTCCTAATTGAATTTGATTCTAAAAGATTTTTGTGCCTCTCAAAAATCTAGAGTTGGGCTAAATAGATAACTCTATTGCATGTTCCCTAAGTTGATTATTTAATTCCTTTAATTATGAATCTAGACTTTTGTAGCATAAAAAAAAAAAATATTTACTCGATAATGATGTTCAATTGTAGAGTCATATTGTTAATGATGGTCTTGAGTTCGTCTCTCACATAATAAGCATTCATATTTGAAATATTTATGTTATGTGCCCCCACAAAATAATTGTAAGTCATCTTGTCCATCATCTTAGAATTTTTGTTTAAAGTGTTTTAGTAGAAGAAACAAGATGCATGACATTAAAAATTTCTTGAGATTGAAAATTGTACAAATTGATAAAGTAAATCAATGATCTCTATATTGTCTTTCATGAAATGCAAGACAAAACAAATTCAAACAAAGTCAATGACTCAAAAGTTGAGTATACTTCTCGCTGTTATCAAGGAGTAGTTCTTCATCAATGATTTTGCATAAAATTACACATATTGCACTAAACATCTTTTTAGGCTAAAAAGTAAAAACCGATCTAAAATGTGAATTCATGAGTATCTCTAGCTTGTTGCAAAGGGCCAACTTAATTAAGTCTCAATTCTAGTCTTGAGCTCATCAAAGTAAATTATATGTGCAACTTCTATTTTTTTGAAAACTTTCAATTGCTAGTTATGCTTACAAGAAGCAGCGATATTGATAGATTGAAATTAATTTAGTAAAACAAAATAATGAATGAAGATAACTTATTTTGACGTTGCTACTAATTTCAATTACTAATGATGTGCAAAATAATGTATGTAGTAAGCATATGAAAAATCATTTGAAATAAAAGCTTGTAATCTAATTCTTTTACCTTGCACGTTAGTTGCACCATCACATCCTTATTCTCAAATATTTTGAATATCTAAACTATGATGATAGAGTTTAGATATACTAAAGAATATACACACCATTTTTTAGGGTTGATGCCACTGTGCCAATGAAATGATCAATAAGCCTAAAAAAAAAAAAACGTTTTCATGCAACCATTTTTATTAATAAATCTTAAAATTATAGTCATTTTCTCTTTCATTTACTTATCACAAGATTTATCGTTAAGAAATTGGTGATGCAAAGTTTTGCACCATTTTTGATGAAACTTGTGATGACTTGATCAAATGGCGACTATGGTTTAAGATTTGTAGACAATGGCTTTATGTGAGGATGCTTTTTTGGGATTTTTCATGTTGCTAACATTATGTCTCATAGTTTATATGTTCAAAAGTATGAGGATACAACGGTACAAGCAATATGCAAGATAAATGGAATGGATTAAAAACTTTAATTTTGAAAAATAGCATAATATTATTATCCCCATTATCAATTTTTTCTTTACTAGATTGACTTTAATTGTCATATTATTGATGCTTTATGCAAGCGTAATGATCAATTGAAAGTTTTCAAAGCTGCTGAAATTCCACATATTATTGACATTGATGATCTCAAGACTGATAGGGGGATTTAATCATATTGGCCTTTACAAAGACATGGAAATACTCATTGGAGTTCCCATTATATATTGATTTCTAGATTGATAAAGATGTGTAGTGCAATATGTGTAGTTTTACTAAAAATCATTGATAAAAGAATTAGCCCTTTATAGCGAGGAGAAATAAACATAGCTTAAAAGGCATTGAAAAAAATGATCTTTGAGATTCAAAAGAATGTTGTATTTAGGGATGGCAATTTTGCCCAGCCCCGTTTTGCCCCGCCCCGCCCCACTCCGCCCCGTGCGGGTTTTCCCCGCCCCGCAAAGGTAGTGGGGCGGGGATGGGGCAATATTTTGTCCCCGCACTCCGGGGCGGGGCAGAGCGGGGATGGGTTTAGTATTTTTATCCCGCCCCGCCCCCGCACTAATAAAAACTATAATTGTAAATTTAGTGAACCTTAAATCACTAATATTTAAAGTGAATCACAAGAAAATAAGACATGAGATAAAATATTTTTTATTCTAAAACCCTAACGCTATTGCCACCCTTTGACCCATCCTTTTACTCTATAGTCTATACATGTTTTTCAAATTTCAAGCCAAACTCCACTCCAAGTCTATAAAAAAGAAAGTGGTGTCATTACATTGAGAGAAAGCGAAACCTATTCTTAAAGAACTAGTTAATTTTTATTTGTTATAAGACAATGTTTATTTTGTTAAAAAACTAGTCAATTATCCTTGATGATTTTGTTCATGCAAAGATAATGTTTATTTTGTTATAAGAAATTTTGAATTATGTTGTTACGTATTAGACTATTTAAATATTTGGTTTATTTAAATGCTTGGATTTTAAAACATTTTGTTTTGTTGTGATTTATATATTGTAGCAAAAAATTTATTTATATATATAAAATTGTATTAGGGGTGGGGCGGGGTGGGTCCCCGCGGGGCTCCAAGGGGCGGGGATGGGGCAAGATAGTTTGCCCCGCACCTCGGGGCGGGGCGGGGACGGGGAAGGGCAACAACCATGCGGGGCGGAGACGAAGATCCCATCCTCCGGCCCCGCTCCGCCCCATTGCCATCCCTAGTTGTATTCCATTTTGTCATATAATTGTATAATAGTGTGCAAAAAAAAGCAATTATTTTGTATATTTTCTTTTGCGGATGTTAGTTGGAATTTTCATGTTTTGGCCCTCTAACTTGAAATTGTAGTCTTGTTCACTATAGTGATTGATGATTTGACAAAAAGAAATGACTTTTTGGTTCATTTGAAATAACTTGAAATTTCAGGTATTACCGAGGCGGCAAATGTTTTAGTGGTTTAGGCCTTGAGCCAACAAGACTTTGATTTTGCGTTCGAGTCCTCTTGATCCCCACTATAGTGAGCAGCACGTTAGTGCCCATTCTTTCACCTAAAAAAAATTTCCAGTCTTATCACTTGGTTTAATAAGAGTTGAGTTGAGGCTATAAACTTATACAAGGCCGTCAAGGGTAAACATTTGTCATTTATAAGGCCGCCATTTTTATCAATATCTCTTTACTAATTTTTATATTGTATTAATGTATAATAAAAAAAGTTACGCATGTGTAAATGAATCCTTATAATCATCTTCTTCTTCTTCTTCTTCTTCTTCTTTTTTTTTTTTTTTTTTTTTTTTTTTTTTTTTTTTTTTTTTTTGAGAAGGAAATCCTTATAAATTGATTGAATATTACTTTAGAAACATATAAAGATAACCAAAAAAAAAAAAAAAAAAAAAAAAAAATCTCTGCTGGTAGCTCTTGGTTTAACATTTAATACCGTCTACAACCGTGTCTAGCAAGAGTAAACCTTAGCGATGAACTATTTGTGTTTAACTTATTTCAAACTTCACTTAATTTATACCGCTTCATCTGGATATATGTGGTATTGTCCCTCATTGGCTTTGGGAGTGTTACGGTGCTGTACTCCATTGCTCTTTTAAAACAAGAATCATGAATATTATTCAATGTTACTTGTGTTTAGAATAGGAGTTGATTGCTATGAAGCCACAATTTCCAGATATCTAGTAAAAACACCAGAGTCTGAAGTGCCATTTCTCTTTAACCGATCTCGCCGGACAATTGAGAAGAAATCAATGCTGTGGGAATGCTCAATTAAGACGCGAAAATTTTAACAAAACTACAGTTGCGAACAATGTAAGAGATGGATTCTATTAAGCTTCGGCAAATAGAACAACTTAGAGAGGGAGTGATGAAACCACTTGAACCTATAAATTACTTCATAGTTATGCTTCCATTAAGACGCGGTCACAGAAAAAATTACACTAATTAGGGAAGGCATGAGCCTTCCAAATTCACTTGAATAGGTTAGTTTCCATGTTCAAAGGTTTAATCCTTTAGCAGAAATATAGGTTTTTTTTAGAGAGAACCATCCATTAGATATCTAGGCCCAAGCTATTATATCCTCGTTCATTATTAGATGAATAGCTTTTAGGGTCTGTTCGGTTAAAGGAGTGGAAAAGTAGGAGAATAGAAAATTGTGGGAGGATGGAAAAGTGGAAGGATGAAAATATTTAGTTTTCCCTCTTGTGTGTTCGGTTGGAGGGGTGGAAAAGTGAGAGGGTGAAAAATTCTTTTGTTTGGTTGGAGAGAAAAAGAGAAGGATGGAAAATATAATTTATATAAATTGACTATTATACTCTTATTACATAATATATAATAAATAGATTTATTTATAATTATTAAATAATATAAAATTTATCACATCATATATATAAATTTATATTATTATAATGTAAAAATTAGATCAGGTCACGTTGAAAAAAAAAAAAAAAACTATGTTCAGTAACGTTGAAAAGGAAAAAAAAAAAAAACAACGTTCACGTTCAGTAATGTTAAAAAGAAAAGGGGGAAAAAAAAAAACAACGTTCAAGTTCAGTAATGTTGAAAAGAAAAGAAAAGAAAAAAAACAACGTTCAATAACGTTGAAAAGAAAAGAAAAAAAAAAAAAATAACAACAACAACATCAATGTTTTCAGTAACGTTGAAAAAAAAAAAAAAAGAACGTTGAAAAAAAATAGGTGAGAAGAGAACATTTTTGTAAAAGTACTATTATATAACTTTTCTCTCCAAATTTTTCTTTTGATTTGGAAGGAAAAAGAATGTGGGCCTAGAGAGAAAATTTTCTCTCGGGTTTTCTCTCCTTCTTATTTTCTTTTTCCAAACGAACAATAAAAAACAGCATTTTTCACCTTATTTTTCTTTTTCTATTTTTCATCCTCCCTATTTTCCTTCCAAATAAATGCACCCTTAGAGTTTGATAGACATGAGAAGTCAGGAACATTGAAAGACAGTCAAAAATTTCAACTCCTTCCTGAAGTGAGACCTTGGCTAAGTCAACCATAAGCTTGTTTTATTTCTATTCAAAGGACTGTACATAATGCATAAGGTATTTGAGAGGACCAAGCATTGACTAGTTATCTCCCCAGAAGTCCACTGAATTCACACTATTGACAATCCATCTTAACCCTTTAATAGAAAATTGCACCCCCAGTTTTATTGACTGTCCAAGTCTTTGAAAATTGGTTTACACTAGCACATTTGATATTCTTATTCTGGTTACTCAAATAGTTAGATTTGATCACACAAGCCCACATAGAGCTCTCAACTGTAACCAGTCTCCAGTTTAGCTTTTGACAGTCCATCCAATTTCTTGGATGAGGTAAAGAGAGATAACTGGATATTATGTACTTACCATTAATTCAGGCCTCATGCTTAACGTGCGCACAACCCAGACTGGTTGCAATGGACTGGGCAATCCCTGTTGCTTGAGTAGATAACTGGATATTATTAGTCGCAAACCCACGTGACGTATGAAAAAATTTAATAGAATTATTTTATAAGAATATAATGAAAAATTTGTAAGTTTAATTTAATACTGCATGTGTTATTTAAAAGTATTTTATATTTTTATAAGTTTTATGTAATGGAACATATAATGTATTTTGCATTCAACACCAATATATAGTGATATATATATATATATATGAGAAATGTAATTAAATAAAAATATTTAAATTACATAATTAAAAAAATGTACATCCCATTCCTTGGAACAAAATTAACTTGTTACATTTAAGTTTAAATTATTATATAAGTTTAGAATTGTAACATTTTTCTTTCTAAATAAAATTTTATTGTCTATATTATTAAAACTTGAATTTTAAAGTAATTTTTTTGAATATTTATAATTTTTATTGCTTTTTTTTTTTCAGTCCATATCTCTCTTTTTTAACATCTATTTTGTTTGTATTTTTTTAGTCCAAATAGAGTAAAATTTCATACTTTTCAACCTAAAAATTAAAAAAAAAAAGAATAAAAAGGCAACTTACAAAAAGAATTAATTTATGATCCAATTAGTCTTAAAATGGACTGAATGCACCGAAGTGGACTAAAATGGATTGAAAATACTGAAATGGACCAAATGGGATCGAATCAACTAAAATGGACCAAAATGCTGTGCTGATATGGTTCAAAATGAGTGTAGCAACAATAAATGCTATATTTCAAGTTTTAGATATTATATAGATAGATGTACATACAATATGAAGTATTTGAATATTAGTTTGGCAAAGTTTAGTTACAAAATTAGTTGTAGCTAAAGGTACTTAATATCATTTTATTGGAGGTAGATTATATCTTCTTCTTATATCCTCAATAATTGCAAAATTTTAAAAAAATTAAAGATCAATAATTATGTTATTAATAAATTGTTTTAATTATAAGTTTTTGTAGTTTAAAATTGTTTATAAAATATAAACTTATAAACCATAGAGTAAATAATATTCGATTAATACAAAATTTGATATGTGTATTAAAAGTGTAGAGAACATGAAATTTAACGCTTAGATTTTCAAAATATGTAGTAATTTTTATTTTATCGAATAAAATTGTAATTCAAGACTACAACCAATTTTGTAACTAAACTTTGTCCATATTAATTCATCTTGAACATTCAAAGATTTTATTGGCTCTTATTCTTCATTTCAATTGGTGAAAAAAAAAAATAATAATAACAAAAGAATAATAGTGCACATATGGTTTAAATTATTTTGACCAAGTTGATAACAAGATTGATTTGATCAGTTTCATTACACTATTAAAAATTGGTAACCACATGGAAATAAAATTGTAAAGCCAGAAAGCGACTTTGATTATATTTCAAGCAGATAATATTTTTTTAAAAATTGAGAAAATTTTTGTTGCAATTTTTAAAATTTTACGTTTAATCAATTATTCAATAATCCATTTCCAAATTGTCATAAACAATGAAAATATGTAAACCACAAATAACTTAAGAATGCGAGATATTAATATTATAACTGGATTTACAAACACAATTTGAATTCACCAATTTTTTTTTCTTATATATGTACATAAGGTAATATATAGATCAGGAGTGAGCTTAATTGAATTGTACTTCAAGATCAAGTACAGCAAAGAAAGAACTAGACCATAGAACAAGGAAGCAACTTGACACCATTAAAGAACTTGACCATGCAGAAGAGCAACTGAAACTCAATTTACACCATTAATGGAAATTCCAATTATAATGGTTCTGAAATGATTCTCTCACCAGCCCCACTTCAACAACAATCTTTATGGTCCAACTTCAACACAGTGACTCAGTGGTTGACTCGGACACGATGTGCCTAATCTAATCTCAATGGCCTGGTCACCTGAATGATTTGACTTGCTGTCGCGGTTTTCCTCCTATTAGATATTTTTGGAATATTCTTCTGAATTGATTAGACATTGCATTTTCATAAATCTCTGATAAAAAATTCGTATGTCACGCTCAAAATTAAAACTTTGTTCACAATTTGTCCACAGCGAGTTGTGGTTGGTAGAAGGGTGTCATAGGTTCATGCGGGAACACCTTTTTACCAACCACAACTCACTACATAGATAAATTATGGACAAAATTATAGTTTTGAGTGTGATACCAGAATTTCTCCTATCTAACTTCAAATGTATGCTTCACATTTCTAACATAATTTATACTTATTGTTTGTTTCTGTGCATGGTAAATTGATTTTTTTTTTAAACAAAGTCTATTGTTTGGTAATTAGTTGTACTTTAAATATTAACATTAGTTTAATACTTTAGATTTAGTACATGATTAATAAAAAATTACATTAATAAGTACAATCAAAATAAGAATAAATTAGAAAAATAATAATAATAATTATCAACTAAACTTACAAAAAGGCTGGGAAAAATGAATTGGCACCCATGCTGGTGCAATGTCACAACTCACAAGTGACATTGATGGCTTCAATCTCAATGTTAGAGAGACGATAAGGGTCGGTTTCAATCTCAATACCGGTACAACAACAAGGGATGCTAGGTAGGTTTTATTTTTTGTTCTTATTAGGTAGGGTTTTTATTGGATTATAAAATGGTCGGGTATATAGTTACTTTTTTATTACACATTTAAATAAATAGTTAATAACCATTACAGCATTACTCATTCATCCTATTTATTCTAGTTGGGACCTAACTACTCATTTACCTAATTACACATTCATGTGTAATTACAAACACTTTAAAACTCCAAAGGGATGCTTGAAAGTTATTTTCGTGATACTTAAAATTTTAGGGGTGATTCTAAACTTTTGAGGAATAATGTGGTCATTTTGGAAGCTTTAGGAACTTTTTTCGTCATTTTGATTATTTGAGGGAGTATTTTTGTCACTTGGTGCTTTTAGATTTAGTAGATATTTCAATCATATTGTAAGTTGTGAAGGTATTTTAGTCACTTAGGATTTTTCAAGGTTATTTTTGGTAATTTGTAAGTTTGAGAGTGTTTCAATTATTTTGAGAGTATTTTGGTCATTTTGAAGATTTTAGGAGTTTTTTTTTAGCATTTAGAGAGTATTGGTCATTTTGGGAGAGTTAGGACTTAGGAGTAGTTCCATTATTTTGGATGTTTCTTTTCTCTTGAGGCTAAAATGAGCGTAAAATATGTATGGCCTCATTAGGGTGTTTTTCTTGTTTTACTAGAAAATGATTTTAGTTTAATCAAGCTTTTCAGCCACTCCAAACTTCCGAAAATGAGGAAATTTTTTTCTAAAAAATGTTTTACACTAAAACAAACGGGAGTCCTAAGTCGTCCATTAAGCAAAGCCATTTAATTTTAGCACACTACTCTTTTAAATACTGATTAACGATAAAAGTCAGCTTAATTTTTAACTAAACACAAAATAAAGCAAAATAGAATTTCACTAGCTACAAGTGCATTAGTCATCATTAGCAAAATTAAATCGCTTATAGTTCCATAGAGAGGTGGGCATGTTTCCCTCAATAATAAAAGATAAAGCCCTGTTAGTAAGCTTGTAGCCAATCCTAGTCATGTCATGGGATTGACTTGCCTTCCCATCCTCTCAAAAAAGTAGAGCTAAGAGCAAAAAGAAAGATAAAAAGCCCTCTTTAAACCCAAAAAAAAAAAGAAAAAAAAAAAGAAAAAAAGAAAAAATCTCCCATACATAATATGAGATATATGTCTTTTGTTCTTTTGGGAGAACGTTATCTATACAATTGATTCATCTGGTCTGTTCTAATAAGGCAATCGAAATGCATCAATCCAAAGAGCACCATATTCATAAAACTTAAAGACCTTGTTGGACATGACTAGGGATAGTGGATGCAAAAGCCTCAGGATCAGAGGGGTAGATGCATGAAACTATATAATTAAAGAGCTAGCAATCTATGCAAGCCCAACAGATTATAGCTAGGAAGATGATGGAATTGCAAAGAATAAGGTAATGTATATATTTGTGGTACACTAGTGGGAATGGAAAGCAAAGAAGAGCATGGCCCCCTGGTTTTGGATTTCATGCTCGTAAGCTTGAGAAAGCATATATTCTCCTGTTTCGATGTTTTGTCTTCTTCTTAAAACAACTTTAAATCCTGTTGCTTTAGACCTCCTTTTGGGGGCTTTGCCAAATATTTGACTTAAAAAGTAAAGCACATAATATATTCATGTTAAAAGGCATTACCAAATAATGAAATTAATTATTGGAAAGATGAAAGGAAAGCTTGTGTATTGTGAGTAAACAAATTGTCAAAGCATCGCAAGCACTTTATCAAGAGATTTTTGTTTGAAACACTTTTGTCCCTCCAAGCAAGGAGGGAGAGAGAGGGAGAGAGAGAGAGAGAGAGAGAGAGAGAGAGAGAGAGTAGTGTAAATTTTGAAAGTATCATCATGTTGGAGTTTTCAAGCTAATCTTTTCTGGAAAAAGAAGAAGATATATATACCAACTATCTTGATTAGAAATATAAAATGCACCTTATGTATGTCATAAAGATTGATGATGATCACTATCCAGGTCTTGACAAATGTATGGTTGATTGTAATTAGAAAAAGGTCTTCTTCTTCTTCTTCTTCTTCTTCTTCTTCTTCTTTTTTTTTTTTTTTTTTTTTTTTATTTATAATCAAACCGTCTTAGTATGTTAATGGAATTGAAATGAAGGCTTGGCACTTTAATACATGAATGTGCTTAAGTAGCACCAAAATAAAAAAGGAGAAAAGATGGAGGAAAAAAAGATCACTTGTTAGCTAGTAATGGCCTATTGGGTACAATATGATCAGCCTATTAAAAAGAAAAAGAAAAAGATAGTATTTGGTACAGTTACTCAAACCCTAGAGCTAAAGACAGACCTTTAAATCTCTGTTACATAGGAAATAAATTATAAAAAAGAGACAAGCAAAAGTTCTTGGCATTATAGTTTCTTTTGTAGGACACAGCTGAGTCACGTTTAGTAAATTGGGATTTGAGTGGTAATGTGAAATTGTGAAGTACTACTGGGCTAAGATCGAACCTTCTATATCACTCCATAAACAAGACTAAAAGAAAATAAATTAACTTAAAAAATATACGGGTTTATCAAAGTAAATTAATTTGATAGTTAATACTTTTTTTTTTTTTTTTTAGAAAGGTAAAGTTTGGGGTGGGGAGATGAGAATGGTAAAGTTGATTAATATTGTAAATGTCACAAATGTAGTGTACTTTTGACCCGACGTTGAAAGGCTTGGACCTGGAAAAAGGTGGTGCTTTCCATGCGATGATGCTGATAGACCCTTAAAGTCATCAATGATAACAATTTTGCTTTTAGGGTATTATTGGACACTTTGTTTTAATAAGAAAATTAGGACAATAATTTTTTTTGTACAATTTATATTTAAGGATTCAAAGACTCTGAGGGCTGTATGGTTATAGTTGATCCGTGAAAGTATTATTTTCAAAACAAGTGTTTTCTTTTTGATAACTCGCTAGCGGTTAGAGAATGATTTGAATCTTGATGTTTTCATTAGAAATACTAGAAAGTATGTACTAATGAAGCTACCAAGTAAATAGGTGTTTTCAGTCGAGATAAAAAAAATTAAATTAAAAAAAAACATTTGGGTTAAAAAGTTCCAACACACTATTCAAGTCCATTATTTTTAGTTCATTAAATATATATATATATATATATATATATATGCTTTAAAAAAAGGAATATTTTCTCAAAAAAAAAAAAAGGAATTTATATCGGAAATCACGTGCAGCCTCATCTCTCTGTAAAATTCTTTAGTTGAAAACATATTTCGCTCGTAATATATCTTTTCAACGACTCATCAATCACATCCAAATAATCTGATCTAGCCAAGTGCAAAACCTGGTTTGACATGTGAGAACATGAAAACAGCGAATAAAACCAGCAGCTCTTTGTTCATTCTCTTCTCCAGCACAAATGTGACAAAATTTCTTTAAAAGCTTGTTGGACAAGCAGTGTAAGGTGTGTGGTAAAAAACACAGTAGAGGTCTTCTAAATATGTTCAAGATACTCACAAGCTATAGCTAGTGAGATAAATTTGGAGCTTTCTATGACAGGATTTTGAGTACTACAACCACATTGAGTTAAAGACTTAAAAAGTATTCATAGTGGAGATAGCTATGTTGGTTTCACTAGGTTCCAACTTTTTGTGGTGGAATTATATTTACTCCTAGATATTTATTATTTTACTTTTTTCATTTATTTGTGAACTTAAGTTCTGAGTATAAATTTAAGAATTGTAATATCTATTTTATTATGAGATTAAATTCTATAAGAATGCAGTGTAAAATTTATGTTTTATCCCTCCAATTCCAACATGCTACATTATTTTATCACATATTTAAGAACAAACACAACCACACTCAATCAATTCTAATATCTATATATAAGTCCAATCAAATTGGGAGTTTAATGAGATGTTATTAGGTGTGGTAGGATGTATTGAATTTTAAGTAAAATGCTAATGTAACAATTTCTTATTGAATGGTGTAAAACATGAGTTTTACACCCAATCCTTATTAAATTTGAACTCTTTATTATAGTAGATTTTTTAGATTTATCGAGCTAGTATTTTTTTTTTTCTCTCTACACTAGAGGATTTTTTTACTTAAATTTGGCATGCATGTTTTTGTATTGCTGTTTTTCTTGGCACTTGGGTGTAGGGATGGAGGGAGACTTGGATGGGCGGGGGGGGTGGGGGGGGGAATGCCCCCCCTAATTTTTTTTTAATTAATATATACATAGGCACCAATTTTGTTCTATAAAATTATACTTTGTCACCCTTAATATCATCATTGATTCTTTTAAGAGTACTACTCTAACCACAAACTTTTCTATAACATTTTTACAAATTGTTGTGGAAGTAATATTTTATTAGTTTGCATCTGGGCCATCACTTACATTACATTTTTACTTACTAATAACCACTCACCACATTAATAATTTGTAAAAAATTTTGTAATTCTAGCATTTTTATTTTAAATGCCAGACCCAAAATCTAAAGCAAAATAAACAAGCCCAAAAAAATTATTTAACAACAAAAATTATCAATTGTAAAGATAAAAACAATTAGATTCAACCAACCAATTTTACCCAAAACAAACAATCTGACCCTTTAAAAAATGTTAAACAAAATAATTTTGTCAATACCTGAATGTACACATAAAAAATACAAAAAAAGAACTATTAGTTGTTAAGCAACCGAGCCGAAAACTAGAGCTGCTACATGCAACTAACAGCAAAGCTGCCCCCTTAACTTCAAATACTGGCTCCATCCCTACTTGGGTGAATTAGTTTATTTTTTCTGCTACTTAGAGTTATTTATTTTAATTTAGACATAGAGCTCTGTAGAAAAAAGTAAAACACAACAATCTGTTCATCAGTAATATATTATCCACCCGGTATGTTTGAACTTCTGTATATTTCATCGTGTTTGCCTATTTACATCAAAACTGATGAGAAATAATTTTATATAGATTACTTGTTTTGTTTGGGGGAAAAAAAGAAAAAAGAAAAGCCTTTGGCACTTCTAGCAATCTTTATAGAATGTCAATGGCTTGGAAAATTTATAACTTTATGGGCTCCAACTCCAAGCAAAAAGCCAGAAAAAAAGTTTCTTTCTTTCTTTTTTTGAGAATGAGAAAAGTTTCTTTGAGACACTGTGATTAACCTTAATTTTATATATATAACAAAAGTATAATATAGTTTTTTTTTTTAAGAAAAAAGTATAATATAGTTATCCACAAAATAAAATTTATTTTAAATCTAATCACATGATATATTTCTTTGTTAAAATGTTTACGAGGTATATTCATATTCTTAGAAAATAATATTTTAGTATCATATTTAAATGGTTATAATAAATAACTAGTCGCTAACCTGTGCTATGCACGGGAACCTAACTATTTGTGAGATAAACTAAAATAATTTTATAAAATCTAAAATTGATTAAGAAACTAAATCATTACATAATTTACTCTTGTATGACTTCAATTTGTGTTACAATTTGATGAAGAAATCATTACTTGAACGTGCAATAGCTTACAAAAAATATTAAAGAATCAGACGATTCACTGCTTAGAAATTATTGAAACCAAAAAAATATAATGACTATACAACAAAGAAATATAAGAGAAAGATGTGTTACTATCAAAAGAATAATTCAGATGTTAAAACTTTGAAAATGCCAAAAAATATTAAAGAATCATAAGATTTACTTCCTATAAATTTTGAAACAAAACAAAATATATATGATTACACAATAGAGAAATATAAAAAGAAAATTTGATTACTTTCAAAAGAATAATACATGGTATAGTCATTGAAATCTGCTACACATATTCAAATATTGCAAAAACTAACACAAATTCAGATGTTAAAACTTCGAAAATGCCAAAAAAGATATATATATATTTAAATTATAAGTTATTGAAACAATTCAAAAAAATATGACTATTCAAAGGATAAATATAAAAAAGAAAAAAGAAAAAAAGTACACAAACTCATAAAACAATAAGTTTTAAATTTTATCAGATCTAAACTTTAAACGATGAACAAAAAAAAATCCTATATAGTCACAAGCGTAGGGTTTGGTGGTTTATTTACAAAAATTACTTTAAAAAAAATATATGAAAAACTATAAAATATTTTTTTTTTTTTAGTTTTTGATACCATGGAAATCAAAAGCAACACTCAAGGATATGGACTGAGCCCCCAATTGCCATCAAGTTGCAAATTTGAGCTCCGACTTTTTCCTTTTATTGAAATAGAGAATTTTCAATTGCTCATGTTATGAACATTATCAAGTATCAGGCAATTTACTTGATTTCTATGCATACTTTAGGAAATAGAGTACATATGGATCAACTCAATGGTTTTGCCCGTCTCATGATAGTTTCAAATCTTGATTCTACAATGGTAGATTTCCTGTTAATTTGTTTATAATGTTTTATTGATATCTTCGTGCTATCCCTCTAGTTATTCAATTGGATAAGTGTTTGCAATGCAAGTTGATCATGATGATCTAGACAACCTCTCTCTTCTTAGATTTAATGCATTATGGGAAGACTATTACTGTCAAGATTCTTTGCTTTGTTCTCAACGGGAAGGTCACCTACAAGTTGCATGAAATTGAGGAATAAGAAGTTTGAGTTTAAGGTCACGTACAACTTTTAGATGGATAACGTAGAATTGTAAATATAGTAAAATATATATTGCCCACCAGACCCATGCTTAAACTTCCGT
The DNA here is from genome assembly GCA_033629205.1 of Lithocarpus polystachyus. Lineage (NCBI taxonomy): Eukaryota > Viridiplantae > Streptophyta > Magnoliopsida > Fagales > Fagaceae > Lithocarpus > Lithocarpus polystachyus. The sequence goes on along the minus strand of CM066163.1, from coordinate 10,354,638 downwards.
GCAATTTTTCTATAAAAAAGAAGTCCCATGCAAGTCAATTTTTCTTAATAATTTTGTTTAAAAAAAATATAATGATTTGGCAAGGTCTGAAAAATTTTTGTTATAAAATTTTAGTTGAAATAGAATTTCCATATATCTAATAGAGTTTTACTTCAACTAAACTATTGTAACACTTGATAAGATAATTATAAAAAGAATAAATAGTAAATATATAAGATATAAAACCTAAAATAAAAAGAATCTGAAATAAAAAGAAAATAGTGGTGACGTGAAAAATTGTGGGAGTTTCAGAGGTTTCGGTTATATATATATATATATATATATAGATTACAATTTATGTATATCCCTTCAACTTTGTCTATTTTCTAATCACGTCTCGTTCATTTTATTATTGGTTTAACTAGAATTGTGTGACCAAGGATTGCTTAATTATACCACTTTTATCTACTGCCCTTGGAATATCTTTATTGAAATTCACTATACTTATATAAACCAATAATAAGCATGTGATGTAAGCTTGTGTGTGTGTTCGCAAATCACATATCATGTGTCTAATAATTTATAACCATGTGAATATTATATAAAACACTTTCTTTCACTACAAAAAATGGGGCCTTTAGGCCCCGTTTTTTTGGGCCGCGTTTGCAAAAACGCGGCCCAAAACGGACTGAAGCCGCGTTTTTAAAAACGCGGCTTCAGTCCTTTCAATGGGCCGCGTTTTTGTGAACGCGGTCCAAAATAAAGCCTGAGGCCGCGTTTTTAGACGCGGCCTCAACCTTTTACTGAAGCCGCGTTAATAAAACGCGGCTTCAGTTTGAATGGGGCCGCATTTATTAAAACGCGGCCCGCGTTTTGCCTATAGCCGCGTGTTAGACACGCGGCTTTAGGCTTTATATATATAAGTTTGACCGGGTTGAGCAAATTTTTTGCTCAACCCTAGCCCACATCATGTTGAGTTGGGACTACACCCTCCAGAGCTGGGTTTGTGTTCTTCCACACACATCCATCTCCGATCGGATCGGAGATGGAGACGATCGGAGATGGAGATGGAGGTCTCCATCTCCGATTCGGAGATGGAGTTTTGCCAGAGCCGGTGGCTGGGTTTGTGTTCGGAGAAGCGCGTTCGTGATATTGGGTTTGTGTTCTTGTTCTTGTTCAATTTTATTGTGTTTATGTTCTTGTTCTTGTTCTTGTTCATGTTCAAATATTTTACTGTGTTTATGTTCTTGTTCAAATATAACGTGTTCATGTTTATGTTCTTGTTTAAATATAACGTGTTCATGTTTAAATTTGCTGTGTTTTAATTTTTTGCTGGGTTTGTGTTCTTATTCTTGTTCAATTTTACTGTGTTTATGTTCTTGTTCTTGTTCAAATACTGGGCTTGTGTTCTTGTTGGTGCTGGGTTTGTTCAATTTTTGTTCCGATTTGTTTATGTTCTTGTTCAATTTTACTGTGTTCATGTTCAAATATTTTACTGTGTTTATGTTCTTGTTCAAATATAACGTGTTCATGTTTATGTTCTTGTTCAAATATAACATGTTCATGTTTAAATTTGCTGTGTTTTAATTTTTTGCTGAGTTTGTGTTCTTGGCATGAATTCTAATTCTGGGTTATGTGTTTATTTGTTTCAAATTTGTTTTAAATTTGCTGTGTTATTAGTTTTTTTTTTCCAGGAAAAAAAATAATTCAGAATTATTTTTCAAAAAACTTAATTCTGAAAAAGCAATAAATATAAATATATTTATTACTTTTTCAAAAATTTTTTTTTTGAATATTTTTGGCAGTAGCCGCATTTTAAACGTGGCCTAAGGTAGAATGGTCTTAGGCCACGTTTAGAACGCGGCCATTGACCTTAGTCTTAGGCCGCGTTTAAAACGCGGCCATAGACCTTAGTTTTAGGCCGCGTTTTTAAAGTGCGGCTATAGACCCCGGAGGCCTATAGTCGCGGGGTTTAGGCCACATTTAAAAACGCGGCCTAAAAAAGCGCGGCCATAGCCCTATTGGTCCTATAGCCGCGTTTTTAGGATCTTACAAACGCGGCCTAAAGTCTTTTTTTTTTTTTGTAGTGTTTAACAATTTGTTAACAGCATATTAAAAGAAGATTGTGATCAAATTAATCCAAATTGTAGAGAAGTGATCAAAACAATTGAAAACTATGGTATGATAAAAAATGAATCAAAGTTTGAGAGGTATTATTACATTTTACAGAAAATCACTTATACTAATTAACATATTATATTTTTCTATTCCTATATATATATATATATATATATTATCATCACTAAACATATATTTTGAGGGATTGTAACTTAATTTAATTGGTATTGTATATAAAACATTTAAAACCAACTGAGGGACCAAAGGCCCAAATGCAATTTTTTCTAAAGATTACCTGTAAATATTATAAGTATATAAATACGGAGAATAACAATTTTCCAAAAGAATATTTTTGGGGGAGGGGAGGATTTTGGTTTCCGTGTGGCTTCGCCACTTATTCCAAGGGTTCCTTCTTTTCCGCAACAAACAAAAATAACTAATAAGCTCTTCTTTTTTTTTTTTGATAATTTGATAATTAAGGAAGATATTTTTGAACTCTAGACTTTTTTTTATTGAAAATACTAAAAAGTAACAATTGAGTCACAAAGTTCTTTTCAGAAAATATTTAAACAAACTAATTCACAATTTCAAAATTTTTGGTTTTGCTATGATTATCGATAGAGAAATTAGAGTCAGGCATATATATGCATATATATATATATATATATATATTCTATTTTATCCAAAATCATACTTTTTGTTACCTTCATAACATATTTTTTCACGTGTTCTCCCTCTTTGCATTTTGAGTAAAATTCTTAGAGAGCAGCCTCATGTTTCATCTCTCATAACATCCCTTAGGCTTGCTTTGCCTCTTGGCAAATATTATGGTTTAATCTGTGATTGGCTAGGTTTGGCATCTAATATCGTGGATTTCAGTTAACTCAACTGGTAAAGTCTCTAATGGTTATATAAGAAATTTAGGATTCAATCTCCGCCTACACCAAAAAACTGATTGGTGTCTTAATTTAATGATAAATAACTATTATCAAGAACGGATCTCATAAATTGAAACTTAGTAAAAAAAAAAAAATGTGTGGCATCTGATGGTTACAAGTATTTGTACGTGTGCCGTAAATGCATGAGCAATAAATAAGCACCTAAATGTGCATTATTAATTTATTATCATTTTTTTTTTTGTTGGTAGAATTCTTTGATAATTCATGGAAGTGAGAGTAATATTTGAAAGAAACTACTGCAAATCTCATGTAGAAGCAGCTTTACTGAAATGAATTGTGGAAGAAAGCGAGTCTAGGAAATATTGAAAAGGTGACAAAGCAAGGAAAAAAAAAAAAACTTTCAATAAAGAAGACTAACTTTGAAGATGAGAAAAAAATAGTTGAGTAGAATTTAAAAAAATAAATAGACGTTGGGCATGCTGGAAGGGTAAAAGGAGAAAGATCTAAAAGAAAAGTGAAGCTTGCCCATACTCTGATTTCACATTCTCCCATCAACTTTTTTTGTGGGGCTGGTCAAATTATATATTATAGACCTTTGATTGAGAAAGACAGCATAATCAGACTTAATCTGTCTCTTAGCTAGGCCTTTCTCTCACACACAAACAAACAATAACATTAAAGAATGATACATCTGTGACTGAGCACTATTATGGTCAATGAGGATTTTCTAGATTTAAAAAGAGTCACTTTGCTATATATAGCATTAATAATTAGGGATTTAGGGCATGCAAGTTATATTTTATTTTTATCTACAGTATAAGATACTAAAAATGATACTTTAAAGTTTATTGGTTGTAATATTCACTTTATTACTAATTCCATTAATTCTAAAATATTACATGAGTTCTAATTAGCTTAATTAAAAAAATATTTTAATGTCAAATAAGAAATCTATGGTTTGATCACTATTTACATCAAAAATTGATTGGTATCTTAGTAAATGATAAGAACAATTATCATGGAGCAAATGCAAATGCAAATGCAAATCTCTCTCTCATAATGGCTTTAAAGTTTGCTTGTTTAATATTTGATAGCCAAAGTTAGAAGTTTGTCCAAACAGGTCAAGTTGGGTTAATCAGGTTTGAGTAAAAAACTTGTCATCCTAAATAGCTTGCAAATGGGTTGAATTGATCAGGTTATGGGTCCACTCGTAATTTTTCACACACAAAAATAAATAAATAAAACATTAAATGTCAAAAATAGCAAAACACTCAAATATAAAAAGTTAAATAATACATAGATTGTTATTTAGGTAGCTTTGTTCATTAATGATATTATCATCATAAAAGTAAAATTTAGGTAGCTTTGTTTTTGTTTATTTTTACATTAAAAAAAATTCAATAAAATTTAAAAATGTATTAAGAAAAAATCAATTTATATCTTTTTTTTTGTTTATACTATGTTAATACTAAATAGATGCTAGATTTATATTTTGTATATTAATTTAATTTTAGAATATTTTTAATGGTCAAATTATTTATTTATAATAATAATAATAATAATAATAATAATAATAATAATAATAATAATATTATTATTATTATTATTATTATTATTATTATTATTATTATTGTTGTATGGACACAATTGAATACTAGGCCCACGGGTTGAATAGATTTAGGCCCAAAAAGTCCAAAACAATGAATTTGTAGAGTGTGTATTAGAAAAACTCAGCTTTTAGTAAGCTAAACAATAATAAAAACAAATTCAAATGATAAGAAGACAGAAATAAACAAGTCTAAATTATAGAAAGCTGTCCTCGGCACAGTCTGAGGAGGTTAGTTTATAGATAATTCTCTTGTGTGATTACAACTTTAACTCTCTAATAATATAGTCTCTCTCCCTTGGTTTTTTCGATCCCCTTTTCCCTTGCCCCCTTTTTCCTTTATATTCTCCTTCCTCCTCTATCTCTTTCCTCCACGTGTCGGTTAAATGGTTCATCTTGATACTTGTCCCATCAGCCTCTTCTTGAAATCTTCAGATAGCAACTGTAAAGGTTGAAAGTCACTGTTCAGGCATCTTTTCCTCATTAATGCGGCTAGAGGGTTAGCTGCTAGGCATTTAATGCGGTGGTAGCAGCAGCTTTCTTTAAGATATTTTTCAGCTTCCACCTGTCCTGTGTGTTTACAATGTGCACCTTCATTAACAGTCTTCTGATATATCATCACAAACGACAAAAATGCACATCTTGACCTTCGTTTTGCTTAGCCGAGGACATCACCCTTCTCGGACATCTTTTCTCAATTTGCACAGCTTGCCAATTACTTATGGAGCCCACAGCTTTACGTTTTCTTTGTTACTGAATTGTTCTCGGATAGATGCGTCTTCTCGGATAAGCCCATGGCCTAACATATCTATTTGGGCCTCTGGTCCCTACAATTATTATTATTATTATTATTATTATTATGTTTTGGCCTCCAATGAAACAATTCTGATTCCGTCCCTCCATTGCCATTGGCTCATTTGTTCCATTTATTATTATTATTATTATTATTTTTTTGGGAAAGATCACTCTGTAGATATTAGGATGCTCTAGCTAATAGCTACTAGCTAGGGAGATCTTCCTTCTTTTTTCCTTTTTTTTTTTTTTGAGAACTTCTTTTTTCCTATTTTACTTTGTCTTTATATACCAATACCCTCAAATTCTCAATCATTATCACGATGTGGTCACATTTTCTTAAAACGTGTAATTCCCACATGTATGTTTTGATGACAAAATTTGACACATGTTACCAAGCTTGTAGAGTATGATTTTCATGCACGAATCAAATTATATCACAAGTAAATAGTGTGTAATTTCCTCGCAGCAATGACATATCCAAGCACTTGATTTGCAAACATCATTTATCAAGGATCTACATTGTAGTGCTTTACACTGACAGATACGGTTCCTAATACCCACGCACGCAAACCAAGGAGAGAAAACATTATTTTTTATTTTTATTTTTATTTTTATTTTTATTTTTTTTGGTTTTTAAACATTTGATTTATGATTTGTTAACTCAATTGATAATGTTTTTGGTCATCCAATAATAGACTTGGAATTCTAAATCTCATCTATACAAAAAATTAATTGATATCTTAACATAATGATAAAGAGTATAATATAAATGATATAAATTAAAATTAATTTTTATCAAAACTCTCCAAAAAAATTACATACATCCCAGATTACATTTTTTATTTTGGACTGTTAAATATTAGTATTGATACATCATGTTGAATATGCTAGTATGGATGCGGAAGTGAAAGCATAAAATATAAAACACAATAACACACGAGGGTTACGTGATTCAGCCTAACGGCCTACATCCACGGAGGAAACCCTAAAGGGCTACACCAATAATATATTATAGTGTAGTACAAATCCTGTGTTACAATGAATCATAACATGTGTATATATAGTAGACTAAACCCTAGACTAATAAACTTCTAGTACAAGTAAGAGACTTGGCTTGCACACAAAGTAGAATTAGGCTTGGGCCTATGCTAATGGGCTAAAATATCTCTAACACCCCTTCTCAAACTCAAAATGGAAGCTTGATGAAATCTTGAGATTTGATAAGGTCGAGAAGATCCCTTGAATGAACTTTGGCTCTGTGACGGTAGTTTGAGGAAGGCAATGGTCTTGCAGTGTTGATGCGACTTCTAACGGTAGCATGACTATAACGGAGAGTTTTGACTGTAGCAGTAGGAAGCTAAAGAAGATGAACACAGCGAACAAAAAAACCAAGGAAGACAAAGATTGCTCTTAAATATACTGCAAGGACAGAAAACCATGGCCACAAGAAGGTGACTCTGATATCATGTTAAATATTAGCATTGATACACCATGTTGAATATGCTAGTATGGAGGCGGAAGCGAAAGTATAAAGTATAGAACATAATAACACACGAGAGTTACGTGGTTCAGCCTAACGGTCTACATCTACGGAGAACCCTAAAGAGTTACATCAATAATATATTATAGTGTAGTACAAATTCTGTATTACAATGAATCATATTATGTGTATATATAGTAGATTAAACCCTAGACTAATAAACTTCTAGTACAAGTAAAAGACTTGGCTTGCACACAAACTAGAATTAGGCTTGGGCCTATGCTAATGGGCTAATATATCTCTAACATGGGCATTGCTTATTGGTGCAAATACACACCATCCAAACACACCAATAGCGTGATTTTAAGTTATGTTTTCAAAGTTAAAAGTGTCTCTTAACAATCACATTTTCAATGTATTTTTATGGTATGCATTATTCTTTTTTATTTTATGTTTGTGCTTGTTGTAATCCTATTTTTATCTTCTTTAGAGTATTCTCATCAAGACTTCTAAAAATTTTAACATTTAGCATCTATAAACCTAAATTTATAGCATTTAATACATCACTTTACAATACACCTAACATCAAAACTTCTATTTTTTTTACATTTCATTTAAATATTCTTTCTTTATTATTTTTTATTCATTTTTTTAATTATTTCTCACTCTCCCTCTGTCTCTCTCTCCCACTGTCTCTCCATCTTTCTCAACCCGGTCTAGAAGTTTCTCCCTCTCTCTAATATTTGCTCTCAAAAGCTCCGTGGCCTGAGCTTTTCAAGCTCATCACCTCTAACCACGGCCACAGCTACAGCCACCACCACCAACCATAACCTCAACCCCCAACCACCAAATAAAAAAAAAAACCCACGGCACAAACCGCAGCCAAAACCCACCACCCTACCACCCCAGCAACCTCAACTTGAACCTCAACCCTGATCTGAACCTCAACCTCGATCTGAACCCACCACAACATGCCGCAATCAAACCCACCTTAACCTCTCTGATGACCACCACCCAGCAACCCAACCACCAAAACCAACTTCAACCCAGATGGACCAAACACCCACCAAACATTACAAGAACCACCAAGAAACCACCACCACAAGAACCACAAAAAACCGCCACAAGAAAACACACAACACGCTGATCTCCACACCGGTCTCCACGTCGATCTCCTCCACGCCGATCTCACGCCATCATGCTGTTCTCCTCGCCACCAAGCCGATCTCAAACGTACGATCTTGTTGTGAGGCAGTGAGGAAGAGAGAGAGAGAGAGAGAGAGAGAGAGAGAGTGAGGAAATGAGAAAGACAGAGAAGGAGTGAAGAAATGAGAGAGATGTCGGAGATGGAGAGAGAACCAAAGAAATCAGAAGGGAGAGAGATGTGGGAGACAGAGAGACAGAGAGCTAGAGAGAGAATAAAGAAATTAATAAAATATTGTACAATCTTGCTACAGTGCGCTCTCAAAAATAAGAGTGCATTGTAGCTAGATTGCAAATTTAATAGCATATACACGGTTTGATGGAGCAGTTTTTTAGGTTATAAATGCTAAAAAAAAAGCATCTTTTAGCATATGCAATCTTTAATTGGAATGCTCTTACTATATATACCCTTAAAGCATTATCATCAAGTGTGCCCAATGTCAAATATTTGGCATTTGGCATACCAAACACAAAAAACAGAGCATCATGAGGTGTGTTAAATGCCAAAAAATTTTGAGACATGCTACAGTACGCTCTCATCTTTTGCACGGTACGGATGAATATGGTATATATGTTTATTATTATTTTTTATTCCTTTTCTCTCTCATTTCTCTTCAGTCTCTTCCTTTCTTTTTTTCTCAAACCCCAATCCTCTCCTCTCTCTCAACCTCTCATCTTTTCTTCTCTCACCCTCATTACTCTTCCACGCCGACACTGACGCTGACGATCACTTCCACGTGGATCTCTCTCTCGCAATGGTTTTTCTGTTTTTTTTTTTTTTTTTTTTTTTTTTTTTTTTTTTTTTTTTGCTGTGGTTTGATGGGTGGGTTAGGCAATGGGTGGGTTTAGACGATGATATAAGGGTTCAAATTGTGTTGGCTGGGTTCGGTTCCGACGGAGGTGGGTGAGTTCGGATGGGGCGGATTGGTGGTGGGTGGGTTAGGCTATGGGTTTTAATGGATGGGTTGGCGGTGGGTGGGTATGGGTCTGAGGTCTTGGTCGTTGAAGCTTTAATGGTTGGGAGTAATGCCAGTGTCGATGACAGCGATGACTAGGTCAAAGCCAAAGTCAGACTCTTTGAGAAGGCCGGAGTTGCTGGTGGTTTTAAGGCCGAGGAATTGAGGGGAGCGAGTGGTGTGGAGGTAGCGAAGAGTGTTGGGGAAGAGAGAAAGGATGTGGGGGTGGGAGTTGAGGGAGGTGGCTTGGGATGGAGAGTGTGTGACGGAGAAGCTGTGGAAGATGGTAAAGTAGATGTGGAGAATGGTGGGGGTTTGGGTGGTCGTGGTGTTGGTGTTGGTGGTGGAGAGGAGAGAAGTGTACGAGTGAGTGTGAGTGGGGAAGATGGTGGGTTTGGAGTCTGGGTTGACTTGGATTATGAAGGTTTTGGATTTGGAAGTGGGTGTGGGTGAGGATGTGGAGGCGGTGAGGTTTGCCATCTCTATGTTCTATATTTTTTTTTCCTCCTTTTTTTTTTGTGTGTGTGTTCTTGTCTCTAACCCATGGATATGATCGAAAGCTCAATTTTGTTGAAGTTTGTGGTTGAGGTAGTGGTGGGGGTGGTGGTGGTGGGGCTTCCAATTTGGTGTTGGTGGGCTATAGGTTTGTTTTGAATTGTGTTTTGGGTTGTAGAGGATGAGGTGGTGGCTGTTGGTTGTTGACAGTTGTGTAGTGATTGTTGATTGTGTTTGATGAGTTTTAAATATTATTTTAATATATTATATATATATATATATTATTTTAACATATAAAATTGAAGAATAGAACATATAATATATAGCATATTGTAAAATAATGTAATAAAATAATAAAATAGATATTTTAATGTGTTTTTTTTTTTTGGTTTAAATATTTTAATGCGTTAAAATGACGTAATTTCGCAACGGTTCACGGTAATGTTATTAAAAAGAAGGATATGTTACAATACTGATAGGTACGGACACGCACGCACACTGAATAGAGAGAAAGGGAGAGTGAGCCAAGACTGAAACAGAAGATTTGAAAATATCGTCAGTGACAAGATGTAAAGGTGTGTAGGTCACAATATATAATTTGGTGCACATAATGGCTACTGGCTACTGGCTACTGCTTCTAGGTTTATTAGAGCGTTTTTGTTTGCTGCCAGAGCCTAGATGATACCGTGGAGATTTTATTTATTTGTTTGTTTTTTTCTTTCAAGAATCATAATGAGTGTTTCGAATCAAAAATAGGTGAAGAAACCATTTTAGTCACTATTAATTTGATTTTTATATTTTAATAATAGTTAATTTGATTTTTATTATTTTAAATTTGCAGTTAATTTCTGTTATTAAGTAACAGTAACAATCAAGTTTTTTTTTTAATTGTAAGTTGAAAATAATAAATATTAAATTGACTGTTACTAAAATATTTAGACCAAATTAATAATAATTCCAAAATGTATATATAGGTCAAAATGGTATTTTCACCCCCAAAAATATTGATATGTAGCACCATTAAGGCTCTTTGTTATAATGGGAATATGGGATGACAAATTAAGTAGGATGTAACAATCACATTACAAAGTAATGCTGGGTCAGCTAATAGGAAAAATTGCCATGATCAACCTATAATATGGCCCAGAATAAGCCTAAAAGGTCCTTGTAAAGCTTGGCAGGGCTTTGTGGCTTGTAACCATTGCTTGTAATAGACGCATAGTTTTGAAAAGGTTCATTGGTTACAATGTTTACAAATTCAAATTTTTTTTTTTCACAATTATCATGGGATTCGTTTATATAATTACTTGGTATTTGCAAGTCGAAAGATCACATACACACACCAAAAAAATAGTGAAATTGATGTTTGAAAAGTTATATATACTCTCGTTGAGAGAAAGAAAACCTAATGTGTTCTACTATGATTAATTAATAATAAAAATGGACTAGTAATAGATTTATATAAAAATGATGTCCTACAATCACAATTTACCACCTTAACAAATTAGGCAGGAAAAAAAAGTTGTCTGTTACTAGCACTATGGATTATGTCCTCAAAATTTTGGGTTGGGGGGGTGGGGGGGGGGGGGGGGGGGGGTGAATGCTACTTGAACATTTACTACAGTTACAACATTCCCATTTTCATTTGAAAATACCACCCAGCATGATTTAAAATGGGACATAACTTTTTTTCTTTTCCTTTTTTTTTTTTTTTTTTTCTTTTTTTGGAGGGGGAGAATGGGCCATAACTTTTGGCAAAGTGATTCCAACTAATTTATACACCATTTTTTAATTGAATGAATTACCTACACCAATTCGCATGTAGTAATTAATATCAGTGGTTTTGACTTTGAGTATTCTAAATTTGGATAGAAATTCAGTACAGTAAAATTCTCGGGCATGTCGGTAAAAGTTTTCATGCTGCTCAAGTTGGGACAGCATGACACAGAGATACAGAAGCGCTGAACTATGAGGAGACAAGCCAATTCACATTCAAGTTCAACCCTCCTAGAGAGAGAGAGAGAGAGAGAGAGATATATATATATATATATATATGATTTTATTTTTATTGGGGTGAGGTCTGGTGACAATTTAGGGTATAGTCATTGTGCAATATTTCACATTAGGATTTTTCAATTGCTGAGAGTTTGTGAAAATCTTTTGTTACCAAATCTTCCGAGAATTATAAATTCCCCTAAGCATACAAGTTCTTGTAAAACATAAGGATTTTAACTAGCTCCCACCTTCCAGTTAAGAAATCTCACTATATTCTTGTACATCTTGTATTCATGAATTACTAATTGACATTAAAATTCAACTTTTTCAAAGAAAAAATAACTAATAATTAAAATTTTTAGAAAAACATGTTAACATGTCACCCATAATTATTTTTTATCAACATTCAGAAACATTCTTGCCATTTAGAAATTTCCATAATGGTCAAACTATAAATTGTATAGTTAAGAAATGAGCATATCAGTACAATAATAATATTAATTTTTGGAAATTTTAATTTTTATGAATTTTTGCTTTCAAGATTAGTAAATCCTAAATAATTGAAATTTTTAGCAACTAACTAGGTCCTAATTAAGAGTAATTATTGGGTAAAAAATATTAAAATTTGATGATGAATTATCTATTACAGCTGAAATAGCAATGATGAGCTCAAAAGAATACCTCTAAATATCTTTTTTTTTTTAAAAGAAAGATGACTTGTGTGGCATCATGTGGCACTGGTCTAAGCGCTCCAATGCTTAAGTTAATAATCTTTTTAAGAAAGATTTTAAAGGGTGTAAGATAATAGTAGTTATCTCATATCTCATTTTGGTGAAGAGAGTGTGGATTTATATGCTTGATGTTGACACATGGTGCTTATTAAATGGAGCGATTACCTTAGTTATGGCCAAAATGAGAATTGATGTTACCATCATCGGCAAGACTAGAGAATTACCTTGATCATAGCGAGGAGCTCGGCCTCTGGCAGTCATTTCCCTATGAATATAGCTCATGTGTCTCAAATGCCACTCTTCCCTTTTAGGAAACATACTCATTTGACAAGCTTGTTTGATAGTTAAATTATCTCCTTGATACCTCTCAAGTTGCTACAATCGGACAGTATTCTTGTGTTTCTAATTGGGTAGGTTCATGCAAGTGAGTTCATCTAACCAAACCATTTTAGTGAATGGACTAAGGTTTTTTTTTTTTGTAACTTGGTTAGAAACTATACAAATATCCTCTGGGACTCGAACCGAGTCTCACCCATGGCCATCCCTAGACCCATGCACTTAGTGGATAGACTAGTTAGACTTAGACAATCTCCTACCCATCACAATTTTACAATTTTAGAAGCCAAGTGTGATATTTAATGATTTAAATACACTTCATAAGTGCCATCTCACAGCGATTAGTGGTAAGTGGTAACTGTACAAGACATGTGCACAAGGTTAGTGCCCATCATTTTAAGGTTGCAAATGTAATGAATTGTGAGCATTCACTAGGCAGAATTGAAGACAAAACACTGCAGAGAAATGTTGATTGCTGATTCATTTAGATACCGACCCCAATTGCTATATATAAGAGCTTTAGACATGTGGGGATGAGAGAAGGTAAGAGTATGGTTGCTATCATTTCTCTTCTCACACCTTTGTTGAAAGCCTTGGGATCGAAGGCAGGGGTATTAATCATGGCGTAGGAGAAGTATAATCATCTCCCTGTAATTGCAGAGAGTGCTTATATAAAAGCATATAAGAGAGAGAGAGAGAAAGAGAGAGAGAGAGAGAGAGAAGAAACTAAATAATTAAAGTCAGAGAGAGAGGTGTGGAGATTAAAAACTCACGCTCTCTCTTTCTTTCTTGTCAAGGCTACTTTAATAAGCTGTAAACTTGAAAGAGTAAAGAAGAAACTGAGAAAAGTGGCCACGAAAAGCAAGCAGGTATGTGGGTGTCACCTGAACTGTCTTTCTTTGAATAGAGTGAGAGATTCCTAGCAAAGCTAGCTACTTAGTTTACTTTAATTACTACTATCATCTTGGGATTTTCAAGCCCTTTTAAAATAAGATTATCATCATGGAGTCTGCAAATCTCCATCACCAACATCAGCTCCCAGACCAGCTTGTTGGGTCTTCTTCTTTAGCCAACCCAACCTACTATGGAGTTGGAAGCAACCATGCTGCTTGGACCCCAAATGTTACTTTGTAAGTTTTGCTTCAACCTCTCTCTCTCTCTCTCTCTCTCTCTGTGCTTCTATAATGAATTTTTGCCTATTCAAAGTACTATCATAAATGAACTTTCGAGTTTGGTATCTTTTTCCTTTTCTCTTTTTTCTTTTCTGATTTGATGTTCATCAAGCAGAAAGTTCCCGGAAGTTTAAATTTACTCGTTAGTTTCTTTTTCAATTTATCACATATTTTACAAAAGGTTTAGCCGTTCTTTCTCTTTGATTGGATTTGGAATAAATGACTCCGACTTCTTATACCACAGTATTCACTTACACCGGTGGAAAACATCATGTGACAGTGATACTGATACCAAAACTGATATGCGGTTTATGCTTTGTCCTTAAATTTTCTTGTTACTTTGATTTCCACCTACCTCACAAGGACTACTTGTTACTTGCCTTTGAACTAACCCTTTTCATGATAAAGCTTTCAGATTAATCTTTAAATAGTTATGTCAACTATTTGTAGGAACAATAACTTCAATTCAAACTTCGATGGAGTTTTCTCAAACCCAAGGGAATCTAAGCAGGATAATGACATTCTAGCACCTTGTCTCAACAATTCCCTGGTCCAAGACTTAGGCTTTTACTGGCTTAGTAATGCAGGGAGTTCCAATAGTCAGTCTGCCCATGACCTAAAAATCAAGGAAGAGCATTCAGAATCTTTCCGCAAATACACTGAACTGTTACACAGTTCCTCAGAAGATTACCATTTTTCTCCAACAAGTCACATAAAGAATGAGAGAAACGATCTTAGTGAGAAGCTATGGCTCAAGACCATTTCTACCAAAGGGTTTTATTCTAATGCCCAGAACTGCTCTAGTTTTGGAGGTGGGGCAATGCCAAGCAGAGGGAACTTCAGCCAGATTTATCCTAGTATAAATATTTCCAACTTGAATCAATCGCCATCATCATCAGAAATTTCAAGCTCCTTGGACATGAACTTGCAGGCCTTGAATCTATTGACCCCAGAAAGATACAGTGGAAGTTTTAGCCAACCTTCACATGATAGTCTTGGATTCTTTAAAGCGAGCCCTTCTTTTGGTCTTGATCATATGCATATGCAGCAATTAACTCACAGACCATCATTTAGCCCTAATAATGTAAGTACTCTTCTCTTCTCCTTCTTCTTCTTCTTCAACAGTTACTGTTACTATATAGGGACATCATGACTTGAATAAAACCATTAGCAATAATAATAACAACAACAACAACAACAAAATTTTAGTCCTAGAATTTTAAGGTCGCTACTATATATAGCAAATGGTTGTTTTTCATGAGCAAATAGTTGTTTCTGCTGATGACTTGATGTGCTTAGGTTTTGAGGTATTATGAATCACAACATAAGCAAATCTACTATATCTTCATGGTACATAATAACTTCAAAATTTGTTGCTAGATTTAAAAAAAAAAATTAACATCTAAACATATATTTTTTGATAAACGACATCTAAACATATATATTGCTATGCAAATGTGTATTTTGCATTTACTGAATCCAATTTGAATGGTGTTATTTGGAAAATGAAAATTGGAAAAGCTGAGACCCTTTATTATAAATGTTTTTAACAACTTGTAGCACCAAAAGAGTAGCCTTTCTTTTTGCTAAGATAGGGGTATCTACAGCTTTATACAATATGTGCAAGTGCAAGTATGTTCTCTTTTCTTTTTCCTTTTCTTGGGGGGTTTTAAAGACTGACTTTCCATTATTGCTCAACTAAGCTTTACTTTTTTCATCTTAAAGATATCACCATTCACAAATAGAATAACAGAAGAAAAGAGACCCAGCAGTTTGATGGAGGCAAAGACAGCTCAAGCTGCATCCAAGAAATCGCGATTGGAGCCACGCGCTTCATGTCCACCATTTAAGGTGCCAAAGGATAAATAAGATGTAAATATTTTCGCAATATAATTGGGCTAATTAATTATTAATTGCATACATTTCTTGGCTTGGTATTGAACCAGGTTAGGAAGGAAAAATTAGGAGATAGAATTGCAGCTCTTCAGCAATTGGTGGCTCCCTTTGGCAAGGTAATGTTTCAATGGCTCATCAACACCACCATCTTAATGGACATACTGATTTTGTGAGTTAGTGTAAGAGAGTTTTTCATGGATTTGATTTAGGTCAATAACTTTGGTATATCAAACGTGTCACGAATATCACACGTCTAAAAATTGTTACATATTAGTCTCATATCTCATCCAATGCACAAGAATACTGTACTCAAGTCTAGGCCATTTTATATTAAGAACCCAAGTTCTCTAAGAATCCAAAAAAACATCTTGGCCATGATAGTTTGAAAAATTACAATTATTTATTTATTTATTTTTTTTTTTGGAGAGAATTTGAGAAATTACAAAGTGACTTATTATTTTCGTTTAATAAAAAAAAAAAAGGTGTGGTAGAGATTTATCATTTATGTAATTTTGTGTGATTTTGCTAATGCAAAATGACGTCAATTTTGCATGTGGGTGGAGAATCTGGCAGACAGACACAGCATCGGTACTAATGGAGGCTATCGGGTACATCAAATTCCTTCACAACCAAATCGAGGTATTTTTAAACTTCCCAACATTCTTCTTGATTCTCGGTTTTCTTATCTTAACAATCTGGCCCATATCCTTAAGGAATACTAATAATTCTTTAAGTCTAAGAAACTTCAAGTTTTTTAAAGATGAGACCGCCGGTCAAATTAGGGTATATAATATATATAGATAGCGAACAGGCTTCTATGAGGAAAAAGCATGTAATTTTATTTAAGTGAGTGCTAGGGTTATTGTACCGTTGGCTCCTTCAATTCCTACATCTTATATTTTTATAATCTGAAAACTTGAACCGTCCATTATGTCTAGAAGCACATGAGTTTCACATCAAACCTGTAGAATATTCTCCTACACTTTCTAGTCTTTTTTAGAGTATACTATTTTTTCTTTTTTTTGAGGAACTTCTTAGAGTGTAGTTTCTAGTCTTTCTTAGAGTGTATTTAGTACGATATATTCCCCTTTTTCATGGCCTATACTTCTGGTTCCATTGCATGATATATTGTAGTATAAATATTATTATATCTGTGCAATTTAAGCAGAAGACAGATGTTACAACTTAGATTTACGCATCTACTCCCAAAAACTCATGAGGCAGATGAATATTTCAATTCAAAATGAATTGAGAAAAATAACAAATTAAAAACCAATTTCTTTCTTAAAAGAAGTGCATTTTGTTGATATAATTAATTGTGTATTATCAGCTTACTATGATGTGAAAAAATGTAAGCATTTTTAATCATTTCCAACTTATTTCGATCGGTAGTACTACTTTCACTAAAAATATGTCCCAAAAAAAAAAAAAGGAGATACATTTATTTTGGTCCACCCTGATATATTGGCAACTCAGTCTTCTCTAAAAGTAGCCATAATAAAAAAAAAAAACTAAAAATACAATAAACAACACCAAGATATATATATATATATATATATATATATATATATATAAAACCCTCCTTTTGACTCCATAAATGATGCATGTGAGAGTAGAGAAAAGGAAAGTATGCGATTGATTCTAAGTTCTAACTGCACTTTAATTATATCTACGAGACTAGATATCTAGAATATCGGATAAGAGAAAATAAATGAACTGAATTTTTGTTTAATAAATATAAAGTATAAACACCACATATTTGTTAAAGCATACATATAGAACTCCCAACCAATAAAAACAAATATTGTGATCAATTACCACGCCACTCTTAATTAAGACTTTATCGGATTACAAAACAAGATTGTTTGTTCTAATTGATTGGGAAGACCATAAGGATATCCTCCTTGTTAGACTGAAAAAAAAAAATCTCCAAAATAGGCCTCTCAACAGATTTTCCATTCAAGGTTTATCTACCATTGTACTAGTCAAGTAGTATTTCTTTTCTTAAAGATCATGAGTATGCAATTAGGCTGTCTCCTGTTTTCAACTCCAAAAGCTCATGAAAACTTGTTCCACATCAAACCAAATCATTATGATTCTAACTATATTATAAGCCAATTTGATTGTTTTTGTGGAAACAGATTTGTCGTAGAAGTCTAGCTAGGAGTCGAGCTTAACTCTCTTCAATGTTAATCTGTATACTAATGCAGTGGATTGTCACAAATAACACGCCAATATCAAGAATGAAACCATTGAATCCATGAAAGAGATCCTTAATTTCACAACTAGAATTTTTGAATCCATCAAAAAAAAAAAAAAAAAAACTCTCTGAAATTTTTTAATCAATAATTAATTCATGAAAAATTCCTTCCACATTAAACCAAGTCGTTAATTGTGATTCAAACTATATACCAAGACAATTTGATTGTTGTCATGGAAACAGATTTGCAGTAGCAGCCTAGCTAGGAGTCAAGCTTAACTCTCTTTACCGCTAATCTATAGACAATCATCATCTATTAAACTAATGCAGCAAGTCATCACAAGAAATAGAACACGTATATCTCAAGAATAAAACCATTAAATCCATGAAGGAGTTTCTTGAATTTGCAAGGAGAATTTCGGAATCCATTAGAGAAAGAAGAATGGAAAACGTCTCTGAAATTTTTTTTTTTAATCAATCACCTGGATGTCTAAGGACTACAATCACTAGTTTATAGCAAAGAAATCATGAGGCAGAAAGAACACCTTAGAAAATTAGATTATAAAATAGGAAAAATCATAAAAACAAATTGAGAAAATTACATAATCAAATATTATTGGCTGTACATTTTAATCTTGATCAATCCTTATTGTAACTTTTAATTTGAAAATCATGACAAATTAGAAAATTAACATATACAGCAAAATTGATTAAAATTTTTGCTCAAAAAGCAGTGTATATCACGACCATCAGAGGTGAGTTTTAACCCTTATAATGATTTCCTAAGTCACTAAATTTCCCGTGATTCCATTTTTAGCACTAATTAGTTTTATTAGGGATGTTATTTTCAAATTTCTTCCCATTTGATTTTTTAAGTAGTCTTTGTTGTATGTAATGTGTCACAAACAAATGCAATTAACTTGATATAGTTCCTTATACCTCCCAACCACACCCCCCCCCCCCCCCCCCCAAAAAAAAAAAAAAAAAAAAACAGAATATATAATCAATGGGTGTTGCAATTTTAATCCCAAGCTATAAAAAAAATAAAATAGGAACTCTTTATACAAATCGAAGATAGAAGTGAAATTAATTTTTATTGCATACAATATTTGTACCTGAGTACTAAGTTTTGAGATTTTTTTTCTGCAGACACTGAGCGTTCCATACATGAAGTCATCACGAAACAAGGCTTGTAGAACAATGCAAGCGGTAAGAACTAAGAACTGGATTTCACCAACGTATAGCAGGACAAACAATTAGGGTTTAACCAACCATTATACTTAAAAAATGATGTATCAAGCTACAAAAATAAATAAATAAATTTTACAAACCAACCCTCAAAACTCTACCACACCATGAGATGGTACGTAGTTGAAAGAGCAAGAAAGACTTAATTTGTTTCTGATTATATAATTGCATATTATGTATCACCTGTTTCAAAATTTCAGCTCATTCATAAAATTACACTGTTTTGATTTCAGGGTTCAGTGGATGATGGAAACGAAGAACAAAAGCGAGACCTCAGAAGCCGAGGGCTGTCTCTCGTGCCATTATCATGCATGTCTTATGTCACAGGTGATAGTGGTGGTGGAGGCATTTGGCCCCAACCTAATTACGGTGGTGGAGGAACTTAGAATATATGTATCTTAAAGACAAGTTTTTAACTTCTGAGCGAGACAAATAGTT
This sequence comes from Lithocarpus polystachyus, assembly GCA_033629205.1. NCBI lineage: Eukaryota > Viridiplantae > Streptophyta > Magnoliopsida > Fagales > Fagaceae > Lithocarpus > Lithocarpus polystachyus. Next base: position 10,335,091 of record CM066163.1, on the reverse strand, counting down.
TGTTTCCATGCATTAAACCCGTGTTTATTGAGAGCTTTAGGTATATCTAGAATGGATGAAGATGAGATGAGAAGGACCAAGATATAAGGTTTAGGTTTCACTCTATATCCCATCCATCCAAACATAGGATTAGGTTTCAGTTTCACTCTGCTTCGTTTAGTGGAGCAAATTTGGTCAACCTGTGTAAAAGAACATGAATCCCAGGATGGACCAAGTTTGATCCATTAACAGTTCACTTATCATTTATATATGTATTGAAGACTTCTTTTCACATTGTGTATGTACCTTAATTTTTATTTTTCTGTACTTCACGAAATGAGCCTCGTGACCAAGCTGCTATAATTTATAGTTTTTTTTTTTTTCCCAACTTTTGGTTGGTAAAATAGATGACCTTTCTTACGAGGTAAACTAAACCGGAGCTCCTTTTTTATCACCTTTTTTTCTTTTAGAGAGAAACATACCTGCCTAACTGGTAACCTAATTTACAGTATTGATTGCAACATAATAGAGTTTGCATAAACAGCAACTATGCACGTTGACAGTTTAAAGCATATTTGATTTTTGATATCATTGGTTCCTCCGGATTGAGATTGCGTGCAATAATTCAATCCAAGAATTGAGATTAAAATTAACATTCTAACTTTTAATCCAAACCTTTTAAATCTATTGCATCCCATACAATACCCTAGATTCGAGGTCATAATCATGTTCCTCTCCAATGCTACAAGTTTGGTTTCTTGTGAAAAAGAATGGTTAATGTTACCCAAAAATAAAAATAGTAATTAATGTTAACGTACTCAACTTGTCACTTCAAGAACTTTTATGCAAGAAAAATTTTGTTGAGATGATTTGCCAGTTCTGGGCTTTTATTTTTGACCTTTTTTTGTTCCTTTGTTCAGAGACGTGGGGAAGTTTGAAAGCTTTGTTTGTATTTCGTCGTTCAGCCACAGATTTCATTGGTTAATCACTTAATTGAAATGAAATTTCCCAAGTAGCAACCCATGTAGAACAGGCTGGGCCGTGTTAAACTAGAGTACATAGCCCACGATCCTCCTTGAAATGAAAATTCAGAAGAATTGAGTTTTCGTGTATAAATTGTTTTTTTTTTTTTCCAACTCCTATTCTAAAATGGTTTCTCTTTGATATTTTTTTTCAATATTTTATCAATTCAGCTGACTTTTTATTCTTGGTTGGTTAAATCATCCATAAATCAAACAGCAATTTAGAATATTTATTGGGCCGGACTTCAACCACCGTATTGATGAATGTATGCCACTTGTTTTTTTTTTAGTACAACTTTGCTTTGTTATTTGTCAATACCTATGAGAAAAGTGATATTTAAAGCTCATTGTTATTATTCTAAAATAAACAGTATTTTTTGTATAAGCTGATGTGAATACTTGGGGTAATTGACTTGATCATCCGATGCTCCTTTTAAGTGAGAACATTGCTTGGATATGGGGATTGGTCGACTTGTTTGGGTGATGTTTGGAGATGCCCCTCCGAGCTAGCATACCCTTGCCTTGCTTCAGTCATATTTTTGATCGGGTTATAACTTATAATGCTAATTTGGTCAGGATGGGCTTGGTCCTCACATATGATTTGTCCTATTTACACTTAGAAAGTTTAGTGAAACATACTTCACACAAACGGGCACTTTTAACATTGAGTTTTTTTATTTAAACCATGCGTCAATAAATGTTAATTAATAATAAGGTTAGAAGGAAGCATTTGTTTTTTCATATATTTAATGTTGCTACAATTAATTTAAGTTGTTGCCTTTGGAAGTAAGTTTGCTATATGTTAATAGTTAATGCCTTGGTGCCTTTGGAATAGCATCAATTTTATACAGTTGTACTTAGTGTTTAAGGCTCATGTTTGTTAGTTTGTTTCTGTTTGCCAATGAAATTCACTTTGGAAACGCCGAATTAACATCTTATAATAAGGACGTGTGACGTAAAATGCACGCTTCTGTGACTAAATTTCCACAACAAAACAATTGAGATAAGATAATTCTAATGACTGTTATTGCTGCCATCCTTGAAGTTGCTCTTACCCTATTTTTCTAAAGCAGGAAATGTCTTTATTGGTCACACCAAGTACCAACAAACAAAAAAAAAAAAAAAAAAATCAAACAAGATTATCTCTCAGCATTATGTGGACGAGTGTAAGTTCTCAAATAATTACAAGGCTAAGCAAGACAAGTCAAACAAAGCCATAACAAAAACCGGCTGTAATTTTGCCTTGTCGTTGTTAAATTTAATTGCGAATTGTAATTTTTTACACTTCATGTTTCGAAGTTAATTTATAGAAGAAATTAATGGGATTGAAAGAAAATTAAACGAATGCAAAGAAACAAAATATTTATCTTTTTCTTATTTGCATGTTTAAAAGTAATGGAATGAGAATGGAGAATAACATTGTTTAAGAGATTGAATGAAAATTAATGAATTTATAATAACGTAACTATTAGGTCAAATTTTAAAAATAAAAAGAGGATATAGATATTTAATAAAAAATAAAGAGTAAACTATGCATTTGGTTCTTATCCTATACACTATATTTTAATTTGATTTCTAACTTTGTAATTATGTCAATTAAAAGACTTCTAATCTTTTAGTATCTTATCAATTTTAGTCTCTGTCGTTATTTTTTTTTATGAAAATTAATAACGTGTCTAATGGCCAAAATAAAAAATTAGCTTCCATTTATGAAACAATAAATTTAAATTTTATTTTAGCCGCTTGCCATGTCAGCAATTTTTATCTAAAATATAATGGTAGAAACTAAATTGACACAATATTAAAAGGTTAGAGATCAAATTAACACAATTTGAAAAGTTCTACACTAAATTGAATAAATTGAAATATGGTATAAAAGTTAAAGATGAAATATAGTCTTCCCAAAAACAAGTAAATGTTATATACTATTGTCTCTCATTTCTATCAATTTTGAGGATTGAACATTGAAAATTTGGGCTTATAAGAGAAATGAGTGAAACCCACGTTTTATACCTAACTTTCCTATTAAACTTAAATAAGGAGAATAAAAAGAAATAGGGTAAATTGCAAATTACACCCCTGAAGTTTGGGGTTGATTGGATTTTACACCCCAATATTTCAGAACTTTGATTTTACACCCCAACGTTTGGTTCCGTTAGCAAATCACCCCCCCGGTTTGTTTCTGTTGTTAACTGCCATGTCATCTTGCTGATGTGTTTGTTTTTTTTGCCAAATAAGCCCCAAACGACACAGTTTCAACAAATAATAGAAGCTTACTTGTCACAGTAAAAACGATGGCGTTTTCTACAGTGCTAAAATACAAAAAATCTAAACTACACCGTTTCATCCTATTTCTAAAATCCCAAACCAAAACTGAAAGCCCACGAAGGAAGCAGCTCCCTCCCAACTCGCAGGGCAGAGAGCCATCGTGAATCTACAACGGCAGGCACAATGGTGGCCACAGCTGCAGGCACAACGGCAGCCACAGCGACAGCCACAGTGAGAATCTTTTTCTTCTCTCCAGCTCTATTTCTCTCTTTTTAGATTTCGCTTTTTCTTGTCATTGTTGGATTTGGATTCGTTGGGGATTCATAGCTGCGGTTTGCTTTCTCTTTCTTTAACAAATTTTTAGGGGTTTTATGTTCATTGTTGTAGATTTTTCTGTCTAAGTTGTTGGGACTTTTTGCTGTGTGTTAGTTATGGTGAAAAGAGTTGAAACTCATCCACCAAGTTCATGGCGTTCCTCAATATTGTTGTTCCCGCCTTCCCTTTTCCACCCGTTCGAAGCTCGTTCCTATTCTTCCAAATGCCCCTGCAGATTGTGATAACCCGTTCTAAGAGGCCAGGCCTAGTATCTTCGCATCGCTATAGGTTCTTAATCACATCCAAGAAGTTCCAGGACTTAGAAATTTCAAACGGTAGCACCATTTTGCTTGCTGTCCATACCTCTTTAGCGTGGTTGCAAAACCAGAGTAAGTGGCAGACCGTCTCCTCGTCCTGTCCATAGAGTTCACACACTCAGTTCGGTGCGATTTTCCTCTTTGCCAGGTTCATTTTTGTGGCGAGAATGTCACAACTCGCTTTCCATTGTGAAGTAGTGTTTAAGTTTCTGAGGCACATTTAGGTGCCATATGGTCTTCCACAACTTCCTTCGAGCCGAGCCGTTAGAGCAATCTACCATGGCTGAGTGACTCTGCTCCTCAAGTGCCAGTGCGTAGGCACTTTTGACAATGAACTTACCATTTTTGTTTTTAGCTCATATTAGTATATCACAGATGTCATTTGTGCTCCATAGTATGCACATTATAGCCTCTCTGTTTTCGAGTAAGAACCAATTCTTCAGCCTATCCATGTTCCACTCATGAGTTGCTCTGTTTATGAGTTTGCTAAACAGAGCATTCTCCAAATTTGGCTTCTCTGGTGTTACCAACTCATACGTGCTTGGCCTTGGAATCCACTTATCTTGCCACACTCTAATTCTATTGCCATTTCCTACCTGCCACCTCATGCCTCTTCGGACAACTCCCTATGCCGCCATTAAGCTTCGCCATGTATATGAACAAAACTGCATTGTGGGAAGTATTTAGTCTTATATACTCGACTAAATAGCAAGGTGGGATTGGTTTGAAGCCACCACCCCTGCTTCGCGAAGAGAGCCAAGTTGAAACTTTTTAGGTCTCTAAAACCCAAAATTCCAATCCAACAATGGCAAGAAAAATCCAAAAAGAGAGGGAGAAAGAGAGCCATAGAGAGTTTTTGGCCGTACCCGTCGCCGTCGTTGCTGCCGCCTTAGAGCTAACTTGGAGCCTTCACGTCTGCTTCCTTCGTGGGTTTTCAGTTTTGGTTTGGGATTTGAAATAGGATGAAACGATGTAGTTTAGATTTTTGTGTTTTAGCATTGTGGAAAACGCCACCGTTTTTACTGTGACAGGTAAGATTCTATTATTTGTTGAAACTGTGTCGTTTGGGGCTTATTTGGCAAAAAAAATAAACACATCAGCAAGATGACATGGCAGTTAATAGCAGAAACAAATCGGGGGGGTGATTTGCTAACGGAACCAAACGTTGGAGTGTAAAATCAAAGTTCTGAAACGTTAGAGTGTAAAATCTAATTAATTCCAAATTTTAGGGGTGTAATTTACAATTTACCCAAAGAAATATATTCAATGTGGTTGTACACCCATTAGCTTTTATTATAGTGGCTGTACACCCATTTATTTGCTTGCAATTTTGTATTCAAGCTCGGAAAAAAAAAATCCAAAAAAGTACAAAAATTAATAAGTATTCAAATTAATGCTCCGAAAGTAGAATCTTAAAACTGATATTTCGAGGGAAAAAAACAGAAATATGATATTTTGAGACGAGACTGGACATCCTTATCCAGAATTTCCAAGCAAATAACTGCACACGTGTCGCTCATACGGGGAATCTTGGTAACATCGGCCGCCGGAACAGTGTTCTGTCAGACTCAGATACATAGCCAGTGATGATGTCATCATAACCATTTTGGTTTGGGGTCAGACTTATATTATCCGTTTAGAGTGAAAAGTCATATCTACCCTTCTAACTAGAACCATTATTACAGAAAGGTTTTGCCCATTTTTGGACATCTGGATCACAATTTATGGGCGTCCAATGATTTTTTGTTTTTTTTCTTTGGATAAGTTGGTATTTTCATTTTCTAAATAGTTTTGACTTTTTACATTTACTCTCAATGGTTGTTTTTTATTACCAGTCTAAAATATCTCTAAGTTTTTTGTGAAGTAGGAGATTGAATGCCAAATATGTTTTTCAATAGCAAAAAATTTTATCAGTTGAATTAACTAAAATTTATAATTTAATAAATATATATATATATATATATATATATTTTGAAGAAAACAATGATCATACCTAGGTCATTGGTTTTTAAGGCTAAAAAAATGAAAGAAAATAAACAAGGAAAGGCTTCATAACTTTTACATGATTTATATGCTTTCCGTATATAATACTGCTAGTTTTAACGTGTGCTGTGAAATGGTTATATAAATAAGATTTTGTTTTGGTGTCAATTTTCAAGTATCATTAAATTGTCATGCAATTTTGTGGTTCCCTGATTTTTGTGGTAATCAAATTTGGTCCCTGGTTTACAGTATGATTTGTTGAACATACATCTAACATTACTATATAAAAAAAATTAAGTTAAGAAGTAAGAGGATATTTTGTTCCCAAAATAAAATAATTAAAGAATGAACAATTCACACACTACCAAATAATACCCTCACAAGACTTTTTTTAAGAGTTAACAAAAACATAAAAATGATAATCATTAGTATTCAACTTAGGTAATAATTTTAATATGTATCTAATTATGTTTATTTTTAATTGCATCTATGTGTATGCATGAGATTATAAGTTAGTTTTCTATCATTCATATCATATAGTACAAAACCTTTGACTCAGTTTGTTTATTTTTTCATATCCAAAATCATATGTATTTTTATTGGTCATTACCCAAAATTATACTATTCAATATCCATCTACCTTTTTTTTATCCCTTAACTTAAATCAAACTATTTTTATTCATTGGCACATTAATTATTCATAGTTAAACCTAATCAAACAATCTTAAATGACTTTCTTTCCCCTTTTTTTTTTCAATAAAAACTACCCTATCATTCTTATCATATAATGAAAATCTTATTTCAATACCCATCTACCTTTTTTTCATTCCCTTAGAAACATTTATTGTTACAAACCTAAACTAACTTTTACAATTTTTTTTTCCCGTAGGTTGTGAAATGTCACTAACAGGAATGCATGATTCTACGAAGTATTGTGACTTAGACCCTAAATACTTTTTTTATTTAGAAATAAACAAACACACAAGGAAGATGGAGTGAAGTTTTAAAGTCCATAAACACTTAATTAGGTGTAAATATTAATGGTTCTCAAAAATTATCAAATGAAGTGAGTTGTAATCAGCTCAACTCATAAGAGATATAGATTTTTTATTTTTTTAATGAGAATAAGAGATATAGATTTGATTACTACTTACACCAAAATCTATTGATGTTTGAATAGATTTTGGTCAAATAAGAACAATCATTCTAGAATAGTCATCATCACTTCAAATATGGGCTTGTTTGGTAATGTTGTTTGAACAATAGTTTTCATTATTTAAACAACATAACACGAATTTTCATAATATTTTTACACCTACACATATTTCCATAATATCAGAACAACATTACGAAACGGACCCTTCACCACCCCCCTCCCCCCCCCCCCCCCCCCCCCTAATCCAATCCATTGGGCTTATTAAATAAATAAATAAATTAATTAATTAAAAAAAAAAAGAGAGAAAGTTATACTTATACCATTAGTGAACCACTAGGGCCATAACAGTAATTGGACCAAGAAATGATTGATTAATGTTGTGCCTCTTAAAACTTGATAGTCTTTAACAATCTGAGAGACTCTCTCTACAAAAGAATCTCTTATCTTATCGCGGGTCTCTCATTTCTGTTATCCAATCCTTGTATTGTCGGTCTGGTCAGTTCTAATCTCAACCCAACAAACAGTTTGCTTCATCTACAAACTCTCTTCTCATCTCACTAAAAATCCGACCACTTCCCACCTTAAATTTTCCCGATTTCTGGTTTTCCTCGATTCGGATCTTTTAACAATTTGTACATATCAATACTCTCACGTACCGGTCGTCTTACGTTTTCGTTTTCTTTGGATTTTACTTTCCCAGGAAATTACAATTTACCGGAATCCTTAAATCTTGGGAGAAACTGAAAAGCAAAGCAAAAAAGTCTCTGTTTGTAGCTGTGATCGGCGATTAAGAGGTATTGATCGTTGTTGATCTTAGGCCCTCAGGTGTGATTAATTATGGGTTTTGATTTATTTCTCTTTATTCTAACTCACTGATAGAAATTCACAACTAAGCAAATTCCCGAGAGAGAGAGAGAGAGAGAGAGAGAGAGAGAGAGAAAGAAACACGCTGCCACTCTAAAACGTGTGTCTCTGTTTGGTTCCCGAGAAAGTTGAAAAGAAAAAAAGAAAAGAAAAATATAATATGAGACCTTATGTTATAAGTTGTTTATTTATTAGATTCTTAAATAAGCCAACCTGATCTACATGAGTCAGCTGGTGTTTACTGTTTAGTGTATATTTGGCTGGTTTCGTTGATTTTCTTTTTGGGGGGGTCCCATAAAAAAATCCAAATCATGAAAAATCTAAAATTTAAATTTAATGTATATGTTTGTAAGAGAATCCCTTGTATGTGTTAAAGCTGTGAACTTTAATTCATTGAGCTGGTTCTTTATGCTTATATTCCTATTTCTTTGTCTTTCATAACATTTGTTTTGGACCCTTCAAATTTTTTGTAGGTATTGAAATATGGGGTCTCTACAAGGACCAGTGATTTGTCCCTCTGTTCGTGTAAAACAAGTGGGATTTTACACTCTGCCAACTATTGGTCCTTTCATGAAGGCTAGTAGGCTTCTTAGAAGTGAATTCTTGGGATTTAAAGGGATCAAATGTAGCAAGACTAAAGTTGGGATTTTGCCTCACCAATTACACTTGCAAAAATGCAAGACAGTGCATTGTAGTTACAGCTCGCCGTCCGATGGGAATGGAAGCATGGCAGAGAACTTCAACATAAATGATGAAGATTATGTTAACTCTAGTGTGATTGAAGCCGGTAAGTTAAGCCAGTGGCTGGTTCATTTCTTTGCGCTTAATTCTTATATAATTGTGGATTGTTTGAAACCCATTTTGTTTCTTATTGCTCACACACACACACACACATATATATATATGGCAGTAATTTATTTCAGCGGAGATGATTTTGGGTCTAAAAATTCTATTGAAAAATGATAGTATGGGTCACTTGCCTCTTAATAATATTACCACGGATTTTCATATGCTGTGATGATCAGCTTTTCATTAATTGATATTTCCATTTGTTTTTTGATATAGTTGAGGTGAAGAGTGGAATAGATGGTTTCATGATCAAAATGAGGGATGGTAGGAATCTAAGATGTGTCCACAACAACCCTCAGGGTGGGCATCTGCCAGATTATGCTCCACATCCTGCAATTGTATTGAAAATGGAAGATGGGACTGGTCTTCTTCTTCCCATAATTGTTTGTATGTATATCTTGCTTCCAATTCTCTCCTCCATTACTTGTCCCAAAAACAAAATTCTTGCTTCTGATTCTTTCTAGAAGATCTTCATTTCTAAAGTATATATCAGATACTGCATTAATTTCTGTCATTTTGAAATTTGTGTTTGCCTTTATTTTCAGTGGAGATGCCGAGTGTTTTGCTCATGGCAGCAGTGCGCAATGTTCCAATTGTACGCGTCAGTTCTCCCTGCTCCTTCTCCCTACCTTATTGAATTAGAATTTTTATTCCTGGGATATTTCACTATCAAAATCTGACTTAAGAAAACTTGGGTTTTATGTCCAATAGCTTTGCTGAAGATTACCATGTGGTTATTTTTGTCAGGCTAGACCCACTCTCTATCAAGTGGTTAAGGAGATGATTGATAAGATGGGATATGAAGTATGTTTGTGTCTGTTTATTCCTCTTTTACAATCAGATTGTGCCACTTGAATATACTTTCTTCACGATTTTGAATATGGTACTTTGTTTTCTGTTTCTGCAGGTCAGAATTGTTAGAGTTACTAAGAGAGTGCATGAAGCATATTTTGCTCAGTTATACCTCACCAAGGCATATAAACTATACCCTTGTACTTTAGTTCTCCTTTTTCTTTTTTCTATTTTTACTTGTTTTGGGGGGGGGGGGGGGGGGGTGTGTGTGGAATGTGTGAAAATGTACAACCATACATTGTTGTGATGGGTTGGATTGTTCAATGTTATGACAGGTGGGTAATGAGACAGAGTGTGTCAGTTTTGACCTGCGACCTTCAGATGCCATCAACATTGCAGTAAGATGCAAGGTACTCTTTGTGTTGTTGTTCATGAACCTTTTTTATATGGTTTTCTCAGTCATGGAACTCACCATTATCTTAGAAGGGATTTACAATTGCATAAAGTGGTTCTTGAAACATTATGAAGGTTAGATCAACAGAAACTTGAATGTGGATAGATTAAGGTTTGCTATGATAGGGAAGATGGATGATAAGCCTGATCAATTTAATTAGTGCTAGAGGATAAGAATGTCAATTTTCAACCAAGCATGCCCATGACTATCTTTGCTTGTGCCCGGGTTATTATGATAGCCATTTTTTGATACATGGAATTATATGTATGAAGCTGGAGATATTGATACTCATTTGGTTGGTATGATGAATTGCATTGCTAGTCTTGGAACCTGATCAAGATTGAGGATTGGAGGAAAGGATAGTGAATGTATATTATTTTGGCTACTTCAAATAGGGCCAAATGTGGGGCTTACAATTGTGTGCTTTGCATTTCTGAAAAAGGTTGTGGTGGTCATTGTATTTGGAATCTTATTAATATGCATGTAGGGTGAAGCCCTTATACTTGTCTAGCGAAGATTTAGGTAGTTCTTTATATTGGATATTTATATTTACCTATATATCTGGTGCCTTGTGCTTAATATGTTATATGTAATGCCTGATTGTCTATTCACTCCAGCTATATCAGATTCAATAATGCATAATGCCGTGTTAGACATGTATTTGAATATGTTATTTAAGATCTTTGGTGTTCTGATTATTCGATTTTGCCTCTTTTTTAAAATTTTTTTTATTATAAATAAATATAAAAAAATTATTGCAGTTTGTTTCTTTCTTTTTTCTTTCTTTTAGAAGTAATAAAATTATAGTCTTCACAGGACACCTAATTGATTTTCTTAGTATAGGAACTCCTTTTGATGCCATGATTTGCTATAGATATAGTTCATCCTTTTAATGTAAAGTATGAATGGTGGTGGTAGGCCTACTTCTGACACAAGGTATTGTAGCTATGGTATTCTCCAAGGTTGACTTTTGTAAGCTTTAGAAATTTTCTATATTGCATGCTTTGAAATATGAAGGCTTTAAATGCTTGTTATTAAATTACTGATCAACTGACCATTTGTGTTTCATGGGCAGGTGCCAATTCAAGTGAACAAGTACTTGGCATATAGTGACGGAATGAGAGTCATTGAATCTGGGAAGCTGTTTACACAAACCCCTGCTTCGGATGGCTTATTATTTACTGAAATGGATCGGTAACTCTTGTGATCACTGGAGCCTTTTTTTTCCCCGAGTTTCCTTCACTAGGAGCAAATTAATGTGTTGTATGTCCCCACAAGTTGTATTCTGGGTGTTTTGTTTGAATAGATAAGTTTTTCTATTATAAAAATTATGTATATCTTTCCATCCAGCGAACCTGACTTGTCTACAATCTGATAATTTGACTGTTATCTGTTATCTATTATGATTGTTTGCTGTGGCTTAAGAGGTTCACAGTGACCCACTTTGTTGCTGTAGATTCTGGAAGTTAATAAATGAGAAATTTGAAAGTAGTGGCTATCTGTTTATATTATGACCCAGTATTTGGTGAAAGAGAGGTGCTTATGAAGATGTTTTGGTTTCAGGCCAACTGGTCAACCATGCATTGAAACAAAGGAGTTTAATCTTGTGCGCAACATGCTTATTGCTGCTGTTGAAGAACGCTATAGGGATGCTGGTATACTTTTGTCCTCTTCTTAGAATTTCAACATTATTTTTAAAGGCTGATAAAAAATGTAAAGTAGATGATATTGAATTCACAAATGGCAATTTACTGCAATTTTGAACAATTGCCTTTGATATTGATATGGCATTGTGCTTTCTGCTAGTAAGTGGGTTCAGGGCCATCAGGCTATGAGTCTTGTTTGTAAGAACTTGATTTTCTGACCATTAGGTGTCATTACTTGGAAGGGAAATAGTCATACTGTGTATGGTATTCTTCAATTAATCAAAATATTCAGTTATTTTATCCTCTGATTATTATTAATTTTTAAATGAAGATAGTGATTTTCTCTTAATCATTTCAAGGCACCAACCATTTTCTAACTGGGGTCATTATGGAAAATCAAATAATAACAAGATGTTAATGCTTTATAAGAATGATGCATTGATGCTACTGTGGATCCCATCATGGGCGGTCTGGTTGTCTGGGTTTTTTGAAATTATCCTGAGTACCCCTAATGAACTATAATAAAATGGAATGCTAGCACCTTTGCATCCCCTCCCTTCCACAAAAAAATAATAATAATAAAAGAGAGAAAAATGGTTGATTTTTCCTACATGTTAGAGCTTTGGAATTCTCATGTGTTTTGATGCTCTACTTACAGCACAGTGGAGGGACAAGCTCAGTCAACTCCGGGCTAAAAGGAACTTAAATAACAGGTATGGAGCTCATTGTTACTCCCAATTCAATTGAAGAATTTTTGCTATGATTGCAGGATCATTAATCTCTCTCTCTCTCTCTCTCTCTCTCTCTCTCTCTGATACACCCTCCCTCCCCACAACCAAAAAAAGAGGGAAAACCTTGTTTAATCACTTGCAATCCCCCCCCTTCCCCCACAAAACACCCCCCCCCCCCCCCCCCAAAAAAAATGTTAATGCAACTGACATAGTTAAGTGACAAGTTTTTCATTTTCTTCTCAGCTCTTGGACAATTTAAACTGTACATAAAAACATTGTTCAAAGTGGATGAGATCGGCGACATATCATTGATAACTCTCCTCCCTTCTACCTATATATATGCAGCAAGCTTGTGAATATATGTAAATACGAACTCTAATGCAAATGTACTTTTTGAGCATGTGCTCTTGGTTTCTTCATAATATTCTGTTGCTGGTTCCCATGCTTATGGGCTGTTCTGTGTCACCAGCGTATTGTCGGGCTGTGCTTCAATGTTAGGCAAGCAGCTCTATGGGATGTTTGGTTGCAGTGCATTGTCTTTTTATTTGATGATGATGATGTTCCAGTAGTACCTTTTATCTTCTATTATATTTGCTGAGCTCTTGTATATGGATTTAGTGAACCTTAGGGCCTGTTTGGTTCAAAAATTCTCGTCACTCAATTTTCGTCACTCATCACCCATCACTCATCACTCATCACCCATCACTTATCACTCATAACTCATCACTCTAAAATATCACATCTAAACGACATTATCACTCAGTTACCATCACTCAATATTTTTCACACTATTTGTGGACCCCATATCTGTCACTGTGCAGCTTTTTTTTTTTTTCCTTCACTGTTCGGTCTTCACCTTCTCTTTCTTTTTTTTTTTCTTTTTTTAACTGGGTTCGGTCTGCATGCAATTTTTTTTTTTTTTTTTCAAGATGAGTGCAGACCGAACCCAGTGGAAAAAAAAAAAAAAAAAAAAAAAAACGTGCAGACCGAACCCAGTGAAAAAAAGAAAAAAAAAGAAAAAGAAAGAGAAGGTGAAGACCGAACCCAGGGAAGAAAAAAGAAAAAAAAAAAGAAAAGAAAAGAAAGAGAAGGTGAAGACCGAACCCAGGAAAAAAAAAAAAAAAAAAAAAAGCCCAGACCGAACCAGTGAAAAAAAAAAAAAAAGAGTTGACTGGTCAAAAGTTGCGGCTGAGTGGGTCCCTTATGTGTATTTAATTACAAAAATGCCATTGAGTTATGAGTTATGGAAACTGAAAACAGCTAAAATGTGTTTTTAGTTTCCATAACTCATCACTCAAAAATCAGAGAATTGAGTGATGGAAACAGAGTTATGGAAACAGAGTTATTTGCTCCCAAACAGACTTCTTGTTATAGGTCCCATCATTTTTGAGTTATGAGTTATGGAAACTGAAAATTGAGTTATGAAAACTGATGAACCAAACAGCCTCTTAGTGACTAGCGCACCATCCTCAGAATTTTGGGGTTACAGTGCCTTGACTCCTTTTTCTTGCGTCACCTCTGGCTTTGCTATGATTGTCCTTGGTTAACGGTGGAATTATATGTGAGTATTTTTTTTAGGGTAAATTCCAAAAACCTCCCCTGAGGTTTGAGGAAATACCAAACACATCCAAAAGTTGTTGAAAATAACCAATTTGCTCCTTAAAACAGACGGCGTGTGCTGCCGTTTGTTCACTCTCTCCAAATGATTTTTTTTCCATGTTCTCTGTTTGTTTACTTTCTTCTTCGCGCTATAATATAAATGCCTCTCTCTGAAGCTCAAACCAGTCCAAAAGATATACACAAAACATGAATTTTGAGAAAGATTACAGGAAAAAAAATCACTAAATCAGTACCCATTTTTCAAATCAAAACCATACATTCTCATTAGGAAAAATAAAAATCTACATTACATTCCAAAAAGAAAAAAATCCTCCCTCTATCAAATCAAGATCAACCCAATTAAATCCAGTATCACATATGGCAATCAAACATAGATCAACCAATCAACCATCCAACATCTAACCTCAAAGAGATCCATTTACATCACACCTCAAACAGAGCCAAAAAATAAAATAAAATTCAAAACAAAACCCAGACCCATTGGTGAGCATCATGTGACCCAGCAACTGCCGGCCACCACAGCACCACCCATCACTACCCACTCATCAATTTCAAACCCAAACCGTTCCAACCATCAAGCATCACATGATTCACACCTCAAACCCAAAAAACCCCAAGAAAAAAAAAAAAAAAAAAAAACAGAACCACTGTCGAGCACCGTGTGACCCAATCACTGTCCACCACGGCACCATCCATCACTACCCACCCATCTTCCTCAAACCCAAACCGTTCCAATCAAACATCACATGATTCACACCTCAGACCCAAACAAAACCCAAATAAAAAAAAAATAAAAAAAAACCCATACCCACAACGGCAGCTCCACCAGACTGACCTTGCAACCATCGTCTCCACTCATCGTGACCCAGCAATCGCCATCTACAATTCATCATGATTCGCAACCCAACCACAAAGCTTTTAACGGCGGAGTATGGTTTGAGATTTGTGGTTAAACAGGCTTTGAAACCATTCCGATGGAGGAGTTGTTGGTCCGAGTCTGAAATTTTGGCTTTGATCTTAAGAGAGATTTTTTTTTTTTTTTTGGCGTGAAGAAGCGAGAGAGATTTTCTGGGTGTGAAGGAGAGAGCTTTTCTAGCGTGATTCGTGAAGAAGACAGAAGAAAATTTGGTTTAATATATGGGTTCTCAAACAGCGTTACATGCCGTCTATCTTTAAGGAGTAAATTGGACATTTTTAACAACTTTTGGACGTGTTTGGTATTTCCTCAAAGCTCGGGGGAGGTTTCTGAAATTTACCCTTTTTTTTATTATTGATAAGTTATACACGCATCTAATGAGTCTTGATTTCTTGAATCCATGACCTTCCCTTCTCCTAAAACTTATAAAGGGGGAGGTGTCAGTTGAGTTAGAACTCATTGAATTATGTGGTTTTAGTTTGATATAATTTAAACTTTCTAGAAGAAAGAGGGAAAAGAAGAGAAAAAAAAGGGGGGGGGGGGGTGGGGGTGGGAGGTTAGTAAGCACTCTCAATTGTCCATTTGTATTATCAACTAGGATTAAAGTGCCTAATAGCAGTTTTTGTCACTGATTGTGGTTAATTGAAGCTTTTACTCCTATAAGATGTCTTCGTGGGCAAGTGGGTGTCACCGTTCCACAGAGAGGGGAAACAGAGATAAAGAAGAGCGAACATGAAGAGGAGAGAAAAGAAGTGGGAAAGTGGAAAGAAACTAGATTAGGATTTTCTTTTTATTTGGTTTGAAATGGATGAGAGACTGTTTCACGGATAAGATGTAGTTTTGACAGAGTAGGTGTTTTTTTTTTTTTTTGATTGGTTACACGTTATAAATGATTTATATAAATAACAAAATATTAACGAGTGTTATTGAATTTTTGGTAATAAAAAAATTAATGATTGTTAAGTGTAAACTAAGTGGGTTCTTTTTAAATGATTCCAAATGAGAAACTTCTGGGAATTTTGGATGAAACAAAAATAGTGATTGAAAACCGCGTGATTTCTTGTATAATTATTAATACTTTTTTTTTTGAGAAACGTATAATTATTAATACTTAAAACTACAGCATTGTTATCAAATTGGATTGAACATCTGACGTTTTGGTGAGGAGGGGCTGTCACCACGCGGAAGACTTTATTTTGAAGAGACATTATTCTGTGCATTTTCTCCCATCAGTGCGACTCTGATATGGGTTTTCTTTTTTTCTTGGGGGGTAAAATGGGAAATTGCATTAAACTAAACAACAAGAAAAGGTTAAGGGCGAATCATGTTAGAATACAATCCAGGGTAATCAACCTCAAAAACAATAACTATGTCACAATAACTAGGTCCACATGCGGACTATTATATAGAAACAAAATTCAAATCCTGAAGAGATAATATTCTGGTTAGGCTATTAGCACTCTTGTTAACTTCTCGAAAGCAGTCGTTAATATCAGTTTGGAGAATCTGGGAAGCCAATTGTCTACAATCATCTACAAGGAGACAATGGAATTAGAATAGGCACTTTTGTTAGCTTTTTGAAAGCAGTGATTAATATAAGTTTGGGGAATGAGAAGTCAATTGCCTACAATCATCCACAAGGAGACAATGGAATTATAATGGGAAGTGTGAGTGCCAAAAACCACTCTTCCCCGGGGACGATATATGAGTCCTTAGGAAGAAGTTTGATTGACTACCAAGTTACTTATAAAAAAGGAAAAAGAGAAAAAACACCCTACAATGGGAAACTCAAACAATTGATTTCATATAATATTGCTCATTCAAAGTAAAACTCATGTGTTACAAGAGAATATTTGATTTCCCGTGGTGTTACACAACATCAATTCTTAAAGTTTCACTTTCTCTTTTTTTGGCCCCCTCTCATTTTTTCCTGTCCTCCTCTTTATATAGTTATCTTTTTGTTCTTATCTCTACAGCTGTCCTGTTGCCAGCTGAGTTTTTAGGGATATTTTTTTTTCCTTTATCGGTTTCTTCCCTTTCCTTATCCTAGAATTATGACTTTTGAGGGTGTTTGTATTATTCAAGTTGTCTCTTATGCATTCAATGTGGCAGAAGTTAGGTGGAAACCCCCTTATTAATGCATAGGTGGAGATCTTCAATCTTCTTGCATGTTCTGAAAGTCTCCTGAATTTCCAGGTATCTTCTGGAAATCTGATATGTATTATCCGTTCACCTCACCTCGGGTAAGGTTAGGCTCTCTTTTTAGCTTATTGCCTTTTTCACAAGAACTATCTACCAAAGTTGCTCTCCTCCTCTTGGGTGCTCGAGATGGCCTTATTGCCTTTCCTTCATAGCCTATAGCCTATTGGGCCTTCCTACAAGTATACATTTTTGGCCCAATTCATTCCACGGGGCCCAATTGTTATTTGGGCTTTAGGCCTGGGTGGGGACTCTTCCACTCCCCACAAGAAGGATTAGCAATAGCATCTACTATAGCTTTTTGTATCCAAGTGATATAGGGTTTTTACATGTGTTGGAGTTGTCCAATGTGGCGTTTAATTGTACTACTCTACTATTAGTACTCATTTAGTTGTGGGATTTTTTATTTTATCTTTTATTTAGAACACACACACACACACACACACACACACACACACACACACACACACACACGATAGGTTTGGAATTTACTAGATCTTGTAAGGATTTTTGTTTAAGTACCTTTTGTATCATAAAAGAATTGAATTGAACATTTTATCTAGGTCACATTACCTATCAGCAAAGGGTCATTTCCATTTGAAATAATTAGGATTAATTAATATTAAATTTATAAAGGTGTATCTAGTTTCATGTCACGTGAAACTTTGTATATTTTAAGATCTAAGAATTAAAATCTTAACTTTGAAATGAATTCTCTCAAGTGTTTGTTTACTTCTTGCTAATGCATAGGAGTGCTGGAGGAGACACAAACATGACACGTGTCTTAAAAAAGTCACATGTTAACCTAGTGTTCTGTTTAATACATAAGAGTACTAGATGAAAGCTTGACCCGACTTTCTCCATTTCAACTCGATATAAAAAGATAATGTTGAATATTATGATGTTATGAAAGATATTTACTAACAATTACTTTTATGTCTTTATTTGTTTTTGGCATGAAAACTGATGGGATCAATGAGCGCAATGTACTTAGACGAACTCATTCAAAGAGATGAGGTAATCTCGGAAGATGAACTTGTCATGTGCTACTGACGAAGATATCTACCCTGACGAAGGTGTTAAGGAAGCTATTCAATGCAGTCAAATGATAGACCCAGATGGTTACAAGGGTAACTGTACAAACCGTTAGGAACCAAATCAATGCTTACGCGATTTAAGCATGAGACGTTACACATTAAAGCCACCATAATAAGCCACAACGGCTAGGGATACAGACACATATATAACTCCCCCATCACAAAACGCCAGGTACAAAAAATATATACTTTATAAGAAAACTCTTGGATATTTGGGATCTACTTTTCAGGAATTCTTTAGTACTAACTTTGGCATCGGAGGCCTTGTGGCAGGCACCACACCGGTGACCATTAGAAGAGATCATCTGCAAAGCGATAAAGGTGGACGCCGATGGTTCTACTCAGGAGTGTGCACGATAGCTGACGAATCCGCGGTTCATCAGTTTGGTGCCGTTTGTGGGGAATGAACAACTTATTCGATTTGAAAACGTAAGCTTTCAATCACCTTTTTGCATTTAGATGGAGCCTAACCAAGATTCAGCAGCCCTAGCCCAACAAGTTCAGGCCTTGGCGACCACCGTTGAAGAGTTCACCGAGCAGAACCAAGAAATAAGGCTGCGGCTTCAACATGAGGAAAACCGGTCTAGAGCTAAGCAAGAAGATAAGGACAACAGCCATAGGGGGAACGATCGTCGAGGACCGGTTACCTCAGACGAGCAAAACACTGACCTCCTTCGGGAGATGAGGAGGGAGAATGGACGAGCTCCGAAACGCAATCAGGGGCAGAACCGACCAAAATCTGGATAGAATGGTAAGGGCAACAGACTCGCCCTTCACCACGGCTGTCCTGGAATGTCCAGTACCATCGAAGTTCTGGCTGCCCCAGTTAGAGCCCTTCGACAGAATTAAGGACCTTCAAGACCACCTCAACACCTTCAAGACGACGCTTGGCCTTCAGCAACCCCCAGACAAGATACTATGTCGTTCCTTCCCAACTAACCTGAAGGGAGCTGCCAGGGAATGGTTCGCGAAGCTGCCAACATCGACCATCGATAATTTCGAACAGCTGAGTAACGCCTTCCTGCGTCATTTCGTCGGGGGACAACGCCCAAAACGACCAGCAGATCACTTGCTCACCATTAGGCAAGGGGAGAAGGAGACCCTGAGATCCTACGTGAAACGCTTCACTTGAGAGACTTTGGAGGTGGACGAAGCAGACGATAAAGTGCAGTTGACGACCTTTAAAGCAGGACTGAAGTCCAGGAAATTCGTGGTTTCACTCTCGAAAAACCCCCCTAAGACGATGGCAGAGATGCTCCTAAAGGCACAGAAGTATATGAACGCAGAAGATGCATTAACCACTATAAGAGACGTAGAAAAACCAGAAGACCAAAGAAAGAAGGAGGACGATCGCAGAGGGAGAAAGAGAGATTATCCAGATCGTCGAAATGTTGACGGGAATAGAAGGAAAGACGAGAAACTCTAACGCACGATAAAATTCACTCCCTTGGTTATGCTTGTTGACAAGATTCTAGAGCAGATTAAGGATGAGCATTACCTCAAATGGCCGAGGACATTACACTCATCCCCTAATGTTCGTGACAAAAAGAAGTACTGCCGGTTCCATAAAGACCACGGCCACTACGCAGAAGATTGTAGGGACCTAAAAGAACAAATAGAAGAACTCATCCGTAAAGGGAAGCTACACAAGTACATCCGAAAGGGAGAACCCAGTAGGTCCGAGAGTGACAACAAGAACCAGCGCAAATTCACGCCTAGAGATGAAGGCAACCCCTTTCAACACCCGCCGGGTGTGATAGGGAAAATAAAAACGATCGCGGGTGGTCCATCCACAGAAGGGTCGTTCAAATCCCTCAGGAGAGCACATCCAAGACAGGTGAATAGCATTCATAGGACGCCCACATTCAAGCAGAGGCGAACAGAGTGGGACATGTGCTTTTCAGAAGAAGATGCCAGGGGAGTAAAGCAGCCCCATGACGATCCATTGGTGATAATGCTCGTAATAGAAGGGTACAACACTAGGAGAATCCTCGTAGACAATGGCAGCTCAGCAGACATCATCTATCTCTCAGCCTTCCAGCAGCTAAACTTGGACTCGGGAAGACTACGACCGTTTGACTCCCCCTTGGTCAGTTTTAGTGGAGACAGAGTGTATCCTAAGGGCATAGTGACCTTGACGGTAGCAGTGGGGGTTCATCCCAGACAATTGACTTGCCAGTTGGACTTTCTAGTAGTAGACTGCCCCTCCTCCTACAATGTGATCATTGGGAGACCCACGCTCAACTGTTGGAAGGCAGCCACTTCTACCTATTGTTTAAAAGTAAAATTCCCAACGGAGAACGGCGTAGGCGAGGTAAAAGGCAATCAAGTATTGGCTAAGGAATGCTATCAAGCCGTGTTGGTTGCCAAAGAAAACCACACCTGGATGATCGAGGAGAAGGAGGAGAAAAAGGTAGAAGACTTAGAGACGATTGAATTGGTCGATGGTGAGACAGCACAGATGACCCAAATAAGAACGACGCTAACCCCAGAGATGAGGATGAGCCTCATCCAATTCCTCAAAGAGAACCTAAACGTCTTCGCATGGAGTCACGAGGACATGCCAGGCATATCTCCGGATATCATCCAGCACAAACTCTGTGTAGACCTGACGATAAAACTTGTCCAGCAAAAGCGGAGAGTCTTTGCCCCTGAACGGAACCAAGCAGTTACAGACGAAGTCAATAAGTTGTTGTCTGGAGGCCTCATCCGGGAGGTTTACTATCCAGATTGGCTTGCCAATGTCGTCCGGGTAAAAAAGGTCAATGGGAAGTGGAGAATGTGCATGGATTTCATGGACCTAAACAAGGCTAGCCCAAAAGACAGTTTTCTCCTACGACGGATAGACCAGTTGGTGGACTCCACAACCGGGCATAGATTGCTAATGTTCATGGACGCCTTTTTAGGGTACAACCAGATAAAGATGGCTAAGGACGACCTAAAAAAGACCGCCTTCGTTACAAGTCAGGGGTTGTATTACTATAAGGTGATGCCTTTCAGACTGAAGAATGCAGGGGCAACCTACTAAAGGTTAGTAAATAAGATGTTCAGCAAATAGATTGGCAGGAACATGGAGGTATATGTGGACGACATGCTTGTTAAGAGTAAAGAAGAGCTTTCTCATCTGAACCACCTGAAGGAGACGTTCTCTATCCTCAAAGAATATTAGATGAAGTTGAACCCTAGCAAATGTGCCTTCGGTGTAGCCTCGGGGAAGTTTTTAGGGTTCATGGTTTCCCAAAAAGGAAACCCAGAGAAAGTACAGGCTATACTCAACATGACATCACCTAAAACCGTCAAGGAAGTTCAAAAGCTCACATGAAGAATTGTTGCACTCAATAGGTTCGTCTCAAAAGCGACAGACCGATGTTTGCCTTTCTTCAAGACACTAAAGCAAGCCTTCGTCTGGACTGACGAATGCGAGGCATCATTTCAAGAACTCAAACATTACTTGAGCAACCCACCTCTCCTGAGTCCGTCCAAAGAGGGAGAAAACTTGTATTTGTATCTAGCCGCATCAAGTACGGCCGTCAGTGCAGCACTAGTTCGCGAAGAGGATAAGAAACAACTTCCAGTTTACTACATCAGTCAGGCTTTTCAAGGAGCTGAGGCTAGGTATCCCAAGATTGAAAAGATTGCATTCGCGCTAATAGTAACTTCGCGCAAGTTACAACCGTATTTTGAAGCAAACCCCATCCTAGTAATGACGGATCAGCCCATCAAAAAGTCTATGAACAAGCCAGAGGCAGCTGGGAGGATGGTTCAATGGGCGATTGAGCTAAGCTGGTTCGACATTGAATACCATCCTAGGATCGCCATTAAAGCGCAAGCTCTGGCAGATTTCATCGCCGAGTTCACCGGTAATGACGAAGATAGCAACATGGACGATGTAGAACAGTGGATGGTACAGACAGATGGTTTGTCATCTCAAAAGAAGGGGGGAGTAGGGGTCATTATCATCACCCCTGAAGGAGAAACGTTGAAGTACGGAGTCAAATTAAAATTTTCTACCACCAATAATGAAACCGAGTACGAAGGAATACTTACGGGGCTAAAAATTGTGAAAGCATTGGGAGCTAAAAACCTACTCCTCCAGAGCGATTCAAAGCTGGTAGTAGGGCAGATAAAGGGAGAATATGAAGCAAAGGAGGAAATGATGCAAAAATATCTCAAATTGACAAAGTATCTAACACAAGAGTTTGACAGGATGGAATTTGAACAAATCCCAAGAAACCAGAACACAAGGGCAGACAAGATTGCGAAACAGGCCTCTTCAGAAGAAAAGCCCGCAAGTATTGACATGTACATGGAGATCGAGAAGCACCCCAGCATAGAAGAAGTTCCTATGTTCACAATTCAGAGCACAAATAGCTCGATGATGCCAATAATATCCTTCCTTCAAGACGGACACCTTATACCAGACATCGAGGAGGCCAAAAAGGTCAGGAAAAGGGCGGCTAGATTCATGATCCTAAATGACGCACTGTACAATAGGGGCTTCTCTATGCCTTACTTAAAATGTGTTGACGAGGAAGTGGCCCTGTACATCCTGAGAGAAATCCATGACGGAATATGCGGAGACCACGCAGGCCCCAGATCTTTGGTAAGTAAGGTCATTAGAATAGGTTATTTTTGGCCTACCATGCAGGTGGATGCACAGGAGCTCGTCAAGAGGTGTGACAAATGCCAGAGGTTCGGGAATGTCCAACATCTCCCAGCCAAAAAATTGACGACGATAGCCTCGCCATGGCCCTTCGCACAATGGGGAATCGACATCGTCAAACCATTGCCCCAAGGAAAAGGACAGGTAAAGTTCCTGCTAGTTGCTATTGACTATTTTACAAAATGGGTTGAAGTAGAAGCACAGGCAACTATCACTGAAGCCAGAATCCAGAGTTTTGTGTGGAAAACATAGTTTGCAGGTTCGGAATCCCACGGACGATCATATCAGACAACGGACATCAGTTCGACAGTCAAAGCTTCAAGGATTTTTGCACGGGATTAGGGATTAAGAACCATTTCTCATCCTCAGGACACCCACAAGCAAATGGACAGATAGAGGTGACCAACCGGACGCTACTCAAGATCATCAAAGCCCAGTTGGACGACGCCAAGGGAGCATGGCCTGAAGTATTGCCCAATATCCTGTGGGCTTACCGGACTACAGCGAGAACTCCAACAGGAGAAACCCCATTTAGACTCACTTATGGCACTGAAGTGGTAATCCCAATGGAGGTAGGAGTAACCAGCACTAGACGAGAATTGTTCCAAGACAAAAGTAACGACGAGCAATTAAGGGTTAACCTGGACTGCATTGGCAAAATCAGAGACGATGCCTTGAACAGGATGACAAGGTACCAACGGAAGATGACCGAATATTACAACAAGAGGGTGAAGCTCAGGCGACTTGATATCGGGGACCTCGTCCTGGGAAAGGTTACCCTGGCAACCAAATACCCTACTCACGGGAAGCTCGGTCCCACATGGGAAGGCCCGTATAGGGTCGTGCATTACTCAAGACAAGGAAGTTACCATCTAGAGACTTTGGATGGGCAGAGACTCCCCCGGCCCTTAAACATTGAGCATTTGAAGAAATACCACCACCAGATGTACTAGACAATTGTATTTATTCTTTAAGCAATAAAAGAAGTGTTCAGCCAATACCTCGACGCAAAAAAAAAAAAAAAAAAAAAAATTTTTGGCTAAGTAACAAGATTCCGCTTTGACGGATATAAGTTACTAACGAACCTATGAAAAAGGGTAACACGCCAAAAATTTGGCTAAGTAACAAGATTCTGCTTTGACAGATGTAAGTTACTAACGAACCTATGAAAATGGGAAACACGCCGAAAATTTGGCTAAGTAACAAGATTCCGCTTAGACGGATGTAAGTTACTAATGAACCTATGAAAAAGGGAACACGCCAAAAATTTGGCTAAGTAACAAGATTCCGCCTTGACGGATGTAAGTTACTAACAAAGTTATACATAAATTATGTGACGGGAACAGTGTCCCACAAAGGTGCATATCAAACATATAACATCGACGAAGAAAAAGATGATGACATTTCTTAGAAAAGCTACAACTGGAAAATTCAGCCACATACTTGGAAGAAAAACCAACAAAAAACAACACAACACAAGCAAGCAGTATAATTTAAAGCCCAAAACCACGGGCAACAACTATTGTTTTCACACAAAAGCCCATGAAACGTTGGGCTATAAACAATGGTAAACATTGTTTTCACATAGAAAGCCATAAACCCCAGGCCTCGTCAAAAGGAAAGAAAAAAAAAAGACGTAACAGAAATCTTTTACAAAATGATTTGCAGGCTCATGCGTCTGGAGCAGCTTCGTCAGTAGGTGGGAGCACAGCAGTGGTCTCAGGAGCATCGCTTTCCAAAGCTGTGGGCTGAGAAACCTCGTCAGCGGTCATCTCCCTGTCTACCTCCTCCAAGTCCAGATTTTCCATATTTACGCCAACGGGGTGCTTGACAAGGTAGAGCTCGAACCCCTTGAAATACCAGCTGAACAGTATCGTATTATGCTCGTCTGTTTGCTGAAAGGCTTCAACAGCCTTAGCAGCAATAGTCTTGATCTTTTCCTTAGCCACCGTCAGCTGCTCATCCTTTTCCACCAGCAATTGGCGCTCAGCTCTGAGATCGTCTCCCATAACCTTGAGTTTTTCCTTCATAACCTTAGCCTCCCCCATAGCATTGAGCAAGTCCTTCTTTAGCTTAGAGTTCTCGGCTTCCAAATGCTCCACCCTCGACAATGCAGAGACGACCTTAGTTTCTTGAGCGAAATACTCAGATATGATATGAAGGCTCTCTCCCAATACCTTTTTTTTTAAAAAAAAAGAGGAAGGTTAAAAAGGGTGGATGATGATAATAGAAGATGAAGGAGGCAAGTCAACACAAGTACCTATACAAGCTTGTGGAGATGATGACCCACAAGCTCTTTGGCTAGAATGCTCGAAAGCACCTTCATGTCCTCGGGAGTAAAGGTGTCTTGTGCCCTTGACAAAGCGACTCCTTCGTCATCCCAGACAGAAGAAGGCCCGAAGTCGACCTTTTCTTTCTGCTTATCCCCAACTTGTTGCCTCTTCCTCAAGGGAGTAATCTCCTCAATTGAGGTGTCTGGAGAAACCGTTCTTGCAGATTCGGTGCCTGGGGTCAGCGGGGTCATCGCTACGACGAGGGCGCCCTTCTCTGTCACCCGTACCGTTTTAGCCCCGAGGTTCGACAAAGGCTCATTCTTCTTCGCCCTCATCCGAGCATACATGCTTTGATTAAATTTTATTGTCATCCCTGTAAAAGAAAGATTGTCAAGCAAATATCTACATGAAGGTTACCACTGACGAACCTAAATACTTACTTTTTTTCTTCTCAATCTTAAGTGTGTGCAACACAAAAGCGGACGGGTCAGGACCGAGGCAATAAAAAGCGAGAGTCCGTGGATCCACGAGGTCGTCAAAATCCTTAATAGTCCTCGCGTGCTCTATGGCTTTCTCAACGCGCTCCCTATACCTACTCTTGAACTTGGGCCGCCTCTTAACTACACAAGACAACAGATACAAAAGGTTATTAACGACGAAGCAATCCCGAAAAGCAAGTGTTAGGGATTTGATAGAAGCATTGGCGCACCTAAGTTCGGGGTCCCCCATCGACGAAGCAACCTTGGGAGCTCACCCCAGACTCCGCCTGAGGGCGTCTCCCAATCATCCCCGGACACAAAGAAGAACCGGGACTTCTAGTACCTGAACGATGAGGGTAAATCCCTGACGATCCTAGTCCTTCTCTCCCAAGGCACTAGCTATAATACCCGTACTCCTTGGACTCCTTTAGACGATACAAGTAGACAAGCTCGTCCACTTTAATCATGTCCCCGTCAGTAGCAGCTAGCCATATTCCCATACAACTGACCATTATCCTCCACGAATTGGGCATGAGTTGCCCAGGAGCAATACCAAAATGATCTAGGAGCTCCATGATGAACGGGTGGATGGGAGCCTAGGTCCGCTCAGGAAGGCGGCCTCATAGAGACACACCTCCCCAGGGAGAAAGTGACTAGCCCGTTCCTCCTCACGGGGCAGACGAACCCTAACCCTGTCCGAAAATTGAGATCTATCCCTAAACTTGGCAAGCGTATCACCGTCCAAGCTACACACCTCACTAATGGCATGAAAAGCCCTAACCTCTCGAGGAGTAGAGACGACAGTGTCCCCCTCCGTCGGGCCACCACTGGAAGACATTCCCGTATCAAGCTCACTAGATCGAACCTCAGACATCCTCGCCCTCTCGCCCCCTAAATTCTCAAACCAACTAAGTGATTGACTCAGTATAGGGAATAACTCACCCAACGCAATGTTCAAACCACCACCCTCAGAAACAAAATTTCCAATCGAAGGAAGAAAGATATGAGAAGCACCTAGAAAAGCCCCTAAACGTGCAAAGAAAAAAGAAATCGAAGGACACACTACCCTAACCTCGGAGCTACTAACCATGAAAACACTAAGTCAAAAGATGGCAAACACTGAGAACCCAGAAAACCAAAAACCAACACAAAAATGGAAAATGTAAGTTTTATCGCAATACAGGAAAAGAAAAAGAAAACAAGGAAAATCCAAAGGAAGAAAAAGCGTACCTTGAAAGAAAAAGCTCAACCGTGCCACAAGAAAGTTGCAGAGGAAACCGAGACAAAGAATGGAAGAAAAAGTAAAGCGAGAAAAGTTTGGAGAAGAAAAAAAATCAGAGCAGATGATTGGAAAAAGTAAAGTAAGAAGAAACGTAAAAGCCAAAGCTCGAACAACTGAAAAATAGTAGGAAACCCAAGGGCCATGTAATTAGAGCAATTAATTGAAATGGGCCACGTGGCCACGATGCGAGTGGCGCCGCCACCAAGCATTCAATACAAAACAAAATTCCAAGAGTCATACACAACTCACAAACCTCTCACCTTTTGAGATCGTTATGACAACCTCAGAATCCGGGGGCAGCTGATGGGATCAACGAGCGCGATGTACTTGGACAAACTCATTCAAAGATACGAGGTAATCTCAAAAGACAAACTTGTCATGTGCTACTGACGAAGATATCTACCCTGACGAAGGTGTTAAGGAAGCTATTCAATGTAGTCAAATGAGAGACCCGGACAGTTACAAGGGTAGCTGTACAGACCGTTGAGAACAAAATCAATGCTTACGCAATTTAAGCATGAGACGTTACACATTAAAGCCACCATAATAAGCCACAACGGCTAGGGATACAGACACATATATAACTCCCCCATCACAAAACGCTAGGTACAAAAAATATATACTTCATAAGAAAACTCTTGGATATTTGGGATCTACTTTTCAGGAATTCTTTGGTACTAACTTTGGCATCGGAGGCCTTGTGGCAGGCACCACACCGGTGACCATTAGAAGAGATCATCTGCAAAGCGATAAAGGTGGACGCCGACGGTTCTACTCGAGAGTGTGTACGATAGCTGACGAATCCGCGCTTCATCAAAAACCATTATTATTATTATTATTATTGTTACTTTTAATTCGAAATAACTTTAACAAAGAGAAGAACAATCAAATTATTGGTATTCTATACGACAATTAAAAGTTAGAACAAATCTGGGCCAGCAATGATGTTTATTTTCCTCCTAAAAAGTAGTAAAAACCAAGTGAATTGCCATCTTCTCCAAGAACCATGAAGTTCTATCTTTCTCTTTGGAAACTTTAATTTTATCTTGAACATTTTCTCAAACTTATGTAGCATTCTGGTAGAAGGTAGAATGCCAAGGTTGGGTGGGGCTGGTGATTTTATTGATTTTGGCGGCGTCACAGAAGGCATGCCAGGACTGGGCCCCATTGCATCACAGTGGTCTCTAATAAAGGAATCACCAGTGGTAGGCTGTAATGGTCCTCGTTAGAACTCCTCTTTTATTCCATATAGGTGTCTCTGTTTTCTTCCCACTTGTGAATCACATGTAGAATGTTCTCTTAACATGAGTAAAACTTATCATTAAAAAGGAAAATAAATCGAAAGAAGATGTCGGGCGAATTGGATTCATCTCTCTCTTATATGATCCCGGCAAAAATCAGGGATAGAAAAGATGAGAATCTTTCTTGTGCAATTACCCAAAATGGCCCACTTAGTTAAATGGTGGACAACAAAATTTCACAATAATATTTTTTAGAGAATGAGTCATTTTTTAAAAAGTATTTTCTATAAAATTATTTTATTTTTCTATCTTTAATAGTAACCTTAAATAAGTTAAAAAATAATTTTTTAACTTCTCTTATTTAACTTAGTATGAGACGGAGTTATTTTTCAAAAAAAAAAATTAGTGAAAAAAAATTTCTAAAAATAAGTTATATTTTTTATGTTGACAACAAATAATTTTTATTTTACTCTTTTTTTTTTTTATACTACCAAACATTAAAAAATATTAAAAATTATCTTTATACAAGATTTTCTATCGAAATAAACAATGTTGTACATTCAATCAACAAAGTATTTTAGAGTAGAATTAATCATATCTAAAAAATCTAATTAGACTAGCTCTAATCTTAGGAAACTACTGGTTTTTTTTTTGTTTTTTGTTTTTAAATTATTAATGATGAAATCATTACTGGATTTGGAGGTTGGTGCAAGGAAAAGGAAAGGATTACCCACTTATTATGTAGTCCACAAACAAATGTAGTAATAAAGCTTTCCATGAATTAACCAAAAAATAGGGAAAGAGATAAAGCAATGGTGTGCTATAGATATCTGACACTTTACCTGTCATTAAATGGTCAACTGGTGATATAATTATATTCTATAAATTGGGCATGCCACAATCTAAATATTCAATTGGCCGTTTTACTTCATTTAAGAAAACTAAATGAGTACATTTTAGCTGACGAGCAATATGCATTTAATTTGAGAATGGAAGTGGCCTTACTTTTATTATCGTAACTAGCATGTAGTCCGTGCTTACGTACAAAAATATTAACAATTGTGATGATAAGATATTCATCTAGAAAGATTCAGTTTCCACATTGAACTTAGAATCTTCTTGGAGGCGCCAATGAAGCGGTAATGTATGAGAGTATGAAATAAGGAAGAGTGAGATTGAATATTGTGTTTGAACCTGGCTTTACTCTTAGAAATCCGAAAGGAGGAAGAGAGGGTAGTGTGTGGATCTAGTTGGTAGAGGTTGAGAGAAAATGAGCAGATATGTGATGACAATATGACATTAGGAGCATTATCATTGTGGTTTAATTTTCTTGGCTTCCGTGTTAAATGTTAATGCATCATTTATTTGGGCACAAAAATTAGAAAATTTAGATAAGATACATGATACAAAATTGGAGTCCAATTTATAATCTAATTAGATTTTTTTTATTTTTTTGAGTTTTGGTTAGGACAAGTGGCGAAAATTGAGAATCCAAATCTAGACACGTGGCACAAAATTGAAACTCTAATTTGGAATTCTATTTGAGTTTCTCTCTACTTCACCTATTATTATATATATAGATTAATCCTTGAAATTTTATTTTTTTAATTACTCAAACTAGCACGTAATTCATGCAAAAAAACATAGATGTATTTAAAATCAAAAACACAAATTTCATTATAAAAATATAAATAATTAGTCAAATTATTAAAAAAAATAGCATGTAACACATGCATACGCATAGATACATTTAAAATTAAACAAAATTTTTATTATAAATATATAAATAATTAGTCAAATTATTTTTTTTATAAAAGTAAACGTGATTAGTCACATATTAAAATTCTGACTTAAATTTAATACTAATTATGATAATTTTTTTTAATTTTTTATAAAATAGAACGTGTGGTGATCTTTGTTGTGTGATGATTTTTATTGAGTATATGTGATTGGTTTTTTATTTATTTATTTAAATTTTATAGTTCATTATTATTAAATTCTTAATAATTTGCTCTCATTAACTCATTTGGTACAAAAATTAAAAAATTTAAATGAACACATGACGCAAACTTAAGCAGATAACTATGGTGTGGTACCACATAAATTTAGACACATGATCCAAAATTGGATTTTAATTTCAAATTCTAATTGAATTTTCTCTAAACTTTACCTATTAATATATATATATATATATATATATATATAACAACAATCATAACAAGAAGGTTAAGAAAAGACTAATCGAATATGCTTAGCATTTTTTTAAGAGTTAGGACTAAAAGAAAATTGTTCAAATTTGAGGGGCTACAATAAACAATCCCATTAGAGATCCTTTTGTTTTGATATCCAAAATTTGTTGGCTTCTTGTTCTAACTTCTAAGTTTCTTGATGAATTCTTAGGCATGCAAACTTTGCTCGCACACCTTAGCTAAATGGTCTCTTAATTGTAAAGTCTTTAGTTCTTTTTTTTTTTTTTTTTTTTGTGTGTTAAGTAGTTATCTTTCTTGTTTCGATGATGTTATCACGAAGAAAGCATGTTGTATTGTGTAATTGTTGTTTAATAAAGTCTAGATTCATAAAAAAATAAAAAATAAAAATAAAAATTCCATGAATTATTTATAAAAAATAAAAACATAATTTAAAAAATGGTATCATTCTTTCTTGCAACATTGCCAAAGAGAATAAACCTAATAATGCCATCGTGCAATAACACAATAATTAATACACAAAAGTCAAAAGAGCATCTTTTTTTTTTTAATTTATTTAAAAAAGAAAAAGAAAAAGAAAAAGAAAAAGTAAAAAAAGAGAGCAACGATCTTTTCTTTTTTACTAACCACCGACGACAAATTCCCGCCAAGGTTACTTAATCAATCACGCTACGCGATTTGTTGCCACGTGGCACCTCTCCAAAACCCGCCCAGTAAAAACCGGCGCGTATATAGCGTATTACATCTACTCTTTGTAGTAGTTCAACTTTCACCGTGTGTCAACGTCTCGTTTTCTTCGTCCTAGTATTTACTTTCAAATTCCATTTCATTAATATTAGTATCTCTCTCTCTCTCTCTCTGTTTCTGTTTCCTTCTCATTAGTTCGAACTTCGAATTCAACTACACGCATAAGAATTTTCCCCCAACGAACACCAAAGCCTTACTAAACACGTCGTCGTATTCTTTTGCTCCGACCAGCAACCGATTCAGTTTTGATCAAAACAACATGCTCTCTAGTTTTTGACTTCGATTTCTTTATTATTATTATTTTGATCCGATAAGCGTTGTAAATTCAACATGTCTGGTCCACTAGATCGCTTCGCAAGGCCTTGTGAGTATTCATGTTCATGTTCATGTTCTTTCATTTGATATCTCTTTTCCTCAAAATTACTTGTTTTGATTTTTTT
Organism: Lithocarpus polystachyus; assembly: GCA_033629205.1. Taxonomy (NCBI): domain Eukaryota; kingdom Viridiplantae; phylum Streptophyta; class Magnoliopsida; order Fagales; family Fagaceae; genus Lithocarpus; species Lithocarpus polystachyus. Next base: position 10,303,551 of record CM066163.1, on the reverse strand, counting down.
TTTTTTTTTTTGTTCTTTGATTTGTTCATGTAATTCTTGAATTCTTTTTGATTATTTGTAATTTAACTAGTTTTTGTGGATTCTATGGTTTTCAATTCAAATTTGTTTTTTTGTTTAATATTCTTTAATTAACTAGTTTTTTTGGTGGCTCAGAATGGTCAATATATTTTGTCTATTTGATAACGTAAATATAGATGCTCGAATCATTTTAAATTTGATTCCAATTAGAACTTTGTCTAGTCTTTATTCTTGACCATATGTTGATGACATATCAATTTTCAATTGTCTTATTGATAACCGGGAATCTTTAGTTTACTAATCAAAAAATGAATTCAAAAACTTCAACAATTAGGATTTTGCAATGAATTTCATGTTAGTCAGCCTATTATAGGGGCTGATTAAAGAGTTTATTTATTTTTTTAAATGTTTGTTTAGGCTTTGAGGGGTTTTCTGGGGGCCATGACGAAAGAAAAGAACGGAAATCGGATTTTGAAAACTCAGAGGATGACAAGAGGACTAGAATTGCGAGTCTAAAGAAGAAAGCAATCAATGCATCCAGCAAATTCAGACACTCTCTTAAGAAGAAGAAGAGCCGGAAGAAGAGTGGCGGCCTGATTAATTCTGTGTCGATTGAGGATGTTCGGGACGCTGGGGAGCTGCAGGCTGTAGATGCATTTCGACAGGCACTTATCTCGGAGGACTTGCTTCCTCCGAGACACGATGATTACCACATGTTGTTGAGGTGATCTCTCTTTCTATTCTTACATAAATTCTGTTTCTGTACTTGTTTCTGCCTTAAAGTTTTAGTAAGGACTGCATTATGGGACTTGTTGGGTTTGCCATTAGAATATGCCCTTGTTTATGCTTTTTGAGAAGCCATTTGTAAAATCCTGCCACTTGATTTGTTACCACAACATAATGGTGGCCTTTTGTGATGCCCCAGATTGTCTAGATTGAATAGAATGTGGGTTGTGTGGGTCTGTACTAAGTTCCACATCAAGCGTGTACTGGGTCAAATTAGGCTATAAAAATGATTACGAGGAGCTCTAATTGCAACTTGACTAGTTCTTTTGAAGAATTGTGCGGTTGTGGTTAGTGTTTTCCTCTAGCTTTCTCAATTAGGCTGTACTTGCTGGGAATGACATTATCTAGCTGTGGCCTTCATCAGTTCTCTGCCTTCTAGTCAAAGCTCCTTAGTGCCAGCTTTAAAAACTATAAATTGGTGTTTAATCATGCCTTGTCCTTTTATCTTCAAATTACTATTTTTTTTTTATAAGTAATAAAGATTTATTGATATAAAAAAAAAAAAAAAAGACACTCAAGTACACAGGGAGTATATAGGAGTATACATATCAAATACAAAAATTACATAAATCAAGTAAATCTAAAATTGAAGAAAAAGGTTGGTTTCTCCACACTGAGAACCAATCCAATAAGGTTCTGAAAAAATAGAAGCTTGAGGTCAGGCATAGAACGCTATTGTTTTCAAATTACTATATTATCTATTTAAAGACTTTTTCAATAATTTTCTCTGCATGCAGTCACATGTAAAAAAATATGTAACCTGAACTACCAGGCATTGGTGTTTGATCATGGCCTGTCTTTTTTTATTTTTTTATTTTTTTTTGAATTTCTATATACTCTGTATATCATATCAAGTTCTGTTTTTTTAATTGATGATAGTCTTGTGCGTATTGGTGTTTGTACTTTTAACCAATTTATATATATTTGGCGCTTGAAAGACGAGATATAGCAGGTTCAGCTTATACCATACATCTGTACAGTTTTCATTGTTGGGCTTTATGGTTGCAGATTCTTGAAAGCAAGGAGGTTTGACATTGAGAAAGCAAAGCAAATGTGGGCTAACATGATTCAATGGAGGAAAGACTTCGGTACGGACACAATTTTGGAGGTAAATGCTTTTCCTGCATTTTGAGGCAATTTTTTTGAGTTGTGACCCTCTCTTTGGGTTTTGTAGTAAATACTGAAATATTTCTGCTTTGACATGATGTTTTTTGTTTTTTGCTTTTTTTCCTTCAGGATTTTGAGTTTACTGAGTTAAATGAAGTTCTACAACACTACCCTCAGGGTTATCACGGTGTAGATAAGGAGGGAAGACCCATATATATTGAGAGATTGGGAAAAATTGATCCTAACAAGCTTATGCAAGTGACTACCTTGGAACGGTATTTGAGATACCATGTGCAGGGTTTTGAACGAATTTTTATAATTAAGTTTCCAGCTTGCTCGATAGCTGCAAAGAGACACATTGATTCAAGTACAACAATATTAGATGCTCAAGGCATTGTATGTTTGTTATTTTATTTTAGTATCTAAAGTTTTCTTGGCACCGTATTTGGTTTTGTATGGTGACATTCCTGTCTTATTTGTATGACTTATTACATTTCAGGGTTTTAAAAACCTAACCAAGACTGCGCGAGAACTCATCATGCGGCTGCAGAAGATTGATAATGACAACTATCCTGAAGTACGTCGTATTGGTTTTTACTACCCTTAAATTAGCTTCTGATATTAAGGAGATCTGTAGTAATATACATTCATGCCTTTTGTTCTAACATGTAAACCACATCTCTGCAGACACTTTACCGGATGTTTATAATTAATGCTGGCCCTGGTTTTAAGCTTCTATGGAATACAGTGAAAACTTTTCTTGATCCCAGAACAACTACAAAGATTCATGTATGTTCAAGGATATGTTAAATTTTTGCCTTTTTATATCGAATGAAGCATTTACTTTTTAAAGTGTTCAGAAATTACCTACAGGATTAACCGATATTGGAATTTTCTCTTAGGTTCTTGGGAACAAGTACCAGAGCAAATTACTTGAAATAATTGATTCAAGGTAATTGGATTTGGCTTTGAGGTTGTGGATATGCTGGTTCTTTTTTATTTTATAATTTATATTACACATTTTTTTCACCATGACTAAAAGTTTATATATAATGGGTCTTGTACAGTGAGTTGCCAGATTTTCTGGGTGGTAGCTGTACCTGTGCTGATCAGGGAGGTTGCATGAGGTCAGATAAAGGGCCATGGCAAGATCCAGACATATTAAAGGTCTGGTGCATATCTTGATATTGTTGATGTGTTCAGTTATTTAGCTTTTGTTTCACTACTTTTCTTATTTATCTCCTTGGCAACTGTACTTCACATATGGCTCAAACAAAATGATTGTATGTGTGTAGATGGTTCTTAATGGTGAAGCCAACTGTTCTAGACAAATAGTAACAGTTTCAACCAATGAGGGAGGGGTAATCGCTAGTGACAAGCCACAGTATCCAATGGTTGGTCTGCACTGTGGAAGCTGAGCTTTATGATTACAATCAGAAATCAAGTCTCTAATGTTGTTTTTATCATGTTGTTGATTCAGATAAGATATAGTGACACGTCTACTGCAGATTCAGGATCTGAAGTAGAAGAAATTACTTCTCCCAAAGCAAATAGGAGTTATTTACAACCAAGGTTGACTCCTGTCCGTGAAGAAGTAAGTTTTTGCAATTGATAATCATGTTTTATTTAAGAATGATTGGTCTGAGACACATCGTGATTAGCAAATCCAGCTTTACTTGCAAGTTTCTTAAATATGTTAGATGTTCCCAATAAAAAAGGCTTCTAGCAAGTTTGCCTCAGATTGTAAACTTGGTCATCATTCACTTTAGGTGAGAAGAGCCTTACCATCAATACAAAAAGGAATTTTCTATGTAGGCCGTTCTTGCATCCTTTTGGACGCACGGATTAATATGCTTCTTTGCAGATATTAACATGGTCATAGATAGATCACACAAAAGACTTTTTTAGATGTCTTTGCCTCTGTAAATAATACCGTTTTCAAAAGCATACGTATTATCCTATTATTTTGCCAGTTAGATTCTTAGGTAGCATGTTAATCATTTATTGTTGTGTTTTTTATTTGATTGTACATTGGATAACAAATGGTGCTTTCATTCATATATATATATATATATATAATTTTAAATTAGAGGGATTTGTGTATATATTTTAATAGTCGATACTGGCCAACTCAAAATTTCTGAGTCTCATGTATGCTTTATTAATTGCATTGAATTAATAGTAGATACTGGCTAAATCAAAACTTCTGATTTAAAAAAAATAAAAATAAAAACCAGAGATCTATGATAGCATGATACATGGGTATAGCTTTGGGTGCTTCAATCCTAACACTCAAACAAAAGGGGAAAATAAATGAATTGCTAAAGTAAAATTACAAAATCAACGCTTCAGTATTTCATTGACATCTTTATGCGGGAAATTCCTTTAACGTTATTATGAGGTCATCAAACTTCAGAGTTGATATGGTTTGATGTTTATTTAGGCTAGGGTCGCTGGTAAGATGAGCATTGCTGGTGGCTTCTTGGAGTATGATGAATACGTTCCCATGATTGACAAGGCTGTGGATGTGGGATGTGAGAAACAAGTCTCACGTGGAGAGCCATATGCTTCCAGAGGTAAATATCTAATTGCTCCTTCTTGAACCTTTTTTTTTTGTATAGCCTGGTCTTCATATGCAGCATGGGGGAGGGGGGGGGGGGGGGGGGGGGGGGGGGGTTGTTGTTGTGGAATGGCTCGCTGAAAGGTTTGGAAAATAAGTATATAAAGTTTAGTGTGGTAAGAGGCTTTCAAAGAGTGTACTTGTGTAGGATCCAATCCAAATTAAAAATATTTTACAAATTACCTATAAAAAATTACACCAACCTCCCTTGAGGTTTCACAAAATGACACTCCTTCCCCCACCCCCCCCCCCCCCCCCCCCCCCCTCCCTCCTCCCAAACATTTCAAGAATTGACATTCCCCCCTTGAGATTTAATAAAATACAATAGACAAGTCCATTCCTTCTCACATTGTTACTTTCCTTACTGAATATTCTATTTGATGGGAGTGTCAATGTGAGAGGGGATAGACTTATCCGTTGAATTTATAAAACCTTAAGGGTGGGAGAGTCATTTCTTGAAACTTTTGTGGAGTGTCATTTCATGAAACCTTAAGGGAAATTGGTATAATTTACCCTATTTCTTTTTTAAGAGTACAACTATTTTTATGGGGTCCAAAATCAATCACTTTCATTCTGCTAAAGACACCATCCTATCATCATGAAGCTATTATACCAATTACTATATTGATTCATCATTGATATAATTACTATGTCCAACTTATCATTTAGGTGGAAAAGAACAAACTATTTAAGCATTGGCTGTATGTCTCTACTTTAAGACTTGTATCAAACTTTGTTTTGAATTTGTACGTTTGATTATGTTTATCATAATTTTTGTGGTATCATAAATAGTATTATACATGAATGCAAAAAAAATAAAAATATATTTGATCATAATAATTTTAGTTTCTTCTCCCCTCCCCACCCCTTCCTCCCAATAAAAGAAGAAGAAAATTATTGGCTTTTGGCACTGTTCATATGCTATCATTATATTTTCTAATATACGATATATATTTCATGCTACTGAATAATCTTGGAGAGAAACAAGGAATTGCTGTCATCACCTATTGAATACAATTGCAGGGACACCCTCTCTGCCAAGTATGGAAAAGAGCCCAGAAGGAATTTTCACTCGCTTCTGGGCTGCCCTGGTGGCCTTCTTTGTTACCCTCTTTACTCTAGTACATTCCAAGGCATTTCAGATGACTAAGAAACTTCCTGACACTGTGCCTGATAATTCCTGCAACATTCCTGATCTGACTGTTCAATCAAATCCCAAGGAGGATTACCGCCCCCCTTCGCCTGCTCCAGGGTTTACAGAGGCAGAACTCCTCTTATCTGCTTTGAAAAAGTTGGGTGAGCTTGAGGAGAAAATGGACATGCTACAGGCAAAGCCATTTGAGATGCCTTATGAGAAAGCGGAGTTGTTGAATGCTGCTGTTTGTCGTGTGGATGCATTGGAAGCAGAGTTAATTGCGACAAAAAAGGTGACTACCTTGTTTGATAATTTCAAGCCAACCTAGTGACGGTAGTATTGTGATATGGTGATTTGTGGTATACATGTATTTTTTTTTTTTTTTTTTAAACTAGCGGCTTATTAAAAACATAATATGGTGACTTGATGTGGAGCTATAACTTTCGTTACTTGTGAGTCTAAATACTGGCTTGTATGTGAATAAATAGTATGATTTGTTTGTTCACGTTCTTTACTTTGAAAATCTTGCACTGTGCTTCATAGCTCAAAATACTTGCCCCACTACTCTGAGTCTGTATTTCCTATCTCTAGGGCAATAGATATCTGAATATGAAACTGAATTAGACTAGTTTAGATTGGAGTGAATATTCCTGTAACAATTGTCTATGCTGACAAGTAATTACATGTAGCAGATTGCTACTTGAGTTAAACAGTTAAAGCTTTAGAACTGGCTATCTGCTGACATTTACACAACATCCTTGGATCTGCTAGCCAATTTTTACTTGGTCTCATGTTTTAAATATTTGGCATCGGCCTATATTAGCAATGAGTACATGTGTAATATGCGTGGTTCATCTTTGTTCTCATTTTGTGCATTTTCAGTTACTGCCTATTTGTTAGTGATCTTATATGCTTCTTCTTGAGCAGGCTTTGCATGAAGCTTTAATGAGGCAGGAAGAACTTCTAGCATACATAGACAGACAGGAAGAAGCCAAGTTAAGGGTAAGTTTTAAGATTTTGTTTCTATCTACACTAGAATTCTTTCTTCACACCTCTTGTAGTCTTGTGCTAACTGATGATTGTGTTCATGTTTGTCGCGCAGAAAAAGAAATTTCTTTGCTGGTGAATAAGAGATTCGTGCAGTGTGGTGGTATGTTGGTACTACTTGATTTGTATGCTTGTATATTCACACAATAGTTTGTCTTCCTGAGTGATGTTTACATAAATAAAGAATTTTGTAATTAAAAATAGCCATTTTCACCTTTTGAGCTTTTCTCGCATATGTTCAAGTTATGTTTCTGGTGTGCGTGTGTATGCACATGCACATGCGCGTCAAGCAATCACTTTGATGGATCTAATCCTGAGTTGTGTAACCTTATGTTGAGTGGGGAAGTGGGGGAAAAGAACTGGTCTGTGGCTTTAAATTAAGTAATTATATTGTAGCAGAATATACATATAAGTTATTTGAATGAAGTCGTTTCCTTTGTCTTGCTTGTGATGGGGATCAAATCTTTATTTTTCTTTTTATAGTGAAGCATCAGGATTCATGACTTTAATGAACCCTGACATGGGCGCGATTCAGCACAGACCCAGACCAAAAAAATCAACAAGAAATTCAACTCTTAAACAAAGTCGGAGGGAGTTAAATGCTTGATAGGGTTGCCTTCCAAAATTCAATATCAAATCAATTTTGCTAAGAGATTTGTAGCTCAACTAGCATTTTCTTGTGTTTCCAACGAAATTATCCAAGTTTCAACTCCCTTCCCTTATTGTAATTATCAAAAAAAAAAAAAAAAAGTTCAATTTGTTTTTAAGAAAAAACTTCGGAAATTTGAAAGATTAAATTAAATGTTCGTTATACCTTTTTATGTTTGTTAACTCTAGTTCACTATTGTCAAGAGTCTTTTGTCACAATTAGTATTTTTATGGTGTTTCTAATGAAGATTTCTAGAATTAAAAATCTTCATTTCTTATAATATATATATATATATATATATATTTTTTTTTTTTTTTGCATCACCATCTCCCATAATTGTATTATTGAATCATAAAAAAACAGTTTGTTACACCAATCACGTCTTCTGTTGTGGAAAAAAAATTGTCTACGAAGTTATGTCCCAAACATTGCAAAAATGATCAGCTTAAAACAAAATTAGCGTTTTAACAAAAAATTGGGCAAAGAGTTGGCTGGTCTTGATCTTGAAGAAAAAGAACATGCAGCTCCCACAGGGAAGTCGTTATTTTAAAATTAAATTGGTTAAATAAATAAAAGCATTCATTAAAAGATAAACAAGAAGAAGAAGAACAACAACGTAACAATAACAATCAGCATAACATTTCTGTATAAATGAAATTGAATACATTTCCTGCGTTAACAGTCTTCAAATTTTCATCATATATCAGAAGAATCCATTTCTGACTAAAAAAAACACCATTTTCCTTAGCTAAACTAAATGGCCAATCTATAACCCTCAGTATCATACATCGAACTAAAATCTACGAAAAGAGTGAAAAAAAAAATATCAAGAAAAAGAAAAGGCCCATTTTGCTTGATTGAAAGGAGACTGATCGACACTACGTACTACTCTCTTGAGCTAGCTACACTTCCCTTACTCTTATTGAACAAGAAACCTTACCATTGAGTTCTGCACCTTTTTGCTCCCCAACTGCTTCTTCTGACTCTCAGGGTTTGTAGGAGCTGCATGTTCTTCTTCTTCAACAGCCTCCCGAATTGACCAATTTCCGCTCTTGCTCCCACATTGAGGGCAAACGTGATCTTGTTTCATTATCTATAACACTTTAATTTTGTTGGAACGTCTAAGTTGCTTCTTTTGACTCTTAACGGCGCCTGTGGGAGCTACATGTTCTTCCTCTTCAAAATCAAGACCTCCAATAGGAACATTCTCCTGAATTGACCAATTTTTGCTCTTGCTCCCCCATTGAGGGCGAACCTAATCTTGTTCCCCTTCTGTAACGCTTTAATTCTGTTGGAACGTTTAAGTTGCTTCTTCTGACTCTCAGTGTCTGTGGGCGTTGCATGTTCTTCTTCTTCAAGATCAAGACCTCCAATAGAAACGTCCTCCTGAATCGACCAATTTTCGCTCTTGCTCCCCCATTAAGGGTGAACGTGATCTTGTTCCCTTATCTGTAACACTTTAATTCTGTTGGAACATCTAAGTTGCTATTTCTGACTCTCAGTGTCTGTGGGAGTTGCATATTCTTCTTCTTCAAGATCAAGACCTCCAATAGGAACGTCCTCCTGAGTCAACCGATATTCGCTCTTGCTCTCCCATTGAGAGCGAACATGATCTTGTTCCCTTATCTGTAACGCTTTAATTCTGTTGGAACGTATAAGTTGCTTCTTCTGACTCTCAGCATTTGTGGGAGCTGCATGTTTCTTCTTCAAGATCAAGACCACCAGTCGGAATGTCCCCATGAATATTCGACTAATTTCTGAATATTTCACGACACAAGTTTCTTAATCTTTCATTCCCGGTTCGATTTCCCAACTTTAGGAGTTCAGGTCCAAGAATTTGGACCCCTTTTGGTTTCCATGTCGAAGTTACAGTTAGTAGTCCGTGAACAATTTCGTATTTGGAAGTCTTCGATATTCAATATTGCGCTTCACTGTCAATGATAGGAGCGTCAGATGAATGAGTAGTCTTTGACACGACATTTTCAGCCAGAGGAGTAGTAGTTTTAAACACAAAGCCGTTTATCTTCTTCAAGATTCGGCCAAGAAAACCCTCACCCGCCATTATATATATATATATATATATATATATATATATATATAGGAGAAATTATTGTGTAGTAGTCGGGACTACAAGGTCAGCATGCTGATCTTGTAGTCCCAGCCAATAAGAGATTGCAAGCTCAGCATAATAAGTGATCTGGTAGTTCTAAATGTGAAAAAGCCTTTTATGTTCAATTTATCAACATGAATAGTTGATTCCAAAAATGTTTAAGAAATGTTTATTCGATCAAAGCTCAAAAGGTATATAATAGGACTTTGCAAGTGTTCTAATATGATGTGCATGCCATTCTCTAAAATATGTTGAACCTCTTTTTCAAGCGTAGTGCGTACTCATGCATAGTACTTGCAAAGTTGCAATTGCAAATAAGCTCTACAATTGAGATATAGAAACAAAGATTAACGGTAAAAATTCAATTAAAATCTATTTAGCCCATTATCAGAACAAATTTAAAGTTCTCACTTATCAGTGTCCACCCTAACACTTTATGAGTGTGAGTGTGAGTGTGTAAAAGAGAATTTCTAAGAGTATTAAGTTGCAAGAATTGAAATTTCCAAGAGTTGACATTTATTATGTTCAAATATACTCAAAATTTGAATTGATACCAGATTATAGACAACACTAAATATGAATATATGTATATATATATATATATATAATTTAATGGTTTAGGATAATCTTTTATCAACTTATTTGGTAACTAAAGAAATTATAATTTTTCATTTCACTCATCTAAAAAGAGAAGAAATTATGATTTGACCATTATAGATGGTTTTTAAACATCTTATTTGGACCAAAAAAACAAATTTTATCTTATATAACTAGTTTTAATAAAGAGGGAAAAAGGAGGAATTTTTTTATTTAATTTTTTTGTGAATAGCTAGAATAAAGTTAAATTTAAATGTTACTCAAATCAGCCAAGTTTCCATTCATTTCTCAAGACCCTAACTGGAGATTAACTGGTATAGGGGCAAACAAGAGTTGGTTCAAATTCAGACGATCATGATAAGGTGCTCTCTTTGGGACACAGAGAATAAAGTCCTATTTTTTTGTTTGTCTGTATAGATTGTTGTTAGTTCAATATCAGTAGTAGCTCAACTGAAGTAGGATTAAGTTGACAATTTCTAGATTTAATACTTGAATAGACTGTAAAAGAGGCGCATGAGGCCAACCTATTTTATTTTAGAAAAAGTTTGGGCACAAGTCTACAACTTCTACTAAAAAAAATTAACATGACTACATATTTTAAAATTTTAATAATGAGATTGCATGTTATTTATGTTCTTAACATGCATGGCAAATTTTGCACAAATTAGATGTTATTTACCATTTGATCCATAATTTTAGACTATAAAAATTTGAAATTTAAAAACTTGATTGATAACATAGCTTTTTTTTTTTAAGGAAGGATTTTTTACATAGCTATTGATCTTTGATCTTCTGAAAATTTTGCAAACACAGTGGATAAAAAAAAATTATAATGCAATAATAGATTTGTCAAAATTCACATCCAATAAAAAAACTACTAACTAGAGTTATAGCCATTGACTACAACCAAATTTATAACCAAAATTTGTTCTTTTATTTTAGTTGCTTCCTAATTAATTTGGTAATTCTTTTTTGTTTCATTTAGGAATCTTAGCAGTCATTTAATGCATCTTATTTAAAAGATGTTGGTGAAAAATACAATAACAATGGAAATAACACAAAGAGAAACTGAATATTACTTCTGAATATTATTAAGTTGAAGAGGAAATACACAACACTTATTTGGACTGAGGCGCGGCACTCGCTCTCTTTAAGGAGATTCAAGCCCTTGGTTGGCTAAACTTCGTAACCGGTGCAGACCTTCTCTGACTTGTCTCTCCCAGGATACAACAGCCCAACAAGCGTTGTATGACTAGAACAGCTTCTGCACAAAGTGTTCAAGCCCAAAGCTCCACCAGAAAGAACACCCTTCCTTGCCAAGAATCTCTCTTTTTTTAGTGTGTATTGCTGTGTGTTTTTTCAGTAACTTGGATTGGATTTGCTTGAGTCTATTTATAGAATTTATTCTGATTAATTAGGTCCATAATTCTGATGTAGTGGATGTTACAAGATTAATTGTTGGATATTAATCTGATGGGCTGGAGTTACACAATTAATGGTGAGATAAGGAGTTTCTGAAAAGGCCCAAACGGATAGTCCATTAAGTGGGTTATCCAAGGGGCTGATTCATTTCCAAAAGGGGCTGATTCACCTCCACTCTTCACCTCCCCCTTGCGCACGTATCTAGCCCATTATCTGAGACAATTCATGTTAGCCCATTAATCACCACAATTAAAAAGAATAAAAAAGTCTCTCTCCTTTTCAAATTGGGATTAAACATTCTCACTAACTCTTTATCTTCCATATTCACTCTCATAATCTTTACATTTATTTTGTAACATTCATACATTTTTATCATATAATATTAAAATGCTCCAACAAAAGATTTCTATAACTGGGCCGTTAGAAAAAACACAAAAAAAAAGGGAGCTCGATGACCTCTCTTCAATTTTCTCTCATAATAGAGAATAAATGATTTAGTTGGTTGTGAAAGAAAAATAGAAAAAATGAGAAAGAAATCCTTGTTTTGTTTCACTAAGATGCATTGTTTTCATCATGTATTGTGATCTTTGGTGTTTAAAACCAAGAAACTGAAAATAGCTAAAAAGCTGTTTTCAATTTCCTTTATAAATTGAGATTTGGAATCTATTTTTATATTTGGTTTGTTTTGAGTTACCAAACAAGTTTTCAGTCCTAGAAAATAGAAAATTAAGAAAGAAAAAGAAGCAGTTACCAAACATACCCATATTTGTTATCTTAGTATTAATCTAGAAAGCACAGACGCGTCGTACCGCTGTGGATGCGGTTGCATGCGCGTCCACAATCGATTTTTTTTTTCCCGTTTTCCGATTCAGTCCAATTCAGTTCGAAACGGGCCAAAACAGGCCCTATAGGCCAAAATAAGTGTTTAAAAAAAAAGTAAAAAATTTTGTCAAAACACACCATTTTGACATCTTAGTTTAAAGAAAAAACCCTAAACTCATATCAAACTCTCTTATTCTCTCTGTCTCTTTCTCTACTATTACTCTTAAATTGGTATATGTTTACCATTATATGAAAAAAATATGCTTAGCAATATGTAAAAAAATATAAATAATAATTTATTAATAAACGTATTCCGTCGCATCCGCATCCTATTTTTTCAAAAATAACCAAGTCGTCGCATTGCATTGCACTTGCACCCACACCCACACCCAAACCCGAATATGCACCTGTGTTTCCTAGGTATTAATATAATATAAAGGGTGAAAAACTCAGATGCTTTCAGTACAAGCACCAATTTCAATCAATTTCAAAAGGCTGCTTTTGGGTACGGTATACCAATATAACATGTCATGGTTGTCATAAAAAATTGTCTACAAAGTTATGTCCCAAACACTGCTAAAAGGATTAGCTTAAAAAAAATAGCTTTTTAGCACAAAAAAAAAAAAAAGGGCATAAAGTTGGCTGGTCTACTCCCAAATATGCGAATTTTTTTTCCATTTAACTTTATTATTAAAAAAAAATTTGTTATTTGATAAGACGCAAAAGAAAGTGGAAAACTAGCATCTCGAGTTTTTAAAACTCGAGTTCAATTGCAAATCGAGTTTTAAAAACTCGAGTTCCAGAATTTTTACGAACTTATGTGGACAAAAACTCCACGTGGAACTCGAGTCTTAGAGACTCGAGTTCCAGAGCAAAAACACGAAGAGGTCCACGGGGAAGAAAAAGAAAAGAAGAAGATCGAAATCGCGATCCATGGGGAAGAAAAAGAAAAGAAGAAGAAAAGAAGAAGATCAGGATCGCGATCAGGATTCGGATCCGGATCCGGATTCGGATCGCGATCGCGATCCCGATTTAGATCGCGATCTGGATCCAGTTCGCGATCCTGATTGCGATCGCGATCGCGATCGCGATTTGGATCCAGTTCACGATCCCGATCTAACGACGAAGAACAACGATAATCTGAGAGGAACATCCGTCTTTGGTTTGGATCCCAATCGCGATCGCGATCCCGATCGTCGTCAGATCATTGGTTCTTCTTCTGTTTCAGTTCTTCAGTTCTTTAGTTTCTTCAATTCTTTCAGTTCTTCAGTTTCTCAAGTTCTTCTTCGGTTTTGCTTTTTAGAAATCGAGTCTCTTAGTCTCGAGATCTACGTGGCATTTTATGTCCACCTTATCAGCCCAAAGGCTTGCAAAGCGAGTCTTTGAGACTCGAGTTTTAATTTAGATCTCGAGTTTCTAAAACTCGAGATGCTAGTTTACTTAATCAAAAATTTTTATTGTTAACTTACTATATTGTCCTCCCTCATGTGGTTATTCTGCACATTCCCCCCAAATATGCCGACGGAAACCAAATTTCATGTGAAAAAGGCTCAATTCCATGATAAAAATTTAGTAGTTAATAAATATAAAGGTGAATAAAGTATCATGTTATTTAAAATTATTTATTATTCTTTATATACAAAGTGGAATAAAATTTTAAAAGATGTGCCTTTATATATATATTCATCATTTACCAAATCTTTATCACGAATTGATTTCTCTCCATTTAGAGATAAATAATAAAGATCATGAATTTGAAAAATAAAGTGAATTATTAATTCATTTTAATTTGAACAAAGTTTTCCTCCAAATTAATTTGAAGGAATCTCCACCAACTATTACATAAAAACTTATAAAATTGTATATATATATATATATATATATTATTTAAACAAGTCACATGATTCATTAAATAAGTCATAAATATACACGCAAATGGTTTTATCAGTCACCAAGTTGGAGGAATTTTTCTATAAACTTGTCTGGTGATAAATTTTTTCCTTTCAACCTTATTACAGGCTCACTTCAAAGATTAACAAAGGCCATAAGCACTTGTAGCAGTGGAGCTAAAAAGCTATATAGCTATTTTAACTCCACCAAAACACAAAAATAACCATACAGCAGTGGAGCTAAAACTATTTTTTTAGTTTTGTTGCTATAGTGCACATCTATCTATGGATGTGCGTTGAAGTTTAGAGCTAAAAAAAAATAAAAAATTTATTCTCTGCCCGGTTGTGTGTGTGGCTGTGATGGTTGTGTATAATGAATATATTGTTTTATTATAGTAAATATCTTATTTTATTGTAATGTTTATATTATTTTATTGTGTTGAAAGCTAAAATAGATCCACTGTTATAATATGTATGTAAGTAAAATAGATAATGTAACCTTTTATAGTGCCAAATAGCTAAATTGGATGCTTAAAACCCATTTTGTAATGCTTCGGTATTCAAAATTCAAATTATCTCTAACTTAATAATCTATATATATAATAATAGGTAAAGTAGAGAGAAAATTCAATTAAATTTTTAATTGGAATTCAATTAGTGTCTAATTTTACGCTACGTGTCTCATCTAATCTAAATTTTAGAATTTTGTGCCAAGTGAATTAATTTAGATAAAAATTGAATTTCAATTAGAGTTTAATTTTGTTCCACGTGTCTTATCTAATTTAAATTTTTAAATTTTTGTGTCAAATTAGTTAATTTAATGTAGAAAACGAGAAGTCCAATATAATAAACCATAAAAAAAATAATCATATATATAATATGTAATTGTGATTATTTTTAAATATACCTATGTATATGCACGGAGTTACACGGCGAAAATGGGCAATTAGCCCCATTTTCAGAACTAATTAGTTAGTAGGCAAGATTTTCAAACTATATATTTTACTAGCATCTCGAGTCTAAAAGACTCGATTTTGGGGCTATAAATCGAGTCTTTAATGCTCGATTTTTATAGTCTGATCATGTCTGATGTGGCGTTTTTTTTTCATGTGGCGTCTACGTGGAAATCGAGTATCTAACACTCGATTTCTAAAATAAAAAACCCATTTCACCCAACATCCAAACCCAGAAAATAGAGAGGAAAAATCAGAAGGACAAAAACCCACTCATCGGAGAAGAAACAGATAGATCGGAGAGAGATGAAGGTTGGGGGAGAAGAAGGGGCTGGCGTGCGGCCTGGGCTGCACGCGATCTGGGCTGCGCCGGCCTGGTCATCGGAGAAGAAAGAGATCAGATCGGAGAGAGATGAAGATCGGGGGAGAAGAAGGGGCTGGCGCGCGGCCTGGGCTGCGCGCGGCCTGGGCTCTCTCCGATCTGGGCTCGTCTTCCTCTCCTAATTTCCCATGTGTTTGTCCGGTGAGTCTGAAAATGCATTTGTCTGTGGACTTAAACTTTTTTTTGTTTTCTATTCTGGAAATCGAGTCTTTGAGACTCGATTTTCAAGTGCTCGCCACGTCAGATCAAGTGCCATGTCAGACTTACCGGATCATGAAAATCGAGCATCAAAAACTCGATTTAGAAGCCCAAAATCGAGTCTCTTAGACTCGAGATGCTAGTAAAAAATATAGTTTAAAAATCTTGCCTACTAACTAATTAGTTCTGAAAATGGGGCTAATTGCCCATTTTTGCCGAGTTACACGCTAACGATAATAAATAAATAAAAAGCGCAGTGGGCTTATTTCACTAGTCCTTGCCCAATCGTTGTTAAGCTGGGCTTCTCAAGCCCGATACATGGCACTGACAAATTGATCTGATGCAAGTTCCCTCTCTTCTTTACCGTGATATCATATGATTCTTATTATCCAAACCCCCATCACCACGTAAAGCAAATTTGTCAATTTTCGCTGCTTTTGAATCTGAAAAGCTTCCCGGCTACTTTGACTCTCTACTAATCCCTAATCTCTCTCTCTCTCTCGAATTTCGTTTTGAGGTCAGTACTCTCTACTCTGTAACCTTAAATCTTTAATTATAGATACTGCGATTTCATTTTCATGCTTCAATTTATACATTGTGTTGGCTCTCTTTTTAGGAACAAATGAGTTAAATCAGGTTAGCTTTTCAGCACATGTACAGATGCTGATACAATATTATGGTCTGAGGAACATCTCTTTTTCCAAGGTTTCTATATTAGCGTACCATACATGTTTTCTTGGATTAATTTTATTACATAAAAGCTTACAAACTGACTAGTCGCGAAAAAATGTAATACAGACATATTTATTATATTGTTGAAGTGATGTTAATCACAGTTATTGTTACTTTAAGTCTTTTGTAGTAAAATTGGTCTTAGTTTTAGAATTTTCCCTATTGAAAATTTGCAATTGGCAATCATAGATCAACTACGGATGCCAATTTTAATAACAGACCCTTGTCTTTCATTTCCTTTTATGATTTCAGAGAGTAATGTATATGAGGGTTACTATGTATTTATTAGGAATTTTTTAAAATTATGTGGTCACTGTTCTTTACTCATTGTTAACAGGTTCTTCTGAGTTCCTTCAATAGTTGCTTCCTTAATCTCACTTCTGTGTCTGCATCCTCAAGCTTATCTGGAGTCTTGAATGTGACTGTGAAGCATAGATCTTATCGAAGGTTTTCTGTCATGGCTGGTGGGATTCCGACTAGTGTTTCTAATGGTGATGTGGATGTGGGTGCTGATAATCAGAGGACTTATCAAGTTGTAGTGGCTGCTACTCGTGATATGGGAATTGGGAAGGATGGTAAATTACCATGGAGATTGCTTTCCGACCCCAAATTTTTCAAGGAGCTCACAATGACTACCTCTGATACCGGGAAGAAGAATGCAGTAGTAATGGGTAGGAAAACATGGGAAAGTATCCCCCCTAAATACCGTCCTTTACCTGGTCGCCTGAATGTTGTGCTGACTCGTTCTGGGAATTTTGATATTGCAACTGCTGAGGATGTTGTAACATGTGGAAACATTCCTTCAGCTTTAAAATTATTGGCAGAAGCTCCTTATTCTTTATCAATAGAGAGAATTTTTATTATTGGAGGCGGCCAGATATTAAGGTAATTTGATCATTTATGAATAAATCATAATGCTATATAATGTACTGGTAAGGCAGATATTGATGGTTTTGGTACAGGGAAACACTCAACGCACCACAATGTGCTGCCATCCACATTACAGAAATTGAGACCAGCATTGAATGTGACACTTTCATTCCCACTATTGATTTCTCTGTATTTCAGCCATGGTACTCATCCCTCCCATTGGTGGAAAATAATATTCGATATTCTTTTGCGAGCTATGTTCGCGTAAGAAGTTCTGCTATTGAAGCTCATGCTTCAAGAAGTAAGGATTCTAATAAGTTTGAGGTAGAAAGGTTTACCTTCCTCCCAAAGATGATCTTTGAGAGACATGATGAGTATATGTACCTGAAATTGCTTGATGAAATTATCTCAAGTGGCACCCAGAAAGATGACAGGACAGGGACTGGTACTTTATCAAAATTCGGTTGCCAGGTAGCATGGAACTCAGATTACCTATGTATCTTTGTGTTTTTCATTTTTGTGATACTGGCCATTTTATTCATACTCCAATTCTGGCTTGCAGATAAGCATTTCTGTTTGCATTTTTCTAATACTTGTACTCTTTGCAGATGCGTTTCAATCTTCGTAGATCTTTTCCACTTCTTACAACTAAGGTATTTTTTCACTTCTGGATTGCTTCTTGATTACCTCTTCGTAGATCTTTTCCACTTCTTACAACTAAGGTATTTTTTCACTTCTGGATTGCTTCTTGATTACAGTGTGTTCTATCTAAGTTGCTATTTTCCACTCTTCTGGTTGTGTTTTGGCATTTTGGAGAAGTTTGCTTGTCATCAGCTCACTTTGGGTCACTAAAACTTTTTAGCCCTTTCTGGAAAATTTTCATCAATGTTTCCTAAAGCTGGTAACTATGGTTTTTTTTTTTTTTCTTTTTTAAAATTACTAGAGAGTTTTTTGGCGAGGAGTTGTTGAAGAGCTGTTGTGGTTTATCAGTGGTTCAACAAATGCAAAGGTAATATATCATATTGTCCTATTGTTGGCATGTAATATTAGTTTTTGGGTTCATACATATTGATTTAAATTTTGTCAATAAAGATGTATGCTTAAACTAGTAATAGTAATCACTATATGGAATCCCATAATTTTATGATTAAATACTCAAGACTAGTTTCCTTATATGACTCAGCTGTGGTGATGGTGGTGGTCTTGTCCATTTCAGAATGTTACAATACTGACAGTTCACAATTCATGTCTTTTTACTTTTTCATACAACTTTTATTTCTGGAAAATGTGTTGAAGATTCTATCTCTTTTGTAAATTAATTATGGGGAAGTTGGAAATGAGTTACAAATGTTGTTGCCAATAGGTTCTACAGGAGAAAGGCGTAAATATATGGAATGGGAATGCATCCAGAGACTACCTTGACAGGCAATTACTAATATATCAGAATCTGATTTATCAAAATATTATTCTGGATATGCAAATCTAACTAGTATATATCTATATTTTTA
Source organism: Lithocarpus polystachyus (assembly GCA_033629205.1). NCBI lineage: Eukaryota > Viridiplantae > Streptophyta > Magnoliopsida > Fagales > Fagaceae > Lithocarpus > Lithocarpus polystachyus. Next base: position 10,284,706 of record CM066163.1, on the reverse strand, counting down.
GAATTGGTTTGTCAGATAGGGAAGAGGGTGACTTGGGGCCCATTTATGGATTCCAGTGGAGACACTTTGGTGCCAGGTCAGTGATTATAATTTACCTAAAGAAATCGTAACTTCCGTTCACCATTTAGTCATCCTCTGTAAATGTTCGATTTTACAGTTATACCAACATGCATGCTGACTATACCGGCCAAGGATTTGATCAGTTGTCAGATGTTATTGACAAGATTAAGAATAGGCCAGATGACCGGCGGATAATCCTATCGGCATGGAATCCATCAGACCTTAACTTGATGGCACTTCCCCCTTGTCACATGTTTGCCCAGGTAAAATGCTATTAATCTTGAAATTTTCATTTATTTGTTGTTTGTTATGGTAATCTGCAAACTTATGTACTCGTACTTCTTACAGTTTTATGTAGCCAATGGGGAGCTATCCTGTCAAATGTATCAGCGGTCTGCTGATATGGGTCTTGGTGTTCCATTTAATGTTGCGTCCTATGCGTTATTGACATACATGATTGCTCAAGTTTGTGGTATGCATCCATTTCAATATCAGAGAGACGAAATTTTGTTAGAAATTTCAATTTATAGTTGTCATCTTCTTAGCTTTATATATAAATTTTTGTGTTGTTATTGATCATCTTACTTACGGAACCTTGTTAAGATTTTTTTTTTTTTTTTCAATGTCAATTTGCCTTTACAGGCCTCACTCCTGGTGATTTCATCCATATAATTGGGGATGCTCATGTTTATAAGACTCATAGCATGCCTCTGAAGGAGCAGCTTCAGAAACTTCCCAAACCTTTTCCTGTGAGTAGAACTAAGCATCAAAAACTGCTGCTTGCATTTGATGAATGTTTAAGATATTGGAATACCTAAGTACTCTTTCAGCTTTAATGTTTTGAATTTCACTCTGTTTGTAATGTATTTATCCAGTACTTGGTCAGCCCTTCTTATGATGCTATCTTTTATTGGTTATAACTTATAAGATTTTTTTAGAAACCTGAGTCTTCAAAACGAATTCCTATTTTTATCTTCTTTTTTGTTTGTTTATATCAAAAGAAAATTTATACTTAACAGTTACGAAGCAGCCTTTCCCTCGATGATCCCTGGAATTCTTTCAGGCTGGTCAGTAAGGGAAAAATTGCGCTAGTTGTACTGTCTGAATGCCTAATGCCTGAACCTTTAAAATTGATTTTCCTTTCTGCTTTTTCACAAAGTTAACAAAATTCTATTGGAATTTGGAGTATGTCTTGAAAAACAAGTGACACATGGGAAACGTGCAATACAGGATGATTTGTAAATTTTTCTTGTTGCCATCTCATTAACAAATCTATTCTCTTGTCCATACTGTGCAGATTTTGAAGATCAATCCAGAGAAGAAGGACATAGATTCATTTGTGGCAGCTGACTTTGAACTTATAGGTTATAATCCACACCAGAAGTTAGAAATGAAAATGGCAGTATAGAGCTCTAAAATGTTAGTACAGTGCTTTTGGGTAGTTTTCTCCTTGAGCCTAAGCCGGTTTTCGAGGCACCCATTATTATTGATTCATAATTATTTATACCTGCCTTTTGTATTATGGGGGCACTTTTTTTCCTTAATTAGTCATATGAAACTTGCCTATATGTGTTTGCTTCTAGGTTTTTTCATTTTTACAATAATGTACCTTGCAAAGGCACTTAAAATTTCTTAATGACCAATGGGTGTTGATTCTTAATGATTTTTCATGTGAACAAAATCATTCTGCTGCTTTGTTCAAATGGAGTCATCATGGTATCGATGTTTAGTAAAGGACCATAAATGGAAGTCTTAATCATTTATAGAAATCCTGAACTGACATTACTTTTAAATAGTAAACATAAAAACATTCTGTTGTGTTTAAGCAATTATGCTACAGGAAATATGAGGATGCAGTTGGTATTGTCTGTATAAACAAAGCTTTGGAGTAAGTTAGATTGGATGTAGTTGGTATTGTCTGTATAAACGAAGCTTTGGAGTAAGTTAGATCAAGCTTCACATCTGTGGTGTGGAACATTAGTTTTTGACATTATTAATATCTCTTAGGTTATAATGCATTTGTAGCTACCATCAAAAGTGAGAGATGAAGATTACATGGTTTGCATCATGTATGTTGGCTGAATGAAATCCATAGTATGTGTCCATTTGTGTTTTTAATTTGTTTCTCCTCCAACAAACAAGTTTTGTGCGCTGCTTGGTGAATAGTGTTTGGTACAGTTTTGACATTTGAGCTGGGGATCTCACTGACGAGGTATTGTCAATAGCAATTTATCAATATGAATATGATGCAGACTATTGTAGCATGCCTATCATGTTAGAACCCTAGATATAATAGAAGTTTATTGCTTTTTTTTTTTTTTTTTTTTTGTGGTCATATTAATTAAAAAAAAATATTAATATGAAATTCTGACCCTAAAATGCAAATTGGGGTTTTGTATAAAAATTCCAACAAAAAGGAGAGGAAAAAAAAGCAGTGTCTTACTCTTGGCTAACTACCCCATTACTAATTCCTTCAACTTCAATTGTTTGTCCACTGGGCTACTTGATGCCCGGTTAATTTCCATCTTTTTTGTTCTGGAGGAACTTGATAAGCCCCTGTAGGGCGACTTCTACTGAGTCACTTTTCATCAACTCTCCTGCAACTTCTGCAGGTGTTGCCTCAGCCTTCTCTAGCAAGTCTTCTATGTCTCTGAACAGTGGGTGATCCTGAATTTGCAAGTAATTAGAAGCTAATGTCTTGAGTCCGCTATACGAGCAATATGACATATGGAGGTGCACATCCATACGACCAGGCCTCAACAGTGCTGGATCAAGGCGGTCTTTGTGATTCGTTGTGAATACAATGATTCGCTCGTCTCCACAGCTTGACCATAAGCCATCAATGAAGTTTAGCAGACCCGAGAGCGAAACCTGTAAGGAATGAATATTAAATTGTTTTGAAGCTTCTCGATTATGCGAATAGAGAAACAGGGAGTTACCTTCTCATCCTCTAAAGACATGGCTTTGTTGTTCGATTCCCGATTCTGCATCTCAGTTGAACAATCAACGTCCTCTATTACCAATATAGATTTACTAGCCGTTCCAATCAACAACCGCCTAAGATCAGAATTGCACTGAACCTCCTTCAAATCCATATCATAGATATCAAATTTAAGATAATTAGCCATGGCTGCAACTAGGCTTGACTTTCCTGTACCGGGCGGTCCATACAACAAATACCCACGTTTCCAGGCCTTCCCTACTCTCCTATAGTACTCCTTTCTCCCTCTAAACCTGTCAAGATCCTCAATTAACATATTCTTCAAATCCGGGTCCATAGCCATTGTACGAAAAGTTGCTGGGTGGTCAAGGTTGATTGAGCTCCAATAGTCAGTACCATTATAGTCAATGGTATGAAGCTTCACTGTCTTCCTCTGTTCTCTTATTGCTTTTGCTTGCTCTAGAACATACGGTAAGTAATATCTCAGCACCATGTCTCTATGTTTCTTGTGAAAACTCAGCTCAAAGTGTCGTGTCTCCGATGCTGCAAACCCTTGTTGATAGCTCCTTGTATTTGAAACCGGCTTGTCATTGCGCGAAGACACCAAAACCCACTTGAATTTCACACCGTTGTATAAATCCACCAGTTCTTCACCCTTGTCAATTGTCACTGCCAGTTCCCTCTCTTTCTCCATCTTGTTAACCTTAATTCTTGCTGTCAAAGGCGATTGCTTCTCGCCCAAGTAAACATTGGCTGCCTCGAACATGTGGTTTGCAATGAGCCCATCAAACTCTTGGACAACAACAGTGAGTTGGGATAATAAACGAGTGGAGAGTCTCTGCAGGCCTGAATGGAAGTAGTCCTGGACAGAGGTGGGGACGACGTTGTTGATGGTTTGGAAGAGAATGGCTGAAGCAGCGAGTGAGGTAGCTGCTGATAGAATGATTTTGGAGGAGGGTGTGGTGGTTTCTGGTGAGCACATCATTTGGTGCTGAAGGTCGTAATTGATGAGAGGTTTTTTTTTTTTAGAAGAGTTCTTAGAAATATGAGTGTTTAAGAAGGGTTTAAAGAATTGGGAATTCTAGAATACTCTTTCACTCTCTAGAACCGTGACGAGGGCCTCATTAAACTTCGGCGTGACGCAAAATGCATTAAAAAAAACCGCAAGCTGTACTTGTTGAACGGTGATGTGGCGCTATGTGATCGTAGATTGAAAAGCAACGGTGCACAGTACAGCTACATAGGTGAGAGAGTACCCAAGTCTCAAACATGTAAGTTTTGACTTGTATGCTGAAAAGATGTTCAACCCATTAAACATAGGGAAGTCGTTAAAAAAAAAAAAGTAGAAAATAACATTTTACTTAATTTAGCTAAAGATCAAATACAATTTAATCAGAACTTATTTAGACTTATTTATCCAAAAAAAAAAAAAAACAATGAATTCTTATCAGTTTAAAAGAAAGTATTAAAATAAATTGAACAAATTTAATCCTAAGGTTTTCATAGTTACCATTAAATTTTAGTCTATGGTTTTATGACACATCTATTACATGATAATTGCTCTGGAAAAATACTTTAAGAAGTAACAAAAAATTAAAAAATAAATTAAAATTGAATTCTATATTTTAAAAAGCATATTGTGCATAAGTTTTACTATATTAATTAATTAATTATTAAACACAAAATTATGATAGATTTTCAAATTAATATAATAATTTTATTCTAAAGTTGGAGTAGAGTTCGAATGTTTTGAAACTTTGTTTTGTGTTGCACATGATTAAATGTGTTTTGGTAATAGAGTTTCATTTAAATTGAACCATCTTGAGGGTGTATCCACTTGTTCTATAGAGAAGATTGTCAATTTGGCACAATTAAGACACCTAAGACCCTACTTTTATTATATAGCATACTAGTTGCTAACTTATGCTTTGCACGGGAAAGCTATCAAATATGAGTTAGAAGATTATTCTAATCACACACACCATTTTCTCTTTTTCTTCCTTAATTTTCATACACTTACAACTCTGTTTCAGGCTTGACGCTTGAATTCAAATATAATTTCATTTAGTTTTGTGTTGCGTAGGATTAAATGTGTTTTGTTTCCTATGTTGAGGCTCTTTTGTTACTATTAATGTGTATTTCTAAGTTCTAATAGTTACATTGTATTTTTTTTTTTTTTTTTTGATAGGTAATTACACATACAAACTAGTCTCATCACATGTGCTTTACATGTGCAATAAGGCTCATTTTTTATTTTGAGTTTAATGTAATTTTTCAATTTGAATTTTTCTTTTGTTAGTGAGGTTACACGTAAAGGGTTTTTGTGTGTGTGTGTGTGTGTGTGTGTGTGTGTGTGATAGGGTGAAGGGATTTTTAAGAAGCTAAAATTTAGAATTTTGAAAATGTGTAAACTGCTGAGTTTAATGTGTGTTAGTTTTTAGGAAAAAAGTTTATCTAGTAGGTTTTTTTTTTTTTTTTTTGAATTACAATTTTAACCCTATTTTTTATTTTTTAGAAATAAGGATTTTCTTATTAGATTAGGGGCATTGTTGATATTTTATGAAGTCATAACTAACTTTCTGAATTATCTTTTTATATATATATATATATATATATATAAACCTAAAACCAATTCCAAAACCCAAATCCTGTTCTTTTATTCAATATCATAAATTGGGAGGCATGACTTTGGACTACTTAAATATCAAGAATCATTCAAGAGAGACAGAAAGATTGTTAGGAACCTTATTCCTAAGAGAGATGTTGCTTATACAAAATGGCTTGAAAGCTAAGAGAGCAAGCAATAAAGGTTGAATGTTATTTTTTTTGTATAGAGTTTATTACAATCATATTACACTCTTATGCTAAACTGCTCGAGCAACATACAAGTTGTTAGCCTTAACCATTTATGCTAACTACCTAACTCATTCTAAATTAGTCACATGCTGGATTATAATGAGCACACGCCTAATTAACCATGGCTGCTAGGGGTGGCAATTCGTGTTCACATTTCGGGTTCGTGTCGTGTCAACTCATAAGTATCTGACTATATAGGTCAACACCAACCCGACATATTTATTAAACGGGTTAAGATTTCTCAACCCTCACACGGCTCATTTATTAAATGAGTTAATCGTGTTGACTTGTTTATCAGATTTTATCAAAATAAAAAGAAAAAGAAAATTATAAAAAACAAACAAATAAATATTTTTATTATAAAAATCAAAACTAACGAGTAAATGCATCGCAAATAATCATTCAAAATTAAAGCATATTCCAATATCACAAATAATCAATCACAATATGTCAAAGAAAATAAATTACAACAACTAATAAATTTATATACCTAGAGTTTAAAGGGTATATTGGTAAAATGTCATTTAATTAAACGGGTCAGACTAGTCAAACGGGTTTTATATGTTGAATACTAACCCAACCCGTTTATTCAACGGGTCAGTCATGTCAACCCTAATATGATATGAACCAATTAAGCCTCAACTCATAACCTGCTAATTTCGTGGTGTCGTGTCGGGTTTGCGGGTCGTGTCCAATTTTGCCACCTCTAATGGCAGCAGCTAGTAAGGCATTGACAACAGACTGTGACTTGTGAATCATCTAAGACAACCTAAGACTTTACAAACAGTAGTCCTAGTACAATACTAACTACCTTAATATTTTTTAACAACTACTGATTAATTATTACATTATGTCAATGAGTATTTCATCACTAAATACAACGGCAACACTTGATTGATGCAGCTATAATGTAATAGTAGCTCTTGAACAATGTAGTGATCCAGTATAATAGACACATATACCAGTAGCAAGAACATAGCAGTGGTGCAACTTAAACTCCATGTGGGAAGCATGCATAGTGCCATTAAGCACACACCATGTCAAAAGCAAAATAGTGTAATACATCAAAGGCTTCCTCATTCTCTGCAATTTAGAATTGCAAATCATGAGTGGAACTCACTGTGAAGGTCGTAATTAAAAGTCTGGAAGCGTATTAAAAACAATTAGACCCTTTAGTGGTAATTTGAACTCTAGTAGAATAACTTACTAATAATTTCACAAAATTGATTCCCGGAAGACATTTTCTAAACCTAAGAAAAAGTTTATCAAAAATAAAAATAAAACAAGGAGCACAAAAAAAAAAAAAAAAAACCTAATTGAAATTAGAAGAAAAAGTTTCATGTACCTAGCATATGTTCATGTTATCTTTCTCACATTTGCTCCTCTGTTTGCACATCCTTGAACTCACTCTAACTTGAAAGACCCAAGCATCCCCAACCAAAATGAAAATAATTTTTTACAAAATAATCAGTAAAATTGTTAACAAAATTGGAGTACAAACACCAATCCAAAAGAAGGGTCAAGTTTTGTACACTTTTTGGTAGCAAAATATGTAACTACATGGTTAGATTCAGTATAAGAGACATTGTCACACTAAATTTCATACAAAAAAGCTCATTCTTGCATTATGCTTCAACTCACTCAAAGTTCAGTGCTAAATTAAATTCTTTAACCCAACAAAAAATCTTCCAATCACATCAAATTTTAGAGAAAATTAGTTCCTTGTGTTCAATTTATTCCTTAAAATTTCAGGTCTTAACAACTCCCTTTCTACAATGACTAATAATAATTTTTAAGCTAGTTACTCTTTGTTAGAAATAGAAGCAAATAACATTGTACCAAGTTGTTGCCAGCTTAAAGAGGTCGGCATCAAGTGATTTTCCATATTTAATATGTTCACTTTAAACTAATAACTCCAACCTAGGAATCTAATGCCGAAATCTCAATTATATTAAATAGCAAACAAATAATTCTAAAACAAAATTACAAAAAAGCTTCATTATTTTTTTGAATGGACCAATAGTCAATAAGTTTTAGCCTCTAGCTGAAACTCTTCGGTTACTCTAGAACCCAAATTCATCAATGGCTTGTTATCGAATAGAAATAAAAAAATAACAAAAAACTTCTACAAAATCCTCCATATACCTTCTCTTTGGACACTAAAATTAATAGAAAGAAGAGATTTTTAATTCTTACCCACGCTTTAGATAGTTGAAAATCTAATCATGTTCCTTGCCACTTGATTTGTAGAAAAACAACTTAAGTAACTCTATACAAACACCAAAATGGCTACAAAAACTATCTGTAACTATCTAATCAAATACATTACAATTAAAACCTATACATTACAATTTGAGACAAACCAAACCAAAAATATTATATTGCCCATTGAAATGTCTTAAAAAGATACAAGCAAATAACTTGTTTACAAACAGATTACTCATATACATGTAGCCAGTGTAGATAGAGGAGGCAACCTAAGTAGGTTTGAAGAAACACAGGGTTTGAAAGAAAACAGAGCGGATGATTACAGACATTTATTTTCAGCAACCCTATGTAAACAGATTAATTGGTTAGGATTTTCCATCGATTAATTATAAAAATAAACTAATCCAGAAATTCAAGAACCTAAAATCCAAAATCAAAACCCTAAGCACGAGTGGAAAAATTAAGAAGTAATTGGAATCTATATATCCGCCAAAATTGAAAACCCAAAGACTTAGAGAGAAAAACCCGAATGACCATTGTTCCAAAGAGAGAAATAAAGAGAAAAGCTTCGAGCAAAGCCATTTGTGCAAGTGGGTGGAAGTGGGGAGTTGTCTCTTGGGATAATCCACTACAAATCGGTCATTGTTCAAGCTATTTTTGGTCTTTGCATAATCTTCGGATCTCAATGGTGTTGTGGAGCTCTCTACCGAGTCCTTCTAATGCCATTGTGTAGTCATGGAGAGGGTCTTCGGTTCCACATATTTACAGTGCTATAGGGTTGGATCTTGTAGAGTGGAGATTGATTGGAATAACAATCTTGAGCTTGATTTGCTTGATTTCTCATTTTTGTGTTTTTTATGGGGAAACAATGGAGAGGCTGAGAGAGTTGAAGAAAGAGAAGGAGATGGGACTTATGTTTTGTTTAGGAGTCAAATAAAAGGGTAGTTTTATCAGGTTTTTGTTTTGGGGAGAAGAAGTCTAGAGATTAGCGTTTTGGGGGAAGGAGAAGGGTAGAGAAGATTTTCAGAGTTGGGAGGTTATCGGGTTTGATTTTCAGAATTGTGGAAAAAATTTCGGTTTTAGCTTCTTTTTTTTTTTTTTAAGCTAAAATTTTTGGACTAGAAATAGTTTTTTTTCTTTTAATAATGCTAATGTGTAATAATGTGGGAGCTTAAAAAAAAAGTTAAATATTCATCAAAGGTTTCAGTTTTATAGAATATAATTTCTCAAAAAAACAAAAAGTTTTATAGTATATATATAAATGATGTATATGAAATGGGACAACCTTTTGTAGCATGTGTATTATGTTAGAAACTATATATAATATAAATTTATTGAAATATTTTTGTGGCCATATTAATTAAATCAAAATCCTAATCTGACATTCTGACCCCAACATGCAAATTGGGGTTTTGTCTAAAAAGTCCAACAAAAAGAAGGGAAAAAAAAGGCATGGCCTTGCAATTTGCTAGGACTAGTGTACTACCACAAACTAATTCCCTCAACTTGATTTGTTTGTCCACCAGGCTGCTAGATGCCCAGTTAATTTCCATCCTTTTTGCTCTGGAGGAACTTGATAAGCCCCTGTAGGGCAACTTCTACTTTGTCACTTTTCATCAACTCTTGTGCAACTTCTGCAGGCGTTGTCTCAACCTTCTCTAACAAGTCTTTGATGTCTCTAAACAGTGTGTGCTCCTGAATTTGCAAGTAATTAGAAGCTAATGTCTTGAATCCGCTAAACGAGCAATAAGACATATGAAGGTGCACATCCATACGACCAGGCCTCAACAATGCTGGATCAAGACGGTCTTCGTGATTCGTTGTAAATACAATGATTCGCTCCTCTCCACAGCTTGACCATAACCCATCGATGAAGTTTAACAGACCCGAGAGTGTAACCTGTAATGGAAGAATATTAAATTGGTATGAAGCATCTTGATTATGTGAATGGTGAAACAGGGAGTTACCTCATCATCATCCTCCACAGATATGGCTTTGTTATCCAACTCGATTAAACAATCAATGTCCTCTATTACCAATATCGATCTAGTTGTTCCAATCAGCAACTGCCTTAGATCTGAATTGCACTCAACCTCCCTTAAATCCAAATCATAGATATCAAATTTGAGAAAATTAGCCATGGCTGCAACTAGGCTTGACTTTCCTGTACCAGATGGTCCATACAACAAATACCCTCTTTCCCAAGCCTTACCTACTCTTTTATAATACTGCTTTCTCCCTATAAACCTGTTGAGATCCTCAACCAAAAACTTCTTCAAATCCGGGTCCATAGCCATTGTATCAAAATTTGCAGGATGGTCAAGGTTGATCGAGCTCCAATAGTCAGTACTATTATAGTCAATGGTATGAAGCTTCACTGTCTTCTTTTCTTCTCCTATAGCTTTTGCTTTCTGTAGAATGTAGGGTAAGTAAGATCTCAGCACCATGTCTCTATGCTTCTTGTGAAAACTTAGCTCAAAGTGTCTTATCTCGGATGATGCAAACTCTTCTTCTTCTTCATTGCTCCTTGTATTTGAAATCGGCCTTTCAATTGGCGAAGATACCAAAACCCAGTTGAGTTTCACACCGTTGTATAAATCCACCAATTCTTCGTCCTTGTCAACTGTCAATTCTAGTTCTCTCTCTTTCTCTAACTTATTAACCTTAATTCTTGATGTTAAAGGCGATAACTTTTCGCCCAAGTAAACATTGGCAGCCTCAAACATATGGTCTGCGATTAGGCCATCAAACTCTTGGATGGCAAGGGTGAGTTGGGACGAGAAACAAGTGGAGAGTTTCTGTAGCTTTGAAGAGAAGTAGTCGTGGACAGCGGTGGGGATGACATTGTTGACGATGGCTCGGAAGAGAAGGGCTGAGGCAGTTAGTGAGGTGGCTACTGATACAATGGTTTTGGCCCTTTTGGAGGAGCGTATGGTCTCTGGGGAGCAAAACATTTTAGTTCTGAAGGATGTAGTTGATGAAGAGGTTTTAGAAGGGTGACAACTGATGAGAATTGTGAAGGTTTTTGAAGGGTTTTAGGGGCTTGTGGCTGAAATAGAACGAATACTTGGGAGGAGTTTTATTTGGGCCTTGGCCTTTACACCATTTGTGTTATATAAAAGCGTATGTGACCAGGGTAGCAGATTCTATATCAAAATGAGCTTTTCATTCCATTGGGCTCAAGCCCATCTTACAAAAGTGCTTCAAAGAAAAAGTCAGTACCTTGAACCCAAAAGGGCAAAAAGAAAAAGAAAAATCCATAAACTCACTAAATTATTAAAGATTTTCAAGTTTCAGAAAATGAAATGTAAATCATTAAATTCATTGGAACTTTTAAAAGAAAAGCGGTTGGCTAAAAGGGATCAAACTCCAATTTATGACCCTCAAATTTATGTCTCTTTCCTATGAATCTCTTTTAAGTCTCCCTCTTTGAAAAGTTTGAATGAGCTTTCATGTTGATATCAAATTGATTCATTGATATCCGAAACACCCACATTTTCTTAGCATGTCAAATGTCCAAATGGTGACCACTCACTTGTCTGAAATCTGCACACAGGCCCCAAATTTTATTTTATTTCCAATTAGAAGAGAAACGAACTCATGCCTAAGGGGTCCACAACAGTTCCTAGTTGTTTAGATTTAGCATGTCATATTCATTCAATCCTAATGATAGATGATGTGATACCGGAAAATTAAGTTTGGTGATACTGATCTATACTAGATAAAGGGGTAGGATGATTGGATATATGATTTTGATAGATGAAATAAACGAAACACACAATAATATAAATAATATAAATGATAAATAGCTCATCATCAAAGCAGAGATGCAAATTATCACCACCCAAAAAAAATTTACTAAGGACCCAAGGCTGAATAAGTTCACTGCTTAATGGAATCCACCATATAGATTCGGAATAAAAACTCGTCATCCAAAGAAAATCCAACTAAGGGATAAGAGCTAGAGTATAAGAAATCCTTATTCTCACAAGCCAAAGGCTAATTTTTTGAAAGTGCATTCTCTAATTTATTAATTTCAACCAAATAGCTTATATAAGCTTAGACCATTCTTCTAAGCATAAGAGAACGAAATTACAATTTAATTCATTACATTTTAAAGACTAAAGTCAAAAAAGACTCATAAAAATGAGAAAAATAATAAAAAAATTCATAAATAATTTTGACCAAATAATAAAGACATGATAAACGAAATAAATGACAAATGTCGTCTACATGATTGTCACATAATCTGCCACTATGTACACTGATATCACCTTCTAATTTAAGGAATTCTATAATTAGGGTGATGTTTCAATGAGTATATCATTGTATTGTATTACTCTTTTTTCTTTTTTTCCAAATTATTTGGTTTTTGTTTTATTGCTATTATCACCCCTTTTTTTTTTTTTTGAAAAATGTTAACGAATGCTCTTACTGCATTGGTTAATAATTCATTTAAAGAAAGTTTTTATAGGAAAAGGAAAAAAAATTAATGTTTTGATAGTTTCTTTCATTTCCCATAAAAATGATATCAAAACTTTCCTAAAATTGATTGTTAACCATTGCCCTAAGAACACTCGTTAGTATGACCTTTTTTTTTTGGACAACTATTGCTATCATCAGGTTGAACGGGAATTTAGTTCTTTAATTTTTTTATTTGAACAATTGATCTCCAAATATTAGATTTTTGACAAAAACAACCTCTTATTAAAGCCTAATGTAAATTTAGTATTTTTCATCAAAGCCTACTGGGTTAATCACGTAATGTGCACGTAATTTTTTTCCACATCATGAATAATTTTAAAATATCATTATTAACATATGAAATTCAAGAAATTAAATCCCTAGATCTTAAATAAAGATGTGATTTTTTTTTTTTATAAATTCATTTGTTGGAAGTCTAACGTTGGAAAAATAAAAGAAGAATCTAGTCCAAGGGATTCATTTTTGTAAGGATCAAAATGTTAGAGCTTATCAAAACATATTTAGGTTTTTTTTTTAATAAGTACATATTTATTTTTTTAGAGAAAAAATAAGTACATATTTTTTTTTTTGAGAAAGAAGTAAGTACCATTATAAGTACATTTTTTTTTTTTGAGAAAATTATAAGTACATATTTAGGTACCATTATAACTCGTTTTTATTATTTTTTGGGGGTTTTGAGGTAGGATATGACTGATTTTACTTTCAGTTCATGGTTGGACCTGCTGGACTGGTTTGATTTTTTTTTTTTTTTTTGAGAAACAAACACACACAAAATAGAGAGGGAATGACAAATATTCAGTGTTCCTAAAGCAAATGCCATTGATTTTAAAGGAGAAAAACAAATATTCAATTGGTTAGAAAAGATAACTGTCAAACTCTGTCTTTTATATTTTTTTATTATTATTTTTGGTTCTTCTACTTTTTTTTATTTTTTTTTTATTTTATAAGATAGAATTTATACTCCACAAGCATGTGTGTTTATGTGTGTGAAGCTCCCTTTCGAAAACTTAAACCCTGACTTTTGCCCCCAATATCCTACAAGCATTTATATTTGTGAAAAGACCACTACACCAAAAGTGTACAGTGGTTTTGGTTCTTCTACTACTTCTGTTTTTGCTTGATCTATTTTACTTTAACTATAGCATTTATTTCAATTCAATTCCACCGCCAAGAGAAACAATTCCTATGTACTACGTTGCCTTTGTTGGTGGTAACCGGTACGAGTTACTGAAAAATTAGAGAATATTCCAGAAGTATAATACATACTTCTTCAATATTCTAGTAGCCTTATCATGCCTGCTTACGCAATGTGATTTTTTTTTTTTTTTTTAAGTTTAATATAATTTCTCAATTTAAATTTATGGCGAAAATGCACTTTTGGTCCCTACATTTTGGGCTTATTCTCAATTTGGTCCCTGAATTGATTTAGGTCCTAATTCAGTCCTTAATTTTTTAAAATAGTTTTTAAAATAGTCCCTACCGTCAACCCAGTGACAGAAAATGCTGAGGTGGCAAACGGAGGTCCTAGCTGTCAAACCCATTTATTAAAATAATAATTAAAAAGCCAACGTGTCCCACTTACACCCACGTGACCCCTCACGTGACACTGCCACCTCATCTCCCGCGGACTTAGCCCTCACATGACCCTCACGTGTCCTTGCCACGTCATTTTCCCGCCCACTTAGCCCACACGTGACCCTCTCGTGACTGAACTCATAAACGACCTTCAGTCTTCACTCTTCAATCCTTCACCGAAAATCCCCAAATTTCACCTTCACCAAACCCTAACAATCCCAAATCAACCCGTGTCGTCTTCATCCTCGTGTTCTTCCCCATTTACCCCTTCAGCCATTTCCCTGAAACTTGAAAACCCATTTACCCCTTCAGCCATTTCCCTGAAATCGTAACATTCCCTGAGAAAATTACTCACAGACACACACGAAGAACCCTATATCACTCACAGACAAAAACTCTGTCTCACCCACTAATCAAAACCACATTGAAGAGATGGAATCAAGCTCATCATCCTCGACAAGCCTGAAGAGGAGAGCATCACGCGTGTGTTATTGCCCCAGCCTGGGTAAACCAGTTCTAGTGGTGTCCTGGACGGAGAACAATCCAGGAAGAAGGTTCTATGGGTGTCCTAATTACTGGGTAAGTCTAAGTTATTTCAAAAATTGTTTTTTAGTTCGTTTTTTTTAGTGGGTTGATTGATTTGGTTTGAAATTTTGGTTTGAATTTTAGGTTGGACGAAAGTGCAAATATTTTCAATGGGTTGATGATGAGATTTTTCCGCGTGGTAAAGTCCTTATCCCAGAACAAAGGCGGACCATTCTTAGACTCGAGGCTCAAATTTCAACTTGCAAGAAGAGGGAGAAGTGTTTGGCAGTGTCTCTGATTTTGGCATTGCTGATGTGTGGGATCTCTCTTTGTGTGATTTTAGTTTTGGTGGTTTAGATGGGTGGGTTAGATGGTGTATGCAGGGTTAAGGTATGTAGGATTAAGGTAGATAAATTAAGCATTTTGTGGAGCATTTTGTGGAAAACTATATCCCAATTACCTTTGTAATTTCAGTTTGAATGAAATGAAATTATCATGGATTGAACATAAAGTGTATATGCTGTTTTAGATAAATTGTTCAATGTTATCTGGTTTTTTAATGAATGAATGAACTTAAGTTGGTCACTGTGTGTAACTCACTAAACTGAAATTACCAATTCAGTCATTGTGTGCAAACTGACCACTGGAAAATACTTGAACTTGCAATTACTCAAAGAAAACATGGCCTCTCTGCAACATGTCCTTCATTGCAAGCCAATAGATGAAAAGCATGCCTACTAATTAATTGTGGAAACCAAATCAATTTCTACCAATTCACCACATAGAAGAGGAGACTTTTCAGCAGACAGAATACACATTGGTTTACAAGTTCAAAAAGTCTCAATAGTCAATAGATGAGTGATACAGACTACTCTTCACCCATATACCAGAATCCTATGCTACCAACAATCTTACAAGAAAAACTCATGTACCAACAAATTACTTCTTACAATCTTTCCATTTCAAAATGGAAAAGTATTGGTCAAAGTTTGAACTTAATGGTACAATACATCACTTTAAGGTGCACTATATACATGACAGACATAAATCTGTCCAAAATACACAAAAAGCTTAGCTGCCATACACAAATCACAAGTCACAAAAGCTTAGCACCTTAGCTGCCATACAAAAATCACAATACACGAGCTTAGCACCTTAGTTGCCAGACACAAATCACAACACACAAAAAGCTTAGCACCTTATACACAGTTCACAATACACAAGAGCTTAGCACCTTAGCTGCCATACACAAATCACAATACACAAAGCTTAGCTGCATAATATTACAAATCATTTGCAACTTCATTTGCAACTTAGCTGCACTATACACAAAACTTAGCTGCACAATACACAAAGCTTAGCTGCACAATACATAAATCATTTGCAACTTCATTTGCAACTTAGCTGCACTATACACAAAACTTAGCTGCACAATACATAAATCATTTGCAACTTCATTTGCAACTTAGCTGCACTATACACAAAGCTTAGCTGCACAATACATAATACACAAAGCTTAGCACCTTAGCTGCCATACACAAATCACAATACACAAGAGCTTAGCACCTTAGCTGCCATACACAAATCACAATACACAAAGCTTAGCTGCACAATACACAAATCATTTGCAACTTAGCTGCACTATACACAAAGCTTAGCTGCACAATACACAATACACAAAGCTTAGCTGCACAATACACAAATTATTTGCAACTTCATTTGCAACTTAGCTGCACAATACACAAAGCTTAATTACACACAAAGCTTAGCTGCACAATACACAAATCAGCAATACACAAATCACAATATTACAATATTCATTTGCATAATTTAGCCATTGTTTAGGCAACAAAAACAAAAAGGTGATTGCACCTCAAACTGCAGTACTTAGCTGCCATAGTTCAACACTACGAAAATGTACATAATTCAGCCACAATTCAGCAATAATTACAACCAACAAAAAGGACTTTTGCTGCCACTGACTTCCACAAAAAAGTTCAAAGAAACAAAAAACAACCATCTACTGGAATTTGCTTAGTCTCCACCAGTTTATCTCATTGGCCCATGCACAGATGACTGGCTCTCAGCAAACCTCAATGCTTCTCTGTACCTAGGTGCATTTCTTGATGCATTCAAAGTCTCACTTGTGACACTCCCCTTCTTTCTCTTCTGTGGATTTCCATGTGTGTTCTTGCTTGGATTGAAAGTTGTACTATTGGGGGGTGCATTGCTTGTAGCTTGTTTGGTGGTTGCTGCACTGCTTCCAGCTTGTTTGGTAGGTGGCACCCTTGGTGGATTTGGCTCATTGATGGCCATTCCTCCACTTGTCTATAAACAACACATACACTCAAGTTAATGTTGCAAAAATTGAAACAAGTATTATGATTTCTCAGAGAAGAAGTATTATAACATTAAAAAATTTGCAACCTCACCACCAGGTTGAAGTATTATAGGTTATGAAGAAGTATAATAACATTAAACAAGTATTATAACATTAAAAAATTGAAACAAGTATTAAACCTGTTTTAGACTAGAACTCCTGCTGTTTAGACCACCACCACCAGCTGTAGGCAATGAAGAATTCCCTCCAACCTCACCTTTGCAACTTCTTTTATTGTGGCCTATCTTCCCACATGACTTGCACCTCTTGGCAATACCCAACCCCTTGCTATGACCCCTTTTTGGTTCATTGGGTTCTCTTGCTCTCTTCTGCTTGGGCCTGTCGGGTGGCCTTCTCTTTATTGGAGGCTGCACAGGTGGGAGTCCAGTTGGGGTCCACATATTCTGACCATTAATGGGATCAATGATGGGCTCATAGCATGCCTTGTATGTGCTGACTTTGTAGCAGTCATTGGTGTATTTCTCAGCTGCCTCTCTGTTGAAGAATATGCATGAAATTGCATGGCAGCATGGAATGCCAGTGATGTCCCATTTCCTACAAGTACATGTTCTCTTCTCCAGGTCCACAATGAAACTTTGTAGCCCATTCTTAACCTCAAATTTTGTGTTAGAAGACCAACAAGCCAACCATTTACTGCTATTCATCTTCTCCCT
The DNA here is from genome assembly GCA_033629205.1 of Lithocarpus polystachyus. Classification (NCBI taxonomy): domain Eukaryota; kingdom Viridiplantae; phylum Streptophyta; class Magnoliopsida; order Fagales; family Fagaceae; genus Lithocarpus; species Lithocarpus polystachyus. The sequence goes on along the minus strand of CM066163.1, from coordinate 10,267,002 downwards.
ATGCAATCTTTTACAGACTTTAGGGCACAACTCAGACTCTACCTTTAAAATACTGAGTCTATTTTGTTGGGACCTATTCATCAAATACAACCTAATGTCTTCAAGCTGCATACATAAACAACCCATATTGTTAGTGCATGCTAAAAAATATATAACTCAGACCTACATACATAAAGTATAGGAAATTTGCATACCATGCTAATAATGGGCTTCCCTCTGAATTTTATGATCCTACTGTTGAAGCTTTCACACATATTGTTGAGTACAGTATCACTTAGCCCATCACCCCTAAACATGTGTCTAGCCCATATTGTTGTGGTGTGTCCTTTCAGCCAAAAGTATGCACCCTCATCAATATCTTTCATCTCATTCATTACCCTCTCAAATTCCTGTGCATAAGTTTCTTTTGCTGCTCTCCAAAACAATTCTCTAATTAGGAGACCAGGATGTTGCTTCCTCAAATTGTTGTACAAATGTCTACAACAAATCCTATGTTCATAATGAGGCCAATTATCTGCAAATGACTGCACTAATCCCTGCCAAATGCAAACAACAAGAAGTATATATACATCACATACAATTGTTGTTCATATTCCTCATGTTATAAACAAATATAAAATATAGAAATACCTTCTGTTGGTCTGATATGAATGTCCACCGCTTGCTATCACCAATGTCAGCTAGCAACAGGTTTATAAACCAAGTCCATGAGTCCTTGGTTTCAGCTTCTACTACTGCCACAGCCAAAGGGAAATATTCTTCATTGGGGTCCCTTGCAATTGCAACAATCAGCTGCCCCCCCAGCTTGGTTTTAAGATGGCAAGCATCCAATCCAATTATTGGCCTGCAGCCTGCCAAAAATCCCTTCTTACACCCAGCCCAGCAAATGTACAATCTCTCAAAGTAGGGCACTCTTATCTGCAAATCCATTTCAGCTGCCAAGTCTCCCTCATTATAAGTGTGAGTCTTCATCAGAATGGTACTACCAGGACTAGATCTCCTCAGTTCTGCACAATAATCCCAGAGCTGATTGTACTGCTCTGTGTAAGACCCATCAACAAACTCTTGAGCCTTTTCCCTAGCTCTACTGGCCTTCCCAGCACTGATATTCACCACATACTTCTCATGCACTGCTTCTTGAATATCCTTCAGCTTTATATTAGGTTGTCTCCTCACCTTTTTCATCAACTTCCTTGCAAGGAACTTGGTACTGCACCTTGGATTTTTGTAGCTCCTAGTACACGTGTGCTCCAAGTTCAAGGTCTTAAGTTGGTAACTCATCTCCCTTGGCAGCTTTGCTAGGTAAGTTGTAAACTTACAAGGAGGTTGACACTTGGTTCTAACCCTTAATTTATCATTCTTCACAAACTTCACCCCCCATCCATCATTTACTGCATACTCAGTGATAGCATCCTTGAACTGTTTAGGGGAAATAAACAACATATTCTTCTCAAACCTAATGTGTTCTGGATTAGAAACTGGTTTAAACACTGGAAACTTCTTCCTCCTAGTGACCTCATCCACATGTCCATGCGCAACATCACCATCACCATCACCATCACCCTCACTGTCACTATCATCAACCCCTTCATCACCACTAGATGATGACTCAGTCAGACTTAACAGCTCCTCACTAGTGTAATCTGAGTTCACTACACCAGCCCCCATCTAATCTGGCAATGTTGCCTCAACATCATTGTCCCAGCTATCACTACTATCTTCACCCATATACCTTTGGTTGGGGTTCATTTCTCTAGTCCCTTCCATTTCAGTATCACTAGAACCCTCATTACTATCAGTGGTGACAGCCCCATCCCCTTGTGGTTCCTCAACAACTGGTTCCTTACCAGATCTCCTGCATCCAAGTATTTCAACATCAGAATCAGAATCAGAATCATTCCTACCCCTATCATCCCTATCATCCTCATCACCCTCATAGAAGTACTGATGACCATCAAAATCATCAGCACCGTGATAGAAGTCATCTCCATCCTCAGAAGCAGGTTCCCCATCACTAGAATTGTACCCCTCAAGCTCAGGCTCAGGCTCAGGCTCAGGCTCAGGCCCTACAACAAGGTCCAATGTCACACCATTACCATTATTAATCAGTATAGGGTCATGTATTGGATGCTGGACATATACATGAATATGTCCATAACCCCCCACCAAACCAGTCATGAACATTGCATCCTTGTCATCCTTGATCAAGTGGAACATCCTACCCTCCTGATCATCCTCCCCAAGTATTGTGTACCACAACCTACTCACACATGTGTACCCAAATTCTTTACAGATAGACTCAATTTCCACCTTAGACCACTTATCAGGATCACAACCATCTACTACCCCCACTTCACCCCCCACATACTCTTGATAATTTTCAGTAAAATGTCCACCATGATGCACATACAGAGTAAAAGACTCGTCCATCCTGCATGCATGCAAAATTATTTACAGAATATATTATTTCAATAAAGACAAAACTAAACTAAACCAAACAGTCAAACATGCATTGACTCTATATATTCTAAACATAAAACAATGCCAAAACATATATCATTTACTAATAACAGGGAACACACATGGTCCACCATGATCCTTAAAGGCCAAACAGAAAAACACACCAACCAGACAACATTATACAAATAAAAGCGCATAATAAAGCACTCAAATTGTGGTCCATAATCGATGAGAGAGACAGAACGCGTTAAAAGTAAGAGAGACAGAGACAGAGACAGAGACAGATATACACACATTCACACCTTTTCGAAAAGAGTCAGATATACACACAGATACACACATAAATAAATACACACATAGAGAGAAATAGCATTACACCTCGCAGGTCTCTGTCGTTCTAACTCACTATGATTTCTCAGATTATGGGTTTTCAAGTTTCAGGGAAATGGTTTTCTCGGGGGAATGTTACGGTTTTCAAGTTTCAGGGAAATGGCTGAAGGGGTAAATGGGGAAGAACACGAGGATGAAGACGACACGGGTTGATTTGGGATTGTTAGGGTTTGGTGAAGGTGAAATTTGGGGATTTTCGGTGAAGGATTGAAGAGTGAAGACTGAAGGTCGTTTATGAGTTCAGTCACGAGAGGGTCACGTGTGGGCTAAGTGGGCGGGAAAATGACATGGCAAGGACACGTGAGGGTCATGTGAGGGCTAAGTCCGCGGGAGATGAGGGTGGCAGTGTCACGTGAGGGGTCACGTGGGTGTAAGTGGGACACGTTGGCTTTTTAATTATTATTTTAATAAATGGGTTTGACAGCTAGGACCTCCGTTTGCCACCTCAGCATTTTCTGTCACTGGGTTGACGGTAGGGACTATTTTAAAAACTATTTTTAAAAATTAAGGACTGAATTAGGACCTAAATCAATTCAGGGACCAAATTGAGAATAAGCCCAAAATGTAGGGACCAAAAGTGCATTTTCGCCTAAATTTATTTATTGTTAGTGAGATTACACATAAAAGAATTTTTAAGAAACTAGAATTTAGGATTTGAATGGAATATACTGGTTTAGTGTATGCTAGTTTTTAGAGAAAAATGTATTAAATATGTATGAGATATATTTAAACAAAGAATGTGTTAATTTTTAGGAAAAAACTTTCTCTAGCAGTTTTTTGGGTAAACTATATATTTGGCCCCTAACCTTTATACCATATTTTAATTTAGTGCATAACTTTTCAATTGTGTCAATTTGATCTCAACCTTTTAATATGGTGTCAATTTAGTCCACGCCGTTATATCTTAGATGAAAATTGCTGACATGGCAAACGGTCAAAATAAAATTTTAGTTTATTGTCACATAAAAAAAAAGTTAATTTTTTATTTTGGCCATTAGACACATCAGTAATTTTCATCAAAAAGATAACAACAAGGACTAAATTGACACAGTATTAAAAGTTTAGGAACCAAATTGACACAATTGCAAGGTTATGAGTCAAATTGAAATATAGTGTATTGAATAGGGACCAAATACTTAGTTTATCCTAGTTTTTTTTTTTTTTTTTTTGAATTTTGTTAAATTATAATTTTAACCCTATTCTTTATTTTTTAAGAATAATGATTATCTAATAATATTATGGGTATTTTTGACATTTTTTTGAAGTCATAACTAACTTGGGAATCAAATTGAAATATAGTGTACTGGATAGGGACCAAATACTTAGTTTATCCTAGTTTTTTTTTTTTTTTTTTTGAATTTTGTTAAATTATAATTTTAACCCTATTCTTTATTTTTTAAGAATGATGATTATCTAATTAGATTAGGAGTATTTTTGACATTTTTTGAAGCCATAACTAATTTTATGAATCCTCTTAATATATAGAGATAATTATCTAAAGTTATGTAAAAAAAAAAAAAATCACACTCCTTTAATATTCTATAATTATCTAAAATTATGTAAATGCACTAATAACATTAGTGTGGGTGTATAATAGAAAACCGTGTAAATTTACCCTAAAACTATTTGTAGGGGCACAAATTACAGATTGGGCCTACAGGAGAGATGGACTCTGGCCCAATGAGTAAAATGTATCCTCACAATGAATTTGTAAGAGAGTGGGTTGAAGAGCTAGGCTTTAGTGGGTCAAACAGAGATGAATCGAGTGAAAGAGCGTCCTCGGCACAATCAGAGGAGCTTTGTTCTAGTAAATGTGTTCAATGAGAATTGTTACAAGAGTCCTTGAGGTTGTTCTCCCTCCCCTCCTTCTATGGTGGAATTTCCCGTTATATATTCCCTTTCAGACGATCTGGGTCTTCCATTTGTTGATCATCCAAGCCTATACTTGAGTGCCTGTCCCATCAGACACCCTCTTTGATGTTCTGTGAGTTGCGGTAACCGAGGTAGCACTGTTCAAGGGTCCTGTCAACATAAATGCGGTGCCAGCAGCTTTATGTGAAATATCTCCTTGTTGCCACCTGTCCCTTTCGGCCCATATAAGTCAGGGGATTCCTCGGAATATCAGGACCGGTGCTGGCACACTCATCTCGGCTGTTCCTTTAATGATCCGAGCAGTAAGTTCTCCTCATACAAGTCCTTTTCTCCTTCGCGTAGCTTGTATGTCAGAGGGGAGTTAGGTCAGGTACTTCCTTCATAACTGGGTGTCCTCGGACGAGTGGCCTCCTCGGACAGGCCCATGGCCCATTATCTGGTATTGGGCATTTTCCCCCTACACTATTCATTTTACATTAAGTTTTTTTTTTTTTTCATGGTGGTTTTTGTATGTGATGAAAGAGAAACAATTAAAAAAAATTAAGAAAATAAAATATTGTGTAAAGTAGATAATATGATATTATGATATAAGATGTTTTGAAAAGTTAGTATGTAAAATAGAAAAAATAAGTTCTTATGTTAAAATAAACAAAAAGTTTTACATGAGCTTAAGCTAATGCTCTTTGAGAGAGAGAGAGAGAGAGAGAGGCAATTGGTATAGGAAACAATTAAGCTTAGAGACATAGAAGGTGACTTATTATTAGCGACATTTCTTGCTTATCCTAAACTACTCTTATAGTCTCGTAATGTCTCTTTAAATCATCACCTAAATTTGAAGGGGAAAAAAAAACTTCTTTCTATTTCATTTATCCACATTTTCAACCCACATTCTAACAATCTCATTCTCATACACACATACATAGTAGTAGATCTACCATAGCAGTCAAACCCAAAAGACCAAACACCATCTATGATCACGCTTAAATTCAAAAGGCTAAACACCGCACAATCAACTTTTGCCCTCCCCCACGCTCATCCCCTCCACCACCAAATCATCATCCCTTCGCCACACCCGCGTCGTCTTCATCCCTCCACCACCATGTCATTGTTCTCATATCTTCATAGTCCACCTCCGCCAAGTAAAGATTAAGGGTTTGGCTGAGAAAGGAGGGAGGGACTGAGAGAGGGTAGAGGCCCTTTATGTGTTGTCACTGCAGCTCTTCAAAAAAAAAAATTTAACATTTTGAAGAGACTGTTGTTGGAGTGTTGTTTAGTTGAAAAAAAAAAAAGGGGGTTTGTTAATTTATTGGATATGCTCTTTAAATCGTAAAATCAATTCCTATTTCATGAGATTTGATAACCAGATGGAGTAAGATTTTAGTAAGATTGTGATTATATGCAACACTTACTCATTTTCTTTATAAAAATTTCCAATGTACAGTTTTATTGGAAGGTATGATAGGGGAATTTACATTAAATCTCAAATAAGTGACTTACTTCCTATGCTCAAATTGGGGAAAAAAAAAATCCTCTACTTCCATAAAAAAGTGTTGAGATCTATATCAATGATAATGAACAAAACATTACAGTAAATTGTGAAATTTCAATGCAAGAAATACGCTTTAAGGCTGCCAAGCCCCCATAAGTTCAGATTAAATTGAGACATTATTTTGATCAATCTCAACATCTTAGGGTGGGAAAGACATGAGAACATAGTAACAGTCGATACAAAATAATACATGAAACGTGGTTTAGTCATAGAATGGAACAATAACTATAATAATCTTCGCCAATCACATACCACACATCACATCTTTGACAAGTCTTTGGAGTATAAGAAACAACATCTATCTTCTTCTCATCTTTCTTCTCTTCTTTGGGAGGACCTACACTAACGACTGCTGCAGATTTTCTGAATTTTCTGACCTTCTTGATGATCTTCACTGGATCGGCTTCACCAATTACTGTCACTGTATTTTTAGACGGGTCAAGGACTATAGAATTTATACCTTCAATTGTTGCAATTAACTTCATCACCTTCTTCCTGCACTTTGAACAGAGCAGTTCCACTGACACTACAGTTTTCTGCAACAGAGAGGAGTCAGAAGTGTTAGTACGTACTTCTGATAAAATCAGAGAAGATAAATTATATGCCAAAACAAATGAGCTGAAGAAGTACTGCAATGTCAGTCAAAAGCCAATATTGCTCAGGAATTAAATGGGACAGACAAAAGCCATCATGTGAACATGCTATACGAAGGAATTGGAACCCGAGGAGAGATACAACCTTTGACATGATCCAATACTATAAGCATAGGGCTGGAACAAGCAACAAACGCTACAGACTGATGAATCTAGAGTTTCTATATAAAAATATTCTATCTCTCAGCTTTCATTTGATTATATCTTTGGATAGGAGCATGATTAAATACTGAATAAGAGTAACATTGTTAGTTGGTGAATAGAATTTAGCATAGTTAAATACTAAACTAAAGGAGTGACATTGTTAGTAGGTGAATGGAAATAAATGCCAGTCAGAAGGTGCTCTTGGTTGGGTCACCTACGCCATCCCATATGCATTTAATGCAGAATTTACACACTAAAAACTGACTGGTCTAGAATACAAGATATGCTACTCACCACTGACAATTTTACATACAGTTTATTTTCTAATTTCACACTCTTGATAAAGGAAAATTCTAAGGTACTCCAAAAGTATGGTAAATTTAACGAGTGGACTCTTTTCATGAATGTAAGAAGAGAGTATTATTCACCATGCTTCGGAAATACCCAAGGATTACTCCTTGATAAAAATCACTTCGGCCAATATATGTGAAAGCTATCTTAGGCTGCTAAAGGAAAGCATTGCACGGGTAATACAAAATGTTGACATATATGGCTGCTACAGACATGAAAAGTGATACGAGTTATTATTATTATTATTATTTTTTTAAGTGAGTTATTATTATTTGCTATGTTGAACCATGGATCTTGACATTATTGCTTGGCTTTAGCCTAGGATGTTTTGTGAAAAATTTATGTTAACATACATATTATACATCGTCATAAACAATGGGGCATAAGGCCTTTAATGCCCTTTAGCTTCTCAATTCAGCTGAATGGGCACAACTTGGCCTTCCTGTAGGACCTAATTTTTAATTCCCTTTTTGGTCGTATTCGGAACTTTAGCTCTAAGTTTTAAATACATCCCGTTGACTGGGTCATGTTGTGTGTGTGTGTGTGTGTGTGTGTGCGCGCGTGTGAAAGAGAGAGAGAGAGAGAGACCTTTTCACAGCTCAGGAACTCGTTGTTGAGCATATGGTTCAGCCAAGCTGTAGCCAACAAACTGTACCGCACGTTCAAATAGGCTGATTTAAAGTACCAAAACTGCTCAACCACAGTGCACAGAGCCTTTTATATTAACTGCAGCTCCTGTCATTGGCTAAACTCCTCTGTCAGTCTAACTTATTCCTCGGTATAATCAATAATGTGCTCCGTAAAAATGGACAGTTGAAAATGCAGTTAGAAACATGAACTATCGTAACCCCAATCTGAGACCCAACAGGGATATTCTTTCAATCTTTCTGCCCACAATATTCATTTCAAGCTGAATTATCCAGAAATATTGGAAATCTTTAATACTTAGACAATTGTTTGAGAAACAATACCTCAACATGCCCATAAATTATTTCGTAGAAGCTCAAAAGAAGACCTTTTTTGAAATTTTTGAAAAAGAAAACAATACACAATTGTAGGAACATTCTAAAAATATTTACCCAACTAAAAAAAAAAAGGAATGTTGTAAAATTTAACCTGCTTTAAGAAATTTGAAATAAGTGATGAAATGAACTACTTCATGCTTAAGATGCATTGTTATTAGAGTTTAGATTTGCCATAGAAATTTTAAACTGTCCTTAATATAAACAGCTTCAAGAGAATGGAATCATTTGAAAAAATATCAAAACCATAAATGGCAGCAGAGTTCTAATGTACGCTCCCATGGTGGCAAAAGTAAAATACCTCAAACACAAGGGCATCTAAAACTAAAAACCTAAAGCATCACCTTTCTACAATCTAGGCAATTTGCCTTTGTGCTCTGCCACCATAACCAGTCAAAAGGTCCAGTAAAACTTGCACATATACCATCTCAGGCACATTTGGCCTTGACACTAGGCTCAAAGGGAGTTTTGCGTATTTGAATAAGCAGTTCCTCCTCCAAACTGATTTTAAACCATTCCATCTAGAACTTAATTCAATTTGGGTTTGCAGGGTTGTTTCAAGTTCAATTGTTTTACTTCAAAAAGAGGTCCACCCAAAACAGTAAATCATATTTTTTCTAAATTTCTACATGGCAAGGTCAATATGGAATCCAGCTGTATGCATTTATAGGACATGCGGGCATGGATGGAAAGGCACTGAAGTAGCTGATATATCACTTTCCCTGTCAAGCCCAAAAACTGTTCTGTCACTTTCCTATCTGGTCTAATTAAGCCCTCATCAGATATAATAAGGAATCCATATATGTTAATACAATTTCAAAATGTAGGCATGCATTTAGATGCAATATAATCAATCTTTCTAATGCATCTGCATGGTAAGCTATTTAATGCACTACAAAACTGATTGACAATTATATAACTACAGAATTTCTTGACAAATCACAAAGAAATTCTAGACTATTTCAGTATTTTGGTAGGAATAATACAATCAAGATAGTAACCCATCTATGAGCATCAGATCTAAAGTATGGACAGAACGTTGCATGTAGCAATAAAATTACAATCCAAGGCACTCCGCAATGCATAAAATAAAAAGACTGGAAAAAGGGGGTTTCGCATTCTTAACCAAATAAACTTCCTCCAGCACCAACACCCAAAATGCAAACACTAGAAACAAAGATCATTATGGAGATTTAACTTTGACTAATATTATAAATCCTTCATGTGGCAGCATGGCACAAAAGGGAAGGGGGAAGAGAGGAAGAAAAAACGCGACTAATACTAAGTGTAAATTACCATGAAAAGAATACAAAAGAAAAACATTTTATAAAGGAAAATCTGATTGCCTCAACCACAGGATGAAATGAGCAGTTCTCACCTGCACCACTACAAACATAATAACAGTTGCGGAAAAGAATGCCTATCAAACTACTTGCACTTACCAATAGAATCTTCAGCAGAAAATTATCCTCCATGGCATTATATTGAATCTTTATTGGTAGTATAAGCCTCCATGCTTGTGGCTTCATCTGCTTCTTGTTCTGCGTCCACCATCTTAGTATAGCAGCTCACTATCTTCTTGTCTAACTCATAATATTTGCCCATCTTCTTCAAAGGTTTCAAATCCAGGTCAATGAAAGATGCCTAGAAAATTGCAACTCAAGTAAGACATCAATGTCATGAAAAATGACACCTTGTAGCCGAGAAATTCAACTTAGAACTTGGAAATTTACTTCTTTAATATGTTAGAAACAATCTGATTTTACTTATGATTTTTAAGAAATCATATAATTCCGAACTTTTGGCCCTGATATCAATTTTCTCAATAATTCCACTTCTCCTGGGAAATAATAAAATAAAATAAAATCAAAGACATTTTCAGGACATCATGATAATACGACACAAGTCTGCCCTTATATGAAATCCTCAAATGTCAAGAGCCACCTACCTTGTAATCAAAAGTTTGGTTGGTTGACTCTAGGTGTACCTCATTGTATGGAGATCCCAAATCCCCATCTACCCTTGGTCTAAAACTAATCATCAGACTACAGTCCTTTGCAGTTGCAGCTACCAAATAGTCCTTCACAATCTTCAAGCTTTCATCCATAGGAATGGAATGCAAAGAGGTATATCTATGTGATACTTCTTCTTCACCCAATTCTCCACATACTGGACAAGACTCAGACATAACGTCATAATAAGCATGAATTGCTCCTTCTATGTCAAAATTATCAAGCTTCTGAACCTCAAGAAGCTGATCCAGTATTCCAGACTTATAAACTGTCTTGGAAATAAGCTGTAGGAAATTCTTTGTGCGCAGGCCACTATCTGCCCTAATGACAGGCTTGAGTGCATCTTCAAATGCTTCACTAGTCACAACATTAGTACTGTCTGCACCACCACCCAAGCCCCCAAATATGAGAGAACCATTCAAAAATACCCGGAAATTATTCTGTGGCGTGGTAAAGAGATCATTGATAGCTTTGTGTATTTTGTCCTCGGACTTGGAGAACAGATCGAGAGGACTGTATCCACTTAATTCTGATATCTGTAATAAAAAGTGGAGTGGGTCAGAGTCTTAAAAGCATACAAAAAAGAAATAAATATCATTATTGAAGGAGAATGCTTATACGCCAAAAAAAAGTGCACAAATTTCAAAAGTGGTATCTGACCCATTGGATCAAACACAAATACAGGTTTGACACAAACTAACTTGACCCCAACAGCACCATTACAAAAGGAAGGAACCAGAATTTTTTTTTTTGGGGAGGTTGGGGGGGTGGGAGAAGAGTGAGTACTCTCCTTGATGCAACTTCAGGGTTTGGTGCATTCTGAATCGAGTTATGATCCGTTTAACAGCATTCCCTTCAGATATGAATCTTGAACAAGGGAGAAATCCACATTTGGCTACTTTTGGGAAAATGGAACAAAAAGAAATGAACTAAATTACTTAGCATTAAATTTGAAAGTATTATTCAAGAGTCACTAAAAAAAATTAACACCATTATGAAATATAAATTTTTTTTTAATAGTAAGGTTGTGCACCTTTATCTCGACAGATATACAGGGTACACCTTTGAGAGTACCTAACATGGAAAAAGCAGAATTAACTACCACTCTTTTTCTCTAAATATTATACTAAATGACATAATCACAATGCAGATCATCAATGAGATTTTGGTGCTTGATTTGAAGATCAAAATAGCTGTTTAACACATTACAATTTCTAAGAAGAAATCAGGTACCCACCCATTGGCAATATGCAATTCCTATCAGAATTTCCATCTGGGTGGCTTCCTAGAACACGAGATAGTGATTAATGACCAAATTAATTACATTAACCATTGTGATGCTATATTTTTTATATGTGCGAGTGGTAAATTTTATAGGTGCTTCTGATTTTATTCTTTTGGTTCCCTAACCTCTTGGGGTTAAGAGTTGTATTCAAAATGTGGGACAGGTGGGCCTAGTCCTCTAGGGTTGTGAGGGGTTGTATTTGTGGTGAGCCAGGGATTAGGGGCCTCTAATGCGTATATTGAGCTTTCTTGTATATCTTTTCTCTTTTTCTTTTTTTGTAATAAGATTCCCCTCCCCCCCCCCCCAAAAAAAAAAAAAAGGTGCAAGTGCTAGAAATTCCTACATGTACAGTGGCATGATCTTCTAACAAATTAATTACTATATTGTGATTAATTTGGTATATCTTGGTATGATCTTCTTGTATATCTTTTCTCTCTTTTTTTTTTTTTTTTTTTTTTTTTTGTAATAAGATTCTCTTCCCCTCCCCCCCCCCCCCCCCCCCCCCCCAAAAAAACGGTTGCAAGTGCTAGAAATTCCTACATGTACAGTGGCATGATCTTCTAACAAATTAATTACTATATTGTGATTAATTTGGTATATCTTGGTATGATCTTCTTGTATATCTTTTCTCTCTTTTTTTTTCTTTTTTTTTCTTTTTTGTAATAAGATTCTCTTCCCCTCCCCCCCCCCCCCCCCCCAAAAAAAAAGGTGCAAGTGCTAGAAATTCCTACATGCACAGTAGCATGATCTTCTAACAAATTAATTAGGTTATTAATCACTATATTTTTTTTTATGGTGATTAATGACCAAATTAATTACATTAACCATTGCGATGCTATATTTTTTTATATGTGTGAGTGGTAAATTTTATAGGTGCTTCTGATTTTACTCTTTTAGTTCCCTAACCTCTAGAGGTTGAGGGTTGTATTCAAATGTGGGACAGATGGCCTAGTCCTCTAGGGTTGTGAGGGTTGTATTTGTGTGCGCCAGGGATTAGGGGCCTCTAATGCATATACTAAGCCTTCTTGTATATCTTTTCTCTTTTTTTTTCTTCTTCTTTTTTTTTTTGTTATAAGATTCCACCCCCTCCCCTCCCCCCCAAAAAAGGTGCAAGTGCTAGAAATTCCTACAAGCACAGTAGCATGATCTAACAAATTTTGATCCTGCAATCCTTCTTCAACAGTAGTCTATTTTGAAACATGAATATTGTTAGAATTATGGTTTATAATTAAATTCACCATTTCAAACAATCAGTAATTTTAATTTATCATGATATCAAAGCATGAGATCCTAAGTTCGATCTTTATTTTCATCCTACCTCCCATTTAAAATGTTAAAAATCTCACATGTTAGGCTCCACTTATTAAAGGGAAGTTTAGGCCCACACGTGAGAGAGAGTGTTAGAATAATGGTTAAAGATTAATATCAGCATTTCCCTTGAACTTTTGGGACAAATTCGTTATTTATCAAATATCTTGCAACTCACCATCTAATGGGGCTGCATGTTTTTTACCAAATAAATTTTAAGTGAAAATAAATGGGAATATGGCTTTAAATAATAGCAACTAAAACAAGCATGAAAAAAACATTAGCTGGATTTGAATCCAGATTAAAATATACTAGTAAGGTAACCATCTGATTTTTGAATAAGGTAAGGTTTCAAAGCTAAGATCCTTTTTACTGCTTGCTAAGTGTGATACTTGCGTGAGATGCACACCTGTAAATATTTCTGCGTGACACAGAAATTGAACCAAATGCAGGATAATTATTCGACCAAATTCTAAGAGACAGAAATTACCGGGAAAAAGTGAATGATCACTCATAAGGAGCACAGAATCACAATCTGTATCAACCTTGGCAGCATCAACTCGCCAAGCAGGACGCTCACTTAGAACGTTCTTCTCAATTGACTCCAGGAATTCCCTAGATACAAGGACATGCATCTGCCATATTCAATCCAAGCCAAGGTCAGAAAACTTCAACTGACGATAGTAATTTCAAAATGTTCCCAAGCATCAAACCATTTTCCCTTTAAACAATCCAATCTAATATGCCTTTGAAAATCCTAATAACAACATAGCTAATCTAATTCTAATTTTCCTTTTCTTTTCTATAAAAGATCAAAATCAACCATAGCAACACATAACATACAAACCGCGTGCTAATTTCCAGATAGTCCACAATAAACCGCTCTAACTGATAGGAAAATGCAGAGACACAACATTTAAGCAAATCAATAAGTTCACCTATAACATATTTGCATCATTATTCAAATTAGGCATATTCTAGGAAGCACGGACACAAACATGGGTACAATACAGTGGCACAAGAAATTTTTGAAAAATTAAAACAAAAAATGGTCGGTATAACACCGGTATGACATGGGTACAGTACCCCAAATGAAGTGTCCGTGCTTCCTAGGACATATTACATCCTTTAAGTTTGGGGTCATTTCCAAGGGTCTGCCAAAAAGAGGTTTTTGCGCTAACAAGCACTTTAAGCCAAAAATTCCCCAAACCACTAATAAAGAGCTAAAGGGTTCCCTTTAAAGCTGCTGAAATTTGGCGCATCTAGCCAAAAAAAAACTCTACAATTCACTATATGCTTTATGTCATTTGGCACGCAGTCAAAATACTAAAGCACTTTCTAGTTAAAACTCCACTTCACATTGTTCACATTGCCAATCGAGCACTAAATCAGTTCATTGACTATGAAACATACAATTTACTTCATCGAGTATTACATCAATGTCAATATGCTAGTAGAATCTTGCTGTTAATTTATTAAAAAATCGGCATCATTTTAAACAGAAAGTTGCCCCGGGGGGGGGGGGGGGGGGGGGGGGGATTCTTTTATTTTAGGCTGGTTAAAATGTGGTAGAGCGTAACAAAAGGGCACATTGTCCTTATAGTAGTGGACAGACCCATTTAAATTAAAAACACGCTTGGCTGTAAAATTTATTTTTAGAGCATTCGCACCAGCACTTGCATTTTTTTTTTTTTTAGCATAATAACCTACGCATTAAATTATTTATTTTAGACTACATTTTATTAAAGTATCAATTTTTAAAAAAATTTTAAATTATTTCTCTTTCTTCTTCGTATACAACAACCACTTTCCTTCTTTTCAAAAAAAAAAAAAAAAACAACCACTTTCCTTCGTTTCCTTTATCCTCGTATACGTAAATTTACAACAACCATCATTCCTCTATCCTCGGGATACGTAAATTTATACCGTTATTACTAAATAACAAACTTGTAAATTTATAAAACTATACACACTATCTAATAAAAATAACCACTCTCACTTGCCTCAAAAAAAAAAAAGTGAGATAAGTAAAGTAGAGCATACCCCAGAGTCAACATAGTTAGAACCTAATAGCGGAGACATAACGTGTTCCACATAGAGTTGGGCAGCAATTTCTTTGTTGGGGCACGAAACGATGTCGTCTATCTCCTTCCACAAAACCCGCTCATTCTCACTCAACGCCGTCGGGCTCCGTCTCCCCGCCGACCCGACCCGCGGCACCTTCTGTACCCGCATCACTTTCCCCATCTACACACACACACACACACACATACATACATACATAAAGCATGTTGAAGTAAAAAAAAAAAAAAAAAAAAAATTGTGCAAAGAATTTGGGAAATGGTAAGGTGTTTTTTGTTTACAAAGGAGGGAGAGGATCCAGTGTAAGCAAGAACAAGATTACAAGCTCCTTCGCCTCTGTACGCCCAATCACCAGCGTCCTTTTCCTCTAAAACCAAACCCTCCATCCAAACTAACTGTTTTGCTCTCTGTGATTTCAAAAAAAAAATATTCAAACTCACTTTCACAAACAGTAAAATCAAATTATAAACACCACAATTTACCAAAATGGACAATGATACCTAATTTTGCTTCGAGTGTGATTTTTTTTTTGCGTTTCAAAAGAGATTGCGAGACGATCAGCCAGACCTTGAAAAAAAATCCTATCTTTTTTTTTTTTTTTGAGAAACTAAAAAAAAAAAAAAAATGGGGTCACTGCTCAGGCGTTGAAAGTGAGAGTGAGTTAGAGAATCTTTTCGACTCGCAGTGAGTGGAGGTCACTGCCCAGGCGTTGAAAACGTGAAGGTGACTACGAATGATGAGGGTTTCTTTTTCCTTTTTTATTTGATACTTTTATACTGGCTTTAATTATGGAAAAGATAACGGATGCATTCACGCCATTAATTTAGGAATTTTGTTTTTTTATTATTTATCGGAAAAGAAAAACAAAATTAACTGTTTTTTTTTTTTAATAATGATAGTAAAAACTAGCCTCATCCGCGAGTGCGACGAGGCTTTTATTTTTTTTTTATTTAGTATTATAATTTTTCTTTTGTCACAATTTGAAAGAATAGATAGAATTTTTATTTCAAAGAGAATAGGATTCATTTTTCAAATTAGAAGCTTTATCAAAAAAAAAAAAAATAATGATAATGTAATAAATCCAAAAAAAATGATAATATAATAGTTTAAAAAAGAAACATGGGGCAGTTAGTCTGACACCTTTTTTGTTTTTTTAATGTGGGATAATTTTTCCTTACTGTATTGGAGGGGTAGTTGTTTTCATTCAAACGTGAGTAGTGGAAAGTTTTTTTTTTTTTAGAAGAAAAGTGAGAAAGATTTATTGTACAGGTTTCTTTTTTATGAGAACTTCTATTTAGAAAATGTGGAGAAGATAAATAAGTGGAGAGTTTTTTAAGCTATTGAGTAGAAGTAGGAATCTATTAGAAGTAGGAAGGCATTTCAACGTAAAAGTAGGAATTTATTATTTTTGTCAATTTACTATTGTAACCCCATTTTTAAGTTTTAGATAGGGGTATTTTTTACTATAAAAAAAGCAATAACTAACTTTCTTTTGTCAATTTACTGTTTTAACCCCATTTTTAAGTTGTTGATTAATTAATTTAGGAATATTTTTGACAGTAAAAAAATCAATAACTAACTTTCTGAATCCTCTTAATATATACAGATAAATTGCATAAAATATTCATTGATCCTTAATTTTATGGGTCATATAATGATGGTTAATAAATTATTTTAGAAAAATTTTAGCATCACTTTTATAAAAAATAAAAAAAATTATAAGTAATTACTTTTTTTCATAAAAAATTTCTAAAAATATATCATAAATCAATGTCTTAAGCATTCATTGATATTTTCCTAATTTTATAAACTAATTGCTATCTTGTGTGATGCACAGAAAAATTATTAACTTTAAAAAAAATTCAACAATGAGTAAATAAACATTCTGATAAAAAAAATTAAAATTAATCCAAACGAATAATTAATCAACCAAAAATATAGTTTTTAATAAGAAAACAAAAAATCACATGAATTTAAATAAAAAGCATTTAAGGTGAAGAATTAAGATTAACCTACTGAGATGCAAATACCAAAAATCTCAAGACTTAAAACTTCAAAATTTATAGAATCCCCAAATTCTACTTTAGAACTAAACCAAATTCAACAAATATATATATAACATACTAAATAAAAATGTATCATTCCTTAAGCAGGAAGACATAAGTTGCATCTTTGATTTTTCTCCAAAAAAATAGAATTTTCAACCCAAAAACCAAACCCATTATCAACGTGAGTCTCTTTTTTTCAACATTAGTCTCTTTTTTTCTTAGTCCTATCATAATTTTTGTTTTTATATAGATTATCAACGTTTGAATTTGCATTTAAGTTGAACTTGTTAGAAAGATAGAATTTCACCCCTTATTAAATTTTGATTAAACAGAAATAATTTTATTTAAAAAAATGATAATAATGAGTTTGAGTTTATGTTGAACTTATTAGAGAGATAAAGTTTCACTCCTAGTTAAGTTTGAACTAAAAAATAATAATTTTATTTAAATAAAATGATAACTTTATTTAAATATTGTGCTAACATGGAAAATTGTAAGAGTTTCAGAAGTTTCGAATTTATATATATACTAGTATTATGCCCGTACGATGCACTGCTTAATAAAAGAATTTTATATAAATTTTAAAATATATATATTTTTTGATAATTGTACGGAGTATTTTGGGCCGATTTTGTTGGTAATGGACTGGATTATCTCATCCTGCCGCAGTAAGCCCAATATGTTCTGGATTGGAAAGTCGGGACCGGCCCAGTTGCAACTCACCCTCCAGGAGCACATCTAATTCCTTTGGGGTGCATGGTATTGGTGGGGGAGTGTCACGCTCCTTCCCCTCTGATTTCCTCTTTCTTTCGCCTGCGGAAGCTGTCATGGCCTGCGGGGCGTTCCTTTTGTCAGGGGCTGGTTTTACTGATTGAGCAGTCCTTCTAGCCTTTTGCAATAGTTGCGCGAACTGTGAAATCTCCAGGTTTTCTAGGACAGCCCGATATTCTTTGATCATATTCGTCATGCACATTTCCACTAACGTCTTCTCCTCGCAGTGGTCATAGCAGCCAAGTGCTATATCTCTAAACTTTTTGATATACTCCAGCAAATCCTCGCCACTCTTTTGCTTGGTAGCTTGCAAGGTTGCGAGCGTCACCGTTTCTTCCCCATGGAAATACTTAGTGCAAAATACATCCACCATATCATCCCAAGTTGGGATTGACCCGGGCTTTTAACCGGTATACCAAGTATAGGCTCGATCGCATAACGACTTGGAAAACTCCCGAAGGCATAGGTCTTCATCTGCTGCATAAGGTCCGAGAGTGTCGATAAACTTGCTTACATGTTCAACGGCACTCCCTTTCCTGCCATCATATTGTGCAAAGGTCCGAGGTTCATACCTCTCCGGATATGGTTTGCTGAGCACTCTCAGCGGGTAAGGCGGCCTCCGTGCATAGAACCTTTCTTTTGGCACTCTGGCTCTTTCACGTTCCAAGAGAGCAGCTACTTCCGCCATTGTAATGTAGCGTTGCTCGGTGTTCTGTGGGACACCCCCAGCGAGTGTTTCTTCTTTGTCTGCTGTATGCTTTGGATCATGTTGGCTTCCTTTTTCTTTTGTCCTGTCTGTCCTTAGCTGACAGATTTCTTCCATCATCTGTTGCTGTGAATGTTGGAGCGCCTGCAGTACCTCCACGAAGGCATTGGGGTCGCCGTTGGGATTCTTGGTCGGCGGCTGAGGCCCAGCCCCCATTCCTGTAGCACCCTCTACCTGGTTAGACTGGCGCTAGTGGGGTGTTGTTGGTCTGGATTCTGCTTGAGAAGGCACGGCGCTCATGTTTCGAGTTACCCTGGATTTTGGCGGCATTTGCTTGCGAGGAATCTCTGTCCCTATCTGTTTCCCAACTCCCCAGCAGAGTCGCCAATTTTTGTACGGGGTATTTTAGGCCGATTCTGCTGGTAATGGACTTGATTATCTCATCCTGCCGCAGTAGCCCAATATGTTCTGGATTGGAAAGTCGGGACCGGTCTAGTTGCAACTCACCCTGGCCCGGCTTATGCGCAAGCTATGCCTTACCCTGACACACTTATGCTGTGTGACTGTGATAGGCAAATCCTTTCTAAACAGATGCCGCAGGCAGGTATATTACAAGTATAAAAAATAAAACCCGTCCGCTACGCTCTGAATGAAGGGACATAGAGATGAATGTATAGTGATTAACAATAAAATAAATTTTATAAGTAATGCATATGAAGAAAGAAAAGGGTAGAGGGTATCGGCAGGCTGGTAAGACTTCTAGTCTGCCGTAGTGTACTAGGGGAATTTAGGCCAAAAAGAAGACAACACTTCCTCAATGCAATTAATTTCTCAAAGGGGAAATTAACGGCTTTGAAGAAATGGCCCTAGATGACCTTTGTCCCGAATGTGATCAAATAAAAGATGTGGCTTTTCAAGAGGGAGAGAGGAGTCAACAACCCATTTTTGGTGCATGCCCGTTTTCTTCTTCCCTTTTACTCCGTTTTTCCTTCCTCCCTCTGTTATCTTTCTTTCTCACTCTATTTTTCTTTCTTTTCTCTGTTTTTCGTTCTTTTCTCTGTTTTTCCGTCCTTAGTCAGCCTCCCCCCTTTCCGTGCACAAGGAGCACTCTTATATAGTGTTTTCTGGTGTATTATCTTTACCTTTTTACCCCTGTAACCGTCTTTGTCTGATGCCTGTACTTGCCCAACCATTAATGGTTGGTCAGGCACCCGGCCAGCGCCACGTTCCTGTGCTGGCCGCAGCGCACTACGTCTCTGAGCAATCGACAAGAATTTTTTGTTTGTTAGCTTGCCGTGGCATTCTCTCCCGCCACGGCAGAGCGCTCTTTCTCTCTCGTGGCATGCACCAAAAGGTTCCAACTCAGCTTTGCCATTTTCGGGTGCTATGTCATCCTAGCAAGACACTCACCCGAAAGTGGCCTAAATGGAAGCCCCGAAATGGGTTCCTCCCTCTCCCCTCCGCCAAACCACACCCTCCTTACCTCTGACCCGTGGCCCACCTTCACCTGTATTGGCTGGGTACAGGCTGGTGAAACCTGGCCTTGCGCGTGCCTACGTCCGTCCAAAATTCATTTGTCAGTCATGCGATCGCCGTGGCTTGGGCATCTGCCTTTTAACTTCTTTGTAGATTATCTCATTATTGATCCTTTATCTGCGGTTTGGACTCGCCCCTAGTTGTGGGCCTTCGCACCTGTGACCTTTCCATTTGGTACCTGCCGTGCCATAAAACGGTTATGCAGTAGGATTGGGCCCTCTTTGGGTTCACTATTTCTCCCTTTTTCTCAATTGAGCTTAGTAAGCCCACTGGGCCTTCATTGCCATGTATGACCGTGGGCTCCCGTGTCCTACCCATCCTTCTTTGGGGCATCCTTGGCCCCTTACAATCTCATGCTTTCCATGGGCCCTCATTACCTCGTTGGGCTTCCGCGGCCCAACTATCTTTCATTTCCTTTAGAGCCCATAGACTATGGCTCCGTATACTTGCTTTACTTTGGGCTTCGCGCAATGGGTATGGCCCATACTTACCTTTCTACATCCGGAGCCCATGGTTTGCTATTTCTATCTTTCCGGGCCTTTTCAAGCCCATTTACCTCTTCAAGACCCGTTTGTTTGCTTTATGGACCTATTCCTGCCGCTCAGGTTTAATTGGGCTTTATTCTTTGATTACGGGCTCACTCCCCTTTCTGGACTTAAAAAAAAAATGAGCCTCAACAGTTAGCCCCCTGAGCATATGAAGTGCTTCTGCAATTCATATGTGAATGAAAAGACTTTCCTGCCCTTTCTGTCTTGTTGTTCCCCTTTTCTTTGCGGGCTTTTCAAACAGTGGTCCCTAACTCATTTGCTTGTTCAGACATACCCAGATATATACACACTCCTGCTACGAACAGCTTTGTCTCTTCACATTCCTCATTCAGCAGTTATCCTGGCGCTTCATTAATTCCATTCCATTTCCAATGGCTGACCCGTCGTATCCCTTCACGCCTCTATTAATTACACTAATATCTAATGATCATTCCCACCGTAATCCTCCTTCAAACATTCTCTCTCCTTTTAGCGCAAGCACCACCTCTTCTCTCTCTGCTCCTCCGTCCCTTATTCCCAAATCACTTCCTTCCATCTTACTCCGATCGAGACCCCGCATCATGACGCCGGTGAAAGGTCAGAGTTCCGTGCGCCATAAAGGGAAAGGAGTTGCTCGTGACCTTCCGGTTTCTCACGACGTCGGTGAGGAGTCCCTTCTCTCCGAATTGGACCAATTCGAAGAGGAAGAGTCACAACGCGCTCTGGATAGAGAGTGCGCTCCCCTTCTTGACCCATGGTATGACATCCATCCACACTTCCCCAAGATTCTCGGCGAGTACGTGCCGCCACCATCCGGCCGTGTGTGGTTAGCCCTTTGCCGGCGAGATACGAACACTTCGTGGGCTCCGTTGGCTTCTTCGATTTACGATCTTGTCATTCGCGAAGGTGCTTCGCTTCCCGTGCCCATTCACTTCGAGTATGGTTCCGGCATCGCCTTGGGTTGGAAAGATTGGGTTGATAGGGAGTTGTCAGACACGGGTTTTATGGGCTTGCTTTAACGAGCCGGCGTGTTGAAGGCCGTTGTTTCCTCTCGTTGCCTGTCAAACTTCAAAGATCTCTTCAATCTTCGACACTTGGTCCGTCGGTGGTGTACTACTACTCATACCTTCTTTTTCTCTTGCGGTGTGATTACTGTGACTTTGGAAGACGTGGCCAATCAACTACTTCTACCCATCCTTGGTGATGCTGACCCTGGTGCTTTAGAGCTTTCACCGGAGAAAGAGGCTATTGAGGCTGAGTTGAAGAAAAGGATGATTGGTAACGCGAAGTTGTCGTTTTGGATAAGCTCTCCTGCCAAGCTTTCTGCCGCTGCCCGTCGTGCGGCCTTTATCGCCTTTTGGTTATGTAAGTTTGTGTTTGCTTCCCATCCTCATTATGCCATCAAGCCTCTGTACTTCCGGCTGGCCATTAAAATCTCAACCGGGGTAAGTTTCCCGCTGGCCCCAATGTTTTTGGGAAACTTATATGTTTAGCTTGACATCCTGCGGAGTGATGAGAGCCAAGCCGGTTCTTGCCACATAGTTACTTCCTGTGTTCATAGCACCATTTTACAGCATCTACTCTATGAGCGTTGCGCGAAGCATCTGGCGAAATGTAGGCCTGTTCGTTTTGCCAAGGAGAAGTACCAATCCTGCCCTCAGGTTATTTCCGATTTCTGTGGTAGATTCGAATCTGATTTTCCGTTGGCCTTTCGTTGGGTAGGCTTGAAACCTATCGACTATTCTGCTGTTGAGTCGTTTGATCAAGAGATTGGTTTTTCTTGGAGAGCCTATAGGGACTTGGGTGTGGGGTATACGTGTGCCGACTTGGTTATGGGCTTGTTTGTTGACACCGCCGGCACTACCACTCCTTTGGCCGCCTTCGATGAAACTGGCATTACTTATTTGGCTGCCACCAATGCTAGGTTGCTGCCCTACCTTCCTGACGAGGGTCTTTAGTTTGTTCACTATCCTGCCAACCGAGTGAGGAGGCAATTTGGGTTGGACCAAGATATTCCGGACAATCTTTCCTTTCTTATGGAGTCCCCCACATCCGTCCGTCCGTTCTTGAGGCACACTGCTTTTGCCTTTTGGAGTCAACGATTTGCCGCAATTACCGTTCCAGGTTCTTCGAGGGAGGGCATTTATACTCATGCGATGCACGGTTACTGGCAAGCCGTAATGACTTCATTTCAACAAGCATTGACGGGTAGCCGCGGTTTCTCTCTTACTCCCTTGAGGGGCTTAGCGCTGTTATCTCGACCAATCCTCGTTTGCTCTTACCCTCCAGATCCGTGTTAGCTTATGACCGAAAGCAGAACCGATCTGGTATCTTTGAGTGGGATGATGAAGAGAAGGGTTGGTTTTGGCATGCTGGTGATTATCCTCCCGGTTGGGAAAAGAAGGTAAAAGTGACCAACATCCCGACGGTTAAAAGGGGATCCGCCAAGTCTAAGTCTGCCAAGAAGAATATTGAACTTTCTGAAACCTCTTCTGATGTGCAGCCTAAAGTTAGTAAGCCTAAGTCCTCTGCCTCAAAGCCTTCTTCTGGTGCTCCTCTTTCTAACAGGACAAGAGGCAGCAAAAGGAAGTCTGCCCCTCCCACCGAGCGACGGGTAAATTTCTTTTGACCTTACTCCTTTTTTTATTTTTTTGTGCTAACTCTTATGTGTTTGTTAATACATCTCCTGATCTTTGTCTTCTACTTTTCTTTGCAGTCTAAGTTCAAGGAGGATACGTCTGCTACGCATCCTATATCAGTTGATGATCCCGAGTCTGAAGTATGTCTATTGCTGTTCTTTTGTTTTATTTTACTCATACCTCTCCTGCTATACTTTACTTGTTTGGCTATGTCTCATCTTTCTCTCTTTTTTTTTTTTTTGCTTTCGTTCCTCAGGATGAACCCGAACCTCTTTCCATATATCGTCCTACTGCCGAAGAGATTTCTGCCTCAAAGGGGGTGCTTTTAGAAGGTCCCCTTAGTGTGATTAACACGTCCTTTGTGACTCTTACTCCTGCCGCTGCTGCATCAAGGGCTTTCACCGAGGTGCACACCCCTCCTGCTGAGCCAACATTTATGAGTGAGGGTGTCCCTTCTGAGCAGGAGATGAATACATCCTATAAAGGTGAAAATTATAATGTCCACAAGTAGACGAATACATCCTATAAGGGAGAAAATTATTAAGTCCTCAAGTGGACGAATACATCCTATAAGGGTGAAAATTATCAAGTCCACAATGGACGAATATATCCTATAAGGGTGAAAATTATCAAGTCCACAAGTGAACGAATACATCCTATGAGAGTGAAAATTATCAGGTCCACAAGTGGACAAATTGTAAGTCAACAAGTGGACGAATCCATCATCATGATCTGCAAGGTAGGACGGACCCAACTAGACAATGATGGTCTGACTATAACTATCCCCGTTCAAGTTCATATTGTAGAAGGATTCAACAAAGATGTTCGAATAAGGCTCACACAGTATAATTAAAGTCCACATAGTGAACGAATGTAATTATTAAAATCCACATGAACGAATGAAAATTATAAAGTCCATAAACTAGACGGATTCAACAGTACGGATGCATATTAAATCATGAATTATGAAAAATTCAACAAAATTAAGAGTGAACGGATAATAAAGGAAGTAACTACTCAATAGAAAACCCACAAAGGGCAATTGTTCACAACGGTACATAAATTATTCTTAACAAATTTTTACAAGTAAAATATAATTAAGCTACTGGACCGGGGGGGTGGGGTCTTCATTCTTCTCCTTAACTTGAGCATTCTCGGGCTGATGGATATCAGCTTCAACAGTCTGGACTTGAAGGGCATACTCGTTGTTATCATAAGGATCGTCCCCCAAGACACCGTCACCAAAAAGTTGGTCCGTACTCTCGGAGTGAATGGGTAGGACGGAGGTTTGACCTTGGTCGTCAATATTGATATAACCTAAATCCAGGTCAGGGTAGGAGGCTTTGACCTGATGAAGGCAATCATCAAAGCCCTTAGCGAAGGAGCTCCTAAGCTTTGACAAAAAGGCGTCAGAGTCATGATACTCAAGTATCGCTTCCTCCTTCGTATGACGGAGCCGGTCTTTGGTTTTAGTAATTTTGCTTTTCTTTATCTTCCAAGACTAGTCTCAGCAGCTCCGTCTGCTTCTCGAGCTTTCCTCTTACCTGCTCGGACATTGCCAATTTCTTCTCTTGGACCACTTTCCAAGTCTTCAGCTCTGCATGCTCCTCCTTCGTTGACCTTGCCTTGGCCCTAAGACAGTCCAGGGATGTCTCATGGTTCGAGCAACACCCCATCAGCCCTTTCATCATTAACATTGCCTGGAAACAAAATGGTCAATAAGAGGATAGGTTGACAGAAATAAACGTAAGAGAGGACGGACGTAGAGTTACCTATGCAATGTTGAAGAGCCCCGTCTACCACATTGCCTCCGTTGCGTGGTTTCCCAGGTCTTCATAATCGTCAGCCGTTATGATGGATGAGAGCTTCTTCAACGCATATTTGGAGTCTTCACGGAGGAGTACGGGTGGTTTTTCTTTTGAAGGAACTTGGCCCGTCATTAGACCTTTCCCCCTCCCGTGACCAACAGGAGGAACCGTCTTCTTCACCTCAACCTTTAGCCCCACAACAGTCTCAGGGATGGTTTTTGGCTTCTTCAACTGACGGTCAATCTTCTCCTAGGGCGGTTTCTTCTTGGCAGCAAAATGGTTGGATGTGCCCGTCCCTACACTAAGCTGACTTTCTTGCTTCTTCTTTAAAGCAGCCTACTGCTTGATAAAAGCCCTCCTTTTGCTAACTTCCATTTCTGCAAAAACAAACCGACATACAAGTTAAAAAAAAAAAAAAAAGATGAAAGAAGGCATAGGATGACTGTCTTACATGTGCGAACTTGTTTTTCGTAGCGACAGGCAGCTTTAGTTGGCTCTAGTCCGTCACAATACTAGTACAAGGTATCAAAGTTGACCAATTTGGCCCAAGTCCTTTCTTCCAACTTTGTCTTTAGAAAGATCTTTTCCAAAAAGCTCCACTTCTCAAGTGAAACTTGTGGACTCCCTAACTGCACAAAAGAAATGTAGACGGTTAAAATGACGACGAGTTAAACCAACCATGTTAAGGGACAAGACGGATACATACCAGACAAGGGTATTATGCCTCATGTTGTATCGACGGGCATGTATTCGGTTTCACCAGGGTGACACATCCATTCGTCACCTTCTATAAAAAAATCTCGACTCTTCCAATTCCTATTGGAGTCGGGAGTATCACACATAAGCCTCAACAACGGGCTCCTGAGCATGAATTGTACATGCCCTTAGACTTTGTGATCTCCGCCGGACAGTAACAATGAATGAACTCTTCTACCGTCAATCTCCGTGCCCCGTCAGACATCGCCCCATACAAGACTTCTACGCCAAGGAAGACCTTCTAGGCGTTTGGGGAGATTTAGGTGACGGCCAGACCTAAGTACTGAAGTAGACAGCGGTGGAGAGAACTTAGTGAAAATCTGAGCCCTGCTTTAAGCATCTGCTCATAGACCCTGACGCCTTTAACCCTTTCGTAATAACATTTCTCGGACTTGTAGGGTAGACAGAATGGTGTATTGACGGGTATTTGGTACTTCTCCCTAAGAGTTTTGAAGTGAGAATCTTTGATTGTGGATGTAAAGTCATCAACTGTCCATATGGGAAGCATTATTAACTCCTTCAGTCCGTCAGGACCGATGACAGATTGGATTGGGGGTTCGCCTCCATCTAGGCCGTCGCTAAGGTCACTTTCTGGCCTATCCGTTTCCAAGTCCTCATCCCTTGAGGAAGGAGAGGTGGTGGATGAATTCCTCTCCACTTGAAGTGTCAGGGTCGTTTTGACCTGACGGGTACACTTCATCGTAGCTCACCCCGTCGCAGAAAAATGACTGGTTACTCGACGCATTAGACATCTGTCACCTACACATGACGGTAAACCCTAAGACACTAACGAATCTAAAATAGGTGACGGTGGTACAAAAATGAATAAGAGTTCATTAAGTAAAGGACAAGAGTGCTTACCAATTGTGGATGTGCACCTGAAGGATTCAGATGACGAATGAACTAATTAGATGGTATGATTATCTGACAAGGATGACGGTAGTGCTCTGATCGTATGATTTCTATGGAAAGTGGAAAAAGAGGAATGGAGAGGCAAGTTTATATAGAGGGAACGGTACGGAAGACGAAGGGATGCTTCGTTCTCAGAAAACAGCCACGAAGTAGATGACACGTGTCTTGCGATATTAATAACCCAATATTATGTTGGGGTTTATGCCCTAAAACCCAATTTATTGACATGTCATAAATGATTAAATTGTTTAATTATATAAGATTATTTATTAATGAACTAATGGGACATTATCTTAGTCCATAAGATGCATAGTATGTAATTTAGTTACAGAAGATATAAATCACAAGTTCTTTGTAAACTCAGAATTTTGGTTCGTAGTCGGTGATGAAATTGGGTATTTCATCTGCGAAAACTATAACATATCAACTAAGATGATTTGTCTTGATCATGGAAGTGGAGACTTCTAGTTGATATGTTGATACGTTTTAAGAGTTAAGACATATTGAACTGAACCGCTGTGAGATTTATTATTCTCCAAACGACTATCAAATGAATAATAAATCTCACGACTTCTATTTACATCAACTCTAAATCCTGAGAGAATAATGAACCTGATCATGAGATGTAGGTTGCTTTGATATATCAGGAGTGAGGTCTATGAGTTACAATCAAACCTCAGTATGTTGGGCAGCCGCATTTAGTGTTGATGGAACATATATTCTCAAGATGGAATTCATAATCTCTTAATGGAGATATAAAATATTCCTTTGAGATAAGTTTAATAGGATTGGTTATTCAGAGTGTTGGGCATAACCACTTTAGTAAGGAGTTATTAAAGTATATATTTATGGAATTGGATTTCATAAATATATGATGAATAACGTAAAGGATTAAACCGGGTACTTAAGGATTAAGATGTAGTAATCTTCAAAGTGGCAGTCTATATTCATGACTTTGTATTATTACGAATATTTTAATGAAGGGGTTGCATGTATGATAAAGTCTTGGGATATAATTTATTAATAAGACCTAGAGTGCAATTATATTTATATAGTGGTATTAAATATAATTAATAGTAACTTTGGGCTTGTCAAGAGTTGATAGAAAAGCCTAAGGCCCATTAGAGCTAGTGTCTTATTGGTCCCTTTTGGTTCCACTCCAAACCACACACTAAAACCCAATTGGAAAGGCCCAATAGGCCGGCCCAATTAGATAATCAGTTACTTATAAAAGGGAGAAACATACAGAATTTTTTATAAGAGAAAAAGATACATCATTGTGAAGTGGTGTGTATGTGTGAGTGAAGCCACTCAATTATGCTCCCTTGGAAACTGATTGAGAGACCACACTTCTTGGGTGTAAAGTGGAATTGGAGTGAAGATTAAAAGTGTTCCCAAGTATTTCTAATCTTTTGTTTTGAATTTCACCGCACCAAGGTACGCTATTTCGTTCTTAAATTCTGAAATTTACATAATGCATGTTATCAATCATGAATGAAATAGACCCATGTTTGTTGCTTCCGCTGTGTGTTTTGTATGAGATACAAAACCAGATTTACCAACATATTAATGAGCCTAGGTCAGCCTGTCAGGCTAGGTCTATCTCTCAGGGGACAAATTGAACCGTCACTCCACGGGTTCGTCCCCCCAGAGGTCACGGACCCATAGAGTGAGGTGGCAGCTGATGAGGATAAAGTTTGATATGACGGGTACATTTTAATAGACATGATGATAACTCAAACTGGTAAACTGATGCTGGACAGATCAAGGGTGAACGGACACAAGGTAGACGGATTTAAAGGCTACCTAGCATCCACTATTTTAGTAATCTCTAAGGATTATAAATGGAAACAACTTGTGTCTCACGCATAGCCCTAATTTATAGAACCCAATAGGAATAGAATCCAAACATGAGGAGGATTTCATAGTATACGCCCAATAATAACAATCCTATGAGGAAAAGACTTCCTACACAAGAAACGGAGGTCGGTCCTATACTACTATAAAAACCCAAAGGCTCTCGGATAGCATGGTACGCATATTTTCCCCCAATTCTGGCACTCTAGGGTTGCGAGCATTCTCTGACTTAATCTTTGGAGGGTCTTTGACCTGTACCACACCAATTCCCTCTTGAGGTCTTCTTGTTTTGTGTTGTGCAGGTTGTTTCGAGTACGTGAGGGCCTTATAGCTTACTGACGATATTTTGGCATCGTCAATTTTGGATGCTCAAATCTTAGTCTCATTTCTACTTGTGAGATCTACACATATTGGAAAACAAATCTTTCAAAAAGTGAATAAGATTTTTGTTAAAATTAATCTGTTAGTTTTCATGGAAGATATACAATTGACTCTGAAGACCATAATAAGCATATAAATTATATCAAAGTTAACAAAAATAACTTAAATAAAAGGCAACCCGCGCACAAAACATATTCGATGTGATGAAAAAAATAAATAAAAAAGGGACTTTTATGAAAAAAAAAAAAAACAAAAAGAAAAAGGCAAATACATACATGCAAGTTTCATAGGTAAGGTAGGTATGAGAAGGAAAAAATACATTAAGAAATCATATGGTAGGAAAAGGGAAAAATATACCAAACCGTATATATACCCTTACTTTTATATTAGATAATTTTAAGTTGTGAAGAAGTTGATAATTTGATATGAATAGAAAGAAAAAGGAGTTTACATAATTAAGAAATTTATTTTAATTACAAATTAGTTTTTTTTTTTTTTTTTTACTTTATCCCATAAAAATAGTTAATGTTATTAGATAGTTATTAGAATTTTTTTTTTAGTTTATGTTAAAGTTAATAAATATTAGCTATTTTTTGTTATTTATTCCAAAAGAAAAAAAATTTTGAGAAGAAAAAAATAATACTTTTAAATTTGTTACTTTATTATTAGGAAATAGATGATGTGGGATAAATGTTTATCCCAAAAAAATAAAAATTACTAACGTAAGCTAGTAAAATTGTTACTTTATAAAAATTAAAAAAAAAAAAGAAAAAAAAAGTTCATTAGAACACTTATTGTTACTTTATCCAAAGAAGTTGATAAAGATCAAAAAGTTTTTATTTTTATCTAAAAACTTAAGTGAATGAATTTATTGAAAAATCTAAAAATCTAAAAAAAAATTCTGCAGTTTAGTGAAGTCACTTGGTACAACCACGGCTTCTAAACCCAACTTTTATTATATAATATATGATATGATATTTGGAAAAAGCTTATGATAAGCTAGAGTGGAGTTTTATTAGAGACATATTGCTCCGATTCAATCTGCCAAAGAATTTGGTTGAGCTAATCATGAGCTACATCTCGTCTGTTTCAACCTTTATTCTCTTCAATGGAGGGGCTTTAGACACATTTATGCCCACTAGAGGTATAAGGCAAGGAGATCCTCTATCTCCTTACATATTCATCATGTGCATGGATTACTTAGGGCAATTAATTCAGAAAAAATGCGCTGTAAACTCTTGGAATCCTGTTAAGGCCTCTAGAAGTGGACCAGCTTTTTCGCACCTTTTCTTTGTAGACGATCTGGTTCTGTTTGCAAAAGCAAACCCTGAAATTTGTGTAACAATTAGAGGAGTATTGGATGATTTTTGTAACCAATTGAGGCAGACCATTAATGAGACCAAATCTAGGGTCTTTTTCTCTCCCAATTTGGATAAAGAACACAAGGATGCCTTAGGTGACATTCTCGGATTTCAGTCAACGCCTAACTTGGGTTGGTACCTTGGTTTTCCCATGAAATACCGCGGAGCTTCCAACCAAGACTTTAATTTTGTGCTTGAAAAGGTCAAGAAGAAACTTGCTGGGTGGAAAGCAAACCTTCTATCTATGGCTGGACAATCTGTTTTAATACAAGCTACTTCGGCTATACCAGAGTATGTGATGCAAAATAACCTGCTGCCAAGGAGGATATTGGATGGCATTAATCGGGTGAATAGAAATTTCCTTTGGAATTCCACTAGTAACAAGAAGAGTATGCATTGGGTAGGTGGAGAAAGGTCACTACCCCTAAGGATGTAGGGGGCTTAGGCTTACAAACTGCCAAGGGAAGAAGCACAGCACTTCTTGCTAAGCTGAATTGGAGATTCCATACGGAGGGGAGTCCTAATGGGCTAAAGTACTAAGATTGAAGTATTGCAAACATCAGAGGTTAAATTCCAAAAATAAAGCCAACCTCCCTTGTTCTCGTACTTGGAAGAGCATGAAGAAAGGAGAAGAAATTTTCAAGAAGGGAATTAAATGGATTCCTGGGTATGAAAGCAACCTTAGTTTTTGGAATGATAGCTGGTCAAACATGGGTATTCTTAGAAACATCATCCAAGGCCCTTTTATTGTTGAATCCTCCAACCTTAGAATTAAGGATGTTGCTGAATTGGGAGGTTGGAACTGGGATCGGCTTCATATAGATCTTCCTGAGGAAGTCAAAAAGGAACTACAAGCCACCCCTATATCGTTTGTTAGGAGGAATGAAGATAGATTGGCTTGGAAGCCTTCACCGAGATGCTTCTTCGAGCTCAAAAGTGCCTACTTGCTTGCCATTGATCTCTTGCCTGACCCAGGATTCCAAGGTAGGTGGATATGGAAGCTAGACACCTTGCCCATGATTCAAATGTTCTTATGGAAATGCATGCATCAAAGCATAGGTGTCAAGGAGTGTTTACAAGCGAAGGGGATGTTAGTAGACATGGCATGCCCTCACTGTCTCAACAAACTTGAATCCATATTGCATGTACTTTGGGACTGCCATGTGGTTAGGAAAATCTGGCATCAGTTGGGTGTGCACCATTCGGAGAATACGTCTTTCTCCTCCGACCTTTAGGAATGGTTATCTAGTAATTGCTCCTCCAAAATCAAACGAGTGGCAGGACAAGCCCCGTGGAATCAAGTCTTTATGTTTGCAGTTTGGTTGATTTGGAAAGGTAGGAATCTACTAGTTTTTGAGAACAAAAGGCTAAATCCGAAAATTGATGGTGAAATTGCCTATAAAGCAGTGGAGTACACTCACTGTGCTGGTAAGCCGTTGATGTCCAAGTATAGGATCATGAAGCAAATCAGGTGGGAAAAACCGAGTAATGGATGGAGGAAATTAAATGTAGATGGAGCGTCCATGGGAAACCCAGGTCAGGCTGGAGGTGGCGGTCTCTTAAGAGATGAGAATGGGAATTGGATTGGGGGATTCGCTAGAAGAATAGGCATAGCTAATAGCTTCACTGTTGAATTATGGGCTCTCCGAGATGGGCTTCTGTTGTGTCAGCAGCTAAATGTTCAGGCAGTCATTATAGAGCTAGATGCTAAAACTATTGTTGATGCCCTTAATTTCCAAGGTAAATCAAATACTACAGTTTTTTCTATTATAGAGGATTGCAGACATTTGGTTACTTTGATTCCCCAAACAACCATAAGGCATGTCTTCAGGGAAGCCAACAGGAGTGCAGACCGACTAGCCAACTTAGGACTAAATTTAGATGCTGATTTTACTTTGTTTTCCAGTCTGCCTGTGGACTTATTTTCTTGTTTGGAGGCTGATAGTCGTAGTTTGTATTGCAACAAGTCCTGTTTGGAACCCGGGGTTGCTTTCTAGTTTTTAATGAAACTCCCTTTTTACTAATATATATATATATATATATATATATATGATATGATATGATATGATATGATAAAAAAAAGGGCGGTGTCAGTCTTCTCTTTGTTTCAGTATACTAATGCTGATTTTTGAGAAATATGTAATCTTTGGTTAATCCATTAACAAATACATAAAACACTTGTTACATCGATCCTTGATTTTATAGGTCATGTTAATGAGTATTTTTAGAGTAATTGTTAATAGACAGTTTTAGGAAAATTTTGACACTACTTTCATAAAAATTATAAAAAATTATCTAAACCAATGAACTTATAGCATCCATTAACATTTCTCTAATTTTATAAATAAGAAGGAAAGGTAGTGCAACTGTGCAAGCCTTCTTTTTCTTTTGGTCTATTATCAGAATCTAATGCTGATTGTTAAGGAACGAGGAATCTTTGGGTAATCCATTAGCAACTGCATAAACATTTGTTAAATCGATCCTTAATTCTATGGGTAACGTGTTTTTAGGACAATCATTAATAAATCATTTTTTTAAAATTAATACCACTTTTATAAAAAATATATAACTCTATCAAAAAATTTATTGCTTTTTTATTTTCTCTTAAAAAATTTCTAAAATCATATTCTAAACAATCATTAACATTTCTCTAATTTTATAAATAAAAAAGAGAGGTGACGTCGGCTTTCTCTTTCTTTCAGTCTATTGTCAGAATCTGATGCTGATTGTTGAGGAAGGAGGAATCTTTAGGTAAACGGGTCCTCCCAAATTGTGTGTCTGCTTTAGATTGTTGTACATTTGGGACATAAATGTCTTTTCGGCTGAGAAGTGTAACAAAGGAAGCCGTTTTTGTTAAGATTCCACACTTGATCCCCTGTGGTAGCCGCAGAGTGTAGCTTATCGTAGTACCTCAAGCCCAAAATAGGAAGCCAGATTTGAATCCAATGTGGATCTTAGAGCATTCACATTAGGAATGACATATGTCATATGTAGGGAAAATTTAGCATAAAAACCCAAAACCCCCCACACATCCGGACTTGTAAAAACCAACTATTGCAAAAAAATTTGCAATAGTGCTACAGTGCAATTCTAAAGGTAGAATTGCACTGTAGCTCAATTCTAAAAAGAAAAACTAATATTTTATTCACTTACATTATCAATTCCTCTCTCTCTCTCTCTCAACGAGTTTTTGGGTTTTGGGTTTTTTTTTTATTTGGGTTTTGAGATATATTATTTTATTGTGTAGAAATATTATTTTAATGTGTTGTATTGTAAAATAAAAGTTAGGATGCTAAGAGTATTGTAAAATGGCATGGTATAAATGATAAAGTAGCTTTTTGGAATAGTAAAATAGGATGAGATAGAATTTTGGGATGTGAATGCTTTAGATGGGACTGCCCATGTAACTTAGATGAGTTGTAACCCATAAGGCTGTGAAGGACATAATGCAGCCAAAAAAAAAAAAAAAAAGAGAAAGACCATCATGTTATTAAGGGTGCGTTTGTTTTGGCAGTAAACAGAATCCGGAAAACATTTTACACCACGGGGCGTGTTTGGGTTGGCCGGAAAATTCAGTCAAAATGGAAAATGATTTTCGTTGATTGTAAAATATCAAGCCTTGAAGTGTAAAATATTTTCCAGAGCTATTTTACCTTCAAACTAATTACACCCATTTTCAGCCTTCCTGAACCGAGAGAGAGAAAGAGAGAGAGAGAGAGAGAGAGCTTGAACCCCACCGCCGATTGAAGCCCGCCGCCGCCTGAAGCCTGAAGCTTGCCGCCGTTTGACCGATCTCATCGTCTCAATCTCCTTGCCCATAACCGATCTCATCGTCGATGATCGATCTCGTCTCAATCTCCTCACCCATGACCGATCTCGTCGCCGATGATCGATCTCACCGCCACTTCCATCCACTCTGATCCTTTCTTTCCCTCGATCTTGTCATCTCAATCTCCCTACCCACTCCAATCCTCTGTTTCTTCCTCCTCTCACCAAGATACATCTTTTATTTTGAGTTTTGGTTGGGTTAAGTGTATATTTTGAAATTTTTTGTTATAAAATTTGTTTGGGAGCTGAGAAAATGGATAAGAAAATGTGTAAAATTTGTAGGAAAATAGCATTTTTAGAATGTTACCAAACACCAAAAATCATTTTTTGGACTATTTTCCATAGCAAAACCAAACACTCAGATTTCATTTTCCTTATGGGAATTCACTTTCCCCTGCATTTATTTTACACTCAGAATTCGATTTACATTGAACCAAACACACCCTAAATAATCAATTGAACCCATAAAGAGACTAAAGCTGGCTAGTGAGCTACAATTTGCTTTCTCCATCATCAACTGAGTTATCAAATCAGCTAAAGTATTGAATTGCTGGTGCATTTGGCTGTTTATGGTTAGGAGAAAACATACATCTAAAATTTTGGGGTGAGATTGAATCAATTTGGACATATATAATGGACTCAATAATCGAAAAGATAGATTAAATGTAATATTAACCTGATTTTGTGCATACATGACACTCAATTTATTATGTTAAATTTGGTTTGTCATGTTAAAATTTAAGTGTTAAAATTTGAATTTAGTAATAAATTCCAAAGTAATTCCAAATTCTAACAAATTTGGTTATTAAACAAACAGATTTCAATTTAAATTGCGTAATTCAATTGTTCTCATTGTTTTCAATGCACTTTAATTCATTCACACTTATTCACCTACAACTAATGCATTTCTCCCTCCCATGAAATCAGTTAGTGCACCCAATATGTAAAAGACTCCTCTTCACATAAAAGTGAGTCTTATATGTGGGTGCTATAGATGAGGTCCATCTCTCATTGATTGGTGCAATTAATTATTGTTGGATAACATTTTGTACAATTCTTTATGCGTAATATATTAGATTCTTTAACTAGATTAAAAAATATAAAAACAATGAATTTTAAAAAAATAAAATAAACACAATGAATTCTTTAACACATTCCATTCTATTCTATTCCTTTCTATTCCCTTATGATCATTCCATTACATTCCCTTATGAACTCTGAAACGAAGCCTAATTAGTCAGTATAAAAATCTGTTTGAATTTAATTGAAGAACTCATGTACAACATCATAGAAAACATACCTAAGTTTCACCCTTTTTCTAATTTTGTATTAGAGAGAGAGAGAGAGAGAGAAAGAGAGAGAGTTAAAGTGTGTTTAAAACTTGAAAACAATGAAATCTAGATAACTCAACTTAATGGGACCATACTCCATAGGCAAATGGCCTAGGCGTAAAGTCAATCTAGTTACTAACACTACAAGAAATTTGGGTTTATGGGACACTTGTAAAACATCGCTAAAAACCCCAAAACGTTGCTATAGACACAAATGGTCTACATCAACTTTTTTGTGACGTTCAAAAACGTCACAATAGACTGGTCGCTATAGGTCTATTGTGTCGTTTCTGAAAACGTCGCCATATGTGAAACTATAATGGCATTAAAAAACTTTTAGTGACGTTTTATAATACGTCACTATATAATATAACAATTTCGCATATAATTTAGGAAAATACATTTAGCGACGCTTTTAAAACGCCGCAAATAACCAATCCTTGAAAACGTCGCTCGCTAAATCATGCCTTTTAATGACGTTTTTAAAAGCATCCCCAAGAATTTCCTCAAAGTTTTTGGCGACGTTTTTAAAACGTCGCTAAAACTTGCTCCTTAGTTTTTAATATTAAAAATGCTATTATATAAACTTGCTCAAACTAACAAATGTCCAAACTAATGATTTTCCTAATACACGATATTCCACAATAACAACCTGATCATCAATATTCCACAATAAATGTCCAAAAATAACAAATGTCCAAACTAATACAGTAACACATTAACCATAGATTCAAATAGATATATAACTATATATATATATATATATATATTTGGCATAAATGCACTTTTAGTCCCTATATTTTGATTTTTTTCCATTTTAGTACCTACATTTTAATTTTACCACTTTTAGTCCCTAAATCAATTAACGTGTTCCATTTTAGTTATTTCCGTCAGCCCACCAACGGAAATTGCTTAGGTGGCAAACTGATGCTGACGTGGTCCATTAAAAAATAATAAAAAATTTTAATTAGCATTTAAAAAATGCCATGTCAGCTTTTAAAAATAAAATAAAAATTTATTAATCAATTTTAACGAAATTAAAAAAGAAAAAACAAAATTAAAAACAATAAAACACATCCATTCAGATCTAATTCATTTTAAACAAAAACACAATCACAAATTTAAATATCAACACAAGAACATAAAGCACAAACCTAAAACCAAACACAAAAAATAGAGACTCAAATTTAAACATTAACCCAAGATGACAATTACAAAAAAACACAATAACAAACCTATACCAATTAAAAAGAGTAATTAATTGAAGAAGATGAGTCTAGATCTTCAGCTACGTGAATTACCCTCTTGAGCATTCTTGGACTTTCTGGTTCGATAACCCATCTGCCAGGAACAAGCAAGCCGCTTGGGGTAGCTCCATGAGACCCATCTACACCTTCTCTACCGTGGAGGAGTTCTGGAGGTTTTGCTCTCTTTCTTTTGCTTTTTTCTATTTGGGTTTTTGTTTGGCTACTTAGAGAATCATAAAGTTTGGATCTTTGTTGGCTGTTGATGTGTTTGATGGGAGCTCGGTGGCGTGGATCAGAGCTCCGCAGCGTGGAAAGGAGCTCAGCGGCGAGGATCGGAGCTCTGCGGTGTGGATCGGAGATGGTCGAGGCGTGAAGTGGCGAGGTCTTTGAGATTGGAGCTTGGCGGCGTGGATCGGATCTCGCAGCGTGGAAAGGAGCTTGGCAGCAGGGATCGGAGCTCCACGATGTGGATCGATGATTGAGGCGTGAAGAGGTGAGGTCTTTAAGATCGGAGCTCGGCGTGAATCGGAGCTCCGCAATGTGGAAAGGAGCTCGGCGGCGGGGATCAGAGCTCGGCGACGTGGATTAGAGATCGGAGATGGTCAGGCATGAGGAGATCGGATTGATCCCATTGTAAAATTGTTAATTTTCTGGGCAACCTTGGAAAGAAAATGAAGAGCATGTTCCTTTGATTCTCTGAAAATAATGAAAAGAAAAAAAAAAGAGAAAAAATTTTAGTTACTTTTTTAAATTGGTTTATGTTTGTTATTGTGTTCTTTGTGATTGTGATCTTGTGTTAATGTTTAAATTTGAGTGTGTGTTTTTTGTGTTTGGTTTTGGGTTTGTGCTATGTTCTTGTGTTGATATTTAAATTTGTGATTGTGTTCTTGTTTAAAATGAATTAGATCTGAATGGATGTGTTTTGTTGTTTTTAATTTTGTTTTTTCTTTTTTAATTTCGTTAAAATTGATTAATAAAATTTTTTTATTTTTAAAAGCTGACATGGAATTTTTTAAATGCTAATTAAAATTTTTTATTATTTTTTAATGGACCACGTCAGCATCAGTTTGCCACCTAAGCAATTTCCGTTGGTGGGCTGACGGAAAGGACTAAAATGGAACGCGTTAATTGATTTAGGGATTAAAAGTGGTAAAATTAAAATGTAGGGACTAAAATGGAAAAAAGTCAAAATGTAAGGACTAAAAGTGCATTTACGCCTATATATTTAATACCAATACACTTGTCTACCTACAAAAAAAAAAAAAACAACCACTTAAACTATGACAATATTATAAACAAAGTTCAATACTTCTAAAATATATGTGGTTGTAACAAGACACTTGTCTACCTACACAAAAAAAAACAATCACCCAAACTATGACAATAATATAAACAAAGTAGAATACTTCCAAAATAAATGTGGTTGTTCAAAACAGCTATGCATGGAATCCTTATAAAATACTGCAACATTGCATTTACCACAATGTGCTAGTTTCTTGATGGGATGAAGCTTGCGATCTATGAGGAGTTGGAAATTGATGATCTAAACCGAAACCACCCTGAATACAAATTAAAAGTATCTAATAAGTTCATAAAGAAATCATTTTGTGTAAGAAAATAATAGTTGCTATACTTAAAAAATTTAAACACCCAATTCATTCTTCAAATATTAAAATTTAATACTCATCTAGCTTTTGAAGAATGATTTTGCGAATTTTGCATTAGTTGCATCATTTGGGTTACTCGCTCCTCCAAGTTATCATAACTAGGGCTGTCTAAGGACCCGCCGAACCGACCCACCCGTTGCCGCCGACCGGAACCCAGCCCGCTGCCGACCGAACCGACATCTCCGGCGGTTGGCGACGGATTTGATTCTCCAAAATCCGAGATTAACGGGTCGGAGATCGGATCTCCTTCTCTTAAATCCGAGAAACCCGATCTGACCAAACCATCATTTTTCCGGCGAGAAAATGTATATCCGGCGAGATTTGAGATTTTTTTTGGGAAGATTTAAGCTAGATCCGGGGAGATTTCGCTAGATCTAGACAACATCTTGCCAAAAATGGCCAAGATCTTGCTGGATCTGGCGAGATCTGGTAGGACTTCCCCCTTTTTTCAAATTTTTTTCGCCGGAGTTCTGCCGTTTTTCATCTTTTTTGGCCGGCATATCGCTGTATTCCAAAATTCAACCCCGACCGATCCGCCCGAACTCTATGGAAGCTCTGACCAACTTAATCCGATCAACCACTCCGGTCGGTAGTGGGTTAAATTTTGGGAGACCCGATCTGGTCAGGTCGGTTCCGGGTTGGGCACAAACCAGTCCCGGACCGACCCGTGGACAGGCCTAATCATAACGATTCACTTTCTACAAACTTAAGCAAAAACCATGGAAGTAGAATTATGCATACACTTAAATATAGTGCACAACATATTTAAAACCACTTAGTTTCATAAACATGCAAATAGGATTACACATAATCTTAAATATAATAAATAAATCATATCAAATCAAATCTATCAATATCCTCATTCACACAAATGGATTAAGCCTTTATCCTCTTAAGAAATAAGCAAAAACCATCTAAAGAGGATTACACATAAACTTGTCCTATAGTACACAACAACTTCATAACCACTTAGTTTCATAACATGCAAATAAGATTACACAAGATAACTTTAAAACTCTTCACAAACAAAGCAAATAGGAATACACATGAAAGATGAACGACATATTAACTCCCATCATCCGTCGACTCATCAAGTATTGAAGTCCAAAAGTAATCAACAAACATAACTCAACGACATCCAAATTTTCAAAAAATAATAAACACTCCTAATATGAATGTAAACCACCTTATAACATTATGCAAGCCACCCACTTGCTCCAACACAACAATTCACCCAATACAATTATCATAATCACAAATATAGAATGCTTACAAGTATTAAAGTCCAAAAAGTAATCAACAAATATAACCCAAAAATATCCATCCAAATTTTCAAAAAATGATAAACATTTTCAATATGAATGTAAACCGCCTTATAACATCATGCAAGCCACCCGCTTGCTCCAACTCAACAATCCACCCCAAGACAATTATCAACATCTCAAGTACAAAGTTTTAAGCAAAAATTGCTTACTATGCTCAAGTCAAGTAAACACCTTTCCAAAAAAAAAAAAAAAATCCAAACTTATCACAATAAATGAGTGCTTAACCTGCAAAATAAAAGAGGACACTTAAATGATGTTTAAGGCA
This sequence comes from Lithocarpus polystachyus, assembly GCA_033629205.1. Taxonomy (NCBI): domain Eukaryota; kingdom Viridiplantae; phylum Streptophyta; class Magnoliopsida; order Fagales; family Fagaceae; genus Lithocarpus; species Lithocarpus polystachyus. The sequence goes on along the minus strand of CM066163.1, from coordinate 10,226,909 downwards.
AATAAGGGTACAATTGTAGAAAATTTTAATGAGTCATGATGTATGAAAATTTAGTAAATATATATACATATATAAAGAGAAAAGAGCATTTAGTTGAGATTATATACTCATGACAAGAGTGAAACCCCAACACCTAGGCCAATAACACTAAACGAAACCTGCGGGAAAAAGAAGAAGAAGAAGAAGAAGAAAGCCAGAACTTTCTTAATTTTCCAAGATTATAAAGAAATTACTATAATTTCATATAAAGTAATAATTGTAATTTCTAATACAATAACACACACAAACACAGCTCAATACCACTGATCAAGTAATAATTGTAATCCCATAACATAATTGTTAAAGAAAAAAAAAAGCTTAGTTTTAGAACTTTTAAATGAAATCATGAATGCATGGAGCCCATTATCAAAATTTTATTCCAATGGCTGCCATTGTGAATGTCATGGATAATACTTGGGTAGATAAGTACAATTTTGAACATCCTAAGCAAATTAATTGTATAGGACTATATTAATTTCATAAACCATTTTACAAACATAAAAAAAAAAAAAAAGACTGCAAAGTTAATACTAAAATTTTAAGGTGCAAATAGAACGCAATCCTTACATACTTCCAATGGATTGTCAGGTTGTAAATAATGCCTGAAGAAATGATATTAAAAATAAAGGCTCATATTTTTTTATAAGTATTTTGCTATCTTCTATAGACATTGGAAAGCGTTTTAAGCGCCAGCATCAAGTTTGATTCATGTTTTGCAGTCCATAAGTCATAATCATGGGCATGGCAGGTTTTAGATTCTCAAATAAACAGCTCCAAGGTTATTCATATAAAAACTATTCAAATTGAATAATGTCCAATATCTAATCAGGGTACAAAAGAAGGCTCCATTGGCTATAACGCCACATGATTGGCATAAGCAAAGTCTTATTTCAAATCCAGCCATCTTGAATAATTGTAATCCCATAACATACTCTTTCACACATGCCATACTCTAGTACTCACCATTTGAGGTACCATCAAATTAAGAGAGAGAGAGAGAAAAAAAAAAACCCTATGTGTCTATAATATTTGCAACATTGATGTGGTGAATGTAGGATTCTTTTGTCTCCACGTGTTAGCAAGAAAAGGCAATGAATTTTTTTTTTTCAATGTGTGTCCTGAAAGAATGTGGGGGATGGGAGGATGCACATATATACACTTGTCACCTTGGATTTTAGATTAAATGTTACTATGAAATGGCCTCTGCCCTCCTTGCACATTCTCTAATCAATGCCCTTGAATTGAATGACAAGAAATTCTAAAAGTGACTACAAAATATAATTTCAATTTTGGGATTATTGCCACTTTAAAATTCTTTCGTTCATGGGGGAAACCCTTAGCTACTTTCAAAATTTAATAAACACTCCAAATATCAATTGCAACAACCTTATAACACCATGCAAGCCACCTATTTGTTCCAACACAACAATCCACCCAATAAAATTATCATAATCACAAATATAGAATGCTTACAAGTATTGAAGTCCAAAAAGTAATCACCAAAATATAACTTAACAATATCTATCCAAATTTTCATAAAATAACAAACGCTCCCAATATGAATGTAATCGCCTTATAGCACCATGCAAGCCACCTGCTTGCTCCAACTCAACAATCCACCCTAACACAATTATCAACATCTCAAGTACAAAGTTTTAAGCAAAAATTACTTACTATGCGAGCCAAGCACACACCTTCCAAAAGAAATCCAAATTTTTCACAATAAATGAGTGGTTAACCTGCAAACAGCCTTTTACTATATTCAATTAAAAAATTAAAACATAGCAAAAAAAAAAATATATATATATATATATATATATGAAGAATAATGATAACAAATTGAACCCAAACCAATAGTATGCTTTAATCAATTTTTACTACACCATGATATCTTTGAGAGTACTTTATCAAAGACTAAAACTATTCATCTCATCTAATGGCCCACCTCAAACGTTGTGCTTGCTATCTCTTGGATTCCAAACCAATAGCTTTTATGCCAATTTATTCTCTATCACTAAAATAGTATAAAACTAACAAAAATTTTCTTAGGAGAAGTCAAAATTGTATATAGGTATCTCCAAAATCAAGATTCCACAAATAAATAAACCTACAAAACATAAATCAAACAAGTGGCAACAAAGCTCAAATTCCATTCATCTTAACTTTGACAATTTGGCACACATGGAAATACACATGGAAATTCATACTAATATAAAATTTCTTTTCTTTTCTAAAGCTTTCTCAGTACCCAAACAAAAACTATAAAAAAAAAAAAAAAACCCAAATACCCAGATAAAGTAAAAAGATTAAAAAAACCCAGATCCAAACTATTAATTTCCTCAACTTTCTTGGCAACCAAACAAAACCCATGAACTATATTTCAAAAAGAAAAAAAAAAGAAAAAGAAGAAGGGAGGTACTATACCTGAAGAAATAGGTGGTGGAGATGTTGTTGCGACGCCAACATTAGGGAGAGAGATCATATCGGTGGGTACGGTGGTGTTTACGACAAATCAGTGGCTAGGGAGGTGGCTAGAGGTGGTGGCATGAGGGGAGAAAGAGAAGTGGGAGATGAATGAACAAAAGAAAGAAAAAAGAGTGTAGGGGAAAAAAAAAGTGGGAAATGAAAAACTGGGGAAAAGTTTGTGCAGGAAGACCAAAAAATATGGGGGGAACATATAGCGACGTTTTCGAAAACATCGCTACAGAGTTTTAAATTTTTTCGCTCTATGAAGATTTCTTTAATACTGTACCCCTTAAACCCAAACAGATTAACCTAAATATTTAGCCAAGTGATTAACTTAGGTAAATTAAGCAATTCTAAGTTAACACAAATATATCATATCATGCAAAAAGTCCGGAAAATAAATAACACACGATATGATAACCCAGGAAAACCAAACCGGTAAAAAACCTGGGGAGGATTTAACCTAGCTATCCTCAAGGTAAAACTGAATTCACTATGAAAGAATTGAAGTTTACACAATAGCGACTTAGACCACTAACATCCTATTGCTACCTCGAGTAGGAAACTTACTACCACGACTACGTGACAACTCCGAGTCCACGGACTACTTCTTTCCTTGAATTCTCAAGCACAAGCACACCTGCTTGTATATCTTGAAGTTCTTGATTCTGCAACTGGATGATCACCAAGTTCTTGACATCAATCTTGAGTTTGGAAACCTAAAGTGTATGTGAAGGTAAATGTAACACCCCAACCCAATTACATAATTAATTTTATTAGTTTATATGCTTGTTATCATCTTAATTGTTTTTAAGTGCATAAAGTTTGATATTATGATATTATAAAATATCTATACTTTTTTTTATGTTGTAGAAAGGAAATTTATAAAGATAAGGACATATATATAAAGTTATATAATGCTTTGGGCCTTTCTAAGAATATAGGCTCATAAGGGGTAAAAAGTGTAATTGCCCAAAAGTTGTAAAAGTGGATTGTTTCCACTCTTCCTAGGCTTACACGTATCTAAATGCATGCTCCCTTAGCCTTACATGTATCCCACCCAAAAGTATACTCTTATTATCTTTTTGCTGCACCTGAAAGTTCATTTGGTTGCTTCTTGTTTCTCTTTCTTCTTCCTTTGCTCTTTCACACGGCTGTACATCTCTCCCTCACTCTCCCACCAAAAACCACAAACCTCTCTCTAAAGAAGAAATTAAAGGATTAGAACTAAGGTTTCAGCTTCAAAGTTTGTGGGTAAGTAACTTAAACCTCTTTTGATTTGGGTATTTTGATAATATAAGGGTTTTGTTCATTTTCCCTCTTCTTTGCTCTCTATTTTGATTGTAGGAACTAAATTTGTGAATCTGTTTTTAGTAATTTTAAAGATTGATGATATGGGTCTTTTGGATGCTTGTTAAGGTCTTTTACTATGTCTGGTATTGGTATAAAAATACCCAAATAAATGGAAGGCCGATTGCTATTTGTTTATGATTTTAGTAAGAATATGTGCTAAAGCTGTCACTGTGACAGATTTGATGTTTACTACAAGAAAAATATGTATAAAATCATTTGCTGTGAATTAAGATGCTAGGAATGGTTTTTATGAATCCTAAGACACATATGGTTGTTATGGAAGTGGTCTCACAGCTTTTGGATGAGTATATAAATAATGGTTTAATTTCTAAGTTGCATAAATTTCTGTCAGGACAGATTTGAGCACGTTGCCTTGTATGATTTTTAATAAATCATGATTATATTCTTTGACTCCGAAATTTTTATGGTATATACTAGACATAAAGGGGAGTAACTCTGTAAAATTTTATGACAATTGGAAGTGTACGGACAGTCCATTTGTATTTTATAAATGGGGCTTATGCTGCTGTAATGAGCAGTGAACAGCTTTTGACACACCTAATTTTGTCGATTTAATTTTGAAGTTAGGATGAATGTTTTAAGCTATAAATTAATATACTTATCCTTTGGTATGTTTGGATCATATATAAATTTTATGCATTGATTTCTCTAGGGTTTGGATACATAATGTGTTGGATGTTTGTATCATGTGCTTTGGGGAAACTTTATGTGATGGGAATTAGGATTTTTCTTAAGTTTAAGAGTTAGGTTTTGATAGATGTATAAGTTTATATACTTAGGAAGAGTTTGTTAGTAATGAGTTTTGGTCTTTCGTTTAGGTGACGAGAACGAGAATACGGACACTTGAGCTCCTCGTGTAAAATCTCTCGCGTCTTCTGTTTTCGGGTAAGGGATTTGTGACATGTGCGTTTAATAAGTATAAAAATTGTTTAGAAAACTATTATGCATTAAACCTTTTAATTGGAGATATTACATATAAGCATGATTTAAGTTTATATCACGAACATAATTTTTAAGAATGACGTGGATATGCTACTGTTGTGAAACAATTATGTAAAAGCAAGATATTAGAAAGAAAATATAGTTTTCAGTTATTCCATTGTTATGATCTGAACTCAGCCAGTAGGGGTTATAGTACTGGCATTTCCATAGAAATTCTGATTGGCCACTAAAAGTGGGACTGGCTCTGTTGTACCCGCCCTTGTTGGTGACGGCCAACTTGTGGAGGATGTCAACCTACCCCTATGGTTGAAGTTATATATTATGATATGATCCCGGGTTTACCTAGCATTGTGGGGAATGCTGGATACCTAGCACTTTGTGCTGGAAGCCTCCCAAAGTTGTGACAGACTTACAATTGGACTAATTAATATGTATTATAAATGAGCTATTAAGTTATTTGGGAATTATAAGATAAGTCTGATGATAAGTTTATGATAAAATATTTCATAGTCTATTCAAAGATAAGGCTACTGAGTTATGTTTACGTTCCATGTCATATCTTTTTACTATTATATGAAAGGAAAATGAAGTACTTTTACTTGAAAGTTCATAAGTTATTTTAAGAACAACGTAAATAGTATGAAGGCTATTTTGTCAAGCTGGCGTATTCATAAAATATTTGTTTTACCTGCATGCTTATTAAGGGCCCATGGAGCTTAAAACCTTACTGGGCTTTGCAGCTCACCCTATTATATTTTAGTTCACAGGTTCTTCCTGGAAGCAGCGAGAGTATTAGGGGTGGCAAGGATTCTGTAATTCTTGTTTGATAGATTGTATAGTTTTGTTGTTGTATAGTAGTTTAGCTCTTCTTTTGATGTATAGGAGGATGTACTTGATCCTTTGAGCACAGATGAAATTCTAAACCCCAGTTTGTTCTGAACCTCAGTTGTATGCCTTTGGGGTTAGGTTTGTAATAAAAGTTTTGTTAAAAGTTTGGCTATGTAATATTTACAAGAATACCTAAGGTTTCAGCCAAGTGGTAATTTTGCAAGGTTTTTATGAGATGAAATTCAAGGTTTCATCACTTTTTGTATATATTGGTTTTATGCAAGATAATGAGCAGGAATTCAAGAAACAAATTCTTGATAAGCACTTTTAGTTTAGGTTGGTTCGTGTTAGTGTTGAGGTAAACTAGATATTAACATGCCGGTCATGGTCTAAATTTTGGAATACAGGTTTGGGTCGTGACAGTAAACACCTCTAAATCTCACAAATAAGATTCACAAACACAATATTTAGAACTCTAAAATCGTGGCTAGGGTTTTCCCTTTTATGTTTAGGACAAAAAATAAAACCCTATACATCAAACGAGCTTGGGCTGAGTTGAAAATTCTGCAGAAAAAATAATCTGTACGACTTTTGATCGATCGAGTCCAATTCTCGATCGATCGAGCCAGGCAGAATTGCACAGTAACTTCTGCAGTAACTCGATTCCAACTTTACATAAAAACCTCATATTTTGAGCAAGTCTAAACAAGACTAAAAACGTTTTGATCATAGTTTGCCGACATTACAAAATGAAGTTTCAAAACATTAGTTCCTAATTCCTTAGAACCTAACAAACTCCCCATTTGGCAATCCGTGACAAAACACCAAAAGCTGACCATGAGCCGCCTGAACGGTTATGACAGTGTCCAACTGCTAACGAATGTCCGAATCATCTGTAGACAAAGGTGGAGGAACAACAGTAGTAGCAGCAGTAGCAGTCGGATCAACAAACGTCTCTGTCGAAGGAGCACCTACAGAAGAAGGAAGAGGAGTGACACCGGAAGGCTCTACCCTAGGACGCTTAGAGCTAGCTCGAAGCTGAGCAGCCCTCTGCCTAAGAAAGGTGGCACCTATGGAAGAAACTATATGAACAAGCTCAGAAGCAGGAAAATCACCTAAACCTAAGTGAAGAAGAATCCTATGTATAAAAACAGGAAAGAACAAAGCATGAGCAGTAGAATTGCTCTGATGCACTTCGTTCAAAGAACGAAGAAACAGATGAGGAAAACTGATAGGAGTATCAGTGACAAGAGCATATAGGAACACACATCGCTCAATAGGGATAGTGTGGAGATGAAAAATAAGCCACAAGGAATGACAAGCAATCCTAAAGAAGAGATAATGAAACTCAGAAAGCTCAGCAGACGTGATCCGAGGATCAGAACCCCACTGGATAGAAGACCCAGTGATGTATGACATCACGTCATCAAGAGGAGGAGACTCATCATAGTGATAGACAAGATGAGAAACCAAGGGTACCCCATAAGCATCAGACACCACCGAAGGAGTAATGCGATACTCTACACCTCGTATCCAACTCTTTACCAAAGTGTTGGAATTATAGATGTGGATAAGGAGGTTCGAGTAGAACTCTCTAATCAGGGTTGCCGGAGGTGGATGATCTATATCTAATAAGGGTGGCCAGCCCCTACGCTCAAAGTTACGCCTCACCTCATCATCAACCTCATCTAAAAGAACCATACGCTCACCCTAAATGGTTCGTCTAAGGTTAAGAGTCTCAAGTAAAAGCATGTTCTCAGTCTTCACATTATTCAAAAACTCATTAGCATCAAATAATTTCACAAATAAATTTTTCTTATCAAGTTCAAGAGATGCAATTTTCTTTAAGCCAAGATCAACATTCATAGCATCCTTTGCAGCAACTTTGCAAAATTTATTATATGCTTCCTGTAAATCTGCATCTTCAGAGAGTTCCCCATCAGAAGGGTTCTCTTCAACAGACATGCTTTCATTTACTACAGCAGTAGCAGTGAAAGCAATGAAGTTTCCATTCTCATTACTGACTGATTCATTGTCAGAAATTTCATCATCACTAAGGGTTACAGTCATAGCCTTACCCTTCGACTTCAAGTATGTAGAACATTCAGATTTCACATAACTATACCCTTGACATCCAAAACATTGTTGTCCCATAGAATTATTAGAGGGTTGACCTACTCTCTTTTTAGGTTTTTCAGTGTTATTAACCTTAGTGGGATCATTCCTCTTAAAATTTCTAGGTTCAGCAGTGTTCTTGCCTCTTGTCCTTCTGTTATTGTTCCTAAGAAAGTTTCTAAAGTTCTTGGCAAGATAGGCAATCTCTGTAGCAGAGAGTTCATCATCAAATCCACCAGCCTCAATATCATCAACAGACTTAAAAAGCCATTGATTTAGATTTGTTAGTCTTGGGTAGGTCCAACTCATAGGACTGAAAAGATCCTACAAGTTCATCAACAGGGATGGAGTCCACATCCTTACTTTCAATGATGGCAGTCACTTTGGGTCTAAAATCCTCAGTCAAAGATCTAAGAATCTTCCTAACAATTTTAGGTTGATCATAGATTTCACCCAAATTATATGCAGAATTAACAATATCATTCAGTTTAGCATAGAACTCATCAAAAGATTCATCATCATTCATTCTAATGCTTTCAAATCTAGCAGTCAATTGCTGCAACTTATTAATTTTAACTGCCTTTGTGCCTTCATGCACAGTCTGGAGGATATTCCAATCAATATGAGCAACCTCAATATTAGAGATTCTCTTAAATTCCTCCATAGAGACAGCATTAAAAATAGCATTCATAACTTTGCTATTAAAAGTGGCTGCCTCTTTTTGAGAAGTTTGCCACTCACTCACAGGAGTAGTGGGTTTCTCCCATCCATATTCTATAGAATTCCAGACTCTCTCGTCAATAGATTTCAGGAATGCTTTCATCCTTACTTTCCAATAAGCATAATTATTTCCATCAAGATGAGGTGGAATAACAAGAGAGTGTCCGTGTTCCATGACAACCGGAGTTAAGTATTAGCTTTAAGATCAAAAGATCTACACAAAAAGCTACCCGCTCTGATACCACTTGTAAGAAGTTTAGACCCCTTAAACCCAAACAGATTAGCCTAGATATTTAGCCAAGTGATTAACTTAGGTAAATTAAGTAATTCTAGGTTAACACAAATATATCATATCATGCAAAAGTGCAAAAAATAAATAACACACGATATGATAACCCAGGAAAACCAAATCGGTAAAAAACCTGGGGAAGATTTAACCTAGCTATCCTCAAGGTAAAACTAAATTCACTATGAAAGAATTGAAGTTTACACAATAGCGACTTAGACCACTAACATCCTATTGCTACCTCGAGTAGGAAACTTACTACCACGACCACGTGACAGCTCCGAATCCACGGACTACTTCTTTCCTTGAATTCTCAGCAAAGCACAAGCACACCTGCTTGTATACCTTGAAGTTCTTGATTCTGCAACTGGATGATCACCAAGCTCTTGACATCAATCTTGAGTTTGGAAACCCTAAGTGTATGTAAAGGCAAACACCTCTAGATCTCACAAATAAGATTCACAAACACAATATTCAGAACTCTAAAAACGTGGCTAAGGTTTTCCCTTTTATACTTAGGGCAAAACATAAAACCCTACATATCAAACGGGCTTGGGCTGAGTTGAAAATTCTGCAGAAAAAATAATTTGCACAACTTTTGATCGATCGAGTCCAATTCTCGATCGATCGAGCCAGGCAAAATTGCACAGTAACTTCTGCAGTAACTCGATTCCAACTTTACATAAAAACCTCATACTTTGAGCAAGTCTAAACAAGACTAAAAACGTTTTGATCATGGTTTGCCGACATTACAAAATGAAGTTCCAAAACATTAGTTCCTAATTCCTTAGAACCTAACAAATACCTACAGCGACGTTTTAAGAAAACTTCACTATAAGCTAGATACATGTCGCTGAATCTGTTCTTGCTTGTTGTTTTGGGATATAGTGACGTTTTTTGAAAAATATCACAAAAAACTCATCCTTTAGTGGTGCTAGTCAAAAACGTCACAAAATATCACTTATAGCAACATATTTGAAAACGTCGCTAGAAAAACACCGCCTGAACTCAAATTTTTTTTGTAGTGATTGTCAAATTTCATGTTATTGACAAACAACTAATAAGTGACAACCACTCATTTTAATTTCAGCAACAAAAAAAAAAAAAAAAAAAAAAACCACACATTTTAATTGGGCGGCTTTGAAAAGTTATGTAACCTAGGATCACATATTCACGCGCACATGTCAAACATGCTAAAATTTATCAAGAAATATGCATTACTCGAGACAAGCACTTTACATTTTCCATGAAAGAGATAATTGTTGTTTTGTATTTGGGTGATATCGACATACTTTTCCATATTAAAGAATTACCTCCCCATTTTATTGTTGTAAAAAAGAAAAGAAAAGAAAAGAAAAATATAAATGTTTTATTATACTCATCCCATAATATTGAATCTCTTTTTTTGGCAAATTACAATTTACCAATTTGTGGTTTGACCAAAATTTAAGTTGTCTAACTGTGATTTGAAAGTTGACATTTTACCCATATGAGATTTGACTGAAAATTTAAGTTGCCTAGCTATAGTTTGAAATCCTATGATGCAAGTATTTCGCTAGATTTTTTTTATCTTGTATGTTTGTATTTTTTTTATTTTTTAGAGAGAGACATAAAAATTGAGTAAAATTATATATTTAGATATGTTTTTAACGGAGGTGTGTTACAGAACTCTAACTGAGCTAATCTCATATGGGTAAAGTGTTAAATTTTAAATCATATGTAGGTAACTTAAATTTCTAAAACCATAGGTGGTTTGAAATCATATGATTAGTGTTCTGCTGGATTCTTTTTTATCTTATATTTTTATGTTTTTATGTTTTTAGAGGAGAGAGACATAAATGTGGAGCTAATTGAGGTGTGTTAGGAACTATAACTGAGATAACCTCAGGTGAGTAAAATGTTAAATTTTTAATCCACAAGTAGGAAATTTAAATTTCGATCAAACTACTGGTGAAAAAGTTTTAATTTACCTTTTTTTATTTTATGGTTATATAAATTTTTTATTTTAAAAGGTAATATAAAAAGTTAATCAGTGCATTAAATGCCTAGAAAAAGTATTTAATGTTCCTCAAAGAATTGTTAACAAAAATCTTATAATATAAATGCCTAGAAAAAGTACTTAATGTTCCTTAAAGAATTGTTAACAAAAATCTTATAATATTTTTAAAAAATAATTAAAATATGTTACTAATTTTGCAGTTTGAACATTTTCCTCCTAGGACCCCCCCCCCTCCCAATTATTTTGTGAATGAGGAGGTGCCAATTTAGCTAGAAGGCCATTGGCCAAAAAAAAAAAAAAACCTTATAATTTGAAACACTACAATCAGACAATTAAAGTCAAATTATATCCTATCATCGTAGGCGATATTGTGACTTTGGTTCCTCTTAGGGGCTATTGCTCCTTACAGAACCTCATTTGAATTTCACACATTATAGGTTTGGATTTCACAAGCATTGGTCATTCAACAGGAGACAGTAACTACAATCAAAACCAAGTATATCGTTGATATAACTTTTACGTATTGTGAAACGTTTTAAATGAGGGGAATGATGGAGTGTCCTATATCACAATGGATGCTACACCATATTTTTCACATGCATGGTTCGATTCCCACTCAAGAGCTTGACATTCTCTTTAATGGTAACACAAGTTTCGGTGATAAGTATATATATTTGTCACACAATTCAGTATATGGTACCATACTGTTTTTTTTTCCAAGTGAAAAGGAAGGCATTGAAAAAGAAAACACAATCTAAGTCATAGGTTTGACTCTCTTGCATCTACTAACGGAAAGAGTGCCAAAAAGCACTTGGTTTTGATCACATTTTCCATCTATGATGGTAAGTTGTCCTCGATAATTGCATCCAACTTGCCCCACTCCCACCAAAAAACAAAAAGCAAAAGAGCTTGAACCGCTCTTTTTATACTCTTTTTGTTAGGTACTTGTTAGTTGGAGTGTTGAGCTTTAACATGTGTACCTTGTGCTTAGTTAATTCTCATTGAAACTAGCTTGGAGGTTGATTCCCTCCAAGAATTATTGGAAGACTAGCTCCTTCGAAGAACTATCATATTGAGTGAGTAAGAGAATTAGAGAGTTGGAATCATTGAGTATTCTTGATTCTACCATTTTTGAACCGTCCAATTTGACAAGCATGAGTTTTGCCAAAGAATTCGGAGTGATGCTACCTCTACAATAATTTTACAAATTGCATAACATATTTTTTGTGGCAAATTATTATCGGTGAATAAAAAAAAGATTTCATTAGTGAGCCCAAATTAGAATTAGCAACAACTTATCATTTAAAATTTGTTTTTAAAATGTAAATATTGCATTACTCAAAAAATTTTGGTAAAAAATTAATGGCAGGAAATTAACATAAACTATATGGTATTTATACTTTGTATCATAACTTATTTAGTAATTATCATCCTAATTGTAATAAATCTTATAGATAGCACCTTGCCATCTAATTGATGGTGAGATTTAACGTACAGTCAGTGTACAAATTACCCAATCCCGATAAATATAGATATCTACAGATACATTTGTTAAAAATATTGACTCAATTATCCTAATATATATCTTATCAAAAAAAAATTATCCTAAATTATTATTATTATTATTATTATTAGAGAGAGAGAGAGAGAAATTTTCACCGTCATGAATTATGGGTGTTTCCTGTTTCATGACCGAGGTGTAGGAGGTATGTCTCATTAAGATCGACTCAGTCAAGAAGATTGATTTGTAAATTGTAATTGTTTTCCATATGGTCCAACAGGAAATTTCTTCGAAAGATCTTCGATGGTCGGCTCAAGTATTAGTGGTGCTAACGGCTCAAGCATGAGACACGCAGAAAACATGTCATGCACCAATCACCATAGTACGTACGGTCGATGACGTGCAGTTGATATGTATGAAAAAACCATTAACCGGTAGGGAAACAGTCCAAATAGATGTGTACATGTCATGAATCGATTTTTAATTTTTTTTTATATCGTGTATCGTAAGATACATAAATATTTAATAAAATTTATAAAAAATTGTAAATATATTGTGCGTACCACAAAAGAGCCTATTGGGCCAGACTTTCTCTTGGGCTCAATTTATTTGTGGTGTGAGCTTTGTTTTTCCTACAATGGGGGGGTTCAGTACGCTGAGGCCCGTTTAACTCACTTACTTCCCGATCAGTCCGTTCTCCTTTCATCCATTTCCTCTCTCTCTCTCTGTATCTCTTTCTCCTCTCTCCTCACCAGCCCCCTTCTTCTTCACAGCTCTTTCTTATTTATAGCTTTCACTGGGTGGAGGTGTCATGATTATTCCACCCAATAGTGGAAGAGAGGGTCCAATGTTATTGTTGTTAAGTGGGAATTTGGTAGTTGAGCAGCAAAGTGGCTTGGGAACTTGTTCTTCGTTGCTGTGTTATGCACGGCAACGACTTCATGGGTGTTTTGCCGACCAATCCGAACATCACGCTTCCCCGTGAACAAACACTTATGGTAATACTAACTACTACTCTATGGTCGGGTAACTTACCGACCAAGTGACAATGAAAGGATATTGTGTGCAACGGAGCTCCCATCAGTAATACAAACCCGTTTGGGAGCCCAATATTGTCCGGCCCGGCCCAGTTTATGAGGGATTGTTCGGGCCCCGTGTGCCGCGTGGTGATAAGTTATGCTCGGCCCTAATGAAGGCTTGGGCCCGGACCGTACAATAGCCCCCCCTTGATTTGTATCCGCTTGACGGGGACTAATCAAGGTAACCCGGGTGCCGCTTTTGCTGTTTAAGGCGAAGGAGTTTTGATACTGAAAGGTTAGTAGGCAAAACTTTAATGCGCCCTGAAAAGGCGCGTCACTCCAGCCAGCTGCTCTATCCATCATTATTGCCTGACGGTTCGCGAACCGAGGCGCTACAAGTGAAAAGCTGCAACTTTTCCCGCTCCTTCCCTCTTCATTAAATGATGCTCATCATTGCTTTCTTCACACCTATAAATAATCCATTCTAAATCGTTCCAACACTTTCATTCCCCTCAATTCCTGAATTCCCTCTCTGCCGAGCATTCATCTGAGTGGTCATTTCCCAGCCCAGAACTCCCCTTTCCTATAATCCCAAGTAAGTTCTCTGCCTCTCCTTTCTACTTTTATCTCTTCCTTTAGCTTCCATTCTTAGTTTCCATACTTTTTAGAATGGGTTACGCTCATTTGTTGAACACCGAAGCATCTTTAGCCTCCTTTAGGCGGACATTCGACATCCCAGAGGATGTGAATGTTGCGTATTGTCACGAGAGCGAAATTGCTCTACACAGAGGACCCAACATTGCTTTTTTTTCCTTTAATGGCCATTCTAGGGGACGGGGTTAGGTTTCCCGTGAACCTTCTATTACTTAGCACCCTTAGGTTTTACAGACTGTCTCCCGAGCAACTTCCTCCTAACTTTTACCGGGTAGTTAGTTGTGTTGACCGATTGAACCGGATTTATGGTCTGCAACTGGATCATAATGACATAAATCACATGTATAGATTGTGCGAAAGTAAAAGGACCAACTATTATTTGAAGGTCAGAGACATGAGGGTACGGCTGATCTCCTGCCTACCCGATTCTAATAAAAATTCCGCCGGGGAGTTTGTCCAGGTGAGCGGCAACTGGTTTGCCGATGATGCTCCCTGCCCCCTTTCTCGGCGCGAAGTTGGTTCGTACCGCACATCAACCTCCCCCTAATTTTTCCCTTTATTATTAGTATTGCCCTCTTATCTTCTCCTCATTTTTCATTTTTGTCTCGTTTGCAATGGGGTCTGATTTATTGTTTCCTTCTTTTACAGACGGAAGAGTGTTCACACCGGACATCAGATCAGTGCACGTGAGGGATCTCAATTTCGTGCTAAGGTCTGAGATTTTCGTACACACAGACGGGCAACTCCGGGCATCCCATCTAATTTTGGGCTGTATACCCGCCTATCGGACTTGGCAGCCGTTCTCTCAGGCTCTCTTGGTAGATAGTCCCTTGCTCTCTTATATTGACGTTCGGCACGCCCACTTCCTACCCCCCTCACTAACCGTAGGAGAAGCCCGAGATATCGGCCCACGCTACACAACAGCCGACGACCTCCCCCCCGTCCGTGACGAATCTGCTGAGAGAGTTTCTCGGTTACTAAGGGAACGAGCACACGTTCCAGTTGAACAAGGCAACACTGAGTTCGAACTACCCCAAACCCACATTGCTGAAGGTATCCGAACCACTACCCCCGCTGACGAGATGGTTACAAGAAGGACGCTGACCGTTGACCGTTTTCTACCCGGCCCGAGGCAACAAGGCCAACAGCAACAAACCCGAGCCCGAGACCGTTCCCCTCTTCCTCCGCCTGCTAGACAAAAGAAGAAGCAACGTGTTGAGGATCCCCCTCCCGGGAGGCAAGGTGATGCCTCCTCCAAGACCCCTCCCCGCCCCTCAGGCGGGATTGTGATACGCGAGCCTGCCGGTAGCTCCCAGCCGGCCATCCGGGGAGTTGCTGGGCGGGCTTCCTCCTCCAGGCAGGCGCCCAGTTGGCAACCGACCTTCTTGTTGGGAAGCGAGCCCCTGCCGGCCACCGCAAGCCTACGGCTATGGGCACAAGGAGAGGGTGGCCGAGTAGCTCATAGCTTAGCCAGTGGTCTGATGCTGCCCGCGGACGTCCAGTTTTTCCGGGACGGCACTGAAGAGTCCATAGCCAAGCGGCTCCAATGGCACACCATAGCGGTGAATTCTCTTGTCATGTCCTCTCTCAATTCAATTAGCATGTACTTACCTCTTTGTTTCCTTCTAAACTCGCCGATACTGTGTCGCAGGCCGCGCAAATTACTCATGTGCTCGGGGAGAGAATGAACGAGCTGGCCGAGGACGCCGAGCGGGAGAAGGCGCTCAGGGAAGTGGCTGTTGAGACGGCACGGGAGAGGTCCACAGCTGCCGAGAATGCCGAGAGGAGGGCACAATCGGAGGAGAAGGCTAAGCAGCAGGCTGAGAGGAGGGTGTCTGAGCTAGAGGAGAAGTTAAGTGAGTCAGAGCTGAAACTTGCACAAGCCGAGAGCTTGGCAATGGCACATGCTGACGAGGTGGGCGACCTTAAGGTGAACTTAGAGGCGTGTGAAGAAAAATGGTACAACGAGGGCTTCGCGGACGCCGAGAACTCCGTGGAACCCGTCGTTTCGCAGGCCAGGGCTCACGGCTTTGAGGAGGGTTGGTTGGCCGCCCTACGAGCAGTTGGTGTGCTCGGGGACTCCCCGTTCTGGATCTCTGAAAACATTCCTCGACCTACTTCTCTTAACCCGGTTCAGAGCCAAGCAATTCCTGCCGATGAGGAGGACACCCCGAGCATGAAGGAGCTGGTCCGGGCCATTGATACTCATGTTGAAGACCTCGATCTAGAGGTATCCAGCGCCCTCAATGCTCCTGGTGACGAAGAGTTACGGCAACCCCCCACCGAGGAGAACCAAGGACGAGAAGTGATAGGCTCATCTCCACCCTCTCCGCTCAGCCCTACGACTTAAGTTTGTTGGTGTTTTTATGTTAACCTTTATTTGCTTTATTTACCTAGGCACCGGGTTGTGGTGCCGGAACAATTTTAGACTCATCGTACAATATTTGCTTTATTTGCCTAGACGCCGGGTTGTGGCGTCCGTACAATATTTTACTCCTTGGTTTTATCTATACTTATTCCGGTCTGTTTAGTTATTAAAGTGCTTAATCTGATTGTTGCATGCTCGTACTTGTTGCATATTCCCAAACATTCTGTTTTTAACTTGATTGTTCCGTGAAGACGGTTAGAATTTGTTCAACCAAACCCTCGTATGATGGTTTAGTTGTTGAATTTGATCATTCGGTGACAAGGATCAGTTCGGGGCGATTATTGCTCGGCAAATAGATTTTACCGGAAATATTTTTCTGCATTTAGGAATTTTACTTCTAGAATTCCACCTTTACGGTGACCATGTTCGAGCCAGGGACAGGTTTACGTCCTTAGGAACTTTGCTTTTAGGTTTCCACCTGCCCAGTGACCGTGATTGAACCGGGGACAGGTTTCTATCCTTAGAGTTTTTTTACGTTTAGGTTTCCACCTGTCCGGTAACGTGATCGTACCGGGAACAGGTTTCTGTCCTTAGAGTTTTTTCTTCTATTAGGTTTCCACCTGCCCGGTGAATGTGATCGAACCGGGGACAGGTTTCTGTCCTTGGAAATTTTACGATTAGGTTTCCACCTGCCCGGCGAACGTGATCGAACCGGGGACAGGTTTCTGTCCTTAGAAGTTTTTCGTTTAGGTTTCCACCTGTCCGGTGAATGTGATCGAACCGGGGACAGGTTTCTGTCCTTAGAAATTTTACGATTAGGTTTCCACCTGCCCGGCGAACGTGATCGAACCGGGGACAGGTTTCTGTCCTTAGAAATTTTTCGTTTAGGTTTCCACCTGTCCGGTGAACGTGATCGAACCGGGGACAGGTTTCTGTCCTTAGAAATTTTACGATTAGGTTTCCACCTGCCCGGCGAACGTGATCGAACCGGGGACAGGTTTCTGTCTTTATATAAGGATTTTTCCGGCGGACAAAACTGCGCCAACTACGCATTCCTGTGACCACAATAAATAAAAACGAACTCAGGATAACAAATGGATCCATATGTTTCTTTTAGAATTCCTCAACAATAGAATTTCTTCAGATTATGAACGTTTCATAGCCGAGGAAGTGGTTTCTCGTCTAAGCTCTCCAAATAATAAGCCCCCTCCCCAGCTATTGCGGTCACCCTGTACGGTCCTTCCCAGGCTGCAGCCAGCTTCCCAGCGTTGGTATCACGCATGTTACCTACAGCTCGTCGCAGAACTAAGTCCCCTGCACCGAACTCTCTCGTCCTTATCTTTTGGTTGTAGCGGCGAGCCATCTTCTGCTGATACCCGGCGAGCTGTATTAGGGCGGTGTCTCTGAACTCTTCGAGCAGATCTAAACGCTGTGCCAGCATTTTCTCGTTTTGGCCGGTGTCAAAACCCCTCACCCGTGCACTGCATAAATGCACCTCGGATGGGATTACGGCTTCTGCTCCGTAGGCCAAGGAAAAGGGGGTTTCCCCAGTAGATCTCCGGGGCGTCGTTCGATATGCCCACAACACG
Organism: Lithocarpus polystachyus; assembly: GCA_033629205.1. Classification (NCBI taxonomy): domain Eukaryota; kingdom Viridiplantae; phylum Streptophyta; class Magnoliopsida; order Fagales; family Fagaceae; genus Lithocarpus; species Lithocarpus polystachyus. The sequence goes on along the minus strand of CM066163.1, from coordinate 10,209,009 downwards.
CTAGGAAGCTCCTCCGCCCACCGTCCTTTCGCTCCGTCTAGTCTCTTCTTTAATCCGCTCATAATCGTCTTGTTAACGGCCTCGGCTTGACCGTTGCTCTGAGGGTAGGCCGGTGTCGAGTAATTGTTCTTGATGCCTAGGTTGCTGCAAAATTCGCGAAATGCCCGGCTATCGAACTGTAACCCATTGTCAAATATGAGACAGTACGGCACCCCGAACCTTGTCACTATGTTTTTCCACACGAACTTCTTGACGTCCGTGTCTCGAATGTTTGCTAATGCCTCAGCCTCAGTCCATTTGGTAAAATAATCCACGGCTACGAGGACGAACCTCCGATTTCCCGTAGCCCGGGGAAACGGACCGATGATATCCAGCCCCCACTGGGCGAAAGGCCAGGGACTGCTGACAGGGTTGAGAGGTCCTGCCGGTTGATGGACCGAGGGGGCGTGCCTTTGGCATTTCTCACATTTTCGTACATACTCGGCGGCATCTTTTTGCATCTGCGGCCACCAAAATCCTTGGGTGATTGCCCGGTGAGCCAATGAACGTCCTCCCACATGACTACCGCATATCCCATCATGTAACTCAATCAATAGTTCGTGCACCCGACCGGGGTGTAAGCACAACAGGTATGGTCCTCCATAAGATCTCCGGTACAATTTCCGATCTGTTGATAACCAATACCTGGCTGCTACACGACGAATCTTCTCGGTTTCCTTTTCATTGCCCGGGATCTGATTATTAGTCAGGAATTCAATGATAGGGTCCATCCAGCATGGTCCGGCACGGGTGATGTTGTCAATGCCTACTGTGGGGCCGGTAGCTTCCCCTACTTCTAGGATGCTGGGTTCCTGTACAAGTTCTACCTTGATCATCCGTGGCACATTTTCGGTTAGTGCCGAGGCCAGTGTGGCCAGCGAGTCTGCATGTCTGTTTTGTCCTCGGGGAATCTGGGCTATTTTTACTGTCCGGAACTCAGCCATGACCCTTCTTGCCAGCTACAAATACCTCCTCATTCTGGAATCTTTGGCTTCAAAGCTTCCCTGCAGCTGGTTGACAACCAGCCGTGAATCCGAGTATACTTCGACGCTCTTTGCTCCTAACCTCGCCGCAGTTCTCAGGCCGGCAAGTAATGCTTCATATTCTGCTTCGTTATTGGAAGCCTTAAATCCGAGTTTGAAGGAATGTTCCAACCAAATCCCCTCTGGTGTGATCAAAACGATCCCGGCTCCGGCCCCTGTTGAGCTTGAGGCGCCGTCCACGTAGACCTTCCACGGTGGGGAGACTACCTGGCAAACCATTCCCCCTCCATTCTTGGGGGAGAACTCGGCCACAAAGTCTGCCAACACCTGACCCTTGATCGAATTCCTCGGCCTGTACCTTATGTCGAAGGCACCAAGCCGGGTCCTCCATTTAGCTATCCGACCTGTGAAGTCTGATCTTCTCAATAAGGACTGCAAAGGGTACTCGGTTAACACATACACGGTATGGGCTTGGAAGTAGTGCGGCAACTTTCTAGTACCGTGCACTAGGGCCAACACCAGCTTTTCCAAGGGCAAATATCTGGTTTCCGCATCGACCAAGGTCTTGCTAATATAATACACGGGCCGTTGTGTATCTCGGTTCGTTAAGAGCATGGCACTGGCCGCGTGCTCTGTAACCGAGAGGTACATATATAAGTCTTCTCCGGGCAATGGTGCGGTCAGTACAGGGGCCCGTGTCAGATACATCTTCAAATCTTGGAATGCTTCGTCACACTTCTTGTCCCATTCAAACCCTCTCCATTTCTTCAGTAGTTGGTAAAAAGGGCGGCACCGGTCGGCAAACTTTAAGATGAACCGGTTAAGGGCGGCCAACATCCCAGTCAGAATCTGCACCTCCTTTGGGTTCCTCCGGGGCGTTAAATTCATCACGGCCCCGATCTGGTCGGGGTTGACCTCTATTCCCCGTGTATTGACCAGATATCCCAAAAATTTTCCTGCTCCCACTCCGAATACACACTTTTCAGCATTAAGGCGCAACCGATGTCTCCGTAGGATTTCAAACACCCCGAGGAGATCCTCATTGTGTCCGGACTCGCATTTGCTTTTGACGACCATGTCATCTATGTATACTTTGACCGTGTGTCCTATCTTATCACGGAACATCCTCGTCATCATTCGCTGATAGGTAGCCCCGGCATTCTTTAGACCGAACGGCATCACTGTGTAGTGATAGTTGGCCTCCGGCGAGATAAATGTCGTCTTCTCCTGATCTTCAATTGCTAGGGCTATTTGGTGATAACCTTGGAAAGCGTCCAGGAAGCTCATCCTGGGGTGTCTGCATGTGGCGTCTACCAATTGGTCGATCTTGGGCATTGGGAATGGATCTCTCAGGCATGCTCGGTTCAAATCCGTGAAATCTACACAAACCCTCCACTTACCGTTCTTCTTCTTCACTACCACCGTGTTCGCTAACCAGTCCGGGTAGAAGACCTCCTTTATTGCCCCCGCTTCCCTCAGTTTTTTTACTTCCACTTTTACTGCCTCGACGTGCTCCTTCGCTGATCTTCTCGGCCGTTGTCTTTTAGGGGTTATGGTCGGGTCGGTATTGAGACAATGAATGATGAAATCGAGGTCTACCCCGGGCACCTCGTACGGGCTCCAAGCGAATATATCCACATTCCGAATAAGAAGCAGTAACGTATCCACCCTTTCCTCGTCCGTCAAGCCGGCCCCTATCTGGAAATACCTGCACTCGTCTGGCAACAGTCTCACTCTGATCAGTTCCTCTGTGGGATTAGCCCCCGCTTCCCCCGAGGGCCGCAGTAATTGCTATGAAGGGGCCCCTTCAGGTTGACCCCCTTTTTCGGTGGTCTGACTCTCCCGGTTCACTGCTGCAATAAGGCACTGTCTGGCCGTTCGTTGGCTGCCCTTTACCACTGCGATACCTTGTTCGGTCCGGAACTTGATCTTTACGTGCAGGGTGGACGGCACGGCCCCCATTGCATGGATCCACGGCCTCCCAAGAATTGCGGTGTAAGGGGAAAATGAAGCAACCACTATGAACGTCACTGTGACTTCCTTGCCTTCCAAAACCACGGGAAGGGAGATTTGCCCCTCTGGAACCACTATCTGGCCGTCAAAGCCGATCAAGGGCGTGTCATACTTCGTGAGATCCTCGACTTTCAGCCCGAGCCCCTTGTACAGGTCGGGATACATGACTTCGGCGCCGCTTCCTTGGTCCACTAACAACCTCTTCACCAAGAAGCCGCCTATCTGAGCCGTCACCACCAGTGCGTCGTCGTGTGGCTGGATTGTTCCCACGAGGTCCTCGTCGCCGAAAGCGATAATCTCCCGGGCAATTTTTACCTTTTTTGCAGGTGATATTTCCCCCGCACCTACGTCAGCCGGGGTCGTCATCAAGACCTCACTCCTGCCGATCCTCATGACATCTCTTGGTGCAGCGTGAATTACCTCAATTACTCCAATGGGAGGTGGGCGGGGGTCCTTGCCCGGCTTTGCGCCCAGTTCACCTTCAGTGTTTGCCGTGTTGATAACGAACTCTTTCAAGTGCCCTGCTCTTAACAACTGTGCTAAGTGATCCTTTAGTACCCGGCAATGCTCGGTGGTGTGTCCCTTATCCTTGTGGTATGTACAGTACAAGTTTTGGTTTCTCCGGGATGGGTCGCCCGCCATCTTATTTGGCCATCTAAAGTACGGCTCGTTTTTTATCCGGTCAACTATCCTGTGCACCGGCTCCTTGAACAACACGTTTACTTCCTCATGCTGTAACCCTTGTTCTTGGACGGCTGGCCCCTTTCTAGGTTTCGGCTAAAATTCATACTGCCGAGGACGGGTGGTCAGCAGGGCTTTGCCTTTATTTTGTATCCGATCATCTTCTAGGCGTTTATACTCCTCTATGCGCCTCATTAGCTGCCTCATGCCCTCTGGAGGTTTCCTAGTCAACGATTCTCGTAGCTCGGAGTCCTCTGGGAGCCCCATTCTAAAAGTACTTGCTGCTATCTTCTCGTTGCCCCCTCCGATCTCGTTGTAGAGTTCCCAATAGCGGTTCGCGTAACTGCGTAGGGTCTCCCCAACCCTCATCTTTATGGATAGCAAGGCGTCTACGGGTTGCGGAACCCGGCTACAAGTCACAAACCGGGCACCGAACTCCTGAATTAGTTCCGCAAAGTTGCGAATAGAACCCTTTGGAAGCCCATTAAACCATCTCAACGCAGTAAAGCCGAGACTGGAGGGGAAGACTTTGCACATCAGCGCATCATCACGCTTGTGCAAAGACATCATGTGAATGTAATGACTGACATGCTCCATCGGGTCCGTTTTTCCGTCATAAGAATTGAACGGTGGCCGATTGAATCTGTTCGGCATCGGGGCCTGTTCAATTTCATCCGAGAACGGGGACCGGGCGGCTTTACATAGCGCCCGGCTCATGGCGTCCATAGCAGCATTTCGCGGGCGTTGCTCCTCCGGGGAATCTGAGCCACGGTCGGCATAACCGTGTGATCGGGAGCGGTCCCGGTGTCCCAGCCTCTCCCGTGAATGTGAACGATCATGCTGCCGGTGATGGATGGAATGCTCGGAATTTTCTCCCCGGCGGTTCCTCGCTCCTCTCTGTCCCCCCCCTGTTGATCTAAGTTCGCTCCCCGGCGTTTTTCCGCCTCCAGCTCCAGATCCCTTACCAGCCTGTGTAGCCGCTCTAGCTCTTCGTCTCTCTGATCGGGTCGTTTGTTTTCTGTGGCGCCGGACACTGTTTGGTGAGTTCGGCGCGATCCTTCGCTCTGGCCGGAATGCTCTCCATCTTCTCCTCGGTGCCTGTCTTCGTGCCTTTTCTGCCTTCGCTCCCGCCAAGTGGATCCTTGCGAGGACCCTACCGAGCCGCTCTCGGCATGACTTCCCGAACGTCTCTCAGACATCACACCTGGGGTGGACCAAGGCTGAGCTACCGCTCAGTAGGAGTTTCCCACAGACGGCGCCAATTGTGCGTACCACGAAAGAGCCTATTGGGCTAGACTCTCTCTTGGGCTCAATTTATTTGTGGTGTGGGCTTTGTTTTTCCTACAATGGGGGGGCTCAGTACGCTGAGGCCCGTTTAACTCACTTACTTCCCGATCAGTCCGTTCTCCTTTCATCCATTTCCTCTCTCTCTCTCTGTATCTCTTTCTCCTCTCTCCTCACCAGCCCCCTTCTTCTTCACAGCTCTTTCTTATTTATAGCTTTCACTGGGTGGAGGTGTCATGATTATTCCACCCAATAGTGGAAGAGAGGGTCCAATATTATCGTTGTTAAGTGGGAATTTGGTAGTTGAGTAGCAAAGTGGCTTGGGAACTTGTTCTTCGTTGCTGTGTTATGCACGGCAACGACTTCATGGGTGTTTTGCCGACCAATCCGAACATCACGCTTCCCCGTGAACAAACACTTATGGTAATACTAACTACTACTCTATGGTCGGGTAACTTACCAACCAAGTGACAATGAAAGGATATTGTGTGCAACGGAGCTCCCATCAGTAATATAAACCCGTTTGGGAGCCTAATATTTTCCGGCCCGGCCCAGTTTATGAGGGATTGTTCGGGCCCCGTGTGCCGCGTGGTGATAAGTTATGCTCGGCCCTAATGAAGGCTTGGGCCCGGACCGTACATATACATATATATATATAAATGATATATTCATTATAAATTTTAAATATATTCGACTAATGACTAATTTATTCATCACATATGTAATAATATTTAACAAACTAACTAAATAAATCAATCTAGCATGTGTTCATAACATACACATTAAAATTACTAAAATTCAAAAGTGATAATATATTACAAATGACTCAAAAATAATAATTTATTTTCATCATATTCATCAAATTGCCTAATCAACCCCATCTAAGTCAACGCTATCATCCTTCTCAAAAAAAAAAAAAAAAAAAGTCAACGCTATCATCATATTTATAATTTTGCAAATTTATTTCTTCATTAAAAATTTTTTCATTGTCACTCTTCATTAACATTTACTATTTCTTCTTGTTCTTTCTATTTCTATAAATTTTTTTTGGCATTCTAGTTTCTTCAACTTATAACAATAATGATAAAAATAAAAAAAAATTAAATATTAAAGTGAAAGGTAAGTGTGTATTGTGTAGTCCAATTATAGGAGAGAGGGGAAAAAAACTTATGAATATGTTATTTTTGTAAACTAAATTAAGTAAACTAATAATTTTGTATTAAAAACAAGTCTAATAACTTGTTAGATTCAAATAAAAGTACAAATTTTAACAAAAAATCTCATTTTAAAGAATTTGTCTATGTATCGTACGATACGTACAATTTAATGATACGATATGATTCATACAATACATACATTGTATCGTACAATTCATGAACACTTACGATACGTCAATACGATACATAACTTTTTACACACGATTCGATACGTATTGTACGATACTGACAACTCATGTGTAAAATATGGTGGATGTAATATACATGGGGCAGTGTTTGTTGCACACTCTAATGCCCCCACACATAAGTCTGCAAACAACTAAAAATGTGTATTGAAGACATGATTTTAAGTTAGAAACTATGCCTTCAACTCCCATCTTTTTTAGCTATTGCGTACTTGTGTGTCTGTGTCATTGACATGCAATAAAATTTTCCTACATAAATATAGACAAATATTAACAAGCACCATGTGGTGCTTGTTAAAGTTAAAATAATGTGGTTTTAATAAAAAAATTGAATAGTTGGGAGAAATTGTATAAAACTGATCCTAAGAGCAATCACATCAGTCCATGGATAATCTTGCAAAATACAAAAAATAGCTCTTTTTACACATTTTGACCCAAAAGAAAAAAAAAACACCCACATCAGTTGATGTAAAATTGTGCAAAATTGTGCATAAATATACAAGAGCTACAGTAACCATGCATATATACACGGTAACTGTAGCTCTTCTATACATTATTTTAATAATTTCTAATTTTGCTCATTTTTTCTCTCTTTTCTCCATCTGCAAAACCAATGCTCTCATCATCTGCTTCTTCCTCTGATACACACACTCCCCAAACAAAATCAAAAATCAACCACAAACACCACTGTGCGTACCAAGAAGAAGCTTATTGGGCCAGACTCTTTCTCTCTTGGGCTCAATTTATTTGTGACGTGGGTTATGTTTTTCCTACAATGAGGGGCTCAGTACGTTGAGGCCCATTTAGCTCACTTGCTTCCCGATCAATCTGTTCTCCCTTCATCCATTTCCTCTCTCTGTACCTCTTTCTTCTCTCTCCTCTCACCTGTCTCTTCTCTCGCCCCCCTCTTCTTCACAGCTCTCTCTTATTTATAGCTTTCACTGGGTGGAGGTGTTATGATTATTCCTATCAATAGTGGAAGAGAGGGTCCAATGTTATCTTTGTTAAGTGGGAATTTGGTAGTTGAGCAGCAAAGTGGCTTGGGAACTTGCTCTTCGTTGCAGTGTTATGCACGGCAACGACTTCATGGGTGTTTTGCCGACCAACCCGAACTCCACACTTCGCCGTGATCAAACACTTAGGGTAACATAAATTACTGCCCATGGTCGGGTAACTTACCGGCCAAGTGACAATGAAAGGATATTGTGTGCAACGGAGCTTCCATCAGCAATACAAACCTGATTGGGAGCCCAATACTGCCCGGCCCAGCCCAGTTTATGAGGGACTGTTCGGGCCCCGTGTGCTGCGTGGTGATGAGTTATGCTCGGCCCTAATAAAGGCTTGGGCCTGGACCGTACAATAGCCCCCCCCTTGATTAGTATCCGCTTGCCGGGGACGAATCAAGGTGACCCGGGTGCTGCTTTTGCCGTTTAAGGTGAAGGAGTTTTGATACTGAAAGGTTAGTAGGCAAAATTTTAATGCGCCCTGAAAAGGCGTGTCACTCCAGCCAGTTGCTCTATCCATCATTATTGCTTGACGGTTCGCGAACCGAGGCGCTACAAGTGAAAAGCTGCAACTTTTCCCGCTCCTTCCCTATTCATTAAATGATGCTCATCATTGCTTTCTTCACACCTATAAATAATCCATTCTAAGTCGTTCCAACACTTTTATTCCCCTCAATTCCTGAATTCCCTCTCTGCCGAGCATTCATCTGAGTGGTCATTTCCCAGCCCAGAACACCCCTTTCCTATAATCCCAAGTAAGTTCTCTGCCTCTCCTTTCTACTTTTGTCTCTTCCTTTGGCTTCCATTTCTTAGTTTCCATACTTTTTAGAATGGGTTACGCTCATCTGTTGAACACCGAAGCATCTTTAGCCTCCTTTAGGCGGACATTCAACATCCCAGAGGATGTGAATGTTGCGTATTGTCACGAGAGCGAAATCGCTCTACACAGAGGACCCAACATTGCTTTTTTTCCTTTAATGGCCATTCTAGAGGGCGGGGTTAGGTTTCCCGTGAACCTCCTGTTACTTAGCACCCTTAGGTTTTACGGGCTGTCTCCCGAGCAACTTCCTCCCAACTTTTACCGGGTAGTTAGTTGCGTTGACCGATTGAATCAGATTTATGGTCTGCAACTGGATCATAATGACATAAATCACATGTATAGCTTGTGCGGAAGTAAAAGGACCAACTATTATTTGAAGGTTAGAGACATGAGGGTACGGCTGATCTCCTGCCTACCAGATTCCAATAAAAATTCCGCCGGGGAGTTTGTCCGAGTGAGCGGCAACTGGTTTGCCGATGATGCTCCTTGCCCCCTTTCTCGGCGCGAAGTTGGTTCGTACCGCACATCAACCTCCCCCTAACTTTTCCCTTTATTATGATTATTGCCCTCTTATCTTCTCCTTATTTTTCATTTTTGTCTCGTTTGCAATGGGGTCTGATTTACTGTCTCCTTCTTTTACAGACGGAAGAGTGTTCACACCGGACATCAGATCAGTGCACGTGAGGGATCTCAATTTCGTGCTAAGGTCTGAGATTTTCGTACACATGGACGGGCAACTCCAGGCATCCCATCTAATTTTGGGCTGTATACCCGCCTACCGGACTTGGCAGCCGTTCTCTCAGGCTCTTTTGGTAGATAGTCCCTTACTCTCTTATATTGACGTTCGGCACGCCTACTTCCTACCCCCCTCACTAACCATAGGAGAAGCCCAGGATATAGGCCCACGCTACACAACAGCCGACGACCTCCCCCCCGTCCGTGACAAATCTGCTGAAAGAGTTTCTCGGTTACTAAGGGAACGAGCACACGTTCCAGTTGAACAAGGCCACACTGAGTCCGAACTACCCCAAACCCACATTGCTAAAGGTATCCGAACCACTACCCCCGCTGACGAGATGGTTACCAGAAGGACGTTGACCGTTGACCGTTTCCTACCCGGCCCGAGGCAACAAGGCCAACCTCAACAAACCCGGGCCCGAGACCGTTCCCCTCCTCCTCCGCCTGCTAGACAAAAAAAGAAGCAACGTGTTGAGGATCCCCCTCCCGGGAGGCAAGGTGATGCCTCCTCCAAGACCCCTCCCCGCCCCTCAGGTGGGATTGTGATACGCGAGCCTGCCGGTGGCTCCCAACCGGCCATCCGGGGAGTTGTTGGGCGGGCCTCCTCCTCCAGGCCGACGCCCGGTTGGCAACCGACCTTCTTGTTGGGAAGCGAGCCCCTGCTAGCCACCGCAAGCCTACGGCTATGGGCACAAAGAGAGGGTGGCCGAGTAGCTCATAGCTTAGCCAGTGGTCTGATGCTGCCCGCGGATGTCCAGTTTTTCCGGGACGGCACTGAAGAGTCCATAGCCAAGCGGCTCCAATGGCACACCATAGCGGTGAATTTTCTTGTCATGTCCTCTCTCAATTCAATTAGCGTGTACTTACCTCTTTGTTTCCTTCTAAACTCGCCGATACTGTGTCGCAGGCCGCGCAAATTACTCATATACTCGGGGAGAGAATGAACGAGCTGGCTGAGGACGCCGAGCGGGAGAAGGCGCTCAGGGAAGTGGCTGCTGAGACGGCACGGAAGAGGTCCACAGCTGCCGAGAACGCCGAGAGGAGGGCACAATCGGAGGAGAAGGCTAAGCAGCAGGCTGAGAGGAGAATGTCTGAGCTGGAGGAGAGGTTAAGTGAGTCAGAGCTGAAACTTGCACAAGCCGAGAGCCTGGCAATGGCGCATGCTGACGAGGTGGCCGATCTTAAGGTGACCTTGGAGGCGTGTGAAGAAAAATGGTACAACGAGGGCTTCGCGGACGCCGAGAACTCCGTGGAGCCCGTCGTTTCGCAGGCCAGGGCTCACGGCTTTGAGGAGGGTTGGTTGGCCGCCCTACGAGCAGTTGGTGTTCCCGGGGACTCCCCGCTCTGGATCTCTAAAAACATTCCTCGACCTACTTCTCTCAACCCGGTTCAGAGCCAAGCAATTCCTGCCGATGAGGAGGACACCCCGAGCATGAGGGAGCTGGTCCGGGCCATTGATACTCATGTTGAAGACCTCGATTTAGAGGTATCCAGCGCCCTCAATGCTCCTGGTGATGAAGAGTTTCAGCAACCCCCCACCGAGGAGAACCAAGGACGAGACGTGATAGGCTCATCTCCACCCTCTCCGCTCAGCCCTGCGACTTAAGTTTGTTGGTGTTTTTATGTTTAACCTTTATTTACTTTATTTACCTAGGCACCGGGTTGTGGTGCCGGAACAATTTTTAGACTCATCGTATAATATTTACTTTGTTTGCCTAGACGCCGGGTTGTGGCGTCCGTACAATATTTTACTTCTTGGTTTTATCTATACTTATTCCGGCCTGTTTAGTTATTAAAGTGCTTAATCTGATTGTTGCATGCTCGTACTTATTACATATTCCCAAACATTCTGTTTTCAACTCGATTGTTCCGTGAAGACAGTTAGAATTTGTTCAACCAAACCCTCGTATGATGGTTTAGTCGTTGGATTTGATCATTTGGTGACAAGGATCAGTTCGGGGCGTTCATTGCTCGGCAAATAGATTGTACCGGGAATATTTTTCTGCATTTAGGAATTTCACTTTTAGAATTCCACCTTTATAGTGACCATATTCGAGCCAGGGACAGGTTTACGTCTTTAAGAACTTTGCTTTTAGGTTTCCACCTGCCCAGTGACCGTGATTGAACCGGGGATAGGTTTCTGCCCTTAGAGTTTTTTACGTTTAGGTTTCCACCTGTCCGGTAACTTGATCGCACCGGGGACAGGTTTCTGTCCTTAAGAGTTTTTTCTTCTATTAGGTTTCCACCTGCCCGGTGAATGTGATCGAACCGGGGACAGGTTTCTGTCCTTAGAAATTTTATGTTTAGGTTTCCACCTGTCCGGTGAACGTGATCGAACCGGGGACAGGTTTCTGTCCTTAGGAATTTTACCTTAGGTTTCCACCTACCCGGCTAACGTGATCGAACCGGGGACGGGTTTCTGCCCTTAGATATTTTTGCGTTTAGGTTTCCACCTGCCCGGCGAACGTGATCGAACCAGGGACAGGTTTCTGTCCTTAGAAATTTTTCGTTTAGGTTTCCACCTGTCCGGTGAACGTGATTGAACCGGGGACGAGTTTCTGTCCTTAGAAATTTTTCGTTTAGGTTTCCACCTATCCGGTGAACGTGATCGAACCGGGGACGGGTTTCTGTCCTTACAAATTTTTGCGTTTAGGTTTCCACCTGCCCGGCGAACGTGATCGAACCGGGGACAGGTTTCTGTCCTTAGAAATTTTTCGTTTAGGTTTCCACCTGTCCGGTGAACGTGATCGAACCGGGGACGGGTTTCTGTCCTTAGAAATTTTTGCGTTTAGGTTTCCACCTGCCCGGCGAACGTGATCGAACCGGGGACAGGTTTCTGTCCTTATATATAAGGAGTTTTCCGGCGGGCAAAGCTGTGCCAACTACGCATCTCTGTGACCACAATAAATAAAAATGAACTCAGGATAACAAATGGATCCATAGTTTCTTTTAGAATTCCTCAACAATAGAATTTCTTCAGGTTGTGAATGTTCCATGGCCGAGGAAGTGGTTTTTCGTCTAAGCTCTCCAAATAATAAGCCCCCTCCCCAGCTATTGCGGTCACCCTGTACGGTCCTTCCCAGGCTGCAGCCAGCTTCCCGGCGTTGGTATCACGCATGTTACCCACAGCTCGTCGCAGAACTAAGTCCCCTGCACCGAACTCTCTCGCCCTTATCTTTTGGTTGTAGTGGCGAGCCATCTTCTGCTGATACCCAACGAGCTGTATTAGGGCGGTGTCTCTGAACTCTTCGAGCAGATCTAAACGCTGTGCCAGCATTTTCTCGTTCTGGCCGGTGTCAAAACCCCTCACTCGCGCACTGCATAAATGCACCTCGGCTGGGATTACGGCTTCTGCCCCGTAGGCCATGGAAAAGGGGGTTTCCCCAGTAGATCTCCGAGGTGTCGTTCGATATGCCCACAAAACGCTAGGAAGCTCCTCCGCCCATCGTCCTTTCGCTCTGTCAAGTCTCTTCTTTAATCCGCTCATAATCGTCTTGTTAACGGCCTCGGCTTGACCGGTACTCTGAGGGTAGGCCGGTGTCGAGTACCTGTTCTTGATGCCCAGGTTGTTGCAAAATTCGCGAAATGCCCGGCTATCGAACTGTAACCCATTGTCCGATATGAGACAGTACGGCACCCCGAACCTTGTCACTATGTTTTTCCACACGAACTTCTTGACGTCTGTGTCTCGAATGTTTGCTAATGCCTCAGCCTCAGTCCATTTGGTAAAATAATCCACGGCTACGAGGACGAACCTCCGGTTTCCCGTAGCCCGGGGAAACGGACCGATGATATCCAGCCCCCATTGGGCGAAAGGCCAGGGACTGCTGACAGGGTTGAGAGGTCCTGCCGGTTGATGGACCGAGGGGGCGTGCCTTTGGCATTTCTCACATTTCCGTACATACTCGGCGGCATCTTTTTGCATCTGCGACCACCAAAATCCTTGGGTGATTGCCCGGTGAGCCAACGAACGTCCTCCCACATGACTACCGCATATCCCATCATGTAACTCGGTCAATAGTTCGTGCACACGACTGGGGTGTAAGCACAACAGGTACGGTCCTCCATAAGATCTCCAGTAAAATTTTCGATCTGTTGACAACCAATACCTGGCTGCTACACGACGAATCTTATCGGTTTCCTTGTCATTGCCCGGGATCTGATTATCGGACAGGAATTCAATGATAGGGTCCATCCAGCAAGGTCCGGCACGGGTGATGCTTTCAATGCCTACTGTGAGGCCGGTAGCTTCCCCGACTCCTAGGATGCTGGGTTCCTGTACAAGTTCCACCTTGATCATCCGTGGCACATTTTCGGTTAGCGCCGAGGCCAGTGTGGCCAGCGAGTCTGCGTGTCTGTTTTGTCCTCGGGGAATCTGGGCTATTTTTACTGTCCGGAACTCTGCCATGACCCTTCTTGCCAGCTGCAAATACCTCCTCATTCTGGAATCTTTGGCTTCAAAGCTTCCCTGCAGCTGGTTGACAACCAGCCGTGAATCCGAATATACTTCGACGCTCTTTACTCCTAACCTCGCCGCAGTTCTCAGGCCGGCAAGCAATGCTTCATATTCTGCTTCGTTATTGGAAGCCTTAAATCCGAGTTTGAAGGAATGTTCCAACCAAATCCCCTCTGGCGTGATCAAGACAATCCCGGCTCCGGCCCCTGTTGAGCTTGAGGCACCGTCCACATAGACCTTCCACGGTGGGGAGACTACCTGGCAAACCATTCCCCCTCCATTCTTGGGGGAGAACTCGGCTACAAAGTCTGCCAACACCTGACCCTTAATCGAATTCCTCGGCCTGTATCTTATGTCGAAGGCACCAAGCCGGGTCCCCCATTTAGCTATCCAACCTGTGAAGTCTGATCTTCTCAATAAGGACTGCAAAGGGTACTCGGTTAACACATACACGGTATGGGCTTGGAAGTAGTGCGGCAACTTTCTAGTACCGTGCACTAGGGCCAACACCAGCTTTTCCAAGGGCAAATATCTGGTTTCCGCATCGACCAAGGTCTTGCTAATGTAATACACGGGCCGTTGTGTATCCCGGTTCGTTAAGAGCACGGCACTGGCCGCGTGCTCTGAAATCGAGAGGTACATATATAAGTCTTCTCCGGGCAATGGTGCGGTCAGTACGGGGGCCCGTGTCAGATACATCTTCAAATCTTGGAATGCTTCGTCACACTTCTTGTCCCATTCAAACCCTCTCCATTTCTTCAGTAGTTGGTAAAAAGGGCGGCACCGGTCGGCAAACTTTGAGATGAACCGGTTAAGGGCGGCCAACATCCCAGTCAGAATCTGCACCTCCTTTGGGCTCCTCGGGGGCGTTAAATTCATCACGGCCCCGATCTGGTCGGGGTTGACCTCTATTCCCCGTGTATTGACCGGATATCCCAAAAATTTTCCTACTCCCACCCCGAATACACATTTTTCAGCATTAAGGCGCAACCGATGTCTCCGGAGGATTTCAAACACCCCGAGGAGATCCTCATTGTGTTCGGATTCGCGTTTGCTTTTGACGACCATGTCATCTATGTATACTTCAACCGTGTGTCCTATCTTATCACGGAACATCCTCGTCATCATTCGCTGATAGGTAGCCCCGGCATTCTTTAGGCTGAACGGCATCACTGTGTAGTGATAGTTGGCCTCCGGCGAGATAAATGCCGTCTTCTCCTGATCTTCAACTGCTAGGGCTATTTGGTGATAACCCTGGAAAGCGTCCAGGAAGCTCATCCTGGGGTGTCCGCATGTGGCGTCTACCAGTTGGTCGATCTTGGGCATTGGGAATGGATCTCTCGGGCATGCTCGGTTCAAATCCGTGAAATCTACACAAACCCTCCACTTACCGCTCTTCTTCTTCACTACCACCGTGTTCGCTAACCAGTCCGGGTAGAAGACCTCCTTTATTGCCCCCGCTTCCTTCAGTTTTTTCACTTCCACTTTCACTGCCTCGACGTGCTCCTTCGCTGATCTTCTTGGCCTTTGTCTTTTAGGGGTTATGGTCGGGTCGGTATTGAGACAATGAACGATGAAATCGGGGTCTACCCCGGGCACCTCGTACGGGCTCCAAGCGAATATATCCACATTCCGGACAAGAAGCAGTAACGTATCCACCCTTTCCTCGTCCGTCAAGCCGGCCCCTATTTGGAAATACCTGCACTCGTCTGGCAACAGTCTCACTCTGATCAGTTCCTCTGTGGGATTAGCCCCCGCTTCGCCCGAGGGCCGCAGTAATTGCTATGAAGGGGCCCCTTCAGGTTGACCCCCTTTTTCGGTGGTCTGACTCTCCCGGTTCACTGCTGCAATAAGGCACTGTCTGGCCGTTCGTTGGCTGCCCTTTACCACTGCGATGCCTTGTTCGGTCCGGAACTTGATCTTTACGTGAAGGGTGGACGGCACGGCCCCCATTGCATGGATCCACGGCCTCCCGAGAATTGCGGTGTAAGGGGAAAATGAAGCAACCACTATGAACGTCACTGTGACTTCCTTGCCTTCCAAAACCACGGGAAGGGAGATTTGCCCCTCTGGAACCACTATCTGGCCGTCAAAGCCGATCAGGGGCGTGTCGTACTTCGTGAGATCCTCGACTTTCAGCCCGAGCCCCCTGTACAGGTCAGGATACATGACCTCGGCGCCGCTTCCTTGGTCCACTAACAACCTCTTCACCAAGAAGCCGCCTATCTGAGCCGTCACCACCAGTGCGTCGTCGTATGGCTGGATCGTTCCCACGAGGTCCTCGTCGCCGAAAGCGATAATATCCCGGGCAATTTTTACCTTTTTTGCAGGTGATATTTCCCCCGCATCTACGTCAGCCGGGGTCGTCATCAAGACCTCACTCCTGCCGATCCTCATGACATCTCTTGGTGCAGCGTGAATTACCTCAATTACTCCAATGGGAGGTGGGCGGGGGCCCTTGCCCGGCTTTGCGCCCAGTTCACCTTTATTGTTTGCCGTGTTGATAACGAACTCTTTCAAGTGCCCTGCCCTTAACAACTGCGCTAAGTGATCCTTTAATACCCGGCAATGCTCGGTGGTGTGTCCCTTATCCTTGTGGTATGTACAGTACAAATTTTGGTTTCTCCGGGATGGATCGCCCGCCATCTTATTTGGCCATCTGAAGTACAGCTCGTTTTTTATCCGGTCAACTATCCTGTGCACCGGCTCCTTGAACAGCACGTTCACTTCCTCATGCTGTAACCCTTGTTCTTGGACGGCTGGCCCCTTTCTAGGTTTCGGCTGAAATTCATACTGCCGAGGACGGGTGGTCAGCAGGGCTTTACCTTTATTCTGTATCCAATCATCTTCTAGGCGTTTATACTCCTCTATGCGCCTCATTAGCTGCCTCATGCCTTCTGGAGGTTTCCTAGTCAATGATTCTCGTAGCTCGGAGTCCTCTGGGAGCCCCATTCTAAAAGTACTTGCTGCTATCTTCTCGTTACCCCTTCCGATCTCGTTGTAGAGTTCCCAATAGCGGTTCGCGTAACTGCGTAGGGTCTCCCCAACCCTCATCTTTATGGATAGTAATGCGTCCACGGGTTGCGGAACCCGGCTACAAGTCACAAACCGGGCACCGAACTCCTGAATTAGTTCCGCAAAGTTGCGAATAGAACCCTTTGGAAGCCCATTAAACCATCTCAACGCCATAGAGCCGAGACTGGAAGGGAAGACTTTGCACATCAGCGCATCATCACGCTTGTGCAAAGACATCATGTGAATGTAATGACTGACATGCTCCACCGGGTCCGTTTTTCCGTCATAAGAATTGAACGGTGGCCGATTAAATCTGTTCGGCATCGGGGCCTGTTCAATTTCCTCTGAGAACGGGGACCGGGCGGCTTTACGTAGCGCCCGGCTCATTGCGTCCATAGCTGCATTTCGCGGGCGTTGCTCTTCCGGGGAACCTAAGTCACGGTCGGCATAACCGCGTGATCGGGAACGGTCCCGGTGTCCCAGCCTCTCCCGTGAATGTGGACGATCGCGCTGCCGGTGATGGATGGAATGCTCGGAATTTTCTCCCTGGCGGTTCCTCGCTCCTCTCTGTCTCCCCCCCTGTTGATCTAAGTTCGCTCCCCGGCGTCTTTCCGCCTCCAGCTCCAGATCCCTTACCAGCCTGCGTAGCCGCTCTAGCTCTTCGTCTCTCGGATCAGGGCGTCTGTTTTCTGTGGCGCCGGACACTGTTTGGTGAGTTCGGCACGATCCTTCGCTCTGGTCGGAATGCTCTTCATTTTCTCCACGGCGCCTGTCTTCGTGCCTTTTCTGTCTTCGCTCCCGCCACGTGGATCCTTGCGAGGACCCTACCGAGCCGCTCTCGGCATAACTTCCCGAACGTCTTTCAGACATCACTCCTGGTGTGGACCAAGGCTGAGCTACCGCACAGTAGGAGGTTCCCACAGACGGCGCCAATTGTGCGTACCAAGAAGAAGCTTATTGGGCCAGACTCTTTCTCTCTTGGGCTCAATTTATTTGTGACGTGGGTTATGTTTTTCCTACAATGGGGGGCTCAGTACGTTGAGGCCCATTTAGCTCACTTGCTTCCCGATCAATCTGTTCTCCCTTCATCCATTTCCTCTCTCTGTACCTCTTTTTTCTCTCTCCTCTCACCTGTCTCTTCTCCCGCCCCCCTCTTCTTCACAGCTCTCTCTTATTTATAGCTTTCACTGGGTGGAGGTGTTATGATTATTCCTATCAATAGTGGAAGAGAGGGTCCAATGTTATCTTTGTTAAGTGGGAATTTGGTAGTTGAGCAGCAAAGTGGCTTGGGAACTTGCTCTTCGTTGCAGTGTTATGCACGGCAACGACTTCATGGGTGTTTTGCCGACCAACCCGAACTCCACACTTCGCCGTGATCAAACACTTAGGGTAACATAAATTACTGCCCATGGTCGGGTAACTTACCGGCCAAGTGACAATGAAAGGATATTGTGTGCAACGGAGCTTCCATCAGCAATACAAACCTGATTGGGAGCCCAATACTGCCCGGCCCAGCCCAGTTTATGAGGGACTGTTTGGGCCCCGTGTGCTGCGTGGTGATGAGTTATGCTCAGCCCTAATGAAGGCTTGGGCCTGGACCGTACAACCACAAAACCAAACACACCCACACACAAACACACCAACGGAGACAGAAAGAGTGGATTGGCACTTGTGGCGGATCGGCGTGCTTGGATCGGAGTTTCAGATCGGCAT
This sequence comes from Lithocarpus polystachyus, assembly GCA_033629205.1. Lineage (NCBI taxonomy): Eukaryota > Viridiplantae > Streptophyta > Magnoliopsida > Fagales > Fagaceae > Lithocarpus > Lithocarpus polystachyus. The sequence continues at coordinate 10,190,861 of CM066163.1, read as the reverse complement.
GCTTGGATCGGCGTTCTTCTCACTGTGCTTGGATCAGAGTTCTTCTCACTGTGCTTGGATTGAAGTTTCAAATGGAAATTTCAGATTAGCGTTTGGATGGAAATTTCAAATTGGCGTTTGAATTTCAGATGGAAATTTCAGCTTGGATCGGAGTTTCAAATCAGAGCTGTGCTCCCTGCTTGGATCGAAATTTCAAAGAGGAGTTTGGAATAGAGAGGAGTTTCAAAGAGGAGTGAAAATGTTGGAATAGAGAGGAGTTTCAGAGAAGACTCTAGAATAGAGTCTCGTGAGTGGAGAGAGAGGGTTTGAGATAAAATAATAATAAAAAAGTGAGAAAATGATTATTTAAATAAAACAAATGATAAAATAGATTAATTGATGTGGGTGCTTTGTAAAAATGAGTGTGTAAAATAGAAAAAGTAAGTTTTAAGTGTAAAATAGAAGGAAAATTTACACTAACTGATGTGGTTGCTCTAAAGCCTATAAAATTTACAAAATACTAACATAAGACAAGAATTTTGACACAAAGTTTGGTGTTAAGGGGCACCTATATATCTTTCCTTACACAAAAAATTATTCACATGTAAGACTTTTCTAGGATTTATACCCTAAAATCTAATGATAGTGTATTGTTATCTAATAATTATATGAACATTGGAAATTATGTATAATCCATGAGATGTATTATATGTGATTTAATATGAGAATGAAATCCGCATATAGAAAATCTAAATCACAGTTCCATGTAAACTCATAAATCTTAGTTTGTAGCTGATGATGAAATTGAGCATTTCATGTTATAAGAGCATAACATGTCAATGATGATGATCAATCTTGATCATGGAAGTGGAGACTTCCAATTAATATGTTGGTGTATTTGGAATACTTTAAACTAAATTGTTGTGAATTGATATTTTATAAACTACTATCACTTACAAAAAGATCTCCTGATTTCTAAACACATTAATTCTCAATCCTATTGAGGACTCAAACATGAAATGTATGTTACTTTGATGTATGTGGAAGTGAGATCTTGTATAGTCAATATTTCAGTATGTTGGGCAATCATATGTAGTGCTACATTGTGAGAACATTATTCCTCGAGATGGAATCCATAATTCTAATAAGAGATAAGAAACATCCTCTTGAGACAAATTTAATGATAGTTAATTATTCAAAATATCATACTTGATTATTTTAGTAAGGAGTTACTTAAATTTATATTCCTTGGAATTAGATTCCAAGAAAATAAGAATAATCTAGAGATTAAATTGGGGACTCAAAGACTTGAGATATAGTGTTCATAAAGTGACAATAATCCATTTGCACCATCAAGGTTAAGTGTTCGATGTAACACCAACCTATCTCTATTAGTAAAGTTCAAGAAAAATTGAAATTTTATGTATAATTTGTGTTTGGTTGTGGAGAAATGGCGGGAAAGGAAGTGAAAGTGACACGGTTTAAAGGGAAAAATAGTAACTGCATTTTTTTCACATTTTTCATCCTCTTTTCTCTCTTCGATTTGGGGGACTGAAATTTGTATAATCTCATGTGGAAAATCACCCACTCCATATTCCTTCCCCTTGATTTTCTTTCATCAACCAAACCCCAACTTCCCTTCCCCTCTTTTTCATCCTCTTCCTTTTCAATCGAACCAAAGTAACAGAGTGATGGTATATATGCGTGGTATATTGCCACATGATAGTTACAATCCATTTATTTTTATGAAAAATTTTATGTGAAAGACAATTTTTTCCTTTTTCTTGTTTAGTAAGTGAAAAAAAAAAAACTCATGACTTTCCTTACATAGCTTAACATGAGATTGAGTTGTTTTCAACTATTTTATTTAGCTTGCCATGTATTTTTCTTTAAACAATTCTATCAAGTACCAAGCTAACAAAAAAAGTTAAAGGATAACTTTTCAACTCATTGTATAAAGTTGTTACCGAATAAAAAAAAAAAAAAAAAAAAAAAAAAAAAAAAAAAAAGAGAACTTTTAGAAAATAAAATGCCATTCTAATAGAGAAGTATTTCTAATTGATTTTCTATTATTTATTTATAGAGAAGTGTTTCTAACTAATATTAAAGCAAATAAAGAGGATTTTTTTTTTCTTGTTCAAACATCAAAAGAATCCAGGTTCCTAGATCTCCACGTAGTTATACTGTAACTATACCGAGTCACCGACAAGAAAATTGTCTATATATAGAGTGCTGCAATCTTGGATTCCTCACTACGAAGTTTTGTGTAGCTCCTCTACGAAAAAATTTGGCCATTAACCTGTCTTAGGTTTCAGGGATTATTGTCTGAGATTCACTTGGTTTTGAATTGAAAGAGAGAGATGGAAGTCGTGCAAGTACTTCACATGAACAAGGGAGCAGGCGAAACTAGCTATGCTAAGAACTCAAAAGTTCAGGTTCGGCTAATCGGCTTCCTATATCTAAATCATTACATATTTAGTATGAATTTGATCTTCAAGTAATTTTTATCTTCCAGAAAATGAAAAACAAATAGCAAAACCTTTATCATTCAATTAAAAAAGCATGCATGTTGGAAATATCATGCCCATGTTTTTCACTTCACAATTCACATATTTTAGATATTTATTGTTTGTTTAGATGCAGTTTTTTGCTTAAAACTTATTACTATTAGAATACAATTAGAAAATAAAAGGCTTTACATAAGCAAATAAGACTATAAATTGAAAATCTTTCAATGAGTTTTGTGTACTAACTATAATGGGGGAGACTAATTCATATTCACTATTTTTTTTTTTTTTTTTCGTAGAGCAAGATAATATCTATCACAAAGACTGTAACCGAGGAAGCCATCATTGAACTATTGTGCAAAAATTTTCCGGAGAGCATGGGCATTGCTGACTTGGGTTGCTCATCGGGACCCAACACCTTAACTGTGATCTCAGAGATAATAGATATCATATATTCCAATTGCAGCAACCTAGGCTGCCCAACTCCAGAACTTAGAATCTGCTTGAATGATCTTTATAGCAACGATTTCAATGATGTATTTGGGTCATTACCAGCTTTCTACAACAAACTGAAGGAAGAGAAGGGTACGGATTTTGGGCAGTGTTTCATTACAGGTGTGCCTGGTTCTTTCTATGGTAGATTGTTTCCGAGAAAAAGCATGCACTTTGTGCACTCTTCTTCCAGCCTCCACTGGCTCTCTCAGGTTTGTATATGTGTTTCCATTATTCTTGTCATCATGTTAATATTTAAGTATACGAAGCAAAAGAAAGGACAACGTTAGGGGTCAATTAACAGGGTTGACATGAAATATGACCGTGCGTGTTTTGCAAGCTGGTTTGCACCGTTTTACCATAATAAAAAGAATTAAAAAAAAAAAATCCATTAATAGTCTCGGAGCAGTGCTTCAAGTATTCACATAAGAAGTAGATCTCACATATAAGGCACACTCTTGGGTGAAAACCGAGACACTGCTTCAAGACAAATTAAAAATTGCGTGTATTTTATATAACTAAAAACGTGAGTCATTTTTTCGGTTTTAAAACATGGTAGATATGGTATGAAACAAACTTTGTCGAAACATTAATCCAACTTTATGATATAGGATAATAGGACCCACATTAATCGTGAGGATGTTAACAACTCAAGGCTTGTCCTTTTGAGTTTAATGTAAATTAGCATCTATACTTGTTCTAACAATCCTTTTTTTAGTATATATTTGTTCTAACAACTTGTCTTTTAGAAGTATAATGTAAGAATACTATGTAATTAAACATTAATTGGAATCAATTTTGTCTTTGATAACGTAGATAGAATAAGGCTAGGAATACATACTACAAATTTGATTATTTTATTTTGGGTAGACGAAAATGAATTTTTGCTATTAAAACTTTACAAATTGATGTGTCATATATTGTATAAAAATCTTACAAATTGATGGGTCATAAATCATATAAATTTTTTTTAAGATATGTGTTTATTATCTTATTGGAGTGAAACTAATAACACTTATTGCGGTTTGTATGTCCTCTTATAAAATTGGTGGTAACTTTATTATTTTCCATATTGTTATGGAATCGTATTATAAATTTTATTACATAAATCTTATAACAAATGTGTAAACTTTTAAAGATAGAATAAAAATGTAGTTAGTATTTTTTTTTTTTAATTATATTGTCAATGTGGGACTAATCTAATTCATGGAATTGGAAGACTTTAACATTAAATTGATACTAGCAAGTCTAACATTTTCTTATATTATATTATTCCAGTAAATGTTTTGAGACTTGCCAATTATCTTCTTCTTCTTTTTCTTTTCTTCTTTTCTTTTTTTACATGAACTGGCCAATTATCTAAAAAAACTATTTGTGGTTTTAGAACACTCATCCCAATATTAGCTCAAAATGAATCCGGACAATTATTAAATTGGTGATGTTAATTAGTAGCCACAATCTCTTTAGTGCATAACGACGAAACTGGACCACAGTACCTGACTTCAGGAACGGTTTCACATCAACGAAATATAAAATTCAAAAGTCGTATGTGAGTATTCAATTGTTTGCCTTTACACGGAAAGGTTTTGCGCTTTTGATGTTGGGTCCTTGTCTGGAATTGTACAACGTTGGACCTGGATGGGAGAGTTAAACCGTTAAAGTCTTACATGAGTATTAAATTTAATTAGTACTTCCACGCTATAGTTCAATAATTATTGATGTTTATATCTAGTGCATCTGTGAACTAGACACAATATGATACAGACTATCTATTGCACAAGTATATTGGATAAAGTTAATAGTTGTATCTCTTGTAGTCTAAATTATCTATTATCTGAATTTAATTATTTAATCATATATTTCTAAATTCTAATATCATTATTATTTCATTTAACGAAAGTCTAATAATAGATGGATCATCCACAGCAAAGTTAGAATGGTTATGACAAATGATGATTCCTGTTGGTAAATTATGATTGTTTGTTTGGTTGCGTGCATATATGATAACATATATAATGATTAAAATTAACTTTTGAATAGTTTTTGAATTACCAGGGAAAGTATGATAGTAATTATTTTACTTAAAAAAATTTTGAATAGTTTTTGATGATTATAAGGGAAAGTTGATAAGTTAAAGAATTTTGTAGTTCAGTGATGTTATCAAGTTCTTTCCAATATGACTCACAAGCAATTGATTGTTTTATGTACAGGTTCCTCCTGGGCTGGACAGCAAGGCTAGCACAGCCATAAACAAGGGGAGGATGTACATATCCAAGACCAGCCCACAAAGCGTCTTAGATTCATACATGCTGCAATTCCAGAAGGATTTTTCACGGTTCCTCAAATCACGTTCAGATGAAGTAGTTCCGGGAGGGTGCATGGTCTTGTCGTTCACGGGCAGGAAATCTATGGACCCTACTGCCATAGAAAGTTGCCATCAATGGGAACTCCTCGCCCAGGCATTGATGAACATGGTCTCAGAGGTACACATTGTATTGATAATCCACAATAATTTCTTGTAAGCTAATAACATAGGAGCAACGATCGGGTCCAGTATACAGGAGCAATAGACCAGTTAGGATGCAAACACGTGACAAGAGAATCGGACCTAACCGGTCCCATAATATATAGAAGTAGTGCATGTATAATTAATAAAACTTTTCTTGTAGGCTAATTATTTCTTTGATTAATTGCAGGGTCTAATCCCAGAGGAAAAGATAGACATATTCAATGCACCCTATTATGGTCCGTGTGCCGAAGAGCTGGAATTAGAGGTTCAAAAAGAAGGATCATTCATTATGGATCGGCTGGAAGCGTTTGAGATTGATTGGGATGGAGGTGTAGACATGCCTAACACAATTAATGGGACACTTTCAAGTGGGCAGCGAGTGGCCAAGACCGTAAGGGCTGTGATTGAGTCAATGCTGGAATCTCATTTTGGAAGAGATATAATGGATGATTTATTTCAGAGGCATGCTGATTTAGTGGACAAGCACTTGGCAAAAACTAGAACCAAGTACACAAACTTGGTTATTCACCTTGTAAGAAAGGGTTGAAAAATGTAAAGGCCTATGGAATCACATTATATCTTAATGTCCTAAATTAACTAAGTTTTATTATGTCAACAGTCCGTAGAAAATGAAATTATCTCGTTTATCTCTATTTGAAATTGATTAATTTTATAGTTAATATTAAATATAATAAATTTTAAAATGTTCAATTTGCGACAGTCTGTACACTATTAACATATGTACTATTTGTTGTAAAATCAATTAGAAATTGAAGGTCAAAGAAAAGCTCAATCCTCTTCGTTATTTACTTTATTTATTGAAAATCCTTACCAAAAAAACCCTTATTCTTCTAGGAATGGATTTTTTTTTAAGTATAATATAATTTTGGGTTGAGTAGTGTGGAAAAAGTAAAAATCAATATCTTTTCTTAACTTGGATGTTCGATGTAGAGCTGTGAATGAGTTTGGTCAATTAAATTGATGCACCAGAAGTTTATGATTAGTCATTTACTTTTATTTTGAATACAAGTTGAGCATTAAGCCTATCAATAAACAAAATTATATCCCATCAAAAAAATAAATAAATAAACAAAATTATATGTTTAAGTTAGGTTCATTTTCTTATCAAACAATCTAACATTGCAACTAGAATTTTTTATTTCTTTACAAATATATGGTATTAATTAGAGAAACTAAATTGTGATTGAAATTAATGATTTGAGTTAATTAGAAAGATGATTTCCGTTTATAAACTTATAAAAATTAAATTCAAAAATCTTGTATTGTTAAATATTATACATAATTTTTACTACAATAATTATAAATAATAATTTGATATCTTATGAATTTATTTAAAAAATTTATACAATCCAATATCAAGTTTATACACACATATATAACATATAATATTATATGTACTTAATTTGAAACTTATACTAACAAGCTTATTTACAAGCACATTATTATCTTTGAGATTGACTCGTTTAATAATTGAGTCTATAAACTTGAGTGTAAGTTTAACTAATTTACTAATAAATAACTTTTTTTCCAAACTAATCAGTTCGAGATGTTTAAAAACAACTCAGTTTATTTATAGTCATAGTTGTACGGTTTGTTATCAACCCTAAAGACAACACCATTTGTACACTGCACCATATCAAAAGCAGAACGAAAGTAGCACCATATATCTACTATCACGAGATGGTATTTCATATATCTGCTCCATTGCTTTATCACAGTACACAAGTGAGTGCCATTTTTTTTTGGGGGGGGGGGGGTATTTTGTAGAGTAGAATAGTAGAATGTGACCCTTCTCCTTCTTCCTAATAATATCCATTGCTTTGACATTTCATTATCATGCGCCCTATGGCAGTGTATGATTAGATAACAAAATGCTGCTTCAATTCTTTTGCTTCACGAATATCCTTGCCTTTGTTTTTAAGCAGCACCTAATACCTATTCTTTGGAGCATGTGAGTATTATCTTTTAATGACTGTGTAAAGGTGTTCAGTAACAAGGAATTTTCTATTTCCCTTTTTCAATTAGGGATAATTTGGAAAGAAGATGTTAGCAAATACTGAGGATCTCTTAAAATATTAGTGTAAGAGGTGTGCCGTTTGACAGTAAATCACCTACAACCACCTATTTCTCTGAGTACTTATAACCACTCATTTATATTATTAATAACATAATTGTTTATTTGAATTTCATTATTTTGCGTACTAAATTATCTTTAAACAAATTCTTAAACTCTCTAAAATACCTTTATTTTTTTAGTTAAATAATTTTAAATTTAAAAACACAAACTAGCTAAAAGAATAATTTACTAATTTTTTAAAAGTTTCTAAATTTTAAGTTTTCAAACTTTTATAAAATCAATTCTAAAAACTATAACACTGTCTTTATCTCTTTTTTAAACATTAATTCACTAAATCCAAAATAAATAAATAAATAAACTTGTGTAGTTTCTCTATAAAAAGAAGAAATACTATTTGGACAAGGGGCTCTCTCTCTCTCTCTCTCAGGAAGAACAGCTCCCTTCACTCGTCCAACTCTCTTTCACTCTCTGAACATTGTTCTCTCATGTTGTCTCACTAACTTAGCTATTGGAACCTCAACGGTCAAGTCCGCGGTCACAACTTGGTTTAAGGAAGAACTTACAGTCATTTAGTGCAATGCCGATCTTCATTTGTGCAGGACTTAGGTAGCGTCTAGCTTCAGCAGATCTTCCTTCGTTTAAAAAAATCTAATTATAAAAAAGATCAATTCCAATTAATTTGGACCCACTAAAATTAGTAATGTGTAGAATAATTTATTACGCACAAGTGGAATCATTAAAGAAATTGTGGAAGACAAGATCAATAACTATCTTTATCAGCTTTCGTGAGGAGACTACATCGTACATTCTTTTGAAAAAAAAGAAAAAAGAAAAAGAAAAAAAAAGGTAACATAATGTGCAAGAATGCTAGTAATTTCGAATCTTTACTAAAATCCTTGAACAATTCTTTGTTTCAACGTTGAACAGATCTTATATAATTTCTTTATTTCAAGATAAAGGATGGATTGTGCTCGGCCAAAATAGATCATTGTATAGTATTTTACATAATGTCATACTCTTTCTGCAGATGCTAAAGAAGCTACCTTTATTCTCTGACGTATTTCAAGGTTTGTGACAGTTTTATTCTGGACTTCCTACAAGATTTAATTTTCTTGTCAGATATGGTTAAATGAATAGAGTAACAAAATATTGAAATGGCTTTTTTTTTTTTTTTTTGATTGTGTCGTACAAACTCTATTTGATGGGAAAAATAAAAGGAAGAAAGAATATGTCGTACAAACTCTTTGTGCCTTCTTTTTTTTTTAGCTGAGAAACTCTTTGTGCCTTCGAAGTTTGAAGCCAACATAAATAGATAAATCGATTCAGATAAGCACTCATATGGACAAAAGTGGCTATAAAGCAGATTATTTATTGCTTTGTTTAGAAGCTTGAGCAAATGGAGATTGGGAATTTGGGATCCTATGGGCTTGTGATGACTTTTTTTTTATTACAACAATTGATTTTTTGATATAAGTGGGGGATCGAATTTCAAATCAAGAGATTCCACTAGTTAAATTAATTGAAACCTACGAATCTTAAATTTATAAAATAGACATATTTGTAGATATGTCGATCCTCCAAAATATATAAAAAGGTGATATTGCCAATTTTTAAAATGAAGTGTCTAAGTATCATCACATGTTAGATGATAATATTTAGGGCAGAAGAGAAAGCCCAAGATGGCAATGCAGAGATTGGAAATTGGACCATCATGGTTACAAAAAATAGCCCAGCGGGCCAACTTGTTGGCTGGAAAATCTGAGTTTCTTGGCACATAAATATAATTATAGGTCTCTTATTCGAATTAATCTCTAAGTACTATTTTCATTTAAGGTTTAAGCTCTCTTGTTATCAAAAAAAAAAAAAGGTTTAAGCTCTCTTATTATGTCCGTTCATTCACACCCCACTAGCTTCAAAGTGGAAACCTTATATTTCAGAAATCACTTGATAGCCTGTCGGCCAAAATTTGAATTGAAACATATATCATCTTCTCTACCGTACACGTGTCTATATTACGTAACTGATTTGAATTTCCTGTCCATAATATGTGCTTATTTTAACGAAATAATTTAATGGGAATGCCATATATATGATGGTGTTTGATAATCCACTCAACATAATGCCATATATATGATGGTGTTTGATAATTCACTCAACATAGCAGAACCAAAATGCTTCCCTTACCCCTATTGCCTCATGAACAGCCTTGCACTTGTTCATTTTGTTGTTTCACTTTGCTTTCTTTAGGTGCCTTGATATATTTGATATGTCAACTAGTGAAGATGTTTTTGTACCATGGTCATCAGGAATCAACAGCTAGTATTCCTCCAGGTACCGGTGGATTGCCTTTGATTGGAGAAACCTTACAGTTCATGGCTTCCATCAACAGTGGCAAGGGCTTCTATGACTTTGTAAGAGTTCGACGTCTCCGGTGAGATCAACCTCTCTCTCTCTCTCTCTCTCTCTCTCTCTCTCTCTCTCTCTAGCACTGCTAACCGCAAAAGTATATGGATCCCATGTGTTGTGAGAGGGTGGGTGCATACACTTGAAACATGATATTCGACCCTCTCCTGCTAACTTAATTAACTATTTCTTCTAGTTGTCATGTACTTTAGTCCCATATAAGTGTGACTGTCAGTCACTTGCCATTGATGCTTAATTTGATAGGTCATATAAGCTAATAAGAGTATTGTAACTTTTTTCCAACAAATACATTTAGGATTTAAATCCGTCCTCTCCCATTTATCAAATTATAAAATAAATAAATAAAAAATGGGCTATCTAAAAGTGACAGCACCACTCTCTCTTAGAAGTTTTAATATCTGTTTAGGAACAACTTATTTAGTCTTTTTGTTAAAAGTGTGCTAAAATATATTTATACTTTGAAAATGTGAGAAAAAATGAAGTGTTAAAAAACTATACATAAAAGATAAATGCTAAACTTATAAACTCTAGTCAAACAGACACTAAAACTTAGAGCACGAAATTAAAAATTCTAGAAGTCACATGCACTTGTACTACCTAAAAGAGGAGGCTTTGTATCGTACCATTTCAACAGTAATATTTAATAAAATGTTGTGGCTTTTGCAATAGCTAGAGCTGGCTGTCCATACGTAAACGCGCAAGCCTTTGTATTTCAAAACGTAACTTTCTTCCACATCACTTTTTCAATATGTTATCAAACTCTCATTTTAAAAGTCCAACTTCAAAAAGCGCATTTTTGCTTCTTAAAGTGGAACCGCCCACTTATAAGAGCATTCACAGCAGTGGAGCTATATTGCTATATATTATAGCAATATAGCAATATAGCTCCACAAGCCCCAAAAACACAGCTCCAGCAGTGGAGCTAAAAGCTAAAATTTTAGCTATAGATGAACAGTGCACATTTATAAATAGATGTGCACTGTTCATCAAAGCTAAAAAATAAAATATTATTTTATTAACCCTCTCTCTCCTCTTTTATTTAAAAAATATTTTTTTTTCTCTCTCTCTCTCTCTCTCCGGCTTCTCTTCTTCTTCCTTCTCCCTCTCATTTTTTTTTCTCTCCCTCGTCTACTCTCTGCTTCGCCGTCGTCCCACGCCGGCCCACGTCGCCATCTCAAGCCGCCGTCCCACGCCTCCGCCAGCCTCATCGTCACCGGCCTAAGCCGACGACGATCTGTTCTCTTTTTTTTTTTTTTTTTTTCTGCTATGGTGGCCGGACCCACCGATGTACAAACCCACCACCTCACCACCACACACCACCCACCACACACCCCAACCATCAACCCACTACCACCAATCACCAAACCCATCTCAAAAATAGAAAGAAAGAAAAAAAAAACCCACCGATCTACACAGGGCAAGGTTTGAGAGACGGCGGAGGCGTGGGACGGCGGGGGCTGGCGACGATCGTCCAAGGCTTGGGCCGGCGACGATGATCTGAGAGAGGGAGAAAGAGAGCTGATCTGAGAGAGGGAGAAAGAGAAAGAGAGAGTTGTGAGACCGGCTGAGAGAGAGAGAGAGCAGATTTGAGAGACGGCGGAGGCGAGGGACGGCGGGGGCCGGCGACGATGATCTGAGAGAGGGAGAAAGAGAGCTGATCTGAGAGAGGGAGAAAGAGAAAGAGAGAGTTGTGAGACCGGCTGAGAGAGAGAGCAGATAGAATAGAAGGAAAAAAGAATAGTTTTTTTTTTAATTTTATTTGGGGAGAGAGAGAATAAAATATTAATATTTTATTGTAGGGTATATATTATTTTATAGTGATGTTTATATTATTTTATTGTATTGAAAGCTAAAATAGATCCACTGCTGCAGCACATGTATAGTTAAAATAGATAAAGTAACTTTTGGTGGAGCTAAATTGCTAAAAATTTAGCTCTACTGCTGTGGATGCTCTGAGCCTATTGACACTTATAAAGTTGTAAAATAACTTTTAGAAAAGTATTGTGTATTGCTTTAGACATGGTCAAGATTTTTCCTTTCCAAACACACAGGTACGGGAACTGCTTTAGAACCAAGCTCTTTGGGGAGACGCATGTTTTTGTTTCGAGCACAGAGTCAGCAAAGGCAATCCTAAACAATGAATTGGGAAAATTCACAAAGAAATACATAAGGTCAATTGCAGAACTAGTGGGAGATCAAAGCCTTCTATGTGCATCTCACCAACAACACAAAATGATCCGTGGCCATCTTGCCAATTTGTTCTCCACCACTTCTATATCAATATTTATCAAAATGGTAGATGAACTCATGGTGGAAACTCTTAGTGGCTGGGAACATGGAAGCACTGTGGTCATACTCGATGAAGCACTTAAGGTATTTGACACCCCCAAAAAAAAAAAAAAAAATTGCACTTTGAGGTTGATTAAGTGGAGAAAATAATTATTCAGGAAAAAAAAGGATAAATTAATTGATCCATGTTTAACACTCCCACATACAAATGATTCTCTCTCACATTATATGGGTCCTCATGTGAATTATTAGAAATACAATACTATCGAATCACAGACAAAAATTTTAACTTTTTACAACAAAATTTCACAAATGTTCTTTCTCAAAAAAACAAAAAACAAAACAAATTACAATTATTGAGGTGATGTTATTATTAATTCTCAAATGAGCTCATCACCGACACTGTTTTATTATCTATCATTAACAACTCGTCACCTCAAATGATTATAAAATTTATTATAAACTAGTCGCAAACTCGCGCATTGTGCATGATAATTTGTTAGATAAAATACTATTTTAGTCCCTAGACTTTATAAATAGTTTTTTTTTTAAATAGTTTTATCATATTTTTCATAATCTTATCTATAACATTTTTTACCGTTATCATATATTTATTAGTTAATGATTTGTATAAAATAGACATTAAATGAGAGTTAGAACTATTCATAATTTTTTTAAGTCATGGTGTATGAAGATTATGATTATATATATATATATATATAATTTTCCTAGTTAGAGTTTGATTAGTTTTAAGTTTAAATTTTGTATTATTATATTTAATTGTTGATTTTATTGCACTATAAAGTTTTTAATGTTCTCTGTATAGCCATCTCTATTTTATTTCTCATTCCTCTTTACTACATTTTTATTTTCCAAATAACAGTTATTAATTGACGTTTGATTTCATTTCTTTTTTTTTTTTTCTTCCTTCATTTATTCGTTATTACTTTGTATGTTCCCTTGCTAGTTACAAATTTTATAGTTATTAATAAGAAATAGACATCATGGATAGTTTAAATAGTTATAAATGTAGTTATGTTAGTGGTATGTCAAAGGTTTTTTTATTTATTTATGGGGGATGTGGTTGAATTTAAATGTTAAATAAAATGATATGAGAAAAAAATTAAAAATAAAATATGTAACAATAAACACTAACTTATCCAAATAATTCTATGTAATATAATAATAGTACATTCTTATATACTATTTTTAATTATTTATAATGCAATATGATAATATTTAACAATCAAAGTCATAAAAAAATAAAAAATAAAACTTAAAACACAAAATTAAATCTCATCAACCAAAATAGAGTTCTAAACAATACAAAATTTTATCAAGCTAAAATAGAGATGCAAGAAAAATAAAAATAAAATTCCACCAAAAAATTGAGGGAGAAAGAGTAAGAAATAACCACTTTTTTGTGAGAAAAAATTATGCAAAGAATGGAAGAATGAATGACAAATTTATACTAAAAGGATGATAATAAAGGAAAATAAAAGGAAAGAGGAAGAGTGATATCAAGGTAGAATGTTTGGGGAGATGAAAGGATAAAGAGAAGGAGAAATGTTGGAAAAAGTGTAAATGTTAAAAAAAATTAGTACAATTTGATGAGCACAATAAAAAAAATTACATTTTTTATTTTTTTAAATAAAAAGAGAGAAAATATATAAATAATTTAATGATAAGGAGGATGTGGTTGAATTTCAATATTAAGTAAAATAGAAGAGAAGAAAAAAAATAAGAAAAATTAAAAGATATAACAATAAACACTAAATTATCCAAATTATGGTATGTAATAGAATATTATTTTATTTTTATCTACTATCTTTAATTTTTTATAATGTAATCGCATAAAATTTAACAATCAAAGAGCAAGATAATAATAATAATGACTTAAAATACAAGACTAAATCGTATCAACTTAAATTAGAGTTCTTAAAAATACAAAATTTTATCAACCTAAAGCAGAGATGCAATAAAAAATAAAAATCTACCAAAACATTGAGAGAGAGAGAGAGAGAGAACTTTTTTATGAGAGAAAACTATGCAAAGAATAGAAAAAAGTGACAAATTTATAGTAAGAGGAAAGGGATAAGAAGAGACAAATAAAGGAAAATGAAGAGAAATATGAATATTAATATTAAAGTAGAGAGTAGTGGAGAGACAAAAAGGTAAGGGAAGAAGAAAGGTTGAAGAAAGTGTATATATTTAAAAAATAAATGAATGTAAAAAAAATTATAGGAAAATTTAAAATAAAAAAGAAATATATATAGATGTTTAAACCGACAAAGATGAATATGTAAAGTCAATAATCTATTTATATTTTTTTTTAAATAGGAATAAATAATAATTATGTGGCGAATAACGTGGCGATAAGATGGCGCAACCAGAGCTTAGCAATAATAAATGCTACACTTCAACTTTATTAATATATAGATGTAATCGCATAAAATTTAACAATCAAAGAGCAAAATAATAATAATAACTTAAAACACAAAACTAAATCGTATCAACCTAAATTAGAGTTTTTAAAAATATAAAATTTTATCAACCTAAAGCAGAGATGCAATTAAAAATAAAGATCCACCAAAACATTGAGAGAGAGAAAGAGAGAGAGAGAGAGAGAGAACCTTTTTGTGAAAGAAAATTATGCAAAGAATGGAAAAAAATAACAAATTTATAGTAAGAGGAAAAGGATAAGAAGAGACAAATAAAGGAAGATGAAGAGAAATATGAATATTAATATTAAAGTAGAGAGTAGTGGGGAGACGAAAAGGTGAGAGAAAAAGAAAGGTTGAAGAAAGTGTATATATTTAAAAAATAAATGAATGTAAAAAAAATTATAGGAAAATTTGAAATAAAAAAGAAATATATATAAATGTTAAAACCGACAAAGATGAATATGTAAAGTTAATAATCTATTTATATATTTTTTTGTAAAAAAAAATAGGAATAAATAATAAATAATAATTATGTGGCGAATGATGTGGCGATGAGGTAACGCAACCGGAGCTTAGCAGCAATAAATGCTACACTTCAATTTTTATTAATATATAGAATATAGATATAAATATGTCGTATCTCTAGATTTGTTGTTGAATAGTATGAGTTGGACGAAATAATGATATTTTGTTAACACTTCTTTATTATCTATAATTAACAACTTGTCACGTTACATAATTATAAAATTTGTTGCCATTATGTTGCATCTCTATCCTTTGTTTAATTATGCCAGCTCGATAAGATAATTATATTTTGTTGTTGCCCATGTTTGCTTTTGTCTCTGGCCCACTTATTGGACTTCCAACTAGAGCCCATAGTGCACCAAAAAAAAAAAAAACTGGTGCCCTTAGAGGACCTTTTCCCTTGAGTAAGGCCTTAGGTCGACAAGCCACTGGCTCTTTAATTATAGCTTGGCGAAATAGAAGAAATAATCAAATGTAAATATCAATGGGGCCCTATCAGCTACTCAGCCCAGGCCCAATAATAAGCTTATAGACAAGCTTCAGCTGAATCTGATAGGCCGAACTCCCGGATATCCCATTAATAACTCATGTCAAACGACCCAAACCGCATTTATTGACATGTCAAGTTTATTGTTTACACTCTTCTGATAGGAAAAAAAAAAAAAAAAAAAAAAGCAAAAAAGATCTTTGCTTACACTTTGGGAGTTCATTGAAAAAAAAATTTAATGAAATGTAATGGATGAATCATGAATATATATAGAATGGAATGGATCTCTAGTGTGTTCGGAAGTTTATAATTTACTGATTATATAATAAGTGTCTATTTGGGATTAGATTATAAGCCAGCTTATTGCTTATTTTTTTTATTATTTTTGTAAGTTTCATGCGAGTCACCTATTTATTTTATTTAATTTTTGCTTCTTCTTTTTTAATATTTGCGAGTCTCACATAAGTCTATTACTTATTATCTTTTAACTTTTACTTTTTAACTACAGTACTGTCGTTAAAAAGTTTTTAGCGAAAAACAAGATAGACTATTTTTAAATGGAATTGATGAAATATTTCTTAAGAATTTTTTCCAATCTATTCCATTCCAATATGATGAATTTAATTCTACGAAATTGGACACTCTACACCAACCCCAAAAACCTCGTTGCTCTTGTAGGTGAACCACGATTTCCATATTTTCAAAGTAGATCTCCATATTAGCAATGGAAGCCAGAATTTGTTAGATTTTTACCTAGTGATTCAATGTTTAATGCATACTGACTTTGGAATTATATTTGGTCCAGATAACTTGCAAAGCAATGTGCAAAATGCTGATGAGTTTAGAGAGCGGGCATGAACTAGAGATGTTGCAGAATGAGGTCGCTCAAGTTTGTGAAGCAATGCTTGCATTTCCTTTGAGGTTACCTTGGACAAGATTCTATAAAGGCCTTCAGGTAAAAGTTCCTCCAAAGCCCATCAATCAGAAAAAATGGGCCTCCTAGTTATTTGACAAATATTGCATTGTTGACCATTTTATCGACGAAAAATGCCCACAATAAATTATACAATTTTGCTATAATTTATGCACATAATGAGTTGTGATACATGGCAAAAATTGTGTGTTTTGTTGTAGTATTAGCATTTTTTTTATCAACCCGAATAGAGATTTGATGGTGGGCCACAAGTCCACAATAGACTTTTCTTTTTCTTTTCTTTTTTTTCCCCAAAATTGAAAGGAAAATTAATAATTTCAACCATTGTCAAAACGAAGCTAAATACGTTATAAATTTCAGGTCACTGAGTTGTTGGTTCATCCCAATTACTAGTTGAACTGTAAATTAAATTAAAAATTAAGAATACAATATTAAAAAAGGTTGATAAAATTTTACATATGAATTTTGAAAATGAAAAATAATTATATAAAATATTTTCAATGAAAGATATAAGCGTACAATGACAATATTAATTATTGAGCCTATTGTGCAAGATAAACACAAAATAGAGCATTTTTTTATTTTTTTGATTTACAAAAGTGTTAATCATCAAATCCTTAACACTATAGAAATGTATGTAGTGAATGTTCAAACGAATGCATTCATTAATTCATAAAGAATATTAAGGTTAGCTTATTACAAAAATAAATCAAAAGATACAATTAATAGAAAATTCAGGTGTGTATATATATATATATATATATAAAGAAAGCCAATAGAAATAGAAACTAAAAGAATTCATTCAGAGAAATTTTGATTAAAAATGAAATGAAAATAATTTAGAAAATTTGTAGTTTTTTCTCTTTCACAATTTCATATATAGATTAAGAATTAAGATATACAGTTATAGAAATAGCAGAAAATACATCATGTAAGACATTCTATTTTTTTTTGTTTCTATCTTAATATATATTTTTTCTTTTCAAAAGACTACAATTACAAACTATTTATAAAATAATCATCTTAAAAATTAGGTACATAAATAGTTTAAATTACATGAAAAAAAAAACCTTGATTCTACAAAAACAGTCAGATTGAACAAGTTAACAAGGATCCAGTAAGTTTGACTAGATTTAGAAAGATTACATGCTTAAATGATCTACTAAAAGGCTTAAACAAGTCCAAGCACTGGTTCATGATTCACCATTTCGACTGTCCTAGTCGGTCCAATTCAATTACTATGATTTCAACAACTAGTTTTATGAAATTGTTTTGCTTTATTGACAATTCAGGCCAGAAAAAGAATAATTAGCATTCTCGAGAAGGAAATTAGTGAAAGAAGAAGAGGCATACAAACTTTTCGCGAAGATTTTCTACAACATATGTTGAGCGAGGATGATAAAGCATCTAGTGATGAATCTCCTAGGCTAACAGATGCAGAGATTATAGATAACATCTTAACCATGATAATTGCAGGTTAGAAAAAGATGCTATACATATATTGTACTTCAAAATGTGGATAAGAATTTCCCATTTCATTTCTCAATCCTAAATGCCATTAGCGTTCTTTCAATTTCTTTAGAAATGCCACTGCCTTATAAGTTCATGGTAAAAATTCTTGAAAATTTTGCCATGAACATAATTTTCCTGAATGCAACAACAAGTGCAGTCACATTTGGAAGAAAATGTGCAGGTCAGGATACAACAGCAAGTGCAATCACATGGATGATCAAATTCCTGGATGAAAACCAAGATGTCCTTGAAAAACTCAGAGTAAGTGAAAACAATTGTAGGTGAAGGGTGAGTTTTTGAGTTCAATTAAACCCCATGTAATGTAACTTACCAAAAAAAAGTGTGGGTGAATACACTTGTACTAGTAACACAAAGAGGGCTGTTCATATCCATCTATGATTTTTTTTTTTTTTTTCCCCTTTTTGACTCTGCTGATTGCTGACTTGTTGGTTGGTACAGAATGAACAACAGCATTTAGCAAAGAAAGCTTCACCAAAGTCATGTCTTACACTAGAGGATCTTAGTGAGATGCCCTATGCTTCTAAGGTAATTATTTCAGTTTCAGTTTCTGGTGTTTAGTTAAACAATGTTTTCATGATCCACCACTAAAGTTGAAATAAAAAGTAAAAATTTAATAAACAAAGATCATTGACAGGTAATAAAAGAATCCTTAAGAATGGCTTCAGTAGTACCATGGTTCCCAAGACAAGCACTCCAAGATTGTGAGATTGAAGGTTTGTTTCAAAACCTAAAATAGATCTTATATTTCCTACAGAACACTATTATTAATATTAAATATTTATCTTCGTATGTTTCTCAGTAGAAATTTGGTGCAATAGACTTTGCAACTGTTTATTTCATGCAATGTATTGATCATTGTAGGATTTAAGATCAAGAGGGGGTGGAACATAAACATTGATGCTAGATCAATACACCTTGATCCCATGGTGTACAATGACCCCAATAAATTTAGTCCACAAAGGTTTGATGTAAGTATCTCTGTGGCAAAATCAAATCTTTTTCTCAATTTTCCATTAAAGTAAAAAGAGGATAAAGTAGACACGATTTTATAAGTGTTTTTTTTTTTTTTTTTTTTCCTTTTGCCATTCAACAGGACGAGTCAAAACCATACAGGTTCTTAGCTTTTGGAATGGGAGGGAGGACTTGTCTGGGGATGAACATGGCCAAAGCGATGATGCTAGTCTTCCTCCACCGTTTAATCACCACATACAGGTGATTTTCCTTTTATTATCAAACCAGGTTGTTCCTCTTGATTGGTATCTGCATTAGAATTCATTTGTAGTGTGTGAAAGCTAAAACTATTATCAATTTTATCATAAGTAATTTACAAACTAATATGTAAATTTTATTATAAAAAGTTTATATACTAATAATTAGAGTCGTTTTTACAATATAATAAACAAATATACAATTATTTTTTGTGATTAGTGACACGTCTATTTACGAGATTTTATATAATAAAATTTATAATCCCTAATATCACTCTTAATGGTATGGTTACTCTAGAAACAAAACTATGATAGTACAATTGTCAGGTGGTGAATTTGAACATTTTCAGGTGGAAGGTGATCGATTCTGACTCAAGCACTGAGAAGTGGGCGCTCTTTTCAAAATTAAGAAGTGGTTGCCCGGTGCATGTGACTCGCATCCCAAATGATGCATATTATCTTTGATCATTCTGTATAGAGTATTGATTTTAACACATTTTTTATTGTACATTGTCCATGCACATCACCTATTTCACGTTTTAAATATAGACATCAATAAAAAAAATTAGTAGATGTCACACGTGAAATTATGGACGTTATGTGTGCAAAATGTACATGAAAAAGTGTGATAAAACAACTACCCATCTCTCAACAAGTACTAAGAGAATTGCCTAAATCTCTATAAGACTACAAAAATGGCAAAGTATATATGTGAAGGCTTTGTTTATATAGATATTAGATTAGTGGTTAGTTAAGACTGTTTTCATAGATTGGCGATTAGTTTGGTAATTAAGTATCTTTTTCTTTTTACTAAGTGGAAATTGAACGACATGGTTGTTTGTCAAAGTGTTGTATCATGTATGTATAAGACATCACATATATTTTTATAATGTAAATAATTAAAATAAAAATGGTTGATATATAAGCGTAAGGTTATCTATCAGTCATATTTTTCAGATCCTATAAAATGTGAGAACTATAAGACCCTCTTTAAAAAAAACAAAAAATTTTATTTGCGGAATAATGTACAATATTGTACATTATTCCGCAAATAAATTTTTTTGTTTTTAGAGAAGGACCTTCAAAATATTATGGACTGCATAAAGAAATTTCAAACATTATCATGCAGTGTGACTAGTGTCTACAGCTTCTTCGCTTTTCATTTTTTGGCACATATAAGCATAAAAGCAATTCCCAATTCACAGATTGGTGGTTGTGCTGTTTCATAGATATAGATTGGTGGTTGTCTAATTGCTACATTTTTTTTTTACCAACAAAAAGTCTTCCCTCTTGCCCACAGTGAGCAGTCCTCCCTATTCGATGGTCGCTACAAGCATATGTAGTATGGTTGGACTGGGTCCGGTTCTCCGCGGCCTATTGGGATTGTTATATGAACCGATTTGTGCGCAAGTCACATAAAACTCCTCAAAGCAAAAATGTGATTTCCTCCTAAGCAATAAAATACCATTGTAAGCGCTTTAGTGTTATAAAATGACCTTTAACTCTTACGAAATAAGTAAAATAATTATTCGTAATATTCACAATGAGAAGGAGACTAAAATAGAATATTTAAAACTTATCTTTTATTGTGTGAACATTTAAAAAAGTTTCTTCATTTAGTTCCTCGAGTGTGATGTCGTGGCTCCCTAGGGTACTAGGTCTATAATCCATGGAACTTAGAATCTTTGGTTCCTTGAATTATAGGATCTTCCTCCATGCTTATTATGTAATGGAGTTTTGTCCTTTCCCTTTACCTCTACGGGTCTTGCACAAGAACAACTATATAATACACATATCTTCAAATAATTGTTAGTTCCTCAGATTAGGATATACATTCTAATACATATACATATATATAAATGAATTTCATAAAAATGAGTCAGCCACGAGGATCCTAGCCCTAATTCTCGTAAACTTAATGCTTTTGCACAAAACTTGTGGGATTTGGAACTTAAGTCCAAGTAGCTTTGCTTAAACATTGCCTTCTAAAATAGTCAGGTAAGGAGGATTTTGTGGGAGAGAGTAATTTCTAATATGTGCATGTTTTGGCATATGTTTTTTTGGAAGCTAAGTGATGTTTTGAATGATCTCAAGGATATGGGATGAATTCCTCCTCCTTGGCTCTCTTATTTTGTTCCTCTTCTCTCCCCTTTCCCTTGCTGGGCTCTTAAAGCTTTAAGAATTTCCTTTTAAACCACTTAACTCTCCCATTTTTCCTCCATTTGAATCTCCATTTTTCTCCTCTCTTCTACTATGCTTTAGTGTTTCTTTTATAGTGGACATAGTCTGATACCCTAGGTGAGGACGTCCTTGGTTTGCTGGGTAAAACCATGTCCTTTGGAACTTGAAAAAATGCATTAGGCAAAAGTTTAGCTTAATTAGGCAATTATAAATCAAAAGGGGCGTTTGGCTTTTAATGAAAGATTCCTTCTTGAAAAGTCAAAAGAGTGGATGGGCTGCTCAATGCAATAGATGACAATTTTAATTGAAAATGACAATTGAGAGGAAATTGTGGGAAGATATCATGCACATGGAAGAACTGAGTTTTCCATTGATTCATGCATTCTAAGCAAATATATGAACAAAGGGAAACCTTTGGGATCCTCTTTTCACTAGAAATCACTCCTCTACTGACCAAACTACTTCTCTCTTACTACCAACTCAGGATTCCATGGGCTTGGACCATGAGTTACAAAAATAATACCTAGTTTTGTTGGATTTTTAATGGTTTTTGTTTTAAATCTGAACATACACCTTGACTTTCCCATGTGTCAGCCAAGGTCCTCTTCTCAAGGGTTCAAAAGGACACATCAAGGTCCTAGGGCCTTGATGTTGATTCTTCTTGCTGCATGACCTCTAGTCTGATCGAAATCCCTCTTCTTGTTGCATGTGTCCCTTGGCCTGATCAAGATCCCTCTTCTTGCTATATGTCCTCTAGCCTGACCAAGCCTGGGTCCTCTTATTATTATTATTATTATTATTATCATTTCTTTTTCTTTCTTTTTGGGCCTTCATGGTCCTTCTTAACTTCATGAATTAGGCTTTTTATTTTTTGTTAAGGCCCATGGTATTTCCTTACTTTTCATGGAATGGGCTTTTTTGTCAAATTTTGGTCCTCAACACATGTATATATATGTTTTCACTCTACAAATCTAAATAGCAAATACAGTCGCTCACAGTACCTAACGCAAGTTAGCAATCAACTTGCTATCTTGCGGGTTTTAGTTAATTAAATTGGTAAAGTCTATTGTTATTGAATAGGAGATTTAAGGTTCGATTACCGCTTACATCAAAATAAATTAGTGTCTTAATCTAAAAATAAAGAGCAATTCAGGAGCAAACGTCATAGGTAGAAACTATATTTCAAATTATAATATATATTTAGATATATACACACACTTGCTATCCCCAAGCATTTAGGAAATTCCATATCTAAATGCTCTAGTCTACATGATCCTGAAAAGAAATCATACACATACTCATTTCCAAAATACAAACAACATCGCTATCGAGCTAATGAGATGGAAAATAAATTAGTATATTCATCTTCTCATCTCCATTTAAAATCCAAGCGCTAGTAGTGATCGTTTATGTGAGTGAGTAAACCTAAGGTTGACAAATGGCTCTTAGCCACATGGTGTATGTGTGTGCGCTATTTAATTGTTCACTAACATTGTACAATTGGGTTTAAATTTACACTTTAATACAAGCTTAAGCGTGTAGAGATGTACTAGCAAATAAAAAATTTATCGAACTAAATTATGATACCATTAAATCACAAAGAGATAAATAATTTATCCAAAAAATGCAAAATTTATTAATTTAAATAAGATCCTAATGACTTTATTTTAATCCAAAACATAAGAGTCAAATGTAACAATTAAAAATTGAGTTATTCTAGGATCATAAACTTAGCCACACTATTTTCTATAATTATATTACGTGACGAATTACGACTCATCAATTTTTCTCTATCACCCACACTTGGCCACATGAAATAATTGTGGCTAATTTTTGTTAAAAGTTTTTGACTAAATTGTGAGTAGGGGATAAATTTAAATTGTGTTGCTCGTAAAAAGAAATCTAAAATACTTGGAACGACAACGTTTTTCTTGTTGCGAATTGCCTGGAGGACCCTTTAATTAAAAACCCAAAATTGCCCTGCCTGCCAAGTCCTCCGGATATTCTACCCTACTACTCTGCAGCTGTGCTGTGTTGTGCTACAGTATCATTTCTTCTCTCTCCTTTTCATCACACACACACACAGCTGAAGCTTTAACCTTAACCTTATAAAATCCCCAAAACCCAGTGAGTTCTGTTCAACGTCTCAGTTACTGAAAAGGCCGAGATATGGGGACCCTGGGCAAAGCCATATACACCGTCGGATTCTGGATTCGCGAGACCGGCCAAGCCATTGATCGTCTCGGCTCTCGCCTCCAAGGCAACTACTACTTCCAAGAACAACGTAATTTTTTTTTATATGCCCTAACTTACACTCACTACTTCCAAGATCTCCTCTCATTTCTTTCATTTTCATCATTCTCTCTCTCTCTCTCTCTCTAATTAGATCGCATTTCTCTCTCATAAATTGACTCTTTCCCAGCTTAGATCACTGCGTGTTTGAGTTTGAGCTTTTGATTAGATTTGGCTGCTGTAAATATTGTGTTACATAGTAGTATTTGAAATTCATGATCTTTCAATTACGTGTGTGAGCTATATTGTGTGGTTCAAATTATCAATTGAAAGCTAAAGGGAGTGTTTTGATGTGATATTTGTAATTAGGGGTTTACATTTTTCATAACGAGTTATGGAACTTTCGAAATTTCATTCAAATAATGTGTAGAGATGAATTTCAAAGAGCTATCATTATTTGAATTTCTTGGCATGCGCATGCCTTGGAAGTTGGAACGAATGATCTTAGATTGATTGATGCTTAGGCGCTAGGAAGCACGTACACTTCATTTGGGGTGTCATGCCGGTGTCATACCTGCCATGTCTTATTATAATTTTTTAGAAATTGCTCATGTCGCTATGTCATACTTGTATCCGTTACCATTCTTCCTAGCTTAGGCGTGACGATGAGCTCTGGCTGAATTGGCACCTCGTCCCCCTATAAGTTCTAGGTGGAGGACCATTGGGTGTGAGTGGAACTTACAATTAATAATAGAGAAAAAGATGATGGTTAGTTGTGTTCAAATTAAGAGGAGCCATGTTGAGAATACTTATGGATTTTTTTAAAAAAAATTATTGAAGGAACTTATTGATTTTAATGTCCTTGAAATCTGATTCCATCAAATCTCCGCAGTTAAGCGTGTTTATTTATCAAAAAAAGAAATTTATTGAGATTGAATTGTCAGTTAGGCTTTGTATTAAGTAGTGAAGGGGTGGGGTGGCTTAAGTCCTCAGTTCAAATCTAATCAACCTAGAGGAGGGTGAGGTCGTGGGTTCAAACCCCATTGGGTGTGTTTGTAATTTACCAATAAACAAAAAAAAAATTTTAATTAGTTGAAGCATGTTATTATAACACAGGTGATCACTTAGGTAGCAAATTAAAACTTTTCCTTTATTTTTGGAGTACCTGAAAAAAAATGTATGCGAGGACTAACTACCCTTTTTGATTGTCTGAATAATTGGTTGATTGGTTCATCTTGTGTTCTTGTGTGCTTTAAAGTTGCATAGGGTGATTGCTGTTTTCATTTGCATTGCAGAGATTTGTGCACATGCGTTGTACCATTTTCCTCTCCATTGATATTTTAATTTTACATGTTTTATGTCACAGCTTTCATGTGATCTACATATTTGCTGTACTGGTTTTGCTTGCTTTCTACCATACAACAAATTATTGACTATAAATTTTCTGTAGTGTCTAGGCATCGAACTCTGATGAACATATTTGATAAAGCACCTGTGGTTGATAAGGATGCATTTGTGGCCCCAAGTGCCTCTGTCATTGGGGATGTTCAAGTGGGAAGAGGATCGTCTATTTGGTATGGATGTGTCTTGAGAGGTAAGGCCTTTTATGCATGAATTTTGTTATGTCTGCAAAATCTTAAACTATGACTTTGACCTTTCATTCTTTCATGCTTTTAATCTTTTATAATAATAAAAAAGATACATTTTTATGCTGTTTTATTTTATTTTATATTTATCACTGAGATAATACATTTAAGTTTGATGGCGCACTTTTCTTGAATCTCTCTCCCTTTTTTCTTTTTCTTTTTTTTTTTTCTTTTTTTTTTTGGGGCGGGGGCTGCAATATAATCGTTTAAATGGAAGGATGACATGTTCAATTAACTTAAAGCATCAGGCAAGTATGAGGCACCTCATTATTGTTCAAATGATAGTGGAAATATCGTGTGCATATAATTAGAGCTATTGTATATGAATAGATTGGGCTCGGTTCTTGTTTATTTATTTTTTATGAGTCAGCCCAAGTTTAGACTCAACTGTTAAATGAGCCAAACTAAAATATGATAACACGTTTATCAACAAGCTTGTGGGTATGAGGCTTGATTGGAGTATATGTATGCATGTAAGATTAGATTGTGTAAGTTTGTAAATAAGTTAATAATAATAATAATTAAAAAAAAGTTGTACTCATTGCACAAAGCTCCTACTTTTGTGGGGTCTAAGAGAGGTCATATAATAAATTACTTTGTAATTTATTGATAAAAAGGTATTGAATTATTTTGTGTAATTTATTGATAATATAAATAGTCATTTTCCTATTAAAAATTACATATAATTTTTCAAAATACAAGGTTGATGAATGTAATTTTTATTAGTTCTTAAAAATCATTCTATCAGATTAACTCAAATAATATTATATTACTTATAATTTAGTTATTAATTATTAGTTTGGATTTTTAAAGGGGTAAAATTTTTTAGCTTAGTAATAAGTTTGAGCTTGGCTCATGTTCAAAATAAAATTAAATAAACCAATCCTGAACCTTTAATACTTGGTTCGGCTTGACTCAGATTGATTATAGCACTATGCATATTGCCACCTAGTATGACAAAGTGTAACTTCTTTTTGCTACTTAATTGTTCCTCAAACAATATTTTATTTTCGAGAAATATTACAACCTCATTGTGCCTGTCTGGTTGGGCTTCGTTAGCTTTCAAATATGTACTATATGTTGTCCTAATGTTTTGTATGGTGAGTACATCCATTAGAATAAGTTGTGGACAAGTTCATAATCAGATTATCTACCTGTTCAGTATTAGATGGATTTATCTGGATGTTTTTAGTCTTATTGTAAAGTGATCTCTCCTTATCGATGTTGAGGGCTGTCCAAATCAGCAGCCTTCCTCCACTTCCTCAAACCCGATGGATTGGAAGATGCAAGTTTCTTGAAGGCTCATTCTTTAGCTGGATGTGAACTGCAGTTATTTCTAAATTGATCCTGTGAAAATATTTTTTGCATAGGTGATGTGAACAGCATCAGTGTTGGATCTGGAACTAACATACAAGATAACTCCCTTGTGCATGTGGCAAAGTCTAACCTAAGTGGGAAGGTACTCCCTACTATTATTGGAGACAATGTTACTGTAGGTGAGTGGTATGCCGGCCATGATATGCATACTTGAAAATTATTTAACTGGATTTTGTTTGCATTCTTTTCTGGGTTAACTTGGAAATTTGAACTGGGCAGGTCATAGTGCTGTTTTACATGGCTGTACCGTTGAGGATGAGACCTTTGTTGGCATGGGAGCAACACTCCTTGATGGTGTCTTTGTAGAGAAAAATGCTATGGTTGCTGCTGGAGCCCTTGTGAGACAGAATACAAGGATCCCTGCTGGCGAGGTATGTTTGCAGATACTCTATCCTGTGAGTCTATCAATTTATTTGAAAGGGAGTTTTTCTGTCCTATGCAAGCATACATGAAGTAACTGAGAAGGATTTAAAATTTTAATGCTGAAGTGTCAAAAATTGTCCCATTCTTGATCAATGGTAAGAGAATAAATAGGATGGTGAGTCCATGCTTAGACTGTTCAGAATGTAACCGCTACTAATCAGTAAATATTTGAATGATGAGCAGGTAAGGGCTTTGTACTAGCAAGTGACTATGGAATAACAGCCCAAATAATGTTATAGTTTTAATATTCAAAAGCACAGCAATGGTGTGAGAATGTAAAAATACAGGGGATTCTTGAGGTTTCTTATGGTTTTATGAACTTCTGTTATGTAAGGGTTCTTAATCCTTTAATTTCTTTTGTTGCTCTCTCTCTCACTCCGAGAGATGAGAGAGAGACTACTGTATTGTGCCTTCAGTCCCAAAATTCTTCTGTAAGGATTCCCTAGTTGCGATGTTGGATTTGATACATAACACTGTAAGGCCAATTTTAGTCCATTCTGATGTGTGAACAGCTGTCAAATGTTAGATTAGGAACTGACGCTTAGCTTTGACAGATGATTAGTGAATGCTTATTTGATATATATAAAATGCAAATCACAGGTATGGGGAGGCAATCCAGCAAAGTTCCTGAGAAAGCTCACTGATGAAGAGATAACCTTCATTTCCCAGTCAGCCACCAATTATACAAACCTTGCACAGGTCCATGCAGCTGAGAATGCAAAGCCTTTTGATGAGATCGAGTTTGAGAAGCTTCTCCGCAAGAAGTTTGCTCGTCGGGATGAGGACTATGACTCTATGCTGGGTGTTGTTCGTGAAACTCCCCCTGAACTTATTCTCCCAGATAATATCCTACCAGATAAAACACCAAAGCCTTCGCAAAATTGAGATTTTAGTAAGTTTTTCTTCAGTTCAGATCTTGAAATTCAACATCAAGGAACATCTGTTGTTATGAGCAAATACATGGAAAAGAGATTAATTTCTTTCCCAATAATACCAGACACATCTTAGGGTAGAATTATGGCTCTAGTCCTCCTGCAGATTTTTGGAATCTCTATTTTCTGTTTTGAGTGATACCGATGCCATAAGCAGCAAGTATATTGATGCTTTGTTTTCCTTGTGTTTAAGGTACCTGTTTTTGAGTTGATTTATTGGATCTGTAGTTATAAATGTCCAATCATTCTAGAACATGATGTGAGAATATTTTCTCTTTGCAGTCAACATATTTTTGCCAGTACTCTTTTGATAGTAGTCATAATTTTCAATTACATGCAGCCTTAGCATTGGTTGTTACCCTGAGTAGTTTTCCAAGTGCGGGCTTGCAGACTCTAATTATAATTAATGCTAGATTGTGTTTTGAAAGGCTAAATTATATACAATTAAAGTAGAGAGTGGTTCAAACTTTGCCAACCATAATGAATGGTTAGGTTTTGGGGACTAATCTTTAGTTTGATTGTCTGAAAAGATGAATCCCTATTTTGCTTCAGATGGAGAAGCAGCGAAGTGGGTTTACAGTAGGTTTGAATTTTTCACTTACAAAAAAGAATAGTTTGAATAGATGAACATTAGATACTGTCAAATTGACTTGTCCGAAAAAAAAAATGTCAAATTGGAAACTGGTTACGTATAGAACAATTGAGTATAGGTGAGTAAACTATTCTAGGGATGACAAAAACATCTTGGTGGCAATTGTAGCCTTATTTTGTCGTCTGATAGAAATGGGAAGAATGAAATGATGAGACAGAATGATGATCTTTTCTTATCTATGTGAGGTTTAAGGTTTTGAAACTGGATTAGGCTCAGGAGTCGGCTGAAAGAACCATTCTGTTTGTTACCTCAAATTTTTCTGGAATACATATAATCTTTTGTCTTTACTTACGTGTTCTTCTTGTTGTTAATTAGCGGTTTGTTCTGCTATCTGTTTGTTTCTTTGCAACGATGTCAATGTCAGTGTTTATCTCGGAATGGCATCAAATGATTTTAGTAAACTATTCCTTAAGAAATATCCTTTATGGAAGGAAAGATGGACAAATTTCAAGTGTCATATGTGAAATAAATTAAAAATAAAATACAGTAATCTTTTGGCCCATATCATTGAACCAGATTAAACCTCTGGGATCAGTTGCTTGTCCGTTTGTAGTTTAATGTGGGAAAATGGTTGGATGGTGCCTTATGTAAATTGCACTGTTGATGGGATCCAGATCAGATCAGGTGCAATAGCTAGCTAGGGCTATTGCACTATGCAATTGTGAAAGGAAAAAAAGTTGAGAAGGTAAAATCTTAAAATAGTTTAAAAAGTTTTTAACTTTCAATCTTAGGCATCAAAAATGCTATTGCATGATTTGCATCATATCTCAATCCCTGGTGACGCTAATGAACATCTTGGGCTTTTCTTCCGAGTGGGTGAATGGCCCAAGTTTATTATATATAAAACAAAATGGTCATGCATGCTTGGGGCTAGAAGTAAAACAAGTTCTGCATGCTAAGATCTTAAGAGTTCATGTACCCAAAAAAATGATTTTAAGAGTTCTTCAACACAGGGAAAAAATAAAAAAGGGTTGCTACTTGAAATTTATGCAATTTAATCCAACAGGAGATTTCGTGCTTTCACAGGAGACCACGTCTAAGCTCTATCTCTATCTGGTTTGAATTTTTTCCCTACAGGCATGTCCAATGAGGATCCACAAAATAATGCACAGTATTGATTCCCCATGTTTTCATTGTATGTGTATATATATATATTTAATTCAAACTTGCTTGTTTTTTAGATTTATCCAATGGAAGAGAGCTGCACTGAATACAGAAAAGTACTGTAGAGTCAATGTAGCGTGAGCATAGTTTTAAAAACCGGACCGGACCGGCCGGTTCAACCGGGGACCGGCCTTCAATCCGGTCCGGTTATGGTAAAAAACCGGAAATAGCTTAAAAATCGGCCGGTTCAACCTGAAAACCGGAAACCGGCGTGGTTGAACCGGTTAATGACCGGTTGGGGGGTTTTTTGACTTTTCTGGGAAAACTACATCGTTTTGGACGTTTGGTCCTCAAAATTAAACCTAAAGTCCTAAAAACTAACCCTAAAGTCCTCTCTTTCTCTGTTTCTCATCTCACATTCACCTCTTCTCAAACTCCCTGCCTCACTCTCTCACTCTCCTCAAGCTCTCAAGTCTCAAGAAGACTCTCACTCAACTCAACTCAAGCAATCAAGCTCTCTGCCTTACTCTGTTTTCTGCACGCACCCCTCTCTGCCTCACGCATATCGGCACACACCTCACGACGTCTGAAGTTTGGTTTGGGTTTTTTTTTTTTTTCTTTTTTCCTTCTTGGTTGGTCTCGCCCTCGCCCTTTGAGTTCTTCTCAGCGACTGGGATTTTTTCTTTTTTCCTTCTGGGTTTTGGGAAAAAAAAGCCACGCCGGTGGAGGTGGCCAAGAAATAGTGGGGCCGACGACGATGGAGGATAATGGAAAGAAAAAAGAAAAAAAAAAAACAGGGAGGTGAATCAGTGGGTGGTGCTGACGGCGGTGGAGATTCAATCTGTGATGAGTGGCGCCGATGAGTGGATCGGTGGCTGGTGATGAGTGGCATCTGGGAGTGGATCGGAGGTTGGAGGTTTGGTTTGGTTTGTGGAAGGGAAACTTTGATTAAGTTTGATAATGAGAAAGCAGTCAAAGTACAGAGTCGAGAGAGATGGGTGAGATGGCTGAGTGACTATGTAAAAAATTTTACTCTCCGAGGCCGGACACACAGTCACACACACCTGTTAATATAAATATATTTTTATATATAATTAAAAAATTATTAATTATTTATATAATTTAAATAAATAATAATTAAATTATTTATCGCGTCACCGGTTCGATCATCAGTCGGACCCCGGTCCGACCATAAAACCGGTAATTAGCTCCTCGACCGGTTCTTTCACCGTACCGGTTTTTAAAACCATGAGCGTGAGTACAAGTTTTTTATTTTTTGATAATCAATGTAGCGTGAGTACAAGTTATTCCAACCTACAAGGACCTAAAATAAATAAGGATTTTGCTAATGCTAGGGTAGCTTAGAAATAGTATAAATAAACTCCATTATCAGAACTTTTGTGCAATAATTGCAGAAAGATCGGAATCTTAGAAAGCAAAAAATATGCTACTCCGTGATTTCAGCTGGGGTTCTGTTTGAAAGAAACAAAAATTGTCCCACCAATCATCCGAATCTAAAAAAAGCCATAAAACCATTCTTGTCTGGTTTCTTTTGGGTTTTTGTACACTCTCACTCGTATATCTATATCCTCTCTTTTTTGTTTTTTTGGCCCAAGCTGTCTTCGTTTATTAGTTGTACTTTTTCAATGTTTTAATTTGATGAAAGTGATGCTTTCTGAATTCTGATGATCATTCCAATCTCATTTTGGAATTACTTTTGGATCCGATTATCTAGGGGTCTGTTTGGTTAAGCGTTTTAAAAGTCGCCTTTAAAATTTAAACTTCATAACTCCTTAGAACTTTTTTACAAATATTTATTTTATACTCAAAACTTAATTTTTCAACAGGTTATACAAACACACAATAGCTCCTTTTTGGGTCAACCACCATTAAAAAATTAAAAAAAAAAATGAGCAAGAACTTTCTATTTATATTTATTATCATAATCTATTTGTATCATATATGGAATCATGCCTGCATTTAAAATCATGGGTTGCATGTTACTTGCCATTTATATATAAACAATAGATAGGGATCATAGGGTATAGTGGTTGAAGCTTTAAGCTATGAATCATGTGAGAAGATGTGGTAACTGGTTAATGCCTGAGCTATGCAGTAGCTATGAAACTCTATTAATTGTGATCTACTAATAAAATTTTAGAGAAATTGGAAAACTTTAGTGCTAAAGCTAATGATGCCCCTAACAACGTTGCCGAGACAATGAGTGAATGCACTAAAATTATTTTGCCTAAAGGCTAAAAGAAATCAAAGAATGGCAAGCCAATCCTACGCCGAAAATTTTCGTGTCTACCTTGTCGGGTTCTCGAATATTTGGAGCGTCCCCTTGGAAGTATACGGCTATGGTCTAAAATCACCTTTCCACTTTAATTTTCAGCATATATATAGATATTTTTTGCTACAATTGGAGAAAAAAAATAGTAAGTTCACAAACAACTAATTACAGTCTATCATTAATTAATTACAGTCTATCACGTAAGAAAATAATAGCAAAATTGTGATATTTTATGTGGTACTAGAATTACTATTTTAACCTATGGCATTGGTTTCTAATTATTGTTCTTTATCATTAAACTAATACACTAATTGGTATTTTGTGTAAACATGATCAAACTTTGAATCTCTTATTCAAAAACAAAAATCCTCACCAGCTGAGTCAATTGGAATCCATAAATCTATTTTATACTTAAACGATCATAGTATGTTAATCATAACTTGTCACATATTATTTTTACTTTTCTTATAAATTACTCAAAAGTTTAAAATGTGAAGAAAAATCACATATGACATACCAATGTACTATAATTGATAGAATATAGTGAAACACAAAAATGAGATAAATTATTTCTATCCATAGAATACATAGTTTCATACGCAATCACAATTATAATAAATATTTACTAATAATTACTATAATTATATATTAGTAAATATCATAATAAATACTAAATCTATTAATTATTATGACACATATGTATTGAAAATAATTATCATAATAAATACCTATTATTATAATTACCATAATCAATTATCAAATTTCATATTTAAGAATTTAAAAAAAAAAGAATATGTGCAGATTTATGTAGCCAATTGAGGTACAGGGTTTTTCATAAAAATCAGATGAGGAATAATATTATAATAAGCATCCTATTACTGTAAAAAATACATTAACCTTCTAAACTGAAGCCCATGCTGCCGTGCAACACCATCGGGCCGAAATCTCTCATAGCCTTAGTGCCTTACAACGTGCTCTCTTGGGCCAGGGAATAAAATATAAAAAAGGCGTTATTCACAATCATTTATTTTCTTTCTTATCTCCTTGAGTTTATTTTATATATGATATGTTGTGGTCAGAAAGTAATTTTTAAGTACTCTCCAATGGAGAATAGTGCTCATTAATTTCACATTTATGGTAAGGTTTATTTATTAAATTCATGATAGAGTCCCACTAAGAATATAAAAGGAGGAAACATCATTTTTTCATGTTTCGGGAGTATCTAAGAATTTTTCGTTAACAGATATTTTTAATAAAATTTTTAATAAATTATATTTAAAAAGTTTTTAAACTAATTTTATGATAAATATAAAAAACTGTCAATAAAATTAATTGTTTTATCATTTTGTTATAAAATATTTTAAAAATAGTTTTTAAACAAATGCCACATTAACATTTCTTATTTCATATTAAACTTAATCTTATCAAAATAATAATGCTACTCCACAACAAATCTTAGGTGACATGAGAAAGTGTTGTAAGAGATGAGCACATATTATTAGTACTCCGTACTTTATAATCAATGTGGCCCATATTAGAATCAATTACAACATGCTATGGTTAGGATTTGACTTACCTCCAGTACTTTTTAAAAAAGAAGCTCCTTTACAATCTCAGCCTATGTCATGCAGTGTGCCCACCTTCTGGGGAAGATTCTTGATGGGTTGGATAGGGTAAACAGAAACTTCTTGTGGGGTACTTCGGAGGGAGCAAGGAAGATTCACTAGGTTGGGTGGCATAAAGTGACCAAACCGAATGTTGGAGGTGGTCTTGGCTTGCAAACAGCTAGGGGGGGGGGGGGGGGGGGGGGAACACTGCCCTCCTTGCTAAATTGAATTGGAGGCTGCATAATGAAAAAGACACCTTTTGGGCAAAAGTGCTTGATGCAAAGTATTGCACTAGCAGAAGGCGAAATTCTAGTAATGCTGATAGACTTCCTTGCTCAAGGATTTGAACAGCCATCAAAAAAGGAAGGGAGGTTTTTATGAAGGGTAGTAGGTGGACGGTTGGTAAGGATAGCAAGATCAGCTTTTGGTATGGAAATTGAACTAAACAAGGTCCTATTCGATAGTTGATCCAAGGACCCTTAACTCAAGAAGCATCCATGCTAGAAATCAAGAATGTGATTTAAGACTTGGGGTGGAATTGGAGCAAGCTGCCTTTTGAGTTCACTTTGGATTGCAAGCTAATGCTTCAAGCCATTCCAATCTCTTTTCAAGGAAGAGGCAGTGACAAATTAGCATGGATGGAAAATCCTAGGGGCATTTTTGATTTGAAAAGTGCTTATGGGATTGTAATGGGATATGATACAAATCTGCCCTTCAATGCAGATTGGATTTGGAAACTAGCGACATTACCTCGTATCAAGTTTTTTCTATGGAAGTGTGCCCATAATAGTATTGTAGTGAAAGATTGCCTTGTAGGGCGAGGGGTGGGCAATGATAATCAATGTGTTATATGCCAAGGGGGTGCTGAAACCATACTCTACGCCTTAAGGGACTATCCTCGAGTTCAGCTTACTTAGAGGCAATTAGGAGTGCAACACAGTAACCATGGCTTTCGGAAGTCAGAGTTGCAGGATTGGTTGAGTTCAAATGAGAAGTTGAGTAAGAGTATCTGGAAGTTGCTGTCTGACATATTTGGAAGAGCAGGAACAATTATGTTTTCAATGGGAAACCAACAAATCCAAAGCGGGCTACTGAGATAACCAACCAAGCAATGGAATTCATGTATTGCTATTCTTCTACTAAAGCTCCTAATGGCAATACTAGCAAGCTGGTATGGTGGGAGAAGCCACCAAGTGGTTGGACTAAATTGAACACGGATGGGGCTTCTTTGGGCAGTTCGAGTGTAGTAGGCTGTGGTGGTATTATTCGAGATGAAAGAGGTAACTGGGTGGCTAGGTTTGCAAGGAGGATCGGGATTACTAGCAGCTTCGAGGCAGAGTTATGGGGGCTGCGAGATGGGCTTACCTTGTGCAGTAATTTAAGTATCCTTTCTCTTATAGTTTAATTGGATGCTAAAGTGATTGTTGATATTTTTCACAATGTTAACTATAAGAATAATATTCTTTCTCCCATTTTGGATGACTGCAGGCAACTCATGTCCAGGTTTGATCAGGTCCAAATTAAGCACATTTATCGCCAAGCTAACTGCTGTGCAAACGCTCTTGCAAGGATGGGTGCTGAGTAGGATAGTAGTTTTTTATCTTTTCCTTGTCCGCCTGTGGACATTAGAAGTAGTTTGGAATTTGATGTTTCTAGCTTGTACTCGGTCAGACTTAGCTCTGATCTGAACTCTGTTTTTTAGTTTTAATAAATTTGTTGTCTAACAAAAAAAAAAAACTCTTTTTATTTTAATGAGTGACTGTCACATCATTTACTAACTAAACAAAATGTGGGGATGAAAACTCACTATTACTTCATTGTATATTTAAAACAAAAAGTAATGTTGTATAAAAAAACAAAATGACATGTTTAATTAAAAAAAAAAAAACTTGAAGTAAGTCAAACCCTTGCGATTGTACCTGAAGATAGTAATTTATTAATTATTAAAACACCTAAGTTTTAAGAAATATAAAGTTTCAGTAGGACTAAAATTCTATTATAAAAAGCTTTTTTTTTTTGTGATTTATCAATTATTAATATAATTTAATTTAAGAAATTTAAAATTCTACGTTAATTAAAATGAGAAAGAACCACAAGTTTAGTGCTGCTGCAAGTGACAAAGTCTCTCTCTCTCTCTCTCTCTATATAATAGAATCAATGTGAGAGTGAAAGAGGACGAGGTGGAGCGACAAAAACACCAAGAATACCAACACCTTTGGTTTTGTCGGTCTAAAAAATGGGAGCAAAACCCTTCCTCAACAACCACAACCACAACCACAACAATAATGAGGCCACCGCTCCTGCTCCTGCTCCTCCTCTCGTCCTCGGCCTCCAACCCGCCGCCCTCATTGACCACGTGGCTCGCGTCGATTGGTCCTTGCTCGATCAAGTCCCCGGCGACCGCGGTGGCTCTCTTCCCGTACTTTCTCTCTTTATCTAAATATTTCTTCGCTTCAATTTGCTCAATTTTCAAGTTTTCTGTGCTAATTTGCAGGCTCTGAAATATCAGGATTATTGGGTCTCAGTTGGCACTCTATGTAATTATGTTTTTAGTGCTTTGTTTATATGGTTTTAATTTAGTTGATTAATACTATGACAACTTGGGTAAAATTGTGGTTTTGTGTACAAGATTTTGATCAATTGTTTGTACTTTGTAGCTTTATATATATATCTAATTATTATGTCTTTAGTAGAGTCTAGTACTTGTTCCAATTTCCTTGTTTTTGAGTTGATAGATTGTGGTTGTGTACAAGAATGATGGGTTTTCCTATATGTATGCCGTTTAGGTTGCAATTGAAGAGCTTGAGCTGATATTGAGTATGGTGAAAACCCATATTAACGGGTCGCCTAACGAACAATTGGTTATAAAGAGTGATGTGAAAAGCCATTTTCAAATGTCCCCAGA
This sequence comes from Lithocarpus polystachyus, assembly GCA_033629205.1. NCBI lineage: Eukaryota > Viridiplantae > Streptophyta > Magnoliopsida > Fagales > Fagaceae > Lithocarpus > Lithocarpus polystachyus. The sequence continues at coordinate 10,154,080 of CM066163.1, read as the reverse complement.
TGATCAGTTGGTGATGAAGATGTTGGCCGGGGGAAGTATTGCTAATACTGTTAGGGGACTAAGTGCGGGCTTTGGAGTGTCGTGTGGAATAATTGGGGCATATGGGGATAATGAGCAAGGTCAATTGTTTGTGAGTAACATGAGCTCTAACGGTGTGAACCTCTCGAGGTTGAGGATGAAGAATGGACCCACAGGTCAGGTGAGCTTCGAGTTTCTAATTCTGTGAAGTTGAATGTTTATGGAACGTTTTTTTTTTTTTTTTTCGTTGATTTCTTAATGTTAGATGCTGAAACTTTTGTTGTGTGTATTTTAATGGTGCAGTGTGTTTGCTTGGTTGATGATTTGGGCAACCGTACCATGCGGCCGTGTCTCTCCAATGCTGTGAAAGTTCAGGTGCCGTGCATTTTTTTATTTATTTTTTTGTGCGTGTGTACATGTTACACTATGTTATGTCCCAAAATTTAAGGATTAACATAGGCTTCTTAATGAGATAAGCTACAAGCATTCATGTGAATGCTTCTTTACATATCTCTGTATGCATATGTCTCAGGGTGTGCAGGGTGTGTCGATATGTCTGTGTCCATTTTAAGATAAAACAGTTTCTCACAAGTTTGAAGGACTTCTTAATATTCAAGCTTATAGTTAAGTTGTAAATATGAGGTATTGGAGTTAAAAGCGAGAGAGAAAGAGAGAGAGAGAGAGAGAGAGAGAGAGAGAGATTTGAGAAAAAGGTTTAGGAATTGATCAGTGTGTCCCTCGCCTTAGCAAATATATATTAAAGTTATATGGAAAATTACAAGAATACCCCTATGCTAATATAAAATAATAACACTTGTGAACTTTATTGTCTTTCAGGCGGATGACTTGACCAGAGATGATTTCAAGGGCTCCAAGGTTACGCATCTCCCTCTAGAATAAGAACCAGATTCCAATAGCATTTTTCTCTTTCTTTTTGTTTTTTCCCTACATTATTGTTCTTATTCTTCGTATTATAATAGTTCATTCACTCATAGAATAGTTGACTAAATTTGTACCCCAGCTGTAGTGCATAACAGTTCAGATACTATTATTTCTTATCTGAAAATAACTCCTTGTAATATAGATAATGTCATTCCTTCCACAAACTAGCTCTGTTGGTTCTTTTGTCCTGTTCCTTAGATAATATGTTGGTGATATGTTGAGACTTTCTATAAATTTTATTGCTAATGCTTTTTTTTATTCTTCTGTTCTTCTTCAAATTTTTTTTTGGGCAGTGGTTGTTATTGAGATATGGGATATTCAATGTGGAAGTTATTCAAGCAGCTATAAAGATTGCCAAACAGGAGGGTCTCTTTGTGTCAATGGATTTGGCCAGTTTTGAGGTATATTTTATACATCTAATTTCAAACTATTTTAGTTTGGTTTTCAATATCTGAGTTCCAACATCACAAAAGGCAATGTTTTAAGTGGATCATTTTGTGACTGAAAATGATGTTATCACCAGAAGGAATAATTGAAACGAATTTTTATAACACTGAATATTAATTGCAAGAATCATGCATGGAATTGACTAAGTTCATATCTCAAGTATGATTGATGCATGCAGTGATATACATTCTGATCTTCTTTTCTCCCTTTTCTTCCCCAGCCCCCTTCCTTCTCTTATTGTGTTTTTCTATGCCAAAAATTTTCAGGACAATTGTATTATCTTATACAGTCTTTAAATGTGGACAGATGGTTCGGAACTGTAAAAAACCTCTTCTAGAGTTACTTGAGTCAGGGGACATAGACCTCTGCTTTGCCAATGAGGATGAAGCAACAGAGCTGCTAAGGTGACTGTAATCTCTTTATAAAGTTAGCATGTTAAGACAGTTTTTGATAAAATAGTCGATCTTCCAGACTCTTCATTTGTTAACTATTTTTTCTTCTCTTAGAACATTTACAATTCTCTAGTAGGTGTTGTAAATTTCTCCTACAATTTTTGTAGGGGTGAACAAAATGCTAATCCTGAAGTTGCACTTGAATTTCTGGCCAAGCACTGCCAATGGGCTGTGGTGACATTAGGCCCTAATGGATGCATTGCTAAGCATGGCAAAGAGGTTAGTAAGATGCTGCATTAGAAATTTGAGGGTTTGAATACTCTATAAAAATGGCATTTTTTTCTTTCTGGAGAAGCTTGATAATCTCTGGAAATGTACACTACATAGCCTAATTTTCAAATAACCCCCCATCAAATTGTTCTAAGACTTATGGCTTGATGGATGCCTATCCTTGAAAATTTCTACATCCACATGTATACAATCACTTGTATGATTTCCTTTTCTTTATTTATCTTTTATTCTTTTGCGCATCCGTACATCGGTAGACACTTTAAGCTTTTAAAGGCTTTGTTAAAGCGTGCCTCATAAAAAATATAAGTCTTAGCACCAAATCTAAAACTAATAATAAAAAAGGTGTGCTCTAAATACAAAGTTCCATATGGATGATTAATATTATGTATAAAATTTTACTGTGTCAGATTGTCCAAGTTCCAGCCATCGGGGAGTCAAAGGCAATTGATGCCACTGGGGCAGGTGATCTATTTGCAAGTGGGTTTATATATGGATTGGTAAAAGGGTTATCTTTGGAGGAATGCTGCAAAGTTGGCTCATGTAGTGGTGGATCTGTTATCCGCTCTCTCGGAGGTGAAGTGACGCCGGAGAACTTGCAATGGATGTACAAGCAGATGCAGATCAAGGGCCTCCCTGTGCCTGATATTCCCAAATGATATCTCCCCAAATTACATTAGTGGTTGTTCTTTTTTCTAATTGTTATTTAATTTATCCTTTCTGAGCAAGCTGCAGCTTCTTCTTCTTCTTTTTTTCTTTTTTTTTTTTCTTTTTTTTTTTTCTTTTTTTGGCTTTTTGAGGGTGGCTTGACTAATGCTTACAAGATTATTTTCCCACGGAAATACTGATGATTAAAATTTTGAGTCACTAAATTAGTTTACTACCGGAAAAAATAATCTCTAAATTTAATTTTAACCCCTTTTGTTGAGGCTTTTAAATCTGTGGGGCCTATTTTCTCATGTGAATTAATGGCTAGGAGCGATGTATGTGATAATCAGTTAATTAAGTTTATAAAATCCGGCCCAGGTCCCAGATATTACTGTTTGGATTGTGATACTCTAACAATGATCAACGATTTGTGGGATTTGGGAATCAGGTGGCAAAGAATTCTAAACAAGCTTAGATGTGAGTCTCTGCGAGCATTTTTCTAACTGCATTGAGTTCAGCAGCTCATGGAGATGTGATCGCTATTAAATTGCTTCTCTTGCTCCCCAAAAAAGTCAAAAGTCAATTGCATATCCCAACAATCCTAGATCATGATTTCCATTTATAGGGAATGTAACTCTTATAATTGGTTTAATCCAATCCTCTGGAGTTCCACTCTCCGATGGGTAAACCCTCTAGTTGAAAACACAACTAACACCCAAGAAGCAAACAAAAGAAAATACGGTGATAGGTTGTAAATGAACCAATCAAATTTGAAACTCCCAAAAGCCAAACAAAAGAAGATATGATGATAGGTTGTAAATGAACCAAGCAAATTTGAATTTGACTCTAGAAAATATTTGTTTATGTTATTTAACAAATAAAGTCAAACAGGTTGTAAATAAACCAAGCAAATTTGAATTCAACTCAAGAAGATATTTGTTTATGTTTATTTAACAAATAAAGTCAAATGCAACTTTAAGCTTAGACTTGACTATTAAATAAGTTAAGCTTAAACAAAGTAATATTTTTATAAACAATCTCATAAACTGAAGACTTAATTTGAGTTTATATATATTTTTCAGTCAAAAAAAAAGTTTATATAATACTAGATGTTTATATGTATGAAAATATATTTATAGACTTAGGATTGAACTATGTATGTTTCTATGTTTGAAAATATATGCATAAGATATTAAATTATTATTGGTGATTTATCGCTAATTTATATATATAATTTTAATCTGTAGTATAGTTTTTAACTATACAAGATTAGTTAATCCAATTTTTGTAAGTTCATAATCAAAAATAATTATATTTAGTTAACTCAAATAATATAATTTTAGCTATAGTTTAATTATTTATTATTAACATATTTTTTTGAGAAAGAAAAATACTTTTAATCATGGGCCGGTGTTTTTTGTTTTTTGTTTTTTGTTTTTTTTTTTGAGAGGCTGCTCCGGTGTTTACTTTAAATGAAAAAGTAATAAATTAATCAAGTCAATAACATAAACAATATAAAATAAATTACATTTAAACATATAATTTAATTTGGTGATATAAGCTTGAGTTTAACTCATGTTAAAAATAAAATAAAATGTATACTTCTAAACTTCTTGTTCAAGTCTATATGGCGAGTTGGTGACAAATTGCGGAAGGAAAAAGTAAGAGATGAGATCCACTACAACGAAAAAAAAAAAGTGAAAACTATTCCACGGAGTATACTGCACCTCTGGTTCACATAAATGTAGGTCTCATATGCAGAATACAGAATCCACAAATGAAACCCACCTTTATACATACGAGAAGAGGGTGTAGTACACAAAGTTCTCTGAACACTTTCAACCCACAGCCTGGAGAGGGGCAGGGTTAAAAATAAACAGAGCCAAGCCTCTTGACGTGCTGAATACCTGAATATCATGATACTAAACAGTAGAAATATAACCACAAAGTTCATAATTTATCTCAAGTATAAACGTCAAATGTAAATCTAGGTTCACCAGTGCCAATCATTAAATTGTTTGCACTAATGAGGTAAATAGCATGCCAAAAAGAAAAAACAAATCACGAAGTAACTGAGGTCTTCATTGGTGCCATTCATATTCCTTACTCATTTCTGCAATCACATGGTAGAAAACCTCATCTGAAGACACCGATACAGAGACCATGGCTGGTCCTTGCATCCTAAATATCCATTGGAGCCACGCCTTCATCAGGTGCGGCACCCTGCTCAGCACCAGCACCCTGTTCTGCCCCACCCTCATCAGCAGCAGCCGGTTCAGGAGCAGGTTCAGGAGCAGGAGGCTCTTCCTCTGTCACAAGCTCAAATGTATCTATCAATTGTTGTACAGTTTCTTGATCCAATATATGGAACGGCTCTCCAACTCCCACCACAGAAACTGTGCATATGGAGCTCTTGAGCTTCTCTCCTTGCAAGGTTTCCCTTGTTGCAATAAGTGCATCCTTGATCAGATCTTCCCGTGAAGAGTTCGTGAAGTTCTCAAACCTGCGTTCCAAATATGTCTTTGCAGCTTGTGAACGAGATCCAATGGCAAAGGCCTGGTACTCAAAGTAGTTACCACTAGGGCAGTTGTAATAAAGATGAGCACCAGATTCATCTAAGCCGCCTACCAGAAGACCAACACCATAGGGCCGTTTCCATGAACGTTGTGTGCAAACCTGCCACCCCAAAGCATGTTATAGTTACAAATGAGGAATAGCTTCTCTTGCAGAAAGCATGGAAGCATGAATTTTCTTTTTCATGCCATTACACACACAGAACACGTAGTACTTACAATCACTTCTTTTCTTTTTCTCCCCCTTTTTTTAAATTCTAAGTTGGCCTAAAAATAGCCAAAGCATGTTATCATGTTTTTATTTATAATTACAACAATATATGGTTCATTTATTAGGTAAATACATGAGGAGACCCCATAAAGATCGTTTTCCCTTAAAACAAGTAAAACCCGTAAGTAGTATTGGGTTTTGAGAGACTAAACAGAACCTTAAAATCACTTGAAAACAAAATATAAACCTTAAGCCCAGATTCCAAACCCCAAACCAACTGAAATATATGCCAATATCTGAAAAAAATTTAGTAATAATGTTAACCCGATATTTATAACATCAGATTAAAATTTGTTGCCAATAACTTCAACTCAGTTCAAAAAGCTCAGTTACATACTTATCAAAAAAAAAAAAAAAAAGCTCAGTTACATGCATGTGAAGATAATTTAGATTATAAGGGATCAAATCATTAGGCAAAGAATCACCTAGAACATTACCATCATTGGGAAGCAAAATATGCCAACTATTTCAATTTTCCCCATCAATTTGAAGCCATCCACTCTTAAAATGGTGGAATTACTCCATATAGAATATGAGCTCTAAAGCCTAATAAATTATAAGTAGTTCTTAAGTTTGAACATTCCACAATTTTTCTTGTATTTGCTGAAAATCTATCATGCTGAATAAAGCTGATCTTAATATGCAATCAAAAGATAACTCTGTAAACACATGAAGGTGTATGTGTTTTCATGTGTGCATGTATGTGAGTCTGGAGATCTCATCAAATACTGATAGTCTGATACCATACTTCCAGCAAAACAAATTAAGACACAAGACAAGACATGGGGTCTATTACCAAGAATTATCAAAATAATCATCACCAAAAGAAAACCATGATCGCATAATATTCTTAAGCTATATGAACACATCCCCCTACTCTAAGAACAAATATGCTGTACCCAGGACATGAAATAGAAGCTGAAGTAATCAGCTAAGAGACTAGAGAGAGAGAGAGAGAGAGAGAGAGAGAGAGAGAATACAGAAGCTTCCACAAATGAATAAGAGGAAAGAGATGGGCTTTTCCAAAACGGAGCCAAAAAAGGAAAGAGAGAAATGAAAATTCACATACTACCAATAAAGAGAAACGAAAACCTTACAACGCCTGCTTCATGATGTTCACCTAAGGTTATTCTTTATATCCCATTTATATTGTTACTCAGAACATGCCTGGAACGTTATTACTGGCCTTTTCAGATTATTCTAGTTTGATTAGAATTTAACAATTAAAAGCTGAACAGAGCCTAAATCACTCTAAATTGTATGATGATCAAATCTTTTTTAGTCCTCAATCATTCATTTACAGGAAAAATTGCTAAGGTATGGTCATTTTAAGACAGCTCTTGCCTTCAATAGCTGATGTGCCCAAATTCTAAAAATTAAAAATTAGGGGAAAAAAAACCCCTTACAAACAACTTTTCACAGGTCAGTTTGTAGTTATGCATTTTTTAAGCCCATCAGCATCACATCCTATATGAAGTACAACTAAATAAATAAATACAATACGAAAGCCTCATAGTTAGTAGCTGTATTTATCTACCTGTTGAAGATCATATATAAATTTGATTCTTCCCAAATATGAGCAAATAATCCTTGCAAAAACAATGATAGGGGTTTTTAGTCAAACATGACAAGAAGAAAATACTTCATCCAAAAAGAACTCCCCTTTATTTGTTAAAAACTTATAACATGATTAATTCGGACTTGGAACCTCTCCATTTCACTGTAAAATGGAGAGGGTCAATTTTATGGCTAAAATCAACTTAAAATGAATCCCTCGCTTGGAACGTGCCACCTCATTTAAAACTAAACAAGCAGATGTTTTACCCCACTCTGGTCTATGGTGATTTGGGCTTCCAACTTAATTTCAGATTATCCATTAAGACCAAAGCTGATGAAAAAAGCCACAGAGGTTGTTCACACTTCACACAAGATTAAATCTTGTGGTATCTGAGTAGTGAGTACAAAAGATGAAACACTCGCATGGTGGAAGAATGGGTTTGAATTTGAGCACAAAGTGATTATTCATTTGCAGGAGGTGAAATCCCTAAGGAGTCCAATTTGGGCGTATTTCAGGTGGATGAACTGGGACAAGATTAAGAACCAATTTGGCGTTTTGTTTGTTGATCGCCTGGCAGCAGCTGTGGTCAGCTCAATGGTGGTCTTAAACCACCCCTTCTTCTTCTTATTTACTTCGAATGAAAATTGTTCAGCCAATCTGGGTCTTTGTCTTCCTGGAGCACCATCCCTTCTTCTGCTACTACTCCTCTCTCTCTCTAGTCAACAATATTTAGCTTCAACACAGTTAGTTTTAGCCTTTTAAGCAAGATGGCATATGCTACACATTTTAAATGATGTGGCATGTTCTGATCCATGGAATCATTTTAAATAGATGCTAGCCATGACGGACCCTCTCCATTGCAATTTAAGACTTCTTTTGGAGAGGGTCCAATTCTGATTAATTCATCATAAAGAAGCAGAAATAATTCAAAATTTGAGAAAGGTGTAGATGTAGAGAATTTGGAATTCCCAAAAAGAAGTCTTAATTCCCACTATGGCACTATCATATTCTTTGACCCTCGGGATTCACAAATCATTATAATGACATCCTTAAATTTCAAGCCTATTCTATGATGTATCTCTTGTTGTTTTAGACTTGGTAATTTTAAGAAACACGCAGCATTCGAAATCAAGAATAAAATTAAGAGTTAAAATCAGAACTGAGGAAATTTTAACCTGGTTTGGTCAATCTGAATAACTAAGAGCCCAAAACCCACTTAGACCCAATGTATTTTCAAAAAAATTAAATTCTATAAGGATGTGTTGTAAAACCAAGTTTTACACCCTCCAATCCCAATACGCCACATCTTCATATTACATATTAAAGAATAGGCACAACCACACCCAATTATTTCTAATACCTATCTGAAAATCCAACCCAACTGGAAGTTTATAGAGATGTTATTAGGTGTGGTAGGATGTTTTGAGTTTTAAATAAAAAGCTGATGTCACAATCTCTTATTGGATGGTGTAAAACATGGGTTTTACACCTCATCCTTACCAAATTCGGACTCATTTTCAAAATAAAGTGACTGATTTTTCTATTTTAAGATCTCAGAAAAAGAAAAAGGGAAGGGGGGGGGGGGACTGTAACAAGGAGGTACTCGTGAAATTTACTTATATTTCAAATATATAATAAAATAATTACTTATAAAAATTCAGTTAATTCATTTCCATAAAATGGGTTGGCCCCTTGTAGAATATGTTCACCAGCTTATGAATATGTCAAAATTAAGTATATGTATGTGAGAAATGAAAACATTACACCAAATCCAGCCAGCCTAAGCATTTGCAATACATTTGAGTCTGACCCTTAGAACTAACAAAGGAAAATAAATTCAGCCCGTTTAGCATTTTCAAGCATTCAAAATTATTAAATTCTAGGAAAACCATACATTTTTTATGAGTACTCTCAACAAGTCTTAGATTAAAACCAGTTTCGGATGCCAGCTGAAAGTGGCTAAATCAATAATATCAAATATATGACTCACCTACATCTTTAATTGGAATAGAATGTGAGTTACTATAAGGTAAGACAAACTTAAACCCATGCTTGAAGGTAGGGTTTTAAATGCCAAGCAGCAGATGACATTTAACCCCTCAATATTTTCACAAACCAATGTATTTCAATGGCACTACATCAATCAAGTGGAAAAAAGAAAAAGTAAAAAAAGCACCCCTATAAATGGGGTCTTACTATTTAGCATAACACACTTGGCATCAAAAACACACCCACGTCCCCAGAAAAGGAAAGATTTAAATTTTCATTAGAAGTCACAAAAAGAGAGTAATACAATGGAATGAATAAAGTATTGGCTTCACCAAACCTCAAGTGCAATTTAATACCAACGCAGTTAACCAGCCAAAAGAGAGATTAAATTCCTCTCAGGGTTAAGAAATACCAATCAAGACATGTCTATGTATCACTACATTTCAATGAATGTTGCAAAACAAAATTGTAACATGAAGTATAAAAAGAACCAAAAATTAACATCACAAGGACACTAATAAAAATTGTTACATGGGAAAACTAGTCAAAATCGCACAATGCAGTTGTACGATGTAAGCTTTTTACTAAGCATTCACAACATTGAGCCTTGTTGAATTCCAAGGGATATCAAAAGGGCTACCCACAATGATGATTACCAACCATTTTCCACACACAGAAAACTAAGTTCAACCATAAATTTTCAAGAAGAAAGTATAAAGAAATTAACAAAAACTCAATCTAAATCCCCAATATCACTAAAATTCAAGATCTTAAGCATTCTCTCAGTAACCAAATTCACTCCTAAGTCCTAACTCCAAATCCAAAACCCTAAAGCTTCCATAATCCAATCACTCATAAACAACAATTCAAAATCGCTAAAACCCTAGCTTCCACGATCTTACACGATCAACATTCAACAAATTACCACAGTAAAAACACACAAAGAAAGCGAAAAAAGAAGAAGAAGAAGAAGAAGGCAGCATTAGGGTTAGGGTTAGAGAAATGAGGACCTGAGCCTTATCGGCGAGCTGAACGACGAGTCGGCCGACGGGGAGAGGAGACTCGTAAGTGAAGGAGTGATTAATGGCCTCAGATCGCATGTACCGGGAGAGAACACGGCCGTCGGCGGTGAGTCCGGCGATGGCGACGCCGATGTGGTCGTCGACCTTGAAGATCTTCTTCTGGTGAGAGGAGAGCTCGGAATTGGCCTTGTTGACGCAGGCCAAAACCACGTGAGTCTTCGATCGCAGCCCTATCGCCGCCGAGCCTTGCTTCACCGCCTCCATCGAATACTCCACCTGGAATAGCCTCCCAGTCGGACTCCATGTCGTCACGTCCGTGTCGTATTGATTCCTAAACATCTTCTTCTTCTTCCTCTTCTTCTTGCTTCTACGACGTCGTTTTTTTTTTTTTTTTTTCTTTTCTTTTCTTCTTCTTCAAGTAGGCTCAAAAGAGTGGAAGCTCTAGCAGTGAATACTTTAAAACAGCTGGGACTAGTTTTAGTTTGATAGTATTATTGTCTTCTAAATGTTATAATGGACCGGGCCGAATTTTTTATCCGAGGTTAAGTCCAGGAGGCCCAAATTTGAAACTCGGTTGTGGGCCCAAGTTTGTTTGCTTGGCTGTTATTTGGGCTCACACGAGTCCAAATTATTGAAACTGGATTGTCACTCTTTTCCCGTGTGAATTTCTATCATTTGTTTTATTTGGGTTTTGGAAAAAAACCTATCTTTGTGCATTACTGTTAAAGAGATAGGTTCTAGCAGCAACAACAACAAAAATAAAGATGGGCTTATGTGACAGCTAAGGGGCGTAAATATATATTTCATATGACGTTAACCTTAAGTCTTATAAATATTGTATTTAGGGTACGTTTGTACACTGAATAAAGATTATGTTAAGAATAATAATTTATTTTATTAAAAATAAAAGAGAAATGATATGTCCACAACATTTTTACAACAAATTCTAAATGACAGGTTGTTACTGGTTGTTATTGTTGAGACAAAAAAGTAATCTTAGTGTTATATTTAAATTTGACCTAATAATAACTAACTACCTATGTTTTGTTGTAAAAATGTTATGAACGTAGCATCTCTCGAAATAAAAAGATGTTGTAATGGAATATTTTATAAGTTTGATTGCTACATACGAGAAGTTTGCATTTTTTGAAATATATTGACTTTAAAAGTTGTTACATAAGATTGAAATTTAAGATTTAAGGTTTTTTTTTTTAGGGTTTAAAGTATATATGATCTTTAATTTTAAGTGATAAAAGATATAGAATACGATCATATTTATTTTCTAATAGGAATTTTGAAAATTAAGAACAGTCTCCCCATAAGTCTAAAAATAATCAGGAAAAACATTTTCCCTAACTACTCTTTAAGCGTGAGTGACTGATTTGCTAAATTTTGGTCTTGGAAACATGTTTAAATCATTAATTCCTTGAAATCTTTAGCATATTTCGGATGATTTTTGTGGTAAGAAATTTGTCAGTTTTTATGACAAGCTTGGCTACAGCACTACGGAGGTTATATTGTAACCTCTCTCTCTCACTCTCTCTCTCTCACATACACATCACACATGCAAAAGGGTAAACATAAAAGATAAATCTATCTGCCTATTAAGGCTGAATTGTCCACGTTGGTAGTCACTAATTAAGTTAAAGCAATAGTCTAGTAATAAAGCGAAAACAAAAAAGCGGAAACACCAATAGACTTCTACTTTATGCTTTAGATCTTAAATTCTTCATGTTATCATTGATCCACATGTCTATAAAATACTCCTAAAAGGTATTGAAATCAACTTTAATTTGTTATTTGTTATACACTGATTAACAGTCATCAAGTTACTAAGATTGCCATCAGATACATGCATGCATGCTCTGCGGCTGATATCTCTTTGTTACTATAATTACAAGGTGTTAACACTGTAACTTAAAGAAATGGAAAAGAAATCTAAAAACCCTTTATAGCATTTTATGCTCCTCACGAGCCATGGCTTTTAAATGAAATCCAATTTTATTGTTATTTTTTTTTAATGATCAACTGTCGCTAAGTCATAAGCAATAGAACCGCTAACAAGTTGTTATACTTGTAAGTGAGAAACTCTTAACTCGTATCTCGACATAATGTTTTTCTCATTTGTTGTTTCCTTTATTTTAATGATAATATTTGGTGATTCAAGTTTTGGACTCCAAACATGTTTAGAGCCAAACTCTATCTATATTTGAACAAATTTGCTCGAATATGTAACCATGGCGTACAAGGTAGGGCTACAAGGGTCTATTATTTGAGCACTTCCTTATATTTTATTATTCTGCTTTCATTATATTTGAACACTTTAATGTCGTTGAGTCTTTGAATGGAAAACAAAACAAACTTTATAATCATGCATTGTTCTCTAGAAACTTAACATGTCATGTGGCTATATATCCTAATTATTCAGCTTATCTCAGTGTTGCCCAAGGTATAAGACCCACTCGTATCTGTCGTCCAAAAAGAATAAGAAGAAGAATGGTTTTGACTAGTTGGTTGTACACATTGCTTCAACAGACATTCTATTCTAGCAAAGAACTAAGAACTCGTGCTCCATTATAAGACATTTTAATTACACGTACTTGGCTTGTACAAAATGGACCTATTTATTTATTTTTCCCAACTCATCCTAATATAACACGACTGTATGTATCTGGGAAAAAAGTTCGCACATTATTTGCAGCATTAACTTGTGATGCCGAAGTAAATTGAAATATATATATATATATATATAGAGAGAGAGAGAGAGAGAGAGAGAGAGAGAGAGAGAGAGAGAGAGAATAAAATTGTTGAAGATTATCAATTCCTCAGTATTAATCATTCTATATGCTTAGTACGTACATTAAGTGAATCGATAAAGTTTCACCCTTCTGTGGATTGGGTAGGAGTGTCAAATGGGTTGATTTGAGGTGAGCATAATTGAGTTTGGTATATAAGCCTCGTTTAACTAATTGCTTCTAACCAGAATCCAACCTAACCCAATTATTATGGGTAAACCCCAACCCACCCAATTATCCAATTACCAAAATTACCAAAATGCCACTAAAGTGAAAATGACAAAACTACTCTAAAATCTTCAAAAATGATCAAAATATTAAACAAATTTCTTGTACTTTCCCACACTTTCTCACCTACCAAACAATTGAAAATTTTCCAATAATAGTTTCCCATTTTAAAATTTTTCAATATGATTTAGAGGGATTCAGAAGGAGTCTCTAAAAATTGTTTGAGGAATCTATACTTTTATGGAGTACCCAGCAGCCTATTTTACTTTAAAACTCTTTTTAGAATGTCAAAAGGTGCTGTTGTGAAATTTAAAAACAAATTTGGCAATTGGTTATGTGGTGTAGGAAAATCATCAAAATTATGGATGTCAGCTTTCCATTACACACTGGCAAGAACCGAAGTTCATAAAGAAACAGAATGCTAAGAAGAGTAGAAAGTGAATTGAAGATTTACCAGGCCCAATTATTCAGCACATTTTGTCATGCCTTTCAACTGAAGAAGCTGTTAGAACTAGCATATTACAAGGCACACTCATTAGCCATGATTTTTCCTCATTTTCCATCATTTTCTTGCCAACCAAATATAGCACCACCAAACTCATCGTCCATTTCCACAATAGATTCTTATTTCCACCACGAATAACGCCTCCATTGAAGAGCTTTGTGCTCAAAGAGAAGCACAGAGAGTGAGGGAAAGAGAGAGGCTAGGGTTTGAGTAGAGAGAAGAAAATGATGGCTAGGTTTGAAAAGAAACACTGAAACGGGCTAAGTTATTATTATTATTATTATTATTATTATTATTATTATTATTATTATTATTATTATTATTATGAGAAGGGTTGGGTTGAATTTGAGTATATTGTTTTTGGGTTAAATGGGCTTCAATGGGTTTTTAGTTAAAACTCAATAATCACTAGGTCTAATTGGGTTGATGCTATTTAACCCAATTAATAATTGGGTGGGTTTGCATTTGATTAGAGTGAGTGGATTTGGGCGGACAAATAGGTTTGGTCTTTGCCACCCCTAGGGTTGGGTGAAACTTAAGTTTTTTTTGTAAGGGATGAAACTTAATTTGGACACCATAATTCCTTCATAAGTTATTTATAGAGGCTGTAATTTGCTAAATTGACAAATGTGTTTCAATCTTATGGCCTACATCCATGGGACAAATAGTCCAAAAGGCTAATGGCATATTGATTGCTTTAATCTCAATAGTTTTTCTAGCAATTAATCCCTTAATTTATTATTCAATAATCTCATATTTTCTCTTTAAATAATGTCTTCATTTGGTCTTTAATGACGTAGAAAGTGAATTATACTTTCCAACGCCTATTATTCTTTTCATGAACCTATTACCAATTACCATCTATCTTGCCTAAGCTTAGGAATTAGAACCCAAGGACCGAGATTTTCATTAATATAATTATATTTATTCAGCAATTAAAAAAACAACTAAAATGATGATGAAAGAATCAAGGGAAATAGTATATAATTGAGGTTGGGGATAACTTTAAGATAATATATTTAAGATGATATAAGACTATCTACTTTCCTCTTAAAAAAAAAAAAAAGACTGTCTACAAAGACTGTGTTTGTTTCGGGTGTAAATGGAATTTGGAAAATATTTTACACCCTTGTGTGTATTTGGGTGCACATGTAAAATAAAGTCAAACTAGAAATAAAAAAGTTTGACTGTAAAATATGCCCCTTGACCCGTAAAATAGATTACACATCTATTTTATCTTCAAACAATTTCCAGACTCACACAAGGAGAGAGAGAGAGAGAGTTACTCATGCCAAGCCCATGCTAAGAAGGAAGGAGAGGGTATTGCCGGTGAAGCCCAAAACCAGCCCCTGACCCACGGTCCTGCCATCGTGCCTGAAGCTCGTCGTCGTTGCTACCTTGTAGCTCGTCTTCTCCACCTCTCGATCTTGTCGCCGCCACCTCTAGATCGAACTCCCTTGATCGGATCTCTATTTCTTTCTCGGTCTACCTTTCTCTTTTCCCTAGTCTCTCACTCGTTCTTCCTCCTCTCTCAATTTCACTAAGTTTGAGAGTTTAAAGATTGGTTTTATTTTGATTTTTGTTTCTTTAAGTTTATATATTGAAATTTTCTATTATAAAATTTGTTTGAAAGTTGAGAAAATAGCTAAGAAAATGTGAGAAAAAATAGCATTTTCAGGATGCAACCAAACACTTGAAAATTTTTTCAGGATGCAACCAAACTCAGAAAAATAATTTACATATTGCCAAACACAACCTAAGATAAAAATACTCTAACTAAAAAGCTATGTCCAATGTATAAAATACCCTCATCTACTAATACTACTAATACAACCATGTAAAAGAGATAGTTGGTAGGTAACCATAACAACAAAGTCAAGAAGTTGTCCTTGATTGGAGTCTTGGTTGGTTCTAGTTGGCTCAATTGGTAAAGTTTCTAATATTTGAATAAGAGCTCTAGAATTCAATCCCGCCTATACCGAAAACCGATTAGTGTCTTGGTTTGATAATAAAGAACTATCATCAAGAGCGGACGTCATATGTTAAAATTCTCTCTAAAAAAAAAAAGTCAAGAAGTTGTCCTTGACGAGGCTGAATAAAAATGTGGTGATTAAGTATTTATTTTCTTTATATGTATAACTACCACAATGAATACAAATATTTTTTTTAGTAATATAAACAAAATTAAAAAATATATTTTAAAACTTTACAAACAATGCCAATATTGACAACAAAATGTGATATCTTAAACATTATTTTAATCAACAATCATCTAAGCATTACACGACTACAAAAATAGACAATAATAAATAGTAATTGGTATATATGTTAATTATAATTTTATGAATGTGCCACTAATTAAAGTCATTGGTATATACAAATTATCGGTAATGAGATTGTAACTCTGTTTAAATGAATACAAATAACCTTAGACTTTAAAAACAATAATTTAATTAATTTATAGATATGTAAACTTTGATTGGGATTTAGGATGTATAACTCTTTATACTATAGAGTATTTTAAATTAAGCATCTTTATTTATTTTTTCTTTTTTTTAAGACTTGAATCCATGGGACATTGTTTGGAGAGAAGACAATTGTTGTTACAGTAAAAGGTCCTATCAATAATTAGTCCCACTCCAACGTGATACGGAGATAGGGATTCACTTAAAACTTCAATAATTAGTTGCTAACAGAGGGATAACGTGGCCAACAAGACTGCCAACTTGATCATGTTTTAAAGGTAGATTCTTAGGTGCATCCCTACTTTTTTTTTTCTTTTTTTCTTTTTTCCTTTTAATTTCATTTATCTTTATGGAAAATGAGGTTAAAAAAAAAAAAACATTTAAAGTCTATTTGGATACCGCTTATTTGCTAAAAATTGAAAATTTATTACTGAAAATACTGTAACAAAAATAATTTTTAAATATGTAAATAGTATTGTGGGATCAAAATTTATATTAAAATTTGTATTTGGATGACTTTTGTGAGTCCATGAACAGTATCTAGTTTTAAAACAGTGTCGTGGGCTTTCATTTAAAATGTGAACAGTAAAAATCAAGGTTGTCAAAATCGGGATCCTACGTAAAATTATTGAAGATAGTTGGGATCGTAGATCGTAGAATCGGATCGTGAATCGTAAAATCCTACATATTTTTAGATTTAAAGCAAAAAATACATTGATAATGACTTTGTATGTTGAATAATCACATAAATTATAAATTCATCCATAAAAAAACTAAGATTTGTATCATATAATATAATTTGCATGTTATACATCGCTCAGTCAATACTAACGAAACAAATGTATTTAAGTTTTAACCCAATATATCTAAAAAGTTCAATAAATGTTTAATTAGCAACCAAATGCCAAAATATTTATCAAAACATATGGAAAATATTTTCCAAGCTCTAAGTTTCAAGTTTGAAATCCAAAATAAGTTAGCAAATGGAAACTAGCTAACTAAAATATAAAATCTAAAAACAAGATGAATATTAAGGTGAAGTGAACATTTAATTATTCACGTTCTAAGGTTCTTATAACCATTATCCTAAATTCCTAATTATCATCATCCATTTCATCATCTATGTAGATATTATATATTTGTATACTAGAGCTGCAAAAGATATCAAGATACAATTTCACACTCAACTATTCAAGTTATATCACTTAGCAACAACTAAAGAGTATGCTCAAAAAAATCAATCAATCAATATACAAAATACAAGCATAACTGATAAAATTATATATAAAAAATATCTTAGTAATATTAAAATACAAATTAGTATATTGATCAAACAAATTTAACAACATCATAACTTAAAAGGCAGCAAAATCAACATCAAATTCTTCATTTAGAAATGATGAATTATTCTTTCATTTGGATTACAAGTGAACTTGAAACTATAAAACATTTGCTTAGGATAACATAAATTTATAAAAAAAATAATAAATAAAAATTCATACCATCACAACATGTAAAAATAAAAACTCTTAAAGTTTCATCAAAACAAAAAATTCATCCCATAAAAAAATTTAGGTTTTTGGTAGGATCACATACGATCCTACACGATTCTACGTACGATTTTACCATTTTTACGATTCTAGTGCGATCTTAAAAGTTTTGGTGAGGTGAGATCGTAAAATCGTGCGATCCTACGATCCAGATTGCGATTTTGACAACCATGGTAGAAATTATATTTGGTTTTTTTGTTTATATTTTACACATTTTTTTATGAATAAAAAATAAGTAGGGGACGACTTGAGTTAACGTTTTTCACCTTGACATGATCTTAATAACACTCTACCTAGTGAGCCCAGGCTTGTAGTAATAGCAGATCCGGATAAGTTTTACACACTTTTTATAATATTTTGATGGCGCTTCAACATAAGAAAGTGATCAACCTGGTAATGGAAAGAAAAGACGCCATTATTTGAGCAAGTCCTATCACTTAGCATGTATTTGCATAGAGATGTTTTTGTGTTTGCGTGCGTTTGCGTTTTTTTTTGGCTAGTTCCATAGCACTGTTCATGGACTAGCCAACACCTGAAAAACGTGTGAACAATATTTTTCCTTTAAAAAAATATTTTGTTACAATGTTTTCAGTAATAAATTTTTAGTTTTCAACAAAATAAGCGGTATTCAAACAGATTTTTAATAAAAAATTTGAATCGTGGAACTTTTCAAGAAATCAGAGTTCAACCCCCTCACAAAAAGAAAAAAAGAAAAGAAAAGAAATAATAGTACAGAATAATGACAACATAAAGCAAATAATAATTGAACCAAACATTAATTAATGATTACAAGGCAAATCGAGTCCAAGAGTTCATCAAAGCAAGACTTAAAAGCCGCGGCACGGTCCCCAGCTGCCTAATATATAGCTCCTATTGGAAAAGGAGAGAAAAGAAAAAGGAGATTAAAGCAACATCATCATTGCTAGACATTCGTGTGAAGGAAGGAGGGACTTTTGGATTTAGAATTAAGAAGGCAAAAGTGTATATATATCCATGTCACTCCCAGAAATTTCACAAGAATATGAAATTATTCATAGTGAAGAATATGAATTGTTTGACGTAGACCTTAAGTTAGGAGATTGGAACCTCCCTAAAGTACTTACAAAAGAATTCTATAAGTCTTCATGGAACTTGAATGCCTTTAAGTTCGGAAACAGTATCCCTTCAAGAATATGCCACAGTGGCACATTCTAGTGGAAATACAGTCATAACTCTCCAAGAAACTCCCTCAGAATTACCCTCTAGCGGGAACATAGTAAATGATACCTTGAGATATACCTTAGAAGAAAATTTAGCCAAAGATTCTTATGGTATAAACTCAAATTTCCCATACCCCACTAAAACAATCCTTGACCTCCTCCATTCAGCATACATCCTTCATAATACTGATTTTTTCCAAAGAACCCTCAAAACCCTGAAAAACCATTTACAGAACCTTGAGGAAAGAAATGATCACATCACCAGTCTACTCTCTGGCAGAGAGGAAATCCGTTCAAAGGATAAGACTGTTCTTATGGGCACGTGTTTTACTAAGCTAAGTCTTAAGATCCAAGCCTCGGTAAGAAGTGCATTTGCCAACTTACCTTCTGAAATACAAGTTTGTATTTTAGGAAGTAAGGCTATGTCCGAATCACTTGATCTTTGGTTCCGGCATTTCAGAGTTTTGATCACCACCAGGTATTATGATCCCGATGATCCAGATATTGATTATACCACTAACTTGAATTATACAGCTGAGAATGCTCTCACAGTATCCAGATGGGAAGCATATTTTGGAAGCTGTCTTAGAATCTATAAAAGGGCCAAGCATCCCTTTTCAGGATTATTAATTAATTACAATGATTTTTTAGAAGATAAGGAAGAGGCTAAGCAGATGAATCCTCATTGGCTATCACAAATATTTGAATATGGTTTTGTTAGACTTATAAGATTAACCAATCACAACCAAGTCAGCCAACTTCCTTCCATCATCAAAGATACAGTCACTAGGGTGTCAAGCCCTTATGTCACTCTCAGATGTTGGAGTACTTTTCTAGAATGGGAAATGAATGAATGGGCAACTGTTCGCTTAGCCTGTAACTTACCCCCTTTTGGTATTAGAGCCAAGTTTGGCAGATCAGTTTGTAAGTTACTTTGTTTTAAAGATAAGCAAGTTGGCCGGTTATACCGCCTCAGTTAATCAGTTTATCAAAGTTATTTTAAGATATTGCATTCATTATTTTCATGGCATTATTTTCTTACTATATTCCTATTGTTTATTTCTGTCCAATGATCTTCTTCTACTTGTTTACTTGTTGATTCAGTTATTTCTTCTATTTATTCTTTTATTCTGTGTTATCTGTTCAAGCTAACCCAGTTATTTCCCAGTTATCTTCTTCTTCTTATCATTGTGTTTAGCCCCAAAATCTGTTGCAGGTGTAGAATGCTTATGAGATGTGTAAGACCTATACCAATGATGTCCTATAGCCCAGTTAAACCTTTGAATCCTTGGTTCGCCGTTATAGCCGTTAGCCGGAGTGAGGCGTTGAGGCGTTTACAGGCGTTTTAGGAGTAAAAAAGGCAGTTAGAGGTTATACTGTTCATTGGGAGGCACCTTGTCTCTGGTTAAAAACCCCTGTTGTCAAATCTAAGGTTAGATCTAGTTGTTTGGAAGATAAAGATAATTAGGCTTTAATTGTGTTTTCCTACCAGGTAGCCAAGATGATGAGTAAATTGTTTAGGAGTAACTCAACCTCCAATTTAGCCAGTAGATCCACATCACTCCTATAAATTCCACAAGAATCTGGAATTATTCATAGTGAAGAATATGAATTGTCTGATGTAGACCTTAAGTTAGGAGATTAGAACCTCCCTAAAGTACCTACAAAAGAATTCTATAAGTCTTCATGGAACTTGAAAGCCTTCAAGACAGATTTCCATGTTAGGACCATAGAACAGGTTTATGGGATAAACAAAGAATACGAGACGTGTTATTTGTTTAGTCCAACTCAGATAAAAGCCCACATAAAGAAAGGACACCATTTCCTACACATAGGATTAGTCCAGGTAGGAGTTAAACCCCTTATTAGGTCAGGATTGAACAATTCAATTCTGTTAGCCCTCAGAGATACTCGTCATAAAAGGTTTAATGACAATCTCTTAGAAACCATTGAAATCAGTTTAAGTAACGGACCAGTTCATTTCGACTGTTTCCCAAACTTCACAGTTCATCTTCATGATCCACATGTCATGAAAGCTCTCACATTAAATATCAAAACCCATGGACCCCTCATGATACAGGGAACCAGCCAGATTGCACTTATATACAGAATGTATTATAAGTGTATCAAAACAAACATGAATGTTGGTGCTTTGGACAGAAAGAAAGTGGGAGAAACACTTCTTATTCAAACCAATGTCCAAGCCAAAATCCAGATCCCTAGAACCCTTAAGTGGGATGAAGTTTCCTTTCCAGAAAATTGGAAACTTCAGAATGAGAATTTTCCTCTCTAGATCCAAAACCCAGATCAGGATTCGGAGTTAGATTTTGTCCAACAACTAGCAGATGGTTCTGTTAGGCTTAGTTTCGACAAATCGAGATTTCGATCACCCTTAGATGACTACAGGCCTAGATCCCCAATAGATCTCAGCCGATTTCCTTCACCTAGCAAGCAACCGCCTTTTCTCCTCAAAGATAGACCCACTTCCCAAGCAAGCTCCTCTAGACCCCTAGTACCATTCCCTAGATCTAGAAGAGACTTAGGTCTAGAATTTCAAGGAGTTAAGACCAGATCTCAAGTTAGCACACCTTGTTATACAACCAAGCAAGACTCCGTTGTTGATTAGGATGATGACAACAGTCAGAAGATAGGATCACCTTCAGGAACTGATATGGAGGACCCATATCAGGAGGACAATGTTAAGGATTATGATCTTAAAGTCTTAAGAAGAGATTTATATATATATATATATATACATATACTTTTGCCTTCTTAATTCTAAGTCCAAATATATATATATATATATATATATAAACTTTTGCCTTCTTAATTCTAAGTCCAAAGTCCCTCCTTCGTGTGTGTGTGTGTATATATATGATGATGCCCAACAAAATCAGTAGGCTGGATGCTTCGGATGAGGATGGTGACAAGATAATCTGACTAAAAACCTGAAGAGATGAACAAAATATCAGAGGTGACCGGGGTGGACCGGCCAGGAACCCTCCGATGATAAAGTCAGTTAACTTTTCGAATTCCCAAATACTTGGAAAACAAAATGATTTCCTTACCTTTTCGTTTGGCGACTGTTCTTCTTATATAATGCACGCCAAGAACAGTTATTTATTTAATAACTTCTCCTAAGTTGGAGGATGTCGGAAGGTTCGGAAATAACCTCCACAACTACCGTGGAGGTTATTTTATTAGACCGTACGTTCCACAACGGTCATAGGAGGTGGTTTCGTGGTAATGTCTTTGGTTCTGCATATGTCTTGAGACAAGTGTACAAGCCTCGTCCAGAGACGGTATGCAGTGATGATGCCTGGAGTTAACGTAGGCCGCCTAAGGCTCTTCCTGGACGGACGACCCTGGTATGGACGAGCTTCCTGGGTCAAGGCATTTCACCTCTTCTTTGGACGACCACTACGGAGGAGCATAGAGTTGGATAATTTTCAGGACACTATCAATATATATATATACTTTTGCCTTCTTCATTCTAAGTCCAAAGTCCCTCCTTCGTATAGGTATAATTTAATATTAACAAATCATCAAAGACACAAAATTATTGTTCGTTGATACATTACAATGCAATCAATTATGAAAAAGAGAATTCAACATTTTTTTAAGTTTTTAAAATCATTTATGATTGAATCCGTACAATTGTCACATAGATGTATTTTTCAATAAATATCATCATAGCATCCGTCAAAAACTCATTATACATTTAGTTGCAAGGGTCAATTTTGATGATATTCAAAACAGAAAAAGTTTGCTCCGTAGCTAGATAAAGATAAAATTATTTTGCTTAAAATTTTTAAAGAGTTAGGTTGTTTGTGTTGGGTAAAATAGGTTGATTGAGTTTAATATTTTTTAGTTATTTATTAGTAATTTTTGTTGTTGTGTTTAAATTTTAGATTTATAAATTTATTTATGACCTTTAAAAGTATCAATAATATTGTTGAGAACTCAAGTATCATTTTATTGTACCAAATTACTAAAATTAGTAATATATTGATATTTATTAAAAAAATATAAAAAATTGGTGGGTCATTACCCAAAACCCAAGAATATCTCTGTTCATTTATTCTGCTTTTATTATTATTTTTTTTAAGAAACGTTTATTCTGCTTTTAATGTGACCAAAAATAAAATAAAAAAAATCAAAGTTTCGTAATTTTTCACCTATAGAGTATGGAGTCAATAATTACTGCCTTGGAAGATTTTATGGTTATGGAGATGACATATAAGAATATGTACGTACCGTAAAGTAGTATCTTTGCCCAACAATTTATCGTGCTACTTTTCTCAAAAAAAAAAAAAAAAAAAAAAAAATATATATATATATATATATATATATATATATCTTGCTACCCAACGGCCTTTCCACGTAATGACACTTTCAATTTTTGTGGAGTTGTGGTTCTATTTTATGATCCAATAACTATACTCAAAAAAATAAAATGAGTTAAACTTATTACGGACATATTATTTTATACATTTTTAACACGCAAAAAAGCAACAAATCATAGTTTCAATTACTGTTTCATTTTTTGTTTTACTGTGAGCAAAATTTAATAAAAGAATTTGTGTTTGATACTGCACAAAAGAATTATAATAATGTTATAACTGTGTAAAACTGGTCGGTGGACAAGTAAAAATATAAATATATATTTATATATATTTGTACCACATGGCATGTTGTAATTGGTGGGTGTGACCACACATCATGGTCCCAATTCCCCACCATTATTACCCTGTGAGTATGTCCAATGTGTCTGGTCCCCATCCGTGCATGTGTAGGTATTGGGATTTGAATTTTTTCGAACGTTTGAGAATCTCATATAATTGCCAATTTGCCATACTAGAATCTATAGCTTCGTTTATCCTAAACGACAAAGAATCCTCAACTTTATTTAAAAAAAAAAAAAAAAAAACAGGTCACCAATGGGATATACCAAAGGTTTTCTTAAGACTTAAAAGAATTAAAATAGCATGAGTTTAAGAGTGGAAAAAGTTCAAATTGCAAAGTTAACATTATATTGTAATTATTTCTTATATAATTGTAAAATTTGTGTACAAAATATATAAAATCTACCTTTATGTGAAAATAAAATGTAATTAACTTGGTGTTTGGAGTGGATCTAGCTGTTGGACATTTAAAATTTGAAAACATTATAATGATTATAAAGAGATAATTATTCTTTAGGAAGTTTTTTAGGTGAGTGATTTTAATTGAATCTTATTATTTCAAATAATGAATGATAATTCATAATTGATCTAAACTACAAGTAAACGGTTAATTTTTGCTTATAAGCCAACTTGTTTAAACTTTAAACTCAAAGTTAAGTTTTATTTAATTCAATCTTAAACCAAATAAATGCAAGACAAACTGAGATAGCAAATTCCCACCACAAATTTATTTTCTTTTATTTGGTTGGTGGTTTTTGGATTCACCCCTGGGTTAAACACACAACAAAGAAACAAAAAGAACTGTTCAATAAATAGTAATCACAACAACGGGAAAAACGATGACTTGTCCAAAATCACAATCACAACGGTAAAACTAAAAGCCAATTAAAAAAAAAAAAGCATCTATCACCGGTTGAACATATTTGGTCGATGAAATCCCTGAAAACAACATCCATATAAAATTCAAACTACAAAAACAAACAAAACAAAGAGCCAATTAAAAGCCAATTAAACTAAAAGCCAATTAAAAAAAAAAAAAGCATCTATCACCGGTTGAACATATTTGGTCGATGAAATCCCTGAAAACAACATCCATATAAAATTCAAACTACAAAAACAAACAAAACAAAGAGTTTGAATACTGCTTATTTTGCTGAAAATTAAAAACTGAAAATTGAAAATTTATTGTCGAAAACACTGTAACAAAATAATTTTTAAAAGGTAAAATACTGTTTACACGTTTTTCACAAATTAGCTGATCCATAATCAGTGCCATGGGACCAACAAAAAAAAAAACGCAAAACGCGCAAAACTCCTCAATCAAATGCACGTATATATAGTATATATAATTTTTTTTAAAGAGAGTTTTAACTGGAGCCTGTTCTTGATGATAGTTTTTTATTATCAGATCAAGATACTAATAATTTTTTGTTGCAAACAGAGATTGAACTATAAATGTTTTATTTAACATTAGAGACTTTATCAAATATATATTTTTTTTTTAATTAAAAAATTTTATCAATTAAGCTAATTAGAATCGAATAATAAATACATACACACGCGCGAAGGAAACAATCAGCTCGCCACATCACAATAGAATCCACAGCTGTAGCGCTCAAGTTTAAGTGTTTGACGTAATGACTAAAATACCCATTGTCTGTATCTCGTGTTTGACAGGTTGGACGTGTGAAGAAGCAAACTTAGCGAAGCCGAAACGAAACAACACTCCATGCAACACGACAACAGCTAATGCTACAATGAGCGTCAAAAATCACTTCTGTCTCTCACTCTCAAGGGCTCTACCGGTCACGGGTCACCCCATGAAATAAGAAGAAGAAAAAAAAAAAAAAAAAAAAATCGCCGATTCAGCCAACATGTAACAGTTTTTATTTTTTGGGAAAATACAAAAACAACTAACAATTTTTTGGAAAATACAAAAAAAAACTTTATAAAGTTTTAGGCTAATACTAGATACAACCAAGACCACCAGCAAGTATGGTACAACGGTAAATTTTTTTCAAAAAGACCCATCATTTCGAGCCAAGTATCAAGAGGTAATTTAGCAGTGATATGTCCTTTTGTGCGTTGATAATACCCGAACGTTACCAAAAAACTCAAGCAGCAATGTATCTTGAGGCATGGGGTTGATGATTGTACACTTGAGCTCCCTTTTTCAGGATTCATGAGAAAATTTGAATTCTCACTCAACTTTTTTTGGTAGAAATGTGGATTTTAAAAAAATGTAGGTATTTACATTCCCATGTAAAAAAAAAAAGTTACTTTTTTTATAAACTAAAATTTTACCCATTTCCTTTTACCATTTAATCAATAGAAATAAAATTAAATAACAAAATTATTATAAATTGACAATTTAAATAATTTTTTGGGTTATAACTTGGCATTTAATGCTGTACAATAATTTTAAATAAATTTTCATAATTTTTGGTTTATGTTTTTTTTATAATTTATTTTAAGGAAGATTAAAAAAAGGGCTTAATATGAATTAAAAGAGATTTTGAAAAAAGAAATAAATCTTAAAAATTTTAAAACATCAATCGAACATAAGCGTCTCATACTCTCACGATTCTTATTAGATTTCTAATAAAACCAAACATATAATTTGTTACATTTTCAAACATTTAAATTATTAGACATCATATTTCATGTAATTTAGATGCTGAGAGTATTATAAAATCCCTTAAACCAAATAAGGAGTGTGTAGATAGTTAGAAATGAAAAAAAAATTATATGTATGTAAAGAAATTATCGAACATTATTAAGTGATATTTGTACTTTGAGATAAAATTGATTTTTTTGAAAAAAAAAAAAATTGAATAGTATAATGACATTAACTCAAATCAAGGGGTAATTTTTTGCTTAGTTTTAAACGTGACGGTTAAAACCGCAATTTTTTTAACCCTCAATTTCTCGGCAAAGTCTCCCCTCTTGTTTTCTCATTTTAGCTCTGACATTTTCTCGGTCTTCTTTCTTCTTCTCCGTGTCTGACTCTGCTTTCAGCAGAGAAAGCACACATTGAGAAGAAGAAGAACAAGAGCAAGAAGAGGAACCAAACGATACGAAACGAAACGAAACGCATGAACAAACCCTAAAAGCTCGCTAACAATGGAGTACCAAGCGTCCTCTGCTACTATCTCCAAGAAGCTCTCCAGCGGCCATAGCTTCAGCTCAAAATCCATATACGACGGCGTTTTCTCCGCACCTTCGTCGAAGCTCGGGGCTCCGAACATTTCGACTCGGATTCAAGACTACAGCGAAATATTCGGCGAAGCTTCGCGAGCCTGCTCGATTCCGATTCTTGATATCCCAACGCTGAATGAAAGAAACGTTTTGGCTGATGATGCTGATGCTGATGCTGATGCTGCTCGGAGCTCGAAACTCGATTACTCAAACGTTTTCGGTGGCTTTGAAGAGTTCGATTATGCTGTATCGTATGAGGAACTCATCTCTGAGCCAAAGAAGAAGAAGAAGAATGGCTCTTCTCAGAAAGCGCGGTAAGCTCAAAATCTTTGCCTCAGATCACATCTTTGTCTCTGTATCTTTGCATTTCTACTTGGAAATGGCGAATATTGTGCATTCACAGCTATGTTCTCGTTTTTGGGAACAAATACTGTGCTTCTTTATTTTTTTTGAGCTTGTAAGCTCTGTTTGGTTTCTGAGAAATTATTGGAAAAGAAAGTTTTGGGGAAATAAGTTTTGTAAAGTTGGAACTCAGTAGTGAAAACGTGTTACATATGTCCATTTGGTCCAATTGATGTTAGTTAAAAAAAAGTTTTTTTTTTTTTTTTTCTTCATATAAAATTTTCTTGTGTGTTATTTCTTTAAATGGGTTTTTGAGTTATGTATTTGCAAAATGGGGATTTGAGTTACAACGAAGTTGGATTTTCGCTTCGTTTTGATATTTGCGTTTTAGAAACTATTTATTCAGTTAATGCAATTTCAAGAAGTTTAAAAATAGTTTGTGAAAGAGTGGGGATAATCCGAATCGTGTTCTTGTTTTGTTGATGCAAATTTCAAGAATTTTCGGAATAGATTGTGAAAGAGTGAGGATAATCCGAACCGTGTTCTTGTTTTCTTGATGCAATTTCAAGAAAGTTTCGGAGTAGTTTGTCAATTTCATATTCTATGATTTATTCACAGAATATGAATCGGGAAGGGAACACAAAAAGGGGGGAGAGAGAGAGAGAGAGAGGGACTTTATCATTTGTTAACTTGTTATTTTTTACGAAGAATCTGAAAGAAGAAAACACACTTTCATTCTGGGGCATATGCTTACTTTTGGAACCAACACATACTATGAAAGCGATTCTGCTTTGAAATATTAATGGATGCATAGGAGAATTGTTATCTGTCATTCTGGGAGTGTCACTCTTTTGATTTTGATTTTTGATTTAAAAAAAAATATATATATATTTTCTATGCTGGATTTTTTGTTTGATGTGGTCCTTTGTTTCTAACTTGAAGAAATTGACATTGATTGGATTCTTATAAGCTTGTATTGTTAGATGTTTATCATAAATTTTCACAAATATCTTATAGTGCACCGTTTAGTAGAGTATTCTACCTCATTTTCTTTTTCCTTACTATGTTATTGCATTTTCTTATTTCTTCATGCCTGCAATGACATTGAGAGGGATGAACTAGTTTTCTTCAGAATTGGTCCACTTGTATAGGTAGAGAATTGACCATATGTTGTTGTTTCTATTTGTTATTATGTAGGAGGACTCCAGCTGAAAGAGGACCGCCTTCAAAAGTGGAGGATCATTTGGATTGTCGAGAAAAGAATCAGATGAATTCCCATGAGGTATCTTATCAGTCATTTGATAGTGTAAAGAAGTACAACATGTCATACAATAAAGTCAATCAAGGAGGCAAAAATGGGACAAATGTAACAACCCACATAGCTCAGCTTCATGCTGTTCCTGGTTATACACATTTAATTGAAGAAAGCACTCCTTTGCAAATGGCTGATGGAAATAAGCCAGTGACCTCTGCAGTAAATGATGTGTATCTTAACAAAAAAGCCAGCGACGGTATAACTGAGGGCATGCATTCCAGAAAAGTTGTGACAGATCTTCCTGCTAGTGGTGCTGGCAAACAGAAATCTAGAGGTAGTGTTGCACTTCAAAATAAGTCTGATCGGCGTAGGTCCAATTCAATTGATATGCATGAATATCACCATGGAACACATTCTGTGAAAGTTTCACGATTTTCAGGCCCACTGCCTAACTTGTCTGATATGCGTTTGATTGATGAAAGCACTCCCTTGCAGAAGACTGACAGCAATAAGCCAGCAACCTCTGCCGTAAATGATGTGTATCTTAACAAAAATTTCAGTGATAAGATAACTGAAGGCATTCATTCCACAAAAGTTGTGACAGATCTTCCTGCTAGTGGTGCTAGCAAACAAAAGGCCAGAGGTGGTGTTGCACTTCAAAATGACTCTGATCGGTGTAGGTCCAATTCTATTGATATGTTGAATCCAATTCAAAATGAATACGGCCATGGAGCACATTCTTTGAAAAAAGTTTCAAAATTTTCAGGCCCACTGCCTAACTCATGTGATACACGTTTAACTGATGAAAGCAGTCCCTTGCAGATGAATGACAGCAATAAGGCAGTAACCTCTGCTGAAAATGATGTGCATCTTAACAAAAATTTCAGTGACAGGATAACTGAAGGCATTCATTCCACAAAAGTTGTGACTGATCTTCCTGCTAGTGGTGCTAGCAAACAGAAGTCCAGAGGTGGTGCTGCACTTCAAAATAAGTCTGATCGGCGCAGGTCCAATTCAATTGATATGCTGTTTGGTGTAAATGAATATGTTCATGGAGCACATTCTTTGAAAGTTTCACCATTTTCAGGCCCACTGCCTAACTCATGTGATCCATGTTTAATTGATGAAAGAAGCCCCTTCCAGATGAATGACAGCAATAAGCCAGTAACCTCTGCGGTAAATGATGTGTTTCTTAACAAAAATTTCAGTGACAGGATAACTGAAGGCATTCATTCCACAAAAGTTGTGACAGATCTTCCTGCTAGTGGTGCTAGCAAACAGAGGTCCAGAGGTGGTGCTGCACTTCAAAATAACTCTAATCGGAGTAGGTCCAAATCAATCGATATGTTGTATAGTGCATATGAATATGGCCATGGAGCACATTCTTCGAAAGTCTCTCCATCTTCAAGCACACTGCCTGACTCATGTGATAGCAAGGGTGCTTCTAAGAGACCAATGACTTCTAAGTCTGGTTTTTCCAGAACTGACTTTGAAAGTGCTGGACATATTTCTTCACCACCATGCTTTGATGAGGAAGTAGATGTAAATTCAGTTGCTGCTGCATCTGTGGCTGCTTTGAAAAAGGCAATAGAGGAGGCTCAAGCAAGAATGAAGATTGCAAAAGAATCAATGGCAAGAAAGAAGGAAGGCTTTCAAAGTCATGTGAAGCTGAGCTCTAAGGATGGTCTGAAAGCTGAGCAGAGAAGGGAGGGCAAAATTGCAGACAAGGAAAACCGATCCAAAAAGAAGGACTTATATGAAAAAGAGGATGCTCCAGTGCAAGATTCTGCTAGTATGAGAAAGCAAAACATGGAGAGAGCAGGTCATGTAACTCCAGACTTCAGAGTCAGGGAAAAAGCTTTTGGCACTGAAGCAGCTGTAGGAGAAACTTGCGAGAGGGAATTGAAACCAACTCAAGCAGATCATATCCAGGAAGCAGCAGAAGTTTGGGATGCAGAAGAACAGTTTTATGAATTTGAGACGGTAGTTAAACACAAAGAAACAATGTTGGAGTTTGAGCAGGCAGATAAGACAAAGAAAGAGTGCTTTGAGAAGCCAGAAGAATGTAGCCAGAGAGCAAATACATTTAAGGAGGCTTCTAAGCAAGAGAAGATAGAGCAGAAGGTTATTGCAGTTGAAGGGGCATTTAAGAGTGAAGAACATGTAGGCGAGTTAAAATCAGTTCAACAGGTTTTTGATCTGGAAGAAAATGAGAAGAAATTAAGAGTAGTACAGGAGCAAAATAAATCTGAGAAGAAAGTTGAAGTATCTCATGAGCAGGAAAAATGGGAAGAGACGCTAACATATTTTCACGAACCATTGAATTATGTGGAAACTATTGAGACCCAAGAGCTTGAGAAAAATGAAAACGTGAAGAGGCAGATAGAGGGTCAAGAGTGGGTACAAAATGTGAAGAAAGTAGAAGCATCCCATGAACAGGAGATGTTTGAAGAGACACTTACAGATTTTCAAGAACCGATGAATTATGTGGAAAATATTGAGACCCAAGAGTTTGAGGAAATTGAAAACATGAAGAGGCAGACAGAGGCTCAAGAGTGGGTAGAAAATGTGAAGAAAGTAAAAGCATGCCATGAACAGGAAACTGTTGAAGAAAAATCGGGAGATCTTCAGGAACCAATAAATTTTGTGAAAAACATCGAGACCCAAAAGTATGAGGATAATGAAATGGAGTTGTTAGAAAATGAAAAGAAAGGAAAACAGGTTTGTGAGGAGGAAGACATTGAGAAGGAAAACATTGAGACCCAAGAGTTTGAGGATAATGGAAACACAAAGATGCAAATAGAGTCTCAGGAGTATGTAGAAACTGAAAAAAATGCAAAAGAGGCTTTTGAGGAGGAAGACATTGAGAAGGAACCGGAGGATGCCCACAAGCGAGAAGACACTGAGGAGGCTTGCAAACTGGAAATTGGCAAGGAGCAGAAAGATGCCCTCAGGGAGGAAGAAACTGAAAAGTGTATAGACAAAATTCATGAACAGTCAATAACTAAGATAAGATTTAATGACTTCCCCAGTGAAGAAGAAACTAGGAATAGTCTTCAAGATACTGATGAGTTGGAAGGGAACGATAAGCTTCAAGAAGCTGGAGAAAATGAGGAGTTATTTAAAGGTGATACTGATCAGATTGAAGAAAAAGTGGAGAGACGAAATGAGATTTACAAATGGATAGAAGAGAAGAGATTGAAAGTGGCCCAACAAACTCTTAATTATGAGGAGATCAATCTTGAGGCAACTGATAATAAATGTAAGCAGGATGGAAGTGAAAACCTAAGCAAAAGTCAGGAAGCCAGTAGACATATAGAAAATGATGGAGATGTGAAATTAATTTTAGAGGTACCAGCACAAGAAGAAAATGGGAGTACAATTAAAGTAAATAAGGCTTTCGTTAAACTGGAGGAGAACAGAAGACAGACAGAAGCAGTTAAAGATGAAAAGGTCGTGAAAGAGGCCGAACAAGCTCTTCATCAGGAGAAAAGTCTTGAGGCGACTGACGGTGGGTGCGAGCAGGATGAAAGCGAGAACAAAAGCAAAGATCAGGAAGTGAGCAGACATATAGAAAATGAACAAGCAGTCAAAGATGAAAGGGTGGTGAAAGAGGCTGAACAAGCTCTTCATTACGAGAAAAATGTTGAGGCAACTGTTGATGGATGTAAGCAGGATGAAAGAGAGAACCTAAGCAAAAATCAGGAAGCAAGCAGACATATTGAAAACAATAAAGATGTGGAATTAAATCCGGAGGTACCTGTACATGAAGAGAGCAGGAGTACAGCAGAATTAAATACAGCTTCCTTTGAACACAAAGAGAATGGAAAAGAGACAGAAGTAGTTAAAGAAGAAAATGACATTGAGGATAAGGAGATACTTGAAACAGATGGTTTTCCTCAAGATGCCTTTATACACTCTGAGATGAAGCAGCAAATGGAAGATACAATAGAGACCATTGTTTTTTACTTGAATGGGGTAGATTTTGTTAAAACTGACATGAGCTTTGGGCAAAAACAACTTGACCAAAATGCGGAAGAACAAAAAATAGTCTGCAATCTGGGAAGGAACATTGAAGAAATGGATCCTGAACTGGGGGAAATTTATGAGAATGTCAAGGAAGTTGAATTTTCTGCAGATCAGGAAGAAGTGAATATTTCTACCTCTTCTCACGAGGATAGGTGGGACGATGATGAGAACAAACTGAACCAAACTGAGCAACCCAGCTTGATTGAAGGCGAAGGCAAAAGTAAAGAAACAACTGAGGAGATCAAAATAACCCAGATTACCAACAAACGTGAGCAGAATCATCAATCAGCCCTGACAATGGAAGAGAAGAAAAGTAATGATACTTTGCAAAAGGAAGTGGAATTGGAAAAGGAGCACCTTAAAAAAATAGATGAAGCAAAAGAGAGGGAAAAGGAAAGAGAAAGAGAGAAGATGGCTGTTGAAAGAGCCATCCGTGAAGCTCGCGAAAGGGCATTTGCTGAAGCCCGAGAAAGAGCAGAAAAGGCTGCGGCGGAGAGAGCAGCTGCTGAAACTCGTCGAAGGGTAATGGCTGAGGCCCGAGAAAAGTTGGGGAAGACTTCTGCTGAGGTTAATGAAAAGTCGGCAGCTGAGAAGGCTGCTATGGAAGCCAAACTTAAAGCTGAACGTGCTGCTGTAGAGAGAGCAACTTTAGAGGCTCGAGAGCGTGCCCTAGAAAAAGCACTGTCTGAGAAGGCTGCATTCAGGGCAAGAAACCAGGCTGAAAAGTTTGTTGGTGAGAAACTTTCTGGTGCTTCCAGAGATAATGGAATGAGGCAGAGCTTTTCGGCCAATGTGAGTCTCTCTGCTAAATCTTGTATCACTCCTTTCCCATGAAACTTGTGAAATGACAAATTAATAGTTGATAGAAATTCCTGCAGGATCTACAACAAAAAAACTCATGTCCTACCAGCAATTCAAGATACCCCAATTCTTCAAGTTATGGTGGCGGGTCATATTGTGAGTCCCACCACCCCTATAATAGCATTTGATATATGTCTCGGTTATTGATTAATGTGAAGATTTAACTAATTCCTGCTTTCCCACTTCTGAACAATTTATACTTTCTTGATGAAGCTTCCCACTCTACTGAGAGATTTGATGGATCTAATGGTGAATCGGTTCAGAGGTGTAGAGCCAGGTCCGAGAGGCATCAAAGAATAGTAGAACGCGCGGTATGCTTCCTGCTTTTGCTTTGATTCAAATATACAGATATTTTAGCATGTAACATGCTTGCTTAATGCATTTTCTGGTTTCCTTCAGGAAAAAGCTCTTGCAGAGAAGAATATGCGCGATCTTCTTGCACAGAAGGAGCAAGCCGAGAGAAATGTAATGATCTTTTTCTATTAAGGACAAGAAATTCTTGCGCTTACAGCTAAGACCTGAAGTGTTGTCTAACTGTCTGAATCTCATTTTATGACAGAGATTAGCTGAAGCACTTGATGCTGATGTCAAAAGGTGGTCAAACGGGAAGGAAGGGAACTTGAGGGCATTGCTTTCAACCCTACAATATGTATGTGCAAGACCCGTACTAACTTTTTATTACAAACTTGTATCCCCATGCTTGGTGCTTCTTAACCTTGATTTTTTATAGGATAACATAACAATTGGATTCTTAGGACTTGTTGACTCTCTGCCATTGAGTTAACATATTACCAGTCTAATTGATGTATAATATCCTTTTCTCTGTTGAAATACTATCTCTCTTTGTTTTTTATTTACCTAATCTCATACGATTTTTTTTTCTGCTGGTGAATGCTGATAAGATGGCAAAAGGTAACACTCCCTTGTGTAGACATCACCAGCATTTTATCTATTTTTTTTTTTTTGGGGGGCAGGCACGCAAGGCTGGCATTTTCATTGTAAATGCTTTCACAACCAACAAAAAAAATTGCTTCTGTGCTTGTACAAATCATATCTGGTTGCAATAGATAAAAGTTGCTATATTGCTATTAGAGAAATGTTTAATTTCTCATGGTGAAAATTGACTCTTTATGTTCTAAATTATTTATATGCGCTGATAATGAGTACGGCAAATTCCAAGCTACCTTCCATTGGCATTAATTCAAGCATTTCAATCAGTATTTGATTTAACAAGATGTTTTCACTGGCAGATACTTGGGCCTGATAGTAGTTGGCAGCCAATTCCTCTAACAGATATTATTACGACTAGTGCTGTAAAGAAAGCTTACCGTAAAGCAACTCTTTTTGTTCACCCTGACAAGCTGCAGCAGAGGGGTGCAAGCATTCAGCAAAAGTACACTTGTGAAAAGGTTTTTGATCTTCTGAAGGTGTGTTTCAGATGCTGATCTTTTGCATTATTATCAAGTGGAAGATCTGGATTAGGTTGTCATTTGCATTCATTCACTGATACTCAACAGCCAGTCAAAAACTAAAGCGATACCCCAAAGTTGATTGTAATTAGTTCCTGGATTTCTTTTGCTGCTTCTCACTAAGGATGGTGCAATTGATATTCTATTGTTCTGCAAATCCCTTGGTCATGTAACAAAGGGCTTAAGCAGTCTGAGGTGTGAACTGTGAGAAGATATAATGGCCTGATTGGATGGAGGGAGGAAGGGGGGGAGAGTAGAGTAGAGTTGGCTAAAAATAAGCTAATTTTGTGTTAAATCTACTTTACTTTACTCTACTCCTCCTCACTCTCCCTTAATCCAAACGGACCATTAAATGTCTCAAGATATCTGCCTTTTCTCTTCTGGTTTGCATTTTTTAACTGTTTGGCTAGATCATGAGAGACTCTAGGATAGAAACTTTAAAGAAACAATCTGGGCTTTGGTATTTAGGCTTTTAATTTAGAGTCCTGAATTATTATTATTTTTTTGGCTGTCTTATCTACCAAATCTTTTAAAGTTGGCTAACGTATATTCTTTTTTTGGTTTATTACATCCAGGAGGCTTGGAACAGATTCAATGTGGAAGAACGGTAGTTAGTTTTAGTATTATATCTCCTAAACTAAGTAATACAATTCATAAACAAGTTGTAGGCAGTTCTTTTTCCTCATTTGTACAAATTCTGGACACAAGTTGTAACCCTGCAAGTTGTAACCCCATGAAATAGCATAAAATGAGATGTCTTTTGGTAAAGAAACCAGACCTGCTATATTTCTTTTTCTTCTTCAACGTTCCCTCCCCTCCCCACCACAAATGGTCCCCTTGGTTGGGAAGATTTTAGAGAGGATGGAAAATGATGCAATTGAGATTCACAAAATTTAATCCAACAACATGCAACAGACTAGAATAGCCTTCAAAATAAGCATCAATTGAAGTTCAAAGTAAACCTCAATATATTGAGTTGTGATGTTCTAGCACTACATTGGGAAAAAGATACAGTAAAAACATACTTAACCCACAAAATCCTAGTAGACGGCTAAAGCAGAAAACTGAGCAACTTCAACTTGTGGGGCTAATGTGCAATTACAAGCCAAACAGATGAAGCATTATGGCGTTCTGTGCATGCATGCGATTCTCAGCTTGTGGGAAGACAATGGAATTTGGAGCTTCGATAACCTCATCAGTCACCTCAACTCCTCTTTCTGCGGGTAAGCAATGCATGAAGTAGGCTTTTGGGCCTGCTAACTTCATAAGATTTTCATCCACCTCCAAATAATATCAAGCAAAAATATCTCATTAGTGTTCAACCAATGATGCAATTTGCAGTACACCAATGTCATGGCACAGTACAGGAACTATATACGTCACCAGTAATGCAATACAATATGCACCATTTCATGCTTGAACACATTCAATAAATTGATGTCATCACCATATATATTTTTCAAGCTTCAAACAAGAAAAGATAAAAGATGCTGGTGAAACACATTTATATCATCTTTCAGCAGAAAACCTGCACAAGTTGCAAAACAAGAATAGAATAAAATAATATGGGTTTCCTCACTTAAAACAACTAACAAAGTACTTCTGACGCACTCAATTACTTTCATGATTTCATCTGAAATCTGAAGTTCTTTAACCCCAAAAAAAAAAAAAAAAAAAACCCATCTTAACAGAAAGACTGCTAATAGCAGAAAAGTTCATTTCCATGGAAACTGAAAAGCTTTGTTTCTTTCCTGTTTTTGTGCTCAGAACAGCACAGGTGATTTTCTTGTCAAATTTAAGGCTTGTGCCACCAGTTTTTTTTTTTTTTGAATTGTTAAGTTCCACATGCACCTAATGAGTCTAGAACCCACAACCTCGCCCTCCACCAAGAACTTCTAAGGGGAGGAGGTGCCAGTTGAGCTAGAGCTCATTGACTAAAGCTGGTGTCACTAGTGAAAGAGAAGATATCTTGCATCCTCCTGAGCAAAAATATGTGGTAATAAAAAAAAAAATTACATTGTTGATCCACCATTCCTACTGCTTGGCAAGTCCCCTCACCCCATCTTATAACTTTACAATACATTTAGAATGAAAAATATTGCTGCTGAAGTAACTAATAAGAAAACAATGATAGGAAAAATCATGTCTATGTTTTTAGCAACTATAACTCATAACATGTTGCACTTTAGGTCTTGCTATAAGACGGAAGTCTATCTAATATCAATCCAACAGAATTTCAACCTATGACATTTGCTCCATGAAGATTTCTCTTTATAATCAAAGCCAAGACAACAATTGGTTTTTGTATAGGCAAGATTCGAGCCCCAAATCTTTTAACAACAAGAGACTACACCTGTTGAGCTTAACTAGAACTCACTCAACTTGTATTATTAATTATAATACACAACAAGGACATCTCTGTTCTCTATTCGTCTTACATAATCTACTCGATTTTGTCTCCGTCTGAAATTTAAAAACATGCCTATTTTTTTGTATATGAAAAACTACTATACTTCAATTTAAAATACAAACATTAGTACCTAAAAATATTTTTCAAAAAGTTAAAGATTTCATACATCACAATCACCCATTAAAAAAGGTTTTTATTAATATTATTTATTAATATATTTATTTATAAAATTATTATTACGACATATACCTGAAAGCCTTTAAACGCTTGACGTCGATAGGCAGCCTCTTCCTTTTGTCCCATGCTGGCCCACACATCTGAGTAGACAACATCAGCTCCTCTAACGGCTTCCTTTGGATCATTTGTTATTTCGATCTTGCTGATTCCAGCCTCTCGTGCCTTCTCAACTGTTTGTTCATCTGGTTCAAAACCTTTAGGGCAGGCACAAACAAAATGGAAGGGAATAACTGATGCCAACAACAACCAAGAGTGTACAACGTTATTTCCATCTCCTACATAGACGACCTGAATGTTTCATTTTCATCAAATCAGCTTAAGAATGGAAAGACACACCAAGAAATTGTATGCAGGATGTGGCTAGATAAATAACAACCATATTTAAGCATCAAACTAGCAGCACTATGGACCGACCTTGGTTTCTTCCAAATGACCGATATGCTCAATTATAGTGAGGGCATCGGCCATTATTTGGCAAGGATGGTTATAGTCTGTCAGGCCATTAACAACAGGTACAGTTGCATATTTAGCTAGATCAAGGATGTCCTGCAAATAGAACAAGGAATTACATTTGTAAAACAATGTGCAAGATCAATTACTTTAAGAATGGTGTAAGTAACTTTGCAATGATAAAAGAAATTTTTTTTTTAATTTTTTAATTTATATATATATATATATATACCAATGACAACACAACACCCCCCCCCCCCCCCCCCCCCTTCCCCCTTTCTTCCCAAAAAAGAGAAGAGCCAAAACATAAACATAAAAAGAGAAAAGTTAAAACTAATAAGATCCAATAATTACCAAGTTTTATTACTATTAATTACAAACAATTACATTAACCAGAAAAACCAATTTACCACCACAACTCACCAGCATACCTGATGAGCAAAGACCCGTGCCATTATAATGTCATTATAGCAACTCAAAACACGAGCAACATCACGAGTTTCCTCCCGCTTACCCATCTGAATATCATTAGGTCCCAAGTATATAGCATGGCCTCCTAACAAGGAAAACCCAGTCTCAAAAGAAACTCGGGTTCTCATGGATGGCTTTGCAAAGATCATCGCCATTGTTTTCCCCTTGAATGGGAGGAATGTCCTGTCTCCTGATTTTAGCAATGCTTTGACTTCTGCAGCCCGGTCTAAGATCTTTAAAATAGTAGCCTTGTCAAAATCACTAATGTGCAGAAAATCCTTCTGCCCTGATTTTGCTGTAACACAAGGAACCCAAATAAATTGTGTCAAAAGAGGACATTTAACAAGGAAAATTATACACCCTCTTACATCAAAACCGTGAGATTCAGCTTAGAAATAAGAGATTTTTAACCCTTCTAAACTATTCTCCAATTACCATCATTTTTTTCAAAGTCAAGTATCAAACCAAATTTTAACAAACTGACCACAAAAGTCTTGAAAAGATCCTTTCTGATCAATAATAAGTTCCTCCCCCCAAAAATTCATATAAACTCAAACACCACATTGGATTTAAGATAATAATAATAAAACTAAGGATCCATTTGGTTAGGCGTTTTGGGAGCATAAAAGTGCGTTTTTTAAAACCCAAAACTCCATTTTGCATCGGCAATTTCTCATAGCTTTTTTACAAAGGCTAAAATAATGTTTTGCAACATCTTATCCAAACACACCCTTAAAATCAATAACCATTAAGAAGCACATTTTTACAGTTTATTCCTCAAATAAAATGACAAAGACAACGAAAATATGCGAAAACAAGGAACCTTAAACCCTAACAAAAACGAAATAAATTCAAAACCTTTTTGGTCCATTAATGTTCAGTTTCAATCAGAAACCCCAATTATCACCACGTGCATTACAAGGATCCTAAATAACAGACACAGATAAACATGCATTGTCCAACGAACACAAAGATTTCTCTATATCTCTTAACTATTTTCCAATTCTTAAACCCCAAATTCAAGTTTTTTTCTTTTTTACTCTACAGCATATTAGCAAACACCATAAACCCTATATCGAATTGAATTGGCCCAAACAGAGAGACTATAATCAAAAAGCTTCGTAAACAACGAAAGATTAAGAGACATGCAGTTGACCTTGGACATTGACGGAGGAAGAAGGTGGCGAAGTAGCGGCGGAGGAGGAGGAAATCTGGCAAGCGATTTTTGATCGGAAAGCCGGAGAGCTCGCCGGAGAAGACACCGACATGGTCGAGAAGAACTTTCCGGGGAGTTGGGCCGATCGCCGGAGATTGTGACCGGAAAATGAGGAGGAGAGAGAGGCGGCTTTGTCTGAGGTGATAGGTGTACAGTGAGAAAATATCGCCGACATTGTTATTTATCTCTGAGAAGCTTAGCACAGAGCAAGAGCAAGAGCAATAGCAAGAGCGAGAAACTGAGGTTTGAGTGTGGTGAACAGGCTTTTAAAGAAGCAAAAGAGGGTTTATACCTTTTTTTCTTTTTGAGAAAAAAAAGAATAAATTTTTTTTTTTTTTGGGATGGTAAAAGAAGTAAAAGAAATTCACTTAGGCTCCGCTTGGGAGGAGGGAATGGAATGGAATAGAATAGAATGAAAAGAATATTTTTAGAATATTCTTCCCTCCCTCTTGTTTGGGAGTTGTAACAGAGGGAATGGAAAGTCCATTCTCTTGTTTGGGAGTTTAAGTTAGAGGGAATGGAATGGGTAGGAGGGAACACCCATTCCTTTCTATTCTCTTAAAACCTCAAATTTTCATTCCCCCCAAAATTGGAAGGAATGGGAGGGAATGGAATTAGATTTAATGATTTTTTTACTAAAACTCCCAAAATACCCCTATATATTTAACCCTTTATTTTAAAATAGGGGTCTAATAGTAATATTGCCATAAAATGATTCCATTCCATTCCTTCCATGTGACTCCCAAACAAGATTACTTACATTCCATTCCTTTCCATTCTTTAATTTTAAAACATCCAATCAAGGTTACTTAATTCCATTCCATTCTATTATTTTCCATTCCATTCCCTTACTTAAATACATTCCATTCCATTCTATTCCTTTCTATTTCCTTATAATCATTACATTCTATTCCATTCCTTTCCCTCATGAACTCCCAAGCGGGGCCTTAGGGAATAAATCACTTGATCTGCCTTATTTTATTACTAAGAGCATCCACAACAGTGGATGTAAAATTTTAGCTATTTGACACCTCTAAAAATTATTTTATTTATTTTACATTTTTACACCCAACAACAATAAATCTATATTTTTAACTATTTGATTAAAATAATAATAAAAACTTATTAAAATAATTATAAAAACTTCAATAGCAATCACAACTACCTCACCGTCAACCCCAATCACAACCACCTCCACCATCAGCCCCAATCACACCCACAACCACAACCACAACCACCACCACCACTATTAGTCCACAGCAGGGGGAAAGAAAAAAACACCAACCCAAATCCCCAATC
The DNA here is from genome assembly GCA_033629205.1 of Lithocarpus polystachyus. Classification (NCBI taxonomy): domain Eukaryota; kingdom Viridiplantae; phylum Streptophyta; class Magnoliopsida; order Fagales; family Fagaceae; genus Lithocarpus; species Lithocarpus polystachyus. The sequence continues at coordinate 10,113,268 of CM066163.1, read as the reverse complement.
TTTTTTCTCAACCCAAACCAAACAAAATCACCAAATCACAACAAAATCCACCTCCACCATCACGGCACAACCAAACCACAACCACCACCACAGTACAACCAAACCACAACCACCATCACAATAGCCTCAAGCTCAACCAAAAAGCAACCAATTGAAAAAAAAAAAAAAAAACCCATAAATCTCACCCTCAAGATACCCAAGCCAAGAGCACACAATTAGAAATCTTAAAACCCAGATATACAATCTAAAGAGATCCACACAGCAATCACACACCACGACCCCAGCAACCCACCCACGAACCCAGCGGTGGAGTGGAGGTGAAGGAAGAAGAGCACCAACTGTTTCGGCACTAAGACCACCCACTTCGGCACTAAGACCACCCACAAACCATTTCGGCACTGAACCCAACCACGAACCTAGCAGAGGCTTGGATCGGCGCTGGGCAGAGGCTTGGATCGGCGCTAGGCAAGAGCTTGGGTCGGCGGCGAGTGGAGAAATTGAAGCTTGCAACGGGAAGAAATGAAGAACGGGAAGAAATGAAGAGTGTGAGGACCGACTGAGGGAGAGAGGAGCAATTGGTAGAAATGGGGAAGGAGGAGAAAGAAAAAAAAAAATATTCTGATAACTGTGAACACAAAATAAAATAATATTTTTTTTTTTTACCTTTGAGCTACAGTGCACATCTATCTTTAGATGTGCACTATAGCTGTGGAGTTATATTTTTTAAGTATAGCTCCACTGCTGCAGCTTTATTTTTGTGATGAGTGGTGCTAAATAGCTATATTGCTAAAAATATAGCTATTTAGCAATATAGTTATATTTTTAGCAATATAGCTATTTAGCACCACTGCTGTGAGTACTCTAAAATGGCAAAGTTGTGTGGCTTTAAAACCTCCCTTGTTTTTTTATGACATAAGGAAAAAAGAAACGACAATAGAGACAAGCGAGCACTTGTGATGAAAATTTATTTATACTTTTATTTTCTGCTTCACCAAAAATTTATTGACTGAACTTCTACCTCTCATCCTTACTGTTTGCTGCCCAACCATCACACCACTAATGTCCATAGTCTTCTCTAGTGGCCAACCACTGCTAATTCCCAATCATAGTGTTTTTTTTTATCTAAATTTTTTCCTTTTTTTAAATTACATATGAGCTTTAGATATGAGAAAATAGTAGAAAATATTTTTACATAACATTTTCAAGAATGTAACCAAATACTTGAAAAATCTTTGGGGTATTTTTAGGAATGGAACCAAGCATTTGAAAAATTTTTTTTCTTGAAATATTTTCACCTAAAAATATTTTATGGTCAAAAAATATTTTTCGTCAAATGAAACACAACCTTCATAATAATGAATAATGATTTGTGAATGATAGATACTAGGGTAAATTTCACTAATTACCCCTGAGGTTTGGACAATTACCAAGAAGGTCCAGAAGATTACAAAACTGACCATTTCAGTCCCTAAGTCCAAACGGACTCTAACACCGTTAATCTCAGTGCTCTCATCCCTTCCTTTTTGCTTTCTCTTCTTCAAGCCAAAACTCTCTCTGCGTCAAGCTCAAGCTAGCCATATGGTTTCAAATTCAACAAATGACAAATAAGACAATTAAACACAAATCAACCCAAACAAACAACCATCCAACATCAAACCTCAAACATACCCAGATCAAAAACGTTTCAAAACAAAACCAAGACCCATAACAAAACCAAACCCAAATCAACAAATTTTTTAAAAAAAAACCCATACCCATGACGGCAAGCTCTGCCAAATTGGGATCTTGCAACCGCCGGCCACCACTCATCTCGATCCACAAAGCCTTTGCTCAAACCAAAGCAAACCCACCTTGCCGATCCAAACCAAAATCCACAAACCTCCATTGCCGACCCACCACCGATCCAAACCAAAATCACAAACCTCCACCGCCGACCTATCCAAAACCCACGAACCATTACTAAGCCATAGCACGACGTTGCTGCTTAAAGACCACAAGAACCAACACCGATCCACACCAAAACTCACCAAAATTGCTTACCCACACCACCACACTGTCGCAAAGACCACGATAGAGAGAAGAAAGGAATGTGAGGGTCAAAGAGAGGTTTGAGAGTGGAAAGGATGAGGGAGTCAGAGAGAGTGATGAGAAGAAAATGAGAGAAGAAAATGTGAGAAGAAAGAGAGTCAGAAGAAAGAAGGACCTGAGTGAGGGTGAGAGTGAAACCAAAAATAAATAACGGTGTTAGAGCCCGTTTAGACTTAAGGACTGAAATAGTTAGTTTTGTAATCTTCTGGACCTCCTTGGTATTTGCCAAAACCTCAGGAGTAGTTAGTGAAATTTACCCTAGATACTAATATGGCAATGATGAACCCACATAAAAACTTAAAAAAAAAAAACATGTTGACAAAAAAAAAAAAAAAAAAACTAATGTAGTGGTACTTTGGGTTAAGTAATGTGTTTGAGCTTGGTGAGAGAGTGTAATTAAGTGTGTGTGTGTGTGTGTTTATCAATTAGTTTGTTTCTCAAAAAAAAAAAAAAAAAAATATTGTGAAAAATGTTGTGTATTATAACATTGCTTCTAACCAAAAAGATATCTTTTTCCCCAAGTATTAATTAAGGGATCACTTGCGCATTTTCCTCTCAAAATAAGTTTTTACCATTTCATTTTTTAATTTTTAATGTTTTTAATCTATTTAATTCATTGGTTGAGATTGAAAGAATTTTTTTTTTCATCTCTCAATCTTAGCCATTGAGAGTAATCGCACATGGTGCACCTGATTTCAATCCTTAATTAAACCTCAAATTTTAAGGAATAATTACAAAAGCTATTAGAACAAAGAAATTTTACGTTGGATGTGCAACTAACCTTTCATATTCTTTATGGGAGTTTTAGATTGTAGAACTCATTAATCTCCCATTCAAAGTAGTTGGAAAAACACATTCTCTCTCTCTCAATCAAACAATTGAAATCAAGCTTATCCAAAAAAAAAAAAAAAAAAAAACTAAAATCAAAAGACTGTATATATATATATATATATATATATTCAATCTCAAACCTCAATTTTTCTTGTAATAATTGCTGAAAATTTTGCCCTACTTTCTAATTAAAGCATAAAAAAGAGGTCTTTTTTTAAAGCTTTGTTGCAACTGCCACACTTTGGACGTTCTTCTCCTCTTTGAGAATGTTCCTCAGGTTTGGTACTTCTCTCAAACCTTTGTTTCCTTCTTTAACTTTCTCATTATTCTAGCTATTTTGTTTTACTTTCTCCTTATTTTATTCTTGGTAATTGCTTTACATTCTGAGTCACATCGCATACCTAAACTTTTTCATTCATTCATTTAACAAATTGAGGTGGGGACTTGGGGACATTAGATTTTGTAATTTTTTTTTTAAGAGAGTGATCATGAGACTACGTCTGTACTTACTTACCAAAAAAAAAAAAAAAGACTACGTCTGTACTTATCTCTTAAGGATTTTAATTCTTAAAATAAATTTCACCTTCATTTTGTGGGTATAATTTATTTGATTCTTTATATAAAATTTCACTAATATACTCCTGTTAGGTCCCGTTGACACTTTCTCAATTTATTTTGTTTCATTTCTTAGAGCATTTTTCCATTTTAATTACAGTATTGGTATAAATTTAAACAATTACTATAGCCATGTATATGTATTTTTTATTTTTATTTTTCAAAAATAAAAGAAGAGAATGGATAATGATTATAATATGCAAAGAGAGATAAACAATTAAAAAATCAAGAAAATTTGATATTTTAATTAAATAGACAATATAATAGATAATTTGATAAGTGTTGTAAGGGGGCAAAGTAGATTCCTGGCCCAATGGATAGACCTAGACCCAAAAAGCCCAAAACAATAAATTTGTAGAAAGTGGATTAGGAAAACTGGGCTTTAATGTGTTGAGCACAAATATAATAGATCTAGGCGACCAAAAAAATAAGGATAGAATAGATTTATTCAAAGAAAAACGTCATCGGCTCAATCTGAGGAGACTAGTTTCTGTATAAAGACTCACAAGATGATTACAAACTTTGTTCTAGGTTGCTACCGTGTTTCTTCTTTATCTTTTTTGATCCATCCCTTCTTTCCTTCCCTCTTCCTCCTTTTATATTCTCTTATCCTTTCATCTTTTTTGGCCCACCTGCACGTCAGATGGCTGGTGTTGATACTTGTCCCATCAGCACCTCCCATAAGTCTTCATGTAATAGCTGTAAAGTTGAAAATTCACTATTCAGGTATCACATCCACATTAATTCAGTCAGAGAGTTAGCTACAATGCATTGAATGCGAAGATAGCAGCTTTCTCTTTAGATATTTTAGGACTCCTCCCTGTCTAACGTATTTGTAATGCTTATTCGCACCAACAGAATTTTCCAGAACATTACCTTGGTCGACAAGCAACCTCTTCAGACCTCGGCCCATCCCGGAACATTACCTTGGTCATTCATCCTCGGCCCATCCTGTCAAGCCATTAAGACCAAAACTAACTTCTTTATTTACTAACACAGTCTTTTTTGACAAAGATTCCTCATCCTTGGACAAACTCTCGTCCTCAGCTTGGGCTATAAGTCCAATATACTTATAGGTAATGAACTTCTGGGCCCAATATCCCTACAAGTGTATTTTTGAAAAATAGTTATTTAAAATATAAAAAAAAGTAGGTTTTTGTGCTAAGGACAAAACTTAGGTACAATACTATAGGTGTTGTTCCTTAGATTTCTTTCTTAAGATTCAGTCATGTGGCTACTTAACTAAAAAATACACTTCCATCTATAAAAAAAAATTCACATGGCAGAATCTTAAAAGGGGAACCTGAACCTAAAGAATAACACCTAAGTACTATACCTAAGTTTTGCTCTTTGTGCTAAAATAGATATGAATTTTTACATGCATTAATACAAATGCTCTAAATATTTAATATCTTTTTTTTTTTTTTTGAGAAAATAGATATTTAGTATCTTAGTTGCTAACCAAAACAAAAATAGTCAATATGCTATTTCTGGTATTTGGTTGCTTAGATATATTTTTTTAGCTGTATTGTATTGTGTTATCTAATTCATTGAATTGATAATATAATGAATTTGGTTTTATACTATTAGATGCTTTAATAGTTATATTGCTTTATCTAATACATTTTTTTTTTTTAAATTCTCTATAGCATATTAGCAAACATTATAAACTCTATCCCATGACAGATAGACTTATGGTCCATTTGGATTGAGGGAAAGGAAGGGAGATTAAAGTAGAGTAGAGTAGAGTAGAGTAGATTTAGCACAAAATTAGTTTATTTTTAGCCAATTCTACTCTACTCCCCTCCACTTCCCCTCCTTACTCCCCTCCACTTCCCCTCCTTCCTCCCTCCATCCGAACAAGCCATAATTTCAACTTCAACATATATGTAATCAACAAGTTTCGTAATCAACGAATGATTAAGAGACATGCATTGGCTTGGGCCATTGACGGAGGACGAAGGTGGCGAAGTAGCAGAGGAGGAGGAGGTCTGGCATGCAATCCTTGATCGGAAAGCTGGAGAGCTCGCCGGAGAAGACACCGAAATGCTCGAGAAGAACTTTCCAGTTGGGAATTGAGAGGGTCTCCAGAGATTGTGACCAGAAAATGAGGAGGACGGAGACACGGCTTTGTCTAAGGCAATTGGGGTACAGTGAGAAAATATTGCCGACATTGTTGTTTATCTCTAAGAAGCTTAGCAAGAACGAGAAACTTAGCTTGAGTGTTGTTGTTGTTGTTACTTGTGAATATGTGTTTAGATACCGTTTATTTTGCTGAAACTGAAAATTATTGTTGAAAGTACTATAGATAAAGGTAAAAGTTAGTTGAAATAGTATAGTGGAGTCCATGGATAGTGCCAAAAAGGACAGTGGGACCCATGAATAGTAGCAAAAATAAGCTGAATAGTCTGTTTGGATACTGCTTATTGTTGAAAATTGAAAACACTGTAGCAAAATAATTTTTAAATGTGTGAATAGTACCATGAGACCCAATTTTAAATTTTTTTTTGCTGAATAAAGTACTTGCGGGTTCCGTGAATAGTGCATAGGATCCACTAGAAAAAAACGCTTCTGTTAGGAAACGCGCAAAATGCGCTTCCTAAACAGAGGCTAAGTGTGCGTTTGGATGTGGATTAAAATTATAAATTATTTCACTATTCAGTTTATTTTTACTACTATTCATGGGTCCCATTGCATTTTTTAGCACTATTTATAGACCCAATTATACTATTTCAACTAACTTTTACCTTTATCTATGGTACTTTTAGCAAAATAAACGGTATCCAAACAGAAATAGGTTTTAAAAAAATAAAGAGGGTTTATACTTTACACTAAGTACTTGGGAAATAAATTTTTTCTTTTATTTTTTTTTTTGCTTGAATTTTGGGGAATAAATTATTAAATTTACTTAAATAGCTTATTTTATTTTATATTACTGAAAATGGCTTTCAAAGTTGTGTCGTGTGACAAACGCCAAACCTCCCTTGTTTTTTTTATTTATGACATTGAATAAAAGAAACAATAGCAATAGGAGTACTACAATGACTAAATACCTTGAAATAATCAGTGAGTTTTGTAAGAGCATCTACAGCCCAAAATGCTATTCAATTCTACTTTACCATCCCAAAAAGTTACTTTATCAATTATACAATATCATTTTACAATACTCCAGCATTCCAACTTTTATTTTACAATACAACACATTAAAATAATATTTCTACACAATAAAATAATATATCCTAAAACCCAAATCACCTCTGCAACCACCTGCTACCACCACCACCATGAAGAACATACCCAAACTGTTGTTTTCTTGAAACCCCAAAAACCCCAGCCACAAACTCATGGCCATCGAAACCCAAAAACCCATAGAGAAAACAAAATCAAATCAAATCAAAATCAAATCAAACCAATAGCAATAGCAACCCCCAACTCTGGCAACCACGGCTACCTACAAAATCAAAATCAAAATCAAACCAAACCACGGCAACCCCCAACTCCACCACCATGAACCCACAAAAAAAAATCCATCCCAAAATCAAATCAAACCAATAGCAAAATGCCATACCTAATTCCTTTAAGCACCGGTCATAGCAACAAAAAAAAAAAAAAAAAAGAAACCACAGAACCCAGAACTCCAAACCCGTTGATCCATCACAATCCTTAGCCCTAGAGCCACCACAACCCACCATGATCCATGGAGAAGAAGAGAAGCTAGCGATGGCGAGAGAGAGAGAGGGGATGAGAGAGAAGAGAGAGGCTTGGTCAGGTGGCTTGCGGTGGCCTGTGACGATGGCTTGCAGGGGGCCTGTGATAGTGGGTCCAGCCATGGTGGCTTGGTGATGGCGTTCATGTCCACCATGGTTTTGGGTATGAATAGGAGAGAGCAAACAAAAGAGAGAGAGAGAGAGAGAGAGAGAGAGAGAGAGAGAGAGAGAGAGAGAGAGAGAGAGAGAGAGAGAGAGAGAGAATAATCAGAGATAATATAATAATAATTTTTAATTATACAATCTTGCTACAGTACCATCCTAGAAATAGGATGGTACTGTAGCAGTATTGTAAATTTTTTTACAATTTTGGCACAATTTGCAAGTCGGGCTGGAGCATCATTTTAAGGCTGTGATTGTAAAATATATCAATATATACAGTATACAAGTTGGGCTATGGATGCTCTAAATCTCAACAACTTTTTTGAAGAAAGTTTAGCTGTAAACCAATTTGACGCTGTTACCTTAATTTGAGATCATATGTAATACAATGAGAAAGTTTAGCTAAAAATAAAAATAAAAAATAAAAAAATTCAATCTCAACTATTAAATAGAAAAAAATTGTAAAAAAGCAAAAAATTTTTGTAAAAGAGAGTAATTGCACACGGTGCAGTACCTAGGTCTCAATCTGTTGAAAAGACTATTTTTGTCTAGTTTTAGTTACATAACTTCTTTAAATAATACATATAAATAGATAGTTTTATAAATTGTTACGTGATGAGATGGAAGAGATAGTTTTAAAACAATTTGGACATAAATTTTATCCTATGTATGATTGATTGATTATGTTGTATAACATTCCTCTCTTACAAGAGTTAGTCCCGCACTTATTTATTTATTTAAAGAAAATTCGAAATCTCATTAATATCAAGAAGTCGAGATGAAGTTACATCATATGTCAAAAGATTAAAATGAAATAATCAAAAACTTTTGTAAATTTGGATGTCTATTTGAGGAGATGGTAATATGTGTAATTGTGTTATGTAACACTCCTCTCATATAAAGGTGAGTTCTACACTTACAGAGCCTCTCCACATGAGAGGAGTATTATACATTATGGATACACAAAAAATAAAAGACCTAATATCCCAAATAATACTAATATATATGTACCGATTATTCCCCCAACTATATCAAAGTCTTGAGATATACATAATATAACTATAATTTTTATATTTCTTTAAATAAGTTTAAATGTCAATTTTTTTTTTGACATAGCATGGTGTTTTTATTATTATTTATTTTTGGTTTGTGCGGTTATTATTATCATTTTAAGACTTGCACCTTCGTTCATTATTAAAAAAAAAAAAACCATCACATCATCGTCACAGTAGAATTATTATCCCATGGTAGCATTGAATAAAACTTGAGAGGTGATGAAATCGTGCGGCTCAATTTCATCTCCATGACAACATCCTAGAACTAGGGGTGTTCACCAAACCACACAAATCGCACAAACTGCAAAAACCGCACTAAAATTGCCTGCAAAATGGCATAACCGTACCATACTGCATGGTGCAGTGCAGTTTGCGGTTTTATAATAAGAAAACCGCATAAACCGCACTGCACCTTCTCTATATATTAATATATTTATTTATTTATATTTATTTATTTATAATATTAAATATATTATTAATAGTTCAATAACCCTAGTTTTCAAAAAAAAAAAAAAAGTTTGATAACCTTAGCAAATGTTGACTAGGAAAGACAACCTAAAATAAGGAAATATTAGCTCAATAGTTTAAAACTTGGCCAAAAACAAAGGGAAAAATTAGTTTTGGGTTGGATAGGAAAAACCCAAAATTTGAAAAATATACAGACTTCAAGTCGTTAAAACCGCATCTTATACACCGCACTGCACATGTGACCGCAAAAATGAGGTGCGGTGCAGTTATAGTTTTGGCTAAACTCTAAACCGCATCGCACTGCACCACACCGCACCGCACATATGATCGCAATAAAATGCGGTGCAGTTATGATTTTAGCAAAACCGCAAATAGCCTAAAACCGCATCGCAGCGTATTGCGAATACCTCTACCTAGAACTGATTTGTTTTGTATGTACGTAACTTTGTAATTTTTCTTTAAATTTATATATATATATATATATATATATATATTTAGTCATCCATTTGTAATGAGTTCCTTTTTTCTTTTAATATAAAATTTAATTTTTTTAATGAAAATATTTAAAGAATAACTTAAAAAAAAACATTTGATGAATAATTTGTTTTAACTATTTACGTCACCATATAAGTCAGTACATATATTAATGTAATGATATCTTAATTTTCAAGTTAAAATAAGCTTCCCAGGAGTACTAGGTGGTGGGCTTATAACCTATAGATCTGGAACATGACTCCAAAGATTCCAAATCCAATCCATATCTATTGCATTGTATTGTATATTTCAAATATTCCAAATCCAATCCATATCCATTGCACTGTACTGTATATAACAATATATAATCATGCTAAGATATGGTAAATCAAATGCTTAAAGTCAAAGTTTACTATATTTCCTGAAAAAATTCATTAAATAGACTGAGAAAATCTGTATAATTAACGGGATTACCACTGCAAAAGCATGACAAGGGGAAAAAAACATTTTAAAGTTTCAAACTAAATTTAAATAACGCTTTCAAAAAATAAAAAAAAATTATTAGTTTACTTGTGACTTGAATAGAACCCAACAGATTAAAGACTTTTTTTTTTTGAGTGGTTTATTTGCTACAATATTCGATCCCTTTTATGCACCATGACGTCAAAAACTATAAACCATTGCTCTTGTCGGGTTTGACTTACTTTTCGTATTTTTTTAACTAGACATATCATTTTGTTTTAAATATACAATGAGAAGTAAGTAGTGGATGATGTGACAATTTTTCATTAAAACAAAAGAAGATTTCATTTAAAAAAGTACTGAAAGTAAACGAGACCTGTTCTCATCTATATCTATTTATTTTATTAGGAAAAACACAACCACTGTAAAGAACAAGATGGATACCACCGTTGATCCCTCCTATACACCATTATGTGAAAAACTATAAAATTATTTTATTGCTTTCATCTATGGGATTCCACTCTAGTCCATCTTTATTTGTTTAAATTTTACCAAATGTTACATTCATGATATCATGGATACCGCTATTGATTCCTCCTATACACCATGGTGTGAAAACCAATAAATCATGTCCATCTTTATTCGTTAAATTTTCACCAAATGTTACGTCCATAGTATCAACTATCAAGATTTTTCATCTTGTCTCCCCCACTCCCCAAAGTTTGTATCACTTATTTTTATAAAATAGAAAAAAAAAAAAAACAAGTGCCATTCAACATTAGAGTCTCATCCCTAAAATAGTAAGAATTTGATTGTACACATGTTAAAGCTTGTTAACAATTATAATAATGCAGATCGTTTTTAAATTATTCAAGCCTTGCAAGTTGCTACAAGTTATATTTTATGTATTAAGAGTCTTATAATTCAACTGGTATTTTTTTTTTTTTGTATTTTTAATGAAGACATTCAAGATTGAAAATTTTCATTTTCATTGTTCTTAATTATTGAATTATTAAAAAAATGTTTTAATCTTATGTCACTCTGAATAAACTAAGATTTCTCCTAATTGGTCCAATTCCCCTAGACACCGTATTCAAGAATCAAGTCGATGTGGTTCTCCGAAAAAGGGAGAAAAGAGAAAAGAATAAAAAATCAAGAAGTTGCCTTTCTCTCATGGAAACCCAAACTCTACAGTATCTCTTAATGATTGTGGCCCATAACCTAGCCTAATAGGGCCACTAGGCTGTCAGTCGTAATGTATTATGGGCTGATCATCCATTCTGTTACCCTATGAGTGTAATAAGAGCAATTAAAAGAAAGTAAAGGGGCCCAGATCTTTATAACTTATACTTACTTTTATTTATGAGGAGAATTAAGGATTAAAAGAAAAGAATAAAAAAGCAAGAAGTTGTCTTTCTCTCATGGAAACCCAAGCTCTACAGTATCTCTTAATGATTGTGACCCATAACCTAGCCTAATAGGGCCACTAGGCTGTCAGTCGTAATGTATTATGGGCTGATCATTCATTCTGTTACCCTATGAGTGTAATAAGAGCAATTAAAAGAAAAGTAAAGGGGCCCAAATCTTTATAACTTATACTTACTTTTATTTATGAGGAGAATTAAGGATTAAAAGAAAAGAATAAAAAAGCAAGAAGTTGCCTTTCTCTCATGGAAACCCAAGCTCTACAGTATCTCTTAATGATTGTGGCCTATAATCTAGCCTAATAGGGCCACTAGGCTGTCAGTCGTAATGTATTATGGGCTGATCATCCATTATGTTACCCTATGAGTGTAATAAGAGCAATTAAAAGAAAAGCAAACGGGCCCAAATCTTTATAACTTATAATTACTTTTATTTATGAGGAGAATTAAGGATTAAAAGAAAAGAATAAAAAAGCAAGAGGTTTCCTTTCTCTCATGGAAACCCAAGCTCTACAGTATCTCTTAATGATTGTGGCCCATAATCTAGCCTAATAGGGCCACTAGGCTGTCAGTCGTAATGTATTATGGGCTGATCATCCATTCTGTTACCCTACGAGTGTAATAAGAGCAATTAAAAGAAAAGTAAATGGGCCCAAATCTTTATAACTTATACTTACTTTTATTTATGAGGAGAATTAAGGATTAAAAGAAAAGAATAAAAAAGCAAGAAGTTGCCTTTCTCTTGTGGAAACCCAAGCTCTACAGTATCTCTTAATGATTGTGGCCCATAACCTAGCCTAATAGGGCCACTAGGCTGTCAGTCGTAATGTATTATGGGCTGATCACCCATTATGTTACCCTATGAGTGTAATAAGAGCAATTAAAAGAAAAGAAAAGGGGCCCAAATCTTTATAACTTATACTTACTTTTATTTATGAGGAGAATTAAGGATTAAATTTCATTATCCATTGTCATAACTATTGAATTATAATTTTTTTTTTTATAAAAAAAAGTGAGTGAAAGAGAGGGAGCTAGGATTTTCGAACCATTAAGATGGTCTTTCTCATAGAACTGTTTGACCAAGTATATGGACTTACATGATAAGTTTAATGAGCTCAGTGTAATGGAACCTAGATAGTAATGAAATTAGAAATTTATATTTAGGGGGTCAAATTAAAATGTGAAGATTTTTTTGGACAAAGTTTAGCTTCTATAAAGGTGATGGCTTGATGAGCATGACTTGCCTCCTCCTCCCATTCCAAAAAACAGGGGGTGAGTGTTAAGGAGTAAGAATTACTTGGAAATCATTATTTCTATATGAACTTGACCGTTGGTTTTGCTGGAGTGGTCCAAGAAAGAATAGAGGATAAGTGGATAACAATATAATTTAGGCAAAAATGCAAAACTGACCCTCTAACTTTCACTCTTTTTCATTTCAGTCCTTAACTTTCAGTTTTGTCAACTCAGTCCTCTAACTTTCAATTTTTGTCAATTCAGGATTCTGTTAAACTTCAGTTATGGGATGCCGTTAATGTCACTGAAATGACGCTGTCTTTTTTTTTTTTTTTTTTTTTTTTTTTTTTTTAAATTCGAAATTAAAAGAAAAGAGAAAAATCTTAAAAAAAAAAAAAAACAATTAAGGGGAATGACGGCGTCGTTCCCCTTACCTGAAATCAAAACCAAGGAATCACTCGGTTTTCAGAAGGGGAACACATTTAAGGGGAATACGTTTTTGAATTTTTTTTAGCATCTTTATTACTTTTGTTGTTGGGGAGGTGGGTTCATCAAATTGTAGATCCCACCAGATTGAAGCAACAAAGAGATTGAAAGCTTTTAGGATCACGTGGTGATGCCATTCACTTGCAATATGTTGTGATTCCTCAGTTTTGATTTTAGGGGAAGGGGATCTTAAATTTTTTTTTTTTTACAAATTTTTTTCTTTTAATTCCGAAATTTAAAAAAAAGGGAAAAATGACGTTATTTCAGTGACATTAACGGCAGCCCATAACTAGGGTTTAATGGAATCTTGCATTGACAAAAATTGAAAATTAGAGGACTGAATTGACAAAACTGAAAGTTAGAGGACTTAAATGAAAAAGAGTGAAAGTTAGAGGATCAGTTTTGCATTTTTGCCTATAATTTAATTCACCAACACCCGCAGGAGTATCACACCATAGCTAGGTGTGGCGACTGGTGGTTGAGGATTGAATGAAAAATTTTATAGTCACTTGGGTATAGAATATTCCGCAAAAAAAAAAAAAAAAAAAAAAAAAAAAAAAACCCTTGGGTATAGCTTGGTCTTTCTAGAAAATACTAATAGTAATACTGACCTTAACATTTAGGTAAAGTTTGCAAATTACTAAAAGGTTTTAGCTATTGAGATAATTGATACTTAATTTGTAGTATCTATTGTTATTTTTCAGTAACAATTTATTGATTTTTTTTTTCGATTTTGCTTACAAATTACAAATGAAGAAAGGTATTTACCGATCAAATCTTCATAGAAAGACACTTTATTATTATTATTGGTAGGTGAACTTGTTAGAGCCCCCCATTGAATCAAAAAAAGATGCACCACATTATCCAAAAAAAGAAGAAGAAGAAGATACACCAGTAGTAAGAGTGTATAGTAAAACGAGAGAATCACATTAGTGGATGGCACTCATTCATTAGATGGAAAGACATTTATTTTAATTTAATTGTGCGCATATTTAAGCCCTGTCACATGAATCACAAAAGAAGCTAACAATTTTCAATCCTTTTTCGTGCCATTGACATTGTTTTCACCAGCAGCAGGAAGCAATCCCTTGGCTCGGCATGTTTCAACAGCTCCTACAAACATGTCCTCCAAGTTGTATTTGAACTCAAACCCCAAGTCCTTAAGCTTTTTGGAAGAGAAACTGACAATCTCCAAGTTGTCATCGATACCGTTGAACCTGAGAATCAATGCTTAATTGTCTCAATGGCCAATCTCGTAGTTGTACCAGATAACATAACTTAAGAAGAAAAACAATGTTAGCAAAATGTCAAATACGGTGAGAATTAAAAAAGTGCTTACTTTGTAGGAACATTATACTCTGGAAAATTTTCTCTAAGCAATTTCGCAATGTCATGAATGGTAGCATCGGTCCGGGAGCATATATACCTTCCTTCTGCCTTTGGATTCTCATACAAATATATATGAGAATTCACGAGATCATCCAAGTGAACAAATTGGCCTTGCTTTATGATCGAGTAATGAGCTTCATTACCTGTAATTAAATAAGTTAGTCTTTACAACAAAACTTAGGTATAGTCATTTAGGTATTGTTCCTTATGTTTTCAAATTAAATTAAACCATGTACGTGATTGCATTCACTAACATAGCACAGAATATGGGATTCATTGGCCAATGCAGTCATATAATTGAATTTAACCAACACCTAAAGAATTTTAGGTAGATTTTATATAGGTTAAGTAATCAAGTTTCATGATTTTAGTACAATGTCACAATGGCAATAGCAATATGTACCAGTGATAGGAGAAAGTCCGGTTATAAGACTTGGTGGCATTGATGACATGATAAATGGACCAACCACAAGTGGTGGTATAATACTGATGAAATCCAAATTGTTTTCTTTGGCAAACTTCCATGCGGCTTGTTCAGCAAGTGTCTTGGACACGAAATACATCTGAACACAGAAGAATTACTCATATCATTCATCACTTAGTTTGCCAAACAAAATTAGATACAAACCAGAACAATGGTATATCTATGGGAAAATTTATAAATATAACAAAAGAGAGACAAAATGAAACGAAATGAATGCTAACCCATCCAGTCATCTTTTTCTTCCGGACAAATTCAACATCAGTCCAGCAATTTTCATCATAAACAGGCTTTATGTGTTCTTCAACATTGACAGTTCCTGCAGAGGATGTGAATACTAGTCTTCGAACAGTTTTTGCATTGACACAAGCTTTCATGATGCTTAACACGCCATTTATCGTTGGCTTTATCACTTCATTCTGCAATGCAAATATTCAAAATTGAATGAATGTAGAGTAGGTGTAGGTCAAAAAGTTGGAAATTCATGTGCCAATGGGTTTTAAATGGCACTTATTACTGGTTTTTTTTGGGTGCTCCTCTTCAACAGTAGAGAAAAATAGGGTGATCATCTAAGTGTTCACATTTCCCTTCTTTTTTTTTTTGGTTGTTGTTGTTGTGTGTGTGGCGATCCTCTCTTTTTAAATCCCCTCTAATCGAACCAAACATATTTCCTATTATTTTATAGAGCATTTTTTTAATAGCTAGTTATAAAAAACTAATATGACAAAAAATATGACCCATTCCATGTTAATAACCAAATAAATAAATTTATTTATTACTACTCTATCGTATGAATAAAAAAATTACACATTTATAAGGTTTATGTAAAAAAAAAAAAGTTATTGTATTTTTTACCATTTGACCACCCCTTATTATTGGAATGATTAATACAATTTGTTAATTAGCTAGGGTAGGCATACTAAAAAATTTATTGCATAGAACTTACAAACTAATCACAAAAAAAGTGATTCTAGGGATTCTAAAAAATTTATTACATAAAGTTTATAAATTGGTGTGTCACTAATCACCACAAAACAATTCATTCATTTATGGGAAATGTTAACGAATGCCCTTAGATCATTGGTTAACAATTCATTTAAAGAAAGTTTTTTTAGGAAAAGAAAAAAAGCAATTAGTATTTTAACAGTTTTTTTCATTTTCCATAAAAGTGATGCCAAAACTTTCCTAAAATGGATTATTAACTAATGCCTCAAAGGCACTCGTTAGCATGACCCTTCATTTATTAGGTAGTTGAAACCTACTAATTACATTCATTGATACGTCAGTTTGTAAGTTTAAGATGTAAAATTTGTAATAATTTTAGCATTTTCCATCACAAAAAAAGCAATTTAAAAGTTCAATATTTATTAAGTGGTTGAACCAGGCCGTTTCTTATCACATCAATTTGTAAATTTTATTTAATAAATATTATATTAATTTAACATTTTTATATGAATAATATTATAGACACAACATTTTTCATTCTAATTGAGTTATTAATATTAACAATTCTTTTTTTTTTTTCTTAATTTTCATTTGGCCCACCAGTCCACCACCTAATAATACAACTTGTGAAATGCATTTGTCAAACCTTTGATCACCAAAACACTTATTGTCGCTGTTTGTTGTGTAGTATTTTTCTTTTAAGTAATGCTAAGACTACTGAAGATGATATAATTTGTGCAACAAGTCGCTCATATGACAAGTTGTGAGAGATAAAATTATGATGATGGGTTTATGTGAGAACACATTTCTATCACTCACAACTCACCCCGTGAACAAATTATGGTACAAGAACATACAATTTATCAATGTACACTGTGAGACCCATTTTAAAAGGACATGCAATTTATCGAAGTACAATGTGAGGCCCATATTAAAAGTACACGAGAATTATCTATATACACTTACGGTGTGTTTAGATATCGTTTATTTATTAAAAATTGAAAACTTATTATTAAAAATACTATAGTAAAATAATTTTTAAAAATATAAATAGTTCTGTGGGATCTAAATATACCAAAAAATTTATAAAAAAGTGAGTTTGATGGTATGTGTCCAGAACTCGTAAGATCCACTAAAAAAAGGCAACACGCCGATTGGGCAAACGCCTAATCCAACACAGACAACACAGACAAGATAATTGGTGATAGCAACAGACAAGAGAGTATGACTTTTTTTTTATCCCATTCATTCCGGCCTAACTTTCGAGTTTCTACATCCTAAATTGCGGCCACCACAGCTGCTAGACACTCCAATTATCACTGCTTAATTACGAAAATAAATCCAACACAGACAAACAAATTAACATATTGATAGTTCTCTTTTCAGATACAAAGATTGATCATGCCCTTTATATCAATATTTGAAAAGTCCAGGAAAAGAAACAAAAAGCAACAAGCAAAGTCATTGTTTCTTGTATCATATTTATTTTTGAGGTCAACACCAAAAACCTTACCTCAGGGTCCTTGGACTCGAAGTCCATGGGCGTGGCCACATGGAAAACACCAGTGCACCCTTTAATTGCTTCATCAAAGCTTCCCTCTTCATTCAGGTCAGCCTTCCACAAGGTCAGGTGCGTCGATGCCTTAGGCAAATCTATCAAATGCTTTACCTTCTTCAAGTTCTCTGCAACCCACCACAACCAAACAAAAATCGTTAAGAATAATAAGACTTTTTATGTTCCTGTCACGACTTGATGTGTTCGTGAGTGATAGAGAAAAAGTAGTCAGTTGATTTAAATTGTTTATTACTCACAGTCGATCCCATCAGAATCGAAAAAAGTTGTGGTAATAACTGAGAAAAGAAATACAAAACCTGACCTGGGTCTCTCACGGTGGCTCTGACAGTGTAACCACGCTCTAGGAGTCTCATGACCAGCCATGATCCTATGAACCCAGCAGCACCAGTAACACAAACGGTCTCACCCTCTGACCCCATGTTAATTCTCTTTACTTGTTTAGGAAAGTAAAAGTATAAAGAGAGAGAGTGAGACTATTTTGTAATGAAAATAATTTATTAACGCCAACAATGGTGTTTGGGGGTCTTGCAATGCTTGACTATAAATAGTCATCTATGCCTTGTCTAGTGCCTTGTTTGCTATGGCACCTAACACAATTTTTGTCGCACAGCTAATTCTCACGTATTTATCACATACCAGCCAGTAATCGCACGTGTTTGCTACCACGAAGTTGTAGTGGTAGATGGAAGAGCCAAAGTCTAAAAACACCTATTCTTTGCTCAAAAAATAAAAAAGACACCTAATCTCGGAACTATTATTGTAATACCCGGTTCCAAAAATAAAAAATAAAAATAAAAGGAGTTTTTTTTTTTAGAGGGGCAGCTTAGTAATTTTGATTTTAGGGTAGCAATATATATAAATTATGTCAAAAACCCTAGCCAATCCGTATATACCAGCCGAACTATTTAACTCCTTGTGCTTAGTTAACATTCTTGATTAAAATTTCTATATCACCATGTCTTGGCTATACGGCCCTCTCTCTTGTTCTCACTTTCTCTAAAACTAGATATGTTTTTCTGAGAGGATGGTGAATAAATAATGGCTGTTAGAATATGAAATCATTTTCTTGGAGTGGTCTAATCAGATAGTGTTTAGTGTGATACGTTTGACAACCCTTTCAAGTCCCGGGATAACTTTTGAGAATTGGAAGTGATGTGATTGAATAAGATCTGGCTTATGGGATCAGTATTTGGGCACCAAACTTTTGTAGATATTATAGTATGCCATCACTGGAATAAGGGTGCAGAAAATCGCAATCCTAGAATAGCGAATGACCAACATTTTCCTACATCTACCATAGAGAAAATTGACCACACCAGCACAACTATATTCTTAGCACAAGGATTTTTGCGATCCTATTGCTTCAGTAACTCAAACTCGAAATTGGGTCTCCAACAACTCAAGAAACTAGCTTGTCCTCAAGTTTCAACTCTAGGCCTTGCCCTTTACCGACTCTCTGCTCTAGCTTTTTATTCAGAATTGAGAAAGGATTGCATCGACAGTCTTGGCTTGCCCAAGTCTAGGTAGAACTCCTAATTTTGGTGTCAATTTGGTATGGCTTTTGGGAGGTAAGTAACCTTATCCTAATTGGTTTTATTTTGCGTATTTTAATTACTGAAATTGTTTATAGTTATTACAATTTTATTTCTATTGTACTACTGATTTCAAGTAAAGAATTATTACAAATATATCTGATTACTGAATATATGATGTAATTTATGTAATTACTTTTAACTATACTGATTCAAAGTAAAGGGTAAAGAATTCTCACAAATACATGTGAGTTTTGAATATAAGGTTTATTTTATTTAATTGTTTTATAGCTATAATGATTTAAAGTAAATAATATAGAAATATCACAAATAGATTTGAATATTGAAGATATGATTATATAAATGTGTTCGAATAAGATATTTTTGTTAGAAACTATGATTTTATATATATGATTATGAACAATTTGACTATGAATTTATTCTGATACCCAACCAATGGGGGTTATTCATTGGTACTCTGATACCCAAACCAATGGGGGTTATTCATTGGTACACTGATACCCAGCCAATGGGGGTTATTCATTGGTACTCTGATACCCAAACCAATGGGGGCTATTCATTGGTACACTGATACCCAGCCAATGGGGGTTATTCATTGGTACTCTGATGCCCAGTCACGGGGATATAGCGTAACCATAGTCATAAAATTGTTAAGAATATGAATTACGATTGGATATTTGAACCATTTTGAGTCCTTAAAACTACATATGTGATTTTGGAAATGTTTGAGCATTTGAGCTATTTTGAGTCATTAAACTGCTTATGTATTTTTGGAACATATTGTAAGTTATAGCTTTGATATCTGAAAAAAAATGAGTACTTTCTAAACCATTTATAATATATTTGTCAGATTAAAGTATGTGGCCTATTTGCAACTTATTATTTTAAGACTATGAAAATTCTTTAGTTATTTTTTGTGAAAACCCATAATATATTGCAACTTTCGAAGACTCATATTACATCTTATTACTTTATAGATCTATTGCTTGATAGAACTTATTAGGACTTTGGTTACTTATTGAGTTGTTAGCTCACCCCTTTTTCCCCTCCAGTTTTAGATTGTGAAGAGTAGCAAGTGTTGGGAGTTTTGATGTTGTGTTGTATGCAGAAAAAGGAGGCTTAGTGATTTTGGGATTGGATGATCTTCTAATAGTTTTGTATTTATTGGCCACTTGGCATTATGTACCTGAGATTTGGATTTGGTTCCTATTAAATTATTGGAGATCTATTCCTAAAGGAATTTTTGAGGTATTTTGAATTTATTGATTTAATTTTTGAGGATAAATTTTAGTTGCTAAAAAGGCCTTGCATACTTGTAGAGTGCTTACTTTATACGCGTGCGGCAGTTGTCACGTGCCTATCTTTATAGTTGGGTTTGGGGCGTGACAATTATGTTCTCAAAAAAAAAAAAAAAAAAAAAAAATCTCGGAACTATTATTTTCCTATTATGGCCTAGAATTTTTGGCTTTCTAAATAAGTTTGAACCTTGGGACTTTCATGTCATTAGGCTCAACGGATATCCTAACTTACATTAATTGTCATCTCGTTTATTGAGCAAAGCATCATGTACACAATGGGCTATAGGTCTACAAGCCTGCTTCGTTCTTCTATCTATGTCAATTAGGTTTCGGGTCCTTTGATCTGTGCAAAGCTTAACACTGAGATTTGTTTTTTTTTTGTCCGGTTCCATGATTATTACTCTGTATTATCATGTTAATTCAATAATCAGTTTTTGGTTTAAGTGAGGTTCAACTTCATATTTCTTATTCTTTTTTTTGATAAACAACCAACTGGAATGACATTGCAAGATAGAAAATGGAGTGTGTTACTGAGCAAGAATTTTGCACTGCCATTGGGTGGGTTGGATGCTGAGGCAAAGGCAGTAGAGGAGGGTGTGTTACTGGCGTGGGATCTCGGACTAAAAGACATCGTTATTGAAAGCGAAGCTCTGCTGGTGACAAACTCTTTGGGGAAGCAGGGTGTGAGGCTGAACTCTATAAGGAAAGTCGTTGAAGGAATCTTGGTGGACCTAAGTAAATTCAATACTTGGGAAGTCCATCATACTCGGAGAAGTGGTAACAATGCAGCCCATATCTTGGCGAGACAAGCCAAATGTTTGAATATATGTAACATCTGGGTAGAGGATACTCCACCCAGTATTGCAGATCAAGTTCAAAGAGATGTTGCTCAATGTAATTTTATTCCTAATTAATGAAAGTTTCTGTCTGAGCCTTTTATCAAAAAAAGAAAAGAAAAGGGAGTACAACAAAGCCACAGAAAAGCTCAACACAGACAAACTAAACACAATCTTTCTGGACAACGTGAATCACCATGGGAGGACAAACTCCCTTCCAAACCTGAGAGTCTTCATTTTGACTTGCGTACTGTGCAAGCTCATGAGCTGCTCTGTTGTAATCTCTTTTCACATGTTTGATTTTCCAGCTGCTAAAAGCAGAAAGCAAACTAAGAATTCCTTGATACACATGACCAAGACAACCATTAGTTTCAGCTGCTAAGACACTATGAACAGCAATTAATGAGTCAGATTCCAAGATGACTTGAGATATCTTTTGCTCTTTGGCAAGAATTAGACCCCACTCTATGGCTATCGCTTCAACCTCCTCCACCGAGTATCGACCTTCAAGGTATTTACAGCAGGCAACATAAACTGAACCAGTGGTATCTCTTATAACAACACCCACACTCTGCTTTCAGATGTTGCTCCATCAACATTGATCTTAAAAACTCCTGGAGGGGGCGCAGTCCACTTCTCTTCTTTCTAAGCCAAGTGTTGAGAGCAAGCTATTGAGGCATTCTTGCATTCTAGAATATAATTTCTAGCATAACTCCAAATATGATCAGGAAATTGACTTGAGGACTCGTGCCCTATTTTATTCCTGTTATACCAGATTGCCCAAGCACCTCCAAAGAAAATCTCCAAGTCCCGTGGCCTACCAGATTCAAAAATTTCCATTGCAATATCTATAATATCCCTATTTACATTCAACAAATCAACCGGACCGTCCACCCAACAACTCCACACTCTCTTAGCCACTTCACACTTAACAAAAACATGGAGAGTTGATTCAGGCTCCTTCCCACAAGTCGGACAAATAACACATAGATTAACTCCTCTTCTTTGCAAGTTTACAAAGGTAGGAAGAGCATTCATACACATTTTCCAAGCAAAAATACGCACCTTGGGAGGGATATTTAAGTGCCAAAGTTTCTTCCAAAGAGGACTCCAAGGATCGCTCGAAGAGCTTTCGCCCTCCTCCATTGTATCCAGCACCCCAACAGCAATACAAAAAGCACTTTTAACACTGAAATCTCCCTTTTTATTACCCACCCATATGATTTGGTCATCTGGAAGGTTGTAGCTGAGTGGAATATTCAGAATAGTCCTTGCTTCAAAAGGCAAAAACAAAGAACGTACTACATCAACTTTCCACCTCCTCGTGTCTCTATCAATCAACGTCGAGACCCTAGGATAATCATCAAAGGGTTTTGGGGGGGAGATAACTTTATACGTTGTTGGAGTAGGCAGCCACTTATCCTCCCAAATATGAATCCTCTTGCCATTGCCAACACGCCATCGGGTACCTCTCTTCACAACTTCCAACCCATTGAATATGCTTCTCCAAGTATAGGAAGGGCTGGCTCCAAGTTTTGCTCTAAAAATATCACCATGCGGATAATATCTTTCTTTGTAGATTTGGGCCACCAGAGAGTTAGGATTCAAGATCAACCTCCAACCTTGCTTAGCTAACATGGCAAGGTTGAAAGCTTGTAAATTTCTAAAACCCATTCCTCCATTCAGCTTTGACTTACACATATTCTTCCAGCTAACCCAAGCAATTTTAGATTCTTGACCCCTTTGGCCCCACCAGAACTTTCTCATCATCCCTTCAATCTCATTACAAGGACTCTTTGGGATCTGGAAACAACTCATCGTGTAAGTTGGAATTGCTTGAGCGACAGCTTTAATAAGGATCTCTCGGCCACCCACAGATAGAATCTTCTCCTTCCACCCCGATAGTTTTCTCTCCACCCTCTCTTTGATATCTGCAAATATTTCAACTTTTGACTTGCCAATGATTGAGGGTAGGCCTAAGTATTTTTTATGTCGAGTATCTTGCATTGGACCCAATATATTTAGCATTTCATATCTTCTGTTCTCAGGGGTATTGTTACTGAAACAGACTGAAGATTTATCCCCATTGATTTTCTGACCCGAGGCAGCTTCATATAGCTGGAGAATATCAATGAGATTTTGGCATTCTTGGCTGTTTGCTTTGCAAAACAAGAGGCTGTCATCCGCAAAAAACAGATGCGTGATCTTGGGACTACCTCTACATATTGATACTCCACTAATTTTTTGATTCCTGGCTGCATTACTAATAAGGGAGGAAAAAGCATCTGCACACAATAGAAATATATAAGGTGAAATTGGGTCTCCCTGGCGGAGACCCCTAGTAGGAATTATACTACCATAAGCAGCACCATTAATAAGGATAGAGTAGGATACCGTAGTGATACAATGCATGATCAAATTTATCAATTTTTCATGGAAGCCCATTTTTTCCATCACTTGTTTAATAAAACCCCACTCCACCCTATCATAAGCTTTACTCATATCCAACTTAATTGCCATATAACCCTCCCTCCCTTCCTTTTTATGCGCTAAATAGTGCATAAGTTCAAAGGCTACAAGAACATTGTCTGTAATTAGCCTCTCAGAGAGAAATGCACTCTGATTTTCTGATATAATTTGAGGAAGGATTATTTTGAGACGATTGGCTAACACTTTTGATATGAGTTTATAAACAACATTACAAAGACTAATAGATCTAAAATCTATCATTTTTGAGGGGTTTTTTATTTTTGGCACCAGAGTGATGTTTGTTTTATTAATCTCTACCATAGACATATTATAATTTAGAACATTTAAGACCATGCATATGACATCATTAGCAACAATACCCCAATATTTTTGAAAGAAAATCGCAGACATACCATCAGGACCTGGGGCTTTAGTTGGATGCATCTGTTTAAGTGCTGCCTCAACTTCCTCCCTTGTGAACTCTTGGGTAAGGAGTTGATTCATATCCTTAGAGACTCTAGTTGGAATAGTATCAAGTACTTCTGAAATGTAAGACGGATAGGAGGTAGTGTACAAATTTTTAAAGTATGACACAGCCACCTCAGCAATACCATCAATAGAATCGTGCCAATTTCCATTTTCATCCATGATACTTTGGATAGAATTTCTCCTTCTCCTATCTGAAGCCTTAGAGTGGAAGTATTTCGTATTTAGATCCCCAAGGCCTAGCCATTGCACCCTCGATCTTTGATGCCACATAATTTCTTCACTATCCAACAAGTCATTAATCTCCTTTCTCATCATATTGATCTCACTGCCCAGGCTGCCATCCTTATCTCTACAGACCAGAGAACTGAGAGTCTCCCTTTTCTTCTGAATTTGCCTTGGAATTTGCCCAAATACCATTTTGTTCCATCTAGAAAGATTTTCAGCACAACACCTCAGCTTAGTAGCTATCCCACATGGAGAGTTTAATTCTTGTCTACCATCCCAGACTTCTTGGATAATATCTTTGCACTCCTCCCTTTTTGTCCACAAAGCTTCGAATTGAAATCTTCATCTATTGGGATACTTCTGGGACGTAGCATCAGTAATCAGCAAAGCGCAGTGTTCAGATGTTGATTCTATCAAATGATGCACTTTAATATCTTTATAATGATCAATCCATTCAGGAGTAGCCAAAGCCCGATCCAATCTTAGGTACATTCTGCTCTCACCCTCTTGCATATTACACCAAGTAAAGTCAGGACCACAGTAACCAAGATCCTTGAATCTTCATTGATGTATTGCTTCACTAAATTCATCCATCTGCCTTTGAGATCTTCGTACCCCACCCAATTTCTCTTCCACCGATACTATTTCATTAAAATCACCAAAACATAACTAGGGGAGTTGATACTTTTGGCTAAGGCTTCTCAAAAGATCCCAAGATTCTTTTCTACGGTGAGATTCAGGAATTCCATAGAAACCTGTTATGCGCCACTTAAATCCAGATTCCGGGTCAGTCACAACTGCATCAATAAAATTTCCTGAATAGGCTTGAACTTCCACTTTTATGTCCCTACTCCATAACATAGCTAAACCCCCACTCCTCCCCACACTAGGAACAATTAATACATTTAAAAATCCAATTTTAAATTTCTCTTTCGCCATCTGATATTTCTTCATCTTTGTCTCCGACAAGAAGACAATTTTGGGCTTCCACCGTTGCACGAGCTTGCGCAACACACGAACTGACCGGGGGTTCCCAAGCCCCCGACAGTTCCACCCTAAAGCAATCATTGGCCTAGGCGGTGCTGCATAGCAATCACCGCCGTTTCAGCACAAGAGTATTCCCCCCCATCATCATAAGAGTATTCACCCCCATCATATTTTTCTTCACATAAGCGTTTCTGGACTCTACCGTTAGAAATAAAAGACATTTCTTCATTACCTTTTCTTTTTTTACTTACCTCTTGGGCTTGTTCAAACTTCTCCACATTTTGGGCTTTTCCTTTTTCCCTTGCCATCTTTTTTATTTTACCACTAGCAACTTGTTTAAACTTACGGCCTGGGCTTTGTAGTTGCCCATTCCTTTCCTCACTTGGGCTTTCTTTCTCTTTTGGCTTTATTGGCCTTAACCCTTTAAGCTCTCTTATAACCGGCCCACCCTTCTTTTCAACTGCTATCTGACTAACCTCATTCCCTTGCACTTCGTTTCTGACCAAACTAGCTCTAACACCCATTTTCTCATCACATGCCTTTAGTTCCATCCCAACTTTCGAAGCTTCTGGTACCCTGTTATCCCATCCTATCTGCTCTCCCTGCCCCTTATGCTTAGAAGACGTGACATCACACTTGACAGGAACCTTCATTGTGTTCAAGGGAGCAACATCCATCATGACAGTTGTACCACTCTCTTCACCAGCTCCTCCACCCACCACCAACGCAGGCAATGACGCAGCTAGTGAGGTTCATATTTCTTATTCGATGGCAAGATTATTTATTAGTTAAATTAACTAAAACCCTCTATTTTTTTTTCAAATGTTGATTATTAAGATTTGAGTTTGTTTTAGTATAAGATCTCAGTTTATTCCTATCAAAAAAAAAAAAAAAAATCTCAGTTTTTTTTAATTGCATAGCTTTTTATAGTTTTATTTTTGAAGGTATAAATATACTTTTGTGCAACTTATTTACGGACAGTTTAACACACTTTGATAGAAGACAAAATTAATAGATGATATTGATATCATATAACTAGGGTTGATCATGGTTGGATGTCCCATGGCAGCAAATAATAACCTAGATCCAGTGGCAAATGCATGTTTTGAATCCCATGTATTTCCCACTACATGGGTATTAGAGATTCCGAAACTACTAATGATTCATTTCTTACGAATTAGGCATGGCAAATATGGCGGAACCCGCATTCTCTATTTGCCAAAATTTTCTCCCAAAAGCATTACCAAACAACTGATTTCTTGCAGACCACTTCGTATACTGGATCTCACTCGTGGAAGGCTCTGTTGCAGGGGCGGGACCTCTTGCAGGGTGGTTTGCGATGGATTATTCGTAATGGCTGTAATATAAATTTTTGGATGGATCATTGGCTGCCATCCGAGGTCTCATTCATGGCTCACTTCTTCCTCACGAATATGAGTTTAAGGTGACTAGAATGATCACTGATACTCACCAATGAGATTTCACATCTTTTAGGGAAAATTATTAGGTACTCCCAGAGTACCATAAATGCGTACTCCTCCCTCTCACATGAATTGTGGGTCCCACCATGAATTTAATTAGTGGGACCTACAATTATGTGAGAGGAGGGAGTATGCATTTATTGTACTCTGGGAATACTCAATTAATTTCCCACCTCTTAATATGGTATTTCTATCGACAATAACCCAATTTATTTATGCTTAGCCATTGCCTATTCTTGGTTCTCCTGCTACTCTTACAGAGACAGTGTTTGGGGGACCATTGTGCGGGTATTTGCTTAGTAAAATCCGCTTACCATTCTCTTTTACCGAAATCCAACGAGGCTACATGGCGGACATCGGTAACATGGTCTTGGATTTGGAAGTTAAAAATACTTCCTAAAATTCAACTTTTCGTTTGGAAATGTGCGCACCATCGTATTTCCACTAAATCAGTCATTTTCCCTCATGTTGCCTTAAGTGACCAAGTGTGTCCCCGTTTCAATGTTGCAATGAGATTGAAACGCCAATTTATGTTCTGCGTGATTGCCACTTTGCACGTATATTTGGTCCTCCTTTCCTGTACACTTCTTTATTTCTGATTTTTTCAAGCTTGAGCTCCATGCTTGGTGTAAACTTAATTCCCCTTTGTGTTATATCCCATGGAACATTATATTCGCTTTTACCATATGGGCGATTTGGTTGGGTCGAAATTCTTTGATATTTACAGGAAAATTCATTCCTTATCATGTTTTAAAACAAAATGCTATATCTCATGCCACAAAGTTTTCTTCCTTAGCACCATTCCATTAGGGCACTCATCCCCGTCTTCCCACAAATATATTAGGTGGAGCTCGGCTCCTTTCCCTTACGTAACTCTTAATATAGACGGAAGCTCATTAGGTAACCCCGAAAAGTCTGGTGCGGGTGGCGTGGCACGCTCCGCCAATGGAGAATGGTTGTGGGGTTTCTCCTTACACCTGGGAGTCGTTGGCTTGAGCATGGGCCAAGGGGCATCGCCGAGTTTGTCTTCAAATAGATTCTCTTCTTGCTTACAAATGGTTGAATACTAATAAAGATTATCCAATGAAATTTGCTAACTTGATTTTGGATTGCAGGTGGCTCCTCAACAGGGACTGGGAGGCGCGCGTTGAACATATATGGAGAGAGGCTAACAGTTGTGCGGACTTACTGGCAAAGAGGGGTGATTCTCAATCGTAACGGGAAGTGTTGTATGATACATACCCCACCTTTGTGGCAATGTTTATATTGGGACTCCATGAGTTTTGTCTCATCCCGGAGTCATCGTAGTTAATAAGGATCCAGTGGTGTTTTGTTTAGTTTTAGCTATTTCTCTCTTCGGGTTGGTGTTGTTCGGTTTGTGTTTAGTTTGCTTCGGTTTAGTTTGTGTGTTGATGTGTTTCCTTGCACTGTAGTCCTGTTGTAATATTTCTATTTGTAAGACTCCTATTTATCTAATATATCTCCCGTTTATGCAAACAAAAAAAAAAAAAAAAATGCATGTTTTGGGTTTGAGGATCATTGCCTTGCTAAAAGGTTTAGATCCTGGAGCCCAAAACACTTGAAAGGTTATGGAAATCTCTGAAGCTTAATGTGTCTTGAGTTGCCTTGCTAAAAGGTTTAGGGTTTGTTTGGTTTGAGCAAAAAAGGGGTATATTTTGTATTCATTTTCAGTTTTTTGTGGGACCTATCATTAAAAAACTTGTTTGGCTTTATATTTGTATTTAGTTTTCAATTTTAGTATCCAAAAAATTAGGATTTGAATACAAAAACTGAATACAACTTTTTGGTGTTTTTATTTTCTTGAAAATGAATACAGTGGCATTTTTTGTAAAAGAAATCAAATTTGTGGGTCCCATTATCACTGACTTGTCACATCAAAGAACTCTCTCTATCTATATTTGTTGGTGGTTGTCATAAAAAAAGTGAAGGGAAAGACAAAGTAGAAAATGATATCAAACAAAAAAAATAGTTGGAAACAAAAAATAAGTACAGGATTTGAATATAAAAAATGAGTACAAAAAAAGAAAATAGAAAATGATTACAACCTCGATACAAACTAAACATGTCTCAAGAGTTTAGACCCAAAATTATATTCCAAAACCACTGGAGGATACAAAGAATCGTTGGAGTTCAATGGGTCAGAGTTGCTTTGCTAGAAGGTTCAAAATAGCCCAAAACAAATTGAAGCTTGTAGGAATATATGGAGCTCAATGAGTTTAAGTTGCCTTGTTGTAATGTTTAGACCCAGTAGCTCGTGTGGATTGGTAGCCACAAATGCTGATTAACTTGTTTAAAGTGGATTGGTCCATGATAGAGAAGCCCATTACATTGCTGCTTAAATAATTTGTGCTACCTTCTCAAAAAAAAAAAAAAAAAAAAATTTTGTGCTAAAAAAGTTTGCGCTTTTTGCTGGAAGGATTAGAAATGAAGACTAGTGTGAGTTTGCATGAGCCCATTGTTTTCATCAATTTTTGGGCATTCTTTCAGCCCTTGTCAAGTGTCATTTTGAGTTTGTGTCTTCATGTTATATACATTTAATGCTGTTGGAAAGTTTTGCGTAATTTTTCTTTAATTTTCTAGATATATGTGCTTGTATGCTGTTGAAATGTTATATACTTTTCACTACCAATGCAGTTGGAAAGTTTTGTTGTGGGGAGCTTCATTTGATCTAGTTTTTCATTGGATATATGTGATTGTATCAGTTTTTCAATGCAGAAGGTTATCATGCATCATCTCATTCATCTGGGACTTCTTATAATAAATTTGGGCAAAGTATCAGAACTAAAAAGGAGCATTCATCAATAGCTGGAATCTCTCTTTGAAAATACTATCAAAAATCAACTTTATTTTTATTCATTACAAGCTCATACACTCAGTTGAAATCTCAAACTTACAATAGAGCAATGCAACAGACACAACATTTGAATTAAGAAGCTTTTATTAATTCATTATCACTAATATTATCTTTTTATCTACTAATAACAACTTACTGCCTTGGCAATTGCAAAAAATTTTATGTAAATAAACTTGTAATACAGATAGCATAGTACAACTCACAAAAAAAAAAAAAAAAACCCCATAGTACTCTTATAGGTTGGCAGATTTATTTTGATTAGAATACTATAAGACATTTCACCTCAGAAGCTGTAATTTTCAATCTCTGCTTGTGCCGTTACCACGTTTTTCAGCTGCTGGAGGAAGCAAACCTGTGCCGTTAACATGTTTTTCAGTAGCTGGAGGAAGCAAGCCCATGCCTCGGCATGTTTCAACAGCACCTACATACATGTCCTCCAAGTTGTATTTGAACCCGAACCCCAACTCTTTAATCTTTTTGGAAGAGAAGGAGATGATCTCCAAGTTCTCATCTACATCCTCGAACCTAAGCATTCAAAGCCTTAATTAGCCTGATGGTCAATCTTATACTCTTATAGTGTACATATATATAAAGAAGATAAAAAATGTCAAGGACAGTATTGTCACAATTTTTATGACTTGGTGTAATTGAAGTGACAGAGGTTTCACTTAGATCTATCATTGACATTATGTTTATCAGTGAAAAGATTCTCTCCAATTGAATTCTCCAATTTTTTTTTTAATACAAGATAGAATTTCTATTCTAGCTTAATCGAAGTGTATATGTGTGTGAAGCTCCCTCCTGGAGACTTGAACCCCGGCCCTTGCCCCCCACATTTCACAAGCATTTATATTTGTGGATTGACCACTGCACCAAGGGTGTGTGGTGGTTAATTCTTCAATTTTTATTTAGATGTAAGACATGTGGTATTTAAAACTTAAATAAATACCACTTTGTTGGTGGAAATGAAAAAAGAGTAAAACAAATGCAAAATGTCAAGAAGTCGAGAGGGTTCACTTTGTAGGGACATTGTACTAGACATGTGATATATAAAACTTAAATGTATACCACTTTGTTGGTGAAAATGAAAAAAGAGTAAAACAAATGCAAAATGTCAAGAAGTTGAGAGGGTTCACTTTGTAGGGACATTGTACTCGGAAAATTTTTCTCTAAGCAATTTTGCAACGTCATGAATGGTAGCGTCGCAGCCAGAGCATATATACCTTCCCTCTGCCTTTGGATGCTCATACAGAAAAATGTGAGCATTGCAGAGGTCATCCAAGTGAACAAATTGGGTTTGCTTCAATATCGAATAATGAGCTTCATTCCCTGCAATGGAACATGTTAATGTAAATTTCAAGGGACAAGTGAATTGAACTACATGTTCAATGATAACAAGGGCATGGCAACTTGTACCTGTGATAGGAGAAAGAGCAGTAATGAGACTTGGTGGCATTGATGGCATAAGGAATGAACCAACCACAAGAGGTGGGATTATAGTGATGAAATCCAAATTGTTCTCTTTGGCAAACTTCCATGCAGCTTGCTCAGCCAGTGACTTGGACACGAAATACATCTGCGCACCCAAACAAATTGCTTAGAATATACATTATCCCAACCACTTACTTATGCTCTGTTTGTTTCGAAATAAAATATTTTCAGCTATTTAGTGTGACATGTAAAATTTTTCAAGTACAAACCACCAAAGCTGGCAGCTCAGCCACCAGAGATGCTGGTGCTGAAAGTTTGGTGATTGGATCGCCATTCCAGCTGCTAAACTAGTAGTTTTGGCAACCTGACCATAGGCACTAGCCTACAGAGCAGCGACTCCGCTGACTGAACCAACAGTTTGTGAAGTCGGTGGCTTGTTATCCTAATGCATATTGTTTTGGAGTGGCCTATAAGACTTAATGTCCTATTTCAAGTACAAGTATAATTCCTAATTGGTTTAGGACTGTTAATTTGATACACAACCGGCTTAGATATCCAAGTTCAACTTGGAATTGATTTGGACCTCACGTGCTCAAGAGATGAGATTTAAGAGTTCCACTTGAAGTAGTCTTTGCTTGGATTAGTAGCTGCACATGTATGTAAGGAAGTTGCATGGAATACAATTCTATTGCTACAAGGACTCATCTTTTGCCGACTTAATACTCTATATAAGGAGAGGTGCTACGGCAATTGTAAAGAAGAAAATAGAGAGTGAAAGAGTGAGATTGGTTGCTGCATATTATTGTGAGAGTTCTCTAGTTTAGCATAGGATGCAAGGTCTTCTCTATTCCTTGTATTTGTGAGAGAGCTATTGGGTGCATTGGGGATTGGTTGTGTGAGAATATTGATACACCAACTTGTATATCTCCATATTTGATTAGTGAAATTTCTTTGTCGTTGCCCGTGGATGTAGGCCAAAAGCTGAACCACGTAAATCCTTGGTGTTCTTTTGTTTGTGTGTGTTTATTTTTTGAGTTTGGGTTCGCTTCGTTCCTATTGTTTATTTCTTGGAGATCTTTCTATAGTCATAATATTTTCACAATCAATATTGAGGTGGGAGTGCTATCCGGAGGCGCTTTCCTACAACACAGTTCTGTCGTCTCTAGCTACTTGACTACCAACACCAACTGCCCAATGTGCTAGACTGATGGCCTAGCCACCCTATGGGAGAGGGTAACTGTGTATTTTTATAAAATGTTTTACCAAGTTTTTAAAGGTAAAACGTTTTATAAATTTTTATAATTGATTTTATGGCAAACAAAAAATATTTTACAAGTATAACCATATTTTACTGCATAATAAATTCTATACATAAAAAAATATTTTACTTCAAAACAAATAGAATGTAATAAACAATGGTTCCAAGCATGCTTGGAGCCTTGAGCTCTAACCCAATAAAACCAAACACAAACATTAGATAACAACTAAAGGAAAAGGTTTGACCTCTAACCATCAATAGGAAAACGACATTTTTAGTGTCGTGCAACACACTTGATGCACTTAATTAGATAAAATTTCTATTCCTATTAGTGATTGGAGCATGTTTGGAACCAAATTTTGTTGACGAGTAAAATAATCAATAAATAAATAAAACCTTACCCATCCAGTCATTTTTTTATTGCGGCAAAATTCAACATCAGTCCAACAGTTTTCGTCATATACTGGCTTTTCATGCTCTCCAAATCTGACTGCTGATGCAGATGATGTGAATACCAGCTTTCGGACAGTTTTTGCATTCACACATGCTTTCATGATGCTTAGCATCCCAGTTATCGTGGGCTTTATCACTTCGTTCTGCATAGCAAACATTTAGTTAGGACTCTAATGGAGTGATATAGAATTTGGATATTTTCAATTCATTTACTTATTTGGCATAAAAAAAAATTAGTTCAGTATTAGTAAAAGAGTAATGTTACAATTACAAATTTTTTTAGAAAGTCTACTAATGCAATTTGACACCTGTTAATGTGACAAATTATTACTAGTATGTAAACGAAATGATGTCAGTGAAGGGCTCAAATGAAAACTAGTGAAGACTTGTCAACTCAACAGATGTGACCCTTTTCCCTCTCCCTTGTGTGTGTGTGTGTGTGTTTGTTTCTCAAAAAAAGAATTGGTAATTGTCCCACATTGCTTAAGAGAGCGTGTTGTGTAGTATAACTTGTCTCACCCTCCCTTAAAAGTTACCATGGCTTTTGAGTGGAGTTGTGGTGTACCTTTGTGTTAGAACCCTTTTCTCTCTCCCTTGTGTGTGTGTGTGTGTGTGTGTGTTTGTTTCTCAAAAAAATAAAAAATTCAACAGATGTGAAAAAAATTGTCAAAATTTTTGTGCATATAACATTACTTAAAATTTTAAAAATATTTTACAAACTATTAATATGACAAGTTTTTACTAGTATTTATCATGGTCCACTACTGACATTACTTTTTATTTACCAATAATCACTTACACAAATGAAAACTAGTGAAAGCTTGACAACTCAACAAATGTGAAAAAAGTTGTCAAAATTTTTTTGCATATACCATTATTCAAAATTTTAAAAATGAGGCAAATTTTTACTAGTTTTTATCATAGCCCACTATTGACATAATTTTTTTTTACTAACAACTGTTTCTAAAAAGGTTTTTAGTATTAGAGTTTTCTTTTTTTTTTTGGGGGGGGGGGGGGGGTGTTAGAAACCAAATTCTCTTATTCACACTAAGCACGATACAATAAACGAGTTTGGCATCCATTTTTGAGGTGAAAACTCAAAATCAGACCTCAGGGTCCTTGGACTTGAAGTCCATGGGTGTGGCCACATGGAAAACACCATTGCACCCTTTGATAGCTTCATCAAAGCTTCCCTCTTCATTCAGGTCTGCCTTCCACAGTGTCAGGTGTGTCGAAGCCTTCGGCAATTCCAACAAATGCTTCACCTTCTTCATATTCTCTAAAATCAATACACAAAAAACGCCCCCAAAAAGGAAAAAAAAAATCAGAATTTATGCATCAATAGAAATTTCTAGGTATATAATTCGATATATAGTAGCCTTCTCACAATGTATTAGGTTGTGTATGGTTTAAGTTCAAGGCAAAACAACATGATTTTAATCGGGTTTGTTCGGCAAAATTTGCCAAATAGTATGTTTTTAGAAAAATTTTAGGGAAGCAATACACGAAAAAAGTTATTTAGTTAATTAAATTGATTTTGGAAGTCGAGTTTGGCAAACTCGACTTCCAAGCAGGACCAAGCAGGATGCATCAATATTGCTTGGAAGTCGAGTTTGTCAAACTCAACTTTCAGCCCAAAGTTGAGTTTGCCAAACTCGACTTCCAAAAACAGTCTAACTAACTAAAAAACTTCAAACATATGCTATTCACCGAATTTTTTTCTAAAAAGTACTATTAAGCAAATTTTGCCGGGTTTGTTCCTTTTCTTTTCTTTTTTTACCCAATTCAATAATCTTAAGCACTATATTTTAAGTTATTACTACTAAGTAACTTCCTAAAATCAAATTTGAACTGGAAAAAAAAATATAAGAACATAAGAACAAACAAGAAGAACATTCAGATAGTCTTTTAGAAATGAGATTTGGTCATTTTCTTTCTCAAAAAAAAAAAAAAAAAAAATTGGTCATTTCATTTGTTTTCGTTGCTACATAATGCATAATGTCATTCCCATTGAATAAGCTCATTAAATTTTTTTAAATAAAATTGACAATGAGTTATAATTTAAATCACACTTCTTCCCTAAATAAGGTGAAGAACTTGGTTATGGATTTTTGAGAGATTTTCAACTTATGGCGCCTGCTCTTGATGATAGCTCTTTATCATCAAACTATGACATCAATCAATTTTTTGGTGTAAGCGAGGATTGAATTCTAGATCTCTTATTCAACCATAAAAAATTTTACCAGTTGAACTTGGTTATGGATTTAAGTCACCATGTATGCGTTTAAGTTAACATGCTTTATATATATATATATATATAGATTTAATAAAATTTTCTAGATTTCTTATTTAACAATAAAAAACTTTATCTATTGAGCTAACTAGAACCTAATGTTAAGTTAACATACTAATTTAAGGTTTTTCTCATTATAGAATATGCATTTCTATGCAGCAATAAAGTTATAATTTTATTTTAAGGAGCAAAACCAAATATGAAATAATAAATCATTTTAATAATTAAATAAAATTTTAATTAATCTATATATATATATAATAATAATAATAATAGGTAAAGCAAAGAGAAAATCTAATTAAGTTTCAAATTGGAATTTAATTAGAGTCTAATTTTGCGCCATGTGTCTCATTTAATCTAAATTTTAGAATTTTGTGCAAAGTGAGTTAATTTAGTGTAAAAATTGAATTTCAATTAGAGTTTAATTTTGTTCCACGTGTCCAATCTTATCTAAATTTTTAAATTTTTGTGCCAAATTAGTTAATTTAGTGTAGAAAACGATGAATTCAATATAATAAACCATAAAAAACATAATCATATACCTATAAAAAAATTCAAATTTATAAGTCATCTATATATATATATATATATATATATATATATTAATAGGTAAAACTTAGAGAAAATTGAATTAGAATTTGAAATTATAATCTAATTTTGTGCCATGTGTCTAAATTTATGTGGAAACTACATCATAATTATACACTTAAACTTGTGCCATGTGTTTACTTAAAATTTTTAATTTTTGTGTCAAGTGAGTGCAAAATACTAAGAATCTAATATTAATAAACTATAAAATTAAAAAAAAAAATCACATATACTCAATAAAAATCACCACATATTTCTCAAAAAATAAATAAAATAAAAATCATCACAAAACAAATATCACCACACGTTCTATCTTAAAAAATTAGAAAAAAAATGATCATAAGTAGTATTAAATTTAGATAAGAATTTTAATATGTGACTAATTATGTTTACTTAAAAAAAATAATTTAACTAATTATCTATATTTTTTGATAAAAATTATGTTTAATTTTAAATGTATCTATATGTATGCATGAATGCATATGTTACATGCTTTAAAAAAAAATTGACTAATTATTTATATTTTTATAATAAAAATTTTGTTTAATTTTAAATACATCCATGCGTTTGCATGCAGTTATATGCTAGTTAGTATATAAAAGGACTGTACTTTTCACTACTCATCTTATATCAATAGTTTGCTCATTCTGTATTGATTGGAATCCATTTAGACATTGATTGAATTACAACCTCATTCATTATTTAAAGTACAAAATTTCTTTAAATTAGTATTGCTCAAGGATATTCATAAATCATTTAAAGTATATAATTTCTTTAAATGATTTAGTCTTTGGCCATATTATTTTATTTTCTGTTCATGAGACATCTTAGAAACCCATAGGCAAATAGTGCGATGGATTGAACTTGAGACCTCTTAGTTTATTTTATTATTTTATAATTAGATATATAGTTACGCCAGGAGACGATGGTTTTGAACCTTGGATGTCATGAACTTACCAAGAGATGCCAATTAGCTGAAACCTCTCAATTTGGTAAACCAAAATATGATTTCTATTAAAAACAAAACAAAAGTACAATATGATTTAGTTGTGTTAATATGATTCATGGTGCCTAAAGAAATAAATATTAACTAAAAATTTGAGCATATATGGTGCTAACTTTAACAAGTAATTAATTAAAAATCAACAATAAACGAAAATAAATTTAATTTCGCAAAAGAATTATGGATACAGTTTATAATTCTTAAACAAGTGATTCAATGCTAAGAATTTATTGAAAATAAGCTTATTACATACATGACTTAATTAATTCCATAGAAAAGTAATTTGGTGACTAAAATCATTATAAAAAGAATGAATATAAAACATCAAAATATTTACAAGGAGTTCTTTTTAAATATTTTTAAGTAAAAAAATAATTATTTTGACCTTTATCAACAATTAAGTTTAAAAAAAAAAAAAAATCTTTTTGCATAGTTTCTTATACGTTAAACCCTTAAAATAGAGCAAAATTTTCCACACAAATAAATTTATAATAAAAAAATACATGCAATTATTTAAATATAGAAAATTAATTAATCAAATACTATATGAGAAAAGTTAGATCACATAAGTCATAGTTACGTTGAGTGGTTTTTTTGTCTTTTTCATAATGATTATACTCTTTTGGTGTTAAGTGACTATCCGTTATTACATATTTTGGTAAATTACATAAATTCCCTATAGTTTCTATTTATTTCAAATTAGATCCTAAGTTTTTAAAAAACTTCAATTAACATCATGAGCTATTTATATCATTCAATTCACGTCATCAATGAGTCACTATTAATTAAAAGAAATAGTTTCTCAAAAAAAAAAATTAAAAGAAATAAAAATTCACATAAGTTGTAACTAAAAACTATCTAAAAAAACACTTCCATGAAAAATTATAATTAAGACCTCTAATATAATATATGAAATTTTGTGATGATTATCAATAATTAAGTTTTTATTACCAAAGCATTTACAATAAATTACATAATATATAAGTTCGAGACCCACTCAAGGTCTAGGCCTAAGGCCCCTCTCCCCTAATTTTGTTTTTAAGATCCCAATTACATAAATAAAAGGTCCTTAATTTTGTTCAAAAAAAGTCCCAAAATTCGAAAAATGATCATTTTTTTTTAAAAGAAAACAATAAATAGGTATATTTTGCATTCTTTTCCCCACCTCCAAGAAGATCCTCGAAATATTTTGTCAATAGGAACTCAACTCAATTAAAATCCTAAACAATTTAATTAAAAAATTATGTATGTGCCTAATAATCATTGACAATCTATTTTCCTAACAACTTGATACTTTAGTTTTTGTAAATCAATAAATGAAGTTGCAATAATATAATAAATTAGATTATATTGATCTACCATTTAAAATTTATTTTATTA
The DNA here is from genome assembly GCA_033629205.1 of Lithocarpus polystachyus. Taxonomy (NCBI): domain Eukaryota; kingdom Viridiplantae; phylum Streptophyta; class Magnoliopsida; order Fagales; family Fagaceae; genus Lithocarpus; species Lithocarpus polystachyus. Next base: position 10,075,253 of record CM066163.1, on the reverse strand, counting down.
TTGTAATATTATGATTTTAATTGGGTCACTATTGTTAATTGTAATTATAGATGTTTCTTACAAAAATTGTAATTATAGATAGTAGTATAATTGGTTGGCACCTCCTTGTATTTCCAATGGAGACATTTAGGATTCAAATCCTCTCCTATCCATTGTAACTGTTGAATTATAAAATTTTTAAAGATAATTGAAAAAAAATTAATTAAACCGAAACGCAAAACCTTAATTAGTATTATTGCATATATAAATAAAAGACAAATGGTTTCTATAATATATATAATATTAATTAATATTTAAGTATTATAGAAAACTCCATTTAAATTATTGTCTTAAGCCTTAGAATGTATTGAGTCTGGTGGGTTTTGATTAACTCAACTTGTAAAAAAATTTTTGTTATTGAATAAAAAATCTAGAGTTTGAACATATTTTACACCAAAAACCAATCTTTATTTTTTATTTTTGAGAAGATACACCAAAAACCTTTTTTTTTTTTTTTTTAAAGAAAGTTTCAACCTATATCTTCTACTTCTATGATAGCTCTTTTATCATTAAATCGAGACATCAATCTGTTTTTTATGTAGGCGAGGATTGAACCCTAAATCTCTTATTCAACAATTAAAAACTTAAAAGTTCAGCTAACTATAACTCACATCTAAAAATCAATTGATGTCTTTTTTTTTTTTTTTGAGAGAGTTTCAACTTATAGCGTTTGCTCTTGATGATAATTCTCAACCATAAAAAACTTTACCAATTGAGCTATTTGGAACCTATATTAATTAATATCTTAATAAAATGATAAATATCAATTATCATGTAACGTCTATTAATAAAAAATGAAAATAAAGTATCATGTCGGTGGCTTGAATTGTACAATTGTGCACATGAATATTGTACATGTGGTCGTAGGGTTACCAAAAAGGTTTTTTTTTTTTTTTTTATTTTATTTTTTTTTAAGGTTTGACAAGAAATGAACCTGGATCGCGCACGGTAGCTCTGACTGTATAATTGTGCTCTAGAAGTCTCATGACAAGCCATGATCCAACAAAACCAGCTGCTCCAGTAACGCAGACTGTTTCAGAAGTTGAACCCATAATAATTCTGATCAAAACAAAAACAATATGAATATTTATATATATATATATAAATAAATAAATAAATAAATATATATATATATATATTTATATATATATATATATATATATATAATTTGATGGGAAAGACACGCTAGGAGAGAAATCAGAAATATATTTTGATGGGAAAGACTAATGCATTGTGCTGGGGATGAATGGTAACTTATATATATGTGTGTGTGTGTAGTAGAAGTATATAGTAGTCAACACATTTTATTTGGTTCAAGCTTCCCACACATGATTACTTAACCAGTTGGTGGTGAGGGCGTGACACTTACCACTTTGTCATTTTCTTGTAAATATGTAACATCTAACATACCTGGTGGAGCCAAGGGGGTCGGGGAGGCACTTGCCCCCCTAGCCCCGCCCAAAAAATCTATTAATATTTCTTTTATTATATTATATAACACAATAAATGTATTTAAAAATTATATAAATAAATGGTTAATAAATAGGATGGTTTTTTATACCAAAACCAAAACCCTCTTGATATAATATTTTTTATAATTACAATTTTCAATTGATTTTTTTATGTAAATAAATCCCTAATAGATAAATAATATAATGAATATGTTATTTCATTTTGAATTTTCTTGCATTCAAATATTGCTTAATATACACATGAATGAATTGTTTTTTTGCAAATTGACCTCAAATACTCTGTGTGTGTGTGTGTGTGTGTGTGTGTGTGTTCGCTTGCACGTGCGTAAATGTGATGTCAAATGTAATTTTTGCCCTCCCTCAAGTCAGATCCTGGCTCTGCTACTGCTAAAATGTAAATTGACAAAAATTTATATAATTAAAATTGATTAATAAAATAGATAGTAAAACATAAAAGAATACAATTTACTTTATAAGCTACATCACGAGATTCACGATCACACAGTTCATATAGGTATAATAAAAAATAAAAATAAAAACAAAGATTATAAAATAATTTGAAATGAATAATAAAATTAGTTTTACTATAATGATTAAAAAAAATTAGTTTTACTATAAACATTTTAGCGACAGTAACTAAAAGTCTGATAGTTTATCAAATGTCCTACAATTTTAAAAATATTTATGGTGTATGATAAGTTTTTTCCTAATTAATAGTGATTCATTGAAAGCATGAATTGAAAAAATAAATGATTTAATTAAACCTTTTTAAAATTTAGAATTAATTTAAAAGCACCTGAATTATCGGGAAATTATATAATTTATCAAAATCTTTAATTAAAGTTAGCCACTTAGCACAAAGAAGATAAAGCCATTTGGCATAATCATGGATTTTAAGACTCACCTTCTTTTATATGACATAAAGTGATGTTAGGGAAAATATATCACATTTTGCACCCTATTATTACTTTCACGGTTAAGATAGATAAAAATTAATAGCATATGACTTGTACAAAATTTTTACTTGAGTAGTACACTGTTTAAAAACCAAAACACCCTTTACACAATCAATTAAAAACAAATGCTTTTTTTTTTCTTTTCAGGTCTCTCTCGCCCAACTGCTCTTCCCCTCTCTCTCACTCTTCTCCTCTTTCTCATCGTTCAGTTGCTCCTCTCCCCCAAATCAAACATACAAGTTATTAGTAAATATCTTGTAGATATTAGTTTAGCTTAGTAGTTTTATATTGTAGTTTGTAAATAACGTGGACTTCTTGTAGTGTCTTGTAGATATCTGTGAGTCTTGTAGATATTAGTTTAGTTTAGTAGTTTTATATTGTAGCTTGTAAATAATGTGTTGAGCTACATGCCACTTGTCATGTTTGTATTGGCTGACTTGGGATTGAATTTGGTTACTCTGTTTCTGTTATATATAAAGAAACATAGTCAGATATTTATACATGCAAAAAAATCATTTTTCTCAAAGTTCCAGAATGTTCATTCTCTCTCTCTCTGTATGCCTTCACGTCTCTGCATGCTTTCCGCCATTGCTGAACCTTCTTCAAGCTTGTTTTCTTTGATTTCAACAGTTATCTCTAAGTCCAAAACAAAATCATCAACGGTACCAAAACGAAATATGATGTACAAGAAACGCTCCATAACACAGATCAATATGGTTCCGTTTTGGGTAAAAGCTTTAGTTGTTGGGCCATGCTTGAAAGGTCGAATAGTTGCAAAATCAAGATCACATACGAACTGGGCCACTACGAGTTCAACATTACGAATAGTAGGAACCGGTTAACCGAAGAATGAAGTTTAAATCACTACACCATTAAAAGCTTACACAAGTTGTATATATTAACAATCCCAGTGGTTAACTTGGTTCCCAAACTCATTAAGGCTTTGGTATCTACCTGGTTGACTGGTAATCTGCTGAACATTATGTTTTGGATGGTTTTTCTATATCTATAATGCTTCAGCTACTATCTGGCCATTACCGAAATTAAGATGCAACGCAGCCATGGAAGGCGATATAGTTTCATCAACTACTATGCTTAGAAAGGGTCCAATTTTGTTGGGCTTAGAGATAACTTGTGAGTTTGATTTGGGGAAAGGAGCAGCTGGACACTGAGAAAGAGGAGAAGAGCTGTTGAACGAGAAAGAGAAAGACCTGAAAAAAGAAAAAAAAAAGAAAACGAAAGCATTTGTTTTTAATTGTGTGTGAAAAGAGTGTTCTGGTCTTTAAACAATGTGCTATTTAAGCAAAAATCATATGAAAGTCATGTGCTACTAATTTATGTCAACTTAACAGTAAAAGTAATGTTGGTGTACAAATTGTGCATTTGAATAGTTTAAGGTGCATGCAAAGTGTAATCTGGTGTATAGTTTAGAGTAATAAAATATAATTTCTTCCGATTTCAATGTGTAAATTTAGATTTTGTTGATTAAAATCTAAGGAAAAAGGGGTACACATCCACTGTAAAGGACAATATGGATACCACCGTTGCTCCCTCCTATACACCATTATGTGAAAAACTATAAAATTATTTTATTGCTTTCACCTATGGGATTCCACTCTAGTCCATCTTTATTTGTTTAGATTTTACCAAATGTTACATTCATGGTATCATGGACACCGCTATTGATTCCTCCTATAATTTATACTTACTTTTATTTATGAGGGGAATTAAGGATCAAATTTCATTATCCATTGTCATAACTATTGAATTATAATTTTTTTTTTAATAAAAAAAGTGAGTGAAAGAGAGGGAGCTAGGATTTTCAAACCATTAAGTTGGTCTTTCTCATAGAACTGTCTGACCAATTATATGGGCTTTCATGATAAGTTTAATGAGCTCAGTATAATGGAACCTAGATAGTAATGAAATTAGGAATTTATATTTAGGGGGTCAAATTAAAATGTGAAGATTTTTTTGGACAAAGTTTAGCTTCTATAAAGGTGATGGCTTGATGAGCATGACTTGCCTCCTCCTCCCATTCCAAAAAATAGGGGGGGGGGGGGTGAGTGTTAAGGAGTAAGAACTACTTGGAAATCATTATTTCTATATGAACTTGACAGATGGTTTTGCCGGAGTGGTCCAAGAAAGAACAGAGGATAAGTGGATAACAATATAATTTAGGAAAAAATGCAAAACTGACTCTCTAACTTTCACTCTTTTTCATTTCAGTCCTCTAACTTTCAGTTTTATCAATTTAGTCTTCTAACTTTTAATTTTTGTCAATTCATGATTCCATTAAACTCCAGTTATGGGATGCCGTTAATGTCATTGAAACGACGCTGTCCTTTATTTATTTATAAATTTGGAATTAAAAGAAAAGAGAAAAATCTAAAAAAATAAAAACATTTAAGGGGAATGACAACGTCGTTCCCCTTACTAGAAATCAAAACCGAGGAATCACTCGGTTTTCAGAAGGGGAACACATTTAAGGGGAATACGTTTTTGAGTTTTTTTTTTTTTGCATCTTTAATACTTTCGCTGTTGGGGAGGTGGATTCATCAAATTGTAGATCCCACCAGATTGTAGCAACAGAGAGATTGAAAGCATTTAGGATCACGTGGTGATGCCATTCACTTGCAATTTGTTGTGATTCTTCAGTTTTGATTTCAGGGAAAGGGGACCTTAATTTTTTTTTTTACAAATTTTTTTTCTTTTAATTCCTAAATTAAAAAAAAAGGGGAAAATGGTGTTGTTTCAGTGACATTAACGGCAGCCCATAACTAGGGTTTAATGGAATCCTGCATTGAAAAAAATTGAAAATTAGAGGACTGAATTGACAAAACTGAAAGTTAGAGGACTGAAATGAAAAAGAGTGAAAATTAGAGGATCAGTTTTACATCTTTGCCAATAATTTAATTCACCCAACACCTGCAGGGGTAACACACCATAGCTAGGTGTGGCGACTGGTGGTTGAGGATTGAATGAAAAATTTTATAGTCACTTGGGTATAGAATATTCCGCAGGAAAAAAAAAAAAAAAAAAAAAAAACCTTGGGTATAGCTTGGTCTTTCTAGAAAATACTAATAGTAATACTGAGCTTAACATTTAGGTAAAGTTTGCAAATTACTAAAAGGTTTTAGCTTTTGAAATAATTGATACTTAATTTGTAGTATCTATTGTTATTTTTCAGTAACAATTTATTTATTTATTTTTTTTCGATTTTGCTTACAAATTACAAATGAAGAAAGGTATTTACCGATCAAATCTTCATAGAAAGACACTTTTTTATTATTATTGGTAGGTGAACTTGTTAGAGCCCCCCATTGAATCAAAAAAAGATACACCACATTGTCCAAAAAAAAGAAAAAAAAAGAAAAGAAGATACACCAGTAGTAAGAGTGTATAGTAAAATGAGGGAATCACATTAGTGGATAGCACTCATTCATTAGATCGAAAGACATTTATTTTAATTTAATTGTGCACATATTTAAGCCCTGTCACATGAATCACAAAAGAAGCTAACAATTTTCAATCCTTTTTCGTGCCATTGACATTGTTTTCACCAGCAGCAGGAAGCAATCCCTTGGCTCGGCATGTTTCAACAGCTCCTAGAAACATGTCCTCCAAGTTGTATTTGAACTCAAACCCCAAGTCCTTAAGCTTTTTGGAAGAGAAACTGACAATCTCCAAGTTGTCATCGATACCTTTGAACCTGAGAATCAATGCTTAATTGTCTCAGTGGCCAAGCTCATAGTTGTGCCAGATAACATAAATTAAGAAGAAAAACAATGTTAGCAAAATGCCAAATACGGTGAGAATTAAAAATGAGCTTACTTTGTAGGAACATTATACTCTGGAAAATTTTCTCTAAGCAATTTCGCAATGTCATGAATGGTAGCATCGGTCCGGGAGCATATATACCTTCCTTCTGCCTTTGGATTCTCATACAAATATATATGAGAATTCACGAGATCATCCAAGTGAACAAATTGGCATTGCTTTAAGATCGAGTAAAGAGCTTCATGACCTGTAATTAAATAAGTTAGTTTTTGCAACAAAACAATAAAACTTAGGTATAGTCATTTAGGTATTGTTCCTTATGTTTTCAAATTAAATTAAACCATGTACGTGATTGCATTGACTAACATAGCACAGAATATGGGATTCATTGGCCAATGCAGTCATATAGTTGAATTTAACCAACACCTAAAGAATTTTAGGTAGATTTTATATAGGTTAAGTAATTAAGTTTCATGATTTTAGTACAATGTCACAATGGCAATAGCAATATGTACCAGTGATAGGAGAAAGTCCGGTTGTAAGACTTGGTGGCATTGATGACATGATAAATGGACCAACCACAAGTGTTGGTAGAATACTGATGAAATCCAAATTGTTTTCTTTGGCAAACTTCCATGCGGCTTGTTCAGCAAGTGTCTTGGACACGAAATACATCTGAACACAGAAGAATTACTCATATCATTCATCACTTAGTTTGCCAAACAAAATTAGATACAAACCAGAACAATGGTATATCTATGGGAAAATTTATAAATATAACAAAAGAGAGACAAAATGAAACGAAATGAATGCTAACCCATCCGGTCATCTTTTTCTTCCGGACAAATTCAACATCAGTCCAGCAATTTTCATCATAAACAGGCTTTATGTGTTCTTCAATATTGACAGTTCCTGCAGAGGATGTGAATACTAGTCTTCGAACAGTTTTTGCATTGACACAAGCTTTCATGATGCTTAACACGCCATTTATCGTTGGCTTTATCACTTCATTCTGCAATGCAAATATTCAAAATTGAATGAATGTAGAGTAGGTGTAGGTCAAAAAGTTGGAAATTCATGTGCCAATGGGTTTTAAATGGCACTTATTACTGGTTTTTTTTGGGTGCTCCTCTTCAACAGTATAGAAAAATAGGGTGATCATCTAAGTGTTCACATTTCCCTTTTTTTTTTTTTTGGTTGTTGTTGTTGTGTGTGTGGCGATCCTCTCTTTTTAAATCCCTCTAATCAAACCAAACATATTTCCTATTATTTTATAGAGCATTTTTTTTAATAGCTAGTTATAAAAAACTAATATGACAAAAAATATGACCCATTCCATGTTAATAACCAAATAAATAAATTTATTTATTACTACTTTATCGTATGAATAAAAAAATTACACATTTATAAGGTTTATGTCAAAAAAAAAAAAGTTATTGTATTTTTACCATTTGACCACCCCTTATTATTGGAATGATTAATACAATTTGTTAATTAGCTAGGGTAGGCATACTAAAAAATTTATTGCATAGAACTTACAAACTAATCACAAAAAAAGTGATTCTAGGGATTCTAAAAAATTTATTACATAAAGTTTATAAATTGGTGTGTCACCAATCACCACAAAACAATTCATTCATTTATGGGAAATGTTAACGAATGCTCTTAGGTCATTGGTTAACAATCCATTTAAAGAAAGTTTTTTTAGGAAAAGAAAAAAAGCAATTAATATTTTAACAGTTTTTTTCATTTTCCATAAAAATGATGTCAAAACTTTCCTAAAATGGATTGTTAACTAATGCCTCAAAGGCACTCGTTAGCATGACCCTTCATTTATTAGGTAGTTGAAACCTACTAATTACATTCATTGATATGCCAGTTTGTAAGTTTAAGATGTACAATTTGTAATAATTTTAGCATTTTTTTCCATCACGAAAAAAGCAATTTAAAAGTTTAATATTTATTAAGTGGTTGAACCATGCCGTTTCTTATCACATCAATTTGTAAATTTTATTTAATAAATATTATATTAATTTAACATTTTTATATGAATAATATTATAGACACGACATTTTTCATTCTAATTGAGTTATTAATATTAACAATTCTTTTTTTTTTCTTAATTTTCATTTGGCCCACCAGTCCACCACCTAATAATACAACTTGTGAAATGCATTTGTCAAACCTTTGATCGCCAAAACACTTATTGTCGCTGTTTGTTGTGTAGTATTTTTCTTTTAAGTAATGCTAAGACTACTTAAGATGATATAATTTGTGCAACAAGTCGCTCACATGACAAGTTGTGAGAGATAAAATTATGATGATGGGTTTATGTGAGAACACATTTCTATCACTCGCAACTCACCCCATGAACAAATTATGGTACAAGAACATGCAATTTATCAATGTACACTGTGAGGCCCATTTTAAAAGGACATGCGATTTCGAAATACAATGTGAGGCCCATATTAAAAGTACACGAGAATTATCTATGTACACTTACGGTGTGTTTAGATATCGTTTATTTATTAAAAATTGAAAACTTATTACTGAAAATATTATAGTAAAATAATTTTTAAAAATATAAATATTACCGTGGGATCTAAATATACCTAAAAATTTATAAAAAAGTGAGTTTGATGGTATGTGTCCTCGTAAGATCCACTAAAAAAGGCAACACGCCGATTGGGCAAAACGCCTAATCCAACACAGATAACACAGACAAGATAATTGGTGATAGCTAGCAACAGACAAGAGAGTATGACTTTTCTTTTTTCTCCCATTCATTCCGGCCTAACTTTCGAGTTTCTACATCCTAAATTGCGGCCACCACAGCTGCTAGACACTCCAATTATCACTGCTTAATTACGAAAATAAATCCAACACAGACAAACAAATTAACATATTGATAGTTCTCTTTTCAGATACAAAGATTGATCATGCCCTTTATATCAATATTTGAAAAGTCCAGGAAAAGAAACAAAAAGCAACAAGCAAAGTCATTGTTTCTTGTATCATATTTATTTTTGAGGTCAACACCAAAAACCTTACCTCAGGGTCCTTGGGCTCGAAGTCCATGGGCGTGGCCACATGGAAAACACCAGTGCACCCTTTAATTGCTTCATCAAAGCTTCCCTCTTCATTCAGGTCAGCCTTCCACAAGGTCAGGTGCGTCGATGCCTTAGGCAAATCTATCAAATGCTTTACCTTCTTCAAGTTCTCTGCAACCCACCACAACCAAACAAAAATCGTTAAGAATAATAAGACTTTTTATGTTCCTGTCACGACTTGATGTGTTCGTGAGTGATAGAGAAAAAGTAGTCAGTTGATTTAAATTGTTTATTACTCACAGTCGATCCCATCAGAATCGAAAAAAGTTGTGGTAATAACTGAGAAAAGAAATACAAAACCAGACCTGGGTCTCTCACGGTGGCTCTGACAGTGTAACCACGCTCTAGGAGTCTCATGACCAGCCATGATCCTATGAACCCAGCAGCACCAGTAACACAAACGGTCTCCTCTGACCCCATGTTAATTGTCTTTACTTGTTTAATAAAATTAAAAGTATAAAGATTGTTTGGTAATGAAAATAAAATATTAACGCCAATAATGGTGTTTGGGGGTCTTGCAATGCTTGACTATAAATAGTCATCCATGCCTTGTCTAGTGCCTTGTTTGCTATGGCACCTAACACAATTTTTGTCGCACAGCTAAATCTCACGTGATTATCACTTACCAGCCAGTAATCGCACGTGTTTGCTACCACGAAGTTGTAGTGGTAGATGGAAGAGCTAAAGTCTAAAAACACCTATTCTTTGCTCAAAAAATAAAAAAGACACCTAATCTCGGAACTATTATGTTCTCAAAAAAAAAAAAAAAAAATCTCGGAACTATTATTTTCCCATTATGGCCTAGAATTTTTGGCTTTCTAAATAAGTTTGAACCTTGGGACTTTCATGTCATTAGGCTCAACGGATATCCTAACTTATATTAATTGTCATCTCGTTTATTGAGCAAAGCATCATGTACACAATGGGCTATAGGTCTACAAGCCTGCTTCGTTCTTCTATCTATGTCAATTAGGTTTCGGGTCCTTTGATCTGTGCAAAGCTTAACACTGAGATTTTTTTTTTTTTTTTTTTGTCCAGTTCCATGATTATTACTCTGTATTATCATGTTAATTCAATAATCAGTTTTTGGTTTAAGTGATGTTCAACTTCATATTTCTTATTCTTTTTTTTGATAAACAACTAACTGGAATGACATTGCAAGATAGAAAAGGGAATACAACAAAGCCATAGTAAAGCTCAACACAGACAAACTAAACACAATCTTTCTGGACAACGTGAATCACCATGGGAGGACAAACTCCCTTCCAAACCTGAGAGTCTTCATTTTGCCTTGCGTACTGTGCAAGCTCATGAGCTGCTCTGTTGTAATCTCTTTTCACATGTTTGATTTTCCAGCTGCTAAAAGCAGAAAGCAAACTAAGAATTCCTTGATACACATGACCAAGACAGCCATTAGTTTCAGCTGCTAAGACACTATGAACAGCAGTTAATGAGTCAGATTCCAAAATGACTTGAGATATCTTTTGCTCTTTGGCAAGAATTAGACCCCACTCCATGGCTATCGCTTCAACCTCCTCCACCGAGTATCGACCTTGAAGGTATTTACAGCAGGCAACATAAACAGAACCAGTGGTATCTCTTATAACAACACCCACACTTGAGTTCCTGCTGCTTTCAGATGTTGCTCCATCAACATTGATCTTAAAAACTCCTGGAGGGGGCGCAGTCCACTTCTCTTCTTTCCAAGCCAAGTGTTGAGAGCGAGCTATTGAGGCATTCTTGCATTCTAGAATATAATTTCTAGCATAACTCCAAATATGATCAGGGGGTTCTCAAGCCCCCGACAGTTCCACCGTTGCACGAGCTTGCGCAACACACGAACTGACCGGGGGTTCTCAAGCCCCCGACAGTTCCACCCTAAAGCAATCATTGGTCTAGGCGGTGCTGCATAGCAGTCACCCCCGTTTCAGCATAAGAGTATTCCCCCCCCCCATCATCATAAGAGTATTCACCCCCATCATATTTTTCTTCACATAAGCGTTTCTAGACTCTACCGTTAGAAATAAAAGACATTTCTTCATTACCATTTCTTTTTTTACTTACCTCTTGGGCTTGTTCAGACTTCTCCACATTTTGGGCTTTGCCTTTTTCCCTTGCCATCTTTTTTATTTTACCACTAGCAACTTGTTTAAACTTACGGCCTGGGCTTTGTAGCTGCCCATTCCTTTCCTCACTTGGGCTTTCTTTCTCTTTTGGCTTTATTGGGCTTAACCCTTTAAGCTCTCTTATAACCGGCCCACCCTTCTTTTCAACTGCTATCTGACTAACCTCATTCCTTTGCACTTCGTTTCTGACCAAACCAACTCTAACACCCATTTTCTCATCACATGCCTTTAGTTCCATCCTAACTTTCAAAGCTTCTGGTACCCTGTTATCCCATCCTATTTGCTCTCCCTGCCCCTTATGCTCAGAAGACGTGACATCACACTTGACAGGAACCTTCACTGTGTTCAAGGGAGCAACATCCATCATGACAGTTGTACCACTCTCTTCACCAGCTCCTCCACCCACCACCAATGCAGGCAATGACGCAGCTAGTGAGGTTCATATTTCTTATTCAATGGCAAGATTATTTATTAGTTAAATTAACTAAAACCCTCTATTTTTTTTTCAAATGTTGATTATTAAGATTTGAGTTTGTTTTAGTATAAGATCTCAGTTTATTCCTATAAAACAAATCTCAGTTTTTTTTAATTGCATAGCTTTTTATAGTTTTATTTTTGTAGGTATAAATATACTTTTGTGCAACTTATTTACGGACAATTTAACACACTTTGATAGAAGACAAAATTAATAGATGATATTGATATCATATAACTTGGGTTGATCATGGTTGGATGTCCCATGGCAGCAAATAATAACCTAGATCCAGTGGCAAATGCATGTTTTGAATCCCATGTATTTCCCACTACATGGGTATTAGAGATTTCGAAACTACTAATGATTCATTTCTTATGAATTAGGCATGGCAAATATGGCGGAACCCGCATTCTCTATTAGCCAAAATTTTCTCCCAAAAGCATTACCAAACAACTGATTTCTTGCAGACCACTTCGTATACTAGATCTCACTCGTGGAAGGCTCTGTTGCAGGGGCGGGACCTCTTGCAGGGTGGTTTGCGATGGATTATTCGTAATGGCTGTAATATAAATTTTTGGATGGATCATTGGCTGCCATCCGAGGTCTCATTCATGGCCCACTTCTTCCTCACGAATATGAGTTTAAAGTGACTAGAATGATCATTGATACTCACCAATGAGAATTCACATCTTTTAGGGAAAATTATTAGGTGCTCCCAGAGTACCATAAATGCGTACTCCTCCCTCTCACATGAATTGTGGGTCCCACCATGAATTTAATTAGTGGGACCTACAATTATGTGAGAGGAGGGAGTATGCATTTATTGTACTCTGGAAATACTCAATTAATTTCCCACCTCTTAACATGGTATTTCTATCGACAATAACCCAATTTATTTATGCTTAGCCATTGCCTATTCTTGGTTCTCCTGCTACTCTTACAGATGACAGTGTCTGGGACCATTGTGCGGGTATTTGCTCAGTAAAATCCGCTTACCATTCTCTTTTACCTAAATCCAACGAGGCTACATGGCGGACATCGGTAACATGGTCTTGGATTTGGAAGTTAAAAATACTTCCTAAAATTCAACTTTTCATTTGGAAATGTGCGCACCATCGTATTTCCACCAAATCAGTCATTTTCCCTCATGTTGCCTTAAGTGACCAAGTGTGTCCCCATTTCAATGTTGCAATGAGATTGAAACGCCAATTTATGTTCTGCGTGATTGCCACTTTGCACGTCATATTTGGTCCTCCTTTCCTGTGCACTTCCTTATTTCTGATTTTTTCAAGCTTGAGCTCCACGCTTGGTGTAAACTTAATTCGCCTTTGTGTTATATCCCATGGAACATTATATTCGCTTTTACCATATGGGCGATCTGGTTGGGTCGAAATTCTTTGATATTTTCAGGAAAATTCATTCCTTATCATGTTTTAAAACAAAATGCTATATCTCATGCCACCAAGTTTTCTTCCTTAGCACCATTCCGTTAGGGCACTCATCCCCGTCTTCCCACAAATATATTAGGTGGAGCTCGGCTCCTTTCCCTTACGTTACTCTTAATATAGATGGAAGCTCATTAGGTAACCCCGAAAAGTCTGGTGCTGGTGGCGTGGCACGCTCAGCCAATGGAGAATGGTTGTGGGGTTTCTCCTTACACCTGGGAGTCGTTGGCTTGAGCATGGGCCAAGGGGCATCGCCGAGTTTGTCTTCAAACAGATTCTCTTCTTGCTTACAAATGGTTGAATACTAATAAAGATTATCCAATGAAATTTGCTAACTTGATTTTGGATTGCAGGTGGCTCCTCAACAGGGACTGGGAGGAGCGCATTAAACATATATGGAGAGAGGCTAACAGCTGTGCAGACTTACTGGCAAAGAGGGGTGATTCTCAATCGTAACGGGAAGTGTTGTATGATACATACCCCACCTTTGTCGCAATGTTTATATTGGGACTCCATGAGTTTTGTCTCATCTCGGAGTCGTCGCAGTTAATAAGGATCCAGTGGTGTTTTGTTTAGTTTCAGCTATTTCTCTCTTCGGGTTGGTGTTGTTCGATTTGTGTTTAGTTTGCTTCGGTTTAGTTTGTGTGTTGATGTGTTTCCTTGCACTGTAGTCTTGTTGTAATATTTCTATTTGTAAGACTCCTATTTATCTAATATATCTCCCGTTTATGCAAACAAAAAAAAAAAAATGCATGTTTTGGGTTTGAGGATCATTGCCTTGCTAAAAGGTTTAGATCCTGGAGCCCAAAACACTTGAAAGGTTATGGAAATCTCTGAAGCTTAATGTGTCTTGAGTTGCCTTGCTAAAAGGTTTAGGGTTTGTTTGGTTTGAGCAAAAAAGGGGTATATTTTGTATTCATTTTCAGTTTTTTGTGGGACCTATCATTAAAAAACTTGTTTGGCTTTATATTTGTATTTAGTTTTCAATTTTAGTATCCAAAAAAATAGGATTTGAATACAAAAACTGAATACAACTTTTTGGTGTTTTTATTTTCTTGAAAATGAATACAGTGGTATTTTTTGTAAAAAAAAAATCAAATTTGTGGGTCCCACTATCACTGACTTGTCACATCAAAGAACTTTCCCAATCTATATTTGTTGGTGGTTGTCATAAAAAAAGTGAAGGGGAAGACAAAGTAGAAAATGATATCAAACAAAAAAAATAGTTGGAAACAAAAAATAAGTACAGGATTTGAATATAAAAAATGAGTACAAAAAAAGAAAATAGAAAATGAATACAACCTCGATACAAACTAAACATGTCTCAAGAGTTTAGACCCAAAATTATATTCCAAAACCACTGGAGGATACAAAGAATCGTTGGAGTTCAATGGGTCAGAGTTGCTTTGCTAGAAGGTTCAAAATAGCCCAAAACAAATTGAAGCTTGTAGGAATATATGGAGCTCAATGAGTTTAAGTTGCCTTGTTGTAATGTTTAGACCCAATAGCTCGTGTGGATTGGTAGCCACAAATGCTGATTAACTTGTTTAAAGTGGATTGGTCCATGATAGAGAAGCCCATTACATTGCTGCTTAAATAATTTGTGCTACCTTCTCCAAAAAAAAAAAAAAAAAAAAAAAAAAAATTTGTGCTAAAAAAGTTTGCGCTTTTTGCTGGAAGGATTAGAAATGAAGACTAGTGTGAGTTTGCAGGAGCCCATTGTTTTCATCAATTTTTGGGCATTCTTTCAGCCCTTGTCAAGTGTCATTTTGAGTTTGTGTCTTCATGTTATATACATTTAATGCTGTTGGAAAGTTTTGCGTAATTTTTCTTTAATTTTCTAGATATATGTGCTTGTATGCTGTTGAAATGTTATATACTTTTCACTACCAATGCAGTTGGAAAGTTTTGTTGTGGGGATCTTCATTTGATCTAGTTTTTCATTGGATATATGTGATTGTATCAGTTTTTCAATGCAGAAGGTTATACATGCATCATCTCATTCATCTGGGACTTCTTATAATAAATTTGGGCAAAGTATCAAAACTAAAAAGGAGCATTCATCAGTAAGTGGAATCTTTCTTTGAAAATACTATCAAAAATCAACTTTATTTTTATTCATTATAATCTCATACACTCAGTTGAAATCTCAAACTTACAATAGAGCAATGCTACAGACACAACATTTGAATTAAGAAGCTTTTATTAATTCATTATCACTAATATTATCTTTTTATCTACTAATAACAACTTACTGCCTTGGCAATTGCAAAAAATTTTATGTAAATAAACTTGTTCACAATAACAAAATACAGATAGCAGAGTACAACTCACAAAAAAAAAAAAAAACCCCACAATACTCTCATAGGTTGGCAGATTTATTTTGACTAGAATACTATAAGACATTTCACCTCAGAAGCTGTAATTTTCAATCTCAGCTTGTGCCGTTACCACGTTTTTCAGCTGCTGGAGGAAGCAAACCTGTGCCGTTAACACGTTTTTCAGCAGCCGGAGGAAGCAAGCCCATGCCTCGGCATGTTTCAACAGCACCTACATACATGTCCTCCAAGTTGTATTTGAACCCGAACCCCAACTCTTTAATCTTTTTGGAAGAGAAGGAGATGATCTCCAAGTTCTCATCTACATCCTCGAACCTGAGCATTCAAAGCCTTAATTAGCCTGATGGTCAATCTTATACTCTTACAGTGTACATGTATATAAAGAAGATAAAAAATGTCAAGGACAGTATTGTCACAATTTTTATGACTTGGCGTAATTGAAGTGACAGAGGTTTCACTTAGATCTATCATTGACATTATGTTTACTAGTGTGTAACTCCGTGCATATGCACGGGTACATTTAAAAACAATCACAATTACATATTATATATATGATTATGTTTTTTATGGTTTATTATATTGAACTCCTCGTTTTCTACATTAAATTAATTAATTTGACACAAAAATTTAAAAATTTAGATTAGATGAGACACGTGGAACAAAATTAAACTCTAATTGAAATTCAATTTTTACCTAAATTAACTCACTTGGCACAAAATTCTAAAATTTAGATTAGATGAGACACATGACATAAAATTAGACACTAATTGAATTCTAATTGAAAATTTAATTAGATTTTCTCTCTGCTTTACCTATTATTATATATATAGATTAGGGAAAAGATTCTCTCCAATTGAATTCTCCAATTTTTTTTAATACAAGATAGAGACTTGAAGTGTATGTGTGTAAAGCTCCCTCCTTGAGACTTGAAACTCGGCCCTTGCCCCCCACATCTCACAAGCATTTATATTTGTGGAGTGACTACTGCACCAAGGGTGTGTGGTGGTTAATTCTTCAATTTTTATTTAGATGTAAGACATGTGATATTTAAAACTTAAATAAATACCACTTTGTTGGTGGAAATGAAAAAAGAGTAAAACAAATGCAAAATGTCAAGAAGTCGAGAGGGTTCACTTTGTAGGGACATTGTACTAGACATGTGATATATAAAACTTAAATGTATACCACTTTGTTGGTGAAAGTGAAAAAAGAGTAAAACAAATGCAAAATGTCAAGAAGTTGAGAGGGTTCACTTTGTAGGGACATTGTACTCGGGGAATTTTTCTCTAAGCAATTTTGCAACGTCATGAATGGTAGCGTTGCAGCCAGAGCATATATACCTTCCCTCTGCCTTTGGATGCTCATACAGAAAAATGTGAGCATTGCAGAGGTCATCCAAGTGAACAAATTGGGTTTGCTTCAATATCGAATAATGAGCTTCATTCCCTGCAATGGAACATGTTAATGTAAATTTCAAGGGACAAGTGAATTGAACTACATGTTCAATGATAACAAGGGCATGGCAACTTGTACCTGTGATAGGAGAAAGAGCAGTAATGAGACTTGGTGGCATTGATGGCATAAGGAATGAACCAACCACAAGAGGTGGGATTATAGTGATGAAATCCAAATTGTTCTCTTTGGCAAACTTCCATGCAGCTTGCTCAGCCAGTGACTTGGACACGAAATACATCTGCGCACCCAAACAAATTGCTTAGAATATACATTATCCCAACCACTTATTTATGCTCTGTTTGTTTCGAAATAAAATATTTTCAGCTATTTAGTGTGACATGTAAAATTTTTCAAGTACAAACCACCAAAGCTGGCAGCTCAGCGACCAGAGATGCTGGTGCTGAAAGTTTGGTGATTGGATCGCCATTCCAGCTCAGGGTCCTTGGACTCGAAGTCCATGGGTGTGGCCACATGGAAAACACCATTGCACCCTTTGATTGCTTCATCAAAGCTTCCCTCTTCATTCAGGTCTGCCTTCCACAGTGTCAGGTGTGTCGAAGCCTTAGGCAATTCCAACAAATGCTTCACCTTCTTCATATTCTCTAAAATCAATACACAAAAAACGCCCCCAAAAAGGAAAAAAAAAAAATCAGAATTTATGCATCAATAGAAATTTCTAGGTATATAATTCGATATATAGTAGCCTTCTCACAATGTATTAGGTTGTGTATGGTTTAAGTTCAAGGCAAAACAACATGATTTTAATCGGGTTTGTTCGGCAAAATTTGCCAAATAGTATGTTTTTAGAAAAATTTTAGGAAAGCAACACACGAAAAAAGTTATTTAGTTAATTAGATTGATTTTGGAAGTCGAGTTTGGCAAACTCGACTTCCAAACAGGACTAAGCAGGATGCATCAATATTGCTTGGAAGTCGAGTTTGTCAAACTCAACTTCTAGCCCAAAGTTGAGTTTGCCAAACTCGACTTCCAAAAGCAGTCTAACTAACTAAAAAACTTCAAACATATGCTATTCACCGAATTTTTTTCTAAAAAAGTACTATTAAGCAAATTTTGCCGAGTTTGTTCCTTTTCTTTTCTTTTTTTACCCAATTCAATAATCTTAAGCGCTATATTTTAAGTTATTACTACTAAGTAACTTCCTAAAATCAAATTTGAACTGAAAAAAAATATAAGAACATAAGAACAAACAAGAAGAACATTCAGATAGTCTTTTAGAAATGAGATTTGGTCATTTTCTTTCTCAAAAAAAAAAAAAAAAAAATTGGTCATTTCATTTGTTTTCGTTGCTACATAATGCATAATGTCATTCCCATTGAATAAGCTCATTAAAATTTTTTAAATAAAATTGACAATGAGTTATAATTTAAATCACACTTCTTCCCTAAATAAGGTGAAGAACTTGGTTATGGATTTTTGAGAGATTTTCAACTTATGGCGCCTGCTCTTGATGATAGCTCTTTACCATCAAACTAAGACATTAATCAATTTTTTGGTGTAAGCGAGGATTGAATTCTAGATCCCTTATTCAACCATAAAAAATTTTACCAGTTGAACTTGATTATGGATTTAAGTCACCATGTATGCGTTTAAGTTAACATGCTTTATATATATATATATATATATATATATAGATTTAATAAAATTTTCTAGATTTCTTATTTAACAATAAAAAACTTTATCTATTGAGCTAACTTGAACCTAATGTTAAGTTAACATACTAATTTAAGGTTTTTCTCATTATAGAATATGCATTTCTATGCAGCAATAAAGTTATAATTTTATTTTAAGGAGCAAAACCAAATATGAATTAATAAATCATTTTAATAATTAAATAAAATTTTAATTAATCTATATATATATAATAATAGGTAAAGCAAAGAGAAAATCTAATTAAGTTTCAAATTGGAATTTAATTAGAGTCTAATTTTGCACCATGTGTCTCATTTAATTTAAATTTTAGAATTTTGTGCAAAGTGAGTTAATTTAGTGTAAAAATTGAATTTTAATTAAAGTTTAATTTTGTGCCACGTGTCCCATCTTATCTAAATTTTTAAATTTTTGTGCCAAATTAGTTAATTTAGTGTAGAAAACGATGAGTTTAATATAATAAACCATAAAAAACATAATCATATACCTATAAAAAAATTCAAATTTATAAGTCATCTATATATATATATATATAAATAGGTAAAACTTAGAGAAAATTGAATTAGAATTTGAAATTATAATCCAATTTTGTGCCATGTGTCTAAATTTATGTGGAAACTACATCATAATTATCCACTTAAACTTGTGCCATGTGTTTACTTAAAATTTTTAATTTTTGTGTCAAGTGAGTGCAAAATACTAAGAATCTAATATTAATAAACTATAAAATTAAAAAAAAAATCACATCTACTCAATAAAAATCACCACATATTTCTCAAAAAATAAATAAAATAAAAATCATCACAAAACAAATATCACCACACGTTTTATCTTAAAAAATTAGAAAAAAAAATGATCATAAGCAGTATTAAATTTAGATAAGAATTTTAATATGTGACTAATTATGTTTACTTAAAAAAAATAATTTAACTAATTATCTATATTTTTTGATAAAAATTATGTTTAATTTTAAATGTATCTATATGTATGCATGAATGCATGTGTTACATGCTTTTAAAAAAAAAATTGACTAATTATTTATATTTTTATAATAAAAATTTTGTTTAATTTTAAATACGTCAATGCGTTTGCATGCAGTTACATGCTAGTTAGTATATAAAAGGACTGTACTTTTCACTACTCATCTTATATCAATAGTTTGCTCATTCTGTATTGATTGGAATCCATTTAGACATTGATTGAATTACAACCTCATTCATTATTTAAAGTACAAAATTTCTTTAAATTAGTATTGTTCAAGGATATTCATAAATCATTTAAAGTATATAATTTCTTTAAATGATTTAGTCTTTGGCCATATTATTTTATTTTCTGTTCATGAGACATCTTAGAAACCCATAGGCAAATAGTGCGATGGATTGAACTTGAGACCTCTTAGTTTATTTTATTATTTTATAATTAGATATATAGTTACGCCAGGAGATGATGGTTTTGAACCTTGGATGTCATGAACTTACCAAGAGATGCCAATTAGCTGAGACCGCTCAATTTGGTAAACCAAAATATGATTTCTATTAAAAACAAAACAAAAATACAATATGATTTGGTTGTGTTAATATGATTCATGGTACCTAAAGAAATAAATATTAACTAAAAATTTGAGCATATATGGTGCTAACTTTAACAAGTAATTAATTAAAAATCAACATTAAACGAAAATAAATTTAATTTCGCAAAAGAATTCTGGATACAATTTATAATTCTTAAACAAGTGATTCAATGCTAAGAATTTATTGAAAATAAGCTTATTACATACATGACTTAATTAATTCCATAGAAAAGTAATTTGGTGACTAAAATCATTATAAAAAGAATGAATATAAAACATCAAAATATTTACAAGGAGTTCTTTTTAAATATTTTTAAGTAAAAAAATAATTATTTTGACCTTTATCAACAATTAAGTTTAAAAAAAAAAAAAAATCTTTTTGCATAGTTTCTACGTTAAACCCTTAAAATAGAGCAAAATTTTCCACACAAATAAATTTATAATAAAAAAATACATGCAATTATTTAAATATAGAAAATTAATTAATCAAATACTATATGATAAAAGTTAGATCACATAAGTCATAGTTACGTTGAGTGGTTTTTTTGTCTTTTTCATAATGATTATACTCTTTTGGTGTTAAGTGACTATCCTTTATTACATATTTTGGTAAATTACATAAATCCCCTATAGTTTCTATTTATTTCAAATTAGATCCTAAGTTTTTAAAAAACTTCAATTAACATCATGAGCTATTTATATCATTCAATTCACGTCATCAATGAGTCACTATTAATTAAAAGAAATAGTTTCTCAAAAAAAAAAATTAAAAGAAATAAAAATTCACATAAGTTGTAACTAAAAACTATCTAAAAACACTTCCATGCAAAATTATAATTAAGACCTCTAATATAATATATGAAATTTTGTGATGATTATCAATAATTAAGTTTTTATTACCAAAGCATTCACAATAAATTACATAATATATAAGTTCGAGACCCACTCAAGGTCTAGGCCTAAGGCCCCTCTCCCCTAATTTTGTTTTTAAGATCCCAATTACATAAATAAAAGGTCCTTAATTTTGTTCAAAAAAAGTCCCAAAATTCGAAAAATGATCTTTTTTTTAAAAAAAGAAAACAATAAATAGGTATATTTTGCATTCTTTTCCCCACCTCCAAGAAGATCCTCAAAATATTTTGTCAATAGGAACTCAACTCAATTAAAATCCTAAACAATTTAAATAAAAAATTATGTGCCTAATAATCATTGACAATCTATTTTCCTAACAACTTGAAACTTTAGTTTTTGTAAATCAATAAATGAAGTTGCAATAATATAATAAATTAGATTATATTGATCTACCATTTAAAATTTATTTTATTATTGTAATATTATGATTTTAATTGGGTCACTATTGTTAATTGTAATTATAGATGTTTCTTACAAAAATTGTAATTATAGATAATAGTATAATTGGTTGGCACCTCCTTGTATTTCCAATGGAGAAATTTAGGATTCAAATCCTCTCCTATCCATTGTAACTGTTGAATTATAAAATTTTTAAAGATAATTGAAAAAAAATTAATTAAACCGAAACGCAAAACCTTAATTAGTATTATTGCATATATAAATAAAAGACAAATGGTTTCTATAATATATATAATATTAATTAATATTTAAGTATTATAGAAAACTCCATTTAAATTATTGTCTTAAGCCTTAGAATGTATTGAGTCTGGTGGGTTTCGAGTAACTCAACTTGTAAAAAAAAATTTGTTATTGAATAAAAAATCTAGAGTTTGAACATATTTTACCCCAAAAACCAATCTTTATTTTTTATTTTTGAGAAGATACACCAAAAACCTTTTTTTTTTTTTTTTAAAGAAAGTTTCAACCTATATCTTCTACTTCTATGATAGCTCTTTTATCATTAAATCAAGACATCAATCTGTTTTTTATGTTGGTGAGGATTGAACCTTAAATCTCTTATTCAACAATTAAAAACTTAAAAGTTCAGCTAACTATAACTCACATCTAAAAATCAATTGATGTCTTTTTTTTTTTTTTTTTTGAGAGAGTTTCAACTTATAGCGTCTGTTCTTGATGATAATTCTCAACCATAAAAAACTTTACCAATTGAGCTATTTGGAACCTATATTAATTAATATCTTAATAAAATGATAAATATCAATTATCATGTGACGTCCATTAATAAAAAATGAAAATAAAGTATCGTGTCGGTGGCTTGAATTGTACAATTGTGCACATGAATATTGTACATGTGGTAGTAGGGTTACCAATTGTGCACATGAATATTGTACAATTGTGCACATGAATATTGTACAATCGTGTCGGTGTGTGTGTGTATTAGAAGTATATAGTAGTCAACACATTTTATTTGGTTCAAGCTTCCCACACATGATTACTTAACCAGTTGGTGGTGAGGGCGTGACACTTACCACTTTGTCATTTTCCTGTAAATATGTAACATCTAACATACCTGGTGGAGCCAAGGGGGTCGGGGAGGCACTTGCCCCCCTAGCCCCGCCCAAAAAATCTATTAATATTTTTTTTATTATATTATATAACACAATAAATGTATTTAAAAATTATATAAATAAATGGTTAATAAATAGGATGGTTTTTTAAACCAAAACCAAAACCCTCTTGATATAATATTTTTTATAATTACAATTTTTAATTGATTTTTTTATGTAAATAAATCCCCAATAGATAAATAATATAATGAATATGTTATTTCATTTTGAATTTTCTTGCATTCAAATATTGCTTAATATACACATGAATGAATTGTTTTTTTTTTGCAAATTGACCTCAAATACTCTGTGTGTGTGTGTGTGTGTTCGCTTGCACGTGCGTAAATGTGATGTCAAATGTAATTTTTGCTCTCTCTCAAGTCAGATCTTGGCATTGCCATTGCTAAAATGTAAATTGGCAAAAATATATATAATTAAAATTGATTAATAAAATAGATGGTAAAACATAAAAGAATACAATTTACTTTATAAGCTAGATCACGAGATTCACGATCACACAGTTCATATAGGTATAATAAAAAATAAAAATAAAAACAAAGATTTTAAAATAATTTGAAATGAATAATAAAATTAGTTTTACTATAATGATTAAAAAAAATTAGTTTTACTATAAACATTTTAGCGACAGTAACTAAAAGTCTGATAGTTTATCAAATGTCCTACAATTTTAAAAATATTAAAGGTGTATGATAAGTTTTTTCCTAATTAATAGTGATTCATTGAAAGCGTGAATTGAAAAAATAAATGATTTAATTAAGGATTAAACCTTTTTAAAATTTAGAATTAATTTAAAAGCACCTGAATTATCGGGAAATTATATAATTTATCAAAATCTTTAATTAAAGTTAGCCACTTAGCACAAAGAAGATAAAGCCATTTGGCATAATCATGGATTTTAAGACTCACCTTCTTTTATATGACATAAAGTGATGTTAGGGAAAATATATCACATTTTGCACCCTATCATTACTTTTACGGTTAAGTTAGACAAAAATTAATAGCATATGACTTGTACATAATTTTTACTTGAGTAGTACACTGTTTAAAAACCAAAACACCCTTTACACAATCAATTAAAAACAAATGCTTTTTTTTTTTCTTTTCAGGTCTCTCTCGCCCAACTGCTCTTCCCCTCTCTCTCACTCTTCTCCTCTTTCTCATCGTTCAGTTGCTCCTCTCCCCCAAATCAAACATACAAGTTATTATTAAATATCTTGTAGATATTAGTTTAGCTTAGTAGTTTTATATTGTAGTTTGTAAATAACGTGGACTTCTTGTAGTGTCTTGTAGATATCGGTGAGTCTTGTAGATATTAGTTTAGTTTAGTAGTTTTATATTGTAGCTTGTAAATAATGTGTTGAGCTACATGCCACTTGTCATGTTTGTATTGGCTGACTTGGGATTGAATTTGGTTACTCTGTTTCTGTTATATATAAAGAAACAGAGTCAGATATTTATACATGCAAAAAAATCATTTTTCTCAAAGTTCCAGAATGTTCATTCTCTCTCTCTCTCTCTGTATGCCTTCACGTCTCTGCATGCTTTCCGCCATTGCTGAACCTTCTTCAAGCTTGTTTTCTTTGATTTCAACAGTTATTTCTAAGTCCAAAACAAAATCATCAACGGTACCAAAACGAAATATGATGTACAAGAAACGCTCCATAACACAGATCAATATGGTTCCGTTTTGGGTAAAAGCTTTAGTTGTTGGGCCATGCTTGAAAGGTCGAATAGTTGCAAAATCAAGATCACATACGAACTGGGCCACTACGAGTTCAACATTACGAATAGTAGGAACCGGTTAACCGAAGAATGAATTTTAAATCACTACACCATTAAAAGCTTACACAAGTTGTATATATTAACAATCCCAGTGGTTAACTTGGTTCCCAAACTCATTAAGGCTTTGGTATCTACCTGGTTGACTGGTAATCTGCTGAACAATATGTTTTGGATGGTTTTTCTATATCTATAATGCTTCAGCTACTATCTGGCCATTACCGAAATTAAGATGCAACGCAGCCATGGAAGGCGATATAGTTTCATCAACTACTATGCTTAGAAAGGGTCCAATTTTGTTGGGCTTAGAGATAACTTGTGAGTTTGATTTGGGGAAAGGAGCAGCTGGACACTGAGAAAGAGGAGAAGAGCTGTTGAACGAGAAAGAGAAAGACCTGAAAAAAGAAAAAAAAAAGAAAACGAAAGCATTTGTTTTTAATTGTGTGTGAAAAGAGTGTTCTGGTCTTTAAACAATGTGCTATTTAAGCAAAAATCATATGAAAGTCATGTGCTACTAATTTATGTCAACTTAACAGTAAAAGTAATGTTGGGGTACAAATTGTGCATTTGAATAGTTTAAGGTGCAAAGTGTAATCTGGTGTATAGTTTAGAGTAATAAAATATAATTTCTTCCGATTTCAATATGTAAATTTAGATTTTGTTGATTAAAATCTAAGGAAAAAGGGGTACACATCCACTGTAAAGGACAATATGGATACCACCGTTGCTCCCTCCTATACACCATTATGTGAAAAACTATAAAATTATTTTATTGCTTTCACCTATGGGATTCCACTCTAGTCCATCTTTATTTGTTTAGATTTTACCAAATGTTACATTCATGGTATCATGGACACCGCTATTGATTCCTCCTATAATTTATACTTACTTTTATTTATGAGGGGAATTAAGGATCAAATTTCATTATCCATTGTCATAACTATTGAATTATAATTTTTTTTTCAATAAAAAAAGTGAGTGAAAGAGAGGGAGCTAGGATTTTCAAACCATTAAGTTGGTCTTTCTCATAGAACTGTCTGACCAATTATATGGGCTTTCATGATAAGTTTAATGAGCTCAGTATAATGGAACCTAGATAGTAATGAAATTAGGAATTTATATTTAGGGGGTCAAATTAAAATGTGAAGATTTTTTTGGACAAAGTTTAGCTTTATAAAGGTGATGGCTTGATGAGCATGACTTGCCTCCTCCTCCCATTCCAAAAAATAGGGGGGGTGAGTGTTAAGGAGTAAGAACTACTTGGAAATCATTATTTCTATATGAACTTGACAGATGGTTTTGCCGGAGTGGTCCAAGAAAGAACAGAGGATAAGTGGATAACAATATAATTTAGGAAAAAATGCAAAACTGACTCTCTAACTTTCACTCTTTTTCATTTCAGTCCTCTAACTTTCAGTTTTGTCAATTTAGTCTTCTAACTTTTAATTTTTGTCAATTCATGATTCCATTAAACTCCAGTTATGGGATGCCGTTAATGTCATTGAAACGACGCTGTCCTTTATTTATTTATAAATTTGGAATTAAAAGAAAAGAGAAAAATCTAAAAAAATAAAAACATTTAAGGGGAATGACAACGTCGTTCCCCTTACTAGAAATCAAAACCGAGGAATCACTCGGTTTTCAGAAGGGGAACACATTTAAGGGGAATACGTTTTTGAGTTTTTTTTTTTTTTTGCATCTTTAATAGCTTCGCTGTTGGGGAGGTGGATTCATCAAATTGTAGATCCCACCAGATTGTAGCAACAGAGAGATTGAAAGCATTTAGGATCACGTGGTGATGCCATTCACTTGCAATTTGTTGTGATTCTTCAGTTTTGATTTCAGGGAAAGGGGACCTTAATTTTTTTCTTTACAAATTTTTTTTCTTTTAATTCCTAAATTAAAAAAAAAAGGGGAAAATGGTGTTGTTTCAGTGACATTAACGGCAGCCCATAACTAGGGTTTAATGGAATCCTGCATTGAAAAAAATTGAAAATTAGAGGACTGAATTGACAAAACTGAAAGTTAGAGGACTGAAATGAAAAAGAGTGAAAATTAGAGGATCAGTTTTACATCTTTGCCAATAATTTAATTCACCCAACACCTGCAGGGGTAACACACCATAGCTAGGTGTGGCGACTGGTGGTTGAGGATTGAATGAAAAATTTTATAGTCACTTGGGTATAGAATATTCCGCAGGAAAAAAAAAAAAAAAAAAAAAAAAAAAACCTTGGGTATAGCTTGGTCTTTCTAGAAAATACTAATAGTAATACTGAGCTTAACATTTAGGTAAAGTTTGCAAATTACTAAAAGGTTTTAGCTTTTGAAATAATTGATACTTAATTTGTAGTATCTATTGTTATTTTTCAGTAACAATTTATTTATTTATTTTTTTTCGATTTTGCTTACAAATTACAAATGAAGAAAGGTATTTACCGATCAAATCTTCATAGAAAGACACTTTTTTATTATTATTGGTAGGTGAACTTGTTAGAGCCCCCCATTGAATCAAAAAAAGATACACCACATTGTCCAAAAAAAAGAAAAAAAGAAAAGAAAAGAAGATACACCAGTAGTAAGAGTGTATAGTAAAATGAGGGAATCACATTAGTGGATAGCACTCATTCATTAGATCGAAAGACATTTATTTTAATTTAATTGTGCACATATTTAAGCCCTGTCACATGAATCACAAAAGAAGCTAACAATTTTCAATCCTTTTTCGTGCCATTGACATTGTTTTCACCAGCAGCAGGAAGCAATCCCTTGGCTCGGCATGTTTCAACAGCTCCTAGAAACATGTCCTCCAAGTTGTATTTGAACTCAAACCCCAAGTCCTTAAGCTTTTTGGAAGAGAAACTGACAATCTCCAAGTTGTCATCGATACCTTTGAACCTGAGAATCAATGCTTAATTGTCTCAGTGGCCAAGCTCATAGTTGTGCCAGATAACATAAATTAAGAAGAAAAACAATGTTAGCAAAATGCCAAATACGGTGAGAATTAAAAATGAGCTTACTTTGTAGGAACATTATACTCTGGAAAATTTTCTCTAAGCAATTTCGCAATGTCATGAATGGTAGCATCGGTCCGGGAGCATATATACCTTCCTTCTGCCTTTGGATTCTCATACAAATATATATGAGAATTCACGAGATCATCCAAGTGAACAAATTGGCATTGCTTTAAGATCGAGTAAAGAGCTTCATGACCTGTAATTAAATAAGTTAGTTTTTGCAACAAAACAATAAAACTTAGGTATAGTCATTTAGGTATTGTTCCTTATGTTTTCAAATTAAATTAAACCATGTACGTGATTGCATTGACTAACATAGCACAGAATATGGGATTCATTGGCCAATGCAGTCATATAGTTGAATTTAACCAACACCTAAAGAATTTTAGGTAGATTTTATATAGGTTAAGTAATTAAGTTTCATGATTTTAGTACAATGTCACAATGGCAATAGCAATATGTACCAGTGATAGGAGAAAGTCCGGTTGTAAGACTTGGTGGCATTGATGACATGATAAATGGACCAACCACAAGTGTTGGTAGAATACTGATGAAATCCAAATTGTTTTCTTTGGCAAACTTCCATGCGGCTTGTTCAGCAAGTGTCTTGGACACGAAATACATCTGAACACAGAAGAATTACTCATATCATTCATCACTTAGTTTGCCAAACAAAATTAGATACAAACCAGAACAATGGTATATCTATGGGAAAATTTATAAATATAACAAAAGAGAGACAAAATGAAACGAAATGAATGCTAACCCATCCGGTCATCTTTTTCTTCCGGACAAATTCAACATCAGTCCAGCAATTTTCATCATAAACAGGCTTTATGTGTTCTTCAATATTGACAGTTCCTGCAGAGGATGTGAATACTAGTCTTCGAACAGTTTTTGCATTGACACAAGCTTTCATGATGCTTAACACGCCATTTATCGTTGGCTTTATCACTTCATTCTGCAATGCAAATATTCAAAATTGAATGAATGTAGAGTAGGTGTAGGTCAAAAAGTTGGAAATTCATGTGCCAATGGGTTTTAAATGGCACTTATTACTGGTTTTTTTTGGGTGCTCCTCTTCAACAGTATAGAAAAATAGGGTGATCATCTAAGTGTTCACATTTCCCTTTTTTTTTTTTTTGGTTGTTGTTGTTGTGTGTGTGGCGATCCTCTCTTTTTAAATCCCTCTAATCAAACCAAACATATTTCCTATTATTTTATAGAGCATTTTTTTTAATAGCTAGTTATAAAAAACTAATATGACAAAAAATATGACCCATTCCATGTTAATAACCAAATAAATAAATTTATTTATTACTACTTTATCGTATGAATAAAAAAATTACACATTTATAAGGTTTATGTCAAAAAAAAAAAAGTTATTGTATTTTTACCATTTGACCACCCCTTATTATTGGAATGATTAATACAATTTGTTAATTAGCTAGGGTAGGCATACTAAAAAATTTATTGCATAGAACTTACAAACTAATCACAAAAAAAGTGATTCTAGGGATTCTAAAAAATTTATTACATAAAGTTTATAAATTGGTGTGTCACCAATCACCACAAAACAATTCATTCATTTATGGGAAATGTTAACGAATGCTCTTAGGTCATTGGTTAACAATCCATTTAAAGAAAGTTTTTTTAGGAAAAGAAAAAAAGCAATTAATATTTTAACAGTTTTTTTCATTTTCCATAAAAATGATGTCAAAACTTTCCTAAAATGGATTGTTAACTAATGCCTCAAAGGCACTCGTTAGCATGACCCTTCATTTATTAGGTAGTTGAAACCTACTAATTACATTCATTGATATGCCAGTTTGTAAGTTTAAGATGTACAATTTGTAATAATTTTAGCATTTTTTTCCATCACGAAAAAAGCAATTTAAAAGTTTAATATTTATTAAGTGGTTGAACCATGCCGTTTCTTATCACATCAATTTGTAAATTTTATTTAATAAATATTATATTAATTTAACATTTTTATATGAATAATATTATAGACACGACATTTTTCATTCTAATTGAGTTATTAATATTAACAATTCTTTTTTTTTTTCTTAATTTTCATTTGGCCCACCAGTCCACCACCTAATAATACAACTTGTGAAATGCATTTGTCAAACCTTTGATCGCCAAAACACTTATTGTCGCTGTTTGTTGTGTAGTATTTTTCTTTTAAGTAATGCTAAGACTACTTAAGATGATATAATTTGTGCAACAAGTCGCTCACATGACAAGTTGTGAGAGATAAAATTATGATGATGGGTTTATGTGAGAACACATTTCTATCACTCGCAACTCACCCCATGAACAAATTATGGTACAAGAACATGCAATTTATCAATGTACACTGTGAGGCCCATTTTAAAAGGACATGCGATTTCGAAATACAATGTGAGGCCCATATTAAAAGTACACGAGAATTATCTATGTACACTTACGGTGTGTTTAGATATCGTTTATTTATTAAAAATTGAAAACTTATTACTGAAAATATTATAGTAAAATAATTTTTAAAAATATAAATATTACCGTGGGATCTAAATATACCTAAAAATTTATAAAAAAGTGAGTTTGATGGTATGTGTCCTCGTAAGATCCACTAAAAAAGGCAACACGCCGATTGGGCAAAACGCCTAATCCAACACAGATAACACAGACAAGATAATTGGTGATAGCTAGCAACAGACAAGAGAGTATGACTTTTCTTTTTTCTCCCATTCATTCCGGCCTAACTTTCGAGTTTCTACATCCTAAATTGCGGCCACCACAGCTGCTAGACACTCCAATTATCACTGCTTAATTACGAAAATAAATCCAACACAGACAAACAAATTAACATATTGATAGTTCTCTTTTCAGATACAAAGATTGATCATGCCCTTTATATCAATATTTGAAAAGTCCAGGAAAAGAAACAAAAAGCAACAAGCAAAGTCATTGTTTCTTGTATCATATTTATTTTTGAGGTCAACACCAAAAACCTTACCTCAGGGTCCTTGGGCTCGAAGTCCATGGGCGTGGCCACATGGAAAACACCAGTGCACCCTTTAATTGCTTCATCAAAGCTTCCCTCTTCATTCAGGTCAGCCTTCCACAAGGTCAGGTGCGTCGATGCCTTAGGCAAATCTATCAAATGCTTTACCTTCTTCAAGTTCTCTGCAACCCACCACAACCAAACAAAAATCGTTAAGAATAATAAGACTTTTTATGTTCCTGTCACGACTTGATGTGTTCGTGAGTGATAGAGAAAAAGTAGTCAGTTGATTTAAATTGTTTATTACTCACAGTCGATCCCATCAGAATCGAAAAAAGTTGTGGTAATAACTGAGAAAAGAAATACAAAACCAGACCTGGGTCTCTCACGGTGGCTCTGACAGTGTAACCACGCTCTAGGAGTCTCATGACCAGCCATGATCCTATGAACCCAGCAGCACCAGTAACACAAACGGTCTCCTCTGACCCCATGTTAATTGTCTTTACTTGTTTAATAAAATTAAAAGTATAAAGATTGTTTGGTAATGAAAATAAAATATTAACGCCAATAATGGTGTTTGGGGGTCTTGCAATGCTTGACTATAAATAGTCATCTATGCCTTGTCTAGTGCCTTGTTTGCTATGGCACCTAACACAATTTTTGTCGCACAGCTAAATCTCACGTGATTATCACTTACCAGCCAGTAATCGCACGTGTTTGCTACCACGAAGTTGTAGTGGTAGATGGAAGAGCTAAAGTCTAAAAACACCTATTCTTTGCTCAAAAAATAAAAAAGACACCTAATCTCGGAACTATTATGTTCTCAAAAAAAAAAAAAAAAAAATCTCGGAACTATTATTTTCCCATTATGGCCTAGAATTTTTGGCTTTCTAAATAAGTTTGAACCTTGGGACTTTCATGTCATTAGGCTCAACGGATATCCTAACTTATATTAATTGTCATCTCGTTTATTGAGCAAAGCATCATGTACACAATGGGCTATAGGTCTACAAGCCTGCTTCGTTCTTCTATCTATGTCAATTAGGTTTCGGGTCCTTTGATCTGTGCAAAGCTTAACACTGAGATTTGTTTTTTTTTTTTTTTTGTCCGGTTCCATGATTATTACTCTGTATTATCATGTTAATTCAATAATCAGTTTTTGGTTTAAGTGATGTTCAACTTCATATTTCTTATTCTTTTTTTTGATAAACAACTAACTGGAATGACATTGCAAGATAGAAAAGGGAATACAACAAAGCCATAGTAAAGCTCAACACAGACAAACTAAACACAATCTTTCTGGACAACGTGAATCACCATGGGAGGACAAACTCCCTTCCAAACCTGAGAGTCTTCATTTTGCCTTGCGTACTGTGCAAGCTCATGAGCTGCTTTGTTGTAATCTCTTTTCACATGTTTGATTTTCCAGCTGCTAAAAGCAGAAAGCAAACTAAGAATTCCTTGATACACATGACCAAGACAGCCATTAGTTTCAGCTGCTAAGACACTATGAACAACAGTTAATGAGTCAGATTCCAAAATGACTTGAGATATCTTTTGCTCTTTGGCAAGAATTAGACCCCACTCCATGGCTATCGCTTCAACCTCCTCCACCGAGTATCGACCTTGAAGGTATTTACAGCAGGCAACATAAACAGAACCAGTGGTATCTCTTATAACAACACCCACACTTGAGTTCCTGCTGCTTTCAGATGTTGCTCCATCAACATTGATCTTAAAAACTCCTGGAGGGGGCGCAGTCCACTTCTCTTCTTTCCAAGCCAAGTGTTGAGAGCGAGCTATTGAGGCATTCTTGCATTCTAGAATATAATTTCTAGCATAACTCCAAATATGATCAGGAAATTGACTTGAGGACTCGTGCACTATTTTATTCTTGCTATACCAGATTGCCCAAGCACCTCCAAAGAAAATCTCCAAGTCCCGTGGCCTACCAGATTCAAAAATTTCCATTGCAATATCTATAATATCCCTATTTACATTCAGCAAATCAACCGGACCGTCCACCCAACAACTCTACACTCTCTTAGCCACTTCACACTTAACAAAAACATGGAGAGTTGATTCAGGCTCCTTCCCACAAGCCGGACAAACAGCACATAGATTAACTCCTCTTCTTTGCAAGTTTACAAAGGTAGGAAGAGCATTCATACACATTTTCCAAGCAAAAATACGCACCTTGGGAGGGATATTTAAGTGCCAAAGTTTCTTCCAAAGAAGACTCCAAGGATCGCCCAAAGAGCTTTCACCCTCCTCCATTGTATCCAGCACCCCAACAGCAATATAATAAGCACTTTTAACACTGAAATCTCCCTTTTTATTACCCACCCATATGATTTGGTCATCTAGAAGGTTGTAGCTGAGTGGAATATTCAGAATAGTCCTTGCTTCAAAAGGCAAAAACAAAGAACGTACTACATCAACTTTCCACCTCCTCGTGTCTCTATCAATCAACGTCGAGACCCTAGGATAATCATCAAAGGGTTTTGGGGGGGAGATAACTTTATACGTTGTTGGAGTAGGCAGCCACTTATCCTCCCAAATATGAATCCTCTTGCCATTGCCAACACGCCATCGGGTACCTCTCTTCACAACTTCCAACCCATTGAATATGCTTCTCCAAGTATAGGAAGGGCTGGCTCCAAGTTTTGCTCTAAAAATATCACCATGCGGATAATATCTTGCTTTGTAGATTTGGGCTACAAGAGAGTTAGGATTCAAGATCAACCTCCAACCTTGCTTAGCTAACATGGCAAGGTTGAAAGCTTGTAAATTTCTAAAACCCATTCCTCCATTCAGCTTTTACTTACACATATTCTTCCAGCTAACCCAAGCAATTTTTGATTCTTGAACCCTTTGGCCCCACCAGAACTTTCTCATCATCCCTTCAATCTCATTACAAAGACTCTTTGGGATCTGGAAACAACTCATCGTGTAAGTTGGAATTGCTTGAGCGACAGCTTTAATAAGGATCTCTCAACCACCCACAGATAGAATCTTCTCCTTCCACCCCAATAGTTTTCTCTCCACCCTCTCTTTGATATCTGCAAATATTTCAACTTTTGACTTGCCAATGATTGAGGGTAGGCCTAAGTATTTTTTATGTCGAGTATCTTGCATTGGACCCAATATATTCAGCATTTCATATCTTCTGTTCTCAAGGGTATTGTTACTGAAACAGACTGAAGATTTATCCGCATTGATTTTCTGACCCGAGGCAGCTTCATATAGCTGGAGAATATCAATGAGATTTTGGCATTCTTGGCTGTTTGCTTTGCAAAACAAGAGGCTGTCATCCGCAAAAAACAGATGCGTGATCTTGGGACTACCTTTACATATTGATACTCCACTAATTTTTTGATTCCTGGCTGCATTACTAATAAGGGAGGTAAAAGCATCTGCACACAATAGAAATATATAAGGTGAAATTGGGTCTCCTTGGCGGAGACCCCTAGTAGGAATTATACTACCATAAGTAGCACCATTAATAAGGATAGAGTAGGATGCCGTAGTGATACAATGCATGATCAAATTTATCCATTTTTAATGGAAGCGCATTTTTTTCATCACTTGTTTAATAAAACCCCACTCCACCCTATCATAAGCTTTACTCATATCCAACTTAATTGCCATATAACCCTCCCTCCCTTCCTTTTTATGCTCTAAATAGTGCATAAGTTCAAAGGCTACAAGAACATTGTCTGTAATTAGCCTCCCAGAGAGAAATGCACTCTGATTTTCTGATATAATTTGAGGAAGGATTATTTTGAGACGATTGGCTAACACTTTTGATATGAGTTTATAAACAACATTACAAAGACTAATAGGTCTAAAATCTGTCATTTTTGAGGGGTTTTTTATTTTTGGCACCAGAGTGATGTTTGTTTTATTAATCTCTACCATAGACATATTAGAATTTAGAACATTTAAAACCATGCATATGACATCATTAGCAACAATACCCCAATATTTTTGAAAGAAAATCGCAGACATACCATCAAGACCTGGGGCTTTAGTTGGATGCATCTGTTTAAGTGCTGCCTCAACTTCCTCCATTGTGAACTCTTGGGTAAGGAGCTGATTCATATCCTCAGAGACTCTAGTTGGAATAGTATCAAGTACTTTTGAAATGTAAGACGGATAGGAGGTAGTGTACAAATTTTTAAAGTATGACACAGCCACCTCAGCAATACCATCAATAGAATCGTGCCAATTTCCATTTTCATCCATGATACTTTGGATAGAATTTCTCCTTCTCCTATCTGAAGCCTTAGAGTGGAAGTATTTCGTATTTCGATCCCCAAGGCCTAGCCATTGCACCCTCGATCTTTGATGCCACATAATTTCTTCACTATCCAACAAGTCATTAATCTCCTTTCTCATCATATTGATCTCACTGCCCAGGCTGCCATCCTTATCTCTACAGACCAAAGAACTGAGAGTCTCCCTTTTCTTCTGAATTTGCCTTGGAATTTGCCCAAATACCATTTTGTTCCATCTAGAAAGATTTTCAGCACAACACCTCAGCTTAGCAGCTATCCCACATGGAGAGTTTAATTCTTTTCTACCATCCCAGACTTCTTGGATAATATCTTTGCACTCCTCCCTTTTTGTCCACAAAGCTTCGAATTGAAATCTTCGTCTATTGGGATACTTCTGGGACGTAGCATCAATAATCAGCGAAGCGCAGTGGTCAGATGTTGATTCTATCAAATGATGCACTTTAATATCTTTATAATGATCAATCCATTCAGGAGTAGCCAAAGCCCGATCCAATCTTAGGTACATTCTGCTCTCACCCTCTTGCATTTTACACCAAGTAAAGTCAGGACCACAGTAACCAAGATCCTTGAATCTACATTGATGTATTGCTTCTCTAAATTCATCCTTCTGCCTTTGAGATCTTCGCACCCCACCCAATTTCTCTTCCACCGATACTATTTCATTAAAATCACCAAAACATAACTAGGGGAGTTGATACTTTTGGCTAAGGCTTCTCAAAAGATCCCAAGATTCTTTTCTACGGTGAGATTCAGTAATTCCATAGAAACCCGTTATGCACCACTTAAATCCAGATTCCGGGTCAGTCACAACTGCATCAATAAAATTTCCTGAATAGGCTTGAACTTCCACTTTTATGTCCTTACTCCATAACATAGCTAAACCCCCTCTCCTCCCCACACTAGGAACAATTAATCCATTTAACAATCTAGTTTTAAATTTCTCTTTCTCCATCTGATATTTCTTCATCTTTGTCTCCGACAAGAAGACAATTTTGGGCTTCCACCGTTGCACGAGCTTGCGCAACACACGAACTGACCGGGGGTTCTCAAGCCCCCGACAGTTCCACCCTAAAGCAATCATTGGTCTAGGCGGTGCTGCATAACAGTCACCGCCGTTTCAGCATAAGAGTATTCCCCCCCCATCATCATAAGAGTATTCACCCCCATCATATTTTTCTTCACATAAGCGTTTCTGGACTCTACCGTTAGAAATAAAAGACATTTCTTCATTACCTTTTCTTTTTTTACTTACCTCTTGGGCTTGTTTAGACTTCTCCACAGTTTGGGCTTTGCCTTTTTCCCTTGCCATCTTTTTTATTTTACCACTAGCAACTTGTTTAAACTTACGGCCTGGGCTTTGTAGCTGCCCATTCCTTTCCTCACTTGGGCTTTCTTTCTCTTTTGGCTTTATTGGGCTTAACCCTTTAAGCTCTCTTATAACCGGCCCACCCTTCTTTTCAACTGCTATCTGACTAACCTCATTCCTTTGCACTTCGTTTCTGACCAAACCAGCTCTAACACCCATTTTCTCATCACATGCCTTTAGTTCCATCCTAACTTTCAAAGCTTCTGGTACCCTGTTATCCCATCCTATTTGCTCTCCCTGCCCCTTATGCTCAGAAGACGTGACATCACACTTGAAAGGAACCTTCACTGTGTTCAAGGGAGCAACATCCATCATGACAGCTGTACCACTCTCTTCACCAGCTCCTCCACCCACCACCAATGCAGGCAATGACGTAGCTAGTGAGGTTCATATTTCTTATTCGATGGCAAGATTATTTATTAGTTAAATTAACTAAAACCCTCTATTTTTTTTTTTCAAATGTTGATTATTAAGATTTGAGTTTGTTTTAGTATAAGATCTCAGTTTATTCCTATAAAAAAAATCTCAGTTTTTTTTAATTGCATAGCTTTTTATAGTTTTATTTTGGTAGGTATAAATATACTTTTGTGCAACTTATTTACGGACAATTTAACACACTTTGATAGAAGACAAAATTAATAGATGATATTGATATCATATAACTTGGGTTGATCATGGTTGGATGTCCCATGGCAGCAAATAATAACCTAGATCCAGTGGCAAATGCATGTTTTGAATCCCATGTATTTCCCACTACATGGGTATTAGAGATTCCGAAACTACTAATGATTCATTTCTTATGAATTAGGCATGGCAAATATGGCGGAACCCGCATTCTCTATTAGCCAAAATTTTCTCCCAAAAGCATTACCAAACAACTGATTTCTTGCAGACCACTTCGTATACTGGATCTCACTCGTGGAAGGCTCTGTTGCAGGGGCGGGACCTCTTGCAGGGTGGTTTGCGATGGATTATTCGTAATGGCTGTAATATAAATTTTTGGATGGATCATTGGCTGCCATCCGAGGTCTCATTCATGGCCCACTTCTTCCTCACGAATATGAGTTTAAAGTGACTAGAATGATCATTGATACTCACCAATGAGATTTCACATCTTTTAGGGAAAATTATTAGGTACTCCCAGAGTACCATAAATGCGTACTCCTCCCTCTCACATGAATTGTGGGTCCCACCATGAATTTAATTAGTGGGACCTACAATTATGTGAGAGGAGGGAGTATGCATTTATTGTACTCTGGAAATACTCAATTAATTTCCCACCTCTTAACATGGTATTTCTATCGACAATAACCCAATTTATTTATGCTTAGCCATTGCCTATTCTTGGTTCTCCTGCTACTCTTACAGATGACAGTGTCTGGGACCATTGTGCGGGTATTTGCTCAGTAAAATCCGCTTACCATTCTCTTTTACCTAAATCCAACGAGGCTACATGGCGGACATCGGTAACATGGTCTTGGATTTGGAAGTTAAAAATACTTCCTAAAATTCAACTTTTCGTTTGGAAATGTGCGCACCATCGTATTTCCACCAAATCAGTCATTTTCCCTCATGTTGCCTTAAGTGACCAAGTGTGTCCCCATTTCAATGTTGCAATGAGATTGAAACGCCAATTTATGATCTGCGTGATTGCCACTTTGCACGTCATATTTGGTCCTCCTTTCCTGTGCACTTCCTTATTTCTGATTTTTTCAAGCTTGAGCTCCACGCTTGGTGTAAACTTAATTCGCCTTTGTGTTATATCCCATGGAACATTATATTCGCTTTTACCATATGGGCGATCTGGTTGGGTCGAAATTCTTTGATATTTTCAGGAAAATTCATTCCTTATCATGTTTTAAAACAAAATGCTATATCTCATGCCACCAAGTTTTCTTCCTTAGCACCATTCTGTTAGGGCACTCATCCCCGTCTTCCCACAAATATATTAGGTGGAGCTCGGCTCCTTTCCCTTACGTTACTCTTAATATAGATGGAAGCTCATTAGGTAACCCCGAAAAGTCTGGTGCTGGTGGCGTGGCACGCTCAGCCAATGGAGAATGGTTGTGGGGTTTCTCCTTACACCTGGGAGTCGTTGGCTTGAGCATGGGCCAAGGGGCATCGCCGAGTTTGTCTTCAAACAGATTCTCTTCTTGCTTACAAATGGTTGAATACTAATAAAGATTATCCAATGAAATTTGCTAACTTGATTTTGGATTGCAGGTGGCTCCTCAACAGGGACTGGGAGGAGCGCATTAAACATATATGGAGAGAGGCTAACAGCTGTGCGGACTTACTGGCAAAGAGGGGTGATTCTCAATCGTAACGGGAAGTGTTGTATGATACATACCCCACCTTTGTCGCAATGTTTATATTGGGACTCCATGAGTTTTGTCTCATCTCGGAGTCGTCGCAGTTAATAAGGATCCAGTGGTGTTTTGTTTAGTTTCAGCTATTTCTCTCTTCGGGTTGGTGTTGTTCGATTTGTGTTTAGTTTGCTTCGGTTTAGTTTGTGTGTTGATGTGTTTCCTTGCACTGTAGTCTTGTTGTAATATTTCTATTTGTAAGACTCCTATTTATCTAATATATCTCCCGTTTATGCAAACAAAAAAAAAAAAAAAATGCATGTTTTGGGTTTGAGGATCATTGCCTTGCTAAAAGGTTTAGATCCTGGAGCCCAAAACACTTGAAAGGTTATGGAAATCTCTGAAGCTTAATGTGTCTTGAGTTGCCTTGCTAAAAGGTTTAGGGTTTGTTTGGTTTGAGCAAAAAAGGGGTATATTTTGTATTCATTTTCAGTTTTTTGTGGGACCTATCATTAAAAAACTTGTTTGGCTTTATATTTGTATTTAGTTTTCAATTTTAGTATCCAAAAAAATAGGATTTGAATACAAAAACTGAATACAACTTTTTGGTGTTTTTATTTTCTTGAAAATGAATACAGTGGTATTTTTTGTAAAAAAAAATCAAATTTGTGGGTCCCACTATCACTGACTTGTCACATCAAAGAACTTTCCCAATCTATATTTGTTGGTGGTTGTCATAAAAAAAGTGAAGGGGAAGACAAAGTAGAAAATGATATCAAACAAAAAAAATAGTTGGAAACAAAAAATAAGTACAGGATTTGAATATAAAAAATGAGTACAAAAAAAGAAAATAGAAAATGAATACAACCTCGATACAAACTAAACATGTCTCAAGAGTTTAGACCCAAAATTATATTCCAAAACCACTAGAGGATACAAAGAATCGTTGGAGTTCAATGGGTCAGAGTTGCTTTGCTAGAAGGTTCAAAATAGCCCAAAACAAATTGAAGCTTGTAGGAATATATGGAGCTCAATGAGTTTAAGTTGCCTTGTTGTAATGTTTAGACCCAATAGCTCGTGTGGATTGGTAGCCACAAATGCTGATTAACTTGTTTAAAGTGGATTGGTCCATGATAGAGAAGCCCATTACATTGCTGCTTAAATAATTTGTGCTACCTTCTCCAAAAAAAAAAAAAAAAAAAAAAAAATTTTGTGCTAAAAAAGTTTGCGCTTTTTGCTGGAAGGATTAGAAATGAAGACTAGTGTGAGTTTGCAGGAGCCCATTGTTTTCATCAATTTTTGGGCATTCTTTCAGCCCTTGTCAAGTGTCATTTTGAGTTTGTGTCTTCATGTTATATACATTTAATGCTGTTGGAAAGTTTTGCGTAATTTTTCTTTAATTTTCTAGATATATGTGCTTGTATGCTGTTGAAATGTTATATACTTTTCACTACCAATGCAGTTGGAAAGTTTTGTTGTGGGGATCTTCATTTGATCTAGTTTTTCATTGGATATATGTGATTGTATCAGTTTTTCAATGCAGAAGGTTATACATGCATCATCTCATTCATCTGGGACTTCTTATAATAAATTTGGGCAAAGTATCAAAACTAAAAAGGAGCATTCATCAGTAAGTGGAATCTTTCTTTGAAAATACTATCAAAAATCAACTTTATTTTTATTCATTATAATCTCATACACTCAGTTGAAATCTCAAACTTACAATAGAGCAATGCTACAGACACAACATTTGAATTAAGAAGCTTTTATTAATTCATTATCACTAATATTATCTTTTTATCTACTAATAACAACTTACTGCCTTGGCAATTGCAAAAAATTTTATGTAAATAAACTTGTTCACAATAACAAAATACAGATAGCAGAGTACAACTCACAAAAAAAAAAAAAAAAACCCACAGTACTCTCATAGGTTGGCAGATTTATTTTGACTAGAATACTATAAGACATTTCACCTCAGAAGCTGTAATTTTCAATCTCAGCTTGTGCCATTACCACGTTTTTCAGCTGCTGGAGGAAGCAAACCTGTGCCGTTAACACGTTTTTCAGCAGCCGGAGGAAGCAAGCCCATGCCTCGGCATGTTTCAACAGCACCTACATACATGTCCTCCAAGTTGTATTTGAACCCGAACCCCA
Organism: Lithocarpus polystachyus; assembly: GCA_033629205.1. Classification (NCBI taxonomy): domain Eukaryota; kingdom Viridiplantae; phylum Streptophyta; class Magnoliopsida; order Fagales; family Fagaceae; genus Lithocarpus; species Lithocarpus polystachyus. The sequence continues at coordinate 10,034,405 of CM066163.1, read as the reverse complement.
ACTCTTTAATCTTTTTGGAAGAGAAGGAGATGATCTCCAAGTTCTCATCTACATCCTCGAACCTGAGCATTCAAAGCCTTAATTAGCCTGATGGTCAATCTTATACTCTTACAGTGTACATGTATATAAAGAAGATAAAAAATGTCAAGGACAGTATTGTCACAATTTTTATGACTTGGCGTAATTGAAGTGACAGAGGTTTCACTTAGATCTATCATTGACATTATGTTTACTAGTGTGTAACTCCGTACATATGCACGGGTACATTTAAAAACAATCACAATTACATATTATATATATGATTATGTTTTTTATGGTTTATTATATTGAACTCCTCGTTTTCTACATTAAATTAATTAATTTGACACAAAAATTTAAAAATTTAGATTAGATGAGACACGTGGAACAAAATTAAACTCTAATTGAAATTCAATTTTTACCTAAATTAACTCACTTGGCACAAAATTCTAAAATTTAGATTAGATGAGACACATGACATAAAATTAGACACTAATTGAATTCTAATTGAAAATTTAATTAGATTTTCTCTCTGCTTTACCTATTATTATATATATAGATTAGGGAAAAGATTCTCTCCAATTGAATTCTCCAATTTTTTTTAATACAAGATAGAGACTTGAAGTGTATGTGTGTAAAGCTCCCTCCTTGAGACTTGAAACTCGGCCCTTGCCCCCCACATCTCACAAGCATTTATATTTGTGGAGTGACTACTGCACCAAGGGTGTGTGGTGGTTAATTCTTCAATTTTTATTTAGATGTAAGACATGTGATATTTAAAACTTAAATAAATACCACTTTGTTGGTGGAAATGAAAAAAGAGTAAAACAAATGCAAAATGTCAAGAAGTCGAGAGGGTTCACTTTGTAGGGACATTGTACTAGACATGTGATATATAAAACTTAAATGTATACCACTTTGTTGGTGAAAGTGAAAAAAGAGTAAAACAAATGCAAAATGTCAAGAAGTTGAGAGGGTTCACTTTGTAGGGACATTGTACTCGGGGAATTTTTCTCTAAGCAATTTTGCAACGTCATGAATGGTAGCGTTGCAGCCAGAGCATATATACCTTCCCTCTGCCTTTGGATGCTCATACAGAAAAATGTGAGCATTGCAGAGGTCATCCAAGTGAACAAATTGGGTTTGCTTCAATATCGAATAATGAGCTTCATTCCCTGCAATGGAACATGTTAATGTAAATTTCAAGGGACAAGTGAATTGAACTACATGTTCAATGATAACAAGGGCATGGCAACTTGTACCTGTGATAGGAGAAAGAGCAGTAATGAGACTTGGTGGCATTGATGGCATAAGGAATGAACCAACCACAAGAGGTGGGATTATAGTGATGAAATCCAAATTGTTCTCTTTGGCAAACTTCCATGCAGCTTGCTCAGCCAGTGACTTGGACACGAAATACATCTGCGCACCCAAACAAATTGCTTAGAATATACATTATCCCAACCACTTATTTATGCTCTGTTTGTTTCGAAATAAAATATTTTCAGCTATTTAGTGTGACATGTAAAATTTTTCAAGTACAAACCACCAAAGCTGGCAGCTCAGCGACCAGAGATGCTGGTGCTGAAAGTTTGGTGATTGGATCGCCATTCCAGCTGCTAGACTAGTGGTTTTGGCAACCTGACCATAGGCACTAGCCTACAGAGCAGCGACTCCGCTGACTGAACCAACAGTTCTGTCGTCTCTAGCTACTTGACTACCAACACCAACTGCCCAATGTGCTAGACTGATGGCCTAGCCACCCGATGGGAAAGGGTAACTCTGTATTTTTATAAAATGTTTTACCAAGTTTTTAAAGGTAAAACGTTTTATAAATTTTTATAATTGATTTTATGGCAAACAAAAAATATTTTACAAGTATAACCATATTTTACTGCATAATAAATGCTATACATAAAAAAAATATTTTACTTCAAAACAAACAGAATGTAATAAACAATGGTTCCAAGCATGCTTGGAGCCTTGAGCTCTAACCCAATAAAACCAAACATAAACATTAGATAACAACTAAAGGAAAAGGTTTGACCTCTAACCATCAATAGGAAAACGACATTTTTAGTGTCGTGCAACACACTTGATGCACTTAATTAGATAAAATTTCTATTCCTATTAGTGATTGGAGCATGTTTGGAGCCAAATTTTGTTGACGAGTAAAATAATCAATAAATAAATAAAACCTTACCCATCCAGTCATTTTTTTGTTGCGGCAAAATTCAACATCAGTCCAGCAGTTTTCGTCATATACTGGCTTTTCATGCTCTCCAAATCTGATCGCTAATGCAGATGATGTGAATACCAGCTTTCGGACAGTTTTTGCATTCACACATGCTTTCATGATGCTCAGGGACGGAACCAGGATTCAAACTTAGGGAGGGCCGAAGTTCTTTGTTCAAAGATTTAAAAAAAATTAAAATATCAATACTAGAGGTTGACAAAATTGCATTATTAGCATTAATTTATTAATTATTCTTTGAATTTTTTCTTTTGAAAAAAAATTTAATAATAGGATTTTATAATCAAGAATTTTGCAAGTCAATTGGCATGTCTAAATATTTTCAGAATCTAACTAATGTGTGGATGAAGCGATTAATATGTGGCATAAGAGTTGTCTCTATATCTATAAGTGTGGAGTCATTTGAGCGGGGCATAGAGCTCTCAAGTGAGAGGGAGAAATTGGGTAAAGCATATTGGGTTTTTGTGAATTTTTTTGCTAGGATTTGTAATTGATTTGTTGTTATTATTTTTGCTTAGACCAGATTTATGATTTGTCCAAAAATTTTCATATACTTTGGATATGTGCATTTTTTTATAGATTTTTTTTTTTTGTTATCTATTTGTTGGATTTCTTGGGTCAATTTGTAAATATTTTGAAAAATGAGGGCCAAGTATATAAATTTAAGAGATAGAATTAAAATTCTTTTTTGTTAATATTCATACTAGTATATATTTTTCCCAAGAGGGGGGGGGGGGGGCAATGGCCCCCCTCTGCCCTTGAATAGTTCCGTCCCTGATCAATGATGCTTAGCATCCCATTTATCGTGGGCTTTATCACTTCGTTCTGCATAGCAAACATTTAGTTAGGAATCAAATGGAGTGATATAGAATTTGGTTATTTTCAATTCGTTTACTTATTTGGCATAAAAAAAATTAGTTCAATATTAGTAAAAGAGTAATGTTACAATTACAAATTTTTTTAGAAAGTCTACTAATGCAATTTGACACCTGTTAATGTGACAAATTGTTACTAGTATGTAAACGAAATGATGTCGGTGAATGGCTCAAATGAAAACTAGTGAAGACTTGTCAACTCAACTGATATGACCCTTTTCCCTCTCCCTTGTGTGTGTGTGTGTGTGTTTGTTTCTCAAAAAAAGAATGGGTAATTGTCTCACATTGCTTAAGAGAGTATGTTGTGTAGTATAACTTGTCCCACCCTCCCTTAAAAGTTATCATGGCTTTTGAGTGGAGTTGTGGTGTGTCTTTGTGTTAGAACCCTTTTCTCTCTCCCTTGTGTGTGTGTGTGTTTGTTTCTCAAAAAAATAAAAAACTCAACAGATGTGAAAAAAATTGTCAAAATTTTTGTGCATATAACATTACTTAAATTTTTAAAAATATTTTACAAACTATTAATATGACAAGTTTTTACTAGTATTTATCATGGTCCACTACTGATATCACTTTTTATTTACCAATAATCACTTACACAAATAAAAACTAGTGAAAGCTTGACAACTCAACAAATGTGAAAAAAGTTGTCAAAATTTTTGTGCATATACCATTATTCAAAATTTTAAAAAATGAGGCAAATTTTTACTAGTTTTTATCATAGCCCACTATTGACATAATTTTTTTTACTAACAACTGTTTCTAAAAAAGTTTGTAGTACTAGAGTTGTCTTTTTTTTTTTTTTTTTGGGGGGGGGGGGGGGGTGGTGTTAGAAACCAAATTCTCTTATTCACACTTAGCACGATATAATAAACGAGTTTGGCATCCATTTTTGAGGTGAAAACTCAAAATCAGACCTCAGGGTCCTTGGACTCGAAGTCCATGGGTGTGGCCACATGGAAAACACCATTGCACCCTTTGATTGCTTCATCAAAGCTTCCCTCTTCATTCAGGTCTGCCTTCCACAGTGTCAGGTGTGTCGAAGCCTTAGGCAATTCCAACAAATGCTTCACCTTCTTCATATTCTCTAAAATCAATACACAAAAAACGCCCCCAAAAAGGAAAAAAAAAAAATCAGAATTTATGCATCAATAGAAATTTCTAGGTATATAATTCGATATATAGTAGCCTTCTCACAATGTATTAGGTTGTGTATGGTTTAAGTTCAAGGCAAAACAACATGATTTTAATCGGGTTTGTTCGGCAAAATTTGCCAAATAGTATGTTTTTAGAAAAATTTTAGGAAAGCAACACACGAAAAAAGTTATTTAGTTAATTAGATTGATTTTGGAAGTCGAGTTTGGCAAACTCGACTTCCAAACAGGACTAAGCAGGATGCATCAATATTGCTTGGAAGTCGAGTTTGTCAAACTCAACTTCTAGCCCAAAGTTGAGTTTGCCAAACTCGACTTCCAAAAGCAGTCTAACTAACTAAAAAACTTCAAACATATGCTATTCACCGAATTTTTTTCTAAAAAAGTACTATTAAGCAAATTTTGCCGAGTTTGTTCCTTTTCTTTTCTTTTTTTACCCAATTCAATAATCTTAAGCGCTATATTTTAAGTTATTACTACTAAGTAACTTCCTAAAATCAAATTTGAACTGAAAAAAAATATAAGAACATAAGAACAAACAAGAAGAACATTCAGATAGTCTTTTAGAAATGAGATTTGGTCATTTTCTTTCTCAAAAAAAAAAAAAAAAAATTGGTCATTTCATTTGTTTTCGTTGCTACATAATGCATAATGTCATTCCCATTGAATAAGCTCATTAAAATTTTTTAAATAAAATTGACAATGAGTTATAATTTAAATCACACTTCTTCCCTAAATAAGGTGAAGAACTTGGTTATGGATTTTTGAGAGATTTTCAACTTATGGCGCCTGCTCTTGATGATAGCTCTTTACCATCAAACTAAGACATTAATCAATTTTTTGGTGTAAGCGAGGATTGAATTCTAGATCCCTTATTCAACCATAAAAAATTTTACCAGTTGAACTTGATTATGGATTTAAGTCACCATGTATGCGTTTAAGTTAACATGCTTTATATATATATATATATATATATATATATATAGATTTAATAAAATTTTCTAGATTTCTTATTTAACAATAAAAAACTTTATCTATTGAGCTAACTTGAACCTAATGTTAAGTTAACATACTAATTTAAGGTTTTTCTCATTATAGAATATGCATTTCTATGCAGCAATAAAGTTATAATTTTATTTTAAGGAGCAAAACCAAATATGAATTAATAAATCATTTTAATAATTAAATAAAATTTTAATTAATCTATATATATATAATAATAGGTAAAGCAAAGAGAAAATCTAATTAAGTTTCAAATTGGAATTTAATTAGAGTCTAATTTTGCACCATGTGTCTCATTTAATTTAAATTTTAGAATTTTGTGCAAAGTGAGTTAATTTAGTGTAAAAATTGAATTTTAATTAGAGTTTAATTTTGTGCCACGTGTCCCATCTTATCTAAATTTTTAAATTTTTGTGCCAAATTAGTTAATTTAGTGTAGAAAACGATGAGTTTAATATAATAAACCATAAAAAACATAATCATATACCTATAAAAAAATTCAAATTTATAAGTCATCTATATATATATATATATATAAATAGGTAAAACTTAGAGAAAATTGAATTAGAATTTGAAATTATAATCCAATTTTGTGCCATGTGTCTAAATTTATGTGGAAACTACATCATAATTATCCACTTAAACTTGTGCCATGTGTTTACTTAAAATTTTTAATTTTTGTGTCAAGTGAGTGCAAAATACTAAGAATCTAATATTAATAAACTATAAAATTAAAAAAAAAATCACATCTACTCAATAAAAATCACCACATATTTCTCAAAAAATAAATAAAATAAAAATCATCACAAAACAAATATCACCACACGTTTTATCTTAAAAAATTAGAAAAAAAAATGATCATAAGCAGTATTAAATTTAGATAAGAATTTTAATATGTGACTAATTATGTTTACTTAAAAAAAATAATTTAACTAATTATCTATATTTTTTGATAAAAATTATGTTTAATTTTAAATGTATCTATATGTATGCATGAATGCATGTGTTACATGCTTTTAAAAAAAAAATTGACTAATTATTTATATTTTTATAATAAAAATTTTGTTTAATTTTAAATACGTCAATGCGTTTGCATGCAGTTACATGCTAGTTAGTATATAAAAGGACTGTACTTTTCACTACTCATCTTATATCAATAGTTTGCTCATTCTGTATTGATTGGAATCCATTTAGACATTGATTGAATTACAACCTCATTCATTATTTAAAGTACAAAATTTCTTTAAATTAGTATTGTTCAAGGATATTCATAAATCATTTAAAGTATATAATTTCTTTAAATGATTTAGTCTTTGGCCATATTATTTTATTTTCTGTTCATGAGACATCTTAGAAACCCATAGGCAAATAGTGCGATGGATTGAACTTGAGACCTCTTAGTTTATTTTATTATTTTATAATTAGATATATAGTTACGCCAAGAGATGATGGTTTTGAACCTTGGATGTCATGAACTTACCAAGAGATGCCAATTAGCTGAGACCGCTCAATTTGGTAAACCAAAATATGATTTCTATTAAAAACAAAACAAAAATACAATATGATTTGGTTGTGTTAATATGATTCATGGTACCTAAAGAAATAAATATTAACTAAAAATTTGAGCATATATGGTGCTAACTTTAACAAGTAATTAATTAAAAATCAACATTAAACGAAAATAAATTTAATTTCGCAAAAGAATTCTGGATACAATTTATAATTCTTAAACAAGTGATTCAATGCTAAGAATTTATTGAAAATAAGCTTATTACATACATGACTTAATTAATTCCATAGAAAAGTAATTTGGTGACTAAAATCATTATAAAAAGAATGAATATAAAACATCAAAATATTTACAAGGAGTTCTTTTTAAATATTTTTAAGTAAAAAAATAATTATTTTGACCTTTATCAACAATTAAGTTTAAAAAAAAAAAAAAATCTTTTTGCATAGTTTCTACGTTAAACCCTTAAAATAGAGCAAAATTTTCCACACAAATAAATTTATAATAAAAAAATACATGCAATTATTTAAATATAGAAAATTAATTAATCAAATACTATATGATAAAAGTTAGATCACATAAGTCATAGTTACGTTGAGTGGTTTTTTTGTCTTTTTCATAATGATTATACTCTTTTGGTGTTAAGTGACTATCCTTTATTACATATTTTGGTAAATTACATAAATCCCCTATAGTTTCTATTTATTTCAAATTAGATCCTAAGTTTTTAAAAAACTTCAATTAACATCATGAGCTATTTATATCATTCAATTCACGTCATCAATGAGTCACTATTAATTAAAAGAAATAGTTTCTCAAAAAAAAAAAATTAAAAGAAATAAAAATTCACATAAGTTGTAACTAAAAACTATCTAAAAAAACACTTCCATGCAAAATTATAATTAAGACCTCTAATATAATATATGAAATTTTGTGATGATTATCAATAATTAAGTTTTTATTACCAAAGCATTCACAATAAATTACATAATATATAAGTTCGAGACCCACTCAAGGTCTAGGCCTAAGGCCCCTCTCCCCTAATTTTGTTTTTAAGATCCCAATTACATAAATAAAAGGTCCTTAATTTTGTTCAAAAAAAGTCCCAAAATTCGAAAAATGATCTTTTTTTTAAAAAAAGAAAACAATAAATAGGTATATTTTGCATTCTTTTCCCCACCTCCAAGAAGATCCTCAAAATATTTTGTCAATAGGAACTCAACTCAATTAAAATCCTAAACAATTTAAATAAAAAATTATGTGCCTAATAATCATTGACAATCTATTTTCCTAACAACTTGAAACTTTAGTTTTTGTAAATCAATAAATGAAGTTGCAATAATATAATAAATTAGATTATATTGATCTACCATTTAAAATTTATTTTATTATTGTAATATTATGATTTTAATTGGGTCACTATTGTTAATTGTAATTATAGATGTTTCTTACAAAAATTGTAATTATAGATAATAGTATAATTGGTTGGCACCTCCTTGTATTTCCAATGGAGAAATTTAGGATTCAAATCCTCTCCTATCCATTGTAACTGTTGAATTATAAAATTTTTAAAGATAATTGAAAAAAAATTAATTAAACCGAAACGCAAAACCTTAATTAGTATTATTGCATATATAAATAAAAGACAAATGGTTTCTATAATATATATAATATTAATTAATATTTAAGTATTATAGAAAACTCCATTTAAATTATTGTCTTAAGCCTTAGAATGTATTGAGTCTGGTGGGTTTCGAGTAACTCAACTTGTAAAAAAAAATTTGTTATTGAATAAAAAATCTAGAGTTTGAACATATTTTACCCCAAAAACCAATCTTTATTTTTTATTTTTGAGAAGATACACCAAAAACCTTTTTTTTTTTTTTTTAAAGAAAGTTTCAACCTATATCTTCTACTTCTATGATAGCTCTTTTATCATTAAATCAAGACATCAATCTGTTTTTTATGTTGGTGAGGATTGAACCTTAAATCTCTTATTCAACAATTAAAAACTTAAAAGTTCAGCTAACTATAACTCACATCTAAAAATCAATTGATGTCTTTTTTTTTTTTTTTTTTGAGAGAGTTTCAACTTATAGCGTCTGTTCTTGATGATAATTCTCAACCATAAAAAACTTTACCAATTGAGCTATTTGGAACCTATATTAATTAATATCTTAATAAAATGATAAATATCAATTATCATGTGACGTCCATTAATAAAAAATGAAAATAAAGTATCGTGTCGGTGGCTTGAATTGTACAATTGTGCACATGAATATTGTACATGTGGTAGTAGGGTTACCAATTGTGCACATGAATATTGTACAATTGTGCACATGAATATTGTACAATCGTGTCGGTGTGTGTGTGTATTAGAAGTATATAGTAGTCAACACATTTTATTTGGTTCAAGCTTCCCACACATGATTACTTAACCAGTTGGTGGTGAGGGCGTGACACTTACCACTTTGTCATTTTCCTGTAAATATGTAACATCTAACATACCTGGTGGAGCCAAGGGGGTCGGGGAGGCACTTGCCCCCCTAGCCCCGCCCAAAAAATCTATTAATATTTTTTTTATTATATTATATAACACAATAAATGTATTTAAAAATTATATAAATAAATGGTTAATAAATAGGATGGTTTTTTAAACCAAAACCAAAACCCTCTTGATATAATATTTTTTATAATTACAATTTTTAATTGATTTTTTTATGTAAATAAATCCCCAATAGATAAATAATATAATGAATATGTTATTTCATTTTGAATTTTCTTGCATTCAAATATTGCTTAATATACACATGAATGAATTGTTTTTTTTTTGCAAATTGACCTCAAATACTCTGTGTGTGTGTGTGTGTGTTCGCTTGCACGTGCGTAAATGTGATGTCAAATGTAATTTTTGCTCTCCCTCAAGTCAGATCTTGGCATTGCCACTGCTAAAATGTAAATTGGCAAAAATATATATAATTAAAATTGATTAATAAAATAGATGGTAAAACATAAAAGAATACAATTTACTTTATAAGCTAGATCACGAGATTCACAATCACACAGTTCATATAGGTATAATAAAAAATAAAAATAAAAACAAAGATTTTAAAATAATTTGAAATGAATAATAAAATTAGTTTTACTATAATGATTAAAAAAAATTAGTTTTACTATAAACATTTTAGCGACAGTAACTAAAAGTCTGATAGTTTATCAAATGTCCTACAATTTTAAAAATATTAAAGGTGTATGATAAGTTTTTTCCTAATTAATAGTGATTCATTGAAAGCGTGAATTGAAAAAATAAATGATTTAATTAAGGATTAAACCTTTTTAAAATTTAGAATTAATTTAAAAGCACCTGAATTATCGGGAAATTATATAATTTATCAAAATCTTTAATTAAAGTTAGCCACTTAGCACAAAGAAGATAAAGCCATTTGGCATAATCATGGATTTTAAGACTCACCTTCTTTTATATGACATAAAGTGATGTTAGGGAAAATATATCACATTTTGCACCCTATCATTACTTTTACGGTTAAGTTAGACAAAAATTAATAGCATATGACTTGTACATAATTTTTACTTGAGTAGTACACTGTTTAAAAACCAAAACACCCTTTACACAATCAATTAAAAACAAATGCTTTTTTTTTTCTTTTCAGGTCTCTCTCGCCCAACTGCTCTTCCCCTCTCTCTCACTCTTCTCCTCTTTCTCATCGTTCAGTTGCTCCTCTCCCCCAAATCAAACATACAAGTTATTATTAAATATCTTGTAGATATTAGTTTAGCTTAGTAGTTTTATATTGTAGTTTGTAAATAACGTGGACTTCTTGTAGTGTCTTGTAGATATCGGTGAGTCTTGTAGATATTAGTTTAGTTTAGTAGTTTTATATTGTAGCTTGTAAATAATGTGTTGAGCTACATGCCACTTGTCATGTTTGTATTGGCTGACTTGGGATTGAATTTGGTTACTCTGTTTCTGTTATATATAAAGAAACAGAGTCAGATATTTATACATGCAAAAAAATCATTTTTCTCAAAGTTCCAGAATGTTCATTCTCTCTCTCTCTCTCTGTATGCCTTCACGTCTCTGCATGCTTTCCGCCATTGCTGAACCTTCTTCAAGCTTGTTTTCTTTGATTTCAACAGTTATCTCTAAGTCCAAAACAAAATCATCAACGGTACCAAAACGAAATATGATGTACAAGAAACGCTCCATAACACAGATCAATATGGTTCCGTTTTGGGTAAAAGCTTTAGTTGTTGGGCCATGCTTGAAAGGTCGAATAGTTGCAAAATCAAGATCACATACGAACTGGGCCACTACGAGTTCAACATTACGAATAGTAGGAACCGGTTAACCGAAGAATGAATTTTAAATCACTACACCATTAAAAGCTTACACAAGTTGTATATATTAACAATCCCAGTGGTTAACTTGGTTCCCAAACTCATTAAGGCTTTGGTATCTACCTGGTTGACTGGTAATCTGCTGAACATTATGTTTTGGATGGTTTTTCTATATCTATAATGCTTCAGCTACTATCTGGCCATTACCGAAATTAAGATGCAACGCAGCCATGGAAGGCGATATAGTTTCATCAACTACTATGCTTAGAAAGGGTCCAATTTTGTTGGGCTTAGAGATAACTTGTGAGTTTGATTTGGGGAAAGGAGCAGCTGGACACTGAGAAAGAGGAGAAGAGCTGTTGAACGAGAAAGAGAAAGACCTGAAAAAAGAAAAAAAAAAGAAGAAGAAAGCATTTGTTTTTAATTGTGTGTGAAAAGAGTGTTCTGGTCTTTAAACAATGTGCTATTTAAGCAAAAATCATATGAAAGTCATGTGCTACTAATTTATGTCAACTTAACAGTAAAAGTAATGTTGGGGTACAAATTGTGCATTTGAATAGTTTAAGGTGCAAAGTGTAATCTGGTGTATAGTTTAGAGTAATAAAATATAATTTCTTCCGATTTCAATATGTAAATTTAGATTTTGTTGATTAAAATCTAAGGAAAAAGGGTTACACATCCACTGTAAAGGACAATATGGATACCACCGTTGCTCCCTCCTATACACCATTATGTGAAAAACTATAAAATTATTTTATTGCTTTCACCTATGGGATTCCACTCTAGTCCATCTTTATTTGTTTAGATTTTACCAAATGTTACATTCATGGTATCATGGATACCGCTATTGATTCCTCCTATAATTTATACTTACTTTATTTATGAGGGGAATTAAGGATCAAATTTCATTATCCATTGTCATAACTATTGAATTATAATTTTTTTTTAATAAAAAAAGTGAGTGAAAGAGAGGGAGCTAGGATTTTCAAACCATTAAGTTGGTCTTTCTCATAGAACTGTCTGACCAATTATATGGGCTTTCATGATAAGTTTAATGAGCTCAGTATAATGGAACCTAGATAGTAATGAAATTAGGAATTTATATTTAGGGGGTCAAATTAAAATGTGAAGATTTTTTTGGACAAAGTTTAGCTTCTATAAAGGTGATGGCTTGATGAGCATGACTTGCCTCCTCCTCCCATTCCAAAAAATAGGGGGGTGAGTGTTAAGGAGTAAGAACTACTTGGAAATCATTATTTCTATATGAACTTGACAGATGGTTTTGCCGGAGTGGTCCAAGAAAGAACAGAGGATAAGTTGATAACAATATAATTTAGGAAAAAATGCAAAACTGACTCTCTAACTTTCACTCTTTTTCATTTCAGTCCTCTAACTTTCAGTTTTGTCAATTTAGTCTTCTAACTTTTAATTTTTGTCAATTCATGATTCCATTAAACTCCAGTTATGGGATGCCGTTAATGTCATTGAAACGACGCTGTCCTTTCACTACAAGAAAATGTACTTTCAGTGAGGAAAAAATTCGTCACTAAAAGTCCAGTTTTTCGTCGCTAAGAACCTTTAGCAACGAAATCTACTAATTAGCGACGAAATGAGTTTCGTTGCTATAGCCCCGTCGCTAAAAGTCCTAGCGACGAAAAATTTCGTCACTAAAAGTCCGATTTGTATAAAAAAGAAAAAACTTTTAGTGACGAAAACGTTTCGTCGCTAAATGTTTTCCTCGCTAAAAACACTATTTTGCGACAAAAATATTTCGTCACTAAAACCATTTCAGTTTATTAAATCACATTTAGTGATGAAAAATTTTGTCACTAAAACTATTTTCGGGTACATTTAGTGACGAAAAAATTCGTCACTAAAACTATTTTTAAGAAAATCCAGGCACATATAGCGACGAAAATTTTCGTCGCTAAAACTATTTCTTACAAAAATCTGCTACATTTAGCGACGAAATATTTCCTCACTAAAACAATTTTTTATTGCTATATTTGTGACGGAAAAATTCGTCACTAAAACTTATTTTCTGTTTTTATTTTTTTAATAGCTTTAATATTAACCTATAACCTGTCATTACATTATTAAAACCTCAAATTTGAATAACGCATTTATTTCAACAATACATTAATAAAAAATCAATCCATACATTCCACAAGTAAAAAATAAAACAAATATCCAATTCAAACTCCTTCCATACAATAATTGTTCACAACGCATACAATAACTCAAGATGTTTTATAACAATATAAAAAGTGTAACATAATACTATTAGAATCAACGAAAAATGTCCTCATATGTCTTCAAGTAATTGCCAAAAGTAAATCCCCTAAAGTCACCAATAAGAAATCTGCACAAATATAAAAACAATACAACATTAAAATCGTAAAGTAAAAATAGTAACTATGTTACAAGAAACATTTCTAACAATACATTAAGAGTAGCCACACCTTCTGAATTAAAATCACAACTCCTAATGTATAAATTGTAGAAAGCAAATAAAAATTTTCAAGTGTAATATAATACAAATATAAATTTACTAAAGTAACATTCATCCTTTGAATACGCACAATATAAAGAGATTGTCGATAGCAATTCACACAGTGAATACATGGACATGGAATATTACCACTCAAGTTCACAACAACTCTTACAAAATTAATAAATGCATTGACCCCTTCAATATATGGATAACTTAATTTGCCATCAAGTGTTTTACCCATTGATATCCAACTTCTATCCATGTTTGACTACAATTACAAGATGAATGCTACTTTAGTAAAATAAAGACAACTCATGCATATTGCATTCTAGCATCTAAGTCTATAAGCTACTTAGATAAAATTTTATCTCATTCATAAATGCACAAGTCTATATTAATACTTAAACAAATATACATTGCACACTCAAACACTCCCAATATGTATTTAAACCACCTTATAACACCATGCAAGCCACCCGCTTGCTCCAACACAACAACCCACTACAAAACTAATCACAAACATCACAACTATAATACTTACAAGTATTGAATTCAAATAAAATATTATTCATTACATCTAATCAATAATACTCATTCACATTTGCAAGAAATGAAAAACACTCTCAATATGTATTTAAACCACTTTATAATACAATGCAAGCCATCCACTTACTCCAACATAACATACCACCACAAATCTAATTTCCAACATCATAAACAGAGTTTTATAAGTTTTTAACTAAAATTTACTTGCTTTGCTCAAGTTAAGCTTACAACTTTCAAAAAAAATTCAAAATTATTACAAACAATGTGTATTTAGCCTGCAAAAGAAAAGTTAAATTTATAAGTATTTCAGTCTTGAAAATGATCCTCTCATAAATTACTACACAAACTCATAACTTACCCCAGAAGCCTTTGCAACTTGGAATTGAAACCTGAAACTGAAATAGTGATACACTGAATAACTAACTATTTTGACAAGTTTTTATTTATTTATAAAAATAATATTAAAATTTTCTTAAAAGAGTTTATTAACAAAATAGCTTGAGCCATATCCAACCTTTTATTTATTAACTAAAGAGCACTTGTTCAGAGAAGAAGAAATTACTTCGCCTTTTTAATTGTTAGTCAACACGTTTGGGAAAAAAAAAATCTCTGGGCTATCTTGATTTATTGTATTTTTTTAAAATTTTTCTGAGTAAATGAGATTACAAAATGCCTAGGGGCCCAAATTATCTCTGCTTTGACAAAAAGCCAATTCAGAGAAAGCAGAGATACCCAAGTAGCCACGTTATGGGTCAAAAATTTAGCTTGCCAAGGGACAAAACATGATACCCATGCAAAACAGCAAAAATCTAGCTTCCTTTACAATTTTTATCCAAGGCATTAATGATATTTTGGGAGTCATAGGTACATACATATTTTGGGAGCCGGTCTACATTTCAATTAAGGTCCTAAGTGAGTCCCCACACACAACAACTAGGAAAACCACATTGTCCCTTATTGCAACATTTACATTATCTTCTGCCAAAGTTGAGAAATGCTGATAAAATCATTCAATTAAACTTATAACTTTTTTTTTTTTTGGGATTCTAAGATTCCCTCTTGTTTAAATTCTCCAATTCTCTCTATCTTTTAGCCAAATTTGACACACTATAGTACATAAAATCTATGTAAATCACAAAAATCATATAAATGACCATTAGTTCTTCTTTCTTTTTTGGAGGGGGGGGGGTGTTAAAAAAATGTCACGTGTCTCACATGTGACTAAAAATTAAAGTGAAAATTTGTAGTGTTCCAAATGGAAAAGGGACTTAACCAAGCTTTTATACTCCAATTATTTCCAATTTTTAACTAAATTTGACACATGATATTCTTTAAAAAAAAAAAAAATCCATGTAAACCACACAAAGCAAATAAATGACTGATGAATTTTTTAAATGGTCTCAAATGAGTCACATCTAATGTAATAATAGTTGCACTAAATTCATTATGAAGCTTGACTATTAGGAAGAAATAAGTATGATTTCAAAACCTAGAACAGGCCGTGCTTACTTGAAAAAATGTGGATTGAAAGTTTTGCAGCTATTTACGGTCAAATAAAAAAATTAATTGGCCTTAGGGATATAATTTTAGAAGAGTGATGGGATTGAAATTAGATTGGGCCAGCAAAGGAGAGGAAGTGAGTCAAGTGACCATACTCATCCATCATGGTTGTCTTAACTTTGTTGGGCTAGTTCCTCAACGTGGGTTTTGATTTGCATGTTATACTGGGCTTCTTTTTGTACCAATTCTGCAACTTGAATGAGAAACTTTTTGCTGTTTTGCACTTAAATCAATATGATTTGGGCCCAATCCATGCATTCATTGCGTTGGTCTTTTTTTCTTTTTCTGAGAGAACCCAAATAACTTCTTTATTAAAGGCCAATTTTCATTTTTTTAAGGATAAGCAGACAGTAAAATGTCAATAAAGTGCGTATTCAAATCCATGTGAGCATCCATGAATGTTTAAAACTTGAAAGTAGTCCAATCTAAACACCAAGGAACTACAAATTCAAAAAACATAATGTAAAGGAAAGATTGACTCTAGATTTTCAAACCAAGGTTATTCAAATTCTTCTAATGCCAAGTATAAATTTTTTTTTTATCAATAATTTGATTAATTTCATTGGTAATGCGTTTGAGGATTTGAACACAATAAACATAATTTCCAAAAAAAATAAAAAGAATGAAAAAAATAAAATTATTAAACCAAAAAGAAAATACAAACAACTAAAATTCAGCAGCACCTAGCAGTAGCAGCTAAGCTACCAACAAAGTTCAGCCTACAGAAGAGGACTCTGCAGTCCTAGAACCTTGATGGCTGATACCATACACAACCAAGGTCAAGCTCCAACCAGAACCGAGCCAACCAACTAGACTCCTTAAATACAATTTATCTCAAAGCTTACTGATCAAGACCAAGATAAGTTAAGCAGCCAAAGAACCCGCCTGACATGGATTCATAGCAAATCATAAAGCCCTCTATATCCACCCAACATTGTTCAAGATGGCTTTAACCAACTGCTACTCTGACACAAATTCTATTATTCCTTTGCCTCTAAATTCTATTATCATGTCAACTAGCTCCAAAGGATGGAGAAACAATCATTTTTATTTTTTCTAAAATATATATAGTAAATCAAGATAAAAATCAATCAGTCCAGTATTATTGTGTAAACTAGCTCCAAAGGATGGAGAAACAATTATTTTTATTTTTATTTTTTCTAAAATATATATAGAAACCTTGGTTTACCCACCCAAATCAATATAAGCAAAGCATCCACAACATGAAATAAAAGTGGGGGTTAAGGTTCTTTACTGTGATTCACAAAATTTTGACTTTATATTGGGGTAACTCTATACTGACCCAGATCACCATCAAATCACATGAGTGACCTTTATTTTTGATAATTCAAAAGTTAGAGTACAGGGAGATTAACTTTTGGCATGGAAAAAATTACAGGAGCTACTTAAACCCATATAACACAAAAAGTCCATTGTTGAGGTGCCTTTGCATTGAATCCTAGACAACAAAACACCTATATTTCAAGTTCCTCATCTTTTGTAAGACAGCCAAGTGGGTAACACTCTTCAATGAGCTGACCCTGTTCAAGATCAAATCTAATAATACAAAAGGCCACAACCCATTGCCGCAAAGATGCAGGGTCAAGCTTTGGACTAATTTCTGTCTTCACTGAAAAAGAAGGAGACCGACTCATTTCCTAGAAGTTCAATGCTGGCTTTTATTAATCAAGAGTCAAACCCATCCCCCATCATCTCCAACAACCAATCATAAAATTACTAAGATTTTCATCAAAGTTCAAAAAGACCAATGTCAAACTTTCCCACTCAATATTTTTCTGGGTTTTCTCCACTTCAACACTTGTAATCAAGAAATCAAAGCCTAACAAAGAAAAAGCAAAAAATGCATTCATATGCACATTGAATGTGACAAGAGAGAGTGACAAACAACTCAAATAAGTAAAGTCATGTAGAGTAACAACATGATGCGTCATTGAAAAGCTTAAACATATATGCACAAAGGGAACACATTAAAATCTTTCATATTGAATTTTCATCAATTGAGCAACACAACCACTTGCATTACTTCAAGTTGATAAATTTCTTTCCATTTGTTTTTTTCCTAGATAAGTACTTCAGGTTCACAGACTTTCAGTAATTAGAAAACTATAAAGCACAATAATCAAATGCATTTTCTTTCTTTTCCTCCCAGTTTCCCATCAACCAAAGAAAGTATAAAGACAGAAAGAAACACTATACAGCAATTACAGTTCAAATTCAAAGAGATCTATAACTGGGTTATCAGCATTTTACCTGAAATTCAAGAACCTAGATACAGTTTTTGCAAGAAGCAATCTGGATCAGCAAGAATTGGACTTCCAATTGCTCAAAAAACAAATGGATAGCTGTGAAAAAAAAATAAAATATAGTTCAACAACAGTGGGGTTTGTGTAGGAAGAGAAAGTTCGGGCTTTTCTCTAACCGTACGAATTGGAAGGTGAAGTGCCGAATTAGATTTTGATTATATGGATTTTGATCCATAAAAAAATAAATTTTAGGACCACAAATTTCTTTTTCACAATTACAGACATATGGCCTGATCTGGTTTGTGTATATTTAAAATAGTATTACTTGGTCGATTCCTACGAATATCATATTCGCATAATAAAAAAAAATATTGAAACAACGAAAGAATATGATCACATATTTGATAAGCAAATAAATAAATAACCAACTAAACTACTTCATTATCTAAAGACACACGCAACTTAATCCTTAAATAAACAACTAAATAAAAATCAAAGTTCTTGTTTTTAGAGACAAACCCAATCACTGCAGTACAGTACAGAAATCCAACAATAAATAAATAAGTATACCCAGAAAGCAGACCTGGAGCAGAATCGACACCCTTTGAGTCCACCACCTTATTCCTCACCACCCTTTCCTGTGTAACTCAAACAAACATATAAAATACCATACATATCATTATAGAAAGAAAAAAGAAAAATTAAAAAAGAAGAAAAAGAATGAAGCAAAAAGCTCACGACTGTGACTGGGTTTATGAGAGAGTGCGAACGAAAATGATAAGTATTTTTTTAAAATTATTTTTGGTCACTGCAGCTTCTATATAAATTCTTGGATTCTTCAAATCCTATTCAAGAGCTAATCTACGTTTGAAGGGAGAAGGGGAGAAAAGGAGATCGGCGTTTGAGGGGAGAAGGGGAGAAAGGAGATCAGCGAAGGAGATTACTTTACTGTTTGCTGGGGTTGTGGCGGCTGCGTCGGCATCGGCTGGGGTTGTGGAGGCGGCGTCGGCGTCGGCGTCAGTGTTAGTTGGGGTTGTGAGGGGAAGGGAGGGTTGGTATGGGTTTGTGAGGGGAAGGGAGGCGAACGGTCGTTGGGAGGCGAAGGGTCGTCGGGAGGTAAACGGTCGGTGGCTGATGTTTGGGTTTGTGAGAGAAAGGAAGAAAGAAGGGAAAATAGTTTGGGTTTGGGAGGGAAGTGACCAAAAAAGAGGTGGGAAGTGAAATATATTTGCTGAAATGGGTTTAGAAACCCCTTTAGCAACGAAGCTCAATTTCGTCACTAAAGAACTCATGTTTTGTTAAGATTTTTAGAGAGGAAATTTAGATTTCGTCGCTATAGCATACTTTTAGTGACGAATTGTAATTTTGTCGCTAAAACAATGAAAGGAAAAACCACGATTATTTTTAGTGACGATTATTTTTCGTCACTAATTCTTCCTTATAGAGACGAAATGATTTTCGTCGCTAATGCTATCCACAGCAATACCTACAGTGACGAAATATTTCGTCACTAAAAATTTCAACTTTTAGCGACGAAATATTTTGTCGCTATAGATTAATTAAGTTCCCGCCAAAGTTTCATATCACAATAGCGACGAAAATTATTTTTCGTTGCTAAATGTTATAATTTTTTTTCATTATTAGTGACGAAATTCATATTTCGTCGCTAAATCTCTATTTTTAGCGACGAAAAATATTTCCTCACTAATTTTCGTCGCTAAAAATACATTTTGTTGTAGTGTTTATTTATTTATAAATTTGGAATTAAAAGAAAAGAGAAAAATCTAAAAAAATAAAAACATTTAAGGGGAATGACAACGTCGTTCCCCTTACTAGAAATCAAAACCGAGGAATCACTCGGTTTTCAGAAGGGGAACACATTTAAGGGGAATACGTTTTTGAGTTTTTTTTTTTTTGCATCTTTAATACTTTCGCTGTTGGGGAGGTGGATTCATCAAATTGTAGATCCCACCAGATTGTAGCAACAGAGAGATTGAAAGCATTTAGGATCACGTGGTGATGCCATTCACTGGCAATTTGTTGTGATTCTTCAGTTTTGATTTCAGGGAAAGGGGACCTTAATTTTTTTTTTTTACAAATTTTTTTTCTTTTAATTCCTAAATTAAAAAAAAAGGGGAAAATGGTGTTGTTTCAGTGACATTAACGGCAGCCCATAACTAGGGTTTAATGGAATCCTGCATTGAAAAAAATTGAAAATTAGAGGACTGAATTGACAAAACTGAAAGTTAGAGGACTGAAATGAAAAAGAGTGAAAATTAGAAGATCAGTTTTACATCTTTGCCAATAATTTAATTCACCCAACACCTGCAGGGGTAACACACCATAGCTAGGTGTGGCGACTGGTGGTTGAGGATTGAATGAAAAATTTTATAGTCACTTGGGTATAGAATATTCCGCAGGAAAAAAAAAAAAAAAACCTTGGGTATAGCTTGGTCTTTCTAGAAAATACTAATAGTAATACTGAGCTTAACATTTAGGTAAAGTTTGCAAATTACTAAAAGGTTTTAGCTTTTGAAATAATTGATACTTAATTTGTAGTATCTATTGTTATTTTTCAGTAACAATTTATTTATTTATTTTTTTTCGATTTTGCTTACAAATTACAAATGAAGAAAGGTATTTACCGATCAAATCTTCATAGAAAGACACTTTTTTATTATTATTGGTAGGTGAACTTGTTAGAGCCCCCCATTGAATCAAAAAAAGATACACCACATTGTCCAAAAAAAAGAAAAAAAGAAAAGAAAAGAAGATACACCAGTAGTAAGAGTGTATAGTAAAATGAGGGAATCACATTAGTGGATAGCACTCATTCATTAGATCGAAAGACATTTATTTTAATTTAATTGTGCACATATTTAAGCCCTGTCACATGAATCACAAAAGAAGCTAACAATTTTCAATCCTTTTTCGTGCCATTGACATTGTTTTCACCAGCAGCAGGAAGCAATCCCTTGGCTCGGCATGTTTCAACAGCTCCTAGAAACATGTCCTCCAAGTTGTATTTGAACTCAAACCCCAAGTCCTTAAGCTTTTTGGAAGAGAAACTGACAATCTCCAAGTTGTCATCGATACCTTTGAACCTGAGAATCAATGCTTAATTGTCTCAGTGGCCAAGCTCATAGTTGTGCCAGATAACATAAATTAAGAAGAAAAACAATGTTAGCAAAATGTCAAATACGGTGAGAATTAAAAATGAGCTTACTTTGTAGGAACATTATACTCTGGAAAATTTTCTCTAAGCAATTTCGCAATGTCATGAATGGTAGCATCGGTCCGGGAGCATATATACCTTCCTTCTGCCTTTGGATTCTCATACAAATATATATGAGAATTCACGAGATCATCCAAGTGAACAAATTGGCATTGCTTTAAGATCGAGTAAAGAGCTTCATGACCTGTAATTAAATAAGTTAGTTTTTGCAACAAAACAATAAAACTTAGGTATAGTCATTTAGGTATTGTTCCTTATGTTTTCAAATTAAATTAAACCATGTACGTGATTGCATTGACTAACATAGCACAGAATATGGGATTCATTGGCCAATGCAGTCATATAATTGAATTTAACCAACACCTAAAGAATTTTAGGTAGATTTTATATAGGTTAAGTAATTAAGTTTCATGATTTTAGTACAATGTCACAATGGCAATAGCAATATGTACCAGTGATAGGAGAAAGTCCGGTTGTAAGACTTGGTGGCATTGATGACATGATAAATGGACCAACCACAAGTGTTGGTATAATACTGATGAAATCCAAATTGTTTTCTTTGGCAAACTTCCATGCGGCTTGTTCAGCAAGTGTCTTGGACACGAAATACATCTGAACACAGAAGAATTACTCATATCATTCATCACTTAGTTTGCCAAACAAAATTAGATACAAACCAGAACAATGGTATATCTATGGGAAAATTTATAAATATAACAAAAGAGAGACAAAATGAAACGAAATGAATGCTAACCCATCCAGTCATCTTTTTCTTCCGGACAAATTCAACATCTGTCCAGCAATTTTCATCATAAACAGGCTTTATGTGTTCTTCAACATTGACAGTTCCTGCAGAGGATGTGAATACTAGTCTTCGAACAGTTTTTGCATTGACACAAGCTTTCATGATGCTTAAAACACCATTTATCGTCGGCTTTATCACTTCATTCTGCAATGCAAATATTCAAATTTGAATGAATGTCGAGTAGGTGTAGGTCAAAAAGTTGGAAATTCATGTGCCAATGGGTTTTAAATGGCACTTATTACTGGTTTTTTTGGGTGCTCCTCTTAAACAGTATAGAAAAATAGGGTGATCATCTAAGTGTTCACATTTGCCTTTCTTTTTTTAGGTTGTTGTTGTTGTTGTGTGTGTGGCGATCCTCTCTTTTTAAATCCCCTCTAATCCAACCAAACATATTTCCTATTATTTTATAGAGCATTTTTTTTTTATAGTTATAAAAAACTAATATGACAAAAAATATGACCCATTCCATGTTAATAACCAAATAAATAAATTTATTTATTACTACTTTATCGTATGAATAAAAAAATTACACATTTATAAGGTTTATGTAAAAAAAAATTATTGTATTTTTACCATTTGACCACCCCTTATTATTGGAATGATTAATACAATTTGTTAATTTGCTAGGTAGGCATACTAAAAAATTTATTGCATAGAACTTACAAACTAATCACAAAAAGAGTGATTCTAGGGATTCAAAAAAATTTATTACATAAAGTTTACAAAACAATTCATTCATTTAAAGAAAGTTTTTATGGGAAAAGAAAAAAAGCAGTTAATATTTTGACAGTTTTTTTCATTTTCCATAAAAGTGGTATCAAAATTTTCCTAAAATGGATTGTTAACTAATGTCTCAAGAGTACTCGTTAGCACGGCCCTTCATTTATTAGGTAGTTAAAACCTACTAATCACATTCATTGATATTCCAGTTTGTAAGTTTAAGATGTAAAATTGCTAATAATTTTAGCATTTTCCATCACAAAAAAGAAATTTAAAAGTTTAATATTTATTAAGTGGTTGAATCACGCCGTTTTATATCACATCAATTTGTAAGTTTTATTTAATAAATATTATATTAATTTAACATTTTTATATGAATAATATTATAGACACAACATTTTTCATTCTAATTGAGTTATTAATATTAACAATTCTTTTTTTTTTTCTTCTTAATTTTCATTTGGCCCACCAGTCCACCACCTAATAATACAACTTGTGAAATGCATTTGTCAAATCTTTAATCGCCTAAACACTTTATGTCGCTGTTTGTTGTGTAGTATTTTTCTTTTAAGTAATCCTATTACTACTTAAAATGATACAATTTGTGCAATAATTTGCTCACAAGACAAGTTGTGAGTGGAAAAAATGTGATGATGAGTTTAATTGAGAACACGCCTCTATCACTCAAAGTACACTGTGAGGCCCATATTAAAAGTACAGGAGAATTATCGCTGCACACTGTGTTTGAATACTGTTTATTAATGAAAAATTAAAAATTTATTACTAAAAATATTATAAAAAAATAATTTTTTTAAAAGTGTAAATAGTGCTGCAAAACCTAAATTTACTTAAAAAAAAAAAAAAGGGGTAAAAAAGTGAGTTTAATAGTACGAATACAGTACTCATAAGACCCACTAAAAACAAGCAACACGCCGATTGGGCAAAACGCCCAATCCTTAACATTATTGGTGATAGCAACAGAGGAGAGTATGACTTTTCTTTTTTCTCCCATTCATTCCGGCCTAACTTTTGAGTTTCTACATCCTAAATTCCGGCCACCACAGCTGCTAGACACTCCAATTATCACTGCTTAATTACGAAAATAAATCCAACACAGACAAACAAATTAACGTATTGATAGTTTTCTTTTCAGATACAAAGATTAATCATGCCCTTTATATCAATATTTGATAAGTCCAGGAAAAGAAACAAAAAGCAACAAGCAAAGTCATTGTTTCTTGTATCATATTTATTTTTGAGGTCAACACCAAAAACCTTACCTCAGGGTCCTTGGACTCGAAGTCCATGGGCGTGGCCACATGGAAAACACCAGTGCACCCTTTAATTGCTTCATCAAAGCTTCCCTCTTCATTCAGGTCAGCCTTCCACAGGGTCAGGTGCGTCGATGCCTTAGGCAAATCTATCAAATGCTTTACCTTCTTCAAGTTCTCTGCAACCCACACTACAAGAAATTTGGTCTTTAGCGATGGCATAAAATCGTTGCTAATGCTTTAAATATCGTCGCTAATTATATTGGCGACAAAAAATGTCGTCGCTAACTTTCGTTAAACAAAAATGGTAACAACAAAGCTTTTTAGTGACGATATTAATGTCATCGCAAATACAATACTATTAACGACGACAAAGTTGTTGCTAATAGTGACAATTGTCGTCATAAATAACTTGAAAACCCAAGACAAAATGTCATCGCTACTAGCTCATTAGTAGTGATGAATTTTTTTGTCATCACTAGTAGATTATTATTAACGACATTTTTGTTGTCGCTAATATGTCATTACTAGCAATGACGTTTACTGTCGTCACAGATAATAATATATAAGTGACCACAAACATGTCATCACTAAAAATTACATATTAGCGATGTTATTGTTTGTCGTCACTAAAGATATGATAAAATATTAGCATTGACATTGTCGTCGCTAATAATATTTTACATTTTTTTTCTTTAAAATTTACATTTGAAATTTTACATGGGTACCAGTTGGGAAATAACAAAGTACAATTGTATGCACATAAAAAATTTTCAATCACAATACTTATATAAGCATAATAACTGCTCAATCAATAACTACTAATAAGGAAAAATAATACCCAAGTTCAATATCATATACATAATAAAAACTCCAATCTATTCACTCAAATATTAATCAAATGATAATGAATTCCTTGTGAAGATATGCAACCAAGCAGAAACTTGTTGCAATGAAATATATCTCCCGTCTTCATCATCTCATTAATGCAAGGACATGTGCGCTTCCATGCAATCATAGAGAGAATAGTGAAAAGAACCAGTCAATGGCGAAGTTCCTTTGCAAGTTTCTCGAGCAAAGGTCGTGGAGGAAGCTCTGCAAGGGAAACAATGGTCAAAAATTTTAGAGAGGTTCTGTGACCCATAGCCTAAAATTAAAATTTCATGACTTGAACACAATTCAATGTTTCTGTTGATACCTTGGGCACAACCCCTTTTAGGCTTTTACATCACCAAGATTGCACTAAGCAAAACCTAATATGAAGTGGCTCCAAGGCTCAATCAATCCAATCATCCCCACTTACCCTTAATAGGAAACATCTTTTTACATAAGTTTAAAATCCATACAATATTTGTTCAAAGTCTATACAATGAAAAAGATATCTACATGACAAATTCCACTTGCACTTGCAAGATACACTAAAGCCTCCTTGCTCATTTGAAAGGGGCGTTGAGTCAGTCATCTCATGCGGTGGTTCATTAGGTGGAGAAAACATTTTTAAAACTTGTTGCTTTGTAGATGTGGTTATATGTTAATATGTAGTGTAGTCTTTACAACAACAACAAAAAAGTAGTGTAGCATGTAATGGAACCTAATTGTCAAATGTTTAGGGAAACTAATTTATATAGTAACATACCTTATAGAAATAGTGTCTTCTTTGAAGCTCTCTTCCTGACCAACAATTCCTATCAAAAGTAATCAATAGATGCCTACATAAATACCTCAAATGACAGATTCTCAAACTGCACAAATAAAATTCCAAACAATCACAATCACATTCTATAAAAAATTACAAGAATCCGAAAATGAAGACATACAAGAATACTAAAAAATAGGCTAAGAATAGAATCAACAAATGGCTACAGCTCATGCTTGAGGAGACTCCCTATCAAACTAAACTTAGTAAGTTATTCTAACTAGCTTAGGGGCACAATTTTTAATTTTCTGATTAATTTTTTGATAAATGATTGTTGTTTATAACCATATGAAAACAAAGAATGTAAATAGATAACATAATATTTCAAAAAAAAAAAAAGTAAAAAAAAAAACTATATTTTATAAAGAAAATTATTAACATAATGTGGTTCATTAGCTCACTCCAACTGTAACAATGAGTAATAAGTTTTTTTTTTTTTTTTTTTTTTTTTTTTTTTGAAGAGGATATAATTATTCCATTAGTTTTTGCATCTTCAACTATGTGACCTATTAGTGAAATAATTTCTTCCTTGTCACAGAGAGAGTCAACTTCTACAATAAGTTGAATGATTATACTTTGCAATAAAAGTAAGACTAAGGGTTCATTATGGAAGTGAAATAAGGACAACAATATAGTTGATATGATGAAACTTATGACCTTACAAACAAAACATCTGCTTTGTTTGTCCTCGTCTCACTCTCCTAATATTGGAAGATATACATTTTTTTTCCTTAATAATTTAAACTCACAAAATACCCCTCTTCATCATAATAAGCAATATCAAACAAAAAAAATAAGGCTTTCAACAAGTAGATGAATGGAACTACGCATTAAGGACATAAAATGGATCTGTGAATGCAGAGCAATCCTAATGCATCATCTTCTTGCTTTAGACATTGTCGTTAAATTTTTCTTTTCAAGAATATCACAAATAGTTTTGCAAAGTAAGTTTGATCAAGGAATGCACATTCTCACCCGAAAATGACAAATCCTATGACTTGTCTTCTGAAGATGAAGCATTTTCATTTTCACTCAAGAAGCAATCTAGTTGCTTTGCAACAAAAGGCGTAACTCTTAGTATAAACTACTCCATTACTACCAAAACCAACACCAAATCAAACTAATTCCCAAAAAAAAACGGTGTGATTTAACTATGCAATGAAAAAAAAGTGAGGCAATGGGAATAGAAAAATAAAAAGAGAAGGAACTTGTGATAACAAAAGGGCTATCCCCATAGAACACGGTGATGATTTTCAAGTTTAAAAGATTATTTGGATTCCCAACCAAGCATGTGAGATCAATGTATATTCTATCTGACATTTAAGGCTTAAATACAAGGTAGTGGACAAGGTAAACTTTATTGCACAACCAAAACACATGGATTTATAATGTCTTTTGTTAACCTTGTAATAGCATATTAGTCGCCAAGAATTTTGTAGCTCAATGACAATGGCATAACAGTTCAAATCCCCCTTGTTGTAGCTAGTGATCCTTGATGCATGTATAGTCTTTCATTAAACTTAAATAATAATCTTCTAGTACTTCTTTGCCACCAAGAAGTCTAAATTATTTTCTGAATAATGCAATCATCCAAGTCAAAGCTTGCACTTTGTATGCAAGACCAATTAAATTCTTCTGTGCAATTGCTCTAACATAAGGTCAATAAAATAATGGACCATGAGAATGACTATTAGCAAAGAATTGGTCAACCTCTTCACCCAAAATTTCAAAATTACTCATTATTATGAGAAAATTTATTCTAAATGAATAAACGGTACCAAAGAAAAAACGGTACACTTATTTTCATTTCATATAGCTTTTAAAAAATTCATTAATCTCAAACATTAACAAAAATTGGGAGATTTCATTTCACTACTTTTACATAATTACATGACACTTTCAGGAAAGCATAATGTAGTCATTGCATCATAGTAAAGTAAAAAACTTATCAAAACAGTAATTAGGCAATTTTTACACTAATCATAATAGTGAATGGGCAGCTAATGCACCTGTATTTTGTAAATGCTAGTGTGGTTTTCACATGGCCTCCATCTATAAATTTGCAGGTGGTCATAAATTGATCATATGAATCTTTTCTACCTATATGTAGTATTGAGAGAGAGAGAGAGAGATCGTTACTCACAGCTCATAGTCCTCTATGTCCTGAGAGTGACTTTAGTAATTGCTCACTGACTACTATCCAGAGGAACTTACTTGACAAAATTATATTGTAGTCAACGCAATTTGACAAAATTACTTGACAAAAGTTTTTCTTTAAAAAGCTTTACCAACTTTGGAATCACACCTACGCAGTACGCTCCCTTAGAAATCAACCACCAAGTGTAAGTAAATTCATTTAATAGAAATTACAATAAATTAATATTCATATACAAAAAGGACAAATCATAATCAACATTACAACAATCTCTAAATAAAGCCACAAAGTTGGTACCTGTGTCAAATACCCAAAACAAAGATCGAAAAGAACAAAGCTTTACTAGGAAGGGACCCAAATGGCGAGGGAGAGAAAACAGTGGTGAGTGCCTTGAATGTGAGTGGCATTGAGAGAGGTGAGGGTGGTTCACACGGTGGCAGCGGTTACTCGATCGCAAGCGGTGAGAGTGAACCACAAAGAGAAAGAGAGAGGTGTCAGTGATTGGTGATTTTTTTTCTTTTCTTTTGAAATCTCAGTGATTGGTGATAAAGAATAAAATTGAAAACTGATGTGAAAATACAGGCGTGGGAAAAAAATTTTGGTTTGGCGCCCTTAAGAAACGAAGTCGTTTGGGCTTTTGTCAATGGTCCAATATTTTTTTCATTTTATTTTAAAACTTATTATTTTTAATGGTAATGAAAAACATTTGAGGAACTTTAATGGTAATTAATTAAATTGGTTAATTTGATAGGAACGTGGCAGGTTTCACCAAAAAAAAATTAATTAATTTTTTTTTTTTGAAGTTTTTCCAATAAATTTTACTTATTATTATAAATTAATAATTTATTTATTTAAGCCAATTTTATTATTAAACTATTATTACAAAAATTATGATGTATTACTTGTTATTTCACCTCAATCAAATCAAAAATTTGAAAACAAAAAAAAATAAATAAATAACACACCCAAACCCACACAAAATAATAACTTCAAAGCTATTTTAGAGCACTCACGTTAGGTCGTAGGAGTAACAATTTGTGTTTACGTGTCAGGTTTGTGTTGTACCGACTCATGAGTATTTGACTAAATGGGTCGACACTAACTCGATAAGTTTATTAAACAAGTCAAGATTCTTCAATCTCATGTTTGATCCAAGAGAGCACCTGATAGTATCTTTCTTTTAAAAGTGAATTTTTGAAAATTAGTATTTTTTATGAAAAATATAATTTTAAAGTTAGTACTTTGAACTAATACTTCTGTCACTCCCATATGTGATCCAAGGGAAAAATAACTTTAAAGGAAGTAATTTGGGGAACATAATTTTAATCGAATGGTCAAATTATGAGAACAAGGATAACTGAATCTTCATGGGGCCACGAGGCATGTGACCATCATGCGCCAATTCATATTCAAATCTTGATCATTAGACCTCAAGTGTATGGTGGTGACATATTAGTGTCGGCGAAATTTGAGACCAACTGGATGGTTAGATTGAGAGAACAGAACCATACAAGTACGCAACACATGTCCATCACGCGCCATAGTTAGATCTGAAATCTAATCATTGGATTTGAAGAGTGATGAAAGGTTAATTCTAGTAAATTATGGTCACGATCAAACGATTGGATTTCGAGAAATGTGTGGTCAAAGTTTAGTTAAAGTTGGTCAAATCCGGTCAAACCCAGTCAAACTTAATAGATAGTCCCGAGACCGCTGGATATTTCGAGGGTATTTTGGTCATTTTAGAGTTTGGGGCGTTTGGGTCATTTTATATTTTTCAAGAGAATTTTGGTCATTCTAGTTGTTTTGGGAGTATTTTGATTATTTTAATATGTCTCGTGATATCTTACATGCATCTAGAATAAAACATGTGTTTAGACAATAATGGTTTTGATTTTAGAGGAAAAACAAAAATAACTTTAGTTTGAAAACAATTTGAAAAATCCACAATTAGTAAGGGTTAATGTCAAGATAAACTAAAAATCTCATGTTTGATCTAGGGGTGTCCAGTACCCGTTCGACCTGCCAGAACCGCTCGACCCGTGGCCACCAAAACTGAAGGCCGACCGACCCGAGCACCACCATGGTCGGTGACGGTTTTGTCCAACGAAACCCGACCCTCGTCGGTTCAAGTTTCGGTTTCACTTCTCTTAACCAGCCGAAGCCGACCTGATTGAAGATTAGGTAGATTTGTTTGATTTTCCTCCCTTTCTCTCTTTTTATCTCCTAGATCAGCCCAGTTTTAGGGGAGATCTCTACCCAAATTCGATGGAGATCTTGAGTTCTTCACCCAGATCCGGTGGAGATCTCAAGAGCTTTGTCTAGATTGAGTGTAGATCTTGAGTTCTCCACCTAGATCCAGTGTAGATCTCACAATCTCCACCAAAATCGGGTGGAGATCTTAAGTTCTCCATCCAGGTCCAGTGGTGATATCGTGATCTCCATCCAAATCCGATGGTGGTCGATCATCTACCATTGTTCTCTCGATTTTAAGCGAAACAACTCAACCCAAGAAAAATCCAACTCGATCCGACCCGTAAGTAGAATCGGTCGGCGGCTGGTCCACCAATTTGCCACCCGATGGAATTAGGTCGGTTTCGGGTTAGGCATAAATGCAACCCGGACCAACCCATGGACACCCCTAATTTGATCCAAGGAAGCACCTACTAGTATCTTCCTTTTAAAAATGAATTTTTGGAAATTAGTATTTTTTACGGAAAATATAATTTCAAAGGTAGTACTTTGAACTAATACTTCTATCACTCCTTTATGTGATCCAAGGGAAAACATAACTTTAAAGGAAGTGATCTGGGAAACATAATTTTAATCTGATGGTCAAATTATGAGAACAAGGATAACTGAATCTTCATGGGGCCACATGGCATGTGACTATCATGCTCCAACTCATATTCAAATTTTGATCGTTGGATTTCAAGAGTATGGTGACATATTGGTGTTGGCGAAATTTGAGACCAATTAGATGGTCAGATTAAGAGAATAGAGCCATACAGGTACGCAACACATGTCCATCACGCGCCATAATTAGATCTGGAATCTAACCGTTGGATTTGAAGAGTGTAATGAAATGTTAATTCTGGTAAATTATGGTCACAATCAAACGGTTGGATTTAGAGATAAGTGCGGTCAAAGTTTAGTTAAAATTGGTCAAACCCGGTCAAACCTGGTCAAACTTAATCGATGGTCTCGAGACCATTGGATTTAGTGAAACTAGGTTCAATGGGAAGGTTTTCAGTGGATTATTGGGTATTGGAAAAGTTGTTAGAAAATATCAATGAAGAAATAATTTTGTAAGATAATGAATATCATGTTAAAATTGACTTAGATAAAGTTGATTAGACAAGATGCATGATGAAAAAATTATTATTTTGGCTCATATATCATGTATTATAACTTCTAATTTTAATCAATTTGAATATGTATGTTATAAATATATTTTAATTTGATTTACTTAGTTTTGGTAAATATTATTACATAATTAATGATTGAATTGGTTTAGTTGAATATTTTATGAATTTATAATGAATATACCTTTCATATATGTATATCTATGATTTTTTAATAATTTCATTAAGTATTTGTGTATCTTATGACACATGATACACAAAAATCAAAATTGATTTATGATACGATTCACATTTTGATAAGTATGGGTATTAGTCACTATTTTGAGTGGAATTAGAACTTTCTCGATTTTTTTTATTTTATCAATTTTGAGTTTCAAATTGGTAAAATTATGATTTGAGAGTATTTTGAAGCAACAAGCCCTCTCTAGTCTCTTTGTTTTTTTTTTTTTTTTTTATTTAACAGATTGGAGAGTTTTAAATTACTTTAGAGGTTTCAAGGTTATTTTGGTCAGGGTATAAGTTTGGGGATATTTTGGTCATTATGATGAGGCTAGTGGTATTTTAATCATTTCAAATATTTTAAAGAAATTTATGTCATTTTAAATATTTTAAGAGGCATTTTGGAGGATTTGATAAAAAAAAAATCATATTATATCAAAATTATTTTGGCCACACATTAGTGATGACAATCTTTGTCGTCATCAAAAGATCCCTAATAGCAACGACCTAATTCGTCACTAATATATAATCTGCTTCCCTCCATTAATTCCCTCAACTTTTTGAGAGTGAAAATTTTTCCCTCCATTATATTTTGGTAGATATATTTGCGACAATATGTTGTATCATTACTAAAAGGAGACTATTAGAGACAACAAATTATATCGTTGCTAATAGCCTTCTATTAGCGATGACCAATGTGTTGTCGCTGATAAAGAAAGTATATATATATATATATATATATATATAAAATATATTTACTATATATTTTTGGCCATGTATTAGCGACGACACACAAGGTCGTCACTAAAGATGATTATTAGCGACGATAGATGTCGACATTAAAATAAATCTTATTTTTGTGACGTAAATGTCATCACTATAAAATTTATTGTCATCGCTAAAAGTTTCCCTCCATTTTCCAAAAGTAAATAAAATTCCCTCCATGATGTTAGTGACAACTTATTAGCGACTACCTTAGTGTCGTTGCTACCATGCACTTATTAGCGATGACCATATATTATCGTCGCTAATGTGTGCCTAATAGTGATGACTTTTTGATCGTCGCTAAAACATTGGTCGCAAAAGGCCAAAATTCTTGTAGTGCCACCACAACCATACAAAAATCGCTAAGAATAATAAGACTTTTTATGTTCCTGTCACGACTTGATGTGTTCGTGAGTGATAGAGAAAAGGTAGTCAGTTGATTTAAATTGTTTATTACTCACAGTCGATCCCATCAGAATCGAAAAAAGTTGTGGTAATAACTGAGAAAAGAAATACAAAACCAGACCTGGGTCTCTCACGGTGGCTCTGACAGTGTAACCACGCTCTAGGAGTCTCATGACCAGCCATGATCCTATGAACCCAGCAGCACCAGTAACACAAACGGTCTCGGTCCCTCTGACCCCATGTTAATTCTCTTTACTTGTTTACGAAAGTAAAAGTATAAAGAGAAAGAGAGTGAGACTATTTTGTAATGAAAATAAAATATTAACGCCAATAATGGTGTTTGGGGGTCTTGCAATGCTTGACTATAAATAGTCACCTAGTGCCTTGTTTGCTATGGCATCCTAACACAATTTTTGTCGCAAAGCTAAATCTCACGTGATTGTCACTTACCAGCCAGTAATCGCATGTGTTTGCTACCACAAAGTTGTAGTGGTAACTGGAAGAGCCAAATTCTAAAAACACACCTACTCTTTGCTCAAAAAATTTAAAAAAAAAAAAAAAAAAAAAAAAAACACACCTAATCTCGGAACTATTATGTTCTCAAAAAAAAAAAAAAAAAAAAAAAAAATCTCGGAACTATTATTTTCTTATTATGGCCTTGAATTTTTGGCTCTCTAATAAGGTTGAACCTTGGGACCTTCATGTCATTTGGCTCAACGGACATCCTACCTTACATTAATTGTCATCTCGTTAATTGGGCAAAGCATCATGTACACAATGGGCTATAGGTCTACAAGCCTGCTTCGTTCTATCTATGTCAATTAGGTTTCGGGTCCTTTGATCTATGCAAAGCTTAACACTGAGATTTGTTTTTTTTGTCCGGTTCCATGATTATTACTCTACGTTATCATGTTAATTCAATAATCAGTTTTTGATTTAAGTGAGGTTCAACTTCATATTTCTTATTCGATGACAGGATAATTTACTAGTTAAGTTAACTAAAACTCTCTATTTTTTTTTTCAAATGTTGATTATTAAGATTTGAGTTTTTTTTAGTATAAGATCTCAGTTTATTCCTATATAAAAAAAAATCACCGTTTTTTTTAATTGCATAGCTTTTTATAGTTTTATTTTTATAGGTATAAATATACTTTTGTGCAACTTATTTACGTACAGTTTAACACACTTTAATAGAAGACAAAATTAATAGATGATATTGATATCATATAACTATGGTTGATGATGGTTGGATGTCCCATGGCAGCAAATAAACTACAAAAAAGTTGATTTTTTTCGAGGGTCAAAACCCTTTGACCCTCGAAAAAGGTATTAAAAGCCCTCAAAATATATTATTTTGAGGGTTTAACGAATCCTTGATGACCTTTAAAACAAATACCCTTGAAACGGAAATTTCTACGGCCTTCGTGACCCTTGAAATTGAAATTTCACCAACCTACATGACCCTCGAAACAAATGTTTTATCTTTATCAAGGATTGGCAACCTTTGAAAATTTGAAAGGGATAAAAGAATAATAACCTTTTTTTGAGGGTCTCCCAACCCTCAAAATAAGGTTTTTCTCTTTTTAAAAAAAATTAAATAAAAACCCACAGCCATGCACATAAACTTTAAAGAACCACATATTAAAAATTTATATTATACCAAAACACAAATATCAAAACAAAATTCAATTAGCTTTCCAAGTTACTAAATTCTTCATTTATGTAGACATTCTTCATTTACTAAATTCAATCAACTACTCTTTTAACCCAATAAAAAAACTGTGCAAATACAATGGATAATTAGAGATGAACTTTTTTTTTATCAGTAATTTGAATTGAAAATCTAGAAGTCCACCTTTCGAAACCCGTGCCCGTATCAACATGCTTAGCAGGCAGGTGTTTTAAAGAACCATCACTTTCCCTATTAAACTGCCAAAAAAATCAAAATCAAACTAGAGTAAATAATAAATCAAATTTATTCTTAGGCCACATAGAAGAAGAAGAAGTTGAAGAAGAAGAAGAATATACATAAATACAGTAAGGAGTCTTTTGAAGAAGTACACAAATTATATCAGGAATGCTAAATGGAAATCCACAAGACATGAAACCTTTGTAGTGTAAGCAGGAAAAAGATGTACATTGCACTAAGTGGGTATTGAATTTGAACCCATGATCTTTAATAGGATCATGAGTTCAAATTCAAAAGATGCACCTCATAATGCAAAGGCAATACTTTAAGAACCAAAATCCCCAAAGGTGCACCTCAGTCTCTTTTGTAGTTCTGTAAGTTGAACTTGCAATAGCCTTAATCAATTACCCAATTCCTGCCCATTGTGATTTAACCAAAAAACAATTCATTGACTTAATAAATAATCTCAAACCATGATGGTCTTACTTCAAGGCTCTCCAATTTCTTGTTCCAACGAAATAAAATTATCACTTAGTTGTAATGCATCCAAATTCAACAGAGCAAGTAGACAAAAAGAATTACAAGTTTTGGATAAAAAAAAAATTTTCAGTCCAAATTATCTATTGTATTTGGTATTATTGCTCCAGTTATGGGCTGCACACACAAGCTGTCTTTTTCTCACTCTAGCATTGCCCTTTGTTACATTGAGAACAAAATGACAAGAAACACTAAACACAAAGAAAGGAAACATACCTTCTCAAGGTTTGCTGCATAATTTGCTACATGCCTTCTTCAAGATCATCACTAACTTCACACTGTCTCAAGGTTCTACTGGCATCAACAACATCTTCTTCGTAGGATTCTCTAAGACAATATGTCATCCTATAAACATCCCATTAAGTGTTTACTTATCAATAAAAAGCATCCCATTGAGTGGCCATTCCTATTCTTGTTCTTACTAATTGAATTTTTAGTACATCAAATCAAAAATGATATTGAGGATATTGTGGAAATAGAATTCAGCTAATTATAAGATATATAGAATTCATCTATAAAAAAGTTCGGCTAAGCAGATTTACCTGGCACTGATCTTAGTTGTGAGTTGTGCCACTGCAAAGAAATCAGAGAAAGGAAATCCATAATCATATCCAAAAAAATGATTGCAAGCTTTAGTATGTATGGAAGATGTTTCAAGGATCACTGAAATTTGCACTTCTTGCAAGCAAAAAGAACAAGGAGGGTATTTTCATTTCCATTAAAGTTGTTTGTTGCACCCACAGAAGGGCAAAAAGACATGATCAAAAAGATTATCAAGAGAGAGAGAGAACAACCTCATATTTTAGGGGTTCAAATGGCTCAACCTAATTTTATATTCCATCTAGCCACAACAAAAATTTCTAATAAAATTGAAAATTTTCTCTTAAGTCCACAACAGAACTTTGAAAAAAAATACATTTATGCCGTCCTAGTCTAACCACATGCTCCTAAGGACTTTGACCTCATCAAGAGACTCATTATCACCGCAGAACTCCTCCAAATTCCGATAATTCTTATTCACATAGATTGAAAGTAAAACATATAATATATTACTGATAAAAACTAAAACAAGCGTGTATGATTCAATACCTGCTTTAAGGTAACATCAAATGAATCAACCAATAAACAACAGTTGGATTAGCCAAAACACAAGGCTCACAAGATAGGAACCAAATCAAGATATACTTACATGAGACATCTTTTATTCAGAGATGAGCCGCAACCCTTTCTGGTTTAAGAAAAAATCTCCATCATGAAATGTGCCACTTGCAGTCTTGAAAATTTACCTTATTTAATCAAGAAATTTTTTTTCTTAAACTTGCTTTTCATTGTATCTAGGGAAAAAATAAAATAAAATAATTCCTATTGTTTTTTCAATTCTTTTAAATCCCAACTTGAAATTAAAAAAAAAAATCCAATGAGAACAATTATAGTGAAAATGGTAAGGAATTATCAAATGATAATGCTCTCAGAAAACTCAAAATTTTAACACCAAAATTAAATTAAGAACAATATAAACACGTAAAAATAATTAAAAACTGGACACGCACACAGCTAAAGAAGAAAATAACTTACATCTTCATCTTCTTCAGCATTGTTAGCCTCCAATTTGGCCTTGCCATACTCTGCCTTCAACTCAGCAGCCTTATCCATATAAGGCTTCTTCTCCTAAAAACGAAAAGGGCCCAGTTGAACAAATTCATCAAACCACATCTAAAATAACCCAGCAACATTCAAAACAAGAGCAATTTAAGAATCTTACTTCATCAGTAATAGATTTCCACTTCTCACCACCCTCCTTTGCTACCTAAAATTCATTGTAAGTCAAACAACAAGATTAGAATAAGCTGCCCAAAGTTTAATCACCTAACAGAAAATAAAAATAAAGAGTAAGGGCAGTAATTAATAAATACTTGTACCTCTTTACCACCTTTAGAATCAGGATTTTCTTCTTTATAAGTCTTCCTAAAGTCATCCTTGACACACAAATTGAAAACATTATGCGCACACACAAAAGATAATCCAAACGTGCAAGAGAGAAAGTGAGAGATAGTATACATGAAGAGAAAGAAGGCAATTTGTGGGCGCTTGGGGGCATTTGGATCCTTAGACTTCTTGTCAGTTTTTGCTTTCTTTCCCTTTGGCTCTGTTGAGCTTGATTTCTTCCTGCCAAACAAGAAAAGCAAAGTTATACCCAGAAATGATTGCATACACAACAACACAGAGAAAGGGAAAAGAAGAGTACCTGTCTGTAGTAGTAGGCTTCTTCTTGGGGGGGTCACTGGGCTTCTCCACAATCTGAGCCTCTGAATCCAAAAATAAGTATCTTCTTCAGAAGAATTGTAAAATGGAATATATTAAGAAAAGAGAAAGAAACGGACCGAGATTCAATTTGATTCTAGCATCAAGGCTACAACTATGCATGCTAATCAGTGCCACTGGAACATCATTCTTGCACTCTTCACTGCAATTCCATTAATATTTCATTTCATTTTCCATCAATCAGATTCACAATCACGAGCACCATGATTAAAATTTAAATTAACTGTAAAAAAAAAAAAAAAAAAAAAAAAAAAAAAAACGTCTGCCTATTAACAGAAATGATTTAATTAGCAAATTAAAGATGGAGATGGATAACAAAATGAGTAATAATTAGCATTACAATTACAAACCCTAAAGAGGTTAGACATAAACATGTTTCTTCAAATGATAATTGCCCATATCTGCAATCAAAATTTTAACTCAGATGGAAGGTCTTATTCCCATTACCCACATACTTAAATGGTGAATTTTCCAGTACTACAGGAAGTTTTACAAGTTTATAATGCATCAATATGATGCATTGACACCATGCCATAACTACACCGAGTTAATACTTTCAGGTCAGACATAAACATCTTATCAAAAAGAAAAAAGAATGCAGGCTTTGTATTCATTGGAACAGAACAATATCAAATATAGGGGAAAAATAGATTACCAATTCCAAGCTACATAACTTGAAAATGAATTTATAAAATTCATAAGCTCTAGTAAGTTTTATAAACAAAATGAATGTAAAAATCTCTGCAATGTAAAGAAGCTGTACAGAGCATTGAATTGCAATGACCCAAACCAAGCAAAAATTAAATTGATACTATTGATAAACCAATGCTCGTTTCCATAGGAAACCTAAAATTAACAAACACAGCAACACAAAAAAACCTCATAGATCCAACCCATACTTAAATTGATATTATTGAAATACTAAACCATTAACACTTACCAACTCCTTTTTAAGTATTTCTTCAATATAATATGTAATTCCATTTCCAAGGTATCCAAACCCTAGCCCCAAATTATATTATTGGCGAGCAAAAAAATATCAATGGAGAGAATGAGAGAGAAAACAAGAAAGAATACAGAAATTCCTTTGCAAAGTTCTACTAGGTAATTTCCAAATTCAAATTTTTTTCTCAGGAAACAAACAGAGAGAGAGAGAGAGAGAGAGAGAGAGAGAGAGAGAGACCTGTAATCGAACAAAGGGGCGGAGGAGATGGCTCTGACTATCAATGGCTGGTCGTCGTCGGAGATAGGATCGCTGACCACCGCGCCTCAACCGATCGTCGGAGATGAGAATTTTCTAACCCTAATATCAGAGATTTCATCGTGAATCTCTGCTAGCTCTTCGCTAACCACAGAAAAAGGATCCATCTTCACAATTCAACCCTGAATATCAATCTTTCTTCACAATGCCGAGCTATATACATACACAAATTTTGATCAAAAACCAGAATTTGAAGCAGAATTCTAAAAAAAGAAATCAAACAAATGCAGGTTGTGAAGCTCGAATCAGATAGATCTAAACAAAATTGAAAATAAAAAATGTGAAATCCGAGTTGAAACCGAAACTGAAACTTAGATTCGTTGGCGTTTTGGAGAGAGAGAGAGAGAATTTTCTAAGAGATGGCTTTGACAAAATGAAAATGGGTTTTCAAAGAGAGTGAGCGAAGACTTTATTCCAAAATAGTTTTCTGAATTCTGAGTTTGTGGGAGAGAGAGAGACTTTATTCTGAGGGTTAAAACATTTGGATATTTTTATTAAGGGTTGTGTTAGAATTCTGTGAAGATTGTAAAAATTTGGAGGCAACAATGACACGGGATTTTAGTATTTTAGTTTATTTCAAGGGTTTTAATATCCATTGTAACAAGAATAGTCATATTTTAATTAGAGTGCCAGGTTTTAGTATTTGTTTCAACTATTTTCACTGGACCCTTGGAAAAAGTGGGTTGAAACAAGTCATGTTTTTTGTAGTGTAATAACCTAGATCCAATGGCAAATGCATGTTTTGAATCCTATGTATTTCCCAGACACATAGTCCCTCCAAAGATCAAGTACTCCAAAGCTAGTCATTAGGATAGTACTCAAAGCCATCACAATGCTGACTGAGAATACAATGAGAGATTCCCTCCCATTAACTGAGGACCCACTGTCCTTCCTAGGAGCACTAAAAATAGTATAGATAAGCCCATAAGAGATTTCTTATGGGGAGACACACCGACACAACGACATGTGCATCTTTTTAAATGGGACATGCTCACCAAGCCTAAGGTCTCTGGTGGGCTAGGTATTAGGGATTCTGAAACTACTAATGATTCCTTTCTTATGAATCAGGCGTGGCGAATATGGCGGAACCCGCATTCTCTATTTGCCAAATTTCTCTCCTAAAAGCATTACCAAACAACTGATTTCTTGCAGATCACTTCATATACTGGATCTCACTCATGGAAGGCTTTGTTGCAGGGGTGAGACCTCTTGCAAGGTGGTTTACGATGGATTATTCGTAATGGCCGTAATATAAATTTTTGGATGGATCATTGGCTGCCCCCGGGACCAAACCGAGGTCTCATTTATGGCCCACTTCTTCCTGACGAATATGAGTTTAAGGTGGCTAGAATGATCACTGACACTCACCAATGGAATTTCACATCTCTTAGGGAAAATTATTAGGTATTCCCGGAATACCATAAATGCGTACTCCTTCTTCTCACATGAATTGTGAGTCCCATGATGAATTTAATTAGTAGGACCCATAATTATGTGAGAGGAGGGAGTATGCATTTACTGTGCTCTAGGAATACTCAATAATTTCCCACCTCTTAGTATAGTATTGCCATCGACAATAACCCAATTTATTTATGCTCAGCCATTGCCTATTCTTGGTTCTCCTGCTACTCTTACGGATGACCGTGTTTGGGACCATCATGCGGGTATTTGCTCAGTAAAATTTGCTTACCATTCTCTTTTACCTAAATCCAATGAGGCTATGTGGCGGACATCGGTAACATGGTCTTGGATTTGGAAGTTAAAAATACTTCCTAAAATTCAACTTTTCGTTTGGAAATGTGCGCACCATTGTATTCCCACCAAATCGGTCATTTTCCCTCATGTTGCCTTGAGTGACCAAGTGTGTCCCCGTTGCAATGAGATTGAAACGCCAATTAATGTTCTACGTGATTGCCACTTTGCACGTCATATTTGGTCCTCCTTTCCTGTGCACTTCCATATTTCTGATTTTTTCCGGCTTCAGCTCCATGCTTGGTGTAAACTTAATTCCAAACTTAATTCCCCTTCGTGTTATATCCTATGGAACATTATATTCGCTTTTACCATATGGGTGATCTGGTTGGGTCGAAATTCTTTGATATTTACAGGAAAATTCATTCCTTATCATGATTTAAAACAAAATGCTATATCTCATGCCACGATGTTTTTCTTCCTCAGCACCGTTTCGTCATGGCACTCATCCTCGTCTTCCCACAAATATATTAGGTGGAGCTCAGCTCCTTTCCCTTACATAACTCTTAATACAGACGGAAGCTAGTTAGGTAACTCCGTAGAGTCTGGTGTGGGTGGTGTGGCATGCTCAGCCAAGGGAGAATGGTTGTGG
The DNA here is from genome assembly GCA_033629205.1 of Lithocarpus polystachyus. NCBI lineage: Eukaryota > Viridiplantae > Streptophyta > Magnoliopsida > Fagales > Fagaceae > Lithocarpus > Lithocarpus polystachyus. The sequence goes on along the minus strand of CM066163.1, from coordinate 9,993,363 downwards.
GGTTTCTCCTTACACTTGGGAGTCGTTGGCTCGAGCATGGGCCAAGGGGCATCGCCGAGTTTGTCTTCAAACAGATTCTCTTCTTGCGTACAAATGGTTGAATATTAATAAAGATTATCCTATGAAATTTGCTAACTTGATTTTGGATTGCAGGTGGTCCTCAACAGAGACTGGGAGGCGCGTGTTGAACATATATGGAGAGAGGCTAATAGCTGTGCGGACTTACTGGCAAAGAGGGGTGCTTCTCAATCGTAACGAGAAGTGTTGTATGATACATACCCCACCTTTTTGTGGCAATGTTTATATTGGGACTTCATGAGTTTTGTCTCATCCCGGAGTCGTCGCGGTTAATAAGGATCCAGTGATGTTTTGTTTAGTTTCAGCTATTCCTCTCTTCGGGTTGGTGTTGTTTGGTTTGTGTGTTGATGTGTTTCCTTGCATTGTAGTCATGTTGTGATATTTCTATTTGTAAGACTCCTGTTTATCTAATATATCTCCTGTTTATGCAAAAAAAAAAAAAAAAAAATGCATGTTTTGGGCTTTGAGGATCATTGCCTTGCTGAAAGGTTTAGATCCTGTAGCCCCAAAAACTTGAAAGGTTATGGAAATCTTTGAAGCTCAATGTGTCTTGAGTTGCCTTGCTAGAAGGTTTAGGGTTTGTTTTGTTTGAGCAAAAAAGGGGTGTATTTTGTATTCACTTTTAGTTTTTTGTGGGACCCATCATTAAAAAACTTGTTTGGCTTTGTATTTGTATTTAGTTTTCAATTTTAGTATCCAAGAAAATAGGATTTGAATACAAAAACTGAATACAACTTTTTGGTGTTTTCATTTTCTTGAAAATGAATACAGCAGCATTTTTGTAAAAAAATCAAATCTGTAGATCCTACTATCATTGACTTGTCACATTAAAGAACTCTTTCTATCTATATTTGTTGGTGGTTGTCATAAAAAAAGTGAAGGGGAAGACAAAGTAGAAAATGATATCAAACAAAAAAATAGTTGGAAACAAAAAATAAGTACAAGATTTGGAAATAGAAAATGAGCACAAAAAAAGAAAATAGAAAATGAATACAACCTCGATACAAACCAAACATGTCTTAAGAGTTTAGACCCAATATTGTATTCCAAAACCACTGGAGGATACAAAGAATCGTTGGAGTTCAATGGCTCAGAGTTGCTTTGCTAGAAGGTTCAAAATAGCCCAAAACAAATTAAAGCTTGTAGGAATATACGGAGCTCAATGAGTTTAAGTTGCCTTGTTGTAATGTTTAGACCCAATAGCTCGTGTGGATTGGTAGCGACAAATGCTGATTAACTTGTTTAAAGTGGATCGGTCCATGATAGAGAAGCCCATTACATTGCTGCTTAAAAATTTTGTGCTAAAAAAGTTTGCGCTTTTTGCTAGAAGGATTAGAAATGAAAACCAGTGTGAGTTTGCAGGAGTCCATTGTTTTCATCAATTTTTGGGCCTTCTTTCAGCCCATGTCAAGTGTCATTTTGAGTTTGTGTCTTCATGTTATATACATTTAATGCTGTTGGAAAGTTTTGCGTAACTTTTCTTTAATTTTCTAGATATATGTGCTTAAATGCTGTTGAAATGTTATATACTTTTCACTACCAATGCGGTAGGAAAGTTTTGTTGTGGGGATCTTCATTTGATCTAGTTTTTCATTGGATATATGTGATTGTATCAGTTTTTCAATGCAGAAGGTTATACATGCATCACCTCATTCATCTGGGACTTATAATAAATTTGGGCAAAGTATCAAAACTAAAAAGGAGCATTCATCAGTAACTGGAATCTTTCTTTGAAAATACTATCAAAAATCAACTTTATTTTTATTCATTATGTCAGTTCGTTTAGACCCCTTAACCCAACAGATTAACCTAGAGAATTAGCCAAGTTATTAACTTAGGTAATTTAATTAAACTAGGTTAACACAAATAAATATAAAAACAATAAAGCAGCGGAAAATAAACAACACAAAGATATGATGACCCAGGAAACCACACCGGTAAAAACCTGGGGAGGATTTGACCTAGCTATCCTCAAGGTAAACTGAATCCACTATGAAAGAATTGAAGTTTACACAATAGACTTAGACCACTAACGTCATATTGCTACCTGCCTGTAGAAAACTTACTACCATGACCCCATGATAGCTCCGAGATCCACGGACTCCTTTCCGGAATTCTTCAGCAAATCCACAAGCGCACCTGCTTGTATATCTTTGTGCTCTTTGATTCTGCAACTGTAACGATCTACATAACTCTTGACATAAATCTCAAGTTTGTAAACCCTAAGTGTATGTGAAGGTAAACACCTCTAGATCTCACAATGAGATTCACAAACACAGCAAAACAGAACTCTAAAAACGTGGCTAGGGTTTTCCCTTTTATACTTAGGGCAAACATAAAACCCTATACATTAAAACGGGCTTGGGCTGAGTTGGAAAATTCTGCAGAAAAACGTTCTGTGCGATTTTCGATCGATCGAGTCTAATTTTCGATCGATCGAGTCTCACAGAAAGTTACAAGTAATTCTGCATAAAAACTCGATTCCAACTTTACAATAAATCCCATACTTTGAGCAAGTCTAACACACGACTCAACATTGTTTTGATCATGGTTTGCCAACATACAAAATGAAGTTCTAAATACATTAGATCCTAGTCTTTAGAACCTAACAAACTCCCCCTTTGGCAATCCGTGACAAAACACAGACTAAACAAAATGCTCAAAGTTACAAATTGAAAAAGCCCATTACAAAAAAAATAGCCACTTAACAATTCAACCTAAACTACTATCCAACAGTTGCAAGGTAGACAGCAGCTCGACTGAAAACAACCTGTATATTCCTGTAACACTTAACAAACACATAAACGCATGTGTGGAACAAAAACAGGAAATACATAAATAAAAATTTCTTAATTTCACATGACACAAAATAAAAAACATATATCATGAATAACATCATCAATATAAGTCAATAAGCACAGTAACATAGTGAAATAAGAAAACATATACATAACAATGTATCTCAACAAAAAATATCTCCTAATCAAGAGCTAAAAATGTAAATACACAGTGAAGCACCTAGATACAATCTAATAACTCCACAAGCTCCGCAGTATCACTACTAAGAAAACAAACACTCCTCCTAAAATGTAAATCCCCTCAACACAAAAACAAGCTACTAATGAACTATGCACTCCCCCTTTTTGTGACGAATTGCCAAAGGGCACTCACTCATCATCAAAAGGAGGTGGAGAAGATCGACGAGAGCTCGCCAAATCCGCTCGCAATGCACGAAGCTCATCGAGGATGTCCACCAAAAGCTGACCATGAGCCGCCTGAACGGTCACGACAGTGTCAAGCGTCCGACGAAGGTCAGAAACCTCATCAAACGGTGGAGGAACATCAGCAGTAGCAGCAGCAACAGCAGGATCCGAAGAAGTCCCAGCTGCAAAAGGATCTGCAGAAGAAGAAGAAGGGGGTGGAGTGACACCGGTAGGCTCTACCCTAGCACGCTTAGAGCTAGCTCGAAGTTGAGCAGCCCTTTGCCTCAAAAAGGTAGCACCTATAGGAGCAATAACATGAACAGGCTCGGAAGCAGGATACTCACCAAAACCAAGAAAGAGAAGAATCCTATGAATAAAAACAGGAAAAAACAAAGCATGAGCCTGAGAACTAGACCTATGAACCTCGTTCAAAGAACGAAGGAACATATGCGGAAAACTGATAGGAGCATCAGTGACCAAAGCATACAGAAACACACATCGCTCAAGAGGGACGGTGTGAACATGAGTAATTGGCCACAAAGAATGACATGCTATCCGAAAGAAAAGATAGTGCAACTTAAACAGCTCAGCAGACGAGATCCGAGGATCAGAACCCCACTGGATAGAAGTACCAGTGATGTATGACAAGACGTCATCAAGGGGAGGAGACTCCTCGTAAGGAAAGACGGGATGGTCCACAATGGGCACCCCAAGAGCATCCGACACCACCGAAGGGGTAATGCGGTACTCGACACCACGTAACCACACCTTGACTAAGGTGTCGTTATCGTAGACATGAATAGAGAGGTTCGAATAGAACTCTCTAATCAAAGAAGCAGGAGGAGGATGCTCAAAGTCTAGAAGAGGTAACCAACCCCGACGCTCAAAGTTCCTACGAAGCTCAGGATCTAACTCATCTAAGATAACCCTACGCTCAGCCCAAATCTGACGCCTAAGATTAAGGGTCTCATATGTAATCTGGTTAGACTCACTAGGAAATCTCTCGGTGTCAAAAGATGGAGAAGGATCAACAGTCCTATGGGCTCGAGTTTTCCTAGGCATAGTGCTAAGGAAAAGAGACAGACACAGAAAGAAAAGAGCAAAAACCAAAACCAAGAGCAGACTGCAAGTTAGCACAGCATAAAAAATATAGAAAATATCAAATCTATATGATGCATGAGCATGAACAGAAAATGATGCATGTACTAATGCAGTGACATGTTCAATTTTGATTCAAATTAACAAAATTGGCTTGAGCATGCAAAGTGTATCAAAAATACCCAATTTGAAAAACCCTAGTTTTCAAAACACAACAAATTGATAAATTGATCAACACAATAGTCAATTAACTCAATATAATGATCAAATTAATCAATCTAACAAGCCAATTTTATCAATTTCAACCCAATTGAACAAAATCCCCAATTTATTCAAATATAAGCCCTAGAATTTCAAATTTTCTTCAAAGCACCAAATAAACCAAATTAAACCACATGAGGTGCTTAGGAAAGGTGTCCCCACAAAAACCCATAAAGAATTTGAGAAAGAATCACTCCAAAACAAACCCAAAAAAATAGAAAATCCCTAAATGCCGAAATTACCCAAATATGCATGAAAAAATGCATGAAAATAGAAAATAAATGCAAAAGGAAGGGTATAAGGGACTTACCAGCTGAGGGAGAGAGAGATTATGCAAATAAAGTGGAGGAAAACGACAAAAATCCCAAGAATAGTGCTGACCGGTTGGTAGGAAACCAAAAAGAGATTTGAAAAGTTTTGAAAAAGTGAAAAGACACTTGAGAAACTTTCTTTTAAAAAACAGCCGGCACGATTTTCGATCGATCGAAAATTACATTCGATCGGTCGAAAACTTATTCGATTGATCCAAAAACAACTTGGATCAATCGAACCAACCAGAGAGTTTTCTGAACAAATTTAAACATTTTCGATCGGTCGAAAATCAGTTTCGATCGATCGAAATTCTGGAAAAATCAGTGTTTTGAAAAACCAAACATTTTAAACCAAAAACTCCTCAAAGCAGCAGATTTTTAAAATCAAATGCATGAGTATGAGATGATATGATTTTCAAAAACACAAGTATTCAACCTAGATTCCTCAACCAAAATTTTCTCTCAATATACCCAAAAAAATAAACAAGCAAACATGTTCGGCATCAATTTTCAAAGAATTCTCAAACTTGGTTGGTCAGACCAAAAACACACACAATAACATGTACACAATTTTAGCAAAGATTAACTTGTGTAGTGTGTGCAACTAGCATAAGCTTGAGAAACATGTGAGGTGATATACACATAGAGATCAATCACAATTTCTACAAAATCCACCACATGAATTTGAAAGAGACTATCCCTTAAAGAGTTACATCATATAACTCCCACATCTCCTAGAGTAAAAGCTTGCAATCATGTAAGTTTCTTGATTTGCCTCATTATTCAAATTAATTGATTAGAAACTTAATAATAGCCGGGATAATGTACACACCAATTTTATGAATTTGTGAAATTATTATAGCCCAATAATGCCAAAACTATGAGAATTGCTAAAAAATTCAAGGAAGAGTTAAAATTGGCTAATCTTGAAAAAGAGGAATTGATTGCTAGATTAGATGAATCTAATAAAAAGAATGAATTTTTGAGAAATCAAATTTCCTCTCAAGATGAGAAGATGAAAAGCTTGGAACAAGAGTTAGTTGAATCTAAGGCTAAAATTGAAAATTTGACTAATACCAAGCCTGCTGTTGTTAACAGAAGTGTTTCTGTTTCTCTTAAGCCTAAAGCTGAAAATGTTTATATCCCTCCTTTCAAGAGGAATAATAAAGAAAAGGCTTATTTTGCTAGTTAGACAAAGGTAAAAGTTCTGATGTAGACGCTGAAGTTTCTAAACCTATGTCTAAACCTACTGCTAGTGTGCAAAAGAAATCTGTTTTTGTGCCTACTTGTCACCTTTGTGGTGTTGTTGGTCATATTAGGCCAAATTGTTCTTTGTTGAGGCAAAAACCAAAATCTGAGACTAGATTTGCTGTTAGGAATACTGATGTTCCTAAATATGTTCCTGTTTGTCACTTTTGTGGTGTTTCCGGTCACATTCGTCCTAATTGTCATAAATTGAAATTTAAGCATTCTGTGTTTCAGTCTAGGACATGTGATGATATTTCTCCTGTCATAAGTCCAAATAAATTGTTTCATATTCTTTTGAAAAATTTGAGCTTGTTGGCTTGTGAAAGGAATTTGCAGGATTTTAGTCTTTCTCAGAAGATTGGTGTAATCCCTCAAATACACTCTACTTCACATGGATTTTCACCTACAAAGCCGAAGACTCGTGCTATATGGGTGAGAAAAGATTCTCTAAGGTGAGTGTTGCTGACTTGTCCCTGATTTAATTCTTTCAAGTATTTGTGGACATGTTTTGTTTCTGTTTTTGGTTGTTTTGTTTTTTAGTGTTTTTTGTTATTTTTCTTGAGGATTACATGAATTATGATATCTCTCTTGATTTAGAACATACTTGACATTGTGGAGAAACTTGAATAGCATGTGTTCTATAAGTCCTAAGCTATTTTTTATTTTGTTTGAGTATATACTAGTTTGTACATGTACTCAAGGGCTAATTAAGAAATTGATATTTCTTGTTTGTGTACCCTTTATAGCTTAGTTAAGGACTGTCATGCATTGCATTTTTGTTCATTTAGCATAATGTGTGCTTTTTGTTTTTGGTCATAAAATTTGTTTTAAACCAAAAAGATTTTTGTGTTTTGTATTATAGATCTTGGATTTATAATTAAGGTTGGCCATATTATCTTTACATAACATGTTTATGTACCTTGTTTAGCTTGGATGAGCTTATTTTATTGCACTTTACTAGCTGAAGTCTTTGTAGTGCATGTTGTGTGGGAAGATGTTTATAGTTTTTGATCACTTTGTCTTGATCTTGAAGTCTCATGCCTTTGATTGTCGGACTTGAACTTAATGAGAAAGGCATAAATAACCATCTCACCACTGTTTACTAGCCAATCATGAACACCTTAGTGCATATCGTAAGATTTTGTGCTCGAGAAAGTGTAGCACTTGCACAAAAAAAAAGAACATAAGGTGTAGCCTCTAAATAAAATTGGTGTGTACATTATTGGACTTTAATAATCTCACAAATTAAAATAAAATTGGTGTGTACATTATCCCGGCTTTTATTAAGTTTCTAATTAATAAATTTGAATATTGAGGCAAATCAAGAAACTTACATGATTGCAAGCTTTTATTCTAGGAGATGTGAGAGTTATATGATGTAACTCTTTAGGTGATAGTCTCTTTCAAATTTATGTGATGAATTTTGTAGACTTTGTGATTGATTACTATTCACATATCACCTCACATGTTCCTCAAGCTTTTGCTAGTTGCACACACTACACAAGTTACTCTTTGCTAAACTTTGTACATGTTATTGTGTGTGATTTTGTTGTGGCTATCCAAGATTATATGTTCCTTGATTTTGATGCAAAATTTGAGTTTTAAGGACAAATTGATTAAAAATTTTAATTTTGGAAGATCTGGGCTATATTCATGTGTTTTTGAAAAACTTTCAGTCTCATACTCATGCATTTCATTCATGAAATACTATGCTTTGAGGAGTTTCTGCATAAAATTGCTCTGTTTTTCAAAAATTTAAGTTTTCCAGATTTTCGATCGATCGAAAGTGTTTTTCGATCAATCGAAATTGCGATTAAAATTTTGGTTTGATTCTGTCTGACTCGATTGGTATTCGATCGATACTCGATCGATCGAAACTGAAAAATTTTCGGTTTTTAGAGTTTTGACCAAATTTTTTCATGCATCATTTTTGGTTAGGATTCACCTGAGTTGCATTGTTTGTTTTTGTATCCATCTTGCAGTTTTGCAGTCATATCTCTTATTGTTTTCACACATCACATGCATACACTTTGCTAAATTGGGTACTCAACTTGAATTAAAAATTGATTGATTAATTTTTGAGTCCTTTGTACTTTTTCGTATATGCTATTTTTCTTGATGTGTGAACTACAGAAAATATTTTTCTTCAGAGATATGATGGATAATCAATGTGCAAATATTTTCTCTACTCATGCAACTGTTTATGGGTCACATAGTGTCAAGTTTGCATTTATTGAAAGAGAGAATATTTTTCTTCATGTGTATCTTCTACTTTAATTTTTTTTGTTTGTGTGTTTTTTATTATCCCCACCTCCTAAATTTTCCCCAAAACTGTTTTTCCCAAAACTTGTTTTTTTTTTTCCTATTTTTATAGGGGGAGAAATTTTTTTTAACCTTTGTTGTTCATAGGGGGAGTTGTTGCTCTTTATAGGGGGAGTTATCTTTTTTCTATAGAGCTAATCTGTTTTATGTTCCCTTGATTTTCTTTTTCTCTCATGTTTACTGTCACTTTACTCTTTGTTTGAGTTATCTTTGTCAATACGTGACAAAAAGGGGGAGTTATGTTGAATTTGTGTGGAAAATAACAGGAATGCTCTTTTTAGGAGGAGTTGAAATTATTTTTGGTATATCTAACTTAGGGGGAGAGTTAGTTTGCATATTTGTTGTTTTACTGTTTTTCCTTTACACACATGTGTTTATGTGTTTGTTAGTGTTACAGGAATATACAGGTTGCTTTCAGTCGAGCTGCTGTCTACTTTGCAACTGTTAGATAGTAGTTTAGGTTGAATTGTTGAGTGGCTATTTTATTGTAATGGGCTATTTCAATTTGTAACTTTGAGCATTTTGTTTAGTCTGTGTTTTGTCACGGATTGCCAAAGGGGGAGTTTGTTAGGTTCTAAAGACTAGGATCTAATGTATTTAGAACTTCATTTTGTATGTTGGCAAACCATGATCAAAACAATGTTGAGTCGTGTGTTAGACTTGCTCAAAGTATGGGATTTATTGTAAAGTTGGAATCGAGTTTTTATGCAGAATTACTTGTAACTTTCTGTGAGACTCGATCGATCGAAAATTAGACTCGATCGATCGAAAATCGCACAGAACGTTTTTCTGCAGAATTTTCCAACTCAGCCCAAGCCCGTTTTAATGTATAGGGTTTTATGTTTGCCCTAAGTATAAAAGGGAAAACCCTTGCCACGTTTTTAGAGTTCTGTTTTGCTGTGTTTGTGAATCTCATTGTGAGATCTAGAGGTGTTTACCTTCACATACACTTAGGGTTTACAAACTTGAGATTTATGTCAAGAGTTGTGTAGATCGTTACAGTTGCAGAATCAAAGAGCACAAAGATATACAAGCAGGTGCGCTTGTGGATTTGCTGAAGAATTCCGGAAAGAAGGAGTCCGTGGATCTCGGAGCTATCATGGGGTCATGGTAGTAAGTTTCCTATAGGCAGGTAGCAATATGATGTTAGTGGTCTAAGTCTATTGTGTAAACTTCAATTCTTTCATAGTGGATTCAGTTTACCTTGAGGATAGCTAGGTCAAATCCTCCCCAGGTTTTTACCGGTGTGGTTTCCTGGGTCATCATATCTTTGTGTTGTTTATTTTCCGCTGCTTTATTGTTTTTATATTTATTTGTGTTAACCTAGTTTAATTAAATTACCTAAGTTAATAACTTGGCTAATTCTTTAGGTTAATCTGTTGGGTTAAGGGGTCTAAACGAACTGACACATACAACTTCAAAATCAAGATCATGTGATCAACAAATATAGCATCTTCCCACACAACATGCACAACAAGACTTTAGCTAGTAAAGTGCAATAAATAAGTGCATCAAAGCTAAACAAGGTACATAAATATGTTATGCAATAATTGATAGACCAACCTTGTCTTCAAATTCAAGGAAAAATAGCAAAACACAATTTGCAACAAAATTTTTTTTTTTTTTTTTTTTATATAACAAAAAAAACAACCTAGAATGAAATGCATGAATGCAATGCAATGCAAATCCTAGAAACAGAGGTCACAAAAGATATAGCAATAAAGCACAAGGACCATGTCAGACAGACTCAATTAGGTTGAGCCTTTTTGCATCCAAGACTTCTTAGATGCAACTCTTACATTGGAGTTATGATTCATATTCGAATTTTGAGCAACTCCAGGATTGGAAAAAAAGTTTAACGCCTTTACCAATTCACCAGTCAGTACCATAGGATCACGTGCTTGAGGCACAGGTACTGTAGTTTTATTTGCTCGCTTCGCAGCTTGCAACTTAAAACAATTTGGACGTATGTGTCCAGGTTTTCCACAAAAATGACAAACCCATGCAGGCTTATCATGCAATTTGCCCTTAGTCGAAGTAGAAGCTCTAGAATGAGAAGCATGAAGATCAACCCTAATTTTTCTAGGTGGAGTAACATTCAAAGGCTTGACAGGTTCACTCACCACGGGTTTGACAATCTCACTCTTAGGAGGTTCAGAAGAAGGAACAAATTTAGTGGAAGAAGGTTCAAGTACAGAAATACTTTCCTCATAACCTAAACCAGATTTATCAGAAGGAGACTTTTGAATACTCAGCATGTGATCAAGTTTGGAGCTTGCAGACCTATTAGTTTGTTCTCTAGCAACAGACAAATCATGTTCCAAACATTTAACTTTCTCAAGCAAGAGCATGTTCTCAGTTTTCACATTATTCAAAAGCTCATTTGCATCAAATAATTTAACAAGTAAATTTTTCTTTTCAAGATCAAGAGAAGCGATTTTCTTCAAGCCTAACTCAACATTCATAGCATCCTTTGCAGCAACTTTGCAAAGTTTATTGTAGGCTTCCTGTAGATCTGCATCCTCAGAGAGTTCCCCATCAGAAGGGTTCTCTTCAACAGACAAGCTTTCATTGACTACCGTGGTAGCAGTGAAAGCAATAAAGTTTCCATCCTCATCACTTGCGGATTCATTGTCGGAAACTTCGTCATCACTAAGGGTTACAGCCATAGCTTTACCCTTAGACCTCAAATAAGTAGGACATTCAGACTTTAAATGACCATACCCTTGACAACCATAACATTGTTGTCCCAAAGAATTATTAGAAGATTGACCTACTTTTTCCTTAGGTTTTTCAAAGTTATTAACCTTAGTGGGTTCATTCTTCCTAAAATTTCTAGGTTCAACAGTGTTCTTGCCTCTTGCCCTTCTATTACTATTTCTCAGAAAGTTTCTAAAGTTCTTGGCAAGATAGGCAATCTCTGTAGCAGAGAGATCATCATCAAATCCACCATCCTCAACATCATCAACAGACTTAAGAGCCATTGATTTGGATTTGTTAGTTTTAGGGAGGTCTAACTCATAGGACTGAAGAGATCCTACAAGTTCATCAACAGGGATGGAGTCCACATCCTTACTCTCAGTAATGGCAGTCACTTTGGGTCTAAAATCTTCAGTCAAAGATCTAAGAATCTTCCTAACAATTTTAGGTTGATCATAGATTTCACCCAAATTATAAGCAGAATTAACAATATCATTCAACTTAGCATAGAACTCATCAAAAGATTCATCATCATTCATTCTAATGCTTTCAAATTTAGAAGTTAATTGCTGCAGTTTATTTATCTTAACTGCCTTTGTGCCTTCATGCACAGTCTGGAGGATATTCCAAGCAGTATGAGCAACCTCAACATTAGAGATTCTCTTAAATTCCTCCATGGAAACAGCATTAAAAATAGCATTCATTGCTTTGCTATTAAAAGCGGCTGCCTCCTTCTGAGAAGTTTGCCACTCACTCACAGGAGTAGTGGGCTTCTCCCATCCGTATTCAACGGAATTCCACACCCTCTCATCAATGGATTTTAGGAATGCTTTCATCCTTACTTTCCAATAGGCATAGTTGTTTCCATCAAAGTGAGGAGGAACAACTAGAGAGTGTCCGTGTTCCATGACAACAGGGGTCAAGGATCAGCTCAAAGATCAAAGGATCAAACACAAAAGCTACCCGCTCTGATACCACTTGTCAGTTCGTTTAGACCCCTTAACCCAACAGATTAACCTAGAGAATTAGCCAAGTTATTAACTTAGGTAATTTAATTAAACTAGGTTAACACAAATAAATATAAAAACAATAAAGCAGCGGAAAATAAACAACACAAAGATATGATGACCCAGGAAACCACACCGGTAAAAACCTGGGGAGGATTTGACCTAGCTATCCTCAAGGTAAACTGAATCCACTATGAAAGAATTGAAGTTTACACAATAGACTTAGACCACTAACTTCATATTGCTACCTGCCTGTAGGAAACTTACTACCATGACCCCATGATAGCTCCGAGATCCACGGACTCCTTCTTTCCGGAATTCTTCAGCAAATCCACAAGCGCACCTGCTTGTATATCTTTGTGCTCTTTGATTCTGCAACTGTAACGATCTACACAACTCTTGACATAAATCTCAAGTTTGTAAACCCTAAGTGTATGTGAAGGTAAACACCTCTAGATCTCACAATGAGATTCACAAACACAGCAAAACAGAACTCTAAAAACGTGGCTAGGGTTTTCCCTTTTATACTTAGGGCAAACATAAAACCCTATACATTAAAACGGGCTTGGGCTGAGTTGGAAAATTCTGCAGAAAAACGTTCTGTGCGATTTTCGATCGATTGAGTCTAATTTTCGATCGATCGAGTCTCACAGAAAGTTACAAGTAATTCTGCATAAAAACTCGATTCCAACTTTACAATAAATCCCATACTTTGAGCAAGTCTAACACACGACTCAACATTGTTTTGATCATGGTTTGCCAACATACAAAATGAAGTTCTAAATACATTAGATCCTAGTCTTTAGAACCTAACACATTATAAGCTCATACACTCTAACACTTAGTTGAAATCTCAAACTTACAATAGAGCAATGCTACAGACACAATAATTGAATTGAGAAGCTTTTATTAATTCATCATCACTAATATTACCTTTTTATCTACTAATAACATCTTATTGCCTTGGCAATTGCAAAAAATTTTATGTAAATAAACTTGTTCACAATAACAAAATACAGATAACATAGTACAACTCATCAAAAAAAAAAAACCCATAGTACTCTCATAGGTTGGCAGTTTTATTTTGACTAGAATACTATAAGACATTTCACCTCAGAAGTAGTAATTTTCAATCTCAGCTTGTGCCGTTAACACGTTTTCCAGCTGCTGGAGGAAGTAAACCTGTGCCGATAACACGTTTTTCAGCAGCTGGAGGGAGCAAACCCATGCCTCGGCATGTTTCAACAGCACCTACATACATGTCCTCCAAGTTGTATTTGAACCCAAACCCCAACTCTTTAATCTTTTTGGAAGAGAAGGAGATGATCTCCAAGTTCTCATCTACATCCTTGAACCTGAGCATTCAAAGCTTAATTAGCCTGATGGTCAATCCTATGGTACTTATTGGTGAATTGGTAAAGGCGTTAAACCTTTATTCCAATCCTGGAGTTGCTCAGAATTCTAATGTGAATCATAACTCCAATGCAAGAGTTGCATCTAAGAAGTCTTGGATGCAAAAGGCTCAATCTAATTGAGTCTGTCTGACATGGTCCTTGTGCTTCATTGCTTAATCTTTTGTGACCTTTGTTTCTAGGATTTGCATTGCATTACATTCATGCATTTCATTCTAGTTTTTTTTTGTTTAATAAAAAATAAAAAAAAAATTTTTTTTGCAAATTGTGTTTTTGCTATTTTTCTTTGAATTTGAAAACAAGGTTGGTCAATCAAAATTTACATGTCATATGTATGTACCTTGTTTAGCTTTGATGCACTTATTTCTATTGTACTTTACTAGCTAAAGTCTTGTTGTGCATGTTGTGTGGGAAGATGCTATATTTGTTGATCACATGATCTTGATCTTGAAGTCTTATGTCTTTGATTGTTGGACTTGAACTTATTGAGAAAGGCATAAATAACCATCTCACCACTGTTTATTAGCCAATCGTGAACACCTTAGTGCATATCGTAAGATTTTGTGCTCGAGAAAGTGTAGCACATGCACAAAAAGAACATAAGGTGTAGCCTCTAATTAAAATTGGTGTGTACATTATTGGGCTATAATAATCTCACAAATTCTAAATAAAATTGGTGTGTACATTATCCCGGCTTTTATTAAGTTTCTAATCAATAAATTTGAATATTGAGGCAAATCAAGAAACTTACATGATTGCAAGCTTTTATTCTAGGAGATGTGGGAGTTATAGGATGTAACTCTTTAAGTGATAGTCTCTTTCAAATTCATGTGATGGATTTTGTAGAAATTGTGATTGATCTCTATGTGTATATCACCTCACATGTTTCTCAAGCTTATGCTAGTTGCACACACTACACAAGCTATTCTTTGCTAGAATTGTGTACATGATATTGTGTGTGTTTTTGGCCTGACCAACCATGTTTGAGAATTTTGGGAATTTGATGCAAAACATGTTTGCTTGTTTGTTGTTTTTTTTGGGTATATTGAGAGAAAATTTTGCTTTGGGAAATCTGGGTTGAATACATGTGTTTTTGGAAAACATCTCATCTCATACTCATGCATTTGATTTTTAAAATCTGTTGCTTTGAGGAGTTTTTGATCTAAACTGTTTGGTTTTTCAAAAATATGATTTTTCCAGAATTTCAATCGATCGAAACTGTTTTTCGACCGATCGAAAATGTTTTAAAATGCTCAGAAAACTCTCTGGTTGAATCGATCGATCCAAGCTATTTTTGGATCAATCGAATAAGTTTTCGACCGATCGAATGTAATATTCGATCGATCGAAAATCGGGCCGGGTATTTTTTTAAAAGGAGTTTCTCTAGTGTCTTTTCACTTTTTCCAAACTTTTCAAAACTTCTTTTGGTTTCCTACCAACCGGTCAACGATTCTCTTGGAGTTTTTGTCGTTTTCCTCCGATTCTTTTGCACAATCTCTCTCTCCCAAGTGTGGTAAGTCCTTTATACCCTTTCCTTTGCATTTATTTTCTAATTTCATGCATTATTTTCATGCATATTTGGGTATTTTCGGCATTTAGGAATTTCCTATTTTTGGGATTGTTTTTGAGTGGTTCTTTCTCAAATTTTTCATGGGTTTTTGTGGGGACACCTTACCTAAACACATCATGTGGTTTAATTTGAGTATTGTGGGGTTTTGAAGGAAATTTGAAATTCTAGGGCTTGTAATTGAGTAAATTGGGGATTTTGTTCAATTTGATTGAAATTGATGAAATTGGCTTGTTAGATTGATTAATTTGATCATTATATTGTGTTAATTAACTATTGTGTTGATCACTTTATCAATTTGTTGTGTTTTGAAAACTAGGGTTATTCAAATTGGGTATTTTTGATAAATATTGCTTGCTCAAGCCAATTTTGTTAATTTGGATCACAATTGAACATATCACTGCATTAGTACATGCATCATTTACTGTTTATGATCATGCATCATATAGAATTGATATTTTTTCTATATTTTTTTGCTGTGCTAACTTGCAGTCTGCCCTTGGTATTGTTTTTGCTCTTTTCTTTCTGTGTCTATCTTTTCCTTAGCACTATGCCTAGGAAAACTAGAGCCCATAGGACTTCTGATCCTTCTCCTTCCTTTGACACTGAGAGGTTCCCTAGTGAGTCAAACCAAGTCACCTATTAGACTTTGAACCTTAGGCGTCAGATTTGGGCTGAGCGTAGGGTTATCTTAGATGAGTTGGATCCTGAGGTGCGACGTAACTTTGAGCGTCGGGGTTGGTTACCTTTGCTCGAGTATGAGCATTCTCCTCCTCCTGCCACCTTGATTAGAGAGTTCTATTCGAACCTCTCTATTCATGTCTATGATAACGACACCTTAGTCAAGGTGTGGTTACGTGGTGTGGAGTATCGTATTACCCCTTCGGTAGTGTCTGATGCTCTTGGGGTGTCCATTGTGGACCATCCCGTTTTTCCTTACGAGGAGTCTCCTCCCCTTGATGACGTCTTGTCATACATCACTGGGTCTTCTATCCAGTGGGGTTCTGATCCTCGAATCACTTCTGCTGAGCTGTCTGAGCTGCACTATCTTTTCTTTAGGATAGCGTGTCATTCTTTGTGGCCTATTTCGCATGTCCACACCATTCCTCTTGAGAGGTGTTTCTTTTTGTATGCTTTGGTCACTGATGTTCCTATCAGTTTTCCGCATCTGTTCCTTCGTTCTTTGAACGAGGTTCATCGATCTAGTTCTGCGGCTCATGCTTTGTTTTTTCCTGTTTTTATTCATCGGATTCTCCTTTTTCTTGGTTTTGGTGAGTATCCTGCTTCTGAGCCTGTACATGTTGTCGCTCCTATTGGTGCTACCTTTTTGAGGCAAAGGGCTGCTTAACGTCGAGTTAGCTCTAAGCGTTCTAGGGTAGAGCCTTCCGATGTCACTCCACCCCCTTCTTCTTCGACAGATACTCATGCAGCTGGGACTTCTTCTGATCCTGCTGTTGCTGCTGCTGCTACTGATGTTCCTCCACCGTTTGATGAGGTTTCTGACCTTCGTCGGACTCTTGATACTGTCGTGACCGTTCAGGCGGCTCATGGTTAGCTTTTGGTGGACATCCTTGATGAGCTACGTGCGTTGCGAGCGGATTTGGCGAGCTCTCGTCGATCTCCTCCACCACCTTTTGATGATGAGTAAGTGCCCTTTGGCAATTCGTCACAAAAAGGGGGAGTACATAGTTCATTGTATCTAGGAGATTTTTTTTGTGGAGATTTACATTTTAGGGGGAGTTTTTTGTTTACTTGGTAGTGATACTGCGGAGCTTGTGGAGTTATTAGATTGTATCTAGATGCTTCACTGTGTATTCTCATTTTTAGCTCTTGTTTAGGAGATTTATTTTGTTGAGATACATTTGTATGTATATGTTTCTTATTTCACTATGCTACTACTCTGCTTATTGATTTATATTGATGATGTTATTCATGATATATGTCTTTATTTTGTGTCATGTGAAATCAAGAAATTTTTATTTATGTATTTCCTGTTTTTTTTCCACACATGCGTTTATGTGTTTGTTAAGTGTTACAGGAATATACAGGTTGCTTTCAGTCGAGCTGCTGTCTACCTTGCAACTGTTAGATAGTAGTTTAGGTTGAATTGTTAAGTGGCTATTTTTATTGTAATGGGCTATTTCAATTTGTAAACTTTGAGCTTTTTGTTAAGTCTGTGTTTTGTCTCGGATTGCCAAAGGGGGAGTTTGTTAGGTTCTAAAGATTAGGAACTAATGTATTTAGAACTTCAATTTGTATGTTGGCAAACCATGATCAAAACAATGTTTAGTCGTGTGTTAGACTTGCTCAAAGTATGGGTCTTATTGTAAAGTTGGAATCGAGTTTTTATGCAGAAGTACTGTTCACTTTCTGTATGACTCGATCGATCGAAAATTAGACTCGATCGATCGAAAATCGTGCAGAACGTTTTTCTGCAGAAAATTCCAACTCAGCCCAAGCCCGTTTAATGTATAGGGTTTTATGTTTTGCCCTAAGTATAAAAGGGAAAACCCTAGCCACGTTTTTAGAGTTCTGTTTTGCTGTGTTTGTGAATCTCTCTGTGAGATCTAGAGGTGTTTACCTTCACATACACTTAGGGTTTACAAACTTGAGATTTATGTCAAGAGTTGTGTAGATCAATACAGTTGCAGAATCAAGAGAACACAAAGATATACAAGCAGGTGCGCTTGTGGATTTGTTGAAGAATTCCGGAAAGAAGGAGTCCGTGGATCTCGGAGCTATCATGGGGTCATGGTAGTAAGTTTCCTACACTCGGGTAGCAATAAGATGTTAGTGGTCTAAGTCTATTGTGTAAACTGCAATTCTTTCATAGTGGATTCAGTTTACCTTGAGGATAGCTAGGTCAAATCCTCCCCAGGTTTTTACCGGTGTGGTTTCCTGGGTCATCAGATCTTTGTGTTGTTTATTTTTCGCTGCTTTGTTATTTTTGCTTAATTGTGTTAACCTAGTTTTAATTAAATTACCTAAGTTAATCACTTGGCTAATTCTCTAGGTTAATCTGTTGGGTTTAAGGGGTCTAAACGAACTGACATAAATAAATACCACTTTGTTGGTGAAAATGAAAAAAGAGTAAAACAAATGCAAAATGTCAAGAAGTTGAAAGGGCTCACTTTGTAGAGACATTGTACTCGGGGAATTTTTCTCTAAGCAATTTTGCGACGTCATAATGGTAGCGTCGCAGCCAAAGCATATATACCTTCCCTCTGCCTATGGATGCTCATACAGAAAAATGTGAGCATTGCAGAGGTCATCCTAGTGAACAAATTGGGTTTGCTTCAATATCGAATAATGAGCTTCATTCCCTGCAATGGAACATGTTAATGTAAATTTCAAGGGACAAGTGAATTGAACTACATGTTCAATGATAACAAGGGCATGGCAACATGTACCTGTGATAGGAGAAAGTAGGCCTGTCCACGGGTCGGTCCGGGTCGGGTTTGGGCCCAACCCGGAACCGACCCGACCAAGTCGGGTCTCCAACATCCAGACCCGCCGCCGACCGTTTGATGAGTCGGTTCGGGTGACTCGGATATCGGGTACAGATCGGTCGGTGGTCGGACGGACTCGGGGAAGACGAAACCAAGCGAAATCAGGCCGTAACTAGCCAAAACCAGGCCGGACTGGCCGAAATCAGGCCGGAACTGGCCGATTTCAGGCCGAAACTGGCCGAAATCTGCTAGATCTGGCCGAAACATTGCCAGATCAAGCAAGATTTCTAACGTACTCACCAAATCTTGAAGAGATCTTGACGAGTTCTTGAAGAGATCTCGCCGGAACTCAACAGATCTGTCGAGAAATGATCGGAAATCCTCATACCTGAGAAAATCGGTGGGTGTTTTTGATATATAGGCGGTCGGATCGGTTGGAATCGGATTTTGAAGAGCAAACCCGTCAACCGACCCGCCGGTTTCGGTTCTTGGAGGTTGAAATCCGCTGCCGTCCGTCACCGGTGTCGGGTCGGCCAGTTTCGGGTACGGATCGGACGGTTCACCTCGGGTTGGTCGGGTACGGGTTCCGGTGGATAGCCCTAGGAGAAAGAGCAGTAATAAGACTTGGTGGCATTGATGGCATAAGTAATGAACCAACCACAAGAGGTGGGATTATAGTGATGAAATCCAAAATGTTCTCTTTGGCAAACTTCCATGCAGCTTGCCCAGCCAATGACTTGGATCGAAATACATCTGCGCACCCAAACAAATTGCTTAGAATATACATTATCCCAACCACTTACTTAATGCTCTGTTTGTTTCGAAATAAAATATTTTCAACTGTTTAGTGTGTGACATGTAAAATTTTTCAAGTACAAACCACCAAAATTGGTAGCTCAGCCACCAGAGATGCTGGTGCTGAAAGTTTGGTGATCGGATCGCCATTCCAGTTGCTAGACTAGTGGTTTTGGCACTAGCCTACAGAGTAGCGACTCTGCAGACTGAACCAACAGTTTTGTTGTCTCTAGCGACTTGACTACCAACACCAACTGCCCAATGTGCTAGACTGATGGCGTAACTATGTATTTTTATAAAATGTTTTACCAAGTTTTTAAAGGTAAAACTTTTTATAAATTTTTATAATTGATTTTACAGCAAACATAAAGTATTTCACAAGTATAACCATATTTTACTGCATAACAAATATTGTAAATAAGAAAATATTCTATTTTAAAACAAATAGAATGTAATAAACAATGGTTCCAAGCATGCTTGGAGCCTTGAGCTCTAACCCAATAAAACCAAACACAAACATTAGATAATAACTAAAGGAAAATGTTTGACCCCTAACCACCAATAGGAAAACGAGATCTTTAGTGTCATGTGCAACACACTTGACGCACTTAATTAGATAAAATTCCTATTCCTGTTAGTGATTGGAGCATGTTTGGAGCCAAATTTTGTTGACGAGTAAAATAATCAATAAATAAATAAAACCTTACCCATCCAGTCATCTTTTTGTTGCGGCAAAATTCAACATCAGTCCAGCAGTTTTCGTCATATACTGGCTTTTCATGCTCTCCAAATTTGACTGCTGCTACAGATGATGTGAATACCAGCTTTCGGACAGTTTTTGCATTCACACATGCTTTCATGATGCTTAGCATCCCATTTATCATAGGCTTTATCACTTCGTTCTGCATAGCAAACAAAGTTAGGACTCTAATAGGAGTGATATAGAATTTGGATAGTTTCGATTCATTTACTTATTTGGCATAAAAAAAAATTAGTTCAGTATTAGTAAAAGAGTACAAGAGTAATGTTACAGTTACAAATTTTTTTAGAAAGTCTACTAACGCAATTTGACACCTGTTAACGTGACAGATTGTTAGTAATATGTAAACGAAATGATGTTGGTGAAGGGCTCAAATAAAAACTAGTGAAGACTTGCCAACTTAACAGATGTGAAAAAAATTGTCAAAATTTTTGTGCATATTTACTTAAATTTTTAAAGATATTTTTACAAACTATTAATATGACAAATTCTTACTAGTATTTATCATAGCCCACTATTGACGTCACTTTTTATTTACCAATAATCACTAGTACAAATGAAAACTAGTGAAAGCTTGACAACTCAACAAATGTGAAAAAAATTGTCAAAATTTTTGTGCATATATCACTACTCAAAATTTTCAAAACCAGGCAAATATTTACTGGTTTTAATCATGGCCCACTACTGACAGTTTTTTTACTGACAATTGTTTCTCAAAAAGTTTGTAGTTTTAGAATTTTCCTTTTAGGGGGGATAGAAACCAAATCCTCTTATTCACACTTAACACGATATAATAAACAAGTTTGGCATCCATTTTTGAGGTGAAAACTCAAAATCAGACCTCAGGGTCCTAGGACTCGAAGTCCATGGGTGTGGCCACATGGAAAACACCATTGCACCCATTGATTGCTTCATCAAAGCTTCCCTCTTCATTCAGGTCTGCCTTCCACAGTGTCAGGTGTGTCGATGCCTTAGGCAATTCCAACAAATGCTTTACCTTCTTCATTTTCTCTAAAGTCAATAGACTCAATACACAAAAAACGCCCCCAAAAAGTAAAAAAAAAAAAAAAAAAAAAAAAAAAAAAAAAAAAAAAAAATCAGAATATATGCATCAATAAAAATTTCTAGGTATATAATTTGATAATCTTAAGCACTATATTTTAATCGGGTTTGTTCCTTTTTTCTTTTCTTTTTTTACCCAATTCAATAATCTTAAGCACTATATTTTAAGTTATTACTACTAAGTAACTTCCTAAAATCAAATTTGAACTGAAAAAAAAATATAAGAACATAAGAACAAACAAGTAGAACATTCAGATAGTCTTTAGAAATGAGATTTGGTCATTTTCTTTCTCAAAAAAAAAAAAAGGTCATTTCATTTGTTTTCGTTGCTACACGTATAATGTCATAATGTCGTTCCCATTGAATAAGCTCATTAAATTTTTTTATTAAAATTGACAATGAGTTATAATTTAAATCACACTTCTTCCCTAAATAAGGTGAAGACCTTGGTTATGGATTTTTGGGAGATTTTCAACTTATGGTGCCCGCTTTTGATGATAACTCTTTATCATCAAACTAAGACACCAATTAATTTTTTGGTGTAAACGAGGATTAAATCCTAAATCTCTTATTCAACCATCAGAAATTTTATCAGTTGAACTTGGTTATGGATTTAAGTCACCATGTATGTGTTTAAGTTAACATGCTTTATATATATATATATATATATATATATACACACACATATATATAGATTTAATAAAATTTTCTAGATTTCTTGTTTAACAATAAGAAACATTATCTATTAAGCTAACTAGAACCCAATGTTAAGTTAACATACTAATTTAAGGTTTTTCTCATTATAGAATATGCATTTCTATGCAGCAATAAAGTTATAATTTTATTTTATGGAGCAAAACCAAATATGAATTAATAAATCATTTTAATAATTAAATAAAATTTTAATTAATTAGTATATAAAAGAACTGTACTTTTCACTACTCATCTTATATCTATAGTTTGCTCATTCTGTATTGATTGTAATCCATTTAGACATTGATTGAATTACAACCTCATTCATTATTTAAAGTAAAAAATTTCTTTAAATTAGTATTGTTCAAAGATATTCACAAATCATTTAAAGTATATAATTTCTTTAAATGATTTAGTCTTTGGCCATATTATTTTATTTTCTGTTCATGAGACATCTTAGAAACCCATAGGCAAATAGTGTGGTGGATTGAACTTGAGACCTCTTAGTTTGTTTTTATTATTTTATAATTAGATATATAGTTAGGCCAGGAGATGATGGTTTTGAACCTTCGATGTCATGAACTTACCAAGAGATGCCAATCAGCTGAGACCTCTCAATTTGGTAAACCAAAATATGATTTCTATTAAAAACAAAACAAAAATACAATATGATTTGGTTGTGTTAATATGATTCATGGTGCGTAAAGAAATAAATATTAGCTAAAAATTTGAGCATATATGGTGCTAACTTTAACAAGTAATGAATTAAAAATCAACAATAAACGAAGATAAATTTAATTTTGCGAAAGAATTATGGATACACAATTTATAATTCTTAAACAAGTGATTCAATGCAAAGAATTTATTGAAAATAAGCTTATTACATACATGACTTAATTAATTCCATAGAAAAGTAATTTGGTGATTAAAATCATTATAAAAAGAATGAATATAAAACATCAAAATATTTACAAGGAGTTCTTTTTAAATATTTTTAAGTAAAAAATAATTATTTTGACCTTTATCAAAAATTAAGTTTTTTTTTTTTTAAATCTTTTTGCATAGTTCTTATACGTTAAACCCTTAAAATAGAGCAAAATTTTCCACACAAATAAATTTATAATAAAAAAAATACATGCCATTAATTAAATAGAGAAAATTAATTAATCAAACACTATATGATAAAAGTTAGATCTCATAGGTCATAGTTACGTTGAGAGGTTTTTTAATTTGTCTTTTCATAATGATTATACTCTTTTGGTGTTAAGTGACTATCCTTTATTACATATTTTGATAAATTACATAATTCCCCTATAGTTTCTATTTGTTTCAAATTAGATCCTAAGTTTTTTAAAAAACGTCAATTAACATCATGAGCTATTTATATCATTCAATTCACGTCATCAATGAGTCACTATTAATTAAAACAAATAGTTTCTCAAAAAAAAAAAATAAAAATAAAAATTCACATAAGTTGTAACTAAAAACTATCTAAAAAAAAACTTCCATGCAACATTATAATTAAGACCTCTAATATAATATATGAAATTTGTGATAATTAACAATCATTAAGTTTTTATTACCAAAGCATTCACAATAAATTACATAATATATAAGTTCGAGACCCACTCAAGGTCTAGGCCTAAGGCCCCTCTCCCCTAATTTTGTTTTTAAGATCCCAATTACATAAATAAAAGGTGCTTAATTTTTTACAAAAAAAGTCCCAAAATTCGAAAAATGATCATTTAAAAAAAAAGAAAACAATAAATAGGTATATTTTGCATTCTTTTCCCCACCTCCAAGAAGATCCTTGAAATGTTTTGTCAATAGAAACTCAACTCAATTAAAATCCTAAACAATTTAATTAAAAAATTATGTGTGTGCCTAATAATCATTGACAATCTATTTTCCTAACAACTTGATACTTTAGTTTTTGTAAATCAATAAATGAAGTTGCAATAATATAATGAATTAGATTATATTGATCTACCATTTAAAATTTATTTTATTATTGTAATATTATGATTTTAATTGGATCACTATTGTTAATTGTAATTATAGGTGTTTCTTACAAAAATTGTAATTATAGATAATAGTATAATTGGTTGGCACCTCCTTGTATTTCCAATAGAGACATTTAGGATTCAAATCCTCTCCTATCCATTGTAACAGTTGAATTATAAAATTTTTAAAGATAATTGAAAAAAATTAATTAAACCGAAACACAAAACCTTAATTAGTATTATTGCATATATAAATAAAAGACAAATGGTTTCTATAATATATATATATATATATATGTATATTTATTAAATATTAATTAATATTTAAGTATTATAGAAAACTCCATTTAAATTATTGTCTTAAGCCTTAGAATGTATTGAGGCCGGTAGGTTTCGATTAACTCAACTTGTAAAAAAAAATTTTGTTGTTGAATAAAAAATCTAGAGTTTGAACATATTTTAGACTAAAAACCAATCTTTATTTTTTATTTTTGAGAAGATACACCAAAAACCTTTTTTTTTTTTTTTTTTAAAGAAAGTTTCAACCTATATCTATTACTCTTATGATAGCTCTTTTGTTATCAAATCAAGACCCCAATCGGTTTTTGGTGTAGGCGAGAATTGAACCCTAAATCTCTTATTCAACAATTAAAAACTTTAAAGTTCAGCCAGGGGCGGTTTGATGCATCGAGGGGCCTAAGGCGAAAAATGAATTGAGGCCTTCTATATATTTAAAAATGACTATAAAAAAAATATAAATATTGCTTAAACTCTATTCTCTTGTTAGATGCAAAATTACTAATTAATATGAACCACCTAGAATATTTTTTTTTGAGAATGTCTATAAACGCAAAAAATTTGACAAAACATTTCACGCCTGTTGATGTGGCAATAATTAATAATGGTAAGTAAAAAAGTGATGTTAGTGGTGGACCTAAATAAAAATTAGTAAAAAAGTGATGTTAGTGGTGGACCTAAAAACATTTCATACATTTTCACGACAAATTTTAGGTGTTAAGTTGTCATTAATTTTAATTTGAACCCACCATTGAAATTATTTTTTTAACCATCAATAACAGCCAATATCATCCTGTTACTTAAAATTTATTGTGAAAGTATTGTGAAAAATATTGTGAACGTAGAATTTCTTTTTTGTAAAAAAATACTATTTTATTTATTGGCTAATATTTGGACTTAATTAATAATATTAAAATGAAAGAAATAATTCTATTGGTTAAAATTAGGGGGCCTTATTTTTACCCGTGGCCTTAGGCGACTGCCTCTTTTGCTTATATGTTAGAGCCGGCTGTGAGTTCAGCTAGCTAGAACCCACATCTAAAAATCAATTGATTTTTTTTTTAGAGAGAGAGTTTCAACTAATAGTGTTTGCTCCTGATGATAGCTCTTAACCATCAGAAACTTTACTAATTGAACTAATTGAAATTTATATTAATTAATGTCTTAATAAGATGATAAATATCAATTATCCTGTCACGTCTATTAATAAAAAATGAAAATAAAGTATCGTGTTGGTGGCTTGAATTGTATAATTGTGCATGTGGATAATGTACATGTGGTCGTAGGGTTACCAAATTTTTATTTTTTATTTTTTTTAAGGTTTGAAAAGAAATGAACCTGGATCACGCATGGTAGCTCTGATTGTATAATTGTGCTCTAGAAATCTCATGACATGCCATGATCCAACAAAACCAGCTGCTCCAGTAACGCAGACTGTTTCAGAAGTTGAACCCATAATAACTCTGATCAAAACAAAAACAATATATATATATATATATATATAATTTGATGGCAAAGACAAGCTAGAAGAGAAATCAAAAATATAATTTGATGGGAAAGACTAATGCATTGTGCTGGAGATGAATGGTTACTTTTATATATATATATATATATATATATATATGTATGTATGAATCACGAGGAATCCACTTTATCAAAAGTAGCATCAATTGTGGGAAACAGGTAGCATCTTTAGTGGGAAACAAGCAACGCAATTATCGAGAAAATATTGTAGCGTTTTGGCCATTGTGCAAGCCAGACAAATAGGGGAATCATGTGGGAAACAGGCAGCGCATATCATGTGGGAAATAGGCAGCGCAATTATCGAGAAAATATCGTAGCATTTTGACCATTGTGCAGGCCAGACAAATAAAGGAATCCGAATCAATCTTCCACAAAATCAAACCATTCTTGATTGTAGGAGTAATTTTGTAATAGATGCTTCAGAGGACCGTTCATCTTTCGAACCATCGGCAACAGGGGCCTAAACAGTAATTATAGCTAGAGTGGCCAATCATTAATCAGTATCAGGAGCATCTGATGGGTAACCATCATAAGGATCCCATGGGGAATCATTATTACATTCATGCTCATGGTAAGTAGCATACTGATTGCAAAATCCGCAATAAAGAAGTGGTTCATACTTTGGGTTTTCACCTGTAAGATATTCTCTGGGATCTGTATGTCCAATTCTTCTTAAATTATGGATAGCAATATCACAAGGCCGACGACCAAAAACAGAAATCCTGTCCGTACTTCCTATGAAATGGTAGTCTTTCCATAGGTCTTGGGTGACTTCAAGGATTTGATTATTGAAATAGCTTCTCCAACATTCAGCAAGAGCATAAGGATCCCTAAAGGATAGGCAAGAATCTCCTTCATACCATTGCCCTTGATGGGTGTACCCATTAATAAGTACAAGATGTTTGGAAGGCTGAACACATCCAATTATCTCTTTTCCATTTTGGCAAGGTGCTCTAACATTTGATAGAAACATAAGGACTATTGATCTGTGAAATAGTGTTTTGGATAATTTGTGGGAACTGGCTAATATGGTCACGGCTTGTTAGCTTGATGAACCTGATAAAGCCATATTCAAACATCTGGGACAACCAATCAAAGTCCCTGTCTTCTTCATCTGTTCCATCTTCATAATTGATCAAGAGACCTGGAAACGGATGCTTCTTTTCATACACTTTGAGACTGCTCCCAAAGTGCTCTTCCCAGTCTTGCTGGATAAAGATATTGTCCGCGACATCTAGATCATCAGGATTAGGAATAGTAGCTGTAACAAGTTTCTTGAAATATTTGTACCATAGGTCAAATGACCTGAACATAGCCTTGCTTTCTAAAATACTGAATTATATTTTGGTTGGCAAGTTAGCATAATCAGTGCCCATTATAGTCTTTTTATCCATGGAATGGATTTGCTCTTTGCTAAAGAGTTGACTAGTGTAGGGTTTATTTGTAACATTTGGGTGGTTAATAAGGTGGCTTTTAATAGCCTCATTTTCTGAAACAAGGTTAGCATAGTGGCTATCATAAGCCTCATTTTGTGCAGTAAGGTTAACAAGATGGATTTCAAGTGCTTGGAGGGTTTTCTTGAAAAGGGTGTGGTGTTTTTGAGTGCAAGCAGCTTGGAGGTTATCAAGAATAAATTTAACAGAGTTTGGTAGTTCACTGTAAACTCCATTGTGGAACTGCAGAGTTCTAGACAAAACTTCCTGCAAAGCAACAACCATATCATCACTGGAATATGTCACCTCTGCCGGGACAAATTCTTGAAGAGATATTGATATACTGGGTTTTGCCCCCAGAAGATATGCCTTCATGCATTACAAAAGGTTGTCCCCCTGGGAGCCTTTTGTCTTAAGGATAGCCCTGTGTAGGTGCTTTCCCCTTGTCCTTCCTCTTTGCCGAAGAAGTCATAATATTCCACTTATAAGTGGTACAAATATCTTTAATCCACTTATTAGTGGTATTTATATCAGTAGTATGTTTTTCAGCAACATAGTTTTCTCCCTGCTAAGAAAGATTGAGAATATTAGCGTGAAACAAGTTAACAATTTGTCTCCCCTTGTAGCAGAAAGCATTAGGAAAACCAGAGTAATCATCAATGAGCAAAACATTCTAAAAATTGTCAACTTTTGATTGCAGCAATTTACCAGAAAGTTGTTCAGCAATTTCCTTGTATCTAACTTCTTGCTTAACAAAGTTGAGATGATTAGTTTTAGCATGAATCAGATTCAAAGTATTTTCAGTATCAATTTCAAACTTTGAGGCAAATTTGAACTTTACTTTCTGTCCAAAAGGATCAGTAGTAATTCCCTCATGTTCAATAAGAAAGGGATACAAAGCATTTAAAAATGGAAGTCCAAGAATCACTTTATCAGTCATATTTTTAACAAGAACAGAAGGAATCTTGAAACAGACATTATCATGGCAGACATGAGCATTATTCAATTCATATTTAATCTTCATTTGAGTACCATTAGCAGAAACCAATCTCTCAGTTGATTTTTCAAAATATTTTGAAGGAATCAGTCCTTCTTGGATACAGTTCATATCCGCACTAGAATCAATCGTTGCAATAATATTGAAATGATAATCATGGGAAACAACAATTTTAATTTTTGTAAACCATTTTGGAGGAAGCATTTTATTAACAAGACTAAGCTGAGAATCAGTGAAAACATCAGCAATACCTTTATAAAAAAGAAGAGCCTATTGACTAGATTCATCTCCATCTTTGAGCTCATCTTGTTCATTATCAGACTAATGTTTATCAAGATTTTTATCAATTCTTAACAAAAGCAATTCTTGTTTAAGATTATTATTATCACTTTTAATGCTTTTAAATTCATTTTTTAATTCAATTATCTTTTGTTTAACAACAGTGATTTCATGTTGGAGCTCATTAACAGTTAGTTCTTTGGATTACTTTTTATTGAATCTTTTTAAAGTTTCTTCAAAACTTATTGTTGCTTTCAGTTTTTTAACATTTTCATCTTTTGTCAGATTTTTCTTAAGCTTATCAAGATATTCTTTTTGCAATTCAGGGTTTTCAATCTGACTTATCAATTTTATTAACAAGCTTTTATTTTCATCACTTTTGGTGAGAACATTAATAGTTTTAATAACATTGCAACAAGAATCTCTACAACCCAATTTAACAGTAAGTGAACCAGAAGATTCATCAACAGATTGGTTATAGGAATCAGATGAAGATGAAAAATCGTCTTCCAAGGAATCAGAAGAAACGTTTGATTCAAGGATTCGAAATAGTTCTTCTTGATCTTCATCATTAATGTTTAACATGTTAAGCTTATTTTTTAACTTACCGGTTTTTGCTTATAGTCTTTATTGTAATGACCAGGTTTTCCACAGTTAAAACATTTACCTTTACCAGATTTCTGTTTATCGTATTTTTTTGAAACATTCTTCTTTTTAGCATAAAAATCATTGGGTTTAACAAAGTTGGTTCTCTATCTTTTATGTTTATAATTTTTGCGATCTTTATCATGTTTTTTCTTTCTTTGCCTGGAAGGAGCAATAGGGGGCAAACCATATTGTTCACATAAATTACCCATTTCATATTTAGCTTTTTTCTTATTTTTTAATTGGTATTTTAACAATTTTTCATCATTACACATGTTAATACCAAGTCTTTTAATAGTGCTTAAAATATCACTATAAGTTAGATTATCATAATCAATGAAATCATTTTTACCAATTCACTCTTGTTTTACCTTATGAGCAAAGATAGGAGGTAGACCGTCAATAAACTTTTCTTTCCAATAAGGCCTGTAGCAATCTTTTCGGAGCATGACTCTGAAAAGGAAAACATCTTGATACCATCTGTAATTAGACATAGTAGGACATCTCAAATTGTTTAGATAATCATAAATTTGAGATGAAACATTGGATGGAGTACCAACAAAATGTTTGAGAATTTAAGAATAGTATAGATCAAAGTATTAACACCATCGGGAATACCTCGACCAATACTTTCATCAAAAATAGGCAAACCTTCATCATTCTTTTTAACAGCAGATTTAATAGATTCTCTAGAATTTTCTGTGAGATATGAATCCCACTATCCACGAAGAGTACTAGAAAAACTAGGGGTGTTCGCGGTGCGGTGCGGTTTTAGGCCATTTTTAGCACCGCACCGCAAAGTGTGGTTTAGCTAAAACCATAACTACACCACACCTTATTTTTGTGGTCATATGTGCGGCGCAGTGCAGTGTGGTGCGGTATGGTGCGGTTTAGAGTTTAACCAAAACCAAAACCGCACCACACCTCATTTTTGAGGTCACATGTGCGATACTATGTATAAGATGCGGTTTGAAGTCAGTTTCCTATTTAGCCTAAAACTAATTTTTCCCTTTTTTTAGGCCAAGTTTTAAAGTATTGAGCTAGTTTTTCTTTATTTTGGGTTGGCTTTTCTAGTCAACACTTGCTAGGTTATTAAATTTTTTTTTTTGAAAACTAGGGTAATTAAACTATTAATAATATATTTAATATTAAAAATAAATAAATTAATAAATTAATATATAGAGAGGGTGCGATGCGGTGCAGTTTGTGCAGTTTTCTTATTATAAAACTGCAAACCGCACTGCACCATGTGTTATGGTGCGGTGCGGTGCGGTTATGCTATTTTGCGTGCGGTTTATGCGATTTGGTGAAAAAACCTAAGAAAAACCAGTAACAAGAAGTTCAACAATTTTAGGGTGGTCAAGATTATGGTTATTCAAGTAAGCAATTCCAACCATAGACATATGAGCCATTTTATTAATTATTACTTGTTCAGATAAACCATCAATATTCCATTCATAAAGTTTATTAGCAGAAACTGAAAACTAAGCTTGAAAAGATCTCTCTTCAAACTGCATATCAGGAGGAATAGGTTTTGAATATCAGTTCTTTGTAAAAAACACAGGATTGGTTTTTCCAACAAATCTTTTAATTTCTGGTAAATCATCATCAAAAATCTTTTTAGCTGAAACAGAAGATAATGAATCAGAATTCGTGTTTTCTTCAAAAGCAGTTTCTTTTTCATTTCTTGAAATAGTTCTAGCAACACTTGTAGAAGTACCTTCAGTTTTAACCTTTGAATCAGAAAGCATTTTTCTCAACAATCTTAAGAGTTTTTGCTTGAGAAGTTTTAAAATTCAATTTTTCCTTTTGACTAGGTAACTCAATCAAAGGTTTCTCAGGTTTTGAAATAGCAGATTTTTCAATAATTTCAGTTTTGGAAGAACATTTTTTCAACAATTTTTTCTTCAATGCGGTTAAGTTGTTGACCAATAACATGCAAAGATTCATTAGTAAAATTGTTTTGTTCAATAATACTAAAAACAGGAGTATCAGCATCAGCAATTTTGAAAGGGGAGGTCTTCACTTCAATCCCTTTACAGTTTACGAAAACTGTCTTAAGGGGCGGATGGCTAAACCTAACAACAGTTTTATCTTCTCTAATAAAATTTGATTTTTTTATTACGTTCAAATGACTTTGCAAAACTTCATCTTTTGAAACATAATAGTTTTCAAGGAAATCAAAAAACAAAACATGTTTTTTCAATTAATTCATTTTTTCCTTCCATTTCCTTATAACACGATCTTTTTCAGACTGAGCAAAAAATACTTTGGTAATATTTTCTTTTATCTCAGTTTTTAGCAAAAACAAATTCATTAAATAGGGAAACCATATCAATTTCGAAGCTTTCGTTCAAAGCATTCAAAAATCTTAATTGACTTTGGAAAACAGGATTTTCAACAGTTTGAAAATCCGAAATAGATGGAGACAAGTTTCTTCTTCTTCTTCATTAGTAGTTCTGCTATTTTGAGAGGAAGATTATGGTTTAGTAGAGTAGAAAGCAGTGCTAACTTGGGAGCTACCACATGAAACTCCCTTTAGCTTCAAATCAGGTTTTTCAAAATTCTTTTGCAAATAATCATTGAGATCAAGTTCTCTTTTTGAAAAACTTTCATATACAGCTAAGGAATGTCTTCCTTTGTTGATCCTTAAGGGTCTGTCATCATGAAAACTTATTTTGACAGTTCCATCAAGGTATTGTTGAATATGAGCAAGACTTAATTCATCAAAAACAGGTTTAGCAGGAGGGGATTCACGTTCCAACAACTATTCCTTGGGAAGATTAATATCTTGCCATTGAATCATTTTTAGGACTTGAATCTTAGCATCAGAAGTTGAACATTGAATTAACATGGTTTTACCAGCAGGATCCTTTGTCCTAGAACAAGGATTTAACTGAAAACCCAAAAGTCTATAATAGATGTGGTAAATAAGAGCAAAAGGCTTACTACCTTCTTCCATATCATAACCGGATGTTAGAATATTTAATGTCAAGGTTTTAACAATATTAACATCATCCAAAGCAAGAGTAATATCAGGATAACAGTCAAAATAAATAGGACCATCATACAATGACGCAGTAATCATACCAAGAATGCTATCATTAAACTTCTTAAATCTAGCATCTCTTAAGCACATCAAAATAGAAGCATTAATACCTTTTCTTGTAAGTAGTTTAACAGCAACTTGAACAAGACCAATATGCAAATAACTGAGTTTTTTTAGTAAGAAAATCATTAATATTTCTTTTAGAAAACAAGCAACATTTTTCATGAGTTCTAGAGATAGAAAATGTTTGTTCAACAATTCTAACTATGTATTAAAAAAAAACAGTATTTTCAGCCCAACTAAGCTTATAGATGGACTTAGTAGCAACCTTTAGGATATTCCAGTTCTAAAATCAGGAATTTCATTTTCTTCAACAATGTGATCTTCTTCATTTACAATATCAGGAGGACAACCAGTCATCCTGGAGCTGATAGAGGAGTTGGATCTCCATAACTTATCCATACTATCCTAAATTTAACACTCAATTATCATGTTTTTCTTAACACCGTTGCATTTCGTAACACATACCCTAAGCAACCCTATACCTCTCATGCCCTACACGCTCTCCTAGCTTCAATGCGCCTTACTGTTCGGTTCTGAGAATTCACTTTACATCTAGGGTGGCACCAACAACGGTAAGCAGGGAACACAACAAAGGAATATCAAAGTTTCGGGTAGACATGGACAAGATACAAAGACATAACAACACTATCACCGGCCAGAAAAGAACGGATGGCTCTGATACCACAAGGGGAGGGGAGCACAACTGCTGAAGGTGGAAGCACAATATTATAGTGAAAATAATATGTAAACAAAGTAAATGTAAGCAAAGTAGAACCAGCCAAGAAGGCGGTAGTGCAATATATAATCAAAGTAATTTAAAACAATAATAAGGCGGTAGAACCAGCCAAGCAGTATATCAAAACAGTTATGAGGCAGTAGAACCAGCCAAGCAATATATGAAAACAATTATGAGGCAGTAAAACCAGCCAAGCAGTATATTAAAACGATTTAAAATATAATAAACACAAAGCTGAAAGTAGTTATTATTGAAAATAGATAACAATACTTACAACAGTAGTAGTTACTAGATTACAATAGTTCAACAGTATAAGGCTTGAAAACTAGTTCTAGTTACAAGCTTTGTAAACAGGGTAGTAGTAGGATAGTAGTGGGAATTCTAGAGAGAAATTCTAAAGGAGAGAAAGAGTCCTAAAGAGAGTTCTGGCTCTAGAGAATTCTGAACCCAAAATTAAGGGACTGCCCCCCTTAAATAGACAAAATTTCATAGTGAACAATAACAGTGAACATAACAGTGAATAGTACCAGTGAATGGTAACAGTGAATAGTAAACAGTAACTTTTTCACTTTTTGCTCATAATCCGTAGTAGAGTTTGAATCTTCATTCTTTGGCATTTTGTGCCAAAAGTAGTAACCAAATCATGAGGAATCCACTTTATCAAAAGTAGCATCAATTATGAGAAACAGGTAGCATCTTTGGTGGGAAACAAGCAGCACAATTATCGAGAAAATATTGTAGCGTTTTGATTTTCCTAAAAACTATTATGTTTCAAAAGATTAAGTTTCACAAAATCATTTGAACGTAATAAAGAAATTAAATTTTGTTAGAGAAGACAAAACTGTTGTTAGGTCTAGCCATCCGCCCCATGAGACAGTTCTCGTAAACTGTAAAGGGACTGAACTGAAGGCCTCCCCTTTCAAAATTTCTGATGTTGATACTCTTGTTTAGTATTGTTGAACAAAACAATTTTACAAATGAATCTTTTCATGTTATTGGTCAACAGCTTGACCACATTGAAGAAAAAATTGTTGAAAAAACTGTTCTTCCAAAACCTGAAATTATTGAAAAATCTGCTGTTTCAAAACCTGAGAAACCTTTGATTGAGTTACCTAGTCAAAAGGAAAAATTAAATTTCAAAACTTCTCAAGCAAAAACTCTTGAGATTGTTGAAAAAATGCTTTCTGATTTAAAGGTTAAAACCGAAGGTACTTCTACAAGTGCTGCTTAAACTATTTCAAGAAATGGAAAAGAAACTACTTTTGAAGAAAACACGGATTCTAATTCATTATCTTTTGTTTCAGCTAAAAATATTTTTGATGATGATTTACTAGAAATTAAAAGATTTGTTGGAAAAATCAATCCTGTGTCTTTTACAAAGAACTGGTATTCAAAATCTACTCCTCCTGACATGCAATTTGAAGAGAGATCTTTTCAAGCTCAGTTTTCTGTTTCCGCTGATAAACTTTATGAATGGAATATTGATGGTTTATTTGAACAAGAAATAATTAATAAAATGGCTCTTATGTCTATGGTTGGAATTGCCTACTTGAATAACCATAATCTTAATTACCCTGAAATTGTTGAACTTCTTGTTACTGGCTTTTCTGGTACTCTTCGTGGATGGTGGGATTCATATCTCACAGAAAATTTCAGAGAATCTATTAAATCTGCTGTTAAAAAGAATGATGAAGGTTTGCCTATTTTTGATGAAAGTATTGGTTGAGGTATTCCTGATGGTGCTAATACTTTGATCTATACTATTCTCAAATTCTAAAACATTTTGTTGGTACTCCATCCAATGTTTCATCTTGAATTTCTGATTATCCAAACAATTTATGATGTCCTATTATGCCTGATTACAAATGGTATCAAGATGTTTTCCTTTCCAGAGTCATGCTCTGGAAAGATTGCTACAAGCCTTATTGGAAAGAAAAGCTTATTAACGGTCTGCCTCCTATCTTTGTGCATAAGGTAAAACAAGAGTTAATTGGTAAAAATGATTCCATTGATTATGATAATCTAACTTACGGTGATATTTTAAGCACTATTAAAAGACTTAGTTTTAACATGTGTAATGATGAATAATTGTTAAAATATCAATTAAAAATTAAGAGAAAAACTAAATATGAAATGGGTAATTTTTGTGAACAACATGGTTTGCCCCTTATTGCTCATTCTAGGCAAAAAGGGAAAAAACATGATAAAGGTCACAAAAATTATAACCATAAAAAACATAAAAGATACAGAACCAACTTTGTTAAACCCAATAATTTTTATGCAAAAAAGAAGAATGTTTCTAAAAAATATGATAAACAGAAATCTGGTAAAGGTAAATGTTTTAACTGTGGAAAACCTAGTCATTACAGTAAAGACTGTAAGCAAAAACCTAGTAAGTTAAAAAATAAGCTTAACATGTTAAACATTAATAATGAAGACCAGGAAGAATTATTCCAAATCCTTGAATCAAACGTTTCATCTGATTCCTTGGAAGACGATTTTTCTTCTTCATCTGATTCTTGTTACCAATTTGACGATGAATCTTCTGGTTCACCTACTGTTAAATTGGGTTGTAGAGATTCCTGTTGCAATGTTAATAAAACTGTTAATGTTCTCGCCAAAAGTAAAGAAAATGAAAGCTTGTTAATCAAACTGATAAGTTAGATTGAAAACCCTGAATTGCAAAAAGAATATCTTGATAAGCTTAAGAAAAATTTGAAAAAAGATGAAAATGTTAAACAACTGAAAACAACAATAAGTTCTGAAAAATTTTTGGAAAGATTCAATAGAAAGAAATCCAAAGAATTAACTGTTAATGAGCTCCAACATGAAATCACTGTTGTTAAACAAGAGATAATTGAATTAAAAAATGAATTTAAAAGCATTAAAAGTGATAACAATAATCTTAAACAAGAATTGCTTTTGTTAAGAATTGATAAAAATCTTGATAAACATCAGTCTGTTAATGAACAAGATGAGCTCAAAGATGGAGATGAATCCAATCAACAGGCTCTTCTTTCTAATAAAGGTATTGCTAATGTTTTCATTGATTCTCAGCTTAATCTTGTTAATAAAATGCTTCCTCCAAAATGGTTTACAAAAGTTAAAATTGTTGTTTCCCATGATTATCATTTCAATGTTATTGCTATGATTGATTTTGGTGCGGATATGACTGTATCCAAGAAGGATTAATTCCTTCAAAATATTTTGAAAAATCAACTTAAAGATTAGTTTCTGCTAATGGTACTCAAATGAAGATTAAATATGAATTGAATAATGCTCATGTTTGCCATGATAATTTTTGTTTCAAGATTCCTTTTTTTCTTGTTAAAAACATGACTAATAAAATGATTCTTGGACTTCCATTTATAAATGCTTTGTATCCCTTTCTTGTTGAACATGATGGAATTACTACTGATCCTTTTGGACAGAAAGTAAAATTCAAATTTGCTTCAAAGTTTGAAATTGATACTGATAATGCTTTGAACTTGATTCATGCTAAAACTAATCATCTCAACTTCCTTAAGCAAGAAGTTAGATACAAGAAAATTGCTGAACAACTTTTTGATAAATTGTTGCAATAAAAAATTGATAATTTTTAGAAAATTTTGATTGATGATGTTTGCTCTAATATTCCCAATACTTTTAGCATAGGAAGAAACACATTGTTAACCTGCCATATGTTAAGGATTATAATGAGAAAAACATTCCAACCAAAGCTTGTCCCATTCAGATGAATGCTGAAATGATTGAGTTCTGTAAAAAGGAAATCCAAGATTTACTTGATAAAAAATTAATCAGAAATAGCAAGTCCCCTTAGTCTTGTGCTGCTTTTTATGTGCAAAAAAATACTGAGATTGAGAGAGGAACCCCTTGTTCGGTAATCAATTACAAGCCTCTAAACAAAGTCTTAGAATGGATTAGGTACCCCATTCTAAAGAAGAACGACTTAGTTCACAGATTGAGTGATGCTATGGTGTTTTCCAAGTTTGACATGAAATATGGGTTCTGGAAAGTCCAGATTAGTGAGAATGACAGGTATAAAACTGCTCTCACCACTCCCTTTGCTCACTACGAGTGGAATGTCATGCCTTTTGGTCTTAAGAATGCCCCTAGTGAGTTCCAAAACATTATGAATGATATTTTCAATCCCTTTAGCCATTTCACCATTGTTTACTTTGATGATGTTCTAGTTTACTCCAATTCTATTGATGAGCATTGGAAACATTTATATTCATTTCAGGAGACTATCAAAAGAAATGGTCTTGTTGTCTCTACTAAGAAAATCAAACTGTTTCAGACAAAAATCTGATTCCTTGGCTATGAAATCTCTAAAGGACAAATTTGTCCAATTGATAGAGCCATCCATTTATAAACCCCTTTTGATCGGTTACAGAATAATTCTCCACCCTGGTCTGATATTCATACTTCCCTTGTTAAACAAATCAAGTCCCAAGTTAAGCCACTGTCTTGTCTTGGTATTTCTACTCATGATGCTTTCAAAATTGTTGAAACTGATGCTTCTGACATCGGTTATGGAGGTATTCTAAAACAGAGAATTTTCCCAGACTCATCTGTACAAATTGTTCGTTTCTATTCTAGAGTCTGGAATGCTGCACAGTTAAATTATAGTACTATTAAAAAGGAAATTTTATCTATAGTACTATATATTTCAAAGTTTCAAAGTGATTTATTAAACCAAAAGTTTTTATTACGAATTGATTGCAAAAGTGCTAAGTATGTTATTGAAAAAGATGTTGAAAATATTGCTTCAAATCATATTTTTGCCCGATAGTAAGCTATTTTAAGTGTTTTTGATTTTGATATTGAATATATTAAAGGATCTCAAAATACCATCCCTAATTTCCTTACCTGTGAATTTCTGCAGTGTCATAATGATAAGTAGGCGATCGAAAGACGAGAGCCCTGCCACTGATAAACCAATTGTTAAAAAGGAACCTACTTTTCCATTGGAGATTTTTAACTGTTTCACTCCCGTAGGTACCATTCCTAAGCCTAATTACTCTTCTGTTTTGGTCTCATCCTATGACCCTTATGCTTTAACCTCAGTTAATCAACCTATTAAAATTGTTTTTCCCAAAGCTTCCACTACTTCTCAGTATGTTAAAAAACAATATTTTCAAAACCTGTTTTCCATTGAGTTAAACAGGGCCTCCATCACTGATCCCTTTAGACTTACTACCAGCTATTTTTCCCCAAGGTTTCATTAGATTCCTGAGCATTGTGAGAAAACTGTGCAATACTATTCTGATATCTTATGCCATGAGAATTCAATTACTATTAAAGCCATATCTGATAAGATCAACACTAGTAAAGTTATTTATCACAGTGTTTTCCTGAATCATATTATTTCTGAAGACATGTGGGGTCCCAACCTTGCCTCTACAAGAATGTTACCAAAATCCCATGTTTTATACTCTTATCATGATTATATCACTACTTGGTTCATATTCATGTTTCATCAGAATGAAAACATGACTCATTCATGGTTTGCTAATTTTGATAAAGACTTCAGTTCCAATTTGCCTCTTTGGTTCATCCGATAGTGGACCCAGTTTGGATTTGCTCCTGAAATATTTCCAAAACCATTAATGGATTCTTTTCAATATTTTTCAAGAGTGTTCAAAGTTGATTCCTATGGTGCTAAATTCCCTTCATTTACTTCATTTCATTAAGAGATATAAAGTTCCTTGGATCCTGAAATGGCAATATGAGAAGGAAGGTGATGTTCTCACACTCTGTTGGTATGTCAAATGGTGGGATAAGTTTCCTCACACACAATCAATTGTCAACAATGTTACCAGAGATTTCCCAACCCCAAATACTTTACCCAGTGTTAAGATCAATACTCAAGTGCAAAAGGCTGAACTACCTGATGCACCTGCTTCTACATCTGCTAAAGTTGTTAAATCCTCTACTAAGCCTAAAAAGAAGGGTTCTCCTTTGGATGAAATTTGCAAGGACCCTGATGCTCTATATGCCCTCCTCAAGATGATATCAAAGGAAAGGGAAGCTGATGATCATGATTTAGAAGATGAACGGTCCTCTGAAGCATCTGTTACAAAGAACCCAAAAGTCTGTAATAGATGCGGTAAATAAGAGTAAAAGGCTTACTACCTTCTTCCATATCATAACCGGATGTTAGAATATTTAATGTCAAGACTTTAGCAATATTAACATCATCCAAAGCAAGAGTAATATCAGGATAATAGTCAAAATAAATAGGACCATCATACAATGACGCAGTAATCATACCAAGAGTGCTATCATTAAACTTCTTAAATCTAGCATCTCTTAAGCACATCAAAATAGAAGCATTAATACCTTTTCTTGTAAGTGGCTTAACATCAATTTGAACAAGACCAATATGCAAATAACTGAGTTTTTTAGTAAGGAAATCATTAATATTTCTTTTAGAAAACAAGCAACATTTTTTATGATTTCTAGAGATAGAAAATGTTTATTCAACAGTTCTAACTCTGTATTCAGAAAAAGCAGTATTTTCAACCCAACTAAGCTTATAGATGGACTTAGTAGCAACCTTTGGGATATTCCAGTTCTGGAAATCCGGAATCTCATTTTCTTCAACAGTGTTATCTTCTTCATTTACAATATCAGGAGGACTACCAGTCATCCTAGAGATGACAGAGGAGTTGGATCTCCACAACATATCCATACTATCCTAAGTTTAACACTCAATTATCATGTTTTTCTTAACACCGTTGCATTTCGTAACACATACCCTAAGCAACCCTACACCTCTCATGCCCTACACACTCTCTTAGCTTCAACGGGCCTTACTGTTCGGTTCTGGGAATTCACTTTACGTTTAGGGTGGTACCAACAACGATAAGAAGGGAGCACAACAAAGGAGTATCAAAGTTTCGGGTAGACACGGACAAGATACAAAGACACGACAATACTATCACTGGCCAGAAAAGAAATGATGGTTCTGATACCACAAGGGGAGGGAAGCATAGCTGTTGAAGGCAGAAGCACAGTATTATAGTGAAAATAATATGTAAACAAAGTAAATGTAAGCAAAGTAGAAACAACCAAGAAGGTGGTAGTGCAATATATCATCAAAGTAGTTTAAAACAATAATAAGACAGTAGAACCAACCAAGCAGTATATCAAAACAATTATGAGGGGGTAAAACCAGCTAAGCAATATATTAAAACAGTTATGAGGCGGTAGAACCAGCCAAGTAGTATATTAAAACAATTTAAAGTAAAATAAACACAAAGCTGAAAGTAGTTATTATTGAAAACAGATAACAATAGTTACAACACCAGTAGTTACTGGATTACAACAGTTCAACAGTACAAGACTTGAAGACTAGTTCTAGTTACAAACTTTGTAAACAGGGTTTTCAACAGTTTGAAAATCAGAAACAGATGGGGACACAGTTCTAGTTTCTTCTTCTTCTTCATTAGCAGTTCTGCTATATGGAGAAGAAGATTCTGGTTTAGTAAAGTAGAAAGCAGTGCTAACTTGGGAGCTACCACATGAAACTCCTTTTAGCTCCAAATCAGGTTTTTCAAAATTTTTTTGCAAATATTTATTGAGATCAAGATCTCTTCTTGAAATACTTTCAGATCCAGCAAAGGAATGTCTTCCTTCGTTGATCCTCAAAGGTCTGTCATCATGAAAACTTATTTTAACAGTTCCATCAAGGTATTGTTGAATATGAGCAAGATTTAATTTATCAAAAACAGGGTTAGCAGGAGGGGATTCACGTTCCAACAACCATTCTTTGGAAGGATTAAAAACTTGCCATTGAATCATTTTTGGGACTTGAATCTTAGCATCAGAAGTTGAACATTGAATTAATATGGTTTTACCAGCAGGATCCCTTGTCCTAGAACAAGGATTTAACTGAGAACCCAAAAGTCTGTAATAGATGCGGTAAATAAGAGTAAAAAGCTTACTACCTTCTTCCATATCATAACCAGATGTTAGAATATTTAATGTCAATTAAGAGTTTTGAATGCTCTAAACAAAATTGTGCTAAATTCAAAACCCTGAATTGCAAATATATATATATATATATATATGTTAGAAGTAAATAGTAGTCAACACGTTTTATTTAGTTCAAGCTTCCCACACATAATCACTTAACCTGTTGGTGGTGAGGGCGTGACAATTACCACTTTGTTGTTTTCTTGCAAATATGTAACATCTAACATGTGTGGCTGTGCGAAAGGGGTCAGTGAGGCACTTGCCCCCCTAGCCCCACCCAAAAAATCTATTAATATTTCTTCTATTATATTATATAACACAATAAATGCATTTAAAAATTATATAAATAAATGGTTAATAAATAGGATGGTTTTTTAAACCAAAACCAAAACCCTCTTGATATAATATTTTTTATAATTACAATTTTCAAATGATGTTTTATGTAAATAAACCCCTAATAGATAAATAATATAATGAATATGTTATTTCATTTTGAATTTTTTTGCATTCAAATATTGCTTAATATACGCATGAATGAATTGTTATTTTGCAAATTGATATCAAATACTGTGTGTGTGTGTGTGTGTGTGTGTGTGTGTGTGTGTGTGTGTGTGTGTGTGTGTGTTCGCTTGCAAGTGCGTAAACGTGATGTCAAATGTAATTTTTGCGCCCCCTCAAGTCAGATCTTGGCTCCGCCACTGCTAAAATGTAAATCGGCAAAAATATATATAATTAAAATTGATTAATAAAATAGATAGGAAAAAAATATAAAAAGAATACAATTTACTTTGTAACCTACATCACAAGATTCACGATCACACAGTTCATATAGGTATAATAAAAAATAAAAATAAAAACAAAGATTATAAAATAATTTGAAATGAATAATAAAATTAGTTTTACTATAATGATTAAAAAAAATTAGTTTTACTATAAACATTTTAGTGACGGTAACTAAAAGTCTGATAGTTTATCAAATGTCCTACAAGTTTAAAAATATTTATGGTGTATGATAAGTTTTTTCCTAATTAATAGTGATTCATTGAAAGCGTGAATTGAAAAAACAAATGATTTAATTAATCCTTTTTGAAATTTAGAATTAATTTAAAAGCACCTGAATTATTGGGGAATTATATAATTTATCAAAATCTTTAATTAAAGTTAGCCACTTAGCACAAAGAAGATAAAGCCATTTGGCATAATCATGGATTTTAAGACTCACCTTCTTTTATATGACAAAAATTGATGTTAGGGAAAATATATCACATTTTGCATTCTATCATTACTTTTACGGTTAAGTTAGACAAAAATTAATAGTACATGACTTACACATAATTTTTACTTAAGTGGTACACTGTTTAAAGACCAAAACACCCTTTACACAATCAATTAAAAACAAATGCTTTTTTTTTTCTTTTCAGGTCTCTCTCGCCCAACAGCTCTTCGCCTCTCTCTCACCCATCAGCTCTTCTCCTCTTTCTCATCGT
This sequence comes from Lithocarpus polystachyus, assembly GCA_033629205.1. NCBI lineage: Eukaryota > Viridiplantae > Streptophyta > Magnoliopsida > Fagales > Fagaceae > Lithocarpus > Lithocarpus polystachyus. The sequence continues at coordinate 9,950,901 of CM066163.1, read as the reverse complement.
TCAGTTGCTCCTCTCCCCCAAATCAAACATACAAGTTATCTCTAAGTCCAAAACAAAATCATCAACGATACCAAAACGGAATATGACGTACAAGAAAGGCTCCATAACACAGATCAATATGGTTCCGTTTTGGGTAATAGCTTTAGTTGTTGGGCCATGCTTGAAAGGCCGAATAGTTGCAAAATCAAGATCACATACGAACTGGCCACTACGAGTTCAACATGACAAATAGTAGGAACCGATTAACCGAAGAATGAAGATTAAATCACTACACCATTAAAAGATTACACAAGTTGTATATATTAACAATCCCAGTGGTTAACTTGGTTCCCAAACTCATTAAGGCTTTGGTATCTACCTGGTTGACTGGTGATCTGCTGAACATTATGTTTTGGATGGTTTTTCTATATCTATAATGCTTCAGCTACTATCTGGCCATTACTAAAATTAAGATGCAACGTAGCCATGGAAGGTGATATAGTTTCATCAACTACTATGCTTGGAAAGTGTCCAATTTTGTTGGGCTTAGAGATAACTTGTGAGTTTCGTTTGGGGAAAGGAGCAGCTGGACAATGAGAAAGAGGAGAAGAGCTGTTGAACGAGAAAGAGAAACACTTGAAAAAAGAAAAAAAAAAGCATTTGTTTTTAATTGTGTGTGAAAAGAGTGTTCTGGTCTTTAAACAGTGTGCTACTTAAGCAAAAATCATATGCAAGTCATGTGCTACTAATTTCTGTCTGACTTAACAGTAAAAGTAATGCCGGGGTGCAAAGTGTGCATTCAAATGGTTTAGGGTGCAAAGTGTAATCTGGTGTATAGTCTAGGGTAGTAAAATATAATTTCTCCCGATTTGAATATGTAAGTTTGGATTTTGTTGATTAAAATCTAAGGACAAAGGGTTACACCAAGGTCGACTCCAGACCAAAAAACCATGCAATTCTAAATCAAGCTAATTTCATCATATTTTCAACTACTTTAATGACCTAGTTGGTTACAAGATCACATTAGTAAGCTTGGCACGCAAACAGAAAAAAAAGATATATAAATTTTTCTAATCATTGCTAATTATGCATATAACAAAGTAACATAAAAAGAAGAAAAAATCACAATTTAATGTGAAGGTTTTTTTTAGAAAGATTTTAAATTTATTAAGATGGTTTGTTGTGATTAGTATATCATTAATTTCACATGGGGCTAGTAATCATAACATATCAATTAAGAATCATATACTATATAATATAAGTTGGGCTTAGAAGCCGTGGTTGTGTAAAGTGGTTCACCAAATTGCAGAAATTTTTTTAGATTGTTAGATTTAAAAATATATATAATTTTTCTTTTCTTATAATTTCTAAGTTGATAAAAATCTTAATTTGATTACAATCCAAATTTTTCATCTAATCTTTTTCTAATTATAATATATAAGTTGAAAAAAATCTTAATTAAAAAAAAAGCAACAAAAAAATCTTACACGTTAATCTTACAAGTTTTAGATTTAGATTATTTAAAAAATAGTTATTGTAGGTATAAGGGTCCAAAATTATGTAGTGGGCCTTAAGCTTTATCCAAAGGCGATGTATAGTCCGAGGAGAGGTAAATAAGCACGAAGGACCCCAGGGTGGAGCATAATGAATATGAGAAGGGTGGAGATAATCCGAGGAGGGAAGCCCTAAAAAATCTAAAGAAAAGCTGCTACCATCGCATTAAATATGCTGCAACTACTCTTTTGGCCGCATTTATGTGGAGAAGACCTCTGAATAGTGTAGCCTTGGCTACCACGACTCACAGAAGGTCAAAGAGGGTGTCTGATGGGACGGGCACTCAAGTGAAGACTTAGATGATCAACAAGTGTAGGATCAAGATGATCTAGAAGGAACTATATAATGGGAAGAAATCCTTCATAGAGAGTGAGAGAAAAAAAGAAAAGAAAGAAACATTGTAGCTATCAGAAAACCAACTTTGTATTGAAGTGAGAAGCAATATATAAAAATTGATCTCCTCGGACACATGCTGAGGACATTTTCCTGGAGTTAAACTCTTTATTTCATTCTTCTTATGATCCAAACTCATCTTATTGATTGTTTAATTTAATCTAGCCCAGCTTTCTTTACCTATTCTCTACAAATTCATTGCTTTTTGGCCTTTTGGGTTGCTCCATCCACTTCTGAGCTGGTGCACTAAAACCGTTCCCATACAATTGGCACTGTCTGTGGGAAGGTTGATTGGTTAGTGTATTAGATCTTCAAGCATGATAAGTTCAGGTCCACATCAACTGGAGTCAATGGGGTCACAACGGGAAGACCATCCTCAAGAGGGCCAGAAGGGAAGTGTGCATACCACCCATACTAATGAGAGTCATTCTAAAGGTGGTAGCCACGTCTTTCATAAAGAGCATGCCAAGGCCATACAGAAAGAGATTGACTACCTTAAGAAGAAGTTGCGTTGCGAGCGGAGGAGGCGAAGTCCCTCAGATTCTGATCTTTCCTCTGATGGTGAGAGGGATGATGACTATAGACGTAGATCAAGAACGCCTCCCAGCGAAACCTTCTCGTATGAGGAGGACTATCGTCGTGGGTGCAAGAATTGAGATTCATCTTCAAGGGGCCTAGGAAATGACGCGATGAGTAAAGCATTCATTAGAATTTCTATGTCTCTCTTTACACGTAGAATTGAGAGTGCGAAGCTTCCTTGGCGGTTTACCCAGTCTACTTTCACCATTTATAATGGCCAAACAGACCCTACTGAACATGTCAGCCATTACAACCAGAGAATGGCAGTACATTCTAAGAACGAGGCTCTAATGGGCATGGTGTTCCCGTCCAGCTTAGGGCCTGTGGCGATAAGGTGGTTTGATTGTCTAGGGGCAGGCTCTGTTGACTCTTTTAAGGAGTTTACCCAGGCCTTTGGGTCCCGTTTTATCACGTGCAGCCGAGTCCCTCAACCATTGGATTCTTTGTTGTCTCTGTCCATGAGATAAGAGGAAACATTGAAAACATATTCAGACATATATTGGGAAATGTTTAACGAGATTGATGGAGATTTTGACGACGTGGCTGTCAGGACATTCAAGGTCGGCTTGCCTGCTGAGCATGGCCTGAGGAGATCTCTAACAGGGAAACCTGTTACTAGTGTACGTCAACTCATGGATATGATTGATAAGTACAAAAGGGTTGAAGATGACCAGCAGTAGGGAAAGGGTAAAGGTAAGGTTATCCCTCAAGAGCGGAGGGATTTCAGGTCGGATCGTTATAACCACAATCGGCCCCGAAGAGATTTTGGAGGGCAATCTGGATCTCTAGCTGCCCAGGCCGTTAAAACTTTGTTCCGGGAACTAGTGCATCAAGTCCTAGAAAAAATAAAGAATGAGCCACACTTTAGGTGGCCGAGCAAAATGATCGGGGACCTTACAAAGCGTAATCAGAGTTTGCACTGCCAGTATCACAGAGAACGAGGGCATATGACTGAGGAGTGTAGGACCTTGTGGAGTCATTTGCAGCAGCTGATCCGGGATGGTAGACTGAAACAATTCCTGAATCAACCTAATGAGCAGGAAGGTCAGGCGGGCTCGTGCATTCAGGGCAGTAATTCTTCAAGACCTCCTTTAGGTACTATCCATGTTATCCTCGCCACACCGGGCAGGACAGGATCTTGCCCGTCCAGGGTAATGGCCGTAGCCAGGCCATACGCCGAGGACTCTAGTCATGAGTCGAAGAGGGTTAAGGTAGGGGTCCATCTAGGATTAAGCTTCTCGGACGAGGACAAAGCTGGAACCATACAACCTCATGATGATGCCCTGGTAGTAACCCTTAGGATTGGTGGATACAACGTGAGGAGGGTATTGGTGGACTAGGGCAATGAGGCCGAAATTATGTATCCAGACTTGTACAGGGGCCTTAACCTTAAACCAGAGGAGTTGACCAGTTATGATTCGCCTCTAGTAGGCTTTAATGGAAAGGTTGTTGTTCCGCGGGGACAGATTAGAGTACCAGTTCAAGTCGACCCAGAGGTGGTGGAAGTGGATTTTATAGTGGTAGTTGCTTTTTCCCTGTACACTACTATTGTGGCACGGCCTTGGCTCCATGCCCTTGGGGCCGTCTCGTCTACCCTCCATCTCAAGGTGAAGTACCCGTCCGGGGATTGGGTTGAAGAACTGATTGGAAGCCAATGTGCGGCCAGGCAATGTTTGGTGGCCGCTATCACGCATCGGCCTGAATCAGATTCCTCAGCCTTTGTAGAGAAAGAATTATAGCAGTTAAAGTCTAAGGCCTCAGTTTCTAATGGTAAGGCCGAAGAGGTAGGGTGCAAAAAGTTGGAGAAAGTTCTTGTGATGATGATCCGGAGAGGTTCTTTCAAATCGGGGAACAACTGCCTCCTCAAGAAAGGGAAGAGTTAGTGGACTTTCTCAGACATAATATTGATGTTTTTGCTTGGAATGCTGACGAAGCCCCTGGGATAGATCCGAGTTTCATCTGTCACCATCTGAACGTTAATCCGTCGGTTACCTCTAGAAAACAGCCTCCTCGGCGCTCTTCGAAGGAACATTCTGATGCCATCAAGGAGGAGGTAACGAAACTTAAGCGGGCCGGGGCTATTAAGGAAGTGTTTTACCCCGAATGGCTGGCTAATATTGTGGTGGTGAAGAAGAAGAATAGAAAGTGGCAGGTATATGTGGATTACACAGACTTGAATAAGGCCTGCCCAAAGGTCCTTTTCCCCATGCCACGGATTGATCAGTTGGTAGATGCAACTGTGGGACATCCCCAAATAAGCTTTTTGGATGCTTTCCAAGGCTATCATCAAATACCTCTAGCCTTGGACGATCAAGAAAATACAACTTTTGTCACCCCCACTAGGAACTATCATTATAAAGTAATGCCATTTGGATTTAAAAATGCGGGGTCTACCTATCAAAGGATGATGACACGGATGTTCGAGCCGCAGCTGGGAAAGAATATCAAAATCTACATTAATGATATGGTGGTCAAGAGCAAGAAGAAGGCCGAACACATTGGTGACCTTGGAAACATCTTTGAAGTCCTGAGAGGGCACAAGTTACAACTTAATGCTTCCAAATGTTCCTTTGGCGTAAGGTCGGGGAAGTTTCTAGGCTACATGGTTACTCACCATGGAATTGAGGTCAATCAAGTCAAGGCTATTAATAATTTGCAACCACCTCAGAGTCCCAAGAAAGTATAGAGATTGACAAGGATGACTGCTGCCTTGAATCGATTCATATCCCGGTCGACAAATGCAGGCCTTTCTATTAGTTGTTGAATAAATGAAAGGGTTTTGAATGGACCGAGGAGTGTGCCTTAGCTTTTCAGCAATTGAAGGAATATCTTTCTTGGCCACCGATCATGTCTATACCCAAAGTCGATGAAGTCATATTTGCTTATATTGCAGTGGCCGCTCATGCGGTAAGCCTAGTACTGATAAGAGTTGACAGTGGTGTTCAAAAGCTCATGTATTATGTGAGCAAGTCCTTACATGAAGCCGAGGTTCGATATATACCACTTAAGAAGGCCATTCTAGCTGTGGTACATGCCACACGCAAGCTTCCCTATTATTTCTAGTCGTATACTGTTGTTATCTTGACCCAATTGCCACTCAGAGCTCTGCTTCGAAGCACTGATTATACGGGAAGGATTGCAAAGTGGGGAATAAGGCTGGGGGCATACAATATCAAATATATGCCCTGTACTTCTGTCAAAGGTCAGGTCCTGGCCGACCTTGTGGCCGAGTTTGCTGAGACCCCAGTAAAAGAAGAAATGAAGGAACAGAACATGGATAAAAATTTAGTTGGAATAATCTCCATACAAGGAGCATTGTCATGGAAAGTTTATGTTGATGGCACTTCGAACATTAAAGTATCTGGAGTGGGACTAGTTATAATCTCCCCCAAGAAGATTACAATTGAAAAATCGTTAAGACTAGGCTTCTCAGCCACAAATAATGAAACGGAATATGAAGCTCTGCTAGTGAGGATGGCCATGGTTCAAAAGATGGGTGGAAAGACTCTGAAAATATTCTCAGATTCCAGGCTGGTGGTGGGTCAAGTCCGAGGGGAGTTAGAAGCTCAGGATCTAAGAATGCAGGAGTATTTAAGCCAGGTTAGACATTTACAATTTGTGTTTGAATCTTTTAATTTACTGCAAATTTCTAGAAGTAAAAATACACATGCAAACTCACTTGCAACGTTAGTAACCTCCTCGGCACAAAGTCTGCCGAGAGTAATTCTTGTTGAAGATCTCATTAAGCCCTTTAGGTTGGGAAAAGAGGTGTTGTCCATTCATCAAATAAGGGTAGGTCCTAGCTGGATGGATCCTATCCTACAATTCCTCAAAGATGATGTTCTACCTGAGAACAAATTGGAAGTAGATAAGATACGAAGGAAGGCTCCTCGGTTTTGGCTGTCCGAGGATCAGAAACTGTATAAGAGCTTTTTTCAGGCCATATTTGTTGTGCATACACCCTGAAGCAATTAAAATTCTCTTGAAAGAATTACATGTGGGAATTTATGGAAGCCACACAGGTGGGAGGTCTTTATCCCATAGAGCTCTTTCTCAAGGATATTGGTGGCCCAATATGCAGAGAGAGGCCCAAGAGTATGTGAAGAAGTGTGATCAGTGCCAGAGATTTGCACCAAATATCCATCAACCAGGAGGAGTCCTCAATCCTCTATCCAGCCCTAGGCCTTTTGCCCAATGGGGTTTAGACATTGTGGGACCTTTTCCCAAAGTAGTAGGAAAAAAGAAGTATTTGTTAGTCGGCACAGATTATTTCACTAAATGGGTTGAAGCAGAACCACTGGCCAACATTCGAGATGTGGATGTAAAGAAATTTATTTGAAAAAACATTGTCACACGATTCAGAATCCCTCACACCCTAGTCTTGGATAATAGACTTCAATTTGACAGTAAGACTTTCTGGAGATATTGCTGCGGGCTAGGAATAATTAATAGGTATTCGACCCCAGCCTATCCACAGGGGAATGGGCAAGCTGAAGCTGTAAATAAGGTCATAGTAGGTGGGCCTAAGAAGAGATTGGATGATTCCAAAAGAAGATGGATAGAAGAACTACCACATGTTCTGTGGACATATTAGACTACACCTCGGAGGTCTACTGGAGAGACTCCTTTCTCAATAACTTATGGGCCTGAGGCTGTTATTCCATTGAAAACTGGTTTCCCTACATTAAGAACGAGCTCTTTCACTCTGAGTAGCAACAATGACTTACTGGAGAAAAGTTTGGACTTAATTGAAGAATGGAGAGAAAATGCCATGGTCCAATTAGCATACTATCAGCATAAACTTAAGCAAGGGTATGATGCTAACGTGAAGTTAAGGCCTTTGGCGCCTGGAGATTTGGTGCTAAGAAAAGTGGTTGGTTCTGTAAAGAACCCAGCCTGGGAAAAATTGGGACCCAACTGGGAAGGACCGTACCGTATTACATCGGTGGCAGGAATAGGTGCATACTACCTGAAGAATTTAAAGGATAAGGTAGTACTACATCCTTGAAATGTAAACAACCTAAGAATGTATTATTATTAATAAGAATATACTTTATCATATTCGTGTTCACTACATTGCGTATGATGTTTAATTACTCTAAACTGTAAGAGTCAAACAGACCCTTAGTCATGCCTAGTCTCTCGGACCACATACCTTGGGAAAATTGACATCTTCCTATCACTTTACTAAGTATTAAACAGATCCTTAGCAACGTTTGGTTCCTCGGACCATCTGCTTTAGAAAAATTAATACTGCATGAAATTGTACTAAGTATTAAACAGATCCTTAGCTACGTCTGGTCCCTAGGACCATCTGCTTTGAAAAAATTAATACTACAAGAAATCTTCCTAAGTGTCAAACAGACCCTTGGTCATGCGTGGTTCCTCGGACCACAAACCTTGAGAAAATTGATATCTTTCTATTATTTTTCTAAGTATTAAACAGATCATTGGCCACGTTTGGTCCCTCAGACCATCTGCTTTAGAAAAATTAATACTACAAGAAATCTTTTTAAGTATCAAACAAACCATTGGTCATGCCTGGTTCCTCGGACCACATACCTTGGGAAAATTAATATCTTCCTATTATTTTTCTAAGTATTAAATAGATCCTTGGCTACGTCTGGTCCCTCAGACCATCTGCTTTGGAAAAATTAATACTACAAGAAATCTTCCTAAGTGTCAAACAGACCCTTGGTCATGCTCGGTTCCCCGGACCACATCCCTTGGAAAAATTGATATCTTCCTATAATTTTTCTAAGTATTAAACAGATCCTCAGCTACGTCTGGTCACTCGGACCATCTGCTTTGGAAAAATTAATACTGCACAAAAATTTCTAAGTATCAAATAGACTCTTGATCATGCCTGGTCCCTCGGACCACATACCTTGGGAAAATTGATCTCTACCAGCTATTTTTCTAAGTATTAAACAAATCCTTAGCTACGTCTAGTTCCTCGAACCATCTACTTTGGAAAAATTAATACTGCATGAAATTCTTCTAAGTGATAAACAAACCTTCAGTCATGCCTAGTTCCTCGGACAGCGTCTCTTGGGTAAGCTAATCTTTTATTTCTATTTTCATCAGAGCCCGAGTCATACTTGGTTGCTTGGGTCAAATGTCTTATTATACTTTATACCATGTTATTTGTTAGTTTCTCATTAAGCATTAGGTCATGCAATGGATTATGCCTAGATCCTCGGGCGGTTATTTTTGAATGTATGGTAAACCCCCCCCCCCCTTTTTTAGGCTACAAAAACTTGATAAATTCTATTAGCAATTACTTGAAATGACTAGAAATAATGAAACACAAAGCATAATAAATAAACATGCAAAAGACAGAAAGAAAGATAGTTTCATTAATGGAAATAAATGTTACATTTCTGTTTTGCAAAAGCATACAGCCACTACAAAGCCAAAAGCAAAAAGCAAAACAAAAAAAACTAAAAAAACTAAAAAACTAAAAAACTAAAACAAAAACAAAGAAAAAGAAAATCCTAAGTGCTAAGCCTTGGTCTTGGGAGCAGGAGGGTCTTCTTTCTGGCTCGGCTGGGCAGTGGAAACATCCTTGGCCTTAGAATCATCTTCTTTTGCTTTGGCCTCCATTTCTTTTGCCTCTACAATAGCATCCTGGACCTTAGAGTCAGCATCCTTGACCTCAGCTTCTTTGGCCTTAGCAGCATCAAGGGCTTATGAGGGAGTGGCATTTGTGACTTCACGGATGTCCGGATGGTAATACACATTCCTAGACTGCCTCAAGGCCGAGTCCATAAGGACTCCCGCAGCGTTGAGGGCTTCATCCCACGTCACATTGTAGAATTCCCTACAGGCCTCGGCTAGCTCCTCAGTAAGCCTAGCCTGCGTCTCTTGAACGCCGAGCTCATAAGCTGCCTGTTTTTCTGCCTTAGACGCATCCTTGGCCAGCTGAACTGCATCCTTGGCCATTTGCAACTGCGCTTTCAAATCTAGCAAGAATTGCCTTGAGGTAGCCAGCTCCAGCTCCGTCTAGTATAGCAATTTATGCTGATCCTCCACCTGTGACTCAGCATTCTTCAGTCCTACTTCAACACTCTTTCTCTCTCTCTCTCTCTCTCTCTCTTCAATGACCAGCTTGGAGAGGAGTTCTTTGTTTTCTGCCTTTGCAACCCCCAAAGCCTTCTCTGCTTCAAGGCGGAGGAAAATTTCATTCTTGGCTTCGCTCTGAGCCCCCTTCACCCAGTCCTCGGCCACAAAGACCTCCTGGGTGATCTGTGCAAAAATAATATGGCCACGTGAGTAAAAGATAGAGAGGAAATTCATTAACAATCAAATAAACAAAGGACATACAACTTAAAACTCACCATTGCGAGGTTCCTTTTTAGGGACAGGAAGATGTCCTGTTGCTTCAGATTTCTCACAGCCTCTATGTCCTTGGGCAGAAGGAGTGGCTGTTCCAAAGCCTCAACTATGTGGGCAGCTTGGCCTCTTCAGAAGTCACAGACCGAGGCGTCCTAAGCTATAGCCGCCCCGTCCACCTCTAGTCAAGGGGACCAAGCACGTGATGGTAGGCGCACCTCAGCCATGTTTTGGTCTTCCCTGCTGTTCACAGAAGTGGACCTTCCGTCCCAAGGTTCCTTGGCCGTTTTTTGTTGTTTAGCCCCCTTCTGAGGGACGACCTCCTCCTCTTCAAGGTCTAGAATTGGCCTCTTCTTCTTCAGGTCCGGAATGGCCTTCAAACCGAGGTCAGCAGGAGGTGGAGGAGGTGGAGGGAGAGAGGGAGGAATTTTGGACTTGGGAACGTCCTTCGAAGTTGTCCCCTTGTTTCTTGAGGCCAGGAGTTCTCTCAGGCCCTTACCCCTCTGATTTGAAGCCATCTCCTCCTTGGAAGTACTGTCGAGGCAGGTAATCACCACCGCGGGAACGTGAACACCTGAGTTTCTATCGGTCTTGCCCTCAACATCCGAGGCTTGAACTGTCACTGGCCTGAGGCTACCTTTTTCTTCAAAATGAAATTTGTCTATCTCCTCGTCTAGGGATAAGCGCAAGTAGGCAATCTCTTCCTCTGCGGCCACGGCTACTTCTGCAGGGATGTGCTGTAGCGGTATCACGATCGACGGAATGTTCTGAGGGGCCGGTAGCACCACAGAAGGAAGATCCTCTCAAGCAAAAAAATATGGTCTTGACACGTCAATCCGGTTTATCCGAGGATCACCAGCCCTGATGTTGTGACCGATTTCCTAAAACGCCTTCGAAATGGGCTCAAAATCTAAAATCTAATGGACGGCTCGTAGCTGTCCATCCTTGTTTACGAAAATCTCCAATCTGAGCAAATAATTGAGCGCCTGAACGTTGGTAAGGTTGAGCCGAGGAGCTACTTGGTTCTTGTCTGCAATACAGCCGAGAAATTAGAAAGCTAAAACCCAACATTAGAAGAAGGCAAAATTAAAAGGTAGAAGATAACATGGTCAAGGATAAAGAATCTAAAACTCTTGCTAGGGAGCCTAACTCTAAAGTATCCCACCTGGTTCCCCCTCTCTAACAGGGCAGTGAACGCCATCGTGCCATACTCCTGAAGCTATCAGGTAGTCGTCTTTCTTGCCCTTATTAGATTTGGGAAGGCATGAAATGAGCTTAACGATAGGCGATCTGGACTTGAGGTAATACCCCCCATCGGCTAGTGAGTGGCATTCGTACATGTGGACCACATCATGCCATGTAAACCCCAGACCTAGATGCTTGTTTAGAGCATCGACACTACCTAGAATCCTAAAGACGTTGGGTGCGCACTGAGGAGGACACGACCTGTGGTTGAAAAGGTAATCTCAGGTTATCCTACCCATTGGAAGTGTCATCCCTCCTTCTATGAAAGCTATCACAAAATGACAACTTACCCTTCCTCCCTATCAAAATCTATTCAATCGGGTTCATAGTACCGCAAAGCTACTCCCTGCAGGATATGGTATTTATCCTTAAAAATCTCTATTTTTGCTGGGGAGTCCACTAAATATTTAAACCTACCCATTTGGACAAGCTAGAGGGAGACAGTTGAAATTAATATATAAAAGGAAAGCAAAAAATGGGAGGCCGAGGAGACTGGCCGAAGAAAAAAGAAGAGATCTAAGGAATTAGAAACTTACAAAAACTAAAGTATGTATGTAACTCTAAGATCCTTAAGGTTAGGTTCAAGGATTTCTTAAGCAAGGAGTGCTGGAGACTTAGTAATATGAAAAGCTTTTTGATTTGGGGTGCTTAAACTCTCTGAAAGACTTGAAGAATTGAGAAAGGAAATGAAGAAAATAATTTCTCTCGGTGCTTTATATAGAGGACGAGAGTGTGTGGGAGTTACCCCGCTCAAAACTCAAGGAATGACACCAACCGTTGGATCAACACCTCGCCATTGGATGTGGGGAACACAACGCTGCCTAGAGCAATTAATGATGCCTCGCGAATTCCGAAGCATCAGTAACGCGTATGAGGCATGCAAAATGGTAATCTGGCACGTGTAAGAAAGGAAAATAAATGAGCATATCTCTTGAGGGGCTATTGTAGGGAAAGAGCCCAAAATCATGTAGTGGGCCTTAAGCTTTATCTAAAGGCGATGTATAGTCCGAGGAGAGGTAAATAAGAATGAAGGACCCCATGGTGGAGCTTAATAAATATGAGAAGGGTGGAGACAATTCGAGGAGGCAAGCCCTAAAAATATTTAAAGAAAAGCTGCTACCACCGCATTAAATACGCAGTAACTACTCTTCTGGCCGCATTTATGTGGAGAAGACCTCTGAATAGTGTAGCCTTGGTTACCACGACTCACAGAAGGTTAAAGAGGGTGTCTGATGGGACGGGCACTCAAGTGAAGACTCAGATGATCAACAAGTGTAAGATCAAGATGATCTGGAAGGAACTATATAATGGGAAGAAATCCTTCATAGAGAGGGAGAGAAAAAAAAAAAGAAAGAAAGAAAAGGAAAAGAGAGAAACACTGTAGCTATCAGAAAACCAACTTTGTATTGAAGTGAGGAGCAATATATAAAAATTGATCTCCTCGGACACATGCCGAGGACCTTTTCCTGGAGTTAAACTCTTTATTTCATTCTTCTTATGATCCAAACCCATCTTATTGATTATCTAATTTAATTTAGCCCAACTTTCTTTACCTATTCTCTACAAATTCATTGTTTTTGGCCTTTTGGGCTGGTCCATTCACTTTTGCGCAAGTGCACTAAAACTGTTCCCATACAGTTATAATTGTAGAAATTTTATTAAATTTTTTAAAAAATAGATATAAATTTTCTTTTCCTATAATTTCTAAGTTGATAAAAATTATATTTTAAATATAATCCAAATTCTTCCTCTAATAATTTTCTTATTATAATATATATGTTGAAAAAAATCTTTATTAAAAACAAACAGCAACAAAAAAATCTTAAACCCAAATATTTAATAACAAAAACAAAAGCACACATAAAAAGAAGTAGTAGTACACGTTTTTTTTTAATTATAATAGAATGATAATTAATGATTAATATATTATTATATATATTCTTTGTAGGGGTAATAGGCCCAACATCAGATCCTGGGCCATGGGCCTGTCCGAGGAGACCTGTGCGTCCGAGAACAACATATCTTGAAGAGTTGGCCCAGCCTGATTCGATGCTGAAGGAAGTTTGACCAGTGGAAGAGAGCTTGGTCCGAGGATACTACCTGCTCGGATGATAAAAGGGTTGTCTTTGACGAGTGCACCAACCTCAGTCTCAGCTCTCCCAAAGAATCCCCCAATTTGTGTTGACCATAAGGACAGGTGGTAAAGATCAGATATTAAGCAAAAGGCTGCTGCCACCGCATTTATGGCTTTGCAGCTAACATCATGGCCGCATTAATGGGAAAAGACTCCTGAACAGTAACCTCCATCCTTTACAACTGCCCCATGAAGATTCAAGATGGGGGGCGGATGGGACAAGGATCAAGAAAAAAGCCCACGTAATGGAGAGAGGAGATATAAATAGAAGAAGAAAGAACAAAGGAAGTGGGGTGAAGGAAAAAATAAAGAAGAAGAAAAAGAGAGAGAGAGAGAAAGAAAAGAGAAAAGTCCACACAATATCTGTATGAACACACTCCTCGGACAGTGCCGAGAAGAATATTGTATCCCTGGACCAACTTATCAATATACATCTGGTTATTGCCATACTTGGGCTTTCAACCCATGCGTGCCCAATCAAGTGATCTTCAACCCACCCTCTTTACAAATTCATTGTTAGGATATCATATACAATCTGGGCCATCAGCTACTTTGTTGATAGGCCCAATCGCAAAAATTGTGTCCTTACAATTGGCGCCGTCTGTGGGAAGATTACAATTGTACCTGTGTGTTATAGCTTGAACCATGGTTAGATCAGACAGAGCGGAGTCAGCTGATTCTCAGCATATTGACCACTTTTTGCATCTTGAGCGCCAGAGGGACCGTGAAGGAAGCGTGCGCACTAACCGTACTGCGGGGAGTCAACGCCGGAATGACGGTGACGAGACTCATAAGGCCATGCAACGCAAAATTGATCACCTTGAAAGGAAGTTGCGTCGTGCGCAGAGGAGACGCAGTCCATCTAGCAGTCCATCCGTCACGGATGATTCTTACGTTGATGATGAGGATGCTAGTTATAGACCCCGCTCCAGGACACCACTAAGCGAGTCTTTCTCCTACGAGGAAGAGCATCACCGTGACCGCAGGAGCAGAAACACGTACTCGAGGGGTACCGGGAGTGATGCCATGACAAAGGCACTCAACCAAATTTCTAGGTCGCCCTTTACACGCGGCATCGAGGGAGGGAGCCTACCTCGGCGTTTTACTCAACCTACCTTCACCGCATACAACGGACGAACTGACCCCGTGGAGCATGTGAGCCATTTCAATCAGAAAATGGTTGTCCATTCTCGGAACAAGACCCTCATGTGCAAAGTGTTCCCTTCCAGTCTGGGGCCTGTGGCCATGAGGTGGTTCGATGGCCTCGCAGCAAATTCTATCGGATCCTTTCGGGCGCTCACTAGAGCTTTCTGCTCTCGGTTTGTGACGAATACTAGGGTCCCCCGGCCATTGGATTCCTTGCTGTCCATGTCCATGCGGGAGGGAGAGACACTGAAAACCTACTCGAACAGGTACTGGGAGATGTTTAACGAGATCGAAGGGAGTTTCGATGACGTCGCGGTGAGAACGTTCAAGGTCGGCTTGCCAGCCGAGCACGACCTGAGGAAGTCTCTAACCAAGAAGCCTGTGAGGAGCGTGCGCCGCCTAATGGATCGCATAGACGAGTACAAGCGGGTCGAGGAGGAACAGTTGCTTGGAAAGGGAAAGGCAAAGGTTGTCCCTCAGGAGAGGAGGGACTTTAGGTCGGACAGATACAGCAATAGCAGGCCGCGGAGAGACTACAGTGTGCAGTCCGAGTCTGCTGCATCGCAAGCTGTTCATACCATATTCCGAGAGCCCATTCACCAGATTCTGGAGAAAATTCAGAATGAGCCATACTTCAAATGGCCGAACAAGATGGGAGGAGACCCCATGAAGCGCAACCAGAGCCTTCATTGCCAGTATCATCAAGAGCGAGGGCACACCACTGAGGATTGCAGGACGTTGAAGGGCCATTTGGAACAACTTGCGAGGGAAGGAAAGTTGCAGCAGTTCCTTTACCGGCCAAATAACTAGGGTGATCATGTTAGGCCAGGGGCTTCGGGGATTGCCTCATCAAGGCCCCCTTTGGGCATGATCAACGTTATCTTCGTGGCCCCTAGAAGAACTGGATCCTGCCCCTCCAGAGTAATGTCTATCTCTAGGACATCCGCTGAGGGTGACAATCAAGAAACGAAACGGGCAAGAATGGAGGCCCAACCAGCCTTGAGCTTCTCGGACGAGGATAAGATGGGGACAATACAGCCCCATGACGATGCCTTGGTCATCACCCTCAGAATAGGAGGGTACGATGTGAAGAGGGTGATGGTTGACCAAGGGAGTGGAGCCGAGATCATGTATCTAGACCTATACATGGGATTGGGCCTACGGCTTGAAGATCTGACCGCGTACAAATCGCCCCTAGTCAGCTTTGATGGGAAGACCGTCATCCCTAAGGGTCAAATTAGGCTGCCCGTACAAGCAGGGTCTGAAGTAGTTGAAGTTGATTTCATTGTTGTGGATGCATATTCCCCCTACACGGCCATCGTAGCCAGACCCTGGCTTCATGCTTTGGGCGCCGTTTCTTCGACCTTACATCTAAAGGTTAAATTTCCGTCTGGGGGACGAGTAGAGGAGATCATAGGAAGTCAACCTATGGCAAGGCAGTGCCTTATAGCTGCCATTTCACATCAGCAGGATGCCGAGCTGACAACTTCCTCGGTCGGGCATTCGTAGCAATCAACATTTCCGGTTCCCCCCAGAGCCGAGGATCCGTCTGAGGAGCAATGTGAAAAGTTAGAGAGAGTTGTCATCGGGGAAGACCCAGATAAGTTTTTCCAGATTGAGGATCAGCTACCCCCTCAGGAAAAGGAAGAGCTGTCGTCTTTCCTTAGGAGAAACGTGGATGTGTTTGCCTGGAATTCTTACGAGGCCCCAGGAGTAGATCCCGGGTTTGTCTGTCACCACCTTAATGTGAGCCCAGCTGCCCTTCCCAAAAGGCAGCCACCTCGGCGCTCATCCAGGGAACATTCTGACGCTGTCAAGGATGAGGTGAACAAACTCAAGCAGGCAGGGGCTATCAAAGAAGTCTTCTATCCAGAATGGCTATCTAATACAGTGGTGGTGAAGAAGAAGAGCGGGAAATGGCGTGTATGTGTGGACTTTATGGACTTAAACAGAGCCTGTCCAAAAGACCCTTTCCCCATGCCACGGATTGATCAACTAGTGGATGCAACCATAGGGCATCCACGAATGAGTTTCTTGGACGCCTTCCAAGGGTACCACCAGATTCCCCTGGCCTTGGATGATCAGGAGAGAACAGCCTTCGTGACTCCCATTGGGAACTATCATTACAAGGTGATGCCGTTTAGTCTGAAGAATGCAGGCTCCACCTACCAGAGAATGATGACTAAAATGTTTGAACCACTACTGGGGAAATGCATTGAGATTTACATTGATGACATGGTGGTCAAGAGCAAGCTGGAGTCCGACCATATCGGAGACCTTGAGAACATCTTTGATATCTTGAGGAAACACAAATTGCGTCTCAACGCTTCGAAGTGCTCGTTTGGTGTGGGATCGGGAAAGTTCCTGGGATATATGGTCACTCATCGGGGAATCGAGGTGAACCCCGATCAAATAAGGGCAATTAACAGTCTACAGCCTCCTCGAAACCCAAAAGAAGTACAGAAGTTGACCGGGATGACTGCCGCTCTCAACCGGTTCATCTCCAAATCCGCAGAGATGTGTCGGCCTTTCTTCCAGTTGTTGAATAAATGGAAGGGGTTTGAATGGAATGAAGAATGTGTTCTAGCTTTCCAACAGCTGAAAGAATATCTAACTCGGCCACCCATCATGTCTAGCCCCACAACGGACGAGGTCCTATACGCCTACATTGCAGTAGCCATTCATGCTGTGAGTCTAGTACTTGTACGAGTCGACAACAGCGTCCAGAAGCCTGTCTACTATGTGAGTAAATCTCTTCATGAGGCCGAGGTCCGCTATCTGCCACTTGAGAAGGCTATCTTTGCAATAATTCATGCCACTCGTAAACTCCCTCATTACTTCCAATCACATACGGTGGTGGTCCTCACCCAACTCCCACTCAAATCACTGCTTCGGAGTGCAGACTATACGGGAAGGATTGCTAAATGGGGAACCGTATTGAGGGCTTTCGACATAAAGTACATGCCTCGCACCTCGGTCAAGGGGCAGATACTCGTCGATCTGGTGGCCGAGTTCGCTGAGCCTGTGTTGGAGGGAGTAACGGTGGCAATGCCCATGGATGGAAATTCAGTTGGCCAAGTCTCTGTGCAAGGTTCCGCGTCCTGGAAATTGTATGTGGACGGTGCAGCCAACCAAAGAGGTTCAGGAGTGGGGTTAGTTTTAATATCTCCTGAGGACGTTATCATCGAAAAATCCCTCAGACTAAACTTCTCGGCTACTAACAACGAGGCCGAGTATGAAGCATTGCTGATTGGGGTGGCTATGGTCAGAAGAATGGGGGGCAGCATCCTAGAAGTATTCTCGGACTCGGCTTTGGTCGTCGGTCAAGTCCGAGGAGAATTAGAAGCTCGTGATGGAAGAATGCAGAAATACCTAAAGCAGATCAAACAGCTGCAATCGCGATTCAAGTCATTCGATTTGCAACATGTTCCTCGGAGTGGGAACACGCACGCAGACTCCTTAGCTACTCTCGCAACCACCTCGACTCAGGGGCTGCCCCGGCTTATCCTAGTGGAAGACGTACAAAGGCATTCTAAGGAAATTGAAGGGCCTAGCATCTGTCAAGCAAGGGTAGGGTCAAGTTGGATGGACCCTATGGTGACTTATCTCCGAGATGATATCTTGCCGGTAGACAAGGCTGAAGCCGACAAGGTGAGGAGAAAAGCTCCTCGGTTCTGGTTGTTAGGGGATAATAAGCTATACAAACGTTCTTTCTCCGGACCCTATCTGTTATGCGTGCACCCTGATGCCACGGAGTTGCTCCTCGAAGAGTTACATGAAGGGATTTGTGGCAGTCACACGGGAGGAAGGTCCCTAGCACACAGAGCTTTAACTCAAGGGTACTGGTGGCCAAACATGCAAAGGGAATCGCAGGCGTATGTAAAGAAGTGTGATCAGTGCCAGAGGTTTGCCCCGAATATACACCAACCGGGAGGAGTTCTAAATCCTCTGTCAAGTCCATGGCCTTTCGCTCAGTGGGGCCTAGACATTGTTGGACCTTTTCCTAAGGTAGTCGGGAGCAAGAAATACTTGGTCGTTGCAACAGACTACTTCACCAAGTGGGTTGAAGCCGAGCCGTTAGCCAACATCAGGGATGTGGATGTCCAGAAGTTTGTATGGAAAAATATCGTTATACGGTTCGGAGTACCGCATACTCTCATCTCAGACAATGGCCTTCAGTTCGACAGTAAAGCATTCAGAAAATTCTGTTGTGGACTAGGCATCACTAACAGGTACTCCACCCCTGCATATCCTCAGGGAAACGGCCAAGCTGAAGCAGTTAATAAAGTCATAATAAGCGGTCTTAAGAAGAGGTTGGATGACGCCAAAGGAAAGTGGGTGGAAGAATTATCACATGTGCTCTGGACTTACAGGACCACTCCTCGGAGATCTACCGGAGAAACCCCCTTTGCCCTGACGTACGGTGCTGAGGCTGTCATCCCCATAGAGACTGGGTTCCCCACACTCAGAACCGGTTCGTTCATCTCGACCAACAATGACGAACAGCTGAGGGGCAATCTGGATCTAATCACTGAGCGTAGGGAAAACGCTGCAGTTCAATTAGCCTATTACCAGCACAAGCTCAAGCAGAGTTATGATGCCAATGTCAAACTAAGACCACTAGCACCAGGAGATCTGGTTTTGCGGAAAGTCGTGGGCACCGCGAAGAATCCGGCCTGGGGGAAGCTGGGACCTAACTGGGAAGGCCCCTATCGTATTTTATCAATAGCTGGAATAGGAGCCTTTTATTTAGAAGATTTAGATGAAAAGGCTGTGCTACACCCTTGGAATGTAAATAACCTAAAGAGGTACTATTACTAATGAAAGTTTCCATTCTCTTATCAAAGTTTATTATACTGCGTAATCACTAGGTATTAAACAGAACCTTGGTCGTGCCTGGCCCCTCGGACCACACACCTTGGGTAAATTAATACCACTAAGTATTAAACAGAACCTTGGTCGTGTCTGGTCCCTCGGACCACACACCTTAGGTAAATTAATACCACTCAGTATTAAACAGAACCTTGGTCGTGCCTGGTCCCTCGGACCACACTCCTTGGGTAAATTAATACTACTAAGTGTTAAACAGAACCTTGGTCAGGCCTGGCCCCTCGGACCACCTACCTTGGGTAAATTAACACCGCTAAGTATTAAACAGAACCTTGGTCGTGCCTGGCCCCTCGGACCACACACCTTGGATAAATTAATACCACTCAGTATTAAACAGAACCTTGGTCGTGCCTGGTCCCTCGGACCACACTCCTTGGGTAAATTAATACTACTAAGTGTTAAACAGAACCTTGGTCAGGCCTGGCCCCTCGGACCACCTACCTTGGGTAAATTAACACCACTAAGTATTAAATAGAACCTTGGTCGTGCCTGGCCCCTCGGATCACACACCTTGGGTAAATTAATACCACTCAGTATTAAACAGAACCTTGGTCGTGCCTGGTCCCTCGGACCACACTCCTTGGGTAAATTAATACTACTAAGTGTTAAACAGAACCTTGGTCAGGCCTGGCCCCTCGGACCACCTACCTTGGGTAAATTAACACCACTAAATATTAAACATAACCCTGGTCGTGTCTGGTCCCTCGGACCGCACACCTCGGGTAAACTAGTACTCCTAAGTGCTAAACAGAGCCTTAGTCGTGGCTGGCCCTTCGGACCACCTACCTAGGGTGAATTAGCACTCCTCTACATTAATCTGAAGTAGCATCTTGAACCCCAAACGTTCCAGACCCCTTGGCTCATTCGTTCAAAACCAGAACACCATTTCAAGCTTGCGACTACCTATTGCACACTCCGAGTTAGTCTTCTCAGTCAATTTTATTGTTTCTAACGAGTCAGCCACGGGTCATGTCTGTTCGAATTCATCCATATTTGCTAAGACAAGATCGAATTAATTGAATTGATTTCCATATAAACGTTAAGGTTTTCTTATTATTAACCGCGGAATGCTATTGTCCTACCCGCGATAACCTCTTCAGTATGTGTAAGTAGAGATTTGATTCTACCATGATAATATGCTGTGGACTTAAACTTTTTGTAAGTTTAGAAACTACAAAGTAAAATAGACAGATTAGTGAAATTAGAAACAGAGTAAGCAAGCAAAACATTCTCATTAAATAGAAAGTTGGGGTACATGAGTCTGTTATCCAAAACAACTATTACATTAACAAGAAAGAAAAAGAAACAACGAATAACTACAAGTACGGAAGCCAAAGCCTCAAGCCTAATCAGTCTGAGGAGGTACTGCGCCAGGCAAGCTCGGCTCGGCTGCTGAAGTAGCTGCTTCATCGGCCCTTTCTTGATCTGCAGTCACAGAAGTGGCCTCCGGAGCAGCTCGACCCTAGGGAGCACTTTGTCCCTCATGAGTCTCATGGCAGGCCTCAAAAGGAATAAGTTCCTGGCTCGTTTGCTCCAGGGCTCGAGGTGGCGGAGGGGCAGGATCAGCCGAGTTCTCCACTATATCCGGATGGAAATAGATCCTCCCCGGCTGCCTAAGATCGGAATCTGCAGGGACTCTAGCCGAGTTCAAGGCCTCTTGCCAAGAAACTTGGCAGTATTCCCTGCATACTTCAGCGACCTCCTCCGCCAGCCTCTTTTCGGTCTCTTCTATGCCGCGGAGGTACTCGGCTTCTTTCGCGGCCTCAGCAGCCTTCAACGCCTCACGAGCCTCTTTTTCAGCCTTTTCGGCCCTCTCGGCTCGGGCGTTGTACTCCAAGACCAGGCTCCTCTTAGTGGCCAGCTCTATTTCCGTCATATGCAGCCTTTTCCGCTGGTCTTCGGCCTGATCTTGGGCGCTTTTTAGCCCGGCTTCCGCACTCTTTCTCTCTCTTTCTTCAATAGTTAGCTTTTTGGCTAACTCCATCTTCTGGTGTTTCAGTTCCCCCAGACTTTTCTCCACCTCCTTGCGAGATTGGGTCTCAGCCCTGGCCAAATTACGGGCGTCCCTAACCCAATCTTCGACCACGTATACTTGCTGGGTGAGCTGCGTGGAAAGAGGGACAAAATTACGTTAGCACCGAGATTGAAATTACACAGTTCAAACGTAAATAAATCTTATGTATACAGAAGTGATCAGGAACTCACCATGGCTAAGTCCCTCTTCATGGACATAAAGAGGTCAGCCTGCCTCCAGGACCTCACCGTGTCCATATCTCGAGGGAGAAGCAACGGGCACTCCAAAGCCTCAGCGACGTAGCCCGAATGGCCATTTTGGAACTCCTATATAGAGGCGTTAACAGTGATTGGAGTCCCGTCCAGGTCCAGCCGAGGAGCCCAAACCTGTGGCAGCTGAACCTCCCGGGGGTGGGAGTCACCCCTATGCCTTGGCGGAGAAGCCCTCATATCGTCCTTCCTCTGCTGCTTCCCCCCTCTTTGCTGCCGAGGAGACACTTCACCTTCCTCGGCGTCCAAGTCCACAACCTTTTTCTTCCTCTTCAAATCGGGTATAAGAAGGAGACCGGTTGCAATAGTGGGTGGAGGAGAAGGAGGAGGCAGTTTGCCCGTATCCTTCTCTTTAGGGGCCTCCTTTGAAGATGTCCCCTCGTTCCGCCCTACTATTAGGGCTTTCAATCCCCTCCTCTGCTGCAAAGGCATCTCTTCTGTGTCTTCCGAGGTCTCGGAACGTTGAGAGCTGAGGGGTTTGGTCTGCACTTCTTCCTTCTCTTCGAAGTGGAATTGGTCTATCTCTGCCTCCAAAGATGGCAGATTCGAAACGGAGTCTCCCCTTTGTGTAACTTCTCGGGGGGCGACTTGTTGAAGCGGCCAAGGAACCGGGGGAAGATCTTTGTTCGCCAAGAATCCCAGCCGAGAAACGTCTATCCGGCGAATCCTCTTGTCCCCAGCTCAAATAGAGTCTCCGACGTCTTGGAAGCTATCTGATATTGGAGTGAAATCCAATATCAAGTGAACAGCACGCAACTGGCCGTCCGAATGGGCGAATACCTCCGAGCGCAGCAGGTGATTCAGGCCGTGCACGTTCATAAGACTGAGCTTGGGGCCGACAAACTGTCTATCTGCGATAACAACCAAATGGAAAACACAAAATCAATCATCATACTTCAACGACCACAGGTATATACAGTAAAATAAAGAGAAATCCAAACTACAAACCCTACAATTATGTTAATCTAATCCTAGAGTACCCCACCTGGCTCCCCCTCGGTGGTCGGACAATGGAGACCGTAATGCCACGCCCCTGAGACGATGACGTAATCGTCCTTCATGCCCTTGTTGGACTTTGGGAGGCACGATATCATCCTCACAACCGGAGATCGGGACTTCAAATAGTACCCCCCCTCCTTCAGGGAATGACATTCGTACATGTGTACGACGTCATGCCAGGTGAGTCTTAAACCCATCATTTCGTTAAGGGCGTCTACACACCCCAGAATCCTAAACATATTGGCAGCACATTGGTGTGGACACAATTTGTGATTCCTAAGGTACTCCCTAGTGACATTACCCATAGGAATGGACATTCCCCCCTCTAAGAAGGCGATCATAGGGATGACCACCTCCCCGGTCCTTCTAGAGGTTAAAATGTTCTCCGGTGGACAGTAATGGAGACCAACCCCCTCGGGAATATTGTACTTCGCCTTAAAACGCTCTATGGCTACGGGGGTATCGACCAAGTTTTTAAACCTACCCATATCGATATCTAAAGGTTCGCTATGAGACTCCCCTAAAAGCAAAACTGGAGAAGAAGAATGAGGCCGAGGTGCTCGGCCAAGATGGAATGAACAAAAGAAGCGGATACTTACGAAAGAGGGTGGTATTTTAAGTTCGAAAATCTCTTAGACACCTAGGAATCTTTACAAAAATCTCCTCGGAACGCCTAAAACAATGAAATGTGTACCGGTAGGATGCTTTGGAATACTGGAGTACTTGAACGAATGCAAAGTGAGGAAACTCACTTTCTCACGGCCTTTTATATATATAGCAGGCGAAAGTGGTGAAATATATCCCGCTCAAAATTTCATAGGGAAATCCCAACCGCACGATCTACCTCCAGCCGTTGATCGTCGAGACAGAACGCCACCCAGAGCAATAAAGGATGCGCTACAACTCCCAAAACGTCTTTGGAAAGTGGAAATCTCGCGAAACGACGCATCCACGTGGATTTGTTGGGGCGCTTGATGGGTTTTAGCCCTGTAGAAATCAAAGTCCCACCTTTCTCCTTGGATAAAAGGAGAAAACCGGAACTTTGAGGGGCTATTGTAGGGGTAATAGGCCCAACATCAGATCCTGGGCCATGGGCCTGTCCGAGGAGACCTGTGCGTCCGAGAACAACATATCTTGAAGAGTTGGCCTAGCCTGATTCGATGCTGAAGGAAGTTTGACCAGTGGAAGAGAGCCTGGTCCGAGGATACTACCTGCTCGGATGATAAAAGGGTTGTCTTTGACGAGTGCACCAACCTCAGTCTCAGCTCTCCCAAAGAATCCCCCGATTTGTGTTGACCATAAGGACAGGTGGTAAAGATCAGATATTAAGCAAAAGGCTGCTGCCACCGCATTTATGGCTCTGCAGCTAACATCATGGCCACATTAATGGGAAAAGACTCCTGAACAGTAACCTCCATCCTTTACAGCTGCCCCATGAAGATTCAAGATGAGGGGCGGATGGGACAAGGATCAAGAAAAAAGCCCACGTAATGGAGAGAGGAGATATAAATAGAAGAAGAAAGAACAAAGGAAGTGGGGTGAAGGAAAAAAGAAAGAAGAAGAAAAAGAGAGAGAGAGAAAGAAAAGAGAAAAGTCCACACAATATCTGTATGAACACACTCCTCGGACAGTGCCGAGAAGAATATTGTATCCCTGGACCAACTTATCAATATACATCTGGTTATTGCCATACTTGGGCTTTCAACCCATGCGTGCCCAATCAAGTGATCTTCAACCCACCCTCTTTACAAATTCATTGTTAGGATATCATATACAATCTGGACCATCAGCTACTTTGTTGATAGGCCCAATCGCAAAAATTGTGTCCTTACATTCTTATATATTAAAAATCTAACAAATTTTTAATACACGTTTTTTTTTTTTTTTTTTTTTTTTTGAGAAGTAGTACATGACTACATGTTTTAGATTTTTTTTTTTTAAATAGGTATAATTTTTTTCTTATCTCCTTCTTTTATAATTATATTACTACACGAAAAAAGAAAATAATAAATAAATGAATAACATATAATACTACATGTAAAAAGAAAACAACAACCTAACAGCATCGTAGTACACTTAAAAAATGTCTTTTATAAAATTCTATTCAACTAACATTAGACTAATATTAAACTTTTTGTTCACATCAATTGTGTATATATATATATATATATATATATATCTCAAATAACCTACAATACAATTCTTTTTTTCTATTCTTCTACCTACAACCTCTATTCTTTTCTTCTTCTACCAACAACCTTACAAGTATGTATTTACATATTTAACCTTTTACATTTACATTGCAATACAATATTTGAGTATGGTACTCTAGAAGGTCTGAATACTAACGTAATTCAATTATAGCTTAAATTCTATGATTTTTTTTATAAAAAATTTTAGGTAATGCAATTCATCTTTGATTTGGTGTTCTTAATTGATTATGTTGATTATTTCCTCACCTATGGCAACATTAAAATAATTTATAGGTAAACTTTTACATTTACATTGCAGTCTAGAAACTCTAAATACTTATATTTTGTAATTTATGGAATTTGTTTTTGGTTATATATGCAAGAAATTTAATATGGTTAGCACTTCTACTACTCTACCATGTTAACAAGTATAATAGAAAGATTTTTAAGTGTCATACATATAAATATATATATATATATAAACAAATTACAATTTTAATACTAAGAGCTTTTAGAAATTAAAACTTGCCATAATTTTTAAAATATTTTTACTATTTTATTTGTTATTAAATTTAATTATATTATCAAAATTTTTTTTAAAAAAATTATATATAATTTTTTTATTAAGCCGTGCATCGCACGAGCATAATAGTAATTATTTAAAAAGTTTTGAATTTTGTCACGTAGTTAAATTTATTATTTGGCATAAATTTGATAACGTATGAAGTGCGCAATCTGCTTAGGAAATGTTCTTTGTGGTGTAATTTTCAGTAATTTATTTGTTAAATGTGAGATAAAAACATAAAAGTTAAATTATTGAAAAAAAAAAACATTTTGTTACTATATGTTATTTAAATTGTTGGTTAAAGGCTAGACAAAAACAAAGGGCAAAAACAAAAAGCTTTGTGCTAAATGCCAAACGACAACTCTCTAATTATTTATTTTTTCCAGCACAAGCATGGTCCAATTACAGCAGTACCAAAGCCACTTCGGGGCCCATAATCCTTGTCTGGCTTAACTTTCAGAGACACATTCCACTTTTTAGAAAATTGGGCTAAGCTCAAATCTGTGCATTTTACCCTATTAGCCCATCGGGCTTACTATGGTATGTCTTCATTCAACCCCCTTTTATTATTAGACCTTCACCCGTTGATTTTTAATATAAACAGAGATTAAATCCTAAATCTTTTATTCAACCATAAAAAATTAGAATTAACTTTGTCAATGTTTTTTGGACGATCTTGGTCTTTTATTTTTCGTTTTTATGTGTTTAAAATTTTCCCCTAAAACCCCCTCCAAAAAAAAAAAAAAAAAAAAAAAAAAAAAAAAAAAAAAAAGAGAATTCAAACTGCATGAAAATTCACCAAAATGAAGATTAAAAAAATCAAAGAAAAAATAAAGAAAAAGACTCAAAGATTCTATTTAAATAATGATTCTTCTGTCAAATTCATTAGCCTAAGTCCATTAAGGGAAGGGCAAGGAAAGCAATGAGATAGATTGAAACGATTTTTTTTTTTTAAATGTTTAATTCATTTCCTTTTTGGAGTATAGTAGAAAGGAGTGTAATGGCAATAAGGAAATGCTAATTTCCACTCAATTTTCTCCTAAAAATTCCTTAAAATCTAATCAAAATCACAGCCTTGTGCTATCTTTCTATAGGATGACCAAATAATTCTTCTGATATAAAAGGTTCTTCATTAAAACTTTGTGATAGAATATTTGGTTATTCAATTATTAAAACCATCAATGCTGTTATAGTTTAATGGTACTTCTTCTCTTCCTTTTTCCCATAAGAAATCTAAGATATTTCTATCTTTGTATTTAAAAATAAAAATATATATATCAGAAACCATTGTTGTCACAAGTTACAAGGTTACTAACAAGTAGGGGTGGTACTAGCTGGGGGTCATAGGAAGAAAGTGTGTCACTTTGATTGGCGCTCAAGAGTTGGGAGTTTCTTCTCTATCATAAAAAAATGCTGTTTAAAGTTGAGGCTTGAGACCTTATTTGTAAGCAGTGTACATTGTCTCTAAGGCCCTCTCATTTAATTTCTCTTGTATAATTTGGGTCGCTAGGGTACATGATCTTGCAATATAATCTGTTAATTTGGATATCTAAGCAGCCAGAGATCCAGAAATGAAACAAATGGGTCCTCTCTTCCATCTGAGTAGAGGGGTCCAATAATGGGTCCCTGCATAATATCTGCCGAAAATTTCCTTAAAGAAAAAAAAGAAAGGCTTTATAGCTTATAGACACTTTCTCTTTTTGTTGTCTGACAAAATTTTTTAATCGTCTGATAATTGTGTAACACTAATTGAGTAATTGGATTATTGTTTGTGACAGAGGTGATTTCTTATATAATTGGTATGTACAATATTATTCTCACTTGCAAACATATTCACATGTATAGGTCTCACAATTAATTGTTTTAGTGTGTTACTTTACTTATACCCATTGTATAATGTTAAGGGTCAAAGATGTGTTCACAGTTTCTAGTGTCAAATTGTATTAGGGTTGAGTTTGAGTCTAAACATTTCAGACTCAAAACATATCAAATTGTACTAGGGTTGAGTTTGAGTCTAAAGTTACGTACAAAGGTGACAAAGTTTTCGATTAGTATGATTTATTTTAGTATTTTGATTGAATTGAAATGCCATGTCTAATTGTGTAAATTGTAATAATTTATTGAATAATGAACTTAAAGTCATAAATAGTTGAATGAAAATAATTTTTGTAATTAAGCTTGACAAATGGCCAAATCCTTTAGGATCGGGTCGGGCTAAAGATTTTTCAATTTAAAGTGGCTGACTTGGGTTAAAAATACCTCCCAAGCCAGCATATTTTTTAGATGTATGTAAATTTTGGGATTTTATGCATGGAACTTAAAATCGTGCAGGTCATTATTCAGAATTTCAGATTTGCTTGGCCTAACAGTTGCTAATCTTCTGGAGCTTTTTGTTATTGTTTATTTATTTATTTATAAAAGGATTTCTCTCTTTGAACTAAACTTTTATATGGTTCAGAATTATCCACAAACCTTGCTAGCCTATTTGGAAGTTTAGAGAGGGAGGAGAGTAGAGGAAAATGGGTATCATCCACCTTGTTTGGATATTTTTAAAATTAATAAGAAGGAAGGAAGTAATTAGCCCTTCCTCTTGTTTGGATGTTTTAAAAATTAGGATGGAAAGGAGAAGAAATTATTTAAATAAACAAATTTACCCCTATTTGAAAATGGACTTGCAACATTAATCTATGATTAATTTGTTAGATTAAATAATTATTTAATCAATATTCTCATTCCATCAAATACCACTAATAAAAGTATAAAACTAAATAAAAAAAAAACTATTATTAACTATTATAAAATAATTTTTATTACCTCAAAAAAAATTATAATAAAAAATCAAAAACCTCCTTCAATTTCCTCAACTTTCTTGAGAAACAAACAATTCCCACAGTTTTCTCAGTCCCCAAACACCCATGGTAGCAGCCACCTTCAACCCCAAAACCCAAACCTACACATCCCCAAGACCGCGATTCAAATGCTGACTTCGACCACGACGACTTCATTTCCCTGACTGAGTTCACCGCCTTCTGCCACTCCAACTCCGAAGATGGCGGAGCCTCCGAGCTCCGCAACGTGTTCAAGCTCTATGATCAGGACTAGAACGGCATCATCTCCGCCTCTGAGCTCCACCTCGTCCTCAACCGCTTGGGCATGAAATGCTCCGTCGAAGATTGCCATCGAATGATCCGATCCGTCGATTCTGATGGAGACGGAAATGTCAACTTCGAGGATTTCTAGAAGATGATGACCACCGCCGCTCTAGGTTTTCATTTTCTCTTTTCTGATCCATTTTCCTCTTAATTTGTTAGAGTCATGTGAATCTCTTTAAGAAAGTTTTGATCGCGATCCTTGTCGTCGTCGAGATAGTTCTCTAGAATCAGAGGGGAAAAGTCGCCGTCGTGCTTCATCGATGACGAAGTGGCTTAAGGCCCAATCGAGCTTAAGTGCCTGAGCTCAATCTCGATCGCTACAAGCGACGTGGACCTGGTGACCTCGTCGTCAACGACCCACGACTTGGAAGCATCTAAATTCTTGTGCTTTTTTTGGGTTACAGTTGTGAGATTCTAAGAAAAATTTTGTGGCTTTAATTTCTGTTTGGGTGCTCTGAAAATGGAGGAAAAGTGAAAAGAATTGAAATTTGAGTATTGTGTATTTTATTTGTCGTTTTGTTTGTTAGAAAATAAAACTTACAGTTACACTTTTTGAAAGAGAAAAGTTTTTTGTTTTCGGTGGCTTTTCCAGTTCTGAATTTCTAAAAGTTTAGCATTAAATTATTTATTTTCTCAGGAAACAAACAAAGATTATTTATATAATCGGATTGTAATTTTGTTCATTTAGAAAGGAAAAATTGAAAAATTCATTTAGTCAATAATTTATCTACTCTACTCTCCCTCCAAATCTCTCTAATTTGAGGGAATTAAAAATGAAGAGTTAGAAGTAGTCGAAATCCCTCCAAACCCCTTCAAACTCCTCCCCTCCTTCTTTAAAAAACTTCAAAACAAGGTAATTGAATTACTCTCCCTCCCTGTACTCTACTCCTCCTGCTTTTTTAAATTTCCAAACAGTCCATACGTTTAACAATAAAAAAAAAAAATTTGAAAATAACCTCGCAATAGTATATCTCCAACTCCACATAAAATTTTTACAAAATAAAATACTCTCTCACTAATTCATGTCTTTAAAACAAACTTATAAAAAAATAAAAAAAGGGAAAAGCTACGACACTAGACTAAAAATAAAATAAAAAACCTCGTTGCACACGCAAAGTCCTTATAAGGACACAAAAAGCCTATGAAGATTCTACGAGATCCTAAACTCTTTGGCTATATAAATATCTTCACGGCTGAGCAGACAATGCCTCCATTTTCGAACCATTTATTAAGTGCGTCATGACTCACTGAGTCGGTTGCTAGCTATTTCAACATGACATATATTACTTATCGAGTTATCGTGTGAGAAAGAAATTTACTTTTTCCCTTGAAAGGAAAAAAAATGTCATTTTCAGATTATCAATAAAGTTAAAGAGGACAGAGGGTTCAGTTCACATTGGTAGATTTAGGTTCACATGCATTGCTAACAAAAAATTTATGGCAAACATGTAAGTGGGGAGTGGGGACAGCTTCTCACGTGGATTGGATAGGAGACTTTCTGGGCATGATCATGTGAGTGACTGAGTTCTATGCAAGAGACCTAATAGAGTTTTATTGCTGAAATCAATACGAGTTGGGTTAATTTTTGTATAGAAATTATATTGATATTCCTGATCAATTTTTGTGTGTGTCTAGTATTTATTATTTATAATTTCAGTTTACAACTATAAAGATTATGCCATTTTGTAGTTGTACTCTGGTTATATAATGTATTATAAATCCGGTTTAAAACACTAATATTACTATTTTCGTGTGTATTCTAATAAGTATTACTGTTTACTAAAAAAAAATATTTATCACACATTGGTTGTATGTGTCTAGTATCCATTGTTTATAACTTTAATTTACAACTATAAATGTTAAGTTGTTTTGTAGTTGTACTCTAGTTATGTAATGTATTATAAACCTGGTTTAAAACATTAATATTACTATTTTCGTGTATATTCTAATAAGTATTATTATTTACTCAAAAAAAAAAGTAGGGATGTTCATCCCACATTAGTTGTGTGTATTTAGTGTCCACTGTTTAAAACCCCCGTCTACAATTACAAACGTTAGGCCCTTTTGTAGTTATACTCTAGTTATGTAATGTATTATAAACTCGGTTTAAAACACTAATATTACTATTTTCGTGTGTGTTCTAATAAGTATTACTGTTTACTCAAAAAAAAAAGTTGGGATGTTCATCCCATATTGGTTGTGCGTGTCTAGTATCCGCTGTTTATAACTCCAGTCTACAACTACAAAATAGCTTAACTTTTGTAGTTGTACTCTGATTATATAATGTATTATAAATCGGTTTAAAATACTAATATTACTATTTTCGTGTGTGTTCTAATAAGTATTACTGTTTACTCAAAAAATTTTGTTGTATAACCATTGTAAGGACACAATTTGGTAACCAGGCTCACAAGTTGGATGGACTTAGGCCCAAAAAGCTCAAAACAATAAATTTGTAGAATGTGGATTGGAAAACTGGGTTTTTAGTAAGTTAAACAATAATCAAAACATATCCAAATGATAAGAAGACAAAGATAGATTAGTTTAAACTATAGAAAGCTGTCCTCGGCACAGTCCGAGGAAGTTAGTTCTTAGATAATTCTCTTCCGTGATTACAACTTTAACTCTCAATTATTGCCCTCTCCATTTTCTTCCTCTGCCTTTTCTTTTTTTATACTCTCTTCCTCTCCTCCAACTTTTTCCTCCATGTGCCGATCCAATGGTTGGTGCTGATACTTGTCCCGTCATCGCCTTCGTGAAGTCTTCAGATAGCAGCTGTAAAAGTTGAAAATCACTGTTCAGGCATCTTTTTCTCATTAATGCGGCCAGAGAGTTAGCTGCAGGACATTCACTATTCAGATATCTTTTTTTCATTAATGCAGCCAGAGAGTTAGCTGCAGGACATTCAATGCGGTGGTAGCAGCTTTCTTTAAGATATTTCTTAGCTAAAACATGTCCCTTATGTTTAAACCTGTCCTTTACCAGTAGGGTCCTCTGATATATCATCATAGACAACAAAATGCATATTTTGACTTTTACTTTGCTTAGCCGAGGATATAGTCATCCTCGGACCACCTACCTCAGCCTGCAGAGTTGTCACTTGTGAAACCCACAGCTTTGCATTTTCTATGTTACTGACTTGTCCTCGAACAATTGTGTCTCCTCGGACAAGTTTAAGGCCCAACATATGTATTTGGGCCTTTAGCCCCTACATTAGACCCTCAAAATTTCAGTTTTTTTCTCCTGTCCGAGGAGAAAAATGGAGTTTTTATTTTTTCAAGAGTTAAGACCACTTGTTTCTTTGGTTTATACGCGTAGGAATACCATTTCATGTGCTTCACAATTATTATTGACGCTTCGGAAACCACGATACGTCATTAATTGCTCTAGGCGGCGCTTTGTCCCCTTTATCCAACGGTGTGACGCAGATCGTGCGGCTGACATTTCCTCTTGAATTTTGAGCGGTATAACTCCCACTCAATTCTTCTCCCTATATAAAGCATCCAAGGGAGTTACTTTTATTCATATTACAAGTTCTCAAATTTTCAAAAGATCCCGAACTAGTCTCCAAAGCATCCTTCATTCCAAAAATTCTTAAGTCTTCTTCACTGAAAACTTTAGATTTTTAAGAAGTACTGGAAACAGTCCCAACACCCATTCTCATAAGTCTCTAACTTCTAAGTTATTTTCTTCTCGGCCGAGCTTCTTAGCATACCATTTTCTGCTACTTCCTCAAGAAAAACTTTATCTTTCATTCCTTCGCTTAACTAGATAGGTAGATTTAAGTATCTCGTTGAGTCCTCTGCTGTCATGGAGACCTTTAGGGCGAAAGACCACATACCCCAGGGAGTGAACTTAAGATATTACCCACTGGACAAAATAGTCACCGTTAGGAAAACGGGTGAGGTGGTCATTCCCATAATCGCCTTCATAGAAGGGGGAATGACCCTTCCCATGGGTAAAGTGACCCGAGATTACCTTCAGAACCATAGGTTGTGCCCCCACCAATGCGCGCCTAACCTATTTAGGGTCTTGGTTTGCGTCGACACCCTCAACCAAATGATGGGCCTACAACTTACCTGGCATGATATCGTACACATGTACGAATGTCACTCTATCATTAATGGGGGGTACTACCTCAAATCCAGGTCTCCCATCATCAAACTCATATCGTGTCTTCCGAAGTCCAACAAAGGCATGAAAGACGACTAAGTCATTGCCTCCGGGGAGTGGCACAATGGCTTCCACTGTCCAACAAAAAAGGGAAAGTCAGGTGGGATACCTTAGGATTAGGTTATACTGTTATAGATTTTAGATTCTTGGTTTTGCTTTTCTTTATCTCTTCACTTCCTTCCCTTGATACGGTTTATTGATCTAACCGCATTTGTGTTTCTCGGCTGTCATTGTAGATAAAAGACACGTTGCTCTCAAAATCAACCTCGTTAACATTGTAGGTCTCAACAAGCTACTTAGATCGGAGATCTTTATAGCATCCCTGACTTTGAGAGCATAGACGAAGAGGAAGAGATGGCTTTGAATTCGAGGAGCGGCCTAAGAGATCTCATGGTCAGGCGGAACAAGGGTGCATCTTCTAAAGACGCCCCCAAATCCTAAATTCATGACAATCCTCCCCCTCCTCCTCCTCCAATTACCTCAGTCGGTCTGCTTCCCAATCCCAACCTAAAGAAGAAAAGAAAGGTGATGGATTTGGAGGAAGGCGAGGTGCCTTCTCAAAAGGGGGCCAAACAACAAAAGAACGTTCGAGACAAGCGAACCTCCTCCACGGACAGTAGGGAGGACCCCAACGCCATCGAGATCCGTCAGCAGCGCATATGGGCACCGCAGCTGGAGTTAGACGGCGCTCCTATCCCATGGAATTCCTTAATCCGAGATTTCCAAAAGGGGCATTCGGCTTATATTGCCGAGGCCCTAAAGCAGCCTCTGCTCCTACCTAGGGACATGGAGGCTCTCAAGTCCTAGAGGCAGCCGGACCTCTTTATGTCCCTAAAGAGGGACCTTGCCATGGTAACCTCCTTGCTAAACCTTTTAGATTGAAGTTAGCTAAAAAAAATTTTATTTTGTTCAATTTGTTTTGATGGGATTCCCTTATCTTACCTGTGCAGGTTACCCAGCAGATTTTTGTGTTCGAAAAGTGGGTCAAGGAAGCACGCAGTCAAGCCAAGGCTGAGGCCCATTCTCGTATGGAGGCCGAGAAGTCTCTGGGAACCATCAAGCATGAAAAATAGAAGCTGGCCAAAAAGTTGGTCATTGAGGAGAGGGAGAGAAAAAGTATCAAGGTCAGGCTACAGAATGCTTAGGACCAAGCTGAAGACTAATAAAAGAAATTACACATCACCAAGATCGAGCTAGCGACTCAGAGGTAGTTGGTCTTGGAGCTTAAGGCCAACTTGGAGGAGGCTAAGGAGGCTGTCCGGAATGCCGAGGAGGCTGCTGAGGCCAAGAAGCAAGCATCCTACCTTCGTGGGATTGAAGAGACAAAGATCAGGCTGGCCGAAGAGTTGGCCGAGGTGTGCGGAGACTACTAAAAGGCTACATGGGTGGAAGCCCTTGACCTTGCAGGAGTTCCTATTGACTCAGAGTTGAGGCAGCCTGGGAACGTCTTTTTTCATCCCGATATTCGCAAAGTCCCGACTGCACTTCTGCCTCCCTTTGCCCAAGTCCCAGAATCTTTTGAACAATCACTTCTTCCTCCTGAGGCCGACAACCAAGGCCAGGGGGAAGAAGTGGCAAAAAACAAGGACGAGGGTAAGGAGACAGGCAACTCTTCAGAGGCCGAGGATGCTGCCAAGGCCAAGGAAGCTACAACCAAGATGACCGAAGCCAGATCCAAGGAGGCCGAGTTGAGCAAACATGATGACCTCCCCTCTCTTAAGACCAAAGCTTAGTGCTAGGACCTTGGATTTCCCTTGTTGTTGTTGTTTTTTTTTTTTTTTTTTGTATTTTTCTTTCTTCTTTTGTAATGGGATTCTGCCTTCAAGTATAATGTACTTTCTCTTTCAGTTAATGAAAAGATTCGATTTTTACATGATACATTTTTACTTGTCTTTCCTGCAACGTTTATTCTATAATTAATACAATTGCCAATACCTGGATGTTTAAACCCGTTGGATTGAATAAACTAAAACAATAAAGCAAATGTTTAAAATCTTATTCCGAAAGGAATTTTATAGAGATGAACGACGCACCTAGAAAAATGGAAATAATAGAGGTTAATCAACTTATATTTCGTCTATCATTTGGGTATATGATTAAGAATATCAACCTATTCGAGACCATCCAGAAGCTGAGTTTTACTTGGGATTTGTTTTGATGCTTATGGATAATTCTTTGAACGTTAAAAATGTAATCCGAGAAGCTTGAAATGAAGTATTAATTTTCTAAAGGTATGTGGTCTGAGAGACCAAACATGACCAAAGTTCTGTTTAACACTTAGTGAAATTGAATTGAAGTATTGATTTACCCAAGGGATGTGGTTCGAGAGACTAGATATGACCAAGGTTCTGTTTAACACTTAGTGAAATTGAACTGAAGTATTAATTTACCCAAGGTATGTGGTCCGAGAGACCAGACATGACCAAGATTCTGTTTAACACTTAGTGAAATTGGATTGAAGTATGCATTTCACGTGATATAAGAAACTCGAGTGCAATAATTGAAATTTTTATTAATAGTAATACCTCCTTAGATTATTTACATTCCAGGGACGTGATACAACCCTTTTTTCTAAATCTTCAAGATAATATGCACCTATTTCAGCCTTTAATAGAATGCGATATGGTCCTTCACAATTGGGTTCGAGCTTTCCCCAGGCTAGGTTTTTTGCAGTACCCATAACCTTTCTCAAAACCAAATCTCCAAGCGTGAGTGGCCTTAACTTGACGTTAGTATCATATCCCTGCTTGAGCTTATGTTGATAGTAAGCTACTTGGACCATGGCATTTTCTCTCGGCTCGTCAATCAGATCCAAGCTCCTCTCTATCAGTCTGTCATTATCGCTTGGGGTAAAAGAACTCGTTCTAAGCGTTGAAAATCCAATCTCTAGAGGGATGACAGCTTCAGCTTCGTAAGTCATTGAAAAGGGCATCTCCCAGTGGATCTACGAGGGGTTGTCCGATAAGTCCAAAAGACATGTGGCAGCTCCTCCACCCATCTTCCCTTTGCATCATCCAATCTCTTCTTCAGATCACTTACTATGACTTTGTTAACGACTTTGGCCTGTCCATTCCCCTGTGGATATGCTGGGGTGGAATATCGGTTTGTGATGCCTAACTCACAATAATATCTCTTGAAGGCCTTGCTATCAAATTAAAAAACATTGTCTGAGATGAGTGTGCGAGGTACCCTAAATCAAGTGACAATATTTTTCCATATAAATCTTTTGACGTCCACGTCCCTGATGTTTGCCAATGGTTCAGCTTTGACCCACTTGATGAAGTAATCTGTGCCTACCAACAGATATCTTTTATTCCCAACTGCTTCAGGGAAAGGACCTACAATGTTTAAGCCCTATTGAGCGGAGGGCTAAGGGCTAGATAGAGGATTGAGAACTCCCCCTAGTTGGTGAATATTGGGTGCAAACCTCAGACATTGATCACACTTCCTCACATATTCTTGTGCCTCCTTCTGTGTATTTGGCCACCAATACCCTTGAGTTAGGGCCCTGTGAGATAAAGACATGCCTCCTATATGGCTCCCAAAGATCCCTTCATGTAATTCTTCAAGGAGCAGCTTTGTAGCCTCAGGGTGTATGCATAATAAGTATGGCCTAAAAAAGGAACGCTTGTATAATTTCTTATCCTTGGACAACCAAAACCAATGAGCTTTTCTTCGTATCTTATCAGCCTCTGATTTGTCCTCAGGTAAGATGTCATCCTTGAGGAATAGTACCATAGGATCCATCCAGTTGGATCCCACCCAAACTTGATGGATGTGAGGCACCTCTTTCTTTTCAATAGGTTTATACAAATCTTCCACAAGGATGACCCGAGGTAAACCCTGTGCCGAGGATGTTGCAAGAATGGCCAGAGAATTCGCATGTGTATTCCCACTCCGGGAAATATGCAGTAGGCTGAAGGATTCAATTCCCGACTGTAGCTGTTTTACATGACCCGAATACTCTTGCATTCTCTTGTCCCTGGCCTCTAATTCTCCTCTCACCTGGCCAACGATCAATCTTGAATCCGAAAATATTTCCACTGAATTTTCTCCCATTTTTTGAACCATGGCCATTTCGACCAATAGAGCCTCATATTTAGCCTCGTTGTTTGTGGCCAAGAAGCCTAATATCAAGGATTTCTCAATAGTGATCTTCTCAAGAGATATTAAAACAAGCCCCACACCGAATCCTCTTTGATTTGCTACGCTATCAACATACACCTTCTAGGACAAAGGCTCTTGTACGGAGATCAAGCCAACTAAATTTCCATCCGTGCCTGACCTCTCGGCATTCTCTTTTAGTGAGGGTTCAGCGAATTCGGCTACCAAATTGGTCAGGACTTGGCCCTTTATAGATGTGTGAGGCATATACTTTATATCAAAAGCCCCTAGGATCATACCTCATTTTGCAATTCTTCCTGTGTAATCAGCACTCCGAAGTAGAGATCTAAGCTGGAGTTGGCCTAACACTATGACCATGTGTGACTGGAATTAGTGAGGGAGTTTACGAGTGGCGTGTATCACTGCAAAGATAGCATTTTCCAGCGGTAGGTAACGAATCTAGGCCTCATGAAGAGACTTACTTACATAGTAAATTGGTCTCTGTACGCCACCATCAACCCGTATAAGTACCAGGCCCACTGCATGGGCAGCCACAGCGATATAAGCAAACAGAACCTCGTCCACTATAGGACTGGACATAATGGGTGGTCGAGATAAATATTTTTTCAACTGTTGGAAGGCCAAGACGTACTCTTCATTCCACTCGAACCCTTTCCACTTGTTCAGCAGTTGGAAGAAAGGCCTGCACCTGTCCGCTGACCGAGAGATGAATCGATTTAGAGCAACAGTCATTCCAGTTAACTTTTGGACCTCTTTGGGATTCTAAGGTGGTTGCAAGTTGTTGATTGCTCTAATCTGATCTGGATTCACTTTAATCTCGCGGTGATTAATTATGTAACCCAAAAATTTCCCTGATCCCACACGAAAAGAGCACTTGGAAGCATTAAGTCGCAGCTTGTGTTTCTTTAAGATCTCAAAGATATTTCCGAGGTCATTGGCATGCTCGAATTCCAACTTGCTTTTGACCACCACATCATCTATATAAATTTCAATATTTTTTCCCAACTGTGGTTGAAATATCTTGGTCATCATTCTCTGATAAGTGGACCCTGCATTTTTAAGACCAAAAGACATCATCTTGTATTGGTAATTCCCGATAGGAGTAACAAAGGCCGTTCTTTCTTGATCGTCCAAGGCTAATAGGATCTAATGATACCCTTGGAAGGCGTCCAAAAAGCTTATTCGCGGATGACATACAGTCGCGTCTACTAGCTGATCAATCCGAGGCATGGGGAAAGGATCTTTTAGGCAAGTCTTGTTTAAATCTGTGAAGTCCACACACACTCGCCATTTCCCATTCTTCTTTTTTTCTACCACCGTATTAGCAAACCAATCTGGGTAGAAAACCTCCTTAAGAGCCCCAACTTGCTTAAGCTTGTTAACCTCTTTCCTGACTGCTTCAGAGTACTCCCTTGACGAGCGTCGAGGTGGTTGCTTTTTAGGGAAGACAGCTAGGTTGACATTTAAATGATGATCGATAAATTCTGGATCCACTCCAAGAGCTTCATAAGCATTCCAAGTGTACACATCAACATTCCTCCTAAGAAGCGCTAACAGTTCTTCCTTCTCTTGAGAGGGTAACTGAGCTCCAACTTGAAAGATCCTCTCCGGATTGTCATTTATAGAGATTTGATCCAACTTCTCACATTTTGCCTCCTCGGCTATCTCCTCTATAGACAAAACTAGGGTCCTTGATTGCTATAAACCCACTTCAGTAGAGGCTGAAGATCCAGTTTTCGGCTGGTGTATAATTGCAGCCGCTAAACATTGCCTAGCCACAAACTAACTTCCAACCAATTTCTCAACCCAATTTCCGGATGGATTTTTAACTTTTAAATGGAGGGTAGAAGAGACAACCCCAATAGCATGAAGCCATGGCCGTGCCACAATTGCCGTGTATGGGGAAAAAGCATCCACCACAATAAAGTTTACTTCCACTACTTCCAATCTGGCCTGCACTGGTAGTATGATTTGACCTCTCGGAATCACCACCTTTCCATCAAAACTGACCAGGGGTGAATCATAGCTCGTCAGATCTTCTGGTTTCAAATTTAGTCCGTTGTAAAGATTTGGATACATAATCTCAGCCCCACTACCTTGATCTACCAGTATCCTCTTCACATTGTACCCTCCAATCTGAAGGGTGATCACAAGGACATCATCATGTGGTTGCATGGTTCCAGCCTTATTATCATCCGAGAAGCTTAATGCCAGCCGAAACCCTATTCTAACCCTTTTCAACTCGTGCTCGAAGTCCTCGGCTATTGGCCGAGATACGGACATTACCTTAGACGGGTGAGAGCCTGGTCTCCCCGGGGCTGCAAGGATGACATGGATTGTGCCCAATGGGGGTCTTGACGAAGTATTCCCCTGGGCACTTGACCTTGCCTGGCTTCCGTGGTCGTTGGGTTGGCATAAAAATTACTTTAACCAACCATCTCGGACCAGCTGCTCTAAATGATTCCTTAGAGTTCTGCAGTCTTCGGTAGTATGCCCCCGCTCTAGGTGATATTGATAGTGAAAGCTCTGGTTGCATTTCATGAAGTCTCCTCACATCTTGTTCGACCATCTGAAATATGACTCATTCTTGATCTTCTCCAAGACTTGGTGTATTAGCTCTCGAAACACCGCATTGACTGCCTAAGGCGTCGTGGATCCCGACTGCCTAGTGTAATCCCTCCGTGGCTTGTTGTTATTATATCGGTCCAACCTGAAATCCCTTCTCTCCTGAGGGATAACCTTAGCTTTTTCCTTACCTTGCCATTGATCCTCCTCAACCCGTTTATACTCATCAATACGATCCATCAGTCGGCACACACTCCTCACCGGCTTCTTGGTCAAAGACTTCCTCAAATCATGCTCAGCTGGTAGGCTGACCTTAAAAGTCCTTATGACCACGTCGTCAAAGTTCCCATCGATTTCGCTGAATATTTCCCAGTACCTGTCCGAGTACGTTTTCAGGGTCTCCCCTTCTCACATGCAAAGAAATAAAAAAGAATCAGGGGCTAAGGAACTCTGCTGCATGTAATAAATCGAGAGAAAAAAGCCCTTGTGAGCTCTTTAAAGGAACAAATAGAACTTGCTGTCAGACCATCGAACCATCTCATTACCACAGGCTCCGAGCTGGATGGGAACACCTTGCACATGAGGGCTTCATTCCTAGAGTGGACAGTCATTCTTTGATTGAAATGACTCACATGCTCCACAGGATCTGTTCGACCGTTATACATGGTGAACGTGGGTTGAGTAAACCGTCGAGGAAGCTTTCTTCCCTCAATTCTGCGCATGAAGGGTGACCTGAAAATTTGGTTGAGTGCCCTACTCATAGCGTCATTTCCCAAGCCCCTAGAAGACGAGTTTCTACTTCTATGTTCATGATGGTACTCCTCTTCATGGGAGAAAGATTCGCTAGGAGGTGTCCGTGACCTACGCCTATAACTATCATCTTCTTCATCATCTAAAGAAAGATCAGAGATGGAGGGACTTCACCTTCTCTGCTCTTAGCGTAGCTTCTTCTTTAAGTGATCAATTTGACGCGGCATGTTCCTGGTATTGTTATCATGAGAGACGTGGCCCTCATCTCAAAGTCGACTCTTGCTAGTATGAATTGTATGCACGCTTCTTTCACGGTCCCTTTCTCGTTCAAGGTGAAGAAAATGATCGAAATGTTGACAACCATCAGACTCCACCTAGTTTGGACCTGATCCTACCATAGTTGAATATCGCGCTCACTAACACACCAGAATTTCCCACAAACGGCGCCAATTGTAAGGACACAATTTGGTAACTAGGCCCACAAGTTGGATGGACTTAAGCCCAAAAAGCCCAAAACAATAAATTTGTAGAGTGTGGATTGGAAAACTGGGTTTTTAGTAAGTTAAACAATAATCAAAACATATCTAGATGATAAAAAGACAGAGATAGATTAGTTTAAACTATAGAAAGCTGTCCTCGGCATAGTCTAAGGAGGTTGGTTCTTAGATAATTCTCTTCCGTGATTACAACTTTAACTCTCAGTTATTACCCTCTCCATTTTCTTCCTTTCCCTTTCTTTTTTTATACTCTTTTCCTCTCCTCCATCTTTTTCCTCCACGCACCAATCTAATGGTTGGTACTGATACTTGTCCCATCATCGTCTTCATGAAGTCTTCAGATGGCAGCTGTAAAGGTTGAAAATCACTGTTCAGACATCTTTTCCTCATTAATGCAGCCAGAGAGTTAGCTACAAGGCATTCAATGCGGTGGTAGCAGCTTTTTTTAAGATATTTCTCAACTTTCACCTGTCCCTTATGTTCAAAAGGTACTCCTTTACTAGTAGGGTCCTCTGATATATCATCACAGACAACAAAATGCATATTTTGACTTTCGCTTTGCTTAGCTGAGGATATAGTCATTCTCGGACCACCCACCTCAGCCTGCAGATTTGTCACTTGTGAAGCCCACAGCTTTGCATTTTCTACGTTATTGACTTATCCTCGGACAATTGTGTCTCCTCGGACAAATCCAAGGCCCAACATATGTATTTGGGCCTCTGGCCCCTACAACTATATTGTGAATTCATTGTAGCAAAAAAAAAAAAAAAATCATCTTCTGAAATGAAATTTAGATTAGCTAATGACATTGTGTTTAAGTTCCTGTTTTTTTATTTGATTAATAATCATTAAATTGAATCTTGAATTTATGATTACAAATGGAATGGCCATTATGATTTAATTTGAGTAAATGTCTATTTTTAATAAAGAGACTAATTATGTGAAGAAGTGCTATAGGAACATCATGGATGCCGCCTCATCAATAATTTTTAGAGCTATGCTAGTGCCACAAAAAGTGACACAATTTGTGCCACAACTCGTCCACGTGGCGAGTTGTGAGTGGTAGAGGGATGTCCCCATATGGACCTACCATCACCCCTTATCACTCACAATTCACCACGTGGGCAAGTTGTGACACAAATTGTGCCACTTTATGTGACACAAGCATAATTCTAATTTCTATTGGAATATCATTCATTTATACAAAATTGATGAGATTACTGGGAAATTAAAATCATGGCTCAAATATCTCTCTAATATTCCATCCGAGAGTTATCAATATTTACTAAGTTTGTTCCTATCTAACGGAACGCTATTGGATCATATGACAAAAACATTGTTGAAAAGAGATAAGTTTTCCTGAATGAAACGAAAATTGGATTTATGTAACAATAGTAGAGTTTACCATTCGTTAACTGGAAAAATATGTGGCTATGAAATAGGAATTAAATGAAACAGAATTGACTAAACGGTAGAGTTGTGAAAACACCTCTTTCTTTTATATTTTGGACCTTAGAACTTTTGAACCTAAGTTCTTGTAGCACACATTTCATAGTCACTAAAACACAAGACTATTAATATATGGATTTTGTTAATATGTATCGTAAGGGCACAACTTTTTCAATTTTCGGAAAATTTTTTACAAAAAGAGATGGGTTACACGTTAAGCGGACCCTTAATATATTACCTAAATCACACTGCAATGTCATCTCAACTATAGTACAAGTGCGAGATGTTATTTACCGAGGAGTCCTCATTCCACTGAATCTGATCCTCTCACAGCGATTGTTGGCCGATGCCACGGGTCATGCAAAAAGACCCATATCTCCTGTGAAATGACTGATAGTTTCACTCATGATTTTTACCCTAGTGAATAGTATTATTATTCATTGAATAAATATTGAATTTCTACCCCTCAAAGTAAAAGACATAAAATCAACTCTTTTTTTATTTTATTTTTTTATGAAAAATTAAGACTCTGATCATTGCAACAATTTGATATTGTCCACAAATTTTATTTTAATTTATAAAAAGTCACTGTTGAAGGAATCTCCACCATTATTGGCAGAATTTAAGATGACGTAGTCCAACGTTCAAAACAAGTCACAAAATTCGTCTGTAAGTGGACAGTGATGAGATTAAGGTTGTCAAACAACGTTGATGTGAGGATGTCGCCAAAAATGTTCAATTTGATAATTATTTATTAGATAACATTATTAGATAAAATTTTGCTATAAAATTAGTTGTAATCTTAAATTACAAATTTATTTTATATATTTTATTAAAGGTAAATTTTGACAAATCCACCATTAGATTATATCTTCTTCTTATATCCTCTATGCTTACAAAATTTCAAAAAAATTAAAGATTAATAGCTATGTTATCAATAAATTTTTTAAATGGCAAATTTTTGTAATTTAAAATTATGCACAAAATATAAACTTATAGATCATATAATAAATAAGGGTGTAAATAACATGCAATTTAACGGTTAGATTTTTAAAATATGTTGTAATATTTATTTTATCGAGTAAATTTGTAATTTTAAGGTATAACCAATTTTATAGTTAAACTTTGTCTACCAACATATTTTTTTTAAAAAATATAAATTAATCCATGAATGGAAAGGAAAAAGTGACATCGACCCACCAAATAACCAGCACCAATTAAATAAATAAAAAAGCAACAGTGAAACAAATTTCTTCCGTGAATGATGATAACTTTGTTTCCACTTATTCTTTACTTTGCGTGGTTCTCCATTCAATTGTGCTTTTGAATCTTCGGCTTGTCTCCATTTACGTGCCTAAACCAAATAGCTTTTGTTCCCATTTGCACAAGTTGCTGTAATCTTCTTCTTTGTAGGATTTACACTATCCGTAGGGTAGGACCATCGATCGTAGACCACTAGTGTGGTCACAAACTTACAAAGTCAAAAATAAACCGCCTTGTACTTCTTAGTTCTACTTTTCCTCAGCTACGCGGCATTGTTTAAAAGCGATGACCTCGTAGCTTAATGAATGAACTAAAAAATGTCACTGTATAAAAGCAATGGCCTCGTAAGTCGTAACTACTAACTAAAAATGTCGCCGTGATGTGCGCTCAAATTTGTAATTACTGTTAACCATATTGCCCGGCGTCTGAAGGGGACTGTAGACCATGTCCCAAAAACTAGTAAATTTGTGAGCCGTTTTAGCGATAATGTTTTTAAAAAAAGTAATATTAAAGTAATACTAAAAAATTGTATATAAGTTTTGTCCTTTTTAGAAAACAAGTCATTTTTTAAAAAAAAAAATTCTCTATAAAACTATTTCTTTTTCCTATGATTGATAGCAATTTTAAATGAGTTGAAAAAAAAATATTCTAAATTTTCTTATTTAGTTTGTTGTGAGATAAGGTTGTTTTTCAAAAAAAAAAAAAAGGTGGAAAATAATTTCTAAAAATAAGTCATACTTTTTATATTGAATAAAGATAGTTTTCTTTTTACTAATTTTTTTTGATGTCATCAAATACTGAAAAATATAAAAAACTATCTCTACATAATGTTTTCCATCGAAACAAAACACAGCATCAATAAAAAAAAGTATATTAGCATCAATTTGTGCAAAAAATTTTGTCTATTTAAGTGTAAGAACTTACTTTTTTTTTTTTTTTTAACATTCTCATTTTTTAAAACACCACACATGATTATTTATTTTATACTACAGTTTATTAAATTATCAAATTGTCTTTGATTTT
This sequence comes from Lithocarpus polystachyus, assembly GCA_033629205.1. Classification (NCBI taxonomy): domain Eukaryota; kingdom Viridiplantae; phylum Streptophyta; class Magnoliopsida; order Fagales; family Fagaceae; genus Lithocarpus; species Lithocarpus polystachyus. The sequence goes on along the minus strand of CM066163.1, from coordinate 9,906,610 downwards.
TTTAATTGTTTCTCTTTATTCACACACAACAATTACCTTCCATTTTCTTTTTTCATCCTAAAGAAAGAATAAAAAATTAAATGCAAAATGAATAGTATCAGTATAAATTTACATAATTACTATAACAAATTTGAAAATTTATATAATTATACACTAACTGATGTGAATTATTTTTAAATAAAACTATGTAAATTTTACACTTTATTCTATTATACACCAACTAATGTAAATGCTTTTAGTACCATTACAATTTTTGTAACTTTTTTAAGATGCCATTTAATTTTAATTCATGATATTTGCTTTGTGACAGTACTAGTAGAATTGTACTGTCAAATTGCTACGATACAATTTTTTATTGCTTCAGTATAATAGCTGTGTTTTTTTAATTATTATTTTAATATAGTGTAATATTAAAATAAAATATTTAATATATAGTGTATTGTAAAATAATGTACTAAAATTGATAAAATAGATTTTGACGGACTAAATTGACATTTGAAATACCACACGTTACGGGAATGCTCTAGAGAAACTTAGAACTTGGAAGTACATCTGAGCAGATAAAAAGGATTAATATGTGCCATGCCTACATGATACATGTAATGTAATGTTCATCTTTTAACGTTCTGGAAAGTTGTTTCTTCCTCGTGAACGGACACGTACAACCGAAAGCAAAGGCAGCTGCATCCCATTAATTGAAGATTTTAAACGCGGAAAAAGTATTGTTTTCAGGACAGATACAGAGCCTACAATATATTTAAGTCATGTCAAATTGCATAAACGACTTCGTTTCCCTAGTGTTTATAACACGGTATGCTTGTACTAGATTGACTTTTTATCTATCAAAACTCTCAGGTCTCAAGAGCCATGTAACAGATTCTTCAAAAAAAAAAGAAAAGAAATGTAACTAAACAAATTGATACTGCTTTGGCGTTTCTAATAGAAATATCTAAGTTCAAATCTCTACTCTCAAATACCAAATTATATAATCACCGGGCTTTATAGCTTGGTAGTACCCGGTACCATGTGTATCTATAAATTCGAGAGTTCTATCTCTCATAATTACCTAGCAAAAATATATATATATATATATAATTATTTAAATTGATAAAAAATAATATTTTAATAAAATGTAGTGTAAAATAAATAATCTAATGTCTGTTTTTAAAAAAAGTGATTATGTAAAATAGAAAAAATAAGTTCTTTTAAGCTAAAATAGAAGAAATGCTTGGATTTTAAGATATTTTAATAAAATTTAGTGTAAAATAAATAATATGATGTTTATGTTTTTAAATAGTAGTTATGTAAAATAGAAAAAATAGGTTATTACGTGAAAATAGAGGAAATGCTTGGATCTTAAACTTTCACAATAGGTTGAAAGATTTGAATTATGAATATTTGCATTTGAAATATCATGAGGTACCAAACAATTGAACTTCAAGGCCCTTGACTTGGACCTTAAACTTTAACCATTAATTGATTAATTCTTGAAATTTAAAGTGATGTTTTTATTCCTTAACAACTTCATATTGCAATTCATTTGGACCTATTTTCATCTCCCTTCTTCCTCGTTGAATATTTTCAACTGAGAGAATCCATTTTTCTCTTTTTTATGTGTAGTATAACTTGCTCCACTCTCTCTTAATAGCTACTATGCTTTTGAGTGGAGTTTGTGGTGTACTTTTGTTTATTAGAACTCATTTCTCTCTCCTTTGTGTGTGTGTGTGTGTTTGTTTGTGTGTGTGTGTGTGTGTGTGTGTGTGTGTGTGTGTGTGTGTGTGTTTGTTAAAAAAAAAAAAAAAAAAAAACTTTTTAACTGAGGGAGAGATAACTCAGATGAGCATGAAAAAAGTATTTTGTATCAAATAATTCCACATCATTCATATTAAAAGCCAATTAATGAGAGACATGTGTATAAAAATAACTATCCACTAACACATATCTTTCATTTATTAGTGAGGTAGTTATTTGATACCTACTGACATGGTATCATTTGATACCAAATGTCTTCTCAATGAGCTAGGCCCCTCGTTTTCCTTTTGTGTTGTCTAAATAAATTTATTTATTTAAAAGGGGAAAAAAAGATATCCTTAACAACTTAAATGATGGTATTGAATCCTTATCAAATTTTAAGTAATAACGCGTCTTTTCTAAATTTGGTCATATTATGTAACCGATTAAAAAGATAAATGCAAGGCTTATAACATTGCTCATAAATTAAAGGTTAACTGAGTCAAGCTCCTTATAATTCCATTAGTACCTCTTATATTTACTCTATTTAAACCCCCTAGCCTTCTTCTCAAAATAAGCAAATAAACGAATAAACCCTCTGGACATTGTATTTATCAAAATTTACCAAAAAAATTTTACTTCAGCAAAAGAACGTGTACATTTTTAGCAAATCCATCCGTAAATACTTTCATTAGTTCATATACACGACCACGAAAGCTTTATTGGATTTATGACTTTATTTAGCCGTTTCCTTTTAAAACTGCATTGAGAAAGAGAGAGAGAGAAAGAGGAAGAAGAGAGGGAGAGAGAGAGTATGAAGCATTTGGGTGTAGCTTTCTTTGTTCTTCTTTTAATTCAAAACTATGGGATTTTCCTACATGTAGAAGCAGATAATGGGTTTGTGACAACCAAAGGAGTGCATCTTATATTGAATGGGAGCCCCTACTATGCAAATGGATTTAATGCCTACTGGATGATGTATGTGGCCTCCGACTCATCTCAGAGAGACAAAGTTTCATCTGCCTTTCAAGACGCTACAAAACATGGTCTTAGAATTGCAAGAACTTGGGCCTTCAGTGATGGAGGATATAGACCTCTGCAGTACTCTCCTGGCTCCTACAATGAACAAATGTTCCAGGTTAGTTTTGATTAGAATTGTTATTGCTTTTCTTTTGCACTTTTTTTTGACATTCTTTTTTATTGTTTTGGTTTGGTTTGTAGGGGTTGGATTTTGTAATATCTGAAGCTAAAAAATATGATATTAAGGTAGTGTTGAGTTTGGTGAATAACTATGAGAACTTTGGAGGAAAGAAACAGTATGTGGACTGGGCAAAAGGTCAGGGCCAATCTGTAACATCTGAGGATGATTTCTTCACCAACTCTGTAGTGAAGGGGTACTACAAGAACCATATCAAGGTATATTACACTATAACTCTCTCTCTCTCTCTCTCTCTCTCTCTCTCTTTTGAGCTAGCGGTATGTTAAAATTTACCAAGTTTTTCATATTATAAACTGGTTCTGTATGATTTTTTTTTTGGCCAAGTAATTGGGTGCTTGGGTCGAACAAAAATAGGAAGTTGAAATTAGTGGTAAATGAATGATGAATCGTCCAACATTAGCTGTGTTATTCTCCTCCTCTGCTGTGTTTTTGGTAATGTGGTAAGACTTCAGAGTTTGCATTAATTTGCTAGTAGTTTGGAAAATGGTGGTAGACTACTTTTAACAACTTTGGCCCACAAGGAAATAAAAGTCTCCCTAAGATTAAATGCTTCTTTGTAAATTCAAGATTTGGTTTATTTCATTTTGGGAAAGGCTGGATTTAGTGCTTTACACATTAGAGACGAACAAATATATTAGTAATATTACCATTGTTCCTGAAAATTTTAATTTTGAGAAGTTATGACACAGGTAAAATTAGTATTTTCCTTGTTCTATGTAATTTAACCTCACTTTTTTTCCTTTTTTTTTTTTTTTTTTTTTTTTTTTTTTTTGTATTGTGTAACAGACTGTTCTTACCAGGCGTAATAGCCTTACTGGAATTGCTTACAAAGATGATCCAACCATAATGGCATGGGAGCTTATGAATGAACCCAGGTGCCCTTCAGATAAATCAGGAAAGACCGTTCAGGTTAGCAAAAACCTCCCAAATCAGACTCTTTTAAAATCTAAAACTGTGTTTCCCATGTATACTTTTTACTTCGACCAAAGTCACTTTTGAAAACAATATTTTGCAGCAATATTTTGTGTTTTTTCCATAGAGAGAGAGAGAGAGAGCTCATCCTCATGTATTTAAATTGGAGTTGCTGTTATGTTAAATTCAACCAGTGCTTTATATATAAAAATTAAATTCACCCAGTGCTTAGCTTCTTAGCGGTCCTTATCATGCACTTAAGTCATAAGTGTCCAACACTTCAACTGCCCCAAGAGAAATTGATGGAATGGATTTTCTTTGGTTACCTGCTTGAAGCAGGAAGGGCAGGAATTGAACCTAACGTATTAACTAGGCTTTGGACAGGTTGATTATATAAATTTTAGAAAAAGAAAAAGAAAAAATTTGTCAATGACTCTGTTCTTGCATTAGCATCAGTTAAGAAACAGTTAATTCCACCAATTTCACCATTGCCTAGGGAAAAAAAAAAGGTCATACTCAGCATCTATAAGTTTGACTTTTGCGCGGTTGAGAGATTGAGACAAGTGATTATTAAATAACCTTATTCTTATTTTTTCTTGGAGAGACAATTCTTAGATTTGAATAACTAAGTATCACTTTCGGATTTGGATAGAAGGCATTTGTAACTGCACAAAGGCCTGATGAGCTAACCTCTTCACTAATGCCTTAAGCATGAGAAAATGTGAAACATGGCTATTATTTTATCATGCATATAATACCAGTCACACACCCTGAACAAGAAAAATATATCAAACTGCAAGTTAGTAAAAAAAAAAAAAAAGGTATATATGTCGTTTTACTATAATGTGTTTCTTTGACAGGCCTGGATTACAGAGATGGCATCCTACCTGAAATCCATAGATGGAAATCACTTACTAGAAGTTGGTCTGGAAGGGTTTTATGGAGCATCAAAGAAGCCATCAAATCCTAATTTTCAAGTAGGAACAGATTTCATCACAAATAATCAAATCCCTGGCATCGACTTTGCCACAGTTCACGCATACCCTGATCAATGGTATGGATTGAATCAAATAAAGTTTCTGCTAACATTTAACTAACAATCATTTCCTTAAGAGGTTTATTTTGTTTGATGAGCAGGTTGCCTGGCTCTAGTGATGAAAGCCAACTCTCATTTTTGAATAGTTGGCTTAATGATCATATAAAAGATGCACAGAATATCCTTCACAAACCAGTTCTATTTGCAGAGTTTGGAAAGTCTTTGAAGTTATCTAGTATTACACAAAGGGACCAGCTTTTCAACACAGTTTACTCAACAATCTATTCATCTGCAAGTGGTGGAGGTGCAGCCGTTGGCGGCTTGTTCTGGCAACTTCTTGCTTCAGGACTGGACTCCTTCCGAGATGGGTATGAAGTAATCCTCAGTGAGAACCCCTCAACAGCTAATGTGATTGCTCAGGAGTCTCAAAAGCTTGGTAGGATTAGAAAGATGTATGCTAGGCTGAGAAACATTGAGAAGTGGAAGAGAGCAAGAGAGATTAAAAGCAAGGGCAATAATAATGGAAATTGAGCAAAGAGAATCCCAACAATATTAAGAGTAGTTACAGATTAGCAACATTATAAGCTGTGTACTGGAAATGTATGACTTTTAGGAGGTGAATTATATGTTACAGATGATATTTTTTCATCCAAGAGAGTAGGATTGAAAAAAGAGTAAAGAGATTTGTACCTATGTATTAAGCTGAGTGTCTAATATTTTTAGTTTGACATCACCCAGGACTGGAGTTGTGGACTTCCAGTAAAAAATAAATAAAAGGCAAATTATACTTTTAGTCTGAGTCATCCAACAATGTGGTAGTTTCAACTTCATCCCTATATATTTAATTGAGTCAATTTCATCTCTCAACTATTATTTATGTCAATTATGTCATTTAATTTTCAAAATCAAGTCAATTTTAATTTCAATAAAATCAACTTATGAGAATAAAATTATCATAAATTTTAAAATTGATGGGTAACATTGACTTCATTTTGAAGATTAAAGGATGAAATTAACACATTTAATTGTTGATGGGACTTCATATTGAAATTTGAAGGATGAACTTGATACAACTGAATGTATAAAGACTAAATTGAAACTATGACAAATGTACAGAGACTAAAATTATTTATTAGGCAAATTGAAAGTGTGACTAATGTACAGAGACCAAGAACGTAGTTTGGCCTAAATTGAAACAAACAGCAATTCTTTTTATTCAGGAACTAAGAGGCCTTCTTATAGATACCTAAGGAATTAGTGATTTACATATATAGGGGCATTCCTGCTAGTGTTCATTACTGCTTGCAATTTAAAACCACAAACTAGCTGCAAAAATGCTTGCAGCACTGGCTCAATCTTGACAAGAAGTCTTCGCAAGTATCAAAGATCTAATAATCTAAATGACCATTATTTATGGTCTGTTTGGATTGAGGGGAGTATTTCGGCCAAATCTACTCTATTCTACTCTATTCTACTCTCCCTCCTTTGCCCTCAATCCAAACAAGCCATAATCATTGACTAGACTAATATAAATAAATAAATAAACATTAGTATACTTTGAGTTTGTTTGGAACTATTTATTTAGTTGAAATTGAAAATTTTTTGTTGAAAGTACTGGCTGATAAAGTTAAAAAATAATTAAAATAGTACAGTAAGATTCATTAATAGTACCAAAAAGTATAATAAAACTCATGAACAATAGAAAAAATAAATTAAATAGTAATAAAAATAAATTATACAATAAAAAAGCTGCACTTTTCAGCTTTTAAGACACGGGAGAGAGGTTGATTAAAAAGAAGATATAAATTATAACTACCAAACAACTGCAAAAAGGTTGGTCTATACCTATTGACTACCTACCTTCTCAATCACAATAATTTTCCAAGATCTGTAGAATTCTGTAACCAAAAAAAGCATTCAAATTTCAACCCTTCTTGTTATATTTTCACACAGACAAATCTTACAGATATGGTCATATGGGAAGGGACCTAAAGCCTCAATCCATGTGGTTACTAATTGTCAAACAAGAAAAAAAAAGAGCCAATCTTCTATTTTTATGCTCTCAATTTTCCAACTAAACAAACTTGGTACACAACAAATATGGGTCTGTTTAGTAAGAGATTTTTAGTAATATTGTGAAAAATAAGTGTGGGTTAAAAAAAGTTGTAGAAATATATGTGGCGAAACGGGCCTAGTTTATAGTTTTTTGCAAAGTTCGACTTCGGACTTCCCTCAATTTTCCTACGAAACATTAAACATCTAGTGGTCATAACTACATAAACAAAATGACAAATCGAAAAGCACTAATAAAATAGACAATAAAACAGACTAGCAAATCTAGGGAGAGCATTGAAGAACAAACCAACAAAGCAATAATTTTAACAACCAATGTAAAGTAATGCACATCGTATATATACTAACTGAAGAGCCTTGAAGTTACTCTTGTGAGATGCCATGTGACCTTTAGTATTCTCAGACTGGAATTAACGTTGATAGGGAAAATTTTGTTCTTCTGTTTGAAACACAAATTACACGACGTAGTTTTGGGATTTTTTTTGGTAGGAAAAAGTAGTAAATAATGCTGAATTTGTTTATGGAAGGCTAGAAACTTAATTATAGAAAATTGTATCCAATTAATAGCATTTCTTTTTTGATTCACCAAATTTTTTTTGGGTAAATCAAGAATTAATATAAACAGAAAAAAAAAAAAAAAGGATCAGAGTAAGGCATGAGATTAGCTTCTTTCCAGTACTTTTTTAATTGGAATCTTCTTTTATTTTAATGAGAAATTATCATATCACTCACTAACTAACTAAAAGGTGAAAATTAAAACCCATTACCACTTGTCATTATTATTTAGGCGTAAATGCACTTTTAGTCCCTACATTTTGACGTTTTTCCGTTTTAGTCCCTACATTTTAATTCTTTGCACTTTTAGTCCCTAAACCAATTAACGCATGTTATTTACATCCTTTCCGTCAGTCAACCGACGGAAATAGCTAAGGTGGCAGTCGGAAGAATTAAAATACTATAAAAATGCCACATCACCCATGACACATCAGCATAAAAATTTAAAAAATTAATTTTAACTAAATAATAAAATTAAAAACTAAATTAAAAACTAAACTTAAGCTCTTGTGAACCTAGACCCAATCACCCATGAAGTTTAGTTTTTATTTTTACATTAGCTCTTGTGAACCCAAACCCAATTCCCACGAACCCAGATCTGTGAACCCAGATAGACCAAACCCCCCACGAACCCATCAGCTCTTGTGAACTCAGGGGACGGCAGTGGCTCCAGGCAGCCATGGTGGCGACGGCGACGGCTTCAGATGGTCTCAATGGTGACGTCTGGACTCCCCAAACTCTTCTCGTGTGTCTCTTTTTGGATTTGGCCTGTGTAAGTCTTAGATTTAGAAAGAGAGAGAGAGAGAGGGAGAGAATGAGATGAGGCCGGCAGTTTGGAGCAGATCTAGAAGAAGGGGGCCGGCGATTTGGACCAGATCTAAAGGAAGGGCTCCGGCGGTGGTTTAGAGAGAATGGAACTCGATCTCGGCCTCCATCTCAGCCACCGTCTCGGCCATGATGGAGCTCGCCGGTCTCGGCCTTCATCCCAGTCTTGGCCACGATGGAGCTCGCCGATCTTGACCACCGTCTTGGCGTGGGTTTGGTGACTTTTTCGGTGGCAGTGGTGGTCATGATCTGGAATTTTTGTGGGTTTTAAAGCTGAAGTTCATGTTATGAAGAAATGTGTTTGATCGGCGGGGTGGTGGTGGCTTGATTATGTCGGTCATTGGTGGTGGGATCTAGGTTTGATTATGTTGGTTTGGTTTGATTGTGTTGATTTGGATTTGTTGTGATTGGTTTCTTGATCTGGGTTTAATCTGGGTTTGATTTACTGAGAATTCGATGTTGATTTGCTGGCTTTAATCTTGGGTTGCTGGGTTTGTGTTCTTGTGATGGGTTTGAGTTCTTGGTTGCTGTGTTTGATCTGGAAAGAATACGAAGAACAAGTTGTAAAATCAAGAACAAGCTGAAGAACACGAAGAACAATTTTAATTCATGTGAAATTTAGTTTTTAATTTAGTTTTTATTTTTATTATTTAGTTAAAATTAATTTTTTAAATTTTTATGCTGATGTGTCATGAGTGATGTGGCATTTTTATAGTATTTTAATTCTTCCGGCTGCCACCTCAGCTATTTCCGTCGGTTGACTGACGGAAAGGACGTAAATAACATGTGTTAATTAGTTTAGGGACTAAAAGTGCAAAGAATTAAAATGTAGGGACTAAAACGGAAAAACATCAAAATGTGGGAACTAAAAGTGCATTTACGCCTATTATTTAAAACAAAAGGAGATGTCCAGTTAAAGAAAGTACTAGAGGTAAGCTAAATCCGTAAGGCATAAACCTTTCAAAGTATATGCCAAACAAATCTTAAAACAACAACAAATTGATCTCCAAAAGAGGAGAACCATAAACAACAAAATCTTGTTCTAACTTAGCTCCGGATTTAGCAAGCCGATCAACACATTATTTGGTTTCTCTATAGCAATTTGATTCACCAATTGCTAACATATTACATATGCTGCTTATTGATCCAAGTAATTCGTGTTTGGAAGGTTTTTATCTTTATCTTTAGGCGAAAATACTATCTTCGTCCCAACATTTTCACCTCATTTCCATTTTGGTCCCTACTTTTTAATTTTACTGCATTTAGTCCTTAAAATAAAAAACGCTTTCTATTTTAGTCTCTACAGTCATCTCACTAACAGAATTTGTCTACTTGGCAAATGGATTGTACAGTTGGCAACCTAAATGCTGATGTGGCATTATAATAATAATAATAATAAATTTTATTTGGCATTTTAAAAATGCCATGTCATTTTATTAAAATTAAAATATTAATTTAAACTAAATGAAAAAAAAAACAAAAATAAAAACAAAAAATTACATGAATTATGATCTAAGTTTTTTTTTGAGAAACAATTATGATCTAAGAAAAGAACAACAATAATAACAACAAACCCAAGAACTCAATCTCAATCCCAGATTCAAGAACAACAATAACAACAAAACCAAAAATTTAAAAAAAAAAAAAGAAAATAAAAAAAAAAGAACACAAACCCAGCTCAACCAACACAAACCCAGCTCAACCAAATCAACACAAAGCAAAATTAAAATTGAAATAAGAACACAAACTCAGATTAAACATAAGAACACAAACTTAAATTTTCTAGGATTTTCTTACTCTTTCTTGCCAACCAAACACAAACAAACTAATCTCCAACAACAAACCCACCCTTCGACCCACCACCGGACCCAACAAACCCACCCCACAACCACTGCTTCACAACCATCAACCACCACCTCCGATTTTTGTTTCACAACTACCACCACACCGATCTCAGCCTCTCTCTAAATCCAGATCATAAACCCAGAAATTAAAAAAAAAAAAAAAACGCAGAAATTTAAACCCAGAAAACACACACTTAGATCTGAGATGCAGAGGAACCAAATCCATGAATAAGAACAATGGGAAACCCTTCTCCTTGCACCACATAATGTAAAGCCCACAAAGTTTTCACGACTTAAAAATAACAGAAACATGAACAGCATCGAAAACCAAAAAATGGGTATGAAAAAAACAACCATTCTGACCGCCGGTGCTTGAGAGGCCCACATCTGAGGTGGGGCTTGAACCGTCGCACCGAGCTGGGCTTGTGGTGGAACCATCATGTTGTTGTGGGTGTGGGTGTGGGTATTGTGGCTACTCGGTCTATTGTAGTGGGAACACACTTAGATCTGGGTTTATGATCTTGTGTTTATGTTCAAATATCAGCAACTGATGGGTGTGGCCATGGGGTGATGCGATTGCCGATCTGCTTCTAGGGCTGCTTGAGAGCCTTCCGGGTGCTACTCCGGTGCTTGAAGAGAATAAAGGCGTAGCCTTTGGACTTACCGGAGACGCGGTCGGTGACGGCCTTGCAATCCACGATCTCGCTGTACTTGTAGAAGATGGAGGTGAGGGTTTCGGCGGTGGTGTCCCAGTCGAGGCCATGGATGAAGATCTTGCGGTGGGCAGGGTCCGCATCGGCGAGCTCACGCACGATTTCAATCAAGTCCGGCGTGGATGAATAACCTCCATTGTGTTTGTGTTTGTGTTTGTTCTTGCTGGATGTAAATCAATTTGTGTTTTGTGTTTGTTTTTGTGTTTGGTTCAACTGGATTTTAATTTTGTTTTTTCTTTTTTGTTTTAATTTTGTTTTCATGTTTAATTTCTTACTCACAATTTCAATCAACTGTGTTTGGTTCAATTGGGTTGATGTTCTTGTCCAATATCCTTTTAGATCTAAATTAATGTGTATTTTGGTTTTTAATTTTGTTTTTAATTTTTTTATTTAGTCGAAATTAATAAATTAATTTTTTAAATTTAGATGCTGACGTGGCATTTTTTAATGCCAAATAATATTTTTTATTATTATTTTAATGGCCACGTCAGCTTCCGTTTGCCACCTGTGCAATTTTCGTTTCTGATGTAACGATAGGGATCAAAACGGGAAGCGTTTTCAGGATAGGGACTAAAAACGGTAAAAATAAAATGTAGGGACCAAAATGGAAATCGTGTGAAAATGTAGGGACTAAAATGTGCTTTTCGCCTTATCTTTATTAGTTTTTAGTTGTTTCATGGCTAAGTAAGCATTATAAATACTTAGGGTGAAATGACCAAATTAATTGTCACATTAATTGGGTAAATAAAGGGCCACTCATAGTCATACTAATATGTTCAATTTTACAAACAAATACACAATGATGAAGCCCCACGGTGAAGTTATTTACAAATTTGTACTCCTGGGCAAGCAGAAGCTGAAGCCCTCCTGTGGGTAGGGGTGGCAAATGGGCGGGTTGGGTCATAAATGGGTTGAGTGTATAATTACCTAGTTATCCATTTATGACCCATTTATATATAAATTATTTATCAATTACCTGCCCAACCCATTTAATTAGTAACCCGCCTATTTAACCCAATATGACCAAAATACTTCTAAAACTAGTTGAATACTCTATTGACTTTCAAAATTACCAAAATACCCTCAAATACCCAAAATTACCCAAATACCCAAACCAAAATTTTCCCATCACCATCACACTACAATGCCATCAAACCATTCTTCAAAGGACAACACAGTAATTTCACAAGTTCACACATTAAACGCCCTCCCCAACAAACCACCTCGGTACCAGAGCTTTCCCAAAAAAAACGAAACCCTAATTTCTTAATCTCTCTCTTCTATTTCGATGGGAGATTTCAATCTTCTCTGTGAAGCCGAAGACAAATCGTACATCAAGCGCACCGGTAGCACTCACGGTAGGGACGTGTTGTTCTATATCTTCAGTTTCTTGAAAGGAATCATGCTCTTCACGCTGATCGTTTTGATCGGAATTGGATGGTCATTTTTGAAGCCATATTTACAAGATAAGGAGAAGAAGGTTTTGATGATTGAGATTCCTTTACAGGTTGTGGCAAATGTAGCTCAGGTCGCGATCAATGAGAGCGGTCTGTTCGCATAAGATTGGATTACGTGGAAGCAGATCTTCTTGCTCGTCGATGTGGTGTGTTGCCAGTGCGCAATATACAATGGCGAGTGCAATCTCACACTCCCAATGAAGGATCTCTGGCTCGCAATCTATTTTGAATCTGAAAGTAAATCTAAGGGAAAGTGTTTGGTTACTGAGAAAATTTGAGGGAATAAGTTTTAGATTTTAGAAGGGTTTAGTGGGAATTTGTGGGTTTATTTAATTTTAGATGGGTCTAGTGGGTATTAGTGGATTTATCCATTTAGACCCATCTAATTAAATAACCAAATGGGTCTTTACCCATTTAACCTAAATATTCAAATGGGTTGGGTTAAGACTTATTCAAATAAGGTGGGTAATGAATTGGTTTATGAATATGGATTAAATTGCCACCACTACCTGTGGGCAATGCACCTCGCTATACAAGAACGATGGAGCTTTGTCATCTTTGAAGGAGATGCAAAAAACTGCTTCGATGCCATAACATGCTCAGAGCATATCCTTGATTGGCTTACGAGCACAACTATCAGTAATATCTGTTGTTTGTCTTCTTGTTTTATGTCTGTTAAAAATTTTGTTGGGTTCGGAGGACTTGTAATTTTGCAACTCATGAGATTGCAAGATTTGCTTTGAAGTGATTGAACTCCTTTCTAGGCTTTTGTTTTAATAAAGGAAATCTCCCACCCTCTATTGAGGTAGTTTGTAAGGGGGATTTCTCTGAAGGTACTTCTGTAGGCTCGTTGTTTGTTTAATGACAATTCAGATTAAAAAAAAAAAAAAAAAAACACACACACACACACACACACAATGATGAAGCTAAATTTTAGGGAGATATTAAGTGGAATTAATTGTGCATAATGAGGAAGGAGAGTAAATGGAGAGAAAAATATAGACGAAAGAAAATAGTTTAATTACAAAATTAATTGTAGCCTAAAGCTACAACTTTACTCAATATTTTTTTATTGGAGGCGAATTTTGACAAATTCACTATTGGATCACACTATCTTCTTACTCAAGTGGTAGTAGATTTTAATCTCCACTTTTTATTTAGTTAGTAAATGATGTAGCAGTTTCTCATTAAAACAAAAGGAAATTCCTTTTTGAAAAGTATTGGAACTAAGCTAAATCCTTAAAATTATGCATAAAATATAAGCTTATAGATTATATGGTAAATAATATCTGATTGACACAAAATTTGACATGTGTATTAAAAGCATAAAGAATAAGCAATTTAACAGTTAGATTTTCAAAATATGTAGTAATTTATTTTATTGAGTAGAGTTGTAATCTCAAGTTACAACTAGTTTTGTAGCTAAACTCTGTCATAGGTGAAATTATACTATTAGTCTTTGAAATTTACTTTATAAACACAATTAATTCCTTAAGCTTCAAGTGAGTACTGTTATTAGTTCCTAAAGTTTGAAAAATGAACTCTATTATTCATCTGTTAACTTCTATTAGGCTTTTTTTTTTTTTTTTTTTTTTTTTTTTTTGCCTATATGTCTAATAAAAGATTGATGTGTGAGCTTTTAAAGTAATATGACAACTTTTTATTATTTAAAAATTACACGTCAAAGCCAACTCACAATCTCACTTGTCAAACACACTTAAATTTTATCAAATTATACTTATCCCGAATGGGCCAAACCGCAAACAATCCAAATTCCTTCAACCACCACTGGCCTGGCGTCCATACGAAAAACCAAATACCGATCTAAGATTGCGCAAATACCCCAAATCTTGTTGTACCCATTGCAGTTGACAAATAAACTGCCAAAACTGAACAATTTTAAAAAAATAAAAATAAAAAAATACATCAACAAATTAGTTTGAACAACTAAGCATCCTTATTTCCCAGCCAAAGCCCAAATACACAATCTTGGGCAATTTCCCAGCCAAGAAAACCAAAATCCCAGCCGAAGTCCAACTACACAATCTTGGGCAATTTCCCATTTCCTTGTTAAGATCAAAGGGCCATAGTTCCAAAGACTCCAGAGGCTGTCAAGTCTCAAGTTCAACCAGGTTCCTCTCATTTCTCGTGAAGGAAGCTCCGCTAGCTACTAGCGAGAATAATGGCCCCATCATCTGATTTCGAGTTCAAAGGCTTTTGACTCAACAAATTTTGACTACCGGTTTAGGAAGAATAATTTTAAATAGTAATGTTAAAAATAATTTTTTCTTTAAATAGTTGCCACATCATTAAAAAAATGTCATGTCACCATTCAGTTAGTTAGGTATTTAATATTACTAAAAAAATGTCATGTCACCACAGTTAACAAAATAACTAATTATGTTCATTTTTTAAACTTGAGAGACTGATAGTATTCACTTGAAACTTAAGGGACCAATTGCGTTTATAGGGTAAACTTTAGAGATCAATGATGTAATTTCGCAGAAAATATTCTCTTGGGTGTCGTTGGGGTGATTTTTGATGGAAAATTAGTAAGGCCCAAGTATTTTTTCCCTAGACCTACCAAAATGTAATCTTCCTAAATTGGGAAGAAAATTGGAGTGAAAAATGGAATAAAATTTCTAGATGTGTTCGACCAAAATTCCCTTGTCGAACATTCAAACGAGTTTTGTGTGTATTTTTTTTTTTTTTTTGATTTTGTCATTTTTTCACTCATTTGTTTCCAGTTTTTTCTCCCTTTAATTGTTAACTTTTTTTTTTTTTTTTAAATCTAACAAGAGCATGAAAGTAAATTTATACAAATTACATTTTTCATCATTTTTTTTCCTTACAAACAAAAAAGTTTTTCATTCCTTCACTTTTCCACTCTCAACCAGACACCATAAGGAGAAAACTAAAATCTTTTATATCCCCCACTTTTCCATCTCTTTCCCATTTTCTAATTTCCTACTTTTCCACCCCACAACCAAACAAACACTAATGAAAAGACTTAGGTTATGTTTGATAAACTGTAATAGACACTGTAATGTAATAACTATTCATATAGTTTAGTTATGTTTTTATTACAGGGAATAGTCATTCCTTATAAAATTATGAATAGCTATTTTTTAAAATGAGGAAGAATTATTTATCTCTAAAAAGGTTGTAATAGCTATTCCTTAGTAGATGTAATAATTTCTAACATTAAGAGAATGTTTGGTAGATTGTAATAGGCACTGTCATGTAATAATTATTCCTATAGTTTAACTATTCAATAGTTTAATTATGTTTTTATTACAGGAAATAGCCATTCCTTGTGAAATTATGAATAGCTATTCTTTAAAATGAGGAAGAATTATTTATCTTTAAAAAGGTTGTAATAACTATTCCTTAGTAGATGTAATAATTTCTAACATTAAGAGAATGTTTGATAGATTGTAATAGGCACTGTGATATAATAATTATTCCTATGATTTAGCTATTTAGTAATTTGATTATGTTTTTATCACAAAAAATAGCTATTCCTTATGAATAACTATTCTTTAAAATGAGAAATAACTATTTATCTCTAGAAGGGATGTAATAACTATTCCTTAGTAGGTGTATTAATTTCTACAATTAATATATTTTTAAATAAAAAAAATTTCTATATGCACATAATAATTATGAAAATAAAAATATCATAAAAAATAACTAATTTCTCTTTCAGATTTGAAAAAAAATTATATTTTAGGGAGAAAGATATTTCTTAAATATATCATAAAAATACTTTCATTCTATTGTTTTTAGGGTTCTATTATTATGTTGACAAAACTACATTATTAGTCCTTGAAGTTTACCTGCTGAGCGCAATTAGTCCTTAAAGTTTTAACTGAGCGCTATTAGTCCCTAAAGTTTCAAAACTAGATACAATTGGTATTTTCAATAACTACTATTAGTTTTGTCCTTATATGTCTAATGGAAAAATGAGTTGGCATGCTTTTAATGACATGGCAATATTTTTTATTTTAAAAAAAATCTCAAAAATCTCTCCTCTCCGTTTACCCCTCTCTCTATCTCTCTCCGTTACCTCTCATTCTCTCTCCGTGTAACTTCCGATGAAATCCATGTCAAAAATCTTCAGAGATTGCGAGACAAGGAGATCCGCAAGCGAGAGTTTTGTACATTAGTGCACAGCCTGCATATATGCAATACCTGGAGCAGATCTCTTGCTGTGAACATTTAAAATTAAATTTCTCAATAACCCAATAGGACCCTTTCATTTTCTCCATCTATTTCTCTCTTTTTAAATATTATATAATATGTCTTGGTATTTGACTTGATCATTGGTCTAATCTCTACACAAAAATTCAGCTTGAGTTGAACAAAAAAACTATGACAATCTAGGTAAATTCTTTAAGCGTTGCTTTCCTGGGATGTATATGCTAAAAATTGGGCTTCGTGAATGTTTTAGTTTAGGATCTTATAAGACTTCATGTGTGCTGCCTCTCTTTGAAGATCTGAAGGTTTTTGGAGACTTTGATCCAAATCAAGTGGCTGCTATCTTGAGTCCTCTTTGTCTCGCCGTGTCTATCTTTTTTTTTTTTTTTTTTTATTGTAAACCTGACTGGATTTCATTAATTTGGACCAATGTCCATTGAAATTACATCTTTCAAGATTTGCATTTCAATAATGGGAGGAGTGTCCTCAACCCATATTACACAATCAGATACATTTCTAGCAAACTTAGCTAGCAAGTGAGTGGCTACATTGTTAATTCTTCTTGTGTGCACAACTGTCCAAGAGCTAAACTTCCTAAGGTACCTCTTCACTCCTTCCACAATCTTCAGAATAGGTAATGCAAGTGGTGTTGAGCCTTTAAGTGCTTGAGCAACTAGCAAAGAGTCCCCTTCCACCTCTATGTCCTTCAGTCCCAAATCCCAAGCCAGACAAACTCCCATCTCAACTGCTTTAGCTTATACCTCTAGAGCCCCCCACAGGAATTCAACCCGTTTGCTCATAGCATCCATCAATTGCCCTTTATCATTCCTAATAACAACTCCAACCCCACAGCAGCCTTGTTCCTTAAACACAGCAGTATCTATGTTAACTTTGTACTTACCAGGGAGGGGAGGAACCCAGTGCTTTGTCCGAGAGGTAGTTGGAGTAGCTTTTCCTTGGATTGGTAGGGAGTCACGCACCTCTGTCTCATATTTACTAGCTTCCCAAGCAATGGACTTCCCACTTTTGCAGCTGCCTCCATGCCTTACACAATTCCTGTTATTCCACAAAAGCCAAGCCATGATAGCAAACTCCTCCCAATTTTTCTCTCCAGGTGTCTCCATAAACAACCAGACAACTTCAATGAACTCCCTTGGGGAACGACTTGGACAATCAAGCTTGAGGCTTTTTTCGTTCCATGCCTCCCTTGCAATGTGACACCCCCACAAGATGTGTCCTGAAGATTCACTTTCCTCACATAGATCACACCTATCCTCTAGCAAGACTTTGCGATGCATTAGGCACTGTTTTGTAGGGAGAACATTCTTGCACGCACGCCACATGAAATGCTTGATTTTATTTGGGCACCTTAAGTTCCATATCATCTTCCATATTGCTACCATTTTGGAGTTGTCAGAGCAGCCGGGACTAGCATCGCCACCGTTTGTGTCTGAGAGGTACTTGACTGCAACATTATAGGCACTCTTGACCGAGAACATACCATTTGCAGTCTTTGCCCAAACTTGTGAGTCCTTCGGGTTCATGGGGCTGATTAGGATGCTTAGGACAGCCTCGGCTTCATGGGGAAGGAAGAAGCTCCTCACCCTTTCCACATTCCATTCAGCTCTATACCGTACAATCAGACCTTCCACTTTCTCATTCGCTTCCGGTGATGGTCGTGGTGAGACCACTCTGCCTGACTCTGTTAAGGGCAGCCACCTGTCATCCCAAATTTTGATGATTCTACCATCACCCACACACCACCTAGCCCCTTCCTGCACCACTGGTCTGCCAGCCAACAAACTTCTCCAAATGTAGGAGGGGTTTTTCCCTACCTAAGCTTCCATAAAAGAAGATTTGGAGAAATACTTCGCTTTGAGCACTTTGTGAACTAAGGAGGTTGGATTTTGCAATATTCGCCATCCTTGTTTTGCGAGGAGCGCAAGGTTGAAAGCTTTTAAATCCTGGAATCCCAGACCTCCATCTACCTTCAATTTGCATAAATTCTTCCAAGATACCCAGGCAATCTTCCTTTCCTTCTCTTTCCTTCCCCACCAAAACCCGCCAACCATAGAGTTTATTTCCGAGCACAAAGAGTTAGGGAGCTTAAAACAATTCATTGTGTAAGTTGGTGTAGCCTGTGCAACAGCTTTTATGAGTATTTTTCTTCCGGCATTAGACAGCAACCTCCCTTTCCAACTCGCTATTTTCCTGCCCACTTGGTCTTTAATGCGGTTAAAAGCCTTCTTTTTACCCCTCCCAACCATTGGAGGTAACCCCAAATATCTCTCATATTGTTGGACAATTTGGGCCCCGAACGTTTCCTTCACAAAATTTTGGATTTCCCCACTTGCGTTCTTGCTAAAAAACAAAGAAGTTTTGTCCCTATTGAGCTTCTGTCCCAACTCTTTCTCATAGGTATCTAACACCAAGGCCACTTGCTTGCATTCCTCCATGGTTGCTCTACAAAAAAAGATGCTATCATCTGCAAAAAACAAGTGCGAGATCAACGGTGCTTGTCTACTTACAGCCACCCCCTTAATCAATCCCACAGCTTCCTTTTGTCTAATCATTGCTGACAGCCCCTCGGCGCACAATACAAACAAATACGGGGATATAGGATCCCCTTGGCGTAAGCCTCTCGAAGGAGTAATGTTACCCCTTGGTTCCCCATTAATGAGTACCAAATAAGACACTGTTGTTACACACATCATGATCAAAGAAATCCATTTTTCATTAAACTCCAGCTTACGCATTATTGACTCAAGGTAAGCCCATTCAACCCGGTCGTAGGCCTTACTCATATCCAATTTGATGGCCATTAGCCCTTCCTTCCCCTTTCTCTTTTTGGCAATAGAGTGCATGGTTTCAAAGGCCACCATCACATTATACGTTATAAGCCTCCCTGGCACAAAGCACTTTGTGCTTCATTAATCATTGCATTCAGAATTTTTTTCAACCTATTCGCCAGGACCTTCGATATCAACTTATAAATTACATTGCATAGACTGATAGGACGGTATTCAGTTATCTTCTGGGGATTTTTGGTTTTTGGGATCAAGCATATGTATGTATCATTTATTCCCTTTGGCATCACCCCAGAGTTAAGAACCTGTACTACACAATTTGATACACTAGGTCCAACAATATCCCAATATTTTTGGTAGAAGATAGGGGACATACCATCAGGCCCGGGTGATTTTGTTGGATGCATTTGTTGGAGCGCTCGCCATACTTCAACTGCCTTAAATTCTTCTAGCAGCTCTTTGTTCATTTCGAGGGTCACTCTCTTGTCCACTGCTTCCATACTTGCATCAAAATTCACTGGTTGATCTGAGCTAAAGATTGCAGAGAAGTACTCGAGAATTAGCTTCTCTGTTGCCCCTTGCTCCTCATGCCATACACCCCCCTCATCCATCAACCCCCCAATTCTATTTTTCCTTTGTCTTTGGCTAGCGGTGGTATGAAAAAATTTTGTGTTTTTGTCTCCATTTTGCAGCCAAAGCACTCGAGACCTCTGCTGCCACATAACTTCTTCCCTGGTATGAAGCTCATTAATCTCTTTCCGGATGGCTTGAATATCCTCAGCTGTTTCATGGAGTAAATCAAGTGCTGGAATGATAGAAAATTCGGCAATGTGTATAAAATCGCCGTGTCTATCTGATGTTTCATGTTTGGCTAAAATTTACAGAGAGAGAAAGGGGTACCAAGGAGGAAAAGAGACTTTAAGGTTCCATTAGAATTTTGGTGACTTGGTTTCTGGGTTGTATTTTTAAATGAAGTGTCAAATTTTGATTCGGCCACTTAAGTTACATTGCAACGATTATACTTTTAGACATTGTAGCTGATATGACAAGGTTGCCACATCATTAAAAATATGCCTACTCGTTATTTCGTTAAACAAGTAAGCAAAGAAACTAACGGAAGTTAGTGAAGTGAGCAATTATGTTTAGTTTTAAAACTTTAAGGACTAATAACACTCTATTGAAACTTCAGGGACTAAAAGCGCTCAATATGTAAACTTTAGGGACCAACAGTGTAGTTTCGTCTATTATGTTGTCACTAAACAAAACAAATGAATAGTAATAAGTATTACATTACAACATTTTGTATTCTTTTTTTGATAAACTGCATATTCATTCAAGAAACTAAAGAGAAAAACAAGGTACGGCACCTCCCTTACAAACTGACTCAATGGTGGGTGGGAGATTGCCATTAGAAAAACAAAATGGGTGGGATGAAGTCAAAGCGAATCTTGCAACTACATGGGTTGTACAATTGCTGTTTCTTCGAACCCAGCAAAAGGTACAAGACGAAAAAAGAAGAAGAAGACAAGCTATGGATATTGCTGTTGAGAGTGTCTAGAATCCAGTTAGAGGCCCGCTCAGGATGGTTCAACGCGTCGAAGTATATTTTTGCATCTCCCTCAAATATGACTAATCTCCAGTGCTGTTGGGTTACGAGCTGGACTACCCATAGTAAGGCCGATGCTTCTGCCTGTAATGGGGAACAATGATGGTGGACTTTGCCCCAAATGAATAGCACATCTCCCCTGTAATTCTGAGCTACCACAGCTAAGGCAGATTTGGAGGAAGCAAGAGCAACATCCACAATAATTTTGACATGATCTGTAGAAGGAGGAATCCAGATGGAAGGGTTTGTTGTTGTTGGATTGGTATGGATGTGAAGGGAGTATACCTTTGATAACTCTTGAAACTTCGCATTGACATTCATCATGGCCTTGGACAAGATAGGTTGATCATCTTGAACAAGCTTAAGGTTTCTTGCCTCTAGATCTCTTCAATAATGAGGGCCATGTTTAGGGATATGGCCCATCGTTCATTTACTGGAACAGGGGCATTTGGTGGATTTAAGATCAATTTCAAAATGTCCTTTCCTAAGTTTAGCAAGTCAGAATTGATCCTTAGACCCCAACTTGAAGTTGCCCATAAGGCTCTGGCGAATCGACACTCAAAGAACAGGTGACTGCTTCTCTCAACTTCCGCATTACAGAGAATGCACAATGGATTAGTATGCTGGATTCTTCGCTGAATGTTCTCTCTTGTGGGAATGGCATTGGCTCCAAACCTCAATAACATCATTTAAAGACGCTTTGGGAGCCTAGCTTTCCACAGATTTTTCCAGTGGGACATGTCTTGATTGTTGCTACTAGAGTGGGTGAACGCCACTCGATGAACTGATTTGACAAAAAAGGCTCCTTTAGAATTAGGCAGCCAAATGAGTTTGTCTTGCCTAAGAGAGTGTGGGATAGGTATGGTAAGGATGGCTTGAGCAACCACTAATTCAAAGACTACTTTTA
The DNA here is from genome assembly GCA_033629205.1 of Lithocarpus polystachyus. Lineage (NCBI taxonomy): Eukaryota > Viridiplantae > Streptophyta > Magnoliopsida > Fagales > Fagaceae > Lithocarpus > Lithocarpus polystachyus. Next base: position 9,884,725 of record CM066163.1, on the reverse strand, counting down.
CCATGTCTTCATTCCATGCATTTGAGGTATGATCTAATAGATGATGAGCTTTGATGGGGAGCTGATAGTAGTCTTCAATTCTTGGCCTTGGTTTAAAGCCTTTGATCTAAGGCACCCAAGGATCAGTCCATACATCGATGGATTTGCCATCTCCCAAAAGGAAACATGCTCCTTTTTCAATCAGACTCTTAGCTCTTTCGATTGCTCTCCAGGTAGGGGAGGCTGATTTTCTTGGTTCTGCTCTAAGCCAATCTTCTTTGACTTTATACTTCACTCTCGAAACCTCCATACAGATGCTTTGATTACCGGAGGCAACCATCCATGCTAACTTAGCTAGAAGTGCAGCATTAACTTCTCTAGTTTTTTTGAAACTGAGACCTCCTGCACATTTAGGTCTACACAGCTTATCCCACTTTTTCCAAGAAAAAAACCTTCCTTCTTTCTCTTTAGGTTTCCACCAGAACCTTCTAGAGAAAGTGTCATGTTTGTCACAAATTTTGGCCAAGATGCTAAAGGAGGATATAGTGTAGTTGGGAATGGCCTGAGTTACAAAGTTTATAAGAGTGCATCTACCTGCCCAGGAGAGACATCTACTTCTCCATCCTGAGAGTTTTGCTTCCACTTTGTCTAACAAAAACTTGAAATCTTTGGATGGTGATCTGGACAAGAACATTGGTGCTCCAAGGTACACTGCATATCTTTTGAGACTCTTCATATGTAGGATTTGCTTTATGGCTTTTCTATTGCACGGTCCGGTGTGCTTTGAAAAGAAAATTCCAAATTTTCCTCTATTTTCACTCTGTCCAGACTAGCTACAATATTTTTCCAGGCAATTAGCAATCCTTTGAACATCATTTCTTGTTGCTTTAGAGAAAAGGACTATATCATCTGCATACATGACATGCATGAGGGCAGGCCCTCTAGCGCAAGGTTTAGCTTTGCTGATATTGCCAGTGCTTAGCTCTATATCTAACATCCTTGATAAAACTTCCTGCCCTAGAATAAAAAGGTATGGTGAGAGCGGGTCACCATGCCTTAGTCCCCTACTTGGATTGAAACGATCTGATTTGCCTCCGTTTACCAGGACTTCAAAGGATAGCAACGTGATATAGATTAGAATCCAATTAATGAAGATAGAGTTGAACCCCAAGTTTTTTAAGAATAGCATGGATAAACTTCCAATTAATTTTGTCGTATGCTTTTTGGAGATCAAGCTTGATGGCCATGAATCCAGATTTGACCTTCATGGTTTTAAAACTATGCAAAAGCTCATGAACAATAACCTGGTTTTCAACAATCCACCTACCTGGTATAAAGGTCGATTGACAAGGAGAGATGATCTTGTGGAGGAGAGGTCTTAGCCTTGCAACAAGAAGCTTGGAAATGACTTTGTAAACTACATTGCAGATGCTTACAGGGTGAAAGCTGTTCACTGATGTTGGGTTGGTCATTTTTGGGATGAGAACAATGAAAGAGCTATTAGCTTCTCTAGGCAAACAACCATCAGTGAAGAATGATAAGACCGCATTGGTGACTGCATCCCCAACCGTAGGCCAAAATTCCTTATAGAACAGGCAAGGAACCCGTTGGGACTAGGAGCTTTTAAGTCCTGCATCTGGAAAATAGTTTCTTTAATCTCTTCTCAACATGGGATTTTTTTCAGCAGTGAATTCTCCTCCTTGGAGATACAGCTGGTCATAAGGTTGTCGAGCTGTTCTGGAAAGGATGCATTCTCCTCAGAGAATAGGCTTTTGAAGGATGAGAAAAAGAGATGCCTGATTTGATTTGAGCTCATAATCCAGTGGCCTTCCTTTGACTTAATGGCATCGATATTGTTCCTCCTCCTCCTTATAATGGTAGAAAGGTGGAAGAATTTTGTGTTTCTATCTCCTTCTTTCAACCAGAGCTCACGAGATTTTTGCTTCCACAAGATTTCGCTTCTAAATAACCATTCTGAAAACTCTACTTGGAGTTCTTCCTCAATTCTGCCATTGTTCTCCGAGGGTGGCCTTTTTTGAACTTCGGTGATCTTTTCCATAAGAAGGTTTATCCTGACTTGGCAGTGCCTAAACACCTCTTTATTCCACTTCCGAAGTACTTCTTTAGTGTTAGCTTGCTTTTTATATAGCTTTGTAAAAGTTGGACCTCTAGCTTCCTCATTCCATGCCTTTTCCACTATTGAGTTGCATCCATTGTCCTTGATCCAAGCGGCTTCAAACCTGAACGGTCTGTGGGCAAAGCTATCTTCTGGATTGGCATTTAACAATATTGGGTTGTGGTCTGATTTTAAGGCTCCCAAGTGAGTTATATTAGCTTTGGGGAATGCTAGGCGCCATGATATGCTAGCAATGCCTCTGTCCAACCTTCTTTTAATAGCGGAGCTTCCCTATCTACCTCTAGCTCATGTAAAAGAATTACCAGAAAAATCCAAGTCAATAGCTCCAAACTCGAAGATTAGCTCTTTGAGATAATTGGTGGCTGAGGAGCCTCTGCATCGTTTCCCTTCGAGTGTCTCTTTATCATTTGTGGTGAAGTTGAAGTCACCAATGCAGACCCAAGGACATTGACAGGAATTGAGAAGCACCATAAGATTCTCCCATGCTTTTTGTTTCTTGGCTGGGTAGGGGGGGCCGTAGAAATCCACCATAATCCAATCATAGAAGGCATTAGACACTATGATTGCAATAAGATTTTTATTATATTCCACCTGGTGGATTGATAGACCAGGTTTCCACATGACACATATACCACTTACAGAACCTTTGGCCTCAACAACACACATATCAGAAAACTTTATTGATTTCAACACATCCTTCATCCTAGAAACAGAGGCTTTGGTTTCACTAAGAAAAATAATATCTAGGTAATTCCCTTTTATTTGAGCCTTAAGCGCTCTTACTGTCGCGGCATTACAGATGCCATGACAGTTCCAGCCTAGGATTTTCATGGGGAGGTTGGGGGTTTGTTAAGGCCTGCCTCCTCGGCCATAACAGTAGTAACAGAGCTCACCTTGGCGTGCTGGGTTGCCTGAATTGATAAAATGAGCTCCCCTTGGGTTACAGAGTTGTTTAGAATTGATGAATTAAGCCTTTCCTTAAGACTGAAATGATCCACTCTAGCATTGGGGGTGAAGGTGACTGTCTCAGGTTCGTAGCAATTCGCTTTAGGGCCGTGAATAGTGAGTTTGATTCTTTTGGCAAATTTAACGAGCTCTTACTTTGAGACCTTTCTTTTGTGGGTGGGAATCAGGTTAAAGGTTTCATCCTGGGCGTTTCGTGGTAGTATGTCTTGGGATGGAAGATAGGTATAGGGTTCTTACTTTGAGATTGTGGCAGTGGGGGTTGGGATAAGGTTGATTGGAAAGAGAGCTGGATTAGGTTGGCTTTGTTATCAGGATGTATTTCACTGTTGGGCAGTAAGGTAGTTCTAGGTTGCTCACTTGTGGGCCGAAACCAGGGGGGAAAGTTGGGCTTGGATCATCTATGTGGGTCATGATGGTTGGTAAAAATTGGGCTTTTTGGTCCGTATGTGGGTCAGAGGGGATAAGGGAGGATTTGTTTACGTGTGTGGATGAGACAACCAACTGGTGCAATGTGGGCCCCTTGGGTGTATCTTCCTCCTGGTTAGTGGTTTGGTACAGCTTTGTCTTGAGGGAACTACGCTCCTGAGGTACACTATTATGGTAGGGAATGTGTGCCTCGGCCTGGTTTGTTAACGTTGCTTGATGCGTTGGCTGAATCGTGGGGGTCTTAGCCGCATTTGAAAAATCTTTAGTGGGGGTTGCTGGTTTAGTAAGGGGGTCGGGCTTATGGAATAACTTGGTTGTTGGTTGAGCAAGGTGGTTGGGCTTGTGGAATAACTCCGACGGAGTGGTATTGTTTTCTACTCTCAGCCATGGCCATGAGGCAATGAGCTCATGACTAAATGGGTTACGGATTAAGAAAATTTTACCTTGGCAAGCATGAATCTCATGACCAATCAACCCATAGCGGTAACACACGTCTGCTAGTTTCTCATATCTCAAACTAATCCAGAGAAGGGAAAGGTTGTTTCTAGACAAGAAAATACCTGGTATGAGAGGTTGTTGTAAGTCGATTTCGATTTGAATACGTATGAATCTTTTACAGGCACCACCTCCTTCTCCGGCTAAGTCGACCTCGACGACCTTTCCAGCTCTTTCACCTAGCAAGCGGAGGTTGTTTGGTGATCTCCAAAGTTCAGGGAGCCCATGTACCTGTACCCAAAACATAGAAGAAGAGAAGGAGATCTCATGCCACGTCAGGGAGGGATTCCACTGCTTTAGAACTAGATGTCCTCCTCTGATAGACCAAGGTCTTCTGCGAAAGGCATTGGCCATGCCTGCTTCATGTTGGAAATGGAACATAAAAACATTGTTCTCAAGCCAACTCACTCGGATCTTAAAAACTGGTCTCCACACTCTGTTACCACATCTGATATTATGGATAAACCTATAGGTTTGTGTGTAATGAGCTTTCCTAGTAAAGCCCATGAAGATATGTTACTGTTATCTTGGTTTGGAGGGAACTCTAGGCAAGTGTCTATCCATGTGCTGTTCTCAATCCTAGCAATGAGGTCTAAAACCTCCATTGTAGCATGAGGAGGCAAAACCCAAGGTAGGTAGGCTAATCTGGGATGGAGCAAGATGGATTAAAGGTAAGCAAAGGGTAGCAACAGAAAGAGGAATAAAACTGGAGTGCTGATAGGCAGCAATTGATAGGCAGAATGGCTAAAAGTCAGAGTAGGTTTTTGGGAAGAGGATAGGGCAAAGGATAGGGGTTAAGGGTGCTACGGAGAGTGCACAGATTTTTTTTTTTTTTGTATAGGGTGATCACTAGAAGACTTTTGTATTCCTTTAGTACACTAAATGTGAATTACAATACGAATGGTAACATTTACTACAGAAAAAAAATGTTTTTTTTAGGCAAAAAAGATATAAATTAATGGAATATTTGACGAGACTAATTAATAGTGTACATTTAATGATATTTTATTAGGAATTTATGGATTACATTTGTCTATTATAATTTGCCAAACATGTCATAATATATTTCCAAATAAAAAACTTTTTATATCCATGTAACAATTATGGAAATAAAAAATCATCAAAAAATAACTCATTTCTCTCAAATTTAAAATATATTATTTTCTAGGAAATATAATTATATGAGTGAAATATTTCCTAAAATAGATCTTAAGTTTTATTCTAATGTTACAACTCACAACCAAGCTAATGAATATGTTTAATTATTCAATTACAACACATTTTATTCTCAGTAATAAATGTTATTATTCCTGTTGTGAGAAAGTTTAACCAAAAATAAAATAAAATAAATTTAGCCAAAAACGGAAAAAAGAAGAAGAAGAATATTTGATGAGACTAATAATGTACATTTAATGATATTTTTAAAGGAATTTATGGATAACATTTGTTAATAATACATAGAAACCCTAGAGTAAGCAATAGGGTTGAGATGGACAAATCAAATTGCACATGCAGACCCAAAGAAGAGGAAGGGACAAAGAAGATGAAGCAATTGAGTGTAGCTTTCTTTGTTCTTCTTTTGATTCAAAACTATGGGATTTTGCTGCATGCAGACCCAAATGATGGGTTTGTGACAACCAAAGGAATTCAGCTTATGTTGAATGGGAGACCCTACCATGCAAATGGGTTTAATGCCTACTGGATGATGTACGTGGCCTTTGACCCATCTCAGAGAGACAAAGTTTCAACTGCCTTCCAAGATGCTAAAAAGCATGGCCTTACAATTGCAAGAAGTTGGGCTTTTAGTGATGGAGGAGTTAGACCTCTGCAGTCCTCTCCCGGCTCTTACAATGAGCAAATGTTCCAGGTTAATTAGTTTTTATTTTTCTTTTGGTTCATTTGATCCAAAAACTAATTATCACTATAAGAAAAAAAATGTTTATAACGAAAAAAATTGTTACAATAATATCAGAATTTATTGTAATAGTTGACGCGACGTGGTGCAATAAAATATGAGATAATAGATTTGTGCAATAAAAAATTTTGTCACAATAAACTTCAAATATTTTAGTGACAACTTTGATGCTATAATTTACAACTTCAAATATCTTGTAACAATAGATTATTACTTCATGAATTTTATTTCAAATTTACAATAAATTGCAAATAATTGATAAAAAGAATTCAAATCAAATTATAGCTACAATATATTCGTTGTAATAAACAATTATATTATATTTTTCATTGTAATAGATTGTAAAATAATTGATATCAGATTATTGCAATGATATTTTTGTTCTAACTTCATGTTTGGCATTACAATAGAATATAAAATAATTTATGTAAAGTTATTACAATGATAACTTCGTTGTCATTTATTTTTATTTTTTTTTTGTTTGTTGAGTAGATTGCAAAATAATTCGTATCAAATTTTTCAATAATTTTTTCATTTTAAGTTTTTTCAACAAATTTTCCCAATGCAATTTGGTATTAAAATATATATTGTAATTGAAAATTAGAAGTTATTGTAACTAATTATTGTTGATGTAATGACCTACCATTTTTAAGTTACTATTGCAACAATTTTTTATTTGTAGATGCGGTATTGTATTTAATACTATTATACTAATTTTGTTGTATTAGTACTTAATGCCATAGATTTATTTTGGTGTAGTGTATTAATAAGCAAGATTATTATTATTATTATTATTATTATTATTATTATTATTATTATTATTATTATTATTATTATTATTATTATTTTCTTTTGAACTTTTTTTATTATTGAAAATTACACCCCACATTTTACACATACCACCCCTAAACTTTCAGAATGTATAATTACCACCAAAACTATAACTTGTGTTTCATTTTGTACCCTATCGTCAATTGGACGGTTAACTTGGACGAAAATCATGTCACATGCGACTTAAATGACCTCTGAATACGTTGTATCACTTGAAAAAACCAATTTGCCCCTCTTCAATTCCTTAAAAAAAAAAAAAAAAAAACGTTTAACAAATTTAATCCTTGTGATGCTACGTAACGTTTGTTTCAAGGGATTGAAAATGGGCAATTTTTTCTTTTCATGTGATGCCATGTATGTAGTTGTCCCATGAGTTGCAGGTTACATGTTTTTTTTTTTTTTTTTCCTATCCAAGTTAACAGCACCATATGGTAGACTATAAAGTGAAATACAAGTTACATTTTGAAAGTTTAACGTGATAAGTGCAAATGAGTGTATAGTTTAGGGCAGTAACATGTAATTATCCCTTTAATGGTTTTTTTTTTAGCCATTTCTTTTTCTTGTTTTGGTTTTATTTTGTAGGGGTTGGATTTTGTAATATCTGAAGCTAAAAAATATGGGATTAAGTTGGTGTTGAGTTTGGTTAATAACTATGCGGACTTTGGAGGAAAAAAACAGTATGTGGACTGGGCTAGGGGTCAGGGCCAATCTATAACATCCGATGATGATTTTTTCACCAATTCTGTTGTGAAGGGATACTACAAGAATAATATCAAGGTAGATTACACTGTAAACTCTCTCTTTTGAGCTAGCTGTATATTAAATGTTTCATATTATAAACTTGCTCTTTGATTTTTTTTTTTTTTTTTTTGGCTAAGTAATTGGATGGTTGGGTCGACCATAAATAGGAAGTTGAAATTAGTGGTATATGAATGATGAATCGTGAAGCATTAGCTGTATTATTTCCTCTACTGTTTTTTTTTTTTTTTTTTTTGGTAATCTGATAAGAGTTTGCATTAATTTGCTAGTAGTTTGGCAAATTGTGGTAGACCACTTTTAACAACTTTGGACAAAGGAAATAAAAGTTGCACTGAAAATTGCTTCTTTGTAAATTCAAGAATTTGGTAATTTTATTTTGGGGAAGGCTGGCTTTACACATTTTATGACACAAGTAAAACTAGTATTTTCCTTGTTCTATGTGATTAACAATTTTATTGTTTTGTGTAACAGACTGTTCTTACAAGACGTAATAGCTTGACTGGAATTGCTTACAAAGATGATCCAACCATAATGGCCTGGGAGCTTATCAATGAGCCCAGGTGCCCTTCGGATATATCAGGAAAGGCCATTCAGGTTAGCACACCGGACTCTATTGCATTTTTGCTACTTAAAATAAGGAGTAATTTCTTTTAAGGGAACATTTTTCTTTTCCATTTATGCTGTAGATTTCTGCGTTGTACATTTTTTTTTTTTAAGGAAACAGTGACTATGACTTTGTACTTGCATTAGCATCGGTTAAGAAACAGTTGGTTTCATCAATGCCTTTTTAAAAAACATAAAGGTCGTATCCAATATATTTAGCTGCAATTTTTGCAGGGTCCAAGAGAAGTGAATAAGTCATTAGTTTTTTTTTTTTTTTTTTTTGAGAAAGATTGATTCTTGGACTTGAACCCTGACTTATCATTTTGAATGGAAGGCATTTGTCATGGCACAAAGGCTTGCAGAGCTGACCTCTTCGGTCTTCCCTATGCCTTAAGCATAAGGAAATGTGAAACATGGCTATTATTATGTCATGTTGCAATGGGCAAAGGAAAGCATATATATATATATATATATATATAATGTGTGTGTGTGTCAGTGTGTGTGTGTGTGTGGGGGGGGGGGGGGGGGGGGGGGAGGGGGGTGGTGTGGGTGTGGGTGTGGGTTTAATGTTTTACTATAATGCGTTTCTCGACAGGCCTGGATTACAGAGATGGCACCCTACTTGAAATCCATAGATGGAAAACACTTGCTAGAAGTTGGTCTGGAAGGGTTTTACGGAGCATCAAAGCAGCGATCGAATCCTAATAATATCCAGGTAGGGACAGATTTCATTACAAATAATCAAATCCCTGGCATTGACTTTGCCACAGTTCACGCATACCCTGATCAATGGTATGGATTCAAGTTTCTGCTTAAAAGTTAAAACTAACAATTAACTAGCAACCATTTCCTTAAGGAGGTTTTTTTTGTTTGTTGAGCAGGTTGCCTGGCTCAAGTGATGAAAGCCAACTCTCATTTTTGACCAGTTGGCTTAATGATCATATTCAAGATGCACAGAATATCATTCACAAGCCAGTTCTCTTTGCTGAGTTTGGAAAATCTTTGAAGTCATCTGGTATTGCACAAAGGGACCAGCTTTTCAAAACAGTTTACTCAACAGTCTATTCATCTGCAAGTGGTGGAGGTGCAGCCATTGGCGGCTTGTTCTGGCAACTTCTAGCTGCAGGAATGGATACTACCCGAGATGGGTATGAAGTAATTCTCAGTGAGAATTCCTCAACAGCTATTTTGATTGCTCAAGAGTCTCAAAAGCTTAGTAGGATTTGATAATTGTATGCTAGGCTGAGAAACATTGAGAAAAGGAAGAAAGCAAGGACAATAAGAATGAAAATTGAGCGACAACAATTATAGGAGTAGTTACAGATTACCAGCATTATAAAATGTGTACTGGAAATATGACTTTTAAGGGGTGAATTAACTGTTAAGTGTCTAATATTTTTAGCTTTCCGTGGAGTCATGGGCTTCTAGTAAAAATAAATAGAAGGCAAATTATACTTTTAGTCCTTCAAAAATGGGGTAATTTCAAATTCTTCCCTATTCATTTAATTGTGTCAATTTCATCTCTCAACTTTTAATTATGTCATTTAATTTTCTAAATCAAGCCGATTTTATTTTTAATAAAATCCACTTATAAGAATAAAATTTACATAATTTTGATTTTATTTTTTTGAGAGACATAATTTTGAAAACTGATGGGTGACGTTGACTTCATTTTGAAAATTAAAGGATGAAATTAACACATCTAATTTTGACAGATCTCATATTGATAGTTGAAGGATGAACTAAATACAATTAAATGTATAAAGATAAATTTGAAACTATGACAAATGTGCAGAGACTAAAATTATTTAGGCAAAATTGAAAGTGTGACTAATGTACAGAGACTAAGATTGCAGTTTGAACTAAATTGAATCAAGCAACAGTTCTTTTTATTCAGGAACTAGGAGGCCTTCCTACAGATATCTAAGGAACTAGTAGTTTACATACATAGAGGCATTCCTGCTAGTGTTTATTACTGCATGCAATTTAAAACCAAAAACTAGCTGGCTAATGCTTGCAACACTGGCTCAGTCTGGACATGAAGTCTTTGCAAGTGTGAAAGATCTAAATGACCGTTCCATCTTTAATTGTTGCATTCTTCAGTATGACTGCAATCCCTGACCGAATGTAAAACCCTTCGTTTGGCCTTTCTGCTTCCTCAACACCCTGAGAAGTCAAAAAAATTTCCTTAAGCAGTGTAAATGAACAGTAATACGCCATTCTTTAATAACTTGGATAAGCTTGAAGTGCAAAGCAATTCAAAATTTAACGAGCGCAGAAAGCCATTCTTACATCACCATTTGCAATGACCACATCTCTTCCAATCCTGGCATTCTTATCAATTATGCAATTCCTTCAAGATAGTTGACATTATAAATTAGTTAATAGACTAAGGCATATCGTTATGAACTTCTAAGACAGCATTCAGTTGTGAAACATTAATCACTTCTCATTATTCCCTATCACGAGTGTGCAAACATACATGCACTGGGATTAGTAACGCAATTAAAATCTTACCTGATTATGGTGTTCTGTCCTACACCTACTGGAACCTTTCCCTCTGCTAGCAGAGATGCAATTTCAGATTCCGTTTGGTAGTAGTCTGCACCCATCATCATAGTATCCTGGAAAGTAAATTCCATAACCAAACATAATTAATTTTCACACAGTAAAAGCTCCTACATCATGCCATTATTCACCAATCAAAATTTGAACAGATTTAAACAGGAGCTCAAATACAAAAACTTCATTTGCTCATATTGAAGCTACTCTCAAGATAAATAACTTAAGTTCTTAAAACTCAATTAGTGGAAAGTGGAAACAATAACTATTATTTCTATCACTAAGTTCTTGAGAAGTTTACACTGCACTTTGCAGAGAGATATTTCCTGCACACCTTGTAGTGGAAAGCACAGATTAACCGAATCTTAGGAGGCATTCAAAAAAAAAAAGTGCCATACATTTACTTTTGGCTAGCAACATTCAATTACATGGTTATCCTGTAGAAGGAGCCATTACAAGTCAATCTACCTAGACAATCAGCACCCATGTGTTGTCGTGAATTGCACATCAAATGGTCAATTACTCTATATAGTCAAGGAGAGCTACTTAAGCATAAGATATTAGCTCACCTTGAGTTCTACACCTTTCTCTAAACGTGAGCGCACACCCACTATAGAGTGCTGAACACTACATTCCCGCAAGAAGCAACCATGAGAAATAATTGCATCCAAAATCTGCAAGAACCAGTTGAGTAATGAGATACAAGGAGCAGAGCTATTTTACATACTGATTTAAGCTCATGATCATACCCTGCATTTTTCAACTTTAGTGGGCGGCAAGAATCTAGGCGAGGTGTAGAAAGGTGTCTTTGGATCATTGAATTCAAACTTTGGAGGCTGCATGAAAGGAACCATATTATCAGTTCAAAGTCATTTTCTCATTTACAAGGAAGAAAGACACAATTTCGATCTCCAAATTTCTAACATAGGTTTTTCAAAAATGCATGATTTTCTTTTTTTCTATTCTAAAGATTTCTAAGTTCATTTGCAAACACGTGAAGCATTCTCCTACTCAGATTTATTCTTGGTTTTAATGGATTATCACTGAATTTCTCACCCAACTTTATAGCTACCACTGGCTTCCTGAAGTTTATACAGAAACTTTCCAGATTACTCCAAGTTGCCAGACAGTCATTTACTCAAATATCAGTTGCAATAGGATTTTTATCAAATGATAGTTGAGAAAATGTAACTTGGGCTACGGTCATACCAACCTGTTCTGTGAGGGCCAAGTTGGCATCAAAAAAGGACTTTATAGTTCCAATGTCCTCCCAGTAGTCATTGAATAAATAAGCCTGACAATGAAAATGCACTAGTCACTAAGAAACTATATGTAATTCAACAAACTTATAAAAATCTTGTTCACAATATTCAAATAGCTATAGGAAGATCAAAAACATTAAATAATAACACACACAACAAATCATGTAGGTATTTCTGTCTTACTTGGACATTATGTTCCCTAACAGCTGACGGAATAATTTCAGAGCCGAAGTCATTGCATGAAGGGTAACTCCATCTCAATAACTTTAGTAGAACATCAGTTCTAAATACATAAACACCCATTGATGCAATGTAAGGGTTACTCTGAGCATCTTTCTCAGAAAGTCCTAGAAGTGTGGTGTCAACTTGCTGCAGTGCAAATGAGTGAGAAAATAACCAATTCGGCATAAATACCTTAGACAAAACTGAAAATTTTCAAATAACAGTAATGAGGTAAATTTGTCTACCATTGCTCTCAAGTCTGGGCCTTTTGGTTTCTCAGAAAATTGAATAATACGTCCTTTGTTGTCAATTTTCATCAGTCCGTAATCTGATGCACGGCTGCAAGACAGACACATGTATTAAACTATTAATATCAAGAAACTGCAACCACGAGGTCCACGACCTGCGGTGTGGTGGTCACCTCACATGTACTAAGTGCTTGTAAGGTGGGGGGATCACAAGTTCAAGCTCCGGGGGGAGTATTATATGTAGGGTAGATTAGGATTTCTAACTTAGCTAAAAAAATATATATCAAGAAACCAGCAACTGAGATCATAGTACTTCTATAAAACTTAAATGCCATTTTCTTCTTTTTGGTTGGGTTGCATATCTCGCGTGAAGAATCAAAATGAAAATTACAATCATTGGCTGTTTTTATTCCTGTAAACCTAGCAGTAGCTTAAGAAAATATGTAGTGTATGCTTGTGCATGGTTGAAACTGTGACATATAGCGCTAGACATACCTGTCATCCATAGGCACACATGAAACTGTAATATCAGCATCTGTGTCAATATGCTTCTGCAAGCACAGATTCCATCAATAAGCAGGATTTTCCAAAAATGCAAATTAGTACGAGATGAACTATTGCACCAGTAAGTGGCTGTAAATAATTACCTGCAGAAAATCCATATAGTCCATCCGGTAGAGATGATCACCTGACAGTATCAATATATGCTCAATACTCTTGTTCTTGGCATCCTTCATGAATCAAACAAAATCCGATTATGCTTATTACGAGGATGCAATGTTCAGTAAAAAAGCAATCATAATCACCCACCTCAAAGACCCATATAAATTGCCTTACAGCATCTGCTGTTCCTTGGAACCATCTATTCCCTTTTTCTCCTGGTGTTTGAGTGGCAGCCAAAACCTGTTTGTCCATTTTATTAGGCTTTAATTCATCAAGAACTTTCAGTGAAATTATTAACAAGAAAAAAAAAATTTTTTGATGAAGACTCCAATTTCTAAATGACTAAAACAAAGTTGTAAATCATCAAGTAACATTCATTTCCACAGGACATGAAAAATCATTAATCTCAGTTACAATTGCCATGCAGTATCATTGATGCAATTCCAACATACTTCCATATACCTAAAGTATCTATGAAGGTTTCTGTTTGCCTCAATTTTCTTACCTCCACAAATCCATCTCCAAAATTCACACCATTTCCGAGATTATAGGTGCGAGCAAGGTGACGATTGAGGGAAAAAGAGTTAAACTGTGTCATAATAAAAATCTTCTTTATGCCACTATTGATGCAATTACTCATTGGGATATCAATCAGCCTGTAACACCCACCAATCGGAACCTGCAGATCACACCAAATTATTACAAAAATCCACGCCATATTAAATTCAACCTCATAAAAGCTTTTGAAAACCAAAATTAGTAGCTTCGTCACTAATAATTGGTGCCTCAATATTGAACAAAAGTAATTCTATTATTAATTACCAATGCCATAGAATCTAATTTCAAAAGAAATAGTTGATATCATACCGCTGGCTTGGCTCTTCTACTAGTAAGAGGAAATAAGCGAGTTCCAGCACCTCCACCTAATATGATCGAAGCTACATTTTTCGGGTCTGCCTTTGGAGTCTCAAAAAGTGGTTCATGAAATGACTGAAATAAAAATGTTAATGCAACAGTGAGAGTGAATAAACACTTCCTAAATAAATAAAGACAAAAGCAGAAAAACTCTAATGAAATCACTCGCCAGGTTCTGTTTGTTGATATCTGAAGTGAGAACAGAATAGGCAACACCAGGCTTAAGCTTAGTGATCCTGCTGGTTTCTTTTTTTGAACTTTTCAACAATTGGGTACTCAAATATCTGCTTCTCAGACTCTCACCCCAAAACCTTGTACCTCCATTATTCAATCCTCCGCCAAGTTTAACTGGATGAGCATTGGCCTTCAGTGTGGCACAGCAGGAATCCATGGTTTACCCACCAATGAATCAAATTCAAAGATCACTTTTTTCTTGTAGATTTTATTCAGAAAAGTAACAAAATTCACACCCCAAAAAAAAAAAAAAAAAACACACACACACACACACTCTCAGATCAGAAAACGATTCGAAAAGGAAGAATCAGAAACACCCAGATGCAAAAAAAGATTGAAATTTAATTAGTGCCTAGTCTGAGGTTGTTGAAGTGATCAGAGTGAGTATGTGTTAAGTTCTTGACTGAAACTCTGAGTGAGTGAGTGAGTGATGATGAAAATGGAGAAAGGAACTGAGGAGGATGGTATGGGCTTGTTGGTTGGCTTGTGAGTCGTCACGAGAAACCTCGCAAAGTTGGTATCTTGGCTTGTGAGCTATACGTGGTCTGTAAATTTGTGCGGATCTCTCAGTCTGTGAAACTCTTCAGATTCTTTTTTTTTTTTTGGATCAGTCTGTGACACTCTTCAGATTCTAGTTGTACAGCTTTGCACTTAAAACGGACTTGTAGTTTTGTATTCTTGAATTTAGGCTTTCTGCTTACTCTTTCACATTTGATACAGTTCAATCCATACAAAGTTACAAACTACAGAACGAGTGTAAATCCTTTGAGTTTGCTTTCTCTTTTTTTTTTTTTTTTTTCATTCTTTTACAATCAACACTTTTCCACACTAAAAATTCATCTTTATCATTTTTTTTCACACTTCTTTCTCTGTTTGAATTTTTGTTGGGAAGAATTTTTATTATAAATTGTTCCTAATATTTCGTAACAGCCCCCTAGCAAATTCAAGGTAACAAATTGTTATTAAATATTATTAATAAGAAAAAAAAAAGTAATTTTAGTGATAGACTTAAATTAAAATAAATGACGGCTATACTTTTCAAGAAGAAAGTAATAACTTCTCACATAAAATATGTTGTAAAAAAATTATAAAATTAACATTATTTTTTTTGTATTGGATGATAAATGTTTTATTATTACTATTATTTAAATTACCTAGAAGTCTAGATACTAGATTCTAGAATCGTGTATGCTTTTGTTTTATAAAAAAAGTTTGAACTTTGAGGATGATTTCATCGTGTTGTTAGAGTCGTTACCAGCACTAGACTCTCAGAGTGGCTCATTTCTGAGGTAAATATCAGGTCAAGTGCCATATAAAACGGGATTTAATTTTGAAAATCGAGCTTAGAAAACGTACTCAATGAATTTCTTCGTCAACGGAATTGTAACAATTTTAAAGTACACATTTTTTGTGATTTGTCATTTTTCCATGAAATTGAACTTCAAATCCATGTGCAAAGTTCACGCTATATATCTAATCTAACTTGTGTTGGGAAGCTTTGTTTTTTAAGGGGGTCGGTGGGGATGGTGATAATAATTCTCTAATCTAATTTAGTAATTTATGTTGATTCAAGATGAATCTTCTTCTAATCAAGCTCTAAACAGAAGTTGAGCATTGCATGTTACACTTGCTCATCTTAAAATAACAAATCAAACTTTTTGAGAGAGCAACATTTAATACATTATTTTTGAAAATAAAAGTTATCAATTTTGAAAATTATCCTTCTTAATTCACACAATTAAAGTAAACGGAAATAATTATTGACTTCTCAAATTAGAGAGTGTAAACTAACCACACAAAAAATTATTTTTTTAGTTGGAAGTTGAGAATTTGAATGTTGGATGTTATTGTTGGAAACACTAAAAATTGCCTGTTGAATCATATAATTATGTCTATTAAATTTTCAAAGTGAATCATATTTTAAACATTCCTAATTGGAAGAATTGACATATAATATGGAAGGAGGGAATAACAATCTTCCAAATTAGTTTCTCATACAAAAATAGTCGTAATAAATTTAGAATATTAAAATATTTAGTTTTATATACAAATATAATTATAATAAATAACTATTATAATCATCAAATTTCATATTTGAACCCAAAAAAATAATATAAAAAATCATATTATGTTAAATTTTTCCTTACATTAATACTCAGATTAGCAACTAGTCTATATATCTATATATATAATAATAGGTGAAGTAAAGAGAAACTCAAATAGAATTCCAACTTAAAGTTTCAATTTTGTGCCATGTGTCTAGATTTGGATTCTCAATTTTGCGCTACTTGTCCTAACCAAAAAAAAAAATCTAATTAGATTATAAATTAGACCCCAATTTTGTGTCATGTATCTTATCTAAATTTTCTAATTTTTTGTACCCAATAAATGATACATTAACATTTAACACGGAAGCCAAGAAAACCACAATGAATCTAATTAGATTATAAATTGGACTCTAATTTTGTATCATGTATCTTATCTAAATTTTCTAATTTTTTATGCCCAAATAAATGATGCATTAACATTTTATACGGAAGCCAAGAAAACCACAATGATAATGTTCATTGGCCTAAGCAAGAATATTTCACCTGCACACTTTTATGGATGAACTCAATAAAGTTTGAAACTCTTCTAATCCCACTACTAGAACCAAAGAATCCAACGAGAAAGACTATAAAAGTAAAACATCATCTCTCCTAATGCCATATTGTCATCCCATGTCTCCTCTTTCTCTCTCAACCTCTACCAACTAGATTCACACACAACCCTTTCCTCCTCCTTTTGGATTTCTAAAAGTAAGGCCAGGTTCAAACACAATGTTTAATCTCATTTTTCCTTACTTCACACTCTCATACATTACCGCTTCATTAGCACCTCCAAGAAGATTCCAAGCTCAATGATCAGTTCTTGTCGTTAATTTTGTGCTATGTGTCCAATTTCTAATTGTAGTTTAATTTTGTGCTATGTGCCTAATTTGATTTTTAAATGTTGGTATTAAGTTACTTCCATTCATAATGTTCAATGTGGAAACTGAATCTACTCAGATGAACATCTTATCATTACACTCTCATACTGAATCTACTTCACACTCTCATACATTACCGCTTCATTAGCGCCTCCAAGAAGATTCCAAGCTCAATGATCAGTTCTTGTCGTTAATTTTGTGTTATGTGTCCAATTTCTAATTGTAGTTTAATTTTGTGCTATGTGCCTAATTTGATTTTTAAATGTTGGTATTAAGTTACTTCCATTCATAATACTCAATGTGGAAACTGAATCTACTCAGATGAACATCTTATCATTACAATTGTTAATATTTTCGTGCGTAAACACGTACTACATGCTAGTTGAGGAATAATATGGAATGAGGAATAACAATCTTCATGTGAAATTTTTACTTAATTTAAGTGTACCCACGTCATATTTTTAAATTTATATATATATATACACACACACTAAAAGTTGCTCTTGCTGGTCATGATGATAGTAGCTCTTTAACCCTTTTTATTGATTTAGTATTTATTTTGAGTAGCTCTTTAACTTCATCACACTCTAGTGACTCTACGGTACATTATTTTTATTTTAATGATCGAAGCTAAGTCACGGATGCAGTGTCATGTTCCAAGCTCGCTAGGCTCCTACAAATGTGCCATGTTCATTACCCAATATGATGTTATGCCTAAATTAAATAAAACTGAAACTTATTGCTCCCCGAGCAAAATTTATGAACCTTAATATCCCATTCAATAAATAATAAATTTTCCCTTAAAAAAAATATTCAAGTCGTTTAATTCTTAAAAAAAAAAAAAAAAAACCTTTATCAATTAATGTTTTAAAAAAGTTTGAAGATGTCACTTTAAGCAAATGACCAAAACAAGCATTGCCGGCTCCACATGTAGTTCAGGGTGGTCACAGGACCACCCTGAACTAGCAAAACAATTAATTATTATATGTAAATTTCAAAAAATTTATAATTTTATTATCCTTAAAAAATATTTGTGATCTCCCTAAAATTTTTTAGGTCCAACATAATTAATTTTTGGACAAAATTTGGCAACAAACTTGATTGTAGACTTTTCCTAAACTTGATTGTAGACTAAAACTATAACTCCACTCAATATTTTTTTATTGGATGTAAATTGTAAAAAATTTACCATTGGATTACTTTTTCTTCTTATATCCTCCATATTTGCAAAATTTCAAGAAAATCAAAGATCAATAGTTATGTTATCAATCAAATCTTTAAATTTTGAGTTTTTGTAGTCTAAAATTACATAAAAATTTAAGTTTATAAATCAAATAATAAATAGCATCCAATTAACATGAAATTTGACATGTGTTTTAAGAATATAAAGAACATGCAATTCAATGGTTAGACTTTCAAAATATATAGCCTTATTAATTTGTTTAGTGAGAGTTGTAGTCTTAGGCTATAACTAAGTTTGTAGCAAAACTTTATCTTTAAATTTTGGCCCCTTTTACAATATAATAGGTCCTTACAAACAAAATGAAAAATCCTAATAAATTTTTTATCTAACTAAATTTTTGAAAGATATAATTTGCAACATAAATAATGAGACTATCATGCAAATATTTCAAAGTAAGAAAATTCCTATAAGAAAATTGTCAAACTGTGTTTTGGTTAATATATGAAATTCTCTTTTTATTAAATTTTGGTCAATAATGACCACCCTGAAAAATATTTCTTGAGCCACCGAAAAGAAGCTGATGACAAGTCTTAAATTTCACAAATTAGCAAGTGTTAAAGAATTCCTAAACTATATTATTAATGTGGGGACAGGGGCCCAAAACTGTGTATTGGGCCTTACATAGCCTAGGGCCCCAGGATCATGTATTGGGCCTCAAAGGGTTAAAGGCCCAAAACCATGCATTGGGTCTCCAGCTATGTTCGAGGACGAGATAAAGTCCGAGGAGAGGAAAACGGGCATGCAGAATCCCATATCGTAATTTGTCACATTTGGGATAAGTAATGGCAATCCGAGGAGCAATCCTAGCTTAGGTGGAATGGATATTTCCAAAATATCTAAGGGAAGGCTGCTACCACTGCATTAAATGTGCTGCACCTACTCTTCTGACCGCATTTATGTGGAGAAAACCACTGAACAGTGTAACCTTGGCCACCACAACTCACAGAAAGCCAAAAGAAGATGCATGATGAGACATGTACTTAAGTAAGGATTGGGATAATTGATAAGTGTAGGGTAAAGATAATCTGGAATGAACTATATAAGGTGAAGGAATCCTCCTAAGCAAGGAGAAGGAAAAAAAAATGTCAAGTGTAACCTATTTTTCTAAATTAAGGACTGTCAGTGTTATAATTGACCTTTTCGGATCCTCATTTGAGAATGAGTTTATTTGATTCAAACCTGTTGTCTCATCATTCTGGAGACCTTGACCTATTGTATTGACCGTTTAAATCAATCTAGCTCAGCTTTTGTATCATACTTTCTAAAAATTCATTGTCTAGGGACCATTTGGGCAGCCCCATCCAGTTTAGACCGCCCCATCCAGTTTAAGCCGGTGAGCTGAATTCGTGTCCTTACAATTAAGATGTTAAGTGGATTTTGATATATAATTACAAAAAATTAATTTTTCTCAAAAACAAATACAAAAATTTATAGGCATCTATATGATAGATGGGGAGGATCATCAATCATGATCGAGTTAATCCTTGAGAGAGAGAGAGAGAGAGAGAGAGAGAGTACAAAATAAATGAGAAATAGTTCAACCAATGATAAACAATAACTTAGGAAAAAAAAAGAAAAAAAAATACAGAACAAAAAACAAAATCATGTTACCATTGCGATCAATCACAATAAGCTTCAATTTAAATATAAGTAATATTAGAGGAAAAAAAATATTCTTTATATACTTCAATGGAAATAATCATAATACTCGTTATAAAACCACCTTTAGTATCTATTTGAATCCACGTTTGCGCGTCTGCATTTTCACTTTTCAATATTTTCCTCTTTCTTTTTTTCCACGCGTTTCAGCCAAATGTCACTGTTCGGCTACTGTTCATGCCCTGTTCATGAATAGTAGCCATAGTATTTGACTTTTTCAACGTATCAATGGGTTCTATTGATACGTATCAATGAGTTCACAGGACTCACAAATATCATTTTTTAACAACTTTTTCATTAAAAATAAGTTTCACGATACTATTCACACATTTAAATAATATTTTACTATAATATTTTTAGTTTTTAGTAAAATAAGTTGTATCTAAACGGATCCTTAATCATAATATTATTCAATCTCTTACACCAAAAATTGTAAATTCGTTGTACCAATATAAACGACACCATTGCTGATGACTTTCTATTAACAAAAATTATAATCCACACTGGCCGATACACAATAATGGAGACGTGTGGCCTATTGGCCTAGGATACACGACCGTTATTGATCCGATGTCGTATACTATATTAATTTAAGATTTTCTAGCGTGAGTTTAAAAATGCCAGGTCTATGTTTGTCGTTATTCGTTAGCAACCGAAAGCGACCTCGTCCGTTCCTTCTCTGATAAAAGGTTTGACATGGCTGATATTTTGGGCTAAACGACAGTAGCATAACCCCACGTGGCTGCTACATGGGGTTACATTATGTGGCTGTATATGTCATACGTGGCTGTGTAACTGTGTTACAATATACTCGTACTGTCTACCCCATGTAGTGAGTAGGCTCCACCACCTTAGAAATTTCAACAGCTGCTTTCATACCACAACTATTTTTATAATTTTATCATAATTTTGCTACGTAGTAATTCGTGAGTAATGAAATTATAGATTCATATGAATTTATTATTTTATTTTTACCACTTATAACTCATCAAGTAGGCAAATTACAAAATAAAATTTGTAAAATTTGTTGTGTTATTAGACTTATTCTTATGATTGAGCTAACTTGGACAATATGGCCAATATTAATTGCATGGAGCAAGAAGAAGATTGGGGGGAGCTTGATTTCTTACTAGGAAATAGTCATTGATTAGGACGTAACTTTGGACACAATTTGCAAAAATGATCTCTCTCTTTGTCTATGTTAATAAAATGACATGATAGTATATTGTGAAAACTATTGTAGGCATTGCATGGCTGGAACTTGGGAGTATATTGTTTGGATTGAGCATGATGCATGATTTAATTTTCATATTTGATTGTGAAACATATATTGAAGTGACACAATATGAATTTGTTTTTTATAATCCACAATATACAATATGAATTTATAGTATACATATCACTAAATATTCCCATGGACATGACATATATAGGAGTCGGTTCTCATGGATGAGGGAGGAGTTAGTAAGACTTGTTTGTAGCTCATAGAGAGGCAAAATGATGTAGGAACATCTTCTAGGCTGTTTTAAGATGTCTTTATTTGAGTTCTAGCTAGCTGTTGTTGAGAACAGTTAGTTACAATTATCTTTGTGTCCAAACAAGAGCATTAAGACAGTTAGCTTATATGACAGTCATTCTTATCTGAATTAGTTAGTTACTTATATTAGATGTAACCAGTATTAGTTTGACACTTGGCAAGATACTAATGGTTGTTAGTTGTAGAACAGATTGTATAAGTACTCTTGTTTTCTCATTTTGTAACTAATTTTTTTTAGAATTAGTAATTTTAAGCCTTTGTGTGCTTCCTTTTGGAACTTAGTGCTCTTGTAGTGGTGCCTAACTACCTACTAAATGTTCTAAGCAACTCCCATTGCTAAACAAACCCAAAACAGTTAAGCCCACACACATTCCCTATACTACAAAAACTTACACATAAAAGGGATATTGTTGATATACATATGTGAGTGAAGTCTAATAATGAGAAGAGAGAGTAGCTAATATAATATAGTTGGACATGCCCAAATTCATAAGTTTAAGCTTTTAGATCAAGTGATGTCTCAATATGTTGCATTAACTACTCAATTGGAGTCTTTTCAGCACTCAAGGGGTTAGCTTTTCACTTCTTAGAGCATTCACAGCAGTAGTTTTAAAATTTTAGCTATTTGTCACATCTAAAAGTCACTTTATCTATAATTTTAGCTATTAGCTCTTTACACTCCACAGCAGTGGATCTATAATTTTAACTATTTAATTAAAATAATAATAAAAATTTATTAAGATAATAATAAAAACTTCAACGTCAACCCCCAATATTTTCACCGGCAGCCACTCAGCCCCCATCACAACCACCTCCACCGTCAGCCCCAATCACCACCACCACCACCACCACCTCTAGTCCACAGCAGGGGGAAAAAAAAAACCACCAACCCAAATCCCCAATCTTTTTCCTCAACCCAAACCAAACAAAATCACCAAATCACAACAAAATCCACCTCCACCATTGCGGCACAACCAAACCACAGCCACCATTGCGGCACAACCACCACCACAGTAAAAAAACCCAAATCAAAAATTTAGAAAATGCCCAAAACCCAAAGGCCTGGGAATCCGATTTTCTTTCTTAAGACCCAAATCAGAAATTTAGATAATACCCAAAACCTCAAAGGATTGGATTTCTGCAAATCTGGTTGAGAGAGAGAGAGAGAGAGAGAGTGAGGATCCAAAGTGGAGAAGTTCAGTCCGAGCCGATTTCCCTCGCCTGGAGCATTCGCCGCCGCCTGAAGCCTTCGCCGTTGGGTTCAGTCCGAACCGTTGCTTCAACGCCTGGGTTGCTTCGTTGTTGCTTCTCTGGTTTGCTGGGTTTTGCATCGTTGATTCTCTACTGGGTTGCTTCTTTCTTCTTTGTTGTTGATCTCTGCGCTGTTTCTTTTTCTTTTCTTTGTTGCTGCTGTTGCTGTTGCTTCTTTCTTCTTCATTGTTGATCTTGCGTTGGTGTTTGAGGATGAGAAATGGAGGATGAGAGGGAGAGGAGAGAGCGGCAGACTCTACCAGACGATGTCCTCTGCCACATCCTCTCGTTTCTCCCAACCACGAACCCAAATAAAGGAGGTGCAACGGGAAGAAACGAGGGAGAAGGAGAAAGAAAAAGAAAAAGAAAAATTCTGAAACAAAATAAAATAATATTTTTTTTTTTAGATGTGAGCTACAGTGCACATCTATTTTTAGATGTGCACTGTAGCTGTGGAGCTATATTTTTTAAATATAGCTCCACTGCTGCAGCTTTAATTTTATGAAAAGTGGTGCTAAATAGCTATATTTTTAGCAATATAGCTATTTAGCACCACTGCTGTGAATGCTCTTACAGTCTTTTCAAGAACACAAATTACCTTTTTTTCTTCAAAGGGGAAAAACAAATTTAATCGTGCCAGTACTGCAAGCGAAGGTCCTATATATGCTCCTTTCTCACTGGAGCACAAATCGACACACGAGATTGACGCTATGCACAACCACCAAATTGAATCAACGCTGGTTTCATTTCGCCTTCTCTTTGATGGTCATGGCAATACACACACACACACACACACAGAAATAAAAATAAAAACTTTTTTTTTCTTAGGATTGACAATGAACAGTACTTGAAAACTCCGGTGATGTTTTGTTCATTTGCAACATTTTTTGGCTATTTTGTTGAGCCTGATGCGAAGCATCATTGGATTGGTTATATAAGAGATGATTTGTAGAAGAAGACAGGGTTTAGATGTACAACTGTAAACAAGCCTAGCCAACCGAGAATAAAAAATTCAAATTTGTTCATTTAATTTTATTTTGAATGCAAGTTGGACTTGAGCTTATTGTCAAATAAAATTACATGTTCGTTCTTAGTTTATTTTTTTGTCAAACAAGCTCGAGCATTTTAGCGAATTACTTGATTAAGTTATTTTTCCCCGTATATAGTAATACTATAACTAGAAATTATTACTCATTCACAAATCTATAAATTTTTTAATTACAAATAGACTATTTATATTATTATTAAACTTAAAATAATAATTTAATATAATATAAACATATTTACAAACTCATATAATCTAATTTCAAACTGATATAAATACATAATGTTTTAAGAAATTATATATATAAAAATATGATAGTATATATAGTTGAATCCAGTCATATGTTTATGAATTTATTTACAAACACATTATTATATTTGAGCTTAATTTATTTAATAGTCAAACTTAGACTTGAACTTGAATTTAATTTATTTGCTAAATAAACAAATATTAATAAACATCTTCCTGTATCAAGCTTAAATTATTTATAATCAACTAGATTCATTTCGGCCCTAGATATGTTTAACACCAAAAAGGTCAATGGTGTAGCTTTGAAAACGACATGCACGTGATAGAAAACAAAAGGAAATGTCATCGACCAAGCAAAACTCCGAATCTTAGGGGCTGTTTGGATTTTGTGTTTCCATAACTCATAACTCTGTTTCTACAACTCATAACTCAAAAATGGTGGGACCGATAACTCAACGTCCGTTTGGGAGCACCATAACTCTGTTTCCATAACTCTGTTTCCATCACTCAATTTCCTGATTTTTGAGTGATGAGTTATGAAAACTGAAAACACATTTTAACTGTTTTCAGTTTCCATAACTCATAACTCAATGACATTTTTGTAATTAAACACACATAGGGGACCCACTCAGCCGCAACTTTTGACCAGTCAACCTTTTTTTTTTTTTTCATCACTGAGTTCGGTCTGGGCTTTTTTCTTTTTTTTTTTTTTTTTTTTTTGCTGGGTTCGTCTTCACGTCTTCAATCTTTTTTTTTTTTTCTTTTTCTTCACTGGGTTCGGTCTTCCCTTTTTTTTTTTTTTCTTTCTTTTCTTTTCTTTTCTGGGTTCATCTTCACGTCTTCAATCTTTTTTTTTTCTTTTTCTTCACTGGGTTCGGTCTTCCCTTTTTTTTTTTTCTTTTCTGGGTTCGTCTTCACGTCTTCAATCTTTTTTTTTTTCTTTTTCTTCACTGGGTTCGGTCTTCCCTTTTTTTTTTTTTTTTTTTTTTTTTTTTTTCTGGGTTCGGTTTTCATGTCTTCATCTTTTTTTTTTTTCTTCATTGGGTTGGGTTCGGTCTGCACTCATCCTGAAAAAAAAAAAAAAAAAAAAAAGAACAAAAAGAAGGAAGAACAAATGCAGACCGAACCAGGGAAGAAAAAAGAAAAAAAAAAAAAAAAAGCAAAAAGCTGCACAGTGACAAATATGGGGTCCACAAATATTGTGAAAAATATTGAGTGATGGTAACTGAGTGATAATGTTGTTTGGATGTGATATTTTAGAGTGATGAGTGATGAGTGATGAGTGATAAGTGATGGGTGAGGAGTGATGAGTGATGAGTGATGAAAATTGAGTGAGGAGTGATGAGCTATCAAAAAAAAAAAAAAAAAAATCCAAACAAGCACTTAATGGCTTATTTTAGTCACTCACTACGCAACAGGAAAACTGGGATCTCTCTCTCTCTCTCTCTCTCTCTCTCTCTCTCTCTCGCAGAACACTATTCTAGTCTCAGCTACAGGGGATAGTGGTGTCAATGTTTGACCCAACCTGCGAACACAACATGAACCCGACACGAGTTTTTGTGAGTTAGGGTTGGGCCTTAGTGGGTTTGGGTCATAAACGGGTCAACTTGAAAACGACAAGAGAAGAAATGTGTCATAAGCAGGTCAACTCGCTTAACCTGTAATAGACACGTTTAACACACCAATTTATCTGTGTCAACCCGAAATGACCCATTTAACACAACCTGTTTAACTAGTATAACAAATAAATATTCATTTTATTTTAGATTTGTCAAATACTTTTTATATCTAACCTATATTTTAGTTTCTCAAAAAAAAAAAAAAAAACCTATATTTTAAATTTAAAAAGAAAAGTGAGTAATTACAAAAATTTAGAGCGCTTGCATCAGTAAGTGCAAAATAATGCAAAATAGAAAAAGTACTGAGGTACACGTTTTGACAAAAAAAACACCCACTGATTGTGCATAAATGCACAAGTGCACGTTTACTATAGTGCACTTGTGCATTTATGCACGGTTACTATAGCTCATGCATTTAATATTTTAGTATTTTTTTTGGTAGTGTTGGGTATGTGAGAGAGAGGGGTAGTGAGTGAAGAAATAATAAAAAATTGTAAAAGAATGAATATTTTATTGAATAAATGTTTAATAGATAGACTGATGTGGATGTTTTGTAAAAATGAGTTTGTAAAATAGAAAAAGTAGGTTTTTAGTGTAAAATAGAAAAAAACTTTTACACTTACTGATTTGGTTGCTTTTACAAGGGATATAATTGGAAATTGAAATTTTACAAACTCTAAGGATATTATATTTTTGTTGAACTATGTTATTTTATTTTGTTGAGCTATATTATTTTGAATGTGGGTTGAAGACTTAAAGTGTATGTACTATTTTTGGGATGTAAAAAAAAAAAAAAAAGTAGTAAATTACAAATTACACCCCTGAAGTTTGGGATTGTATAGATTTTACACCCCAAAATTTCAAAAATTTAATTTTACATCCTGAAATTTGGTTCGGTTAGCAATTCACACCCCTTAGTTAGTTTTTGCTGTTAATTGACACTTCACCATGTTAACATGTTTTATTTTTGCCAAATCAGCCCAAAAATTGTGAAAAAATAATGGCAGAGTTGGCACAATAAAAACGGTGCAGTTTTGCCCAAATTTAAAACACAAAACTTAAAGCCTAAACTACACCGTTTCACGAAGCCAGCTCCCTCCCAAACCGCAGAGCAGAGAACCATCGTGAACCCAAACCTCAAAACCATTGGCTCAACCAGATCAGGTCTAGTGGTCCACAACGGCTGCGATAGTGAGAACTCTTCTCTTCTTATCAGAAATCAAAGAAATTAGAGCAGCAAACTGAATTACACGAGTCCAGAAGTTCAGATAATTGCACAGCTAAAGCAGAGATCAACGACAAGTAGCTTAAGCATAAAAATTAAATGTAGTATTGGTTAGGGAACATGTGAGCTACACGTGATTGACTTAAGTGTACACCTCCGGTAGTTAGTTAGGAAGTTTGTTACATCAGTTAACTTAGTTTTGGCTTGAGTTAGTTGATTAGTGTTGTATATAAACACTTGTAATTATCTGTTTTACTTCAGATCAATGAAATCATTTTTTTCTCAGTAAAATTCATATGGTATTAGAGCCTTCCTGCTCTATTTTCTCCCAAAATTTCTAGGGTTTGTTCTTGAGAGCTTTGAAGCTTCTTCAATGGCTGAAGCAACTAATACTTCATCTTCTTCCTCTGTGCAAGATCCTGCACTCGTAGAGGATATCTCAAATCCTCTCTTTCTTCATCACGCTGAAAATCTCGGAGTAATGCTTGTGTCTGAACCGTTGATTGGTGAGAATTACCATGCTTGGGTTCGTTCGATGAAGAAAGCATTGGTTGCCAAGAATAAGTTTGGCTTTGTCAATGGTAGCATTACTCTCTCTTCACCATTGATAAAGACTCCAGCAGCAGTTGATGCTTGGATTCGCTGTGATAACATGGTAGGTTCTTGGTTGATGAAGGCTGTGTCACCTCAGATTCGAGTGAGTATTACCTATAGAGACACTGCTCTGGAAATCTGGAATGATCTCCGAGATACACATTCTCAAGGGAATGGACCTAGGGTTTTCTAGCTTCAGAAAGACATAGTTTCAATGTGTCAAGGTGAGTCTTCAATTACCAATTATTTCACTCAGTTGAAGCTTTTTTAGGGATCAACTTCAGAATTTTAGGCCTACTCCTACCTGTTCTTGTGGAAAGTGTACTTGTAATCTGTCTCAGAAGCTTGAAGATCTTCGTCTTCAAGAATCAGTGATGCAATTTCTGATGGGACTCAACGAGTCATACTCTCAGATCAAAGGGCAGATCTTGTTAATGGAACCATTGCCAACCCTTAACAAAGTCTATTCCTTGTTAATTCAAGAAGAGAGGCAAAGGAGTGTAGGGCTTGGCAATTCTGTTCACATAGAGTCTACTACTCTAGCAGTGAAGGGATCTAATGTCAATTCCAATTCCAATTTTCCTGGATTCTTTGGTAATTCTGGTGGCTATGGAGGAAAGAATTCCAAAGGCAAAGACAAACCTATATGTAATCACTGTGGGAAGCTTGGACATGTCATGGAGAAATGCTTCAAGCTACACGGTTTTCCTCCAGGTTTCAAACCTAAAGGCAAGAACTTTATGGTAAATCAAGTCAATGTTCAAGAAGCTTGTGCAGACAATGGTCTTCCATCTGGTACTTTTCCTTTCACTCAAGAGCAATGTCAGCAGTTTTTGACCATGTTGGGGACTCAAATGCAAACTGTTCATCTCAACTCTGGTGGGAAGGAGACTCAGTTTAATACGGGCAACCAGGAAGCTCACATGGCCAATAGTGTGATTAAGCCTAATCCAGTTGTTCCTTCTTCTTCCAGCACCTCTGATGCTCTTTCCATGGCAGGTATGCTAAGTTCTACTTGTCTTGATTTGAGGCATTCAGTTTTTTCTGCTCAAATTGTGCATAGAACAGCTTTTGGTGGTAATACTTGGGTCATTGACACTGGTGCAACAGATCATATAGTGTATTCTGTTCATATATTAACTGATTTTACTGCTGTTAATTGTGTGTTTGAACTTCCTAATGGTGAGACTGCTTTGGTAACTCATATTGGTTCTATTTGTCTTTCTGAAAATCTAATCTTAACCAATGTGCTTTGTGTTCCATCTTTCTCTTTCAACCTTTTATCAGTCAGCCAACTCACCAAGAAAATGCATTGTTGTCTCATTTTCTTGTCTACTTTCTGTTTCATTCAGGACCTCAATTGCTGGAGGACGATTGGTGTGGGTGAAGTTCATGATGGGCTGTATCTCCTTCAAAATAGCCTTTCTGATACTTGTGCCATTCCAACTCAGTCCCAGGCTACTCCATCCTTCCAATCTGTTTTTAATTCTGTTTTTCATTCCATTTTTAGTACAAATAAGTCTCATGTAATCAATAATGTCAAGATTCCGGCTTCTGTCTGGCATTCTAGACTTGGGCATCCCTCTAATGCTAAGATTTCTATTTTGAAGAGTGTACTTCCTGATCTCACTTCTATCTCTAATGAAATTTGTGAAATTTGCCCTCTAGCTAAGCATAAAGGCTTCCTTTTCCTTTTCATAATCATGTTTCTGAATTTCCTTTTGATTTGATACATTGTGACATTTGGGGGCCTTATGTGGTACCTACTGTTGCAGGTCACAAGTATTTCCTTTCCATTGTTGATGATTGTACTAGATCAACTTGGGTTTATCTTATGAAATCTAAGTCTGAAACTAGATCTCTATTGCAATCCTTTTATACCATGATTAAAACTCAATTTGGTAAGTCTATTAAGGTCTTTAGGATAGAAAATGGACTTGAGTTTAACATGATTGACTTTTTTAAGCTTCATGGCATCATTCATCAACATAGTTGTGTTGCCACTCCACAACAAAATTCTGTTGTGGAAAGGAAACATCAACATACACTTTGTGTTGCAAGAGCTTCAAGGCTTCAATCAAACATTCGTATTGCTTATTGGGGTGATTGTATCCTCACTACTGTGCATCTTATAAACAGACTTCCTTACCCTCTTTTGAACAACAAATCTCCTTTTGAGCTTCTTTACAATCAAATCCCAAATTATTCACATCTTAAGGTGTTTGGTTGTTTATGTTTTGCTTCTACTCTTTCTCACAATAGAAGCAAGTTTGATCCTAGGGCTATTAAGTATGTTTTCTTGGGGTATCCTTATGGAGTTAAGGGTTATAAGCTCTTGAATTTACAAACCAGATCTTGTTTCATTTCTAGAGATGTCCTTTTTCATGAATCTGTCTTTCCCTTTAAGTCTCTTCCTACTTCTGTTCCTTTGTCTCAAACCGATCACTTTTATCATGATTGTTTTCCTAATGCCCCACCTCTGCCTGTTACTGATTCTATTCACCATTCTGCTCCTATCCCAGACTCCTCAACTCCTATTGATTCTACTATTCTTGAAGAGCATTTTATTGATCTTCCTGATGATTTGTCTGTTTTTGTTCCTAATGACATTACTACTCCTATTCCTGATCTTATTCCTTCTTCTTTGTCCATTGAACCTGACCATGTTTTCGATTCTCTTCCAGCTAGTCCTATTCTCCCTAGGAGGTCTACTAGAGTTTCTAGACCACCTGCCTATCTTCAAGCCTATAAGTGCAATGCTACTTCCACAAAATACCCTATTGCCAATTATATTTCCAATCACAAACTCTCTCCTTCTTACTCTCATTTCTGCAATAGTATCTCTAACCTTCAGGAACCAAAGTTTTACCATCAAGTAGTTGGTGATCCTAATTGGGATGCTGCCATGGCAGCTGAACTTCAGGCTTTAGAATTGAATAACACTTGGTCCCTTGTTCCTTTGCCTCCAAATAAAAGGGCTGTTGGTTGTAAGTGGGTCTTCAAAATTAAATACAAGTCTGATGGCAGTGTAGAGAGATACAAAGCAAGGTTGGTTGCCAAAGGATATACTCAACAGGAGGGTTTGGATTATACTGAGACCTTCTCTCCTATTGCCAAGATGGTGACTGTCAAGCTTCTCTTGTCTTTGGCTGCTGTGCAAGGCTGTACTCTTCACCAATTGGATGTAAATAATACGTTTTTTCATGGTGATTTGCATGAAGAAGTGTATATGTGTCTTCCCCCAGGCCTGCACAGCAAGGGGGAGCTTGTGTGCAAATTGAATAAATCCTTGTATGGCCTTAAACAAGCCTCAAGGCAATGGTATTCCAAGTTTTCAACCACCCTACTACAACATGGTTTTCTGCAGTCTAAGGCTGATTATTCTTTGTTCACCAAGCAATCAGGAGCTTCTTTCATGGCACTTTTGGTATATGTTGATGATATACTCATTGCCAGCAATGATCCTCAATCTGTAGCAGACTTGAAGGTTGTCTTAGATAAGCAATTCAAATTGAAGGACCTGGGCAGTTTGAAATACTTCTTGGGTTTGGAAGTGGCTAGGTCTGAAAAAGGCATTTCATTATGCCAGAGAAAGTATGCCCTTGAAGTGATCAATGATGTGGGAATGCTTGGATGTAAGCCTGTTAAAACTCCCATGGAGGTCAATCTTAAACTAGGCAAAGATGAAGGCAAGTTATTGGCTGATGCTGGTATGTACAGAAGATTGATAGGGAGGCTGCTGTTTCTTACTATTTCTAGGCCAGACATCACTTACTCAGTACATAGGTTGAGCCAGTTTATGTCTAAGCCTAGAAAGCCTCACCTCAAGGCAGCCTATAGGGTAATTCAATACCTTAAAGGTACCTCAGGACAGGGCTTGTTCTTTTCAACTCAATCCTCCTTACATATCAAAGCCTTTGCAGATGCAGATTGGGTTGCATGCATTGATTCTAGGAGATCCATCATAGGTTACTGTGTATTTCTTGGTGACTCTTTGATTTCTTGGAAATCTAAGAAGCAAAATACAGTTTCAAGGTCCACGGCAGAAGCTGAGTATAGAGCAATGGCTGTTGCAGTGTGTGAAGTGACATGGATTCTATATTTGCTTAAGGATCTGAATGTAAAACACAATCAAGCTGCCTTATTGTTCAGTGATTCTCAAGCAGCAATCCACATAGGTACTAATCCAGTATTTCATGAGCGTACAAAGCATATTGAGATAGATTGTCACATTGTGAGGGATAAGGTGCAAGCAGGAGTTATAAAGTTAATGGATATTAGAACTCAATATCAGTTAGCTGATTTGTTGACAAAATCGTTGAGTTGTGGTCTTCTTACCAGGATGGGCATCTCTAACATTCATTCTCATGATGTCCATCCTGAGGGGGAGTATCAGAAATCAAAGAAACTAGAGCAGCAAACTGAATTACACAAGTCCAGAAGTTCAGATAGTTGCACAGCTGAAGCAGAGATCAACGACAAGTAGCTTAAGCATAAAAATTAAATGTAGTATTGGTTAGGGAACATGTGAGCTACACGTGATTGACTTAAGTGTACACCTCCGGTAGTTAGTTAGGAAGTTTGTTACATCATTTTAACTTAGTTTTGGCTTGAGTTAGTTGATTAGTGTTGTATATAAACACTTGTAATTATCTGTTTTACTTCAGATCAATGAAATCATTTTTTTCTCAGTAAAATTCATACTTCTCTCCAACTCTATTTTTCTCTCGTTTTGGATTTCTCTTTTTCTTGTCATCATTGGATTGGATTTGTTGGGGATTCATAGCTGTGATTGGGTTTCCATAGTTTCTTTCAATATGTTTGTATCTTCTCTCAGTTGCCTTCAGAACATGGCATCTACAGCTATCTGTATTTGCTGCAGACAAAGACAACCCTTTTCCATTTATCCATTAGCCTTTAGCAAGTTTATACACTCAACAGAGTATAAAAATCAACATCTTATATACAATTCAAAACTACAATAATTCTAAGCAAAAAAACGCAGAGACCATTGACACTAAACTATTTACATTCTCGTTTCACATGACAAAACCGGCCAATACCAAGTTGTCATATGGTTTATCTGCTAGTTGCTGGAAATCGAATACATGAAACTAATGCAATGTTTGTATTTGTTACAAATCTAACATCCCTTCGAAATAATTGCTGAGTTAAGTTTTGCATAGTATAACTACTGTATTGGTATGCTCCGAAGAAAACAAATTTACCAGATCATATAAAGAATACAAGATATCCGTAACCGCCAAAATACCAAAAAATGGACAAAAGCAAAGAAGCTACTCTGGCAGAGCGGTGGCTGATCCCAAACACCACAGTCTGGTAGGTGTCACGTGCGCAAGCTGCAAAGGACAACATAACGCAATATGCTGCCCACGTCTAATCTTAACTTGTCACAATCAAACACCACAGTGCCAGCGCTGTGGACCTGATCTTGAGCCGTTGGTTTTGAGGTATGAGTTTACGATGGTTCTCTGCTCTGCGATTTGGGAGGGAGCTGCCTTCGTGAAACGGTGTAGTTTAGGCTTTTAAGTTTTGTGTTTTAAATTTGGGCAAAACTACACCGTTTTTATTGTGCCAAGTCTGCCATTATTTTTCACAATTTTTAGGCTGATTTGGCAAAAATAAAACATGTTAATATGGTGACGTGTCAATTGACAGTAGAAACTAACTTGAGGGTGCGAATTGCTAACGGAATCAAACTTCAAGGTGTAAAATTAAAATTTTGAAACTTTGGGGTGTAAAATCCAAACTTTAGGGGTGTAATTTGCAATTTACCCAAAAAAAATTCTAAATAGATGTTAAATTTAATATTATGCAGGTTGAAATAGGTTGTATTATATTCGTGTTAACCCAACACAACCGTTTATTAAGTGTGTCAAGTGAGTTGGGTCAGGTCAACCTGTCTTATTAATAAGTCGAGTTAGGGTTGAAAGATCATGACACGATTATTATATGGGTCGGATTCGGGTTGAGTTATTTTGTTGAATATTATTATCTCGACACGATACGAACCCACACGTTAACCCGAAATGACACAGATGGGACACGGTTAAGAATATGTAGGTCCTGTCAATCTATGTACACTGAGTTGAAGGGTAGCTGGTAAAACGTTATTTCCCAAACGCATGATCGAAAATGTTTGATAACAGAGAACCACATGAAATGGAATTCAGTGTTATTACTTATCAGCACCCATTAAAAGACAAAAAAGAAAAAATTTCGAGTACAGCAATCATGGAAGGGAGAGAACAAAGCAGAGCAAATTAATGGCATACCCAAGATATCCTTGGAGTCATACAGCAACCCAGGCGAGCGAGAAAGACTGAGACTATGCATCAAAGAAGGTCCCAATAATCATTTTGAGAAGCATGTATATATCCAGGACAAAGCTAAAAATTAATATGCGACTAAAAATAAAGTAAAAACCCAATGCAGTTTTTTATTCTAGATTTCCAGTAGATCTTAGGATGGATGTTGAGAATTTGAGATTGTGTTCCTGATTTTGCTGAGCACCTTTGGTTGGCATCTTTTGTAACCAGATCGATATCTGATACTTCTAGTATTGTGTACTTTTTAAAAAAAAAAATAATAATTTTTTTTATCATGGTATTAAAAAAAATAAAAGAACAGGAAAAGTTGGCAATAGGAGAATAAAACCAAAGTAAAAAAATCAAGGAACATGGGACCAATAACTATTAGAAGACAAATTACACATGGGACTTCTGTGTTATTAGGATTTAGAACGATCATTAAATAATCTGCGATAGGATTTTTTTTTATTTTTTATTTTTTTCAGTAGTTCAACTGCAAGAAGGTTGGATTTTTTTATCGCATAGAAGGTTAGGTTAAAACTTACAATTACAAGCAATACCAGGCCCGTAGACTTAAAAAATTTAAAACCCAAAGTGACGTTTTTAGGCCTATGTAATAGAACCGGACTCTTAGCCCAACACTGTATATTGGAGCAATAAGTCTTCTTCTTATTCTTTTTTTTATTTTTATTTTTTTAAAATATATATATATATATATATATATATATATGTTTATTCTTAAATTAGTAGATAGTGGAGGAGAGAAAAATGAGGTTCCAGCTATATATATACGGGACATATGTCATTACCATTGAACTATTACTTAAATTCCATGAGCAATAAATTTTGATACATTACAAATTTCACAAAATTTTGACAACTTTTGGCTTGTTGTGATTAGGGATAGCAATGGGGCAGGGTGAGGTCGGAGGATGAGATCTTCGTCCCCGCCCTGCATGGTTGTTGCCCTTCCCCGTCCCCGTCCCTGTTCCCGCTCCGCCCCGGGGTGCGAGGCAAACTACCTTGCCCCATCCCTGCCCCTTGGGGCCCTGTGGGGCCCCGCCCCTAATACAATTATATATATAAATAAATTTTTTACTACAATAATATAAATCATAACAAAACAAAATATTTTAAAATCCAAGCATTTAAATAAACAAAGTATTTAAATAGTCTAATACGTAATAACATAATTCAAAATTTCTTATAACAAAATAAACATTGTCTTTGCATGAACAAAATCATCAAGGATAATTGACTAGTTTTTTAACAAAAAAAAATATTGTCTTATAACAAATAAAAATTGACTAGTTCTTTAAGAATAAGTTTCACTTTCTCCCAATATAGTGACACCACTTTCTTCTTTATAGATTCAGTATTATTATGAATTTACGATTGCCCCTGCTTCTTTTCTTACTATAATAGCAATTAGGATAGCTTACTAATATGATAAGAAATAAACCTATTGCCTACTGGAAGCATGACGTGACCAACCTTTTTTCCTTCTAACTGTGTTTCTTTAAACTTTAATAGCTATAAACAAAAATACTAATTTTAGACATAAAAAAAAAAAGAACAAAAATTTAAATTGAAAAAAAAAAAACTAATTTAAGAACCCTAAAACAAAAAGAAGATAGTGAATGAGATGAACCTAAAAAGCAATGTCTTGGATTTGGAGTGAAGTTTGGCTTGAAACTTAAAAAACACGTATAGACTATAGAGCAGAGAGATAGGTCAGAGGGCGGCAATAGCATTACGGTTTTAGAATAAAATATATTTTTATCTCATGTCTTGTACTCTTGTGATTCACTTTAAATATTAGTGATTTAGGGTTTTCTAAATTTACAATTATAGTCCTTATTAGTGTGAGGCGGGGCGGGGATAATATTACTAAACCTATCCTTGCCCTGCCCTGGGGTGCGGGGACAAAATATTTCCCCATTCCCGCCCCACCACCTTTGCGGGCGGGAAAAACCCGCACGAGACGGGATGGGGCGGGACAAAATTGTCATCCCTAGTTGTGATTGTTATACAATAGGAGTAATGTCAATGATGGTATTACATAAAAGTTTTGTTGTATTAATCATAATTTGTTAGCTCAATTATTTTGAAATTTGTTGTGCCTATAGACTATAGTGTTGTTAATACTAAAGCTCTTAAGTGTGATTTGTGAAACTCTAAAAAAAAAAAAAAAGCATTTGTAAGATATGTAAAAGTATGATCAATTTTGAGTTCAAGTGATAGCTCAACGGTGATAACTGATAACATTCACCATGATTCAAATCACATCTCTCCCTCCCTTACCAGTACCAGTTACCATCTGCCTATACAAAAACACGCAAGAAAAAATTTGATCGACTTTATAGCCCAAAACCAACCCTAAATGTATTTGAAACAGTGGCGGCCAGGTTTTAATAAGGCCCACAAATAGAAGAAGCAAACTTGGTCGGGCTTGGATTAGATCTGTCTCTACGCAACTCAACATTTAGGCCCATTGCTTTTTCTCTAAAATCTGTTGGTCCAAAATACTGATTTGTTTTCAATGTGAAATTCGAACCCATTTGACCCAAACAAATTTTAACCCCAAAAAAACAGAAAAAGAAGTGGCTTAAAAGTAATTTCGCCTCCTCATATCCATCGCAAAACAAAACCTTCATCACCCATTTCACACAAACAAACACTCTAGACTAGAGAGAAAGAAATGGCTCTAAGCCTTCCCAACACGTTCCTCCAAGGAAAACCTTTCCTTCCTATCAACAAGGCAAAATCCTCAACACTCTATCCCTCTCCACTACCAAAATTTTTACTGCCTTTTGTTTCACAAATCTCTATTTTGTTTCAATTTTCAGGTAACTAGAGGAAAAGTTGGAACAGCAACAAGTGGGAATTACCCAAATGTGGTGACGTGCAGGAAGAAAGACATACACCCGCAATTCCACGAGGAAGCAAAGGTGTACTGCAATGGCGAGCTGGTGATGACAACGGGTGGGACCCAGAAGGAGTACACGGTGGAAGTGTGGTCGGGAAACCACCCCTTTTACCTCGGCAACCGGTCGGGGCTGCTCCTCGATGACGACCAGGTCGAGAAGTTCCGTAGGAAGTATGGTGAGATCGCGGGAATCATGGAGATTCCTGTGCTCAAAGGAGAGATTGTGCTACCCAGTAAGCGCAAATCCATTTCCCCCAAAGGAGGGAAAAAGAAGTAGTAAATTACTAGATTGAGTTTTGGGTTTTTGTTTTTGTGAATTCTATGTTGTAGACCTTGTTCTGAATGAAATGCGTGTTATGTGTTTGTGGATATGTCTGCGTTGATATAGAGTGACAGGTTTCTAGTTTTCTCAAACTTAAGAAATCATTTCGATTTGAAACACTTCTTACCTTTATATCTATGTTATTCATTTCTGAAGTAGGGAAAACTAATGATAGAAAGTACAATCTTTGTTCAATGGCGACCAAATTGATTTATGAACTTATTTTTTGACAGGTGAAGAGTAGAGTTTGATAAATGGTTTTCAGTTTTTCTCTACTCTGTTAACATGATTGATGAAGTGTAGAAATGAGTAATGGAGATTGATAAAGGCTTTAAATTGAAACAATCTTTTTAAA
Source organism: Lithocarpus polystachyus (assembly GCA_033629205.1). NCBI lineage: Eukaryota > Viridiplantae > Streptophyta > Magnoliopsida > Fagales > Fagaceae > Lithocarpus > Lithocarpus polystachyus. The sequence goes on along the minus strand of CM066163.1, from coordinate 9,847,180 downwards.
TTTGGGATTATAATTGTCTAATATTAAACTTGGGACTTCATCTGAGAAATGTTATAAACTCTGAGCCTTTATGTAACCTCCCTCAAAAAGAAAAAAAAAAATGTCTAGCCATATGGCAAATTATCATGTTAATAGGAAGGGAAATATCAGATAAGGTGGATATGGATGATACTGGATGAGAGCTGCTACAAGGGTGGTATCAACCTCTCAATTGTTTTGTTTATGGAATGTCTTGCTTTGGTTGATTATCTCCTGTTTGTGCTTTGGACCTAGAAGCAATTTCTCTGTTCCCTGCACCTGTATTTCTTTCTCTATGTGATCTCTTTAGGAATTAGCATTTCAGCTTTTCTTAGGAATGAATTTCCTTAAATCTTTTGCCAGATAAATGGATTCCCTTTTGGATAAAATGAGGGAAATGGGTAAAATAGCAGGGATTAGGGAAGGATAAAAATTAAACAGCAATGGTAGTAGTAGTATTATCTTATTGTTACTAGACATCAAAGCAACAGTAACGCAGAGGATATAGTCGCAACTTGTAACTTGTAAGTATCATGGATGACTTATTTAGTGGACACTGGGCACGCAGTGGTATTGTGGTACCAGTAGTTTTCTTTAACATGATATAACTATATAAAGTGCTTGATACATGAAACTTAAAGCTGAGGATGTCACTTTAGAATCACTTTTGTAGTTGATGCTTGATCAACATGTGAAGTAACAGAAGCAAGCAAATCCTGGAAATTGGGCGTGACAAGCTCCATGTTGTGCACTCTCCCAGATCCTGCACTGGCTGTTACAGTGTCCAGAGTTTCCACAAAACCCTGTCCATGTTTTGCTACGCCTCTCATAGGCGTTTCCTTCCACCATAAGCATCTCTGCATACCAAAAGACAAATAAATTATAGCATAAGCATCTCTGCATACCCAAAGACAAATCGTTTAGTGTTCAAGACAATATTTTTCACTACTAGTTAACATTATTTGTTGTGATTGGAGTAACGTCACTTCACCTAAGTCCACCAAACTAAACACAGCGTGTAATGTCAAATTTGTGAAAAACGTTATGTCCCTGTACTTGATTATTGAGGCAAAATAGTTATCTTCCTTTGTGCCATAAGAGGAATCATTAACAGTTGCATTCGGAAGGATCAATTAGGAAAGTAGGAATATATTGATGATGCATACCAGTGGACACAAGAAGGAAAAAGAAGAGAAAGAGGAGGGCATAAGATAGTCGATGACCAAGTTCCTGAGCCATATATGTTTGTTTTTTGGGAGTATGGAAGAATGGTCAAGTTATTGGTCAATGGTCATGTAATTTGCTGTTATATATTAGCATTATGCAATACATATCCTTGCAAATTGCAATTAAATGAGTATGAACAAATTGAACAGAACACAAACCAGTCGAAGCTTATAGAAGTCCTTTATCAAAACAAGATAAACATGAAAGTATTCAACAAATTTGGCTGCGTAGTATGCAATTCAAATCCTGTTCGTCACACTCTTTTGGTGTTATGTGTTATTCAAACACCGTCATGAGGCAAAGGAAGAGAGGAAAGGGCCAGCTAAGCAACTAAAACAGAAAATAGGAAAATCGTGGCACTCAAATACTCAATGGAGCTATATGAGGCAACCAACAAATTAACAACTTTTGTTATAAGTGACTGGTTGTCAGTCATTTTCATAACATAATTTCCGATGACGAAAGTTGTGGTAAAAGTTGTGTATTTGTTTGTATTTGTTAAATTACTAGACTATTAGTTCATTTATATTATTTTTGTGACATGCTAATCCCAAGAGAATATGGTATTTTTTTAAAAAAATTAATATATGGCCCACATGATATTCTTAAAACTTCTTTCGTTAATTTCGTAAAATGATATGAGATTTAAATATTAAATGTCTTTATTAAAAGTACGATGATATTCTAATTGAGTTACAAGGCTTTAAATAATTAATACATTAAATTTTAAAATATGTGGTTTAATCTAAACTTTTAAAATTATAGGGTCTAATTAATTTGTTACCATTCACAATATTTAATTTTAAAAATACAATTTACCAAAAAATATAACAATTTGGGACCGTTTGAAAATATGCGAAACAGAACGGTGCGTTTTGAAGCTATACGCATGACATGTCTAGGCGAATGTTTTCTCTTCCGTTTGAAAAGTTGAAAACAAATACAAAAACAAAAACAGCTGAGCTCTTGGAAAACCCATGGACGATACTTAGGCAATAGATCTCTTCACCATTTATAAAAAACAATCTCATCTGATCTATAAACTGCTCTTGTTTTTTTGAAGGTAAGTTTCTACTTTGTTTCTTTCTCTCTTTTCATTCACTTTTCCTTTCCTTTTTTGGCCATCTTTGATGTCTTATGTATATTTCTTACAAAAACCTTAATATTATGTATTATATTGCTTTTTGTCTTTGTTACCATATTTAAATTAATGTTATATGGAAAGATTGTTTTTAGGATATTTTGATTTTTTAAGGGAAAGTTTTGTACTTTTGTTAGGGTTAGTTATATTTATGGTAAGAAACTAACAATATCTTAGGAATGATGATAATAGAATGTTTCATCGTTTTGGAAAGTGAAACCAATGATGTTTTGAGTTTTTAGTTATTCTTTGATTTTGAATGTGAAGAAGGCCAATATGCTTATTAGTTACTGAGAAAATAGGATTGGACATGAAATGATTATGAAATGTGAATTAGCATGTGACCCAGAAAACCAAAACTATAGTTTGAATTAATATTATTTGACTGCCAAAGCAATGGCAAGGATGAGATCTGAAATGGGGTCTTAAGAGTTTTTTACATTTTGTTCATTTTCTTGGGTTTTCAAATTGAGTGTGATTTTATTTTGGGGCACCCTTTTGGTCATTGGATTCAGCTAGAAAGCCTAGAATTTAATCAATTTATTGCTTCTGTTGCTTTGGATTTGCAGGAGATTATTTAAAGAGTAATATCTAATGGAAGGAGTTGGGGGTGATGCTGCCTCTGCGGTGGCACCTCTTGCCAAGTTGAGAAATGATTTCACGAGGACGTTTCAGTACTATTTGGATCGGTCCACTCCTCACATGGTCCAGCGATGGCTGGGAACTCTTGCTGTTGCAGCGATTTACATGTTGCGGGTTTACTATGTTCAGGGATTTTACATTGTATCATATGGCCTTGGGATTTACATCTTGAATCTATTGATTGGGTTTCTGTCACCCAAGATTGATCCAGAGCTTGAAGTCTTGGATGGGGCTTCTTTGCCAACAAAAGGCTCAGATGAGTTCAGGCCATTTGTGCGCCGCCTTCCTGAGTTTAAGTTCTGGTAATCTAAGGATCCCTTGTGAGGACTAGTTTTGTGAATGATTTCACTTCTTTTGTTGCGTTAATTATCTTGAGAGTATGATCTTAAAGTGGTTTCTAGTTGATTCTCAATTAGTTTATGACTGAAGGCCAAAATCAAGCAATAACCTCTCCTTGTCAAATTACACTATATTAGGATCTGGTTTAGAAAGGAGGAGTGCCGCTTCTTTCTATTAATAGAACCTGTATTTAATTAAACTACACCGTTTTTATAGAGTTTACAATAACAACAAAAACAAGGCCTTGGTCCCAAAATTTTTATGAAGTTTAATAATCTAATACATTAGAGACTAGAAGTTGATTCCTTGAGAAGTATATGTTTTGTTGCTTTTATTTTATTTTAGGAGGAAGTTTCCATTTGAACCTTAAAATCTATATAATAATAAAATAAAATAAAAAAATCACCAAGTGTTCAACTTTTTGACATTGTGAGTTTGTCACTTATCTGAAGAAAAAAAAAGGCACTGCAAGTTTATTAGTAATTTAGTATTCATTTCGCTTTAATTTTCTGATCTCAATTGTGAGCGGTATGCGTGATCATCATATGCTGAACTATTATTTCTTGATGTTTATCTTTCTGTTTTCTGTTATTAGTCTGGATATCTTGCAACATGTAACACTAGAAGTCTAGAACCAGGCTAGAGGAATCGACTCAACTAGCATTGTCATGTAATATTAGTCAGTTGATTGGCCATTTAATTCATTAATTTTTTGAGGAGCTTCATGTCATCTTGTCCCTATGTCTCAGAATTGATTACAATTCAATTTTGCAAAGTGAAATTGTAGTAGTGGGTCATTCTTGTCAACCGCTGAGGTATTTTACTTAGACATCAAGTATGATAAGTTTTGAGTGATTTTTGTCAGATATTAAAGAGAGTGGATGATGGCCTTTTATGCTCATCCATCAAAATTCTGAGAAAGCTAAAAGTAAAAGGGACAGCTGAATCAAGCCCCCCTTCATTTGAACAACTACTGTACAAACAGTTAGTTTGGATCAAGGAGAAAAGCAGGTCTTAGTTACAGTTGGATGTTGCCTTGTCTATATTTTTTCCTTCATAATCACCTGTGTATATTTGTACATGACTTGTTTTGTGGAAGAGAGTTCAGAAATTGTACAGTGTTCATTGACTAGAGTGATTGATTGTTGCAAAAGTTGAACTCTGTGCTGCTTTTCACATCCTGTATTTTGGGAAGCCTGATCAAGAGAGAACAGAGCTTTTGATAGAAGTTTCGTGTAGTCCAATTCTCTTTGAACTCTGCTGCTGTGTGGAAGTGGACTCTGAATATAATTTTTCATCAAACAAGTACTTGATTATGTTTAATAGTTTTTTAGACCAATTTCAAGTGCATGGTTGCAAAGATATGCATCTCATTTTATTTGGTTGGTAGAAGTTCGTAGCATGCTTTCTTCATATCAGTTTTAGTTGTTACTTACCAAAAAGCTACAGTTATTGTTTTTACAAATTGTTGGTTCATTCTTAATCCTTTGCTGGTGCTTCTGGCATCCATAACTAATCCTTTACAGTCTCAAATTTGAGACATTTGGACATTGGATTAGTTTCACTTGTTACTTGTTAGAAACTGTTTTTAACCTCATACTTACTGGAACAAGTTACAAAACTATCAATATGAGGGAGCCTGTTATATAGCTATAGATCTCTTTCGTTTTTTTTTTTTGTTCTTACATGGTCTACCCAAGAAAAAGACCAAATAGAAGCTGTGAGAAGAGACATGATGGATCATGATGTGAATATGTAATTATAAAGTGATGTCAGTAGTGAACAATAATTAACATAACTGACTCCAGTAGTTGAGATAAGGTTTTTTTTTTAGAGTTGGTATTGTGTGCTTCCCCAATCTGTTTAGCAAATCTTACTGTCAGAGAATTTGTGTCTTTTAATGGAGGCTTAAAAAATGACTTATTTCTCTTGGTTTTGTGGTTTCAGGTATTCCATCACTAAAGCTTTCTGTGTGGCGTTTCTGATGACCTTCTTTTCTGTGTTTGATGTCCCTGTTTTCTGGCCTATACTGCTTTGTTATTGGGTTGTGCTGTTTGTCCTCACAATGAAGCGCCAAATTATGCACATGATTAAGTATAGATATGTCCCGTTCAGCATTGGAAAGCAGGTGAGAGCTGTGCCTTCTTCCACCCCTGTTATATAGCATTTTATTTTGAAATATGTGGTGGCAGTAGGTTCCTCTTAGGCCTCGCAGTGACATTGTGTAACTTCTTTGTTGCTTTTGACTTTTGACAGAGGTATACCGGGAAGAAGTCTGCTGCAAGTAAAGGTCGCATAGTGGACTGAAGCTTTGAAACGTCCACTTTTAGGAAGAGCATGGCAGAAGTGCAGCCCTGAATTCTTGCTGCCCTTGGATTTTTTAGGTGGAGCACATGTTTTAGGCTAAAACTACCTCCAAAGTTAACACAAATGTTGAAAATTCCATTTTGTTTATGAGCAATTGTTACTTGCATGATTTGGGTTTCTCACACTTTTTGAATTATCTTTATTTGTTTTATTTTCTTGACATGCTGTATTTTCCAAGGAATCAAATCTGAAAAATGATGAGGCTCCATATCTTCAGCCTTTTTTCTAACTAGTCCTTTTGAGCCATTAGAATGTGTAAACTAAACACGTCCTATTACAATGTGTTCATTACATTAAACAAGAATTAATTGCTTGGGTTGATTTTCCCAATTTCTGGAAGGCATGATGTATATCAATTATTATTTTATGCATATGAGTATGTGACATTCATTCTCCCTCAGTGTATGGGTCTCACAACACGACTATGCGGAGGAGGATATATATATAGGATGCATGAAATATTTTTGATGTATATGCACAATTGCACAAAAGAACGTTTGTTGTGCTACTTGTGATTCCTGAATGTCAAGATTGTTGCAGCTATAGAGTCGGTTAGTTAATGAGACAAAACAATACAAATTAGGTATAGACCTGGTCTATGAAAGCAACTAGGCAGTACCTAGAAGAAGAATCTTTTGTGATATTAAGTTTATTAACCCCAAATTTCATTTGTTAGATGGAAATTATAAGCAAATTATTGATCAAATTATAAATAAAATTGGTATTATATAAAAATTAATCATTGCAAAGAATGATTCAGTGGGTAATGACTTCTTGAGCATGAGATGCCAGATGGATGTCCAATCATACATTCAAACTATATAACAACCCTCCAACAACTGAACAACCAAATCACGAGTTTATTTGTGATGTACTTGACTTTGCTTATAGAAAATTATTTTAAAAAAAAATTAAAAATTTTTTTTAGTTTTAGAATTTATAATGACTGCTCTTAAACATGGCCAGCTAATGTGTTCCATGTCTCTATATCTCACCTTGTGTTCTTGTATTAAATTCTCAATTTCTCAAACACCCCATTACAGAACAATAGTTTTTTTTCTCCAACAAAAGATGGAAAGAACATTCGTGTTGATATTCTTCTTCTGGGCTGTCCTGACAATCATCACGCCCACACTGATTATCCTGTCAGAGAATTCAAAACCCAAATTGGATTTAAATGGTAAGAGAGGGATATCTTAACACTCCTGTATTTTTTTTGATGGGTTGGTTCCATTGCTTTGCCTTGTTTATTGTGAAAATTGTTGACATCTTTTGCTTCATATTTTACAGGTCAGAAAGATGAAGTAATAAAGGTTAGAACAATGATGCTATATATAGAGAAATATTCAACAAAAATACCAATAGCTCTGGCACCAAAGGAAGCACCAGCACCAGCTCCGGCACCGGCACCAACACCAATATCAGCAGTCCCGTACTGGGACTAAAACCAGCCCTAAATCCAGCTTTGGGGAGGCTAGAAAAGCCATTTTGATGATTTTCTCAAAGGGCCAATGACTCTGGTACGTGAATTGGTGATCATAAGACTGAGTTTAACTAAGGTAAGCCTGTAAGAACATGCCCAAATCAAGTGGACGCTACCTTCAATGACATAGTCACTTAGTTCTTTGGGTTGTAAATATGTTCTCTGTACTTTTAGAAAACTGCTACATTGATTTCAGAGGAAAAGGGTTTTTGTCATTCTTTTAGTCAGAAAATAATAATAATAATAATAATAATAATAATGTCACTTCTATTACAAATATGGGAAAGAATGAATGAACAAATAAGAAAATATGAAAAACTGGAAGCTTTTGTTGTTAACCAACAAGTATAAACATTTTTTTTTAGCCAAAAAGTATGAACACTTATATGATTTTCCTTGTCTCTTAATTGCATATACAGTCATATGCAAACTGGCTTCGTCCCCATGTAATTGTTTGAATTTACAAAAAGAAGGCTAGTGCAACCAAGAAAATTATTGTGTATTTTTGGAGTACTATAAATACGTATTCCTTCTTCTCACATAAATGATGAGACCCACTATTAATATAAGAGGAAAAAATACGCATTTATAATATTTCAAGAGTATCTAATAATTTTCTCGTGCACCATACCACGGTTCAATTCGTTTTGATTAGCTTTTTTAAGGAATCATTACTTATAAACTATTCGGTTTACTGACACACCATCAATTATTAATTTATTATAGACTATTCCTTTTGTCAAGCACTCAGGTGGTTGTGCTATAACTATAACAGGGTTTGATTTTAGGATTAGGCAACTTCGGTCATGGGCCACGCTCTCGTAATGATATTTGGTTCTATATGTTAAATTAATCTTCGTTTAGTTAGGATTAATACATCAAGTTATCTGTCGAATTTGTTTTTAAGTGGGCACTGGATGATTCTATTGTTAAGTGAAGTTGCAATAATAGTGCCTCGACAAAAAATTAATAGATTCTTTCCCAATTGGTTGGACCATAGGTGCGATGATTTACTTCACGAGCAAGGAAAAAATTATTAGAAAACATAGTTATTATACCCAGCCTACTTAGTTGGTCAAATTGGGAGCTTGGTAACCTAGCACCTAGACCGGTCTGGGTGTTTAAATGGACCATTTCTACATAAGACCTAGTTAAACTTAATCAAACTCGATAGGCTTGTAGAGTTGTAGTAACTCATTTAACTCAGATAAATTTATACAACTCGGTTTGGTTTGTGAAATTTGAACAATTTCATCTATAGGTCCACTTTATTGACTTTTTTACTATTTAATGTGTTACAATATTGTAATTTAAAGAGGATAATGATTTTTTTTTTAAATGTAGTTCTTTTGTCTGTCTACTTACCTCCAAGATTCTCATCCTATCAAAAGACTACTATGTTATTATGAAACCTTAATTTTGAATTATAATTTTCACTTTAATTAGGAATATGCCTATTTTTTAAATTTATATATTTATTTTATGATTTATATATATATATATATATATTTATTTTTAAAATTTTTTATTTGACCATTCAGTTTAACCAGTAATCCATTAGTTGAACCGATGACCTAGTGACCTGACTCATTGGCCATATCAATGTCCAAGCCAGATTTAATAACGATGTTTGAAAGAATTCATGTGAAAGATTAAATTAGACTCTATTGTTGTATGATTTAAAATTTTATTTTATTCTTGTCATATTATAATTGTATATTGTAACTAATATTTTTTTTACTTATAAATGTCTACTAGAAATATAAAATAATAAATAAATAAATAAACTTCAAAGAGAGTGAGAAAAACAAAAGAATTTTTCTAACTAAATCTCAAATAGGATCTTCTGATTGTTACTAACAGTATGAAAAAAAACAAAAAAACATTTAGATGAATATCTCATAGATGAACAAGAAATTCATCAAAAAGAGTCATAAGAAAAATAAATAATACAACAAAAAGATAACAAATAAAATATTCATAGTGTCATTTAAACATGTAGTATAAGAATTCTTGAGAATATAAAAAGAATAAATTATTTTCTAAATGCATGTATCACTTTTCCAAATTCATGCATTGCTTGCAGGTTATTGAAAATACTTGTTAAAACTGCTTCAGCAGAAAAGAATTTTCAAATTAAAATTGATAAAATCTTACTTAAAGTCAATTGTATCACAAGAAAATGTTGATAAGCCATAGGTTGAAATACTTTTAAAAAAAATTGTTTTCAATTTATTATTATTATTATTATTTTAGAAGAGGCGTCTTCAATTTTATTGTACTAAGTACGTACTAACACTGTTTGGTATTAGGAAGTAATATTTGAATTAATTTTTGAGGAAATATTATACTTTACCACCTTAAACTACCCCATATTACAAATTGCATCATAAATTTTTTGAATGTATGTTTTATACTATAAGCTATGACTCTGGTTGTACTTTGTACTCCAACGTTAAATTTGCAGTTAACTTAGACGGAAATTGAAAGTTTATGGTGCAAAATGTAATCAGAAGTATAGTTTAGGATGATAAAGTGTAATTTATCTTTTGTTTTTAAGTTATTGAAAAGAGAGGCAATTAGGTCTTTTCACGCAGTGCCATATTTTTCCATCCAAATTAATAGCAAACTTGATGACAAGGTGAAAAGTGTAACAATGATTATAGTTTAGGATGCATAACATGCATTCAGGTTATATGTGTTGCAAAAAATAGCTAGTATATATATATATATTATATGTGTTGAAATTTTTTATTTTCATCCTAATACCCCCCCCCCCCCATTTAAAAAAAAAAAACTGGTATACAAATGCAATCTGAAAAAATAACCGACTAACTCATCCATAATAATAATAATAATAACCGACAAATTAAAACTACAAAATAAAAAATAAATATGAACTGAACCTAAATTACAATTCTCAAATATTTACCCTAACCTCACTCTTCCTCCACTCAACCTCATCAACGCCTCCATCTTGTTCTTTTCCTCAGATTAGATCCGGTGTTGTTGCTACTGCTCCTCCTCATATCAGATCCGGTTAGCCCTCTGCCCTCTGCGTTTTTTTTATGAACTGTTGTGTTTGTGATTGTGGCTTTTTAGTTTTTATGGACTGGTCACTGGTGTGTTGTGTCATGTGTGGACCATAGACTAGTTTGTGGTTGTGGCTTTGTATTGAGTAATGTGTAATTGAGGCTTTTGTGTGGATCGGTCACATGTGTTTGAGTGTTTCCACTGTAACTTTATTTTTTTTGTTTTGGTTTTATCTATAAAGAAGTAAACTGGGACCACTAGGAGTAGGACGTGAGTGCTGAATGGACAGAATTGTGATCGTGAATTTGAATTTGTGAGAATAGTCATTGATGAGTCATAAGAGACTTTTTTTTTTTGTGAGACCAATTGACCAAAGGCTTTGGTCTGATTGTTTTCATGTTTTGAAAAATTTTGTCTTTCTCATTTTAACCAATCTGTTTTCTCATTTTGCCTTTCATTTTGTCTTAAGTGCATACATTAAGCTATTCAGTTTTGAAAATATTTTCTCGGGAATTGAAAAAGCCTCTCGAGAAAATGTTTTTAAAAATTGATGGCTTAATGTGTGCTTTAAGGGCACACATTAACCGGACCTTATTAATAATATATATGAACTTGTGAATCTTGACTTTGTCACTTTGTGTGATGTGACTAATATTAGTAATATATATATAAATTAGTGTTTATCTATTTGTGATTATTTTGGTTTTATATATATATTTTTTTTGTTGAGAAGTCCCTTTTTTTCGGTTGGTGTATAGAATTACGAAATATGGAAATAATGAAACTTTTTGTTTTTTGATTTGTAGATCATGAGTAAGTCTACTACAATATTAAATTTAAAAAAATATATATAAATAATTTTAAAGTCATAGCTGATGATGCAAGATTGTCGACATTTTTATAATATTTTAAGAAATACTTATTTTATATGTAGTATTTTGTTGAACAGGAAATAAATGTTAGTTTTTATTTTCATTTAAAAAAAAAATTTGTTTTAAGCTTTGGCCCCCCTCAAGTTTGAATCCTGATTACGTCCCTGCATGCATTTGAAAAGTTTAGATAGTATAGGTATATATAATGAGAAACCATTACATATTTTAAAAATGTATAGTTAAAAAAAATAGTGTAAACTAATACTACATATAATTTGAATCTCTTCTAAAAAAAGTATAATCGTGATTGTTTTGAATTGTACCCATACATATACATAAGACAATACATTAGTTTTAATAACACATGGTGGATATGAGCTCTAATTATTATTCCAACAAAATCACTTCTATTAAAAAAAAAAAAAAAATCTTATGTAATCCATTTCAAGAGTTGAGTTTGGATTGCACTGAAAACAACCCACGTCTACATTTGGCATTTTTTCCCTAGGTCCTATGCACTATTTATGGGATCCACAAGTACGAAAAAACGCAAATTTTGCTTTAAAACTGGATTCTATGGCACCATTTACACATTTAAAAATTATTTTGCTACAATGTTTTAAGCAAGAAGTTTCAGTTTTCAGCAATAAGCAGTATCCAAACAAATATGTAAATTAAGATTTGAATTATCTATGAATTTTATCAATAGAAAAATCCTTAAACTAAAAGCTGAAATTCAATTTCTCTTTTGATATATTCCATCCAAATAAACCATTTAGCATTCTCGTCCGTACCATTCCAAAATGGAACGGTACCGTTCACATGTGGCAAAATTATGAGATTTAGAACATTTCATAAAGGGAGTTTTTGATGTTTGGTGTGCCAAATGTGCCAAATATTTGGCATTTGGCACATTTAGCATATCTGTTGTGAAAGAGAACAATAACTTATGTGGAAAAACTTCCACACATGTTTAAATTTAATTATGATGTTGTAACCCAAATCTATTTTGGCCATTTCATTATAAGTTACTAGAATAGAACCATTTTTTTTTTAATAATTCGATTGTTAGAATGGAAGAGAGGGGTTTGGAAACTTTAGAAGTCTCTGTTGAAAAACTTAGAGGTGTTAATTTAACTAAAGTCACTTGGCACAATAAAATCATTCGTACAATAGGTTTTAACCATTCAAACCAAACCTTTTGTTCCTTTTTCTTTATTGATTCTCCCATATTACTATTACTCTTCAACAATAAAGAGAAGACGTGAGAGAGAGAATAGACCACAAGAAATATAAAAGACATTCAGTTACAAGCATATAGTAAGGAAGTCAATACTGTACCGGAGGCTATACCGATTTAGCCAGCGGTACGATATATTTCGAATACCAGTCAATATCGGTGTACCGTTTCGGATTTACTCCTACAAAGTTATATTTTTAATAACTCAATATATCACTTTTGTAACTTTTTATATTTTTTGATGGAGTTATCACCATATAAATATATAATAATGAGAAGGACACTTACCTCAAATAAAATAAAATATTTAAATATTATAGCAATATTAGTATTATAATATTTTACACAATTTTTACTATAACTCGTTATATAATAAGTTGTAAAAGGTAAAAAAAAATTGTGAACATATGTAAGTTCATATTTTTATCACTCATAACTTGACAAATTATTTAAAATATTGTAATATTAGTATTGTTTTGAATATAAATTTTTTACTATACAAAGGCAATCCGACAGTACACAACATCATGTCACGTCACATTAGGCTCAGAGACTAAAACTGAAAAGAAGTAATGGATTATCTTTTATTTAAAAATCAAAAGTTTTGAATAGTTTCAATGCTAGTGTCAGTAGTCACATGGAGAGCTTAGGAAACTTCAAAAAGAAATACAAAGCAAAGAAAGAGAAAGAGAAAGAGAAAGTGAGAAGCGGAAGAGTTCAGCCAAAGAAAGAGAGAAAATGTATTAAGTCATTTACAGAGCAGTGGAGACTGGAGACAGAGACGGAGACGAACAGAGAAGAAGAGTGTTCAGCAAAAAAAAAAAAAAACAAAAAGACGTAATAATTCATTACAAAGTAGTGGAGATGGACAGAGAAGAAGCTGCTTCATGGCGCCACCCAGCTTCATCGTTGTCTTCTTCCTTTTCTCCTTCTTCTCTGTTTTCTTTCCTCACAAATGAGACTCTTCATGTTTCAGCCCGGTATCCATTTACCGGCCGAAATAGCCGGATTTCGCTGGTACAGTCGGTATTTTTTTTTTGTACGAAACAAGGGTATACCCGTACCGATGCACTGACCGGTATAGTATTTGCCGGCCGTACCGGCTGGTACGGTACGGTACGGTATCACCCACACGCATATATTGTGAAGAGAAAAATGCATCACTCATAGTATATTATGGTTCTTCACAATAAGGTTAAAGAGAACAAGATACTAATAATTAAGTACAAACACTCTTAATTTCACACACAATGTTCACTCTTAATTTCACACACAATGTACACATTGGTTATAATTATTTTTCTTAATAATAACAAGAGCTGGGACTAAATTTCTCAAACAAATTGGTCGAGATATTCCTCCACAGTGGTGTATTTGACATCTGGGTACAACTGGGAAGCCTCCACACCAAAAGATGGCTCAATTTCATAGCTGGTGTGATCACCCTTCACAAAGGCTGAGTGGTTGAGTGACAATAACGTATCGAGTGGAACTGGGGCCTCTGCAAAAATGGACCAAGATAAAAAAAACATGTTAATTAACCCATTTTGTACTCCTTGTCAATGTTAAAAATACTAATGTTAGATAACATTAAAGAACATAAAAACAGCATATATAGCATCCTTGGACTTTTGGGCATATTTTCTCACTGACCTTGGATGTCCTTCAAAACCTTTTCCTCCGGAACATAGACTTTCTCAAGAGTTTTGCCAATCTTCTTCTCCCAAAGGGCAACAAGCTCATTGAATGAGTAAATGTTTTTGGGAGGCCTAATGTAGAGTACCTTGTTCAATGCTCTTGGGTCATCCACAGATCTAATGGTATAGGTTGCAATGTCATCTTCCTTGTTAAAAATTGCTGCAAGGAGAGTTCAAAGCAACACATAGTTATATAGTATTGTATACATATCTTATCATAGCTATACAATAACAATTAAGATCATTCAGTTTCAGCTCACGCTCTTCTTCATTTGCTTCAAAATTAAAAAAATAGTCCACTTCGTGCATGTTGTCACATAATTTAGTGTTTAATTCCACCAAATAAAAAATGATAACTGACTTAAAATGATGTGACATTCTATACACCAAAAAAACATACTCAGAATGAAAATGCTTAAATGTTGCATTTGGCAAGCATGGATACACATTTACACATCTTGATAATGCAAAATGCCGATCAAGAGCTTAAAGAAATTGCTAGTTACCCTTGGGATTCCCATCGCCAGGGATAATGACTTTGTCTCTAGGAGGAGCAGTGGCTCCTGGCTGTACCAAGTTAGGGAGAAAATAGGCAGCAAAGAAGTGGCATGGGACATAAGTGTAGGGAATGCCTTCAGCCTCAATGGCACGTCGGATTTTGGCCCTGGCAGCAAATGCACTCTTCGCTGGCTCCACAGCATTGTTACGGTCCGCATCAACTCCGAATTCAGATGGGTAGAATCTCTAAAAAATAGCTCAACCAATAAAACCTCTTAATAATTGTAAACTTATCAATGAAATTTGTTCATGAAATTCCAAAAAATAATTATACAATCAGAAATTTTTATTTTTATTTTATACTTCCCCACCGCGTGGAATTGGAAATTTAACCTACTGAGTTGCTCCACATTCTTGTTCTATGACATGCACAATCACAGTCACAATCACAAACATCATCATCAAATTAGTTTAGAGAAAAAGATAGTCAGATGAATGAGATTCACATGCAAAAAGAAACAGAAAGAGAAAGAGGCAGGCAGTGATAGTGATGCGTGAGAATTGGTTTAGAATCTATCTAACAATACCATTTTCTTAAAATTTCAATGTAAAATGACCGACTTGGAGTGGTTGCGACTTGCAAGAGAGAGATATTGGTTGAGGTGATTAATCAGCAAGCACATCAGGTGTTCGACTTCGTTTTAAAGGATGGGCTTGCACGGGTGGGTTTAAAAGTGAAAATTTTAACACTATTGTATTGACATATATAAGAATTCTTTTAAGTGATTTCTTAAAATTTTAAATAAAATGCAATGAGGCTATTTTTTTTATAGGTTTTTTTTTTTAATAAGAACTTGGGGTAGTTTTTTTTTTTAATTTTTAATTTTTTATTTAGATTATGGGTTTTTTTTTTTTTTTTTTTTTTTATATATATATATAGGAACATGAGGGTAGTTTAGGTTGTGTACATGGGGTAATGGGAAGTTTTATAGAACATGGGGTAGTTTTATAAGCATGGATAAGTTTTTTATTGTAATTTTTTTTTATCAATTTATGATTTTAATCTTATTTTTATATTTTAAGAATAAAGATAAGTTAATTGAATTAAGGGTATTTTTAAAATAAAAAAGACAATAACTAACTTTCTGAATCCTCTTAATATATAGAGAAGAGATAATTAAAAGTCTTGCAACTTAATAAGTATTTCTAATAAAAATATCTAGGATTTAAATTTCAATGCCAACCGTGAATGTATATAAAAAAATATACATAATATATATGTCAGAATTAATTTATATATATATATATATATATTTATACAAACACAAAGTTATAATTATAAAGTCATGGCGAAAGGGTCCCTACCTGTAATTTATAAAGAGCAAGACTTAGGTACAGTACTTAGGTGCCGTTTCTTAGGTTCCTTTCTTAAGATTCTGCTATATGAATTTTTTCTTATGGGATAGAAGTGTATTTTTTAGTTAAGGAACCACATAGTTGAATATTAAGAGAGAAATCTAAGAAACAACACCTAAGCTGTACTTAAATTTTGTCTATTTTTAAATATACACACGTGCTAATGTGCTGATTAGAAGATTCAAAACCCACCGAATTAGCCCTTTTTGTTTTTTAATCGTGGCCCATTTCCTATTGTGGTGCAGTTATTGTGAGTTACAACGTGCGACGTGAGCCAAGTATGAGGGCCGATATTTGAAGGGTTGTTTCTCTAGGGACAGTTTCTCTCCAAACTCCAAAACCTTTCAAATTTTGTCTATGTTTTTGGGTGCTATTAACGGGTGCTATACAGCACCCGTTAATATGATAAAATTTAAAATAAATTATTCACATTTTTTTAGGAATATGAAAAAAACTGAATATATATTAAATGTGTGTCAATTTAAATGAAGTATTGAAGAAAACAAAGTACACGTTTGTCAATTCTCAATATAGGTGAGATTTATGATAAGTCATAAATAAACTACAGTTGGTTCATTAACAAGTGCTAGCCGGCACCTGTTAATAAAGTCCATATTTTTTTATGAAATGGGATATTTAAAATTTTAATTATTAAATTACGTGTTTTTTTATGTACTTAACACGTGTCAATATTCATTCAAATAAGATATTATTTACTATTTAATTAATAAACTTATTTTTTATGCTTAATTTTAAATCATAAAAACTTGAAATTTAAATATTTAATTAATAACATAACTATTGATGCTAGATATTTTTGAAATTTTGCAAGAGATATAATAAAAACATGTAATTTAATAATTAGATTTTCAAAATTCACATTCAATAAAAAGATATTGACAAAGTTTGTTTAGAGAGAAATATTTTTCTATTTTTAAATTCACGGTGGAGGGGTCCCTACTTGGACATTTTTCTTCCTATTGGTCAAAACTCATTATATTTCTCTAGATAAATGGCAGGAAAATTAACAAATTTCAAATCCGTATAATTCTCCTAGAATTTTTTTTTAATTTCTTTTTTTGAGAAATGCCACTTTTTTTTTTTTTTTTATCAAGAGAAATGCCACTTTAACCTCTCTCTTTTTCATTAAGTATATAAGGTGATAAATTGAGATTGGACCATGTTAAAAAATTTTAAAACAAAAATATTAAAACTCTGATTAATTGGTGACGAAAATGGCTAATGAGTTATAGCACAACAACATCAGAATTCACAAAAGGGTTTTCTTTATCTTAATCCTAAGAACAACTTAAGTCTTTAGAATATATTTTTAAGCCAAGTTGCTGAGCCAATTCAAACTGAAACTTTAAAAATTATTTAGGAAAAAAAAAATGAAGGAATGAAATTTTAGATAGAAGGGTTTCAAACTACAAAGTTTTGAGTAGTTTAAATATACAAACCTTAACGTTACCGGCTTCTTTAATGGCAGCAATGATCTTGAGCTGATCTTCGAATTGCATTGCACCCACAGTTGATATCACCACGTCCGCTTGCTTAATTGCACTCACCAAACTGCCATGGTCGTGAAGGTCTCCCTGCATTCCCATTTTTTTTTGTTTAACACCACCATCAAACTTTTCCTACAAACAAAACCAACCATCTAGCCAAACACACACACACACACACACACACACACACACACAAACACATACATTCAGAGAGAAAATAATATACGTACTTGAAGCAAAGTGACACCCAAGTTCTTGAATTTCTCAATGAGTTTTCCCTTAACGGGATCAGAGAGTGTGCTCTTTCTGACCAGAACAAAGGTGGGATGGCCAGCCTTTGCGCTTGCTTCCACGAGGAATTTTCCGATGTAGCCTGTGCCTCCGATAAACAAAATCTTGCTCTGAGCCATTTGAATGATTCTTCTGTGCTAAAGAAGGGACGTTTACAAGAACTGGTAGTAGCAGAGAGAGGGCAGAGAAGAAAGTGGCGTATATGGAAGTGTTGTTAAATGGAAGTATCAAGCTTATTTATTTATGGATGAGTTGAGTTGGGCCGTGGTCCTATTGTTGGTACATTTTTTTTTTCTATATTTAAATAACTAGATTGGAACAAAGAATTTGTAGTTGACCTACTCCTCCTGTATTTGTATCGAGTAATGCTAAGAACACAAAAAGATAATAATTTTGTGCCACAACTCATGAGTTGGGCCGTGGTCCTGTTGTTGGTACACAATTTTATTTCTATATTTAAATAATTAGATTGGAACAAAGAGTTTATAGTTGACCTACTCTTCCTGATATTTGTATGGACTATTGAGTAATGTTAAGGACACATAAAAATGCACAATTTTGTGTTATAACTCACCACGTGGTGAGCTGTAGTACAAAGTTGTACATTTTTATGTGTCCATAGAAATACTCATTTTAAACCCAAACTTCTTAATTATCATGTTTAAATATCCTCTATTTTTCTATCAAAATAATTTTTTTTCCTCTATTTAATTCTTATTAGATTTTCAGAAAAAAAAAACCCTTACTTAAAAAATATAAAAATATTAACAAATATTTTTTGTGAAAAATGTACATTATAACTAATAACTAAATTTGAACCCCTAACGTATCAAAATTTCTTTTTGAACCCTTACTAGTGTCACAAATACACGAATTATGGAATAATCAAGGAACCCTTTATTAGTCCTTAATTTTTCTTTAATTTGTATCTTTATGAAAATCGTTAATAATTCCATAATATTTCCTTAATTTGTGTGCTTATGATTCTTTGTTAATAAAATTCATAAAAATATCATTTAATATAATATTAAAATTTGAAAACATTTTAATAAGTATGCACTTGTTAACAAAATAATAGACTATTTTTTTGCTCAATATAACCATATATTTGAATTTAATCAAAAAAGTTAAGGCCCAATACCTAAAAACTACCAATTGTTGAAAGAGTATTATACTGATATTGACTATGTCGAGTGCTCCTTTTCTTAGCGCATGTATAAATTCACTTTTATGATATAGATTCATAACAAAACACAGATACACAGCTGAATTCAATTGTTCTTAATGTACAAATCCACTTTTATATTACAGATTCATAGCATAACATAGATACTTTTTTTTTTTTTTTTTTTTTGAGAATGCATAACATAGATACATGGTTGAATATATCTATTTTTGGGTAAATGTTAATAATTTGCATCTATTATAATTTAGAAATATTGTATTTTTCAAAAAAATAAAAATAATAAACTTTAAAGATAAACAATAACTGTAATTTCTTTTTTGAACGTAAAAAAAAATCCAAAATTTTAAGAGTTCTTTTTTTTTTAATTCAAAATAAAATTTATTATTTGACATTTATGACTATCCTATTTTTAAATGAAATTGCATTTCATTAATGATGATATTTTTGATCCATATAAAAGTCTAATTGAATAAGAGGAATCTTCTTATATATAGTATAAATAGATATTAATCAATAGAATCATATATTTGAATTTAATTGAAAAAGTTAGGCAACAAGAAAGAACACCTAAAAACTAACCATTATTGAAATAGGACTAGTGTTGATTAACTATGCAAAACTTTTATTCGCCAAGCGTCTGTATATATAAATCCACTCTTATGGTACAGATTCATGACATAGAGTGGGAATCGTGCAAACTTGTGGTGATCTCAAATGGCCATAATAATAGGCTATTTTATTGCTCAATATAACCGTATATCTGAATTTAGCCAAAGAATTTAAGGCATAATACCTAGAGGCTACCCATTGTTGAAAGAGTATTATACTATTAGCGCGTGCTCAGATGCTTTTTTATTTTTGGGTAAAAATAAATAATTTGTATTTTTTATAATTTAAGATTTTTATTTTTTTCAATCACAAAAAAAAAAAAAAAAATACGTGGATGAGTTTTGTAGATTGGAGGGGTTTTAAAACTAACAAAAGAGTAATTCTATTTTGTAGGGAGTTAGTGAGTAGAAGTAGGAATTTAAATCAACATAAAAATAGGAGTTTATTAGAAACATGAAGACATTTGAACGTAGAAGTAGGAATTTATCATTTTTGTCAATTTACTATTTTAACCCTATTTTTAAGTTTTAAGTAGGGGTATTTTTTACAGTAAAAAAACAATAACTATCTTTCTTTTGCCAATTTACTATTTTAACCTCATTTTTAAGTTGTTGGTTGATTAATTTAGGGGTATTTTTGACATGAAAAAAAGCAATAACTAATTTTCTGAATCCTCTTAATATATACAGATTAACTAAGCCCTAAAAATGAAGAATTTCATGGTTTTAATAATTAGACCGTATTGTTTGTTGATTTTCATCAATTTTATGTAGTTGACTAAATTTAATTGAACTCTAATTGAAATCTAACCGTGTGATTGGATTAAATTTCGAGCTATGTTTAAGATCGTGAAAATCCATTTAATTTGATTGGTCATGGGCAAAATTTAAAACTGGTTTGAATGAGACGAATTGAAGGAAATTACATGCTTTGCATTTTAACGGTTAAAAAAAGTATACAATTTTCTATGTAATGCGTTCTAAATTTTAAGTATAGTTTTCATGGGAAATTGGTACCATTTTGTAACTTTTTAATCAAGCATGCCATTTATATAGGTCCATTTACTTTGACATATTTGGTCATTTATTTTTTATGAGGTTATCTATATGATTTATTTGAAGATCAAGTCAATTTCTTTTTAATTAATGAGCGTACCTTATTTTGTTGTGAATTATTAACTGTTGATTTAAAATCTATGTTACAGCTCCTTAAGCGCAGTACAATCCACATTTAATCCATTGCAAGGTGAATTAAGGTCTGTCTCAATTACTGAAAAATTCTCGTGATCAGATACTAATAGGGTGACATTACTCATATGGTGTGTCACCAATTCCTTTCTAAATTCCATTCTTATTCACATTCTCAAAATCCTAGGAGAACCCATTTAAATACCTTCTTTTTTTTCCTCCTATCCGAGGAAAGAAGCAGAACATTCATCAGCCCCTTAGGAAGCACAAAAACCCTTAAAAAAATTTGTATCTTTATATATATATTAGTTGTAAGGACCAGATTTGAGTCCCTTGCCCAAAGAATGAATAGACTTAGGCCCAAAAAGCTCAATACAATGAATTTGCAGAAGGTGGGTTGGAAAATTGGCCTTTAGTGAATCAAACAACAATCAAAGTGTATCCAAATAACAAGAAGATGAAAATAGACTAGTTTAATCTAAAGAAAATCGTCATTGGCACAATCCGAGGAGACTAGTTCTTATATATTTTTCTTAAGTGTGATTACAAGTTCAACTATTAATTGCTACAGTGTTTTTCTCTTAATTTTTTGATCCCTTTCTCTCATTGCCTCCTTCTTCTTTTATACTCTCTTCCCCTTTCATTTTTACCCTCCACGTGTAGACCAGATGGTTGGTGTTGATACTTATTCCATCAGTATCTTCCTGAAGTCTTTATGTAGTAGCTGTAAGGCTAGAAACCACTGTTTAGGTATCATCTCCACATTAATGTGGCCAGAGGATTAGCTGCAGAGCATTCAATGTAGTGGTAGCAGGTTTCTCCTCAGATATTTTAGAATTCCTCCATGTCCTATGTTTTTGTAATGCTTATTCGTATTAACAGAATTTCCTAGAACGATCCTCTCAATAGCAAACCACCTCTTTGGACCTCGGCTTTGGTTGGCTGAGGAGGCATTCATTCTCGGCCCACGCTTTTGGGCCCTTATGACCAAAACTAAATTCTTCATTTACTAACACGGACTCCCCTGACAATATTTACTCCTTATCGGATGACTTTACATCTTCGGATTAGGCCCCAGGCCCAATATATACATAAATAATGAGCTCCTGAGCCCAATACCCCTACACTAGTTGTTAACCAAAAAAAACAAAATCAAAAAAACAAATATTTCATGAAAAATTTAAGTTTCAAAAGGGTTCTCTAGATAATTTATTACTAGTAATGAACACAACATAATAATAATAATAATAATAATAATAATAATAATAATAATAATAATAATAATAATAATAATAATAATAATTGTAAGGACACAAATTGCAGATTGGGCCTACAAGAGAGATTGACTCTGGCCCAATGAGTAAAAGGTATCCTCGCAATGAATTTGTAAGAGAGTGGGTCGAAGAGCTAGGCTTTAGTGGGTCAAACGGAGATGAACCGAGTGAAAGTGTATCCTCGGCACAGTCCGAGGAGCTTTGTTCTAGTAAATGTGTTGAATCAGAATTGTTACAGGAGTTCTTGAGATTGTTCTCCTCCCCTTTCCCATGGTGGATTTCTCCTATTATATAGTCCCTTTCAGACAATCTGGACCTTCCATTTGTTGATCATCTAGGCCTATACTTGAGTGTCTGTCCCATCAGCCACCCTCTTTAGCACTCTGTGAGTTGTAAGAACCGAGGTAGCACTGTTCAAGGGTCCTATCAACATAAATACGGTGTCAGCAGCTTTATGTGAAATATCTCCTTGTTACCACCTGTCCCTTTGGCCCATATAAGTCAGGGGACTCCTCGGAAATATCAGGACCGGTGCTGGAACATTCATCTCGGCCGTTCCTTTGATGATCCGAGCAGTAAGTTCTCCTCGGACAAGTCCTTTTCTCCTTCGCGTAGCTTGTACGTCAGAGAGGAGTCAGGCCAAGTACTTTCCTCAGGACGGGGTGTCCTCGGGATAATGGCCTCCTCGGACGGGCCCACGTCCATTATCTGACATTGGGCCTTTTACCCCCACAATAGCCCCTCAAAATTCCGGCTTTCCCTCTTATCCGAGGAGAAAGATGGGATTTTGATTTCTCTAGGGGTAAGGCCCACTAAACTTCCCAACTTATCCACTAGAAACAAAATTGAATGAGTACGCTAACTCGGAGTGCGCAATGTGTAATTACGAGTTTGTGATGGTGTTACAGTTTTGAGTGGACAATCCGAGGGGTTTGGGTACGTTTGAGGCCCCAGATGACGTTTCAAATTGATGTAGAGGGGTGCTAACTTACCCAAGGTACGTGGTCCGAGGGACCAGGCATGACCAAGGTTTTGCTTAGCAGGAGGTCTGAGGGACCCGGCATAGCTAAAGGGTTGCTTAGCAGAGAGTCCGAGGACCCAGCATAGCTAAGGCTTTGGTTAGCAGAGGGCTTGATGGCACCGGCGTAGCTAACGAGTTGCTTAGCAGATGGTCCGAGGACCTGGCGTAGCTAAGGCTTTGGTTAGCAGAGGGCCTGATGGCATCGGCGTAGCTAACGAGTTGCTTAGCAATTGGTCCGAGGACCCGGCGTAGCTAAGGCTTTGGTTAGCAGAGGGCCTGATGGACCCGACGTAGCTAACAAGTTGCTTAGCAGTTGGTCCGAGGACCCGGCGTAGCTAAGGCTTTGGTTAGCAGAAGGCCTGAGGGTCCCGGCGTAGCTAACGAGTTGCTTAGCAGTTGGTCCGAGGACCCGGCGTAGCTAAGGCTTTGGTTAGCAGAGGGCCTGAGGGACCCGGCGTAGCTAACAAGTTGCTTAGTAGTTGGTCCGAGGACCCGGCGTAGCTAAGGCTTTGATAAGCAGAGGGCCTGATGGACCCGACGTAGCTAACGAGTTGCTTAGCAGTTGGTCCGAGGACCCGGCATAGCTAAGGCTTTGGTTAGCAGAGGGCCTGAGGGACCCGGCGTAGCTAACGAGTTGCTTAGCAGTTGGTCCGAGGACCCGGCGTAGCTAAGGCTTTGGTTAGCAGAGGGCTTGAGGGACCCGGCGTAGCTAACGAGTTGCTTAGCAGTTGGTCCGAGGACTCGGCGTAGCTAAGGCTTTGGTTAGCAGAGGGCCTGATGGCACCGGCGTAGCTAACGAGTTGCTTAGCAGTTGGTCCGAGGACCCGGCGTAGCTAAGGCTTTGGTTAGCAGAGGGCCTGATGGCACCGGCGTAGCTAACGAGTTGCTTAGCAGTTGGTCCGAGAACCCGGCGTAGCTAAGGCTTTGGTTAGCAGAGGGCCTGATGGCACCGGCGTAGCTAACGAGTTGCTTAGCAGTTGGTCCGAGGATCCGGTGTAGCTAAGGCTTTGGTTAGCAGAGGGCCTGATGGCACCGGCGTAGCTAACGAGTTGCTTAGCAGTTGGTCCGAGGACCCGGCGTAGCTAAGGCTTTGGTTAGCAGAGGGCCTGATGGCACCGGCGTAGCTAACGAGTTGCTTAGCAGTTGGTCCGAGGATCCGGTGTAGCTAAGGCTTTGGTTAGCAGAGGGCCTCATGGCACCGGCGTAGCTAACGAGTTGCTTAGCAGTTGGTCCGAGGACCCGGCGTAGCTAAGGCTTTGGTTAGCAGAGGGCCTGAGGGACCCGGCGTAGCTAACGAGTTGCTTAGTAGTTGGTCCGAGGACCCAGCGTAGCTAAGGCTTTGGTTAGCAGAGGGCCTGAGGGACCCGGCGTAGCTAACGAGTTGCTTAGCAGAGAGTCCGAGGACCCGGTGTAGCTAAGGCTTTGTTTAGCAGAGGGCCGGAAGGACCCGGCGTAGCTAAACCCAAAAAGCGTTTTAATGTGAGGACACGATGGGTAGGGTCAGGCACCGCGCAATGGGTGTGACCGGCCACCGAGCCGAGGACACGATGGGTAGGGTCAGGCACCGCGCAATGGGTGTAACCGGCCGCCGAGCTCGGCATTAAGACTTATCCTCTTTGGGGAGCTAGGCTCGCAAGGTTTATCTCCCTGCGGAGCCCCTTTGATTTGCTGCACCATCAACATATTCCTTCTAGAATAAAAGTTCTCGAGGCATGTACTTGATGTCAAAAGCCCCTAGAGCTTTGCCCCATTTAGCAACCCTCCACATGTAATTAACACCTCAAAGCATAGACTCTGGTCTCATGTGGTGACTTGCTTACACAGTATATTAGCCACCACAACAGCCTTACCCAAGGATTCTTGCGGATGGGGGCCTAACCGTTGTATTCACTATCACACAAGCTCTTCCCACAGACGGCGCCAATTGTAAGGACACAAATTGCAGATTGGGCCTACAGGAGAGATTGACTCTGGCCCAATGAGTAAAAGGTATCCTCGTAATGAATTTGTAAGAGAGTGGGTCGAAGAGCTAGGCTTTAGTGGGTCAAACGAAGATGAACCGAGTGAAAGTGTATCCTCGGCACAGTCCGAGGAGCTTTGTTCTAGTAAATGTGTTGAATCAGAATTGTTACAGGAGTTCTTGAGATTGTTCTCCTCCCCTTTCCCATGGTGGATTTCTCCTATTATATAGTCCCTTTCAGACAATCTAGACCTTCCATTTGTTGATCATCCAGGCCTATACTTGAGTGCATGTCCCATCAGCCACCCTCTTTAGCATTCTGTGAGTTGCAAGAACCGAGGTAGCACTGTTCAAGGGTCCTGTCAACATAAATGCGGTGTCAGCAGTTTTATGTGAAATATCTCATTGTTACCACCTGTCCCTTTGGCCCATATAAGTCAGGGGACTCCTCGGAAATATCAGGACCGGTGCTGGAACATTCATCTCGGCCGTTCCTTTGATGATCCGAGCAGTAAGTTCTCCTCGGACAAGTCCTTTTCTCCTTCGCGTAGCTTGTACGTCAGAGAGGAGTCAGGCCAGGTACTTTCCTCAGGACGGGGTGTCCTCG
Organism: Lithocarpus polystachyus; assembly: GCA_033629205.1. Lineage (NCBI taxonomy): Eukaryota > Viridiplantae > Streptophyta > Magnoliopsida > Fagales > Fagaceae > Lithocarpus > Lithocarpus polystachyus. The sequence continues at coordinate 9,821,564 of CM066163.1, read as the reverse complement.
GGATAATGGCCTCCTCGGACGGGCCCACGGCCATTATCTGACATTGGGCCTTTTACCCCCACAATAATAATAATAAGATGGAAATCTCAAAAACGATTTTTTTTTTTTTTTATGTTATAAAAAAAATTAGATGGACAACTTACATATGAACAAGAAATTCATTAAAAAAACAAAACAAAAAAATTGCATCTAAACAAATTAGAATAATAAATTTTAAGTTAATATATATATGTTATTTAATTAAATTAAATACATAAAATACCTCAATTTAAACATCACCTTAGGTCCCACAATCCCTTTGGCCAACTTGGGAAAAGGGAATTCGAATCCTATACATCTCTATTGAAAAATTTAGAGCAATCAGATTAATCCATGTATAATAGTATAAGGGTTAAATTTTGCACATTAATTAACTCCAATAATCACCCACATCAATTTATGTAAACTTGTGTAAATTTTAGATTGTAACTACAATAACCAAGTAAATATACACAATTATTATTCACATGCAAATCTATTTTTGAGTACTTCTTTACTCATATATATATATATATATATATATATATATATATAAGAGAGAGAGAGAGAGAGAGAGAGAGAATGATAAATAAATAATATTTTAATGAAATTTAGTGTAATAAAGATAATATGTTTTTGAAAAGTGTAAAATAAAAAAAATAAAAAGTAAGTTTTTATGCTAAAATAAACAAAAATTTTTGTACGAGTTGATGCGAATGATCTGGAGTGAATTTAGATAAGCACCCTTGCCACAATAAAATCATTCATACAATAGGTTTAAACCACTCAAACCAACCTCATGTCCCTTTTCTCCATTGATTCTCTGATATCATTATTACTCAACAACATAGAGAAGATGACTAGATGAGAGAGAATAGACCACAAGAAATATGAAAGACGAGTATTTTAAATAGAAAATACATTACTCAAATCGAGTAGATTATGGTTCTTCACGATATGGTTAAAGAGAACAGGATATTGGTTAGTACAGACATCCTTCGCATGAAACCACCTATATATAAACAACTATAATTGTTTATCTTAAATAATAACAATAGCTAGGGCTTAATTTCTCAAACAAATTGGTTGAGATATTCTTCCACAGACGTGTAATTGACATCTGGGTATAGCTGGGAAGCCTCCACACCAAATGATGGCTCAGTACAAAGTTACTGTGATCACCCTTCGCAAAGACTGAGTAGAAGACTGACAATTTCCCATTGATTGGAAATGGGGCCTCTGCAAATATGCACCAAGATCAAAAACATATTAATTAACCAATGTTTTGCTCTTTCCCAATGTTAAAAATTCTAATGTTAAAGAACATAAAAGAACATAACAATAGCATAGCATCCTTGGAATTTTGGACAGGTTTTCTCACTGACCTTTGATGTCCTCCAAAAACTTTTCCTCCGGAATATAGATTTTCTCAACAGTTTTTCCAATCTTCTTCTCCCAAAGGGCAACAAGCTCATTGAGTGAGTAGATGTTTCCGGGAGGCTTGAGATAGAGTACCTTGTTCAATGCTCTTGGATCATCCACAGATCTGATGGTATAGGTTCCAATGTCACTTTCCTTGTTAAAAATTGCTGCAAGGAAAGTTCAAAGCAACACATAGTCAAATAGTATTACACATCTCTTATCATAGCTATACAATTAAGATCATTCAGTTTCAGCTCACTCTCCTCTCCATTTGCTTCAAAATTGAGATAGTTCACTTTATACATGTTGTCACATCATTTAAAATTTAATTCCATCAAATAAAAAATGATAACGAATTTAAATGACCTGACATTATATTTACCAAATAGACATACTCGGAATGAAAAGGCTTAAATGTCGTGTTTGGCAAGCATGGACACACATTTACACATCTTGATAATGAAAAATGTTGACGAAGAGCTTAAAGAACATGTTAGTTACCCTCGGGATTTCCATCTCCGGGGATAATGACTTTGTCTCTAGGAGGAGTAGTGGCTCTTGGCTGCGCCAAGGTAGGAAGAAAATAGCCGGCAAAATGGTTGGACGAGACATAAGTGTAGGGAATGCCTCCAGCCTCAATGGCACGTCGGATTTTGGCCTTGGCAGCAAATGCACTCTTCGCTGGCTCCACAGCGTGGACACGGTCCACATCATTTCCGAATTCAGATGGGTAGAATCTCTGAAAAACAATACAACCAATAAAATCTCTGAATAACTATAACACTTTTTCAACAAAATTTGTTTACTAAATTCCAAAAAGTAATTATACAATCATATTTTATTATTATTATTATTATTATACTTTCTCACCGTGTGGAATTGGTAATTTAACCTACTAGGTTGCTATAACTGAAAAAATTCAATTAGATTCTACAATTGAAGTTCAATTTTGCACTATGTGTCTTAAATTATTTATTTTTAGAGAGAGTTTTATTTCTTAATTTTGTAGTCAAATGTGAGACCATGTTATAAATATTCATCCAAGTAAGTTATTGTGTATAAAAACCAAAGAGTCTAAAATTAATGAACATAAAAAAATTATTAAAAAAATGGACAATTTACATTTTCTATCTAATAATATTCTTATAAGACTTTTTAAAAAGCTAAAAAAATATATAAATGATTATTAATAATATTTAAATTATATATGTAAGAATTATATTATGCATTTTAATGTATATTTTTTAAACATATCTATACATATGTATGGAGCTACAAGCTACTCCAAGCTAGTTATATTAATACATTCTCAAAAAAATAAGCTAGTTATATTAATTAATGGTATAACCTCTACAACCAGGAAGCCCCAAAATCAACACCCACGCCCTAACAAAGAGAAATTTATACCCACAACCACAACAAATGTTGAGACTTGAGGAATTGCACACCGTGCATTGCACGGGGTCTCAATCGGAGTACCATTACTTTATCTATAAAGTCATGTTAGACAATGACAATATACCTCTCTCTCTCTCTCTCTCTCTCTCTCTCTCTCTCTCTCTCTCTCTCTCTCTCTCTCTCTACGTGTCTATGCTAATGACATGCATGTTCATCTTTGGTTGGTGCCCCTAATTGATGAAGAATATATCTAGAATATGGTGATGATCGATCGTAACAGCAAAGAAACCAAGGAGAAGTCAATTTCATGTTGATATCAAGCAGGTGAAAGCAGTGGCGGCTCTAGTAATTTTATTCAGGGTGTTCCTATTCTACTTTGAAAAAAATTTGGGTCATTTCAGTCTCTTTTGGGACATTTTGGTAAATATCGGCCAAAATTCAAGATTTGGCCAGCATAAAGTTTGTGCTTAAAAAAAAAAATTTCTTAAAACCAAAACAAATTTGCATTCAGTACACCAAAAAACCTTAAAAGGAAAAAAAAATGAAAAGAAAAGAACTGAACAAAGGTACCTATACAATAAACTATAAGTTCATTTGAAATATTAAATAAATTATTAATTATTGTTGTTTAGTTGTTTCATAAATTTGTTTTGTTGTATTGTTGTTTCATTAATTATTAAATTATTAATTGTTGTTTAGCCTAATATAATTTAATTTGTTTATCTTTTATAATGTATTAGTTAATTAAATTATTAATTATTAATATTTAGTTGCTTTATTAATTTTTTTACTAACTACTAGCAGTCTAGCACACACCTCACTGTGCATTAGCACACACTAGCACACATCTCATGTGTGCACACACCCTTGCCTCTCCTATACCGTACCAGAGGCCGTTTCGGTTTAGTTAAAAAAACAAAATATTTTGGTGCCGATTAATGCCGGTGTACCGTTTCAGAATTACCACTAAATATATATATATATATATATATATTCTCTTAAAATTTTTATATATTCTCATAAAAATATAAAATGATTTTAAGGTCTAACTTAAGAATTCTTTAAATATTAATAATTATGGTAGTAGTATAAATTTTTTTTTTTAGAAGAGTTGGAGTTTAATAGTAGTACTAAGTATGCTTACTAAATGCAGTAATGAAAAAACAAAAAAAATAAAAATTTTGCTGCAAAAGTTAAAGCTAGGACACGTGGGTGCTTGGAGATAAGTTTGAAAACTTTTGAGTTAAACATAATCTATAAGCTAGGACACATGGGTGCTTGGAGTTAAAACTTTTGAAAACTTTGGAGATAAGTTAAAGCTAGGACTTCAGTATTGACGTGGGAGTGGGACTCTAGTGTACAAAACAAGATATAGCAACGTTCAAAACCAGAAATACTAAAGTACAGAGAAGTGGAAAAGTCAAAGAAAAACAGAGAATGGAGAAGAAAGGCGAGGAAGAAGCTGAAGCAGGCTGCGATTGACAAAATGGAAGTGGCCAGAGACATGGAAGTAACTGGCAATGTGGTGGTGAGTGGCTGTGATGACAAAAACTGAGGATTTTTTGCTTTTTTTTTTCTTTTCAGATTCTCTGTTACATTTTTTTTTTTTTTTTTGAAGATTTTAGTTCAAAATTTGTTTGGCATAAAAATTTTGAGGGTGTTCCTGATATTGCTTGAAGGTGTTCCTATTTATTTTTTAAGGATAAACAAATAAAAAATTTAAATTATTATATATATATATATATATATTTTTTTTTTTTTTTCAAGTCAGGGTGTTCCTAAGAACACCCTGGACTATGAGTAGCGCTGCTACCGGGTGAACGTAATAATGGTGTGGCCATTTTGACATTTAAAAAGAAGCAACATTATTTGTCTTATATATATATCCAATATTTGCATTGTCGTTATCACTACCATGTAAATCTCACAGTTTTGTGACCTATATTCTATAACAAAGATGATTTCAATGTTCAATTGATTCTCACAATCTCTTTATTGTACATTGTTCGTATATATCACCTATTTCACATTTTAAATATACACATCAATAAAAAAAAAATGTGAACATTAGGCAAGAAATTATAATCATTGTGTGTACTCAATCACATTAATAAGTATGAGAGAACAATTATCCATATGGAAAAACTACCACACATGTTTAACTATGATGTTGCAACCCGGCCAAACCCACCTTGGCCATTCCATTATAAGTTACTACAGTTTTCCCAGGCAACAATTGAACCCTTTTTGTCTTATGATTAGATTGTTATAATGGGAAAGGAGAAATCGGATCCCTGGACGTATCTATTAAAAATCTAAGAGGTGATAATTTAACTGGCACAACAAAACCATTCGTACAATAGGTTTTAACCACTGAAACCAACCTCTTCTCATTTTTCTCTGATATCATTATTACTCTTCAACAATAGAGAGAAGATATGTAAGAGAAAATAGAGCTCAGGAAATATGAAAGACATTCAGTTACAAGTATATATTGTAAAGAGAAACCGCATCACTCAAAATAGATTATGTTTCTTCACGATATGGTTGAAGAGAACAGGATACTCATAAGTACATACACTTCGCTTTTTTTTCTTTTTTTTTTTTTGAACTAGAATTTTATTCACAGGACAATTAAAACAGAATTACGAAGAGAAGAGCCACATCATTAATGACAAACTCAAAACAGTGAGGGCCGAGACCAACATCAAAAGACCCACTTAGCTAGAGAGTGAGCTGCTTTATTTGCCCCCCTAGGTATCCAGGTAAAATGATTGTTTGTCACCCACAATAACAAGAGCTGGGGATTAATTTGTCAAACAAATTGGTCCAGGTATTCTTCCACAGAGGTATATTTGACATCTGGATACAGCTGGGAAGCCTCCACACCAAATGATGGCTCAATTTCAAAGTTAGTGTGATCACCCTTCACAAAGACTGAGTGGTTGATTGACAATATCACATTAATTGGAATTGGGGCCTCTGCAAATGTACCAAGATCGAAAACATATTTAATGAACCAATGTTAAAAATACTAATGTTAAAGAACATGACAGAACATAAATTAAGCATAGCATCCTTGGAATTTTGGACAGGTTTTCTCACTGACCTTGGATGTCCTTCAAAAGCTTTTCCTCTGGAACATAGATTTTCTCAATGGTTTTGCCAATTTTCTTCTCCCAAAGGGCAACAAGCTCATTGAAGGAGTAAATGTTTCCTGGAGGCCTGATGTAGAGTACCTTGTTCAATGCTCTTGGGTCATCCACAGATTTAATGGTATAGGTTCCAATGTCATCTTCCTTATTAAAAATTGCTGCAAGGAGAGTTCAAAGCAACACATGGTCAAATAGTTATATACATATCATAGCTATACAATTAAGTTCATTCAGTTTCAGTTGACACTCTTCTCCATTTGCTTCAAAATTAAGATAGTCCATTTTATACATGTTGTCACATCATTTAAAATTTAATTCCACCAAATAAAGGAAAGACAAATGATTTAGAATGACGTGACATTCTATTCACCAAAAAGACACACTCTAATGAAAAGGCTTAAATGTGACAAGCATGGATACCCACTACACATTTTGATAATGCAAAATGTTGATCAAGAGCTTAAAGAAATCGTTAGTTACCCTTGGGATTTCCATCTCCGGGGATAACGACTTTGTCTCTAGGAGGAGCAGTGACTCCTGGCTGCGCCAAGGTAGGAAGAAAATAGCCAGCAAAGTAGCTGGATGACACATAAGTGAAGGGAACGCCTTCAGCCTCAACAGCACGTCGGATTTGGGCCTTGGAGGCAAATGCAGTCTTCGCTGGATCCACAGCATGGACACGGTCCACATCGTTTCCGAATTCAGATGGGTAGAATCTCTGAAAACCATCTCAACCAATAAAATCTCTAAATAATTGTAGACTTTTTCATTGAAATTTGTTCACTAATTTCCAAACAATTATTATACAATCAGAAATTTTCTGATACCATAATTTTTTTTTTTTTAATACATGATAAAAATTCTACTTTAGTCAAATCTAAGTGATTGGATGTAAAACTTTGTTTTAAGGACTTGAACCCCAGTCCTTGTCCTCACACTCCTACTACACACTCCTACTACAGCTCAAACTGACATGATAATATATATGATTTGTGTTACTTTAGTTATATTTTATATAAATACAAACAAGTTTATCATTTATGCCACCGGAAAATATGTTTATTATAGGTTTTTTTTTTTGTAAGATTCACGGTCCCAGAAATCTAATAGGAAAAGGCCCATTAAAATAATAATAATAATAATAAAGCAATTTGGTGTGTTCTGATTAAGTCATTATTTTAGTCATTACGGAGCTTCCACCAAATCGGTGCGGTTCTTGTGAGTTAGGACATGGGATGATGCGACGTGGGCCCATGTAAATTAGACGGATTGTTCACGCCAAACCGAATTTTCTCTATTTTTAAAGTCATGGTAGAGTGGTCCCCTACGTGGACATTTTTCTTCCTATTGGTCAATATACTCATCTTATATTTCTGTACATAAATAGCAGGAAGATTTATTATTTAACACATTTCAAATCCGTAATATAACTCATAGATTATTTTTTTTTCTCCTTCTTTTTTTCTTTTTTGAGAACCTACAACAATACGCTAGATTCATTCACTGCACTTATTACACTACCTTCATAAGAGGACAAACAAAAGAAGACATTTTTATCTTATACTTGTTTTCATTAAATTTTTTTTTTTCTTGAGATAAGGTATATCTTTCGAGATGTGGCTAACTTTTAGTAATTTTTTTAAAAGGACATTTTCTGTTATTTTAGATATAAATTGGCAAAAAAATATGGGTTTTAATCTTTGCCTTTGCCTTTTATTTAGTGAGGGGTGACATGGTAATCTTTTTTTAAAAAGAAAAGGAGATTTCAACTTAAAAAGGTAAATCAAGCCTTATCAGTCCGCTCTCCTCTGGAGAATTGCTTTTTAATAGTAAATCAAGATATCAATTAATATTTTATTTTTTTTATTAATTAATTAATTATTAACACAACTTTGATTATACATAAAACGGAATGAATGGATCACTTTCAACAATTTTAAAATAAAATATTAAAACCCTAACTAATTGGTCACGAAAATGGCTAATGAATTATAAAAACTGTAGCATCAGAATTCACAAAAGGGTCTTCTTTATCTTGATCCTAAGAACAACTTTACTAGCCTTTAGAATCTATCTTTAAGCCAAGTTGCTGACCCAATTAAAAATTAAACTTCACAAATTATTTAGGGAAAAAAAATTGAAGGAATGAAATTTTAGATAAAAGGGTTTCAAACCAACAGAGTTTGAGTAAAATTTAGAAACACGAACCTTAACGTTACCAGCTTCTTTAATGGCAGCAATGATCTTGACCTGATCTACTATTTGCAAGTGACCCACAGTGGATATCACCACATCCACTTGCTTAATTGCTTTCACCAAACTCCCATGGTCGTAAAGATCTCCCTGCATTCCCATTTTTTTTTTTTTTAACACCATCATCAAACTTTACCCACAAACAAAACCAAACCCATCTAGCAAAAAACTCACAAAAACACATACAAACAGAGAGAGATTAATATACGTACGTGGACCAGAGTGACACCCAAGTTCTTGAAATTCTCAACGAGTTTTCCCTTAACGGGATCAGAGACTGTGCTCTCTCTGACCAGAGCAAAAGTGGGATGACCAGCCTTTACGCTTGCTTCTACGATGAATTTTCCGATGTAGCCTGTGCCTCCGATTATCAAAACCTTGCTTTTGTGAGCCATTTCAGTGTTTCTTTTTGTGCTAAAAAAAAAGAGAGGTACTTAAAAGAACAGGTGGTAGACTGGTAGCAGAGGGAGAGCAGAGAAGAAGGCTGTGGATGAAAATGGTTGTAAAATATCAAGCTATTTATGGAGAGTTTAGCGGTGTGAAGTTACAAGAATGGGCTGTCGGTTGTTACACATTTGCTTGCTAAAAACTGAGACTTTTTTTTTCTTTTAGATTTTAATTAAAGCTAAAATTTAAGATTTATCCACTGACTGTTTTCAGATTTCATTTCAGTTTTTTAATTTTATTTTTGTTCATTTCAGTCCTCTAAGTTTTAGATTTATTCAATTAAGATCTTTCCGTTAACTTTTGTTAAAATTTTTTTAAAAATATTTTTCAATCATTAATTAAATTTTTTAATTTAAAAATTTTGTAAAAAAATTTATAAAATTGAAAAATTAACTATAACATATAACAAAAGTTGATAGAAAAGCCTAAATTGAATAAACTTGAAAGTTAGAGGACTGAAATGAACAAAAACAAAGTTAGAAGATTGAAATGAAATCTGAAGAAATTTAGAGGGTCAATTTTACATTTTATCCTTTAATTAATTAGATTCAGACAAAGAGTTTGAAGTTTTTTTTTTTTTTTTTAAAGAAATAAACACACACACATAAAGAAGAGAGAGAGTTTGGAGATGATCTGACTGTTGCTACTGATACTTTTATCAAAAACTTTCCAGGTTTAAATTTCTTTTCTTTCAATTATTAAATTTATTAAAAAAAAAAAAGGTTGAATTCGGTGAGTAGACAAAAAAGAAATACACATATATTTGTGCCATTTAGGTACTCATTAATAAAATTCATAAAAAAAATATCATGTAATATAATGTTAAAATTTGAAAGTATTTTAATAAGTATGCACTTGATTATTTTATTGCTCAATATAACCATATATTTGAATTTAATCAAAGAACTTTAAGTCACGATACCAAAAAACTACCCACCGTTGAAAGAGTATTGTACTAATATTAACTATGTTGAGTAGAGTATAAATCACTTTTATGATAAAGATTCATAACAGGACACAAATGCATAATTGAAATCCATTGTTCTTGATGTACAAACCCACTTTTATAGTACAGATTCATGACATAAAAGTAAATAGATAGATGGCTGAATAGGGTACAAGAGAACACCTAAACCCTAACCACCATTGGAAGAGGACTAGTATTAATTAACTATGCAAAACGTTTATAAGCCAAGCGTCTGCATCAAACCACTCTTTTGGTACAGATTCATGATATAGAGTGGGAATCATGCAAAACTTGTCTCTCTCTCTCTCTCTCTCTCTCTCTCATGATAAACTGCCACTACTTTATTTTGTCAAAACAAGCCTTCCATGTGAACTGATAATGATTAATATTGAAATCTTCATTTGGCAGCAAAGTCTTTGTTAAGCAGTCCTTTTGTTGTGCTTATTTTCATTGGTGGGATGTATCAGAATTTTTTCAAATGAATATTATAAAAATTTAAAAAAAATATATATATATATATATATATTTGAATTCAATTTTATAAGGTTGGTTTTCAAAATTGATCATGTTTCTTTATTCTTTTTTAAATATACCAACTGATATTATTAAAAATATCCTGTTAACAAAGGTTCATAGTGCAATTATTAATAAATTTTTTTTTTTTTAAATTAACACCACTTTTATAAAAAATATAAAAAATAATAATTTCTTTTTAAAAAATAATTTTTTTTAAATATTTTATAAACCAATACTTTTAAATTATCGGCATCGTATTCCTTGTTAAAATTGCAAAATTAGAGAATCGGTCCCATCTGGTGTTGTTGCTAATCAACGGAGAGTTAGGTAAATAAAGGGACGGGAGACTCTTTAGTTTTTTTACTTAACAAAAAGAAAGAAGGCTTGATATGCAATTATTACTATTCATAGGACTGTCCTCAAATCAAAAAGAATATCTATTTTCCCATCCCAAAAAAAAAAAAATATATATATATATATATATATATCTATTTGAGATGAGGCCCATAAAGGTAATTTGAGGAGTCACTAAATTCTTAGCATCAGTAATGGTTGCATTCTCTAGAAACCCAGATGAATCCAGCCATTATCATGGAGAGGTGCATTCTTTATCTTTTGTTTTTTTTTTTTTTTTTTTTTTGTTCTTTCGGAGTCGGAATTTCGAGGCAGCAATTTTTAATGCTAGTAACCGAATAGATTAAATATTTACGTGGCATTTGGTGCGGGAAATCTACAATACTTTTAGCATCTAGATTTTTAAAAACTAGTCGTTAACTCGTGTGATTTACGAAAAAGTTTTTATAGGGTTAACTTGCACGGTAGAGTTGTACCATGGCTGCCAGAGTTTGTTCCTAAGGTTAGACTCAAAATTGTTAAAAATGAAATTTTGAGCTTTTCAGGTGCCAATATTTTAGAGCATCTTACTAGCTCTTTCATTGAGGCACCATGTCATTTGAGACAACAAAGTAACTATTATAAGAATTTGATGAGAGAATTCTATATTGCTTTGAAAGAAAATGAAAGTACATCAAGTATTTATACAAAGTCTGAGAGTAACTAACTTCATACTAACTCCACAATATACGAATCTAGCCTCTAAAACCAATCAGATTAATAAACGTGTATATAAATAATAACTATGAATTAAACTAATCCTAAAATACATGTAGTATAGTTGTTTTAAATATAAACACTGTCGTTTATACAGTCACAGCTACAGTTCTTCCATTACTCTGTTTTGATACTCTGCCTCTCTTCCTGAGCAACAACTACAATCCAAACTTGCTCGACCTTCAATATGAGTCCTTAATCTTGTCCTCCTGTTAACTATGAAACATCATTGGTTTCTTTGTCTTAATAGAATTGTCCAGGTTGGTGTAAAGATTGACAAAAACACAAATGCTTAAAAGAAAATATTGACCTCTTTACATGGATATGGAGAGTGCCACCTAATTGAAAAATAAAAAAGTAACGAAACCCAAAAAATGAAAATTCCTAATAACAATTCAGGTAGAATTTGATCTTCTAGGTGTATACTTCTTTGACCCACATGAACTGCACTTGCACATAACTATAAGATGGGGGGAAAATAAAATAATAAAGAAGCATCTCAATGAATCCTTCAACAAAACAAATAGAAAGTTGCTGTACGGATTGCGTAAGAAGAAAATGAATGTGGTGGTGAGAAAGGAGTGCATAAAGGTCCTACAAGAATATTAAAGAAAAATATGTCAACGTACATGTAATATTTAGAAATGAGTTCAAGGCTTACATATGAAGGTTTGGAATATATGTTCCTTCCATGCCATTGCACACCATAGCTACCTTCTCAGGTAGAACATTTTGTCCACTATTTTCTAAAGACCTACTTCAAAAATTGTCACAAAATTAAGCTTAAAACCTAATGATAAACTCCTTAGTCTATAAAGTCAAATATACAATTGCCTCAAAAATCAACTGAAGGGAAAAGAATTGTGCACACACAAAACAATAGGACAGACAACTTCACATTTGGCTGGTATTTTTCTGAAGCTGTGACTCATAATTAGACTTTCCTTTACAATCTACGCAATAGTAATCTACATTCTCTAGATCCTTTAAACCATACACAAGTATATCAAGTGTATTAAGCACACCTTGAAAAGTTTGCTGGAAATATTCTCACACTTGGCATGCACCCAAACATTACAACCCCATCACAACACACTTGATCTACATCTCTAAAAGCACAAAACATTGTAGAAGCTTACCCAAAATGTCTTTAACTAACCAAATTCCCCTAGAGTTCTATTTACTATCTACATATAGAAAGAAGCCAAATGCTGCACTGTTGAAGATCCAAGCCAACAGATCAATTATGTATGTGCATATATATATACATTATGAGGGAGAAAGATTCTCTAGTAATCCCATATGAAAGACTAAATCTTATCCTAGAAAAGTATATATGATTTTGATTTAGAGTCACCATAGTGAAACAAAACAATTCACATTAATATTCCTATAAAACTAAGCATGGGGTTCACTTCATTATGATATCTAGAAATTAAACAGTACATTTATAAAGCTGATATGTAGTAAACATTGCATATATCTCAAACAAAAAAAATTAAAAATCAAACATACCAAAGAAGAATGAGCAACTTTAATTTAGAATATTATTTTCCATAAACAGTAAAAGTAAGACATTTAAAGCATAATTACCACTACCGCAAAGGAACAGCGTAGTTTCTCTATCAAAAAGAGTTCCTTTTGCCTAGTTATAAGCAGAGAAATCATCGCATAATTTGTCTTCACCCTTCCCCCAATTACAAAAAAAATCAATTTTGTGTTACATAATTTTTCTTAGAAGATAAAGCTAATCATTACAGCATTTATCAAAGTAGTCCTGACAGCATTAAAGATAATAGTAAAAAATTGGACAAGGTAAAGTGTAGCATCTCAAAGTGATATTACCATGGACCAGAAGAAACAATTACCGCAAGGCATGATGAAAGCTCCAACAATGTGAGATCCAATTGGGTATATAAAGAGTCAAAAAGGTGTAATAAATAATCCATGTTGCAATAGAGTCAAGCTTTTTTGCATTGTTTTGTACCTCGTGAAGCAGGGATATCAAGGGTGTTATTGGATGAGCGGATAACAAACCAAACAATAGATTAGTAAATTTGTGCATAGAGGCGCTCTATTATCCATGACTTGTTGAATTCTACAATGCCACCACTACTAATCTTTTTTTTTTTTCTTTTTTTTAGTCATTAAAGAAGTATTCTTCAAACCATAGAAGTATATAAAACATTGAAACCATCAATTGAAATTTTGAAACTAAAGCAAATGAAAAAAAAAAACCAAACAAACAAACAAACAAATGGTGCTTTCAATAAAAAATTGCAATAATAAGATGAAAAAACTACTTGAGGAGGGAACATTGTTGCCACCACCATCATCTGATTACGCAATCCTCTCCAACTATCTTCTAGGTCTGTGCATTTATATTACAAATCCTCTAACTTCCTTTTACGTTCTAATGATTGATTGATGTGCCCCTAATCATACCCAACATTTAAAATGGATATTGGACTCTATGTTTCTACCGTATTAAAATCTACTAACAAACCACTCTAAGACAATTCCTTTCAAATCAAGGATTTCATGAACAATTTGCAATTATGATTGAAGATAAAATGACTAAACAACATCAAGATATAATATACACTGATATATACAAATAACAAAGAAACTGAAATTTAGTTCCACAAATAAAACCAAACTTGGTTACCAGATAGAGAAGTAGATGTGCAGGACCAAAGTAACTAAAACACAGAAGTAGGTGACCTCCCCATTGATCACAACCCAATGACTAATTCCGGGTCCACAATCTACACATTTTATTCCCATGATCAAATATAGGCTTTCCCAAAAATGAAAATCCAGATAGTAATTGAAACTTTCTCACACTCATATATTGATAAAAACCACCCACGTCATCACTTCAAAACACATCCACATTCAATGACACCAAAACCAATTGTCAACAAAGCTCATAATTAGAAACAAAACCTTGCTAGCATAGGATTTAGACTTTCACAGATTTCCCCATCCGATTATCTTCATTCTATTTTTTCCATTGAAGTACTATCTGACTCTATTCCTAAACTAAATCAACCATGTGACTCTTTTTTTCCCCCATTCAATACATATGAAGCAATTTTCAATTATTTGATATAAACTTTCTAAAGTTGGGTCCCTTTTTTAGTTTGGCTCAGGAATTTCGTCAAACACTTTAAGGGTGAAGGGTTGGGATTCTGTTCTCTTCAGCCACACCCTCAAGTGGGGTTGTTCTGCCTCGAGGTGTTGGGGCTTCTTTGATTTCAATCAAAATACAGCCATGTATAAATCCAAGACGCAGTTTTGATTGAGACCAGAGAATATCTGCTTATACATGTTTTCAGAGGCAGTTTAGCTCCACTACCGCCTCCAAATCCATCAATCTATGCTAATCATTCAAAAGAAACACTCTCAAACGTAACCCTAAATCATACTTAACAGCCAAAAACAACAGAACAAAATTAAAAACTTACTGGTAATATTTTCGGAGAAGTGTCGGTGGTTGTGTAAGATTTTGCATCATTCAATAGGATGCCTTTCCGTGGTGACGGTGAACCGTGGTGGCAGCAATCTGTGGCGACGGCGACAGCGGCGGCGACAGGGACAGAAACTAAGTTTTGGATTTTGATTTTGGAGGAAGGAAGGGGTGAGTTTTAGGTTTGGGGAAGGAGATGTTTTAGTGTGTGAGCAGAGGAGAGATTTTTACGTTTTTTTGTTTTAAAGAGGTATCAGGTTTTTAACGTGTATTTGGTGGGGAAAAATTAGATTTATTTTTAAATTAAATTTAAAAAAATTAAAATTAAAATTAAATACTGACCTAGAAAATTGTGGAAGTTTCAGAGGGTTCAGTTTTATATATATATGTGATTTTTTACAATCTGGATGCCTAGAAATGTAGTTATTCCTATGTTTGGTTTTATTGGGAATGGTTGTATTCTCTAAAAACCCAGATGAATCCAGCCATCATCATGGAAATGTGCATTCTTTTTCTTTTGTTTTTGTTTTTTTTCTTTTTTTTGGAGTCAATAAGGTGGCGTTTGGACTTTGGACCTTCGAGGCGGCAATTTTTAATGCCAGTAACCAAATAGATTAAATATTTATGTGGCGCTTGGTACAGGAAATCCACAGTACTTCTGGCATCCAGATTTCTAAGAATGTGATTCGTTACAATCTGGATGCTTAGGAATGTAGTTATTCCTATGTTTGGTTTCATTGGGAATGGTTGCATTCTTTAGAAACCCAGATGAATCCAGCCATTATCAAGCAAATGTGCATTCTTTTTCTTTTTTTTTTTTTTTTTTTTTTTTTTTTTTGGAGTCAGTAAGGTGGCGTTTGGACTTTGGACCTTGGAGGCGGCAATTTTTAATGCTAGTAACCGAATAGATTAAATATTTATGTGGCGTTTGGTACAAGAAATCTATAGTACTCCTGGTATCCAGATTTCTAGGAATGTGATTCCTTACAATCTGGATGCCTAGGAATGTAGTTATTCCTATGTTTGGTTTCATTGGGAATCTCTTAAGATTCCTAATAATGTGAAATGTTAATGTTTGGTTTATTCCTAAGAATCTTAAATGAATTATTTAATTTTCTCATTTTATACTTAGGTTTGAATGTGAACTACTAAGTCCTTTAACTTACCCACCCATGGTTTCTTTTTTGACACTTTTATCTACCCGTGGTTCATTCCGTTTATGCTCCCTAACCCACCTCTAATTTTTCCGTTACTGTAACAAGTTTCATCAAAAAATCAAACAAGAAATCAGATCAAACACTCATCTCCCACGCACTCTCTCACGCTTGCTCACCCACCTGAGATCTTAGATGCTACAATGGCACCCATTTGATTTATTAGTCCGAGAATCATCTGGGTTTTCATTGTGCAAGGAAATCGCGGAAGAAAGAGATCTACAGATTCTGGGTTTTGAGCGTTATCAACTTGTTCATGTTTGGGAACACTTTTAATCTTAATCCGTTTGTGTTTCTCTCTATTGGGTGGGCTTCAGATCAACATGGGGTCGTGGTGCTATGGGTGGACCTAGGTTCGTGGGGTGGATAGAAAAGCGATGAAGATAGGAGCATAGTTTTGGACAAAGACGGAGGCAAGATCAACTACGATAAGCTCATCAATAAGTTTGGCTATCAAAGGCTTGACCCTTCCCTCATCAATCGTGTCGAGCTTCTCACCTCCCGCAGTGCCCACGTCTTCCTTCGCCACGACGTCTTTTTTACCCACTGGTACCTCTACCTCCCAATGCTAACTCACTCTAATAATATATGTATTGAGGGTAAATTGGAATTTGATGGTTCGATTTTTCTACTATTTACAGGAGATTTCAATGATATATTGGATGGATGGGCAAAAGAGAAAGAGGGGGAAGACAGAGAGAGGATGAGATCTATGGAGTGGTTGATTTGAGTTTAATTTTTCTGGGTTTGAGAAGTCCCTAAAATATATGTTTGGATTTGAAATTGGGGTTTCAAATATATGCTTGGGTTTGAATTCATTTGTTCTTAAGTTCCATTAAAGTTTTCTAAGTTTTTTTTTTTTTTTTTTTTTTTTTTGCTTTTTCTTCCAACAGAGAAGTTGAAACTGTGATTTTTCTCTCTCTACATGTTACTTTTCAATGTGTTGCTAGCAATTTATGACTCTTTTTGTGGGCTTAATTTTGAAGCCAATCTGGTATAAAACGTGAGATCAAACGTTGTGTTATATTTTTCTTCTTCTTTGTTTATTTGATTTGGGGATTGGGTTTCTTTTGGTTGTTGGGGTTTGGAAAATGGGATTTAAGGCATGGTTACTGGTAGATCCGTGGGTTTGGATGTGTGTGGGTGTGTTGATGTTTGTATTTTGACTTGGGTTTTAGGGTTGTATTTTGATAGATCTATGGTTTGTACTTTGATGGTATTGCTTGATTTGATTTGTATTAGTTTTCTAGGTGTATGTTCTTCATGTTTGTGTATGTTCTTCATGTTTGTGAATTGTGAGAAACTAATACCATATTTTAATCTTGTTTTTGTTTTTGTTTTTGTTTTTGTTTTTGTTTTTGTTTTTGTTTTTGTTTTTTGTTTTTTGTTTTTTTTTTTCTTGTTTTGGGAGGAGAAAGACATAAAATGGGTGTAAAAAGACTTATTTACCCCTCTTTTTTAACAGAGGTGGGTAACTGAGACTAAATGAAAGTAACCTCAGGTGGGTAAAGTGTAAAAAATGAAACCACAGGTGAGTAAATTTAAATTCGGGTTAAACCACAAATAGATAATTTGTAATTATCCTTTTTTTTTTTTAGAAACAAATCACTATAAATATTCCCATAAAAAAATCATTATAAATATTATTGAATTGTTGGTAATTAGCAAGAAATTCATTATTAATGTTCAAAGAAACAAACTTCATCTAAACTAATAAAGAAAAGAAAACATTGCTCTCTGGACTAAAGCATGTGCTACTGCATTACTTTGTCTAAAAGTATGAGAGAAAGAGATGTTTTGAAAGCTAGAACAAGATAAAGTGTCTTTTACTAAGTGACCAAAAGAAGAGTGAAACATTCATTGCAATGAAACATATTAAAGTGTCTATATGAGTATTGCTTATTTTTTGTAGTTTATTTACATAATGTTTATCAAAATATATAGTTTTTAGTAATTTTTATGTTAAATATTTTACAAAAACAAAAAAAATTAGTTTATTTCAATAGTGCTATCTAAGTGTTCCATTTGACACATATGATGTAAAATTATGTTATATGTCATTAAGTAAGAGACGTAGGGTTCAAACCATGTTTACACGAAAAATCAATTGTTATCTTAGCTTGATAATAAGAGCAATCAACATGGAGTGTACCCGTTACATACGTAAAAGTAAAAAATAAAATATAAATAGATAGCACTATTTAATGACTAATTTATGTCATATATTTGATTTTCTTTTTCTTTTTTAATGTTAGGTTTGGGAGCAGTGGATGTTGTGAATCGAGGTATTGTGTTTTCTATTGGAATTGCCAAGAGTGTTCTGGTTCAATTGGTTGGCATTTCTTAATATTTTTAACAAAGACATCTGCAACTTACACACACACACACACACATATATATATATATATAGAGAGAGAGAGAGAGAGAGAGAGAGAGAGAGAGAGAGAGAAGGTGTTCCTATTGGAGTAACTGCGAGGTACCTCAGGATGGTTCTATCTTCATGTCGTTGGTATTTGATGCAACAACTATCTCCAACAAGTAAAGCCCTACATTTAAAGGATTTATTATGTATTTTAGTTATTTAAAAGAAACTGTTTTGATGGTTGCTTTAAATTTTTTTTTTTTAATTTAATAAAATGGTTGCTTTAACTTAAAGGGGGGAAAAAAAACATAAAAACAAACGAAAAAACGAAAACAATCAAACAAACACCAATAGTCTCTTCCATGCCGGACCTGATTAATAATTACTATATAAATACATCATAGGTAGATGTCAGCCCAAAAAAGAAAAAAGAGAGCACCAAGAAATAAGAATAAGTAAATATACATACATTCACCGCAAATTCATGAACCTGTTGGATACTTGGATTGGCTCCATGCGTAGGTGGCCGAAAATGACACCAGCGATTCTGTCGAGTGTGTATAATTTGTGGGAAATATACACACTTTTCAAAAACTGTGGGGTGAGTCCGGTGACTTTTTTTTTTTTTTCATGATGAGTATAGACTATAGAGTACAGCTCAAGAAATCGTGATTATGTTTTATCTTGTGCAATCGAGTTCCTATAGGAAAAAAAAAACTTTCTTATTCAAAATAATAATAATAAAGAAAAGAACATTTCATTCCCTGGAAAGAGAAAGAGAATTAAATAATAAAAATAAAGAATAAAACGAGTAGGCTATAAGTAACATCAATTCGGATGTTAAAAAAAATTTTAGTGTGTATTTATATTAGAACTCATTTTCTTATCTCTTGTGTGCTTGTATTTGTTTCTAATATATATATTAGAAATATCAAATCGTACATTCAAGAATTAATATTGCGCAAAGAAACCCAATGAACCAGCGATCTAATCTCATTCATAGTCCATTAACGAGTGAGGATGGACCCATGTATTATAAGGGTCAGCCCAATAATCAAGTTCGTGGGCTAGAAGCCTAGAACCTTGGCATTCCTAGGAACAAAAATGCAAAACCCAACCAGCAAAAAGAGGGTAACATTTAAAAAATATAATGAACAATTGCTTTGTCGTGTAATTTAATATAAACAAATTAAATTATTAAGATGATTTTTTTTATTGGAAATTCTATTGCATAAATTTCAAAAAATTAAAAATATTATTTCAATTAAATTTCTATTATTTAAATATTCAAGAAATTTACAAAAAGTTTTTATTTATTTAAAATAAAGCTTATTATGATTTTTCATTTATAGAAGTAAGCCAGTTGTTTGATATAACTATTGGAAAATGCTAAATATATTACATTTAATAAAAAAAATTTACAAAATAAAATAAAGATTTGAGATTTTTTTTTTTTTTTGTAATTTGTGACACATTAGTTTAGACAATTTATATAATAAATTTTTTTTTTATAAACATAATAAAATTCTTTAATATTCTTAACATTACTCATAATTATTACACAAGGGCAGAGCCGAGGGGAAAGAGGGGGCAATTGCCCGCCCGACTCTTCTAAAAAATGCCTTGATACTTACTATGTGAAGTGTATTTAAGTAATTTGCCCCCTGCCAGTGGAAAAAATAGAAAAAGCACTCTCATTATTATGAAACAGCCTTGACATCAAAAAAAAAAAATGGAAAAAAAAAAATGCTTTTCAATTCCCTCACACAATCACACTTTCACCTATTTTGCTATTCTTAAATAGTATTTACTTTAAGTAGTTTTGATCTTGTCCCATCCATGGTACTATTTATAGTACTTTTCTTCCCAATTCTAATTTTTCTTTTCTTTTCTTATTATAATTATAATGCTATAAACATAACTTTTTTTTACAATAAATTTCACAATTGTGAAAATGGTTAACTGTGAAGGGTGAACAACTTACATCGATGAACCCACTTCTTTGTTTCCTTCATAACTCATAGTCCAATATTTTAACAATTGTAAAATTTATTGTGAAAAAATTGTGTTTGTGTGACAATTCAATTAGTAGGTTCCATAGTTAACTTTTGTAGATTGATTTATTTTTTTTAATTTATTTTAAGCAATCAAATTATGTCTAAATTTGATGTATTTAAATTTATTTCTCACTTTGATTGTTAGTAACTATGATTGATTATTTTTGTTTCTTTGTTTTAATAATATGAAATATATATTTGTAGTGACAATTATCTATTTATTTTGTTATTATTATCGATTAATATTTTTAGATTAATTTTGCTTTTAGTATTGTTTTTCAATCTTGTTCCCCTAAACTAAAATCATAGCTCTGCCACTGTCATTACATGTCCTATGATAGGCTTTTGCAATGTGGTTCAATATAAATAAATAAAATTTAAGGTAAATTACATATTTGGTCCCTATTCTTTATCAAAGAGATGACTCTACTCCATTGTTGGAGAAATTAAATTTGATTTTTCAAATGAAATATGATGTAAAGGATAGGAACTAAATATGTAACTTATCCTAAAATTGATTAAAATAACTTACTTTGGATGAAAATTTATTACTAAAGTTTAAGGAACTTTTAAATATACATCTCTTCAATTAGAAGTCTAAATCTAATTGAAATTCTTGTAACGATTAGGTTTTCTTTTCATCATTTATGTTGTTTCAATATTTTGCGGGATTGTATAATGAATACTAACCTTTTTCCTTTTCTTTTCTTTTTTCATGTATTAGTTGTATATAAAAATGGGTTAATTTGTTGAAGAAAGTTGTGAATCAAATCAGAAAGGAAGAAAAGGATCAAAGAAAAAGAAGAAAGGGGAGAAGAAATGAAGTCTAAGATAAGTAATGTAGTGTGGTAGTTGTAGAATTGTAGTGTTCAGTAATGCATATGTTCACACGTGAACTAGAATGTGTTCACACTAAAATGTGTTCACACGTGAGTTAATTAGCTGGCATATGTACTGTAACTAATCCCGTATAGTTTGGGATATTTTAGGCCTTACTCTGTTTTTATATTTAGTCTCCATTTGACTTGTATAGTTTTATTCATTCAGTTTTTATAAGATCAGTCCAGTTAAAAGAAAGTTCCAAATTCTTTCAACTCTCTGTCATTTTGCATGGTATCAGAGCATATTTTCCCTCATTTTCTTTCTTGCCAAATAGAAATTTTCTTCGGTTTTCTTCATTTTCTTGGTTGCTCATGGCTTCAGATTCGTCAAGTGCACCATCTTCTTCATCTTCACCAACTGCAAGTGCAGCTATGGCAGATGAATCTGCCAATAATCCCTTTTTCCTACCAGCAAATGAAAATCCTGGTTTAATTCTCACATCTCAGCCTCTCACTGGTCTTGAGAATTACATGACTTGGGCGAGATCAGTGTTTCTTGCTTTGAGTTCGAGAAATAAATTTGGATTTGTCAATGGTTCAATTTCAAAACCAGCTCCAACTTCACCTTTGTTCAATTCTTGGAATAGGTGTAACACTACGATCCTTTCATGGTTGACTAATTCACTCAGTCCTAATCTTAAGGCTAGTGTGATTTACATCAATTCTGCAAAAGATCTGTGGATTGATCTCAAGAACAAGTTATCTCAGGACAACACTCCAAGACTGTTTGAACTTCAAAAGAAAATTTCACATTTGGTTCAAGGAACAATGTCAGTGAGTTCCTATTTTACCAAATTCAAGACTTTATGGGATGAATTTGTGAATAATCAGCCTTTCATAGTCTATAATTGTCCTTGTGTTTGTGGTTCTAAGTCATCTCAGCTAAATGCACAGCATAAAGAGCATGTTTTTAGGATTTTAGGTTTTTAATGGGGTTGAACGACAGTTATGACACTCTGATTGGGCAAATCTTGCTAATTAAGCCTTTTCCCTCTCTTAGCAAGGTATGTTCATTGATTTTGCAAGAAGAGAAAAGGAGAAGCATAGGTAACACTATCAATGTGGTTCAACAAGTTCAGCAATTGGATCTTGTTGCTATGTATGTGAATGGCACTAGACCTTTTCAAGGCAATCAAGGTAATGCTCGAAACAATGGAGGAAAAGGAGGCAACTTTACAAAGGAAAGACCAGTCTGTACTTACTGTGGTTTCACTGGTCATATTGCTGACAAATGCTACAAGCTTCATGGATATCCCCTAGGGTATAAGCCAAAAGGTGGGACTAAGGCTATGGCTAATCAAATCACAGGAGGTTTTGGTTTTTATGGTCATTCTAGTGCTCAGTATGGTGATGTTACTCAGCCTAACAATAGCCCGCAGACTCCTTTTGGTGTTTCACAGTTAGGATTTGGTGGTTTTCCTAATGATTTTGGTTTTCAAACTTGCCAACAAACCACTCAACCTCAATGTCCAATCTCTCAGGTTCAATGTGAATAGCTTCTCAATTTTCTGAAAGCTCATAATGCATCAGGTTCAGGTTTTGGTACTCCAAATGGACTTGGTGCTCAGACTGCATCACAGGTTGCATCAGTGATGGCACCTGCTCTTCCATCTTCCACAGCTACTTCTACTTCATCATCTTCTTCGAATTTCTCAGGTAATCCCTTTTGGATACCTCCCAATTTCACTCATTCTATTTTTTCTGCTCAAGTCATTGATAAGCAATGTTTTAAGTCTAATTCTTGGATAATTGACACTGGGGCCACTGATAACATGGTGCACTCAGTTTCTCAATTGACCACAATCACTTTTATAATTCATTCTTGTGTCTATTTGCCAAATGGGGAAAAGGCTGTTGTAACACACATAGACACTATGCAAGTTTCTTCTACACTTACACTCACAAATGTTTTGTGTGTCCCTTCCTTCAGTTTCAATCTTATTTATGTTAACAAACTTACTCAGACCAAACATTGTTGCCTTATTTTTCTTGGTGATTGGTGTTTCATCCAGGACCTTGCTCAATGGAGCATGATTGGTCTGGGTAAGGAAAGCAATGGTTTATACTTGCTTCAAGCTGCTGTTCCTTCTTCAAATTCAGCTGCTCTTGCCACCACTGTCAGTCATATTTCTTCAGATTTGTGGCATTCTAGATTAGGTCACCCTTCTTTAGCCAAACTTCAATTGTTGAAGTCATTTGTAAATATTGATGTTTCCAATAAGGCTTCTTGCTGTGATGTTTGTCATTTTGCAAAACAGAAAAGGCTCTCTTTTCCTTCTAGCATTCATGTAACCACTAAACCTTTTGAATTGATTCATTGTGACCTATGGGGTCCTTTTTCTACTCCTACTATTGATGGTTACAAGTTTTTCCTGACTATTGTGGATGATTTTACCAGATGTGCATGAGTTTATTTGCTTAAACATAAATTTGAAACTCAATCTCTTTTTCCTAAATTTGCAACTATGATTTCTAATCAATTTGATTGCACGATTAAATCCATTAGAAGTGACAATGGCACTGAGTTTTTCTTAAAAGATTTTTTTCATTCTAATGGTATTTTGCATCAGTTATCATGTGTTGATACTCCTCAGCAAAATGGCATTGCTGAGAAGAAGCATCAACACATCCTAAATGTTGCAAGGGCTTTGCAGTTTCAGTCTAAAATTTTGGATGGAATGATCAAGACTTTCCATGTTGCTACAAATTCTCAAGTTGCAGACATCTTCACTAAAGCTTTGGGTTTTTCATCCTTTGTGAGATTGTCAAAGAAAATAGGATTGAAAGACATTTTTCAACCTAAGCTGTTAAAGGAGCAATCTAAGCAAGTACAGGTAGCTTCTTTAGTTCAAGTCTCAAAGCCTAATACTCTGGACTTGAGGGTGAGTGTTGAAGAAAGTTGTGAATCAGATCACAAAGGAAGAAAAGGAACAAAGAAAAAGAAGAAAGGGGAGAAGAAATGAAGTCTGAGATAAGTAATGTAGTGTGGTAGTTGTAGAATTGTAGTGTTTAGTAATGTTTAGTTCACACGTGAACTAGAAGAATTGTAGTGTTTAGTAATGTATATGTTCACACGTGAACTAGAATGTGTTCACACTAGAATGTGTTCACACGTGAGTTAATTAACTGGCATATGTACTGTAACTAATCCCGTGTAGTTTGGGATAATTTAGGCCTTACTCTGTTTTTATATTTAGTCTCCATTTGACTTGTATAGTTTTATTCATTCAGTTTTTATAAGATTAGTTCAGTTAAAAGAAAGTTCTAGATTCTTTCAACTCTCTGTCATTTTGCATAATTACTGTTTATTGTTTGTTAAGCCCTCTATCGTATGACCTTGAGAAGCTTTCTTTTCATCGCTCTATTATGGTTTATTGGTTGTCATTCCTTTGGATCATCTTCCTTGACCATGTCCATGCCCTTAACCTCTTCGGCTTTTCTCATGTCATCTTTTCTTATTCAAGATGTGCTTAAACTGTAGTACTTGCTCCAAAAGTGCTTACTTATTGTTAAGCCTTACTTCATAGGCTTATAAAATTTTCATGAGCTAATCAATAATTAGTGATTTCAAGTCTTTTGATTCCTTAATCGCCAAGACAATATGGTCAAATTTGGAAGCTCATGGCTGGAGGATTTTGTCCACCACGAGTATCATTGAAGTTTTAACAGTATCTTTTTAATTATGGTAGATCAACAACCAACATCCTTGAAAAATAGTCCAAATCTAATTTGGATTAATTCTTTCATGTGTGAAGCTTTAAACTCACTTCTCAGTGTTTGAGAATATGAACTTCTTTTTTCATCTTATCAACATCAGGAGAAAGTTTCTATAAATTTCCCCTGATTGTTTTTGTATTTTGCAAGACTTTATTATGATATAGAGTCAAATTTAATTTTCCCCAACAATAGAGTAAGATTCCCCACCACCATTATATTTGTGTGATTAGTCTATACTCTACCATCTGGATCATCACAAATTCCCACTTAGATCTCTAATTTTTTTTTTCATGGGCTAGCATGGGTGTGTTTGAGTCCAATAGAATTACCAGGTCAAAAAAAAGTGTTAGTCACATTTACACTCTACTCCAAAATGACTAAACTAGTTACAATTAAAATCCACATCAACATAATATATCTTCATTACTAAATTTAAGAATCAAAAATGTTACATAACACACTGAATCACACTCAATCGATAATCATCTAAGAACAGTCTCTTTCAATAGGGCTGGAAAACAAAATTCCAATGCCATATATATATATAACCTATTTACACCAAAGTAACAACTCAAAACCTATTTATCAGCTGGTTTAGGGCTTTCGAAGCACAAGATTGTACTACCACACTACAACTGATAATTAGGGATACATACATATAATATATGCACAATATTCTACATTCGATTTGATTGACTTAATAAAGATCAGGTGCTAATTCCTTCACCAGTGTTTGATTTCGAGGTGTTCAGGCTAGCTACATGGAACTGGGATGTGTAAGTGTTGGATGCACCTTCAGAAAGAGGTGGCTCATTCAGAAATGCCCAATTACTCCTCGTCCACCTGCAATCACAGCAATAATAAGAATGTTTATACGCATGAGGAGGAGGACAAGAAGGAGAAATTATGCCGTCCTCTAGTGGACTTGGGGCTTGAATCAAATTTAATTTGTAATCTATATAATTGTAATTATACAAACCTAATATCAATATCCTCTAAAATTTCTTAAAATGATTAAAAGATTTCAACCTTATGATTTATCATTCAAATTTGAAACATGCTTCATCTCAATTTTTTATTTCGTTAAAAAAAAAAAAAAAACTCTAGCTTCCATTTTAAAATAAAAACTCCACATATTGAAAACCTATTAGAAATGTTAGATTAATGATTAAAATAATTAAATTTAATTAAAACTTTTGGGAGTAAATAGTCCAATTAGTAAGAGAAAATCTGGATCAACACATCATTAACATGCTACATTAATGATTAAAATAAATAAATTTAATTAAAAATTTTGGAAACTAATAGTAACAGTTAAATGATTAAATTTATTATTTCATTAAAATTTTGGTATAAAATGGTAATTTACCACACTATCCAAGCAAGTGATCTTCGAATCTTGTCTACCCTTCACCTTTTATTAAGAAAAAAAAAATCATATACAATTATTCAGATAAAAAATATAAAAAATACAACAATCTCGTTACATTCTGAACACTCTAAATTAATTCACCCCGGAAATACAATAGACCTCAAGTAGATGATATTTGATGATATGGTTAGGCCTTTTGGGAGCCTAAAAAAAACATTTTTAAAACCCAAAATATCGTTTCGCAACCGCAACTCTTTATAGTTTTTTTTTTTTTTAACAAACAGCCCTTTTAAATTCAAAACATAGCCTCACAACCACCTATACAAACAGACTTTTTAATGCAGATAAAGTGTAGCTTTTTAATTCAATATCATTTAGGCAGAATTCAATCATTCATACTCAACTTAAACTACAACAAATGGCAATTTCCCCATATCAAAGAGTGCAGCTACTTAAGCTCAGAGCTATTGTATATTGGTGTTACTTAAGGGTTAAACAAGGTTTATACTTACCAGTCATTTTTCTTGATAATTTTCTCCAAGCTTGTTTCAGTTTCCATGTGCATGAAGCCCTCCCTTCTATTGGCCAAAGGCGCCGAGTTCGACCTCTCGAACTTTTTCCCAGAGTCTCCAAATGTGCTTTCCTGTCACATTCATTTTGAGAATTTGTGTGTCATCAACTACAAATTATAAAGCATGAAAAAGAAAGAAAGAAAGCAAATATAGGAAAAAGCTTTTCTCATGCGTTTATTTATGAGAGAGATAAACACACCTGGGTACTACTACCCGATGGACTAGACAGGATGTCACTACGATGTTCTTCCTCTGCTTTCTTCTTTGCTTTCCAGTAAGAAGAAATCTCTTCTTTAGTTAATGACAAATTCCTTTTGTATGCCACTGAAAAATTCACTCATCATAAACAACAAGTTTTTCAAAAGACTCTTGAAAAATAAAATTCTAACTGACATTTTTTTATTGTAATTTGAGCAACATAACACTACCGACATAGTAAAATATACCAATAAATATTACAAATTTGAATTTATTGTGATAATAAATGTAATTATTCCATTTCAAAACATAATAAGTAAAGACGATGTAATAAAATTTGTAACACCTTTTGCGTTAGAAGAAACAAGGTAAAAAGATTGTGAAACATGTTATCTTCATATACTTATCTAAAATTATTTATAAAAAAAAAAAAAAACAATACGGAAATTTTGTCTAATAAGATTAATTCGGACAAGGTTTTTATCCAAAAAAAGAAGAAGAATAATTTGGACAAGGTTAGTGAGATTACCTGACTTTGGATCTTGGTGGGGCGAGTCCCACCCTGCCATTAAAGAACCCATTTGCTCAAAGACCACTCAGCAATGATTGCTTGAATCAGAGAGATATTTTTATAAATAGCTAGCATGTATCTTTCTAGAATTGTTGGGAGATGTCTTTATATATAAGCTGCTGTTAGTGCCAGTGGCGAGGTCTAATCTTTTACTGCTTTGTTCTTATCCCCAATCGCTTTGTTATTTGAAAAGGGGATAAAACTATGGGCCCAATTGACTTTATCCTAAAGTTTGGGCTAAGGATAATCCTATATAACATTAACAATGACAGGCTGCAATAACATTTTGTACATGAATGATCTGTTAGCTCACAGACTTACATGCAAGGTGGCATGAGGCGATGGTACTGATGTATGAGGGTCAGCTTAACGCGGACACAGTCGTGTCAAAGATTTTACTCGTTCCGATCGATCTACCAGCCCACAGATTTGCTTGCCGACAAATGCTAAGAACACAACAAATTACACAAGTTTTAGATTCAAATCCACTAGATTTTGAAGGACACTCTATTAAATAGATTTTTTTAAATTTTAATAATTTAATGGCCTAAATTTTGCCATATCAACATTTATAAATAATATTTTTAATTATTTTATTTGTAGCATTATTTTATTATTTTAAGAATATTGTTAGTAGAATGTTAACATAACAGAATTTAGACCATTAAATCATTAAGGAATAGCGAAGATTTAAGGAAATCTATTGGCAGAGTACCCTAGAAAATCTACAGAACCTAAATCCACAAATTTTTACCTCAAATTGTGTGATTTTGTTGTGGTTCTAGCCTTATTGTTTCCATGCGAAATACTTGCATTATCATCAATTCGTTTACTAAATTTAGATAATAAATTAGAGCCAGTCGATCTTTCTCCAAATGTTGTTGACCTAATAAATTTAATTCACTCATTTTGTAATTTGAGGAATACAAATCCTCTTATTTGAGAAACTTATCCTAAGAATTTTGGAAGGTACAACCACGATGGCTCAATCCTCCAATTTTTTAGTTGTGTGTAGTAAAAGTTTATAATAACTTTAACATTGCATTTTTTTTTTTTTTTTGAGGGTTGTATGAACAAATTAATAATGCATTGATCCATTGAATGTATTCCTAATTTGTTGTCAAGTTGTTTTCCTTTCCAAGAAAGGACCCACTAGCAGGTGGAATTTAAAGTTAGTGTAATCACGAGGGCAATGGCTTTTATTTTATTTTTTTGGAGAAGTTCAAGAGAGCAAGGTTTAATCATGGATTTTAGCCGACAATGATTTAGAATATATATATATATATATATATATATATATATATTCTTAAAATTAA
Source organism: Lithocarpus polystachyus (assembly GCA_033629205.1). Classification (NCBI taxonomy): domain Eukaryota; kingdom Viridiplantae; phylum Streptophyta; class Magnoliopsida; order Fagales; family Fagaceae; genus Lithocarpus; species Lithocarpus polystachyus. The sequence goes on along the minus strand of CM066163.1, from coordinate 9,792,546 downwards.
TAACATTTTCTTGGGTTCTAATTAATTTAGAGGTAAAATTTAGGTACACTACTTAGATGCTATTTCTTATATTTGTCTCTTAAAATTCAGCTATGTGGCTTTTTTTTTTTTTTTTTTTTTTCTCATGAGATGGAAGTATATTTTTAGTTAAGTAGTTACATGAATGAATTTTAAGAAAGAAGTCTAAGGAATAACAACTAAGATATTGTACTTAAGTTTTATCCTTAATTTTACTAGTAGAAACTCTTATAATCAAGACTTGGAGTCAAATCTTTAAAATAAAAAGGGTTTGGCTTATCTCTAATACTTTTTTAATTTGAGATCTCATTTTGTTTTAAATACACAATAGCAAGTGGTAGTATGTTTCAATCATGTGTCTAAATCTTCTGTCCTATTTTTTCTGCTTCATTCTATACTTCACCAATAAAAACTTGCCACGTGGTCATCTAATAAATTAAATACTACTATTAATTAATAACGGTAGTATTAATAAGTCAATAATTATAGTATTTAATTAATTATGTGAACACGTGACAAGTTTTTATTGATAGAGTATAGAGTGAAGCAGGAAAAGTAGGACAGAAAATTTTGACTTAATTACCACATTTTATTTAGTTAATAGGTGATGTGGCATTTTCTTGTTAAAACAAAAGAAAATTTTAGTTAAAAAAGTATTAGAGATAAGCCAAACTCTAATAAAAAAAATGAAACTCATTAATGTATTAATTAAAGATTAGAGATTCAAAACAATTATCTCATTAATGTATTAATTAAAGACTAGAGATCCAAAACATTCATCTTGTAAGTTACGCCCTATAATATTCATATAATATTCATTGATCGAAATATCCCGTTTATTTTGAATGACACAAACATTTTTTTTTTTTAATTTGGAATAGAAATTTACTTTGAATTTGAATTTGGTAAGGACCTATGTTTTACACCGTCTAGGGGTGTTCACTAAACTGTACAAATCGCAAAAACTGCACCAAAACTGCCCGCAAAATGGCATAATTGCACCGTACCGCAAGTAATAATGCACCGCACCACATCGCATGGTGCAGTGCGGTTTGCAGTTTTATTATAAGAAAACCGCACAAACCGCACCCTCTCTATATATTAATTAATTTATTTATTTTTAATATTAAATATATTATTAATAGTTTAATAACCCTAGTTTTCAAAAAAAAAAAAAAGTTTAATAACCCTAACAAGTGTTGACTAGAAAAGCCAACCCAAAATAAAGAAAAAATAGCTTAATAATTTAAAACTTGGCCCAAAAAAAGGGAAAATTTAATTTTAGGCTGAGTATGAAACCAACTTCAAACTGCATCTTATACATAGTATCGCACATATGACCGCAAAAATGAAGTGCGGTGAGGTTATGGTTTTGGCTAAACTCTAAACCGTATCATACTGCACCGCACGGCACATGTAACCTCAAAAACAAGGTGCGATGCAGTTATGGTTTTAGCTAAACCGCGCCGCAAAGTACAGTACTAAAAATGACCCAAAACCTCGCTACACCGCACCGCACCACGAAAACCCCTAACACCGTCTAATAAGAGATTGTCACATCAGTATTTTACTTAAAATTCAATATATTTTACCACACCTAATAATATCTCAATAAATTTCCAATTTGGTTGGATTTATATATGAATTTTAAAATTGATTGGGTGTAGTTAGGCTTATTCTTAAATATGTGATAATATAATGTAACATGTTGAGATTAGAGAGGTAAAACATGAATTTTACACCACATCTTTATAAAATTTAATCATTTTACTTTAAGTCTAATTTAAGTATACGTGAAACTTCATTATAAAGATTTAAATCCTAACTCTTAGCCCTCCTAATGATTATGTAAAGAGTGCACGACACTTTGTCATGGAACACTTATAACAACAAAAATTTTGGTTCCACACTCAATTGTATAACTTTACTATAATTCATCCATGTGGTGAGTTGTAGTTGGTGAGAAGTGATGATAGGTTCATGTGAAGATATCTTTTTACTAATTATAACTCGCCACGTGGGCTAGTTGTGGATAAAATTGTGTAATTTGGTGTAGGACCAGAATTTCTCCTTATAATAAAGAAATAGGAAACTGTCCTGTTTTACCGCCAGACGCACGTCATCATTGGGATTGTTAATTGTGGCAGACAATATCTGGTGTCCATGGTCTAGGTAGATATCCACTTATCCAGCCCAAAATTGGGCAAAAAAAAGTCCGAAGTCCGAAAAAGTGTAGACAGTGCGCGATTGAATGGACCCGAATATGTTTGTTTTTAAATCACATGTGGGCCTGAATGTCTATTTCATTCGTTTTAGGTTTGGGTTTTCCCTTACCACAAAAGTCCAGCCGATTTTCATTATATTCCGGTGAGCCCACCACTTCACTAATTCACTTATTGAAAAAAAAAAAAACCTCAGCAGAATCCACTAATAAATCACAAAGAAATGGTAGTTTATTATGTTTACAAAAGAGCAAGATGAGCAAAGCTGTTCATCAAATTAAGTACTAGTAATCAACAAATTACAAATTAGTGTAGGATATTAATTTCCAGTATCACTATTCTTGGAAATGGAAGCAGGTGCTTTCTTGAAACTGGTTGGTGCTGGCCTAATCCAACTTTTGCCACCAATCAAGTCCATAGTCAAGAAGGGTGCTGCTTCTTGAATTGTGAGGTTGTGTGACCATTGGACCCTTCTTGACGTAATGGCTCCAGGTCCAGAACATTTGTATTGCCCATAGTAAGCCGTACTGTAAAACAAAAAATGCAACATAAATCAGTTCATTGCCTCCAGCACCAAATAATTAAAAAAAAATGTATTTTTTTTTGGGTTGAATATAAATGTAAAAGTATTTAATAGCTGGATTATTGTTCTACAAAGAAGCACATTCCCTAGCCCAGTTGGCCTTTTTTTTTTTTGGGTTGTTGTTGTAATTGGGATTGGCTTGCAACCATCTCGGCCCTCCGCCACTGAATTTGTAGAGTGCTAATCCGAGATGGTGCTAGGCCCAACAGCCTTTCTGGCCCCTTTTTTTTTTTTTTGAATAAATTTATCTACTTTAAAAAAATAATAATAATGTAGATTGTTTGTCAAATTAAATTCAATTATAGTTGAATTGAGTTATAATAAACTATGCAATATAATTTAATTGTTTTTAAGAAAAATTTATGTTGTATTGATTAATTTAAATCACATTGTAGAATTTAATGGGATAATCTAAGGTACAACATGTAAATAATTGAATCTAAATTTTACTCATTAAAAGATTACCTTTGTTTGGTTGAGTCACCCCAGTCATCCCAACCTTGGGGCAGTATGACATTTGACATGTAAGTAAAAGCAAAGACTACCCTAGAATAGGCACCCCATGGCCTTCCAAGAAGGGCAGTTTTCACTCCAGTGATCTTGCAACACAAGAAGGTGAACCCAGTGTTCTCCGCAGGTGACTCTCTACGTTGGGCTGTGATAGCTCCAGCTCCTTCCGAGAGTGAGTGCAAATGGCATTTCTGCATAAATCCAGTCACACCGGTATTTCAATTTCAACACTATTTTACATTCATTTGACCATTAAATCAGGTCTTACATGCAAGTATGCAACAGATGGTGACCAAAAACAGATTTGAAAATCAGCCACAAGCAATGAAAAAAAGAGAGGCCTAAATGGGTACTATGCCAAATGTTATCTCTAACTAATGTATACATGATATAAGAAAACCACTTTAAATATTAATTATCTAATGTGTAGATTAATATTATAATATGGTCAATCATGCTCTTAGTCCCGAAGTTTGGTACAGGTTTGATTTTGATTTTTTAAATTTAAAAAGTCCCAAAATTTTAATAGGAAATAATTCTGTCCATTCATCTATTTTTCTAAATGTAACTAATAAAGGCACCCATTTTTGAACCAATCTTATATTTAAGAGAACAAAATCAAACTGATTTGATGAACTAAATTCAAGTCTAAAACGAGCTACCTAGGTAAATTGGATGTGTTACCTCAAAGAGAGAAGCAGCATCTCCACAAATAAAATCAGTATCTCCTTCTATGTAACAATTTTTGTAGTAGTGCCTTCCGGTATCATCAAGTAGGGTATCTTGATGGGACAGTATTCTGCAATTATAGAATGCTGCCCTATCTCCCGAAACTCTCAGTGCAACTGCTTTATTTCCTGCTCCAAATGTATTCTAGATTGATCATGGTATAAAAATTTCATCAGTGATCCCGTATTTTTACATAGAAAATCAATAACTTTTGTGGAAATAATATTATACCTGGATTGTGAGGTATCGCCCAACAAAATCAGAGGCCAAGACAGTAAATGTTGGAGACTGAAATATGTCCCCACCGTCGTTCCATGTTATTATAGTCCCAGTTGTGTTTGTGCCACTTAGTGTTATGAAGGGCTTGTCCACGGGCACAACAATCTGTTCTTTGTAAATTCCTGGCTTGACCCATATAAATACAAGCTCCGAGTTATTCGATGACACAGCATTAATGGCGTCTTGTATTTTTTTGTAGTCTCCCTTTCCAGACTGGTCAACACGTATTAGAAGGGCTGTAGTCATTTGAGTTGGGTCCTGGTTTGCTCTAGAAATAGCCATGAGAGTACATACAGCTAGGACAAAGAAGTTGAAAACATAACCACGAGTCATCATATTGAGAAAATGGTATATATTATCACGTATAGTTTGCTATGTATTGTACTAAAAGATTGAGATAGATCGACAAGGAGCTTTTTGTATGACAAGGATATGAAAAAGGAATGATGGTGTGTGTGTTCTTTTATATGGAAAGCTGAGGTGAATGTCAACCAAGATAGGGCCGTTTTCTTGTGATGCAATAAGAATGATATCCAGTTTGAAGTAAGCGTGTGTGTGGACGCCATTTGAGGGAGAGGGATATCGGGTTGTTGCCCTTGTTCGAAGCAGGCGGCAAAGAGAGATTTCAGATTTGTGCTTGAGACAGACGAAACAAATGTTGGAAAAATGTGTGAATTTCAGCTTAGAATATCGTGTAAAAAACAATTAGACTTTCAAAGCAAAATGCACGAGGTATGTTAGAGACAAAACTATCCACAGTGTTGATATAATTAATTTATTGTGATACTAGTTTTATCATTCACCAGCCACAAAGGTCCATATCAATACTTAAGTAAAAGATGTGAATATTGTTACGTACTTTTTTCTTTTTGAAAGGAAATTGTTGTGTATTTAAACTTATAAATTTAAGAACAATGTTAGAGATACAAACTATTTTACAAAAAAGTTTATAAACTACTTATGTGGCCAATGATTATTGGTAAATGAAAAAGTGATATTAATTGTGGGCTTAGATAAAAACTAATAAAAGGTTGGTCACATCAACAGTTTGTAAAAATATTGTAAAATAGTTTGTGTCTGTAGCATTACTCTAAATTTAATATATTGTAATTGATGTAAAATAAAAGCAATAATAGCAATAAATTATATGAAACTGTTATTGCACAAATTACAAATTTTTAATAAATTGCGAAAAAAATAATGTGACAAGCATTGATCTGGTTAAAAGCCCTAGATAGAATGATTTTTAGGTTAAAAAAGTGTTTGGAATAACTTGAGATATACGGGTATGATAGGAGTATTTAATTTTAGGTTACTGACCCATTACGCTTGCCAGCGTGGAACGCAGTTCATTGGATTGGCGTTGACGACGACTCCACCGCCATGGTGACTTCAACCAAGTAGGCTGGACCCCTCCTTGAACCAAGGCACGCTACCTCAAATCCGGTTGGACCCGGAATTTCCTACTTGAGAACTTTGTGAATAATATAATGGGTGGTTCAAAAATAAGATATAAAAATAGGACCATTAAATTATGGGCCATTTTTCCCTATTGTTTCTATTCGGCCTGTCTTAACTCTATGTTGCCATTAAATTTAGGCCCAAATTCTGACAAATATGTTCAGTTGGTTTAAAGCATAACTTGTGACCCTGTCCAATCTTGTTTCAAGCTCATTAGAAAATTCTTGCAACTTTTTTTTAAGAAAAAAGTTTTAACTTATAGCATCCACTGAAATTTCTTGTAACTTTGTATATGACGGTCCATTTTGTTTGTAAAAATTGTTGTATTCGGCTTAAGCCAATTAACTCAATTTATAATATTCAAAGCTTGAATAGTGTGTCTTACATACTATTAAATTAAGTTGGTGAAGCTTTTTGCATTAGACATGCTATGATTTGGACACAAGTTCGCATCGTAGCGTGTTTATGCAAAAAAATACTGAACACAAGCAGTCTCCAAATTGAACTTATAAGTCTTATATAGTACAAAATTTTAAAGGCATTTAACCAAAAAAAAAAAAAAAATTTAAAGGCATTTAAACACTCACCAAACTAATGGGCAAGTCAACGTAGATTTTCAATTTCAGGGCTATGAGTCTGTGAGCAAATTTTACTTTTATGCATTAGGCAGACGAATGTACAATTTGACTTGACTTGAATTCCTCATTAGTTTTGTGAAGTGGAGCCCAGATTCCAGAAGTTGATCAGGCTGGACTAGCCCATATTCGAAAAATTAAAATTTTTTTTTTTTTTACAACTTTTTATGTTCTTAAAAAATAAGCTAAAGGCATCCACAGGACACTTAAATCAAACAAGGTGTACATCATTTTAAAGGCATTAAAGCTCTCACCATACTAATGGGGGGAGTCAATGTAGATTTTCAATTTCAGGGCTGTGAGCAAAGTTTACTTTTGAATGCAATGAGCAGATGAATGTACAATATACTTGACTGTCATTCCTCGTTATTTTTGTGAAGTGGAGCCCAGATTCCAGAAGTTGATCAGGTTGGACTAGCTAGGGATTCAGATCAGGTGCAATACCTTAAGTATTGCACCTGATGCAATAGTAATACACAATCGAGATTGAAAGTTCAAAAAATAAACTTTCAATCTCAACTATTGAATAAAAAAAATTAAAAAAAAAGTTGAAAAAATTAAAGTTAAAAAATGAAAGTGGTAAAAATTTGATGCGAGTGTTTGTGCATTGTGGAGTAATTACACCCGGTGCAATGCCACCGGATCCAAATCCGCTAGTTAGTACTCAGAAGTCAAGTTTGGGCTGGGAACTTGAATGCTTTGATGCATGTCGGTCTTAAATTAATGTACGGCCCAACAGTCCAACTTTATTAACATTGAGATGTTGGGAAAAGGTTTTTAGATTTTTCGCTTTATATGAGTATATCTATCTACCACACATGTAAGGCTTTTCTCATCCAAATAAAAAAATAAAAATAAAAAAGAGACAAATAATGTAAGGCTTTTGATTTTTCGCCTTTATTTTACTTTTTACGTAGAATCTAGATAATGCTTTTTGCTTTCTTTTTCTTACGGATATGAGGTTTTGGATATTTCAAGTTTGAGAGTTATACTTTGTGCGGCTCTATCACATGATAATGCGAATAACAAAATAAAAGAAAACTTGATGTGTCTTAAAGAACAAGAAAGGTGAAATAGAAAAGGCAAAAACGCCCATGTGAGCAAAAGTACCATAACAGACAAAAAAGCTCAGCAAGAGAATAAAAGGTGGTCTACTTTCTCTTTGTTTTCGTCACTAAAAAATGAGCAAGTTCAAATCGAACTGAAAAAACTCCCACTTTTCTCATTAGTCTGTACATGCTTGGCTAATATCTCTTTAACTAGGTGGCATTGTCACCTGAATTTTATGCATGTTTGAACCCACAAAAGAGTTTTCTTTCGTCACCTACAGTGCCAACATAGAAAAAGAGAGCCTGTTTTTCTGTTTCAATATACATTAAGCCAAAAACTCTGAGAAGTGAGAACCCAGCAACCATTTTGGTAACCTTTTGAAAAAAAAAAAAAAAAATATATATATATATATATATATATATGTTCATATTGATTTCACTAAAAAAAATCACGCGTAGTATTATTTAGTGCGTCCCAAGAGGCTATCAAATTTTCTGGCTATGAAAATTTAGACTTTCAATTACTTATTTGATAGATTAAGTGGGGAGTAGAATAGATTTAGTACAAAATTAACTTATTTTTAGTTAATTTTACTTTACTTCTCTCCATTCTCCCTCCACCAAACTGGCTATAAAAAAAACCCAAGATGGGCTTCCATTTTAGATCATGACCTTGTAATCTATGCAATCATAATTCATACACGTAGAAAAAGTAGGGACTCACCAGCTTGGCCAAAATGGCCAAAAACCACTTATTCCTGAAATTTGTAGCAAGAAAACACTGTTTCGGAACTAATTAAGAATGTACCACTTTTTATGCTACTCGAGCTCCACAAACTCGAGTTCTGTAGGGTACTCGAGTACACCAAACTCGAGTACATGCTTCCCCTGCCACCGTGGCACAGCTGACATGGCATTCGCCAAATTAAAAATAACCAGATAGTACTCGAGTTCTGGAAACTCGAGTACTATATAAAACTTACCCGAGCCCAATGAACTCGAGTATGGCTCGGGTAGATTTTTGGTATTTGCCAGATCATACTCGAGCTTAAGGGACTCGGGTACATTTTACATAGTACTCGAGTTTCTTGAACTCGAGTATGGTCCCTTTAATGGCTGAAGAGTGTACCAGATAGTACTCGAGTTCAAGAAACTCGAGTACTGTAAAAATATACCCGAGCCTAAGGAACTCGAGTATGGCTCGGGTTGATTTTTTGGTATTGGCAGGTCGTACTCGAGTTTAAGGGACTCGGGTACCTTTTAAGAAGTACTCGAGTTCCTTGAACTCGAGTATGGTCTCTTTATAAACCCAAATCTCTCAGAATTATTCCTTTCTCCTGCTCACACTTAGCTCGAAGAATCCACTTTCTGAATCTCCCTCTCACTCTCGCTAGTCTCACGCTCTCAATCTCCCTCACTGAGCTCTCACTCCCCACTCTCCCCGTCGCGCTCTCTCACTCTCTCCGTCTCGCTCCGTCTCCCAATCTCCATCGCGCTCTCACTTCTCCGTCTCGCTCTCCCTCTCCGCTGTCTCGCTCTCTCACTCTCCGTCTCGCTCACACTCTGTATTCTCATTGTGCATCGTCAGTTTTGAATCTGGTATGCTCCTGCTCCGAATATTTGTTTGAGCATCAAGCATTTGGGGGTTAGGGTTGTTTGTGGGTATGTCGGTATTTTGGGGGTATTTTGTGGGTAATGTATTTTCATTTGCACTTATGCTAGTCAACATTTTATCTATCATGCAAATATCGTGACTACAGAGATTTGTGTTGATATAGACAGCTCTAGACAAAAATAGGCTTAAAACCCAACAAAACCGTATCTTAGTAACCTTGAATACAGAAGTTCTTTTGACCATGCAACTAAATTTATGGCCATATTGAATAGGTCATTAGTTGCCAAACTTGGGTCTCTTGCCCGTGTACTTGCAGCCCCTTTGACTGAAAAGAAAATGGTCTTTGTTCAACAATTGAACTGTCTCATCCTACTTTCATATCTAGTGTTAAATTAGTGGTACATCTAATGTCGAACAAATGCTGCCATTCCTTTATATATTTGAAATGCATTCATTCCCCCTTTCTCATCCCACCACTTATCCATTTCAACAATTTAGGTTCAACCTTCATTTTATGGCCATGCAGTTTCATGATTGTAAAACAGTATTATGTAGAAGAAGGGTTTAAGAAGGGTTTAAGAATAAATTTTAGTAACAATCAAGAGTAACTTGCTAGCGACATGACATTTTGTAATAGTAAGTAGATAATAAAAAATAAAATATAACATAGAGAAATAAAATTTTACTGGTTCATGCTTCCATCCAATAATCTGTTATTCATTTTTAGATTTTTGTGCACCGATCTTTTGGTGATTTATTCTTGATTAAGCTTGAAACTTATCTATTTAAGGCATCAAATAGGCCATTAATCACCTTTAATTTATGCCAGATATGGACCCACATCAGCAGGGACCCTCTATACGGGATGTCTTGACGAGGCAGGATGTGCATCGTTCAAGTTTGCTTTGGGATGCTCCTTTGGCGGACGAGGTATGCACTTGTCCAAAATTGTAGTCAATGTAGACAGATTTTTGGCATTTAAGTTTGAAGCGTAATTATTACATGCTTGGTGAATGGTATTATTAATACTAAGCTGCTCTGTTTGCAGAGAGTGCCAGGTGTACTGACTTGTCGTCGCCGAGAGAAAGGTCTGTTTGAAGGTGGGTTAGATCCACGGATTGCCGCTTATATCACAGATGCGGGGTTAGATGGGCTACTTCGGGTCCCAAATATAGATGTTGACCATGCACTAATCACAGCATTGGTGGAGAGATGGCGGCCGGAGACGCACTCATTCCACTTGCCCCACGGTGAGATGACCATTACGCTACAAGACATAGAGGTTATTATGGGGGTACCTGTAGTTGGCCTGCCGGTGGTGGGATTTACGCGTATGGACAAGTGGGCCGACCTCTACGCTGAATTGCTGGGGCATAGGCCGCCAGACAGAGAACTCGGTGGTAATAGGAACACCGCAGTGATGGAAGGGCCAAGGGTAAAAGCCAAATGGGTCGAGGAGCAGTTTCGCAATCCGCTCCCGGCTGATGCCACTGAGATGCGTATCCAGCAGTATGCTCGGTTTTACATACTGGAGATGTTGGCTGGTATCCTGTTTATGGATAAGTCTGGCGAACGGCACAATATTATGTATCTGCAATTTTTCAATCCAATTAGCAACAGAAAGAAGTATAGTTGGGGTAGTGCCGCATTAAGTTGGCTATATAGACACCTCTGTAAGGCATCCGAGAAGACAGCCAAGCAGATTAGCGGTGCTGTGCTATTGGTGCAGTTGTGGGCATGGGTGAGGTTTCCACACATGTGTCCTGTGATGAGGCATCCACACCAGACACTTCCTCCAGGTCCACTTGCTATCAGGTATGTAGGATCTTAGATAGTTACCGTTTTATATTTCTGCATTATCTTTTTCGCATGGAAATTTTGTATGTAAGTAATATGAAGGTTATGTATGTGTTGTTTGCTAGATGGAAAGGGGCTAAGATAACAACTGAACATGCAACACACGTCCTATGTGCCTATCGTGTGTCGCTTGCTTCGCTACGGCCAAATCAGGTATCGTTCCTTACAAGTGGGAACCGCTTTGGCATGTAGTTGTCGTATTTACAACAAGCTTTGGACTGATTAAGCATTTTTTACACATAATGTTAATATGATTGTTTGAATCTGTTGGATCATTGTAGATTGTCTGGGAGCCATACCTAAATGATTTGCGTTCCCTGCCCGCATATTGTACGGCCGGCCAAGACATATGGAGGTCTATTGTGCCGCTCATACATTTTTGGGTGGTTGAAGGCCATCACCCCGAACGTGTTCTCCGACAGTTTGGGATGAAGCAAGGCAGACCCGAAAATGTTGATACTTCAATTGAACTTCACAAGATAACACTTCAGGGCAAGCAGGATAAAAACTGGGCTGAAGAACATGCCACACATATTGCTAAATGGGCTGCGCACTCCACAATTGCCGATGCACCGCCCTTTCAAGGGGAGATGAGCTACAATGATGAGTATATGGTGTGGTTTCGTCCCCGCACTGTTCGTCATATTACAAAAGCGACCTCATACTGGGACACTTTGGTAAGTTTACAAAGATTGTTTTGTTATAAATGTACCTTATAAATGTACCTCGCTTCGCATAGTTTAGTTCAACCTACTAACAATACTCATCTACTTCTGACAGGTTGAATCACAATTGAGGATTATGGAGAAGTGTGAACCAGGGTCTGAGATCTACACCGACTGTATTAATGCCTTGCAAGCTGTTGAAGAGCTCGGTCGGTTGACCTTGGACGATGCACGTGCTGCGGGCAACATAAGAGAACCGGCTGTAAGGCGTGGTCGGCAAGCAGGTGGACGTCAAGGGCAAGGAGGCCGCCGTCAATCTAGTCAGCGACCCACATCTGGACGGCGTCCCACAGCTGCTCAACGTCCCACATCTGGTCGGCGTCACACACCCGTGCCCACATCTGGTCGGCGTCACACACCCGTGCCCACATCTAGTCGGCGTCGCACCCCCGTGCATGACCACACCATGAAGGAGGCAAGTCAGACAGAAGATGAGATGTGTTTGGATATTGGTTATGACATGGGCTCCATGGCACACGATGATCCGGGTCCATCCCATACATTTGCCCATGGGGACGCCTCTCGGTCCCCATCCACATCCTCTACTACAACTCCGTTGCCCACCACCCGTATGTCTCCCCCACCGACTACCAGCACAGCCCCCACAGATGTACTAGGTAGAGATGACATGAGATTCATGCCCACCCCTGGTGCTGTCCCGCTACCCAGCCCCCCACCAGAGGTTTCACACATTGAGGATCGGCCGCGAAGGCCGCAACGGACACGGACACATCCTCCTGATTGTGGGACTGGACATGGTACCATACTTTGATTTAATACCGATTACATATATATCTCTTTGTAGTTAAATGATTTGCATATTAGTATTTGCTTGTGTTCTTTTTAGGCAAGGTAAGACCAGTTAAGGAACCAGTGAGGAGAAGAAAACGGGGATGACTTTTGATGGTCAGTTGGCATATATTGGGGTGTTCGTTTTTGTGGTTGTGTCTATAAGGTAATTGCATCTTTACCATTTTAACTTGCACTTGAAAATGATACCAAGAGTGGCAAATTCAATTATCTGAGGTTCATATGTTGAAATTTCACCTCAATCATCAATAGGTGTAGCTAGGGCATTTAGAGCATGACCTACATAGTCTCACTTACTAGTATTTTAGCAGTTCTTCATGTCACTTTTACAGAACATCGACTTTTTCTCATCAGCCTGTCAGCCATTAATACAACACCAAAATTGTTTGATACCAAATTCAAGGCAATGTCTTTCTTTACTTGAGCTTTTCTCTTTGCAATAACATTTATAAATGAAATGTTGGATTAATAATGTAATTCTGTATTCCATTTATATCATTGCATAACTTTTAGTATGTTTGGTTATATATTTCTTGTTAATTATTGTTAGGTGGAGGAGAAGGGCTTATCTGTTGAGACAGCAAATGAAATTGGCACTTTTGTGAAGGAAAGGGGACAGCCTTTGGAACTATTATCTAAGCTTAAGCAGCAGGGCAGCAAGTTCTTAGGACACAATGGATCTGTTGATGCACTGAATGAGCTGGTCTTTATTTAAAGCTCTTGCACTGTCAAAGTGGTTTTTGACTTGAGTCTTGCCAGAGGCCTTGATTATTATACTGAAGTCATATTTGAGGCTGTATATGCATTAGTTTTTGGGGAGCCTTACTCCAATGTGGTGCTCAAAACTTCAAATGAGATTCTATGTGATCGGTCATAAGAAAATTCAGGGTTTTTTTTTATGGGGACTGCACAGTAGATTTTCTAGGGAACTTGTAGAAGTACTTAAGGAAATTGCTTGAGGTAATTGTATGATACACAAGAACTTACCTGAAATTTCAAAGCACAATTAATACAAGATGTCATTAACAAGTTTTAGTTCCAATAGGTCTTTGTGGTCATAAAGCCTAAGCTTAGTAATAATGACTTGTTCTAGTTCTTGTATGAATGATAGAGCAATGTTAGATACTTAACATTTCACTTCTAACTTGATGATATAGCAGATATAACCTATAATGGTTGAAAAATGATTTGTGGAGAATATGAAATAGTTGAAAGATATCCTTTCCAGGTTGAGTTCAAATTGATAATAATGTATTTATAGTTGATGAAATTTATACTTTATGTTTTCAAGTATCTAGGTGGGCTACATGAATCCTATATAGGTCTAGGGCACAAAGATTTTCTGCACTTAGGAACTTGAAGTTGTGGTGTTTTTGCCAAGTTACTAGTGGACGATCATTATGAACGGGGAACCTGTACATTCAAAGCCGTATTTTGGGCGTTTCGTCCATGTATTGTTGGGTTCAAGCACTGTAGGCCCGTGATTAGCATTGATGCAACCCACCTCTATGGAAAATATAAAGAGAAATTGATGATTGCAATGGCGACAGATGCTAATAATAAGATTTATCCACTCGCCTTCGCCGTTGTCGAGAGCGAGAGCACAGAGACTTGGGGTTGGTTCTTGTCTTGTATAAGAAGGTATGTTACCAGCCGGAGCGAGCTATGTGTCATATCTGATAGATACCCTGGGATACAATCTGTCTTCAGAGACACTAATCGTGACTTTTTGCAGACTCCAATGACAGAACATCGTTATTGCCTTCGTCATGTATGCAATAACGTCAACAGTAGATGGAACAATGAAACTTTAAAGAATTTAGTATGGAGGGCAGCAAGTGCTACCCAAGAGCGAAAGTTCAATGTCACCTTTGAATTAATTGAGAATGTCAATCGAGATGCGCACAAATATCTTGAGGATGTGCCCAAAGAGAAATGGGCTCTAGCGTTTGACGAGGGTTTTAGATATGGGGCGATGACTACAAACGTCTCTGAGTGCTTCAATGGTGTTTTAAAGGGTGCTCGCAGCTTGCCCATTACGGCAATGGTGAAATACACATGGTTCAAATTGAATACTTATTTTGATGATCGTCGCAATAAGAGCATAGCACAGTTGAAATCGGGGAAAAGATGGTGTAAATATGCCTTCGATATCTTCATGAGAAATAAGGCGAAGGCGGAGCATCACAGGGTGAGTAGATTGAGTGCGCAACAACAATTATATCAAGTAGATACACCGCATAATCCAGGCACTGCTGGACATGGGGATCACACACATGGAGTTAATCTGCTGCAAAGAACTTGTACATGTCAGAAATGGAAATTGTACAAGATACCATGTTCACATGTCATTGCAGTTTGTATTAGGTATCGACATGATGCAGAGCAGTACATTGACCAATGCTATAGCATGAATGCACTGTTTCGCAGCTATGCTCCTGTTTTCCCTGCATTGAAAGATAGATTATCATGGCCGGATCCTAAAAAAACTCGGAAGGTCGTCCCTAACCCCCGATTGATCCGAGAAAAAGGTCGCCCTATCTCAACACGAATCAGGAATGAGATGGACGAGGGTGGGAAACGGCCAAGAACCACACCATGGAAGGAGGGGGGGAGGAAGGTGCAATGCGGGTTGTGTGACCAAGAGGGGCATAACCGAAGAACATGCCCTAAGCGGAACGAGGTACCGACGAGTGGTGCTCTCGCGGACTAGGTACGCTAAGCAACTTGAAACAAAATGCATGATATATGCCATTAGATCAAAATGCATGCTATAGGCCATTCAAAAATGTATTTTTAAACCTAGTGAATGGTATTATGGGGGTACATTTTAAGGATCAAATATGACATTCATACTAGAAGCTACATTCCCTATATGATGCATACAAAAAGTCATTAGCATTGCCATTTGGTTTGTCACAAAAATTGCATACTAATTGGTTAATGTAATGTAATGTGTAACTACCCTATGTGTAATGTAATGTTTTTCATTTGTAGTAGTAATAATAGTAATGTTAGTTGTAGTAGTAGTTTGGTTGTGGTGGAGGATGAGGAGGATAAGGCTAGGGTTAAGGTTGAGGGAACTATCCTGCTCTTGCTTTTGTTGTTATTGGGCTTTGATCAAACAACTTAATAAGAGAGAACATAATCCTCTCTTAAAAAAATATATGTCTTAAGCATAATCCTCTTTTGTTGTTATTGGGCTTTGATCAGTGTATGCTTCTTTTGTGAAATGAGATAAACGTCTGCTTTCCAACCTTTTCAACTTTTGGTGGCCTAGTTGACTGTCGCCTTGCTGTGTGCTTGAATTTATTATTAATTCTCCTTTTGTCATACTGTCTGTAGGCCTCAGTAAAAATGGTAGATGTTGAATTGAGGGGAAGGCCCACCAGATTAAGAAGTGTGCCTGTGATTTACTGTCAATTGGCGGCGATCTTGTGGATGATGACGGAATTGCCATTTTAATGGAGAATGATCTACGCCTCAAATCTACATTCTTGCATTGTGATTTCAACAGGATGATTTCTAGTGCTCCAAGGGATCAGAAGAAGCCTCTTACAGAACTTGCAAACAAGTTATTTTGTTCCATTGAGACACTTATCAACTTGTACATATTTTTCTTTGGTTGTACACCAACATCCTTAGACATCTTTACTTTAGCTGTAATTGGTTTTTATTGACTGCAACCATCACATTTTCAAAATCAAAACAAGATTACTGACCTATTATGGTTCAATCATATAAGCTTGGTGCTTAGAGATTAATTTAAGAGTTAATTGGTATTCTTTTCCAAACGTCTCAGTGGTACTCATTTTTGAATTTCGGTTCATACATAATACAAACCCAGATCATCAGACACTCATGCAAGCAAAATCAGCATCTTCGGATTTTCAGGGGCCATACTCGAGCTTCACAAACTCGGGTTCTTTGTAAACGGTACCCGAGTCTCTAAAGCTCGAGTATGGCCTGCCAAATATCAGACTGCTACCCGAGCCATACTCGAGCTTCTTGGGCTCGGGTACATTTTACACAATACTCGAGCCTAGGAATCTCGAGTCCTGTGTGCTTATTTTAACTCGCGAAATGCCATGTCAGCTGTGCCACGGTGGCAGGGGAAGCGTGTACTCGAGTTTGGTGTGCTCGAGTATCATACAGAACTCGAGTTTTTGGAGCTCGAGTAGCATAAATAGTGGTAGATTCCTAATTAGTTCCGAAACAGTGTTTCTTTGCTATAAATTTCAAAAATTAGTGGCATTAATTGGCCATTTTGGCCCACCAGCTTTGGCAAAATTATAGCTGGCACTGCCTCTATATGTGGCACATAAATATTCAACAATTGTGGAAAAAGTCCTTAGGGAAGTATGGGTACCACAACAATATATATATATGAATATCCAAATCAAAGATGCCAATCAATTCTTCAATATGTTTGAGGCTCCAACTCCGTCTGTCCCTGATGTCATATTTTAGTCTGCAAAAACTTTGAACAGTAATGGCATAATAATAATGCCAACCATAATAGCTTGAAGTATCAAAGAGAAAAGGGCTCCACACATATCGCATCCCCTCCTGGGATCTGAAATTTAGACAAAGAAAGTTATGGCTTTTAACGTACCAATAAAAACTATGTTGTTGTTTATGTATTAGAACCTAGCTCTAGATTGGAGGCATTAGTTTGTTTGATATAATAATGTGGGTTTGTAAAAACTAAAGCAAACAAATACATCTTATTAGTTCTTGTATGCTTTAAAAGTAGGAGATATATCTATGCATTTATTTGAACTAATTTTTAGTTCCATGGCTTTAAGGTAGTAGGTTAAGCTAGGATGCTTAGCATTGTCAATGTCGTTGTTATAATGACATGAAACTGAGCTGTGACCTAAGAGCCTTCTTCTTTTTAAGGATTTTTGTAATCAAGTGGTCGATAATACGGTGCAGAGAGAGATCCTTGTGGCTTATACAGGTTGATATGAAGATTATGTGTTTCATTCAGCGAGCAAAACTTGCCTTTAAGTGCACAATTTTAATGATACTGTACCAACAATAGTGACCCACCAGCTTAGGTAAGTGATTATGACTGACTATATAACATGATAGATAAAGTAAATCATTTCATGTCGGAAGTGGAATATTTACTCGGACATTCGACACACTGAAAATTTTTGATCAAATCAATTAAACATGATGGGTTGAAATGGCCAAAATTTCTAATAATTTTCCAAATCCTCTTATATTGTTTAGTCCCATATTGATAGGATTTGTTAGAAAATTTAATTTTTTTAAGGAATCATTATTATTTAATACATTGTATTTTACATAAAATGTACAAATTTCTATAACCATCCTCTTTGATTTAAAAGTTAGTGAAAGAAGGGTTTTGATTTATTAAATAAAATAAAGAATATAAGAATTGTTCATTTTGGGACATTATTCCAAAGTGGAATAGAGGATTAATAATTTGGGATGGTAGTAGTATTTTTTTTCTTCTATATATCCAGTTTTTTAAGGCAAGTAAATACTTTTTTTAATAAAGTAAAATAACTCCCATCATTGAATCTAATATTTCTTGCTATAGCCACGTACAAGTGAGAGTTTCTATGTATAAAGAGTGCCTTGCACTAATTTCTTGTTAGTTGGAGTGAATGAGCTTTAAAAATGATAAAATTATTCACTCTTACAAGTGGTATGAACTCTAACATTAGTTAAGTAGCCATTTGAGATGCCAATGTAAAACTACTGTTTTTCAAGTTCAGTTTATTTATCCAAAAAAAAAAAAACACAAATGTCACTTTTTTCTTTTTTTGGTTTTCGGTTTTCTTTTATAAACAATTTATTTGTTTTAATTGACTTAAAGAAGAAGTCTCTTAAAAATATTACTGTACCTTACAAACAAAAAGAGTAAAGACCAACTAAAAAAGCACTAATAACTTCCCATCAAAAAAGAAAAAAAGCACTAGTAACTGATAAAATAATAATAATAATAAATATGTAACACAATTCAATGATAATGATTGTAAATAAATAAATAATGGTTCGGAAGCAAAATTTTGTTAGATATTATGTGGATTTAAGACTCACAAATCACAATCATCCCACTCGGGGTTTGAGGACAAACAAAAAGAAACTAAAATTGGGATGGAAGAATATTAACAACAGAACCTCAAAATCTATACAGCATTCATTGCTAATCTCCTAATTTGGACAGATGTAATCGACGCATCGATCGATTAGATTGGTGCGCTGGTTGGTGTGAGTGGCCCATGGGTTCCACCAACAAAGCACTGGGCCTAACATCTCGCACCAGCCAGCCTTGCAAATTTATTCATTCACCTCGCATTCATTCGGATAAGCCTACGATTCTATTCCGAGTTTTTAAGTGGTAAAATTTTTTTATCATTAATTAAATTGATAAAATTTTCTGTTGGCCGCATCAAATACTTAAATTTCAAACTCTGATTTTTACCAAATATTGGTATTTTGATGCAGTTTCAGTTAATTTATTTGATAAAATCTCTTCTTGTTTAATAAAAGATGTAAGGTTGGATTTCGTCCGCACTAAAAATCGATTGAGACTTTAATTTGATAATAAGAAAAAATTATCAAGAACAATCTTTTTAAGTTAAAATTCTATATATAGAAAAAAAAATTGATATCTTAAATTAATAATAAAAAACAATGAAATTTCATAAATTAAAATTTTATTATATTTAGTGTTTATTTGGAAATGATATATTTAATTTTTTGATAGAGATGTGCTAAAAATATAACTGAAAATTTTTTAAAAAAATTGAAAATTTAAAAAATATTACATAAAGAACTTGCTTATAATCTATTCAAACAGACACTTGTTTTTTTACCACCAAAAAAAAAATCTATGATTTTATTCCCAAATCCTTAATAAAAAAAACATCCACGCATTTGGCAAGCACTGATGAGACACTGACACTGAGAGGGCAGTGGGGTTTGACCGAGGACAATAGAATAGTTAAAATCTAGGCAGTGGTACGTGCAAGTGGCTAGTTACGTCTCTGACACGGACTCGGCTGTCAAGATACTAGGCTTCTAGTATATGTTCTATCATCTATGCATCAACTACTTCAAAATATACGTTAGATCAAATCTAGTGCCGCCAAGCACTCACCATTAAAATTTTTCCACATTATCGTTTCATGTTGCTTCACATGTCCATCTTTGACTACACACGTGGGTCTTAAGCGGTCCCTACACTTCTCCACCTGTGTCAAAGATCCACCATTTACTTAAAATAAATCTCCCTAAATTCAAGTTAAGACAGAGGTTAAGGTCTGTTTGCCAACAAAACAATAAACTCTTCTTCTGAAAAATTATATGGTCTTCTAGTGGGTTATATCATCTGTTTACATTCTATTAAAAATCTCTTATTTATTTAAAATTACTAAGTTAATGTTTTTAAAAAAACTCCAACTCAGCAAATTTAAAGAGATGTAAGCCTTTTAATGGAATAATGGACTATGTCGTTTATCCATTATGTGGACCTTATAATTTCTCCTTCTTCTGATCTTTGCTAAATATAAGATAATATATATGGATAAACCTTTTTTTTTTTCCCTCTATCTTTTAGGTCATATTTTAATTTAGTCAATAACTTTTAATTGTATCAATTTAGTCTTTAATTTTTTAATACTGCATCAATTTAGTTATTGTCATTATCTCTTGAATAAAAATTGTTGACATGACTAATGGCTGAAATAAAAAAAATTAGTTTTCGCTAATATGATAATAAACTATTTCTTTTTTTTATTTTGGATGTTTGCCATGTCAACAATTCTTATCCAATAGATAATAGCATGAACTAAATTGATGCGACATTGAAAAGTTATAGACTATATTGACGCAATTGATAGGTTAGAGACCAAATTAAATAATGTAAAAGATAAAGACAAAATATTTAGTTTATCCTCTCTCTCTCTCTCTCTCTCTCTCTCTCTCTCTCTCTCTCTCTCTCTCTCTCTCTCTCTCTCTCTCTCTATATATATATATATATATATATATGTTTTAGTTTACCGTTTTACTAAAGTATGTAGGCATACATTAATAAATAATTTTAAGAAATATTTTATAGAAAAATTAAAAATTAAATAATTTTTTTCATTTTTTTTTCAATTTTTTTTATAATGAATAGATTTTAATCGGACCCTATATATTTTTAGTTTTTATACTAAATGTATAACAGAAGAATAAAAGTTAATTTTTTTAAACCTAATTCTATTCAATTTAAAAAAATGTGCATATGTGATTTCATCTACCTTACTGATATTTTATATGTTATGTAATAATACTATGAAGAATGTGTATTATTTCATTTGCAATTGATAATTTGATACAGTAAAACACCATGTAATGAAATCTTGGATATATTTATAGACAAAGTTCAGCTACAAAATTTTTTATAACCTTAGACTACAACTTTATTTACTGTCTTTTTATTGGAGGTAAATTTTAACAACTTCACCATTGGATTAAATTTTCTTCTTATATCCTCGATACTTGCAAAATTTATAGAAAATTGAAGATCAATAGCTATGTCATTAATACATTGTTTAACTTGCAAGTTTTAGTAGTTTAAAATTGGGCATAAAATATAAACTTATAAATCATATAGAAAATAATATCTAATTGATACAAAATTTGACAAGTGTATTAAGGGCACAAAGAACTTGCAATTCGACTATTAAATTTTCAAAATATGTAGTAATATTTATTTTATTGAGTAATGTTGTAACTTTAAACTATAACAAATATTGTAGCTAAACTTTGTCCTATATTTAATTTTGGATATATATGTATTATAAAATTCTAATGATACTCCTTTTGTGATCTTGAAATTGTCAAGACATGTTTGACTTTGCCAATTTTGAATAAATCTCAGAGAATTATTTTTGAGTTGAAATTTGTAAGGTATGAAGTAAGCACATGGAAAGGTATTTTGATTTGATTTCGAGATAATTGGAGACCTCTTGGTGAGTCGAATGAAGTTTAACAAAGGAATGATTTGCAGTAAATTTAATTTGGAAGTACTAGGAAAGACTAAGTGTAGGAGTATTGGGTCAGAAACTCCTCATCTACACACTTGATGGGCCTAGAGCCCAAGCCGAGGACTATATTTGTCCAAGGATGATTAAACTTTGTCAGAGGAGCTTGTGTTGAAAGATAGGGAAGTTAGTTGTGAGCTTAATGGTCCAGAAGATGGTGTCGAGGATGATTGTCACCTCGGAAAACTAGAGCCGAGGTCCATTTTTGGTGGTCTGTCACCTAGGAGAACACTCTTGAGAGTTCTGTCAGAACGGATAAGTATCGCAGAGGTGTGCACCAAGGAAAGATCTTGAAATATCAAGGGAGAAAGCTGCTGCTACCGCATTAAATGTTCTGCAGCTAATCTTCTGGCTGCATTAATGTGGAGGTGATATTTGAACAATAACTCTTAGCCTTACAGCTACTACACAAAGGCTTCTAAAAAAGGTGGATGGGATAAGTATCAACACCAACCACCTAGACTGTACATGGAAGGCAAAGAGGAGATGAGGGAGGAGTATAAATGGAGAAAGACACCCATAAGGAAGGAGGTCAAGAAATAGAGAAAGAAACACTGCAAACACTAAGAACTAAATGTGTAACCAAATTTAGAACAATATATATCATAGTTGACCTCCTCGGACATTGGCAGAGGACAACTTCTTGAAGTTAAACTTATCTACTTCATTCTTTTTATCATCTAAACCCATCCTATTGGTTGTCTAATTCGAGCTAGCCTAGTTTTCTTTACCTACTCTCTACAAATTTATTGTTTTTTGGCCTTTTGAGCTAGTCCATCTACTGTTTGGGCTGGAGAACCAAATCTGTGTCCTTACTTAAGAGTTTATGATTTTTCAACTTTGGTTTATTGGATTGAGCTTTCAACGTAATTTACTAAAAGAGCTTTTCGTTTTGTTTGGTGTGAGAAGGGTGTAAAAATTATTTGAATTGCATTTCATTTAATTTTTGGACAATTTTTTTATAGTTTGTCTCATTTTAGAAGATGCTCCTTTCGTTTCCATCGAAAATATTATATGAAGATATATATATATTTTTTTTTGCGTTTTTTAATGTTCGGTAATATTAGAAAAAATGAGTTAAAGAAAAACTATCTTTAGTCACATAAAATGTATGACGTATATTTTAGAAACTTTTTTCCACTATTTTTTTTTGAAAAATAATTATATATCACGATTAATTAAATAAGGGAAGTTAAGAGATCGTTTTCTAACTCATTTAAAATTACTACTAAATATAAAAAAGAAGAAGAAGATAATTTTATATAAAATAAATTTTTAAAAAATAACTTATTTTCTAAAAAACAAACAGATAATGCCGCATCATCTCCCTTCTCTCTTTTAAATATGATAAAATTTAAATTGATAGTGTTATTTTTATGATGATTAAATTTTACCATCAAGTTAAATATTTGACCCAAAAAAAAAAAAAATTTCAAGGCCTCTTGTTTATCACCACACCTATACAAACAAAAAGGGGTTCCGAAAATGCTGAGACCTTAATTTCAAGATGCTGCTTCCACATTCTCGTGGGTGACATTTCCCAATCACACACACGTACATGTCCATGAACTTCTTTTTTTTGGTGAAAATGTCCATGAACTTCTTTGTCTTATAACAGTACTCATTTAAATGGGGGGAAAAAAAAAGCATAGTATTTATGATAGACAGGCAGTCGGTACTCAATAATCATGTAAAAAGATCAAAATTCAAACTCAGGGATGGCATGGCACATGGTGTCCATTTCAGCCACATGAGGCTGCTAAAAAGATGAGTGTTATAATGTACGACATGTTATACTATTGGGGAGCTTGTACACAGTACACATACGAGGCTTGGATTTTAGCTATAAGTGTGTGTTTGGTAGTCGGCTAGAGAGAATCATGATTCTTTCCAATAAACAATGACAAACTTTGCAGATAAGGGAAATAATGAGCGAATGGAAGCAAATAGTAGCAAATAAAAAAGGGTCCCTCTATGGGTTTTTTTATTATTTACTTTTTTAAGATTAAGGTTGAAATTCTGTCGTGTCCATTCAATTGTCAAACTATTCCATTCAATTGGTTTATGAAATATTTGAGAAATTTTTTATGGGAAATGAAATAAGCAATTCATTTTTTTAACAGTTTTTTTTTATTTAAATTTTTTATGAAAGTAGTATCAAAATTTTCATAAAATAGTCTATTAACAATTATTCTAAAAACACTTATTAACATGATCCTTTCTTTTTTTTTTGAGAGTCAATTAACATGATCATTTAATTAAAACAAAGAGGTCATCTTTGTCTTTTTTAGAAATAAACACACATACACAAGGAAGAGAGAAAAAAAGGTTCTAATACAAAGACATATCACAATATCACTAAAAAATAATGGTAACTTTTAAGGGAGGGTGGAGCAAGTTATACTACACACAACACACTCTCTCTCATAAACCTTTTTTTTTTTTTACTGATCTCTCATTCACGTTAATAATTCTAATTATATAAATTCTATTTTATTAAAGGAATTATCATCTTCCTGTGATTTAGGACCTTATAAAATCTTTATAACTTTTTTTTATTTTAAAAAATAAATAAAATTAACTTTTAACTAAAATTAAAAAGGTGAAGCGACCTAAGTTTAGCAGAAAAATGAAATACTAGATAGACAAGAAAATGAGGACAGTCGATTGAGAAATCACGTGCGTTTGACATGGCTTAATTTTGCAAGCTTATTTTTATTATTATTTATGAGTTTTACTGCACTTTTTAGTACTATTCATAAATTTCACTATACTATTTTAACTAATTTTTATCTTTATTTACAATACTTACAATAAAAAAATTTCAATTTTAGTAAAATAAATAGTTTCCAAATACAGCCATCTTATCATGAACGTGCTACTGTCCAACTTACAACTGTCAAATTTACAAAGAAAAATTCTAAACTTATCTATTAAGAAAGAAAAACACAGAAAAAGCGCGTGGCCCCATCAGATCCAACAAAAAAAAAAAAAAATAAATAAATAAATAAATAATACCACAGAAATGATATATCCACGATATTTTTACAATAAATCTTAAGTGGCAGGTTGTTATTGTTGGGGCAAAAAAGCAATCTTGATATTAGGTTCAAATTTGAACCAATAGCAATTAACCACCTATAATTTATTATAAAAATATTGTGGACGTAACATTTCTCTTTAATACCACGTGAAATTTTACAACTTTTACCGCAATTGTACCATTTGAGTTGGCCAGGGTTGTGAGTCGCATTTATATAAATTTATAATTTTTTCTCTACCATTCATAAGTGGTCACGTATAGAGTTATGGTCAAAGTTGTGGTGTATACAGTTATGGTCAAAGTTGTGGTATTTCATACTATCAAAACTCGGGTGTGAGCGAAAGCACAGGAGAGTAGACCCATTTATTCAACGGACAAAAGAAAAAGTGGGGAGGGTGGTGGTTAAAAATACGGTTTTAAAAAGATAAGAGAATTTGGGGGATCCCAGAAAAAGCTAGCTAGGTTTGTGTTGGCTCAGAGGCTGAGAGAGTGGCGGTCGGTGCAAAAACCCCAAAAAGGCTCAGTGCAAAGGTGATGAATAAACAAAACAAAGAGAGATAGAGAGAGAAGTTTCGGAGAAAGAGGAAGAAGAGGATACGGTCGGCATTTTCTAAATTATCTTTGGTCCCACACCGCCTTTTCTCTCCTCCTCTTCTTCTTTTTGGTTTGTCCGAGAGAGAGACACATTTCTCTAACCTCTACATGAAAACTATGAAAATATAAAAAAAAATTAACCCAAAAAAAAAAAAATTCTCCACCTCTCGCCTGGTCCCGATCCGCAATTTCTCCGAACTTCCCTTGATAGTTTCGTCATATGCCACGTCACCACACCGGTACTACGACTTCCTGAGCTTCCTCGAAAGAACATTTTCGAATGTTTTAGATCTTGACTTTTGCAAAAAAAAAAAAAAAAAAAAAAAAAAAAAGAAAAAGAAAGAAGAAGATATTTCGTCTTCACGATATTTTGCACCTTTGATATTTTTGTACATCTAGATCTGCTAATTTTTACAACGCTATTATTATGTATATGTTATTGAATATTGGCCAGACAGAGAGTTTTTTAGTTTGAGACGATGTCGTTCACAGCGATAGTGCGGGAGCTGACGAAGGAGATTCGAGATGGAATAGGGAGCATATCGAGGAGAAGAGGAGGAGGAGGAGGAGGAGAAGATGGGAAAAGTAGTGCGCGTTATTATCGGCGCGGAAAGTCTCACATCGCGCCGGATTGTTCATCGTCGACGTCGTCTTCGTTGACTGCATTCGTTACGATGCAAGAGCAGCAACAGGGGCGGTGGGCGAATTTGCCTCCTGAATTGCTTCTAGATATAATTCATCGCGTCGAAGCCAGCGAGACCGCTTGGCCTGCTCGCAAAGACGTGGTGGCTTGCGCCTCGGTTTGCAGGTCTTGGAGAGATATCACTAAAGAGATTGTTAAAACTCCTGAACAATGTGGCTCACTCACCTTCCCCATCTCACTCAAACAGGTATTATTTTTTTTTTATAAAAAAAAAAATATAAAATTTTAATTCGTTTGAGCCCCCGGGTTTTGAGAGCCCGGGACTCAGGATAAGACTGTCTACCAATCACCTCTTTCAGACCTCGTGTGTCGGGGTTTGAGCTCTGTGTGTATTGACATCTTGTTTCTGCTAATATGTGTAAATAGCCTGGCCCAAGGGAGGCTCCGATCCAATGCTTTATAAAGAGGGAAAGGGCGACCTCGACTTATCATCTCTATCTTGGTTTGAGTCCTGGTAAATGTTTCTGTGCTCTAATGTTTGTTTTACTCTTTTGATGAATTGAAAATAGGCGTTTATGTATCAATTCAATTGGAGTTTGAGAGAGGAATTGAAAGAGGGAGAAATATCAAGCTCAACCTTAAACTCAAACGTGAAATCTGAAATTTAATTAGGCGTAGGAGTCCTAATTGGATTTATTTTTTGAACTTTGAAGTACAGATTTTGAGTTATGCTATCAATCGCTAGGATTGTAATCTTGGATCTTGATTCATTTGGTTTATTTTAGATTGGATGGTAAAGGAAATGCATTGTCTAGCATAATGATTGTTATTTTATTTTATTTTTCCTCTTCCAATTGATTAGAAAATGGGTCTCTAGGAAAAATAAGTGCATGACTATGGTTGCTATGTATGCTCTGGAGTTCAGTTGCTTAATGTTGTGTGATTTTTAGTGTTATGGATTCTTAAATTTGGCTGATGTAGCAATGAGAAACTGGGTTTCTTTTTGGACTGTTTTAGTTTTAATCTTCCTCATCGCCCAAAACATTTTGTTTTTAGATAGTATTGCTAACTATATGCTTCAACCCCTAATATATGCTTTGCTTGGAAAAAAAAAACCATCTACAGCTCTGTCTGCGGATACGAGTAAATTGTTGTTGGCAGCAAAAAAGATCAGAAGGGCAACGAGTACAGAATTTGTAATATCGTTAGTTCAAGATGATTATTCTCGAGCAAGCAATTCTTATGTTGGAAAGCTGAGGTTTGCTCTACTTAAATTGGATCTTTAATTTTAGGCATTCTTCTGCAATGTGTTTGATCAGCATATTTTGAACAGGTCTAATTTCCTGGGGACCAAGTTTTCCGTCTATGATAGTCAGCCTCCACATGACTTGTCAATCCAATCGAATTCTAGGTCACACCGAAGAATCCATCCAAAGCAGGTATCTCCTAAGGTACCTGCTGCGGGTAATTACAACGTGGCTACTATATCTTATGAGCTCAATGTCCTCCGCACCAGAGGTCCAAGGAGAATGCAGTGCACAATGCATTCAATCCCCATATCTGCGATACAAGAAGGGGGCACTGCCCCTACTCCAATGGAATTCAAAAATCACCATGATGAGCAATGCTCATTGTTTTCAATTTCAAAAGGAAAGAAGCCACTTGTTGAGTTCAGCTCCACGAGCCTTGCCGAGACACTGGAATCAACCCCCAACACAAGGGATTCTCTGGTTTTGAAAAACAAAGCTCCTAGATGGCACGAGCAGCTGCAATGTTGGTGCCTAAATTTCAAAGGACGTGTTACAGTTGCCTCTGTTAAGAATTTTCAGCTGGTTGCAGCTGCAGAGCCTCACCAAAATGTTTCGGTGGCGGAACAAGAAAAAGTAATACTACAATTTGGTAAAATTGGGAAAGACATATTCACCATGGATTACCGCTATCCTCTTTCTGCTTTCCAAGCGTTTGCACTCTGCTTGAGCAGCTTCGACACTAAACCAGCTTGTGAATGAGTTACCGCCTTTCAAAATGAGTCATTATCAAGCTAGTCTTCCCTGAAAGTTAATTGTAAATATTGTTTTTAATGGAAGAGTTGTAGGGGCTTTACCCTTCATCTTGCAGGTACTACTTCTATGTATTGGCAATGACTGCAAAAATATTTTACAGAAAGGCAGTTGTATGACTATCCCCAAATATGTAACGTCAACACTTCTAGAGAATGTTATTTTTTGAAATTGATGGTACCTGGTCATAAAAAAGTTTCTTGTGCATTGATAGTACTTACTTGGTCATAAACGTTAGAAACTTTGTATAATTATCTGGCTTTGAATGGATTACTTGGTCAAACTAATTTTTAAGCTTATTGGCCAGGGTGGTGTTGACTTCAGCCTTGCGTGTTTTGGAGGCTCTTGATTCCTCTTTTATTTTCCTCTTCTGAGGTCTAGGTTCAGCATTTCGTATATGTCGCCTTGAGGTTTACTCTTCTAAGAGTTTAGTTGACTCTGGGGTTGAGCCTCTTTAGTCTTTACTTGCCCTTTTCTTAATTTTCTCTGCTTTTTTTCAAAAAAACATAATTTCTTATATTTTCACTAATTTACAGCTCTGGACAGTGATATGTCTAATTGTTGACAGATAGAAAGATCAGAAGGAAACAATTAAAGATTTGTAAGTTCCTTGGTCAAATATGGTTCCACTTGAGCAAGCAGAATGCATTGGAAGCCAAGGCAATCATTTACATATATAACTGGCATCCTATCTTTGTGGGATTGTGTTCCTATTTGCATACACAAGTCTTCAACAGCAAATGTTGACCATGACTCATTTCCAGGGCATCAGGTTCATGACAATCGAGCCTTCACATGACCCTGAAATCCAGTAGAATTGTTGATCATAACAAATAGTTTCAATAGCTGCAATTTATGTGAATTTTACATCATGAATCTTCCTACCTGAAAAACAGACCGAAACTTTAGTGTCTTTTCATCTCAGATTTATTGAAACAGTTAAAAGAGTCTAGCATCAACTACATATTCAAGTCTATTTGCATGGAAATATCCTTTTTGACCAGTGTATGCTCATCCAGATTCTAGGACCAAATCACTGAGAGTCTCTTCGTCTCAAAGCTATATACAGAAATTTTTTTGCCCCAACAGAACGTACATGGTCTGGAATTCTTCATTCAATCCACGAGCTCTGACGCCTAGTCACGACAACATGTTCATGTCTAGTTCTTCAGTGTAGGATTGTCCTTCATAAGCTGATCCAGAATAACCAATTGCTATGTTTCCCACTTATGGTTTGCAGTATCTTTCATGATACTCTTGCTCAACAAAATAAAGACATCATGTGGCCATGGCTCATTGTTTTTCTGGGTTAGATCAATATCCTTGGTTGAGATGTCTTGCCAATAATTCATTCAATAAGTTAGAGACACATACAAATGACATTTTTTTACAACTCGTTGAGATGTCTTGCCACTATAGGCTCATGGGAAAGTGATACCAGTGTTGGGTACATGTAAAATTGACATTAATGGCAAAATTCCTTTAGCAAGTTCTAAAAACTGGTTGTGAATTTGTGTGTAGAAGAAGCTCATTTCATTTCCATACACAATGGGTTAGGGGGCAAAGTACGTGACTTTCAGTGATGAAGAGAAAGCTTTCCACATCATGCACCATCGTAAAAGCAACGTAACAAAGAAGTAAAACATCTAAAAAAAATTTCCCCTTCCTTCACACACTCATTCAAGAAAGGAATTCAAAGAAAGTACTTTTACAAGAGATTACGGCAAGATATTCTTATGCCATTCTTTTGAAATTGCCGTACATGGATTAGTTTACATTACATATACCTTATGCATTTGCCATCATTAGGAGAGCATCCAATTAATTTCAAGCTTTCTTCCCTGCAGCCAAGGTATGTTACCATGTCACTTCCTGTTTACTAATCTCATTCTCTTTGAATATAACCTGACAATTCTTTAACATAAATTAGAGCAATCTAGTAAAAGTTCATGTAATTGTTTCCCCTCTATTTATTTATTTCTGACATTTATGAAACTATTTCAATGCAATTCATGTTCTACTTTCTGATGGACACCTTTCATGCTTTTTCAATTTTGAAGGGATTTTGTTATAATAATAGAACTATGAAAGGTGGAGAACAAATCTCAAAGCCTATAAAAAATTGAAAAATCCAAATCCAAACCCGTCCCGTAAGATTCTAAACACCTAACTCAGTTGCTCAGGTAGACATTGTTAATCTTTGCCAACACAACCCAATCCAATCCAATCCAACCTTTAAGTCAACAATATTGTGTTAAGAGCCTTGTAGTTTAAGTAATGCATCTTGATATTTCAATGGAGATATCCACCTCTCCCACTGTAACTTTCAAATTATTAAAAAAAAAAAAAGTTATTGTAATAGTATGCGATGTTCGTCTTGACCCTCCACTTATATATTATGTCATCTGTATCTATCAGCTAGGCAAAAATAATGTCTTGGTAGGGTAATGAAGAATCTGAATTTGAAGTTAAATGGATAGATATAGAATAAAACATCAAATACTAAGGCCAAAGAAGAGGGAGGTTATATACACTTGGAAATATTAAAATGATTTTGTATGAACAGAGAAAAAAAAAATGCAAGGAATTTTCAGAGCAGTACGATCTTGCCAGGAAACACTCAAGGCTGCAATTTTGCAGCATTCACAAGGGAGAGGGAAAATATTCACTTTTGGAGGCACAGCCTCCTCTTCACCCGAACAGCTAAAAGGCTTGGAGAATGTAACAGTGGCAGAGGTGCTAATGACTAAGGGAGAAGAAAAAACTGGTTCATGGCTGTGGTGCCGGACTGATGATGCTGTCATCGATGCAGTCAAAAATGTAACCTTAATAACATTTCATAGTCCGAAAACTTCCTTAATTGAAATTACATGCATTGCACAATGATCACCTTAATATTACAGATGGCTAAACATAATATTGGGTCGTTAGTGGTACTAAAGCCAGGAGAGGAACATCTTGCAGGAATCATCACTGAAAGAGGTAATTGATTAATATTCATGGCATTCCTAAACACTCATTTCATACCAGAAAAGTAGGTTCAACAGAGTCAGAATTAATCAAAATGCCTTTTTTTTTTTTTTTGTGTGTGCGTGTGTATAATTTCAACAAGCCATATAAGTCCAATTACATTAAACAGTTGGAAATGTCCTTTTTCAACAACTTATTTTATTCTGATTACTGTTGGTTATGGAATGAATGGGCAAGCAGACTACACAAGGAAGATAGTCGCGCAGGGAAGATCACCCATATATACAACAGTTGGGGAAATCATGACTGATAAGGTTCTATTTCATGCTTTCCTTGTAACCTTTAATCCCCTTGGAACATACCAAGTACAACCAGCTAGTGTTATAACCCGCTTTAAATATTTACCTTCAGCAGGACAAATTAATAACAGTGACATCTGATACCAATATTCTCCAAGCAATGCAGCTAATGACAGGTGATAGTCATGTTAAGAATTCATATTTAGTAATTACCAAAGAAAAAATCGAGTAATCTTCTTTGGTCATTGTTATGTGGAACAATGTTGAAGAGGAATTAATGAGAATTCTTGACATTTGCAGAAAACCGGATACGGCATGTTCCAGTCATTGATGGGAAGATAGTTGGCATGATCTCTATTGTAGATGTTGTAAGAGCAGTAGTGCATGAGCAAAGTGGAGAACTGAAGCGACTGAATGAGTTCATTAAAGGAGACTACTATTAAAATCAAACAATTTTACATTTGAGAGCATGTTGCTGGTAGTGAATAATTATGATTTGACGCAGAAATATTTGAAATTGTATAGCAGACATGTTATAAAAATGAAAAGAGAAATATATTCAAAACTCATATCATAATGAGCATGTTGCAAAACACAAGAATGAATTGATATCTCCAGCAGGTAGGGTCAGTCAAAGGAAAAAAATAAATAAACCAAAAAAAAAAAAAAAAAAAAATGTAAAACTGAGCTTAACAGGAGTGATTGACAGTCCCATATGCTGGGGTTTTTGTGAACTGCCCTTGCAGGAATGTATTCACCTTAGGAGAGCTAAAGGTCAGTCAACCTATGAGCACATAATGATGCAGGGCATGCTAAAAACATAAAATTGAAGTACATAATAAAATGCTTGCCTGTGTCTATTGACACAATGTATGTCTATTATGGAAGAAGGCACAAAAAATTATGGGCATGGGAACCATTGCAAAACTCATATAATAAGCTAAAATGATGTTGGTAAAGAGCCTAAACTCACCCCTTTATGGATAACAACCTGCTGCTTGCTGTGTTCTATGGCTTCCTATTGGACTATAGAACAATCTCATTGTTTGTTTCTAGCAGCATAAGACTTGAGAAATATTCACAAAATACCAACAAACTATCTCATTGTAGGTCTCTTGCGGCTAAAAGCTTGAGATGCCATCAAGGCCACCTTAAGTGGCTCTGATGCAGCAAATCCCCGGGCCTCCATCAGCCCATGTATCCTTCTAGCATCCTGCACAAAGCCACCAACCAAAAGCCCATTTATAATCCTCTCAAAGTCATCAGGCCCCAGTTGCTCCTTCTTAGCCTCCAGAGCCCCTAGTGCTTGAAGGGCTTTTTTCTCCACTCCAGCCCTTGAGTACATATCACAAAGGCTTATATGCACCTTAAAAGGAGGGGCCTCACCCAGCTCAACGATCTTGTCCAATAGCTGCTCAGCCTCGTTAACTAGCTGCAATTTACCCAACCAATCCACAAGAACAGTGTAAGTGGCAACTCCAGGCTGAAATCCATCCTTCTCAAGTTGCAACAAAAGATTTAGGGCCTTATCCAATAAATTCTTCTTCTCATATGCTGCAATCATGCTAGCAGTGCACCTGTCATCAGGCCTATGCCCAACTTTTATCATGTAGTCAAAGTTGCTCCTTGCCAGATCAGGATCACCAGATTGCCCATATGCCTCGACGAGCAAAGTACAAGACTCCAAACTTGGTTGAAAACCTGCAAACTGCATAGTGTTTGCAATTCGTCCTGCTCCACCAACATCGCCACGTTGAGCAAATGACCGAAGTAATGCCAAGTAAATTTCCTGTGTGGGTTTCATGTCTCTTGCCTCCATCTCTCTCATCAGTGACTCACCCAACTTGGGTTGGCCAGCATTTACATATGCCATGATCATCGAGTTGTAGACCTTCATGTCTGGTTGGAATCCCTGGCTCCTCAAACTTTCAAATGCTTCTTTGGCACGTTCAATATTGCCTGCTTTGCTGTACATGTGAACCAAAACTGTGGCCGTTAAAATATCAGGCACTATACCATTTTCATTCATCTTCTTGAGAATTCTCTCAGCATCTTCTAAACGGTTCTCTTTGGCATGGGCATCAATAAGCTTTGAGTAGTCACGGATGTCTGTTTGAAACGACTCTTCTCGCAGTACAAGTTCTGCTACCTACAAAACAAATAATTTAAAATCAACCAAATGTACATGGCAAATTCAAAAAGCAGCTTTCATAATTCTGACTCACAAATTAGAAAGTTATCCAGGTGCACATGCATGTTCCAACACTTTCACACTTGACATGTATAAGCATACATCCAAATTCAAATGACATTTCTCTACTGAACCAACATTGTAAAGAAACCTGGACAAGAGTCACATATAGATGCATGAAAAGCACACTAAGATAGCAATTCTACTATCAACTAAGAGAAAAGAACATGAATGTACATTGATGTCCAGTTTCCAATCTTGTTCCCAAGGCAATGGGTTTCCATGCTTCTATGGATCCATTGATCCAAGTACACAATTCTCCACTCCATTTATTTTTGTACATACCCCCAATTATTACAAGAGCCAACGAGTCCAGCAACAGTGAAAAATATATTTGCTTTAGTGAAGCATAGACAAAATACTTGCTGGGCTTTAAAGGCATTTTAACATAACCAAGAGCAACCAGAAACATACCACATATAACAAAATCTAAACAAAAGCACTTAATGTGATCCCTTCAGAAGACACAATACATTCAAATATATTCATCTGGAAGAAGTTCAAATATAATACAGTCCACAACTAGAACAAAGAAAAAGAGAATCATATATGTATCCCAGAAAAACTTCCTGTTCACAGATATGCATAAAACCTCAATAGGACACTACATCATTGCATATTGCAACCAAGTGCCTTCCTTCAAATTGCAATCAACATATTGGAGTTAATCCCTCCAACAAGCACAATGAAATTGTTGCTGACTGTGATTTTGTGATGCCAGACTACTCAAAGCTCCTAATGTTGGATGATGATATGAAACCTCTAATAAAAGATTGAAATCAAGTTATAGACAAGAGTATGTACTTAACATCTAACTCTGGAGAATTATTTGAATGATCAATGGAGATGCGCATTTTATAAGCTTTTGAAAGATATTACACACACATCTTATTTGGTTTTCTTATATTTTACTTAAGTTAAACGCTAATATTGTTAAATTGAAAACAATATGCACAACAGGAAAATAATGTGGCGTACCTTAAAATATACACTATTATTTTGCTCTTTCAATCTGTCAAGCAAAGTGATCCAGTCAATCCGGCTAGGTTGAAGAAGCTCTACCCATTCAGCCAAAACTGGAGATGGATCCTCCTCCTCATTCAACGAAAGAATACTCTCAGTCACCAGTTTGCATTTCCCAGATATTGGCTTTGGTTCCTCAGGCCAAATGAGCTCCCCTCTCTCATGAATTTTATTAGCCACCTCAGCCCATTTTGGGTCAGAGAGATCAAGACCATAAATCTTGTACCTAATCTTCCCTTGTCTCTTAGGAAGACTAACAACTTTAGGCTTCTCCTCAGCCATAACAGCCTCAGCACCCATTGTTTCAGCTTGCTTGCCCTCTGATCTCTCCCCTTCATCTTGGGCTCGAGCTTCTTCTCTCATGCGCTCCAAACTCTCATAAAACTCACTTTCCTCCATTTTCTCGCGAGCCCATTTGAATCTAAACTCTCTCAGCATATCCCCACGAATACCAACTTCACCAGCAAACCTGCACATTTCCTTAACTTCTTCAGATTGCAGAAACCCCTTCATCTTTTCCTTCATTTTCTCCTTTCTCATATCATCCAAAACCATATTACTCACTTCCCAAACTGTTCTCCACAAATCCTCACTAAAATCCTGTGAAGGAGCGGCCACTGCAGCACCAAGCATCTGCTCAAGACCACCCTTTTCCATCTCCGACACAACTTTCCCAACAATAACCAAAAGCATCGCCTCAATTGTCTCCTTATCACAGTCAGTGTAAACTTCATAGAGCTTCCCACGCATTATCCAAACAAATCGGGACAAGAACTCATTCATGGTATCATCCTCTTCCTCCTCCTCAAATTCCTCTGAATTGAGTTTTGGGTATCCACCCAAGTGGCTCAGTTTAGTTCCATCAGCAGAGTGAATGTGCGTACTGAAAGACGAAATGGGTTTAAGGCAATTAGGATTTTGGAGGGGTTTAGAGCTTCCATCACTGTTTGGAAAATGAAACCGAGAAGATATTGGGGCAGTAATTGTGGTGAAATTCCTGTAAATATACGGGTACACTGATGGTGATTTCCCATTGGTTCTTGATAGATTGTTGATTGTTTTCCGAGAAACTAAGTGTCTCAAGCTCATGTCTCTCAAAGAAAGTAATATAAATTTTCAATACCCAAAACCCTTGCTCAAAGTTTCGACCCCAACAAATATACTACACCCTCAAAGACTTAGCAAAAACCTGGGGAACAAGAATATTAGAAAAAAAAAAAATTCAGAAATTGAAACCGATCACCAATGTCTTAACATGTAAAATTGCATTTCCCATTATATGAAAAATTGACATGTATAATCAATTAACCAATAACCAATATCAATAAATATGTAATCCCATAAAACAGCTCTGTGGACTAATGTTGTATAAAGATTTACAGGTTTCTATCAAGATGCGAAACACAGAAGAAGAAGAAAAAGAAAAAAACCATTTTCTAGCATTCTACTTTTACTTTCCCGAGAACCAAACACAACCGGAGTGTTATTACGCTTGTAGTTTAGAGATGAGAAAGAAGCCAAGATTAGAGCTTTACCTGAATTGACGACCGTGGATGGCCGGCGAGCGCTGAACGGACGGTCAAGATTTGAGAAATGAGTGTGGAGGAGTGTAAACTGTAGGGAGAGTGAGAACTAGGGTTTATTCTTAGGATTTAGCTGACCAAGCATTATGGTAAATTGGAAATGTCAAAAATGTTTTTATTTTTTTATTTATTTAACTTTCAAAACCCCTGGTGATAATGGTAGTAACCAGTAATAGAGATTAGAGCTCCTTGGTGATAGAAAAACGTTTTTTTTTGGAATAAAAAAATGTAACAACTATTCTTATAAAAATAAAATGTAGGGTACAATCACTTTCAGAGGAAATAATTACTATGCTTTTAAAAAAAATAAAAAAAACGTATGCACAAATAGGCTCAGGCACAATAGTTTTTTTTGGGTAGTATAAGGGGCAAATTAGTATAATAAAGCCTAATTTTATAAAACAAAAAAATTGCATGTTAACTATCACGTGTGGTGAATTATCAAATATTACAAATTTTGACTTGACCCTTGTAAACATTTCAATTTAGCTAATCCATCGTCAACTTCGCATATAGATTTTGCAATCATATAATAGACTTAGCCCAATTTCCCATCTATATAATTTCTTTGTTCCTTTTTGAAAAAGGAAAAAAATTATAAAAAGTTAGTGCTATTAATATTTTTGGATTAGATTGGATTGGAAAAATAGTGAAGTTTCACTTTCAAAGGAAAGAATTATACCATACTTTTCAAAAAAATAAAAAAGTATGCACAAATAGTCTCAGGCTTAGGCACAATAAATTTTTTTTTTGGGGTAATAAAATGGGCAAATTTGTATAATAAAGCTTGATTTTATAAAAAATCGCATGTTAACCACCACATATGGTAAATTATCAAATATTACAAAATTTGACTTGACTCTCGCAAACATTTCAATTTAGCTAATCTATAATCACATTTACATATAGATCTTGCAATCAGACAATAGATCCCAGACCCAGTTTCCCATTTATAAAATCTCTTTATTCCTTCTTAAAAAGAAAAAAATTATAAAAACTATAAAAAGTTAGTACTATAAAAAGTTAGTGCCATTAATATTTTTGAATTAGATTGGATTGGTCTTGCAAACATTTCAATTTAGCTAATCCATTATCACATTCACATATAGATCTTGCAATTAGATAATAGATCCCAGGCTAGTTTCCCATCTAAAACTATAAAAACTTAGGGTTTGTTTGGAATCTGTTTATTCTATTAAAATTGAAAATTTTTTGTTAAAAGTACTGTAGATAAAGGTAAATGTTAGTTTAAATAGTACCTTATGGCAAATAGCCACACGCTGTAGCCAACTGAGCTACTCCAGCTTACTGCTTAAAATTTGAAAGAAATTGTTATGACTTGTGTTTGTCTGTTTGAGGGTATTATGGACATTGATTATTTGAGTAGTAAACAAAAGAGTGACAATTGAGAAATTAACAAGTAAACAAGAGAGAGAGAGTTGAGAAATTAACAACAGTAAAATTCATAGAACAAAGGTAGCGTGTACAATGAAATTGAGCAATTACATTGTTGCAGCTAAACAACACTTCAATACCAAAATTGCATTTAAAAAAAAAAAAAGGTTGTACCTAGATCATTAAACTCCCATTTCTACAAAACAAAATTTGCATTACTGGATTTTACAATTGCTGCTTACTACAAGTGCAGCAGGACTCTACATTCCTATATAAGAGAGGTTTATCTAATTCTGAAACTCATCTGCTAGCATGATTATGGTCTCAAACTCTACAAAACCACTCATATCCTATCCTACGTTTTGACTGAACATCTGAGCTATTTTAAGCTATCAAAGATAGCTGGCTTTGGAATATACAGACATCTTATTTCCAAAGTACCGAAATGCCTTGAATCGTTTCTTTTTATTACAGTGCTTGCCAGAGTCGCGTGAGGTTTCTAGGCCCAAGCCAGCTTTAAGACTTGTTGAACATTCTGAAACATCAGTTCTGATATGTTCCAAGAACTGAAGCAATTTGATAGCAATCCCTTTCCCCCTTGAATTCTTATTTCCAGATAAATTGGATAAAAGTCGCATTATGTTCCCTTCCATGACCAAGTGACAAAACTCAACATGCTCATGACATAGTGAAAGAAGAACATCTACCGCATGTTCTTGTTCCTCTTCTGTTCCAGTTTCCAATACTTTGGCAAAGGCACTGATACATGAACTGGTTTCAGCAAGTGCAATTCTTACCTCCTCAATATCGCATAAGTTTCTAATAATCTTGATGCAAAACCGTGCATGATTGTGATCACCCAAAAAAGGAACCAGTTTTGGAATGAAGTCTAAATATACAATATGGTATCCAACATCAGCATTGCAGGACAAGTTACACAGTATCTTCATAACAATTCTGTGAAATTCCCTGTACTGTGTATCAAGGAGTTTTAGAATGGAAGGAAGAACACCAGATGCCACCATCATAGACTGGTAATTGGATTGGCAAGACAAAATTTCAATGATAGCAAGGGCTTCTCCAGTGATTTCAGATTCAAGATATGATGCCAACACGTAAATCTCATCTTCATCGAAGGGTGGCATTTTACTTCTGCATGAAACAGCAGATAGTTGGTTAGCATTGGATCTAGTGATTTCTCCAGTCACAAAAATAATATTGCCATTAATTTTTACTCAAAATCTTCTATATTTTTACACTCAAATGTTATGGACAATAATTTTCACAATCTTTGTCAAAATTGCTGATGTGTCAAATTGTAATTGGAGTAACATTGCTTTTATATAAGCCCACCATTGACATTACTTTTATTAGCACCAACCACCTTAGCAGTTATGACAATTGTTGGGTTCCTACACTTATTGCTCAAAAAATATTAATATTGTGCCACATAGGATATGAGAAAAAACAATGTCCACAAAAGAATTATCACCTGTTTCCACTCAAAATCGCCAACAGCAACTCTGCAGCATCTCTCTGAGCTTTCATATCTCTTAATTTAAGTGCATCCTTCAAAAATTTAATCAACGGTTTGATGCACCCATTGCAATTTGTAGAGTTGTATGTGCTGTTATTGTCTTGCAGTTGGGTTTTCACATTTTCCACTGTCCTGCACTGTGACCCCCAAGAAACTGCAGCAAGTGTGGAAAGAAAGTCTAAAATCTTGCCATAACAATCTACAGATTGGTGAGGTCTTTGAGGCTCTGCATTCATTTGAGTGAGCCTATAACTAAAGCAGTCATCACTTTTCTCTTCTATAATTTCTGAACCATGACTGGACCCTAATGAGTGTAGTGACACACTGCTAACTTGAAGGCGCAAGTCTTTCAAAGAACTACCTATGCTGACAACGGAACTGGAATTTGAAGATTTCATGGATTCAAAAGAATCAAGGTGTGGTTCTGAAGACGGCTCAGGAATAGTAATTCCATGCTCAGAAGACCACTTTGATATGAGGGCCTTCATTGCAAAGTTTGGAGTGAGGGACAAATGGTCCAGCTTCATATGGGTTATTGGGCATGTCTCATTGCCTTCATTAAACCACTTCTCTATCCAAAACCGTTCGAATGTTTTCCCAGATGCAATAATTATTGGTTCATACATCAGTCTCATAGAGATGGGGCATTTGAATTCCTCAGGAGCTTCAGGTGTCCCAGAGCCAATGGACCGATAGGTTGACACATCATGCTGCACAAGGGTACTATCATTCAGGTTTTGTCCAATTATTTCCCCATACTTCTTCAAAAGATACAAGAAATACCTCAATATGATCCTCTTTTGGACCACGTTGTCAGGGACCTTATCAAGTAATCTGTGAATAGACATTGTCTCTTTTGAAAGAGCCAAAGGGGTTGTAATATTCAGCCTCAAAGCTGCAAGTTGAATAGGTTCAAGTTCTAAATCATTTCTACAATTTGACGTAGGAATTTCCTTCAGAAGCAGTTCTCGTACAACCTTCCCAGCCTCTTCTGCAGCAGAGTCAATGGGAAACTTTGCATCCCTAAGATCATGAACAATTCCAGATATCTGCAGACAATTTTCAATTTCGACATTTAGTAATGTAAAGGAATCAAAAAGAATAGTACCCAAATAAATAATAAAGTTACTATGACTGCTGAAGGCAGAATCTGCAATATCAAAATTAGTTTGCCCAAAACACAACCTACAGCATTTTCATTAGAAGTGCCATGGCCATCAAAAAAAATTTTTTTTTGATAGGTAAGAATAATTTTATTGAAAAGAGACTACATCATAAAGAAAATCATAAAGAAAAACATGAAGTAGCCTAAGAATTACAATTAGAAAAATATTTGCATATGAATTGACGCTATGAAATTATGAAGAGAAGTCTTTATGAAAAGGACCATTCATAAAGAGCACTAATGAAAGATGCTACTCATGCTAGAAATTCAATTGACGTGCACTCCACATCTTCAAAAGTACGCCGATATGTTTCCCACGAGATAGTCCATAGCACAACTAAGGTACGAGGTTCTAAACAACTGATAAAGGATTAGAACCCCTAATCTGCTATCCGCATAATAAATCAAGGATTTTTTCAGTATTACCCATTGAATCCCAAACATCCAGAAAATATAACACCATAAGTCTAAAGCCGCACTGCAATGTATTAAAAGGTGATCTATAGTCTCCCCATTGCAACAACACATGCAAAACCTGTCTTTACAATGGGAGCTTGTATTTCACTAATGATGACTTATTGCATTCCAAGAATTTTTAATGGGAACTTGTATTTCACTAATGATGACTAATTGATGTACTATGGCCATCATGAATGCAAACGCAGTAAATATTTTCACAATGGGAACTTGTATTTCACTAATGATGACTTGCTGCATTCCAAGAATTTTTAATTTTATCAAAAAGCAATAAGAACATAGACCATACAAAATAGGAACAATTTGATACCTATATACAGTAAATAATATTTCGTAACAAGAGGAGGCATGAAGAAGGCTCATACAATCTACAAAGTAATGTAAATATACTCATATTAATTTTGAAACCTTTAAATTACATGCCGTTACCTAAAATAATTATAAATTAAGGATCTGAAGTATTGCAAACCTTTGCAGCCAACAAAGTTGGGACCATATTTTGGATTTGACTCAAATATAACTCCAAAGAGCACTGTATTTTCTTACACCTCAGGATGATCTTGTCCGATGTAAGTGCCTGAAAATATTATACCCAAGTCATTAGATACTTAGTGAAGAATGATGGAAATAAAAGCTATGAGGACATGTGTAGTTGCGTGACTATATAAATTTTAAGAGCAACATTTGGAGTGTGAAACATTTATTCCTACTCATTACAAATGCAAGATTTGGAGAGTAAATATTATGTGAGATATTTTCTTACCAAAATGCAAGTTATTTGCAAATTATATGAGTGAAATGTGTACCAGGTAGAGTCTACTAGACTCTGAGCAGTGTTGGATAAGTGATTCTGCTTTATTAATGGCTTCATTTAATGAGCACAGTGCCTTTATCCCTGATGTACATCGTGGTCGGGCAGACTCAATGGATGGAAATATCTTTGAAATTCTATCAACGAATTTTTTAAGCTCTAAACACATTAAACAATGAACCTGCAAAAAATGAGATATAGTCATAAAGTTTTGCCATAAAAGGAAAATTCTGAAATAGACAAAGTTAAAAAAAAAAAAAAAAAAGAAGAAAGAAAAAAAAAGAGAACCATCAAGACTTATCCCCTTCCTGGGGTCACTTCATGGTTCAAATTTCAAAAATGTGATCAATCCCATGAATGGGGGCTAGCTTCGGATCAATCCTTTATGAACTGATAGAAAATTCCACAACAGTTGCTGATAAGGGAGGGGCAGGGGCATGCTGTGAACTCTAGCCCAGAGCCCTCCACATTTGTTGGAAAAGGTCCTAAAAATAAAAGCGAACATTTGACTGTTGTATATTTCCAGATTTTCCACAGTATAGTACCGCAATTCGGAGAGACTTATAGTTATGCTCTGTGTTTATAAATTTAACTTACAATACTACAGCTATATACAGAGTCACCCAGCCTAGGAGTGACTACTTTTGCTTAATCCTTACTTCATAGTTGGCTTTCTACGTG
This sequence comes from Lithocarpus polystachyus, assembly GCA_033629205.1. NCBI lineage: Eukaryota > Viridiplantae > Streptophyta > Magnoliopsida > Fagales > Fagaceae > Lithocarpus > Lithocarpus polystachyus. The sequence goes on along the minus strand of CM066163.1, from coordinate 9,750,450 downwards.
TTCAAACACCTCGCACCTATCTAGAAATGATAAATCTTCAACTAAAAGACTCCATTACTGTAAACGTCTGCTCAACATTGTACTCTAGTTCCATAATCAAGCTTGAGTCCTATAATGAAACCAAATAGGAGTTCTATTGTTTGGTAAAAAAAAAAAGCAAATGAAGAACAAGTCTACTGACATGACTTTTTATACAACTTGCTAAGATGTGAGTAGTAGACAATTTAAGTAGTGTTATTGGTGGGCTTATATAAAAGTAATTGTTCACCTCTCACACCTTATCATCTCAGAAAATTGTGAAAAATGTTAAGTTTAGCAAAGTTGGTAGAAGAAAGATTGAAATGCATAATTAAATAACTATCTCACTTACCAAAAATAAAATAACTATCTTGATTCCTTGATTGGTAACAGTTGAATTTAAATCTACCCCAACCCCACCCTCAGCGTCAAGAAATGATTTTTTTACCTTAATGTTACAACCATATGGATCCATTATTTCAGCACCATTCTTCCCCATCAAATATATATCCTCAATCTGCAAACTGGTATAAACAACTTGATTTTTAAACTGAGGAATTGTTATAGAAATAGAAATTAACAAATCCAACATAGGATCTTTACATATCAACATTAAATAAATAGCAAGATGGTAAATCAAACAAGAAACAATAAAACACAAAACCAACTGCCCCGCTTGCAGACCCAAAAAAATTTGTTTTTGATGGAGGAGGGGTCTATTGTACTTGGTGATTACGAACGCTCTTTGGTGAGAATATTGGCACAACTAAACTTGGCTCATCCTCTTCATTTGTGCTTTGTATATAGTATGAATTATTTTTAAAGTTACATGTAAAATTATTTGCATAATTTAACTGCATATTAACTACAAAGGGATCCATTTTTCCACAGCAGAAGTTGCGACAAGACTTCGATTCACATTATTCAATCACAGAGAGGCTCCTTTCTTGTCACAAAACTAGCATGGAAAGACCAAGGATCTCTATGACAACCATAAAACAAAGCAATAAAATTATGATAGATAATTCAAAGTTATACCAATATTAATATGTATTCACAAGGTCATATTATAAACTTCACAGTCAAACAAGCTAGGACTAGAAGAGCAAGTCTTTTTTATGCAAAGGAGTAATAGAGAAAAATACCCAGCAGTTCAAGTGGCATACTACCAACGCAGAACTTCCATGAGCTACAAAGTTGGTTTATGGTAATAAGTAACAAGCAGCTGTTGTGTAGTACTAGAATTGCCAAGAGGAATCCAAGAACAACTTCAAGCATAGCCAAGCAGCTTAAAGAAACCAAAAGGAAGTACCACAACGCCAAAATCCTTCATTTGGAGACTTCATACTCACATAGTAGTAAAGAAAGCAAAGGTTATGAAAAGAAAAATAGCTGAAGATAATACTCATATATGATAATATGAATGATAGAGTTGGTCGCTATTTCTGGAAACGAAGAGGTTCCTTCCCAGGAATTGTCTCAGAAGATTTTTCTTTACCCAAAAGAAATAGACTAGTAATAGTAGCCAGCACAATAGAACTCTCTGTGATTTCTTGTGTGATTTGGCGTTAGGAGCATAAGAGCACATTAATTATTACTTTTCTGTACATACGTATATAACAGTCGCCGGTTATGGTCTTGTGTTGTGTCGTCATAAAGACATAATTGTCCGATGACAGTGACATAAGATAAAACTAGAGTAGATTACAAAATAATAAAACTCAGACTAAACTCAGACCCAGTCCATGCGATTTTCAAATACCAAAAATTTCTGGACTAAGAATCTAAGAACGTGTGACAAAACCAAACAGGGTGGGGCTGGTAGAAGTCCTAGTTCTGCATCTAGAGAAGAGTGATTCGAACGATAGTCCCAGTAAGGTCCGTGTGGTACACATTATATTACTCATTATCATCACGTAACGCGGGATCGATGAGTCCACACTGAAGAACTCCTTTTCCATTCAGGGGAAAAAAAAAAAAAGAATGTGTGACAATTATTCGACTTATAAACTTGAATTTTCAGCATTAAATATTAAAAAAAAATAACAAACTTGAATTTGAATGGTACGTAACGTCATCACTCACCAGATGTATTAAGAACTAAAATCGATCCCTTTAAATTTATTAGAAATTAAAGGTATAAAAACAATCATTTTAACTTCGTGAACCAAAATCATTGATAAGTTATGACCAACCATTTACTTTGGCAAAACATGACAAACCAGTGGTCCTACTCCCTAACTTCGGTAACATATGACAATTCATAAATAATTTAAAAAAAAAAATATAAAACTTTTAAACCTTTTTTTTTTTAATGGATACTGAAAAGACAAGCGTATAATAGCACAACCAGCAAAGTGGAAGTCAAGAGAATTGCTGAGTCGTCTTTGCTACTTTGTCTCATCTAATGGGAATCGAGGACCAGCTAAAAAGCCAATCAGGATGCTCTCAACCAAGAACAAGAAGACTAGAAAAGGCTAAACGACTTACGTAGTGGACCGGACCCAGAAAAAAAAATAAAATTGGTAGTCTCAGTCAGGATATTGCAGAACTGTGTGAAGATTTTCTATAGTGGCCAGTAGTTTATTGTTGTTACTTTAGGCATTTATTCATTTGTAACTTGCATAATGTTCCAGTAAATCTAACAGAAATCCTCTTAGCAAAAGACGAAAGGAAGTAAATATAATAATGTACAAATTATTTGGTCAGAAATTTGATAGAACTTAGAGAGTTTTCAAGACAACTTCTCAGTGAAAATGAAAAAGGAAAAGCTGAAATTGTATACTGATGTTTAAATATTGAAGCTCTGGACTTGTTCGTGGCTCAAATAGAGGCTCGGAAACTCACAAAGAGGCAATAATTCGCACACAAGAGAGAAATTGTTGAGTATACACTAGTTAATGACTGACTGTACCTGTAAATTTTATGAATATGCAACTTGCATGCAATAGAGCCCACCATGATCATATCCAATTTATTGCATAGGCCAAATTGAGCATTAATTTGAAAAAGAGAAAAAAGCAGTGGAGGTCATGGCATGATGGCAATTCGGGGTAGGTAGAGTGTAATTAAGATTTATACAAGTTGAGCATCAATTAAACATGCCATAGATAAAGCCAACTAGATTTAAAAATATTAGCATGTTTTTTGAGAATAAAATATTAGCATGCTGGATAATCATGTTGCTGGGAAGTTATTATTATAATACACAAGATACTTCTCATTCCGAAAAGAAAGTCAAATCCTTAGTGAAAATGGGTCAAAACTCAAAAGGAATCCCAAAAGGCAAAGCAAGGAAAATTCCTTTAAAAGGTATTACTTTGTACCTTCTTGGTAATGGGTTATTTGTATATCTTAAGACTTATCTATTTATATAATAATACGTATAACAGATGAAAATTTTAATTAAATTTTAAATTGAAATTTAATTAGTGTTTAATTTTACGTCATGTGTCTCATTTAATTTAAATTATAGAATTTTGTGCCAAGTGAGTTAATTTAGGTAAAAATTGAATTTCAATTAGAGTTTAATTTTGCGCCATATATTCCATCTAATATAAATATTTAAATTTTTGTACCAAATTAGTTAATTTAATGTAGAAAACAAGAAGTCCAATATAATAAATCATAAAAAACATAATCATATAACTAAAAAAATTCAAATATACATATTATATGTAATTGTAATTGTTTTAAATGTATCCGTGCATATACACGGGGTTATACACTAATTTTTTGTTAATAAGCTTACAAACATGTCATTTTTCATAACAATTTCTCTGATTTGTTGTGATTAATACATACTAAAAATGATATTAATGATAATTTTATACGAAAATAAAGTTGCTCTAATTACATCGTACTGTTGCTAATGGTGAAAAAAAGAAAGAAAAATAGTGTCGGTAACATTGAGAAATAAAGTAATAAAGGTTTTCAGTTTTGCTTGGGGCCAAACCACAGAGAGAAGGATAAGGAGAAAGAGGGTAGATGAATAAGAAAAAAAGGTTGGGATCCTAATAAACGAGGCCAGGCAATTTCGTGTGAAGCTGGTGCACCCTATCAAGGCTATTGCCCAAGGCTAGAATGAAATTTTCGTTTTTGCCCGGTGACCACAACCACAAGTGTTGTTATTATCATGACATCACGATGGGGTGATATATATTCTTATTATTCATTAATTATTGAAATGTCATTCTTATGATTTTTCTTTGGTGGGCATGAGCATGAGTAAATTCCGTGTATTCGCATTACTTAGATGGTCAATTGAAAGGGACTCTGTCTATGAATTATAGACTTGCTCTATAAAAACCAAACCAAAAGGCTAGAAGCAAACCTTGTGATGAAAACGTGATAATATAAATGCAACAAGGTTGATATCCCTTTCAAGACTTAGTAGACTTTGTAGTCTTTGTATACTAGTCTCTTCACAGCATGTGTAGCATTCAGGGACTCTCTTCACAGCATGTGTAGCATTCAGGGACTCTTGACAACGTGATAATATATCGGGGAATTCAGGGACTATTTAAAAAAAAAAAAAAAAGTGTAGCATTTTTGTTGTTAGAATAATTAATTATAGTTTATGTTTTAAAATGTGTATCCTAATTTTATGAAATTCAAATTTAAAAATTTTCAATCGATTACTTTTATAGACTTAATTTATTTAATTGTAAAATCATTTTCAATTAAATAATGAGATTATTTTTAAAACTAAAGAAAAGTCAAGATTTAAGAATTCTATTTCAATTATATATATAAATGTACACAATGTGCACAAGAAATTTTAGAATAGTAATGTTTGTAAACTTTACATATTTGTAAAAAATATGTCAATAATATTTCTCTTTTACAATAATTGTTTTAACTTTTTTTCAAGCAAAGAAAGGTTACAGATTAAAATGAGAAGAAATGAGAAAGAGCAGAATTAGAAGATGATTTTCAATTTTTGATTAGCACAGTTTTTTTTTTTTTTTTTTTTTGGAAATAGTTTAGACCTTCTAGGTTCAAACAACACTACTCGTAGAAAAGGAATACTTTCTTCAATTTTCTTGTTGATTTCTAGATAGAAAATTGTTATAACTACTATTAATTTATTATTTACAAATTAACATGATACTAAACGTAATGAGTGTCATATAGACAACATTACTTTTTTGTTTTGTATTTAAGAATTGATATATTGGTTCGTAAAATTTATAATAACGCTATCATCATTCTTCGCATAATTCAGCTGTAGAATATATAGTTTCTGTTGCAAATCTAATGTTCTCCAGCTTGGAGGACAAAACCTTCCAAATTAGTACTCTAAAAAAAATGCAGGAAAATTTTTAGTTACTCTTAGAGTATGGAGAAATAGTGCTCCCTCCTCTTATATTTATGGTGAATTCCACCATGAAGTTAATGAGTGAACCTTACCATAAATATGAAAGAAGGAAGCATCATTTTTCGTGCTCTGAAAATTCCTAGAAATTACTCAATCAAATAGAGAATTTGGTTGCCGATAAGATATTGAAACATAAAATTAACTTTAGAATCTATCACGTATATTATGCTCCAATTTATCTCCCACAATCTTGAGTTGTGCTTTCCCTCCTTTCCTATTAATGGGGAAAAAGGTGTAATATATATATCCTCTATCCGAATAAAACCATAAGTCGTTGATTGAGGGCTTAATCAGACAAAAATTACTGAATTTCATGCCCAACATGTTGAGAAGCATATTCCATCTCTCATCGAGCACAAGATTATGCAATTTCTCATTGGTTGGTAAAAGAAATGTCAGGCATCCCACTCCTTATCTTTTCGAAAATTCATTACTGAAACATCCTTTCACTACTTTCTCCGCCAAGAAGATTCATTTATAAAGATCATTTAGCAAAACATATTCTCTTTATATAATGATTCCCCTCCTTGTATGGTCTTGCTTTTGCTTGCAAATGAGATTCAGTGTTCATTTGGGACCTGTTGAGAAAAATTGCCTTTTGTCTCACTCTGTTTGCAAATTATCTAGCTTTTATCTTTTTATAACACATTTAACATAAAAGTTACGTATTAAGAACCATATGTTTTGATAAACACTAACACATAAGCTACCAAAAATAATCAATTCCTAAACAGTTTGTTAGATGATCCCACACGCCTTAAGAAGCTGGTTTGCTGTGAATCAAATCAAAACCTTCATTTTGCTAAATTAATTAGTTTGTTTACTTTTAATCTTGATAAAGATTCTAAACAAGTTATACGTTCAAACTTATATCCCATGTGAATTTTATTCCAACCGCATAAAAGTTCGAAGGACTACAAAACAAAGGAAATACGGTTGGTTTTTTTAAAGAAATTGAAAGGAACCCATTGAGACAACTTTTGGTTAGGTGAGCTTCTGATGATAAGGATTCGAAATATCAGATATTTGTTCTAATTTATGAGATGCTCCAACATTTGAGTATCTTAATCGAAGGACCTAAACAAGTTGTAAAGATGACACCAAGATCCTCTTCATTTCAAACGCAATTAATAAAGTCTATTTTAAGGTTAAAATTGCTATAAAATAAAGGAAATAGATCAATCCTAGTGAAATGAATAATAAGGAAAATGTAAAATAATTTTATATTAAAACCGAGTAGTATTTATTACACACTCTGTTGCACACACATAAAAATAATTGAATTCGTGACTTGAAATTATAATTTCCAACTTGAAAATAGTGACTTTAAGTCACAATTTCAGTTTTTTTTTTTTTTTTTTTTTTTCACGTATGTAAATTTGTGTGTAATAGCCTTGTCCCTTAGGACAAATTATTGAAGGCATGCTTGAAGGGTCTAATTTACCTTGAAGGAGGGAGGCTTACCTTTTAACGTGGACCACCATGTCTATCTCTAGTAAGGATGTGGTTTGTTGAACAACATAGTTGCAAGTTGCAACAAAAACGCAGCATATGCAGAATAGAGATCCATGAAAATGAAGTTAAGCAACTTCTTCATTCTTTAGGTAGTCGAGCAAGCCGATTCAAGCAATATACTACAACCTGTAAGGGAAGAGAAAGGTTTCAGAGACCATGCATGTCATGCGACTGCAACCTCCATGCATCAATTCAAAGGGATCAATGGTTCTAATTGACTTGTATTCTAATGCCAAACTTCGTCATGAACATCATTAATAGAATGAAAGCTGTTAAAATATTGTTAATTATCATAAATGATAGACCGTAATTCCCATTTAAAAAGTTGGAACTCGTAGTAGTTGCCGTTTATAAAAACACAAGTCGCAACTTCAATTATGAGAGCCATATATAGATAATTTATTGAAAGTTTAAAACAGAAAGTACGATAAATGCAAGATGAAATTTTTGCCCCGACCTGTGCGACAGGAAAAGGACAAGTTTTAACCAGACTCACCCCTAATCACATTTTCTAAAACACCTTTACATATTATATATATATATATATATATATATATAATATATATTAGAAATATCCTTATATAAATGGGTTAGTTAAAAAAATTATTTTCTCCAAAAAAAAAGTTAAAAGAGTTATTAAGTATTATTATCTAGTAAAGACTTTGATTTATGTATTATATTTTGTATTTTTTTTATCTTTATTGTTTTTTTTATTAACTTGTTAATATTTAAAAAAAAAAAATTGTTTAGGACAATGCCGGATAACTTGGGGTTAGGCCTCACATGTTGGAGACAAGATGTGATCATACTAGACAAGCTTTTCGACACCTAAGGCTAACATGGGATGATATTTGATGTGATGCGAATAAATAACATTTACTTAAGGATAATTCGTCTCACGTTTATGAGGTTCACCTCGATGTAAAAGAAATATTATATATACCATTTACATAAAATAAAAATTCAACATACATAATTAAACGAGAGGACGAAGTCAAATGACATTTTCATGGGGGTACGAACAAGGTACACATAATGCGCCCTTTATCCTACTAAAATAGACTAAATTCAATCAAATTTCCCAACTCATTCACGACTCTAGCGAGTCTAGCCACTTTAGCACGTTTGCATGTGTCTCCAGTTAGAGACACTCGCAGCCACATGTTTACGAAGAAGCTGCACCATGACCATCCGATGGATTTTTTCAAAAGTAAAAGAAAAAGAAACCAATTATTAATAGAAAAATTTTCAATATACGTTGTATTAGATACAAAAATTTACAGTATACATTTTTTTTAATATGTACAATTATAGATATATATATATATATATATATAATATTATACACATTTATTTAGTCTACAAAGCAAGATTTATATTTTTAATAATACGTAAACTTAGAATATCCCTTATAAATAAATTAAGGAAGAAATCATGTGAGCTAAAACTAGTCAATAGGCTGACCCATTGCCAAAATATATATATATATATATATATATATATATATATATATATATATATTCCCACTTCAAGGACCGTAATATAGAGTCCATGAGAAACATTTAGGTCCACTTCAAGGACCGCAATATAGAGTCTATGAGAAACATTTAGGTCCACCAGGTTTAATTCCGATGTGAAAGTCTGAAAAAGGCTTCGGGAAAATGTCCAGGAAACTAGCATTTGGCATCATTGGTAGACTCATTTTTCATGATATAAGAATCACATAATGTCTATAAGTATAGTAATTTCCACGTCAATTCTGGTTCTGGGGGACCACACGCTAGCTGTGGAAAGTATGAGCCTCGGCATTGTGTTTGGCTTTTAGAATAAGTGTAAAAATCTAGCACATGAGGATGATATCCATGGTGTTGTAACTAGGAATATACTTTGAATCACACGGAAATATTTGTACAAAACTATCGTATAAATAAGCCAATTGACTTACTATTTATTGACAATACAATAGTATAAAAAATACAGCAATATAGCCGTAAACACAACAGGTATGATTATTAGCACACCTATGGATGTAAACACATTAGGTATGACTATTTTAATTCTTTGTTTTAAACATTGAAATTTCTCATTTGGTATTATTGAGTGAAATTTATATTTACCCGTTTATCTTAGAGCAATTTTTTAAAATTTTTTTTTATAATATGATAATTTGGATTTGAAAAATATGAATTCTAGATATCCTCATTAAAAACATAAAAAATGTCAACTAATTAAGTTACAAAACTCTTGACTAAAACAATTAACAAGGAAGAATTGTCACAAACTTAGCCCACATATAACAAGATATTTATTATTAAAAAGTTCAAATTGCAAAATTTAACAGCACAAGGCATAAATCATTACACATTAAAATTTAACAATTTAATTTGTAATTAAAGTGATCTATTATATTATTATCCCTTACAAATGTTTAGAAAACAAATAGTAATAGCTCCAAGCCTGGAAATGGGAAAGCCAATCCCATGTTAACCTATTTTGTAATTACCTCACATTAGCTTGGTTCAACGGAAAATAATCATCTCAATTTCTCTTGTAATTAAGATAATTTATTTCATGATTAAAATTTTATTTTTTAATTTTGATTATATAAAGTGTCATATTATTTAAAATTTGAAATAATATATATATATATATATATTAGATACACTTTTAGGTCTAAGATATATAATTTGAACTATAAAATTGATTCATTTGGAATAGAATTCTAAGACTCGTTAAGGGGGTGAGATTTAGTACAATACTATCCAAGGACTTAACTATTCGGAAGGAAAAAAAAAAAAAGTTAAAAATTTTCTGATACAAGGACCAAGAAAAAAAGAAGACTCTTTTTTTTTTTTTTTTAACATCTCAACAGTTAGATCAACCCATTGGTTAACCCTAGTTTGTTTAGCAAGGGCAATAAAGTCAAGAAGCTCATTCTAGGCAAAATCAATCAACCACCAAAAGTGAAGAGTTTGACCACACGTGCTCAGAAGACCAATGACCCGAAAGAAATCGTGGAATGTTGCTTAGGAGAAGTCGATAAATAAAACGCTAGTTCCAAGTTCTCTCAACTCAAAAAGCAAATCAGTCTACATTATCATGAAAGTGAGCAGGTCATTTTGGAGTTTGATTTGCGTCCCATCCTCAAAAGAACATCAACAAGCTGGATCCCATTTTGTAATAAGAAAGTCTTACAAGATCAGATGATAAATCATCTTACTTTATTTTTCGATGCCCAACTCTACCTATAATTTCACTAGCTTTCATGGCTTCTAATCTAAATGTCCATTCCTACGCCAATACAGTATAGTAATTTGATGCCACTTGTCCAAGTGATAATTTATCAAGGTATTAGACTATTTGGTTTTATGTTTGAATTTTATTTTTGCTTTACCTTATAATTAAGAAGCTAAAAATCCTCCATAAATCTCACTAATTAAGGGAGAATTTGGAGTAAAGAAGAATGTTAAAATCATAGTAAAATAATTAAATACACAATTTCCTAACTATTTCATTTTTTGGACAGCTGGTAATTTGTCAATATTAACAAACCATGCAAAGACATAGCAAGTTTTTACCAATAATATTAATAGTGATGAAATGGCCCATTTATCCAATCATCTATATATAACTAAGTGTCACAAGGTCAATTTTTCTTTTAAATTTTCTGCCTGTAATAGCACTAAGTCCCTCACTTAGTCTCAGCCAACACACCACACACACACACCGCAGGAACACTCAGAACAAAATTATCAAGAGAATGCACACACACATAGCACATACAGTATTTATAGGGCAATAACCCCAACCTTTATTACTTAATATCAAGTACAAAAGAAGTCTAGAAAATACACACAAAATTCTCTAAGCCAAAATTATAAACTTTGCTGTTGACAACCCCAACAACCTAGGATAAATATATAGAAAAAACTATCGCGGCAGTTACTGCCAAGTAACTGCCCCCTTGTCTAAGACTTGCTACCACCTGTGGTCTGACTTAGGACACCTTTAACTGATGCTGCCTTGGCCTGCTCTTCACGTTTCCAACCCCTACACAGCAGGTCTAAACATCCAGAAAGCTAGGAACTGCCTGGTAACTGTTGGTAACTGCTGCTGGACACTCTGCACATGCCAACCTATGTCTCAGCACATCATAAGGCCTTTGCTCATGCTCCAACAGCCCACCCACAATTGTTCCATCACGTTTTAGAGGGCATGGCCCCCTGCCCAAGCCCTTCTCATTAGCATCACAGCCAACAAAGCATGCCCATTTGTAGCACATTAAGTAACTGCCATCAGCCACTCACACAAGTCCATGCATTCAAGCCGCCACTGCCATGCACCATCACATAAGGTCAACACCACCTACTATTGCCTAACATCAAAATCTTTCTTTGCCCACCATAGCCCTCCTCTGCCATGGCCTTGAGGCATCATGTGGAGCAAGGTGCCTCCACATGTTGCCCCTCATCATGCTCATCATTCTGAATTTAGTAGGGAGACCGGACTTGTCCCCCTTAAAAAGCAGTTAGGAGCTTCACTAAATAGGCATGAAGAGCCATTGGTGTGTTGAGAAAACATTGAGCCAAGTGACTGGCCTGATGTTGTCTAAGCACTCCAATTGCTCATGCCATCATTAGTAACTCATAAAGCTCCTAACACTAAATCTAGTATTAAACACAACTCTGCGGTGATGGAATACACATTCTGTATCAAATATTATACAGGGACTGTCTCAGAAACCAGTCATATCATATGATATGTTAATGATGAAAAAGCAGCGCTCATGTTGACATTTCACAATATCTATAAGGCATTGTTGTTATTTGTTGTTACATATGTATTTTTTTAATAAAGAATGAATCTTATGCTCATTAAAGAGGTATATATCACTAAGTGTTTTTTTTTTTTTTTTTTGGGAGAGTATATTATATCACAAGTTGCCCATATAAGCAAGGCAGAAAATCCCACTGACCCACTAAAAAGAGAAGATAATCTATCAGAAAAAGTTTAAAACTATCTTCTTTCAACTCATTATGTGATGATTAAAAAAACCATTCATTTATAGTTTTAGTTGATCTCTTTGAAAGAGTCACGTGACTTGTTTAAATAATTTTAGTCTTATAAATTGTTAAGTAGTAGATTTGAGGATATAGCTTTGGTTTGGAACTAAAACTTTGTCCAATCATATTTGTGTCTTTAGTGGGTCTTAAAGGTCTAGGTGAGTTTATCTTGGGAGTAAAAAAAACAAGGGGATTGTGATGATAAGCGCATCAATGTTAAATTGGTAGGCTAAGAATTTGGATCTAATCCCTACCAGGCTGTAAATTATCAAGAAATTCCACTTGTTGATGATATTATAAAAGACAAGTAAAAGACTTTGAAAATGCAATAAAGAGAGGCTGCAGTCCTTCGAAACTGATTCCCTTTATTACCCCTGTCTAGGCGAATCACATCTTGTCGTACCCTTAAAAAATAAAAGAATTCCCAACTTGCATAACCACACCACCCTCTCCTCCAGTTTATAAGGAGCAAGCATGCATGGATCTCTTACTCAAAACCATTCCTCGACTTAAGCCTCTTCTCTTTCTCTCAAGTTTCTTTCACTTTCGTGGTCTTTAGCTTTATTAAGCCAATACTCAATTCCAAGCTGAATACACATTGCTCATCTTATCTTTACACCCAACCCAACTCCCCTAATTTAGCTTTCTTATTGTCTGTCACCTTCTACTGCCTAAAGAGGAATGGCATCAAGCTCTCTCAATTCTTCACGCGGTTCTAACTCTTGGACACCAAAGCAAAACAAGCAATTCGAGAGGGCTCTGGCTTTGTATGACAAGGACACCCCAGACCGCTGGCAAAATGTGGCCAAGGCTGTTGGTGGGAAATCTGCAGAGGAAGTAAGGAGGCACTACGAGATCCTTGTACAGGACCTGATAAATATAGAAGCTGGTCAAATCCCACTGCCCAATTACAAGAACTCTGGGAACAATGAGAGGTAATGTACTGAACTCTTTTCCCATTACATCAACCATTTAATGTCCATGGCTTTATGTTCCCATATCTAATGTTTTTTTGCCTAAGTTTAATAAGATATGCCATATATATAAATGGCTCTTCCTTGTGGAGTTCCTAGTAGAGAATGTGTTCAGGGATTGATCACTACCACAATCTCATCTACTATGCTAGATGTCAATTCAACAGCAGGGCAACTAATAAACATTCAGGACATGTGAATTGTGCTTATCAACAAATACCTTTATGGGGCAGTCCAGGACATTTTCTAGACAACTTTTTTCCACAATCTTGAGCATCTTATTAGACTAGAATAACCATCAGTCTCTAACATATGCTACACGTTCATCAAAAAAAAAAAAAAAAAAAAAAAACATATGCTACACATGACCAAAATAAAGTATTGACTATACATGTTATATCTGCATGGATCATGCAAGCATATGTCATATATCTAAATGCGTGAAAAAGTTTTCTGATCCAACCATCCCTTTCCTCAATAAACATCAGTCTCTCCAGTGTATAGGAGCATTGGATGGGATACTAAGCCGATACATGGTCATTTTAGGATACGGGTGTGTCCGTGTTGCCTTCATTGCACAAGAACATTGGAAACAATCCAAATTTTACAAATGGGCATGGCTTCTGTCCAGTGTTGTTATGCACTAGACAAATATGTGATCATATTATATTAGGACACGTTCATGACAAGATGCAAAGGAGCTTGTAAACTAGACACATTCCCTTAAACATGTTATTCACATACCTTTCCTTTAATGGTAGGTAATTAACTCACAAATTCAAATCAAACACCGTCCCTACTGCACTCAAATTGAGAAATAGTTTAATATTTTTTTGCTATTCTCGATCGCAATTTTATATTATATGGCCTATCCATTTCATACTCAATTGTGACTTCCTAAGAAAAGACCACATGAAATCTAATCGTATTGGTTTTGGACCATAGGCACATGGTTCCTATTATTTGGAGCTGAGGCCAACCCAACATACATAAAGTATTTTTTATTAACCGGTGCTAAAAAGATAAGCATCATTCTATGACGCAATCACATTGTTTTCTATCAGATTTCACATTCCTCGGTAACCCTTCATTCATCCCCAAACTTATTCACGACGATGATTCTTGGATCTAGCTAAAACTTTTTGGCACCGTTTAGGAGCTAGCTCAAAAAGAAAAAGAAAACTTTGCCCAAACAAGAAAATAGCCAAACTTGGACATTTATAATTACATAATACTACTAATAATAAACATATATATAGTTTCTATGCCTCTTAATATAATATCTTGATAAATCAACAGTTGGATGCATTACCTCCTTATACTCTTCATGCCTTCCAAATATTATAATGATTGAAGATGAATAACTGTCTCATCATAAATTTACCCTTTAAAAAAAGAAAAGAAAAGAAAAATTAGAATTATACACGAAACTTGACTTGCATATTAAGAGCTACAAAATTATCCTTTTTTCTTGAATAAACTAATGGCATTGTTTTATTTTATTTTTACTTTTCCTTCTGCAGGCTCATGAAGAATCTAAGGCTCTAAACTCTAATGAAGTCAGAAAGCATCAGGCATGTGGTCATAAGATCTGTATAAAGTATGTGCACAAGTACAAAAACCAAAAAAAGAAGAAGAAGAAGAAAGAGCTATATCGCTAACTGTGGTTCTGCTACCTTTAGCCGTAAATTTGAGTATTGAACCAGTCCAAATGTATCATAAAAAATAAAAAGGCTATGTTTATGAGCTCAATAAACATGTACCGATTATCATCATGGACTGTCTAAATTGAAGAAATATTTTGTGCGTTGTTTAATGTGTGATGTATTATTAGATCTTACGGATTCTTATTCTATATCCAAAATTCCAAATCTCAAGCAATAATAAAGCAATTCATATAATCAGATCAAATGGAATAGGGCAGATTATTCATCGAGCAGTTTCTATGGACTCCATTATAGAATAAGAATCGAATTAGATGATATTCTGTGCTATCATCAAGTGCATACAATAATCACAATTCAACCAGAAAGTGTGTAGATCGTTCACTACCCAAAATTCATCTAATTTGATTCTGATTCTATATCCAAAATTCCAAATCTCAAACAATAATTTAAGCAATTCGTATAATCAGATCAAATGGAATAGGTCAGATTATTCATCGAGCAGTTTCTACGGATTGGATTATAGAATAAGAACCCGATTAGATGCCATTTTTGCTATCACGTGCATGCATAAATCACAATTCAAAACCAGAAAGTGTTTAGATTGTTCACTAACCTTACAAATTCTATTGCTGAAGACCAAGAACCAGTGCGATCGGCAACATCTTGTAGATACAGGAACAATGAGAGAGAGAGAGAGAGAGAGAGAGAGATCTGGAAGATAATAAGAGCAAGAGATTTTGAGTAGTAAAATTAAATTTGGGTAGAGAAGCTGAAGTGGCTTTTTATTTTGAAAGAAGAGGAAAAGGCGGGAAAATTGTAGTATTTGGGGAAGTCGGACTGGTTGAAAAAAAAAAAAAAAAAGAGATTCAACGATCTGATCTTGTGGAATATCAGGGCCTGATGCGTGGGGATTTTAAGTTTTTAACGGTTGATGAGGGAAAAGGAATTGAATTAGAAAATTGTAAAAAGTAATTGGAGATGCGGGGTATCGATCCCCGTACCTCTCGCATGCTAAGCGAGCGCTCTACCATCTGAGCTACATCCCCGGGTTTACATTTCTGCTTTGAACTTATAATTATTTAGTCCATGTCTAGTGCTTGAAACTTGGCACAATATACCACACTTCTTTCCCAGTTACTGCATGCATCATGTCCTCACGAGAAGAAGCAGCTACTGTTACATGGATGGAGTTGGATAATTATTTTTATTATTTTAATTGAGCATTAGATCAATAACAATACCAATACAAAATAAGAGCAAATTTTTAACCTAGTAAACTTGAGCATTGCACTGAATTAGTAGAAACTATGTTATCAGTGCTTCAAAATTAGTGGGATAACATGTAGTTCTATCCCGACTCAATTGATAAACAAAAGAGTAAATAATAAAATTATATAATATATTTTTAAATATATATTAAATATAACTAAATTTGGTCAGGTTTGGTGGAGTTGTGAATCTACAAACCCACGCCCCACTCGACTCACCATAAAAAGAATTTTGACAATCTAATTGAACCCACCAATCTCTAAAAATTGACCTAACTCAGCAAGTTGGGTTGGATCGAGTTGGTTTTGGCAGATCAATATATTGGCCACATACCCCTACAAATTACACATATGAAATCCTTTTTAAAAAGTTTTCCAATGGTGTTATTTGTAAGTGCAATTGTTCGTATATTTTTTTTGTTTATTAATTACACTTTAAATTTTTATATTTTAAAAGTGGCTTTAACATTTAAATTAAAATCTACAATTTCAAATTTTAAAACTGTTATGAATTAAAACCTATACTATTGTTAGCTACAAATTTGAACCATTGATTTTTAAAATCGTATAAATTTAAATTACCCAATCAAACTCAAAATTTCCATGGATTGATATGATTTTAAAAGTTTTCTTGCGTTTGGGTAAAAAAAAAATTATAAATCATGGCAATTTGAATTACTCTCTCCATTCCTAATTGTTGCCCCTCTATTCTATTTTAGAATATCCTAAAATCTAGTCATCTTTGAAAAATGAACAAATAAAATTTGTATTTTCTCCATCATTTAAAAAGTTAATACCGTTATTTCTCTAGATTTTAAAATAATAAGAGTAGTTTTGGAAATTTATACACTTTTAAGTGACAAACAATATATTATATGAATTCTCTAGACAGGACCAGTATTACGGGGACAAAGGTAGTATGTCACAAAAAACTCTTTTGTTTGGTTAAAGCGTGGTAAGAATTCAAGATAGAATTTGAAGGTTAGGTATCCAAGCTTTTATTATTATTATTATTTTTTTTTTTTTTTTTTTTTTTGCGCACAAAGGCATTACCTCAGAACTTCCCAAAGACACACACACACACACACACACACACACACACACACACACACACACACACAAACTGTACTATACATTGTATACAAAATATCATGTCTTCTCTCATCTTCCTCCGTCATTGTACAATTGTGGTGCTTCTTAACATTCTCAGCTTGCTCTTCCTAGCGCCATTGCCTCAAGGAGACATCATGTTAAAGTTTTGATCACACCTGAAAAATTAACCCTATGACTAGTGGCAACTCTACCCACCCTTCAAAATTCAAGATCTTGTCAAGGTGTCAATTTAGATCCAATTTCGACACAACACCACAATAAGATAATTCATTAATTTGATTGCAAAAATTAAAGTGTCTTTCCCAAAACATTTACAAAATGGATTATGATTCATGAATATATTAAACTGTTTGCTTGTCCTTACATACCCACCAAAGTTAGGCTGGGTGCCTAGCATAGCATTTTGATCCAATTTGGCTATTATGATTCAGTTCAATCTACTTCGGTCCATTTTGGTCTTCTGTCCATTTAGTCTACCTCGGTTTATGAGGTCTATGTCGGTTCATTTTGGTCCACTCAATTTACTTCGGTTCAATTTGGTTCATTCCGTTTGTTGGTCTAGTTCGGTGTTTTGGTCCATTTCAGTATATTTGGTCAAGTTTAGTCCATTCAATCTATTTCAGTTTAACTCAGTCCACTTCAATCTTTTTGTCCATTTCAGCCTAATTCGGTCTATTTCAATCCACTTGTTTACTTCAGTCAATATTTGTCCATTTTGGACTAATTGGGAACTTAAATTGATTTTTTTTTTCCTTTTTTTGGGTTGCCTTTTAATTTTTGGGCTCAATTCCCCCCCCCCCCCCCTCCATCCTTAATTTTTGGGTGAAAAAGTATGAAATTTTATTATAGTTGGGCCACACTCTTTAGTTTTTGGCTAAAAAAAACAAACAAAATATACATTATAAATTAGAGATATAAGCGCTAAAAAAGAAAAAAAAAAAGAAGAAGAAGAAATATTAACAAGATTACCTTAAAAATCAAATTTCAATAATATATACATTATAATTATATTTGGGAAAGAATGCTCAAATTCTAAACTTATATAATAATCAAAACTTAATGTAACATATTACATGTGTTCCATGGAATGGGGGTATACATTTTTTTACTTCAATATTATTGGATATGTTCAAATTAGTTAACCGATTATGACATATTAAAAAAAATATTTTTAATAATGTTTTCTCCATTTATATTAAACGATATTATAATTATGTAATTTAAATATTTTTATTAAATTATGTTTTTCACATGTGTGTCTACTTTTTTTATTATAAAAAATACATTATATGTTCCATAATTCTATTACATAAAACTTATAAAAATAAAAATAAAAACTTTTAAATTACACATCACTATTTAACTTACAAATTTTATATTTTATTTTTATAAAATAATTATATTACATTTTCTCACACATTGTGTATATTTGCAACTGATTTAAAAATAAAGAGAGAGTGTCAAATTTGAATAAAAGGAGTCGAAAGGTTAATGTAGGGATATTGGGCCTAGAAATTCATTACCCATCTGTATATTGGGCCTGTAAACCAAGCCGAGGACGAGGGTTTGTCCGAGAATGTAGAATCTTTGTTAGAAGAGGTCGTGTTAGTAAATAAAGAGTTTAGTTTCAGTCGTAATGGTACGACAGGATGGGCCAAGGATGAATGATTTCTTGGCTAACCAAAGTCGACATTCGAAGAGGTTGCTTGTCAACCAAAGTAATGTTCCAGGAAGTCCTGTTGGTGCAAATAAGTATTATAGAAATATCAGACGAGCAGGAGTCCTAAAATATCTAAAGAGAAAGCTGCTGCCTCCGCATTAAATACTCTGCAGCTAACCCTTTGGCTGCATTAATGTAGAAGTGATACCTAAACAGTGTTAATCAACCTTACAGCTATTGTGCAAAGACTTCCGGAAGGAACTGATGGGACAAGAATCACCACCAACCATTAAGCCTGCACGTGGAGGGTAATAGAAAGAGAAAAAGGGAGTATAAAAGGAAAAGAGAGAGGGAGAGATGGGGATTAGAAAAAAGGAGAGAAAAACTCTGTAGTAATCAAGAACTAAGTCTATAACCAACTTGTGAATCAATATACTGAAACTATTCACCTCGGATTTAGCCGAGGATGTTTCTCTTTGAATAAATCTATTCAGTCCTTATTCTTTTGTTTGCTTGGATCTATTATGGTTGTTTTCAACATATAAAAGCCCAGTTTTCTCAACCTACTCTCTACAAATTCATTGTTTTAGGCATTTTGGGTCTAAGTTTATCCATCTTGTGGGCTAGGCATCCGAATTGTGACCTTACAATTGGCGCCGGCTGTGGGGATTACTGGTGTGGTACTGATTGACCCTCAATCATGGTAGGTTCGGGTCTAACCAACAAGAATCTAGGGGGTCTCATAGTGAAGACCACTTTAGTGATCTTGAGCGCAGAAGGAACCGAGAAGGAAGTGTGCATACTACCCACACTGGTGAGAGTCGTTCTTGGGGTGTTAGCCACCTCTCTCATGAGAAGAATGCAAAGGCCATGCAGCTGGAGATTGATCACTTGAAGAGGAAGCTATGCCATGAGCGGAGATGGCGAAGTTCCTCAATTTCTGACTTTTCTTCTGACGGTGAAAGGGATGATGATTACAGGCGTAGATCAAGGACACCTCCTATCGAGTCTTTCTCATATGATGAGGACTATCATCACGAGCGTAGGAATAAAGATTCATCCTCGAGAGGCCTTAGGAACGATGCCATAAGTAGGGCACTTAACCAAATTTTCAGATCACCTTTCACACGTAGAATTGAAGGAGGGAGACTTCCTCGGCGGTTTGCCCAGCCCACATTCACCATGTATAATGGCCGAACAGACCCTGTGGAACATGTTAACCATTTCAATCAGAGAATGGTTGTACACTCCAAGAACGAGGCATTGATGTGTAAAATATTCTTGTCTAGCTTGGGGCCCGTGGCGATGAGATGGTTTGACGGTTTGGGAGCAAGTTCCATCGATTCCTTTAAGGAACTCACACGAGTGTTTGGATCCCGTTTTATCGCATGTAGCAAGGTTCCTCGGCCTTTGGATTCCTTGTTGTCCCTATCCATGAGGAAAGATGAAACCTTGAAAACATATTCGAACAGGTACTGGGAGATGTTCAACGAGATAGATGGTGACTTTGATGACGTGGCTGTTCGGACTTTCAAGATCCGCCTGCTTGCCGAGAATGGCTTGAGGAGGTCCCTGATCAAGAAACCTGTTACCAGTGTACGCCAGCTCATAGATCGGATCGATAAGTATAAAAGAGTTGAGGAAGATCAACAATAAGGAAAGGGGAAGGGTAAGGTTATCCCTCAGGAGAGGAGGGATTTCAGGTTGGATCATTATAACAATAACCGGCCGCGAAGGGACTTTGGTGGGGAGTTAGGATCTACAGCTACCTAGATGGTCAACACTGTGTTCTGGGAACCAGTACATCAAGTCCTAGAGAAAATTAAAAACGAGCCATACTTCAAGTGACCAAAAAAAATGAGCGGAGATCCCTTGAGACGTAATCAGAGTCTTCATTGCCAATACCACCAGGAGCGGGGGTATACAATTGAAGACTGCAGAACCTTATGGAGTCATTTGTAGCAACTGATTCGAGATGGCAGATTAAAGCAGTTTTTAAACCGACCCAACGAATAGGAAAGTCAAGTGGGATCAAGAACTCAGGGCAATACTTCTTCGAGGCCCTCGTTAGGCGCAATTAATGTCATCTTCACTGCACCAGGAAGAACTGGTTCTAGTTCTTCTCGGGTAATGACTGTAGCTCGACCACCAGCCAAGGACTTCAGCTTTGAGCCAAAGAAGGCAAGATTGGAGGTCTGACTAGCGCTGAGTTTTTTTGACAAGGATAAAAGGGGAACTATCCAATTGCACGATGATGCTTTGGTGGTCACCCTCAGAATAGGAGGGTATGATGTGAAGAGGGTGATGGTAGACCAAGGCAGTGGTGTGGAGATAATGTACCCTGATATGTATAAAGGTTTGAATTTAAAGCCTGAGGATCTAACAGCCTACGATTCACCTTTGGTAAATTTCGATGGGAAGGTTGTCATACCAAAGGGTCAGATTAGGTTACCTATGCAGGTTGGTTCAGAGGTGGTAGAAGTGGACTTCATCGTGGTGGATGCATACTCTCCCTACACAGCAATTATGGCCAAACTCTGGCTTCATGCCCTAGGGCCTGTTTTTTCAACTCTGCATTTGAAGGTGAAGTATCCATCAGGTGATCGGGTTGAGGAGCTCGTGGGAAGCCAGAACATGGCTAGGCAATGCCTTGTGGAAGCAATTATGCATCAACCTACATCCGAGTCCTCAGCCTTTGCAGAGGGGGGCTTGTAGCAGTTAAAGCCTCTAGTGTTACCTGACCATTGCCCAACCGAGGAGGCGAAATGTGAGAATTTAGAAAAATTTACTATAGGTGATGACTTGGAGAGGTTTTTTCAAGTTAGGGCTCAGCTACTGCCTTAGGAGAAGGAAGAGTTGGTAGGGTTTCTTAAGAAGAATGTTGATGTGTTTACCTAGAATGCTTACAAAGCTTCGGGGGTGGATTCGAGCTTTATTTGCCATCACTTGAATGTCAATCCATATGTTACCCCGAGGAGGCAACTACCTTGGCGCTCATCAAAGGATCACTCTGATGTTGTCAAAGATGAGCTAATGAAGCTTAAGCAGGCCGAGCTATCAAAGAGGTGTTTTACCCTGAATGGTTGGCTAATACTGTGGTTGTAAATAAGGTCTGCCTAAAAGACCCTTCTCTATGCCTCGGATCGACTAGTTAGTGGATGCCACTGTAGGACACCCCTAGATGAGTTTTTTGGATGCTTTCCAAGGCTACCACTAGATACCTTTGGCTTTAGAAGATTAAGAAAAGACAGCTTTTATCACTCCCACTAGGAACTACCATTACAAGGTAATGCCTTTTGGTTTGAAAAATGCGAGGTCAATTTATCAGAGAATGATGGCAAAGATATTTGAGCCACAGTTGGAAAGAAACATTGAAATTTATATTGACGACATGGTGGTCAAGAGCAAGTTAGAGGTAGAGCAAGTTAAAGGTCGAGCACGTTAATGACCTTGGAGACACAAGTTGCGACTTAATGCTTCCAAATGTTCGGATCAGGGAAGTTTTTGGGTTACATGGTCACGCACTACAAAATTGAAGTCAATCCCGATCAGATTAAGGTAATCAATAATTTACAGCCACCTCGGAATCCTAAGGAGGTCTAGACGCTAACAGGGATGACCGCTCCTTTAAACCGATTCATATCTCGATCAGCAGACAGATGTATGCCTTTATTCCAGTTGTTGAATAAGTGGAAAGGATTTGAATGGATTGAGGTGTGTGTCTTGGCTTTCCAGCAGTTGAAAACGTCTTTCTCGATCACCTATCATGTCCAATCCCAAGGTGGATGAGGTTTTATTTGCCTACATTACAGTGGCCGCCCACGCGGTGAGTTTAGTGTTGATACAGGTTGATAGAGGTGTATAAAAGCCAGTTTATTATATGAGCAAGTCATTACATGAGGCCAAGGTCCAGTATTTACCATTCAAGAAGGCCGTTTTGGCAGTGGTGCACGCCACTCGTAAGCTTCCACATTACTTCCAGTCACACACAGTTGTTGTCCTAATTCAAGTCTCTTCTTTAAAGCTTTGGTTACATAAGAAGGATTGCAAAGTGGGGTCGATCCTAAGAGCTTTTGACATCAAGTACATGCCTCGCACCTTTGTCAAGGGTCAGGTCCTCGCTGACCTGGTGGCTGAGTTTGCTGAAGCTCCAACAGAAGAAAAAGTGGAAGAGCGAAACATGGATGGAAATTCAGTTGGTGTAATCTCTTTACAAGAACCTTTGTCTTGGAGGATCTACGTTGATGGTGCGACAAACCACAGAGGATCTGGAGTGGGGCTAGTCCTAGTGTCCTTTAAGAAGATCACAATTGAAAAATCCTTGAGATTAGGCTTCTTGGCCACAAACAATGAAGTTGAGTATGAAGCTCTGCTGGTTGAGATGGCCATGGTACAGAGGATGGGTGGAAAGGTAGTGGAAATATTCTCCGACTCAAGACTGGTGGTAGGTTAGGTTTGAGGAGAATTAAAAACCAGAGATTACAGAATGCAGGAGTATTTAAGCCAGGTTAGACATTTACAGTCTGAATTTAAGTCTTTTAATTTGTCACAAGTCACTAAAAGCAGAATACGCATGTGGACTCACTTGCAACACTAGCAACCTTCTCGGCACAAAGTTCACCTAGAGTGATCCTTGTGGAAATCTAATTAGACCTGTTGGGGAAGGAAAAGATATGGTCTTTATACATCAGATAAGGGTGAGTCCTAGTTGGAAGGACTCTATCGTTTTATTCCTTAAAGATGATATTTTGCCTGAGAATAAGTTTGAGGCGGACAAGGTACGGAGGAAGGCTCCTTGGTTCTGGCTGTCCGACGATCAAAAACTATATAAAAGATCCTTTTCTGGCCCGTATCTACTGTGCATACACCCTAAAGCAATTGAGATACTTTTGGAAGAGTTACATGAACGAATTTGTGAAAGCCACATAAGAGGAAGGTCTTTAGCTCATAGAGCCCTCACTCAAGGGTATTGGTGGCCCAACATACAAAGAGAAGCACAAGAGTACGTGAAGAAGTGCGATCAGTGCCAGAGATTCGCACCAAACCTCCATCAACCAAGAGGAGTCCTTAATCCTCTGTCCAGCCCTTGGCCTTTTGCTTAGTAGGGCTTGGACATTGTAGGTCCTTTCCTCAAGGCAGCAAGGAATAAGAAGCATTTGTTCGTCGGCACGGATTATTTTACTAAATGGGTTGAAGCTGAACCATTGACAAATATCAGGGATGTGGACGCCAAGAAGTTTGCTTGGAAAAACATTGTCGCTCGGTTTGGAGTCCCCCACACCCTCATCTCGGATAAAAGGCTTCAATGTGACAGTAAATCCTCCAGGAGGTAGTGTTGTGAGCTGGGAATAACTAACAGATATTCCACTCCAGCTTATCCACGGGGGAATGGTCAGGCCAAGACAGTAAATAAGGTCATAGTGAGTGGATTCAAGAAGAGATTAGATGATGCGAAGGGAAGATGGGTGGAAGAGCTGCCACATGTCCTTTGGACTTATAGAATTACATCTCGTAGATTTAATGGAGAAACCCCTTTTTCAATGACATATTGGGCTGAGGTTGTTATTCTACTAAAAACTGGATTCCCTACACTGAGGACAAGCTCTTTCACTCTGAGTAAAATGATAACTTATTGGAGAAGAGTTTAGACTTAATTGAAGAATGAAGAGAAAATGCCATGATTCAATTGGCCTACTATCAACATAAGCTTATCCAAAAGATGATGCCAACGTAAAATTAAGGCCATTGGTGCCTGGTGGCTTGGTGTTGAGAAAGGTTGTCAGTTCTGCAAAGAACCCAGCCTGGGAAAAATTGGAGCCCAAATGGGAGGGACCATATTATATCACATTAGTAGCAGGAATTGGTGCATACTGTTTGGAAGATCTAGAAGAAAAGGCTGTACCATAGAAGGTATTATTATTAATAAGAATGTGCTTTACCATATCTGGGTTGTTTATCTTGCGTGTCATGTATCGTTTATCTAAGTATCAAATAGACCCTTGGCTATGCCTGGCTCCTCGAACCACGTACCTTGGAAAAATTGATATCTTTCTATCTAAGTATTAAACAGAACCTTAGCTATGCCTGGCTCCTCAGATCACATACCTTGGAAAAATTGATATCTTTCTATCATTGCTCTAAATATTAAGCTGAACCTTAGCTATGCCTGGCTTCTCAAACCACATACTTTTGGAAAATTAATACTCCATGACATTTATCCAAGTATCAAACAGACCATTGGCTATGCCTGGCTCCTCGGACCACATACCTTAGAAAAATTGATATCTTTCTATCATTGCTCTAAGTATTAAGCAGAACCTAAACTATGCCTGACTCCTCGGACCACATACCTTGGAAAAATTGATATCTTTCTATCATTGCTCTAAGTATTAAGCAGAACCTTAGCTATGCCTGACTCCTCAGACCACATACTTTGGAAAAATTAATACTTCATGACATTTATCTAAGTATTAAACAAATTCTTGGCTATGCCTGGCTCCTCGGACCACATATCTTGAGAAAATTGATATCTTTCTATCATTGCTCTAAGTATTAAACAGAACCTTAGCTATGCCTAGCTCTTCGGACCATATACTTTGGAAAAATTAATACTCCATGACATTTATCTAAGTATCAAACAAACCCTTGGTTATGCCTGGCTCCTCAGACCACATACCTTGGAAAAATTGCTATCTCTTTATCATCTATCTATGTATCAAATAGATCTTTGGTTATATCTGGATCTTTAGACCACATACCTCGAGAAAATTGGTATCTCTTTATCATTATTCTAAACAAGAAACAGAGCTTTAGTCATATCTGACTCTTCGGACCCCGTACTTTACACAAATTAATACTTTCAGACATTTTCTCCAAACTTAAGGTAACTAGGTACTTCTTACTAATTGCTTGAATGTCAAATATAATCAGTCACTCTAAGCAGTAAAAAACTTCATCATAATAGACAAGCCTAAATGGATGCTCATGAGCATCCCTTAAAGCATTTACAGGCATACTCGTATCTACTTAGAGATTGATTATACTTTTAGCCCTTTAAACTCACTGATAGGTAAGGAAAGAAATAAGTTTAAACTTATGTGCATACTGCATTAGTACGTATAGTTTTGAAGCTAAATCTATGTAATGTCGAAGTAATATACTTAGTGGGTTTAACTTGGTTCGCTGCTAACCATACCAAATGGATAACGTTCCTATTACTTATAAAGATTAACGGTGAGAGTTTAATGCCATTACCATTTTCATTAAGGTGTAGAGTAAAGATAAAAATTATATCAACACAAGTAGAGGAACCATAGAAGAAAAGAAACTAAACATATTTTTCATTAATTTGAGTTAGAACCTCAAAGCAAGGCAATTCAAGTACAAAAAAAGGAAAGTTTAGCTACAATATGAGAGCTCTAAAAGAAAAAGAAAAAAGAAAACAACCTATTGCTTCATTTTTATTACAAGTTTATCTGTTGGATTCTAGGGGCGTTAGGTAGTGGATGCTATGGTGGACACCTGATCCTTGCCTTTAGGATCCTCCTTTGGGGGAATGGGGAAGGCAGCCAACACCAATTCCATATTCTAAGAAGTTTCCTTTGGAGCAACAGGTGGTAGAACAGCACCTTGGGATACTTCTTTGTTGATATCCCCTGACTTCACGGTACCCTTCGCCTACTCTACCTCCTTGGAAGAGGTGTTGGCTGTAGGAGTTTTAGAGGGGTTACTTTGGATTTCACCTGCCATCGAGGACACTGAGTCAGCCTTGGGGCTCGAAGAGCTTGAGGGGCGTATGGCTGGTGGGTAGTAGACATTTTCTACTTTCCTGAGCACAGAAGAAGCCTCAACCCTAGCTTGGTTGAGGGCTTCATCCCACACCAGGGCATAATAAGTCCTACATACTTTTGGGACCTCGGCCTTAAGGGCGTTCTCGGTCTCTGCCACCCTAACGTCATACCCATGTTGTTCTGCTTCCTCCCTAGCTTTCTCGGCCTCGTCCTTAGCCTTCTCAGCCAGCGCCTTGGCCTTTTCAGCTTCCTCCAATTTCCTTTTCAAGGCAACAATCTACTCTTTGGAGGCGGCCAGTTGGTCCTCGGCATTTCGCAAAAACACCCTTTGGCTTTCAGCTTGTTTCTCTACGGTATGCAAGGCAGCGATGGCACTTTTCCTCTCCTTCTTTTCCTCCTGTAGTTTACTCTTCTTAGCCACATGGAAGGCATCCATGGCTGCTATCCTCCTCCCCTCCTCCTCTTTCATTCTCCGATGGGAATAGCTCACAATCTGCTCGGCTCTGAAGGTGGCTTGGATGGCCTGGAAACGATGGGGAGTATAGTTTAAAAAAAATATATAAATAAAATAAAATAAAAAGCTTAACAAACTTATCTTACCATAGCTAAGTCCCTTTTCAGCTCGAGGAAGACTTCGTGCTACCTCATAGACTTGAGGTCAGCCATGTCCCTGGGCAGCAGCAAGGATTGTTCCACCACGTCCGCGACATACCCAGCTGTGCCCTGCTGGAAGTCTCAGATGGAGGCATCATCAGGTAGAGGAGCCCCATCCAGTTCCATGCGTGGGGCTCAAACTGGGGCTGCGACTTGGTGGTCCCCTCTTTTTTCTACCTTATTGACAAACTTCGTTTACGCCATCCTTAGTTGCTTGGCCCCCCTTTGGGGCTCAACCTCTTAGGGAGGTTGGGTCTTCTCGGCTTCCACCACTTCCTTCCCTTTATCTTCCCTCTTCCTCTTATGCTCGGCTGGATCAGCACGGAAGGGTTGAACTGGCGGAGGAGTAGGGAGTCTGGTTTGGGGTGCTTTACCAGGTGCATCTCTCCCTGGTTAAGATTCCAACAACTCCTGGAGGGTTGACCTCTGTTTCCTTTGAATTCCCATCTCCTCTGATGAAGGTGTAACTTCTTCGAGATGGCCGAGGTCACCAATTGATGTCTCAGGGGACAGAAGCTGATTAAAAACTTCATAGAGGTCGTCTGAGTTTGAGACCTCTTTCTGCCTTTCTTCCTCCTCATCTTCTTCCTTGCTGACAGGTTGAGAGGAAGTTGCTTCGCCAGAAAGGTATTAAAGTGGAAAAGTTACTTGAGGCACACCTTCTAGGATGGGTTGAGTAGAGAGAGTGCCTTCTAGAATGGGAACGCCCTCAAGAAGGAGAAAACTTGGGACTACACTTATCCGGTGAAGGCGTGGGTCTATGGCCTTTATAACGCACTTAGGCGCCTGGAAGCTGGATGAGATTGGCGTGTATCCTAGGATCAGGTGAGCTACTCGTAGCTGGTCGTCCAAGTTCACAAACTCCTTGGCTTTAAGGATTTTGTCTGGGCTATCCTTGTTTACCAAACTGAAGTTCGGTTCGGCAGCGTGTCTATCTACAAAATCATCAAAGAAGTAAAGAATTGTTAGAATTAGGAATGGCACAAGTAAAAAGGAACAAGTTAATTAAAATAAATCTTCCTATGCCTAAAGCCCCACCTGTTTGCCCTTCTCTAGTCGGGCAAGGAAGGCCATCGTGCCACTCCCCTGACATGATCAAGAAGTCTTTTTTCAGCCCTTTATTAGATTTGGGGAGACATTGAATAAGCCTAAATTCAGGGTACCTTGATTTCAAGTAGTAACCTTGCCCCTTTAGATCGTAAAGGTTGTAGACCTAGTTGACGTCGTAATGGGTCAGACCTAAATCTATTTTTGCATTAAAGGCATCTACGGAGCCTAGGATCCTAAACATATTTGGGGCACATTGAGTGGAAGCCAATCTATGAGCTCTAAGGTAGTCTCTAGTGACTGCACCCATAGGGATCCTCATCCCTCCTTCTATGAAGGCAATTATTGGGATAACTACTTCTCCCTCCTGCCTTTTCTTATGCCACTCGCCTTCCTTACAATACCTAATGCCTACTCTTGGAGGGATCCTATACTGACCCCTAAAGTTTGCTATCCCCTCTTCAGAGTCTACCAAACTCTTAAATCTATCCATTTCTAGAAGGGTATGGAGAAAGACTAAAAAATTGAGAGGAGAAGATAGAGCCAAGGAGAGGAAAAGTATAAGATATTAAAAAAAAAATATGGAAAGAGAAAGTGTAAGAACTTGTGAAGACTTACAGAAGTAAAGAAGAGGTCCTCGGATAGGCTTTTGGTATTTGTAAAGACATGAGTAAGGTAGGAACGTTGGCAAATTTGATGTATGTGCGCTAGAACTAGATGAATGCTAAAGTGAGGTGGAAGATTGATTTAAGTGGCATTTATATCGAAAAGAAATCCAAAAGTGGGAAAATTCCCGCCTATGCTCCAATAGAATTCGTAACTGTCTGATTTGCATCATACTGTAGAACGTAGGGGACAGGGAGCCGTAAGAATTTAATGAAGACGCGTCTTAAGTGCTGCGGCACCAAGAGCGTGCCTTGGGCAGCTAAAAAGGCGTCTTCATAAGCAGAGGTGGGCTGAAACGGGCACAGGGCAAATACAGTGACATCAAAATCCTCCTTTCTTCCCGAGGAGCCATAAAGAAGAATCTCGAGGGGCTATTTTAGGGATATTAGGCCCGAAAATTCATTACCCATCTGTATATTGGGCCTGTAGACCAAGCCGAGGACGAAGGTTTGTCCGAGGACGTGGAATCTTTGTCAAAAGAGGTTGTGTTAGTAAATAAAGAGTTTAGTTTCAGTCGTAATGGTTCGACAGGATGGGCCGAGGATGAATGATTTCTCAGCTAACCAAAGCTGACGTCCGAAGAGGTTGCTTGTCAACCAAAGTAATGTTTCGGGAAGTCCTGTTGGTGTAAATAAGCATTACAGAAACATCAGACGAGCAAGAGTCCTAAAATATCTAAAGAAAAAGCTGCTGCCTCCGCATTAAATACTCTGCAGCTAATCCTTTAGCTGCATTAATGTAGAAGTGATACCTGAACAGTATTATTTAGTCTTACAGCTATTGTGCAAAGACTTCAAAAAGGGACTAATGGGACAAGTATCACCACCAACCATCAAGCTTGCACGTGGAGGGTAATGGAAGGAGAAAAAGGGAGTATAAAAGGAAAAGAGAGAGGGAGAGATGGGGATCGGAAAAAAGGAGAGAGAAACTCTGTAGTAATCAAGAACTAGTTTATAACCAACTTGCGAATCAATATACTGAAACTATTCACCTTGGATTTAGCCGAGGATGTTTCTCTTTGAATAAATCTATTCTGTCCTTATTCTTTTGTTTGCTTTGATCTATTATGGTTGTTTTCAACATATAAAAGCCCAGTTTTCTGAACCTACTATCTACAAATTCATTGTTTGAGCTTTTTAGGCCTAAGTCTATCCATCTGGTGAGCTAGGCATCTGAATTTGACCTTACAGTTAACATCTAAAATTTGAATTTTAATAAAATGGTAAGCAATTGGCACAACCATAGTTACTTTTAAAACTAAACTTATGTATGTATAAATATATATATATATATATATATATATATATAACTCAATAGTTGAGGGTGAGGAGATATAGATAAAAACAGCACACAGGCCTAAGTTAAAGAACAAGGATCCTGGGCCTGATGCTTTATGCTTTAAGGGATTGGGCTTGGTTCACCGCAACTAAATTAGGCTAATTACAAACCAAGTTGTGCACAAAACATGGATCCTACAATACATACACACTAATACATACAAAATATATATGTATTGCACAGTAGAGAACAATAAAGAATGATAAAAGTAAAGGAAGAGTGAATAAAAAACTTTAGGGATCCTTAGGATAATAAGAAATGCTCCATTATTTTCTTGATTTTTTCAATACATTATGCTCTTATTGCACTAGGATATATCACAAGGTTCAAATAAGTTCAAAATTACAGACTTAAATAGCTCTTTTAGGCTTTTAAGACTTGTGAAGTTTGAATCCCTTTAAATCCAAGTGTATTCCTAGTGTCTGTCTTAGGATCCTGGACAGTGTTTTCTCTCTTTTTGAATTCTAAAAGAGTTTTCTAAAGAATCTTTTCCCTCTGATTCACTGTTGCTAAATGCCCTTCACTGTTGGCTGCCCCTTCTTTTATAGTATCATCCTAGGGTTTTTGGTGTACCACAGAGTCCCTCTATTTACTACTCGGGGTACTAGAACCAATGTTGTGTTAGCAACATTGGTGGCTCGTCATTTCCTCATTTTCTCACTATATTCTTCTTTTGAGGTTTCCCTCCAAAAAGTCCCCAGTTGACCCTCCTCTTTTAGGGGGTCCTAGGGGCTGACCTTCAATGCTTATTTTCCCAAAGCTTCTGGGCACTACTTTTCAAGTCCACTTTTTGGGCTGCTTCATTTTTTGTCTTTTTCTTTAAATGGGCAAAATCCTTTCTCATTAGGCTAAAAGATCCCCAGCTACCTTTTTTCATGGTACATCTCCCTGCGCTCCCCGAGGTACCAAACTTCTTTTTATGAAGTGTTGGTTCCAAGGTCACCTGCCTTTTTCTGCACCATTAGGTGGCTAATGGGACATATTCATTCTTGTTCTTCATGTTCATGAGCATACTCCCTTGAGCTTTCTTAATCCCAGTTGGTCTCTTGCTGCATATTCCGAGGATCCTGTGGTTCCTTTGCTGAGCTGAGCTTCCTTTGCTTTTTTCTTCCTTCTCTAAGGCCCAAGGCTTACCCATTCATGAGTTTGGGCTTCCTTGTACCTATTTTAAAATGGGCCTTGGCTTATGGATTGAGACTTTCTATCCTTAAGGGCTTATTAGTTTTGGATTTCAATACTTGTAATATTTTGAACCTCAACAACATCAAAATGCGTCAATTGAATTGCAAGACTCTAGAATAAGAGAGTTTTTAACAATTGGGGGGTGAGGGCATATAGATAAAAACATCAAAATGTATCAATTGAATTACAAAATTATTCTAGAATGAAGATTTTTAATAGTTAGGAGGTGAAGGAATATGAATAAAAACATCAAAATATGTCAATTGAACTATAAAACTGTTCTAGAATATGGGTTTTTAGAATTGGTCTGAGTTTAGACTTCGGTCTGGGCTGGGACATTGTTAAGCGAAAGCCAAGTGCAAGTGTGTAACCACCTGCACCTCAAATTTCAACCAAACCATGCCACAATGGTTTCCTTTTTGTTAAGAAAGAACAAATTTATTCACCAAACCAGAATTACATCAACAAACAGCGATAAAACATGGATTGGTTTCTAACTCTATACCCCTAAACAAGGAAAAAGAAAACAGAATAAAAGTCCCAGAGTGATCATTTCTGTAACCTCTAAAGCCAACCCATCACACGAACCACTTGCACCTCAAATTTCAACCAGCTTTGACAAGTCAATTTAAAACCGAACCATGTAACACTGGTAATCAAATCTAGGCTTCCAACTGAAACCCCTTAAAAGAGGACAAAGAAAATCGACAATTCCAAAAATTACAAATTTGTTAACGAGAAAGACGGCCAAAATTGTTTAAGCAATACCCAACTTTGCTTATCCTACACACTATATATTCACATTCTCAGCTCACCTATTCATAATATTACTAAACAATAATATAGAATTTTACGTGAGTTGCTTCTATTCATTTATTATTATAAGTAGTCTTGTTTTGGAGGAAGGAAGAGATATGGCAAAGATAGGTGTTGTTCTTGTTTTTGTGCTTTCTTTGGTGCTTGTCTTGTCGATCCACTCGGTGTTGGCTGATGATGATGTAAACCATGTGCAAGATGCTATTGATAATGTAAATGAGGCCGTCACCACTGTCCATGAAGCGGCCACCACGGTCCATGAAGCGGCAACGAATACTGCAAATTCTGTGAATACCGCGGTGGATAATGCTAAGGAAACCACCTCATCATGGTTTCAATGGTTTCGAGACATACTAGAGTAAGTTTGTAGAATTTTAGTTCATCCTAATAGTTTTTGGTTTTAAATTATTAATTACTTTGTGTTAAAATGATAAAACACTATCTTTTAGAAGAAACACGACTTTAATTTGTAGTAAAATGATATGCAATTGGCAATATATTTGAACTCTGTTAGCATAATTATCTCATCAACCATAAATTAAGTTGAAAAATATACAGAAGCATTTTTTAGCAATGCATGTTTTCATGCCAACATATATAGGATTCATAAGCTTGAAGTTCGAATTGGTTTTCTCCTATTTTGATTACTTTTTCCTTTGAAGGTACTGACCAATCAGTTGCTTGATATGTTTCCAGGTTTGTTGGCATTGTAAAGTCAGATGACTAGAAAGAACTGGCAGGAGCAACCTAAGCAATGGGAAGCTGGATAGTGCAATAGTCCTTATTTCATGTCATATCTCTTCTAAACTTGTGTCCTTCAAACAATACTCAATAGGCTCTCTTTCATAGCTCTAAGATTGAGAAATATGCTCAGCTATGGGCAAAGCCAGTATGTCAATGTAATCGTTTCTAATATATATGTAATGACTTCAAAAAAATATAATAGGCTTTGCATATGAACCTTGTTATATTATTTTTTTTCCTATGTTTGGTGCACCTCACACACATAACACACGACACATGATTATAAATGATGGGAGATTAGAGCATTAGCATTGGGGAATTCTAATTCTACTCTATTATACCACTTTAAAAAGCTACTTTATCATTATATTATACCATTTTATCATACCTCCAGCATCCCAAAATTCTATTTTTATTAAAATATTATTTTTTAATCTTTCTTTATTACTTCTTTCTCATCCTTTCTGTTCAACCACAAATTTTATAGAAAACATGCCCACCATCAACACCACCCTCTGGTCCCTCTCCGACTATTACCGCTGCAATACACCACCATCAACACCAAAAAAAAAAAAAAAAAACCAAAACAAAACCCAGAATCAACACCACCCATTGGTCCCTCTCCGACCATCACCGATCAACCACCATGCCCCACCCCACCGATCAACCACCACGCCGAACCCAAACCCACACCACCACACTCGATCAACAACCACACTCGATCGCCGCCGTCAGCCGACCAATCTGCACCGAGAAACACGCTTTAGAGATGAGAGAGAAGCAGATGGAGAGACACTTGGAAGAGAGAGAAGAGAACAGAGGCAATGAGAGATGAGAGAGAAATTTCGTGGGATCATAAAATATATATATATATTTTTTTTTTACAATACTTGCTACAGTGCAATTCTAAAGATAGAATTGTACTGTAGCAGTATTGCAAAAAAATTTGCAATTTCTGTGTTTACAGTTCCCTGATGCAAAGCATTTTGGGACTACAAATGCCAAATACTCCTTACATTTGGCATTTGCATTCCCCAATGCTAATGCTCTTATAGGGGAGGCGCAAAGAAAATGAAAGTCCTACCAATTCCAACATTATTTGGGTGATTATGATGAGAAAAATCCTACAAAAGGAAATTGGTGGTACTGATTTTGGACATGGCGTATATAAATGGACAAAGCTACAGCATATAAACTGACATATCCAATTCCATCCATCCTATATTATATCGTAAGAGAGGTTTTTAGTACTTTGAATGTCGAATTTGATTTTTTTTTTTTTTTTTTTTTAATCTTCCACCGCAATTAAGATGTTTTACCTTCATTCCCTCAAAAAAGAAAAAAAAAAAAAAAAAAAAAAAAAAAAAAAAGATGTTTTACCTTCGGATATCATTAACAAGCATATTTGAAGTTCGAACATTTCAAAACCGATCGAAGAAAAAAAAAAAAAAACCTATCAATATATTATTGACCAACACATTTCAATCATAGCATAGAGTTTTACGTCTGTTACAATTTTTTTTTATAAGAAGATCAAATTTGGTTTCTTTTCTTTGTGCGTGTTTGCCGGTATTTGATACACTTGCAGGGCTCTTGGCATTGTTGGAAATGCAGAGGCCTAGAAAGAACAGGTAGGGGCATACAAAGCATTAAAAAATTTGGATAGTGCAATCACATCTCCTGCACAATTATAATCCTTATTTCAAGTTATTTTTTCGTCATGATCGAATTGTGTCCTTCAGAATTCAGATAATATCCAACTGGCTCTAAGATTGAGAAATATGTTTAGCTATGGGCAAAGTCAGCATGTCAATGTACGTATACTCATTGCAAATATATGAAATTGATTCCAGAAAAATATAACAGCCTTGCACATAACCCTTTTTTTTTTCCAATAAGGAATGTTTTACCTCACACACATGGCGTGCAACACATGATTATAAATGATAAAATGATAGAAAATTATGAGTAAGAAACAAAGAAAAGGACATGCCCACAGCCCACACATGGGTGATTATATGGGTGTGATTGATCATGGACTAAACAGAGATAGATGGGACAACACAAGGATACCATATAAGCTTTTAACCTCACAAGACTACAAGAGTCTAGCAATAGTCTCTCACTCCCTGAGTCCCTATCCCCTGAACCAAAAAACTTACTTATAATTTAAGAAAAAATAACAAGCATATATGAACATTTCTGAACCGAAAAGATATAAGCTTTTTTGGAAAGAAAAATTCATTTCAATTAGCATGATACTTTACATCCTTGGATTTGAGTAACCAGAAAGCCTGGCTCCTCCACCAAAACACAAAAGAGAAGAAACACATTGTACATGTCTCTCTGTTCGGTGTCACTTTTATTTAACATAAAGTTAGACTAAATCCCATTAATTTTCCTATAATCCTAAGTCATAAAATTTTACGATATAAAAATGATTCCAAATCAAAACTTCATTCCAGCTTTACAATAATGTTATAACAGAGAAATAAAGGGTCTCAAATAGTACAAAGTAATACCGAAAGTAAACTCCACAGAGCTTTAAGGTAAAAAATAAAAAAGTTTGCATGCCATGCCTTTGTGAATCCAATGTCATACGGTCGGTACGATGAGTGAAACACGTTTCATAGGTTGAACATAAACTCAACATTTATTCGTATCAACTTGAATATGACACAAACTTATTAAATCTCAATCTATAAACCTATTAATTTTGTGTCCATAATCTGTTAATTTTGTGTCATATCATATTTAATTGTCGTATCAAATTTTGTTACTCTAATGATTAATTTAACGCACAATAACCTAAAAACACAATTTATTTTTACAATTATTTAAGATAATAAATAAATTGGGATTAGAGGAATACACCACCTGTATATAGTTGTATTATGTAACAATCACAGTATACTATCTTAATACTTGTTAACAAAAATTGTGCAAAAATATCTACCACCAGTCAATGGTCAAACTTAATTTTATTCTTCGTCGTCAAAGTTAATGCTCGTAATCACACCGTTGAAAGAAGACAAGCAAAACCTCTTGGACCGAACACCTAAGCCCAAACAAGACTTGGAATTCAAATCCAACGACACCACTGGTCCACTAGTGCTCTTGACAAATCTCTGCAGCCGTCAGATAACATCATGACTTTCTCACCAATGGCCATGATCTCCCCCCAAGCCCTCATCACGAACATGTCATTGACCGCGACGCACGTTATCCAATCCCAACCTTTCGATTTCGCCGATTCAACTCGTTTTGAGGAAGCAAGTGCAAGTCGGAGAAAAACGCGGCCAAAACGCCGACCAAAGCAACCTTCTTTCCTTTACAATGGGGATTGCGATTGGTTTGTGATGATGATGTTTGGTGATGTGATGGTGCTGGATGGTGGAGATTGAATGAAGAGGAGGTGGGCCTGGTGGGCCATAGAGTTTAATGAAGGTGAATTTTTGGGAATTGGGTATCTTTGGTACGGGAGTTTAATTTAGTGTCCATTTGAGTTAAAATTAAAAATTAAAATTATTTTACTGTTTAGTTTATTTTTACTATTATCTATGGTTTTATTGTACTTTTTGGCACTATTTATAAGTTTTATTGTACTATTTTAACTAATTTTTACTTTTATTTACAATATTTTTAACAATAATTTTTCAATTTTGACAATGAAGAAGAATTTGCAAATGATGATATGATTTGTACAATGGCAAATGTAGTTGCAAGATTGTTAATAGAGGCAGACATAGTGTGTGTGAGAGAGATACGAAAGTGTTGATAAAATATTAAAATATGGCTTAGGGTATAAGAAGGGGTTTATGACTTTATGTTACTAGTGTTTTGGTAAAAATGTGGTATGAGTTAATCCAAAACAGTAATTTTAGGAATACACTTTTTACCACACTAATAAGTAATTACAACTATTTTATGTGATAAATTTTAACTGTTATATGTTATTTTTACATAAATTTACTATTTTTTTTTTTTTTTTGTCTAACATTTATAATGTCTCGTAACAAAATTAAGACACAAAATAGTGTCGGCCAAGAATTTTTATGTCCAAAAACATCCTCTAAAGTCAAAATTGGAGTTGTCTCCTCGTAATTCACACACCAGTTTGAGTATATTTATGGTATGTGAGAGAGAATGGTTGGCTTAACAAACATCCAAGAGGAGCCAAATGGAAATTTGCCATTTGGCAAAGAGTTGAAGGCAAATTTAAAGTTTTGTCATAAATTGAGTTCTAGATCCTATGATATGGAAACGTGGCGAGAGTATATTGGTTTGTCCCAGATCTTTAGTTCTTTACAATTTTTTCTTCTTCCACCTCCTAATTAATATCAATATATATATAAAAGCAGAGCCTTCATGTGGGAGTGCATGAGGTTCTGCCAAGTGGCACATTCTATATAAAAAGAATTGATATATTTTCAAGTGTCACATTAGAGATAAGAACAAATTAAATACTGTCTTTTTGTTTTATATGGTTCAGTGTTTCAAGACTTTTCATCCCTCACACATACACACAAAACTCTTTGCATTTTAATTCACCATTTTTACCTCTTGCACTTCTACCCTTTTTTATATATAAATATATATATATATATATATATACACACACACACACATATACATAGCCCTTTGTGACATCCCATATCAAATACACAAATAAAAAACGATGTCATTTACCTTCAATCTTTCGACAATACCTATCTAGCTTTAACATTGTTGTTTCATCTAATTCTAACCGTATGAGTTGGCTATAGCCAAGGAAGGGGAGCTTGAGTTTTATATTGAGTAACAATGGCAATTACGATTTTGATGTTAAGATTGGACATTGTGGATTCGTGAGTTTTGTAAATGATATGATTACTTTGGGTGTTTGGAATGTGTATTTTGTTTAAGAATTAAGAAGAAAGAAAAAGACATATTCTATATCAACTTTTATTCTATAATATTCCTCCAAAGTTGTATTTTTTTTTTTCTCATTCTTTCAATTGGATAATTATAGAATATGTGTATACAATTTATAATTGTTACTTTTTATTATGAACTCATTACTAATAAAGTTCTATACCAATTTTTCTATAATACTTATACAGCATATTCCAAAACCATCTCACATAAGATATTACAACATTTTCCGTGCATCGCACGGGAAACTTACTAGTTTTGATAAAAAGTTCGATGAATGCTTTATTAAGCTCTTGTAAGAGCATTTCTATTGGCAATTGCAAATGGAAAATGTAGGAGAAAAGTAAAATTAAGTCACAAAAAGATGTTAATAATTGGACTTGTAAAATGTCAGAATTGTAAATTTTTTTGCAATTGTACTACAATGTCATTCTAAACGTAGGATGACACTGTAGCATAATTGTAAAAATTATAATATATTTTAATTGATAAAGTGGAAGAGAAATAGGGAAGAAGAGAGAGGGAGAGTTGTGTTGGAATATATTATATTATTTTAGTGGGTAATATATATTATTTTAATAAATAGAATAGGAATATAAAAATTGAGATGTTGGGTGTGTTATAAAATGGTATAGTATAATTGATAAAGTAACTTTTTTAGATAGTAAAATAAGATAGGATACAATATTCAATTGCAAATGCTCTAATTCTTGCCAAGAGACTTGCGATTTATCCAATACTTCCTTGTATTTCCAAATACACTCTTTATCACAAAAAGAGAAAAAGAAATATACTCTTTACATAATTGTTAGGGTTCATTTTTCTAACAAGCCCGACACAAAACAGTCCAAACAAAAATAAGAGGTCTAATACTACAAAATTACAATCTAAATCATCCTAAACCTACTATTCTTACATCTCCTTCACAAGATCTAAGCCCTCATAGAAAGCCTATTGGAGAACTAGGAGATGTAATTTGAAGAGCAAGTTCTCAAATTATCCATCACTGATTTTGAAAAGTTTTTGACTAATTTTTGTGTACGTTGGTTTTTAGCTTGGACCATATCTCTTTATGCATTGAATCATAGTTAACCTAATCCACCGGCCAATCTAATTTAAGTTTTAAAACAATGAAATTGACATAACTCATATTCAAGGAAGAAAATAGAACTTTAACATATACTTTTAGGAACAAAGTCATAGTTTTTCATAATAATAATGCTTCTTTCATAGTTTTACATTCAATCACCACTTATTTTAATTTAATGAAAAAATTACAAAATCACAATGATAAATGAATATTTTGTTTCATTGATAGAATTGAGAATTTATATTTAATAGAAAATAAGTTTACAAAGCCTTAGTCCTAGATATAGTCTAAAAATTATATGGCTTTGCTCCTACTTATATTCTAAAAAAAGAAAATTACATAAATAAATTTAATCCATGAATTATTGAGTTACTGATGAGTGGAAATGTATCCTGCCTGGGTGACCAATCTTCTAAGATATGGTGGTCATGGTCTTCTAGAGAGAGAGAGAGAGAGAGAGGGAACTAGTAGAAAGAAGGTCACTGGTCATAAAGATTATGAATGAATCAACCAACCCATGTTTAACCCATCCCTTCTTTTATTTTTAATACAAATCTAAGTTGACCAGATTTCTTTGAGCCAAACTTAAGCATAATCAGAATTTTCCCCCCTTTTTCATTAGACTTATTATTTGCAAAATAATAAATTTGTTAATATTCTATTTGTTGGGAAAAAATAGAATAATAATGTAATTGTAGTTGTTCCTATTATGATTCTTTTAGAGTTCTTAAGATAACTTTACCTCTGAGTCACTAAAATCTTTTTTTTTTTTTTTAAACTAACTCTAACTATCATCATTTTTGTATTTATTTAAATTATTGAAATAACAAATTTCAATCTACTATCATTTCAAGCTTACTGTTAAAAGCTCGTGTGTTTGGATAGGAAAACTCCATGCTAAAGTAGATATACTAATAAACTTTCGTGCACAATACTGATCAACTAATTATGCAAACCTGCCAGCATATTTAATTGGGTTCATGCCAACCTTTGTGCACAATAAAGTCTGACCAAACTACTCATGTTCTTTCTGACATAAGAAAATGTCCGTGCACATCTGATTGATTTCAACCAAGCATTAAACAAAATGAAGAACAATATTGCATAAAATGGAGAATAAAAAAAAATGTAGGAAGAAGAAAGGAGAGGGCTACAATAAGTGAATAGGGAAAATAATCATTAAGACAAGGCAACAATAGCTAGGGATTTTTAAAAGAATTACACTAATCCCACATCAAAGATTCTGACATAAAATTCTTGATAACCCACCACCATCCTATACAAACCTTATCCTAGTCTTTCTAGTTTTTCTACATCTCAGCCTCTATGCCTCCCTCCACTGCCACTGGTTTGGCATTACCCATCTCAAAAGTTTGCCTTTCAGTCTCATTCGGCTTCTTCATTGAATTCTTGTTATTGTGCATCCAAACCTTGAGAACCTGTCTCTTCACTCCAATCTCAGCACAAAACTTCACCACTTCCTCTTCATCTTGTTTCTGAATCCTCCACCCAACCTTCTCAGCAAACTCTAACATCTTGTCCTTCTGTTCCGGTGTGAACTTAGTTCTGAACCTCTTCTTTGACACAGTAAATGGTGGCTGTAGCATTGCCTCCGCATTTGAATGGAACACATTGAGGTCTTCACTTGAAGACTCAGTCCCTCCCCCACCACCACCATAAGCTACATTCATTGGTTGAACAATGGGAGCAGTAGGGTTTGTATGAAACCCCATTGAGAATTTTTGATGGTGTAGCACTCCAGCTGGAGATGAAAGTGGGGGGATTTGAAGAGGGCTAAGCACTATACTTCTTCTTGAACCAGGACTGAATTGAGTCTCCCCATTAACCTCTTTTCTGTGAAAGTTCCTGTGGCAATCACAAGCAGCACACTTCAAAGCTTCTAGGGACCCTTCTTCACCGCTTGGCATGAACTCTCCACAGCCATCAAAAACATTGCCTCCAGTGCTCGCTGCGTGATTCCTTAAGCATTCTCGGTATCTAACTGTTGCTGCTGATTGTGGGTTTGAGTTGGATCTGCCTAACATGGGTGCAATTGTTGCACTAGTAACTGGATCTGGGACTGTGACTGTAACTCTTGCTTGACTAGGGTGGTGTTGTTGAGGAGCTAGGGATTGTGTACGACTGCGGCTTGTAGTTCCACTTCCACCATGAAATCCATCTCTTCTTCTCTCAACTTCTAGTGATCCTCCAATGAGATGACCACCATAGCTTAAAGATCCTGGGGTTCCTAGTTCTTTTTCTTGCGCTTTCATTTCCATTATTTATGCACTGATGGAACCTCTCAATCTTCTATCCTAGCTTAGATCTTGGACCGCTACCAAGATTTTGTACCTTGTAACTTCTCTTCCAATCAGAAAGGCCGACAATTTTTCAAAGATTAGA
This sequence comes from Lithocarpus polystachyus, assembly GCA_033629205.1. NCBI lineage: Eukaryota > Viridiplantae > Streptophyta > Magnoliopsida > Fagales > Fagaceae > Lithocarpus > Lithocarpus polystachyus. The sequence goes on along the minus strand of CM066163.1, from coordinate 9,709,148 downwards.
GGTAGCTTAACTAATTATCGTGTTGTTTTTTTTTCTCCCACTTCCACCTGATTTAGAATTAGGGTACTGCTAAACCCACCAACCTATGCTGCTAATTTCAACAGTTTTCACTTACAAGACGCGTGCTTTGAAGGAAGAGAGAGAGAGAGAGAGAGAGAGAGCATATGATATAAAATAATTGGAAACAATAACTCCAAATAAATACAAGAAATCAAAACTAGGACCAAACTCACAGTGATGATGCTACTGAGAAAAGCAGCAGGAGCAGCAGCTTTACCATCTATTTGGCTTGAACTTGTGCACAACCACAGAATTAGAGCTAGAAGAGAGAGAGAGAGAGATGGGGTTTTGGTTTTGGTTTTGGTTTTGTGTTTCAGTGCTTCCAACAAGCCAGCTACACATCCAACAAGAGACAGCTTGGTTGCTTGTGGTGAAGCCAGGGAGAGATAATAAGGAGTCAAGTGCAAAGAGAGATACTGATGAGAGCAAAGGGCTCACCCCCCTGTATAAAACAACAGACAACGTCACGTTCATCCTTCTCCCACACCCTGCCATTTGGGTCCCACCACGGTCCCACACCCCACCCTTCATTATTGCTGCTTTTCTCTTCCTAATCGTAACACAATTGACTCTCCAAATTACATAAAGACACATCATGTACTGCACTACCATACCCCTATACCCCTAATAACTACATAGTGCGACGTAGCTTTTGCTAGCTTTATCATTCTCTTAACAAATCCGTACTTTCCTTAATAAAACGCTTAAGTAACATCGTAGAGTGTGACTCAGTAAGAGTAGGGGGAGTTTTTCTATTACTTCACATTATGTTTAACAAAAGTTGATTGAACAATTTGAGTTGTAGTGTTTAACAAATGAGTTGTACTCGTTATGATAGTTTCATTATGAACCTAGTAATAAACTCGATATTATCCATAATCATCATATGACGTAAAGTCGAGGAATTTATACTAGAGATTCTTTTTATTTAGAAATTAAAAAAAAAAAGAACTTAAAAACACGTACTTATTTATTAGATACTAAGTAAGAAACAGAAATACAGTACATAGTAGTGGGATCATATTGACATGGGTAAAAACTTGGAAAGTGAAAAGTGGGAATGGTCCACAGTGATGGAGTTGTCGTGTTGTGCTTGTGTCTCAACTCTCAAGCATCAAATGCTAATATGCGACCCTCTGCACCCTCTGCAACACCACGCTTGCCCCCAAGCAATGTCTTTACTTTTCTGTGATGCTATTGATTGCTTTATTTGTCTCTCTTTCCACGTCTTTGCCTAGGTACTTGGTTGCTAAATATTTGCCAAGTGACGAAAGGAGGAGCGTAAGCCTAGTTTTATAGGGTAGTTAGCCATATGCACCAGAATTTTGTATTTTAAAATTACTCTTTTAGTCATTCTCTAGTCATGTGAAATCATCTGTTACATTTATTTAAAATCTCACCCCAAATTTTAGTCAAAAGTCATTTCTTTATGCAAAAATTTACTTTTGGTTCCAATAATTTAGGGTATGTTTTTTTTTTATCCTTGTGCTTTTTAAATTTTTAGTTTTGGTTCTTCGAGTTTCTCAATAATATTTCATTTTAATCCTTACCATAACTTTAATGATGAAACTTACTTATTACATGGCTGATAAAATACTCACCTGACACACTCTCACAAAAAGGGGGGGGGGGGGGGGGGGGGGGAAAGGAACTTCAAAGTTCAAACACGGGTGTTTTGTGAAGTAGTTTGAAAATTGTTGTTTATTGTTTTTTGAAATACGTGTGAGTCAAAAAGTGTGTAAAAATACGTAAAATGCTATTTAAAAACTAAAAATTGTTGTTTAAAAATGCTTACCAAACACCTTTTCAACCAAAATCTTTGTGTTTGTACTATGCATGTAGGTGAACGTGTGAAATAGGCATTGCTCTAAAAAGATAGAGTTTGGACTTGAGGTGGTTACAAACGAGACTTTAACGAAAGTTTTGCCTGAACTCGCACAACAAAGTCTTGATCTCATTCAATCGAGTTCTAAAATCTTAAACAATGAACAAAGTTTCAACTTTTAGCCATCATTCTTTTTCTATTTTTTTACTCCAAAAAAAAAAAAAAAAACTTTTAACCCTCATTCATTACTAGGAATGGATCTCAACTTGTACATTTGACAAAGAAGGTCTTTCATAAATATTTAAAAAAAAAAAAAACAATGAATGTCTAATCCAGGACAAAAATAAGCTAATAATTAACCAATTTAAAAGCTATTAGGACTCTCTTAATTTTCTGGTTCAAGTCACAGGTAATGCCCACTCATACATGTTTCTTTTGGTTAGTGTTAAATTCTTCAAAACCCTATCAGTAACTTTCTGGCTTTGGCGGCACACCACCTCACCAAGACTTTTGATAATATTCAACTAGCTAAGTTGTACGGCTTTAACTTATCTTTAATACTTTTTTATCTGAATGTCTCATTTTGTTTTAAATACATAATAATAAATGGTAGTGAGTTTTTATTTCCAAATTTTATTTAATTAGTGGGTGATGTGATAATTTCTCATTAAAACAAAAAGATATTCTATTTAAAAAAGTACTGAAAATAAGTCAAACCCTAACCGCACTAATATGAGGTTAGCGATTCAACTCCAAGTCTCTTAAATTAAAAAGAGTAAATTGTAAATTATACCGTTAAAGTTTGAGAGTGTTTGAATTTTATACCTTGAAGTTTTAGAATTTAGATTTTAGCCCCTAATGTTTTAGGGTGTTTAAATTTTATACCCTGATGTTTCATAATTTGAATTTTGCTCCCTAAATTTTAGTTTGAATTTTACTCTTTAAAGTTTAGGAGTGTTTGAATTTTATACCCTAAAGTTTCAAAATTTGGGGTATAAAATCCAAACACTTCTAAGCTTTAAGGAGTAAAATCTAAAATTTGAAAATTTAAAGTATAAAATTCACACCCAAAACATCAAAGATAAAATGCAAATTTTAAAACTTTAAAGTATAAAATTTAAATATTTCTAAATTTTGAGATAGAATTTGCAATTTACCCCATATAAAATAGAATTAGGGTTCACAAATAGCGAGTGACATTTTTGCTTCCATGCTGCACGGCATTCTTTTCTACTATTCTTCTACCAGGTTCAATGTTTTTGATTGTGTCCTTCACAATTGACAATTCACAAACGACAGAACGGTGATTATCAAGGTACCTATCGCACTAATTTTGATACCCACAGTACATTTTATCAACATGTCTTTAGGCTCAAGTACTGTACAGTTTCATCGTCCACATCCCCAACCCCAAACAGTTTTTTTTTTTGAATAATAATAACTAGCCTCATCACACGCACTTCGCGCGTGCGATGAGACTTTTTTTTTTTTAGTAGTCTTAGTTTGTAGAAAAAAAAATTGTACTTTTAAAAAAATTATATATATAATTTTTATTTTGAAAATCTAATTTATAAGTAAATAAATCAATTTGAAAATTAATGAGAAATGATATGTCCACGACATTTTTCACAATATTTTTACAACAAATCCTAAGTGGCAGGTTGTTACTGGTTGTTATCGTTGGAGCAAAAAAATAATCTTAGTGTTAGGTTCAAATTTAAACCAATAACAACTAACCACCTATGATTTGTTGTGAAAATGTTGTGAAAAATGTTGTGGACGTAGCACTTCTCAAAATTAATAGGAGAGTTGTCCTATTTTTTAGGCAGTATTTTAGTGGAAGTTAAATTTGCATTTTTACCAGATTGTCCTTTAGTTTTGTCTCTACTTAATCATAGAGATGTAGGGGTATTTTTGAACTAAAAAATAAGGAATTCAAACAGGAGAAGCTCCTTAAATAATAGTATAGATAATAATAATTATTATTATTATTATTATTTATTTTACGTAATTGTGTTGTAAAAACTTTAAGCATAGTTAAAGAAACCTAACCTATAAGCCAGAAAATCCAAACACAATTCTCCCAAACTCTTAAATGTGCTGTAATCTGGATCCTATGGGTGGGATACTTCTCAAACACTGAAAAAGGGCTAATTTTTTTTTTTTTTTTTGAATATTTAATGATCTAATTTGTTTGTAAACAATTGCAATCTTCACTGAACTAATAAAGTTTAGTTTTTGTAGGTAGTAAACATTAGATTAGTTTGCCAAGAATCTCGTAGTTCAGTTGACATTTCTTGATATTTTTAATATTGTTTAAATCTCTCGACTCTAATTATTGAATTATAAAATTTTTAAAAAAATTTTGTTAATTAGTTTGGTTTATAGATCAACATATGGTAATTTGTTGGGACTACGAACAATAGTTTAGTTTATAATATCTTGTCCTTAGAAGAATTTCTTCTTCTTCTTCTTCTTTTTTGTTGTTGTTGTATATTTTGATTATTTAGCTATAGATCTAATCTACCCCTTGTGTTTGTAACTTTGTATCATGTATGGCTTTGGTTCTAACTTGGTCTTTGTTTTTTGAAATTCTTACTATAAAAAGAAATTAATGGTTTAATAGAGGCATTGTTTGTTGATAAAGCTATGATTTGTATAGGTGCACATGTAGTATTGTACATTTGTACCATACATCTAGCCACGCTTGATCGTAGCTTATATTTTTTTTCTTTTTTGTGAGAAAGTTGGTCGTAGTTTACCGATTGAGCTTTACTAGTTGTGAAGCCGTATCAAGTCACCTATTTCTATTTATTACTAGAAATAGGGTCCGTGTACGGTTGCTGTTTGATTTCTACACAAATAACACCTATGGTATGGGTTGGTGTGTGGGGTGAGATTGAGACAACTAGGACCAAAAAATAAATAAAAATAAAGAGCTTTTTCAATTTTCATTGAGTATAATTCTTTTTGGTGAGATTTTTTTTTTTTTTTTGCTATTAATTCATTGTGAACTAAAATGACACATACACATTTTTTTTTCTTTTATAATTTGATGTTTGCAATGGGATAGAGTGTGCATCTCTTGAAAAAATCATAATCTACTAATTAATTAAGTTACAAGACTCTTAGTCTATACATGAATATTATAATCATTCATATTTGCAAATCTTTTCTTTGTATCAGAGAGTTTCCTACATGAATTACTTGACTACTTAATTTAAGTACTACTTTTTTTTAAGGAAGAAGATAGAACCTATTTAAGTGATTTTTATTTTCACTATTCCTTGTATTTATTTCATTTCATTTTGGTAGTTTTGCCAAATAGGGGTTTAAGTTTGTATATGTAATATGATAGCCGAAATTCAACAAGTGTCCTTGTCATTAACAGGGATATAGTCCGACTGATGGCGATGGATTCAAATTACCAAGGAAAGAGGAAACAAAAGTTGGACACACATTGGATTTGAAGATCCATGTCGAGAACTTGTAGAAAAAATCGTCTCTCATATCCCCTTAAAACCTCGTACCAGAATGAAGTGTGTATCAAAGACTTGGTGTGGTGTAATAAACTATCTTCGTCACTCTGGTTCTTTAAGATCTTCCTCAGCCTTAGTGTACATGTCATGTGCCATAATTTGAAGCACGAAAGCTCAAATTTCATAACATTTGAAGATCAGAGAGGAGTCATTTATGCACAAAGCTCACTCTCACTCAGTCATTCATTCCATGAAGCCAGGTTGGTCGACTCCTGCAACGGCTTGCTTCTTTATGCTATGAAAGACGAAGAACATTTTACAAAGGATGAAGAGCTTTTGAGAAAGTATGTTGTTTCAAATCCAGCTCTTAAACAGAATCTAGAAATTCCTACCGGAAAGAGCTTTTTCTCTTATGGAACTTATGTGTTTGCAGCAATTGGCTACGAAATTTCTCAAAAGCACTTCAAGGTGATATGCTATTCCCTGAACAAATTCACTGTTCATTCTAAAGTAATCGAATGCCGCATATTCTCATCTGAAACCAGGGAATGGACAACACGTGAAGCTAGAATTTTCAACTCCACACGTACAAATATTATTGACAAATGTTGTCATACTTCACTCTATTGGAAGGGAAAACTATACAGCATATGGGGAAAAAACAAGAGTGAAGTCATGCTGGTTTATAATGTTGAAAAGGGGTTCTTTGATCTCGTTCCATTACCAAAGATGAGTTCTAAGCCGCGAAGTGATTTGGGCGAAAACTGTTTGTGGGAGCCCGATGGACAACTACAATTTTGTCGATCAGGATTTTATGGATTTCATATATGGACCTATGAAGACCTAAACAATGATGATGCTGATGATGTTTTTCATGGAGAAAGAATTGCGAACAAGTGGTTGCTTAAGCTGAGAGTGGAAGAAGATGAATTGAAATTGAGACTTCGTGAGTTAGTATTTCCTTCTTGTGAGTCTCGTGTCCAAGAAGCGAAGTGTATCCGTCCACATCTAAAGGTCATTGCCTTTGACGACGACCTGCAGATACTTTATGTTAAAACTACAGGATTCATCCTTTCTAATAGCCTAGAGACTCGAAGATTAGAAAAGTTAATGTGGTCAGATCCTTCTTCAATGGAAACATGCACTTCCACTATGCATCCAAGGCTCCTCAAGTGCACCGGTTTGTACAATGGTCTTCTTACATGTACAGGCCAAGAGTAAAAGATGCTTTGCGTTTTTATTTGATTCAAATGTATTTGTCAATCTATTCTGAACTTACTCTTGTTTTGACGTACTACGGATTTTTAGGTGATGTTTGGTTTGAGTGTTTTCGTGACTCAATACTCAGTTTTCATCACTCAATACTCAGTTTTCATCACTCAGTTGTAAAATGTTTTGTTTGGATGAGTTTTGAGTTATAGTTTTCATCACTCAGTTCTCTGATTTTTGAGTGATGAGTTATGAAAACTGAAAACACATTTTATCTGTTTTCAGTTTTCATAACTCATAACTCAATGGCATTTTTGTAATTAAACATAAAATTTTATACTGTGCAAGCCATCATTGTTGACTTTTGGGGTTTTTTTTTTTTTTTTTCTTCTTTGTTCGGTGATTGGTTTCTTTTTTTTCTTTTTTTTTTCTTTTTCTTTTCTTCTTCGGCGTGTGATCTGGTTCCTTTTTTTTTTTTTTTTTTCCTTTTTCTTTTCTTCTTCTTCGTGTGATCTGGTTTCTTTTCTTTTTTTTTTTTTTTTCACCCAGTTCGTCTTCTTCCTCTTTTTTTTTTTTTTTTTTTTTTTTTTTTTTTTTTTTTTTCTGATCTGGTCTTCTTCGTTCTTCCTTCTTTCTTCTTTTTTTTTTTTTTTTTTTTCCACTAGTTCGGGTGATCTGGGTATTGGGTAAAAAAAAAAAATTAAACTAAACTGTACCAATGACAGATATGGGACCCACAAATAGTGTGAAAATTTTGAGTGATGGTAACTGAGTGATGATGTTGTTTGGATGTGATATTTTAGAGTGATGAGTAATGAGTAATGAGTAATGAGTGATGAGTGATGGATGATGAGTGATGAAAATTGAGTGATGAGTGATGAGTGACCATTTTTTTAAACCAAACAAGGCCTTAAACTCAATTTCGGAAATTCAAGAACTTATCAATGGTGGGAGGCGGTGGGAAATTAAGAGTGGAAAAGCAATGCATTGTTTTTTATTTTTTGGAAGTAAAGTAAGTACATGGGGGTTTGGGGTTGGGGTTGGGGTTGGGGTTGTTTATAGTGGAACTTTCGAAATTGTTTTTTTAGGATTTTGTTTTTGAGGGGTTGGGAAATGAGGAATTTGAATATTAGATGTTTCTATTAGATAATATTAAAAGGTACAAATTAAGTTACAAAACTCTTAATAATTTTTTTTATAATAAAGTAAAATATGTTTTTTACTTTTTGAGAGTGGAGAACATTTCTTGGAATGTTACATCTTTCCAATTGTAATTTCTCTTGCTTTGTCCCCTTTTCTCTATGCAAATTGACCATTGATCTCATTGACTAAATGTTGATTAATAACTAGCATTGATTGACGATTGACTTTCTATCAAACTTTTTTTCACTCAAAATTATGGCTATCCCATAATTGTTAAGAGTAGATTATGAATTTGGAAATCAAATTTCTATTTGAGGCTCTCAAATGGCCTTAATAATTTTAAATATATACCAATTTAGGTGATGTTTAGTGAATGAAAACTGTTGTGTATAAAAAATATTTGGAATCATAAGAATCATTAATGATTTTCCATGCAAGTCAAATAACAAAATGATTTGTTGTTCTTTTTTATTGTCGCAACAAAAACTGAACAGTTTCATTGCAACAAATTTAGTAAGACTTGTAGGCAGCAACTGTTGTATAAGTAAGAATTTTATGTCAACATGAACGTTTGATTATTATAATAGTTAAGAAATGTTTATTTGATCAAGCTCCAAAGGTATATTGCGTAAGAAACAAAAAGCTCAAAAGGCATATAATAGAGCTTCTAAGTGTAATAACATGATGTGCAATCATTCTCCAAAATATGTCTGAACCTCTCTTTCAAGCTTGTGCTTATACACAACACTTGCAAATGAGCTGTATAAAGAGTCTCGACAACTGATATAGAAAACAAAGGTCTGATAGAGTAAAGATTCAATTAAAATTTAGGATAGTCTATTAGGAAAATGAGCAGAGCAAACTTGGATTTCTTAGTGTCCACCCAAACACTACATACAAGGTATGGTTCATAGAAAAATTAAGTTGCAATTGAAGCATTGAATTCATGAATGATTTACCATGATGCAGCAAGACAAGTGGAGCTATAGCATTTAGAGAAGATCTCGTTAACTCTGCATCATCCCTGCCTAGTACAGATTTCAAACTTAAGCTACATATAAAATAGTTCTAAGAGACAAAGAATATCAACTTTATTTGCAAAATTATATGCTATTTTTGTTTCATGAAATGGGTTAAGTATCAAAATGAATCTCACTTGGGGCTTAAAGGACAGAATAAACCACGATAAATTAAAACAAAGAAGTCACAAGGCATAAAACAACAATTTTGATAATTCATACACTACAATAACATCTCTGTTCAGTATATGAGATCAAATACATTCCATGGCTCTTTCCCTTTAAAAGAAAGGAAAAAAGAAAAAGAAAACAAAGAAAAGGTACAAAGAAAACAACAATCTTGAAAATTCATACGCTACAGGAATCATATTCGTCTAACATGCACAAGTGGGCGCTCATTCATCTAATCTATCCAACAGAGCATCAATTTCATTCACTAGGTGAGCAACTCTAGAATCTGTAAGCCACCTTAGGTTCTTGCCATTTATTTAAAAGCAACTATATTCAGAAAAAGGAAAAGGGAGGAAAAAAAAAGTAGAAAGAAAACAAAAATCTTGAAAATTTATAGTATGAAAAAATTTATAGGTTCTTGCCTTTACAATATTACTGATCTACTCTGATCCTCTTCTCTTTTTTGGAGGAAGAGGAGAAGATTCACGGACAGATTTTTCTTCATTAGGAGCCGCGTTTCTTTCTCTATTTTGAGGAGCAGCTCCTTCAGCTTCGTTTTTTTTGGGCCTCAACTTCAACTTCAACTTCTGCTTCGGTTGTGGTGGTGGTTGTTTTTCGGAACTACTCTCATTCAGAACTTGGTGATTAGCCACATTAACCTGATTTCTAGTCTCATCCAACTTTAACCATTCATCTACAATACCAACCCACCTGCCCACAAGTACGCGAGTTGCCAATAACCTTTCATTTTCAGGCTTCTTTAATCGTCTCACTTGCTCTCCAATCATGTCTACTATACTCTCGAGCAACTCAACCAAAGAAGCTTTGGACTCCTGATGATCAAGACTACCAAGACGCTCCTTTATGTCAAGAATCTTGTTCTTGTGCTCATCCAATTTTACCAACACATCGTGGTACTCGTGATCATCACCATCGTCGTCGTTGTAGAGCTCAACCAACTCAACCATAGCAGCGTGGCACTTTGTTGGGGACAAAAGAGGACCCATTGTTGCCTTATTGATCAGCTTCACGATACTTTCCTTTCGCTGCTTTAATTTACTACGGTACTCATCCCAAGAAGCCACGGTGATTGTTGCTTCCATGAGCATCCACAAATCTACGCTTGACCTTTTCAGGAAATCACCCAAATCCATCCTCTAAAATCTGTTCACGTGCTACCAATCTCTTTGTAGTTGAGATATTAAGCCTGACCTTATGGTTTCTCAATTCTCAGCCCTTATATATCTTCTACAGTACAATTCCTTGTCATTTATTTCTCTCTCTCTCTCTCTCTCTCTCTCTCTCTCTCTCTCATTTATTTCTCAATTCCTTATCATATATATATAAAAAATATATTGTTAATCTACTCTATGTATAACTAGTGAAAAATGCTAGAGCTTCAAATTTTTTTTTTTTTTTACAATATAGTGAATAGTTATTGATAAGTTAGGGAGCACAAACACGATCAAGCATGGGTATGGGTATGACATTGTGGCACGAGTAATTTTTTAAAAATTATAACATGATGCGGCAGATATTACACCAGTATAACACAGATATGTCATCTTAAATGAAGTGTCTATACTTCGTAGTTGATATGTGAAAAAATGATATTAGTAATGGGTTTTGTATGGACACAATTTGAAAGCCAGGCCCACGAGTTGGATGGACTTTGGCCTAAAAAATCCAAAACAATGAATTTGTAGAGAGGAGGTTAGAAAATTGGGTTTTAATAAATTAGACAGCAATCAAAGTACATTCATGTCACAAGAAGATGAAGATATATTAGTTTAACTTTAAAGAAAATCGTCATCGGCACAATTCGAGGAGACCAGTTCTTATATTTTTTTCTCAAGTATGATTACAGGTTCAACTCTTAATCATTACAATGTTTCTCTCTTAATTTCGATCTCTCTCTCTCTCTCATTGCTTCCTTCTTCTTTTATACTCTCTTCCTCTTCCATCTTCACCCTCCACGTACAGGTCAGATGGTTGGTGTTGATACTTGTCTCATCAGCACCTTCCTGAAATCTTTGGATAGTAGTTGTAAGGCTGAAAACTACTGTTCAGACATCACTTCTTCATTAATACGGCTAGAGAATTAGCTGCACAGCATTCAATGCGGTGGTAACAGCGTTTCCTTTAGATATTCTTCAGTTCTCAGCTGTATCGTACGCCTATACAGTATACCCTTACCAGTAGAACCTTTTGGTGCATCATCCTAGATAGCAAAATACGTACCTTGACCTTTGCTTTGCTTAGTTGAGGATCTATTCCTCCTCGGACCATCTTCCTCATTTTACATAGTCAAAATTTAATAGTGAAGCCTACCACTTGCATTTTCTATACTATTAACCCATCCTCAGACAATTGAACCTCCTTAGACGGGCCCAAGGCCCAATATACGTATTTGGGCCTCTAGCCCCTACAGGTTTAAACAAGAATAAGTAAAAATTTGTCACATTCACAATTTGTAAAAAATTTTATGGTTTTAACATAACTGGTAGTATATTTTAAGTATATTAATTGTCCCACACACTATGTTTGTTAGATTTACAAGAAAATTAAAGAAGCTATAGGCCTTGTAGCTGAATTAGTATGTCCACATATACATAGTGTATGAGGATCTAAAGGGGAAAGGGTTTGATGTGATTTGCAGCATGTAAGTTCTTAATGGGTTTTTTTTTTTTTTCCTCTGTTTCACTTTTTTTTTTTTTTAGGATTAGCGGCCTATAAAATGTCTTCTCTATCTGTATTACAATGTAAACATTTTAATTAAGGCCCTAATAAAAATTATTTTTAAATATTATACTCTTTTCAAATGTTCAAAATTTTACTAATATGTTTTACTATATTTACGGTAGTTTAAGTATGTTAAAAATATGAATCTACCAAAAATTTTACTCTTTCTTTCTTTCTTTATCAAAATTAAAATTAAAATTAAAGCTAATAATTCATTGTTCAATAACTAAAGTCCAACATTGCCAAGAGAGACAATAACCATTTAAAATATGATATTTATTATGTACCGATTATTTCAATATTTTTAGAATTAAAAGTTTTAAAATACATTTTATAAATATATGAAAATAATCCAATTAATGTATTAAATTATATTTAAAAAATGTTGGATTCTTTTTTTTTTTAATTCATATATCGCTTATAAAATATTAAGTAACAATACATTTTAGATTTGCATCTGACCCCACATTACAAGAAATTTGTATTATTGTGGCGGGTTTTTTGCGGCAGGTGCAAAAACTGCCGCTATATGTCGCATATTGCGGCGTTTTTTTGGGACCGCCGCTATAGGTATGGTTTTTTGCAGCATCCTACAGCGGCGGGACATTAAACCGCCACAATATATATGTTTAGCGGCGGTAACTGAGATATAGCGGCACTCCAAAAATCCACCGCAATAAATATATCATTTTGAGCAGATGATATAGCGGCGGTAGAGAAAAACACCACAATATGCGATCTGTAGCAGCGTTTTGTATGACCGCCGCAATAGAGACTCCTTTTTGTAGTGCTTTTTCTTAGTTATAGCAACGGGTTAGACTGCTGCTATAGACCTTTAAATCTCCAACCCCAAAATTTCTCTTTCCCTCTGTTTTTTTCCATCTTCCCCCTTATTAGGTTTTCATTTTCCCACTTATTCACTTCTCCCACTTATTCACTTTCACTCTCTCCAAACTCTCACTCTTTCCAAAACCCTCACTTCATCTCCATCTCCGCCGATGTCACTTCATCTCCATCGCCGCCGCCGTCACTTCATCTTCGCACTCACCATTGAAGCTTTCAATTTAAGCTAACCCACTCGCCGGTTTCACTCATTTTTGGTAAGTTTCATTTTAACTTTCCTTCATCAGATCTATCTGTTTCATTTTAACTTTCCTTCATTTTTTTTTTATTAGTGCTTCTCGGTTTCCTTCTTGGTGCAAGGAATGTTCCATCTCCATCTCCATCTCCCAATCCAAAGAAACTCTCCCTCTCTCTCGGTTTGGGTTTTTTTTTTTTTTTTTTTTTTTTTGGTTCTATGATTTTATGAATTTAGTTAATTCATTGGGTGTTTGAATTGGTATTAATTTATTGTGTTTTTGGTTAATTTTATGAGATCTATTTGGTTAATTCATTGTGTTTTTCTTTTTTTGGTGTTTGAATTGGTATTGGATTTTGAGGTTCAGCTCAGCAAGCTAGTGTGAGATTCCAACTGTGCACCATAAATTTTCTCATACAATTTGAGATTTTGATAAGAAATTGTTCAATGAAATGTCTGTGTGAGTTGTGTATTTTAATGCATCAGTTTTTCTCTGAGATGGCTTAGCAACTAAAATGTTCTTGTCAAACCTAACTCCCCTCCCTATTAAGACAGTGAAATGGTTGGATTGTGGAATGTTACTGCTTAAAAGTAGAATATCTATCTTTTCATTTATTTGCTATTTCTTATCCTTCCCCCTTTGTCATTTGTAAGTAAACTGGTCCTGCTTTTTGGATCAACTTGGCTTTGTGCAATTTTATTTCTACTGCATTTTCTAGTACGAATTATCTGTTAGAGGATTGGGGTCGTCGTCAAAGGTTGTTGGGTTAAACGGTTTGAACATTGTGAAGTTTGGTTTTTCCAAAACCATCACTTTATTATGCTAAGCAATCAAGCTACCAGCTAGTTTGATTTTATACTTGAGTAATTATGGATATGTGCTTTTAGAGCAGTACATCTAGCTTTGCCTATAGTAATTGACTTTTATTTTTCAATCTCTATAAAGAAGGTTGGCTTTTTTACCTCTACTGAATGGCTCCAATGGGGGACTATCTTTACTGCTCCTGCTTGTATTAATTGGATTCATTGTAATGGTGGTTTAGGTCAAAGCAAAAGCAAACAAGTTTCATCTTCTCACTAATGGTATTTAGTATTGTACTATGTTATTGAATTTCATTGATCATTATTTCGGGATTGTTCTCATGGTTTATCTTTGTATTTATGTGTTTTTAGTTAAGTTAGTTATTTCTGATTCATTGGTAAGTTATACATGCACTCAATGACTGAAGATTGTACTATAACTATAGTGATAGATTGATAGGATAGTTAGGATTGTGAGTTGGAATTAAAACTTAGTTTAATTGAGTTGTATCACTGATAATTATGATTTAGCATCATAATTAAGTTAGAATTTCCTGGATATCTGTAAACTTTTGAGGAGAAATATATATTGAGATAGATCATAGAAGTATTAAAAATCGAATTGTAGTATATATTTCATATCATCTTTCATGAGGCAGTAACATATATGGTTAAAGTCATTTGATCTACCATGTATGGTGGATTTTATTGCAAACCAAAGAAAATAAAATTAGAAACTAAATAAGGTTGTTAGCACTACTTATATTACAACACTTATAATTAATGACAAAGCAATATTGCTTCATCCAATGATGCACCTCAATTAAACTAAGTTTTAATCCCAATTAAATAAACAATAAAAATATTTTCTAGTTGGCATAGCTGCATGAGGACTGTAAGTTTCCTTTATGGTCTATCTTTACATTGCAAACAATAACAATATTTTTTTGTTATAGTTTCACTCTCCTTTGGAGCTAAATGCTCTTCTGGTCAGCCTAAGATCATACACCGTGACATCAAGGTAGCTAATATTCTTATTGATGATAACTTTGATGCAAAGGTAAGTCTAAACAGCTAATATTCTGTTATTATTTTTTATTTTATTTTTTGTTGTTGAAAGATTCTGGTTTCTTTTTATTACTATTGAATTTTTGTGAGTTTTGAAACTGTTGTTTTTGGTTCCTTTAGAAGCTTTATATTTGTCTGTATCCATTTTTGGACTTTGGGTATCTCTTTTTGGATTGCTTGTAGTTGTTGCTTTGGCTTTCTATACATGCTGTTTAGACTTACATGTCAAAAAGATTGCTCTTTTTCATTTCATATTTACAGAGATAAGTGTGGTTATATAACAATACAAAGAGAAGAATCTAGAAGCTAAATAAGGCTATACACAAATTACGGCTACTATAATGGTTGACCCTTAAGAGAAGGGATTCTAAACATCCTGTCCTATAATTTCTCCAATGACAGCTCACGCCAACACTCCCCCTCAAGTTGATGCATATATATCTTTCATGCGCAACTTGTCAAGTGAGCTGTAGAAGACTTTGCTGGAAATAGCCTTTGTAAGAATGTCTGCCAGTTGATCTTCAGACCTAACAAATGGAAATCGAATTATCTTTTCTTCAAGATTCTGTTTGATGAAATTTCTATCCACTTCCACATGTTTAGTACGGTCATGTTGGACTGGATTATGGGCAATATCAATGGCTGCTTTGTTGTCACAAAACAAATCCATTTTGGAACTAGGAGCAAAGCCAATCTCAGTTAGCAATCTTTTAAGCCAGAGAAGTTCACAGATGCCCTTGACCATTCCTCTGAACTCAACTTCAGCGCTGGATAGTGCCACCACCTTTTGCTTCTTTCTTCTCCATGTAACAAGATTTCCTCCTACGAAAGTAAAGTAGCCTGATGTGGATTTCCTGTCAGAAATATTTCCCGCCCAATCCGCATCTGTATAACCCTCAATGTCTAGATGATTATTTTTTGAGAACATAAGCCCTTTTCCAGGAGAGGACTTCAGGTAGCGAAGAATCCGAATTACTGCATCCATATGATCTTCACTAGGACAATGCATAAATCGACTCACTACGCTTACAGCATAGGCTATATCTAGGCGAGTATGAGATAAATAGATTAGCTTACCCACTAATCTTTGATATCTCTCTTTGTTTGTTGGCACATGATCTGAATACTCTCCAAGTTTATGATTCTGAACAATTGGGGTATCAGCTGGTTTACAGTCTAGTAATCCCACCTCAGACAACAAATCTAACACATATTTCCTTTGAGAAAGAAATATACCTTGTTTCGATTTGGTTACCTCAATTCCCAAAAAATATTTGAGTCCTCCGAGATTCTTCATTTCAAATTCAGTTGCCAGTTGCCCTTGAAGTCTAGAGATCTCCTCAATGTCATCTCCTGTAATCATCATGTCATCTACATATATAATTAGAGCTGTCACCTTTCCTCGTCGGTGTTTCAAGAATAGAGTATGATCTGAATTGCTTTGGGTAAAACCATACTTTCTCATAGCCAAGCTAAACCGACCAAACCATGCACGGGGTGATTGTTTTAGCCCGTATAGTGCCTTTTGTAGCTTGCACACAACCTCAATCTTTGAAGACGTCGTGTATCCTGGTGGAATATCCATGTAAACTTCCTCCTTTAGATCACCATGAAGAAATGCATTCTTTACGTCAAACTGATGTAATGGCCAGTTCAAGTTTGCTGCAAGAGATAACAAGACTCTAACCGTTTTCAGCTTTGCCACAGGTGAGAAAGTTTCTTGGTAGTCTATGCCATATTTTTGTGTATATCCCTTTGCTACAAGCCTTGCCTTGTACCGTTCAATGGATCCATCTACCTTGTGTTTAATGGAGAAAACCCATCTGCACCCTATGGTCTTCTTCCCTTTCGGTAATGGGACAAGAGCCCATGTTTTACTCTTCTCCAGAGCTTCCATTTCTGCTTTTATGGCTTGAGACCACTTTGGATCTAATAAGGCTTCTTGTACTGTGCTGGGAACATGATGTGAGGACAGCCTATGCACAAACTCCTTGAGTGGTTCTGGTAATCTCTGAGTAGACACATAATTGGCAATCAGATATCTTGATCTTCTTTCCTCCAAATCTGGAGAGTACCGATGTGGTGGCTTGCCACGATTATGTCTGAAAGGTAAAGTATAACCAACAGAGTTATCCGAGTCATTAATAGGTGTGATGGGAGAGCTTACCTCAGGAGTATTCTCAGGAGAAGGGTCTTCGGGTACTAAGGAGTGGGGTTGGGGTCCTTCATTTTCAAGTTCAGATGACTCGGATGCAGCTTCCTGTTCAAGTTCAGATGACTCGGATGCAGCTTCCTGAATGATATCAGGATTATCTCTCCTTTCTTCACTAACCACTGCCTCATTGCCATCACTCATCTGTACTGTGTTATCTTCAAGGCCTGGCCCATTCCACCAATTCAGCTCTTCATCTTGTATCTTCCCCTGAAGAGATGAAGTGGATACCGATGAAGGGAAGAAAGTTTCTGATTCTAAGAAAGTAACATCCATAGTGACGTAGGTGCGCTTGGTGGTAGGGTGGTAGCAACGATATCCCTTTTGGTGTGTAGCATATCCCAAAAAAATACAACGAATGGCACACGGATCAAGCTTGGTTCGTTGATTTTTATGGAGATGGACGAAAGCAACACAACCAAAGATTCGTGGTGGAAGTAGCAAAATAGTCGGCAAGGAAACATGTTCAGAAAGAACTTGCAATGGGGTTTTGAACTGCAACACTTTTGAAGGCATGCGGTTTAATAGATATACTGTCGTGGCAATGGCATCATCCCAATATCTACTCGGCACATGTGCCCCAAGCAAGAGAGCACGAGCTGTTTCTAAGATAAGCCGATTCTTCCTTTCAGCAACTCCATTTTGTTGGGGTGTTTAAGCACATGACGTTTCGTGAAGAAGGCCATGGGTCGCAAAGTAATCTTGAAATTTCTTATTAACATATTCACCACCATTGTCAGAGCGAAGAATCTGAATTTTAGCTGAAAATTGAGTTTGAATCATTGTATGAAAAGATTGAAACACACTAAACAAATCATCTTTATGTTTCAACAGATATAGCTAAGTCATACGAGTACAATCATCGATAAATGTCACAAACCAGCGAATGCCAGAAGAAGTGGTAATTGGAGAGGGTCCCCAAACATTTGAATGAATTAAAGCAAAAGGAATATCACTTTTATTCAACCTTGTGGAATAAGAAACACGATGACTTTTGGCTAGAATGCAAGTATCACATTTAAAGCCAGAGTCAAGTAATTTGGAAAATAAATCTGGAAACAAGTATTTCATATAGCTAAATGACGGATGCCCCAAGCGTCGATGCCATAGCCAAATCTGTCTCTCATTAATGCTTGTGTGGTGCATATAATGAGCCTGACCAGAGCTGAAATCATCCATGTAATATAACCCCCCCTTCTTAGTACCACGCCCAATGATCTCCTTGGTGAGAATATCCTGAAGAAGACAAAAAGTAGGATACATTAGTGCAACACAATTTAGTTCCTCAGTAACTTGTCCTATAGACATCAATTTATTTGAGAGGGATGGAACTAATAAAGAATTAGATAAAGAAAGGGATGGTGATAAGGCAACAGTTCCAGCCCCTGTAACTAGATATGTAACCCCATTAGCATTCGCAATATCCGTTCGCCTTGGTTGGGTAACTTCAATAAAATCATCTGAATTGAATGTCATATGATCCGTGGCCCCGGAGTCAATTATCCAACCATTGTCACCATTCTGGATAGAACTAAGTAGGGCATAACCACAGTTACCTTGATTATTAAGATGAGTTTCATCACTCGAAGACTCTATTTGTGAGATAAGAGACAACTGAGGTGCAGCAGTTAC
Source organism: Lithocarpus polystachyus (assembly GCA_033629205.1). Taxonomy (NCBI): domain Eukaryota; kingdom Viridiplantae; phylum Streptophyta; class Magnoliopsida; order Fagales; family Fagaceae; genus Lithocarpus; species Lithocarpus polystachyus. Next base: position 9,690,709 of record CM066163.1, on the reverse strand, counting down.
CAGGGCAGCCCGACCAGGCCCTTCATTAGAGGCAACATCACGATTTTTCCGGGCCTTGTACTCATTCCACCAGTCTGGGTACCCATGTAACTTGAAACACGTTTCACAGGTATGTTTCATGTTCCCACAATGAGTACAGCCTCCTCCTTCTGATTGAACCTTGGCTCTGGTGTTAGTACTCAGTTTCCCACCACTCGTAGAGCCATTTTTGGATGATTGAAGAGAGGGTGGTTGTTGTTGTCCTATCTTGACTCCTTTTGATGCCATAACAGCTCCAGTCATGTCTGTACCCGTGAGCATCACTGCCTGCCGGATCTCCTCCCATCGAACATGAGCGTAGGCCTGTTCTACGGTTGGAAAAGGATGTATCTATAGCACATCACTTCGAATCTTGTCCAGCCGATCGTTCAATCCATCAAGAAAGATATAGACTCTGTCTTCTTGTAAAATTGTATTATATTTTTGTATATCAATGGCACAGTTCATCGGGTTAGGACGCCGAAAATCAATTTCTCTCCACAAGCCTTGAAGATCATTGTAATATTTTTCAATGGATCCTCCGGCTTGTCTCATTTTAGTCACCCGCCTTTTTAGATCATATACTTGTGAAGTATCAGTTCCATCAAAATAAGTAGTAGCAATAGAATCCCATACTAGTTTTGCAGTTGGGAAGCGAATGAAATTACTGATCAAGGATGGGTCCATAGAATTGATCAACCACCCTTTGACAATTGCATTCTCAGTTCGCCATCGTCGGAAAGTCGGATCTGTAGGTTCAAGTTGCAGAAAGTCACCATTGATATATCCCAATTTGTCTTTGCCCGAGATATACATCTCAACAACTTGGGACCAGAGGGCATAGTTGGTGCCATCCAACTTAATGCCGATTTGTGTAGCGGAAGCATCATAGGTCGGTAGGTGGGTTTGGGTTTGATTTTTGGTCAAGACTTCAGTCATTCTTGCCGTCAAATCTTCTAGGATAGAGTCTGTGGTATTGTCGCCAATTTGTACCACATCAGATGGGTTCACCATGGCTGCAGATTAGTGTTTAAGATTGGGTTTGGTTGTAGAGCAAGTCCTAGGATTTTGCTCTGATACCATGTCAAAAAGATTGCTCTTTTTCATTTCATATTTACAGAGATAAGTGTGGTTATATAACAATACAAAGAGAAGAATCTAGAAGCTAAATAAGGCTATACACAAATTACGGCTACTATAATGGTTGACCCTTAAGAGAAGGGATTCTAAACATCCTGTCCTATAATTTCTCCAATGACAGCTCACGCCAACATTACACATCCTGTTCAGCATTCTCTGCTTGTTGTTTGAGCAAAATTGTAGTTTTTGTTTAGGCTCTAGTGTTATTAAGTTACGCCAAGATTTCCCAACTCGAAGTAAAACAATAATTCATTATTAACTTGGTGAACCATGACAAGGATCCCCTTCTTTACACAATGCTCACTTCCTTTCCAAAACACTATATTACTAGTCCAAACTTTAATACAGTAATTAGTAGTAACATAATATATGAAGTGGATTATCTTGCAAATTTGTGACACTCTACCTTCTAATATTGCTAGTCCAATCCTGTTGTTGACACTTTGCCGCATTTGGACCGTTGATCTCGCATAGATACAACTAATTGCTGGCAAAGTAACTGAAGTTGGTGAAATAATTAAGGTACTCTCTCTCTCTCTCTCTCTCTCTCTCTCTCTCTCTGTGGTTGTGGTGGATTGTTGAATTGGGGCAAGCAGGTGGCTTGCATGGAATAATAAGTTAGTTTTAGTTTATGTTAGAAGTGTTTACTGTTTTGTGTAATATTGGATGATTTTTATTAAGTTGTTTTTATTTGATTAATTCATTTTAGGCTATTGCTAGTAATGATGTTATAGTTACCAAATGTATTGATAACTTTTCTATGCGTTTAAATTCATTATTTTGTTAGAAACATAGCTGAAAGTGAATAATTAAAGATGATTTGTTTCTTAAATTAAAATGAAATTGTGTAAATGAAATGCATGTTAACTCTTGCTTTGTGCTTTCATGAAATGACATTATAGGTATTTCTTATAAACTACTTTATAGCAATAGATAGGAGTTGGATGAAACTTACAAATCAAAGGTTGCGAGAATATATAGATGGAGTCCAACAGTTTCTGAATTTTGCATCCAACCATGCACACCCAGATGGAATGATTTCATGTCCGTGTAAACAATGTGTGCATACACATACGTGGCTTATAGATGTTGTACGGGCTCACTTAGTGTCAAAAGGGATTTGTAGGGGTTATAACCCTTGAATTTTTAATGGGGAATCATCATCTACACAAACTTCTTCTGAAATTCCTAATAGTCATGTCCAAGAAAACCTGCTAGAGTATGCCGATTTTTGTGACATGTTGCATGACATGTTTCCCATACAAGATATGGCATTTGGGCCAATGGAAGAAGTCTATATTGTGCAACAACCCACAGAAGGTCCTGCAGAAGGTCCTAATGAAGATGCAAATTGGTTTATGAAATTGCTTGAAGGTGTTAATCAACCTTGTTATAAAGTTTGTAAGCATTTTAGCAAATTGTCAACCATTGTACATTTGTACCACATAAAGTGTCTTAATGGTTGGACCAACAAATCATTTATCATGTTGCTACAATTTTTGCTTGATTTTCTTCGTTCAAATGCTAAGTTGCCAAAAGATTGTTATGAGGCTAAGAAGATTATTAAGGATTTAGGCTTGAGTTATGAGAAGATTCATGCTTGTCCTAGAGATTGTATTTTTATATTGGAATGAGAATGACAATCTTGAAGTTTGTCTAAACTGTAACCGTTCAAGATGAGAAAGTAATGAGTCTAAAGGTCAACAAAGAAAAAAAAAAAAAAAAAAAAAAAGAAACCTACAAAGATCCTACGGTGGTTCCCCTTAAAGCCAAGATTGCAATGACTATTTATGTCTCCTAAAACATCCAATTATATGAAGTGGCATGCCAAAGGTAGTGTGAATGACGAGTTACTGAGGCATCCTACTGATTCTGAAGCTTGGAAATCATTTGACTCTAAGTACATAAAGTTCTCACCTGAGCCTCGTAATGTAAGGCTTGGATTAGCAGTCGATGGATTCAACCCGTATAGAAATATGAGTAGTACTTATAGTACATGGCCTGTCATTTTAATCCCATACAATCTCCTTCTATGGATGTGCATGAAAAGGTCTTCTTTCATACTATCATTATTGATTCCCGGTTCAATCTCGCCCAAGAACGATATAGATGTGTACTTACAACCCCTAATTGAAGAACTGAAGGAGTTATAGGATGTTGGAGTAAAAACGTTTGATGTGTCTTCCAAAAAATTATTCCAAATGCATGCTGCATTATTGTGGACCATAAATGATTTTCCTGCATATGGTGATATCTCAGGTTGGAGTACCAAAAGTGTCTTGAATGTCCCCTTTGTAACTATGATAGCCAGTCTCATTGGTTGAAATATGGAAGGAAATTTAGTTATATTGGACATAGGCGATTCTTGGATGGTGATCATAAATTTCATAAGCAAAAACAATCATTTGATGGGCATGTTGTTATGAGATCAGCTCCTATTACGGTATCCGGAAAGGAAATCATGCTATAAACGGATGTTGTAATCAATCATGTGTTTGGGAAGAAAATAGTTAATTTGCCCAATAAAAGAAAAGGAGGAGAGAAAGCCTTAACTGTATGGAAGAAGAGAAGTATATTTTTCACCTTACTTTATTGGGAGGACTATGTGTTGCGTCACAATTTTAACATGATGCATATTGAAAAGAATGTAGTCGATAATATAATCGGCACATTGTTGAACTTGGATGACAAGACAAAGGATAACTTGAAGGCATGTCAAGACTTAAAAGATATGGGTATAAGAAGTGAACTTTACTTGGAAAATGTTGGGAATGATAAAATACGTATGCCACATGCCTACTACCATATGAATGCTAATGAAAAAATGGTTTTCTGCAAGTTTTGAAGAATATAAAAGTGTCAGATGGATATTCTTCAAACATCTCACGTTGCGTTAAACTCAAAGAATGCAAGATTAGTGGGATGAAGAGCCATGATAATCACATCTTAATGCAGCAACTTTTTCCAATAGCAATATGCGGATCACTGCCCCCCGAAGTGAGTAGGCCTTTAATTGGCTTATCTTGTTTCTTTAGGGAGATATGTTCCAAAGTACTAAATGTGGATGAACTTGGGGCTCTTAAGAAGAGAATTGCAGTGACATTGTGTGAATCAGAAAGGATATTCCCTCCCTCTTTCTTTACAGTGATGGTACATCTAGTTATGCATTTGGCTAGCGAAGCCAAAGTTACTAGCCCAGTTCATTATCGTTGGATGTATCTCATAGAGAGGTAACACGTACAGTAACTTTGTCTATCTAATTGATTGTTTTTCACACTAATTTCTCGTTGTTGATCTTAGGTTTTCCAATAAGTACTTGTCAAGACTTAAGTCTTACGTGCATAATAAAACTTATCCTGAAAGCTCCATTGTAGAAGAGTATATAGCAAAGGAGTGCTTAGCATTCTGCTCACGCTATTTTAAATCTGTTAAAACTGCATTCAATCGGGCTGTAAGGAATGTCGGGGAATCCATGGGTGCGGTGATGAGCATTACACTAGATTCAAATTCATGGATCCAAGTACATCGTTATGTGCTATTCAATTGTGAAGAAATCAACCCATTTCGCGAGTAAGTACTAAGTCATTGCGTATCCTATCATGGCATTCAAATACAATATTCTAACTTAACACTAACATGTTTGTCTACATAGTGTACACATAGCAGAGATCAAGGCTAATTTCCTTTTTTATGTAATCGATAATGTTATTCAAAAGCAGCACATGGAGAAATTCTGCAGCTGATTTAGGAACTATGTAAGTAAAACATATATATAAAACTTTATTGTTTATAATAGGTGATGTCAATGTCTATATATAAAACTTGGTTGTAACACTTTAGATAGCATACTTATAATAAACGTCATTGTCTATATTAGGTGATGTTAATGGATGCATCTGAGAAAAAGAAACTCTTTGATAAAGTTATATGGCTTGCTCGATATCCAAATAATGAAGCAAAACAGTTCAAGCATTATGTTATAAATGGTGTGAAGTTTCACACCAAAGACTCTAAGGCAACTAGGAAAACTCAAAATAGTAGAGTTTGTGTTGTTACTGAAGGTGGTGCTATTTATTATGGTGTACTAATCGATGTTATTAAGTTAAATTACTCTGACAAGTATCGATATGTACTATTCAAATGTCAATAGGTTGACATTATTAGTGGGAGAGGATGCAAAAAAGATGAGTTTGGATTTCCCCTTGTCAATTTTTTACGATTGATACACATGGGTGGTTGATTGATTGACGAGCCTTATGTATTAGCATCTCAAACTTAATAAGTGTTTTACGTGAAAGATGTGAGACATAAAGATTCGACGGTGGTGGTCAAAACAAATCCTAGGGAGGTGTTTGATGTTGGTATTAATACTTCACATGATGATGATGATAATGATGAAGTGGGTACCTATCTTGAGAATGTCCCTTACAATATAACTACTAATGATGCATGTGATGATGCATGTGATGATGCAAATGACAACCATGCTTGGACTCGAGTTAATGAAGAAGGAACCATTTATGATACACCATTGATCAGTGAGAATGAATTGCTTGAACAAGACTTTATTAATGATGAAGAGCTTAGCGATGATGTTTATGAGTCTAATGATGATGAGTCTTAGAGTTTCAAAACCTCTCTCTAGTTAGTTTCTTCTCCTTAAAATTGTTTGAAATTGGTTAGTAGATTTAAAAGCCATTCGTAGTTTTTCTATTTCTAGAAATCTTTCTAATTGAAGTGGAGCTTTGCTTGATTTTTAGTCTCTCTAATTGGTTTTCATGTATGATTCTCTTTGTTGAAATTGTTTAGGCCTTGTTTGGATTTTTTTTTTTTTTTTTTTTTTTGTCATCACTCATCACTCATTACTCATCACTCATCACTCATCACTTAAAATACCCCAATTTTTCCAAACACATCTTTTTAACACTCATCACTCAGTTATGCCTTTACTTTTTGTTTCAAAAAAAAAAAAAAAAAACCTGGAAGTCAACAAGTACGGCTAACCAATTTCTATCATGCGGCTGGGATTAGTTTTTTTAAAAAAAAGCGGCTGGGATTGGTTTAAAAAAAAAAAAGCAAAACAAAAAGTCAACAAGTGCGGCTACACAGAAAAAATTGTAAGGTTATTTACAAAAATGCCATTGAAAACAAAGTTTTGGAAACTGAAAACAGCTAAAATGTGTTTTCAGTTTCCATAACTCATAACTCAAAAATCAGAGAATTGAGTGATGGAAACAGAGTTATGGTGCTCCCAAACGGACTTTGAGTTATCGGTCCCACCATTTTTGAGTTATGAGTTATGGAAACAGAGTTATGAGTTATGGAAACTAGAAATCCAAACGGCCCCTTAGTCACTTGATAAAGTACTGTCTTTTTTAACAACATACACTGCATATGAACAGTAGAACATGTAAGTATGATTTCTGTTTAGAAACTATTCATTTTTTCTGTTCTTTTTCTACATGATCATGCATCAATATATTATTTTCTACATATTTGTTGTCTCCTTTTAGCTCCCAGTCTAGCCTGTGTAGTCCTGTTTCTTTCAATTTCTCGGGTTCTAAAGAGCCATTTAATAAGTGTTTTGTGTTGGTCTTTAGAGGTCATTTTATATGTTGAAAAGCACATTGAGCTTTACTTTATCCTATCATTTCAAACTAATTTTTTTTTCTTTAATGTTTGATAATTCAGCTGAAATGCTCACCTCCCCCCTTGAAAAGGCTTTCAAAGTATGCCCCATTAATTCACATTATGAAGGTTTGTTTATCACCTGTAGAACTCATTATATTGCTTGATAAGTTAAAATTGATGAACTGCAACATATAATGTATTCCCTCACTAAGTTGTTTGTAGGTCAAACTAGAGAAAGTAAATGCTATCATTGGTTCTGGTGGGAAGAAGGTTAAGAGTATTATTGAAGAAACTAGGGTAGAGGCAATTGACACACAAGATGATGGCATAGTAAGATCAGAAGAAGGCTTTATCTTTAATATATATATTTTTTTTTTGATATTTTAAATCCACAGTTTACTCTATTTGAGTGTGTAAATATGTATTTGATAATGGTTATAGACAATATTATATGTCTTTGATAATATATTTCTATGTTAATATTACGTTAGTTTGGAGACATTTGTGGTGTTGTTAATTAGTTGCATTTGTGGTATTGTGTTAGTAGAGCTAAAACTATTACAGATTCTTTGTAGCAGGTTAGTAAAAAAAAATAGTGGTTTTAATACCTGCTGGAAAAAAAAAAAAAAAAAAACCCTATAGCAACGGTCAAAAAACGCCACTAAAGGTGCATATATTATGATTTAAATGATGTTATATAGCAGCGTTTTTGCCCACCACTAGGGCTGTCCACGGGTCGAGTTAGATCGGGTTTGGAGCTGACCCATACTCGACTCGATGGACTCGGGTGACTAAAAATTAGACCCGCACTCGACCGAACATATAGGTCGGACCCAACGTTTCGGGTTGTCGGTTGGGCGGGTTGAAATCGTCGGTTTGGCGGGTCTGAACTACAGATTATGTAACAAAATAAATAAAAACAAATTATCAATAAAATATATCAAAAAAATGATTTATTTTAAGTTTGGGTGTTAATTTTTTAAGTTAATGTTTTGAGTTTGCTAAGTGATAACTCGAATCTATGACTAAACAAATCAAATCAATAACTATAAAAATTTTTTTACATAAATGATAGGAATATTATTAAAAGAGAAAAAGAGTTTACAAAGAAAAAGTTTACAAGTAGAGGCCCATTTTCAAAAACACAACCCACCTAAAAAAATCCCCATGCCAGCAAAATGAAAAAAGAAACTACCAAAGCCTTGCCAGCAATCAACTATAAGGAAGACCACCACTAGTCTCTTCTTAGGAGCTTTGTTGTGTTGCCATAAGGCGTTGGTACTCCGTCAGTAAGCCAATAGAGGTAGAGACATGGTGGAAAAAGAATGAGGTAGAGACACGGTGATTACAGGCGCAGCTGGAGAAAGAGACTCTCAACACTGGAGAGAGCTTGAAAAGTGAGAAGTGGAAAGTGGAACTAAAGACAGGAGGAGAAAGATCCGGATTTTTTTATTTTTAGTTTGAGTTGATGTTTTTATTTTGCGTGCAAGTCTCATGCTAAAGTGCAAGCCAGCTATATACAACCTGCCTAGAAACTAATGAGATGAAAAAAATAATAATTTTTGAAGATACGTGGTAGATTTTCTACAAATGAGAGAAAGACATGTGCTGGAAAAAATTTTCAACCTTACCACTTTGCCTTAAAATCGGTGAGGGCTGAAAAAAAATATAATTTTTGGAAGATAAGGGGTAGATTCTCTACCAATGAGCGGAAGACACACGGGGGAAGAGAAATTTTAAAAACATTTCAAATGCACTTCGGGTGAGTCGGTTTATACGGGTCTTTGATTCTTCAACCTGCCACCCGAACCGAAATTTTGGCTTTCCAAGAAAATAGACCCGTATCCGACCGACCAGGCCATTTGGATTCACCCGCCGGGCTTCGGTTCGGTCGGATTCGGTTGGTTTGATCGGGTCTTTGGCCCGTTGGACAGCCCTACCCACCACTAAAAGGTTTACACATATAGCGGCATTTCTCCGCACCGCTAAAAGTTCAATGAGTTCGTTTTAATTGATTCCCTATAGCGGCGGACATAACTGCCGCTAAAAGTCAATTGACACAAATTCTGACCTCATATGGCGGGGGTTTTCTGCCTGCCGCAAAAAACCAAAAACGCCGCTAAAGGTGCATATATTATAATTTAAATGATGCCATATAACAGCGTTTTTGCCCACCGCTAAAAAGTTTACACATATAGCGGCATTTCTCCCCACTGCTAAAAGTTCAATGAGTTCATTTTAATTGGTTCCCTATAGCGGCAGATATAATCGCCGCTAAAAGTCAATCGACACGAATTCTGACCTCTTATGATGGTGGTTTTCTGTCTGCCACAAAAAACCAAAAACACCACTAAAAAGTATATTTATAGCGGCGTTTTTTGTTACCGCTGCAATAGAGCTATTGCAGCAATGCAAGACTGGTGAGTAGAACCGCCGCAATAGCCCCTGCTACAATAGGTCAAATGGACCTTTAGTGGTGGTTTTCTAGGATTTTGCGGCGGTTTTGGCCCACCACAATAGTCTATTTTTTTGTAGTGCCAAAATGTGTTAAGTTGGCCTAAGACTAAGCCCTATTTTGTGGACCGTGAATTTGAATGAGTTATAAAAGAATAAGTTGAATTAAGGTATTTAATAAAAATGACACTATTTATAATTACAAACTTAAAAAAATTATTTTATATTTAAAATAATCTACACATGATAAATCTTCATAAAAATGTGGCCACGCTTTGCTGTGAAAGACATAGCATGCCGATAATATGGTTAATATTACATAATTTTGCCATGATCATAGTGGTAGTAGTACAAAGAAATCAATTCAATTGAGGCTAAAGTTGTACTTAATATATATATATATATATATATATATATATATATATATTAAATTGATGGCTTTTTGCAAATAAGAGTTCAATGATAATATCACCATCAAGATATTGGAAGAAACTAATAACTTTTTGTAAAATGCCTCACTTCAAATTATTAATTTAGACCACAAAATGTGTTGAGTTGGTCCTGCTCTAGCTCAATATATCTTCTTTGTGATTAGATCGATAATAATTTCCTTACGATGCATAAACTCACTATTATATAAATCCAATTGTCCACAACTTGGTTCTCCAATAATCTCAAATTATCAGTCCAAGGAGCATTATTTTTTACTGCCAATATATCACTATTCCCGATATACTTTCAAAGAACTCAAGAAAAATTTCTCCTAACTTGTTAGGATTGCCAAGTCTTTCCTTTATATCTACAAGCTTTTTTCTTGTGGTTATTCAACGGCATCAATATATTTCCTTTGCTCCCACTGGCTTCATCTATGAAATCCGTCCACTTTTTGATTACTTGAGAAGCCAAGAAAATTACATTTTTGCTCCATTTCTGATCCTTTGACCTCTTATTCAGTCGTCGTAATTCTTTTCCAATTCCGGTTTCGATGATCGCTTTGTAATTGAAATCCATATCAAATAAGCTTTGAAGAATGTAAACCAAAGAAGCGTTGGAATATATATAAATATATATATATATATATATATATTTTTTCTATGGCTTCAACGTCAATTATTTCTTCACAACATTTTATCATGGCAGATGAGGCATCTAGTCCACTTTTTCTACACTATGGAAAAAGTCTTGGTGCCATACTTGTCTCTCAACCTCTGGTTAGTGAGAATTACAAGTGAAAGGTTCTTTGTTCTTGTTTTGAATAAATTTTTTCAATCCCTTAAATACTTTAGCAAGTAGAGCCCAAAACCCTAGTCATGGCCGAATGAATGTCAAGCTAGGTGACAAGCTCTTAAACACTTCCTTTTGCTTAAGTTGACCTTAAGTTTTTGTCTAGCACTTGAATTATAACTGTAGGACACAAAAAACGTGTTGGGCTACGTGAAGCCTAGTTGTATTTAATTTGGATTATAACTTAACCCGATATAAAAGTGTTACGATTTTTAACGGAGATTTTTTTAGGTTTAGTCCATAGAGCAGAGGCTTGGGCTAATAGAAATTTTTGGCCCGTTTTTTATCCCATTGTATATTCTCTATGCAAGAGTGAAATATCATTGTTTCATATTAGGGTTTAGTATATTGTTTTGAGAGAGAGAAAAAAAAAGTACTACCGCTTCTTGTATTTTTCTCATAGTGAAATTATTGCAACTTCGTGGACGTAAGCAAATTGTCAAATCACGTAAATATTGTTTTATATGTTTATTTGCTTTGACACATTTTTTTTCTTCTACTTTTGAATATTACAAATTTGAGAATTTCGTGAATATTCTATACAAGACATACATTTTGTACACAATTTTTCAACACTTAACAACAACAGATCTAAGTCATCTAACACAAAAGAAGGGATCTAAAGGAAGTCATTCTTGAAGGTGAAGTTTTGGCTGTAATCCATGCCATTTTAAACCCAACACAATCCCCGTATTGGTGATTATCGAAATCTTTCCAATCTTGATCTAGGTACTTTTGGTTTGCTACCTGATGAGTCCAGAAAATCAGCACCGTCCTATAGTCATTGATGAAGCAAACATACGTTACGCATTTATGGTGAGCATTAAAGTGGAAGAGTAATAGACGGAACAACAGTAACAAAGAAGTAATGCATATCAAAACACCAGCTTGTAACGCCTTAGCCATTGCTGAAAAATGCAGAGATCTGTTGCCCATTACTGGAGAGATAACTATAAAAATGAAAGGGGAACAAGACAAAGGTACACACAATTCTCATCCCAAAAATTGCTCCCAAGTTGAATTCTCTCTCAATACACATCAAGTAAATATTTTTTTGATTTAATCATCGGAGAGTTTTTGGCAAACACCAACCCAGTGTATTCCTTTCTGTTTCACTTTCCACTGCAGGTTCTACTTTGGACGAACCCGTTTCCATCGTCCATCTGCACAACGGTTGATTTCTTGCATCATCACAACCATAAGTGGGCCCGTTCTTTTTTTGTGGTTAATTGGATCTATCCGTATCTCCATTCTCCACTCTTTTGACTTTTTGTATTATATGAAAAGGAAGGAGGGGATAGCTTCCTCTTATTTATAAATAAAATTACAATGGACCTATACGGACTTTATTGGCTTATATATTCTAACAATAACAACCAAAAAAAAAAAAAGGTAGAATTAAAATGTCTCCGATGGTTTTCTTTAAAAAAAAAAAAAAAAAAAAAAAAAAGAAGGTCGGCTCCCATGCCCTCACAAGTCATAGGAGAGAAAGGATCGACGGGGTAAGACTTGGAGTACTTGAGAATGAGAGAAAATTTTCTTCTCTCACTTCTGTTGTCACTTTTCTCTCCTCTTGTCCTCTTCTTCCTCTCCCTTCGTCTTTCCCGTTATTTCCATGAACTCTTTCTGATAAAAAGTTACTATAATGGCCAAATCGAACCTCCATTACAACACTCATTTTGCCACCTACGAGCTTATTCTTGGCTGCCCATCTTTGTATTTTACCTGAAGTAGTTTTTGGCACACTCCCACTTTTAACAAGAACCGATAGTCCAAGTTCAATCTTCTCTTCCTCCGAAACCTTTTTCTTGATTCCTTCACATATGCTCCTCAACACCGTCATATCTTTTACACTTCTCTGCACCTCTGCAACAAGCACAATTGCATTTGAGACCTTAAACGCGGCAAGGCAACCTCCTCTAAGAAACTTTGGACAACTCTTGTAAGCAGTAGTTTCTATGTAATGAGGATGGATTTCTAGGTTGTTATGGAGCTTGATGGTGTCTGAACATCGACCAGTCACAGAGAGAAACCTCTCTTCTCCTATGACAATTCCTTTATCGCCTGTTCGGACAAAGCACCGGCTCACCTTTTTGCTGAGTCTCCCTTGAAACACCTCTCGAGTTAAAGACGGGTGGCCAAGATAACCAGAGGCATTACTAGGGGATGAAATCCAAATCTCTCCTTCAATCCCATTCTCAACTGGCTCACATGTTTCTTCATTGATTACAATAATGTCCATGCCCTCTTCTTCATTATTCATGCACCATGGAGCTAGTCTTGCACTAGGCAAGAGCTTGTTGTGAGTTGGAATGTTTGGAAAAGAAGTAGAATCTTCATTGCCTCTCCACGCTGTTGAAACAAACGTGCAATTCTCTGCTAATCCATAAGATGGAGATATACATGATGGGTTCAACCCAAAAGGCTTAAACACATCCACAAATTCTTCAATTGACTCCCTGTAAATAGGCTCATTAATAATAATTAGGTTTCTCAAACTCCATAGAGTAATAGGTAGTGTTCCTTTGCCAATCCCACCTCGCTTGACCACAAGTGGCAACGCGAAAGATGGAACCGGAGTGCAAATTGCACTGAACTCTGAAATTAACTCAAGCCATAGCCTTGGACGATTAACAAATGCTCCTGGTGATGTTAGCACACATGTTGCACCAGATACTATGGTCAATAATAGAAACATAAGACCACAGTCACGGTACTGAGGCAACCAAGAGACTATTATACTGTTTGGATGAAGATCATAGGATTTTCTAGCCATTCTAACGTTGTGAGCAGCTGATCCTGCGGTCACAAGCACTGGCTTTGGGATCTCAGTTGCACCAGAAGTGTACTGAACCAAATACACCTCGTCTGGTTTGCAACCATTGTACAATGAAAAGGAAAATTTAAAGCCTGCCTTGTTATCTTTGATATCATCCGCGGAAACCCATTTCAGATTTTGCAACATCTGTGCAAGCTTCTTGTCATTGAAAGGTGATGAAATGTATTGCTGAACTTTTGTGATGTAATCCCGGTGAGCTATAGCGGCTTTAGGCTTTGTTTGTGAGAGAGCTCTAACAAGATGGAGATAGTTTTGTTTTGGAAAAGAAGGGTCTGGTGGGAAAATCAGTACGCTCAAGAGGCCAGCTCTTTGGCACCCAAAGATGATTTCAACGAGCTCAAGTCCAGGTGAGCATAAAATCACAACTGTGTCACCTCTTTGTAAAGGAATGAGTAGCTGAGAAGAAATGGACTGCACAGAATCATTGAGTTGAGCATAGGTGAGTGTTTTGGTTGCATGGTTCGAGCCATCCTCAGCCCAAATGAAGGCTGGCTTGGACCGGAAGGCTGGTAAATTAGCCCAAAGTGGAAGGTACAGATCGACCACAGGTTGGTCGGGGAAACAAGGGTCATAATTCTCTAGGTTCATATTGTTGTTTGTTTTACTCTGTATTATTGACACATGAAGCTCTCTTTTGGGCCATTTTATAGTTGCAAGAATTACGTGCATGTTGAGGATAAGATGCCTGTTACTGTCGCGAAAATTACAAAGACTAGAAGAGAGTACAATGCATAAAGTATAAAGAGATATTCCACCAGAATATACTTACTTATAATTGTGACATATATGCAGAAAAAACGTGTTCATATTGATGAACCGTTAACCACAATGCTTTTTTATGACTATTTCCAGTATATCCCCCGCAGTCCAATACTATATTTTTGGATTATTAGGAAATACGAACAGTTTCCCTAATATCATAATGCACCTCTCTCATCACAAATACTTCCAAATTTGCAAAGTTTAGAAATGTTGCCCTTATCAAAAAAAAAGAAAAAGAAATGTTGCCAGATAGAACACAGATCAGAATTTGGAACTTAGTACAATTGAATGGTTTGACAATCTAGAAAGCACGGACGTGGCTGGGAGGGTGCCGCACTGGAGCCCGACGCGGGGTGTGGCGTTCGACGCGGCTACCCGCGCGTCAGTGCCGCGTCTGAGTTTTTTTTTTTTTTTTACGGACTCGCGTTGACTCGGCTCGATTCACGCCAAACCGGGCCAATATCGGCCAGAAAAGGATCGTATCAGCCGTATCGGGACGTCTCGGCCAACGAACGAAACGGCCGAAACATGCCGAAATCTTCACTTAATCTCGCCGGAACCGCCGAAATCGGCTTTTAATGAGACCCAAACATCTTAAATCTGTCATTCCTCAATTTTTTTAGAATATTTTAATAGTAAAAATATATAGAAAATATGAATAAAAATATTTTTAATAATTTTTTAATCGCCGAGTCCCGCCGCACCCGCACCTGCTCCCGTACCTGTACCCGAGTCCCGAAACGCACTCGTGCTTCATAGCAATGACAATACATATTATCTCTCTCTTTTGTGTGTGTGTGTATAAGAGTGTGCGCTGTGTTTCCATGGTTGCTTTATGTGATCTAGCTAGGCTACAATACAAAGACATTGGCCAATAATAACCAAAGATTCTGCTTTATACCATACCGATGCCTAACCCATAATATATGCTACAACGTTGTCCAATAGAGAATGTATATTTTTACTTTGTTCACATTTTTAAATGTCATTTAGAAAAAACATGATTGGATGTCAAGTCGTTTTTCTTTCTTTCTTCCAACGTTAAATACAGGCTCTTACATTCACATCCGGACTGCCAAATGGGATATGTAGGATAAAATTAGCATTAAAACCCAAAAACTACCCAACACCAGGACTTGTAAAAACTTAGAATTGCAAAAAAATTTGTAATACTGCTACAGTACCATCGTAAATTTACAATGATACTGTAGCAGCATTGTAAAACAAAATAATAATTTTTTATTCTCACCTATATATATTGTCTCTCTCTCTCTCTCTCTCTCTCTCCAAAACATTCTTGGTCTCACATCTCTCTCACAGTGGTCCATTTTTTCTAGCGTGGTCATGGGTCCGGCAGAGTGGGTCGAGATGGTGGTTCGGCGACGTGGGTTGAGATTGGTGTGGTGGTTGATCGAGTGGGTCAAGATCATTGAGCAGTGGAGATCGGCGTGGTTCGTGGGTTTTGATCGAGTGGTTCATGGGTTTTGATCGGCAGTGGAGATCGGTGTGGTTCGTGGGTTTTGATCGAGCAGTGGAAATCAAGAGGGTCGTGGGTTTTGATCAAGTAGTGGATTCCGCATGGTTGGACTTTGGATTTTGGATTCGGATTGGTTGGTTTGGTGGTGGTGTGGTGATGTTGTGGTGGTGGTGTGGTGATTGATGATGGTGGAGGTGGGGGTTGCCGTGGCAATGGCGATGGTGGGCAGAGGGCAGTGGGCATGGTGGTGGCTTGGTGGTGTCGAGTTTGTTTGGTTATTTTTTAATGGGTTTGTGGTTGGTTTTTGGTTGGTTTGTGGCTGGATATTTGCTGGGTTTGTGATGAGTTTGGTGTCATGGTGGTTGCTGTGTGGTGGTGACTGGGTTGCTGTGTAAATGGGTGTATTGGGTTTTCTTTGTGGTACTTGGCCACTAGTTGAGAGAGAGGAAGGGAGACAGAAATTTTAGAGAGAATGAAATATATTTTATTGTATAATTTATATTATTTTAATGTGTTGTATTGTAAAATAAAAGTTAGGATACTAAATGTATTGTATAATTAATAAAGTAATTTTTTGGGATGGTAAAATATGATAGGATGTAAAATCCGGATGAGAATGCTAGACCTTAACAACATGGAGGCCAATTGTATTGTAGACACAAGAAGAAAAGACTAGATTTTAGAAGCTTATGGGGGTAGTCCACTCCCAAGCCCATATAGGTAATTCCTAAGCCCATATAGGTAAATCCCAAGATCCAAATAGATTTTACCTAAAAATTCGTGAATATAATCGCAACCTTAACCATAATTCAAAGAAAAAAAAAAACAAAAGGCATTGGTATGGCTCAGTAAAACTGTAAAACATAAAGAGTTGTCCAACACCACTCATACCATGTCTAATGATTATCAGTGTGCTCCAATTACCATCCTGTGTGTTCTTTGATCTCCATTAAACTTTTCTTTCATTCCTTCGATATCTGCTCCAGTCACCATCCAATGCACATCCTCTTGCTCAATTCTCATTCCTCTCATGTTTTTGTAGCATGTGAATCAGAGTCAGGTCACAGTAATTACCACCCAATTCACAAATGTTTTATGAGACCAAAACATAGTTGTATACCATAGAGGATTGAGAATTCCTCAGATAGCTTATGTGCTCTTATGAGAAATATAAGTACCAGGTTACTCGTTACAATAACAAATATAATAGGATACCAAAAAAGAGTATTATCCGGCGGGAGGGTTGTCTACAAAATTGATCAAAGATTCCTTAAACTGCCCAAAGTTAGTAGAATGCTGATTAAGTGGAGAACAGTGTTGCAGAAGGTGGACAAGACCCAGCATTTTTTTCTTTTTGGTCAGAGAGGGAGATATGAAGAGGATATATCATGTTTCAGGTGTATATACCCAACTCGCTCACAACACGTGGGACCCACCATAAACTTAATAATATAATACCCTTTTGAGGGAGACATGAGGCCACATTGACTTGAGAAAGAGAGAAGCAGGTCAGAGAGCGCAACCAGCTATTCACTGTATAGATGTAACACTTGAGAGTCACTAGCCTCATTGATATTTCACTTGAAGGAAACAAAAAGACTGCAGTAAAACCTTAAGATGGTATTTTCAAAAGCTAATTTATAAATAATGCAGGACAAATTCACAGATTCAGAGACTCTTTTCGGTACTAGGGCATGCTAAATCTTAAATAAATAAATAAATAAACTAGTTTGGAAATCCCAGTAGTATCCATCAAGAGTGCCAAACCACCTTCAAAGGTTTTTTGTAGCACTGTTCTATTAAATCCTATAATAGACATGTAGACAACTTAAAATTGCTGTCCTTCAACTAATATTACAGAATCCTAGCAGAGACGGTCTTTATTTAATCTCACAGAAGATTTACTGAATATAGTTTAACAAACTGATCTCCAAAGGCTTTGAATGTAGGAACTTTCAGCGCCAAAATTTCCCATTAGACTACCATTCTTGCTCTTGCATTGCTCTGAAGTACATGCGCCCAGACTGATGGATGGACAGAGATGAATGATACCTGAACTTCTCATTTCAATCTAAATCATTGTCCCCAAGCACAGGCCCTATATCACATGGCATGAAGGGTAATAAGCATCACAAAGAGATGAAGAATAACTAGCAGAGAAGTTGACTGTTTCAAGCTCTTTAATAATCCCTAAGTGGCATACAACTTCACATGGAACCTATTTGGATGAAAGCTCAAGCCTACCAAGGTTTAATAATAAACACTACTGAATAAAATACGGATAGCTGCCCCTAAAGTATTTACAGGACACGATCATGTTGTTATATCACATGAAAAATAAAATCTTCCTGGAAAGAAAATAGACCCAATCAGAATGAATAAATTAGAAATGCCTGTGCAGGTTTTGTTCAACAAGACCTCTTTAACTAAATAAGAAAATATCCAACCTTCGATTATAGAATGAAGCAAAACATTTCCTTTGGGGCCTGGTGGCATCCAGCTCCCTCCTCATTAATAGGTGGATTCACACACAACAATTCCTTTTTTTTTTTCAGTTCTCTTTTAAAGTCTTACTCAGAAGCTTAATAAGGTATAAGCAGGGAGTCCAGCTTCTGGTATTCAACTCTACTTAGATCTATTGACCAAGTATATATACCTCTTTGTGCGGGTCTTGAAATTGATTTTTAAATTACACAAAAAAAAAATACTAGTGATAGTTCAAAACTGCATCTGTACCTTCGTTTAAACTTCAATCACAGGAACAAGAACAAACGAAATCCACAAAGGGAAGTTCAATATGAAATATTTAAGTGAAAGGCAACAAACATTCTAATGGATGTGTTAAGAATGAAGATCTCCAGAACAACCTACTCTACAACAAGTACTGAGCCATGGGTTTTAATCCCTCAATCACCAATGTCATATAATATAAGGGTTTTTTAGGTTGCTGATAATTACAAATCCTGAGAGTAATAGATTCTTAAAGAGTTTAAAGTTACACAATTAAAATTTCCAAGAGTCGACATTTATTTTGTTCAAAGTTACTCAGAATTTGAATTTAACACCATATTATAAACAACATTGTATATATATATATATATATATATATATATTTGTCCTTTCATTTGGTTAACTAAAGAAATTATAATTTGTCCTTTTATTTATAATTTTTTACCATTATAGATAGTTTTTTAAATGATTAAAATACCTTTAACAATTGATAAACATCTTAACAGTGACCCAACCCTCCATAAAGAGAGATAGTCACCCAACTGAGCAATAACCCAGCCCCCGCCCGTGGCGGCTCCTCCCTCCATCTTGCCATCTGACAAATTCCGGCCAAAGAGAAAGAGAGGATCCTCCTCCTCCGGCTGTTGCACACCCCTCTGGACCCAAGTGAAAACCTGAAAAACCCAACAAACCTCCAGCCAAAGAAGGGAATGACAACACTGTCACGTATAATTCAAATTTCTCTAACAGTTGACGAAGCATCTGACTCTCCACAATATCACTCGCAACAAATATTCCAAGTGCCAAACTCAAATGAAAATGTTATAGTCCTTCCATGTTCAGATAACTTTGCACTTGAGGATGGTTGTTCTAGCCCAAAATTGGACCTTCCACTTTCAGGTGAGCTTTTCACGAAGGAATGGTAACTCAAATTCACAAACCTTTTGATGTAAGAGGCCTGCCCACTCCTCATGAGATGCCACACAACAACTAATAGAACTAAAAGGAGAGGATTAACTTTTTCTTTGATTTGTGACAACTTTTTCATGCATTATATTAACTGTTATCTAGAGTATCTCCAATTCTCAATGGAACATTCATCATTTAACTACTTTATTCCCTTCTAGATTTTTTCTTCTTTTTTTTGGGTGGGCTATTAAACTCCTCTATCACTTAAAGGCAGATAGCGGGAAAGGTGAGCTATAGCTTCATTGTTCATCATCCCCTCGCTACCAATTTTGGCAGAAGAGGGGGATGTGGGAGGAAGAAACCTAATGGCCAGTTAGCTAATTTCCGGCCAACTCTATTCTACTCCCCCTCCATCCAAACTGGCCATAAGAGAAGAGTGTCTTCTCTTAGGTCCTTTTCTTTTTTCTGTGCAACACAGGAAAGCACCCTCTTTTTGTAATCCCCACAGCTTTCCAGATATTGTATTGAACACATGGCATAGCTAGGACCTTCAAATCATAATTGAGCCTATGTTCAAACCAAACCACCCCCTATTTGAATAAGATTGGAAAGAATGCTTGCCAAGCTACAACAAGTGAATGCTTCTCCCAACCATTAAAAGAAAGGCTTGACAAAGGAAGGGAGATGTAACATAGGAATGATTCGGAGAGGGAGGGAGAGGACCTGATTCTCAAAGATTCTAGAATGTACAAAAAATGTATGCAAAAAGAAAAAGGAAAAACACACGCACTAAATTATATGAAAAATAATTTACAACTCAAAACAACCTCCTTCAAGTGGAAACTATGTTTTTCTTTTCTTCCTTCAATTGACATTCATGATTGTGCATTTATTGTGTTCCAAATTTTTGCATTCCCTCCTTAGATAGACTAAGTGACAAGGTAATGGTCAAGGTGTTTCTTCTATATTTTCCAAACAAACAGGTATTGAAGATAATCTTAAACTTATATGATGCCTCGACATGTAGTTTTTTATTTTCTTCATATGGAAAGAGTAGACAAATTTCCTTATTCTTTCTTTAACATCACATGCCGATTAATTTCTTTCCTCAGCATATTTAACATCATATTTAACAGATTTCAACATGTGTGGCCAAGTAGTTCTATTCTCCAAAAGGCAAGGAGAGTCTACAGTGGATAAGGGTTTTCTCTTCTTCAGTTCCTTACAACCGATCATTTAGAATACGTGTCCAATACATGTTAAACAATGACTCCAGTGTCGATTTGGCAGGCAAAAACACAATGCACATGTGTCTTCCTTCGTTACAGATTAAAGAGGACAACTCACATTTGACAACACATGTCTATTCAACACGCATCAAAAAATCATTACAAGAATCAGATTCGAAATGTTAGTTAGCCATGTCACAAAACACCTAAAAGATTATCCAAGAACCAAAATACTTAAAAGGACATAAGAAATAAATACAGAAATCAAACCCCCCCAAAAAAATAAAATGCATACTCCCACTGAGAATCGGAAGCACAATTGCAAAACAATCGGAACACAACTTCGGATGTAACAGCTATTCTAACAAAAATACAATCCATTTCCCAAAACGCGCAATAAGCAGAATAACGAGCATCAGAAACACAATTTTTTTTTTAAACTTCTAAGACGCCAAACAAACAATGCCATACTTACTCCATAACAGTTCCAAAAACCCATCCACGATAATCAATCAAGTTCAGATACAAATGAAAATTTTGTAGCAATCAACCCTATGAGCTCAAATTTCCACAATCCAGTAATAACATAACTTGCAAGAATTACAAAAATTCGACCTTTTCTACTACTCATGCAAGAAAAATCAAGAATCATAGCGAAGGTAATCATACCCAAGATTGAGAATGCTATTAATTGGATCAATCATCTGATGCTGTTGATGGTGCTGCTGTTCCTCCTGCTGTTGTTGCTGCTGTTGCTGTTGCTGTTGCTGCTGCTGCTGTTGCTGTTGATGCTGCAAACTAGCTCCGGCCGCGACAGCAGCCGCACTTGAAGGAGCTCCTTTCGCTTCAGCAAGCCGCCACATATACCACGACGCGACGGAGCGGTAAGGCCTCCACTTGTCACACAATTGATCCATCTGCGAAGGGCGAGGCAATTCGTCGAGATTGTAGAGTAACTGAACACCTTTACGAACATTGAGATCATTGATCGGAAGCACGTCTGGTCTGTGCAGCGAGAAAATCATGAACATGTGTACGGACCAAGAGCCAATCCCATTGACCATAGTGAGCATAGTGAACAGCGACTTGTCGTCCATATTTACAATCGCCGAATCGGATAGAATTCCGTTCTGGTATTTTCTCGCTAGGTCGTGAAGGTAACTGGCTTTTCGGCCGGAGACGCCGATTTGGCGGAGCTGCTGAGGGGTCAAGGCGAGAACGGTGTCGGGGAGGACGCCGGCCTCGCCGCCGCAGAGGGAGATGAAGCGAGTGTAGATTGAAGTTCCGGCTTTGTACGCGAGCTGCTGGTAGAGAATGCTTCTGGTTAGGGCTAAGAATGGGGTTTGGAAAGTGTCGAACACTGGTGGTTGGTGGATATCGATTAAGGGAGAGAGAACCGGATCCGAGCTTCGGAGATGGCGGAGAGCGATTTCGACCTCGCCGTCGCAAGAGAGAGACCTCGCCGCGATTCGGGGTATGGATTGGATTGCGCGGGGCTGAGCGGTTTTCGATTTGGTGGATTTCGGTTTCGGAGTTTGGGTTTGGGTTTGGGTTTGGGTGGTGATTGCAAGGGTTTGAGGGGAATTCGGGTCGGGCGAGAGTTTTCGGATCTTTCGAGGACGGAAGGGGATTTTGGAAGGGGGAGATGAGGTTTGGGCTGGGGCTGGGGCTGCGGCTGCTTCTGCTGCCGCATTGGTTATTTCGGTTGGGGAATTAGTTATTTCTGTTGCGGTTGGAGTTGGTGCGGTGGCTTCCACGATTGCGGTGGTTGTGCTGACAGTTGTGGTGGTGGTGGTGGTGGTGGTGGAGTCAAGGTGGGGCTCCGTTTGGGTTTGTTCACCCATGGATTGTGGTCTTTGGAGGTGGAAAATGTGATGATGTGGGTGGTGGGGGATTGGTGGGGTTTAGGAAAATGGTGGCAGTATTGTAGGCATAATGGTGTTGGGGATGTGATAGTTGTGTGTAACTGAACTGATTGAAGAGTATTTTGGAGAAGGGGAGATAGATAGTAGAGAGATAATGAGGATTGACTAGGACTATTAAGTTTAAACCTTATAGTTTAAAACTTTAAAGAGGAAAACCACACAACTCGGTCACTTTTTTTTTATGATTTCTCTCTCTCGCTTCTCTCAGGGTATACGAGTCTGGTGGTGTCCGGTTCCGTCCCAGGTGGAAAGGTTTCATCCTATTAGAACTGCTGCTTCACGCTCTCTCCTATTGCGCGTGTTACACGTGAATCATCAATTATCATCTTCCTCGACACTAGAATAAGCATGACATGAGTATTCAAATGTGAACCTATCTCCAAAAATACTTTTTTTTTTCTTTTTTTCTTTTCTGAGAATCCAAAAATACTTTTATCTAGTAGCGAGTAAAACTGGCCACATTTGATTTGTGATAAAAATATTATGAAAAATTTTGAAAAATTTCTCCTTTTTTTAGTAGTGAAAATCTGGGATTACAATTTTTTGTACCACAATTTTGATATGGTAAATTATGAATAGTAGAGAAAAAATTATTGATCTACTTGAAAGTAATATAGACGGCTACTTGCTGTCTGCTGCATCAAAATTGTGACACAAAAAATTGTACTCTTAAAATAACTTTGTTTAGTAAAGTGGTTTCAAACCATATTTTTACAAGAACAATTTTTCAAAGAAAGGTTGAAAGATGAAAAGTAATAGTAGCAAGTAATTGATTTTAGTCATTCCTCGTATAAAGTTATTGACTCTAGAGATTTAGTGACATGGAGAAAACAAAGCTGTTTCACATATCAACAAAACCATAAGCGTCTCTTATTTTAAAGAGAGAATCATGAATTATTCATATTTCTTTTGATGGATAGAGAGGCAAATAAAAAACTAGAATGTAGAAATTTATAAAAGAATCATACAAAGTAGATATTATTATTTTATAATTTTATATCAAAACAATTAGATGAATTTACTCATAAAAGAAATGGATAATTACAGATTATCCAGCTGTGGTTTAGCCCAAATTTAACTTACTCACCCGTAGTTTCATTTTTGACATTTTACCCACCTGAAGTTACTTCTGTTTAATCTCTGTTACCCACCTTTGTTAAAAAAGAGGGGTAAATAAGTCTTTTTACACTCATTTTATGTCTCTCTCCTCTCAAAACAAGAAAAACAAAAAAACAAAAGAAAAACAAGATTAAACCACGGTGATTCCACCCTTCATTCCAAATTTTAAATTCCCATAACAATAGACTTGAATCATCCGTGACCCAATCCAAGACTTCCACTATCATTGATTCATTGATATCTTAATACATGCAGACAAACCATAAATGATGCAAATGACATGATCTGTTGAATGGAAAAAGAACAAAAAATAAAAATTGTGGGGAAAGGGGATTGAGCTGGATGTAAGAAGACATCCAACAAAGCAAAAATAGAAGAACCCAAAAAAATAAATAAATAACAAGAAAAGAAGAAATAGAGGCACATGACTGTGCCATTATTTTTATTTTTATTTTTCGTTCTTTTTTTCTATAATCAATTTTTATTTTAGTTTCAAATATGCTTATCATGGATCTGGGTAAGAAGACATGATCCAGCTCAATCCTCTTTCCCTACAATTTTTATTTTAGTGGAAACTGGATGTAAGAAGACATGATCTTCGTTGATCCGTTGAATGGGTTCATGGGTGTCACTCACTTCATTTCTAAGAAACTGATATGCTTATCATGGATCTGGGTTTAAGCAAAGGAATGGAGCCACCACTAGCAACACCGATGATCCACCACACCCACGATGACATCGCAACCAAGTTGCGTCCACCGTAACAACCCAAAATCTCAGATCAACCACCACCTAAACCAAAATCGCAACCTACACATCACACTCCTCAAAACCTAGACCCAAATCAGTCATGCTCCTCCTCCACAAATCAAATCCCAAATCAAATAAGAAGTAATGGAAAGAGTAGTAAGCGATTTTTGCCTTTAATGATGATTCTTGGACTAATAAATCAAGTGGGTGTCATTGTAGTATCTAAGATCTCAGGTGGGTGAGCAAGCGTGAGAAAGTTCGTGGGAGAGGAGTGTTTGATCTGATTTCTTGTTTGATTTTTTGATGAAACTTGTTAGAGTAACGAAAAAATTAGAGATGGGCTACAGAGCATAAATGGAATGAACCATGAATGGGTAAAGTGTCAAAAATGAAATCACAGGTAGGTAAGTTAAATTCGAGCTAAACCATAGGTGAATAATCTGTAATTATCCCTAAAAGAAAAGTACACGTCATAATAGTGGTAGTTGATGAGAGTTACTAACTTCAGAAAAACACACACAAATAAGTTAGAATATTTAGAGCTTTTATGATAAGTTGTTAACTATGATGTTTCTAAAATCATATTTATTGAAATGAGTGAATTGTATTTTGTCAAACCATCAATCATTTAAATAAATATCAAATTAGTGATAATTAATATTAGTTTAAAACTTCAAATATTGATTGCAAGGGAAAATTTAGTCCATCATTTTCAAAATGGACGAATAGGATTCTACCAACTCAATATTAGTTGGTAGAAAAACTCAATATTAGCTCCTATCAAAAAATTTTTTAAAAAACTCAATATTAGTTAGTGTTACCTTGAAAACTCTAAAAGATTTAAGTCCCTTTTAACAATGTATTTTTTAAACTGTGCGCAACTATGTTTTTTTTTCCAATTTTACTGACTCAACCTAAGTCCAATTGCCAAGAATCTTATAATTCAAGTATTTGATTGATATTTTCTCTAGTATTTCCAAAAGAAATATCAACC
This sequence comes from Lithocarpus polystachyus, assembly GCA_033629205.1. NCBI lineage: Eukaryota > Viridiplantae > Streptophyta > Magnoliopsida > Fagales > Fagaceae > Lithocarpus > Lithocarpus polystachyus. The sequence goes on along the minus strand of CM066163.1, from coordinate 9,665,448 downwards.
CTCTACAATATTGTAAGTTTGTAACTAAATAAATAAAACTAGCCTCATCACACGCGCTTCACGCATGCAATGAAGCTTTTTTTTTTAAATTATGTCATAATATTACGCATTTAGAACTACTAATACAATCAAAAGTTTCATGAGATTAGCTTCAAAAAATGAATAGATATTACACATTTATTTTGTAGCAAAAAAAAAAAAAAACTTGTGTTTTTATTATATATATAATTTTTATTTTTAGAATCTAATTTATAAGTGGATAAAGCAATTTGAAAATTAACAGGAGAGTGACCTTATTTTTTAGGCAATGTTTTATTAGGAGTTAGAGTTGTATTTTGACTGTATTGTCCTTTAGTTTTGTTTTTATCTGTATATATTAAGAGGATTCAGAAAGTTAGTTATAACTTTTTTCGCTGTAAAAAATACCCCTAAATTAATTAACCAACAACTTAAATATGGAGTTAAAATAGTAAATTAGCAAAAGAAAGTTAGTTATTGCTTTTTTTACTGTTAGAAATACCCCTACCTAAAACTTAAAAATGAGGTTAAAATAATAAATTTACAAAAATAATAAATTCATACTTTTGTGTTGAAATGTCTTCTTGCTTCTAATAAACTCCTACTTTTACGTTGATTTAAATTCCTACTTCTACTCACTAACTCCTTACAAAATAGGATCACTCTTTTATTAATTTTAAAACTCTTTTAATCTACAAAACTCATCCCACGTATTCTTTTTATTTTTTTACTTCATCATACCCTTAGATTTTTTTTTTTTTTTAGTGAATGGAAAAAATAGATATCTCAAATTATAATAAATACAAATTATTAATTTTTACTCAAAAAATAAAAAAAGTCTCACGCGCGTGCTTAGAGGCTAGTTTAAACATAGGAGTATATGAGCATTTTTTAACAAAAAAAAATGAAAATATCGAATAAAAAAAACTCCTTAACTAGTAGTACGAACAAAAACAGCATGCCCATACTCTCGTCCAAGACCGAGGTCAGAGGTTCGAAATAGCAGGGCGGGCTTGCCCACCACAATCGGCCTACATGTGGAACGAAACTGGGCTTGTTAGGTTGATAAGTATTTTATATATAAACCTACGGTCCAGTGGAGAAAATCAAGAGGAATGAACTTTCAGGCTCAACCCGTCTACTTTCAAATTCAATCTCTTACTGTTCTAGAATCTAAATTATACATTTTTCGTTTTTTTTTTTCTTATGAATTCACTATCATTATATTTTATTTTTTATTTTTTGGGAATTCACATCATTACATTTTTTATTGACGTTCGATGCTAATCATGTGTTTTCATATTGTCCTTTTGGATTATATTGTTACTAAATAAGTTCTTTTAAAAAATATATCGTAACTAAATTAAAAAATAAAAAACAGAAAAGAACGAGACAATAATTAATATATTTTTGGGATTAAATAAACAAGAACAGTATAAAAAGATCTAATCACCAACAATAATACAAATAAATTCGACATAAAAGAAAAATAAATAGAAGAAATCTGTAAAATAACTAAATAACTCACTGACCGTACAATAAATAGAAAAATTAGTAAAATAATTAAAAACGATCAACATCATGTAGAAAAAGCACTGAAGTTCTTTGCGTAGCAATGTTGAGTCAGGAATTCCTTACCCATGCACATATTGGGCCTAAAACCCAAGCTGAGGATTGAGATTTATCCGAGAATAAGTAAACTCTGCCAAGGAAGTTTGCGTTGGTAGATAAAGAAGTTAATATTGAACGCAGTAATCAAGAAGGTAGTGCTGAGGATGAGTATCACCTCGGATGACTAAGCCTAGGTACTTTTTGGTGATCTGCCATACAGGAGAACACCCCAGAAAGTTTTGTTGGAACAGAAAAGTATTGCTAAAACGTACAGTAAGGGAAGATCTTAAAACATCAAAGAGGAAAACTGCTACCACCGCATTGAATGCTCTGCAGCTAACTTTCTAGCCGCATTAATGTGGAGATGAAATCTGAACAGTGAATTTCAGCCTTACAGCTACTACACAAAGATTTCTGGAAAATGTGGATGAGACAAGTATCAACACCAACAGGGACGGAGCCAGACTTGAGACTTTGAGGGGGCAAAACATACACTAAAAAAATTATTGACTTGTAGCTAAATGAGACTATCTTATATAAATTAATGTTTTCATTAGTTTTTTTGTGTTATTTATTTAATTAATTTTCAAATATTTTATCAATTTTAAACCTTATAACTCTACTAATTGAGAATTAAAAAGAAATATGTAAACAAAGAGAAGATAAGAAAAACTCATATATATATATATATATATATATTCTTAGGCTACTAGAAAAAACTTACAAGCTCATGTGTTAAAGCATGTGATTAGGTCCACTTCAACACATAATAAAAAAATGTTAATTACCTTTTTGTGAATGATAACACATAAATTTATCATATTTATCTATTAAAATTTATAGCTCACTTTACTTAGATATAGTATTTTTCACTAATTTAAAAATTTTCAATAAAGTGATCGGCTTTTTTTTTTTTTTGGTTGGGTTCTAAGAGCCAATTTGTAAATGTTTGGAGAGAAGGGGGCCAAGAGTAATTATCTTGGACCTAAATGTTAAAAGAATTTAATATATATATATATATATATTATAATATAAAAAAAATTTGGAAGGGGCCACTGCCCCCCCCCCCCCCCCCCTAGTCAATGAACAGCTCCATCCCTAAACACCAACCACCTAAATCTGCACGTGAAAGGCTAGGAGGAGAAGAGAAAGGAATATAAATGGAAGGAGATACCTAAAAGGAGGGGAATCGAAAAAATTAAGAAAGAAATACTGTAGCCACTATAAACAAAACATGTAATCATACTTAAAACTATATATATATATATATATATATATATATATATATATAAGAATTGATCTCTTCGGATATTGGCTGAGGACAAATTATTAAAGCTAAACTTGTCTACCTTTCTTTTTCTTATCATCTGAATCTACTCTACCTATTATCTAACTCATCCTAGCCTAGTTTTCTCAGCTTACTCTCTACAAATTTATTGTTTTGGGGCCTTTTGAGCTGGTCCATCCATCGTTCGTGCTAAGGGTTCAAATTTGTGTCCCTACACTTCGTATTCAACGAACTGAACTGTGTTTTTTTTCTCTCTTTTTAACTCTATGCGGATGTATGCTCACTAATATTTTTTTTAGAAAGTTTCTTAGTAAATATATTTTTTGTATGAATGAAATATTATGAATATATACCATGTTCAAAATAAACTGATGTGCACATACTTATCAATACAAAAATAAAATATGATAATAAAAAGTTATTATTGGGACAAGAGACCTAGCCCTACACATGCTTAAGGCCAATCAAATGATCAACCAATTAGCATATAAACTCATAAATATCTTTTTCTTTTACTATATGGGCTTAAATATTTTCACCACTATAAACAATGTTTAAGTAGAAACACACATTAGAAGTAAATTTTTTATTTACTACTTAATATTTTTCTTTTTCTTATTAACTCCTTAATATTTTGGGCTCAGGGGAAATTCGGGTTAGGTGAGAGTTTTTGAATCTTTTGAGGACAGAAGGGGATTTGGGAAGGAGGAGATGAGGTTTGGGTTTGGTTATTGCTACTGCTACTGCAACATTGGTTATTTCAGTTGGGGAATAAGTTATTTCTGTTAGGATTGGAGTTGGTGTGGTGGCTCCCATGATTGTGGTGGTTGTGCTGATGGTTTTGACGGTGGTGGTGGAGTCATGGTGGGGCTTCGTTTGAGTTTGGGTTAGGATTGTTCACCCATGAATGGTTGTATTAGGAGGTGGAAATGTAATGATGTGGTTGGTGGCAATTGGGGGGTTTAGGAAAATAGTGTAAGTGAAGTCATAATGATTGGGGGATGTGATCGGTTGTGTTTATGTCGTGTGAAACTGAACTGATCAAGGAGTATTTGGAGAAGGGAGATAGATAGAATGAGGATTGACTAGGACTAGTTTAAAGTTTAAAGTTTAAAGAGTAGACATACAATTCGATGAATTACTCATAAAATAAAATTTCACATCATAATGTTACTAGTTGATGAGAATTACTTACTTTAGAAATACACAAAAAAAAGTTAGAATCTTTAAAGCTTTCATGGTAACTCTATTATGGTGTTTCTAAATTCTTATTCATTGAAACGAGTGAATTGCATTTTGCCAAATCATCAGTAATTTAAATAAACATCAAAATAGTGATAATTAATATTTTCTTAAATATTGATTACGTGAGAAAATTTAGTCCATCAATTCCAAAATGGATGAACTAGATTTTACCAACTCAATATTAGCTAGCATTACCTTAAAAACTCTAAAAGGTTTTAATTTCCTTCCAACAATGTCTTTTTTAAACTATGTGCAACTATATATATTCTAATTTTACTAACTCAACTCAACCCAATTGTACTTTCTCAAAAAAAAAAAAAAAAAACTCAACCCAATTGTTAAAGAGTATTGTAATGTAATTTAACTGACACTTTATCTAGTATTTCCAACCTATACATATTCAAATCAATTCTCCCCATTATCTATACTATTATTTAAGGGGCTTTTCCTGCTTAGATTCTTCAATTTTGATGCTTAAAATATCCTCATCATACCCACTTATAAATTTTCAACTAACGAAGATAAATATGTAAATTAAAACTCTTATACTTTAAGACTCTTATAGTCTCATTTTCTTCAGATTGAAAACATTCATTTTAGCTCTACATCCTCTTCTTTCTTCTTCTTCGACTTTTAGATTTGGTTTTTAAACAATTTAACTGGACTTTATCAAAGGCTCGAATGGCTTTTTAGGTTCTATTTTTTGCAAGTTCTTTTTTCTTTTCTTTATCATTAACTTTCTTTGAGTTCTTATCTACCATGACTGCCAAGTACTTACCCGTGGGTGAAGGTGATTAGGAATTTAAAGGTGTTTGATGGTTTTTTATTACCCATGGGCTGTGGCTGACATAGAAATTTCAAACAAGAGGTTTTGTGCTTGAATTGGCTTCTTGAGAAAGGATATTGGTAAGGCTCTTTCTTTGTCTTTTTGCAAACCCTCTTTTCGGTTTTGTTTTTTTTTTTTTTTTTGGAATTTATGCTATTTTTTTTAGAGGATTAGGCTACTTGGTTTGTTTGTTTGTTTTTAATAAAAATTTATGCTTTTTAAAAAAAAAAAAATTAGCGGTAGGAACTTAAGCTTTTTTTTTTTTTTTTTTTTCTAAATCTCTTCTACTCTATTTAAAAAGTATTTTCTATTTAAATTCAGTTACTCTTTCATTCTTCCTTTCTTTCTTTTTTTTGTTTTTGTTTTTTTAAATTCAAATACTCTTAATTGTTCGGTTACTCATTTTTTTTTAAACTCTTTTTTTATAGGGAAGTATGTTGGGTTACTTTAAAGAAAAGAAAAAAAAATGTCAAAAAAAAAAATCTCATATCAAAATCACGGTTTTTTAAAATCTTAAACAAAAATAATTAAATTTAAAACAAAGTGATAAACATCAATTAATTATAGACTAGCCTCTAAGCACGCACGTGAGGCTCTTCTATTTTTTGAGTAAAAGTTAATAATTTGCATCTATTATAATTTGAGATTACTACAATTTCCAATCACAATAAAACCTAAAGGTGTGATAAAAAAGATCACTCACAAACGTATGATATTCATTACACACTTAGATTTTTTTTTTTGTGATTAAAAAATATAATAATCTCAAATTATAATACTTGTAAATTATTAATATTTACCCTAAAATATAGAAGAGTATACGAGCACACAATGCATATGCTTAGAGGCTGATTATAACTAATTAAAAACAAAAAAGCACCAAGCCCAATCCATCGTCCAAGACCAAGGTTGCCCACCTCAATGGGCCTACAATGTGAAACCAAATAAAAAAAAGTTACAGAAAACTTAAAACTCTCCTCCGATAAACCCAAAGAAGAAAACCTTAAACCCACACGCAGAAAACGTAACTCTTCATCTGCTTTCTCTTCTCTCTCATTCTTCTAATCTCAATCTCCAACAACCCCAAAAACCTGAACACACCCATCTGTGTAGATGATGACTTTGATTGTGCCTGACTCAACAGGCACAGTTTCCACCATTGTCGGTTCTTCTTGGTACGCTTGCTTTTCCCTTCTCTGAATCTTGCAATGCAGAACTATGTTGGTATTCTTAAATTTGTACGGTTTTGGTTGTGCTTTGTATGTGGTTTTTTTCCTTGATTAATTTGTATAGCTATTTAATTGATTGGTAGATTGGTTTAGATTTGTTATGGTTTCACTGATGTCCAGTGCTAACTATTTGTCATGTAAGCCAAATCTAAGTTTAATATTATAGTCTACAAATTAGGCTTGCATGTTATGCTAAGCTGACAAGTTCTATATATGATTTCTTTTTGGAGAATATGAGGATGAGAGTTGTCTTTTATCTGTTTTCCTTTTGAGCATAGTTGCTGCAGTAGACACCCATTAATCAATAAGTTTAGGGATATAAAACTTTTGAACTTGTGATTGGTGCATAAGAGAAGCAGTGTTAGAAGCAATGTCAGTGGTAGGTTTACATGAATTTGACTTTCTACCTTAGCAAATTGTGAAATAGATTGTGTCCTTAACATTGTTTAATTTGAAAACTTCTCAAGTGCATGGAATTATTTTTTGAATATTTCATTCACTAGCTTCCCCATGCCGGGTTAGTGACTAGGAATACTAGTAGAACAACTTTTCTGGTATACCCCAATACCGTACCTTTAAATTCTTAAGCTGGGGAAGTCTTGAAATTTGGTCTTGCAACCATTGTTCTGTAAATACTGTTTCAGACAATGATAGACTTATAAGTGCTTGGCAGGCAACAAAATGAATTTTGCATTGATTATGATTTCCCTTATATGCAAAAGACTGAAGATTCATAGCTTCAATTTGAATTGGTAGAGGACAACGATGCCGAACTTGCAAGTACTTGAGATTTGTTCTGTAACATTGTACTTTGTACTATCTGCTGAATCATTAGTTCTGCTATTTTCATTACTCTGATTTTTATTTTGTTATGATTGAAACAATTGGTTTCATTGGGTTTTGAGAGACCTACAAATAATGTCTGATTGATTATAGTATTATGAAATTTTAGCAATGCAAGAGAATTTTAGAATAATATATCAGTGTAGATCTACATGGTGCTTTTGTGACTTTTAGAGGTCCTTTTATTTTTCTTAAGTAAATTAGCGTGGTATCATTTTTTTCCACAGGGTTTGGGTTTTGGAATATAAAACTGAGAACTAATATAGTGAGAAATATATTAAATCAATCAACTTGAACATATTGCAGAATGTTTTGAACAAAATTTTAAGATGCAGTAGCATCTTGGGGGGGAAAAAAATATTTTGGGGAGAAAAAAAATTTAAAATATAGAAGGTTATTCAGGTAGTTTGATGAGTAGCATTTTGAATGTTTATTGTTTGGCACTGGATACAAAGCATTTTCAAGAATTTGGATTTTCAAGAATTTGGGTTTTGGCTGCAACTCTAATCCTATATGGATCATCATGATAATATACCATATATCATCATTCCTAAGGGGAGAGATGTAGGCTCAAGCAAAGTGGTTGAACTTTTTCTAGGTCTGCATGTTTGTGCAGAAATAGGACATGATTGCTTTTGAGTCTCCAGAAATCTCCCCTCTCTTAGGGACAGAAAGAGATACTATAGGATGTACATATTTCAGATAACATTTAATAAAACTTGAACTTGTTCCAGGAGTGGGGTGGGTCTAATAGGAAAAGTAGGGGGTTTCCCCTTGGATAATGAGTTTTCATATTGTTCTTCTCATACTGATGTTCGCCTTTAACACCAGGTATAAGGATGCAATTCTACAAAAATTTACCAAGACCTTCACAACACATAAATCCTTGGCTAGACGCATGGTTGTTGCATGCGGTTCTAAAGGTATGTTAATTTTCTTGTCAACTCTCTCTCTCTCTTCTTCCCCTTTTAACTAGATAGATTTTGATTCTTAAAGTTCAAATCATTGAGGCAGCCTTTGGTGAAATGATACAGGTTTAGATAACCAATTTATTGTTAGTGGCACAATAAGCCTGGTAAAGAGAACTGATTGCATAATTTTTTGGAGGGAACTGGCTTTGAACAACCTTCCCTGTTTCTTCCTTTTGCTATCTACCAGCAAAAGTGCTACATCATTCAGAAAGGGAGAGTTTCTACCTCCCTAACTTGTCTTATATTGCTTATGTAGTCAATAATATGGAATATCCACCAATGACTTTGAACAACCTTCCTTGTTTCTTCCTCTTACTATCTACCTGCAAAAGTGCTACATCATTCAGAAAGGGAGAGTTTCTACCTCCCTAACTTGTCTTATATTGCTTATGTAGTCAATAATATGGAATATCTACCAATGAGCTATAGCTTAACTAACACTTCCTTCTCCTATAACAATTGGTTGGAGGGTGAGGTTGTGGGTTCAAGATCAACTAGGCACTAAGATGGAATATCTAAATATTATTAAGAAGTTTGTTCATGGTTGAATACTTGAATGGATCATTGAATGTGGGACATCCCCAAGGTCATTGATATTTTCTAATTCCCAATTGTATAATCTGCAGGAAATTCATTCCCGCAATTTTCCGCTACATCATCTCCGTTTTCAAGTGGGAATCAAGGTGGCCTGTTGCATAGAATTCCTTTATTACCCAGACCACACAAATCTATAATGCCTCTGCAAGCATCCAAGGATAATCCATTCGGTTATCGCATTCCAAAAATGGCTGAGAAGCCAGAATGGTGGTGGAGAATTATTGCATGTATCCCCTATCTTTTAGCTTTGCAGATGTCTGAGACAGCATCTTATGTCCAACCCTTACTTGACCAACATGGATTCCTTGAGGATTTGTTGTATTATATCCCAGGTGCAGTTAGGAGGTTGCCTTGGTGGTTCCATATACTACATTTCTACTTAGCATACTTTGGAGTGGTGCAGAATAAAAAATGGCCTCATTATCTAAGATTCCATGTGGCAATGGGCTTTTTATTGGAACAGGCCCTGCAAGTGGTAGTTTTGTCAAGCAATTTCATGCCACTTATACACTTCCAAGGTACATGTGGGTTGTACTATTGGGCAGCTGTGGGATTCCTATATATTTTCATCATGTTGGAGTGTGTAAGGTGTGCTCTTGCTGGTAAGTATGTTAAAATCCCTTTGATCAGTGATAGTGCATTTATCCATAGTCTTTTTAAAATTGGGGGATACCAGCGGCCTTTCTAGGAAGTGTTATTTAGGTCCCATAAAATTTAGGAGCTTGGGATTTGGGGTATGCCCAACATGGAGTCCAATGTTGCCCTAGAGAGGAGGAAAAGAAAGAGAGAAAATATGTCGCAGCACTGGTGTTGAAATTTGTCTTTCCCTTTTCATGATGGTTATTTCTTGAGTCGAAAATTTTGATGAACAATAAACTGATTTTTTTGATGTTACAATGTAATTTTTTTGATGTTACAATGTATAAAATGTCTTGCAACTAGGAGAACTTCTAAATTTGTGATTAGTGAGAATGGATTACCAAACAAAAATGAACTTTGTAAGCTTAATGTACAGTGTTCCTTTTTGCATAAATGTTATGATCACACACTGCCAGATGTTTTGGTGTGTACATTTAATATTATGCAGTAGTTAAAGTCGATGTAAAATGATTATACTAAGCCATATTATGTTTTTACCTCAAAATGGTTGTCTCTCCGATTTGCATAGTAACATGTTCAGGATTACAAGATAAGTGTTGAAGAAAATGTACATTGATGTTGTCTCTCTTTCAAATTAACTGACTTTCTTTCTTTATGTGTGAGGATGTTTCCTTCAGAAAATTATATTCATTTATAGCAGTTACCACAGCATTGAGCAGTGTAACTTGTGAAGTTTACATGTTTGACGAGTTAGATTACCAGTGTCGTCATTCATTCACTAGCAATCGTTCAGAAAAATAGACTAAATTATTGAGCACATCAGACTCAATAAGTATGAAGATTGATCACCAGTTTTTTCAGCAATCAAATTTCTCGCCAAGACCAAGTGGTACACTTAGAGATGCAAAACTCTAGAAAATACACTCAACTTGAAGTTGTGAAAAGAGGTATACAATATCCTAAAGCATGATAGAGTTGCTTCAGGTTCAGGCCTTCAGGGTGCTAAAGCTTGTAAAATGAAGCTTGATAATCGCATTATACTATCAGGAATTCTCAATGAAGCGCAATCCCCTCTCTCCGAGTTGCATTTCGAAAAAAGTTGTGGCACAAAGTTTGAAAAATTACAGGTTAATTAGTTTTGTGGGTTGCTTTCTTATATAAAATTTTAGCAAAAGTCCTAGCTAACATTAAACTCAAATGGGACACTTTAAATCCCAAACTTTTATCAATATACATTTCATTTGTTAGGGTGAGATTTGTTAGAAGTATTTTTTTGGGTACATTTTTATGAAAGTCTAGGGTGTAAAATCTAGTGATTATATAAGAACGATCTTGCAATCACCAAAGCTACTAAGTACCATTCCATTATCGTACTTTCTCGTCAACACAACCTGTAGTTAAGTAAAAAAATACTGTTACTAAATAAGTTCATCAATTAAAATATTTTTACTAAATTAAAAACTTTTTAAAAAATAAATAAATATAACAGAAGAGAATGAGGCAATAGTTGTTGGATATATTTCAGAAAATTAATTTATTTTTGTGATTATATAAACAAGTACAATATTCACAATTCTAATCACAAAAAATAACACAAATAAATTCAATTGGCAAGAACAATAAATAGAAAGAAATATGTCAAATAATTAAATAACTCGCAATCCGAACAATACATAGAAGAAATCTATAAAATAATTAAAAATGATCAACAACATGTATAAGAAACATTGCAATCTTCGTGCTCAACAAACTAAACTATGTTTCTTTCTCTCTTTGACTCTATATAGATGTATGCAGAAAAATATATTCTTTGAGAAAGTTTCTCAGTAAAAATATTTATATGAATGAAGGACGATGAATATATATGTTGTTGAATAGACACCGTGTTCAAAATTTCTATTGTGCACAGACTTAACGACACAAAAACATAAAAATAAAAAATATTATTTGGACAATAAGGCCTAGCCCACATGCATAAGCTCAATCCAATATCAAACTCATGAGTATATAAACTCATAAAATATTTCTTTCCAGGAACTCAAAAAACTTCACTACTTTAAACATTGTTTAAGTGGACACATTAGGATTTTCCTCATTAAAAAAAAAAAAAAAAAAAAAAGTGGACACATTAGGATAAGGGCAAAGGAAGAGGGGCTAGGGGGACATGGCTCCGTGACTTTTCAAAAGGAGTTTGACTTACCTCCGATGCTTTTTTACTAGAATCTCATTTTATTTTAATGAAAAATTATCACATCACCCACTAACTATATAAAAGGTAGAGATAAAAATTTAAAACCCACTACCACTTACTATTGTATATTTTAAATAAAAGGACATGTCTAGTTGAAAAAATATTGGAAGTAAGCCAAACTCTTTCAAAAATCCCTCATTCATCTTATGTTTTTGGTAAGTAAATGTAACTTTAGATAAAAATTTAAATGATATCCCCCTTGATTTTTACTAAAATCTTGTGACACATTTATTTAGACGACTAATGCATCATTTTTTTTTTCGTCTAATTACTCTTATACCATAAATAACTCATTATTTCAAAGTGTATTTAATTTATTTCATAAGAATAGAGAATTTTATAGATTATTTATTCGCTGTTTCTTTTTTCTAATAACTCATATACCATAATAGCATTTCCTAGAAATATATAAGTAAATCTTTTTAATAAAAGCGTTATTCACTTTTTAAAAATTAGAGATATGGAAATTATTATTTTTCCTTTAGAAAAAACAATAAATGGTGATTTAGTGGTTAGGAGTTAAAAATCTTTTATTTTTTTTATTTTTATTTTTTAAAAGAGAAATGTTGTACACACACCTTGTTATATGTAAAAAAAAAATAGCATTTTTTTTTTGAGAAAAAAAAAATAGCATTTGTTAAATCATGTTATAAGCATATTTTGGATGGGTGTAGGTTATTCTTTGGATATTTATTTTTTAATTATATATATATATATATATTTAGCTTGGCACCCTTGTAGAAATTTTATGGTTCCATCACTATATTAGAAGTCAATTTCTTATCCGCTTCTTAATAATATATATATAAATATATATTTATATTTATATTATATCCACTTCTTATCCGCTTCTAACATCTTAATATTTTTTTTAACAATAGTGAGGTATCAAAATTAAAGAAATTTAAAAATAGTGAGAGAATGTTCCTAAAATTGTAATGTGTAAATGCCTTCCAAAAAAAAAAAAAATTGTAATGTGTAAATACTAAAGATGATCAAATATTCATCATATGATGTCGGGTTACACACATTAATAGAGAGCAAGATAACCAAGTTACATCATAATTTAGTAGTTTCCTATCCTATATATTTTTGGAGCTTTTACCTTAACTGGAACCGTAGTGCTTCCTATATAAACACAACACAAGACTACAAACGACAAGATAACTGGATTTCTTTCCCTTGATTACACACGTACACACGCACTTTCTTCATGGATTCATTAGTGCTATGCCTTTTTGTGATTCTGCTTGCTGCTGTTGGGCATGCAAGTGCTGCCGAGGATGTTCCTTGGTCACAAAACTATGTCATCTTGTATGGGCAAGAACATACCCAGCTTCTTAACCAAGGGAAAGAGATTCAAATTTCAATAGACCAATCATCAGGTTGATCTTCTATTTTATGATTGTTCTTCTAATTAATTTGTTCTTGCATGCACTTATACATGTGTTTGTGATGTTAACTTGTGTGTCTTATTTGTATCTTTATGGCTTTTATAATTTTGAAATAATGATGCTCATGTCTAAAAGAGATAACAGAATCTGATGCTTTAGTCTTCTTTTGTGTGTTTTTTTTTTTTTTAATCTCTATGTGCATGCTCATGCAACACAGGTTCAGGTTTTAGGTCCTTAAACACTTACGGTTCTGGATTCTTTGGTTTGAGAATAAAACTCCCGAATAAAGATACAACCGGAATTATTACAAGCTTCTATGTAAGTATTTCATTTTTTGGACGTCCTAATCTCCCTTGGCTAATCCCATCAATTGCCTAATTTGGTATACATGCATAATAAATGATACTAATACTAGTGTTTGTTAATGGCAGCTAAGATCACATACACCCAAGCATGATGAGCTCGATTTTGAGTTTTTGGGTAGCAAGACACAACAATATTTGTTGCAAACAAATGTGTTTACAAATGGTCAAGGTTTTAGGGAGCAAAGAATCTCTCTTTGGTTTGATCCAACTACAGACTTTCATAATTACCAAATACTTTGGAACCAACATCAAGTGGTGTATGAATAATATCTCTCCCATGGCCTCATCCATTTTATTTATTTGCTTATTCTTGACAATATTTTCTAACATAAAAGTTTATGTATAGGTGGTTCGTGGATGACACTCCCATAAGAGTGTTTAAGAATAACAACAAAATTGGAGTGTGTTACCCGGCACAATCAATGCAAATAGAGGCAACCATTTGGAATGGATCATGGGCCGGTGAGCCAAATTGGAGTCAAGCACCCTTCCAAGCCTGCTATCAAGGATTTGGCATTGATGGTTGCTTAGCTCAAAACCACACCATTGGTTTTTCTGAGTGCTCTTCTCCCACATTTTCATGGAATGGGGTGAAGTACTGGAAGTTAGACCTTCAACAACAAAGTGCATACGAAGATGTGAGAAACAAATACTTGGTTTATGACTATTGTTCAGCTGGGTCCAACCCTCCTCCAGAATGCCCAAGTAACCAGTAGAATTATACCCGGTCTTGTATGTGCAATAGTATGCTATATTTTAGCATCAAAGCACAAAAAAAGGCCATTACCTGGTCTAGTAATTGTAAAAAAAATTGCAATTGTGTTGCAGTACTATCCTACATTTATAATGGTACTATAGTTCACTTGCAAAATCAAAATATTGTTTTCTTTCTCTTTCTCCCTCTCCTTGACTCACCACAAAATTAAAATACTGTTTTTTGATTATTTCGGGTTATATATTTTATTGTGCAGATATATTATTTTAATGTGTTGTATAGAAATATAAAAATTAGATGTTAGGTACGTTGTAAAATGGTATAGTATAATAGATAAAGTAACTTTTGAGATAATAAAATGAGATATTTTATAACAACCGAATGCTAATGCTCTTAGAAAATAATTTTGGGAGTTTGTGTAATAACTGAAAATAGTCTCTAAAAAGAACACAACCTTTTATTGTAGAGTGATTACAAGCAACTGGGCATGGATACAATGATCTAGCTATTTATATACAATCTATCAAAGAAGAAAATATCTTAAACTGAATTTCGAGATAAGCGGAAAATAAGTTAACACTAACAACCAATGAAAACTATACATGTGGCTAATTACTAACAAAAAAGGTAAAAATCCACTTAATTGATGCGACACCGTTTCAATAAAACCATCAATAAAGTTAGAGCAAAACAATGTCATATTTACAAAATTTATTAACTCTTCACTTAGGTTTAGGAGAAATCGAATTTTGGGTCTCAAGGATCCAAGAGGGGTTTGGTGTGTGGGGGATGAGGGTGTGTCGGGGATGAGAATGTGGCTGGATTGTTGGAAAGCTATTATTAGTAACTCTTTGCTTCCTCAAATTTGTGTGATTTAGAAGAAGTTACACAGCATACTTGCCAGGTAGTCACTAATGATATGAATAAGGAGCTGATTGGAGACTTTACTCGGGTTGAGGTAGAGATGGCACTGAATCAGATGGCACCATTGAAGGCACCAGGACCATATGGCATGCCTCCAATCTTTTACCAGCATTATTGGCAGAGTATTGGAGATGATGTAACAGAAGCGGTGTTGTCCTGTTTAAACACTGGAAAGATCCCCATAGGTTTGAATCATAATTATCTTACACTCATTCCTAAAGTGAAGAGTCCAGTAAAAGTGTCAGATTTTAGACATATAGCTCTTTGTAATTTTTTGTATAAAATCATTTTAAAGGTTTTAGCAAATAGGTTAAAAAAAATTCCGCCATATATTATTTCTGAGTTTCAAAGTGCTTTTCAAACTGATAAAGCCATCTTAGATAATATTTAAGTGGCTTTTGGATCCTTACATCATATGAAAACTAAGAAAACCGGAAAGAATGGTTGTATGGCTATGAAGCTAGATATGAGCAAAGCCTATGATAGGGTGGAGTGGCTTTTCCTGATGAAAATAATGGAGAGGATGGGATTCCATTCTAAATGGAGGGGATGTATTTATGAGTGTATAAGTTCAGTTTCTTTTTCTATTATGGTCAATGGGAAGCCAAGATGTCATATTGTTCCAACTAAGGGTTTGAGGCAAGGGGATCCTTTATCTCCGTATTTGTTTTTATTATGCTTTGAAGGATTAAATGGCCTAATTCAACATGCTGTAAATGATGGAAAAATTCATAGTTACTCTCTATGTAGGGGTGGCCCAAAAATCTCTCACCTATTTTTTACAGATGATAGTCTCCTCTTTTGTCGAACAAAGGTGGAAGAGGTTAACACCATACAAGCCATTTTAAAGGTGTATGAAAAAGCCTCGGGTCAACAAATAATGAATAAATACTGAGAAGACTACTCTTTTCTTTGGCAAATCAGTGAGAGAGGAGACAAAAAATTCCATCAAAGTACTACTTGGTGTGCTAGAAATAAAATAGTATGAGAAGAACTAGGGGCTACCTGCAGTGGTTGGCAAAAATAGAATAGCAAGTTTGAATTACATTAAAGATAGAGTATGGGGCAAATTACAAGGGTGGAAAGAAAAATTGTTATCACAGGCTGGAAAGGAAGTGCTTTTGAAGGTGGTTGTTCAAGTTATACCCACTTTTGCAATGGGATGTTTCAAACTCCCAATTGGCCTTTGCAGGGACATTCAAATGTTAATTAGGAAATGGGGGCAAAGTGGAGGGTGGGGGATGGACTGTCCATCAAGGTCTTTAAAGATAGATGGTTACCAGGACTATCGGGTGGCAAAATTGCTTTTGTTTCCTCGGGTCTGGACATTGAACTATATGTGTGGCAGAATTGATGGCACCAGAAAAGTGCAGTTGGAAAAGATGCAGGTGATTGACAACCATATCCTCCCTCATGAAGCTCGGCACATTAAAGCAATACCCCTTTGTGCTTTGTCTCAACCTGATTTTCTCTATTGGAGCCTGGAAAAGAATGGAATTTATTCGGTGAAATCGGGATACAAGCTTCTTTGTGAAGAGGCACGAATGGAAGAAGATTCGGGTTCAACCAAACGGGGGGTGGCGGGCTTGTGGTCTAGGATATGGAAGCTGAAGGTGCTTGGAAAGATCAAACACTTCTTATGGAGGGCTTGTCCATTTTGTTTGCCAACAAAAGTCAATCTGATGAAGAGAAAAATTATAGCCGAACCTTTATGTCATCTCTGTGGCAGGCTTCCCGAGGATATTAAACACGCCTTGCGGGACTGTGAAGCAGTGAAGAGAGTGTGGTGTTGGGATTTCAGCTAGGTAAATGAAAGAGAGGCAGCTCACTGGTCTTTTCTTGATCTTGTGGATCGGTGTATATCGAAATCAGGTGCTGCTGAGGTGTATGGAACCACAGCTTGGTTCATTTGGACACACCGAAATAAAACCAGGCTGATGGAGAAGACATTGCCACTGAGTAGCATTGGAGAAGCTGCAAAAAATTTACTGCAACAATTTCAGGCAGGACGTGAGGTTCAAAACTTGGGTAGACAACCTCGCCGGCGCAAATGGTTACCTCCAACAACAGGTGACTTTAAAGCGAATTTAGACGGAGCATGGTTCAACAAAAATGATGAAGCTGGAATTGGTGTTATGGTAAGGGACTCTTTGGGTCAGGTACTTGCAGCATTGGCAGAAAAAATTAAAAAAAACCACACAATGTGGAATGTTTGGAGATGATTGCAGCTAGACAAGCAGTGATTTTTGCTCAAGAAATCGGTCTATAACAATGCCATTTTGAAGGCGATTCACAGACCACCATTAAGGCTCTCAAAGCAGGGGATATGTTCTCCTCATCCTTTGGACATTTGGTTAGGGATACATTATTTTTTGTAAACTCCGGAGTTTTTCTTTCTCTCACATTGTTAGGCAAGGCAATGCCGTGACACATGTTTTAGCCCAGAGAACTCAATTTTCTTTTCCTTTGTTAGTTTGGAAGGAATCTGTTTCGTCTGATGTAGACTCCTTTGTTCTTGCAGATTACTTAGTTTCTTACTAAAGTTTTGGCAGGCTTGGTCCTGTTTCTCAAAAAAAAAAAAAAAAAAAAAAAAAAAAAGTTTGTTTCAATCTTTCCTATGTTGCTTGTCTTCAAGGAGGCATTTGATTTGCTGTGATGTACTGTTGATTTGATGCACATTACGATAATGAAACAATAAAGTTTTTTATTTATTTTATTTTTTCTAGCATTATCACAATTTAAAATTACAAAATATATCACATCATCTTAATCTTATCACCCTTTTAAACAATGTAATGTTGTATTCTTATTTTGAGATTACATTAATGTAAAATTACAATAACGTAATATTATAGCGTAATGTAATATCACGGCAAACTAAACGCCCTCTAACAGTTTGTAAATATATGAATTGTTAAGATGAGTTCTTTTATGAGTAATGCTACAACTACAAACTATTTTACAACTTTTTTACAAATTTTTGATGTGGACAACTTCTTATTGGTTTCCATCTAGGCCCAACATTAACATCATTTTTTTCATTCACCAATAACCATTCACCACTTTAGCAATATGTAAAGTTTTTTCTTTTAAAGTTTGCACTCTAGCATTTCTCTTCCTTTATTTGTAAGAAAAACAAAACCTACTATAAATAGGCACCCTTAATTTAATTATATTAAATGTTTAATACAATTTGATTCTCTTTTTTATTTTTTGTCTAAATATAAAATTTGATTATTATTATACTTATTAATAGATATTTATTATTGTGGTGACACAGTGGTAGCCACGTTAAGATTTATCCTCTTTGGGGAGCCAGGCCCGCAAGGATTATCCCGTGTACCCAATGGAAGGAAGGATGGAGCAAGAGCTGACCTTGGACTCGCACCGCAGTCCCACATCGGGTAGTTAGGCGCTCCCACTCATGTTTATAAGGTTCTGGACCACACATGAGTGTACGTTTACTCACGTATGCGATCGCATACGCGGGTAAACGTACACTCATGCGTGATCCAGAACTTTATAAACATGAGTGGGAGCGCCTAACTACCCGATGTGGGACTGCGGTGCGAGTCCAAGGCCAGCCCTTGCTCCATCCTTCCTTCCATTGGGTACACGGGATAATCCTTGCGGGCCTGGCTCCCCAAAGAGGATAAATCTTAACGTGGCTACCACTGTGTCACCACATTAAAACGCTTTTTGGTTGTAGGGGGGGTTACCCGACTATGCCCAAGAAGTTTATCCGCTTTGGGGAGCCAGACCCGCACAGATTATCCCTCGTACCCAATGGCGAGAAGTGGCAAGGGCGGACCTTATAAACATGAGTGGGAGCGCCTAACTACCCGATGTGGGACTGCGGTGCGAGTCCAAGGCCAGCCCTTGCTCCATCCTTCCTTCCATTGGGTACACGGGATAATCCTTGCGGGCCTGACTCCCCAAAGAGGATAAATCTTAACGTGGCTACCACCGTGTCACCACAATTATGATTATTGTTTATCTAGAATCATATATTCTAACATCAAACATTTATTAAGATTGTGTCTTTTATATATATATAGGTCTCAAAATTTTATGTAACCATCAACCAATGCATAATATTTTATATATTATAGATAGATAGATTATAATATACTGTATATAATTATAATCACAAGATATCATATCTATGATTTGTTCTATTTGGTGGTATTTCAGCTATTGTGTCAAAGTTTAAACCAAAAACATACTAAAAAAATTTAAATAAGAAACAAAAAAAAGAAAGTTACAGAAAGTATTTGGTTGTCATGTTGTTGTATAAGAACGATTACAAGTTACAATCACCAAAGCTACCAAGTACCATTTCACCTTCGTACTTTTTCATCAACATAATCTGCTGTCAGGCCATTTGACGTTGGCTGCTATTCTTTTTTATTTTTCCTTTAGTGAAGTTGGATACTAGACTACTAGTCATGTGTTTTCGTATTTTCTTTGGATTATATTGTTACTAAATAATTAGAATGTAACCTCGTGCATATGTACAAATACATTTAAAACAATCACAATTACATATAATATATATATTTGAATTTTTTTAGTTATATGATTATGTTTTTTATGATTTATTATATTGGACTCCTCGTTTTTTACATTAAATTAACTAATTTGGCACAAAATTTTAAAAATTTATATTAGATGAAACACATGACGCAAAATTAAACTCTAATTGAAATTCAATTTTTACCTAAATTAACTCACTTGGCACAAAATTCTATAATTTAGATTAGATGAGACACATGGCGTAAAATTAGATACTAATTGAATTCAAATTTGAAATTTAATTAGATTTTCTCTCTGATTTACCTATTATTATATATATATAGATTAATTTAATCAATAAAATATTCTTACTAAATTAAAAAGAAAAGAATAAGGCAATAGAGAGGCCTCAAAATTACAGAAATTTGCAATAGTGAGAAAGTGTTTTTATCTTAATGTAAATTGTGAGTTGTAAATAACTAAATATGATAAAAGATTGGTCATATGATGTCGGGTTACACACATTAATAGACACATAATTTATTTTGTTTCAGTTTTTTACACATCCAAAGGCAAAACAATGCTTTAACTCATGTCTTAGCCCATAAAGCTTTATTAAATCACAATTTATTTGTATGGATGGAAAAATCTCTCATAGTATCTCTTTCCAATTCTTCAGCATGATTTTATCTAATGAATTCTACTTACCCTTTCTTAAAAAAAAGAAAAAGTAAAGAAAATTTATAAATACATATCCATTGTATTATTTTGGCGAAAGTTGACTTTTCATCCTTACATTTTGGGTCAATTCTCATT
The DNA here is from genome assembly GCA_033629205.1 of Lithocarpus polystachyus. Lineage (NCBI taxonomy): Eukaryota > Viridiplantae > Streptophyta > Magnoliopsida > Fagales > Fagaceae > Lithocarpus > Lithocarpus polystachyus. The sequence continues at coordinate 9,645,240 of CM066163.1, read as the reverse complement.
TTAGTCCCAAATTTGATTTTGTTACTAATGTAGTCCCTAAAAAAAAAAATCGATTCTATTTTGGTCCCTATCATCAACCCACTAACGGAAACCTACTATGTGGTAGACAGAATACTTAGGTTGCTAACATGGTGATGACGTGACGCTAATGTGGCCATTAAAATATTATTAAAAAATTATTTAACATTTTTTAAATATCACATCAGCATTTTAATTAATAAAAAATTAAAACAAAAAAATTTTTAATTCCTCAATTTTAATTTTAACTTTAAAAAAATCAAAAACGAACAAAAATTTTACTTTTTTAGTTTTAAACGATTTTTTTATTAATCTAATTAAATTAATTAGAAAATTCAACAAAAATTTATCTTTAGACCATTTTAGTTTTAGGTGTATTTACTTTTTTAAAAGTGTATTAGGCAAAAGTGTATTTACTTTAAAAATCATCAAACGATATTTTTTTATTATCATTAGACCATTTTAAACCATGATCTCAGAGAGAGAGAGAGAGAGAGAGAGAGAGAGAGAGAGAGAGAGAGAGAGAGAGAGAGAGAGATGAGGCCAGCGGTTTGGAGTAGATCCAGAGGAAAGGAGCCGGCGGTGGTTTAGAGAGAATAGAGCTCGATCTGGGCCACCATCCTGATCTTGGCCTCCTCCCGGTCTGTTGATGATTGCAAAATCCCTCTTCCTCTCTCTTTTTTTTATCAAAGATGGTGGTAGTGGGTTTGGTTACTTTGTTGGCGTGAGTTTGTTGACTGATCAATGGGTTTGGTGACTGGTTCGGTGGGTTTAGTGACTGATCGTTGGTTTGGTCGGTGGGGTGGATCCTTGGTTTGGTCGACGAGGTGGTAGGGTGGTGGTGGTTTGATTGTGTTGGTCAATGGTGGTGAGATCTGGGTTTGATTTTGGGTTTGATTATGTTGGTCTGGGTTTGATTTGGGTTTGATTGTGTTTTTCTAGGTTTGTTATGATTGGTTTCTTGATCTGGGTTGGTTTGTTTACTAAGTTTATGGGTTTGATTTGCTGAAAATTTGGTGTTGATTGTGTTAGAATTTGGAGAAGAACATGAAGAATTCGAAGAATCAGTTGTAAAATGAAGAACAAGTTGAAGAACATTAAGAAATATTTTTTAATTATAAATTTTTAATTAAATTAGATTTAAGGTTTTTTTTAATTTAATTTATTTTTTAAAATTTTTTAGACATGGCTTTTTAAAAAGAGAGATGCTACGTCCACAACAATTTTACAACATTTTCACAACAAATCACAGGTGGTTAATTGTTATCGGTTCAAATTTGAATCTAACACTAAGATTACATTTTTGCCCCAACAATAACAACCAATAACAACCTAACATTTAGGATTTGTTGTAAAAATGTTGTAAAAATGTTGTGGACATATCATTTCTCTTTTAAAAAACAAGATAAAATGCTAAAGTGGCATATAAAAATGCCAAATAATTCTTTTAATGATATTTTAGAATCGATTTTCCTTTTTTAAGGACTACATTTGTAGCAAAATTAATTTTGGAACCAAAATGAAAATTGACCCAAAATGTAGAGATGAAAAGTGCATTTTCGCCTTTTATTTTTTGTGTTATACTTTGTGCTCCGCTAATTATGGTATGTCACGTGTCTGATTTTTTTTTTCTCTATTTTAAATTATTTTATAAGGAAAGTAAAATAAATAAAAATACATTGTAAGTTATGATTGATAGAATACAAAGTAATACAAAAAGTTGGACAAAAGATTTGTATTCATGACCGTCAATTTTATTACTGTTCGTCAAATTAATTTGTGCATGCACTTGTATATGTGTCTGATGTTAACTTGAGTGTGTTATTGCATCATTATGACTTTTATAAGTGTGTATGATGCTCACGTCTAAAGGAGATAATCCCATGCTTACCTTAAATATTTTTTTTTTCTCTATATGTGTGCATACGTACACAAAACAGGTTCTGGTTTTAGATCCTTAAAAATTTACAATACTGGATTCTTTGGGATGAGAATGAAACTCCCGAATAAAGATACAACTGGAATTATCACAACCTTCTACGTAAGTATTTCATTTTTTGGACCCCTCTCCCTTGGCTAATCCCATTGTTTTTCAAATTTTGTGTGCATGCATGCAATATATGATGCTAATATACTGGTGTGGGTTTATGGCAGCTAAGATCATATACAAAAAACCACGACGAGCTCGATTTTGAGATTTTGGGTACTAATAAGACACAACCTTATTTGTTGCACACAAATGTGTTTACAAATGGTCAAGGTGATAGGGAGGAAAGAATCTCTCTTTGGTTTGATCCAACGGAAGACTTTCATGATTACCAGTTACTTTGGAACCAACATCAAGTGGTGTATGAATAATATCTCTCCCCTCATTTTACTCTCATTTTTTAGTATCTACTTTTTTATATCCATTTTAATTTTTTAAAATGGTGGATATTTTTACAATGTGAAGATTCTTGTATTAATTGTGAATATTGATGTAAAATAATGGATGTAAATAAGTATAAAAGTATTTACACCATTTCATGAGATGGCCTTTATTTATCTTCTCTTGGAAGCTAAATAAAGGCCATCTCATTGATTTCAATTTTGCCATGGTTGAGTTGCTTATCCTGCTAGTGCTGCCATACTAATGTGAATTTTTAAAGCAATCATTTCACTGAATTAAAAGTTAAAACATCAAAATAGCTGATGGTGTTTCTGTCTTCATTTTTCTTTTTCACAGGATTTGCAAAGCAAGTATACTATTGGAAGTAAGCTCTGCCATTTTAATCCTTATAAGTTGTCCTACATGAATCTTTGTCCACTGTATGAGTAATTTCTCTTGTTGGCTACTTAGTTATGTTCTTGAGTTCCACTGTATGAGTCAGCTTATATCTTCTTAAATGTCTACATTTTATTGCTGTTTTGTTCCTTGGTTAACTGTGCTGTTAGTTATACTCAGTTATCATAAATATTTAGTTTCTTTGAAATTTCTCTCCCTAATTGGCCAATTCATGCATCTGTGCAGGTAAATCAAAATCAAGTCATAATGTTTCTATTAATCAAGTCATAATGGTTGAGGGCAAAGCTTGGTCTAGAACAGCAATTCTGCACAGGCCTTTGGTTCTCAATTGTCTTAGTACTGCAATGGTGTATGTCTTTTACAAGATACTCTTTGTTACTCTGTGTGCGTGTTTGTGTTTTTGGCTATTGAGTTGGCACCCAATTTGTAAAAATTGGCTCAATTGAAAGATTTGTTTTTTGGATCTTTGTTTTTATGGTGTTTGGTTGAGAATCATTATGTTTAATTGGGTTTACTCCAATTGTGTAATATCCTGTATCTGTGTTGTTATATACCCTCCATTTGGTTCAATTGAAAACATTACTTGGGTTATTGTTTTTATGGTGTTTAAATTGACAACTATTATCATGCATAGTTACCAAATTCACAACTGGTTGAGGTGGCAAATTATGATTTGTACATTACAACTTGCAAGCTCAATTGTTGTGAACAAAGTTGTGGACTTTATTGTGCAAGTAGACTTATTGTTTCTCTCTCTACTCTCTAGTGTTAATTTGTAGTAATTTTTTTTGTGTGTGTATATATAGATATATATATATATATATATTTATTTGCATGATTATGGTTTTTTTTTTTTTAAATAAAATAAAATCTTATTTTGAGGGTCAAGAGACCCTTTAAATAACCTTTTTTTATCAAGGGTTGTAAATGTAAAACTTTTAAACCTTGGTAAAAGGTTATTTAAGGGTCTCTTGACCCTCAAAATAAGGTAGAGCACTTGTTTTGAGGGTCACGAAGGCCTTCAAAATTTCTTTTTCGACGGTACAAGTTTCGAAGGTTATCAAGGGTCAATTGGACTCTTAAAATAATTTTTCTCAAGGTTTTTTAATACCTTTTTCAAGGGTTTTGACCCTTGAAAAAAGTCAGATTTGTTGTAGTGATAAGAGATTGTCATATCAATTTTTTTACTTAAAATCAATACATCTTACTACACATAATAATATTTTAATAAACTTCTAGTTAAGTTAGATTTTCAAGGTATTAAAATTGATTGAGTGTGGCTGTATCTATTCTTTAATATGTAATATGATGACGTGGCATGTTAGAATTGGAGGAGTAAAACTTGGGTTTTACACCACATTCTTATTGAATTTAAGTTTATGTATCGTGATGGTACTCCCATAAGAGTGTTCAAGAATAATGCAAATATTGGAGTGGGTTACCCGGTACAAGCAATGCAAATAGAGGCGACCATATGGAGTGGATCATGGGTCGTTGGTGAGCCAAATTGAAGTCAAGCACCCTTCCAAGCCCACTATCAAAGATTTGACATTGATGGTTGCTCAGCTCAAAACAACACCATTGCTTCTTCTGAATGCTATTCTCCCACATTTTCATGGAATGGGGAGAAGTATTGGAATTTAGACTCTCAACAACAACGTTCTTATGAAAACGTGAGACAAAAATACTTGGTTTATGACTATTGTTCTGCTGGGTCCAAACCTCCTCCGGAATGCCAAGATAACCAGTTGAATTATCCATAGGTGTGTTATCTATATATTCTATATATAAAACCGAAATTTCTTAAGCTCTTACAATTTTCCACATCATCATTTTAATTTATAAAAAAATTTAATTTTTTAAACTAAATAGTGAGAGAGTCCTAACAGGAGTCTCTCTCTCTCTCTCTCTCTCTCTCTCTTCTCCTTAACTCTAAAGTTTAAAAAAAAAAATTTAATTTGATTTAAAAATATAAAGTTTCATTTGACTAAAACTGTACAACCGCAAAACCTACTTCTCTCACGCTTTTATTGAGAATTACAGTCGGAAACAAAAACCCAACAAAAACTTGGTACTCTCTCTTCTCTATTTGCAATCTCTACTACTTTCTTTTTCCTTCTTTTTTTTTTTTTTAATTTTGCATTGCTACAAATGTTGTAGAGGATCCTAAAGAAGTATATGTGAAGCCCTAGAAAGCCTTGACATCTAATTATGTTGGAGCATTTTAATATTATATAATAAAAATGAATAAATGTTACAAAATAAATGTAAAGATTATGAGAGTGAATATGGAAGATAAGGAGTTAGTGAGAATGTTTAATCCCACATTGAAAAGGAGAAAGACTATTTTATTCTTTTTAATTGTGGTGATTAATGGGCTAACATGAATTGTCTCAGATATTGGGCTAAATACGTGCACAAAGGGAAGGTGAAGAGTGGAGGTATCAAAATTGGAAATGAATCAGCCTCTTGGATACCGGTTACAAAGTTTAGCCAACTAAGGGCTTGAATCTCCTTAAAGAGAGCGAGTGCCGCACCTCAGTCCAAATAGTGTTGTGTATTTTTCTCTTCGTGTTATTTCCATTGTTATTGTATTTTTCACCAACAATTTTAAGGAGATTCAACACATGAAGCCTACACAAGAAAAACCAAATGAGCCAGTTGGAGATCTCAACAAGGCCTTTCGCTTTAAGGGAGCCCACTTCAAGAGGTGGAAAGGAAAGGTCCTCTTCTATTTGAGTCTTCTTAAAGTCGCCTACATCCTCACTGACAAGAATCCATCAAAGATTGGAGACAATTTGGTGGTAGCTGGCATAATCGATAAACTACCACAGTCTTGGAGGGAGTTCCAAAAGACCTTGCGACATAAACAAAAGGAGACATCCTTGGAGACTTTGATTACATGAATCCGTGTGGAGGAGGAGGCCAGAGGACAAGATGCAGTCATGGCACAAGAGAGCAATGATAATTCCACCACAAAGGTAAACCTTATTTTATCTAATAATAATATTCCCAAAAATTATTTTCCTAGAAATACTCAATTGAAGCCTAAAAAGAGAGCCTTTAAAAATAATAATAGACCTCAAGGAAGGGAAACCCGAATAAAAATTACAATAAGAACCAAGGACCCGCTTCACAAGATCAATTTAGATATTGTTTTGTCTGTGGCAAGAGTGGGCATATTGCTCGAATTTGCAAATTTCGAAAACATGAATCTGTCTCGCAGGCTAACGTAACCGAAAAGCCTTTAGTGGCTATGATTATAGACATTAATATGGTGCAATATGTTGAAGGGTGGTGGGCAGATTCTGGTGCTAATAGGCACGTCTGCTATGATAAAAATTGGTTCAAGTTGTACACTCCTTTTGAAGAAGAAAAAACTATTATGCTTGGTGACTCTAGCAAAACCAAGGTTTCTGAGAGTGGTGAGGTTGAATTGAAATTCACTTCTGGACGTGTGCTAACATTGAAAGATGTACTTTACACTCCATCCATGAGGAAGAATTTGATGTCAAGTTTTTTGCTTAACAAGGTTGGCTTCAAGCAAACTATGGAATCTGATAACTATGTAATCACTAAAAATGGATTATTTGTGGGCAAGAGTTATGCTTGTGATGGAATGTTTAAATTGAATGTTGAGAATAATAAAGCATCTACCAGTTCAGTTTATATGCTTTCTTCTATTAATTTTTGGCATGCTTGTTTGTGTCATATAAATAGTAGATATGTGGGAATCATGAGTAGTTTAGGATTAATTCCAAGACTATCAAAAGATTTTGAAAAATGTGAAACTTGTAGTCAGGCTAAGATTACAAAAAGGCCTCATAAAAGTGTTGTAAGAAATACCGAATTGCTTGAGTTAATTTACTCTGATTTATGTGAATTTGAGAGAATTTTAACTCGTGATGGAAATAGATATATTATCACTTTTATTGATGATTTCTCAAAATATACAACTATTCATTTGTTGAAAAATAAAAGTGATGCTTTTGAAAAATTTCAAGATTTTTTAAAAAAAGTTGAAAATCAATTCGATAGAAAAATAAAAAGAATAAGAAGTGATAGAGGCCGTGAGTATGAATCAAGTGCATTCAACTCATTTGTTCAGTCTATGGGAATTATCCATGAAACTACTGCACCATATTCACCTGCTTCTAATGGTGTGGCTAAAAGAAAAAATAGAACTCTAATTGAGTTAACAAATGCCATGTTAATTGAATTTAGTCCTTTACATTTTTGGGGTGAAGTTATTTTAACTGCATGTCATGTTTTGAATAGAGTGTCACATAAGAAGTCACATACCACATCTTTTGAGATGTGGAAAGGACATAAGCCAAATTTGGGATATTTGAGAGTATGGCGTTGTCTTGCTTATGTAAGGCTTATTGACCCTAAAATACCTAAATTAGGTATAAGGGCTACTACCTATACTTTTCTTGGTTATGCAATTAATAGTGCAGTCTATAGATTTTTTGATCTTGAAAACAAAATAATTTTTGAATCTAGTGATGCAATTTTTCGTGAAGAAAATTTTCCTTTTAGATTGAAAAATAGTGGGGGTGAAGAAAATATTTTATCACAACCTAGTTCTTCTACTTCAAAAAATCAAGAAAATTCTGAAATAGAACCTAGAAGGAGTAAAAGAGCTAGAGTTGAAAAGGATTTTGGTCCTGATTATTATGTTTTTAACATTGAGGAAAATCCCCAAAATTTAAAAGAGGCTTTAATATCACCTGATGCTTTATTTTGGAAAGATGCTGTAAATGATGAGATGGAATCTCTAATTTCTAATAGAACTTGGAAATTAGTGGATCTTCCACCGGGTTGTAAAACCATAGGTTGTAAATGGGTCCTTAGAAAAAAGTTGAAACCGGATGGATCAGTAGATAAGTTTAAAGCTAGACTTGTTGCAAAAGGCTTTAAACAAAAAGTTGATCTTGATTTCTTTGATACTTTTTCTCCTGTAACAAGAATTACATCTATTAGATTGTTAATTGCTATTGCTACAATTTTTTATTTGAAAATTCATCAAATGAATGTAAAAATTGCTTTTCTAAATGGGGACTTAGAGGAAGAGATTTATATGAATCAACCCGAAAGCTTTGTAGAGCCTGGACAAGAAAGCAAGGTATGTAAGTTAACTAAATCCCTATATGGCTTAAAACAAGCACCTAAGCAGTGGCATGAAAAATTTGATTCCTGCATGATTGAGAATGGTTATAAATCAAATGAATGTGATAAATGTATTTATTCTAAATCATAGAATAATTTACATATTATTATTAGCCTCTATGTGGATGATATGTTGATTTTTGGCTCAAATATGCATGTTATAAATGAGACAAAAAATATGCTTAAAAGCCATTTCGATATGAAAGATCTTGGTGAGGCTAATTTTATTTTGGGCATGAAATTACAAAAATATGTGATGGAATATTTCTTGATCAATCACATTATGTTGAGAAAATATTGAGAAAATATAATTTTCATGATCACAAAAGTGTAGCTACTCCTTTTAATTCTAGTGTTCATTTATTTCCTGTGAATAATGATGATGAAATTTTTAATCAAAATGATTATGCTAGCATCATTGGTAGTTTGTGTTATGCTACTGATTGTACTAGACCTGACATTGCATATGCAGTAGGAGTGCTTAGCAGATTTACTAACAAGCCTTGTAAAGATCATTGGCTAGCTATTGAGCGAGTCATGAGATATTTAATTGGTACAAAAAACTATGGCTTATTTTATAAAAAGTACTCTGTTGTGATTGAAGCTTTTAGTGATGTCGATTAGAATACTTTGTCAAGTGATTCTCTCTCTACCACTGGTTATATTTTTACCTTAGGTAGTGGTGCTATTTGTTGGAAATCTAAAAAGCAAACAATAATTACTAATTCAACAATGGAAGCTGAATTAATAGCATTAGCTTCAGCTAGTGAAGAGGCAAATTGGTTAAGAAATTTTTTATATAAAATTCCACTTTGGGAAAAGCCAATTCTACCTATATTAATTCATTGTGATAGCACTGCCGCAATTGGTAGAGTTAAAAACCGTTACTACAACGGTAAATCCAGACCTATAAAAAGAAAGCAAAGTACTGTGCGATCTTATTTGAGTAGTGGCATCATAACTGTGGATTATATTAAATCTAATGATAATCTTGCAGATCCATTTACCAAGGCCTTGACAAAAGATAGAGTCTGAAATACATCGAGGGGGATGGGACTAAAGCCCATAGAATCATGAGTCATGTATGAGAATACCCAACCCAAGGACTAGAGATCATGAGAATTGGGTTCAATAAGAAAAACGAATCATACGATGGTCGTAGGAAATGCACTATTTTTTTTATATAATTATTTATTTTGTAACTAATTTTTAATTGTTCATCCCTATGATGTAAGTGCATTTATCCTGTAATGTAGAGAGGTTGAGTAAAAACTCTTAATGAAATTTGTAGCTCATATGAGTGGAGTGTCAGAATTACAAGAGCACCCTTGACAAAATTTCACCTATGTGAGTGTGGGGGTGGGGCCGCTCCCTATGAGATTTGGACTTAATCTCAAATACACTCATGAAACTGGGATCAGCACATTGCCGTAAAGTGCTAGTTATAAAAGCTCATGTCAACACCTGGGTTGTTATGTGTAAGCAGTGATACTTAATTTCCCTAAAGCAGTCCTAGTTCAAGTTGGAGACCACTACGACTCTGAAGTTGAGATCGCTGTTTTACCAAGTGAAGGTTCAATGCAGAGCACACCTTCATGATACATAGTGACCCGTCTTTGCCTGATAATCTCTTTTTAACTAAAAATTTAATATTAAAATGAGTGGGGGATTGTTGGAGCATTTTAATATTATATATAAAAATGAATAAATGTTACAAAATAAATGTACAGATTATGAGAGTGAATATGGAAGATAAGGAGTTAGTGAGAATGTTTAATCTCACATTGAAAAGGAAAGAGACTATTTTATTCTTTTTAATTGTGGTGATTAATGGGCTAACATGAATTGTCTCAGATATTGGGCTAGATACGTGCGCAAGGGGAAGGTGAAGAGTGGAGGTTTGGGCTTTGGGCTTGAACACTTTGTGCAGAAGCTGTTCTAGTCATACAACATTTGTGCAGAAGCTGTTTTAGTCATACAACATTTGTTGGGCTGTTGTATCCTGGGGGAGACAAGTCAGAGAAGATCTGCACCGGTTACAAAGTTTAGCCAACCAAGGGCTTGAATCTCCTTAAAGAGAGCGAGTGCCGCGCCTCAGTCCAAATAGTGTTGTGTATTCTTCTCTTCAACTTAATAATATTCAGAAGTAATATTCAGTTTCTCTTTGTGTTATTTCCATTGTTATTGTATTTTTCATCAATGTATTATGCAGTTATGATTACGATGCGATTCAAATCTTAGTGCTAAAGACCAACAACAGAGCCTATTGATTGTCTGTGCATGGTTTGTATTAGTTTTATATAATTACTTGCAGTTGTGATATAGGAATTTTAGTTAGAGAACATGCAACCCTTTAATTTGAAGTTAGGAATTTGCTTTTGATAATCAAGTGTGCTATTTATAAATCACCGTTGAATTTCCAATAAATCTCTACAAATTCTGAAGCACAATTATTTCTTATGATAATCCCCCTTTGGTTCTTAAACCTTTTGGTATGTGGTTATATATTTTCCACAAATTAAATTCATATACAAACTAAGGCACATTTAATTCTTATGATAATCCCCTTTTGGTTCTTAAAATTTTTGGTATGTGGTTATAAATCTTGATAAGTTCTAAAATTATCTTGAGCTTCTTTAGTTTATGAATCTTTGTTTTCATGGTTGATTGATTTTTTTTCCTCCTTCACAGGAAGGATTTTGCCTTGAATGTTGTTGGTGTAATGCCATATGAACTACTTTGAATTTCTTCTTCAATAGGTATGATTTTATGTTTTATTGTTACAATGGCGATAGACATGGGATGAGTACCAGTAGTAAAGATGAGATAACTATAGATTTATCTCAAGATAACAATTGAGTTAAAGCAAAATTTTACATAGAAGTTAAAAGTGATAACTAATATGCAAAAAGAGAATGAAGATCAAAACTGACATGATATATTTCTGGGAAATTACATATAGGATCTTAGTAATAACCAAATTCCACCTTGATGAGTTGTTTGGACATGAAATTTTTTTTTATATCATTTTAATGGTAATTTTATTCTCAAATAACTTTTTGCGATGAATATTGTATATTTTATGTTTATTTTGATAAGTTATGATGTTTTTTCATTTTAAATTTTATTTTAAGCATAGTGAAATATATTCCGTGCATCGTACGGGTTAGCGACTAATTCTTCTTAAATTAGAATGAAAGGAGCATATGCATGTCAAATTGTGCTAGAATTAGTTCCTAATAAATAGTAGAAGAGGAAGAAAATTTTTTCCCCAGGGGAAACAAAATATATAGAAAAAAAAAAATCCAAAGAGAGAGAGAGAGGGAGATAACATATATTATTTTCCCATGTATGACAATAGTTACATCAAGTTCGCATGTGGTGTGTTTTTGTGTTAGAACCTATTTCCCTCTCCCCCGTGTGTATGTGTTTGTTTCTCAAAAAAAAAAAAAACAGTTTGTATTTACATAAGTTAAAATAGTATTTATTTAATCGAATCAGCTTGTAAATTGTGAACTGTCTTTTAAATGATATTGCTCACAATTAATATTCTTAAATATATTTTATTAAATAATTTAGAGACTACACGGTTAGAATATACTATCACGTATGAGTATATAACTCTATATATATTATTGTCAAAATTTAAAATTAATGTTTTATCTTTTAGTGTGAGTTTAAGTAAGGTCAAGGGTTATAGTTTTAGAAGATTAGGAGAAGATTGCACCCCCCCCCCCCCCCCCTAACCTTGGCTTATGCCATTGACTGGCCCCATCTTTTTTTCATCCCTTAAAATAAAATAAATTAATTAAAAGTTAAAAGTTGATATGTGAAATAGGTGTTAAAAATAAATGAGTAGATAGAATCATTAGCATTTTTTTTTTCTTTTCTTTTTTTTGTGTGCATAATTTCTATTTTTATTTATATCATTATTTTATTTCTTTAAATTAAAATCAATGGTATGAATGATAAAAACATAAAAGAGAGATGTTAATAAGACTCTCCTGAGAGATAATCATCTAATGATTACAAAATGACTTATTTGGTTGTCAAGAAAGTGAGGATAAGTGAGTTTCTCCCATAAAAAGTGTGATTGGCGTTATTCAAAGGATTTTTTTTTTTTTTTTTGTGTGTTTGGTTGCCAAAAAAGTGAGAGAAATGAAATTGAAGATTAATATTTTAAATTAATTTTTTCTTTCTTTTAAATTGAAAAACTTATATTTTGTGCGTTGCTTTTATTTATTTATTTTTACAAATTATGTAATCCAATAACCACGTAACTTTTTTCCACCATTAAGAGAACGACAATTATCAAAATGATAATTGGTTCAAAAACTCAAGGATCAAAATGAAAATAGTGTCAAAATATAGGTTTAATAAAGAAGAAGAAAAAATTGTTCGAAAGTGGGGCAACCAGCCATAGCAATTCTATTTGGGCTAATTGAGTCTTTGAAGATTTTAGCAAGACCCGGCTTAAAACTGTCATTATTGTTTTGAAAACCTCATGTGCCCAAATGGCCCAACTATTTAAACAAGGCCTGTCAGATTGGCACCTTCTAGTCAGGAATTTTCTTCTATCTTTTAATCCCCCCAAAAAGGAAAAACAAAAAAAATTAAGAAAATGCTACATGCTGAACCAATGTTATTCTCATTGTTTTATTATTATTATTATCATTATGGGCAAGCAAAAACTGAGCCCATTTTTTTCTTTTTCTTTCTCCTTTTCATTTTCTCCTTATCCAGGACAGATTGCCTACACTTCTTAGGGTGCGTTCGTTTGGAAGGAAAACAGGAAGGATGGAAAATAGAGGATGAAAAACAGGGTGGAAAATGCTGTTTTCCACTGTTCGTTTGGGGAAGGAAAATAGGGAGGATGGAAAACTCGAGAGAAAGTTTTCTCTCCGGGCCCACTTTTTTTTTCTTTCCAAATCGGAAGGAAAATCTGGAGAGAAAAGTTCTATAGCAGCACTTTTACAAAAATACCCTTTTTCTACCTATTTTTTTCAACATTTTTTTTTCTTCTTTTTTTTTTCTTTTTCTTTCTGTTGACCTGAATTTTTTTTTTTTTTACTGAACAAACAACGTTGTTCTTTCTTTTTTTTTTTTTCTTTTTTTTCACTGAACAACGTTGCAACGTTGTTATTGTTTTTTTTTTTTTTTTTTCCACTGAACAACGTTGCAACGATGTTGTTGTTGTTTTTTTTTTTTTTTTTTCCACTGAACAACGTTGCAACGTTGTTTTTATTTTTATTTTTATTTTTTTTCCACTGAACAACGTTGCAACGTTGTTCTTTCTTTCTTTCTTTCTTTTTTTTTTTTTTTACGTTGGTTTTTTTTTTTTTCAACGTTACTGAACAATGATGTTTTTTTCTTTCTTTTCAACTTTATATATATGATGTGATAAATTTTATATTATTTAATGATTAAAAAATAAATATGTTTCTTACATATTATGTAACAAGGGTATAATAGTCAATTTATATAAATTACATTTTCCATCCTTTCCTTTTTCTCTCCAACCGAACACAAGGGTTTTCCATCCTCCCACTTTTCCACTCTCCCAACCGAACACACAAGAGGAAAAACTAAATATTTTCCATCCTCCCACTTTTCCATCCTCTCACAATTTTCCATCCTCTCACTTTTCCACTCCTCCAACCGAACAGACCCTTAATCTGAGCAACAGAGGCATACCAACCCAAACATCCTGTCCCCTATGCATTTCTAATGTTGAATCCTCAACTCACCCCTTTCTCCTCTGCCCTTTCACTAGAGCTTGCTGGCATGGATCCAACTTGGCTGTACATTCCTCTGACTTTAGTAGTACAAGTGTCCAGCAATGGCTTTCCTCACTTCTCATCAATTTTAAGTCCAGGAAGACATCTTCAATGGCTTACTTACAAGCCATTTTTACAACTCTTTGGCATATCTGGTTACACAGGAACAGGGTGCTCTAAGATGGTTTACATCCTAATCCTATGAGTGTGATTTTAATTTCTAAATTGCAGGAACAAAGAGGCTTTCCTTGATCAACAAAGCCACACCAATCAGCCAAGAAAACCTCAACCAGACCACTACTCAATCTCAGGGCAGTGGCAGCTGATTGTTAAACTTGCTGGAGCTAGGAGCAAAAAGCCAAACAGATGGTCTTCTGCTTATGAAGCTATTACTAGGCAGGGAGATAGCTAGTTTTATGGCGTAAATGGTTGTGTAGCAGGAACAACATGTGGGGCACTGCCGGATGCTATGGTAGAAGCTGCTATCAAAGCTAAGAATCATGGTTTCCAGTCTATTTTGTTTCTAGAAGATTGCAGGCACTTAGTCCAACTCTTTCAGCACAGGAAGACCACAGATTGGCTACAACAGATCAGACTAGCTGATTTAGATTTTTTGGATCAAAATGGACTTTGCTGTGATGTGTTCTTAGTGCCTCTTCTGGTTGTTAACAAATCTGTTTGGTTAGTTGCTAAAATGGAATGTCAAATGCCTCTGAACTGTTGCTGGTTTAATCCAGATGTTGTATAAACTTTTTGTATGCTTATCTCCCTTCTTTGGTATCAAAAAAAATAAATAAATAAATAAATGATCAAGTAAATTATTTCTTTCAAGTACAGTCTTCTCTATTAATTGTATGTGGTTCCCCCTTAATAGGAGATTTACTTTTGAATGGGTGTACTTCTAGTATCCCGTGGATAGTGCTGAAAAGCACTGCGTCTGAGTTTCACGTTTTCTTCTTCTTCTTCTTTTTTGAGAAAAGTATTTCATGTTTTCAAATGTGGGATTATGCAGTAGGTCTCGTGCACTGTTCACAAGACCCACAAGTACTTTATTTAGGAAAAAAAAACTTTAAAACTGAGTCTCACGATACTATTCATACATTTAAAAATTATTTTGCTACAGTGTTTTCAGTTTTCAGCAAAATAAGCAGTATCCAAACAAACTCTAGATTGATGTAGAGAAACTTCGTCACACCCGCATTGAAGACAATAATTATTAAGCTTTCTATTTATACGGTAACATGATACTCTCTTCTTTTATATTGATGGTAAATCTTATTAATATGTTATTTGAAAATATCTAATAATTGTTTTCCTTTTTTCATAAATTTTTCGGTCTATGGACGAAGAAAAAATAAATTCTTTGAGGAAAATGAGAAACCCTTCAAACTTCTTAGTTCTTATATGTCTTTTTATTATATGTGAATTTTAATCATTTGATCACATTTTTTTTTTAATATTCTTAACACATGTCAAATCTCGTTCAAACAATATATTATTTATTATTCGATCAATAAACTTATTTTTTTATGCATAATTTTAGATCACAAAAACTTGAAATGCAAATATTTTGTTGATAACATAACTTTTTTTTTTACAAGATAGAAATTATACTCTGATCTAATTTAAGTGTATATGTATGTAAAGCTCTCTCTTAGAGACTTGAACCCCATCCATTTCCTCTCACACCCCATAAACACTTATACTTGTGAAGTGACCACTATACAAAGTGTACGCGATGGTTTGATGACATAACTATTAATTTTTGTTCTTCTTAAATTTTTACTAATATAAAGGACATAAATAAGGACATATGCCCAACGGTTAAAATTTTCAAACTTGTCAGTCACACTGAACAACGAGGCCAAGGTTTGACTCATAAAGAAGAAACCACCATCCATGAGCATTAACGAAGAAACCACCCTCTCCGCCAAAGAAGCGGACCACCTTGTCTGCAGCACCAAGAAACACAAGGCCACCTCCCAATCCTTCACGCCTCAAAGGCCTATTGTATCCTACAAGGACTCGGTGTTACGTCCTTCTTTAGATTGGGAAGATCACGCAGCCCACAGCCTGCCCTCCGAAGATGAAGATCCTCACTTAGACATCGAGCTTGACTCGAACTACTCTTTTCCTACCATACTGTTATCCAAAGAAGAAAAGCTGCACACCAGAGCCCCCTGGCGCTCCGCCCTCATTGTCAAAGCCTTCGGTAAGTCCCTAGGCTTCAAATACTTTGACCATAAAATCCAAACCATTTGGAAACCAACTGGGGATATTCATATCATTGATCTCAACTTAGACTACTTCCTTATTCGCTTCAAACTAAAGGAAGACTACTGGAAAGTTATCGGTGAGGGCCCATGGTTTATTGGTCACCAATTTCTTTCTATCTGAAGATGGTCCCCAGGTTTTCGTCCCTCCAACGCTAAACTCACCACTACGGCTGTCTAGGCTCGCTTACCTGAACTACCTATCGAGCTCTATTACAATAACATCCTCCGGAGAATCGAAAATCAACTTGGAACTCTCCTAAAAATTGACTCTCGCATCGTCGAAAATATTAGAGGAAGATATGCTCGTCTGTGCATCCAAATTGACCTCGACTCTCCACTTATCTCGAAGGTTAGAATCGGCAACCTTCTCCAACCTGTCCAATACGAAGGCATATCTGCTGCTTGCTTCGACTGTGGACGGGTGGGGCACAAAGCTTCACTTTTCCCCTCTATTATTCGCCCCTCTACTCAGACCACCAATCCCGACCCTCCCATTCCACCCTCTCAAGGCCCCCCCCCCTCCCCCACTAAGGAGTTTGGCGAATAGATGATTGTCCAATGGAAAAAACCTCCCAAGAAGAAAAACGCCAGCACCGACGAGCTGCACGCATCAGTGTCTCAGCGCTATGCATGTGATGACATTGGTTCCTCTGCTCTCTCACGAGGAGACTTTAGTCATGCATGTGACCCCAAGCCCATTCGTAAGCCAAAATCCCCTGCCATGCATTGGGCCACAGCCTAAAAACCCCCCACTTCCCAACCCAGTTTGGTCAGCCTCTTTCACTCTGACCCCATGACGTTCCTCTGCCTAGTGTTGTCACATTAAATCCAATCTTTGAAAAGCATCAGATTTCCACACCAGCTAGAGACCAAACCATTTCTTCACTTACCCAAGCCGAGGCTTCAAACCAAATTCCTAAACTTTCACCAAAACCTTCTTCTAGCTCCACCTCTCCTCCCGTCGAGAACAAGATGCTTTCCTCTTCGAAACCTCAAGCCCATGACCTGATGCTCACTGATACGCCGCTACCTATAAGCTGCACTGCCCTAACACCTCTCTATGAGTTGCAAGCCTCTTCAGAGAACACCCACGCATGCCCCTTAAGCAAAAATCCCTTAGAACTTCAACCAAGCTCAGCTGAAGCCTTACCCATCCTGACTTTGCAACAACCCACAAAAAATGTCTCACAATCCTCTACACCAAGAGACGCCTCCAATAGATTTCTTCAACCCACTGACCAGAGATCACTGGGCGCTTCTTAGTAGAAATTGCCTGAGGCCCATATGGAACAACTTACTCCAATGGATACAAGCTTGCCCAAATCAATTCTGGGCCTATATCGAAGCGGAAGTCAGGCAAACCTTGTAAAGCCAGTCTTCCTCGCCACCTCCAAACTCTCCCGTCGACTGGGTAGTCATTCCACTCTCACTAGAACTTGCAATAGTTTCTCCTATCCTTTCTCTCCTCCCCACTCTCCAACCCGAGATAATCCTTCCTCCTTTGAGAATGACTTTTGAGCAGAGCGATGCCATAGCCCCAAAAAATTTAAATGCTCTTCTTTCCCTCGAGAGCTCCCTCATCAGCCTGCCTTTCCGAGGGAGGGAAGTGAACTTGTTCCTTATTCAAGTGCTTCCTCAGGTCCCCTGCTTCAAAATGACAATCCACCTTCACAGACACAAGTACCCAATGCCGTGCACCTTCCAACTCTTGCTGAATCCCTTGACTCAAGATTTCAACACCCCAACTCCATGGGACCTTAGAACCGAGTTATTCCACCAAGCAAACCCCATCACCCCTTCTGAAATGAAGATTCTTTTCTGGAATTGCAGAGGTGCTGGTAACACTAATCTTTGCATGAACTTTCTCAACATGTCGCGACACCACAGGCCAGCAATCGCGGTCTTCATGGAAACACATATATCGAGGTCCAGAGCTGAGGAAGTCAGCTCATCACTTGGCTTCAATAGTGTTTGTCATTTTGATGCTTCTGGATTCAGTGGAGGAATTTGGGTTCTCTGGAATTCCCAAGACATCGACCTCAAATTCTCTCGGTAACTGATCAAGCTATCCATGCTTTTTGTTTAGGTATGCCCCTCTAATCCCTCCACTAATTGGATATTTACTATCATATATGCTAACTCAAACTTAAATAATAGATTGCACCTCTGGGAAACTCTCTATTCCTTCTCCTCTTCTCTCTCTCTGCCCTAGCTTATTGCAGGTGATTTTAATGACATTGCTAGCAACTGTGAAAGCCTCAGCAGCTTCCCCCCTAACTGAAGCCGCATTTCTCAGTTTAATGATTTCATGAATGATTGCAACCTCTTGGATCTTGGTTATAATGGCCCTCGCTTTACATGGTTGAACAAAAGGGATTCTAATTTAGTTATGAAACGCCTTGACAGAGCTCTTTGTACCCCCTCATGGCAACTTCTATTTGAAGATACCATTGTCACCCATCTCCCCAAAACGTCATTTGATCACCACCCCATATTGCTAAACACTGACCGCCCCCCCCCCCCCCACCCCCATAATCGTCCCTTCTGCCTTGAAACCATGTGATTCAACGACCCATCTTTCAATAATGTCGTCTTGGATGCCTAGCAAGCACACCCCGATGATATAATCCAAACACTTACACTTTTCACTAATAGAGTCAAGGTGTGGAATAGAGAAACTTTTGGAAATATTTTTCACAGAAAAAAAAAGAGTGCCGCTCGGCTCAAGGGTACCCAAACAACCCTCTACTCCAATCCTTCCCCCTTTCTCCTTAGACTTGAAAAGGAGCTCATGACCAAGTTTAACCATATTCTCAAGCTTGAAGAAGATTTTTGGGCCCTCAAATCTAGAACTGAATGGCATATTCAGGGGGACCGAAATACCAGCTTCTTCCACATCTCCACCATTCGTAAAAGACATCATAACAAGATTTGGTGCCTTAAAGATCCTATGGGCAACTGGACTTACTCCCCAATGGACATTGAAAACTCCATCATTTCCCACTTCACATCTCTCTATACCACTAACCTCACTTACTCTACCCACACCATCCCATTCCTCAACATACACATACCCCTTCTCATTATAGATGACCCGCAGCTCCACAACATCATAACATAAGAAATTCATGCTGCAATCAGCTCCTTTAAACCCTACAAAGCCCCTGGACTAGACGGTTTTCACCCCATCTTCTTCCAAAAATGTTGGAACACTCTTAGCGGCTCTATTACCTCTTTCATCAAAAGCATCTTCTCTACCTGGACCGGACTGGACGGTTTTCACCCCATCTTCTCTTAAATTCTAAAATAGGCATTTTTAAGAATCTTTTTGCCTAGGAGGTTGTGAACTTGTGATGCGACTTGCGAGCTCTCATTTCAACGCACCAAAATTTTGCACATTTAAGAATTAATTATGTATGGTTAAAACAAATACTAGTTACTAAAAGTAAAAGATTATGAGGACCGTTAGGTAGAGTTTATCTCTGTTTCATATACCATCTCTTCAATTACCTACAATGGTACATGTATTTTTCTACTTTAACAGGAGCTGGAATGTTTGGTTAATCTTTTCGACATCTTGTTTTTATTTTAATTATCATAATTTTTTATTGGTGGGTGTTAATTGATTGTAAAATAAGAATGATGTTTAACCGTAAAAGAAAAGAAAAAAAAGAACGATGGATGTGACTATCTAACTGAAGTTTATATAGCGCATAAATTACGACGTGCAAAATCACGTGCTTTTTTTTTTTTTTTTTTTGGCAAAAGGAAAGCTCGTTGTTCCATTGAATGAACGTGTGTTAAAATTAATAAAGTACTTGTGTTTAGTACTTCAAGGTTCTCATAAAATAGTAATTACTACAAAGCTCTCGTAGGAGAAAAACAAACAAAGCAAGTAGCGATTAATTAAAGTAGTAATCAATGTTGTCAAGATCAGGCAGCCATGGATCATGTAGAAGTAGACATGAACTCACACGTGGACTCAATAGTAAGCAATGACTCATTGGTGATCCATTAATCCCTAAAAATACGACGAGAACACTTAATTTTATGCTATAAGAATGGTTTAGACCAACACTAAAATATTTCAAAAAGTCTAGAGACACTCACTGATTCACACACAATTTAAATACTTGTTAAGAGGTTCCAAACTTTCCTAATTCACGCTAAAATAAATTTAGTATCCATTTAAAAATAATTTATCTAGTTTTTTTTTGAAAATACTACAAATAAAAAGTAGTAAAATAAAATAAATAGATAACTCATGTAAGGCCCATAAATAATAAGAAAAATAAGTAAAAATTAAATAAAATAAGTAAGTGACTCACGTAAAATCCACAAATAGAAAGAAAATAAATAATACAGTAGCTTATAATCTTATTCAATAATGAATAATCCTATAATTATCGTGTGTTATAAATGACCAATGGGTTTAATCCAATTTAATAACCCTACAGTTGGGGCGACAAAAAATAATCCCACAACAAATTATTCAATAATTCAATAGTGGTCAGTTCAAAAGTTAATCACATGTGAGAAATAAGGAATAGTAACCCTTTGAGGATCCTCTATTTTCATCGTTGAATGGTCCTTAAATTCCTTAGAGCAATTACATCAGTAGATGCAAAGAATTTTACATTTTACACAATTAAAACCTACTTTTTCTATTTTACACGCCTCATTTTTACAAAACACCCACATCAGTTTATCTATTCTATACATTTATTTAATAAAATATTCATTTTTTACCATTTTTTTTATTACTCTCCCTCACCGGCCCTCTCTCTCACAGACCAACACTCCCTCGCAAACCCAGACCCAGACCCAACCCTCTCTCACAGACCCAGACCCAACACACAAAGAAAAGTAGCAGTTGTTTACGTCGGCGTGCGAGCTCCGTTGTTGTCTTCGGCGTCCGGTTCTGGCGGTCCTGTGATTGAAATGGCTAATCGGTCTTCTTGTTTGGTTCGTCGACTCAAACCCAACCTTTTTTGCGAGCTCCATTGTTGTCTTCGGCGTCCGGTTCCGGCAATCCGATGATCGAAATGGCTCGCTTCTTGGATCGGTCTTCTTGTTTGGTTCGTCGACTCAGACCCAGCCTTTTTTGCGAGCTCTGTTGTTGTCTTCGGCGTCCGATTTCAGCGGTCTGGTAATCGAAATGGCTTGCTTCTTGGATCGGTCTTCTTGTTTGGTTCGTTGACTCAGACCCAGAGATATAGAGAGATCGGTCTTCTTGATCGGCGACAGTGAGGTGAGAGTGAGAGCGAGAGCAACAAGAGATACAGAGAGAAGGAGAGAGAAAAAACTAATAAAATAATAAATGGAAGAGCTACAGTAACCGTGCATATATGCACGGTTACTGTAGCAATTGTGCATTTTTGCACAATTTTGCACGATCTGATGTGGGAGTTTTTTGTGCCAAAATGTGTAAAAACACCATCTTTTTCTATTTTGCAAGACTTTACACGGTTTGATGTAATTGCTCTTACAACTGTAACCACCACCTATGATCTACCAACTTTTTTATAAGACTAGTTTCCAATCAAAACAACATAATTGAAAGATATTTCAATCAAAACTTAAAAAAAAAAAAAAAAAAATCATTCTCTTATCACCGGAGTCCTATTTCAGTAGCATCACGATTCATGCTTGCACTTAAAGACACATTATTGCTTTGGGAAATTTTGGACCTGTTCAACATTTTCACATCAATATCAAAACCCCCCTTCCTGGAAAACTCCGGGGAGAAGCACAGTTCTATTGTATTTTCTATGAGTCTTGCCATAGGCATCGAAAAAATACACTGAAAATAACAGTTTCACCTCACTTGGGGGGTGAGAGAATGTGAATTTCAGTGAGAGTTTTTGTCTCTAGGCTTTTCCATTTTGCAAAGAAGAGCAATGATATACAACTGGACAAATATCTAAACCATGATTTGGGAGAGGCACATTAGTGTGTAAATTTTATAAGTACTGCAGATTCGGGTTCGGTCATATGCATGATTTGGTCAAGAAATGCCTACTACGCATCATTTTTTTTAAGAAGGTACAGTCACGGTCTATAATCTTACTACTAATAACAAATCACCAATTATATAATCCAATTTCAAAATTTTCTAATATTTATCATAATAAATTACCAATTATTTCAAAAGGTTAAGTTGTTAGAATTGATAAATCTAATTAGTTAACCATTATTTTTACTCTACACTATCTGTAAATAGTATTATCGGTTTTTTTCTTCCTTTTTTTCTCTTTTTCTTTTTTCCACTTTGAATCTATAATAGTAATGCTACAAATACCAAAAAAAAAAAAAAGAGTCAAATTTAGATATAATATCATATTTAATCTTTAAAAATTAATAATATTATTAGATCAATGCAATGATGTATATCAAGTTGCAAAAGATTTTTAATAAATAAAGATGAGAGAATTTGGATTCCTTATATCTTCATTAGAACTTTAAAAACATTAAAAGGTTTTGAGTGACACATATTTTATTATTACACACTTTGTTACAGCTTGTGATTTTGTCAATCTAATTATTTTAAAACTTTAATTAATTTCACACTCATTTTTTATTATAATTAATTATCTGTCACTTTTATTATCTACGGCTCATAATTAATTACATCGAATAATTATGAAAATAAATATAAAAGACATTGTGGGGCTATAAATTAATTTTTCTTATAATAATCCAATGACCACATGCAAAAGTCGCTGTAAAGTGAGTAGGCGTAGGACGTAGGTTGTGACTGTGTGCCCCTACTGAGATTTTTTTGCTATACTATTGTAGCTTAGAAACGTGGAAGAGCAGGTTGCTAAGTTGGTCTCACGGTTTTTCCATGAGACGGAGCGTAACGGCGTGAAAGGGCAGTTTGGATTTCCAAAGTTTCAACTAACAGTTTGGTCTCTGGTCCTGATTGGTCGTGGTGGCGTTATTACATTACAGCACATCAGCCAGCGCACTGAAAAAAATAAGCAGATAATGGGACAACTACACTACGCTACAATATAGGCCAAGATCACAATTATAAATTATTTACGTTAAATAATTATAATATATTGCTAATTTCGCAATTCAAATTTTTTTTTTCTTAAACTTCTAAATACTTTATACATGAAAAGATACCAATTCAACTATAAAATCTTTGACTGTTTAAGGGTCTTTTGATAATGCTGTTTTAGTAATATTATTTGTATTTTTTAAAAATATGTGAAGTAAAAAAGTATATAAAAATATGTGTAATATTATTTGAAAATTAAAAATACGTATTTAACTGCATGTACACTTAATCTTCGTTGCGTGACAGATTGCGACAAAAATTGTTTACTCTACTGTGATTCTAACATTTTCCTTTTTTTTTTTTTTTGGTTAAAAACATTTTTCATCTACTTGTACCAATTAGTATCCATTTTTATTCTCTCTCTCAATATTTTTTATAAAACACTGTCTCAACTCTCAACAGTCACTCAATTCTCTTATTCGTGGCCAAATAAATTCAATCCCTCCATTTCTCTCTCACTATCAGTGTCATAGGCTTGGTTTGAGAGAGAGAGAGAGAGAGAGAGAGAGAAATGAGTTTCAGGGATGAGAACGAAGATGGGAGTAATCTCAGGAAGCCATTCTTGCACACTGGGAGTTGGTATCGTATGGGGTCAAGGCAGTCCAGTATGATGGGCTCGTCTCAGGTCATTCGTGACAGCTCTATCTCTGTTGTAGCTTGTGTTTTGATTGTCGCTTTAGGACCAATCCAGTTTGGTTTCACTGTAAGCAATCTTCTTCTTGTTGATTCTTAAGCAACAAATTAATTAAGCCTTTTGCTATTCTGGGTGTCACATATGTAACAGCAACAAAGCTTCAAACTTGTTTTCTTAGCAACTAAACAGAGAACTTAGTTTCTATTTTTGTTTTCATGTACATTTTGCAGTCTGGGTATTCATCGCCTACTCAATCCGCAATCACTGAGGATCTTGGACTTTCGGTTTCAGAGGTGTGAATCTATATCTGCTGCTTTTTTTCTTTTTTCTTTTTTTTTTTTTTTTTGTGATTTGGATTTTGTCTTATACAAGTTTCTAACAAATTCTTGGGCCAGTATTCTTTATTTGGTTCCTTATCCAATGTGGGTGCAATGGTTGGGGCAATAGCAAGCGGTCAGATTTCCGAATATATTGGTCGAAAAGGGGTAGGATTTGGTTCATTCATTGCTTTTCTTATTGTTACTACACATTGGTTTTATTTTGTTTTTGATTGTTTTGGTTATGATTGATTACTGAGTATTAACTTTCTTGTGATGAATTGCAGTCCTTAATGATTGCTGCCATTCCAAATATTATTGGATGGCTTGCTATATCCTTTGCCAGAGTAAGATATATTGATTGTTCCATTTTTAGATTTAATTCAACTGGGCATATGGATTTTGGAAAGTGGGCGCCAAAGCATATTGTCTTATATAAAAAATTAACTGATGTGTGTAGGATTATTCATTTCTCTACATGGGAAGACTGTTGGAAGGGTTTGGTGTGGGAATAATATCTTATACGGTAATGTTAATTTGCAATTTCGATCTTCTTGTTTGGTATTCTGTGCCAAAGATGATTTCTTGGGAGGTTTAACTTTGTTGATTATCTGTAGGTTCCTGTGTACATATCTGAGATAGCACCTCAGAACATGAGAGGTGGTTTGGGTTCAGTGAACCAGGTTAGCTATGTTTGGTGGTTTATCTTAGCATGAGATGGTGTCAATAATACTATATGAGACCAATCACTGGCCAATTCAGTTATTTTTCTTTTTGTGTTTTTCTAGCTTTCAGTCACCATCGGAATAATGCTGGCTTATCTGCTGGGACTTTTTGTTGAGTGGAGAATACTGGCAGTTTTAGGTAATCCTCTGAAAGATTCAATCTAGTGGCCATATTTGTACTCTCATTTTCTTTATATTTTTTCTCATATCAATGAAACCTCATCTTCCCTGTCAGAGATGATATTGATTAAAAATAAAGTTTCCTCTATGCCTTATTTGTCTACTAAATCACTGGTGAGCAGAGATGCTTACCAGACAGAAAGCTTGCTTTCATTAATTATAGTCCTAAAGTTTCAGGCCTACAAAATTCAATTGTCTTTATTAATAAGCTTAATTTTCCTTAATTTTATGAGGGGTAAAAAAAATTGTGGTGATGGGGTTCTTGACAGAGGTTTTTTGTGTGATACAATGGGAGTGGTGAAACTTGTTTAGCTCAAATTTCGTTGAGAAGTTAAATTTAAATGTATTTCTAACTTAGTAAGGCTCAATGTCTAGTTGGTTTGTACTGTTTTATCTTGATGAGGCGTGTTCATAAGCTTTAGGGTTTATCTTTTCATGTAGTGTGATAATCCAGTTTCCTTTTTAGTAAAATCATATCATGTAAATAATATTCATTTATTTTTTGGTATTTGGAAAGAAAAGGGCTAAAGCCCTGCTTAAGAAGGCTATATCAACAAAATCTACAATAACCCCAAAATTTTAAATATTTGAGGCTTATTCACATGAATACTTGAGACTTTGGGTTTGGGGTGCTCATTGGATTTTGTGGTTTATTCAGTGAATTCTTTTGTGGTCTTTGAACAACTTCGCACTCTTTAACTCCTTGTCATCAATTTATAGGTAAGAAGTTAATTCTCCTACATGTTCTAAAGGAGTAAGGAAAATGTGAGCTAGATATAATTGAACAAAAGGCTTCATATATATGAAAGGCATCTTGGGAATGATAGAAAGTTATGATTTCTTCTGTTGCAGGTATGCTGCCATGTACAATATTAATACCTGGTCTATTTTTCATTCCCGAATCTCCTAGATGGCTGGTAAGATTTTTAAAATTGGCTTTCTTAATTAGGTGGATAGCTTATTATAGTTTCTTGATTTGTGTTTTCCTTCCTGAATCCAGGCAAAAATGGGTATGACAGAAGAATTTGAAGCTTCTTTGCAAGTTCTCCGGGGGTTTGATGCTGATATTTCCATTGAAGTAAATGAAATCAAGGTAAATGCCACTAGTCTGCAAATTAAACTGGTTTTATAATTTTTCTTTATTCCCTGTTGTTAAAAGAAGTCAACCCTTTGACATTCACGATTTCAGGCTAGAAATCTTGAAGTACATAATTATTTATTCCTCACATCTGGGAAATTACCTATTTAAATGATGGTCAAATAAGTTTTTTGCAGAGATCTGTAGCATCAACAAGCAAAAGGTCAACTATCCGGTTTGCAGAACTCAAACAAAGAAGATATTGGTTTCCTCTGGCGGTATTAATTCTTTTTCTAACATGTTTAATTTTGTCAATCTTTGTTGTGGCTTCTACCTAGTTGATTTTGGCTAATTTATTTCCTGCAGATTGGAATTGGATTACTTGTTCTGCAACAGCTTAGTGGAATCAATGGTGTCCTATTCTATTCCAGTACCATCTTTGAAACTGCTGGTAAGCATGAACTTAGTCATCTTACATTGAAGCGTTTCATAGAGGTAGTGTACCATAAACACAGTAGTCTTAAAATTGAGAGCTTAAAATTGCATACTCAGAAGTTTAACACAGAGCCTCAAGAAACTACTAGTTGTATCAAGCAACGTTTTTCATTTTAAATCCTTTTTGCAATAAATAGTTCGCTTTTCAGTATCCTTATATTGTTTTATAATCTATTATTGAACAACCTTACTTTTACATCCTGAAATAGCTCAAAGCTTGTCAATGTCCCCATGTTGGTTTTACCTGAAAAAGGTTGCTTGTCCAATTTCACACAATTCTTGTATACAAATTAGTGAACTGGAAAATCAAGCTTAATGCTCAAGTGTCTTATTAGATGCCATAATTGTCTACAGGGGTTACATCAAGCAATGCGGCTACGTGTGGACTTGGTGCTGTTCAGGTACAGCTCAAAGAAAAAATGCAGTATATGTAAATAAAATACTCGATTTCTTTTCCTTTTTGTCCAATGTTCTCAAGTCATAATCACACATAAATTTGTATGCCATCCAGGTCCTTGCCACTGGAGTGACTCTATGGTTGGTGGACAGAGCAGGGCGTCGGCTTCTTCTTATTGTGAGTTGGAACATTTTCCTCAATGTTTATTTACCAGGTAATGATCTACCTGGAGGCGAAATGAAGAATTTTTTTATTTTTTGTTTCAGATTTCTTCCTCTGGAATGACCGTTAGCCTCCTAATTGTTGCAGCATCATTCTATCTAAAGGTAATAATTTAGTGGATTTTGTGGACAGAGGGATTGTGATATGCATGCAAAAAAGTTTGTTATTCTTCCATGTTCTCTACAACTTTAACTGTATGATTATGATCCCAGGATTTTGCATCGGAGGATTCTACTTTTTATAACATATTGGGCATTGTTTCAGTGGTTGGAGTTGTGGTATGCCTATATACCAACTCATTATATATTAAACTTAATGCTATAATTTCCTTTATTAGGCTAACCTATTATTTCTTTCAGGCAATGGTAGCAACCTTTTCACTAGGAATTGGAGCCATTCCATGGATTATAATGTCAGAGGTACCACCATTACATTACATTTTCTCATTGGATTTCTTGCTTTTGTCAGAAAGGCTGAAATGAGATGCTTTTGACAATGTCCCTCTTTATTTTGAACACCACCATCTCTTCATTAGTGAAACTTTACCCTCTATTATTTCCACTTAATCTCTATAGAAAGGGAGAAGCATAAGAATCTGCTTGAATGTCAAACCTTTTACCTTGCAAATCTTAATTTTTGCTGTAAAATAACATATTGTAAGTTCAAAAGTTATTGTGTGGATTCCACTGGAACAACTCAAAAATAGTTGTTCATCACTAAGTTCGCTTTGGATTGGAGCATCGACTCGTTACCATATAACCTCTATGTAATCAAAAGAACATTTTTATCTGTGTAACTTGCTGCAGTTAATGTTACAGCTCACGTATTGCATGAATTTGGTGATGCAGATTCTTCCAATCAATATTAAGGGCCTTGCCGGAAGTATTGCAACGCTTGCCAACTGGTTCATTGCCTGGGTGGTGACCATGACCGCAAACTTACTCTTGGACTGGAGCAGTGCAGGTCTGCACCTTTCTCCCTTTCCCTCCAACTACATGTGCTTAACACCATGCCAGTTACTCTAGGGAAAAAAAATGCAGGACATGGCTTTTGATCTTTAGTCAATTACGTACATTGACCTACAGACAGAATTGTTTATTTTAATTCTCTTCCCTCTAATCATGTTGCTTCTTTTTTTACTGATGGTTTCATTGGTCTTTAACTAATTCAGGCTGTCTCTGCTATTGACAGGAACCTTCACCATTTATATGGTATTGTGTGCCTTTACTGTGGTATTTGTTACACTTTGGGTCCCTGAAACTAAAGGGAGAACTCTGGAAGAGATTCAGTTTTCCTTCAGATAAAATTTTCCTCTTCCTTTTCGTTTTCTCCTTTTTGATTAGAAGAAGCAAATTTCTGCAATTCCGATTTTGTAATGATTCTGCAGATCCTGTGCGCTGTAAACGTGTAAATCTTTTGCCTATGCATAAAGACAGCTTTTTCAGTGAGCTGTGTGTTTCTACAAATAGCTGTATTCTGTGTTCAACAGTTTCCTCATTGTTTTGTTTAATTCATTCATATCAATTTTTCAAGAAAACAACATTCACTTGCATATATTGCTAGATATTAAGGGACCAAATCCAAATGCAACCTAGAGAATGTGTAAATCATTTACACGATAGGATACAATTTAACACTCATGTTGTCTGTTATATGATAATTTGTTTTTATTATCATGTCAAGACGTCAATTGATTTTTTGTTGTTATAGTTGGGAGTTGAACCATTCTCTCATTCCATGACTTGAGTTTACAGGAACCCACTACACGACTACATCATTAAGTTGTCACATCATATGCAACTTGGAGAAGTTAGGTCAAGTGTATATACACTGACCTCTCATTACTGGACAAAACGTATCTACCATCCTTTATGACGAGGGACAAAAGGTATCATATAGTTTATCAAAAAAAAACAAAAGGTATCATATATGAGAAGAGATAAATCTTCCCTTAAATAAATGGTCATTATAGTATCAAATTGTCAATTGCTCTTGTACGAGCTACTGTCCACATTTTTTGGTGAGTAATGTCTAGAAGTTTCTGTATAGCTGGACTGACCCCATCCTTGATATAATGTACAAGCATGATCATGTGCTTTGATTTGATGGGCATCATAATCAGTATGTGAATTGATTGAACTAGGGGTTATAATCAAATTGTCAATTACTCTTGTACGAGCTTTTGTCCACATCTTTTGGTGAGTAATGTCTATGAGATTTATGTATAGCTGGACTGATCCCATCCTCAATATACTTTACAAGCATGTATAACCATGATTATGTGCACTGATGGTCATCATCATCATTATGTGCATTGATGGAACTAAGGTTTGATTGATCTATTTTTGTACATTATGTTGAGAATTTGGATAGGAGATTTGACGTCCATACATTAAACTGCAAATGAGTTTGTACTTGGCTTCAATTTCATAATATCACTTCCATTATAAAAGATTGGGAAATTTTCAAAAAGCAAAACCTGACCCGCGAACAATCTGAGCTTGGCCCTCAACTTTTTGGCTATCTAGTGGGAAGACCTATAATATGAACTCAATCCCACTTGGAAGCCCCACTGGGCCACAGGATGTTATAGATAATATATTTTCTTAAGCATTAACCCAATGAGTTTACCTCAAAAAAAAAAAAAAAAACCACACACACACACAATGAATTATTATTAGTTTTTTTTTTTTTTTCTCTTTTTGGTTTTCCACAGGATGTTCAGGCTAGCTTATGCTCACCTCGACTTATCCCCGCTCACGGTAAGAGCGTGCCACTGGTCACAACGCGTTATAGCTATTGGGACTCAAACTAGAAAGCAAATCCAGTCGAACTTCAAAGCCTTATTCAGTGGTAAACAAGTCACTGGGCCACACTTGGTGGTTAATTATTATTAGTTTATTACTTATTAAAGTACTTCATATTTACATGGACTCTCAATTTTACACCATTTATATTAATACCAATCTTTGAAAAAAAAAAAAAAGCAAAATTTGGTCATAAAATTATAGCTATATTTTGAATGTGCTTTGACCTTGCCTCTTGGTGGCGGTCGGGCTTATTTATTTAAAACATCTGAAAAACAGATGGCTTGTTTTCTTTGGTCAGAAAAAAACACATGATTCATAAAACCCATAAGAGATAACCATGGATATGGTTTACCCATCTGACTGGTAGACATTGATTGGCCAATTCAATACAACTTTAACTTCGTCAAACCTCTTATCAAAAAAAAAAAAAAAAAACCTTCGTCAAACCTCTCTTTCTCTGTTTCAAAAAAAAAAAAAAAAACTACAAATTCAAATATAAAATTAGGTAACCAGAACCATCCATGATCGAACGGCAAGTCAAACCGTCACTTTGATTGGTAGGCATGAAAATGGTAATTACAGCCAACAATCACTAAAACTAACATGACTAACTTCTAGATACAAACTAGTTTGGCAACAAAATTACAGTTTTTTTACAGGTAGCTGGTAATACAAGTTTCTTCAGGGCCACAAATTAGCCTCGCTTTCAGTAGGTCTCTGCTTAGGTGAGATTAAAAAATGAATAAAATACTTTTTTGATAAGATTTTTTTTTTTTTTTACTTAAACTTTGTAAAGTTTTTTTTTTAAAGTAGTTTAGAAAAAAAAATCAATAATTTAAAGATGAAAAACAAAATTTTGATAAAATTTGAGAATATAAAGTAAAACATGTTTAATAATTTAGAGACAAAAAACGAACTTATAATAATTTAAGGACAAAAAACAAATTTTTGATAAAATTTAAAAATCAAAATAGCATTTTAGCCTTCAAAAAAATAAGAAACTTTTTTCTACCTATTTGTGGAAGATCCCAGGAAAACTATGAGCCCAAATGATTTATCAAAACTTCATACCATTACCAGCCTCTGTAACTTCTCAAACCAGCCTCACTATATACCCCTATAAATTTCAGTCATATTCCCTAATGCTCCACTGTATGTTTTGTCAACGCAATGGACTGTATGATAAGAATTCTACCACAGGCGCTGAATTTTTCAAAAAAAAAATAAAAAAATCACAGACTCTCTCAAACTCACCTAACTGAGAACCACCTCAAGGTCCACATCATAAAAAATACATAATTTGGGTGAGGCAGATTTTTTAAACCATGTTAGTATGACGTTGTAATGATGGGATCAAAAGATGGATCTGGAAACGCCCAGCTCTTCCAAATTCCAATTATATAATCTGGAAAAGAGTTCTTTATAAGTAACAAAAGATTTGTTACTTTTTTTTCCAAAAAATCTTTGGTCGACGTCTTTAAAGTTGACAATAGTGTGTATCTTGTCTTTACAAGAACTGAAGAAAGTATCCATAAACAAAGAATATCTTTCCCGAAGTACTGTAGGAGCAAATATTACATGATAGTTAGCAAAAATTTTGAATCAGTTAAACACCGTAAAATCTAAGAAAGGTACAATAATTGCTCATATAATCTAACCAAATAATGATGTTAACGCAACAAAATAGCTAGAGACAACTAAATGTTATTCTTAACTATTGTTTTGGCTTTATAAAAAAAAATGTCATTCTCTAATGAGACTGAACAAACTTGATCTTGCATGTATTAGGAGGCATCCAGATAAGTAGAAGAATATGCTTGCAGATTCTCCATTGACAAAAATGACATTTATGTGACACAATGATAGGATCAAAAAAATAAAAAATCTAATCCTGCATGTATTAGGAAAGCATCCAAGGAGTAAGAGAATATGCTCACATATTCTCAGTTGATATAGATGACATTAGTATGTGCGTAAGAGAATATATAGATGACATTAGTATGTGCATAAGGCTCATATTTGCCACATTGACATAAAAAAAAACTATCAATTTTGCAGTTCCTTATGTATCTCAATAGTTTAGAGAGACCATCAATACATATTTCTTTTTCATTGATACCAAACCCCACTATTATTTTGCCATTGTTTTAGCTTATAGTTCCAATGCATACTGAATATCTGCAACAGTTTAACAGGGTACAGGGTCCCCAAAAAGTCAAATTGGAAAACAACAATAAGATCAAAGGAAAGGGGTACCAATGTTTAGATGGCTCTGCCAATTTCTTTGGAAAACTACCATTGTAAATCCATCCTAAACTATGCATTTGTATTTTGTAATGTACACCATAAACTGCAGAGACCTGCAATCAGTATCTTAATTCAAAATTAATTTGCAAGGGCACCCATTGGTCAATGTTTAAATGAATATATTAATGATAACAACCCACTCTAAACCATAGGGACATTTGCAATGTGTATCCTAAACTACAAAAATTCATCAATCAACACTCTGATTCAAGCCCACTAATCTGCTTGCTAATTTAGACAATAACTTGGATAGTGACAAATTAATTATAATATAAAATTAGGGTGTTGGTTGTAAAAACCTTGTACAAAAGGGCACCATAAAGTTTAGGGTAGATAGCTGCAACTAACCCACAAATTGAAGAGATTTAGAAGGCTGCATTTAATGCTTTGCTCTCTACAAACTGCTACAGATTACATTGAGAGAGAGAGAACATCCTAGTTTCACCCCTTTTCTTGAAAAAATCATAAGATAAATGACATTGGGATCTTTCTATAATTGTCATATTTCCTGCAGTAGTTGGCAAAAAGAGTAAAGCATTCTTAACCGATCATCCCAACCAGCCAATTTCTTGCATATCAGATCTTATCCATAAGCAGCAAAAATAAACCTTGGCAAATGGCAAGCCAGCAGAATCAGAAGTGTTACCTAACTAACAGTATGACATTAGCATAGGAAAGGGGGAAAAAGCAACCACTGATCCAAATCTTGTGCGTCAGAGAAGTCACCTATATTTTGAATTATATAGTTTAAACTTCTACATAGCGGTGTGTACAATAACATAATATATATATATATATAATCGAGAAGATGCAAGAAAAGTTTAGGAAGAAAGTCTACACGTTTCAACTATTCAGGGTGCATATAAATTTGTAGATGAATTCTTCTACGTTACTTGTTCCTTCTATATGTATGCAGTCTTAACTCTTAAGCACTAAAAATTAAGTTATGCTAGATAGACACACAGGAGGATAATTGATGTTTTCCTTGCATTAAGAATTTCAATAAGAAAGCACGAGTTCATCAAATAGGGAACTAAAATCAAACACATATCCATAAGAAAACTAGTTGTGGATAGGCCTGGCACCTAGCTATCTTTTCAACAGTGGACACCCAAGGGCTTCATCTAACAAAGTTTGCCAAGCAAACATAATCAACAAGGCTAAACTAAATTCTAGTTTTACATAATTTCACATTTCACGCAATGCTTCTCTCTATCAAAAGAATGGAATATGAGACTTGAAATACAAGTTGAGGATATTCCATGAATTTATGAAAACTCTTTTATCATTAACAGAAAATTACAGATGAACAAGATTATGCAAGTTGAAATTTTGGAGCATTATTAAATTACAAAATCAGCATTTCTCCAAATCATAGTACTCTGGAAACATAACTGAAACATACAAGAATTGTGAAGTAAAAAGGACCACAATTTGACATCTGGTATCAAACAATAAAAAAAAAAATCCAACAAAATACAATCTCAGGAACTGACAGAGGTTGAAACGAGGATGGTTAAGCTACCAAAGAAAAATACCCTGAATGGAGAGTCAAACCAAAATGCTATTCAGCTAGTGTTTTCACAGGATAATTGTGAATACTGTCTTCCCAAGGACCGTTAAGAGACGGCCTCACATTCCGAAGTGCCTGCCAAACTGCGCTATTACATTTGAAACCACTTCCAAATGCAATCTGCCACACACGATTGCCCTTGCGCATCCTCCCCTTAGCCTCTATATAGGCCAACTCATACCAAATGGAGCTCGACGAAGTATTCCCAAACCGGTGAAGAGTCATCCTAGAGGCCTCCACATGAATTGGCAACAACTGAAGATTCTTCTCCAATTCATCAATCACAGCCCTTCCCCCAGCATGAATACAAAAATGATCGAACGCCAACTTAAAATCCGGTATATAAGGCTTGACATCCGCATTGAACAACTTCTTAACAAGCAGGGTCGCGAAGAACAGAAGCTGCTCACTAATTGGCAACACAAGAGGACCCAATGTGGTGATATTAGTCTTAAGAGCACCTCCAGCAATGGCCATCAAATCCTTCGACAAAGAAACACCCGTCTTCCCATTATCATCCTGTTCCTGATAGACACACCTAAAGGCCTTATCATCGGCCCCACGATGTGTCCTCACGACATGAACGAGCTTATACTTAGCTCGTCTCCGATCCACAGACTTGTTGGAGAGCAAAACCGCAGCACCCCCAACACGAAACAAGCAATTGGGTATCAACATAGACTTCTTGTTCCCAAAATACCAATTCTGAGTGATATTCTCAGTGCTCACAACAACAGCATTAGTATTCCTATGAACTTGTAACAAATCCTTAGCTAAATCAACAGCTATAACCCCAGCACTACAACCCATACCCCCCAAATTAAAGCTTCTAATATTACCCCGCAATTTATACTTATTCACAATCATAGCCGAAAGCGAAGGCGTTGGATTAAACAAACTACAATTCACAACAAGAATACCAATATCCTTAGGTTTCACACTGCAATTCGAGAACAGCTTATCCAAGGCACCAAACATAACCTTTTCGGCTTCGTCCCTCGCCGCCACCATCGTCGGCTCCGGCGGAACCGCATGCATCGCCTCCGGCACATACGTGTCGTCGCCGAGGCCCGAGCGCTCGAGGATCTTGCGCTGAAACTCCAACGAAGAGTCGTCGAAGTCGCCGGTGAGGCGAGAGTGTTCCATGAAGGAATGAAACGGAGCCTTGAGATGATCGGGCGGTTTGTAACACGAGTAATCCACGAGGTAAACGGGTTTGGGTCGGGTCATGATGTACACGGTCAAACCGAAAACCAAGAAAGCCGAGCAAATGACGACGCTAACAAGGTTGTACTGGAGGTGAAGCCAAAGCTGCCGAATGTCGTCCAGTTCCATTTGCGAGGTTTCGATTAGGGTTACGATGATTAGAGGAACGAAACATAGGGTCAAAAGGTTCGAGATCAGGTAATGGTAACCTAATTTTACGTACTTGAGATTCACGCTCTGTAGAAAATCCGGAAGCCTACGTGACTGTTGGATCTGAACACCGACCGAACCACCACCACCGACGACACCGGAGCCACCGTTAGCGGCGGTTAAGTGGGTTGCGCGGCCTTGGTCCATGGCGGTGGGCCTGTCCATTTTTTTTTTTTTTTAATTAAATGAAAAAAAAGAAAGAAAGAAAAAAAAAGTAAAGGATCTGAGAGATTTTGTTTTTGTGGGGTAAGTAACAAAAGAGAGAGATTTAGTGGTAATAGCAGGTATGTGAGTGTGTGAGAGGACAGTGTTTGTTAGACAGTTATAAAAAAGGTTAAAACAATTTAAGTAACGGTCCGTGGAGAAGAAAAGGAATCTACGGTGGGTTTGAGACTTTGACTGTGTTTTTTAGCCAATCAAAATGGGTCTGTGACTGTGTGTGTACAATGTATTTTTATGGGTGTGTGCTTTTGCAGGGAGGTTATAACTCCTATAAAAATATTAATAACGAGCAAAAGTTTCAGTTCATTACGAAAAGAAAAACTTTGGTTTAATCAAGATTCAAAGCTTTTAAATCTCGTTTTTTGACGTGAAGACTAAACGCCGAAATTAACTACTACTACATGGGATGAGACCTCGGTAAACATCGTTTTCAAAGCCAGATTTGCTTTCGGATTTTTCGGGGTTTTGCCGTCTTCAAAAGTTGTTCCTAATTTCTTATTCTTGTCATCAAATTCAAGCCTTTATTTACTTATGGATTTATTGGTTTTCTAGTTTGATTTTTATTTTTGCTTTTACTTTTTAAAGCTCATGTTTACGGGTATTACCATTTAAAGAAAGTTTAAGAATAAAATATAAATTTTAAGTTTTTTCAGATTTTATTTCAGTCTTCTAATTTTGTTTTTGTTCATTTCAATTCTCTAACTTTCAAATTTATTCAATTAAGATTTTTTCATCGACTTTTGTTATATATTATGGTTAATTTTTCAATTTCATAAATTTTTCTTCAAATTTTTTTAATTAAAAAAATTCAATTAATGATTGAAAAAGTATTTTCTAGATATTTTTTACAAAAAATTTTAACAAAAGTTAACAGAAATGCCTTAATTGCATAAATCTAAAACTTAGATAACTGAAATGAACGAAATCAAAGTTAGAAGATTGAAATTAGAGGATTGAAATGAAATTTAAAAAAAATTAGAAGATTAGTTTTGCATTTTAGCCTAAGTTTAAATTCCAACCATAAAAAAATTAATTGTTTATTTATTTTTTTCAAAGTTTCTAAAAATATTTTTTAAACTAGTATTTTTAGGATATCTCATGTTTATTAATATTTCCCTACTTTTAAAATTAGAAATTACAAATTCTTTTTTTGTAATTTTTTAAGTATAACATTATTTTTAGGATATCTATTTATTACTTAATCATTTGTTTTTAGGTAAACTACGTATATGATCCTTATTTTATACACTATATTTTAATTTGATCCTTAACTACAATTGTGTCAATTTGATCCCTAACCTTTTAATACCATGTTTATTTAGTTCTTGTCTTTTTTTTTTTAATGAAACTTAATGATATATTTAATGGCCAAAATAAGAAATTACATTCCATTTATTAATGACTAATTTTTTTTATATACAAGATAAAAATTTCACTTTAATCTAATCTAAGTGTATATGTGTGTAAAACTCCTTCTTAGAGATTTGAACCTCGACTCTTGCCCCCCACACTTCACAATAACTTATGCTTGTAGAGTAATCATCGCATCAAGAGTGTGCAGTGATACAACAAAGACTAAATTGATACAATATTGAAAAGTTAGAGGTCAAATTGATACAATTAAATATTACGGACTAAATTAAAATATAGTATATAAATTAAGAAGAAAATATGTAATTTACCCTCTGCTTTTATACAAAATAAACTAGAGTTGTTGAAAGTTGAAACCTTTTTTTTTTTTAGCTGAAAGAGATTTTTTAGCAACTAGTCACTTCATGTATCTCATCGAAAGATGTGTGATGAGTCTGGTGGCTCATATCCACTGCCCTTGATCAGCCAAAAAACAAAGAAAAGTAAAAGTGGGAAAAATATGGTTTTGTTCTTAGCCAAAGGAAAAAGTGTGCTTTCATTATCCATAAAATAAAAGTGTGCTTTCGTACTGGGTACTGATTTTGCAAATTGTGTCTACGTTTAACATGATTAATTTTGTCAATTTATTTTATTATTTAATTTATTTTTATTATACTATTTTAATTAATTTTTATTTTAATTTTTATTTATATTACTTTGAACAAAAAATTTCCGAATTCAACAAAATAAACCGATTCTAAACTTAGCTGCGAGTGGAAGAATAACCGAATAAAGCTCACATTTACAGGCTAGTGAGCAGTGAACATTAACCAATTGTAGACCTTGCTGTAAGCAACAAGCATACTTGTTTTGTTCTCTCTGACAGCCCATGATAAGACCTTGTACAGTATATATTGTTTTTACGCTTGGCTGCTCATTCCACTGTCCACGCCTTTGTTACTTTGAAGAGTGAAAAAAATGTTAGAGGTAAAAAATTACGAGAAGATGTAAAAGTAGGAAGATAAAAAATATTTAATTTTTTTTTTTTTGTATATTCAATCAGAATGGTGAAAAAGTAAAAGAGTGAAAAAGTGAGAAGATGAAAAACTCTTTTGTTTAGTTAGAGAGAAAAAGAAAAGGATGAAAAATGTAATTTATATAAATTAACTATTATACCCTTGTTACATAATATGTAAAAAATAGATCTATTTGTAATCATTAAATAATATAAAATTTATCACATCATATATATAAATTTATATTATTATAATATAAAAATTAGATCAGGTCACGTTGAAGAAAAAAAAAAAAAAAAAACAACGTTCAATAACGTTAAAAAAAAAAAAAAAAAACAACAACAACAACAACAATGTTCAGTAACATTGAAAAAAAAAAAAAAACAACAACAACTACAACGTTCAGTAATGTTGAAAAGAAAAGAAAAAACGTTTAGGTCATGGTTGAAAGAAAAAGAAAAAGAAAAAAAGAACAAAAAAAGAGAACGTTGAAAAAAAATAAGTGAGAAGAGAGTATTTTTGTAAAAATACTACTATAGAACTTTTTTTTTTTTAGATTTTCCTTCAGATTTGGAAGGAAAAAAAATGTAGACCTAAAGAGAACATTCTCTCGAGTTTTCTCTCCTTCCTCAAATAAATAGTAAAAAACAGCATTTTTCACCTTATTTTCCTCCCTATTTTCACTCCAAACAATCGCACCCTTAGTGGTGTGTACGTGATTCAGTCAGAATGGTTTGGGAAATAGCTAGCAAGGTGCATATACATGGTCTAGCAGGACATAATGTCAGATTGCTTGGTTTTTCACTATACGTGTAGAGCAGCTTGTTATTGGCTCACATGGCCCAACCATTTTGAAAACAACAACAACAACGTTCAATAATGTTGAAAAAAAAAAAACGTTTAGGTCACGGTTGAAAGAAAAAGAAAAAGAAAAAAAGAAAAAAAAAAAAAAAGGGAACGTTGAAAAAAAATAAGTGAGAAGAGAGTATTTTTGTAAAAATACTACTATAGAACTTTTTTTTTTAGATTTTCTTTTAGATTTGGAAGGAAAAAAAATGTAGACCTAAAGAGAACTTTCTCTCGAGTTTTCTCTCCTTCCTATTTTCCTTCCTCAAACAAACAGTAAAAAACAGCATTTTTCACCCTATTTTCCTTCCTCTATTTTTCATCCTCCCTATTTTCACTCCAAACAATTTTCACTCCAAACAATTGCACCCTTAGTGGTGTGTACGTGATTCAGTCAGAATGGTTTGGGAAATAGCTAGCAAGGTGCATATACATGGACTAGCGGGACATAATGTCAGATTGCTTGGTTTTTCACTATACGTGTAGAGCAGCTTGTTATTGGCTCACATGGCCCAACCATTTTGGAGCCTGTACGTATGGAAAAACAGAAGCAACGCTCTCTACATCAAGAAGAATTCTGGCAAGACCATTCTCTCTCGAGTGAAGGCAATGATTACTAATGCAATAGCTACCAATGAGAAAGGTGTGGTGATCACATCAAGAAAGCATCTCAGGCATGTGATACATGCATTCTCCCTCTTGTAACATATGGATCTCATGCGACTGTAGAATCGACACACTGTTAGTGAGTTAGGATACATAAATGATGCATAGGATAATTGATAGGTCACATCAAACAACAATGGGAGCTTATGGTTACAACCACCGCTTGGTGGAGAGAAGCTGCCCTCTCCTATAACAAGACCATTAAAATGTTGAAAAAAAGATGATGAACAACGAATGAAATTGACATGATTTTAGCTACGTATTATTTTGGACTGGCAATTTGAGTGAATAGCTTTTATAGAAGAAGAACAGGCTGTATTGCCAACGCTCTTTTTCCTTTTTTGGTGGCTTGCGGCCCACCATTTCTGTGTTTTGTAGGCCTTTTGACAATTACAATGAATCACCATGACTGCTCCAGTTCTCACATGCTGACCAAATCCTTCTCAACCATTGACATGTCAACATTATTTTGCTTACTAAATCTTACACTCTATAGCTTCTACAAGTTGGACAATGATAAATGGCCTCAACAATCATATACCCTCATGTGTTCTTCTATTGGAAAAGAATCATTAACCGTAACAATATGAAGGGGCCAAGCATTCGGATAACTCATTTTGAAAAATAAAAGCAGTGCACAACAGGTGCAGATGAACTGGAGCAGTTAACAATAACAACAAGCCTTAATCCCGAATGAACTGGAGCAATCAATTACGAAATTTGAAGACACAAGATCAGAGGTCAAATAACAGGAGGATAAACTGTGTCAATTGGGTAAAATATGGAATAGGACTGGAAGATTGATATGGCTGCAGCAGCTAGAGGGCCTCCTTTATAAGCTTTTCAGTGAGAGCTTTGGGGAGTCCCATCACACTGTCAGTTGTCCCAACCTGCATAGAGTATCATCAATTAGCATGCCTTAATTTTTTTTTTGGGTACGTACTAATTAATATGTTTACCAAAACATGAAAGATATATGTCAGTAATTAGTAACCCAGACCAAAGCTAAAGACAAGCGATTTGGAAAACATTGAAGCAACTTATCCAAGCAACCTAGCAATGAATTAATCTCTAACAGCTAAATATTCAGAGACAAGAGAAAGTTTCTCAGTATTATTGATGGTGGAAAAGTTTTGATCAACCATCACCCTGCCTAATTGAAAGACAAATTTACTTCCCTAGATAAAGGCTTCAAGAAATTGAAGCAAAATGAATTATAGACACATTGTATTTGTTTTGCCTTTGAACTTCCAAGTTGCCAACCCAAAACTAGCTCAACCTAGATCTTATAAAAAGGTGAGTTTAATTATTAGTCAATATTCTAACACTCCTCATATGTGGGCCCAAGCTTCCCCACAATTCAGAGACCCAATACATATAATACCTAAATGCAACCCAACATGTGGAATAAATTACAAAGTGAAGATGTGGTTTGAATTCAGGACCACTTGCTCTAAGACTATACAAATTACCATTAATCCCAAAAGGTTAAGTTTGATAGAAAAGGAGTGAATTTAATTATTCAATCAATATTCTAAGAAACAGGCACAAATTAAAAGGACTAAATAAAGGCATGTCTAAAATGTAATTAATTGTCTGCCATACATAAATGACACCTCCTTTCCTTGTAAAAATAAAGTGAAGGGTGATGTCATAGTGTTCAAGACTCATTAGGTGAATATGTAACTTACCAATAATAAAAATAATAAGGATAAAAATAAAAAATCAATCAGTTTATGCAAGTGTATCGGAAGGTCAATACATGAGGTTTTGGGGAAAACATCCCATCAACTAAATTTTAGGAACCAATAGAGGGGACCACATTTTTTGAAATGAAACTCTGCTTTTCCTTTATACCTCTAATCTCAATTATTTACAATTTTGGATTTCTGTTAACGGGTACTCAAAGATTAGCAAACTAACCACTTGTTTTACAAAGGGCAGTATCAAAGGATGCTCTATGATCAGTCCCCCAGCAACATAAAGCACAGTCCCCTCCTCAATCTGAAAAAAAAAAGGGGAAAATAGATCAGTGGAGTGCTATAGCCTATAAATCATTATCTCACCAAATGATGCAGAAGCAACCACCAAATTCAATGAAAGAAAACAACTATTACCAGTTTCTCAATGGTTTCATCTGGTATTGTATGGAAATAGATCTGCAATGCATCACCACGTAAGTAAAATTTGGCAAATGCATCACCAACTATTAAGAGCCTTGATACTCAAGAAAAAATGGAATAGCTTTTCAATGGAACACTACTAGGACAAGATTAAAAAAAAAAAAAAAAAAAAACCTCAACAATAATTACTGAGTTTCACAAAGCAATAAAAGCATATGGTACCTCCACTCGGTCCCATTCTCCTTTTCTGAATCCCGTCTTAATGTTTGTCACAAGCACTGATCCCACAGTTGCTGCATGGCCCCCAGAATAGTCTGCAATCCATGTTGATAAAATTTCCTGAGTTATTAAATAGGAAAAAAATAGGGAACTAGAAAAAAAGGGGGCGAGGGGGGAGCAGAGAGTTAAGCAAACCTTTCAAAAACTGCCGTGCTTCTTCCTTACTGGAAGGTTTTTCCCTGACCACACCTTCATAGACCACCACCTCCAGATCATTTGATAATAACGGTAAGAAATAACACATAATAAAGTACAGTTCCAAACAAGGTAAAAATGAACATTCCTACATCTACAAACAATTCTTGTCACCAGAAGGCCATTTATGTTTGAGGATACAAGGTGCAATTTGCACATATGGGCATAAGAAACATCATTATCCATAATATCTCTCCGGAAGTATTGAGGGCATATGCAAGATCATAATGATATAGATACCAACAGGTGGTGAAGAAAACTCTAGCCTCCAATCTACACAGGTCATGCAAACTAGGAAATGTTCCTTTGAGAGTACAAATACCTTCTATTTGCCTAAAAGTATGCCGCATCCCATGACATACAGAGATATATATTCTGTTAATTTGCCCTAGGCTAAATAGAAGTTTTTGCCACTCCTCAGATTATCCATAATAAGCAAACTAGGAATAAGATCTATGGCGGAGATGTTCCAAGAAACAAAAGCAGAGCACAGAAGTTAAGGTTTTTTTTCTTAATATCACTGTTTCCTTATACTTTTGTTTGTTAATTTCTCACCCATTGAGAAAAAAAGGGTTAAGGCATAAGTGCAAGACACAAATTTCATTGGAAATTATTGAATTTCTGGCAATGTAAATTTAGCTTTAATGATATTCTAGCATTCAGACATCCTAAATCACAAGTGAAAATTCCAGAGCAGGACAATAGGCTTTGGTAAGTGTCCATGAAAGGAGGCCCGGCTACCTCGAATTAGCCACAAATACTGTTTTAGTTTTCATTTCCTAGGGCCAGTATGGGGGGATTTCGAAGTTTTTTTATTGAGTCTAAGTTGTTTCAGTTGGTGATTGAGGAAGGAGGGAATTTTTTCTCCCTTAAGATTTTTGAACGGGGAAAACATTACATGCAATTAGTGTTTATGGGCAAGAGTGCAGCTCTTTGGATAATGCGGAATCTGGAATACACCGTGAGTGGGGTTGGTCCTAAGCAATTTTTCACGTTCAGGGAAGGTGATACTGCTTACACGCTGCAACGAGGGTCCAACTCGTTTGGGCAGTATTTATCATTGACAGAGCTTAAGGTAGGTGGGCTGCGGAGAAATATCATTATTCCTACAGGAAAATTACAACAAGGATGGAGAACTTTTGGGATTGAATTAAGAAGACTTTTGGAACCTTCTCAATATGCGTTGGGTGGTTTGAAGTTTGTACCGTACAGGTCTAAGCAATTCCCTAAATATCAACCTGCCAGGTCCTATGTAGAAGCTATCAAAGCTCCGGTGCAGGCAAGGTTGAAGCATGTTCAGCAGCCCCTCAGTAAGGAAAAGGTTCAGGCTGGTACTGTGAAGAATTTTGTGGAAGTTCCGTGTGACAACTCTCACACACAGGTAGTAGTTTCTGAAACTCAGGCTGGAAGTTGTCCTCAGTCAGCCGTGGGTGGTGGAGAGGGTGGAGAAGGTAGTATTAATGGTAAGAATAAATTTGGGGAGAAAATCTTGGAAGGAAATAAATTCATTATTCCTTTGAAGCCCATTTTGAATTCAAATATGGTTGAGTTTGGAAAGTTGTGTGACAGGAGGAAGGCATGCTGGCTTGGAAGAGGGCTGACTGTGAAGGTGAATGAATATGGAAAGAGGCGGGTATTATGGGATAGTGTTAAAGGTGGTAAACAAGCTGGCAAATGAGTGTTAAGTAATAATGGCCATAATATAAACGTGGGCCTGGGCCCATCCAAGCAAAATGCCCAAGCCTTGGTGGGAAATAAAGAACCCAGTTTGGGCCCGGGTCTGTCAAGCCCACATTCTTTTAATTTTGAGGTTGGAGAGAGTTCATTTAGTGGACTACGGGCTTTGGAGACTTCTTACCAGAATGGGTTCACTGCAGAGTGCTCAGGTAAGAGTGCGATCTTAGCCACGAAGGATTTTGAGAGCTCAAGGCTCACACCCACCACATCGGAGCTCCTTGCGACGTCGTTGAAGGTATCGCTGGGTATGGATTCTTCCATAGCAGTGACGGAAGTGATGGGTAAGGGCGGAGAGGACAGCACAATTCCACTAGCTCAGCCACCCTCTACGTCGACCGGACTAGCGGAGGTGGCCCAAGCCTCCCAAGACCAGATATCGCCGATCAGCACTCTGAGTGGGTCGAGGGTGGTGCCGGTGGTGTCATCCACGACATCGGAACCAGTGCTGCCCCTTGCTGACCCAATAGTTTCGTCGGTGGTGTCTTTGTCTTCTACAGTGGTATTGGAGGTTGGGGATGAGGATTTTGTGGGTTCGAAAGGACTGGGTAATTCTGATTTTGAGAGAGATCAAATACCTGGCTCAACTATAAGGGAATTGGTCGGAGACTTGGATAAGACTTGGGGTAATTCTAAAGACTGGATATTACAGCTGCGTGATGGTAGACAATTAGTGCTCCCATTGTCACTGTATTGTTCTCCAGATAGTCTGTCAGTCTGCTCTAGTTTGGAGAGAGAGTGTGTTCTAGGTAATGTTTCTAGTACTAATGAAGAGCAGAGAGTTAGTTGGGCAGATGAGGGTGAGGGGTTAGTGGAGTCATTGTCTGTGGTTCCTAGGTCAGAGAGTGAGTCACGGGAAGTTGGTGATAGGTCGAGGTCTTGTGAGGGTGGTGACGAGCCATTAGTTGTGGTACCTTTGGCCACTGAAGGTCCATTGGAGTTGATGACTAGTCATGTGAAGGAGATTGGGTGTAAGGAGAGTGTGGATTGTCAACTATCTCAATGGGTAACCAATAGGATAAAGGCTTTCAAGAAATCTGTGGGAACTTCGCTGGAAGGT
The DNA here is from genome assembly GCA_033629205.1 of Lithocarpus polystachyus. Taxonomy (NCBI): domain Eukaryota; kingdom Viridiplantae; phylum Streptophyta; class Magnoliopsida; order Fagales; family Fagaceae; genus Lithocarpus; species Lithocarpus polystachyus. The sequence continues at coordinate 9,600,498 of CM066163.1, read as the reverse complement.
TTTGAGGAGCAGATTACAGGTTTGTTATTAGCCATTGAGGCCAGAAAGAAAGATAAAAATAAACTTGTGGTGGGTGCTCAAACGAAGTTGGTCAAGTCAGGCTAGAAAGGTCAACAAGAGTTGAAGAATTTGTTGTCATCGTTGAATGTTGAGTTTGATCCAATTAAAGGAAGGAGTGCAAGTTCTGAGCGGGCTGTTATGTCTTATCAATGAATGTGAAGATTATTTCTTGGAACGTTAAAGGGTTGAATGAGCAGGACAAAAGGCTCAGGGTTAGAAATTTGATTAGGAAATGGGGGCCAGATGTGGTTTGTCTTCAAGAAACCAAAATGGGGCTGATTAATAGAGCGGTGATTCGTAGTTTGTGGGGTGGCCAACATGTTGACTGGTCTTATTTAGGTTCTTGTGGTGCTTCTGGTGGGGTGTTGGTGATGTGGGACACTCGAGTAGTGAATAAAACGGAGGAAGCAATGGGGAGATTTTCGGTTTCTTGTAAGTTTACAAGTGTGTCAGACCAGTTTGTTTGGGCGTTTACTGGTGTTTATGGTCCTAATTTATACCGTGATAGGAGGTTTTTATGGGAGGAACTCTGTGGTTTGATTAGCTGGTGGAGTGTTCCATGGTGTGTGGGTGGTGATTTTAATGTGGTTAGGTTCCCTTTCGAACGATTGGGGTCTAATTCTGTCACTATAGCTATGCGGGAGTTCTCCAATTTTATTTCGGAACAGGGTCTCATTGATCTGTCATTGAAAGGGGGTTCTTTTACTTGGTCAAATTCTAGAGAAGTTGCTTCTAAGGCTAGGCTGGACAGATTCTTGTTTTCTGCTGACTTGGAGGAGAAGTTTCCAACAGTGTCTCAAAGACGGATGTCTAGGTTATGCTCCAATCATTTTCCAATTGTCCTGGAGGGTGGATCTTTTCAGAAAGGGAGTATGCCGTTTAGATTTGAGAATATGTGGCTTAAGGATGAAGGTTTTGTGGATAGGGTTTGGTCTTGGTGGGATTCCTATCAAGTTCATGGTGCACCGAGTTTCATTCTAGCCAACAAATTAAAGCTCTTAAAAAACGATTTGAAAAGATGGAATGTGGAGGTGTTTGGTCATGTTGAAGTTCGGATTAAAAAATTGTGAAAGGACCTAAGTGCTCTAGAGAATATGGAAGAGAGTCGGGGTTTATCAGCGGAAGAAAGGGTTGAAATGGGAAGAATTCGTGATGAGTTAGAAAAAGCTACTCTATTGGAAGAAATAAGTTGGAGGCAAAAATCTAGAGTTCTTTGTATTAGGGAAGGAGACAAGAATACTAAATTTTTTCACCGCATAGCTAACTCTCACAAGAGGGTTAATTCTATTGATAGGCTTATGGTGGATGGGGTGTTGTCTTCAGACTCAGCTGCTATAGCAGATTGTATCTCTCAATTCTGTAGGCAGCTTTATTTGGAGGATGTGGCTCATAGACCTGTCTTAAATGATGTGGATTTTTCTAGTATCTCGGTGGAAGATGCAAGTTGGCTAGATAGGCCTTTTGAGGAAGAAGAGGTATTTGGGGTGATCAACGACTTTAATGGTGATAAGGCACCTGGCCCTGATGGCTTTTCAATGGCATTCTTCCAGTCTTATTGGGGTGTTTTGAAATCAAAAATTATGGCTGTATTTCACAATTTTCATTCTCAGGCGGTGTTTGAGAAGAGCCTTAATGCTTCGTTTCTTGCCCTTATTCCCAAGAAAGTGGGTGCTGTGGAGGTTAAGGACTTTCGGCCTATTAGCTTAATCAGTGGGATTTATAAGATTATTTCTAAGGTGTTGGCTAATCGGCTTCGTAGGGTGGCGCATGGGCTTATTTCAGATTCACAAAATGCTTTTGTGAACGATAGACAGATTTTGGATTCCGTCTTGATTGCTTCTGAATGTATTGATAGTAGATTGAAGTTAGGTGTTCCAGGTGTGTTGTATAAATTGGATGTGGAGAAAGCATATGATCATGTGAGTTGAGACTTTTTAATGTATATGCTTCAGCGTTGTGGTTTCTCAGAGAAATGGAGAAAATGGATAAGATATTACATTTCAACTGTAAAGTTTTCCATTTTGATCAATGGTAGCCCATCTGATTTCTTTGGAAGTTCTAGGGGGCTTCGGCAAGGAGATCCTTTATCTCCTTTATTGTTTGATATTGTGATGGAGGCATTAAGTAGGCTGTTGGAAGTGGCTGCCTCCGCCGGGCAATTTTCAGGCTTTTCTGTGGGTAGTACAACTAGTCCATCTGTGATGGTGTCTCACCTTTTATTTGCAGATGACACTCTAATTTTTTGTGATGCTGAACCTTCTCAGATTGCTAATTTGAGGGCGATTCTTGCTAGATTTGAGAAGGTGTCAGGGCTTCATATTAATTTGGGAAAATCTAAATTGGTACCTGTTGGTGAGGTACACAATTTGGAAGCTTTGGTGGGTATGTTGGGGTGTGGGCAGTCTTCTTTGCCATTGAAATATTTGGGCCTTCCATTGGGTGCCAAATTTAAGGATTTATCGGTTTGGAATCCTATCTTAGAGAGAATGGAGAGGAGATTAGTAGGTTGGAAGAGAATGTATTTGTCTAAAGGGGGTAAGGTGACACTCATTAAAAGCTCTCTCTCGTCTTTACCTACATACTTTCTTTCCCTTTTTCCTTTACCGGGCAAGGTGGCAAAGCGTATGGAAAAATTACAGAGGGATTTTCTGTGGAATGGGCTTGGTGGTGAACCTAAAATACATTTAGTTGATTGGGCCAAGGTTTGTAGGCCTTTGCAGGTTGGGGGGTTGGGTATAAGACGGTTGGGGAATTTCAATTCTGCATTGCTAGGAAAATGTTTGTGGAGGTATGGCATAGAGACTGATGCTTTATGAAGGAGGGTTATAGAGGCAAAATATGGGAACATTTGGGGTGGTTGGTGTATGAAAAAGGTGATGAGTCCTTATGGGGTCAGCTTGTGGAGATACATTAGAAGTGGCTGGTTGAGCTTCACTAAACTCCTTGTTTATGATGTGGAGGATAGTACTAGAGTGAAATTTTGGAAGCATGTGTGGTGTGGGGATTGTACTCTCCAAGAGGCATTTCCGGAGCTTTATTGTCTTAGTAGGTCAAAGGATTCTTCGGTGGCTTAAGTTATGGGTTGGTCTGCTGGGAGGTTTCACTGGAATATGCAATTTCATCGTCCACCACAAGATTGGAAACAAGAAGCGTTTGACCGGTTTATGGGGCTGGTTTACTCTTCAACAGTGCGAGGGTTTGGCCCAGATAAGGTTTGTTGGAAACCTGCAAGGAATAGAGGTTTTGAGGTTAGAGGTTATTATTGCACTTTCTACCCCCCTACTCTTGTTTCCTTTCCATGGAGAATGACATAGCAATCGAAGGTTCCTCCAAGGGTGGCTTTTTTTTCTTGGTCTGCTTCCTTAGGTAAGATCTTAACAACAGACAACCTTCGTAAAAGACGAGTGATCGTGCTTGACTGGTGCTATATGTATAAAAGGTGTGGGGAGTCGGTGGATCACCTTCTACTTCATTGCTCCATAGCTTGGGAGTTGTGGTCCTTGGTTTTTTGCTTGTTTGGTATTCAGTGGGTTATGCCTCATACTGTTCTTGAGTTGTTTGAGACTTGGCAAGGAAAGTTTGGGCGACATCGTCACTTTGATGTTTGGAGATTAGTGCCTCATTGCTTGATTTGGTGCATTTGGCGTGAAAGGAATGCTAGAAGCTTCAAGGGTTGTGAACGTTCTTCACTGGAGATTAAATCTTTTTTCTTACACACTCTCTTTGAATGGAGTGTGGTTTTTTTCTCATTTTTCTTGTTCCTCATTTTCTATCTTTCTTGACCGTTGTTCTTTAGTTTCTTGATGTCTGCCCCCTTAGTACATCCCCAATGTACTTGGTTTGGCATACTTTATATTATTAATAATATTCTTACGTTATTTAAAAAAAAAAAAAGATATTCTAGCATTCAAGAAAATAAATTAATTTATAGAGTAATTCCATTAGAGAGAGTGTGTGTTGATTTGGGGGGGGGGGGGGGGGGGGGGGAGCATATTCATGTCACTTTATGTTAAAATCGTTTCAATGTTGCAGTTGGCAGGCAAATTATAGATGGCTAGAAGTATGCCCACAACTGATAGTTTTAAATAAAGCCTAAGGGTGTGTTTGTTTGGAGGTGAAATAGGGTGAATGGAAAACTTTGGAAAGAAAATAAGAAGAAAAACTTTTTGGAGTGTATTTGGTTGGGTGGGGAGGAAGGAAAATAAAAGGTGGGGCCCAGGTGTTTTCTCTCCAGGCCCACAAAAAAGTTTTCTCTCCAAATTGGAGAGAAAATTGAAAGGAGAAAATGAGGCTACTTAATAGACAAAAATGCTCATATGCAACCAATTCCTTTTCTTTTTTTTTCTTTTTTTTGTGCAGTCTTGGGGACGTTGCCTCCCTTTTTTTTTTTTTCTTTTTTCTTTTTTTGTCTTTTTTTCTTTTCCTATCCTAGGCTGGGCATTGCCATCTTCTTCTACTTCCTTTTTTTTTTCCTTCTTTTTTTCTTTTTCTTTAACTAGACATGATTTTTTTTTTTTTTGGACATGATTTTTTTTTTTTGGACATGATTTTTATTTTTTAATGAATTGGGTGATTTTTTTTTTTTTTTTTTGGGTTGTTTGTCATTTATTTGTTTTAATTGGCTATCATTTTTTAACAATGGTATATGAGTAAATTTATACAAACTCATTTTTTCTATCCCTCCACTTTTCCATCCTTTCACAATTTTCTATCCTCCCACTTTTCCACTCTCCCAACCAAACAAAAAGAAGAGAAATTAAAATCTTTTCTATCTTCCCACTTTTCCATCCTTTCACTATTTTCTATCCTCTCACTTTTCCAATCCTCCAACCAAACAAACCCTAAGAGAAATAAAGGAAAAAAAGTTGGGTCTGGTACCAAGCCCACAGCTGGAGGTTTTCTAGCAATCAGATAAGTTCTTTTGGCTCCCACAAAGTTCCAAATATGTGCTGGAATTGAAACCCTATCTGTTACTTATAAATTCTGATCTAAAAGAATTAATTCATTGCTGGCAGCATTTGGTTAATCAGAAGATTAATGCTCAGTTTATTTCACTATAAAATTTGGTCAAACCTAAAAATGTTTTCCGTTGATCGTAAAATCTTTTATAAAATTTTGTAAAACATTTTACCAAAATAAACTGGTAAAAGATTTTACAAAAACACACAGTGGCTCTCCCCCCCATCCGGTGGCTGGGCTGCCAGACAGATGGATGAAGCCACCAATGGTGGCTGAGACACAGCAGTTTTGGTGGCTTGTGCTTGGAGAATTTTCTGTCACACCAAACACCTGAAAATATTTTACAACAAAACTAACGGAGCATAAGTCTTAATAGATTAGACTTATCTAGGTTGGCAGGGAAAGAAGGTTAGTTCCAGCTAAACTCTGCCAGCCAATTCCCTATACATCCTTTACATATTGTGGACATTTATTTCCTAGGTTGAAAAATGAAAATGCAAGATAAGTGCAACAAATCAGCAATATAAATATATCGAAGGACTTGATTTATACTTGGTCACAAGTAACTAACAACGTTGGCTCAGCATCCTTTACATAGTCACCAATGGGGAGCCTTTGTAAGATGGCTTCTGCCTGAGAGTAAGGTTCCATCAGCTATTGTCAGTACAGAGTCACAGTTCCACTACAACCAGAAACCAGTTAACTTTATTGAGACAATAACCATGGCAATAATGATTGTACATAACTAAGCATGTTACCAATCAAAAAATGATATAGAAATACGCATGTTACTGGCAGAGAGAGCAGAAACAAACACACACAAAGTGCATTAAAAAGATATAATTCCATAGATGCAACAGTTGAATATTGCAGCACCATAATCAGTATATTGGTTTTCCTCTTAACAAATAATGAGTGTGCAGTCAATGTCCCAAATTAAGACAAATCTAGCCTTTAAAACAAAGAGTAACCAACAGCCATAATATTGATTCCAAATCAATAATCACAACAAGCATATAGATTTACAATTTGTTTGAAAGATTAACTAAATACATATGCTCTGATATCCATGCTCAGAAAATAACATGGTAATGAAATCCGAATCCAGATTTACATTTGTGATATTCAGATATTCATCTACCATTGATAAACAACTTTGATTTGGGTTTTTACGAAAGGAAGAGAAAACCTAACCAGAATGGCCTCATCTCCCTCCCTTGACTAACAGCATGAACTACATGACATCTGTGCTTAACAAAGCAATGGAAGTGAAGCACTCATGTCTGACTATGAAGATCCTGTAAAATGCAAGATCTGTGGTGCAGGAACTGAAGAACAATAGTTCCTCTCTCTCTAAAGGCAATGTATCCTCAGTCCATAAATGGCACTAGGTGATATCAGACCTAATACACCCTGTTGTTGAAACAGAGAGTTGAGTCAATAGAAAAATAAAAAAGAAAGAAAGACATACTGTGTCAGCCGCAATCAAAATTTTTTGTTCATCATCCTTCTCTTGATTACTGATAGTTTGTAGTTTTGATAAGATGGCATCAGCCTGAGATGCAATACACACTTAATCAATGGAAGAAAATTAAAAGTAAACATTCCCACTCTTCATTTGTGTTACGAACAGAACAATAAGACAACAAACACATACAGACAGAAAGCATGACAGTGAAAGACTACTAAAATCAAATGTAAAACAAGAACGATCTACATCCTTCTACATAATCTCAAGAATGGTCTATAAATTAAGCATTTAGATCACTACAGTGTTTCAACAGTTTGAAAGTATTGATTAATAATTGTAGGAGAGTTTTAATATCCATATTGCTTCTGTATGATAATTAGCATAAGAATCAGAATTCTTTATAGCCATAGTGTACATATCAACCCAAAGTTGCCAATGAGCTATAACTCAACTGGCAATTCCTTCTCCCATAATAATGGGATGGAGGGTGAGGACGGTCAGTTCAAGACCCACTAGATGAATTTGCAACTTACCCCAAAAAAAAAAAAAAAAAAAAAAACTTAAAACCCCAAGTTAGAATATATAACATTTACTAATGCACTTTGAATTTGAAATTTAAGATAGAAATCCCCACCTTAGCCTCAGCAAGAGCCATAACCAAGTCCTCTGGCTTTTCCTTTCGGATGCATTTTTCATCAATATCTGCAGTCTAAGTAATTAAAGGAGTCAACTTTCTGGCTATCAACATGAAATGAAATTTGGTAGCTAGCTGAGAGTAAAAATACCATAATTGTGAATTCATATCCCATCTCAGCTAATATTTTTCGACGTGCTATTGACGATGATCCCAAAATTATCTGCACAAAATGCACACACTAACACTCAACAATGGTGGATAAATCATAAATCAATCATCTCAAAGGTCATAACTTCATGCCCACTTCAAATTTTACATGACTTCAGGCACAAACTTTATTGTATAGTCCTAAAATTTAAGATAAAACATCTCTTACCACAAACAAAATTTAAAAAACAGAATAGAATAAAATGTTCAATAGTCTAAAATTTAAAATGTTCATGGGGTTTCATTTGATAGAAAAATCTATGAATACCCAGTTCTACATTCTCAAAATATTAAAAGTTCACTGCCCTCAGTTATAACTTATACCATATAACATACTCTCTCAGCGAAGAAATTGCCAAGGTTGGAACTTGGAAGATATTTATTTCTTATTTTCTATGATTCCTTCGAAGAATAACCAAAATGTTCGATTCTGTTTTTTGTTTGATTTTTGAGGAGGCATACATACCTTGAATGGAGAAGTAGTCGCTTCCATGTTTCCCTCTTTCGAGCTCCAACGAAGATGCGAGTGAGAGTATACAGGTGCGGTAGATGTGTTAGCTACGCGGTTTATACTAAGGAATAACTAATAAGGCAGCAAATGCTAAATAAACTTTTGGAGCTTTTACCTGTGCTGTGGTTTGGGCCGAGATAAAGAAGAAAGCCCTTTTTGGGTTTTTTCAAAAATTTTGGCCCACCTTTTTTTTTTTTTTTTTTTTTTGGGAGAATCCACCTATTTTATATATATATATATATATATATATATATATTAATTTAACAACAAATATGAAGTGACAAACTTTTATAGAATTTAACCAAAATAAATACAATTTTTAAGTCAATTTTACTTAAGGATTTCATGGGTTGCCGTCTTCGAAATCTAATCCAAAATTCTTAGATTATCGTCAAGTGTTTAATGTTTTTCTAGTTTGATTTTACTTTTGTTTTTATTTTTTAAAAAGAAAATTCCCTTAAAAAAAATCAGGTATAAAGATACTTTTACTCAACTTTTTTTACAAAATAAACCAAGCCTTTAAGAAAATATTTTAGGGGGAGATATTCTCCCTTAATTTTAATTCAACATTGTTTGTTGAAGCCTTTTTTACTGAGAGAAAATTTATAGCAATTGATTACTTTACGTCTCTCATCTAAATATTTTGGCCCATTTTTCCTAGCATATTGTGAATCTTATACGCAGGATATAAAAACTGTTATTTTGAAGATTAGGGTTTTGATGTCATTTTTTAGAGAAAAAAAATTGTATTATCACACTCTGTATTTTTTCCGGAGAATAGTGAAATTTTTGCAACTTCGTGAGCGTAGGCAAATTGCCAAACCACGCAAATACTGCCTTATGTGTGATTATTTCTCTTTGGTGTATATTTTTCTCTATTTTAGCATCTCACAATTCTGAGAATTTCGTACATATTCCCATTATCATGCTTTCTCAACCAAAACCAATGATTTATAATGAAATAACTATTAGTGAGAAAGGTGTAGTGATCATCATGTCAAGAAAGCATGAGATCTAATGCGTATAATAGATGCATCCTCTCTCTCACAGCATATAAATCCCATGTGACTAAAATTGACAAACTATAAGGAGAATGCATAGGATAATTAATGGATCACATCAGACAACAATGGGAACTTAAAATTTTGGGACTCAAAGAATGATCAAAATGCCCAGCAAACCCAAACAACCACACTTTGACTTGTTGTGTAGTATTTTTTTATAATTCAATAGTTACAACAGCCCCTTGGGGCAGGTAATTTGAATCCTGAATGTCATAAACACACTAAGATGTGCCAACTAGTTGAACTAAAAAACTTTTGGCACCCTAACTCACTGAGTAGTGGAGTAAAAAGTTCTGCCCTCTCCTATGACAAGAACATTAACATGTTGAGAAAAGATGAAGATGCCTCCCCGTTCACACAACTCAATTTCAGGCCTCCTAAAAGAAGTCTAGCTGTAGCTTCCATCCTTCTATCTCGTTTAAGACCTCATATTTACTTTGTTAATATTCAATAGCCGTTCATTCCAATTCAGCTAGTAAAAATGGAAATAACGAATGAACATAGAGACGTGGCTTGTAAAGACTCCAATTGTTTTGTTTTACATGTCTTTTTTTTTTTTTTTTTTGGTAAACAACTTATGAAATCGACATGATTTTAGCAATGTATCATTTTGAACTGGCAATTTGAGTAAATTGTACTTGGAGGAGAAGAACAAGATGTATTGCTAAAGCTCTTTTTCCTTTTAGGCTGGCTTTAGGCCCACCATTTCTGTGTTTCGTAGCCTTTGACAGGTAAAATGAATAGCCATGATTGCTTCTCCAGTTCTCACATGGTGTCCAAATTCTTCTCCACCATTGACATGTCAACATTATTTTGTTTACCAAATCCTAACCTCTATAGTCTTAACAAGTTGGACGATGATAAATGGCCTCAACAATCATATACCCCCATGTTTTCTTCTATAGGAAAAGAATCAGTAACTGTAACAATATGAAGGGTATTAAGCATAACAATGAAAACTAACAGGGCCCAGCATTTGGATAACTGATTTTGAAAAACCAAAGCAGTGCACATTAGGTGCACATGAAGTGGAGAATCAACAAGAAGCCTTAATCCCAAATGAACTGGAGCAATCAATGATGAAGTTTGACGAAACAGGATCAGAGGCCAAATAACAGGAAAGGATAAAAAACAGTGTCAATTGGGCAAAAATACCGAATAGGACTTGAAGATTGAAATGGTTGCAGCAGCTAGAGGGCCTCCTTTATAAGCTTTTCAGTGAGAGCTTTGGGGAGTCCCATCACACTGTCGATTGTCCCAACCTACACAGAGAATCACCAATTATCATGCCCTTTTTTTTTGGGAACATACCAATTAATAAGTCTACAGCACAGAAGAAATATTTGTCAGTAATTAGTAATCCAACAGCTTATAATTAGCAAAGCAATTACAAGCTGCTCGGTTCCTTATATAACTGCAGTTGACTCAGCAGCAAATCACTCACCATTTCACAAACTCAGACAAAGCTAAAGACAAGCCATTAGAACAACATTGAGGCAGCAACCTTGCAATGAATTACTTTCTAACAGATAATATTCAGAGACACGTAAAGTATCTTAGAATCATTGATGGTGGATAAGTTTTGACCACGACCATCACCCTGACTAATAGAAAGACAAATCAACTTCCCCTCGTAAATTCTTTGAGAAACCTGAAGCAAAATGAATTATAGACACATTGTATTTGTTTTGCCTTTGACCTTCCAAGTTGCCAACACAAAACTAGCTCAACTTAGATCTTATGAAACGGTGAATTTAATTATTAGTCAATATTTTGATGCTCCTCATATGTGGACCAAGGTCCCCTCAAATCAGAGAGTTAATATATGAAAAACTCAAATGCAAGCCAAAATGCAGAATAAATTACAAATTGAAGACATTGTTTGGATTTAGGACCAATTGTTCTAAGACCAAACAAATTTTTACTTATCCCAAAAACTTAAGTTGATAGAAAAAGAGTGAATTTAATCATTCAATCAATATTCTATAAATATTCTAAGTAACAGGCACCCAACAAAAGAATCAAATGTAGGCATGTAACCAATTATATGCCACAGAAACATAAATGGGCACCTCCTTCCCTTTTAAAAATAAAGTCAAGGGTGACGTCATGGGGTTCAAGACTCATTAGGTGAGTGTATAACTTACCAATTAAAAAAATATCGATCATTTTATGCAAGTGTATTGGAAGGTCGATATATGAGGTTTTGGTGAAAACATCCCTTCAGCTAAATTGTAGGAACAGAGGGAACCACAATTTTTTTACATGAGACTCTGCTTTTCCTGCCACTATATATTATGCCTCTTATGTCCATTATTCACATTTTACAATTTTGGATTTCTCTTAATGGATACTCAAAGATTAGCAAACTAACCACTTGTTTTATGAAGGGCAGTATCAAAGGATGCTCTGTGATCAGTCCCCCCGCAACATAAAGCACAGTCCCCTCCTCAATCTGAAAAAGAAAAAAAAAAGAGGGGGAGGGGGGGAGAAGAGATCAGTGGAGCGCTACAACACATTATTTCACGAAATTATGCAGAAGCAACCACCAATTTCAGTAAAGAAAACAAATATTACCAGTTTCTCAATGATCTCATCTGGTATTGTATGGAAATAGACCTGCAATGCATCACCACATAAGTACAATTTGGCAAGTGTATCACTAAAGACGATAATTAAGAGCCTTGACACTCAAGAAAAAATGGAATACCTTTTCAATGGAACACTAAGTAGGAGACATAATTTAACAAATACATCATTAACAGAACAAAGAAAAGAAAATAGAATCAAAGAATTTTTAACTTCAATAATGTCTGATGCCATGGCCATTTTAACAAGAATCCTAAAATATATTTTGTATACAGCAAAATGTGCACAAGTCCAAAAGTTTCAAATGAGATCTCCCAGCACCCTAAGATGCAACTAAAAGAACTCTAAGCATAAAAATATACAGTTATTTTCTAAAGGTTCAAATTAATAACTGTACAGAATCATGCACAAAGAGACTATGAATTCTAATAGTTTCTTCTTAAGTTTATTGTAGCAGGATCACCTAGTAGCTGTCCCAAGCCCTTCCAAGTGACCTTTATATGGACCCAAAAAATCAGTAAGTGTCTACTTCTTTTGGTCTCCAGATTAGGATGCTGGCAGCCAGGCAGAAAAATCTTTCTCCTAGCTCTAGCAATGAAAATATAGGAGGTAAAACCAGAGAGCAGGCACACATTTCTTACATGTACCTCGTAGGTTTTAGCCTTACATTGGGAAACCCTTGCAAGGTCTTCAGCACATTGTGGGAGGACGTTATCATATAACACCACGCTTTTTCATCTTCTAAATTTCTATTAAATTTTTTCAAAGCACCAGTACTACACAGCATGATAAAAAACTAATGCCTCGTATGGCAATAACAACAACCAAGCTTTGGCCCCAATTTTTTGGGGCCGGTTATGGATCCTCAACAGATTAGTCAAGGTCAGCCACATATATTGCAATGCATTGCTAGGAGGGGACACCCCCAATGTCTTGTGTGACAGATAAAAAAAAACCTTAAACAATAATTACAAAGAGTTTCACAAAGCAATAAAAACATATGGTACCTCCCCTCGGTCCCATTCTCCTTTTCTGAATCCCGTCTTAAGGTTTGTCACAAGCACTGATCCCACTGTTGCTGCATGTCCCCCAGAATAGTCTGCAATCCATGTTGATAAAATTTCCAGCGTTTTTAGATGGGAAAACAACAGGGAACTAAAAGGGAGAGAGGGGGGGGGGGGGGGCGCCGGGGGGTGGCAGAGAGTTAAGCAAACCTTTCCAAAACTGCCATGCTTCTTCCTTACTGGATGGTTTTTCCCTGATCACTCCTTCATAGACCACCACCTCCAGATCATTTGATAATAACAGTAAGAAATAACACCCAAAAAAAAAAGTACAGTTCTAAACAAGGTAAAAAATGAACATTCCTACATCTACAAACATATCTTGTCACCAGAGGCATAAGAAACATCAGTGTCCACAAACTCTCTCCAGATGTCTTTGAGGGCATATGCAAGATCATAATACTACAGATACCAACAGGTGGTGAAGAAAACTCTAGCCTCTAATCTACACAGCTCATGCAAACTTGGAAATGTCCCTTTGAGTGTAAAATACCTTCTTTTAGCCTAAAATTATGCCACATTCCAGAGCATACAGATATATATATTCTGTTAATTTGCCCTAGGCTAATAGAAGCTTTTGGCCACTCCTCAGATTATCCATAATAAGCAAAACTAGGAATAAGAACTATGGCGGAGATGTTACAAACAAAAAAAACAAAAAACAAAAACAACAAAAAAAACAAAAACAAAAAAAAAAAACAAAACAAAACAAAAGTAGAACATAGATGTCGAGGTTTTCTTCTTAATATCACTGTTTCCTTTTACTTTTGCTCCTTTTAATTTCCACCCATAGAGAAAACAAGGGTTAAGGCATAAGTTCAAGAGTGCAAGAGGGCTTATGCTGGAATTGAAACCCTAACTGTTACTTAAGAATACTGATCTAAAAGAATTAAATCATTGCTAGCAGCACTTGCTTAATCAGAAGATTAAGTCTGAATAGATTAGACTCATCTAGATTGGCAGGGAAAGAAGGTTAGTTTCCAACTAACCTCGATCAGTCAATGCCCTATAAATCCTTAACATATTGTGGACATTTATTCCCTAGGTTGAAAAATGAAAATGCAAGACATGTACAATAAATTAGGAAGATAAATATATCAAAGGACTTGATTTATACTTGGTCACAAGTAATTAACAATGTTGGCTCAGCATCCTTTACATATTCACCAATGGGGAGCCTTTGTAAGATGGCTTCTGCCTGAGAAGAAGGTTCCATCAGTTATTGTCAGTACAGAGACACACTTTTACTTATCAAAAAAAAGTACAGAGACACAGTTCCACTACAACCAGAAACCAATAGACTGTATTGAGACAATAACCATGGCAATAATGATTATATGGAACTATAATCATTATTGTAGTTCCATATAATGATTATATGGAACTATGTATTCACCAATCAAAAAAAGATACGGAAATATGAATCTTACTAGCAGAGAAAGCAGAAACAAACATGAAGTGCATTAACAAGATATAATTCCATAGATGCAACAGTTGAATATTGCAGTACCATAATCAGAATATTGGTTTTCTTCCTAACAAACAATGTGTGCAGTCAATGTCCCAAATTAAGATAAATCTAGCCTTTAAAACAAAGAGTAATCAATAGCCATAATATTGATTTTAAATCAATAATCACAACAAGCATATACATTTGCAAATTGTTTGAAAGATTAACTAAATACATATTCCCTGATATCCATACCCAGAAAAATAACATGATAATGAAATCCAAATCCAGGTTTACATTTGTGATATCAAGACATTCATCTACCATTGATACACAACTTTTATTTTTATTATTTTATTACAAAAGCAAGAGAAAACATAACCAGAATGGCCTCATCTCCCTCCCTTGACTAACAGCATGAAATCATGAACTACATGACATCTGTCACTGTGCTTAACAAAGCAATGGAAGTGAAGCACTCATGTCTGACCATCAAGATCTTGTGAAATGAAGAATAATACTTTCTCTCTCAAAAGGCAAAGTATCCTCAGTCCATAAATGGCAGTAGGTGATACCAGACCTTATACATCCTGTTGTAGAAACAGGCAGTTGAGTCAATAGTAAAATAAAATGAAAGTAAGACATACTGTATCAGCCACAGTAAAAATTGTTTGTTCGTCATCCTTCTCTTGATTACTGATAGTTTGTAGGTTTGATAAGATGGCATCAGCCTGCGATGCAATTCAGACTCAATCAATGGAAGAAAATTTAAACAAACCCACTCTTCATTTGTGTTATGAACAAAAAATACGACAATAAACACATAGACAGAGCGCATGAGAGTGAATGGCTACTAAAAGTAAATGTAAAACGAGATAGATCTATATCCTTATACATTATCACAAGAATGGTCTATATATTAAGCATTTAGATCATTACAGTGTTTAAACAGTTTATATATATATATATATATATATAGGTACAGTGTTTTAAACAGTTTGAAAGTATTAATTAAGCATTGTAGGTAAGTTTTAATATCTATACTGCTTCTGTAAGATAAATAGCAAAAGAATGAGCATTTTTTATAGCCATAGTGTACACATCAACCCAAGGTTGCCAATGAGCTATAACTCAATTGGCAATTCCTTCTACCATAATAATGGGATGGAGGGTGAGGATGGTCGTGCGCTCAAGACCCACTGGATGCATAAGTAACTTAGCAATAAAAAACCATAAACCCCAAGTTAGAATTTATAACATTTACTTTTGCACTTTGAAATGCAGGATAGAAAATCGCACCTTAGCCTCAGCAAGAGCCATAACCAAGTCCTCTGGCTTTTCCTTTCGGATGCATTTTTCATCAATATCTGCAGACTAAAGTGATTAAAGGAGTTAACTTTCTGGTAATCAATAGGAAGTGAAATTTGGTTGATAGTTGAGAGAAAAAAAAAAATACCATAATTGTGAATTCATATCCCATCTCAGCTAATATTTTTTGACGCGGTATTGATGATGATCCCAAAATTATCTGCACAAAATGCACAGTTGCACACACTAACACTCAACAATGGTGGGTGAATTATTCATCAAAAAGGTAATAACTTCATGTCCAAATCAATTTTTAAATGTTCATCATATTTTCACAACAAAGTCAATGTGGTAAGTTATTGGTTCTAAACTGAACCTACCACTGAAATTACTTTTTTCTATAGCAGTAAACATGCTACTTGAAATTTGTTGTAAAAATGTTGCGTAGCATTTCTGAATTCTTCATGACTTCAGGCACAAACATTATTATATAGTCCTAAAATTTAAGATCAAACATCACTTATTACAAACAAATTTTTTTTTTTTTTAAGTGGAATCAAATGTACAATAGTCCCAAAAGTCTAAACTTCCTGGGTATCATATCAGTTGATAAAAAAATCTATGAATACCCAGTTTTTCATTCTCAAAATACTAAAACTTTACTGCTGTCAGTTAACTTATACTAACATACTACTACTCAGCCAAGAAATAGGCTCTAAGGTTGGAACTTTGGAAGATATTTCGTTTCATTTTTTATATTTTCTATAATTCCTGGGAAGGATAACCAAAATGTTTGATTTTTTTTTTTTTTCTTTTCTTTTTTATTGTTGAGGAGGGCGTACCTTGAACTGAGAAGTACAAGTACTCGCTTCCATATCTTTCTCTGTGTCTTTTGAGCTCGAACTGAGTACAAGGGTGCAGCAAACAAGTTACAATAGAAGAGGAGATTCAGGACCAGGCGTGTTTGCTACGCTGTCTATAAACTATAAACTAGAACAACGCTGTTTTTTGTTTTACCTGCTGTGAGTGAGTGGGTTGGGCAAAGCCCAAGAAAGCCATTTTTTGGTTTTTTCAAGTATTTTGACAATTGACACACCTTTAAAAAGATCCCTTTTTTTTTTTTTTTTTTTGCTGAATAAAAGATCCTTTTTTTTAATAGTGCTTTCAAAATATATATATATATATATACCCTTTTGTATACATTTGTTATTTTTATTTATGGATACCGTTTGTATAGTATGTTCCATATTAGTTTAGTTTAAAAAGACACTAGATATAAGTTTCATCCGTTATTTATCATCTTATTTAATGGTTAAGTTCAGCTCTTATCCCACATCCTAAAAGGCTAAAAGCATTGATATGTTATGAGAATTTTAAAAATTATTATCTCTAGTCGTTTGATAGTCAATACCTTTAAATTTTAGGTTATAGTTAAACTTATAAATGATATGCTACGAGGATTTTAAAGACTACTATCTCAAGTTGTTTGATAATCATTATGTTTAAATGTAAGCGTTGTTATTAAACTTAAGATTCTTGTAACTTAACTAACATATTGGTGTTTTTAACTATTCCTCAACACCGTCTATAATTCCCAATCAAAAACAAACCACAATATATATATATATATATATATATATATTTATATATTATTTTTAACAATATTCTAACATTTGCTTTTGCACTTAAAAATATTTGTTGAAGGCTTCTATTTGAGGAAGATTGCAGCCTATGTGTAGTAGATTCACTGTATTCTTGAATTATTTATATTCTATTCATTAGCTCGTAGGATGCATAAAATAAAGTTTATTAAAAGCTGTAGGGGTAACGGGCCAGTAGGGGCAACGGGCCATTAAGGGTGATAGGTCTGGAACTTTTTATCCATTTACACATTAGACCCAAAGCCCAAGCCGAGGACTAAGGCTAGTCCGAGGACGGTTCAACTTAATCTAAAATATCTGCATTGAAGGTTGAAGAGGTTAAATATGAACTTGGCAAACCCGAAAGTTTCGCCGAGGATGAATACCACCTCGGATCACCAAAGTCGGGATAAGTCTTGGAGTTCTGCCGTTCAGGAAAACACCCTAGAGGATTCTGCCAGACTGGGCGAATGTTGTGGAAACATATACCAAGAAAAGATCCTAAAATATCAAAGAAGAAGACTGCCACCCCCACATTAAATACTCTGCAGCTAACTCTTTGGCCGCATTTATGTGGAGAAAACATCTGAACAGTGACTTCCAGCCTTACAGCTACTACACAGAGATTTCTGGAAAAGGGAGATGGGACAAGTATCAACAAAAATCACTAAACCTGCACGTGAAAGGCTCAGATAAGGAGGAGAAGGAATATAAAAGGAAGGAGAGACCTAAAGAGAGAAAGGGGGGGGGGGGGGGAAGAAGAAAGGAAAAAAGATTGTAGACATTGGGAATCAAACTTGTATCCATCCTTGAACAATATTTATATCACATAGATCTCCTCAGATATAGGCCGAGGATAAATTTCTGGGGTTAACCTCTTTGTTTTCTTTTTCCTTGTGATCTTAGCCCATCTAATTGATTGTTTAATCTATGCTAGCCCAGTTTTCTTTACCTACACTCTACAAATTCATTGTTTTTGAGCCTTTTGGGCTAATCTATCCACTCGTTGGGCTGGAACGCCTAAATTTTGTGTCCTTACAAAAGCTATTTATAAATCATTCATATTAAATATTTATCAAGACAAAAATCTAAATAGTTTTTTTTTTTTTAGAAACAAGTAATGTAATTTGTGAGGGATTTTTCCCGACACACCAATCGTTTTTGTCTACTTTGGGAGCCAGACCCTCACGGTTTTTTGCTGAAGGGGCAGGAGTCATTGGCAGTTTTTTAGACTTGCTCCAACAATCCCACATCGCCTAAAGCACACCCCCACACACGCTTTATAACCTCTTGGGCACCACGTGTGTGTACCATTACCTTCGTATGGTGAGGGGGTGTGCTTTAGGCGATGTGGGATTGTTGGAGCAAGTCTAAAAAACTACCAATGACTCCTGCCCCTTCAGCAAAAAACCGTGAGGGCCTGGCTCCCCAAAGCGGACAAAAACGATTGGTGTGTCGGGAAAAATCCCTCACATAATTAAATTATATTTTGTTAAAAATAATAAATGTAGTTTAATCAACGTGTTTTTAGTGTTGGATTACTGTATTCTAATAAAATAGTGAGTTACAATCTTTAAAAAATATAGAAAACAAACAAAAAAAGTAAAATAATAATTAGAAGAAGAAGAGAAGAAGAGAAGAAGGGTGTCAAAAGGTATGAGGTTTCAAAAGCATAGATATAAGAAATAAACTTGTTATATCGTATGTCATTATAAGTATCTTATGGGTGTATCATAAACTTTGCCCCTCTTAAGTCAAATATTGATTCTGTCAATGTATGGTGTGAAATCCATATTAATTCCATATAAGTGAAAAGTTGTTATAATATTATTAGTTCCAAATCCATAACCCTAAAACCACCTTATATATAAAATTCCCCCAAGCGATTATTTAATCTACATATATATAACACTGGCAATCCCCTTTTAATTTGTGACTTGTATTTGTGATTATTTGAGGTGGGTTTTAGTCTTCTTTCTGATTGTATGCATGCAAGGATGCAATATGGTTATTACTTATTAGGTATCGTATTGCGTACTTGAATGTTGCATGCATGGAACGTTATTCATGAGTCAATTGGGTGCTAGCTATTGCTTCAATATTAAGCAAAGAATAGTGTACTATTGTATGCGGCTTAATTTGTTTCTTCGCTTTAGGAAGATTGTATACAAAGGTAAATAGATGCCTCTTATTGAACACGTTCTCAAATTAAAACTCTCTTTGTAATTAATATTGTACACAAAGTAGTTGAGAGATTCTTATTGTTGGTTCGCTTTATTGGATTACTTGGAACTTTGTTGCCTGTGTTTGACAGCTCTTTTAACTAGTGAAACCAAACATTTTTAGCGGATTGCATTATAGATATCCAACTGATATACATAATAATGAATTATCAATAGCAATCCTTTGATTTAATGTTTATTTAAATGTTCATTACTCAAGGAAATCTAAGCTTTTATTATTCATTTAAACCAACTAGTTACTAGCATTCAAAGATTGATATTTTAAATATTTGAACGAAGTAGAAACAAGTCACTTGATACATGTAAACGAAGGAAATATACGACGTTGTACAGAAAGTAAGTAATTTAAAAGTAGATATCTATATTACACATCACATCTTATTCTTTGGCATTGTAGTACTGCATTTGCATAATGGACTCGGCTAGGCTTCTATCCATGCTTCATTTCAGCCTCAGATTCCTCAGCCTGCATTGACAAATATGATTTGCACTAGAGATAAAACTTCCCATGCAATAAGAATAATGTTATGGACACTTAAAATGACACAACTTATGTGACAATTCGCTAATGTGGCAAGTTGTGAGTGGTAAAGATGTGTTCTCACATAAACCTACCATTTTACCTTTATCACTCACAACTCGCCACATGGGCGAGTTGTGGCACAAATTGTGCTATTTTATGCGTTTCTGGCATTACTTGAAAAAGAAAGCTGTGATATTTAATAATTTTGATTGATTTATGCTAACCCTGCAACTCATGTATTAAGATAGTATGGCATTAAATATATTAGAAATTTAGAGATTATACAAGGAGATAAGATAGTCCACGCCTAAGAGTTATAGATATATACATGGAGCCATTATGGTAAACTTTAAGCATAATTTTGTTAATACGTAGGTATTACAACTATAAGCAAATAATAAATGCTTTCATTTTATCTCTTAACCAACGAGAATAAATTTACATAAATATCAACATTACTTAAAGTAAAAGTAATTTGTAACAAGTAGTATCAAAATTAGATGGTAGGTATTGAAAGTGGATCAGCACCCACAGTTAAATATATATATATATATATATATATATTTGGCTTCTATATGATTATGCTGTTTGATTTTTATTTTTGATAAAAGGATGCTTAAGTTTCTCATTCCAAGCAAGCTGATTGAGACTAGTAATTCACGTGTGAATAAGAATAACTAGATGATTGAATGATTGAGTCTCATAATTTATAAGTGGTTTAGTAACAAAGTTATTAAATTAATATTGATGGACACAACAAACTCAATAGCTTAATAACATTAATTAATATAAAATTATATATATATATATATATATATATATAATACCTTTGTTCTTCATCCATGTAATTGTAACCTTTGCTGTTTTCTTCAGTGTCTCTGTAATTGGGCAAGGGAACATGGCCAGTCTCAATCTGCCTGATATCTTCCACAAGTTCCTCATAGTGCTTAATCACTTCCTCCACAGTTTTCCCACCCACTGCTCTGGCCAAATTGTGCCAGCGATCTGGGGTGTCCTTGGGATACATAACCAAAGCATTCTCAAACCTTTTGTTTTGTTTGGCTGTCCAGTTAGAGCTGCCACCTGAAGCCATTTCTTACTTCTATATAAGAAAATTTTACTACACAGAAAAACCAAGAAGAACTATGGAAAGGTATGAACTATATTAAGCTTGTGTGAGCAAAGAGAATGTCATTGGTACTCCCTTTTATAGAGGAGGGATGGAGGATAGGTAGGACGGTGGGTTTGTGTTTTTTTGCTGAGCTGTTACTTTCCTTGCAAAACAATGGGATTCGTAAAAACATATAGGCGTGGTTTCCCTGTTACTTTTCCAGGTAATTTGATGGGCTTGGATAGGCTTAAAGCTCAAGAAATTGATATAAGTCCATGCCTCACTTTCTTTATCCAAGAAAAGTTATTCCTCAGTCTATTCACACACACTCATTGTTCTTGCTCTCTTGTCTTCTTTCTTGTTACAGGCTTTCTGTTAATTACCGGGTTTTATGGACCATTCAGGCTTTCATGAAAGGGAAACAAGTTTAACCCAGACTATTTTGGTTTTAGAGTGAAATCTATACCTGCGCCTTTATGGTTTGATTTTCATATGGACTTTGTTGTAACATTTTTTAGCAAATCATACCACTTGAAGATAAAACGAATTAATAAAAAAATTAATATCAGTTGCTTTTAATTATGTGATCTTTTCAGAGAATAGATCTTTAATTAAAAGTGTACAAAGTGGCATGTTGTGTTAAACTAAACCATAAACTAGATATATTTTAAATTGAGGGATTACTTAGAAAAATATGTTCAGTCCATGGGCAAACCGTGACCATATGTAACCAAATTCTAGGAACCTTAATGTGTCTAGAGTATGTTTGAAGACTATTTCAAGATCAAGCCAAGTAATAGGTTCAAGCAGCAAGAAGACTCAAGTTTATAGAATCTCAACTTCAATTCAATCCCTACCCGACCGATATTGAGCTTTACTTAACTCAACCCAGTCCATTTATAACAGAGTTATTGGAGAAAATTTTCAAGTGGTGGTTGAAGACTTGAAGTCGTGAGTGGGAGTTAGATTTATGTTCAACAAAGTCTAGAACAAAAGAGTCCATAGATTTGGACCTGTATGAGGTTACACTAGTAAGTACTACATGAGAAAGTAGTAGATTTAGGGTTAATTCTATTGTATAAACTTCGATTCTATTGATAGGTTAAGCCCTTCCAATGGTTTTTACTTTGTGACAGTTGTTCCATTGATTTTCTTAGGTTAAAATATTATATCATTTGTATGTTCTTGCCTTCTTTATCTTGTCTGATATGGTGTATGTTCATACTATTTAACACTCAAGCATAATTGGACTAATAATGAATAATCTAATTGGTTTTAAAACTGGTAATTTGGCACTACCGGGATCTAAATCTCTAACAAAAACTACTTTAAAAAGTTGTACATATATCAAAAAAGTTAAGGCATGCAAGTTCTAAAACCACTTTAAACTTAAGAAATGTTACTGTAGTATAATTGAAGATTATAGTTACTGACAGAAAAAAAAAATAATAAATAAAAAAGTTCAGGTCTCTTTCAATAGTCACCAACCTTTGAGTTTTTTCCCATTAAATCTGCTTGACCAAAAATAAAAAAAAGATAACTCAGACAAAAAAAAAAAAAAAACCTTGGGATTGCGTTGTTGGGGGGGCCTTTTATTATTCCTAACCAACCTTTTATTTTATACCTTATAAGGAAAGAGAATGAAAACCAGAGACCTTTTTAAAAAAGAGTTATAAATATCTCAAGCTATATCTTTTGTGAAGGAAAAAATATCTTCTTATACTCGTTTATATCTATTATTTTACATATATATTCACAGTTAATACGAAAATGTTTACACTTTAAAAAGCTGAAAAAAATTGTCAACATTTAAAACATGAAAATGAATGTAAAATATGAGTATAAGAGTATCGATTGTGACGAGGATGACACTTTCTCTGCATGTCACTTAGCCATTTGGTCCAATCTAGAGCTGCTGCTCTATTTGGAAAAACGTTGATAGATAGGCTAATGTGTTGGCATGGACGGAGTCATGGTTGGATCGCTCAAATTTTTTTTAAAAAATATTATTATATATACGGATACTAATTTTAGAAATTTTGTTTTAATAAATTATGCTTTTTTCCCCTTAAAAATATCATTGATTCTTTTAAGAGTATTTTTATAGTTACAAATTTTTCTATAACATTTTTACAAACTGTTAATGTAGCAAATTCTTATTGGTTTGTATTTGGGCCCATCATTTACATTATCACCAATTTGTAAAAAAATTTGTAGTTCAAACATTTTCCTCATTTTAAAGACCATTAAAAAATATTTATAAGTCTAAAATCTAAAAAAGAAATACACAGACCCAAAAAAATTAGTATAACAAAAATTATTAATAGTAAAACTAAAAAAAAAAATTAAAGCCTAATCAGCCAATTTTACCTAAAACAAACAATCTGACCCTTTAAAAAAATTTAAACAAGTAGCAGCTAAGCGACTAAGTAGCAACAAAGTTGAAAGCCGAAGTTATTGCATGCAACCAACAGCAAAGTTGCTCCCTAACTCTAAATTCTGGCTCTGTGCCAGTGTGCTGGGCATGAATTCTAATTTAAGGGTTTTGGGGCAACACGTTTGGGGCAACAGGCTGATTGATAAGATAAAAAGAAAAGCCTTGGTCTAATTATCACATTCGTTTAGAACTTATTCAACAAAAATTTTCCAAGGAACAAGAGATTCACAGCAAGCAAGTTATATAAAAAAAAAACCAAGCATGATATCCGAATGAATTTACTAGACCTTGATATTAGCATGTTTGGATTCACACACACGCAGTCAAGAAAGAAAGAGGATCTTGGCACAAGCAAGCAAGGAACCTATTGAAGTGTGAAAGTTCTTGTTTCCACGTGGTAGTCCATGGACTACAGCATTGTGATTTTTTTTAAGACTGAAAAGTGATTATAAGGGTTCGTCATTTTTGCACAAACACAATATCGTGATAACTCATGCTGTGCAACTTGTATAAAATTTTACATAAAGTGATCCTTTCATCCTTCAACGTACATGATCTCTTACTGATATTATAAGAATCCTTATCATCCACGTAGGGGTACCGGTACATATCGATTATCGAATTTATCTCCCTCTAGATACCTGTTCTATCTTTCAATTTCAAAAGCTTTGTGGTCATTTTTCCTCCTCCCCACTTTGCCCCTAGTTTTACAAATTGGAGCTGAGTGACCTATGGCTCACATTGGTGGTCATTTTTTAGATTCCTCTGAGGCCAAAGGCCAGATACTGATCGATCATAAGGTTCAACTACAGATACTGTCGAGTGGGAATCCCATGATTCTTATGATCTTATCAAGAGAAAAAGTTACTAATTTTAGACCAGTCAGCATGCATATATATACCATAGCTAGCTAGAGGGAATCATATCAAACACATGAAGCAACTGCAAAAATGAGAAACAGATCTTTTAAAAGAAGGGAATTTGTGTTTTTGTGTGACTACTAGTTTCCATTGAATAATTATTATAACAAGCACTTCCACCTCTCTTTTTTTCGGCCAAGTAATTAAGAAGAAAGAAACGATAGATGAAGACTTATAAATGTAAGCTCCAAGCCTAACTCCCCTAGCCCTTTGTTTTTTTAAAGCTAAGAAGCATAGACACAGCAAAATGCTCAACATGCCTACAAAGTGTAGAGATTTTTTTTTTCTTTTCTTATTTTCAGATTTGGTTGGGACAGAATTGAGACACACGTGAAAAACAACTTGAAAAATGCAAGATTTTTAACAACCTAACACAATTTGAACAATTGATCAAGTTTTTAGGTTTGTAAAATTCTCAATCTCTCTCTTTGGAACTTAGGAGCTTTGTTCTTTGGTCACTTCTCAGACATGTATTAATTACTATACTTAATTGTTGTTGTGCGCCTGTCATATCTATATATATATATATATATATATATATTTTTTTTTTTTTGAGAAAATATATATATATATATATATATATATATATCATGCCCTACCTTTATCGGCGTGTCTTGTATTGTACGTCCTATGTCATATGTGTTACTGTTTAGGCCACAACAATAACTTAGATCGTGGAGAGTGGGGATTTATCTTCTCGTGTGGCCATTATCTCAACCGAACAAATGTTAGTAAGAATTTTTTTTTCTTTCTTTCTTTTAGGCCAAGACATTAATTGATTATTGATATAAATAGGATTCAAACCCAAGTTCTTATTCGACAATAAGTATTTTACCAGTAGAACTAATTAAAATCTATTTTTTATTTGAATCTATGGCACCTTTTTGGTATAAACGAAATTTAAACTCAGATTCCTTATTTTTACAACTATATACTTTACTATAACTCAAACCCATGTAACACTTAAAAGGAGTCTTGAAATTGGTTTCAGACCTCTTCTGTACGATGATCGGGACATGATGCACAAAATCAATTTTGCATTGCCAAAATGTTGAAAAAAAGAAAAAGAGGGGTAGGGGACGGGGGGGAGGGGGTGGTAATAATGGACATGCAATAATCATTTATTGAAAATGAATTGTAATTTTGCTGGGAACCTATTGTAAAAGTTGGTAATATCTAGAATCCTTATCATCCAGGTTTATTCTTGCTATAAAGTAACTGTGGATACCCATTCTTTAATCTCATTGCCAAGAGCTTTGGAGTCTTTCGTATCTCTCTGGCTGCGGTCCCTCCTTCCAAGTTGGAGGGGGTCATTATCTTCGCTAGCTGCACCAATTGTTCTTGAGGCAGATGTTTTTAGATTCTTCAAGGCTCAGTTGTATATTTGTTGAGGCCATGGAAGCGTGAATCCCGTATATCGGTAGTATTTCTTTTACCTAGGGAAAACAAAAGTCTACACCATTGGGGTCTCGATCTGTAGCTGTACTATTCGTTTAAGCCTTATTATAGCAATTCTAAAATTTTCTTTAGGCTGTGGAATCATGAATCCACAAACTTCTTTTTCTTATTAGGAGGAAAAAGTCCACCATGAGGACCTGAACTATATATTCAGCAATCAGCCAATCACCATGCAAGAATATTGGAAAGGAACGGAAGCGCCCAGTTCCATATATATACACGTAGTTTCCTTGAGGTGTCCTATTTTTATCTTGACACACATACAAATCATATCATATCATCATATCATAAAAGTTGGGCTTAGACATTGTGGTTGCGCCAAGTGGCGGCACCAAATTGCAGAAATTTTCTTAAATTTTAGATTAAAAAAAAATATATATATATATATATATATATAAATTTTCTTCAACTTCTAAGTGGATAGAATTTTTCTTCAACTATAATTTTTAAGTGAATGAGGTAAAGGATTTCAACTATAATTTCTAAGTGGATAGAATTCTTCTTCAACTATAATCTCTAAATGGATGAAGTAAAGGATTATGCAACTTTATTATTTTTTAATTGGCGTAAATGCACTTTTAGTCCCTACATTTTGACTTTTTTCCATTTTAATCCCTATATTTTAATTTTACCACTTTTAGTCCCTAAACAAATTAACGCGTGTTATTTTAGTCCTTTCCGTCAATCAACCGACGGAAATAGTTGAGTTGGCTGCCGGAGGAATTAAAATATTATAAAAAAATGCCACATCAGCATCTATTTAAAAAAAAAGTATCTATTCTAACTAAAAAAAAATACAGAATTAAAAACAATAAGAACAAAGAACACAAAACAAACATAAAACAAACCCAAAACCAACCCAGAACCAAACACAAACTCAAATTTAAAAACACAAAAACAAACAAAAAAGATGGAATTCAAAATCCTAAAATGGTAGAACACACAAGAGCACAAACCCAAAAAAATCATTCAAACCCAAAAAAAATCATACAAATCCAGAAAAATCATAAAAGAATATTGTAATAAAACTTATTGCTCAACCACAAACCCAGCTCAACCACAAACCCAACTCAAACACAAACCCTATCCTCCAATAAGAACCTACTCTGCGTCCCTATATAAACTCTCCCAAACCCACCAACCTCTTCGTCACATTTTTTTCATTGCAAGCTTTTTCACATTCCGAATTTGTCTCCAGAATTTTCACTCTCTCTCAAAAATCAATGGCACCCACAAAAGCGGAGAAGAAGCCAGTGGCGGCAGAGAAAGCTCCGGCGAAGGCCGAGGAGAAGATCTCAAAGGAAGGCGGTAGCGATTTGAAGAAGAAGAAGGTCAAGAAGAGCATCGACACTTACAAGATCTACCTCTTCAAGGTTCTTAAATAGGTTCACCCCGATATTGGAATTTCGAGCAAGGCTATGGGGATCATGAACAGCTTCATCAACAAAATCTTCCAGAAGTTCACCCAGGAGTCATCGCGATTGGCTTGGTACATCTCTATCATCGCAAGGAAGAGATGGGGTTTCTGAAGTCTCCGATCTACAAGCTAAGAGCATCTTGAACGGCGCTTGATCCACAAAAATGAGATGTGGAGGTTAAAGGGCAAAACAGAGGGATTAAGCTGGGTTTGTATTGGTATGGTTGAGCTGGGTTTGTGGTTAAGCTGGGTTTGTGTTTGGTTCTGGGTTTGTGGTGAGCAATCAAGTTTTATTACAATATTTTTTATGATTTTTCTAAGTTTGATTTCTGGGATTGTATGATTTTTTTGGGTTTGTTTGGTTCTGGGTTGGTTTTGGGTTTGTTTTGTGTTCTTTGTGTTCTTATTATTTTTAATTCTGTTTTTTTTTTTTTTTTGAGTTAAAATTGATAAATTATTTTTTAAAAAAAATAGATGATGATGTGGCATTTTTTATAATATTTTAATTTTTCCGGCAGCCAACTGAGTAATTTCCGTCGGTTGACTGACGGAAAAGACTAAAATAACACGCGTTAATTGGTTCAGGGACTAAAAGTGGTAAAATTAAAATGTATGGACCAAAATGGAAAAAAATCAAAATGTAGGGACTAAAAGTGCATTTATGCCTTTTTAATTACTACACTACACATTTGTATATATAACAATTTGAAATACCAATTTCAAATAGATAATACTAAGACAAATAAATATATAAAAATAAAAAAGAATTTGATCACAATTGCATCAAGTGGTTATGTTAAGTACTTCATGTGGTGCTAAAAAGACCAAGCAATAGTTGGGTCACGTGGTGCTAAATATTAAACCAAATCAAAGCAAAATTAAATATTTGCTTATTAAATATTAAAAGACCCAGCAATTGGTATATCACGTGATGATTTAATTAGCTTTTGACTTTTTGTTCATATAAAATTCATCAATGTGGAGTGTGTGTGTGTGTGTGTGTGTGTGTGTGTATATATCAAATAATTTATAATTAATACTCATCATATGGTTCTTTCAGGCTATTATTCTCTTCTTACTCTACTTTTTTTTTTCCATCAAATTGAATATATTTTGTGTATTTGTTTAAGTTGATTTCCTTAAGTTTAATCCAATTTAGAGAATTGTTATGGATTGTCAATTGATTTAGCAATTGTTTTCATCAAATTGAGCTTTCATGTCTAATTAACTAAGAAATTAATTTCTTAGTTTTGCAGTAACTCTTAGTTTGTGAATCTGTGATTGATGTTTGGAAAGATTAATTTATGTACTACATATATAGGTCGGTTAATTATGTGTTTCTAAGGTTTACTCGGTTAACTATGTTTTTTTTAATTTTTTTTGGTAAATAACTAAATACTCGGTTAACTATGTTATTATTTCTGAGGCTTACTCAGTTTATTATGTATTTCGGAGGCTTAATAAATATTATTTCTGTAAATATTATTTTTTAAATATATTATACTCTTTGCAATTGTTGTGCATCTTAATAATATGTTATTATGTTTGCGATTGTTGAAGGGTGTAAAAATTTTTAATTTTTCAAAGATTTTACTTTTCATTTTTCTCTATCAAAATTTCTTTTGTTTTTAGGTAAATGCTAATTATTTTTTTATATTATTTTATCATAATGGATAGACAAAATCAAAGATATAATCTCTTGAATGAAATCGACACTAAAAAAGACGATTGAAATATTAGAGTTAAAGTTACAAGAATGTGGGAAGTTCTTAATATTAAAACAAATAATGAACTTATGAGTGTTGATTTGGAGGTAGGTTTTGAAATAAAATAATAAAATTACTTTTAGCTCTTCAAAAACAATTGAATTATATTTTCTTGATAAGTTTATTCTCATTTTTTCAAGATAATCTTATTCATGCAAGTATTAGAAAATCATTTGTTAATCATTTTAGAGATATACAAGAAGGTAAAATTTATAGGATAAAATATTTTGGAGTTGTCGAAAACAAGGATGCTTATAGGATTGTGAATCACAAGTACATGATAAGATTTTATGCAACAACATCTGTGAAGTTGTTAGAAACAAATGATGAAATTATTGCAAAACAAAAATTTGAATTGGTTCCATTTGATGAGCTGAAGTATCTTGGTGACAAAAACTTTAGATTATACATTTATAGTTAAAATATAGTTATATACTATTATTTTCATAACTCATGATTTTGATTAAGCACTTTATCGTTTGTAGATGTAATAGGAGAAATCGTAGGAATTTCTCCCATGGAAAAGATAGAGGTGCATGGGAAAAAATTGAATAAAAGGCTAATTGAACTTCAAGATAATAGGTTAGTTAGACATTGATGAATATATTACTCAGATTTGTACATTTTGTCAAGAGATAAATTTTTTAATTGTCTAACACAAATGTTTATGCATGAGGGAAAAAATTAGAATCACATTTTGGAATAAATTTACAAAGGCAATTAATGAAAATATATGTTTTGATAATTCTGTGCGGCCTATTATAATTATCATATCAACCACTATTAAGACATACATGAGTAAGCAATTCTTTCTTTTGATATACATGATATGTGTTTAAACATCATAATTTAAACTACTTAATCAACCCTTCTTTTTTTTTTTTTTTTTTTCTATTCATATTTCAAATGGAACTCTACCAATATATATAACTCTATATATCCTTTTTGGAGTGAAGCTTATTTCAAAATGTGAGTGTCTAAATCCCATGACAAAGCAGGTATGCATTCTTTCTTCTTTTATTATTATTATTTTCATTTTGTTTATTTTCTTTAGTGTTATTATTGGTTTTTTGTCTTCATGTGATTTTAATTAATGAATTCAAAACATTCGAAAATATTGTCAAGTTTCTAAAGGCTCATTTGTTTTTATATTTTGTTTTTATTAAATTGATTAGGTTTTGTGTATTGGTTGCCTTTTGTTTAAACTAGTATTCTTAGCTTTGATCTAATTTATATGCTTAGGGTTAGTGTCTTAGAGTTAATGATTAAACATGGTTAGAATTAATAGATTAATTTTAACAATTTTCTTATTTTTTTTTTATGTTATATCTAATTATCAAGATGTTCTACACGTGTATTCATGAATTATCAACTTTAATTTTAATTTATAATATTATCAAGATTATATTAATTTTAGATTTATCAATTGTTTAGTACTTTTTTTAAAATAATTATCAATTTAAAATTCAATTTGGAATTATCAATTTAATTTAGTTTTAGGAAGAAATTTTATCTCTTATTTTAGTGAGATAATTATTTACACTTGATAATTTTTTCTTTTATCTTTATTGAATCTATTAAAATATATAATTATTTATACATTTATTTTATAAGCTTTTTTCATAAAACCATACAACGCACGAGCCTATAACTAGTGTATATGTACGTATTTGAATATGTATATGTGCATATATACAGGCTATGGTTAACTCAGTCCAAGATTGGGTGTGCATTTGGGAAGTGCTTAAAGTTGTAGCCTTTCGTTGATTTTAATTTATTTTTGTTACTATTTATGAGTTTCACTACCCTTTTTGATATTATTCATGGGTCCTATTGTACTATTCAGCTTATTTTTTTTACTTTTTTTTCTATACTTTCTGTGCGTACCAAATAAGAGCTTATTGGGCTGGGCTCCTTTTTGGGTTCACAACTAATTTGTGATGTGGGTTAAGTATTTCCTACAATGGTGAGATCATTGCACTGAAGCCCAACAATCAATTTCTTAGTCCTCGACTTGCACACTCTCTTTGCTCTTTTCTTCTCCTCTAACTTTCCAATCCCTTCCTCTGTGTAGTCTTCTCCTATTTATAGCCCCCATTTAGTGGAGGGATGATAATTGCTCAGGCAGATAATGGAAAAGAGGGTCCAATGTTTTTGTTGATAAGTGGGAGTTTGGTTGTTGAATGGCAAGAGTGGCATTGGAACTTGCTCATCGCTGCCGGTAATATGTCCGGCAATAACTAAGCGGATGCCTTGCCGGCCAAGTTCAATTGTAATACTCTCCCGCGAGTAAATATTCTTGGCAACACTCGCTACCGAGTTATGACACGGGTGGCTACGTTAAAACCCAATCTTACGAGAATTTAATAATGTCCAGTCCAGCCCATATTTGAGTAAATTAACAAGGATAACGGGCCGCATGGCGAAATGCCACACCCGAGGCCCAACAAAGGGTGAACCCTGACCGTACACTTTCAACAACAAGTTTTTAGTTTCAGCTAAATAAGCTGTTCGCAAACAGACACTACATATATTATACTGGTTTTGAGTTTTGACACCTCAACAACAACATAGTTCATTAATTCCAATAATATAATAATAACCACGTGAACAATGGGAAGTTTAATTTATTCAATGTATCTCGGTGTATCTTAGGTATAGAATGAGAAGATTATTATTGATTCATTAAATTCAACATCTAGCCTAATGAAATGAATCTTGGTCAAGAAGGAGTAAAATAGAGAGTAATTCTGGAAGGAAAAAAAAAAAAAAAAAAAAAAACCCTGAGTAACTGAACTGAAACTCGAGAAGCCAAAAAATATTACATCGTAACACCCAGAATTTCAAAGTCTCAATGATAATATTGATATCCAAAGATCGGTTTCCTTTTGAGCCCGGCCCAGTTTTTGAGCCTTGGGCCTAGTTTCTATTCACATATGCTACTGGGCCTTAGTTTCTTCTTGTCCCTGTTCCTTTGCTTTTTGAGATGAAATCTAGGTACTGCTTATGATATCCCTGTCAATGCAATCCTTGAATGGTGGTGCATGTACATACTCGTTTCACACAATGGGCTATATCATTGTAAAAAATAAAGAAATAAAAGGTTCCCATATATTACTGCTCAATGGCCCGGAATTGTAACTTATGGGCGAGAGATGTTTCGTGACCCAATATTTTGACTGAACTCTACTTGAACAGACAAGAAAGGGTAAATTCAAGAGTGTTTTAAGAGTTATGTAATTCAATTGATTACATCTTCTTATATTATCGGTTTTTAGGATTCAAATCTTCTTTCCTACCGTTATTGAATTCAAGAGTGTGACCTGACATCAAATATGGGTTGTCATAAAAGTTTTATTGTTAAGAGTAAATAATTAATATTAATTATTATTTGTCATGTGATTATACAATTCTTGGTCCCATATGCCATATGGAACAGTAGCTAGAATCGGTCTTGTCTTACTTTTCCATTTGAGTTTCCGGTTAATTAAGCGAGCTCCTTATGTGGACAAATGACTAGGATTTAGTTTACACTGTTGAAATGAGAAAACTCTTGACCGTTAAAAGTACAAATGTAAAATTTGATAATGAATATTATGTTTGTTATTAATTTTTAGAGGTACTAAAATATTGTTAATTATAGTATCCTTTATAATGTTTTCATTATTTTCTCTTTCCCTTAGTAAAATTCTTCTCTTCTTCTTCTTCTTTTTCCTTCTATAATTTGATAATTGGGGTGGAGGGACTTGATCATTGTATATTTCCATTGGAAACACCAAAATGTAACATTATAAACTATGATTTATCATATATACAACACTAAGGCTTTTGATTTAAAAGGGGCGCAGGGGGGGGGGGGGGTGGGTTTCCTACAAATTTTAGCTCGTAACTCCTCTAATTTAGCTAGTTTAGTTTTCAAAAACACTCTCCAATAAATTATCTTTTATTTCTTTATATACTTTTTTTTTTGGGTGGCTTGGGGTGATTGTGGCAAAGCAAAGATGACTCCGTATTGGGAGGAATAACTTATTTTTCCAAATGATGATTTATGACAATATTGTACCCTAAATCAAATGTTTATGTTTAGAGTTGACACTTGTTTTATTAAGGAAAAAAAAAAAACCAAAATTAATGGAATGCATTTTTCCCATTGAAGTGTTTGAATTTACATAATGATAGAATATAAATTACTTAATTTGCTTCCTTGTTATTAGTATCTAAGAAGAAAAAAAAACAATATTTTGATTCCTAGTTTTCTAATTTTTTAAAAGAAAAAAAAGAAAGAAATAAGAAGTTATCATTCCTAGTTAGTAGTTACTATCTAAAAGTTATGTAAAATAACATTAGAAAATGTCTAGTTTAGAACTAATAATATAGGTTCGGTTATTATGTTATGTAAATAGGAAGAGATTAGGTACCCATTCTACCCAATCAAAGTTAATCTTATAAGAATTAATGGTCTATCATTCAAGTCATGCAATGTACAAGCAATCAAACATTTCACATCATTTCAAACATGTCATAAACAGAAAATTATTCTTATGAACAAGAAAAAACCATATTATACCCGCGAACATGAGAAACTCGTAAATAATAATATGTTATCAATAGAAGCATTAAAAGGCCATATTAATCATTTTTTTTTGTCATTATCCATGCAAATGATCTCATTATTTCATGCGCATTACTCATTCAAGTTTCAAATTCTAACTTGTGAGTATTTGATCAAGCATCTCAACATTTGAATATAAAAAATCATATTTTTATCATCCACCATTTCATGTTACCATTTAACTATAAATCAGGATTTATCATAACGTGCATCACTCCAATCAGATTTTAATATAATAAAATGAATGGTTACATTTTATAATTTTTTTTTTTTTGAGAATGACATTTTATAAATATTTAAAGGGGTAAAATTCAACTGAATCAAAATTATCATGTATTTTAGTAAAAAAAATTATAATTTACTTATATATATATATATATTTATATTAAGTCATGTCACGAACATGTTTTTCTTCACATTTTAAGATTCAAGATGCTTTTAGATGTAATAATTGGATATGCACGAAACCTATATATTGCATATATAAGACTCAGTCAAATGGATTTTTTTTTTTTTTTTTTGCGTGGCTGCGCCACATATAGCCACTGTTCTCGTTTCATAGTCAAGACTGTCTCATCACCAATTGCTGCCAAAATCAGCCGACAAGTACAGAAATCAAGTTGGACACGTATTATTTTTTCGACTTTTAATTTTTTTATATCGAAAAAATAATAAGGTTAATCATTGTTAAGGCTCTTAGCTTTGTTCCACGTTCTTTCCTGCAAGTCCTATCATTATCATGAATCATCATCCAATAAAATATCGGATTGTGGTTTTGCTTTTAGTTTGTCTCCTTTGTAATCCATGATGGAATTCATTGCAAAAGTTGGGCATAGTAGTGTATATAGTACACAGCTTTGCCTGCCTCGTTGTAGTGCAAATGCCATGAAAAAACAATTCCGTTGAATGAGTCAAGGACCAAATTAAACTATATGTCAATCTCGATATATTGTGGAAATTTAGTTTTGGATGGTTATTGGAATTTGCAACATGCAGTCTTGCACGAGAACATTAAGTCTAATTGTTGTTCCAAATGTTACCTCATAAAACGACTGTTTGGAAATTTTCTTCTTCTTGTGATGGTGTTCGATTATTTTTTCTTTCTTTTGATAATTCTATAATTATAATTTGGGGGGGGGGGGGGGGGGGGGGTTAAAATGTAAATGTGTTTGTTGGAAATATAAAAAAATGTCAGTTAATCTAGCAACAAATTATTTTATTATTATTTTTTGGTAAGCACGAGTGAGATTTTATTAATGGAGGGCTAACTGAGGTTGAGGCATAAGGGCAACCAGCCTATTGGTATCCTCCAATAGCGATGGGAGGAGGAGGATTTAGGGCCCATTTGGTAATATTGTTCTAATAATGTTATTTGTATTTTTTTAAAGGGAAATGCTAACGAATGCCCTAAGGGCACTCGTTAATAATTCATTTAAAAAAAGTTTTGATTCCACTTTTATGAGAAATAAAAAAAAAACTGTCAAAATATTAATTTTTTTTTTCATTTTCTATAAAAACTTTTTTTAAATGAATTATTAGCGAGTGCCCTAAAAATGTGTAAAGGAAAAAATATGTAAAAATGTGTAATATTGTTTAGACACTAAAAACTATAGTTCAAAATACACTACCAAGCACCCCTATTTATCTGAAACATAATATATTTTGAGAA
The DNA here is from genome assembly GCA_033629205.1 of Lithocarpus polystachyus. Lineage (NCBI taxonomy): Eukaryota > Viridiplantae > Streptophyta > Magnoliopsida > Fagales > Fagaceae > Lithocarpus > Lithocarpus polystachyus. The sequence goes on along the minus strand of CM066163.1, from coordinate 9,565,382 downwards.
GAATTGGGTCCCAAGCCATACAAAAAGAGAATTCGTATTTGTGGTTTGCTTTTGTAATGCATGATAGTTGTAGAAGTTGTGCGGAGTACAAAGCTTTAGCTTTAGCCTGCCTCGTTGTAGTGCAACAGCAATTCCGTTGAATGAGTCAAGGACCAAACTATATGTCAATCTCAATGATTCTCTCTTTGGAAATTTATTTTTGGATGACTATTGAAACTTACCACATGCAGTCTTGCACTAGACATTTAAGTCCACTTGCTCTTCCAAGTGGTAGCTCATAAAATGACTGTTCTCATTTTTGGACTTTGTTACCAAAATTTCGCAAGCGTCAAAATCACTTGATACAAACACTTTTTTTTTTTACACTTGCAATAAATAAGAAACGGAATATCCAAATTGACCCTGCTTGACATAAATACACTTTTTTTAATACTTGTAATAAATAAGAAAAGGATCGGAAGGTCCAAATCTAAATTCTATTTCAACGAAGAATTGATCCAGGGTCAGTAGTTAAATGAGATGGTCGCCTAAGACCCCAAATAAAGAAAGACTCGCAAATTTTAATCAATAGGGTTATTTCTTTCATTGAATAGTATTAATTAAACATAAATATTAGTCAATAAATAAAATAAATATTTATTATCAAATGAAAAACAATTTTAAAAAAGAGAGAAAAATGTTACATCCATAACATACTTCATAATATTTTCACGACAAATTCTAAATGGCAAGTTCTTACTGACTGTAATTGGTGGACAAAAAAAAAAATTCAATTGTGGGTTCAAATCAAAACCGTTAACAACTTAACACAGGATTTGTTATGAAAATGTTGTGTGAATGTAGCACTTTTCAAAAAAGAAAGGAAAAAAAAAAAAAAAAACAATACACAAAAAAATTTCACAACATCCTTCACAATAGTTGAGTTGGGAAATTTTTACTAATTCTCATCTAGTTCTACTATTAATATCATTTTTTTTAACTTACCACTATCAATCTGTCGCATCAACAAGTGTGAACAGTTTTGTCAAATTTTTTTGAATATAAACTTTCTTAAAAAATAATTATAGAGTTTAGGTAATATTTAATTTTTTTAAAAGTTATATTTAATATATAAAAGACCTCAATTCAATTTTCACCTTAGACCCAATTGAATCAAGCTGCCCTTGAATTGAGCAATATTGTTTTGCCATAACACTCCTCATATTAAACCAACTAGCATGTAACTCCATACCAATGCATAGATGCATTTAAAATTAAACAAAATTTTTATTATAAAAATATAAATAATTAGTCAAATTAATTTTTTTTAAAGCATGTAACACATGCATTCATGCATACATATAGATATATTTAAAATTAAACACATTTTTTATCATAAAATATAGATAATTAGTCAAATTATTTGTTTAAAGTAAAAGTAATTAATCATATATAAAATTTTTATCTAAATTTAATACTACTTATGATCATTTTTTCCTAATTTTTGATAAGATAGAACATGTGGTGATTTTTGTTATGTGGTGATTTTTATTTTATTTATTTTTTGAGAAACATGTGGTGATTTTTATTGAGTATATGTGATTTTTTTAAAAATTTTATAGTTAATTAATATTAGATTCTTAGTATTTTGCACTCATTAACTCACTTGACACAAAAATTAAAAAACTTAAATAGACACATGACACAAGCTTAAGTGGATAATTATAGTGTAGTTCCCACATAAATTTAGACACATGGTGCAAAATTGGATTATAATTTCAAATTCTAATTCAATTTTTTCTAAACTTTACCTATTAATATATATATATATATATATGACTTATAAATTTGAATTTTTTTTTAGTTATATGATTATATTTTTTATGGTTTATTATATTAAACTTCTCGTTTTCTACACTAAATTAACTAATTTGGCACAAAAATTTAAAAATTTAGATTAGATGGGACACGTGGCACAAAATTAAACTTTAATTGAAATTCAGTTTTTACACTGAATTAACTTACTTGACACAAAATTCTAAAATTTAGATTAGATGAGACACATGACACAAAATTAGACTCTAATTAAATTTTAATTTTAAATTTAATTGAATTTTCTCTCTACTTTACCTATTATTATTATTATTATTATATAGATTAACCTATGATAATAATAAAAATTAAAATTAAAAAAAAAAGTTTATATTGAAGGTAATAGAAGTAGGTTTGACTTAGTTCTAGTACGCGCATCGGATGCTCTAAACTAATGCAATGTTGGTGGTTCCCAACAAAAAAAATTAATCAAACGTCTGTATCGTATCGTGTCTCTTCCACGAAGCTTTGTTGTTAGGAGAGTTGCAAACTTTTGGAGCCAAAAGTTTCGAGGTCCACGTGGGATCCACGCATTGGAAGAGGCCACGTCTGTCACAAATCACAACTAACTCACTGCACACTACTGGCCTGCCCGCACTTTCGTCCCTACTTTCTTGGATACTTAAGGGTAATTTGACCTGAAAAAATTGTTTGGATAGTAACTATCGAACAGGACATGTCCGTTACAATACGACGCCCTTGCTTTCCCGTTCAATCACGTTCATGTTTTTTCTTTTTTGCATTCACATGATGCACGCGTCATGGTCTCACACTAGAAGATTAGGCTCCATGAATGCGACAAAAGGCAGATAAATAAAATTGAAAAAGAAAACACATTCACAAACACATTCTTTTCACATTAATGTTAAACTTAAAATATTAGTTCCAATTAATTTGTACTATTCATCCTAGGCGTGTCATTACTTTATTAGCACTGCGCAGTCGCTTATACTCTTTGTGTGATGGTCGTTTTACAAGTATAAGTATTTGTGAAGTGTGAGAAGATAAAGATCGGAGTTCAAGTTTTCAGAATAAAATTTCATATACATATACTTAAATTAGATTAAGATAGAATTCAATCTTAAATTTTAAAGGTATTCCTAAGACCCCCCCCAAAAAAAAAAAAAAACTTGATATTTACAACAGTTTTGAGGATTTATTCTTTTAGTAACACGTTCGTGAAAAATTGTCTCAAATGGGTGTGGACATCCACTCCTTGTGAGATTTAATGTGGAACGATTACAATGTAAAAGTTACACATAAATTACCTCTAATGGGAAAAAATAGTTTTTAATCTTTGTAAAGAGCTTAGATAAAATCAAAAGTAAATATAAAACATAATTTTAATTTGTGCATATCTTTTCTTAAAGCCATGTTTTCACTTGTGCTTGTGTAATGAAACATTCAAAAGTATTGATGATAAGATGGTATTATCTAAGTAAATAAGGTGCACGATTTTCACATTATACATTATGAATGAATCACTTTGTATCAAAATTAAAAAAATTAAGTCGAACACATGGCATAAATTATACAACAATTAAAAATTAATTTATATTCAACTTGAATTCTGATTGTATTTAATCTTTAATATAATAAATACATATATAAATATATGGTTTTTTACTGTATAAAATTTGGAAAAAAAGTTTTCATTGGATGCTATAATAAATGCCAAGAGACATGTATTCAAATTATTTTTTTTTTTTTATGTTTTTTTAGAATTACACAATTTGCCACAACTTGTTAACATGTGTGATTAACAAATTATTTTTTTCGTAAAAAACCGTAATTTTTTGTTTATTATTTACGTTCCCACGTATTAAGATTGTGCCAAAAGTAGTGTGGACACAGTTTCTTTCTCTATTTTTGTAGGACAGAACTGAACTTATGTTAGAAGGGTTGAACGCCCCACAGTCTTTGCTGGGTACAACTTTTCCATGACCCTTTTCTGCCCAATGAAATTTGAAAACGGTGTTTTTACTTTTTAGGTGGGAGTCATTCGTATTATAATATCCAATGATTTTTCTAATGATGAGTATCTTACTGCCTTTAATTACCATAAGGTGTATTTGGATTTTGGAGTGCCTTTTGATTAATTTTTGATTTTTTTTATTTGTTTATTTTATTAAAAATGAACAAAAAATATATTTATTTTTATTAAAAATTAAGGTTTTATAAAGTTCTAAATAAAAAATGTTAGAGATATATTAGCCTATTAGCATAGGCCCAAATTTAATTCTACTTTATGTGCAAGCCAAGTCTCTTACTTGTACTAGAAGTCTATTAGTCTAGGGTTTAGTCTACTATATATACACATGTTATGATTTATTGTAACACAGGATTTGTACTACACTCTAATATATTATTGATGTAGCCCTTTAGGGTTTCCTCCATGGATGTAAGCTGTTAGGCTGAACCGCGTAATCCTCGTGTGTTATTGTGTTCTATACTTTATACTTTCGCTTCTACATCTATATTAGCATATTCAACATGGTGTATCAATGCTAATATTTAACATGGTATCAGAGCCACCTTCTTGTGGCCATGGTTTTCTGTCCTTACGGTGTGTTTAAGAGCAATTTTTGTCTTTCTCGATGTTTTTTTCACTGTGTTCATCTTATTTGGCTTCCTACTGCTGCCGCCAAAACTTTCTGGCATAGTCATGCCATCGTTAGAAGTCGCATCAACACTGCAAGACTATTGCCTTCTGCAAACTACCGTCACTGAGCCAAACTTCATTCAAGGGATCTTCTCAACTTTATCAAATCTCAAGATTTTATCAAGCTTCCATCTTGAGTTTAAGAGGGGGTGTTAGAGATATATTAGCACATTAGCATAGGCCCATATCTAATTTGTGTGCAAGCCAAGTCTCTTACTTGTACTAGAAGTCTATTAGTCTAGGGTTTAGTCTACTATATATACACATGTTATAATTCATTGTAACACAGGATTTGTACTACACTCTAATCTATTATTGATGTAGCCCTTTAGGATTTCCTCCTTGGATGTAAGCCGTTAGGCTGAACCACGTAATCCTCATGTGTTATTGTGTTCTATACTTTATACTTTCGCTTCCACATCTATACTAGCATATTCAACATTGTGTATCAATGCTAATATTTAACAAAAAATAAATCCTAAAAAAATAAATCAAATACATAGTTGGTATTGTAATCATAATCATATATTTTCAAGTGGATTTAATCTTCAAAATTTTCTTCATTAATATAAATAGAAAAACTCATATCAAATACTTGAAATTAATGATTCTAATAATAGTTTTTGAGTATCTGTTAATGGATATACATGGATGTTTAAGAATGTTAAATGTTGATGATTTTTAGTAATGATTTTTAGTAAATATGGATGAACTATTTAGATTGTCATGATTGGGCTTGACTTATCTCCAAAATTTATTTAACTCAAGATTTCATTTTAGTTTAAATACAAAAGTATTGAAGATAAGCTAAACTTGTCATGATCTATATACTTTAGGATTTAATATATAGTAAAAAAAACATAATTTAATTGTCACATAAAAAACTATATATATATATATTTTTATAGATTTCCCCTTATTTATTTTTAAGACACAAAAGATCATAGACGGCGATGTTTACTCCAACTTTAAGCTTGAGCTTTATCACATCTTTTGTGGTAATCAATTCTACGATACTTTTATGAAAGATTTTTTTATTTTATTTTTAGAATCAACTTTTATAAAAGATAAATAGGAGCAGATAGGGATGGAGTTTGGAAGGACTAAACTGCCATTAGATTATTTTTTTGAGAATGGCCATTTGATTATTTGAGATAAAAAGATATCATTAGAAAAGTATTAAAATATTTTTTTTCTCTAGAAAAGTATTAAATCTGATTCCACTCTACAAGTGAAAGCTATAGTATCATTAGCCTAATAGATTGGACCAATCATACTATAAAAAAAGAAAAAAGAAAAAAGATTGGTCCAACCATATAGCATGTGCATGATGAAAAGTAAGTCTAAACTAGGAATTTCACACAAATAAAGTAAACCCAATAATTCATCTCATCTCGTATCACTCTCTCTCTCTCTCTTTATTTATTTTTTGTTTTTGGCTACGTATTAATCTCATAAATCATTCAATAAGTTTGCCACTATTACGACAAGTCGGCGACAAAATCAATTTCAAAGTTTCCAATCAAAGAAAAAAGAAAGAAAATTTTATATAAGCTTTGAATTGTCAGATATCAAAGACACTTCTGTCACATTCAAAATGCTCTCTACTCTCTATTATAATCAAACAAACAACTCACACCCACACGCACACCAGTGACCCCCTTCAATCTCTGAAACCATGCCTGGGCTAACAAGCCATTTTTCCACAACCAGCATTTTTACTATTACTATTCTTCTAGCCTAAAAAGTCAACTAAAGACCCAAAACTCCATAACCCTATAAAGCCATTGGTATAACCAGAAGAGCTATACACAACTCTAAGTCACGTTTCATTAATTAGCTCCGGTGAGTCTGAAAGTGACACAGTTATTGAATTTTGCAGTGGCAGAGAGCCCTGGCAGCTGGGTACAACCTTTTGCCATTAATGCCTTGTACACAGTACACACTCTCTCTCCTTAACTCCAAAGCCTAATCCCTATACACGTTTTAGTCTTTAAATGTATTGCAAACTAAGATTATATAGCTTAAAAGTTTTGAAAAGTTTGTAACTTTTATATATAGATATTTTAGTTAAGAATTCAGTTGGGTAGTTTAGAACAACATAGAATGCAGAATCAAAGCTCGTGATTTGGAGGTTGGAATTTCTCAGAGTACATTAAATACACGCATTACCTGGAACTATTTTTGTGTACATGTGAAATTATTACACACAAAAACGAACCTTCTTCATCTTCATACGCCACCACCTCGATGAACATGAACTAGTTCAGTTCTTCTCCTCCGCATTATCAAACAAAGCCATGGAAGAAGACTCTCAACGGGCTCTGCTTATTAAGCTAGCAATATTCACGTTCGTGTTGTTCCAATGCGTTGTAGCTCAACAACAAGAGTACCTCAACTCAAGCTTTGAACGCTCGGCTTTGCTTGAGCTTCGGTCATCTTTGGGGCTCAGAGCCAAGGACTGGCCCATCAAGCTCGACCCGTGTAGAAACTGGACCGGGGTTCGGTGCAATAACGGTCGGGTCACTAAAATCAACGTGTCCGGGTTGAGACGAAGCCGTTTTGGGATTCTAAATCAACAGTTCGCTGTGGACTCTTTGGCCAATTTGACAAGCTTGGTGTCTTTCAACGCTTCTGGGTTTTCGCTTCCGGGGCCTATTCCTGACTGGTTCGGCCAAAGACTTAATGCACTCCAAGTACTCGATCTAAGGTCTAGCTCAGTTACTGGGTCGATCCCTCTGTCGCTCGGTGGATTGAGTACACTGAGGTATTTGAATCTGTCAGGTAATAACCTTACTGGTAGTATATCTTCTTCATTGGGAAATTTATCTGAGCTGTTAATTCTTGATCTTTCACGGAATTCACTTACTGGGTCATTGCCTTCTGGTTTTGAGTCTCTTGCTAAACTCGCAAGGCTTGACCTTTCTTCAAATTACTTATCTGGTTCAATTCCAGATGGGCTTGGTAATCTTTCAAGTCTCGAATACTTGAGTCTTTCTGATAATAGTTTCACTTCGATACCGGGTGAATTGGGTAGTTTGTCTAGATTAGTAGAGCTTGATCTTAGCAAGAATGCTTTGTCCGGGTCATTGCCTGTGGAGTTGAAAAGGTTGAGGAGTTTGAGGAGGATGGATATTGCGGTCAATGTTTTGGAGGGTCCATTTCCGGATAGTATATTTATGAGTCTTGGTTCAAATAAAAACGCTAATTTTGCTGTGTTCAATCTCTCAAACAATCGGTTTTATGGTGCTTTGAATTTATCATATGTTGGGAAGTTTAGTTCAATTAATTTTTCCGGTAACTATTTTCAAGGCAAGGTAGTTGATGCTGGTCAAAGCAGTGCTACTCTTGATAGAAATTGTTTACAGTTGGTGCAAAATCAGAGGAGTGTGGATGATTGTAGACAGTTCTATACCGACAGAGGCTTACTTTTTGATAATTTTGGAGACCCAGAACAGAATCAGGTAGCAGAACATAATTCAAAGACCAAGAAACGATGGATATATATAGTAGGGGGCCTAGTTGGTGGGATTGGCTTCATTGCACTTTTAGTGTTGGTCATGGTACTACTCCTGAGAATGTGTGATAAGGGCACTGCAACTCAAAGGACTGCAAATGTAGGGTCTGTTCCAGAAGGAGACAACGCTTCTCTACCCAAGGATCTTGCCAATTTGACAGGTATTGGAGAAATATTTACCTATGAGCAGATGCTCCACTTCACTGGTGATTTTAGTGAAGCAAATCTTATCAAACATGGCCACTCTGGAGACCTTTTCCGGGGGCTTATGGAAGGTGGGATCCCTGTAGTCATCAAAAGGGTAGATTTGCGTTCCTTCAAGAAAGAATCATACATGATGGAGTTGGAGTTTTTCAGCAAGGTTTCACATACCCGGTTGGTTCCACTATTGGGGCACTGCTTGGAGCATGAGAGTGAGAAGCTTTTGGTGTACAAAAGTATGCCAAATGGAGACCTGGCTAATTCCTTACACAGCTTTATCTCTGAGGATGGCAGTTCACAGTCTCTGGACTGGATCACAAGATTGAAAATTGCGATTGGAGCTGCTGAGGGCCTATCCTACCTACATCATGAGTGCAACCCTCCCCTTGTTCACAGGTATCATTGAACTTTCTTATGGCTATCGTTGATCTCTCTTCATTCATATAAGTGAAACCTTTCGAATTTCTTGACTTTCTTACTTTTGATATCATCCACCATATGTGGTGATTTAGAAATCTCATATTATGAATCTGCCTGTTGGCAACATAGATTGCAATTATTTGTTCTGTCAAGAAAATTAGCTTGTCCCATATTTGCTTTTCTCTGATTTAATTTCTCAAGTAACCTGCTTGTCTGCTAGCGAAGTAGGTGCTTAACTGGCTATTCAATCATGTCCTAGGGAAAGGCCCTTATGGGTGGTGCTTTTGGGCCATTTAGGATTGGTTGATTTACTGTTATATCATTTTCTCCAAAAAATAATAAACATTAAACCACAATTCTAGGTTGAAGTATGTACTTAGGATTCTTGACATCTGTGTACTGGCCCCAACCTTTCTGGAGCTTTTGCATTAAATTTAACTCAGTTTAGCTGCAAATTTGAACCCAATTTATTCAAATGAAGAAAGAAAAATAAGAATGCATAATTCTTTATTTTAAATTTTTTCTCCTTAAACTCTGACCATATACTTTTGGGGACATAAAAGCTTTGTGATTTTCTATAATGAGGATCATGTTCTTGGTATTGGACGTGGATTTCTTGATTGTTCGAGATTCATTTTATGTGGGATTCTCACCCTATGCGTCTAGGACAACATACATACCCTGTTAGGAGGTACTACTGCAAACTCACCTTTGGTATAAGATCCTGGGGAGTAAATAAACTCAAAGATAACTGTTCTTTTTTTCTTTTGTCTTTTGTCTCGTCTTTTTAATTTTTAGCGCAAAACCTGAGTGTGCATGCTGATAGCCAAAAACCTGACAGTGAATATCGTCTTCCTTTTTGGGGCGCTTATCATATCAAATCATCATACAGAGAAAGTTTGAATCTTTTGAGCTCTTTTCTGCAAGTTTGGTAGGACATTATCATCTGAATGATGTACAAAATTTGATAATTTGTATCATAAGTTGATGTTTTCTGTTCTTTATGTAAAGCTGCTTATATAGTCACAAAGATGGCTTCAAATTGGACCTTTAATTCCTTTTAATGGAAAGAATTAGCAGTATACACTGGTGGAAAGAGATGTGCTCCAGTAGCATGCTAACAAGATTATATAGAAATGCTTCTTAAATTCTTTCATTTTGGTCATTTTCAATTATTATTATTATTATTATTATTATTATTATTATTATTTGCTCAAATCAGTCAATTTCAATTAGCAAAATTATATACTGTACTTTTCACATGTTTTCATTTGAGTCAATTCCAACCACAATTTGATTTTTAGTCAGAAATTAATTGCTTTGCAACATTATCTCTTATCTTTTCTAGCTTTATTTAGAACTATTATGCCCAGTGGTGCAAATACTAAATGAAGTAATATTTTTGGTGGTTGCAGAGATATTCAAGCGAGCAGTATCCTCCTTGATGATAAATTTGAAGTGCGGCTTGGAAGTTTGAGCGAAGTTCATGCTCAAGGGGATTCACACCAGAATGTGCTCACAAGGTTCTTGCGGAAGCCACAGTAAGTACTTTATCAATTATATATTTTCTTTGCATTTTCAAGTTGTGCATGCCACATGGTGCAGAACCCCCCCAAAAAAGGGATTCTTCTTTTGCTTCAACATTTGCTGAGCTTAACGTAGAATAGATGCCCTGGAAGAGCATCATTAGCAGCAACAACCTGGCATGTCATAATCTTGATTGATCTCCAGAAATTATTGTCTTAAAAAACTTGAGAAGAAAATAAATCAGAATATATTAGAAATATTTATAACATATTGGGGCCATGAAATGGGTCAACTTAGCAGTTTACTACTAGTAGTACAATAGATAACTCATGAGATGTGGGACTGAATCTGTTCATCTCTCACCTTGTTGCAGGTAGTTTGTTAGATGCATGAATAGCAACTTTAAATGGATGTAAATACTACACACACACACACACATATTTATATATGTATGGTTTTGATTATTTGCCCCCATGAAATCAATTACTTAAAAAGGAATGTTTAGTCCAATATAATTATGATTTAGTTTGGACTAAATTAAATCTGTCTTTTGTGCACATTGCCATTTTTATTATTTTAATTTGTTTCCATGGTTAGATATATTTATTGTGTTCTGTCCAAAGGTGTAACACTTTTTTCTCGTCTCATGTGCAGAATCTCTGAACAAGGCCCTTCTGGTGTGTATATTCTCCTACATTTTTTGGATATTCTTTATTTATTTTATCTATTTGTCAACATTCTAAAACATAATTTAAATATGCTTCCTCTTTGGTCGATCATCCTTTATAAACCCTACCTAGCCATTCCTCTAGGAATGGACTGTAAACTTGTGTCTATTAATTCATGGCCCAATAGTCTAGACCTCCAGGAGAATAATCTGAAGCTTAAGCAATGAGCTTGCTACTACCCTCACAGAGAATATATATTACTTCCCCCTCGTCTTGAAAGTTTAGGGTGGTTCACACTTTACTGAAGCAAGTCTATTATTCAAAGAAAGTATTTCAGCTTTTAGAAGAGTGGTGAGGAGAGCGGGCCATGTAGACTTTTAATGTATCTGGCATTTCAGTGTTTCTGTCTCTTTCAACTGCATAATGATTGGAGAAGAAAACTAAACAGTTTTTTGTTTAATTTCTTTGGTGATGGACAGGCTCATCATCAGCATCTTGTGCTTCTGATGCATACTGTTTTGGGAAAGTCTTGCTTGAGCTTGTAACGGGTAAGGTTGGCGTCAGCAAATTTGATGATGCTACTACAAGAGAGTGGTTGGAACTGACGCTGCCCTACATCAGCATATATGACAAGGAATTGGTAACTAAAATTGTTGACCCATCTCTGATAATAGATGAAGATCTATTGGAAGAAGTATGGGCTGTAGCAATTGTGGCCAGGTCATGCCTTAATAGCAAGCCTTCCAGACGCCCTGCAATGAAACATATCCTTAAAGCATTGGAAAACCCTTTAAAAGTGGTTAGGGAGGAGAGTTCCAGTTCTGCAAGGTTGCGAACAACGTCATCTAATAGATCTTGGAGTGCTGCGATCTTTGGTAGCTGGCGGCACAGTTCATCAGAGAGTGCCACCATTCCAAGCCAGACTGGCACTGGTGGTCTAAAACAGCCAGGGAGGGAAAACTCCCACGGCAGTGGCGGACAGGAATACTCATCTTCAAATAAAAGGTTATCCAGTGAAATTTTCCCTGAACCAATTGAAATGCAAGACTTGGAGAGGCAAGATGAGCATTAAGCCGAAAAGGTGTTTGTTGCTCTTTATTGATGATATTGCAGGCTGCCCCATTTCCTGCCTGCTCAACAGCATTCTTGGACTACAACCTTTTCCAATGGCCTTTCATCTGGGTCCAAAAGCCATTTGATGAAGATAATGTGGTATGTTTACCTTGACCTATCTGATGTAGATTATCTGATGCGGCAAATATTGTTGAGGCCAATGAAAATGGCTAATGAAGTGTGTCCTGTATATTGAACCAGACTTTTATAGGTTTTGAAAGCTTGTTTATTGTCTACACAAGCTGCAATTTTTTCTTTGAAATGGTGCTTTCTCATTGATGCCATATGTAGAATATTAGATTGTAATGGGTTAGAATTTCTTGCGGTATTGTTGTATTTTAAATACCTAAAAGAAAATTACCTAACCGTAAAAAACGCATTGTTGTATTTCCGAGCTGCTCAGGTATCAAGAGCAATTTGATATGTACCTTTGTAACTTATGAACATTCTTCTGTTGTTAAAAATTGGAATATGGTGGCCACGACTTCCAGCATGGATAGCTGTTTGAATGTTGGTACAACTGTACAACACATTCCAGCATAAAAAAATAAGAAGATAATTTTGAGTTCAGGCAAGTCTGAGCATGGCGGATTGACAATGTGTGGTGGTGGTGGTCTGTGGATTGGGGCTGTAGCTCGAAAGCTTCCAGTGGGAAAAGTTTAGGGATTGAAAAAGTGCTTGCATCATTTGTTATTGTTTTGATCCAGATAAATTAAAATTAATATGCTACTGTATATGAGATAGAGATAATGAAAAAAAAAAAAAAAAACTAAGAGGTGATGAAATCGACAATGCTTCCTTAGAGATTTTCTTTAACTACCAATAGTCTTGTCTTGTAATTCAATGGCATTTAATGCTCTTATTTATAAGAAGAATTATGGTTCAAATCTCTCATTTCTCATAATTGTTAACTATAAGATTATCATAAAAGAAATTTTCTTTAATCAAACTAGTTAAGTAGAAAATCATTGTTTAAGTTCATTAGTAATAGTATCAACAATAGCAGTTAACATAAAGACCAAAAATGCCCGCTCATTAAACTTCAAAGACCAATAATCTATTTTTGGTTTTTATTTTTTTTAAGGCCCATGAGCCCCAAACCAAGACACACACACGCAACACGTGGGGTTTGAAATGATTATATATATATATATATATATATATATATAGAATTCAAATTCAAATCCAAACCTTTTTACTAATTTATGTACTCTATAAATTTAAGAAATTTTGTTCTAAATCCATCCCATTTATTTTTAAAAAACCCAAACTTATACCAAATTCAACCATTATCTTATTATTATGAATTGGATGGATCATATCAAATTGAGTTAACCTAAAATTGATAATTTTAAAAAATTTTATTTAAAAAATTTAAAGCATTTTACACTAATTTTTTTTAGAATCAATTTAAATCATATTTAAAAAGAGAAAAAAAATTGCACACTTACTTATATTATAGAAAGTGTGGTGGGCTTTTTTTGTGCAAGGTTGGGCTGAACTGCTTCCTACCGTACTAGGCCCCAAGTATTCTGGATCAGGGAGTTGGGACCGGTCTAATTGCAATTACCTTGGTCCGGCTTGTGCGCAAGCCACACCTCGTTTTACCACGATTTATATTATGTGCCCATGGCAGACAGAACTGCTAAAATGATTACGGCAGGTAGATATAATAAAGATGATACAGAGATTTGTTCACTATTTAGACAAGAGTAAATAATGAGTCATCACAGGAAATATGTATTTTGTGAAAACAGCAACAAAAGTAAATACATGAGAAATAATAACAAGCTTGCTGAATCAAAATGAATGTCAGTTTGCCGTATTACATTACGAGATTTAAGTCAAGAAGGAGATCATTTCCTCAATGCGAGTAACTTCTCCAAAGGAGAGGTTAATTGCTTTGAGGGAGTGGACCTAAATGACTTGTGCCCAAGGAGGTCCTCATACTGATGGTAGATACATGAGTTTGAGAGGGAGAGAGGGAATCAACCTATTTGGTGCATGCTTGCTTATTATGCTCTCTCTCTCTCTCTCTCTCTCTCTCTTCTTGTTTTCTTTTCTTTTCTTTCTTTTTCTTTCTTAGTTATTGTAATTCTCTCTTTTAGGCCACTATTGCCGTCTTCCTCTCCATTTTTTTTTCCCTTTGTTTTTTCCTTGCTTCCTCTCCTCCTTTCATGCACTATAGGTGTCCTTATATAATGCCTGTTGTGGTTGGCTTTTACCATTTTAGCCTTTAACCGTCTTTGTCTGGTGTGTGTGTGTCCTTGCTGACCATCACTAATTGGTTAGGTACCCAGCCAGCGTCATTTGCTTGTGTTGACCGCGCCACTCCACATCACAAGGCGAAGACAGGCTATTTTGTTTGTTTGCCTGCTGTGGCATTCTTGCTTGCCACAGCGTGGGTGTTTTCTCTCTCTCCGTCCCTCATGGCATGCACCTAGTGGTTCCAGCTTAGCCTTGCTTCTTTTGGGTGACATGTCATTCCAGTAGGACACTTCCCTCAAAAGAGCCTGAGCAAGAACCTCAAAATAGGTTTACCCCTCTCCTCATCACCAGACCATGCCCTTTTACCTCTGACCCATGACTCACCACTTCCTGTATTAGCTGGATACAGGCTGGTGGTGTCTGGGCCTTGCGCGTGCCTCACTTTCATGTTCGTCCAAAATCTTTCTGCTGCTCATGTGTTTGCCATGGTCTGAAGGTCCGTTTGTCCATTCTGCCGCCCGTCCGTAACTTCTTATGGCGTGGGTTGTTTGCATTCTTTATGGCTTGCTCTCTTGGGCTTTGCCCGATTGTGAGCTTCATCTTATTTACGTTTTTCTGTGGGCTGTTTTACTCTTGTAGTCTCGCTGTTACTTCCTGCCACACCGTTCCATTATTCATGCCGTGATGTTATTTGACCTAGAGCTACTAGGCTTCTTTGATTTTGCTGTTTGTTCTTTTTTCTAATGGCCCAATAAGCCTATTGGGCCTTTTGTCACACCGCTCGCGGGCTCCCATGTTCCATTTACTTCCTTTTAGGCGTCCTTGGCCCTTCCTAATTCTGTGCTTCCCATGGGCTCTTACTAATTTATTGGGTTTCCTTGGCCCAACTACTTCATACTTTATCCTTGGGGTTTATAGACTTTCTATGGCCCTTTACTTTTTTTACTCATATTACTTTGGGCCTGCTGTGGCGGTCATGACCCATTTTCATTTTCACTTTTACATCCATTCCGCTCATGGGTTTGCTACTTCTCTATTTTAGGGCCCTTTTAGGCCCATTTACTTCCTCAAGGTCCATTTGCTTGCTTTATGAACCTATAATCCATTATTCTTGCCGCTTGGGCTTAATGACTTTTCTATCCGCTTACTAACTCTTTTTTGCTCGTGTTGCTGGGCTTCTTCATTTCTGCTGGGCTCCCAAAAAATGAACATCAACATAAAGCATATTTTTTTTTATGTGTAAATAAATTAACACAATAAAGATATTTTAGTTATTTAAATCAATAAAGGGGGAAAAAGTAAGAGAAAAAAAAAGGGTACAAAAAAGAGTCTCAAACCTTTATTATATTATCTAATTCGGGTTGGCCAGAAAACTCACCGAATCCGACCCATTTCCATTGCCCTAAACGGCTTAACCTAAAACTCTTTGTCTCTCTCGTTCTCAATAGTCTATACTCTCTGTTTCCACAAAACGCAAAACCCTAAAGCAGCTCTCTCTCTCTCTCTCTCTCTCTCTCTCTCTTCAGGTTCGATCTCCGAGTAATTTCTATGGCCCATTCTCTTTTCTCACTTTAACTATACCTATTCCATTCAGATTGCTCTTGTTTCATTTATATATTCTGCAGCTTTAGCTTGGTACTGGTGTTGTATGAAGATTGTGTGTAATATTGTCTCATTTTGTGAAATTTGGTGGTTTTTTGTGTGTGTGTGTACTTGATAAAATTATTTTGATTATTGTGGCTTGAATTTAATTTAATTTTGATATGAGTATTTGGGTCTATGATTATGCTGTTGTTTTTCCAGGTTAGGCTCTCAATGTCACCTTATGTTGTTGGAAACTATTCAGGATTTGCTTAGTTCTTTGTTATTGAGTCTGAATAGTTGGTAAATTATTGGAAAACGTGAAAAAAGGTGTTTATTAGAAAATGGCTCGCTGTTTTAATGGTTGGATGGATGCTGCATTCTAAACACGCGCGCTTGGGATCGTTAGTAAAATTAGTTAACTATCAATTATCTGATCGTTTTATTGTTTTTTGGGTTCTGTTTGCTGGGTTAAGAATTGAAAGTTATGGGGTTTGAATGGTGCTGTGTTGTTTCTGTTATGTTTTGTTAGGTGTATGTAGCATGGCTGCTTGTTTTGTTTTGGTTGTGTTGTATCTGTTGTGGTCTTTGTTGAATAAAATTTTTGCATTCATCCAAAAAAAAAAAAAAAAATATATATATATATATATATCATATCATATTATATATAATAAAAGTTGGGCTTACATGTCGTGGTTGCGCCAAGTGGCGGCACCAAATTGCAGAAATTTTCTTAAATTTTTAGATTTTAAGAAAAAATATATATAAGTTTTCTTCAACTATAATTTCTAAATGGATATAATTTTTCTTCAACTATAATTTCTAAGTGAATAAAAATCTTAATTTGATTAAAAGAAGGAAGGATAAAGTTGTATTTAATTAACATTGCTTCACAGGATAATATTCTATTTAATTAATATTGCTTCACGTGGTGCTAAAAATTGTGCTTAATTTGTTCTTTTCTTTGGTTTATTTTGTCTAAGGTTGCAATGTAGTGTTTAAAATTTTAAAACAAATTGGACGAATCTTTATTTATTTATTTTTTTTGAGAAGGAAATTGGATGAATCTTAATCATGTGAATAGTACCATCATGTAATCAAATTTCACATGGCATCAAGTGACAAGCACATGTTATTGTGTTGGCTTAGGAGTGGGTGTTAGAGCAACGTAGTGTTTAGAAATTATTTTATAAAATTCTATACAATTAATATTAGCTTTAGACTTTTTGTTCATATAGAATTCTTCAATGTGGAGTGTGTGTGTGTATATATATATATATATATCAAATAATTCATAATTAACACCCATCATACGGTTCTTTTATGCTATTCTTCTCTTCTTCTACCTACAAACTTACCAATATGTAGTTGTTGACTCTACTTTTTTTTTTCCCCATCAAATTGAATATATTTTGTGTATTCGTTTAAGTTGATTTCCTTAAGTTTAATCCAATTTAAAAAATTGTTACGGATTGTCAATTGATTTTTTTTTTTATAATGTTAGTTTGATTGTTTAGAAATTATATAAGAACTTGAGCTTTCATGTCTAATTAACTAAGAAATTAATTTTTGAGTCCAAACAAAATAAAACAAGAAAATATATAGTCAATATTTTCTTTTTTTCCTTTTCTTCTTCTTGGCAAATAGAGCTAATATTTAGGCTTTTCTAGCCTTTTCTTTTCCTTTTCGTGTTTTGTGGGTATAGATGTTATACGTTTTTTAATTGTTTATATTTATATTTATGTTTTTTAATATAATTTTTTTAAATCTCAAGAAGCAACTATTTTTTTTTTTTATAAAAAAGAGTCCTAATATATGTAGGACTTGGCCGAATATTAAACCACCAACACCAAGAGAAGCAACTATTTTTTTTTTTTTTTAAAAAGAGTCCTAATATATGTAGGACTTGGCCGAATATTAAACCTCCAACACCAAAATATTATATATATATATATATATATATAATTTTTGAATCCATATTGTACATATATTGGAATATGATATATAATGATATAATTTATCCAAAATATAAACCCGAATATGGTGATTTTTTTATATTGAGTTTTTTTTTGGAGAAGGATTGTTCTTGACTAATATGGTTGTATGATATGCCAATTGCAAGCATTCCCCAAATTTTTAGTGTTTTCATTTTTTTAGATTTTTTTTTAAAAAATAGATATAATTTTTTTGGTCTTATCTTCTTCTCCTATAATTTCTAAGTTGATAAAAAACTTAATTTGATTGCAATCCAAATTCTTCATCTATTTTTTTTTATACATAAATTATACTACACATCCATAACACAACAACGTTATTAGTGTTTTTTAGATTTTCAAAAAAAAAAAAACATAAATTATATCCTGAATTAAAAAAAATTACAATGTATATATACGTTAAAATCAACTTAAAATTTTAGCATTATTAGTTCATATTTTTTAGATTTTCAAAAAAAAAAAAAGATATAATATTTTGTTCTTATCTTCTTTTCCTACAATTCATACTTCCACAAATTAGACTGGTATTAGACTTTTTGTTCGTATCAAATTCTTCAGTATAGAATGTGTATATATATTGAATAATATAACAAATACCTACTACATGATTTTTTCCTTCTTCTCTTCTTCTACCTACAACCTTATAGGTTTGTATTTGTTTACACTAATTTTTTATATATTAGTTTACTCTAATTTTTGTCATCAAATTGAATAGGTTTTTTTGTATTTTTTGTATTTTGTTTAACCTAATTTTATTAAGTTTATTTGATTCATATGGTTATGGTTTAAGAATCAATTATTAATAAATTTGATGATAAATTTTTCTATCTATTTTATTATTTAATTTTACTTAAATTTGAAAAAGTTTTCCTATTTTATTTGGATTATACATGATTCTTGATTGCGCCACGTGGCTTTACCAAATTGCAGAAATTTTATTAAATTTTTAGATTTTTAAATAACTAAAAAAGAAATAGTATACTACCAAGACTCTAATTCATTCTTATCATTAAATAAAATTAGATTAAAATTATTTTTTTATTTGTTAGGATATATTTCTTAAATTAAAGGATATTATTTAACATACAAAGAATTAATTTAGACAATAACTATCATCTAATTAACATTATTTTTTTATTTGTTAGGATATATTTCTTAAATTATGAGATAATATTTAACATACAAAAATTTAATTTAAATAATATTTATCATCTAAATTTTCAAAATTTTAATATTATTAAATTAATATTATTTTATCAATATATCAAGCTACAAAACTTGATTATTAAGGGATAAGCATAATCCAAATTTTTCAAGAGATGATTATTATAAATCTATCTCAAGAAACAATATATATCTCTAATAATTTAATAATCTCTATTTATTCCAAAAAACAGTATATATCTCCATTAATTTGATAATTTCTACGTTGATGACATTTAAAATATATATATATATATATATCAAAATTCCTTATATGTTACGTTATGTTGAATCAACTCTTTTTTTCTTTTTTTTTTTTTTTTTTTCATTCTATTCATATGACCTTTTTTTAATTCCAATTTTTATGGGATAAAAACAAACACATTGATTATATATCTTTAATTTCAATAAGATTTAAATGAATTATATTTCAAATGGAACTCTACCAATATATATAATTCTATATATCCTTTTTGGAGTGAAACTTATTTTAATATATGAATGTCTAAATCCCATGACAATGCAAGTATGCATTCTTTCTTCATCTTATTATTATTATTATTATTATTATTATTTTTTTTTCTTTAGTGTTATTATTGGTTTTTTGTCTTCATGTGATTTTAATTAATGAATTCAAAACATTCGAAAACATTTTCAAGTTTCTAAAGGCTCCTTTGTTTATGTATTTTGTTTTTATTAAATTGATTAGGTTTTGTGTATTAGTTGCCTTTTGTTTAAACTAATTTTCTTAGCTTTGATCTAATTTATATGCTTAGGGTTAGGGTCTTAGAATTAATGATTAAATATGGTTAGAATTAATAGATTAATTTTAACAATTTTCTTATTTGATTTTTATGTTACATCAAATTATCAAGATGTTCTACACGTGTATTCTTGAATTATCAACTTTAATTTTAATTTATAATATTATCAAGAAGATTATATTAATTTTAGATTTATCAATTGTTTAGTACGTTTTTAAAAATAATTATCAATTTAAAATTCAATTTAGAATTATCAATTTAATTTAGTTTTAGGAAGAAATCTTACCCCTTATTTTAGTGAGATAATTATTTACACTTGATAATTTTTTCTTTTATCTATATTGAATTTATTAAAATATATAATTATTTATACATTTATTTTATAAGCTTTTTCATAAAACCGTGCAACGGGCCTATAACTAATATATATATATATATATATATATATATAGTTAACAAAAACAAAAACAAAAGAAAATGAAAACCCTATGATTACTATAATTGTTGCCTCAAAATTTTTGGCTTGCCCTACAATTACTATAAAAAGGGAGTACGCATTTATATAAAAAATTCAACACTACTCTTATGAATTTATTTAGCCCGTGTGATGGTTCTGATATTTTTCCCCCTTCTTTTTTCTCCCCCAAATAAGTAATGATGCAACTTATTTTCTCCTGTTAACAAGTATGTGCCTCTGTAATATGCGTTAGGTTTATTGAATGGGGATATTCGATAAAGAACCGGTTATGTTTGAGGAGGATGGAGAGGAAGATCGCGATGAGGAAGCATCAGAATATGAATCAGGGTCGGAAGAAGATGAAGATGTGAAATTGACTGAACCTTCAAAGAACTCGATATACAACAGGGATGGTCTCCTTGATAAACTTGGAGATAATTGCTGGCCTGAAAATACGGGGTGGATACACAGGCTCTCCATCGATGTTAACCAAGAGCAAGAGGTGGATGTGAATGATGACCTAACACGAGAGGCTGCCTTCATTATGCAAGCTTTGGAGGGAACTAAGGAAGCCTATGAGAAGCTTAAGTCAATGAAGATCAATTGTTTCAGGCCCTCTGACTATTATGCTGAGATGGTGAAGACAGATTCCCACATGGAGAAAGTGAAAGGTAAGCTTTTGTCGGAGAAGAGGAAGATTGAGGAGGCTGAGGAAAGAAGGAAGGCTAGGGAGTCCAAGAAACTATCTAAAGAGATTCAGGCCCAGAAGCAGAAAGAGAGAGCTAAGCAGAAAAAGGAAGAGATAGGGTCTGTCAAGAAGTGGAGTGTTGGGCTTTATGGAGACTAGTTTATATTTGATCCGGTTGACGACTCGACCCGACCCGAATAATGTTGCGTGGTTTTTAATGGGAGATTTTCTGAGGCTTAGTCCATGGAGCGGAGGCTTGGGCCGATAGGCGCAAGCCGGAGCGCAGGATATAAAAACCGTTTTTTTTGGTGATTAGGGTTTTGTCTGGTTGTAGTTTTTGAGAGAGCAAAAATACTGTAGCCGCACTCTGTAATTTTTCCCTGATAATAATGAAATCCCTGCAACTCCGTGGACGTAGGCAAATTGCCGAACCACGTAAATATTGTCTTGTGCGTGTGATTGTTTTTTCTTTGGCGTGTGTTTTCCCTATTTTTTGTTTCTCACAGGTTGGGAATATCGTTTTAATTCCCTACAACTGGTATCAGAGCCTAGGGTTAGGTTTGAGTGGGAGCAATGGCAGAGGAAGCAGGAAAGGCGTCTGGAATAGAAAAGTTCGATGGCACAGACTTTGGATTTTGGAGAATGCAAATCGAGGATTATCTTTATGGGAGGAAGTTGCATCTGCCGCTTCTAGGGGAAAAACCTGAGACTATGAAGGCTGAGGAATGGGCTCTTTTTGACAGACAGGTACTGGGAGTTATCAGGTTAACTCTGTCTAGGTCTGTTGCGCACAATGTCGTAAAGGAGAAGACTACAGCAGATTTGATGAAGGCTCTGTCTGGTATGTATGAAAAGCCGTCAGCAAACAACAAGGTGCATTTGATGAAGAAACTGTTCAATCTGAAGATGGCAGAGAACGCATCAGTAGCACAACATCTAAATGAATTTAATACTATCACAAATCAATTGTCGTCTGTAGAAATTGATTTTGATGATGAGATTCATGCACTGATCGTTTTGGCTTCTTTGCCAAACAGTTGGAAGGCAATAAGGATGGCAGTAAGCAATCCTACAGGGAAGGAAAAGCTGAAGTACAATGACATACGAGATTTAATTCTAGCTGAGGAGATTCGCAGAAGAGATGCAGGTGAAACCTCAGGATCTAGTTCTGCCCTAAACCTTGAAACAAGAGGTAGAGGTAATGACAGAAATTCAAATCGGGGCAGATCAAAATCCAGAAATTCTAATCGGAACAGAAGTAAATCTAGATCAGGCCAACAAGTACAATGCTGGAACTGTGGGAAAACAGGTCACTTTAAGAGGCAATGTAAAAGTCCTAAGAAGAAGAATGAGGATGATTTTGCTAATGCTGTAACAGAAGAGGTACAGGATGCATTACTTCTTGCAGTAGACAGTTCGCTTGATGATTGGGTTTTAGATTCAGGAGCTTCATTTCATACCACTCCACATCGAGAAATCATACAGAATTGCTGGTGATTTTGGTAAGGTGTATTTGGCTGATGGTGCAGCCTTGGATGTTGTGGGTATGGGAAACGTCCGTATATTGTTGCCCAATGGGTCTGTTTGGTTACTGGAGAAGGTTCGACATATTCTTGACCTGAGGAGGAATCTGATTTCTGTTGGACAACTTGATGATGAAGGGCATGCAATACTATTTGTTGGTGGTACTTGGAAGGTTACAAAGGGAGCCAGAGTATTGGCTCATGGAAAGAAGACTGGTACTCTATATATGACCTCAAGTCCAAGAGACACAATTGCAGTTGCTAAAGCAAGTACTGATACAAGCCTATGGCACTGCAGACTTGGTCACATGAGTGAGAAAGGGATGAAGATGCTGTTGTCAAAAGGGAAACTACCAGAATTGAAGTCCGTTGATTTTGACATGTGTGAAAGCTGCATCTTGGGAAAGCAGAAAAGGGTGAGCTTCTTGAAAACTGGCAAGACACCGAAGGCTGAAAAATTGGAGTTAGTGCACACTGATTTGTGGGGGCCTTCACCGGTTGCATCCCTTGGAGGTTCAAGGTTCACTTTCATTGATGACTCAAGCAGAAAGGTATGGGTTTATTTTCTGAAAAATAAATCTGATGTATTTGAAACTTTTAAGAAGTGGAAGGCTATGGTTGAGACAGAAATAGGTTTAAAAGTAAAATGTTTGAGGTCAGATAATGGAGGAGAGTACATAGATGGAGGGTTCCGTGAGTATTGTGCTGCACAAGGAATTAGGATGGAGAAGACCATTCCTGGGACACCACAGCAAAATGGTGTGGCTGAGCGCATGAACAGAACTCTCAATGAGCGTGCTAGGAGTGTGAGGTTGCATGCTGGACTACCAAAAACTTTCTGGGTTGATGCTGTTAGCACTGCAGCTTACTTGATAAATCGAGGGCCATCAGTTCCCATGGAGTTCAGACTTCCTGAGGAGGTTTGGAGTGGTAAAGAGGTAAAGTTTTCACATTTAAAAGTTTTTGGTTGTGTTTCTTATGTTCATATTGATTCTGATGCTCGTAGTAAACTTGATGCAAAGTCTAAGATATGTTTTTTCATTGGCTATGGTGATGAGAAATTTGGCTATAGGTTTTGGGATGAACAAAACAGGAAAATCATCAGAAGTAGAAATGTGATATTTAATGAACAGGTTATGTACAAGGACAGGTCAACTGTAGTGTCAGATGTTACAGAGATAGATCAAAAGAAATCTGAGTTTGTCAACTTAGATGAATTGACTGAAAGTACTGTCCAGAAAAGGGGTGAAGAGGATAAGGAGAATGAAGATTCACAGGTAGATCAGAGTACACCTGTAGCTGAAGTCCGTAGATCTTCTAGGACTATTAGACCTCCATAGCGTTATTCACCCACCTTAATTATCTCCTGTTGACTGATGGTGGTGAGCCAGAGTGTTATGAAGAAGCCTTGCAAGATGAAAATTCAAGCAAGTGGGAGTTACCCATGAAGGATGAGATGGATTCCTTGTTAGGGATTCAGACATGGGAATTGGCTAAATTGCTAGTAGGAAAGAAGGCTTTGCATAACAAGTGGGTATACAGAATAAAGAATGAGCATGATGGTAGCAAACGTTACAAGGCTAGATTAGTTGTTAAAGGCTTCCAGCAGAAGCAGGGCATTGACTACACAGAGATATTTTCTCCAGTTGTGAAGATGTCAACAATCAGATTGGTACTGGGAATGGTGGCTGCAGAAAATTTACATCTTGAGCAGTTAGATGTGAAGACGGCATTCCTTCATGGTGACTTGGAGGAAGACATTTACATGATTCAGCCTGAAGGGTTCATTGTTCAGGGACAAGAGAATCTAGTCTGCAAATTGAGAAAGAGCTTGTATGGCCTAAAACAAGCTCCTAGACAGTGGTACAAGAAATTTGACAGCTTTATGCACAAAATTAGGTTCAAGAGATGTGAAGCTGATCATTGTTGCCATGTTAAGTTCTTTGACAATTCTTATACCATTTTACTGTTGTATGTGTAACACCCCAAACCTAAATCAAGGATTTAGATGCATAACCTGTTTTAGAAATAATTAACAATAATATAATGGAACAAAGCGTAATTAATTATCCACAAATAAACTTCTATCCAACATCAACTCTCCTATGAAATCCATAAAAACACAAAATCCTTCACAATAAAGTCTCAAAATACAATCTCAAAATAGTTCCACAATTGTCAAACTCATTGTCCCAAAGAAAAAAATATACTAAAATAATTCACCAACTAACAAAGCTCCAAAAGAAGTCCTCAATCTAAGGCTCTATTGATCTACCATCAAAGGACATTCCATTGCTCAAATCTGAAAGGGGTGGAAAAAGGGGGTGAGCTAGAGGCTCAATAAGAGACTACATAACATGAGGATGTCTTTCAAAACAAAACATTAATATCATTGACAATATATAGTCTTCACGAAACATTTACAAATAGTTTAAACAATAATATAATATATTCTATAAAACTGTTAAAATAAAATATTTCACTATAACGCTGTAATCATTAAATGAAATAATAACCACTTAATATGCCAATATACACTAAATAGGTAGAAACAATTTATTATGAAGAATAAACAATTTTTCACTTACAAAGATCTGTAGCAGTAAAACAGTAATTCGATATGGGTAATATTAGTCAAACACAGACAAAAGCTGCTAAACACTCGGTGGGTGATTCCCATGGGGAAACAATAACACTAACCTCAACAAGGCAACACTGGCTCCCAAGAGCAAACAATAACACTACACCACACCACAATAACACTACATCGGCCGAAGACCAACACTTAACCCTGTGTTGGCAAAGGTTGCAGACTGCCTAGTTGACCGTTTGGAAACATTCTTGACATATACAGTTTCATAATAATATACAGTTAATAATAAAATTTGAGTATGTATAAAGCATTAACAATGGTATAAGTTTTTGAATTAAAAGCAGATCTTATGTTGCTAGATATGTTTGAGTTTGATGTGATTTTAGGGATGGATTGGTTATCTACTTTTTATGCTTCCATAGAGTGTTTTGGGAAGAAGGTAGTATTTAGAATTCCTGGGGAGCCAGAATTTTCCTTCAAGGGAGATCGTGTGGTGAAACCACCTTTATTGGTTTTAGTTATGCAGGCAAGACGATTGCTAAGGAAGGGTTGTGAAGGGTTCCTTGTTTGTGCTTTGAAGGGTGATAATATAGAATTAAAAGTTGAAGACATCCCAGTGGTGAAGGAGTTCCCAGATGTGTTCTCTGAGGACTTACCTGGACTACCCCCTGACAGAGAGGTTGAGTTCACTATTGACCTAGTACCTGGTACTGGCCCAATTTCCAAAGCACCTTATAGAATGGCCCCTACAGAGCTCAATGAATTGAGGGAGCAATTGCAAGACTTGCTTGATAAAGGCTTTATTCGGCCTAGTGCTTCCCCTTGGGGTGCTCCAGTGTTGTTTGTTAAGAAGAAGGATGGTAGTATGCGGTTGTGCATTGACTATAGGGAGTTGAACAAGGTAACCATCAGAAATAAATACCCTTTGCCACGAATTGACGATTTGTTTGATCATTGTAGTGACCCAAAAGGGGGGTCTTGCATTTCATGGAATCCCACATCGCCTAGGGAAGCACATGGAAATGTGTTTATAAGGAATGACTTCCCTTTAATGTGTAGAGGCATTTTCTCCCACTGCTGTGTGCTTTGGGGGAGAAAAAAATCGTGAGGGGTATGGGCCTCAAAGCGGACAATATCTACACATTTGGGGCGGGGTCATTACAGATGGTATCAGAGCCATGCCCTAGCCGGAAGTGTGGGCCCCACACGCGAGGACGCGTGTGCCCGTAAGGGGGATGGATTGTAGTGACCCAAAAGGGGGGTCTTGCATTTCATGGAATCCCACATCGCCTAGGGAAGCACATGAAAATGTGTTTATAAGGAATGACTTCCCTTTAATGTGTAGAGACCTTTTCTCCCACTGCTGTGTGCTTTGGGGGAGAACAAAATCGTGAGGGGTATGGGCCTCAAAGCGGACAATATCTACACATTTGGGGCGGGGTCGTTACAGTATGTGGATGATATGCTCATTGCAGGGTCTAGCATTGAAGAGATTAACGATCTGAAGAAGCAATTGTCAAAATAGTTTGCAATGAAGGATTTGGGAGCTGCAAAGCAAATCCTTGGTATGAGAATCATTAGAGACAAGGCTAATGGTACATTGAAGCTTTCATAGTCAGAGTATGTGAAGAAAGTTCTCAACAGGTTCAACATGAATGAGCTAAACCAGTGAGCACACCCTTGGGTAGTCATTTCAAACTAAGTAAGGAACAGTCACCGAAGACAGAAGAAGAAAGGGACCATATGAGCAAGGTACCTTATGCCTCAGCTATTGGCAGCTTGATGTATGCTATGGTGTGTACAAGGCCAGACATTGCACATGCAGTGGGAGTTGTGAGCAGATTCATGAGTAGGCCTGGAAAGCAGCATTGGGAAGCAGTTAAGTGGATTTTGAGATATCTGAGGGGTTCATCAGATACATGTCTTTGCTACACACGTGCAAGTTTGAAACTGCAGGGTTATGTAGATGCTGATTTTGCTGGTGATATTGATAGTAGAAAGAGTACTACTGGGTTTGTATTTACTTTAGGTGGTACAGCTATATCATGGGCTTCAAATCTACAAAAGATTGTTACATTGTCTACTACAGAAGCTGAGTATGTTGCAGCAACAGAAGCTGGAAAGGAGATGATTTGGCTACATGGTTTCTTAGATGAATTAGGTAAGAAGCAGGAGATGAGTATTCTACACAGTGACAGTCAGAGTGCAATTTTTCTTGCTAAAAATTCGACTTTTCATTCAAAGTCGAAGCACATATAGACGAAATACCACTTTATCCGTTACTTTGTTGAAGATAAGCTGGTAATACTTGAGAAGATCTGTGGATCTAAGAACTCGGCAGACATGTTGACTAAGGGTGTCATTATTGAGAAGCTGAAGCTGTGTGCAGCTTCAGTTGGCCTTCTAGCTTGAGGACAGAAGGATGAGTTGCAGGAATGAGGGATTGGTTTTTGGAAGACAGCGGCTGATGTTGGTGATTGAACTAGTCTCCAAGTGGGAGATTTGTTGGGCTTTATGGAAACTAGTTTAAATTTGATCCGGTTGACGACCCGACCCGACCCGAATAATGTTGCGTGGTTTTTAATGGGAGATTTTCTGAGGCTTAGTCCATGGAGCAGAGGCTTGGGCCGATAGGCCCAAGCCGGAGCGCTCATGGACAAGCCTCCTGGGGGTCCGGGGGCAACGGCCCGGGGAAAAATTTTTGGGCCCGTTTTTGTAGCTCCTGTGCGCAGGATATAAAAACCGTTTTTTTTTTTTTTTGTGATTGGGGTTTTGTCTGGTTGTAGTTTTTGAGAGAGCAAAAATACTGTAGCCGCACTCTGTAATTTTTCCCTGATAATAGTGAAATCCCTGCAACTCCGTGGACGTAGGCAAATTGCCGAACCACGTAAATATTGTCTTGTGCATGTGATTGTTTTTTCTTTGGCGTGTATTTTCTCTATTTTTTGTTTCTCATAGGTTGGGAATATCGTTTTAATTCCCTACATGGAGGAAGCAGAGGCAACAGAGTGGGTTTGCTGTGGGTGAAAAAGATGCTGATATGAATTTGCCCTTTGAAGATGGCAAAACTTTTGAGAGGTCAAATAAGAAAAGACCAGGTGTTGCTCCAGGAGATCGTTCTGGAGGGAAGGCAAAACGAGGAGTTGGAAACCCAAATAAACAAAAGAAAAGGGAATTCAGAAATTCGAAGTTTGGGTCTGGTGGGAGGAAAGGTCTGAAGAAGCAGAATACAGCAGAGACCACAGATGATATAAAAAGCTTCAATGGAGGCAAGGTTACTGGAAATAAGAAAAGGAAGAGGTGATATACAGCTTTGATTTTTATTATAGGTTTGCTCTAAGATTTCAGTTTTTCCGGGACGGGCTTGTTGTAGCCTACAGAGCTCTATTGCTGATTCTAATATATATGTAAACTTCAATTTTGGGACCCTTTGGCCTTTGTTTTAATGGTATTTCTCTTCAAGTAGCAGTTTGCTTTCTGGTGTTCAAGCTCAGTGTTAACATTGTGGGCATATGTATACCTTATTTTCGAGTCTTACACAAGCCCTGGCTAGTGATATAACACATATCTAGTTCCTTTTTTTTTTTTTTTTTTTTTTGTGAAGCCTGATAATCTTATTATTTGTTTAGCTTTCTTTATGGAGAAACCAAGATTGTGGATGCATGGCGATTTCTTGTAGTACTATTTTTAACCGTCAAAACTCGGTTGACAATTTGTCACATTTCAAGTCAATAGACCAATTAGATGCTGGCTTTGTATACAGGAACATGGATGTTAAACTAACCTTATGAATCAGGCTTGACACCTCCTTTTTTCTTTAATCTATTATTTTCTAATTTGTTTAGCTGGATGTGCTTTTTGGCTTCATCAGTTCTGTTGTATTTGAAAATACTATGCTCCATCACTTATCAACAAGAGACTTCATTTTTTTTTGAATTAAGAGTCAACTTATTGGTTGGGCAATCATTGCTGAATGTTCATCAATCGTCATTTGGTTGTTGTGCAGAGCAAGGTTAAAGATATTACTCCAAGCATTTCTCGACCAGCAACTAATTTGTGTACAATTTTATGCTAAACCATTGTCAATGTCAGCATTCTTACTATGTTAATGACGTTATAACATGGGGAACAAGCCTTGAGTTGGTTGAGTTTTCAATAGGGTGCAGTTATATAATTTATCAGGCGAAAAAAAAAAATCTCATATTAGCAAGATTATCAGTACTGAAAGTCAACCAGAGTTGCGTTAGGAATATATAATCTGGCTTCAATTATCTTTGCTACCACAGTGATGAAACCAGCCCGAATTTGAGGCATTTATTTTTATATTTATTGATACAAATTGAGGCTTTTATATTCTTTTCTATTATAGTAAGAAAGTCCAATACCTTATAGTTAACTGAATTTCCTACCCTATTTCTTCCAACTGCCGACCAGATTGATAAGATTTTAAAACGGCAAAACTTATTTTCCGCAGCTCTATGATTTACATGTGTTGATTGATTTCTGGAATCTGGAATTTTATATTAGTAATTACGGATTACCAACGACCCTGTTTGGAATGAATGAAAAAAAGTCTTTCTAAATTTTCTAACTATTTTACATATTAAACATACGTGGGTTCTAGTTTTGGTCAGTACCCAAGCCCAAGTGGTTACGAGGATCTTGGGCCTCTAAAGAGTTTTATATTTGTTGTTTGGTGGACAGGGCTTAGTTCATCACAGCTATATTAGGCTGATTACGAACCAACTTATGCGAAAAACACAGACCCTACAACACATATACACTCATACATGCAAACAAATACATATTGTAAAATAAATGGCCGAGGAACAGTAAAGAAAAAGAAAAGAAAAAAAAAAAAGCAAGTAAGGGCATCAAGGATTCTAGAAAATAAAGTGATATGTTATTATATTGAGTTTTTTTGGTACATTGGACTCTATTTCTCACTGGGATATGTCATGAGGTTCAAATAAGTTTAAAAGTCATAGACTTAGATAGCTCTTTGTAAGCTTCCAAGACTTGTGAGGTTTGAATTCTCTTGAATCCAAGTGTGCCCTTAAGCACTTATCACAGGATCCCTCACAATATCTTCATCTTTTCTCTATTTTTCTGAGGTTTAATGACTCTCTGTAATGCTCCTTTTGCTCTCATTAACTGTTGCTGAATGAATTTTGTTGATGACTTGATCTTCCTTTTATAGTACATTCCTAGGGTTTTTGGTGTGCCATTGATTCCCTCCATTTACTACCTTGGATACTAAAACCAATGTTGCATCAGCAACATTGGTGACTAGTCCTTTCTTCATTTTCTCATTATATTCTTCTCTTGAGATTTCCCTCCAAAAAGTTTCCAGCTAACCTTCCCCTTTTGGGTGGTCTTAATGAGGCTGACTTTTATTTCTCTTTTCAAGGCTTCTAGAGAGACTTTTCAGAGCCCCTTTTTTGGCTGCCTCACCCTTTGTCCTTTTTCTTCAAATAGGTAGATTCCTCTCTGTCAAGTTGAAAGATCCCAGCCACCTTCCTTCATGGTTCACCTTTTTGCTCTTCCCGAGGTACCGGACTTCCCTTCATCTAGTACTGGTTCTTAAGTCATCATATATTTCCAAAGCTTTTCATCTGAGTTATAGGCGGTTGATGGGACATGTCTTTTTTCATTCCTTATGTCCATGAGCATGCTTCCCTGAGCTGTCCAACTCCAAGCTAATTCTTTCCTGCACTTCCCAAGGATTC
This sequence comes from Lithocarpus polystachyus, assembly GCA_033629205.1. Classification (NCBI taxonomy): domain Eukaryota; kingdom Viridiplantae; phylum Streptophyta; class Magnoliopsida; order Fagales; family Fagaceae; genus Lithocarpus; species Lithocarpus polystachyus. The sequence continues at coordinate 9,534,683 of CM066163.1, read as the reverse complement.
ACTCCCTGGTTCTAGCAGCTCTAAGGTATCCTGGTCCAATCTCTTCCTGGCCTCCTTGGGAGCTCTTCTCACAAAGGCTGGGCCAAGCTTTCTCTGTTTTTTCTTCCTTCCCTAAGGCCCAGGGCTTATTCATTCATGAGCTTGGGTTTTCTTTTACCCATTTTAAATGGGTCTTGACTCATGGATTGGGCCTTTCTTACCTTTGAGGGCTCATTAGTTTTGAATTTCAATACTTGTAATATTTTGGACCTCAACAACGTTAAATAAATCTTATTCACTTTTATGAATTCCATCCTAAACATATGTTGTTTATATTTTAAAAAAATACACACCTATTCCCAATCCATACCATTTTATCTTATCATGACTAAGATCATGATAAGATAAACATTTATAAACATTGAGTTAACTTAAAACTAAACATTTATTCTATTGAACTAAATATAAACATTTGTATGCACTTCCAAATTAAATATTTTTATTTATTTATAAAAAGATAGAACACTTATAAACTAAATTAAACAACATTATAGTATTATTATCTAAAGTAACTAAGTAACTATAACTACTTAATTGTCATAATAATTTATAATATTCAAGCTTGATTACTTAAGTTGTAAACCCAAAGAACATTAGCTTTAGGTTTAATGATCTGGGTCATCTTAGTTATCTTATCAAAATTTTCAATTTGTAAAGTAGCTTGTTGTCGAATAAGATTTCTAGGATTCGAACCCTGTCTATGCCAAAATTCAGTTGGTGTCTTGGCCTAGTAATAAAGAACAATCATTATGGAGTAGATGCCATAGGTTCAAATTCTATCTATCTATCAATTTTTTTTTTTTTTTAATTTGTAAGTTGTACATATATATAAGGCAGAAATCACATTTTTGTCCCTACATTTTCAGGCGATTCCCACTTTGGTTCCTGAATTTTATTTTCACCGCTTTTAGTCCCTATCCTGAAAAACGCTTCTCGTTTTGATCCTTGTCGTTACATCAGAGATGGAAAATGCACACGTGGCAAACAGAGTGCATTGTTGGCACACTAAAAGCTGACGTGGCCATTAAAATAATAATAAAAAATATCACGTCAGCATCTAAATTAAAAAAATTAATTTATTAATTTTAACTAAATAAAAAAAATTAAAAACAGAATTAAAAACTAAAAATCATATGAATTGAGATTTAAGTGTGTCTTGAACAAGAACGGTAAGAACACAAACCTAGATCCAAGAACACAAACCCAAAAATTAAAAAAAAAAAAAACCAATCTTTGTCCCTGACAAACAACACTAACACTAACACTAACACTAACACTAACACTAATTATAACACCATCTCCTCCAATCTCCGTCAATCCCTCACTCAGCTGAGTTAACTCGGTCCCTTCTTCTCTGAGTTCAACATCCATCTATGGAAACTCAGTTACCGTCTCTGGAACTCCTGCGTTGACCTCTCCAACCTCAACTCCAAACTCCGCTCCTTTTCTTCTTCTTCTTTTGCTGCTTTGTCTCTCGACCTTGCCAAGCTCCGCCACATCACCACCAATGTCCTCTCCCTCGCTGGTAACGTCTCCGGCGCTCCATCTCCGTCCATCAAGTCCGCTTCCTTCTACTACAAGACCAGCCTCATCTGGCATGACCTTCGCCGCTTCAACCTTGCTTCCTCTTGCTTCGAGAAAGCTTCCGATCTTCTCTCTAACTCCAACGCCGTCACCGCCATCTCCGTTGACGATGCAACGAAACTTCTCCTCGATGTCAATCTCGCCAGATCTCGTATCGCCTGGGAACTCTCCGACGCTTTGCTTAGTCGATCCAAGACCTTGCTTCTCTGCTCCAATTACTACGGTTCGCTCGCTAACCAGTACTTAGTCGAAACCTTGCCGTCACTTTGCTTAGTCAATCTAACGTCGTCGCTTTGCTTAGTCGATGCAAAGATTTACTGGTTTTTTTTTTTTTTTTATATTTTCTGGGTTTGTGTTCTTGTTGTTTTTGTTCAAGAGACACTTAGATCTCAATTCATATGATATTTAGTTTTTAATTCTGTCAGTTCGTTTAGACCCCTGTAAACTTAAATTGTTTAACCTAATTAATTAACCAAGTGAATACTTAGGTTTATTATTCAGATCTAGGTTAAAACAATAACAATCATATCAAGTAAAACAGCGGAAAAATAAATAACACAACGATATGATGACCCAGGAAAACCAAACCGGTAAAAAACCTGGGGAGGATTTAACCTAGCTATCCTCAAGGTAAAACAGCAAATCCACTAGAAAGAATTGAAGTTTACACAATAGCGACTTAGACCACTAACATCCTATTGCTACCCAAGTGTAGGAAACTTACTACCATGACCCTATGACAGCTCCGAGATCCACGGACTCCTTCTTTCTTTAATCTTTGCAAAACACAAACACCACCGTTTGTGACTTTGAGACTCCACTCAAAGGTTTAGCAACACAAACTCTCCTGTTTGTGACTCCAAGACCACCCTTGAAGGTTTAGATCATCAGCTCCTTTGATGACTAGAGAAGGCAGCAACTTCAGCAATACCGGATCTTGAGATTCTTCAAGGAACAACACCGGTAGAAGTAATAAGAGAGATTTTAGGAACAAAACCCTAAATCCAAAAGAGGCACACTCTTTTCTCTCTAAAAAGCCTTATAAAAAAACGTGCTTAGGGTTTCCTTTATATAGTGGGAGAAGTAGATCTGAAACCCTAATCCTAAATGGGCTAGAACTGCTGTTTGGGCTTAATTAAAATTCTGCAGATACGTATCTCGATCGATCGAGCCTGTCTTTCGATCGATCGAACTAGACAGATTCGGAATTCTTCTTTTTGCAGCTTACATGTTCTTGTGTGCTCACGATTTGCCAATTGTTCTAAGCTTTTAGAACCTAACAATCTCCCCCTTTGGCAATTCGTGACAAAACTTTCATACAAAATGAAATGTTAAAATACAAGAACAACCCAATACAATAAAATGCCCAATTACATCACAAATCTCAATCTAAGACTCTTAACCTAGAAGTTGCCAAGAAGAGGTAGAAGGTCTTGATCAGAATGCACCTGTCTTTCCTGAAACACTCAACAAACACATCAACGCATGTGTGGAAAGAAAGATATATAAACAAAATGAAGCACAATATAAAAACAAAAGTAAACTAACTCTCCCCCTAAATTAGATACATCAAAAAGTTTTTATATTCTCCCCCTTTTCAAAAACAATTTTCTCCCCCTAAACAAAACAAACAGGATTCCCACATTTCATCTATTTCTCCCCATTTTTGTCACGTATTGACAAATACAACTCAAACAAAGAGTAAACAAGAGAGAAAAAAGAGAACCAAGGGAACATAAAACAGATTAGCTCTATAGAAAATAGAGAGAACTCCTCCTATGAAGAGCAACAACTCCCCCTATAAACAACAAAGACTAAAAAAAACTTTTCTCCCCCTATAAAAATAGGAAAAACAAAACAAGTGTTGGGAAAAACAGTTTTAGGGAAAATTTAGGAGGTGGGGATAAATAAAAAAACACACAAACCTAAAAAAAATTGAGGATACACATGAAGAAAAATATTCTCTCTTTCAAGAAATGCAACTTGACACTATGTGACCCATAAACAGTTGCATGAGTAGAGAAAATATTTGCACATTGATTATCCATTATATCTCTTAAGAAAAATATTTTATACAATTCACACATATAAAAAAAATAGCATATACTAAAATGTACAAAGGACTCAAAAATTAATCAATCAATTTCTAATTCAAGTTGAGTACCCAATTTAGCAAAGTGTATGCATGTTATGTGTGAAAACAATGAGAGATATGACTGCAAAACTGCAAGATGGATATAGAAAAACAATGCAACTCATGTGAATCCTAAACATAAATAATGCATAAAAAAAATTCGGTCAAAACTCTAAAAACTGAAAATTTTTCAGTTTCGATCGATCGAGTATCGATCGAATACCAATCGAGTCAGACAGAATCAAACCAAAAATTTTATCGCAATTTCGATCGGTCGAGAAACAACTTCGATCGGTCGAAATTCTGGAAAACTCAAATTTTTGAAAAACAGAACAATTTAATGCAGAAACTCCTCAAAGCATAGTATTTCATGAATGAAATGCATGAGTATGAGACTAAATGTTTTTCAAAAACACTTGAATTCAACCCAGATCTTTCAAGAACAAGTTTATTAACCAATTTGTCCTCAAAACTCAAATTTTGCATTAAAATCAAGGAACATATAATCTTGGATGGCCATAACAAAATCACACACAATAACATGTACAAAGTTTAGCAAAGAGTAACTTGTGTAGTGTGTGCAACTAGCAAAAGCTTAAGAGACATGTGAGGTGATATGTGAATAGTAATCAATCACAAAGTTTACAAAATTCATCACATAAATTTGAAAGAGACTATCACCTAAAGAGTTACATCATATAACTCTCACATCTCCTAGAATAAAAGCTTGCAATCATGTAAGTTTCTTGATTTGCCTCATAATTAATATTCAAATTAATTGATTAGAAACTTAATAATATAGCCGGGATAATGTACACACCAATTTTATTTGAATTTGTGAGATTATTATAGCCCAATAATATACACACCAATTTTAATAGAGGCTACACCTTATATTCTTTTTGTGCATGTGCTACACTTTCTCGAGTACAAAATCTTACGATATGCACTAAGGTGTTCATGATTGGCTAGTAAACAGTGGTGAGATGGTTATTTATGCCTTTCTCAAAAAGTTCAAGTCCGACAATCAAAGGCATGTGACTTCAAGATCAAGACAAAGTGATCAAAAACTATAAACATCTTTCCCACACAACATGCACTACAAAGACTTCAGCTAGTAAAGTGCAATAAAGAAGCTCATCCAAGCTAAACAAGGTACATAAACATGTTATGTAAAAATAATATGGCCAACCTTAATTATAAATCCAAGATATATAATACAAAACACATAAAAATATTTTTGGTTAAAAAAATTTTGACCAAAAACAAAAAGCACACATTATGCTAAATGATTAAAAATGCAAATGCAATGCATGACAGTGCTTAACCAAGCTATAGAGGGTACACAAACAAGAAATATCAATTTCTTAATTAACCCTTGAGTAAATGTACAAACTAGTACATGCTCAAACAAAATTAAAAAAAATAGCTTAGCACTTATAAAACACATACTTTTTATGTTTCTCCACAATATCAAGCATGTTCTAAATAAAGAGAGATATCATAATTCATGTAATCCTCAAAACAAATAAAACGAGACACAAAATAAAATATTTTTGTCTTTTTGAAATTTTTCAATGTTTTTGGATTTTTTTTAAAAATAAAAAACAACCTAAAAAACAAAACAACCAAAAACAAAAACAAAACATGTCCACAAATAATTGAAAGAATTAAAACAAGGACAAGTCAGCAACACTCACCTTAGAGAATCTTTTCTCACCCATATAGCACGAGTCTCCGGCTTTGTAGGTGAAAATCCATGTGAAGTAGAGTGTATTTGAGGGATTACACCAATCTTCTGAGAAAGACTGAAATCCTGCAAATTCCTTTCACAAGCCAACAAGCTTAAATTTTTCAAAAGCATATGAAACAATTTATTTTGACTTATGGCAGGAGAAATATCATCACATATCCTAGATTGAAATTCAGAATGTTTAAATTTCAATTTATGACAATTAGGACGAATGTGACCGGAAACACCACAAAAGTGACAAACAGGAACAAATTTAGGAACATCAGTATTCCTAACAACAAATCTAGTCTCAGATTTTGGTTTTTGCCTCAACAAAGAACAATTTGGTCTAATATGACCAACAACACCACAAAGGTGACAGGTAGGCACAAAAACAGATTTATTATGCTCTCTAACAGTAGGTTTAGACTTAGGTGTAGAAATTTCAGCGTTAACATCAGAACTTTTACCTTTGTCTATCCTAGCAAAATAAGCCTTTTCTTTATTATTCCTCTTGAAAGGAGGAACATAAACTTTTTCAGCTTTAGGCTTAAGAGAGACAGAAACACTTCTGTTATCAACAGCAGGCTTGGTACTAGTCAAATTTTCAATTTTAGCTTTAGATTCAGCTAACTCTTGTTCCAAGCTTTTCATCTTCTCATCTTGAGAGGAAATTTGATTTCTCAAAAATTCATTCTTTTTATTAGATTCATCTAATCTAACAATCAATTCCTCTTTTTCAAGATTAGCCAATTTTAACTCTTCCTTGAATTTCTTAGCAATTTTCATAGATTTCAATAATTCTTTACGAAGAGCTTCACAGGCATCAATAAAATTAACAGAAAAAACAGTGTCCTTTTTATTCAAATCATCACAAACATGAGCAGAAAGACACTTCAAATTTTCCATGATAATAGGGATCAAGGATCAACTCTTAGATCAAAAGATCTACAACTGAAGAGCTACCCGCTCTGATACCACTTGTCAGTTCGTTTAGACCCCTGTAAACCTAAATTGTTTAACCTAATTAATTAACCAAGTGAATACTTAGGTTTATTATTCAGATCTAGGTTAAAACAATAACAATCATATCAAGTAAAGCAGCGGAAAAATAAATAACACAACGATATGATGACCTAGGAAAACCAAACCGGTAAAAAACCTGGGGAGGATTTAACCTAGCTATCCTCAAGGTAAAACAGCAAATCCACTAGAAAGAATTGAAGTTTACACAATAGCGACTTAGACCACTAACATCCTATTGCTACCCAAGTGTAGGAAACTTACTACCATGACCCCATGACAGCTCCGAGATCCACGGACTCCTTCTTTCTTTAATCTTTGCAAAACACAAACACCACCGTTTGTGACTTTGAGACTCCACTCAAAGGTTTAGCAACACAAACTCTCCTGTTTGTGACTCCAAGACCACCCTTGAAGGTTTAGATCATCAGCTCCTTTGATGACTAGAGAAGGCAGCAACTTCAGCAATACCGGATCTTGAGATTCTTCAAGGAACAACACCGGTAGAAGTAATAAGAGAGATTTTAGGAACAAAACCCTAAATCCAAAAGAGGCACACTCTTTTCTCTCTAAAAAGCCTTATAAAAAAACGTGCTTAGGGTTTCCTTTATATAGTGGGAGAAGTAGATCTGAAACCCTAATCCTAAATGGGCTAGAACTGCTGTTTGGGCTTAATTAAAATTCTGCAGATACGTATCTCGATCGATCGAGCCTGTCTTTCGATCGATCGAACTAGACAGATTCGGAATTCTTCTTTTTGCAGCTTACATGTTCTTGTGTGCTCACGATTTGCCAATTGTTCTAAGCTTTTAGAACCTAACAATCTCCCCCTTTGGCAATTCGTGACAAAACTTTCATACAAAATGAAATGTTAAAATACAAGAACAACCCAATACAATAAAATGCCCAATTACATCACAAATCCCAATCTAAGACTCTTAACCTAGAAGTTGCCAAGAAGAGGTAGAAGGTCTTGATCAGAATGCACCTGTCTTTCCTGAAACACTCAACAAACACATCAACGCATGTGTGGAAAGAAAGACATATAAACAAAATGAAGCACAATATAAAAACAAAAGTAAACTAACTCTCCCCCTAAATTAGATACATCAAAAAGTTTTTATATTCTCCCCCTTTTCAAAAACAATTTTCTCCCCCTAAACAAAACAAACAGGATTCCCACATTTCAAGGAACGTACGGTAAGCAGGACTTTGATGACAACAAAATGTTGAGAAATGTTGATGAAGTGTCATATTCCTATGAAGCACCTGTTTTTGACAAGGAGGAAAGTGGCAACATCCATCATAACAAGGATGAAGAAGAGGATGGTGATGATGATGAGCTGAGGAGAAGAGTAGAAGAATTTATAGAAAAGGTTAACAAAGAATGGAAGGCAGAATCGCTGAGGTCCTCACAGTTAGTCTAGTGTGGCATGGGTCTGCAATGTAAATTTATATGTTAAATTGGGGAATTAAAATATGTTGTAACTCTGATGAGCCTGTACTAAGGAAATTTTGATGGTATTGATAAAAGAAATGATCATAGGACTGGTGGTCTATAGCATGAAAATTTTCTTTGGTTTTGTCTGTACTACTACTTTGTTTAACACTTGGAGGGAAAGGTGTGCTTTACTAACATAAAACTTATAGGCTTCAGTTAATTCTAACAAAGTAGAAAATGTGACTAATGTCCTCCAGTTGGCTGGTTATAATTTTCCGATTAGAGTTTGATTCTCCCTTGCATGGAAGAGGGGGTAAAGCAAGATAAAGGGTATAAAGAGCAAATTTGGAAGAAGCATTCATAGGATAGGATTCTCCTTTTTACTTCTCCCACCCAGGGTACCTCAACAATAGGGGAGAGTGCTTGGACTAACTATAAACCCAGAAGCCAGAAGTCCCCGATTCAACTCCTAACTGAGGTATTTCGCAATTAACTCGATACCTGCTTAGTGGGAGTGAGTAGAAATCCGAGGTTTGCTGCTCAAGGGTGGTCCCATTGGCCCATATCTTGACGGGGTTCCTCGTCATAGGAAAAAAGAAAAAGGATTCTCCCTTTTACCATGGATATAATTCTTTCTTCTCTCTCATATCTTTTTGCATTTTCTGTACCATTTCCCCACCTTTACAAGTGAGGGAGAGTGGGATGCTACTTGCTACCCAAGTTTTATGGGAAGAACTGGATAGTGCTGCTGAGTCATAAAGATAAAAGCTTTTCGCTTACCAATTTTTATTATGGTAAATGGATGACGCTAATTAACCTTGCAATTCCCATCTTTTGTTGGACCATACGCTGCTCCAGTGCAGGCAAAAATTGCACTCCTGCTTTCTCATCTGAACAGAGAGATCCCAAAAAGCATGTGCTTAAATAGCACAAAGTCTGCCTCATGTTACTCTCACAGGGACAGGCACAAGGAAAATAAAAATTGAACCACTAAAGGCTTCTTCAAACAAAGGAGGGAAAGAGTAATGCAAAAATTTAGACCTAAACCTTTCTGCAATACTTATGCGGTTAAAAACCCACAGGTACTATTATTTATAACCCTCACATCTCTATGAATCAAAGCATGTAGCATTCATGGATATCAGTCATTAGTGGCAAACAAGAAAAATACAGCCTAAATCATATCAATAAAGACATAGGACCTTTATGAGGCTGCCTTCAGAACTGGGGAAGTAGTAGTTGCATAGACAGGGTGAAGAAACATGTCCATCCTCTGGTACAACATGCACCCACTTGCAACCGCTCAGCTTGTGTCTTTCAAACTTAACACACCCTTCTTTCAGGGCATATAGGGTATGATCCTTCCCAATTCCAACGTAGACTCCAGTATGAAAACGGGTGCCTCGCTGACAAACTATAATGTTCCCAGGAATCACCCTCTGTACCAAAACATGAACAAATCACTTCATTTTCAATTGGTGATACAGATACTAGTGTTTGGTTTTCATAGTTTACAACTTTTTAAAATTTTACTTTTTCTAGAAACAATTGTACTTTTACCCAGTTTATTTTTTAAGACCAATAGGTAAATGAAAATAAGCTCTCTCAATCGAGCATGTTTAAGCAATGCAAATTCAATAAAATGTCAAGAACTTACCTCCCCCACCAAATATCTTCACCCCAAGATTCTTTGGTTTCGAGTCTCATCCATTCTTTGTAGACCCGACTGTCTTTTTGGTAGCCCAACGCTTAAGCATCAAACTTGGCCCCCCTGCAGATCCATCTAAACCACAATAATATGAACTCCATATAAGATTCACCTATAGCAATATCCAACTACAATAACACCAAATCACTGTTTTTGACAAGAGGGAATCACACAATACCACTGACTATGCCATACACGGGAACATTCGTAACTAGCTCCTTCACATTCATACGTTTGCAAGTTCCAAAATTAAACACGTTCATATTCTTAGATTAAAACTAACCTGAAAAAAAAAAAACCCATATGGGTAGATTTCAATCATGAAGAGATTTTAATAAAACCCATTCCCTAGTACAAGATCTTAACATACAATATGAAAAACTCATATCATCCTAGTAAAATTTAGGTACTTCTTAGATGCTGTAATTTCGATTCCCAATTAAATTTAACCACAGTTGTATTGACCAATGCAGCAAAACTAATGCTATTTTTTTCAAAGATATTTAAGTTTCAACAATATGGTTCATTAATCAATGCAATTACATAATTAAGATATAACACCAAAAGAATTGTACTTAAGGTTTATCTACATAAAAATTACACATAGATACCAATGAACAATTGTTTTGAATGTGAAAGCAGCTAAAGCAAAGAGACTTCAATCAAAACATTGATGAAAAATTGGAAACCCCACTTTGAATCAAATAGTGGTGGAAATGGATATCATTGAAGAATTTATAAGGGTTTTAGGGTTTTAAAAAATCTGAATAAAGAAATATGGTAACACGCCTACTTAGTTATGGATTTAAATTGAAATTACTTGGAGCTAGTGGTGATTGATTTGTTGATTGCGTGCTATTTCTCTTCCTCCAATTTTCACATTATTGACTTCACGCTATGATCAAATTCGCTTTGGTAAGTTATGCAACAACACATCACATCACATTCTTTATTGTGCTCAACGACTTGTCGTCTATCCAATATTTCCTTATAAAATTACTTCCCTCCACCCCCTTTTTCTTTTAGCTTCACTCTCTTTGTAATAAACTTGTAAAGGAGCTAAACCAAGTATTAAAAAGTTTAAGCTTGTTTAAATTTTGTTCATTTTCTTGTTAAACAAGTTTGAGCTTATTCACAAGCTACTTGATTAGTTTATTATTATCTCATATATATATATATATATATATATATATATTACTAAAAGCTATGCTCTCGTTGAGTCACATCAGCTGCTATGTCATTACCATTTTTTTTTTCAAAATTTTTTCCATAATTTTAAAATACTTTTTTTAAAAAAATTTTCCCATAATTTTAAAATACTATTAAAGAGAAATGATTTCCAACCCTATTTGTACCATAAAGTCTAATCTTACGTCAATGCTATTAATGTTGTCCATCATAAAGGCCAAACCTAAGCCAAATAGTCTTTAATGCTAGCTCCTCTGTGTCTCCCCTCCTTCTCCTTTTGCTTTCCTGTCTTACATGCTTTCAAAACTTCAGAATTTCACCTTTCTAATGCCAAACTCTCTCCCTTCCCTTCTTGGTCTCTTCCTCTCCTCATTTAACTGAGTCACTTTTTCATACCTGTTCAATTGCCACTATGCTAAAAAAATCTGAATCCATACTAGGTACGCATTATCTCTTCTTTTGTAATTAACATTTTGCTATTCTTTCAACTAATTGAGCATTAATTCAGCCCTTCTTCAAATTTGTGTCTCTTGATTAGTGGTGATTTTTCCTATTCCCAATCAAGAGGTTTATCATAACGTTCCATTGTTGCCTATTGGAAATAGAACACCCACTGCTTTATTTTTTCTATATATATATATATATATATATATATATCTGCAATTTCTCTTCCTCCATAGATAAAGAGCCTATCATCCTAACCTATGCCAATGTAGAATCCAGTCCTTCCCACCAAGAAGCTCCCATGAAATTATCAGATTTGAAGCCATGGATATTTGTTGTGGGGTTCTCAGCAAACAAACAGACCAAAAAAAAAAAAAAAACAAAAAAAAAAACAAAAAACAAAACAAAAAAAACAAAAGCTTTTAGAATCAAAGACTTTCAACCTCCAAACAAAATCAAAAACCTCCCAGGTTTGAAAACTATGGACGGTTCTCATAGGTTCAAATCACATATTTTTTAGGGGGTACTTGTAGCCATCGTTGAAGCTTCAACCACCTTGAGATGCTGTTAAACCATGAGATTGCATTGCTATTTCTTCTTATTCTTCTTCTCTCTCGCTCTCACTCTCGCTGCGTTTTCACCAATTCTGCAGGTCTTCTTTGCTTGACTGTCACAGTGAAGGTGTACCAAATGTTTGCAAGCAGTTAACCACTTATTTCTTTCTTAAATTGCCTTGGGCTTGTGTTTGTACTTAAACAATTTTTTAATGGGTGGGCAAACCAATGTCCGCCCCTCTTCCAGTTTTTGTAATTTTTTTTTTTAAATTTCATAAATGATAAATGGGGTTGGGCATAATAAAAAGAATATTGGGTAATCAAATAGGCTAGACATGATTTTTTTAAAAGATAATTTAGATAAATACTTGAATAAAAATAGTTAAATATTAAACTCTAACAAAAAGTATAAGTATATTAATTTCATATATATATATATATATATATATTCATTGTTTGAAATATAGACATTTATATTTATTTGAATTATTTTAGTCAATTTTTATATTTTTACCAATTTAATATATTTATTTATTTTTAAAATAATTATTAAATTAATTATGATGCCATTACGGTTTGACTTCAATTCAACCTTAGCTCGTTCTAAAAAACCTTGAACCTCTCCATTTTACAGTTCTTTGAACAATCTGGGTCTCAAAACCACCATTGGTATAACAAATCGAAGAGCAAATAATGGAGAGAGATCACAACTTTTCGTTTCTTTGTTTCTCATGAAAAATGTATATGGGAAAATGATTTTTTTCCCCCAAATTTGGTACGCTGTGGTTGGTCATGATTATTGAGAGTTGGAGTTGTTTGGTTGTTGACAATAAACAAGTCATCAATGTTATAGGGTTTGAGAAGATAGTTGTAGTTGGATGTTGTTTGGTTGTTGACAATAAACAAAGGGCTTATGATATTGTATGTATTTAAATTTTAGGTGGACAATTTTATACAAACAAAAAAAACATGTCTCATTTATAGCTTTGTGCACAAAAAGTGTAGCAAATATGTTCTTGCAATCCTGCTTTGTTTTTGAGTAGCTGTTTGTTTATTTTATTTTGGCCATACGAGGAATGCACATTGCATTGAAGTGTGCATTGCCATATGTTGTTGGACTAATGCATTTTTTGTATAAGGTTTTGTAGTTCTATTTTAAAGATGAATGAGCACTAGCCCTTTTAGATATTGAATATAGACTTCCAAAGAAATTATTGCTATTTTTCTACTTGAAATTTCCAATGTTCTATGAAATTGGTACTTCTCTTTAAGGAGGTGAATGAACAGCCAGCCAAGGAAAGACAAAATGTGGCATTGAGCATGAGAGATTGTTGAACCATTCAAAAGGAATTGATAAGGATAAATATTTAATACTCACAAATAAGAATAAATACAATACTAATAAATGCATTTATTTCATTCCATATATGAGCTCCTTAACATTTGGCACATACACCACCGCACACCCTTGGTGCGATGGTCACTCCACAAGTATAAGTATTTACAGGGTGTGGGGGGGCAAGGATCGGAGTTCAAGTTTCAAGGATGGAGCTTCACACACATATACACTTAGATTAGGATAGAGAAGAATTCTATCTTGTATAAAAAAAAAACATTTGGCACATACATTGTAATTAATAGAACAAAAATTAAAAGTCTAATATTGTTTATTTTAAAAAGATTATCTTTAAATTTAAGTTTTAATATTATAGGTATTACATTTATATTCGTAAAGAAAACAAGAATCTATTATAGCATTTGCAGCAGTGTAGCTATTTTAGCTAGACCAAAACACAAAAAAGAGGCTACAGCAGTAGAGCTATAGCTAAAAATTTTTAGCTTCTTGCTACAGTGCACATCTATAAATAAAAGTGCACTGTAGCTGAAAGCTAAAAAAAAAAAAAAAAAAAATTTATTCTCCCTCTTATTAAAATATTATTTTTCCTCTTTTTTTTTTCTTTTTCTTTTCTTCTCAGAGCTCTCACAACTCTCAACTCTCTCTCTCAACTTTTAGACCTCTCACGTCGCCGCCCCCGACCCACACCGCCGACACACGCCACCACAAACCCAGCTCCGACCATGGCAACCACCACCACCACCACCACCACATCTTCTCCCATCTCTCTTTCCTCTCTTCTTTGTCTCTATCTCTCCAGCAACCACCAGGTGAGAAAGAGGAGCTTAGCCACCCACCACCCACCACCTCACCACCACACATCCCAACCATCAACCCACTACCACCAATCACCAAACCCATATCAAAAATAGAAAAAAAAAAAAAAAAAAAAAACCCACCGATGAACAAACCCACCACTACCACCGATCTACATGGACCTAGACCCATTCCACGAACCAAATCCACGGACCCAAACACACGAACCCAAACCACAGCACCTCTACGGACCCACCATGCTCAGCCACCGCTGATCTACACGGAGCAAGGTCACCTCCATCTACCCATCATGCTCAGCCATTGCTGATCTACACAGAGCAAGAGAGAGCTGATATGAGAGAGGGAGAAAGAGAGAGCTGATTTGAGAGAGGGAGAAAGAGAGAGAGGTATGATAGAATATGAGGAAAGAGAATATGGTTTTTTTTATTTGGAGAGAGAGAGAGTGAGAATAAAATATTAATTTTTTATTGTAGTGAATATATTATTTTTTTGTGATGTTTAAATTATTTTATTGTGTTGAAAGCTAAAATAGATCTACTACTGTAGCAGGTTTTGTAAAGTGAGTAGGTATAATAGATAAAGTAGCTAAAATTTTAGATCCACTGATGTGGATGCTCTTACAATTCTAAACTTATTTATAAATACTATATAACCGAAGCCGTAGACTTTATGTTGACTTCATGAGATCTTGCCAAATTAGTTTTGCAAGCCTCACAAATTTATACCTTATTTATTTATTTATTTATTTATTATTTTTAATGTTTATTTTCAGCTCTTGGTTGCCCCGAATTTTCCTTTCCTTTCTTTCCCTCTATTTCTAATTTACAAAGTCAATCACTTCCCCTCCCTCAACTAAGCCAAAACCCCACTGGTTTCATCATTCTCTCAAGCCCCAACCAAAAGATGCAAAGAAAGATATGGAAAAATCCAATATGAGTCTAACTCCTTTTGTTGAAAACGCACTCTATACTTCCTCTTTTGCTTCTTCTAAATCTCAAAGACTCTTCTTCTTCTTCTCCAAAAAAAAAATTAGGATTTTTTTTAACGTTGAGATCAATCAGTTGTTGAGTTTGATCATCTTTCTTTGTGAGCTTATCAAGAATGCCTCTGATATTGATCATTGACATAGATCTACTATGTTGCTCAAACCTTGATTTAGCTTAATGCCCAAAACTATTTGGAAAATTAGAAAAAGAAATTTTGTTTTTGTTTTTTGTTTTTTGCACTTATAATGTTTGATATGTTAGTAATTGTGGCCATTCCAGCCTATTTTGGTGAATTTTGGCCGAAATTAAATGAAGCCATCTTTTAGAAAGAAAAAAGAGTAGAAGAAATTTGTAGATATGGACTATGGTCGACGAAGCTCCAGTTTGCAAACCTTTTCACAAGATTATATATGAAGCACACAAAAAGTTAAATTAATTGAACACTAAAAAATCTAGGATGAATACATAGTTAAAAAAAAGAAAAAAGAAAAGAAAAAAAGAGGATGAATACAAAGTTATTTAAACAACCACCTAAAAAACTATTTTAGTTTTGTCTCTTCCTCATTAAAAAAAATAAAAAATAAAAAAAACTTAACGTTGGAGGCTTGGAGTTGATCTTGGAAGGAGACTCATTTTTTTACTCTCTCTCTCTCTCTCTCTCTCTCTCTCTCTCTCTCTCTCTCTCATTTGTTAATATTCGGCATCTATACTCCCTATTTAGTTTGGTCTCCTTTCCTTCTTTTTTCCTCTTCTTCTTTACGTCTCTGTCTCCTTCATTTTTGAATCTCTAAGTTCAAGATAATGCTTCCTTTACAAGTTATAGTTTATTGTTCTGCTTCAAGTCCTGTCCTATCGCGTGTATGTTCACAATTCAAGTGTCCAAAAGTGAAAAAAAAAGTTTAACTCAGCTATGACTTTTATTCTTTTCTTTACATATTACATTTTTTTTAAAGATTAGTCAAATATTGACCTCATTTTTTCCGTTGGTTTAATAGCCATCAACCCATCACTCACTGCTTTTTTTTATAAAAAAAAAAAATTCACATTGGCTCATGTCACTACTAGGCTACTCCTTCCCACAAATCAATAACCCACTAAAATACATTTACTATTTTATATGTTCATTTAAGCGTTTCATAAGTTCTAGTGGACAATGGCATTTTACTTGATGTGGTTCAAATTTGTTTGCTTACAAAACACTCTTTTTTTTTAAATATTTTTTTATACAAGATAGAATTTCTACTCTACTCTAATCTAATTGTATATGTGTGTGAAACTCCCTTCTGGAGATTTGCCTCCTAGAGATTTGAATCTCGATCTTTGCCCCTCACACCCCACAAGTATTTATACTTGTGGAGTGACCATCGCATCAAGGGTGCTTGGTGGTTTTTTTTTTTTTTAAAAAGTGCTATGTTCATAATATTTTTGCAACAAATCACATGTGGTAAGTTATTATCAGTTCTAATTTAAATCCACAACTTAAATTACGAATGTGCCCACTCATAACAACCTACCACTTAGGATTTATTGAAAAAGTGTTGTGAAAATACTGTGGACATAACATTTCTCTCTTCTTCTTTTTTCCTCCTAGTAGCAACTTATTCTTACCCTACTTATTACCAAAATAACTTTAATTGTTTACCAGCCTAAAACATCTTTAAACTTTATCGTATTAAAAAACATAAGCTTATATTAAGTGAGTCCAACAACTGTAGCTCCTGTTTCTCCTCATCTCAAAACTGGACATGGCACTGGCCTTTTTTCAAAGCCACTTACTATGCAGGTTTGGACATTATTTTTAGCAATAGTCATGGTTTTCCTATTATAGTCCATATATACTAAATTAATTCCTTGCCAGGACAACTCATTGTGGATGGCTGCTATGCTCTATTGATTGTTACACTCCTGTCATGAACTGCGGATCAATGATTTGATTGTGGAGTTTGCCAACTCACAGTTGCTGGCATCAATTGGGTTGCGGGAACGATTCTTGAAGGAGATTTCGAATGTATTAGAACAAATTCATGCTTTTTGTGAAATAGGTAGGACATATATTCTATAGGAAAGTTTCTAGACTGTGTAATAAGTAAGCGGAAGAGTTCTATCGCTTTTGAACTTTTTTTTATTAAAAAAAACTATTTAGGACGTTTCATAAATATTTCATTTTCGGAATTTTTTCATGCATCGCACAGGTCAGCGACTAGTATATATAAAAGACGAAGTGTAACATTTATTGTTGTTACGTTCCTATTGAGCCACATCAATGGCCACATCATCCACCCATTTTTAACATTCTCTCTTATTTTTAATTCTTTTATTTATTTATTAATTTCTCAACTTATTGTTGTAATTTTTCTAACTTTTTTCCTTTCCTTTTGCCTTTTCATCTACCACAACTATCTACCTTAATATCACTTTTCCTCCATTTCTTAATCTTTTTTTAATTTTTTGCTTTTCTTATTCCCCTCCTCTTACTATGAAATTACAATTCTCTTTTTCATTCTATTCATAGATTTTTATCACACAAAATGTTATTCCTCTCTCTCATTTTCCACACACAAAATGTTGTTTCTTTCTCTTTCTCTCTTTCATTTTTTTTTTTCATTTTTGGTGGATTTTTTTAAATATTTTTCTTGCATCTCTACTTTAAGTTGATGAATTTTTGTATTATTTGGAACTCTACTTTGGGTTGATGTGATTAAATTTTGTGTTTTTAAGTTGTTATTTTTTTAGTCTCTTTGATTTAATAGATGTTATCATATTGCATTATGAAGATAGTATATAAGAATATAATGTTATTTTATTACATAACATGACCTGGATAATTTGCTATTTATAACACTATTTCTTATTTTTACTTTTTTTTTTCTTCTCATATTATTTTCTATAAATTTCTTATTATTCTCTCTTGAAAAAGTGGTTATTCTCTTTTTTTTTTTTTTAATATTCTTTCTTGTAACTCTACTTTGTAGATTGAAGTGGACCAAAATGAATTGAAGTGATCTAAAATTCTAAATTGACCAAATTGGATCAAATAGAACAAAGTGGACCAAATGAACAGAATAGGACCGAATAGGAACAAGATGGACTGAAAAGGACTGAATAGACCAAATAAGAAAAATTGGACTGAATATGACTAAAGTAGACAAGATGGACCTAACAGGACCAAATTGGTCCGAAGTGAATAAAATGGACCGAATAGGACCAAAGTGGACTGAAGTAGGCAGACTGGACTAAAGTGGACCGAATAGGATCAATGTGGACTGAATGGGACCGAAGGGGACTGAATGGACAGATTAGAACCAAAGTGGACAAAATGGACTGAATAGGACCAAAGGGGATTGAATGGCCCGAATAGGACTGAAGTGGATCAAAGTAGACAGAATGGACTGAATGGGAACAATGTGGACCGAATAGGACCAAATAGAACAAAAGTAGACATAATGGATCGAATAGGACCAAAGTGGATAGAATGAACCAAATAGGACCGAAGTGGACAGAATGTGACCAATGTAGACTGAACAGGGCTAGTGTGGATTGAATAGAACGAAGTGGACTGAATAAGATCGAATGGGCAATAGAACTTTAGTGTACAAAATGGAATAAATAGGACCGAATGGACTGAATATGACCAAATTGGACAGAGGAAGACAAAATGGACCAAAAAAGACTTTTGAATCTTTATCATTGTAATTGCATTTTTTGGGCTCATATTTCTATTTTCTAATGTCTATTTTAATATTTTCTTTGCATTTTTAAATCAAAACTAAATATTTTAGCCCAAATATAATAAAAGTTTATACTTTTCAACCCAAAAATGAAGGGGAAAAAAAAAGAATTTTTGAGCTAAACTTGAAAAGAAAACCTACACAAAAGAAGGACAAAGTTTAGTTACAAAATTGATTGTAGCCTAAGGCTAAAACCTTACTCAATAAAATAAATATTAATATTACTACATATTTTGAAAATTTATCCATTGAATTGTAAGTTTTTTACGCTCTTAGTACGCGTCAAATTTTGTATTCGTCAGATATTATTTACTATATGATACATATGTTAGGATATGTGCCCTTAAATCCTATTGTATGATGCTATGTATGACTTAATGTTATGATTAATAAAGTTATTTTATTATTATCTAAAATAATGGCAACATGAATATTTGGACATTATCATATAGTCCATGAGATGCATAATATGTAATTTATGTGATTTAGTCACGGAAGATATAGATCACAAGTTCTTTGTAAACTCAGAATTATAGTTCATAGTCTTTGATGAAATTGGGAATTTCATCTGCGAAGACGATAACATATCAACTAAGATGATTTGTCTTGATCATGGAAGTGGAGACTTTTAGTTGATATGTTGATATGTTTTAAGAGTTAAGATATATTGAATTGGACCGCTGTGAGATTTATTATTTTCCTAACGACTGTAAAATGAATAATAAATCTCATGACTTCTATTTGCATGAACCCTTAATCCTGAGAGAATAATAGACCTGATCATTAAATATAGGTTGCTTTGATATATCAAGAGTAAGACCTAAAGTCACGATCAAAATCTCAGTATGTTGAGCAGCCACATTTAGTGTTGATGGAACATATATTCTCAAGATGGAATTCATAATCTCTTAACGGAGATATAAAATGTTAGGTTCTAAAAGTTTAGAACAATTGGCAAATCATGAGCACACAAGAACGTACAAGCTGCAAAAAGAAGAATTCAGAATCTGCCTGGTTCGATCGATCGAAAAACAGGCTCGATCGATCGAGATACGTATCTGCAGAATTTTAAGTTGGCCCAAACAGCAGTTCTAGCCCATTAAGGATTAGGGTTTCAAATCTACTTCTCCCACTATATAAAGGAAACCCTAAGCACGTTTTTATAAGGCTTTTTAGAGAGAAAAGAGTGTGCCTCTTTTGTATTTAGGGTTTTGTTCCTAAAACCTCTCTTATTACTTCTACCGGTGTTGTTCCTTGAAGAATCTCAAGATCCGGTATTGCTGAAGTTGTTGCCTTCTCTAGTCATCAAAGGAGCTGATGATCTAAACCTTCAAGGGTGGTCTTGGAGTCACAAACAGGAGAGTTTGTTTTGCTAAACCTTTGAGTGGGATCTCAAAGTCACAAACGGTGGTGTTTGTGTTTTGCAAAGATTAAAGAAAGAAGGAGTCCGTGGATCTCGGAGCTATCATGGGGTCGTGGTAGTAAGTTTCCTACACTTGGGTAGCAATAAGATGTTAGTGGTCTAAGTCTATTGTGTAAACTTCAATTCTTTCTAGTGGATTTGCTGTTTTACCTTGAGGATAGCTAGGTTAAATCCTCCCCAGGTTTTTTACCGGTTTGGTTTTCCTGGGTCATCATATCGTTGTGTTCTTTATTTTTCCGCTGCTTTATTTGATATGATTGTTATTGTTTTAACCTAGATCTGAATAATAAACCTAAGTATTCACTTGGTTAATTAATTAGGTTAAACAATCTAGTTTACAGGGGTCTAAACGAACTGACATAAAATATTTCCTTGAGATAAGTTTAATGGGTTTGTTTATTCAGAGTGTTAGGCCTAACCACTTTAGTAAGGATATACTAAAGTACATATTTATGAAATTGGATTTCATAAATATATGATGAATAACTTAAAGGATTAAACCGGGCACTCAAGGATTGAGATGTAGTAAATTTCAAGTGACAATCTACATTCATGACTTTGTATTTCTACGAATATTTTATAAAGGGGTTGCATGTATAATAAAGTCTTGGATATAATTTATTAATAAGACCTAGAGTGCAATTATATTTATATAGTAGTATTAAATATAATTAATGGTAACTTTGGACTTGTCAAGAGTTAACAGAAAAGCCCAAGGCCCATTGGAGCTAGTGTTCTATTGGCCCCTTTTGGTCCCACTCTAAGCCACATACTAAAGCCCAATTGGAAAGGCCCAATCGGCCAACTCAATTAGATAATTAGTTAGTTATAAAGGGAGAAACATACAGAATTTTTTAATATAAAAAAAGAGACATCATTGTGAAGTGGTGTGTATGTGTGAGTGAAGCCACTCAATTATTCTCCCTCGGAAACTAATTGAGAGACCACACTTCTTGGGTGTACAGTGGAATTGGAGTGAAGATTAAAAGTGTTCCTAAGTACTTCTAATATTTTGTTTTGAATTTTACCACACCAAGGTACACTATCTCGTTCTTAAATTTTGAAATTTACATAGTGCATGTTATCAATCATGAATGAAATAGATCCAATTTTGTTGCTTCCGTTGTGTGTTTTGTATGAGATACAAAATCAGATTTTCCAACAACATATGCTTATATTTAATGCATAATTTTAATCTACAAAAACTAGTAATTCAAATAATTTATTAATGACATAGCTATTGATCTTTAATTTTATATAAATTTTACAAGTATGGAAGATATAAGAAGAAGATGTAATCCAATGGTTGATTTGTCAAAATTTACCTCCAATAAAAAGATATTGAGTAAGATTGTATCTTAAAGCTACAGCCAATTTTGTAGCTAAACTTCAAATTTTGTCCCCCAAAAAAAATCAATTTAAGGCCCAATTAGTATAAAATAAACCAAAAGGAGACTGAAATTGACCGAAGGGAACAAATTTAACTGAAATAGACCTAATTGGACTGAATTGAATAAAATGGGGTAGAATACTTGAATAGTTGAATGTGCTAGCAAAATAGTATTGTTTGGTTGGATAACGATTAACAACATCAAAGTTGATGAATTCCAAGGCATTGGAGATGTTCACGGAAACTACTGTTGATTGAATTGGTCCTTTCCTTCAAATTTGGTAAATTATTCTTAATATATATTTGAGATCTTCTAAATTATTATTACATGAGAAGGTTGCAAAATAGAGTTGTCAATAAATCAAACTATTTATGAACAACTCGGGCTTAACTTGCAAAAACACTTGTTTACATTTGTTTATTTAGCAAATGAGTCAATCTCAAGTCTAAATTTAAGCTCAAACCCATATACATACACACACACAAACTAAGTATAACTTGAACCCATATACAGACATACTCTAGTTGGTAACTTGTATAATGCATTTAAAAATAATAATAATAATGACATGTAAAATCGTAAGGCTCCAAAAACTTATATAGCACAATATCATAAGGTCAACCAACAATCATATAGACGTTGCTTGTGCAATGCATGAGAAAGTTTAACAAAAGATGTTTTTTTCTATCTTTTATATTTTTCATGTAAAAATAAAATTTGATAATTACAATAATTATTAATGAACTTTTATTACGATTTAGACAATATGTGGAACAATCTATTCTACAATTTAATCAAACTATAATTTGACAAGATTCTAATGAAGAATTTTAAAATTTAAATTCATATACATCTCTAAGCATAAGAATTGCATAATCAACTCCACACAAAAATATCTTGGTCGGACAATAAAGAGCTATCATGAGCAGACGCCATAGGTTGAAACTTTCTCAAAAAAAAAAAAAAAAAAAAAACTCCACACAAAAATATTAATTGTAAACTCCTTTAATTTTATGCAGTTATTATCTCTAAGAATAATAATTGCATAATCAACTCTACACAAAAATATTAATTGCAAACTCTTATAATATAAAGAAAATTTATTATCATCATTGAATGAAGAGAGGGTCAATCATTATTTAAAAGGTCACAAAGAGAGTCTCAAAATTAGATAGAAAAGTGAGCATTGAACAAGATGGTGCTAACAACTCAAAAATTGTTATGGCTGACCTTTATGATTGTCCTCGCTTTCCCTATTGAGGCTAGAAGGCTTTCAACATATGGAGAAAAGGTTTCTTCCAACTTAGTGCAAGTTGAAAATGGAAAAAAGGGCTCTTTTTGAGAGGGCGGGATTTGGAATGTTGGCAAAAGGTCATGTCCCTTCGTCTCCACCTAACAAGGCCCCTTATGTATTTGTTCCATCAAAGTTTGAGGATATAGATTTTGACAAGCCTATAGATCCAATGATGCCACCCCAAAATTTGCCTATTCTACCATCTGGGCTTAGCCCTGGAATGTCTGACCCCCCTTTTGATCTTATTCCCATTATCTCCTACTATTTTTATGGTGTAATAAAATAAAAACCTTCTTTTTCTTAATACATTCTCTCTCTCTCTCTCTCTCTCTCTCTCTCTCTCTCTCTCTCATAATTTCTCAGTATTTGCATCAAAGTAATCAATACAATACTGAAGGCGATGATGGTTAAAGAAATGAAATATTTTGATACTGATTAATATTGGTGTATCATTTTGGGTTACCATTAGTTATGTGTGTATTTGACTTATGTTAATTAGGACATATGTGGAACTTGTTAGAACATATGACATGTAGAATTGGTTAATCCTTTGACAAAACGTACTTTACTTGTAATTGGGTAGATCTAAGATGGGTTTAGTACTTCAAGGAACAAGAGTTTAAGTCTAGTTTTGAAACCATGCAAATCTGTCTAATAAACAAGTGAAAAGTGTTGTTCATTAAAGCTTGACAGATAGCTCGACAGATATATTTATCGAGGTCTCGACAACTGCTCGATAAATACAGTATCTATCGAGATCTATGAAATTAGAATTTTTAGATCTGATTTTCAGCCCATGATTATGTATTTGTATAGGGTTTCTTTTCTCACAACCCTAGACATATATAAAACTTATTTTAGAGGCCATCACATAAGAGAATACAAGGGGAACACATGCAAAAAGTTAAAGAAGCTACTGCATCTTTGCACCTTAGGGTTTTATAATCAAGGACTTCTTGATCTTCATTGTTGATGAAGTGAAGAACTTTGTAGCCAACATCTTCTTCAAGTTGGTGTGTTAGTCACGTACTGGGAACCGTGCATCATTAGTTAGTCACGTACTAGGATCCATGCAAAAGGGTGACATTCATATATTGAAGAGTTCAGAGTTTCTGAAGTGGTAGAAGATTTCTACTGTAAGTTCATCTACAGAGATTGTAGAGTCTAAGAACAAAGGTTTTGTACTAGATTTGAAATTTCTCTTTATTATAGTGGATTGCTTTTCGAGAAGGTTTCCCCTCGGGTTTTTTACTGTGAAACTAGTTTGTTTCATTGGTTTTCCTAGGTCATCATATCTTGTCTTATTTACTATGAGTTTAAAACTTGTTAATTCTATCAACCGGGGTCTAAATTTCCCAACAATTTAAACCCCATATATTGATTCATCATAATTAATGATTTATTCATTTCTTAGTGAGATTTATGTGTTTAGATCACCAAAACTCTTGGGAGTGTGATGAAATGTGTTGGTGCAAACATAATAATAATGGAAATAATACAAAGAGAAACTGAACAATACTTCTGAATATTATTAATTTGAGATTAGAAAATACACAACTCTATTTGGACAGAGGTGCGACACTCGCTCTCTATAAGGAGATTCAAGCCCTTGGTTGGCTAAGTTTTGTAACTCCTACATCTTTACATTTATGTTGAATATAAATCTATTTTAATTATATAATATTAAAATGCTCCAACAAAATGTACCCAAAAAAAAAAAATCAACCCATCCACAAACTACTTATCATCACACTCATAGGAATTTTGGCTATTGAAAAACCCATAAATTTCATCAAAAAATGTATAAACCCTAAATTAAGATAAATCAAAAGAAATCGTTTAAAAAATAATAATAGAAAAGCCCCAAAGCAAGCATGTAATGCGTGCAAAGAGGCTAGTATCACTTATGACCTATCTAAAGATTTGAAGCTCAGCATGCGTAGTGATCCTTTAAATTTGGTGAACAATTCACATGTTTGCGATCCTTTCAATTTGGTGCAGTGTTTTTGTCATTATTTTCCAACCTTCTTTACGTTGAAGCATATCATGCAATAAGAGAATATGGAAGTTAGTTATTGCCTTAATGTAATGTCAAAATTAAATGTGTTAAAATATATATTTCGCACTAATCTTAAAGATTTGGGTTTGTTTGGATACTGCTTATTACTGAAAACTGAAAACTTATTGCTAATAACATTGTAGCAAAATAATTTTTAAACTATGAATAGTGCTCATGGGACCTAGATTTATTGCTGCTTGCTGCATTTTCAGTACTTGCGGGTCCCGTGAATAGTGCACGGGACCCAGGGAAAAACACAAAACTTCTGCCATGTTTGCTATGCAAACGCACACTTAAGGGCATATAGGGAATTTCATAAATTATTTATATATTTTCTGATAAATAAAATCAATATAAAAAAAAATTCAAATTCAACATTTAATCATGCACACAAAAATTCTTGATTAACTTCCACTCCCATCAAGATTCGGTTACATGTTCTCTGTTTTATTTTCTCTTATCATTTGTACTTCACCATTTTCTTTCCATCAGAAAATTGCTTCTCCACTCAACTCCCAAGAGTAAACGTAAAAAAAAAAAAAAAATCAATCTACATCTATAAATCTTAGTGTCTTTTAGATTTTATAATCATTTTTCCCCTTAATTTCTGACTATGAAAGTGCAACAATACTTATTTTTAGCTATTGTGTTTAAAGCAAATATCAAAAGATAATTCATCTCATCCACCCAAGCCTTATATATTGACCCAGTATGCTCAATCTGTATGTTTTATAATTTTATTGAACTGGAATATCATGGTTAAATTAATTACCATAGACTAAATTTGGCTACAAACTTTATTATATTTTTAATTAGGCTACAAACTTGATTATAACTTTAGGCTACAATTTCACTAAAAAGTATTAACATGACTACATATTTTGAAAGTATAATAATTGAATTGCATGCCCTTTATGTTTTATACAAACAATTCAAATTTTGTTTGAATCGGATGTTATTTACTATTTAATTCATTAACTTTTGTTTTATGCATAATTTTAGACTACATAAACTTGAAATTTTAAAATTTAATTAATGACATAGCTATTGATATATGATCTTCTAAAAAACTTTCAAATATGGAGGATATAAGAAGAAAATTTAATCCAATAATTAATTCATAAAAACTCATATCTAATAAAAAAAAATATTGAGTAGAGTTATAATTTTAGGATACAACCAAGTTTGTTGCTAAACTTTATTTGCTGTAATATTTGATTTTTTTTTTTCTTGCCTATTTATTCGGTACTTGGACTATGATGGGTTTGACTCTTTTTTTTTTTTTTTTTTTTATAGGAAACTTGTAACTTTATTACGACGAAGATAAATTCAGTACATCATGAGTAATAGCTGACTCAATTAACGATGGATTTTCTTCTATCCAGAATATAAAATTATCACTATCGACTATATCTTTGGCATGTTTAGCCAAAATATGTGCTGACTTATTACCTTGACGCCTCACATGGGATACTTGAGCTACTCTAAAATCCTAGAGCTAATGATATACCCCAGCTAAAATATTTGAGATAATCATAGATGATGTGCATAAACCTAAGAGAGCATTAGACATGATGTTGGAGTCACATTCAAGGACCACTTCCCTTATACCAACATCCCAAGCAAATGAAACCCCAACCTCCATAACTTTGGCCTCAATTTCCAAAGGTCCTAGAGGCTATTGAACTTGTTTGCTTAAAGCTGCTACCACCCTACCTTCATGGTCTCGAATTACCACACATGATGGGTTTGACTTAATTGAACTATTTTGTCGTGGTTAACAGAAAATGTGATATAATTCCCCAAAAGAATCATAATTGTGAATTTGCCCTGTCTGTTAATGTAATTAGATTTCTTTTTCATTGTTTTTTCTTAAAATGTGATATAATTGCCCAAAAGAATCATAATTCTGAATTTGTCGTGTCTATTAATGTATTTAGATTTCTTTTTCAATGTTTTTTCTTTAAAAAATAAGTTCTAGTGTATATGTGTGTGAAGCTCTCTCCCGGAGACTTAAACCCTAACCTTTACCCCTCAAATCCCACAAGCACTTATACTTGTGGAGTTACTATTGCACAATGGTGCGTAGTGATGCATATTTTTAAATTCAAGCTAAAAGAGCTAAACTGAGATGCCTTATCATGTTTTTAAATATTAAAAAAAAATCTAATTGAAGAATAATGCTAAATGCATTTTAATATCTTAACGTCTCAGTTGAATTAGGGTTTGTTTATGATTTTCATTTAAGTTTGACGATTCTAATTCATTTTTGTATTATTTTAATTGTTTATTCGTGTCCCATTTTTTTTTTAAAGTTTAATTGTGCTATTCAAATTTGAATTGATCAAGTCCTTCTACGATTTTTTCTAGCAAACCATAAACTTATTCGGCTACAAACAATGCAAAAAGGTTGGATTCATTGCAAGGAAGAAGTTGATGAATGTACTCGGCTGAAGAGTTTGTGATGTTGAGTCCGTGTGTATTGATGGTATATAAAAGATTGATATCTGAATTTTTTTTTTTGGTAAATTATAAAATTGGTTCTTATCATTTACACTATTTCATAATTCAGTTCCTAGCCTTTTTATTATGTCAATTTGGTTCATAACTTTTTTAGTGTCATGTCAATTCGGTCTTTGTTGTTATCTTATGGGTGGACAATTCTGACGTGTCAAATAAAGTAATAATACCCTTTTGTGTATTTAAAGCACTATTAATTGTGTGAACTTTATTAAGTTTTAATAAATTACAACTTATTTATGCCTCTAGAAGCCATTTATATCCTTTTTATTGGATAAAATTTGACTACAAACTTGGTTGTTATCAATGAGGAACCTTTATTATTGCACACGATTAAAGGAAATGGATGGTGCATATTTTTGGGTTTCAGATCCGTAAGAGCCAATCCCAAATTTTGGAACTAACACTCTATTGTCAAAAGTACCCCTCATATAAAAACTCTACATAATATTTAAAACTACTCCTAAAAGAAATTTTAGTACATATAAGAAAATTTCATTTAGGTATTCATTTAAAAAAAATTGATGGAATCATATACTATATAATAGAAGTTGGGCTTGGAAGCCATGATTGTACCAAGTGGCTTCACCAAAATGCAGAATTTTTTTTTTAGATTTTTAAGAAAATATATATAATTTTTTTTGTTCTTATCTTCTCCTATAATTTATAAGTTGATAAGAATGTTAATTTGATTACAATCCCAATTTTTCATCTTATCCTTTTATTATTAATTTATTTTTTACTATTTTTTTACTTAAATTATATTACTAGACGGTCAAGAAATACAGCAACGTTATTTCACTTATTTGTTCATATTTTTTAGGATAAAAAATATATATAATAGTTTTTTTCTATCTTCTTCTCCTATAATTTATTAAGTTTAACATATTATTTTTTTCCCTTAATTGTTAATATCAACTTCTCTTCTTTTTTATCTTTCCTCTTCACTTTATGAATTATCTAGAAATCAAATTTTGCAGTAATTTAGGTTCTTATCTTCAGTAATCAGTTTCACTTTTTTTTTCGTGTATAAATTATCAACAATTTTTTTATTCTTATATTTATCTTCAAGTATATCTATAGCTTGAGATTAGATCATAGGGAATAAAATCAATCGGAAAAAAAAAATTTTTATTATAAATATTCTTGCTTCACCTCCCTCAAACTCCTCATTCGAACTATGCTCTATTCATCATAGGTTATATTTTTTGTATTCTTAGTTTTTTTGTGTGTATGTTTAGTTGGATGGTTTTGTTCTATAATGGGTTTTATTGATTTGTAAGTTTCAAGGTGCTTTTGCAGCATGAGCAACCTAATCTAATGGAAGCTATAGTGGAAGCCATGGGACCAGTGGCTTTTTTCACTTTTTTTTATTGAGAATATTTATCACATTAAATTTCTATCGGTTATACGTTCTACCTCTTCTTTTGATAAAAAAAAATTATATGTTTGTAAGGGTGTTTTGGGCTGATTTTGTTGGTAATGGGCTAGATTATCTCATCTTGCCATAATAAGCCCAATATGTTCTGGATTAGAAAGTCGGGACCGGCCCAGTTGTATCTCACCCTAGCCCGGCTTGTGCGCAAGCTATGCCTTAGCCTGACTCAACTTATGTCGTGTATTTGTGGCAGACGAATCCTTTCTAAACAATTGCCGCAGGCAAGTACATTATGAATATAAGGAAAGAAACACGTTTGTCACACTTTGAATGAATGGATATCGGGATGAACACATAAAGGTAGAAATAAAGATAAACTTAAAAGGAATGCATACGAAGAAGAAAAAGAGTAAGAAATATCGGCAAGCTGGTGAGACTCTTAGTTTGCCGTAATGTGTTGGAGGAATCTAAACCAAAAAGGAGACAACACTTCCTCAATGCGACTAATTTCTCTAAGGGGAAATTAATGGCTTTGAAGAAATGGTCCTAGATGACCTTTGTTCCGAATGTGAGCAAATAGAGAATGTGATTTCTCGAGAGGGAGAGAGGAGTTAACAACCCACTTTGATGCATGCCCATTTTTCTTCTTCCTTTCACTCTGTTTTCTTTCTTTCTTACTCTGTTTTTCTTTCTTTTCCTCGATTCTTTCCTTACTTGGCCTCTCCCCCTCTATTTTGTGCACAAGGAGCTCTCTTATATAGTGTTTTCCAGTGCATTTTTTTTACTTTTTTACCCCCGTAACTGTCTTTGTCTGATGCGTGTACTCGCCTGACCATTACTGGTTGGTCAGGCACCACACCAGCGTCATGTTCCTGTGCTGGCCGCGGCGCACTACATCTCCGAACAAAGACAAGGGTGTTTTGTTTGTTAGCTTGCCGTGGCATTCTCACCTGTCATGGCAGAGTACTCTCTCCCCTCATGGCATGCACCAAAAGGCTCCAACTCAGCTTTGCCATTTTCGGGTGCTATGTCATCCCAGCAGGACACTCACCCGAAAGTGGCCTGAGTGGAAGCCTCGAAATGGGTTCTTCCCTCTCCCCTCTGCCAAACCACACCCTCTTTACCTCTGACCCATGGCCCACCTTCACCTGTATTGGCTGGGTACAGGCTGGTGAAACCTGAGCCTTGCGCGTGCTCTCTTTTCCCACGTCCGTCCAAAGTTCATCTGCCAGTCATGCATTTGCCGCGGCTTGTGCACCTGCCTTTTAACTTCTTCGTGGCGTGGATTATCTCTTTACTGGTCCTTTATCTATGGTTTGGGCTCGCCTTTGGTTGTGGGCCTTCGCATATTCCCCCTTTCATGGCCTTTCCATTTATTTCCTGCCGTGCCATTTTGATGAGATGGCTATACAACAAAATCGGGCCTTTTTGGGTTCACTGCTTTCTCCCTTTTTCTCAATGATTTAGTAAGCCCACTGGGCTTTCATTACCATGTACGTCCGCGGGCTCCCGCGTCCCATTCATCCTTCTTTATGGCGTCCTTGGCCCCTTACAACTTCGTGCTTTCCATGGGCCTTTATTACCTCACTGGGCTTCTGCGGCCCAACTATTTTTCGTTTCCTTTAGAGCCCATAGACTTTCTATGGCTCTACATACTCGCTTTACTTTGGGCATGCCACAGTGGGTGTGGCCCATACTCACTTTTCTACATCCGCGGCTCATGGTTTGCTATTTCTATCTTTCCGGGCCTTTTCAGGCCCATTTACCTCTTCAAGACTCGTTTTGTTTGCTCTACGGACCTATTCCTGCCGCTTAGGCTTAGTTAAGCTTTCCTATTTATTCTTTAATTATTTCTTTCTGATGTTATGGGCTTACTTCCCTTGCTGGACTTTTAAAAAATGAGCCTCAACATTTAGCCCCTTGAGCATATGAGGTGCTTCTACAGTTCATATGTGAATAGAAAGACTTTCCTGCCCTTTCTGTCTTGTCTTTTCTCTTTTTTTCTTTTTTCTTTTCTTTTTTTGTCGCGGGCTTTTCAAACAGTGGTCCCCAACTTATACGTTTGTTCAGACATATTCAGATATATATACACTCCTGCTGCGAACAGCTTTGTCTCTTCACATTCCTCATTCAGCAGTTATCCTCGCACTTCATTAATTCCATTCCATTTCCAATGGCTGACCCGTCGTATCCCTTCACGCCTCAATTAATTACACTGACACCTAATGACCATTCTCACCGTAATCCTCCTTCAAACATTCTCTCTCCTTTTAGCGCAAGCATTATCTCTTCTCCTTCTACTCCGCCGTCTCTTATTCCCAAATCACTTCCTTCCATTTTACTCCGATCGAGACCTCACACTATGACGCCGGTGAAAGGTCAGAGTTCCGTGCGCCGTAAAGGGAAAGGAGTTACACGTGACCTTCCGATTTCTCACGACGCTAGTGAAGAGTCCATTCTCTCTGAATCGGACCACTCCGATGAGGAAGAGTCACAACGCGCCCCGAATAGCGAGTGCGCTCCCCTCCTTGACCCATGGTATGACATCCATCCACACTTCCCCAAGATTCCTGGCGAATACGTGCCGCCACCATCCGGCCGTGTATGGCTAGCCCTTTGCCGGCGAGATACAAACACTTCGTAGGCCCCCTTGGCTTCTTCGATTTATGACCTTGTCATCCACGAAGGCGTTTCGCTTCCCGTACCCATTCACTTTGAGTATGGATCTGGCACCGCCTTGGGTTGGAAAGAGTGGGTTTTTATAGGGAGTTGTCGGACACGGGTTTTATGGGCTTGCTTCAACGAGCCAGTGTGTTGAAGGCCGTTGTTTCCTCCTGTTGTCTATCAAATTTCAGAGATCTCTTCAATCTGCGACACTTAGTCCGCCGGTGGTGCACTACCACTCATACCTTCTTTTTCTCTTGCAGTGAGATTACCGTGACCTTGGAAGACGTGGCCAATCAATTACTCCTGCCCATTCTTCGTGATGCTGACCCCGATGCTCTGGAGCTTTCGCTGGAGGAAGAGGCTATTAAGGCCGAGTTGAAGAAAAGAATGATTGGTAACGCGAAGTTGTTGTTTTGGATTAGCTCTCCTGCCAAGCTTTCTACTGCTGCCCGCCGTGCGGCCTTCATCGCTTTTTGGTTATGTAAGTTTGTGTTTGCTTCCCATCCTCATTATGCTATCAAGCCTTTGTATTTCCGGCTGGCCATTAAAATTTCAACCGGGGTAAGTTTCCCGCTGGCTCTAATGTTTTTGGGAAACTTATATGTTCAACTTGATATCCTGCGGAGCGATGAGAGCCAAGCCGGTTCTTGCCACATAGTTACTTCCTGTGTTCATAGTACCATTTTACAGCATCTACTTTATGAGCGTTGTGCGAAGCAGCTGGCGAGGTGCAAGCCTGTTCGCTTTGCCAAGGAGAAGTACCAATCCCGCCCTCAGGTTATTTCTGATTTCTGCGGTAGATTCGAGTCTGACCTTCTGCTGGCCTTTCGTTGGGTCGGCTTGAAGCCTATCGACTATTCTGTTGTTGAGTCTTTTGATCAAGAAATTGGGTTTTCTAGGAGAGCCTATAGGGACTTGGGTGCGGGGTATACTTGTGCCGACTCGGTTATGGGTTTGTTTGTTGACACCACCAGCACTACCACTCCTTTGGCTACCTTTGATGAGACTGGCATTACTTATTTGGCTGCCACCAATGCTGGGTGGCTGCCTTACCTTGCTGATGAGGGTCTTCGGTTTGTTCACTATCTTGCCAACCGAGTGAGGAGGCAATTCGGGTTGGACCAAGATATCCCGGACAATCTTTCCTTTCTTATGGAGTCCCCCACATCCGTCCGTCCGTCCGTTCTTGAGGCACACTGCTTTTGCCTTTTGAAGTCAACGATTTGTCGCGGTCACTATTCCGGGTTCATCGAGGGAGGGCATTTATACTCCTGCGATGCACGGTTACTGGCAGGCTGTAATGACTTCGTTTGAACAAGCGTTGATGGGTAGTCGCGGTTTCTCTCTTATTCCCCCTGATGGGCTTAGCACTGTTATCTCAGCCAATCCTCATTTGCTCTTACCCTCCAGATCCGTGTTAGCTTACGCCCGAAAGCAGAACCGGTCTGGTATCTTTGAGTGGGATGATGAAGAGAAGGGTTGGTTTTGGCATGCTGGTGATTACCCTTCAGGTTGGAAAAAGAAGGTAAAAGTGACCAACGTCCCGGCGCCTAAAAAGGGATCCGCTAAGTCTAAGTCTGCCAAGAAGAATATTGAACTTTCTGAAACCTCTTCTGATGTGTAGCCTAAGGTCAGTAAGTCTAAGTCCTCTGCCCCACAGCCTTCTTCCGGTGCTCTTCCTTCTAGCAGGACAAGAGGCAGCAAAAGGAAGTCTGCCCCTCCTCCAGTGATTACTACTTCCGAGCGACGGGTAAATCTCTTTTGACCTTACTCCCTCTTTTCTTGCGGCTAACTCTTATGTGTTTGTTAATACATCTCCTCATCTTTGCCTCCTACTTTCTTTGCAGTCTAAGCTCAAGGAAGATACGCCTCTCCTGCCATGCTTTGCTTGTTTGGCTTTGTTTCATCTTCCCCTCTTTTTTTTCGCTTTTGTTCCTCAGGATGAACCCGAACCTCTTTCCATATATCGTCCTACTCCCGAAGAAATTTCTGCCTCAAAGGGGATGCCTTTAGGAGGTCTCCTTAGTGTGACTGATGCGTCCTTTATGACACCTACTCCTGCCGCTGCTGCACCAAGGGCTTTCACCGAGGTGCCCACCCCTCCTGCTGAGCCAACATTTATGAGTGAGGGTGTTCCTTCCGAGCAGGTTGAGGAGACTGCTCCTTCGAGCATTACTGAGGTCGAGACCGTTTCTCCTGCTACTCCCCTTATTATTTCTACCAGCGACCCGTTTCTGGCCCTTTCTCAGGCGGCGAAGGATGGCTCTTCTCTAGTTGTTACTCTTTCTTCTATTCCAAGCTCTGCCACACGAGGGCCTGACATGGACTTGTCTTCCGAAGGCTCTGAAGACGTCCTTGAGGATCGCGATGATGAACTCGTGGTGAAGAAGGTAGTTTCTGACTCTGAGGAGGATGAGGACATTGAGCATGGAGTTAAGTTTATGGGTACGTATTCTTTATCTTGCTAAGTCTTCTTTCTGCTTCTCACTTCTTTTTTCCTTTATAATACCCTTTTACTTTGCATTTTATTTTATTTCTGCAGAGACTTCTCATGAGCCAGAGCTTGCGGCGGACGCATCCACTGCTATTCCTCCTGCTGTACCCGTCGTGTCTGTTACCTTCACAGCCCCTGTTTTTACAGGTCTTAATTCGCTTTTCCCCCCTCCTCTTTT
This sequence comes from Lithocarpus polystachyus, assembly GCA_033629205.1. NCBI lineage: Eukaryota > Viridiplantae > Streptophyta > Magnoliopsida > Fagales > Fagaceae > Lithocarpus > Lithocarpus polystachyus. Next base: position 9,500,545 of record CM066163.1, on the reverse strand, counting down.
TTTGTTGTTACTTTCTTGCTCCTCCCTTTCTTTTCTTATGGATTTGCCCTCTTTTTCTTCTTTGTCAAGTCCACCTCTTCCCGTTCCTTCCCAATTTGAATTGGGTAGCAGTTCTTTCGCAACCATAGATCCAGCAAGCGAGGCTGCAGCCTTTTTTATCCGTTTTGATCAGCTGGAAACTAACGACCTCGGTCCTGCGGAATTCTGGGGTTCTAGTCCACCTTATGTGGATTTCCATGGATTTAAAGTCCCTGAGGACTGCATTTCCCATTTGGAGGCTATCTACAACAGTCATGGTGATTTCATGCAGGGGTTCCGCCTGGGTCGCTCTATTAGAGAGCACTTTCTAAAGATGCTTGGGAGTGTGCTGAACGACATTGAGCACAATTTTGTGGATACTGTTTCTCCTAAGAGAATTCTTCAATGGAGGGCCGCAATTCAAGAGCTCATCAGTGTTGGATTTGCTGTGGACTTCGTTCTTGATCATCTGCGAGAGGTTGCCCATGCCTTCTTTATGAGAAAAGTTCAGCCAGCCATCGATGCCATTGATGCACGTATTGAGGCGCTGAAGAAAAAGGTGGCAGACTTGGAGGCTCGCCGTGGGCATCTTCTTTCAGGTGTCAATGAGTCTAGCTGTTTCGAGGACCAATCTCTTATCTCCGAACTCCATTGATGATATAGTTCCTATACTCTTAGTTTACTCATCTTTTGTTCCCCCTGAACACTATTTCTCCCTTCCCCCCCCCCCCCTTTTTTATATCTCTTTTCTTTTAAGACTTTCTACAATTTTGGTTTGTAACTAAGGTGCTACGTTTGCTACTGTTATGACATGGCACGCTTTCTCTTTTTTTTTTTTTGTAATTTTTTTCATATTTCTTTTCATTGTGATGAAAAACACATTACAACCATGCTTTGTGACTCAGTCACTTAAGGAAACAAAAGAGAAAGACAAAAAGAAGAAAAGAAAAAAAGGGAACAAAACTACATCGCTTTCACCCTTTAAGTGTAATAGCGTTTTAACCATTGCCCATTACTGGGATCATTCAAGTCCTTGCTATCCATCTGAGTCAAACGGTAATACCCAGTTGGATGTGCCTCCCGTATCACAAAGGGTCCTTCCCATTTTGGCGCGAACTTAGACGGTCCTGCCATGCCTCTCCTAACATAGTCTGCCACTTTTAACACAAGCTGTCCTTCCGCAAACACCCTTTTCTTGGTCATCCGGCCATAAGCCTCCGTCATTTTCTGCCTGTACCTGCGGCTACGCTCTTGGGCCTCTTCTCTTTTTTCATCAAGTCCCTCCAAGTCTTCATACCTTTCTGTGGCAAAGACTCCTTCCTCCTTTTCCTTCTCGTGCATCTGCATGGCTCTCAATGATGGAATTTTATTTCTGCCGGGCTCATCAACTCTGTACCATAGACTAGAGAAAAGGGGGAAAACCCAGTAGCTGATTTTGAGGAATTTCGGTAAGCCCAAAGAGCATCCGGCAGGTGTGTTGCCCATCCTCCCGTATACTCCTGACTCATTTTGCTTATGATTTTTATGAGGACTCTGTTCGTTGCTTCTGCTTACCCATTCCCTTGAGGATAATAAGGCGATGAGCGATGGTGCTTCACTTGGTAAAATTCCAACATTTTTCTTACGTCTTTGTTAACAAAAGGTGTGCCATTATCACTGATGATCTTGCGGGGTACGCCGAACCTCACGATTATACCTTGATGAAGTTTGCCACTGCTCCTCCCGTGGCTTTTCGGAGTGGTATTGCCTCTGCCCACTTCGTGAAATATTTCGTAGCTACTAAGATCCATACATAACCGTGTGATGCTGGATTGATTGGCCCTACCAGATCGAACCCCCAAGTATGGAAAGGCCATGGGGTGACCATGCTTTGCAAGTTCTGCGGTTGGGTGTGGATTAAATTAGCTTATACTTGGCAACTGTGACACTTTTTTACAAATTCTGTTGTGTCCTTCTTCATGGCAGGCCAGTAATAACCCATTTGCAGCAGGCACCTGTATGACTTCTTCTTTTCCTGGTGTTCTCCACATTCTCCCATGTGTACCTCCTTTAGCATTTCCTTCACTTCATCAGGACCCAGGCATCGTAGCGGGTCTCCTTCATATCCCTTCTTGAAGAGAACCCCATTATGTAGAAAATAGCGCATTGCCAATCTTTTGAGCTTGTACCATTCACTGTGCCTTTGCGACAGGATCCCTTCTGCTAAGTACTGAGTGAACAGCTTCCTCCAGTCTTCGCAAACAAATACTGCGTAACTTTCCTCCCTGTCTGCCATCAGTTGGCATGCCTCACATTGGACTTGGACTTGGTCTGCATCTTTTTCCATATTCGGCCAATAAAAACCTGCCCTCTGAAGTCTGCGGTAGAGGTTGACTTCTCCGTTGGATCCGCAAGTCTTGTCGTGTACTTCTTTTAACCTTCTCTGGGCTTCCATCTGTCCTATGCATCTGGATAGGACTCCTCTTGGCATCCTGCGGTACAACTCCCCCTTCACCAGGACATAATCTTTTAATAACTTTAAATCCATATTCTCTTCCTTGTTTATCAGGGCTTCTTTTATCGGGTTTCGCCAGTCCGTTTCACAGCATTCCTCTTGAAATCTTTCCTTTAATAGTTCAATGATGGACTATTCCCTTTTGCTAACCTCCACCTGCGCGCTATTTCCTTCAAAAGTTATCTGTGATCCCAGAGCGGCTAGTGCATCTGCGAACCGGTTTTCATTCCTCGGGGCATGCTCTATTTCAAAGGTTGAAAACTCTCCTTCCATCTTCTGGGCCATTGCCCTATATGGGGCTAGGCTGGGTTCCCTTAAAGAGAAACTACCTTTGGCCTGGCAGACTATTAGGTTCGAGTCCCCTATTATTCTTAAGTGCTTAACCCCCATTTCATGGGCTGTAGCTAGCCCAATTAAATAAGCCTCATATTCTGCCGTATTGTTTAAACATGGAAACTCTAACTTGAAGGACAGTGCCACTGCTTTGTCCTCTGTATGATATAGAACCACTCCCACTCCTCCTGACTGGGCGGTAGAGGACCCATCAAATCTCATTACCCATTGTTCCCTGTCTTCTTCTGCCACGGCTACTTCTCCTGGGACCTCATCATCCAGCGGGAATTCTTCCTCTCCCGGGAATTGTGCCAATAGATCAGCTATGACTTGACTCTTTACTGGCTTGGGTGTCCTTGCCTTCAAGTCGTATTGGGATAATTGTAACAGCCATTGGGATATCCTGCCAGAGAGAATGGGCTACTGTAGCAAGGCTTTTATAGCATGAGATTTGGTCATCAGCCACACTTCATAGGCTAAGAAATAATGTCGTAACCTTTGGGAGGCATACACAATGGCCAAACATGCCCTTTCCGCCCTTGGGTAACGAGTTTCTGCATCTTTCAAGGCACGGCTAATGTAGTACACTAGTTGTTCATTGCCATTCATATCTTCTTGGGCAATCAATGCGCCTACAGCGTATTGGTTGGTGGCCAGGTATAACAACAGTGGCTTCCTGGGGACTGGGGCTTGCACGGTGGGAAGGTCCATCATGATCTCCTGTAGCCTTTGGAAGGCTGCTTGCTGTGCGTTACCCCATTCAAAGTTTTGCCCTTTTTTGAGTAGCCTGCCAAAAGCAGAGGTAATAAATGCCAATCCCGGGATGAATCTTCTAATATACGAGACTTTCTCTAGGAAGCTCTTTAATTCTTTAACCGTGGTCGGCGGTCTCATGGTTGCTATGGTCGTAGCTTTGGTTGGGTCCACATTTATTCCTTTACTATGGACCAAAAAGCCTAGAAATTTCCCAGAGGACACTCCAAACGCACACTTGAGAGGGTTCATCCTTAGCTTGAAAGCCCTGCACCTTTCGAATACCTTCCTTAATACCTGGACATGCTCCTCTCGTCTTCTTGACTTCACAACTATGGCATCCACATAGTCTTCTAATTCTCGGTGCATCATGTCATGGAATATGGCCTTCATTGTCCGCTGATAAGTTGCACCTGCATTCTTTAACCCAAATGGCATTACTGTGTAGTAGAAGTTGCCTATGGGTGTTTTGAAAGCAGTCTTTTATGCATCTTTTGGTGCCATTCTAATCTGATTATATCCAATGAACCCATCCATGAAAGAGAACATGGCACTTCCTGCCGCAGAATCTATCAACAGATCCATATTTGGCAGCGGGAATTCGTCCTTTGGGCATGCTCTGTTGATATTTCTGAAATCTACACAGCATCTTATCTGCCCATTCTTCTTCTTTACCGGCACAATGTTAGACAACCAACGAGGATGCTGAATGGGTTTGATGAATCCTTCTGCTAGTAGTTTCTGCACTTCTTTGGTTATCTGCTCTTCTATCTCGGTGTGGAATACTCTAGCAGGCTGAATCACCTGTTTAGCCCCTGGGTCCACGTTTAGTGTGTGTACTACTAGCCCAGGGTCCAATCCGGGCATTTCATTGTAGTCCCATGCGAAAATATCTCTATATTCTTTCAACAGCGTTATTAGTTCCATCTTTTCTTTTTCTGACAACTTCGAACTGATTGAAATCGGCTTTAGCTTCTGCGAATTAACTGCCAAGTTCACTTCCTCTAACTTTTCTTCTGCCGTAACCTGCGGGTCTTTTTTTGCCGCTACTCCTTCATCGCTATCTTTTTCCTCCAATCTTTCTTAAACATTGTAACACACTAGGCTTTTGTGCTGTCATCCTTGTCTGGGGCCCGCATGTGCTTCATTTGTGGGCCCGGCATACCTTCATAACCGGTACACGATCCTGCCGTCAAGGCCTCGAATCCTGACACATTGGGGCGCATCGTCTGTCTTTGTGGCAGGCGTTTCTCTCCTCTTCCTTTTTGGAGACAGAAGCTTTCTTAGGTCAGGTTCTGGATCGTCCCGTATATCCTCCCATTAGGGAACAAAGGTGCCCTGCGGCTTTGACACTAGGCTCTCCCCTGACGGCGCCCACTGGTCGTAGAACATGGTTTCCACCAAATGGGCCTCTGCTTGCTCAAACGATGATGGGTTGGCTGCTATTCGTACTATCCTGCCATTTAGCCTTCCCTTCACACATTGGTGATAGGTGGATGGGACTAGCTTGTGCTTATGCAGCCATGGTCGTCCTAATAGCACATGATATGAGACCTCTGTTTTTACCACGTGGAACCGGGCTAACAAAGCTATGGGACCTACTTTTAGCCATAACTAGATCTGGCCTGCGGTGTATTCTCCGCTTCCTCCGAACTCAGTTACTTCCATTGGGCATCCCTAGATCCTTTTTTCTGAAATTCCTGCTGCTCGCAGGGTGGCTAATGGAATCAGATTTACCAAAGCGCCCGTGTCTACCAGGGCCCTTTTGATAGGAACCTGATTTATCGATGCGGCCAGATAAAGGGGTCTTCTGTGGTCAGGACTTCCTACCTCCATGTATTCATTACTGAAAGTGATTTTACTTAATTCTTGTAAGAAAGCTTTGTCATCTGTAACTTCTGCGGTTAAGCATTCAATCCCCGTTGCAGAGGCAATGCTGACTAGGGCCTCTGTAGCCACTTTTCGCTCGTTTGCTGTGAGGCCTAATTGATCGAACAGGTTTTTGAACTTGGAGCTTTTCTGCAGGGTGCTAATTGCTGCGGTAGGCAAGTTTGGGCTCTCCTCCTCGTCCTCCCCGGGATCCGCACAGATTACTACCGCTGCTACACCCTTCCCTTTATGATTCGGGAGTGGGTTTCTTTGAACTTTTGGTTGTGTTAACTCCAAGGTTCCTTCTCTGATCTTGCGGTGTACTAGTCTGCGGAGTGCCCAACATTCTGCGGTAGGGTGTTACACGTAGTTATGCAGCCGGTAGAAGCGTGGGTCCCTTCGCTCTTCCTCTGTGGGCTCTCTGGAGACTCGGTTGGGCTTAAAGACTCCATCAACTATCCATCTGTCCAGGTGCACATCTAACTCCTTTGGGGTGCATGGTATTGGTGGGGGAGTATCACGCTCCTTCCCATCTGACTTCCTCTTTCTTTCGCCTGCGGAAGCTGTCATGGCTTGCGGAGCTGGCTTTACTGATTGAGCAGTCCTCCTAGCCTTTTGCAATAGTTGCGCAAACTGTGAAATCTCCAAGTTGTCTAGGACAACCCGGTATTCTCTGATCATATTTGTTATGCACATCTCCACTAATGTCTTCTCCTCATAGTGATCATAGCAGTCAAGTGCTACATCTCTAAACCTTTTGATATACTCCATCAAATCCTCGCCACTCCTTTGCTTGGTAGCTTGCAAAGTCGCGAGCATCACCGTTTCTTCCCTATGGAAGTACTTAGTGCAAAATACATCCACCATGTCATCCCAAGTTGGGATTGACCCGGGCTTTAAACCGGTATACCAGGTGTAGGCTCGATCACATAATGACTTGGAAAACTCCCGAAGGCATAGGTCTTCATCCGCTGCGTAAGGTCCGAGAGTGTCGATAAAATTGTTTACATGTTCAACGGCACTCCCTTTCCTGCCATCGTATTGTGCAAAGGTTCGTGGTTCATACCTCTCTGGGTATGACTTGCTGAGTACTCTCAGCGGGTAAGGCGGTCTTCGTGCATAAAACCTTTCTTTTGGCACTCTGGCTCTTTCACGTTCCAAGAGAGCAGCTACTTCGGCCATTGTAATGTAGCGTTGCCCTGTGTTCTGTGGGGCACTCCCAGCGGGTGTTTCTTCTTTGTCTGCCGCATGCTCTGGGTCATGCTGGCTTCCTTTTTCTTTTGTCTTGTCTGTCTTCAGTTGACGGATTTCTTCCATCATTTGTTGCTGTGAATGTTGGAGCGCCTACAGTACTTCCATGAAGGTATTGACGTCGCCGTTGGGATTCTTGGCCTGCGGTTGAGGCCCAGCCCCCATTCCCGTAGTACCCTCCACTTGGTTAGACTGATGCTGGTGAGGCGTTGTTGGTCTGGATTCTGCTTGAGAAGGCACGGCACTTATGTTTCGCGTTACCCTAGATTTCGGCGGCATTTGCTTGCGAGGAATCTCTGTCCCTGTTTGTTTCCCAACTCCCCAGTGGAGTCGCCAATTTTTGTAAGGGTGTTTTAGGCTGATTTTGTTGGTAATGGGCTGGATTATCTCATCCTGCCATAATAAGCCCAATATGTTCTGGATTGGAAAGTCAGGACCGGCCCAGTTGTATCTCACCCTAGCCCGGCTTGTGCGCAAGCTATGCCTTAGCCTGACTCAACTTATGCCGTGTAGCTGTGGCAAGCGAATCCTTTCTAAACAATTGCCGCAGGCAAGTACATTATGAATATAAGGAAAGAAACACGTTTGCCACACTTTGAATGAATGGATATCGGGATGAACACATAAAGGTAGCAATAAAGATAAACTTAAAAGGAATGCATACAAAGAAGAAAAAGAGTAAGAAATATCGGCAAGTTGGTGAGACTCTTAGTCTGCCGTAATGTGTTGGAGGAATCTAAGCCAAAAAGGAGACAACACTTCCTCAATGCGACTAATTTCTCTAAGGGGAAATTAATGGCTTTGAAGAAATGGTCCTAGATGACCTTTGTTCCGAATGTGAGCAAATAGAGAATGTGATTTCTCGAGAGGGAGAGAGGAGTTAAATACCCACTTTAATGCATGCCCGTTTTTCTTATTCCTTTTACTCTGTTTTCTTTCTTTCTTACTCTGTTTTTCTTTCTTTTCCTCGATTCTTTCCTTACTTGGCCTCTCCCCCTCTATTTTGTGCACAGGGAGCTCTCTTATATAGTGTTTTTCGGTGCATTGTTTTTACTTTTTTAACCCCGTAACTATCTTTATCTGATGCATGTACTCGCCTGACCATTACTGGTTGGTCAGGCACCCAGCCAGCGTCACGTTCCTGCGCTGGCCGCGGCGCACTACATCTCCGAACAAAGACAAGGGTGTTTTATTTGTTAGCTTGCCGTGGCATTCTCACCTGTCACGGCAAAGTACCCTCTCCCCTCATGGCATGCACCAAAAGGCTCCAACTCAGCTTTGCCATTTTCGGGTGCTATGTCTTCCCAGCAGGACACTCACCCGAAAGTGGCCTGAGTGGAAGCCTCGAAATGGGTTCTTCCCTCTCCCCTCCGCCAAACCACACCCTTTTTACCTTTGACCCATGGCCCACCTTCACCTGTATTGGCTGGGTACAGGCTGGTGAAACCTGAGCCTTGCGCGTGCTCTTTTTTCCCACGTCCGTCCAAAGTTCATCTGCCAGTCATGCATTTGCCGCGGCTTAGGCACCTGCCTTTTAACTTCTTCATGGCGTGGATTATCTCTTTACTGGTCCTTTATCTGTGTTTTGGGTTCACCTTTAGTTGTGGGCCTTCGCATATTCCCCCTTTCATGGCCTTTCCATTTGTTTCCTGCCGTGCCATTTTGATGAGACGGCTATACAACAGAATCGGGCCTTTTTGGGTTCACTACTTTCTCCCTTTTTCTCAATGATTTAGTAAGCCCACTGGGCTTTCATTGCCATGTACGTCCGCGGGCTCCCGCTTCCCACTTATCCTTCTTTGGGGTGTCCTTGGCCCCTTACAACTTCGTACTTTCCATGGGCCTTTATTACCTCGTTGGGCTTCCGCGGCCCAACTATTTTTCATTTCCTTTAGAGCCCATAGACTTTCTATGGCTCTACATACTCGCTTTACTTTGGGCATGCCACAATGGGTGTGGCCCATACTCACTTTTCTACATCCGCGGCCCATGGTTTGTTATTTCTATCTTTTCGGGCCTTTTCAGGCCCATTTACCTCTTCAAGACCCGTTTGTTTGCTCTACGGACCTATTCCTGCCGCTCAGGCTTAGTTGGGCTTTCCCATTTATTCTTTGATTATTTCTTTCTGATGTTATGGGCTTACTCCCCTTGCTGGGCTTTTAAAAAATGAGCCTCAACATTTAGCCCCCTGAGCATATGAGGTGCTTCTGCAGTTCATATGTGAATAGAAAGACTTTCCTGCCCTTTCTGTCTTGTCTTTTCTCTTTTTTTCTTTTTTCTTTTTTTTTTTTTTTTTTTTCGCGGGCTTTTCAAACAGTGGTCCCCAACTCATACGTTTGTTCAGACATATTCAGATATATATACACTCCAGCTGCGAACAGCTTTGTCTCTTCACATTCCTCATTCAGCAGTTATCCTGGCGCTTCATTAATTCCATTCCATTTCCAATGGCTGACCCGTCGTATCCCTTCACGCCTCTATTAATTACACTGACACCTAATGACCGTTCTCACCGTAATCCTCCTTCAACATGTTATCCGAAGTGCAAAGTCCACACAAATCCTATTATATGATTATATCTATTTCATTGAAGATTATATCTATTCTATTGAAACTTCAAGTGACTCCAGGTTTGGATGCTACTTATATATATGTGTGTGTGTGTGTGTGTGTGTGTGTGTGTGTGTGTGTGTGGATCTCATATTTATGCCACAAATTTTGATTATTTTTTTTTCATTTATTTGGTTGATCATTTGTTTTATTGATATTCATAAATATTTAATTTTGTAAATTATTTATAAAAGGATTATATGAAACTAAACATGCATAAATGCTTTTCTCCATTTTTACGGAGTCAAAAATGTTGCCAATACAACGACACCCATTCAGCATGGCAATGATTTCTTAGAATTATATATTTTAGTTGGATTGTAGAGAATGGAAGATAGAATTTAAGGTGAAAAAAACTTCTATATGAACATTATAATTTATGTAGATAACTTCTATATGAACATTAAAATTTTGCTAAATTGGTAAAAAAACACTTTAATTGTTAGGAATCTAAATGATATATTTGTATTAATAATGTTTGATATTTTATAGTAATTGTTGTGGAATGCAAATGATTTTTTTTTTTTTTTTTTAACTAAAGCATGTGAAGATCTCATATTTAGTCATCTCAAGCAACTTCACTTCACACATAAGGTTATCGCTTATTCCTTCTTTACTTACATAATGGGTCAAGAAAATAGTGCTCATAAGCCTCTAATGATGTATTCTATCTCCTCGAAATAACTTTTTTCAATTTTTTCACTTCAAAATAAAGTGTTTTGCTTGTAGGTGTCATTGATATAGTTCATTTTAAGTAATTATTCAATACTCTAGACATACAATTATAATACTACGTCATACTACTATATGCATAAAAATAGTTTACACTCTCATTAATTATTAAAATAACTATCGTAAATCAAACTTTTTTACCCAGAATTTACTATAAATAAATATATATTTCCTAAATTATAAAAAATTTAAATTTTACTTCACTTAAATTTAGATTAGCAAGAGTTTCAAATGATATTTATTTTGATTATATATCATTAATTCATGTTTTAATATGTAGAATTTATATATTATAGTCCATGTTTATACAAAGTGACTTAATATATGTTTATATGTATTATATGTCGTAATATTAATGGGTTTTATCATGTGGCTTACTAATTATTAATAGTTTCAATTTTTTACATATATCTTTTTAATTAAGTCGTGTATCGCACAGACATATATAATACTAATTTTTTTATAAGATTGAAAAAGGCAAAAAAATAAGAATCTCTCATGTTCTCTTTACCCACAAGACTAGCCCATAAATCTTCCACCACCAAATTTTCTGAAAACTATCCTAAAATTAAACAGAAAACCTCTCATTTTTCTAGATTCTCTAATTTTAAGGTTTTCTTTTTTTAGCGCATTGAACTTTTCAAAATTTAATAATTACGCACGTTTAAAAGATGCATTATAAATTTAAAAAAAAAAAAAAACAAAACCAAAAAAATTCAAAAATAACTTATCGATCTATATACACACACACACACAGTTATATGCTTATATCTTAAAGGGTCTTCCAAGTTGTGAATGCTAATGCGCCAAAATAGTGAAACGCCCTCACATTTAAGTGTTTAAAAAGTACTACTGTCAGAGATAGAATCGTCTGCATTGAACAAGATGGTGGTAACCACTCAAAAATTATTATGGCTGACCTTTGTGATTGTCCTTGCTTTTCCTATTGAGGCTAGAATGCTTTCGACACATCAAGAAAAGGTTTCGGCCAATTTGGTTAATGTTGAGACTGGAAAAAAGGTCCATTTTCAAAGGCTGAGATTTGGGAGTCCCCATCCTGTACCTGGAAGGATCAATTTTGGGATGCTGCCCAGAAATATCCATGTTCCTCCATCTGGGCCCAGTACGTATCGATCTCCTCCCCCACCCATTTGGCACTAAGAATGTTGGATCCCTAAGAACTAAGCATTTTATTTGCTTCAACTCAGCAATGCCTGGCACCTACTCTAGCGTAATAAGTTATAAACTTTCTTATTCTTAGTATTTGCTCTCTCTCTCCCCCCCTAAATAAATGCCAAGATTATTATGAATTGCCAAGTCGTGGGCTAAACAATTTGATTTTTTGGGAGTGTCCAATCGAAGAAAGAATATTGCTATTATCTAATGAGATTATGAATCTTCCAAGGGCTAGAGAAAAATAATGTGTCCCCTTCAAAAAGTACATAATTACTTAAGTGTTGTAACTTCGATTCCCCAATCTATATATATAATAATAGGTAAAGCAGAGAGAAAATCCAATTAAATTTTCAATTGGAATTTAATTAGTGTCTAATTTTACGCCACGTGTCTCATCTAATCTAAATTTTAGAATTTTGTGTCAAATGAGTTAATTTAGGTAAAAATTAAATTTCAATTAGAGTTTAAATTTTTGTGTCAAATTAGTTAATTTAATGTAGAAAACGAGGAGTCCAATATAATAAACCATAAAAAATATAATCATATATATAATATATGTAATTGTGATTGTTTTTAAATGTACCCGTGCATATGCACGGGATTACACACTAGTTAAATTAATTCAACCACATTGTTGTATTGATTAATGCAGCAAAACTAATGCTATTTTTTCCAAAGTCAATTAAGTTTCAACTGCATACTTTATTAGTCAATGCAAATACATGATTAAGTTTAATTTGAGAATCTAAGATGCAACACCAAAAAAACTATACTACTTTTTACCTACACAAAAATTTACACATATATACCAATGAACAATTGTTTTGAATGTGAGAGCAGCTAAGCAAAGAGGCTTTAATCAAAACATTGTTGAAAATTCGAAACCCCACTTTGAATCAAATAGCGATGGAAATGGATATCATTGAAGAATTAAGGGTTTAAAAAAAATCTGAATAAAGAAAAATGGTAAAACACCTACCTAAGTTATGGATTCAAATTGAAATTGCTTGGACCGTCCGATTGGATATGCTAGTGGTGACTGATTGATTGACTGCGAGCTATTTCTCTTACTCCAATTCTCACGGTATTGACTTCACACTATGATCAAAGTCGCTTAGGTTAAGCAAGTAGTATTTTAATTATGGTTGATTTCAGGCATGTCTAAAGTCTAAAATATAAATATATATTTCATTATAAAATAACCCCCCCCCCCCCCCCCCATATCCCGGACTCCCTTTGCTTTCTTCAATAATCTCTTTGCAATAAACGTATAAACGAGATAAATTGAGTATTAAAAGTTCAAGATTGTTTAAATTTGGTTCATTTTTTTTGTTAAATAAGTTTGAACTTATTTACAAGATATTTGATTTTTTTTTCTTTTCCCATATATAGTAAATACTACAATTAATTATTTTTTCCTTTACAAATAAATGCTAATACTTAATAACTAAATTATAGTTGAAATTATATGGTGTGAACTTTGAATATATTAGATAAAACATTTTTTGTTTAAAATCTTATAAAAATTAGGTTTATTGACCTTGTATTATTAAAAATTATAAGTAATCTTTTCTAACTTTTTTTCAATATATATATAGTATTTATATTTATAATTTGTTGAAATTTCAACAAATTATAAATATAAATTTGATTCTTATGAGCTTATTTATAGACTTCCCCAATCAAATCTCAACCCTATATGAGTATATTTCAAACATGTATTCATATAAATTAATATATAATATTACATTTACTTTAAAGTTCAATTGAGTCTCATACTCATGAGTTTGTTCATGAGCATGTTATAATGTTTGAGCTCCACTTACTTAATAATTGAGCTTAAGCTTAGACTTAAGGTTGACTCATTCGCTAAATAAATAAATATAAACAAGTTTTTTCTCAAATTAAGCTTGAGTTGTTCATAAATAGTTTAGTTTAATGACAGTGAACACCTCCGAAGCTTGGAATTCATCAACTTTAATGTCGCTATCCAACCAAATAATATTATATTTTTTGCACAGTCAAGTATTCATTAACTTGCCCTACCCTCCCTTAAAAATTACCATAATTTTTAAATAGAATTATGGTGTGCCTTTATGTTAAAACTTCTTTCCTTCTCCCTTGTAATAGTGTGTGTTTGTTTCTCAAAAAAAGAAAAGCATTCTACTCCCTTCCGAGTGCCTTGACAGGTGACTCTCTGGCTGCTTCATTAGCAGTAAATTTGGTAAATCAGTAAATGTCACAAGTTCAAGTTAATAGTTTTTTTCCCATTAAAGAAGAAAAAAAAAAGTAAGTAGCTTTTTAAGGCAATTCCAAAGTGTTATCTGCTGCTATTTGTGACTCTGATGCCATCCATTGGTCCAGTGAGCAGACAAGGACAATACCATCAAGTTTAATGTTGGAATTATCCACAATTTTATTACTATCAAATGTGAATACAAAAAGAATTTAAATGAAAAAGGAAACCAACCTAAAAAATATATAAAACAAAAAAGAATGTGAAATAGGTTACCAGCAAATGTTACGGTAGTTAGCATCATATGTAATGTTATTTATAATTAATGCAAATATTTAAGGAATTAAAACAAAAGAGGAAATGAATTATGATGACCTTTTATATCAAACTAGTGTGTAATCCCGTGCATATGCACGGGTCCATTTAAAAATAATCACAATTACATATAATATATATATATATATATATATGATTTGAAATTTAATTGGATCTAGACTTTTCGGTTTTTGGCCCCAATAATTCATTTGCCACAAAAATTAACAAATTAGATGAGATACATGACGCAAAATTGAACTCCAATTAAAATTCAATCTAACATCTAATTGAATTTAGACCTTCTGATTTTTATACCTAATAATTCACTTGACACAAAAATTTAAAAATTAAATGACACGTGATACAAAATTAGACTCCAATTTAGAATTTAATTAAATCTTCTCTCTGCTTTAGCTATTAATATATATATGACTTATAAATTTGAATTATTTTAGTTATATGATTATGTTTTTTATGGTTTATTATATTGAACTCCTCATTTTCTACATTAAATTAACTAATTTGGTACAAAAATTTAAAAATTTAGATTAAATGGGAAACGTAACACAAAATTAAACTCTAATTGAAATTCAATTTTTACCTAAATTAACTCACTTGGCATGAAATTCTAAAATTTAGATTAGATGAGACACGTGGCATAAAATTAGATACTAATTGAATTCTAATTTGAAATTTAATTAAATTTTCTCTCTGCTTTACCTATTATTATATATATAGATTAAAAATTATATATATTATTTAATAATTATGGTAGTTATTAATAGGAATTTATTATAATTTTATTTGAACGTGGAATTATAAAATCTAGAGTATAATTGTGTTTGTATATGAAACTATATATTCTATAATTTAAATTTAAAAAAATATCACGTTTCACTAAGGGAGGGTTTAAATATATAATAAAATTTAACTTTTTCTAAAAAAAAATAATACTAATATGTAAAATTGTAAGGTTTCAAAAACTTATATAGCACAATATTACGAGGTCAACAAAAAAAAATCATCTAACTAAAAGGTAGCTTGTGCAATGTATGAGAAACTTTACAAAAGATTTTTTTTTTTTTATCTTTCTTTTTTTTCCTAGAGATTGCTTAATCATGTAGTATATAGAATTTTCCTTAAAAAAATGGAATATAAAGAAAATTTAATATCATGATTGAATAATTATTGTGTTTGTACATAAAAATGAATTATCACTATTGCATAATTTATTATCACATTTGCATAATTATCTATCTTTATAATAATTGCGTAATCAACTCCAAACAAAAATTTATTGCAAACTCATGTAATATAAAGAAATTTATTTACATTTTCTCAAAAAAAAAAAATTATTATCACCCCTTAATGGAGAGAGAGTCAATCATTATTTAAAAGGTTTGAGAGAGAGAGAGAAAGAGAGAGAGTCTCAAAATCATCTAGAAAAGTGAGCATTGAATAAGATGGTGGTGACCACTCAAAAATTGTTATGGCTGACCTTATTGATTGTCTTTGCTTTTCCCACCGAATGTAGAAGGCTTCCAACATATGGAGAAAAGGTTTCTTCCAACTTGGTGCATGTTGAAAATGGAAAAAATATCTCTTTTTGAGAGAGTGAGATTAGAAATGTTGGCAAAAGGTCATGTTCCTCGGTCTGTGCTTAACAAGCCTCCTTCTATATTTGTTCCATCAAAGTTTGAGAATATAAATTTTGGGAGGTTCAATTTTGAGATTACACCTAAAAATGGTCATGTTCCTCCATTTGGGCCTAGCAAGGGAATGTATGACTCTCCTCCACCTCCTCAGGGTTTGTCCAAAAAGGCCATTATCCTCCATCTGAGCCTAGCAAGGGAACATCTAACCCTCCTCCTCCTCCTCCTCCTCCTCATGGTTTGCCAAATAATGGCCACCATCCTCCATTTGGGCCTAGCAAGGGAACGTCCGATCCTCCTCCCCCTCCTCCTCCCCTCTTTCCTCATGGTTTGCCCAATAATTGCCACTATCTTCCATCCGGGCCTAGCAAGGGAAAGTCCGACCCTCCTCCCCCCTCCTCATGGTTTGCCCAATAATGGCCATTATCCTCCATCTGGGCCTAGCAAGGGAACGTCCAACCCTCCTCCCCCTCCTCATAGTTTTATTCCAATTAGGGACTAAGAATGTTGGATCTCTAAGAACTAAGCCTTTTATTAGTCCACAATAAGTATTACCTAAATGTCACCTCTTGCTCAAACTCTGCATTGCTTTGCACATACCATTATTTCTATGGTGTTATGAATTATAAACCTTATTCTTAGTATTTGCTCTCTCTCTCTCTCTCTCTCTCTCTCTCTCATAAATTCACAGTATATGCATCAAAGTAGTCAATACCATATTGGAGGCCATGATGGTTAGAGAAATAATATATTTTGGTGAAAAAATTATACTTTATCATCCTAAACTATACCTCATATTATACTTTGCACCTTAAACATTTGGAATACACGTTTTGCACCCTAAGCTATAATCCTTGTTACACTTTGCATCACAACATTAAGTTTCTTGTTAACTTGGTTGGAAATTCAATGTTTAGGGTGCAAAGTGTAACTAGAAGTATAGTTTAGGGTGGTAAAGTGTAATTTATCATTTGTTTTTAAAGGATTGAGAAGGGGGGCAATTAGGACTTTTCACGTGGAACCATATTTTTCCATCCAAGTTAATGGAAAACTTGATTTCATGGTACAAAGTGTAACAAGGATCATCTTTCAGGGTGCAAAACCTGCATTCAAAAATTTTAGGGTGCAGAGTGTAATCAGGATATAGTTTAGGGTGGTAAAGTGTAATTTCTCCTATTTTGATATCGATTAATAATGGTGTATCATTTTGAGGTTAGCTTAAACCTCATATATTGATTCATCTTAATTAAGGGTTTAGGCATTTGTTAGTGAAATTTATGCGTTTTTGGAAGACCAAAACTCTTGGGAGTGTGATGAGATGTAAAAATAAATAATTGAATAAAAATTAACACACCCGTAACTACATCTCATCACACTCCTATAAGTTTAGTGATTAGAAAATGCAATAATTTCACTTATAAATGCATAAACCTTGAATTAAGATTAAACGATTTTTTTTTTTTTTTTTATATATAACAAAAAATCCTCTGAGCATGCACATAGCGCATGCAAACAGGCTAGTATCACTTATGACCTATCTAAACATTTGAAGCTAAGCATGCATAGTGTTCCTTTAAATTTGGTGAACAATTCACATTATAGTGGTCCTTTTAATTTGGTGCACTGATTTTGTTATTCTTTTTCAACTTTCATTTTGTTGATACATTAAGGGCATGTTTGGTAGACTATAATAGACGTTATAATGTAATAGTTAATCCTATGGTTTAGTTATTCTTTAGTTTGGTTATGTTTTCATTACAAGGAATAGTCATTCCTTATGAATAACTATTCTTTAAAATGAGGAATAATTATTCCTCTTTAAAAGGTTGTATTAGCTATTCCTTAGTAAGTGCATTAATTTCAAAACTTAATATATTTCCAAATAAATAAAATTTCCATATACATCTAATAATTATAAGAATAAAAAATCATAAAAAATAACATATATGTCTTTTAAATTTAAAAATAACAATTTTTAAGGAAATATAATTGTATGAGTAAGATATTTCCTAAAATAAATGTTAAGTTTCATTCTAATGTTGTAACTCACAACCAAACTAATGAATAGGTTTAGTTATTACATTACAACACATTTTATTACTAGTAATAAAGATTACAATTCCTGTTGTAATCCTCATTCAGTGTACCAAACGTACCCTAAGGGTACGTTTGGTATGTTGTAATAACTCCTTTAATGGAATAGTTATTCATGTGTAATAACAATTCGGTCATTTGGTTGCATATTTATTACATGGATTAATTATTACATTGGAATAACTATTCTTTAAATTGAAGAATAGCTATTCCTCTTTAAAATGAATGTAATAGTTATTCCTTAGTGCATATAATAGATTTTAAAATTAATATATTTCCAAAAATATAAAGTTTCCTTATACATCATCTTTTACAAGCTTTCCATATTTAAGAACCAAACTTATGAATAGTAATTCCATTACAATGTTTTCCATTCCCAGTAATAAAGATTACTATTCTTAATGCAATCTACATTCTATATACCAAACGTACCTTAAGAGAATAGAGAAAGTTAGTTATTACTTTTACGCAATTTTAAAATTACCCTTATTAAACTGGTATGCTCAAATCAATGTGTATCAGTGTATCTCTATATATTAAGAAAATTCAGAAAGTTAATTATCATTATCTAAATTGTTAAAAATACCCCTAATCTAATTAGATAGTCTTTATTACTAAAAAAAATGTGAAACTACAATATTGGTCCCTCAAGTTTACCCTGCAAGTACAATTGATCCCTTAAGTTTCAAGTGAGTGCAATTGGTCCCTCAAGTTTTCAAAATGAGCGATATAAGTCATATTGTTAACTTCCGTTAGTGATGTTGCTTACGTGGCCAACGTAATAATGACCTGGCATTTTTTAATGATATGTCATTTCTTTTTATTATAAAATTACAAAATTAAATTTACACATAAGAAACAAAGAAGACCCATTTCAATCCAATCCTAATCCTAATCCGGTTCCAAATCAAAACTCAATTTGCAATTTGCAATTTGATGTGAGATTCACAAACCCACGAGAGAGAGGGATTAAACAGACCCAAGCCCAGCTGCCGCCCTCCGCTGGAGACAATGGCCTCTTCCATCACACCATGCTTTCTTCTCTAAGCAACAGCCACTGCCATGGTAACCTCCCTCCTCCTCTCACATATCCTCACCATTCCTTCCTCCTCCCATCTCAGGTATTACACTTCCTATGGTTGTGCAACCCAATTCCATTTTAGATTTGGTACCTTACCTCACCTTTGATTAGGTCCATGTAAGATTTTTTTTTTTTTTTTTTTTTTGTGTGTCTCTATATGTTGTTAGATTGAGAATATGAAATTCAATGGTAGGAGAAACAGATTTGGTTATGATGGATAAATCTAATTTTCAAAAAAAATAAAATAAAATGCCCAATTTCAATTTCAACATAAATTTCTCTAGTCTCCTATTCGTAGTGGAACAATAAAAAAAGAAGACCTCCAAATGAACCTTTTGATTAACCAAATTGCAAGGCATGAAATGATTTTAACATGAATATATCAAGTGATTTAATAAAATGAGTTTTCTCCTTTTGGCATACCTTTAAGTGTTTATAGGACAAGAAACCTTCTTTTTTTTTTTTTGTATTGACATGAAGGGTAATTTGATACTTAATACTATGCTTGAATGAAAATTATAAGTTGCATTCCAAATTTTTAAGCACTTATTGATATTTTTTTTATGCTTATTATTCGTATACTCACCTTATTGGTAGTTGGGTGAAAGACTCATGGATCACGAGAAATTCATGGATTAAAAGGCATTGTCACTAATCTTCACACTTAGGATCCATTTGGGAGGAGGGAATGGAATGGAAAGGAAAGGAATAAAAAGAATATTTTTAAAATATTCTTCCCTCCCCTTGTTTGGGAGTTTTAACAGAGGGAATGGAAGGTCAATTCCCTTGTTTGGGAATTTAAGTGGGAGGGAATGGAATGGTTAGGAGGGAATGCTCATTTCTCCCTTTTCCCTCAAAACATCAAAGTTTTGTTCCCCTCAAAATTGGGAGGAATGGGAGGGAATGGATTTAGGTTTAATGAAATTTTTATTAAAACTCCCAAAATTCCCCTATATATTCAACCTTTTATTTTAAAATAGGGGTTTAATAGTAATACTGTCATAAAATGATTCCATTCCATTCCCTCCATGTTACTCCCAAACAAGATTACTTACATTTCATTCATTTTCATTCCTTTTCATTTCTTCATTTTAAAACATCCAATCAAGGTTACTTAATTCCATTCCATTCCATTCCATTCTTTTCCATTCCTTTCCCTTACTTAAATACATTCCATTCCATTCCATTTCTTTCCATTTTCTTATGATCATTCCATTCTATTCCCTTATAAACTCCCAAACGAAGCCTTAGACACTGATTATCTTATTATACTACTTGCATCACTTCTAAATATGTATTGAAGTTTTAGAATAACTTCCTCGCTCTTGTTGTAGGGATGGACAACTTTGACTTTACAATCACCTTTTACTATTAGGGGGGAAGATTAGGAATAATCCATACAGATACGAAAGAAGGGAGGTAAAGATATATGAAGATAATAATTCTGATGAAATTTGACTTGTTGAGATATGGCTGCTACAAGTGAGACATCCAGAAGAATTACAAAGTTCTATAAGAATGCACACAGGGCCGGCCCTTCCCTTAGGCGAGTTAGGCAATCGCCTAAGGCCCCCAAGTGGAAGGGGGCCCCAAAATTTTAGAAAAAAACCGGTAGTAGGGGCAAAAAAAAAAAAAAATTTAGTTTTAGAATTACAAAATTTTGAAACATTCTTTTAACCAAAAAACAAAATTATTGTCCAAAAATAACATTATTATCCTCTACACAAATCAAAAATCAACCGGATAAACTACAAATCCGATCTAAGAGATTAACCACCAAACAATCACAAATTAAAACAAATAAAACAACTCAAAACCCTAAAGATTTTACCTCTCTCTGCTCTCCGCCTCTCTCTGTCTCTCATTTCTCTGATTCATTTTTCTCCACTGTGCTCACTTGAGTGACTGAGTCACTTCTCATCTGCAGTCTGCAACACTGCTCAACAGCTCAAGGCTCAAGTCAAGCAAGGCAGACCGTAGCAAGCTTCCTCCGCCTGGACCGCCGCTGCCCACTGGACTGCTCAATGCTCTCTGGCCTCCGCTCTTCAGTCTTCAGCCGTTCAGAACTTCAGCCTTCAGGTATAAAAAGTCTTTGAGACTTTGACTTGGCCTTCTTTTTTTTGGGTGGATCCGTGAAAATGACTTGGTAAAGTGAATGACTGAATCTCTTTATTGGTTCTTGTTATTTGTTAAGAAAAGGTTATTGCCATTGGGCCCGGGTTTTTTTTTTTAAAGTTTTGGGCTTCATTTTTTTTTTTTTTTTAATAAAGCCTGCCGTTTTTATTTTGGGGTTGTAGATAGGATTTGCTTTGTGTTTTTTTTGGGTGGGTCAAGCCTCGTGTTATGGTTTTTTTTCTTGGGTAATAGATAGGATTTGTTTTGTGCTTTTAATTTTTTTTTTTTTAATCTTGTGTTTTTTTTTTATATATATATATTTTAGTTAGTGGTAATATATTTAATAAGTCTTTATTTATGCAGGTTGAGATTGCTAAAAACTTGTTATTGTTCGGTGAAACTACAACAATACTTTTTATATAAATCAAGTTTTATTTCTCATTTGCTATACACTTGAAAGTTATTGTTTTATTTTAGTCTTTATAAATATATTGTTTGATTAAAAATGTCTACTAGAAAATATGCATCTGGATATGAAAAACTTAAAAAAAGAAGAAAAATTAATTGAGTCTCAAAAAGGATCAATGGATAAATTTGTTATTAGTAATAAACAAAATATAACACAAAATTTAGATGAAAATATTACACATGAGCAAGAAATTCACCAAAAAGAGTTATAAGATAATAAAATAATACAATTACAAGATAACAATGATGTTCAATTTTGCAATACAACAAATCTTGATAATGAACTTCAAAATAATTTAGAAGAAAATGAAAATAATGATGACAATGTCACAAATGAACAAGTTCACCATAATGATGTTCAACTAGAAGAAAATGAAAATAATAATGACATGATGAATTATATTCCTTCAAATATTTATGATCCAGGTAACTGGAAAAATATTGACATAAAATTAAGAGATTTATTAGTAGAAAGAGGTCCAATTAGAGACAATGATATAATTTTTCCTAGAGGTGATGACAGTAGACATTTTTCTACTATTTATTACACTCGAATATTATCAAATGGGGAGAAGCATGATAGAAAATGGCTAGTATATTCAAAAGATACGGACCAAGTATTTTGTTTTTGTTGCAAGTTGTTTGAGTCTAAATGTACTGGCCAACTATGTAATGAAGGAACTCGAGATTGGAAAAATATCAGTTCTAAAATTAGAAAGCATGAAACAACTAGAGAGCATATTACTAACATGAACACTTGGCTAGATTTGGAAATGAGATTGTCAAAAAATAAAACAATAGATAAAAATATCCAAGAACAAATTAACAAAGAGAAAGATCATTGGAAAAAGGTTTTATTAAGAATTATTGCTGTAGTAAAGAATCTTGGTAAAAATAATTTGGCATTCCGAGGAAAAAATGAAAAGATTTATGAAGAAAATAATGGAAATTTTTTAAGTCTAATTGAAGACGTATTCAAGATGGTGGAATCCATAAACATTATCTTGGACATAAAATACAAAATGAATTGATACAACTGTTAGCAAATGAGATTAAATGTAAAATTATCAAAAAGATCAAAGAAGCAAAATATTTTTCAATTATACTTGATTGTACACCAGATGCAAGTCATCAAGAACAAATGTCTCTAATATTACGATGTGTTGATATTTCAACAAGTCTAATAAAAATAGTAGAACATTTTGTTGAATTTGTAAAAGTTGATGACACTACCGGAAAAGGTCTTTTTGATGAAATTATAAATGTAATAAATATTCTTGAGCTTGATATTAATGATATACGTGGACAAGGATATGATAATGGGTCTAATATGAAAGGAAAACATCAAGGGGCACAAAAAAGACTTCTTGATATAAATCCTAGAGCAGTTTACACACCATGTGGTTGTCATAGTCTTAACCTTGTACTATGTGATATGGCCAATTCTTGCCCAAAAGCTATATCATTTTTTGGAGTTATACAACGCATATATACATTGTTTTCTTCTTCTACAAAAAGATGGAAAATTTTACAAGATAATGTGTCAGGTTTAACTCTTAAGTCATTATCACAAACACGCTGAGGAAGTCACATTGAAAGTGTAAAAGCAATAAAATTTCAAGCTCTACAAATAAGAGATGCTTTGTTACAATTAGCACAAACAAGTGAAGATCCTAAAATAAAAAGTGAAGCCGATTGTTTAGCAACATATGAAATTGAAAGCTTTAAGTTCTTATTGGGTATGACTATTTGGTATGACATATTATTTGCTGTCAACTCTGTTAGTAAAAACTTACAATCAAAAGACATGCACATTGATGTTGCTATAGATCAATTAAAAGGTCTCATTTCTTATTTTAAAGAATATAGAGAGAATGGATTTACATCTGCAATGAATTCATCTAAAAAAATTGCATTGGAAATGGAAATAGAACCTGTATTTCGTAAGAAACGTATAATTCATAGAAAGAAACAATTTGATGAAAATGTTCATAATGAGACAACACATTCTGCTGAAGAATCTTTTACAATTGATTATTTCTTATATATAGTAGATAAAGCAATTAGTTCAATTGAGAATAAATTTGAACAATTTCAAATATATGAAGATATTTTTGGTTTTTTATTTAACTTCACAAAATTGAAGTCACTAGATAATAATATTTTACAAAAATACTGTCTTAAACTTGAAGATTTTCTTAAACATGATGTTTATTATGATATTGATGGTTTAGATTTATTTTCAGAGTTAAACGTTTTAAAAGAAATTTTACAAATAAAAGATTATACCAATTGACATACTAAATTATATAAAAAGATTAGATTCATTTCCAAATACATGCATTGCTTATAGGATTTTACTAACAATACCTGTTACAGTAGCTTCTGCAGAAAGAAGTTTTTCAAAATTAAAATTAATAAAATCATATCTAAGATCGGCGATGTCCCAAGAAAGATTAAGTGGACTAACTATATTATCGATTGAAAAGGAAATGTTAGAAGAACTTGAATACAAAAATTTAATTAGTCAATTTGCATCTCAAAAGGCAAGAAAAATAGATTTTAAATGAAATATATTATAATATAAAAATATTAAATAAACATTAATTTAATAAATATATAAGTATAAAAAAAGGCCCTATTTTTAGTTCCCGCCTTAGGCCCCAAAATGTCTAGGGCCGGCTCTGAATGCACAAGTGCATAAGTGAACAAAATTTCTTGTGGATAAATGTGCAAAAGTGAAGGCGCTTGTGGAGATAATTGTGTATTTGAAGTGGATTGAATGCTTAGATATTTTGAAACAGTTCTAGGGAATTTAAACATGTGGAACAGTGGAATTTAATATGATGCTTATTAGAAACTTTTATGCAGTTGGATAGTGTCTTGTTCACCATGATTTCCTTGTCTTGTAACCTTCGGCTAGATATTTACTATTCAGTAATGCTTATCTAATTTTTTCAGTGGGTATGTAACTAACATGAAATGTGGACCCTATCTGGTGTCCATCAGATATGTAGTGGCTTCATCAAAACCTTCTAAAAGCTGATGTTACAATAGGTATATATGACTTTCATAGTGACTATAACTCTGTATACATGACTTTTAGAGAGATTTTTATTCGTTTCCATATTGTCTATGATGGTGACGAACTTTTAACAATCATGATGGCTTCTCTATTGAATTAAGCTTCAATAAGT
Source organism: Lithocarpus polystachyus (assembly GCA_033629205.1). Classification (NCBI taxonomy): domain Eukaryota; kingdom Viridiplantae; phylum Streptophyta; class Magnoliopsida; order Fagales; family Fagaceae; genus Lithocarpus; species Lithocarpus polystachyus. The sequence goes on along the minus strand of CM066163.1, from coordinate 9,476,151 downwards.
TTCTCATTCTATGAACTGCTAATTCCAAATGCCACATGTATTAATGGTACACGTATGCCTATGATAACAAATTGAAGTTGGAGTTAATTCAAGATGTTGAAAAATGGTCCATTATCAGTTTACTTGAGATTATGATGCTCTACTCTTACTATGTCTACTGCATATTAAAAACTGCCCGAGCTAGAGAAATATCTGATAAGCTTGAACCCTGGTATCAAGAATGCAGTCAAAACAGAAATTGAAGTTACTCCATATATCAGCTCTATATCAAGAACATTATATAATTTGTATTTCAGTTTGTCGCCTCACACTTTTCCATTTGCAATAAGAATCTTTTTACATAGTATAATAAAATTATTTTGCTATTGCTTTATATATTGAACTCTAGAGTTAGAGAATGACCAAAATGATCCTTAAAAAAAAATTCATGTAAACAATATTTAATTGGTTTGAGATGGACCAACTAAAATAAATATTATTACATATTTTGAAAATTTAGACATTGAATTATATGTTTTTTACTCTCTTAATACACATTAAATTTTGTATTAATCAGATATTATTTACTATATGATACATATACTTATATTTAATGCATGATTTTAAACTACAACAACTAGCAATTTAAATAATTTATTGATAACATAGCTATTAATCTTTAATTTTCTATAAATTTTGCAAGCATGGAGGATATAAGAAGAAGATATAATCCGATGGTGGATTTGTCAAAATTCACATCCATTTAAAAGATATTGAGTAAGGTTGTAGTTCAAGACTACAACTAATTTTGTAAGTAAATTTTGAATTTTGTCCCAAAAAAAATCAATTTAAGGTCCAATTAGTCTAAAATGGACTAAAAGGGACCAAAATTGACCAAGTGGACCAAATTAGACTAAAATAAACTTAATTGGACGGAATTGAACAAAATGGGGTAGAACACTCGAATAGTTAAATGTGCTAGCAAAATAGCATTGTTTGGTTGGATAACAATTAACGACATCAAAGTTGATAAATTCCAAGGCTTTGGAGATGTTCACAGAAACTAGTGTTAATTGAATTGGTCCTTTCCTTGAAATTTGGTAAACTATTCTTTTATATATATATATATATATATATATATATATATATATATATTTGAGATCTACTAAATTATTATTACATGAGAAGGTTGCAAAAAAGAGCTGTCAATAAATCAAATTATTTATGAACAACTTGGGCTTAACTTGCAAAAAAAAACTAGTAATTTATATTTGTTTATTTAGCAAATGAGTCAACTTCAAATCTAAGTTTAAGCTCGAACCCACACACACACACACACACACACACACAAAAATAGGTATAACTTGAACTCATATACATACATACACTAGTTGGTAACTTGTATAATGCATAGAAAGTTTAATATAATATGATCTTTTCTCTCTTTATTTTTTGTCAAAATAAGCAATTTGATAATTATGATAGTTATTAAAAGGAATTGATTATAATTGTGTTTGTATATGGAATTATATATTTTAGTTTATAATTGTGTTTGTATATGAAACTATATATTTTATCATTGAAAGAAAATATGATGTGTCAAGATTCTAAGATGGGTTTGAATATAGAATAGAATTTTAATTCATTTAAAAATAATAACAATGACATGTAAAATTGTAAGGTTCCAAAAACTTATGTAGCACAATATCATAAGGTCAAACAATAATCATATAGACGGTTGCTTGTGCAATGCACAAGAAAGTATAACAAAAGATGATTTTTTCTATCTTTTATATTTTTCGTGTAAGTATGAAATTTGATAATTACAGGAATTATTGATAATTTTTTTTTTTTTTTGAGAAACAAACACACACACACACACAGGGGAGAGGGAAAGGGGTTCTAGCAATGTTATGAGCTGACTTGTTGGCCTATCTTTGCACATACTTGAACTCCACTAATTCCAACTGATTTGCTATCTCCTTGGCTTTCATCTAGCAGATGTTTGTACTCGGTCAGTGAAGATTTTTTTCTCTTTAAACCGTCAATAGCAATTTTCGAGTCACCATCAAGAATAATCGAAGATAGTTTGAGATCCGTGGTATCCCTGAACAATTGCATTTGTGCATGGCTTCGATTTGAGCCTCCTTATTTCTCTGCCCCCTTCAAAAATTTCATTGAAGTCCCTGGCACATAGCCAAGGAAGGTTGAACTGTGAATGTAATTGCCGGATTAGTTCCCACTATTCATGGCGTTTGTGTGTTATAGGCTCGCCATAAAGACCTATGAATCTCCAAGCTCCCTCAGTACCACCTCCTACAATGCAGTCAATATGATTTTTTGGGGATGTTTCCGCAAATTCATCGATTCCTTCCAAAATAGAACAAGCCCCCCACCTCTGTTGACTCGTAGGACACTGAACATGTGGTCAAATTTCAATCTCCGTTTCACAATATTCAGCCTAGATTCATCCATCTATGTTTCGGCAATGAACATGACGAAGGGATCTTTTGCCTAGGTATAATCTCCAAGCTATCTCTCTGTCACCTGGTTTCCAAGCTCACAATAGATCCACACTAAAAGACTCATGGCTCTTGGCGGGGTTGCACAGCAGCCTCCACCATTACACTTGTGGTATCGTCAGATTCGAGAGGAACCAGAAGACATTTGTTCGGGGGATTTAAACCAACAACTAGATTGAAGCTTGAATTTCTCTTCTTCTCAAGTTCAGATTTGTTCTCAGACACACCTAGGCTGCATTGTCGCAATACACGTTTCCATGTTTTGAGACTATGTTGCTACCCTAGAATGCCAACCGTAGATTGAGGGAATTGGTTTACATCTTGATCGTCAAAACTGTGAGGCATCACTCCATGAGATAAGGCAGCTAGGGTTTTCTCCTTAATTGATGCCATACGTTGATCAATTGATGAGGGATTTGAATTTGCATTAAAGTGTGATTCTCCACCCTATATTTCCGTGATAATGGGATTGTCGTTTTCCTTATTTAATAATTCCTTGTCTGAGCTGGATGAATATGAATTCAGAACCAAGACCAAATTTAATGCAAATGCTGAATTATAATGGGGCATTAAATCGGCTTTCAAACTCGGACAATGATTGTACCCAACTGAAATTCCTCAACAACGTACCCACCCTCTTCATTAACTCTTACAGTCAAGTCCAACGGACTGGAATTAATATTTTCTCCCATCTCTTCGGCTTCTCTCTCCGATACCACTGGACCTAGTGGTGGTGCAACTGAAGTTGCCCTTGCCGCCATGTGAGCCGCCAACTCTGCTTTTTTCTCCCTAGCCTTGCTGCTTTTTTCCTCATAATATCCCAAAACGTAAATCACGTCCCTACTAGAAGATTTATAAGGAGGAGCTCAAAGGAAAGAACTGAATTGTTGCTGATCTGTCTTCAGTGATCCATTGCTTTGAATCCATAAATCACAGTCCTTATCGTCGTGATTCAAACACCCATACCAGTAACATATGCTTGGCAAGCGTTCCATTTGGCTAAGTGATTACCCTGCCTCTGCACAAAGGACTTATTACTGTTAGGATTAGTGCCCTTAAATCCTATTATATGATGCTATGTATGACATTATGTATGACTTAATGTTGTAATTAATAAAGTTGCTTTTTTATTGTCTAAAATAATGGTAACATGAATATTTGAAAATCATCATATAGTCCATGAGATGCATAGTATGTGATTTATGTGATTTAGTCACAAAAGATATAAGTCACAAGTTCTTTGTAAACTCATAATTTTAGTTCGTAATCGGTAATGAAATTGGGCATTTTATCTGTGAAGACTATAACATATCAACTAAAATGATTTATCTTGATTATGGAAGTGGAGACTTCTAGTTGATATATTGATATGTTTTAAGAATTAAGACATATTTAACTGGACCATTGTGAGATTTATTATTCTCCTAATGACTGTTAAATGAATAATAAATCTCACGACTTCTATTTACATGAACTCTTAATCCTGAGAGAATAATAGACCTGATCATGAAGTGTTGGTTGCTTTAATATATCAGGAGTGAGATCTAAAGTAACGATTAAAACCTCAGTATGTTGGGTAGCCACATTTAATGTTGATAGAACATATATTCTCAAGATGAAATTCATAGTCTCTTAACGGAGATATAAAATATTCCCTTGAGATAAGTTTAATAGGTTTGGTTATTTAGAATGTTAGACCTAACTATATTAGTAAGGAGTTACTAAAGTATATATTTATGAAATTGGATTTCATAAATTTATAATGAATGACTTAAAGGATTAAACCTGATACTTAAGGATTAAGATGTAGTAATCTTTAAAGTGGCAATCTACATTCATGACTTTGTATTACTATGAATATTTTATGAATGAATTGCATGTACAACAAAGTCTGGAGATATAATTTATTAATAAGGCCTAAAATGCAATTATATTTATATAGTGGTATCAAATATAATTAATGATAACTTTGGACTTGTCAAGAGTTCACAGAAAAGCCTAATGCCCATTGGAGCTAGTGTCTTATTTGTTTCCTTTTAGTCCCGCTTCAAGCCACATACTAAAGCCCAATTGGAATGGCCCAAAAAGCTAGCCTAATTAAATAATCAGTTATAAAAAGAGAAACATACAGAATTTTGTAAGAGAATAAAATGGTTTGTATGTGAGTGTTGGACATCCTCTTATTCTCCCTTGAACATACACATACTAAAGCCCAATTGGAATGGCCCAAAAAGCTAGCATAATTAAATAATCAGTTATAAGAAGAGAAACATACAGAATTTTGTAAGAGAATGAAATGGTTTGTATGTGAGTGTTGGACATCCTCTTATTCTCCCTTGAACATACACATATAAACTGATTGAGAGACCACACTTCTTAGGCACAAGTGAAATTGGAGTAAAGATTAAAAGTGTTCTCAAGTACTTCTAATCTTTGGTTTTGAATTTCACACACCAAGGTACACTATCTTGTTTTTATATTTTAAAATTTACATAGTACATGCTATCAATTGCGAATGAAGTAGATCCATTAATTTTTCGCTGCATATGTTTTATATGTGATACAACTATGTTTTTTCAACAATTGGTATTAGAGCCAGGTTTCGATCCTGGGAATCTGTATAACATGTTTTGTAAGTTTTTGGAATTAGATATAGTAATTTCATGTTGTTAGAAGATTATATATTTAATTTTCTGCATAATTGTTGAAATTATTGTTTGATGAAAACTGATATTGGTGTTATGATATTGTTTAAGTTTGATATTAAATATGTTAAATTGAACTTTAAGGCTATAGCATCAACGGAATTCAGTTTTGATATCAGTCTCTATCTATTTTGTTCATCTCTATCTATTTTGTTCATATGATGTTTGTTTGTTCATAAAAAATCGTTGAGAATTGCTTCTGAAAAATTCTGAAAAATTTGAGTTTCACAAGTTTCAATTGATCGAGTGAAATAGTGACCAATCTGTTTGATTTGATTGATATTCGATTGCTAGTCAATCAAACGAATGTTCTTTTTCGATCGATCAAGCATCGATTGAGTACTAATCGAGCCAGATAGATTGTCAAGTACAAATTTATTAATTTTTTCGACCGATCGAGATATACATTCGATTGATCGAAATCTGAGAATTCAAAATTTTCTCTAAGTTTTTTCATATGGATAAAGTGCAAGGCTATGTGTAATGAGATTACGCATGTTTTCTAAATTAAAAACCTTTCTTTTAAAATATCTAGTAGGAGAGAGATACAAGGGTTGGATCTCGCGGCCTCCAATGTCAGTTTTATAGTAGTGTGATTAAGCACATCGCCTTGGTGTATATGCCTTGCTCCCAACGGAGGGTGTTTGAATCATGTTACTACAGATTAAACTTCTTAATGATGCATACTATGTGTTTTTACATTAAGAACGACCACGCTACCATGGAGTTACTTAATGACTCACATAGAATTCAATCAATGGTGTACGCTAGACTAAGTTTAATATTAACCTCCCTTCGGTGTTATGTCATTATTACTTAAAAGCTAAAGGAAATACGACATATTATTATCATGATAGCACTAATAATGAGAATAGTTCTCAGTCAGTCGTAGTGTTTATAATTTACTTGCTACCAAGGAATTTTAAACATGGGATTGGGTTGTTGTTACATATTTTATATTATGGTTTTATTAAGGTTCTATACTATATGTTTATATGCTAAATTGATAATGTCCAGTTTACTTATTATATTCGTGTTTATTGTTTTCAGATTTGATCATGGCATCATTTAGCCCACTTGTTACTATTCTTAAACAAAACAAACTAACTGGATCCAACTATGTTGACTGGAAAAGAAATTTGGACATTATTCTTACAGCTGAAGAGCACAAATATGTGCTTACTCAACCATGTTCTAATTTTCTTTCATTAGATGCTCCTCCTGAGGAAAAACAATAATATGATCATTGGCAAAAATCTTAGGTTGTAAAATCAAATTTTTGAAATTTTGGGGTGTAAAATCCAAATAACCCCAAACTTCAAGATGTAATTTGCAATTTACCCAATTGAAAATGTCAAAAAAAAAAAAAGATTTGCTCACGTTCTCTTCACCCTCAAAATTAGCCCATAATTCTTACACCACCAAAATTTTCTGAAATCTATCCTAAAATTAGGAAAAAAAAAAACCTCTCATTTTTCTAGATTATCTAATTTTAAGATTTTTTTTTTTAAGCAAAACTTAAAACAACTAACTTCCCAAATTTTTAGCGCATTGAACTTTTCAAAATTTAATAATTACAAACTTTTAAAAGATGCATTACAATTTTTTTTTTTTTTAAATTGAAAAATAACTTCTTATTTATCATCTACACACACACACACACACACACACACACACACTAGCCTCTAAGCACGCACGTTGTGCGTGCTCAGAGGATCTTCTATTTTTTTGAGTAAAAATTAATAATTTGCATTTATAACAATTTAGAAATATATTTTTTTTTTATTTTTCAAACAAATAAAAATGATAAACTTTAAAGATAAGTCATAATTGTAATTTCCTTTTTGAAAGTGAAGGGAAAAAAATTCTAAATTTTAAGAATTTTCTTTTTAAATTCAAAATGAAATTTGGGAATTTGACATTTATGACTCTATTTCTAAATGAAGTTATCCTTAATTAATGGAAGTATTTTTGAACCACATAAAAGTCCAGTTGAAAGAGGGGAATCCTCTTATAGACACACACACACACACACACACATATATATATAAACACACACAGTCATATACTTATACTTTAAGAGTCTTCCAAGTTGTGAAAGCTTATGTGCCAAAATAGTGAAATACCATCACATTGAAGTGTTTAAAAAGTACTAGCGTTAGAGATAGAATCGTGTGCATTGAACAAGATGGTGGTAACCACTCAAAAATTGTTATGCCTGACCTTTGTGATTGTCCTTGCTTTTCCTATTGAGGCTAGAATGCTTTCAACATATCAAGAAAAGGTTTCTGCCAATTTGGTTAATGTTGAGAATGGAAAAAGGGTTCATTTTCATAGGTTGAAATTTGGGATCGATGTTGCCAAGAGGTCCTGTTCCTCCATCTGGGCCTAGCCATCCCCATTCTGTACTTGGAATGATCAATTTTGGGATGCTGCCCAGAAATATACATGTTCCTCCATCTGGGCCAAGCACATATCGGTCTCCTCCCCCCTTCCATTAGGCATTAAGAATGTTGGATCCCACAGAACTAAGCCTTTTACTAGCCCACACCATAATTATTACCTAAATGTCAACTCTTGCTTTGACTCTGCAACGCCTAGCACCTACTCTACTATTTCTATAGTGTAATAAGTTATAAACTTTCTTATTCGGGGTGCATTTGGATACCGCTTATTCTGCTGAAAACTAAAAACTAAAAACATTAAAAAATATTTTTCGAATTACTGTTCACTCCCTTAAACACTGATCATTTGCCTATTTGCACTGTTCATAGGCCTGTTCATGTCCCATGAACAGTGCAATAGGCACTAATTAAAAAAAAAAAACAAACAAACAAACAAACAAACGCATGGAGATAATCTGAATCCAAACGTATAGTATCTGCTACTCTCTCTCTCTCTCTCTCTCTCTCTCTCATGTCAACATATAGCACAAATGCAATTTGATTGTTTGGGAGTGTCCAATCGAAGAAAGAATATTGCTATTATTTAATGAGATTCTGAATCTTCCAAGGGCTGGAGTAAAGTAATTTGTGTCCCCTTCAGAAAGTACATAAATCCTTTAGTGCTATAACTTCGATTCCCCAATTAAATTCAACCACGTTGTTGTATTGATTAATGCAGCAAAACTAATGTATTTTTTCCAAAGTCAATTAAGTTTCAACCATGTAGTTTATTAGTCAATGCAAATACATGATTAAATTTAATTTGGAAATCTAAGATACAACACCAAAAATAAAAACTTTACTAAGTATTACCTACACAAAAATTTACACATAGATACCAATGAACAATTGTTTTGAATGTGAAAGCAGCTAAAGCAAAGAGGCTTCAACCAAAACATTGCTGAAAATTCGAAACCCCACTTTGTATCAGATAGCAATGGAAATGGATATTATTAAAGGGTTTTAGGGTTTTAAAAAATCTGAATAAAGAAAAATGGTAAAACACCTACCTAATTATGGATTCAAATTACTTGGACCGTTCGATTGGATAAGCTAGTGGTGATTGAATGATTGATTGACTGCGTGCTATTTCTCTTCCTCCAATTCTCACAATGTGACTTCACGCTATGATCAAATTCGCTTTGGTTAAGCAAGCAATGAAGCACTCAATAATATACAAGTTACTCCCTCCGTCCCACTTTGTTTGTCTTGTTTGAAAAATCAAACTTTTTAAGGGAACATCATTTATTATCTTGTCTACCTTTTAAAAATGTATAAGTTTCCAAAACTACCCTTAAATAAATTTATCAAAAAATAGTTTTGAAAATAAAATAGGGGTATAATAGGAACATTAGTAAATTAATTACTTTTATTTTTAGAAACAGGATAATATTTTAGGACATTCTAAAATGGAATATAGGACAAACAAAGTGGGACGGAGGTAGTACAACACATCGGTTCTTTACTATGCTCAACGACTTGTCGTATATCCAATATTTTAATTATGGTTGATTTCAAGAATGTCTAAAGTCTAAAATCTAAATATATATTTCATTATAAAATAACTTCCCCCCTCCTCGACCCCTTTTTGTTTTGCTTCAATCACTTTGCAATAAACCTATAAACGAACTAAATCTAGTATTAAAAGTTAAAGATTGTTTAAATTTGGTTCATTTTTTTCTAAACAAGTCTTAACTTATTTATGAGCTATTTGATTAATTTGTCTTTTTTCCCATATATAATATATACTACAATTATTTTTTTTTTCCTTTACTAAATAAATGCTAATACTTAACAACTAAATTATAGTTGAAATTATATTTTTTGAATATATTAGATAAAATATTTTTTTAAAAATCTTATAAAAATTAGGTTTACTAACCTCAAATTGTTAAAATTATAAATAATCTTTTCTAACTTTTTTTCAATATATATAGTATTTTATTACAAATTGGACTATTTATATTTATATTTTCAACACATTATAAATATAAATTTGATATCTTATGAGCTTATTTATAGACTTCCCCAATCAAATCTCAACCCTATATGAGTATATTTTAAACATGTATTCATATTAATTAATATATAATATTACATATACTTTAATGAGTTTGTTCATGAGCATGTTATAATGTTTGAGCTCAACTTATCTAATAATTGAGCTTGAGGTTGACTCATTCGCTAAATAAATAAATATAAACAAGTTTTTTCTCAAGTTAAGCCGGAGTTGTTCATAAATATTTAGCTTAATGACAACCCTGCTTGCAACTTTCTTTCTTATGCAATAAAAATCTAGTAGATCTAATATAAATATAAATATATATATATATATATATATATATATATATATCCAAATCTGAAGGAAACGACCAATTCAATCAATAATAGTTTCAGTGAAACACCTACAAAGCCTGGAATTCATCAACTTTAATGTCGCTATCCAACCAAACAATATAATTAATATATAGTGTTTGCACATTCCAAGTATTCTCCCCCCTTCGGCTGCTTTGACGGGTGACTCTCTGGCTGCTTCATTAGCAGTAAATTTGGTAAATCAGTAAATATCACAAGTTCAAGTTAGTAGTTTTTTTCCCATTAAAAAGGAAAAAGAAAAAAAAAATTAGGGTTTTTTTAGATACTGCTTATTTTACTGAAAAATGAAAACTTATTACTGAAAACACTGTAGCAAAAATTTTTTTAATCTGCAGCAAAATTTTTTTTTAATCCGCATAACATACTGTTCACACGTTTTTGGTGTTGGCTGGTCCATAAACAGTGCCATAGGACCAGCCAAAAAAAACGCAAATGCAGAAACCGCAACAGGCAAACGCACGCAAGTAGCTTTTTAAGGCAACTCCAAACCGTTATCTGATGCTATTTTTGACTCTGATGCCATCCATTGGTCCAGTGAGCAGACAAGGACAATACCGCATCAAATTTAATAATGTTGGTATTATCCACAATTACATTACTATCAAATGTGAATACATAAAGAATTTAAATGAAAAAGGAAACCATCCAAAAAAATAAATAAAACAAAAAAGAATGTGAAATAGGTTACCAGCAAATGTTATGGTAGTTAGCATCATATGTAATATTATTTATACCTAATACAAATATTTAAGGAATTAAAACAAAAAAAGGAAATAAGTTATGATGATCTTTTATATCAAATTAAATATTATATATATTATTTAATAACTATGGTAGTTATTAATAAGAATTTATTATAATTTTATTTGAGCGTGGAATTATATATTCTAGATTATAATTGTGTTTGTATATGAAACTATATATTCTATCATTTAAAAAAAAATGATGTTTCATGATTTTAAAGGAGGGTTTAAATATATAATATAATTTAAATTTATTTAAAAACAATAATAATGATATGTAAAATTATAATGTTTCAAAAACTTATATAGCACAATATTATGAGGTCAACAAAAAAAAATCATCTATAAGGTAGCTTGCACAATATATGAGAAACTTTACAGAAGATTATTTTTCCTATTTTTTTTTTCCAATGATTGCATAATCATGCAATATAAAGAATTTTCCTTAAAAAAATGCAATATAAAGAAAATTTAATATCATGATTGAATAATTATTGTGTTTGTACATGAAAATTTATTATCATTATTGCATAATTTATTATCACTTTTGCATAATTATCTATCTTTATAATAATTGCATAATCAACTCCAACCAAAAATTTATTTGCAAAATCATGTAATATAAAGAAAAATTATTATCATCCCTTAATGGAGAGAGAGTCAATCATTATTTAAAAGGCCAAAGAGTCTCAAAATCATATAGTAAAGCGAGCACTGAATAAGACGGAGGTAACCACTCAAAAATTGTTATGGCTGACCTTTATGATTGTCCTCGCTTTTCCCACCAAATGTACAAGGCTTCCAACATATGGAGAAAAGGTTTCTTCCAACTTAGTGCCTGTTGAAAATAGAAAAATGTCTCTTTTTGAGAGGGTAAAATTTGGAATGTTGGCAAAAGGTCATGTTCCTCCATCTACGCCTAACGAGCCCCCTTCTATGTTTGTTCCTTCAAAGTTTAAGAATATAGATTTTGGGAGGACCAATTTTGAGATGCTGCCTAAAAATGGCCATGTTCCTCCATTTGGGCCTAGCAAGGGAACGTCTGACCCTCCTCCACCTCCTCATAATTTGCCAAAAAAATGGCCACTATCCTCCATCTAGGCCTAGCAAGGGAACCTCTGACCCTCCTCCACCTCCTCATGGTTTGCCAAAAATTACCACTACCCTCCATCTGGGCTTAGCAAGGGAACGTCTAACCCTCCTCATTCTCATGGTTTGCCCAATAATTGCCACTATCCTCCATCTGAGCCTAGCAAGGGAACATCTAACCTTCCTTTGCCTCTTCAGGGTTTGCCCAATAATGGCCACTATCCTCCATCTGGGCCTAGCAAGCGAACGTCTGACCCTCCTCTTCCTCCTCCTCATGATTCACCCAATTATGGCCACTATCCTCCATCTGGGCCTAGCAAGCGAACGTCTAACCCTCCTCTTCCTCCTCCTCATGATTCACCCAATTATGGCCACTATCCTCCATCTGGGCCTAGCAAGCGGACGTCTGACCCTCCTCCTCCTCCTCCTCATAGTTTGCCCAATAATGGCCACTATATATCCTCTATCTGGGCCTAGCAAGGGAACGTCTAATCCTCCTCCTCCTCCTCCTCCTCCTCCTCCTCATGGTTTGCCCAATAATGGCCACTATATATCCTCTATCTGGGCCTAGCAAAGGAACGTCTAATCCTCCTCCTCCTCCTCCTCCTCCTCCTCCTCATGGTTTGCCCAATAATGGCCACTATCCTCCATTTGGGCCTAGTAAGGGAACCTCTGACCCTCTTCCACCTTCTCATAGTTTGTCAAAAAACAGCCACTACCCTCCATCTGGGCCTAGCAAGGGAACGTCTGATCCTCCTCCACCTCCTCATGGTTTGCTTAATAATGGCCACTATCCTCCATCTGGGCCTAGCAAGGGAACCTCTAACCCTCTTCCACCTCCTCATGGTTTGCCAAAAAATGGTCACTACCCTCCATCTTGCACCTAGCAAGGGAACGTCTGACCCTCCTTCACCTCCTCATGGTTTGCGCAAAAATGGTCACTATCCTCTATTTAGGCCTAGCAAGGGAATGTCTGATCCTCCTCCTCCTCCTCATGGTTTGCTCAATAATGGCCACTATCCTTCATCTGGGCCTAGCAAGGGAACCTCTGACCCTCCTCCACCTCCTTATGGTTTGCCAAAAAAATGGCCACTACCTTTCATCTGGGCCTAGCAAGGGAACGTCTGACCCTCCTCCTCCTCCTCCTTATGCTTTGCCAAAAAAAATGACGCTACCCTCCATCTAGGCATAGCAAGGGAACGTCTGACCCTCTTCCTCCTCATGGTTTGCCCAATAATGGCTACTATCCTCCATCTGGGCCTAGCAAGGGAACGTCCGACCCTCCTCCTCATGGTTTGCCCAAAAATGGACACTACATATCCTCCATCTAGGCCTAGCAAAGGAACATCTGATCCTCCTCCTCCTCCTCATGGTTTGCCCAATAATGGCCACTATATATCCTCTATCTGGGCCTAGCAAGGGAACGTCTAATCCTCCTCCTCCTCCTCCTCCTCCTCATGGTTTGCCCAATAATGGCCACTATCCTCCATTTGGGCCTAGTAAGGGAACCTCTGACCCTCTTCCACCTTCTCATGGTTTGTCAAAAAACAGCCATTACCCTCCATCTGGGCCTAGCAAGGGAACGTCTGATCCTCCTCCTCCTCCTCATGGTTTGCTTAATACTGGCCACTATCCTCCATCTAGGCCTAGCAAGGGAACCTCTAACCGTCTTCCACCTCCTCATGGTTTGCCAAAAAATGGTCACTACCCTCCATCTTGCACCTAGCAAGGGAACGTCTGACCCTCCTTCACCTCCTCATGGTTTGCGCAAAAATGGTCACTATCCTCTATCTAGGCCTAGCAAGGGAACGTCTGATCCTCCTCCTCCTCCTCATGGTTTGCCCAATAATGGCCACTATCCTTCATCTGGACCTAGCAAGGGAACCTCTGACCCTCCTCCACCTCCTTATGGTTTGCCAAAAAAATGGCCACTACCTTTCTTCTGGGCCTAGCAAGGGAACGTCTGACCCTCCTCCTCCTCCTCCTTATGCTTTGCCAAAAAAAATGACGCTACCCTCCATCTAGGCCTAGCAAGGGAATGTCTGACCCTCTTCCTCCTCATGGTTTGCCCAATAATGGCTACTATCCTCCATCTGGGCCTAGCAAGGGAACATCCGACCCTCCTCCTCATGGTTTGCCCAAAAATGGCCACTACATATCCTCCATCTAGGCCTAGCAAAGGAACATCTGATCCTCCTCCTCCTCCTCATGGTTTGCCCAATAATAGCCACTATCCTCCATTTGGGCCTAGCCGACCCTCCTCTCCCTCCTCATGCTTTTATTCCAGTTAAGGACTAAGAATGTTGGATCTCTAAGAACTAAGCCTTTTATTTGTCCACACAATAACTATTACCCCAATGTCACTTCTTGCTCAAACTCTACATTTTTAGCACATACCATTATTTCTATGGTGTAATGAATTATAAACCTTATTCTTAGTATTTGCTCTCTCTCTCTCTCTCTCTCTCTCTCTCTTACTCTCTCTCTCTCTCTCTCTCTCTCTCTCTCTCTCTCTCTCTCATAAATTCACAATATATTGCATCAAAGTAGTCAACACTATACTGGAGACCATGGTAGTTAAGAAATGAAATATTTTGGCGCGGAAATTGTACTTTACCACCCTAAATTATACCCTATATTATAGTTTGCACCATAAACATTTCAAATGCACGTTTTGCACCCTAAGCTATGACCCTTGTCACACTTTGCACCACAACATTAAGTTTGTTATCAACTTGGTTGGAAGTTCAAAGTTTAGGGTATAAAGTGTAATTAGAAGTATAGTTTAGGGTGGTAAAATTTAATTTATCGTTTGTTTTTAAAGGATTGAGAAGATAGGCAATTAGGTCTTTTCACGTGGTGCCATATTTTTCCATCCAAGTTAACGGCAAACTTGATGTCAGGGTGCAAAGTGTAACAACGATCATCTTTCAGGGTGCAAAACTTACATTCGAAAAGTTTATGATGCAAAGTATAATCAGGGTATAGTTTAGGGTAGTAAAGTGTAATTTTTTCTATTTTGGTATTGATTAATAATGGTGTATCATTTTGGGGTTAGCTTAAACCTCATTTATTGATTCATCTTAATTAAGGGTTTAGACATTTGTTAGTGAAATTTATGCGTTTTTGGATGACCAAAACTCTTGTGAGTGTGACGAGATGTAAAAATAAATAAAAATTAACACACCCGTAAACTACATCTCATCACACTCCTATAAATTTGGTGATGGGAAAATGCAATAATTTCACTTACAAATGCATAAACCTTAAATTAAGATGAATCAAAAGTTTTTTTTTTTTTTTATAACAAAAAAGTTTTTGAGCATGCACGTAGCGCGTGCAAAGAGGCTAGTGTCACTTAGGATCTATCTAAAAAATTGAAGCTACGCATGCATAGTGTTCCTTTAAATTTGGCGAACAATTCACATGTTAGTGATCCTTTTAATTTGGTGCACTGATTTTTTTATTCTTTTTCAACTTTATTTTTGTTGATACATTAAGAGGATAGAGAAAGTTAGTTATCACCTTTACGCAATTTCAAAATTACCCTTATTAAATCGGTATGCTCAAATCATTGTATATCAGTGTATCTCTATATATTAAGAGGATTTAAAAAGTTAGTTATCATTATCTAAATTGTCAAAATTACCCCTAATCTAATTAGATAGTATTTTTTACTAAAAAATGAGATTAAAATCGTTGTTTAATAATATTCAAAAAGAAGAAAAACTATCAAATTGATTTCCTATAACTTCCCACTAGAGTCTTAGACAGATACAAATTCCTCACCTGTGTAAAAAGCAAAAAGCCTCCAATCCCCTGAGTCACAACTTCGCATCCCACGTCTGACAAATTACAAACAAAAACCCTTCCCAATTCTTCCCAAAAGATGAATATGGTGTACAAGGAAACTTCCCATTACAAACAAATAATTTTCTCACACTTCCTATCACAAACTACAAACTCTTCCAAGGATTACTATTCCTAATTGAAATATGAATTGTGTCAGGCAGCTACTCTTTGTATGATGCAGTGTTTGTGGTTTAATTGAATAGAAGAGCCAGAAAATTTTGTGCGGCACTAAGGGAAAAAATGTGATTTTTATTTATTTAT
Organism: Lithocarpus polystachyus; assembly: GCA_033629205.1. Classification (NCBI taxonomy): domain Eukaryota; kingdom Viridiplantae; phylum Streptophyta; class Magnoliopsida; order Fagales; family Fagaceae; genus Lithocarpus; species Lithocarpus polystachyus. The sequence goes on along the minus strand of CM066163.1, from coordinate 9,460,180 downwards.
TTTCATGTTTGAATGGTTTTCTCTTCACAACTGTTTGTACTACTTTTTTTTTTTCATTTTAGTGACTGTCTTTTCTCTGTCCGAAATAAAAATTACCATGTGCGTGGTTTAATTGAATAGAATAGAAAAAGGAAAATGCCTTCATGCTAGTGTTTTATTATTTTATTGGACTGGAATATCATGGTTAAATTGATTACCATAAATGCAATATTTGAGTTTTTCCCTTGCCTATAATAACTCACATATCAGATATTAAACTGATAAAAACAGATACTACATTTGATCTTAGCCAAAAGGTCGAACAGATATACACCACTATTAGTTTATTTAAAATCTTCTCGCCTCTTCTTTTATGTGTACGTGTTAAAATACTTAATATTCTTAAAAAAAAAAAAAAAAAGTTAATTGGACTATGATGGGTTTGACTTAAATTGAACTACTCTTATTTTGTTGTTGTTAATAGAAAATGACAAAATGTGATATAATTGCCCAAAAGAATCATCATTGCGAATTTGTCGTGTCTGTTAAATTGTTAATGCAATTAGATTTCTCTTCCTGTGTCTTCTTTGAGGGGGAAAACTTCTTTCAGTTTCGAACAGACCTTTCCGTTTCTCTTTCAATTTCAAGTTTTTGCTAATGTAATTAGATTTCTTGCTAATGGGGTAAACCAATTAATATGATTAGTAAAAAAAAAAAATGTTTTTAAAATCCACATTGCACGTAGCCGATGTAAACATGCATATTTTGAAATTTAAACTAAAAAACTTAAACCGTATCATTTTTTTTTTAATCCAATTGAAGAACAATGCCAAATGCCTAGCTAAATGCCGCAGTTGAATTAGAGTTTGTTTATGATTTGCATTTAAGTTTGACTATTCTTCTTTCTCCAAAAAAAAAAAAAAGTTTGACTATTCTAATTCATTTTTATATTATTTTAATTTGTTTATTTGTGTCCCTTTTTTAAAAAAAAAAAAGTTTATATGTGCTGTTCAAAAGGTTGGATTCTTTGCAAGAACTTGATGTAAAATGCACACGGCTGAGGACTTTGTGATGTTGAAGCTGGGTGTATTGGTGGTATATAAAAGATGAGTAATACTATAGTCACAAATTATTTTACAACAATGTTACAAATTGTTGATGTAGGCAATTTTTACTAGTTTTTATATGAGCTCACTACTAACATCATTTTTTTACTTACCAATAACCACTCACCATATATATCAGCAATTTGCAAAAATTATTGTAAAATAATTTGCAACTTTAGAATTTTCCATAAAAGATCGACATCAATCAATTTTTCATTATAATACATTCACATGGAGGAGGGAGACTCAAACACGGTCAATTAATACTCCTTTGTGTGTTTGAAGCTCTATTATTTACGTGAACTTTATCCATATCATATAGGTATGGGTAAGTTTTTAATAAATTACAACTTATTTTTGTCTCAAGAAGCCAATATTCGTTTTTTTTTTTTTATTCAACAAAATTTGTCTATAAAGTTAGTTGTAACAAATGGCTACAACTTCACTCAATATCATTTTATTGGATTTAAATCTTAACAAATACACCATTGGATTAAATTTTCTTATTATATTCTCCATGAATGAAAAATTTGTAAATGATCAGAGATCAATAGTTATGTCATTAATTAAATGTTAAAAGTTCAAGTTTTTGTAGTATAAAATCATGCATAAAAAATAAGCTTATAGATCAAATAGTAAATAACATTTTATTAACATAAAATTTAGTATTCATGTTAAGAACATAAAGAACACGCAATCTAATAGTCAGATTTTCAAAATATATAGTTATATTAATTTTTTTAGTGAAAATTGTAATCATTGGTTACAACTTATAGCCAAACTTTGTCTTTTTTAATTTTTCTATAGATATAAAAGAGGTTATCGATATTCATTTTTACTTTACTTTGAGCTAAATCTCATCACACTCCTTGAGAATTTGGTGATCGGCAAACTCATAAATTACATAACAAACATACAAACCTAAATGGAGATATATGAACAATTTTGACAATAAAAAAAATAAAAAATAAAAAAGCTTCTAAGTATATTTGAACCATGCAGGAACAACATTACTTGTATGAAATTGTTTCCAATTAAGAAAAAAAATAGTCTTTTTAAATCTTGATAGAATAGATTTTTCATTTTGCAACTACTTATATTTTAATGGTATGGCAATATATATTTCTATGCATTTCTTGGATATAAGTTTTAGATTTTTTTTTTTTTTTTTCCCCTGTGTAAGTAGTGTGATTGTCGTCGGAACCTTTTTTTATTACATAAGTTTGAAGGAATTGGATGATACATATTTTTTAGTTAGTTCCCTATGATTACATAAATTTGAAGGAATTGAATGATGCATTTTTTTAATATATATTTTTTAATATTTTGGATCCATAAGAGCCAACCCCAAAATTTAAACCTCATCTCTTCAAATTTAAACCTCATTTCTTCTCACTTCCCAGTTCCCACTACATTTGTATATATCTCTTCTCCTTTTTCAAATTGAAAAGGTCAAAAAACCAAATTCTTTCACGTTCTATTCACCCTCAAACGTAGCAGTCTTAGTCCATAAGTCTTCTTTTTTTTACACCACCAAAATTTCGGGAAACTACCCTAAAATTAAACAGTTACAAACTTCTCATTTTTCTAGATTCTCTAATTTTAAGGTTTTCTTCTTCTTTTTTTAAGCAAAACTTGAAACTGTTACAATTTTTAGCGCATTGAACTTTTCAAAATTTACTAATTACAAAATTTTAAAAGATAATTTATAAAATAAAAAATAACTTATCATTTATCATCTATATATATATATATATATATATAGATATATACTTATTGTTTAAGAGCCTTCAAAGTTGTGAATACTAAGTTTTAAATTTCCCAAAATACTCTCATATTCAAGTGCTTTAAAAAGTACTAGCCTAAGAGATAGAACCGTGCGCATTGAACAAGATGCTGGTAACCACTCAAAAATTGTTATGGGTGACCTTTGTGATTTTCCTCGCTTTTCCTACTGAGGGTAGAATGCTTTCAACGGATCAAGAAACCAACTTGGTGCATGCCGAGAATGCAAAAAGGGTTCTTTTTGAGAGGCTGAGTTTTGGGACGTTGCAAAGAGGCCCTGCTCCTCCATCTGGGCCTAACCCCCTTCCACCCAGTCTAGCTAAGCCTGATAGAGATGCCATGCCTCCCCCTCCCGGTCCCATTGCTAATCATTCTTGAGAACTAAGCCTTTTATTAAGCCCATACCATAACTATTACTTAAATGTCACCTCTTGCTTCAACTCTGCAATGCCCGATGCCTACTCTACTATTTCCATGGTGCAATAAATTATAAGCCTTCTTATTCTATGTATTTGCACTCCAAGACTTCTTATTCTATGTATTTCTATGGTGTAATATGTTATAAACTGTTAATCTTAAGTACAAATGCTATTCTAATAATAAATTGCCAAGATTATTATGAACCGGCAAATTGCCAAGTTGTGGGTTAAGTTGTCTTTTGCCAGCTATTTGAGTTTTTCCTTTTTTCATTTTGTTAGGTAAGGTAACGTAGTTACTCATGCCTTAGCTTAGAAAGCAAAAATTTCTTTTTTGTTGTTTGTTTGGATGGAGTCTATTCCACCAAGCCCAAATAATGTTTTTGCCTGATTTACCAATATCTTAATAATGTTTTGGATGATCTTTTTCTCAAACAAAAAAAAAAAAAAAAAAAAAAAAAAAAAAAAAAAAGAAGACTGTTTGGGAGTGTTCAAGCGAAGACAGAATATTGCTATTATCTTTTACAAGATTATGAATCTTGCAATGGCTAGAGGCAAATAATTAGTGTCTTCTGTATACTTCAAAAAGTACATAATTCAGACCTATGTCAATAGTAGGTTTAATAACAAGGAGAGTAGATTCGGTTTCAGCCCAAAGAATGATACCCTGCGAATCATCTGCAGTAATAACATGAATAACATTAGAAAATTTTCAAACCGCTGCCATGAAAAATCCATTATGACAATTAATGTCAAAAATAAATTTGATGCTTCGATTCGTCATAATGCGGCAAGAAGTTTATTAGGGAGTAAATATTTCAGTTGATTGGCAAGAAGTTTAAAATTATCTTGTAAGAGCATTCTCATCTGGAAATTCTATTTTATCCTATTTTACCATCTTAAAAAGTTATTTTATCAATTAAATTATATCATTTTACAATATACCCAACGTCCCAATTTTTATTTTACAATACAACACATTAAAATAATATATCTACACAATGAAATAATAATTTCAAAACATAAATAAAAGCCAGAAATGAGACACGGAGAGAGAGACAGAGATTGAGACATGAGACAGAGAGTGCGAGGAGAGAGGACTGAATAAAAAAATATTATTTCCTTTTACAATTGTGCTACAATACTATCACAAATTTGTGATGGTATTGTAGCACAATTCTAAATTTTTTTAGGATACCAGACCAATACAAGACCAAATGTTGGGGCCTTTAAGTACTTTAATGCTAAAATTTGCTTACATATGCCATTTGCAAGGCCAATTGTGAATGCTCTAAGCCATGTTGTATAGGATGATTGATTTGAAGCTGTGTATTGTTGTTGTTAGAGATGTATCAGCCCAAGTAATCAAGGTCCAAGTCCAGTCATGCTTAGTGTGCAAGCCAAGACATATACTTAAGACCGAATCGGATAATTTCTTATGTCCTTATTTTAAGTAAAATTCCTATGTTACAATAACAACAATAAGGCAAGACTTAGGAACAGTACTTAGGTGTTGTTTTTTAGGTTCCTCTTTTAAGATTCTGCCATGTGGATTTTTTCTCATGGAATAGAAGTGAATTTTTTAGTTAAGTAGCCACATGACTGAATTTTAAGAGAAGAACTTAAGGAACAGCACATAAGGTACTGTACCTAAGTTTTGTCCAAAACAATAAATTATAAGAGGCTTAATTCTACATTAACTATAGTTAATAAACTTGCACTACAAGTTTTCGTCTGCTTGCACACCAAGCATAACTGTGCTTGGGCCTTGATTATTTGGGCTGATATATCTATAATAGTGGTAACACAAGTAGATTTTAAGGGTCTATTTGGTTGGAAGGGTGGAAAAATAGAAGGATAAAAAAATGAAGAAAAGATAGAAAAGTACGAGGATGAAAAAATTTAGTTTTCTTTCATATGTGTTTAGTTTGGTGGAAGAAAAAATGGAGAGATAGAAAACTCATTTGTTTGGCTGAGAAAAAAAATTAAAGGATGGAAAATGAAATTGGTGTAAATTGTTTCATATGCCCTTATTAAAAAATTGTGCTCAATTAAAAAAAAAAAACAATCAATCAATCAATCAAAAATAAATCCCACCAAATTTATTAAAACAAAAATCATGACCAATTAAAAATAAAAATGTGGGTTTCAGCTAGTTCAACTAGTAAAGTCTAAGTCTCAGATGGTCAAATAAAAGATCTGGGGTTCAATCTCCGCCTACAACTAAAAATGATTGGTGTCTTGATCTGATGATAAAAAGCTATCATCAGTAGTAGACGTCATAGGTTGAAACTCTCTTTCAAAAAAAATAAATAAATAAAAGCAAAAAAAAAAAAAAAAAAAAAAAAACCGTGCCCACTTAAAAAAAGATAAAGAGGCGGCCCGTTACACAGAGATAGAAGACAAAAACAAATAAAGAAAAAGACAAAAATTGACATAGGCATGTAATATAACTAATGTTAAAGAAGGAGGGTTAATTTTGTAAATGAGAGGCTAAGGGCTAGGGTTAAAGTCTCTAAGAAGGAGTTTTAGACATATATACACTTAAATTAAGGATTTAGAGAAGAAGCAGAGGGATTTAGAGGAGTTCTAACTATTTTAAGAGAAGAAGCAAAGGGATTTAGAGGGATTCTAACTATTTCTAACCCCTCATTTTTAATTCTCCCAAATTGGAGAGATTTGGAAGGAGAGTAGAAGACAGAAATTCTTGACAAAATAAATTAATTACCCAACGTGTAATTTTATAGAGGTAATAACATGTTATTTGTGAGTGGGTTTCGGATCTAAGGGCTCTTTTTACTTAAGTTTTAAAGTGTTGCTCACAACGTGTTTGATAAAATGCTAGAGTGAGTCTAGACCGTGAACTTGCATAAATTTTTATCTCAATGGTGATTTTAGTGCAGTATGGATTTGTGTTTCTTGTTTATTTTTCTCTAAACACTAGCAATCCTGTTAGTTATTGATATATGGATGAGCTATTGTTAGTTTTTTTTTTTTGTTGATAACAGGATGAGCTATTGTTGGTTAATTCTAGATTGTGTATACTGTGTAAGTCTGATTTTGTGGTCAGGTTTTTTTTTTTTTATAGCCTGGCATACATGTGTACAACCCTCTTCATATTATGCTGCAGATCCAGCCTTTGGGTAGGATGATTGAAAATTTCTTTATCCTTGTTTTAAATTTTACAGTGTGTGGATGTTGCAATTTGCAAATAGACCAATATTGCAAGTCCATTTTCAAATAGAAATAAAATTATCTATTTAAATATACTTAACTATTTCCTCTCTTCACATCCTAATTTTTAAAACATCCAAACAAGAGGAAGGGTTAATTATATTCCCTCCTCCTCTCTTCACATCCTAATTTTTAAAACATCCAAATAAAAGGAAGGGTTAATTATATCCCCTCCCCCTTACTTAATTTCTTAACGTATCTAAATAAGGTGGAGAATAGCCATCTGCTCTCCTCCCCCTCCAAACTTAGCAGTAGAGTGACAATCATGCCACCGTTCTTATTAAGAAAATGAGACTTAATCACATTATACCTTCATGGAAATATACAATAATTTTCTCCATTATTTGATTTATTTCTGTGTAATGTGAGATTAACCATACGCCCGTAAAACATACTCATACAATCAAATATCACAAGTTGACTGACGATAGGTATCGTGTGATCAGGTAATTAATGAGGAGGGTTATATCGTACTTGAAGATACCTTAATGGAATGCTCTTGTTAATTGTTTATAGGTTTGACTCTTTGTCGAGACTAATGTGTATGGAAAAAACATAGCTACTGCTGTGACTGTGAGGCACTATTAATTATGGTGCCACCGCAATGACACCATAATTTTTACTAGAATTTGAGCTTGAGTTGGGCTTCAATAGCTACCTCTCTCAACAATTCAATCCAAAAAAAGAGCATTATGCCCAACATTATGGCCGAAGAGTGAATTTACTGGCATGGGACAATGAGGCCTGGAATGGCCAAGCTTGCCAGAACAGCTTGTAATACGAGGGTTCAGGTGAAAATCCTCCCACCCTTGCAATGGGTGGAAGTGGAACCTAAAAAACACATCTTGAAAAGGAGTACTTCCAGGCTAAAAGGAGCATTGTTAAGCTAAAAGCTCATACTTACTATGCGGGGAACTAAATGAAACAACTAACAAATCTTCTTTTATCATCTTAAATAAGTGCAAGAGTGTTTTCTTTTTCTTTTCTTTTCTCCACCTCTAAAATATGCACAAAAGATCTTACTACAGCAATTTGTTATTGGAAGATGATGCTTCACATCATATGTAGTTTAGCAACCAAAACATGTACAAGTGAGAAAAGGGAGGAAGGACATTAAAACGGTCTTTGGTAAAACACATTTTTAGGCTCACCAAGGCCAAATGATTGACCATGCTTTGTAACAAAAGCTACACAATGAATTTTCAGAGTGCAAACATGCATTCACCAGGGAATTATATCAAATTCGTGGGGCATGAAATCTTCACTTGGTCTGTAGTATTTATCTGGGGAATACAGGCCTAAGTTGGATACTTGGCTACTGTAAAGGCATGCAAATCTCTCAACCTGCATCATGTAAAACACAAGAAAGAAAAATAAAACTTAGATTTTATCCCACAAACCTTGTGTTACCGTCCAGCAATTATGAAAAAGCTTATTCAAAACAATGGTCTAGACAACTGCCAGAAAACCTGATGCGCGAAGCGTGAGTTCTGATAACCAGTCTTCATGAGTTGTCCCCAGACTTTATGAAACTGTAATTATTCACAAACAAAAGATGTCACCAGAACTGATGCAAAGTCCAATTAATATACTCTGTACCAGAATAATAAAACGTAAAGTGAGCGAAAATAATCTCCTGGGAAAAGTTTTCTACCTTTTGGTGACATTCCCGTTGGCTCTGTTGATGAGTTAGTCGGACTTGCTCCCTTTGAGACTAAAAATAAATTTAAAAAAAAATAAATAAAAAAGGAACACTATTAATAAATTTTACACAGTGATATTCACCATGGCTACACTCAGCACTTAAATGGCCTAACCTCCAATTCATCTAGCCCTGAAGAAATCTTTTTCTCATCAACATTGACATCTTCAAACCTGAAAAAGGAATGCCAATACTATGTAAAATAGCTACAAAGCTAGTAAGCATGAGATATGACTGCCCAGATAGATAATTACTTGAGAGACCACTTCAAACGATGTATTTTGTCCTCAATTTGGTCGCGCTGGTTCCTTAACAATCGTAGTTGCTGCACAAAACCAATGTAAATTACAATATGATTCCGATAAATACTAGCACGCCAAGTAGTTTATGTGACAGAACCTATTGTCCCCACCTGCTTACCAATCATTTCATAAGCATACTTAATAAACCAATTCACTTGACAATTATAATGAACTGAACTTCTGTTAAAAGTAAGCAAAAGATAAAATTTGCAACAAAAACCTTGCGGGTATCCCTTAATTCCCAAAGAAGTTCAACCTCCCTCTCAAGCTCTGGTACAACAAGCATTGTTCTCCACCCTGTCCACAAGAACACAAATCAACAACCAAACCAATGTACAAGATATAATCAATATTATAATATTCATTTTACAAATATCCTAAAAGTACCTTGATATAGTATGATGGAAGCATCATTTAATATAAGATATTCAAGAACTTTGCACAACGTTAATAAAAGTAATGGTACAAATAATAAGCAAATGAGATTTAATAAAAATAATATCCACGCCTTGTAAGGTTTCTCTTGCCATGTAGAAAAAAAATCGACAATCCTACCTTTTTTTTTTCAATTATTGAGAGAGAGAGAGAGAGAGAGAGAGAGAGAGATTTGAAAGGGAAAATAAGAACATATTATACCAAGAACCTTTTTGCTGCGTAAAATATCTCCATAGATATGATCCCCAACATAGAGAACCTGCAAAAAAGTAAAACGCATTTGAACTAAGTACTTCGATGTACAAGAATCAAGAGTTAGCAAACAACAGCTTAATAACTGTCCTTAAGGATCAATAACTACTTGGAATGAAATCTATCAGATGTCCAAAGCTAAGGTTTGCAATGATCAAATTTTAAAGTATCAAAACAGGAACCAGTTTAATAGGTAAGTTTAACATTATTCCTTCTTGCCATCTATGTTCTACAGAACTACAGTTCACCTGTGAACTTGAACCAATTGAGAGTAGTTTGTGCAGATGACCAACACTGCCTCCCTGAAAATTATAAGCTATGATTCAATCTTCATTCAAATCATAAAAGTATACCAACATTTTATTAAAAAAAAAAAAATCTGGCAGTGAAGTCACATTATTATATCAAAACAGTAGCCAAAGTAGATAGCAATGCACAAGAGAACCTGGAAAACTCTGCACATCTTATTTGGCCCCATAAATGATAATGTTGGTGAAGAACTTCCCACCTTATTAATAAAAATATAAAATGAATTAACAAAAAGAACAAAATCAAAAAATCAAATGCTAGACAAGAACTGACAACACTGTTATACTGACCTGAGCCATAGGAGAGCCATTATCAGTATTAACCAGCATCCCAGACTCAGGTTCAACTTCAAATAAATTTGTGCGATTGTCCTCATGGAAAAATCCTGGCTTTGCACTGTAAGGATAATTGCCTCTATAAGGTTAGAAGCGGAAATACTAAGCAAATAAACAAAAAGCTGTACATGTAAAATAATATTTCAATAAATCAAAACCAAAGTCCATTGACTTGCTTCATATGAGCAATTTCGATAATGATGGAATTTGTTTAGATCCAGTTGAATATTACAGGATACACGGACTTCTTGTTTTAGTTGTAGTTGCTTGCTTTTGATGCAAGTTAAAAACATGTTGTAACTTCATTACTAAATAGTGGCTAGACAAACAATATTTATCCAGGGATTAATGACTGTTGCATGCTCATTATATGGTTGTAAAAACTTAATATTCATCCTCTTATAATAATAAAAAACATAATATTCATTCAAGCCAGTACCGGACTTATTCAAAATTGTTACTTAAACCCTAAACTTGACTCCAAACTCAGTGACATGTTTAAGGGATGCAAAGAAGAACATTTCAAGGAAGATATATTGTGGGCTATCAAAAATTTAACAAAGAAAAGTAAAAATTGATTGCTAAAGAAATGCTTAAAGAACAATTAAGAAAAAAATAACTGAGATTAAAGCAAACTAGAAAAGTGTGTAGTATGTTACAGTTTATAATATACCTGCCAGTGATTACAACATCAAAGTACTGAAGCCAGTCGAAATTGATCGGGTTACTACCATTGATAGTACGGGATTCACATAGAAAATTCATCACAATGTTCGTATAGTCCCACAAACTGCAATAGATAATCAAGGTTTCTCATCATGTCACTTCAAACAATAAATGAAAATTCTCATACTTATACAAGTATTTTAATTTTATGTCTTCTTTACTAATCTTCATTAACCTCAAGCATAATTCCATTTAAAGACATCTGAAAAGTGAACTAATTCTTGATCGATGTGTGCTCTAGATGTAACTATAATATTTGAAAAGGTTTAAGAGAAACAAAATACCTATTTGTCACCAAGAATGTAGCACGACCAGAATCTCTGAGCATTTTCAGCATTGGCACTATTGCGGTATCTTCATTGATATATCTAGTTGGGAATTTACCAAAAAAACAGTGAGAATATATTTAATTAAAAATAGACATAAGCACCTAATAATTTGACTAATCAATTGACGTCAGACAGAAACCTCATGAACAACCTTCACTACAAATTAGTATGGTTCCATCCTTACCTTTTAGGATCTTTTGCAACCATTTGCTTTAAAGTTCCATCACGATGGCACAAATCAACTGCAGCTCGCACATCTTTGTACATCCGAGAATAACTGGAAGAACAATTATAGAACATTGGTATAGCACAAAGTAAATAAGTACATAATAATGAATACAACTAAATAATAAAAGTAGTGGTCTATGCCAGCTCATATCAGTGAACACCACCTGGCAACATTACATTTTAAAAATTTCACATGTAATCCTAGTTGGATGAAGTTCAAAATATTTTCAATTGCGCTTTAATTCAAATCTTATAATGACTCATGTGAATATGTAAGTATATGAAGATATTTGCCACCATATAGTTAGTTATGACAAAAGGCATTAAGGAAGCCAAAACAAACCAAAATGAATAAGAAGAAGAAGCAATGCTCTTACTCAGCACCCGCTGGAACTTTTCCAGGATTATTGTCCCGGTAGTCAACCAGTTGAGCAAACAAGTAGGCTTCAGCTAGTGAAAAAAGGGTATCAATAAGAGCATAGTCAGGCTCGTCAAATGAATCCCGTATCAAAGTATTTCCATAAGTCCCAACTTTTTCTTCCTTTGACAGCTCCTTGAATCCATGGTAGGCTACTTTCACGTACTTATGCCGATCCATCTGCATAAGGCACACCAATTAATTCAAGTACTATATCCATGAAATCAAACAAAAAAATTACAAATGATACCCAAGCAAAATTAGGCAACAAAACAGGATTGACCTTCAAGATGTTGCCTCTCTTTTTATCAAGTACCAAGCCTCTGACCATGTATTTCCAATCAAATGACCAGCCCAGCAACTGCAGAGGATCATTGTTCTTAATAAGCCAACCACATAGTGCAATTGTAAGAGTAAATAAGTAAATTTAATTTAGTAAAAGGTACGAAAGTAAAGTAGTAATGGACACATAACATATCAACATAAGAAAGATTTGCTATATCAATTGAAACACACATTAACTAGGCATCATTTAAACTATTTATTATGCAAAACACTATCAGTAATGGAACTGTAAGCATAGATGAGAAAATAGACGAACCTCACAAGGGTATCCCAAATCATTCACCAATTTTTTTATCGTGCCTTCATAAGCAAGGGATTCAAAAGTCTCAGGCTTGTATTGTGCCAAAGTGTAATCCATATCAAACCCAACAGCAACGATGCTCTTCATGTTTAACGATCTGTTACAAAAGATACGCTTTCCTATTTCAATCTTACGTCCGCCTTCGGGAGATGACCATACACATGGTTTCTGACCTTGATCAATGTTTCCCAAATGAAGAAAATGTGATGATTGATCACCAACAACAGTCCCACGACTCTCGTTCATTGGATAACTGGCATGCAATTGGCTTGATCCTGACAGATTTAGCAGGGAAAGGGGAGGGAGAATAAAAAAAAATTAGCTTCTGATGGTGATTGAAAATAATATTAGTATGAAAGTTGGAACAACTCCTAGGCCAAGTCAGGATCAAATATTCAAACATCATGGGCGAGAATAGGGTAAGTAGATACATAATTTTGAGTGTGATCAGACAACTAAAAAACAGAATGACCAAGTTGCTTGTGATAGATTGATCGACATAAATCAAGAATGCATAATACACATGTCTTTCATATTTACATTGCTTATGACATTATGTCCATAAATTTAAAGATGCTGTGCACCAAAATTCCAAAAATAGGCTTCTAACTAAAGCCATATTAACAAATAACGTTTGTACACATCTAGTTTACAGTATCAAGATAGATCCATTTTAGTTATTAAATCCATTCTACATGACAATTTCTCACTTCATGAGCTATAAAAGACAAAATTAGGTTAATTCATCTAAATCAAATTTCCCACACTTGCAAAAGGCCAAGAAATTTTTAAAAAATTCCTTCTGATTAATTCTGTATTGGCATGTTCATATGGATACCAACCACCTCATACGAAGAAAACCAATCACATTGTGTGAATACATGATACAGAGTCATACAACAGAACTAATTAATTTAATCCACACCCTCTTTAAGCAGCTGGGTAGGTCTGCCTACTTCAATCTAAAGGTGGAAATGAACAGTTCTATATCCTCATTTCCTGTAACTCACTTCTCATCTCAACACATTCTTTTCTTTTACAAAGATGATTAGAACATTAAAAAAAAAAAACCAATTCTTTAAATTCTTTTTGCAAAAAACAAAAACCTTGACAATTTTTTCACTCCAAGGGCTATTAAAAAATAACAAAATTAGGCATGTTCATATGGATACCAACCGCCAAATACAAAGAAAACCAATCACATTCTTTGAATACATGTTCCATTATAGAACCTACCAGATTAATTTAATTCTCACTCTCTTTTTAAATTAACTTAATCTATCTACATCCTCATTTCCTAGTCACTCACTCCTTCCTTCTCCTCGTCCAACGCATTCTTTTCTTATACAAACATGATAATAAAAAGAAAACACAAGAAACCAAAATTCTTGAAATTTTTTTTTCCCACAAAACAAAAACCAAAAAAAAAAAAAAAAAGACATACAAACAAACTTGACTGATCTTACCTGCGTTGTCCAATCAAAAAAGCACAAAGTGCACCAAGCTAAGTTCCAACTCTAGGAATAATCCTCCAAGCTAGGCTCCAAGAAACACCTAAAAAATCAATTTTTTTTCTCAATTAAACAATCTAAATCAGTCCTATAAACCTAATATTCTAAACCAATCCCACCAACATAACTCCAATAATTTTATTTTTCGCCCATATCATGAAAAAAGAATCCCAAGAATTAAGAATCCAATTCCACAAGACTTTGAAAACATTGATCATCAAAAACCTCAATAAATAAAAAAAAGCTTAAACCCTAGCTGGCTATCTATGTATCTACAACTAACCAATAACTAACTCACCAAACAAAAATTAACGCATTAATTGTGCATAAACAGCCAAACACGCAGCAAAACATACGAATACGAATAGTTCAAAAAATACGAGTGCGTAATACGTACCTGAGGAGTGAAAACGTTTTCTTTTTCCAGGAGAGATAGCGGATTTGGATAGGAATTGGGAGGAGAAAGTGAGGGAGGGCGAGGGAGAGGAAGAGAGGAAGGGAGAGAGGAAAGAAAGACAAAATGAAACGGAAACGGAAACGGGGTTCCTGGGAATTCGCATGGCGGGAATTTATATAGGCATTGTGTTGTTGGGAATGTCGAGGAGGGAGTGGGAAAGACTAGAAATAAAAGAAGAGAGGAATATGATACTGATGGAAAAGATTCGATTAGGATTGGGATTGAGATTGGGATTGAGAATAAGAATGAGATACTATTTCTATTACTACAATAATAATAATAATAATTACACGAAGAAGAATAATAATAATAATTACAAGCAGTTGGAAAGTCGAACATTTGGTGGGAAAATGGGAAAGAGGAATTCTTGGGGATTTAGGATTCGCGTCCAGATTCTGGAATTGGAAAATCCATTTTGTGACGGAAGGGGAATCAAATTCCAGTACGAGTGTGGGAATGTGCAATTCATTTTCCGGGCTTGGGGTTTTCTTTTCTTTTCTTTTTTAATTAATTAAAAGAAAATTTTTCTCTCAGCGGGAAAACGTTGAAGGACAATTGGGAATTTGGTTTTCTTGGGGTAATGGATTGCTCTGCCACGTGGGATGGTTTGGAAATTTTTATGAATGGTTCTTCTTTCTTTCTGTTGTTATCTTTTCCGGTTTCATGCAAACAACCAAACAAGTTAAAAGACTGGTTAGCGTGTAAAGTAAACTGGCGGGTAAACTAAACGTTTTCGTTTTCTTTAAAAATAATTGGGAGTAAAAAGATTAAAAAATAGAAAATAAAATTTTAATTTATAAATCTTGAGAAATGTTACACACACGATATTTTCACAATACGTTTATAACAAATCATAGTTAGTTAGTTATTATTGATTCTAATTTGAACTTATCACTAAAGTTTTTTTTTTTTTTTTTTGCCCCACTAATAATAATCTGTAACAATTTAAATCACAGTTTGAGAAGGTTAAATAGCTCTTAATTTTTTTTTAAAGAAAGAAGATAATTAGGCTTAATTTGTCATAATAGCTCTTAATTTTAATGAATTTGTCATAATTAAGAAATTAAATAGCTCTTAATTTTTTTTTTAATGAATTTGTCAATTTGTGATTTAAATTGTTACTTTGAAACTATTATTTTTTGCAACCTTCTCAAACTGTGATTTAAATAGTTATAATTAGGCTCTTAATTTTTTTTTAAAGAAAGAAGATAAGTATTGTTACCTTCTTAAATTTTTTGAGAAGAAGATAAGTATTGTTACCTTCCTAAATTATATAATGTTTAAAATGTAATTTTTTTTCAAAACAGATTAACTAAGCATATTTAGTCTTCAAACTTTTAGTGGTGTTTGGTACGGAGGAATTCGCATTACTCGTAGCATCCAGATTCCTAGGAATGTGATTCCTCTAGTTATTCCTATGTTTAGTTTCATTATAAATCTCTTAAGATTTTTAAGAATGTGAAATGATAATATTTGGTTTATTTCCAAAAATCTTAAATGAATTATTTATTTTTCTCATTCTATCCTTAGATTTGAATGTGAAATACCAAGTTCTTTAAAATAAAAATCTTCCTCTAAATAAATAATGAAGAACAAAATATAAACTATTAATTATGACAAATTCATTAAAACTGTAATCTAACATTTAAAAATGACAAGTACAATAGAAAAATAACTATTTAAATTCTCAAATGCTTTATTCTTAATAATAATTTTTCCTCACATGAAACCTGTGGGGACCGGAGCCCAAAAACTATATATCAGGCCTTGTAGTGATTGAAATCCCAGAATCAGGCTTTGGGCCTCAAAGGGTCAAAGGCCCAAAATTGTACACTGGACCTCCAGTCGCATCTGAGGACGAGGTCAAGTCCAAGGAGAAGCAAATGAGTGCGTAAGATCCCGGGTCGTAATCCATGGCTTTTGGAACAGATAAGGATGATTCGAGGAGTGATCCCAATACCGAAGGGAATATCTGCCCAAAATATCTAAGGAAATGCTGCCACCACCGTATTAAATGTACCGCACCTACTCTCCTGACCGTATTTATGTAAAGAAGACCCCTAAACAGTGTAATCTTGGCCACCGCAACTCGCAAAAAGCCAAAGAAGATACATGATGGGACAGGTACTCAAGTGGAGGCTTAAATAATCGACATTTGTAGGGTGAGGATGCTCTAAAAATAGATATATAATGTAAAGGAACCCCTCTTAGCAAAGGGACTTTTTTTTTCTTAAAAAGGAAAAGAAAAGGAAGGGAGCTTGTATCAGAATCAAAAACAGTGAATTAGCCTCCTCGGATCATTATCGAGGACAGTTTGTTGCACGTAAAACTTTTATTTTTTTCTTTCTTATACTTTTAACTCGCCATGTTGATTGCCTAATCCAATCTAGCCCAGCCTACTGTCCTCACTCTTTACAAATTCATTGTTATTGGGTCACTTTGGACCGAGCCATCCCCCTTTGGACTGGAGCTCGAAATCGTGTCCTTACAAAACCTAAATAAAACTTTGTTAAAGAATATATCAACAAAATTGTCTATCATGTTTACGTTGTTTTAGTAGGAAAAGATAAAGACAATGGAAAAGATATTGACGATTTGTTTTATATTTTATCTTAATTGCTTAAATGATAAGGAAAAATGGTTAAAATTGTCAATTTATAAAAAATAAAATTTCCTTTAAGCTTGAGAATCTAGATACCCACCTATTTTTAAGGAAATCCACATTCCTACTGAAAGGGACTTAAAGGGGGAATCGAAATTCTGTTGACATCTGAACCCCTGACGTCATTTGCAACTAAACATTAGAATTTTTAAACATTCTTAGGAATCCTAAAACATTACCATGTATCAAACGCCACATTAAAGGGAATTTGGATACTTACCTGTTTTAAAGGGAATCTACATTTCTACTGAGAGAGACTTAAAGGGAAAATCTAGATTCTCTTGGCATCTGATTCCCTAACATGATTTGCAATCAAACATGAGAATTTTTAAACATTCTTGAAAATCCTAAAACATTACCCTGTACCAAACGCCACATTCAGGCTTTAGTTTTTGTTTTAAAATTATCATTACACTTTAAAATATTTCACTTTAGTTCATATTGTTTCAAACATGTTCTTAATGTGATTTGATCTATAGAAAATACTTTGTAAATGAAATTCATACCACACCATAAGCAACATGTCAGTTCTATGAATTTCGTTTGGTAGATTAACATTTTTATTCATTTGATAATGATAAGGACATTTTTTTTCAAAACATTTCAAAGTATAATGACTGATTTGAAATAAAGGTCTTAGATTTACGACAAAAATATGTAGTTATATATATATATATATATATATATATATATATAAATAAAGAGGATTCCCTTCTTTCTTTTTGATATAAGTAGAATTGTACTTTAGTCTAATCTAAGTGTATATTTGTGTGAAGTTCTCTCCTAGAGACTTGAACCTCGGCTTTTGCCCCCCCACACTCCACAAGCACTTATACTTGTGGATTGATCATCGCACCAAGGGTGTGCGATGGTAAGGACATTTTTTTTTTTTTAGAACATCTCAAAGTATAATGACTGATTTGAAATAAAGGTCTTAGATTTACAACAAAAATATGTAGTTATATATATATATATATATATATATATATATATAAATAAAGAGGATTCCCCTCTTTCTTTTTGATATAAGATAGAATTGTACTTTAGCCTAATTTAAGCGTATATATGCGTGAAGTTCCTTCCTAAGGACTTGAACCCCGACCCTTGCCTCCCACACTCCACAAGCACTTATACTTATGACCCCACACTCTACAAGCACTTATACTTGTGGAGTGACCATCGCACCAAGGGTGTGCGGTGGTAAGAGAATTCTCCTCTTTCAACTAGACTTTTATGGGTTTAAAAATACCTTTATTAATGAAAAGTAACTTTATTTAGAAATATGGTCATAAATTTCAACAAATTTCATTTTGAATTCAAAAAGAAAATTCCTAAAATTTAGGATTTTTTTCTCTTCACATTCAAAAAAGAAATTACAATTATTGCTTATCTCTAAAGTTTATCATTTTTATTTGTTTGAAAAATAAAAAATATATATTTCTAAGTTATAACTTATAATAGATGCAAATTATTAACTTTTATTAAAAAAAAAAAAGAAAAAACCTCGTCTAGTATATATATATAATTATAAATACATGTGCAATGCGTTGACATTTTACTATTTGTAAAATTGCTTTTATCAAATGTAAAATATATATCATGTGGGTTGTGCAGATTCATCTTTATGAACCTACTTTTTATTTTATTAGGTGGTGATCCATGTGATATTGGCACCTTTAAATTTTAAAGTGAGGTAGTGTGGTTGTTGCAATGTTCCTTGATGAAAAATCAACGATTATAGCATGCAAAATGCATAACTTGTATTACAAGATAAGAGAGAAATAAAATGATGATGATAGAATAAAACGTTGCTATTGATGAGGCTTCTACGTTTCAATCTATCACTTCAAGGGACCAATTTGCTGGGCATGCGTTTCATGATTCTTTAGGTTCCGAAATCCTAACTTCCTATAAAGTTGTGGAATTTTATATTGTTATTCTTTCTCGATGTAGGCCACTAATATAGTCTATGAATGACCCAAGCCAAATTAGTTGAAATGATTCTCTTGCGGAGATTGATGAAGTGTCTATTAACGATTAACTTATTTTTATAGTTTTATAGCTTATTTTACCTATTCACATGGATCACCATCGAATAAAATAAATTTAGTTCTTAAAGATGGATTTGCACAACCCTCGTGATATGATAAAAGCAATTGGCCCATTGCACAAATTGTGACACGAATTGTTAAGTAATTTGTTCAACGCATTGCACGTGTGAAATCGCTATTATACTTTAAAATGTTTTAAAAGACGTCCTTACCTTCTCAAAAAAAAAAAAAAAAAAAGACGTCCTTACTCCTTATCATTAGCAAATGTAAAAAAAAAAATATATATATATATATATATATTTATTGATCTATCAAATGAAATTCATAAAACAGAGGATGTTATTTTTCACTAGTGCATTTAATTGCTCTCCTATAAACATTATTAAACCATCAGCTTACACTCACTTGAAATTTGGTAAGTTTAAAATTGCAAACAAATTTCACAATTTACTAAGATGATATTATGTTATTGTTGGTTTACAATAAAGTAATGTTTGTAGCAGTTTCATATGAAAACTATACTGCACTAATCATAATCTATCATTTTAATAGTTGTGAAATTTACAGTAATAGGAGAATATGGATGTCATAAAAAGGAGATATAATTAAAGGGTGATTTTTTTTTTTTTTTTTTTTTGTTTCTCATTTTCCACTGTATGTGGAGTCTGTGAACTTGGACATACTGTGCTTTGATATTAACTGTGCTTCGATTTTGATTACAAATTTCTGTGTCTAAATGAAGCTCACTTGATGATTTTTGATGTAACTGGGATTTGATGCGCTTTTTTTTTTATTGTTTTTTTCTTATCCAAACGGAAAGGTACCTTTCCTCAGTATAGACCACAAAATTTAAAATAAAAAATAACACACACAGAGACAAAATTAAAAGGAAAAGAAAAATAGGTTATAAGTTCTAGGGCCCAGTTTGTTTGTTTTTTAATTTCTGGTCAGCAAGCTCAATTAGAATACTTGGTTTCGGAATGGGCAATGATTTTTCAGACTCAACCCGGCCCATCTTGTTTTCTATTTGCAATAACTCTCACTCTCTATACTGTCATCAAATCAAATGACTATTTAACATTTTGAGATTTGCGGCTATTGCTCTCCTCGAGATATATAGAGTTCCAACTTCCAATAGACTCTACGGCTCAAATTAATTCCAGTTAAATAGAGGATTGGAGGAGTCACCTCTATCCACTATATATCATACTCGCAAGGATTCATGTTAACCCAATTCATGTTCTAGCAAAAAGCCATTTCTAGATTCAGGACCTGCATCGCTTCGAGTACCACAAATGTATGGTACACAGCTGAGAGTATCGTTGCTCTTATACTCAACTATTGTTATTGGCTATCGTTTTATATATATATATATATATATATATATATATACATTTGTCATTGCTGTTATATATCTGTATGTGTTGCAGCATGGAGGAGTGCATGAAGGTTGGGCAATGGGGAGGTAAAGCCGGAAGCTACTGGAGCTTCAAAGCAAATAAAGGTGGTATCAGTGAGATAATAATTATTCATGGAGAGGCCATCGATTCAATTTCATTCAAAAGTGAAGATGGAGATGGTGCATTCGAGTATTCTGGTAAGTATGGTGGTGATGGTGGCGATCGAACTGACAAGGTACACACGGATACTGCCCTTATAAAATTATTAACTCAGTTACAATAATGATACGTCAAATGAAGCTCTCTTTTTTGTGTGTGTGAATTTATACGTAGATACTGCTCGACTGGCCAAGAGAGTATCTGACATCAATAACCGGTACAATTGGGAATGTTTGGAATTATACTGTAATCAAATCACTACGTTTTTATTCAAATAGGACCGTGTATGGACCTTATGGAGATAAGAGAGGTGAATCATTCTCCTTCCCGATGGAGGGTGGCGTAATTGTTGGATTCAATGGTCGCTCGGGTGCTTTGCTTGACGCCATTGGTGTCTATGTAAAAACTTTTATACCATCTTGTGCTTTGAGCCCAGGCTTCACCATCAACCAAAAGGTTTGGTCGTTTTAGCTTCTCAAACTCTTATGTTTTATCCTAATATGTAAAGTTAATATATATTTGGCATTGGTTTAGAAAGTATTTTTAGAATCCTTTTGTTGGAAAAGAAAAAAGGAATTGATATTTATAGAAGCTTTTTATATTTAAACCTTTTTGAAATAGTTCGTTAACAAATGCCTTAAAGACATACATTAACATAACATTATTCTAATTTACTAGAGGACTTACTAAACAATGTTTATTCGTGACATTTGTTGTTCTTGTTTAATAGTTGGACAATAAGATGAGCGTGGTTGTACCACGAGGACCAGGGCCTTGGGGTGGTCATGGTGGGAAGCAATGGGATGATGGAGTTTTTTCTGCAATCCGTGAATTGCACTT
Source organism: Lithocarpus polystachyus (assembly GCA_033629205.1). Lineage (NCBI taxonomy): Eukaryota > Viridiplantae > Streptophyta > Magnoliopsida > Fagales > Fagaceae > Lithocarpus > Lithocarpus polystachyus. The sequence continues at coordinate 9,438,898 of CM066163.1, read as the reverse complement.
GCATGTTGGAGATTCAGTGATTCATGCAATACGTGTGATGTATGAAAGCAGAGACGGGAAGCTTGTTTGGTCGCCAAAGCATGGTGGATCTGGCGGTGATAAAATTCATAGGGTAAATAAATAAATAAATAAATTATTATTATTATTATTATTATTATTAGTAGTAGTAGTAGTAGTAGTAAAAAATTGAATTTTTTAATATTTTGGTTCTGAAATTTATCAAATTAATTTGTTTATGTAATTAATTAATTAAAAGTATGGTGTATGATTTTGACTTTTTGAGAGTAGTGTGTAAACATTATACAAAATGTTACAATACAATGTTACTTTGATTTGTCAATTGAGCTTTAGAACATTCAATAAAATTTTAATTTTCCAAATGAAAATTAGGTAAGCTAAATTATATTTTTTTGTCCCTGAAATTTTGGGTAAGTTCGGTTTTGGTCTTTAAATTTTAAATAGTTTGAAGTTTTAGTCCTTCTCAATTTTACAATTGGAATAATCTTATCCTTCCAGGGTCCATTTACGAGGTTGATTTGATTTAACTGGTTTCTTTACAATATGAGATGAGTTTGAGTGGTACCTTAATTATATGGTTAGCTTAGATAGAAAGAGAAAATTCTTACCTTCTTTGGAATTTCAAGAACCATTCATAAATCAAAAAAATTTGATTGACAAAAATTAAACATATACTACTACATTGTAGGGATCAAAAGTTTACTTTATTTATTACTAACCCTATTTGTACTTTGGGTTGGCAGATAAAGCTTGATGAATCAAGGGATTTCTTGGTTGGCATTGTGGGATTTTATGGGCCTGTTAAAGGGAACGATAGCTTCGAAGCTTTGCGATCCATCACATTCTACACAAACAATGGCAAATATGGACCCTTTGGTGATGAGATTGGTAATGCTTTCACATCTAGTGTCTCCACAGGAAAAGTTGTTGGTTTTCACGGACGAAGTGGTGTCTATTTAGACGCAATAGGAGTGCATACAGAATACTTCTGAACGTGTTGTTATTTTTTATTTGGTTTTGAAGCGATGAGATGAATCGAGAAAAATCATCGATTTAAAGAAAGTGAGACACTTGTCCTCTTTTTCTTTAAATTGGGGGATAATAGCAGTAGCTAAAAGTCTTATGTTGTAATGTTTTTGGGTTATGATCTTTGTATTGTGGTTGTTTACGTGTTGGTTGGTTATGATCTTTGTATTGTGGTTGTTTACGTGTTGGTTGTATTTGTGGTGTTGTTGTCCTGTTTGGTTGAGTTGAGTTTCTTAACTATTTTTACATTTATTTGAAATGAAATTGCTTATTCATCGGGGAAAAAAATGTTCATCTATTCAATCCTATAATTGATTAATAGGTTTTCGGGTTTTCTTCAAGATAGAGTTTTTTTTTTTTTTTTTTTTTTTTTTTTGAGAATCAACCTAGTTCCTTTTATTCAATGAAAACCCACAGAGTCTACTAAAAACAAAATAAAGAAACTGTGGTGGAGCATCCTCCATCCACGCACTATAATCTGAAACAATTAAAGCAAAAAAAGCTAAAACAAAAGCAACCATATTACCCTCTCTCTTAACATGAGAGTAGTGTAATTTACTAAAACATTTAGCCAAAACAACTCCAAACCCTGATTTTTGCTCCCAACTAAATAGTGTATCATCAAAATTGACCCTAACCATGTCCAGGATAGGAGCTCTCCAATGAACTCAGATCGGTGTGGACTGTGGCTGGGAAGGTTGCTGCACCACCTGGAAATCCGTTAAGAGTTCTTTGGCCATGTTTGTGAGCTGATTTGGGTTCCAACAAGGTTGGCTAGTTCTGACTCGATTTCGATGTGTCCATATTGTCCAAATCATGACCAAGAACAACCCTGTATCCTGTTTCATTCTGATTATCCACGACAACAACTCTTTGAAGTCCATGAATGCTGCGTCCACAGTAGAACAGTGAGGAAAAAAACTTGCTTTAAAGACTTTAAGAAGAAGAGAATTTGTATTAATCAAAGAGTTAGTATTGCTGAGAATTCGATCTAGCCTTACTTCATCTGCCCATGTTTCGACTATGAACATGATAGAGGGACTTTTTGCCCGTAATATTTCACCAAGCTCTCTCTCTGTACATGGGTTCCCAAGCCCATGACACTTATCATTTTCTCAACGAAAATACACACACACACACACACACACACACACACACACACATATATATGCACACACACACATATATATGCACACATATATATGCACACACATCTGAAACAATAATATAACAAATATAAACTAGTGAATTATTTTTTCACTTTTTCGAAAAGTTGTTATATAGTTGTTTTCCCTTAATTTATGTAGGGACACAATTTCGTGGTTCGAGCCCAAAGATGTTGGATTTACCCGCAAAGGCCCTAAACAATGAATTTGTAGAGAGTAGGTTGAGAAGGACTGGGCTAGGAGTGATTGAGATTATCAACTAGTTGGGACCAGATCACCTACCATGTTCAAGCTCCAATGATGGATTTAAAGTATTGTTTTTGTTCTACGTCCGAGGATGACTCTCTTTCTTCTCTATTTCTTTTTCTCTTTCTTTTTAGCAAAAGCTCCCCCTTTTCTTCCTTCTTCCCCCACTTTTATACTTCCTTTCCTCTTTTCTTGACCATCCACGTGTGGATTTTCTCCTTTCTCTTTGGATACCTGTCCCCCCAACTTTATCCGGAACCTGCTTCATAAAAACGATGGGACTATTTACCACTGTTCAGATGTCCCCTCCACATCAATGCGGCCAGGGAATTAGCTGTGGGGCATTCAATGCGGTGTTGGCAGCCTTCTTTGATATTTGGGGGCTTTCTTCTAGTGTACGTCTCCACAGAACCGTTCTCGCCCAATGAGGTTCCCCAGGAGGTTCTTCTGGTTGGCAGAGCTTCGAGTATCACCTCGGCAATGATATTCCGAGGTGAACTATTCTCGGACGTTCCCCAGTCCTCGGCTTGGGCCTGTAGTTTGCGCTATACGGGTAAGTAGGAACCTCTGAGCCCATCGTCTTTGTCGGCCCAATGCTTGTTTCGGCCCATTTGTACTACCAGCCCATCGTCCCCACAATTTATAAATCAAATAAAAAGTTATATCTATTATTTCATTATATGTATAAAATTCTTCTAATTATAAAAAATGTTTAGTACTGCCAAGTAAAAATTCAAAAGATATAATTAAAAAAAAAAAAAACACTCAAAACTCATTTGACGTGGTTGCTTTCTTCCTAATTACTTGAAGGCCTCGAGGCTGGGATCAATATTTGAGAGGGGGGCGGCTGTGAATATGATTCAAACCTCCATTTATTTTTTTAGGTCTCTTTGGGTCAATTTTGATTTTGAGGGTGATAGATATAGTTTTGCACCTAAATTAAACTTTTAGAAGTATTTATAAATTATTTTTAAAAATTAAATTGGTGGAGGAGGGTCATACCCCTTGGTCTAAGAATATGTTCGGTACATACAGCATGAAACACTTACATTTAACCACATAATGTAATTATTACATGTGTAAGATACAACTTGTATTATAATTTAATTCGAGTTGTATTTTAAATCTCTTAAAACTTTGTTAATAAAATTTCATATAGGGTTTGTATGATTTGAGTGAAAAAAGAAAGGATCATGGAAGCTGTAAAGAAAATGGTGGGGTGATTATTATTTTCCTCTCTATTTGGAAGGACAAAATATATAGTTCCTAATTCTGGTTAATAGAACAGCCACATAAAATAATTTTCGATTGTTAGAGAAGAAAACTCAATAACAATAAAAATTCTAATTAAAAAAAAAAAAAAAACTCAGCTAAATGAAGAAAAGGAAAAAATAAGGGCGGGGAATTTTTTTTTTTTTTTTTCCCTTGTGCCCGCAAGAATTTTTCTCTTCAAAGGCTAAAGAAAAAAACTTGCCCTAACATGACAAGAAGGCACTACTGCCCGACTCTCAAGGGCGGCTCCACATTATGGTGAGGATGTTATGAACACCATGATCTTGAAAAAAATTTATATATATTATTTTTGAAATATTTTTCTTTTGTCCATCATAAATAAAAAATGAACACCCTAAAATTTTTTAAAAATACTTTATCCACAACATTTTCACAACAAATTCAATATGACAAGTTGTTATCGACTGTTACTGTGAGCAAAAAAGTAATTTTAGTGGTGGATTCAAATTAGAACTAATAAACAATTTTCCACGTAAGATTTGTTATAAAAATATTATGAATATAGCACTTCTCAGATTTTGTTAGGTGATTGATTTAAGGAATTAAGCCCAAAAAATTAAAACTTGGCATTCCTTAATAATATCATTGGCCTTTATAAGCAAAAAGAAAAGGCCAAAAAAAAAAAAACAAATTTTATTTATCTAAAATGTGGGGGGAAAATGCCCAAAAACAAACTTACCACTTAAAAGTTAAAGAAAAATTTAGAGAGAGAGAGAGAGATTTAAAAGACAAAGACATATGGCTGCCACTCCAAGAATCTTAAAATCTTATGGCAAGTTTATAGATAAAAGAGCAAATGCAATTGGACAATTACAAAGACTAATAAATTTAAACACAGTTACAAAGACCAATAAGTTGGGTAACAACAAAAATAATGTCGCTGACACAACAAAAATGCAACAACAAAAATTTTGAGTTTAGTTAAATTGTTAATAGAGTAATGCTATGGACACTATGAAAATTAAAGTATTAAAAAAAATTCTTTTTAATAAAATTATAATGCTATGAACACAACAAAAATATTATAACTACAAAAATTAAAGTTGAGTTTAATTGAATTTCAATAGAAAGAAATGGTAAAACTACATGTATTTTTGTGTGTATCTTTAGTTTAGTTTTTTTTTTTTTTTTTGTGATGTCAATATATTCAAGTTCTCTTTTTATTATTTTCTCAAAAGAAAATTATATTTATTAAATTTTGTATAATTTAAGTTTATTAAGAAGCACCATAGAAAAAATTTCTAGATCCGCAGTTGCCTACTCTCAAGTTATTGCTACCTCCTTAAGCCTTAAGTTATATGGCTGAGCACAAAAGCTTTTCCAATAGCAAAATGATCTTTTAGTAAAAGTCGTTACTTTGTTCTCTTTTAAGATTGTATGGCATGATCTTTAATTAGTAAAAGTAGGTAATTGCTTTGTTCTCTTTTAAGCTTACATCACCTGTATGTTCTTTTTAAAGTTTGATCTTTACTTTCTTTGTTTTTGGATGTAATTTTTAGTTGAAAGTTTAGCTTATTTGTTGAAAATTGGTTAAAATATAGTTAAATCTAGAAAGTTTAAAGCTTCAAAAGCTTCTTTCACTCAATTCTTTCAACTTACTTGAGCGAAAAGTTAACGAATACCCTAAGGACATTTGTTAGTGAACCCTTTTAAGAATGTTTTTATGGGGAAAAAAAACAATTAATATTTGGAAAAAGTTTAGCTACAAAATTAGTTGTAACTTAAGGCTACAAACTCACTCAATAAAATAAATATTACGACATATTTTAAAAATCTAACCGTTGAATTACATATTCTTTATGCTCTTAATACACATGTTAAATTTTGTGTCAATCGGATATTATTTACTATATGATCTATAAGCTTATATTTTGTGCATAATTTTAAATTACAAAATCTTGCAATTTAAAAAATTTATTGATGACATAACTATTGATATTCAATTTTCTTGAAATTTTGCAAGCATGAGGGATATAAGAAGAAGATGTAATCTAATGGTAGATTTGTCAAAATTCACCTCCAATAAAAAGATATTAAGTAAGTTTGTAGTGTAAGGCTACGACCAATTTTGTAACTAAACTTTGTCCAAAATTTTGAAAGCTTTTTCCATTTTTCAAAAAAATTATATCAAAATTTTCTTAAAATAGTTTATAAACAATTGCCTTAAAAACACGCATTAACATGACCTCATACTTAATAAGGCAAATTCATAAGAAAATTAGTTAAAGGACGAAGGCCCAAGGAAATCTGATTACACATGTTCTACATTTACTTATCTTCACTGCTAATATAATCTTAGAGAAGTACTACCTCCAAAATATTTTCGCAATACTTTCAAAACAAATCTTAGTTGGCAAGTTATTACAGGCATTTAACTTGAATCTACTATGCAAATTACTTTCTTACCGACTAGTAACAGCAAATAATAACCTACTACATAAAATTTGTTATGAAAATGTTGTGAAAATATAACAAATGTAGCTTTTTTTCATAACTTTATCATTCTAAAGCTATTACTATCAATTTTGCGGCTTCTTCTCCACGTTTCCAAAGCCTTTATGGGCCCAAATTAATTCCAATCTTTAATAGTTCACCCTCCAATCCTCAATATATATTTCCATCGCAAGAGAAATATGTTAACCCTATTCATGTGCTAGCAAAATACTACTACTATATTTTGTACCCTATCAGGAACTTCGAGTTCGATCTGCAAACGATATGGTACATAGCTGACAACAGCATTACACTTACTACTTTTTTTACATGTTATTGTAATTGTGGTTACCATTTATATATGTGTAATTGTTGCAGAGAATGGAGGAGAACTTGAAGGTTGGGCCATGGGGAGGTGAAGGTGGAAAGATCAGTTGGAGCTTCAAGGCAAATAGAGGTGGGATCAGTGAGATAGTGATTATGCATGGATGGGCCATCGATGCCATCTCATTCAAAAGTGATGATAGATCTGGTACGTTCCAGTATTCAGATAAGTTTGGTGGTAATGGCGGCACAACTGAAAAGGTAACAACTATCATGCTCTAATTAAAAGATATATGTGTAAATGTATATTTTGGTGAAAAATATCATGCCTTGAAAGAATTGGTTTAGGCAAAAACTCAGAACTCATTTCTCGATCACTCAAACCTCTAACCTATATTTCATATCTCTATTTCTATCTTTCTCTTCACTCCATTAGACTTGTGTTTGGTTCTTGTTCTCAGGTGTAGTTCTCACCTTTAAAACTCAAATTTTCTAACAATCACAAGATTTTTTATTTGAAATAATATTTTTGATAATCATGAATACATGTTATTCATGAAAATTATTTACAGTTTGTATATATGTATTTTAAAACATTAATGATAGGTGCCTTCAAATGAAGCTGAATTTCTTTTCGTGCATTATGTGTAGATTATGATAGACTGGCCTAGAGAGTACTTGACATCCATTAGCGGGACATATCAATCTGCCTGGCCATTTGGACCGGTTGTAATCAAATCACTACGCATTATTACAAATGTGACAAAGTATGGACCTTATGGCTATGAATTTGGTACGCCATTCTCTTTCCCAGCTGAGGGTGGTGAAATTGTTGGTTTCCATGGTCGTTCCGAATCTTTCGTGAACTCCATAGGTGTTTATGTCAAATCTCTGATTCCATTTTGTGCATCAAACCCAGATTACACAATGCAACAAGAGGTTTGGACGTTATAGTTTCCCTAAGTTCATGTTTCTATTCTATCTTGATTACTCGAGCCATAAATTAAATTGAATGATGTTTGACTCTTGGCCTTTGTTTTACTTGTTTAATATAGTTGGATAATAGTACAATGAATGTGGTTGTACTACGAGGAGTAGGGCCTTGGGGCGGTAATGGTGGCAAGCAATGGGATGATGGAGTCTTTTCTTCAATCCATGAATTGCATTTGCATGTAGGAGATTCAGTGGTTCATGCAATACAATTGTTTTATGAAAGCAGTGAAGGGAAGATTGTCAGCTCACAGAAGCATGGCGGAACTGGCGGGGACAAAATTTATAAGGTAAAGAAAGATTAATCATCTTCAAATTATCCCCAAAAATATTAATGAATTAGAAGTTTTATATGATTTTGAAATTAGGATGTAAACATTATACAACTATGTCAAAAATAACGAGATTTAAACAGTACACAGTAAATAAATGAAACATATCACTCTGTTTGTTTCGATGAAAAACCTTATGTAAAATAGTTGAAGTTGGAAGATTATTTTTTAACTCATTTAAGTTTGCTAATAGACATAGAAAAATGATGTACTTTTATATAAAATACTTTTCAAAAAATTACTCACTGTCTAAAAAATATTATCACTAAAACAAATAGAGTGTTACGCGTGTAGTGTTACTTTTCTATTTTGATAGAAAAAAAAATGAAGTATTAGCTAATCCTGTTTTGAATTTTGGGTTGGCAGATAAAGCTTGATGCATCAACTGAATTCTTGGTTGGAATTATGGGATTTTATGGGCCTGTTAAAGGAAATGATGACTACGAAGCATTGCGTTCTATTACGTTATATACTAACAATGGGAGATATGGACCCTTTGGAGAGGAGATTGGTACTACTTTCACCTCAACTGCCTCTAGAGGAAAGGTAGTCGGTTTCCATGGAAGAAGTGGTATTTATTTAGATGCAATTGGCGTTCATATGGAATACTCCTAAACTTGTAGCTTGAGAATTGAACTTTTCCTGTAATATTTTATTTTTTTAATGTGCTACTTTTTCTTTTCTTTTTTATTGGTTTTGAAGCGCTGAATTGAATTGTTAAAAATCTGAACATTCTTATTCTCCAAGTTGAACCGGGTTTTTTTTTTTTTTTTTTGGCTATTACGTTTTCAACTAAAATGTGAAATCTATTGCATAAAATTGTTTTAATTCAAATACGACCTAAAGAATCACTTTTTTCTCCTCTAAATCGGAGGTTTCACCAAATTTGATGAGTATTCTTTCTTAAACCTTTGTTAAGGATAAAATTCTAGGTAAGTAGCAGAGATAGGATTTAACGCCAACGTGACAAAGCATATCAATCTAAATTACTTTTTTTCCCCCTCTTTCTCTCCAAAAGCAATATGAAATCTGATGGTTTTAAAACTAGACCAAACCGGCTAGTTCAACTTAGCCAAACGGGTCCGATCCAAGTTTGTAATTTTTTTTTTTTTTGAAAATTAGACGAGAAAGATTTCACTACAGGAAAAGAAACCAACCACAGACCAATTAGAAGGACGAGTTAGTAAGAGGGGCAGCACATCTCACTCCTTTAAAAAAAAAAAAACTCTTTAAAAAAAAAAAAAAAAAAAAAAAAAAAAAAAAAAAAAAAAAAAAAAACCCAAGAGGGTATGGAGGAGATGGGGATAAACCCCTAGGCATTACAAGATGCTGCCCAATATGCTAAATTATGGGCAAGAGAATTAGACAGTCTTGGGGAGAAGGAAAAAGACCAAGCAACAAAAGAGTTTAAGATATTTCTAATATCATGTACTATATTAACAATCTCCTAATCTGGATGAACTTGGTTGACTACTTTCACTGTGAGCTGGAATCTCCTTCAAACAAAACGTAGTCTAGGACCTGAGGTTAGTCTGGACTCTTGGATGCTTTATATACAACTAGCATGGCTACTTTACATTCTGCCCATAGAGTACTTCTTGATTTTTCAAGACCTGTCCAAACATATAAAACTCTACTTTCTCAATTTCTGCAAACTACTGCCAAGAGGAGCAATTATCTCGGATGGTAGCATCAAAATTGAATTTCTATGGGAGGACTGCAATATGGTGTGCCGTTCAAATCCTTCCACTGCAAAGAGCCATGCTGATTGTTAAGTGTGCTAATTCCATTGGATAAATTACAACACCATTGTGCAGCAATGAATTCCTGGATCTTCATATATTCACATAAGATGGCAGCAAAGCGTGTAAAAGGAGGATTTGTTGGATTTTCCATTCCTAAGTATTTGGCTAGATATAAAATCATTTTATATCCAACTTCACATTGGATGAGAGTTTGTTGATGCAAAATTAAGAGGCCATAATAAGCTACGCTAAACAATCACTATTTTTGGGGGGGGGAGAAACTTAACCAGCAGAAGACTTGTAATTCATCCCATTTCCTAGTAGAGACAAAGAAACTTGTTCTCAATCGACTCTTGTTGAGCATTTATGCAATTATGTAGTCAATTGTAAAAACAAGTAATTCTAAATTTCATGGTTGTATTACTCATCGGTGTTAGTCTTGATTTTAATTTGTAATTTGACAATAAATTTCATTTTGCTCAACAAGACCTGTTAAAAGTACTTAACAACAAAGTTCCCATACTCAATAGAGAGGCCCTAATACTTAACAAAAAACTACATATACTCTGCATTCTACAATGCCATGATTAGTTTGCCTAAACCAACAATAATGACTATTTACTCCTTCGATTTCGAAGAATATCCATTTGGCGTTGATGAAAATATTCTTGCTGTATTTGAGACAAGCTACTTGTATCCATCATTATAATTCTTTCCTCCTCTTTCAGTTGTTCCATTTGAAGCTTTTCTTGCATAATACAAAGTCGCTCTTGTTCTTGCTCTTTCTTCATACGAATTCTCTTTTGTTCTTGCTCTTTCTTCATGAAATCTTGATCTTGCTCTTGAAGAGACGTTTTCTCAAGAATTTCAATTTCCTTATCATTTGTTTTTTTCTCTTCTTCTATCCCATTCAATATTCCAGTAAATTTCAAACTCATATTATCTTCATTCTTTCGTTTACTCACCCGTTCCTTTTCGACCCTCTTGTCTAGTGGCCTCTCCAAATTTGCAAAAGTATCATGTGAGACATTGTCTTGTCCAATATTTGTCAACTCTGGAGTAGAAGGAGAAGATGTTATTGCATTCCTAATCCTTTTAATTCTTTGCTTCTCACAATGCTCCAACCATTTTGGTTGACACCTCAACATATTCCAACAATGATCAAATTGAAACGGGGTTTTATGTGATTCTTGATACATACGTTTCGCCTTACCAACCTGAAATATTAACAATAGAAAATAATTAGAATCGTAAAACTGTTTGTGCATTGATGCATTGACACCACTTTCAATATAATCTATACCTTGTCATGTTCATTCAAACCACTTTGATGCATTGATTCAACCTGGGCCAAGTACCCACAAAACTTCTCAGTGCTATTCTGAATTGTTGACCACCGACTCGTTATAGATGTTGGAGTACGTTCAGAAATAAAGGTCTTGTTCTTGTGGAAGTACTCCCATATCCTCCTCCAGTATGACTTGTGTTTTTGCTCATTCCCTTCCACTACATCCAAGCTAATATTTAGCCATGCCGATATAAGGAGAAGGTCTTCTTCTATGGTGAAGTTACTACCCCGTTTCTTAGCAGTGGATTCCATTTCAACTTGGGGTGGAGACTCTTGGGTGGATATTTGAGCATGTAGATTCAAATTCTGACCCATTTTTTTTGGAGATTCCATCATGAATTTATTTTCAAGGTTAGACCCCCCCTGTAAGGGATTGGTGAAGCATGTGTCTCCATGCGTTTTTGAGTCTATCCCTACAGAATATTATTCACCTAATGAATTCTGTTGGATAAGACGTGAAGTTTATTGTAAAGTAAATAACACTAGTGAAAGAGTTAATTGACGTGCAGAGAACTTGTGCCCTTATCTACTCCTTCTTAATATCATGTTTATGCTAATATGCTTACATTCAAAATCTGGCTTCTCAGAAACTAGTATTAAAAATATAGACATTAAGTTATTTGTAAGAGATGATATTAAGGAATAACTGAATAAGGGTGAAGATGCTACTTTACTCTTCAATCCACAAAGACATAACTACAGGCTAAAACACACAAAGAGAGAAGGATATCAACCACAACCAGAGACAAAGACAGAAACAACCAGATCAAAAACCAGAAAACTGAAATAGCATCAACCACACAAATTACCCATAGCAAAACACACACACACACACACACACTCTTTCAACCAAATCCATCTTCAGTTTAACCATCCTTACCAATTTAATATAAACTATATAATTCACATACCCCCTTTGTCATTAAAACAAGGGCTGAAAGTGATTCCAAAACAGTGCCATAATTATTAAGAACATGCCAAGATAATAAAAAATACTTTGACCAGTATGCGGAGAAACATTTGCAGAATCTCAGAGGGAAAAGATAAAAGGTATAAAAAAAAAACAGAAGGTAGAAGGTAGGAAGGATTAACCTGACCAGAGGTTGGCTAGGGGTTTTCCCTTCTGGCATGCCATGACACATTCCAACACAAGCTCTTGCAGCTGTTTCTCAATGTCTTCTATGGGTTGGCAGGCATCAACTATCTTCAATGAATCAATGATACAAGGTCAAAAGTCAAAGCAATCCATAAATGATATTAGAGAGGAAACTAGACAAGTGAAATTCAAAACAAAACTTGAATTAACAGAAGGCCAAATTGACCAGGGGCAGACACTATGGGCAGCAACTATTGTCTAACAATGCCAGTCTTAAAAGAAACTGGAAAAACAAAAAACAATATAAAACTCCACCCGTAAAAGTAAGAAACCAACAAACAAGTAACATAACTTCAAAATGGAGTATTCTTTATTCTTATCTAATAGCCTCTTTTTGTTGATGCTTTCTCCGTCAATAAAAGATAAATAAATGAGCAAACTCCAAGAGCGAATTTGATGGGAATCAACAAACAGCATAACTTTAGATAGAATTAAGTGCTATTATTATCTAAAATATAATATTTCCACATTCTTTAAAATATAGACTTGAGGAAGGATTAAGATAATACGTACTGAAATTCAGTCAACATTCAATAACAAACTCTTTCTTACCTGTGTTACCAATGAGCAAGGCTGGAATATTTTTTTACTACATGTTTAACAAAAGCTGAAATAGAATATGAAAATACTGCAAAATATAAACGGTTGTTTGAACAGTTTTTATTCCAAGTAGTAGCAGGCTTCTAGGTGTCCAACCAGATAGAATGGAGTCAGAAAGTATCACCACATGAAACATAAAATTACCTTCCAGGAAGCATCGTGGAGGACCTGATAGCATTGGGCAACTTTCCTCTGAAACTGAAGTTGCTCATATTTCTCATCTCCATATCCTCCTCTCTCTGCAGCTTTCTGAAGAATTTCAAAAGACTTCTCAATCCTAAAATTATGTAAATCTGTATGTATGAACGTCTTTGCATATTATGTGCGTATGCACGCACATTATAGAAGGGTAGAAATTTATGAATGAAAGCATATGCAAGGGTAAATGAGTGAGCGTCTGTGTGTATTTATCAGGTTTATCTTCCACCGGTATGAACAGAAGTAATATACACTCTATAATCGGTACAGCACGTATAATGTAGACAAAAATATTATTTTGTCCCTAAAATTCAGTTGTGTTCTATTATCGTACTTAAAGTTTAAAAACAAAATTTTAAAATGTCCTTCATTTCGTCCTTCTATCCATTTGAATAAGTTTTTTGTCAGCATGTCTAGCAAAATGCATATTTTAGGGACAGAAATAGAACCTAGACTATATTTCAGGGGCAAAATAAATATGGTTTACAATCTACTTTTGTCTCTGAAATATCACCCAAGTTCTATTTGGTCCCTTCAATCAGACGCGTCGGCAAATGAACTTACAGTAGTGAATGAAGGAAAAAATGTAGATCATTTTAAATTTTCAGCAATGGGCATAGTACTACTTTTAGAATTTGAAGGAAAAAAATGTAACCCGGGCTATATTTTAGGGAAGAGAAAGTCTATAAACACAACAAATTTGACAAAAATTTCACACCCGGCTGATGTAGCAAATTGTTAGTGATAGGTTAAAAGGTGATGTTTGTGGTGGGTTCAGATAATAACCAACAAATGCTTCTCAACTCAACTATTGTGAAAAATGTTGTCTCTATAGCATTGTTCTTTAAGGAAAAATAAATAAATAAATAACCCATCATTAATTAAATTCACTCCCCCTCACCTACAGCATCTTCCAAATTCAAAAGCAATAAAAATTATCACAATGGCTCAATGGACGGTCATCCAATTTCACATAACCATTAGAGTTGGTTGATTTTGGTTCATGAATTCCCTGCATAAAAGGCTATACATATCCATCTTGCTTCTTCCTCCCTCCCCTTTTCTTCTTTTATCTTTTTTCAGATTCAGAGGGGTGAGGTGGTGTTGACAGCCCAGAATCTTTATGCACGTAAGAAACAATACCAGATCTGGAGCCAGCACCACATAAAGGGGTATGCATGTCTCAAATACAGGTTAGATAAAAATGAACATGCTGAAATCTTTCAACACAAGGCAAGCTACCTCTCAGGCAGGACAGTTTCATGCCTCAAACCTATAGAACTCAAAGAACTTATCAAAGAAAACAAAAATCCTACAGGACTCAAAGAAACGCATGTTGATAATATTAATGAAGTCTTTGGTGTTTACTTTATTTAGTTACATATTAATAGCTACAACTTACCTCTGGCTGTATGTCAAGGTACAATACCAGATCTGGAGCCAGCAACCCAATCTCTGGTGCCTGCAAAAGACTTTGTTCTCAAAACATGATAGGAAACATAAAACTTCATCTTAAAACAGTCTGCACAATTTCTTCACCTTACACCATTCATCACCAAGTCCTTTGGCAGATGAGAAAGCCACCCCAGAATAAGAATAGCGATCAACAATAAGGGTGGTTCCAGTCTTCAATTTAGTTTCCATCAATGATCTGAGTAAAGTCCAACCACAGTCAAAAGTGTGCTTGTACACATAGTCACTCAAGTTTTTGTCCCAATAAATAATGCTCAGAGGAAACATAAAAACCCAAGTACTCGTTCCTTTTAGAAGGTACAATGAAATCCATCCTGTCTACAATTGAATTTCTTTTCAGATTGAAGGTATCAATCATTCTTGCAAGAATACTAATAGTGGAATTATAGAATTCAACCTATTGCTACTTGATAACATAATATCATTTTGTACAAAATCATGGCTACACAGGTTAATTTTAAAGTTTCAAGTGCCTCTAGTGCCCAACTAACCCCGCATGACAACACTGCAGACAACAACTCAAGCCACAAGATCATGACCATTGCCATGCATAACTACAGAAAAACTATCTTACGCATGCTCCCAGCTTAAAATAGCACATTTTTATTACATACATGCTGCATTGCAGACAGGTTAACACCAAGTGCCATGCCACATTCGAATGCACATAAATTTGTGACATCCAGTCCAAATGCTTAAGACCATAAAGGATATGAATAAAATGGGATCTGGATGATGTCTCAAAAACCATTATGTCCAAATTTAGCCACCGTGCCCATACTGAAGACAACCACTTGAGCTAGAAGATCATGGTTTTACCACCTAAGCCACCATAAAAGCTATCTAAATTCATAGAATGAATAAAAGCTATAAAATTTGATGTAGAGAATGAGATAGAAGCCTAAGTCCACACATAAAGTGCCTTCAAAATTAGACTTCAGCTTTATCACAGGTAAAACCTTTACCATTGTTCCTTTCTCCATATGCACCACATTAAGCATTACATAATAGCTTTCCAAAGGATAATAAATCCATCACCAAGTTAGGTACTACTCAACCAAGACCAAGCAATGGACTAAAGACCACATTTCCTGGGCAATATCACAATAAAGAAAAAGATGTGACACTAGCCCCATGTGGCTTATACAAACATAAAAGCAATCCAAGATAATTATTCCCTTTCTCATAGATTTATCTGTTGTAAAAAATTTTGCTCATGTAGCAGCACACCATGAATAAATAAAATAACATTATATATTAAAGTCAAAGAACAATTAAAATCCAAATCAAACCCAAATAGCTTCTAATTGTAGTCAAATTTTGCGCCAAGTGTTCATTTTAATTTTCTTAATTTTGGTGCCAAGTGAATCATTCATAATACTTAGCACAAAAATCAAGATGATCACCTCACTCACATAGGTAAGCCCACCTCATCATCACTATTGTTGAATGCTTCCGTGTGTAATCACGGATTTCAACCAAGGTTATCTTTGATACAGGTCAACAATCTGAAATTTAATGGAAAAAACAAAATTGCAACAAATCTCAAGTATCTCAACATCAGTATTTGGAAACATAAGAAATATGTAGACATGCCCGGGAGTCAGAAACTTCTAACGATTCAAGGAACCAAAATTTTTCAATTACATATTAACACTTCTCACAAGCCATACAGTTCCAAGTATAATTGTTAAAAACTTTCTATAATATACACTGCATTACAAGAGCTTCCCAAGTCAACTCAGAATTTACCACTCAATGCTACCATAGATGTGACAACATGCATCATACGTAATGTATCTCTTTTTCAATAAAAGTTCATACTTATTAAAAAAAAAAAAAAAAAAAAAAGATATGACTATATGCACTCTACTGCTTAGCTCTGTTTAATCAGTATCTTGTTGAATGAGAGAATTCAGTTAACTAAAAGTTACAACATACAAAAGATCCACTTTTACTTGCAATAGTTGATATATCATATACGCCATCAGAATATCGAATTACCAAAAACCATAAGCTCCATAACAGTTCCTAAACTTTTAAGTTTTTCCTTGCAAACTCATTGGCTGTTCAGTTTAACAACTTGTTTGTGACTCGTGACAGTTGTCTTGATGTTCTAAAATAGGCAACTCTTTTCCTCGGAAACAAAATGGTGGAGCAGATATATTCCTCCAGCATATAAATGTCTGTCTTTTATTTAAATATGCAGATTGTTAAATGAAAATTCTAAAACTTTCAAGCTAAAAAAGTTTATCAAAATTTTAATGAACTCTCTTTTATACAAGTGAGAAATTTTATTCATATAGCAGCAGCACAAAAAAGAACACTGTAAGAATTATGATTAAATCTACTATTTCCTAATAGCTAAAGCTTTTGGGACAACATGAGACGTTGAGTTCAATCCCTATCTCCATTCCATCTCCTACTTAAAATGTTAAAAATCCCAACATGTTAGTCCGCATTTATAAAGTAAGAGTTTAGGCCCACATGTGAGGGAGAGTGCTAGAATTATGATTATTGATTAAATTCTCCATTTCCTAATTCCTTAAACTTTTGAGACAATCGGTAATTTAGCAAACATATCGTAACACAAGTAAATGGGAAGTGTTTTAGGAAATCATGTCAAAAAATTAATGAAATTTAGCTATATCATATGATACTTCAAATAACTGGTTTAGATTTGCAGATTGGCAATAAAGAAATTGCAATCAGGAAAAGTTAAAGAAACAAAGTAGAACATTATTCCCTAGCAGGCTACCATCACTGTAGTCCGCAAGAACCTTAAGGTTCATAACATTGTTAAGCATTGAAGGTTTGCATTGTATGTTTTATTATCAAATTACAAGATTTGTTTCTCTTTCCCCTTTTAGATAGGCATAAGAAATAGAACAAGCAAGAAACTACCGTCAGAACAAACAAGGCATTTCAGCTTATAGCCAAAATTCCACAAACCAGAACACATCAAACAGCAAAAAAGTAACATAACAAACCTCTTCTCCCAACGATTTGCACTAAAGAGAAGATGGATCGTGTGATCATCCAATTGTGATTTGTTGGAAAGGTAAGAAGATATCATTTGCCCAACATTTGTACTTCTGTCAGGAAACCTCCATAATTCAACTGAATGCCCCAGTCCCTCCAAGTATGTGAGTAGTCTACTAGACTGTGAAGTCTTCCCACTACGATCCAAGCCTTCCAGAACAACCAAGGCACCTCTTGACTCACTGTTGCAACCACTAACAATAGAATTGTGGGTATTTGCCATTTGAATCTGCCCAATAGGACACTTGTGAGGGAAATTTAATTGAGACTTCAATGACTTTCCAAAGGCTTGCGCTCCAAAATTCCTAGAGAAACAAAGGGAACAAATCTCTCTATTATAGAGGCCCTAACTATTAGAAAAATATTAGTACAATAATTTTAAAAAATCAAATTAAAAGTTTTTAATTATGGGGCATTAAAGAAAACAAAAGCCTATACACAATTGAGCCTAATACAACTAGAGGCCAAGTGAGGTTTTTCATTGTGCAAAGCAGTTGAAACAACCATAAAACCTGTGAATCAAAGTTGAATTTCTCTATTTTCCTCTACTTTCCAGCAACCAAATTAATATTCCACATTTTCTACTATAGTTAACCAATTTCACTAAAAGATTTAAATAAAACCAAATATAAAAAGGCTAAAGGGCACAAGTAAAGGATCCTTACTTACAAACCTAGAGAGTATGAATGGTAGGAATGGATCATGTCCCTCCCAAACCTACAAACTGCAATCAGAAAAATACATGAATCAAACCATTCCTTATCCAACATACCAAAACACACCAAGGATACAAAAGAGACATTGATATAGTTCAATCAGTTAGCCCAACATTAAAGTTAAAATCAATTGGCAATTGGCCAAACAGATTAAAGTTAAAATCAATTATCTATAGATGAAGTGTAATTTAGCAATTACCTCTTTCCAAAATTTATACAAGACTAAGTGGAACTTAAAATCAATTGGCCTGTATCTATCAATCTGTCTGATGACATAAAAACTAATCAGAGCACCCTGAAGCAACATGCAACACATTAAATTTATGTATAGAGTTTTTTCAGTGTGTTTTTGGATTATGCCAAAAAGGAAGGCTTTCCACAACCAGAAGAACACAATGTGATCAACTTTATCCCACCTTCATCACAGCAAGAGAAAAGAAAAAAAAAGGGGGGAAAAAAAAGTGAAGGTTTAAAGAGTGAGATCCTCTTGTAGATTTGGATATTTGTAAGATGTGAGTTGATAAGGAGGCTGTGGGTTTGGTTAGCCTTACATTCTCAAAAGTTAGCACATAGGCCAAATTGGTCTTATGATTTACGAAAGCCAGCCTCACATCATGTGCTATAGAGGCTCTACAATTTCAAGTGCTCTGACCTGTAACCCCACACCCCAACAGTGGCATGCTCAATTAGAAAGAAACACATGAATAATAATTAAACTATATGTTGGTGAAAGCACCAAGCACACTTACGCACAAAGGCTTCCTAGAGCCTAGGCACAGAGCACAAGCTTGAGTCTAATTGAAGTAAATCGCACATTTTTCAAAAATAATGTAGTAAATTTGATAGCAGTTATTGACAAACAATATGATAATCAACTAATCAACTAATCTAATAAAATTTAAACATAGCATATTATATAATTCTCTTTCTTTGTAAAACATTACAACTACGATATTTGATAGCCATGATTAAAATGAAATACATGGTTGAACCCAAATAAATACAAAGGCAAATACCAAAAATAACTAGACTGACAAATAATGACGTCTATGCTTAACATAAGCAGAGAAATGCAATCCTCGTCCTCATTAAGCATAAAATCATCGTAATTGTCATCAAAAGATTTTGTAAGCCTCATCATCTTCCCTGTCTGCTTCTTCTAAATTAATATCCTCTCTCTCAATAGGTTAACACAAGATTTTGTAACTCTCATCATCTTCCTTGTCTGCTTCATCTAATTACTACCCTCTCACCCAATAGGAATATGTTGTAAACTAGAACTTGAACACCGTTGTTCTCCCTAGTGACCTCACTCTTGATCTCATGTTGAATCTTTCTTCTTCAACTCTAGTAGTTATAGTAACATTACCCCATGTCCAGTAATCGTCATCAAACACAGATAGTCTTCAGCACATTCATTGGGTTCTTATTCTATTCTCCAAGCAATCACTTGTCGCCATCATCAATATATTTCAAGGAAATTGGATCAATCGTGTTAAAAAATGTGGTCCCTTAGATGATTTTTTTTTTCCCCTCTCTTATTTTAGAATTTATAATATGGTATACGCTTATGTGTTGTATCACACCATGAGATTGGTATTTATAAAACAAATCAACATCCCATATTAATAACATTCAGAATCAATTGTTCAATTTAATGAGTTACCTACCTTTTAAAATAAAAAAGTGCGCTTTCTGAATGAGCTTCTTTTAGGTGTAAATAATCCCTTTAAGTGCGCTTTCACCAACATTTTGTTAGCTTTTGTAGGCATCAAATGTCCCACTTAAGAAAATTAACTCAATATATATCTGCCCTTACATTTTAATTCTTCCATCCAACATTCGATATAAAATATAACCTACCCATCCTAATTATCACCCAACATAACCACATTTACCCACATGTGTCTACAGCAAAGCATAGCCATAGCAATCATATTGTGCACATGAACTATTATAGAAGAGAAATCAAAGCAAATGCATTGCCATATGATAGCAATGCACTCTACTCAAAAAAATCAACATTAATATAGCTTACTATTTACTAAAGACACACCAGAACTTTCTATCATACATGTAGTAAGAAATTAGCACCAGCAGCAATTCAAGCTATTTCACCACTCTATCAAAAGTAATATCAAGCCTGTAACTGAAAAACGTCAGCATATTTGTATGTTCCATCACCAGTGGACTTTTGAGTAAGAAAAAGTAAATAAATAAATAGCATAGATTTTGCCTGTTAGTTTGCTCTAAACTTTGTGTTAATGAATCCCATGAAAATGGTGTGACAAAAGATTTTCTTGAGAGGTGTTTGATCCGTTTTCTTTTATGTTTTTGCGTTAAAATGTGTTTTTCTAATGGCAAGTGGAGAGATGGGTAACAAAACCATGGGTATGCATTATTAAAACGAGTCTAACCACATGTAGGCAAACTGCAATTACCCAATAAATAAATAAATAACGTCATCCAAACACAATAGTATCTAGCATCAACAACAGTCGCAACACAGTAGCAGTATACCGGCTATGTAAGGTATTAAGATTCAAATTTATTATATCATCTTTTTTTTTTTTACAGGTCAAGCCTTGGTGCAATTGCAAGTATCATCCACCAAAGGCAATAGGTTGCGGATTTGAGTCTGGAAATCAGTCTCTCCAATAAATTAGGTGTAAGGCCGCGTACCATGACCTCTTTTAAACCCCGCAAATAAAAATTTTAGAGGTTTCTCAAGAATCGGAAAGTAATTTTCTTCATCCTTTACCAAAGATATATCATACTTGTAACTAGAGTTTCAAGGAATTAGTTAAACAACCGATTTATCAGCGAGGTTTACAATTTGAAAGGCCTTGGTTGATTATTATAGAATTTTAAAAAAATAAATAAATGAAACACACACATACAATTTTCGGTAAACCAATCCATTGTTACATAGCAAGTTCAACCCAATGTATCCAAAGTAGTTCAGAAAAGTAAAAGTGAAAACAAAAACAAAAACAAAAACAAAAAAACACACTCACTCTCAAGTAGTCGCAATGGAATCGAATATAATGCAAAGAAACTGGTCCGCACACGACTTGTAGTTTTTGGTGGATGGGGATGCGGTGTGCCGTGGTGAGAGGAGGAGAAGGCAGAAGGGTTTGCCTCGACGGAGGAGAAGGGTTTTTTTTTTTTTTTTTTTTATTATGGATTTTAAGAGTAGAGCGACACCGTTGAGCTACTAGGGTTTTATTCTTTTTTTTTTTTTTTGTGCTGGAGATCTTAAAAAATTATAGCGCGACAAATACGCGCCCAAAACATAATTTGTTGTAACGGTCAATAATATCTCCAAGGCCCACGGCTTGCAAGCTTTCCAAAAAAAAAATAATAATAATAAATAAAATTAAATAAAAAGAAAGAAGAAGAAGAAGAAGAAAGATAGGAGGCCTAATTACAAAAATAAATGTCATTTACACAACACTTTTACAACAAATTTTAAGTGATAAATTATTACTAATAGGTGAAAAAATAATTTATATAATGGATTTAAATTATAACCAATAACAATTTACTAATAATTCTTCTTAATTACAAATTGCACATTTACACCTTGAACTTTGTCTAAAATTTAATTCAATTATATAACTTCACACTTTCATTTAATTTATTTTTTTAACTTTTGATTTTGTTCAATTCAGTGTTCGTGTTAGTCTATGTTATAATCAACTTTGTTTGTTACAAAATTATGTCGTTTTGGGCCCTTAATAGCTCAATGTTTAATTATCAAAATAATATATTTGGAACACGTTGGGGATGTTAGATAGCGTTAAAATTTAAAATAACTTCATCAATTATTTAAACATTTTTCAAATAAAATTATTACTACAATTCATATAATTTGTTTAAATTATATTCCAAATTTTCAAATTAATAAACAAATTATCAAAATATCAAAATCAATCAAATTAAAATAAAGGTTAATAAAATAAATTTATATATGTGATAGATTGAGTTGGGTCAGATGTGTTTAAAAAAAAAATCATCCCTATCCAACCCAGTGTTCAAAATAAATTTTTATCCCAACTCAACCCAAGACATTGGATTGAGTCGATTTATTGAGTTGGTGGATTTCATGCACACCCTAACTACTTGTTTTTTCCCACTTAGTTTTTTTTTTTTTTTTTTTGGTAAGGTTATAACCATAAGTGGTCATATGCAATTCTTATGACATAAGAGAGTATACATTGGGTGGCAAGGTTTTAAATCAAAATATAGACTTCATTGTTAAGTAATGCCAAGCCTTGCTTTTCACCTTTAGTATTGTCGACCTTAACCAATAGAAGGGCGACAAAGTTTGGTTACAAATTTGGTTGTAGTCAATAGCTACAACTCCACATAATATTTATTAATTGGATATAAATTTTAATAAATTCACTATTGAATTACATTCTCTTCTTATATCCTTAATACTCATACAAATTTTAGAAGATCAAAGATCAATAGCTATGTCATGAATCAAATGTTTAAATTTCAAGTATTTGTAATCTAAAATTATACATAAAAAATAAGTTTATGAATCGAATAGTAAATAATATCCACTTGACGACATACATATTTGTATGGGGTTTTTTGGGCTGATCCTGTTGGTAATGGGCTGGATTATCTCATCATGCCATAATAAGCCCAATATGTTCTGGATTGGAAAGTCGGGACCGGCCTGGTTGCAACTCACCCTGGCCCGGCTTGTGCGCAAGCTATGCCTTAGCCCAACACAACTTATGTCGTGTAGTCGTGGCAGGCGTATCCTTTCTAAACAGTTGCCACAGGCAAGTACATTATGATCATAAGGAAAGAAACACGTCTGCTACACTTTGAACGAAGGGGTATCGGGATGAATACATAAAGGTAGCAATAAAGATAAACTTAAAAGAAATGCACACAAAGAAGAAGAAAGAGTAAAAAAATATCGGCAAGCCTGTGAAACTCTTAGTCTGCCGTAATGTGTTAGAGGAATGTAAGCCAAAAAGAGACAACACTTCCTCAATGCGACTAATTTCTCTAAGGGGAAATTAATGGCTTTGAAGAAATGGTTCTAGATGACCTTTGTTCCGAATATGAGTAAATAGAGAATGTGATTTCTCGAGAGGGAGAGAGGAGCTAACAGCCCACTTTGATGCATGCCCGTTTTCTTCTTCCTTTCACTCTGTTTTCTTTCTTTCTTACTCTGTTTTTTCTTTCTTACTCTGTTTTCTTTCTTTTCCTCGATTCTTTTCTTAATTGGCCTCCCCTTTTTCGTGCACAGGGAGCACCCTTATATAGTGTTTTTCGGTGTATTATTTTTACCTTTTTACCCCTGTAACTGTCTTTGTCTGATGCGCGTACTCGCCTGACCATTGTTGGCTAGTCTGGCACCCGGCCAACGCCACGTTCCTGCGCTGGCCGCGGCGTACTACATCTCCAAACAAAGACAAGGGTGTTTTGTTTGTTAGCTTGCCATGACATTCTCACCTGTCACGGCAGAGTACTCTTTCTCCCTCATGGCATCCATCAAAAGGCTCCAACTCAGCTTTGCCATTTTCGGGTGCTATGTCATCCCAGCAGGACACTCACCCGAAAGTTGCCTGAGTGGAAGCCTTGAAATGGGTTCTTCCCTCTCCCCTCCACCAAACCACACCCTCTTTATCTCTGACCCATGGCCCACCTTCACTTGTATTGGCTGGGTACAGGCTGGTGAAACCTGAGCTTTGCGCGTGCTCCCTTTTCCCACGTCCGTCCAAAGCTCGTCTGCCAATCATGCATTAGCCGTGACTTGGGCATTTGCCTTTTAACTTCTTCGTGGCGTGGATTATACTGGTCCTTTATCTGCGATTTGGGCTCGCCCTTGGTTGTGGGCCGTTGCATGTTTCCCCTTTCATGGCCTTTCCATTTGTTTCCTGCCGTGCCATTTTGATGAGACGGCCATACAACAGAATTGGGCCTTTTTGGGTTCATTGCTTTCTCCATCTTTCTCAATGATTCAGTAAGCCTACTGGGCTTTTATTGCTATGTACATCCGCGGGCTCCCGCGTCCCACTCATCCTTCTTTGGGGCATCCTTGGCCCCTTACAACTTCGTGCTTTCCATGGGCCTTTATTACCTCGTTGGGCTTCCACGGCCCAACTATTTTTTCCTTTCCTTGAGAGCCCATAGACTTTCTATGGCTCTACATACTCGCTTTACTTTGGGCCTGCCACAATGGGTGTGGCCCATACTCACTTTTCTATATCTACAGCCCATGGTTTGCTATTTCTATCTTTCCGGGCCTTTTCAGACCCATTTACCTCTTCAAGACCCGTTTGTTTCCTCTACGGATCTATTCCTGCCGCTCAGGCGTAGTTGGGCTTTCCCATTTATTCTTTGATTATTTCTTTCTGATGTTATGGGCTTACTCCCCTTGCTGGGCTTTAAAAAATGAGCCTCAACAATATTAAAACCATAAATAAAATGCAATTTAACATTGAATTGGTTAAGTTCTTTCATTATAATACATTTTATTCCTGATAATTAATAAGTGCAAAATGTTTTTCAGCCAACTTAAAATAAATAAATTCAAAATGTTTTTCAGCCAGGTCAACTGGGTCCAGACCAGTAGTTTTTTTAAAATTTTGAAATTAGATAAAATCTTAAATATTATTGTTAACAAAATAGAAGACCAAGATCAATAATAGTCCCATCAATGTCACATGAGAGTAAAACGGAATTTATTTAATTCAATCCATGTTAAACTTCATGGTCTTATGACTCAATCATGTTAGTCTTGATTTTAATTTATAATTTGCCAAGGAATTTAATTTTGCTCAACAAGACCTATTAAAACATATGAACTACTTAACAAGTCATTATACTCATTAGGAAGGCCCCAATGCTTTACAACAATTTACATATACTCACTTAGCAAAAGAAACTACATATACCCTGCATTTTACCATGACATGTTAGTTTGCCTAAACCAACAATAATGACTATTTACTCCTTCGACTTTCAAGAATTTCCATTTGGCGTTGATGATAATATTCTGGTTGTATTTGAGACAAGCTACTTGTATCCATCATTATAATTCTTTCCTCCTCTTTCAATTGTTCCATTCGAAGCTTTTCTTGCATGATATGAAGTCGCTCTTGTTCTTGCACTTGCTCTTTCTTTATACAAATTCTCTTTTGTTCTTGTTCTTGTTTGATGCAATCTTGCTCTTGTTCTTTAAAACATGTTATCTCAAGAATTTTAATTTCCTTATCATTTATGTTTTTCTCTTCTTCTATCTCATTCAATATCCCTGTAAGTTTCAAACTTGTATTATCTCCGTTCTTTCGTTTACTCACCCGTTCCTTTTCGACCTTCTTGTCTAGTGGTCTCTCCAAATCTACAAAGGTATCATGTGAGACATCATCTTCTCCAATATTTATCAACTCTGGGGTAGAAGGAGAAGATGGCATTGCATTTCTAATTCTTTTAATTCTTTGCCTCTCATTATGCTCCAACCATTTTGGTTGACACCTCAACATATTCCAACAATGGTCAAATTGGAACGAGGTTTTATGTGATTCTTGAAACATACGTTTCGCCTTATGTTGAGGTTCATTTTCGGGAGCCCAGTAAGAAGAAGAAGCCCAGCAACATTAACAGAAAAGAATTAGAAAGTGGATAGAAAGCCTATTAAGCCTAAGTGGCAGGAATAATGGATTGTAGGTTCGTAAAAGCAAATAAATGGATCTTGAAGACGTAAATGGGCCTGAAAAGGCCCAGAAAGAGAGAAATGGCGAACCATGGGCCACGGATGTAGAAAAGTGAGAATGGGCCACATCTATTACGGCAGGCTCGAAGTAAAGTGAGTACAGGGCCATAGAAAAACCTATGAGCTCTAAGGATAAAGTATTGAGTAGTTGGGCCGAGGAAGCCCAACGAATTAGTAAAGGCCCATGGAAAGCACGGAATTATAAAGGGCCAAGGACGCCCAAAGAAAAGTAAACGGGACACGGGAGCCCACAGGCAGACATGGCAAGAGGGGCCCAGTGGGCTTATTAAGCCATTAGAAAGGAAAACAAACAGCAGGCCCAAATAGGCCCAATGATCCTGAATTGATGTCACCATGACATGAATGGCAGGCAGCAACAGCAAGGCTATAGTGATTGGAACACGGAAGGATGTAAGTAAGCTAGAGCCCACAATCGGGCAAAAGCCTAGACTCCAAACAACAAGTTAATAAAGAAATTAGAGAAATAGCCCACGCCACAAGAAGTTAGGGGCAAACGGCAGGACAAGCAAACAGATGCTCAGGCCACAGCAAACGCATAAGCGGTGAGCAGATTTTGGACGGGCATGAAAACAGAGCACGCGCAAGGCCCAGGTCTCACCAACCTGTACCCAGCCAATATGGGAAGAGATGGGCCATGGGTCAGAGGTAAGGGGGGACGTGGTCTGGCGGAAGGGAGAGGGAAGAACCTATTTAAAGGATCCTGCTCAGGCTACTTTCGGGCGAGTGTCCTGCTGGGATGACATGCCACCCGAAAATAGCAAAGCTGAGTTGGAACCGTTCGGTGCATGCCACGAGAGAAGAAGAGAGGGAGAGCACCTTACCGTGGCTGGAAAGAATGCCACGGCAAGCAAACAGACAAAATGTTTTGTCCTCGTCTGGTGATGTGGTATGGCGTGGCCAGCACAAGTAAGTGGCACTAGCTGGGCACCTAACCAATCAGTAATAGTCGGCAAGGACGCACACACCAGACAAAGGCAGTTAGAGGGTAAAAAAGTAAAAAACCAAACCATGGCAGGCACTATATAAGAGCATTCACTGTGCACGAGGAAAAGTAAAGGAAGAGGCAAGGGAAAGAACAGAGTAAAAGGGAAAACTGGGAGAAAGAATAACACTAACTAAAAAGAGAGAAAAGATTTAGAAAGGAAATAGAGATAAGAAAGAAAAACGAGAGGGCAAAAACGGCGGGCATGCAAAAAAATAGGTTGTTTTCCCTCTCTCCCTCTCAAACCCACGCTCTCTATTGTCGTTGACTTGGGCACGGGTCATTTAGGACCGCTCCCTCAAAGCCATTAATCTTTTCTCTGGAGAAATTATTCGCATTGAGGGAATGTTGTCTCCTTCTTGACTTAAACCCCTTTAACATATCACGGCAGGCCAACAGTTTTACAAGTTTACCGTTATTTCCTTTCTTCCCTTTTGCATTTACTTTCTTTTTATATTCATCATTGTTGCTATTTTGTTGGAATATGTATTCTTTGCAATGTCTCATTATTCAAGTATAGTAAACGAATCTCTTAGATATTTATGTTATATCTGCCTGCTGTAATCATCTTAAAGAGGCCTACCTGCTATGACCACATAGTAGAAATCGCGACAAAACAGGGCATGACTTATACACAAGCCGGACCAAGGTGAATTGCAATTGGACCGGTCCCAACTCTCTGATCCAGAATATTTTGGGCCTAGCACGGCAAGACGAAGTAATTCAGCCCAACGTTGTACAAAAAAGTCCACCACACCTTACTAATCTGAAAATTCAACAATAGAAAATAATTAGAATTGTGAAACTGTTAATGCATTGATGCATTGACACCACTTTCATATAATGTATACCCTGTCATGTTCATTTAGACCACTTTGATGCATTGATTCAACCTGGACCAAGCACCCACATAACTTATCAGTGCCAAGTTGAATTGTTGACCATCGATTCATTAGAGATGTCGAACTACGTTCAGAAATAAAGGTCTTCTTGTCTTGGAAGTAGTCCCAAATCCTCCTCCAGTATGTCTTGTGTTTTTGCTAATTCCCTTGCACTGCATCCAAGCTAATAGTTAGCCTTGCAGATACAAGGAGAAGGTCTTCTCCTATGGTGAAGTTACTGCCCCGTTGTGATTTTTTAACAATGGGTTCCATTTCAACTTGGGATGGAGACTCTTGGTAGGATACTTGAGCATGTGGATTCAAATGCTAACCCATTAGATTTGGAGATTCCATCATAAATTTATTTTCAGGGTTAGACCCCCTCTGTAAGGGATTAGTGAAGCACGTGTCTCCTTGCGTTTGCGAATCTATCCCTACAGAAAAATATTCATCTAATGAGCATAGTTGGATAAGACATGAAGTTTAGTATAAAGTAAATAACAGTTAGTACCAACACTAGTGAAAGAGTTAATCGATGTGCAGAGTACTTGTTCCTTTATCTATCTACCCCTTCTTAATATAATGTATAAACTAACACATTTACATTAGTATTTAAAAATATAGTCATGAAGTTATCTGTAAGAGATTATTTTAAGGAATAGCTGAATAAGGGTGGAGATGCTACTTTACTCTTCAATCCCCAAAGACAACTACAGGTTAAAACACAAAAAGAGAGAAGGATATCAACCAAAAAACAACAGAAACATCATCAACCACAACCAGAGATAAAGACACCGCCAACTAGATCAAAAACCAGAAAACTGAAGTAGCATCAACAACACAAATTACCCATAGCAAAACACGCGTGCGCGCACACACATTCAACCAAAACCATAACCAACCACACCCATAAACCATCAAAAACACATGCAGAGCCACGAAATCACCAAAACTCATCACCATTACCACCAATCAGCCACCAAATCCACAACTTGAGCCGATGCCTAAGTTTCATACCAAAATCCAATCAGCCACCAAACCCACATGAAGTTGGGCCTCCAGGCCCCCGACCCAAGCTTCTCACCAAAATCCAATCACCACCAACCACTCAAAACTCACTCCAAAGAAACCACAACAATAACGCATACAAAACAACTAAAAACCCACAAAAACAGCCAACCCATCACATCAATTGGTCAAATCCCTAGAATCCACCACCTAAGCCTTCAAAACCAACCAAATCACCACCCAAAGTTTCCATCCCTTTTGAATTGCATGAAGCCAAACTACCATCCAAACTGCCACACCATAACCACTATTGGCCTTTTACTGGTGCCAAGTCGTTCCAGTTTCATGGTGGAACTCTTTGAAGAAGGAGGCGAGAGAGGGAGATCAGAATGGAAGAAGAAGAGAAATATGGAGTGGCAGCTGAAAATGGAGGAAAGAAGAAAGGGGAAAAGGTAAATATAAACATAACAAGTGGAGATCATACAAAATAATGAGGGAAATTATTTTTCTGATGATATGGAGCTAGTTGCATTTGGCCAACTACCGTAGCTTTTTATAAAATAGCTAGCACTCAGTGTCAATTTAGCAGACCTCAAAAGAAATTATGATTGACAGATTTTAGATAGAACAATAAATTCTTCTTCTTCTTCTTCTTCTTCAGTTTTTTCAACTAAGAATAATATTAGCAAGACATAATTACCTTCAAGCAAGTAGTGATTTTCAACTATGAAAAATACTAGAAAGATATAATTACCTTCAAGCCAGTGGTGATTCTCATATTCAGTTAACTGTTTGCAAAATATACAATTTCACAGTTTTATATGAACTATAAAATTCACATACCTCCTTTGTCATTAAAACAGGGGCTAAAAGTGATTCCAAAACAGTACCAGATTATGCGGAGAAGCATTTGTAGAATCTTAGAGGGAAAAGATAAAAAGTATAAAAATAAACAAAAGGCAGGAAGGATTAACTTGACCAGAGATTGGCTAGGAGTTTGCCCTTCTGGCATGTCATAACACATTCCAACACAAGCTCTTGCAGCTGTTTCTCAATATCTTCTATGGGTTGGCAGGCATCAACTATCTTCAATGAATCAATGATACAAGGTCAAAACTCAAAGCAATCCATAAATGATATTAGGGAGAAAACTAGACAAGTGAAATTCAAAATGAAACTTTATTAACAGAGAGCAGAATTGACCAAAGGCAGACACTATGGGCAGCAAACATTGTATGTCTAACAATTCCAGTCTTCTTAAAAATTAAAAATAATAATAATAAACAAATAAACAAATAAACAGAAGCAAAGAACAAAAAAAAAAAAAAATACTCCACTGGTAAAGGAGGAATAAACCAACAAACAACATAATTTCAAAATGGAATATTCACTATTATTAACTAATAGCCTCCTTTTCTTGTTGTTTTCTCTGTCAATAAAAGATAAGAAAATGAGCAAACTCCCAGAGTGAAATAAATGGGAATCAAAGAACGGCATAACTTTAGATAGAATTAAATGCAATTACTATCTAAAACATTATATTTCCACATTCTTTAAAATATAGAAGGATGGATAAAGATAATACATACTGAAAATCAATCAACATTCAATAACAGACTCTACTCCAACTTAGTTGTATCACCATTATTGAGCAAGGTTGGATTATTTTTATACATGGTTAACAAAAGCTGAAATATCACAGGAAGCCATACTGCAAAATATAAACAGTTGTTTGAACGGTTTTATTCCAAGTAGTAGCAGGCTCCTAGTGTCCCACCAGATAGAATAGAGTCAGAATGTATCAGCACATGAAACATAAAATTACATTCCAAGAGGCATCATGGAGGACCTGATAGCATTGAGAAACTTTATTCTGAAACTCAAGCTGCTTATATCTCTCACCTCCATATCCTCCTCTCTCTGTAGCTTTCTGAAGAATTTCAAAAGACTTCTTAGTCCTAGAAGTATGTAAATCTATACATATGAATGTCTTTGTATATTATGTGTGTGTGCACGTGCACTACAGAAGGGTAGAAATTTATGAACTTAAGTACATGCAAGGGTAATACAACTTGCCCTTGCAAATTGCTTAAGAGAGTGTTGTGTATAGTATAACTTTCCCCAACCTCCCTTAAAAATTACAATGGCTTTTGAGTAGATTTTGTGGTGTGCCTTTGTGTTAAAACCTCATCCCCTCTCCTTTGTGTGTGTGTTTCTCAAAAAAAGAAAAAAAAAAAGTATATGCAAGGGTACATGAGTGTGTCTGTGTGTATATCAGGTTTATCTTCCACCCATATGCACAGAAGTAATATACTATCTCTATAATTGGCAAGGCACATATCATGTAGACAAAACTATTCTTTTAGACTCTGAAATACGCTTGATGTTCTATTATTGTCCTTGAAGTTTAAAAACAAAATTTTAAAATTTCCTTCATTTCGTCCTTCTGTCCATTCATTTTCATTAAGTTTTTTTGTCAACATGTCTAGCAAAATGCATATTTTAGGGACAGAAATAGAGCCTAGACTATATTTCAGCCGTGGAAAAAAATATAGTTTTGGTTCTATTTTTATCCTTGAAATATGACCCAAGTTCTATTTTGTCCCTTCAATCAGACACGTGCAAAAAAACATAACAGTAGTGAATGGACGACAAAATGTAGATCACTTTAAACTTTCGGTAATGGGCCTAGAACTTTTAGAACAAAATGTAACCTGGGATACATTTTAGGGGAAAATATTATATATATATATATATATATTTTTTTTTTGGTAAACATCAAAATGCATTAAAAAAAAAACTAAAGAGAAAACACAGGTTCAAGACAAAGCCTGTTTAAGTACAAACCATTAGCATCAAAGTTAAAAAGATCAATAATGTCCACAGGCAGACAATTGAACAAAAGGAAATCACTACTTTGCTCCGCTCCAAGCCGTGCGAGACCATCTGCACATCTATTGGCTTCCCGAAAGCAATGCCTGATCTGGACTCGAGGAAGCTGTGCCATAAGGGACCTACAGTCATCCACCAAGGGGGATATAGCATTATTAAAGTACTCCGAGTTAACCAGCAAATCAACTATAGATTTTGCATCTAGTTCTATTAGCACAGAAGAGAGATTTAGGTTGAGACATTGACATAGCCCATCCCTCAAACCCCATAGCTCCACAGCGAAACTAGAGGTGATTCCGATCCTCCTTGCAAAACCACAAATCCATTCCCCCTTCTCACTTCTAATGAGTCCTCCACTACCATCAACACCTAGATTTCCTCTAGAAGACCCATTAGAGTTTAATTTGACCCAACCGATGTCAGGTTTCTCCCATCTCACTCTCCTTATAACATGCTGGTATAACCCTCTAGGGGCTTTGGCACAATAATCAAACTCAATGGCTGTCTGATACACTTCAAACCTGAGTCTACGTTGAACGGGTTTGTTTTGAAAAACTATATTGTTCTTGTGTTTCCAAAAAAGCCAAATAGCGAACAAAAAAGTTGTGCTCCTCTGGGGCTGGTTCGCACTCCTAATTTTAGAAGTACCATTCTTTTTTAGCCAAGTCTGTAAATCCTCGGAGAAGAATCCATTGCTTATCTCATTGGCTCTTAGCTGTAGCCAGAAGCTTTTAACTACCTCACAGTCTCTTAAAGCATGAAGAATGGATTCGGGAACTCTGTGACAGAGAGGGCAGGTAGGGTCAGTTGAGACACCTCTTCTGACAAGGCACTCCTTCACCCCAATGTTATTATGGCTACACAACCACATGAAGGATTGGATCCGAGGAAGAGCTTTAACTTTCCACGCCCATTGTCCAGGAAATTGAAAGTTATCGCCTTTATCATAAGTTGCTATGCTATACGCACTTTTTAGCTCAAAGTCACCGTGATTAGATCCTCTCTAGGCTAGCCTGTCTTCAACTCTAGCAGCAATCAGAGTGGGGCTGGAGCTAATCTTTAGCATTAGATCACCTAGTAAATGAATGGACAATTAGGACCAGTCCCACCCATTCATGGAGACCACGTCTTTGAATTTCAGATCTTCTTCTCCCTGTCAAAGAGGGCCTTGGATCAAGTTTCTTAGGGAGCCTTCATTGGACCAGCAATCCAACCAAAATGTTAGATTACTATCCCTTCTTGGAATCCACTTAATGCCTTTCTCAAAAATGCCCACACCTTTTTTCATGCCTACCCACACACTTGAGCAGGGAAGCTTGTTTTGATTCC
This sequence comes from Lithocarpus polystachyus, assembly GCA_033629205.1. Taxonomy (NCBI): domain Eukaryota; kingdom Viridiplantae; phylum Streptophyta; class Magnoliopsida; order Fagales; family Fagaceae; genus Lithocarpus; species Lithocarpus polystachyus. The sequence goes on along the minus strand of CM066163.1, from coordinate 9,405,932 downwards.
TTGATTTGATTCTCTGCCTTGTACAATATTTACTTTTCAATACCTTAGCCCATAAAGTGTGCCCCTCTGAATGAAACCTCCAGTTCAACTTGGCAAGCAAGGATAGGTTTCTTCCTCTGGCTGTGTGTAAACCAAGCCCTTTCTCTCTCTTGGGCTTTGTGATTTTATTCCATCCAACCCAGTGCATTTTTTTATCCACTTCCGAAGAGCCCCAAAGAAAATTACAGTTGACCTTGTCAATGTTATCAAGAATTTTGTTCGGCAAAGCATTGCATTGCATAACATATGCCGGATTCATTGAAGAAGAGGCTTGGACAAGGACAGCTCTACCTGCAAAGGACAATAGACTGTCTTTCCACCCCGCCAACTTTTGCTTGACTCTATCCAGAACAAAGTTGAAGTCCTGCTTATTAGCTCCTCCATGATTAGTAGGAAACCCGAGGTATTTCCCCAGGTTAGGAATGGATATCACAAAGGGATTCTCGGGTATCCCTATCTACATTAGGAGAGAAGAACACTTTGGATTTGCTTTCACTTACTGTTTGTCCCAACTTAGCATAGAAATCATCTAGCACATCTTTTATAGCAGCACAGTTTGTGTCGTCAGCTTAAGCAAGAAGGACTCGGTCGTCCATGAAAAAGAGATAAGAGAAAGCTAAACCGCTCCTCGAAGCCTTGATTAGAATCCAGAGTTTATCATTACATTTTTCTTCAATAAGTTAACCCAGGACTTCCATGCACAAGATGCAGATGTAGGGAGACAATGGGTCCTCTTGGTGGATCCTGCGGGAGGGGGAAAAGGCCTCTAGTTTCCTTCCATTAAACAGAATAGAAGTAGACGTGATTGAGACACAACTCAAGATGAGACGCACAAGATCTCGATGAATATTAGCCTTTAGAAGCATTTCACGAATGAAGCTCCATTCAAGCTTGTCATAGACTTTTTCCAAATCCACCTTTATCGCCATGTAGCCCACATTCCCTTTTTTCCTACCAATTGTGTGGATGATTTATTGAACAATAATCGTGTTGTCAACCCCCTTTCTACCCGGGACAAATGCTTTTTGCAATGGAGAGACAAGCTTGTCGAGGAGCAGTCTAAGCCTTGCTACAATGAACTTTATGACCATTTTATATATCGTATTGCAAAGCCCAATCGAGCGATAATTCCTGAGAGTTTCAGGCCCCTAGACTTTAGGTATGAGAGTAATATTTGTTTCATTTAGGTAGATTTCTCTTCTCTTGGGAAATAGTTTTTATTTCCTTCGTCACTGAGTCACTAACAATCAGCCAGAAACGTTGAAAAAACCTGGTGTGGAGGCCATCCAATCCTGGAGCTTTGAAAGCTTTGATGGACCACAGGGCTTTTTTAACCTCCTCTATGGACACTGAATCATACAGGCAATCCCTCTCGGTTTCAAATAAGGATGCTTGACAGGGGGATTTGGGCGAGAGATGCGAATTTGCCATAAGGTGACCAGTTGTATACAAGTCCTCAAACCCTTTTCCAACAAAATCCATGATCTAAGTCTGCTCCTGGATCCAATCGCCCACATTATTCTTCATGCAAGTAATTCTGTTCCTTCTCCTAACGAGCATCGAGACATGGAAAAAAGAAGTATTGCGATCTCCTAACAGCATCCAGTTAACTCTGGACTTGAGAGCCCAAAGCTCCTACTCTTGGTTCAAGACCTCATTGAGATCGCATTGGAGGCTCTTTTCCAGATCAACAAGGATATGGGAAGGTCTCGCTGCTAGAGCTTTTTGACAGCGATTTAATTTGGCCATTAGCCTCCTTTTCTTATAAAGATATTCCCGAAATGGTTAAGGTTCTAGTCGGTAGCATTCTTGGTAAACTTCTTCATTGCCTCAGCAAGGTGAGTAGATCGAGCCCAGGCATCATAGACTACTTATGGGAAAGACAGATTAGAGAGCCAGAAACTTTGGAATTTGAAAGGCCTCTGAAGTCTCGTGAAATCTCGATGGTCAAAATCAAGTAGTACAGGGCAATGATCTGAGTGAATTCTGGTTAGGTGGACAACTCTAGCATTCAGATACATGGTGCACCAGCCCGGATTGACGAAGAACCCATCCAATCTTTCCAATATCAGTCTGCTAACTTCCCTTAAATTTAACCATGTGTATCTTGGCCCCAAGAAGCCCAAGTCCACCATATTACAAGCATCAAGGCACTCCTTAAACAAAAGTTAGTGATTTATATTAACAGACCTACCCCCAAAATTTTCCCCATTTGCAAGAACTTCGTTAAAATCACCAGCAATAATCCAAGGTTTATTATGAAGTTTAGCTACATTTTAAAGGTTATTCCATAAAACACATCTTTCATTGAATCTAAGGCTGGCATACACAGCAAAAACTAGAAAATCAAAGTCTGAGGGTCTCACCTTGAGTGTGATGTGAATTTCTTGCTCCGTTGTAGCCAGAGGGGAAACCACAACTCTATTGGAGTTCCACAGAATCCAAAAGCCACCCGCGTAGCCAATGGTGTCAGTATAGATAGCCCTATCAAAAGGCAACCTATATGAGATTTTTTTAGCTCTCTCTCCACCTACTTGGGTCTCCATGATAATAAGAATGGCTGGGTCATAATTCTGGACCAATTCTCTGACATGATTTTGGAAGTTGGGCTTTAGAGCACCCCTACAATTCCATGCTATGATATTCATGACTAAACAATGATCAAGGGTGGGGCACTCATTGAAGGATGGAAGCAGTCTCGCTTCCTCCATCAAATTCCATCCGGTCTTCCTCATCAACTCTGTTGTTTGCTCCGACCGCGGTATCATCATTAGGCAGTGCTCCAGCAGCCCTATCTCTTTATTTCTGGCGATGATGTGGAGATTGAACACCGAAATTTGTTGAAACACTTGAAAGATCTTAAATGCATGTCTGTTGCCCATGAAGGTAGTTGCGATGGGCTGATTCTCCAAAATTCTTCTCGTCGTGAGACTCAACTCTGGCTCCACTTCGCACAACATTAGGGCTGGGTGGATCTGTGGAATGGTTTCCTAGACAATCCTTCTCGCTTCCTCTAGTTTTGGGGTGTCAGACAGATGGCTTCACCATGGGTTTTCCATTAAACCCCAAGTCAGGTCTATGAGTGGTAGGCAGCTCGTCTTCAGCTTAGTGGGGTTAAGGGGAATATCCATTTCCAAGCTTTCCATAGCCTGTGATTGAACCACCCCAGGACTCATGTCGGATTTGCTCAAATTTCCTCTATCTCAATCGATGGAATTTCCACCACTTTTCCTTCTAATAGAATTGCCCACTTGGCCCCCGGGTTGACTCTTGAACTGGAACTTTCCATTTGGGATATCAGCTAGGTTCATTGTGGTTAAAGACTCCTCACTCTTGGAATAGCTCATTGAGGTCTTCCTATCTTTTATATCAGCACTTTCATTCACATCAGTGCACGCCCTGGAGCGGGCAATTACTTTCTTACCCTTGATTAAGGCATCATTTATTAAATTCACTCCCTCTCACTAACAACATCTTCCAAATGCAAAAGAAGTCTCAAAACAAATTATCACAATGGCTCAATGGATAGTCATCTGATTTCACAGAACCATTAGAGTTGGTTGATTTTGGTTCATGAATTCCCTGCATAAAAGGCCATACTTACCATCTCACTTTTTCCCCCTCCCCTATTCTTCTGTTATTTATTTTCAGATTCAGCTGGGTGAGGTGGTCTTGACAGCCCAGAATCTTTATGCAATTAAGAAACAATACCAGATGTGGAGCCAACACCACATAAAGCAGTATGTGTATCTCAAATACAGTTTAGATAAAAATGAACATGCTGAAATCTTTCAACACATGGCACACCAGCTTTCAAAAGGATAGTTCATGCCTTAAACCTATGGAACTCAAAGAACTTATCAAAGAAAACAAAAATCCTACAGTACTCAAAGAAACACATGTTGAAAACATGGCTGAAGTCTTTGATAATTAGAAAAGTCAACAGAGTAGCAGCTAAAACTTACCTCTGGCTGTATGTCAAGGTACAATACCAAATCTGGAGCCAGCAACCCAACCTCTGGTGCCTGCAAAAGACTTCTTCTCAAAACACGATAAAAAACATAAAAGTTCATTTATGAACAGTGAACAATATCTTCACCTTACACCATTCAACACCAAGTCCTTTGGCAAATGAGAAAGCTACCCTAGAATAGGAATAGCGGTCAACAATAAGGGTGGTTCTAGTCTTCAATTTAGTTTCAATCAATGATCTGCACATGCACTATGGCTAACTGAGTAAAAGTCCAACCACAGTCAAAAGTGTTCTTGTGCACATAGTCACTTAAGCTTTTGTCCCAAGAAATAAAATGCTCAGCAGAAACATAAAAACCAAGCCCTAAGCCATTCAGGCTTTAGAAATAAATAATATTTTTATTTCTTGTTTAGATTTTCTTTCTTTGGGGTCAATGTGCAAAGTTGAAACAAAAAAAATAAAAGAAAAAGAAATATAATGGATTGTATTGGTCAAAGGAATATGGACCACCTATTATGTACAAATTATAGTTTTCATTTTTAATTCTTTATTTTGTTACTACCATTTGTTATTTTTTGCTCACTATCTCCAAAAGTCTCAAGAGAGAAAAATAAAACTAGGCAATAAGAGAGAGCAAGATGATGTCGCCATAAACACCCAAAAGAGCTCGATTTCATTTCAAGCCACAACAGAAAGAGATCATTGATGAGCTTGTAGAAGTGCCAATTAGCAATAGAGGAAGCAATAGATCCATCCATTCCAGGCTTTGGACAACCATGTACCAGACAAGGACGAAAGAGATCGTTGTCTTGTAGAAGTGCCGATGAGCTTCGAATGGCGTCAATCTGGCTGTTCAGTGGCTGGAGTGCAGATTGAATCAGAGAGAGAATCGCATATGAAGATTTGAAGCATCGATATTTTTTTCCTACTCTTTTTTTTTTTGGATTTTTTTTACAGTTGTGTCTTCATGTTGTCTTGACCTTATTGGAATAAAATTATTATTATTTTATTTTGGGACACACCATAGACACGCGAGCAACCGTGTCCTAGGCATGTCTGTGTCCAACACACATCCAGCATAGACATGTGGGACATTTTGTTGTGTCGGTGTTTCCCATATGGCACATATCTACTATACACATTCTGCATCAAGTGCAGCCAAGATACCAATTCACAAATATTTGTGATATCACATTCTAAAACTCTTATGAAACCACATCCAGTCTGACCATAACTCAAGAACCTACCCATTCCAAGTTGGCAAGTCTAGATTATGGATGCATGGAATAAAGCTATAACGTAATGTTTGGTTCCAGAAACCTAATATGACCACGACATTCAAATTCTTGGGAAAGTGATGACTGGAAACCTGGATGCTCGGAAATATAACTATATCCACACTTGATTTGATTGAAACATTAATAAGATTCCAGGTAATGGGAGATACCCATGTTTGGTTTATTCCAAAAAATGCTATAAGAATTATTTATTTTTCCAAAATATACTTGGGTTTATAAATGCAATTTCAAGCATGTTATCCATCACTTTTATGTGACTTCCTACAAATAAATAATATGAAACATAATGACCCTTTATTTTAGCCCTCAGTGAAAATAAAAATTTTGACACGTGAAGGGTCAAACAAAAAACTAAATCAAAGATGAAGAACCAAAATGAAAATTTTGAAACATGAAGGGACAAAATGAAAAAAAGCCCCAAACTTTTAAGAGCCAAGAGTGTACTTTCGTCTAAAAGAAAAATAAAAGCTATCTAAAATTCATAGAATCAATAAAAGTGATGATATTTGATGTGGAGAATGAGATAGAAGCCGAAGTCCACTCTCAGAGTGCTTTCAAATTAGACTTTTAGCTTTGTCATAGGTAATGCCTTTATAATTGTTCCATTCTCCATATTCAAGAACCTTAAGGTTCATAACATTGCTAAGCATTGAAGGTTTGCATTGTGTGTTTTATTATCAAATTCCAAGATTTGTTTCTCTTTTCCCTTTTAGGTAGGCATAAGAAACAGAACAAGCAAGAAACTAATATCAGAACAAACAAGGCAATTCAACCTATAGCCAAAATCCCACAAACCAAAACACATCAAACAGCATAAAAGTAACATAACAAACCTCTTCTCCTAATGATTTGCACTAAAGAGAAGATGGATTGTGTGATCATCCAATTGTGATTTGTTGGAAAGGTAAGAAGATATCATTTGCCCAACATCTGTACTTCTGTCAGGAAACCTCCATAATTCAGCTAAATGCCCCAATCCCTCCAAGTATAAGAGTAATCTACTAGACTGTGAAGTCTTCCTACTACGATCCAAGCCTCACTGTTGCCACCACTAAGGATAGAATCATGGGTATTTGCCATTTGAATCTGCCCAATAGGATACTTGGGCGGAAATTTTAATTGAGACTTCAATGACTTTGCTAAGGCTTGCACTCCAAAATTCCTAGAGAAACAAATGGAATTATTCTCTCTATCATAGAGGCCCTAAATAATATAAAAATATTAGTACAATAACTTAAGAAAATCATATTATAAGTTTTTCATTATGGGGTATTAAAGAAAACAAAAACCTATTCTCAACTAAGCCTAATACACCAAGAGGCTAAGTGGGGTTTTTTATCATGCAAAGCAGTTAAAACAACCATAAAACCCATGAATTAAAGTTGCAATGCTGCATTTCTCAATTTTCCTCTATTTTCTAGCAACCAAATTAATAGTCCTTATTTTCTACTATAGCCAACCAACTTCACTAAAGCAATTAATTAAAACCAATAGAAAGAGTAAAGGAGTAAGGGATCCTTACTTACAAACCTGGAGAGCGTGAGATAGTAGGCATGGATCATGTCCCTCCCAAGTCTACAAACTGCAATCAAAAAATACATAAATCAAACAACTCCATATCGAAATTACTAAAACACACCAAGGATATAGGAGATTGAAATGGATCCATCAATTAGCCCAATAGATTAAAGTTTAAAAAATCAATTGGCAGTTGGCCAAACAGATTAAAGTTAAAATCAATTATCTATAGATGAGGTGTAATTCTAAATGGCAACTACCTATTTCCAAAATTTATACAAGACTAAGTGCAACTTAAAGTCAATTGGCCTGTATCTATCAATCCGCCTGAGGACCTAATAACTAATTAGAGCACCCTGAGGCGACATGCAACAAATTAAATCTAATGTATAGAGTTTCTTTAGTGCATTTTTGGATTGCGCCAAAAGAAAAGCTTTCCATGACCTGAAGCACACAATGTGATAAAATTCATCTCACCTTCATTGTGGTAAGAAGAAACAAAAGGGGGGGGTGGGGGAAGTGAAGGTGTTAAGAGTGAGATCCTGTCGTAGTTTTGGATATTTGTCAGATATGAGTTGATAAGGAGGGGGTTTGGTTAGCCTCACATTCCCAAAAGTTAGTGCAGTGCATAGGTCAAATTGGTCTTATGATTTAAGAAAGTCAGCCTCACATCATGTGCCATAGAGGCTCTAAAATTTCAAGTACTCTGACCCATAACTTCACACCCTAACATTGGCATGCTCAATTAGAAAGAAACACATGAATTATAATTAAACTATATGTTGGAGAGAGCACCAGGCGCACATATGGACGAAGGCCTCCTAGAGCCTAGGCATAGAATGCAAGCATGAGTCTAATTGAAGTAAATGGCATGTTTTTCAAAAATAATTTAGTAGATATGAAAATAATTATTGGCAAAAAATATGATAATTGAGCAATCAATTAATCTGATAAACATTAAACACAACATATTATATAATCCTCTTTCTTTGTAAAGTATTACAAATGTGATATTTGATAGCCATGATCAAAATGCAATACATGGTTGAGTCAAAATAAATCCAAAGGCGGCAAATACTAAAAAGCACTAGAATGACAAATAATAACGTCTATGCTTAACGTAAACAAAGAAATGCAATCCTAGAGTATGTAAGGATCATCATTGTCATCGTAAGATTTTGTAATCCTTACCATCTTCCCTGTCTACTTCTTCTAACTTAATATCCTCTGCCTCAATAGGTTAACACTAGATTTTGTAACTCTTAACACAGACACTTCATTTGGGGCGCCATAATCGTGTCATATGTGGTGCCATACCCACTGTGTCATGGTATAATCTTTCAGAAATTACCGGAATCTACATGTCATACCACTACCCATTCCTGTGTCCGTGCTTTCTAGATTTTATACCCTCTCACCCAATAGGAATGTGTTCTAGTGACCTCACTCTTGATCTCATGTCAAATCTTTCTACTTCAACTCTAGTAGCTATAGTAACATTATCCACATGTCAAGTAATCACCATCAAACACTGATAGTCTTCAGCACATTCATTCGGTTCTTCTTATACTATTCTCCCAAGCATAATTCTGAATAGGGTTTCAGGGTTTTAGTTAAATAATCGATTTATCAGTCAGGTTTACAATTTGAAAGGCCTCAGTTTAATAAATAGAAGTGGTTCAGAAAGGTAACAAATAACCAAAAATAAATAAAACCTACACAGTCGAAAAAAACTTAAAAACTTGGTAGAATCTAAAAATGGCAACCAATTTTAGAAATGAAATTCGAAAAGAGTGAGCCACGACTACTCACTCTCAAGTAGTAGCAATGGAAGCGATTATAGTGCGGAGAAGCTCGTCCTTTAAAGTCCGCATTGGCGATTCGAACGACTTTTCATTTCCGGTGGATAAGCTGCGGTGTTGCCATGGTGGTGGGAGAGGAAGAGGGAAGTTGCCTTGGACGAACGAGGATAGGCTTTTTTTTTTTTTTTTTGGAAGACTGAAGATAAGTGACAATGTGTCAACGTTGAGCTGCGAGGGCCTTTTTTTGGGGGGGAAGGGGATATTTGCAGACTGGTATTGTGAAGGGATAAAATATAGTAAGTTAATATGGGTCTGAAAGATAAATGTAAATTAGCATCTCGAGTTTTATAAACTCGAGTTCCATTTAAAACTCGACCCTTAAAGACTCGCTTTTCACATGCTGAGTTGTTCAGATTAGTGCCACATAGATCTCGAGTTTTTAACAGTCGAGACTAAAAAAACATAAATCTCAAGTTTTCTACACTCGATTTCAAACACACAAAAAAAAAAAAAATCCACAAGAAAGACCTGAAGAAAGAAAGAAGTACAAACCCCATAAAAAGAAAACCCATAAAAAAAAGAAAAAAAATAAAGAAAGAAAGAACGAACCCAAAAGAATGAAGGAACCCAGACGAAAGAAAGAAAGAAGAACTACACTTGACTTCAAACACACAAAAAACGTCCACCCAGAAAAAGAAGAAAGTCCTGCAGAAAGAAAGAAGTACAAACCCCATAAAAAGAAAACCTAGAAAAAAAAAAAAAGGAAAAAAAGAAGAAGAAAGAACCCAGAAGAATGAAGGAAACCCAGAAGAAAGAAAGAAAGAAGAAGAAGATCCACAGCAAAGAAGAAGACCCACGGCAGACACAAATCCAATCTCCATCAAGCACATCCCGATCGTCGATCTACAGTATATTTCACGATCTCCATCACCGAGCAAACGATTTGAACAAATTACACACAACCATTAAAGATGTGAATGATTTGAAAGAAAAAGCTATGGAAGAGAGATGAACAAGATTAAGTCTTTTTGTTGTCTTGGTCTGGATTGAAAAGGGTCTTGTTGCTTTTTGGGTTTTGAATGGTTGAATATTTGCCGAAGATTGGTGGGTTGGTTCTTGATTGGAACTTCTTTTTTCTTAAGTCAGGTACGTTTGTGGGGTTGAATTTCATAGCTGAGCACTGGAACTCGAGTCTCTAAGACTCAAGTTCCACGTGGAATTTTCATTCACGTCAGCTATCTCAAGAGTCTGCAACTTGAGTTTTTAAAACTCGATTTGCTATTGAACTCGAGTTTTTAAAACTCGAGATGCTAGTTTTCCACTTTTTTTTCGCAACTGGTCAGCTAACAAAATTCTTCTAATAATAAGGTTAAATGAAAAAAAAATTCGAGGGGGGGGGGGTGGTGGATATTATAGCGCGACAAATACGCGCCCAAAACATAACAACGGTCAATAAAATGGCCACTACGACTCTCTTGTGTGATGGATTTTTTTTTTTTTTGGTTGGGTTTTACTTTAAAATACAAAATTGTTTAGACCAATGCTAGCTACTAATACAATTTTTTGAACTTTCCTATAAAAATTTTTAAAAATATCTAATTTATGCAAATCGTCACTTAACACCATTTAATTTCCCTTACTTCTTATGGTGTTCCTCACCAAAAAATAAAAGAGAGGAGGAAGAATAATATATAAAAATATAAGCGATTGGAAGGAATGAGTGAGAAACATAAAACTTTTAAACAATATTAAGTGTTGATTGTGGGGAATTTTTTTTAAAAAAATTATGCAGTAAAGTGCCTTTGTTTTGAAATTATTTAGCAAAATGCCCCTGTTTTTTAAACTCGATTTTAACAAAATCGAGTTCTATGTATATTTTTAAGTGGAACTTGACAATAGCAATGTCGAGTTCCACTTAAATTTTCAAAAAAAAAAAAAATATGTGGCAAAATATGCATAGAACTTGACATTGCTAACGTTGAGTTTCACCTGTAACTCAATTTTGTTAAAATCGAGTTTAAAAAACATGGACATTTTGCTAAATAACTTTAAAATATGGGCATTTTGCTGCATAGTTTGTAAATTCCTTGCAAATGCCCATTTTCCTGTTATTTGTGCTTAGGAGGCAAATTGGATATTTTTGAAAAATCTTACTAGTATATAGTATTAGCCCAAATTTCATGTGTAATTTTTGTATTTTACCCCTTTCTTTTAAGTTAAATAATTTGTTTATTTGTTTTAGATATAAATTTGCTTTTTATAAGCTTAATTAATAAACAAATTTATTGTTTTGGTATAAATTACATTATGCTTGAGAGTTGATAAAAGGAATGAATGGAATAAAATGCAATGAAGATATTGTGACCTATTTTTTTCGGCAAATTATACATTAAGACTTTAGGACCAATACTTCTAGCTAGCCACAAACAACACATCCATATCACAAGTCCATCAATGAAAAATGGTATCTAGCCCACTAAGTTAACATTTAATCTTTCTAACCCATGACCCAAGGCCATGGACAAAATTTAGTTTGCAGCAAAGGGAGAGACAATATGACAAGTAAGGGAGTGATTTTTCATGGGTGGCAAACTTAAATAGCAATCTCATGTTGGCTTGGAAAACATCAACCAAGAGATTAACGCGTGCATGACTTTTCCCTTTTATTTCCTCTCAATTGTCCATTAATACAAGCTATCATCAATATATATATATATATATATATATATATATATATATAAACAGAGACCTTATGTGGAAGTGCATGAGCTCTTATCATGTAGCACTCTAATATTTCAATTAGCATTTTTAACCTTTTTTCATTCATTTTTTTTTTACTGTTATCTAAAAAATCACATTAATTTTTTTTTTACTGTTATTTAAAAGATCGGCTATAGTTTAAAATTTAATTAAAATCAGTCCAAACCTTATGAAAAGCCCCCAAGCCCTTATTATTTTACATATTATGACCCAAGCGTGACCCATCCACATTCATTTTTTCCCACATACTCTAAAATATTGGCTAGCACCATAAAATAGGACACACATTTTGATAGACTCTTTCTACAATCTTCCTGATAAAGCTTTTATTATTAAGTGTCACATCAATTCATTTTTTCCTCTTCCTATTTGATATTGTACACTTTAATTAGCAAAAAAAATTAAATAATTGTGAATTCATTTAGGCTCCGTACATATACTCATATTCTTAATTATTAATTATGTATATTCATAATAATTTTGGTTCTTTTTATTTTTCTTCCTCTTAATGATATGTATAATATAATTGAACATAAGATGATTGTTATAGGGCCAAAAAGAATAGTTAGAAATTATTTCAAAATAAAAATATAAAGTATCCATGCATCGTGCGGGATATTGACTAGTTACATTAAATGTGTACACCTATTCTCCGACTTTTTAATTAAGTATATTTCCCTTTGAAGCTAAAACCAAGCGTTACTTTCTCCAAAATAATTTCCCAAAAAGTAATAGAGCTAAGTATACTATAACTCAAAGCAACCCTCTGGGCCAATGTAAGAAACATTATGAACCCATTCAAATCCTATGGTAGAAAGCCATGATTTGTCCAACAAACTAAAGTTGTCTCTATTGCAAAAACCAAATCATACCCATCATAAGAATGGAATAACGGGGACCAAAGGGGACAATAGAACATAAGAGAATCAAAAAACACCAATGTATTTTGCTTCCTCACATTTTCCCCCTTTATCTAACTCACATAGCTTCCAAAAAACATCCCATCAAGCATGCACCATTAGGATTTCACTCTCTCCCTTACAAACAAACTTTTCTCTTGCTTTATTACCTTATTATGTGTGATATTGGTTTCCCCCTTGCGGACTAAGTTTATGGTATGACAAGTTGAATGTTTTATTGCATATTTCATCTTATGAAGTTAAACGTGGACTTGTGAGACAAGTACACTTAACTGGTTTCAACATGTTTCTACATGTTTCTGATAGAAGCTTTTACATACTAAGATTTTGGTTTCGCTACCTTGAACGTGCTCCTGTGGACTAAACATTGCTCGGATTTTAACAATTTAAGCACCAACTTGAATAATAAGAGATCAAGAGCTCATACGATGCAAAATATCTTATAGTGAGTTGCTTAATGAATCATACAACACCCCTGACTTCGTCATTATGTCTGTCACTATTAAATGCCATCCATCGCGACATAATACCTTGGTATGTTCCATTGTTGCTACCAAATGCTTCCCACCTCTACTGAACTCTATATTGCTATTTTTTTATATATATAATGAACATCATAAATTATTACTTACTTGTTATACAATGAAAAAACATCTTCCAACTTGTAAAAGTTTTTAACCATACATAATGGTAGTGGTCAATGGGTGATCTATTGGCAAGAGTTTCAAACTTAACTTGTCAACAATTTAAGGTCCTTCAAATATAATATATTAAAACCTTCGACATATTAAATCATCATTATGTATTATTTATACAAATCACATAATTTATTATATAGTACATATATATATATATATATATATGATTATTGATCTTTACTAAATTACTATCGCTGCATAAATCCAAATCAATGTAGAGTAAACTTTTGCTTTTGTACATCTGCTCGGATTGGAAGTGTGATAGTGGCTAATTTGGTAATATATATAGAGTACACTGTGCAGTGGATATAAACAGTGGGCTTGCATTCAATGCGTCAAACACGAAAGCATCAACCATGACGCCAGCTGTGCTCTCCGCCTTATCACAAACCAACTCATCCTCCACTCTCAACGGCCTCATACCGTTCCCTCCAAAACCCCAAAATTCAAAACAAAGCATCTTTCTTAAGAACAAGATCTCACGCAGAGACATTGCTTCTCTCTCATTCTCAGTCTCATTCTCATTCATCGCTCTCTCTCCAATCGCTCCTGCATCTGCATTCTCCTTTGGCATTTGTACGCACAACTCTTTTGCATTCATCGATTCCTATTTCTTTTTTCTGGTTATTGTTATCGAAACCCTAATTTCTTGTTTGGTACACAGCAGGACCGAAAGACTGGTTAAAAGAGCAAAAGAGGAAGTCCTCGAGGTTCATCTTGGCACCGATTGACGCTTCGCGAGAAATTCTTCGCTCTGTCTATCTCTCACTCAGTATGATTCTCTATTTCTCTCTGATTCTTTGGTGTTATTATTATTATTATTTTGGTTTGATTTGTTTGGTTTTTGAATAGCGGCTAGGGATTCTGAATATACTAACAAGGATTTAGAGGAAATTCAAGAGTTGTTGAGATCGGCCGCTAGGGATTGCGTTCCACAAGAGAGGAATTCGCTTGTTAGCTTTCAAGCCAGCACCGGAGTCGAGGTTCGATTTCTTTTTCGGTTCCTAAATTTAGGGTTTAGATTACTGTGGTTTCGACGTTACGGTTTTTTTTTTTTTTATTGGTACGAATTCAAGTAATGCTTTGAAATTGTGAAATTTTCTAGATGTTGATGAATTTTGATGTCTGATGTGAAAAAAAATTTGAACAATGATTAGAGAAGTGATAAGAATGTGAGACTTTAAACTGATTATAACGAATGCCTGTTATTCATATTTGTTCAAGTAAACTTAATGAAGGTAACTATGAAGATTGAATGAGGGATAAGAATTTGTGACCTTAAACTAGTTATAGTTATAGTTAAGATTTGTATCATGAGCAGGTTTGCACATTTCGACTGATTGTGAAGAATGCGGCTTCCTTGCTTGATAAGAAGGATCCTGTGAAGTTGGAAGCCGAAGCTATGCTAAATGATCTTATAAGGTAGCTATTGCTCTATTGTTTTGTGCATATGCTCCTGGCTTGTAAGCCTATTATTGTGTAAAACATCTCTATGTTTTTTTAAGTTCTCAGGTCGGCTGCTACAACTATGTTTGGTAATTGTTCACTTTAGGCTTCGTTTGAGAGTTTATAAGGGAATGAAATGGAATGATTATAAAGGAATGGAAAAGAATGGAATGAAATGAAATGTATTTAAGCAAGGGAAATGAATAAAATGGAATTATGTAACTTTGATTGGATGTTTTGGAGTAACATAGAGGGAATGGAATAGAAATGAATGGAATGTATGTAATTTTGTTTGGGAGTAACATAGAGGATATAGAATGAAATCATTTTATGATAATATTACTATTAGACTCCTATTTTAAAATAAAGAGTTGAATATATAGGGGTATTTTGAGAGTTTTAGTAAAAATTTCATTAAATCTAATTCTATTCCCCCCCATTTCTCCTAATTTTAAGAGGAATGAAAATTTGAAATTTTAAGGGAATAGAAAGAAATGAGTATCCCCTCCTACCCATTCCATCCCCTCCTACTTAAACTCTCAAACAAGAGAATGGACTCTCCATTCCCTCCATTAAAACTCCCAAACAAAGGAAGGGAAGAATGTTTTAAAATTATTATTTTCATTCATTTTCATTCAATTTCCTCCTCCCAAACTAGGGTTTAAACTCCCAAATAAAGGAATGGATTTTCTATTTCTCCATTAAAACTTTCAAACAAAGAAAGGGATGAATATTCTAAAATTATTCTTTTCATTCATTTCAATTCCATTCCATTCCCTCCTCTCAAAATAGGGCTTAGTAGCCTCCATCTATGTATTGGAAAGGAGGTTAAAAGGGACTGATAATGACCGTATTGCATAAGGAAAAAGAAGCCAGATTTAAGCATTGTAGAATATGTCTCTCCTTTTCCTCGATGTTTAAATTACCAAACAAATTAGTGGCTTGACATTGTTTTTTTTTTTTTGCTAAAAGAATATATGGTCTATTTCCTTTGTTTCTTAATTATTATTATTTTTTATTGCAGATCTTTCACTTCTCTTAATGGCCTAGCAAGTGAAACTGACATTCAACTTTCTTCCAATAGGTATGCCCTGCATATCAAGTGTACGAGAAACATGGAGTGTAGAGAATTGTTTGCATAAATTATTTGGTATCTCGTTGAACTGTTTCTCTAGTTTCCAAGCCAAATGATTGTTATCACCAGAAGGTGCTAAGTTTCTAAGCTGTCAAAGTGTCTCAATTCAAGTGTCTTACAAAGCATTAATCTCAGAGACACATACGATGAAAGATTCTAATCACTTTTTAACTTTCTTTAGAAATTTAAGTCTCCTAGAAACATGTTTTTAAGTCTGAAAGTTGCCATAAGACATCTGGCTATCTCCTAATTTATCTATTTTCTTTTTCAACTGCAGAGAAAAGGTAGTAGTTGCTCTCATGGATACCATATCCGTCCTTGACAAGTTTGAGCAGGGAGTCAAAGAATGCCTTGAAGTTTGACAATCATTCTCTGATTAAATTATTCTAGTTTATATTGTGCTTAAAGGCTTTGCAGCTTTTATCTGTTGGACTTGGAACTTGGAAGATGATGAAAGTATGTCCATATTTTGACTCAATCTTTGTTTTCCTGTAGTTTTTTTCCTTTCCAATGTGTCCTTTCCCTTGATCTCAATATTCATTGTTCATGACTATTTCTCAATGCAGGCAAAATTTTAGTAATGAAGTTTTATTATTCGAAGGAGGTTGATGTTTGTTTCCTTAGCTTGGTTCACCTGTTGAACTAAAGTTCTCTGGAATGGTTATTGTGGATGCATTCTCTTATCCCCACCCCCTTTGCCTTCCAAAAGAAAAAAAATATTTTCTGTTTATTGTACTTGAAGCTTTTTGTTACAAGTAAATGGAAATTGGAAGGTACTGGAATTGTGGAAGTTTGTCCATTTTGACATGTTCTTAGCTGTATATTAATTGTTTATCTTTCTGTCATGTCACCTTTGGTTATTATTATTATTTTTTAAATTATTTTTTTCCCAGTCTTTTGTAGTGGCAATATATTTGCAATCAAGTACTGTTATTTGAAGGAATTCAGTGTTGATCATTTTTAGTGACTCTTCCTTGGTTTGTCTGTGGAATTCATGACAAAAGCATACATAGCTCACTTTCCTCAAATCAAAACCAGTGTGAAGAATTTAATTTTATATCATACCTCTAGATGAGTGTCAAATCCTACCCTGTTTCTACAAATTAAACCTTTACATAGTATCAGGATTTGTCATGATTTTTTTTTTTTTTTTTAATTTTGAATTTGCATGTGGTTGACCATGGATACAATTTCTCATGCTACTAGAATTCTTTGCATTTATAATGAAGTCAACAATTTTTTGTTTTGGGAGTGTTGTGTGAAACAAAGGCTTTTCTATATGCAAAGCTTTGGTGAAAATATAACCACTTTCTTGGTAAGTTAATGAGGCAGGGCCTATAATATGGCAAGGAAACAAGGAAACAATCATCAATAAAAGTATGCTTGTTGTCTGTAAATTGTGGCACATAATATCAATGACGTGATTTAGCATTATTGCCTATAACTCTTTCCAAAGGGATGGTTTGAAATCTCACCATTAAATGCCAGCCATCATATGCTACTGCAAATTTCCAATCTTCAATATGGAATAATGTGCTCGCGATGTGTTATTTTGCCTTGTTAAATTATTATGTTTATACTTCATCTGAGATTTGACTACATGTCAAGCATGGCCGAGTAAAGCTACAACTGTTTATACCTGATGTACACTTAATCTTTTGGATGATATTGCTTTTGCCTTTTGGTACTAACTTCGTTGAGAAATTTTTATTTTTGTTTTTTCGGGATGGATTATACATTATACTGGCAGACATTTTTGTGAAAAATGGCTGTCATGGTTGATGAGTTAAATATGCACTTTTAATGCTCAAGTATAGCTTGTCTCATGATTTGCAAACTATAAAATTAAGTTATTTTTCTGCCTGGTTGAGAGTCGTGCACTACATCTCCTCTTGTCAACAAAAGAAGCTCAGGCTAGGTTTCCTGTCTATTTTGATCAAGGACACGCAACTATAAGCTTTTAGAGGAGTACCATTTCAGGTCAGTCATTCCTTTGCGTTCTTGAGACAAGAATCCAAGCCCTATGGGTGCATTGATAGATCGTTGACAATAATATCTCGGCTAATGACTTATTTTTTGGAATGATTGATGGATGGTGCTAAGCATGTTGGCGTACTTATGTCAATCATATAGGCCATAGTGTTTGGACACAGTTTAAGTTCCCCATAACCTCTGCTTTGGATGCGTATGAAAGGTTACAAATGGTTGTAATGGCGATGGGGCAGTGACAACCGTTTTCTGGGTGGACCTTGTCTAAAAATTCTGCTTTGGTTCCCCTCTTAATGCAATTAGTGAAGAAGAAACCTTCATCAGCTGCTTCAATGTGGGCATTTCCTTGTTCACCCCCCCCCCCCCCCCCCCGGCGGTCCATTCCTTTAGTTTTCCAGCTAAACCAGATGAAAACATTAATATAAGTAATTCTAGTTGAATTTCATATTAATTTGAATTTGATATGCAAATGAACAGAACTATTAGAGATTTTCTCTAGGAAAAATGAATCTTTATGCTTGAACATTTTTCTCTTGATGTTTGAAATTGTAGTTAGTGATTTTCTAGAACAACATCAAACGGGCAATCATGTTTTTTCATCCGATTATTTTTCAAATGCAATATGTACTGTTTAAGCAATACTACAAACAATGATGCCTACATCTATGCTATAACTGCTTGCTGTCTGTATTATTACTGATCTTTTGGCTCTCTAGAGAATGGTTTGATTGGGTGAACCAGAAGCCTGCACTAAATATAAGCGACAGCATGGTGTTCCATCATCTGGGTTGAGTTGTACGGATCTAGGCAAGCTGCGAAGCTTGTTGAACAGATTTAGTGGATCGTGCATTAGCCCAAAATGAGCATCTGGATCACCAATTTGTGAAAGCTCAACGTGAGAAAACCCAATGGATGGCAGGAGATGATCTGGCCAATCACTGTAGAAGTGGAAGATTGAACTTGAAAGCGTGGTTGATGGTTGGTTCATGAAATCTGCCAATAGGACTGTGGGGGTAAGGACACACTTCTCAGCTATGATCTTTAGTACCTGCATGGCATGGGGGTGGGACAGGTAGTATAGGATACCTTCAAGGATCCATATTGTGTTCTTCTCTGGTACAAACCCTGATATTTGAAGCTTTTCAAGCCAGTCATCATCCCTGATGTCAGCTGCCACTCTGCGCAGGGATTTTGCTTTCATTGTTAGATGCTGGCGTTCATATGTGGAATTCATTGCTGCCTGTAGAAGAGTTGTTTTCACTTGCAAGACTTCGGCAAAATCAACTTCAAAAACATCACTATCCTTTAAGCAGCTTAAACGGTACGCCCTTGCATCCATTCCTGAAGAAAAAGGACCCCCAAAAAAAGGATCATTTTCATTGTTTCATAATAATGAATGCAGCCCAACATTGAAGTTAAGAGTTAAAGTCGATCCCTAATAAATTTTGGATTCGGAATGCCAGCCTTTATTTTGTTAAAATACCACACTGCCTAGGATACAAGTTGAAGTTATCAAGGTGGTAACCGAAGACATTTGCTAGTTGTTTGGTAGTGTAAATCTTTACAGTATTTTCTTTCTTGATTGGCCATGGTCCATAGGTTGCATCAATTGGAATATTTAGGCTTGCTTTGGTGTGCATATGCATGTGTTTATTATTATAGGGGTGTGCGCGGGTCGGATTGGGCGGGTAAACGCTAATATTTCTATTTAATTCGCCACTAGCAGGTTGGGAAAATTCCAATCTACTACCAACCCATCAAAGTTTAAATCCGGCGGATTGGTTACAGATATTGGTCTTTTCAACTCGGCGGATTAGGCGGGTTGGCATTAACAACGTTTAAAAAAAAAATTATCACAAACTACAATTTTTTATTGAATAATCTCAAAATATAACTAATGCACAAAAAAAACTAAAGGTAGATT
Organism: Lithocarpus polystachyus; assembly: GCA_033629205.1. Lineage (NCBI taxonomy): Eukaryota > Viridiplantae > Streptophyta > Magnoliopsida > Fagales > Fagaceae > Lithocarpus > Lithocarpus polystachyus. The sequence goes on along the minus strand of CM066163.1, from coordinate 9,386,430 downwards.
TCATTGAATAATCTCAATTCTAACATAAACATAAGATCAATGAAAAAGAGATATATGATCTCTAGCAAAAGTAAGCTCTGCCTTACAACTTAAGAAATTAAAAACAGTAGGTTTTGCCTTACAACTTAGGAAAATTAAATCAACATAGTCAAAGTTTTAACATTTCCAAAGTCGCATCAAGGATTAAAAAAAATAAATAGACAAAGACAACGAATTAGATGAACTGTATTCTTATGTAATATATAACATATTTAACTTGAATATACAATGAACTACTTGAATATACAATGAACCTGCTTACCAAAATGGCTTTACTTGTAATATTATATCACATTTTATAATATATAAATGAATCAAATGACATAAACCGAAATAAAAAGACAAAAAATATTTAAACAGTAGAAGACAATAACACAATTACGTACCTTTGTGATTGTCAGTGAAAAATTGAAATGGTAAGAAATAGGCTACAAAAAGGTTAAAGAAGAAAGAGGAAGGGAAAGACGGTGGCTGAAGGTGAAAGCCAAAAGTGAAAGGTGAGAAGAAAAAGCGAGACTTAAAGTCACAAAGTGTATACTGTACATTTAGCTGAAGTAAATGGGATGGGTGGTAGGTAGAGGTGTTTAGGGTTTTAATGTTGACTTTTTAGATTTTATTTAAGGAATTTTTTGAAGGCTAATTCTGTTTCACGAATTGATTATTGATTAGTTGTAAAAATTTATTAGGTGAATTGATTAACTTTAAATACTTAACAATTTGAACTAAATTTTTTTTTTATGTATAATTAAGAGAACAAGTCGAGTTGTAGTGGGTTGGCAATTTTTTAATCCATAACCCAATCCAATTTGCAATTTTGGGGGTTTAACCCGCCCGACCCAAACCGCCTAACTTAAAGACCCGCACGGGCGGGTGAGTCAGGCAAGTTGGCGGGTTAAGCGGATATTTTGCACACCCCTATTTATTATCATTAAAGATTTGTAAATCGTGGTTCTGCAGTTGGATTTGGTATGCAAACTGTTTGCTAGAGCGGCTCCTCCAGCCCCTCTTTTTCTTATTTTCTTATTTGTTTATTTGAACCATTATTCATTAAAAAAGGGGGGAAAAAAAAAAAAAAACTCACATTTTACTTGGAAATATGACAATTTTAGGCTCTCTTTAGTTTCAACTGTACTAGTCTATATATATATTACCATGTAACAATTACATGCCGGTCAATCAAATGCAAGAACTGTGGTAGATCAATTACTAACCTGCACCAAGGATAACAACTTGGGCTTCTTTGCTATTGAAGGATTTAAGTGCAGCTTCAAGTTTTGAATCAAACCAAAGAGTTCGAACTGCAAGAATCACCCCAGAAACTTCTCGTGCATTATTGATGCGGTCTTTCTTTATCTTCTCATATAGGCTTTTAAGATATGACTCGCCCGCAAGCAAGCCTGCTAGTGGATCATGGATCAAATGCTTCCACAGGGCTCTTCCTGCTGCTGTTTGGCATGCTGACCGTTGGAGGGGATCCCATTCGTGTTCAATTGTGGCATGGACATCACGAACAGTTTCAGTCGATAACAAGTCTGGAAGCTTTAGCTCGGACCACATTGGGTCTTCAGGTAAGGCATTTTCTTGATCTGACATGCCTTCAAATTACACCCCTACCTGGAGATTGATAGGATTGATAGAAAGGTAGTGAAGGAGATAATGCATGCTTTATAAGTCATAGACTTAAATGAGAACAACGGTAGTAGAGATAAGAAAACAGAGCCACACACAAAATTAACGCTTGAGAAAAACAGGTAGGTCTATCGTATCCTGCTTCTTTGCCTTATTGAAAAGGAAGGTAACAATGTAGTCCACGACTACCACAATTTATTATGCCTCCCTTTCCGTCTCTAGCATCGAAAAGTACCTATAATGGCTCCACCAAACATGACATGTTATCAAATGTGAGTGGCTCTCTACTTAAATACCTACCCCTCCACTCTCGTATTTATATTGTCTATTACCTAGCGCTCCGTAGCTTTTTGGTTGCATGTGACAGGTGCGCACTCCGTAGCCATTTTTTTTTTGTTTGTTGAGAAATATGCCATGTGCGCAGACTCTTGGTTTCATATGCCATGTGCGTTTGTGAATTGAGATTTTTAGGTAATTTCGTCCCGGTTTTTTGATTTTTGTTTTTTTGGGGGTAAATTCCATTAGCTTACTTGAGATTTAGACTAATGTCAATCATATTCAAGACTTTTTAAAATTGATCAATTTGGTCTCTAAAGGGCTAAAATTAACTTAGTTCATAAACACTGTTAGACTACTTAGTCATTTTTCTTAATTATCTTAAGGACTAAGTTGACTTTAGGAACCAAATTTGTTAGTTTTGAAAAATTTTGGACCTAATTGGCATTAGTTCAAATCTCAAGGTATGTTAATGGAATTTACATTTTGCAAAAAATTATTTATTTAAATTGTAACCATTTATAATTAAAGGAAGGGTTACTTTGTCAACAAATAAATAAAATCAAAATAATGATTGTCAATACTTGCTTAAATATTAATGATATACTAAAATGTGAACCATTCATTTAATTTTGAAGGATTAGGCTTTTAAGATTTTTCATTATACAATTATCTAAAAAAAAAAAAAAACTCAAGAGTCTTAATCCGCTTATCTATATATCTCACTCTCACTAATGGAGAAACACTTATTATTCACGGCCACAAGTGGGGATAGGTTTTTTTGTCGAGTAGTAGCCTAGTAGGGGTTTTTGATTGCTCACAATTTTCTTCCCCTCCACCCGTCCCCGGACCCCAGCCCCTAGTCCCCACGAATACCTCGCATCCCAATTTCCTCATTCGTTACACACCACTACAAAAGTGTGGGCATTAGGTGGAAGCTGTGAACACTTGATGTCCGCACAATGTGGGTAGTGTGTCTTAAGTGAGTAGTGTGTATTAAGTGAACATTAGGAGTGTGAAATAATAATTTTCTTAGTTTATTATTTCTAGTTCTAATTTAAATATCTTTTTTTTAGAGATAGATAAAGTATATTCTTATTTTTTAAAAGTGGAATTTTTTATTCCTTGAAAATTGTATATTATCTTTGAACAAGAGTTATTAAAAATAGTATTCTGATATGAAATAAAAATAATTATTTCTTTACTTTAATGCTATCTTAAAACCAAAATGTAAAGTAAATTGAAAATGGAATGGAGGGGATATTTGGAATGTTACAAGTTACATGGAATTTTGCTCTCAACTTGTGCGTGGAAATGGAATGGAAGTGATATTTGGAATGTTACAAGTTACATGGAATTTAGCTGTTCTAATTGTGTGTTATACGCACATCAATTGTTGGTCCCGCTTTGTGGAAATGGTAAATCCTTATTCCTTACATGCTATATGGATGTTTTCTTTTTTTGTCCAATGACGCGTTGAGGCAATGGTCTCCACTTCAAAGTTCAAATAGCACTCAAATAATTTCGGCCTTTGTGTTGTTTTATGGATTTTCTAAACTTTGGTCATGTACTGCTTGGGACCGTTTTCTTTTCTTAATCCTTCAATTACTCATTCCTCAAAAAAAAAAAAAAAAAAAAAAAAAAAAAAAAAAATCCTTCAATTACTTAAAGCTTTGAAACTTCTATGCCCCTCCCCCCCAATTTGAATTGCAATTGATTACTAAATCAAAACAATAATCAAGATTTACAAAAACTTATTCACGGCAGTAATTGGCTTCATAGATAATTGACACTGGTTTGATTTTTTATATTATTTATTTATAGGATACTGGTTTAATTGATGCTGGTTTTTGTTTTCACAAGGAAGATTATTAGTTAGCTTATGTTTAACTCTTTAAAATTTATACTTTTACTCCAACTTATTTTTTTTAATCAAGTAAAAGTAAATAAACTACTCAAACTTAGCCAAATAATTACTCCACTAATTGGACAATGGCAAACCTCATTGGCATTGATTGAGATTTTCCATGGTTTTAAGGATAATTCTTAAAATCTCAATAATTTATGGTTGAATAAATAGTTTAACTTTTGCAAATGTGATCAGTATTTAAACCAATATTAACTAAAATTATATTAAGATTTATATCTAAGAACCATGTTAACTAACATTATGCTAAGAATTTAAGAATTTGTTTTCTAAATAAAGAATTTAAGATCTTTTTTTTTTTTTTGTTGAGAAATCAGCATTTGAATTTATCAACTAAAATCAGTTAGAATCGGCTAAAAGTACATCATTAACTTGTGGTGGAACATCCTCCGTCCACACAGAGAACCCAGCAATAAGTCTCGCTTGTTTTGCTAAAGCATGAACTACTGAGTTACCCAATCTACAGACATGTGAAAAGGAAATACAATTGCAAGAATGTAAAAAATGCTTAATAGAGGAAATTAAATGGCCAAAAGAAGAGAAAGATTCCTCTTCCTTTCTTAAGGCAGAGAAGACCACCTCGGAATCTCCCTCGACAATAAAAGAGGGTAGGTTGAGGTCCATTGCTAGAGTGACGGCTCGGATAGCTGCTAGTGCTTCCACTTCATCTGAGGGGGATGGGAGTTGAACTTTCTCAACCAAGAAGGAAATTACCCTCCCATGAGAGTCACAGACAACCACTCCCAATCCGGCCTCACCCGCATCCTTAAACACCGCTCCATCAAAATTGATCTTAAAGAATGGTGAAGGAGGAGGTTCCCACTTAGGTGGTTGCCTTTGTGGCCGAGGCAGAGGAGTAGAAACAGCTGGTTATGCCTGAGAGAAATCTTAGAGCATCTGTTTGGTTGAAGGAATGACTTGAGTGAGTGGGTAAGGCTTATTGCTTGTTCTAAGCTGGTTACGCCGAGACCAGATCGTCCACGCCAAAGCTGCAAAGAGTTCAAGATTCTGACCATTCTCCAAAACAAAGCATGCTAGCTCATAGAAGTTTGCAAACTTTTTTAACTAGCAAAACAACCATAACATGTCAGCTTCCCAAATGGCCGAATGTTCAGCACAATCCCACAACGCATGGAATCCATCTTCAGCTTTCAAATGACAGTGGCAGCAAATATCTTCGACTAAAACTTTCCCGCGAACCAGATTGGTCTTCACTGGTAAAGCTTCCTTACACGCCCTCCAGAGGAAGTTCTTAACTTTGTTCAGCACTGAGAGCCCTTATATCCGACGCCAAACACTTGGAACATCAGCCTGAACTTGATGAGAAGGCGTGGATCAGCTTTTTCTTGAACAAGGAACCTATAACCCGGCTTCACCGTATACATTCCATTGGGTACATGGGGCCATATGAGTTTGTCTTCAATATTAGTGGGGCTAAGTGGGATTTTTAGTATCAGGTCAGCTTCCATTAGAGCAAGAAAACTAGCCACAACATCCCTATCCCAGCTTCTACTCATTGGGTTAATTAGGCAATTAACTGTAGCTTCATGCAAACCATCAATGACTGGAGATAAGATCCTTAGGTGCACTAAGCTAGGCAGCCAAGGGTAGTCCCATATTTTGATAGATTCTCCATTACCTACTCTCCAACGTGCCCCTCTCCACAATACCTCCCTACCCTTAAGTAAACTACTCCAAGCATATGAACCACTAGCACACTCCGGGGCCTCCATGAAGGAACAGTCCGGGAAAAATTTACTTTTAAAGACTCTGTGGAGAAGCGAGTCTTTATTGTGTAGGAGACGCCAAGCTTGTTTGGCTAACAAGGCGTCATTGAAGAGAGCCAAGTCTTTAAATCCCATTCCACCATCAAATTTGGATAGTACAAGCGTCTCCCATTTGACCCAATGAATTTTACGTCAATTTCCTCGTTGACCCCACCAAAATTTCCAGATAAGACTCTCCAATTCAATACATAGCCCTAAGGGTAATTTGAAGCAGCTCATAGTATAGATGGGAACTGCTTGTACAACTGCTTTGATCAGGATCTCTCTCCCAGCCTGAGATAATAATTTTTCCTCCCACCCTTACAACTTTCTCCAAACCTTTTCCTTAATGAAGTCAAAGCTGGGTTTTTTCTTTCTTCCTACAAAGTATGGTAACCCAAGATACTTCTCATATTGTTTGATCTCCGGGACCCCCAAAACTTGTTTGATATGCTCCCTTCTTTCTTCTGAAGTAAGCTTACTGAAGAAGATGGTGGTTTTATTTCTATTTATTTGTTGGTCAGAACAACTCCCGTACACCTCTAAAATCTCTAAAATATTATGCACTCTTGATTTGTAGCTCTGCAAAAAAGTAGGTTATCATCTGCAAAAAGAAGATGTATTAGTCTAGGGCCATTTCTACATAAAGCAAAGCCCTTGATCTCTCCATGGTTGGCAGCTTGGACAAGTAGACCATTCAAGCCTTCAATACATAGCAAGAACAGAAAAGGAGATAATGGGTCCCTCTGTCTGATACCCCGGGTTGGAGTGATTAAGCCTTTTGATTTCCCATTAATCAGGATGGAATAAGAAACAGTAGTAATGCACGTCATCATCAATCGAATCCATTTTTCATCAAACACCATTTTCCTCATTACTGCTTCTAAATACACCTACTTCACTCTATTATAAGCTTTGCTCATATCCAGCTTTATGGCCATATAATCATCTTTTCCAGTATGCCTCTGTATGCTATGTAGGGACTTAAAAGCCACCAAAATATTATCAGAAATAAGAAGACTTTGTGAAAGCACTCTGATTTTCAGTAATAATATTTGGTAGGATTTTTTTGAGTCTATTTGCTAAAACCTTTGAAAAAATTTTATACAGTATATTACAAAGGCTAATAGGTCGAAATTCAGACACAAATTCCATTTAGATCTTAATGCGTATATTTACTACTATTTAGATTTGATTGCATTTATATCTTCCATATATCCGTTTTTGTTTCTTAAACACTTGATAAATCCACCGTCGCCAAAACTGATGAATATGCTGTTATTAGCATTTAAACATAAGTATCCAGCATTCCAGCTAGCTTAGGTTTAGTGTCCAGTAGTATTGGACTTATTGAGATAATAATATATGTTCACTTTTAGACACATGTAGGGATGGCAATTTAAGCCCGACTTGCGGGTACTCGGCCCGGTCCGACTCAAATGGGTTGGGTTTTACCCGATTCGATAAAGAATAGGGTTGGGTTTGGATTAAAAAAAAAAAAAAAACTCGAAACGGGTCTGGGTCAAGTCCAAGTTTTGGCAAAAACCCAGCTCAAACCCGAACACAACTGCCAAAACCCGAACCCAACCCGACTCGATTAGCTTAAATATAAAATTACAAAAAAACCTACCTACATATATATATATATATATATATATATATCACAAACCCTAACCTAAAACTCATTTCTCTCCTTTTTTCTCTCAACTCAGCCTCCTCCCTCATGACCCTCACTCTCACTCTCCCTAATTAGCTTCACCAAGACTCAAAGTCACAAATCAGGTTCAAATACTCACATCTCATCTTCACCCTCACTCTCACTCTCATTCACTCACCGACCTACCCTCACCTTCGGGGAGGAGCACAAATCTCGTGGTGGTTGCCGTTTTTGTCACAGAAGAGCCCGTGATTGTTAGATCGGAGAGAGATTTAGTGGTTTGAGTTCTTCTTCTTCTTTTTTTTGGGTTCATTTCCTCTCTTAGTAGTTTATGTTTTTGGGTATTTGTTTGAGGATTTAATATATAAAAATCTGTCCATAAATGATAAATGGAGTTTTGTTCCTCTCTTAGTAGTTTTTGTTTTTGGGTATTTGTTTGAGGATTCAATATGTAGAAATCGGAGTGAATGTTATGTTGATGTAAAAATCTGTCCATAATTGTAAAAATCGGAGTTTTGTTTCTTCCATAAATGATAAATGGAGTTTGAGGATTTAACTGATAACAATGTTGATTGATTTGTGTTTGTGTTTGTGTTTGAGTTTTTTTTTTTTTATAAATAAGATTGGGTCGGATTAGGTGGCCACAAAATAGGCCCAGAAGGACTGAGCAGGGCCTGCGGAGACCCGACAGGCCGGGTTTGGGGCTAAAAAAAAGATCCATTTATTAAACAGGCCGAGTTTGAATAATAAGAAAAGACCCGCGGGTCGGGTATCAAAAACATCCGGCCCGAACCCGAGCCGTTGTAATTCCTAAACGCATGTCAATCATTTGACCGGATTCAAAGCTTATTATTTTGACACGTAATAGATCCAGCTCGCCAATCCGTGTGCTTTCAATTTCTCCCACTTACTCTTTCAGTTACCAAATCAGAATTTCAGTAAAAATAAAAGAAAAGTATACTGACAAACAATTGGACACACGATCAATATGTCCAATTTTAGGATGATCAAACCAAATAAATTGGGAAGTGTGAAAAAGTGAAACACAAAGTGAAACACAAAACACAAAAAAGTGACTTACGAACCTGCACGGTTGCAGATCTTCTTCAAACTGAGAGACAAAACAAACGGTGACAAATAGAGAGAGAAAGATGGGAAACTTGGCGTGTTGTAGGAGTGAGTTCTGGTTGTATGTGTTAGTGATAGTAGGACTGGTGGCCTTTGCTGGGCTCATGGCTGGTCTAACCCTGGGTCTCATGTCTCTGGGCCTCGTCGACCTTGAGGTTCTCATCAAGTCTGGTCGTCCTCAGGATCGTTTACACGCCGGTACTGTTTTTCTGTCTCTCACTCTTTCTTTTTTCCTTTTTTTTTTTTTTTTTTTTTTTAAATTTTTTAGGTGAGTCACTTTTTGGAGCTGAAAATGAAAAACCCAATAGGGGCATATAGTTAAAGTTAGTGATAAAGAAATGTACTTTTGCCCTTAATTTGTATTAATCCGAAGACCCAGTTGGTTCCTGTGTTAATTGATGATATAATGGATTGTTGGGGCTGATAATTTTACGCTATTTGCTTCATAAGGCTTTAGAAATTTTAACTCTTTTTAAGAATTGAGATGGTTATTTGTGGATGTTTTAGTCGTATCGTTATGGGATCAATAGAAGAACTTGTTGTTTATGTTATGAATTATGTAATTCATGTTTTGGACAACTAGATTTTCTGTTGGAAATGTTAGAATATTTGGTTAAGTGATTATATTAACCATTTCCTCAAAGCTCAAGCTTTTGAGACAATTGGTAACTTATAGTGGTAAAAATTAAAATTTCCACGTGTTAGGTCTTACTTATTAAGGGTAGTTTGCACCCACACATGAGGGGAGTGTTGGAATATTTGATGTGCTTAAATTTACTATTTTTTAATAGTCTAAGCTTTTAAAACAATCAGTAATTTATCAGGAACTGCCTTCCCGGAATAAGATTTCAGCTTGCATATCTTTTTTTTTTATTTTTTCATTTGGTGGCTGAGTTGACTCACCGAGTTCAAGTTTCACATGGATTGTGCTGAAGGAAGCTAAGTTGTAAGTGATGTGTTTTAATTTTTTGCTTTCAGCTAAGATATTTCCAGTGGTAAAGAATCAGCATCTTTTACTATGTACACTATTGATTGGAAACGCATTAGCAATGGAGGTAACTTTGTGGTTCTGGAGGTAGCTGATATATATATGGTAAAAATAAATAAATGTTCTTTTCATATTATCTTTTCTCTCCTTTGCAGGCTCTTCCCATATTCTTGGACAAGCTTGTGCCTCCATGGGCAGCGATTCTGATATCAGTGACTCTCATCCTTGCGTTTGGTGAGGTAGTTTATCACCAGTATGGGAGTAAGTTGTTCTATTAGAAAATTTTAAAGCTACTACCAATTTTACTACAAAAAGCTCACAAACTAACGTGACAATGTATGTAATTGGGGCCTCATCAACAATCTAATAAATAAATAAATTTCTTAATTACATTTTTTTTGTGTGTTTTTTAAGTGCTAACATGTCATTTTTAAGACTGATTAGTAAAATTTGAAATAGGAATTGCATCACTTTGGTTCTGTAATGTAGTCTACTTGCACAAATGATTCTGGATTTATTTGCTTGTATGTTTCATTACAGATAATTCCACAAGCAATCTGTACTCGCTATGGCTTGACAGTCGGAGCAACAATGGCCCCACTCGTCCGTGTTCTTCTTTGGCTGTTCTTGCCTATTTCTTATCCAATTAGTAAGGTAGAATGAATATAGATGCTCATATGATAGTTATATGTTTATAAACTGTGTTTTGTGCAAGTTGGGTTGGATACTTGATTTAGTTGTGAAGAAAATAATAACTTCTGTTATTTCCTTATAATCAAGGAGTTTATATTATTTGTTTTCTTTTCAATTAACACTATTATGTTAAGTCCAGATGTTGGATTGGATGTTGGGAAAGGGACATGCTGTCCTGCTACGGAGAGCAGAGCTGAAAACTTTTGTGAACTTTCATGGCAATGAGGTATTATTTTGAACTTTAGAGTTTCTGCAATTTAAGCTTTTAAAGATATTCTGCATTAGGCATGCAGAAACTGTCTCATTGGAATTTTATGAAAGATGGTTATGGCCAGAGAAATGTCATCCTAATGGCATCTGTTTTGATGCTCTGGACTAGCTCCCATTCCCCCTGGTTCTCTGATGTAAAACGGTATACATATGTTTTGTTGTTTAGGCTGGGAAAGGCGGGGATTTAACACATGATGAGACTACAATTATCACTGGGGCACTTGAATTGACTGAAAAGACTGCAAGAGATGCCATGACTCCCATAACGAATGCATTTTCCCTTGATCTGGATGCAAATCTTAATTTGTGGGTTTCTGGATTCTTGTTTTGTTCTCTCCATCATGTTTTGTGCACTTTGTATGCTTTAACCCCCAACGTCTATCTCCATTATGCAGGGAGACTTTGAATGACATAATGACAAGGGGTCATAGTAGAGTTCCAGTTTATGCTGGAAAACCAACAAACATAATTGGACTTGTCCTGGTAATTCATTTCTTTCTGTTATTGTGATACTTTTTCTGGATTGTTGATATCAATGATTCTACACACACACACACACACACACACACACACACACACATATATTTTATCAGTTTGTACCATGCTCAGATGATCGTATCTCCCAGCAGATGGTGAAAACTATTCATAGAAGCTTTTTTCTTCTATTTATATTTTTATTCTAATATGCTTGATGTATGTTTATATTTTAATGAGAGCTAGTTAATGGGCAAATTCAATGAGATGGTGGCCTGATAATCCACCATTGATTTTGTGTCATGTTTTGTTGGACATACATAGTTAAAACTGTTGAGTAATGAAAATTTTTGAAAAGCAAAGAGAAAGTTGCTGCCAATTTCAGCAGCCTTAATGGTTCTTTCTGTATCTGGGTAAAATGTGCATGGTAGGTGGGGGGATGTGGTGGTATCTGCATACCAGAATCCAGACTGGGATTAAGTAATGTTAAGTTCAATTGAGTTGTTGTATGATGGTATCTTATATTAACTATTATATCTCTCAACTGTATGTATGCTATATGAAATATCTGTAATACTAACACAACTTTACTTATTTGAAATTATTGTTTCCTAAAGTAATTAGTTACTTGACAAATAAGGTGCATGCCTCACTCTATGTTGCTCAGACGTTAATCAAATGAATTTTAGTCTTTGACGCCATTTTACCTAGAATGCAGGCATTGTGGCACAGGGCCATTCCACTTACCTTGAAATGTGGTGTGATGGGGGCACTCATTTACATCTTACCTAGATGGCTTAGTTAGAAGTTAGAATAATAGAAAGTTATTTGGTCTCTCTGTTCACAGTATTCTTAGCATAGCCTTAGTCCCAAATTTTTGGGGTTAGCAATGGATCCTTAACAAATTAGTTAGGGTTTGCTACATGTATTATTTTCCTCTATTCTATTCTATCTGAATTCATACTCTGTTACTTTCCTAATTGACATGTCTTTTTTTAATTATTTATGCTAATGTTCTTTTTGGCCCACCTCTACCATTTTCCGTTCTCTCAACTTGGATAAACTCATTCTTTTTTAACGTTGCATTAATTGCCCTCCTTAGAACATGACCAAACTATCTAAAGCGACTTTCTCTCATCTTTTCATCAATAGGGTTTAACCCTTATCTTTAAGTATATTTCCTCATTTTGAATCCTATATTTTTGTGTATTCCATTTATCCATCTTAAAATGAATGTGAAGATTGTTTCTTGGAATGTAAGAGGGTTGAATGAGCATGACAAAAGACTCAGGGTTAGAAATCTGATTAGGAATTGGGGGCCAGATGTGGTTTGTCTTCAAGAAACCAAATTGGGAATGATTAACCGAGCGGTGATTCGTAGTTTGTGGGGTGGCCAACATGTTGACTGGTCTTATTTAGGCTCTTGTGGAGCTTCTGGTGGGGTGTTAGTGATGTGGGATACTCGGGCAGTGAATAAATTGGAGGAAGCAGTTGGGAGGTTTTCGGTTTCTTGTAAATTTACAAGTGTGGCAGATCAGTTTGTTTAGGCATTTACTGGTGTTTATGGTCCTAATTTAAACCGAGACAGGAGGTTACTATGGGAGGAACTATGTGGCTTGTATAGTTGGTGGAGTGTCCCATGGTGTGTGGGTGGTGACTTTAATGTGGTTAGGTTCCCTTCCGAACGATTGGGGTCTAATTCCTTCACTACTGCTATGCGGGAGTTTTCCAATTTCATCTCGGAACAAGGTCTCATTGATTTGCCATTGCAAGGGGGTACTTTTACTTGGTCAAATTCTAGAGAGGTTGCTTCGTATGCTAGGCTGGACAGATTTTTGTTTTCTGCAGATTGGGAGGATAAGTTTCCAAAAGTGTCTCAAAGAAGGATGTCTAGGCTGTGTTCGGATCATTTTCCAATTGTCCTTGAGGGCGGTTCTTTTCAGAGAGGGTGTATGCCGTTCAGATTTGAGAATATGTGGCTTAAGGATGAAGGTTTTATAGATAGGGTTCAGTCTTGGTGGGATTCCTATCAGGTTCATGGTGCACCGAGTTTTATTTTGGCCAATAAATTAAAGTTCTTAAAATATGACTTGAAAAAATGGAATGTGGAGGTGTTTGGTCAGGTTGAAGTTAGGATTAAAAAATTGTGGAAAGACTTATGTGTTCTAGAGAATAAGGAGGAGAGTAGTGGATTATCAGCAAAGGAAAGGGCAGATATGGGAAGAATTCGTGAGGAGTTAGAAAAAGCTACTCTGATGGAAGAAATATGTTGGAGGCAAAAGTCTAGAGTTCTCTGTGGTAGGGAAGGGGACAGAAATTCCAAATTTTTCCATCGTATTGCTAACTCTCATAGGAGGGTTAATTCTATTGAGAGGATTATGGTGGATGGGGTGTTGTCTTCGGACCCGGCTGCCATTTCAGATTGTATCTCTCAGTTTTACAGGCAGCTTTATTCTGAGGAGGTGGCCCATAGACCCGTCTTAGATGATGTGGATTTTTCTAGTATATCAGTGGAAGATGCAAATTGGCTAGATAGGCCTTTTGAGGAAGAAGAGGTGTATGGGGTGATTAATGATTTTAATGGTGATAAGGCTCCTGGCCCGGACGGCTTTTCCATGGCTTTTTTCCAGTCTTGTTGGGGTGTATTGAAAAAAGAAATTATGGCTGTTTTTCAAAATTTCCATTCTCAGGAGGTTTTTGAGAAGAGTATTAATGCTTCGTTCCTTGCCCTTATTCCCAAGAAAGTGGATGCTGTGGAGGTCAAGGACTTTCGGCCTATTAGCCTAGTTGGTGGGATTTATAAGATTATTTCTAAGGTGTTGGCTAATCGGCTTCGTAGGGTGGCGTATGGGCTTATTTCGGACTCACAAAATGCTTTTGTGAAGGGCAGACAGATTTTGGATTCCGTCTTAATTGCTTCTGAATGTATTGATAGTAGATTGAAGTCAGGAGTTCCCGGTGTGTTATGTAAATTGGATGTGGAGAAGGCGTATGATCATGTGAGTTGGGATTTTTTACTGTATATGCTTCAGCGTTGTGGTTTCTCAGAGAAATGGAGAAACTGGGTAAGGTATTGCATTTCAACTGTAAAATTTTCTATTCTGATCAATGGTAGCCCCTCTGATTTTTTTGGAAGTTCTAGGGGGCTTCGGCAAGGGGATCCTTTATCTCCTTTGTTATTTGATATTGTGATGGAGGCGCTAAGTCGTATGTTGGATGGGGCTGCCTCAGTCGGGCAATTCTCGGGCTTTTCTGTGGGTAGTACAGTTGGTCCATCAGTGATGGTAACTCACCTTTTATTTGCAGATGACACTTTGGTTTTTTGTGATGCTGAAGCTTCTCAAATTGCTAATTTAAGGGCGATTCTTGCTAGATTTGAGGAGGTGTCAGGGCTTCATATTAATTTGGGAAAATCTGAGTTGGTACCTATTGGTGGGGTATCCAATTTGGAGGATTTGGTGGGTTTGCTGGGGTGTGGGCAGTCTTCTTTGCCCTTGAAATATTTGGGCCTTCCTCTAGGTGCAAAGTTTAAGGATTTATCTATTTGGAATCCTATCTTGGAGAGAATGGAGAGGAGACTAGCAGGTTGGAAAAGTTCACTCTCATCTTTACCTACGTACTTTCTTTCCCTTCTTCCTTTACCGGGTAGGGTGGCAAAGCGTATGGAGAAATTACAGAGAGATTTCCTGTGGAATGGGATTGGTGGTGAACCTAAAATACATTTAGTTAATTGGGCTAAGGTTTGTAGGCCTTTGAAGGATGGGGGGTTGGGTATTAGAAGGTTGGGGAACTTTAATTCTGCTTTGCTAGGAAAATGGTTGTGGAGATATGGTATGGAGACTGATGCTTTATGGAGGAGGGTTATAGAGGCAAAATATGGGAACCTTTGGGGTGGTTGGTGTACGAAAAAGGTGACAAGTCCTTATGGGGTCAGCTTGTGGAGATACATTAGAAGTGGCTGGTTGTACTTCTCTAAATTCCTTGTTTATGAGGTGGGAGATGGGACTAGAGTGAAATTTTGGAAGCATGTGTGGTGTGGGGATTGTTCTCTCCAAGAGGCCTTTCCGGAGCTTTATTGCCTTAGTAGGTCTAAGGATTCCTCAGTGGCTGAAGTAATGGGTTGGTCTGCGGGGAGGTTTCACTGGAATGTGCAATTTCGTCGTCCACCTCAAGATTGGGAAGAAGAAGCCTTTGACCGGTTTATGGGGTTGCTCTATTCTTCAACAGTGCGGGGTTTTGGACCTGACAAGGTTTGTTGGAAGCTTGCAAGGAATAGAGGTTTTGAGGTTAGAGGTTATTATTGCTCCTTCTACTCCCCTAATCTTGTTTCCTTTCCATGGAGATCAATTTGGCAATCGAAGGCTCCTCCAAGGGTGGCTTTCTTTTCTTGGTCTTCTTCTTTAGGTAAGATCTTAACAATAGACAACCTTCGTAAAAGACGAGTGATAGTGCTTGACTGGTGTTACATGTGTAAGAGATGTGGGGAATCGGTGGATCATCTTCTACTTCATTGCTCCCTAGCTTGGGAGTTGTGGTCTTTGGTGTTCTGCTTGTTTGGTATTCAATGGGTTATGCCTAATACTGTTCTTGAGTTATTTGAAGCTTGGCAAGGAAAGTTTGCGCGGCATCGTCACATTGATGTTTGGAAATTAGTGCCTCATTGCTTGATTTGGTGCATTTGGTGTGAAAGGAATGCTAGAAGCTTTGAGGGTTGTGAACGTTCTTTGCTGGAGATTAAGTCTTTCTTCCTACACACTCTCTTTGAATGGAGTGTTGTTTTTTCTCACTTTTCTTGTTCTTCTTTTTCGATTTTTCTTGACCGTTGTTCTTTTGTTTCTTGATTTGTGCCCCCATAGTACATCCCCAATGTACTCGGTTTGGCAATCTTTATATTATCAATAATATTTTTACGTTATTTATCAAAAAAAAAAAAAAAAATTCTCATTTTAGCTACACTCATTTTATGGATATGTTGCTTCTTAACAACCCAACATTTGGTACCATAGACTAGCTACCATAGAGCATAGCTAGTCGTATAGTAGTTTTGTAAATTTTTGCTTAAACTTAAAAGGTATTTTATGATCACACAATACTCCTGCAATACTCCTGATGCACTTCTTCACTTCATCCACCTTGTTATTATCCTATGATTCACATCCTCTTCATTCTCTCCATCTTTATGAATTATTAATCCAAAATATCAAAAAGGCATTTTATGATCACACAATACTCCAGATTCACTTCTCCACTTCGTCCACCCTGCTATCATCCTATGATTCACATCCTCTTCACTCTCTCTATCTTTTTATGAATTATTAATCCAAGATATCAAAAGCTCTTGCTCATGCTTATTAGTATCTCCTTACCATCTACTCCTATTGCCCCTTATTCTCTATTTCTACTTTTGCTAAACTTACATTCCATGTATTTTGTTTTAGTCCTACACAAACAAGAGCCTTTAGATTCTGGAGTGTTATGCCAAATTTCTAACTTGGCATTAATTCCACTTCTAGATTCATCCACTAAAACTGTATTATCTGCAAAAAAGTATACGCCAAGGTCCAAGGGACTTCTTGTTGAATTGATTTAGTGAGCTCATCCATTACTAGTGCAAAGATATATGAGCTTAATGTGGATCCTTGATGCAAACCTATAGTGATAGGAAACTTACATGTAATTCCTCCATTTGTTCTCACACTAGCGCTCCATCATACATATCATTGATGCAAACATAGTGCCTTTCAAGCAAGATGAAAATTTTTGGATCAACAATCTTACTGTTTTGCATCTTCTTCTTCTTCTTCTTTTTTTTTTTTTTTGATAAGCAACTAAAATTTTCCACATTTTGGAGCGATAATCCTGGATCTCAGTACACTAGGATAGTAGTATATTGTAGTAATTCTTGTCTGATGCCTTTAATTCTTGATTGTATCCACTTGAACTTAATTCCATTTCTAACATGTGCAGGTTAAAAATCTCTTGACAGTTGATCCAAAAGTTACAGTTTCCTTGAGAAAAATGATAATCCGGAAAATTCCTCGGTAGGATAAGACATCAATTTTAAATTTATGTATAGATGGGAGAGGACATGTTTGCCTGTGATAATGATGCCCCTAAAGTGTAATTTGCATAAGTGGCTTCCTTGCAATTGTTGAATTGGCTTTATATATACATTCCTGATATTCTTGTCTTACTTTCTGACCCATCCTTCAGGGTATCAGAAGACATGCCTCTGTATGATATTCTAAATGAATTTCAGAAGGGTCACAGCCACATTGCTGTTGTATATAAGGATCTAAATGAGAAAAAAGATACATCAAAGAAAGGTAAAGAGAGTGAACAACTTGAGTTTAAGGATAGCTGTAGAAAACACAGAGGCAGTTCTAAGGCATCACCAGATCAAGGTGAGGATTTAGGAAGCAGGAATAGAAGGATGCCGTACATATTTTATCCTATTTTTGTAACAGCAACTTTCTTGTGTTTCAGGTCTTTTTGAACCATAAATCAAATGTTTGATCATTTAATTTACGATATTATCCTACTGATAGTGGTGTAACAACTGTATTTCTTAATGGGTGTAGGTGTCCCATCTTTCCATGTGATTTCATGATTAATGAACTTTTTCTTCCCTTAAATTGTTCCTGATTTCTCATGTCCCAATTTTGTACCCCTTTTTTTCCTGATTAGTGATGTCTCCACCTTATTTACAATTCCAATACCTTATTGGTTCCTGAAATATATGAATCCTGGAATTGCAGCAGGTGTCTCTGCTTTATTTATTTATTTTAAATACTAATATTTCCGTTCCACAACTCATGTATGTGTCATTTTCTCCATGTGGTTAATTAATATGCCCCAGTTGATGATTTGATTATGACTGATTATGCCACAACTCATGGTGCTTTTATCATTTGTAAAAAATACATTTTGATTGATATGTTCTTATATATTTGTCACACCTCGTGCCTTAATTTTCTCCATCTGTTTCTTTTGAACAATTTATGATTAATCTGCTTTATGTAAAACCAGAAAATCTTGATGTAAGTCCCACTTCTGCTACCCAAGATTTAGGGGCAGAATCAAAAGCTACTGCCTATAAAAAGCGACATAGAGGTTGTTCATATTGCATTCTGGACATTGAAAATCTTCCAATTCCAGAGTTCCCGTCCAATGAAGAGGTCGTTGGTGTAATTACCATGGAGGATGTCATTGAAGAACTTCTTCAGGTAATGTTTTCTTATTTAAAAAAAAAAAAAGTTTTCTTCAGCACAAAATCATGACCATATAAACTTAAGGAACAGATCAATGGGCTTGGGACCAACCATCCTCTGGTCCTTCTTACGTGTTGTCTTAGACAGCTTTCCCATGACAAGGATGATGATGACTATGATGGTTATTGTAAATGAAATGCATGCCCATATTTTATAGGGATAATTGATGGACCAATTCTCTTCAATTTACTTTTCTAAAAAGGTTAAAAGGGATACATCGTTGAGCCCAATTCTCAAGGATGCTTTTAGTTAATTAAAGAAATATTGGGTAGAAGTGACTGATCTGCTTCTGTAGAACAACCCCTCTTAAAGTGTGGGGTTTTCTATTTGAATTTTGTTTTATATGGTGATCTCAATTTAAATGTTTGCCTGTGTCAGGAGGAAATATTGGATGAAACTGATGAATATGTCAACATCCATAACAGGTAAAATATAACCATTTTGTTGCATTATTTGGTTCTATTGCCTGCATATATATGTGAAGCCTGCAACTTATCTTTCCACCAAAAATGATGAAAGGGTGAACATCGGTATCATTCAGTTTGTTTCACTTTTCAATAATCACAAGCGTCTTGACAAGGGTTCTTTTGCTAAGCTGGCAGGACAGGGGACTGCGTAGTCCGTTGCTTCTCAGCAAATTGAAGAACACATTTGTTCCTTGATTTGCCATGATGTATTTAGTGCTTGAACCAAATAAGAAATTGTTTATGAACCTCATAAATTGCATTATTGCTTGTGAATGCAGGATAAAGGTCAACATGCATGCATCTCAGGAAAAAGCTCCTGAGTTGAATTCGCCACAGCCCTCCCCCATTAGCACTCCAATCACAAACTCCCCACCAACCACAACAAACCAAGTTTCTTAAGTGGACTCATTGAGGATTGGTTCGTGATAGGAACATAGATTTACTAAGAAAACAGGAGTTGGGAATTTGTTACTTGGCAGGAACAGTGGCTTACCCAACTTGAATTTTTTAGTTAGACTGCCTGGAATTATGTACTGTAATTATATAGAAAGAGATGCTCGTCAGTTAGATGTTCTGTTTAAGTAGATGGTGGCTTTTTGTATTTAAAATCAAACTGAAGTACTGAAGACATAAGCTAAATTTATCAAACTGTAAATCAGTTCCATTTAATGCAGCCTTTCACACGAGAAGAGAGAGGAAACAAAATATCATATTAACTGTCAAGAATAAGGTATTAGTTATGACAAACGAAAGTTCAAAGACAAATGGAGCTTTGTGTGAATGACTATATAAAGAGTAGAGGATCAACAGAGATGGAAGGAGTACTTAATAAAAGTCACTTTTCTATTCTAATGAACCCAAATTCATATACACCCTCAATAAAGTTTTCTACTCTTTCCTTATAGTTTTTGCCTTTTATTTATATTTGGGAAAAATATACCGGAATTTCCATTTTGAACCCAATGCTACTTGACTTATAAGAATATAACAAGTTTTATGTAAATTTAATCTTTTTTTTAGAAACTTATGTAAATTTAACCACATTTAGCAGTTTACTCCCAATTACCAAATCAAGCACAATATTGGTAAAGTAAGTAACAAAGCAATTTGGTAATAAAGTGAAAAAAGAATGGAAATTTTCTTTACAATGAAAAAAAAAAAAAAAAAAACCACTCTGAGCACAATGTACCCTAACAAAACAATTCACATAAACGAAAGAGTTCACAAACTAATAATAAAACCTTTGGGTTTAGATTCTATTGACTTAGTAGACAACTCATTGATATCACCATAGCAACTCAATAACCTTTGGACTTCTATATGAACCCCTTCACAAACAACACACTTGCTTCACTTTAGATCTCGGAGATTATGTTGCACACCTTTATGCAAAGGCTGAAATTTCGGTTGAAATTGATAGAGTTTCAATTTTTTGGACAAACAAATTACTCCATTAAGGTTTGATCTACTCTCAAGTTAGTCACACGACAACTTTAGTGGTTGAATTTTGCCTTCTTAAAGTTTGGATTAAAATGAAATCATTAGAGTCTATTTTAGACGGAATCCTAACAGTATAATTTTAGTCCACTTATAAAGAAAAAATTAATAGACTAACTGTGATTTTTTTTTTTTTGATGAACAATAGACTAACTGTGATTAGGCATATCACTCAGATATAAATTATAGTACTCATTTTTACTAACAAATTCAACGTAAAACACATCAAGTCACACATCATTGACTCATAGTGCCTCTTAAGCTTCAAACGCGGGTCATTTGCCGTTGGCCCTTTCCGCTAATAGCGCTGTCTACCCCCATGTCCCGATTCTCCGAGGTGACAAAAAAGGTTCTTCCAAGGGACAAAGTTATCCCAACAATTCCTCAGCTTTTGCAATATACTAAAAATAAAAAAACCATTTTTGTTTTATTTATTTAGATTTTTATTATTGTATTGTGAATAGTGAATACAAACTCACTAAAACTCACTCACTCTATGCTCACATATTGCTATACTTTACTGTTCTGAAAAAGAAATTTCTCCATACTTTCAAAGGTGGTACTCGGTAGGTGACATTACTTCAAATGAAAATTTTAGCTGAAACCTCATTGTCTATTGCAATTTTTCTTATCTGGGGTACTTCTAAATTCTATTCTACTATTTTTTTTCTAAGATCTTTTACATTTTAAAGTCTCTTCTTTGATTCATGACTTTCCCATTTGAGCACTCAGTTTTTCTTGCTTTAGTTGAAAACCCAAGTTGAACTTTGTCTCCCTATTTATGATTCTTAAATTCTTTTCCTTTTATTTTACTTTGAGAATCTAGATCATATGAATCTTATTTTCATTTTGGGTAGGATTTGAATACTTGGGGTATGGTATAGATTTCCTTGTTTGATTTACATACTAAGGGGTTAGAGAGAGAGAGAGAGATGGCAATAGCTCGGTTTGGTCGCCAAGCAAAACGCCCACATGGGTTCTGTTTGAAGATGACAGCAGTGGCTGTATTGGGTCTGTGCTTCATCTTTGTGTGGTCTATGTTTTCTTCTACTTCCTCATCTGTGGTCTCTCAAAGGGAAAGTTTTGATGACATAGCTGAACCTGTATCGACCAACACTAAGCCAAGTAATTCAGGGACTCAATCTAAGAAGAAACAAGTGGAAAATCATGAATCTAGTAAAGAAGATAAGAGGGTGAAGGTTGAATCCGATTTGGATAGGAAAGATGATAAAAGGGTTAATGGGTCTGTGACTTTGGTTGTTGAGGAGGAGCATAAGTCTGGGAAAAAGGATGACAAAGAAGTAGCAAAGGAGAAGAGAGAGAAAGGTAAAAAGTTACCTCAGGGAGTTGCTAAAAAGAATGATGAGCCAAAGCAATCTGAGGCTGAAGATTCACAGAGAGAAAAAGAAGAACAAGAAGAGGAGGAGGTCTTGGATGGTGAGGATGGGATAGACATTGATGGTGAAGATAATGGGGACAAAGAAGGAGACAGTGATTTGGCTGAGTCAGTGGATCAAGAATCTGAGGAGAAGTTGGATAATGGGGGTGGTGAGTCAAGGAATAGGGGAAGGAAGAGAAAGATAAAAGGTCCATTGTTTGATCCAAAAGCACATTATTTCTGGAAATTGTGTAGTACAAGGAGCAAGCATAATTATATGCCTTGTATTGATATTGAAAGTGGCACGACAAAGCTGCAGAGCTATCGGCATACAGAGAGGAGTTGCCCAAGAACATCTCTGATGTGTCTTGTTCCACTTCCTCATGATGGTTATGGGACGCCAGTGCGTTGGCCTGAGAGCAAATTGAAGGTATATGCAGGCGTTTAGTATGATGTAGTTTGTGTATTTTGTTATATAGAGAGGTAAGTTTGCCTGATGCTTCCTCATGGTAATGTCCTTCTCTTAGTGCAGATACTGCACAAGAATGTGGCCCATCCAAAACTTGCAGCATTTGTTAAGAAACACAGTTGGGTGGTGGAGTCTGGAGAGTATCTTACTTTTCCTCAAAACCAATCTGAGTTCAAGGGTGGAGTTCTTCGCTACCTTGAGTCCATTGAAGAGGTGAGTTTTTCCTGTTCCAAAGGTCTTGATTTTTTTTGAATTAATTCTTGAGAATATTAGTGATTTTGCTGATCTATAAAACACAAGAAATAGATACAACCCCGACCACCCACTACTGCTACCACTTGCAATACAGGATACCCCACGATTTAGGCTTTTACCATTGCAGCTCTCACCTCCCCATGATGTCTATGGACCATGCCCATGCCCACCTCCAGCACCCCAACCACAGCTGCCCGCCATCCTATTTTATGTGACATCGACTATGCAATGCACAAACAAATTGTGTGTGCCTACTTATTTAGAATGTAAAGAATATTATAATTTCCCAACTAGGACCACACAAATATATAGCATTGTGCTAATGATGTTTTCTTGATAAAAACTCCAGCACTCACTAATTGCAATGGACAAATCAAGACACACTTTGAAACACTTATCCACTTATAGATGACATTAAGTTTCTGTCTGCTCAGCTGCCTGGAATCTGCAAGTCATTATTATTTCTTTTATCCCTTGTTCTCTGCATTTTATGAGTAAATGTTAGAACCATAGTTTCATCCTTATCATATATAGCCTTTGAAATTTGATTGGCATATGATAGATGGTGCCAGACATTGAATGGGGAAAGAATATCCGTCTGGTACTGGACATCGGATGTACGGATTCAAGCTTTTCAGCTTCTCTTCTTGATAAGGAGGTACTAGCATTGTCACTAGGCTTGAAGGATGACCTAGTGGACGTAGCCCAGGTTGCCCTTGAGCGTGGTTTTCCTGCTGTAGTTAGCCCTTTAGGAACTAGAAGGCTTCCTTTTCCTAGTGCTGCATTCGATGCTATTCATTGTGGCGGGTGCGGCTTGTCTTGGCATTCTAATGGTTTGTCTTTCATTACCTTTTTCTCCTTCTTTCCAATTTTTGTCTTTTTTTTTTTTTTGCCTTTATTTATTTATTAAATTTTCTTCTCTATTTTTATTTATTAAGCTTTATTATTTTTTTTTTTATCAAATTACTAGCTGAGCTTTCTTATTATTTTTTGGCTTTCAGGGGGTAAGCTCCTCCTAGAGATGAATCGGATTTTAAGGCCCGGTGGATACTTTATTTTGTCAACTAAACATGAAAGCATTGAAGAAGAAGAAGGTTGGCATTTAAGAGTGGTTTCCTTGGACACTATGATGTTGTTTGTTTCTTCTTAACACATGTATCTCTCCAAAAAATGTTAGTGTCATTTATATCACCTTTATAATTGATTTTATTCTTTAGGCTATCATCCATTTGAGATAAGCAACTGACATACTGATGCATATGTGCAATGGGTTTGAGTACCCAGCCATTCATAGTATCCCACGTGTATTGAGTTGAACCTAGGACTACTCTTGTTCTAAATGATGCAGCCAACTAAGGTTGCACGTGCCTCTACTTTTCAACTTTTTTATCATTTCTCCCTTGTCAGTGGCAATCAAGTATGTCTTCTAGAATGGTGCATATGGTCTACCACCTTACCGACTATTTTGCAATAGGTTTTATACATAATGGTAGATCACTACTAGGTTTTAACTTATTAAGTGGGCTAAAGTGTGGTGAACTTCTTGGAACTTGGAAGTCTTATCCTGCTGTTCTGGGGTCAGTTTATGGATCCTATATTCACATGCTACATTAATGCCTACATTTATTTGGTTTCTGCATAATCTATTGAAGTATTATATTTATACTTATAAAAAAAGTATTATATTTACTAAACAGTCTTCTCATTCCAGCCATGTCCAGATTAACAGCATCTATCTGTTGGAATATTCTGGCGCATAAAACTGATGAAGTCAGTGAAGTTGGTGTCAAAATATATCAGAAGCCTGAATCAAATGGTATATATGAATTGAGAAGGAAGAAAAATCCACCGCTATGCAAGGAAAATGAAAATCCAGATGCAGCCTGGTATGCCAAGATGAGCTTGCTTTACTAAATTTAAAGTCCTGTTTAGTACTGTTATTTTGAAATATAGATTTAAAACAAGTGATAGCTATTATCAGTGTGGGCTACCTACAATTCCATATTAGAAATAAAAAGTAGAATCAACATTCTGACTGAAAAATGATGGATACACCTTATCATTATATGTGTACTAGCTTTGAGAAACTGTCTTTTTTTAACCCCTTTACATGTTGTCTATATCAGTTTTATACCCATTTACTTGGTAACTGCAATATTTTCTTTGAACAGGTATGTTCCTATAAAGACTTGCTTGCACACCATTCCATCTGCAATTGAACAACATGGGACAGAGTGGCCCGAGGAATGGCCTAAGAGGCTTGACGCTTATCCTGACTGGTTGGATGAAAAAGAAAGAGTGATTGCAGACACCAAACACTGGAAAGCTATTGTTGACAAGTCTTATCTCACTGGAGTTGGTATTGACTGGTCAAATATACGGAATGTGATGGACATGAAAGCCATCTATGGAGGGTATGCAACCAAAAGAATTGAATAATTAATTTTCCATTGATTCTTGTAATGCTTGTTTATGTAAGTTTCTAGTGTTAAAGGGTCAGAAGATGTACAAAATGTATGCATTTTCTTTTTGCTTAGACACTTAGTCCTGTCTCCTTCCTTCTGGTTCCATGGGCTTTTTTATTCTCTTTTTTTTTTTTTTTGTTTATTTTTTTAATATTTAACTCCATAAAATATATCAAAAAGTAGAGTAATAATGTGCATGAGATGTACAGATTTGCTGCAGCTCTCCCTCAACAGACGGTTTGGGTGATGAATGTAGTCCCAGTCCATGCACCTGATACTCTTCCTTTCATTTATGAGCGTGGGCTTGTTGGTGTCTACCATGATTGGTGTGAGTCTTTTGGTACTTACCCAAGATCATATGATCTTTTGCATGCTGATCATCTCTTCTCGCGGCTCAAGAATAGGTTAGTTACAGACTTTATGTGAATTTATCTGTAGATTGCAACTTATTTTAATTTATATTATTTTTCTTGGTAAGGATATATGTTAGTGGGGTATCATGAAGATGAGTTTGCAATCTAATTTTGCTTTACCCGTTAACTAAGTTTATTGCAGTCCCACCCTACAAATGAATCATCCCTTAGGTCATTGCTTGGATGTACAAGCAATATTCATTTTGTAGGTTCAATTATCTATTTATTTTAATCTCCTAGATTATTAGTGCCTGAGGGGCTGTTGAGTTTTTTTTTTTTTTTTTGTCACCACTCATTACTCCTTACTCAATTTTTGTCACTCATCACTTAAAACACCCCAATTCCCTAAACCCCACACATTTGGCATCCATCATTCATTTATGTTTTCAACCAAAAAACTAAAAAAATTGGGACCCACACACTAACCCATTGTCATAAGACTTTTCTCTCTCATTTTTTTCTTTTTCCCCTGACTCTCTCATCTTTCTCTGCCTTTTCCCCTTGTTATTCTCCCAAACCCCTCCACGAACCTAGCAACGGAAATCAAGGTCTGTGAGGGTGACGACGTGCTTGGGCACGACGCCTTGCCCCCACTGCCACCAAGGGAAGACGCCGCACCGGCCGAGGTCGGTGCGGCGGTCTGAGAAGCACTAGCTCGGGCACGATGCCTCGCCATGGACGAAAAAGACCCCTCCCTCGATGTGGGTCCCAATGGCCTTCCTCTCTTCACTTCCACACCTTCCCTATCCCTTCTCTCCCACAAAGACACTTGCTCCTATTTCAAATTCAGGTACCCAAATCAAAGTTTCAACAAAAACCCACTTGTATTTATAGCTTAATAATTGATAATTTGGTCATTTTTGTGTGGATTTGGATAATATGGAGTCTTTGAAATCGGTTGGGTTTTTTTTGTGTGGATGCACATGCTTGTGGGTTTGTATGTTAGAGAAAAGATAGTGAGAAGTGAAGGAAAAAAAGAAAAAGAAAAAGGAAGAGAACCTAGAAACCTAGTGGAAAGGAATGGAAAAAAAGAAAAAAAAAAAAAAAAAAAAAATGCAACCAAACCCAGAAACCCAATGTGAAAGAAGAAAAAAAAAAAGAAGAGAGAAGGAACGAACTGAGATGAGAAAGGTAAAAAGGAAGAAAAAAAGAAGAAGAAAGAACGAATTGAAGAACAGAGAAAGAAGAGAGACAAAAAGAAAGAAAAGTGGAGAAGAAAGAAAAAAAAAGAAAAGAAAAGAAAAGAGGAGAGTGAAGTCAAAAGTTGCGGTTGGTGGGTCCCTCATTATGTGTGTATTTACAAAAATGCTATCATAACTCTGTTTCCATAACTTGAAAACACTTGAAATGTGTTTTCAGTTTTCATAACTTATCACTCAAGAATCAGAGAATTGAGTGATGGAAACAAAACTTGAAAACAAATCTAAACAAGTTTTCTTTCTGTGGGTCCCACCGTTTTTGAGTTATGGGTGATGGAAACAGTGACGAAAACACAAAAATTAAACAGCCCCTGAATCACTCATCTTGTCAGTAAGCATTACTTGGCTAGTTTTATGATTCTAGATTAAGATGTTTACATATATATATATATATATATATGCAAACTTTCAATGTTTTTATATGGGATATTCTTTTCTTCCCTGAAAATTGTTATAGTAGGGATTCGATGTTACTTCAATGTGGAGATACCTTGGTCTCAAAAACCACTCTTGGATTTGGTGCATATAATGATGGGTTGGGGGGAAGACATTGGGAACACAGATCAATTTTATGTACGTGAAAAAGGACTCATAAAGAGTTTAATAAATACATGCACCCTAGCAACATTATGTAGACAGGAAGATACTTTGGCCTTGCTCTGCTTATTGGGGACAGTATTTGAGTAGCAATTTTACTGTGGTGGTATTGTACCTGTTCTCTGATAAAATTGTCATTAATGATTTCCAATGCTGTGAAATAAAATATATAAATTTAACATTTGAATTTCAAAATATATTTTGTATTGTTAAAAACTCAAGTGTAGTATCATTGTTGGTCTAATGGATTCAGATCTCTTATAGTCCTCATCTTGCAAATAATAGCTTTTATTTCACCTTCAAGTATGTTTTCCTATTGCTTGATAGTCTTGTAGGTCTTTGGATGTCATGATGCCATTATACCCCTTTACTTTTGGCTGCTTTTGTTGTTATTATAGGTGTTCTTTAAACCACTGCCTAGTAGTCTATTCTGTAATTATCCAAGCTAGTGTTTGAACTTTCAGACGTACTTTCTTTGCGCGGTGATGTTTGTCTTCCCACTTACACGCTATTTTTCAGGTGCAATAAGCCTGTTTCCATTGTTGTTGAGATGGATCGTATTCTGCGGCCTGGAGGTTGGACTATTATACGTGATAAGGTCGAGATTTTGGACCCATTGGAGGGAATATTAAGAAGTTTGCACTGGGAGATCCGAATGACTTATGCTCAGGACAAGGAGGGCATCATATGCGCGCAAAAAACCTTATGGCGGCCTTAAAATCTCTATCCATGCGACTTGTGACAGTATGGCCACAAATTCTACTAGAAAATGCTCGGTCCTCATTTACAAGAAAACAAGGTGAAAGCTTTTCGGCTCCCGTTTGTAACCCCCCAAAAAAAACATATTCTGATTCTTCATTTTTGGTGCGAAGTATTACTGAGTCTTGATTGTGTTAAGACGGATACTAATTGGACATCACCATATTAGGTTTTCCTGGCTGTTTCTGTTTTGGACTCTGCAATGTAAAAGAGGAAAGAAAGTGAGAAGCGGGAGAGAGAGAGAGAGAGAGAGAGAGGAGGGGGGAGTGTTGCAATCGATGCGATTTTTTTTTTTTGGGGACAGAACTCATGTTAGTCAAAACATATATCGAAAAGTGAATCAAGATATCCCACTTCTGCATTGTTGTAATTATGAAATTATGAAGAAAATATATATTATTCAGCAACTAGATGAGTCCGTCTCGAAAAGTGACATCATTTATATTTGATACTCATATTTAGCAATGATTTCAGTACCTTGTATATAACTACACAATTTTTTTTTTTTTTTTTTTTGTTCAAGAAGAATCAAGATTCCAATTTGGCAATTTATAAGATTATTTCTCATGTGAAAGTCGTCCACTTGTCCCGACTCCTGATATACTCCGAAAGCAAACTAGCACAAACGAGTTCATCTTTGTATCACATTCCTCCTGAGATGTGGTGTTTTGAAATGAACTTTAGAACTTACTTGAGCATTATTGTAAACAACACACACAGAAATTTTGAGACAATATATTTTGCTTACAAAGCCTAAATATAGCCGACTCTGAAATAAGTCTAATAAAATTCCATGGGTTCCTATTGTTTCTGGCAGATCTGTTCATACTTCATAACAAGACAGAAGCAACGCAAATGAGAAAAAATTCCTAGGCAAAGCAACTAAAAACTAGATGTCACTATATAGGCAGTGAACCTTTTGTTTTTAAATGATCTTAACAGTTCTCTACCAGTATTATAGAAGTATATTCCCCCTATAGCTTCACATGCAAATTTTGTTCCTTTTAAGAGGATATGTAAATTGATCCGGTGTTTTATTTTTTTTAGAAACAAATACATAGACACAAGGAAGAGGGAAAGATGGTTTAGCATAACATCACAAATTCCACTCAAAAACCATGGTGATCCAATGCAATCTGAAAATGGGCAGACCCTACAAAATAATCCAACACCATGCTGTCTATGCTAGGCAAAGTTATTAATCTTATGTTTGCATTCATTATATTCATCTCTCTCCATTATTGGGTTTCCTTGTTGACAAGACACATGTTAAAAATTGGTCATGTGTCCACATCATACACATGTCTACAAATTGATCTGGCGCTCAATTTTATGTTCTAGTATTTGGCTTGTATCCAGTGCTCCAATGCATTGAATGCGATACTGATACGACACATATTTAAAATCGGTTTTCTATGAGTTATATCTACTTCATCGACACATCACATATTATAGCACTAACAACATAGGTTGAGATTTTATCACATATCTATAAATAATAATAAAAAGTAATTAAAAAAAAAGGTCATGTTTTCACATTGTGTGCTAGTAAAAATGTTAAATATCCCTTGACCTTAAAACCAAGGGCCTTAACTTAAAGCCCATAAAGCCCATACTCCCAGTTCAATTGAGATACGGCCCACCATCTTCGCGTACCAAAGCGCCATCTTCTTCTTCTTCTTCACTCTCAAAACTCTCATTCGTTTGCGAGCATAAACCCCGCCATGTCCCTAAAACTTTTCAAATCTCTCTAAAAACACACAAAAAACCAAATCAATAAAATCATACCAACTATGTCCCTTTCCTCTGTCTCAGCTCGACTCACTCTCTTGGCTCTTCTCTCCGCCTCAACATTCTATTGCTTCTATGAATCTCGCCGCTTAAGAAAACTCAAACTCTCTCTACAAAACCCTAACCCTAAACCCTCCGTTTCGAAACCGAAACTCTTCTTCGTTTCTCAAACAGGTACCTCCAAAGCCCTAGCTCAACGCTTATGCGATCTCTTAGCGATAAACGATCTCGCATTCGACCTCGTCGATCCCAAAGATTACGAGCCCGAAGATCTTCCGAAAGAAACCCTAGTTTTGATCGTAGCTTCGACTTGGGAAGATGGTAAAGCTCCAGAGAGTGCTAAGTTCTTCGCGAACTGGCTTGCGGAGAGCGCCGATGACTTTAGGGTTGGGTCTCTGTTGCTCTCGAATTGTAATTTCGCGGTTTTCGGCGTCGGGAGTGAAGCTTACGGAGCCACATTCAATTCGGTTGCGAGGGACTTTTCGAAGCAGATGAGAGCGATGGGTGCTAGGGAGGTTTTGCCTGTTTGGGAAGGAGATGTGGATAGCGGTGATGTAGATGAGGTGTTTGATGCTTGGAGTGTTAAGGTGGTTGGGTTTTTGAAACGTGGCGGTGTGGTCGAAAATGGTGGTGGCGAAGTTTTGGTTTCTGAGAGCGATGGTGAGAGTGTTGGTGAAGATCAGGATAGTGAAGAAGAAGGCGGTGACGAGGGTTCGGATATTGTTGATGTTGAGGATATTGCAGGGAAAGCGCCGTTGAGGAAGAAGACAGTGACAGTGGCTGAAACTAATGGAAAGTTGAATGGGAAAAAAGATATGGTGACTCCGGCGATTAGAGCAAGCTTAGAGAAGCAGGTATGCCTATCTTATTGTAGCTATTTTTAGAAATGTGGCGATTTGAATTACCGTTGAGTTTTGAATTGCGCTCCTCATTGAATGGGGTTAATTCAATACTTGAGTTAGAGCTACTAGAGATGTTTAAGTTAGTACTTATTATAGAATTCTTAAACATATCAAACACATATCAAAACTAGCTCAGTGGGTTAGCTTATGAATCGAAGCATACGGAGGTTATAACTTATTGGTACTTCGGTCAATGTATGAATGGTCTCTCACCATTGAATGTGTTTCTCTTCCTTCCATTGTTGATTTTATAGATTACATTAACCAAAAGTTGCAATTCTTTAGAGTCTCTCATACGCCCCCTGTATACTTGAGTTTCTTCTTATATCAATAAACATTATCTGTTACTTATATTGAAGTACCTGCAAAGGCTGCAATTAGAAGTTACATATGTGTTAAATTTTGTCTTTCTCTTATACATTGATAGTTCGGAATTTCTTTTCTTTTTACTCTGTATGGCTCTGAAGATAGCGGTGCAATGTAGGTCTTAATAAATTGGAAAATAATATATTTCCAGTCTCCCTCTTTTGATCATTAGAATGAATTTACTACCCTCACATCTTCCAGTGTAGCACATTATGAGCTGCACTTTTAATTATTTTCTACATATATATATATATATATTTTTTATTGGCTCTGTTAAAATGAAATTACATTTGCAGGGATATAAAATCATTGGTTCACATAGTGGTGTGAAAATTTGTAGATGGACTAAATCTCAGCTTAGAGGCCGAGGAGGTTGCTACAAGCACTCATTTTATGGAATTGAGAGTCATAGGTAATTGGTTCTTTATTAACTTGTTATGAATTTTTTTCCATCATATTAAGTTTTCATTATTATGACTCCATTTTTATTTGATTGTCCAACAATATGGCCAATTTTAAGGAAACATTCGTCAGATAATTAAATTTGAAACACATACCTTATGGTCCTTCATGCTTCAGGCTTTTGGTACTCATTGGGTTATGCCAAGATCGGTGGCGGGATTGTTATCTTGCTAGCATCAATGGCTTGGGAAGTATAACTCAAATATTTGGAATTTGATTCCAGGGTGCTTAACGTGGGTTGTTTGGTTGGAACAAAATCGTCGCTCCTTTGAGAACATGGAGAAGACGTTGGATGAGTTAAAGGTTTTATGCCAGTGCAGTCTTCATGAGTGGTCTCGTTGTTGGGGCTTTACTAATTCTTTGTCTCCTTCAGAGTTTATGTTTTCCCTTAGATTATCTTTCTCATTTCCCAATCTTTTGGTTTGCTGTTTGTTTCTTCTGTTTCTTGTTGTTCATCATCATGAACAACTTGTACTTTTCATTTTTTCTCATTAATAACAGTTCTTTGATTATCTATAAAAAAAAAAGATCATTAAATTTGAATGAAAACTAATGAGAACTTCTATCTCATAACCGAGATTCTGTAGTTCTCTCTGTTTGTAAAGATAGAGTTCTCCATTTCTACACAGCCCATTCTTTCTTCTCTTTTTTTTTTTTTTTTTTTTTTGTTGGTGGTTGCTGAATCTACATACTTTTT
Source organism: Lithocarpus polystachyus (assembly GCA_033629205.1). NCBI lineage: Eukaryota > Viridiplantae > Streptophyta > Magnoliopsida > Fagales > Fagaceae > Lithocarpus > Lithocarpus polystachyus. The sequence continues at coordinate 9,354,595 of CM066163.1, read as the reverse complement.
TGTTGAATTTATTCATGTTTAATAAAACTATAAATATCATGTTGCCTCAGCTAGCAGTTTAAATTTGTCAAACTATGGTATGACACAGGTGCATGGAGGCAACCCCTAGTTTGGCATGTGCCAATAAATGTGTTTTCTGTTGGAGACATCATACAAATCCTGTTGGAAAGAGTTGGCAGTGGAAGATGGATGATCCCTTAGAGATTGTGAATTCTGCCATAGACCTGCATACAAATATGATTAAGCAAATGAAAGGAGTTCCTGGTAACTTATTTATTTCTGTACTGGTTGGATAATCCTTAAAATAATAAACCTGCATGCAATAGTTTAAGCAAATGAAAGAAGTTCTGGGTAGTGGTGCTTTTTTCTTTGCAGGTTGAGCCCTGGTATTGAAAAGTATGGTAGACCTTAATATGAAATTGCCTGGTCTGGCCCTGGTATTGTCAAAGATTTATGGTGATTGCTTTGGCTGAAAAATGGTGACTTCAATTCATTTAACTCATTGATGCAAGGAGCACCAACATTATTTCAGATTTTATTTTTGAATGTGAAATTATTTTTGTTTTTGAATTTGATTTTTAATGTTGAGGGTTTATGGGATTCAATTAGATATTTCCATATGGATGTAATCCTTGAAACCTTATTAAACTAATGATCTTATGATCATGAAGGACATTACAATTGGAATAAGAATTTTATTATTGGAGAATGTGCTTCTCTTTGTTTGGTGGTGATGTCAAACACCCTTGGGTTGTGATGTGTAGGGTTTACAGACAAATTCTATGTGGTGAAGCTTAGGATTCATTCTGTTTATCTTCATTGCCCCTTTTATCTCTTTTTTCCTACTACTGTCCTGCATCACACATGGCTTATGCTTCTTTTTCATTTTGTGCAAACCCCTTTTCAGCTTTTATGCATGTCTGTGTTGGTATATTTATTGATATTTAAAAAAAAAATCTTGTCTACCCTTGACCCAAGTATCTGTTCATGCAGGCGTTACGTTGGAGCGGTTAATGGAAGGTCTCTCACCTAGGCATTGTGCCTTATCACTTGTTGGTGAACCAATTATGTACCCAGAGATCAATACACTTGTGGATGAGCTGCACCGGAGGCGAATTTCTACTTTCCTAGTAACAAATGCACAGTTTCCTGAGAAAATTGAAATGCTGAGGCCTATCACCCAGGTTTGCATGTCCCAGTAAATTCTTTGTCAAAAAGAATCTTGCATCAGAAGATCCTTGCAGGTCTAATAAATTGCAAACCCAATTGATATATATATATATATATATATATTTTATTACTTTTGCAGCTATATGTAAGCATAGATGCTGCGACAAAGGATAGCTTGAAGGCAATTGATAGGCCACTCTTTGGGGATTTTTGGGAGCGCTTCATTGTATGTAAACTTCTTTCAGTAGTTAGGAGCTAAAACTATTTGGCACTAAAACCTCTACTGTGATAGTAGTCTGATTGTTTGCAAACTGTTTAGATAATTGATTAACCTCTATGCACTGTAGAGATCAACTCTTAAGAGAGCATAAATCCAAATAAATAAAAAATCTCCTACTGAATTCATTATTTGCTCTGCTTCTTATCTCACAGAAGAAATATACAACTTTGTTTCTATTCTTCAATTATTTGAGAGGTTGGCTCCAATTGTTCCTTTGTTTTTTTTTTTTTTTTTTTTTTTTTTTTTTTTTTTTTTTGCGGTTTACTTGAAAAATAATAAAGTTGATGGAAATCCACTTACAAATCCTACCGATGAACCATTAGTGACAAAAGATCCTATATAAACATGATGGTACACCATCCTTGGTATAAAGCCAAAGAGGTCTAGATGCTTTCTCTGTATCAAATGAACAGCAATGATCATTTTGTGGCTAATTGGAAGGTTGAAAAAGGGGGGTGGGCAGCACAGTTTCTATCTTTACTTCTTCACTGCTTTTGTCTATGTCCTGATGTAGATGTCAGTTATAAATTAGATAGCAGCACCGGAGTTGGTTCAAAATACTGCATATCATAAATTTTTTTTTTTTTTCAAATGACTGACTATCATATGGCTGTTATTTAAAGATGAAAATATCTGGGACCCGTGAACCATCTGATAATTGGTCCCAAATTTCTATGCATGTTATGAAGTAACACAATATGTCTCACTGCCACTCTGTTTTCCTTTTCTTGGTCTTTTAACTTGGTATAACTTAACTGACTGGAACTATCATTTTAATACCTGTGGAAATATTTGGCAGGACTCCTTAAAAGCTCTCAGGGAGAAACAACAGCGAACTGTCTACCGCTTGACTCTGGTGAAAGGCTGGAATACAGAAGACATAGATGCTTATTCTAAGCTCTTTAGCGTTGGAAAACCTGATTTTGTTGAAATCAAAGGTGTTACATATTGTGGAACGTGAGTTGCCCCCCTACTCTTCCCCCTGTCCCTGTTGGTTTCTTGAACTGCATGATCATTTTGATAACTTTTCAGGTCTGCTACATCAAAATTGACAATGGAAAATGTACCCTGGCATTCTGATGTGAAAGCTTTTTCTGAGGCCTTAGCTCTAAGAAGCCAAGGAGAGTATGAGGTTGCATGTGAACATGTGCACTCCTGTTGTGTACTCCTGGCAAAAACTGATAAGTTTAAGGTCAACGGCAAGTGGTTCACGTGGATAGATTATGAAAAGTTCCACAACTTGGTTAGAAACAGCACCATTTTTGTTTCTGGTTTAATTTAGATTGATAGGTTTTTTAGTTACTGATTTTACTATCATTGGAAATGCAGGTGGCTTCTGGAAAACCGTTTAGCAGCTTGGATTACATGGCTGCCACACCATCATGGGCTGTCTATGGAGCAGAAGAAGGTGGATTTGATCCGGGTCAGTCTCGGTATAAGAAGGAGCGACGTCACAAATCCAGCACTGACTGACCAGGTTAGACACTTGAATTAGTTGAGTTGACAGGAAAAATTTTATATTAATTATAGGTTATATTTTACTGCACTCTGGCTAACTGGCAATTGATGAGAGCCCAAAAGTCCAGGTTGATGTGATAGCATGTTGCCCTTGTCTTTTACATTTTTGTTTATTTTTTAATAATATGTTTTTAAAAAGTTACTTTGTAGTACCTAGTGTTTTGTCAAGGTTATACTTTGTAATTGCTTGGTTAGAGAGGTCAATCATTGCCCCATCTGTATCAAAATTCAATTCATAGTAATTCAAGGAAAACATTATTGGTGGTTTTATCTGATGTACCAAGTGATTATAAGAGTGTCAAAAATTTTGGTTTCCTAGTTTTGGTCTAAGAAAACTGCCTATTGGTGAGTAAATTACATCTGATGTATATTTGTCCCATCAATTATTTTCATGAAGAAATTATTGACAGTAGTTGACAAATTGCATAATTTTTACGGTATAGGCTGATTACTACCACCCTTAACTTTTGTGCATAAGCATTTGGGTAATTTGTTCACTATTTTGAAAAAATCAAGACAGATTTGAAACCTTAAGGCTCACCATCCAACTTTGAGGAAATGGGCTTATCACAGACTTAGTATGCTTTGCCTTCCTTGAACTCTAGTTGTCCAGATTAGTCAGCAAGCTGTTAGTTGCAGTGTACATAAGCATTTGGATAAGTTCACTCCTGATTTTGTTTAGTCGAGACAGATTTGAAACCTTAAGGCTCATCCATTTTCTTATCCAACTTTGAGGATATGGGCTCATCATGGACCAAGTATGCATTACCTTTCTTGAACTCCAGTTGTCTGACTAGTCAGCATTTCTCTTAATTTTCTCAGTGTCATGATGATAATAGTGTTCTATGCAGTATAATGATACCTTAAGCCGCTGTATATCCCTGTCTACTTCTTGACCTGCAAAAGGTCCTATATTTAGAAACGGCCTAACCTTTGAATTTTAAGTGGCTTCTTGTACTAAACCCATTGCCATGGAAGTTAAGTGAAGAAAATTCAATTCGCGCCATATTTATCCCATCCAATCCATTTTCCAACTTTCTTTCTCGGGAATTAATGGGATATTATTATGTGATTTGAGGTATATACATTATCCAGTTCCCAACATTTTTTCTCGTTTGTGAGCTATCATTGTATTAATTCTTTTGAAAAAGAACATTTATTCAATTGTGGACGAATTATCATGCCTTAAATTGTAATCAGATGGTTAAATCTCAGAAAATGGTTAAGAGTCAAATGTTTATATGGTTCATATCTTATTAATTTAGTTAAGAAAAATCATGTCACATTGTAAACAAGGGAGTGAAAAACATTTTGCCCTGACGTGGAATCTTTCATCTGCGGTGGGGACCGTTGAAAACTGGAAAATTAATAAACGAACCTAGCCAAATTTCATTCACTTTTAACTGAGCTAGAAGATGCAGCGAGTGGTAACCGCATTTGGACTGAAATGATCTCAGGAGCATTATTGAGTAATAGGACAGCTGTGTTCTCATTTTGTTGTTCTTTTCTTGCTGGGTATTCTCTATTCTCTATTATTTTTATTTTTATTATTTGCTTTACCCTGAAATAGAAGAAATTTTCTGGATTTGCATGAGAGAAGTGTGGTTGGTCCCCATGGGATTTCTTAAGGGAAATTTGCAACCGAGAATGTGAGGCCCTAAGCCTAGTTTTGGATGGAGGGAGATGGGGAGAGTAGTGGGAAAGTTGGTCGGCATATACTATATTGGTTTACCTTTCTATCGTATTGTATTCTCCATTCCTCTCCTCCCCTCCCCCCTTTCCTCCTCTCCCAGTCTCCCTCCCTAACAAATATATCCTACCATTATGTTTAAGAGTTTATAAAGGAAATGGAATTGAAATATAAAAGAATGTCAAGGAATTAAATATTTCTCTTATATTTGAAAGAAAATGACTATAATGGAATGTAATCTTGTTGGGGAGTTGAATGGAAAGGAACCCATTGCTAAATCTTGCAGCCAATCAACACAACCACATGATCCCATCCATTGCCCCTGCAGCATTTACAACAAAATTGCTGCCGTGAAGGCAAGAAAGGAAACGTGAAGAGTTGGGTCGGCTTGGGGAGAGAGATTGAAGAAGGAGAGGTAGGTAATTATCGAAAGGATATATTTAAATGGAATCGAGAAACAATAGTGTTTGTTGGATAATTTATTTGCCATTAAGGGCGTTCAACTCACGGATCTCACCCCACATCTAGCAAAAGTGCTAATAGGCCAAATGATCATTTGCCTCTACCTTTCTACAACTTCTATTAATGTATTAGGTATTTGCTTCTATAAAACAAAAATGTATTAGGTATTTTGGTTGGACGTTGATAAGATAATTTCTTATGACAACTCAAATGAGCATCAATGTCTATTTCTAATCAAATAGTCTGTTTAAAAATTAACTCGAGCAATTTCACCATTTGTCAAACCCAATAGATCAATAACACTAAATTTTTTTTTTTTTTTTTGATGGGACAATAACACTAAATTTAAACTATAGGGGATAGATGTGTGTGATATCCAATCCGAACGAGTCTTTCTGCATGTCGGCCAAATAGAAAAGTTCTCTTTTTTAATTCCTTTGAGAATCAATAGAAATAGTCGCTTAAAACAAACGGACACGTACATGTCTCTTCAATCCATACTCGGTGTGGACTGGTTTGGTTTTCGGTTTTAATATACTTCAATCAAACAGTACCCACTAGTTTCAGTTTGAAAGCGAAACCCCCCACTAGGGGATGGGGGATACGCTAGGGTCCCACCGGAAGCAAGCGAGGTCAAAGCCTGGGCCTGACAGCTCCTAGTGTTTCTTTTCCTTTTTTTTATTTTTATTTTTTATTTATATGAAGTGTTTCTTTTCCTTTAAGTAATCAAATACAAGTTCACAAACATTTTGTCACAAAACATAATTTGCACATTTGTTAATAGGGTCTCACTGATTCATGCCGGGGCATACGTTAAGAAGGATAATGTTAATAAATGCTCTTATGACAATTATTAATAAATTATAATAAAAAAATTTTCACACTACTTTCATGAAAAATATAAAAAACTATTAACAATATTTATTATTTTATCATTCTCTTAATAAAATATTTTTAAAAAATAGATCTCCAATGCAGTAAAGGCATTAGTTAACATTTTCCTATTAAGACACCATTTAAGAAAACAATTTATTGAAAAATGATAAAATGATTAACTTTTTCGACAGTTTTTTAAAATCCCTATAAAAAATTTTCAAAAATAGATTATTAACTAGCCTTTGTTAATATAATTGAATTATGTCATTTACACACAAAAGTCACAATCTAATCGCCACTTTGATGTGTATCAAAAAACTATATTGCTATTTTTAGCGTCAGTAAATACAAAAAAATGGCTATATTGGTGGAGGCAAAGTCAAATAATTTGACTCCATAGTTACTTTTGGCTATGTACTGTAGTTCAAAAAAAGAAAGTATTTTATTGTAGTGTTCACACTAGTTTAAATATTTTATTAATTTCCTCTTTTTTTTTTTGCTTTTTTTTTTTTTTCATTTTTAGTTCATCCCGTGCTCTCTCTCTCCATTTTCTTCTCCGCTCTTCCCTCACCGACACATTGCCGATCTCGCCTAGCCTAGCCATCACAAACCCACATCGTCGATTGCTCATCTTCTTCCATTTGTCAATCTTGCCTAGCCCAGCCACCGCAGACCCTCCTTGCCTGCTCCGACCCAAGCCACCCATCTCTCTTCTCTCTTCGCTATGATTGGTTTTTTTTTTTTTTTTTTTTTTTTTTTTTATATATATATGGGTTTGGTGGCTGTGGTGGTTGATTTTGGCTATGGTGGTGGTGGTAGATGATTTTAGCAGTGGGTTCGTGAATTTTGGTTGTGGTGGTGGTGGATAATTTTGGCTTTGGCAGTGGTTATTTGCCCCAAGGAGGCAGGTAGTGGGCATCCCAGGGGCATGCCCGCGTGCACACCGCGCCGCATTGCCCTGCATCGTCCCGCACTCCGGAAAAATTGGCTCGTGCCTTTTCCAATTTTTGTGTCCCTAAATTCATTCCATGATTTTAGAGGATGATTCTAGCAAACGGTTCGGCGTTCCGAGCGGTTTTGAATTTTTTATGATTTTTCCTATTTTCTGGCTTACGAAAATCATAAAAAATAAAATATGTTGAATCTGGCCTCCAAATGTTTTGCGGATTTTGGCTATGATTTTCGTAACTTATGGTTGTAGTTGTAGTTGTGACAGTAAGTTGTGGTTGTGATGGTTGGTTGTCATCAGGTGGTGATTGTGGTTGTTTTGTATTTTGGTTTTTGTTTTGTTTTGTTTTGGTTTTTTTTTTTTTTTTTTTTTTTTGGTGTTGTGGTTGTCATGGTAGAGTGTTGGTTGTGGCAGTTGATGGAAGTGGTTGTGATGTTTGTTTTTTATTGTGTTGTTTATATTATTTTATTGTGTTAAAAGTTAAAATAAAACTCCTAATGCTAGATATTTTGTAAAATAAAAAGATTACAAAGTAGTGTGGAAGAATGTATGGATGTGGTTGATACATGCGTTTAAATGACAGCTTTTAATTTTTTTTAAAATACATGAAAATAAAAAGTGTAAAAATATTTAAAAACTGAAATCCATTGTTTAAGTTGTGGTATCGAACGGGCATATCTCTCAACTTTATGATCAAATCCTCTATTTATTTTGTCATGATCTAAAAGTTATTGAATAAAAAAAAAATAATGATTTCGGTCAGCATAAAAAATAGAGAAGCGTGCAATAAAGTTAGTGTACCCGAACGTCCTGAGTCGTGCGTAATAATCCTGCAATCCGTAATACAGACAAATTATATAGTGTTTTAACGAATCACGTCATTTATTTATTATTTTATTAAAAATTTTTATTTATTTAAAATTATTAAGTCAGTATTTTAATAAAATTTGTGCCCTTTACAATTTCTCCAAAATCCATAAGACATATCCAGGACGTCTCTCTCAATTCACTCACTGCCCTTCTGCAACATCACACACAGCTCTGCTACTTTTTTCTTCTTTTTTGACTCTGCCAATTTATTTTTTCCTTTATTATATAATACCCATTGGTTTATGAAACCTGGGCTCATCTCCTGTGTGTGTCACTGACGCGCCCTTCAATGCCGTGGCTGCCACGTTCAAAAGCGTCAAGCCCTGTCAACTATCAGTCATCCATTGGTTCACCGAGGCGGCGGGCTACGCAAAGTGAGTTGGACTCAACATATAAATATCATTTCATTATTGGAACGTGACTGTCACGTGCTATAGGTATTGAGTTGGGCATCAAATATTAGTTTGTGTGTCTCTTCGTAATCGCACAAAGCTGGCACTGGCACTGGCACTGGCACTGGCACCAGCTCTCTGAATTCGTAAAATTCGATTTCTGTTTTCCAATCTTAGCTACACAACACTACAGTAGCTGCTTCCCCCACCTTACCTTCCATATTGCAAAATTTCTCCCAATTCTTTCTTTCTTGCTTCCCCACAATTCACTCATTCATTGTATCTTCTTTTGTTTTAGTTTTTTTTTTTTTTTTTTTTTTTCACTGCTACTTTTCTTCTTCTACTATGACTTTTTTTAGTGAGAACAGACAAGCTTATTCTATATCATTAGAAACCCTGAAAAAAAATCTACCTAAAGAAATGGACCTACTTTCAAGTCTCAAAGCTTCCATGTACGCTAAATAAAATAACTGTATTTACCATTTTTTACAATAGAAATTGTAAAGAAGATTTTTTTTTTTCTGTTATAATCAAATTGTAAAGAAGATGATGATAACGAGTCTAACCCTCTTTTATATATAAAAATGATTTTTTTTTTCCGACCCAGAAAAGAAAAACTAAGAAAATAGTCATATACAGAATGATGAGCACAATTACTTGAAGCAATCAATACGAAAGCTATGCCCTTTGATTTCTCTCTTTGTGAATTAAAAAAGAGAAGCGAATAGTGAATCAGGTAGCTACACAGCATGAAGGGAACAAAAAGGAAGGAAAAATCTATTCCTTGATTTGCTAGACGTAATAATAAAGAAAAATAAAAGAGTGGGGCTTAAATTAATATTACCACTAATTTAAGCTTCAGCTAGCTGCTCTTTCTGGGTTTACTCTTTCGCCTAGCTCTGCTTCTTGGAGGCTCTGTTGGTAATACCTCCCTCTTCTCTGTCTGACCCTCTTCTTTCTTTGAAGCTCCCAATCCCATAGAGGCAGAAGAACCCTCACCTTTTGGCTGTTCTTCTTCTTCCTCACCCGTTTTAACTCTCTTCGATTGACTCTCATTAGTAGTGTCTTCAGCTTCTTTAGCTACTGATTCTGATTCTTCTTCTTTTTTATCTTGGCTTTCAGGTTTCTCAATGATCTTGCGAGGCCTACCTCTCTTTCTGGGGGTCTGAGACTGTGGCTGTTGCTGGCCTTCATCTCCTGTTATTGAAGCTTCTGCTATTGCTACTGAAAGTTCCTTCGTTTTTTGAGGCTTCTTCTTGCCCATCGATCTTTCTCAATCAACAAAAGTACAAACAAATATTCTTATTGCTATATTAATATGTGTACCCAAATATCCCTATAACACAAACAAGAAACCACACCACCTAAAATCAAAATCTTTCATTAACTTTGATGTTCAAATCCTTTTTTGCCTCTAGTATTGGTTTCGAAAAATCATTCCAAAAAGAGACCCAGTATGTTTTTTAATCCCAAGTTCACAACTCTCTCTCTCTCTCTCTCTCTCTAAAAAGATCCTAAAGCAGCTGTACTAATATCTTTGACCAACACCTAGATTTTGAAAACCCCATAGAAACCATTCCTTTCTCCCTCTCTTTCTCTCTCTCATCCAGAGCCCAATGAATTGAATAAGGAATTCCTTAAACTTTAAAGGCTGAAAAGCCACTAAACTCATCTTTCCCTTTTCTCTCTTGATGACTGTTCATCCAACCCATCCCTATGTATCATATATTCTTTCCTTGCAGGGCTAAAAAGACTAGGAAGAAGTGTGGTTGTAAGGTAGCGAAGAGAGGAAAAAAACTTAAGGGGAAGGGTTAGCTAACCATGGTTAGGGTTATAAGGGTTGGAACTTGGAAGCAAAGGTTGTTCTTTTGATTGAAAAGGGCATGCGGAGTTTAGTTTACGTAGCTAAGGTTAGTGCACTGTACGACTCGGACTCTGTCTCAGTCTGACCACTTGTTGTGTATCTTCCGGGGTTTCGAGTCTCTGAGGTTTGATGAGCTAGTCTTGAGGTGTACAGCCAATCTGGTCTGTGGTTACTGATCGTTGATGACTATGAATATTCGCTGCTTCAACATCATGATTGATATTGTGTGGCTCAAGTTTCACGGAGTTAAAATAAATAAACAATACAACTATATGAACCAAAAACATTAAATAAAATAGAACTATATATATATGAACAAGACCAAGACCACGAAGTAGACTGATCTGGTTTGGCTTCCTAGTTCCAAGTCCATTGTTTTCACGAGTTGAATTAGAACCGAGTTTATACTTAACTAAACTAATGAGTGTTTACTCAAAAAAAAAAAAAAAAAAAAAAACTAAACTAATGAGCAAGGTTGTCAAAAGAGAGATCCTACGTAGGATTGTTGAAGGTAGGTGGAATCGTAGATCGTAGGATTAGATTGTGAATCGTAAAATCCTACATATTTTTATATTTAAAGCACAAAACACATTAATAATGATTTTGTATGTTGAATAATCACATAAATTATAAATTCATTCATAAAAAAAAATTAAGATTTGCATCATATGATATAATTTGCATGTTATACATCGCAAGTCTATACTGACGAAATAAATTTATTTAAGTTTTGACCCAATGTATTTAAAAAGTTCAATAAATATTTATTAGCAACCAAATGCCAAAATAAGTTAGCAAATGGAAACTAGCTAACTATAATATGAAATCCAAAAGCAAAATAAATATTAAAGTAAAGTGAACATTTAATTATTCCCATTCTAAGGTTCTTATAACCATTGTCCTAAATTCCTAATCATCATTATCCATTTCATTATCTATGTAGACATAATATATTTGTATATTAGAGCTGCAAAAGACTTCAAGATACAATTTCACACTCAACTATTTAAGTTATATCACTCAGCAACAATTAAAGAGCATACTCAAAAACATCAATCAATCAATATACAAATACAAGCGTAACTGATAAAATTATATATAAAAAATATCTTAGTAATATTAGAACACAAATTAATATATTGATCAAACAAATTTAACAACATTATAGCTTAAAATGCAACAAAGCAAATATCAAAATTTTCATTTAGAAATGATGAAACATTCCTTCATTTTGATTACAAGTGAACTGGAAACTAGAAAACATTTGCTTAGGTTAACATAATTTTATATAAAAAATAAAAAATAAAAAGTCATACCTCCACAACATGAAAAAATAAAAACCCTTAAAATTTTATCAAAATAGGAAAAAAAAAAATTATCCCATAAAAAAAAAACCAAAAATTTATGTTTTTGGCAGGATCGGTAAGATCCCTTACGATCCTATGTATGATCCTACTATTTTTACGATCCTAGTGCAATCCTAAACGTTTTAGTGAGATGGGATCGTAAAATCGTGCGATCTTATGATTCAGATTGCGATTTTGACAACCATGTTATTGAGTGATGACAGAATGTCATTGATTGCTATAATTTTTTCTTTTCTTATAACATAATGAAATTTTAAGATAGAAAAAAAAAATAATTAGACATACCACACTTGATGAATCATAAACTAGAATACGATTTTTATTTGTTTGACTCATACAAAATTTTTTTCTTTTCAATAATATAATACAAGAAAAAAATTTAGGTAGAAAATACAAGAATCTTTAATGTCATAAAAATTTGGCTTTTGTTTACATAGTTTCGAAATAATGCTTCGGACTCTCATGCGTGGAATCCATTATGGAGTCCACTCCTCTATGAGAGCTCGGAGCACTATTCCAGGACTATGTAGAAAGTGCCCTTCGTTAAGGCTCTTAATAATACAAATTAAAATGTATATAATACTTAAGAGTAATGCTTAAGATACATAAAAGTGCACAACTTTGTGCCATAACTCGTGACAAGTTATGGCACAAAGTTGTGCACTTTTATGTGTCCCAAGCATTACTCACTACTTAATTATTAGATATTTTTATACTTTTTCCAAGTGAAAAATTTATTCACTACTTAAAATTTAAAAGTATCTTTGTTTAATGGTCCTCATAAACAATAGCTAAGAGCATTACACTTGGTTATTTACCGTCTAATAAAGCTGATTAGGGTTGAAGATATCTAATTAACACGACACAACTACTTTGTCACAAGTTCATTTTAGTTAGAAAAATATTAAAGATAATACAAGTCTTATTGCATAAAAAAGTTTACAACATGATAATAGATGTGATTAGTGTGCTTTAACCACTTAATAAATAAATGTTTTTTTTTTGCTTGTTTTGTTTTTGGTTTTAGTTTTTTTGATGATTGCTGACACATTAGTTTGTAAGCTTTATATAATAAATTTGTAATATCTTAACATCACTCAGTTTGTTACATGTTACATGGTACTTAACTATTGATTTGGACTTCGGAGGATCATTGGGCAAAGATGACATCTCTGTCTAGGAGGATTGAATAATTTAACATCAAGTTGAACTCAAATATCAAGAAAAATACGTAAAATCATCTTAATTTGTGTTTGCAAAACAATGAACATTTGAGTTGTGTATTTTCTTTTTCTTTCGAACAAATATACATTACTACTGATAATTAAATGTTTAATATTCTTTACACATGTGCCCCTTGTCTTAACACTAGTTCACCAAGACCCTAAAATGTTTATCCTAATTCATTCGTAGTCTGGAATTTTGTATCTCTTATCTTAATGTGAGAGAGAGAGAGAGAGAGAGAGAGAGAGAGAGAGAGATCATTAATATCAAATATTATTGGTGCGCACAGAAGTTTCTTAAATTGATTTAAAGCAGTCTAAAGTTGATTTACAAGCATATAATACAGTGCAAGTCAAATACTATATTGTGATTATAGGAAAATTTTTAGATACTCCCAAAGTACTATAAATGCGTAGTATCCCTTCTCACATAAATGGTGGGTCCTACCATAAATTTAATTAGTGGGACTTACTATTCATGTGAGAGGAAGTAGTAAGTATTTATGATATTTTGGGAGTACACAATAATTTCTCGTGATTATAAAGCTTTCCTTTAAAGTAGATCGAGGGACACTAGATTTGCCATTGAAATGAAGTTTTTCTCCAGATAATAACGTCATTTTATTTACTCCATGCTAATCTAGATGGCCTAAATGGGTTTACTGGAATATCTTAGTACACCTTAGATAAACGAAAAATAATCAAGTAACGATAAGAAAACACTAATCAAGTAATGTCTGTTAGCTAAGGAAGCAAGCAAGTATGTTTGGTTAATGGTCATGACATAAAGATAAGAGTGCACTCAGGAGAAATTCGTCTTGTTCTGTCCAAACCAATTTGTAAAGTCACTAAATCTTGTTTCTCTTGATTATAGTGCTGTCACTGCTGTGCACACATAAGTCATGAAGAGTCAGTGTCACTTCCATACATTTTACATTCTATGTTGAAACTGGCAAATAGAGGACGAGAACACTTTTGAAGTTATGATAAACTTGAGGTTATACTTATATATTCTTTAGAAACAAAAACAAAAAAAAAAAAAAAAAAAAAAAAAAAAAAAAAAACTCAAGGTTATAGATAAAATATAAATAGTCCAACAAGGGTTTGGCTTGAATGAAACCTCCAGTGGTGTAGTACCTATACGGCTATACATCAACATCTTATATTTGAAGAAATTATCTCATGAAACTGTCCTTGCCAAACATGAGAAGAATGCTTTATAAAACGGGTTTGACTTACTTCTAATAGTTTTTCAATTGGACATTTTTTTTAATGAGAAATTAACACATTATCCATAACTAAACATTTGGAGGAGATTAAAACCCCAACATCACATTATTTTATCTCAAGGAGAAATTAACTGAATGTCCAATTGAAAAACTATTAAAGATAAGTTAGACCCATTGGTATTAACCTAAACTTATTAAGGAAGGACATAGGATTATGAGAGATTTTTTGTCATTTAAACAAATTATATTAAAAAAAAATGTCTTCGTAAAAACTAATGGAAGAGAATTGAACGCAACTTCTAATATCCTGATAATGGCTAAATTAATGGGAGTAGCTTTAATAGATTGGCTCCTCTTGTTTTTCATTATCCGTTTGTATTTAATAATTCAAAGAGAAGATTCGGAAATTAATATATTCATTCAAAAATTAAAACCTATTTAGCAAGAATGAGAAACTATGATTTGGCAACAAATCATCTCAATATAAAACACAATATTTTTTGAGTTAGTGTCAAGAACTTTGTAACTCAATGGTTTTGATTGGTCTCATTTTTATAAAAAGAGCTAGAGTTCAAATACTATGTTCTCACTCATGTGTAACAATTTATATATATATATATATATATATATATATATATATATTATATATAAAAGTTAATGCAAGAATAGAATTTAATATGACTCATTTGGCCCTAAAATTATACTTCTTATTTTATTTTTGTCGTTCAACTATTGATTAATTTAGTTAGGATGTAAAAACTCCTTGATATTATCCTAATAATCATTGTGTAAACGAAAATAGCACAGATTTTTTCAAAATACATTTGCGTTATTTCATATAATGCCAATATATATATATAAAATTATGGTGCATAACTTGCATAGTACGACATGTTTTCATATATATATATATATATATATATATATATATATTTTATGTTTGTTTTCATGAATTTTGATGGTACGTAGTAGTACTCTGCAACTTAATATGTCCTAATTGTTGGTCGCATAATGATAATAAGACAAAGGATATTCTTAATAGTATGGTGCATTACTCTAAAAGTGTCAGCTGAGACATTAAACAAATTATGGACCATATTTGTGGCTTAATTTATTATTATGTGACTGTCATCAAGTTTGATTTTTGTTTGGGTGAACAGAAGAAGGAATATGGTGCTCACTCACCACGGTGTAAACATTTCATTGTAATGAAAATAGTTATATGTCGTAAGCCTTATAAATCAATTTACACATTTTAGAATTTATAACTAAAACATCAAATATTCAAATCTCTCTCCCTATTATAACTATTGATTTATTAAAAGAAATAAAAAAAAAAATTGTGTGCGGCACTGTACTCATGTGGCTATATTCTTTTTCCTGATAAGGAAATAAGACCAACAGGAAAAGAATACGGTTAAGTTTTTTTTTTTCCCTTTAGTTTTAATGACATTTAATTTCATTCAAAAAAAAAAAAGAAAGTAAACGCAATAATATTAAGGAAGGTTTTCTTAAAATTTTAAATTTAATTGAAACAAGTAATGGATCATAATTCAAAGAGCATTATATTTCAAATCATTAAATTAAATTGATCATGGATTTCAACTTTAGAAGAGATTATTTATTCTATCTCACATTTTTAGTATGTGAGTTCCGGTTAACTCAACTTGTAAAGTTTCTGATGGTTGTATAAGAGACCTGGAGTTCAATCTCCGCTTACACCAAAAACTGATTGATGTCTTGGTAATAAAGAGCTATTATTAGGAGTGGACGCCATAGGTTGAAACTCCCTTAAAAAAAAAAATTCACATTTTTAGTCTTAAATTGAAAAGTGTATTTATATATATATATATATATATATATATATATGACAAAACTTATGTATAATACCTTAGGTACTGTTCTTTAAATTTTATTCTTAAAATTCAGTCATATGACTATTTAACTAAAAAATACACTTCCATCTCATGAGAAAAAATCTACATAGCAAAATCTTAAGATAAATTCTAATATGGAAAAACTTGTGTATAATGCCTTAGGTATTGTTCTTTAAATTTTATTCTTAAAATTCAGTCATATGACTATTTAACTAAAAAATACACTTTCATCTTATGAGAAAAAATTCACATGGCAAAATCTTAAGATAAATTCTAAAAAATAACACCTGAGGGCTCTATATACGTCTTGCCTATATAGGGAGAAAGGAGTCTCGAATCCTGCTGAAGATTGCTGAAAATCTGAAAGGATAAATTACTTTTACTGAGGTGAAAACCTTGTCCATCGAAAGCAAATAATAATTCTGAAATAATTGTGTCGGGTATTGTTCATGAATAGTGTTCTGGTACTGTTTATGAATAGTGTTCTGTCCCATATCATTTATGTCGGCTAAGTGCTGGTTACTGTTTATCAACAGTGACTGGTGCTGTAGATGAATAGTGACTTGTCTGGAGATACTGTTCTGAATAGTGACTGGTGCTGTCCAGAAAATTAGTACCAATAACCCCTTACCCCCTTCCGCCTATAACTTACCCCATTTTGGTATTAGAGCTAAGTTGGCCAATCAGTTATTGTAAGTTACATTATTTTCAATCATAAGTTGGCCGGTTATACCGCCATAGTTATCAATTATTATTTTGATCATTATTTTCAGCATTAACATTTCATTAATTTCAGTTAATTATTGTTATTATCTATTTTGATAACTCTTTCACTCCCTTCCAATTCTTTGTTTATTTCTGTTCAGTGATTTTCTTTTACTTGCTCAACTGTTGTTTCAGTTATTCCTTTTCATTCTATTTATCAATTCTGTGTTATCTGTCTAAGCTAACCAGTTATCTCCCAGTTATCTGCTTTTTCTTATATCTATGTTTAGCCCGAAAGTTTGTTACAGATGTATACAATTGAGGATATATAAGACCCGATCTGTGCTTGTCATAATCCAGTTAGCCCACAGGATCCTAAGCTGAGTGGCCATTTAGCCGGAGTGAGGCGTTGAGGCTTAAAAGTTAGGATAGTAGCAGTTAGAGGTTGTGAGAGTTCTTGAAAGGGCAGTTCGTCCCATATATACCCTGGAATAGACCAAAGGTAAGATTCAGTTATTTGGAGATTTAGGTGATTAGGTTTTAATTGTTTAAATTAGACTATTAGCCAAATGATGAATAGGTTGTTTAGAAGTAACTCTGCCTCCAGTTTAGCTAGTAGATCTACATCACTCCCAGAAATTCCACAAGATGCTGGAATTATCAATAGTGAAGAACATGAGTTATCAGATCTAGACCTAAAGTTAGGTGATTAAAACCTCCTCAAAGTACCCACAAAAGAATTCTATAAATCTTCATGGGATTTGAAAACAGTTTTCAAGTCAGACTACCATGTTAGAACCATAGAACAAGTTTATGGAATAAACAAGGAGTATGAGATATGCTACTTATTTAACCCAGCTACCATAAAAGCCCACAAGAAGAAAGGTTATAACTTCTTACACATAGGCAAAAAAGGTCACTTCAGCAGAGAGTGTTAAATCAATGCAAAATCCCTTATCAACACTCTAGTTAATGACCAAACTAGCAAAGAAGAGATCTTTAGGCTCCTAGAACTAACCCACATAGAAAGTGAGACAACTAGTAGTTCTAGTGACCATGAGATCTACCAGTTAAACCAGTCATCATCTTCAAAACCCTCTAGAGATTCAAACTCCTCTAGTGGCCCAGGAATTAATTTAGCTTGCAGAGATAGTTGTTGTAGGAACAAGACTATCATTGCTCTCAAAAAACAAGTCAGTGTACTTAGCAAGTAGGATAAACTACTCCTAGATCTCGTAGAACAAATCGAAGATCCTGTTGTCAAAGCCCAAAAACTCACCCAGTTCAATAAAGTTAAGTGCCAATTCCAACCTAAGGACAAAACCCTTAGTCAGGATTTAGAAATATCCGAAGTACAAAATGTTAATTCTAAATATCCTGAATCCAGTTCACGATAGATCGAAATTGGTTGAGGCTACTGAGGAAGTAGAAGAATCTTTTTCCTGAGACTGTAACTCTTCTGACTGGAGAAGTAACTGTTGGGCAAGATTTTTTAATTCCTTGCTAGATTTTTCGGCGACCTAGACGGAGTCTAGACTAGACTTTGTTGGCCCTAGTCGGTCTCCAGTTTGTAACCAGATAGCCCCAGTCATTGAATCTCTATGGTTTCCCTTAGAAGATTCGCCTTTATGCCATGCAAAAGACTGTCCTGTGAGCCTTTTGTTTTGAGGATAGTCATGTATAGGAGTTTTTCCTTTGTTCCTGTTTTTTGCCATCTTTCACTTGTTAGTGGGACTGTGGGTTATTTGCAGGGTTTCCTGTTTGGGGTTGTCTGAGCAAGAAGAATGGTTTTCAGTTACACATATGCTTGAAGAAACATTTTTGAAATTAGGGGATGCAATGCAGCAAATATTTTTATGCAATATGCATGTCCTGAAATGTGATGATTTATAGGGCTGGATAGGGTTAAAATTAACTGGATGAGGAGTGAGGGATTCAGGGTTATTTTCCTGATTCAATTAAGGGTTTCTCATGCTTGGTTGTGGTCTTTGATTTAAAGGGTTTTCCCTTTTTATAGAATTCGTTATCTTTGGAATTGCTGTATTCCTTTCTTCTATAATACTTGGATGTCTTCCTTCTGTGAGGCTTTTCAAGGGATTCTTTCTTCCTGGATTTGGATTTTCTTTTGGAAGGGGCTATGGGAGGTAAATCATATTGTGTACAGAAGGTTCCTACTTCATACTTGGCTTTGCTCTTGTTGGCTTGACTCTATATCTTGAAATCTCTGCATATCTTCATACCTTCACTGCTGATTATGCTAGAGATGTCACCGTATATATATATATATATATATATATATATATATATATATAATTTGAATTTAAATTAAGGAAATAATTTTAAAAGTGATGTAATGTATGTCTTGGATGACAGCTTTGTGACATGAGCTCGAAAGTTGTAAGATGAATTGAACACACGCGTGCCGTGAAAAGTCATGAGTACGCGTCGGCGTCACAATTCCCTCTTCTCCTATTGAATTGCCGGTGACAACTAAATCACGCCTTCCCTGCGAGCAAATTTAACTTCATCGTTGATTGATTGGCTTCGTGGGCCAGCCTTCGTCATTCTCTGCCATTCAATACAAAATCTTTCTTCCTCATTTACTGAACTCCTAGCGTGACATTCGTTCATTCATTCCGTTTTGTTAATAAGACACGGGTTATTTCACATGGATAATTGTCTCATTTTTACAGTATGTCGGCTAGTGTCGGCTCTAATGCATTGGAGCTAACACTTACTTTTGTCAATAAATGTATTAGTCACATTCGTTATTAGATGAGCTTGTTAAGGTTATTTAGTAAAATTGAAAAAAGTTAGGAAATAAAAAAGTTTTATGGAAAAAAAATGACTTTTTTTGGCCCTTTTTTTAAATTTCTAATAAAAGTGATATAAAATTTAAAAAAAAAATGTTATTAACAAGTGCCTTAAGAGTACTTGTTAGTTAGACCTAATAAAATTTATATGTTTTTCTTTTCACGGTACAATTTAGATGAAATTTACAATGTGTCACTCCATCTTTTCTAGGCAATCGATCAACTATTATCAGTAATTTATTAACTTTTGCTATTAATTTATCTTGCTTCAAAATGCAATGGGATCCATTTTATCCTCCTTAACAATTGCCCTAGAAGCATTTGTGAACATTACTTCCACAATTGTTAAATAATATTGTAATAAGGCTGAGTTAATAATTGGTCTACTAGGTTGTAATTTGTATTTAGGCATCGAAACATTCAGCAATAGTGATGTTGAAGTGTTTTTACCTTGATAAGTGAGGTGGTCATTTTGTCTTTTGAGTTGAGTGTTATGAATTGGTCATTCGACACCAAAATTAAGAAAATTAAATTAGACACTTGAGGCAAAACTAGACTACAAATAGATAATTTGGATTTTCGATTTGGTTTATGATTGTATTTTGAAAATAAAAAATTTAATTAGAAAAATGTTACATCTTTGATCAGAATTTTTTTCCTCTAGTCATAATTTGTAACCTAACTATATTTTGAATTAATGGAAAATGATTCATTCCATTTAAAATCGATCAATTTCATGGCTCAAATTAAATATTACTGTAAGGACACAAATTTACGGATTGGGCCTACGAACAGAACAGCTTAAGACCCAGACTGTGTACAGTATCCTTGAAACGAATTTGTAAAGAGAGTGGGATGGAGAATACTTGATTGAATATGTATGGGTTGATGGCCCAAGTATAATTATGATCAGATTTACGTTGATGAAATACAAAGTAGATACAAGGTTCTTTTCGGCACAGTCTGATGAGTATATTTAGACTAATACAATGAACACTTCTCTCTTTCTCTTTTTCTCTCTCTCTGTTGATCTTTTTCCCTTTGGATCGTTTTTTTTTCTTCCCTTTTCTCCTCCTTTTTTGCTCTATTTATACGTCCTTCTTCTCCCCTGTGCCAGTTAGGTGGGCTTTCCTTGATACTTGTCCCATCAGTCTCTATCTGGAATCTTCACCCGGCAGCTGTAAAGGATGAAGGTCACTGTTCAGGTGTCTTTTCCCATTAATGCGGCCATGATGTTAGCTGTAGGATCATAAATGCGGTGGTAGCAGCCTTTTGCCTAATATCTGATCTTTGCCACTTGTCCTTTTTATCCATACAAATCAGGGGATTCTCCGGGAAGGCTAGGATTGATGTTGGAGCATTCATCTGAGATACTCTTTTGACAATCCGAGCAGTCAAGTCTCCTCGGACCAGTCCTCCTCCCACATAACTTACAAATTAGAATCTTAGGCTAGGCATACTCATCAAGATTTGTCGTCCTCAGATGTACATGTCTCCTTGGACGGGTCGTGGCCCATTACCTGATACTGGGCCTTTCACCCTCACAATAGCCCCTCAAAATTCTGACCTTCCCTCCTATCCGAGGAGAAGGGCGGGATTTTGACTTCCGCAGGGGTGAAATCCATCAAACCCCTTAACTAATCCACGTGGAGGCGCTGTTTCGCGAGACTTTCAATTTCCAAAGACGCTTCGAAAATTGTAACGCGTCATTTATTACTCTAGGTGGCGCTCTGTCTCCTTGATCAACGGCGAGGTGTAGATCGTGCGGCTGAGATTTCTTCCCGAAATTTCGAGCGGGATAACTCCCACTCATTTTCGCCTACTATAAAAAGGGCTCTCAGGAGGTAGTTTTTCTCACTTCGCATACGTTCAAGCACTCTAGCGTTCTTAAGTATCCTTGCCATCAAACGTTCACTGGTTTTAAGTAGTCCGAGGACGTTCTAACAAAGAATCCTAGGTGTTTTAAGAAATTGTTGAACTAGAAGTCCAACTATTTCTGTAAGTACTTGGCCTCCAAGTTCTTTTCTCCTCGGCCGAGCACCTCGGCTTTCTTATTTTTTACATTTTCTCATCTTAGGAGACTCCCTTAGCATTTCTTTACACACCAACATGGGTAGATTTAAGAACTTGGTTAATACATCTGTGGCCGTAGAGCTCTTTAAGGCAAAGTACCACATACCTGAGGGGGTTTGTCTTCGCTACTGGCCGCCGGAAAATATTCTGACCGATAGGCGAACTGGTGAAGTGGTCATCCCTGTAATCGCTTTTTTGGAGGGAGGGATGACCATTCCCATGAGTACCGTAACTAGGGACTATCTTAGAAACCATAGGTTGTGCCCGCACCAGTGCACTACCAATATGTTTAGGGTCTTAGGCAGCGTCGTACATATGTACGAGTGTCACTCTCAGGCCGACGGGGGATATTACCTGAAATCCTGGTCTCTCGTCGTTAAGATGGTGTCGTGCCTTCCGAAGTCCAACAAGGGAATGAAGGACGACTACGTCATCGTCTCCGGGGCATTGCATGACGGTCACCATTACTCGATCAAGGAGGGGAAACCAGGTGGGCTGCTTTAGGACTAGATTGAGTTAACCTAGAATCTAGGTTCTAGGCTTCATTTTTATGTCCTGTTCTACCACCTGGTTTTGAAATAATATATCTAACTCGACATTTGGTGATTGTGATTGCAGATAGGAAGTTCGTCGCTCCCCGCCTCAGCCTCGTGAACGTGCCGGGGCTTAACAAGCTCCTAAGGTCCGAGGTGTGCGTGCACACGAACGGCCAACTACGTGCTGTCCACCTCATACTGAACTTCATCCCGTTGACGGACAGCTTTTTGGACGTCGGCAATTCCATCCAAGCAGGCGATAAGAGAATCAATAGGATTGACGTTTCGATCCCAGGCTTTCTGGCCAAGAGAGACCTTCCACCCGTTGAGTGGCCAATCCGACACGCTGCTCCTCAACCTACTATTCAGAGGGAAGGGTCCACTTCATCCTTGCAATCCTTGGAGGAAGAAATAGACGACTTCCGCTTTGGCGGTGAAGAGGAGGTACAGGGCAAGCTTAAAGACACCCTAGAGTTCGACAGTTTCGAAGAAGAAAAGGACGATATGCCGTTGAAGCCGAGGGCTGGGCTGAAGGACCTTATCGCCGGAAGAAATAAGGGTGCTCCCTCCAAGGAGGCGCCCAAAGGGAAAGAACCTGCCCAACTACCCCCACCTCCTCCTCCTCCTCCTGCGACTGGGTTTGGGCTTCTCCCCATACCCAATCTCAAGAGGAAGAGGAAGGTAGTGGAGCTGGATGTCGAGGAGGGTGAATTGGCCCCTCCCCAACCAAAAGGGGCAAAGCAGCAAAAAGGGGGGAGAGACGACAGGAGGTCCTCCTCATCCGAGCAGAGGGGAGACATCCATGCCACAGACATCCAGCAACCACCAGCCTAGGCCCCGAGGCTAGACTTGGACGGTGCGCCCATTCCCTCCACAGCCTCTATTAGGAAATTCCAGAGGGGGCGCTCGGGCTACATTGCCGAGGTCTTGGAGCACCCTCTCCTTTTGCCCAAAGATATGGACACCATGAGGTCATGGAGGCAAGCCGACCTGTTCATGTCGATGAAGAGGGACCTGGCCATGGTAAGTTTCTGATCACCTCACTGAATAACAGATTGGGTTAAGTGTGTACCGGGTATTTCCTTTATACTATTAACGATACGATTTTGTCTCTTTTTCTGTACAGTTCACACAACAAGTCTATGTGGCTGAGGACTGGGTCAGGGACGCCCGAAGCTTGGCTAGGACCGAAACCCAGTCTCGCCTTGAAGTGGAGAAAGACATGGAGGTTCTGAAAAAAGAAAAACAGGAGTTAGCCAAAAAGCTAACTGCTAAGAAGAGGGAGAGGCGAAGCGCTGAGGCTGGTCTCAAGAGTGCCCAGGACCAGGCCGAGGACCAGCGAAAAAGATTATATACTACGGAAATAGAGTTGGCAACCCAAAGGCAGCTGGTCCTAGAGCTCAAGGCCAGTCTGGAGAAGGCCAAGGAAGCGGAAAAAGAGGCTCGGGAGGCCCTTGGGGTTGCTGAGGCCGAGAAGGAGGCCGAGTATATTCGCGGCATCGAATAGACAGAAGTAAGGCTGGCGAAAGAGGTCTCTGAGATATGCAGGGACTACTGCAAGTTCACATGGGAGGAAGCCCTGAACTTGGCAGAAGTCACAGCTGACTCGGGCCTAAGGCAGCCGGGGAGGGTATATTACCATCCTCACATCAGTTTGACCCCGGCTGATCCCGCCCCTTATCTTCTCAAGTTCCGGAGCAACCCACCTTAGCGCTTGTTCCTCATGAAGCTGCCGAGGAGGCTGAGGAGGAACAAGTTGCCCCAACTGAACAAATGGCTCCAGACGTTTCTTCTGCCGATGCGGATGCCGACCAGGCCAAGGACGCAGTCCCTTCGGAGGTCGAGGCTGGATCATCTGCTGTTGAGCCGACCAAAGCGGGCAGCCTTCCTTCTTAGGATATATAGGCTTAGGATTAGGATTAGGATTGCTAGTTGTTGTAGTTGTTACTGTTTGCTGTCTTCTTTTCTTTTTATTGATGTAACGCCCATTTTGTATGCTCGGATAATGTACTTTAATTTTTAATTTAATGAAAACATTTCATTTACTTTTAACTGTTCCTAATTTTGTTTATTTTCTTGTGAAAAGTCTAAGTTCACAGACTAAAGTAGCAACACAAAGCCTTAATGTTCACATCAAAGACCTTTAATTAATTTAGTTCTATCTCAGTAAACGAGTATGAATTCAGGCAAGCACAATCAACTGTCTTATTGTTGACTCGTTAAAATTGAATAAGAACAACAGCTTAAAGTGCGCAGTCTGAGTGAATATGAAAGATTAAACTTCTGCATAGTTCTAAGTGATACATGTGTTATGGTGATATGACTTTGAGTGTATGATCTGAGGGATTAGGCACACCTCAGATTCTGCACAACATTTAGAAAAGTGAAGAAAAATTGCTAATTTACCCAAGGCATGTGGTCCGTGGGGCCAGACATAGTCAAGGTTCTGTTGAGCACTTAGGGATGTTAATTTACCCAAGGTAGGTGGTCCGAGGGACCAGGCCTGACCAAAGTTCTGTTTAACACTTAGGGGTGTTAATTTACCCAAGGTAGGTGATCCAAGGGACCAGGCCTGACCTAGGTTCTGTTTAACACTTAGAGGTATTAATTTACCCAAAGTAGGTGGTCCGAGGGACTAGCCCTGACCAAGGTTCTATTTAACACTCAGGAGTGTTAATTTACCCAAGGTAGGTGGTCCGAGGGACTAGGCCTGACCTAGGTTCTGTTTAACACTTAGGGGTGTTAATTTACCTAAGATAGGTGGTCCGAGGGACCAGGCCCGACCAAGGTTCTGTTTAACACTTAGGGGTGTTAATTTACCCAGGGTAGGTGGTCCGAGGGACCAGGCCTGACCAAGGTTCTGTTTAACACTTAAGGGTGTACAAGTAATGTAATAGACTTCAATGAGAGGATGGAAATTTTTATTAACAATAGTACCTTTTTAGATTATTCACATTCTAGGAGTGCGGTACAGCTCTCTCATCTAGATCTTCCAAATAAAAGGCCCTTATCCCGGCCACTGATAGGATGCGATATGGGCCTTCCCAGTTAGGTCCTAACTTTCCCCAGGTTGGGTTTTTTGCTGTGCCCACGACTTTCCGTAGAACCAAATCCCCTGGTGTAAGTGGTCTTAGCTTGACGTTGGCATCATAAATCTGTTTGAGTTTATGCTGATAGTAGGCTAGCTGAACTGTAGCGTTTTCTCTACGCTCGGCAACTAGGTCCAGATTGTTCTTCAACAGTTTGTCATTGTCGGCCGAGGTAAATGAGCTGGTTCTAAGTGTGGGGAACCCAGTTTCTATGGGGATAACAGCCTCAACATCGTACGTCATTACGAAGGGGGTTTCTCCTGTAAATCTTCTAGGTGGTGTCCTGTAGGTCTAGAGGACATGCGGTAGTTCTTCCACCCATTTTCCCTTGGCATCATCTAACCTCTTCTTAAGACCGCTTACTATGACTTTGTTAACTGCTTCAGCCTGGCCATTTTCCTGAGGGTAGGCAGGAGTGGAGTACCTGATCGTAATGCCTAGTCTACAGCAAAATCTTCTGAACGCCTTACTATCAAACTGAAGACCATTGTCCGAGATGAGAGTATGTGGTACCCCAAACTGGATTACGATATTTTTCCATACAAACTTCTCGACGTCTACATCTCTGATGTTTGCCAATGGCTCGGCTTCAACCCATTTGGTGAAGTAGTCTGTTGCGACGACCAAGTACTTCTTACTCCCAGCTGCTTTAGGAAAAGAGCCTACAATGTCCAGGCCCCACTGAGCGAAAGGCCATGGACTTGATAGAGGATTCAGAACTCCTCCTGGTTAATGTATATTTGGTGCGAACCTTTGGCATTGGTCATACTTCTTTACATATTCATGTGATTCCCTTTGCATGTTTGGCCACCAGTATCCCTGAGTTAAGGCTCTGTGTGCTAGGGATCTTCCTCCTATGTGGCTGCCACAAATCCCTTCATGCAGCTCTTCAAGGAGTAGCTCCGTGGCTTCAGGGTGCACGCATAATAAGTAGGGTCCAAAGAAGGAGCGTTTGTATAGCTTACTGTCTCTAGATAGCCAGAACTGAGGAGCTTTTCTTCGCACCTTGTCGGCTTCGGCCTTGTCCATTAGTAAGACATCGTCTCTGAGGTAGGTCACCATGGGGTCTATCCAGCTTGGCCCTACTCGAACTTGACAGATGTTGGGCCCTTCCTTTTCCTCGGCATACCTTTGTACATCTTCCACCAGGATAAGCCGAGGTAGCCTTTGAGCCGAGGATGTTGCAAGAGTGGTCAAAGGGTCCGCATGTGTGTTCCCCGTCCGGAGAATATGTTGTAGGTTAAATGACTTGAACCATGATTGCAGTTGCTTGACCTGCTTCAGATACTTTTGCATTCTTTCGTCACGTGCATCTAATTCTCCCTTGACCTGGCCGACGACTAGCGCTGAGTCCGAGAACACTTCTGCCGTGCTCCCACCCATCCCTTTAACCATGGCCATTCCGACCAGCAACGCTTCGTATTCTGCCTCATTATTAGTAGCCAAGAAATTTAGTCTGAGAGATTTTTCGATGACAACATTCTCAGGAGATATTAAAACTAGCCCAACTCCTGAGCCTCTCTGATTGGCTGCACCGTCCACGTATAATTTCCAGGGCGCGGATTCTTGCACAGACACGAGGCCAACTGAATTTTCTTCCATGTGTATCGTCTCGGCAATCTCTTTCAACACAGGCTTAGCGAACTCGGCCACAAGATCGGCCAGTACCTGCCCCTTGACCGAGGTACGAGGCATGTACTTTATGTCAAAGGCTCCTAGGATGGTACCCACTTGGCAATCCTTCCCGTATAGTCTGCACTCCGAAGCAATGATCTGAGCGGGGGTTGGGTGAGGACCACAACTGTATGTGATTGGAAGTAGTGAGGGAGTTTACAAGTGGCATGAACTACTGCAAAGATGACCTTCTTGAGTGGTAGGTAACGGACCTCGGCCTCATGAAGTGATTTACTCACGTAGTATACAGGTTTCTGTACGCCATTGTCGACTCGTATAAGTACCAAACTCACAGCATGGATGGTTACAACAATATAGGCGAACAAGACCTCGTCTGTTGCAGGGCTAGACATGATGGGAGGTCAAGTTAGGTATTCTTTTAGTTGCTGAAAAGCTAGAACACGCTCTTCATTCTACTCAAACCCTTTCCACTTATTCCGTAGTTGGAAGAAAGGCCAACATCTCTCTGCAGACTTGGAAATGAATCGGTTGAGGGCGGCGGTCATCCCGGTCAACTTCTGGACTTCTTTTGGATTCCGAGGAGGCTAAAGATTGTTGATCGCCCTAATCTGGTCAGGGTTGATCTCAATTCCGCGATGGGTGACCATATAGCCTAGAAACTTTCCTGATCCAACGCCGAAAGAGCATTTCGAAGCATTGAGTCGTAGTTTGTGTTTCCTTAAGATCTCTAAGATGTTTCCGAGGTCTCCAATGTGGTCGGTCTCCAGCTAAAATTTTGACCACCATGTCATCAATATAAATCTCAATGCATTTCCACCGATGTGGTTCAAACATTTTTGTCATCATTCTTTGATAGGTGGAGCCTGCATTCTTCAGATCAAATAGCATCACCTTATAATGGTAGTTCCCAATGGGAGTCACGAAGGCTGTTTTCTCTTGATCGTCCAGGGCTAAGGGAATCTGGTGGTACCCTTGGAAGGCGTCCAAGAAACTCATTCGTGGATGCCCTACGGTTGCATCTACTAGCTGATCAATCCGTGGCATGAGGAAGGGGTCTTTTGGACAGGCTTTGTTTAAATCCGTGAAGTCCACGCATACGCGCCATTTCCCATTCTTCTTCTTCACCACCACTGTGTTAGCCAGCCATTCTGGATAGAAGACCTCCCTGATAGCCCCTGCCTGCTTGAGCTTGTTCACCTTATCCCTGACAGCGTCAGAATGTTCCCTAGATGATCACCGAGGTGGCTGCTTTTTGGGGAGGGCAGCTGGGCTCACATTAATGTGATGGCAGATGCACTCGGGATCCACCCCCGGGGCCTTGTAAGAGTTCCAGGCAAACACGTCAATATTTCTCCTAAGGAACATCAGCAGCTCTTCCTTTTCCTGAGGGGGTAACTGAGCCCCTATCTGGAAAAACTTATCTGGGTCTTCCCCAATGACAACTTTCTCTAGTCTTTCACATTGCTCCTCGGCCGGTTCTACGGCTTTGGGGGGAATCAAGAACTTTGACTGCTACGAGTACCCGACAGTGGTGGTCGTTGGTTCGGCATCAGGCCAATGTGTAATGGCAGCTATGAGGCATTGTCTTGCCATAGGCTGGCTTCCTACAATCGCTTCCATTCCTCCTCCTGACGGGAATTTAACCTTTAGGTGCAAGGTGGAAGAAACGGCCCCCAAAGCATGGAGCCAAGGCCTAGCTACGATGGCCGTGTAGGGAGAGTATGCATCCACCACGATGAAGTCCACCTCGGCCACTTCAGACCCCTTGTACAGGTAGACTTATCTGACCCTTAGGAATGACGGTCTTTCCATCAAAGCTGACTAAGGGTGAATCATACGCTGTCAGGTCTTCAGGCTGTAAGCCCAATCCTTTGTATAGGTCCGGATACATGATCTCAGCCCCACTCCCTTGATCAACCATCACCCTCTTCATATCGTGCCCTCATATTCTAAGGGTGATGACCAGAGCGTCGTCGTGGGGCTGTATTGTCCCCAATTTATCTTCATTGGAGAAGCTTAAGGCTAGTCGAGCCTCCGTCCTTGCTCGCTTCGTCTCTTGGTTGGCGTCCTCGGTGGATGTCCTAACAATGGACATTATTCTGGAAGGGCAGGATCCAGTTCTCCCGAGGGCCATGAAGATAACGTTAATCATGCCCAAAGGGGGCCTTGATGAGGCGGTCCCCGATGCCCCGGCCTGATATGGTCTCCCTGGCTGCTTGGTCGATAGATGAACTGCTGTAGCTTTCCTTCCCTCACAAATTGTTCTAAATGGCTCTTCAAAGTCCTGCAATCCTCGGTGGTGTGCCTTCGCTCCTGATGATACTGGCAATGAAGGCTCTGGTTGCACATCATGGGGTCTCCCCCCATCTTGTTTGGCCACTTGAAGTATGACTCATTCTGAATTTTTTCCAGAATCTGGTGGATTGGTTCTCGGAACACAGCATGGACTGCTTGTGATGCAACAAACCCGGACTGCACGATGTAGTCTCTCTGCGGCCTGCTGTTACTGTACTAGTCCGACCTGAACTCCCTCCTCTCCTGAGGGATAACCTTAGCCTTTCCCTTTTCGATCAGCTAATCTTTCTCGACGCGCTTATACTCGTCGATGCAGTCCATTAGTCGGCGCACACTTCTCACCGGCTTCTTGGTCAATGATTTCTGCAGGTCGTGCTCGGCTGGTAAGCCGACCTTGAAGGTTCTCACTGCCACGTCATCGAAACTCCCTTCGATTTCGTTAAACATCTCCCAGTACTTGTCTGAGTATGTTTTCAGCGTCTCCCCCTCTCGTATAGACATGGACAGCAAGGAGTCTAGTGGCCGAGGGACCCTGGTGTTCGTCACGAACCGAGAGCAGAAAGCCCTAGTGAAGGCCCTAAAGGATCCAATAGAGTCTACCGCAAGGCCATCAAACTACCTCATGGCTACAGGCCCCAAACTGGAGGGGAACACTTTGCACATGAGGATCTCGTTCCGAGAATGGACAACCATTTTCTGATTGAAATGGCTCACATGCTCCACGGGGTCAGTCCGCCCATTGTACGCAGTGAAGGTAGGTTGAGTAAAACGCCGAGGAAGGCTTCCTCCTTCAACTCTGCGTGTGAAGGGTGACTTGAAAATTTGGTTAAGTGCCTTATTCATTGCATCGCTCCCAGTACCCCTTGAGGACGTATTTCTGCCCCTGCGGTTATGGTGAGGCTCTTCTACGTGGGAGAAAGACTCACTTGGGGGTGTTCTGGAGTGGCGTCTATAACTGGCATCGTCATCATCGTCGTAAGAGTCATCCGTGATGGACGGATTGCTAGACGGACTGCGCCTCCTTCGTGCACGGCGCAACTTCTTCTTGAGACGATCAATCTTGCGTTGCATGTCCTCATGAGACTCGTCACTGTCATTTCGACGTCGACTCCTCGCAGTACGATTTGTGTGCATACTCCCTTCGCGGTCCCTTTCACGCTCCAGGTGCACGAAATGGTCAATATGCTGAGAGTCACCTGACTCTGTTCTGTTAGAATCTGATTTAACCATAGTTCAAGCCTCAACACACAGATGCACTAGTACTCTTCCCACAGACGACGCCAATTGTAAGGACACAAATTTACGGATTGGGCTTACGAACAGAACAGCTTGAGGCCCAGACTGTGTACAGTATCCTTGAAACGAATTTGTAAAGAGAGTGGGCTGGAGAATACTTGATTGAATATGTATGAGTTGATGGCTCAAGTATAATTATAATCAGATTTACGTTGATGAAATACAGAGTAGATACAAGGTTCTTCTCGGCACAGTCCGAGGAGTATGTTTAGACTAATACAATGAACACTTCTCTCTTTCTCTTTTTCTCTCTCTCTGTTGATCTTTTTTCCTTCTGATCGTTTTTTTTTCTTCCCTTTTCTCCTCCTTTTTTGCTCTATTTATACGTCATTCTTCTCCCCTGTGCCAGTTAGGTGGGCTTTCCTTGATACTTGTCCCATCAGCCTCTATCTGGAATCTTCACCCGGCAGCTGTAAAGGATGAAGGTTACTGTTCAGGTGTCTTTTCCCATTAATGCGGCCATGATGTTAGCTGCAGGATCATAAATGCGGTGGTAGTAGCCTTTTGCCTAATATCTGATCTTTGCCACCTGTCCTTTTTATCCATACAAATCAGGGGATTCTCCGGGAAGGCTAGGATTGATGTTGGAGCATTCATCTGAGATACTCTTTTGACAATCCGAGCAGTCAAGTCTCCTCGGACCAGTCCTCCTCCCACATGACTTACACATTAGAATCGAATTAGGCTGGGCGTACTCATCAAGATTTGTCGTCCTCGGATGTGCATGTCTCCTCGGACGGGCCGTGGCCCATTACTTGATACTAGGCCTTTCACCCCCACAATTACATATTTGAACACATTGTTTAAAATTTTGAATAATGTGATAGACTAACAATTAGCATACTTCTAGATATTTAACAATGAAACCTTTCTCCATTAGGTTAAACTTGTTGCACACAAATTATTTTATACAAGTCCTAGTTTCAATTGTTTTTGAAAGTATGTGAAACTGTGTAAAACAATGTGTATTAGACACTGCTATTATCCATTTCTATTCATATTAACAGTTGACACACTCTTCTCACTAGCTAGGTACCATCAAAGTTTGGTAAAACTAAAGGTACGTAGAAGGATTTTTTTTCTAAATAACCAAATTCCGTAAACAATTTCGTTAGTTAGCAAGGTTTCGAAACTATTTAGCAATCTAACAAATCGAGTCTCTTAGACTTGATTTTGCCCTTTGAAATCAAGCTAGGAGAAGTTGAGTTTCAGTTGGAAATCGAGTGTTACACACTTGAGTTCCATATTGAAACGAGCAAGGCAGAAACTCATGCAACAACAAAGATCCCATAAACCCAGATCCCACTCCCTGCTCTGAACTCACATCTCCCTATAGTAGAAAACCCACGCCCTCTGATCTTTAGCAAAAACAACAAACCTAAACCTAGGCGAATTCGAAGGGACACCGTATTTCCGAGAAGCGGTGGCAAGGGCTCCTTCTTCCTCGTGCGTTTGGTTTTTGCGTTTGGTTTCCTCCATCTCGATGTTTTTTAACGTGCAGAGCAGGAAATCGAGTGTTTCATACTCGAGTTCCACCTGAAACTCGATACGTACGGGCTCAATTTCAATGACCAAAATCGAGTCCAGTAGATTCAATTTGTTAGATTGTTAATTAGTTTCTAAATCTTGCTAATTAACGAAATTGTTTGAGAGATATGGTTATTGAGAAGAAAAAAAATCCGTACGTAGAAGTCAAACCCCAACATGTAACAAGTTAGCACCATCATTAATATCATAAAAGTATATGTTGATGCTCCCTCCTAAAGATGAAAAAAGTTACGTTCAGAAATGTTGCTGATCAGCTGATGTTCCCTCAAGTAGTTTCTCCTGCCAACTTCTCAATTGCAATGTCAAACGGTGCAGAAGTTGTAGAAGGAAATATTTCCTTGGATGATATTGATGACAAAGGAATTATACATATCAATAAAAAGCTTTTGATAGACTTCTAGAGACAATTGGAACGAAAAATAGAATCTATGAAAAGTATCAATTAAAGTGCTATACTGCTATATATACGGGTATATTTGGAGAAACAAGTTTTTGCTCTTCTGGGAAACATAAGGAAATTCTGATGGAAATGATGTATAGTTCTTAAAGCCCTTGATGAGTTTCTTTAGCTGTTGAAGATGGTGGGGCATTATTTGGTTAGTGTATTGTGACCCTTCTTCCACTTTATATTTTAAGCATGCGTTTGAATACCGCTTATTTCGCTAAAAACTGAAAATTTATTGCTAAAAACATTATAGTAAAATATTTTTTATTGTTGTAAATTACTGTTTATGCATTTTTATCACTTGATTGGTCCTTGAACAATGTCATGAACCAGTCCAAAAAACAAGCAATCTCAAAAAATACAGTCGCAGCCGCTATATAAACGGACACTAAATGTCATGATTTTTTTTTTGATGGGCTAAATGTCATGATTTTACTACATATTATGCTGTGACTTTTAGTCAGTTGTCACGTCAGTATGGAGTTAAGGCCTTAAAGGGAGAATTCTGTTATTATAAAATTTGGTATGTATCAGTATCAGTATATATAAATGGTTAAGGTGTACACTCCGAAGGTTTTGTTTTGCGAAATGAGCATATTCTTTTCCAATGAAGAAATAAATATGTATAAATTTTCTGGTGTTAAAAGAGATTGACATGAACCTTGTTAGCTTGTTATATAGGTCAGTTTTACCATATTCAAGCTCATTGTTCGTCCAAGTACTGAAAATTTGCAATTTTACACTTCACATTTGGCGTAGGTTAAGCTTTTGAATTAACAATTAATTAAGAAAATCCTCTCTCCTCTTCTCCACGTTTCCTTCGTCTTCATCGCATTACATTAATCTTCCAAGCATCCTTAGATTTGATTCACTCACCACACCATTTGTTAAAGTTTAAACTTTTTTACATAACAGCAAGTCGCGGTGGGTTAAGTGTTTGTTGTGGTTTGTTTGAGTGATGGGTACGTGCCTTTGCCAATGGGTTTGTGATTTGCCTTGTTTTGATGCTTTAGTACAAATTATTATTATTATTTTCATTTAAGAGTAGACAATAAGAGCCAAACAAATTGTGGGCGAAAAAACCTTTAAAAAAGTATTTTCTAAGAATAATTTCTCAAAACACCTAGAAAATTAGTTTTGAAAAAAAAGACTAAACATACTATATGGTTAGAAACTGAAATATGTTTTTTCGTATAAAATTGAGAGTACTCATAAATATCCACTAGACCTAAGCAAATACATAAATGTTCTTACACATTTGTTTAATGACTTAATGTACACTATACACTCAATATCTGCAATTTCATACGCAATGTTGATATATATATATATATATATATATATATATATATATATGTTTTTAGGATATCCACGTTAAAAACGTGAAATAGGGAACGATGCATAATAATACATGTTTGATAACCGTTACCCTTTTGAAAATTGCTGCTTGCACAATATTTAATGGATTTACTAGTGAAGTATTGAAATTCCGTTACACAAGGGTAGTGAACTAGTGATACCCTCGCGTCTACTTTCAATTAATAAATGTGGACATTTTCTTTTTTCTTTTTAGATGGTGTACATCAGCGCATCAATTGTGATTTTTTTTTTCAATAACAAATTGTGATATTTTGTAAGAGAGCAAATGTCTAATAACCACAAATGGTGGTATGGTGATTTGATATAAAGGCAATATGATAAAGCTCTAAAAAATTTTACTTTAAGAAAAAAAAATTAGACATGACAATAATTGTGATCAATGCCTAACATAATAAATAAAATTTTATAATTATTATTTTATTGTCTTGAAGTGATGATAACTGTGGGGACGGGGGCCCAAAAACTATGTATTAGGCCTTATAATGTTTAAGATCCCAGAATCAGGTTTTGTGCCTCAAAGGGTCAAAGGCCCAAAATTGTACATTGGACCCCCAATCACGTCCGAGGACGAGGCCAAGTCCGAGGAGAAGCAAATGAATGCGTAGAATCCTAGATCGTAACCCATAACGTTTGGGATAGATAAGTATGGTTCGAGGAGTGATCCTAACACTGAAGGACGTACCTCCCCAAAATATCTAAGGAAAGGTTGTTACCACCGCATTAAATGTGCTGCACCTACTCTTCTGACCGCATTTATGTGGAGAAGACCCCTGAACAGTGCAACCTTGGCCACCGCAACTCACAAAAGGCCAAAGAAGATACATGATGGGACGTGCACTCAAGTAGGGACTTGGATAATCAACAAGTGTATGGTGAAGATGACCGGAAAAGAGCTATATAATGCAAAGGAATCCTTCTTAGAAGGGAGGAAGAAAAAGAAGAAGAAAAAAGAAAAGAAAGAATTGAGCTTGTATCTGAACTTAGAACAACGAATACTAAAATTAGTCTCCTCGGACTACTGCCGAGAATAGTTTATTACACTTAGATCTTTTATTTTATTCTGCTTGTGCTCTTAGCTTATTCTGTTGATTTTCTAATCCAATCTAGCCCATATTTCTTTTCTCACTCTCTACAAATTCATTGTTGTTGGGCCTTTTGAGCTGGTCCATCCACCTTTGGGCCAGAACGCAAAACTGTGTCTTTACAATAACAGTATTACAAATTTTACAAACAAATTTAATATAACACCAATTCACAATAAAAATGTTGTTGAAGTGTACAAATTACATTGATTGTCACGTAACTTTGTAAACCTTTTATAGTAAAACTATAAAAGTCTAAAAGAGAGATAATTAAATGTATTACAAATTTTACTAAATAACTTTTGCAAACTTATGTGTCACCGACTATAAAAAAATTAATTCAAACAATTATTTATCATGTCAATTAAGTTCACCAATTCGAGAGATATACATTAATTTATAAATATGTTATGGTAAAATTTGTAATAGATTTAACAATTTTTCATAATAACATTTATAGTAACTGATAATACATTCAATTTGGTCATGGTGTAAACATCCCCACTTTACACCCGCCAATAATAATGTGTCATGTCAGGATTTTACTAAACAATAAAATATACATGCCACAAATAATCACTCCTTAAAACACAAATTTATAACCACCGCATAACTTTGGTGCGATGGTCACTTCACAAGTATAAGTATTTGTGGGGGGTAAAGGTTGAGGTTCAAGTTTTAGGAGGGTGTTTCACGCACATATATACTTAGATTAGACTATAATAGAATTTCTATGCTGTATAAAAAAAAGTCACAAATTCATAAATAAATAAATAAATAAAAAACCCACTTTCGCATAACTTTGGTGCAATGGTTACTTCACAAGTATAAGTATTTGTGGGGGGGGGGGGGGCAAGGGTTGAGGTTCAAGTTTCAGGAGGGTGCTTCACGCACATATATGTTTATGTGAAATTTTAAAGTACTCACTAGTGTACGAACTGTACCAAAGTATAGTTTGACAAGAACGAGATCGAATCCACAGGAACTTGAATGAACTTAGGAAAATTAATTAAACCTTAACCAAATTAATCCTAATCTAGTTTAATAAAAATTGGTTTTTCTAAGATTAAATAAACTAAGCAAATAATAAAATTAAGCAAATAGTTAAACTATGCAAATGATATAAAGCAATAAAAAGATGTAAACAATCAAGAGAAAGGAATTAAGGTTTTGGAATCCGCCTTGTAAGTCATATCAGCATATATTTATGATCATTAATTTTTCCCAACCACTGCATAATAATCTAGAAATCAATCTTGCTATCATGGAAAATATCATCATTAAAACTTATGTTTAAAAATCTAAAGCATGTTCTTCTTCGCTTCTTAAGTATAAAACCAAATCATCAATTGTATCCGTAGCCAAACAAATCACAAGTGATATCCAATTTTATAATCAAGAATTAATAATCCAAGCATTCAATTAATTAAGAAAAATCCTAAATCATGAGAAAAACATGATTGAACTCATATCTAGAATCTCATCTTAGTCAATTGATATGAAGCAAGAATAATTTAAATCATTAAAGAACAATTATTGTGAGAAAAATTAAATCACATAAATATTACTGATAATCTTTAACAAGGTTTTATCCTCAACCCTAATTATAAATTTAGCTAGTCATAATAATTGAAATAAAACACAAGAATAAAATACTAAACATTAAAATAGACAAATAAAATAGAGAAAGAAATAGTCACAATGCTATCATGGAGAAAAGCTACAGAGAAGCCACATGCGGCACTGCCTCTTGCTCCAATTTTTTGTTTTGCATCTCAGCCCTAGCACTAGCC
The DNA here is from genome assembly GCA_033629205.1 of Lithocarpus polystachyus. NCBI lineage: Eukaryota > Viridiplantae > Streptophyta > Magnoliopsida > Fagales > Fagaceae > Lithocarpus > Lithocarpus polystachyus. The sequence continues at coordinate 9,318,138 of CM066163.1, read as the reverse complement.
TACCTGAATTTTGCCCTAAAGAGCCTTTAAATAGGTAAAGGAATCCTATTACAAGTTAAATTCTCGTTTGGAGAAAATCTCAGATTTTAAGGCTTCATTTAACAGATGATTTTGGCCCATTTAACATCAGAATTCGGACTTTTGGTAAACTACAAAGTTGTAGCCCTTTAAGTTAACTTTCCAGCCCAACTTGAATCATCTCGATTGGACATCTGAGCCGAAAGTTATGCTAAAAATACTAACTAATGTGCAAGCTGGAATCCTAATTCGAATTGGACTTGGATTTGGTACAAATTTCATTTGATTCTCTGCTCCAATTGAACTTAAATTTAATTAGGTTGGCGTTTTTTAACTTCATCATAGCCCTTGTAAAAGTAAAGTTCATTAGCTTTCTTCTTTGCACAAGTCCACTTATTTAATTCCATTCTCCTACAAAAGACAAATTTACACAATAAGATTCAATTAAGCACAAAATTGATTATTCACCATTATTCCAAAATCAAATATAAAATGCATGAATTACCTCAAAATAAGTATAATAATGCTTTCTAACAGAGATATAAATATGCAAAATTAAGCTATTATCAATGCACATCAATTAGGCTATAATAGAATTTTTATGCTATATAAAAAAGGTCACAAATTCATAAATAAATAAAAAACCCACCTTCAGCTCACACGCATAACACATGGACATGGCTGAAAAACAAAAGGCCCCACCTTGAACCACCACAGATGACACCATTGAAGAAGCTGCCGGATAGTGTAGAAAAGCCACTGAATCTGCTGTTTGCGTGGTGGTTACAAACCCAACCCTCCTTAATCATCTTCCACTTCCACTAGTACAACTCGCTAGAGCCGCTGTTGTTTCAAATGTATTTTTGTGCGGCTTTGTTTAATGTGAGATCTAAGCTTAGTTCTTATCAGCATTTTTCAGATTTAATGCATTTCTTTAAAGTTTGTTCAGCTGATGAAATTAAATGGTTTCATTCTAAATCTTCAGTGAAATTGATGAATTAGAGAGTGAAAATCAATCAAAGGTGGTGAATTGAATATCTTTTTGTTTTTCTTCCTGAGGAATTTATAGTTGCTAGGCTATTAGATTTTCAGGATTTATAGGACGTGTGGTGAAAAAGTTATAGGATTTGTTTGGTTAGCTCGATAGTTAAAAGGAAAATGACTCTTTTTGTTAAATGTCTGACTTTTCCATTAATTTTAGAAGAAAATAATTGTAATGGTGGCACGGTGGGAAGGGGAAGATGATTTAAGAAATAGAATTAACTTCTCCAATGGCAGCATCTCTAGTGGTTGGAGGCTGGGACTTTTTGTTCATCAATCATGTGCGGTGCGTGTGAGCTGAAGGTGAGTTATTTATTTATTTATGAATTTAGTTTTTGTTTTTTAAGATGTGGTTGTGTGTTGCACACGTACGTATTTCATCGTTTAGTAAAATGATGCTTTTTTTGGATGAATAATAATGCTGTTGACATCGTGATTAATGACCAGATTGAATATATTCTCATACTAATTATAGTAAATTTCCCTATTTTGCATGGGTATAAAAGGTGACAATTTTTTAAAAAGTAAAAGGTGACAAGTGACAACCTTACTTACATTGCATTCGAAGCGTTAGTGTTAGATATATTAGCCCATTTATATAGCCCAAACTAAAAAAACCATTGTATTAGCTGAAACAGAAACCAATAAAACACACGTTGCGCGCAGTCCTCCCAAGCCCAGGCATGGCCACGTCACCCCTTTCCTCGAGCTCGCTAAGTGCCTCCTCGTCGAGCATGGCATTCATGTGAGCTTCCTCAACATCACTACCGAAGCTTCCACAGCCCAAACACAACTCCTCCACTCACCAACACTCCCTATTGGCCTCGCCATTATAGACTTCGATCCCACCTGTTGAGATTTCAGCCTTGGTCAACGAAGACACTCTCATCCTCACTAGGATATGTAATATGTATCAACGTGGAAGAAAATGTCAAGCCTCTAAAGTCTATCCTCATCCAGCTAGGAAAGACACAAGCTCTTTTCATTGATCTTTTTTGTTCCCAAGCTTTCGATATCTGCAAAGAGCTTTCAATTCCCACGTACATTTTCTTCACTTCCTCCACTTCTTTCCTTGCATACTGTTTGTATCTTCCTACACTGGAAAGTGAGTTTGTTGACCTTTCTGGACCGGTTCAGGTCCCGGGTTGCACCCCGGTTCGACCCGAGGACTTGCTAGACCAGGTTCGGCACCAGCAGATTGACGAGTACAAGTGGGGCTTGTTCCACATCAGCCGGTTGTCTATGGCAGCTGGTATCTTCTTAAACTCGTGGGAAGATCTTGAACCCACTTCGCTTAGAGCTATAAGAGAGCACCCATTTTATAAGCAAATTCCTAAACCGCCTGTTCACCCAGTTGGTCCGCTTATAATACAAGACGACAAGCCTGAATTAGAAGATGAATGCTTAGCTTGGCTAGACAAACAACCATTAAATTCTGTTCTTTTTGTAGCACTTGGAAGTGGAGGGGCTCTCTCAGCTGCACAACTCACTGAGTTGGCTTTGGGCTTGGAACTGAGTCAGAAAAGGTTTATATTAGTGGCTCGTGCCAACTGATGCGTGTGCCTCCGCCTCAGCTACCTTTTTCAACGTGGGTGAAAATGTTAATGATCCAAAGGCTTATTTGCCTGATGGGTTTTTAGAGAGGACCAAGGAGGTGGGTTTGGCGGTTCCGACTTGGGCTCCACATGGTTTCGGTGCTTTCAACACCCATCAACTGGTGCGTTTTTGTCTCACTGTTTGTGGAACACGATTCTAGAGAGCATGACTCACGGTGTGCCTATGATTGCGTGGCCCCTTTATGCAGAGCAGAAAATGAATGCAACGATGTTAGTTAAAGAGGTTGGTGTGGCTGTTAAGCCAGTGGGAATACCAGGAAAAGGAGTGGTTGATAGAGAGGAAATGGAGAGGGTAGTGAGGTCGGTGTTAGAAAGTGAAGAAGGAAACGTGATGAGCCGTAAGGCAAGAGAGCTAAAAGAGAGTGCTGTGAAAGCTTTGAAATTTGGTGCCCTTATTTGATGCGTATCAAAAAATTTAATAAGTATGAGATATATCAGGAAAAAATAACTACCCGTTAACAAATAAAAAACATGCGTTAATAGGTAATTATATTTATAAACATATCTCCTTTTATTAGATTTTGATACCAATTTGATACAAAATACTTTTTCGTGAGTTACTTTTCTGTGTGGTCAAAGAATGAAATGATGAGCGCAAAATCTGAGTCTTATTAAAGGATAGTAGTAATTAAATTGAAGTAGAAGTAAGAAAGTCTAAGTAGTAGTGTGTTGTTTTAGAGTAGTATGCTAATAAAAGATCATTTAGCATGTTTGCGCTTTATGCTTGTTTGGAGTTCTCGAGGAATCAGAATCAAGACTGGTTTAGAGACTTCTCTGGACTCCGGAGAATTAAGTTTGCTTCAGAATTTGTGTTTTCTGTTAATGATCCCTAGGAGCTTTCGGCGATGAATGCCCAAATAAACTTTGTCGTTGTTGTGTCGTTTTCTTTTGTCAAAAATATATTATTGATGCTTACTTTAGCAGGCGTTTTTTTGGTTTCAACTTTCAGGCGAGCACGTTCACGAAATTTAAAATATGAGCATTGTTGGTTTGGTTAAGGGTGGTGATGTGTTTGTGTTTCCCAGGTTCTGCTCCACTCCACTTTTGCTTCAATATTTCTAGGTTTAAATATGCTACTGTTTTCTCAATGCTAGGGATGGTGATCCTTTTTGGTGCCTGGGTACGAACCTGATTCCATTAACATTTTTTTTTAAATAACATTTTTTAAAACTAAATAAATAAGGTAACTATTATCTTTTTGTCACCAAGGAGGCAAGGGGGGCAATTGCCCCCGGCCACACCCAAATTAATTAAAAGGGCCAAAACTCACCCTACAAATATATATTTTCAGTTTCTCTTTTAGTTTTATGTTTTTTTTTTTTTTTTTTAAATGTATCTGTTTTATAGATTAGGTTTCAATGAAAAAATACAAAAATATTATTCCCTTTATGTCAAGGTCATCAAAACAGGAATTAAAAGGGCAAAAGTTAATTCAAGAGGAAAAGAAAGTACAAAAAAATATTGCTACCTTTTAAAAATGTTAGAACTTTAAATTATTTACGTAGTAACTTATTATTCATCATAAAATTGTGTATAAGTTCCATACCAAAGAAATTGTGTGTAAGTAATAAAAGTTGGGACTAACTATCTAATAAAATTCATAAAGTGAAATTTTTTTCCCAAGTTAAGCTCTAAAATTCTAAACACAAAATGGTTAGTGTGAAATTGTTATAGTTTAGCTATTTTATGAGTTTAACAAAAACTTATATAAGTTGTACTTAAGTTTTATTAAATTTCTAAAATCACTATATGAGAATTAAAAATGAAAATTTTCTTATGAAAAAAATTATAACACAACTTATTTAGATAAAATAAATTAACAAGTAGATATAATATAGTTAATATAGTTTTTTTTTATGGGTAATCTAATATTAAATTACCACTTATAAATATTCACGTGGGCGGTATTTGATTTTGTGTGTGTATATACATATATAATATAATTTTTTTTTTGTTGAATGATTTTATATATTAATCTTGAGTATTATATGCATAACATGTGTGTGTTGTACTGGTTCATAATGTGTATAAAACTACGCATGTTCACTAGTGTGTGTATATATAAAGTTAGATCCTAGCTTTACTATAGTTTATCACACATTTAAGCATAAAAACTACCAAAAATTATATCTTTTTCTCTTATATTTAATTAGGTAAAAACAAATAACCTCTTGTATTGTTGCCATACGAACACTAATAAAGCCAGTCAGGCGACTAGCGTATCCCTTTCCGGATCCAAGGTTTATATATATATATATATATATATATATTTTTTTTTTTTTGGATACCAGGATCCAAGGTTATTAATCGCGTAGGAAATGTGACTCTTGCCAGGGTTTCAATCATGCAGTGAACAAATTTCAAAATAATACTCTAGCATCTTCACATGTGATGTGAAGACAGTAGCTTTTATCTTATGTGCTGTCTGACTTTTACGGTCTATCTCTTATGTGTTCAAATATCAACATCTATCATGAAAACATCACTGAGAATCATTGTCAATTTGTCATGATGATGTGAGGGTGAAATTGAAAACAAGGAATCAAGATTAAAGGTGAAAAATGAAACATTTTGATTTGATTTTTTGGAAAAAGGATTACAGTTAAGGGGCGTTTAGTTATATGTGATGTTACGTTGCGTCATAATATTATATTATTGTAGTCTTACATTAATATAATCTCAATATAATAATACAACATTGTATTGTTTAGGAACGTGATAGGATTAAAATGATGTGATATATTTTGTAATTTTAAATTATGATAATGTTAGAAAAAATAAAATATATCAAAAATTATAATGTCACGTCATCGTAATGTGTATCACATCAAGGACACATCACAGCAAATCAAACACTCCCTTAGTGTATTGAATGCATGGCTTTTTTTTTATATAGAAATAATTACAATATGTTGCTAATCTTATAATTCGAATATTTTCTCTCCTAAACCCCTCTTACTTTATGTATAAGGAGATGACAATTAAGCTGTAATGCCCTGGCTCGTAAAAGAAGTCTTTCTAATTCCTTATGCAAGTTCTAATTATTTAAGGTCACTTATATTCTAAGGATAACTTTTTGTAGAAGTCTATTAATCAAATAAATCAATACTGCTGTTTCGAAAATTAAGATTGGAACCCACCTGTTTAATTTCTAGGTTGACCAACTCATTATAAATCCATATTTTCCTTTTCCCTATCTTTTTCCCCTGTTATCTGGTGTGTGAGCTAGAGAAGCCATAGCTTCCCACTCTTACAGTACCTACTACCTAGTCTTCCTCCAATTTATTGGGCAACTTCGAAACAAATCAGCATTTTTTTGGGGAGAAAGTTTAAGGGCATAACAAATTCTCATAACATCTTAGTAACACTTTTGTTTTAAACTGTGGCGAGTACTGCGAAATTTTATTGGATCCGTAAAAGCTATTTTTTCTTTGAATTTTTCTTTTTAATTATTTTATTTTATGTGATTCAATATATGTTAACAACAATGGTCCCATACGCTAACATCCTTGATCTCAGTTTGTTTGGATCAACTGTTTAGAGTAAATGAAAGGCATGAGAATGGCTTTTTGGAATGAGGCCTGCTAGAGAGACTTAATTCGTATACTGTTTAAAAATAGGAAAATGGAGCAGAAGAGAGAAAAATGGTGTTTTTTTTTTTTTTTTTCAATTCCTCTCTCTTGTAAACTCTCCAAATATGGCAACTAAGCTAGTTGTTTCCTATAATTGTAATTACCCTTAAATAGCTTGATCTAATTTAGCTAGCAGCTCGATCCTCATGAACTAATTAAATAGTTCAGCCATTCATAATGACATGCATGCTCCACTATCTCGAGCATGCTTCAACTAAGAAGTAACATAGTTTTTCAAGAGTGACATCCAAAATAAGGAATACATTTAAGCCTCAATTAGGCACCAAGAATTTCGATATTAAATCACTAAGATCATGAGATACCATCTAATGAGCTATAATTCTCGCCACCGTTTGAATTTCAAACCTATGAACAACATATTGTGATATATTCATAATTTCATAAGAATTGTAAGCTATATACTGTTTGACTTCAATACCAAAGTATCCCCGCTGGCAATCACATGCGGCTCACTTGATGCTTTATTTCATTAAGTGTTGGTGCCTTAGTGGACTCAGGTCATCCCTATGATCAATTTTCAATTTATAGCTAAAAATATTGGTTGATAATTTTCATATTGGATAACTTCATAGCAATAAAAATTTATTTATCTATTCATTTTGAAAATGAGAAAAAAGAAGAAGGAAATTATACTCTATTTTTCTAAATTGTACTACTTGTTACCTTTATCCTATGAATTATGAGGATGTACAGTACACTTACTTCCTAAATTATTATCCGTATAACACTTTACACCTTAATTAATTGTTTAGTTTGAAGCTTAGACAATAATTTAGGGAAGTAAGTATGCATTCTCATAGTTTAAAAGATACGCATGCATTTTGATAGATTATGGTATAAAAATGATATAATTTAAGGGTAAGGTATAATTTTTTCAAAAAAAAAAACAAAAATATACCATTTGATCCTAAAATTTCACAGATTTAATCCTCAGCTGGGCCTGTAAAATTTCATTATTTAAATCCTAGTCCAATGGGATCATCTCCCCCTTGTAATCTTTGAAGATACTTGCATATTAGTATAACTATAACAAACAACGGCTGAGGAGTGTAGTCTTCCTGTAGTAATTGCATATGCTTGTGAGGCTGACAGCCATCGTTTTTGCTAGTTGAATGATAATGTTGTTTAATAAAATAAATAAAATAAAATAAAAAAACAACAACAACAACGGCTGAGGAGTGAGGAGGCAAGTGGTTAAGGGTAGAGCCGTAAAGTGGTCTCTAAGCTTTTCACATCCCTTTCAAATCAAAACGGGGCCGGCCTCCCTCGTGAATGCAAATTCTTGCCTCCTAAGTCCTAATCCGATAAGATCGAATAATCGGGTCAGATTTGCCCATTTCCTTCCAAGATAATATACCCTCGCGACCAAAGGTACAATTCCATTTACAACCCCCCAAAAAATATATATATATATATATATATATATATATATATATCTCAGAACCTTCCTAGTTCCTATGAAATTAAAAGTAATGTTAAGATAAATAAAATTGTAAAATTTTTGTTAAAACTCACCTGAATTTTGAGTGAAAACACACTTTTTTTTTTAATTCAAATTATGACAAAAATCATGTCATTTGCCTATCACGCAGTCACAATTTCACACTTATTTATTTATTTTTTTAAGTGTCACACTTATATATATATATATATATATATTTTGGTCATAATCAGATTACCCCTGCAACTAGGCCTAGCTAGTCTTAATCTAGTACAGTTCTACAATTTATATTCTGTAACTTCGTCGAAATATCTGACCCACGAAAAAATAAAAATATATAAGTGGTTGATAAGCTGATTATTGAAGACCAAGAGTCGTCCTTGTATTAGTATTTTGGTATCATAGATCGGTGGCCACGAGTTTTACGCATTTCCTTCTCAAAAAAAAGTTTTGCGCATTTGGGAAAATCAAAAGCTATACAGCAACAACCTTTGGTGGACTGAAAGCCATTTTTACTTTTCAGAAGTCGGCATAAGAATATATTTGGGTGTCATCAATCATACTGTATAACTCAATTTGAGATTGTCGATCAAAGTTTTTCTTTTTTTCTTTTTTTCATGGTAAGTATATTCTGATTGAGAGAAAAAAAAAAACCTACATTTAATTTGTTTGTGGTTCTGTATCACTCTAGAGAGAGAAAGAAAGTGAGAGAGAGAGTTGGCGGGGTGTGTGACGCGTGTGGTTTTTTTTTTTTTTTTTTTTTTTTTCTAACAGCCGGCAGTTTTGTTGGGATATGAATCTGGCTTCTCTTTTTGTTTCTTTGAAATATATATTTTTTGTTTCTCTGTATCTGTTTTTTCTTCGGAGAGTTGATTGGTTCTTCAATCTTTAGTTTATGATATTGAAGATATAGAAGTGAAATTTCTGTTGGCTTGGCTACAAATCCACGGGATTGCTGGTGGGTACACTTTTTTTTTTTTTTTTTTTTTAATTTTTACAAATCGAAATCGTTAAAATTTCTTGTTCTGTGATATATTCCTGCAGTGATAAATTCTGCATTTTTTTTTTTATCTTAAGATTAAATGATCCATCTTGAACTTTTTTTTGAGGGTGGAGTTAGAGGAAAAGCATGAAGGTTAACTCTCTGAAAGTGAAATTTGTATTTGATACATATTAGTAGAGCATACATATACTATATTTTTTTTGGTTTCCTGGTCAACCAGCATCATCTTTCAGTTGTGATTTGGTCTTCATTTTTTTCCATAGATCAAGGGTTTCTGTTCCTAAAATTTTGGTTTTATTTTTTAGTCATACTTATAATAATTGGCATGTGAACCTTTATTTAGCTTTTTTTCTGTTTATAGAGATATAAAATATTGACTAACATCTGGATTCTGGGTTTTTTTCTTTTTATTGTTATTTTTTTCTCCCTATTTTTATGTTTCTAAACTTACCCAAAAGCTAGGATAGAAAAGCTCAATTTTTGTATGTTATTATTTAAATATGTTTTACTTTGGGTTAAAACAGGTTGTTGCTGGCAATCTGATTCCAACTCACATGTTGCCTCCAATGTCGAATTAGTGAAGATTGAGCTTCTAAATTATGGAGGATCCTTGTGGGACATTGGGCAATGGTGAAGCAGCCAATCACAGCCTTCAGATTATTAGGTACCAACCCTACACAAAACTATTATCACCATGGTTTGATTTGAGAGTCTTCTATGTGAGGATCAGCAATTTTCGTGCCGATGATTCAACTCCAGAGTTTCTTACTCTGAATCATATTCCTTCAAGCCCTGACACCCTTTTGGAAGTCAATGGTGCAAGAAGTTGCAGTTATTCTGATGGAGCCTCTTCCCTTCTTAGAAGGGATCGGGTAGATAAGAAATCGGATGAAGCCACATTTGTGAGCACAGATAGTGTAAAATTGACTAGGGGTATAAAATTCGAGGTTTTTGATAAAGATGATCTAATTCTCTCTGGGGTTTTGGAGATGTCTAAAAGCAATGGTTTCACTTTGGAATCGAATAACAGTACCAAGCGATGGAGCATGAATTGTGAATCAGTGATCAACGCAGGCACTGGATTCTTAAAGGGGAAACATCTTGATGGCCCTGAATTTCCTACACCAACAATCGAGGTTTATGTTGCAGGCTCCTTCTCTGGAACCCCGATCGTCTTGACCAAGACCTTACAGCTTAGTTTTCGAAAGAAGTACAATCGGAAGGGCACGTTGGATGCAATCCCGGAGTATGATACAGCTGAATCCCAGAAAAATGTGTCTGCTGAAGATCTACGGGTATTTTACTGGATAATATTTTACTTTAGAATTCAAATTTTGTGATATTCTCTTTGTATCTCTGGTTTTAATTTATTGGCATTCATCTGGTGCTTTAGTACAGTACAATAATTTGCATTTTTTAAGGGTAGCAAACTCTATCTAGTTAAATTCTATAAAGTTTTAGCAATTTCCAATCAATGGATGGACTGAACAACCCCTCCATTGTAAGAGTTCTGTGATCCAAAACAACAGTGCAGTAGGGAATCATGTTTGTTTACCTTTCTGTTATGGCTAGCTATATGCTTCCTGTGTTGAAAAATGTTTTCCGTTACAAAAAGTTCCAATTTTTGGATGTCTGGGCCGGTGAAGTGAATCTTATCCTAGAAATGTCATTTGAGGGGGTATGGGCAGGGCACATAAGTTACAAAGGATAGGCATTCACCCTTTTTGTTTTCTGTTGCATTGTTTTCAATACCCATCTTCTGTCATAGTCTGATGTGTTTGAGCCTCATCTAAATGCCACGTGGAGGATGGTCCGTATATGTGGGGCCGACTCCAATATTTTTGGGTGATTTTTTTTCTGGAGGCCACATTGGCAACTACATTATACGTGCTTGAGCTTAAATGGGCTGTTTATGATTTTTCTATTTTGTTCCTTAAGCAGCTTCGACTGAGTTAGTAAATTTACTTTTGCTCAGATATCCTTGACTGATACAAAAATCTTGTCTGAGTTTTTATCATTAATGCACGTTGAATTAGTGGAGAGAGGTGATTTGTGCTTGTACTTTCCAAAGAGACTATATATTAGCCAGAAAAAATCTCAGGATTTTTTTTAGGCTATCGCGTATATTGAATGTTTCTCAAACTTAATACACTGGATGAAGGATTAGCACAGTGTTTAGTACTGAGATGGTTCTTTTCCTCCCTTGCTGTCCTTGCACACAGGATATCATTATTAAGTTAATTCCTGTCCTTAATTCATTGTCTGTCACTATAACATGCATCCCACTGTTGATATCGCCGTGAGAAAACTATTTTTGTAGTCACTAGACTCCTGTTATAGATGACTCTTCAAATTTTCTCCCAACATCAAAGAAATCAATTTTTATAAGTTTAATTGAGTTGCTGTTATGGATTGATTAGGTTCTCTCAGAATTTTTAATCTCTGTGAATGAGTGGGTATGCACAATTGCACATTTGGGGATGAGGGCGCTACATTTTTATTGTGTCAAGAGCTTCAGTATCTTTGTTTTCTGAGCGTCCTGAAATACTGAAATTTGGTTCCACTATCCACGAGATCTTTTCTTTGCCTGTTGTTGATTGTGGCATACGGCCTTCTAGATGAGAACACTGCTGCACTTGGAGTTCTCTTGTAAGCTGCATAGTTTTGGTTCTTTTTGATTATTCATGTCTTGTGTTTTCTTCATTTATTATTGACATCTAGATCTAAGTTTCAGATGTAGCCCCTATGTTCTCCTGCATCTTGGCCTTTCGTTGTAATCATACAATTTTTTTCTCCATAGGATGCCTTTAGCTTTGATGAAACCCTCTGCAAGTTTTTCCTTTGGATCAATCTTGAATCTTTTAGATATAGATACTTTTCTTTGAGAGCTGCAAGAAAGTGTTGTTCTATTCAGATGATTATGTGTCTGCTTTGAATATTTTTATGGAGTGCTTGTAATTAATATTGAATATTATTATGGAGTGCTTGTAATGAAAGTCGAATCTTTTTATGGAGTTCTTGTAATTAATATTGAGTATTCTGTAATGGTACTCTGACATAATGATATGGATAATGCTTAGGAAGAAAAAACTTGTTAGGTTCAAAAGTATGGATAATTGCCACTTACTCTCTTTCATGGTTCTATGATTACTCTACCTTTACATTTTGCTTGATTATCTTTCATCATGGAACATTAGTCCAGCCACCTAGACAAAAGGTTGTATAAAAACTATTGTCATCACTTAAATGCTTATGCTTGTGTCAATTTGATGTATAAGAAATAGTTCCTATACTTGCTGTGTATGTGCACCATGTTCATCCCTTCGGCTAAGTTTCTATAATAATGAATCATGAACTCTCTAATTTATCATGACCGGTAAAAAGTAGCTGTCAGAGTGGAATGTCAATGTCCTACTTTGGTGCTGTTTTGCTGTTTATTCTTCCATCTAGTATTTGCTTATGTGGCAGTATTTTTTTTTTTTTTTTTGGGTAAGCTAACTCAAATGGATGTGAACCACCAGTTGGGCCGTTTACATTGTTGGTTCATCAAACAAGTCACTATGTTATGCTGGATTAGGTTGCCGCATGCATAGAAGAGAGATTTAGTTAATCTAGAACTGTTAAACAGCAAATACTGCTACCTTTCTTAGCCTTACTTGTGAAGTGATATGCTTTTTGTTGTTTTGTTAGCTATGTACTTTATATCTTATGTATGCTTGACTATTTTAATCCCAATTATTGGGTTTTTTGAATTGTAGGTGGCAGATTTCAGAGCCTACAAAACAGAAAATGAAGATGACTACAACAACATGTACTGGAGGAGGACAGAATACATAGATGGTGAAGATGGTGAATTATCCTGGTTCAATGCTGGTGTAAGGGTTGGCGTTGGGATTGGCCTTGGCATTTGCCTTGGACTTGGTATAGGAGTTGGATTGCTAGTCCGTACTTACCAATCAACTACTCGTAACTTCAAAAGACGGCTCATTTGATCCTTTTATCGGAACTATGTTACAATAGGTTCCCTAAAAATCCAAAGGCACCTAACCTCGTCTTCTTTCCAATGTGCATGTTTGTTTGACATGCATTTTTCCTTGTGGGCTTTGAGTAATTAGGTTCTTTCTGTAGGTAATGCTCCTTTGTTCAAATTGCGTGATTTTGACCGACAATTGCTAGTTCCTGAGATTGGGAAGGGTGACATCTATGTGGTTCATGAAGTTATACACATTGAAGCTTGTGTGACGAATTTCCCTGTAAATAAATGTCTCTGGAAAGTGAACAAACAGCTTTGATATATGGATTAACTTTTTAAAATAGAAACCGTGTTTTGGCCTCCTTAATTTATTGTTTTGAGCAACTTATCCAAAAATAAATAAATTTATTGTTTTGAGCACAAAAAAAGAAGCCCTGTTTAATTGCATTTGGCAGCGTTTTTTTAATGGATGAAGCCCTGTTTAGGTTTCTTTATTATAGTCACTTAGTTCACTATTATGCAAACATATGTAACATAAGACTTGAATGGCTTACAAATTTGCATCAGCATGCTAAAGTAACAACTAATAGAAGTCATTTTAGGTAAAACACCTGGAAGAGGATGAAAATGTAGAAGAGCATTTGGTAAGGTTTGTCAGAACAACACGCAAGAAAAAAATGTCATATGAATCTGTGAAGTTGTAGCCACATAACAAGTCCAAATTGATGCTCTGAAATGGTGCTTGTGTCATTACTCCATGCATATTTCCATAATGACTTATCATTCATCTTTTTAACTTCTGTACATTCCCAATTATCGAATAATCAGAAAAAACTTCTTTTCATTCCCAACTTATCACTAAATCTGTCATTACTTAGTCATGTATTCTGTATACAGTATGAACATCACACCCCAATCTGCACTTGTTTATTATGAAACTACAACTTCTTCAGAGATTCATGACATTTTTTCTCAAGTAATACTTGGGATACTACAAAAGCGGTGTAAAAATAGTAATAAAAACCTTTATTTGATTCTCCAAAAAGAAAATTTTATTATGTGTTGGAATAACACTAATAACATCTATTGTCATGTCAGTTTATAAATATATTGAAGTTAACTTTAGTATGCCTGTGAGAAGTCTAACTGAGAGAGCCAAGTGTTAGCAAGTTTAAGATAGCTTTTTTTTTCTTTTTTTTTTTTTTTTTTTTTTTTTTTTTTTTTTTTTGGGCTGAATGTTTAAGATAGCTATTACGCAGAAGACTACTGGCAAGTGCAAACATCTTTCATAATAAAATCAGACCAAAAAACCTAAAATTGCTATAAACTCTCAACAAAAGAATGGATTAAGGCAATAAAGTGTTATCAAGAGGCGAGAATTCAGAATTGGGGAAACAAAATTGAATTAGCAGGCATGTGGCAGATATAGCTTACATAATGAACTGTTTGAGTTCCAACACCCAGAATGGCCCCAAGTAGGGACGAGTACTGAAGACATCTACATGCATTACCATGAATATGACATGGACAAATAACCCCTGTATCTTCTACCATTACATCTCCAAAAGAATTCCTGCGGTAGAAGTTGATTTAATCATCATTAGATTTAGCTGAATACATGTCATGACAATGTCCTTCTTGGAACTACACAACATAAGGAATGGAGAGATGGAGTGATACCGAGTAACACAATATCTAAGGTATAGCACAATCACTGCACAAAGCAAACACAACCAGCCGCAAATGATGATAGCAGTAGTATAATGCAAAGGATTATCTTCTCCAAAGTGCTCCGACAAGTCACGAACCCAATCCTGATTCTCTTGCTTGGATTCAAATTCTTTCCAGAAGACAGAATAAGTGAAGTTGACTTTGATTTCAGCATCCTCAGTTATATCCAAAGCAGAATCATAGTCACCAACAACATGTATTTCTTTCACTTTGTTTCCTAAGTAATGAGGATAAAAGCGCAGGTGATTGATAAGAAAAAACCTACGACTTGAACAGATGTAGTCGCAAAAAGAATCTTTAGTATCGACTCCAATGTCCTTTGACAAGTGAATGCTATCAAAGTACATCTCGTACATATATTTGTTTCCAATGGCATTTCTAAATTTTGCAACTTTCTTCTCTTGTCAGATTTTTCTCACAAAGGAGTTTCCCTGTTGTTCCCATCTTGAACCTCAATTCATACTGAGTGTTGACATGGCAATCCCCTGCTAAAAGTTCTTTAAAGGATCTCTTCCTGTCGGGTATTGGATCTATACATCAAGACGGCTGTTAGAAAGTGCATAGGAATGCTAATCATGACTATTACATGATGATTTATAAAACTATCCAATATTTCCAAAAAAAAAAAAAAAAAAAAAAAAAAAAAAAACTATCCAATATTCATGACTATTAATTATGTTATTAAAATAACTTTTTTTTAATTTACTATAATTAGTAGACTAATTTGAACCTGTTCAAGATATATTTTTTTTTAAATGTACACCCACATTTCATGGAACATATGTAACATATTACAACATTTTTTTTTTCTTTCCAAATATAAGTAGACTACCTATATTATTGAAACTTGAGTTTTAAGGTAATCTTTTGAATATTTATTTTATATATATATATATATATATATTTTTAGCCAATATCTCTAATTTCTAATGCCTATTTTGTTTGTATTTTTAAACCAAAAATTAAAGAGTTTGGTTCAAATAGAATAAAATTTCATACTTTTTAACCCAAAAATTAAGAAAAAAAAAAAAGAAAAAAGAATTTTTGAGCTCAAAACTGAAAAGGACCAAATGAACAAAAAAAAAAAAATGGACCAAATGGGCTAAATTGAACTGAATAGGACCAAATAAACCGAATGGGACCCAAGTGAACCGATAGGATAGAAGTAGACCTAATGGACTGTATAAGACCGAAGTCGATTAAAAGGACCTAAGTAGACCGAATATGACCGAAGTAGACCCAATTGACCGAATTGGCCTAATTGAACCGATAGGAACTGAGTGGTCCGAAATAGAGCAAATAGACCGACTTAGACCGAAATGCTAAGTTGATATGGCTCAACAAGAATATAACAAAAATAAATAAAGAGAGTTGGAGCTAAAAAATTTCCAATCATAATTGTAGTGAATTATAATTTGAATGTCTCTAATTACAATAGAACCAATGAATTAATTATCTATGCCTAGAAACTATGTTCATAAGACGAATATGTGCAAATTGTAAAATTGTAACGAGTTAAATTTTATAATTTATATATTTATAAGAGAGCAGATAATGTTAATGATTTTTCCACAAAACCAAGAGAGTTAAAAGTTACTCTTACCTCCAGGAGAGCAGAATGGCAAATCAAAATATGAATATTCCTCACTGCATGTGGAAAAAAACTTTCGAATTAATATACAAACAGAGATGCATCAAGTTCATAAGGAGGCCCAGAAAAATATAAATAAATAAATAAAAGAGCATTAATGTAATGAAAATTTTTATCTCCACTTAAAAGTAATATCATGAAGCTCAAAACATGAACACTCAGGCCTGAGGCCTGCGCCTGCAGACATTATAACAAAATCAAAGATTGAGCTGAAAGTAATTTTTTTTCTTTTTCCTTTTGATTTGATGAGAGATCACTACAGATAAGCTTAGGCATTCACAAAAGTATAAACAAATTTTGAGAACAAAATTAAAGACCTGTAATGCTCTGTTTGGCAAGTGCTGGAAAAGACGTACTTCAGTCTAATGGAATTGAACTTTATTACTTTCGCTCACTAACAATGAACAAATGATATACTTAAGATCATTTTCTCTAGAAATTAAACAGTTTTTCTGAATCAAAATCAAAATATTGAGACCTAAAATTTCCATTACTTTGAACCAAAAAAAAAAAAAAAAATCTCAGCAACTGAAGTAAAGCAGAGCTCAAATTCAAATTCACATGGAAGATCATTAGAAAATGTTGAACAGATGAGATTCATATAGCAATTACCATGAATCTTCTTGATTAGAATAAACTCTGTTGGCGAACAGAGGAATATAATCTCCTTCATTGTACTGAAGATCTTCCTCACTTAAAGGCGCATTTCTCAGAATCCGAATTGCGAATACCAAAGTTGGCAGAGCAATCAGTATCAGAACAAGGAAACTCAACGGTGTTCTTACTCTACGAGCCATGGATTCTGTGAGAGAGATTTTGAAAAGCTTGAAAATTTAGGAGGGAAAAGCTGTTAGAATTGCTCTTGCTTTTTAAGTTTTTTTATATACCATGGATTATGCGGGTTTTTTTAGCGGGATAGTTTGTTGTAATAGTATAAATTTTGATTTTCGAATCTAAGCCGTTGATCTTTTAGATGGGAGTCAATCAGAAATTTGGACAGTGAAAGGTTGACTTGGATAGTGGTGTTGACGGGAAGTTAGTTCTTTTGCATAACAGAATTAGTTATGTGCAGTGATAGAGTCACGAGCTGGTAAGATAACTATCTCAAGCCACTCCTCCTCAAAACTCATTTGATTTGAGCTGAGTAATTGACGAAATTACCCTTTTTGGGAATAGAAATTTTGCTATATTTTTTCCTGTTATGATTTGATTGATGAAATGACAAAGTTTAACTATAAAATAAACATTGCTGCATATTGAAATTACTTTTATTAGTTATGTTGGAACTTGGAGTTCGCTATTAATTAGGGGAAATGAAATGGTGTTAGTTGAAAAATAAAATTGGGTTTGATTTGATTATTTTGGGATCTGAAAATCCTTCAAGAGTGTTTCTAGTGATGTCATTATTGATACAAATGATTAACCTATACAAATCACTTGGATTTTTTTATTTATTTTAGGTGGCATCTTGATAAAATGATTCAGAGATCTTAATTATGGGTTCAGGTAAGTCCTTAATGTAAGAGGTGTGAGGTGACTGTGTTTTTGAAAGTGACCTGTGCGGGCCAAATAAGAGCTTATTGGGCTGGGCTCCTTTTGGGTTCACAACTAATTTGTGGTGTGGGTTAAGAATTTCCTACAATGGTGAGATCATTGCACTGAGACCCAACAATCAATTTCTTACTCCTCGACTTGCACACTCTCTTTGCTCTCTCTTCTCCTCCAACTTTCCAATCCCCTTCCTTTGTGTAGTCTTCTCCTATTTATAGCCTCCATTTAGTGGGGGGGGGGGGGGGGGGATGATAATTACTCAGGCAGATAATGGAAAAGAGGGTCCAATGCTTTTGTTGATAAGTGGGAGTTTGGTTGTTGCATGGCTATAGTGGCATTGGAACTTGCTCATCGCTGCCGGTAATATGTCCGGCAATAACTTAGCGGATACCTTGCCGGCCAAGTTCGATTGTAATACTCTCCCGCGAGTAAATATTCTCGGCAGCACTCGCTACCGAGTTATGACACGGGTGGCTACGTTAAAGCCCAATCTTACGGGAATTTAATAATGTCCGGTCCAGCCCATATTTGAGTAAATTGACAAGGATAACGAGCCGCATGGCGAAATGCCACACCCGAGGCCCAACAAAGGGTGAACCCTGACCGTACATGACCTATTAGTAAGCATATTTGTAGTTTGTTCTTGAAAAAAAAATTACAAATCTTCCTATAGTTTGCCATAAAAATACAAAATCTAAGTTATGAGTGTAACACTAAACCCACATGTGGTGTTATTTTATGTGTAAATATAAACGGTTAATTGTGTAACACTTAATCCCTTGGAGTATTAAGTGTAATACAAAACCCACGTGGTATTGTTTTATATCAAAATGTAACTCTGAATATTGCCACTTGTCATCACCTTAACAATTTACTATTTATCTTGATGACTATTTATTGGTTTACATATATAACAATACCACAGAAGGGTGAAGTGTGTTACATTTAAAACTTTAGTGGGTTCCATGTCCTAGGGAGAAACGACAATCGGGGGTGGGAGGTTGTGTACTTTTACCCTTTTCTTCTAGCTTTAATTAAGACCTATGGGTTATCAGATTCATATGCCATATTGGCTTAGTTAGTAGGCAAAGATTAATGGGTCATTATTGGCCTTCTCAGGATTTTGGAAGGGACTCTTGTTTCTACGTAGATTGCCTCCAAGCAGCCTTAGAGCATCTCTAGCAGCTTTTCTATATTTTTATACTGTTTGATCAGTAAATAGTGACATTTATCTTTTACCTACCTATTTTTTTAAATACATCTTCTAACATATTCTCTATCCTTTCTCTATTTCATTTAAATATTATTTTTTCATTCATTATTTATTCATATTTTTTAACACATATATCCCCATATCTCAATCCCCACTCCTTTCTTTGCTAATTTTTTTTTATTTTGTTTTATTCTTTTGCTAATGAACAGTAACACATCAAGTTTGGAAAATAACTATTCATTAGCAAAAAACTTTTTGAGTTTTAAAGAAACTGTTGGAGGACTATTTTTTGCTTTCATTCTCCGTTATAGAGATTATTTTGCTTTTACCTAAGCTATTGGAGATGCTCTTAGGACATTATCTACCGAATATATTTTTCCTCAAAAGGTTGCCTCTTGAAAACTGGGGCTGGAGAGTCGACTAATGCAACTCTTCAGTTAATACAGAGGCAAAAGATGGTGTATGGTGCACAGTTTCACCATCCCCAACCAGATTGAGGATGACGATCAGTTGTCTTCATTGTTCCTTTCCTAGATGCCTTTGGATGGTTCTACTTATGATTTCTTTGTTTTAAGTTAAGTTAATTCCTGACCTTAATTTAAGATGGTGTCACTATAACATGCATTGATTGCATTTTACTGTTGATATAACCATGAGAAAACTATTTTAGTAGTTGCTATACTCCTGTAATAGATGACTGCAAATTTTCCCCCAACATCAAAGAAATCAATCTTATAAGTTTTGTTGAGTTGCTGTTATGTATCGATCATGTGTACTTTCATAAATAAAAATTGCATTCTGTTAGAGAATTTTTAATCTATGTGAATGAGTAGGCATGCACAATTGCACATTTGGGGATGAGGGGTTCACATTTGTATTGAGTCAAGAGCTTCTTATTAGTATCTTTGTTTTCTGTATAAGTTTTGAAACACTCAAATTCGGTTCCACTATTCAAGAGATCTTTTCTTTGCCTTTTTTGGCATATGGCCTTCTTTGCCTTTTACTAGCTGCAGAATTTTAGAGCTTTTTATTTGTTCATGTCTTGTATTTTCTTCATTAGTATCGACATCTTTATCTAAGTTTTGAGATGTAGCCTCTAAGTTCTCCTGCATTTTGGCATTTTTTTGTAATCATACATTTTCCTTCTCCATAGTTAGGATGCTTTTAGCTTTGGATCAAACTTGAATCTTTTACATTCTTTTCTTTGAAAGCTGCAAGAAAGTGTAGTGTTCTATTCAGATGATTATGTGTCTACTTTGAATTTTGTTTTAAGTGCTTGTAATGAATGTTGAATCCTTTTATGGAGTGCTTGTAATTAATATTGCGTACTATATTGGTAATATGGCATGATGATAACACTAATGATTTAAAAAATCTCGTTAAGTTCAAAAGAGTGGATAATTGCCACTTTCTTTCATGGTTCTATGATTGCTCTACCTCTAGATTTACTAGATTCTCTTTCATCATGGGACTTTAGCCCAGCAACCTAGACAAATGGTTGTATAGAAACTATGGTCAACAGTTTAAATGCGTACGCTTGTATCAACTGATGTATAGGAAATAGTTCCTATCCTTGCTGTGTTTATGCACCATCTTCATCCCTTCAGCTAAGTTGCCATTTTTTTTATGGGAAGACTAAGAATTTTATTCAGATGGAGAAATAAAAACTACATCCAGGAGAAGAGCTTGTTCTAAAAAACAAGGACTCTTCAATCCAAGCAGAAAAATCATCTATGCCTTAAGCCTAGTTTTAATGGATCACAAACCCTCTAATTTATCATGACTAGTGAAAAGTAGCTGTCAGTGTAGAATGCCCTACCTTGGTGCAGTTTCGCCATTTATTCTTCCATCTAGTGGTGCTTATATGACCGATTTATGTTCGTCCATCACGTAAAATCACCCTTTACCCAAGTTACATCTACTCAACAATATGTCTGGTATATTCCAATTTGTCATTGTAAACTATGCTTATCCACAAGGATGAGAGAGAGAGAGAGAGAGAGAGAGAGAGCATCATATGATATGGCATTATAGGAAGAACCGAGTCCCGAGAACAAGGTGTGAAGGTGAAAAATAAAATGTGCCATCCAGGAAGTTCGGGGTTCAACTCACCTAAATGCAGAATTTGTGGAAATTATAGGGTAAGAAATGACATATGTTATGCATTGATTTAAAAAAAAAACAGTCTCTCTCATGATAATAATAATAATAATCATCACCATAATAATAAACAGCGGTGTCAGATATTATGCAGGATCATTCATGAAAAATGATTTATCACAACGGCAAACACAAGAGAAAGAGATAAACCCATCATATGCCCGAATTCTTACATATCTTTACTTCAAGGAAGCTAGTAGGGGACCCATGCCATCATATGCCTATTTCACTTCACATCTTTATTTCAAGGTGAGATGGGAGGATGATGTTGGCAACAAAGTGAGGTATACTAAAAATAGATAAATTCCCGTTAGATAGTAGGGAGTTGACATTGAATTTGTTTATCCTAAGCCGGAACAACACTTATGGCTACACTTAGTTAAATTCAGATCCATCTCTTTTAGTCAGTCCAAC
The DNA here is from genome assembly GCA_033629205.1 of Lithocarpus polystachyus. Classification (NCBI taxonomy): domain Eukaryota; kingdom Viridiplantae; phylum Streptophyta; class Magnoliopsida; order Fagales; family Fagaceae; genus Lithocarpus; species Lithocarpus polystachyus. The sequence goes on along the minus strand of CM066163.1, from coordinate 9,296,673 downwards.
AAGCATTTCAGGCATGGTGAGAATTCTCTAACTTTACTACCACAATACCATGGGAATTAGCATAGTTGGCTCAGCTAGCTGCTGGTGCAAGACACACTGGCTCCGGAGCCACCTCAGCTCCTGAAAATCCATTGCCAGCTTGTTGAAGCTTGATGTCCAATCCCCACAGGGCAGCGGATTTGACATCATCTTGAGTCATCATTTTTGAGAACTCCTCGTAGTCATAATTCAATAAGGCTTTTCCTCCAAACTCTTTGGGAAGATTTTGCTCATCAAAATATGTCCTCATGAGCTCCACGCTATCTTTATTTTTAGGGTACACAAACTTCACCTTCTGGAATGTCTTTGCATCCAAGAAATACTTGACAATCTGTATTGGAAGCAGAATACATTATATATCCTAAAAGAAGAATCGTACATAAAGGAACAAAGAAAAAGAAAAAGGGAGAAGGTGATTGGAATATAGAGAAATCTTGGTTAAATTCTCTCATTTTTCAGGGTGATTCCTCAAGATTATTTCAGCAGGTTTACCTAAGGTTGTGGAAAGCACTATGCAATGTTAGTCACACATAGTAGGAGCTGCTAGTGCTAGAAGCATCTATTCGTAGGATTACAATATTTTAAGCTACTTGGTCTAAACAGGGCATCCATCTATCTAACAAGCAACAATCATATGTTGCTCTTATCTTCAAGCGTATATTAGTGGTGAGGACACCAGACCCACAAATCAACATTCTAAAAAAGAGGGCTCTTGGTTCAAATAACCTTGTGCAGGAGGGAGTATAAACGGGTTTCTAGTTGTGGTGCAAGTACTTTAGTCAACTATTCTGCTATATTCAACTTATTTCTGCTAACATCACCTATGAGCCTCTTCTGGACAGAGAGCACATGAAAAATGGTCCATATTTGTTTTATTCTTTAGTTACTACTCATTCATTTAAGTATTTCAATTCTAGTGGTCATTATGCTATTTATTGATGAAGCAGAGTGCAATCAGGGAGGGTTAAACTCAAACCTTCCAGAATGCTTCAAAAATCCGGGGGGGATTGTAGAGAAATGCTATGGCGAGCCTCTCAGGGTAGTGGTTCTGCAAAATATTGATAGACTCTCGAGCAGATTTGATGGGCACATTGTTGGTTATTGACCACCCAGTGAAGTCGATCAACCATGACATTTGTTCTTGACCCTCTGGAAGGTTAAGGATAGCATTCTCTAAGAGATACACTAGATGTCGCATCTGATTATCCATAGATGTAGTGTTCTGCAGCATTTGGAGAGACATTAATTTCAAAAACTAGTAAGCACAAGAAATATCTGTGCTAGCTAAATAAATACTACCTGCATTCCTGGCCTTAGTATAAGAACACTCCTCCCATTTCGGTCATGAAAATTTGCTCTGTATATTTTTCCAGTCTCACCTTCAATTGCAACTTCATTCTGGCAACAAAATCGTTATATATGGTGATTTTCAATTGAACTATTATCAGAATTAATTTCTGGCTTTTGTAAGCACTACTGAACATGTGAAAATCAAACCCAACATACCCATTGAATTTCCTCAGGTTTAAAGGTTGATCTCCATTTGAGTGTCTCTTCCAACATTTTTTTTGATTTCTCTACATTCCAGTTCCTAGCTTCCAAATATCTCCTAAAGCATGCATTGGTACAAAACTGTAAACTACGTCCAGATAGGGGTCCAATTGCATCCTTAAGTTCATTGACCTGCATGCAAATTAATAATGACATCTACTATTTTCAAAGCTGAACAGAAAAATCTTATTTCTGTGGAACTGTAAAAGTAAAAATCAATTATGACAAAGGAGATCCTTTATCACAAAAACTGTTTCTATATATCAACTGGACACCAAAAGAAGCTATGCCATAGATAAAGTTCAATCATGAAGAAGAACCCGTCTGGTGCCTAACCCACGTGTTTGGGATTAGATCAGTTGAGTTAGACTGTTTGATAGATTTTCTACCAATGGAAATGATGGCTAGCAGGTGCAAAGCCGTTGTATTTTAAAAACTGAAGGAGCTTAACATAGTCAAATGAATTATTGTCTTCACAATCTCTGCAACTTCCTATTTATCATCACCTTTAACTCAGCCTGATGTGGATCATTCTCCTGATCATGATGAGAATTAGTCCAACGGCTAAGCATGGTCACTGCCTCTCTGGTAGTCTGATACCACAATTTGGCAACCAAGTTTAACCTACAACATCAAACATCACATAAGAACATTCAAATGTGTGTGTGTGTGTGTGTGTGTGTATTCTGTACCAGCTTTTACAGGAAAATGACCACTCAACAATCTGGCAAACAGGATGAGAAAGGCATGTATCACACGATAGAAAAAAACGACCACTTCTTTTTCTTTTTTAAATACAACATTAGAAATCCATTGTATATTATCAGATATCTAGATCAAATTCTGTGTTCACCTTAAGTACCAACCACCATTGACCCAAGTGATTATATATATAAGAACTACTAAAACAACAACAATGACAATAAATTGTTATGAATATTATTAATATACTGTTCAATTTTATTTTACATCAACAGATGAAGCATGAGTCATATAGCCCCTCCCCCCAGAAAAATTAAAATTACAATTGGACTTGTGTTAATATTCTCAAATTGAAACCATACAAATAAAATCAATCAGTATCACCTTAAGATATTTTAATTCCAATTATACGGCTCTAAAGTCTAAACTCAAATCTGAAGAACTAAGTTTTCATTCTGCTCCTTTCTCAGAGCAGAGGAAATGCAATTAGAACTTTGAGATTCACCTATAGTATCACATGATCCCCAAATCAAAAGCCTCTGCTTAACCAGTTAACCAACACAAACACCATTTATTTCCCTTAATTTTAGGTGGGAGGTATTTCATATTTCAAGATTAAAAAAAAAAAAATTCTTGAGCTTTCTTTTTCTTTTTTATCTCCAAACAAGTAACAAACTAACAACAACAACAATAATAATAAAAAATGAAAAAAAAATAATAATAACATCAAGATCTCAAAGTATTTCCAAGAGCAATCACTTGAGCTTTTCATACCAAATTAATTTATTAATAACCCAAAAAAAAAAAAAAAAAGACCCATCCGCTAATTCAAAAGACAGTAATTTGATCACAAAAAATAATATATTTGAACATAAAACATGCACATTTCAAAGAGAGAAAAATGTATATGAACTCACACAAAAGCTGAAGAAGCTAGACGCACCTCCTACTCCACCACAAGAGAGAGATGGGTTATCTAGACTTGGGAGTCTTCTTCACGGAAATAACATGGACACTACGATTAGAGTGGACCAGGTTGAAGAGAGAGAAGGAAAACTGTGTGAAATGAGAAGAGGGAAGGTTGGAGTTTCTATTGTCTTTTTGTGGCGGACACTGATATTTATTGGGTTTTAAACCAGTCCTAGTAGTAGCAAACTAGCAACAGCTTAGCAATATAGCATAGTATAGCATCCGTACGATGCGCTGACAAGTGACATGCTAAAGCCACCTGCTGTTCTGCTTTTTTTGGCTAGTGACAGGCACGACAAAACCGACCCTCCTCCAGTGGAACGAGGGAACTATAATACAAACTACAAAACAAGAGTAATTTTAGCTATACTAAATTTGATTCAATCTTTTATGACACAATTTATCATTGTGATTAATAAAAATATAATAATAGGCTATATGAAAATACACCATTATCAATTATAACCCGTCACATAACATATTGTACCATAAAAATGTGTCAAATTCGATGCCTCTTAGCATTACTCATAAAGCAAAGTAGATAGATCTGAATCAGATCTATTTTGCAAGAGAGAGATTTTACTTTTTCATTCACTTTTTACTGCACGTGCTGTACCAACTTTGAGTTACACGTGTGATTTAGAGAATCTCAATGGGATTGGTTTTTGGTTTTGCTGTCTGAAATGACAGGAAAGCCAGCCAGACTAATTCCAGTAATATTGGAGTTTAAACGAGACTAGCCCGACCAATTCTATTTTTTCCTTTTAGGGAAATGGCGTGCATGTACTTTTAATTATTTTTTATATTCACATTGATTTCTAAAAGTAAATAATAAGGTCATCTCATTCAAAAAAGAAAAAAAAATCTACTACATAAACAAATATACAACTTTTATCATAAATCTTCTCGTGATCACTTATAATTTTTCTTGTAAGATAATTATGAAAAAGTTGTAAATTTTTTTATGGTAATAACATGTAATTAACAAATCTGGAATCACGGTCATTTGGATCAGTAATTACCCCGTGTTTAGTCTAATCCAAATCCTTAATAATTAGATCTTTCAAGAGTGTGACTTGAAATTGATACAAATTTGGTTTGGGATTAAAAAGATGTTGATGCCCACTTTGGCAAAGAGAGCCAATAATAGAAGAAACCTAACAATATGAGAGAAAATAAAGAAGAAGAATTAGCAAATTGAGAAGAAAACCATCAAGACCAAATGGCATGAATAATGATCCATAAGCCTAAAATAGTAAAAGGGCATCAAAGAAAACAAGCGGGCTCAAAGGAGCTCGATGAAAGAAGTAGTAAACCTATGGGCATTATGAGAAATGAAAAGTAAGCAAAAATAGGCTGAAGGAGCCCAAAGGAAGGAACTAAGTAAATGGGATTGGTGGAAAAGCCTATAAACCCCGAAAGTAAATGATATAGTAATTTGGGTCGGGGAAGCCCAAAAAACTTAGCAGAAACCCATGGGAATGAAGAATTGGAATGGACTGGGGATGCCTGAGGAAATGAAATGGGCTAAGGATGCCCAAAAGAATAAAATGGGCCACGGAAGCCCTAAATGGATGAAATGGGCCAAGGAAGCCCAAAACAGTGTGAGTACAAGCCCAATGATAGTACTAGGCTATTGGAACTAAGTAGAAGGAAAGTGTACAGTAGGCTCAAAGGAGGCTCAGTAAGCACAAGTCAAATGATAACATGATAGAAACAACGGGGCGACATGGCAAAAGTGTTAGCCAAACCACAAAGAAAACAAGGGCTTGATTGAAGAAGGAAAGGTCCATGCCCAAGCAAAATCCAGCCCAAGGAGAAAGCAAAATACAAAAAACAAAGACCTAGTAACTTATCCACGCCACAAGAGGTTAAGAATGAGTGGCAAAACGGGCAACAAAGACCAGACAAGCCCCCAAGCCATGGCAAATGTATAAACGGCAGACAAGCCTTGGACTCACATGGAAGTGGAGCACGCACAAGACTTAGACATCAACCACTTGTACCTAGCCAATACAGAAGTGGTAGGCCATGAGTCAGAGGTAAGAAAGGGTACATTCTGGTGGTGGGGAGAAGGGGGAAACCTATTCTGGGATTCTCGCTTAAGCTCTTTTGGAGGAAATTCCCTGCTGGGATGACATACCACTCAAAAGAGGATAATATGAGCTGGAATCACTAGATGCATGCCATAAAGGTTAGTATGAGAAAATGTCTACTCTTATCCGGATGGGAATGCCATAGAGAGTAAGAAAACAAAATAAAACTCTTTTGGTCTAGATATGGAACGTGGTACTTCCAACACAAGTAAGTGGTGATGGTTGGGTAGCTGACAGACCAATGGGTGGTCTAGGAATGACACTTATACCAGGACAAAAGCAGTTAAGGGGTAAAATAATAAAAACCCGTCACGGCAGGCAGTATAAAAAGGGCATTAGCTGTGCACAGTAGGGACAACGAAGGGAGGAGAACAGAAGAAGGGGGAAGGAAAACAAGAGAGAAAAACAAGTAAGAAAATGAGTGAAAGATAAGAGAGAAAACTAGAAACTTAGAAAGGAAAAAAAAAAAAAAAAGGAAAAATAGAGAGTGAGCAAGAGTGTGACGGTGGGCATGGACCAATAGGCTATTCCCTTCTCTCCTTTTAACAGCCTGCTCTCTAGTGAAGATTAAGAAATTCAAGGACAAGCCATCTAGGTTTATTCTCTTAAAGTGGGCATTTTCTGTGGCAGGACTTCCCTATGAGACTGCCCACATTAAAGAGTGGTTCCCTTTCTGGACTTCACTTCATTGAGAAATCAAGCATAGCAGACTAAATTTTCTTTCTTTTATTGATCAAACATTAATATTATTTCCTTTTCTTTTTATTGTTATTATTAACTCATTTCTACCATATTTATATCATTGTATTATTTCCTCCTTTACCAAGAAAATGATTTAGTTTTTTTTTTTTGCTGACAACAAGCATATTCTTCTTATTTTTGTCATATTACACCTGTCTGCCATAACTTTTTTGTAACAGTATCCTCTGCCGTGGGCACATGTCAAAGGTCCTAGCAAAGGGGTTCTAGCTTGTGCATAAGCTAGCTTGGGGTCTGTTGCAGTCAAGCCACTCTCGAATCTCCTACCCCAGATCCATTGGGTCGTAACGTGGCAGGAGGCAGTCCAGCCTAGAGTTGCAAAAAAGGCCCACCACAAAAGAAAAATCCAAATTCAAAATCCAATTAAAATACATTGTTTGAATACAAATAATTTCTAATTCTAACACAAAAAATGAATTCAATTTTGAGTGAAATTTAATAAGTTCGGTAATACCTTAATCAATAATACTTTTAAATTTTTAGTGAAAGAGAAAGAGAAATCAAAGTAAATATGAAAGCAAAAACTAGCATAAATAAGTCGGATAGAACTAAGGAATTGACTAAATATGTTTAAAGCAAATCGAAGAGAACAATTTTGATGAAAGCTGTAGGGGCGCGATTTGAAGCCTAACCCCAAGATAAGTGGAAGGTTGACCCAATAGGCCCAATTCAATAAATTTGTAGAGAGTAGGTTGAAGAATTAGGTCTTTATGAATTGGACAACGGCTAGTATGGATTAAAAGATAACCAAACCAAGACAGTAAACGCAGAAGTGAATGAACTCATTGTCCGAGGAGACAATTTCTTGTATAAAACAACTAAACCGGGTACAAGTATCATTTTGATGGTTACAGTGTTCCCTTCTGATTTTTCAGATCCCCTTTTTTACGAAGGGTCTCTTACATTATATATATTTCCCTTTAGACCATTTTAATCTTACACTTGTTGATCATCTAAACCCTTAATGAAGTACCTGTCCCATCAGACACCCTTTTTAGCTTTCTGTGAGTCGTAGTAGCTAAGACAACATTGTTTATGGGTCTTCTCCACATAAATGTAGCCTGAAAAGCAGGTGCAGTACATTCAATGCGGTGGTAGTAGCTTTCCTCAAGATATTTTTGGGTTCCCCTCCTTCTCGTATGTCCATGATGTACGTCCTTGTCACTGGGGCTCGTTGGAAGGTCACCATGATTGTTAAAATACATATGTGAGCTGAATGTATCATACCCGAGGAGATATTCCTCCTCAGATCACCTTTAATTTCATTTGTTCCTTGATTATTAAGTTCCGAGTTTGAACCATTCATCGCCATTCATTCGTCTTCGGACTACTCACGCTTTCGGCTAAGGCCCAAGGCCCAATATATGATTTTGGGCCCTTAACTCTACAAAAGCTTTACTTAAATCTAACTAAAATTTATTTGAATCCAATATTGAATATTACTAAATTAAATACAAAAACATCTCTCATACTACTTGTCTTAAATAAAAATTCAAGTTGTGAGTTTTACCTTGGCTTACAACAAGTGAGGAGGTAGAGAGATTTAAATCTAGATTCTTTTTATAAAAGAGAGTGAACGATACTATTAAACCATAAGACTCTTACATTAAATATATCATTCACAAGGTTGAAAAATAATAGTATAATTTTAACTTCACATCCACAAAATAGTAGGCAATCTATCCTCTCCTTCTTCTTCTTCTTCTTCTTCTTCATCTTCTTTGATAAATAATACAAGAAGATTTAAAATTTATGAAGTCCATTCTATAATAATTATTTTTATCATTAAATCATAACACCAGTATACATGTTTTAAGCAAAGGCAACATGATGCATTTGAGGGCTTAAGGCGAAAAATGAATTGAGGCATTTTATATATTAAATATAATTAAAAAAAATAAAATAACTTAAACTCTATTATCTTGTGTTTAGATGCAATATTATTAATTAACATGAACTAAGTAAAATTGGTTTTTGGGAAAATCTATAAACGCTAAAAAAAAAAAAAATTTGACAAAACTTTTCATACCTATTGATGTGGCAAATCAGTAGTGGTAAGTAAAAAAGCGATGTTAGTGGTGAACGTAGATAAGAACTAGTAAAAGTTTGTCAACTCAACTGTTATGAAAAATGTGAAATTTTTTGTGTAATACTCTTATTTTTTTCACAACAAATTTTAAGTGTTAAGTTGTTACTAGTTTTAATTAGAATTCACCATTGAAATTACATTTTTAACCACCAATAATAGCTAGTAATAACCTGCCACTTAAGATTTATTGTGAAGGTATTGTAAAAAAATATTGTGAACGTAAAACTTCTCTTTTGATAAAAAAATATTATTTTATTTATTGGCTAATGCTTGGGCTTATTTAGTACTATTACAATGAAAAAAATAGCTCTATTGCTCAAAATGAAAATGACTTTTTTACTTGGGGGCCTTAGACAACTGCCTCTCTTGCTTATATGGTAGAGCCAGTTGTGGTTTTTAGTATAGTCAACCCCTCTATTGAAATTAACCAAAGAAAATGTATAATTAGTTAATGGGAAAAGTTAACAAATGCCATAAGAACATTGATTTAGCAATTATTTTTAGAAATTTTTTTATAGGAAAAGAAAAATAACAACTTGCTTTTTTAATAACTATTTATATTTCTCATAAAAATAATATTTTTTTAAAAAAATAATCGATTAATAAATTTATAAGGCCACTAGTAATAAAAGAAAGCCTAAAATATTAGAGCATTAGCATTGAGGGGTCTAAAACCTCCCAAGTTGCTAAAATAGCCACTAACCATCTAAAAAAGAGCTCCATTCAAGGATGTATACTTATATATTTTTTACAACACGTGAATAGTAAGTTCTTATATTTAGAACTTTTTATTCATGAGTTTGTAAACTAAAATAATATATTTTATTCAATTTTTCTCTCTCTCCCTCTCACTTTGTCTCACTCACTTTATATTTATATTATTATTTGATGGGATGATTTACATTATTTTAATGAGTGGTATATTCCTTAAAAGTTATTATGACTTTTGAGTGGAGTTGTAGTATGCCTTTGTATTAAAATCCATTTTCCTCTCCTCTATATATGTGTATGTGTTTGTTTCTCAAAAAAAGAAAAAGAAAAAAAGAATTATATATAAAAATAGAAACTAAAATATTAGATTTGTTGTAAAATAATACCGTAAAATTGATAAAATAATGTTTGAGAAGGTTTTTTTTTTTATTAATTTTTTGTTTTTGCATCTTCGGAATAATGCTGTAGAAGAAAGTCGAAAAATATCATTATGGCATGCCATTGCCAACTTGCTTAAAGTCATATCACAACTGCTTTACTTACTATTTTTTGTTTTGTTCTTTCTCGTTGCAAGTAATTCATTATACCATTCTAGAAAAGACAGTAGTGTTGAATTTTTTCCAACACAGCTTTGTATTATTCAATAGGCACTCGACACTAAAAATAATATTATAAATGGAAAGGAGGTAAAAACTTTTGGTGGCTACGATGGAAGAGCGCAGGAACATGCTTTGAGAAAGAAGGAGATACAAGAATATAGTATAAAGAAAACGCCAGGCAGGTGGGGACGAAGAAACTGTTATAACAAGAGGAATAACACGTGTGCATTTTTGCTAGGTAGTTCATAATTAACACAAATTAACGAGTTTATCAAAAAAAAAAAAAAAAAAACACAAATTAACGATGACCTGGTATTCACGGCTTGGTGATGCCGTTGACTATATAAAGTAAAAACAATTGGGTAAAATTAGCAGACAGTGTGTTTTACACACACTGCAAAAATACACCCAAAATGATTTCGTCTGTCACATTTTTAGAGTATTTGGGTAGCTTGTATTTTGCACATACTGCGGGTAATAAAAAAAATGATTGAATTTGACTTAAAAAAAAAACTTTTTATTGCATTGGTTAATATAAATATAGTTGAATTTAATTGGATGGATTTTATTTTTTTGATAATAGTTATATGGAGAATCTAAAATACAACACTTGTGGGGGGACAAGGATTCAAAAACAACTTATGAGATAGGTGAGGGCTCGGAAAGCCAAGAATCAGGGTTAAAGGGAGCATGGCGCAACCTAAGGGTGGAAAATGGTAACTTGGCGTTGAACAAAAAAGAGAAGAAAAAGGAAGGACAAAGTAGCCATCTCCTCTGCATTAAATACACTACAACCACTTAGCTAGCCGCATTATTGGGGAAGTGACTATGAACAGTGCCCACATAGCTCACACCTTAGTGTAAAGCCTTCTAATAAGGCTTTGATGGGACAGGTATCAGGAAAGTCTAATCCTAACCTTCCAAATGTAAAGTCCAGATGTATTTTGGCTAACTATATAAAGCCAAGAAGCACCTGGATCAATGGAGGCTGGTTTTGGGTGAGAGAAAAACAGAAAAGAAGAGAGAGATTATCCAATGGTAACCTCTTTCTCGGACCAAACCCGTGGACGAACACTTAGCCATTTCAAGGCTTTTTCTCATTGAATACACTTACTTCACACTTGAAACTGATCTGATTATCATTATCTATCATATAATTGGATATTTAAAGGTTGACCTTGCATCCCACCTCTAAAAATGAATTGTGTGAGCAATAAGTAACATGTTAACATCCACCTAATTAGTTAGTTATCTATCTATGCCCACCACAACACTTAAAAAGAATTATAAGTAAGTTTTGTTCTTAATAAAGATTAAAACACAAACTAAATTATAAAGATAATTATATATAATTTATCTTACATTTATATATGAAAAATTCAGGTGTATATTTGTTACAATTGGGATATTTTAATGGAAAATAATATTTGTAATTTATTTTCCCATTAATTGAAAATCCAATTCTTCATCATGAATTTTTGCTCATTAATGGATTTTTATTTAAGAATTACAACCATATCAAGCAGCCATTTTTATATCCATGATTTCATATTTGTTTGACTTATTTATTGTTTTTGCAACTCACTTATTGAGAGATACACCATTAGTCTGATCTCTGATGTCTCTTAGTTAGAAATGTTGTTCCTCATTCTTTATATTGTTCACTCATATTTACAGAAAAAAAGGAAAAAAAAAAAATTGTCTTTCTATAACTGTGTTACATGTATGGTTATCAAAATCCCGATTTGGATCCTACGACCCTAAGATTTTATGATTCCACCTGTTCAAAATTATCTAGATGTTTTAAGAATCTATAGTAGGATCGTTCCGATCGTTCAGGATCGTTAGGATCGTACAATCCTGACAATCCCAAAACGATGAACGATACTGGTTTCTTGTAATATTCTCTAACTTGACAAAAGGCTTACTTGGACCTAAATAAAAAATAACATCTCAATATACTTAGTTTTGCTATTCTAGGGTTTATGAGAAAAAACAAAGTACAAAATTTAACCGAAACATACCTACAACAATGATACTTACATGTTTGTAAAAGAGAGATAAATAAATATCGAGAAGTAAAATTTTTTTGAAGTAGATCTTTATTCTTCCTATCCATTGATGATTCATAGTTCATAATTAGAGAGACTGAGTTGAAATGAAGGAGAAAGTGAATGGTAGAAGAGGGAGATAAAGGAGAGTAAAGTAAGATAGGAGGAAAAGGAGAACAAATGGTGGTGGTAGGTGGGAATGGGAATATGGGTGGAGAGTAGAGTGTCACAATTTGAGGTTTTTGGCATCTTTAAATGATGCTTATAAATAGATGTAGTGATGTATGGTAATTATATCAAATGAATGTAAATTTTTGGTTTTTTAAGAATAAATGTATAGTTTATTTAAGAATAAATGTATAATTTATGTGATTATTTGACATACCAATGTGTTTTTTTTTTCCTCAAAATGTAGGATTTTACGATCTACAATCTGATCCTACGGTCCACAATCTCACCTACCTCCCACAATTTTACGCAGGATTTCGATTTTGACAACTTTGATTACACTTGAGTACGAAAGAGAATACCATTTCACAAAAATTTAGTAGACCTATCTATCCTATTTTTTTCCACCATTTTTTTCTACAAACTTATTAAAGTGACAAATTATAATTAAAGCAATATCACTTTTGCATTGACTTGTCATTTAAATAAATTTTATTGTTTCGTTGATCACAGTAAGACATACAAATCTTTTAATAAGTTTATGTGTCATTTATTTATCAATAATTATCTCATGTATCTAACATATCAATTGACTATTATCTCTCATAGTATATGAATCACACTTGATTGTGAAAATAATTTACATATTTTAAGAAAGATAATGCATATTCCACATGTGTGCGGAACTTCTCTTATACTTGTAGTTGAATTGACACCTCCTCATATATAAAGTGTTTAAAGGTCAATAGAAAAAAAGTTTAAACTGTGAAATTAGCAATGTATTATTATTTAAAAAAAATATCTCCTATACTTGCTAAGCATAAAATTTAAAAAATTTTAAGAAGGCATTGTAAAAGGCATTGGATTGGACCACCTAATAAATTAAAAGTAAAGGAGTAATAAATAACCAACGAGGGAAGTCAGCAAAAGACGAAAGAGAGCAATCTGACAACTGCAAAGGAAAAAAGGGTAAAGACAACAAGTAGAAAATCCAACAAATCAAATACCTACCCATTAGAAAGAAAAAGTCAAGTCCAAATAGCCTTTTTCGAAAACTGAAAATCAAACGCATGGGGACTGGGGAGGCATCTGATTCTATTAGAATTTGATCCCAATTGATGCTCAGAAAAACTTTAGAGTCATGAGAAATTATTTTAATGCCAAAAGTCCAAAACATAGGAAAACAAGTTAAATTCATGGAATAAAAAAAGAAAAGGAATATCTATATAAAGACAAGAAGATAGAGCATCCACTATATAAACATTCATTGCACTTATTCACTAATAATCTAATCAACAAAATTTATTAATTTGAAACACCATACAAGAGTTCAAACATGTCGGACAAGGATCAATATCCGACCGCACGCTCATCACATCACTTCTAATTGACACTCTTCATTATCAGTTGTTAAGACTTGAGAGTTGAGAATGACAATGTACATGACGTTATTGGAAAAAAGAAAAAGAAAAAGAAAAAGAAAAAGGAGGGGCGAACGGAATGAATTCTCTATCTAAACGTTATCACATTTACCTATTCAAGAGTAGCTGATCTATAAGGCGATATATTTGATGCTTTCATTAATGCCAATCAATTACATTTCATTTTGCCTTACTCGGGGACGTTTTTCACTCATATGATATGACCAAAAAATGAAAAAAATATGCCAATTTTTTTTTTTTTTTTTTTTTGTTCTGATATCCTATCAAATTGCAAACGGCATATAAATTTTAAATAACTTCTTCCACGAACTCGAGAAGAAGTAGAAGGCCAGTCGCCGAAGTGAGTTTGGCATTTGTAGTTTACTTTATTTGTTAAAAGCTGAGTCAAAAAAGAAAGAAAGAAATTTATTATTTTTATATAAAAAAATTAATTAATTTGTTTATTTGGTAAAATGTGGAGAAAAAAAAGGGACTAAAACGGACTAATCAAGTTAGTATTGAAGTTCCTTGAAATCACTTGTTAACTCAAGATCTACTTAGTAAACACTCAATGTGCAACTTGGTATACATACTCGAGTAACACACGCTCAAACAATCAAATCCTTATAATTTGGGGTATCACAACTACCCCCACTTAGATTTCTAACATTCTTATCAAGATCCATGTTGTGATGCAGTGACCTCGAAGCACATAGAGTTATTATGTATGGTCTAATACCAATGTAGGATTGAAAAGTATACATTTGCTTAGTATTAGATCACAAATAACCAATAAATCTATGAGGGTTTAGGCACGTACCACTAAAAACCATGACCAATAGTAAACATACACACGCGCACTTGGCACATAACACAAGCGAGCCTTCCTCTTCATGCTCATCCTTTTAAGATGACTTTTGATTAAAAAAAATATTGGTGTATCATTGTAATATATATACCCTTCCCCTCACAAGGGCTGCCCACCCTCCTATGAGAGGGGGATTATTTATCACAAGGATACCTAATATTCAGTGGCGAAGCCACGTTAGGACCAAAGGAGGCCTTGGACACCCCAAAGTTTTTGGAAAAAAAATTAATATATATATATATATATATATTTTTTTTTTTTTTTTGAGTTATCCTAGCTAATTTGAAATCTCTCTCTCTCTCTCTCTCTCTCTCTCTCTCTGTGTGGCAACTCAACTCTTGTTCTCTCAACTGCTCTATTCACCTTCTTCTTTTTTATTTTTGTTTTGTTTTTTTCACTTTTTTCCTCTGGGCTCTAGTTTCCATCATTTACAATGTCACAAAGCTTTCGTGTGAATAGTAAATGTAGACAGTAGACTAGGAGTCCATTTAGGAATAGCTTATTTAGCTGAAATTAAAATTTTTTTACTGAAAATATTGTAAATAAAACTAAAATGTGGCTGAAATAGTACAATAAGACCTATAAATAGTACCAACAAGTATAATAAGACTTGATGAGGTGCTAATTCGTCAATCGTTGTATGTGCGTCCGGGTGGAGTCGTCGTCCCTGGTAGTCACCTTCCGGTGTGGAACGATAAACCAAGGTTCCGGGTGGTCACCGGTGTGGTGCCTGCCACAACGGCTCCGATGCTAAAGTCAGTGAAAGAATCTTCTGGCTGAAAAAATGAAAGGAAGAAAGAGTATATGTTTTTTTCTGTGTACCTTTTGGCGCTGAAGAGATCGTATTTATATATATGCGCTTGCCATTCTAGCTGTTGCAGCTATTATGGCCACTTTAATGTGTAACGCCTCACTCCTATTTATGTTGGTCTTGATTGTGCTTCCAACGGTCTGTACAGCTATCTTTGTAACCGTCCAAGCTTGTCATTTAATCGTATTGAATATTGCCTTTACTTCTGTCGTTAGGACGGTTAACTTCGTCAGTGATGGTAAGTTCGTCAACTCCCATTGCCTCGTCATCAGAATGAGTCCGTCCAAGAATGACGTGCTCGTTGGTCCCATCAGTTGCCCCCGGATCGTCTTGACGACCTTAGAAGGTGAGAGGTCTGTGAGCTGTCAGTGACTCTTGGGATCTTACTCCGTATTAATTGCTAAGTGGCGGCGCCACACACACCGTGGCCACGTGGCTTGCTCTGATTAATGTTCTAATTATATGGCTCTTGGGTTTCCCGCTAATTTCTGTTAAAAAAAGTTTTGGCCTTTAAGTTGCTTTTTTTTTTTTTCTCGAAAAACTACCCATCAAAACTACTTCGAACATTTTCTCCTTCTCTTTACCTTACTTTATTTTTCCCTATACCTACATTTTCTGTACTTCCATTTTTTCCGATCCTTTTTGCGATTACACGGTGGTGCTGTTGAGTCTTCCTTTTAAGGTACGTTTATCTTCTCTTGGCTCTTCTTTTTCTTTCTTTCTGCGTTGCGTCAAAACTTACAATTTCTGTTTCTGTGTTGGCATTCTGTGTTCTTAGTGTTTATTTCCCTTTGTTTTTCTTTGCACTTGGTGTTTTTATGGTTAGTGGTTCCGAGGTCAGGGTAGAGTGCCCCTCAATCTCTTTTTTCTTTGCACGTTTAGGGGCTTCTTTAGGCGTTTCTCATACCTTTCCTTCTTTGGTGGGGAGTTTCTCCTTTGAGGGTAGTGGTTTAATCGTTGCCCTAGGTGAGTTACTTCCTATACTCAGTCAATCGCATAGTTGGTTCGTGACCTTAGTGGGTGATAGGACGAGGATGTCTGAGGTTCGATCCAGTGAGCTCGACACTGGGTTGTCTTCTAGTGGCGACCTGGTGGGAGGGGATACTGCCGCTTCTACCCCTCGCGAAATTAGGGCTTTTCATGCCTTTGGCAAGATGTGTAGCTTGGACGGTGACACGCTCGCCAGATTTGGGGATAGGTTCCAATTTACTGATAGGGTTAGGGTTCGTCTTCCCCGAGAGGACGAACGGGCTTGCCACTTTCTACCCGGGGAGGTATGTTTCTATGAGGCCGCCTTTTTGAGTTGGCTTAGGTTCCCTGTCCACCCGTTCATCATGGAGTTTCTAGGCCGTTTTGGTATTGCTCCTGGGCAACTTATGCCCAATTCGTGGAGGATAGTGGTCAGCTGTATGGGGATATGGCTGGCTGCTACTGACGAGGATATGATTAAAGTGGACGAGCTCGTCTACTTATACCGTTTGAAGGAATCCAAGGAGTACGAGTATTATGAACTAGTGCCATGGGAGAGGAGAACTAGGGTCGTCAAGGATTTGCCCTCGTCATTCAGGTACTGGAAGTCCCGGTTCTTCTTTGTGTCCGGGGACGATTGGGAGACCCCGTCTGGCGGGGTGTGGGGTGAAATCCCAAGGCTGCTTCGTCGGTGGGGGACCCCGAACTTAGGTGCGTCAGTACTTTCATCAAATCCTTAACACTTTGTTTTCCAGGGCCATTTTATCGTCATTAATCTTGATGTTCGTTGTACTGTGCAATTAAGAGGCGGCCCAAACTGAAAAGTAGGTACAGAGAACGTGTTGAGAAGGCTATTGAATATTCGTAGACCATTGAGGACTTTGACAACCTCGTGGATCCCCGAACCCTTGCCTTTTACTGTCTTGGACCTGAACCGTCTGCTTTCGTACTTCGCTCGCTTGAGATAGAGGAAAAAAAGAGTAAGTGTTTATGTTCGTCAGTAACAACCTTTGTGTGGATACTTGTCTTGACGATCTTTCTTTGGCAGGGATGACAACAAAGTTTAATCAGAGTATGTATGCTCGGATGAGGGGTAAGAAGAATGAGCCGCTGTCCAACCTCAGGGCTAAAACGGTGCGGGTGACGAAGAAGGGTGCCCCCGTTTCGATGACGACCCCGCTGACCCCTGGTGCCTAATCTACAAGGACGGTTTCTCCAGACACCTCGGTGGAGGAGATTACCCCTTTGAGAAAAAAGCAACGAGTAGGGGACAAACAAAAAGAAAAGGTTGACTCTGGGGCTTCTTCTGTCTGGGATGACGAAGGAGTCGCACTGTCAAAGGCGCATGAGATATTCACTCCCGAGGACATGAAGGTGCTTTCGGGCATTCCTGCGAAAGAGCTTGTAGGTCGTCACCTTCACAAGCTCGTGCAGGTACTTTTGCTGACTTGCCTTCTTCAACCCTCCCTTTATTCTTTTTTTCTTTCTTTTTTTCTCCATTTTTTTTTAGGTGTTGGGAGAAAGCCTTCATATTACCTCCGAGTATTTTGCTCAAGAAACCAAGGTCGTCTCAGCATTGTCAAGGGTGGAGCATCTAGAGGCCGAGAATTCGAAATTGAAGAAAGACTTGATCGCTGCAATGAGGGAGACCAATGTCATGAAGGAGAAACTTAAAGTAATGAGTGACGATCTTAGGGCCGAGCGTCAGTTGCTGGTGGAGAAGGATGAGCAATTGATGGTGGCAAAAGAGAAGATCAAGACTATTGCCGCCAAGGCCGTGGAAGCCTTCCAGCAAACTGACGAGCATAACACAATGCTGTTTAGCTGGTACTTTAAAGGCTTCGAGCTTTTGAGGCGTTACCTCGTCAAGCATCCCGTTGGCGTCGACATGGAAAATCTGGACTTGGAAGAGGTCGACAGAGAAATGACTGCTGACGAGGCCGCTCCATCCATGGCAGTGGAAGGTGATCCCCCCGAGGCTACTCCTGTGCTCCCAACTGACGAGGCTACTCCGGATGCATGATCCTGCAAACTTTGTGAATCGTTTTGTAAAGGGATTTTCCGTTTGTTTTTATTTTTATTGTTTTTTCTTGATGACGAAGGCCTGGGTGCCCTGGCTTCTATGTGAAAACAATGTTCACTTATGTTTGTAACCTGATGTTTCATGGGTTTTTTGTACGAACACAGTGGTGGTTACCCGTTGTTTTGGGCTTCAAACTATAACGCTTTGGCTATATTTTTTAAGAAATGTCAATCTCTTTTCAGTCAATGTTTGATTCTTGTGCAATTTGTTTACGATTTCCTTAGTAACATACATCTGTTGGCCTATTATTCCTGATACTCAGTGAAATTTTCGTTGGCTGACTATCCTCTTTTCGAGGTTTCGTTAGTGACTTACATCCGTCATGGTAGAATTTAGTAACCTAGCCAAATTTTAGTTGGCCCTTTTTTTTTTTTTTTTTGACGCATCACAACCTTGAGGTTTCGTCAGTAACTTACATCTGTTAGGGTAGAATCTTGTTACTTAGCCAAATTTTTGGCGCATTATACCTTTGAGGTTTCGTCAATAACTTACATCCGTCAGGGTGGAATTTTGTTACTTAGCCAAATTTTTGGTGCATTATAACCCTGAGGTTTCGTCAGTAACTTACATCCGTCAGGGCGAAATCTTGTTACTTAGCCAGATTTTTGGCACATTATTCCCTTGAGGTTTCGTCAGTAACTTACATCCGTCAGGGCGGAATCTTGTTACTTAGCCAAATTTTTGGCACATTATTCCCTTAAGGTTTCGTTAGTAACTTACATCCGTCAAGGCGGAATCTTGTTACTTAGCCAAATTTTTGTTGGCCTTTTTTTTTTTTTTTTTTTTTTTTTTGGCTAGTCATTCATTCACCGAATCATACTTTTATTGCTTTTGAGGGTAGTGAATACAACATCTTCTTACATCGAAGGATGGTATTTCTTCAAATGCTCTATGTTCCAAGGTCGGGGAAGCTTCGGGCCGTCTAGTGTTTCCAGATGGTAGCTGCCTTGTCTGGAGTAGTGCACGACCTTATAGGGGCCTTCCCATGTAGGGCCGAGCTTCCCCTGGGTAGGATCCTTGGTTGCCAGGGTGACCTTTCGTAGGACCAGATCCCCGATGTCGAGTCGTCTAAGTTTTACCCTCTTGTTGTAGTAATCGGCCATCTTCTGCTGGTACCTCGTCATCTTGTTGAAGGCTCTATCTCTGACTTCGTCGAGGCAGTCCAGGTTGATCATCAATTCCTCATCATTGTTCCGTCCCTGGAATATTTCTCGTCTGGTACTCGTCACTCCGACCTCGACCGGGATTACCGCTTCGGTGCCATAAGTGAGTCTGAATGGGGTTTCTCCCGTTGGAGTTCTTGCTGTAGTCTTGTAGGCCCATAGGACATTGGGCAACTCTTCAGGCCATGCCCCTTTAGCCTCGTCCAGCTTAACCTTGATGATCTTCAGTAGTGTTCGGTTGGTTACCTCCGTTTGTCCATTCGCTTGTGGGTGTCCTGGGGATGAGAATTGGTTCTTAATCCCTAGCGCCGAGCAAAATTCTCTGAAGGTCTGGTTGTCGAACTGACGTCCATTGTCCGATATGATCGTGTGTGGAATCCAGAACCGGCAGACTATGTTCTTCCACACGAAGTTTTGGACTTTTGCCTCGATGATGGCTGCTAGTGCCTCTGTCTCGACTCACTTGGTGAAGTAATCAATGGTGACGAGCAGGAACCTTACCTGTCCTTTCCCTTGGGGTAGCAGTCTGACGATGTCGATTCCCCATTACGCGAAGGGCCACGGCGACGTTATTGCCGTTAATCTCTCGGCTGGAAGGCGTTGAACGTTCCCAAACCTCTGACACTTGTCGCATCTTTTGACGAGTTCCCGTGCGTCAACCTGCATTGTAGGCCAAAAGTAACCAGTTCTGATAATCTTACTTACCAAGGATCTGGGGCCTGCGTGGTCTCCACATACTCCGTCATGAGTTTCTTTCAGGATGTAGAGTGCTTCTTCTTCGTCTACACATTTCAGGTAAGGCATGCATAACCCCCTTTTGTACAGGGTGTCATTCAGGATTGTGAATCTAGCCGCTCTTCTCTTTACTCTTTTGGCCTCCTTGACGTCCAGTGGGAGGTGTCCGTCCTGAAGGTAAGATATTATTGGCGTCATCCAGCTGCGAGTACCATGAATCATCAACAGGGAGGCTTCTTCTATGCTGGGATGATTCCGGACCTCCATGTATACGTCAGTGCTTGCGGGGTTTTCCTCTGAAGAGGCCTGTTTCGCGATTTCGTCAGCCCTCATGTTCTGGTTCCTTGGGACTTGCTCAAATTCCACTCCCTCAAACCCCTATGCTAAACACTTCGTCAGTCTGAGGTACTTCTGCATCCTTTTTTCCCTTGCTTCATACTCTCCCTTTATCTGCCCTACCACCAGCTTTGAGTCGCTTTGGAGAAGTATGTTTTTCACCCCCAAAGCTTTCGCGACCCTGAGCCCAGTGAGTATTCCTTCATACTCAGCTTCATTGTTGGTGGCTGGAAATCCTAATTGCACTCCATACTTCAGCGTTTCTCCTTCGGGGCTAATGATGATGACTCCTACACCCCCTTTCTTTTGAGATGACGACCCGTCAGTTTGCACCGTCCACAGCTTCAAGTTGTCCGTGTTCCCATTTTCGTCATCACTGGTGAATATGGCGATAAAGTCTGCTAGAGCTTGGGCTTTAATGGCTGTCCTAGAACGGTACTCAATGTCGAATTGGCTTAGCTCAATTGCCTACTGAACCATCCTCCCGGCTGCCTCTGGCTTATTCATAGAGTTTCTGATGGGTTGGTCCGTCATCACCACAATGGGGTGTGCTTCGAAGTATGGTCGCAGCTTTCGCGATGCCACTATAAAGGCGAAGGCAATCTTTTCGATCTTGGGATACTTGGCTTCAGCTCCTTGAAAAGCCTGACTGACGTAGTAGACTGGAAGCTGTTTCTTGTCCTCGTCGCGAATTAGTGCTGCACTGACGGCTGTGCTTGACGCTGCTAGATACAAATACAAGTTTTCTCCTTCTTTGGATGGACTCAGTAGAGAAGGGTTGCTCAGATGAGCTTTGAGTTCTCGAAACGCTGCTTCGCATTCGTCAGTCCAGACAAAGGCCTGCTTCAACGTCTTGAAGAAGGGCAGGCATCTGTCTGTTGCTTTAGAGATGAACCTGTTGTGGGCTGCGATACTCCCCGTGAGTTTTTGGACTTCTTTGACAGTTCTTGGGGATGTCATGTTGAGAATAGCCTGTACTTTTTCTGGGTTTGCTTCTATCCCCCTCTGGGACACCATGAACCCCAAAAACTTCCCCGAAGCTACTCCGAAAACACATTTGTCAGGATTCAACTTCATCTGATATTCTCTGAGGGTGGTAAGCGTCTCCTTGAGGTCGTCCAGATGGGAAAATTCTTCTTTACTCTTGACAAGCATATCGTCTACGTATACCTCCATATTCCTGCCAATTTGCTTACGGAACATCATGTTTACTAACCTCTGGTAGGTTGCCCCTGCGTTCTTCAGTCCGAAAGGCATTACTTTATAGCAATACAACCCTTGACTAGTGATGAAGGCGGTCTTTTCCTGATCTTCCTCAGCCATCTTTATCTGGTTATACCCCGAGAATGCATCCATGAACGTTAACAGCCTATGCCCAGCAGTGGAATCCACCAACTGGTCTATTCGTGGCAAGGGAAAGCTGTCTTTCGGGCAAGCCTTGTTTAGATCCGTGAAGTCCACGCACATTCTCCACTTTCCACTGGCCTTCTTTACTAAGACGACGTTGGCGAGCCACTCTGGATAGTGAACCTCCCGGATGAATCCTGCATGTAACAACTTGCTGACCTCGTCTGTGACCGCTTGGTTTCGTTCAAGTGCGAATACTCGTCGTTTTTGCTAGACGGGTTTTACCCTCTGATCCACATTGAGTCTATGCTGAATGATTTCCTCTGATATGCCAGGCATGTCCTCGTGGTTCCAAGCGAACACGTCTAAGTTCTCCTTGAGTAACTGGACGAGTTCAGCTTTCATCTCTGGAGTCAGCGTCGTCCCTATCCGGGTCGTAAATGTGGTTTCACCATCAACCAATCCAATTGTCTCCAGGGGTTCCACTTTTTCTCCCTCCTTCTCCTCGATGATCCAGGTGTGGTTTTCTTTAGAGGCTAGCACAGCCTGGTAGCATTCCCTAGCTAATACCTGATCACCTTTTGCCTCGCCCACGCCGTCTTCCGTTGGGAATTTTACCTTCAGACAATATGTGGATGTGGCCGCTTTCCAACGGTTGAGCGTGGGTCTACCGACGATTACATTGTAGGATGAGGGGCAATCTACTACCAAGAAGTCTGTCTGACGAGTCAACTGTTTGGGATGAGTCTCGACTGTAACTGTTAACGTCACTATGCCTTTAGGATATACCCTGTCCCCGCTGAAACTGACGAGCGCAGATTCAAATGGTCGCAGTCTTTTTGGGTCCAGGTTCAGCTGCTGGAAAGTTGATAGGTAGATGATGTCTGCTGAACTGCCGTTATCTACAAGGACTCTCCTGGTGTTGAACCCTTCGATCACGAGCATAATTACCAGGGGGTCGTCATGGGGCTGCTTCACTCCCCTGGCATCTTCTTCTAAGAAATACATGTCCTAGTTTATCCGTCTATGCTTGAACGGAGGCACCTTATAAATGCTGTTCACCTGTCTCTGATGCGCTTTCCTAAGGGATTTAAACGACCCACTTGTGGATGGACCGCCACGATCATTTTTATTTCCCCTCGGATGCTTGGTGGGTCCTGCAAGGTGTTACCCTCGTCCCTAAGTGCATTCCCGCGCTGGTTCTTATTGTCGCCCCTGGGCCTGCCGGGCTTTCCCTTCTTGACGTACTTCTGCAACTTCCCCCTCCTAATGAGTTCTTCTATCTGCTCTTTTAGGTCTCTGCACTCCTCTGTGTAATGGCCGTAATCTTTGTGGAATTGGCAGTACTTTTTCTTGTCCCGGACGTTTGGTGACGAATGTAACGGCCTCGGCCACTTGAAGTAATGCTCGTCCTTAATCTCCGCTAAGATCCTGTCAACAGGCATAATCAGTGGGGTGAATTTTACCGTGCGTTGGACTTTGTCGTCCCTTCTTCTGTCCCCGTCCATGCTTCGACGATCTTGCTGGTCTCTCTTCCTTCCCCTACGATCGTCTTCCCCTTTTTTTGGATCCCCTGCCTGTCCCACATCTCTTATGGCGGCTAGCACGTCCTCTGCATTCATATATTTTTAAGCCTTCAAAAGCATTTCTGCCATCGTCTGGGGAGGGTTTTTTGCGAGTGAAACCACAAATTCTCTGGATTTCAGACCTGCCTTAAAGGTCGTCAACTGTACTTTATCATCTGCCTCGTCCACCTCCAAGGTCTCCCGAGTGAATCGCTTCACATATGATCTCAGGGTCTCCTTCTCCCCCTGTCTAACGGTAAGCAAGTAGTCTGCTGGCCTCTTGGGACGCTGTCCGCCGACGAAGTGACGCAAAAATGTGTTACTCAATTGCTCGAAGGTATCGATGGACGATGCTGGTAATTTTGTGAACCACTCCCTTGCAGCCCCTTTGAGTGTAGTAGGGAAGGAGCGACATAATATCTCGTCAGGAGGCTGCTGAAGGCCCAAGGTAGTTTTGAAGGTGTTGAGGTGATCTTGGAGGTCCTTGAGGCCGTCAAAAGGTTCCAGCTGGGGAACCCTAAATTTCGACGGAACCGGGCATCCCAGAACCGCCGCAGTGAATGGCGAGTCCGTTGCTCTGACCATCCTGTCCAAGCTCTGGTCCGTTCTGCCCCTAATTGTGTTCCTAAGCTCGTCCATTTCCCTCCTCATCTCTCGGAGGAGATCGGAATTCTGCCCATCCGACGCGGCTTGCTCTTGGCGGTTACTCCTTCCGTTACTGTTTTCCTCACCTTCCTGATTAGTTCTGGTCCGATTTTCCTCCCGTTGAAGCTGCAGCCTCATCTCCTGATTCTGCCTGGTAAGTTCTTCAACTATGGCTGCTAGGGCTTGGACTTGTTGAGCTAGGGCTGTTGAGTCCTGGCCGGGCTCCATCCAAATGCACAAGTTGGAGGGATATCAAAATAGACCCTTTCGATTCCCCACAGACGGCGCCAAACTGATGAGGTGCTAATATGTCAATCGTTGTATGTGCGTCCGGGTGGAGTCGTCGTCCCTGGTAGGTGGAACGATAAACAAAGGTTCCGGGTGGTCACCGGTGTGGTGCCTGCCACAACGGCTCCGATGCTAAAGTCAGTGAAAGAATCTTCTGGCTAAAAAAATGAAAGGAAGAAAGAGTATATGTTTTTTTCTGTGTACCTTTTGGCGCTGAAGAGATCGTATTTATATATATGCGCTTGCCATTCTAGCCGTTGCAGCTATTATGGCCACTTTAATGTGTAACGCCTCACTCCTATTTATGTTGGTCTTGATTGTGCTTCCAACGGCCTGTACAGCTATCTTTGTAACCGTCCAAGCTTGTCATTTAACTGTATTGAATATTGCCTTTACTTCTGTCGTTAGGACGGTTAACTTCGTCAGTGATGGTAAGTTCGTCAACTCCCATTGCCTCATCATCAGAATGAGTCCGTCCAAGAATGACGTGCTCGTTGGTCCCATCAAGACTCATAAAAAAAAAAATAATAATAAAAAAAATTGATTTTTTAAGCGATAACTAACACAACCTTAATAACCCCGTTTATGAGCATGTGCTCAAAACCTCTAGAATATCTACAAAAGCAAGTGAGTGGATTATAATTTGTAGCCGTGTTGCCTTGTGTAGCATTCCCACCTTCCCAGGTACTTTTCCTTTCATCTTTTTTATTATTTGACTTTTCTTTTTCATATATTTATTTCTTATTAAAATAATCTGTATATCATATAACATACGTACCTATTAAAATATAGGATTTAACTTATTTTTGGTACTTTTTAAATATGAATTTTTTTTATTAATGAGAAACTGCCACATCACCCACTAACTAAATAAAAGGTGGAGATTAAAATCCACTATTACTTGTTATTTTATATTTAAAATAAAAGGACACGTCCAGTTAAAAAAGTACTGGAAGTAAGTCAAACACTAAAATATAATACTATTATCATTTTTTTTTTGGCTCAAATACTATTTATCATTGATAATTAAAATTATATGCACATTACTATTTCAAATTTTATATATAGTATGTGGGTTTCAGTTAGCTCAACTTGTAAAGTATCTGATAATTGTATAAGAACTTGAGGTTTAATCCCCGCCTACAATAAAAATTGATTGGTGTCTTGGTCTAACGATAAAGAGTTATCATCAGGAACGGACGCTATAGATTGAAACTCTCTCAAAAAATATTTTATATATAGTATGAAATATGTATATAATTAATTTGATAGTACCTAATGATTCTCTTTGTTTCTTGATTGTAATAAGGGACCATAAAAAAAATGGATGTAATTTACACACACACACACACACACATATATATTGTCTAATTTTATGTGTGCCTCCCAATGATGAATTCCTGGCTCCGCCATTGTTAATATCAGCTTCTCTTAATGGGGTACGCTGATGTTTAGAAAAAATGAAACCTAGGGTTTTTTCAAATATTAAGAATGAAAAGGGGATCTAGCCGTATATTTAAAGTAAACATTCATTCATTGTGGATTGAGCTTAAAACTCTATGCTCTACCTCAATATTAGATTGGGCCACAAGTTGAAAGAAAACAAGGTATACTAAGTGCAATATTAAATATGATCATAAGATATTAATCGACCCTGAGTATATTAAATGAGTCACATCTAATTTGTTTTATAAAATGGAAGCCCAATTCTAACACAACTTGCAAATGAGATATCTCCAAAGCATCATTTTTTAAAGTGCTTCCCAAACTTGATCTAATGTCTTTCAAGAGAATTGGGCTTCTCTCTAAACCATGGCTTATGCACACTTTGGGAATCACTTTATAAAATGATGCTTTGGAGATATCTCATTTGCAAGTTGTGTTAGAATTGGGCTTCCATTTTATAAAAAATGATGCACAGTTGACATTATAAATACACACTAAGGAACAGAGTTTTCTTTTCAAAGCCTCCACTAATGAGCACTGAGGGAGGAAAATAACAAGGGACCAAAAGACCTGAGAAACAAGCACTTAAACCCCAATTGCATAAGCCATGAGAAGCACAGTTTGACGCTCGTCTATCTTGTACTGTAAGACTTCTCTCTAAACCATTTAGTTGGACTTGGGCTTATATGTCCCATTAGAACTTGCATTGGTCTCTGGTTGGACTAGTGGCATATTTGGGTCAAGAGGTTTTGACTTCGGCCATTAATATTATTTAGAACTCCTGCGGGAATGATTTGGAAGATTTAAAACCCAAAATAATGGTGCAAATCACGGCTAAAACTCCTGAAATCATAAATGCTAAATAGGAATAGAACTTGCTATTCGTTTATAACATGGGATCGGGTTGGTAGGATTTGAATTGGGTTGGAATGGGTTTTCTAAGCTCGGGAAAGGCCCAAGCCGAAGCCCACTTCTTTTTTCCTTAAACTTCTTTTCTGTTATTTCTTTTCTAATATCAAATATCATCACACACTTATTAGTTATTCTACATCATGGTACAAGTACATCCTATTTCATGTTTTAAACGTGGACATCAAATGTGAGAGTACAATCATCGTTTCTTATTTGGATAATCTTTTTATTTAACTAATCTCTCTATCACTTCACACTTCAACTCACTTTCTCACCAAAGATCCAATACTAATTCGTGGCTGGGCTCCACTTTAAAGAGGGGCATGGATAGAGCGGCCTGATTAGGGGTGTCAAATGGGTGGGTTTGGAGTGGGCATAATTGGGTTAGGTATATAAAACCCATTCACCAATTAAAACCCTTTTAACTAATTGCTTCTAACCCAAACCCAACCCAACCCAACCCAACCCAATTATAATGGGTAAACCCCAACCCATCCAATTACTCAATTATCAAAATTACTAAAATGCCTCTAAAGTGAAAATGATCAAATTACTCTAAAATCTTTAAAAATGACCAAAATATTTTAATTTACATTTTTTAAATGACACATAAACATTTTAATTTTTTTAAAAAGCCACTTCAGAAAATTAAAAATAAAATTCTGAATTTATAAATTAAGGAAATTAAGAGGAAATTAAGGATGATGATTAAAGAAACCCAGTAGAGTAGTAAATCACTGATTTGTTTGAATTAATAGTAATTATCAGATTAAGATAAGAACAAAAACTTTACGGTTCTAAAACTCGCATAATTACATGAAAATACCAATTAGAGACCGTTAAGGAAATCTAGGGCATGTTTGGTAAACTGTAATAGGCGCTGTAATGTAATAGTTATTCCTATGGTTTAGTTATGTTTTAGTTTGGTTATGTTTTTATTACAAGGAATAGTCATTCTTTATGAATAGCTATTTTACAAAATGAGGAATAACTATTCCTCTTTAAAAGATTGTATTAGCTATTCTTTAGTAAGTGCAATAATTTCAAAACTTAATATATTTCTAAATAAACAAACTTTTCATATACATCTAACAATTATAAAAATAAAAAATCATAAAAAATAACACATATCTCTCTTAAATTTAAAAATAACAATTTTTGAGGAGATATAATTGTATGAGTAAGATATTTCCTAAAATAAATGTTAAGTTTCATTCTAATGTTATAACTCACAACCAAACTAATGAATAGGTTTAGTTATTACATTACAATACACTTTATTACTAGTAATAAAAATTACAATTCATGTCGTAATCTCTATTCAATGTATCAAACGTATCCCTAGGGTTTTAGAAGATTGACCTAGCAGCATGGGAATGCTTGATATCGTAGTAGCCAGCGTGGTGGCCCAAATCGTCGACAATGACTCCGGAGCCAACGAGGTCAGGAAAAGTGAATTGTTTCTAGATGATCTTCTTGGGTTCGACGGCGGGGTAGAAACCTGGGCGGTCGACGATGTTGATTGCAGTTTTGGGGAGCAAATTGATCGCGATATGCCATTTGATTTTGCACATCTAAGATTGAGGTTGAAGAGGAAATTAAGGAATAGGAATTTGATCATGTGAAATTTATGGGTTTGCTGGAGATGGATTGGTTACTGTGTTTATGGGTTTATTTCTTGGGTTGATTTATGGTTTGGTTTGTTTTGGTTTCTTGTTTCTTGTTTTCCTGGATTTGATGGAGATTAAACTTTCTCAGAGTCCAAACAGTGCAAAGTGGTGAATAGAAAGAAAGAAAAAAGATCAGTGGGTCTCCGACTAAAATGTGATTGGAGGCCGAGAAAATGAGGGAAAATGAAAACCTTCGTCAAACACTGAAATGTCTGAGGGTTTTTTTTATTTATTTTTTTATGGGAAGGGCTAAGTTGAATTTGGGTATATTGTTTTTGGGTTAAATGGGCTTCAATGAGTTTTTAGTTAAAACCAAATAATCACTGTGTCTAATTGGGTTGATGCCCATTTAATTAAACTAACTAATAATTTGGTGGGTTTGTGTTCAATTAGAGTGGGTGGGTTTGGGCTTACTTTGCCACCCCTAGGCCTGACTGAAGGCAAGCGATGGTAATTTATGTGTCTCGTGTGGCCATGTGTAGCCTTGGTTTAGTGGTTTGATTTGGTTATGAGATTTGATTGGAAGTGATTTTGTGGTGTTCCCAATGTTTGTTAGTTGTTCCCATAAGTGATCTTGCCCTTTTTGTAGACGATATTAATTTTTTCTTGACTCTAAAGAAGAATGAGAGTATACACCAAATAAAATGTATCATAGTACATTTTCATTAAAAGTTATTTTTTTTAAGGCTAAAATGTAAATTACATTTTTTAAGTTTGACTAAAACGCATTTTATTTCTCTGATTAAATCTAAATTTTAAATTTATTTAATTTAGATCTTCTGTCCAGTTTCATTATAAAATTTGCCGTTAAGAATACAATTAACTAACGAAAAATATTTTTTTCTCACAATATCAAGTATCAACATAATCGATCTCATTAAGCCTCCTCTTTTTTATGGTAAATTAGTGCACAATATTATTTGTATTTTACTTCTTTTCCACCGGGTTTGGGTTTTGCCATATTGACAAAAAATTGGTTTCTTCATAATTGATGGGTCTTTACCACCACACAAAATACACGTTGTTGATTTTTTTAAGTACAATACCAGGGATCAGGGTTGAAACTTTTTATGAAGATTTAAATTCTTCCAATATCTCAATGGTGATACTCATTGAACACTTTTCTTGGAAAAAGCTATCAATTTGATATTTGTATTTTTTTTAAACAACTTTAGCTTTGATTGAATATGCTTATTTGTACTAATACCACTATAAATCATGCCAAAATCATGAAATATTAACCGTTTTAATGGCATGTTAAATGTCTTTCATTCAAAATGTGATCACATTTCTGTGAAGATTTTTCATATATGTAGAGTATTTTAAATATAAAATAAAAAGATTTAAAAACTTGTATATTTTAAATTGTGTCATTTCTAAAAATACCTCAATTTAGCTTCAAACAAATTACTTTCAAACCTTGCTCGAATTCGTAGTCCACAGTCTTGGGCCGACTATATGCAAATGTAAAATATATGGTTACTTAATATTTTATAAGATATATATGAATTAAAAAAAAAAGAATCCAACATTTTTATATAATTTAATACATTAATTGGACTATTTCCACATATTTATAAAACTTATATTTAAACTTTTAATTTTAAAAATACCGATACAATTAGTATCAAAATAAATATCATATTTTAGATGTCATTATCTCTCTTGGCAATGTTGGACTTCAATTATTGAACAATATATTTTAGTAATGAATTTGTCATGAAAAATATTATTCTAACTTTTATTTTGATAGAGAGAGAAAGGAAGATTAAAATTTTTGGAAGATAAATTTTTTTTACACACTTAAACTACCACAAACACAATGAAAAGTATAAATAAAATGTTGAATATTCAAGAAGAGTATGATATTTTAAAAATAATTTTTACTTATTAAGTTTTTGGGCCGTAATTAAAATTTTTACATCATAAGATAGATAGACAAGGCAATGGTGGGTTGGAAAAAAATTCCAATCTGCCGTCAACACACCAATCTATAAATCTAATAGGTTGGTTGAAAATCTTAACGGTTTCAACTTGGTGGGTTGAGTGGGTGGGCGGGTTGGTAAATTCAATTAACTAGATGATATTATTTTAATTAAATTGAATAATTGGTTACTCTCTCAATAATAATAATAATAATAATAATAATAATAATAATTTTGCAATTTTGATTAAAAATAATTACAAATGCTACATAATTTTTAATAGGACTGTAAAACTTCTCTTAGATCTTACAAACTCTATAACAGAAAATCTTGAGAAGAAAGAAAACCAGAGAGAAAGAAGAAATTGGAACAATTCCTCAAATATTGTTCACTGAAAATTTTCTACACACTGATTACAATGGAAGCTACAATATATATATACACATACAGAGCAAGAGAGAGAGAGATAGCCAGAGGGAGATTGGTAACTGCCTCACACGTGCTCTAACAGATTCACACACGTGCACTGCTGGAGATAACAAACTAACATCTTAAATAATCATCACAGAAACGGCAACGTTTTCCTTTAATGAGAAACGATGACGTTTTGTTTTAGTTTTCCCTTATGTTTTCCCAGCCTCATACACGACATCGTTTTGATAGAACTATCATCTTCTTCTTCTCTATGACTTGAATCTTCTGGACCTCCAGAGCTAGAAGGACTGCTGCCATGGCTTTCATCCCCCCGCAAACGAATGGGGAATTTCCACATGAGTTTGGAGGTAAGCGAACTAAACCGAGGAGAAGGAAGGCCTTTAGTAAACAGATCAGCTAATTGATCATGGGTGGAGATGAATTTAATCAAAACATCATGTCTGAGGACCTTTTCTCGAACAAAATGATAGTCAACTTCAATATGCTTGGTACGAGCATGAAACACAGGATTAGTGGCAATAGCTAGAGCACTAACATTATCACACCAGAGAAGAGGAGGATGAGGAAGGAAAAGACCAAAATCTCGAAGAAGCATTCTAATCCAATACAACTCAGCAGTAGTTGAAGCTAAGGCACGGTATTCAGCTTTAGTCGAGGAACGAGAAACAGTGCCTTGTTTCTTGGCAGACCAAGAAATAGGAGAATTGCCAAAGAAAAGCATCATACCAGTGAGGGATCGCCTATCCACAGGGTCCCTAGCCCAATCAGAGTCACTATAAGCTGACAAAGAGATAGGTCCAGGAGTAAAGGCAATACCAAAATGCAAAGTGCCTTGAAGGTATCTAAGAATACGCTTGGCTGCCTAAAGATGATTCTGAGTAGGGGTACTCATATATTGACATGCTTGTTGAACTGCAAATGAGAGATCTGGCCTTGTAAAGGTAAGGTATTGTAAGGCACCAACCAAGCTCCTATAGGATGTAGGATCAGAGAGCAATGGACTATCATTAGGTAGAAGATGAGAATTAGGAGAGAAAGGGGTTTTACATGGCTTATAATCAGTCATGCCAAAATTTCTAAGGAGATCAGAGGCATACTTGGTCTGATGAACAAAGAGGCCAGAAGAAGTGTAATCAATTTGCAGACCAAGAAAGTAATGAAGTAAGCCAAGATCTTTGAGATCAAAATCCACTCCTAACATCTTGATAACAGAAGAAACAAAACTAGAGCTATTGCCTGTGATAATAATATCATCCACATACAGTAACAAAAAAACAATTGAAAAGCCATATCTCAAAATGAATAGGTTACCATCTGCAGCAGAAGCACAAAAGCCAAGGTGAAGTAATTGAGAAGTAAACCTCTCAAACCAAGCTCTAGGAGCTTGTTTGAGACCATAAAGAGCCTTGTGAAGAAGGCAAACATGCTTAGGAAAGGCAGAATCAACATAGCCTGGAGGCTGAGCCATATAAACTTCTTCTTTAAGGACACCATGCAAAAATGCATTACTGACATCTAACTGCCTCAATTCCCATCCAAATTGCACAACCAAAGCTAGGAGAATCCTAACAGTAACAGGCTTCACCACAGGACTAAAAGTTTCATCATAGTCCATGCCATATTGTTGAAGATACCCCCTTGCAACCAACCTGGCTTTATATCTTGCTATGGAGCCATCACTGTACCTTTTCAACTTATAAACCCATTTGCAAGTGACCACATTTTTATGGGGAGGAAGAGGTACTAAAGATCATGTATGTTGCTTCTGTAAGGACTGATACTCAGCATCCATAGCAGCTACCCACTGAGGATATTTAGAGGCAATGGTGAAAGAGGAGGGTTCTGTTGTGGTGTAATCAGTTTGAACTTGCATAACTCTAGGCTTATAGATACCATGCTTTGACCTTGTGAGCATAGGATGAGAATTAGCGGAGATAGAAACAATGGCAGTAGTATCAGATACACTAGGAGCAGGCTGTGAGGAAGAAGAAGAAATAACAGGGGTAGAAGTAGGTAAGGAAGTGGAAGAGGAAGTATGAACAGAAGAAGGAACAACCAAGGAAGGAGGAACAACAAGTATGGGAAGAGATGGAGAAAGAAAAGAAGGAAGGAGAGAAGAAGTGAGATCAGGAGGTGTGGAAGTAGACTCAGATTCAGTGGATGAAAAATGAATAGGCAAATTAAAAAGTTGCTTAGGCTAAGAAAACCATGTAGAAATAGATGAGGAGAAAGGAATATGAGGATTAGTAAAGGTAGAATCATGAGCAAAGGGAAAAAGGGATTCATTGAACAAAACATGACAAGCAATGTAGATTCTATTGGAAGTTGGATCTAGGCATATATAACCTTTGGAAAGTGGAGGGTAACCTAGAAACACACAAGGTTTAGATCTAGGCTGCAACTTGTTTTGGTTAAAGGGCCTAAGATATGGATAGCAAGCACAGCCAAAAGCTTTAAGAGCATGAAGAGGTGGTGGTTTGGAATAAAATTTCTCCCAAGGAGAGTGAAAACCTAAGACTGAAGAGGGAATTCTATTGATAAGATAAGTTGCAGCAGAAAAGGCATAGGACTAATAATTGAGAGGAAGATGAGACTGGTAGAGAAGAGTAAGACCAGTCTCAACTATATGCCTGTGTTTTCTTTCTGAAACATCATTCTGCTCAGGGGTATGGGGGCAGGAGGTTTGATGGAGAATACCAGAAGTAGAACAAAAAGACTTAAACTCAGTATTAATGTATTCAGATCCATTATCAGTCCTTAGAACTTTAAGTTTAGAACTGTACTGAGTTTCAACCATGGATTTGAAGTGTTTAAAAACAGAAAGAACTTCATTTTTATGTTTGAGAAGAAATAACCAGGTAAAACGTGAGTAATCATCAACAAAAATCACATAGTAATTGAAACCAAGTAAAGAAGTGAGTGGAGATGGACCCCAAACATCACTATGCACAAGTTCAAGAAGTGAAGTAGAAACAAAAGGAGTTTTATTCAAATGAAACCTGTGCATTTTAGCACTTATACAATATTCACAAGATGAACAAACTTCATCAATTTGAGACAGTGAAATAGAAGGAAATATAGGCTTTAAGGCAGAAAGTAAAATTTTAGAGCTTGGATGCCCAAGTCTGTAATGCCATAGCAGAATGTGATGTGGTTTGACCATAACAAATGCAGGATTCTGAACAGAATTGAAGCAGGAATTTGAAGACATGTTAGAAGTAGATGGAATGGGGTAAACTCCATCTTTACTCAACCTTGCGTAGAGGATCTTCCCCATGGGTAAATCCTGAATTAAGAACTTATGTGCATCAAAATAACAAAAAGCATTATTTTGAAGGCAAAGTTTATGAACAGATAGAAGATTTGAAGCAAGGTCAAGCACTCTTAAAATGTTATTAAGCCTAAAGTTATGAGTTAGGGTTTGAAGCTCACCATTACCAATGTGAGTGACTGGCAGCTCTTGACCATTGCCAATTGTGACAGTCTTAGATCCTTGAACTGGTTGCTGCATAAGAGAAAGTTGTGACAGGTCAGGAGTCACATGGTCTGAGCAACCTGTGTCAGTGAGCCAAGCATTGGAAGCTTGAACTTGAGCGGCATTAGCCACCATAGAGGCAAGTTTAGCAGGTGGATGCTTCCCTTGATATGTGAAATCCATTCTATGGTAACAATCAAGGGCTGAGTGACCACTCTTGCCACAGATATGACAGATAGGCCTGCTTGATTGACCTGGATTCTGATTAGATGATTGCTTAGCTTAATTAAAATTCTGAAACTGAGGAGAAAATCCTGGATTGCCTGGGTTGAAATTGCTTGAATTGAAATTCTGAAACTGATTAGAATTAGAATAACCACCATAGTGAGAGCCTCCAGAACTATTACCACGACCTCTTCCTCTCTGATTATTATTTCTACCTCCTCTTCCTTGTTGAAAGCCTTGAGAATGAAACTTTGCAGCCATAGCCATTGAATTTGAATCAACTGTCTTAGATCTCTTTTTGATTGCTCTCTCTTCAGCATTAAGCAAAGCATTCAATTCTTCAACTGATAATACATCACTCCTAGTCCTAATTGCTGAACTAAAAGAGTCATAATCAGAGGGAAGACCATCAAGAATGATGTGAAGAAGCTCTTCATCATCCACAAACACAGAAACAGCAGCCAATCTATCTCTGGCTTGCTTAATTTTCTGAAAATATCCATCAATAGAATCAACACCTTTCTTAATCTCATTCAACTCATTCCGTAGGCTCATAACATGAGACCTTGAAACAGATGCAAATCTTTTCTCTAATACTCTCCAAACTCCTATAGCAGATTTCTGCCCAACTGTAAGAGCAAGAATTGCAGGAGAAAGAGTAGAATTCAAGAAGGTGAACATTGCTTGTTCACGATTCTTCCAAGCTATAAAATCTGGATTAACCTCAACAGTGAAATTACCAGATGAATCTTTAAGAAATCTATCTGGAGTAATGATTGAATCATCAAGAACGTCAATCATGGAATAGGTATCAAGAATTACCTCGATTTGATGTTTCCACACAATGTAGTTCCCATACTCGAGCTTCATAGTCATCATAGATGACATATTTGACAACAACAACAGTGAAGTATTCACTGGTAAACTCGCAGTAGCCATAGCAGGTAGAGTAGTCGAAGCAGACACTGAAGAAAACGAACCAGAGGGAGCAGAAGCCATTGAAATGGATCAGAGCTCTGATACCATGTAAAACTTCTTTTAGATCTTACAAACTCTATAACAGAAAATCTTGAGAAGAAAGAAAACCAGAGAGAAAGAAGAAATTGGAACAATTCCTCAAATATTATTCACTAAAAATTTTCTACACACTGATTACAATGGAAGCTACAATATATATATACACATACAGAGCAAGAGAGAGAGATAGCCAGAGGGAGATTGGTAATTGCCTCAAATGTGCTCTAACAGATTCACACACGTGCACTGCTGGAGATAACAAACTAACATGTTAAATAATCATCACAGAAACGGCAACGTTTTCTTTTAATGAGAAACGATGACGTTTTGTTTTAGTTTTCCCTTATGTTTTCCCAGCCTCATACACGACATCGTTTTGATAGAACTATCATCTTCTTCTTCTCTATGACTTGAATCTTCTGGACCTCCAGAGCTAGAAGGACTGCTGCCATGGCTTTCAAGGACGACTTAAATTTTATCATATTAAAATGAAAAATATTTCAAAATATGAAATTAAATGTGTACATAGAGTAAGAATAATAACAAAATTTTAGAAAGAACAGCTAAAGTTTATTAGAGAAGATAAATGTGAAACTGATAAAAATAGAAAGAAAGAGAAAGAGACGAGAGAAAGAAAATGGATGCATATGTGAGATAGAGTTTTGCAATATCTTAACCCGCTATTCAATCCGATCTGCTAAATTATTTATCTTACCCGCCTTAATTAATAGGTCTGCATGAGTTGGTTAAGTTGGTTCAGGTCAGGCAGGTTGGCAAGTCAAAGGCAGCTATAGACAATCAATATCAGGCTATAGTACTCACTAGTACTTACTATTGTCTGTAATCTATATTATACTGTCTATCAATGGAAACCATAGTATGTTATCTTCACTTGTTCCCTCTCTCTTTTTTCCCTGCTTTTTAATGTGTCGGTGTAGGTTTCTTACTGTAGGTTTTTTGTTGTATTTATATATTCACCTTTTCCTTTTTTTAAATTTTTTTTTATTTGACTTGTTGGTTTTAATTCTTTATTTCTTTTCTAGATAAAAGAAGTGCATGCTCTAGCCTTTCAGTGATGTATATTGCAAGCTATATATCTTAGGACAATTTTAACCATGTGTGCCGCTTCTTTCTCCTTCTATTAGAAGGAGGCAAGGAGCAAGAGATAAAGAAATAAATCAGTGAAGACTGTGGTGAAGGAAGAAAAAAAAATCAAAATTGAACTTCCAAAGAACAAATAAAATATTAAACTATGGTAATCTATATATATTACTCATCACCATAACCCCAAAAAAAAGAAAAAAAGAAAAGAAAAGAAAGAAACAAGATCATATGTGAGATTGAATGCAGCAAGACAAGCGGCTGTAATAGTTACTAAGGTTTTGAGGTGGGAAAAGAAGAGCCCTAATGTGAATTTCTTTCTCTCTAAATCCTAATGTTAGTCTTTCTAATATTGCAATCTAATTAAAGAAATAAAATAAATTATAATGAAGTGTAAATTTGTGAGGCTTGCAAAGTTAACATGTCAAAGTTTTAGAAAGCTAACAAAAGTCAAAGATTCTGGTTTTATATTATACTAGTTGCTAACACATGTGATATATAGAAAAGTTTGATGAATTTATATATATATATATATATATATTCACTGAAAAGTTCAAATATTTATTTGTTAGATTAGCAAATTTGTGCATAGAGGAGTTCTAATCAGCACTAAACTTTCTTTGGAAAGCTACCAAATATTATAATTAATCTTCTGACCACGAAAGAATATGAACCATCAACTGAAATTTTGAAACAAAGTAAAAAGAACAATGCTTACAGTTAAAAGTGCCGTCATAAGGATGAAAAAACTACTTGATCAGGGAACAATGTTACCACCACCATCATCAATATCATCACCTAACTACAAATCTACTTTCTTTACATAGAAACTCCATTCAAAATTTACACCTGTTTATAACTTCAATTACTTCCTACTTGAATAATTAAAGATTTTCATTTACAGTATATATAGATCTTGTGTGACTTCCATGGAGAATTTCTCTGCTAGCACTCTTCAAAAATGGGCTTCTAAATTCTTAGATGTAGATGTAACAATTTTAATAGGTAAGCAAGCAAAGTATCATAAACAATAAGCTATATGCAAAGTACATATGATATAGAAAACTAACCATGGCGTCAAGGTTGACCTAATCCTGAATCTGAATCTGCAAGAGACTTCACTACCAGCCATTTTTCACAACATAAGTTTCAAAGGATTCAAGCCCCACCAAGAAATTAGACTTGGGTTATACCACGGAGAATTGTTCATTGACATCTCATTGCCATGTCCACATCTGACTCTCCAGCACCTCTTCCTTTCTTGGGCTTCTTTGCATCGCTCTCCACAACTTCAATCTTCAAGCTTATTTGCCATTTTGAACTCTATATTAATAAGAACGTGTTGTATTTCTTCAATTCGTTACCATTATTGCACTAAAATTATTTAAAAAAGAATAAAAAAAATTAAGTTCATCCCTTAATAACTGTTCTCTTGTTCATTGCATATGATATGGTAACTTTTAACCAAACTAGTAAGTTGCTCATGCGATGTATGGATAATATTATAATATTTTATATAAAATGGTTTTGGAGAATTTTGTTCATATATTATAGCATAATTGTTATAGAATTTTGTTAGTAATGAGTTCATCATAAAAAGAAACAATTATAAATTGCACACACATATCTATATATATAATAATAGATGAAGCTGAGAAAAATTCAAATTAGAATTCAAATTTTGTGCCATGTGTCCTAAATTATTTATTCTTAAAGAGTTTTATTTCTTAATTTTAGAATCAAATGTGGGATCACATCATAAATATTCATCCAAGTGAGTTATTAAGTACAAAAACCAAAGAGTATAGAATAAATTAATCGTAAAAAAAAAAAAGTGCTTCACAATAATTTTAAAAAAATGGACAATTTACATTTTATACCTAATGATATCCTTACAAAATTTTTTAAAGAGTTAACAAAATATAAAAATGATTATCAATAGTATTTAAATTATATATATAGGAATTATATTATGCATCTTATTGTATATCTTTATCTATATCCATGCATATGCATGAGATTACAAGCTAATTCATTATAATTATTCAATTCAAGTAATGAGAAATAAGAAAACAACTTTGGAGGAATATTGTAAAATAAAAGTTAATATAAAATGTATCTTTTTCTTTCTTCTTAATTCTAAAACAAAATACACATCTCAAACACTCACAATCAATCACATCCTTTAAAAAACTCACAAATCTACAACGTTTGACCTTAACATCAAAATTGTAATTGCTGTTGTCACACAACATAAAATGCATGCCTCCCTTCCTTGGTTGTAGCCAACTTATATGGGTTAAGATTAGATGTGAGAAGAATGAAAGGGCTAGGTAGGTATCATCGAAAGATCGAAGGTAAATGAATCATTTTTGGTCTATTGTGACATGGATGGCATGAAGGGCTATAGATAGGTATATCTAAAGTAGTAGAAGTGCAAGAAGTAAAAAGATGAATTGAAATACAAAGAATTTTATGTGTATATGCGAAGGAGGAATAGTATTGAAACATTAAACCAAAAAATACAAAGAATATTTACATTTTAATTAGAAAAGTCTTGAAATATTGAACCAAATGAAATAAAAAATCAAAATTTAATTTTTTTTTTATTTCTAATGTAGCACATGAAAATATTTTAATTTTTTTTTGTATAGAATACGCAACTTGGCAGAACCTTATGTTTTCCCACTTGAAGTCTATACTTATATATATATATATATATATATGTGTGTGTGTGTGTGTGTGTGCGGGCTTGGATCAAAATTATGTGTAGTAATGGTACACTTATGCCTTGAGCTCATGCTTATAAGGTATAGGTGAGGCGCTTCTTTCTTCGATATGGAACAAGTTTCAAAGACTTTCCACACTCGCTTGCAAAGAACAAAGCCGTGCGAGTCCTCGGACCCAAAGCAGACAAATTGCTTGCGGGCTTGGATCAAAATCCTCCCCCACAATATATATATATATATATATATATATATATATTAATTGATGATTTTGACAGATGATATATTTTACTTGAATATTTTCATTGAGGTAGGAGAAATAGAATGAGACAAGTGCTTCATGACATTCAAGGTAGAAAAGCTTTCTCCTAGCCAAATCCCATTTAAAAAAAAAAAAACCTAAAGCTGTTAAAATTTCAAAGAAAAGGAAAATCCATCAAGAAAACAAAAATTAAATACACTAATTCTCCCAATTATCATATAACTGCAAGTTCTTCTATTAGGAGCAAGAAGCAATAGACAAAAGAGATGCAAAGATATGGTGGGATATTTGTAACTTCTGGATCTCCTGCTTCATATCTTTCTTTTAACAACTACTAAGACGATAAAAGCTTCTTCTTCTTGGCAATCGACACAATTACAAATATCCCAACATATGTGACCAGAGGGTGACTTGCCTTCATAGCAAGGCTTTCCATCTTCTCGAAATGCCTTGACTGTAAGACCATCTTCATAAACATATGACACCGGTTGGAGTAGTGCAATTTGTGTCGGAAAGACTATTACATCTTTCTTCTCTGGTGGGGCTGTCAAGAATCTTGTCTCAACCTCGCCATTTGCTTTTTTGATAAAGAAAGGATCATTTGACTGGATTGGCTTAGTTGCCTGATGAAGCATCTCATATTTTGTAATCTATGATTCTGGAAAGATAGAGGTCATCTCTTCTCTGTTAAGTTGACTTGGAACAAACGTACAGATGGGTGTCATTCCTGGATCAACTTGAATCAATAAAACATCATTGGATTGAGCTATGTCTGGTACTACCATGTCAAAAGCATGGTTCTGGAGTCTATAAGCAAGTGGTAATGAAGTGTAGCAGCAAATGTGTCTTGCACCTGAAAGGCTCCTGTAATCTGGACTTGTACCTTGAGAGCATCACAAAAGTGAGGATCTCTTAGAGACATATTAAAGTTAGGAAAAAATGTGACAAAAACTGTTCCTGCATTTAAGGTTGTTTGAACTGTTCCTACGACTGCATTTTGATACTCCAAAAATCTAGAATCAAGAAGTGAAATTCTAGAAGCTATAGAGAGTCCCTTTTTTTCGTGAAAAGTTAGTGCCAGCCTTACTACACCAAAATGAAGGTGTGTGTACCCTTGTTTCTGCCATGGAATTACAAATTCTTTGGGAAGGCAAGGGTGATAAAATTTTCTATTTCACTTGCTGGAATATTAAACTAGTCAAACTTGGAGGCTTGGACATATTCTTTTACAGTAGAAGGATGAGAAGGGCCTAAAAATTTTTTTATGGATTTTTTGAAAGAAGTTTAAGGTTTATCAAATACAGTATAGGGATTTACAATAGGTAAATCAGTGATAGGGATCATACTATCTTCAGGTATATGAGAAATTTCGTACAAGTAGTCTAACCTATTTATAATAGATTTACGAAAGGAAAGGTTAAAGGCAGAATTAGTAGTATTAGTGACTTCTGAGGATGCACTTGCCATACTAGTTTCTGCTAGAAAGAACTGGTTACCAAAGGCCTAACAAGACTAAAACGCCAACTCAAGCTTAAACGTCCACAAGGTAACAATGGGAAACAAGGTTCTTTAAGAATTTTGAGAACAAACCCCTTAGTGTTCTACTTGATCATCAAATCCAGTGTTCTGATGTGACTAATACAGAGGATCCACGTATTGTGACAACTATAAATCACAGAGCATACTAATCAAAACAATAATCAAAGTATACTAATCAAAGGAGTGAGAAACAAATCATATGGCTCTGATACCAACTACAAGAGAGATAGAGGGGGAGACAGAGAGAGACAGAGAGCAAGAAGCAATAGCCACAGAAGATGTAGACACAGAGGGTGTAAGAAGATTATGGAAACTGTTTAATAACATATATTGCTACTAATGTATACAAGATAACATGAAAATATGGGATAGAACACAACACAAGATACAACAAGCTAAGAGATATTATTAGGTTCAATAGTTTTTTTACATCTGACATAAGAGACTCAGAGAAGCATTTTACAATGACTTACAAGGACTATAAGAGCTTTCTTCACTCTGCCTATTACAAAGACACAACATCCATATTTATAGGCAATATCTTACAAAAATATTGTACATTTAGAGCACAACTAGCTTTCAGAGAGACGGTAAGGGCTGACTTCATTATTGACAATTGTCCAAGAAGGTGGGGCTCTTGCCTGAGAAAGGAGAAAGTGTGTTGACAAATGTCCAAATGGAGATGGGGTTTGGCTTGGTTGTGATATTCATCTGACAAGGAAGCAGATATGTCTGACTTCTGAAGATAAGGGTGGAACGTTTGAAGATGTGTTTGAGACCTTTTTTTTTTAAGTGTTGAAGATGTCTAGTCCCATCCATCTCTTCCTTGAAACCATTCTTCATCAATGTTAGCATCTGAATCATGGTTGTGGTAGTAGGGGTCATCATGTCCAATAAGAGGATTAAGAGGATTAGGCATTTCATAATAATCTTCATGTGGCCACTGTTGTTTACAGAGTTCTGGGTCCATTGGTACTATTTCAGATAAAATCCCCTTATTAAAGGATTTTGTCATTGTGAGAGCATGGTAACAAGATACCCAAAAGGTGTCCACATGTGTGTGTAGAGTGCCATCTAGATTAGTAACCCAGTGTATTTTTGCAGGGTGAAATTTTCCTTCTGTACGGATATCATTTTTGGAATTGAGTTTAGTAATTAAACACGCTGAAGTAATTTTGCAACCAAATCTTGGGTGTTCTATTTTGGGATACTCTATCCATTCTTTGTCATGAGCATCATTTTTTAAAATTTCAAACCAGAATTTGCTAAAATATCTATTTCCACGAGGGAATATATATCTATAAAACTCTGGCTCAAAATGAAGACACAGATAATACTCATTGAGTAAATACCACATGTAAAGATAATGTGCAACAGTCCATTGGGTTATCCAAAAGGCAAAAGGGATTTTCCATGGTTGGTCTATATCAGGAAAGAATGAAAGGAAAAGTCTTTGGTGGTCTTTGAGATAATTATGAAGAACTCTAATGATTCTTTTGGATCTGGCTTCTAGAGTCAAGGTCTTTATTTGGTCTTTTATCTCTGAGGGAAGGTTTTCTACCATATTAAGGATATCATCAGGGGCTACAGAGGAAGAGCCTGAGGATGAGGATGGGTCTGTAAAAGGATATACACACAAGGGTGGAGGAATAATTGTGGTGTTAAGAATTTGAGATTTTCTAGAAAGGGAATTAGTTATAAGGTTATCTTTTCCTTTAATGTACTTGACTTGGAAAGACCATTGTGAAAACCAATTTGACCATCTGAGTAATTGAGGGTGTGGGAGAATTTTTCTTTTGAACTAAAGCATCTTGGGAAAGAAGGACATATCCATTTCTACTAGAAAATTATGCCCAAGAAGAAGAAACTGGAATTTTTCAATCCCATGTTTGATTGCAATAATTTCTTTCAAAGTAGTGTAGTTCTAAAGGCTTGAATGCACCACTTTTATAACCACAAATACTTCTCTTGCCATCAATTTCTTTAAAGAGGGCTGCTGCCCAGTATTCATCACTTGCATCTATTTGCAATATCCGTTTGCCTGCTCCTGGAATTTGTAAAGGGGGAAGCTTTTCTGCTAATTTTTTCAATTGTTGGACTGCTTCTGTATGAACAGAATTCCATTTTGGAGGAGACTTATTCAGTAATTGAGCTAGGCAATTCCTGTATCTGGAAATCTTTGGAATGAAATCTGACATGTAATTCACAATTCTAAGAAATTGCTGTATCTGTTTGGTACTTGTGAGCTTATCTGGAAATTTATCAAGAGAGACGGCTATATGAAGTTGCAAAGTATACCTTCCATCTGAAATGTTTACTCCCAAGAAGTTTATGGAAGATTGTCCTATGACCATTTTCTTTTCTGAAAGCATTATCCCTTGAGATTTCACTAAATTATAAAATTCAGTGAGCAACTTCTCATGGGATCCTTCATCTTTTGAGAATAAGAGGATATCATCCACATAAATTAATGCATTGGCCAAGAGTGGCTAGAACAACGTTACCATTGCTTTTTGGAATTGGGATGGAGCATTTTTGAGACCAAAAGGCATGACAGTCCATTGGTAATGATGATCTGGGATGCAAAATGCCATCTTATATCTTTCTTCTGGATGGATTCTTAATTGCCAAAATCTTGCTTTAAGATCAAATTTTGAGAATACTTTTGCATTTGAAAAATGCTGAAAGAGAGCACTCTTGTTTGGCAAAGGGAATTTATGATCTGCGAGAAAATGATTAAGATCCTAGTAATTAATTACCAATATGAGTTTTTCTCAAACTTGCTCAGCATGTTTGTTAACATAGAAAGTTTCACATGCCCATGGAGAGGTTGTGGATTCAATGAGGCCTTCAGAAAGGAGGGTGGATAGTTCTTGCTTAGCTAAGGTCAAATGTTCTGGATTCATTCCTCTGTGACTGGCTTTTATGGGGTTGACATCCACAGGAGAAAGTGTGTAAAAGGAGAGATTTGATATTGCAATTCCTGGAGTTACAAGATACAAATTGCTCCCATGTTATGCCAGGAAAAATTCCACTTGGCTTCCACCTTTTATCCCTGATAACCAAACAAGGTTGACCTATTCACCAACCACAGACTCAAAACATCTGTTCACCATTGATAATACCTCTCCTTCCAGATGGCATGATGAGATTTTTAACATGCATTCATGGTGTATAGCTGAACTCCAGGTTCCAAATACTACTGTTGCCCAGATCATTACTAAATTTGTGGCAAGAGTCACAGGAAGATTAAGAGAATGGTGGATTAACCTAGAAGAATACAGGCAAAGACAAGCAGCTCAATGTAATACACTAGAAGACTTTTTCATGATCATTCATAATGAATTTCTTGGCTCGGTGACCCATTATACTGAAGTGGCAAGAGAGGAATTTTTACTGATGAAGTGTTGCTCATTTGAAAGAAAAGATTTAGAGAAACATTTTGACAGAATGTTAAGGAGATACTACTCTTTTAATGGCATGGATTGATGTTAATTCCAAGCACACCTTACTCAACTCCCTTCCAGAACCATTGGGAGATAAAACTCTCCGTATGATGAATCTCCAAAAAATAACTTTGCAG
Organism: Lithocarpus polystachyus; assembly: GCA_033629205.1. Classification (NCBI taxonomy): domain Eukaryota; kingdom Viridiplantae; phylum Streptophyta; class Magnoliopsida; order Fagales; family Fagaceae; genus Lithocarpus; species Lithocarpus polystachyus. Next base: position 9,252,392 of record CM066163.1, on the reverse strand, counting down.
CAAGCCTCTTTGGGTGAGATCTATCAGCATGTGCTTATTGCCCTAGAAAAACTCTGCAACCAGAGAAAATTTCTTTTAGAAATTGACAAAGTTCATAGCAAACTGAAGGACAATTGCAAAAGGAGAGATTTACAGATAAAATACTATGAGAAAAATTGTGCCTGCCCAACAAAACAAAGAGATAATTTCAAGAAATATTCTTGAAAGAAAAGACACTATGCAGGTCAAAAGAAAAAAAACTTTCAGGAAGAAAAAATGGAAGTTTCTTAAAAGAAAGCAGTTTAAAGGAAAAACTTCAAAAGTCTGTTTTGTATGCAGAAGACCAGGTCATTTTGCAAAAAATTGTCCAAAAAAGCAAAAAGCAGCAAAGCTTTTTGAGCAAGCACAGATTCATGCAAATGATACTCTTTTCTCAGATATAGAATCACTCTTTTCACTTGATGATGATTATTCCCCCCAAGCTTTAGCTATTATGGCCTATTCCACTTCAGAAGAAGATTTAGATCCAGACAATGATGAAGACCCAAACCCAGAAATCCAAACTATCTATACATCCCAACCTTTTATAGCTCCTCTAAACAACCCCACTCCTATAGCCCAAGTACATATCCTTCTTGACACCTAGTCCAGACCCATCCCAGTGATAGCCTTGTTTGATACAGGAGCTGCTGCAGCAATCCTTCATCCCAAAATTTTACCAGCAGAATTTTGGTTGCCTCATAGTCAAATGTTTAGAGCAACAAATGGAGAAACATTCCTGATCACATTGAAAAGTAAGCCTATCTTCATGAGAATCTTTCCAACCCTTACCATCAAACACCAAGTCCTTGGATCCCTTCTTACAGGCAGAGACCTCCTCATAGGATTTGATCTCCTCCATCAAATACCTAGCCTTAGATGGTCTTCAAAAAGGACTTTTGCATATGCAACACCTTCTCACTTGGACCCAAGTACCTTATCTATTCACTGTTGACCCCTTTGACTCTTTGAAACTCTAGATTATCAATAATTGTTGTGCAAACAGCCACTCTGAATATCTCCTTAAAAATCCAAATCCTTTGTGGAAAAACTCAAACTTTTTTATTGACCGTCCCTTTAAAAAGAATGAAGATGTCAACCTCATAAGAGCCAGTCACAGAGGAATGAATCCAGAACATTTGACCTTGGCTAAGCAAGAACTATCCACCCTTCTTTTGGAAGGCCTCATTGAACCCACAGCCTCTCCATGGGCATGTGAAGTTTTCTATGTCAACAAACATGCTAAGTAAGTTCGAGGAAAACTCAGATTGGTAATAAATTACTAGGATCTTAATCATTTTCTCGCAGATGATAAATTCCCTTTGCCAAACAAGAGTGCTTTCTTTCAACATCTTTCAAATACAAAAGTATTCTCAAAGTTTGATCTTAAAGAAGGATTTTGGCAATTAGGAATCCATTTAGAAGAAAGATATAAGACGGCGTTTGGCATCCCAGATCATCATTACCAATGGACTGTCATGCCTTTTGGTCTAAAAAATGCTCCATCCCAATTCCAAAAAGCAATGGTAATGTTGTTCCAACCATTCTTGGCCAATGCGTTAATTTATGTGGATGATATACTCTTGTTCTCAAAAGATGAAGGATCCCATGAGAAGTTGCTCACTGAATTTTATAATTTAGTGAAATCTTAAGGGATAATGCTTTCAGAAAAGAAAATGGTCATAGGACAATCTTCTATAGACCTCTTGGGAGTAAACATTTCAGATGGAAAGTATACTTTGCAGCCTCATATAGCCGTCTCTCTTGATAAATTTCCAGATAAGCTCACAAGTACCAAACAGATACAACAGTTTTTGGAATTGTGAATTACATGTTAGATTTCATTCCAAAGATTTCTAGATACAGGAATTGCCTAGCTCAATTACTGAAGAAGTCTCCTCCAGAATGGAATTCTGTTCATACAGAAGCAGTCCAACAATTGAAAAAATTAGCAAAAAAGCTTCCCCCTTTACAGATTCCAGGACCAGGAAAACGGATATTGCAAACAGATGCAAGTGATGAATACTAGGCAGCAGCCCTCTGTGTCTATTGCTTCTTGGTCTCTGTTACCATTGTGCTTTGAATCTACCGTTGGATTACATTATTTTCATATACTCTCTATGCTTGCAAAATTTCATGGCAATTAAAGATTAATAGTTATGTTATCAATCAATTGTTTAAATTCAAGTTTTTGTAGTTTAAAATAATTCATAAAAGATGAGTTAATGGATCACATAGTAAATAACATCCGATTGGCATGGAAATTAGCACGCATGTTAAGCACATATAGAACATGTAATTAAACAGTGGGATTCTTAAAATATGAATTTAATAACAAGTTATTGGGTCGTGTAGCATTGCTTAGAGTTACACAAAGTATAACTTAAACCTAACTCATATATATAAAAAAAACAAACAATTAATTAAAATAAGGATCATATGTAGATCATATGTGAGATTGAATATTAAGTGTTTGGTAGTTACTAGGATTTTGAGGTGGCCAGAAGAAATGAGTCCTAATGTAAGTCTCTCTTTATTTTTAGTTTTTAGTTTTTAGTTTTTTTTGAATCCTAACATTAGTGAGTCTCTCTCTCTCTCTCTCGCTCTCTCTCTCTCTCTCTCTCTCTCTCTCTCTAACCTAGTAGTCTCTGTAATATTGCTAACAAATTAAAGATATTAAAAAATAAAATAAATTATAATGAGGCGTAAATTTGTGAAGCTTACAAAATTGATATGTCAAAATTTTAAAAGATCATCAACTTTGGTTTTATATTATTTATATATTTATAGCTTATAGATACATAATTTGTGTGGGTGACTACAAACAGTAAAGTTAAAGTTTTCTGCTAGACATGATGACAAAACCAATGTGTCAACATTTTAAAAGGTCAGCAAATTAAAAGTCAAAAATTTTGGTTTTATATTACTTTATAGATACATAACAAGTGTGGGTGACTACAAACGGTAAAGTTAAAAATTTTTTCTAGACATGATGACATAAGTATTTATTAAAAACAAAAACTCAAAAAAGCTAGGTATGGTTCAAGTCTGAGTATCCATGGATACAAGTTTGGGTAGAAATTAGGAATGGATATTTAACAGATATCGAAATCCAAGTATTCATAGATAAACATTTTGGGTTAGGTTCTTGTATACCCAACTCAAACTTGGTTAATGGCCATTCCTACGTCGTACATCTTCTTTATCATTAAAAATTTCACTTTATTTATTATTTTCTAATGTTGGTTATTAGAATTTTATCTTAGGTTTTATTATAAACACAATATGAAATATACTCCTACCCCTTCTAATTCTTGGAAATACAATTATATACATATATATATATATATAATAATAATAATATCTTATCAACATAATCTCATTAAACCCTCTTCTTTGAACTCTCCGATTTTTTGCTATGGATGATTCATACTTCTATTCTTTTCCAGCGGGTTATAGGTTTCACCCCATCTATGAAGATTTATTTTTTCATTATCTAATAAAAAAGGTTAAAGGTGAGTCATTACCGCCTCACAGGATTTTTGATGTAAATCTTTACCAGTACCGAGGATCTCACTAGTAAATACTTTAATCTATATACTACTATATATCTATTACCTTATTCCTTTAAATCCTTATAATGGCAACTTTCCGATTTCGATTTTGACATGATTGATCTTGACTCTAGTGATTGGCTCCTTTTCGATTTTGATTTTGACATAATTGATCTTGACTTCAGTAATATATTAGATGACGATCATCACAAGCCAAACACCTAAATTTAGGAGCACTTACATATTACCTAAAAGAAGTTCATTTTTCAATCATGTCTAGGTGGTGTTTTTTAATCTGTCTTTCTTTTATTTTTGATGGGCCTTTACTACCATACAGAATACACATTGTTGATTTTTACAAGTACCATCCCATGGATTGAGTTTGAGACTTTTTATGAAGATTTAGGTTCTTCCAATATCTCAATGGTGGTATTCGTTGAACACTTTTTTTGGAAAAAGCCATCACTTTGATTTTTTTTTTTAAACAACTTTAGTTTTGATTGAATTTGTTTATTTGTACTAATACCACTATAAATCATGCCAAAATCATGAAATATTAACCATTTTAATGGCATGTTAAATGCCTTTCATTCAAAATATGATCACATTTCTATGAAGATTTTTCATATATGTAGAGTATTTTAAATATAAAATAAAAAGTTTTAAAAACTTGTATATTTTAAATTGTGTCATTTCTACTAAATACCTCAATTTAGCTTGAAATAAATTATTTTCAAACCTTGCTTGAATTCACAATCCACAGTCTTGCGCCGACTATATGCAAATGTAAAATATATGGATACTTAATATTTTATAAGAGATATATGAATTAAAAAAAATTCAACATTTTTATATAATTTAATACATTAATTGGACTATTTCCACATATTTATAAAACTTATATTAAAATTTTTAATTTTAAAAATATCGATACAATTAGTATCAAAATAAATATCATATTTTAGATGTCATTATCTCTCTTGGCAATGTTGGACTGCAATTATTGAACAATATATTTTAGTAATGGATTTGTCATGAAAACTATTATTCTAAATTTAATTTTGATAGGAAGAGAAAGGAAGATTAAAATTTTTGGAAGATAAAAAAATTTTTACACACTTAAACTACTGCAAGCACAGTGAAAAGTATAAATAAAATATTGAATATTCAAGAAGAGTATAATATTTTAAAAATAATTTTTACTTATTAAGTTTTTGGGCCTTGATTAAAATTTTTACATCATAAGATAGATAGACAAGGCAATGGCGGGTTGTTCCAATTTGCCGTCGATACACCAAGCTATAAATCTAGTAGGTCGATTGAAAATCTCAACAGTTTCAACTCGGCAGGTTGAGTGGGTGGGCCAGTTATAAATTCAATTAACTAGATGATATTATTTTAATTAAATTGAATAATTGGTTACTCTCTCATATGTAATAATAATAATAATAATAATAATAATAATAATAATAATAATAATAATAATAATAATTGTAAGGACACGGGTTCGTGAACCGGTCCAAACTGGATAAGACGGCCCAAATGGTCCTTAAACAATAAATTTGTAGAGGGTGGGATGTGAAAGTTGGACTAGAATGATTTAGTCAGCCAATGCAATAGGTTAGGGTTTCCGGACAGAAAAATAATAAGAAGTCCAAGTTTTACAAACCCTTCTTAATGAAGGTCCAAGGAGGTAAATTCTTCTACTCCAACTCTCTCCTTTTCTTTCTTTACCAAAAAATGCCTCCCTTAGAGGAGAATTCCTTCACATTATATAGCTCGCTCAAGACCATCTCCACCTTACACTTGTCATCCATCTGGTTCTTCACTTGAGTGCATGTCCCATCGTGTATCTTTTTTGGCCTACTGTGAGTCATGATGGCCGAAGTTGCACTGTTCAGGTGTCTTCTCCACATAAATGCGGTCAGAAGAGTAGGTGTAGCACAATTAATGCGATGGTGGCAGCCCTTCTTTAGGTATTTTTGGGGATTCCTATTTCCATAAAGCTAAGGCCTCTCCTCAGATTGCCCTTTCTTTCACCAAACGTACTAAGTCACAATCTGGGATTCTGCATGTCCATTTCCCTCTCCTCGGACTACACCACGTCCTCGGATGTCGTTGGAGGCTCAATGCACGGTTTTGGGCCTTTAACCCCACAAGGCCCACTACATGATCTTAGGGCTGTTAGCCTCTTCACGACCTGATATGTAGCCATGGGACCTTGTCCCCACAATAATAATAATAATAATAATAATAATAATAATAATAATAATTGATGATGCGTTTGGGTGCCACGGGGGGCCGCAGTCATCAGCAAGTTTATATATGCAAGGGGGAGCCAGGCCCCAAGCATTTTATCCTCTATGGGCAATGGAGGGGACTCTTTAGGGAGTTACCACGAGGGGAGTTACCACTAAGTCCCACATCGCTTGGGAGGCGCCCCCACCAAGGGTTTATAAACTTCTAGAGCGACCCTTGGTGTACCATCACTTGCACATGTGCGCGCGCGCGTTCTTAGTTGGACAAGTGGGCTCTATGTAAGGTTTATGAAAAGGTTACAAGCAAGAAGGATGAGGATGACAACAATACACACAACACACAATCTGATCAAATAAACCCATCGACATCTCCTTCTGTAAGCAATCATGATTCTTCACCTACAATTATACCCAATTCGTTAGATGTTGCATGGAAATCAGCTTGAAGCTACAACCTCAACAACATTAAACCATACACATGTTTATCATAAGCCTCCCCAGATTCGAAATTTTAACCCTTCCTTGGGATCCACATACAATTTCTACAGTCAATCTTATCACAACATGATTAATTCTTCGCCCAGAGTTGTACCCAATTCATTAGATGTGCATGGAAATCATCTTGAAGCTACTACCTCAACAACATTGAACCATACAACTCCTAAATATTTAAATCCTAATTTTTTTCTTCTCAAGAGCTGAAAGAAACCCTTGCTCAACAGTAATTCCTCATGACTTTCCCCCCCTGAAGAATATTTTAGGTGTTATTACTAATGTCTCCACCACAAACATATCTAGGGTGAAATTAAGCACAAATCCTCAAATGCATTAAATTAAGTTCCTAGTTAAATTTACACACATCTCCATTGATTAATACAACATAAACAGTATAATATTTTCTACAGAAAATTCGGATGTTTAAATTTAATTGGAAAATTTTTACACTTAGAAAGTGTATTTAAATTTGTCCAAATATCCAACTCTAAAATAGAGGATCCAGGTGGACTTGAACCACCAACCTCCCAAACCAAGTAGTTTGAGCGCTCTCACCAGTTTGAGCTTATAGATCCATGTACAGGTAGAACCAGTTTCTCAACCAAAAAAAAGTACAGGTAGAACCCAATAACAACACAGTTACACAGCTATAAGCTTTGCCTAATGCAACCTAGAAAAAGAAATCTCGGTTAATCATTTGGTTTGGGGTCTTTAAATCAACTAAACTACCATCAACGGACCGCCATACAAAAAATATTAAGAGAGCATATCAACAATAGTAATAAGGAAAAAAAAAAAAGAAGCTTCCATCTACAACGCATTGTCAGGGTTTATAAAGGATATTATTCACATATGCAACATATCTGTTAATAGCATCAGACATTGACAGTTAATAGTCCCCCACAATAGTTTCCTAGGAGAGCAACGTTATCAAAAATAACTTCCCCAATTGCAACACAACAAGATTATCAAGCAAATGTCTCAGGCCAACCATAACTTTCCCATATAAATGAGATTTTAAGAGTTAGGGCTAATGTAAAATATAACAAAACTAAAGAAGGAGATTCACATGAATAACTGACCTTATGAAATGAAATAGAAACCACAAAGGGATATCACCGAATCATGAATTGCATTTTGCCTTGAGTTTCTGACTTGAATTGGGCAATTGCATTTAAGGCGAATAAGGTATTGGGTATTTGATGTACGATTTCAAATCGACTTTAGTCCAGTCCAGTAAACGCCAATCCTTGAGGTCTCACACAGAGTCTTCAGTATCAGTCTCAATAATCTTCAAATCCTAGGTGGAACAAGGAATTACGATACTGACTTGATGATAATGAACATTTACAAAATTTATGCCTGACTGGAGAAACATATTCTCCAAATCATAATCCTAAAAAACGAAGTATGGACCCTTAAAGGCTGTTTGGTTTTTTTTTTTTTTTTTTAATCACTCATCGCTCCTCACTCAATTTTCATCACTCATCAACTAAAATATCCCAATTTCCTATACCCCACCCATTTGGCACATATTTTAAGCTTCTCATCACTCAAATTTTTCCTACTTTTTGTGGGACCCATGCCTGACTCCTCACTCAAGAGATTTCTATTAACCTACCCTCAAAACCCCACATATTTTCTTCACTTCTCATTTCCCCTTCGCCCTTCAGCCCTATTTATTCTTCTTGTTCTTCTTCTTCTTCATCTACCTCCTCCTCCTCCATCAAACCCAAAAACCCATTTCCCAAAACCCCATTTCATCAAAGCCTCCACAAACCCATCTCCTCCACTGCAACAAAAGCCAAAACCCATCTTTGTAACAACCCAAGGAAAAGCGATAGCCACATCTGCGCTATACCTCAAAAGGACTAGTCATAATTGAGGCTCCTTATAAATGTTAATAAAGCCCAAATCTACCCAGTAAATACCCGATATGGACTCATCACACACCCACACACATCACACAATCAATCAATCAAATTGAGGCATCACAATCTTAGTCTCCAAACCCCGCCGCCCACTCGACAAAAAGCCCTACACGACGAGGCTCACCGCAACAACCCAACATACTCCCACCTCTTCTCCACTCCACCAAGTACGTCCCTTTCAACCCGAACCCATCTCACCAAACCTCTGACGATCTGTGCAACTGCTCGGGGGTTTTTCTGAGGTCGGGATGGCGGTTGACTGAGCTCCGATCAATAACTGCGTGCGTGAGGAGGTGAGGGCAGGGCAGGGTAGAGGCAAGCTCGGACTTGTGGAGTTATGAAAATGGAGTTGTGATCTGGTAGTGTGAAGTGTGAAGAGAGTCGTTGAAGAAAGGCATCAAAAGACGCACTGGTGTGACTTTGCTCTGACTGTGGGTCCCACTCATGTGTTTAATTATCAAAATGTTATCATAACTCTATTTTCATAACTCAAAAACGCCTAAAATGTGTTTTCAATTTTCATAACTCATCACTCAAAAATCAGATAATTGAGTGATGAAAACGAAATCTGGAAACACATCCAAACACACTACTCAGCCATGGGACCCACCAATTTTGAGTTTTGGATGATAGAATCAGAGTTATGGGTGATGGAAACTGAAAAATCCAAACAGCCCCTTAATAATTATAGCAAGGGCAGTCATACAAGTAAGAACATATAAATTTATTAGAAGAAAGCTCACTATTCACCCCATATGCACAACAAGAAGATATCAGCTTTATCAAACTAATAATCTTATTAAAACTGCACCAAAAAATCTGTCAACAAAGGAGTTTAATATAATTTGAAGCAGAAATGCAAAATCAACAATGACAACAACCCAAAATATGAGGGGCAGACAGACATTTACTTTTTAACATTCAAGTAATGACAAATAAAGTAACATATTACAGGAAGCTAGAAAATACCAGCAAAAGTGTCGAGCTAAATGACATGACATTGGAATAACAAACGGTGATCTTTATCCTGGTTCATGAACTAGAGCAACTTTGAAAAGGCATCACAATTCTGGAAGCTAAAGCAATTTGTTTCAACTTTGAAACGCCTTGAGGAATTTCAAAGAGAAAATCTACATCAACAAAGACTTCAGCCCCAACACAAGTACAAAGAGGCACTCCACAGCAGAACTGCCCAGAATACACCACAATACGAGCTGTCTAAAGAGATACACTTCCTGCATCCAGTGTAATGATACGATAATTAGAAAACAGAAACAGATGTCCGCCAAGCTTTACCACAAAGCAAAAGAACCTTCACTGCCCAGCAGCAACCAGAGATCGCAAAATGGAAAACAGAAACAGATGAACAAAAATAACACTAGGAAAAACAAAAGAGTGCCCTAAAATCAAATGGTGGCACTCTACACAATCAAAACCATTGAAAGTACAAGAAGTTTATACATAAGCGAAATATTTTTTATTGGTAAACTACACATGCACCCAATAGGGCTTGAACAGCTGAACTCCCAAACTCACCCTCCATCCCATTATTATGGGGAGAAGAAAGTGCCAGTTGAGCTATACCGTCCTATAGCTATTATCATGGGGGAGAAGAAACATATTTAAAGCAATTAAGCAAAAAGAAAAGTGCAAAAACGATAGGCACAAATGAATTCACCAATTCTGCTACTGCTAATGATCACTAAAACGATTAATAAGCCAAAAAATAAAAAAATTCATAGAAGACAATCATCCAGTTGAAGTTTGCCAGACAACGACTGATCAAAATACATCAAAGCCACCAAAAAATAGCTATGAAAGTTGAAAATTCTTTAAGACACAAGTAGAATAAGTGCAGCACAGGACACATCATAATAATCCATTGGCAAGAGAAGGAATAAAATTATAAAGATTTTGCTAAAAAAGCATTAACATGCATCACTTGTCTTGAAACTACCTTCGCTGTTATAGCTAGCATAACACGTCCGGGCAACTTAGGAGTCAAAACAGCAGATTTCTGCAAGTCATAGAATTGATCAACCATACATATGAAGAGTCCACAACTAGGCCCAGAAGTTGAACAGCAGACAGCAGTGATTCTGGTTAAGCAACTTGAGAGTACGCCACTTTATACGGTTACATTATGTAATACAAAGCTTTACACCCCCCAATTGATAAACAGATACAGAAGTTTGAGTACAAACTGTACTGAACACTCGATTCCTAAATGAGGAACATAAAGCATTAAGTCCAAACACGACTTATACAATAATAAATGACCTGCGCACAAAGGCATTGAATAATTCTAGTCCGAAATATGATTCCTCCCCATTCATATGCAATTGTAAGTAACCAATTGTAATTGTGCGATAGAATGAAAATCATGGTAGAGCAATAGCTTGTGGCATTGTGCTAACATTTGGTAAATAAAAATGCAAGTACCAACTCATTTGCTTAGTTGCTGATATTATTTATTATATTTCTCTATGCATGCCACCTCCAGTTGGATCCACGATTATAAATAAAAGGAATAGCATATCCTTATTTTTTAGAATAGAATGAAGCATGTTGTGGGGCATATTGTAGTTGAAAATTTATGCGTTCTTTCATGCTGATAATATGCTCAAAATTATTAAGCTTGTTAAATGAATTGTAATTGTATATAAAAATAATTAAAGGGCAATGCTTAATTAAATAATTGGGCTGTAAATTGTAATAGATTAGAAATTAAAATATTGCAAATTTGCAATTTACCTTTTGTGTTAATGAACCTTTTGGATGGGCAGCATAAGGAGCAGCTATTCTGGCCACGCTTGCCTGTATTGGGTAATGCATACTAGTTTTTTGCGTGTCGGGCAAAACTAAAAGGTTTTGAGTCTTTTGACTTTTGAGAGAGAGATTAAAGAGAGAGAGAGAGAGAAACACGCACGCAAGGGAGGAGCCCGGCCCAAAAGCCCAAAATGGAAAAAAAGGCTGGGCCGTCTCCCCCCAAAACCCAAAAAATAGAAGATTTTATTAAGTGTGGTTTTGACCTGCCATGCAAGCGCACCCGTCATGGCAAAGGTCGATTGATAACAACACATATTATATTATACCTCCCTCGCTTCTCTCCAGCAGATTCATTGAATGATTGATATAAAACACAACATATATGATATTATAACAATCTAGCCAAACTTCTCTCATAAGCTTATTCAAACCAACCAGCCTGTCTATTTTATCTTCACAATCAACGGTCCCCGCAAGTAAATCTCTTGTGCGATAATCAAAATCCATCGCCAACGATCCGATCCTCGGGCACGTCACCATTTCTAGAAAATACTGAAAAGTTTATCAAATTCAAAAACATTGAGCATAAGTAATCCAAGAAAACCAGATCAAGATAAAAATTATAGAATACAGGATTTCAATTCTTTTGATTACGAACCTCTGGTGAAGAAATCCATATACTATTCATCGAATTGAATTGGTCCCGAAAGTAAAATCCTTGTGTTATAATCAAAGATCCTCAGCCATGTCACCATTTCTTGAAAACACTGAAGGTTTATCAAATTCAGAACAATTGAGCATAAGTAATCAGTGAAAACAGGTCAAGAAAAGAATTATAGAATACTGGATTTCGAATCTTTAATTACGTACCTCTGGTCAAGAAATTTATATGCTATTCATCGAAATTGAATCGTTGAGATTGAGATTCGCAACGGTCGTGACGAACTGAATGGAAAGACAAGAGTTGCGTCGATTCAAGATTCAAAGAAGCAGATCTACCAAACATGCCTTCACATAAAGATTTTCGGTCATCCGAACTCTGTGGATCTAAAGCGAATAAGAAACGGTAATCGAAACGTTTGAATAGTGGAATCTGATATTGGAGAACGGCGATCGAAACGGCAAAAGGCCATGATCGAAACGTAGAAGAAGAAACGGCCTGGTCTAATCTGAGGAATTTGGATTTGAAAATATAGGGAGGAACAGAGCTGAGAGAAACGTTTTTTTATGTGAGAGAGAGAATAATAGCGGGAATGAGAGATGAGGCGGGCGAGGGGGAGAACGAAAGCTTATAGAGTGGAATCTTTGGTTTATCTGAAGGCTGTGATTGCTTGATGAAAAAATTATAAACGGTTGGATTTGAGAGATGAAAAAGGAGTAGCGATTTTAGGGTGCAAGATTTGGGTAAGGCATCGACGGCTCTTATAAGAGGGAGAGAAGGTTCTCGATAAATTTTGGTTGGGGTGAGATATTTTTAGCCCTCACACGTGTTTAAATGCTAGTGGTCCATGCGAGTCACCGACGAAAAAAATCAAGGTATATGGTTCATATTATATCAACCTGTTTGGCCACTCGGGTACTTGTATAGGTGTTTATGGGTTAGTCAGATTCGGGTTAAACCTATATTGAACATGTCAAAATGCAATTTCTTTTTTTTTTTTTTTAATGAATGAAAAAAAGGATTCATACGACTCACTTAAACCCAAATTCTATGGTGTGGTACCATCAAAGCTAATTGAAGCTATCCATGTGACACAACATTTTAAATTAAAGCATTACAACTCGAATAACAATTCTCGGACTCGCAAGGGTGATAATTTAAGAAATTTCTACCATTAGGCTACCACCCTTTGATAATGTCAAAATGTCAATTGATATCACTTGATAAGTTAATTTTTGAGGTGTGGGTGGTTCCAATCATTTTCATGCTAGTGGTCCATGTGAGTCACCGACTAAAAAAATCAAGGCATATGGAATATACTATATACAACCTGTTTGGCCACTAGGGTGTACTTGTATAGGTGTTTATGGGTTAGTTGGATTTGGGTTAAACCTAAATTGAATATGTCAAAGTGTCAAATTTTTTTTTTTTTTTTTTATGAATGAAAAAATGACTCATTCGGCTCACTTAAACCCGAATTCTATGGTGTTGTGCCATCGAAGCTAATTAAGGCTATCCATGTGACACAACATTTTAAACTGAAGTGTTACAACTCGAACCACAACTCTTGGACTCGCAAAAGTGATAATTTAAGAGATTCCTACCATTAGGCTACCACCCTTTGATGATGTCAAAATGTCAATTGAAATCACTTGATAAGTTAATTTTTAAGGTGTGGGTGGTTCCAATCATTTTCATCCATTTATACATTGGTGGGAGGGGTTATGGTGCTGGTTTCAACCGATTTAACATTGTGAGAGGATTGTAATTTATAGGTTAAGTTTCAGTTCACTGTATTAGAGTATTAGACCCGATATGATACAGACACGTGTCCACATGAATCAGGACATATTCATGGTTTAATAGGAACTAGTGTGTAATTCCGTGCATATGCACAGGTCCTTTTAAAAACAATTACAATTATATAATATATATATATATATATGATTTGAAATTTAATTGGATCTAAACTCTTTGGTTTTTGTCCCCAATAATTCACTTGTCACAAAAATTAACAAATTAAATGAGATACATGACGCAAAATTGAACTCCAAATAAAATTCAATCTAAAATCTAATTGAATTTAGACCTTTTGATTTTTGCACCTAATAATTCACTTGACACAAAAATTTAAAAGTTAAATGACACGTGACACAAAATTAAACTTCAATTTAGAATTTAATTAAATATTCTCTTCGCTTTAGCTATTAATATATATATATATATATATGACTTATAAATTTGAATTATTTTTATTATATGATTATGTTTTTTATGATTTATTATATTGAATTCCTCGTTTTCTACATTAAATTAATTAAATTGGCAAAAAAATTTAAAAATTTAGATTAAATGGAAAACGTGGCGCAAAATTAAACTCTAATTGAAATTCAATTTTTACATTTAAAAACAATCACAATTACATATATATATATATATATATATATGATTTGATCTAATTGGATCTAGACTTTTCAGTTTTTGCCCCCAATAATTTACTTGCTACAAAAATTAACAAATTTGATGGGACACATGACGCAACATTGAACTTCAATTAAAATTCAATCTAAAATCTAATTGAATTTAGACCTTTTGATTTTTGCACATAATAATTCACTTGACACAAAAATTTAAAAATTAAATGACACATAACACAAAATTAGACTCCAATTTAGAATTTAATTAAATTTCCTCTCTGCTTTAGCTATTAATATATATATATATGACTTATAAATTTGAATTTTTTTAGTTATATGATTATGTTTTTTTATGGTTTATTATATTGGACTCCTCGTTTTCTACATTAAATTAACTAATTTACCACAAAAATTTAAAAATTTAAATTAAATGGGACACGTGGTGTAAAATTAAACTCTAATTGAAATTCAATTTTTATCTAAATTAACCCACTTGGCACAAAATTCTAAAATTTAGATTAGATGAGACACATGGTGTAAAATTAGACACTAATTGAATTCTAATTTGAAATTTAATTGGATTTTCTCTCTGCTTTACCTATTATTATATATATAGATTAGGGGGGATTTGAAAAATGATTATCTCATTGTTTCTATTGGAATTAGATTAGCTCATTTTTACAAAGTAAATGACTAAGTTAATAAAAATTAAACTTTAAGAACTAATTTGACAATTGAAGTAAAAGTTAAGGGATTAAATTAATTTCTAATTAAAAAAATATCTTATTAAAGAGCTTGTAAGCCAATTCTATCCTCTCGAGCTTTTCCAAATCCGTTGTATTTAGTTGTACCAAGAAACTTCGTTACTTTTGCACTAGTATTTTCTTTACACTTTCTCCTTTTTAATTCTGTTCACTAGGATGCCTTTTCAATCAATTTATTATTTGCCTAAAATAAGTCAATAAATATAAATTTTTAAAAATCGTTAATATATACTTTTTAATTCATTCAAACTGATACATTCACTGCGTCTCCTTCGATAACAATTTTTTACTTATCAATAATTATGTTAAGACTTTTATAGTTTAGTAGTATTGCTTACTATAATTTACAAGGAAAAGCATGATTTGAGTCCCTCCTTTACGGTCTAGTTTATTGCTTGCTTAAGATCGTTTAGTAGATATTTTTGTAAGCTTATTCATCTTTTTTTAGTTCATGTACAATTTTTTAGAAATTTTTTTTTTAGGTACGATTGTACATTTGCAAAGTAAGTCATACTACTAATTAATTTTCTTTCACATTTATAATTCATTAATTCATGTTTTTATTAGTTCGTGATGCAAGTCATAACCAGCCTGCTTTGAGAGAATTCAGCCTACTAAAATCATAAATAGCCATACTCATAGATGCTGACTCAAATTTATCGAGCTCTATTTGTAAGATTTAGATCAGGTAGGTATTGCACTTGGTGCAATTGTAATCCATAACTAAGATTAAAAGTTAAAAAAGTAACTTTTAATCTCAACTATTAAATAAAATATATTAAAAAAGAATTATAAAAAAAAAAAAAAAAATTGTGAGAGGAATAGGGTGAATTGCACCAAATCCCTGTTTGTAAACAATTTCATTATGCATGAGTTAATTGCTTGCAGGCTGTCCTTTCTGCGAGGCACAATTCCCCAATTCCCTATAAATTATGTTGAGTCTGCCCTATCACTTGCGAAAACTAAATAAATAGTTCTTAATTTTAAATTAAATTTAAAAAAATTAAAATCTTGATTTTTAACGGAAAAAGATGACGGATGACATAAAAATATTAATTTAGTAAATATTTTGGGAACTTTTTTTCTACTAGAAAAGAAAAAAAAAATGTTAACTACCACTTTAAAGATATTTATTTAAGAGTTATTTTTTTGAAAAAATGGTAAAATAATAAATTTTATTGACAGCTTTTATATTTTTCATGAAAGTGACGTCAAAACTTTCCTATTATAGTTTAATGTTTATTAATAATTGTTCTAAAAATATCTGTTAACATGAAAAAAAAAATTATTTATTTTTATATTTTTATATTTTCAATAATAATAATCTCAAAATTTTTTAAAAATAATTTATTAATAATTGTTATAATGATACCCATTAACTAATAGTACATCTTAAGAGCTGCGTCCCATGGCTCACTCTCTGTGTAATTAAAGGTTCAAAATCATCAATTTTAACATATGATTGATGAATGATTGATACATCTTAGAAAGATTTGTGCTGACTCTTGTGTACATGATACGATGAGCTACACTAGAGTATCGATGTGTAATCAATTACTTAGCTAATTTTTTTATTTGTATTAATTAACTGTAAATTAAATAATAAATATATCTATATAATGAACACGGTACCATGTCACTTTCCAACATCCCTGATCAGCTTTGTGAAAAGCTTGATGCCATCGTCGTGATTCGTGAGGAGATTGTGGTGGAAGCTATGAAAAGTGAAAACCATATGGGAAGTTTGGGAACTATTCGATATTTGGGACTCTATTTGCTAACCTAAAAACATGAGTCCTTTGGCTGAATATTACTTTTTTTGAAGTTTATTTGCATTATGTACACTGTTTGAAATTATTTGAGATTCTGAGAAAAGAGAGTGAATTTTGGCAACTGTGTTGCCGAAATTCAATCAAAAAAGGAGAGAAAGAAATAGTGGGCTGAGTTTCGGCAATGACATTGCCGAAATTCTGCTGCCCAATTTCACTTCTGCCCGTGAGTGTGCTTGAAGCGAGAGAGGTGAGTGAGGGGTGCCCAAAAAATTTTTTTTTGCCCCCCTATTTCGGCAATGACATTGCCGAAATAGGAGGGAAATTTTTTTTTAAAAAAAAAGTTGCCCCCCTATTTCGGCAATGTCATTGCCGAAATAATAATAATAATAATAATAATAATAATAATAATAATACATATCTTTATTATAAACCAACAAACACATTATGCAATATATTTTTTCTAAATAATAGATGTAATAATTAATAACAACTGTGGGGGTAAAAGGTCAACAAGAGAAATGGGCCTGCGCTTTGGGCTCAAAGTCCACGCCGAGGATCATGATCAGTCCGAAGACGGTCCCACTCAACCCATAATGTTCGAGATGAATTGTAAAGAGTCCGAACACAAATTAGGGAACCCTAAGAACAACGCCGAGGATAATACCACCTTGGGTACTTAAAATTGGAATAAGCTTTGGAGCTCTTCCGGTCAAAGGAAACGTCCCAGAAGGTTCTGCTAGCCTGGACGGGTGTAAGGGATACGTACACCAGGAAAATATCCAAAAATATCAGAAAGGAAGGCTGCCAACCCCGCATTGAATGACTCTGCAGCTAACCCCCTGGCCGCATTTATGTGGAGAAGACACCTAAACAGTGCAATCTTGGCCACCACAACTCACAGAAGGTCAAGAAAGATGCATGATAGGACATGCACTCAAGTGAAGATTCAGATAATCAACAAGTGTAGGATCAGGATGATTTGGAAGGACATATATAATAAGAGGAAATTCTTCATAGGAAAAAGGGAGACGAAAAACATTGGGAGTTAAGCTTGTATCTACACATAGAAATAATAAATACCAAAGTTAACCTCCTCGGACTCTGACCGAGGACCGTTTCCTGAATTTAAGCTCCTTATTTCATTCTCCTTGTGATCTCAACTCATCTTGTTGACTGTCTGAATCAATCTAGTCCAGCTTTCTTTTCTCGCTTTCTAAAAATTCATTGTTTTTGGGCCCTTTGGGTTGGTCCATATAATCTTGGGCCCGTATATCGAAGTCGTGTCCTTACAACAACAAAGTAAAATTGATTATAAAAAAATCACAATAATACAATTTATTACAATTTTTGTGGTCATATACTAATAATAACAATAAATAATATTAAATAATTTCAAAATTAACAAAACACATACATAAATTTAATTAGTAAGTTGAGATACTTACCACAATCGTGAGAATTAATATAGAGTGATACTTGCAAAAAAAAAAAAAAAACACAATTAGATAATAATAAATAAACACAAAATAACAACAATAATGTGTTTATTATTATTATCATCATTATTATTGTTATTTTGTGTTTATTTATTATTATCTAATTGTGTTTTTTTTTTTACAAGTATCACTCTATAATTCTCACGATTGTGGTAAGTATCTCAACTTTCTAATTAAATTTATGTATGTATTTTGTTAATTTTGAAATTATTTAATATTATTTATTGTTATTATTAGTATATGAACACAAAAATTGTAATAAATTGTATTATTGTGATATTTTTATAATCAATTTTACATTGTTATTATTAATTATTACATCTATTACTTGGAAAAAATATATTGCATAATATGTTTGTTGGTTTATAATAAAGATATGTATTATTATTGTTGTTATTATTATTATTATTATTATTATTATTATTATTTTCCTCCTATTTCGGCAATGACATTGCCGAAATAGGGGGGCAACTTTTTTTTTTTTTAAATTTTTTCCCTCCTATTTCGGCAATGGCATTGCCGAAATAGGGGGGCAAAAAAAATTTTTTGGGCACCCCTCACTCACCTCTCTCTCTTCGAGCACACCCACGGGTAGAAGTGAAATTGGGCAGCAGAATTTCGGCAATGTCATTGCCGAAATTCAGCCCACTGTTTCTCTCCCCTACTTTTTGATTGAATTTCGGCAACACAGTTGCCGAAATTCACTCTCTCTCCTCAGATTCTCAAATAATTTCAAACAGTGCACATAACGCAAATAAACTTCGAAAAAAGCAATATTCAGCCAAAAGACTCGAAAAACATGGTAGAGTTAAAAAGATTCGAGGACCTTAACAAAGCGGTGCTGGCGAAAATTGTGTTGACATCCAACAGAGACAGTTTGTGTATAGAGGTTGAAAGTTAAGGCTAAAAAAGGCCAAATGGGTGTGGAAAGTGAGAGAATCAAAGGAAGCACTAGAGAAATGAGTAACAAAGGGACCTGCTCTATTGTGATTTGTGAGAGATGGAAGAAAGGCAAAAGATGCTAGTGGTGCTGGCAAATCTGCTTATGTCACATGGTCAAACGTTTTTTTTAATAATTTGATAGTTTGAGAGGGGGAATTTGAACCTTGACGACTCAGTTGAAAACTCCATAAAATGTCCGTTGAACTATAAGGCACTTGACGTCACATAATTTGAGTTATGATAAAAAGAAACTAAATAATTTATTTGACAAGGAAACTTGTGAATCCATCAAATGAATCCTAATAATTACCATTGTTGCACAGGCCTGATAAGCTGATTTGGGTTGGCAATAACAAAGGTGTGAAATGAAGCCAACATACTTAAGCAACCTATGTATGAGATTAGATCAAAGTGGAAAGGCATTGTGGGGGCAAATTTTGGAAATTAAAAATGCATGAAAGTCATAAAATGCACTTGAGGAGAGTTTTCTTTGTGTGCTTCAATTGCGTTGGATTGTTTATAGATATAGAAAATAGAAGTTAAGAAGCCAAGTTACCATCAGCAATTGTCAGGTCTCAGAAAGACATCCACACATGGTGGTTAAAATGTTTGAGAGTGCTACGGTAGCTTGGGATGGTCTGATAGTTGAAACATGCATAAGGATCATCCAGGCTTGTAAATTGGAAGTTGTAGAAGCGTTGGGGATTTGTTGGGTAGTCAATTTGGCCAAGCAAACAAGGGGTTCAAGAAGTAGTTATTGAAGCTGAATTAAGGAGATGCAAGTGTGCATGGATTTATTAATCAAGCACATGCAATGTCCATGCTGGGAGTTATCTCCAATATTAATAGACGATGTTAAGGAATTGTCGGGTTACTCTTTACTTTAGGAAGCTGTAGTTTTAAATTGGGTAAGTAGGGAAGCAAATGTAGCGGTTCATGAATCATGAAAGTGAGCCTTCAGAAATTCATGTATTGGTTGTGCCTTGTCATGGGCTTTCCCAGCAAGGCTGATCAAGTCCCAATGGAAGATGGTTATGTTTTGGTGATCATTCAATGCATTTGTAGTTTAGGAAAGAAGGTAGCTCTTCAATTAGCTATATCTTTGTACTAAGATTTAGAGAGAAGTTAGTATAGATTGGTAATTACATTTGATTCATTTAGGTGTCTCTCTCTCTCTCTCTCTCTCACGGAGAATCCACCTCTCATAAGATGATTCCCTGACACACAATTTTGAAGACACTCCATCGACTCTATAAGACTGTAGATGGCAGCTATATTAAGTGTGTCATGTGTACAAAGATTACAGCACCACGTAAATGTGTACACCATGCTCAAATGTCATTTTGCCATATATCTACTATTTCCTCACCTTCCTTTGTGTCATCATGAAATATGTCGTGAAGCACAAAATGTGAACACCCTGTCAAGGATATGTAGCAAATAGAGAAGAAAAAAAAAAAAAAAAAAGAAAAAAGAAAAAAAAAAGTTCCTCGTGAAGAAGCTTGAAATAAAAGACGTTTGAAACCTCTAGCATTGCTTGGATTAGAATAAAAGCTAGCACACATAAACGTCAGAAAGAGGGTGTGAGATCTAACGTTCACGTCAACCATTGAGGATAAATTTTCAAAACTCAATTAGATTGCTTTGGACTGGACTTCCCACCTCACCCAACTCTGAAAGAACCCCACCAACTAGAAAAGAAACATTACATTCCTCAAGAAACATTACATTCCTTCCTCTCTTGCCTGTAAAAGAAATATAGCCCATATACAATGTAAAGACATTCTGCAATTTTCTTTCCACCAGAGCTCAAGATTGAGACACCCTCTTGCAAGCACAACATGGCGAAGAGATCGGATTTTGCACAGAAGCTGTTGGATGATCTCCGGTTACGTAAGGAACGAGTAGCTGCGTCTAAAAGCTCAAACCGTTCAAACTCAATGGCTATAGGTAAGTATCTATCAAGCATTTGCATTGGAATCATATAATCTTTAATTGTGTGAAGTCAAATTTAGGCATTTAAATTGTTACACACAAGCAAAGAGCATGAAACAAGACCTTCAAGGTACAAAATTAACATTTGCTTCTGCATGAATAGTCATCTCCAAGAAAGAATGACTTCTGCCTAATTTTTGCTGTTGGGCCATTTGAGTTGCTTCAAATTGAAGCATGGTTCAGACTTTATCCTGAACTACTTTACTGAGTTAGGATTCTAATTCAATAAGCTCAAGCAACACCAAAGAAGTCTGGAAGTATCATTTGGAAGCTGAAAAACAATATTAGTAGGAGAAAGAATCAAAGAACTTTGTCACGTGTCTTTCTTGAAAAGAAAAAGGGGTTAATATGTGAAACAGTGAAAGCACTATCAAGTTGCTTAGCAAAAGAATATTAAAAAATAATAATAAAGAAGAAGAAGAAAACACTGAACTTAACTTGTTTCCTAAAAAACTTATACATCAGACCATAAAAGATCATCTACTGGCTGATAATTCAATTTAAAATAATAAAAATTAAAATTAAAATTAAAGATAAAAATATTTCGATATACAGCGGAGTCAGCCAGTGCCCATTGAGTACCACTAAGTTACCCATGTACTTCCTAAGCCAAAAGCCAAAAAAGGAAAAAGAAAAAAGAGAGTTAACAATGCTATTAAATACATCTATCTTCCGTGATTTTACATTTTGTTCAATTACAGAGGGATTTTGACAAAACCAGATGCAAACTATACTCACAAATATCAAAGGCAAACTGAATTGATTTACTAACTGGGACCATTAGGTAGTTTACACTTGACACTGCTAGGCTGTTCATTCAATATACATAGCTCATGACCATAATATGAAAATTTCTCGAGCCCTGCCTTCCAGTTTCTCATGTCATTGCACTCCCAGACCAATAAATTAATATGTAAAATAGAAAAATTTTAAAAGCAAAAGGAAAATAGTGGAGATATATTTGTCTAAGAAAATGAAAAGAGAGAAAATGGGGGTGGTGGGGTGGGGGGGGTGGGTGTAATTTTTTTCTCTTCCTTGAACTGACTTCAGTGTAAAGGTATACTTGAGTGCACATATGCACTACAGAGCTGTTAAAGTTTCAATGGGCAAGAGGAAATACGACGGATAATCCAGCATCGAAAAAAACAAGAGTGGCTTTCTACTATTAATATCCCCAATTGCTCATAGTGAGCAACACAATGCTGTTTAGAGTTCAAAAACTGTAATAGTGATCAAGGACTAGATGAGATAAACATACTAACCAATATAACCTTGAGTTAACAACCAGTCAAGAGATATAATTACATCCTGTATTGCTCTATCTTGTGTATGTACAGATGCTTATGCTTACTCAAAGCAAACTCATAAGGGATCCAGGAACATAAAATCCCATGAACCTGTAAGCTACCGAACTTTGTTGCAATCTTTTTTAATAGTTGAAGCAGATGGCAGAAACTTACTTGAGTCAATTGCTTAATTTCCTGCAGATTGGTTCCAGAACTACAAATGTACAGAATAGGTCTAGTAAAAGCAGTAGACCATCCATCATTGAAGAAGCTTCAAGACAGGTTGTTCCTTATGCAGGTGGTCGGAACTCAGAACAAATAGGAAATCTATCTATGGCTCTGGCTTTTGCCATTGAAAATGGAGGAAAGCTAATAAGAACAGATTCCTCTGGCAATAATTCAATGTTGGGTTTCCTGCACCAAATTGGCAGGGCATCCATGGACTTTGGCAAGATGGAGAGAAGCAGAACAGATAGGCAGAGGTCTTCAAGTAATCCCTTCCCCGCTCTCTCTCACCTCCATATTAATGAAATATCAAAAGGGGCACAGAAGCTAAACCAGATTCTGAGAGCATGCTCTAATGGCCTTAACTTTGATGGATATTCGATAGAAATTGGGAAGGAACTGTTAAAAGGGGCCATGGATTTGGAAGAGTCTCTGCGGATGCTTGTAAACTTGCAAGAGGCATCAGACTACATGGTCAGCCCACAGAGGAAAAATCGGATTGTATTACTAGAGGATGATGAAGACAACGAAGAGAATACAGTCCCAATGCCCGAGCAGAAGCAACTTGCCATACCAAGGTTTTCCTTTGACAAGCCCTCAAGATGTTCTCACAATATCCAACAAGTTGAAAGGAATGATCTCAAGCAAAGGCTGACAGCTCTGACTTACCGTGCAGAAGCTACTAACTACAACCATGAAAACCAAGCACTAATTAGTTCAAAATCAGTTTCCCACAAGCAATCAGCTAGCTATGGCCCCAATATCAAGACTCCTGCTGCATTCTCAGAACAGAAGAATCACTCTAGTTCATCTCAATCCAAACCAGAAAAGGGGAGGATTTCAAATGTTATTGCAAGACTAATGGGACTGGATGACGCTCCACAAAAAGTAGATACAAAGTCCGCCAGACAGAAAGATTCAACTCCCAAACAAAAAATAGAAGGGATGCCCTCACAGCATATGGCACAGGGAAGCACCAAGAATGCTGTACTGAAGACTAAAGAAACCATGAATTATGAACGCCCCAAAAAGCAAAAAGTGATAGAAGCTAAAAGGAATCATGTCATTCAGGATGCTGCATTTGCGCCGCAAGCAGGGAAAAGCCTGCATACACGTAGTGCCAGTTTTGAGGCAGTTATTAATAATGGAAAACCACCTCGAAAGGATTTGGAAGAAATTCATTTAAGGACAAGCTCAGAGAAGACCACCACCAAAATTGAAAAGCAGCAAAGCAATATAGCCCAGTTATATCAGAATACTGGTAGTCAAAAGTATATTCAGGACAAAGAAAGAAAACATGATGATACAAAGCACAGGGAACAGACCAGCACAGGAATGGGCAATACCATGGAATTAATTTCAAGGGAAGAACCACACCAGATGGATGCACAGGCAAATAAAAGATCAGAAGCTACAGTGATTCTGCAAGGAAAAACAGGGTACAAAGACAGCACTCTTCAAACAGAAAAGAGATATGCAAACATGCTTCTGCCAAACAATCAAGAAAAGTCTCAGAACCTTGGATTACAACAACCATATATTCTCCAGAAACCTGAGCAACAGGAACAGAAGAATCAGGGAAAAGAGTGGGAGCAGCAGAGTGCAAAACAGAAGTTGCAGATGAGTAAACAAAGAGGAAGTGAAATGACATTTAAGAGTTCATCAAAACCCCTGCATGAAACAATAAATATGCAAAAGAAGCATCTGCGTATGAACCAAGCTGCACTAAGTAAGAAAAGTTCTTCAGAAGCTACTGATGCAACACAATCAGAAGGATTTCCAAATGGAAGAAACCATGAAGATTTATTCATGGGCAAAAGTTCTACTGATTTAACCTTCCACATGAAAGCTTTAGTGAATAGGAGCTCAGATCAAAATTGTTCTCCGCGAGCCCCAGAATCTCAACCAGGAAGAGAAAAAGCTCGTATTCCATCCATTATGGAGGAGAAAACTGTTCATCTACCAGCCATGCATAAGACAAAAAATACAAGAGCACGTAAAAGTGAGACCCCTCGAAAGATTGATGAAGTAGTAACCAGAAGAAATGGAACACTGCAGAACTTTGCAAGGCCATTAAAACATCAGAGCTCCAATTTTCAGGATGTGAAACCAAAAAGGAATGACAAATTCAGTGGCTACAAAGGAGCAGAACAAGTAAGAGGCAACAGGTCTAAAGAAGCAGTATCACACATTGTCAAATCCAACAAATCAGTGTCAAGCATCCATCCATTGAATGTAGCACAACTAACAAAAGAAGAAGAAAAGGCTTCTCCTTTGTACAGTCCTCCAGGTGGCAGATTCCAAAGCCTAAAAGAACCAATTGTGCCTCCACCTGATGGTGTAAGTGTTGTTCTTTATTTTTGCGCAAACCACAAATCTATATATCATTCAAATTACAACGTATTTCTTTGTCCACACAACTTGTTATCTTTAAAATTCGGTAGGGAGCTTACATAAACTTTGAATGTCATGCAGAGTCAAAACATGGTCTCAACAATTAGTAATGATCAGCAACATCAAGCACCTATTTTTGACGGAGATGAAGAACTCAAGGCTAGCAAATTTACATCAAATGTACTTACTGGTAAGTACAACCTAACATTTGCAATTTAAGTATCCACCTTCCAGAAGTAGAAAATTTAACTCTCCCTTACTACCAAAAAGCAGAGCAAGAATTAGCACCAAGTTGGTCACCCTTAACCATGTCAATGGCTTATTGTTCATTCTTTGGTACAACGTTTACTACATGTAATTCCAATAAATCTTTTCCCTCTCAGACCGACATAAATCATTATGCCTCCACTTTGTCAAACCCCACTCCCCCACAAAACAAGAATAAAAAAAAGGGAGGGGGGGGAAGAGAACCGCCATTTTCATTGCATTAGTACATTAAGCCTACAAAAGTATTATAATTTTCAAGCCATGCACAACATGCCAACTTTCAAAATCATCATATATCCTTATTCCATCAACAATTATGGCAATCGGCAACACAAAATTACATCTATACTATGAAGATGGCAACTAATACGTGAATAAATAATGAATTTTGTATTTAAATTTCAATGTTATATGTTGCAGGAACCACTGAAGACAGCACAGACATCTCTTACCCCTCACACCTGGAACACCAGAAAATTCCCAGATTAGGAATGCAAGAGCCATTAACTGAAAGTGAAAACTGCCTAAAGCAGATACTGATAACGAGTGAACTATTCCTCAACACTGCAGAGGCCCTTTTCAAACTAAATATTCCTTTCAACATTCTTCACGCCAGCAGTTACAATTGTCAAGACGAAGAAAGCAAGCTCATATTAGACTGCGGTTACGAAGTGATGAAACGGAAAGGTAGAAGGCAAGAGTTCATCGTTCATCCTTGCATGAAGATATCAATCCATTCCACAAAGGTAACATCATTGGACAAATTGGTTAAGCAGTTGAATAAAGACTTTGAGACATTGAAACTGTATGGAAGGAATGGGAATCCTAAATGTGATGTTGAAGACTACCTGCCTAAAATGCTAGAGATTGATGTCTACCATAGTGTTCCTGATGTGAATTGTATGTGGGACTTGGGTTGGAACGACATGATGTTTGCATTGCTTGAAAAAGACGATGTCATAAGGGATGTGGAAAGGCACGTGCTTAATGGACTCGTCGACGAGATCACCAGGGATCTTTTACAAGTTTGATTGAAAAGAAAGAGATTTTTTTTAATGGTTTTTAGTTTCCTATCAAAACAGAATTTCATGTTACTTTATGTGGTTTTGTATTTTGTAACTTAATAATGTAATGCTCATTTGCAGGTTTGCAATTCTTAAGCTGAAGTGTAATGCACAATTCAAATTTTCAAAAACTAAGTGGAAATTTCATCTACAAGGTGAAATTGAATCTCTAAATGATTTTCTATGAAGTATAACAATATAGAGTAGCGTAATCTAATTCAGAGTGCAAATTTAACAGGTCAGAGGAAGAAAGAAACGATTAATGGATAAGGAAAACATACAAGTTGAGTAATATTTATGCCATTTCATCGTAAGATATGCACACCTGGTCAAGATCTAGGGCTTCGGGCAACTGAAACAAATTATGCTATAACATCTGCTTTAATCTTTATACATTAAATTGACTTATAGAAACTCAGCAGCAATCATGGTGCTAAAGAACGGTGAAATGGTCGACTAGTACTAATGCAAAACTTTAAAGAAAGGAAGGAGAAAAATCAAAACCTATTAAAAAGAATTCAGTAAAAATAACACACACATACACACAATTCTGGCCCAGGACACAAATCCTCCAATCAGCGGGTCAAGTGAGTCGACTGAATTTACAGAACGATTGTTTTGGAAACTAAAAAGTCAGTAAGAAGCATCAAGCATAGCACTCAAAATTTTCGTTCTTTTATGCACAGGGAGGGTCTTGGAGTGTGCACAATTAAACAGATCTTACATTTGCAATGCAGAATCTGAACCAAAAAGAAGTAAGAAACAAAGAAATCAAAGAAAATGCCAAATGTATCGTCCTTCAGACCTTTAAAATTTTTCAAATCCAGAAAATTACAAATTTACCACCTCATATGTCTTGCAATGATTTTATACATCTATCATATCTTTTCCATGGGGCCATTCTTTCTAAAACCCACACTGCACTTTCCTAATAACCTATCCTTTGGACGTAATGTATAGCTGTTTCAAATTTAATTCTCACCGATTACTATTTACCTGCAAGAAACATAAACAAGAATAGAACACAATAAGCTTAGCCAAATAATAATAATAAATAAATAAACAACCTAAACTGAAAGAGATTTGCTAATAGAGCAGGGTATACCTCGGTTTTTAACTATGAATGCCCATATCCTTTCCCATAAACCATTTGGGGCACCCGGTGAAGAAATCTGTCCTTCCACAATCATTTCAACTGAAGGTACCATTTCATGGACAAATTTGACAGACACACAGTCAATTTAGTAAGTTCATCAAGGCAATCACTTCATTCCATTACAATGGCAGCTGAAGGCCAATACAACATGCTTTAGTGTTAAAAAAAGAAAAAAGTCCCCTCACCAATAAGCCAAAGTGCATATTATGTTACTTTTTTTGCTGTTGAACTTTTGCACTTTAAAGAGAAATTTATGGATACTACTGTATGAAGTCCAGAAACAGAAAGTGACAAATAAAGTGACATGCTACCTAAATAATTGGAAACATGCCACCTAAAGATAATTTGGAATTTCAGAATTACTGTAGGAAATGCTTACAGTCTGATCTGAGTGTTCCTGACCATCAACAGAGAAGAGGATTTTTAATGCAGTACCCAGACCAAGGACCTGAAGCTTTCCCCACATACAACACTTCTTGCATCCTACACAATCCATCAATCCACTGCAATGCCAATGAAAATTGTTATGTCATTTCCAAAGTCATGAGCCAGTCAAATTAGCAGTACAGCAATCAAAGTAAAAGTGGAAATATGTGGAGTGAAACTTGTTTTGCAGTTTCTCCATCTTTGAGAGTAATATTTAAAACCAAGAGCAGTAACACCATGATACCAGACAAGGATTTGAACACCATCCTAAACAAACAATAATTACTACATAGTGCATTTGGTTTGGTGGAAAGAGGGAAGGGGAAAATGAGTGAGAACAATGGAAGGAAAAGGTATTTCCATTGTCTAGTTGTAAGGAGGAAAGGGAGAATATTTGGGCAGATGCAATGTCCTTCATGCCCACATATTTGTCATTTACATCAACACTTGAACAATTTATCCTTTTAAAGATGATTCTCTTAACTGGTATCAAGAGCAATAAACTCATACACATATTTAAACGAACATTACCAAAAAAAAAAAATAAATAAAAAATGAATTGTGCAAGAACGATATGATTCGAGCAATTATCAGTTTCATCATCAATTGTCCAGCCAGTGTCTGTTACTGTCCAGCCTCTGAAAGCTTTACTATCTATTGTACAATCCACAACTGCCTGTAGCTTTCCTTCTTGACAGATAGGATCATCTGTTGAGAGGCCATAATGGGGCCTCTTAAATGATTCAGGGAACTCACTTTCTGCTCAGTCACAAACTCTGCAATCCTGCAGACAGCACATACCATCATCAGGCCAGGAAGGGCTGTAGTTCATTGTATAGTTACACTATTCAAATTTACACCTCAAGAAAGACCAAAGTTTGTTACATTGCATTAACAATATTTCATATATAATCAATCATATAGATTAATATTTGGTATATGAGGACTGGCAAACTTCTAATGTCTGAAAGAGATCCATGCCTTGTTTCTTATGCTAATTCGTTTTGCACCACCAATATTTATCTTAATGTTGTAGTAAAAGGAAATTTCAATTATTAAAATAATCAAAATTGTGCCAAGCGTTTTAAAAAAAAAAAAATTATATACTTTCAAAATTTTATTCAATAGATAGTTGTTCTCATGTAATCAGTCTACTTCTTGCCAATACATTGATTAAACAACTAGCAAACCTTGAAATACTGGAAGAATGGGGTTTAACAAGCTCTTGGAGCGATGGATGCAATGCAACACTTCCTCATTAAGACAGTCCACAGTCTCGTGATTACAACAACAATCCTCCACAATCCCAGTATACTGCACAAATTTTAAAATCCAAAAACCCATTTAACAGTCAAAGATCATACAGAGTAAAATTCAAATCAAATCCAAGTCTAATTTCCCATCTCAAGGCCTAACGGCACCCCAAAATTAAAAAAAAAAAAAAAAAAAAAAAAAACTATGAAAAAAGGTTAATTACAAAAACCAAATGATATGACAAAACCAGTTCAACATAAATGCACAACATAAACCATAACCATCACAGTTTTCCACTCCTTCCTATGTATTTCCCTTCATTTTCTCAGTAATAGCACTGTAAATGAGCCAAGTCAAATCGAGTATTAAAAGTTCAGACTTTTTTTTTTTTTGATAAATAATGTAAGAACTTTTTATTAAAGATTAGCCTACTACAGTAGTAGAAATTATTAACCCATATTACAATGATCACGAAGAACACAAGTTAAAAGTTCAGACTTGTTCTTTCAATTTTATTTCGAATACAAACCAAACTCAAGCTCATCATAAAACAAGATTACATGTTCAAGTTTGGTTCAGTTTCTTGTTGAACAAGCTCAAGTTTGTTCACAACGTACTTGATTAACTTTTTTTCCCATATAAATAGTAAAACCATAACTAAATTTTTCACCCCTTCACAAATTTATGAATTTTTACTAATAATGAACTATTTATATTATCAATAAAACACAAATAATAATTTGATATCATACAAACCTATATACAAACTTATACAATCTAATTTCAAATCCATATAGGTACATTTTTAAACAAGTATGATATTATATGTAGTTAAAATTAAGTCTCATGTTCACAAACTTGTTTACGAAGCTTGACTCATTTAATAGTCGAGCCTAAACTTAGGCTTGATTTTGGCTTGTTCGCTGAACAAACAAACATAACAGGCTTTTTTACAAGTGCTTTTCTCAGTAGCCAAACAGGGAAAAAATAATGAAACTCGAAAATAAACACGCACAAACACACAGAAAAATAAGGAGAATTTACCTTGGCACAACTACAAGATGTGGTAGTTTTCGAATACACAGCCACAGCAATAAAGACGGCGATGAGAGCTGCAAACACCGCCCAACTCCATTGCTTTCCACGGCCAAGCCTGCTCTCTCTATCACTGCTTTCACCATCACCGGCCTCAAATTCTCAAAATTCCAGCCCTCTGTTTGTTTCTCAATGGACTACAATGACCGTGTGGGCCCAAAGAAACACCAACCCACCTTTATTTTATTGGGCTATAACGGCCTCCAACTTTGGCCGTCATATAGTTTTGAAAAGCCCAGTCCTGTTTGTTCGCATTGAAAATATATAGACTAATTTTAAGTTTGTAGGTAATTTTAATTTTGCTCTTTAAAGTTTCAAAATGTTGATCTGCTCCCCTAACTATAGTATTGTTTGGATTTTCATCCTTTTGTCAATGCATTGTCCCTAGCTTCATTGTCAGATTAAGACTCCAACAACTCCCTCTATATTTGTTTTTGTTTTGATTTTACACCCTCTATGTTTGTATTTGTTTTGATTTTGCACCTTATGTTTGGGATTTTATTTATTTATTTTGCATTGCTTTAATTAAATTTGAACTTAACCAATTGTTAGGCCGATGCTTTGATGGAAGGGAGCATATCATAATTTTGAAACTCTAGAAGTGTAATTTGCAATTTGACATATCTGTTTTTTAATTTTATTTTAAGAGAACATATTGGTGTTGTGAGGGGTCCGAGGCCCGATGAGGATTGGATTAGGAATTAGATTGCTTAATCCACACCCAAAGAGATAATCGCACTCCGAAGATTTCACCCACCCGAAGATGGAAGCATAATCAAAGCAATGGACGTATTGTGATGTTCCAGGGTAAGGAGAAAGGGTAGTGGTGAAGGCAAGGAAGAAAGAAGGAAGTTCCCTGGAAGGAACAATTTCCTCCTTCGCATTGAATGCCTTGCACCAACCTTATCAGTTGCATTAATGAGAAAATGACCCATGAACAGTAACTTCACAGCTAACAGCCCTTTCCACCACCTTTAGCAGAGTGCTGATGAGACAAGTATCTTTAAGAGCGCATGGAGGCATACAGATGGAGGGTTAGGATACAAAGAAGAGGGATATAAAAAGAGGGAAGTCTCCTAGAAAAAGGGATGAACATTCTTGTTTAGGAAATAGAAAAAAGTGAGAGTGAACAGTGTTTTATCTAGTGTAGAATTCAATCATTAAATATAAGAAACTAATCCTCGAACCTACCCGAGGAGAGCTATTTTTCTCATTGTCTACTTATGTTAGTCCTTTCTATTATCCTAGACTCTTCAGTCTTTGACTTGAACTTAGATTAGAATTGCACTTGAATTGTTTGCCCACTCTCTAAAAAAATTCTATTGTTGGGCTTAATTTGAAGGACAAGGCATCACCGTTCTAAGTGAGCTTGGAACTTTATTTTTAGAACACTTACAATTGGCGCCGTCTATGGGAAATCGTTTGTAATTCACTCTTCCTAAGTTATGGCCAGCTCCAGGCATGATAGGGAGAAATCTATTGGCTCCCAGCGTGAGGATCAGTTTGTTAATTTGGAAAAGAAAGGAGTTAGTTCTATAAAAAATATATATACATATATATAATATAGAAAAATAGATAAAATTATTTTCATAAGTAAAAAATAACGAGATAGAGAAAGAGAGCAATCTAAGTTATTCTAGGTTCTCGGGTATCCCACCTGGTTCCCCATCTTGGGTAGGACAGTGCAAACCATTATGACAATCACCCGAGACGATAAGGAAGTCTTCGACTCTTTGTCCATACCCTTATTTGACTCAGGAATACAAGAAATCAACCTAACGGAGGGTATTCTACACCTAAAATAATAACCCGTATTTTTCCCCTTTTGGCAATTGTATACCTAGTTTACGTTGTGACACATAAGGTTAGTCCCCATTTTTCGGTTTATCATACCTACATTGTCGAGGACCCTAAAAAGGTTGGGAGAACATTTGGTCGGGGAAAACCTAAAGTTGATAAGAAAATCTCTAGTTACCCTACCCATAGGAATCTCCATTCCACCTTCAATAAAGGCGATCATAAGAATGACTACTATCCCAGGTGGTTTATTTATAACCAACCACTCTACTAGTTCACAATGTTGAAGTTCAACATTCTCTGGAATTCTATACTTAGCCCTAAAAGTGGCCATGCCCTTGGAGGTATCAACTAATTTAGTAAATCTACCCATATTGTCCTATCAGGGGAAATCAGTATGAAAATAAATAATAATAAACAAAAGAAGAAGAAAAGGAAAGTTGTCTTTAAAATGTTGGATGAAGGGCACTTACAAGCACTAGAAGGAGTTTTTCCTTGGACCGCTACATCAAACAAAATTTGTAGAAGGTATGTAAATGAGAAAAATTACCCCCAGTCTCTCTTTATATAGGGGTTGAAAAAGAGCGGTAATTTTCCTACTCATAAATCCCACAAAAATGGGATCGTAGGATCACTATCACACCATAGAACGTGAGGGGACAAGTAGCTGCCTAATGCAATAACTATAGGAATGTGGATACCAAAGTGTCAAGAACGTTTAGAAGACATATGAAGTGACGTCTCCACGTGAGAACACACTGAGCGCGTACCAATCTCCCCATTTACTACTAAAACCTTACTCTCAGAGTAGATCCTGACAGCAAGGTTTTAGGGGGCTATTGTGAGGGGTTCGAGGCCCGATGAGGATTGGATTAGGGATTAGATTGCTTAACCCACACCCGAAGAGATAAACGCACTCCGAGGATTTCACCCACCCAAGGATGGAAGCATAATCAAAGCAATGGGCGTCTTATGATGTTCTAGGGTAAGGAGAAGGGGTAGCGGTGAAGGCAATGAAGAAAGGAGGAAGTTCCCTGGAAGGAACAATTTCCTCCTCCACATTGAATTCCTTGCACCAACCTTATCAGCTGCATGAATGAGAAAATGACCCTTGAACAGTAACTTCACAGCTAGCAGCGTTTTCCACCACCTTCAGCAAAATATTGATGGGACAAGTATCCTTAGGAACGCCTGAAGTGAACAGTGTTTTATCTGGTGTAGAACTCAAACATTGTGTATAAGAAACTAATCCTCGGACCTGCCCAAGGAGAGCTATTTTTCTCATTGTCTACTTATG
Organism: Lithocarpus polystachyus; assembly: GCA_033629205.1. Taxonomy (NCBI): domain Eukaryota; kingdom Viridiplantae; phylum Streptophyta; class Magnoliopsida; order Fagales; family Fagaceae; genus Lithocarpus; species Lithocarpus polystachyus. Next base: position 9,219,059 of record CM066163.1, on the reverse strand, counting down.
TTATTCCTTTCTATTTTCCTAGGCTCTTCGGTCTTTAACTTAAACTTAGATTAGAATTGCACTTGAATTGTTTGCCCACTATCTAAAGAAATTCTATTGTTGGGCTTGATTTGAAGGACAAGGCATCACCGTTCTAAGTGGGCTTTAGACTTTTATTTTTAGAGCACTTACAGGTGTTAATTTTGTTGTTACATGGGAGATGAATAGGGTTCAAACAAAGTACATTAAAAATAGTGGACGAGCCAAGAATTTTTCTTAGGGGGGCCAAGTTAAGTATTAAACAATTTTAAATAATGAAGCAAATTTTCATAAGTTGTCTATGTTTAAAGAACCAATGAAACTATAAAGCTTTTGGCAATTTGGAATTGATTTTAAACTATATTTTTTTAGTAATTTCTTTATGTGCAATTAGTCAATTAGGCAAATTAAACCAAATAACTGAAGTGTAAATTTGTCTCTATAAAATAATCTTGATCAAATATAATTATATAATATATAACAATAACTTAATCTAATTTTTGAAACCATTCTTAACAAATATAAACATCGATCAATTAAAACCACACGTCGGCTACTATTGTAAAATTTAAAAATAAAATATAAATTGTAGATTATTTGAAGATACTAGCTCTTTATCACTTGTTTATTTTACATATAATAAGCATAAGAAAATATGTCAATGAATTACAAAGATTATCTACTGAACTACGTCCTTCTCAAAAAAAAAAAAAAAAAATCTACTGAACTACGTGTCATGTATACAGTAGTAAAGTCATAAACAATCAAACACAACTCTCAAACTAACCACAGAAACACAAAACAGACCAAGAGAGAGATACCACTGTGGCACGCTGGTCTAGAGGGAGTTAGTCGATGGTCGTCAAGTCCGGCACCGGGCCGGCTCAATGGTATATGTCATTGATGTGGCCGCCTAAGGTCCTAAGTGAAAAAAAAGGCCCCTAAATTTTAACCAATAGTATTAATTAAGTCAAAATATTAATCAATAAATAAAATAATATTTTCTTATCAAATGAAAAACAAATAAAAAAGAGAAAGAAATGCTATGTCTACAACATTTTTTATAACATTTTTACAAAAAATCTTAATAGCAGATTATTAAAAGTTGTTATTGGCAGCAAAAAAATAATTTTAGTGGTAGGTTCTACTAGAAAACAAGAATAACATGCAAGATTTGTCATGAAAAATATTTTGAATATAGCATTTCTAAAAGAACAAAGAACAGGAAGAAAGCAATTCACAAAAAAATTCACAGCATTTTTCACAACAGTCAAGTTAGTAAACTTTTACTAGTTTTCAATTAGATTTACCATTGACATCACTCTTTTACTCACTACTATCAATTTGTTACATCAACAAATGTAAAAGTTTTGTCAATTTTTTTTTGTGTTTATAAACTTAAAAAAAAAAAAAAATTCTACGTGGTTCATGTTGATTAATAGTAATTTTATATATAAAACAAGATAATCAATTTTCGCTTTAGGCCCCCAAATGTATCAAGCCGCCCCTGGTCCGGCAACAGCTCAGCCAGTGAGTCGAGGTGGCGAAATGGTGACTTGTGTAGGCAAAGGGCCGAGGCAATGCAGTATGTAGACCTACGGTGGCGACGCAAGGGAACTTTTTTTATCAGGATTTTTTTTTTCTTTCTCTCAAGTAAGAGCATATCTATATTTGCAAGTCCCCAATCCTAAGACATGGCAAAACGGGCGGGTCGGGTCGGGTCAATCGGATTTGCGGGTCACGGGTCAAAACGAGTTATTTTTAAACGGGTCAATCGAGTCACGGGTCGAGAGTCGGGTTGAGTTGACCCATATTTGTCAAACAAGTTTTTTTTTTTTTTGAAATAGATGCAATCTATCAATTGTTTATGAGTTCCTTAATTGTGATTAGATTCTCATTGGTGATACTGTTACCATTTATCAATTACCACAAAACACTTGATACCCAAATTTGGTGCAACTCTTGTTCCAGCTTTCTAGAAGCTAATCTTGGTATAATCTTCGATCTATTTAAAGTAGGAAGAGAAAATGAAAGTGACAAGTAAAGAATGACAAATTATAATAGAGTACATAACATATTAAGTAAAGAAGAATAAGTAAATATTTTATAAGAATTACATCTCAATCTCAATTTACTCAACGTTGGTATGCATGGCAAAACGGGCGGGTCGGGTCGTGTCGGGTTCGGATCGGGTCAATTAGGTCACGAGTCAAAATAGGTCATGAGTCATTTTTAAACGGATCAATTGAGTTACGGGTCAAACGGGTCGGGTCAGAAAATTCTGACTTGTTTTGCCATATCATAGAAGAAGAATTCTAATTTAGAAGGGATTCTTTTTCCTTATATTACTGATTTGAGTTTTTTTTTTTTTTTTAGATTTGGGAATTTGTTATAGATTTTTTGTGCTTGGATTTGGAAAGATTATAGGCCCATGAATCAAGTTAGGGGGGCTGGTAACTTAATTTTTCATAAATTCTATCAGTTCTTTCCATTTTATCAAGTATTATAAATGAAATTATTGAAAAGTCAGGCCCCCTAGCTCCGCCATTTAAAAATTTCTTACCTATTAAACTTTCAATTTCCGAGAGTAGGAGGATGCCAGCTAACCATTACTGAAATGGTCCAATGTTGCAAGCAATCATCAAGATGAGATTCTGCATTCTTTTCACGGGTCGGTAGGTCCCCGGTGTTAACAGATGCTTTAGCTGCTTTTTGAAAGTTATCTTGCATAAGAAGGTAGTGAGGACAATAAAGTGTGAAACTTGGAAGATTTATTAACACATGCTCTCAATCAGGATGAAGAAAAAAAAAATATATATATATATATATATATTTATATATATATCTCCACGCAGGTGTGGCTTGACGTAGGGACAAACAGAGGTTGAATGGTTCGAACGGTAATACTTCAATAAATTTGTCGTGCACACATCGATAATATCATCAAAGCCTTAATGGTACGCATGATATTACCGTTATTGTCATGTGAAACAATAGTAGATTGAAACTATTTTTTTGATTCAAACAAAAAAAAAAATGAAAAAAAAAAAAATATATATATATATATATGATCTATAAAATTTTTAATTTAATTGTATAATTTAGAAAATAAACCAATAAGTTAGTAAGCTGTAACCATGGCAAGCGAAAACTTATTACTATATGAAAAATTTTTATCGCATTTCTATATTTTTCTGAGATGTGGTATCTATTATTGTGATCAAACTTATCACCATATATTTTCAGGTTTTTTAACTTTTAATTTTGACTTTTTTTTTTTACGAAATTAATGTAATAATAGGTAACATGTCCCAGAGTTGCTATAGAAGAACCTTGTGTATATATATACAAACTAAACATCTCCCCAGTTTCTTTAGCATGGTTGTATAAGAATTGTGAAAGCTGAAAAGAAAAAAGAAAAAAAAGTAATACCTGCCCCCAATCAGGATAGAGACAAGGATAGGATCTGTGCTTTTTTCTTTTTAATTGTATGATTTAGAAATTTTAGGTTCTGATCATATCCCTAAGCAGCTAAGCTGTAAAGCCATGAAAAAATCCCAATTAAAGTGAACTTGTTATTGTTATATTATGTATCTCCCACTATAAAAACAATGAATATGGCAAATTCAAAAGGTTCTCTTATGACAAGCCGCACATTTTTAAGACTACGTAAATGAATGAATCTGAACATGTGGTTGTTGACAAATTATCATAAGCTAAAGTAAATTTAAATTTTTAGAATCAAGAATGACGCACATTTTAATTTAACAAACATTGATAGCTACTTTGAGATATGTGTGTTGAGTTCTATAGTTAAAAACTTAAAACATTGGATCATTTTAGTTAACATCGACTCATTTTATTTGTGTACGAAATTTATTTGACAGTCCAAGTCAATTATAGAATCCTGTTGCCTTGATTTTTCTATTGGTTTTAGTTGGAAGCTGGATGCTTTCGTGTTTACTAAGGCAGCTTAGCAATTCAATTGGAGTAACACTGGCACAAACCTGCAACACGTTCGAGAAATATCCCTATGCCCTTTTAATTTATAGGTTCTTTTTTCCTTTGGTGGTGCTTTTAATGTACCCTAAAGAGCAAAGGTAGTCCAAAGTCTTTGCTTCGTTGTGTAAACTTCGTTAACTTAAATTAAATAATAGAAATGTCCCATCCAAAACAACAACAATAACAACAACAAAAAACTTGTAGAGAACTGCAATCATGAAACGTACGTTGGTTTTTTTTTCAATGGAAAATATACAAAATTTATTATGAAGAATAAGCCAAATTTAATGTATCATGAGTCACCGTCTATTCAATCATAATTATATTTTCCTCTATTCGAGTTACAAAATTAACAATTCCTTTGACACGTTGCTTTTGGCATAGGTATTGGCTATAGTACTTCTTTGGCATTGTCTTATTCTGTGAATCGATTTTAGCACGAGTAGGTTTGTTTTATCAAATTTGGCAAGATTTTAAAAGGGTGCTGGTTGTTCTCATTTCACAAGCTTATCACCATTCCTTCGATCGTTTTTTCTTTTATTTTTTTCGAGGTGGTGTGATTAATTAGTGCTACATTAACAACATAATAATTAAATTTCTTAATTATTTTTGTGCTTCACGTTGAAGATTTTTTTTTTTTCTTAAATATATTTAAAAGTTGACACATAAGTTTGTAAGGTTTATATAACAAAATTTGTAGTAGGCATAACATTACATTTAAATGTACTTGGACTAGTAGTCGAGTGGGATGAACTGTCCAGTGAAAAGCTTAAATTTGAATGTTTTGAAAGCTTTTTTTCGGTTTTAAAACATTTTTTTTAGCTGAATGAAAGCTTGCTTTTCGTTATTATTTAAAAGGTTACTTGTGCATTCATTATACCAACCTTGTTAAAGTTAGCCCACTTTTGTGCGTTTGTTCTTGAAAGTAAAATATATTCTACATTTATATGGCAAGCTCTTTTTTACAGTGCCTTTTGAAAATGGTTTACTTTTCACATTGCTCGAAACTCTTTTGTATGTTGGAAATGTTGTCACGTTCTAGAAGGGGAAGTACTGCTATTTCTTAGCTCATAAGCAAAAACCATATGCAGCTTTTCCCTTTTATCCTTTTCGGTGAATACAATGCCATTGCCGAAGCATTGACAGAGTTATAGAGGCTTTGGATGTAAGATTATACCAAGAAGCAAGAAGCAAGTACATTTTAAGTGCCTTTCCATTCTTCTTGGAATCAAGACCAACAGTATATTATTATCCAAAAATATTTCAAAGAATACCTTTTCTTTTCTTTTTTGAGAAAACTTTCAAAGAATACCTTAATCATTAATCATATACTCATTTTATAACATTACAATAAAAACAACAACTTTTTATCAAAAAATAAAAATAAAATAAAATAAAATCAACAACAAACCTTACCTTAAAAAGTTACTACCATGATTTTTTTTAGTATAATTTGTAGTGTGGGTTGCTAAGAAAATGTTATCTATACATAAATTTAGGTTTTTGAACCATGCATCCCCTCCCCTCCCCAAACATGTACCCCCAAAAAATAAAATAGTTCTTTTATAACTCTGTCAACACTTTTTTTATTTCTCCACCATGAGAGCAAACAATTTTTTTGCCAGATAAATTCGATAATTATAGCAAAAATATAGCATTTGAACCCTAAATGTCCTAATTGAAAACACTAAGAGGTACTAGTTGAATTACAAAACTCTCAACTTCATATTATCTATAATTTGAAAAGATATCAAAGTAATATTAGTTGATGTTGTATCAATTGCGAAGACATAACAAAAGTTATTCATTAATTCATTTCATAAAATGTATAATATATATATATATATATATATATATTGGCAAATGAAAAAAATGGGTAGCTAGGCTAGTCAAGCCTTAGGGCAGGGCGCTTAGGTGTGAATGCCCACCAACAATCGACTATGAAGGTGATTCGAACCCAAGCCTGACAAGTAGGGCCACAAAAATTTTACCACTGAACCAACTGATGTGTTGGCAAATGTATAATATTTTAACCACTAATTTTTGCACTAAAATGATTTTAAGTTGTGTTTGCCATTAGCTTAAAAAGTTAGCTTTTTTTACTATTCAACTTATTTTTGCTGAATAGTATTACTGTTTACTAAAAAAAAAAAAAAATAGGGATGTTTATCTCACATTGATTGTGTGTGTCTAGTGTTCGCTGTTTATAACTTCAGTCTACAACTACAAAGGTTAGGCCCTTTTGTAGTTGTACTTTGGTTATATAATGTATTATAAACTCGATTTAAAACACTAATATTACTATTTTCGTGTGTGTTCTAATAAGTAATACTGTTTACTCAAAAAAATATAGGGATGTTTATTCCGCATTGGTTGTGTGTATCTAGTATTCGTTGTTTATAACCTCAATCTACAACTACAAATGTTAGGCTCTTTTGTAGTTGTACTCTAGTTATGTAATGTATTACAAACCCAATTTAAATTACTAATATTACTATTTTCGAGTGTGTTCTAATAAGTATTACTGTTTACTACAAAGAAAATGAATGTTTATCCTACATTGGTTGTGTGTGTCTAGTGTCCGCTGTATATAATCTCAGTCTTCAACTACAAAGGTTAGACCCTTTTGTAGTTGTACTCTGGTTATGCAATGTATTATAAACTCGGTTTAAAATACTAATATTACTATTTTCGTGTGTGTTCTAATAAGTATTACTATTTACTCAAAAAAAAAATAGGGATGTTTATCCTACATTGGTTGTACATGTCTAGTGTCAGCTGTTTATAACCTCAGTCTACAATTACAAAGGTTAAGCCCTTTTGTAGTTGTACTCTGGTTATATAATGTATTATAAATCCGGTTTAAAACACTAATATTACTATTTTCATGTGTGTTCTAATAAGTATTATTGTTTACTAAAAAAAAATTATTTTTGCTACTATTCATAGACCCTATTGCATTTTTTGATACTATTTATGAGTCAAAGTGTACTATTTCAGCTACCTTTTAGTGTGTGTTCTAATATTACTATTTTCGTGTGTGTTCTAATAAGTATTATTGTTTACTAAAAAAAAATATTTTTGCTACTATTCATAGACCTTGTTGCACTTTTTGATACTATTTATGGGTCAAAGTGTACTATTTCAGCTACCTTTTAGTTTTATCTACAGTACTTTCAGTAAAAAATTTTCAATTCTAGCTAAATAAGCTGTTTCCAAACGGACTCTAAGTGTATGCTCTATAACTATTAAGTATTATTTTTCTTTCTCAACAAAAAAAGTATTAATTTTTTTATTATTAAAAAAATAAATTGGGTCTTGGGCCTTTAACAAGCAAGAACCACATTTTCTTTCCATTTCATCTTTTCATTATTATTTTTTGTTCTTGAACGGAAATTATTTTTCTTCTGAATAATGCCATCATGTAATTTTCAAATCTTGTATTCATGGGGCTCATATCCATATATGATACTCTCCTGCAGAAGTATCATGTTGGATTCGTTGAAGAAAAACTTGAGAATAATATGGAAGTTAAACAAAGGAGTACTGATTTCGGAAATAGAAGATGAAATGTACACGGTGGAGTTTGGGGATGAAAGGGATAAGAAGAAGGTGATAGAGATGAGCCCCTAGAGCTTTGAAAAACAGCTAATTCTTCTCCAAGAGTTCAAAGGTGAACATGTACCAAAGGAGATACGCCTAACAAGGTCACCGTTTTGGATACAGATCCACAACCTGCCTCTCAAGAGCAGAATAAAGGAAATGGGTAGAGCCATAGGGGCCACGATAGGTGAAGTTTTGGATATGGATGTAGTAGATAGTGGGGTACAATGGGGGAAATGCCTTAGAGTCAAGGTCAACGTTGATGTTACAAAGCGTTTAGTTCGGGGTAAAAAGGTAGCCATTGAGGAAGATGAAAGCGGATGGGTCCTTTCAAGTACAAACGCCTCCCAATATTTTGCTACAAATGTGGGTTGCTAAGCCATGGTCTCAAAGACTGCTCGAAAAATTTGGGATCTGACAAGATGCTGGATTCACAGAGCTTCCAATATGGATCGTGGTTGAGGGGTGATATCATAAAAAGGAACATAAGGGAGGACCCAAAGGTTAGCAGCAAGGGACCAATGGTAAACAAAAAAAGTTCTAATAAGGGTGTCGAAAAGAACGTGGCGGAGGAAATTCGGGCTCCGATAACCACCGTGGGGGTAAGTGATGATCCAAAGTCAACTTCAGCCCACCTAGGAAAGAGTATCATGAAAAAGGGGACAAATAACACAAGCACATTTAAAGGACGTGCAGAAGTTTTTCATGAAGAGGGAATGGTCAACAATCAAGTAAGTCCCCAGAAAATATTCTTCCCATACTAGGTAAGGAAGCTGTGGCAGAGACCAAATCTTGAAATGTGATGGAGGAATCGATGCAATGGAAGATTATGACCCATTAAGTGGGGGACTCTCATTTTGAATTCAGGAGGGAATAAAGCCCATGTAAGATTGGCTTGGGGGAAAAAGCGTAGAAGGAGAACGATAGCATAGGCCCAATGGCAATGACATATGATAAGGACGCGAGTTAGGTTGCAGAGAAATTGGGCTCGAATAGTAGGCATTGGAAAAGATTGGTACGAGGGGGCCAAGCCCAACGGCATCACGGTGAAGTAGGCCTAGTAAATCTAAAAAGAGAGAGCTCGACTTCATTAAAAGAACTAGATGAGAACACGCTGGAGCTCAAAAAACCAAAACAGAGAAATCAAACCTACAAAATCCAAAAGCAAGAGAGTCAAACGGATGGCGGTGAGGTAGCAATTGCTGGGTAGTGCCGTCGAGCCCAATGAATGTCTTGGCACGGAACTGTCGAGGACTCGGATCATCCTCGATGGTTCGGATTCTCATCGACGAGGTGAAATCCAAGAAGCCGATCCTTGTCTTCCTTGCGGAGATGAAAGCTAGTTCGAGTATAATAAAGGGGATCCAACACAAGCTAGAGCTAATGCAAGGGATATCAGTTCCGAGCGATGGTTAGAGTGGAGTTCTTGCTATGATTTGGAAGGAAGGCTTTGATATTAGATTCAAAAGCTGCTCTAACTCACACATAGATGTGGTAGTCTATGGAAAGCCTGGGTCGATACCGTGGAGAGCAACGGGGTTCTATGGGCAACCCAAGGCGAACAAGAGATTTATCTCGTGGTGTTTACTGGAAACGTTGAAGGCACAATGCGACATGTCGTGGGTGGTCTTTGGAGATTTCAATGAGATTACCCATTTGGACGAGAAGCTGGGATGGTTGGATAGAGATGCCGATTAGATGCGAGCCTTCAGAGATTACTTAGGTAATTGTGGGCTTACGGACTTAGGTTTTGTAGGGTAGAGGTACACTTGGTGTAATGAAAGGTTGGGTGCCTAGAGAACTCTAGTCAGACTTGATAGAATTGTAGCAAATGAGGGTTGGAGAGCATTATTCCCAGAAGCAATGGTCCATTATGTCTCGATGCCTACCACTGATAATTGCCTCCTAGCTTTATATATGAAAAAGAAAGTGCATTTGAAACTCACAAAGAGAAGATTTTTCTTCGAATCAATGTGAACTCGCGATGAAAGGTGTAGGGAGGTAATAGAATCGACTTGGACCCTCTCAAGGAATGCCCAAATTTTCAAATCCAAGATAGAATTAGAAATTGCCAACTCCATCTACAGCTATGGAACCGTGTGACCTTTGGAAATGTTACTAAGGCTCTGAAACAAAAACAAGATCACTTGCAACAATTGGAGGCTTTGAATCTTCTCCATGTAACTACTGAAGAGATATAGGGACTGCGGAAGGAAATAAATGAAGGGTTGACCAGGTTATAAATGATGTGGAATCAAAGATCTAGAGCCATTTGGATGAAATGCGGAGACCGTAACACCATCTTTTTTCACGTAGCGGCAACACAGAGACAAAGGAAAAACAGAATTGAAGGTCTACGGGATCTAAATGGGGTATGGTGTGAAAATCAAGAGGGGATTGAGCAAATTATCCTAGATTACTTTTCAGAGATATATAGCATCGAGCAACCTAGTATTGATGAAGCAAGTTTGGATGCGGTTACTCCAAAAATTTCTCTTGATATGAGCATGTAAGGACACAAATTGTGGGACGGGCCTTTGAACAAAATAGGTTGAGGCCCAAGCAATGTATGGTATCCTTAAAATGAATTTGTAAAAAGAGTGGGTTGGAGAATACTTGACTGGATTCGTATGAGTTGGAGGCCCAAGTATGATTATGACCAAACTTGTATTAATAAGATATTTGATTGTTACAGTGTTCTTCTCGGCATTGTCCGAGGAGTATGCTTATACAAATGCTATGAATACTTCTCTTTTTCTCTCTCTCTTGATTGTTCTCCTTTCTTTTGTTCTTCATTCTTCTATTTATATGCCCTTTCTCTATTACGTGGGCTTTTCTTGATACTTGTCCCATCAACCCCCATCTGGAGTCTTCATCTGGTAGCTGTAATGGGTGGAGATCGCTGTTCAGGTGTCTTTTCCCATTAATGCGGCCATGATGTTAGCTGCAGGATCATAAATGCGGTGGCAGCAGCCTTTTGCTTAATATCTGATCTTCGCCACCTGTCCTTTTTGTCCATATAAATCAGGGGATTCTCCGGGGAAGCTAGGATTGACGCTGTAGCACTCATCCGGGATACCCTTTTGACAGTCCGAACAGGCAAGGCTCCTCGGACAGGTCATTTTTCCATATGACTTATACTTCAGAATTGAGTTAGGCTGGGCAAGCCCATCAAAATTTGTTGTCCTCGGATGTATACGTCTCCTTGGATGGGTCGCGGCCCATTACCTGATATTGGGCCCTTCACCCCTACAGAGCAATAAGCTTATGGGAGAGTTCAGAGCTGAAGAAGTCAGAATGGCCCTCAAGCAGATGCACCCCATGAAAGCCCCAGGCCCGGATGGTATGCCCTCTATCTTCTTCCAAAAATATTGGGATATGGTTGGTCCTAATGTAATTAGTTGTGTACTGAACACTCTAAATTCAGGCACCATGCCTTTAGGCTTGAATGAGACTTATATCTGTTTAATTCCAAAAGTTAAATGCCCCTAAAAAATTACAGAATATAGACCTATAAGTTTGTGTAACGTTATATATAAGATTATTTCCAAAGTTCTTGTAAATAGGTTGAAAAAAATTCTGCTGGAGGTGATCAGTGAAGAACAGAGTGCTTTTGTACCCGGAAGATAGATCACAGACAATGTGCTAATTGCCTTTGAAACCATGCATTGCATAAACTGGAAGAGGACCAAAAAGGAGGGCTGGATGGCGATAAAGCTCGATTTGAGCAAGGTGTACGATAGGGTGGAGTGGGCGTATCTTGAGGCAATAATGAGGAAAATAGGCTTCCAAGAAAGGTGGACCTCCCTCTCCATGATGTGTGTCCGATCAGTAACTTACTCGGTCCTCATAAATGGAGTACCAAAAGGTAATATCACCCTTACAAGAGGGTTGCGGCAAGGCGACCCCATATCTTCGTATCTTTTCTTATTGTGTGCTGAAGGCCTTTTAGCAATGCTGAGACAGGAGGTGAGCATGGGGAGGATTAAGGGGGTGTCGGTGTGTAAAGGGGCGCCACAAATTTCACACCTTCTCTTCGCCAAAGACAGTGTTATCTTTTGTAGAGCTACTAGGGAAGAGGGCAACCGGGTAATCAAGGTCCTAAAAGATTACGAGGAAGTTTCAGGGCAAAAGCTAAATAAAGAAAAGACTTCCCTTTTCTTTAGCAAAAACACTATGGGTGAGATTCAAGAAGGCATAAAGGACCTCATTGGTGCTCAAATCATACACCAACATGAGAAATATGAGAAATATCTCGGTTTGCCCATGGTGGTTGGAAGGGGAAAGAAAAAAGCCTTCCGCCGGATTAAAGACCAAGTGGGAAGGAAAATTGTAGGGTGGAAAGGGAAACTTTTATTCAACGTTGGGAGAGAAATTCTCATCAAAGCGTTGGCTCAAGCAACACCCACCTATAAGATGAGCTGCTTTCTGCTTCCCGTCTCGCTTTGTAATGAGTTGAACACTTTGGTAAGAAATTTCCGGTGGGGGCATAAGGATAAAGAGCAGAAAATGGCTTAGGTCGCTCGGGAGAAATTGTGTACCAAAAAATCAAATGGCAGATTGGATTTTAGAGATCTCTGAGCTTTCAATATAGCCATGTTAGAGAAACAAGGCTTGCGGATCTTAATGAACCAAAACTCCCTTCTTCACCATGTTTTCAAGGCTAGGTACTTTGCTAAGTCCTCCTTCATGGAAGCTCATTTGGGTAAAAATCTGTCATATATCTGGCAGAGCATTGTGGTTGCACGAAGCACCATTGAGAGAGGACTACGGTGGAACATTGGAAACGGTCATAAGGTGGACATTTGGAAAGAAAGGTGGCTGCCTACCCCTAATTCCTTTAAGGTGGTTAGTCCTAAAAGACAAGAATCTTGGTTGGAAAAGGTTGAAAATCTCTTGGACTTGAACAAGGGAGGTTGGGACATTGAAAAGGTAAGAGGCACTTTCCTTCATCATGAAGCGGAGGTGATCCTGGGCATACCAATCAGTCCGAGGTTACCTAAGGACTCTCAGTCTTGGGCCTGGAAAAAAAATGGTGCATTCTCGGTTATAAGTGCCTATGGAGTAGCTTTCAATATCCTAGAAGAGTCAAAACAGGGTGGGGAAGGTGGTGAATGTTCAGATACCTCAAAAATGGGCAACCTGTGGAAGTCCATATGGAATTTGAACTACCCAAGTAAGATCAAGCATTTTATGTGGAGGGAGTGTAAAGGGATCCTTCCTACAAACCACTGTTAGGCAAAAAGGAGAATGGCCTCATCGGATGAGAGTGGGCTATGTGGAGAGTGTGAAACAACTGGTCATATTCAGTGGAGCTGTAGATATGCATCTGAAGTGTGGAAGGCAGCTAGTATAAAGCTGCCCAACGGGTACTGCCCTCAGGAGGAATTTATTGATATAGTGTGGAATCTCAGGGAAGGGTCTAACGATTTAGATTGGGAGCTGATTGCCACCACGGCATGGGGTCTAAGAATGGCAACAGACTGGGTTTGGGCTTGGTTTTTTATACCCAGACCCGACCCGCGGGCCCAGACTCGACCCGATTATTAAACAGAATTTTTTTGTGGGGCCCAGACCCGCCTCATTGGGTCCCGTTTAGCCCAACCAGATTTGGGCCTAAGCAGCGGCCCAAATTGTGGCCCAACCAAAAAAAAAAAAAAAAAAAGAATTGATGCCCATTAAGATTTTTTGCCTAGATTCAAGCTCATTCAAGCCACATAACGTGGCCCAACCAAAAAAAAAAGAATTGATGCCCATTAACTGAAAATACATGTCTTAACATTATTATTACAATTAACCTCCACACCCCTTTTTAAAAAAGAAATGCTCTGCATATGGTCCAAGCAAGCAGTGCAACATCAGATAAATATTAAGTCTTATTAGGCACAGATCTCGCAAGCAAAATTGCATTCTAAGAACTCAAACACCTTGACATGCCCTAGCCACAAGTTAACAGAGCCATCCAACAAGGTAAACACAAATCAATAAAACTCATGGGTGAAAGTAAACACCAAGCATGTTAACAAATTAAAAAAAAAAAAAAAAAAAAGCAATAAAGAGTGCTTTGTCAACTACATCGTACTTTGAGGAAAGTCTTCTTTCTTACTTCAATGGATGCCAAGATCTAACAAACCAACCCATACCCAAAATCCAAAAAATCCTAGAAATTTTGCAAACCCAGAAGAAAAACTAGCAAATTCAAAAATCCCACCAACAAAACACAAAAAAAAACCTAACAATTGTCGGATCGGCAATTGCTATTGGCGGAGTAGTGTGGGATCAGTGATTGGTGAGAGTTTAACTTGTCGGCGGTGGGGATTTGGGATGATTCGTCGGTGAATAATTTTTTTTCTTGAATCTTGTTTTTTGGGCCTAGTTGGGGCTGTCGTGGTGAGAAGAGAGGAGAGTGAGTGAGGCTCAGTTGTGGCTGTGGTCGTTAGAGGAGAAGAGAGTGAGTTAGTGAGAGTGGGAGAGGAGAGTGAGAGAGAGAGGGAAAGGAAAGTGGGGCGATTAGGCTAGAATGGATGAATGAAAATATGAAATGAGATTTTAGGGTTTACATATATATATGGGTACTTTAGTACCTTTTTTTTTTTTTTTTTTTTTTTTGAGAATCAGGGTATTAGTACTTAAGGATATAACCGAGTCAGGTCCAGGTCTGAGTTTGGGCCGGGTTTTAGTAAAACCCGGGCCCGACCCGGACCCGTTTTGGGGTTTTTTTTTCAAAAGCCCAAACCCGACCCTATTCTTTATCGGGCCAAATAAAAACCGACTTAATGTTATTAATTTCGTTCCGGACCTCATTTTGGTTTGTCTAGTGAAATGGAATATTTCGGTACCGGCTTATTTCAGCGTATCGTTTCAGGGTGTTTCGGTTTTTCTAAAAAAAATATATAAATATATATATATATATATATATATATATATATATATATTGTAGAGGCCATGAGCCGGCGAGAGTAATGGGCCGAAGTGGGCAACTCACCAATGGGAACAATGGGCCTAGAATGCCTCACCCACTTATGTTGCACACCCCCAAACCCGAGCCAAGGACTAAGGCTAGTCCAAGAACGGTTCACTTCATCCTGGGCGGTAGACGCCAGTAGCCAAGAAAGTCGAATGAAAGGTTAGCAACCCTTAGATTAGGCTGAGGACCCATACCACCTCGGGTAGGTGAAACCGAGGTAAGATTTGGAGCTCTATCGGTCAGGAAAACATCCTAGAGGGTCTTACTAGACCGGGTGAATATTGTGGAGACAGGTACCAAGAAAGATCCCCAAAATATCAAGGGGGAAGGCTGCCAACCCCGCATTGAATGCTCCACAACTAACTCCCTGGCCGCATTTATGTGAAGGAGACATCTGAAAAGTGGTCTCCAGTCTTGCAGTTCTTATGTAGAGGGTTCTAGAAAAATTGGAAATGACAGGCGCCAGCAAAGAAATCATGACATCTACACGTGGAGGTTTGGGAAGAAGGAGGGAGACGGTATATGAGGAAGAAAGAGGGAAGAAATAAAGGATCTTTTGGACACCCAGAAGAAAGAAGGGAACACTCAGTTTAGACAATTGTCCTCGAACGTAAATCAAGAATAATCCTTTAAGCCAGAAAATTGTGTTTGATCCAAATATGTGATCTGAGCCCAATTAGCTGATGATCCAGTCTTCACTAACCCAACCCTTCACAACCTACTCTCTACAAATTCATTGTAGTTGGGCCATTTAGATAGATTCCCCCGTCTTTGGGCCGGATCCTGAAATTTGTGTCCTTACATATATACTATTATTACTATTATATAAAATAATGAATTTAATTTAATATTGTTAAAAAATCTAAAATAAAGTGAGATTAAAAAAATATTTATTTGTAATTTTTCTAGAAATAAAATTCACATTTTGGATAATTATAAACAAATACAATAAATGTGAAAGTCAAAAATCACTTATTGCATAATGTTACATAATATTATTGGATACAATAATGTTACACAATATTATGAACAATCAACAACCAACAATGTTATTGCTTATGAATCCTTATTGCAATAATTGTGTGGCGTGCAAGTTTTAAGCAAATTAAATCAAGAAATAAAAAACAAAACCCCAAAAGTTCACAACCACATGTTCACTTCACAGGTGCCCGCGTGAATGAGCTTTCACATCTCACATTTATTAAGTTTTATTTCCTCTCTCATCATTTAGAGTTTCAGACATCTCAATCTTCTCAAATCTCACCTTTCTCTCTTGAAAGTTGAAACACCCAAAGTCAGGCTAGTTCAAAATTTCAAACCTCACATTTTTCAAATTTTTACAGTCGCATTGTTGCCATCAACAACCAGCAAGGGATCTCCTCTACAGCAAAAACAGTACTCTTCTCCTCTAATCTTTGTTCTCATCGTCATCTCATCTTCTTCTTTGTCTTCTTCTTTATTTATTTTTTATTTTTTATTTCTTCGCCAAGGCTTAGCTTTGTACCGGCCGAATCTTGAATTTCAGCTGAAATTCATTGAAACGAACCAGAACGCCTAGATCACACCAAAATAGGCCGAAATTTCATCCGAGGTGGAACAAGGGGGTGTGTCATTCCAGTTTGTACACTGGTACGAGATTTTCCGGCCATTCTGGCCGGAACGGAATGAAATTCATAACATTGACCCTACCTAGTAGGGTCGGGTCAGGCCGGGTACTCGTGAGTCGGGCAGAAATTGCCATCCCTAATGTGGTCTATGGAATAACAGAAATGTTGTCAAGCATGAAGGCAAGAGCAAACCAACAAGGAGTATTGCGAAAGATACTGCCTTATATGTGGAAAAGTTCAGACAAAACTCTTTGACCACCTTCACCACACCAACGCAGGCCCCTTTGGTCAGAACCATATGGCGCCCCCCCAGATTTGGTTGGTATAAGATCAATGTTGATGGAGCGGTGTTCAAGGATTTAGGCTGCTGTGGAATCGAAGTAGTAATTTGGAATGAAAATGGCCTTCTAATGGGCGCAATGAGTAAAAAATTACCCTTTCCATTGGGGGATTTAGAAGTGGAAGCAAGAGCAGCGGAAGAAGGAATTGTCTTGGCACGTGATTTAGGCCTTAGGGAAGTCATAATTGAAGGAAATGCAATGATAGTGATAGATGCTCTGTCAAGCCAAAATCCGTCCCCAAGCTCCATCAAGAAAATCGTGGAGGGAACAAAAAGATGCTTGCAAGAGTTCAAATCTGGGTTGAAGATACTCCCCCGATAATAGCTTGTCAAGTTTGTATGGATGTATCCTTGCTGGGCTTATGCCCCATTTAAATGAAAATGTCTTTGTATTGACCATAAAAAATTAAGGCGTAAACCCTATTTTCGTCCCTACATTTTCACGCGATTTCCATTTTGGTCCCTAACTTTTTTTTCACCGCTTTTAGTCCATATCCTAGAAAACGCGTTTCGTTTTTGTCCCTACCGTTACATCAGAGACTGAAATTGCATAAGTGGCAAACGGAAGCTAATGTGGCCATTAAAATAATAATAAAAAAATATTATTTGACATTAAAAAATGCCACATCAGCATTTAAATTAAAAAAATTAATTTATTAATTTTAACTAAATAAAAAAATTAAAAACATGAATAAAAACAGAAATCACAAAAATTAAGATCTGAGAACAAGAACAAGAACACAAAATTCAAATTCAAATATCACAAACCCAGAAAATAAGAACAAAAAATTAAACTATAGATCCACATCAAATTAAACATGAACAAGAAATTAAACATGAAACTAAAATTTAAAACCCAGAAAATTAAAACCTTAGAGCCAAGAATCTCCTCCTCGACGAGAACGGCAATCTGAAAGTCTTCGATTTCGAACTCTCCGCCGTCAAGGAGCAGATCCGACCCGACGGGCTCTTGCACACTCTGTGCGGCACACCTGCTTATGTGGCGCCGGAGATTTTGACGAAGAGAGGCTACGACGGCGCGATGGTCAACGTTTGGTCGTGCGGCATCGTTTTGTACGTTCTGAACACCGGTTATTTGCCGTTTAACGATCCTAACCTGATGGCGATGTACAAGAAGATTTACAAAGGTGAGTACCGGTTCCGAAGTGGTTTTCCTCGGATCTGAAACGGTTCCTGTCTCGGCTTTTGGACACGAATCTCGAGAAGAGGATCACCATTGATGAGAGGATGAGGGACTCGTGGTGAGATGTGAGATTTGCCACCCGTGGTGAGATTAGGGACCCGTGGTGAGGATCACCTCGGATCTGAAAGGGTACATGTGAAATTTGCCACCTGAAGTTATTGTTTCCATTTTCTCCCAGAATCTGTTGGTGGTTGCTTGGGTTTACAGATTTGGAAGCTCAAATATCATTTTACAGAGTTTGAATTTAATTTTTTGGGTTTTAAATTTATTGGGTTTGTGTTCTTGTTCAAATATATAATGTATTCATGTTTAATTTATCAATTTTACTCTTTTCATGTTCTTGTTCAAATATTTAATGAGTTCTTGTTTAAATTTGCTGGGTTTTAATGTGTTCTTGTTCAAATTTGCTGGTTTTAAATTTGCTGAGTTTGTGTTCTTGGCATGAATTCTAATTATGGTTTTAGCTCTAAGGTTTTAATTTTTCAGGTTTTAAATTTTATTTTCATGTTTAATTGTTCATGTTTAATTTGATGTGGATCTATAGTTTAATTTTTTGTTTTTATTTTCTGGGTTTGTGGTATTTGAATTTGAATTTTGTGTTCTTGTTCTTGTTCTCAGATCTTAATGTTTGTGATTTCTGTTTTTATTCATGTTTTTAATTTTTTTATTTAGTTAAAACTAATAAATTAATTTTTTTAATTTAAATGCTGATGTGACATTTTTTAATACCAAATAATATTTTTTATTATTATTTTAATGGCCACGTTAGCTTCCGTTTGCCACCTGTGCAATTTTCGTCTCTGATGTAACGGTAGGGACAAAAACGAAACGCGTTTTCTAGGATATAGACTAAAAGCGGTGAAAAAAAAAGTTAAGGACTAAAATGAAAATTATGTAAAAATGTAGGGACGAAAATAGGGTTTACGCCAAAAAAAAAAAAAAAAAAAAAAAAAAAAAAAAAAACGAAACAAAACAAAACAACCCGTATACATCGGATCCAAGTCACATGCAGAAAAGCCCACATTCTATTCGTAACGGGCATTTTAACGGTCACCACGAAAGGGCATTCACGTCATCTTACACAAGCGGTTTTGGTAAAAATAAAAAAGAATACAAGCGAGTTTCAGGTTTCAGCACCTGTCGCTGCATCTATATAAATCAACTTCTCTCTCACTTTCTTCTTCCACCTCTCACAACTCCACTACATCCCAATCACTGCAAACTCAGTTCATCCTGGTGCGCTAAGGTGTGTACTTTTGCACCACCGAAAGATCATTTGACGATTTTACCCTCACCTTTTCTCGTCCCCCTCTGAAACAAAGCGAAACAAAGAGAGCTCTCTCTCTTCAGTCACCCATGGCAACGCTTCGTTTCGCCACAGCTTTCGTTTTTCTTCTTTCTCTCTTGCATGCTTTCAAAGTTTCCAGTAAGTTTTATTCATTTTCCTTTTCATAATTTCTTTGGTAAACAGACACAAAAGACAAATATTTTTGAAAGTTTATTGGTAAAGTACTTCTGGTTGATACATGTCTTTCTTTATTTCACAAGAATTAGTGTCTTCTTTGGAAATTTCTTTTTTGATTTGGGGTTTGTCTTTTGAACATTTACTCAGCTGTTACACTCTGTTCCTAGTAATTATATCTAAATTCTTGGTTTTTCTTGTACTGTAAAAGATAGTAACTATAAGCTTTTTAAACGTAACGGCTCCCTCTGACCTCTGAGAAAAAAAAGAAGTAGAAGAATTAAAGCTCTGTTTGGAAGCTAAGAGATCACTGGAAAGAAAAAAAGAAAAGTCGAATTTTTAGAACAAAAGCCAATCCCTCTGAACTCTGAGCCAAAAAAAAAAAAAAAAAAAAGAATTAAGGTTCTGTTTGGAAGCTAAGAAATCAAAATGAAGAAGAAGAAAAGTCGATTTTTTAGAGGGGAAAAAAAAAAAAACGAATTTCCTCTGAATTCTGAGGAGTCCGAACTAAAAAAACAAAAAGAAGTAGAAGAATTTAGGCTCTGAATTACGTAACGGTGTGATTTTTATTTTGTGCAGAGTGCCAATCGTTCATCGGCATCAACTATGGCCAAGTCGCCGACAACCTTCCTCCACCGTCAGAAACCGCGAAGCTTCTCCAATCAACAAGTATCGTTAAGGTCCGACTTTACGGAGCCGACCCGGCCATGATCAAAGCCCTAGCGAACACCGGGATCGGAATAGTGATCGGCGCCGCCGACGGCGACATTCCGGCGCTAGCGTCCGACCCGAACTTCGCCAAAAGCTGGATCAACTCCAACGTGATCCCCTTCTACCCTGCGAGCAAGATCATCCTAATCAATGTCGGCAACGAGGTCATGACCTCCAACGACCAGAACTTGATGAACCAGCTATTGCCGGCGGTGCAGAATGTCCAAAATGCCCTCAACGAAGCTTCGTTGGGAGGGAAGATTAAGGTGTCGACGGTGCATTCCATGGCGGTGCTTAGGCAATCGGAGCCACCGTCCACCGGAATGTTCCACCCGAATTTGGTTCAGATGTTGAAAGGGCTTTTGAGTTTCAACAATGCGACGGGTTCCCCTTTTGAGATTAACCCGTACCCGTACTTTGCGTACGGGAGCGACCCGAGACCCGAGACCTTGAACTATTGTCTTTTTCAGCCAAATCCAGGGCGGGTTGACTCGAATACTAATATCAAGTACACCAATATGTTCGATGCTCAGGTCAGTTCAATCTTTTAATTTGTTTTTAGTTGTTCTAGTTTACTCGCTATTTGTTCAGATGTTTGTTTTGTTTTGGTTTGAAATGTCTATGAATATCTGTAAGGTCAGAGAAATACGGACACACTAGAGAAACATGGACATTAAAAAAACACACTAGAAATATGTTTGCGTCTTAATGGTTGTGCCTTAAAGAGATATTTTGTTCTTATGTTTGTTTTAGTTTGACATGTCAATTTATATGTAGCAATTTGACACACAATATTTTTATTTAACATGCCAAAAATAGCAATTTATACCCGCATTGGATATGAGCCCAAAATTATCATGAAGCGGGTTTTGTGCAAAGGAACAAAACGCATCCATCCCAGTGCATGTTAGGAATATGTTTTTATCTTAATGGCTGTTCTTTAGGGATGACAAAGTATCTCTTTGTAACAACTATGCCAAGCCATCCATATAACTGCACTGGATATGATATGAGCCCAAAATTATCACGAAGCTGGTTTTGTGAAAATGAAGGGAGTTGAGTTGGAAATCTGAGTTACCAACAGCTTGGTTGTAGTAATTGGTCAAGAGCAAATAGTTGCACAAATTTTCATGCCCCATATGTTGAATATGTACTAACAAATGGCCCAATTGTGTATGCAGGTGGACGCTGTTCGTTCTGCTCTGAATGCCATGGGCTTCAAGGATGTTGAGATTGTGGTTGCTGAGACTGGTTGGCCATACAAAGGAGACAGCAACGAGGTTGGTCCAAGTATTGAGAATGCCAAGGCTTATAATGGTAATTTGATTGCTCACCTTCGGTCAATGGTGGGAACCCCATTGATGCCGGGTAAATCAGTGGACACATATCTCTTTGCACTATACGACGAGGACTTGAAACCTGGAGCTGGTTCTGAGCGAGCTTTCGGGATTTACAAGCCTGATCTAACCATGACCTATGATATTGGCCTCTCCAAGAGTAGCCAGGTGAGCATGTAGATGCATCATCAAGCAGATCAATAAAATGTTACAATTCTAGTTAGTTTTTTTTTTTTTTTGAAAGAATTCTTAAGTTAGTTGTAAAAACAAAAAATCTCTTCTTTTTTTTTCCCTTCTATGACTTAATTAGTAGAAGTAATAAAAATAACATGTCAATTAAGTAGCTTTAGGTAGAATATAAGGGCACAAGAGAATATATGTGGCTGATCTTAAGGCTTGTTGACGAGCTAGAGCTTTTGGCACTGGCATATGCTCTATGCTGTGTCTTTAGGAGGCTAGCACATTTGGTAGGATCCCTTAAAATAGGAAGAAGAAAAATCACTTTTTGTTGTTGTTCTTATATTGTTGTAGTTGTAGAAGCATAGTAGTAGTGATGAGCGTCATTAACATGATTTCTTTTGCTTGAAGGCTCCGTCTATGCCAAAAACTCCAGCAACTGCAGCACCAACTCCAGTTTCTCCAGCATCTCCAACACCAACACCAGTTTCTCCATCACCAAAACCAGTTTCTCCATCACCAAAACCGAATAAGGCATCATGGTGTGTGCCAAAGGTAGGCCTATCAGATGCCCAATTACAGACAAATTTGGATTATGCTTGTGGACACGGGATTGATTGTAGTCCAATCCAACCAGGCGGCGCTTGTTTTGATCCTAATACTGTGGCATCCCATGCTGCTTATGCAATGAATCTCCTCTACCAAACAGCAGGCCGGAATCCATGGAACTGTGATTTCTCACAAACAGCCACACTCTCATCCAACAACCCTAGTAAGTTCTCTGGCACAAATCTTCTTTCATACCCATCTGTCATCTGATATTAGAAGCTGGTTTAGTTCTCCTATAAGTCAATCAATATGACAACACAAAGTTCTAGCATAAATCAAGTCATTTTAGGTTTGTTATTAGGTTAGTTTTGTTAGCGTAATTGTTAAATATTTAGTTTAACCTTTTGGAACAAGTAGTAATTTGTCATAGTATTAGATAATTTAGAATAGGTTTGAATCCTGTCATTATAGATTGATTTTTGGTACTTCCAATGTAGTCATCATCATTGATGTTCAAATTTTGTGTTTTTTTCATTATGTCAGGCTGTCAGCTGTTGCTTTAAAAGAAATGTCATTGTTAGGAGCAAAATTTCATTTTCTCTAATAAATGTATCTCATCTCCTGCCTAGAGCTAGAGGACATGCTTTGGTAACAACTAACATGCCTTACTCCTATTTGATTCGCAGGCTATAACAACTGCGTTTACCCTGCTGGGGGGAGTACCTGAGAAGGGGAGAACGGATGAGGCCAACTATACGGTGGAGGACTCTCTATATTCTGACTCATGTCATAAGTAGGCAGTACGGCCTGTATTGCTTGTGTAGAAATGTTTATATATTTGTCTTGAACTACTTGTGTGTAAATGTTTACTAGTGTTATAAGATAGATGCAGAGGTGTATGTGGTAATGTATTTTCGGTTCTAGCTTGATTCATGCTCGGAATTGTTACTTCAATCTCAAGGTGCTTTGAGGATGTAGTTAATATCTTGTAACTTCAACCAGATGTCTCATGAAAGCTTGTTTGGAATGAGAAAGTTCATGGACACGACCAAGTGTCACAACATTCTCAATTTCTCACAATACCATTGTTTTTAGTTGCGGTGGGCACGAACATAATAAATTTTTATTGGCTAAAAATGCAATTGACTTCTAAGTTTTTTTCAGATTTCGTTTCAGTTCTCTAACTTTGTTTTCGTTCATTTCAATCTTCTAAGTTTCAGATTTATTTAACTAAAGTCTTTCCGTGAACTTTTGTTAAAGTTTTTTGAAAAAATTAATTTGGAAAATATTTTTCAATTATTAATTGAATTTGCAAAAGTTGATGGAAAAATCTTAATTAAAATTAAACTTGAAAGTTGAAGGACTGAAATGAACAAAAGCAAATTTAGAGAATTGAAATGAAATCTAAAAAAATTTAAAGGGTTAATTTTGCATTTTATTCATTTTATTTTATCTAATTTTTACTAGGCTAACAATTCAAATGTAGTTTCATAAAAAAAAAAAAAAAATTCAAATGTAGTGAAAATATTACGATACTCAGTTGTGGGCCAAGGCCGTAGGACTGCTTTCGGGAATAGTTTGCTTGTGAATTTTCTCTTTTTTCTTTAAACTAAAAATTAAATGAACATTAAATAAGGTTGGGAAGTTGTGGGCCTGTTTGGTACGTGTGTTTAAACAATAGTTTTCAGTTTTTTTTTTTTTTTAAATACGTGTGGGTGAAAAAGTGTGTGAAAATACGTGTAATAGTTTAAAAACTGAAAACATGTGTTTAGAATGATGTACCAA
Organism: Lithocarpus polystachyus; assembly: GCA_033629205.1. Lineage (NCBI taxonomy): Eukaryota > Viridiplantae > Streptophyta > Magnoliopsida > Fagales > Fagaceae > Lithocarpus > Lithocarpus polystachyus. The sequence continues at coordinate 9,195,297 of CM066163.1, read as the reverse complement.
ACTAGAAAGTATATCATGTTTCGGAAATACCAACTCAGCATCTATTTTGGTATTTCTTACCCAATAAATGAGTGACACATGTTTCAAAAAATCACATCAGATTACTTCAATAAATAATAATGATAATGACACTGACAACTATCGGGAAGATAAATTAATCATTTATCAGAGTAGTCTGATGTGGTTTTTTGAAACAGGTGTGTGGTGGGCCTTTTTTGTGTAGTATTGGGCTAGACTACTTCCTACCATGCTAGGCCTAAAGTGTTTTGGATCAGAGAGTTAGAACTGGTCCAATTGCAACCCATCTCGGTCCAGTTTATGCGTAAACCATGCTCTGTTTACCAAGATTTCGATTACATGCCCATGGCAGGCAGAGCTGCTGAAATAGTTACGACAGGCAGATATAATAAATATGATAAAAGAGATTCGTTCATTGTTTAGACAAGAGTAAATAATGGGTTATCACAATAAACGCATGTTTCAGGAAATGACAACAAAAAATGAATACAGAAGAGTTAGTAATAAGTTTGTTGAATCAAAATAAACATCAGTCTGCCGTGTTAAGTTACGTTGCAGAGTCTAAGTCAAGAAGGAAGCCATTTCTTCAATGCAAATAATCTCTCTAGAGGAGAAATTAATTGCTTTGAAGGAGCGGTCCTAAATAACTCGTGCCCAAAGAAGTCCTTTTGCTGTTAGCAGAGAACATGGGTTCGAGAGGGAGAGAGAGATTCGACTTATTTGGTGTATGCCTGCCACTCTACTCTTTTTATTTTTGTTTTTCCTGTTTTCTCTAATTCTTTCTTTCTTTCTCTTTATTTTTCTTTCTCTTTTCGATGTTTTCTCAGTTATTGTGATTCTCTCTTTTTAAGTTGCTATTGTCGTCCCCATTTTTGTGCATAGTTTGTGTCCTTATATAATGACTGCCGTGACTGACTTTTACCATTTTAGCCTTCAACCGTCTTTATCTGGTGTGTGTGTGTCTTTGCTGACCATTACTGATTGGTCAGTCGCCCAGCCAACACCACTTACCTGTACTAGCCGCACCACTCCACTTCACCAGGCGTAGAAGGCTATTTTGTTTGTTTGCTTGTCGTAACATTCTTACCTGCCATAGCGTGGGTGCTCTCTCTCTCTCTCTCCGTCCTTCATGGCATGCACCTAGTGGTTCTAACTCAGCCTTGCTTCTTTTGGGCGGTATGTCATCCCAACAGGACACCTCCCCCAAAAGAGCATGAGCAGGAACTTTAAAAAAGGTTTTCCCCTCTCCTCACTGCTAGACCATGCCCTCTTAGTTCTGACCCATGACCTACCACTTCCTGTATTGGCTAGGTACAGACTAGTGGTGTCTAGGCTTTGCGCGTGCCTGACTTCCATGTTTGTCCAAAATCTGTCTGTTGCTCATGCACTTGTTGCGGTTTAAAGGTCTGTCTGTCCATTCTGCCATCCGTCCCTGGCTTCTTATGGCGTGGGCTATTTTTCTAATTTCTCATTCTTTATGGCTTGCTCCTTTGGGTGTGTGCTATATTCATATGGTTTTGCTGTTACTTCTGTCACATCATTCTGTTGTTTCTGCCGTAATGTTATTTGACCCAAAACTGCTAGGCCTCTTTGGGCTTGCTATCCATTTCTTTTCTGATGGCCCAGTAAACTCATCGGACCTTTTACCACATCACTTGCCGGCTCCCATGTCCCGTTTACTTCCTTCCGGGCGTCCTTGGCCTATTTACTTTCTTGGGGCATCCCTAGCCCTTTCTAATTTTATGCTTCCCATGGGCTTTTACTAATTCTTTGGGCTTCCTTGCCCAACTACTTTATACATTATCCTTGGGGCTTATAGACTTTCTATTGCCCTTACTTTCTTTACTTACATTACCTTGGGCCTGCTGTGATAGCTGTGGCCCATTCTCACTTTTTCTACATCTATACCGCCCATGGGTTTGCTATTTCTCTCTTTCCGGGCTCTTTTAGGCCCATTTATTTCCTCAAAGTCCATCTATTTGCTTTATGGATCTATGATCCATTATTCCTGGCACTTGAGCTTAATGGTTTTTTCTATTCACTTACTAACTCTTTTCTGCCTGTGTTGTTGGGCTTTCAAAAAATGAGCATCAACAAAGTGTTACTCATTTATTGGGTAGGAAAGACTAAAATAGATACTGAGTTGGTATTACCGAGATATGATATACTTCCTCGTACCAAACAGCCCATATTTTTCCTTTTTTAGATGTCACATTCCCAATTTTGTTTTGTATTACTACCACTATCAGGTCATTTAATGATAATTTTTACAAGTATTTATTAGGTCATTTATTAGTAGGTCATGTTAACAAGTACCTTAAAACATTAATAAAGAAATGTTAATGAATCTCCTAATAACATTGATTTAGGGACTATTTTTAAAAACATTTTATGTGAAAATAATAAAGCAATAAATTTTTTTGACCGATTTTTATATTTTTCATAAAAATTGTATCAAATTTTATTTTTATTTTTATACAAGATAGAATTCTCCTCTAGTTTAATCTAAGTGTATATGTGTGTGAAGCACCCTCTTGGAGACTAGAATCCCGGCCCTTGCCCCAACACCTTGTGGAGTGACCATCGCACTAAGAGTGTTCAGTAGTAAAATTTTCTTAATATAGTTATTAACGTGACTCTTATTAATAAACTATTTTTAAAAAGTTTTTTAAAAAATTTACACCTCTTCTATGACAAGAAATATAAAAAGCAGTTAAAAAATTTAATTATTATTTAAATTTTTTATAAAATATTTATAAAAAATCATCAAAAAATTAATTTATTATTATTTTTCATAAAATAGTTTATAAACTAATTTCAAATTAATTAATTAATATTTTTTCATAAAGTATTTATGAAATATAAAAAGCAGTTAAGAAAATTAATTAATTTTTATTTTTTCATAAAATATTTATAAAAATAGTTCATAACCTAATTTCCGGACTCTTCAAAAAAAAAAAAAAAAAAAAAAAAAATCCTTGAGTACCTCCGTTAACTTGTCAGTGATATGTTTTTTTTCGTGCAAATTCCAAATGTCGCTTGGCATGGAAAGAACAGGGCGAGTGAACCCCGGGCTGCGTGTGATTGGTTAAATTGAAAATTCCGTTAAAGAGCTTCCAAGCATCTCTGTTGTTCCTTAACCAACTTGATCACTTTGTTCGTTCGTCATAGGTGGTGCAATATTTCCACAGCGCAATTGAGAGAGAGAGAGAGAGAGAGAGAAATTAGCCTAAAAAAACGAATCTGAGAAGAACAAGAGGAGGAGGGAAGAAGAAGAAAATGGCTGGGGCTACGAGAGAAAGGGAAAGAGATCTAGAGCTGCTGATCCCGGTTGCCGGAGGAGGTGGAGGAATCATCGCCGATAATGGAGCCTCCAACTCCAAATCTTCATCCACTTCGTCTTCTCCTGCTGCTGTTGTCTCCTCTTCACATCATCACTCCGGCAGAGAGGTGAGTTTCTTTTTCTTTATCTTTTTTTTAAATCATGGTTTAGGATCAACATGGTAGTTTGATTCTTATTTGTATGAAGGAAAAGTATTGTAGATTTTTTTTTTTTTTGATGAATAGGTATTGCAGGAAGCCTTTTGATCAAAGAACATCATTTCCTGTATTACTCTGTTGCAGATAGATGATCATGATTTGGTGGTTTTTTGTGTGTTTAATCTATGTAGATATGTTTCATTTGAGAGTTTGTTTTCTGGGTTGTTTCTGGATTTTTTTTTTCTTATTGTTTCTATATTGGTTTGTGTAGGCACTGTGTTTTCTTGAGGTTATATTGTAATGGGTCAGTGGTGAAACTTTCAAAAGCCAAATTTTAAGAACAAATAAAGATTAGAGCCAAACAGTGGAATTTTTAAATAATGGGATTATAAGAGTACTCCCATCGGCATATGCACCAAAAAGAAAAAAAAAGAAAGGCATTTTGCATAAGCCATTGAAATGCTGTAGCAAGTTATAAATTTTAGATGCAAAGTGAATAAGCCGATGCAAGGAATTTTTTGTGCATTTGGATGAACTATTATGCATTTTTAAGGTTTATGCATAAGCCATTGGGAATGCTCTAAAGTCATTTTTTGGTTGCTTGTGTAGGCATTTTCTAAAGTCATCCGCAGCTGGGCTTCAAAAAAGTTCATGAGTGGATGGTAAGGTCTTTAGGGTTACATAAAATTAATCTTATTTTGGTGCCTTATAACAATTAAACTGTTCTTGTTGTTTGAGGCTGATTATTCAGAACATGTCGCCCCCTTTTCTGTATGTAATTTTTAGTACTCCTTTGGAGATACATTAGAAGTGGCTGGCTGAACTTTTTTTTGGGTGATTTATGCATTAGTTTTGGCATTTAGCCTTTGGGGCATTTGGTATTTTGGAAGAACTTTTTGGAATTATCTATTAGATATGGTCTACCAGTTTTCATGATACTTTTAGAGTTGCATATGCAATACAAAAAGGTTGTATGACTCGTCAAACTTCTAAGCCAATAAAGTGGCTTTTTTTTTTTACAGCGAACAGTACTAACGCAACACACACTTCCTCAATAAGCAGTTAGATCTGAACATTCCTTTGAAGAAATCCACTAGTATGAGAACCCCATGTTTGCTGTTTTCCGGCAAATTGTAGACCTGTTCTAAGTTTTAACATAATGGTTATGTAATACTTGAAAAGTGTATTATTTTAATATTTTGAAGAGCTTCTTCAATCAAAAATTTGTGTGGGAAGTCTATAAATGTTTCATATTTCACATGTAAAGGGAAATTCCATTGGGTTCTTCACTTCCTTGTCATTTGTTCTTTGTTAGATGAGTAATCGATTTGACATGCAAGTTAAAGCTTTTGATTTTGAATTTTCTTTTTTTTAAATAGTCATTGCTTTCCTAATACTTAAATTTGAAGGTCAGTGTGTAATTGCTAGAATATTATTTGAAATGAGCTTAAACATGGAGCAGTAGTCTATCTGGATTTTAATGAACCCTGCAAGATGAGAAAAAAAGGTACTTTCTGGGAGTAGGGACTGAAGAGATAATCCTGTTCATTGGTTTTGAGGTAGCAGGAACACATTTACATGTTAAAATCACATATAATGGCAAAAAAGTACTAACAACTTAAGTGGTGATATCTGAGATGAATTGACTAACTGAATTTCTATAGTGCAATTACCCTCAGTTATGCTGCAATGCTCTATTACTGACTATTTTGTTGGAAGCCACTGCAACTTGCATGAAATTTCTTAAGACGTTAAGATGAGTAACCTGTAGCTTATATGCATAACCCTCAGAAAAGTAAATCAACATGACAAAAGCAAAACTGTTCATTCAGGTATTTTATTTAATGGGTATCAAGTATTTTTTGGTAGGTAATGGGTATCAAGTTTTGTACAATTTATTTGAAGATGGATGTTTGTTTCTCCAGAGATGACCAAGGAATTATTTGGCGTTTGCTATTATATCTGCTTTTTTATTTTATTTTATTTTATTTATTATTATTATTATTATTATTATTATTATTATTATTATTATTATTATTTTATTTTATAAACATATCTGCTAGCTACTCATCCTAGTTTATCCTACTGAAATTTATAAAAAATAAAGTATGTGATAGTTGAGAATCTTTTAAATATGTTCCATGAAAAGGCTTATATTGTTTGCAGTGTCATTCTTCTTCCAATAGCCATTACATTCTACATCACTTGGGGTTTCATTCATTTTGTGGATGGTTTCTTCTCCCCGATCTATAATCATCTGGGGATCAATATTTTTGGTAAGTGGATTTACTTGTTCTGTGTTTAGCAGTTTTCTGAGGATTGGACTACTTGAAAATTTTCATTATTACCGTTTATGTTTTTATCTCATTTGATTGAGTTCATATGCGTGAATTGCATATGGACTTTCAAGTTGATGTTAATTTTCTGAGCAAGGAAAATGTACTTCAATCTTTATCCAGTTGAACTGAAAAATAGTCCTACTCTATGTTCCACTTGCTTCAGACAGGAAAACAACATGTTAAAGACAAGCCTTGACCAAGTAAATTGAGTTGAAAATTTCATGCCATGTGGCCTTAAAATCAATCAAGGGAAAGTTCGTATTAATTTATTTTGAAAGTATCTGCATTATTTTATGTATGCATGGGACCTTAGTTTTCTTCATAAGAAAGTCCCAGGGGTCAGTAGAACCCTTCACATGGAATCTGCACAGCACATTAAGTCGCTGAACAGTCCTTCAAAAGTTACTTAGCAAAATCTATGCCTAGGCTTTTTGGGAGGAAAATTAATGGAATTGATCTGGCTCTGACACATGAACATATCTTAATCTTCCTCAGTGAGCTGATTTATGACTCCAAATTTCTAATTCCCAAGAAAATTTTGAGTTTGCAGGCATCAACCAAAATAGCCAAGATTTTTCCTCATCTGCAATATTATTTTACTTTTCAATATGTGCCTAATTTGGATAAATTGCAGGTCTTGGATTTGTTACCTCCATCACTTTCATATTCTTGGTTGGTGTTTTCATGTCATCATGGTTGGGAGCTTCTGTTCTTACTCTTGGGGAATGGTTCATCAAGAAAATGCCACTTGTAAGCTACATCTATGCTGCCTCTAAGCAAATCAGTGCCGCAATATCACCTGGTAAATATATCAATAACTTATGCACTCTTGGCTTTTGAGTTTTGCAACTTATGCTCATGTGGTATTACTTTACAGACCAGACCTCTAATGCCTTCAAGGAAGTAGCTATCATAAGGCACCCTCGCATTGGAGAATATGCATTTGGATTTATCACATCTTCAGTTGTTCTTCAGAGAAGTGTGGGTGATGAAGAACTCAGCTGTGTTTATGTACCCACCAACCACTTGTATCTTGGAGATATTTTTCTCGTCAATTCTGATGATATAATACGACCCAATCTCTCAGTTAGAGAAGGAATTGGTATGATTTTAAACATAAAACTAAGACAGTTTCTTCCAGATATGAATTTTTAACTAAAACAGCTTTGGTTGTTATGTGAGGTGCAGAAATTGTTATCTCTGGGGGAATGTCAGTACCCCAAATATTGACTACAGTGAATTCCCGGACCATTCAAGCAACAAGGATTGGCAACTTTCCAGCAGTGAAAGTATAGAGCGGACTACGAATGGTGGGAATAGATTCTGTCTTCTTTCTTCCTCCTCTTTTTATTTTTTTATTTATTTTTGTTCTGTTCTTAGTGATCAGGATTGTGTTTTTGTTCTTGGATAATTGACAGCAACTCAACCAATTTTCATGACACAACAGCGCTAGTCAAACAAGTGTTTCCGAGAACATGTAGAAGCATGAAAGTTACTAGAGGCTGGATTAGAAAAAGTGATGACGCTTCATGCATTCAGATGAATAGTGGAGAAATCTAAAGTGAAGTGAAGAACATCTAGAAAATATACAGGCACAATTAAGGCAGCTCTTATTAATTGTTTATAGTAGATACTCTCTCTCTCTCTCTCTCTAAAGAGTGCCTTTTATGAAATAGAGATTATACTTTTTTTTTTATTAATTATGAAATAGAGATTATATAATTTTCGGGTGTATAGATTGAACTGATTTGGCCAAGATTAGATTGTTAAAGTCTCAAACTTGACAAAATCTCGGCCTGCAGTAAAAAGTTGTATAGACATTGAACCTCAAGGTCTTCAACTAATATCTCTAACATGAGAAAAGTTAAATACAAATAAAAAACTGGTGTATCTTTAGATCTGTAGCAAATACTGATGATGCATTACTTTCAGAACCATTTTTTGTGAGTAGGCATACATCAAAAGCTACAATCGTAAAAACATGATGCGCTTTTAGGTGAGAATTGCCTTTCATGTTTTGTCTTTGACATTTTTTATTTTTTGAGAATCTTATCTTTGACATCTTATATGAATTGAAGTGGCACAATATGCTGACAATAAAAATCCCTCTAATTATTGGAGGGACAATAGCCTTGTAGCTTTAAAAGAACATCGGCTTCAAATACCTTTTTTCTTCACATAATTGTAAGTTTCTTTTTTTAAAAGACCATTACAATTCATAGAGGTAGTTCATTGGGTATTTGCCACAATTTCATTCAACCATGTTATGTTTATTATGAAAAGGAATTTGAACCCAAATTCTACAAGGACCTCAGTCTCTTTTTGTGGTATTCGGTGGGTAATAAGTGAACAACTCACTCTTTTTGCATTTGTAATTGTCAGTGATTACATAACGTCTCATGAAAAAGCGAGCTAAAAGTTCTTCGGTATCACAATGTCTCATGGTCTTTCGTTTCTATTTTTCTATTTTTCAAAATTTTTTTTTGGTCATAAATTATTATTATTATTATTATTTTTTTTTTTGAGAAATTGGTCATAAAACTTGAAGCAAAAGTTATTCGTATTTTTTGGCCACATCATTAGTTAATCTGCTAGGAACCCCTACAATTGCTTTCAGCATGATTTTATTATATGTACTAGAGCTTTGATCCCTATTTTGGCCACAATAAAAAGACCTGGCCTTCAGGTGCATCCGAAATTTTCAATTTTCTTTTCTTTTAGTCTGAAACTAAAAGGTATGATATTCTATTTTCTGTAGATAACGAACAACAAATCCGTTGTCGTCCAGCGGTTAGGATATCTGGCTTTCACCCAGGAGACCCGGGTTCGATTCCCGGCAACGGAAGCTTTTTAATTTTAAATATTTTAAAATTTATTAACTAAATAAAATTGAAATACATTTTCACACAAGAATCCGTTGTCGTCCAGCGGTTAGGATATCTGGCTTTCACCCAGGAGACCCGGGTTCGATTCCCGGCAACGGAAATTTTTTTTTATTTTTACGGACACTACTCGAAACGATGACGTTTTATTGGTTCTTCCCGAAACGATGACGTTTATTGAGATGCACGAAACAAACTTTTTAATTTTGATGCGTGCTTCTCGAAACGACGACGTTTTAAAGAGACAAAATTTGGAATCCGCATCACATAAAGACATATACCCCCTCCTTCACGCCACGCCCACACGTGGAAACTTCGTTTGGTTGGTCTCTTTCATGCACGGTTTCACCACTTCCACACGCGCGCTACCTCCATTTATTAGTCATTTTACTAGTACTACACAAGTCTTTCATGATCTTCTATTCCTCAAACTTATTTACTTATTCTCTCACCATCAAACACACAATCTCTCTCTCTCTCTCTCTCGCTTTCATAGCTTCTCTCCGTCAGGTATCACTCTCACCTGTGCGTTCTCTCACTTCCCTATTTCAATTCTTCCTTTTTCTTCTTCTTCTTCTTCTTCTTCTTCTTGCTTTTTTTGGATTTTTATTTCCTTTGTCACCATCAAAATCGGTAATCACTTTCCCTTTCCGATCCTTCTAATTTGAATTTCTCGTCGCTTTTATCTGCAATGCTTTTTATTATTATTATTGTTAATAAATTAAATTTCCTTTTGCGAAAGTTTATACCGTAGATTCTGTTAATCCTTCTAAACATAATTTTCTACTATTTTGGAACAGGATTTGGTTTGTGTAGTAGTACTTTGGCATAACAATTTCAAATGGCTTCTCCTACTCTAATCTCTAACACCGGGGCCTGGAAGGAGTTGAAGGTAACTGAGTCTTAAAATACAATACTAGGCAATTGTATTGTGAATGTATCATGCAATCTCTGTTTGTGTGTGTGATGTGAAAAAATGTTTCATTATGCAGGGCCATGTTGAGGAGATTAAGAAGACTCATTTGCGTGATTTGATGGCTGACGCTGAGCGATGCAAGTCTATGATGGTGTATGATTCATTCTCCGTTGGACTCATTGTATAGATAAAAAGTGTTAAACATGAACCAGAGGGATGGATAATAGTGGATTATACTATAAATTATTTTATTTATATGAATAGTCTGTTGAGGATCTATTGCTGATTACAAAGTTTTAGGACTAAGGCTTGGTTGATGTCGATATAATGCCATTAATAACTTTTTTTTTTTTTTTTTTTTTTGCTGTGTGTATTATTTATAGTGAGTTTGATGGGGTTTTGTTGGACTACTCGCGGCAGCGTGCCACTAATGAAACCGTGGATAAGCTCTTCAAGTTGGCAGAGGTGTGTCTTTTTGATATTTAGTATGTGGGATGTGAATACAGTCTTTTAATTATTAAAATTAAATTGTTGTTATCCTTGTCCAAATGCAGGAAGCAAAACTTAAAGAAAAGATTAACCGCATGTACAATGGGGAGCATGTAAGTTGAATAATCTTCCTTGGTCAAGTCATTGATAATCTCATAGGAACTTAATAACCTATGGAGCCTACTGGTTTGGACATCCGTTTTAAGTTTAACATCATTTTCTGTACAGACAGTAGTGCTTGCTTAATTTTTATTTTATTCTTCTGCATTAAATTCTAAATTTGGAAATTCGATGATTTAAATAAATAGCAGTTCCATCTAGATCAAAGTAAGAAAGAAAATTGACGTGATTCGTTTTTCATCATTTTGTTGGCGCCTTCAGATAAACAGCACAGAGAATAGGTCAGTGCTTCATGTAGCTCTCCGTGCTTCAAGGGATGCGGTTATACAGAGTGATGGAAAGAATGTGGTCCCAGAGGTCTGGAGTGTTCTGGACAAGATCAAGGATTTCTCTGAGAGAGTCCGCAGTGGTTCTTGGGTAATATAAAGCTGATATTAGTATCTAATTTGGACATGAAATATGTGAATTCTTGGTAACTGGAAAATTTTGGTAGGTTGGAGCCACAGGAAAAGTACTGAAGGATGTTGTTGCTGTTGGTATTGGTGGCAGCTTCTTAGGACCTCTATTTGTGCACACTGCTCTTCAAACAGGTTGGGTGTTGCAGTCCCTTATGTGCACCACCACTATGTTGGCCCTTTTTTGTGATAATGTATTATTTTACTACTGAAATCTTTGAAGCCTGTTGTACAAAAAAGCTCAGTCAACATGTTCATGGTTTAGTGGTTGCATCTTACAGATCCAGAGGCTATCAAATCTGCAAGGGGACGCCAGCTACGTTTGTGAGTGTTAATATTTCACAATGATACCATAAGTAATGAAGTATTCAAATTCTAGATGTAGATCTTCCTTTTGAGGTCTTATATATAACATTTAGTTTTTGGTTTTCCTGGTGTTGTTGGAGAAGGCTGATTTAGCCTTCTTTTAATTCCTTTATCGATGTTTACTTGATTGGCACAGTGAAGTTGTTCGTGCTTGGCTAGAAATTTTAAAAGGAATGGTGTATTTGGTTTTTATTTCTGAAGCAGAATGCAATGCATGTGTCTGGGTGTTTATCGTGGTATAGGTTTAAGGGTTTCTTAACCGTGGTTGTCACATTATGATTATGAATTCCATGTAGCACAATTACATACCATAATGTTGAAGTATATTATTTTTATGATTAAGCTAAACTTCTGTTGTCATCCCCCTGCAGTCTTGCAAATGTTGATCCTATTGATGTTGCTAGAAATATCACTGGATTAAACCCTGAAACTACACTTGGTAAATGACAATATTTTGTGTATTTATTTCCCTGCATAATACTGTTTAAGAGTAATCTAAATTTTTTTTTTTTAATCTCACTAAGTTTTGCTACTTTTGTGTAAACTAAGCTCTCTTGGGTTTCTTCTGATATTTGCAGTTGTGGTGGTCTCAAAGACCTTTACAACAGCTGAAACTATGTTGAATGCTCGAACTCTTAGGGAATGGATTTCAGCTGCTCTTGGGTTAGTGATTTAAAAGTTCTAGTACTTCAAGTATATGGATATTATTTTTTTTGGGATTAAGTTATCCATATTTGATAATAGATGTGATTTAGTTATTTAGTTTGGAAAGATTGTAGAAATAATTCAAAAGAAAGTTTACGAATGAATTTGAGACTGGTAAACGTATTGAACTTTTTTTTTGTCCAGGCCTTCTGCAGTTGCAAAGCATATGGTGGCAGTTAGTACTAACCTTACGGTATTATTCCACCTCTTACCCTTAGGTGATTTAGCATCTCCTTCGTCATGTTTAAGGAAATAATTTAAAAAAAAAAACATCGGCTTCATGACAACCTTTGTATATTTGTTACTGTCTATTGTACAGGTCGTATTTAATATATATTCTGTAAAAGTTCACCGAGATCCTTTTAGCTCAGTGGCATTATTTGCCTTATTTGGTCTCATGCTTGAGGAGAATCAGGGTTCAAACAAAAAAATTATAAAAAAATCCTTTTGTAAAGTTCAAGTTACATAATATGTAACTCTTTATCAATGTTAAATAAGTATAACTAATCAACTATACTTATCAAAAAGAATAATTAATCAACTATACTTATCAAAAAGAATAATTAATGAATTTTGAAATGGTTGACTTCAAAAAAGAGAACTATGAAACAGTTCAATCTTCAACCTCTGGCTAACCTCATCTTAATCTTTGTTCGTTTCTCATGCAGCTTGTGGAGAAATTTGGCATTGATCCTAATAATGCTTTTGCATTTTGGGACTGGGTTGGTGGCCGCTATAGTGGTAAGTTATTTGCCTTTCCTTGGAGGCGCATTTATGGCCAATCCAATGGTTAATTGGAAATTTAATTGTTGGATCCAGTTTGCAGTGCTGTTGGAGTTTTGCCATTATCTCTGCAGTACGGTTTCTCAGTTGTTGAGCAGTAAGTGACTTATAACTTCCTTTATTTTTGCAAGCATTTCATCTCTTTTGGGTTCTTGGGAACACTTCCAAATTTCATGACACACATATTTTTTGCAACACTGCAGTAGGCATTACTGATTAGGTAGTACTCCATAATGTGTTCTTTTGTTTGAGGAAAATATATGCAACTTTATATTTTAGAACAAGAATGGAGTTTAAGAGAATTCTTCTTTATCATGAATTGAAAACCTCACAAGCTCTTGACAGAGTATCAAGTAATAATTCTTAAAAAGTAGAATTTTAGTATTCCAATCATTCAAGGCTCAAGTTAATTATCTACGTTTATTTTAAAATGTTGACATGATTTTGGTGTTCACTTGAATAAAGTGTTGTCTTTTCTTAATTAAAGGTTCTTAAAGGGAGCCTCAAGCATTGATCAACATTTCTACTCAGCACCACATGAGAAAAATATACCGGTAAGTGGCCTAATGTCCCAGACTTTTAATGGATTTATAGTTAGGTGTCACCCACTGGGTATATCATAGGATGATAATGGCAATTATGAATCTGGCTAGGCTTCAGATTTCAGAATCAACCAATGCTTTAATGGATCCATTTAATGCAACCGTTGATGTTCCTGCACCAATTTTGCTTTTTTTTTTTTTTTTTTGGTGGGGGTGGGGGTTGGTTTACATTATCCTGATGATCTTCCAGAAGCTAAATTTAACATTGCACTAGATAACTGATGACATGTTTTATAACATTGTGTTGGTGCTTCAGGTGCTTTTAGGTTTGTTGAGCATATGGAATGTTTCATTTTTTGGGTATCCTGCAAGAGTAAGCCCTTAGCGTCTGCTCAAGACTTTATTTTCAGCTGCGGGTTAAGCACTTTCTTATGTTGTCTGTTTACTACCTGTTCAATAACACTGAGACTCTTGGTATTCCTCCAGGCCATATTACCTTATTCTCAAGCCCTGGAGAAGTTTGCCCCACACATTCAACAGGCATGTATACCACAGCATTCTGCTTGCAAATTTTTTTCAAGGAGCTGCTTTTTGAATGTTTGCATACCTTCTTCATTTAATAAATTCAGGTTAGCATGGAAAGTAATGGCAAGGGTGTCTCAATTGAAGGGGCCCTACTACCTTTTGAGGCTGGTGAAATTGACTTTGGTGAGCCAGGAACAAATGGTCAGCACAGCTTCTACCAACTAATTCACCAGGTGATCTAAGTGTTCTTTTAAACAATGATCGTAAAATTATGTTAATAATTGCATGAATGCTTATTAAAATTTCTATTTTCATTTACAATAAATTCTTGAATTATTATATACTATTTCTTTTATGATGTTATTTTAATTGTAGGGAATGTCATGGGGTCTAATAAAGCAAAGTTCTGTTTTTGGGAGATTGTAAATCTTTTAGATCTGCTCTGATTCATGCCTTGAGTATTTGAGTTTTACTACTTTATTTAATGAAATTATTTGTGCTAAAATAAATAATAATAATAAGGCAGGTGCAAAGTGGTAAAATTCAAAGTAACCATCTTTGAACATGTAGTCATGTGTGCAATTGTATGCTTAGTATGTATTTTCTGTCTGAGTTTTAACCAATAAATCATAATCAATAGAGGTATAAATCCTGCCATAAGCATGGAAGTGCGCCACTCTTAGTTTTGATGTGCACATTCAATTTCCAAGAGTAAATAATAACTTTTTTTTTTACCGGTCAAGAGTGAAGCAAAACTTAGCACCAGTGGAAACATTAATTTCTCAGATGTGTGTCCACTTACGCTGAATATGCTAATGTGTTTTCAATTTCACATGCACAAGAGTGCATGCAGGTAGGGGGATGTGTTCTTTCGTTGAGTTTTGTATTCCTCTATGCTGAGGGGTGAGGGGGATGATACTTTGACTCAGAAGTTGACTAAGACGGGGGTGTTTTATGTGCACTCTTACTATAAGTTGCTGTCTGGCCCTCTCACTGGGGTTTTTCCTTGGGAGTGTATTTGGTGTGCAAAGGTACCTAAACGGGTGTCTTACTTCTTTTGGATAGCAGCTAGGGATGGGATACTCACTATTGATAATCTAGTTATGAGAGGTCAATCCTTGGTTAATAGATGTTGTTTATGTTGTTGTGATGGGGAAACTGTGGATCATCTTCTACTCCACTGTAAGTTTTCTCATGCATTATGGAGTGCAATTTTTGAGGTATTTAGGATCCACTGGATAATGCCAAAGACAGTTTGCTCTCTCCTCTTTGCTTGGAGAAACTGGTTTGAAAAGCATCTGTCAACCATATGGAATATGGTCCCGGCGGCATGTTTAATATGGCTAGTTTGGACAAAATGTAATACACGCATCTTTGAAGACAATGAGAGACCCTTAGATCTTTTAAAAGCTCTTCTCTTCGGCACTTTGTTTCAGTGGGCGCATGTTTGGGGTTTTGTGAATTGTATGGAATCTGCATTCTTACACTCTATTAGATTAAGTTTTTGATGTATTTTTTCTTGATCAGAATGTTCACCATCGTGAACATGATGTTCAATTTTTTGAATAAAAGTTTTATTACCTATCAACAAAAAAAAAAAAGAGTGCAAGCAGGTGTTGATTCATTACAGCATCCAGATTTTAGGAGTTGTAGACTTGTAGTGTTTGCCAACCTGTATCTAATTGCTGTGGAATTCCAGTAGTAGTTTAATGTTTACTTGTCATGTATTGACTACAAAGCCCTGCTTTATGCTTACAAACCCAATAACTTCTTTTTTTCCCATGATGGAGATGATTGATCATGGCTTCTTGTTAATTCTTAACTCATCTGTGGAAGGTACTAGATCTGATTGCAAACGCCAATATGCACAAATCAATTGATGAATTTGAATAGTGAACTTGTACAAAGACAATAAAGATAAATATTATGAACAAACTTGTGCAACTATAATTATTTGATACTGTTATGGTAGTTTTTTGGGACAGGTAGATAATGGGGGAGGTGGAGTTTGAACCAAACATGGGACAAAGGTCTTGTTTAGAAGGGTAGTTCGTTCACTGGCACAAAAGGTAGGTACAAAGGTCTTGTTTAGAAGGGTTAAATTTAAGCTCTCCAAAAATTGGATGAAATTAGAATATCTCAGAAGTGATTGTGATTGCCACTCTGAGCATATGCATCCCCTGCAGAAGTTTATAATTTCTGTTCAAATTTGCCACTGATGGGTCAGCAAGGCCTAAAAGGTCCCTTCCGTAAAAGTGAAGATATTCCAAAGAATGAAATAAATATGTATTGGATGGACATAGCTATGGGTTTTTTTTTAAAGGTTTTTCAATATCGTTTAAATATTTTTATTAGTCCTTTTTAAAGATGTGACTACTATCTTGATCAACATATCCCCACCTTTGTTTTCTTTTTTTGATAAGTAACTTTTACATTCAGATTGTAGTATAAAAATTGAACTTTTTCATATGAAAAGGATCATGTAGTGCTGGGCTTTGAGGGAGTCCTATAAGGGCTATTTTTCTGTAGAGAAGCTTTTTTGGAGTGTTAAAGTGCCTCAAAAGGTTGCATTCTTTACATCGACAGCTTTGGATAGAATTTTATCAGTAGATAATCTTCGGAAGCATTATTTAGTGATCATTGACTGGTGTTGTATGTGCAAGAATAGCAGGGAATCAGTTGATCATCTTTTACTTCATTGTATGGTGGCATAAGATATTTGGTTCATCTTTTCTTTATTCGGATTTTCTTGGATTATGCCAATGACAGTGGCTCAGGTGCTGCTGTTGCAAAGGGAGATGTCATTGTCACAGAAGCTCTAAAGTTTGGAGTGCAGCATGACTGTGTCTTGTGGATGATTTGGGGTAAACAAAGTGGTTGAAGTTTTGATAACGTTGAACATGCAAATGACAAATCAAACAATGATTATTAAGATGTTTGTATAATTGGATGATTGTTTTAGGAAATATTCCTAGTTCTTTCTTAGAATTCCTAGATAACTTGACTCTCTAATTTTCTTAAGGTATCTTGTTCTGTTTCTTTTAATAAAATTATTTTGATCCATATAAAAATGTAGTGCTGGGTGGTAGTATTTTTATCATGGAATGTGTTTGTCATCTCTTGAGTTACGCATAACTAACTTACAATTATGTTGTCTTATAATCTATAAGTGTGTTAAATGATTTCCTGGAACTTTCAGGGACGTGTTATTCCTTGTGATTTTATTGGTGTTGTGAAGAGTCAGCAACCTGTCTACCTGAAAGGTATCTCACACAATCACATTTTTTTGGTTGATGGCTTTGTTTGAAGGTTATCGATGCTTGATTTTTAAATAATGGAGTATTTAATTTTTTATTCGCCTTATTTTCAGGTGAGGTGGTGAGTAACCACGATGAGCTCATGTCTAACTTTTTTGCACAGCCAGATGCCCTTGCATATGGGAAGGTAATTTTTATGCTCTCCCCTATCAAGGATGTTCTTTTAGTTTCATAATTATAAGCATTCCAGAGAGTGAAGTGTTGTTAACAATCATTTAGCACCCCATACCCCAACCAACTGGAGGAAAGGTGAAAGAATAGTGTTTTTTTTTTCCCTTGTAAAATTAATCCACAAACTTTTAACTTTAAGTTTGCATTATTTAAAATGTCTTTGTAATTTCTTTCACCTAGTAATCTTCCCCCCTCCTTCCCCCCCCCCCCCCCCCCCAAAAAATAAAATAAAATAAAATAAAAAGTATATACATTTCCATCTGACTTGTGGCGAAGCATCTGCTTATAAAATCCAAATGTCTGCTTATATATCTTTTCCATGTAGACCCCAGAGCAGTTGCACAAGGAGAATGTTCCACCACATCTCATTCCTCATAAAGTGAGTTTCTTTCAGCTTCTCTAGTAGTCTTTGATTTACTGCTTATTGAATACTCCTAATTATTGCTTCATTTGTCACAGACATTCTCTGGCAATCGGCCTTCTCTCAGCCTTCTGCTTCCATCATTAAATGCTTACAATATTGGACAGGTTTGAGATTCTTAAGTTATTGAATAAATATTTCATGGCTGATTGTCTTCAAAATTTCAAATTACTTGAGGAGTAAGGATTTTTCTGATGCTTCTCTGTATTGAGTGTCACAGATGAATTTAGATGGTCAAATAGGTTTTTGTATACAATTAAATGCTTGAATTTCCATTTGTAGGATGAATGAAGTGACTTAGATTTTATTGACAATGGTCAATATGTGACAGTTGTAACAAGCGTAGTAACTATCTACTGCGAACTTAGTGTAGTTGTAGAACTTAGCTAGGAAAATTATTTCTGCTATGCATCATGTATTGATGTCTTGTTGAGGCATTATGTTATTAATGACTGCCTTAAATGGCCATTGGTATCTTGTAGTGTACTTTAAACAGCTGGTATTAGCCCCTATTTATTGGAAAATGAATGTCATTTTCATTTATGCGAGTGCAATGCACTCACTCCATCATTCTAATTACATTTCATTGTTCTGTACAGTATTTGGTTGAACATTATCCTGCATCTGATATACATTTAGTGAAGATTCTCCAGTTTAAATTGAGCATGCACATGTTTTATTAATATTGTTATGGATCAATAATGTCCTGAAAATTTTGTGCATGGTATGGTATGGATACGTACATGTCTTTCATATAAAAAGTGACCTGAGATTTGATTATATAGGTTAAGAATCTCTTAACTAATTACATCATTTAATGTTACTATGCCCAATGAATAAAATAGTATTTATTTTTTTCTTATTAAAAAAAAAATTATTTGTTTTCTTGTGAGGTTGTTTATGTGAACTGCCTCTTTGGCCTAATACCAGAACTTCTTGCCTGTGTTCTTCAGTTGTTGGCCATATATGAACACAGAATTGCTGTGGAAGGTTTTGTATGGGGAATCAATTCTTTTGACCAGTGGGGAGTTGAGTTAGGGAAGGTATGTCTTACCTAAGAAACCTTAATATATTGTTTCCCTAATTCACAAGCTTGCTGTTGTAAGATAGATGATATGTTCTCTGTTTCTAATGGTAGTCTTACTGTCGTTCTTTTACTAATTCACAGTCACTTTACCATTTTATTTTATATTCCTAACATATCTGGGTCATATCCATGAATGCAGTCACTGGCTACTCAAGTCAGAAAGCAACTTCATGTGTCTCGTACAAAAGGTGAACCAGTGGAGGGCTTTAATTTTAGCACCGCAACATTGTTAACAAGATATTTAGAGGTATGACAATTCCTCCACCTATTGGTAAAAGAAGAACATAATATAGAAAGCAATGGATTAAAAAAAATTAAATTTGCTGACCTAAGAATTCCGGCAAAAGGGTGATACTGTTTGTTATTATATGACAAAAAAAATTAGCTGATAGTTTTCTCAAAATTAGTTTTGATATTGAAGCATGATGTTCTAAAATCACTTTCAACTTCAAGGCTGGAAAAAAAAACGTTGTTTTGACCATCATAATGGCAAATAACTAGGCCAGCATTTCTCCCCCTAAATATTTGTCATTGTGCGCATGCCTCATTCTAAAATGAAGAGTTTAAATATTAAAATTGCAACTAGTGGCAGAGCTGTTTGGCTGAGTGGATAATTTTCAGACAGGTTTTGTTGTATCTTATGGCACTGTTGCTAAGTCATTTCCTACTTTGCAGGCAACTGCAGATATCCCTGCTGATCCTCCTACCCTTCTACCAAGGATATAATTGTGTTTGCTGAAACTTTTGGGCTTCCAAGTCAGGAGAGTGATGTCAACCTTATGTATCAGCTGTTGTATACATCTTTTTACTTTTTCTCAACTTCAAGTCAGATGAGCCCATGATATCAAGCTAATAATCGGTACTTATTCATGTGATTTTGCTAATGTCTTGCACCTTTTTGACATCTAAGTGCAATGAAAACTGCTTGGTTTGATTTCTTAATAAGAGGGCAATAAATGGATAGTTTCGACTTTTAGTTATTGAGATGGGACTACAGGCTTATATAAACCACGTGTTCAGATTTCAAGATTCTGGGAGCTGAGTTGTGTGATGAATATATTTGCAAATTTTATCGAAAAAACTGGAAGCTAAAAGAACTAAGATATTATATAACTATTTTGAGAATCCCATTTATCATATAACTTCATAATTTGCTTGAACTAATGCCTTCATTGAATTGGCTGATCGTGGAGACTGGTTGTGATATAATTAATTCGCACAAATTGATCTGATTTGGTCTGCTGTGGGCAACTTGCCTTTTCTTCGGTGCACATCAGTGTCATTTATTTGTGGATTGGAAGTCATGTTTGTAATCCATCTAGGTTCAGGTCAGTGCAGGTGACATAAAAGGTTAACAAAGAAAGAAATATTGACATCCATGGATAGAAACTGATCGTAGAACCTGACATTTTCTTGACCCAACTCAAGTTTGGCATGCTCATGCTTGACTAGGTTTCTGAATGGAACTGGTGTCATGACAAAGCTTCGGCAGATATGTATTGACAAGCTGGACTTGGCACCCTGCTAGTTTAGAGGAGGATGTGTTAAACAGTCTTTTCAGTTTTCCCCTTTTGGTGGATCCATAGGTCAACCAAAAAAATAAAGGTGCATGGTTTTCTAACTTGCAAGGAAAATCCATGTGATTTTTTAGTGCAACGAGGGTTTCGTTTAAATAAGTCAAATTAGGGTCTGGATTTTTGGCCAAGTAATGATCTAGCACAATCGATTATTTTTAGGCCTAAGAAACTAAATTACATTGTTCTCATACAAGGGGCTTTATTTGCAATGTAAAACACCTACTTCCGGACTTAGTGTTGAACTGCTAATCATGTAGCACATGATATTATTCCATTCATTAGGCAGCCAAAAAAAAGGTCCATGAGAGCAACCATAATCTAGCTTACCAAAAAAGCCAAATAAAAAAATCCTAAACATACATCTTCCTAATTTGCTCTTAAACCTCTATAGTTGGGGGGTAGCTATGCTTTTTTATGTTAAAGAGGATATATTCATGAATTCATGTAACGGCACCTAGAGAAATAGGCTGGTGACTTGAGGCTGCCTCTATATTTATGTCAAAAGGATCTCCACACTCCATGGTCTCTCCTGACCATCCTTTTCCTCATTTTCCTCCTACTGCTCCCCCTCCCCCTCCCCCTCCTTTTCCTCTTATGGGCATTACTGCCATTATTTTCACATATGTTGTGATCTGCTACCTAGTCGTCGATTTCGTTGGTCAAACAGAAGGTATCAATGGCATACCCTCTGGCACAGAAGGCAATTCTTCAGGTCTTTCCAACCAGGAGTTAGAAAAACTCCCTTGTTTTCACTTTGACTATGATGAAAGCAAAAACGTCGACTTGCGCTGTTTGCTTAGATGGTTTTCTGATAGGGGAAAGTTGTAGGATCATGCCCACTGTATCGATCTTTGGTTGGTGAGAAGACCCACTTGTCCTGTTTGCCGTGCACCATTCGAAGCTAGAGTAAGTTCCGATGTTGTCTAGTTAAATTCATTAGTATATGTTGATACACCTCATCTGAAGCCAGCTTGAAACAGACATCTTGTTGCCTAAGCACATGAAATATATTGTGTAAAGTTCAGGGAAAAAAATCATTTAATATAGGATATTGAAAATAATAGATATATCATACTAACGTTAATCATCTGGTGTTATAAGTGTCTCAAGTCTCACCAGGGATGTCCTTTTATTTTTTTCTTTTTCATCTCCAAACCAGTGTTCAAAATAATTACATCTTGTCCCCTACTAACTAGTTGATTTAAACTAAGGAATCAAAAAAAAAAAAAAAGTTGATTTAAACTGACAGGCAAAGCAATTTTCATCTTCATTTTTTTTTTTCTTTTATTTTTTGAAGTAAGCCAGAAAAGGAACAACAGAGTTATGTAATCAGCCTTATACAGAGACAGCTAAGATTGGAAGTTCATGCAGAAGCTTCTATGCTACACATTGAACTACTTCACCGACCTTCTGGACTCTTTAGACTGCTACCAATTTCAACCTACTAGATATACCCATATCCAATCATGCTCTCGTCTAGTATCCTGAATGAAAATGCATTAAAAATATAAGAGTAGCATCTAGGCTTAATGCAATTCACTCTCTTGTAGCATCAATGGAAATGGACATAATAGCATTCATGTGACCTTACTCTAAGATAAAATGTTTCAGGGTTTGGATTTAATATCCCTTCAACTTGATCACTTGGGCTTCAAATATTCATGATCAATATTAATGTGGAATATAAAAAAGGAATCTTTTTTAATAAATTAATTTGATCACTTTGATTAGAAGTATAACATACAACTGGTAGAAATTTAAGGTGATATTGGAATTACTGAAATTGGTGGAGTCAGACACAGCATTTTCCCTATGTAATTTTGAGTAACATAAGATTGGAATGGGAGCAGGGGTGGCCACCTACAAGGTTAGTTATTCTGACCGTGACTAGGTTTTTGCTGCCATCAACATTACGCTTCTGCCACCACCTCAGTCATGTTAATTCTATTGTGATTTTTGTGTACATATGTATTTGAATACATCAATACATACAGAAATATACATAAATGTAAATTGTATACAAGTCAGTCAAAATTGGAAGTAGCATACTTTTACGTCTGAAGGCGGATGTTAGCTTCCAGTCACATAGAACATTCCATGGATTCCCTGCTGAATTAAAGAAAACTAGTAAGTTTCCCGTGCGATGTACGGAAAATGTTGTAATATCTTATGTGAAATGGTTTTGGAATATGCTGTATAAGTATTATAGAAAAATTGGTATAGAACTTTATTAGTAACTAGTCGCAGACCCGCGCGTTGCGCGTGATAATTTTTTAGATAAAATACTATTTTACTCTCTAGACTTTATAAAGAGTTTTTAAAAAAGAAAACTCTTTATAATAATAGAAAACTCTTCATATTTTTCATAATTTTGTCTATAACATTTTTTACTATCATCATATATTATGGTTGATTTGTATAAAATAGACATTAAATAAAAAGTAGAACTATTCAAAAAATTTTTTAAGTCATAGTGTATGAAGATTATGATTTATATATGTATATATATACATATATATATATATATAATTTCCCTAGTTAAAATTTGATTATTTTTAAGTTACTATTTTGTATTATTATATTTAATTGTTGATTTTATTACACTATAAAGTTTTTAATGTCATCTGTATAGTCATCTCTATTTTATTTCTTACTCCTCTTTACCACATTTTTATTTTCCAAATAATAGTTATTAATTGACGTTTGATTTCATTTCTTTTTTTCTTCCTTCATTTATTCTTTATTACTTTGTATGTTTCCTTGTTAGTTGTAAATTTTGTGATTATCAATAAGAAATAGATATCATGGATGGCTTAAATAGTATAGTTATAGATGTAATTACGTTAGTGGTATGTCAAAGGGGTTTTTTTTTTTTTTTTTTTTTCCTTCTAAATCTTCAAGGAAATATGAAAGACATTTCTCTAGTTTGGTCTCAATCAGTTAAGATATCCATAATATATTAACAAAAGTAATAATGAGCCATAAATTTTTTTAATGTATGAAGTGGTTAGATTAGTGGTATGTCAAAGGTTTTATAAAAAAAATTTAAAAATAATTCCAAAGAAATGTAAACGGCCTTTTTTTGAAAAAAGAAATTGTGACTTTTTGAATTGTGCAAATATGATTGTTTTAATCACCTTGTTTATAGATTTCATTATTAAGTTATAAATATCTAATTAAAGTAGATGAATATATAAATGCAAAAGTATATGTAAAGCTACAACTGCACAAGATAAATATGTATAGATATATTTTTTTTTATTATTCATAAATCATTATTTCATTGTTTACTTATAAATATCTAAATTAAAATTTTATTTTGGAAAAAAATATAAATTAAAATAGATGAATGTGTAAAACATTTTTAGTATATTGTAATATAAAATTTTTTTTTCTCAATATTTTATGTAACTTTTCCCATAAGATCAATATTGTTGGCATCCTTTAAAGATGATATATAATATTTTTGAGAAGAAGAAGAAGAAGAAGAATAAACAGAGACTATGCTAACACATAATATAAAATTATTAAGTTTGCGTGATTTAAATATGTGGCAAAAAAAAATATTAATGTATCTATGATAAAAGCTTTTATCTAAATGATATATAGTAATTCATATTTTGTTAGTCTTAATTCAAAAAGTTCATTCTCAATAACCTTTTTAAAGTCTACAAATTGCTCAATCCATGGGCCTAGTCACATTCAAAGGATGCTACCTAAATTATAAATTATATGACCCTTTATCACATAAATATATTGATTTTCTCAACGTATGGTAAAGGAAGGCAAGTTTGTGTCTAGCCATTTTCTTAATTTGTGCTACATAATTTAACAGCGTAGAGGATGTGACTTGATTTAAATGTTGAATAATAATATGAGAGGAAAAAAAAGTAAAAATAAACTATATAGCAATAAACATCAAATTATCCAAGTCATTCTATGTAATATAATAACATTATATTATTATATACTATATGCATAATGCAGTAGGATAATATTTAATTAAAGAAAATATAAAAGATAATAACTTAAAACACAAAAATAAATTGCATCATCCCAAAGTAGAATTCTAATTAACATAAATATTCATCAACCTAAAGAATTGATGCAATGAAAAAAAAAATCAAACAAAAAATGAAAAAAATTGAGAGAGAGAGAGAGAGAGAGAAGTAACTTTTTTTGTGTGAGAAAACTATGCATAGAATGAAAAGATAAAAGATTACAACTTATAACATAAAAATAAATTGCATCAACCCAAAGTAGAATTCTAATTAACATAAAAATTCATCAACCAAAAGAATTGATGCAATGGAAAAAAAAAAAAAAAAAATCAAACAAAAAATGAAAAAAATTGAGAGAGAGAGAGAGAGAGAGAGAGAGAGAGAGAGAGAGAGAAGTAACATTTTTTGTGTGAGAAAACTATGCATAAAATGAAAAGGAAAATGTCAAATTTATAGGAAGATGTTGAGAATAAGAAGGGTCAAAATAAAGGAAGACAAAAAGGTAGAGAAAGAATGATATTAAGGTAGAAAGTAGTGGGGAGATGAAGAGGTAAAAGGGATGGAGAGTTTTGGAAAATTAATAATAATAATAATAATAATAATAATAATAATAATAATAATAATAATAATAATAATAATTGTTAAAAGATATTTTAATTTTTAAATAATGGAGTTTTTAAGTCACCTTAAATTAATGAGAAAATGTTATAAAATATATATAACAAAAATTGAAAACAAAAAATGATGATGTGGCTGCTGATGTGGCTCAATGTGAGCGTAGCAACATTAAATGCTACGCTTCAGCTTTTAGTAATATATAGATGAGTTCATAATAAAAAGTAACAATTATAAATTGTATACACATATTCTATAATTATCCAATTGAAGGAATGAGAAAAAAAAAAATATAACTTTGGAGGAATATTATAGAATAAAAGTTGATATAGAATATGCCTTTTTCTTTCTTCTTAATTCTTAAACAAAATACACATTTCAAACACCCATAGTAATCATATCATTTACAAAACTCACGAATCCACAATGTCCAACCTTAACATCAAAATCGTATGTCCAACCTTAACATCAAAATCGTAATTGCCATTGTTACTCAATATAAAACTCAAGCTCCCCTTCCTTGGCTATAGCCAACTCATACGGGTTAGAATTAGATGAAACAACAATGTTAAAGCTAGATAGGTGTTGTCGAAATATTGAAGGTAAATGACATCGTTTTTTATCTGTGTATTTGATATGGGATGTCACAAAGGGCTATGTATATATGTGTGTGTGTGTATATATATATATATATATATATTTATATATAAAAAAAGGTGGAAGTGCAAGAGGTAAAAATAGTGAATTAAAATGCAAAGAGTTTTGTGTGTATGTGTGAGGGATGAAAAGTCTTGAAACATTGAACCATATAAAACAAAAAGACAGTATTTAATTTGTTCTTATCTCTAATGCGACACTTGAGAATATTTCAATTCTTTTTTTATAGAATGTGCCACTTGGCAGAATCTCATGCACTCTCACATGAAGTCTCTACTTTTATATATATATTGATGTGTGTTGTCATTTCTAATTAAAATGAACAATAACAACATCATACTTGATGGATTCCCTGTCAAAATAGGTATGGGATTTCCCACTAGACAAGATATCCGCACATATCTACATGGAGTGTAGTTCATAGGGTACTCCATGTCACGTCGAGGAGCTTCACAACGTGGGCGAACTTTCACAAATGTCTCTGGATGGTAAAAAGAATATAAAAAAAAATCACTACATGATACAGCATCGTGGCACATAATTTAGCCCTCAAATTCATATAACATTAAAATTTGGTACCAAAGAAATTTCAAAAACAGTGATAGAGAAAATCTAAGAAACATAGACACTTCAAAACTCTTGGCATGTCTGTGCCTGGGACACTTCTGCATGCGTGTCCACTTTATGTTGGAAGAAAAAAAATCTATTGGAAAATAATTCCTTTAATTTTAGATATGTTTTTTAAGATTTTGTTAGTTGTTATTTATGTTGAAAACTTATAAATAAGCATAAAATAGCCTATAAATATATATATATATATATATATATATGATTTTAAGTAATTAATTAACTATGGTATCCCTATAGTTACATGTCCTAACTTTTCAAGAATTAGCTTGTTGTCGTGTCTCATACTGTGTCGTGTCAGTGACCACGCTTCATAGGAGAAAATGAAGTATTCTAATTTCTTTTTCTTTCTAATGTAAAGAATGTATCCTCGACTTCTCAATTCAATATAAATATGAAAAATGTGTTAAGTCAGTCCTATTCAAAACAATGATAGTGAAAATGAAATGAATGTACTCTCAAGTTCTCATTTCGAATGTAAATTATGAAAAAATTACCAAATTAAATTTTTATTTTTTATTTTTATTTTTAAGAATCAAGCACAGAAGCTCCAACCTTAGTAATTGTGTTAAAAAATGAAGCTAAAAAAAACAAAAGTGAATGCGTAGGGACCAGAGGCCCAAATACAGATGTTGGGCCTTGGGCCTGTCTGAGGATACACAACTGTCCGAGGACGAGTCAGTAATATAGAAAATGCAGGGCTGCGAGTTTCACGAGTAAATGGCAACTGTGTAAGTTGAGGAAGGTGGTCCGAGGAGGATTATACCATTGGCTAAATAAAGCGAAGGTCAAAGTATGCGTTTTGTTATCTATGATGATATATCAGACGATTCTACTGGTAAGTGTGTACCTTGTGAACATACAGGACAGGTGGGAGCTGAAAAATATCTTGAAGAAAGCTACTACCACCACATTGAATGCTCTGCAGCTAACTCTTTAGCCGCATTAATGAGGAAAAGATGGCTGAACAGTGATTTTCAGCCTTTACAGCTGCTATCTAAAGACTTCAGGAAGGTGTTGATGAGATAGGGATCAACACCAACCATTTGACCAGCACGTGAAGGGTAAAGAGAGTATAAAAGAAGAAGGAAGCAATGAGAAAGGGTGATCGAGAAATCAAGAGAGAAACACTGTAGTAGTTAAGAGTTGAACTTATAATCACACTTGAGAAAAATATATAAGAACTGGTCTCCTGAGACTGTGCTGATGACGATTTTCTTTGAAGTTAAACTAATACACTTTCATCTTTTGGTGGCATGAATATACTTTGATTGTTGTCTAATTCATTAAAGCCAAGTTTTCTAACCCACTCTCTACAAATTCATTGTTTTGGACTTTTTGGGCCTAAGTCCATCCAACTCGTGGAGAAATTATACAGTCCTCTTGTGGACTACGTCATTTGTCCACCATTCCACTAAAAAACTCTCACTTGTCTAAAATTGCTGAATCAATGTTTTAAAAAAATTTCTAACTCAACAATTTTAAACATGTGTGAGATTTTTAATGGAATTGTTGACCATGCCACTTGTTCACCATGTGGACCTTATAATTTCTCCAACTCGTGGGCCAGGTATTCAAATTGCGTCCTTATAGAATGAATTGAATTTGAAGCAGATAATTTAAACCTAACCTTGTAATGCAAGCCAACGGCAATTTCCCATTCGAGTACAGACTTATTGTAAATCCGAATATGCGATAATAAACAAGGTTCCTGCAAGAACAACAAAATTGATTTGCAAATACGCAAAGTGTGAGAGTGAATGTGTGTGTGTGTGTGAGAGAGAGAGAGAGAGAGAGAGAGAGAGGTACGTCGAGTTCGTGTAAGATCCACGAGGACTACGATTTTAATGATGCAGTTCTCAAGTACATCAACCAGATGCTTATGGAAGAAGATATGGAAGAGAAGGACTACATGCTTCAGGGGTCTGAAATACTTGAGGCTGCTGAAAAATCATTATATGAGCTTCTTGGAGAGAAGTTTCCACCTTCTCCTGATAATGTTCAGCCTTATTATGTGGATCAAAACCATGAAAGCTCTGAGGAATATTACGCTTTAAATCACAGTGACTCTAGTTGTAGTACTAGCAATAACAACTTTGTGATTCATGGCTGGGATTGTGATTTGGTTCAGTATGAATCCTCAAATATTGCTCCTCAGTCCACGTCTGAGCCATCTTATAGCTTGTTGGAAGGCACTAGTAGTATTCCTGAAACACTTTATGACAGTGAGTTTATTTGCAATTTAAGAGAGGGTTTGAGGAAGCGAGTAAGTTTCTTCCAAATGGCGACAGTCTTGTTATTGATTGGGAGAGTAATGCATTTCTTGTCAAAGAGCAGAAGGAGGAAAGTAAGAATACCTTTTGTAAGGCTGAGAAGAAAGATGAGAATCTGTACTCCCTGGATGGTTTGAGGGCAAAAAATAACCCTCATTCTGACGATGTAAATTTAGAAGAAGGGAGGAGTAGCAAGCAGTCAGCAACTTCTACTGAGTCTACTGTAAGTCCGGAAATGTTTGATATGGTTTTGCTACACTCTGAAGAAGATGATTCTGTTCTTTGTGAAGCTGTGCTGAATGAGAAAAGCAAGAATGTACAGCCAAATGATCAGTCCAAAAGGTCAATTAATGTAAGGGCCAATCAGAGTAGGGGTGTCAAATGGGTGGGTTTGGGTGGGTTTGGAGTGGGCATAATTAGGTTGGGTATATAAAACCCATTTACCCATTAAAACCCATTTAACTAATTTCTTCTGACCCAAATCCAACCCAACCCAATTATTATGGGTAAACCCCAATTCACCCAATTACCCAATTATCAAAATTACTAATATGCCATTAAAGTAAAAATCCCAACACTTTCTTGAATTCCCTTTTCCACTCTCTCTAGTCTCCATTCTTGAGATTAAAAAATTTTACCTAAGCACGTCCACATAAGCAATTATATTAAAAATCCAAATAAAAAAAATATTTTCTTTTCTTTTCTATTTTCTCTCACTTTCTTAGCAACCAAACAGTGCAACAAATACAAAGAAATATCATTTCAAGCTCAAAAATTTCCCGGAAAAAAGAAAAAACAAAGAAAAATTTTTTCTTTACAATGGCCTCAGTTGGATACGAAGAAGAGAGGAGGAGATTGTGGAATGAGGCTTGGGATGAGAGGAGCTTGAGAAGCTCGGCGTTAGGGAGGCGGAGCTCAACGTTCTCGTGGCGGAGAGACTCGAAATAGAGAGAAGATTGATGAGGCGAGCTCGGCAGAGATCGTAGTGGTCGTTGAGTTCTTGGTACTGGAGGATCAATCGAGCTTGGTAAAGGCGGTTCTGAGTGGACGAAACGGTGTTGTCGATGGAGGAGGAACACGTGGAAGGAGACATCGTCGTCGATGGAGGAGGAGGAACACATGGACGAAATGGCGGCGTCAATGGAGGAACACGTGGACAAAATGGCATCGCCGATGGAGGAGGAACACGTCATCGTCGATAGAGCTCGGCAGAGATTGTAGTGGTCGTGCTGGTGGTTGATGGAGGAGACACGTTGGTCTCCATGTGTGTCTGAAATTTTCCCGAGAAACAAACAGGGAAAAGAAAATCTTTATGTGAAGTTAAAAGTTACGTCTGAGGTCTCTTTCTTTTCTTTTTTTTTTTTTCTTTTTTTTTTTTTTTTTTATGTGAAGGGCTGGGTTGAATTTGGATAAATATTTTTGGGTTAAATGGGACTCATTGGGTTTTTAGTTAAAACCCAATAATCATTGGGTCTAATTGGGTTGATGCCCATTTAACCCAACTAATAATTGGATGGGTTTGGGTTCAATTAGAGTGGGTAGGTTTGGGTGGTCAAATGGGTTTGGGCTTACTTTGCCACCCCTAAATCAGAGGAAGACTGGAGGTAAAAGGGGTGTGGTGGATTTGAGAACTCTTTTGACACTTTGTGCAGAAGCTGTTGCAGCAGATGATCAGAGGACAGCCACTGAGCGACTGAAGCAGATCAGACAGCATGCTTCTCCTGTAGGGGATGGGATGCAGAGAATGGCTCACTATTTTGCCAATGGTCTTCAGGCACGCATTGCTGGCTCTGGTTCTCAGATTTACAAAGTCATTATGACTAGGTGAACGTCAGCTGCTGATGTACTGAAAGCTTACCATCTGTTTTATACTACATTTCCATTTTTTAAGGTTTTCGATTTCTTCTCAAGTAAGGCAATTATGAATTTAGTTGAGAACGAAACAAGACTCCACATTGATGATTTTGGTATTCTTTATGGTTTTCAATGGCCTTCCCTCGTACAACAGCTCTCTGCAGGGCCTGGTGGACCTCCTAAGCTTCGGATTACTGCGATTGATTTTGCAGAACCAGGTTTCCGACCAGCACAGAGGGTTGAGGAGACAGGGCGTCGCTTGGCAAACTATGTGGAGACTATCAATGTTCCATTTGAGTTCAATGGAATAGCACAAAAGTGGGACACCATTCAAATTGAAGATCTCAAACTTGACAATAATGAGGTGCTTGTTGTGAATTCTATGTATTTGCTCAAATACCTACTTGATGAGACGGTGGTGGTAGAGAGTCCAAGAAATGTTGTCTTGAACGGTTGAACCTGATCAGGAAGATGAATCCACATGTTTTCATACAGGGGGTTGTGAATGCAGCCCACGGTGTACCCTTCTTTACTTCAAGATTTCGACAGGCTCTTTTCCACTTCTCTACTTTATTTGAAATGCTTGACACCTACTTGTCCCGTGATAATCTGGAGAGGATGCTTCTTGAGAGTGAGTCATATGGGCCGCGGGCAATGAACGTCATAGCTTGTGAGGGCTCAGAGAGGATTAAGAGGCCGGAGACATACAAACAGTGGCTGCTTCAGAATGTGAGGGCTGGATTTAGGCAGCTTCCTTTGAATCAGGAGATGATGAACAGTGCAAAGGATGGTGAAATCACGCTACCACAAGGGTTTTGTTATTGCTGAAGATAGCCAGTGTCTGCTACAGGGCTGGAAGAAAAGAAATATTTCTGTACTCTCTTTTTGGAGGCCTGATTGTTAAATGCATGATCATTGTTGTTCAACTAAGGCAACATTGAATACTCCTAGCTCGTGTTCAACTTGCTGCCCTTCGTTCTCTATGATTTTGCCTTGGATTTCTTATACACAAAGCTAAGGTATTAAAAACTTTCTAGTTAAATTTAAAATTTATCTTTGTTAGCGTTATCTTGCCATTAGCGTTTTGTGTAATAGATGATCTTAATATTGATTATATCGTTCCGGTTTGGAGCAGGTTAACTGGGGAGTGATCTTGTGGGCACCTGCTTATCATCATGCTGTGGAAGACATATTCTTAACTGCAAAGATATACGTGCATATCAATGCTTAAATAGTTACTGTGCTTCAAGAGACAAAAATATATTCCATTTTAAATGTATGTAACATACATGGAAACTTTTTCAGGCAATTGGTTTTTTGACGTAGATATCTATGTATACAAGATAAGACTAGCTTTTTACAGTAAATAGTAACTGAACTTTCAAGGCTGCTCCTTTGTTGCATAGCTTATGCTCTTAACATAGGAGGTTGGCCATATCAGTCTTACGTATTTAGGTGAAGTAATGAGACCCCAAGGATCAATGATTAAGATGTGAACCAATATGTTTCCTGTAAACTAAACTTCTCGCATTGAGTGTAAATGGAAGACTGTATTTTGAACTTCTTTCTTTACCAAATTTTAGTTTTCACTGTATGTTTCTAACATGTAATGTAGAATGTGCAGCAACATTTCTCAAAGTGTAGCTGGCGATACTAAATATGGGCATCCGTTCCACTAATTGATTAAACAAAAAGGGTTGGGGAGTAGATATATGTTGGGTTTTATATGCTGAGTATTTAACTATGGATATGCATTGGAAGGGTACCTTTGACCAAACCTGAATCTGCAGAGTTAATTGATGTCCCTGTAACGAAACATCCATGCTAACAGATCAAATCTAGGTCATTTTAGATTTAATGTCCATTGTGCTAAGTTTGTCTTAAACCCATGCCAATTCATCATATACATAGTCATTAAAAAAACCCCCCAAAAAAATGAGTTAGATGGTCAAAAAATATTATCATCCGAACATTAATGCTCATAATTGTGTTTATAAATGTGCAACATGTCTAGAGGCAGACAAAATTTTTCATCAGTTGAGGTAACATGATGTGTTTGCTACTAATAATAGTTAGTGTTAGTAGTAGACTTAATGCGAAAGTAATGTTCCAATCACAACTTATCACACACTAGTAGTTTTGAATACAATTGTGAAACATTTTGTCTCTTAGCATTACTCACAAACCACATAATAGGTGTATTTTGGATTTGAATTAAATCATTGTAGTACTACATCAAATCGATGACGGTAAAATCCTTGTTTTTTCGCCACTATTAGAAGAAGAAGAATATCACAACCTTATCAATCAGATGGAGGGATAAGATATATATGTGAGAAGCGTCATGGACCTTTGCAAACAGTAAAGGGACAGATTATGCCGCTAGCTCATTTTACATAACAAAAATGTTAAAGTTACATATACATAGCTGGGACACCAAAGTCCTTGTTTTTGTAATTATTTTATTTTATTTCTTATGTTCATAATGTACCATGCAATCCTTTCTTATCTTGTTTTAGTTTGTCTTCTTTCATACTACTACCTTGGCTATATGTATATATAGTTGTATTCTTTTGTAAAAAGGCAGGCAACTAATCTTTATATTACTAAAAGCTAAAGCGTAGCGTTTAATGCTGCTGCTCTCACGTTGCGCCACATCAACTGCGACGTCATTTTTAAAAAAATATAATTTGTCCTAGAATTTTAAAATGGTTTTTACAATTTTTAGCCCTATAAATGTAGCCCACTATTTATTTATTTATTTCCACTATCACCCTATAATAAATCCAGCCCATTACTTATTTATTAACTTCTACTATCACCCTATAATAAATCTGTATAATTAATTCAGCTCACCTCTTATTTATTTGGTTCCACTATCAAGCCCAACTCCAAGTCTTCTCAATTCAACTATAGGGTTTTGTGTGAGCCTTTTCAGCTTAAAGAGAGAGAGAGAGAAAAAAAAAAAAAAAAAAAAAAAACAACAACAACAACAATTTCATCTCCCCACTACTTCTTTAATCTTTCTTCTTCCTTTACCTTTTCATCTCCTCACTACTTTCTACATTAATATCATTCTTCCTCTTCCCCTTTATCTTCTTTTATTTTTATCTCTTCTTATTCACACTCTCTTACTATAAATTTATCACTATCTCTTCTATTCTATGCGTAATTTTCCCTCACAAAAAAATGGTTCTCTCTCTTTACCAATCTCTCTCTCTCTCTCTAAATTTTTTGGTGAATTTTTTTTTTATTTTTCTTGCGTCTCTACTTTAGGTTGATAATTTTTTATATTCTTTAAAACTCTATTTTGGGTTAATGCGAAAGTTTTTTAAATTGTTGTTGTTGTTCTTTTTTTTTTTTTTAATCTCTTTGATTGTTAAATGTTATCCTATTGCGTTCTAAAGAATTAAATATAACATATAAAAGTATAATACTATTCTATTACATAGCATGATTTCGATAATTTGATATTTATTCTGTTATATAAAATGATTTTTTATAGTGCTTAATTTAGATGTTAAACTATGAGACTTTACTAATTTTTGTTTATTTTCTAATCTTTTGTGGTGGACAAAGTACTCTTAATAGTTGTATTAGAAGTACTCTATAATGCCATTCATTTAAAGAAAAGTAAAGGTTAGTCAAACGAAAACAATCGGATAGGTGATAAATTTTAACTCTTGCAATTTTATTTTAATTATTATTATTTTATAACAATGCATGTATTGAAAATTAATTCTTAAATTTTGCTAATAATTGTTTATTTGATAATATGTTTTGGGTGGCCGAAATTATAATTTCTACAAAGAAAATAACCTTAATAGATTATTAAAAACAAAATTTTATTATAATATTGGTTCAATTAATCATTGTTAAGTTTTATTAATTTTTTTTAGTTTACATTTTTTGGTGTTTTGGATTGTTCCTATATTACATTTATAATTGTTCCTATAATAAATAAAAATATAATTACGAAATACATTAATCATTATTAGATTAGATTCAATAAAACCACCATAAAAATAATTATCACACGCAACACGCAGGTTCGTGGCTAGTGCAATAATAAATTCTCTTTCACATTTCCATAGTCTTTTATATTCTCCCTGTGTTGTAATTGGTATCAGAACCTCCTCCTACTTATCTAAAAATAAAAAAAATTAATCTTTCTACTTTTGAGAATTTTGTTTTGTAAATAAGTGTGAAATGGTCTATCTTGTCTAAATCCAAATTAAAACAAGTGTGGGTTTTATTTTATAGGCAGTTTGAATGAAAGCACATTAAAAACCAGTTAAGCATACTGTTTATAATAAGGTCGAATTATGTGACTTAACAAACACTTTTCATCGCCTCTTAATTGATGAGGTTAAAAGAAGAGTAGAAGGTGGTTGTGGTTGTGGTGGTAGTGAAAGGTGGTGTTGAGTAAAGAGCTGATAATGAATTGAAAAACCATGCCTAACCGCTTAATAAAATTTTGATGTTAAGTCACAGTACCAACTAATACATTGTAGTCCAGCCCGGTTTGGATACCTGGCTTTCACCCAGGCGATCCGGGTTCAAATCCCGGCAATGGAAAATTCCTCAAACTGCAAAACCCTTAAACCTCGAAAGGGGTTTTAGGGGAAAAAAAAACACAGTCAAAGGGTTTCTCTGTTTGGGAAAGAACAGCTTTTGCAGATGTGGAAGCAGTACAAGCTGATAAAATCCGGTTCATCAGTTCTCGACCTCGGTTGCGCCCCTGGTGCTTGGCTTCAGGTTTCTCCATTTCAAAAACAATTTTTTTTATGGGTTTTAAAGGGTGTCTTTGTTTTTTGTTTTTGTTTTGTTTTTATTGCTTTATATGATGTTCTGTTCTGCCTTTTATTTTGTTGTTGTAGGTAACATGCCAGAGTTTGGGTCCTCTTAAAACTGGTGGGATTGTTGTGGGCATTGATCTCAAGGTTTGTTTTTATTTATTTATTCTTCAATACTCATTAATTCTTTAGTTGTTTCTGATGGGTAAAGGAAATTGAAAGAAATGATTGTGATTTTGATCTTGATCTTGATTTTGTGAAATAATGGTATATGCAGAAAAGAAGGTGAAGGTTCCTCCTCGTCACTGTGATGCAAGGGTTAAAACTGTTTGTGCTGATGTCATGAAGTTGCCTAAACACCAAGTTAGGGCTCTTTCTCCTCAGGTATATTCTAAATGTATTTTAATTTGGCATATCATCTGATTATTCATTGATTTTTGAGCTATTTTCTTTTGGGGGTATCTGAGGTCCATAACACCCTTTGCGATTCTCACACTGCCAAGGAAGAAATAAAACCTTAGGCTCGTTTGGGAGGTGGGAATGGAATGGTATGAAAATGAATGAAAAGAATAATTTTAAAATATTCTTCCCTATCCTTGTTTGAGAGTTTTAGTAGAAGAAATGGAGAACTCATTCCCTTATTTGGGAGATTAAATGGAAGGGAATGAAACGGGTAAGTGAGAACACTCATTCCTCTCTATTTCCTAAAAATCTCAAATTTTCATTCCTTCCAAAATTGGGAGGAATGGGAGAGAATCGAATTAAATTTAATAATTTTTTACTAAAACTCTCAAAATACTCCTATATATTCAACCCTTTATTTTAAAATAGGGGTCTAATAATAATATTGTCATAAAATGATTCCATTTAATTCCCTCCATGTTGCTCCCAAACAAGATTACTTACATTCCATTCATTTCCATTCCTTTATTTTAAAATATCCAAACAAGGTTACTTAATTCTATTCCATTCTATTTTTTTTTCTATTCCTTTTCCTTACTTAAATACATTTCATTCCCTTATAAACTCCCAAACAGAGCCTAACTGTGGTCCTAGCTTTATTAAGGAAGGTGTTACTTAGGTTCATTACTTGCTTCCTGGTTCAACCTTTTCGATGTCCCTTGTTTGAAACCATCCCTCCCTGCCTTTGCTCTTGTTTTTATTAGTTCCATAATCTATTGGATCCTTATGTTTCCCATCAAAGGGCTAGTAGATAAAGATGGAATGGATGTGCTTTCTATAGATGATTTCTTTGTAAATTCAATTTTTATTTACCCAAAGCAGAATGGCTTAATTAATCCAATGGTTCATCACCCTGGGTTCACCATATTTGAAAGCTTAATTACTTTGCAGCATGGTCTAGTTGTTGATTCCTTGACACAATGTATGCTAGGTTTCTTTTTTTTTTTTTTTTTTTTTTTTTTTTTTTTTTCTGCTTCTTATTTAAATACAGATTGGCCCTTAACCTTCTTTGCCTTATTATGTTTGAACCTTTGAAACAAAAACACTTCAGAGATGAGTGTTCATCTTATATTAAGATTTAGATAGACTCGGATCTTTATGTATATAATCTAACTTGATAGATCTTAGTCTCTCTCAAGGCAAACCATTTTGGGGTTCTCTCTCTTTCACTAGTGTAGGGATATAGATATGATTTTGTTTTCGTACTGTGAAGCAGAAACGGTTTTCTGTGATTCTCTCGGATATGTGTCCCTTGGTTTCTGGAATCACAACTAGAACTAGGGATGCAGCTTTATCAGTTGAGTTGGGAATGCAAGCACTTGATTTGGCCGTTGGTAGAGCAACATTACATTCTCTGGATGATAAATTGATAATGTTCAGAAGGAAAAAGTCAAAAAGAGATGGACGGTTCGGCTTCTGATTTAGAGAATGAGGGTGTACTGCTAACAGGGGGCCATCTTGTCATAAAGCTTTTAGAGATTTAGATGTGAAAGGTTGGTTGTATTTTATAAATGCAGTATCTACTCTATCTAGTTCTTTTCTAGCTGAAAGGTTGGATATAATTCTTACTTTCTTTCTGGCTTTTGCCTTCACAGAATTCAGCCAAATATGCAAACCACTGTTTAGAAAAGCATCATGGTTGAGGCCAAAAGCCACAAGATCTTCATTTAGAGAGTGATGATGTGAAAGGTTGGTTGTATTTTATAAATGCAGTATCTACTCTATCTAGTTCTTTTCTAGCTGAAAGGTTGGATATAATTCTTGCTTTCTTTCTAGCTTTTGCCTTCACAGAATTCAGCTAGATATGCAAACCACTGTTTAGAAAAGCATCATGGTTGAGGCCAAAAGCCACAAGATCAAGGGTTGCAGCAAGGACAAAGATAATTTGTTCCATACAATTGGCTTCTTGTGCCAGACTCAGGCCACCAGAAATCAACAATAGTTGGGCAAAATAGTTTACAGGGAAAAACATAATGAGGCCATGACTATTGCCAACGTAGGAAAATATTCAATTCTTTGCAACCTGCAATGTATTTTATGAGCTTCATTTTTTACTTTTACTTGCTGTGTACTCTAGGATGTAGTAAGCCTGGTGTTTGTATTTTCAAGTTGGAAACTAAAATTTCATTAAATGATAAACAAGTCATTGTGAACTGTTCAAGAATTGTTTCTTGTTGTGTGCAGTTGTTCAAACCTTCTATTAGCTTCTATGAGTATCACACATACAAAAGCTAATATAGAAATTACTAAAAGCTTTGATTCCACAGATTAATAAAATGACATTAGGCTAGAGAGAGAGAGAGAGAGAGTACAAATTGTCTAGTGTTATATTGATGTCCAAGTATTATAAATGAGGAAACACTTTACAGATTCAAAACTTTATATAGCAGAAGGGGAAAAAAATAAATAAATAGAATACATCACTGCCAATCTCTCAACACATCTCAGCTGCTTACAAATAAATTACAGTTTCATATACAGTATAAACTAGCCCTTTCCTTTCCATCTTCATAACCAAAACATATTCACGTGTGCCAAGAATATCATCGAATTTGGGTTCACCCAAGAGACCAAAGACCTGTATCTCTCACTGGTGTCTGGAGACACAATAGGAAACAAGAGAAGTGTATTAGAAAGAGATAGCAAAGTGCAGTTTGATTATTATCAAATATGGTCTGCAATGGTCATGCTTGCTGGTGTTTTCATGGATGGGAAGAGATTCCAAAACCGGAGGGTTTTATCACCTACACCAGTAACTATAGTCTACAGGAAGCAATTCAGTTCAAATTAAAAAATTTGTATATGCATTATAATATATATTTGCATCTATGTTTGGTGTTACTCCTGTGCTGCCAATCATGTTCACCTGCTATGAAAAATGCTTTAAAGGAAATGATGAAGTACCTGACCATCGGGTGACATTGCAAGGTAAAGCACTTGCATACTATGTCCCGTTAGAGTTGCAACCTACCAATCAATCCAAAAGTTTCAATAATAATAAAAAAAACAGACAGGTCTAGTTGTCTATAATTTCAAGGGTTATTTACTTTAGACGAAGGTCGACAGATTATGATGGAAATGAAAATGTTATGACTAAAAAGCTAATACCTTTGTCATTGGTGGATACTTCCACATCATAATTTGATTCTGGGAATACCCATGAGTGCTTACTAATTCATTCACATTTTTACTCCATGCAAGATTGCAAACCTACAGGTTAAGTAGCAAACTCTATTTTAGTATTCCTTCAGCACATGAATTTATTCAAGAACAAATTTCCACATGACAAGATCATTTTTTGTTATTCATCAAAAAAAAAAAAAAAAAAGAACATATGCTGTTTGAATTGGCAATAGTACCCACTTCCCCTCCGGGCCCTTTTTAGAAATCATAAGTCGCCTATGGGCATTTACAAAGGCTAGCAAAATTTTTTCCCCCCTTATGAAAATCAACTGGTATTCTGATGCATAAGGAATTGAAAAGAACTACCTAGCTCCCCATGTCAACGCTGTTCAGTTGGTGGCTGTTTGCGGTGTTCCAGAAGCGAATACATCTATCAGCTATTCCATCGCCAGATGCAAGAAGGCTACTTTGGTAGGGTGACCAAGCAATGGTCTTGACAGCAGCTGTGTGCTCTGTTAGTCTCAAAGCTGGATGCTGAGAATGCTGGTTCCAGACCAATAGCTAGGCTCACCAAAAAGAAATCAAATTAGTTATTGACTAGACACAAAGCTTCCAAAGAAAAAGAAACAACTAAAAGTTAGTGATTAATACCTGATTATCATTGCCACCAGATGCAAGTTCCCTGTCATCATGGGACCATTTTAGCCCACATACCTGTTGCATTGAAGTTAAGGAAAGATTAAGATTACTGCATTTTCCCTATAACTTCTCTGTTTTCTCCCATTAAGTTGTGGTCCATGTTAAAGATAGCATATCAACAATGTTGGATTATAAAGCCAAATGACAATAAAAGATATGTATAGGAAGCTCCAAGTAGGTGGGACTAAGGGCTTGCAATTGATGCTAAGAGTTATTAGGAAATTTTTAATGGCTTACCTCAGACTTGTGGCCAATTGGCTTGCTAACAAAGTCATTTTGAACCCGAAGATCATGTTGAAGTATGTTGCAATCCCTACTTCCGGAGGCCAATGTGCACGAATTCTATGCTAAAACCCTTGTTCTTGTTTGATGCCCACCCATGATTCGGACTTTCTTGCACTGTGTCCCATCCCAGACCTACAACAGTAGACCAAAATGCTAGCTAAATTTCAACTCTATTAGAGACTAACTGAACATACTAACCTACAAAAATTCAACTCAATTTTTGTAACGCCCCAAAATTCATAAATAATAAATGTCTATCCAATCTAAATAATCCATTAAAATATTAAATAAATGTAATCAAAAACCTAAAATTTTATCACAACTGTCAAAAACTCTAATTCCACCAAAGATAGAAATTCTCAAAATAATTCTCTAGTACAATATTTAATACCATAAAAATAATAATGAAATCCTCAATTTCACAATATAATTTGTAACTGTTGTCTTCCAGGAATCTCTACTCCAATAATCCCTTTAATGTATCTGTAAGGGGAAATAAAGGGGGGTGAGATAACTCAATAAGTGGAATTCACTAACATTGGGGTATGGGAACAAACCTTTCAAATAAATAATTCTTACAACAAATTCGTAACTTAACTCATCAATATTTTATCATCAAATATTTCATATAAAAGAAAATATCTTTATATTGTGAACCATCATAATATATATATATATATATATATATATATCAATACCATCATATACACAATTTCCTAGACTTTTCTCGTGGTTAACGTTTATGCCCCGTTGACAGGGTTGTGCTATCCCCTTTTTTGGACTGGAACCTCCTTTTCATTCCCTTTCTTAAGGATGGCTCCTTTGGAACCTAAAGGTGTACTCCCTTGCTAAGGAACTTCCTTTTTGGATCCTCAATAGTATACTCTCTTGCTAAGGAGTTATCAAATGTGCACTGTCCCCTTTTTGGGACCGTCCCTTGCTAAGAACTAGCTGCAGTATGATTGTCCCTTGCTAAAGACTAAATACCATACTAAGCTTCTAATCACGACTTGCCATAGGTTTTCAAAACATATTCAATATGCTCACAAAAATAGTTCATTCATAATTCTCAACAATATAAAGGTGTAAGGACACAAATAGGTTGGGCCTATCAACAGAATAGCTGGAGGCCCAGACTGTATATAATATCCTAACAATGAATTTGTAAAGAGAGTGAGTTGAAGAACACTTGATTGGACACGTATGAGTTGAAAGCCCAAGTATGATTATGACCAAATTTGTGTTGATAAGATGGTTAAGGGATACAATATTCTTCTCGGCACTGTCCGAGGAGTATGTTCATACAGATATTGTGTGGGCTTTTCTTTTTCTTTCTCTCTCTCTTGATTGCTATCTTTTCTTCCCCTTTTTCCTCCCCCTCTTTTGTTCTTTCTTCTTCTATTTATATGCCCTCCTCCATTACGTGGGCTTTCCTTGATACTTGTCCCATCCGCCCCCATCTTGAGTCTTCCTGGGGCAGCTGTAAAGGATGGAGGTCACTGTTCAGGAGTATTTTCTCATTAATGCGGCCATGATGTTAGCTGCAGGGACATAAATGCGGTGGCAGCAGCCTTTTGCTTAATATCTGATCTTCGCCACCTGTCCTTATGGTCAACACAAATCGGGGGATTCTTTGGGAGAGCTAAGATTGAGGTTGGTGCACCCATCTAGGACACCCTTTTAACAGTCCGAGCAGGAAGTCTCCTCGGACTAGGCTTTCTTCCACGGGATTCATACTTCAGCATCGAATCAGGCTGGGCAAATTCTTCAAGATATGTTGTCCTCGGATGTACAGGTCTCCTCGGACAAGCCCACGGCCCAGGATCTGGTGTTGGGCCTTTTACCCTACAAAAGGTATATTCACACATACAAGTTTAAATAAGTTTAGGTTGTCCCACAAGTTTTTCATAAAACGAATAGTCAATGTGCACATCAAGCATTTAAAAAATATCAATTTATATATAGAATATCAACATATTTCTTTTATATAAAATAATTTAATAATCAATATTGTTTTGGGAAAACCCCCAAAATTAGTAAACACCACTTACCTTTTAGTTGCAAAAATAAAGGAAACCAACCAATCCCGTCACTAGGTCCATCACTAGGAATCTCAAAACCTAGAAACATAAGGAACAGGCCTATTAATAACAAGACCTATCGCAAATTTTATCTTCACATTTGTCTCCAAAATTGAATAGGATCTCCTAAAACAAATCAAATGCACTAAAGTCTAGCTTTCCCAACCTAAGACAAGTACCCATTCCCAACGGAAACCAAATAAGCATACAAACTCATAGTGCCCCAGCACAAAACCAAAGCATTTTAATTCTCCACTGCAAACAATGTGCACATATAAACATTGCATAAAACACATCAATTCATAATAGGAATAGCATATCTCATAAGTTTCCCTTTAGAGCACTAAATGATTAAACCAAACCATTATTAGACTTAACTAAGTAAAACACATGTTGAAGAAATCACATGAATTTACAAACCAATCCATCCAACAAAGATTTGAAGTAAATTCCACAAAATCCCAGCATGTTCATCGCACTTTCAGATTCAATACACAATAGGTCAGCCATTTTGTAAAAATTGTTTGGTCCACGAAACGTTATCCGATTAACTTGAAATTAAATAGGGATAAGCTCTTATATGTGTAGTATGTACCGTCAAAAATTCAGCCCAAAACGATTTTTCTGTAATTTATTAAAAATCATGTATTGCAGCTGACTCAAATCTGTCCCTGACAGCTTTAGAAAATTGTTATAGTTTTAAGACTAGCCCAAATTATTTGAGAATCACTCCCATTAAAACCACAAGATTTAAAGCATATTAAAAGCAAGAAATCAAACCCTATATCTCATATAAACAACTTATCAAACACTTGGAAAGCAAATAGCACATGCTCACACTTCACTAGCTTAAATATGTAGTAATCACTTCACTCACACCTACATTTGCCAAAGTCATTTAAAATGCAAAGAACACACTTACAAAAATCAACTCACATCAACATATGCAACAACAAGACCCATAGTTGATCTAGCAAACCAACCGTCAAATACCCATTAGTAAAATAAACAACCAAAACACCCCATAAAGGCAAACACCCTCAAATAGTTTGAAATTTTTGGATTTAATAAAAACTCTTGCTGCCCAAATTCTCATACCCCTCCAATCTTCCAACACTCACCAAACCCCTCAAGCATATACCATAAACATCATAAAATAACAAAACCCAAAGGATTTCATAGAAGAAAATGATAGGGTACTTAGATTTTTACCTCATCTATTGAATTAATCAAACTTAGAGGGATGGTCTTTCAAATGAGTCTGCCAAAATAGCCACTAGAACTCTTTGTGGTGGATTTTGATTAGAAAAGAACATTCCATGAGTCGGCTAAGATTAAAATTTAAGAGGCAAAAGTGAATAAACTTCACATGAATATGAGAGAGGGGATTTTCAGCTATGGGGAATGGGAACACCAAAGGAAAGAGGGAAGGGTGATAGGAGGTGACACTTTAGAAAAATAGATGAGGAAGCCAACGTGGATTATATATAAGGCTAGGGTTAGGCTTGGGTCTTATTACAAAAATGTCCCCACTTAAATAATTTCCAAAACAACCCTTTTATTTGTTTATTTATTTTGTAAAGGTTGGGGTGTTATAATTTTAGAGGACAAGCTACCTGAACTTGACCAAGATTTGTACCAATGGACACGTATGAACCCTCTCAGGTCCATTGGACAGAACACACACCATCATTAGGTCCCAAATCACACAACCCATACCAAACAAAGCAATAGAATGTTACACAACCCATACCAAACACTATTTCAATTTGTTCCCAACAAAGTAATACCAATCTTACTTTGCTGTTTGATGAACTCCATAGGTAAACATTCTATTACTTTGCGACGACAAATCCAACTGCAAGGACATTTTGCAACGACCAATCCACTAGGTTCAAGTAAAAGTCATCTTTAAGTGAAGGAGCATCTAGAACCTGCCACAATTTAACTTCAATTATCAACTACATTTTTTATTGCTATATCTATCACTACATTATTCTCTTTATAATTCATTCAAGGTTTGCTCTCTCTCTCTCTCTCTCTCTCTCTCTCTCTCTCTCAGCTGAGATTCAGTTAGTTCATTTGCTCTTATTTGCATCTCAGTCTATGAAACAACTGTCAGCTTGGCTACTAAGTAAAATGCTGAAAAATTTTCAAATACTAACTGAGCCTAACACAAACAATTTGCTTGAACTTAGTTTTTCCTCCATAGAAATTGAAAGATACAGAAGGGCAAAATTTAGTTACAGTTCCTTAATTGTTGTACCTTAGATTCTCAAATTAAATTCAATCATGTGGTAGCATTAGCTAATAAGTCAAATCCTTAAATTTAATTGTGCTTTAAGTTAGTTTTGCCCCATACAAAATATCTCCTGCAAGCAAAAAAGATAAGAACCAGAAAGAGCATACAATGCATACCTTATGGGGAGTCTTGGGGACCTTGCGAGGTGGCTTGGGAGGCGTGGAAGTCTCTAAAGAAAACCCATTATCATATCCTATGATCGAAG
Source organism: Lithocarpus polystachyus (assembly GCA_033629205.1). Classification (NCBI taxonomy): domain Eukaryota; kingdom Viridiplantae; phylum Streptophyta; class Magnoliopsida; order Fagales; family Fagaceae; genus Lithocarpus; species Lithocarpus polystachyus. The sequence goes on along the minus strand of CM066163.1, from coordinate 9,151,124 downwards.
GCGAGTAGGCCACGAGCTCTCAGTCTTGAACCTCAACATGTTCTTGCTAGGACTCATAGGTGAACCTGGACCTGCATTAGAAAAAGACCCAAAATCAGATCCAAAAAGTTCCACTCTCAACAACCTTGAATACACCTCATTTCCGCTCTCAGTCTAAAGATTAGCATCATATTGTGTGCTTGTGTGTTTATATATGTTAAAGGTTTCTTTCAAATTACAGCAACTACCTCATATCTTTGTAAATTATATTGCAACCTAGTACTAGGCTACTGGCATGGCATTGCCAAGCTTTTGGGGAGCTTTAATAGTTGAAGACTACTTTGAATTGTGGTCAATAATTTTGGTCAAGGATACTCAAGACAGAAAATAATTATGAACTCTCACAGTTGAACTTGAAAGAGTGAAAAACCTAATCCGTACAAACTCATGTTTGAACCTAACCTGCAATTGTGTAGGCACATGGCCCATGTTTCAACTTTATTATGTTCATCTGTGCTCTGCTGTTCAATAGCATACCACGAATTGCATGTATAAATCACAAGAAAGCTTAATGAACACACTAATTTACAGAATAAAGCTTCTTAAATTCCATTGAAAATATCATTAAGCAATATCAGTACAACTTGCTCACTAACCGTTCGACATAATTACTCACTGACCACGATATACAAGTCACTGATCCTAAATCTAATCCCTAAGAAAACAAAAGCAGGAGTAATGGCACCGTTGCTAATAGCAAAGCAGATCGCTCATATGCCAGTAGACCCGAACCCACCCTCGCCTCTAACCGTGGCGTCCAAATTCTCAACCTCGATCACATCAGGTGTCACGATCTTCTCAATAATCAACTGTGCAATCCTATCACCCACTTTGACCTCAAAATCAACCTCTGAATGGTTAAACAGTATAACCCCAACCGAACCCTTGTAGTCAGCATCGATCACACCCGCACCCACATCGATCGAGAGCTTACACACCAACCCAGACCTTGCCACTACATAATCACAAATACCCATTTCACTAAAACTCCAAAAAACACTAAGTAACACCTTTAACACTTAAAAAGGACACAGGAGAGAGAGAGAGAGAGAGAGAGAGAGAGAGAGAAATTACCAACACGAGCATAAGTTCCTTCAGGGATTGCAATGCTCGGCTCGGTTGGAACCAGTGTTTTTCCTCTTGCTGGTACTTTAGTCTCCTTTGCACTACAAAAATCATAAAAACCCCATAAACAATTTAACCCACAATCAGATAACCTTCAAACAAGCCATCTACCAAAAAAATGTAATTGTGTGAGATACCTTTCAGGTAGACAGGTTGCTGACTCTTCACAACACCAATAAAATCAAGAGGAATAACACGTCCCTGAAAGTTCCAGGAAATCATTTAACACACCTATAGATTATAAGACATCATAATTTGAAGTTTGTTATTTGTAACTCAAGAGATGACAAACACATTCCATGGTAAAAATACTACCACCCAGCACTACATATTTATATAGATCAAAATAATTTTATTAAAAGAAACAGAACAAGATACCTTAAGAAAATTACAGAGTCAAGTTTAGGCTATCTAGGAATTCTAAGAAAGAACACGGAATATTTCCTAAACCAATCATCCAATTATAAAAACATCTTAATAATCATTGTTTGCTTTGTCGTTTGGATGTTCAACGTAATCAAAACTTCTACCATTTTGTTTACCCCAAATCATCCACAAGATATGGTCATGCTGCATTCCAAACTTCAGAGCTTCTGCGACAATGAAATCTCCCTTCGCACCAGCAGCACCTGAGCCACTGTCATTGGCATAATCCAAGAAAATCCAAATAAAGTAAAGATGAACCAAATATCTTGTGCCACCATGCAATGAAGTAAAAGATGATCAACTGATTCCCTGCTATTCTTGCACATACGACAACAGTCAATGATCACTAAATAATGCTTCCAAAGATTATCTACTGTTGAAATTCTATCCAAAGCTGTCGATGTAAAGAATGCAACCTTTTGAGGCACTTTAACACTCCAAAAAAGCTTGACTATGGAAAAATAGCCCTTATGGGAAACCCTCAAAGCCCAGCACTACACGTTCCTTTTCATATGAAAAAGTTCAATTTTTATACAACAATCTGAATGTAAAAGTTACTTATCAAAAAAAGAAAACAAAGGTGAAAGGTGGGGATACGTTGATCAAGATAGTAGTCACATCTTTAGAAAGGACTAATAAAAATATTAAACGATATTGAAAAACCTTTAAAAGAAATCCATAGCTATGTCCATCCATTACATATTTATTTCATTCTTTGGAACAATGTATAGTTATCTTCACTTTTACTGAAGGGACCTTTTTGGCCTTGCTGACCCATCAGTGGCAAATTTGAACAGAAATTATAAACTTCTACAGGGGATGCAAATGTTCAAAGTGGCAATCACAATCACTTCTGAGATATTATGATTTCATCCAATTTTTGTAGAGCTTAAATTTAACCCTTCTAAACAAGACCTTTGTACCTACCTTTTGTGCCAATGAACAAACTACCCTTCTAAACAAGACATTTGTCCCATGTTTGGTTCAAACTCCACCTCCCCCATTATCTACCTATCCCAAAAAACTACCACAACAGTATCAAATAATTATAGTTGCACAAGTTTGTTCATCAAATTTATCTTTATTGTCTTTGTACAAATTCACTATTCAAATTCATCAATTGATTTGTGCATATTGGCGTTTGCAATCAGATCTAGTACTTTCCACAAATGAGTTAAGAATGAACAGGAAGTCGCGATCAATCATCTCCATCACCGAAAAAAAAGAAATTATTGGATTTGCAAGCATAAAGCAGGGCTTTATAGTCAATACATGACAAGTAAACATTAAACTACTACAGGAATTCCACAGCAATTAGATACAGGTTGGCAAACACTACAAGTCTACAACTCCTAAAATCTGGATGCTGGAATGAATCAACACCTGCATGATGCACTCCTTTTTTTTTTTTTTTTTGATAGGTAATCAAACTTTTATTCAAAAAATTGAACAAGTTCACATCGTGAACATTCTGATCAAGAAAAATACATCAAAAACTTGATCTAATAGAGTGTAAGAATGCAGAAATGGAAATACAGTTCGTAAAACCCTAAACACGCGCCCACTAAAACAAAGTGCTGAAGAGAAGAGCTTTTAAAAGATCTAAGGGTCTCTCATTGTCTTCAAAGATGCGTGTATTACGTTCCATCCAAACTAGCCACATTAAAAATGCAGGGACCATATTCCATATGGTTGACAGATGCTTTCCAAACCAGTTTCTCCAAGCAAAGAGAGAGCAAACTGTCTTTGGCATTACCCAATGGATCCTGAATACCTCAAAAATTGCACTCCATAATGCATGAGAAAACTTACAGTGGAGTAGAAGATGATCCATAGTTTCCCCATCACAACAACATAAACAACATCTATTAACCAAGGATTGACCTCTCTTAACTAGATTATCAATAGTGAGTATCCCATCCCTAGCTGCCGTCCATAAAAAGAAAGATACCTGACGTAGGACAACCACCAAAAACAAGAGAATAAGAATAAAACCCTAGGAGTCAGCACCTAAGGGTTGCTTAGAGTCAGCACCTAAGGGTTGCTTGGAGTCAGCACCAAGCGTAAAAGAAAACTCAATAATTTTATTACCTCAAAACTGTCTTACAATAATCAGAAAAAGGTGCTTAAATAGCTAAAAAAAAAAGTGCATAAAGAAACCCTAAGTATTAAATGTTTGGGCTTCCTTAGTCTCAAGCCCAATAACTAATAGGCTCCATCCATAAGGCCACAGGTTGGGCCGTCTTCTTTTTGGTCTTCCTCCCATACATGCGTATAATTGGAGGCCTATACCTCGTGTCTGCACCAACTCCCCCGGGGTGAGAAGAACTCGACCCTGTCGAGTGGAAATCTGAAGAGCTCTGATAGTACTCCAGCAAGTCAGGATCCAGTCGCTGTAGCTCATCTCGAGTAATCCATGTGCAATCAGAATCTGGTCGCCCTCGCCACCGAACTAGGAAACGGTGAACTCCTCCATCCCTGGTAGAAACAATCTGCTCATCTAAAATAGCATCAATAGATTCTTTATGTGCATAAGGTAGATTTAAAGGTAAAGGGGTAGGAATAGGGGTATCAATAGAATCAAGCAAAGGCTCATCAAAAGGAGTATCAGGAATAGCCATGGGGCTGTTATAAGCAACTAGATCCTCAATAATAAAGGAGGAGCTAATACCATAATCATGAGGAAGGTCAATGACATATGCATTTGGACCCATTCGTTTCAATACCTTGAATGGACCGGCACTACGAGCCTGCAATTTCTTAACGGTCCCAGAGGGAAACCGCTCAGGTCGAATCCGAATCATGACATAATCCCCTACCTGAAACTCTGCATGACGCCGATGAGTATCAGCATGAATTTTATATTGAGAATTACTTGCCTGAATTTTTTTGCGAATCTCATTATGCAAATCATGAATATGTCGTGCAAATGTCTCAGCAGATTCAGAAATCCTAACATGTGGGGACATGGGCAAAAGATCTAAGGGCTTTCTAGGCGTATATCCATGCACAACCTCAAAAGGACTAGCACCTATAGACCTATTGACAGAGCTATTATATGCAAGCTGAGCTACAGGAAGAATTGAATCCCAGTTCCGATTGGCTTCACCCACTAGGCACCGAAGGAGGCTGCCTAGACTACGGTTAACTACCTTAGTTTGACCATCAGTTTGAGGATGAAATGCCGTGGAAAATTTCAATTTGGTGCCCGCTAAATGCCACAAAGTCTTCCAAAAATAACTCATGAAGCGAACATCCCTATTAGACACTATGGTTTTGGGGAGGCCATAAAGCTTGACAATCTCATCAAAGTAGAGCTTTGCAATCTTAGAAGCATCAGAGGTCTTAGAACATGGTAGGAAATGAGCCATCTTAGAGAAGCGGTCAACAACCACTAGGATAGAGTCATGCTTCCTAAAGGTGCATGGCAAACCTAATACAAAGTCCATACTCACATCTTGCCACGGGCGATCTGGCACAGGGAGAGGCGTGTACAGGCCAGTGTTTTGCTTGCGATGCTTGGCTAGTTGACATGTACGACACTGACCAACTATCTTGGCAACGCCCCTCTTAAGACCAGGCCAATAGAATTGACGTTCCACTTCCTCAATTGTTTTATCCCTACCGAAATGACCTGCAAGGCCTCCTGCATGTACCTCCCAAACTAGGAAATCTCTCACTGAAGACCGAGGGATACATAACTTGTTGGCCTTGAACAAGTAACCATCTCGAAGGATATAATCATCTAGGACAGGCTGTGAGGCATTACTTAGGTTAGTGTAGAGTTCCCCAAAGTCTGGACATGACTCATAGTCATCCTTAAGTCGTTCAAACCCAGTAACCTTAACACTCATGATTGATAGCAAAGACACCTTTCGACTTAGGGCATCAGCAGCCTTATTCTCAACTCCCGCCCTATGTTTCACTACAAAGTAGTAGCGTTGCAGAAATTCAACCCAACTACCGTGCCTAAAGTTCAGCTTCTTTTGGGAATGGAGATAGCGTAGAGCTTCATGATCAGAGTAGATAATGAATTCTCGAGACAACAGGTAATGGCGCCAATGCCAAAGAGCTCGAATAATGGCATAAAACTCTTTGTCATATGTGGAGTACTTTTGTTTGGCATCATTCAATTTCTCACTGAAATAAGCAATTGGGTGGCGCTCTTGACTAAGTACTCCCCCTATACCTATACCTGAGGCATCACATTCCACTTCAAAAGGCTTGGTAAAATCAGGGAGACGCATGACAGGTGCCTCAGTCATCTTTTGCTTTACCTCATTGAAAGCCTTAGTAGCAGCTTTAGACCAAACAAACTCCCCTTGTTTCATGCAGTCAGTGATGGGGGACATAATGGTACTAAACCCCTTGATGAATCGGCGATAAAAGGAAGCAAGCCCATGAAAGCTTCGAATTTCATGGATATTTTTGGGCTCAGGCCAATCCAAAATCGCTTGAACCTTTTGGGGGTCGGCAGAAACTCCCTCAGAGGATACTATGAAGCCTAGGAAGACGACTTTATCGGTGAAGAAAGAGCACTTCTTGAGGTTACCATACAAACTCTCCTTCCTAAGGGTGGTACAAACTTGAGTTAGGTGGTCTAAGTGCTGCTCCCTAGACTTACTATAGATGAGAATGTCATCAAAGTACACAACCAAGAACTTCCCCATAAAGGGCTTGAGTACTTGAGTCATCACTCTCATAAAGGTACTAGGAGCGTTGGACAATCCAAAAGGCATGACCATCCATTCATATAAACCATCCTTTGTCTTGAAGGCAGTTTTCCATTCATCACCAGAACGAACCCTAATTTGATGATAGCCGCTTTTCAGGTCTATCTTGGAGAAGATTGTAGCTCCAGCCATCATATCTAACATGTCATCCAATCGAGGGATAGGAAAACGATATTTTACAGTGATCTTGTTGATGGCACGACTATCAACACACATCCTCCAAGTCCCATCTTTCTTTGGGGTTAAGAGTGCAGGGACTGCACAAGGACTCATGCTTTCACGAACAAAACCCTTCCTAAGTAGTTCTTCTACTTGCCTTTGCAACTCGGCATGCTCTGCAGGGCTCATCCTATAGTGAGGCAAGTTAGGTAGGGTCGCTCCAGGCACAAAATCTATGGCGTGTTGTATGTCACGCATGGGCGGTAAATGATCAGGGAGTTCCTCAGGGAAAACATCCTTAAATTCTTGGAGCACTAACTTCACTTCTTCAGGTTGCTCCTCACGGGTCTCTCCGTGAAGCTCCTTGGCAAATAAGACAAACACGATAGATTCTTGAACTGCTACCCTTTCAAATGCCTTTGGGCTTATGATGTTCAGACCTTTCGCCTTTGGTGCTTCCGTCTTCTTGCTCATGTCAATTGGCTTGGGTTTCAAGGGATTGAGCACAATCTTCTTACCCTCAAACATAAATGAGCAAGAATTGGATCGCCCATGAAGGGTGACATCCAAATCATAAAGCCAAGGTCTACCTAAGATGATATGCCCTACATCCATGGGAATTACGTCACACCATATTTCAGCCTTGTAGGTGAGGAATTGAAGTGGGACAACACACCTTTCTTTTATGGATATGGAGGAGGTATCCACCCAAGAAACTTTATATGGGTTAGGGTGTGGGGTCAATTTCAAACCTAGGCGGGAAAAAACATTAGAGGACACTGCATTAATGCAACTCCCACTATCTATGATAACCTTGCAAGTCTTGTCGCCACACTTAGTGTAAGTTTGGAAGATGGCACTCTTTCGCCAATCATCAGTGTCCCTCTGCTCTGCTAAAGCACACCTCACAACATTCACTCTTGGGACACCAAAGTCCTTGAAGTCATCAGCCTGGGGAGAGATGGCTCTAATGCATGTGAGATACCTAGGATCATCTTCCCATTCTGCCTCAACATCCTGGGTTTCTTCAACATTTGGATCATACACCAACTCCTCAACATCTCCTACCTTTTCATCGTCCTCTTGGATGACAAGGGTCCTAGAGGGACATCTAGCTGCGATGTGTCCAATCCCGTTGCATTTGAAGCATTGGAGTCGAGAGCCTAACCTTGAAGGTTCATTGATCACGCCTTTTCCCTTGTCCTCTTTATCTATTGGAATACTATTGGGATTGACCTTAGGGGGGTAAGGCAAGTCTAGATTTGCTACTAAGAGGTTGAGAGTTGGGAGGATTATTCCGGAGCTCAGAACGTCGCCAAAAGATAGATTTAGACGCTAACTCACAATTCCTAGCAAGGTTATATGCTTCTACTAAGTTAGTGACTCCTTGGGTGATAATCTCACCCAGTAGGTTAGCGTTTAAACCTTTCTTGAACCTATTGAGTGTGACAACCTCTTCCTCGGCTATTCGAATTCGCCTTTTGAACTCCTTGATCTTCTCTATATATTCAGTCACAGGAGCAATGCCTTGCTTTAGGCGATCCCATTCCTCGAGGAGGGAGCTCCTATAAGTTGGAGGAAGATAATTCCTCGAGAGTGCATCCTTCATCTCAAGCCACTCAGTAATGGGGGGCTCACGTCGTTGCCTAAGGGTTTCCTCAAGGTCCTCCCAAAAAAGGTCAGCTCTTCCAATTAACTTCATCCTGGCATACCTCACTTTCTTATTCTCTGCCCAATGGTAATAGTCAAAGAATTTCTCCATTTGACGTAACCAATCAGTGAAAATCCATGGGTCAAGGCAACCATCAAAGGTGGGTGCTTCTATCTTGTCCTTGAACATCCTATCATCATAATCCCTAGGGCCATTGTGAATATAGTGGTCATGTTCAAAGTTTGGAGCCGTATTAAAGTAACCATGATTATTTTGCTGAAGCATGTTATCTCCTTCATGGTTAGTGGTCTCTCTCTGAGATGTTTCAATTTGCTCTACCCTATCCAGTAAATTACGGACACTCTTTGCTAAGTCTTCTACGGTTTGCTCTAAGGAAGGCCTAGGCTCAGAAGTGGATTGATGCTCAAGGTTTGACATGATGCGACCACTACGTAGATGCATGCAACACTATTTATGAATGCAGTTGAGATTCCCAAAAATTCCAAATAATCAATTCCCAATATAAAAATTAAAGTCAAGCAAGAGAGCATGTAGAGACTAGATCAATGATTCAAAGGAATAAATTGCAGTCAAGTAGTAACAGTGTTCGCAATATTGAGAGATAGCCCAAATAAAAGTCAAATTCCAATAAGCTCCACAATTAATAATGAGAATCAAGTATTTCGAAGAAATTGGTTTTTTTTTTTTTTTTTGAATTTTAGAATAGGTACTGAAAGAAGGCACAAATAGTAAAATAGTTAGCTTGAGCACAACATGGGTAGGCTAATGGGGTATGGTGGGATGTGCACATAAAAAATATAAAGATAATATTTTTTCAATGAAACAAAATTGAACCCACCAAAAGAGTGTAAGAGTTGTACCCTAGCCAGTTACTGCACCAGATAGTGACAAGCTTTGCTCCTCAAGTAAATGGATCTGATTTGAGCTGATGGACCTGCGGAGAACAGTTTATGGCCCAATGTATACGGGCTGTCACAGTACAACAATTTTTTTTTTTTTTTTGTGGAAATGAAAATAACAACAATAGTCAAACACAATGGACTCAACAGAACAGAACTCAGCACTGTCAACTAAACTAAACTCAAAAAGAAAAGGACAAAGAAGGTGGCCACTGCGCTGGATGTCGCCCCGCTAAGGATTGACGGCCGGTGGCGGCGCTAGGGTGGAGAAGACTGAGGCGGAGAGGCCGCTGCTGGTCTCGGGTCTTGCATCGGCAGTGGCTAACATCCTCAGTGGCGGTGGTCTGGGGTGTAGAAGATGAAGCAAGTGGTTGGTGGTTGATGGGTCTGCGGACTCGGCGGCTGAGGGTGGAGGTGTGGGTCTCGGCGGCTGGTGACTGCTGGCCTACGTGGATTGCTTCTTTCAATCTCGGTGGTGGTGGGTCGGGGTTACCGATTGGTCTCGGCGTGATTTTTTTTTTTTTGGTTGGTGGCTTGTGGGTTCTATGATTAGAGGCGGGCACAGATGGGGGTCACTGGCTTGGAAGGGGCTGTTGGCTTTTCTGTTGGTTTGGAGGTGAAGAACTCATGTGGGGCTTGGGGAATATGGATTGCAGGGGCTGGTTTGCAGATTTTGTGGGGGAAGAGATTGGGTTGCTGAGGTTTGCAAATCTCGTGGGGTAAGTATTTGAAAAAGACTGACATATTTGGTTGATTTGTGCTTTTGCTGTATTTGCTTTCAACTGGTTGCCTACGGTTGTATTGAATGGATCGGAAGTTTGTTCTGATACCAAAACTGACGTAGGACAACCACCAAAAACAAGAGAATAAGAATAAAACCCTAGGAGTCAGCACCTAAGGGTTGCTTGGAGTCAGCACCAAGCGTAAAAGAAAACTCAATAATTTTATTACCTCAAAACTATCTTACAATAATCAGAAAAAGGTGCTTAAATAGCTAAAAAATAAAGTGCATAAAGAAACCCTAAGCATTAAATGTTTGGGCTTGCTTAGTCTCAAGCCCAATAACTAATAGGCTCCATCCATAAGGCCACAGGTTGGGCCGTCTTCTTTTTGGTCTTCCTCCCATACATGCGTATAATTGGAGGCCTATACCTCGTGTCCGCACCAATACCCATTTAGGCACCTTTGCACACCAAATACACTCCCAAGGAAAAACCTCAGTGAGAGGGCCAGACAGCAACTTATAGTAAGAGTGCACATTAAACACCCCCGTCTTAGTAAACTTCCAAGTCAAAGTATCATCCCTCTCACCCCTTGGGATAGAGGAATACAAAAACTCAATGAAAGAACACATCCCCCTACCTGCATGCACTCTCGTGCATGTGAAAACTGAAAACACATTAGCATATTCGGCATAAGTGGATACACACCTGAGAAATTAATGTTTCCACTGGTGCTAAGTTTTGATTCACTCTTGACCAACAAAAAAAAAAATTTTATTTACTCTTGGAAATTGAGTGTGCACATCAAAACTAAGAGTGGCGCACTTCCATGCTTATGGCAGCATTTATAGCTCTATTGATTATGATTTATTGGTTAAAACTCAGACAGAAAATACATACTAAGCATACAATTGCACACATGACTACATGTTAAAAGATGGTTACTTTGAATTTTACCACTTAGTGCTTGCCTTTTTATTATTATTATTTATTTTAGAACAAATAATTTCATTAAATAAAGTAGTAAAACTCAAATACTCAAGGCATGAATCAGAGCAGCACCAAAAGATTTACAATCTCCCAAAAACAGAACTTCAATTTATTAGACCCCATGACATTCCCTATAGTAAAATAACATCATAGAAGAAACAGTATATAAAAATTCAAGAATTTATTGTAAAGGATAATAGAAATTTTAATAAGCATTCATGCAATTATTAACATAATTTTACGGTCATTGTTTAAAAGAACACTTAGATCACCTGGTGAATTAGTTGGTAGAAGCTGTGCAGACCATTTGTTCCTGGCTCACCAAAGTCAATTTCACCAGCCTCAAAAGGTAGTAGGACCCCATCAATTGAGACACCCTTCTATTACTTTCCATGCTAACCTGAATTTATTAAATGAAGAAGGTAAGCAAACATTCAAAAAGCAGCTCCTCGAAAAAAATTTGCAAGCAGAATGCTGTGGTATACATGCCTGTTGAATGTGTGGGGCAAACTTCTCCAGGGCTTGGGAATAAGGTAATAAGGTTAACAGACAACATAAGAAAATGCTTAAGTGGCAGCTGAAAATAAAGTCTTGAGCAGACGCTAAGTGCTTACTCTTGCCGGATACCCAAAAAATGAAACATTCCATATGCTCAACGAACCTAAAAGCACCTGAAGCACCAACACAATGTTATAAAACATGTCATCAGTTATCTAGTGCAATGTTAAATTTAGCTTCTGGATGATCATCAGATAATATAAACCAACCCCCTCCCCCCCCCCCCCCCCCAAAAAAAAAAAAAAAGCAAAATTGGTGCAGGAACATCAACGGTTGCACTAAATGGATCCATCTCGGGAGTCGAGGGATTCAGACAAATAGCCTAACCCAAAAGAGTGCTATGCTTATAATGGAAGAGATATTCCTCTTTGATGAGATCCATTAAAGCATTGGTTGATTCTGAAATCTGAAGCCTAGCCAGATTCATAATTGCCATTATCATCCTATGATATACCCAGTGGGTGACACCTGACTATAAATCCATTAAAAGTCTGGGACATTAGGCCACTTACCGGTATATTTTTCTCATGCGGTGCTGAATAGAAATGTTGATCAATGCTTGAGGCTCCCTTTAATTAGAAAAGAAAATATTTTATTCAAGTAAACACCAAAATCATGTCAACATTTTAAAATAAATGCAGATAATTTACTTGAGCCTTGAATGATTGGAATACTAAAACTCTACTTTTTAAGAAGTATTGCTTGATATTCTGTCAAGAGCTTGTGAGGTTTTCAATTCATGATAAAGAAGAACTCTCTTACACTCCATTCTTGTTCTAAAACATGAAGTTGCATAGATTTTCCTCAAACAAAAGAACACATTATAGAGTACTACCTAATCAGTAATGCCTACTGCAGTGTTGCAAAAATATGTCATGAAATTCGGAAGTGTTCCCAAGAACCCAAAAGAGATGAAATGCTTGCAAAAATAAAGTTATAAGTCACTTACTGCTCAACTGAGAAACTGTATTGAAGAGATAATGGCAACTCCAACAGCACTGCAAACTGGATCCAACAATTAAATTTCCAATTAACCATTGGATTGGCCATAAATGCGCCTCCAAGGAAAGGCAAATAACTTACCACTATAGCGGCCACCAACTCAGTCCCAAAACGCAAAAGCATTATCAGGATCAATGCCAAATTTCTCCACAAGCTGCATGAGAAACGAACAAAGATTAAGATGAGGTTAGCCAGAGGTTGAAGATTGAACTGTTTCATAGTTCTCTTTTTTGAAGTCAACAGTTTCAAAGTTTATTAATTATTCTTTTTGATATGTATAGTTGATTAGTTATACTTATTTATCATTGATAGAGTTACATATTATGAAACTTGAACTTTACAGAAGATTTTTTTTTTTATAATTTTTTTGTTTGAACCCTGATTTTCCTCATACAGGAGACCAAATATGCAAATAATGCCACTGAGCTAAAAGGATCTCGGTGAACTTTTACAGAATATATATTAAATATGACCTGTACAATAGACAGTAACAAAGGCCAAATCAGCCAAATACCATTAATTTGAGAAATATTTTGTAAAAAAACACTGTTTCGGAAGTAAATGGTGATCTACCACTTTTTTGCATACTTGAGTTTCCTATTCAAGAGTTCCCCATGTTCTATTCCATCATGGCGCTGCTGACATGGCAGTTGGGCATTAAAAAAAATATAACTTGGTACTCGAGTTTCTCAGACTCGAATACTGTACACTGTGTTACCCGAGCCCTCCAAACTTGGGTAACAATCTGTATTGGCGCCCCATTTTTTGAAATTCATGCCAGTTGATACTCGAGTCTGGGGAGCTCGAGTACCTCTTGGACAGTACTCGAGTTTATTGAACTCGAGTACTGTGCATGCTACTTCCAGTTTTCGTCCAAATTAGCTAGCCCCTGTTACTTGACTGCTATTTACACTCACTGCTATTCACTTCCAATTGGACATTCAAACCCAACTAACAATTATTAAAACCTTATGAATTTTGATATTGAGATAGGTCAAATCTCGACACCACAAATGCAATATTGCTTCTCACAATTCATTAGGCTAGGAGACGTAATTCCTTTTAATATAGCCCATTAGCCACACATTGACATCCACCAGATCAATCATGCAATATAGATTGTTTCTTAAACCATATTCATCATCAACAATAATTCCTTCACATGTACAATGTTGAGAAAGTATGATAAGTTAATACAGGTGTCCACACTAAAAGGAACTTCAAGAAAGATAGTATTGTTTGCTTCTACAAATGACCTTTTGCATCAAAAGAACGACACTAAAATCTGTTACATGGATACAGTCTTCAGGATGCACTCCCAATCACTTGTGCAGCAAGGGAACATTTTCTCTCTGACTTTGTTACTCAAGACATATCTTGCCCTTAAAGAAGGAAATGAGTGCCTTCTAGGGTAGCATCTACCCCATCCCAACACCTTTAGATTTTTGTCGGCCATGTCCACGTCCACCTGCCCCACAAAGAGAATCCATTAGTCATCCTAAAAAGATTGCTAATCCTCCCTCAACCAGTCATTAAAAATGTGTGCAGATGCACAATGCATAGAAAAGATACGTATTTAGTGGCAATTATCTTATTACACAATGAGATGACAATGCTCCCTCAACCTGTCATTAGCAAATTTTATTTGCTACTCCAGTGTGAAACTTTTGGGTGGGGAGGTTATAGGACTGCTCAAACATATGAAAGGAAGAATATAACAATCATTAAGCAATACAAAAGAACACAATCATTAAGCAATACAAAGAACACTCTAAATTCTCTCTTCATATTTTGTTTTTATGTGCAATACTTGCAAAGCATTTTAGTATGATCAATTTTCCCAATTTACTAAGCCTTTATTTTGATTTCCAACAATTTTGTTGAGTATAGTTACTTTGAAGTCTTTGCTTTGCATTCTGTGCTTTAAGTTTTATGAAAGGTATAAACATATTCAATATCATACCTGTAAATATACATAATTTGTTTTAGTGCTTCACATAGGTTGTCCTACAGTGTAAATATGTAAGACTCTAATTTGTTTTGGAATATATTTTCACGTAAACGTTGATGCTAAAATAATCAATTTCAGTTTTATTTAAACTGTTCACGTTCAATTCTTTAACTTAGTGCACCATTCAGCTTCCAAAATGCATAAACTTCCAACCTCCAAATGCACTATCTCTTTTGCAAATTTATAATTGAATCCTAACGTTAGCTACTTTAGTAATGGTGTTTTATGTTCACTAATATATCAGGCATCTCAAGCATGGATGAAGTGGCTTATGCAAAAGAGAAAAGCTATCTCAAAGATGTTGCTTTCTTGTGTAAAAGTCTTTTTGCTTCTTAGCAAAATTTATAGAAAAAAAAGATATCTCAAAGACTATTTATTTTCCTTCCAATACTCCAAAGGGCAATGATAATGACTTTTTCTATGCATCCTATGGGGAAAGTAGCTTATAGTATAAATGTCATATTTAGTTTTAAAATTTTATCCAATTTTTCTTAAGTTTTAAAAATACACAATTGAATGGCATATAGCATGCATTTTGATCTAATGGCTAATATCATGCATTTTGTTTCAAGTTGCATTTAGAAGGATGCTACAGTTCAAACTTAGCGTACCTAGTCCGCGAGACCACCACTCGTCGGTACCTTGTTTTGCTTAAGGCATGTTCTTTGGTTATGCCCCTCTTGGTCACACAACCCGCATTGCACCTTCCGCCCCCCCTCCTTCCATGGTGTGGTTCTCGGCCGATTCCCGCCCTCATCCATCTCATTCCTAATTCGTGTTGAGACAGGGCGACCTTTCTCTCGGATTAATCGGGGGTTAGGGAGGACCTTTCGAGTTTCATTAAGATCCGGCCATGATAATCTATCTTTCAACGCAGGGAAAACGGGAGCATAGCTCCGAAACAGTGCGTCCACACTATAGCATGGGTTAATGTACTGCTCTGCATCATGTCGATACCTAATACAAACTGCAATGACATGTGAACACGGTATCTTGTACAGTTTTCATTTCTGACATGTGCAAGTTCTTTGCAGCAGATTAACTGCATGTGTGTGATCCCCATGTCCAGTAGTCCCTGGATTATGTAGTGTATCTACTTGATATGATTGGGCTTGCGCGCTCAATCTCGTCACTCTGTGATGCTCCGCCTTCGCCTTATTTTCTCATGAAGATATCCAAGACATACTGACACCATTTTTTCCCTGAATTCAACTGCTCTATACTCTTGTTGCGATGATCATCAAAGTAAGAATTCAATTTGAACCATGTATATTTCATCATTGCCGTAATGGGCAGGCTACGAGCACCCTTTAGAACACCATTGAAGCACTCGGAGACGTTTGTAGTCATCGCCCCATAACGGTAACCCTTGTCAAAAGTTAAAGCCTATTTCTCTTTGGGCACATCCTTCAGATATTGGTACGTATCCCGGTTGACATTCTCAATTAAATCGAAGGTGACATTAAACTTTCGCTCCTGGGTAGCACTTGCTGCCCTCCATACTAGATTCTTTAAAGTTTCGTTTTTCCATCTAGTGTTGACGTTACTGCATAGATGACGAAGGCAGTAACGATGTTCTGTCATGGGAGGCTGTAAAAAGTCTCAATTAGTGTCTCTAAAGATAGCTTGTATACCAGGGTGTCTGTCAGATATGACACACAGGTGTCTGCGGTCGATAACATACCTTCTTACACAAGCTAAGAGCCAACCCCAAGTCTCTGTGCTCTCACTCTCGACAACGGCGAAGGCTAGTAGATAAATCTTATTATTAGCATCTGTCGCCATTGCAATCGTCAAATTCCCTTTATATTTTCCATAGAGGTGAGTTGCATCAATGCTAATAACAGGCCTACAGTGCTTGAACCCAACAATACATGGACGAAACGCCCAAAATACAAAGTTGAATGTACAGGTTCCCCGTTCGTAATTGTCGTCCACTTCTAACTTATACTTTGTACCCGGACTTGCATCCTTAAGCCCTGCCAAAAAACGCGGCAACTCTGCATAAGACTCCTTAAAATCTCCGTATATAGCTGCAACGGCCTTTTATTTGGCATCCCATACCTTATATGTGAATCAAAATGATTACGTTAGAAATGAATACAAGTTAAATAATTATAGTTAAAGAAAACAAATGAAGACTTGTAAGCCTATAAGATGAAGATAATATTTCTTTCTCTTTATTCGTTTTTTTCTTTTTTCTTTTCAATTTCAATTTTCATAATACATTCGGTGTATATGGGTTTTGGGAAAAAAATATCATGCTTATACTTCACAGAAGACTGATGTCTCTATATTGTATTGAAAAAAGAATGCAAGTTAAAAAATACCTTGTGGTGAGATACTTCGTGTTTTAAGTCTGCTAAAGCAACGTGGCGTAAGTTCTTTATCTTATACGTAGGGTCTTCTCGTATATAGCACTCAAGTATGTATGCTAGGAACGCCGAATCAATCATCCGACCATCATGAGCATTCTGAATTTTGTCGCACATGTGGGGGCCCTTGCATTTTGCGATCTTCCATATATTGTCTCCCTTGCAACAGATCGCACGGATTGCCCATGGACAGGAATCATCCTCGCAACTCACCATAAGCCTCTCTGAGTCTGAATGCTCAGTTTCGAAGTTAAAATTTTCTCGCAGTGCGTACCAGGTCAATGCATGTCGCACCGCCAATTTAGTCGCGAATACCATCCCTTTCACTGGCACTACCCCAACTATAATTCTTTTCGTTGCTAATTGGATTGAAAAATTGCAGATAGATAAGTGAGTGTCGTTCGCAAGACTTGTCCATAAATAGCGTACCAACCAACATCTCCAGTATGTAAAACCGAGCATACTGCTGCACAAGCACATCAGTGGCATCAGCCGAAAGAGGATTGCTAAACTGATCCTCAAGCCATTTGGCTTTTACCCTCGCCCCTTCCAGCACTGCGGTGTTCGTACCACGACCGACTACTTTGTCCGGCAACATATGCCCTAGCAATTCGGCACAGAGGTTGCCCCAATTGTTCATACTAGTATATCCCACCACCGGCAAGCCAGCTACAGGTACCCCCATTATAACCTCCACGTCTTGCAACGTGATGGTCATCTCACTGTGGGGCAAGTGGAATGAGTGGGTCTCCGGCCGCCATCTCTCCACCAACGCCGTGATCAGTGAATGGTCAATGTCTATATTTGGGACCCGAAGTAGCCCATCTAACCTCGCAGCTATGATATAAGCGGCAATCCGTGGATCTACCCCACCTTCAAGCAAACCTTTCTCTCGGTGACGACAATTCAGTACACCTGGCACTGCCTGCAAACAGAGTAACTTAGTATTAATAATAGCATTACTACCCAAGCATGTAATAATTACGTTTCAAACTTAAATGCCAAAAATCTTTCTACTACATATATTGACTACAATTTTAGACAATTGCATACCTTGCCCTCCGAAGGAGCATCCCAAAGCAAACTTGAACAATGCACATCCTGCCACCTCAAGACATCCTGTATAGAGGGTCCCTGTCGATGTGGGTCCATATCTGGCATAAATTAAAGGTGATTAATGGCCCATATCTGATGCCTCAAATAGATAAGTTTCAAGCTTAATCAAGAGTGGTTATGCCATGTTATAGATATGTTTGTTGGTTGATGCATCTTGAGTTATTAGGAATATGATAGTGCTTTTTGATAAATGAAGTTTTTTTTATAAAAGTTGTATTACCTTGTTCTGGAGGATTAATTGAAGACAAAAAAATTGGTGGAGATGATCCATCCAAGGTCCCTAATAAATATGTTCCCTAGAACATATTCAATGCTAAAATATTTCCACTTGAAAATTACATATCTGTAATCTAAAAGCACTTTATACACTGCTTGAATAGGTGAAGAGAAGCATAGAATGGAAAGAAGCGACTAACAGATTTCAGAAACCATGTTTGATTAATTAATATAGATGTTTTGGACTAGTATTGTAGTTTCTGCTCGCTAGGTAGGACCTATTTTTTGTTGAGCAAAAATTATATTCACAGTTTAACTTTATTTTGCAGTTGAATCACATTGGGGTTTTCAAATACCCTTTTGAGGTATCTTATGAGTTGCTTCCAGTACATATTTGATGTTTGTTACAAGCTTCTTGTTTGGGTTATTAGTAGGTTCTTTGAAATGGTTGTGGCTTTGTTTGAGTTCCACAGTGAATTAATGATGATCTTTAGTTTTTGGCAGAATGGGAGTACTCAGTGCCTTTAGATTGGAACCCAATAGCTTTGACTCCATTAAGTGGATTAAAGAGTCTTTGCAACCATTTTTATACTCACATACCATAGTTCAAGGTGCAAAGCTAGTAGAGGCTGCTTTATAAATTTACAGCACAAATGACAACAGATTTGAAACCCTAGCTTTTTTTCTTTTCATGTAAAAATTTATATTGTAAATGTTTTCCATGGTTTCCTATGTATGGTGTAACAGAAAATTGCTATTCAATGGAAAACATTTTCATGGTCAACAAAAAATCTCACTGAAAGTACCACCTTGCTTACTACGAATACTTTTGTTTATCAACTCATTTGAGGGTTCTTGACTAAATGCATTATGTGTACCATGTGTACCTATATGTACCCCAACAATAATTTGCACCAAAAATTAGCCGTCAATGAAATTTTAAACAATGTCTCTCTCTCTCTCTCTCTCTCTCTCTCTTTTTTGGGAACCTATAGCTACATCATGTGTATTTTTTTTTTTTTTTTTTTTTTTTGGCTGGATGCATTGTGTACCAATGGATGAAGGAAGAAATACTTTCTACAAAATAGGAATTTTTTTATATTTTATACTCTTCTACATGATCTCCTGAGGTCAAAACAACTTTTTCACTTAATTAGTTAAAAGATTGCCCTTGTTGGCAGCAACTAACAATTGGTTCCGTCAAAGATGTCACACAGTGAAATTTTATCCAGAATTTTCTGTCTTATGTTGGTACTAAGTAAGTCATATGTATGTAGTTTCAACCAATATCTAACATTCAGGCAAAGGAAACATTCAATTAGTTTGTGTGAAAACATAGTAAACATACACAACCAACACAAAATTTACCGATAAATATTTCCAAGCTTGATTACTTATATCTTAAAGCAGACTACAAAAGGAACACTAACGAATTTTTCTCACCAAAAGCTACATTAGCCTAATCAACAACCAAGGCTTACCAAAAAACAAATACCCACAAATATTACAAATACCCCTAACCCCCCAATGCTCAAACAAATATTGAGATTAGGAGACATACCTTTGTGATTCCAAACTCAAGATGCAGAACTCAGAGCGTGAGCTGGGACAGAACAGACCGAGACGGAGAGGGAGACCGAGACTGAGCGGGAGACCGAGACCGAGACTGAGAGCGAGAGGGAGACTGAGAATGAGAGCGAGAGTAAGACCGAGAGGGAGATTGAGAGCGTGTGGGAGAGTTTAGAGTGGATAGCGAGATTGAGAGAGTGAGAGGGAGATTGAGAAAGTGAGAGTGATGAGAGAGAGTGTTTAAGTGAAAGTGATACCCGAGTTTGAGAAAGTCAGTGTTTAAGTGTGAGTTTAGTGGATACTCGAGTGAAATGGACTCGGGAACATGCTTGCACAGTACTCGAGTTCAATAAACTCGAGTACTTCCCAAGAGGTACTCGAGCTCCCCAAACTCGAGTACCAACCGGCATGAATTTCAAAAAATGGGGCGCCAATACAGATTGGTACCCGAGTTTGAAGGGCTCGGGTACCACTTGTACAGTACTCGAGTCTGAGAAACTCGAGTACCAACTTATATTTTTTTAATGTCCAATTGCCATGTCAGCAGCGCCAGCGTGGAATGGAAAGTAGGGAACTCGTGAATAGTAAACTCGAGTATGCAAAAAAGTGGTAGATCGCCATTTACTTCCGAAACAGTGTTTTTTTGCAAAATATTTCTCAAATTAATGGTATTTGGCTGATTTGGCCCAGTAACAAATATACAAAGGTTGTCATGAAGCCAATGTTTTTTTTTTTTTTTTAATTATTTTTTATAAACATGACGAAGGAGATGCTAAATCACCTAAGGGTAAGAGATGGAATAATACTGTAAGGTTAGTACTAACTACCACCATATGCTTTGCAACTGCAGAAGGCCTGAAAAAAAAAAGTTCAATATGTTTACCAGTCTCAAATTCATTCGTAAACTTTCTTTTGAATTATTTCCACAATCTTTCCAAACTAAATAACTAAATCACATCTATTATGAAATATAAATAACTTCGGAATCCCAAAAAAATTAATATCCAAATTTTTTGAAGTACTAGAACTTTTAAATCACTAACCCAAGAGCAGCTGAAATCCATTCCCTAAGAGTTCGAGCATTCAACATAGTTTCAGCTGTTGTAAAGGTTTTTGAGACCACCACAACTGCAAATATCGGAAGAAACCCAAGAGAGCTTAGTTTACACAAAAGTAGCAAATTTTAGTGAGATAAAAAATAAAATAAAAAACCCAAATAAAATTTAGGTTACTCTTTAACAGTATTATGCAGGGAAATAAATACACAAAATATTGTCATTTACCAAGTGTAGTTTCAGGGTTTAATCCTGTGATATTTCTAGCAACATCAATAGGATCAACATTTGCAAGATTGCAGGGGGATGACAACAAAATTTTAGCTTGATCATAAAAATAATATACTTCAACATTGTGGTATGTAATTGTTCTACATGGAATTCATAATCATAATGTGACAACCACAGTTGAGAAACACTTAAACCCATACCACAATAAACAACCAGACACGCATTACAGTCTGCTTCAGAAATAAAAACCAAATACACCATTCCTTTTAAAATTTCTAGCCAAGCACGAACAACTTCACTGTGCCAATCAAGTAAACATGGATAAAGGAATTAAAAGAAGGCTAAATCAGCCTTCTCCAACAACACTAGGAAAACCAAAAACTATAAGTTATATATAAAAAAGTAAGACCTCAAAAGGAAGATCTACATCTAGCATTTGATTACTTCAATAATTATGGTATCATAGTGAAATATTAACACTCACAAACGAAGCTGGCGTCCCCTTGCAGATTTGATAGCCTTTGGATCTCTAAGATGCAACCACTAAACGATGAACATGTTGACGGAGCTTTTTTGTACAATGGACTTAAAGATTTCAGAAGTAAAATAATAACATTATCACAAAAAAGGACAACATAGGGGTGGTGCACATAAGGGACTGTAACACCCAACCTGTTTGAAGAGCAGTGTGCACAAATAGAGGTCCTAAGAAGCTGCCACTAATACCAACAGCAACAACATCCTTCAGTCCTTTTCCTGTGGCTCCAACCTACCAAAATTTTCCAGTTACCAAAATTTCACATATTTCATGTCCAAATTAGATACTAATATCAGCTTTATATTACCCAAGAACCACTTTGGACTCTCTCAGAGAAGTCCTTGATCTTGTCCAGAACACTCCAGACCTCTGGGACCACATTCTTTCCATCACTCTGTATAACTGCATCCCTTGAAGCACAAAAAGCTACATAAGTACTGACCTATTCTCTGTGCTGTTTATCTGAAGGCGCCAACAAAATGATGAAAAGCGAATCACGCCAATTTTCTTTCTTACTTTGATCAAGATGGAACCCCTATTAATTTAAAACATCGGATTTCCAAATTTAGAATTTAATGCAGAAGAATAAAATGAAAATTAAATAAGCGCTACTGTCTGTACATAAAATAATGTTAAACTTAAATGGATGTCCAAACCAGTAGGTTCCATAAGATGTTAAGTTCCTATGAGATTATCAATGACTTGACCAAGGAAGATTATTCAAAGTACATGCAGATAATTTATCAAGAAAAGACAACTCTTTATTCAAGTAAACACCAAAATCATGTCAACATTTTAAAATAAATGCAGATAATTTACTTGAGCCTGGAATGATTGGAATACTAAAACTCTACTTTTTAAGAAGTATTACTTGATACTCTGTCAAGAGCTTGTGAGGTTTTCGATTCATGATAAAGAACTCTCTTACACTTCATTCTTGTTCTAAAATATGAGGTTGCATATATTTTCCTCAAACAAAAGAACACATCATAGAGTACTACCTAATCAGTAATGCCTACTGCAGTGTTGCAAAAAATGTGTAATGAAATTCGGAAGTGTTCCCAAGAACCCCAAAGAGATGAAATGCTTGCAAAAATAAATGAACTTATAAGTCACTGCTCAACAACTGAGAAACCGTATTATGTAGGCACATGGCCCATGTTTCAACTTTATTACGTTCATCTGTGCTCTGCTGTTCAATAGCATACCACGAATTGTATGTATACATCACAAGAAAGCTTAATGAACACTAATTACAGAATAAAGCTTCTTAAATTCCATTGAAAATATCATTAAGCAATATCAGTACAACTTGCTCACTAACCGTTCGACATAATCACTCACAGACCACAACATCAAACAAGTCACTGATCCTAAATCTAATCCCTAAGAAAACGAAAGCAGGAGTAATGGCACCATTGCTAATAGCAAAGCAGTCGCTCATACGCCAGTAGATCCGAACCCACCCTCGCCTCTAACCGTGGCATCCAAATCCTCAACCTCGATCACATCAGGTATCATGATCTTCTCAATAATCAACTGTGCAATCCTATCACCCACTTTCACCTTAAAATCAACATCCGAATGGTTAAACAGTATAACCCCAACTGGACCCCTGTAGTCAG
This sequence comes from Lithocarpus polystachyus, assembly GCA_033629205.1. Taxonomy (NCBI): domain Eukaryota; kingdom Viridiplantae; phylum Streptophyta; class Magnoliopsida; order Fagales; family Fagaceae; genus Lithocarpus; species Lithocarpus polystachyus. The sequence continues at coordinate 9,128,063 of CM066163.1, read as the reverse complement.
CATCGATCACACCTGCACCCACATCGATGGAGTGCTTCCACGCCAATCCAGACCTTGGCGCTACATAATCACAAATACCCATTTCACTAAAACTCCAAAAAACACTCAATAACACTTTTAAGACACAGGAGACAGAGAGAAATTACCAACACGAGCGTAAGTTCCTTCAGGGATTGCAATGCTCAGATCGGTTGGAACAAATGCTTTTCCTCTTGCTGGTACTTTAGTCTCCGTTGCACTGCACAAATCATAAAAACCCCATAAACAATTTTTTTCTTTTTTGAATGAAGAAAAATTGAAAATATTGTGGATTATATGAATATATGCACCTGGAGAGATCGTAGCCAGCGGAGAGAGGAGAGCCTCTTGAAGGTAAAACAGCTTTCTCAGAAAGCTTTTTCACTCTGAGTAGTGAAATGGGGTCCTTCGAGATTTCAGCAGCGACACCGTTTTGGCCAAGCTTTGGGATCTTCAGCGATGGTTCTTTGATCTCGGGGCTGTGGTTTTGAAGATCTGGCTGAGCCATGGTGAGGAGTGTAGAGAAGGATCGGTTACGAAATGGGTATTTGCAAAAGCTGAGTTTTAGGGAATGAGCAGAATATGGGTTGGGTTTAAAAAGAGGAGTTGCCACCAAAAATGGAGTTTCGAGGGTTTTGGCGCCAAGCTTTCCCGCCATTTTCTTGTAGCGTACGTACTGAGTTAGGTTGCTCAGTCCGAGTTGTGTCCAATTGAGCTGCAGTCTTCTCATTCTAATGAAATTTGCTACATTACATTACTTGATTATTTTTCGTATTATACATTAATATATAGCCCACTCTGCTGCTTATATGGGCTTTGTTTTATTTCATAAAAAAAAAAAAAAATGTGGGCTTTCTTTTAATATATGTAGCATTAAAAGAAAGCCCCAGCTTGTTTTGTGTAATTAAATTCATGACTATTCAGAAAATTAATAATAAAATTATTATTATTATTATTGATAAAAATATATAGTCAACAATGATATCGGTATACCACCATGATACATGATGCATGATATTTGGTGTCACCGTTACGTATGTAATGTAATGGCATTTAGATGAAGAATTCACTTTCACAATTACATGTGAGTGTCGTTACATGTGTAAGAATAATATAAAATCATTTTTCAGTTGGTATTATTCCTTTCTCATAATATACATAAATGCATGACAAAATAATATCTTCATGAATACTATTTATTATTCAATCCATAAATTTGTGTGTTTTTAAAATAACACATAATAAATATATATATATATATATGAACAATTTACTTATGAAATTTGAAGCTTCTCCATATGTCACTATGAAATAAACTACACTGCACACCCATATCAAGCATTAAACCTTCAGAATAATGTAGCCGGGGCCCAGTGTGCAATGGTTAATGCATTTTGTGTTTTTTTTTTTTTTTTTTTTTTGGGGTAGAAAATGATTTAATATTAGACTAAACAGAAGAAACAGGTTCAGGACACAACCTGTTGACATACAGCCCACGCCAATCAGCCTCCACAAAGGAAATAATGTCCACAGGAGGACGCATGCATTTTGTGTTGCAAGTTCTGCATTGTGTGTTATTATGTTTTTGTTTTTTTTTTCTTTTAATATATATAAAAGATAGAATTTTTACTTTAACCTAATCTAAGTTGATATATGTGTGTGAAGCTCTCTCTTAGAGAGTTGAACCTCGGCCCTTGCCCCTCACACCCCACAAACACTTATATTTATACTTATACTTGTGGAGCGACCATCGCACTAAGAATATGCGGTGGTATTATGCATTTTAACCATATGCATGTTCGAAAATTTTTTTAAAGCACTTTATAAAACACATGACAAAATTAATATCATCATGAATATTATTTATTATGCAATCCATAAAATCATTCATTTGTGTGTTTTTAAAATAACACATAATAAATAAATATGAACAAATTACTTATGAAATTTGAAGCTTCTCCTTATGTCACCGTGAAATAAACTACACTGCACACCCATATCAAGCATTAAACCTTCAAAATAATGTAGCCTGGGCCTGGTGTGCAATGGTTAATGCATTTTGGGTTGCAAGTTTTGCATTTAGATCATGTGTTATTATGCATTTTAACCATATGCGTGTTCGAAAAATTTTTTGAAGCACTTTATTATATGCATGTTTTAAGATCTCAGAATAAGGCACCCTCAGAGTCCGTTTGGGAACAACTTATTTAGCTGAAGTTGAAAACTTTTTGCTGAAATTGTAAAAAAAAAAAAAGTTAAAAGTTAGTTGAATAGTTCAATAAGACCTATAAATAGTACCAAAAATTGTAATGTGATCCATGAATAGTATAAAAAAGAAGCTAAAAACTAAATAAATTGAAGCAAATAAGCTCATCCCAAAATTAATGTCTCAAATTTTATTTATCTAATCTTATTATATGCATGTTGCCTGCCATTATCGTGTTGCCGACAAGTAGAGTGTTAAATATTGTAAATTCCAACTTGGTGAACGCCAGACTTCAAGTCTAAACCAACTGTGAATAGAACCCAAAAAAGGAAGTTTACTAATTTAATTAACATCAAAATCAAACGGTTCGATTAAACCACTTGTTTTTTTTTTGAGAAACAAACATACACACAAAGGAGATGTAAATTAGTTCTAACACAAAGGCACATTACAATTTCACCCAAAAGTTATAGTAACTTTTAAGGGGGGGTGGAGCAAGTTATACCACTATCATATATGATTAGTTTTATATGTTGAGGTGAGTCTTAATTGTGGACATGTAAACTTTAATGATTTGTGTTGTGATGTTTGAGGCTCAAATAAGTTAAAATATCTTATTGTAGATAATTTTGGTTATATTTTGGTTGGGGAATGTCGATTGGATGATTTTGTAATGCTTATACATTTCATACCATTAATTTCTTTTTAATGAATCATACCATTTTTACTTAGGCTGCATTTTTGTTTCCCTGTAAAATAGTTTACAACAAAAAATGCTGAAAACAATTGTTTTCTAGTGTTTGGTTAATTAGTTTGATTCTTGAACATGCTTGAGTCTTTTTTTTTTTTTTTTTTTTTGCTAGTGTTTGGCTCCATAAACCAAAAAAAAAAAAAAAAAACTAAATGATTAAATATATCAATTCAGTAATTCACACTAGGTCAAAGCAAATTACAACAAATTAAACATAAATCAACTTATGCACACCCAAATGCTAGCATTTTCATCAAATGATAATAATAATAACTAGCCTCATTACATGTGCTTCGCACGTGTGATGAGGCTTCTTTTTATTTATTTATTTTGAGTTTAATGTAATTTTTCAATTTAAATTTATCTATTGTTAGTAAGGTTACACAAGAAGGAATGTTTAAAAAACTAAAATTTAGGATTTGAAATTAAGTAAACTATTGGGTTTAGTGTGTGTCAGTTTTTAGGAAAAAATGTATCAAATGTGCGTGAGATATATTTAAATAGAAAGTGTGCTAATTTTTAGGAAAAATTTTTCTCTTTTAGGAAAAAATGTATCAAACGTGTGTGAGATATATTTAAATAAAAAGTGTGCTAATTTTTAGGAAAAAATTTTCTCTGATAGTTTTTTTTAAAATTTTTTTGAATTACAATTTTAACCTCATTTTTTATTTTTTAAGAATAAGGATTAACTAATAGATTAGAGTTATTTTTGACATTTTTTTTAATCATAACTAACTTTCTGAATCCTCTTAATATATAGAGATAACTAACTTTCTAAATACTCTTAATATATAGATATAATAAACCCATATCGACTAAATTGCATTGTTGGATGATGTCTCCAGTGGGGATGGACTACATCAAAGTAACGACACCTCTAACTAGGTGGATCGTAACAAAGTAGCGATGATGATGACTTCAACGATCAAATTGTGAACAATTAAGGGATGATAAAAGTGTGAAGAAATGATAAAATGAGCAAGAGACGACGACTTGATGTTGGCACCGCCGCCACCTCCTTTGACTAAGTTTGGTGGGTTACCAGAGGAGCACATTATTACAAAAGATAGGGGGCTCGGCTCAGAAATGAGTGAGAGAGATGTTTTTAAAACATGTTTTACAATCTTTTTAGGCCTAAACCAATTTTCACATTGTACAACTATATTAAACAACCAGAAACATATTTAGGGATGAAAGCTTTTATTCAAATAACCACTCGAAAATGCTAGGAAAAAAACATTTTATTACAAACAAGCATAGCATTTGAATGACATCTCCAATTACCACATATCCACGACCCCATTTTTATTTTTATTTAAAAAAAAAAAGCTAAATTGCAAATTACATTTCTAAAGTTTTTGGGTGTATGGATTATACACTCTGACATTTTAGAATTTGAAATCTACCTCCTAAAATTTAGGAGTGTTTGGATTTTATCCTTGAAGTTCTATTATGTTCGCATCAACAACCTCTCCGTCCATATTTTTCATTCAATTCCACATAAATTTACCACACATATTTAGTTTATCCAATAAAATGACGTCACATCATTTTTGTAGCCTGAAAAAAATAAATAATTTTATTGAATGAACTAAACACGAGATTTAGGAGTGTTTGGATTTTACCCTAAAGTTCTATTATGTTTTCATCAACAACCTCTCCATCCATTTATTCGTTTTTTGTTCGATGCCACATAAATTTGCCACACCACACATATTTAGTTTATCCAATAAAATGATGTCCTGCTTGCTCACTCCTTAGTGTAAGAGATCGTAGCAATATAATTCTCGGAGTATGAAGGTCGAACCACAAGGAGCGGGGTAAATTCAAAGATAATATAATTAAAAAAAAAAAACTTTTGGTGAAGATGAAGAATAATTTTTTCCTAGTAATTGTAAATGATAATAACAGTGATAATTGATTTAAGTCAATAATGTAAATACTAAGGCATTGGGGTGTTTCATTATATCGATACGAAATTCTTTGTGATCTAAGAAATTATATACTTCATAATTAATTGTTCTTATACAATTAAATACTTATGATTCGGTTGAACTGAAACAATTCAAGAACGCATGATAACCTAGATTAATAATGCGGTTAGAAAAGTTTTCAGAAAAACTCATTCACTTTAAAACCTGATTTGTATTTGAAACTATTAGAAATTCATCTAAACAATGAGAAAAACATGATTGAACTTATTGAAAGTATGGAAGAACTAATACATCAAAAGAAATCTAATTGAACAATCAAATATGTTGTTGATAAAATCCTAGAAAAAATCATATTGAATATTCATACTGTATAGAAGAAACATAACCCCTAGCCCTAGTAAAGAGTTTAGGCTGCCATTAGAGAAAGGAAAATATAAGTTTTTCTCTGCCAAATTCGTTCTACACAGCCTCCCTTCAAAACCCTAACGTCCAAGTGTCCAAAGAAAAAATAACTTTTACTATTTTAATTTTCGTCCAAGTTTACAGCAGTAACTTCTCAGTTAATTTCAACCTTCAAAATTTGAGAATTTCAAAAAACTCAAAACTGGAAAGTTGTAGATATTTAAGTCACGATTCCAACCCATCTAGTCTTGTGTCAATTGGACCTTTGAGGAGATAGATACACCCAAAATACTAATTAGTGCTCAAATTTGATTTTTCTTTTTTAGACTTTACTTCTTTGATTTCTTTTCTTATTTGAAGCTTCCAAACATGGTAGATGACCTAAGCACTCCAGCTGCACCTCCTTAGACATTTAAGCATGGTCTTTTAGCTCCACTTTAATTATAGTTTGGCCTCCATTCTCTCACAAACTCCTGTAAACTCATCTTTTTCACATGATTTCCTGAAAGTAGAAAATTACACAGAATGAATAGCATCTTATTCAAAAAAATTATGTAAAGATAAATAGTAGGGACTAATGCAAATCATGACTTAATTATACAAATTAAGTATAGTAATAAGGAGATAACGCCCACATAATTATATAACAAGTATACATTTTAAGGCATTATCATGTCCATTATTTTTGTAGCCTAAAAAAATTAAATAATTTTATTGAATGAACTAAACATGAGTGACAAGTTTATGTGGTACTTAGGTTGTGTTTGTTTCGGGTGTAAAGGAAAATTGGAAAATGTTTTACAAGGGGGAACTTTTAATAAATGTCGTTCAAACCATAGCCTAGCAGAACGACCAAGGCGGAACTTTTACATAAAGTCCCCGTGGTCCCTATGAATGGCTTGTAGCAAGTCAAGGCAGTCCTCAGGCACCCGGTATCCATGAAAGTCCACATAAGGGGGACCAATACCCCAAATATCCGCTGGGTCAAGGTCGTTACGCTCCACTTGTTCAAAGCGTACAAAGAAAGAAGTGGCTTCATCCATAAGATCAGCAACGATAGTAGAACTGCTCCCCACTTCCAGTACGACACTACGAGTTCCCTCAACAGGTAGTAGACCTGAAAGGGCAAAGAGATACCATGTAAGTCTCAAGAGTAAGGAGAAACAAAGTTGGAAAGCATGGACAAAAATGAAAAAGCAACTTACTGGGTCCAATGAGAGTGGGCTTTGCAGGATTACCTGTAACCTTTTGCTTCTCAGAAACCTAGGTGCCTGTATGACACGTGAAGGTATTCATGGTAAGGAAAAGTGTACATAACAAAAAAAAAAAAAAAAAAAAAAAAAACAAAGGAAAAACAAAGGAAGGGAGCCCATACCTATAGCTGCAGCGTCGACCTCTTCCTCACTGGATGCATTCTCAAAATCAAAGATCTTGGTCTTTATAACAGACTCATCATTAGACTCCTTAAGGACATCCTCAAACCCTTCATCAAGAGACAGCTCTACATTAGGCATACTGGTAGCAAAAGAGGGAATAAAGAATGGAGTAACCACCAAGGAGGGTCTACCTACAACTACTTGGGAAAGGGCCGCAAATAAGTCACCGGAAGATATGACAGGAGGAGTGGTGAGAGGAGCCTCCTCAGTTTGGGTACTAGTTAGGGAAACACCTTCCTTTGGAGGAGTAAAACCTCAGCAGAGACCCTCTCAGCAATAGAACTGGGCCCTTCTGGAGCCTCTCTTTCACCAAGAGCTCTCCCTTTGGCAGGAATTAACTTTGGCAGAGGAGTTAGGGCCTTGGTAGAAACATTGGCAGCGGTAGTAACAACCATAGCATCTACAACAACATCAGACCTGCAAAAAACCCATGGAAACATCAATCGCTACAGGAACCTCTTCCTCCTCATGAGTATCACCCTTGGTAAAAACTGCCTCAGTGCCAACAGTGGGTCTAACAAGAGCCTCCTTACTCATGGGAACGTAAGCAGAGATAAGCTCAGCCTCAATCTAAAAGTAACAAAATAAGGGAAAGAGTGACAAAGGAAAAAAGCAAAGTAAGGAGGATTGATGCGAAGAAAAAAAAAAGGAAGGGGGGAAACAAAAGGAAGACTCACCTCGGCCTCGTCAAGCATAATGGGCCGCGCAACGGAAGTGTCCTCCTTGAGCTTGGACTGCCAAAGAGAAAAATGAAAGGATATATACATGAAGTTAGCCACTGGCAAAGATAGCAAAATACTAAAATAAAGACAAGGGAAAGGTTAGAGATAACATACTTTCCTCTTAGAATGGGCAGTGGGAGCCGGGGGAGAAGTCTTCTTCTTGCTGCCATAAGTCCAGCTAGAAGAAAGAGCATCTGAAGGCTGTTTCAGCAGTGGGGGCTTAGGCTTGACCATGATAGATTTCCTAGCAGAACGAGTTCTCACAGCAGAAGGAAGACTGCTCTCAAGAATGATACTGCCAATGGGGGGGATGTCTCCTACATATGGAACTATATCAGAACAAACCTCAAGGGTACTCATAACAATGCCCTTACTCTTCTTGGCAGATTTAGTCTTGGCAAGCATAGAGGCCGAAACCTTATTTAGTGCAGATGGAAGGGGGTTCAAAACCTTTACTTTCCTCTCCCAACCTGGGGGGTACTCACCTACATGCCAGATCCAACCTTGCTACTCTTACTGCCACTCAAATCTACGAAGCCTATTTTGCTTCCTAGCATACGCAATTATGGATCTGAAGGGAACAAGAAGGCGTGGGTTTTGAGAAAGAACGGTGTGCAAGCCTCAAGGAGGTTTGAGTGAGAAGCCACGACTACCCATGATATCTTCATGGAAGGAAGTCATGACTGCTTACCAGTAGGCATGCATAAGGGCAGTGCAAAGGCCCATTCTCTAGGAGCTAGGGACCTTGACAACAGTGAAGAGCTTCCTCCAATAATCAAAGACATGCAGACGGAGGAAAGGGCAAACTAAAGTGGCAGAATCCAGAACTAAGGTAAAATCATTAGGAACATCCTAGTCAAGGCCAAATTGCCTCCTCACCTTGTGGGCAGAATAGTGCACATACCTTACCCCCTCATCAGTCAAATAGGAACCACCCTTTATACTGTTTGCCATGATGAGATTTGTCATTTTTACCCCTCAACTGCTTTTGGCTCCTTATGGGTGTCCTTCCAAGACTGCCCACTGGCCTGCTGTCTGCCCAGCCACTACCATTGCACTAAATGTGTTGGATGCACCACTACTCATTCCCAAACAAAAATGGCTTGTCTTGTTTCTTATCTCTCTTTGTTTTTCACTACTCTTATCTGGATAAGGATTACGCCTCTCTCTCACCTACCTCTATGGCATGCATCAAGTGATCCCAGCTCATACTTACTTCTTTTGGGTAAGATATCATCCCAGCAAGACATTTCTCCCCAAAGAAGTTTGACTCTAAATAGACCTTCTCTTTTTCCCCATTGCCATACCACACCCTCTGATACCCTTGACCTGTGGCCCACCTCCCATGTATTGGCTAGGTACAGGTAGGTGGTGCCTTGGCCCCTTTGTGTATGCTCTACTACCGTTTGAATCTGTTTTTTCTAGCCTTCACACCATTTCTGCTGCCTCTATATTTGTTTTATTCTGCCATACATTCTGGTTGTTGTTTATCTCTTGTGGCATGAAGGATGTGTGGGCTTTTGGGCTTATGTTCCTTGCCTTTCATCTCTTCCTCGGACTGGGCATTGTTGGAGTGAAGGCCTTCACCTTCCTGCCAAGCCCATGTTCCTCTCTTTCTTGTGTCCATGGGCCTTTTGGCTGTGGATCCTGCCATACCACTTCATTGTGCCTACTATAGCATTACCTTACCTTTTTTATTTCTCCATGGGCTTACAGGCTGATGCTCCTGTCGTGCCAGCTCACTTCTTTATCAATCTTTTGCTCAGGGCTTCCCTGGCCCATGTTCTACATCTTTACATCTTTTGGGCTTTATTAGCCAACATTCCTACTGTGTCAACCCATTTCATTCATCGGGCTTCCTCGGTCCATTTACTTATTCCTTACCTTTTTTACTCCCATGGGCTTTTTGCCAAATCCTTTGGGCTTCCTCAGCCCAATCACCACATCCTTATATCTTATTTACTTTTTGGGTTTACTGGCCTTTAAGCCATCCCAATGAATTTGCCAATTCATTTCCTGGGCTTCCCCAACCCATTTACTTCCTCTTTACCTCTCTTATTGTTCCCATAGGTTTACTACTTCATTCATTGGGCTTCCTCTGCCCATTTACTCCATCTTTACCTCTTTTGATTCTTGTGGGCCTGCTGACCATTAATCCTATCATTTCAGCCTGCTAGGCTTGCTTCCTTATTCCCTTACTATTTGCCCTTTCCCACTTTTTCTATATTGTTGGGCTTCTTCTGTTGTTGGGCCCTTTGTCAAAAATGAGCATCAACAATGATCAACTTCTTACTTGTTCTTTTTTGGGCCCACCAATAATATTACTTTTTTATTTACCAATAATCACTCACCACATCAGCAGTTTGTAAAAGATTTTATAAAAAAGTTTGTATCTCTAACATTTTCCATTAGGTAAATATTCCAAAATTTACTTTACAAAAAAAAATCTCAAAAATACTTACTTGCAATTTTATATATATATATATATATATATATATATATATATATATATATTAACTTGGGGGAAGAGAGTAATGGGAATGGTGAGAGTTGAGCTTTAAATGAAAAATGAATGTGGGTTAAAGAGTCCTTAAGGGTAACGGTTTATTCGAAGAGAAAAAGGATCAAATGGTTGAATTTCCCATTAAAAAATGATGGAATTTAAATGCCAATCAAGTCAATCATATAAGAGGAGAAAAAAAAGAAATAATAAAATTAAGTAATGATAGAATCATAGAATATGTGAAAACTTAAAACCGCAAGTTAAGAGAAGGTAATATGATTGCTCACAATCTAGCTAGGTATTGCTATAAACGTTTCAGATTATGTTGTGTGAATGGAGGACGCTCCACCACAAATTCTCAATGTAATTCAGATAGATTTAGCTAGCTTTGCTTTATAAAAGTTCAGTCTTTTCCCTTAAAAAAAAAAAACCGCAAGTTGAGAATAATAGGAAATAATTAAAATAAGATCAAGGAAAGAATAGATAAATAAGGGGAAAAACATAGAGAAAATTCTAATCAAATAACTAAAAAAAATATTATCAAACTACTCCTAAAAAACCAATGAAGAAAAAAAAACTTCCAAAAATATTTCACTATCATTACATTAATTGGATGTTCACTTCATATAATTAGATAGACAGTCCAAATTTTATATTTTTTATAAAAAATCTGAAATATATATAAAGCACTTAAATTGGAGATTTTAGAAATTTATAAAAGAAAAGAAAATTGGCAATATAAACATATTAACGGGTTTTCAACATAATTTATGGCTTTGGCTTCTTTACTCCTATTCTTATGTCTTTCGAATTCGACCTATTTCTCCGTTAAACTATTCTCTTTTTTATTATTCAATTAATAAATTTTGGGATTTTAAGAGTTTATAGTCATTCTTGAAATAACATTTACATTGATTTGCCTTTTCATTTCTTAATCAGCTTTCCATGATATATAAGAAGCACAAAAATGGTCTTCCCCCTCTCTATGATGCATCTTCCTATGAGTAAAACTTCAACTACAGCATAAAATGCACGTGTCTCAAAAGGTCTCTCCCTTTCTTCTTTTTCATTTTTAATTTTCTTTATAGAGAGCTGTATTTGAAAATATTATTCAAAATGCACTAATATTGTATTTTCAATACCATAAATTTATGTTGAATTTTATGTCAAAATAATTAGTCTTTATTCACTAAATGGTAGCAAGAATTTTTTTGAATGCTTTTGTGTAACATAAATAATTGGAATAGGGATTGGTTTAGATGAGTATGATAAGGTTGTATAATAATATATCCACTCAATAAAATATGGCCAGTTGCTTAATTATATGTATACAATATGTTTGATAAAATTGCAGGATGCATATTTTTATGTTTATTCTAAAATTCTTAATGCAAGGAGTATGGACAAAAGCTAGAGAGATGAGGAGGATGGTGTTGGTGATGATAGAGTAAATACCAAAAGACGACATCAAATTAATCAACAATTCAAGTCAAAGTTAAAAGGAAAGTGTTGTTTGTTTAGACCCCTTGAATACAGATTAGTTTAACCTAATTAATTAGCTAAGTAGTTACTTAGATTAATTATTCAGTTATAGGTAAAACACATATAATCATATCATATAGTGCGGAAAGATAAAGAACACAATGATATGATTACCTAGGAAAACCAATGAAACCGTCTAGTTTCAAGTTAAAACATTTGGGGAGGATTTGACCTAACTATTCTCAAGGTAAAAGAAGTTTACAATAGATTTTTCCCTAAATCGAAAGCTTCCTCTTGTAGATCTTATTCACACAAACACGCGTAGCTCCAAATCCACATACTCTTCTATCTTGAATTTGTTGCACACAAACACCCACGTTCGTGACTTTGAGATCTCACTTAAAGGTTTTAGATCACCATCAGTAGTTAATCTTTTGCAACAACTTGGTTCCACTAGTTCTTGATTGTAGATCTCTTGATCCAGTAGATGATTGTTGAGTTAGAAGGTACAAACCTCTCAGATCTCACAAGAGTAACTCACAAGACTTCCTAGAACCACTAAAACGTTGTTAGAGTTTTTCTTTTATTTCCAGAAGTGTTTTACTTGAAAACCTAAACGTTTTTGTAATGTTTGTGCTGAAATAGAATTTTGCAGAAAAATCATGTTTGCGATTTTCGATTGGTCAAGGCTTAATTTCAATTGGTTGAACCTCACTGAAATTAAATTCTCCTTTCTGCAGCTTGAAAGTTCTTGAATCCTGATTTGTACTATCATGAGCAATGTCTAATACATAATCTAGACATGTTTTGATTTAGGTTTGCCAACATACATAAAGATAGAAATCCAAATATTTAAACCTAAACATTTAGAACCTAATAGAAAGAAATCAATTCTCCAAGTTGCATGATAGCTTTTTGGAATGAAGAAATAACAATGTATATTTTAAAAAATAACAATGTATATTTTAAAGGACATTGTTCTTATTAATTTAAATTGTTCTATATATTACTTATTGTTCTTTGTAGTTGTGCTCGGTTTGAATGATATTCCTAGAAAAAAAAAAGTTACTCTTTGTTTCTAACATGAATGTGTTGTGTTATATTTCGAGTTTTTAACTCTTTGCGTATGATTAATTTTTCAAGACCGGTTGAGATTTGAGAAGTTTCTTTACAATATAAAATAATTGTAATTAAAATAATCACAAAGAATAATTATTGACAATTGCACATATTTGTTTAAGTCATAGGGCTCTTCAACAAAAATTTGTTTAAAATGTGCAAATAATGAAAGATTATAATCTGTTTAAATCTCAAGGTTTGCATTTCTTAAATTTAGGTTGTATGTTTCAAGATTGAGTTCTCCGAGAAAATGAGATGTAAGAGCATCTCTAGCAGATTAGCAAAATTTTTGTACATACTGTTTGGACAATGAACAATGACATTTAGCTTTTACCTACCTATTTTTTCAAATATACTTTCCAACAAATTCTCTATCATTTTCTTCATCTCATTTAAATATTATTTCTTCATTCATTCTTTATTCTTTTTTTATCATGATTTATTCTTCCTATATTCATTCCCAACAATTATTGTCAGTTCGTTTAGACCCCTTAAACCCAACAGATTAACCTAGTGAATTAGCCAAGTGATTAACTTAGGTAATTTAATTAAAACTAGGTTAACACAGATAAGCAAAAATAACAAAGCAGCGGAAAATAAATAACACAAAGATCTGATGACCCAGGAAACCACACCGGTAAAAACCTGGGGAGGATTTGACCTAGCTATCCTCAAGGTAAACTGAATCCACTATGAAAGAATTGAAGTTTACACGACAAGACTTAGACCACTAACATCTTGTTGCTACCCAAGTGTAGGAAACTTACTACCATGACCCCATGATAGCTCCGAGATCCACGGACTCCTTCTTTCCGGAATTCTTCAGCAAATCCACAAGCGCACCTGCTTGTATATCTTTGTGCTCTATTGATTCTGCAACTGTATTGATCTACACAACTCTTGACATAAATCTCAAGTTTGTAAACCCTAAGTGTATGTGAAGGTAAACACCTCTAGATCTCACAATGAGATTCACAAACACAGCAAAACAGAACACTAAAAACGTGGCTAGGGTTTTCCCTTTTATACTTAGGGCAAAACATAAAACCCTATACATTAAAACGGGCTTGGGCTGAGTTGGAATTTTCTGCAGAAAAACGTTCTGCACGATTTTCGATCGATCGAGTCTAATTTTCGATCGATCGAGTCATACAGAAAGTTAAAGGTAATTCTGCATAAAAACTCGATTCCAACTTTACATTAAGACCCATACTTTGAGCAAGTCTAACACACGACTAAACATTGTTTTGATCATGGTTTGCCAACATACAAAATGAAGTTCTAAATACATTAGATCCTAATCTTTAGAACCTAACAATTATATTTTTCAATGAAAAGTGTTATATTCACAATATTTTTCGCAATACTTTCACAAGAATCACATCAAAATCTTATGTGGAAAGTTGTTACTAGTTCTAATTTGAACCCATCGCTGAAATTATTTTTTTACTCATCAATATTAACTAATAACAATCTATTACTTAAAATTTATTGTGAAAATATTGTAGTAGCATTTCTTAATTAAGATTTTTTATTATTTTTATTATTTTTCCTTTCTTTCAATTCATTCTCATTCATACGTTTTCATTTCTTTTTTTCTTTTTCTTTTTTCTTGTTTTTCTCCTCCACACATGTGTCCAGCCTATCTCTATTCCCCCCCCCCCCCTTCTTTTATTTTCTTTTTCTCCCTCATTCAAGAACTTTCCAGCGAGCTCTCATTCTCTCTTTTTTTCTCCAGCTCTTTTTTTTTTTTTTTAACTTGATTCCAGAACATTCACCAGTTCTCTGCGATAAGAAAAGAAAGAAAAGAGGTATAGAGAAAAAGAACAAGAGAGATGGTTCACTGTGCCATCACTCATCTTCGTCCACAGCGTAGTCCAAATGCGTCAGATGGCTTCTGTCTTCTGTCTTCTTTTTTTCTTTTTCTTTTTTTTATTTTTTTGCTTTTATTGTTAGGATTTGATTAATTTTAAAATTGTGTTTTTGAGTTTGTATTTTGATAATCTGATTATGTTTGAGTTTAGAGATGTTTGAGAGAAAGATTGTTGTGTTTGTAGCTATGAGAGGAGAGAGAAAGAATTGTTTTTTTTTATTGAAATATATGAATTTTTTAAGCAAAAAAATTGATTTGGAGTTGCTACCGTGTTTTCTAAAAAATCTAGATAAGCACTGTAGCAACTTCAAAAAATATTTGAAAAAGTTTTGTGTTTAGAGGATTTGTTGGAGTGTGAACAGTAGTGTTTTTTTCTCCAAAAAATAGATATAGAGCATCTATTGGAGATGCTCTAAAGTAGGTAGAGGTTCGCACAGGTTAAAAACTAGCTTATATAACAAATAAAATAAAGATAAATTTATTTTATTTTTCTTTAATATCATATTTTATTAAACTTTCTTATGCATTGCATGAGCTGTTAACTAGTTGTTTTGATGAAAAACTTTATGTAAAGATAGTTTTCTGCGTTTTTTTGTACTTGGTAGTATCAGTAAAAAGAAAAAAAAATGTGTTAAAGGAAAACCATCTATTGGCTCCTCTTATTTAGCTCGGCATGAGATAAAGTTGTTTTCTAAAAAACAACTTTATCTTACACCAAGCTAAAAAAAAGAATTCAAACATAGATCTTGTTTTCCTTCTAGAAAACAACTCTATCTCATGCCAAGTTAAATAAAGGAAATTAAACAATAGTTTTCCAACTCGTTTTAAGGTTGCTACCAAATATAGGAAAATAAGATAGCTTTCAAAAAAAAGGATTTTTGGAAAATTATTCATTTACCAAAAAATGTAATGTGGCTTGTTTAGTGGGTTTTTCGTGTTTTCCTATGCTTGGTCATATCAAAAAATAATAGGCCAAAAGAAAATTATCTCTTAACTTCCCTTATTTAACTTGGCATGAGATAGAGAAGTTTTTTATAGAGTTTTTTCCTGAAAATTTTTGTGAAAAACTACTCTATCTCATGCCAACATAAGATACTATAACTAGGAAGTCAAAAGATACATGAATGAATACTATCATTCTTGACAAAGAACTTAGAAAAAAGAAAAAGAAAATGGCCTCTCCAATTAGCTGCCTATCAATCTTGGTAATCCCTCTACTAGTCACCTCTCTTTTCTACCAAGTTTCAAATGTAGCAAACCAAGGGTGGTTTGACGAAGCCTCCCTAGAAAACATTTGCAAGAAGTCCACAGAATATGATTTTTGCTCATCAACTTTACGTTCAAACCCACGTACTTATACAATTAATCCAGATGGTCTTGTCCTCATTTCTATTTCTATAGACACTAATCTAGTACAAACTACCCTTGATCCAATCCCAGGTATTCTTAATACACTCACAAGCCCACTGGATAAGACTCGACTTCAGAATTTCCAAACCGATTTTAATGAAGCACTAGTGAAATTTAATGCTGCATACACAGTTACGTCTTCAATGTCTTATATAGAAGTAACAAATTTACTTACAGAAGCACTTCTAAAATTTTGTAGAATGTGAAAAAGAATATAGTTCGAGCTCTAGTGAATCACCAATATCCAATACCACTAACAAAGTGGGGAAGCTAATCTTTATTACTTATGTTATATATGGTGAGATCACGTCAACATAATGTGTATGTGATTTATAATAAAAAGAGTTCTGCCAAGGTCCTTGTTCACTACAAAAAAAAAAAAAAGACCTATTGCAGCAGGTCAAAAGCGCCGCTGAAGCCCCAAAAACCGCCACTAAAGGTACATTTGACCTTTAGCGATGGGTGCTATTGCGGCGGTAACAAAAAGCGTCGCTGTAGATACACCTTTTTGCTACGGTTTTGATTTATTGCGGCGGGCATAAAACCACTGCCATATGACGTTCGAATTCATGTCAATTGACTTTTAACAGCATGTTATATACGCCGTTGTTGGTGTCCACCTTTAGCGGCGGGCACACGGTGCCACTATAGGCAATCAATTAAAATAGACTAATTGCACTTTTAGCAATGGGTGGAAACGCTGCTATATGTGCGTACCTTTAGCGGCGGGCGATAAGTGCCGCTATAGGGTTTCATTTAAACCATAAAATGTGCACCTTTAGCAGCGCTTTTTGACCGCCACTATAGGTTCTTTTTTTCCCCCCCCAGTGGGCTTTAAAACCATTGTTTGCAACAAATATATTGTTCAGACCTGTTACAAAGAACCTGTAATAGTTTTAGCTCTACTAACACAATACCACAAATGTAATTAATTAACAACACTACAAATGTCTCCAAACTAACGTATTATTAACATAGAAAGACATGCTTGTGTTAATATTAACACCACAACGTTGCTCAATTACTGCCTCTTGGTGTTATTATAAATAAATAACAAATAAAGACATGTTTGTGTTAATATTTATTTGTAATTGCCTCTCTTTCTCTCAATCAATATGGTATAATTGCATTATATTCCTTAAATCTTTGGTTACATGTTTTTTAATAATATATATATACACACACACATAGACACACACACGAGCACTCATGCTCAATTTCGTGTCCTTTTCTTCTTCTTTTTTATTATTTCTTTTTATTTTTATAATGTTCTTTCTCTTTTTCACTTGTACCATATTTTGTCACATATATGTGATGAATTTAATTTTAATATATCATGTATTTTAATTATGAGTGAATTTTGTCAACATTGATTCAAAACAATAAAGGGTACCATCACTATTATATACAGGTGACATAGTCCCTATAATATTCATGTAAATGTTTGAAAGAGATGGACAAACCAACATAGCTTTTTCTTCTTTGAGAAGTCCCCCTCGAAAGAGAAAACCGGTTCTAACATCAAGAACAAAGTCCAATTTGCATGTACTACTCACACTACAATGCATGGCAATAAACAATGTCGGGGTGGATCTAACAGCAAAGTTGGTCGTGTCACACCCAGTAGTAGTTCAAGTTTCTATCCTAGGACACCACGGCTTGAATATAGATCACTCTCAAGGGCATCCCCCAATCCAATATGGCATGGTTTTCTAGGGGGTTTGCGGCAATCATTGCCACCGCCATCACTATATGGATGTTTTCTATCGAAACCTCCACAAAAATACAACCCTATTACCCACTAAACCAGTTATTGGGACAATTACCACCTCTAATTGATAGATATAAGTTGCCTTACCATGAGTTGCTCAAGTTATTATTAGACTTTCAAGGGCATTTCCCAATCCAAAATGGCATGGTTTGTGGGTTTTTTTTTTTTTTTTTTTTTTACAATCACCACCACCGCCAGAAGCATATTGATGTTCTTTCTATTTCCCTTTGTTTATAGGATTAGATAACAAATTATCACTAGTGTGTCTGCCTCACCTTTTTTGTGTGTGGAACTGTATGAGAAAACAGATTATTGGGAGTGACAGCTTTACCCATCCTTTGTTGCTTAGATTTGGATATGAGGCACAATTTTATTATCTATCAATTTTGTATAAACCATGCACACAGCATTTTGCATGTTTAATTAAGATAAAAACGTAAATAAGCGATTAATATGATGTGTTATTTAGAAAGCTCAATGAGCGTTGGCTAAACTAGCACCTCCTGTGGATGTATTATTCAAAATGAATTGTTTATTTAAATTTTAACTAATTGACTTTCTTTTTTTCTTTTTCTTTTTGGCTAAGCTACCTGTCCAAGTCTTTGAGGCACCCAGTGGTGGCTTATGGCTTATTGCTTTACTTCTACATCGTGAGTTTGTGATTGAAGATAGAAAATTAGAAATTCATCCTTTCTAATTATTATATAGATAGCCACGTCTCACATTTTTGTGTATTTTATGGGCATAAGATATTGATGTTTATTCACTAGTATTTACAACATACCTGTAAAGTATTTGTTTGTCCATAGTTTTGACTTCTCTTATTTAGTTTGACATGAAATAAAGTTGTTTTGTATTTCTAGAAAAAAAAAAAAAAAAAAAAAAAAAAAAAAAAAAAAAACTCTATAGTCAAGCTAAAAAAGGAAATTCAAATATGAAAAAACATTGGGTTCGGAACTAGCGTAAAACCAGTGTTTTACGCCAGCCAATGAGACCACGCCACGTCAGCTTAGCTTAAAGAAACCATATAACCAAAAAAAAAAAAAAAAACAGAACACGCTCACACTCATAGCTTCCTATTCCTCTCCTCCTTCAGGCCGAACCTCCACACCGCCGCACAAATCGCACGCTCACAGCTTCCTCTGCAACTTCACGCCATTTCTCTGCTTCCTCTCTTCCTTCATGCCGAACCTCCGCCACCGCCACACAGATCGCTGGAGCAGAACGCCGAACCTCCACCACTCTCCAAAGATATCTCACTTCCGGCACAAAAGATAATCATTTGCAGAAAAAGTGAATAATGACCCTTCAGATGAAAAAACTTCAATTTGGATATTGACATTCCAAGTTCAACACACAGAGAAGGGGGAAAAGAGCAACCTAACCATGCTTACATTGAAACGAGTTCAAGAAGGCAGAATTTTTTCTAGCTACATGGAAAGGACTCTTAGCCAGAGGTGCTCCCAAATTTAAAAGTGTAGCACAATTAAATTTAGATGCAACAGCAATTTTGCAGATAAGATAACAGCTCCAGTAGGATTGATTTTGGGTGGGTAAACAAACTTTACAATAACTGTAATTTTAAGATAAATTTGGTTTTTTTTTTTTTTATTGTCATCACTCATCAGGTTGAACAGTTTTAAGGTCATACCAAACCAAGTTACTTGGATCAAGCTCAGCCATCTTTGCTATCACAGTGTACAATGTACAAACATTAACACACTAATTGAATCAGAATTAAATTTAAGTTTCAAAGAGTTAAAGCATGCTAGGAAATCTGCGGTTAATAATCTTCTCTCAAAGTGGACTCTTTGTTCCAGTTTGCTCAGGGGCAAGGTCATCATGTAGACCATATATTTTTCTCATTTTTCTTGGATAATATATAGTTATTTCATTATAAACATGTGATAATCATAGACCTTTTTAATATTGCCAGAGTGCTCCTCACTTCAGTTGATTCAAAAAAATACAAGATAAAATTCAAAATCTAGAACCTCATTAGCCCTACTCCCCAACCCAAACTAGCTAATTTCAATTTCAGTTAGGTCAGTTTATCTGATACAATGTTCATTAGGCTCTAAATTAGGTCCTTCAAAACTGAAAGGATTGGTTCACCTCCAAATTGCCAAGGACCAAACCGGTTTCCAAATCTAACATCCTCTCTTTTCCAAGTCTAACTCCTCTGGCGTGGTGGAGGTTCAGCCTTCTGCTCCGGCAATCTGTGTGGCGGTGGTGGAGGTTTGGCGTGAAGGAAGAGAGGAAGCAGAGGAATGGCGTGAAGTTGCAGAGGAAGCTGTGAGCGTGCGGTCTGTGCGGTGGTGTGGAGGTTCAGTGTGAAGGAAGAGAGGAATAGGAAGCTGTGAGTGTGAGCGTGTTCTGTTTTTTTTTTTTTTTTTTTTTTTTTTTTTGAGGTTATATGGTTTCTTTAAGCTGAGCTGACGTGGCATGGTCTCATTGGCTGGCATAAAACACTGGTTTTACGCCAGTTCTGGACATTCAAATATTGATAAAGTTGTTTTTTTTTTTTAACATTCTATCTCCGCCAAGCTAAATAAAGGAAATCAAACAATAGTTTTCTAACTCATTCTAAGGCTACTACCAAATGTTGGAAAATAAGATAGTTTTCTATAAAAAAAAATGCTTGTTGGGAAATGATTCTTTTTCCAGAAATGTTAATATCGTCTATATCGATGGTTTTCTGCGTACTATTATATCTAGTAGTATCTAAAAATAATGGGTAAAAAGAAAACTATCTTTTAACATCTCTTATTGAACTTTGCATGAAATTGAGTTGTTTTCCAAAAATATTTAGTAGAAAACAACTCTATCTCATGCCAACCAAATCTATATCTATATATATAAGCCAAAATGGTGATATACCCCTTTCGCTCAAAAATTCTAGCAAAATGCCCAATTTCTGAAACTATCTAGCGATATGCCCTTGTTTTGAAACTCAATTTTCTAAAAATCGAGTTTCAATGTAAAACTCGTGATTTTTAGAAAATCAAGTTATAGGCAAACCAAACTTAAAAAAAATATGTGGAACTCGAGTTCATAGAACTCAAGTTCCACTTGAAAATTTTCAAGGAACTCAAGTTCCTTACTTAAACAAATTGAGTTTCAAAATAAGGGCATATCCCTAAATAGTTTCAGAAATAGGACATTTTGCTGGAACTTTTGGGCGAAAGGGGTATATCCCCTTTTTGGCCTATATATATATATATATATATATATATATATAAACTGAAGCATAGCATTTATTGTTTCTACACTCCTGTTGAGCCACATTACTTTTTTTTTTTTTTTTTGGGTTTCCATCTTTATTGATTGTCTATTGCAAAACTAATTCTTTGTGGCCAATGTGATGCATTACACGCCTATCATGAACTCTAATTATCTATATTGAAAACTCCTTTCAACATCGAGCCACACCTCTTTTTTCTCTTTTAAGCTTTTCTTCTCACTACTCTCTATTAAAAAAAAACAAATAAACAAAAACCTCCTCTTCTCCCTATTAATCCACACTTATGATTACACTCCCTCCAACATTTCCCTTCCCTCTTTACCTCCTCGCTACTCTTTACTTCACCATTACACTTCATCATTTTTTCTTTCTTATAATTTGACTTTTCTTATTTCCATTTTATTTTGTATAAATTTGATAGCATTTCTCCTATCCAATCTATATTTTCCCCATACAAAAACTGTGAGCTCTCTCTCTATCTCTCTCTCTCTCTCTCTCTCTCTCTCTCTCCCTCTCTCTCTCTCTGTAAATTTTTGTTCTTTCTCATAACTCTAATTAAGGTTTATGGTTTTTTTCGAAAAAAAAAATATGTTTTTTGGTATTGTATTTTTTTTTTAATTTCCCATTACAAAGTCTTATCTCCCTTTTATAGCTTTGATTGAATTTTGGTTAGTAGTGATACGGAGAAGGTTCTTTTTTTCCCCTTGAATTGGTTATCATGGAAAAGTTAATGGATATTATTTTTTAGGATTGACTATATTTGTCAAAACTTTTTTTTTCCAAGACCCGATGTTATGTCTAAAAGTGATTTGCATTTACATTTCAACCGTATAGTTCATTGGCAAAGACAACAGCTTAGGTTTAGAATTGGGTTGTTGATTTAATACTTGGTTTTTTTTTTTTTTTTGAAATAAAAATTTAAGTTTATATCAAAACACAATCTACATGGCTATGAATTTGAATATGCCTACCAATTGTTTAAATAATAAATTATGATAAAGTATGTCTTTTATTCATTTGGTTTCATTTTAATTTTAGTTAAGATAACATTTTGATTTTGTGATGAGTTTTGATTATTATGAAAGTCTCCTTATTCCTTAAGACATGAGAAATAATAAATTTGAAACTTATAAAGCTTAGTTATATTTTAGTCAAATTAAACACACTACAATAGAAATTAGAATGATAAGGTACACCTTAAAAAAAATATTAATCAAACATAAAAAATAATAGAATGATATATTTGTAGAGATAAAAAGATAAAGAATACTTTGTCGTGGTGCTTTCCCAACAACCCTGGGTTGATTGGCCCCAAACCGCCAATTAATTTATATTTTGGGTTGGATTTAACTCATAATGGGAGGTCCTAAAAGTGGTTTGTAGGGTAATGTGAGATGCCTAAGCAGTGCTTTGATACTGGGCTGGTCGAAATTCAGCCCAGCCAAGGAGGCCTTCAAACAACCGAAGTTCCCTTTCAAAAGTCCGAGCAGAACTATTTGTTTGTTTAAACCCTAGAATACTCAGATTGTTTAACCTAATTAATTAACCAAGTTGATACTTAGGTTTATTATTTAGATCTAGATTAAACACATACAATCATATTACTTAGTGCGAAAAAGTAAACGAAACAAGCAATATGATAACATAGGAAAACCAATGAAACCAACAGTTTCACGGTAAAAAATCTGGGGAGGATTTAACCTAATCTATCCTCAAGGCAACAAATTCACTATGATAGAATGGGAGTTTTACAATAGATTTAAACCCTAACTCTAAAGCTACCTCTTGTATTACTTACTGACACGACCACATGCAGAATTCACAGACTCTTCTATCTAAATTTGTCGCTCACAAACACCCACATTTGTGACTCTAAGATCCCATTCAAAACTTTAAATCATCAACTATGTATGATCTTGTATGCAGCAATTCAATCCACCGGTTCTTGAATGTAGATCTTCTTTTCAGTAGATGCTTGTTGAGTTAAAAGGCTACAGAAACCTCACAAATCTTACAGGAGTAACTCACAAGACTTACAAGAACTTCTGAAACGTATTTAGAATTTTCCTTTTATAGTAGGTAGTGTTGGACTGAAACCCTAAACGTTTTCGCAGGCTTTGGACCTGATTTAAATTTTGTAGAAAATGACTTTTGATCGGTTAAGTCGAGCCTTTCTTTCAATCGGTCGAGCCTTACAGATTCTAACTTTTTCTTCTGCAGCTTGACTATTCTTGAAACTTGACTTGAATCATCATGAGTAATGTCTAACACTTAAACTAGACATGTTTTTGTTCTCAGTTTGCCAACCTACATAAAATTAGAATCTAAACATTTATTCCAAAATATTTTGAAACTAACAAGAACTTCCCTATCCCCAGAATTGTATTCTCACTTTTCTCTCGTGTATCTCTTACCAACGTTTTCTGTTCCAACACTTAGTTAGATTTCTCTTCCCCCTTTTTTATACCCTTCTCTTAGTGGAACCCTCATGATGATGAAATATCCCACACGTGCGTGGCGCTCCACCCTTGGGACCTAAGTGGGTCTCTGGTTCTATGTTACTATTCCTACATGTCCAATCATATGGTAGAAGTGGGACTGAATCCTACTACTGGGAAGATCTCTCAGTAACTTGTGCCTAACGTTGAATCCTACACTCGGTTAGTGGGTTACCCAATACATCAACTTATGTCCTCGGCAGAGATAGGTCTTTGTCGGCTAATTCTTCCGAGGTGATACATACCTAACTATATTTCACCGAGTTAATGCGGGTCACGACCAAGCTGGATTAACCTCAGAGGATCCACACCTGATTCGGGAATGAGTCTTTGTTTCCACTCCCTTTATAGCTTCCTTTTCTACAAGTGTATTGAATAACTTCACATCCAACAAGTTTCAAGTTGCTGGAAGTTAGTCACGTATTGAGATCCATGCAAAAAAGTTTCTACAAATCAAGACCAATTGAGGATTGGCGTCAGGATTCAACTATAGGTTAGTACTTTAGGATAGGCCAGGTTTGAGGTAAGATTCCTTGTACTTGTAATTATTTTGTTTTTGATTAGTGATTCTTGGAGGTGGTTACCTGAAAATCACCCGAGTTTTTGTCTTATGAGAGGTTTTCCCCATTAGTCAATAAATTACTATATCAATTTAATTTTTGTTTCACTGTAATTATTTGGTGATTTGTTGGTTTTTCCATGATATATCATGTAATTTGACCCAATTAATCAACTTGGATAATTCAATTAATTTACTAAGGTCAATCTATAATCCAACAAGTTACAGGGGTGGTGCTACTTGTTGGTCAGAGTGGTCATATGACCACCCTGAATTGAAAATATATATATATATATATATATATATATATATATTGTTGTGTCTTTGTGCCTTATCCGTGTCTGCCCGAAACTTTGATACTCCTTTGTTGTGGTTCCTTCTTACCGTCGTTGGCACCACCCTAAACTTAAAGGAATTCCCAGAACCGAATGGTAAGGCTCGTTGAAGCTAGGAGAGCGTGTAGGGCATGAGAGGTATAGGGTTGTTAAGGGTATGTGTTACGAAATACAACGGTGATAAGAAAAACATGATAATTAAGTGTTAAACCTAGGATAGTATGGATAAGTTGTGGAGATCCAACTCCTCTGTCAGCTCTAGGACGACTGGTTGTCCTCCTGATATTGTAAATGAAGAAGATCACACTGTTGAAGAAAATAAGATTCCAGATTTCCGAAATTGGAATATTCCAAAGGTTTCTAGTAAGTCCATCTATAAGCTTAGTTGGGCTGAAAATATTGTTTTTTCTGAATATAGAGTTAGAACTATTGAACAAACATTTTCTATCTATAGAATTCATGAAAAATGTTACTTGTTTTCTAGAAGAAATACTAATAATTTTCTTATTAAAAAACTCAGTTATTTGCATATTGGTCTTGTTCAAGTTGCTGTTAAACCACTCACAAAAAAAGGTATTAATGCTTCCATTTTGATGTGTTTAAGAGATACTAGATTTAAAAGATTTAATGATAGCATTCTTGGAATGATTACTGCTTCTTTGTATGATGGTCCTGTTTATTTTGATTGTTATCCTGATATCACTCTTGCTTTGGATGATGCTAATATTGTTAAAGCCTTGACATTAAATGTTATGACATCTGGTTATGACATGGAAGAAGGCAGCAAACCTTTTGCTCTCATTTACCGCATTTATTATAGACTTTTGGGTTCTCAATTAAATCCTTGCTCAAAGCCAAGAGATCCTGCTGGTAAAACCATGATGATTCAATGTTCAACTTCTGATGCTAAGATTCAAGTCCCAAAAATGATTCAATGGCAAGATGTTAATCTTCCCAAAGAATGGTTGTTGGAATGTGAATCCCCTCCTGGTAAACCTATTTTTGATGAATTAAATCTTGCTCATATTCAACAATACCTTGATGGAACTGTTAAAATAAGTTTTCATGATGACAAACCCTTGAGGATCAACGAAGGAAGACATTCCTTTGCTGGATCTGAAAGTATTTCAAGAAGTATTTCAAGAAGAGATCTTGATCTCAATGAATATTTGCAAAACAATTTTGAAAAACCTGATTTAAAGCTAAAAGGAGTTTCATGTGGTAACTCCTAAGTTAGCACTGCTTTCTACTCTACTAAACCAGAATCTTCCTCCCCAAATAGCAGAACTGCTAATGAAGAAGAAGAAGATACCAGATCTATGTCTCCATCTGGTTCTGATTTTCAAACTATTGAAAACCCTGTTTTCCAAAGTCAATTAAGAGTTTTGAATGCTTTGAATGAAAGCTTTGAAATTGATATGGTTTCCCTATTTAATGAATTTATTTATGCTAAAAACAAAGATAAAAGAAAATATTACCAAAGTACTTTCGCTCAATCTGAAAAAGATAGTGTTAAAAGGAAATGGAAACAAAAAATGAATCAATTGAAAAAACATATTTTATTTTTTGATTTCCTTGAAAACTATTATGTTTCAAAAGATGAAGTTTCCCATAATCATTTGAATGTGATAAAGAAATCAAATTTTGTTAAAGAAGATAAAACTGTTGTTAAGTCTAGCCATCAAGGAAGTCAATACCGTACCGAAGGCTGTACCGGGTTGGCTACCGGTACGATATATTTCGGGTACCGTTTCAAGTTTACCGCTAATTATATAATAATATAATATCAATAATAAGTATACAATTTATACATTAAAAAAAACATTACTATTGTACAATTTACATAGTTGGTTTTTTTTTTTTTTATAGGAATAGTTTATAACTATAATATACATATGTACACACACCAATGTAACTATGTAAGTTATTTTTTTGGAGTTAAAGATTGGAATGGTTCTCCCATCAGACCACGTGTCCATTCACATCAGACCACTAAAGGACAAGTCTCTTTCACTTCCCATCAGACCACAAGTTTCAAAATGTGTATAGATATTCACGGAGGAAAAAACAACGAAAAGAAGGGGAAGAGCAAAAAGTGAAATAGAAAAACAAAAGAAGAAAGAAGTAAAAGAAGGAGAAGCAGGTGATGAGGCAACAAACTTGAATTTGAGAATGGAGAAACAGCAGCAGCTTGGTCGATTTGCAATGACCAGTGAGCAAATTTTTCAGCCATTTCACCATTGTTTACATTGATGATGTTCTTGTTTACTCCAATACTATTGCTAGAGCCATTCAGTTTGTTGATAAATTCCCTGATGTTATCACTAATAAAACCCAACTTCAAAGGTTTCTTGGATCTCTGAATTATGTTGCTGATTTCTACAAGGATATGAGGAAACAATGTAAAACCCTTTTTGATTGGTTACAGAATAATCCACCACCCTGGTCTAATATTCATACTTCCCTTGTTAAACAAATCAAGTCCCATGTTAAGGCACTGCCTTGTCTTGGTATTTCCACTCCTAATGCTTTCAAAATTGTTGAAACTGATACTTCTGACATTGGTTATGGAGGCATTCTGAAACAGAGAGTTTCCCCAGACTCATCTAAACAAATTGTTCGTTTCTATTCTGGAGTCTGGAATGCTGCATAGTTAAATTATAGTACTATTAAAAAGAAAATTTTATTTATACTATTATGTATTTCAAAGTTTCAAAGTGATTTATTAAACCAGAAGTTTTTATTACGAATTGATTGCAAAAGTGCTAAGTATGTTATTGATAAAGATGTTGAAAATATTGCTTCAAAACATATTTTTGCCCGATGGCAAGCTATTTTAAGTATTTTTTATTTTGATATTGAATATATAAAAGGATCTCAAAATGCCATCCCTGATTTCCTTACCCGTGAATTTCTGCAATGTCACATTGGCAAGTAGGCGGTCGAAAGACAAGAGTCCTGTCACTGATAAACCAATTGTTAAAAAGGAACTTGTTTCACCATTAGAGATTGTTAACCGTTTCACCCCTTTAGGTACCATTACTAAGCCTAATTACCCTTCTGTTTTGGTCTCTTCCTATGACCCTTATGCTCTAACCTCAGTTAACCAACCTATTAAAACTATTTTCCCCAAAGCTTGCTATACTTCTCAGTATGTTAAAAAAAATCTTTCCAAAACCTGTTTTCCATTAAGTCAAATAGGGCCTCTATTACTGGTCCCTTTAGGCTTGTTACCAGCTATTTTCCCTCAAGGTTCCATTGGATTCCTGAGCATAGTAAGAAAATTGTGCAATACTATTCTGATATCCTATGCCATGAGAATTCAACCACTATTAAAGCCATCGCAGACAAGATCAACACTAGTAGAGTTATTTATCACAGTGTTTTCCTGAATCATATTATTTTTGAAGAAATGTGGGGTCCCAACCTTGCCTCCACAAGGATGTTACCAAAATCCCATGTTCCATACTCTTATCATGATTACATCACTACTTGGTTCAGATTTATGCTTCATCAGAATGAATACATGACTCATTCATGGTTTGAATATTTGATAAAGACTTCAATTCCAATTTGGCTCTTTGGTTCAGCCAATGGTGGACCCAGTTTGGCTCTATTCCAGATATATTTCCAAACTCATTAATGGATTCTTTTGAATATTTTTCAAGGACGTTCAAAGTTGATTCTTATGGTGCTAAATTCCCTCCTTTACTTCATTTCATTAAGAGATATAAAGTTCCTTGGATTTTGAAATGGCAATATGAGAAGGAAGGGGATGTTCTCACATGCCGATGGTATGTCAAATGGTGGGATAAATTTCCACACACATAATCCATTGTCAACAATGTTACCAGAGATTTCCCATCCCAAAATGTTTTACTTGGTGTTAAGATCAATACCTCAGTGCAAAAGGCTGAACTAGCTAATGCACCTGCTTCTACATCTGCTACAACTGTTAAATCCTCTGCTAAGCCTAAAAAGAAGGGTTCACCTTTGGATGAAATTCGCAAGGACCCTGATGCTCTATATGCCCTCCCCAAGATGATTTCAAAAGAAAAGGTAGTTGATGATCATGGTTCAGAAGATGAACGGTCCTCTGAAGCATCAGTTTCAAAAAACCCATATTACCCCTACAATCAGGAATGGTTTGGTCATGATGAAGAAGACAATCCTGATTTGGCAGAAGATTGATTTTGATTCTCCTATTTGTCTGGCCTGCACAACGGCCAATGCTACAATATTGATTCTGATTCTCTTGTTTGTTTGGCTTACACAACGGCCAAAGTGCTAAAGCAGTTACCCCCGATGATTCTGCAGCCTGTTTCCCCCAATTGGTGCTACTTTTAATAAAGTGGATTCCGCATGATTCAGTTAAATGATGAAGATTCAGACTCTACTACAAATGATGACAAAAAGTGAAAAAGTTACTGTTCACTGTTCACTATTCACTGTCACTGTTCACTCCGAAAATTTGCCTATTTAAGGGGGGCTATCCCTTAAGTTGAGACTCAGAATTCCCTAGACACAGAATTCTCTAGAGCTCTTTAGGACTCCTTTATCCTTTAGAACTCCTTTTTAGAATTCCCACTATTATCCTGTTCCTACTACTACTCTGTTTACAAAGCTTGTAACTAGAACTAGTCTTCAAGCCTTGTACTGTTAAACTGTTGTAATCCAATGACTACTACTGTTGTAAGTGTTGTTGTCTAGTTTCAATAATAACTATTTTCAGCTTTGTGTTTATTATACTTTCTGTTTTAATATACTACTTGGCTAGTTCTACCGCCTCCTAGCTGCTTTAATATATTGTTTGGCTAGTTCTGCCGCCTCATAATTATTTTGTTATACTGCTTGGCTGGTTCTACCACATTATTATTGCTTTAAATTATTTTGATTATACATTGCTCTACCGCCTTCTTGGCTGGTTCTACATTGCTTTGTTTATTTTACTCACATTTACTTTATTTTGCTCTGTTTACATATTATCTTCACTATAATACTGTGCTTCCCTCTTCAGCAGCTGTACTCCCCCTCCCCTTGTAGTATCAGAGCCATTCGTTCTTTTCTGGCCAGTGATAGTGTTGTTGTGTCTTTGTGCCTTGTCCGTGTCTGCCCGAAACTTTAATGCCACAAGGGGAGGGGGAGCATAGCTGTCCAGCTCTGATACCACAAGGGGAGGGGGAGCACAGCTGCTGAAGAGGGAAGCACAGTATGGAAGCACAATAATATGGAAGCACAATAATATAGTGAAAATAATATGTAAACAAAGCAAAGTAAAATAAATGTAAGTAAAATAAACAAAGCAATGTAGAACCAGCCAAGAAGGCAGTAGAGTAATATATAATCAAAGTAATTTAAAGCAATAATAAGGCGGTAGAACCAACCAAGCAGTATATTAAAACAGAAAGTATAATAAACACAAAGCTAAAAGTAGTTATTATTGAAACTAGACAACAACACTTATAGCAGTAGTAGTCACTGGATTACAACAGTTTAACAGTATGAGGCTTAAAGACTAGTTCTAGTTACAAGCTTTGTAAACAGAGTAGTAGTAAGAACAGGATAATAGTGGGAATTCTAAAGAGGAGTTCTAAAGGAGAAAGGAGTCCTAAAGAGCTCTAGAGAATTCTCTGTCTAGGGAATTTTGAGTCTCAACTTAAGGGACAGCCCCCCTTAAATAGGCAAATTTTTGGAGTGAACAGTAACCATGAACAGTAACAGTGAATAGTGAACAGTAACTTTTTCACTTTTTGTCATCATCTGTAGTAGAGTCTGAATCTTCATCATTTAACCGAATTATGCAGAATCCACTTTATTAAAAGTAGCACCAATTGGGGGAAACAGGCAGCGGAATCATCGGAGGTAACTGCTTTAGCACTTTGGCCGTTATGTAAGCCAAACAAACAAGAGAATCAGAATCGATATTGTAGCATTGGCCGTTGTGCATTCCAAACAAATAGGAGAATCAAAATCAATCTTCTGCTAAATCAGGATTGTCTTCTTCATCATGACCAAACCATTCCTGATTGTAGGGGTAATATGGGTTTTTTGAAACTGATGCTTCAGAGGACCGTTCATCTTCTGAACCGTGATCATCAGCTACCTTTTCTTTTGAAATCATCTTGACGAGGGCATATAGAGCATCAGGGTCCTTGCGAATTTCATCCAAAGGTGAACCCTTCTTTTTAGGCTTAGCAAAGGATTTAACAGTTGTAGCAGATGTAGAAGCAGGTGCATTAGCTAGTTCAGCCTTTTGCACTGAGGTATTGATCTTAACACCGGGTAAAGCATTTTGGGATGGGAAATCTCTGGTAACATTGTTGACAATGGATTGTGTGTGTGGAAACTTATCCAACCATTTGAAATACCATCGGCGTGTGAGAACATCCCCTTCCTTCTCATATTGCCATTTCAGAATCCAAGGAACTTTATATCTCTTAATGAAATGAAGTAAAGGAGAGAATTTAGCACCATAGGAATCAACTTTGAACGTCCTTGAAAAATATTCAAAAGAATCCATTAATGAGTTTGGAAATATATCTGGAACAGAGCCAAACTGGGTCCACCATCGGCTGAACCAAAGAGGCAAATTGAAACTGAAGTCTTTATCAAAGTTAACAAACTATGAATGAGTCATGTTTTCATTCTGATGAAGTATAAATCTGAACCAAGCAGTGATGTAATCATGATAAGAGTATGGAACATAGGATTTTGGTAACATCCTTGTGGAGGCAAGGTTGGGACCCTACATTTCTTCAGAAATAATATGATTCAGGAAAACACTGTGATAAATAACTCTACTAGTATTGATCTTGTCTGCAATGGCTTTAATAGTGATTGAATTCTCATGGTGCAGGATATCAGAATAGTGTTGCACAGTTTTCTCACTATGCTCAGGAATCCAATGGAACCCTGAAGGAAAATAGCCCGTAGCAAGCCTAAAGGGATCAGTAATGGAGGCCCTATTTGACTCAATAGAAAACAGGTTTTGGAAAGATTGTTTTTTAACATACTGAGAAGTATAGGAAGCTTTGGGGAAAACAGTTTTAATAGGTTGGTTAACTGAGGTTAGAGCATAAGGGTCATAGGAAAAGACCAAAACAAAAGAGTAATTAGGCTTAGGAATGGTACCTAAAGGGGTGAAACGGTTAACAATCTCCAATGGAGAAATAGGTTCCTTTTTAACAATTGGTTTATCAGTGGCAGGGCTCTTGTCTTTTGACCGCCTACTTGCCATTGTGACACTGCAGAAATTCACGGGTAAGGAAATCAGGGATGGCATTTTGAGATTCCTTTATATATTCAATATCAAAATCAAAAACACTTAAAATAGCTTACCATCAGGCAAAAATATGTTTTGAAGCAATATTTTCAACATCTTTTTCAATAACATACTTAGCACTTTTGCAATCAATTCGTAATAAAAACTTCTGATTTAATAAATCACTTTGAAACTTTGAAATACATAATACTATAGATAAAATTTCATTTTTAATAGTACTATTTAACTGTGTAGCATTCTAGACTCCAGAATAGAAACGAACAATTTGTTCAGATGAGTTTGGGGAAACTCTCTGTTTCAGAATGCCTCCATAACCAATGTCAGAAACATTAGTTTCAACAATTTTGAAAGCATTAGGAGTGGAAATACCAAGACAAGGCAGTGCCTTAACATGGGACTTGATTTGTTTAACAAGGGAAGTATGAACATCAGACCAGGGTGGAGGATTATTCTGTAACCGATGAAAAAAGGGTTTACATTGTTTCCTCATATCCTTGTAGAAATCAGCAACATAATTGAGAGATCCAGGAAACCTTTGAAGTTGGGTTTTATTAGTGATAACATCAGAGAATTTATCAGCAAACTGAATGGCTCTATCAATAGGACGAATTTGTCCTTCAGAGATGTCATAGCCAAGGAATCGGATTTTTGTTTGAAACAGTTTGATTTTCTTAGCAGAGACAACAAGACCATTTCTTTTGATAGTCTCCTTAAACGAATATAAATGTTTCCAATGCTCATCAATAAAATTGGAGTAAACAAGAGCATCATCAATGCAAACAATGGTGAAATGGCTGAAGGGACTGAAAATATCATTCATAATATTTTGGAACTCACTAGGAGCATTCTTAAGACCAAAAGGCATAACATTTCACTCGTAGTGACTAAAGGGAGTGGTGAAAGCAGTTTTATACCTATCATTCTCACTAATCTGAACTTGCCAGAATCCAGATTTCATGTCAAACTTGGAAAACACCACGACATCACTCAATCTATAAACTAAGTCATTCTTGTTTGGAATAGGGTACCTAATCCATTCTAAGACTTTGTTCAAAGGTTTGTAATTGATCACTAGACGAGGGTTCCTCTCTCAATTTCAGCATTTTTTTGCACATAAAAAGCAGCACAAGACCAAGGGGACTTGCGATTTCTGATCAGTTTTTTATCAAGCAAATCTTGGATTTCCTTTTTATAAAACTCAACCATTTCAGCATTCATCTGAATGGGACGAGCTTTAGTTGGAATATTTTTCTCATTAAAATCTTTAATATATGGCAAGTCAACAATGAGTTTCTTCCTATGCCAAAATGCATTGGGAATATCAGAGCAAACATCATCAATCAACATTTTCTGAAAATTATTAATTTTTGATTGTAACAATTTATCAGAAAACTGTTCAGCAATTTTCTTGTATCTAACTTCTTGCTTAAGGAAGTTGAGATGATTAGTCTTAGCATGAATCAGAGTCAAAGCATTATCAATATCAATCTCAGATTTTGAAGCAAATTTGAATTTTACTTTCTGTCCAAAAGGATCAGTAGTAATTTCATCATGTTCAACAAGAAAGGGATATAAAGCATTGATGAAAGGGAGACCAAGTATCACTTTATCAGTCATGTTTTTAACAAGAACAGAAGGAATCTTGAAATAGACATTATCATAGCAAACATGAGCATTATTCAATTCATATTTAATTTTCATTTGAGTACCATTAGCAGAAACCAATCTTTCAGTTGATTTTTCAAAATATTTTGAAAGAATTAATCCTTCTTGGATACAGTTCTTATCCGCACCAAAATCAATCATAGCAATAACATTGAAATGATAATCATGAGAAACAACAATTTTAACTTTTGTAAACCATTTTGGAGGAAGCATTTTGTTAACAAGATTAAGCTGAGAATCAGTGAAAACATCAACAATACCTTTATTAGAAAGAAGAGCCTATTGACTGGATTCATCTCTATCTTTGAGCTCATCTTGTTCATTATCAGATTGATGTTTATCAAGATTTTTATCAATTCTTAACAAAAGTAATTCTTGTTTAAGATTATTGTTATCACTTTTAATGCTTTTAAATTCATTTTTTAATTCAATTATCTCTTGTTTAACAACAGTGATTTCATGTTGGAGTTCATTAACAGTTAATTCTTTGGATTTCTTTTTGTTAAATCTTTCCAAAGTCCCTTCAAAACTTATAGTTGCTTTCAGTTTTTTAGCATTTTCATCCTTTATCAAATTTTTCTTAAGCTTATCAAGGTATTCTTTTTACAATTCAGGATTTTGAATCTGACTTATCAATTTGATTAATAAGCTTTCATTTTCTTCACCTTTGGTGAGAACATTAGCAATTTTAATAACATTGCAACAGGAATCTTTACAACCAAGTTTAACAGTAGGTGAACTAGAGGACTCGTCAACAGATTGGTAACAGGAATCAGACGAAGAAGAAAAATCGTCTTCCAAGGAATCAGAAGAGACGTTTGATTCAAGGATTCGGAATAGTTCTTCGGAATAGTTCTTCTTGATATATATATATACCCTAAAAAAAGTTAAATTTATATGGGTTGTGCACCACCCTTAAAAATATTCTTGACCACCCTAAAAAAAATTTGAGTCCACTACAGGTAAAATTTAACCCCTCCACAATCTTAGCCATTGAAGGTTAAACAAAAAAAAATTCTCAAACAAATACAAATTAATCCAAATGATCAAACAACAAGACAAATCAGCCCAAAAAAATTAACAAAAAATAACGTAATATAATATCCCTCCCCAAATTCATGCCAGTTTGAAGCAAATATCATATTTTCACTAACCCAATTTAGGCGGTCAATTCCTCAAAATACCCTCAAACAAGTGATTAAAGACAACTCTTGGTACCCCTCATTAGCTTCTTCGCAAGCTACACCAAATTGTGAAGAATCGTCGCAACAAAAAGAAGTCTGGTGATGGCCAAGATGTTGGGCAGAAGGACCTGGACTTGTGGCTTACCTGACAGTGAGGATAGTAATGGGAAGAAAATGAAATAAGCTACACAACGTGGATAACAGATATAGACTTAACTCTTAAGTGCCTTCATTGTGTGAAAGTAGTAAAGTTAGCTACAGGAAACTTGTATTTATAATTCATTACAAAAAGAGAGTGGTCTCTTCCTTGTCAGGTGAAGTAAGGCGAATTGCTGAAGCATCGTGTGTACTTTTATTTATTTATTTATTTAGGTAATGTTATGTTTTCAACATTTTTACAATAATTTTACAACAACTTTTATGTTGTAAATTATTTTTACCAACTAGTTACAGCTTACCACTTATAATTTTGTTATGAAAATATCGTGAACATATCATTTTTTTTCCTTTTAAATTGGACACTTTTACTTTATGTTGGTTAGAGCATTCATATCAACTAATGTAAATTTTAATTTGCATTAGTTGATATGAATATCAACTTGAACAACAAACTTGAACAACAAACTTGAATTTGTTGTTACGTGGCTTTTAATTTGGTCAAAGGAATTGACCAAGTCCTAATACTAATAGGACTATGATTTGCTGACTTAAGTAATTCTACTCCTAGGTGGAGTTTGTATTGTACTTCACCACAAAAGGCCCACATCTCTTCTATATATACACTAATTATGCAGCTATTGTTCTGGGGGTGTGTATGAGAGCCGCATATAGTATAGAGTTCTAAGGCGTGACTTTGTTCTAGAGATTTTCAGGTTTCTCTAGTCACGTGCTTCTAGTGATTAAGAGCTCTTTTGGGTGTATTTGGGATTTGGGTTTTGTGAGAGTATTTTGGTACCACCTTTGTAATCTCTTTCTTTTGTTAGTGAAACTTTCTCCTCGACGCCGCCCATGGATGTAGGCCAAAAGCCGAACCACGTAAATCTTTGTGTTCCCGTGTGATTGTTTCTTTTGTCATTCTATTTCTATTTTGCATAAACCCACTGTTATTTGGATACACACACAACAAATAGATATTCATGCTTCTGCTATTCTCAACAAATTGGTATTAAAGCTTCCGCTTAAACAACAAACTGGTATCAGAGCCTTGGGTTCTTTGTTTTAAGTTGAGATTGTTCATCAGATCTATTTGGTTGTATTGTTATTGGTTCACTGGGTTTTTTGGTATGGCGACAAAGGCTTTGTCGGCAACAAGATTTGAGATTGAAAAATTCAACGGGAAGAATGATTTCAGTTTATGGCGTGTTAAGATGCGTGCTTTGTTAGTGCAACAAGGATTGTGGAAAGCACTAAAGGGCAAGAATGCTTTGCCAGCGACACTATCAGATGAGGAAAAAGAAGATCTCTGGGAATGGGCACATAGTGAAATTCTATTGTCTCTTGGAGATGAGGTTCTGAGGGAGATTGTAGACGAAGAAACAGCTGCAGGATTGTGGCTTAAGTTGGAGAGTCGGTACATGACTAAGTCTCTTACAAATCGCTTGTACATTAAGCAGTGGCTATACACCATTCGAATGAAAGAAGGTACACCTATTTCTGACCATCTTGATGAATTTAATAGGATTGTTATTGATTTGAAAAATATTGAATGCAAAGTAGAAGATGAGGATCAGGCTCTAATTTTGTTATGTTCATTGCCTCCTTCTTTTGAGCACTTTGTCGACACCATGTTGTATGGTTCTGGAAGAGATTCTATCTCAATTGATGATGTCAAAGATGCATTGAATTCTAAGGAGTTGAAAAAGAAGGTTTCTGAAAATTGGGGCGATAATCAGGCTGATGGTCTTGTTGCTAGAAGTAGATCCAATGAAAATGGGTCTAGTAGTAATAGAGAAAAATCTAGATCAAAGTCTAGATCTGGTAAGTGTCACTACTGTAAAAAGGAAGGACATTGGAAAAAAGAATGCACACTACTCAAAGAAAAAAAGGAGAATGACAGTACTTCAAATACTAGTAATGTAGCTAGTGTTGCGGAGGTTAATTCTGTGGGTGACAACATAGTTCTATCAGTAGCTACTGGTTGCTCCGGCGACGCTTGGGTTCTTGATTCAGCTTGCTCCTATCATATGACTCCTAGAAGAGATTGGTTTACTACCTATCGGTCAATTAGTGGTGAAGTTCTGATGGGAAATAATATGACCTGTAAGGTCTTGGGGATAGGAACCGTGAGAATTAAGATGTATGATGGTGTTGTTAGGACTTTGTCTAATGTTCGTCACGTGCCAGATTTGAGGAAAAATCTTCTATCTTTGGGTATATTCGATTCTCAAGGGTATAAATACACCGGTGAAGGTGGAGTTTTGAGAATTAGTAAGGGTGGTTTAGTTTTCATCAAGGAAAAATTGGTGAATGGTCTCTATATGCTACAGGGAAGCACAATTGTTGGTGTTGCAACAATATCATCATCAG
Source organism: Lithocarpus polystachyus (assembly GCA_033629205.1). Classification (NCBI taxonomy): domain Eukaryota; kingdom Viridiplantae; phylum Streptophyta; class Magnoliopsida; order Fagales; family Fagaceae; genus Lithocarpus; species Lithocarpus polystachyus. Next base: position 9,091,143 of record CM066163.1, on the reverse strand, counting down.
TAGATCCAAATTCAGATAATACTCATTTAGGGCATATGAGTGAGGTTGGCATGTCAATATTATGTAAACAAGGTTTGTTGCATGGTCAGAAAATTGGAAAGTTGGACTTTTGTGAACATTGTGCCTTTGGTAAACAGTGTAGGGTCAAGTTCAATATAGACTTTTTGGTGTATTTTATGAAATACAAGAGTGATGTTTTTGTCACCTTGAAGCAATATAAGACGCTTATTGAAAAGCAGACTTGTAAAAGGATTAAGTGTCTCTGGATAGCTAATGGTTTGGATTATTGCTTAGGTGAATTTGATGAGTTCTGCAAGAATGGAGGTATAGTGAGACACCGCACTATTAGAAGAAAACCACAACAGATTGGGGTTGTAGAACGTATAAACAAAACTCTTTTGGAGAGAGCTCACCGTATGCTCTCAAAATTTGGTTTGTCTAAGGACTTTTAGGCTGAAGCAATAAATATGGCCTGCTATTTGGTAAATAGGTCTCCATCAACTGTCATTGAATTTAAGACTCTTTTTGAGGTATGGATTGGTACTCTTGCTGATTACTCTATTTTGAGAGTATTTGGTTGTCCTATTTTTGTTCATGTGAATGATGGTAAACTTGAGCGGAGGGCAAATAGGTGCATATTCCTAGGCTATGCATTGGGGATAAAAGGTTATACGTTGTGGTGTATGGATTCAGGATCCCCATGGTTAATTTTCAGCGGAGATATGAATTTTGATAAGGCTGCTATTGTTGACCAGTCAAAAGAGAGTATTGAGATAGTCAAAGACCACGGTGTTGGTGAGCAGGTGGAGCTTAAGATTGAAGCTTTGTGGATTGTTGCTTTGGATGAAGAGATTATGTCTCTTCAATATTTGAAAGGTACTGCAAATGTTGACTTGGTATATTATAGGGATTCTACAAAGAGTAGTAGCATTGTTGGATTTGTGGATTCTGATTTTATTGGTGATTTAGACAAGAAGAGATTTCTGACAGGTTATGTCTTCACTTTTGGTTGTGCTATTAGTTGGGAGGCGACACTACAGTTGACGATTGGTTTGTCTACTACAGAGATAGAGTATATGGCAGCGATGAAGGCAGTGAAAGTAGCTATTTGGTTGAAGGGTTTGGTTGGTGATCTGGGTTTACAGCAAGATGATATTGTTGTATTTTGTGATAGTCAGAGCGCCATACATTTGACTAAAAATCATATGTATCATGAGATAACCAAACACATTGATGTCAGATATCACTTCATTAGTGAGATTGTATCTCAAGGCACCGTTGCAGTCAGAAAGGTTGCTACATTGGATAATCCAGCAGATATGATGACCAAGCTAGTTCTTTTGGACAAGTTCAAGTATTGCTTGGACTTGATTTGTGTTTGCAGTTTGTGATAGCCCTTAGGGGCTTTGGTTTGGCGGTGGAGAAGTTTCGTTTGTGGGGCTTGACCAAATTCAAGCCAAGGTGGAGATTTGTTGTTACGTGGCTTTAATTTGGTCAAAGGAATTGACCAAGTCCTAATACTAATAGGACTATGTTTTGCTGACTTAAGTAATTCTACTCCTAGGTGGAGTTTGTATTGTACTCCACCACAAAAAGCCCACATCTCTTCTATATATACACTAATTATGCAGCTATTGTTCTGGGGGTGTGTATGAGAGCCGTATATAGTATAGAGTTCTAAGGCGTGACTTTGTTCTAGAGATTTTCAGGTTTCTCTAGTCACGTGCTTCTGGTGATTAAGAGCTCTTTTGGGTGTATTTGGGATTTGGGTTTTGTGAGAGTATTTTGGTACCACCTTTGTAATCTCTTTCTTTTGTTAGTGAAACTTTCTCCTCGACACCGCCCGTGGATGTAGGCCAAAAGTCAAACCACGTAAATCTTTGTGTTCCCGTGTGATTGTTTCTTTTGTCGTTCTATTTCTATTTTGCATAAACCCACTGTTATTTGGATACACACACAACAAATAGATATTCATGCTTCTACTATTCTCAACAAATTGGTATTAAAACTTCCGCTTTTACAACACATATCAACTAATGTAAATTTTTTTTTAAGTATATAAACCTAATTATTTTTTTTATTTTACGTAACAAATTTTCAAAACATTCACATCACTGGCACAACTAATCGAAAAAGTAAAAACTAAGAAATGAATAAAATAATCCTTTTACACATGAATGGTACAAGTATAAATTTACACTAATACCGTAATTGTGGAAGGAAATACAAAATTTTAGATGATTTGAGCGTGATTTTTTGGATTTGTTAGCCAAAATTTTGCATTAACCCATTTTACATGGGTTGATGCAAGTGCTCTTAGGTCATACATTAATAAATATCAAATATATTGAGTAAAGTTGTAGCCTTAGGCTACAAAAGGCTACAACTAAATTTGTAGCCAAACTTTGTCTTTATTCAAATACACACTTGTGATGTCAATAAAATTCAAGATTTTATTTAATCTTATTCAATTTAAGCTTTTTAATGACCACTTTAAGAAAAATTCTTGGACCCGCCACTGATTGATTACATCTTTTTTATTAACGAATTGATTAAAAAAAAAGCAGAGACCATCACTATTATACACGGATGACATAGTCCCTACAATATTCAAGCAAATGTTTGAAAAAATGGACAAACCAGCAAAGCTTTTATTCTTTGATAAGTCCTTGGAAGAGAAACCTAGTTCTAACATCAAGAACTAAGTCCAATTTGCATGTGATGATGATGATGATGATGAGTACGTATCCAAAGGGAGCAGTACTACTCTCACAACAATACATGGCAACAAACAATGTCGGGGTGGATCTAACAGCAATGTTGGTCGAGTTGCTCCCCGTAGTAGTTCAAGTTTCTATACTAGGACACCACGACTTGGATATAGATCACTCTCAAGGGCATTCCCCAATTGTTTATTTACTAGGACACCACGACTTCTAGGGGGTTTGCAGCAATCATCGCCGCCGCCACTATACCAGTTAATGGGACATATATAAGTTGCTTTACCACGAGTTTCTCTAGTTATTATTATACTTTCAAAGGCATGGTTTGTGGGTATTTTGTTTTTGTTTTTTTACAATCACCACCACCGCCAGCAGGATATTGATATTTTTTCTATCACTAGTGTCTACCTCACCTTTTTTGTGCGTGGGACTGCACGAGAAAACAGATTATTGAAAGTGACAGCTTTATGGTTTATTGTGTTTTACTGCCATTGTCATCAGACCTTAAACTAAATTTATGATTAACGATTTGAGACCCATCCTTTGTTGCTCAGATTTGGAAATGAGGCACAATTTTATTATCCATCAATTTTGTTTAAACCAAGCACATAGCATTTTGCATGTTTGATTAAGAATTTAAAATAAACACGTAAATAAGCGATTAATATTATGTGTTATTTAGAAAGCTCAATGAGTATTGCTAGCACCTCCTGTGGATGTGTTATTCAAAAAGAATTGCTTATTTAACTAATGACTTTCTTTTTTCTTTTCTTTTTATTGGCTAAGCATCTTTCCAAGTCTTTGGGGCACCCAGTGGTGGCTTATAGCTTATTGTTTTACTTCTACATCATGAGTTTGTGATTAAAGATAGAAAATTAGAAATCCATCCTTTCTAATTATTATATAGATAGCCACTCATCAAATTTATTTTCCCTCTCACATTTTTGTGTATTTTATGGACATAGGATATTGACGTGTATTCACTGGTATTTACTAAATACCCGTAAATTACGGTCTATCTATAGTTTTGACTTCTTTTATTTAGCTTGGCTTAAGATAAAGTTGTGTTGTAATTTTACAAAACAACTAGATAAAAATAAATTTTAAAATTTTAAAATTAAAAATTAAAAAAAAAAAAAAAAAAACTCTATCTCTTGTCAATCTAAAAAAAGTAATTCAAATATAGATAGAGTTGTTTTCTTTTGAAAAGTAATTTGACCTCCGCCAAGCTAAATAAAAGAAATCAAACGATAATTTTACAGCTCATTTTATGGTTGTTACTCAAATATTGGAAAATGAATTGGTGTGAAATAAAGTTGTTTTCCAAAAAGTTTTAGTGAAAGATAACTATCTCATGCCAACTTAAGATAGTATAAATAGGAAATCAAAAGATACATGAATCAATAATATCATTCTTGACAAAGAACTTGGAAAAAGGAAAAAGAAAATGGTATCTCCAATTAGCTGCCTATCAATCTTGGTAATCCCCTTACTAGTCACCTCTCTTTTCTGCCAATTTTCTAATGCAGTAAACGATACCTATCTTGATAGCATTTGCCACAGATCCACGGACTATGAGTTGTGCTCATCAACTTTTGCTGCAGACAATCGTACTTCTACAGCTGATCTAAATGGTCTTCTCCTCATTTCTATTTCATCAAACATGAATCTACTAGAAACTACCATTGTTAATCGAATCCCAAAAATTCTTGAAATACTCGTTGACCCAACGGATAAGACTCGACTTCAGCATTGCCAACAAGATTTTATTTATGCACTAGGGAAATTGAGTGGTGCATACGTGGCTTCGGCTTCAAAGAATTATCAAGAAGGGACATATTTAGCTACGGAAGCACTTTTGAAAAATGTAGAGTGTGATAATGAATACAATACGACCAACCGTGCATCTCCAATAGCAGATGTCCCTAACAAAATGGGGAGGCTAATCTTCATTAGTTACATTATAGTTGGTGAGATCACAAAATAATGTACATGTGATCTATAATAAAAAGAGGTCTGCCAAGGTTCTTGTAGCTCAATTGCTACCTTCTTCTTTTCTTTTCTTTTTCTCGAGAATGTACCTCTTGGTGTTATTATAAAAAAATAGCAAATAAAGACCTATTCATGTTAATATTTATTTGTAATTACCTCTCTTTCTCTCAATAAATATGGTATTATTGCATTATATTCAATACATATTTAGTTACATGTTTTTTAATCATGAACTGTAAATTTTCCGTTTGCTAGATGATGAATTATATATATAGACACACACACTCAGGAAAATAAGGTCAAAGTGAAAATTAATGAGTTTGACCGTAAAATAACCCACCCACACCTGTAAAATATTTTACACACTGATATTCCCTTCAAACCATTTACAATCCTTCAAAAAAAATTTGTTCTCCTCACTCTCACTCTCATCACTCACGAGTCGCGCCAAGCCTAAGCCGAAGGATAGAGAGATTGGCCGCCGGTGAAGCCCAGATCGTTGTCCTCAATGCATAGCTCTGCTGTTTTGCATGCAAGCCCTACAATTTGGGTCATATCGTCTCCTCACGATCTCGTTGCTGCCATCTATGATTGATCTCGTATTTTTTTTTCTTCTCGATCTCATTGCCACCACCTCTAAATCAACCCATCCATGACCGATCTTGTCTTTTTTCCTCTTGATCTCATTGTCATCGCCTCTAGATCAACCCACCCATGACCGATCTCTATCTCTTTCTCGATCTACCTCTCTCTTGCCTTCAATCGCTCACTCTTTCTTCCTTCCTCTCTCAGTTTGACTGATGATGATGGTGTTTAATGAATGATTTTGTTTTGAGTCTTGTTTCATTAAGTTTATATATTGAAATTCTATATTATAAAATTTGTTTGGAAGCTGAGAAAATGTGAGAAAGTAGTAGAAAATAAGCATTTTTAGAATGTAACCAAACACCTGAAAATATTTTCCAAAGCAATTTTCAGAATGCAACCAAACATTTGAAAATATTTTCCTTTCCCAAAAATATTTTCACCTGAAAATATTTTACATTCGAAAATCTTTTACATGTTGCCAAACATAGCCTTAACAAAAAATATGGGTAGAAATGGTTGCTGATGAAAACAAAATAAAACTTTAGGAAAAAAATTCCAAACCCTGAAATTTCTGGGTGTAAAATTCAAATACCTCCAAATTTCAGAAGATAAAGTCCAAATTCTGAAACTTTAAGAAGTAAAATTTAAACACCCAACTATAGGCACATAGTTTACAATTTAACCAAAAAAAAAACCCACAGGCCACGAGCCACAACCCAAAAGAAAAGTCATACAATACTGTCGTTTCGAATTCCTAACACGGCGGGTTAATGGCGCAGTGCGCACCCCTCACAATAAACCCACAACACACGATAGAATTCACATTGGACCCTCTATTCCTCCCCGCCACCAAGTCACGTACATAACACGAAAGCAACCTTTCAAAAGATATCAAACCCAAATATGTAATTTCACCCTTAACCATGTCAGCCACTTGATATTCCAACGCGTGTGGATAATACTCCCACGAGATGGGGAGTTGGGGGGGGACAGGTTTGTTCTATTGCTGATGGGGATTGTTAGTTTCAATTACCTTAATCGGTTACTATGGTCTTTGTTCGATTGCGTTCTTCTCAGGGGCAGCCCTAGACATTTTGAGGCCTAAAGTAAGAACTAAAAATGGGGCCTTTTTTATACTTATATATTAATTAAATTAATGTTGATTTAATTTTATAATATATTTCATTTAAAATCTATTTGGCCAGTACATTTAGACTCAAACAACTTGCAACAAAAACAAAATACTTAGTCTGTATCTTTTGAATACACTAACCATTTTCTATCATGCTTCTCCCCATTTGATAATATTCGAGTGTAATGAATATTAGAAAAATGTCTAATGTCTAATGTCATCACCTCTAGGAAAGATTATATCATTGTCTCTAATTGGATCTCTTTTTACTAATAAATCTCTTAATTTTATGTCAATATTTTTCCAATTACCTGGATCATAAATATTTGAAGGAATATAATTCAACATGTCATTATTATTTTCATTTTCTTCTAGTTGAACATCATTATGGTGAACTTGTTCATTTGTGACATTTTCATCATTATTTTCATTTTCTTCTAAATTATTTTGAAGTTCATAATCAAGATTTGTTGTATTGCAAAATTGAACATCATTGTTATCTTGCAATTGTATCATTTCATTATCTTCTAACTATTTTTGGTGAATTTCTTGCTCATTTGTGATATTTTCATCTAAATTTTGTGTTATATTTTGTTTATTACTAATAACAAATTTATCTATTGATCCTTTTTGAGACTCAATTAATTTTTCTTCTTTTTTTCTTTTTTTAAATTTTTCATATCCAGATGCATATTTTCTAGTAGATATTTCTAATCAAACAATATATTTATAAAGACTAAAACAAAAAATAACTTTCAAGTGTAAAGCAAATGAGAATTAAAACCTAATTTATATAAAAAAGTATTGTTGTAGTTTCACCGAATAATAACAAGTTTTTAGCAATCTCAACCTGCATAAATAAAGACTTATTCAATATATTACCACTAACTAAAATATATATATATATATATAAAAACACAAGATTAAAATTTTAAAAAAAAAAATTAAGTACAAGCATAACAAAAATTTAAGCACAACTATAACACAAGGCTTATTAATAAGACCCACCCACAAAAAAACACAAAACAAATCCTATCTAATCTACAACCTAAAAAAAAATGCAGGCTTAAAAAAAAAAACGTGAAGGTCCAAAACTGATAAACAAAACCAGGGCTGAGGGTGGCAATCTATAACCCAAAAAAAAAAAAAAAAAAAACACAGACTTAAAAAAAAAAAAAAAAAAAAAAAAAAAAAAAAAAAAAAAAAAAAAACTTGAAGGCCCAAAACAGCAAAACTGATAAACAAAACCAAGGTTGAGGGCCTAATCCTATTACAAGTATATTTATACCTGCTGAGTCAGTGCTGAAGTTGAATAGAACGGCTGAACTAGAACTAGTGAACCTGATACAGTGTCAGTGAAAGAGGCGGAGAAACCGATTCATGGAAAGAATGAGAGAGGCGATCCAGGCGGAGAGCAGATGAGCAAATGAGAGAGAGAATCAGAGAGAACGAGAGACAAAAAGAGGCGGAGATCAAAGACTAGAGAGAAAGGTAAAATTTTTAGGGATTTGAGTTATTTTATTTGTTTTGATTTGTGATTGTTTTGTGGTTAATATCTTAGACTGGATTTGTAGTTTATCTGGTTGATTTTTGGTTTGTCTAGAGGACAATAATGTTTAATTTATCAAAATTTTTATTTTTTGGTTAAAAGGATGTGCCAGATTTTTGTAATAAATCTGAAACTAATTTTTTTTTTTTTTTTTTTGGCCCCTACTCCCTCTTATTTTCTAAAATTTTGGAGCCTTCCTTCCACTTGGAGGCCGTAGGCAATTGCCTAACTCGCCTAAGGGAAGGGCCGGCCTTGGTTCTTCTTCATTGACCGTTAGGGAGCCCTGGTGCACCCAATAATATGTAAATGTGGAAATTGATTCCTCTGCCAAATAGCCCTACCCCATTTATGAATGGCCCAGTTAACGCCCTCATCCACAGTCATTATTAATTATATATGCTCGAGAGACTGTCCAACATTTTTTATTTTTCTAACCATTATAATGCTTTTTATTACTTGGAACACAATGTCATTGGTCACCACTGAAACAGACACAACATAAAGTTTTTTAATAAGGAGGTTTTAGATTTAAAATGATTTTAACAAATTGTATTTTTTTTTTTCTTTGTTAAAAAAGAGACAAAAAAACGTTTTCCTTTATTGCAGTTGAGAAAGACTATGACTAAGGCTGTAAATGAATTAAGTTGTTTATGAACAACTCAAACTTAGTTTAAGAAAAGTTTAAATATATTCATTTGTTTAGTAAACAAGTCAAGTTAAAGCCAAAGTTTAGGCTCGACTATTAAACAAGCCAAGTTCAAACATTATTATTTGTTTGTGAACAAGTTTATGAACATGAGGCGCAATTTAATTATATATAATATTATATTTCTATACGTAGATTTGTTTAAAAATATACTTAGATAAACTTGAGATTGAATTATATAAGTCTGTAATTAGTTTCATATAATATCAAATTATTATTTCTACTTTATTATAATATTATCAATCTATAACTCCGTAGGGATGAAAGGCTTAGAAATGTATATTGGGCCATGGGCCTTGTCCGAGGACGTTTAGTAGTCCGAGGACAAGTAATGGTTAGGGAAGAAGTATGAGTCTGAGTGTCACGGAAGAATTATGACCATAAAGGTTTGGGAAGGTAGTCCGAGGAGGAATGCCTCCTCGGCTAAGCAAAGCAGATGTCAGAAGATTTGATATGCCATCAAGAGTAACACTCCGAAGGATTTTACTTATAAGGATAAACCTTAGGAGAAAATAGGACAAAGGGAAGCCAAAAAATATCTAAGAAAAAGCTGCTACCACCGCATTAAAAACTCTGCAGCTAACCCTCTGGCCGCATTAATGTAGAAGTGATACCTGAACAGTGGTATTCAACCTTACTGCTACTCCCAAAAACTTTAAGAAGGGACTGATAGGACAAGGATCAGAGCTAGCAACTTGACCTACACGTGGAGGGTGAAAATGAAGAAAGACAACAGAATATAAGGTGGAGAGGGCTCCTTGAGAAAGGGGGTCTGAGAATCTGTAATAGAAAAACTGTAGCAATTAGAATTGAAATGGTAATCAAGCCTAAAAAATATATATTCAAGAACTGTTCACCTCGGACTCTGCTGAAGAAGGATTCCTTTGCATAAAGCTTATTTTTCTTTGGTTTCATATCATCTTTAGTCCATTTTGAACTTTGTTCAATCCATTGAAGCTTAGTTTTTAGCCCATTCTTTACAAATTCATTGTATTGGACTCTTTGAGCCTTGATCCTGTTACCTCTTGGGCTTAGAACTCAAATCGCTCCCTCACAAAGTCTATTCATAGTAAAATTCCATAAATTTGTAAAAGGGTAACAAATTTTAGTCACAATAATCTCTATATGAGAAAAAAAATAAGTTAATGAAATAACTTGTGAACAAACTCAAGCTTATTCGACAAGAAAATGAACCTAGTATGAACATGTAATCTTGTTTGGTAATAAGTTTAAGCTCAGCTTGCATTTGAAATAAAACTAAAGCTAAATGAATCAACATGAAATTCAGCACAAAAAATAAAAAATAAATTAACTGTGACATTTTTAATACGCAGCTCGGTTTGGCTAGTTTACAGTCTTATTTATGATATAATAAAATCTCACAACATTTTTATAAGAACATCATATTGAGTTGTGAATGATCCTCATATAATTTTTATTTCATTTTATTTTGACTCATGATGACCTAACACCTAAACTTGTCATTCTAGATGTTGTTAAATTTTATTGTGTGATCGTAAAAAAAAAAAAAAAAAAAAAAAAAAAAAAAAAAAACTCATTGGAGTTTTCGGCTTTTGTTTACTTGTAAATTGTTGGATGGTCTCTTGGATTTTCTCACCCTTGAATGGAAAGATTTTTTTCAAATATGGTTTGACATCAAGGCCCACACCTCCTATGAGAAAAGGGAAGAACTCCTCCGGAGAGAGTAAATAAATTCAACGAAGGTAAGGGACAAATCCTTGATTTTCAAGACATTACTAGGATACAACCAATGATTTTCTTTCTCATTTGGTTGTATACCTCGTTTGTTTCTCCAAAAAAAGAAACAAACTGATTTATCCTCGTGGCCAGTGATTTTCTTTAAGGCACACCAACGAAACCTTTCCATCACCTATACATGCTCTCAGTGCCATGGCACAGCCACATTATTTTATTTCCTTGCGGTAACCATAATCTTCATTTTTTCTATAATGTTTTGGCCAGACAACTTACTACAAGTACTAAAAAGATAAAAAGTACAAAATTCTTCTATGGATTAAACCCAAATGTTATGGCCCTTTCAAAAAAAAAAAAAAAAACCCAAATGTTATGGCGAGACAACTTACTACTAGTACTAAAAGGCTAAAAAGGTACAAATTCTTCTATGGATTAAACCCAAGCAATACTGGGGCTATTCTTAGCAAAGGCTCTAGGGTTCTTGGTTGAAACTTCATTGCCAAACGAAAGCAAACTGCAGTTGTGATATTATTATAAGTACAACTAAAACCATGTCTCACCCGATTTAAAAACGCTTCAGAGACATCCTTCCTCTCAAACTTTGTTGGATGCAAGCCACCTCTGGACCAATCAACCCAAGTAATGCTCCTGTTGGAATTCATGCTCGGTTGAGTTTTGGTCACAAAGGTTGCCAAGTAGTGCTCATCCATATAACATGGAGGCTTGCAATGGTTTTCAAAAATGGGGTAATACGTGACATCTGACACTATCTCTACGGCTAGCTTCCAGTGAACTTCAAACCATTGGTTGCCTTTACGCCAATCCGACAATGATATCGTTGGCCACATACGTTTATTGTAACGGCCGCAACCCATCTTTCTTGGATCATCAATTGAGCCAACAAAACTATGGTTAGAGTTGATCAGGTAGTTGTAAATTGTTGTAAAATTGAATAAAGGAATGCATGTTTCAGAGAGTAACACAAATCTCACGTTGGAGAAATCAAGTAGGGGCATTAGCTAATAGGCACCTCTTTGCATCAACCATTGTGGCTTGTCCCCATTCCACTTGCTGCAAAATACAGTTTCAGTTAAAATGAATGGAGGAAAAAACTTGCCTTGGTTCATGCATTGGTAGGTTTTTAATTTGGGATAGGGCAATATAAATTTCTAACCTTGCTTGGTATCCTGCACTGGTAGAACACTGAGGATTCTGGTGGTTCTTCAGTGAACTCTGGTGAAGTATGGAGGTAAATTGAGTAGAGGCCTGCATGTCCCTTAAAGAACTTTTCCCATAATGGTCCCAAGGGCAATTTTCCTCTAGTTAAGAACATGAATGCCACCTTTCGCGTCCGATTGGAAGGGTATTTTTCGATATTTGGTACCATTGAGGCTAGCCACATTAACTCCTTATCGCTCATTGAATGTGATAGCTCATTGGGAGCAACCCAATCTCTCCAACCTCTACTCCCATTTGATAATTGAAATGGGTGCAAGGAAGGAGCAGATGAAAAAGAATTGCAAAGAAAATAAGAATATGAAGGCTGGGTGACTTTGGATAAAATGCAGACAGGGTAAGTAAAACTCATCTGAGGATAGGAATTTCCTAGCACGATTGTTGATGAACATTCCTAGAATCATTATGAAAAACGCCAGTCACAAACATAAGAATATGGTGGTTGTGATATGTAAACTCCTTCCTCTTAACTCTTTTAATACGTATGGAAAGTTGTTCTACAAAAACGGTGATCTTACACTGCTTCATCTCTTTCTCTAGTTTACAGTATAAGCAAAAGCTTGGAAATAGTTTTCTTCATTTATGCAAAAGGAAGTCTTCAGAAGTGTTTTTAAGCTATGAAGCTAGACAATGGACAGGGTCTAAAAAAGGCTTGATTCGAGCAAGGTTAAGCAAGGGCACATGGGAAGTGCCAGGAATAGTGTGAATGGTAGAAAGCCTAAAACGTTATGGACATATGGTGTGGAGGAAATAATGGGCCTTGGAGTTCACAAGCTCACATACACGAGAGAAGTAGGGGGGAGAGAGATCACAAATATCACGAGTTTGGTTGCAGAAACGCAGGTTAAAGAGACAATTGGATAACTTTTAAGAATTAAAGAGCATGCTTGAAACCCGTTTAACATAAAACACGAGTCTAGGAGAGAAAAAAAACAGAGCAGTTTTTCGTGTTGATTTTTACCTCTTTTCTTTTCTTAGAGAGAGAAAGAGAGAGAGAGAGACTACTCAGTTCTATTCTTGAATTTTCACAATCTAGTCTTATTATCAATGAGCAACACTCCTTAATTACGAGACAGGGGTGTCAGTCCATTTTAAGGAGCTCTAAAATTTACCACCAAACTAATTACATATAAATTTTCACATTCTTATTTATATCATCTACAGACTCACTCTTCGTATATGCTTCACAACACAGTAAAACAACGAAGGAGGTCTAAAATTGTAAACACCAATGACCTTTACCATAGCATCATATCAAGTATAAACCAACCATTAAGACCCTGTTCCACGAACTTCCTGGAGAATACTCATCTACAATACAATATGAATAGACTAATTAGTAATTACTGATAGATTACATCTGAAACCGAATTCCAGATTTTTTGCCCTCATGGCTCTTATTTAGCACTAAACTTGTTAACTGAGTACAGAACAGCAAAGCTAGCCACTGCACCAGCAACAAATAATTTAGATGTCCATAGTTTCTGATAATTTAAGGGTCTGTTTGAATTCCGCTTATTATTGAAAACTGAAAATATTGTAGCAAAATAATTTTTAAATATGTGAATAGTGCCGTGAGACCTAATTTAAAAAAAAAAAAATTCTGAAATCCGTAATTACAGGTCCCGTGAACAGTGCATGGGACCCACACAAAAAAATGCAGACGCGCATATCTGCTGTTTTCAATACAATCCAAACACATACTAACTGGAGACCCTTACTAAGGTATGCCCAAATCCATCGGGCAAGGAAATACAGCCCACAAGTTTTCTGGAACTTCTGGATCGAAAATGCCTACACAACAATTTAGCAAGCTCTATCAACATTACTAGAAATTAACAATCACAATCACAAACAATTATTTGTTCTTAGAAAATGTAAACCTGGATCTACAATGATTATATTAAAATAGAATTAAAGTTTTGTGTTCTAGGGTCTTTGTAATTAGTTTTTTTTTTTTTTTTCCTCCATAGTGCAGCAAAGGAGGTGCCATTCTCATTAAAAAGGTATAGTTCACAAATTCAATAAAATTACATATAGAGCTTTTATAAATTCCAGGGAAATTGCAAGGGAACTGAGTCCAAACCTAACGAGTGGCCACAAGAAGCTTTCCTCACTTGGTTTCAAATTTACCCACCTTGTCAGCAAATGCAGCCAAATTGCAACTAAAAGTTTCTAAAGAGGAAGCCGTGCACACTCTTTCACCCACCTTGTCAGCAAATGCATCCAAACTGCTATTAAAAGTTTCTAAAGAGAAGCCCTGCACACTCTAAGATGAATTTTTGGAATTTCACTTTTTGTCACTAAAATATGTATGCTTGCCGAACTATTTGTAATCATTTCAAACATAGATAGTGAAATATTCAAAGGCCCTTCAAATTATTCCACTATAGGGTATAAGTTATTTCAAAATTGCCTAAGACAGAAAGTGCAACAGCAACTCCATGGATCGCAGGATGCAGGGCGCCCAGGCACCAAGTGAGAATGGACAAAATTTTCCTATCCTCCAACCCACTACAAGGCTATGCAAATGAATATCGTCATGTGCTTTTACTCATATAACTATTAATATTAAATAGTTATGTAACTTGTTTAAATGACTTAATGGGTCGTGTAATTAAAGTATATATGGATAATTAATAGAATTTCAACGAGTTGAAGGAGATTCTTCCAAACCAGAGGAAATTTTATCCACAAGAGAAAGGGGAGGAGAGAATAATCAATTATAAAGCAAATGCAAATATGCAGGAAGATAACACAAGCAAGGTAATCATGTGTGCTTCATTTACTAATATGCCATACACTCTTACATGGTGGGGTCCTTAAATGTAAGGAAAACTTGATTCCTTCTTTCTATTAAGTGAAAACATTTTTTTTTTTTTTTGATAAACTAATAAAGTGAAAACTAGAACATTTAATGGCAAGACCCTTCCATGGCAAGGGTTGACTGATCTTTTTAAAAGTTGGCTCAAAATAAAGATCAATTGATTCAATTCCATAGTAAAAAAGGTATCTTTAAGCAAATCTAGCATTTTTCCAGTAACGAGATAATAAGTATACGATATTATAATGACTTTATTTGTCTTTATGTTAAAAATAAAAAATAAAAGAGAGAGAGAGAGAGAGAGAAGAGGGAAATTAACTTTACCCCTTTAAAGAGTAATATATGGGAACTACCTAACTAAAACATGTATATTCAAGCTAATATGTGTTGATGTATAGCCAAGGGAAATGCTGGTGTTGAAACAAGCAAAAGTTACTTTTGGTAGCTTATCTTGCTCAGCCAGATGCTCCACATGAAGCCTCACATTTGATGCAGCAGGAATCCATACACTACGATCAAATCCAGAGTATACTTCTGCAACTATGTCAAACAAAGTTTCAGCTCCATTTTCTATGGCTTTCCAGATGGACGTTTCTCTACTTCTGCGGTTTCTGAATATAGGAACAATGCCATGTCAGGATTTGGTAGACAATATTGTTACATATAGTGTAAATCTTAGATGTAAGAAGACGAAGCTGGCAGAAGTCAAACTCTTGGGCCCAACAATACCGATAATAAAAGAGTTACTGCAGATAAAGGTCATAGGGGAATTCTTTTTTTTTTTTTGGTTTGGGGGGAGTGTTGTTTACCTGCAAAGGAGTCATTGTCTAAGATCCCATGATGGTAAAAAGTTTGTAGGAAATTTAGCTTAAATTAGGAAAGCAAGGAAAATGACATGTGCATACTTGAGATATCCACAAAGCATGTGCTTTGGCCACAGGTTAACTCTCCCATGCATGGGAATCAAAGTGTGTGGGGGAAAGCTCCATGAATTTGTAAGTTGTTTGGAAGTATTGCTGCATAAAAAAGCAAACAAAATCTTCACCAATCTTGAAGGTTTTTAGAAACAGCAATTACAATTACATGTATAGAAACACTCAAATAATTAAACCATTGTATTTATTATTGGTAAAGTACGAGTATCTATATGTCTGATTGATTTATGTATTAATTTATCATGTGTTAGTTGTGCCATTTTTGGTAATTAAGGTATGCTAGTTTCTAGGAGAATAGCCAAAATAGCTACTCCATATAATAGATTTAGTACATATGGAGTTTGCAAATCCACTTCATGAGTTTTAGACAAAAAAGAGGGGGGGGGGGGGGTGGGGGGGGGGGGGACTGATAATTTACTATATGACCCACCGTGTACAAATGTGAAGGATGCAGTAATGACTTTCTTTTCATTTTTTTACCAAACCTTGTCTCAGTGTCAATAAGACACAGGAACTGCACTCAAAATAGTGCTGTTTGATGCAAATAGAAACTGAAACACGGACCTAATCTATGCTAGTTATAATATTGTCATCATATGACCAAAATGAAATCCAACTGCTTTATCCAACATTCTTCCCAGAGCTTCCATCACCAACACAAACAACAAAAGAGACAACTGATCACCTTATCTCAAACCTTTGGAGCTACCCAAAAACCCACAAGGAGAGCCATTAATCTAGATAGAGAAGCGGGCTGTAGATAGGCAAAAGAAAATCCATTGTCTCCACTTGGCTGAGAACCCACTTCTTTCTAACATTTGCAAAAGGAAAACTCCAATTTACATGGTCAAAAGCCTTCTCAACATCCAGTTTACAAACCAAACTCGGCACCCCAGACTTCAATCTAGTATCAAGACATTCATTAGCAATAAGAACAGGGTCAAGGATCTATCTATCCCTCACAAAAGCTTTCTGAGATGCTTAGATTATATCCCCCATAACCATGCGAAGTCGGCTAGCAAAGACTTTAGCAATAATTTTATAGAACCCCCCCCCCCCCCCCCCCCCCCCCCAACAAGACTATAGAACCCCCCCCCCCCCCCCCAACAAGACTAATGGGCCAGAAATCCCTAATCTCACTTGCTGCATGTTTTTTAGGGATGAGAGTAATAAAAGTAGCGTTGAAGCTTTTATCAAACTGACCTTTAGCAAAAAAGTGGTGAAATACAGCCATAAGATCAAGCTTGACAATCCCCCAGCAAGTTTGGAAAAATGCCATTAGGATGCCATTAGGATGCCATTTGGACCAAGAGATTTATCACCATGAAAACTCTGAACAACATCAAAGATTTCTGCCTCTTCAAAAGGTTTCTCTAACTAGTCCGCATTATCACCGGATATCATTGGAAAAACTAACACATCTAGAAAAGGCCGAACAACCTGGTGCTCAGAATACAAATTCATGAAGAAATGAGTAATGCAGTCTACAATCATACCCTGGTTAGAAGACAAGGTACCATTAACCTTTAGGCTTTCAATACCATTATTTTTTCTGTTAGAATTAGCGATTCTATGAAAGAATCTGGTATTGGCGTCCCCTTCCTTCAAATGCAACACCCTAGACTTTTGTCTCCAACTAATCTCTTCTAAAAGAGTCAACTTTTCAATATCTATACGAAGATTAACTTGTACTAACTTCTCCTCAACTGTTAATCTATGAGTCTCCTCTTTAGCATCTAAAACATTCAACTTGCTCCAAAGGTCCTGCTTCTTAAGCATTACATTGCCAAACTCCATCTCATTCCACTTTTTTAAATCCAACTTCAAGGCAGCCAACTTCTTAGCTAATATAAAACTAGGGGTTCCTTGGAACAAATAGGAAGCCCACCACGCCTTCACGTTATTGACAAAATTATCCACCCTCAACCACATATTTTCAAAACGGAAAGGAATTCTACCGCTTCGCTGACTTCCCACCCCAACAAAATAGGAAAATGATCTAAAAGTACTCTAGACAGCCTTTTTTGTGTAAATTGAGTGAAGTGATCTGCTAATAGCGGGGAGAAGAGAAACCGATCTAGACGAGAAGCGGATGAAGAATTGGACCAGGTGTAAAGGCCCCCTGCCATGGGAATATCCATTAACCCATGACGAGAGATAAAGTCAGAGAAACCATACATAGCCCGAGAAAAGCTAGCAGCCCCCAGCCACTCGGAAGGGAAACGGATGATATTAAAGTCACCTCCTAAGCACCATGGCAAATCCCACCAACTAATCAACCCAGTTAGTTCCTCCCACATCAATCTACGCCTTTTGATTAAATTTGGTCCATATACACCAGTAAAAGCCCACTCAAAATGGTCACCAACATTTTTAAACTTGCATGAAACCAAAAAATGCCCCACCACTTCCTCCACCTTTTCCACAACCCCTGTCCCACATCAATAAAATACCTCCAGAAGCACCATCAGAACTCAGGTACAGCCAATCTATGTATGGACAACTCCATATACTCTAGACAATACCTCTAGTAATCCATTCTAGTTTGGTCTCCTGCAAACACACAATATCGGCCTTCCAGGAACACAAAAAATTACGAATCTGAAGCCTCTTTTCAACTTCATTCAGCCTTCTGACATTCCAGGAAAGTAACTTCAAATTCATTGAGCTACAGAGAGAACCCGATCCCTATTAGTACCACTTCGCCTAGCAGAGGTAAAGCCATAATTAATAGAACTGAACAACCCAGCTCTCTTAAACCGTTCACCCCCGAGCTTTTAAAGAAACGTGTTATCTTGTTCACCTCAGCCCTCCGCTTTAATTCAGCTTCAACATCCAATAAAAATTGTTGCTTGATCTTCCAAAACCTATAGAGAAGTGCCAAGGAAACTATCAAAATTATTGAATCTCCTTTGAAACCACTCTAAGTAAGGTACTTGCCTCTCTGAATTATCCACACCTACAAACCTCTCCTCATCCACAACAAACTGTTCTGCCATAGCCGAAGGGAGAGAAACAGCAAGTGGTTCAACAGCTAGAGGCTAATTAGCATCCTCCGAGTAGGTATCTGAAACCCAGTCCTCCACCAGCACACTTCATCCTCTTCGATAAGAGCCGTTGACACATTGATAGCTTCAGAAGACTCCCACAGAACTAAGGCCAGCTGTTTTTGCTCCTCCAATACCTCGATAGCTTCACACCGTGGCAGAGATATCTGAATCGGAACCGCAACCCTCCTTCTGTCACGTAGTTCAAGTACCCACTGCTCCAAATTCCCCCATTTCTTGACTATATTGTCGGAATGCTCCTGAAGAATCAGTCGGAGGTCTCGCTCTAAGCCCTCTTCACTATCTGTGTCTGTGGTGCATGCCGACTCTTTCTTGGCCTCATCGGAACTGAGAAGCTCAGCCTCGACTACATCGGAGGCATGATTCAAGTTAAACAGCACCGATAACTCATATCTGGCGTCGACGACCTTATCGGAATAGTGAAACTGAGCAGCAACGACCATCGACGACATCAACGGCGTTATCGGCACATTCCCCCCCCCCCCATCGGAACTCAAAACATCAGCCGCTGGGGACGTTGAGACCGATGGAAGCGACGAAGACTTCGCTGGAGGTTGGGACTCACGAATCAGGAAAGACAGGGAGTTAAGCTCTTTTGTTTTGGGCCGCCAGACCAAAGTGGGTTTAGGCTTAGAAATATGGAAAAGAGTTGGGTCGAGCTGTTTAGCTTTTGAGAGAACAGTGGGCCGAAAGACTTGCGTGGGCTCAACACTTCCCCGACCCACAGTATGTTGGAGTACTTAACTTCCCACTTACCATTCAGCCCACACTCCAAACACAAAGAAAGTTCTAGCGATAAAGGAATTTTAGGGTCCGTTTGTTTCGCCTGAAATGCATTTCAGGAAATCATTTTACAGTCAGGCGTGTGTTTGGTTGGGCATGAAAAATTTGGTCAAACGGAAAATCGTTTCCGTTGACTGGAAAATATGCCTGGCTGAAGCGTAAAATAGATTACGGATCTATTTTACCTTCAAACCATTTCCAGGGCTCAGACAGAGAGAGAGAGAGAGAGAGAGAGAGAGAGAGGGAGAGCCCAGCGAAGCTCCGGCCAGCCCAGATCGTGCCGCCCCCACCGCCATTTCCACCGCCTAGGCACGCCGCCCCACCGGCCAGATCGCGCGCCGGCCAACACCCAAGACCCACAAAAACCCAAACCCGATCTTGACATGCACCGACGAGCTCCACCAGCCAAGACCCACAAACACCCCAGACCCGATCTTGACATGCACCGACGAGCTCCACCAGCCAAGACCCACAAACCAATAAGACCCGATCGTGCCGCCCCCATCACCAGCCATGCACCGATGAGCTCCGATCAATGATCTGGCCACCGCCGCCTCCATCCACTCCGATCCTCTCCTTCCCGATCTCTCTTTCCCTCAACCTCTCTGTTTCTTCCTTGCCTTCACCGAATTTGTGAATAGAAAGATATTTTGATTTTGATTTTGGCTCTGTTAAGTGAAAATTTTGAAATTTTTTGTTATAAAATTTGTTTGGGAACTGAGAAAATGGACGAGAAAATGTGTAAAATTTGTAGGAAAATAGCATTTTTAGAATGTTACCAAACACCGTAAATCATTTTTTGGACTATTTTCCATTGCAAAACCAAACACCCAGGTTTTATTTTACTTACGGGAATTCACTTTCCCCTGCATTCATTTTACACTCGAAATTCAATTTACATTGAATTAAATGCACCCTTAGTGCCATTAAAAGCATTGGCATTAATCTTAAGCATGATGTCAGCACCAGGTACCTTTCTTTCCTTCCCAACACCCCTATCTCGCGAATCCTAGTACTGACTGCTCAAGTAAGGTATATTTGAATTTTGAATACTGGGCATTAAATGCTTTCATTTTTTTTCTTCCACCATTGTCTTTCCGATCACCATCCACCATTGCCGACAAAAAAGATTTTTGTTGCCTAAACTGATGCCCTGTCAGGTTCAAAATAGATTGAGATGGCAGTTTAACGGTAAGAGAGTCGGAAGCAATAGCCTTGCGTAAATGAAATCCAAATCCTCCCCACCCACTACCCAGCTTCCCTTCCGACACAATGATGGAACCCTTCCGACACCCATGAACAAGTTCAGAGATCATAAGAAAGCTTCCGTGTGCATTGGAATCCAGTTGCAAAATAAAAACCTTACTACCATCCCTGAAGGTTCTTGCGAAGTTTCTAGAAGGTGTATTTGACATGAGATCCTCCACGTTAGTTAGCAAACGTTTAGCACTTTCTTTACCCATGAAAACTGACCGGAGAGAATCCTTGTATCTTTCATGTATACGTAACATACAATAAGTACCTCCCTCCTCAACCGAAAATTCAAAGGTTTTGGACTCGATGAAAAAGAAAATGGAACCTCCCATGATAACACTTGCCTAAGAAGTTACAGTTTCTATCTAACTAACCTCGTTTCACCATGTAAAGTAAACTATAGCTTGGGATTGGATAAGGGCATATGAGTTTTCTATTCTAAGAGCATCACCAACCGGAAGGCCATATGCCAAAAGTCAAAAAAATTTTGAGATTTTGCTATAGTACCATCTCAAATGTAAGATGGTACTGTAGCTAAATCTCATAAAAAAATTATTTTTTTAATAATCTCGTTTCTCTCTCCTCTCTCATTTTTACCCGGATATTTCTCTCTCCTCTCATATTTTTTCTCTTTCTTTTCTCTCTCTTCCTTCTCTCTTTCTCATCCCCTCTCTCTCTCTCGCCATTGTCAAGCTTCTCTCACCCTACCAAATCGGAGCTCACGCCGCAAGCCAGATCGAAGCTCACGCCGAATCACCAAGCCAAATCAGAGATCACGCCTGATCCGATTTGTTGTGGCCGGTGCTAGAGGTTGATGGGTTTGGAGTTGTGGGTCAAGTGATGGGTTTGGATAGGTGGATCAATGTATCATGGGTCAGGTGGTGGCGTGGGTTTGGATCGGTTGTGGCCAGTGGGTTTGGATTGGAGCTGGTGGTGATTTTTTTTTGGTGATTTTTTTTTTTTTTTTTTGGCTTGGTTTGATTGTGGCTCTGATGGTGCGGTTTTGTTTTGGATTTTGGATTTGAGATCGGAGATTGTGGTGATTTTTTTTTTTTTTTGGCTTGTTTTGATTGTGGCTCCGATGGTGGGGTTTTGTTTTGGATTTTGGATTTGAGATCGGAGATTGTGGTGATTTTTTTTTTTTTTTTTTTTTTGGCTTGGTTTGATTGTGGCTGATTGTTGCTCCAATGGTGGGGTTTTGTTTTGGATTTTGGATTTGAGATTGGAGATTGTGGTTATTTTTTTTTTTTTTTTTTGGGCTTGGTTTGATTGTGGCTCCGATGGCCGGGGCTAGAGATTAATGGGTTTGGTTTTATCTATTGTGGCCGGTGCTAGAGGTTGAGGGAGAAAGAGAAGAAAAGGAAGAGAAAAAAAAAGTAAAAAAAAGAATAAAAAAGAATATTTAAATAAAATGGGAAAAGAAATAGAGTTTTGGGATGTTGGGTGTATTGTAAATGTTATGGTATAATTGATAAAGTAGGTTTTTAGAATGGTAAAATGGAATAAGATGGCGTTTGCCAATGTGGATGCTCTAACCAGTTTCAGACTTTAATCTGGCATAAAGTAAATGAAGTTCTAGTCGCACTTTTACTGTTTATGAAGCAGCTATGTGAACTATGTGTAGTAGACTTAGAAACTTTTCCTCAAAAATATGATGGAAACTAATGCATTTAGATTATGACAGCTTTATATAACCACTTGGGCTTGAACAAGGCAATTATTAGGATAACATGCACTTAGAACATAAAATTATGTGGAAAAAGTAACTCTAAAACTAAAGAGCTCTAGACAATTTTGTGGGATATAATTGTAATGGATTTAGTCTTAATTGGTGAAGATTTGCTCAAGATAGTTGATCTCGCGACTAGCTCTTGACTCAACACCCACGAAAAGCCATGTGAGGAGCACATGTGGAAGTTCAAGAGTTAGTGTATCTTGCGAGTATCTCACAACTTGGCCAACCCGGAAGATGCACTGACAGCTAGCTGGGATTTTAAGAATGGCCTTTCCTCTTTGTTACCTACATTATTCATACCCTTATTACCCACAAAATTGTAAAGAGGCTATAATCAGATAGAAAACCCTAGAGAGGTTTCTACAACATCCACCATTTTAGAGAGAGCTACTTATCATTAAGTGAGAATTCCTTTGTAATCTCTTCTCCTTCCCCTCTCCCATTGTCATATCTTGAGTGGAAATTTGTACCCAAGCATAACTCATACCTATTCAGAGTAAAAAGAGTGTTTTGGAGCTTGGGAAACATTGGGTCTTTGCCAAAATAAGACAGTGAAGCTTGGCAGTGCAATCGGGCGATATTGCGAGATCCGGGAAGCTAGTGAAGACATGACTCAGTGAAGTCCGTTGATAGCTAGAGCTTGGAGGGCTCAAGTACTTTGGGTAGACTAGGTTTGGAGGGTCTTTTTAATATCCTTATACTCCAACTTATTCACTAGTAGATCATTTCAGCCTGAAGGACCACGGAGAGGTTTTTACGCCAAGTTCTTCAGTTTTCCTCTTCGATAACACATCACCGTGTTATCTTAGGTTTGCAAATTCTTTCCCCTACTGCCCTTTACATGTTAGTATTGCATCCTTGTGCCCATCCGTGCAATTGTTGAATGCTTTGATTAATTAATTAGCTAATCACATATATACTGCATTAAGTGTGTTAAGCTTAAAATTAATCAAGCCGCAATTAAGAATTAGGGTCTAAACAAGCTCTAGCATTTGCTATATCGAGCTTTCATAATATATATATATATATATATATATATATATAATTTCTAGTAAATCTAAATTCTAATGGGGCATATAGTTCAGATTAGAAAGTTTAATAGTATACTGTAATGGTAATTACATAAGAATAGGAATAGGTATTACAAAGAATACAAGATGTTATAATATTATACTTATTACTATTCATTTGTTTGATGACAAAACAATATTAGAATCCTGAAGACAATAGAATGATAGCATTTTAATTCAAATTTAAGATATATTTTAGGAAATATCTTACTCATAATTATATTTCCTAAAAAATAATATTTTTTAAATTTGAAAAAGAGATTAGTTATTTTTTATGATTTTTTTTTTTTTATAATTGTTATGTGCAAATGGAAAGTTTGACTATTTGAAAATATATTAATTTTAGAAATTAATACACCTACTAAGGAATAACTATTACAACTCTTTTAGAGATGAATAGTTATTCCTCATTTTAAAGAATAGTTATTCATAAGAAATGACTATTTTCTGTAATAAAAGCATAACCAAACAACTGAATAGCTATACCATAGGAATAACTATTACATTACAATACTTATTACAGTCTACCAAACGTACCCTAAGTAACCACGATAAAGACAAAAAAGCATAACTTGACTCAAAAATAAGACCCATGGGCCACAAAAACATAGCCCAGGTCTAGAATTTCTCGAAATTACAAAAATTGCCTCAATACCAAAAACTTTAAGAACAGGAATAAAACATGGCCAGAAATTTACTATTATGAAGAATGATAAGAAAAAAAATAAAAATAAGTAGATTGCTTTTCATAACCTTTAGTTGCTAACCTCACCCTCAAACAACAACAACAACAACAATCAAAGCCTTAAAAGTCCAACTGCTATTAGGCTTAAGGATGCTTTGTGGACTGAACTTGATAGTGTAAGAGCGAGGTGGAGCTCAGCTTGGTGTGTCTTTGGTGACTTCAATATCATCAGATATCCAGCAGAGCATCTTAGTTGTACCTCTTTTAGTCCAGCCATGTTCAAATTCTCAAACTGTATTGAGAGGAATTTTTTGGTTGATCTACCTCTGGTGGGGGTGAGTATACATGGTTTCGTGACTCCGAGAACCATTCTATGTCTAGAATTGATAGAGTTTTGGTGTCCGCTGACTGGGAGGATCACTCCTTGGATGTGACTCAAAGGCCTCTTCCTCATGTGATTTCGGATCACTGTCCTCTTCTTGTGGAGGCAGGTGGTATGTCGAAGGGGAAGACCTCTTTTAAATTTGAGAATATGTGGCTCAAAATGAAGGGTTTTGTAGATCGAGTTCAGGAGTGGTGGAATGGACATCATTTTGTGGGGCCTCCTAGTTATGTTCTAGCCTGTAAATTCAAGGCTCTTAAGGGAGATTTGAAGCATTAGAATAAACATGTTTTTGGGGATGTGTCTTTTAGGAAGAAATGTTTGTTGTCTAAACTCTTGGATCTTGATTTGAGAGAAGGGGTGCAATCTTTGTCTCCGGCAGATAGAACAAGAAGAAGTCAGTGCTGAAACTGAGTATTTAGCTTCCTTGGAAGAGATTTCTTGGAGGCAAAAATCGAAAGCTCTGTTTTTAAAAGAAGGAGATAATAATACTGGATTTTTTCATAGGCTTGCCAATTCTCATAGACGAGCTAATACTATGAGAGGTGTGAAGGTTGATGGTATTTTGTATGAGGCGGAGATAGAGATTCAAGATCAAGCGGTGGATTTTTATGAGTCTTTATATCAAGAGTCAGAATCTTGGAGGCCCACCATTGATGGCCTAGAGTTTGCAAATCTAGATGAAACTAATCGGCTTTCCCTAGAAAGGGAGTTTAAGGAGGAGGAGATCATTGCGGCTCTTTAGGAAGCTGAGGGTGATAAGGCTCCTCACCCTGATGGCTTTACCATGGCCTTCTTCTAAAAGGGTCCGTTTGGTTGGAAGGGTGGAAAAGTGGGAGAATAGAAAAGATTTTATTTTCTCTCCTCTTTGTTTAGTTGGGAGTGGAAAAGTGGAAGGATAGAAAAAATGAGTTTGATAAATTTACTCATATACCCTTAATAAAGAATGATGCTTAATTAAAACAAAAAAAGTGACAAATAACCACACACAAAAAAAGAGCAATCACCCAAATTTTTTAAAAAATAAAAAATAATGTCCCAAAAAAAAAAGGCAATGTTACTACCCAAGAAAAAAAAAAAGGGCAACGTACTGCCCAGTGGAGAAGGAAAAAAAATAAAGGCAACTTGAAGAATGTGCACAAGGGCATTTTCGTCAATCAAGAAAAAATTCATCCAGGCCCAGGGAGAAAACACCTAGGTCCCACCATTTATTTTCCTTCCTCTCTGCCCAACCCAAGACACTCAAAAAAAGTTTTCCTTCTCATTTTCTCTCTAAAGTTTTCCATCCACCTTGTTGATGGCCTAGAGTTTGCAAATCTAGATGAAACTAATTGGCTTTCCCTAGAAAGGGAGTTTAAGAAGGAAGAGATCATTGCGGCTCTTCTAGAAGCTGAGGGTGATAAGGCTCCTAGCCCTGATGGCTTTATCATGGCCTTCTTCCGAAAATGTTGGTGTGTGCTTAAGAGGGATATTTTGGCTTTCTTTGCAGACTTCCATAAAGAATGTAAATTTTGAGAAATTTCTCAATGCCACCTTTTTGTATTTGATACCTAAGAAGACTAATGCAATTAATATTAGAGACTTTCGCCCTATTAGCCTTGTGGGTAGCTTGTATAAGCTTTTGTCAAAGGTGTTGGCACATAAACTTCGATTGGTATTAGATAAACTGATTTCCAACTCCCAAAACTCCTTTGTTGGGGGAAGACAGATTCTTGATTCCTTTCTTATTGCAAACGAATGCCTGGACAGTAGACCGAAGAGTGGAAATCCAGGTGTAATTGTTAAATTGGATATTGACAAGGCTTATGATCATGTGAACTAGAGTGCCTTGTTTTATCTTATGGAGGGGATGGGTTTTATGGAGAAGTGGGGGAGATGGATGAAGGTGTGTATTTCTACAGTTCGCTTTTCAGTGCTTATCAATAGGTCTCCAGCTGGTTTCTTTGGTAGTTCTCGTGGTCTTTGTCAAGGGGGTCCCTTATCTCCACTCTTGTTCTTGTTGGTGATGGAGGTGTTGAGTAGGTTGTTGAAGAAGACAAAAGATAGAGGCTTTCTTAGCGGTTTCCAAGCAAGCCCCACTGTGGGAGGAGGAGGTTTGCACATTTCTCATCTTTTGTTTGCTGATGATACTATTCTTTTTTGTAACGCTTCCAAGGAACAATTATTATATATTCGTATGGTTTTGATCTTCTTTGAATCTATCACAGGCTTGAAAGTAAATGTTGGTGAGTGAAATTGTGCCAGTTGGTGAAGTTGGGAATTAGGATGCTTTGGCCCGCATTTTATGTGGTAAGGTTGGCTGTTTGCCCATGACTTACTTGGGTATGCCTTTGGGGGCTCATTATAAGGATTCTTCAATTTGGAACCCTATTATAGAAAGGATGGAGAAAAAACTCTCAGATTGGAAACGGTTATATCTGTCAAAAGGTGATAGGCTTACTTTATTGAAGAGTACTTTATCAAGCCTTCCCACTTATTATTTTTGTTTACTATTCCACAACATGTGGCGAACAGATTAGAGAGGATCCAAAGGAATTTTCTATGGGGGAGATCTACTAATGTATTTAAATATTCACTTGTTGCTTGGGAAAAGGTTGTGTGGTCAGTGGAGGCAAGTGGTTTGGGAATCCGGAGGATTGGGTTGTTTAACCAAGCTTTACTAGGGAAGTGGCTTTGGCGCTTTGGGAAGGAGGCCACACACTTATGGCGTCAGGTCATAGCCTCCAAATATGGGGAAAGTAGTGGTCGCTGCTGCACTAGAGCTGTTAGAGGAACGCATGATTGTAAGATGTGGAAGAACATTAGGAAGGGGACAGAGAGTTTCTTTGGTCATGTGTTGTAAGCAGCGAGAGAGGGTTCTCATATTCGATTCTAGCATGATCTTTGGAGTATTCCTGCTTCTTTGAAAGAATTGTATCCGGAATTGTTTGCTTGTGTTGTGGATAAAGAAGCTAGGATTTCTAATATGGTTGAATTGCACCTGATGGGGGTGATAGAAGCTGGAACTTACTCTTCCACCGTGAGTTGAGTTTCAGGATTGGGAGACGGCAAGGTTTTATGCTTTCTTTGCACATATCTCATTCAAAATACCCATGGAAGGTGATGATACCATGGTTTGGCAATTGAATTGTAGTGGTGTCTTTGATGTACATTCTTTTTAAAATCATTATTGAAAGCTCCGCCGGTTTTTTTCCCTTGGCAATGCATTTGGAGTGTTAAGGTTCCTAGACGGGTATCTTTTTTCTTATGGACAGTTGCTAGGGGTGGGATTCTCACAATAGATAACCTTGTTAAGAAGAACTTGCCTCTTGTTAATTGGTGTTGCCTATGTCGGTGTGAGGAGGAAACCGTGAATCATTTATTACTACATTGCAAGTTTGTCCATACCTTGTGGAGTGAAGTCTTCTACTTGTTTGGAGTTCAGTGGGTGATGCCAAAGACAGTAGTCACTCTACTTTCTACATGGTGGAATTGGTTGGGCTTCATTCTTCCAATGTTTGGAATATGGTATCAACGTATTTTATGTGGTTAACTTGGAAGGAACGCAATGCCCAAACATTTGAGGACACTGAAAGAACTGTGGACCTATTGAAGTCTTTACTAACTAGGACTTTGTTTAAGTGGTCTCATATTTGGAGTTTTACGCATTGTACTTCTTTGCTTGATTTCATTAATTTTGTTAGCTTTTCCCTTTGATCTGTTTGTATTCATTTTTTTTCTTTATTATCAATAAAGTTTTTATTACCTATAAAAAAAAATAAAATCAACTCACTCTTTTTAACTGTTGCATTAATCGCCCACTTCTTCACGTGACTGAACCACCTCAAGCAACTCTCTCTCATTTTTTATCAATGGGAGTCACTCCTATCTTTAAGCAAATTCCTTTATTTCAAATTCTATATTTTATTTTGTATTTCCACTTATCCATCTTATTATTCTCATGTCAACTACACTCATTTTATGAACGTTCCTTCTTAATAGCCCAACATTCAGTACCATAGAGCATAGCTAGTCTCATAGTCTTAAGAAGTATTCTACGATCACATAATACTTCTAATGTGCTTCTCCATTTTATCCACCCTGCTCTATTGTATGATTCACATCTTCTTCAATCTCTCCATCCATACAAATTATTGATTTAAGTTTTTGAAAGCTCTCATCCCTTGGTATCTCTTGTTCTTCCAACCCCTTCATCTTTATGTTTTCTTTTACTAAACTTACATTCCATTGTGTCACCATCAAACCAAAATTCTGAAAGGAAGTCTTCTCAAAAATTTCTCACTTTGACTTTTGTGTAATATCATGAAAAGACAATGCTTTCAAGTTTGTTCTTCACATAATTGAGCTAGGAGCATTCTGGCATGTCATTAATTTTGATTGAAAACTTTCCTTGCTTAAATGTCAGTATGTCGCCATTTTATTGCAGAAATATCTTTCAATTTTGTGCCCCAAATTAAAAGCAATAAAAGGACAGGAAGATTACTAACTGGAAAAAGGCAGGAAAATTCAATCAAGCAAGGTGCACTGGCAGCTGGCAATTGCAGCAAAAACAGTTTGTTCAGTCAAATTCCTAAATGGGGATACAGCTGCACAATTAGCATCTAAGTCAAGTATATTCAACTTAAGTCACTGTAGCTGATTTGAGTTACCTGTGCATAGAGTATTACTTATTACATACAGCTTATCTCAACTAAGCCTTAATCCTAGAAATTGGAGTCGGGTTCATGCTTTAAATCCACGAATTTGATAAAACTTTACCTCTTACACAATTCTTAACTAAGACCTCATGTATTGGACCCTGAAAGGTTGATACAGGCTTTCTTTAAGTTATGAGATTATTTTAGGATTATTACTAAAGATCCACACTGCTCAAAGAGCTTCAATATTTGATACGAGAAAAACTTCTTTGGTGTCGAGGGTTTTTGCAAATACTTCTAGTGGGAGCTTTCACCTTCCAAATACTTCTCCAAGGTCCAGCATTTGGAAGGTAAGGTCCAGCATGGGGGGAATTCGCAATTTTTTCATAGAATCTAAGTCTTTTCAATTAGTTGTAGAGGAAGGGGGATGTTACTTTTTGTTACGAATTTTTGAGAGGGGCAAATACTTTATAAGATCAGTCTTCATGGGTAAGAATGCAGCACAATGGTTGATGACTCATATTGAACACATTGTTGTTGGGGCTGGACCCAAACAGTTTTTCTCACTCAGAGAAGGAGACACTGCCTTCACTCTCCAAAGGAGTTCCAACTCCTTCGGTCAATTCCTTCTTTTGACTGAACTCAAGGTTGGTGGGTCTAGGAGGTCGATTGTTATCCCTGCAGGGAGAGAGAAATATGGCTGGAGGGCTTTTGGCCTTGAGCTAAGAAAGAGTTTATTTCCTTCTCAATATGCAGCGGGTGGAGTTGGTCTTCCAAGGTTTATTCCTCAGGTGCTTAGGCATAAATTGGAGGCTCCTACATCCAAAACCTTTGCTGAAGCAGTGAAAGGCTCTCATGGAAGAGTAGAGAATAGAACGCAACTAGGTTTCACAGATAAGGGGAAGCTGACACAGGTAGGGGAGGAGAGGAGGGGGGCGAATCCAAGACTTACAGGTGCCAAGGTGGTGGATTTTCCGGTGAGCAAGCCTGCTAAGATGGAGCTGGGAGGCAGGGATGGGAGGGAGCAGTGCATTAATGAGGAGGCAGAGGTAGGTGAGCAAAATCTTGCTGATTTTAGTTTACGTTTCCCAAGCTCCATTTTGAATTCAAAAGCTGCTGACAAGGGGAAGAAGAGTGATGTAGGGAGACCATGCTGGACAGGGAGGGGTCTTATCGTGGAGGTTGACGTGAAAGGGAGGAGGCGGGTATTCTGGGACAGAAAGAAAGGGAGAGTTAAGAAACTCAGCTGGGTTTCACGGGCTATGGACAGGGACTGCAATAAAGGAGGTCCAAAGGACTCTTTATAGGCCACATGGGGAATCAACCAGGCTAAGGATAAGCTTGTCGTGGGCCAAGGCACAAGCCCACTGGTGGCCGATACACTTTTGAGCCCTTTTAACTCAGGTTTCTCTGGCCCAAGCTGTTTTGAAGTGGGTGAGTGTTCATCGCCTGGTGCAAGCATTTTAACCCAAGACCATGCGACAACGGCGCGGCTCATGGAGTCTCCCCAGCCCTTTGTCCTTGAGCCTGAGGCGCCGGACTGTTGTGCGAAGCCTCAGATGGAGGCCGACGGCCCCGTCTCCGGTGATTTCTGCTCCGATGAGCCCACGACGGTGCCGGGTAAGCTAAAGAAGGTGAGTAGCTCGAGGTTTGTGGCAAAGAAGTTCCTATCTGATCTTTTTTTAAGCTTTTCGAAGGCTGGGTTTTTGGATGTGGGTGTCAATGATGGGGTTAATGGTGGTTGGGTTAGACAAGATCAAACCAATTTAGCGGTGATACCCACGAAGGCAGTGTGTGCTGTCCCTGGGACGTGTGAGTTGGTGGATGTAGAAAAGGATTTTTCAGACACGGGTTTGGGTGGGGAGGATTTTTTGTCAGTCCCTCTGACGACCATCACGCCATCTGGGTTGGCTTTGTCAGTTGACTGCGGCTCTGAGGCAGCGGGAGGTGCAAATACGTTGGATATCTCTAAGTGGGTGAAGTACAGACTTCCTGGTTTTAGTAAACTGGTGGGGCTTCCTCTGTGTCGTCATGAGACGTTATGTATTGCTTTGCTACAACGGATCGAGAGGGAGACGGAGGCTGCCAAAGTGTTAAACAGGAATATTACAGCTCCTAGAAAAGCTGTTATCTGTAAGGAAAAAGGGAAGAGAGAGCTGAGGAACTTGGTTTCTTCGGTTAATTATGAAGGTAGGTAGAGTGTTGGTTGCTGAACTCTGTTAACAGTTGGGTAGTTCCTGTATCCATGAATTTAAAAATTCTCTCATGGAATGTCAGGGGTTTGAATGATCCTCAGAAACGGCTGGCTGTAAAAAATTTTCTGCGTCAGTGGAAGTGTGATGTAGTGTGCCTTCAAGAAACTAAGCTTTCGGGTTTGGATAGACAGATGGTTAGCAGTCTGTGGAGTTGTCCTTATGTGGATTGGGTGGCTTTAGATGCTGTCCAGACAGCCGGTGGGGTTCTGATGATGTGAGATAGAAGGGTTTTAGAACAGTCGGAGATGCTGGTGGGTTCCTTTTC
The DNA here is from genome assembly GCA_033629205.1 of Lithocarpus polystachyus. Lineage (NCBI taxonomy): Eukaryota > Viridiplantae > Streptophyta > Magnoliopsida > Fagales > Fagaceae > Lithocarpus > Lithocarpus polystachyus. The sequence continues at coordinate 9,059,608 of CM066163.1, read as the reverse complement.
TGTGTCAGTTCAGTGGCAAGGGGTGGAGGATGGCTTTATTTGGGCGTGCTCAGGGGTGTATGGCCCAAATAATAGTAATGCGAGGGGGCAAATGTGGGACGAGTTGGCTGGTACTCAGCAATACTGGACTGTTCCTTGGTGTTGCATTGGGGACTTTAATACGGTCCGTTTTCCAAGTGAACGGTCGGGTACTTCTCGTCTTACTCCGGCTATGGAACAGTTCTCGGAGTTCATTAAAGACCTTAATCTGATCGATCTGCCTTTGGAGGGAGGGCACTTTACTTGGTCTAGTGGGTCTGATCAGCCCTCGATGTCTAGGATAGACAGAGTATTGGTGTCTCATGATTGGGACGAGCACTATCCGGATGTGATCCAGCGGATTCTTCCTCGCCCAGTCTCAGATCATTTTCCAATTCTAGTGGAGGTTGGGGGAATGGCGAGGGGGAAGAGTCCATTTAGGTTCGAGAATATGTGGTTAAAGACGGACGGGTTTACAGATAGAGTGCACTCTTAGTGGAATCGACATTCCTTCTCTGGTACACCTAGCTACGTGTTTGCCAAAAAGTTGAAGGCTTTGAATGAAGATATCATTCAGTGGAACCGAAGTGAGTTTGGTCATGTTGGACGCAAAAAGTCTCAATTGTTGGAGGCCTTGAATCTTTTAGATGTCAAGGAAGGGGAGTTTGGCCTGTCTGAGGCAGAATCTTGTGAGAGAGCTTTGGTGAAATCTGAAGTTGAGCTTCTTCTCTCTTTGGAAGAAATCTCTTGGAGACAGAAATCGAGGTTGTTACATATTAAGGAAGGAGATAACAATACTAAATTCTTCCATAAGATGGCTAACTCTCGTAGAAGGCATAACCATCTAAGTATGTTGGAGGTGGATGGGGTGATCTATGAGGAGGAGTCCGAGGTAACTACTCAGGTAGTTCATTTTTATAAAGCTCTGTATCAGGAGACAGAGGAGTGGAGGCCCTTTGTGGAAGGCATGGAGTTTGATCAGTTAGATGGGTTGGAGAGGGGCTGGCTTGAAAGGAAGTTTGAAAATGAGGAGATTCTTTCAGCTATTAAAGAGTTGGAAGGAGATAAAGCCTCAGGTCTAGATGGCTTCTCTATGGCTTTTTTTCACCATTGTTGGAGAGTTGTGGAAAAGGATGTTTTAGCTGTCTTTGAGGAGTTTTACCAACACAGCAAGTTTAAGAAATCTTTGAATGCTACTTTCATAGCTCTTATTCCTAAGAAGAATGATGCATCCAATATTCGAGACTTCAGGCCAATTAGCCTGGTGGGGAGCTTGTACAAGATCTTGTCTAAGGTTCTGGCTAATCGTTTGAAAAAGGTTTTAGATCAGTTGATTTCTGAGTCTCAGAATAGTTTTGTGGGTGGCAGACAGATTCTTAACTCTGTTCTTATTGCCAATGAGTGCGTGGATAGCCGAATGAAGAGTAAGGTTCTGGGGGTTATTTGTAAACTCGACATTGAGAAAGCTTATGATCATGTGAACTGGGAGGCTCTTCTAGATCTATTGAAGAGAATGGGCTTTGGTGAGAAGTGGTGCAGTTGGATTCGCACCTATATCTCAACAGTCCAGTTCTCTATTCTGGTTAATGGGACTCCAGCTGATTTTTTTAGGAGCACGAGGGGTTTGAGACAAGGGGATCCACTATCTCCTTTGTTGTTTTTGGTAATGATGGAGGTTTTTAGCAGGATGTTAAAAAGAGTTGAAGGTGCTGGCTTGATTCGAGGTTTTAAGGCTGAGGGTAGATGGGGTGAAGGGGAATGTGTCTCTCATCTTCTGTTTGCGGATGATACTATTTTGTTTTGTGATGCGGATGTGGAGCAGATCCTTCATGTTCGGATGTTACTGTTTTGTTTTCAAGCTATGACAGGTTTGAAGGTTAATGTCTTAAAGAGTGAGATGGTTCCAATAGGGGAAGTTAATGATGTGCATGTCTTGGCAGAGATTTTGGGGTGTAGGATTGGGACATTGCCCATGTCCTATCTTGGTATGCCGTTGGGGGCTCCCCATAAGTCCCCCTCTATTTGGAACCCTATCTTGGAGAAAATTAAGCGGAAGTTGGCTAGGTGGAAGAAGCTTTATTTGTCAAAAGGTGGAAGACTGACGTTGCTCAAGAGTACGTTATCTAGTCTTCCAACTTACTATATGTCTCTTTTTACCATCCCCTCGCATGTGGCGAATAAGATTGAGAAAATGCAAAGGGACTTCTTGTGGGGGGATTCGAATGCTCATTTGGTGAGGTGGGATAAGGTGTGCGCACCTGTGGCGAATGGTGGTTTGGGTGTTAGGAAAGTAACTACTTTTAATAAAGCCTTACTAGGAAAGTGGTTATGGCGGTTTGGGATTGAGGAGACTCGTCTTTGGAGAAGGGTTGTAACCTTGAAGTTTGGGGAAGAGTGGAGGGGATGGTCATCCAAGCTGGGTAGGGGTGTTCATGGGTGTGGTTTGTGGAGAAGTATCCGGAAAGGTTGGGAGGTTTTTAGTAATAATATTCGGTTTGAGATAGGGGTGAGGGATAGAGTGAAGTTTTGGTCAGACCGGTGGTGTGGGGATTTACCTCTTCAGTTGTCCTTCCCGGTAGTGTATGGGATGGCTACTAATATAGAGGCATCCGTGGCCTCGTCTCTTGAACAGTTGGGGAACGAGGCTCAAAGAAGTTGGAATGTTTGCTTACTGAGGGAACCAAATGATTGGGAGTTGGGTGTTGTGGATGAATTTCTCCATTTCTTGGGATCTAATTTACCTCACACTGAGAACGGAGACCGTATGAGATGGAAGTTGACGAAGAACGGGGATTTTGACACTCGCTCGTTCTATACTAAGCTTAGAGGTCCCTTGCCTATTATTTTTCCTTGGAAAGGTATTTGGAAGGTCAAGGCTCCTCGGCGCGTTTCTTTCTTTGTTTGGACTGCAACGTGGGATAAGATTCTTACAGGGGATAATCTGCAGGGTAGAGGACTGGATTTTGTGGACTGGTGTATTATGTGTCGTTGTAATGGGGAGACAGTGGATCATTTGTTACTTCATTGTGAAAAAGCTTATCAGTTGTGGAGTTTGGTTTTTAGATCTTTTGGGATTTCTTGGGTCTTACCAAAATCGGTCGCGGATACCCTTTTTGGTTGGTGGAATTGGTTTGGAAAGCACTCTTCTAGCATTTGGAACATTGCTCCGTTGTGCGTAATGTGGTGTATTTGGAGGGAGCGAAATTGGCGTACTTTCGAGAAGGTAGAAAAATCTGAGGACCAGCTGCTTGCTTCTTTTAGTGGTTCTCTTTTTGATTGGTCAAGGGCTTGGGGACTCACCTCTAGTGACTCTCTCCCTTTATTCCTTAGTTCTCTCCTTTGTATCTAGCTTAGTTTAGCTTTTAGCTTTTTGTTTGTTCATTCTTTTCTCTGTATTCCTTGCTCTGCCTTATGAGCTTTTTCATGAGGTAGTTTTTGGTTAATACATTTTTCTTACTTATCAAAAAAAAAAAAAATTAATTGATAGATGCAGTTTAAGATTCTATGAACACTGGTCATCAATTTAATACACCAAAATAATGAGTAAAGACAGAAGATCCAAGAAATAACATTATATCTTTAAACAATCAATAATCTCAACCATTAGACACAAAACTATAATGTTAGGAATCATAACCTTTTCCAATGCGCCGCATTGAGGTAGCTTTTTGATTATACATCTTTCTTACTTGTCATAAAAAAATAAAGTAGCATTGGGGTTGCACTTTTGGACAATTGAAAGACCTGAAACAAGCCAAGAAACAGAGAATTACTACCCAGTATAGCATCCAGTTTTTTAAAAAAACACATTAATCAGAATTTCAGAATGCAGATATCCAGCTAAAAGTATTAGTTTGAGAGAGCACCAAATAAGTTTTATAGAGTAGAGAAGTTTTATTAGAGAAGAGTTTACTCTGAGAGATTGAGAGGAGGCTATTTTCTTTAGTTGCTTTCCCCCTTTTTTTCTCTTTTTGTTTGCTTTGATAGGTAAACTCAACTTTTTCTTTTTAGAAGAAAAGCTAAGATTTCTTGTTTACTGGCCACCAATGGTCCATCCCTCCCCAAAACAAAATAAGTATGATTATAATGGCCCTATTTGGTTCTGGTTGGGTTTGTTTTCATTTCTATTCTCATTTTCTCTTCTCAAATCCTGTACACATTTTCAGTTTGGCACCAATTTTCGGGTCTAGGTTTTTTTTTTTTTTTTTTCTCCTTATATCTTTTCAATTAAAAATTCACTACCACACCTACACCAATGGTAAAACCAAATCCAACAGCAGCCACCTCCATCACCACCACATCCCCCACCCACAACTAAACCACAATAATTTCTTGGTGAAATTTACCAAAAGGGTGTGGCTTCCCACTAGCACCATCCTTTCAATTTCATCTTCCTTAGTTAACAGTCGGTGAAAAGGCAACACTAGGATTACAAACAATTCCCAATGACCCAATTCATCAATTAAAACAATTTACTCAAAACATCAACCAAAACAAAAGTTCCACCCATTGATCGTCACAAGTTAGAATAAAACCAAAATTTCAAAATCAAAAAGAAAACATTCCCAATTTGTATATCCCCATAATTCAGCTAAAAAAAATATGAATTAGCAATCAAGAGAGAGAGAGAGAGAGAGTGAAGGAAAATGAGAGAGAGCCTTTGCGTGTGATTTTAGTATTTTACACGGGTCTTAATAGTGACAGATGGGTCCCTCTCTTATCCATTTTATTACGAGAGTGCCACTGACTTCATATTTGCTGAAAATGAAAATGCCAAAAAGTTTTTTTCATTTTCTGTAATCATACCCACATTTTTGGATCTTAAAAATGAAAACTAAGAACAAAAAACAAACCCAAACAAGTTTTTCACTGGTGAGTCCCACAGAAAACAGGAAATGAAAACAAAATACACCTTGTCTTCAAAGGAACAAAACATGGCCTGTACATCCTCCACGAAATCGCAAGAATCATTTTATTCTTTATCTGATTCATAGCATTTTATAAATAAACTATTTTTAAATAAACCATTTGGAACTAAATTTTGTAGTCATCTCCCAAATTTCACGGTTATACATGCAAAAAAAATCAGGTGTTTAACATGTGTGTGATATATCATATATCTCCCTTTTTTCTTTTTCTTTTTTGAGAAGAATATATCTCCTTCCTTATGCGTAATCTACTATTGTAATTGGCATTTAAAAACACAGCATTAAACAAAAAATAAACCTTTCCTCTCAGTTATATGCTACTTAATACTATAAAAACTTACCATCCACATGATCCCAATGATGATGGGTAACAAAGACAACTACCTTCCATGGCAAAGCAGAAACAATTTTTTGGAGCTGATCATGTAAACAACAATTTTATCAACACTGTTACTAAGAAAAAAATATTTTAAAAAAATTAGAAAGTAAGCATCATCTGCTGTAAGGGTGACTGCATATCATTTCATAGGTACATACAAGGACACATCTCTAATGGGTTGTTTGGATGGACGGAAAGTTGCAGGGAGTATACGGGAGGGGATGGGAGGTGTTTAATAAACCTTGCTTGGATTTTTTTTTTTTTTTTTAAAGGGAGTAGGAAGGGGTTTGTGGGGATTTGGAGGGGTAAGATACCCCTCCAAACCCCTCATTTTTTAATTCCCCCAAACTGGGGGAACTTGGAGGGCAAGGGGGCTGGAAGGTAACCCCTTAGTTTAAAAAAAATTTAAATTGTCAATTTATGCCTTTTTTTTCTGTTATTTTTTTTAGAATTTATATCTACTTCTTTTAATGAACATAGAGGGCTATAATTGTTAACTTATATGATTTTTATCATGTCCTCCTTCCCATTCAATTTTTAATACATCCAAACAAAGAAGAGGGGTATAGATATCCCTCCCCCTCTTAATTTGTAAAACATCCAAACAAGGGAAGGGATAACCATTCCCCTCCCCTCTCCTCTACTTACCCCCCATACCCTCTACTCCCCTTTCCCTACAAAACACTGTAAGACTACTGATCATTTTAACTGATGAATGTAAATTAAATAAAATAAAATAAATATGAATTAATCACAGCAACATACATCATCAAAACTATGTCCGATTACAAGATTAGTCATGTTAAAAAGTTTTAATACATAACAGAAGAGAACCAACATTTATGTTAGTTAAATCCTTAATTTTGTCAAATAAAACAAAAAATAAAAAGACAAGAAGTAGAGAAACTCTTAGAAAGCATGGAAACTACCAAGGATTTGATTACTGATCTCTTACTGTTCACAGCCTTGACAGCTGACAAGTTTTAAATAGGATCCTTCCCAGGAGAGTTCCAAATCCCAGTTTACGGTTACAAGTCAACCAAAATGTGCTGAAGGACAGATTCACAAATTCCATGGGAAGCCACATGACCTCTTGAAAAGGACCAATAGATTCTGTTGATGGCTAACATTAATATAAGACCAATTGGAGCTCCCAAATATCCAATAGCCAGATGGCATCCAGCTGATGTGAGACCAATTGATCCTCCAAGACCCACTAATGGCCTGAAAGCCACAAAAAGAGCCTTAGGCTCCATCAAACAAAGTTGCGATGAAATGTCAGGATTAATTTTCGTACAACCAAATATCTGCCAATTAAAGGAGGAAGTGCATTATATCCATACATCAGACAAAATAAAGGCTATATGGATTATTAGAAAGAGCAACCGATCCCAAAAGGAATGCTCTATAGGATGGAGCCCTAGTAAAGGAGCTTATTGACAGCCCTACATGAAGAGTTGTATTGGATCAAAACCGTCAGAATTTATCCAATACCCTTCCTTTTCTTAGGCACTCCCATTTTTAAAGGGACACATCAAAAGTGTGCCAGACACAGAGCTATAATTTGGTTCAGAGGTGGAGGAACTTATCCAAAAGCCACTAGTACTACTTTTCTTTGACACTTCCATTTTATAAGACAGCACTGTTACTTAAGAAAGAGCAAAGATAGCTTCCGAGGACAGGGAAAATGTTGGAACTCTGCCAACCAGGTAATCCACAAGAGCGAGAACAAGATTCTTACTTTCTTTTATAAGACAGCACTGTTAAACAAGAAAGAGCAAAGATAGTTTCCAAGGACAGGGAAAATGGTGAAACTCTGCCAAGCAGGTAATCCACAAGAACGAGAACAGGATTCTTACTTCCTTTTTTTAGCACTCCCATTTTTAAAGGGACACATCAAAAGTGTGCCAGATACAGAGCTATAATTTGGTTCAAAGGTGTAGGAACTTATCCCAAAGCCGCTACTTCATTGACGCTTCCATTTTATAAGACAGCACAGTTACTCAAGAAAGTGCAAAAATAGCTTCCAAGGACAGTAAAAATGGTGGAACTCTGCCAAGCAGGTAATCCGCAAGAATGAGAACAGGATTCTCACTTTCGTATAAATGGAAAACAATGGTTATAAAATTAGCCTCATGTTTCTTTTTCCCTTTTTATAATTTGAAAGTGACACAAGTTTTTCCCATAAAATGTATTCAAGTAGGAAATCCACGAGTATGTAAGAAGCCCACAGTACGGGACAACAATAAAATATCCTATTTCACACATTATTGAGTTCACTAAATCCACAGATGGTTTTTGAGAATGAGAATGTCAAGCAGAATAACATACTAAAAATCATCTGTCAAAAAGGCAGCAGCGTCTCAGCATAGCAAAAGAAATTATACCTCTTCATGGAATTCAGGCCTACATCCTGGATCCACTATCAATGCATCCCCACAAGCAACAAAACTATTGTTCTCACTTTCATTTGAAACATTTTCAGGTGCAAATATGATCAAGTTTATTGTACGGAAAGGCTTTGCTGTCTTACTTCCAATTGGTACAAGTTTAACACCAGGAGGATACTCCTGGAAAAAAGAATGGAAGATATATTAACATGATGCATGTGGGCAACTATACAGAGGAATCCCCTTACAATGCGTTTGGATAACAGGATTTGGATTTGGGTGATTAAAATCCAAATAACTTGTTTGGATGCTTTAAAAAAAGTCCAGGATTTGAATTTGACAAATCCAACAAAGATTTTAAACATTTAAAATTCTTGGATTTGAAATGATATCTAAAATAAATGAATTTGAAATCATGGCATTTCAAATATATTGATTTAGAATCAAAATCAAATCCAAATTCAAGTTTTCAAACGCAAACTTATGTTTGAGTAGAAGTCTAAATGTTAAAAAATGACAACACTCTCAGTATTTGAATATGGTATACATCTTGATTCAGAATCTGTTTCTTGAACATCATCTTCAAACTTTAGACAGATAGGTATTAGATTTAGGCAAAAATAGAAGCAACTTTATGGAATAGAACTTGCAATAAGCTCTAGTCAAAAACTTTTATATTGAACGTTAGTATAAGAATTCTAACTTACAATTAGAATACCAAGAAGCAAAATGAAATCATCCTTTGTCAGAAAGGGGGAAGGGGGGCAATTCTTTACGTAATGGCAAAGGGGTGCAGATACCCCCAAAATATAAAAAGAACTACCAAGGGGTTTCAAACATGATTCCTTTGGAATTTAATTGTCTAAGCACCAAATTTCCTTTTCACATTTCTGCTTCCAAAAAAATTACCAAAAAATAAAAGTAAATTTATGGGCCATTCAAAATCATTCTAATGACCCTCAAAAGTGAGGGTCATATCACTGCTTCCGCTTTCCAGATTATCCCTGAACTTTTAACACCCAGTGATTTGACAGCAGATCATTCCTTGCAACTGAATGTTTTATTTTTGCTCCATCTAGAAATGGCACTAATTCACAAGATGACAAACCTGATGCTGTAAGATGGATGGGACTTTCTGATCTGTAGGTTGAATTGAGTCATTTACAAGACCAACAACTATCAGAGGCCCCACACAATCACTGCTTGGTTTTACTTCCAGAAGCCAGCTTAGACAGCTTTGGATTGACATCCACTTGCACCACTCTGCTAATATATACTTCATATTAGTTCCATATCACATACAAGATATAGAATTTGCTATAAAAGTAATAAACTGCTTAAAATGAGATTCAAATATTCACATCAAGGAAGGATGGCGATTATTGATTAGAAATACCAAGACTGTGATCAGCAAAACATGCTACCTTGTTTCTTCTTTAGGTAAGCAATAAAATTTTGTCAGGAAAGTCCAATAACACAGAACAGATGACATAATTTCTCACTTAACTTCTACAAATCTTTACTCAGCTCCAAAATTCTTCATGTGATTAAGAAATTCTCCCAATTAAATCAAGATATAAAAGTGTCAAAGACCCAGCATCCACATGAATAGACAAGCTCTTAAAGCAAGAACTAAAAAAATTAGTTTGATTCTCAAATGTGTTTAATGTAAGACCCAATAAAGACATCCCTCATATTTAGCATTGCAAAAAATATTAAACTTGTATCTGATAATTTAAAAAATTAATAAAGCATATATATATATATATATATATATATATATATATAAACAAACCTTGTAAATTTCGATCCCCTGCCAGCAATTTTCCCATAATAAAAAAAGTATGAGCCGGCAGCCCTGGTCCAAACTCAGCTTACTCCACATACTTCCAAAACTTCCATTCTCCACCATCAGTTACCTCAAACCCCACTTGTTCCAATACCTATAAATATCCCAAATTCACAACTGTAAAATTCAAAACAACTCACATTTTCTCTGCATTGTTAAAAAATCAAATACAGCTAAATTTTACACACATAAGGTTTAACTTCTCACTAAATACTAACCCAACATCATTATAAAAATAAATAAAAATTGTGCATTTAAATGGCTTTATTATAAACGAAACTCAAAATACAAAAATTACATGGTTACAATCTGAATCACATATGGTGAAAATATAACATTTTGAACACAGTTTCCAAATAAAATTTAAAAAAAAAAATAGAAAAGGAAAAAGGGTTTACCTTTGTGAGAGCAGAATGGAGATCGAAGTTGGTCAAATTAATGGATTGGGCGCCTTTGACAACGACCAGAGACTCAGAATTTCTGTCAAGAAGGTTCAATTGCGTGGAGGGCAAGTCCCAGAGATCAGAATCCACGTAGGAATCGTACTCCTCGTCATTGAACCAAATTCATTAGTGGCCTTTCAACATATTGATGATACCAACCATGCCTTAGTCCCAAATTTTAAGATCAACAAAAGGCTGCTATATTGATGATCAATCTTATTTTATTGGCTATGGTATTTTTCCATCTTACCCTTCAATTTGTTTGCACCATGTTATATTAAAGGGAGGATTGGTAAGATTAGTATCATATTGTGTGCTTGTGTGTATATATGTTAAAGGTTTCTTTCAAATTACAGCGACTACCTCAAATCCTTGTAAATTATATTGCAGCCTAGTACTAGGCTGCTGGTATGGCATTTTGACTGATGAAAAATTTGAGTGTGGCCTAGCTTTTGGGGAGCTTTAATAGTTAAAGACTACTTTGAATTGTGATCAATAATTTTTGTTAAGGATAATCATGAACTCTCACTGTTTCACTTGAAAGAGTGAAAAACCTAATCTGTACAAACTCATGTTTGAACATAACCTGCAATTGTGTAAGCACATGGCCCATGTTTCAACTTTATTATGTTCATCTGTGCTCTGCTGTTCAATAGCATACCACGAATTGTATGCATACATCACAAGAAAGCTTAATGAACACACTAATTTACAGAAGAAAGCTTCTTAAATTCCATTGAAAATATCATTAAGCAATATCAGTACAACTTGCTCACTAACTCACAGACCACAATATCAAACAAGTCACTGATCCTAAATCTAATCCCTAATGGCCTGTTTGGGAGTTAAAAAAAAAAGAGGGAGAGTAGAGTAGAAAGATAAAGAGTAATTCAATTACCTTGTTTGAAAGTTTTTTAAAGAAAGAGGGGGATATATAAGAATTTTAACTACCTCTAACCTCTCATTTTAAATTCCTTTAAATTATATCCTTTATTTTTAATTTCTTTAAATTAGAGAGATTAGAAAGAGCTAGAGAGAGAGAGAGAGAGAGAGAGAGTAATGTGAATAAATTATTAGTCAATTGAATTCTATAATTAAAAGACTAATTAGAGAATTCATCTTTAAACTATTAAAGGACTAATTATTCAATTCTCCCTTACTAATTTTAAAACATCCAAACAATGTAGAGAGAGAGAGCCATTCTCCTCCACTCTCTTTAAACTTCCAAACATGCCATAAGAAACGAAAGCAGGAGTAATGGCACCGTTGCTAATAGCAAAGCAGCTTGCTCATACGCCAGTAGACCCGAACCCACCCTCGCCTCTAACCGTGGCGTCCGAATCCTCAACCTCGATCACATCAGGTGTCATGATCTTCTCAATAATCAACTGTGCAATCCTATCACCCACTTTCACCTCAAAGTCAACATCCGAATGGTTAAACAGTATAACCCCCACTGGACCCCTGTAGTCAGCATCGATCACACCTGCACCCACATCGATGGAGTGCTTCCACGCCAATCCAGACCTTGGCGCTACATAATCACAAATACCCATTTCACTAAAACTCCAAAAAACACTCAATAACACCTTTAAGACACAGGAGAGAGAAATTACCAACACGAGCGTAAGTTCCTTCAGGGATTGCAATGCTCAGATCGGTTGGAACCAATGCTTTTCCTCGTGCTGGTACTTTAGTCTCCGTTGCACTGCACAAATCATAAAAACCCCACAAACAATTTTTTCTTTTTTCTTTTTTCTTTTTTTGATGAAGAAAATTTGAAAATATTGTGGATTATATGTGTATATATATACCTGGAGAGATCGTAGCCAGCAGAGAGAGGAGAGCCTCTGGAAGGCAAAACAGCTTTCTCAGAAAGCTTTTTCACTCTGAGTAGTGAAACGGGGTCCCTCAAGATTTCAGCAGCGACGCCGTTTTGGCCAAGCTTTGGGATCTTCAGCGATGGTTCTTTGATTTCGGGGCTGTGGTTTTGGAGATCTGGCTGAGCCATGGTGAGGGCTTTAGAGAAGGAACGATTGAGAAATGGGTATTTGCAAAAGCTGAGATTTAGGAACTGAAGAAAAGATGGGTTGCGTTTAAACAGAGGGGTTGCCACCAAAAATGGAGATTCGCGGGTTTTGGCGCCAAGCTTTCCCGCCATTTGCTTGTAGCGACTCATGGTTTTGAAACCCGGACTGGACCGTACGGTCCGACGGGTTAACCGGAAACCGTTCATCATCTTTTACCTCCAAAACCGATATGTGTAGAAAAAGCAGCGGACCCTACGAACCGCAGTTGACGGTTCTTAGAGGTTCAACCAAGTCAGATTTTTAATTTTTTTGATACTTACAGCCATTGTTGATGCTTCTCAACCACGGTGAGATGCTGTCAGATCTTGAGCTTGCATCTCCATTTCTTCTTCTTCTCCTCTCTCTTTCTTTCTGCGTTTTTGCCGTTTCTGCATTTTTGCTCTTCTGAAGTCTGCTATTCTTTGAAGATGAGACGATGAAGATGAACTTTTTTAGTTTTTTCTATCTCGGTCTCCTAATAGAAAGTAAATGCTCGGCTGTCAAATTGTAAAGTGTCAACACCTACTTCTTTTTTACCTGTAGCAAATGCTTTGGGCTTGTATTAGTATTGTTAGAGCATTCACAGCAGTGGTACTAAATAGTTATATTGCTAAAAATATAACTATTTAGCACTACCTTTTAACAAAAACAAGACTGCAGCAGTGGAGCTATATTTAAAAAATATAGCTCCACAGCTACAGTACACATCTATATTTAGATGTGTACTGTAGCTCAAAGCTAAAAAAAAAAAATATTTTTTTATTCACCCCTCAAATAAAAAATTTTTTCCGCTGTCTCTCCTCTCAGCTCTCTCCTCTCAAACCCCAGCTCTCTCCTCTCGCTCTCTCCTCTCAAACTCCAGCTCTCAAACTCCAGCTCTCTCCTCTCAAACTCCAGCTCAAACTCTCTCAGCTCTCTGCTCTCTCAAACTCTCAGCTCGCCGATCCCACCCGTCGCCCATCGCCGATCCCACCCGTCGCCGATCCCACCCGTCGCCCAAGCCCAAGCCGATCGCACCCGTCGCCCAAGCCCATCGCCGACCCACCCGTCGCCCAAGCCCATCGCCGATCCCATCGTCCATCGCCGATCCATCGCCGATGCCCAAGCCGTCGCCCATCGCCGATCCTATCGCCCATCACCGATCGCCGATCGCCCATCGCTGTGCTGGTTTTTTTTTTTTTTTTTTTTTTTTTTTTTTTTTTTTTTTTTTCTGCTGTGAACTGCTGTTTGCTGTGGTGGTGGTGATGGTTGTGCTATGGTGGTGGTGATGGTTGTGCTGAAGTTTGCTGTGGTCTCACCGATCTTCATCGGGTTTTTTTTTTTTTTTTTTTTTTTTTTTTTTTTTTTTTTTTCTGCTGTGAACTGCTGTTTGCTGTAGTGGTGGTGATGGTTGTGCTGTGGTGGCAGTGATGGTTGTGCTGTGGTGGCGGTGGTGATGGCTGTGCTTGCTGTGAAATTTTTTATTATTATTGTAATAAATTTTTTATATTATTTTAATCAAATAGTTAAAAATATAGATGTACTGCTGTGGAGTGTGAGGAGGTAATAGCTAAAATTATAGATAAAGTGGCTTTTAGATGATAGAAATATACATCCACTGCTGTGGATGCTCTTAGTGTTTGTTTCTTAAAAAGAAATTAAAAATAATTATCCTACGTTAAATTGTAGGATAATTTGTTCTGTCCACTCTTAAAAGTAATTATAGTTTTTAAATAAAGTTATAGCATACTTTTGTGTTAGAATTACTTCTTTTTTTTTTTTTTTGTAATGTAAATTTGTGTTAAAACTCCTTTTTTCTCCCTCTTATGTGTATACGATTGTTTCTAAAAAAATAATAATAATAATTTTTTAACGGGAAGACTGCCAATCTTCCATATTTTACAATTTTGTTTTTTAAATAGACTTGGGCTGTTGGGAAAAACTTAGATTAATTTAAATATAGGCTTGCACAAAAATGTTAATTATATATATATATATATATATATATATATATATACGGCAAAACTTAAATACATACTTTAGGTGCTGTTTATTGGATTCTTTTTTTAGAATTTAATCATATTCAACTATGTGACTACTTAACTAAAAAATACACTTCCATCACACCATAAAAAATCCACGTGACAGAATTTTAAGAGGATAACCTAAGAAACAGCACCTAAATACTGTATATAGGTCTTACTCACATATATATATATATATATATATATTAGCCTTATTTCACGTGCACGAGGCTCTTTTTGAAATAAAGATAAATTAATTTATGATTATAACCTCATTTTTATAATTTATGAATAAAGATAAATTAATTAAATTATGGGCATTTTTGAAATAAAAAAAAAACAATGACTAACTTTTTGAATCCTCTTAATATATATAGATATATATATTTCATCTCTTCACTAAATTAAAACAATTTTCATTATGTTATCAACTCCCTTGATTAAGAAACTTGATATCTAATTTATGTTTTCTTATAATTTAATATCTCAGATTTGTCTTTATGAAAGTTATGATATAAAAAAAAACATTTGAAAGATAAATTTCAATATTTATTTTGGCTATTTTACTCATTTTTCTCCTTTATTAATGTGCGCACCAAAGTGGAAGAATGGATGGGCCAACCTTCACTCGGGCTCACAACCTATTTTTTGATGTAGGCTTTGGATTTCTCACTTCAGGTGGTCCACTATCTTGAGACCTTGTGTCCCTTCCCTCCCCCTCTGCTTTCTATTCCTTTTTACAATGTCCTCACCTTCTTCTTACTTTCTACCCTCTTTGCTCCATCCCATTTTTCTTCCCAAGCTCCTCTTATTTATACCCCCAAAATTAGTGAGGTGTTATGATTACCCTGATGGTTAGTGGAAGGAGAGGCCCAATGTTATCGTGGCTAAGTGGGTGTTTAGGTGGGAGTGGGACGAGGCGAAAATGGCCTTGGAACCAGTTCCCATTTCAGTGTTTGCTCGGCATTATGGGACCTAAGGAGTTGCTGGACATGTGCACGAGTAGCTCCAATGTCTGGGAGGTTGTTCACTTGGGCGCGCCCCCAAATAAATGAGGTGTGACACGTGTAGAACATCAACTGTCTGACGGGTTCAAGTTAACCCAATGCCCGGGAACAAGACCGCACGGGCCGTTTTGCTGGAATGGGGCTTGAGGTCTCAATGGGCCCGGGTACCCAGCACCGTACAATTAACTTAATATATTTATTTTTAAAAAAATTAAATTAATTATGACATCATTGTAGTTTGACCTCAGTTCAACTTCAGTCTGGCTTTCAAACCTTGAGTGTTTGGTACAGTGTTTAAAAACATGTGTTTTGTTGTTCGAAAAAATGTGTGAAAATACGTATAAGTGAAAAAGTATATGAAAATACGTGTAATGTTATTTAAAAACTGAAAATGTGTATTTGAGTGAGTGTACCAAACACCCCTCTCCTTTTAAGTTTTAACTTAGGTTGCTCAGTCCGAGCTGTGTCCAACTGAGCTGCACTCTTCTCAATCTAATGAAATTTGCTACGTTACATTACATTACTCAATTATTTTTCGTATTATACATTAATATATAGCCCACTCTGCTGCTTATACGGGCTTTGTTTTATTTCATAAAAAAATGGGCTTTCTTTTAACATATATAGCATTATTGCCCATTTCCATCTTAGAAATCATGGACCTGGACCTGGACCTTGTTGTCCCCAAGGTGAACGGAGCCCCAGCTTGTTTTGTGTAATTAAATTCATGACCATTCAGAAAATTAATAATAAGATTATCATTATTAATAAAAATATATAGTCAACAATGATACCAGTATACCACCTTGGTACATGATGACTTGATATTTGGAGTCACCGTCACGTATGTAATGTAACAGTATACAAATGAGAATTCATTTTCATAATTCTATGTGAGTGTCGTTACATGTGTAACAATGATATAAAATTATTTTTTAATTGATATTATTCATACCTTGTAGCATACATAAATGCATGTCAAAATTAATATCATCATAAATGTTATTTATTATTCAATCCATAAAATCATTCATTTTTGTGTTTTTAAAATAACAAATAATTAATAATAAAAAAATATTAGCAGTTTACTTATGAGATTTGAAGCTTCTCCTTATGTCACGGTGAAAAAAACTACACTGCACGCCCATATCAAGTATTAAACCTTTAACATAATCTAGGCGGTGTACAATGGTTAATGCATTTTGTGTTGCAAGTTTTGCATTTAGATCTTGTGTGTTATTATGCTTTTTTTATGTGTGCATATTGTGTTATTGTGCATTTTAACCAAATGCATGTTCGAAAAGTTTTTTAAAGCACTTTATTATATGCATGTTTTAAGATCTCAGAATAAGGCACCCTCTTAATGTCTCAAACTTTATTTATCTAATCTTATTATATGCATGTTGCCTGCCATTATCGCGTTGCCGACAAGTAGAGTGTTAACTATTGTAATTGAACTCCAACTTGGTGAACGCCAGACGTCAAGTTGCGTTTGGATTCTGTTTTTTTTTTTTTTTTTTTTTTTTTTTTTTAATATAAATGTGTGAATAGTACCGTGAAACCCATTTTTAATGAAAGTTTTTGTGGAAAAAAAAAATTTTTTGAGTCTCGTGAACAATGCATGAGACCCACTGACAGACACATTTTTGTTGGTCAAAGAGGTAGTGGGTCCCGTACACATTGCTCGGGACCCACTAACAAGTCTGTATCCCACATGAAATGCTAGTAAAAAAAGAAAAAGAAAAAAAAAAAGGAAGGTCGAAATGCAAATGCAAAACGCATTGCTTTTTAACTATCCAAACGAATACCAAGTGTGAATAGAACCCAAAAAAGGAAGTTTACTGATTTAATTAACATCAAAATCAAATGGTTCGTTTAAAATCACTTCTTCTTTTTTCTTTTTTTCTTTTCCTGAGAAACAAAGACACACACACACATGACAAAAAAAAGAGGTTTTACGTTCTAATACAAAGGTACACCACAACTCCACTAAAAAATCATGATAACTTTTAAGGAATGACGGGACAAGTTATACTACTATCATATATGATAAGTTTTATATGTTGAAGCGAGCCTTAATTGTTCTGTGGACATCTAAACTTTAGGCTGCGTTTGTTTTGGCTGTGAAGGAAATCAAGAAAACATTTTACACTGTGCTTGCTGTTTGGGATGTTTAGAAAATTCGATTAAATCGAAAATCTCATTCATTTACCGTAAAATATGTGGGCCTTGAGTGTAAAATAAATTGCACTTCTATTTTACTTACAAACCATTTCCAGCTGAGAGAAAGAGAGAGAGAGAGAAAAAAAAAGAAAAAAAAAAAGAGAAAGATTGAACCGAGTCTGATCGTCGTCGCCACGCTCTAGATCATTTCGTCACCACTGCCCTTTGGGTTAGATCATCTCCTCTCGATCTCGTCACCGCCACTCGCCAATCTGCATTCTCTCTCTTGCCCTCCGACCAACCAAAGCCAGATTAGACAGTACATGTCATTGATCTAGTGTCTTCTCTCTCTCTCATCTCACTTTTTTTCTCTAACCCGAACCAAACCCTCTACTAGGTTTTGTGTCTAATTTTCATTTTCTTTGATCTTTGATTTTGTTGTTGTTGTGGTGGTGTGGGTGGTGGTGTTTTGTGTAGTGTAGGTGGTGGCATTTTGGTGGGCAGTCTTGGATTTTGTGTGGTATGGTGGTGGGTTTTGTGTAGATGGTGGTGGATTTTATGTAAGTAGTGATGGCAATGGAGCAGTGTTGCTGGGTTTTTTTCCCTCTTCTCGATTTGGATTTTGTGTGGGTGGTGGTGCGTTGTGCTTGTCCTTTGTGGTGGTGGTTGGTGATTGGCTTGGGTTTACATTTTCTGAAAATAGATTTTTTACATCAAGACCAAATGTAATAAATAAATTTCCAGTGTAATTTTCACAACACAGTCAAACAACATAAATATTTTCCTTTACATAAAATATTTTCAACTGAAAAATATTTTACATTTGGAAAACATTTTACATATTGCCAAACGCAGCCTTAATAATTTTGTTGTGATGTCTAAGGCTAAAAAATAAGTTAAAATATCTTATTATAGATAATGTTGGTTGGGGAATGTCGATTGGATGATTTTGTAATGCTCATACATTTCATACCATTAATTTTTTTTTAATGAATTATACCATCTTTTACTTAGGCTGCATATTTGTTTCCCTGTGAAATAGTTTACAACAAAAAATGCTGAAAACAATTGTTTTCTAGTGTTTGGTTAATTAGTTTGATTCTTGAACATGCTCGAGTTTTTTTTTTTCTTTTTTGGTTAGTGTTTGGCTCCACACACAAAAAAAAAACTAAATAATTAAATATATCAATTCAGAAATTCATACTAGGTCAAAGCAAATTACAACAAATTATACATAAATCAAATTAGGCACACCCAAATGCTAGCCATTTCATCAAATGATAATAATAATAACTAGCATCATCACATGCGCTCCGCACATGTGATGGGGCTTTTTTATTTATTTATTTTTAGTTTAATATAAATTTTCAATTTGAATTAATCTATTATTAGTGAGGTTTCATAAGAGGGAATGTTTAAAAAACTAAAGTTTATGATTTGAAATGGAGTAAACCGTTGGGTTTAGTGTGTGTTAGTTTTTAGGGAAAAATGTATCAAATGTGCGTGGGATATATTTAAATAGAGAGCGTGCTAATTTTTAGGAAAAAAGTTTTTCTTGTAGTTTTTTTTTTTAATTTCTTGAATTATAGTTTGAACCCCATTTTTTTATTATTTAAGAATAAAAATTATCTAATTAGATTATGAGTATTTTTGACATTTTATAAAGTCATAACTAATTTTCCAAATTTTCTTAATATATAGAGATATAGAAATAACTAATGTTTTGAATCCTCTTAATATATTGTGATAATAAACTCATATGGACTAAATTGCATTGTTGGATGATGTCTTCAGCGGGGATGGACTACATCAAAGTAATGACGCCTTTGACTAGGTGGATTGTAGCAAAGTAGCAACAATGATGACTTCAACGATGAAATTGCAGACAATTAAGGGATGGTAAAATTGTGAAGAAATGATAAAACAAGCTTGAGACGACGACTTGATGTTGGCACCGCTGCCACCTCCTTCAAGTGAGTTTGGTGGGTTACTGGAAAAGCACGTTATTACAAAAGATAGGGGGCTCGGCTTCGATGTGAGCGAGAGAGATGTTTTGAAAATATGTTTTACAATCTTTTTGGGCATAAACCATTTTTCAAATTGTACAACTATATTAAACAACCAAAAACATATTTAGGGATCACTACAAAAAACGGGGCCTTTAGGCCCCGTTTTTTTGGGCCGCGTTTGCAAAAACGCGGCCCAAAACGAACTGAAGCCGCGTTTTTAAAAACACGGCTTCAGTCCTTTCAATGGGCCGCGTTTTTGCGAACGCGGCCCAAAATTAGGCCTGAGGCCGCGTTTTTAGACGCGGCCTCAACCTTTTACTGAAGCCGCGTTTTTAAAAATGCGGCTTCAGTTTGAATGGGGCCGTGTTTATTAAAACGCGGCCCGCGTTTTGCCTATAGCCGCGTGTTAGACACGCGGCTTTAGGCTCTATATATATAAGTTTGACCGGGTTGAGCAAATTTTTTGCTCAACCCTAGCCCACATCATGTTGAGCTGGGACTACACCCTCCAGAGCTGGGTTTGTGTTCTTCCACACACATCAGAGATGGAGATGGAGATGGAGACCGATCGGAGATGGAGATGGAGGTCTCCATCTCCGATCCCAATCCAAAGGAAAGTCATGCAAGGGATGTCTCTACTACTCGTCTCTGCAAAGATCCAAATCCAAGAACCCCACTTGCGTTGGCATCCCCAAAACCCTCCACCAAGGTCAATCTCTCTATAATCCCATTTTTTTAAAATTTTTTGATTCATTGATTCTTATGATGATGCTTGTGGGTCTGTTTGGTTGCCGAGAAAATCAAGGAAATTTGAAAGAAAATTCTGGGTTTTCTTTTTTGTGCTGCGTTTGCTTACTCAAGTCTGATTCTTGATGGGTTTTTTGCATTTTTGGATTAGAAAAGTGGATGTTGTTATTTTGATTTGATTGTTGTTGTTTCTTGGGTATATTTCCCGGAATCCAAACAGTGAAATAGGTTTTGGTTGTGATTATTTTGATATCCTTAAGTGGTAGCTTAAGATGATTTCTGGTTTTGGATGCAATATATGTGGTGGGCTGATGTAAAGTTTTGTGTTTTTGTTTTTAAATAATGTAAAATACATACTGTTACTTGAGCATTAATGGCACTAGTTTGGTTCCAATGTTGTAATTTATGTAGAATGGCTGAAAATGTTGAGGGAATAAAGTACTGGAAAAATAAAAATAGTGTTCTATGCTGAAATCAAATGCTTTTGTGCCAGGGCTTTTCTTTATTTTGGGGGTGGGGGTGCTTCTTTGATTGCTTTTCTTTAAGTTTTGACCTTCTGAACCATTGTGGAAGTATTTTACTTTTGTACATAGCAAATTGATGATTTGGTTGTGAAATTTGTAAGCTTCTTCAAATTTATCACCCTTATAATGGAAAACTTCAACACTTACTGAACTGCTCAAAAAAAAAAAAATTATGAAAAAGCAATAAATATAAATATATTTATTGCTTTTTCAGATTTTTTTTTTTTGAATATTTTTGGCAGTAGCCGCGTTTTAAACGTGGCCTAAGGTAGAATGGTCTTAGGCCACGTTTATAACGCGGCCATTGACCTTAGTCTTAGGCTGCGTTTAAAACGCGGCCATAGACCTTGGTTTTAGGCCACGTTTTTAAAAGTGCGGCAATAGACCCCGGAGGCCTATAGTTGCGGGGTTTAGGCCACATTTAAAAACGCGGCCTAAAAAAAACGCGGCCATAGCCCTATTGGTCCTATAGCCGCGTTTTTAAAACGCGGCCTAAAGTCTTTTTTTGTTGTTGAAAGCTTTTATTGAAATAACCACTCGAAAATGCTGGGGAAAAAAAAAACATTTTATTACAAACAAACATAGCAAAGAACGACATCTCTAATTACCATGTATCCACAATCCCGTTTTTTTTTTTAATTAAAAAAAGCTAAATTGCAAATTACATATTTAAAGTTTTTGGGTGTACAGATTATACACTATGGCATTTTAGAATTTGGATTATACCTCCTGAAATTTAGGAGTGTTTGGATTTTATCCTTGAAATTCTATTATGTTTGCATTAACAATCTCTCCATCCATGTTTTTCGTTCAGTGCCACATAAATTTGCCACACATATTTAATTTATCCAATAAAATGATGTCACATCATTTTTGTAACCTGAAAAAATTAAATAATTTTATTGAATGAAATAAACACAATATATGAGTGTTTGGATTTTACCCTTGAAGTTCTATTATGCTTGCATCAACAACCTCTCCGTCCATTTTTTTATTCAGTGCCACATAAGTTTGTCATACATATTTAGTTTATCCAATAAAATAATGGTCATCATTTTTGTAGTCTAAATAAATTAAATAGTTTATTGAATGAACTAAACACAAGTGACAAGTTTATGCGATACTTAGGTTGTGTTTGTTTTGGGTGTAAAGGAAAATTGGAAAACATTTTACACCAATATGATGTTGTTTGGCAACTTGGGTAAAGAAGGTCAAACTGAAAATTAATGTGTTTGACCGTAAAATAACCCACCCACACCTGTAAAATATTTTACACACTGATATTCCCTTTAAACCATTTACACTCCTCTAGAAAAAATAATTTCTCCTCACTCTCATTCTCATCACCCACGAGTCACGCCAAGCCTAAGCCGAAGGACGGAGAGATTAGGCACCAGTGAAGCCCAAATCATTGTCCTCAGCCCATAGCTTTGCCATTATGCATGCAAGCCCTACAATTTGGGTCATATCGTCTCCTCACGATCTCGTCGCCGCCACCCATGATCGATCTTGTATTTTTTTCCTCTCAATCTTGTTGCCGACGCCTCTAGATCGACACATCCATGATCGATCTCGTCGTTTTTTTTCTCTTGATCTCATCGTCGTCGCCTCTAGATTGACACATCCATGACCAATCTCGTCGTTTTTTCCTCTTGATCTCATCGTCGTTGCCTCTGGATCAACCCACCCATGACTGATCTCTATCTCTTTCTCGATCTACCTCTTTCTTTCCTTTAATTGCTCACTCTTTCTTCCTCCCTCTCTCAGTTTGACAGATGATGATGATGTTTAATGAATGATTTTGTTTTGAATCTTGTTTCTTTAAGTTCATACATCGAAATTCTCTATGATAAAATTTGTTTGGAAGCTGATAAAATGTGAGAAATTATTAGGAAAAAAACATTTTTAGAATGCAACAAAACACCTAAATATATTTTCCAAAGCAATTTTCAGAATACAAACAAACACTTGAAAATATTTTTATTTTCCAACAATATTTTACACTTGAAAAATATATTACATGCTACCAAACAGAGTCTTAATAGAAAATATGGATGGAAATAGTTGTTGATGAAAACAAAATAAAACTTCAAGAGTAAAATTTAAACCCTAAAACTCCTGAGTGTAAAATCCAAACATCTCCAAGCATCAAGAATAGAGTTTAAACCCTAAAACTTTAACATTTAAAATCTAAACACCGTTAAATTCTAAAGATATAGTTTACAGTTTAACCAAAAAAAAAGAAAAAAAAAACCCCAAAAGCCACAACCAAAAAGAAAAGTCATACAATGCTGTCGTTACGAATTCCTAACACGGCGGGTTAATGGCGCAGTGCGCACCCCTCACAATAAACCCACAACACACGATATAATTCACATTGGACCATCTATTCCTCCCCACCACGAAGTCGCGTACATAACACGAAGGTAACCTTTCCAAAGACATCAAACCCAAGCCCGTAATTTCATCCTTAACCGTGCATCCACTTGATATTCCAACGCGTGTGGATAATACACCCAGATAATCAGTAGAACTCGTCGAACATAAACTAAGAGGTGGTCAGGCATCAAAAAAATCTCACACTTTTTTCTAACCTAAACGCTAAGTGACAATCCCTTATCCTACACCCACTCATTTATCTTCCGTTCTTGCCTTAACCTATATTCCTCTCCCCTCCGTGCATTTGCTCTCTCCACACCTCCTTCAAGCGTTTTTAACTATCTAAGCACAAAAAAAAGGCTTCATTTGTCTATCTCTCCTTCGAAGCTTTCGCCGATCATCCATGGCCGACCGCACCGACTCCGATTCCCGCCGCCACAACCACCACCACCTCTCCGTCACGCCGCCGCCCCAGCAGATCTCCAAAGGTATTGTTTCGAGTTCTAATTCTCCGAAGCTTCAATTTTGTTCGTTTTCGATTCTTTCTCGCCGCGACTCTCGGTTCCGCACAAAACCCTAGCTTAGCTAAGTGATGCGAGCTGTTCTTGTTGATTTTACTGTATAGAAAAATGCGTCCCTCCGTTGATGTGAATAATTATAGGCATTGAGTTTAGGTTTCTTGAACTTAGGGTTTTGGTTAGTATAAGGTAATGCGTTTTGCTATTATCGATTTGATTCTTGGAACGAAGAGGAAAATAATCTTGCTTCGAAATAGTTAGTTACTGATACTTGCATTAGTTAAAAAAATGTTATTTTATATTTTTTGAGTTTTTTAATTAATTTCAAAAGTGTAAAAAGTCTGTTTGTTTGTTTGTCGTCTTTTTCTTGAATTTTATGCTACACTCAATGTCACTGCATTGGAAAGATCGGTTTTTAATATTTTTAATATTTTTTGCTTTTTTTTTTTGTTACTTAAGGGTTTTACTAAGCTGATCGTCTTGTTTGATTTTCGGAAGTTGCAACATTACTGTGAAGAATTCAAGCGCGATATACTAGAGGCGATGCTTTGAATAGAGAACATTATTTTCAATTTGAGATTTTTCAGAGATTTTAATTTTTTTTGCGTTTAAGCCAGTGTCTGGGATAAAATGTGTTACGGCATTTGACTACAAATGGTGGCATTATGGCTTAAATTTTATTCAAACTCGCTTCCGTGTACATGTTGAGATTTGTGTTGCTTGGGGACTTTTTGCAGTTGATATGTGTTGCTTGGGAACTTTTTGCAATTGCAGCATGATAACAAAGGGGCAGAATCTCTAAGAACAAGCTACTTATTTATATGCTGCACTTTAAGTTAGTTCTTAGTTGTTGCCCATTAGTGGACTGTCATTTAAATGGGTTTGTTGTTCATTGCCTTGTAGTTTATGGCTTCCCTATTCATTGTTTGTTTTGTGCAAGTTGTATTAGCTCTTGGTCACTCTCTACTCTGTTTCATTCCCACTCATCTATTTGGAATGGCAGTTATTGTTATGGTGAAGTTGGATTAGTCCAGAAAAGAAGTTGGAAAACAGAGAGAAAATTCTAAGAGTAAGGAGAGTTGATCATGCAACAAATTTCTTGGGATTTGGGAGCTAGAAATTAGGTATTCTAAGTACCTAAACATGGGATGTAGCCCAACTTATGAAAAGTATCAAAGTGGAGGTCTTGCTGTTATAGCTAATCTTTTTTATAATAAAAAGATGTTCTTTGATCATTTTGCTCTATAGTGTCTTATAACTCCACCCAATTTCATTGTTTTGTTCTAGAATTTTGGAGCAAAATTATCTTGTTTAGAAGGCTGGCATCTGACTCGTAAATATTGCTATATCTTTATATGCCAAGGGTTGATTGGAAAGAAGATATTAGAATCCACTGGAAATTTATATAGCTTCACAATGTGAAAATTCTGCATTTTTTATCTGCAAGGTTTTACATCGCTTCACACATTTGAAATTCATTCAGGCATTGAATGCCATATATTTTGGTTGCATCTATGAACTTCTTGTTCTCAACCTAGTTTCTTAAGTTTCTCTATGTCAAGAAAATGTCATGTTTGGAATTTCTTATTCGTTTTAACCAGTGGGTTAACCTCTCATTAAGATCATAATATAGACAAGGAGGACTTTTTTTATTAACCTTTCTGTTTGGTATATGCAATGGCAACTGTATATTTTATCTAATTTGTACAATGCCATGTATTTGTTGAGCCAAAAGTGAAAGGAAAATTTTCTTAATCCCCCGTGGTATTGCCGTAAAAACTCCCGTTTATTAAAATTTGGTTACAAAAAATGTCACACCTATTAATTTGTTGGCTATTTATTATTTGTTGTTTCTGTATATGAGAAATTTAGTTCCTGTATTTTTTGTATGCTGTGATTAAGTAATTTGCTTAGTAGCTATAGATATACTTTAAACCTTGAAGATTTCTTGGAAAGTTTTTAAAGCCACCCAGAAAGACATGTATAATTTGATTGGAATCTAGTTATCTAAAATAATAATAATAATAATAATAATAATAATAATAATAATAATAATAATAATAATAATTTGATTGAAACCAGGCTTCCCTTCTATACTAAAAATGTGATTGCTTGATTGTTTGTTAATTAGCTTATGCCAAGAGCTTTGTAACTCAACTGGTTGACACCTTCTAATGTTTCCAATGGAGATTCAAATCCCCCCAACCCCCGATTATCAAATCATCAAAAAAAGAAGTTTGTAATGAGGGAAATAGGGAAGAATAAGATGACTTGGGGAAAAACAATGAAATACATTTGCTGTGTATTCACCTAAGATGGAAGGGACTGAGATATAATGTTTCCTTAGAGTTTTATTATTATTAATTTTATTTAGTGCATTTGCTATGTCCTTCGTAGATCCACAAGATCATTTTTGCAAGATTGTAACATGTATTGATGCTTGGGATCTTTGTTATCCAGTACTATTTTGAGTTGTTGCTCTTGATTGGATGATGTTTAGCTCTTTATTTGTTGGTCACGGTCTTATGGAAGCCACTGTTGCTAGCTTTTTGATTTATATTGTGACACCAACTAAATCTAAGGTGTTTAGATGGTAAAAGTGTTGTTGGACAACATAGTCGAGCTCTAAATAATTGTAAAGAATCTATCTTTTGTTTATGGTCTAGACTCTATGAAACATGGCTTGTTGAGTACTTGAGTTACTGATTGAAGCATTGCAGTTCTCGGTTGTATTTATTTTTTGTATAAAATATATGTTTCTTCAGTGCTTGGAAGTTGGGAGGGACCTTTAATACAATAGTTTTCATTGATGATTATTACTCAAAGGGGGACCATCAAATAGGAATATAAATTGGTGTTTGACTGAACTCTTGTAAATGCATGGGTGGGTTGTGGATCAATCATCATCTTCTTGGCCTGCTCTTTTTGCTATTATGATGAGAGTCTCTGTTTGATCAACCAATTAAATTTTACAATATCTTAACCGTTTAAACTTTTAGGACAATTTGTAATTTGTCATGGTATCAGGGCAGGAGGTCTTGGGTTCTAACTTTGCCTCCATATTACCTCCCATTTAAAAAATTGCCATGTGTTGGGCCCCACTTAATAAGGGTGGTTTAGGCCCACGCGTGAAGTTGGAGTATTAGATTAAATTACCCATTATCTAACTATTTAAGCTTTTGAAAAAATTGGTAATTTATTAGTTACAAATCATGCATTATGGTTCTGTGGGATAGACATAAGAGTATATTTTGTAACCTTAAAGTAGTTCTGGTGTTTACTCTTATTGTAGAGTTCGAATCGTACGGCAAAACCAAAAATTTCTACTATACTACATAGTTTTGAAGATAAAAAGATTTCATGATTTCCTTTGTAGCTTTAGCATACTTAGGGTGATCTCTTCCTAATAAATGCCTTTCCTCCCCTCACCAAAAAAAAAAAACAAAAAGACCCCTTTATTTTTGGCATTTAACTCCATTATGGTGCTTTATCACGCGTCACATTACTGACTAATGCTTTACAATGGTTCTAACAAAAAATTTTATGTTTATTTTTGTGAAGATGAGTGATTCTATTATTAGCAATATGATACAGTGTGTTTGTGGTGTCCATCATTGTGGTGACCTTCCAGATTCTGCTTTGGTTAATTTTCAAATTTTTTGTTTTAAATTTAATGTTAGTATTACCTTCAAGGGCTAGTTTGGCGATATAAGTAACTTGTGCCTTGCAGTTGGTTGCCCATATCTGGGGTTGACCCTGTCCCCATCAAAGGTTGGCTCAAATTTGTTATTATAATTGATCTTTCTGTTTGATTTGTGCAGATGTTCAAGGGTCTGAAAATGCTAATCCAATTTTACTTCAAGGGCCTGACAATGTTATTCCACTTTCACCACAGTGGCTTCTTCCAAAGCCAGGGGAGAGTAAGCCTGGAATAGGAAATGTGGTGTGTTGTCACTACTTTTAACAGTATATTTATCTGCCTGAAAAGTGGGCATACTTTCAAACCAAAGTTTATATGTGCCATGTTTTCACTTACTGGGATGTATATGTTATCAGCATGTGATCTTACCTCTCTTTTTTTTTTTTTTTTTTTTCTTTTTCTTTTTCTTAATTCAGGAAAACCATTTCAGCCCCCATCCAGCTTATGGCAATCGCTCAGATATCATGAAGTCATCGGGAAATGGTGAGGATATGCATGAAACCCATAAGAAAAAGGATGTTTTCAGGCCATCTCTGCTTGACATGGAAAGCGGTCGCCGCGATCGCTGGCGTGATGAAGAAAGAGACACTAATTCCTCCATCCGCAAAGATCGTTGGAGGGATGGAGACAAAGACCTTGGTGACATTCGTAGGGCGGATCGTTGGATGGAAAATTCGTCCACAAGACACCCTGGAGAAGCACGTCGTGTTCCATCTGACCGGTGGTCTGACTCGAGTAACAGGGATGCCAATCATGATCAACGACGTGAGAGCAAATGGAACACGCGTTGGGGGCCCGATGATAAGGAGACTGAAAGTTTGCATGAGAAGTGGCTTGACTCTAGCAAAGATGGTGATGTGCATGTCGAAAAGGGGTTGTCTCATGTTGCCAATCATGGAAAGGATGAGAGGGAGGGGGATCATTATCGGCCATGGAGATCTAGTTCCTTACAAAGCCGAGGACGGGGGGAGCCTCCGCATCACCAAAGCCTAACGCCAAACAAACAAGTTCCTACATTTTCTCATGGTCGTGGGCGTGGGGAAAGTACTCCCCCGACCTTTTCTCTAGGACGCGGACGAGGCAGCTATGGTGGCAGCTCCATAAACAAGCGTTCTCAACCTTTAGGAACTGGGGCAGACTCAGTTGAGAGTAGTCATGGGGAGCCTTACCACTTAAGATATAGTAAGAAAAAGTTGCTTGATGTATACAGAATGACTGATATGAGTTCAAATCGAAAATTAGTTGATGGGATTGCACAAGGGCCTTACCTTACTCAAGATGGACCATTAGAGCCCTTGGCATTATATGCACCAGAATCTGAGGAATTGGTAATTTTATTTATGAGTTATTTTTTGTGAATACTTTTGATACTCTCAGCAGTTGATTTGATTTATTTCTTCTTGAGTAGGCTGTTTTAAAGGGAATTGACAAAGGGGACGTTGTAAGTAGTGGTGCACCACAGATTACTAAAGATGGAAGGACATCAACAGATTTTACACAGTCAAGACGGACCAAGCTTGGTAGGTTCACATTACCAAGATGTCTTAAAATAGTAACTTGCACATATTTTTAGGTAAGGATTAACTTTTATTGGTACTGTAATGTCTCAGCAGGAAGTAGGGAGGATATACCACTTGCTTCTGATGATTACAAAGATGAAAGCACTGAAAATTCAAGAGTTGGTTCTGCAGAAGGCTCCTCCTATGACAGGCACACACACTATCCTGGAACCAACTCAAAAATGGAAACCCCATGGGATCATAAGACATTCTCTGATAACAAGTTTAAAGCTGAAGGTATGCTGACGCCAAAATAAAAAAGAAAAAGAACAGCCACTTTTCCATATGGTCTGATTACACTATGCTTTGCAAGATTATAATAATTTAATTTGGTTCGACTCTTGATTTAGGTTGAATTTTATTTTGTTTTGTTTGTTTTTTTCAAAAAAAAAAAAAAAAAAAATCTGTTGCTATTTTCTGAGTTCCATAACAATGTGGACCCTGGCTATTTTGATTTCAACTTTAATGTGTGATTTGGGTAGGAGTTGAGATCCTTCTTTTCTTAATATCTAGATGGTACACTATCTGTATCTCATAAGAATAAAAACATGTCTCCATTTAAGTGTGTATTGTTATGGTGTTTCTTTGTATTCTCTATCTGCAGGTTTTAGAGAAGATAGTGATGCCTATAGGAAGGTCGAGGATGTGCCCATTTATAGGGAATCAAGTCTCCCAGGGAATTCTTCTGTTCCTGCCACCACATGGCGAGCCCCTCCACTGGGGGAACGCTCACATAACACCTTGCATGATTGGAGAGAGTTTACAAATGATGGCAGGTCAAGGTCCTCTGATATGGGCTGGTCAGATTCATCCAAGGAACCAACTAATGATTGGGAAAGTAATTTGGGTAACCCATCTGAAACAAAAGACGAAACCAAGTGGCAATCCCGTGAGGATCCCATTCTTAAGAGACAGCTATCTGGAGTTATGGACAAGGAACATGAAGCCAGGAAAGCTGCTCAGTCTTCTCCAGAGGAGTTAGTGCTTTATTATAAAGATCCACAGGGAAGAATTCAAGGCCCTTTTAGTGGGAGTGACATTATTTCATGGTTCGAGAATGGATATTTTGGCTTAGATTTGCCAGTCAGCATAAGCCCGAGTGATTTGCCGTGGTCATCACTTGGTGATGTTATGCCCCATTTACGAGCTAAAGCTGGGCCTCCACCTGGATTTACTGCACCAAAACAGAACGAATTTGCGGATGCATCTAGCAGGCCAAACTTCAGTACCTTTGGTAACCTTCACACTGGCTTAAATGAAATTGATATTATGAGGAGCGAACCCAGGCAAAGGCAAGGGCAAGGGCAAGGGCAAGGTTCGACAACAGAAGCTGAGAATAGATTTCTGGAGTCACTGATGTCTGGTAGTATGAGCAGTTCACCACTGGAGAAGTTTGCCTTTTCTGAAGGTTTGTTCTTTTTTATGAATTTTCTTTTTAAATATATTTTGGATTGTAAATGTAAGTGCATATTGTGGCCAATGAGCTCTATCTCAAATGATACTTCTCTTTTAAGAATTGATGGAATCTGAGGTCATGGGTTCTGAATCTACTAGGTGTTTATGTAACTTACCAATTAAAAAAATGCAAGGGCATGTTATGCTTTAGCCAAGCGATGTATCAATACCATATAGCAGGTTAATTTCACTTGGATAATTTTGTTTAATTTGTAGGTATGCAAGGATATAGTGGAAATAATTCTAATAGTATGCCCCCTTCGGGAGTAGATGGTGGAAACAACCTTTACTTGTTGGCAAAGAGAATGGCTCTTGAACGGCAGAGGTCCTTAACAAATCCTTATCCATATTGGCCTGGAAGAGATGCTACATCCTTGGTTTCAAAGTCCGATGTTGTCCCAGACTCCCCAATGCCACATTCAAAGCTTCTATCTTCCATAAATGACAATCCTATTCAGCCTCATTCTCAAAATGCTGACTTCTTGTCCCTTGTCCAAGGCTTATCTGACCGGTCATCTTCTGGTGGAAATAATGGTCTTGCTGGTTGGTCGAATTTTCCTGTCCAAGGTGGAACAGATCCACTTCAGAATAAGATTGACTTTCATCATGATCAGAATTTCCCTCCCCAAGCTTTCGGGATCCAACAACAGAGGCTGCAACCACAAAACCAACCATCTTTAACAAATCCAGTTGCCCAAGCTATAGAAAATCCATCTGGTATTTTTACTCCAGAAAAGTTACTATCATCTGGTTTATCACAAGATCCACAAGTATTAAATATGCTGCAACAACAGTATTTGTTGCAGTTACATTCGCAGGCACCGGTTCCAACACAGCAGATGTTATTGTTGGATAAACTCTTATTGCTTAAGCAGCAACAGAAACAGGAGGAGCAGCAACAGTTATTACGGCAACAGCAATTACTTTCTCAGGTTCTTTCAGAGCATCAACCTCACCAGCATTTTGGTGAGCCATCTTTTGGGCAGTTACAGGCAGCTGCAATACCAACAGGGAATGCATCTGTTGATCCTTCTCGGCTACAGCCATCTCCAGAGATGTTTCAGGTAGGGCCACGGATGCCAATTCCCAGTATGCAAGATGACCACAATACTAACTTTGTGAAATTGCCTCCACAAGTTAATCAGGATGTCAATTATAGTGCAAGTCCTGAAGTCTCTTCTTTAAATCTACCTCATCAATTATTTGGGAATATTACACCTCAAAAAACTTGGGGTGCTGCTGTTCCAAAAGAAACCGCTGATACCCGTCGTAAAGAATTGTTGCCGAGGTCTTCGTTTGTTGAAACCTCCCCTTTGTTTGAAACCATGAACATATCTGCGGAGGAGCCTCAGCTTGTGCAGAAATCTGTCCCTGATTCTGAATTGCATGATCCTAGAACTCCGGAGCAGACATCAGATGACACTTCAAGGGCCGACAGAAATGCCGCGACTGTGACCACTGAACATATTGCAGTATCCATACCTCCTAAAAGTGCTGTTGCTGTGTCATCAGCAGGAATTTGTGAGAGTGAAGTGCCTGCGCTCGAGCATACCAATGATGCAAAGGTTCAGTCTACTGGTTTGCTTGAAGAACATCAAGAGCCCTCTATGGTGACAGAAGTTAAGAATGTTGAAGTGCGTGAGCCAAGAAAAGCTTCTGAGAAGAAGTCTAAGAAGCAAAAGTCTTCCAAGTCGCACTCCTCTTCTGACCAGGTAAAGGAAGGACCTAAGGCTTCGCTTTTGCAATTAAAGCAATCTGAAATTAATAAGCAGAGTGTCGAGACAGACCTTGATGCTGGAGATGCACTATATGGAACATCTCCGCAGAGGACAAGAGATAACAGAGACACGAAAGTTGAAATTGCTACTGTGGAAAGTGTGGGATTCCAGCAAGGACAAAGCTTTATGCCTGCAAGAGTTTTGGCAGATGACAGCAGAACTGTTGAAGTCAAGAGTGAATTGGGAGTACTTGGGTCTGCCTCAGTGCAGAATACCCAGACACATACTGGACAACGAGCTTGGAAGCCTGCTCCTGGTTTCAAGCCTAAGTCATTGTTGGAAATTCAACAGGAAGAACAAAGGAAGGCACATACAGAAATGGTGGTATCTGAGATCACAACTTCTGTCAACTCCATGAGTTTGCCAACTCCTTGGGCTGGAGTTGTGGCCAATCCGGACTCAAAAATATCTAGAGAATCTCACAAAGATGCGGGGAATATCGAGTTAGGTCTAGGGCAATCTGTAGGCTCTGTGAATCAAAAGAACAGTAAGAGCCATTTACATGATATATTGGCAGAAGAAGTTTTGGCGAAGTCTAGTGAAAGAGATGTAAATGTTCCTGACAGTGTATCTAGTCTGGCTACCCCACAAGTTACGACCACCCATTTGGAATCTGTAGATGATGATAACTTTATTGAGGCTAAAGACACTAAAAAGAGTCGCAAAAAGTCAGCAAAATCTAAGGGTGCTGGAGCTAAGGCCCCAGTATCGCTACCTTCTGCTGATGTTACTGTTGGTTCAAGTCCCATTGAGAAAGGCAAAAGCTCTCGTCAAACACAGCAGGAGAAGGAACTATTGTCTGCCATCCCATCAGGGCCTTCTCTGGGAGACTTTGTTCTTTGGAAGGGTGAGTCAGCAAATTCTTCCCCGTCCCCTGCATGGTCTACTGACTCTGGGAAGCCTACTAAACCTACATCTTTAAGGGACATCCAAAAGGAGCAGGAGAAAAGAGCCTCTTCTACCCATGCTGCAAATCAGATCTCAACTCCACAAAAATCCCAGCCATCTGTGTCTGCCCGCACCAGTGCTCCGTTATGGTCTCTTTCTGCTGCTTCTCCTGCTAAAGCTGCATCTCCAATCCAAATCAATTCCCATGCTTCTCAGTCAAAATATAAAGGAGATGATGACCTATTTTGGGGTCCAATTGATCAATCAAAGCAAGAAACTAAGCAGTATGATTTTTATTCTCTCTGATCTTATGTTATTTAGTTTTGGATTGTGTCTAGTAATAGTGAATTAAATACCATAGAAACTTATTCTGGGTAAGTTGTGGAGTAATGATAGCATTCCCCATGGTCAATATCAAGTATTAACAAAGCCTTCTTCTGAACCACTTGGCACTGTTGTGGAAAGTTTGTCTGGCTATTCCACTCTATGGCCATTTTATAAAGATCAGACCTGAGAGTTTAATCAAAAAATTTAGTATAGTCACGTTTATAAAGATCATGTATGCTGCATCTTGTCATTGGTTTTCATTTTTCTCAACTGATTTTTATTGGTATGTTACAGACCCAATGGGTTTTGAAGTCACGACCTCACCCTCCACCCACATGTTAGCTATATTGCATTGGCTGCATTTGATTTTGCCTATTACTATCATGTCCATCCGTTGAATCAATTAAGAACCATACTCATTTGTCTTTCATATTATTAATATATTAGTCTGATGAGATTTGGTTGTAATCGTTGAAAAGTGACAGTTTGCTGTTTTCCTGTAAGCAGGGTGGATTTCCCTCATCTTGCAAGCCAGGGCAATAGGGTAATGAAAAGTACTCCTGTCAAAGGAACTTCAGCTGGATCGTTAAGCCGACAAAAATCAATTGGTGGCAAACCTGCTGAACAATCTCTTTCATCCTCACCTGCCCCTGCCCAGGCTTACCTAAAAGGGAAAAGAGATGCCATGACCAATCATTCAGGTAAACCTTTGCATGATTGGTTATCCTCTCATCACGTATACTGTCCATTAACCTATTTTTTTGACTGGTCTTTTTTCTCTTTCCAGAGGCCATGGACTTCAGAGATTGGTGCGAGAGTGAGTGTCTCAGGCTTATTGGGACAAACGGTAAGCTTGATTTCACTCGTTGCCTGAAATTTTATATGTAAAATATTTCAAATACATGAAATTTGAGTGTATTGGCTACGGAAAAACAAGGATACTAATCCCAAGGGTAGCACAATTAGCCAGGTACAACTCAGTGGAGGTTATTAGTTCATATCTCCCTTGTCCTTCTTATTGGGGCCAAAACTCACTCCTAATATATATATATATATATATATATATATATATATATATATATATATAATATATCACTTCAAAATTTTCCTAATTAAAAAAAAAATTATTATAAGGTTACTAGGAAATTATGCTTTGCAATTTGCATTAGCCCAGAAATTTAACAATATAAAAAGGTTGGTATGGCTTGCCAGATGTTGTCCATTGGCCTTTTTAATGCTGGGAAAGTGATTGGCCTAGTTTTGTTCCTCTTGCAATGTCTCAATGGTTCAAATTGCACTTGCTGGTCCAGTAATCTTTAAATTTGCTAGCTTTTGAGCCCAGAAGTAATTGAACTTTTAGTTTTACCTAATGCAATGCCATTTTTCTTTCATACTTGCTAGATACGAGTGTCCTTGAATTTTGCTTGAAGCAGTCCAGATCAGAGGCTGAGATGCTTCTGGTTGAGAACCTTGGATCATGTGATCCTGATCATGAGTTCATTGACAAATTCCTCAACTACAAGGAGTTATTACCAGCAGATGTCCTTGAAATTGCATTTCAAAGTCGGAATGATCAGGTCTCTGGATTCAGTACCAGAGATGTGAGTTCGGGCAATGCAGATGTTGGGGACATTGATCGAGATACCAAAATGGGCCCTGATGGGTCCATGAAAGGGGGAGGAAAAAAGAAGGGGAAGAAAGGAAAGAAGGTTAGCCCCGCTGTTTTGGGATTTAATGTTGTTAGCAACCGGATCATGATGGGTGAGATTCAGAGTGCTGAAGATTAGGAGTGGTTCTCAATCTAGAGCCAATTGTAAATACGTTTTGGCTTTAACTGTTTGTAAATGGTTTTTTGACTCTAGGATTTTTGTTTCCCTTCATAGAGCAACTGGGCGGAACTGTTGATATCTGCTCAAGCAGATGTCAAGTCCGAAGTTAGGGTACTTTGTTTTCTGTTTTTTTGGTCACACAACCTGAGCAAGGTATATTTTTAAATCAAGGTTACCTTAATTCATGAACTTTATTTCCTCATTTTGCCCTCTTTCTGCCGTATATTGTGTTGCTGACTTATGGTTCCGTGCAAAAAGTCTATGACCACACATTTTGCCGCATCTGAAATATGTAGTAAGTGGTAATTGGATTACATTTTACCAGGTAACAATGGTGGACCTATGTGTAAGGGGTGTAATTCAATCACAATTTTACACTTATGCAAGCTGTGGCAAAATATACAGTCTTAAAATAACCTTTTGGTGTTGTACCTTAGGTTGTATAGTTAAATTTAATAATGTAATTGCATTGACGAATAAATGATTTGGATTATGTGGTTCAATTTGCAATACATGATTAAATTTAAACAATCGTGTAAAAAAATCATATCAGCACAGCATATTATTAATAAATAATTTAAAAAAATATAAAGTTGGCTGCCTGGCTGGGACGGTTTTGAAGGATGAAAATCTCTCACGCCCAGTATTAAACCTGAAACCTGGAAAAAAAAAAAAAAAATAAAGTCCTACTTGTACATTCGTCTGACCTACCTGTGAAAACCATACCCAACCCTTTGGGTAGAGCGGTTTAAGATCCGGTGCAATTTTCAAATTTCTTTCACAAAAGTTTAGGGTCCGGCGTTTGACTTTTTTTTTAGACTCTTTCATATTATGCCACATAAGCTTTAATAATCTCATAAATTTTCACATCTTTTTTTTTTTTTTTTTTTTTTAATTTCTTTATTAATTTGACACTTTTTTTTAATTCATTATTTATTTGACAAAAACTAATCAAATATCAACCATTCTTTTTAATATCCAATACATAACTTGTATTTACGCCACTAGTTGATATTCTGTGCGATGCACGGGTATCGTACAAATTTATTTTAAAATATTTTCTAAAAAACTATATATTTTTTATATGAAATTATCTTTATGACCATGCATAATACTTATTATTAATATTGCTACCTCTACCATGGAACATGTGTGAGGCGCATGAGATACCAGCTCCCTCTACCATTGCTCCCAACCAAGAATTGCCTTCCTCAGATTGAAGCATCTAAATCTAAATTTCTCTCCCTTTGCAACTCAATGCTGCAATGAGCGACTTATTATCATCATAAATCAAAACTCCTATTTTTGTTTTATTCTTTTAAAATAGCTCCATCAAAGTTTATTTTGAATGACAACTTTTAAGGAGGTTGCTATTTATATTTGATTGGACAAATGTGTAGAGATAAAAAATTATATTACCTAATCCATTGAATCTGGCTCTTATAATTCTACATTGAACTTAGTTCTTGATGAACAACTATTAAGTAGACTGATATTTATGCTTAACTGGTCAAATGTGTAGAGACAAATAATCATATTACCCAACCCATTGAATCTGACTCTTGCAAATCTACATTGAACTTTGTTCTTATGCAAAAAAAAAAGTTAATTGAAAAGTTATCGTTGACTCTATCTAAAGCATTTAAAGTAATAAAGGCATATTAAAGATTTAAGTTGTTTGGCCAATATAAAACATTAGCCCATTGTTTGGAATTCAATGGAAAGAGCATAATTTTTGTTATACTCTTGATTGCATGTGTATCAATTGTTGCCAAAGAAACTAAATATGAGTAAAAGCTAATATCATAATTCAAATCAATAGTAAAAAACAAAAAAGATAAAAACATTTTTGAATATGGCTTAATGCATTCTCATATTCATGGAACAACAAATCAATAGATACTAATTTAACTGATTACACTAATTATATTTTTAATCCATTAGAGTATGTTACAAACTTTCAATAACATAAGCGCTTGTTGAATAAAATCTCTCTAATAAAAAAACTTACATATCTCAAGATATGACACTACCAAGCTACCCTTGATGGTTCTTCCAGCCAAAATCAATCTTGAGCACAAAAACTTCAAAACTATACATTAAAATTATTAGCTACAATGTAAAAAGATTAGACTGCATGCATTTTTTATATTTTTAAGAAATGCTTTTTTAAATTGTTTTTGGCCATTTAGTAACTTTAGCTCATTGAGGTAAATGTTAGCATACTTAATTTATTTATGATAGATATATGTTTGTGTGGTTTCTCTTTAAACATGTATCTTGTTGCAATCATCAAAATGTTCATGAGGGCTAAAACTTTTTAAACCTAAAATGAAAATGAGCACATAACAACCTCAATTTTAATATATCTTTACGAAAGTTACTCTTTTGAATGTATAAGATCAACCAACAAACACAATAAAATCAAATTGTGTATAATGAAATTGAAGCATCAGCTTTACACCTATACGGCTATACTAACATGAAAAACCAAAAGGAAAAAGGACCAAGAAAACAACAGTTGAGTTCATTCCATTGAAGTTGAAATGATAGATCCTTCTACTCATCGAGCAATACATTGATGAGTTTAGAAAGTTTTATATCTATCAAAAACAAAATGTAGAAACACAAATAATTAGAAAAAACAACATAAGTTTGTTATGCTTAAAATTAACTAAAAAAAAAAAAAAACTAAATTTTGACAATCTTAATCTATTAATAGAACTTGATAAAAATCGTAATTAACGAATAAAAAATGTCATAAAGAGCATCTTATTATATGACTATATCACTTTATAGAGCCTCAAGCCCCAAATGCCCATGAGAATGATAATTAGCAAACGAAAAGCATAAGTAAGTAAAAGAGCATCTTAGTATCAATTAAAAAAAAAAAACAATTTACCATATTGAACCACAACCATTATGACATGAAGCAAGTGGAAGATGAGCATTATTGTTGTTTATTGTCCCAGGTGAATAAACATATGATTTTTTTTGGAAGATTCATGTGTTCTTAAATAATCTTAATGCTATTTGAATTTGTGCAAATTATAGAACATAGAATTGGTAATTTAGCAACATAGGCATAGGAGAAGGCATGTAGTAATTTAGGAAGAGTAGACATTTAGTTATAAGGGAAGAGGATTAGGCATAAACATAAGAAAACATTTAGACGGAGAAATAAGGAAAACAAAGAGTTTCTGATGATTAACATCCCTCTATCTTATCTATTAGTCCTATTTATTACAAATTGAAATCTATTGAGTTTAGTAAATAACTGATTTAGCATCTAATAAGTGTAATAAATCAAGAATGATGTATTTTATTTCAAAAAAAAAAAAATCAATTATCTTTTCAAAGAGTGTTACTTGGCAAAACCTCATGCTCTCCCGCATGAAGTCTTTGCTTATATATATATATTGATGATTAGTCCAATACATAACTTGCATTTACTCCCATTAGGAATTGTTTTTCTCAAGAGTGGTGTGCAAGTCTTTGACTTGCTTCCAATGAATGTTTGTACACAATGCAAACTCCTTCCCAATAAAGGATGTGTAGCTGAATTTACTCTCCTAAAAATCATATATGATTAAAAGAATTAGACTTAGCTCAACCCATACACTTAATATCACAACAATTTTTTTTCACAACATTTAATTTGGTATATTTTTACTAATTATCATTTGGGTCTACCACTAATATAATTTTTTTTCCTAGTTTCTTTAAAGCCTGTTTTTTTAAAATAAAAAAAATTATTATAATTATATTTTTATTTTTACCCCTTTAAAGTGAGTAAACCAAATACACATATCCAAAACCAACGCTAACAATTTTTTAAAACCAGCGTGCAGCATAATTGCATAAATTCACATCATCATACGAACGCCAATCAGGAAGGGCAAAACATAATGTAACCAGATATCATATTTCCTGTATAACAGTCTATCAGGAAGAACCTCTTATACTATGCTTATTTGTACTATCAATACTACAGAGACAATTTTCATATGATCTTTCCTAACCATCACAGAAATTCATTCCAATATACAAGTGATTAAAACTCACAATTTAATAGGCTTATTTGAAAAAGGGATATATACAA
Source organism: Lithocarpus polystachyus (assembly GCA_033629205.1). Lineage (NCBI taxonomy): Eukaryota > Viridiplantae > Streptophyta > Magnoliopsida > Fagales > Fagaceae > Lithocarpus > Lithocarpus polystachyus. The sequence goes on along the minus strand of CM066163.1, from coordinate 9,020,544 downwards.
GCAGTTTAATTTTCACCATGATCCTTCAGCTTAAGGTTGGTACGGTGGTATTAAACATTTCATTTTTTTTTTGTTGCTAAAATTGTGATAAATTGTGTATTACTCCGGTAGTCACCATCTTCTGCCGAACTTTAAGCAGAAAATGGGATTATTAAGTTATCATCATTCATCGGCTACTCCCAACTGTGATTTCCTTCTTTCCTTTTTCTGCTTGCTTGGATATCTTTTTTGATCCTCTAGTACTCTGGACAGCATAAAAACACAATACATTAACATCGTTGAGATTTTCAGCACAAACCAAAGAAAAACACTTATTTCTAGTATTCTATTCACTTAAAATTAAACAGTCAAATCTTTTGAAAACGTGTGAGAGATTTGCAAAATCTACTATCAATCTTTAAGTTCAACCACGAGCAAAATCACAAAAATGAAAACGTGGAAGATAATCTTAATTATAATTAACAAAAACAAAGGCTGTTAGGTCATGGAGGAATATTTATCACTTGGTTGATCAGACATTAGAAATCTAGATACTAAGAGAATCAAGAGAGCAGTCCATTGTTCACAAAATTTAGAGGAACCCCTTATTAATTCAACATCGTTTGACAGTCCTCTTCTGCTTTCTACATGAACTCAATATGGGATGGGACTACAGCAATTTAATAAACCAGGAAGGATCAATTCAGATCTTGAGGGTTCTCTTCACCACTGAACGCCAAGTGGGTCATGATTTAGGGGCTCTTGCTATAGCTAAACACAAAGGAAAGATCATTTTTACTAATGCTGACAAGATACTTTTATCGGGTAGGGGAGGTCAGGGATATATTTTAAGCATTCCATTAGTTACGTATCAACATTGAGGGTGCTGGATATCAAGCTCAAGCCCAACCGCCCAACTGGCAGTCAACTCTTACAGAGGGTTTGAGTGTAAAATTTTCTAAGAAAATGGAACTCATTTTACTGTCTCAAATACAGTTGGTGGTTCTCAAGAAGTTCGAAATCTATTTCCCTTATTAGAAACTAAAAATGCATCAAATTGTTTTCTTATGTACAAAATAAACTATTGCACTTCACAGAATAAATTAAACAAAGGGGTAAAAACTCTTTCACACACTGTGTTTTGCACAAGGTTTATTAAAACGCAGTGTGTGAAAGAAATACTGTCCTAAACAAAAATACAGTGCAGTTATAAAATTAGCATTTGTGAAGAAAAGTCCATTTAAGGCATTGGCGTTAATTAGCAGAAACGAATGGAAAAGAGAAAGAAGTCAAATGATCCAAACAATGGAATTTTATATGGCCACTCTACCAAACTGTCTCTAACAAAGACAAAATAGACTAATGGAAAAGAAACACTTATATCACATATATAAAAACTTAATTAAACTGAACAGCTATGTCAGAATGCCATTTGGCATTTAAGAGCAAATTGCATTTAAAAAATGGCAAATTGGTAAAGGAATACGATATAATATTAGGATTCTGACTCTTAGAAACATAATGGGTTTGGTAATAAACCAGATAGTAAGGATTAGGCTTTTGATTTATCTTGGACATGCACCAATCCCAAATAAACCAAAACAACCACATAGGACAAGTCAAACAGTACAGACATGACATCGCATATCCACTAAAACTTCTGGGCTCACCCTATTGATCCATTGTAGTATGTTCTGATCAAGAAAGTTTTATATATATATAAATGATAGTTTATATATATATATATATATATATATATATTGTAACAATCCTGATCCTGATTCTCATTTTAAAGGAGACCAAGCAGTGTGAGTGTGAGACTAAACTAACAAGACTACTCCTATATATATATATATATGGATTTTACTAACGTGTGCCCTTAGGGCACACGTTAGTAAACCATTTTAGGAAAAAGTTTTATCGGAAATTGAAAAAGTTGTAAAACTTTTTCAATTTTCGATAAAACTTTTCCAAAAATGGATGGTCTAATGTGTGCCCTTAGGGCACACATTAACCGGACTCTATATATATATATATATATATATATATTGTAACAATCCTGATCCTGATTCTCATTTTAAAGGAGACCAAGCAGTGTGAGTGTGTGACTAAACTAACAAGACTACTCCTAACCCACTTTTGACATTAACTTTTTTTTTTTGAATGGAAGATATAGAACTTTTGACATTAACTGAAAAGGCAGAAGACTAATTCAACAATTAAGTAATCTAAATTAGTGCTTTTTTGACAAAATTCAATCCCCAGAGCAGACATTGCGATAATCAGAATCTCGATTCAACAAAAGTACACAATCGAACATATACGTAGAAACTTTAATTTTTATACTTTCTTAGAAATAAAAAATAAAAAAGTTGGCGAACATAGACCCAGCCTCCTACTTAAATTTCTACTCTCCGTCTATGTGAAAGGTGAACACTGAACAATACTAAGAGAACTGTGGAAGCAAAAATCCAGTTCCAAATTAACAGTAAAAAAGTGAAATTTTGTGCAAAAAAACAAGCTAGCCAGCTCACAAGGTGATCTTAATTCTGAAATCAACAGCAAAAAAAACAGATCAAGAAGAAACCTCAAGGCGACCGGGAGGTGGGTCGAGATTGATGGAGCTTAGGGACATCTTAGCGATTTCCGAAACGGCAGCGTCTCGAACACCCTGAACATCACTGGTTAAATGCTCGTACGCAGCTTCAAAAGCCTCTTGCCAAAACTTAGGCAATCTTATACTCTTGCTTTGCGTGTACACATCCCACATGTGCCGTACCACTTTCTTTCTCTCCTCCACTTCCTATAAATATACACAAAACAAACCAAAATCAACAACACAAAATTCTTATCATGCAAATTGTAACAACCCAAAGAAACCGCTAGACAAGAGTTAAGTACAAGAATATCAAGATCGTCGTGAATGAGAGAGTGGTGGTGGTCGGAGAAGCGAGCGAGATTAGCAGCGGACCATTTGAGATTGACAGAACCGGTGAACATAGACCAGAAAGCGAGAAGAAGAATTGCGGCTAAGGCCCAGAACTTGTACCGGGTTTTACCGAATAGACCGGCATGATCTGACGAGTTCTCTTTCTTTAACGTTATTGTTGTTGTTCTCGAAGGAGATGGTATTGTTGTCGGTATAACCTCGTCCTTCATTTGTGTTTAATTTTTTTTTTTTTTTTTTTTGAAGCTAATGAGTATTTTTAGTACCGTTATGCTGCTGCAGAAGCAGAACTGGTTCTGAGAGTGTGCTTTAAAGTAAGAGAGAGAGAGAGAGAGAGAATTATTTGGATGGATGGGTGTGTTATTAATGGGAGTGATGAATAATAATGGAATGGTAGGTGGCGTGTCAAAGGCATTAACTAGCAATAGTTGAAGGTTTAAGAAACTACCGACATGGTAGGGTCAGAGAGGTACGGGTATAGGTATCCAGCTTGACGAGGGAGCAGTATACTGTATACCTCCATGTGTGAATGGCTGACTAGGCGTGTACGGCCATGCCTGCGTTCTAGTGTCGGTCACACCTCCTTCGAAGGGCCAAAATAGGCCGGGACCTATATTTGACAAAAATATGTTGGGATTTATTATTTTATAGGGAATATAATACGAGAAATGATATATTTATAACATTTTTATAATAAATTATAAGTGATAAGTTATTATTGGTTGTTATTATTGGAGTAAAAAAGTAATCTTAGTGTTAGGTTCAAATTTGAACCTATAATAACTAACTACTTATGATTTGTTATGAAAATATTGTAAAAATGTTGTGAACGTAGCACTTCTTATATAATATATGGATGTACAACTTTTTTGAAACTCAAATTTGTTATATAACTTGAGTTTTTTTTTTTCTTTTTCTTAGTATACGGTAGAAGTGTTCGCGGTGTGGTGCGGTGTGATTTTGGGTCATTTTTAGCACCGCATTTTGTGGTGCGGTTTAGTTAAAACTATAACTGCACCGCACCTTGTTTTTGCGGTCACATGTGTAGTGCGGTGCGATACGGTGCGGTGTGGTACGATTTAGAGTTTAGCCAAAACCATAACCGCACTGCACCTCATTTTTGTGATCACATGTACGATACTATGTATAAAATGTGGTTTGAAGTCGGTTTCTTACTCAACCTAAAACTACTTTTTCCCTTTTTTTGGGCCAAGTTTTAAATTATTGAGTTACTTTTTCTTTATTTTGGGTTGGCTTTTCTAGTTAATACTTGCTTGGATTATTAAACTTTTTTTTTTTTTTTTTGAAAACTAGGGTTATTAAACTATTAATAATATATTTAATATTAAAAATAAATAAATAAATTAATATATAGAGAGGGTGCAGTGCAGTTTATGCGGTTTTCTTATTATAAAACCACAAACCGCACTACACTATACGGTGCACTATTACTTGCGGTGCGGTGCGGTGCGGTTACGCCATTTTGCGGGTTGTTTTGATGCGGTTTTTGAGGTTTGTGCGGTTTATGCGGTTTTTGGGTCATTTTTAGCACCGCATTTCGCGGTGCGGTTTAGTTAAAACCATAATTGCACCGCACCTTGTTTTTGAGGTCACATGTGTAGTGCGGTGCGGTACGGTGTGGTGTGGTACGATTTAGAGTTTAGCCAAAACCATAACCGCACTGCACCTCATTTTTATGATCACATGTGCGATACTATGTATAAAGTGCGGTTTGAAGTCGGTTTCCTACTCAACCTAAAACTACTTTTTCCCTTTTTTTGGGCCAAGTTTTAAATTATTGAGTTACTTTTTCTTTATTCTGGGTTGGCTTTTCTAGTTAATACTTGCTAGGGTTATTAAACCTTTTTTTTTTTTGAAAACTAGGGTTGTTAAACTATTAATAATATATTTAATATTAAAAATAAATAAATTAATTAATATATAGAGAGGGTGCGGTGCGGTTTATGCGGTTTTCTTATTACAAAACCGCAAACCGCACTACACTATGCGGTGCACTATTACTTGCAATGCGGTGCGGTGCGGTGCGGTTACGCCATTTTGCGGGTGGTTTTGATGCGGTTTTTGAGGTTTGTGCGGCTTATGAGGTTTGGTGAACACCCCTAGTGTACGGTATTATTTTTTATGAAACTCGAGTTATATAAAAAATTGGTGGTTACTTTTCATAAAACTGGAGTTTGTGAAGCTTGAGTTACACAGCAAACTCGAGTTTCACAAACTCAAATTTTAAAAAATTGATAAATCCCTAATTATTTTGCAAACAATAAGAGAACCCTACGTATTTTGCCAAATAGTAGTACTTGCCATTTTGACCTCTTTCAAAGTTTAAAAGTATGCTAGTAATGACATTTAAACACTATTTATATATACATATAGACTTATAGTTCACATTGATTACAGTTTAAGACACGATTTCAAATGAGAATGTACAAAGTGAGTAATAATAAGTGTGAAATAAGATTTTATTGAAGCATTTTATGAGATCGTCTTGACATTGTCATGCCGATGCTTTTTGAAAAGAAAATTATTAAAGGTGTATAAAAAGGGAGCTCGTGGATGTGTTCATTGCCCCTAATCCACTTAAACTAGACTCATGTATAGTGACCAACTGAGTAATAGTGGGGTGTGATATTACTCAAACCCACAAATCCCAAACTCATAAAATTGATAAGTTATAAGAGTTTCTTACCACTAAGTCATGCTCTCGAGTGGTAAGAGAAGAAGTATCTTATTTTTTGTTACTAAAAAAGTACAATTTTATATTATTTAATAACTGTATCAAACACATTTTTAACCTATTGTATATAAATAATATGCAAAAAGATAGAATCTTATATCCACGGAAACTCGAAACGCGTTAGCTGGGTTGCCACTAGTCCACTGTCTCAACCTAATTCTTAAGCCCTATATCTCCTCGATCAAGTCTAATTAGAATATAATATATTTCAGTGTATGATTATTGGCTATATATTTTTTTTCTACTAGTTCTTTGATTTATTGTACTTCATTTATATTTCCCATTTGAAATTACGTGTGTGGGTCAACTCAGTTGACGAGAAATCGGAGTACATACTGCAAAAGAACGTTAAAAGAATTTGTTGAATGATTAAATTTTACTTTTTTTTTTTTAGTGTGAAGTATAACTTGTCCTCTTAGGTATATTTTATTAATGCGATTAATACCATTCATATGGGACCATGTAATTACATTTAGGGGTGTGCAAAAAACCGATGAACTGAACAAACCGGCCGAAACCGACCGAACTGTTGCCAAATTTTCGGTTTGGTTCCGGTTCGATTAGGTTTCGGTTTTGAATTTTTAAAACCAAAATATTCGGTTCGGTTTCGGTGTTTGATTTTTTCACCCCGAAACTGACCGAACCGACTGATATATATACATTTATGTAACTCTAAAACATAGCTCATCAGTGGCTTAGTGGTATGCTCTTTGTGTTTTGGCTAGCAGATCCAGAGTTCAAGCCATCGTGTGAGGCTTGTGTTTTTTGCAATTTAATTTTTTAAAACCCTAGTACTGTAGCATGGTATAAATACCCTTAATCCCTAATTTCTTTTCTTTTCTTTCAGTCGCCCCCTTCCCCAATTTTTTCTCCGTCTCTCTATTTTCTTCTTCTCTTTTCTTTTCTTCAGCCAACCCTAATCCTCTACCCTTCTCATGTCTCTGCCGTTCTCGCTTCAGTTCAACCGCTCTTTCCCCATCTACCTTAGCCGCCTCATTCTTTTCTTTTCTTTTCGTTCTCTGAGTCCCATGGACCATGGCCATGCCTTTCTCTTCTCTCTAAGTCACATATCTTTGCACAGAGAACGAAAAATCACTGGTAGGCTCCTGCTATGGTGCAGCAACGGTAAAATTTTGTCTAGACCCTTTTGCTAATTCAAAATATTTTCAATTTTTTGTTGGAATCTGTGTGTAAATTGTTGAACAAATATTGTTAGAAGTTTTTCTTTCTCTATCGTTCTGATTTGTTCAACAGCTCTCTCTCTCTCTCTCTCTCTCCGTTGCTCTATTACTTTATTAAAATTAGGGTTTTGAAAATCTCAATAACCCTTTCTTTGGAAAACCGAAAACCAACTGAAATCGAAATATACCCAAACCGATTGATTTCTAGCCATTTCAGTCGGTTTCGGTTGAGAATTTCACAAACCGAAATATTCGGTTTCAGTTGGCCATACCAACAAAAAGCAACCGAAACCGAACCGACACACCCCTAAAAATTTACATTATTTTCTTTTGCACTATGCTTTCAAAATAATCAAAAAATAATAACTATTTTATTATAAAATATTGAAATTTTAATATATTTTTTAAAATTTTGAAATTATACACAAACAAAAATTTGTGAGATAGATAGTAAAAAACAACAGATATTTATGTTAAGAACTTGTATAACATTGCAAAGAGTTATGTCATGTATAACTTTTTTTTTTTTTTGAGAAAGATGTCATGAATAACTTGAGGTATCTATTAGTAATAGTAATTTGGAATAGAATTGTTTAAAGACAAGTTTTTTTTTTTTTTTTTTTACATTTTACCAGTTGTTTTAATTAATTGGCAAATTAGGAAATAGCAACGAATTTGACTCAGTTTTAAAAGTATGTTTTTTGGCCAAAAAAAAAAATGCTTATGTTAAATAAAAACGACTAAGTTAGCTTAAATAAGTGATGGATCCACACAACAAAATCAAAAATATGTAAAGTATTCTGAACTTATTACATTTTCTCTTAGTACGAGAGTAATGTAATTCAAAAAGTATGTTAAATTCAAACATGCACGAATTTCTCATTCGACAATACAAGATACGTTTCGGAAAATTCCTGCGTACGAGGAAGGAAACAACCTCACGGCTTCTCCGTTTGAGACTATTGAGCTCCCTGTGGTACATACCTTTTAAGTATGCAATATAGTAATAATAAAAATATGACATGAAACCAAGAACGTAACATCACAACAAAGTCGTGAGCAACTCACACCACATCCTTTGAAGTCTCTCACCCTCCCAAATCTCAATCAAGCCCAATCTTAGCGGGGAAAGCGACATTTGGGCCAATAATAAACCACGAAATTGAGCGTCAATCAGTAATCACTGCCAATTTACAAGGGCCAATGCAATGCCATCGTGAAAAAGACAAAAATCTTTTTCATTGCCCTCGTAATCACGTCTGTTTCACAAGCTAACAGGAAAAGATTCGGAAATAAGACCATTGTTTGCAGGGACCAAATTGCCACCAGATTATCCACACACACAGAGATATATATATATATACACACACACACTTGATGCTACACAAACGACATTTGAACATCAAAGATTGGAAAGGAAAAAAGTGAAGTAGGGAATTTCGGCAAGAAAGTGTTGGAAAGTTTTGGAAATTAGATATTTTAAAAAAGTTTTGGAAATACCTAACACTAGGCTAAACTCGTTGAATTTTCCCAAAAAAAAAAAAATAAATAAATAAAGAAGAGGGAATTAAGTTATAATTCTTCCCATAGACACAGAATTAAATTCTAATTCTTCCCATAGACACAGATTTACCCATAGGTTATTTAGGCAATCACCTGTAGTCCTTTCAGTGCAGAAAAATGAAAAATCATATAATTTTGGTATTGTACGACATCATACTTTTAAAAAGTGAAATAAATCTTTATATTCTTTTTTGTCTCCTCTCTAGAAGTCTTCGGTTTAGTATCAAACTTACCTCTCTTTTCTTCTCCTTTTACCCATAATTTGATTTTAGTATTAATTTAGATAATGGTGAATTCTTGAATGTTAAAGTTATTAGATGATTCTACTGATAAATGATACTACAACAATATCTTAAATAAATCAGGTTCTATTGTTGTTTTATTTTAGTCATGATATAATTTTATATTATAGTTGGAGTTTCTTTCATTTATATATAATTTTTAATTATAAATGCAGAAAAAAAAAAGAGAATCTAGATATGATAACTTGAATAAATAAATAAAAAGTTGAATCTTAAAAGAGATCTATTGATAAATTTGACTAATAGTCGTAAACGATAACAAAAAAACAAAATAGGTGAAAATATTTATGGTTTATAATTATTTTTTAGAAGAAAGTACACTAGTGGATGAACTCAATTATATAAAAAAAATCATTATTTTCTTTATTTTTAGTTAATTAAAATAATTAACATTTTCCAATCTGTAGCGTTCGTTTTTTATGATAGCTCTTTATCATCAAACTAAGACACTAATCAATTTTTGTTGTAGGCGGGAATTGAACTCCAAATCTCTTATTCAATCATCAGAGACTTTACCAATTGAACTAATTAAAACTTACTTACTAGTTGAGAATGCATGTATTGCTCACAAAAGTTTACCAATGTTATCCCATGTAATTACTTTTAAGAGTTTTTAAGATGACTATCTCACAAGAAAAACTAAGTTTATTAGTCATATTATCAATTGAACAAAAGATTTTCAGTATTAATTTGCATATCAAAAGTAATAAAACAAAGTTTAGCTACAAACTAATTGAAGCTTTAGGCTACCACCTTACTTAATATTTTTTTATTAAAGGTGAATTTTGATAAATCCATCATTGAATTATTTCTTCTTTCTTATATCCCCATATTTGCAAAATTCCTAAAAAATTAAAGATCAATAGCAATATCATCAATAAATTGTTTAAATTGCAAGTTTTTGTAGTTTAAAATTATGCATAAAATATAAATTTATAGATTATATAATAAATAATACTCCCTCCGTCCCAGTTTTTTTGTCCTCTATTCTATTTTGCAATGTCTAAAAATATTGTCTTGATTCTAAAAATAAAAATCATTAATTTACTAATGTTCCTATTATACCCCAACTTTATTTTCAAAACTATTTAAAAAGAAAATTAACAAATATTTAAAAAATCAATCTAATTAGAGCACCTTTTTAGTTGCCTCATTAAGAATAACTCTTTTTAAAAAAAGTTCTAATAAATTTAATTAAGGGTAATTTTGTAAACTTATAATTAAGAGTAGTTTTGTAAACTTATACATTTTTATAAGGCAGACAAGACAATAAATGATGTTCCCTTAAAAAGAACAAACAAATTGGGACGGAGGGAGTATCCAATTGACACAAAATTTAACATGTGCATTAAGGGCATAAAGAACATGTCAACAATTAGATTTTTAAAATTTGTAATAATTTTTATTTTATTAAGGTCGTAATTTTAGACTACAACCAATTTTGTAGCTAAAATTTGTCCAAAGTAATAAATAGATTTCAATTTTAAATATAATATATAATCTTTAATTATTTTATATATTAAACAATCTTTCTTAAAAGTTATTATCTTAAACCTCAAATTATATCAAGTTGGCATGTATGGCATTTATATCATAATCAATACTCCCAAAGAATTGAGAACCATGCATTGCCCAAGCCAATTATAAAAAAAATTGAGGTGAAACTATGGCCATTTGGATTCCCATCAAACATCTACTTTGTGGAAATCTGAACTCCATTTTAGAAAAGTAGGTATCCATGTTCCCCTAGCTTCATAAATTTCTATATTTTTTTAATGACAATTACACCCCCAAATTTAATCCCCATTCCCTAATTAAAAAAAAATCCCTAATTATAACTAAAAGTCTAAAGATGGACATAGGTCAATCTTGTGTCTAGTACTGTGCTACCGTCCATATATGAAAAGCTTGATATTTAGAGAAAACAAATAATTTTAATATGTTATCTTGATAGATAAAAATTATTCATATAACAGATATTTTTTGGGTTCTTGGTATCATTTTAAAATGTTTTGAAAAGGTACGGTCGCTCGCTCTGAAAAGGCTTTCACAAGTGTTCAGCAATCAGCATATTAGAGCATTAGCATTGGAGAATGCAAATGCCAAATGTAAGGAATATTTGGCATTTGCAGCCCCCAAATGCTTTGCATCAGGGAATTGCAAACTAAGGTATTGCAAATTTTTTTGCAATACTGCTACAGTGATAGAATTGCACTGTAGCAAGTATTGTAAAAAAAAAAAAAAATTTATTATCTCTTTCCCACGAAATTTCTCTCTCTTCTCTCATTTCCTCTGAGATCTTCTCTCTCTTCCAAACGTTTATCTCTCATCTCTAAAGTTTGAAGCTTCATCGCCGAAACCCATCTCCATCTCCAAAGCTTCATCTCCATCTCTATCTTCGAAATCTCCATCTCCATCTCTGATTCTCCATCTGCTCGCTCATCTTTGAAGTCTGAAACTTCATCGCCAAAACCCATCTCCATCTCCAAGCGTCTCTTCATCTGCTGCTCTCTCATCTCTAAAGTGTGTTTCTCGGTGCAGATCGGTCGGCTGACGGCAGCAATCAAGTGTGGTGGTGTGGGTTTGGGTTCGGCGTGGTGGTTGATCGAGTGTGATGGTGGTGTGGTGGTTGATCGGTGCAGTGGTGTGGTGGGTGATCCGTGCAGATTGGTTGATCAGTGCAGTGGGGCGAGGTGGTTGATCGGTGCGGATTGGTTGGTTTGGTAATTGATGATGGTAGAGCCGTGGAGGTAGTAGGGACCGTGGGTTGTTGTTGTTGTTTTTTTTTTTTTTTTTTTTTTGATGTTGATGATGGTGTATTGTCAGAGAGGGACCAGAGGGTGGTGTTGATGGTCTGGGTTTTGTTTTGGTTTTTTTTTTTTTTTGGTGTTGATGGTGGTGTATTGCAACGATGATGGTCGGAGAGGGACCAAAGGGTGGTGTTGATGGTCTGGGTTTTGTTTTGGTTTTTTTTTTTTTTTTTTTTGTGTTGATGGTGATGTATTGCTCCGGTGATGGTCGGAGAGGGACCAGAGGGTGGTGTTGATGGTGGGCATGTGGTAATGGTGTTTTCCGTAAAATTTGTGGTTGAACAGAAAGATGAGAAAGAAATAATAAAGAAAAATTAAAAAATAATATTTTAATAAAAATAGAATTTTAAGATGCTGAAAGTATGGTAAAATAGTATGGTATAATGATAAAGTAACTTTTTGAAATAGTATAATAGAGTAGAATTAGAATTCTCCAATGTTAATGCTCTTAGCGTATGAGGAGGCAGGCTATTCTTTCTGAATAGAAGAGTGGTCAAGGCACGAGATGGTTTTGAGGAAGAAGAAAGTTTGTACAATTTTACAATAGGAAGTCATTCGTTGAGGACTGTCGGGATAAGGCCTACAGTTTTCAATGATGTTTAGAATTCTATAAAAGCGAAGCTCACTGATCTCAAATAAGCTCTAGACTGGATTAAGTAGCATGAAGAAAGATACGGAAATGCACTCCTTAATTAAGCTCAGTCTTCCCAACAAGAATGGCATCAAATGCTCTTTGTTGTGCTCATAGGTACACAGAACGGAAAAAGATGCGTATAGAAAAGTTAGTGGAGAAGATCGGGAAAGAAAAAAAAAACACAAACTAAAAACTGAGTTATATTTTGCGAGGGTACCATAGACAACTGAAAAATACAATAATATTGTGCAATTATGATTAGTGACAACACTTTAAACTAATTAATGTTTTCCTTGTGTGCAATTCAAAAAAGAGATCACTTAGATCATTCCCAACAAAGTCCCAGCAGCATGCTAGAAGTAGCGAAAAAATGCTCTGTATTTGGCAAGAAAGGACCGTCACTCAAACAATTTGGAGGTGGTCTTCTTCATGTTTCTGTTTTTATGAGTTTGTGGTGTGGTGTTTTTATTTACAAAGATAAAATTCATTATTTTGGGAAAAGATAGAATGAAAAATATTGATATTTGTTGAGAGAATATTATCGAAATAGAATAGTGATTGTTTTTAATGAACAAATGGAATAGTGATAGAGTATTGAGTATGATGTTAGCTATATATGAATAGCAGATTAGCTAAACTAACAAAAGGAACTAAATTTGGCTGAAAATATTGTTCATGTGAACAATATTGGCTGAAAATATTATCTTGGCCTCCAAAATTGGAAAATAGAACTCCTCATCTATACTCAAAGTGAATAGTGATCTTGAAATCATGAATGAACTGGTGCACATTAAGTTTCCTCAGAAAACAATATACATGCAAAATGAGCATTAAAAAACGCCTAACTGGATCACAATCTGAAAAACAAACTAAAGTGGCATCAGATAATAAGCGGAGTTGTTGTCAACACAGATCATCAGTGTGTAGGATAAGATCAAATTCATCACTTGCCAAAAGTCAATTAAAAAAAAAAGTGTTAACTAAGATGTTCAAAAGAACAAGAATGCAAATATGTCAAGTAAAATCTTAAATGTAACTAATTAAGCAACTACATCATATCATTTAGAGATGTGCAATTCTGCTCAGCAAGATTGCATATAAAGATCATAGACAAGTCTCATATGTCCAGACATAATTAAGCAACTTCATCATAGCAGTCTGCATAGGTTTCATATGACAACAATACAAAATTGACACAAAGAAAATTAACACCGCCATAAATAATCAAAGAGCACCTCAGATATTCCAAAAGTGGAAATTGCAGACAATCAACATGGCATCAGTTCAGACCGCCCGTCTGCTTTTTCACATCATTGGTTACATAGCAAACTAGTTCAAACTTTAAAAAAAAAAAAAAAGTAACAACAAAAAAAATCTAAACAAACAAGGATAGCATCAGATAATAAGCGAAGTTTTTAGTCCACATTTAGTTCAGTGTTAAGCATAAGGAGTTTTTTTCATCACTTGCCATCCAAACAGATTCGGGATTTTAAAAATGAAAATCAACAATTAACAAAATACACATAAATCAATAAACAGAAAAAACAAAAATGGCATCAGAGACTTAAGATTTTGACAGCACAGTTTATAATCAGAATATCAATAAGCGGTTTAGTCAAAATATATTCATCACCTGCCATTTCAATTCACATATTCTATATATATAAAAAAAATAATAATGAAAAATAATGAATGAGAGTATCGGAAGGACCATTTGACACCAAGGCAATGGACAAAAGAGTCTGCCATGGGCTGGTAAAGCCAACCTTTTCACTCTCTGCACCTGTTATATCTCCTCCAGCATTCAGATTTTGCCTTAAGAGGAGAGGGTAAACAGATGCAAAAATCATTCATTAGAAAAAATAAAATTAGAAATTGTTAGGACTCACTCAAATGATCGATTCGATTCGAGGAAAAGCCATGGATTTTGAAGAAGTAAAGAGAGGATTCGATGTGTAATTGAAGAAAGTTGAGACTTGAGAGAGAGAGAGAGAGAGAGAGAGAGGGGGGGAGGAGAGAGTGTGGATACGAGGGTTTTAAATAGGTGGCTTCTTAACATGAGTTAGGGTTTTGCACCGAACGCTGTTGATGAACCTTGATTAAACGATGCGTTTTGATATGATGTTGTTAGAATTACTTTGGGCCTGACTGTGATCCACAATCTCTATTCATGTGTGCGCTGAGTGGGCCGCTATTTTTAGAATGTTTAATATATGCGTCCAGCCACGATGAGTCGTTCCCAGTTGGGCCTAGCCCGCCTGCGCCTGTCTATTTTGGAGTGACTGACTACAAATCATTAAATCCTCAACAAATTAGTTAATGTCTGCGGCATATACGACTCAACAAGTATTTGTGATAGATCCATATTATGATTCAATTATACAATAAAAAATTCTGTTTGGTGAGAGAAAATTTTGCAGTGTAATTGTATATATAAAACTCAGAAAGAGGGAAAGGAAATCTGATGGCAGCTCCAGAATTTTTTTTTTCAAGTGGTCATTAAAAGAATTTAATAAAAATAAAACTTGAATATATTAATATTACAAAATAAAAACATACACAAATACATAAAGTTTTAAAATTTCATTTCACAAGTTTTTATATTTTGAAATCGTTGTGTGATATAATAATTTCACTATCAATGTTATTTGCTATATCTTTTTCAATGTACACAACCAAACAATTATTAAGCTATTGTGGGTTCCAGTTAGCTCAACTGGTAAAGTCTCTGATAGTTGTATAAGAGATCCGAGGTTCAATCCCCGCCTACACCAAAAACTGATTGGTGTCTTGGTCTGATGATAAAGAGCTATCATCAGGAGCGAAAGCCATAGGTTGAAACTCTTTAAAAAAAAAACAAAACAAAACAATTATTAAGCTATTGATCTTTCATTCAATTACCAAAATATTTCCTAAATAAGTAATAATATAAACAAAATGACTTATCTTTTTGAAAAAATGTATCACATAAACTCAACAAATTTGGTTAAAGACTAAAACAAGCACTAACAAACTAGCTATTTGAAAAGTGTGAATTTTTTTATATAAAAAATAGCAATTTCAAAATATGCAATTTGAAAACACAATTTTAAAAAATCACAATTAAACATTTGATTTGGGTTTTTAGGCTAATTTGTTTGTTTGGGAAATTTTTGAGAAGTGCTACATCCACAAAATTTTTACAATACTTTCACAACAAAATCTAGATAGTAAGTTTTTACTATTTCTAATTTGAACTTTCCACTGAAATTAATTTTCTATTCAGTAGTAACAATCCGCTACTTAAAATTTGCTATGAAAATATTGTGAATATAACATTTCTCACAATTTTTTGGTTCAACACTCAACAGACCAAAATTTTGGGGAGGTTGAATTTTATTTTTAATGAACTCAATTGTTGTTAAGGGTGTTCAAGTTTTTTTTAGGGTGGTCAAGTATTTTTCTAGGGTGGTCAAAAGACCCATATTAATTTTAAACTAAAAAATATTTAAGGTATCTTAAAAAAAAATACCACCCTGATTAACCCTCGGCACCACCTATGAGGAAAACTAACTTCTAATCAACTATTGCCCACCCCTATCTAATCCAATTATAAGTCTCATAGTTGGACCTTCATTTATGTGTGCTTCAAAATTAGGTATTACATGCATCAGATGCATGTATCCACCCTTTCATATGGGAATTATGGATGTAGCTAGCTTTGAACTAGGGGGGGCAATGGCCCCCCCTAAATTTTTTTAAAAAAATATTATTATTATATTAAACAATATCATTGATTCTTTTAAGAGTAATGCTATACTCACAAACTTTTTTACAACATTTTTACAAACTATTTTGGTAGAAAATTCTTATTGGTTCGCACATGGACTCACCACTCACATCATTTTTTTACTTACTAGTAACCACTTATTACATCAATAATTTATAAAAAAGTTTGTAGCGCTAGTATTTTCCTCATTTTAGTGACTATAAAGAAAATTTATAGATCTAAAATCTAAAACAAGATATACAAGCCCCAAAAAAAATAACTCAACAACAAAAATTACCAATAATAAAACTTAAAAAAAATTAAGCTCAATTAACCAATTTTATTTAAAATAAACAACCCTGTCATTTAAAAAATTCTAAACAAAAATAATTTTATTCTTACCGACACAAAAAAAAAAAATTCTCAACAATTAAGTAATAGTAAAGTCAAAAGTTGAAACCACTACACATAGCCAATAGTAAAGTCGCCCCCCTTAACTCAAAGGTCTGGTTTCGTCCCTGATGGGGATGCATGTCCACCCCCATGTCATAGGGTGGATAAATTTATCTAATGCATGACAAATTTTCTCCAAAACTAGGCTTGCAAAATGTATTCTTAGAAAATTCAATGCTATATATGGGTTGTTTTGGAGAGAGAGACTCATAAATCATAATCAAAACCTTGAACAACAACGACATATCACTTGCACATTTTGACCATATTGCTTGAAATGTAAAGTTTCTTGCCTCTTTTTTTTACTTGTACTAAATTCTCTCATGTACGCCAGCAAGGGAATGTTGTAGAACATTCCTAGCAAGGCGAGCTATTTTGTCTCCAAATAGTATGGATGGAAGAAGTGTCACCAATCGTTGAAATTTTACTCCAAGTTGACTTGATTAACTCTTCTTAATAAAAGTTTAGCATCTTTTTCCTCCAAAAAAAAATTTTAATAATTCAAAGGCCATTCCATGGGTACTGTCCCCCCATATCATAGGTAGTCAGGGACTGAGCCAGAACTTTGAGTTAAAGGGAGCAGTTTTACTATTGGCTGCATGTGATAGTTTCAACCTTTTATTTTGCTACTTATTAGCTACTAAGAATTTTTTTTTTTTTTTTGTAGGTAAGAACAAAATTATTTTTGTTTAGAATTTTTTAAAGGGCAGGGTTATTTATTTTGGATAAAATTAGTTAATTGAGCTTAATTTTGTTTTTAGATTTACTGGTAATTTTTGTTGTTGAATTTTTTTTTTTTTTTTTGCTTGTATATTTTGTTTTAAATTTTAGATCTATAAATTTTTTTATGGTCACTAAAATGAGAAAAATGCTAAAGTTACAAGTCTTTTATAAATTACTAATGTGATAAATGATTATTGATAAATAAAAAAAATGATGTGAGTGGTGTGCCTATATTCCCCTAGCCAATGGTGGTTCCATCCCTGTAGGTAGCCTATTGAAGAACTAGGTGTGCCGCCACTGTTGACTGTACTATCAATACTTCGGAATTTAGATCTCATTACAACTCATGTTGGGTAAGGTGGCAATATGGTAGACCACTTGTTTGCTAGACATGAACAATACTTGAAAATACTTGAAAATTCTTCTAAGTTGCAACTCCTGATTTTGGCTATAAGATACCTCGGCCATCATTGAAAGGCAAACACAAATGGAGGTAAACACAGTTTAAATAATAACAAAAAATTCATATTTCACTATCAAAATAAATAAGTAAACAAATATGGTCATTAAAATTTCATAAGAAGTAGTGAAATGATGTCAAAATAATGCTTGGACAAAGTTTGTTCAAAATTAGTCGGCAATCAAGTAATTGATACTTTCCCCTAAAATATTATATGTCCCAAAAGCTTAATCTGTTAAATATTGTTATAATAAGAGACAGGTTAGATTATTTTTGGTATACGGTTTGGCTTCTAATAGAAAGAATTTCAAAGAAAGAAGAATATATAATTGGTAAAGGTAAATAAATTTTAAGTTCTATACTTCTATCTGGATTCATATTTATCAAGTCTCCTAAAGCTTGATCCTCACTAACTGGGGTTACAAACCCACAACAATTCAAAAGTGAAAAAAAAAAATAAAAAGACAAAAAATTTCCAATTCACCTATATGTACATTCAATTTTGTACGTCAAACTTTTTTTCTTGAACTTTAATTCTCGTTAAGTTGTTATAGCAAAACAAATTAAACTCCTTGTTCTCCATCGTGTTCTCTCTTAAGGTCAGAAGGAGGCAAAAAGCAATCCATGGACAAACCACAAATATTGAAATCAACTTCTTCAATTCTCCAGGACTCCTCAATCTTCCGCCTGTGATGATACGCCTCTCCATACCTATACAACGTGGTATTAGTTCTACCACCATGAGCTATATTAATCCCATCAACGTATCTATAATCTTGGATCATCGATTCCATGCTTGTTTCCCAAAACACACTATCATTTCCTTTTATGGACTTCATTCTTACTAGCTTTGTGTCCTCGAATTGGACAAGAAGTCCTGTACGTTGGCTGAAATATCCCCATACTGTGTGGTGGACAATTTCAGTGTTGGGTGTACATTGTGCTTTGAGGAGAAGTGGGGCAGTCTCGAGCTTGAGTATGAAACAGTCTTCATCGTTTATGCTTTTCTCTCCAATGCACACTGCATCTAGGAACAAGTTAGCTGTGCACCTGGGGTCCAATCCCTGATGAGACCACAAAGTGAAAATAATTCGTGTTAAATGCAAAGGAGCACATTTTGAGGTATGTCCAACAAGATCATGTACAATATTTGATGATGCTTGAAAACGTTGTATAAGTTATTGATATGAATGACATTAATATCTCCAAACCTAAACACTTAAAATATTTTACATATTAAATTCATATAAATTTCTATTCCAAACTCATCCATTTATCTTACTATGATTCATGTCAAACAGGTTGAGTCAAGTTGACGAAAAATTTGAACATCTAAAATATTGTTTGCATTAGTATACATTTGTATACTAGATTAATCATCTAAAACTCAAACTCTTTCTAAATCCTTAAAAATTTAGAACCAAACCCTTCCCAAACCGCTTTAAAAAACTATAAAGTCTTGCTATCAGAAAAACCATTAAACTCCATTGCCATCCCTAGTTATTCAACAATATGAGATGCATATATAACAATATATAAAAACATAGATACATTAGGTATATTTCATTAGAAAGATGATCCATGAAAGCCAATTCTAGTTTGAAAGCAATAATATATACACCTGGAAGAACCTGCGCAGAGGCCTTGGAGGACCTTTACTAGCATGAGAAGGTTGAGAAGAAGACTGATTCCAAGCTACCTTGCCATCACTACCTGCACTGACCTTGAAACCAGAAACAACCAATTCCAAATACCACAAATCTGGGTTCTTTTGCCATAAAACGAATCCACCAACCTCACAATTTCCTTTGGCATGCAAACTAACATCACCTTGGTGCATTTCCGACCCAACCATCTTCACTTGTCCCACTGCATACATGCTTTTCACTGAATTTAATGCTGCTTGTCCCCCAGTAGCGGCTACATACTGTTGTACTATATATTTCGCTGTAGAAGCTTCCTGTTCGTATAACAGAAATTTTTTTTTGTTAGCTAGCTATCAATGAAGGTAGTGATCATTGTGTTTCAAAAATAAAATCATTTGCCACTGCACACCACTAACGTGATGCGTACTTTACAAATACAAGTTCTTGTGAGATTGTAGGCAAATGTCAGGGTTCAAGTTTTTAAGAAGAAACTTCACATTTATACACTCAAATTAAACTAAAGTAATATTTCTATCTCAAATAAAAAAAAACTATCCTTTCTACCCTATTATTTTTTCAATAGAAAAATGCATGGAAACCTATTGAAAGGCATTCGAAAAGCATTATTAAGGGTAAAAAATCCATTTAAAAAACTAATGTGGTGGGATGGAGGGTTTATTTAAATAAATATATCAGTAAATTGGAAGGGTTCTAGTGGTGCTTTTAGCTGCATATTTTCTTAAAATGGGAGAAAAAAGTGACTTATTTGCATAAAGTAAACTAAATTTACTTAAAATCTCTTTTGTCTCGTCTTTAAGCTGATAAACTTACAGCAAATAAGCTAGCTAAACACACTAGGCATTCATGGATTGATGGTGAGTGCTAATCACAACATTCAAACAAGTGGCAATAAACAAAAAAGAGTAACATTTTTGTATAGGTTACCAATAGCAAGAATAACAATGTATCATGGTCCTTTACCCTCATATTAACACATAAAGACTTCAATAAAATATGTCAATGGGCCAAGAGTGCCATATATGCCATCCTCTTTTGAAACCCCCACCCCTATGTACGGCCAAAATTTCATTTAGAAATTTCAGAGGTCACTCATATTTTGGCCTCTAGAAAAAAAAAAAGGTCTTGGCCATTGGTTCCATCACTTAGACCAATATAAAATAGGATTATAGATTCAAGACTCATCCAACAGTATAATGTTAATTATCAAAAGGTGGTAATTGTGTAGCATAGCATAATGTGTACCATCAAAAGGTGGGAAAGAAAAACTTATCAGACCTTCCATACTTGTAAATTTGATTACATATCATTGAGAACATATGAAAAATGGTATAACTCCATGATACAACAATGTATGATTTATTTTGAAACAATGAAGGAAAGTTTATACATATGCTTACAATCGAACAATCTTTGATGGGGCGGGTTAATGGTTGGTCTGGTTGGACTTGAAAAGGGATGAGAGGAGTACCAACAAGCTTTAGCAATGCCATAAACTCATTGTTTGATGCAGCCGCAAGATGTGTTGATTTATCTACACCTTGAGCTCTCATCAAAGCACGCAAATTTTGCCAACGCAGCGCACCATTGCTGCCCATGTTGGTGAACATTTCCTCAGGTATAGGAACCTCCAGCACGGTATCAAGCCCATCTTCCTTATCATAATTTGGACACAGTTTCCTCATGGAAATAAACATGACTTATAAATTGTATGTGAATTATGAAGAATGTTATGAAAGGCACTGAAAAAGAAAGAAAAAAAATTAAGGAGAAAGAGGAAAGGTAATCCTAATTACAAAATGGTAATTACCTTCCTCTTTCTCACCATAAACTTGATGTTGGGATTGAATGGAGCAGGTGATTTTGTATGTATATGCAAATGAGAACTGGTAATGAGAAGGAGGGGAGGGAGAATTTTGTGTTGCCTAGGGTGCTCCTTGCCCGTAGGTCTCGTATGGGCACGGTTTTTTCTTACAGGTACAGTTTCCTTTGTTTAAGGAACCTTCACCAATTTTTTTTTTTTTTTTTTGAGAAACAAACTAACTGCTAAACACACGCATGATTAACAATAATAAATTTATATGTTATTTGACTTACTTTCTACATCTATATGTAACCAATTATATGCCTAACACCATATGTTATATTGATTACAAGAGTCTAAACATATAATCTTTCACATTTACTAGGTGGCAAGTTATTAATAATAGATAATAAAATAGTATAAGTGGTAAACGAAATAAATAACAAATTAACACCTCAGTATTTTGTGACCAAAAAAACAGTTTTGTATGTAGCATTAGTTGATTGATTAAATAGTATTTGTGGAAACCAAGTTATGTTTGGTTTCATTTCATATTAATAAACATACAATCTTTTCACATCTATTAGGTGGGAAGTTGTTGATAATAGATAATAAAATGGTATAAATGGTGAACAAAATCAATAACAACTTGACACGTCAATATTTTGTGACATAAAATTATGTCTGTAGCATTAGCACTAGCATTTGTTGATTGATTAAAAGAGTATTTGTGAAAACCCGGGGTTATGTTTGGTTTCATTTCATATCAGTCAGTCAGTCACTCAGTGACCAAATTAAATGACGGTAACAGTTCTACTTATAGGAATATAGATATGAACATATAAAAACTAGAGTAATTAGATACAATTTTTCAATTTTATAAAAATCAAAATCAAAACGTAAAAAAGAAGCACATATCATCTAGCCAGCCAACTTTTCCTAATCACATCACAGCGCTATCTTTAACTAAGTGTGCGTTTGAATATCGCTTATATTGCTAAAAATTGAAAACTTATTGTTGAAAACACTGTAACAGAATTTTTTTTTTTTTTTTTTTTGCTCAAGCAATTTGCACTTAACTGGTCCATGAACAGTGCCATGGACTAGCCAAAAAACACAACTTAGGCAAACGCAAACGCAAAAAGCCTTACCCAAATGGAGCTTAAAGAACTAACAAGAGCATGACTTCTTCTAATTTTAATTTGTTAGTGTAAAGGCAGAATACAGTGAGATAAAAACGAAGCCATGGAAAATTATGAGAACAATGAAGCCACGACTAAAAATGTTAGCAGGAAGAGAGAGAGAAAGAGATAACCTGACGAGGAAGAGAGTAGCTGATGTGATTGGATCTTTTTAAAGATTTTAATTTTTATAGATGAAAGAATAACTATTAAAGAATAGTTATTTCTAAAGAATAGTATTTCCTCATGATAAAAACACAATAAATTACTACTAAATGATTATCTATAATGATATATATATATATATATATATAAAGAGAGATGTCTCTTACACATACCTTGTTAAATATACCATACACACTAATTAATTTTTGAAGTTATAATTTTAATTCAAAAGCTGAAATGTGTACTCTATGAGTTTGTGTATAATTGGGCAATATGTAATAAGCACGACTCATATATAAAGTCAAAGACATTTATCTTTTAGATATTATCATAAATTTTGCCACAAATTTTTGTGTTTTCACAATTTTAAAAATCAATATTCTAATATATATTTTAATTGGAGTTATATTCTATCCCCTATATAAACCCGCCAATTAAATGATAGAGTAGATAATTTATTATAAAAATACAATCATAATAAATATCTATTAATAATTATTATAATTATTTATTTAATAATTCTATAGAATAACACAATCATAATGAATACATATTAATAAATATCATAATTATCAAATTTTATATTTAATATTTAATATTGAATAGTGCTATGTTCAAAAAAATTTCACAGCAATTCATATGTAGTAATCTGGCATTCATTCTAATATGGGTCAACTACTAAAATATTGTGGTAAATTGTTACTAATTCTAATATAAGTCAAACACTAAAATATTGTGGTAAGCAATTACTGGCTCTAATATGAGTCAACAACTTATCAGCGAGATTTGTTGGGAAAATATTGTGAATTTAGCACATCTCTATAATATTTCACATATAAACACAAATTGAAATAAATGAAAATGTCTATTAATAATTATCATAATTATCAAGTTACATAATATTTATATAAAAAATTATTCTAAGTTTCATAATATATATATACACACACACAAAATAAAATGATAGAGAGAGAAAATCATTTTGTTTTGTTGATAAAATCGTATTTTATTGAAATTTTTTGACTAATTCTTATGTATTAATTATTTTATTATGGGGTCTATTACAATGTATCAAACTACACCCAAAATCTGTAGGACTATGAAAGAATCTGAAGCATACAAACAATTTTTTATTACAAGGAAAGTGGAAACCTCAAGCACATTTGCTGTTCTGTTTGAAGCATAGTATAAAAGTTTTACTTGGTTATTCCAATTTTATGCTATTTTCCTGAAGCCAGGGAAATCTTGCATAGAATATGAATATTTTTTTTCTCCTTTTCCATTAAAGGTTTATTAAATCTGTGAACAATACAAGATGAGATAATCTTTTTCAATATGACCTTAAAAAAAATTAGAACAAAAAAAACCTTATCAGCTGTTTAATGGCTACCTCCAAAAGAAATGTCAACTTTTTGTGTAAATTAGCTTCATTTCTAGCATTATTAATATACAGAAATAGAGAGTTAAAGTATTCATTAAAAGAGAAAAAATTCTGGAGTTGAAATCTTAGTAACTCCAGCTTTCTATGTGGTGGTAATCTTATAGATTAATTAGGTCAAATTGTCAAAACGCGTGTGCATAGTCACAAAATCTTCTCGTCTGTATTGTTGTGAATGTTTTCATATGTCCACGTAGGAATGAAATTAGACGTACAAGAATTTGTCCTGTCATGCATCTCAGGGAGCTCGAGAGAAAAGAAAACCAAAGACTTATTATCATTTTGTACAATTAACAAAGTGTGAAACTAATATATATTGGTGGGCCCCAAGATTTTTGTGGATTGAATAATCGTATGGAATCTGTCAAAGTAGAGGCTGTAAACAACTTGTTTCCTTTAACCTGGAAACTGGAAAGCTGGAACAGATTTAAAATCATATAAAATGTTGTTGATATTCTTTTTGTGTTTACAATTAGGAGTTTGAATATATATTTTATCACTTTTATATAAAAATGTATCTTCTTTTTTTTTTTCTTTTTTTTTAATAATTGAAAGCTGAATAATATTGCTTGAAGTAGTAGTAGTAGAAACAACGTAATCGGCAATATTGTATAAATCCCTTTGTAACAGGTTAAAATTGTGCATAAGTTTGGGATGTATGCGTCAAAAAAAGATGATCACCAATGTTGTTTTGTACGATGGATCCGTGGTATAGAGAATAAGACACATTTCTAAAAGAAAAAAAAATGATGTTAGATGGTCTTATTATAATTATTAAGGACTCGTTCAAACATTATTGGTTTCCCTCCTTGAAAATTTTCTACATTTTCAAGATTTAAAATGCTTATATAATTTACACTATCAATATTATTATAAAAATATTTACAAACTAATATAGTAATATATATATATATATTTATATATGTAGTTAAAACTGAGAAAAAATTCAATTAAATTCTAAATTTGAATCTAATTTTGCACCACATGTCTCATCTAATTTTTAAATTTTTATGTCAAGTGAATTATTAGGTGTAAAAATAGAAGAGTCTAAATTCGATTAGATTCTAAATTGAAATTTAATTGGAGTTCAATTTTACGTTATGTGCTCCATCTAATTTTTAAATTTTTATAGCAAGTGAATTATTGGGTACAAAAATAGAAGAGTTTAGATCTAATTAAATTCTAAATCATATATATATATATATATATAAAATGAGAAATCATTACATATTTTAGAAATTCATGGCTTAAAAAATGTGTAAGTTATAATTCTTATGATTGTTTTTTAATGTACTCATGCATATGCACAGGATTATACGCTAGTAAAATATAATTGGAGCGTTGCATCAACAATATAACAAGTGATGATAATGTCTAATTGTCTATCACCCGGTGTAAGCAAATTTTCAATTATTTTTACAATTAACTATAGTTACATAAACAGTCATTTTCACTTCAAAAAAAAAAAATCAAAAATAGTCAACCTTGTACAAGTTCAACAAACCACTCTCCAACATAAACAAAGTTTCTCACTAAACTAGTTTGGAGAAAAATTCTTAAAACTTCTCATATATCTTTTTTTGTGTGTGAATTTAAAAAATCTAACTATTGAATTTCATGTTCCTTTGTTCTTAACATGCATATCAAATTTCATTCAAATCAAATATTATTTAATCTTCTTAAAATTTTGCAAGCATGAAAGATATAGGAAAAAAATATAATCCAACAATTAAATTTTTAAAATTCACACTCAATGTAAAGATAAATGAAGAGTTTGTAGAGAAACTCGACAAAAATTTCACTTCAAAGTTCATTTTTTAGTAACCCAAACGCCTAATAACTACTTTTGCGAACATTACATTCACAAAAGGAATTAATTCAACGTTCCTTTCAGGTTATAAAGTATAAACCATGCACATATATAATAACTTATCATTAGTTAGACTTCCCATCTAAAACAATGGTTACTATTTTCAATGCCGGCCTCTCTTTTACTATATATACACACTATATTTGACTTAAGCAGCCTTAGCTGATTAACCTCAAAATCATTTCAGACATGGCTAAACGTTTCAAGCTTAAATTCCCTTCCTTCCAATTCTGTCGTCCCAAACACCTTCGACTCTCAGTCAATCCATCACCGCCGGCAATATACCGGTTATCTCCGGTCAACCCCAAAGCACAAGACATCATTTACCCAAACCTTAAAGCCCCACCTTCAACACCAGAACACACTCCTCCTCCCTCAAATAATCGCCACGTGTCATCAAATACCGTATCAGTCGGTTGTGGCTGCCGATTAAAACCATGCACACAGTACCGCAGCATCACCGGATCATCATCGTCGTCGTCGTCATCATCATCATCTCCAGCAGAATACACGTGGAAGAAAGAAACCTTAGTTTCTACGAAGGATTGTTCTAATGAGTTTGTGAGTGAGTCTTTGGTGAGTGTGAGCGAGAAATGTAAAGAGAAGGAAATAAGTAAAAGTGATGAAGTGAAAAAGGGTCGGAAGCTGAGAAGGTATGCTTTGAAAAGTGAGTGTAGTAGTGTGCGTGGGATTGGGAAAGTGAGGGAGAGCTATGCGGTGGTGAAGAAGACAGAGAGTCCGTACGAGGATTTCAAGAGGTCTATGTTGGAGATGATACTGGAGAAGCAAATGTTTGAGACCAAAGACTTGGAAGAACTTTTGCACTGTTTTTTGTCTTTGAATTCACGCGTACATCACGGAGTTATTGTCGAGGCCTTCTCTGAGATTTGGGAAATCTTGTTCTGTGACTCACCCGAGGACCGCCGAGCTTCTCTTGGACTTTAAGCTAAAAGTTAATTACTTTTATTAATATTTTTATTGTTCTTGTGGCTATATGTTGAAGATTTCACGGGGTGAACAATAGAAATATATGTTTTTTTTTTAAATCAGAATCAATAGACATATATGTTTGAGTAATATACTCGAGAGTTTAGGTTATCTTCCATACTTTTTTAAGTAAGGTTTTTTTTTTTAATACACAATAATAAGTGGTAGTAGATTTTAATCTCCATATTTTATTTAATTAGTATGAGGTGTAGTAGTTTCATCATAAAAAAAAATACCAGTTAAAAAATTACTGGAAGTAAGCCAAACTTGTAAATAAAAGAGAAAAAAAAAATGCAATTGCGTACAATATATCATCTGTGAAAAATTAAAAATTTTAAACGCCTAAAATAATTTTATCTTGTCTAAACTTTTTGTTGTTCAATAATATTACCAAGTCATTCTATAGAGAAAAAACATAAATTAATTCAAATCCTCATTTCCCTTCACTCAAGCAAACCTGAGCTCATTTTTTCTTTTTGAGCAAGCAAACCCGAGCTCATCTTATATATACAGTTATACACAGTTGAACCTGTCACTGAGCCAATAAGCTCTAGCCTCTAGGCATAATTTAATCTTTTTTTTTTTTTTTTGAGAAAACATAATTTAATCTTTTGGTTTGTTTGAAATGATAAAAAACTGTCACCTGTATATTTAATATTTATCAAAAAAAAAATCAATACACTATATGTTATCTATATATATATTAAAAACCGAAACCTCTGAAACTCCCACAATTTTCCACGTCATCATTTTAATTTTTAATTTTTTTAATTTTTAAAACTAAATAGTGAGAGAGTCTTAATAGGAGTCTCTCTCCCTCTTTTTTCCTCATCATTTTAATTTATAAAAAATTTTAATTTGTTAAACTAAATAGTAAGAGAGTCCTAATAGAAGTCTCTCTCTTTTTTCCTTAATCCTAATAGGAGTCTCTTTTTTTTTTCTTTTTTTTCACATGAGTCTTTTTTTTTTTAACCTAAATTGAGCCCTTAAAAAAAAAAAAACTAACGTGAGGTCTAATTTAAAAAAAAATTATTTTTTTAAATCCTAATTCTAACGTAAGTCTTTCAAAAAGTTAAAATTTTCAGTTTTATATTATATATAGATATTATTATCTATATATATATAAATATAACCGAAATCTCTGAAACTCCCACAATTTTCCACATCATCATTTTAATTTATAATTTTTTTTTAATTTTTTAAACTAAATAGTGAGAGAGTCCTAACAAGAGTCTCTCTCCCTCTTTTTTCCTCATCATTTTAATTTATAAAAAATTTTAACAAGAGTCCTAACAAGAGTCTCTCTCTCTCTTTTTTCCTTAATCCTAATAGGAGTCTTTTTTTTTTTTTTTCACGTGAGTCTTTTTTTTTTTAACCTAAAGTGAGCCTTTAAAAAAAAAAACTAATGTGAGGTCTAATTTTAAAAAAAAAATCTATTTTTTATTCCTAATTCTAATTTAAGTCTTTCAAAAAGTTAAAATTTTCAATTTTATATTATATATAGATAATAACAATAATGTGGCAAGCTCTAAGAATACGAGAATGCAATTTGTAGATCTACTATCAAGATAACATAGATTAGATTGGTAGTGGATAGTAGATATAATTGTAGTTGACTATTATGTAAAGTTATCACCATATAATAGCCCACATCGAAATGTGTTATGTGAAACCAATAATATGAAAGAAAAAGAATTTTTCTAAATCATTATATTGAAGAAATTAATTATTTTCATTCATTTTCAAATTATACATTTTTAAAATTTATGTCATATACCTTTAAGTAAAATAAGTACTTTTAATTTTTATTTAATTATCCCGTGCATCACACGAGTTAGCGACTAGTTAGTTATTATTGTCGGACACGTGCATATAATGCGAAAACTATCTTTGTCGCTAACATCAATGATTGACTTTACCGGTAATGAATTCAATCGTATTCGTAATGTGTCACAAGACTCATAACCTTCTAAGTTTCTAACGGCAGGTTATACGTGAACACAATATCTTGAGCACAAGTAAATGAACTAATAACACGAACCGGCCAGGATTACCCAACACACACACACACACACACAAAGCATCCAAAATTTCCAAGTGGTTTTGGAGTAAGAGGAAATTTGAGTCAGTTCGTGAGGTTTAAGGATTAAGTGAAATATAGGGATACTGGATATGGTTGTGTGGGTGGATATATTATATTCTTTTTTGTATGAAATAATAATTTGCAGAAGTTAACAAAGGGCGACTGAATTGATGTTAAAAGCAAAAGACAGATGAAAAATGAATCTTCAAATAAATTATCTTTTAAGCAATCACTAATCCCTCAATGTCAAGATCTAGCTCTCTTCATACAATACAGTGCAAATAAATGGAAATATGAACAAGATTCAGTAGATAACAGGAAAAGGAGGTTGATATCACTGCTTCGGGCCTACCTTGAAGTTATGTGCAGTAAACGTTATGGAAAGCCTCCGTGACTAAAGCAATTTCCCTCCGCTTCTATCAATTAGATACCAGAAATGTTATTGTACAACAACCAAGAATCTCAAAGCTAATTAACCTGCAATTCCTGAGTGTCGGTAATAGATTCTGACAAAGATACCATGTCATCCTCAAAAAACTTGACATGGCAAAGCTCTCCACCAACTTCATCTGCAAAAGTAATTTTCTTCTTCTCTTTGTGGACTGCATTTCCAGAAGAAGAAGAACCTGTCTCAGTCAATCTCTGTACTTGGTTGACCAAAATTCCTACTGCTTCATAAGCAGAAGTAGATTCCTTCCTTTCCTTTTGGGCAACATTTCCAGAATAACCAGAACCTTTCTCAGTCATTCTCTGCAATTAATAATAAGAAGCAATTCTAAAAAATGCCATTAAACCAAAAGCAAGTAATCAAACTTTTTTGTTTCCAAAATCAAGATCCAATTAAATTCAGTAGTATGAGAAGAGGAACAAACCATGATTTTACAAAAGCGGTTGCAGTCCCTTGCCATCATTGAAATCCATTTCTTTGTGCTTTCTTCAATTCGAGTTGCATTCTTAATGGCCATTCTTGCCTGCCAATATAAAAAATTTAAAAGCATGAACTCTATATGCACCCACGCATTTGTGTAAACTTGTAACATTATGTAAAACATTATATATGCGTAATAGTCTGTATGCGAAAACAATTATTTTGCCTAAATAAAGTTTAGATAGAAGTTGTAAATTCTCTGTTTAGAGTATGCAGAACAAAGAACGTATATTCTGTACAACCCCACAAGATAATCAGCATGCAAGAGAGTATTGTGAAGGAGACAAAAGGCATTATGCAAAATTTATAGGATCATTAAAACAAAGACAGGTGAAATACAAGGTTAAATCCCCAGCAGTTTTGTCAAAGTTGGATGTGATTTACCAATAATGGATCCAGTTTTCACTTCTATGGAACCCAGTTACAAATAATCCAAGAAAGAGAGCAGCAAAGCTCAAAAAGAGTCTCCAAAATAGACAAGGAAAAGTATATTAATCTTTGGACTGTAAACATCCATACAATTCACACAATAGACTAGAAAAAATATAGTAGATTCAGAAAAATCAGACCCTATCGATCAAGCAAGCCAATATTTAGACAACTTGACAGGTACAATACCTCTACAGACCATTATGAGACAACAAAAGATTAAATGAGAGAGGGCAGTATGAGTATACATGTATTTGATTCAACTGCCGTGTCAAGGATGCATAGCAATTCGGATTCCAGTGTCACTTTTAATGGTAAGATATGCAATAAAACTAATAAGTCAATTGGGTTTATATTTACCAGAATTGGGGCATCTTAAAAGTTTTGAAAAAAAAAAACATTTTCACTTCAAAACCCAGGCTGGCATACCATGCCTCTTTACCCACAAAAAAGTAAACTGTTTCCAATTTTTATAATAACTCACCCTATCCACATTATATTTGAAGGAAGATGCTGGACAGGCTTCAGGGAGCAACCTCTCTTCCAGAATTTCCTTCATGGACTTCAACTCTTTTGTAAGTTTCACGGCAAGACATTCAAAGTCATTCATCTGCTGCTGTGAGAATTCTATTGCACTCTGTGAACAACTTTGGATAGAGGTGCACCCAGTGCTAAAACGTGGTACAGCACCAGAAAGATTAGGAACCTTGTGAACAATTTTGGGAGGGGTGCCTCGCTTATCATTCTTTCGTTTCCTTGTAATTTGTTGGGGGTTAATACCAAGTTCAGCACCCCTGATCAGATCAGGTCCTTCAACTCTACCAATTTTATTCTTCCCAAAGTCTAATTTCCCACGACAATCTGACATCATTACAACCCAAAAACAGTATATTAGATAGTGAATGTGTAAATATTTCAAATAACGAAAATAGAATATAAAAAAATTATAACTAAATTTGAGTTCACATAATGGAATTACAATCAAATGACCAAAATGAACATTGAATAAAAGAACCTGTTATATCTTAGCATTCAGTAATGATCTTACTGTTAAAAAGTTGTAAAGAGAAAAATTGCTTTTTACTTATATTCAATATGATTACAAAACCCTCTGCTGCTCTTTGGCCACACAGGAATTGTTTGTTGTTCCACAAATAACAGTTGTTACAAAACTGTACCAGGAACCAGAAATGATAGTCAAGAATTCTTACTGACCATTCAACTGGATTTCCTCTAGGGCAGTTCCATGAACTCCATGTTAGGCTTTCTTTACTTTATCATTTCCTTCTCTTTTGGATCAACATTGCAGGAAAAAATTGTAAAAAATATTTTAAAAGATTTATATATATATATATATATATATCCCTCCTGCTTATGAGATGCAGGATTTGCCATATATTTTATTTATATCATTCAGTATGGCTTTTTATTTTAAATTTTTGGCATACCCTGTCCACTTGGCCGGCACAGTATCATCACCATCAAAACCAGTTTGGAGAACATGCATTGATCATAAACATGAAGATTCCATAGATCCAAACATGGTAATGCATACACTTACTGTGATATTCATTGTCTTGTAACTCAAGGGAATCCATAGCCTTAAGGAGTCTTTCCTGGGAAGTTGGAGAAATGACCTGAAGGTGAAAGCACATGATGAAACAAAAAATCTGCATATGTAAATCAAGCCAAATAATTATCACATAGATAGTCACATACCTTTCTGGTTGCAAGCAGCCTCTCAGGAGGATGCTGCGGCTTTGAATGATGACAATATTCAAAATCAACTGGCATCATAAGCTCATCAGTAGCATCACAGGGATGAATCCCTGCTGAGATGTTTATTTCTGCATTATCACAGGCAGACTTTTGGGGCTGCTTCTCTTCAGATGTAGGTGAATTATCCTCAACAGAATCCAGACAGCTATCAGGACTCAAGTTACTGTCACCAGGTGAGCTGGAAATAACAGTGACTTCGGGATTAGAAGGTAAATCAGCCACAATGTCATCCTCAAACACACATGCATCACCTCCATATCCTAACTCAATGACCTGAGTGCTCTTACAAATGCTCATATGAGGTGCTTGAACGTTAATATCATTGTTTTCGTCCATAGGAGAACTACTTTGAGAGAGATCAGAAATGTAAGAACTATGATTGATGCTTGAAGAAATGGTTCCTGGGGAGATGTCATGCAGAACTGAATGGGAATATTCCTTTTTCTCAGAATCTGCTACAGGAAAACCTGTGCACTCGTGACTGGTTGTTTCTGTGTTATCCTCCTCCACAGAATCCCCACCTGAGGTCCTTACAATCTGAATGGACTTGGGATCTGCAGGTTCCACATACTCAAGACACATATCATTAGTAACACAATGTTCTGGCTCTTTTGTCAATGAAACTGACACCTCCAAAACACCTGCATCAGCTCTCTCACACAATTCACTAGTTGTCATTCCACAACCACCCTCTGGCTCATGACAAGGCAAGGACTCCACCTCCATAGAATTCCCACCTGAGACCCTTACAATCTGAAGAAAGTTAGGATCTGCAGATTCCATATACTCATAAC
Source organism: Lithocarpus polystachyus (assembly GCA_033629205.1). Taxonomy (NCBI): domain Eukaryota; kingdom Viridiplantae; phylum Streptophyta; class Magnoliopsida; order Fagales; family Fagaceae; genus Lithocarpus; species Lithocarpus polystachyus. Next base: position 8,987,867 of record CM066163.1, on the reverse strand, counting down.
ACAATTCATTAGTAACACAATATTGGGGCTCTTCCATTGATGAATTTGACACCTGGGTCTCCGTAACAAATTCATTTGAAATTGACACCTCCAAAACACCTGCATCAGAGCTCTCACACAATTCACTAGTTGTTATTCCACAACCACCCTCTGTCTCATGACAAGGCAAGGACTCCACCTCCATAGAATTCCCTCCTGAGGCCCTTACAATCTGAAGAAAGTTTGGATCTGCAGATTCCATATACTCGTAACACAATTCATTAGTAACACAATATTGGGGCTCTTCCATTGATGAAATTGACACCTGGGTCTCCGTAACACATTCATTAGCTCCCCCACACACTTCATTATTTACCATTCCACAAGAACCCTTTGGCTCACGACAAGGCAAGGAAGAATCATCACCAACACACATGACATCTTGGCAATCTGAGCAATCAGATTCAGGATCCTTAACTTTAATATTAATAACTGACCACAAATCCCCACTAGACTGGGGCAAAACTATATCAGTTGGGACCTGTTCACATATAGCAATTGACATGGAACTTTGAGATGAAGCTGAGGCATGGTTTCTCATATGCTTTTTCTTTGCCTTCATTTTCTTTGAAAGTTTAGATTTCCAACAACTAAGAGGCTCCTTGAGGTCAAGATCTTCTTCATGTGTTTTTAAGTCAGAAAATTCTTGTCTTAGACAGGAGGAAGTTTCAGCAGTTTCTATACTTAATTTAACACACTCTGAACGTTTCCTTTTCTTTGTTTTGCATCTATCCTTAATTTGCTTCAATGTCATATTGCTAAATTCTAAATCAGCCAAGTCATTGTTGATTCCATTGTCACCACCATTGCAGTATAAGTCAAAAGTTTCAGGCTCCCTTTTGACAGTTCTTTCCACTGTATGTAGCCGTGGACTTTCGACCTCAGTCGTATCACTATCACACGACAAACTTTCATTCTTGTCCTTTGGCTGAAGCGTTGGAAGCAAATCATGATTTTTGGCATGTAAAACTTCATAAATGTCTTCTAACTTCTTGAAGGTGAGTGAAGGCCTTCCACGAGTAACATTGAGGATATTTGTCACAAAACCACCTTTAATAGCCTGGATAAAGTGCAAATGATTGCAACTCCTTAACTCCATTATATGAAGACGAAACTTATACTCTTTGCAGTAGTTTAGGGATGTTCAGTACCGTAGCTATAATGCCTGCCTGAAGCAAACGGCAACTTTACTCATTAACTAGCCAAATGCAATAACACAAAGTATCAGTGTGATTGTAAATGGAACAGTGATAAATGATGGTAAAAGTTCTGATTAAAATATACCCTTTATCTTAAGAGCTGCTTCACAAACCAAACACTCACACTAAAAGAATAATTTTCCATTAAAAATTGCTAGCCCAGACTAGGATATGAAACAACTTCTAGATATTCTTCTGAAAAAATGTCCACTGCACATAAACTAAGGCATGAAAGATTAACGCAATATCAGACATTTCTTATGCAGAGTTTAAATGTTATACAACATATCTACAATCAGGGTGGAGCTGCATTGTTATTGGGCAGGACGCAGGGACTCCCCTGAAAATCATTGGATTGGGTCAAGAAGAAAAAGTTAGAAATAGAAAGTTGATAAAGAGAGAAAGACCCTATTATGCGAGTGTTAAAATTCTTAATACAAGCTTCAGCATGCACATGTGTGTAGGTGTGTTGCCAATTTGATTTTTAGCATGCTTGATTTCATGCATTTCTCCACAACCTCAGTTTTCCATATGGTGGAAACCATTATACTGAGATGGAGGGTGAAGACGTGGGTTCAAGAGTCAAAACCCGCCAGGTGGGTGTATAACATAAATAGTTAAAAATTGATTCGTAAGCCTGGGTAAATTCATTTTCTAATCCATTCACATTGCTTCTTGAGAGCTGTGTTTAATTGCTTAAAATTGGATAGGACTTCGGAAATTCTCAGGAATTCTAGCAATCTACTTATCTTGTAGAACAGTTGTTGAGATTTTGAAGTCTAAGGAGTCAAAATTGAATTCCACAGAGCACCCATATATGTGAAACTTGAATCAAGACCCCCCAAATTCCAAAATGCCCCAAATCCCAACAACCAAACACAGCCTTAGTTTCAAAATTTCTGAAAGTGTTCTAAAAAATCATCAACATGCAAATGCAGAAAGTCAACCAAACCCAGAGAAACCCTAATTCAAAATATAATCAGAGCGATAAACAAACCTAAGACATACACAACTGAAAAAACCGAAAAAAAATAAATAAATAAATAAAGTTTTCTCCAAATCCCATTTAGATAAGAGAAAATGCTCAAAAGATACAGATCTAGCTGCTTAATGTAAACATTTCAAATAATCATAACACTAATAAGCTTACATTGAATGGCTTTACCTTGGATTGAAAGCACCGTTTCACTTGGGAGAGTGAGGTAGAGTAAGCTGGAGCTAGATCGTCAAAATGGACCTTGGATTGAACGCACCGTTTCACTTGGGAGAGTCAGGTAGAGCAAGCTGGAGCTAGATCGTGAAAATGGGTAGAGAGAGAGAGAGAGAGAGAGAGAGAGAGAGAGAGAGAGAGATGGAGGGAGGGTGATGGAAATGAGTGTTTAGGGTTTGAAAGGGATTTAGAATCAGATTTCAGATGTCGCGCTCGCGCCAATTTGTTTGGCGGGAAGGTGTGGGGGCGTTGTCTCAAATAAAAGTATAATAAAAGGCCACCAGGGAAACATGCTTTTTTGAGTGCTAACATGTTGTATATCTACCATGTTACCGTTGCCGTTGATTTATTATTGTTTTATCATGGTGATGATAAAAGGTTCCAACGAGGCAATGAGGTGGATTTGGGAATGAATATAAATCCTCCATCTCATATATATGATTTTTTTCTATTTTAAACTTTGATTACTTTTAAAAGGAAAGTAAAAATAATATATAGTAGCAAATTGTAATTGATAAAGTATGAAGTGAATTAAAATATAGTTTTAATTTATTTAAATTAAATAAATTTTGATTATAAATTTATCGTGGTGATTATAGTAAATTCACATGTAGTTAGACTCGTTTTCATCTTTCTTGTTTGTGATTCAAAACTTGATATTCTACTTACCTGAAATTAGCTCTGCCTTTCTCTCATAACCAACCTCTCTATTTGCCATTAGAAAAAACAACTCTTTAAAATATGGTTTTACAACATTTCTAGCAAAACGCAATAATATTGTTAGGTATTGCTTTTGCAATAGCATTTCCTCCAAAGTAAGTGATATTATTGAGTTTTTCTAATAAAGTTATTATTTTATAAGCAAAATTGTTGGGACAATTGATTGATAGAATCAACCAAATAGAGTGTTGACAGTAAAGCTTGTTTCTAAATCTTCCAATTAGATAATATTATATGTTTAATTACCCAATCGTGTACTAAAATTGGATTGGTAGTGAATGATTAATGACATTGGCGAACAAACCCCGACACCCTAATGATTTTAATTATTGAATTTTACCAATCTATTTTTTGTGTGTGTTGATTTCAATCATATATTTTCTATATATTATTGGTACTGCACGGGCATGATATAGAGGCCTAGCCCATCAATTTCAGTATACCCGAGAACCCCGAGTATACTGAAATTGGGGACCTGACTGTTTGGTAACGATAATGCCTTTGGAAAAATCACCCGTCGAAAACCAATTAGCAGCGGGTGCAAGTTTTAAGATAGTCACATCTGTCTTGAGACATGGGTCCCATCTGGTTAGGAACATATCCCAGAAGGGCCCCACCAACCTAAAAAACCTTCACATCATCATGACAATCTCGCTAAGGGAAGTCTATAAATAGGGGTCGAAGGAGTAAGAAAAGGGATTGGAAAAATCTGGGTGAGAAAGTCACAAGAGAGAAAACTATAAGGATTAACAAAAGAGGAGAAGCTCACTATCAAGCTTGGGCCTCATCGGGGGGATACACGAAGGGGTAGAGGGATACGGGCTGGGTCAAAAACTCTTTCATTTGTGCCGTCAGATTGTCCTCGAGAGGTCTTCCCATTGTAGGAAACTCATTACCCACTTTATACAAGTAAATTGAGGGCCTGACCTTAGAGCTAACTAGGCACATTGGGTCCTAGGCTCGCACAAGTACTTTTCGCATGTTCTTGTTTTTATATTTATCGATGAAATAACTTCCTTAGATACACTACAATTTTCATCTCAAAATTGGATGACATCAGTTATATCATACAATTATTAATGGATTTATCTCATTAACTTATAAAGCGCAATCCTTACGATACAAGAGCATCATCCACGAAAAATTAATCCACCACTCCTAAACATGGGCACACGCCTAAATAAAATTATCTATAATTGTAGCCATGACGCTTCCACACCCCAACTAAAGGGAATGGGTTAGAATATAGGAGTAATAATCAAGAATTCACGTAAGAATGCCAAACACCATAATGCCAATATGTGAAAGAAATTCCTAGACACTTGAATACTTTATTTCATGGTTTTATAATGCAAACCTAAGCATTAGAAGAACCTTGGCTGACACCACACCGTGCCACTCCTAGTTTTTGTGTGCTCTATTTGGCATGCCTTCTAAATCTCGTTTAAACGTACAACTCTCTGATATTATGCATCATCATACTCCATATTTGTTGTGTAATGGTTATTGTGGGGTACATGAATTTAATATGGTAATGGTGCCACATGTCATGCCTAATGCCGAGGAGGCCGGTGCAGTTCTGAGAAAGTTGTACCCTCAGATAGTGAGGCCAGAGAGGTGAGCTGTGGCCACGTCAATAGAACATCACCAAAGGAGGCCACACTGTAGAGGAAGAACTTCAGAGAAGGGGTTAGCCTTGACGTGACTGGAGGGATGGTAGCTGCCACCACATTTAATAAATCCCACCAAACCCCATAGCCGCATTTATGTGGAGAAAACTCCTGAATAGTACTGTCTTGGTTGTCGTAACTCACAAAAGACCTAAGAGGGGCGTCTAATGGGACAAGCACTTGAGTAGTGTCATGCACAATCAACAAGTGGAAGGCCAAGATCAGCTGAAAGAGGCTATATAATGCAAGAGGTCTTCCAGGAGAAGGGGATTATCAGAAAATCTCTAAAGAAACACTGTAGCAATAAGACATGTAGTTGTACCCAAGCCTAAAAGAAATATATATTAGGACCATTCTCCTCAGATCTTGCCGAGGAAGGATTTCTTTGCATAAAGCGTGTTTTTCCTTGATCTCTTATTGTCTTTAATCCACTGTGTGCGTTGCCCAATTCATTGAAACCTAGTTTTTAAGCCCAATTTTTAAGCTCACTCTCTTCAAATTCATTGTGTTAGGCTCTTTGGGCCATAATCCAGTCAAATCTTGGGCTTAGGATCCAAACAGTGCCTTTACAATTATATATAGCATCCATGTCACATGAGGTGAACTTTAATGGGTGTTGAGTTCACCTCTAAGTGAGAGTGAGAGTGTATGCAACCATTGCACAAGATAACACATTAAAGATTTGACCAACTAGAAATGAAAATAAATAAAATTGGGCTAAGAGCATTCGCACTGGACATGCTAAATGGCATATGTAGGAAAATTTTACCATTTTCACACAAAAACCAAGCTTCATTTGGTCTTGTAAAAATCAACTATTGCAAAAAAAAAAAAAAATTGCAACAGTGCTATAGTGCAATTCTACCTTTAGAATTGCACTGTAGCTCAATTATAAAACAAAAAAACTAATATTTTATTGTGTAAACTATCAATTCCTCTCTCTGTCTCACGTCTCTCTCTCCGTTTCTCAATCTTTGATTCTCTCTCTCTTTTCAGTCCTCACTCACTCCCTCTCTTCATACTCAAAACTCCATAGCCACCACACCATGGCCTGACCCACTGTCGCCGGCCATGGCAAGCCACCATCCACTAATTATTTCTCCTCTCTCTCATTGCAGATCAATGTGGTAGCGTGGAGATCAGTGTTTAGGGTTTGGCACAGAGATCAATGTTTGGGTGAGGTGTGGAGATCGACATTGGCTCCTGGGTTTTGTTTGGGTTTGCCGTGGGTTGCGTGGGTTTGGATCGGCGTGGGTTTCTCTTGGTGGTTGTCGATGTGGGTTTCATCTAAGGTTGTTGGCGTGGGTTTTGGTGGTGGCATGGTGGTGAGTACTGTGATTATGGTGGTGGTTGCTAGCCAATGCAGTGGTGGTGGCAGGGTTTTTTCGCTTGGTGGGCCATGATTACCTGGATTTCTTTGGAGATTGGTAGAGTTGTTGTGGCGGTTGGGTCGACGGTGGAAGTGGGTTTAGGGTGTTGGTGGCGGCGAGATGTGATGTAGAGAGAGAGTTATTTGAAAGTGGGTTTGATTGATATTTGATTTTTGCAAGTGGTTTTTATTTTTGGAGGTCTATTTGAGTTATGGGCTATTGAGAAATCAGTCAAATTCCAAGAAAGTTAAGGTTTTTGGCATCTAGGTTTGATTTGTATTGGATTTCTGCAAGTGGTTTTTTTTTTTTAAGCCTTTTTGGACGGTGGAGGTGGTTTGGTTTTAGTGGAAGAGAAGTAAAAATTAGAGAGAGGAGAGAGATGGGAGAGAATAGATATGGTTTTGGGATATATTATTTTATTAGGTAGATATATTATTTAAATGAATAGAATAGAAAAATAAAAGTTGAGATATTGGGTGTTGTAAAATAATATGGTACAAATAATAAAATAATGTTTTGAGATGGTAAAATATAATTTTTTATAAATAAGAGATGTGAATGCTCTAAGACTTCCATTTCTATTCCCAAAATGGAATACTATTATTTTAAGACACATGATTCCCGTATAAATGCACATTAGGTATCTTTAAAAAAAAAAAAAAATACATTAGGTAAGCTAAATCCCAAAATTAAAGGTTTTTTTTTTAAATTTTTTTTCAATTTGTTTGAGAAAACAGGGAAAGCTAGCTAGGAGCATTTAAAAGAAAAAGGAAAAAGAAAAAGAAGAAAAAGTAAAGAAAGGAAACCCCCACCCCACCAACCGCAAGAACATTTTTGCATTTACTATTTACAAATTACAACCCGTTAATAAGGCTTGACTTCTCCGCTTGTTTCTCTCGTTGTCTGTCAGTCTGTCCCTCCCATTTCTCCCAAAAATGAAGGCATCTTTGAAAGGCAGATACGAACTAGAGAAAAGCAACAGCCCAGCCGCCGCCGCTACTATCGCCTTCAACGCCGGCGATGTCAAGCTCCGTGCTTCACTCACCGACGCCACCGTCGTCAACGGCCCTAGCTTAAACGGCTTGGCTTTAGCCGTCGAAAAACCCGGCTTCTTCATCCTCGATTACAACGTTCCCAAAAAGGTACTGTTCACCACTGCTAATTTTGAAGTCCTATTTGGTCACTCTCATAAGTCTTACCCAAACTAATCGAAAATTGAGAAACATTTCAGTCTCAATCAGACAGACTTCAATGGGTTTTGTTTTCTATTATATTGTTTCTTAGTAACAATTTTACCTGAGAAATCTTGAAATACATGTTGTAACTTGTAAGGTACTTATTAAGGGTCGGTTTGGTTAGCCGTTTTGCGTTTTTAAAACTCAAAACTTCGTTTTGCAACAGCAACTCACAGTTTTTTTTTTTTTTTTTTTTTTTTAATAAATGCTCATTTTAAACTCAAAACATAGTTTTGCAACAGTTTATAGACGCACCCTAAGGTTGGTTCCAGATTGTCTTATGAGTTAATTCGATTTTTCAGTTACCAAACAGAGTAGATGGTTTGTTACATATTAATATACACATAGACAGACATAATAAGTTAGATATTGTGTGTGTGTGTGGAGCAGGATTTTAGGTTTCAGTTCATGAACTCAGTTAGGGTTGCAGAGAAACCGTTGAATCTGACTTACATTCACAGCAGAGGGGACAACAGGACCATTCTGGATGGGACATTGGTGTTGGATTCGGCTAACAAGTTGTCGGCCAATCACACCCTTGGGTCGAGGAATTGCAAGCTGAAGTACACTTATGTGCACGGAGGAGTGAATACTTTTGAGCCGAGCTATGATTTGGCAAAGAATTCGTGGGACTTTGCGGTATCACGTAGAGTTTATGATGATGATGTGTTGAGGGCTTCGTATCAAACGTCGAGCAAATTGCTTGGACTGGAGTGGGTGAGGAACTCGAAGCACCAAGGGGCTTTCAAGGTATATATGAATTCCTGTTTTTGTGTTATCAGTAGAGTTTTTTAATCTTGCTTTTCCTTATTTGCATTTGGATTTGGATGTTTAAAGAAGCTTGTGTTTTTTGAACTATAGGTCTGCATTCAATTGATAATTAGTGTTTTTAAGTTAAAACGGGGTTGTTGTGGTTAAGTTTTGGAATTTGGATGTGCTAATCTATTGCTAGGCGAAGTTCTAATCATGACTTAGTAACTTTTGGGAGCTTATTGGAGTGTATACCTGAACCTTTCAAATGATTAAGCTAGAAAAATCTGTCAAAGTCTCACTATCTTTTTAGTTTTGGTCTGAGTGGGTTCTTAGTATTTGGAGGCTGGTGCTAACAACAGCTTACTACATGCCCAATTCTTTTATTTGGAAATTATTATTTTCATGAAAGCTAGGATTTTGTGAAGATCTGACTGTATGATTTTGTATGTATATATGCGTTTGCATGTGTGTAACAAAATTTAACTGCATACTAGAAAAAGAAAACAAGTTTATGTCATTGTTTTTATTTCTTCAAATTTAAGTCTTTATATCCACATATTTTAAGCAATCCATATTTTATATGAAATGACTGCATATTAGATCAGTCAGATCATATGAGTTTTTACTCTCTAATTTTCACGCTTATCTCCTCTGAACACACATTCAGCAGTTTACAACGTTAAAATTCTAATAGAAACTTAAAGCTGAATAAGAATTGCCCACTAGCAAACCTTTTACATTCTTGTCTTTCTGTGGCTTGATACTGTTAGGTAACTAAATAGTATAAGTAAACCATTTTAGCACGACATTTCTCAGTTGTTCCTCATAAATGGCAGTCTCCTGGCATGGTATGAATTTGAAGATGGGTTAAGTCTTTGTCTCTTGTTTTTTTTTTTTTTTTTTTTTTTTTTTTTTTTTTTTTTTAATAAATCATTTGCAAAAGACCTGGGGTTTTCTGTAATTGAAAGTGTGTTAATGTCAAACGTCTTCTCTCAATAATTTCAGGGCCAGTTGGCTGTGATGATGGAATAGATAGTTTTTTTTTTTTTTTTTTAAACATGCAATTGCGTTGAGGATCATGATCATTGTATTAGAAATTTAAAATTTTTGCAAATGGGTTATGGCTCAAACAGCACCTTATCCACCCATAAAAAAGGGTAGAGGGTAAGGTACAGTTCTTGTACGAACTCCCCCAAATCCATACCTAATTTCACAACATGCTTGGGTGTCAATTTGTGATTGGATTTCAGCACTTACACATAGGACCACATTGGGTACTTGCTTAAAAAAAATTAGGTGCATCAATCACAAGGTGAAATTTAAGCATGCTGTGGATTCGAGTGTGTAATTGGGTCTGTCTCTAGACTTACTTGGGTAAGGTAAGGTTGCAGGTTCAAAACCACCGGGTGCTTGTTTAAACTTACCGATAAAAAAAGTATTCTAAATGTTTTTGAAATTGGTGTTTGTCGTGATGGTACTATAGGAGTGATTGACTGTGGCAATGGTCAGGGGCAGTGTTGGACATGGCTGGCTGGGATACCTTAAATAAGGTGGCAATCAGGAAATGATAGTTGAGGTACTGGCAAAAGTTGGATCAGTGGTTTTGATGCTGGCAATGAATTTGGAGTGAATGCAGTAGTGGTGCTGTCAAAGGTGAAACTAGGTTGTATTCCTGTAGCTGCATTGCTAGTGTGGTGGAGATGATAGTAATGGTAGCAATGCCATTGATAAGTGTTAAATTATATGCTATGTAATTTAGAAGGTCCGTAGAAATGTTGATAGTCTGCTGTCTACGTATAGAGTATAATTTAATTATTTCATAGTCCAGAAACTATTGGAAGTTAAGAAATGCTTCTCAGGAATGTTCTTTTCTTATTATAGGACCCTATTTTCATAATGCTAAACAAGGGTTTGTACTTAACTTTCAACAATTTGAATGTACAGTTAAGAGTTTATGAGATTTCTAAATTCTAATGCTCGTATGATTTAGTTAAATGTCTGCACTTAACTTTCAACTGTATGTTAGATTTGTCAGATACAGCTAAAAAAAACAAAGGTTTAGATTTTTAGTTGGCAATTTCTTAGATTCCCTTAAAAAAAAAAAAAAAAAAAAAACCAATTTGTTAGGTTCCCATTTTTCTAGTTGACAATGTATTCTAACTGTCGTTTTTTGTATCTTCCAGATTTCAGCATCCGTCAATTTGGCCGAGGAAAATAAGGTGCCAAAATTAATTGCTGAAAGTACATGGAATCTGGAGATTTAATTGTCTTAGAATATATATTCTTTTTGTTTCATTTGCTTGTTGAAATCTGTCAAGATCAGACAAACAGCTTCTAATTGGCTGCAATTCATGAAACTTTGAGCTTCCTTTTCCCCTGGACACTATATTTTTATAAGTGAGCTGATATCCTGGTAAAGGCCAGCTCAGTGGCAAACTGGCAATGATTGTCAAACCGCTAGTTTTTCTTATGAAATATGAACTTCTGGTCAATATAGTTGTGCAACAACCTTAACCCGTCTACATTTTGCTATTCATTTGTATACACTTTATTAGTGTAGCATGCAAGGGTGACAGATGTAGAGGTTTAGTATGCGTTTGGATACCGTTTATTTTGCTGAAAACTGAAAAAAATATTTTCTTAGTTATTGTTTAACACTGTTCATTAATGATTAACACTGTTTATTGTCCTATTTTCACTGTTAATGGCCAATGAATGGTGTAACAAGCGTTGAATTGGAAAAAAAAAAAAAAAAAAAGGAGTTGAAAACGGGAGAAATGAATAGGTTTAATTATTATGGTATAGTTATTATTTAGTTTGATTATGTAATAGTTATTTTTATGATATAGTTATTCTTTAGTTAGATTATGTTTTTATTATAACGAATAATCATTTTTTATGAATAGTTATTCTTTAAAATGAGAAATAATTATTTCTCTTTAAAATGTTGTATTAGCTATTCTTTAGCAAGTACAATAATTTCAAAACTTAATATATTTCCAAGTAAACAAACTTTCTATATACATCTAACAATTATAAAAATAAAAAATCATAAAAAATAATACATATCTCTCTTGAATTTAAAAATAATAATTTTTAATAAAATATAATTGTGTAAGTAAGAAATTTCTTGAAATAAATGTTAAGCTACATTCTAATGTTATAATTCACAATCAAACTAATGAATAGGTTTAATTATTATATTATAACATATTTTATTCTTAGAAATAAAGATTACAATTTTTCTCGTAATTTCCATTCAGTGTATCAAACGTACCTTTACTGTGTGGATGGGGTACTTATCATCTGGGCCTAGATTGTTTGTGTTTGGATAAGTTGGCCCTGGATTCATGGTATTGCCTGATCTTGACCCGGAAGTTCGCTTGCTTCTCGAGTTAAGTTTGTGTACCCTACGTTAAATGTGATTTGAATTTGTTCACAGTTTTAAGTGAGCATGTTGAGTTTTTTACACTGAGCTTCTTCCCGGAACCAAATGAGCATTTGGAAATTGACTATTCAATCTAAAAATTGGTGCTTGTACTGAAAGCTTCCAAAGTTTTTTACCCTTTATTTTCTATTAATACTAAGATAATTAGGCTAGGTAAATGTTTTTTTTTTCTTAATTTTCTGTTTCTAAAAAAAAAATGTCTTGCCAATTGGAAATTTACTATCATAAACATAGAGCTCAAGCCTGCTTCCATCTAAAAAATTTAGTATGGTATGGGTCAAGCTGTGTTATTAAAACCACAATTTGAAAACTTGTTTGATAAAAAAATTGAAAAAAGAATTTTTCCCATTAAAAAACAAGCCAAAATTACTGCTCATTCAGCAGTAATGTTGTAAAAGCGGAAGCTTTAATATTAATTTGTTGAGAATAGCAGAAGCATGAATATCTATTTGTTGTGTGTGTATCCAAATAACATTGGGTTTATGCAAAATAGAAATAGAACAACAAAAGAAACAATCACACGGGAACACAAAGATTTACGTGGTTCGGCTTTTGGCCTACGTCCACGGGCGGCGTCAAGGAGAAAGTTTCACTAACAAAAGGAAGAGATTACAACAGTAGTACCAAAACACTCTCACAAACCCAAACCCCAAATACACCCAAAAGAGCTCTCAATCACCGGAAGCACGTGACTAGAGAAAACCTAAATTTCTCTCTCAAAACAAAGCACGGCTTAGAACTCTAATATATATAAATATGCGGCTGCCTTTTTCCCTTCCTATTTAATTGCCGCATAACCAATATATATATATATATATATATATATATAAAGTCGGCTAGGGTTATTTATTAGAGAGAGCATATTATGGCCGCATAACCAATAATATATCTAGGACTTGATTGACTCATTTGACCAAATAACAAAGCCACATAACAACAAATCTCCACCTTGGCTTGAATTTGGTCAAGTCCCACAAACAAAACTTCTCCACCGCCAAACCAAAAGCCCCTAAGGGCTATCACAAACTGCAAACGCCAATCAAGTCCAAGCAATGCTTGAACTTATGCAAAGGAACCGGCTTGGTCATCATATCTGCTGGATTATCTGCTGTAGCAACCCTTCTTACTTCAACTATGCCCTCAGATACAGTCTCACGAATGAAGTTATATTTGACAGCAATGTGTTTAGATCTCTCATGATACATTGGATTTTTAGTCAAATGTATGGCACTCTGATTATCACAAAATACAACAGAATCATCTTGTTGTAAACCCAAATCACCAACCAAACCTTTCAACCAAATAGCTTCTTTCACTGCCTCTGTTGCTGCCATATACTCTGCCTCTGTACTAGACAAAGCAACTGTTGATTGTAATGTTGCTTTCCAACTGATGACACTACCAGATAATGTGAAAACATAACCTGTCAGAGATTTCCTCTTATCCAAATCACCAGCAAAATCAGAATCAACAAATCCAATAACACTGCTACTATTAGTAGAAGCCCTGTCATATACCAAACCAATGTTTGCAGTACCTCTCAAATATCGAAGAATCCATTTCACAGCTTGCCAATGTTCTTTACCAGGATTAGCCATATATCTACTAACCACACTTACTGCATGTGAAATATCTGGACGAGTGGATACCATAGCATACATTATGCTACCCACTGCACTAGCATAAGGGACATGAGACATGTAATCCTTTTTCTCTTTAGACTTTAGTGACAAAGCTGCTGAAAGCTTAAAATATGCTGCTAATGGAGTACTCACTGGCTTAGATTGCTGCATATCAAAACGTTCAAGTACTTTCTCAATATAATTCTTTTGTGACAGAAATAACTTGCCAGCTTGTCTATCTCTATGAATCTCCATTCCCAAAATCTTCTTAGCTGCACCTAAATCTTTCATCTCAAATTCACCACTAAGCAAAGTCTTTAGCTTGTTTACCTCTACCAGATTCTTAGCTGCAATGAGCATATCATCAACATATAGCAACAAGTAGACAAAAGAACCATCTGAGAACTTCCTATGATACACACAACTATCATAGTCACTTCTTGAGTAGCCATGCCCAATCATGAAAGTATCAAACCGCTTATACCACTGCCTTGGAGATTGCTTCAAACCATATAATGATTTTTTCAACAAACAAACATGGTCTTCTTTTCCTTGGATCACAAAACCCTCTGGTTGATGCATATATATTTGTTCTTCAAGTTCCCCATGCAAAAAAGCTGTCTTGACATCAAGTTGTTCTAATTCCAAGTCAAACAATGCAACCATAGCAAGCATCACATGAATAGAGCTATGTCTCACAACAGGAGAGAACACTTCATTGAAGTCTATACCTTCTCTTTGACTGTAGCCCTTTGCAACCAATCGTGCCTTGAACCTCGGTGCTTCAACACCTGTAGTTCCTTCCTTTTTCTTGAAGACCCACTTGCAACCAACAATCTTCTGGCCTTTAGGTGGTTTCACTAACTCCCAAGTCTGATTCTTATGAAGAGACTCAATCTCCTCACTCATAGCAATACTCCACTGAGCCGAATTCTCACTAGAGACAGCTTCATGATAATTGGAAGGTTCGTGATACTCAATAATCTCAGCCACAGACAAAGCATAAGCGACCAAATCTGCCTCAGCAAACCTCTGTGGTGGTCTAATCTGTCTCCTCTCTCTACCAGTGGCTATACTATACTGCTGTTGCTGCTGTGATGCATCCACTTCATTAATAGAATCATGCACCTTATCTCGAATAGGCTAAACTGAAGTGCTATTATGCACTTTATCTAAAGCTTCAATCTCAAGCTCCACCTGCTTATTGACACCGTGGTCTTTTACTGCCCCATTACTCTCCTTTTTCTGGTCAAGGATAGCAGACTCATCAAATTTCACATCTCTGCTGACAATTAATCCAGGGGATTTTGAATCTGTACACCACAATCTATAACATTTTGTCCCTGATGCATAGCCTAAGAATATGCACTTCTTTGCCCTTGGCTCAAGTTTGCCATCATTCACATGAGCATAAGCGGGGCAACCAAATACTTTCAAATTAGAGTAATTAGCAGGAGCACCAGACCATACCTCAAAAGGAGTCTTACATTCAATGGCAGTTGATGGTGACCTATTAACTAAATAGCAAGCCATATTAATTGCCTCAGCCCAAAAGTCCTTAGACAGACCACAATTTGAGAGCATACAGCGAGCCCTCTCCAATAGAGTTCTGTTCATACGTTCTGCAACCCCATTCTGTTGTGGTATTCCTCTAACAGTGCGGTGTCTCACTATGCCTTCATTTTTGCAGAACTCATCAAATTCACCTGAGCAATATTCCAAACCATTATCTGTCCTAAAACGCTTAATCTTTTTACCAGTCTGCTTCTCAATAAGCGTCTTCCATTGCTTGAAGGTGACAAAAACAGCACTCTTATTTTTCAGAAAATACACCCAAACCTTCCTTGAATAGTCATCAATGAAAGTCAACAAATATCGGTAACCACCCTTGGAACAAACAGGAGAAGGACCCCAAAGATCGGAATGGATATAATCTACTGTGCCCTTAGTCCTGTGATTAGCTATACTGAACTTGACCCTGCACTACTTTCCAAAGACACAATGTTCACAAAAGTCCAACTTTCCAATTAACTGACCATTCAACAAACCTCGTTTGCTTAATATTGACATGCCTGCCTCACTCATATGCCCTAATCTCATATGTCATAAATAAGTATTATCTGAGTCTGAATCTGAGGATGAAGATATTGCTGCAGAACCTACAATTATGCTTCCTTGTAGCATATAGAGACCATTCACCATTTTTCCTTTAATGAAAACCAGAGCACCCTTACTGATTGTCAAAAATCCACCTTCACCAGTGTATTTATACCCTTGAGAATCGAATATACCCAAAGACAAAAGATTTTTCTTTAGATCTGGCACGTGACGAACATCAGAAAAAGTCCTAACAACACCATCATACATCTTAATTCTCACAGTTCCTATCCCTACAACCTTACAGGTCATATTATTTCCCATCAGAACTTCACCACCACTAATTGACTGATAGGTAGTGAACCAATCTCTTTTGGGAGTCATATGATAGGAGCAAGCTGAATCAAGAACCCAAGCGTCACCGAAGCGACCAGTTGATACTGTTAAAACTAAATCTTCACCTTCAGAATTAACTTCTGCAACACTAGCCGTATCATTAGTATTAGAAGCCTTCTCCCTTTTCTCTTTGAGTAACTTGCACTCTTTTTTCCAGTGCCCATCCTTTTTACAGTAGTGACACTTTCCCTTTCTAGATCTAGACTTTGACCTAGATTTTCCTCTATTGCTACTAGACCCTTTGTCGTTGGGTCTACCTCTAGCAACAAGACCGTCAGCATGATTATCACCCCAATTTTCAGAAACCTTCTTCTTTAACTCCTTAGAGTTCAATGCATCTTTCACATCATCAATTGAGATAGAGTCTCTTCTAGAACCATATAACATGGTATCGACAAAGTGATCAAAAGAAGGAGGTAATGAGCATAATAAAATCAAGGCTTGATCTTCATCTTCTACTTTGCACTCAATATTTTTCAAATCAATAACAATTCTATTAAATTCATTAATATGATCAGAAATAGGTGTACCTTCTTTCATTCGAATTGTGTATAACCGCTGCTTCATATACAAGCGATTTGTAAGAGACTTGGTCATGTATCGACTTTCCAACTTGAGCCACAATCCCGCAGCTGTATCTTCATCTACAATTTCTCTTAGAACCTCATCTGCAAGAGACAATTGAATTGCACTATGTGCCTGTTCGAAGAGATCTTCTTTTTCCTCATCTGATAACGTTGCTGGCAAAGCATCTTTGCCCTTTAGTGCTTTCCACAATCCTTGTTGCACTAGCAAAGCACGCATCTTCACATGCCATAAACTGAAATCGTTCTTCCCGTTGAATTTGTCAATCTCAAATTTTGCTGCCGACGAAACCTTTGTCGCCATACTAAAAAACCCAGTAAACCAATAACAACACAACCAAATAGATCTGATGAACAATCTCAACTTCAAACAAAGAACCCTAGGCTCTGATACCAGTTTGTTGTAAAAGTGGAAGCTTTAATACCAATTTGTTGAGAATAGCAGAAGCATGAATATCTATTTGTTGTGTGTGTATCCAAATAACATTGGGTTTATGCAAAATAGAAATAGAACAACAAAAGAAACAATCACACGGGAACACAAAGATTTACGTGGTTCGGCTTTTGGCCTACGTCCACGGGCGGCGTCAAGGAGAAAGTTTCACTAACAAAAGGAAGAGATTACAACAGTAGTACCAAAACACTCTCACAAACCCAAACCCTAAATACACCCAAAAGAGCTCTCAATCACCAGAAGCACGTGATTAGAGAAAACCTAAATTTCTCTCTCAAAACAAAGCACGGCTTAGAACTCTAATATATATAAATATGCAGCTGCCTTTTTCCCTTCCTATTTAATTGCCGCATAACCAATATATATATATATATATATATATATATATATAAAGTCAGCTAGGGTTATTTATTAGAGAGAGCATATTATGGCCGGCTATTCAAGTCCTAATATTTCTAGGACTTGATTGACTCCTTTGACCAAATAACAAAGCCACATAACAACAGTAACGATAGCTTGTAAAACGTCAATAACAAAGTAACAAGAGGTTGCTTTGAATCCATGAAATATCTAATTAAATAACACACAAGACTTCCTTCCCAATTTGTGTCTTCAACCGCAAAATCACTATAATGGTACAATTTGTTCCTCAACAAGTTGTAATCTTATCAACGAAACAATGCTTCTACTAAAACATTGATTCCTTTTAGTAAGAATTTTACCAAAATAACCAAACAAGACATAATTAGAACCAAAGCCATAAAACATACAACCTAAGAGATAGATCTATAAGCTAAAGAAACACAATACTGTGAAGTTTTTACATTTTCCAAATTGAGTCACAAAATCCATAGTTCGTCAAAATAAGAGCAAGTTTAGAATATATTGACAAAACATTTGGAGCAAATGAAACCACATAGCATCTTACTCTTGGCGAGTATGTGAAAGAAGACTATTGTCTAAACTGATAAGCTTTGAAGATTAAAAAATAATTATCGAATTCGCGCAAGTCAAATGAAGAAGAAGGATCAGAGCACATGACTTTTGCTAATTGTCGAGTCTCTAGGCTATAGGAAAAGATGGCGTCCGAAATTTTAAGATATAGAATCTGCAAGTTGTCATCAAAGGCAACAACATGTATATAATCTAAACTTTTTAGGAACCTTATCTTTTCCTCATCATCAAGAAATAACACACAATTTTGCAACTTCAATTCATCATCTGTCACACTCTGTTTGAGCAACCAGTTGCAGTTTAAGTCCTCGTAAGTCCATATATGAAATCCTCCAAAACCTGATTGACAGTATTGTAGTTGACCTTCGGACTCCCACAATAATTCTTCCTTAGGCCAATGCCCTATTCTAGGTAATGACACGAGATTAAAGAAACCCTTTTCAACATTATAAACCAGCATACTTTCGCCCCTTGTGCTATAGAGTTTTCCCTTCCGGTAAAGTGAAGTATCACTGCAGCTCCTAGTATCAGTTAATAACGAGGAGTTTAAAACTCTTGCTTCATGTTCTTTCCATTCCATTGTTTCAGATGAAAAAATGTAGCATTTGATTACTTTGCTGAATCCGTCCACTGAGTAATGTATCACCTTGAAGTGTTTTTGTGACCCATCAAAGACAAGAGCTGCATAAATTAAACAGTGCCATCTCTGATGGAAAGGAATTTGTAGACATTGGTTAAGAACAGGGTTTGAAACAACAAACTTTGTACAAGCCTCTCCATCCTTTGTAACACGTTCTTCATCTATCGCCACATATAGGAGCAAGCCATTGCAAGAATCGAGCAAGAAGCCACCATGGAATGTGTGACTGACTCTCAGAGAGGTTTGTCCCCAAGTTACTCCCCCTTGGTCTTCAAATGTGATGAAAATGGCTTCACCCATTGTGTCTTGTCTCCTACGATCATAAACTATGCTTGTGGAAGACTTGAAGGAGCTCGAGCGGCGAAGATAGGTTATTAAATCACACCAAGTCTTTGATACACACTTCAATCTTGTACGAGGTTTTAAGGGAATATGAGAGAGGATTTTTTCTACAAGTTCCGGACATAGATCTTCAAATCCAACCTGTGTGTCCAATTTTTGTTTTTTCTTTTCTTGGAAATTTGCCCCCATTGTAATCAATCTGACTGCCTGTTAATGAGGAGGAGATGAATTTTAAATACCATGTTATATATACAAACTTGGAACCTTACAGTGAAATTAAAAGCACTTAAATCAAACAAGACCTAATAAGAACTAAAGCCATACATGATACAATCCAAGGGATAGATCTATAGTTAAAAGAAACACAATCTACTGAAATAGTGAAATTTTCTTAAGAGAAATTTCTCGGAGGACCGAAAAATATAAATAATATAAGTGAATTTTGGTTTAATTTTCAAACACCGCAACCCAATAAAATCGCAATGAACACTAACTTGAAAACTGATTATAATATTAATTTTTTAAAGCTTTGTTTGGATAGTGTTTTGGGCGTCCATGTTTACTGCATTTGGGCCTTTTTTTTTTTGAGTCAGCGTGTTTGTCACTGCTCATTGGCCATGAATAGTGATTTTAGATCAATAAACAGTAAAAAATACTGTAGCAAACAGTAAAAAAATATTTTTTTTTTTTTCAGCAAAATAAACAATATCTAAACGCATACTATATATTAGCATTCAATTCCTAACAAGTATGTTGTTCTATAGACCAAAATAATAACCTAATGTTGCTAATAACAACAAAAATTGCAATTGTCTACAAACAAATTAGACTGCTGAATATTTAGGATTGTTTGAGAAGTATATATAAAATTTATAAACTGTAGCTTCGCATATTTAAAATTTTAATATAAATAAATACCTATTTCCGCATAATTCAAAAGAAAAACATGGAACTTTAAAAGACACATTGAAAATAAACAGAATTTTGTGCTATATGTACCTTGATAATCACGGATTTGAAAAACATTGGGAATGGAAGGGAAGAATGCCGCACGGTATGCAAGAAAAAACAAGTATCACTATTTAAGAACCCAATTCTATCGAGGTGTACCGCCAAGGTAGAAGTCTTATCGAGGTGTACCGCGAAGGTATGAGTCTTAGTGATAGTGTGATACACTTTAACCGGGTATATCGGGTTGGATAGTTTTTACTTTTTTCATGATTTTGTTGGAATACAAAATTTTTAACCCAACCCATCCTGCATGGGGTTTGGGTTAGGCTGGGTTAGTGAGTTGTCCATGCATATTTTTTGCATGAAAAAAAAAAAAAAAGAACAAAAAAAGAAGAGCTTTCATCAAATTATTTAAGCTCTTTTTTAAATAAATTATTAGTCGCCAACCTGTGCTATGCACGAGACCTACTTATTTGTGAGGTAAACTAAAATAGTTTTATAAAATCTTAAATTGATTAAAAAAACTACACCATTGCATGATTTGCTTTTATATAATTTTAATTTGTGTTACAAATTGATGAAGAAGTCATTGCTTGAAAAATAACTCAAAAATTTGTCAAGCAATTTTAGATACCGCAAAAAAATAACTTAAAAATTCAGATATTAAAATTTCTGAAGGACCAAAAATTATTAAAGAAAAATTATTACCGTTTGAGTTTGAGTTTAAGTTGGACTTGTTAGAGAGATAAACTTTCACTCATTGTTAAGTTTGGATTAAACAAAAATAATTTTGTTTAAAAAAATGATGAGTTTGAGTTTGAATTTAAATTGGACTTGTTAGAGAGATAGAGTTTCACTTCTGGTTAAGTTTGAACTAATCAAAAATAATTTTATTTAAATAAAATGATAATTTTTTTAAAATATAGTGCTGACGTTGAAAATTGTGTGAGTTTCAGAAGTTTCGGTTTTATATATATAGATAGATAGATAATAATGTGTGTATATATATACAAAAAAAAAAATTAAATCCAAAGCAACCCACAGCTACAGACCAACAAAATTCCATGAAATCAAAAACAAAAATAATTTTATTTAAATAAAATGATAATTTAAAAAAAAAATATAGTGTTGACGTTGAAAATTATGAGAGTTTCAAAAGTTTCGATTTTATATATATATATATATATATATATATATAGATAATAATGTGTGTGTGTATATATACAAAAAAAAAATTAAATCCAAAGCAACCCACAGCTACAAACCAACAAAATTCCATGAAAACAGAAACAAAAAAATTTAATTCCAGAGCAATCGACAGCCACAAACTAACAAAATTCCATGAACAATTGAAGCGGATAGAGAGAGAGCAATATATAGAAATTAAGGAGAGTAAAAAGCATGTTTTAATTACCTCAAAATAGTTTGCTGACATAGAATATGATGGGTTGGATTGAGCGACGATGGACAGGCAAAGAGAAATCGATGCAGTAACGGCGACCCATGGTGGCGGCGGTGATCTGGGTTTTGGGGTGCTAGCGTATATTAGAAAACAGAGAGGTTGTGGGCACTTTGACTTTGACGTGAAGGCTGAAGAGGGAGTTGTACAGTTGTATTAGGGTTTTAAATTGATAAATTCTAATATAATAATAAAACGTTAAAAGGAATTAAAAAAAAAAAAAAGAAAAAAAGAAAGAAAGAAAGGTGACGTGAAGGCTAAGGGGGAGTTTAATACTTGGATTGGGGAACGTTAATGGGGGGAGTTTTATACTTGGATTGGGGAACATTAAAAAAAAAAAAGGAAAAGAAAGAAAGGTGATGTGAAGGCTGGGGGAGTTTTATAATTGGATTGGGAAACGTTAAAAAGAATTAAAAGAAAAAGAAAAAGATGACATGAAAAATTGTGGATCTAGCAGAGGCTTTGGTTTTTTATACATATACATATATATACATATATATATATATATATATATATATATATAGGGGAGAGAACTCGAGTTCTCACTTTAGTAGGTTTTTTTTTTTTATGAATCTAGGTGTGGCAAAATCTGACACGATCCGCGAACTTGACACGATTATGTTAGGTAGTCACCCTCCATAGAGAAAGAAAGAGATTAAAAGAGAGAGAGATGCACTAATGCATTAACAAATTGGTTAATTCTTCAATTGAAATTTCATTTTAGATTACAATCATGTATTTATAGGAGACTATCTTTAATCTCATTGACCCACATGGCCTTATTCTATTGGTTCTATTATTCTTCATGTGCACTAATAATTCCAACATGTGCTAAATATGATTAACATGCTTTGAATTATACCTAACTAACTAACTACCTAACTAACTAAATCTCAATACAACAATTATTATTCATATGCTTATAACATTCCTAACAGATTAACCCGTTTGTAAACAGGTTATGGGTTGAGACTAAACAAGTTCTGGTCATATTCATGTTGACATGGCTAACCCATTTAATAAACCAATTGTGTTCGTGTTCAACATATAAACTCATCTAACCCGTTTAGCTTATAAAGTTATTAGTTATTTTGATATTATCACTTAATTTATGCTTGATTTTATATGTTTATTACTATATTTATGATTGTAATTATATTTTAATTTTAGATATATGGGAATTGATAAAAATTATATAAGTTAGGCATGGACTATTAATAAAATAGATTATTAAATGGGTCATTTATATTGAATTTTAAATGACTTGTTAATTAAACGAGTTAAACATGTTGGATCGGGTCAATCTATTTAATAACCAGGTTGTGTTCGGGTTGAAGATTCCTGACACGTTTACTAAACAGGTCGGGTTCGGGTCAACCCATATAGCCAAATACTCATGGCTTGACACAACACGAACTTGATCTGCGAACACGAATTGCCACCACTAGATGAATCCCACTAGAGTAGTTAATCATATATAATACATCTATTTATATCTATAATTTATAATAATCGAAGACGTTTTTGCATGGTTTTGAAAACCGGAATGGTGACGAAACTAGAAAAATAATTAGATACTTTCGGAGTACTATAAATACGTACTCCCCCCTCTCACATAAATGGTGGGTCTCACCATGAATTTAATTAGTGAGACTCATTATTCATATAAAAGAAGAGAGTACACATTTATGGTACTCCAAGAGTACACAATAATTTCCCATTTGTATTAGTACCACTATGATCATGCTAAAATTAAGCAATATTAACCATGTTATTGCATTGTTAAATATTTTTCATATAATATATGGCCACATTTTTATGAAGGTTTTTAATATTTTATAGTAAATTCTACAATCATAGTTAACATACCATGCCTAAACTAGTATAGTTTATTTTTCAACTTATTAGCCTTAGTTGCTTATGCACAACTTTGTAAAGTTTTACATCATCTAGGTAGAAATGTAGTTTTACCAGCTTTTAGCTAATAAGCAAATAAATTTTCAGCAAATAAGCCAATAAAGTTTGAGGAAAAAAACCTAATTCAGCTTTTAACTAATAAGCAAGTAAATTTTCAGTAAATAAGCAGATAAATTTTGAGGACAAAAACCTAATTCAGAGCACATTTACTTTATAAAAAAATTCAAATGTTTTTTTTTTTAACTAAACTTTTATTTCGGCATCCAAAACATGCATTATTTTATTTATTTATTTTTCCTTATATAAAACAAGCATTAAGTCTGCTTTCCTATACAGGATCCCAGTTCATGTTTCAATCACAGTAACATATAAATAAACGTAACGGCCCAACCTGGCCCAAAAGCCCCAACCAAACCAGTAGTTTTGGTAAACTAAAACCTAGAAATTGCACCAATCCCAACAAAAATTTATTGTCTAAATGGCCTAATAGTTGAGCTGCCCTTATTGGAAATAAAGAAATTAGACAGGACAGTGTGCGAGAGTTACGGACTACAAGAAACTGAAGTGATATAATGCCTTCGAAGGTCGAATAGAATTCATGCTTTAGAAAGGAGAGGACAAGATGTTCTCCCTCATGGGGAAAATAATTATCAGTTTTTCCATGTTTATGTTCAGGAAGAGGGTTAAGGCATATAAACATAGCTGAATTTACTGTGTTATAGTTAAGAGGAGAGCCTCCCTAATTGGAGAAATAAATAGTGTCAAACTGAACATTTTGTAGTTTAAAAATCAGAGAGAGTAAGTTAGTTTGGTTTAAGCAAGAAAATGGCGAGACCTGTAGGGAATTGGATGGCTTCATGTCATTAGATTAATAACAACTAGCACCTTACAGTAGAGTTAACATATTTTATGGGTTAAGAAGATAATTTAAAGTGCAAAGTTATTAGTTTCTTCCAATATCTTAATGATGGTACAATCGTTGAATGCTTATTTGTAAAAAACCATCAATTTGATATATTTTTTAAACAATTTTAGTCTCAATTGAATTGATTTATTTGTACTAGTACCACTATAATCATACTACCTGTAGGGGTCAAAGGCCCAACCCTAAATGATGGGCCGTGGGCCTGTTCGAGGAGACCTGTCCGTCCGAGTACAGTAAATCATAAGGGAGGAACATAGTTTAACTTTTCACTAAGATATAGCTGGCATGAAAATGGAAGGAAGTGGCCCGAGGAGTATTACCTCTTCAGATAATCAAAGGGACAGCCAAGATGAACACTCCAACCTTTATCCTAATCTTTCCGGAGATTCCCCTGATATATATAGGCACAAGGGACAGGTGGAAGTAATGAGATATTATGTAAAATGCTGCTACCACCACATTTATTATCCTGCAGCTAACCCCGTGGCCGCATTAATGAGGAAAAGATGTCTGGACAGTGACTCTCACCCTTTATAGCTACTGTGTAAAGATTTTAAGGGAAGATTGATGGGACAAGTATCAAGAAAAAATCACTTAACTGCCACGTGAGAAGAACTGGCATATAAAGAGAGCTGGAGACAATAAATGGGGGCATTGAACAAACCGGAGAAAAAGAGAAAAAACGACTAAGAGAGAGAGAGAGAGAGAGAGAGAGAGAAAGTTGTAGGCATTCAGACAATTGTAAGAATATTTCTCCTCGGACCAAGCCGAGGACAACTTTATATAATATCAGCGCTACGTTTTTGCTGATTTGTTTACAATCACACTTTGAATATCGACCACCTCATTTTCGAGCCCAGCTTGTTGAGCCCACTCTCTTACAAATTCATTGTACGGATACTGTTCATGTGTTGGGCCTAAGTTCATCTCGCTTGAGAGCCCAAAATTGAAAAATTGTGTCCTTACACTACCAATCTAAAAAAACTATATGCATACTATAATCATGCAATATTAAACATTTTATTTGTACGTTAAATGTTTTTTCATGCGTTATGAGACTACATTTCTATTATCAAAAGTAAACACAAAACTCTTTCAATTAAATATATTTATAGTAAAAGTTATACAATTATAGGTAACATATCATGACAAACAGGGACGGAACTACTCAAGGGCAGAAGGGAGCCATGCCCCTTCCCCCTCTCCCCCAAACCATTGAAAAATAAATAAATACTAGTATGTATATTAACAAAAAAAAAAATTAATTCTAGCTCTTAAATTTATATACTTGGCCTCCCTCCTAAAAAAATTTACAAACTGACCCAAGAAATCCAATAAATAGATAATAAGAAAAATTTATAATAAAAAAAATGCATATATCCAGATAATAAGAAAAATCTTTGGAAAAATCATAAATCCGGTCTCAGCAAAAATAATAACAACAAACTAATTACAAATCCTAGCAAAAAAAATTACAAAAGCCCAATAATCTTTTACCCAATTTCTCTCTCTCATTTGAGAGCTCTATGCCCTCCTCAAATGACTTCACCCTCGTAGCCATAAAGACAACTCCTATGCCACATATTGATCCCTTCATCCACATATTAGTTAGATCTTGAAAATATTAAAACGTGTCAATTAACTTGCAAAACTTTTAATTATAAAATCCTATTGTTAAATTTTTTTTCAAAAGAAAAAATACAGATTATAATTAATAAATTAATGCTAATAATACAACTTTGTCAACCTCTAGTATTGATATTTCAATTTTTTAAAATCTTTAAACAAAGAACTTCGGCACCTCTATGTTTGAATCTTGCTTCCGTCTCTAGTCAATGACTAAACTATTATAGTTTATTTTTCAACTTATTAGCTTTAGTTGCTTATGCACTACTTTGTATAGTTTCACATCATCTAGTCTATAGATAGAAGTAGAAATATAGTTTTACCAACTTTTAGCAATCTTCAAAGGTTGGACAACGCCACACCAGTGCATGAATTGAGCCTTAATTCAGTGGCAATATGGGTCCACGTGCATAATATCCTCGTTACTCATCTGAACAGAAAGGTGGCGGAGGATCTGTGTGAAGTAATTGGTGTAGTGGATCATGAGTCGAATGATAAGGAGGTAGATAGAGGAAGTTTCTTCAGGGTTCGGGTGCGCATTGATATTTCGGTACCTCTGTGCAGGGGCCGTATACTATCCATTGAAGAAGACGACAACTGTTGGGTGATGTTTAAGTATGAACGTCTTCCCAATATATGCTACTGGTGTGGATGTTTGGACCATTCCGATAAGGATTGTGAGAAGTGGATTGAAAGCGATGGAACGTTAGTTAGCAGCGAGAGGGAGTATGGTCCATGGATCAAAGCTTCGACAGAAGAGCCAGGGAAGGAAACAGCGAATCTTGAGGAGGAAATCTCGGAGGTAATTAATGCACACATTATTTCCAGTCCAAAAAAGGCTGAAGTTTTGAATGCAGTGAAGAACGGAAACAATGAAGTTATGAGTGGAAATAAGGGAGATACGTTTGAAGACCAAATAAGAGAGGTTGATAGGGCATTAAATTGCTTTGATATCTCTAAGAATAATGCAAGGGGTGTTGTGGCCAATCAAAATCAGGTACACGTGGAGAGGTCGAACCAAAACACAGACATTAAGGCTCTAGCTATGACTAAAACGGGGAGGGAGGCAGGTGCTAATCACGTGGATAACTTAAACCTTATGGCATCTAATCAAAAACAAGTCTCCAAAACTGATTCACAAGGATGGAAAATTGGCAGTGAGGGTAACGATGGTTAGTCAAGGAAGAAAACTTGGACACGAGTAGTTCGTGGGGTTCAGAATGGTGGTAATCAGACAAAGGTTGATGAGGTATCTCTCTCTAAACGTTCTTTCATGGAGGTTAACACCGGTGATGTACCAAACAAAAAAAGATTGGTTGCTCACAACAGTAGGGAAGCTTATTCAGTGGTGGAGGCTGCAAGGTAGCCCCGCCAAGAGCAATGAATCTCCTATGTTGGAACTGTTAAGGGCTTAGGAACCTATCGACTGAGCAAGAGTTTGGGGACTTAATCCGGGCAAAAGATCCCTTAGTTGTGTTCTTAGCCGAAACATGGCTGGATAAAACTCGGCTAGAATATATTAAAGTCAGGTTGAATTTTGGGGGTATGATTGAAGTGTGTAGAGATACGAGAGGAGGGGGTATTGTAATTTTTTGGAAGAAGGATGTGGATTTTTCTCTAGGCACCTTCTCTCCAAATCACATAGATGGCATTCTGAATAAAGGAAAGGAAGATGAGCGAAGGTTCACGGGATTTTACGGGGAGCTGGATACAAGAAATCACCACCTGTCTTGGTCCTGTCTTCGAAGACTAAGAAGTAGAAATACACTTCCCTGGCTCTGTGCGGGAGATTTTAATGAAATTACGCGGAGCCATGAGAAGTTAGAAGGTAGGTCAAGACCTGTTAGACAAATGGAGGAGTTTAGGAAGGTATTGGATGAGTGTGGTTTTTGGGACCTTGGTTTTGTAGGGGGGAAATTTACATGGTGTAATGGGCACCCTGATGGTTGTACAATATGGGAGAGGTTGGATAGAGCGGTTGCTACTATAGAGTGGCTTGACAAATTTCCCGCTACTAAAGTAATGCATTTGGAGTGTGGATCGTTTGATCACAAGCCAATCCTAATTTGCCTTAATGGTATTCCAAGAAGCAGGAATAAGCCATGGAGGTTTGAGCATATGTGGTTGGAGGAGGAGGGTTGTAAAGATACGGTTGAATCAGCTTGGCTTTTCAATGCTCCTGGCCAAGCTATGACTCGGGTGGAAGGTAAAATCAGCCATTGTCAATCAAAACTCAAGTGGTGGAGTAGGATGGCAATTGAAAATATCACCAATCTTCTGAAGGAAAAGAAAGCTGCGTTACGTAAGGCAGAAGAGGAGGCAATTGCAGGAAGGTCCATAAACCGGGTGACTAGGCTGAAAAGAGAGATAAATGATTTGTTATCAAAAGAAGAAAAAATGTGGAAACAAAGATCTAGAGCTTTGTGGTTGCATGAAGGAGACAGAAATACACGATACTTCCATAGTAAAGCTACTCACAGGTATCGGCGTAATAGAATTGAGGCATTGGAAAATGCAATGGGTGAGAAGTGTGTGGATGAGAATGTTATAGCAAATATCTTGGTGGATTTCTATCAAAACTTATTTGCTTCGTCCTCCCTAAATCGGATTGAGGAAGCTCTTGAGGCCACTCCTAGGGTGGTAACGGAAGAGATGAACCAAAAACTTGCTGCTCCTTTTGAGAAAGCCGAAGTGGATACTGCTCTATCTCAAATGGAAGCCCTCAAATCTCCGGGACCTGATGGTATGCCTCCTTTATTTTTTCAGCATTTTTGGCCGGTCATTGGGGATGAAGTGGCTGATGCGGTCCTCACATGTCTCAACACAGGCTCCATCCCTTCCTCAATAAATCAAACCTACATCACTCTCATTCCAAAGGTTAAAAGCTCGGCAAGAGTTTCTGAATATTGTCTAATTGCACTGTGTAATATTCTTTACAAGCTTATCTCTAAAGTTATTGCAAATAGACTTAAGATTATTTTACCTAGTATTATTTCAGAAATTCAAAGTGCTTTTCAGTCTAGTAAGGCAATCTCTGATAACATTTTGATCGCCTTTAAGACCTTACATCATATGAAAAATCAGAAATCCAAGAAATTGGGTTTTATGGCAATGAAGCTTGACATGAGTAAGGCGTATGATCGGGCGGAATGGAGTTATCTGGTGAAGATTATGGAGAAATTGGGGTTTTTTGAAAAGTGGGTATCTCTTGTTTATGAGTGTATCAGCACAGTGTCTTATTCAATTTTGGTGAATGGAGAGCCAAGGGGGGATATTAGGCCATCAAGGGGAATAAGGCAAGGAGATCCCCTGTCTCCCTGTCTCTTTTTGTTGTGTTTAGAAGGTTTGAATAGAATGCTTCAGCAAGCAGCGTCAAATGATAGTATAAGGGGTTTTTCTTTGTGCAAAAGAGGACCAAGAATCTCACATTTTTTTTTTTACAGATGACAGTTTGTTGTTTTGTAGAGCTACTATGTCAGATTTAAGAGCTGTCCAAGATATTTTGTCTCTATATGAACAAGCTTCTGGCCAAAAACTCAACCGGGAGAAGACAAACATCTTTTTTAGCAAAACAGTGAATGAAGAGACAAAGGCCATAATCTCAAATTTCTTACAAGTTCCGGAAGTGAAAGAGTATGAGAAATATCTTAGCTTGTCGGCTGTGGTTGGGAGGAATAGGAAGGCATGCCTCAACTTCATAAAAGAAAAAGTGTGGAGTAAACTCCAAGGGTGGAAAGAAAAATTATTATCTCAAGCGGGTAGAGAGATTTTGCTTAAAGCTGTGGTGCAAGCGATTCCCACATTTGCCATGGGCTGCTTCAGTTACCGGTTGGTCTTTGTGACGAAATTGAGACTTTGATCTGAAAATTTTTTTCGGGGCAAAAGGGGGAGCAACGGAAAATCCATTGGAAGAAGTGGGAGGTTCTTTGCAAGCCTAAATCAAAGGGAGGGATGGGATTTAAAGACTTAGGGAGGTTTAATGATGCCATGTTGGCAAAACAAGTATAGGGGTTGTTGAAGGACCAATCATCACTATTTTATAGGGTGTTTAAAGCAAATTACTTTCCAAGGGGGTCAATTTTTGAAGCATCAGCAGCCACGGGGTCTTATGCCTGGCAAAGCATCCTCAAATCGAGGAAGGTGATATCTTTGGGCATGAGATGGAAAATAGGCAATGGCAGGAGCATAAACATATATGAGGATAACTGGTTGCCAGTGAAGGGAGCAGCTAAAATTGTTTCTCCACTAAGGCTAGAGTTGGATGGTGCCCAGGTTGCTGCTCTCATCAACCAGTCTACACATTCTTGGGATCAGAACTTGGTGGACCAGAATTTCCTAATTTTTGAGGCAAATCAGATCAAAGCCATTCCCTTGTGTTGGACAAATCAATGCGATCGAATTATTAGGCCTGATAGTCCAGATGGTGAGTACTCAGTCAAGGCAGGTTATCAAAAATTATGTGAGGAAGCAGATGCTAGTAACGCCTCAAGCTCAAACCCAAGGCACCAGAAATCCTTTTGGAAAAAGGTTTGGAAGCTTCGGGTTCCTAATAAAATAAAAAACTTCCTATAGCGTGTTTGTTCCAATGCTTTACCTACTAAGGAGAATTTGAAGAAACGAAGAATCATTGAGAATGCAGAATGTAGTGCTTGCCTATTGAAGCAAGAATCCACTTTCCACGCTATTTAGGATTGCGAGAAGCTAAATCACGTGTGGGCCCCTTGTTTCATCTGGGTCCGAATAGAGCATCCCCAAATTCATGAAATGCAAGAGTTGTTATATATGCTAGGACAACAAGTTCAGAGGTTGGAGCTGTTCGGAGTGGTGGCATGGTTCATTGGGAATCACAGAAACAGATTGAGATTAAATGAGAAAGGTTTGCCAAGTGAAAAAATTTTTGAAACTGCAAAAATTTATCTCTCGGACTACCAAGCAAAATGTCTGACATCCAGTTTGAAGCATCCCAAAGAAAATATTAAATGGTAACCTCTAGAGGAAGGCATGTATAAAACGAACTATGATGGGGCAGTTTTTACCGAGTCAGGGGAAGCGGGGATTGGAGTTATTGTTAGAGATGCAAGGGGGGAGGTGATTGCTGTCTTAGCTGAAAAAATATTAGATCCGGGTTCAGTGGAAGTGTTGGAGGCTCTAGCTGCACGAAGAGTAGCAAAATTTGCTGTGGAGTTGGGCTTATCTTCCTCAATACTAGAAGGCGATTCTGAGGTGGTGTAAAGGGCGTTGAAGGCTACAGATTGCCGTCACTCATCCATTGGTGAAATTGTAAAAGACACCGTGTTTATGGCAGGTTCACTTAGAACCTTTTCTTTCTCTCACACGAGGCGATAGGGCAATAGTGCCTCATGTTTTAGCCAAGAGAGCAATTGTTTCTTTTCCTTTATTGGTTTGGATGGAGCATATTCCACCAAACGTTAGTCCATTTGTAATTCTTGATTTGTCACCTGCGTAATAAGATCGTCCTTGCGGAATTCTCAAAAAAAAAAAAAAAAAAAAGTAAAAAAACTGATCATTAATTATGTTAAAAAAAAAAAAAAACCGATCATTAATGGTTCACTACACACGATCCCGGCCCATGTTTCAGTCACAACCACACATCAGACTCGTCGGCCCAAAGTCCAAAACAAACCGGTTAATTTGGCGGTTCGATACGAATCCTAACCCTGAAAATTGCGCCAATCGTAAAAAATTTTAAAACTTTTTGCCGCCTAAAAATAAAAACCCAATATAGTCACGACCTGTAATCCTATTCTCATTTCTAAAAAATTAGAATTAGAATTTCACAAATTAGATTATAGATCTGACAAAAAACCCTAGTTGTTCTCCATTGATTTCATCACAGAGAGATATGGAAAGCGACGATGATTTTCAGCTACTCCCACAATCGGAAGAGATTTCTCCCTCGGAGAGAAAGCTGAAGCGCTTGAAGAAAGCAATTAGGGTTTCCACCAAGCCTTCCTCGCCTTTGTTGGATTTCCCTAAATCTGAAGCCCTAGATTCGGAGGAATTGAAAGAATTGTCGCCGTCGGGGGCGGGATCGGAATCGGAATCGGAATCGGAGGAGGGTTTTGATGGGGGAAATGAATTGGATTTTGGTTTGGGTGGCGAAGAAGAAGAAGAAAATGGTTTGGGGGTTAAGACTAAGAGGGTTTTGGAGTTTGACTCTGTGGGTGACGAGTTCGACGCAAAACGAGACGATCCGAGCGAAGAGATGGGAGATGGGGTTGAGGATCTGAGAATTGAGGAACCAGTGAAGAAACGACGTAGTTCTGATGAGCTTGATGAAAATATAGACAACAAGAAGACGAAGAAGAAAAAGAAGAAGAACGTTGATGAGAGTTTTGTTGATCTTGATGCAACCACCAAAAAAATGACTAAAAAGGTATTTCTTTCCCTCTCTCTTTTGGGTTTTGTTTTTGTTTTTGTTGTGATTAATAGTTGCTGCTATTTTTACAGGAAAGAAGGGACAATCTTAAGCAACTTCGTGCTGAGTCTCAGAGACTCTTACGAGGTATAAAGTTATGCTTAAGACCCTCTATTTTGTTGAACTTGTTTGCATAGTTTGATTTAGTGGGTTTAATTAGTTAAAACCATCTTGTCTTTGTTGTTAGAAACTAGAGATGCATCATTTAAACCTGTACCGCTTGTTCAAAAGCCGATATCTTCAGTTTTGGAGAAGATTCGCCAACGAAAGCTGGAGATTGCAAAAAAGTGGGTAGTTTACTTTGGGTTTATATATATGTGCATATTGGTCAATGTATTTATGTTTGGTTTGTGTGTGGCAGATCTGTTGCTATAAACAGTATGTCTTTTCTTGATGACGATGATGGCGATGATGGTTTTGTAAGGGAAGTGGTAGTGGATTGTAATTCAGGTAGTCCTATTGATGAAGATAGGGGAAATGATGGAGTGGTAAAAGTGGCTAGTGAAGAAAAGATTGAACTTCCTGCTAACATGAAGAGCAATTTAGAAGAGCTATGTATGGATGAACCAAGTGATATTAAAGATCACTCCAGCTGTGAAAGTATACCTTCACAAATGGTGAGTTATAAGGCATGACAAGTTCTTGATGAATTTAACTGTTGTAAAATGAAAAAAGTGTAGGCACACTAATTTAATACCATAAAGGATTGCGCATACATGGTCTTACATATGTCATAACTCTTTTTTACCTCAACAAGTTAGGCATTTGATGTATCCATGAATTTGGTTTAGCCATTTAGGGTAATTCCTATTTCACAGTGTGTATGTACTCACTGTGTGCAACAATCACTACCTTTGGTTTATTAGGGTATTGTTGGATTGAATGTTTTGTCCCAAAATCACTTGTATATAAACTTTAATAACTAGTACATATATGGAGAATTGTTGGAAGTTTGTAAATGACGTTTCCCTATATTTATATTGAGCAATGTGTTTGTTGATGACTAGATGTGAATATGTGATCTGGCAAGAAGGCAAGCAATGTTAAGTTGAATGGCAACATCTCAGAAGCTTGAAATATACAATTATAATTGCACAACATTTTGGTCATCACTTTAAACCCTCTAAGTGTGACACCTAAATTAGATCTTTCGTTATTGTAGTTATCATTAGAGTCACTGCTTCTCAGAAGTTAGGCTCTTTTTTTTTTTTTTTTTTTTTTTTTTTTTTGGTTGCAACTTTTAGAATGTAATTTTGATAGCACTGATGGTGAAAAGGGTTTCATATTGCTGCTGATCCCAAATCCTAACTAGTTGTGATAAAGGCTTGGCTGAGTTGAGTTTGGTAGCATAGTCTGTAGGTTTGTACAAGAGGGGTGTTTGCTTTATTTTGGGATGGACTAGCCATATGTTGTAATGCCTCTACGTTGCAGGATGTGGATGAGGAATCCAAACAAGAATTTCGAGCTCCAATTGGTGATACCCAGGTACTTCTTCTCCCCCTCTCCCCCCAAAAAAAAAACTGAATTGTTTGGAAGTTATTCTTACCCTATTGGTGTGTTGTATAAAAAATTAGGGCTGTGTTCTGATTCAAAACAAGTAACTCTAAGGATGATTAATCTATTTGTATGTTGTAGGAGCTGTTTTCTGATTCCCAAACAAGTGACTCTATGGATGAGCTACCTAGC
The DNA here is from genome assembly GCA_033629205.1 of Lithocarpus polystachyus. NCBI lineage: Eukaryota > Viridiplantae > Streptophyta > Magnoliopsida > Fagales > Fagaceae > Lithocarpus > Lithocarpus polystachyus. The sequence goes on along the minus strand of CM066163.1, from coordinate 8,954,131 downwards.
AAGACACCCAGCAGTCCCTTGGAAGAAGTTATGGCTCCATCGATACTTGCAATGAATTTAAAGCTTGATTCTGCTCCTCCTGATGATGTGTAATTGTTTGAAGAATTTCTTTCTTTTACAGTTCTACACAGCAAAATCATTATCTGTTTTGTGAGCTTATTTTCATTACACCTCAAGATCCCTTGTTAGGATTTCACCGTCAGGGAATGGATTGCTCTCTGTTTCTGTATTGTATGGTTTTACTTATTTATGTTTGTCTATGACAACCGGTTTCTTTTCTCACCATCTGAATAATCATTTATTAATTAATATGGTATTTTTGTGTGTGAATATTATATATATATATATATATTTATTGTGTGTGTGAATTATGATCCATACTATAGTTGGCTATTATAAACTTGAGGCATACCATACTGGACTCTACATTATCTCCACAGTCTAGGAGTTCTAAAATGTAAAGTTGATTATTGCTTCTCTTTTGTAGTTCTTCTGATGAAGAGGGCAATGACAAGGAGAACATTGCTCCCCAGCCACATGGATTAACTGATTTATCTTCATCTCATGATCCTGTTAAAGCATTTGTTGATGATGAAGCAGAGGAAGAAGATGACAGTGATAATGACATGCTTCGATTCCAAGATAATGAAGAAGATGAGGACAATGAGGATTTAGAAGAACTTAAGGATATGATAGCAACTGGATATGAAGAAAAGCCAGTTGATAATGAGAAGCGTAATCAACTTCATCAGAAGTGGCTTGAACAACAGGATGCGGCTGGAACAGAAAATCTTTTGCAGAAATTTAATTGTGGTTCAAAATTGAAAGAAACAACTTTGCTTGAAGTGGAAGAAGATGAGGAAGGTGATGAATACAAAGAAGATTTTGGCGATGAAGCTGCAGAAGATTCTAACCCAACAAATGTTGCCCGGATGAATTTAAAAAAAGCAAAGCAAATGATTCCTCAAATGTTTACAGATAAGGATGATGTATATTTATCATCTGATGATGAGGAAACAGAAAAGAGGCTAGCTAAGCAGTGCCTATTTGAGAAATCTGTGAGTTCTTAGCAGTTTATTTATTATTATCTTCAGAAATATGATTTATTTTCTAATGCTTTATCAGAATTTTCTGCTATCTTGTCTAATAATAGATTTGGTCTGTATTAGTTATATCAATTATGTTATTTGTTCTGAGTATTGTATAATTCACAAGATGGTCGCTGAAGGTTATGATATGAAACAGGAGCCAGCTATGTTTTTGTCACCGGCAGAGGATGAGAGTTCCAGAGAGGTTTTTGGTCTTATAAAGAAGTTGAATATTGTCCCTGACTCTAAGAAGAAAGCCAAAATACCTTGTATGGTCTTTAGTATATTAGTTCTATATTTTACTCATCAAAGAAAAAAAAAATTCTGCATTATATTTTAGCCACCAGTCTTGTGTGTTTATTTTGTTATGCTTCTCATCTTATTGTTATTGTTATTTTTATTTTATGCAGCCCTTTTTAAAATGCCACCTGTTGGAGGAAAGAGTAACATACTGTCCAAGGTAAACCAGTTTGCACTTGGGATTTTGAATGTAGGTTGCAGTATTGTTAGCTATGCTATTTTAATTGATTTTCAGTTTCTGTAACAAAAAGAGTATGCAAACCTAAACCAGTGTGCTGAAGTGAAATATCAAAGAACACATTTTTTGTTTTAAATCTCATACCAAAGGTATGCCAGATAGTCTGCATGTTCTATTTCCATGATGGTGATAGCTGGTTCCTGTCTCCTTTCCCTTTTCTAACTTCTAACATGCATATTCGTGAACATTTTTTGCACACTGGGAATCCAGTTCTCATTTTCTGCTTCCAACTTTATTTTTAATAAATTCTGTGCACATAAACATATTGATGAGAGACACCAGTTATAAAGAACATTTTGAATTAACTATAACTATGGTATTGGTTATTCTTGCAGTCTTCTTTCCTTGGTTGGGGGTCAAATCATTCCTTGCCCTCATCCCAAAAGAAAGCATCAGGCAAAGTTCGTTCTTTTATTTTTGGTCGAGATGACAGCAATAGCAGGAGTTCAATCTCAATGTCTGGTCTAGATGACAGCAACAGCAGGAGTTCAGTAACAATGTCAGAGGGTTCTTCTGATGCGGTAAGCTCAAACAGGGAGCAAGGCTGAAGTATATACAAATTTTCTTGCTTGCTTCATTTTTGATATATTTTTACTTGCTGCACTGACTTAGTCAGCGATCTGTTTTACCATAAGGTGATTAAAGGGAGGGGGGGGGGGGGGGGGGGAATTATTATTGGAGATGCAATGAGAATATTGAGGTTTTTTAATTTCTGGGTTGGTTGCAATTGATCAGGGACTATCAGAATGCACCTCTATTGATAGCATTTCAACTATGAAGTTTTAGTTTACCATCACAGCATTCATTCCAGTTGCTGCTGTGGCATTTTCTTGATGATAGAATGCTAAATATATCTTTCTCAATTTATCAATTTCAATTTTATTTGAACATGCAGATTCAGAGAGAGAATCAACCAAAAAGGCCTGCTTCAGCCAAGTTCAGTAACTCACAAACTAAAGCTAGTACCCAGAACACAAGATCTGTAGCTGAAATGAAGTCAGGTACTTCACTGTTCGAGATATTAAGGCGATCTTCCCTGCAATCTGAGCAGTGCACTCGAGATAGTATGGTTGTGCAAACTGAATCCGTATTTGCTGCATTTAAATTGTCAAAGAAGCCAATAAAGACAGAAGGAAGAGCTTGATGTGTATATATAAGAATGCCTTGTTATGGTTTGACTCAATGTTTTTTGAGAAGTTCATTTGTTTATCATATGTTCTTTACATCTATTTGAGCCCATTTCAGAAGCCCTGGTTACCTTATATTTATCTCTGAGTTTGGGTCATATCAGATTGCTTTTAATGGGAATCTTGATGGGGATCTGCTGTGAGCCTGTGAAAGTAATGCTGTTCCTGTATATATTGGTTGCATGCTTGCAATGCATTCCCTCTTTCTGGTACAAATCAATAGACTACTGGGAATGTTATTTCCTGGTGATGAATTTGTGCCTCGAGTCTGGGAGTACTTAACACCTGTATAATACTATAATCTATACGAGTAATGTTGATGTTCCAACGTCAGTTCACGGAGTGGCAAGCAAATGATCAGTCGGTTACTGAAGAATTGTCCCTTTGGTGACATCAACGGCCATGATCTTTGTGTCATATCATCCAACGGCGAATAAACTTATGATGCCTTAAACTCAAATTTTTTTTTTTTAGAGATAAATATTGCTAATTCCACAGTTTGAACCATTTCTTTCCTAGACCTCTAAACACTTTGTACATGAGGAGGTGTTAATTCAGTTACAAGGTCTTTGATTTCTTTAACTCAAATTCAGTTATAAAATTTGGGAATAATATCTTGGCTAATATATATATATATATAGATTCAACTTTTGATTATTGCTCTTATCATCAAATTAAGATAGGCTAATTGATTTTTAGTATATGTGAGATTGAATTTTAGATTTATTATTTGACGATAAAAGACTTTATTAGTAGGTTTCAATTAGCGCAATTGATTAAAATTATTATCATTGAATAAGAGATTTGAAGTTTGATTTTCATCTACACCAAAAATCAATTGGTATGATGATAAATTTTTTTTACACCAAAATCATTAATTAGGCTTTGTTTGGGAGTTTATAAAGGAATAGAATAAAATGAAATAATCATAAGAGAATGGAATGAAATAAAATTAAGTAACCTTGATTGAATGTTTTAAAATAAAGGAATGAAAATGAATGGAATGTAAGTAATTTTGCTTGGGAATAATATAGGGGAATGAAATATATTCATTTTATGACAATATTACTATTTGATCTTTATTTTAAAATAAATGGTTGAATATATAAAAGTTTTTTTTTGAGAGTTTTAGTAAATAAGTCATTAAATTTAATTCCATAAGTAAAAATTTTATTTAAAAAAAAGATTTTTTTATTTTTAATTTTTAATAAAAAGACTTTACTATTGGAGTCCACTAAAACTCACTTTTGAAAAGATGATAGGGGCTAGGAATTATCAATGATAAATCTTTGAATAAAAAGAATTGGTCTATATATATATATATATATATATATATGAGCAAGACTTAGGTATAGTACTTAGGTGTTGTTCTTTAGGTTCCTCTTTTAAGATTCTACCATATGTATTTTTTCTCATGGTATAGAAGTATATTTTTAAGTTAAGTAGTCATATAGAGAGAAAATAGGGTGGAAAATAGGGAAAGGAAAATGGAGTGGAAAATTGCATTTTCTACCATTTAGTTAAGGAGAGAAAACAAGAGAGACAGAAAATGGGGAGGAAAATTATTCTTTCAGGCCCACACTTTTTTATCCTCCTAATTTGAGAGGAAAATGGAGAGGAAAAGATGCTGAATGATGTAATTTACACAAATACACTCACTTTATTGCACTTACCTACCCCTCTCACTTTTCTACTATTATATAATAAGGACATAATAGTCAATTTATATAAACTATATTTTTTATCCCCCTATTTTTCTCTCCAGCCAAACAAAAAAAGTTTTTCACCCTCTTACTTTTTCACTTCTCCAACCAAACACATGTGAAGAAAACCAAATCTTTTCTATTCTCTCACTTTTTCATTCTCCTACTAATTTTCATCTTTCCACTTTTTCACTCCTCCAACCAAATAAACCTTACTATTCTCTCACTTTTTCATTCTTTTACTAATTTTTATCTTTTCACTTTTTCACTCGACTCAAATGCACCCTAATTTTGTCCTTTACATAAAACCCGGAAAAAGAAAAAATTTCAAATGTATTGCCGATGTCTCGAAAGGTGTTAGGCACAAACTATCTCAAGAAGCCACCAAAGATCGACCAATAAGATTTCAGAGTTTAGCCTTTTTTTCAACCCTTTTCCTTTTGACTTTGAAGTTTTTTGAGGTGTATTACGGTGGGGAGGGAAACACTGAAACAGTGTACGACCTAGTTTTTGGACAGAACGTTGTTTTCCTTTGTGATGAGAAGCGGAAAAGTATCTAACTGGCCACAACTCTGTTTCTCTCTCACTAAAAGAGGAAAAAAACGTAAACGTGTCATACTATTATAAGTCCCTAAAAAATTATTAAGTACGCTCACCTGACTGAACAATTGCACCTAAAATGGGTTCAGTTTAGACTACAGACATCTTCATAGTCTTTCTCAGACAAAGGTCAAAACTCAAAGCTCAAAAACCCTTAACACAAAACAGTGAAACACAGCTTACCTTTCTAAATCAGAAGATCCCCAATTGAGATTCCTCAAAAATCTATCATGGGATTTTAAATCTTAGTTGCCCAAAACCCTCTCAGATCCAAACACCCAAAATATAAGATCCATCCGAAATCCACGCGTGTGCTATAATGGCCAAACGCTGAATCTAGTCACCTCAAAACCGAAGTCCACGGCTTCTACAAATGGCGAATAGTCCACACAGAGGCAAGTTTTTCTTACTCTATTTGCTTTTCATTTTCACTTCTGTTTCACTGTTGGTAAGCTCTAGCTCTAGCTCTATCTCAATCCAACACGAGCACGAACATGATCCTTATGTTGCGCCCAGCAAAGAACTTACTAGTAAATTCAATGAGCAACAAGTTTTATTGCACCAGCTTGAGGATTTAGTGAGAAATCTTAGTGAAATAGTTTCTAAATTAGAATCGAAATTGTCGGAGTCCCCGAAGGTGGCATATACGGATAAGAGGCGCAATCTAGATAATGATAAGGCTAAAAGAGGTAAAAGGGTAGGTAAGGATTTAGAGGAAGACAAATTGGAAGGTGAAAATCTAGAGGGAGAGGGAGAGAAAGCAAGGGCGGTTTCTGTAACCAAGTTTAGCCCATTTTGGTCTGAGAGGTTTCAGTTTGTGTCGGCTGTAAAATTGGACTCGGATGCTACTTGTATTCATGTGTTGCCGTTTCGGGACTTTGAGGGGCTTAGTAAGTATGTTGCAGTTGGGGATGAGAGAGGGAGGGTTTATGTGTTCTTGAGAAATGGGGATGTTTTGGTCGAGTTTTATACGAGGTCAGATTCGCCTATTACAGCCATGCTTTCGTACATGTCAGTTTATAAGAATGAGAGTGTTGTGGTGACGGGGCATAAGAATGGTGTGATCTTGATGCATCGGATTTGGGAGGTGTCGAATGGAGATGAACTGAGTTCACTTTTCATGGAAAATGTGGGCAAGATTGTGTCAACTGAAAGTGGGGAAGATGGGCTTCCGATCAATATCTTGGAAGTGCATCATATTGGGAGGACGAGGTATATTTTGTCTGTGGATGGTAGTGGAAGGATTAGGGTTTTAACAGAAAATGGAGCTGTTTATGGTTCAACCATGCCAGCAAGCAAGCCACTTGCTTTCTTAAAGCAACGACTTTTGTTTTTGACAGAGAGTGGTGCAGGGTCATTGGATTTGAGGAGCATGAAAGTTAAGGAGTCTGAGTGTGAAGGCTTGAACCATTCTCTTGCACGGTATTATGTTTTTGATGCCACTGAAAGGTCTAAAGCATATGGCTTTACCTCAGAAGGTGATTTGATTCATGTATTGCTCTTGGGGGATATAATGAACTTCAAATGCAGGGTTAGATCCAAGAGAAAAATGGACATTGATGAGCCTCTTGCATTTCAGGCAATTAGGGGGTTTTTGCTTATTGTTAGTGAGGAGAGGGTCTTTGTGTATAATGTTTCATCTCATCATTATGTTAGGGTTGGTGCACCTCGGCTTCTTTTTTCTGCTGGTCTGGATGATATCAGATCATCTTTTCTAAGTTATCAAGCGGTGGATGTGGATGCTGAGAGAAGAACAGTGATACCCTTAGTAGCCAGTGATCGTGAAAAGCTTGTTGTTCTCGGCCTCGGAAGTGGGTACGTGGGAATTTATCGTTCTAACCTTCCAATATTTAAAGGGGAGTTTAATACAATGCTATGGACCAGCCCTGTGTTATTCTTCATACTTTTTCTATTTGGGGCTTGGCAATTTTTTGCTAAGAAAAAGGAAGCACTTACTTCATGGGGGCCAGATGATCCTTTTAGCTCCACATCAACCACGACTGGAGCTCCATTAGGAACTGGTTCTGGGGACAGATCTTTTGTAGACTCTTCTTCTAGAGGTTCTGATATGATGGATCTTAGAAGTAGTGGTCTAAGAGGTCCATCGAGAAGGTATGTCTCTCCCACTCGTTATCCTGGTGGAGCGACTAATTCCTTTAGACCGGCTTCTGCAGATCATAACTCTCGACCAGCTTCTGTTGACCCAAATTTCAGAGCACCTTCAGAGTTAAAATTTAGGGGTTCAGCTTTAGAATCTTCTGGTTTTCAAAAAAGAAGGGAGAGTCTGTTTGTAAGCAATCAAGTTGTAGATGATAATAATTGACTTCTTGAATCAATTGCATGAACTTTTACTTCAGAAGTCTCAGAGTTCCTTCAGATTTTATCCTTAGGACCGTTCATCTTGGCATCTGCATGGGGCTGTTCAAACTGGCAATATCTGTAATTTGCAACTTTGTAACTTCTTGTAGCTCCAGGAAATAATGAAAAAAAGTTTTAGCATTTTTTTTATATATAAAAAAATTCCTTTATTTTGTTTGTAGTAGAAAGATGGAAACAGAACGTGTATAATACAAATATAGAAGCAAATAAGATTCTCCTTTAGGGATTCATCAAATTGCAATGGTTTGTGTTGTTTCGTTTGCTGAAAACCTGAGATGTAACTAAAGGTCAATCATTTATCTCGAAAAGCAACGGGCGATTCTTTGGCAACCTTCATCAATATTTTTTTGTGTTGTTTTTGGGTGGCTTATTATTGTTAGGTGGCTATATAGCATGAAATAAACCAATTAACACAATTTTTTGGTCGAGCCTCAAATGGTGATGCAGCTGCCTACTGGTGAAGTCTGGACTCAAATGTTGGCTTACTAATGTGTTTTGGATTCAAAGATGATCGTGTCTCGGTTTTTTTTTTTTTTTTTTTTTTTTTTTTTTTTTTTATCATTTGCAAAAGACCTGGTCTTCCTGTAATTGGAATGCATTAATGTTGAGTGTCTTTGTGATACATGTAATCCAGTGCTAGAAAATAGGGAATATCATGTTTGACAAGTTTTACTGATATATGTTGTGGGTTATAGTTTTTCGTGTATGGCAAGAATTCTGACTACCAACCTGTTTAAGACTTTTTCCAAATGAAGGGAGCCTTGCAAACAGAGATTATCCAAGAAACTACACTGGCTTTGAATGAAAAATGCTGGCTTTGAATGAAAAATGCTAAGACTACAATGAATTATACAAATTTTGTCACAACTCGTCACATGGTCAGTTATGAGTGGTAAAAATGTAACTTTATGGAACAACTACTTTTTCTTTACTACTCGCAATTTATCATATGATAAGTTGTGGCAAACATTGTGTAATTTTTTGAGATCCTAGCATTGTATTAGTACTTGACACTTGGAAGTCAGAATTTTGGCCAACTAATCTCCAAATGAGTTATACAAGGAAAATAGCATTTGCATTTCTATGCTTGGTTGTGGAATAAAGGCCCAACACCCAAGTGTGATTTGTCTTCCCCGGGGTAGCCCCCAATAGAAAAATCCTGTTAATTTTGTCAATCTCATTACAAACACGAGCGGATAAGAGATAATATTGCCTTCATCATGCATGTGATAAGCTGGTATAGCAGAACCTAGACACATCCCACAGAATAAGGATAACCTCTCGGCTAGAGACACTGTTAGCTTCCCACCAGCCTAAAGTTGAACCTTATCTATCACACAAAACAAAAACAAAAACAAAAAAACAAGTTACCTCTCGTCTCTTATTCTCACTTCTCAGTCCCCGAAGCTCTTCAATTGTAATGCTCTCAATGGAGGCTACTGTTAATAAGAAACATTGTATCCGATTTTGATGATTACTTTTATCATCAAACCAATTAATAGATGTAGACGAGAATTAAACCTCAAATATTAACCATAAAATTTTTTACAATTTGTAGTTATTGGATACTATGTTTATTTTCTACTTTTAGTAAGATAATATAGTATAATATTAAATTGATATTAATTAGGCAATTATGCCTCTATTGCACTATTATTTTTGAAGCACCGGTTAACGCAATGAAAGCTATTAGATATTTTCATCTATTTTGAGAACATAATATGATTGATCGATGCTTGTTTTTGTGATGGATATTGGAGTAATATTCAATTATTAAAAAGGTGGTTGTGGGAGGACTTTCGTCTTGGCCCCCAATCAAGTATTGTTCGCTTTGGGATGGGCAATGATCAACTTACGTCTCACTCGCACGAATTTGCTCAATCCCATATCGAGAAGAGATGCCTCCCACCCTTGCCTTATAAACACTTGGCCTAAGGAAGGGTGTACCGTAGTGTGTGTGAGGCGTTTCTCCTCGATGTGGGATTGAGCAAATTCGTGCGGGTGGAATGTAGGTCGATCATTACCCATTCCAAAGCGAACAATATCTGACTGGAGGTCGAGACGAAAGTGCTCCCATGGTGGTATATGAATGTATGATCCTTATTTACAAAAACGAGAATGAAACTTGATTTATTTTGGTTTTCTTGCTGCATTCTTTCTTCCTTTGAATTAATCCCAATTACTATTCCAATTTATGTAACACAAGCTCTCCATGATTTTTTTTCCCTCTACCACATTTTTATAATTGAACTGCGGCAAGAAGCTACGAAATACCCTTACTTTTTTTCTTTTTTTGAAAGCAAGAAATAGTCAAATACCCATACCCATACTTTGGGTCAATAGTCTTTTATGTGTTTAGGTGGATGACCGATTAAATTAAGTTATTGAGATATAATTGTCCTCTATGTAGTGACTTGGGTCAATAGTCTCAATTGATTAATATACATCAACCATGAGGGAACTTGGTGTCCAAGCATGACAGAAATTCAAACATGTGTTTATTTATATCAGTGAGTTCTCCTTACAGGTGTACATCAATGGAGTTTGGTAAAGTTTGTGCAACATAACTATCATTTTTGGAAAGACCGCATAAACTTTGCACAATTTTATTTTTTTATTTTCTCAATTATTCATATTGTTTTATCATGTCAATAATCTTAAATTAAATGAGTATATGAACTTAATAATAATCTTCTCAAAAAAAGAAAAAGAAAAAAGAACTTAATAATAAGATACATGCTTTATCAAGTAGGAGATATATTTGTACAAGTACATCATTTTTTTGTGAACTATAATTTCTATATATTAAAAGGATTCAGAAAGTTAGTTATTATTTTTTTCACCGTAAAAAATACTCCTAATTTAATTAATTTATCATTATTCCATAGGGTTAAAATAGTAAATCAACAAAAAATTAAAAATATTCCTATAAAAGAAGAACTACCCCATGTCCCTTTCTCCTATATAAGAAAAAAATCTTTTTAATAGTTACTTCCTATTTCCACCACCCCACGTTCTTATAACTTCAAAATTAAAAAAAAAAAAAAAAAACTACCCACGTCACGTTAAAAAAATAAAAAAAAACTTCATCACACGTGCGCTTGTAATAAGGTTAGTACTTAGAGCAAACATTAGGTTAGACTATGGCATAAAACATAGGTTTTACGCCAGCCAGTAGACCTTCACCACATCACCTTTTGTATTCTTATCACCTAAATCAGATTTAGAGAAATAGAACAGAACGATTTCATAAAAATAAATAAATAAATAAATAAAAGGTTCACGCCGTTTGGATTTGCTTCACCTCTGCTTCCTTCACGCGGTGTGCTCTGCAAAACAAAAATTGGAAACATAAAATGCCATTACAATCTGGTTTCATGATTTTTTTTAACAGTTCTCATAAAGATTTTGTTGATAATGATATATTGGTTTCTTGCCACGATAATATCCCTTCTGATTTTTCTACCCCTCTCAATAACAAAATAAAATAAATATAAAAAAGAGAAGAAGAAAAGAAAAATTGCATATATATAAAGAGACAAGTGTAATAGATCAGGCTCTAATCAAATCTGTACGCAGCAACAATGAGCTTTTATTAAACAAAAGTAGGAGCAAAGAAAATAAATAGAAGTATCAGAAGAATGAAGATTATATACACCCCAATAAAATTGAAGAACAAAAAAAGATGATGATTATAAAAAACGAAACATGCATCATCAGCTAGTTCTTCTGGTACTTGTCTCTGATCCAATGAAGACCTACAGCGGTTCCTTCCTTAACTTTCTTCACTCCAGTTGATGCAATAGCTTTAGTTTTCCTTAACCCATCGCCAATCTTCTTCGAATATGTAGCCTTTGAACTATTTTTGGTCTTGGGAACTGGGTTTAGGCTATCATGGTGTGAAGGAGAGGACACGACATGAAGGAAGCAGAAGTGAAGCAGAATCAAACCAAATGGCGTGAAACCTTTTTTTTTTTTTTTTTTAAATCGTTCTGTTATGTTTCTCTAAATCTGATTTAAATGATGAGAATACAAAAGGTGACGTGGTGAAGATCTATTGGCGTAAAACCTATGTTTTATGCCACAGACCAAATGTTTACTCTAGTACTTATTATGCCATTATTGAAATTTCAATAGAAGTGGCAATGCAAAGATGTACTTTTTTTTTAATCAAGTGTTTGTTAATTGTTATTATTAAATTAATCTTTTTTAATATTTAATACCATACGTCAAATTATAAAATCACACAATAAAATGATGTTCTCCAATAAACCAGATAGGTGCATTGCTCGTGCCACCCACTAGTTCTAAAAACAATAATATACTTTTGGTAGGCATGGAGTATTAGCAAATGAAATTGATTGCGGCATGTTGATGACATTAGCTTGTTTATATTTATATAAAATACACGTAGGCTTTTTGTCAAAAAAAAAAAAAAAAATACACTTAAGGCTTTGTTTGGATTTGCTGCATTTTGCTTCGTTTCCAGCGTTTTGGACTTTTTTTTTTTTTTTTTTTTTTTAAGTTTAGCGTGTTGTGCACTGTTTATTAGTCATTAAAAGTGATTTTATACAAATAAACAGTTCATAATACTGTAGCAAACAGTAAAAAAAATATTTTTATTTTTTTAATTTTTAATAAAATAAATAGTATTTAAACGTATAATTAATATATATATATATATATATTTATATTGTTGTTGAGATAATGAAAAAGCACGACAAGGAAGCGCACTGCTATGACGTAGATTGTAGAATAAAAATTAATTTTGACACGGCCAACTTGCATGATACTCCCACACTTTTGACTTTAACAATATGATGATGTGATGCCTGGGTTGTGCCATCCTTCAACAACCACTCAAAATGGAAAAAAGATAAAAACATTATATAAAAAAAGAGAGAGAAAACATTAATTAAACCAATTTATTTGAGACGAAATGACGAATCATAATATCATCTATATTATATTATATATAATATAAGTTCTTTTTATAAGATAAATCATAGAAGAATCCTAAAAAATTATGGTTGCGTCAAATTGATATTGTAAGGGCGCGTTATGCTCTCCAAAGCTCAAGAAAAATGGACAAAGGCTCAAAGAGCCCAAAATAATAAATTTGTAGAAAGTGGACTATAAATTGAACTCTAATGAGTTGGACAATGATCACTGTACGCTAAGTGAATCTTGAAAGTATAAATAAACAGTTTAGTACAAGGAAAATCCTCCTCAGCAAAGTTCGAGGAAAGTAGTTATTATATATTTCTCTTGGATTTAAACACAATTACAATTTTTGAATGTATGGTGATTTTTCTACAGATTATCTGATGATCCCTTTGTAATGGTTTTTTTATTTACTTATTAATATTCCCCTTCTTCACTCCATCTCATCCCTCCACGTGTAGATTAGGTTACTGACTTTGATACTTGTCCCATTATCACTTTCCTGAAATTTTTATGAGTAGCTGTAAGGCTGAATGGTACTGTTCAGGTATCACCTACACATTAATGCGACTAGAGAGTTAGCTGCAAAAAATTTAATGTGGTGGTAGCATCTTTCTTTCCATATATTTCTCAACTCTCTTTTGTCTTATCCCTATCTGATGCTTATCCTTACCAGCATGATTACTTGTTGCCTTGTTCTTGACAAAGGGTCGGACCTTAGACCTCTTCTCTGCTTAGCTGAAGAGATGTTTCTCCTCGGACCACACTTCCAATCCCTTATAACCAGACTCCTTCCATGGATCACTAACTCATATACCCCCGTTAGTATCCACTTGTCCTCGAACAATTTAATGTCCTCGGACACAGTCCATAGCCCAATACTCATTTTTTGGCCCTTTATCCCTACATATATATTCTCTTGTAAACAAACATTCTACACTTTCATTAATTATCAATACTAATGTATAACTCATACATATGTATGGTATAATAAAAAAACAACTATAATTACACATATTTATGAGTTTAAATTATACCTAATGTAAGAGTTGCACAATTTTTAAATCATAAATGAGTTTTCCTCTCTCTCTCTCTCTCTCTCTCTCTCTCTCTCTCTCTCTCTCTTTCTCTCTCTCTCTATATATATGTGGGGGTAAAAGGCCCAACATCAGATCCTGGGCCATGGGTCTGTCCGAGGAGACCTGTACGCCCGAGAACAACATATCTTAAAGAGTTGGCCCAGCCTGATTCGATGCTGAAGGAAGTTTGACCAGTGGAAGAGAGCCTGGTCCGAGGATACTACTTGCTCGGATGATAAAAGGATTGTCCTTGACGAGCGCACCAACTTCAGTCTCAACTCTCCCAAAGAATCCCCCGATTTGTGTTAATCATAAGGACAGGTGGCAAAGATCAGATATTATGCAAAAGGCTGCTGCCACCGCATTTATGGCCCTGCAACTAACATCATGGCTGCATTAATGAGAAAAGACTCCTGAACAGTGACCTCCTCCTTTACAGCTGCCCCAGGAAGGCTCAGGATGGGGGCGGATGGGACAAGTATGAAGAAAAGCCCACACAATTGAAGGGGGCATATAAATAGAAGAAAGGAGAACAAAAAAGTGGATCCAGAAAAAAAAGGGACAACAGAGAGAGAGAGAGAAAAGAGAGAAAGAGAAAAGCCCAAACAATATTTGTATGAACACACTCCTCGGACAGTGCCGAAGAGAACATTGTAACCCTTGATCATCTTATCAATACACCTCTGGTCAATACCATGCTTGGGCTTTCAACCCATACGTGTCTAATCAAGTGATCTTCAGCCCACTCTCTTTACAAATTCATTGTTAGGATATTACATACAGTCTGGGCCTCCAGTTATCCTGTTAACAGGCCCAATCGCCTAATTTGTGTCCTTACAATATATATATACAATTGAGTTTACTTTTTTTTTTTATTATTAGGTTTTTATGGTTTATTTATATATATAAATATATATATATATATATATATATCTTTTTTTGACATCATGGTTTATTTATATTAGACTCTTCTCCTTTTGTGCAACATTAACTTACCCAGTACCAAAAAAAAAAAAAAAATTAAATAGGGCACTTGGTGCAAAATTAGACAACAATTAGAATCCAATTGGATTTTTTTTTTTAGCCTTGGCTTTAATTTATACACACACACACACTTTTACCGGAGATTAAAAATTATTAACAATAATTTACTATACATAAAATTATTATCTTAACTAAAATTCTATTACCAAAAGTTTCAAGAAATTTAAAATTGTGGGGATAGATGCCCAAGACGGTGTACCGGGCCTCATAGAGTTTGAGACCACAAAATCATGTATTGGGCCTTGTAGGGATAAAGGCCCGAAACCACGCATTGGACTTCCAGCTATATCCGAGGACGAGGTAAAGTCTGAGGAGAGGTAAATGAACACACAGAATCCCAGATCGTAATTTGTCACGTTTGGGATAAGTAAGGGTAATCTGAGGAGTGACCCTAGCTCTAGGGGAATGGAAATCCCCAAAAATATCTAAGGGGAGACTGTTACCACCGCATTAAATGTGTTGCACCTACTCTTCTGACGCTTTTATGTGGAGAAGACCCCTGAACAGTGTAACCTTGGCCACTGCAACTCACAGTAAGCCAAAAGAAGATGCATGATGGGACGTGCACTTAAGTGAAGACTTAGATAATTGACAAGTGTAGGGCGAAGATGATCTTGAAAGAACTATATAATGTAAAGGAATCCTTCTTAAAGGAAAGGGAGGTTTTTGGCGAAGTGTAACTGAAAAAGAAAAAGAGCAATAAGAGCTGAAGTATTAAAATTAACCTTCTCAGACCTTTGTTGAGAATTATTCTTTGAACTTGGGCTTTCCCTTCTAGAGATCTTGATCCATTGCGTTGACTGTTTAAATCAATCTAGCCCAGCTTTCGTTTCCCGCTCTCTAAAAATTCATTGTTTAGGAACCATTTGGGCCGTCCCATCCAATCAGGGTTGGTTCGCCAAATCTGTGTCCTTATAAAAATAAAATTTAATCTTTATTTTGATAAAATATCATAATTTTGTGTTTTAACAAGTGCAAAGCGATTTAATATATGTATATATTACATGTCATCTTAAAATTAATGTATTTTTGTCATGCGTCTCATTAAGATATTTAAATGACTCACTAATTATTAAAATAATTTTTATTTATTCATACAAATTTTTTGAATTAAGTTGTATCTCGTGCTAACATAACACTAGTTTAAGCATGTTACAAATTAAACCTTATAATTTTACTAGCTTCTAAGCATGCGCGTGCTTAGAGTCTCTTCTATTTTTTTGGGTAAAAGTTAATAATCTGCATTTATTATAATTTGAAAATATATATTTTTAGTTTTCAAATATAGGATAAACTTTTTTTTTTTTTGAATACAAGATAGAAATTCTACTCTAGTTTAATCTAAGTGTATATGTGTGTAGAGTTCATTCTTAGAGACTTGAACTTTGGCCCTTGCCCTCACACCTCACAAGCACTTATACTTGTGGAATGATCATCGCACCAAGGGTGTGTAGTGGTAAAGCAAAGGATAAACTTTGAGATAAGCATAAACTGTATTTTCTTTTTTGAACACGTGTTTGAAAGTGGTGTAGTTATATAGGGAAAAGTTTGAATAGGATAAATAAGATGAACATGAGGGGAAAAAACGCTAAACTTTAGGAGTTCTCTTAATTTTTAATTTTTTAAATTAGGGTGTTTTACTTTTATTCGGATGAAAATGGAATAAAAAGGGCTAAATTTTATGGAATAAAAAATGAACGTGAAGGGGGAAAAAATCATAAATTTTAGAGGTTATCTTTTTGAATTCAAAATGAAATTTTTTATTTGACATTTATGACCATATTTCTAAAAGAAGTTATCCTTTATTAATGAGGGTATTTTTAAACCACACAAAAGTTTAGTTCAAAGAAAAGAATCCTTTTATATATAGTATAGATAGATTAATTTCAAATTGATACAATTTTAAAATTTTGGGTTTGATTTTAAATAACATAATTATAAAATTTGATTTATAATCATATTAAATATGAAGGTTTAATTTAAAATTATCAAACTAAATTTAAAATAAAAAAAATTTAATATCTACTACTAACTTGCTAAAATTCACAATTGATCTTCTAAGTTTCTTTAGATTTCATTTTAGTCATTTAATTTTGTTTTCATTTTTTTTTCTAACTTTCAAGTTTATTCAATAAAGGCTTTTTAATCAAATTTTGTTATATGTTATTGTTATTTTTTCAAAATTTTCAATTTTTCTTTAAAAATTTTAAATTAAAAAAATTCAATTAATGATTGAAAAATATTTTCTAAATTTTTTTTGTTCACATGCTAATTATGTTTTCTTTAAATGGTAAAAACCCTGTACACATGCTAATAATTAAAAAAAAAAACCATAATTATCAAATTTTAGAAATTTTTGTAGGGAAATAAATTTATATTTAGAATTGACGTATAGATAAAATTAATAAAAAAAAAAGTATGGATAATGCATAAGCCATAAGGTACCCAAAAATATACTAAAATAATGTATGCAAGAGATTTGAAAGGAAACAAGGTGGGAAGACAACAACAGCAACAACAACGAAACCCAAATAGGAACCCCAATTGCGGAATCATCATTTTCTCTTTTGCTATTTTACTTCCTTTTCACAACTCATATCAACACTGGCAACTCTCTCTGAGCCTTCAACATCACAACCATAAATAAATTAAAAAAAAAAAAAATCACACAATAAATTGACAAGAAAGACTTTCAATTATATGCCTTACTATTTTATTGAATAAAGCTCATAGATAGATAGCTGTGACTGGAATCACTGAATTAGTTCTCAATTTTTGATCGCTAATCGTAAAATAAAGGATAGCTAGGGTTTTAGTTTTTAGTTTCAGGTTATTCGAAACGTTTTTTTTTTTTTTTGAAGTTTATTTTTGGCAAATGGATATGGATGTGACGAGTCGAAACGGAGGTGAAGGGGAGTCTTCGTCGGATGTTGGAATACCTACCGGGTTGAATCGGATCAAGACTCGGCGAGTTTCTTCGAAGGATCAACAGCCGAGTTCGAGACCGGACGAGTCGGTTGAGTCTCCGAGTTTTTGGGTTTCGAGGTCTCCGTTGAGGCAGAAGCAGAAGACTAGGGCTCAGGGAGGACGTGGAAAGCCCACTGGTCCTTCCAGAAAAGGTAGATTTGCGTTTTCTTGTTCCAGAGGTTTAATTTTGGTTTTGTTTTCGTTAAGCTCTGTTTGGCTGCTCAGAAAATGTTGGAATAGAAAGAGAAAATATACTGTTTGCTTATATATATATATATATATATATATATATATATATATATGCACCAAAAGCCTTGCAGCTTAACTGGCACCTGTTTCTCCAGCTGAGACGCTCAAGTTCAAATTTCCCCTCCTCTGTTGTAACTATCGAATTTATCAATATATGTATGTGTGCTGTATTTCATTTGTTTAATAAAGTATTGGCAAAACTTTTTTTTTTTTTTGGGAGGAGATTTCATTGTTTCTTTGGAACTGGTTTTATAGATTATGGAGGATGTAAAATAAAAAATAAAAAAATAAACTAAGAATTAGTTTAGAAGATTGGTGTGTGTGTGTGTGTTTGCCAGTGGTGTCATATATGTGGTTCTTTAAGTTGTTGTATACGGTTTTTTTCAAAACTTTAATGGGCTATTGTATGGCAACATAATTTGGATTGCTTAAAACTGATTGTAAAGGATACTGAGATGATTTTAGGTAAGGTGTCTTGATTAATCACTAAAGCTGACATTTTAAAGGGGTCCTTTAGCAAAAACTTGTTTAACATCAAGGCTAGATAAAGTGAATAATGATACCGTTGTCTGCTAAGGCCTGTCATGTGAAGTTTTTGTTACTGATGTGTATGGGGTCATCTACTGAACTTATCTTCATTCAAAGATGGACCTTCAAAGTGGTGTTAGCTCCTAGTGATAGTCAAGAGCCTTGTAGCTCAACTGACATCTCTTGGTTTTTCTAGTGGAGACGTTCAAGGTTCAAATCTGCCATGCCCTATTGTTGTACCTATTATATTGTCAAAAAAAGAAAAAGGTGTTAGCTCCTAGAGATAGCTGAAGGCCAAGCAATTTGTAATGCTTTTTCATTCGTTGTTTTAAGTTCATAGAGTACAGAATTTTTCATAGAAATTCTATTTCCCTTCCCCATCCTTAATTTTCAAAACATACAAACAAGGGGAAGGGGTAACAATTCCCATCCCCACTCCTCTTCTTCCCTCCCTTACCCTTTACTCTCCTCTCCATCCAAACTTCCAAACATAGTGTTTGAATTCGTATGATTTAAAGCCGAAGCAATGCTTAATGATTAGGACTATTCTCTTTGGCATATTGAACTTGGCACTTTCGATTTGAAGCTAGCTCTGTTTAGCTTATTTCTACCAGGATTGTTAAGAAAATTTCTTGAGTTTTAAATGGAGTTGGGACTGCTTGTTAAGATTTTTTGGTGGTTTAGACCCTCCTCTTCTTGCCTGAGTTGGTACAAAGAGTGGGCTCCAGAAGAGCTTCTGTGTTGGGTGACGGGAAAAGTTGAAGTTCTTGATTTGTTATTCGTTTATAATGTGTCTTTTCTAGTAAAAGATTATACTTTGTGTAATAGCAATCTTAAAAGATGTAGTTTTCCTTCTTCCTCATTTTAAATATAGCATTCCTGGTTACTTAAAGAAACATAACAAAATAATATTTAATTACTTTCTTGCCTTAGCTTTCCACAAAGGAAAGAAGATAGCTCATTGGTTCAAGTCATATCTTTCCAAGGATTCAACTCAACCTTTCAATAACTTTTCTCCAAACATTGAGGTAGGATTCTTCTGATATTTGTTTATAAGTTACTTCTATTTATGTAGGATATGAATGTGATGATTTCTTATGCTTTGCTCTTTCCTAAATTTACTGAAAATAAGTCATGCTACTTATCTGACAGGGCTCCAACTCAAAAGTCAAGACGCCAGACGAGGAGAGTCGTACACAAACTAAAGTACACAATGAAGGAAATCATTTTGATGTAAAATATTCTTCACGGGAGAGTGCAAGCCATAGTAAAGTGTCAATGGGTTTAAAAAGTTTTTCACATGAAATAGGACCACAAGGTGGCATTCAACCTGCCCAGCCTCGGGCCCACAGCTACAGTGATTTGGAGGTATTAGTCATAGTTTGAGAATAATACCCATTGCCTTTGTTTGATATTTTTGGTTAGCACCGTTAGATTGTGACAAGTGCACTTAAGAGTAAGTTATTTGATAAACAGACTTTTTTTGCACTTTTTAAATTGTTTGATGAATATTATATGTTCACATAATGTGAATTGGCTTCTGTATTATCGTATGTCATACAAAAGTACCATCAACAGTCGTCAATTATGTTGGAAAAAAAAAAGAGTGCAAATCTACTACAAAATTGCTTCTGGATAAGGCTTCACAGGGGTGTTTTTCATTGTTCTTGAGTTGTTTGATAAACTTACATGTTTGCCTATGAACTTGATTCTTGGATTCAAAATTCACTTGTCAATATCACGATTACATAGACTTATTTATGTTGGAATAAAATAACTAATCAAACAAAAATTATGCTGGAATAAAAAAATGTAACACAATACCTGCACATGTAAACATCATCAAATGGTTTTACGTTTATGTTGAATGTTGTTATTTTATAATGGTGAGATTACATTATTGGTCCTAAATCCTAATGTCCCTTATTCCAATACAATCTTGTTAGTCCTCTTTCCATGGCATGCAATTTTACAAGCTAATGACTTCGGCATATTTCAAGTTTTAACTAATGTCTTGTAGAGATATCATCACATCTAGCAGTAGCTGACTCTACCAATATGCCATAGATAAAAAGAACCATTTTTGGTTTGTGTTGTAAGAGAACAATTTCTTAGGATAAGTTAATTTTAGATAAGAACAAAACAAAATTATTGGTCCCTGCTGGACTTTGTTATTTATGACTGATTAACATCTTTTTTCTTTTTTCCTTTATGAGATATTCAGGAGCTTTTGGGTTCTTTGCATTCAAGATTTGATGCTGCCAAAGAAGTGGTAAATGTGGAACTAGCTAGTTTGGCAGGGGATGTTATGGATGGTGTTGAGAAGATTGACTCATCCCCAGAGGAACAGACAATGGCAGATGATCTTCTTATTCTTGCTAAAATGTGTACTGAAATGGCTTCTTCTGAGTTTCGTGTCAAATGTGAAACAATTGTTCAAGATTTGACTGAGAAAAGGCATCAGTGTCAAACAGGAATGCTAAAGTGGTCGTTCACACGGATGCTCTTCATATTAACACGTTGCACTAGACTGTTGCAGTTCCAGAAAGATAGGGAACCAATAGACGCGAAATCCCTAAAAAAACTAAAGAAATGTTTAGAAAGTGTTCCTGCTGTTGAAACAAGCTGGGTGCCCAATCCACGGGTTACTGATTCTGGTTCAGATTATGCTTTGAATCAGAAGCATGATGTCAAACATGAATTGCAGCGAGAAAATAAGCTATCTTCTGTCCCAGAGGCAAGTTGTTACAGTTCTATAGAGCCAGATGATGAGAATGACAGAATTTTGGGAAAGGATTCTGTGGTCTTGGAACAAAGATTTCCAATTCAAAATTCCCAAACTAATTTACTTTCACTGGTGCGACAGTTTCATCAATTTGATGGTGTTGGAAAGTCAGCAAATAATTCCATTTCTGGTTCATTTCATGAGCAAGAACAAAGTGCTGATGGATCTGATTCAGTTATCTGTCGGATATGTGAGGAAATTGTTCCTACTTGTCATCTGGAATCACATTCTTACATATGTGCATATGCTGAAAAGTGTGATTTAAGTTATCTAGATCTAGATGAACGTCTTATAAAACTGGGGGAGATATTGGAACAGATTATAGAGTCGCGCAATACAAGTTTTCATGCATCTTATGGAAGCCCTGAAAACTTAAGAACACAAACTACAAATTTGGCAATTGCATCTGAAGGTTGCTCTCCCAAGATTAGTGAGTGGCGAAATAAAGGTGTTGAAGGAATGTTTGAGGATATACATGAGATGGACACAGCCTGCATAGATGATTCTCATCCTCCTTTGAACTTGAAGGGTCACTTGGGTGTAAAGCTTGGCAACCATGGCGCATCCTCTTCAACTGGGAGCATGACATCAGTATCATCCACTAATACCCCTAGAGCTGGTCATTTTGACTCCTGGTGGTTGGAGCATTACAATCCTTCCGAGCTTGAGGATGTGCAACAGGTCTGTCATTTTTGTATTGGATTTTTTCTTCTTCTTAGAGGTCATGTCAACCCTGAGTGTAATTAAGTTTAATTATCAAGAGTCCCTCAGATCTTTGTCAATAATATTTTCATTGCATGGAATGTCACACTCAACTGTCAATGCAACATGTGATCCACTTCTTTGATAGTTTAGTTGTCATTATGATAAGAAACAACAAAAATAGATTTTTTTTTTCCTGGACGCATCCATTTTATTCGTGAGAATCAACTTCATTTGGCATTGGGAAGTGCTTTGGTGCCTCTTGCCGGAAACCTTTGATGCTGCTAAAAAACGTTTCTGAGCTTTGTAATTCGAAGATAATTTGATACCACTTGATCACTATGACAATTTAGTCGTCACCAGTAAATCTTGGAATATCCTCACTGCATTTGTCAGCCCAATTATTTTCATTGGAATTAGAAGGTAATGTTAATCAACAACTTAAAAAGCTCCTTCATGTGATTTTGACCTGAGAAATATCTTAAAATTTAAGTTAGAATTAAGAGGAATTTCACCTAATAATTATAGGTTGTCTCAAATTGATGGAATGGTTACAGAGTATTTAAAATATTAACGATGGCTAAATCTCCAAATTCTACTGAGATATCTCAAACTATCCCATTGATAGAATGGGAATCTCCACAAAGTTTGAAGGTCCTTTGAGAGAATGTAGAAACCTACCAATTTTCAAAATGAATTTCATATTCACATAAAAGTGTATATATGATTTAAAAGGTAAAACTCAGAAATTTAATTAAGAAATATTTTACATTAAAATCTCATCGAATATTTGATACAATCAACACTAATCACAAAAAATATTCATGAACTATTTTGTGTTTGTCCTGTTTTTCTATGTAGGATTCTTGTCAGCTTGTTTTTTTTTTAATTCCTGTTTGACATTGCTATCAAGTCGGTACAATCTGGGAATGACCAAATTACTATGACTACTACAATCTTTAGTTGTGAAGACAGGGTTAAAAAGTCATTTTTTGAGTGGCAAAGGAAGAAATAAAGGACTTCTGTTATTCAACTATAAATAAATAAGGACCTGTCATTGTTTAATGAGTGTTGTGGAACAATTTTTGTCCATTGGAAAAGCATAGGGATTCTGTTAAATTAATTAATGCAGACATTTTATTTTGGGGGGACGTAGGGGGAATTGGGATAGTAGAAATAAACATGGCTGTGGTTTTCCTATAAAGCAGTTGGCTATTTTGTTGTTTTAAGATCTTGTTCTTATTCATAAAGGTTTCTGTTCCCCAAGGGTCAAGTTCTTTGCAGCCCACATTATATTATAACAATGATCCTTATTGTCAATCTCATTTCTTGAGTAAACCATACAAGATAACCTGCCCCTTGAGCATGAACTGCTCACAATCTTTTGTACAATAAGTGAACAAGAATGTTATCTTTTCGGGTCACAAGTTCCTGTTGACCCTTGCCATACTGGAGCTGGCTGCTTATGTACATCTGTTGGCGTAATCTGATTTGTCTATTTTACATTGACTTCCATCAATAGTTCGGGTCCTGCTTTGTTTACTTCTTTGAGCTTGCAGCTCATTCAGATTTCTTCTAAACTAGGCTATCCAAGCTGCCTACTCTATGTAATACATGGTATTTGATTACCAAACTCTGCTTTCCTTCTAGGTTGGGACTCTACTTCAAGCTTTTCATTTTTCGTCTATTTTTGGCTGGCAAGCATTCATTATCTTTCTTATAGATTCATTGCTGCTGTTCTTAAATATATCCATCGATCACCTTATAGCTATTGTTGTAATGCCTTTATGCAATTTCTCATGCCTGTACATTTTTCTTGCCAGATGATTGACCTTGCAGACATAGCCCGCTGTGTGTCTGAAACAGATCTTTCAAAAGAAGGGTCCCATGAATTTTTGCTTGCCTGTATGCAAGACTTGCAGGATGTTTTACTGGATAGCAAGCTTAAAGCTCTTGTAATAGATACCTTTGGAGGCCGGATAGAGAAACTTTTGCGGTAATTTTAGTATTAGGAAAAATATCTTATGATATTGGATTTAAATAATTAAACTCATTTCACTGGGTTATTCCTGTCACATTCAACTACATTTCCAGGGAAAAATATCTACTTGCTTGTGAACTAATGGATACTAGGAGCCCAAAGAGTGATAGCAAGAATAAGGAAAGCTCTAGATCTCTGTTGGATAATGCATCTCAAAGTAGTGCAGTATCAACTCCTTCAAATTCCCTGCACAAAGAGCGGACAAGCATCGATGACTTTGAGATTATCAAACCAATTAGCAGGGGTGCTTTTGGTAGAGTCTTTCTTGCACGTAAGCGGACAACAGGAGATTTTTTTGCAATAAAGGTACTCATTTATCAAGCAAATGGTAAATATTCTTCATTTAACGTCTTGCTAAAAAAAACAGACGAATACCATATGAATCTTCCTTGTTATATATGTATTTGGATTCACTACTGTAAGCAAAAGTAGAGCTACTACGTGGAAAAAAGAAATATAAGATGCCAGGTCATTTGGAAAACTGATAGCTACAGCTGTAAGACTAAGGAATAGCTCCTCTTTCGAGTGAAATCGAGTAGCTCCTCTTTTGAATGAAATTATTTTTACTTGTCAAAGAAAAAAAATATAGAGGAGGAAGGCTTAAAAGATCATGGTCAAGGTGGTGAGTTACAACAGAATGGCCCATTATATAACAAATTGATGGATCCCAACATATAGCTCTATGCAGAAGATAAATATGGTGTCTCACTTATAATGTGAGCCTCATGCTTGCTTATAGCTAAGTCTTAGACCATAGTTGCTTAAGATTGTTGACTTATGGGAAATTTTTGTTGTCATATAACACTACCTAGGGCCATATCAAAACCTCTTGTCATTGCATATGGCCATGATTAACACATTTTCATATATGATCAGAGCATCCTGGCTTTTATGAGGTCACTGGCTTCTATATTCTTGTCATACAGTTTCAAGAATCTCAATGTCACTCAAGATTCTTTCATACAACACAACAACCCCCCCCCCCCCCCCCCCCACCCCCACCCCAAAGAAAAACTGTTTATTCTCTGTGGTCTTTGTTTTTGCAGTGATATGTTTTCCTAAGGAATGTACTAGCATTTTTTCCACCCTTTTTTCCTTTTCCCAGCCATTTACTGAGTAATTATTGCTTTTGGCACCATAATGGTAATCTTGGTCCAGATTCTTGATATTGTGCAACATTTTGCTTATGCAGGTGCTGAAGAAGTTGGATATGATACGAAAAAATGATGTTGATCGTATATTAGCCGAGCGTAACATACTAATAACTGTCCGAAACCCTTTTGTGGTAATATCCAATTTTTGGTTTCTTTGAATCATGAGAGCTGCTACTGTTGAATAGTTTAATATGTACTTTATGATTCATTTGAAATGAATATGTGATCTTGTACTGCAGGTTCGATTTTTTTATTCATTCACCTGTAGAGATAACCTTTACTTGGTCATGGAATATCTCAATGGGGGTGACCTTTACTCTCTGCTGAAGAAAGTCGGTTGCCTTGATGAAGATGTAGCTCGTATATATATTGCAGAACTGGTCTGTTTAAAACCATATGTATTTCTTTTCTTCTTCTTTTTTTTTTGGGGGGGGGGGGGGGTTGCGGGGTTCTGGGGTGTATGTATTTTTTTTAGTTCTTTCTTGATCTTTTCTTAATATGTTTTATCATATTGCAGGTTCTTGCTTTGGAGTACCTCCATTCTCTCGGAATTGTACATCGTGATTTGAAACCTGACAACATATTGATTGCACAGGATGGGCACATTAAGGTCTGGTGTATGCATTTGATGATTAATCTGTTTCCTTGTGTAGAAAATAGTAAAGAAAAGTCTGGAACATGGCAACCAATTGATGCTGCATTTGATATTGAGTTACTCAGAGTTCATTCTTTTGTCAATAAATTTACTATCTAAAATTTTCAAGCATTAAATAAAAGAATTGATTTTGTGCAGTTCTGTATTTTAATTCTTAACCCCTTTCTCATACTTGCTGATGTCCTTTTATTTAGTGTCCGTTTGGGAAGCACGTTTGTGCTTCCCACGTCTAGGTTTTCATTCGATTTTTTTTTTTTTTCCGGGCATGCGTTTCAGGAGAAACTGCTACTGTTCATGCACTGTTTATGAACAGTAGCCGTATATTCTTGACTTTTCTGCCCATTTATACTGTTTATGCACTGTTTTTGGGACCCACAAATATCATTTTTCAGCAACTTTTTCATTAAAAATGGGTCCCATAGCACTATTTACACATTTAAAAATTATTTTGCTACAGTATTTTTCAGTTTCAGTTTTCAGCGGTATCCAAATGGACCCTTAGTACGAGATCAAATGAGCTAATTTGTTGGCAACAGAACCTTTTGAGATTAGAACTCATTAGCTATAAGACCTTCGAGAGCAATTATTTAGACCTTCCTGGCTCTATTTCATTATGCATCACACTAGATGTCCTTGTATATGCCTCTGCAGGGTTGATTTCATATCTGCTTCAGCATTTGATGAATGACAACAATATGCTAATCGTTGCTTATATTACCAGCTTACAGACTTTGGGCTATCCAAGATTGGCCTTATAAACAGCACAATGGATTTATCAGGACCTCAGACAAATGGAACTACTCCAGATGCCCATAACCCACATGCTCAACAGACAGATGATAGACGACAGCACTCCGCTGTTGGGACACCTGACTACTTGGCCCCAGAAATCCTTCTCGGAACTGAGCATGGTTTGAATTCTTCTTTGAGTTTAGGTTTATTTTAAACATACTGGGCAGTTAAAATGACCCAATCTTTCATGCAGGTTATGCTGCTGATTGGTGGTCAGTGGGAATCATTTTATTTGAATTGATTACTGGAATTCCACCTTTCACTGCTGAACGTCCAGAGGTATTCTTTATATTCAAATTTACTCTGTATTTTTCAACCCTAGTGCTTCTTTAGAAATTAAAGCTCCTTTGAGATCCATGTATCAGAAAAGTATTATCTACATAGTCTCTTGTTCTGTAGAACATTTTCCCCCCATTAAGGAATATATGTAGCTAGTAACCTTCAATCCAATGAGCTTTATCGCTGATGGCTCCTCCTCCTCATTCTCAGGGGAGGAAGATGGGCTCATAGATCCAGGACCCACAGCTTGTGCGTGGAAATTTTCCAATAAAAAAAAATCTAAATTTGATGTATATGATTGAATGAAGACTTCACCTTCATTTAGAAATGTGCTATATGTTATTATGTCTTGTCCAGTGCCTGCTGTGCCATTAGTCTATACTTTTCTAGTCAGACATGTTATCATTATCTTGCGGGCATGGTGCCAGGAAATGCTGTAGATATCCATGCATTATTGGCTACCAATGTTGTGTATTTTCCAGTGACAACTTTTTGAATAGTTTTTCCTTTTTTTTTTGGGGATTATGTACAACTTAATGCAGAATAGGAATAATTATATTAAGAAATTTTCATAATTGTAGGTGGTGCAAGCAAGATTTAGCTAAAATGCCAAATTTTAATTTTAGATGATGATATCTTTCATACACTTTCACCTGCTCATAGCAACTTGATAAACTATTGATTGTCCCAAGAGCTTAAATTGTTAAGAAACGGTGAATTCAATCATTTTACCAATAGTCTAACACTCCCAGTCACATATTTGATGCTGCCATGGAAGATTGATTTACAATTACTTTACGAATTTGTCTATTCAAGAATTATTTTATGGGGTCCACGTGTGAAGTCCAATTGAAGTAAAAGTCATGTAGTTTTAAGGTCTGGGGTTGAAAAACCAAATGAGAGACTAACATGTACTCAAAGAAAATAAAACCTAAATATTGCTAGAAAATTCTAGACTCAATTAGTCTTTTATTAGGTTTTTAATTTACTAGTCAAACTAGGAGTCCTAATATTACTAGGGAATTCCAATACTACCAGTACAAGGAGTGTGTGTGTATATATTTGTGCTCAATGTATTCAAAGGAGATTAGGGTTTATCAAATAGATTATAGAGTGTTTTAAACATTGAGGCACGTTTGCTTTTGAGTGTTCTTTTCTTCTTTTCTCTTCCCTCTTACTTCTTTTTCTTTTTCTTGTGGTACTGTTCATACAGCCCCTGAGCACCATAAAAACCTTATTTTCTTCTTCCTTACAACCCCAAATCAAGTCCCTTCCCCACATATTTTCTTCTACCATATAGCCATCAAATAACTCATTTGAATATCTGATCCCTAACATAATTCTTCAACGACTAAATCTTATTTCCACAATCGTCCTAAACTTTAACCCACCACAACCACACCTAGATAAATTTTCTATTTGTTCTATGTCAATGTGGGGGTCCAACAGTTGGGACTTTTAACTTTTTAATTGGGTCCAACTCTATGATGTGAGTTTACAATCGTAAACACATTGTACTTTTGTTATCAATAAAACTCTTATTACCTATAAAAAAAAAAGAGGTAAAGTGGACATAACTCTCAACAATATTCTGTTAGGAAATGGTAAATTTAATTACTTAACCAATATTCTAACACAAGTCTCAACAAGAAAAATATAAAATAACCACCAGGGTTCCACCCTTCAAAGCTAGAATGGGTTGGTGAACGTATGCAACATCTTTAGATTCCTCACCAATTTTTTTTTTTTTATTGTATTAGATGAATTGGGTGGAAGGTTCTAACTTTATCATTGGAATTACTCTTCTAATGTGAATGTTGCATAGCTGCATGTACACATTTAGCTCCCATCATACATTTTTATTGTAGTTGTGTTTTTCTGCACCTTAATTCCTTAAATTTAGTACAATAGTGCGCTTATATAGACTACTAGGAATATCCTAGCCGCGCATCAAAAAAAAAAAAAAAAGGAATATCCTAGCCCTAATTGATTTGTACCAAAGCCCAATTATTGAATTACGAAAATAACCTTAACTCTAGGGAATTAAATAAAATATTGATAACCTAATTAGTTAATAAGACCTAAAATAAAATACAATGGACCAATAGTAAAAATAATATTGCCTTCTAAAATTAAATAAAAACAAATTAAAATAAATCTGTCTTTTTGCTCCTTACATCATTACATATTTCTTTTGTGAGCTGATTTCTCATCAGCACATTTGTTTAAGTAAAATTCTCTATTTGAGATCTTAAACGTTTAACACTTACACTTTTTTTCATGGGTGTGCAGATAATTTTTGACAACATTCTTAACAGAAAAATTCCCTGGCCTTCTGTTCCTAGCGACATGTCCTATGAGGCCCAAGACTTAATTAATAGGTTGGTTATGCTTTGAACCTTTAATGTGTTGATATTGGCTTGTAATTGCTTGTATTATCAATTTTGTGTGCTTGTGTGTGTGTGTGTATGTTTAGGTCTTGCTTTATTCATTCACTGTATGTTTTGAGCACAAACAGAGAGTATGAATGTCTGAAACAGAAAAGTTCTTTAAAAAAATATTTATAAAAAAAAAAACCTTAAAAATTACTGAATAAGCAAAAATGAAGGTATGATTCTCTGCCTACAGTAAGCATTCAGATTTTGTACTTTTCTGCAAATATAGTATTAAATTCAATATGTCTAACTTGAATTTGGAGGTTACTAACAGGTTTGTTTGAGATTGATAACATCTCCTCTTCTGATGTAATTTTAACACTATGCATACAGACATGTCTTCCTACATATAGTTTTTACATTGGGTAATTTACTTACTGCTCCCTTTATTTCCTAAGTTTACGGTGTAGCTACATGTGTTCGCGCAAAATCAGATTATTGTCATTTTATTCACATTGCCTCATACCCACAAATTGGATCAGTTAGACAACTTGATCTACTATTTTGGTGTGTATTTAGACTATACTTTACCATTCACAGAGGCGAAGCACTCATTTTAGTTCATGTCTGTTTGTGTAGTTAAATAATTATTCAACTTCAATCCTATTCTTCTTTAGGTTTCTTATGCATGACCCAGAGGAGCGGTTAGGAGCAAATGGATCGGCAGAGGTTGTTTTCCAATCTCTGGACTCTGATCATTGACCAAGCAAGAAGATTTTTTAATTTATTTTTAATAAAAAAAGTGCAATAAGCATAGTCTCTGCACCATGAAGACTTGAACAATAACTAATATTAATTTATCATTGATTTGCCATTTTGACTCTGTTGACTTATTCTTACAGGTAAAAGCACATCCTTTTTTCAGAGGAGTTAATTGGGACAGCCTAGCATTGCAAAAGGTAGAAATGCTGCTCCTCTTGGTGTTTCTGAGATATATTCCTTATATTTAAATTTCTTTGTTTGATAAAACTATATGGCAAAATGTGTTCTGTGTTTTTTTTTTTTTTGTTGAGAAACGTGCTCTGTATTATATGTTGCTTGTATTGAGCTTTATTAAATTACAATGTCTTAGCACAACTGTTTGGGGTTGATAACATGATCTTTGGTGCTCAAAAAATTCTTGAATGGCACATTCTTGAGTAATTAATAAATTTTTTGGAGAAGTGGCTAAAGTAAGCCAAGCACTTCAATAATGAAGTGGAGAAAAATGGAAACACAGATGCAACTTTATTTTTCTTTTATGATTATTATATATTGGTTTGCCTTTTGTGAGGCTAATTTGGAAAAGACAACTTGTCATACAACCATGCATAGGTCTTTTTGTGCTAGGTTGAGCCCTTACGAAAACATGGTTCACAACTATTTCTATCTTCTTTTATGTGCATGCTTTTGTTTATGTATGTGTTATATCTATAAAGAATTGGAGTATTCTGGTGCATATTTCTTATCAAGAAGATTTCAGAGATATTAACATTGTCACTACTTAAACTTTATTTTAGGCTGCCTTTGTGCCACAGCCAGACAGTGCAGATGACACGAGCTATTTTATATCACGGTTTAATCAAATGTCTAGTGGAATGCCAGATGACCAGAACTGTAGCAATTCAGATTCTGACACTCAGGAATCGTACTCAAATTCTGGAGTTGAGGTGGACATTCTCTTATTCATCTCTCAACTTTCCTGTTTTGCTTCCAATTAATATTACATGTGTTATGATTTCATTAATACTTCATATTTGAGAATTTTACTGGAATAGTTACTCAAAACAGCTACTCTTGCATTTAAATATTGTGTACAATATACAAGACACTAAACGCCTACAACAGACTTTAGCTTCTTTTTTTTTTTTTTTTTTTTGGGAGCCATTGGAGGCTGGTGTTGACCTTACAAATCTTTGTCTCATTAGATTCCTAGAAGGAATATTGATGTGGAATATGAAGCACTTTGTCAATATTTGTTTTCTTCAGCTAAGTTATATTACTGTTGATGACTGCTTTGTAATGGATGCAAGTTTTTCTTTTTTAAAAATGATTGGTAAGTTACAAATGCACACAATGGGTTTTTAACCCACAACCTCACTCTCTACGTAGCACTTGCAAGGGTAGGAAGTACCAATTGAGCTAGAGCTCATTGGCTTATCCACTACAGGGCTCCCTTGAACAATAATTTCTCTCTTAAGTTACTATAGGGAAAATTGTTCTTTGTAGATTGATTAGAATGTCCCATGGGAATGAAGGTAAACTGTATTAGCTTATTTTCTCTATTATTTTGAGTTCAGAAGTTCTGTTTGAAATCATTTAATGTCTTCTGAAATCTTATTGTACATGTTTTTTTTTCCCTACTCAGATGGATGAATGTGGTGACCTAGCAGAGTTTGATGACTCTCCATTAAGTCTCTCATTAATAAATTTCTCTTTCAAGGTAAGCCAACTCAACTCCTTAAAATGAAACAATGTAGCCATATTTTATATATTTAGTGTTGCACCAGCAGCTTCTTTTCTTAGTATTTCCAGTGAACTTAGAATTATTACCTGTAAAAGGCTCCCATATTAATGTGGGTGTCCAAGGCTGTCACTTGCACCATTTCCCAAATTGATGATTTTGAAGAGAATGAAAAATATCTTTGTATTTGCATGTGGCTTACTGCTATAGCTTGTTACAACTTACCAATTCAGGTCCGTTAGCACTGCAATGCCACTTCAACACCCCCCCCCCCCCCCTTCCCCCCCCTTCTCTCTCCTCTTTCTGCCATCTCACGGGAGAAGGAGAAATAAATCACCACCTTATTGTTGCCCTCAATATAGTGTTGCGTGTAGGCAATGTATGTGCACTGTACCTAGTGAAACACAATAGTATTTTTTCCATGAGGTTTTTGAGACGTCCCTCACATATTACTTGGTGGAAGTTTTTGTCAAAGATTCATGAACCATGTATGTCAAACAAATTAAATATGATTCCAACGTGTTTTACTTAATGGAAATTCTCTTTGCAGAATTTGTCACAGTTGGCAGCTATTAACCATGATGTGCTCGTACAAACTGGGAAGGATCTGACAAAGTGCTCTCCATCCAGAGGTCCTGGTTCATAGTTTATGGTTTGTTCTAACACCAAATGCTTTGTACAGCTAACCCTGTATATAATAATTTTAGGATAGGAAGAAAAAGGTATACACCCCCCCCAAAAAAAAAAGGAAGAAAAAAGAGAACAAAAGAAAATCATAAGAAATTTAATAAAAAGAATAATATCAGCAATAGCAATGACATCTAGTGGCATGTATTGCTCCTTCTAGAGTTTTCTGTCACGGAAAGAAAATGAGAGCTGGTTCTTTTTTCTTTTTCTCTTTTAATTTTTAATTACTGTAAGATTCATAATGGAAGGAGGTGCCATTTAAGCTAGAGGCCTAGAGCTCATTGTCACAACTTATTGTTTTTAATTTAAAATTAAGAGGGAAAAGGTTTTTATTTTTTTGTTATTACTTTATTTATGGGACTTATTTTTGCTTGACTGTGCTCCTCTGAATAAGAAGATTTGCCAATGAGGCAATGACCTAAATTGAGGATTGTCATCTATTTGATTAATGCCTTTTGGAGTTCTGCCCCTCTTGAAATCAAGAAAGAAGTGCTACAGGGTTGTGATCTTGACTGTGGTTGCCCTGTAATTAGTGCACAGACGAAAGGTTTGATTTAGCCATTTAGGCAACTTCACTGTTGTCATCATTCATCAATCTCATATTAACTGAAGGACAAAACTTAGGTAGATACCTTTGGTGACTTTCCAATTAAATTCAAACACATAGTTGCATTGAATTTTTTTTTTAGAGGGAAACATAGTTGCATTGAATTCAAAGCAACTATGCATTGAATTTAATTGTCTGTGAAAATGATAATACTATTTGTATTTTATCAGTCAATGTAATTAGACGTTTGAAGTTCATTGGAGAAATTCAATGTACTATATCTGAGCTACCATACCTAAGTTTTACTGTCAACTATAACACTATGAAAATCTGATGTTCCCACAAATATGCCGGATCAGTTTGTAGTGGTGACTGTCTGCGGGATCACTATATAGCTCATGAGGTGTGATAGTACTCCTCAACTATAAAGCAAATGACATGGCATATGAAAGTAAATCTGATGCAAGAAATTAAAGAGTTGGATTCTAAGTTGCCTAATCCTCAACATTGTGGGATCATACTATTGGTTTTGCTTTTTGACAGGACAAATGACATTAATTGAGCCTAGCATTCTGAAGTGAAATGAATTAGTTGCAAACTCACGCAATGCACAAGAAAATATAATATAATTATTTTATAAGAATATAACCTAAATTTTTAGGTTAAATAGTGCATGGGTTATTTAAAAGATTTAAATTACATAATTATAATATTGTTTTATATAAATCTAGAAGAGGTTAGTAATTAAATGATGTTTTAAAAATACCATAATCAATTAACTAATTTGAACATATCTAAGAACATTAAAAAAAATATGTGTGCCCACATTTTATGAAATACATGTAACATGTTATGTTAAATTTAAATTTTTATATTAGTATAAAAATGTAGAATTTTTTTTGTTCTTTCCAAATATAAGTATAATGTCTACATTATTGAAACCTTAATTTTAAGGTAATCTTTTGAATATTTACATTTTTATTGCGTTTTTGGATTCCTATCTCTAATTTCTAGTGCTTATTTTGTTTGTATTTTTTTAGCCCAAAACTAAAGAGTTTGGGCCAAATAGAATAAAATTTTATACTTTTCAACCCAAAAAGTATGCGGGAATTTTTTTTTTTTTTTTTTGGAGCCAAAAATTGAAAATGCAACTTACATAAAGAATCAATTTAAGGCCTTATTAGTCCAAAATGGACAAAATAGACCTAAGGGGACTGAAATGGACCAAATGGACAAAAGGGAACCAAAATGGATGGAAATCGGACCGAAGTGGACTGAATAAGATCATAGTGGATGATGTAGACCAAATAGGACCGAAGGGGACCAAATAAGATTGAATAGGTTCAAAGTGGATTGAATGGGCAGAAGGGGACTGAATCGGACTGAAGTGGCCTAAGAGACAGAAATTGACCAAAATGATTTTTTTTTTTTGAGAGAAACCAAACTATTTCATTAACTCAATAAAGAAAAATTAAGGTACATGAAAATTAGAAACAATCAAATGAGATAAGTCCAATGGAATAGACTCTATCCAGACTTCTAAAAAAAAAGGAGTTTTTTGTTCTCCTGACTAAAGCATGAGTTACAGTATTGCCCTGCCTCTTAGTATGAGAGAGAATGAATTCGAAAAAAACTCAAAGCAGACTAAATTTCTTTAATGATATGCCTAATAGAAGCGTGAGAAGGATTCGTATTATTTAGAGCTTGACTAATATCTCTGAATCCCCTTCAAATATGGACTAACTGAAACCAAGCTTTGCTGCAAAAAAGACTGTCCTTCATGCTGCCAACGCTTCTCGTAAAACCACTGAAAATGGTAGAGGAATTTTCTCAGCTAGAGCTGCTATAACCTCACCTTTGTCATTCCGAATTACAACTCCCAACCTGGCCTCATTTAAATCTCCAAACAATGCCCCATCGTAATTTGTTTTAAATGAACCGAAGTAGAACAAATAGGATCAAAGTGCACAATGTTCCTCTCGCTATTGCTTTATTGTTAGCCTTAGACTTGTCTAATGTTTTTACTCGATCCGTAAGAACTGTTACAAACTCGGGTTTAGGATTTGATTTGTAAGAACTGTTGCAAACTCTGGTATAGGCTTTGATTTTTAAGTGCACAATGTTCCTCTCGTTGTTGCTTTATTATTAGCCTCAAACTTTTCTAATGTATTTACTCAATCTGTAAGACAAGTTGCAAACTTTGGTTTAGGACTTGATTTTTAAGTAATGAATTTCCTCTGTTGCCATTTACTAACTTACCATTAGAGCACTACCATCAGATGTGTCAAATGCCAAATATTTGGCATTAGACACACCAAACACCATTATTCAAGCCTCATGAGGTGTTCTAAATGTGTCAAAATTTTGCAATATGCTACAGTACCTTGATAACTTTGGCACAGTACAGAACAATAAAACATGTGTTCATTATTTTTTTATTCTGCTTTTCTCTCTCCTTTCACTGTGACATTTGATTCACTTTCTCATCCTCTCTTCCGCTCCATCAATCCTCCCAACCTCTGATTCACTCTCTCAGCCTCTCATCCTCTCCATCAATCCTTCCAATCGAACATTGACAATCAAGAACCAAAACCACGCCAGCGTCCAATCAAGCCCCACCACCGTCCTCCCTACTTGTCCCTTAAAGTCCAATCTTGCGTCCAATCTCATCGCCGATCTCTCCTTTGAACTTGCCGCCAATTACTTCTTTGGTCTCACTAGCACCACTGCTGATCTCGCTAGTCCTCACCGTTGATCTCACCAGTCCTCGCCGCTAATCACGCCACCGACCTCCACAGCCGTCATCGATCATTGGTTGAGTTTGGGTTGGCGTTTTATTCTCTATTTTGTTGGTTGGTTGAGTTTTTTTTTTTTTTTTTTTTTTTTTTTTTTTTTTTTTTTTTTTGAGGTTTTTGGATTTGGAATTTGTTAGAGGATCCGGTGATTGTGGTTGTAGTGATTGTGGCAGTTGATTTGCTGTTGGTGGTGGTTGTAGCAATGGTTGTTGGTTGGTTGGTGGCAACTGCCACTGAGATAGGTGTTTGTATATTGGCTGAGGTTTGAGATAATATATAATTGAATGTGTTGAATATATTATTTTAATGTTTAAAATCAAAGGATAGAACATGTGATAAATTGTGTATTGTAAAATGATGTAGTAAAATAATAAAGTAAGTATTTTGATGTGTTAAAATGACATAATTTTAACACACCTAATGGTAATACTCTTACAAAATTAAAGGCAGACTCATTGCTAGGCCCGTGCTGCTATTGACCTAACAAAAGCGCACTTAAACGCTTGATAATGTAACCATAACGAGAAAATTATCATACCTACAAATCTACAATTGCAATCTAAATTGAAGCTATCAAATCCTGCAGACGCCTCTTACGCGTTAAACAAATTTGTTTGCAACAAAATAGAATTTTATTACAGTAAGCAGAATTTACGGTATAGCTTCTTAGAGTTTCAAAAAATAAATTAGTGATGTATTTTTATCCAGTTTATTTTTAAAGCAAAACATAAGCCCCTCAAAACAAGCTTAATCCAAACACACAGGTGAGTTGCTTCAAAGAATAAATATGATAAATGAAACCACAGGTTAAATAGAACAATCACTACTGAATACATCTTCAACAGCATAAACAGCCGTTTTCAAGGGTTTAATGAGACCAACAAGCATAAAGAACAGCCATCTAGGCATGGGAGCAAAGCATATGAAATTCTGGACATTAAGTAGGGTAAACAACCAAAACTACACAAGCCATACTCTTCACAAAGCACCCATCCTGGGGACTAAAATCTTTGATTCAGAAGGGACCAAATCTTAGCAGGAAAATTACATGATGAACACAACCATGGCAAGCGATTCAAATGTAAAATCAGTGTAATTAACTAATAATTAATAGTTTCTCCCAAAAAAAAAAACTAATAATTAATAAAATAGCTTGAAAAACAAGGTGTGCAATTTCATTTTTTCTATGGTTTGGAAATTATGTGAATGGAAGCTCTACTGTTTAGATCATACTGCATTTCCATATAAATGAGGGTAAGAGACATCTCCATGAAAATTGCACCAGCAAAAGTACTTGACTTGGTTGTGGTAACCATTTTCCAATCAAGCTCTAGCAACTTCAAAGCTCAATCAATTAACTTCAAGGACCACCTTTTTTTCATCAAATTTAAAAGACCACAATTAAATCTACACAGATCAACAACTTTCGGCAAAGCGCACACAAACAACCACCCAAGAGCAGGGAATAAGAACCTGTGCTAAACAGAAACTAGATAAACAAAAAATAATATTGCATAATCAGTAATGTTCAAATTGGACTAATAATGTACAGCCACCTTTTGAAGCAGATAAATATGCCAAAAAAATGTAACATCGTCTTCTAAGTATTCACTAATATATCAATCAGACAGGAATTGCCAAGCCCTTCTTTGCCATGCTATCCAAGACATCATTGAGAGCCTGACACAGGCCAACTATCTGCAAAAAACCATAAAAATAAAACTAAGAGCTGCTGAAAGGGAAACTCAGCTATGAGAGCTACTTATCAGCCACTATAGTATTTCAGGACCTAGCCACTGTAGGTTGGCAAACAAGCAGAAAATTTTACTTCAATTATTTGGAGGATTAGCAATTTGGGAGAAGGAGGGTTAAATAAACATGCGGAGATTTGCAATTAATTATGCAGGCAACAGCTATATTTGAATTCTATAAGCATCTTTGTTAGACAACAGAGTTCGTTCATCTTTTAGGTCCAGTAATACGATAGAATAGCAATCAAATCTGAGAATCACCTGTTGATCCCACTGTTGCAGCTCTTCAGTGTCATCTTCAAAATGTATGACAGCTTCAACCTGATATGAAATAATTCAGATATATCAAACAACGTGATAAATATAAATATGCAGCTGTGTTCTTTTCCTTCCTTTGCCCACCCCCTCCAGCCATTAAAAGAAACTTAGGTTTAGTCAACATAGAATCGAGAGAACTAATCTGAAATTAGCCTTTGAAAAGAATAAGGGTAAAAAAAGGGACATGTTAATTGAGTAGGTATTTGGTGAGTCAAATGCAGTAAGAAGGTATTTTCACGATAGTAGTAAAAAAAAAAGGACATGTTAATTAAGTAGATGACAGATTCTCAAAATTTTAAAAAGGAAGAAGAAGAAGAAGAAGAAGAAGAAGAAAGTGACAGGGAGTATGATTTTGGATAGGATAGAATGGGGAGAAAATACAAGTGGCCAACCCTGATTAGTTTGTTGAAGTTAAGGATCCATAGCCAACCCCAAAGGCTTTGTTGTTGTTGTTGTTGTAGTTGCAGTAAAATCATTCTTGTCCAAATTCAGGTAATTCATTTAAAATGAATGTGTTGGGGTGGGTGGATGGGTAGGTGTGGGCATGAGAACAAGATTCCATACGGCGTAAAGTGATTACAACAAAAAGACCATTCAATTCTTGGCAGCAAACAAAAACGTTGAAATTTTTTTGCAATCAAACACACCTAAAATTCTACAAACCTATGATATTTCTCAGTTTGTTAAAATATGATTGATACAAGCACTTAATGGCTAGAAAGGAAAAAAAAAATTCTGAGCCATAAGCAGTTATTGATACCTGATCAATTGATCCCCTCATTCTATCTTCATAAATCATTCTGGATGCTATCTTTTCAGCCTGCAAGTCAAATAATTCTTTTAGGGCCTACACACAGTATCAAAATGCTAGAAGCATGGATTTTAAAAATAGTAACAAACTAGATTTATACAGATATATAAAGGAACGTACCTTATGAGGATCAATGCCCAGCAAGGTGCCCAACTCATCAAAGCTATGGCAGAGAAATGATAATATTATGGAGTCGTCCAGCACTAACATAAAAGGAAAATAAAAACTAACAG
Source organism: Lithocarpus polystachyus (assembly GCA_033629205.1). Classification (NCBI taxonomy): domain Eukaryota; kingdom Viridiplantae; phylum Streptophyta; class Magnoliopsida; order Fagales; family Fagaceae; genus Lithocarpus; species Lithocarpus polystachyus. The sequence goes on along the minus strand of CM066163.1, from coordinate 8,915,397 downwards.
CAGCATATTTTGAACCTTATATTTGTATAGAGCTTGCTTGCACTCAAAAGATTATGCTCAATCATAGCACGATCCAGAACAGTAAAATTGTCTGGCAGAAGTGCTTTCTGTGGAAAAAATAGAAGTTGAGACAAACACATTATGGCTTGCAACAAAAGTAAATGCTGTAAGCATGACACCTGAATAAAAAGAGGCAAACTTATATAACCTGATGTGCTTTTAATTCTTCAGCAAATGCGTCAATTTCAGGTTTTCTCAAAATTCTCTCCAAATACACCTGATATAAACAGGTTAAAATGACATCAAAATTTTAAATAAATAGAGCAACACGAAATGAAGCAAAATGTGTGCTGTATTCTTCAAGTGGGGGAGGGGGGATGGGGGAGAGAGAGGGGGGGGGGGGGGGGGGGGTGGTTACCTTTTGCAGTATAGGATAAATTTTCAACTTTGAGCATCGTTCATCCTGAACCAAACCACAACGCATCAGCTAAACAAAGCAAAGGATTTCTCAGAATGTAACTACTATTCATCAAGAGAGGGTGTTTACTTTGTATAAAGTCGCAAGAACACGAGATCGTTGAGGACCTGCAGCAGCCAAAATTGTACATGTCACAGCAGCAGAAAGAGCTTGCTCCAATGCTTCTTCATCAATCTCCCTGCAAAAAGAATAACGACCCTTTAAGATCTTCATTTTGAGTGTTAAAAAAAGGTGAAAAAGGTGACATTGTGGCATTTGGATTATTTCAAGGAACTTTGGTTAAGTTTGAAAACATGATGGCATGCAATAAATGCAGCCAATGATGCAGTAATTTGGAGACATGAAATGGAAATGTGAAAAACACACAAGGATTTTGTTTATTGGAAATCAATCAATAAAGCAGGGTCATACTTAACAACCATGTGAAACTACACTTGAGATCAAAGACAACACAACAATCACAACCTTATGAAAAAGTTGGATAAGCATAGGTAAAATACCAAAAAAAAAAAAAAAAAAAACATACTCATCTCCTATTTGCCGTTTTTCAATTTGTGATATGTCATAATAACGTAATGCTGCTTCCAAGAACTTCCTCTTCAAATCTAAAATTCTTGCATAACAAACCTGACAAGGAGGAAAAGAGAAGAAAACAATTTAATAAAATGCTGAAAGACGTAGCCTTTAACACAGTCATCTTCATTGACATGCCAATAATGTCAAACCTTATACTGTAAATTCAAGACTTCCTGCTGACTGTTGCTAACCAAAAATGAAGCCTTATTGATAAAAGCTTCTGCATTAACAGCATCATCATCCTGCCAAATAAGCAAGCAACACAGTCACTAACTGTAGGGATACATATTAACATATTCTAAGACTAGAATATTGATTCAAGCATTATGATCATTAAGACAGTGCGTCACTGGAATGAGATGCTGCATAAGGAACCAAAGTCCCCAACTAAAAACACCACCAAGTTATAGACAAGAACAACATATGTGCTACCTAGTCATCTAGAGTTTGACATGAAACTGTACAGGGGCTTTCTTTCTGAATGAACACATGGAGTGCAAAGAATATCCATATAGTAATCACAAACCAGTTAATTAATTATATCCTGTGAATGGGTCATATGTCAACCACTTGTTAAAATGACGCATATCCCAATGTTTTTTTACTCCTATATCCGCACTTACAAAGGTTTCCGAGTCAGTTTACTTTGAATATCAATAGAAGAACAAGAACCCACAAATGAAAAATTATAGTACTCTAGTATCTTTTTTAACAAGTTGGTATTCAAATTATGGCTATTGTTCTTTGAGATGAATGCCAAAGAAACATTTATCAATACTATTCTGCCCAACCTCTATGCTCCATAGGTGAAACCTTTTTTTGACCTCCAAGACATACACACACAACCCCCTATAATCCACCCTGGTGTGGCCATTTCCAATGACTAGTATGTCCAGTAATGCCCAGCGTGCAACACTCATTTTAATATTTACCAATGAAAAAAATAAATTCTAATTAATCTAAAAATTATACTTGCAGAAGAAAGTCAATACCTCAAGATAGAGGCGAGCAATTTGGACACATTTTGTCAACCTGAATGCATCGTCAATCACTCTGATGGAGGCATAAAAAAAAAAGAGGAAGAAATATTTCAGAGTTGATTCATGTTGAAAAAAAATATTCATAAACATACCTGCATTTAATGAGCAATTTTTAAAAATAATAATGAAAAAAAAATTAAATGGATCTTACTCTCAGACCTCATTCCAGAATCTAGATCAATGCCACTGAGCATCTGAGCTGCTTTGGACCACTGCTGCTCAGACTCATATAATTCAGCAAGTTTCTCCCTGATAATTAACACCTGCACCCCATGCAGACAGATAACAAGTTTCTTAAAACAAAATCAACTCCACTCACAAATATAACCAAAAAATATTGTTTTGTAGATGACCAGGAAAAATGACCATACTTTCCTATTACAAATGAATAAGATAAATCATAATAACCAGAAAAACCAGCTTAGCACGTAATATGAATTCTCTAAATCGTGAAAAAAAAAAAATCCCCTAGATGCATGCATTGGTCTCCAGCAGTCTCATTAACTCAAGTCTGAGATAAAAAGCTAAGATTCTAGATAGAATCAATGCCTGGTCAGTTAGGAATTTATCATTTGCAGCCAGGTTATAGCTTCTCCAATCAGTCCTATGCAACATTCAGAGGTTTTGGTGCAGCATATTCATCCTACCCGATAAAGCGATTGCTACTATTGAGCAGTGCCTCAACAAATTTCTTTGGAAAGGTAGAGGTGCAGGTAGAAGAGGTGCTAGAACGGCATTGGATAAAGTGTGCTTACCCAAACAATAGGGTGGCCATAGTTTGAAAAGGGTTGTGGATTGAATAAAGCTTCAACAATGAAGCTCATTTATACCCAAGCTGGTTCCTTATGAGTTGCTTGGGTGCAACAATTTTTTTTAAAAAAAAAGTGGTTTATGGAGATGATTACTTAAACTGAGGCAAGCTGCTAGGAAATTCTCGAGCTTTGAGGTAAAATATGGGACAAGGATTTTCCTATGGCATTATATGCGGCATCCAGATGGCATATTGTTTCAAAGATATAGGCAGAGGGTCATTTATGATGCAGCCAACCGCTTTAAAGCAAAAGTTGAATATGTTCTAAAGATGATGCAGTGGATCTAGAAGGCCGATAGATCTGAGCAACTTGTGAATATTCAAAGTAGGCTCAGTTTAGTCCAGTTGAAAGAGAAAGAGCATCATGGGCTTCTTCTAATAGATACAGTTGTGCCAATACATGGGAGGAAATTAGGGAAAAGGGGTTGATAGTATATTGGTTAAAGCAGCTATGGTTTGATCTCAACCTATCCCTTGCGCATTTCTTTATTGGATGGTTAGCTGTGAATAACAAGTTCCTAACTAAAGAGAGAACAATTCAATGGGTATATAACAGATACATAAATCGTGTCCTATGTAATGCCTTCATAGAAAATAGGGACCACTTGTTCTTCCAAAAAACTATATCGGATGGTATTGTGGATCTATGCTTGGTTTCGGATACCAACTAATGGTTGGTTTTTTTTTTTTTATTGTTACAACAAGTGGGGAGACAGGATTTAAACCCTGGCTCTCCTCCTCATAAGGGAGACCACGCGATACCACAAAGCTACAAGAGTGATTCGTTCTTAATAGAATTGTATGTTGTACATGAAATATTAACCTACTTTTTAGTTCTTTCCTGATAACGTAGGTAACCTTTCTTAGAAAGAAGAGCCCTTTGGATTCGCCTCTAGCCAGTAAAACCTACTCGCAACTATCCCCACCCGTACCCGTCAAATGGAGTTGCCCGGGTAAGCCAGGGGCATTCACCCCCTATTCCTGTTCAATTAGATTGCTCTGTGTGACTGTTGCTATGAGGCTGTGTTGCCCTATATTTCATGTACTATTTTTTTTTCTCTATCATCTATTAATGTTGCAATAAATACTTCTCACTGATTCATCAACAAGATCAAAACGAACCTGTTCTTCGAACGAAACGACACGAGGCTGAATCTGAGCAAGTGCATAGTGCGCGATATCCTTTTGTGCCTCGGGTTCCAATTTCCCTAACTCTTGCGCAAAGGTCTGCAAAAGCTGCCGCGACACCACCAATGGAACGTCGTCGGATAACACTGCGATGATGCCATAGCCGATAATTCAAGCATTATCGAAATAGCCATAGAAATAAACCAAAACAAAAAGAGGGAAAAGCAAGCGAACCGTGATCGATGAATTTCTTGGCACGAACGACGTCGTTGGAGGAAATAACGGTGGCGAGAATGTGCTTGTACTGCTCGATCTTTTGCCTTTGGTCTGTGATCGCAGAGGCGCTAGCGAAAGCACTCTCCATGGCTGACTTCTCTCACACACAAGTCTGAAACCCTAAACCCTGAAAGTTGATGTTGTGTTTGTGTATTTAGGAAAATCAGTTGGCTCCTTCGCTGGTGTAGTGTCTCAGAGCGCTAATAACTCCTATTGGGTAGCGTCTTTTTGCTGGGAAATACCAAGGGAAACCTCATCTTATGCTTCTTCCTAATTTACTTTCACTCCCAAATTTTTGCATAATGGCTAAAAAGCATGTACAAAGTTTTATTACAAAATTAATTATAATTTTATTTAATAAAATAAATATTATAATATTTTAAAAATTAAACCGTTGAATTACATTATTTTTACACCTTTATTATAGAAGTCAAATTTTGTATCAGTTAAATATTATTTATTATATAATCTATAAGTTTATATTTATGTATAATTTTAAATTACAAAAACTTGCAATTTTAATAATTTATTGATAACATAGTTATTAATTTTTAATTTTTTATAAATTTTACAAATATGAATGATATGAGAAGAAAATGTAATAACTAAAATTACAATTAATTTTGTAGCGGAACTTTGTTCATATTTGATCAAAAACTTTTATTCTTTTATAAAAATTTCACAACATGTGTGAGTTGATGGAAAATAAAATTGTGGATCCATATAAAAAAGTAATCTCCATCACTCAAAATTGACCACTTCAACATGAAAAATTAAGTATGTCCCTAGATTTATTGATATTTAATTATTCTTGATATTTTTGCCTTGATAAAACTAAATTTTTTTTTTTTAAATTCCTTTCACAAATTATTACGTGACAAGTTATGAATAATGGTAATAAAATTAATGATACTGCAGGCTTCAACTTTCAAGTAAAAAATATTGTTTATCACTCACTATATTCTTTATAAAGGGGAGGGGGGACATTTTTTCCCTTTATGTTAGAATGAGTAAATACCCTATTTTCATTACTTCCTAAGTTAAATTTACAAGAATCTTTTGAAGAAGTTATTGGTCATACACTACAAAAAAGATAAAAAGTTAAGAATTGCATTATTGTTTTCTTGGATTTTATTTGTAATCATTGTAATTTTGTTGGAATTAACTACAAAAGTAACGGATTAAGGATATTTGCTCATTTTTAAAATATAGATAGACAAATCTTTGGTTTCAAAAATAAAGGGGGAGGAACTGTGAACTACCTAAAAAATAAAAAAAGTATATACCATCTTTAAAAAATTAATAGTTAAACTATGAGCCAAATTAATAGATATACTATGGATAAAATGTAGGATACTAAGTTATGTATCTAGGGTTTTCTAATTTTACTATTTTACCTTTTGTCTTTTTATTTAATTTCAATTTGTTTTTTAGTCAACATTTAAAATATATTTTTTATGTTTAATTTGACTTTGTGTCTTTCTCAAAAAAAAAAAAAAAAAGGCTTTGTGGGAAAAATCCATTTGAGTTAACAATTGGGATATAGTACATAGCAATAATTTTTATTTTTATTTTTTATTTGTTTGGTGATGTGGAACCTCACCAAAGTAGGGCCTTTTGGATCCACCTATCAAGACTAAACCACAAATACACGGTCTCATCTGACAAAACCATGATGTGGATTACATATTTGAACATCATGATCAAAACACTTGTCTTCTATATCATTTAGCACCCTTACAACCGTCTTTCCCATTTATATTTCATTTCTATTTTATTAGCGTTGGAGCCATCTCATTAGGAATGACAAAATACTTCCCAACTTATCTTGAACTTGATCTACCACACTTTTTTGCTCGCCTAACAGACAAAATGGGACACCTTTGATCTGACTCTTTCCCTCCTTGTTGCCATCTCTACTTATGAGATTGATTTATTTAAAATTCCCATGCAATCACAATATATGAGTCTCAAATACATGAAAGGCCCATCAAATGTGAGGATAATATGGGCAAAACTTCCCTCCAATGTACTAACGTGACACGACACCAACACATGGTCATTTCTAGACACGTATTACTTTCATATTATATTCAAAGTACTAGCAGACATGTGGCAAGCTTGGATAACATAAAATTGTCTCACATATGTTTTCAAAAGTCTTGTAACTAAATTAATAATTATACTTGCATTCAACAGGAATATTCACGATTTAAATAATTCACCTTTCTCAAATATTCAATTATTAAAAAAAAAATAAAATATATATACTGATTCTCAATATAGATATAATATATAGATATAAACTCCCCCTGTTCACTAGTGCGAGCCAAATATTGTCACAATATTGTTGTTTCATGGGTGTGACAGACTTGAGTGTGTCATGTGTGAGCGGAAACGCAATACGTGTGGAGAACGGAAAATAAGACTAAGGAGTGCACTTCATATAGTCAAATGATTGCACTTCGTATAGTAAATTTTGTACTCCTATAATATCATAAATATATATTTTTTTCCTCTCAAATAAATGATAAATTTTATTAATTAAATTTATTTTAAGACCCACTATTTATGTGTAAAAAAAAACTCCACATCCGAGTTATATTTTAAGAGCGCTATAATAATTTTTCTGTCATATCCTCTGACTTCCCATCCTATAATTAGCAACACAGTTTCTCTCCACTCACAAGAGAAGAATCGCCACTATCATAATATCTCTCCCACACTTTTCCATGACCTCAAACACCGTGTTCCAAAACCATTCCTCACGATCTCTCTAATCACAGTAACCGACTCATTTTTAAATTTATATATATAACAAAAAAAAAAAAAAATCACATCCACCGCACCGAAATGGATAGCACCGGTTAGTCTCAGCTCTTGTTTTTATCTTTCTCATTTCCTTTTATCAACGGTGCGTTTTTTTTTTTGTGTGTGGCGGTTCTTTCATAATCGTACAGTTATCTAAACGTGTTTGCTTCGTTTGAAAATGAACATTTCAATCCTTCTGAGTGATTAGATTCTGAGTTCTTTTCTTTTTGTTTCCGTTACTATAATATTTTTCTATGCAACTGAAACGGATTCGTTTGCCTCTGATTTTGATTTTATTTGTTAAAGCTTCAATGAGTCTAGGGCTAATTTGTTATTGTAATTATGTGTTTTAGGCTTTTAATGATAGTTTGATCGGGGTTTTATGGGGGGTTTTGGAGGCTAATGTGGTGAAAATAATGTGTTATATGACATGCAATGCATTAGTGTTGTGTTTTTAAGTGATATTGGGGTTTATATGAGTTTGATTCGATTTTGGATTATTGTAAATAGCGTTGGAGTTGGATTTGATTTGATTTGATTTGATATAGGAGATGTGAATGTGGCGAGGGAAGCAAATTCGTGGACTTAAATTGAATTCAGTCTTATTCATTTGAATTGTTATCATGTTCGGTTATTTTGTTATCTAGGAAATTAAAACGAGTATTGGAATATGAGATCAATCTTTCTTTCTTTTTTTTTTTTGTTTTTTTTTTTCTATGTTGTCTTTGCCTTTATTGAGGATGTAAATATTGGAATTAATTGAGTTTTTCAACAAATGTTGATGCACCTGGCAGAGAATTCTCAGGATGTTGTAGTGCCGCCAGTTGAAGGTGTTGCCGGAGGAGGAACGGCCTATGGATGGAGTGATGATGGTGGTTTACATGGGTCGAATCCACTTAAGGGATCAATTGATCCCACAGAGGTTCAGACCGCAGATTTAGTGCATGTGTGGTTCATGCCAAGCACAATGAATGTTGGACCGCAAGAAATGCCCAGACATTTGGAGCCGGTAAGCATGATTATGTTATTTCTCACCTGTGCTTAATGCTTGAAACTGTTCATTATGTGCTACATTTCATGGTAGGGGATCTAGAGTTCTAATTTTCTGTTAACACGCATACACCAGTTTTTCTTTGACCGGGCATAAGATGCATGTTTGAGTTAATGTAGAGCCCTTAACATCCCAAGAGGCACACACTTGTATATATTGATTATTAACTATTCAGGTAATGTACACTCATCAAAAAAAAAAAAAAAAAAAACTACTCAGGTAATGTTGATTAGTTAATGTACTTAAATATGCATGCTTATTGGTTCTCTTGAGATTGTGCATAGGTGGGCTGTGGCCCATTGTTGTATAACAATTATGTGCAAAATGAATGTGGGTCCTTTACACTCCTAGACGTATGCGTGTAATGAGGAATTGATTATGTAATATACCTCAATCAATATGCTCACAACCACCGCACGTGCAATAGCTACTCCACAGGTATAAGTGTTTGTGGGGAGTGGGGGGCAAGGGCCGGGGTTCAAGTCTCCAGACGGGAGCTTCACACACATATACACTTAGATTAGGCTAGAGTAGAATTTCTATCTTATTCTTGCTGGTTTGCCCAAAATATTGCATAGAATTTCTTGCTTTCGACATGAAATTACTTCTTTTGTGGGGCCAAGGAAAGGTGATTGGTAGGTAGCCTTACCCCCAAATATATATATATATTTTTTTGGAGAGGTTGATTCCCGGTGCTTTCAACAAACATTGTGTTCTACTGAATAGCGTTTTCATTCTATTTTTAGCATGAACCTTGTGTTCGATATAATACGCTGTTTTCTTTTCAATATGATATAGAACATGATATTAATACTACTGAATTGTTGAAGTATTATCCAGATTATTTAAAACAAAAAAAAGGAGGCAGAGTTTTAACATTTAATTCTGCCCCTGTTGGACGATAGTTTGCTGTGTCATTTCTGATTTATAAAATCTACAGGACAGATTTCTCTTCTCTCCCCATCACATCCCAAATGATAAAAAGAGTGGCACTAAACTACAACCCCCATTCGGGGGCTTCAATCAGCATTCGCCACACGCATTGGGGAATTGGATGGGAGAAGAGACCGGCTTTTTTGTTTTTTGTCTGGCATCAGGCAGACAAAGTATCGTTGACATTTTGGATTTGTTTTCATTTTTGTTTGCATAAATTTGAATTCATTCCTCTGTGTCCCTTGTAAATGGAGTAGTCTCTTTGCAATAAAATAAATCTTTACCTATAAAAAAAAATTGAAAAAAAGATTTGGTTCACAATCTTGACTGCAACTGGTAACTTTTTTTTTGGTGGGGATGCTGGAGAGTGTTAAGGGGCCTGTGACTCTAGAAAATTTTAACTATTTTGGGCATATTTGATCCCCTTTCTTGTTGGTGATTCTATATTATTTTTTGTTGCTTTCATGTGTAAAATTGAATTTTTCTTTCTTTAGTTTTATCCTGTTTTGTCAGTAAGCTTAAATCAAACACTTATTCTGTTACCATAGTGACTTGCTTCTAAAATTTGGTTTATCTTGAAGATAAATCTCCTGGCAGCTAGAAATGAGAGAGAAAGTGTTCAAGTTGCTCTACGTCCAAAAGTTTCTTGGGGTGGTTCAGGTGTGGCAGGGGTTGTGCAGGTTCAGTGTAGTGACTTATGTTCAACATCTGGTGACCGGTTAGTTTCTTTAATGCACATTCTACTGTGTATAGCTATATCCCCTTCGTAATCAGCTGATGTTGGCTGTTGCAGGTTGGTTGTTGGACAATCAGTAAGGTTGCGGCATGTTGTGCCCATATTAGGTGTTCCAGATGCTCTTGTGCCCCTTGATCTTCCAGTCGGTCAATTAAACCTACTTCCAGGGTACTGACCACACTAATTATTTTATGGCACTTTTTATTTTTATTTTTAATATAAAAAATACAACTGCTGTAAGGCTATTGATGTCCAAACTGAGTTTGTTTGCTTTTTGCCCTGCTGCAGAGAGACCACCGCAGTATGGGTTTCCATTGATGTTCCAAGCATGCAAGCCCCAGGTCAATATGAGGGGGAGGTCATCATTACTGCTGTAAAGACAGATGCAGAGTGAGTATATTTTTCTTAACCTAATTACTTCTATTATGTTGCCAACTTTTGCATTTGTTTCATATGGTTGATTAGGATCCTATTAAAATAGGGCAAATTACAAAGACCATCCCTGTTGTATGCCCTTAAAATATAGAGCTACCATGTGTTTTATTTTGTGAAACCCACTTCCCCTGTGGTTTGCTCTATGAGGTATTTCCGCTAACTTTAATGGAATTTGATGATGTGGCAAGTGCCAACATCACCTATTGGGAAAGAATTAAAACAATCCTACTCTAAAGCTTATGCCTTGTGAACAGCCATGAACACAAATGAGGATTGAAGAAGAAAGATAGAAAACTGAAAATGTGAGTATAGAAATGATATATTTCTTAAATTCTTTCTAAGTAGGTCATGTTAACATTTTCCATTCCATCAAATTTCGTTTAATTTAGCGGAAATGCCTCATAGAGCAAACCACAGGGGAGTAAGTATCACAAAATAAAGCACAAGGTAGCTTCATTTTTTCAGAGTATACCACATGGGTGATTTTTGTTTTCAAAATATGGCCATGAAGTTATCTGCGTTATCTATTCTGACTTTTGCAGATCTCCATCACAATACATGGGCAAAGCTGAGAAGCATCAACTTTACAGTGAACTTAGGAGCTGTCTTGACATTGTGGAGCCCATTGATGGAAAACCACTGGAAGAATTGGTGGGTTTCTGAATCTATTTTTGCATATAATTTAATTTTTCTGTTCATCTTGGCAATATATAAGCTGTTCATATGAGCATTTGTTTTTTAGGTAGAAAGAGTGAAATCTGCCAGTACATCTTTAAGAAGAGTTCTTCTGTCTCCATCCTTTTCTGAATTCTTTTCAGATAATGGGCCAGTTGATATAATGGATGAAGATGCTATTTCAAACCTTTCAGTACGTGTGAAGTTACATTTGACAGTTTGGGACTTCATTCTGCCTGTAACTCCATCTCTTCCTGCAGTGTTTGGTGTATCCTATATGTTTTAAATTAAGCATTTGGGAAATTAAACTTTGCTCTTGTTACACATTGTATTCAAGTCACACACAAGTCCAGTTAATAATGGAGCTCTAAGCAAACCAATCAGTCAAGTTATATACAAGGCAGAGTTCAAGCCAAAATAAGACACTAGTCCATTAGAAGCTTGTAAATAATGTACATGTCTTTATGAAGACAAAAGATTTAGTGGAAGTGTTTGCTTGTGTCCTTTAGCTATATTTTAGATATCTGATACTGTAATTGAGGATCGTTTTGGTGTTGAACATGGGACTCAAGAGTGGTATGAGGCATTGGACCAACATTTCAAATGGCTTCTGCAATTTAGAATCAGCCCATATTTTTGCAGATGGGGTGATAGTATGCGTGTCTTGACATACACCTGCCCATATCCAGGTAATTTACTGAATCAATGCAAAATATTCCCGTAAGTCATTACTAACAGTATTTCTTACGCAAAACCTGTCCTGTCTTTGTTGTAATCAGAATAGTTTTAGAAAATAGACGTGCTGAATCTTTTGTAATTTTCGTTTTTGTTATTCTAGCCGACCATCCAAAATCAGATGAATATTTTTCAGACCCGCGACTAGCGGCATATGCCGTACCATATAGTAAAGCTGTCTTCGGGTATACAGTCAGTTGTCCACGTTCGCTTCTGTCAGTATATTTTCGATGAAAACTGATGAGTTTCCACCCATTTGTTGATATGCAACAGAAGTGATGCAGTGAAGGATTACTTGCAGAAAGAAATCGAGATATTGAGGACAAAGAATCACTGGAAGAAGGCTTATTTTTACTTGTGGGATGAGGTATGACCACTGTTGCAAAATGACAGCAAAAGGGTGCTGATGGTTGTTATGATAATGAGAGCACATGCCTTGGTTTAATTTTTATTTTTGACCAAAAGATAAACAATTCCTTAGATGACATGTCCTTAACAGGTTATTTGTTTTCACTCTACAGCTGTTCAATTAAAAAAATGGATTCACAAAACAGTGGTGTAGAGATTATTCTCACACTTTCATTGCACTTTGACAGAATGCACAATGAAATACTATCATTTTTTTTTTTTTGTATTGCTTTGACTTGTGTTATTGCGTAGTCTCAATAATTATGATGGTTCCTGAAGCAATGCCTTTCTCTATGATTTGCTTGATGAGCTGATGTGCATGCATTAATTTTTGACAGCCTCTAAACTTGGAACAATATGATTCCATTCGCAAAATGGCTAGTGAGATTCATGCTTATGCTCCTGATGCACGTGTTTTAACTACTTACTACTGTGGTATGAATTCCCTTCCTTCTGTTTTAATTACTCATTTTTTTCGCTATGATGTTAGTTGTTTGTTTCTCTCTTCTGTTCTTTCTTCACAGCTTTTTTGGTATGATTCTGGAGATTTTCATGATCTTGTGGCCTTCTGTTTTCAGTAAGAAGATCTTTGAGCTGAGCGCCAGTCCTTATTTTATTTTTTTTCCTTTCTCTTGTTCCCCCCTCTTCTTTTTCTTGTGTGTGTCTGCACTCATGGTGTTATGACACTATTTCATAAATGGCAGATGATAATATTAATTTTATTAGGTATAAAGATAGGGAAAAATGATGCAAACATTGCAATAGTTGAGGAAGAAGGTGCAAAAAGATTGGTTACATGAGGGCAATGTAACTCGCATACGGACACGATGTGTAGTACGGTGACACGATATTTCTTGAAAAACTATGATACGATACGTCGAGGATATGAAAATTAATTATATTTATTTTTAGGTATATATATATTTTATATTTGAAATAAGTTGATGTTTATTTTGGATTTAAAAAGTATGTAGCAATAATGAAATGTTTGGAAATATATCTAAAATTAATTTAAAGACAATAAATATTGTTTAAAGTACGAACAAAAGAGTTCAAATAAATTAAACACCCATAAAAAGATTTCAAATAAACAACATTTAACATCAAAATAGAACAACCAAATTAAAAAATGATTTTTCTTCCTGAGTGCGTGCTTGACACATTTGGGTCCGTGTCAGATACTTGTCCATGTCGGATAGGCGTTAGACACCAGTATGTTGGCAATTTTTCCGTGTCCGTGCTTCCCAACATGAGGGTTACCTCCTAAACACCCGTAGATCATCCCTTTGGGTTAAAGCGCTGGTCTACGATCTCTCTCTTAGAGGATCTAAGAGTTCTAATATAGGAAGATGAGGTTTAAGGATAGTTGGAGGGGGATTATATAAAATATTTGTAGGTGAATATCATTTTAATGATTGCGCTAGGGAATTGAGAATTTAACTAGTTACCAGTGTTAGAAATTTAAGTGAAGAATGGTTTATGAGATATATAAGTGGGACAGAAAGATAAAAATAGGAATAGTTCAAGGTATGCTATTTACATTAAGAAGGAAAAGTACCTTGGCACCTATCTATGAGAATTTATGAATAACAGACTGAGTAGAAGTTAAAGATCAAGAAGCTTTCTTTTGGTGGCAATTAGAATTGAACTTTCGAGTTCTTTCTTTGTTTTGTCATTCCATTCACAAGGCCAAGATTTTTAATTTTTGGGGGAAACATCATGTAAACAGAACTATAAACTTTGGCTGTCTAAATTGTTCATGCTGAAGTGCATTTTTCTGTAGATGTTGAATCAGAGTTGTTTTAGTGTGAAAAGATTTATTCTGTGACCTAGTTCCTCCCTAATGCAATATAATAGCTTGTAGTTTTTCTGGGAACTTATTTGAGAATGATTTTTATTACTGAAATTTATTTATTTTGAATTTTTTTACTAATGATGCATATGGGTGTGTGGTTCTTTTTCATTGAAAAGTATTTATCTTTATTTTCTCTATTCATGTTTGATATTGTTAATATATCAGAATGTTATCTCCTCTGTCAGCCTACAGTTGGACTTAATTTTCTCTTTTGGGTGATAATCATAGAGTTTTATAGGGGCTAGTATGGTATCCTTGTTTGATTTACACGTTATGTGTATGCATGTTTGCATGCACGTGCTCGGTTAATTTGAACCTTGGTTTACATTTTAATATATTTCTAACCTTATTTTTTATCTTTTGTGTAGGGCCAAGTGATGCACCTCTTGCACCTACTGCTTTTGAGGCTTTTGTAAAAGTTCCAAACTTCCTGCGGCCTCATACTCAAATTTATTGTACAAGGTATTGTTTTCAATTGGGCTTTCTAAATGCCAAGATTTTTTCACTAAGTTTTAGAATATGCACTTTTTGGTACTTGAATTTCTTTATTAAGCCTGCTTGTTTGAGCAAGGAGAGGACTGGCAGATGAATTTGTAATCCACATGTAACTTGCAAATGATTTTTATTTATACTAGAAGAATGATGGTTTCCAGTTCATGTATCAAGCTAAGTTTTTAGGAACAATGATTTTATCTAAATAAATCCATGATTAACATTGTTTATTTGCCTTGACTAAATGGATTGGGTTCCTCATCTCACTACGAAGCAGAAAGTTGGTCAGAATAGGAAAATATTTTGATGTGCATGACCCTCTATATGTGTTTCCTATGTCATGAAATTTTTAAGTGGATGGTATGCCTTGAGTTCATGTATAGTCCTAATGACTTCAAATTTGTCTCTGGGAAGTGGTCATGACCTTAAATTTGAAGTCCAAAATATGTCATGCTCATTGTTATTGAATATCTGGTTGAGATTGGGTTTGGGCTATCCTCGTGACTTGTTTTATGCCATTGTGCTTTAACTGACTGTACCCTGCATGACGAGCACCTTTCACTAAATATCTTTCTCAAACATCTCCATTATGTTTGCTTCAGAACTCAAGCAGTCTTCACTCTTATCATATGCATGTTATCAAACTTGATCTTAGGTCTGGTCATTTGTGGTTAAAGATTTGAGGCAAAGACCCACTGGCCTTGATATATGAAGTGTGCAGAACTGCCATGTTGAACTTCATTTTCTCTGATGGACTCATATCTTACATGTAGTATTAAGAGGGTTCTCCCTCAACTCTTTTTGATAAGTATATAAGTGCATATCACTGAAATCATATGATACAGCAGACAATTAGTCAAAGGTTCTTTGTCACCTGAAAAGATTTAAACTTTATTTATTGCAGTGAGTGGGTGCTTGGCAATCGAGAGGATTTGGTCAAGGATATTATTGGTGAACTACAAACAGAGAGTGGTGAAGTAATGTTCAACTAGATCTGTTTCCTTGGCTCTGAAATTTACTTTTCTTGAATTTAATATGTTACATATAATGTGGTTATTTATTTATTTTTCATTCATGATAAAAGATTCCAGAAAGATATGTTTTCTCATTTCATCTTTGCAGCTTTTCCTGTTTATAGTTTCTCCAAAAATTTAGTTGCAAGATTCCAGAAAGATATGTTTTCTCATTTCATCTTCGCAGCTTTTCCTGTCTATAGTTTTTCCAAAAATTAGGTTGCATTTACAGGAATGACTAATGCACACTGACACTGTTGATTTGACATGTTAGGATCTAACCGGCACTTAGATTATATGGTTAATTCCCCTTTTTTTGTTTTAATTATTTTTTCTTCTAGTTAAAATTATAATAAATATAATAACTACCAGCAACCATGGCGGTGGTTTGTCAGATATGACAACCAGATTTCTCTGGTCCTGATATCTTATTCTTCCAATTTTTCTGTTGAGAGATCTAAATATTCCTTTGGGGTAAGTGTTTGTGTCTGGGTTTTAGTTTGCAAGCATGTCTAAGCCTACATAGTTCCTAATTGCCTTGGTGGGTATGAGCAGGTTACTGGAGATGCCGACTGCTCAGTTAGTAAAAGCTATGTAGAGTTGAATTACTGACCCAGGGTAAAGCCTTTGGAGCTTAAATTCCATGTTTAAATTAACAACTAACAAACAGCAGTCAATGCAAAGATGTACCAATTGAGTTTAGGTGATGGTTGAAATTGTGTGGTTTTACCAGCCAGTTGTAGCTCAGTTACCTCAGATAAGACTTTAAGAGGTGTTCTGTACATGCAATCCGAGGTAGGGAGAACGTCGTGACCATGACTACTTAAATCGTGTGCTCTAAGACAAGGCTAATTTCTGTAAAATTATAATAAATCCACTTGAAGATATGGATTTTTAGGTGGCAGCTGGAAGATTTTTTTAATATATTTTACTTTGGTAAGAAGGAAACATGAATATATCATATATTACATCATGATGTCAGGCAGAAACCGAAAGGGATGAAACTAAGAGCACATTTGAATATTAGAACGCAATTCTTATAGCCTTTACTGTTGTGAGTTTGGCTTGAAAACAAGAAGACAGGACCTGAATATAAACTTTTTCACCAATTATTGAAATTTCATCACATTTGCTTAGATGTGGTGTTATTTGTGGGATGTTCAGAATCACTTTATGGCAATAAAATTTGGCATTTACTCCTCCTAAGAAGGCATACAATAAAGGTTCTACGTACGTTCTTGACTGTCATGCTTGAGATCCTTGGTTGGCTGTTGTCCATATTTTCTCATACTTGGTTAAAAAAGTGCCCAAGAATTATCAAAGCAAATTCATTGCCATAAATTATTGCTTATGTAAAACAATTGCTCATGGGTTGTTGGATCTGCATCTTGATAGCATCGAGGAATTGTGATGTAGAACGCTGATTGTAACCTTTTTTTTTTTTTTCCTCAAAACAATGTTCGTAGCTATAAATTTGTGCAAGTTGAATCTGAACCTAAAAGCAAGAATGAAAGTTTCACTGGCAAAAGAAAAGTGGTATGGGTTACGATTTGATAGTTTTCTAAGCAGAGAGTAATGGGCTCGAGCTCAAACCTTATTATAGTTACAGTATCCTCTCTTACTTAGAAAGCATGGCATGTGTGTGGTAAGTTTAGAAAGCATGGCATGTGTGTGGTAAGTTGCTTTGGCTATATGTCACATTTGACATAGAGTTTACCTCCTCAGCCTGTCATGTTAAAGTGAAGCACCGACAACTTCTTTTGTTTTACTGCTACAATACCATGCTGGCAGGATATTTCCATAGACATGATCCAGTAGATGTATCACTGATCTTGTACATGTTATCTGCATCTATTTATGTATTTTTTGGTTGATGACCGCTAATGCATTTTTGAACAAATTTGACCATAAATATTGCCATGCAGCTAGGCTATTATACATGTAATGTCAGTGATGGCAACTTCAGGCTCCTTTTGCACTCTGGGGTTGTAGATTGTCATCTTAAGTGCATTACTTCTACTTTGCAGTGTTGTAATGAACAATGTGCTTTGTTTGCATACTCATTGAAAGCTAGCTTGTCTCGAATGTTGAATGGTATTTACATTTTTGTAATCAATAGCAAGTTTCTAGCTTTCTTTGCCTTATGAGTGTGAAGTTTAACTATGAGCTCTCCGATATTGGCATCTGAAACTTGTGGCTTTCTCATTTATTTATTTAGGGGTGAATATGTTTTATCTTGTATGCTGATGTATTCTATTTCTATTAGCTGAATATGCTGTAATCTACTTAACATTCTAAAGTTTATTTATTTATTTATTTTTTATGAATCAGTGAAGGCTGCATTAGATATCTATTATTGCCATTTTCTGTCAAATATGTTTATAATTAAAAATAAATAAATAAGAAGAAGAAGAAGAAGAAGAAGAAGAAGAAGAAGAAGAAAGTTTATGTTTTTGAAGTGAATTTTCCCCTGATTGCTGTTGTCACCAAATGCATGATAACCCTTAGATGTTCAAGTAAAAGATGTATGTTTGGATTGCATAATACCTATTATGCAACATTTAGTCTATTACTTGCTGAAAGGAGGTAGCTTTGTCTTACATGTAGGAGTGGTGGACATATGTGTGCATGGGACCATCTGATCCCCATCCCAATTGGCACCTTGGGATGCGAGGCACACAACACCGAGCTGTTTTTTGGCGGGTATGGAAAGAAGGTGGCACGGGGTTCTTATATTGGGGTGCCAACTGCTATGAGAAAGCATCAGTTCCCAGCGCTGAGGTATGTGCCTGGTGTCATGGTCATTTATCATTTAAAAACACCATTTCTGTGTGTGCTGAAATATTATGTATGCTTCTGAGCAGATTAGATTTAGGCGTGGCCTTCCTCCTGGAGATGGAGTTTTGTTCTACCCTGGTGAAGTGTTCTCCCCTTCGCATGAACCAGTTGCTTCAGTTAGACTAGAGCGCATTCTCAGTGGTTTGCAGGTGAGACAAACTTTTTCATTTTTTATTGGTAAGTTACACATACACTAATGCACCCCAATGAGTTTTGACTTGTGACCTCACCCTCCACCCAGGAAGTGTCACTCGAGCCACTGCTTACTGGCCACACTTTGAATTGATTCTTTCTGTCACCCTCAAAACTTTTGAATGTCAATAAATGCTTCTCCTTTCCTCCTTATTTTGAGAGAGAGGAGTTCTCTCTCTTTGTTTTTTTTTTTTTTTGGGGAGGGGGGGGGGGGGTTGTGCTGTAAGAACTGTTTTGATTTGACAACTTCCAATTGTTTAGAAGAATCCAAGGTGGAAGTAATATAATATATCTAACAATTTTGAACCCTTTGAAAATGTCTAGCAATATTTAAGATCCCATAATAATCTGTGATAATTGACATAATCACAATGGTTGCTCCTACTTTTAATGACTTTCATTTTTCCTTCGAATATTCTTCATTATCTTCATGCTATTTCATTAATTTATCCCTTCTTGCTTATACCATTGAATCATTGATTATACATAACATTTCACAAATATTTTCCTTTTTGTTTCTAAGTTAACAATTTTTTTTGCTGTGGGTGGGGTTGAGTACTATTCTAATCTTTAGTTTGCAAAAGTTAGTATGCATGTTTGTTTAATATTTGTTTGGGTGCTTTATTAGGACATCGAGTACCTGAAGTTGTATGCTTCAAGATATGGTAGGGATGAAGGTCTTGCTCTTTTGGAGAAGACAGGGGTATACCTTGGTCCCGAGCGTTACACACTTGAGCACATGCCTGTTGATGTAATGCGGGGTGAGATCTTCAACACATGTCGGTCATGAAAGAAAGCTTTACGCACACTTCACAACATATGGCAGAAATGAAAGATTTCTCTTTTGGAAAAGACACATGAATCACACACTAGAAGATATGCAGTTAGATCTTCAACATGGACAGATATAGATATCAGTTTCTTACTGAGTTCACTGTCTGATTTTTATAGTAGTTTTCTACATTCATTGTTTCCCTTTCCTAGATAAATTAGTAAAGACAAGCTCGGGAACCTTTGTGCGACAGTGGCGATGTGAACCCACATACTAGCACATGCACATAGGGGTTTAGTTGCACATAGGCAAGTGTAATTTTGTATGAGACAATGATCGATTTTTCCAAGGTTCATTTCAGCACTTAGTTGTCTGGCATGATACAATGTCGTTGACTCCACGAGCTGACTTCTTAGGTCTTGTGTTATGTCCCTGGTTGTTCAATACTGTTTACTGGTATAGGTGCTTGTTTAAATTGCCTTTTTATTGTACAGGAATTTCAGCCCCTGGTTTAATCTAGTTTGTAAATGATTAGGCTCTCTTTTTTGGCCTGGTCTGGACTCGCCTTAATTACTGGACCACTTGAATCTTGATATTTTTTATTGAAAGTTTAAGACCCTGTTCTATTATATTGTGGTGAATTATTCTCTTTTTGATGCTACCCGAATCATTCAGAATTTTTGGTTTTGTCCTTTTCCAGTTTTAGATGCTGAACCTTAGGATAAATTTGGGTTAGCCTTCCATATAAAGCGAGGAAGGCCTAAGTTAGCTTCGGTTATGAAAATCAATGGTGAGAGAGTTTTTATCCTGCTAATTCTCAAAAATACCATTAGGCAATAGTGAGAGTAAATTTGTAAAGAAGAGAGCGAGATGGATTGTATTAACAGCATTTGGCAGGAGCTCCTTGGCCTTGTGTGAAGGTGGCCTTCGGGAAAGGAAAGGGGTATTTTATCTTCTATTTTGATTCCTGTAACAGTGCTCTTTTTCGCCCAAAACAGCAACAATATTAAATCTATAAACTACAATTTTTTTAGTATGGTTGACATCAATGATATGTTTGTTGTGATTGATATATAATAAAAATGGTGTTAATGGTGAATTTAGTTGAAAGTGATGTTACTTCCACTAGATCACGTTAATATTTATGAAAAATATTTGGTTCAAAAAGTATTTATAAATGAACTTGTGAAAAGAGTTGTCTGCTCAGCATTATTTTAAAGGGCAGAGACACCATTTTTTGCGCTTAAAGTTTGCCTTATTTATCAATTTGGTCCTTAGGGTTTAAAAAATATCAATTAAATACATAGTTTGTAAAATTATCTAATTTGGTTGGCACGCTAATTTGAACATTAATGTAACCTTAAAATTACATACTACTAGCCATAGAAAATAAGGATACATACTTGTCATTCAAGTGGAGTAAAAACATAACCATTATTCTATATATTCAGTTATTCACTACTATTATCACATGCAAATGTGTTATTGACTTGAAATATAGTTTTTTTTTTAAAGAAAAAAAGATACTTTCTGAATTTGAATTGAATTTGCTGGAAAAGTTCTGTATTTCAGGTTTGGTTGATGAGAAAATATTGAGGAAATTCAAGTTCTTAAAATGAAAAAATATATATATGGTAATCTTTTAACAAACTTTTGAAACTTAAAGGACTAAATTTAAAAATGAGAAGAACTTTAATAATTGAATTGAATAATTTTAAGAATTTGAAGGATGTGATTGTTACGTTTAAATTTTTAGGATTTAATTGAAAAATTAGACTTTTAAGCATCGAATGTTAGTGTTTACCCCGAAAAATTATACTCAAAAGTCAATAGAGGTCCTAAAACGTTGGGAAAACTCACGAATTTCCGATCTTGTGTAGACTATATGAGATCATATTGTTTTGAAATGTATGACAATTCCGAAATATAGCAAACTCATTTAAAAATAAGCTTAAAAGTTTCTCTCCAAAAAAAGAAAAAACTTAGAAAGTGATTTACATTGGGAAATAAAAAGAGCCTAGAAAGTAATTTGGAAAGAATTTTAACTTCATTTGAGCTTATAGCTCATCAATTGGTGCAGAACCCGTTATTTTGCATATGACAAGTATGACTAATTTTCAATTACTTTTCCTGTGTTGACTTGTAAGGCCATTCTTGGGGTATTCTCTCTTTGGCCAACAGCGAGGAAACTTTCAATCCTAACAAAACTAATAATAATGTACAACGTAGTAGTATTTTGCCATTCTTTTCAAAGATGGAAATCTGGGTTAAATTTATACTATTTCTAATGAAAATCCAAAAAGAAAAAACTATGAAGACAAATGAGATTCTTGTACTAGTAGTGCTGTCATATAGAAGTGTAAAGAAATCAAAAGCCGATTCTCTCTCTCTGACCCTTCATCCCCAACCTCTTTTTTCTTCTTTCCCCTTATGAATGAATAAGTATTCATTGACCCGTGCATTTACTAGGCATCTATATTACATATATCATTGCAAGGTTGGTTCTTATAGCCAGGCACCCTTTTGTAAAGGTAAAAGAGGTAGCAAGTGGGCATGTAACTATCAAGATTCAAGGTGGACCTTTTGCAGCATATTGGAATCAGAAAAGGCAAAAGGGTGTAAAAGCAACTAGAAGATAATCAAATTTGTGATGATTACTAATGGGTCTGTATCTTATTTATTTTCCCTTTTTGACATTGTGCAACTCTTGCCACCAGCTGTATATTTTTTTCAAATTTTACGTCTCAATATTGAGAAAAATGAGAGCGAAATATCAAATATCACCATAGATGCCCATTGCTCAGTTTACTTTAAGCTTAGAGCTAGTCAAAAATCAAAATATATTGCTTTAAGTTTTAACAAGTGGGAGTGTGGGATGGCTAGCCAAATTTTGTTTTGTTTTTTTTAATCTACTTTGAGCCAATAGATTTTCTAACTATTAGCAACCAAAATCATGTGTTTTAACTTTCAACACCTTTGTGAGTGGTGAGTGCTACCAAATATTGGTCCAGAAATATTGCGTACTGCTTTATTCCTCTTAAGCTTTTGTCTCAATTATTGGGAAGAATTGGTCTTTCTATCATCTGAAAAAAAACAAGTGAAGAAAGCAAAGATTTTTATCCAATCCATGGTTCCACATCTGCAATTTATTAGTGACAGAACCCACCAGGAATCCCTTTAGCATGTCCAAATTAAGTGGTATTCTTAATGACTTTATAGGACATAAAAAGTTCTTCCAATAATTTTCTATTATACTCACTGGTTAAGCCTTGAAATTCCCTTTCGTATTTACAATATATATAAATTGTTTTGTTTGGTTTTTAGTCAATTTCCCAAGCACTCCCAAATTTAAGTGGCTCTTGATTCGTCCATTATTGCAAACCAACACTTTGCTCAATCATGATGATCCAACTTTGAAGAATCACCACAGCCCTTTACCCCATTATTCTCTCTGTCTCTCACTTTCTATCTACTGTGATTTCCCCTTTTTGGCCGTCGCCTCTTTTCATCAGTATGGGTTTGGAATCTAACTTGTTTATAACTTTCTATTGGTTTATTAAATAATTTACTAATGTACTGTTTTTGATTTTGAAGGCTTATTTTCTTTCATTGGTATAATTATACTTCTAACAACTTTCAGCAACTAAATGAGAAAAATTTTCAGAAAAAAACTAAATCAAAAAACGCACCCTATTAAATGAGCAAGGTTTTAGAGGATAAGGTTTCAAACAACATATAACATGATATCAGGATTCCCTGCTAGGGTCAAAGTTCAAAACTATGGAACTTGCAGAAGAATCAAAATACTACACAGGATATCTTTGACTTTTCAGTTTGACGCCAATTTACTTTTGCACAAGGCCAGCCATGTAGTCCAATTTTCAAGAACAAAATATGCTGGGGGGAGTTTTAGGGGCTTTCTTCGGGGCTTGGGCTCCAAGAAAAAACAAAACAAAAAACCAAAAAAAGATTTCATGAATTAAAATTAACTATCTTTTTTTTTGCTAGACATATTAAATGTATTTTAACTAATAGTAATTAGCTAAAGCATAAAGGAATCTACGTTCCCACTTGGCACTTGCACAATGCACATGCAGCTTGTTTTTATGCTAGACCGTGGACACAATTTTTTACCACAACATCTGTTACCTCTGTATTGTGTGGTAGGATGTTAGGGAAAAAATTGGTGAATTTATGTAAACTTGGTTATTAATTAACTCATAATTGTTTAGGTTAAAAAGTAAGATAAAAGTTAGAGTAATGTAATAGATACAAACTATTATACAATATTTTTACAAACTAATGTTGTGACCAACTTCTTAGAGCATTCACAGCAGTGGAGTTAAATTTTTAGCAATTTAGTTCTACCAAAAGTTACTTTATCTATTTTAACTACACATGTGCTGCAGCGGTGGATCTATTTTAACTTTCAACACAATAAAATAATATAAATATCACAATAAAATAATATATTTTTTACAACAAAATAATATATCTCATTACCCAAAAAATATACACCACACCAACACAACCACCTCTACCATCAACCACAGCCACAGCCACAGCCACAGCCACAACCACAACCACAAGCACAACCACCACCACCACCACCAGTAGTTCACAGCAGAAAAAAAAAAGAACGGATCGGTGACCACAGCAGAAAAAAAAAAAAAAAACAGACTGGCAACGGCGACGAGTAATCCACAGTAGAAAAAAAGAAAAAAAGAAGAAGAAGAGAGAACTGATCGGCGACCACAGCAGAAAAAAAAAGAAAAGAAAAGAAAAAAAGAAAGAACAGACCGGCGACTGCAATGAGTAATCCACAGCAGAAAAAAAAAGAAGAAGAAGAGAGAACTGATCAGCGACCACAGCAGAAAAAAAAAAAGAACAAGAGAGAATTGATCGACGACCACAGTA
The DNA here is from genome assembly GCA_033629205.1 of Lithocarpus polystachyus. Classification (NCBI taxonomy): domain Eukaryota; kingdom Viridiplantae; phylum Streptophyta; class Magnoliopsida; order Fagales; family Fagaceae; genus Lithocarpus; species Lithocarpus polystachyus. The sequence continues at coordinate 8,891,225 of CM066163.1, read as the reverse complement.
GAAAAAAAAAAATCGGCAACCACAGCGGCTGCTTGGGGCTTGGGTCGACTTGGGCCGGTGACGATGAGGCCGGCAGAGGCGTGGGACGGCATGGGATGGCGGCTTGAGATGGTGACGTGGGCCGGCGTGGGACGATGGCGAAGCAGAGAGTAGATGAGGGAGAGAAAAAAAAATGAGAGGAAGAAGGAAGAAGAAGAGAAGCCGGAGAGAGAGAGAGAGAGAGAGAGAGAGAGAGAGAGAGAGAGAGAGAGAGAGAGAGAGAATATTTTTTAAATGAAATAGGAGAGAGAGAGTTAATAAAATAATTTTTTTTTTAGTTTTGATGAACAGTGCACATTTATTTACAGATGTGCACTGTTCATGTGGAGCTAAAAAAAAAAAAATATAGCTCCACTTCTGGAGCTATATTTTTTGTGTTTGAGGAGCTATATTGCTATAATATATAGCAATATAGCTTCTCTGCTGTGATTGCTTTTACTGATTTTCATTTAAACTCACAATTAATATTACTTATTTATTTATTAATAATTACTTATCGCATCAGTAGTTTGTAAGATAGTTTGTATCTTTAACGTTACTCTAAATAAAGTTAAAGCACAAAAATTATGGAAGTAGAAGAATGTGTTGTGAAATAATTTATTTTATTTGATAGAAGTTTAATTTATGATATTTATTTCATAATAATTGTTATTTATCATTTGATTAAGATACCAATTGATTTATACTTTATAGTATAAATAGAATTTGGCCGTCAGAAGATTTTATTGGTTGATGAACACATATGCATAAGGCATAAAATACTCGCGAGTACGATGATGTGATGGTCACTTCTCTCACATTTATAACGAGATAAGAGTGAGCATCTCCTAATAATTTTCCAAATAACGTAAGCAGTGAGGCCAAAGTGCATCTGAGGCGTCCATGTCAGCAGCGTGACCAACCAGTTGATGGTCTCGTGGACTTGACTGAGAGGTAAACTAAAGGGTGGTGGAGTCTACTAGTAGTGGGGCTTGAATTTGATTATCACAAAAAAAAAAAAAAAAAAAAAATCCAAAAGCCGAAAATACCCCTGAAATTTTGTCATCGTACAAGCCTTTGAAAATTGAAAACGAAGGTGGCCTTTGTGTAGCTGTGTCCATATCCGGATATAGGAGCATATACAAAAAGACAAAATTTTCTTTACCTTTTTAAGTAAGAGACTTATTATATGGATCATACATCCAAATCAGCATCTTAAACATGCATCACCCTTCTAAGCCAACATGCATTAGAAAAAGAAATATTTTGATTATTATATACTCCAAACCGTTTTTATATATACCTAATGCGTTCAGAAAAACAAAACCAAAAAAAAAAAAAACTTTATAAAAACAAAAAATACAGCACCATCATCCACATTCCACAAGACCACAATAGCTTTGTCAGATACGAAATTAAAGCCCTCAAGCACGTGTACGTAAGCAACTCATGAGGACTTCAATGACATTTGGCATCACCTCCTACTTAGAGCATTCTCATTAAGCCTTTTATATGTTATAAATGCTAAATTTTAGCATTAAAACACCAAAAAAAGTAACTCCATTAAAGCTTTTAAATTGTAAAATTTTTGGCATATTTGCACAGCGAGCTTGTATTAATACAAGCTCACTGTAGCTTGAATTGTAAAAAAAAAAAAATTTTTTATTCTCATATTGGTGAGGTGGTTGACTGTTGTTTGTGTTAAGTTATTTTATTATTATTTTAATGAGTAGTTTATATTATTTAAATAAAATGATAAAAAATATAGAAATTTTGATATTTGATGTATTTTAATGTGGAATGGTATAATAAATAAAGTAAATTTTTAAAGTGTTAAATGCTAAAAATTTTAGAATTCTGATAAGAATGCTCTTATTGCACCGTGTAAATAGTGTCAACATAGACCAAACAGAGTTCAATTATAGCTGCAAAGAACGATGGTATTGACAAGTTTGCCATCACCAAACCTTGACGTATTTTATTCAAAGATAGAAATGAGTGCTTATTGCTTATCCTTCGAAATCTTGTCTGAACGTAGAAATTATAGTAACACTTAATTATTGGCAAGTAACTAATACTTGAATGACGTAGGGGGTTTCATTTAATTCGACTATCAAGGTCATTTATTGTTGAAGAAAAGATTTAAAGTTTAAATTTTTTATATATAAAAAAATCATGAGTAAATTTTGTTTAGTTACTTGTTGTTTAGTTAATTTCAACCGAGTATAAAATATTTTAAAATTGATCAATTTGGTCTGTAAACCTAATTTAGTTTTTAAATAGTAAATATGATTAGATTTGTTAGTTGTTTTTCTTTTCTTTTTTAAGTATCAAATTGGTTAATTTTAAAATATCTTAAATCTCTTTAGTATTAGCAAAAGATTTAAAGTAAATTAATAAAATTTATCAAAAAATCAATTAGTGTTTTTAACAACGGAAAAACTTATCATATTTACAAAATAAACAACTTTGAAGGGCATAAAGGAGAGGGATGAGATGTGGGTACAATCTTTTTCGATTAGTAGAGATGTGGGTACAACCATATCTGAAATTCAGATCCATCGTATCCTAGACCTAGTATATAGATTGGTAGTAGGTGTCCTGCGAACCAATTTCATGGATTCTTTTTTTTGAGAGGACAATCTCATGTATCAAAGTTTATAAATCTAGTCTTAGTCCTAGGTAAAACACATTATAATTGTTATTTTGACAAGGGTGTACGGGTTACGGAGAAAAAAAGAGCTTGAAAGGTGCACAAGGTTTTGTGAGAAAAGTAACCACTCGCATTTGGACAAAAATTTAGAGGAAAAAAAGCCGCAAACATTGTCTGCATTGTTTTGACACTCGTCCTTATCACCTCGTGGAATATAAATAGTGTTTCAAACATCTCACATGTTCACCAAAACTTAAGGACTCCAAACAAAAAAGAAAATCTCAAAAACCGATTAACATATTTATAATGTTTCGGCTAAGTTGAAAGGCCCAAAGTGTCCAGTTTCAGTAGGTTGAGAAATGATGGCCTAGTAGGGGTATATTTGTCTTTTTATTTTAGGATCAAACACTTGTTTTTCTTTAACGCAAGGAAAACAAAAACCAATTTTCTTTGTTTATCGAATTAGCAATAAAAATAAAAATAAGACCTTTTCACAAAACGACAAGCACCGCCTAGCTATGAGTTCTCCCGACAATATTCATCAACCCGCTTTTTTGTGACACGTGTACGGTCGATTGGACTAAAAGCCAAGATACGAGAGACTTGGGTTTCCAGGGTTTTATCAAACTCTAGTTAAATAAAGTACAGGTTCAAAAACTTAACCACGGTTAACTCGCGCCGCTTTAATCATATTTTTTTTTTTATTAACTTCGCTCACTTCATTCAAATCTCTCTCTCTCTCTCTCTCTGAAGTTCTAAACTAGGCCGCCTTATGGGACTTACTAAGGCGATGACTCGCCGACCGAGCTGAATCGGTTTTTGCATATCTCTCCATTAATTGAACATGAAAAACTATCACACGCGTCCCATAATTTTCCACCTTGAAAGTTTTTGTACGCTTTGTATTTTCATATTTTTCCTTGTCACAAATTTTCTGAGGAACAATCAGAATCTCCGTGTCTTAAAGAGTTCCTTCATTAAAAATTTCTAGAAATTGTGACGTGTCTCTGAATTTAGCACTAATTTCTTCAGAGGTTGTTCGCAATCAAAAGGAAACAGTTTGAGCTCAGAAAATTGAAAACCCAAGAAAAGTTTCTTCATTGTTTCGCACCCAAAAGTTGAAAACTTAAATCCAAGACGTGAATTATCTCTTTGAGCTCAGAAATTGAAGACCCAACAAAGAGAACGAGTAGAAGAACAAGAATAAAAGCTAGCTTTTGAGCTTTATTTGACCTTGAAGAATGGTGGAGCTAGAGAATTCCTCGCCAATGGCAGTTTCTACAGCTTCTGGAGAAGATGGAATTTCATCATCTGGGTGTCAAACTCAAAACCCGCCCATTCCACCACTGAAGAAAAAGCGAAACCTTCCAGGAATGCCAGGTGAGATATCAAAACCGAAACTTGGAAACACTTTTCCAATGAATTTTCAAAACTTTGGAAATAAATTTTCATTATTTTGTACTTTTTTTGGCAGATCCAGATGCTGAGGTTATAGCTTTATCACCAAAGACTCTAATGGCAACAAACCGATTTGTATGTGAGATCTGTAACAAAGGGTTTCAGAGAGACCAAAACCTCCAACTTCACCGACGAGGACATAACTTGCCATGGAAGCTTCGTCAGAGAACGAGCAAAGAGATTCGCAAGCGAGTTTATGTTTGTCCAGAACCTTCTTGTGTGCACCACAACCCATCGAGAGCGCTTGGTGACCTTACAGGGATAAAGAAACACTTTTGTAGAAAACACGGCGAGAAGAAATGGAAGTGTGAACGGTGTTCGAAGAAGTATGCAGTACAGAGCGATTGGAAAGCGCACATGAAGACTTGTGGAACCAGAGAGTATAAATGTGACTGCGGGACTATGTTTGCTAGGTTCCCCCTCAGTTTATTTTTTGTTTGGTTCTCGAGAAAGAAAAAAAAAAGAAAAACTTATTTCCTTTTCTTTGTTTGTTTGTTTGTTTGTTTTTTTTTATTCTCTCGGAAACCGCGCGAGCTTAGTTTACTGACTTTGTTGTTGTTTTTTGTTTGTTTTTGAAGGAGAGATAGCTTTATAACTCATAGAGCTTTTTGTGATGCGTTGGCGGAAGAGAGTGCAAAAGCACGAACCCTAGTGATTTCTGGCTCAGAAGGAAATGTTAGTGCTAATGGTAATGTGAATGTGAATGCTAATGTGGCTGTGGCTGTGGCTGTGGCTTCGCCGCCACAACCACCTCTTACTCCGTCTACGACTGTGGTGTCACCAGATTTGTCTATTCAGAGTTCAGGTAATAGTAGTAATAAATATTATTTGGTCTATGCAATATCGTCTTCATGATCATTAATTTCTTAGGTCAAAGCTTTGGAGATTTTCATTTTTTAAATCAAACCCATATTTTAATTTTGCTGAAAGATTCTTGTTTGAAATTGTACATGTGTTTTTTGTCTTCTTATTGATGTCGTTCTTGTCTACTAGGCTATGGAGAAACCTGGATATTAGCTAGGGTAATGTGAATGGTAGTAGTTAATTTCTTTATTTGGAGAGAGAGAGTTGTGTAGGGGCTATAAAGTTTAAAGTCACGGGGTAAATAAGAGCTCAAAGATCGAAAATGAGAGAGAAAAAAAAAAGGCATAATTGTTTACTTCTTTCATTTCTTAGAGCTTTCAAACTGTTAAACGTGATCATATACGGGTTTGGTTGTCTTGTGGTTGTGGCGCACGGTTGGTGAGGGGGCTCAATGATCGAAAAGCAGAAAGAGAGGATTGAGAGAAAGGACGCCATAATTGTTATTTACTTATTAGAGCTTTCAAGCTGGTTTAACTTTGTTTCCAGGTAGGACTTATAGTATTAAAAAAGTTACATAAAAAAAGAAAAAAGAAAAAAAGAAAGCCCTCTTTCTGTTTGGCTTTTCTAGTTCCACTATATGGCATGGGATCATCATTTTTCCTTTTTTCATTGTTCTCTTTTTTCTCTATCACAGAATTGCCTGAAAATCCAATTGGACTATCAGTATCAGCAGCAACAATAGCATGCTTAACCACCACAGCAGCGACAACATTAGGCTCATCAAGTTCAAACACTAGTGTATTTGCTAGCATTTTTGCTCCATCAACAGCTGCAACCTCATTCTCTAATGTAATGAGCGCTTTGTCCAGCTCTGATAGTCCCACTGCTACTACAACTACTACTCATCCACAACTTTCCACATTAGAACCCACCTCTCTTTCTCTCTCATCAACCTCTCTTTTTCTCTCCAACAATGGCACTTCCTCTCTTTTCCCACCACAAAATCAAGACCACCGCCATTTCATCCCGGTATCCCCACTCCCAGCCATGTCAGCAACAGCATTGCTTCAAAAAGCAGCTCAGATGGGTGCAGCTTCATCAAATGCCTCGTTGCTTCGCGGGTTTGGCTTGTCAACATCGTCTTCATCAGTTCAAGATGGCACTGGCAATGCTACACAGTGGAATGGGCATGTGATCAAGACAGAGAGCACAGATGGGCTTGGGCTTGGACTCCCCTCGGATATGATGATGGGTCAATCTTCGCTGTTCGGGTCTCAGCCCATGACGCGCGATCTTCTCGGGCTAGGCATAGGTGGTGGTAATGGTGGTGGTGGCAGTAATAGTGGGAACCCTACTGGGGGTCTTTCAGCTCTGCTCAATTCCTTTGCTGCTGGTGGCTTTGATGTTGCATCATATGGAGGAGGTGACCATAGTTCTCCTAATGATACATGGGATGGTGCACCCAAGGATAAAAATCCAATGAGTTAGCTGTGTCTTTTACAGCTCCGTTACCCGAATACAAAATTACCTTTGTCCCATATTACATTTTATGATTCATCAATCATAATTTATTACATATCAAAATTCATACAGATAATAGACTGTGATTGGTGGAATTTAAAATAGAACTAGAATAGGGCATCGGATTTTTATTTCCGGGTATTTTGAGACAGCCCAGTACATATAATTTGAAGTACTGAACAATCTTGCTTAGTGAGTTATTGTTGGTTTTATATATTAGAATCATAGTAGAGAGTTCAGATGTTTTTGTTTTGGGTCTTGTGTAGTTTAATTTAGTTCAATTAAATTCTCGGAGATGTGTATGGGAGAAGGTTTGTACAGGAACTTGTGTAGTTATTACTTGAATGTTGGCAAAAATTAGCACAAAATGAAATGAAAGTCGTAGTAGTAAGTGCTTCAGTCCTATTGATTTTATTGTTCTAGTACTATACCACTATTCTACTGCTTGTGTGAGAGTCTGTGTATCTACAAAATCTTCAATGCTCCTTTCTAAGATATGTTATTTATGTGAGTGGAGAGTAACATGATCCTATCTATCTTATTTAAAGAAGTCCATTTCACACCTTTTTTGGTACTAATATTTAATCTCATTTGAAGTGGAAACGATTTTAATTCAGTGGGAAGTGGTTCAGAAATTACAAACTTATAACCTAAAAAAAGTTTGAAGTTTACATTTAGATCAGTTTAAGAGAAAAACTCTTCCAACTGTAGTAGGCTCTTGATTTAAAGAAAAGCTCTTTTAACTAAGGTGGTCAAAATCGAGATTTTACATATAATTGTTGAAGGTAGGTGAGATTATAGATCGTAGGATCGGATCGTGAATAGTAAGATTTTATATTTTTTTCATATTTAAAGCAAAAAACATGTTGATAATGGTCTTGTATGTTGAATAATCATGTAAATAATAAATTCATTCATAAAATAACTAAGATTTACATCATATGATGTAATTTGCATGTTATATATCGCTAAGTCTATACTAATGAAACAAACATATTTAAGTTTTGATCTAATGTATTTAAAAAATTTAATAAATGTTTAATTAGCATCCAAATACCAAAATATTTATCAAAACATATGGAAAATATTTTCCAAATTCTAAGTTCTAAGTTTGAAATCTAAAATAAGTTAGCAAATGGAAACTAGCTAACTACAATATGAAATCCAAAAACAAGATGAATATTAAGGTGAAGTAAACATTTAATTATCCTCATTCTAAGGTTCTTATAACCACCATCTTAAATTCCTAATCATTATCATTCATTTCATCATATATGTAGATATTATATATTTGTATACTAGAGCTGCAAAAGACATCAATATACAATTTCGCACTTAACTATTTAAATTATACCACTCAGCAACAATTAAAGAGCTTGCTCAAAAAAATCAATCAATATACAAATACAGACATAACTTATAAAATTATATATAAAAAAATATTTTAGTAATATTAGAACATAAATTAGTATATTGATCAAACAAATTTAACAACATTATAGTTTAAAAGTCAGCAAAGCCAACATCAAATTCTTCATTTAGAAATGATGAAGCATTCTTTCATTTTGATTACAAGTGAATTAAAAAATAAAAACATTTGCTTAGGTTAACATAATTTTATAAAAATAAAATAAAATGTCATATCATCACAACATGAAAAAATAAAAACCCTTAAAACTTCATCAAAACAAAATATTTATCCCATAAAAAAAAAATTTATGTTTTTGATAGGATTGGTAGGATCCCATAGGATCCTACGATTATGATTCTACCATTTTTACGATCTTAGTGTAATCCTAAACGTTTTGGTGAAGTAGGATCGTAAAATCGGGCGATCCTTTGATCTAGATCGTATGTACTTTTAATTGCATAACATTTTTAGGTATTTTTAATTATATGACATTTTTACTAAGCCATGTGAATAGTTTAAATTATATACGTGGATGATTTTATAACATAGTTACTAAGTCATGTGAATCGTTTAACTTATACGCATTGATAATTTTATGACATTTTTACTGAGTCATGTGAATGGTTTAAATTATATTTTATAAATTACAATCAACATGTATTTTTAGACAAAAATACCACCATGGACGGGGGAGACTTTGACCATAGGGGCAATTGCCCCCCTAATTTTTTTGTAAAAAAATATTTGTGTTTATATATAGGTATAAATTTTAACAATTTTGTTCTATAAAATTACACTTTGTCTTCATGTTAACAATATCATTAATTCTTTTAAAAGTAATATTATAACCATAAACTTTCTACAACATTTTTACAAATTACTGAAGTTGTAAATTCTTATTAGTTTATTGGGCTCATTTGTAATTCTAGTATTTTTCTCATTTTAAAAGGTATAAAAAAAAGTTTTAAACTTAAAATCTAAAACAAAATATACAAGCCAAAAAAAATTAGTCCAATAACAAAAATTACTATTAATAGCTTAAAAAAAATTTAAAATTTTTTAAATAAAATAATTTTGTTCTTAACTAATAGCAAACGTACACAAAAAAAAAAAAAAAAAAAAAAAAGGCAACAGAGCTGGAGGTTAGAATAGCTGTACATGACAAGAAGCATAGTCATTTCTTAACTTGAAGTTTTGGCTTCATTTCTGAATAATACTACTACTTTATAAATATAAATATATATATATATATATATATATATATATATTTTCAGGCATTGTTTTTGCTTTTGTTTTTGTTTCTTGAATGAGAACTTGAGAAGGACTCTTATATGATTAGAGAATAGAGATTGACATGATGAATTCATTCATGAAGCCTTAGATATTTTTATAAATAAATAAAAAAATCGAAAAAATATGCAACAAAAGATGATTATAAATGCCGGTGGCAGTTTGACTTGCGTGTTTCCAAAAGAAGAATCAGAGCCCAGCAGGGTGGCAGGCTGGCATCAACAACTGGGCCTCTTGGCCCACCCCCATTAAAACAGTTGGGCCCACGACTCAGAGCACCATAATATTAGAGGGTATCTGCCAACTCACCCATTTAATGCATCCAGGGCAGTCTGACCTTTCAGGGTCCACAAACTCGTGTCCAAATCCTCTTTCCTTTGACTACAGTACCCTTTTTTCATAGATCAAAGGGCCACCATCTTTCGAAACTTTAATTTTAGATTAAGACTTAGGTACAATATTTAATTATTATTTTATAAATTTTTTTAAAAGAATTTTATTATGTAAATTTTTTTTCATAGAATAAAAACACATTTTTTAGTTAAGTAACTACATGACTGCATTTTAAAAAAAAATCTAAAAAATAATATCTAAGATACTATACCTAACTTTTGTTCTTAATTCTAATACCTCATTTTTTGTAACATAGATTGTTCGTTTGAAACAACTTATTTAGTTGGAATTAAAACTTTTTAATTATATAATGCATCAAACTATAATTAATTGTATGATATTTTTATATAAAAATTTACAATTTTTTTTACTAATTATAAATTATAATTTATCGCATGAGCACGTAAATTATAACATTTTACGTGGTCTTAAAATTTTTGCAAACTTTATGTTTATCCACCACCAAAAAGGACACCGGCATTTAACCAAAGCGATCACTTTCCACGGAGAATGATCGTTAGCGCTTTCATATTTCAACCATACTATAATTTCAAAACTCTCTTCTTAGTATTTTTATTAAAAAAATATTTTTTTTCACTAAATTATGCACACCCTCGATATTTTCAACGACAGCATATTTCAAGTGCTGTGTAGTACACTAGACTTGACAGTTCAACTTTGAATATGATGCCTCTGATTTAAATCTGAGACTGATTTACTTGTCAATTTAAAATAACCTCTGTCTTTGTTAAATACAGTAATAATATTATCCAACTTATTTTCTAAGTAAAATGGAAAAAAAAAAGGTTACAATGAGAAATATAGATTTTTGGAGTTGGTTTTCTAACCGTTTAAAGAACGGTTAAAGGAAGAAGTTTAAAATTTTTAAGATAAAATAAAAGTCTTAGACGATCTATAATGATGTTATAATTAATTTAATAATTAATTAAATAAAAAAAATTAAATTTGTAAATATTAACAAAATTGGCTAAAAATATCTTTAAAAAATTGAAACAAACTTTCAAATAAATTTTCATGATATTTTAAGGTTAATTGAAAATAATACAACATAAATAAGCATGAAATTTTTTTAAAATAATCCTTCAAGTAGCTAGAAATCATTTTGATTAAATAAAAATCATTTTTAAAAGAATTTTATAAATATAAATTTTCATGCGAAAACATTATTCTTAAATCACACAAATTAATTTAGTAATATTTAAAATAAATTAACAGGGAGGTGAAATAGAAGGTAAAAAATTATAAATTATGTAAATTTAATAATACTTTCGTATAAAGTATCAATCATATTTAACCGTGAACGATACAACGACTGCAGTGTTGACCATTCTATAAAAAAAAAAGTTCTGTTGACCAGAAGGCTATAGCCGGCCGGTTAGTAGAGTTATTTGTGCAATACTTTTATTATTTGCATAGTACTCTTTTAAATATGTCCGTACATTTTATATACTATGTACACTTTAGCGTGTAAAATACTTGTAAATGTTTAAACTCTTAAATACAAATTTTTTAATATAAACTTATATTCAAACAATATATGCGTGAAATATGAAATATAAGTAATATCCAAATTAACAAACTACTCTAAGCCATTAATTAATCACAACTAGCAAAAATTAAAAGTTAAGAGTAAGGGAAAGAGAGATGCAAATACAAGATAACACCAGCACATGTTATCGAAAAGAAAATCGAAGAACTCGGCGAAAACCTTTTCGCCGCCTTCCAAGTGATAAATGATCCACTAGAAAAATCAGTTGGGATTCATGGATAAAAATAGACTCTTCAAGCCTAATCTATCCAATGCACCTAAGCTTTTCAAGCTTCTTGCTCCAACAAGGTTACGCCAAACCTTGTTTTCTCTAACTTTTCGGATCTTGCAATTAGCCCATTGCATAACCAATATGAATTGGTTCTTTCTCGAACTGCTTCTTAAACACCAAGAACCTTCTCACTACTTTGAATTTAGTGAGGTAAGGATTTGGTTTATGATCCTTTCATGGGTATGACAATGGAGAGGGTGAGAGTAGAAGAATTTGGAGAATCAAGTGTATAAGATTGTGGATAAATCAATCTTATATTTCTTTAGGGTTTTTTTTCTTAAAATTCTTTCTGGAAACTCTTTACGTTTTGTGGGTATAAGGGTATTTGTAGTATGGTATGATATGGAATGTGAAAAAACTTTTCAGCAAAACAGGGTGCACTGGCGAGTCTCTCGCGACTGGGAGTTTGGGATGAGTCGCCAGTTATCAGACTAGGTCAGACTGTACGTTTTGTCTTGTAATGATCTAGCTGGCTTGACTTTTCATCTTCCTGCATGCTTCACACGTGTGCTTTATTTTGGCGAGTTACCACTCGCGAGTCAGTCGTGAGTCTAGTCGCGAGCCGCCTTTTCGTTGCACACTCTTGATTAAATCTTCACACTCTCTCCCACACAACCCTTACATTATTCCCATCTACATACAAGGTTTCTAATTGCTGAATTACAAACAAATTTGGCATGGAATAAAGCCAACACATAGTTGAATAAATTCAACTTTACATATGTAAATACAATTTTTTTTTTCATTTCTCTTTTTCTTAACATGGTATTAGAGCTTAAGCTCTAAAAGAAAATTATCTTCCTTTTTATGGGATTTTGCATTATAAGTGTCTTGTCATTCAACCTCTATCTCGCCAGCTTTAGACCATTTGTGAATCACTTTTGTCAGTTCGTTTAGACCCCTTATACCCAACAGATTAACCTAGAGAATTAGCCAAGTGATTAACTTAGGTAATTTAATTAAATCTAGGTTAACACAAATAAGCAAAAACAATAAAGCAGCGGAAATTAAATAACACAAAGATCTGATGACCCAGGAAAACCAAACCGGTAAAAAACCTGGGGAGGATTTAACCTAGCTATCCTCAAGGTAAACTGAATCCACTATGAAAGAATCGAAGTTTACACAATAAAACTTAGACCACTAACATCCTATTGCTACCCAAGTGTAGGAAACTTGCTACCCAAGTGTAGGAAACTTACTACCACGACCCCATGATAGCTCCAAGATCCACGGACTCATTCTTTTCTTGAATTCTTCAGCAATCCACAAGCGCACCTACTTGTATATCTTTGTGCTCTTTTGATTCTGCAACTGTATTGATTTACACAACTCTTGACATGAATCTCAAGTTTGTAAACCCTAAGTGTATGTGAAGGCAAACACCTCTAGATCTCACAATGAGATTCACAAACACAGCATTTAGAACTCTAAAAACGTGGCTAGAGTTTTCCCTTTTATACTTAGGGCAAAACATAAAACCCTATACATTAAATGGACTAGGGCTGAGTTGGAATTTTCTGCAGAAAAACGATCTTCCCGATTTTCGATCGATCGAGTCTAATTCTCGATCGATCGAGTCAGGCAGAAAGTGAATAGTTACTTCTGCAGTAAACTCGATTCCAACTTTACATAAAATCCCATACTTTGAGCAAAGTATAACACAAGACTAAATATTGTTTTGATCATGGTTTGTCAACATACAAATTGAAGTTCTAATACATTAGTTCCTAATTCTTAGAACCTAACAACTTTGAGTAATACCACCCAAACAAATACAAAGATCGGTGAATGAGTGGCTCTTAACTAGATGATAGAATCATCTAGAATCAACATTGCACACAGTCATGATAGCACCACTTTCCTTTCATTATGTTGTTTTAATTATTCGAAACATGAAAGGTGCCTCCATAGTCTTCATTTCTCCTTATACATTCGACATTCTGGGTATACATGATGTTGAGGCAAGGAATCCTACTAATCACCACTCAACTACTGGATTTTGTTTTCTTCTTGGGGTTATATATATCTTGGTGTAGTGAGAAGCAAATTGTAATTGCTAGCTTTAGTATAGAAGTCGTGTATCAAGCATTGGATGACACTACGACAAAATTTCTTTGGCTACGTTGGCTCTTGCAACATCGCAAGACATTGGTGTTCCATCAATGTCCTTCTGCAGTAACTGTGACAAGTAGAGTGCAATTCAAATTGCCGTTAGAGATACTGAATAGTTATATTGTATTTTTCAAGAAATAACATCTACAAAAATGTCATTATATATATAGTGGTCAAGTGTGTTGTACAAGTATTTGTGCTAGGCAAAAAAAGTAAAGTGGGCCTAAAGTCCACAAGTGTATTACATGTTAACAGCCCTCTCAAATTCAAGGTAGGTGTGAGACCAACTTAAGGTTGTCAACCAAAGTACAAAAACATCCTTTAAGATGTGACTTGGTGAAGATATTTGCAAGTTAATCTTGAGAGGACACTAAGAGTAGCTTGAGAGTATCATGGACAAGATGATGGCAAATAAAATGATAATCAATCTTGACGCGTTTAGTACTTTAGTTTGTTTATGGAAGACATCATTGTAAGCAATATAAATGACACTTTGAATATCACAATAAGAAGTAGCAGAGGATGTGGACACATCTAAATCCTTAAAAAACCATCGAAGCCAGAGTGCTTTAATATAGTAGGCAAGTGTGCTGTACAAATATGTGTGCTAAACAAGATAAGTAAAGTGGACCTAAAGCCCACAAGCCTATTACACGTTAACACCCACAATGATGTATATCAAACACATTGAAATTGACTATCCTTTTGTTCGCCTTGCCTAGTGCCTACTATAGGCTACCTTATAGTTACACTTTGTTACTTCTGAAGATCAATTAATTGACATTTGTACGTAGCCTTCTCTGATATGAGTTTGAGAGAAGCTGTTAGAATATATTTAACCATATTCCCATTACTTGTGTAATATTCATCTTTTCCGCCTATAAATAAAAGATTCTACGAAAGCCGTTTTTACTTACAAAGGTTAATGCTCTTACATATAATGGATCATTGTTGGGCTCAACTTCCAGGCCTGCTTCATGAGACCGTTGAAAGATGGGCTGCATCAACTTGGGCTATTGGCCAAGGTTCATACGTCCATCCTTGAAGAATCCCCCTTAGCTACCTTTGGAAGTTTGTATATATGTTCTAGATTCTAGAATGACATCTGATAATATAAAACAAAACTGACTTATCATAAAATATAAAACAAAACTGGAATCTCTATTTGTTAGAGTAATTAATGCCTAGGAATGTGAGCATATAAAGTGCTCGGTGATGGACTCATGGAGTAGTTTGTAGTCTACGTATCGGACAGACTTTGATTACTATTTTAATTACTGTTTTAATCTTATTAGAAAAAAAGGCGACAAAGCTTAAATATATATAATTGTTTAAGTTTTTTTTTTAAAACTAAATTCAAATATTTGACTGCATTCTTCTTCAAAAAATAACACTATTTATATTGCATTAATTAACACAATTGTTAGGTTCTAAGAATTAGGAACTAATGTATTAGAACTTTAATTTGTAATGTTGGCAAACCATGATCAAAACATTCTTTAAGTTGTGTATTAGACTTGCTCAAAGTATGGCTTTTTATGTAAAGTTGGAATCGAGTTGACTGCAGAATTTACTGTTCACTTTCTGCCTGACTCGATTGATCGAGAATTAGACTCGACCGATCGAAAATCGAGCAGAACGTTTTTCTGCAGAAAATTCTCAACTCAGCCCGAGCCCATTTAATGTATAGGGTTTTATGTTTGCCCTAAGTATATAAGGGAAAACCCTAGCCACGTTTTTAGAGTTCTGAATGCTGTGTTTGTGAATCTCATTGTGAGAGTAGAGGTGTTTACCTTCACATACACTTAGGGTTTCCAAACTCTAGATTCATGTCAAGAGGTTGGTAAATCATACAGTTGTTGAATCAAGAGAACTTAAAGATATACAAGCAGGTGCGCTTGTGGATTGCTAAAGAATTCAAGGAAAGAAGGAGTCCGTGGATCTCGGAGCTGTCACGTGGTCGTGGTAGTAAGTTTCCTACACTGGGTAGCAATAGGATGTTAGTGGTCTAAGTCTTATTGTGTAAACTTCGATTCTTTCATAGTGAATTCGGTTTTACCTTGAGGATAGTTAGGTTAAATCCTCCCCAGGTTTTTTACCGGTTTGGTTTTCCTGGGTCATCAGATCTTTGTGTTCTTTATTTTTCCGCTGCTTTACTTGATATGATTGTTATTGTTTTAACCTAGATCTGAATAATAAACCTAAGTATTCACTTGGTTAATTAATTAGGTTAAGCAATCTAGTTTACATGGGTCTAAATGAACTAACAAGTGGTATCAGAGCATCTAGATATCATGTTCAACATTCTAAGACCAAACACATTGAGATTAGATATCATTTTATTAGGGATCTTGTTGAACGGAAAATTGTTGCTCTTGAGTATATTTCAATTGATCGTCAGAATGCTGATATCTTCACCAAACCACTTGATAGAGGAAAGTTTGAGACTCTTCGTCAAGTTATTGGTGTGATTCTTTGTCCCTAGTCAATCTTGACTCCATGGTCCTTGTGCTTCATTGCTCTATCTTTTGTGACCTTTGTTTCTAGGATTTGCATTGCATAACATTCATGCATTTTATTCTAGGATGTTTGTTTCTTTTATTTATATATATAAAAAAAAAAAATTTTTGCAAATTGTGTTTTTGCAATTTTTTTTCCTTGAACTTGAAGACAAGGTTGGTTAATCAAATTTTGCATAAAATGTGAATGTACCTTGTTTAGCTTTGATGCACTTATTTCTACTGCACTTTACTAGCTGAAGTTTTGTTGTGCATGTTGTGTGGGAAGATGCTATATTTGTTGATCACATGATTTTGATCTTGAAGTCTTATGTCTTTGATTGTCGGACTTGGTCTTATTGAGAAAGGCATAAATAACCATCTCACCACTTTATACTAGCCAATCATGAACACCTTAGTGCATATCGTAAGATTTTGTGCTCGAGAAGGTGTAGTACATGCACAAAAAGAACATAAGGTGTAGCCTCTAACTAAAATTGGTGTGTACATTATTGGGCTATAATAATTTCACATAATTCATAAAAATGGTGTGTACATTATCCCGGCTATATTATTAAGTTTCTAATCAATTAATTTGAATATTAATTTTGAGGAAAATCAAGAAACTTACATGATTGCAAGCTTTTATTCTAGGAGATGTGAGAGTTATATGATGTAACTCTTTAAGTAATAGTCTCTTTCAAATTCATGTGATGGATTTTGTAGAAATTGTGATTGATTACTATATGCATATCACCTCACATGTTTCTCAAGCTTATGCTAGTTGCACACACTACATAAGTTATTCTTTGCTAAACTGTGTACATGTTATTGTGTGTGTTTTTGGTCTGATCAACCAAGTTTGAATATTTCTGGAAATTGATGCGAAACATGTTTGCTTGTTTAAATGGTTGAGGAATATTTTGAGAAAATCTTACTTTGAGAGATCTGGGTTAAAAACATTTTTTTTGGAAAACATTTCATCTCATACTCATGCATTCTTTTCATAAAATATAATGCTTTGAGGAGTTTTTGAGCAAATGGGTTTCAATTTTCAAAAATTCAATTTTTCCAGATTTTCGATCGATCGAGTCTGTTGTTCGATCGATCGAAATAATTTTTAAAATCTCAGTAAAGTCTCTGTGTGTTTCGATCGGTTCTCGATTGGTATTGGATCAATCGAAGGATTTTCGACCGATCGAATCTGTTTTTCAATCGATCGAAAATCGGGCTGAGTGTTTTTAAAAAGGATCTTTTCTCACGTGGTTCTTCATCTTTTCAAACCTTTTCAAACACTTTTGCTCCCTACCAACCGGTCAAGCCTATTTTTGGTGATTTTTGTCGTTTTCCTCCGATCTTTTTGCATAATCTCTCTCTCCCAAGGCCGGTAAGACATTTTTGCCCTCTCTTTTGATTTTATTTTCATGTTTCATGCATTAATTCATGCATTTGTGGGTTATTTTCGCCATTTCGGTTTTTAGTATTTTTGGGATTGATTTTGGTTCGTTTTCTTTCAAACGAATCATGGGTTTTTGTGGGGACACTATATCCAAGTACTACATGTGGTTTAATTTGGTTAATTTGGTGTTTTGTGGAATTTTTAAAATTCTAGGGCTTGAAATTGGGGATTTTGGGGTTTTTGTTCAAATTGATATAAATTGATGAAATTGACTTGTTAGATTGATTAACTTGATCATTATAGTGAGTTATATGTCTGCTGTGTTGATCAATTTTTCAATTTGTTGTGTTTTGAAAATTGAGTTTTTCAAAATTGGGTATTTTTAATTTAAAACTCATGCTCAAGTAAATTTTATTAATTTGGATTATATTTGAACTTGTCACTGCATTAGTTCATGCATCATGTGCATATTTTGTTCATGCATCATATAGAATTGTTATTTCTATATTTTTTTTTGTTATGCTAACTTGCAGTCTGCAATTGGTTTTTGTTTCTGCTCTTCTCTGTCTGTGTCTCTCTTTGCTTTCCTTAGCACCATGACTAGGAAAACTAGAGCCCATAGGACTTCTGACCCTTCACCTTCCTTCGATAGTGATCGGTTCCCTAGTGAGAAGAACCAAGAGACCTATGAGACCCTTAATCTTAGGCGTCATATATGGGCTGAGCGTAGGGTCATCCTAGATGAGGTAGATCCTGAGGTGAGACATAACTTTGAGCGTCGGGGTTGGTTATCTTTGCTCGAGTTTGAGCATCCTCCTCCTCCTGCCACCTTGATTAGAGAGTTCTATTCGAACCTCTCTATCCACATCTATGATACCAACACCTTAGTTAAGGGTTGGTTACGAGGTGTAGAGTATCGCATTACCCCTTCGGTGGTGTCTGATGCTCTTGGGGTGCCGATTGTTGATAATCCCGTTTTTCCTTATGAGGAGTCTCCACCTCTAGATGATATTATGTCATTCATCACTGTGTCTTCTATCCAGTGGGGTTTTGATTCTCGGATCACGTCTGCTGAGCTCTCTGAGCTTCATTACCTTTTCTTTAGGATTGCTTGTCATTCCTTGTGGCTTATTTCTCATCTCCACACCATCCCTCTTGAGAGGTGTGTCTTTTTGTATGCCCTTGTTACTGATGCTTCTATCAGTTTTCCTCATTTATTCCTTCGTTCTTTGAACGAGGTACATCGATCTAGTTCTACGGCTCTTGCTTTTTTCTTTCTCGTTTTTATTCATAGGATTCTCATTTTTCTCGGTTTAGGTGATTTTCCTGCTTCTGAGTCTGTACATGTCATTGCTCCTATAGGTACTACCTTTTTGAGGCAAAGGGCTGCTCAACTTCGAGCTAGCTCTAAGCGTCCTAGGGTAGAGCCTTCTGGTGTCACTCCACCCCCTTCTTCTTCTACAGATGCTCCCGCAGCTAAGACATCTGTTGATCCTGCTGCTGCTGCTACTGCTGGTGATGTTCCTCCACCTTTTGATGATGTTTCTGACCTTCGTCGGACTCTAGACACTGTCATGACCGTTCAGGCGGCTCATGGTCAGCTACTGGTGGACATCCTTGATGAGATTCGTGCTTTGCGAGCAGATTTGGGGAGTTCTCATCATTCTCCTCCACCTCCTTTTGCTGATGAGTGAGTGCTCTTTGGCAATTCATTACAAAAAGGGAGAGTATATCTTGGAGAGTTTTGTAGATGAGATTTTTGTTTTAGGGGGAGTTTTTGTACTTTGTTGTGATACTGCGGAGCTTGTGGAGTTATTAGATTGTATCTAGATGCTTCACTTTGTATTTATATTTTTTTTTTGACTCTTGATTAGGAGATATTTTTGTTGAGATACGTTTTGTTGTATATGTTTCTTGTTTCACTATGCTACTTTGCTTATTGATTTATATTTATGATGTTTATTCATGATATATCTCTTTATTTTGTGTCATGTGAAATCAAGAAGTTATTTTTTATATTCCTTGTATTTTCCACACATGCGTTTATGTGTTTGTTAAGTGTTACAGGAATATACAGGTTGATTCAGTCGTGTTGCTGTCTACTTTGCAACTGTTAGATAGTAGTTAGGTTGAATTATTTAAGTGGCTTTTTATTTTGTAATGGGCTGTTTCATTTTGTAAACTTTGAGCTTTTTGTTAAGTTTGTGTTTTGTCACGGATTGCCAAAGGGGGAGTTTGTTAGGTTCTAAGAATTAGGAACTAATGTATTAGAACTTCAATTTGTCATGTTTTAGAACTTCAATTTGTAATGTTGGCAAACCATGACCAAAACATTCTTTAAGTTGTGTATTAGACTTGCTCAAAGTATGGCTTTTTATGTAAAGTTGGAATCGAGTTGACTGCAGAATTTACTGTTCACTTTCTGCCTGACTTGATCGATCGAGAATTAGACTCGACCGATCGAAAATCGAGCAGAACGTTTTTCTGCAGAAAATTCCCAACTCAGCCCGAGCCCATTTAATGTATAGGGTTTTATGTTTGCCCTAAGTATATAAGGGAAAATCCTAGCCACGTTTTTAGAGTTCTGAATGCTGTGTTTGTGAATCTCATTGTGAGATCTAGAGGTGTTTACCTTCACATACACTTAGGGTTTCCAAACTCTAGATTCATGTCAAGAGGTTGGTAAATCATACAGTTGCTGAATCAAGAGAACTTAAAGATATACAAGCAGGTGCGCTTGTGGATTGCTGAAGAATTCAAGGAAAGAAGGAGTCCGTGGATCTCGGAGCTGTCACGTGGTCGTGGTAGTAAGTTTCCTACACTGGGTAGCAATAGGATGTTAGTGGTCTAAGTTTTATTGTGTAAACTTCGATTCTTTCATAGTGAATTCGGTTTTACCTTGAGGATAGCTAGGTTAAATTCTCCCTAGGTTTTTTACCGGTTTGGTTTTCTTGGATCATCGGATCTTTGTGTTCTTTATTTTTCCGCTGCTTTACTTGATATGATTGTTATTGTTTTAACCTAGATCTGAATAATAAACCTAAGTATTCACTTGGTTAATTAATTAGGTTAAACAATCTAGTTTACAGGGGTCTAAATGAACTAACAACAATCATATGCTTGAATTTAATTAAGAAATCTATATCTTATTTTATTTTTGAGTGATACTAAAACTACTACAAATATTATAACAAAAATATTATAAATTCACGGTTACTAAACAAAAAAATAATTCAAACATTTATTTATTAAAATGTTTAAGTTGTCATAGTATATTTTTCGACACATTATTAATTTTTTTTTTTGAGGGAGTTGATACATTTATTAGTTTATAAGTATTTATATTAAAATCTATTTTATATTAGAAATATGTAGTTTTTATTATTATTAAATTTACCATATATTATAATAATATTTTTCTTTGTATTTTTTTAATCCACGTCATTGAGTGCGTCATAACCTGAAACACAAAATTAAAAACCCGTTGCATGTTCTGCACGTGAGATGCTTTACATTTTAATGATTTCAATGAACAATATCATATATAAAATGTTTTCCTCTGTACTTTACATCACTAGAAGCTGAAGTAGTACACTTTTCCTCTCTTAAACAACCTTAAATAATTGCTTAGTGTTGAATCTGATTACTGAACTACTGCCTCACCATTATTATCAAATACACTCTTTCTATGTTATAAGCTCCAACTATGCAGTTTCTTCTACTAGTGACTTTCATTCTCTTCCTCGTCTTGTTTTTCTTAAAATTCTTACATTCAATCATATGGGTTCCATGGAAAATCCAAGCCCATTTCCCCAAATAAGGCATACGAGGTCCTGGTTACTATTTGATCTTGGGAAATACGCAGTGGATTTTAATCTTCATATTTTATTTAGTTAGTGGATAGTATGATAATTTTTCATTAAAATAAAAAAAAATTTCAGTTAAAAAAGTACTGAAAGTAAGCCAAATCTTCTAAGATTAATCTACTATATAATAATACTTTTAAAATATCTCTAATGGATAGGAAGTGAAATAATATGACTATAAAATTTAGGCATCACTCCCTCATATATATTAAAAAAAATTATTGGCCTCTTATACTTAAGTTTGACTAAGAACGTCCATTTATAAGCTAGCTTTACTTACAAAATTTATATAACTATGTGAGACTAATTGATTTTATATATATTTTTATATCATTTTATTTGTAAATTGACTAGTTAAGATGTATTGATTCTGCATTATTTCATTACATTTAAAGGCAAAGGTGTAAACATATATAATATTGAGAATCACTTGGCCAAGTTCAAATAAAAATTTATTAGCTATGAGACCAATCACCCCAAGTAACAAAATGGTGTCACAGGCTTGGGTTCCAGAAATCGTGGGTAGTACCAGGAAGATGCTCCAGGAGTGGGAGAAAGAAAGAGGAGGAAGAGATGAATTCGAGGTTGATGTGCAGAAAGATTCTCATTGTCTTTCAGCAGACGTTATATCTGAACTGTGTTTGGAAGCAGTTTTGAGGAGGCGAAGAGAATTTTTATGTTACAAGAGCAGCAATTGCACCTTGTCTCTCAAGCTATAAGAAGTGTCTATATTCCTGGTTTCAGGTGAACATATTTAAGATTCTCATACTCTTACCTTGCTATTCGGGCTTTCAAATTGTGGACGTGCGTTTGGACATAATTTTTTAAAAATTTTCTTATTTGTTAAAAGTTAAACAAAGTGAGGCTTTAAAAGCTATTCATAAACAAAAAAAACTAAAAGTTAAAAGAAAAATCTGATGGCAAACATATTATATTCAGAGCTCTTCAAGTATTTGATTATTTTCTTGGATGTGTTTCATTGCTTTGTTGATTACTCTTTCTATCTATTTAGGAATGATTTTTGCATGCCAATGTTCTTTAGATGTTTTCAAAAGAGACATTTTGAATTGAATCCCTCTCTGCCACCCAAAATGTATATAAAAAAATGATTTTTTTTTTTGCCTTGTACTTTCTCAGGTTTTTGCCTAGAAGAATAATAGAGAGAGGTGGAGACTTGATAAGGAAACACGAAAATCCATTCAGATGGTGATCAAGAACAATAGCAAAGTGAGAGAAAATTCAAGAAATTTACTCGGTTTGTTAATGTCTTCTCATAAGAATCATAACGGTGAGGAAGAAAAATTGGAGGAAGAGGGAATCATAGATGAATGTAAGACCATCTACTTTGCAGGAAAGGAAACAAGTGCTAATCTTTTGACTTGGGCACTCATCCTTCTAGCACAGCATCAAGAGTGGCAAACTAAGGCACGGGAAGAAGTTTTCCGCATTTGTGGACGCAATGAGCATCCAACTGCTGAGAATTTAAGCTACTTTAAGATAGTAAGTTAAATTTCTCAATGAGTTGCCTATATTAAAATTAAAACATTTATTGCCCGTCTGAAGAGTTTTGATTATTTTTTATACATATTTTGCCTCGCCAGTTCTAAACCATAAATGGGGAAGTTTCCATTTCATTGATAATGTTCCACAATGTTTGTTTTATAGAACATAGTTTTTGAAATAATTAAGATGTAGAACATAATTGGGACTGATCATATATAGTTGTTGGTAATTTTGGCTTCCCTTTTACATAATACGACGTCAATTTTAATGCTTCTCACGTTTGTACTCTCTCTAGTATAACAGCCACTCACGCTTTGTATAAATATTCACTAACCCCAGTAATGACTAGGTACTATATTGTACCTTGGCTTATTTGCCTACCCAAGTAATAACAATAACAATGACACTAATAATGTACTTAATTGTCCTGTTTTTCAGTTTTTGGAATATTAATGGGTTAATTCTATGTTTCGTTAAGTAGTAAAGTCTCAAATTTGATAATACTCCTAAAAAGAGTAAATGATTAATATAATATAATTCAACTCATTGTTTCAAGTTTTTAGGTCAGGTAGTGTTGTTTATATGTTTTTATTAACTCTTCAATTGAAGTCTCCTCAAGGTATTATATCCCCAATATTTACTATACATATTTTTATGCAACTATATTTATTTTCCATTAAATACATTACAAACCATGCTTTTCATAACTGTAAGTATTTACCGTATAGTTTCTTGCTCATTTTCTACAGGTTAGCATGATACTCAATGAAACACTTCGTCTCTACCCTCCGCCTGTTTTGCTGGCAAGGGAAACATCCAAAAGAGTTATGCTAGGGAAGCTTGATATTCCTATTGGCACATAGCTCTCACTACAAAAAACGAGAGCTATAGCCGCGTTTGAAAAACGCAGCTATAGACCCTAAAAACGCAGCCATGGGCTATAGTTGCATTTTCTATAGCCGCGTTTCCAAACACAGCCATATCCTGTGCGACAATAGCCTCTTGCGGGATCTATAGCTGCATTTTTCTAAACGCGGCTAGAGGTCCCCCTATAGCTGCGTTTTTAACCCCCTATAGCTGCGTTTTTTCACTTCCTATAAGCCGAGACCTATAGTTGTGTTTTGTAAAAAAACGCAGCTATAGACCTGCTTTGACTTGCTTTGAGTTGCGTTTAAAACGCAGCTATAGGCGCAGTTTTTTAAAAACGCGGCTATAGATCCTACTTAAAAATTAAATCCCAGATTTGTGTTAACTATAGCCGCGTTTTTAAAAACGCGGCTATAGGTACTCCATTAAAAAAATTTATTTGGACTGGGCCTATAGTTGCGTTTCTAAAAACGCGGCTATTGGTCCCCTTTTCCGATAGCCGCGGCTATAGGTCCTCCACTAAAAAAAAATTATTTCAACTGGGCCTATAGCCGCGTTCTAATAGCTGCGTTTTTTAGAACGCGGCTATAGGCCCTTTCAAAAAAATGCAGCTAAATGCACTACAAACGCGGCTATAGACTTTACTTATAGTCGCATTTTAAAAAACGCGGCTAATTTATGTTCATGGTCCAATTGTTTGGAGATGTATTGTTTTTAATATATTAAAAATGATATGTGGATTTAAGTTTGATCATTGCCATCGAATAATTAAAGGGACTAAGTATGCGTTTGGATACCGCTTATTTTGTTGAAACTGAAAACTAAAAACTGAAAAAAATAAAATTTTTTTGTTACTATTTATTACTGTACTACACTGTTCATTGGCCTATTTTCACTGTTCATGGCCAATGAACAGTGCCATAAGCCCTGAGTTGAAGAGAGAAAAAAAAAAAAAACACAGCTGAAACCTAGAAACGTAGGACGTGCTGCAATCCAAACAAAGCCTAAGGGTTTGTATTTTGTACATATGTATACCATTAGACAAATATCTCATGGTGGATAAGGGTTTGTATTTTGTACGTTTTTAGATCCCTTAAAATACAAGTTGTTTAACCTAGTTATTTAGCAAAGTGATTACTTAGATAAATTATTCAGATCTAGGTTAACACAAACAAATCATATCATGTAAATAATGCAGAAAAATAAAAAACACACGATATGATAACCTAGGAAAACTAAACCGGTAAAAAACCTAGGGAGGATTTAACCTAGCTATCCTCAAGGTAAAACAGATCTACTATGAAAGAATTGAAGTTTTTACAATAAGATTTAGACCACTAACATCTTATTGCTATCTTGAGTAGAAAATTTACTACCACGATTACGTGACAGCTCCGAGTCCATGGACTACTTCTTTGCTTGATCTATTACAACCACAAGTTCTCCTACTTGTGATATTGAGACTCCACTCAAAGGTTTCAGATCTTCTTTAAGTTCTTTAGGCAGCAACTGAAGCG
The DNA here is from genome assembly GCA_033629205.1 of Lithocarpus polystachyus. Lineage (NCBI taxonomy): Eukaryota > Viridiplantae > Streptophyta > Magnoliopsida > Fagales > Fagaceae > Lithocarpus > Lithocarpus polystachyus. Next base: position 8,866,071 of record CM066163.1, on the reverse strand, counting down.
ATCACCAAGTTCTTGACATGAATCTTGATAACCCTAAGTGTGTATGAAGATAAATACCTCTAGATCTCACAAGAGATTCAACACACAGCACATCAACAACTGCAAAACGTAGCTAGGGTTTTTCTTTTATATTAGGAGTAAAATATAAAACCTTACATGTCATATGAGCTTGGACTAAGTTGGAAATTCTGCAGAAAATTAATTCTGCACGATTCTCGATCGGTCAAATCTAATTTTCGATCGATTGAGCCTTACAGAATTTGACCACTAATTTCTGCAATTACTTGATTCCGGCTTTATAATTAAACACAATTTGAGCAGCCTAAATCTAGACTTTAAGTTTTGATCATGGTTTGCCAACACATTACAAATTAAAGTTCTAATACATTTAGTTCCTTAATAATTAGAACCTAACATATTTGATCAAGGCTTACAATAATTTGAATATTATTTTCTCATTAGATAAACTCCATGGTGTTTTCAAACCGTTCATATATCAATGCCCTCATCATTTTATATATAATTAATTAATGGACACGAATATTACTTTGCTCGTACATGTAGGATCCTAAACACACTACAAAAAAATTGGGCTATCCCAGCGTTTGCAAAACCATTGGGATAGTCCCAAAAAGCGTTGAAATAGGCCAAAATGCCTATTCCAGCGTTTTTTTTTTTTTTCCGGCACTTTAAACTGCTGCGCAGTGATAGTCCAGACCAGTAGTTTTTCCTTGTGTCCGGCGCTTCTCAGACCCTGTTTCGGCGCTTTTCCTGGTGTCGGGACAGTCCAGACCAGCAGTTTTAAGACCTGTACTGGCGGATTTCATGACCTATACCAGCGCTTTTTAATTAAAAAAAGTGCTGGTATAAGTGTATTTATACTAGCGGTTTTGAAACCGCCCCTATAGGGTACTTACGGAAATATGAATACAACCTATACCAGCTCTTTTAAACCGTTGTAATAGGTATTGTCTATGCCAGGGCTTTTGAAAAGCGCTAGTATAGGTCTTCATTGGAAAAAGCGCTGGTATAGGTCTTCATTGGAAATAGTAATAAAGCCTATACCAGTGCTTTTAAATTGCTGTAATAGGTTCTGCTTATGCCAGCGCTTTCAAAAGCGCTGGTATAGGTCTTCAATGGATAAAAAATTAGCCCTATACCAGCGCTTTTAAAACACCGTGATAAGGTAATCAACGAAACTATTGAAATACCCTATTCCAGCGGTTTAGAAAGCATTGCTATAAGTTTTATTTTTATTTTTTTAGGCACCTGTAATAAACCTGTAATATATATTTTCCAAGCACCTGTAACGTAATCAAAATACAATATCAAATAACAAATACAATAATAGTGTAAACCAACAAACCAAATATATTTAATTACACCATATTAATAACTATATATCAAATAATACATCCTAAATGTCTAGAATGTTCACAAAATAATACATCCAACATGTTTAGAATGTTATGAACAAAAAAAATACATTCCAACGATGAATATATATCAACGTTTGAAACTTTATAATACATTGAGTGAGACAAAATAAAAACCACCAGCTGCATATCTCCTAATGCGGATCCCTAGATGATAAATTTACAAAAATTGGAGAATATTCATCCGCATCATCGCCACTCTAAAATATAATAAACTAGGACAGCTTCATATCTCTGCATACTCTATGGGCTTCCCTTTTTTTTTTTCCCTACAACATGGTCATTAAATTCATTAAAATAGTGATTATGGTGTTTCTACACATTTAAGTTTAGTTTCCATCATCTTTGAATTATAGCTACCCATAGTTGTGTATGATATATAATTGTTCATGTGAAGGAGGGCAATATATATGACATAGTTGTCTAAAATCAACAATTGAGTTAGCGCATTTCACAAATTCAACATAGTAACATACTTATATAAAACTTAGTACAATTAGGCATAGAACCCAAGTAGTTATGTTGTCTCGTCTAATAGCTGAATGGCCTTCCAACATTGGTTTTTATATTGTTGTGGCACTAAATGCCATCGAACATAATCCATTGGGCAAATATATGACATTCGTCCCATAGATGCCAGCTACCTTGACCAAATTCTTGCAAGTTTTCCAATCAGGTGGCCCGCTTTATTTAATTGCAAGACAAGTCTTTCTTCACTAGTAGAGGATTGTCGTCTTTCTTCCTCAATTGGAGAGGTTCCCAGTCTTTCTTGCTCTTCACTCGATCCTCCTTGTGAAGAGCATTCTCCAACATCGACCAAATCAAAACGCCACATCCTCCCCATTCCTACGTGCAAGAATTTAACAATACACAAATAAGAACTATTATCTACTTTCCAAATCTTCAAGAATATGCACGAAAATAATCTACGCAAGAGAAAGCACATACTAGTTATCTTCCAATTGCCTTCCTTTGAAGAAGATGAACAACTACAACAAAGAGCGCAATTCACAGAAGAAAAATTAAGTTTAAAAACTTTTTAAGCTTTGATTGGGTTTTCACTTAGCATAACTAATTTGTGCCTTAAAGATTCTACTCCACTTAAAAATTCTACTACACTTGCATTTTGTTTTCCCAACTTGTTTATAGGTAAACACACGCCAATATAGACCCCACAATAATCAAGCATATTCAAACTATCAAATTAATATAGTACAATAAAAAATTTCTAACTATAATACAAGACATTCCAAATGTCTAGAATGTTATATCAAAGTTGCAAACTAAAAATAAAAAATAAAAATATACAAGCTTGATGATTGATTTTGCATAGTAGGACAATAGGAACAATACAATCAACATTCCCAATATAAAATACACCGCCTTATATCTCCCCGCATGTCACCCACTTGCTCCAAATCAATAACCCACCACAGTAGAATATATGAATTTACTCAAACAAAATACGATAAATTGACAACAAATTGAATAATAATATGAAAAAATTCACAAAATAAACAACACTCCCAATATAAAATACACCACCTTTTCTGTCCATGCAAGCCGCTCGCTTGCTCCAAATCAACACCCCACTTATAGACTAGAAGGGTAATAAAAAGTAGATTTTACTCACCCTTTAGCTATCCACTGATTTGCTCACGGAAAGAAGAGTGATGCATTAGAAGAGTAATGGCATAGAAATAAGGAACCAAATCAACAAACACTTATATATAGAGGGTTCATTCTATTACTTTAATTTAGAAGCTTTCCTTCTTTGTCATTTGAATTTACAGCTTATTAGCATTTTTCAATTACCTTTCATAGCCTTAGGGTGCTATTAGCATTTTTCATTCTATTACTAAATTTCTTTAGACATACATAGTTTTTAAATTAAGGAACTTATATCTTGATTTTTAAATGCATCCAAAAAAAAAAAAAAGACATCATTTATTAGATCATTTTATAGACACCTTTATACCCATTAGTTAGGCATAATAGTTATCTAGTTGATTGAGCAAGAGAAATTTAACACGAACACACACACAATGCATGCACGCATGACAAACAAAATTTAGTGCTTAATCATTTCTGTATAAAAACATATCCAACAAAAAAATAATAATAATCAAAAGAAATTCAATGCAAAAGTTAGCAACCTCCATTACAAAAGAAATATATGCAAAAATCACAAACTGAATCATTATATCTTGCCAAGAAACAATCACAAATTATTTTATATCATTGCAACTATTAAAGATCACTCTTAAGACCCTAGGATTTATTTGTTCCTCAGTATGCTTTTAATAAAAAAATAAAAAGGTTTAAAGATGCTGACTACAATCTATGAACTTTCATTCATTTTTGCTTCCAAATAAAGGAATATATTCATCACTGAGCTACAATACAATGGGGGCAAAACAGAAAACAAGTTTAACAAGGCTGCCAAGACAGTCTCATGTATGTTCAAGATGCCTTTGTGGCAAGGTTTTACTTTCTTTTGTCCTTGATGCAGAAATGCTTTATGAGCTAACTGAAACAAGAATGACTATTTGATAACACCAAGAAGATGCTGCTTTTCTTAGCACCAGTTCCATGAAAAGCAAGCTTGGCATAATCAAATCTATGTAAAGTGATTACAAGTACTAATTGTGCAACAATGGTAGCCCAGGTGTTATCAATAGAAATAAGTTATTAACATTTAGCATAACTCTGTACCTAAACTAATCCAAAGCATTAACACTAACCTCAATATGGAACAGTGGGACATTATTAAAAACAAATTAATTAACTAATAGCAAACATCAAGTAAACTCAGAGATTCAGTAATACAAGAGTATATATTGTCAAAATAATAATAACAAAAATAATACAAGAGTATATATACTCAGCCAATTGGTTGCCAGTGCACCATATTCTCAAAAGTTGACAAATGAAACTTAAGACCACCACCCAAAAAATAAAAGAGGGAACTTTGAAGTTAGAACAACATATTTATATACCAATAATGAAAGTCCAAAAACCCATTTCATGAAACCCCAAAATACAGAGAAAAAAAAAACATTAAACCCACCTACATTTCCTCCAAAATAGAGCAAACTTTAACCAAAATCAAAAATAAAAAGCCACAAAATCAACTAAACTTTAACCAAAACCAAAACTAAAACCCACACAATCAACCAATAGTTACACAAAAATATACACATAACCCAAACTAAACTTTAACCAAAATCAAAACTAAAAAACCAGAAATTTAACAACAAATATATATACAAAAATTGCTACAAAATAGAAACAAGAGCTAGAGAGACTTACCTTGCTTTGGATAGGGTTTGTGGTTTTGGGTAGTATTTTTGTGTTTGAAATGTTGGAAAAGAAAAGGTTGGTTTTGAGTAAAGAAGAAGAGAGGAGGAGGGGAAGTGGGTTAAGGAAGATCCATGAGAGAGAGAGAGAGAGAGAGAGAGAGAGGATAGAAAATGTGTGTGAGAGAAAAATATATGAAGTAAAGAAGTGGAAGACCAAAAATGAGAGGCCAAAGTGGTGGGAAGCTGAAAAAAAAGTGGAAAGTCTGAAAATTTTTAAGTGGTGTGAGGGACTTATTGTGACGAAAATGGCACTTATTGCAGCGGCAGAAACTGTTGAAATAAGTTTTAAACCTATTATGGCGATTTTTTCACTTATTGCAACTACTTTAATGGCCTGTTTGGAAGTTTATAGAGGGAGGGGATACAGAGGAGGAGAGTAGTGGGGAGGAGAGTAGAGAGGAATGATTATCTTCCACCTTGTTTGGATGTTTTTAAAATTAGTAAGGGGAAAGGGAGTAATTAGCTCTTCCTCTTATTTGGATGTTTTAAAAATTAGGATGGAAAAAAAAGGAAATGATTTAAATAGACAAATTTACCCCTATTTGAAAATGAACTTGCAACCTTGGTCTATGATTAATTTGTTAGATTAAATAATTATTTAATCAACATTCTCATTCCATCAAACACCACTAATAAAAGTATAAAACTACTATTAACTATTATAAAATAATTTTTATTACCTTAAAAAAATTTATAATAAAAATAAAAATCCTTCATAAATTTCTATAGTTTCCTCGCATTTCTCACCAACCAAACAAAAAGCTAGCTCCACCTCAGTCTATCATATGACATCCAAAAAGTAAAATTAGAATTCAAAATTTTCTGAGCAACCAAACAAAGACCAAGAGAGAGAGATAGAGACTGTGGAGGAGGTCGTAAACACGATTGGAGATTTGGAGGAAGGTAGGGGTGGAAACGACGGCGTCGGGAGTGATACCATTGCAGCGTACGGACAAGGTGCAGATGAGAAAGTGATCGGCCGGTGTGATCAAGGTGGAGTAGCTTTGGAGCTTGACGAGCTTTCTAGGGCAAACTAGGATGGCTTCGAATTCCAACAAGGTGAATCGTTGGATGGGTCGGATCGGGACTGTGGTCTCCACCATCGTGTTGGAGCACGGCGAGTACTCACTGTTGTTGTTGCTCGCTGCGTGGGTTATAGGGATTTGGCTTTTCTTGGGGATTTGGCTTCAATCTATGCAAATCGTTTGGGTATGGAGGTTTAGATTTCGTGCTAAATCAATTGGGTTATAGGGTTTGGCTTTTCCTGGGAATTTGAGATTCTTGCTATTTGGTTGCCAAGAAAAAACTCATATATGAAATATTGTTTTTTAATTTATATTTTCATTGGTGATACTAAAATTTTATGTATTTTTTGATGAATAAAACTAATTCAAAGCTTTTTGAGATAGAGACAGATTCATCTTTGGTTAGTTTTAATGCGTAAGATGGAGATTTATTTTTCATTCACCTTAAATTTTCTCTGAAAACAAACAAAGATTATTTATATAATCGGTTTGTAATTTGATTAATTTAGAAAAGGTAAATTGGAGAATTTATTTGGTCAATAATTTATTTACTCTACTCTCCCTCCAAATCTCTCCAATTTGGGGGAATTGAAAATGAGGGGTTAAAGGTAGTTGAAACCCCTCCAAACCCTTCTAAACCCCTCCCCCTCCTTCTTTAAAAAATTTCTAAACAAAGTAATTGAATTACTCTTCCTCCCTTTACCCTACTCTCCCCCCTTTTTTAAACTTCCAAACAGGCTATTAACTGCCACAATAAGTCATGAAATTTTTTTTTTTGAAAATTTTGAAAGCTCGATTTTTTACTTCAGACCTATAGCAGCGGTTTTAAAACCATCGTAATAGGTGTAAAAACCGCCATAATTGGCCTTTAGGTATTTTTTTTCCTACACTAAAAGTAATAAAATATAATTTAATACTAAAAATTAATAAAATATAATTTAAAAATTAATAAAAATATAAGATGAAAATCGAGGACCAAATTAATAAAATATAATTTAATAATCATTAAAATGACTGAAACACCCCTACCACCCAAAAATGGCTGAAATAATATCAAAACATGAAAAAGAACTAATATACCTTTGAAGCCTAAAAAAAGACCAAAATACCATTGAAACCTAAAAAAAGACCAAAAAACCACCGAAACCTAAAAATGACTAAAAAGACCCCCTTTAGCCTAATATAATAACCAAAATACCCCCAATGGCTAAAAATGAATCAAATACCCCCTAGGCATTAAAAAATGACCAATATACACCCTAAGCCAAAAAGTGACTGAAATACCTTGAAAAATTAAAAAAAAAAAAACCAAAGTACCCTTGAGCCTAAAAATGACTAAAAATACTCTCTGAGCCTAAAAAACGACCAAAATACCCTCAAAAACTAAAAACGACCAAATACCCCCTAAGCATTAAATTTTTTTACACACATACATCCTAAGCCTAAAACTTGACTGAAATTCCTTGGAAACTTAAAAAATTAATAAAATACTCAAGTCATTTTTAATTTTTAAAGTGTATTTGGTCTTTTTTTTTTTTAAAGATTTTGAGGAGTATTTTGGTCATTTTTAAGGTTTCAAGGGTGTATTCGTCTTTTTTAGGTATCAGGTGTATTTTGGACATTTTTTTGTGTTTATAGGGGTATTTTGGTCATTTTTTCGATTTATAGGGGTATTTTAGTCATATTCAAGTAATCGAGTGTATTATGGTCTTTTTTAGGCATGGGGGGTACTTTGGTTATTTTCGATGTTTTGGGGGTACGTTGGTCAGTTTTTAGGTTTTGGAGGTTATTTCGGTCATTTTCTAGGTTTCGGGGGTGTATCGGTCTTTTTTTCGGTATCAGGTGTGTTTTGGACATTTTCTGTGTTTATGGGGGCATTTTAGTAATTTTCTGCACTTTATGGGGGTATTTTGGTCTTATTCAAGTAATCGAGGGTATTTTGATCTTTTTTAGGCATGGGGGGTACTTTGTTTATTTTTGATGTTTTGGGGGGTACTTTAGTCAGTTTTTAGGTTTTTGGGGTTATTTTGGTCATTTTTTAGGTTTTGAGAGTGTATAAGTCTTTTTTAGGTATCGGGGTTGTTTTGGATAGTTTTTTTTTTTTTTTTTTTTTTTTTTTTTTTTTTTTGTGTTTACAGGGGCATTTTATTCATTTTTTCGATTTATGGGGGTATTTTGGTCGTATTAAAGTAATCGAGGGCATTTTGATCTTTTTTAGGCATAGGGGTACTTTGGTCATTTTTGATGTTTTGGGATGTACTTGGTCAGTTTTTAGGTTTTTGGAGTTATTTTAGTCATTTTTTAGGTTTTAATGGTGTATCCGTCTTTTTCTAGGTATCAGGGGTGTTTTGGACATTTTTTGTGTTTATGGGGGCATTTTGGTCACTTTTTTAATTTATGGGGGTATTTTGATCTTATTCAAGTAATCGAGAGTATTTTGGTCTGTTTCAAGCACAAGGGGTACTTTGGTCATTCATTTTTTAGGTTTCGAGGGTGTGTCGGTCTTTTTTTAGGTAACAGGGGTGTTTTGGACATTTGTTGCGTTTACAGGGGCATTTTGGTCACTTTTTCGATTTATGGGAGTAATTTGGTCTTATTCAAGTAATCGAGGGAATTTTGGTCTTTCTCAATGTTTTGGGGGGGGGGGGGGTGTACTTTAGTCATTGCTCAAGTTTTAAAGGGTAATTGGTCTTTTATTAGGAGAAATCCCTATTCCAGCACTTTTAAAAGTGCCGGGATAGGTCTTCCTCAGAAGAGAATGGAGTAACCCTATTCCAGCGCTTCTAGTGTACTGGTATAGGTTTATCTTATTCCAGTGCTTTAATAAGTGCCGGGATAGGTCTCCCCCAGAAGGGCATGGATTAACCCTATTCCAGCACTTTATAAAGTGTTGGGATAGGTCTCCCTCAGAAGAGAATTGAGTAACCCTATTCCAATGTTTTTAGAAGCGCTGGGATAGGTCTCCCTATAATGGAATGGAATAACCCTATTCCAGCTTTTTTAAAGCATCGGGATAGACTCTTTTCAAAAAAGAAAATAATTTTTAAAAAAATTGATATATCTAACCTATAGCAGCGGTTATAAAACGCTGCAATAGGGCCTCCTATACCAGCGGTTTTGGAAACCGCTGCTATAGGCTTCCCATTGCAGCGATTTATGAGGTGCCAGTTTAATAGGGTGTCCTATACAAGCGGTTTCTAGAAGTGCTACTATAGGTTAATCTATTACAGTGATTTTGAAAAGCGCCAAGAAAAAAACGCTGGTGTAGGACGATTTTTTTGTATCGAGCTACTTCAATGCCATGGTACATATTGAAAAATATAAACCCTAGAAAGGTTTAGTACTCATCCTCAATCCAGAAGTCCTTTGGTTTTTCTTATATAAAAAATTATATAGATGTAAATAGTACATCTATGTACTATTATTTTAAAGGTAAAGTTTTATTTCAAATTGGAGAGGAGTTCAATCCAATATATGCCCATGTAAATGGATCCATAATAAAATTATGTAAATCCTTTAATCAAATATTTTGATTATAAAGAAATACATGATGGATTATAAGAATGAACTTAGTTGTCTTGTTTTTGTAATATTCATGTGCCAATGGTATGGTTGGTCAAGTAGTATATATAGTCTCATGTTGGATTATAATCTGTAAAAGAGTAAGTGATTAATATAATATAATTGAACTCAAATTTATTGCCTTAAGCTTTTAGGTCAAGTAATGCTCTTATATGTTTTATTAACTTTTCAATTAAAGTCTCATCGAGATATATTTGTTTCATGTACTATATATATTTTTAAGCAATTAACTTTATTTATTTTTTCATTAAATATATAAAATGTCAAACCATGTTTTCCATAACCCTCAGTTTTTACTTTATAGTTTCTTGCTTTTTTTTTTTTTTTTTTACAGGTAAGCATGATTCTTAATGAAAAACTTCGTCTCTACCCTCCGCCTCTTTTGCTAGCGAGGGAAACATCCAAAAGACCGTGCATCTTCTGGATCTTCATCATGTGATGAATTGAAGAACTTTGCAGCCAACAACTCTCTCTAGTTGGTGATTGAAGTCGCGTACTGGGATTTGCGCAGTTGGTTAGTCATGTACTTGGGAGCCGTGCATCAAAATGAGAAATTGTCACTACAGAGCATGTCCAATTGGGTATTGGAGTAAGGGTTCAACTGTAGGTTGGTATAAGGTACTAGGATTCCTTTACTTGTAACTGCTTATTATGATAATAGTGGAATTTCGAGAGTGGTGACCTTAAAATCACCCGGTGGGGTTTTTGCCATGTAGGCTTTCCCCATTCGTAAACAAATCACCGTGTTAATTTAATTTCCTCTGCATACTTAGTTTAATTGGTGATTTGTTTGTGCTACCACACTCATTGCATGTGATTAAACCTAATTAATTCACTTGGTTAATTAATTGGTTAATTCATCACAAGAGGTCAATACATTTTTGGCCTATCAAGTGGTATCAGAGCTGGCACACTCTAATTAGATCAAATCTTTGTTGTGTTAATCCATTAACCCCTGTTTGTCATGGATAGAGGACAGTCTTTAATTATCCCTCCTTTATTTGATGGCACTAACTATGCATACTGGAAAGTACGCATGAGAGTTTTCTTATAGTCTTTAGATGAGAAGGTATGGCAAGCTGTAGAGATTGGCTGGACCAAGCCAAAGGAAGCGTCGGCCGATTGGATGATGCTAAGATCAAGGCGGCAAACTTCAACAGCAGTGCATTGAATGCTTTATTTAGTGCGGTCACTAATGAGGAGTTCAAGAAGATATGCTAGGGAAGTTTGATATTCCTGTTGGTACACAGATCTATTTGATCATGACCGCCGTCCATCATGATACCGAGATATAGGGAAAAGATGCACATAAATTCAACCCATTGAGGTTTTTTGAGCCTCGAAATCATTTAGCCTCGCATTTTCCATTTGGATTAGGCCCCAAAATTTGTGTAGGTCAAAATTTAGCCACGGTTGAGACGAAGGTAGCTTTAGCTATGATCATTCAGAAAATTCTTTTGTATTGTCACCAGCATATGTCCAAGCACCGATAATGATTTTAATTAAGCTTACAGCCTCAACATGGAGCACAAATTGTATTTAAAAGGTTAATCAATTGAGGCTTTGAAGCCTCAGCTTGTGTATCATGCAATTTATGTTCATAGTCGAATTGTTTGGAGATTTATTGTTTTAAATACATTAAAAATGATATGTGGATTTTTTTTTTTAATAAGTACGATATGTGGATTTAAGTTTGTTCAACTAGTAATATAGTTTGCTATCAAATAAGGAACTAAATATTGAACTTTGCATATACCATTAGACAAATATCTCATGGTGGATAAGAGTTTTACAATAATTAATCTGAACATTATTTTCTCATTAGACAAACTCCTTGGTGTTTTCAAATCGTTCATATATCAATGTCCTCATCATGTTACAGTGGACATGAATAGTTTTCTCGTACATGTAGGGTCCTAAACCCTTCCTGATCTTTGTAAAACGACTTTGGCTTATCGAGCTACTTCAATGTCATGGCTTATATTGAAAAATTGAAACCCTAGAAAGGCTTAAGACTCATCTCCGCAGCTCAGAAGTCCTTTGGTTTTTCTTAATAATATAAAAAATAATGCTAATGAGGTTATAAATGAATGACTTTGGATTTTATGGGAAAAAAAAAAGTCTTTATCATTTAGAGAAGTTCATGATGGATGGTGCTATATATGTACATCTATTTAATTTTTTATATGTTGTATATATGATCAATATTTTTTATATATATAAATAATATTGTAGTTATTATTTTATAGATAAAGTTTTCTTTGAAATTTGAGAGGAGTTCAATCCCATTATTATATGCTGGTTAAAATGGATTTAATTAAATATTTTGGTTATAAAGTAATTCAAGACGGGTTATAATATAATAATATGCACATCTAGGCCTCCTTGAAAATTAGAACACAGAGAGATAAAGAAACAAGAGAGTAAGATAAGAGAAGTATTTCATTTGCTTGTTGTTTCCAAGATGATTTTTTACAAGTGATCACAGCTTCTTATAGCAATAACTAGTCTCCCTAAATCTGTTATACAATCAGTTATGAATAGCTAGATCTAACTAACTACAACTAACTACCATTGCCTATTATCCTATAACTACTTTCCAATTAAACAAGCTTTGATAGCGCAACACAGTGCACAGTAGCAGCTTGATTCACAACAAAGTTGACTCTATCATTGAGTAACTAAACAATTCCTTAATGGAACCCAATGTTACTGAGTTGCCTGAAGTAATTAATTTTTTAAAGATGTTAGGCTGTTACCTATGCATGGTGCCTTACATGCAAGTGGAGAGATAGGCATGCATGTCTGGTACATGGTCTCACTTATCCATGCATGTCTGCCAATTTTACTCCCAAGTAAAACTGTGGCTGATGACTCACTGCGTTGTAGGCTTATTCTTGCATAGAGAGTCATCAAAATCCTACAATATATTTTGTCATTAACACCCTCTAAATCCACCTTTACAACTACACCATTTTTTCATTTAACCGTGCATCTTCTTTTTATTGTTTTTTTATTATAAAGCGGTAGGTGATGGACTCATGGAGTAGTTTGTAGTTCACACATACATATCGGATAGACATTGATTACTATTTTAATTACCGTTTCAATCTTATGAAAAAAAAAAAAAACTTAAATATAATTCTTTAACTTCCTTAATTAAATTCAAATATTTGACTGCTTTTAAAAAATAACACCATTTATATTAATTGCATTAATTAACACAATCAAATACTTGAATTTAATTAAGAAGGCTAAGGTATAACTATATTTTATTTAATTTATTTTTGATTAAAGATACTATAAAATTTACAACAAAAACCTTATAAACTAATGATAACCAAACAGATAAATAATTCAAATATTTATTTATTAAAGTGTTTAAGTTACCCAAAGTGGGCTAGTATATTTTTTTCACACATTAATTAATTTATAAGTTTTTGTATTATAACTTTATCATTTTTCTTTCTACTTTCTTTCACCTGCTAAGTGAATTACGTCATTGAGTGCGTCATAAGCTGAAACACAAAATTAAAAACCATTGCATTGCATGCTCTGCATGCATGTGAGATGCTTTACATATTAATGATGAACAAGTAATAACTATTCACATACAAAATGTTTTGTGCCACTTTTCCTGTAGTCTATATGATCACTACAAACTAAAGTTGCACACTTTTTCTCTGTAAAACAACCTTAAATAGTTGCTTAGTGTTGAATCTAATTACTGAACTGCCTCACCATTCTTATCAAAAACATTCTCTCCAACTATGCAGTTTCTTCTACTAGCGATTTTCATTTTCCTCGTCTCGTTTTTCTTAAAATTCTTACATTCAATCATATGGGTTCCATGGAAAATCCAAGCCCATTTCCACAGCGAAGCCAGAAATTTTGGATTGGGGGGCCAAGTTATGATGCTAATATATTAGTTAAGACAAACCTCTCCACACACACATGTATAAATTAATTTTCTAAGAGAATTTAACATCTTCTAAATTTTAATGAGTATATAAAAGTCATATATTTCTTCTATTTGACATGTACAAAAATTTATCATTTTCTACGTAGTATAATTTGTTAAACCTCTTAAATTATATGATTTTAATATAATTTCTCTTTCTTTTAAAAGCACCATTGAAATAATTCAAAATTTAGAGTAGCCAACTTCAATTTTTACATGCTACATTTTTTAAAATGTAAAAAATATACACACTATAAATTAATTTTTAAAAATTTTGGGGGGCCAAGTGTGTGGCTCCGCCACTGGCCCTGGCTACCGTTTGATCTTTGGAAACACGGCTGAGATTCGCCGTATGTACGCCGAAGCTCAGTCAAAGTCGATGTCTTTGGACCACGACATAATTCACCGTGTAGTTCCTTTCTACTACGAGTGGTCAGCTCTGTACGGGAAGTCGTTTCTGTACTGGTTCGGAACAAAGCCCAGGTTGGCTATAGCCGATCCAGATATGATCAAGGAGGCACTTTTGAATACGCGTTTGTCGTTTGAAAAAATGAGGTTCGACCCTTTGTCTGCGCTGTTCTTTGGATCAGGATTACTTGCGCTGAAGGGGGAGACATGGGCACACCGTCGTAGGATCTTGAACCAGGTTTTTAAGATAGAGACTGTTAAGGTACGTATAATATAAATACTCTTCCTTTCGAGCTACTCAAGAATATTATAAAGTCAATTACTTGTCCCTTTCGGTACACTTGGGTGGTGAACTCAAAACTCAATAGAGTTAAATAACGTGCAAAAAAACCCTGAAATCGTTTACCCATAGATATCTCTCATAGGGAGTGAAATAATTTGACCAATCACCCCAAGTGTCAAAATGGTGTCACAGGCTTGGGTTCCAGAAATTGTGGCCAGTACCAGGAAGATGCTCCCTCCAAGAGTGGGAGAAAGAAAGAGGAGGGAGAGATGAATTCGAGATTGATGTGCACAAATATTTTCATCTCCTTTCGGCAGACGTTATATCTAGAACTGCATTTGGAAGCAGTTTTGAGGAGGGGAAGAGAATTTTTATGTTACAAGAGCAGCAATTGCACCTTGTCTCTCAATCTATCAGAAGTGTCTACATTCCTGGTTTCAGGTGAATATATTCAAGATTCTCATATTCTTACTTGCGATTCTGACTTTCAAATTGTGGACCTGCGTTTGGACATAATTTTTTTTATTAATTGCTTATTTGTTGGAAGTTAAACAAAGTGAGGCTTTAAAAGTTATACATAAATAAAAAAACTGAAAGTTTAAAGAAAATTCTGATGGCAAACATATTGGTATTCGAAATACTTCAAGTACTTAACTATTTCCTCGGATATATTTCTTTGCCTTGTTGATTACTTTTTCTATCTATATAGGAAAAAGTTTTTCATGCTAATATTCTTTAGGTGAATTGGAATTTTATGGTGTTTTCAAAAGAAATATTTTGGATTTGAATCCCTCACCGCCACCTAAAATGTATATAAAAAATGATTTTTTTTACCTTGTGTTGGCGAAAAATACAATAATAATGGAAATAACACAAAGAGAAACTGAATATTACTTCTGAATATTATTAAGTTGAAGAGGAAATACACAACACTTATTTAGACTGAGGCGCGACACTCGCTCTCTTTAAGGAGATTCAAGACCTTGGTTGGCTAAACTTCGTAACCGGTGCAGACCTTCTCTGACTTGTCTCCCTCAGGATACAACAGCCCAACAAACGTTGTATGATTAGAACAGCTTCTGCACAAAGTGTTCAAGCCCAAAGCTCCACCAGAAAGAACACCCTTCCTTGTCAAGAATCTCACCCTTCCTTGTCAAGAATCTCTTTTTTTTTTTAGTGTGTATTGCTGTGTGTTTTTTTCAGTAACTTGGATTGGATGTTACAAGATGGCCCAAACGGATAGTCCATTAAGTGGGTTAATGGCTCTTTATTTTCCATAATAAAAATGGAGTATTAATTCGGGCCATTTACTCACCAACAGATATGGTAATTATTCTGAATGGACTGTCAAGTAGGAGGATCCAAGAGGCTGATTCATTTTCAATTTTGATACCTCCACTCTTCACCTCCCCCTTGCGCACGTATCTAGCCCATTATCTGAGACAATTCATGTTAGCCCATTAATCACCACAATTAAAAAGAATAAAAAAGTCTCTCTCCTTTTCAATGTGGGATTAAACATTCTCACTAACTCATTATCTTCCATATTCACTCTCATAATCTTTACATTTATTTTGTAACAATTATTCATTTTTATCATATAATATTAAAATGCTCCAACAATCCCCCACTCATTTTAATATTAAATTTTTTAGTTAAAGAGAGATTACCAGGCAAAGACGGGTCACTATGCATCATGAAGGTGTGCTCTGCATTGAACCTTCACTTAGTAAAACAGCGATCTCAACTCCAGAGTCGTAGTGGTCTCCGACTTGAACTAGGACTGCTTACGGGAAATTAAGTGTCACTGCTTACACATAACAACCCAGGTGTTGACATGAGCTTTTATAGCTAGCACTTTACGGCCATGTGCTGATCCCAGTTTCATGAGTGTATTTGAGATTAAGTCCAAATCTCATAGGGAGCGGCCCCACCCCCACACTCACATAGGTGAAATTTTGTCAAGGGTGCTCCTGTAATTCTAACACCCCACTCATATGAGCTACAAATTTCATTAAGAGTTTTTACTCAACCTCTCCACATTACAGGATAAATGCACTTACATCATAGGGATGAACAATTAAAAATTATTTACAAAAGAAATAATTATAAAAAAATAGTGCATTTCTTACGACCATCGTATGATTCGTTTTTCCTATTGAACCCAATTCTCAGGATTTTTGGTCTTTGGGTTGGGTATCCTCATACATGGCTCATGATTCTATGGACTTTAGTCCCATCCCCCTCGATGTATTCCAGACTCTATCTTTTGCCAAGGCCTTGGTAAATGGATCTGCAAGATTATCATTAGATTTAATATAATCCACAGTTATGATGCCACTACTCAAATAAGATCGCACGGTACTGTGCTTTCTTCTTATAGGTCTGGATTTACTGTTGTAGTAACGGTTTTTTACTCTACCAATTGCAGTAGTGCTATCACAATGAATTAATATAGGTGGAATTGACTTTTCCCAAAGTGGAATTTCATATAAAAAATCTCTTAACCAATTTGCCTCTTCACTAGCTGAAGCTAATGCTATTAATTCAGCTTCCATTATTGAATTAGCAATTATAGTTTGCTTTTTAGATTTCCAACAAATAGCACCACTACCTAACGTAAAAATACAACCAGTGGTAGAGAGAGAATCACCTGACAAAGTATTCCAATCGGCATCACTAAAAGTTTCAATCACAGCAGGATACTTTTTATAAAATAAGCCATAGTTTTTGGTACCAATTAAATATCTCATGACTCGCTCAATAGCTAACCAATGATCTTTACTAGGCTTGCTAGTAAATCTGCTAAGCACTCCTACTGCATATGCAATGTCAGGTCTAGTACAATCAGTAGCATAACACAAACTACCAATGATGCTAACATAATCCTTTTGATTAAAAATCTCATCATCATTATTCACAGGAAATAAATGAACACTAGAATCAAAAGGAGTAGCTACACTTTTGTGATCAAGAAAATTATATTTTCTCAATATTTTCTCAATATAATGTGATTGATCAAGAAATATTCCATCACATGTTTTTGTAATTTTCATGCCCAAAATAAAATTAGCCTCACCAAGATCTTTCATATCGAAATGGCTTTTAAGCATATTTTTTGTCTCATTTATAACATGCATATTTGAGCCAAAAATCAACATATCATCCACATAAAGGCTAATAATAACATGTAAATTATTTCATGATTTAGAATAAATACATTTATCACATTCATTTGATTTATAACCATTCTCAATCATGCAGGAATCAAATTTTTCATGCCACTGCTTAGGTGCTTGTTTTAAGCCATATAGGGATTTAGTTAGCTTACATACCTTGCTTTCTTGTCCAGGCTCTACAAAGCCTTCGGGTTGATCCATATAAATTTCTTCCTCTAGGTCCCCATTTAGAAAAGCAGTTTTTACATCCATTTGATGAATTTTCAAATAAAAAATTGCAGCAATAGCAATTAACAATCTAATAGATGTAATTCTTGTTACCGGAGAAAAAGTATCAAAGAAATCAAGATCAGCTTTTTGTTTAAAGCCTTTTGCAACAAGTTTTGCTTTAAACTTATCTATTGATCCATCCGGTTTCAACTTTTTTCTAAGGACCCATTTACAACCTATGGTCTTACAACCTGGTGGAAGATCCACTAATTTCCAAGTTCTATTAGAAATTAAAGATTCCATCTCATCATTTACAGTCTCTTTCCAAAATAATGCATCAGGTGATATTCAAGCCTCTTTTAAATTTTGGGGATTTTCCTCAATGTTAAAAACATAATAATCAGGACCAAAATCCTTTTCAATTCTAGCTCTTTTACTCCTTCTAGGTTCTATTTCAGAATTTTCGTGATTTTTTGAAGTAGAAGAACTAGGTTGTGATAAAATATTTTCTTCACCCCCACTATTTTTAAAAGGAAATTTTTCTTCATGAAAAATTGCATCACCAGATTCAAAAATTATTTTGTTTTCAAGATCAAAAAATCTATAGGCTGCACTATTAATTGCATAACCAAGAAAAGCACAAGTAGTAGCTCTTATACCTAATTTAGGTATTTTAGGGTCAACAAGCCTTACATAAGCAAGACAACCCCATACTCTCAAATATCTCAAATTTGGCTTATGTCCTTTCCACATCTCAAAAGGTGTGGTATGTGACTTTTTATGTGGCACCCTATTCAAAACATGACATGCAGTTAAAATAGCTTCACTCCAAAAATGTAAAGGTGCACCAGATTCAATTAACATGGCATTTGTTAACTCAATTAGAGTTCTATTTTTTCTTTCAGCCACACCATTAGAAGCAGGTGAATATGGTGCAGTAGTTTCATGGATAATTCCCAAAGACTGAACAAATGAGTTGAATGCACTTGATTCATACTCACGGCCTCTATCACTCCTTATTCTTTTTATTTTTCTATCGAATTGATTTTCAACTTCTTTTAAAAAATCTTGAAATTTTTCAAAAGCATCACTTTTATTTTTCAACAAATAAATAGTTGTATATTTTGAGAAATCATCAATAAAAGTGATAATATATCTATTTCCACCACGAGTTAAAATTCCCTCAAATTCGCATAAATCAGAATGAATTAACTCAAGCAATTCGGTATTTCTTACAACACTTTTATGAGGCCTTTTTGTAATCTTAGCTTGACTACAAGTTTCACATTTTTCAAAATCTTTTGATAGTCTTGGAATTAATCCTAAACTACTCATGATTCCCACATATCTACTATTTATATGACACAAACGAGCATGCCAAAAATTAATAGAAGAAAGCATATAAACTGAACTGGTAGATGCTTTATTATTCTCAACATTCAATTTAAACATTCCATCATAAGCATAACCCTTACCCATAAATAATCCCTTTTTAGTGATTACATAATTATCAGATTCCATAGTTTGCTTGAAGCCAGTCTTGTTAAGCAAAAAACTTGACATCAAATTCTTCCTCATGGACGGAGTGTAAAGTACATCTTTCAATGTTAGCACACGTCCAGAAGTGAATTTCAATTCAACCTCACCACTCCCAAGAACCTTGGTTTTGCTAGAGTCACCAAGCATAATAGTTTTTTCTTCTTCAAAAGGAGTGTACAACTTGAACCAATTTTTATCATAGCAGACGTGCCTATTAGCACCAGAATCTGCCCACCACCCTTCAACATATTGCACCATATTGATGTCTGTAATCATAGCCACTAAAGGCTCTTCGGTTACGTTAGCCTGTGGGACAGATTCACGTTTTCTAAATTTGCAAATTCGAGCAATATGCCCACTCTTGCCACAGACAAAACAATATCTATTAAATTGATCTTGTGAAGGGGGTCCTTGGTTCTTATTGTAATTTTTATTCGGGTTTCCCCTTCCTTGAGGTCTACTATAATTTTTAAAGGCTCTCTTTTTAGGCTTCAATTGAGCATTTCTAGGAAAATGATTTTTGGGCATATTATTATTAGATGAAATAAGGTTTACCTTTGTGATGGAATTATCATTGCTCTCTTGTGCCATGAGTGCATCTTGGCCTCTAGCCTCCTCCTCCACACGGATTCGTGTGATCAAAGTCTCCAAGGATGTCTCCTTTTGTTTGTGCCGCAAGGTCTTTTGGAACTCCCTCCAAGATTGTGGTAGTTTATCAATTATGCCAGCTACCACCAAATTGTCTCCAATCTTTATGCCTTCGGATCTCAATTCTGCCACGATTATTTGGAAGTCTTGTGCTTGATCTACCACCGATTTTCCATCCACCATTTGGTAACGGAAAAATCTACTAGCAGCATACTTCTTTGCTCCAGCCTCCTCGGTATCATACTTGCTTTGTAAAGCTTTCCAAATTTTCTTAGCAGAATCATAAGTTGTATCATAATAATTATAAAAATGATCGGCAAGACAATTCAAAAGATAAGAGCGACAATTGTATTCATCTTTTGTATACTTATCTACTTTTTCTAGATGGAGACTATATTCTTCCTCACTCATCTCATCGGTAGGAACCTTTGATGGATTCTTCTCAGTGAGGATGTAGGCGACTTTGAGAAGACTCAAATAGAAGAGGACCTTTCCTTTCCACCTCTTGAAGTGGGCTCCCTTAAAGCGAAAGGGCTTGTTGAGATTTCCAACTGGCTCATTTGGTTTCTCTTGTGTAGGCTCCATGTGTTGAATCTCCTTAAAATTGTTGGTGAAAAATACAATAACAATGGAAATAACACAAAGAGAAACTGAATATTACTTCTGAATAATATTAAGTTGAAGAGGAAATACACAACACTTATTTGGACTGAGGCGCGTCACTCGCTCTCTTTAAGGAGATTCAAGCCCTTGGTTGGCTAAACTTCGTAACCGGTGCAGACCTTCTCTGACTTGTCTCCCCCAGGATACAACAGCCCAACAAATGTTGTATGACTAGAACAGCTTCTGCACAAAGTGTTCAAGCCCAACAAACGTTGTATGACTAGAACAGCTTTTGCACAAAGTGTTCAAGCCCAAAGCTCCACCAGAAAGAACACCCTTCCTTGTCAAGAATCTCTCTTTTTTTTAGTGTGGAGTATTAATTCGGGCCATTTACTCACCAACGGATATGGTAATTATTCTGAATGGGTTGTCAAGTAGGAGGATCCAAGAAGCTGATACCTCCACTCTTTGCCTCCCCCTTGCGCACGTATCTAGCCCATTATCTGAGACAATTCATGTTAGCCCATTAATCACCACAATTAAAAAGAATAAAAAAGTCTCTCTCCTTTTTAATGTGGGATTAAACATTCTCACTAACTCCTTATCTTCCATATTCACTCTCATAATCTTTACATTTATTTTGTAACAATTATTCATTTTTATCATATAATATTAAAATGCTCCAACACCTTGTATTTTCTCAAGTTTTTGCCTACAAAGAATAATAGAGAGAGGTGGAGACTTGAAAAGGAAACACGAAAATCCATTGAGGTAGTGATCGAGAACAATAGCAAAGTGAGAGAAAATTCAAGAAATTTACTCGGTTTGTTAATGTCTTCTCATAAGAATCATAACGGTGAAGAAGAAATATTGGAGGAGGAGGGAATCATAGATGAATGTAAGACCATCTACTTTGCAGGAAAGGAAACAAGTGCCAATCTTTTGACTTGGGCACTCATCCTTCTAGCACAGCATCAAGAGTGGCAAACTATGGCACGGGAAGAAGTTTTCCGCATTTGTGGACACTACGAGCATCCAACTGCTGAGAATTTAAGCTACTTTAAGATAGTAAGTTAAATTTCTCACTGAGTTGCCAATATTCAAATTAAAACATTAATTGCCCGTCTGAAGAGTTTTGATTCTTTTTTATACATATTTTGCCTGAATATTTCAAAACTATAAATGAGTAAGTTTCCATTTCATTTGTTTATGTACCAAAATGTGTGTGCTTTAGAACATAGTTGGGACTCATAGTTGCTGGTAATTTTGGCTTACCGTTTGCACAACGTGATTTTTTTTTTACAAGATAGAAATTATACTCAGCTCCCTTTTTAATATTTACACCTCACAAGCATTTGTACTTGTAAAATGACCATTGCACCAAAAGAATACGGTGGCAACATAATGTTAATTAATTTTAATGCTCACGTTTGTATTCTTTCTGGTATCACAGTCATTAACTTTTTCTATAAATGTTAACCAACCCCCAATAATGACTACGTACTATATTAACTTGGCTTATTTGGCAATCCAAGCAATAACGGAGACAATAAGAATGAACTTAGTTGTCTTGTTTTTGTAATATTCATGTGTCAATGGTATGGTTGGTCAAGTAGTATATATACTCTCATGTTGGATTATAATCTGTCAGTTCGTTTAGACCTCTGTAAACTTAGATTGTTTAACCTAATTAATTAACCAAGTGAATACTTAGTTTTATTATTCAGATCTAGGTTAAAACAATAACAATCATATCATGTAAAGCAGCGGAAAAATAAATAACACAACGATATAATGACTCAGGAAAACCAAACCAGTAAAAAACCTGGGGAGGATTTAACTTAGCTATCCTCAAGGTAAAACTGAATTCACTATGAAAGAATTGAAGTTTACACAATAAGACTTAGACCACTAACATCCTATTGCTACCCAAGTGTAGGAAACTTACTAGCACGACCCCATGATAGCTCCGAGATCCACGGACTCCGTCTTTCTTGAATTCTTCAGTTATCCACAAGCGCACCTGCTTGTATTTCTTGAAGATCTTTGATTCTGCAACTATATGATTTACCAATATCTTGACATGAGTCTTGAGTTTGGAAACCCTAAGTGTATGTGAAGGTAAACACCTCTAAATCTCACAATGAGATTCACAAACACAGCAAAACAGAACACTAAAAACGTGGCTAGGGTTTTCCCTTATATACTTAGGGCAAAACATAAAACCCTATACATTAAATGGATTAGGGCTGAGTTGGAAAATTCTGCAGAAAAACAATCTGCACGACTTTCGATCGATCGAGTCTAATTTTTGATCGATCAAGTCAGGCAGAAAGTGCACAGTGAATTCTGCATAAAACTCGATTCCAACTTTACATGAAGAGCCATACTTTGAGCAAGTCTAACACACAACTTAAAGAATGTTTTGATCATGGTTTGCCAACATTACAAATTGAAGTTCTAATACATTAGTTCCTAATTCTTAGAACCTAACAAACTTCCCTTTTGGCAATCCGTGACAAAACACAGACTTAACAAAAAGCTCAAAGTTTACAAAATGAAACAGCCCATTACAAAATAAAAAGCCACTTAAACAATTCAATCTAACTACTATCTAACAGTTGCAAAATAGACAGCAGCACGACTGAATCAACCTGTATATTCCTGTAACACTTAACAAACACATAAACGCATGTGTGGAAAAAAAACAGGAAATATATAAAAAATAACTTCTTGATTTCACATGACACAAAATAAAGACATATATCATGAATAACATCATAAATATAAATCAATAAGCAGAGTAGCATAGTGAATCAAGAAACATATACATCAAAATGTATCTCAAAAATATCTCATAATCAAGAGCTAAAAAAGTAAATACACAGTGAAGCGCCTAGATACAATCTAATAACTCCACAAGCTCCGCAGTATCACTACTAAATACAAAACTCCTCCTAAAATGAAAATCTCCACAAAAATCTCCTAGATACATAAGAACTACACAATAGAATGCACTCCCCAAAGGGCACTCACTCATCATCAAAAGGAGATGGAGGAGAATGACGAGAATTCGCCAAATCTGCTCGCAATGCACGTAGCTCATCAAGGATGTCCACCAGAAGCTGACCATGAGCCGCCTGAACGGTCACGATAGTATCAAGAGTCCGACGAAGATCAGAAACATCATCAAATGGTGGAGGAACATCAGCAGCAGCAGCAACAGCAAGATCAGAAGACGTCACAGTTGCAGGAGTATCTGTAGAAGAAGAAGGGGGTGGAGTGACACCGGAAGGCTCTACCCTAGGACGCTTAGAGCTAGCTCGAAGTTGAGCAGCCCTTTGCCTCAAAAAGGTAGCACCTATAGGAGCAATAACATGAACAGGCTTAGACGCAGGAAAATCACCTAAACCAAGAAAAAGGAGAATCCTATGAATAAAAACGGGAAAGAATAACGCATGAGCCGTAGAACTAGACCGATGAACCTCGTTCAAAGAACGAAGGAACAAATGAGGAAAACTGATAGGAGCATCAGTAACAAGCGCGTACAAAAACACACATCGCTCAAGAGGGATGGTGTGGACATGAGAAATAGGCCACAAAGAATGACACGCTATCCTAAAGAAAAGGTAATGAAGCTCGGAAAGCTCAGCTGAAGTGATCCGAGGATCAGAACCCCACTGGATAGAAGATCTAGTGATGTATGACAATACGTCATCAAGAGGTGGAGACTCCTCATAAGGAAAAACGGGTCGGTCAACAATGGGCACCCCAAGAGCATCCGACACAACCGTAGGGGTAATGCGATACTCTACACCTCATAACCAAACCTTAACCAAGGTGTTGGTATCATAGATGTGGATAGAGAGGTTCGAATAGAACTCTCTAATCAGGGTGGCAGGAGGAGGAGGATGCTCATACTCGAGCAAAGATAACCAACCCCGACGCTCAAAGTTACGTCTCACCTCAGGATCTACCTCATCTAGTATGACCCTACGCTCAGCCCAGATATGACGTCTAAGATTAAGGGTCTCATAGGTCACTTGGTTTGACTCACTAGGAAACTGATCACTATCAAAAGAAGGTGAAGGGACAGAAGTCCTATGGGCTCTAGTTTTCCTAGGCATAGTGCTAAGGAAAGAAAGGAGAGACACAAAAAGAGAAGAGCAAAGACAAATACCAAGGGCAGACTGCAAGTTAGCTCAGCATTAAAAAAAATATAAAAAAAATCAAATCTATATGATGCATGAACAAAATATGCAAATGATGCATGAACTAATGCAGTGACAAGTTCAAATATAATCCAAATTAACAAAATTGGCTTGAGCAAGCAATTTTTTTATAAAAAAAATACCCAATTTGAAAAACCTAAGTTTTCAAGACACAACAAATTGATAAATTGATCATCACAACAGTTAATTGACATAATATAATGATCAAATTAATCAATCTAACAAGCCAATTTCCTCAATTTCAATCAAATTGAACAAAAACCCCAATTTTATCAATTTCAAGCCCTAGGTTTTCAAATTCGCACAAAGCACCAAACTAATCAAATTAAACCACATGTAGTGCTTAGATAAGGTGTCCCCACAAAAACCCATGATTAAAATTGGAAAGAAACTCCCAAAATCAATTCCAAAATTAACAAAAACCAAAATGCCGAAAATAGCCCAAAAATGCATGAAACTAGAAAATAAAAACAAAGGAGAGGGCAAAAACGTCTTACCGGTCTGGGGAGAGAGAGATTATGCAAAAAGATTTGAAGAAAACGACAAAATCTCCAAAAATAGCTTTGACCGGTTGGTGAGGAGACAAAAGTGTTTGAAAAGAATTTGAAAAGGTGAAGAACGCGTGAGAAAAGATTCTTTATAAAACCACTTAGCCCGATTTTCGATCGATCGAAAAACAGATTCGATCGGTCGAAAATCCTTCGATTGATCCAGAATCAATCGAGAACCGATCGAAACACACAGAGAGTTTACTGAGATTTTTAAAAACATTTTCGATTGATCGAAAAACAGACTCGATCGATCGCAAATCTGGAAAAATGAATTTTTTGAAAATTGAAACAAATTAGCTCAAAATCTCCTCAAAGCATTAAATTTTATGAAAAGAATGCATGAGTATGAGATGAATTGTTTTTCCAAAAACCCATGTTTTCAACCCAGATCTCTCAAAGAAGATTTTCGCATAATATCTCTCAACCAATCAGACAAGCAAACATGTTTTGCATCAATTTTCATAAATATTCAAACTCGGTTGGTCAGGCCAAAAACACACACAATATCATGTACATAGTGTAGCAAAGAATAACTTGTATAGTGTGTGCAACTAGCATAAGCAAGAGAAACATGTGAGGTGATATGCACATATTGATTAATTACAATTTCTATAAAATCCATCACATGAAATTGAAAGAGACTATTATTTAAAGAGTTACATCATATAACTCTCACATCTCCTAGAATAAAAGCTTGCAATCATGTAAGTTTCTTGATTTGCCTCATTATTCAATTTAATTGATTAGAAACTTAATAATATAGCCGGGATAATGTATACACCAATTTTATTTGAATTTATGAGATTATTATAACCCAATAATGTACACACCAATTTTAATAGAGGCTACACCTTATGTTCTTTTTGTGCATGTGCTACACTTTCTCGAGCACAAAATCTTACGATATGCACTAAGGTGTTCATGATTGACTAATAAACAGTGGTGAGATAGTTATTTATGCCTTTCTCAATAAGAACAAGTCCGACAATAAAAGACATGAGACTTCAAGATCAAGATCATGTGATCAACAAATATAGCATCTTCCCACACAACATGCACAACAAAACTTTAGCTAGTAAAGTGCAATCGCCATAAGTGCATCAAAGCTAAACAAGGTACATAAACATGTTATGCAAAATTTGATTGACCAACCTTGTCTTCAGATTCAAAGAAACAATTGCAAAAACACACTTTGCAAAAATATATTTTTATTTATTTATTTTTAAATAAAAAAAATCCTAGAATGAAATGCATGAATGTTATGCAATGCAAATCCTAGAAACAAAGGTCACAAAAGATAGAGCAATGAAGCACAAGGACCATGACAGACAGACTCAATTAGGTTGAGCCTTTTGCATCCAAAACGTTTTAGATGCAATTCTTGCATTGGAGTTATGATTCACATTAGAATTCTAAGCAACTCCAGGATTGGAATAAAGATTTAACACCTTTACCAATTCACCAATAAGTACCAAAGGATCATGTGCTTGGGGCACAGGTACTTTAGGTTTATTTGCTCGCTTTGCAGCTTGCAACTTAAAACAATTTGGACGTATGTGTCCAGACTTTCCACAAAAATGACAAACCCATGCAGGCTTATCATGGAACTTGCCCTTAGTAGAAGTAGAAGCTCTAGAATGAGAAGCTTGAAGATCAACCCTAATCTTCCTAGGTGGAGCAACATCTACAGATTTGACAGGTTCACTCACCAAGGGTTTGACAATCTCACTCTTAAGAGGTTCAGAAGAGGGAACAAATTTAGTGGAAGAAGATTCAAGTACAGAAATACTTTCCTCAAAACCTAAGCCGGTTTTGTCAGAGGGAGACTTTGGAACACTCAGTATGTGATCAAGTTTGGAGCTTGCAGACCTATTAGTTTGTTCTCTAGCAACAGATAATTCAAGTTCCAAACATTTGACTTTATCAAGTAAAAGCATGTTCTCAGTTTTCACATTATTCAAAAGCTCATTTGCATCAAACAATTTCACAAGTAAATTTTTCTTTTCAAGTTCCAAAGATGCAATTTTCTTCAAGCCTAAATCAACATTCATGGCATCCTTTGCAGCAACTTTGCAAAGTTTATTATAGGCTTCTTGTAAATCTGCATTCTCAGAGAGTTCCTCATCAGAAGGGTTCTCTTCAACAGACATGCTTTCATTAACTACAGTAGTAGCAGTGAAAGCAATGAAGTTTTCATCCTCATCACTAGCAGATTCATTGTCATAAACTTCATCATCACTAAGGGTTACAGCCATAGCCTTACCCTTGGACTTCAAGTACGTAGGACATTCAGATTTCAAATGACCATACCCTTGACAACCATAACATTGCTGTCCCAAAGAATTATTAGAAGGTGGACCTACTTTCTCTTTAGGTTTTTCAGTGTTATTGACCTTAGTGGGATCATTCCTCCTAAAATTTCTAGGTTCAACAGTGTTCCAGCCTCTTGCCTTTCTGTTATTATTCCTAAGAAAGTTTCTAAAGTTCTTGGCAAGATAGGCGATCTCTGTAGCAGAGAGTTCATCATCAAATCCACCATCCTCAACATCATCAACAGACTTAAGAGCCATTGATTTGGATTTGTTAGTCTTAGGGAGGTCTAACTCATAGGACTGAAGAGATCCTACAAGTTCATCAACAGGGATGGAGTCCACATCCTTGCTCTCAGTGATGGGAGTCACTTTGGGTCTAAAATCCTCAGTTAAAGATCTAAGAATCTTCCTAACAATTTTAAGTTGATCATAGATTTCACCCAAATTATATGCAGAATTAACAATGTCATTCAGTTTAGCATAAAACTCATCAAAAGATTCATCATCATTCATTCTAATGCTTTCAAATCTAGAGGTTAATTGCTGCAATTTATTTATTTTAACTGTCTTTGTGCTTTCATGCACAGTCTGGAGGATTTTCCAAGCAGTATGAGCAACCTCAACATTAGAGATTCTCTTAAATTCCTTCATGGAAACAGCATTAAAAATAGCGTTCATAGCTTTGCTATTGAAAGCGGCTGCCTCCTTTTGAGAAGTTTGCCACTCACTCACAGGAGTAGTGGGCTTCTCCCATCCGTACTTAACGGAATTCCAAACTCTCTCATCAATGGATTTCAGGAATGCTTTCATCCTTACTTTCCAATAAGTATAATTGTTTCCATCAAAGCGAGGTGGAACAACAAGAGAGTGTCCGTGTTCCATGACAACAGGGGTTAAGGAAGCAAAAAAGATCAAAAGATCAAACACAAAAGCAACCCGCTCTAATACCACTTGTCAGTTCGTTTAGACCCTTGTAAACTTAGATTGTTTAACCTAATTAATTAACCAAGTGAATACTTAGGTTTATTATTCAGATCTAGGTTAAAACAATAACAATCATATCATGTAAAGCAGCGGAAAAATAAATAACACAACGATATGATGACCTAGGAAAACCAAACCGGTAAAAAACCTGGGGAGGATTTAACCTAGCTATCCTCAAGGTAAAACTGAATTCACTATGAAAGAATTGAAGTTTACACAATAAGACTTAGACCACTAACATCCTATTGCTACCCAAGTGTAGGAAACTTACTACCACGACCCCATGATAGCTCCGAGATCCACGGACTCATTCTTTCTTGAATTCTTCAGCTATCCACAAGCGCACCTGCTTGTATTTCTTGAAAATTTTTGATTCTGCAACTATATGATTTACCAATCTCTTGACATGAGTCTTGAGTTTGGAAACCTTAAGTGTATGTGAAGGTAAACACCTCTAGATCTCACAATGAGATTCACAAACACAGCAAAACAGAACACTAAAAACGTGGCTAGGGTTTTCCCTTATATACTTAGGGCAAAACATAAAACCCTATACATTAAATGGACTAGAGCTGAGTTGAAAAATTCTGCAGAAAAACAATCTGCACGACTTTCGATCGATCGGGTCTAATTTTCGATCGATTGAGTCAGGCAGAAAGTGCACAGTGAATTCTGCATAAAACTCGATTCCAACTTTACATGAAGAGCCATACTTTGAGCAAGTCTAACACACAATTTAAAGAATGTTTTGATCATGGTTTGCCAACATTACAAATTGAAGTTTTAATACATTAGTTCCTAATTCTTAGAACCTAACATAATCCTTAAAAGAATAAGTGATTAATATAATATAATTGAACTCAAATTTATTGCCTCAAGCTTTTAGGTCAGGTAATGCTCTAATATGTTTTATTAACTTTTCAATTAAAGTCTCGTCAAGATATATTTGTTTCATGTACTATAAATATTTTTAAGCAATTAACTTTATTTATCTTCCATTAAATAAATGTCAAACCATGTTTTTCATAACCCTCAATTTTTACTTTATAGTTTCTTGCTCTTTTTTTTACAGGTAAGCATGGTACTTAATGAAACACTTCGTCTCTACCCTCCGCCTGTTTTGCTAGCGAGGGAAACATCCAAAAGAGTTATGCTAGGGAAGCTTGATATTCCTATTGGTACACAGCTCTATTTGATCATGATTGCCGTCCATCATGATACTGAGATATGGGGAAAAGATGCACATAAATTCAACCCATTGAGGTTTTCTGAGCCTCGAAATCATTTAGCCTCGTATTTTCCACTTGGATTAGGCCCCAAAATCTGTGTAGGTCAAAATTTAGCCACGGTTGAGACGAAGGTAGTTTTAGCTATGATCATTCAGAAATATTCTTTTGTTTTGTCACCAACATATGTCCATGCACTGATGATGACTTTAAGTTTACATCCTCAACTTGGTGCACAACTCGTATTTAAGAGGATAATTAATTGAGGCTCCTCAGCTTGTGCATCATGCAATTTTTGATCATGGTCCAATTGTTTGGAGATGTATTGTTTTAAATATATAAAAAATGATATGTGGATTTAAGCTATTTCAACTAATAAAATCTTTTGCTATCGAATAAGGGACTAAGTATTGAATTTTGCATATACCACTGCATAAGACAAATATATTATGGTGGATAAGAGTTTGTATTTGATCAAATTTTATTTTCTCATTAGAAAAACTCCTTAATTGGTGTTTTCAAACCGTTCATATATCAATGTCCTCATCATGTTATAATGGACATGAACAGTTTGCTCGTACATGTAGGGTCCTAAACACTTCCTGATCTTTGTAAAAGGACTTCGGCTTATCAAGCTACTTCAATGTCATGGTATATATTGAAAAATAGAAACCCTGAAAAGGCTTAAGACTCATCTCCTCAGCTCAGAGATCCTTTTGTTTTTTATAAAAATATGAAAAATAATGCTAATGAGCTTCTAAATGGCTTTGGATTTTATGGAAAATAAAAAAAGTCTTTATCATTTAGAGAAGTTCATGATGGATGGTGCTATATATGTACATCTATATAATCTTTTATATGTTGTATATATGATCAATAATTTTTTTATTATATAAATAATATACTGTAGTTATTATTTATAGATAAAGTTCTCTTTAAAATTGGAGAAGTGTTCAACACATTATTGTAAGGACACAATTTTGAAGACTAGGCACACGAGCTGGATGGACTCAGGCCCAAATAGTCCTAGCAATGAATTTATAGAGTGTGGATTGGAAAGACTAGATTTTAAGTGAGTTTAAGAATTATTCAGGCGTATTTAATAAACATGAAGACAGAAATAGAGTAGTTATATTATAGAAAACCATCCTCGGCTCAGTCCGAGGAGGATAGTTATATAATTTCTTGTATGCTTACAACTTTGTATCTCTCTTTCTCTCTTTATGACTACTGTTTTACTCCCAGGATTCTTCGATCCTCTTTCTCATTGCCTCCTTCTTTCTTTATACTCCTTTTTTTCCACGTGCCGGTTAGATAATTCCCTTGATACTTGTCCCATCAACTTCGTCTTGAAATCTTCAGATAACAGCTGTAAAAGCTGAAAATCATTGTTCAGACATTTTTTCCTCATTAATGCGGCTAGAGGGTTGGTTGTAAGGCAATTAATGCGGTGGCAACAGTTTTCTTTATAATATCTTTCTATTTTCACCTGTCTTATGTGCTTACAAAGTGCTCATTTACCAGAAGAGTCCCCTAAAATATCATCGTAAATGCCATAATGCATATTCTGGCTTCTCTTTGATTATCTGAGGATGTAATTCACCTTGGACAACTCTTCTCAGTTTACACACTTGCCAAGTACTTGCAAGGCTCGTAGCTAGGCATTTTCTTTGTTATTGACTGTCCTCGGATAGTTATATCTCCTTAGACAAGCCCAGGGCCAAAAATTTATATTTGGGCCTCTGGTTTCTACAATTATTATATGCCAATTAAAATGGATCCATAATAAAATTAGTTTACTCCTTTAATAAAATATTTTGTTTATAAAGAAATTCATGACGCCTAAAATGAATCCATAATAAAATTAGGTAAAACCCTTATTCAAATATTCTGGTTATAAAGAAATTCATGACGGATTATGGATGATAATAATAATATGCATGTCTAGGCCTCCTAGAAAATTAGAATACAGAGAGAGATAGAGAAACGGGAGAGTATGATAAGAGAAGTACGTATTTGAATAGTATTTTCAAGATGATTCTTTAACAAGTGGAGATATAGGGCATGCATGTCTGGCACATGGTCTCTCTCAGCCATGCATGTCTGCCAATTTAACTCCCAAATAAAACTGTGACTGATGACTCACCGAGTTCTAGGCTTCTTGCATAGAATGTAAGCAAAATTTTGCAATATATTTTGTCATCAACATGCACCTTTACAACTACACCATACTTTTTTTATCATTTCACCATGTATCTTCTTTTCATTGTTTTTGTGATTTTCCTAGTTATAGTTCTGAAATTCGTATACTCATTCATATGGGTCCCCTGGAAAATTGAAAATCACTTCCGAAATCAAGGAATAAGAGGCCCTGGCTACCGTCTGATCTTGGGGAACACAGCTGAGTTCAAACAGTTGTACGCTAATGCTGTATCAAAGCCAATTTCGTTTGACCACCACGATGTCCTTCATCGTGTGATTCCTTTTTACTACAGGTGGTCTGTCATGTACGGGAAAACTTTCCTGCACTGGTTCGGGTCAAAACCAAGGCTGGCAATATCCGACCCGGACATGATTAAGGAAGTTCTTGCCAACTCGGATGGATCTTTTGAAAAGGTTAGGCTGAACCCCTTGGCTAAGCTGCTCTTTGGGAAAGGACTTGTTGTGCTTAGTGGTCAAGAATGGGCTATCCATAGAAGGATTGCAAACCGGGCCTTTAACATGGAGCGGGTTAAGGTGACCTCTTTTTATTCTTCCAACCCAAAATGATAAAATATAGATACAGTCGCGTTCAGTTTTTCAATTGAATTCAAATATGTTGTTTGAAATTTAATTATCGTTGAAAGAGATAACTATATTTGTGTCTTTACGGGTCAATGCAACCAATTGAAAAACTTCATGTGCTGTATATAAAGTACTGCACTAAATTAAAGTTTTAGTGTTTTACTTTTTTATCCATCCAAAAAAGAGATTGTGATCTCACCATTTTATAAAAATCCTTCACCTCATTTTTATAGAAAAAGTATGATATAGTCACAAGATAGAATAAAGAAGTAAATAATAATAATAATAATAATAATAATAAAAATAAATACCCTTCTCAAATTGATGTAACTATCGAATTTTCAATATAATTTTTTTATAAAATTAAAAAAAATGATATTCTACTTTTGGCTTGAAATTGACTAGTTAATTTATGAAAGCAATTATCATAAAATGAATGTTATAGATTAAAATTTTATTATATCTATTCATGGGAACTATTCATGGAAAAAAAATATATATTGTTTACTTGTTTCTCAAATGGAGGAAAATTGTCATTAGACCTCTTTCTGGGGGGCTGAATGCCTGAATCATTAAACATGTCCTCATGCCTATTTTTTTAACCACTCACAGAGTTGGGTACCAGAAATTGTGAATAGTACTGCAAATATGTTCAATAAGTGGGACAACAACAGAGGAGGGAGAGACGAGTTTGAAATGGATATGCACAAAGAGATTCATGAACTGTCAGCAGATATCATATCAAGAACAGCTTTTGGAAGCAGCTATGAAGAGGGAAAGCGCATTTTCAGCTTACAAGAGCAGCAAATACATCTTTTCCTTCAGACATTCACAAGTGTATACATTCCTGGGTTTAGGTAACATATTATTAAAGTTACGATACAATATATATATATATATATATATATATATATATATATACCTAACAATATGTTACACGATATAAAGGATAGTTTATCTTTTTATGGATTTTCTAACATTACAATATTGCTTAATCTTCACATGACATTTTATTGTTCAGATTGGATTGGTCTTATTAAGTATTATATACAAGTGTGTGTTTTATCCATGCACAATTAATGTATAATTTGTATATAATACATTGCTCTAAGTTCAACCAATAAGTCTAGATGCATATCAAATTGTGAAATTTTTGTGTGTCAATAACATTGTTGTAGATCTACTCATGAAT
Source organism: Lithocarpus polystachyus (assembly GCA_033629205.1). Classification (NCBI taxonomy): domain Eukaryota; kingdom Viridiplantae; phylum Streptophyta; class Magnoliopsida; order Fagales; family Fagaceae; genus Lithocarpus; species Lithocarpus polystachyus. Next base: position 8,832,554 of record CM066163.1, on the reverse strand, counting down.
TGGAAAATTTGTTCTATCACTGCAACTTCTTATTTTATTTTATTTTATTTTATTGGTTGTGGTACTTCATATAGAAATATGAGTAATGCTAGAAATACAATTTTTTTTTACAAATTGTTGATGTGATAAGTAGTTATTAGTAAATGAAAAAGTGATGTTAATGGTGGGCGTAGATGAAAACCAATAAAAAGTAGGCCACATCACCGGTTTGTAAAAATGTTGTAAAATAGTTTATAACGGTAGCATTACTCATAAAAGTACTGTGTTTTGTGCATGAAAACTATGACTTTTTGTCAGTTCCATTATTTTGTGATTGCCTACCAAAGTATAAACGGCGAATTCTATTAAGGAAGCAATAATAATAATAATAATAATAATAATTAGTCGCTAACCCGTGCAATGCACGAGATAGTTAAATAAAAATTAAAAGTACTTATTTTACTTAAAGGTATATGATTTAAATTTTAAAAATGTATAATATGAAAATGAATGAAAATGACTAATTTTTTCAATATAATGATTTAGAAAAATTCTTTTTCTTTCATGTCATTAGTTTCACATAACACATTCTGACGTGGGCTATTCTATGGTGATAACTTCACATAATATTCAACTGCAATTAAATCTACTATTCACTACTAATCTAATATATGTTATCTTAATAGTAGATTTACAAATTGTATTCTCATATTCTTAGAGCTTGCCACATCATTATTATTATCTATATATAATGTAAATCCGAAAATTTTAACTTGTTAAAAGACTTACGTAAGAATTAATTATTATTTTTAATTAGACCTCACATTAGAATTTTTTTTAAGGACTCACTTTAGTTTTCAAAAAAAAAAAAAAAAAAAGGACTCGCGTAAAAAAAATTTGGATTAAGGAAAAAAGAAAGAGAGAGAGTCCTATTAGGACTCTCTCACTATTTAGTTTAAAAAATTAAAATTTTTTATAAATTAAAATGATAAAAAAAAAAAAGAAAGAAAGACTCATGTTAAGACTCTCTCACTATTTAGTTTTAAAAATTAAATAAAATTAAAAATTAAAATGATGATATGAAAATTTGTGAGAACTTCAGAGGTTTCAGTTTTATATATATATATATATATATATATATATATATATAGATTAATGCGATTTTGACACGTCTTAGGAAATATCTTTTAAGATAATAATCGCCTCCACTAAAAGAATTTGACATGGAGTTTAAGAAATTCATCTCCATAATACAACAAATCAATAACTACAAACAAGATTAATTTTGAAGTTTCTTTCAAAGAGTAAATCTTATAAAACTATGTATTTAAGTAAAACGATGAAAGAAATGAAAGTTACTGGGCTTATGATTGAATGTATCTTATCTTATTATAACAAAATAAAAAACCACCATCCCCTTCAAAAAAAAAGGGAGGGGGGGGGGGGGGGTAAATTGCAAATTATACCCCTAAAGTTTAGGGGTGATTGAATTTTACACCCTGAAGTTTCAAAATTTGGATTTTATCTCCTGAAGTTTGATGATGTTTGGATTTTACACCCTGATGTTTTAAAATTTGGATTTTACCCCCTATATTTTAGAAGTTTTTGGATTTTACTCCTTAAAGTTATAGAGTGTTTGAATTTTACACCCTAAAGTTTCAGAATTTAGGGGTGTAAAATCTAAACAACCCTAAACTTTAGGGAGTAAAATCCAAGTTCTGAAACATCATGGTGTAAAATCCAAACACCCCAAACTTCAGGAGGTAAAATCAAAAGTCTGAAACTTCAGGATGTAAAATCTAATTACCCCTAAATTTTAGAGGTGTAATTTACAATTTACCAAAAAAAAAAAAAAAATCACTATCAAAAAGTATTGCACGCAGTGTGTATGGTACAGAGCCACATTTCCATTTATTGATCTCCTAATTAATTATTTTATTTGTTGAAGTTTGTTATAGGTCCAGATGATTTTTCAATTGAATATTTGGCTTCTTATAAAATGCATAGGTTTTTGCCTACTAAGATGAACAGAGAAAGGTGGAGACTAGATACGGAAACCCGTGACTCTATAAGGATGTTGATTGAGACAAACAAAAATGCAAGTGAAGATTCTAGAAATTTGCTTGGTCTATTTTTGTCTTCTTATAAGAATCAAGATGGTGAAGAAGAAAAATTAGGAATTGAGGAAATCATAGATGAATGCAAGACCTTTTACTTAGTAGGAAAGGAAACAACTGCTAACCTTATAACTTGGGCAATTCTACTTTTAGCATTGCATCAGGAATGGCAAAGTAGGGCAAGGGAAGAAGTGGCTCACAGCTTCGATGACAATGGAGTTCTAGTTGCAGAAAAATTAAATGACCTTAAAATTGTAAGTTCAATTTCTTACTGACTTGTTAACTTTTAAAACCTTGTCTAGAGGAGTTGCAAGTTTTTTCCTTTTGGGGGAATTCAATCATATTTGTGTCAAATCAAGGAAATGTTTAAATTGATTTCACAGGGAAAATTTGTTGATTATATAGTAAGTTAATTTAAAAAGAAATAGAGTGAAGTGAAATAATTACTGAATTCTAATTGCAATGAACAGTCTCATCCTCATTTGTCTCCATTAAGCCTTACTCATAGGGTTTTTGAACTATAGTTATTCACTGAGAATTTATTATATAGGATGGAAAAATAAAGAGGACTACCAAAAAAAATAACTTATCAAAAATAAATCCAAGGCCCATTACCCACAAGAATAAAAAGAATATATGACTGAAAAAAAAATGCATCTATTTCATTCTAGTGTAGTTTTTTGTTTTTGTTTTTGTTTTTTTTTTTTTTTTTGAGAATCTTCATGCTAGTGTAGTTGATATTTAAGCATTAAGTTCATTTATGGAATAATCATACAAATAATAATTGACCGAATTTTCAAAAGGTACTATAACTTTTGATGAAGTATTTTCTTACCCATTCACATTCTTATTATTGCTTTGGCATTTTTAACAGATGAGTATGATAATCAATGAAACACTTCGATTATATCCTTCGGTTGTGTTATTGTTGAGGCAAACAAGTAAGAGGGTGAAACTAGGGAATCTTGACATTCCCATTGACACACAGCTTCATTTGGCATTGATTGCTGCTCATCGTGACACTCAGATATGGGGAGAAGATGCTAATGAGTTTAACCCATTTAGATTTTTGGAGCCTCGAAAGCATTTAGCTTCTTTCTGTCCATTTGGTTTGGGTCCCCGAATCTGCGTTGGCCAAAATCCCGCTTTGTTTGAGGCCAAAATTGTATTAGCCATGATAATTCAACGTTTCTCCTTTGTTGTATCTCCAACCTATGTTCATGCCCCAATGTTGCTTTTAACCTTGCAGCCTCAATTTGGTGCGCAAATACTCCTAAGGAGGAGAATTTCAAGTTGAACATTTGTTTGAGACTTTTTTTGGGATATTTTTTTCTTAATAAGAGGGGTACCCCGGTGTATTTTAATTTGTATTTTTTTAGCATCTAAAGACATTTATATTTTATCTTACTATTCCAATGCGTAAAATATCATAGCATGCTTTAGAAGTGTTTGTTTTCTGACTTAAGATCAAGTGCCATAACTTCCTAAAAAAAAGAAGAAGATCAAGTGCCATAACTGCTGAAAGAAACGAATTTATTTTCTCCAAAGTTATAATGTACGTTCAATTTATACATGTTAGGTTCTAAGGATTAGGATCTAATGTATTTAGAATTTCAATTTGTATGTTGGCAAACCATGATCAAAACAATGTTTAGTCGTGTGTTAGACTTGCTCAAAGTATGGGTCTTAATATAAAGTTGGAATCGAGTTTTTATGCAGAATTACTGTTCACTTTCTGCTAGACTCGATCGATCGAAAATTAGGCTCGATCGATCGAAATTCGGGCAGATCGCTTTTCTGCAGAAAATTCTAACTCAGTCCTAGTCTATTTAATGTATAGGGTTTTATGTTTTGCCCTAAGTATATAAGGGAAAACCCTAGCCACGTTTTTTGAGTTCTGATTGCTGTGTTTGTGAATCTCATTGTGAGATCTAGAGGTGTTTATCTTCACATACACTTAGGGTTTACAAACTTGAGATTTATGTCAAGAGTTGTGTAGATCAATACAGTTGCAGAATCAATAGAGCACAAAGATATACAAGCAGGTACGCTTGTGAATTTGCTGAAGAATTCCGGAAAGAAGGAGTCCGTGGATCTCGGAGCTATCATGAGGTCGTGGTAGTAAGTTTCCTACACTTGGGTAGCAATAAGATGTTAGTGGTCTAAGTCTTGTTGTGTAAACTTCGATTCTTTCATAGTGGATTCAGTTTACCTTGAGGATAGCTAGGTCAAATCCTCCCCAGGTTTTTGCCGGTGTGGTTTCCTGGGTCATCATATCTTTGTGTTGTTTATTTTCCGCTGCTTTGTTATTTTTGCTTATTTGTGTTAACCTAGTTTTAATTAAAATTACCTAAGTTAATCACTTGGCTAATTCACTAGGTTAATCTGTTGGGTTTAAGGGGTCTAAACGAACTGACAAGTGGTATCAGAGCGGGTAGCTTTTGTTTTTGATCCTTTGATCTCTTAGCTGATCCTTGACCCCTGTTGTCATGGAACATGGACACTCTCTTGTTGTTCCACCTCACTTTGATGGAAACAACTATGCATATTGGAAAGTAAGGATGAAAACTTTCCTGAAATCCATAGATGAGAGAGTTTGGAATTCCCGTTGAATACGGATGGGAGAAGCCCACTACTCCTGTGAGTGAGTGGCAAACTTCTCAAAAGGAGGCAGCCGCTTTTAATAGCAAAGTTATGAATGCTATTTTTAATGTTGTTTCCATGGAGGAATTTAAGAGAATCTCTAATGTTGAGGTTGCTCATACTGCTTGGAAAATCCTCCAGACTGTGCATGAAGGCACGAAGGCAATTAAGATTAATAAGTTGCAGCAATTAACCTCTAAATTTGAAAGCATAAGAATGAATGATGATGAATCTTTTGATGAATTCTATGCTAAATTGAATGATATTGTTAATTCTGCTTATAATTTGGGTGAAATCTATGATCAACCTAAAATTGTTAGGAAAATTCTTAGATCTTTGACTGAGGACTTTAGACCCAAAGTGACTGCCATCACTGAGAGCAAGGATGTGGACTTCATTCCTGTGGATGAACTTGTAGGATCTCTTCAGTCCTATGAGTTAGACCTCCCTAAGACTAACAAATCCAAATCAATAGCTCTTAAGTCTGTTGATGATGTTGATGATGGTGGATTTGATGATGAACTCTCTGCTACAGAGATTGCCTATCTTGCCAAGAACTTTAAATATTTTCTTAGGAACAATAACAGAAGGGCAAGAGGCAAGAACACTGTTGAACCTAGAAATTTTAGGAAGAATGATCCCATTAAAGTCAATAACAATGAAAAACCTAAGGAGAAAGTGGGACAACCTTCTAATAATTCTTTGGGACAACAATGTTATAGTTGTCAAGAGTATGGTCATTTAAAATCTGAATGTCCTACATACTTGAGGTCTAAGGGTAAAGCTATGGCTGTAACCCTTAGTGATGATGAAGTTTCCGACAATGAATCCGCTAGTGATGAGGATGGAAATTTCATTGCTTTCATTGCTACCACTGTAGTTAATGAAAGCATGTTTGTTGAAGAGAACCCTTCTGATGGGGAACTCTCTGAAGATGCAAATTTACAGGAACCCTACAATAAACTTTGCAAAGTTGCTGCAATGGATGCCATGAATGTTGAGTTAGGCTTGAAGAAAATTGCATCTCTTGAACTTGAAAAGAAAAATTTACTTGTGAAATTGTTTGATGCAAATGAGCTTTTGAATAATGTGAAAACTGAGAACATGCTCTTACTTGATAAAGTTAAATGTTTGGAACTTGATTTATCTGTTGCTAGAGAACAAACTAATAGGTCTACAAGTTCCAAACTTGATCACATGCTGAGTATTCAAAAGTCTCCTTCTGATAAAACTGGTTTAGGTTATGAGGAAAGTATTTCTGTGCTTGAACCTTCTTCCACTAAATTTGTTCCTTTTTCTGAACCTCCTAAGAGTGAGATTGTTAAACCCTCGGTGAGTGAACCTGTCAAACATGTTAATGTTACTCCACCTAGAAAGATTAGGGTTGATCTTCATGCTTCTTATTCTAGAGCTTCTACTTCTACTAAGGGCAAATTGCATGATAAGCCTGTGTGGGTTTGTCATTTTTGTGAAAAACCTGGACACATTCGTCCAAATTGTTTTAAGTTGTAAGCTGCGAAGCGAGCAAATAAAACTAAAGTACCTGTGCCTCAAGCACATGATCCTATGGTACTTATTGGTGAATTGGTAAAGGCGTTAAACCTTTATTCCAATCCTAGAGTTCCTCAGAATTCTAATGTGAATCATAACTCCAATGCAAGAGTTGCATCTAAGAAGTCTTGGATGCAAAAGGCTCAATCTAATTGAGTCTGTCTGACATGGTCCTTGTGCTTCATTGCTCAATCTTTTGTGACCTTTGTTTCTAGGATTTGCATTGCATTACATTCATGCATTTCATTCTAGGATGTTTGTTTCTTTGATTAATAAAAAAAAAAAAAAATGTTTTTTGCAAATTGTGTTTTGCTATTTTTTTCTTGAATTTGAAGACAAGGTTGGTCAATCAAATTTTACATGTCATATGAATGTACCTTGTTTAGCTTTGATGCACTTATTTCTATTGCACTTTACTAGCTAAAGTTTGCTGTGCATGTTGTGTGGGAAGATGCTATATTTGTTGATCACATGATCTTGATCTTGTAGTCTTATGTCTTTGATTGTTGGACTTGAACTTATTGAGAAAGGCATAAATAACCATCTCACCACTGTTTATTAGCCAATCATGAACACCTTAGTGCATATCGAAAGATTTTGTGCTCGAGAAAGTGTAGTACATGCACCAAAAGAACATAAGGTGTAGCCTCTATTAAAATTGGTGTGTACATTATTGGGCTATAATAATCTCATAAATTCAAATAAAATTGGTGTGTACATTATCCCGGCTTTTATTAAGTTGCTAATAAATTAAATTGAATAATGAGGCAAATCAAGAAACTTATATGATTGCAAGCTTTTATTCTAGGAGATGTGGGAGTTATAGGATGTAACTCTTTAAGTCATAGTCTCTTTCAAATTCATGTGATGGATTTTGTAGAAATTGTGATTGATCTCTATGTGTATATCACCTCACATGTTTCTCAAGCTTATGCTAGTTGCACACACTACACAAGTTATTCTTTGCTAAGCTGTGTACATGATATTGTGTGTGTTTTTGGCTTGACCAACCAAGTTTGAGAATTTCTGAAAATTAATGCAAAACATGTTTGCTTGTTTTTTTTTGGGGTATTGAGAGAAATTTTTTGAATTGAAGAAATCTGGGTTGAATTCATATGTTTTTGGAAAACATCTCATCTCATACTCATGCATTTTTCTCATAAAATCTGATGCTTTGAGAAGTGACTACTCTGAATTTGGTGTGTTTTTCAAAAATTAATTTTTCCAGAATTTCGATCGATCGAAACTGATTTTCGACCGATCGAAAATGTTTCAAATCCACTGTTAAAGTTTCTGGTTGACTCGATCGATCCAAGCTGAATTTGGATCAATCGAAGGTATTTTCGATCGATCGAATGTAATTTTCGATCAATCGAAAATCGTGCTGGATGTTTTTAAAAAGGGAAGTTTTTCAAGTGCCTTTTACCTTTTCAAACACTTTTTCAAATTTTTTCTCCCTACCAACCGGTCAAGGCTTGTTTCTTGGAGATTTTGTCGTTTTCTTCCAAAATTTTTGCCAAATCTCTCTCTCCCAAGTCTGGTAAGTTCTTTTTGCCCCTCCTTTTGAATTTATTTTCATATTTCATGCATTATTTTCATGCATTTTTGGGTATTTTCGTCATTTAGGATTTTTGTCTTTTTGGGAATGTTTTTAAGTGTTTCTTTCTCAAATTACTTATGGGTTTTTGTGGGGACACCGTACCTAAGCTCTACATGTGGTTTATTTTGATTATTTTGGTGTTTTGAGGAAAATTTGAAATTCTAGGGCTTGGAATTGAGCAAATTGGGGTTTTGTTAAATTTGATTGAAATTGATGAAATTGGCTTGTTGGATTGGTAAATTTGATCATTCTATTGTGTCAATTAACTGTTATGTTGATCAATTTGTCAATTTGTTGTGTTTTGCAAAATTAGGGTTTTCAAATTGGGTATTTTTGATACCAACTACATGCTCAAGCCAATTTTGTTAATTTGTATCACAATTGAACTTGTCACTGCATTAGTACATGCATCATTTAATGTTTATGCTCATGCATCATATAGAATTGTTATTTTTTCTATATTTTATGTTGTGCTAACTTGCAATCTGCCCTTGGTTATTTGTTTTTGCTCTTTTCTTTCTGTGTCTATCTCTTTTCCTTAGCACTATGCCTAGGAAAACTAGAGCCCATAGGACTTCTGATCCTTCTCCTTCTTTTGACACTGAGCGGTTCCCTAGTGAGTCAAACCAAGTCACCTATGAGACTCTAAACCTTAGGCGTCATATTTGGGCTGAGTCTCGGGTCGCCCTAGATGAGGTAGATCTTGAGGTGCGACGTAATTTTACATGTCGGGGTTGGTTACCTTTGCTCGAGTATGAGCATTCTCCTCCTCCTGCCACCTTGGTTAGAGAGTTCTATTCGAACCTCTCTATTCATGTCTACGATAACGACACCTTGGTAAAGGTGTGGTACGTGGTGTGGAGTATCGCATTACCCCTCAGGTAGTGTCTGATGCTCTTGAGGTGCCCATTGTGGACCATCCTGTTTTTCCTTATGAGGAGTCTCCACCCCTTGATGACGTCCTGTCATACATCACTGGGTCTTCTATCCAGTGGGGTTCTGATCCTCGGATCACTTCTGCTGAGGTTTCTGAGCTTCACTATCTTTTCTTTAGGATAGCGTGTCATTCTTTGTGGCCGATTTCGCATGTCCACACCATCCCTCTTGAGCGATGTGTGTTTTTGTATGCTCTTGTCACTGATGCGCCTATCAGTTTTCTACATTTGTTCCTTCGTTCTTTGAACGAGGTTCATCGGTCTAGTTCTACGGCTCATGCTTTGTTTTTCCTTGTTTTTATTCATAAGATTCTCATTTTTCTTGGTTTTGGTGAGTTTCCTGCTTCTGAGCCTGTACATGTCATTGCTCCTATCGGTGCTACCTTTTTTAGGCAAAGGGCTGCTCAACTTCGAGCTAGCTCTAAGCGTTCTAGGGTAGAGCCTTCTGGTGTCACTCCACCCCCGTCTTCTTCTACAGATACTCATGCAGCTGGGACGTCTTCTGATCCTGCTGTTGCTGATGTTCCTCCACCGTTTGATGAGGTTTCTGACCTTCGTCGGACTCTTGATACTGTCGTGACCGTTCAGGCGGCTCATGGTTAGCTTTTGGTGGACATCCTTGATGAGCTACGTGCGTTGCGAGCGGATTTGGCGAGCTCTTGTCAATTTCCTCCACCTCCTTTTGATGATGAGTGAGTGCCCTTTGGCAATTCGTCACAAAAAGGGGGAGTGCTAGTTCATTTGTATCTAGGAGTTTTTTTTTTGAGATTTACATTTTAGGGAGAGTTTTTGTTTACTTGGTAGTGATACTGTGGAGCTTGTGGAGTTATTAGATTGTATCTAGGTGCTTCACTGTGTATTATCTTTTTTTTTTAGCTCTTGTTTAGGAGATATTTTTGTTGAGATACATTTTTATGTATATGTTTCTTATTTCACTATACTTCATTGCTTATTGATTTATATTTATGATGTTATTCATGATATATGTCTTTATTTGGTGTTATGTGAAATCAAGAAGTTTTTTTTTATATTCCTTGTTTCTTTCTTCCACACATGCGTTTATGTGTTTGTTAAGTGTTACAAGAATATACAGGTTGTTTTCAGTCGAGCTGCTGTCTACCTTGCAACTGTTAGATAGTAGTTTAGGTTAAATTGTCTAAGTGGCTATTTTTATTGTAATGGGCTATTTCAATTTGTAACTTTGAGCTTTTTGTTAAGTCTGTGTTTTGTCACGGATTGCCAAATGGGGAGTTTGTTAGATTCTAAGGATTAGGATCTAATGTATTTAGAACTTCAATTTGTATGTTGGCAAACCATGATCAAAACAATGTTTAGTCGTGTGTTAGACTTGCTCAAAGTATGGGTCTTAATGTAAAGTTGGAATCGAGTTTTTATGCAGAATTACTGTTCACTTTCTGCTAGACTCGATCGATCGAAAATTAGGCTCGATCGATCGAAATTCGGGCAGATCGTTTTTCTGCAAAAAATTCCAACTCAACCCTAGTCTATTTAATGTATAGGATTTTATGTTTTGCCCTAAGTATATAAGGGAAAACTCTAGCCACGTTTTTTGAGTTTTGATTGCTGTGTTTGTGAATCTCATTGTGAGATCTAGAGGTGTTTACCTTCACATACACTTAGGGTTTACAAACTTGAGATTTATGTCAAGAGTTATGTAGATCAATACAGTTGCAGAATCAATAGAGCACAAAGATATACAAGCAGGTACGCTTGTGGATTTGCTGAAGAATTCCGGAAAGAAGGAGTCCGTGGATCTCGGAGCTATCATGGGGTCGTGGTAGTAAGTTTCCTACACTTGGGTAGCAATAAGATGTTAGTGGTCTAAGTCTTGTTATGTAAACTTCGATTCTTTCATAGTGGATTCAGTTTACCTTGAGGATAGCTAGGTCAAATCCTCCCCAGGTTTTTACCGGTGTCGTTTCCTGGGTCATCATATCTTTGTGTTGTTTATTTTCCGCTGCTTTGTTATTTTTGCTTATTTGTGTTAACCTAGTTTTAATTAAAATTACCTAAGTTAATCACTTGACTAATTCACTAGGTTAATCTGTTGGGTTTAAGGGGTCTAAACGAACTGACAAGTGGTATCAGAGCGGGTAGCTTTTGTTTTTGATCCTTTGATCTCTTAGCTGATCCTTGACCCCTGTTGTCATGGAACACGGACACTCTCTTGTTGTTCCACCTCACTTTGATGGAAACAACTATGCATATTGGAAAGTAAGGATGAAAGTTTTCCTGAAATCCATAGATGAGAGAGTTTGGAATTCCCGTTGAATACGGATGGGAGAAGCCCACTACTCCTGTGAGTGAGTGGCAAACTTCTTAAAAGGAGGCAGCCGCTTTTAATAGCAAAGCTATGAATGCTATTTTTAATGCTGTTTCCATGGAGGAATTTTCAATGCACACAATTTTCGAAAAATGTAGATAAATGTGTGCACATTTTTCATTGAACATAAAAGAATGTGTACATTCAATGTACACAATTTTCAAAGAATGGACACAATTATGTATTTTCAAAGAATGTATATAATTTTTAAAGAATGAACACAATTGTGTATTTTCAAGGAATGTACACAATTTTATACATTTAATGTACATAATTTTCAAAGAATGTACAAAATTTTTGTCACTCAACATAGGCATTTATTAAAGAATATACACAATTTATACATTAAATTAAATGTACACATTTTTAAAGAAAGTACATATCTTGTTACAATGTATACAAATTTATTTTTTATGCATAATTTTATTTTATTAAAATTTAAAATTTTAATATTTCAATGATAATAGCTATTGATGTTAAAATAAAAACATGAAATGTCTCTTTTTAATAGCTATTTCAATTTTAATATTTTATCTTGCAAGAATGAAAGATATGATATAATAAAAACATGAAATTCAACATTTTAAACTTTGAAGTTTGAACCTTGAAATGTCTCTTTTTTTTTTCTTTTTTTTCTTTTTTTGTTTTTTTTTTTTTTTTTTTTGCTGTAGAAAAGTCTCTTCAAACTACCGTAAGTTGTATACATCAACAAATCATAGGTGGTTAGTTATTATTGGTTCAAATTTGAATTTAACACTAAGATTACTTTTTTGCCCCAACAATAACAACCAGTAACAACTTGCCACTTAAGATTTGTTGTAAAAATGTTGTGGACATATCATTTCTCTATATTATATCCATTAAAAGACTAGACCATATATTTTTTTGAATTATGTTAGTACCACATAATTAGGTACAACTTTTTACTACAACTCGCCACATGTCGAGTTGTGATTGGTAAAAATGTGTCCTCACATGACCCGTTGACATATTTTTGCCAATCAAAACTCACCATATAGCAAGTTGTGACACAAAATTATACTCAATTATGTGGTACTAGCATAGCCCTATATTTTTTTTTTTTTTCTGATTGCGTTCTTGCATAGTCAGCAAAACATATATTTTACGATTACATTTTTTCAACGCTTCCTCCACAATCACTTTATGTAACTCCACCATTATTATACTTATACATTCACCTATTCACTAAAAATGTTATGAATATATTATTTCTTTATATTATATCGATTGAAAGACTAAATTCTATATTTTTTTGAATTATGTTGGTACCATATAATTGGGAACAATTTTTTACTACAACTCGCCACATGTCGAGTTGTGATTGGTAAAAATGTGTCCTCACATGACCCGTTGACATATTTTTGCCAATCAAAACTCACCATATAGCAAGTTGTGACACAAAATTATACTCAATTATGTGGTACTAGCATAACCCTATTTTTTTTTTTTTTTTCTGATTGCGTTCTTGCATAGTCAGCAAAACATATATTTTACGATTACATTTTTTCAACGCTTCCTCCACAATCACTTTATGCAACTCCACCATTATTATACTTATACATTCACCTATTCACTAAAAATGTTATGAATATATTATTTCTTTATATTATATCGATTGAAAGACTAAATTTTATATTTTTTTGAATTATGTTGGTACCATATAATTGGGCACAATTTTGTGCCACAACTTACTACATGTCGAGTTGTGATTGATAAAGGTATATCCTCATATAGTTCATTGACACATATTTACCAATCACAACTCACTATATAGCAAATTGCGGTACAAAATTATACTCAATTATGTGGTACTAGCATAACTCTATTTTATTTTATTTTATTTTTTTTCCGATTGCGTTCTTGCATAGTCAGCAAAGCATATATTTTACGATTACATTTTTTCAACGCTTCCTCCACAATCACTTTATGCAACTCCACCATTATTATATTTATACATTCAACTATTCACTAAAACTCTCTCTCTCTCTCTTTCTCTCTGAGATTTCATTTGACCATGCATCTTCTTCTTGTTCTTCTTCTTGTGATTTTCCTTGTCATCCTCTTGAAATTCATATACTCATTCATATGGGTCCCTTGGAGAATTGAGAACCACTTCAAAAACCAAGGCATACGAGGCCCTGGTTACCGTTTGTTCTTCGGGAACACAGCTGAGATCAAACGTATGTACGCTGAAGCTCTATCAAAGCCAGTCCCGTTGGACAACCACGATGTTCTTCACCGTGTGTCTCCATTTTACTACAGGTGGTCAGCCATGTACGGGAAGACTTTCTTGTACTGGTTCGGGTCAAAACCAAGGCTTGCAATGTCTGACCCAGACATGATTAAGAAAGTTGTTATGAACTCAGATGGGTCCTTTGGAAAGATCCAGATGAATCCCTTGGCTAAGCTGCTATTTGGGGAAGGACTTGTTCAGCTTACTGGTCAGAAATGGGCTATTCATAGAAGGATCACAAACCAGGCCTTCAACATGGAGCGTGTTAAGGTGAACTTGTTCACTTTCTTGACTTTTTTTTAAGATGTATGTATATTGATAGAGTTACATGGTTTAACGGTAAAATTTACCGTTTCTCAATAGTTAAAATTTTTGGGGAAATTGATAATTTAACATTGTATCAAAACAGGCCGGAGGCTCTAAGTTCTCTTCTACTCTACCTTTTATTTAAAATTCTATATATTGAGCCTCACTTATAAAAGGTAATTTGAATCTACTGAGCGTATGTTAGAATTATGTGTTTAAAAAAATTAAATTCACTATTTTCCAAAAAGCTTATTCTATTGAGAGAATTGGTAATTAAACATATATACACTGTTATATGTATGTATGTCGGTGTGTGTATACTGTTTCTAACTCGAAGACACAATAGAAGCATCTATAAAATGCATAACTTCTTCTTTTTTCATCTACATATTGTTTTAAGTTCAGCTTTCATATATTTTATAGTTATAATAAGATATGATTATAAGAAATTTGTTAGCAAATGAATGAAAGAATAAGATCCCAATGATATAAACTTATTCAGACTTGTTAAAAATGAAGGAAATGTATAATACAGATGTGGAATATAGTCATAGCCTCTGTTTTTCTCTTCCTTAGAAAAATTCAGTTACCTCTTCCCTCTATAAAGATCATTCACATCATTTTTACAGAGAAAGTATTATATAAGTCACAAGCTAATAGGTGGCTCTTTTTTTTTTTTACCGGAGCAACATACTGAAAATCGTCATAATTGCTTTTCAAATTATCATCTAATTTTGGCTTCAAATTGTCCGATATATAGAAGGAATTTAATTGCCTCTCTCTCTTTATACTATCTGATCCTCTCACTTGTACAGATGTAGTGTCATTGCCTACAAAACCAAAAAAGGCAGTTTCCTTGTATAATTTGCCCTCCACCTAAGCTGCACAAGAAATATGCCCAAAGCCAATCCTAGTCTGTGTGTGTGTTTGTACTTTATACCTCTGTTCCAATTATAAGAATATCATATTCAAGAGAATAAAAATTTGTATCAAAGGTGTTAAGAGTATTGTGGTTCAATGGTATTGCTTAATTCTCTTAAAGAGGAAAACCTAGTTTAAAACCCCCTTAGTGACTTGGTGACTTTCTTTGATAATTTGATAGTTAGTAGATACAACAATGGGGAGAAGGGATTCGAACGTTGGTTCTCCTAAAAAGGAGAGTAGAGTATACCACTAAGGTACAAGTTTCTTGGCAAAAACCCCTTAATGATTTGTTATCCCTGTCTGGCTGTTACAAGAGATATGCACAGGACACCTAAATTATGTGCCAATTTAATTCTACAAGGTAAAAATTGAGGAAAATAGCTTTTATTTCTGGTATTTTATAGATTTTTTTCCCTTTTTTATAATAAAATTTATGAGATTGTGGAAAAAATTTGATGATGGAAAATTGTCTTTAGACTTTTATTTTTGGCTCATTCATTAGACATGTTAGTAGTGAAAATCTGACCACATGCCTTTTTAAAAAAAAAAAAAAAATTCTCACAGTGTTGGGTACCAGAAATTGGGGCTAGTACTGCAAAGATGTTCAATAAGTGGGATGAAAATAGAGGAGGGAGAGATGAGTTTCAGATGGATGTGCATAAAGAGCTTCATGAACTCTCAGCGGACATCATATCAAGAACAGCTTTTGGGAGCAATTATGAAGAAGGAAGGCGCATTTTCAACTTACAAGAGCAGCAAATATATCTTTTCTCCCAGGCGATCAGAAGTGTATACATTCCTGGTTTCAGGTAACATATTGTTCCAATTTCTAAGTTCCAACCTCTAGTGTAACTTCCTTTTTTTGGTTGTTGTGAATTTTGTGATGTATGCCATATATAAGTATTGTGGTTTATGACTGATGACTCATGCTTTTTTGTCAATTCTATTAACTCTCTAATACCCGAAAGTGTAAACAGGAAATTCATATTACTAGCGTAGGCAATTCTTTTCCTCTGTCTTGGTTAACTATTTTCTCATTGACTGGATCCTAGCTTTGCTTATTACAATGTTATGGCTTTAATTCAATGGAACATGGGCTTCATCATTTTGAAATAGGCCAAATGAGTTTTCATAAAGTCTTTTATCTTCTTATTATAGGTCCACTGATGTGTTTCAATTGATTCTTTGGTTTCTTATAAATGCATAGGTTTTTGCCTACTAAGATGAACAAAGAAAGGTGGAGACTAGATAAGGAAACTTGTGACTCTATAAGAATGCTAATTGAGACGAACAAACATGCAAGAGAAGATTCAAGAAATCTTCTTGGTCTATTTTTGTCTTCATATAAAAATCAAGATGGTGAAGAAGAAAGATTAGGGATTGAGGAAATCATTGATGAATGCAAGACCTTTTACTTTGCAGGAAAGGAAACAACTGCTAACCTTCTAACTTGGGCAATTTTTCTTTTAGCATTGCACCAAGAGTGGCAAAGTAGAGCACGGGAAGAAGTGGTTAGCATATTCGGTGACAATGGGCTTCCTGTTGCAGAGAAATTAAACGAACTTAAAATTGTAAGTTCAATTTCTTACTTACCCTGCTTTAACAGCATGGTCTAGTGGAGTAGCAATTTTCATTCATATATCAATCACATTTGTGCTAAAGGCAAGGAAAACTTTCTATTGTTATCACAGCGAAAATTTATAGCACAATCCTTCCCAGATTAACAATAATTATCCTTAAAAAAAAAAGCACTATGTAATTTCAACAATCAATTTATGTCAATTATTCCTTGTTCATTCACATACTTATTATTGCTTTACATTTTTTGACAGGTGAGCATGATAATTAATGAAACACTTAGACTCTATTCTCCGGCACCGATGTTGTTAAGGCAAACATGTAAGAAGGTTAAGCTAGGGGGCCTTGATGTTCCTGCTAACACACAACTCTATTTCTCCATGACTGCGGTCCATCATGACATCGAGATATGGGGAAAAGATGCTAATGAGTTCAATCCATTTAGATTTTTGGATTCTCGAAGACATTTAGCTTCTTTTTGCCCATTTGGTTTGGGTCCCAGAATCTGCGTAGGTCAAAATCTAGCTATGGTTGAGGCCAAAATAATCTTAGCCATGATAATTCAACACTTCTCTTTTGTGGTATCACCAACCTATGTTCATGACCCAATGTTGCTTGTAACCTTGCAGCCTCGACATGGTGTCCAAATACTCATGAGGAGGAGAAGCTGAACATTTGTTTGGGACTCTTTAAGAAGGGTGTGCTTCAATTTGTATGCTAAAGCTTATGTTTTATATTACTATTCATATGCATAAAAGATTATAGCATGCAAAAGAAGTATCTGTTTTATGGCTAAGATCAAGTGAAGTAACCATTGAAAGAAACAATTTTAGTTTCTTCTCTAAGACCTTGCTTTTCTTCTAGGGGTTGCCGACGGAAGCTTTTTTCTTGTTGTACAAGGCACATGGTTGGTAAGCCCCTTGGGTGGGCTATGGATTTAGGGTGGTCTAGAAAGAAAAAATAAATAAAACAAAGAAGGATGGCAAATGAGAATAGAGGTGGAAGAGATTATCACTGACAGGAGAGGAGGATGAATATGTCAAGTAAAAGAGGATAATATGAAGGAAACAATGAAAATAGGAAAACTTTGCATCATAGGAAAACTTTTAAAGAACAAAACATTCCGTGCAGAGCTACTGAGAGAACAATTCATATATGTACCTGAGGACCGAAGTAGCAGCTGACAAACTAATGTCATTTATCAAAAATCTAGCGGTGCTCTAGGGCTATGACAGGAAGATTTAGGCCTCAGCTTCTCCGAATTAGCTTCTAAGGTCTAAAATGATCTAAAATCGTATTTCAAAAGCAAGATTTCAACTTACACAAATTATCACATTAACATCTTTGAGTCAACGCAAAACATTATATAAACGTGTTTTTAAGACATGATTTCAAGGGCTAAAATCGTGTTTCCAAAATATTATTTTAGATAAAAGGCTAATTTCACAAATAATTTTTGTTTTGACAAATTCACTATTTTGCATAAATCCTAAAGACATAGGAGCGATGAAAATAAAAATTTGTTCCTAATTTTCTTAGACTTGGATATTTCCCCTTTTTGTCATTTTCACAAGCAACTAATATACTTCTTAGAGACCGAGAAAGAAATTGAGTGTACCTAACTAATAACAGCACATCCAAATCCAACATAACTCGAGCAAAAAGGTATAACAATCCGAAATCCGACAACCTCCGAGTGTAGCAAAACCATGCCGCACCTCCATGAATTTCTTGGTCCCTCCCAGACCTCGCAATTGTACCCAAGTTTTAGTTCACCAAATCTATAACCAAAAAGTGCTACAAATTTGAAGTTTCAATAATCAGCCAATCAAGTATAAATTCAGAGAACAAAATTGTAGCCAGAAACAAAATCACAAGCTGTTTGAAATTCTACCTAGTGAGCCAAAAAAAAAAAAAAAAACCAAACAACCACCAAGCTTTTTACTTTTTAGCCCATATAATTAAAATAGGTTATATTATATTGAAAATTTGAAGGACCAGGTCATGACATTGCCAATGTACCAGTCCACTTCGTTCAGCAAAACATATTTTATTTCAACACCCTCTATGTCTATGATCACTGATCACTAAGCAACTCCACCATTATTCTACATTCCCTAAAAGTCTAAAACTCTCTCTCTCTCATATCACTATGCTTCTTCTTTTTCTTCTAGTAGTGATATTCTTCCTTGTCATACTTTTGAAACTCGTTTACTCGTTCATATGGGTCCCATACAGAATTGAGAAACACTTCAAAAGACAAGGCATCCGAGGCCTGGCTACCGTCTGATCTCGGGGAACACGGCTGAGATCCAAACTATTTTCGCTGAAGCTCTATCAAAGCCAATCCCATTGGGCCACGACATCATCAACCGTGTGGCTCCTTTCTACTACAAATGGTCAGTCATGTACGGTAAGAACTTCTTGATCTGGTTCGGGGCAACGCCAAGGCTGGCAATATTTGACCCGGACATGGTTAAGGAAATCCTTACAAAGTCAGATGGGTCCTTTGAAAAGATCAGTTTGAACCCCTAGGCTAGGCCACTTTTTGGTCATGGACTTGCTGGGCTTAGTGGTCAGAAATGGGCTATCCATAGAAGAATAGCAAACCAAGCCTTCAATATGGAGCGTGTTAAGGACCTAAGGTAAACTTTTTTATTCATCATACAAAAAAAGAGATTGCGGAACAAGTTTGATAGATACAAATTTCTAATTGGACAAAGTATTTGGTACCACCTTCACAAAAATAAAAAATAAAAAATAATATAGTTACATATTTTTAATTCGTCAGATTGTATGTTATTTACGTTTTTATACCAAATTTTGTGATAATAAAATATTACTTATTATTCAATTCATAAATATATTTTTTATGTATAATTTTAAATTATAAAATCTTTTAATTTAATTTTAATATTTAATTGATGATATAATTATTGATATTTTTAATTTTTTAAAATTTTTTTAAGTACGAACGATATAAGAAGAAAATTTAATTTAATTGCGAATTTGATAAAATTTACAATAAAAAGGTCTTTGTCATCTATTATTAGTCGTGACCATTCTTTTTTTGTTTTTTAATTTATTTTTAGTGTTGGGTACCAGAAATTGTGGCCAGTACTGCAAAAAGATCTTTGTCCTCTGACATTAGTCGTGACCATTCTTTTTTTAAAATTTAATTTTACAGTGTTGGGTACCAGAAATTGTGGCTATTACTGCAAAGATGATCAATAAGTGGGATGAAATTAGAGGAGATAGAGACGAGTTTGAGATGGATGTGCACAAAGAGTTTCATGAACTCTCAGCAGATGTTATATCAAGAACAGCTTTTGGAAGCAGTTTTGAAGAGGGGAGGCGCATTGTCAACTTACAAGAGCGGCAAATAATACTTTCTCTAAGGCTATCGCAAATGTGTACATTCCTGGGTTCAGGTAAACAGATTGAATTTGTTCCAACATCTAAATTTCAACCTCAGTGGACAATCTGTACATTATGATATTGGTGTGACTTTACTTTCTCGGTGGTTGTGGTTTGACATAAAGCAGCACTGTGGTGTATGATTGATGACTCATGCCTTTTGTCTCAATTCCCTTAATTCTATGATTGCCTGCCGAAGCATAGACACGAAATTTTGTTAAGAATGAGGGTCAGTTTTGAAAGGGCAAAGCTTCTGTGATCGTTGGATGACACATATGATGTGGATATCGTGTCACATCCAATGTAATATAGTATATGTCACGCAGGCCAAGCCCATTTTCAATGCTAATTTTTTAAGGTGAGTATTGCTTCACACAAAAGGCCAACAAAGTCATTCATTGCATATTCTAAGATAGAATCTTAGGAAATTCTCATTGGCTACGATAATGAATTAAAATGAAAAGTTCCATTGGCTACTATCCAATCCATCTCATACTATTTCAAGAAAATAAGAAATTACAATCCAAGTGCACCACACTGGCTTGTATTCTAGAACTACATGTTCATATATTCTCTTAATTATTTCATTTGTTAGTATTTGTGTGACTTATTATACCCACTAAAGAATTTGTTAGTATTTATGTGGACAAAGTCTATTAAACACTATCAAAAAAAAAAAAAGGGTCTATTAAACACAACTCACTTCCTTCCGCTTTTGTTCATAATCTAAACTACATTTTTTTAACAAATTCATACTAGCATAGGTTGTTCCTCTCTGACTTGGTTAACTATTTCTCAATGATTGGATTACGACATTATCCCTGCTTTTGCTTACTACAATGAAATATGACTTTAATTCAATGGAATTTGGACTTCATCCTTTTGAACTAGGCCAAATGAGTTTTGTTTTTGTTATAGGTCCAATGATGAGTTTCAACTGATTCTTTGGCTTCTTATAAATGCATAGGTTTTTGCCTACTAAGATGAACAAAGAAAGGTGGAGATTAGATAAGGAAACTCGTGACTCTATAAGGATGCTAATTGAGACAAACAAAAAGGCAAAAGAAGTTTATCAAAATCTTCTTGGTCTATTTTTGTCTTCTTATAAGAATCAAGATGGTGACGAAGAAAGATTAGGGATTGAGAAAATCATAGATGAATGCAAGACCTTTTACTTTGCTGGAAAGGAAACAACTGCAAACCTTTTAACTTGGGCAATTGTACTTCTAGCACTACATCAGGAATGGCAGAGCAAGGCACGAGAAGAAGTTGTTCAAAATTGTAAGATCAATTTCTTACTGGCCTACCAACTTTCGAAACATTGTCTAGAGGAGTTGCAAGTTTTTTCTTTTTTGGAATTCAATCATATACTTTTGTCATAATCATAAAAAGGTTTATGTAGTTATCATAAGGAAAATCAATAAGTTATATTACTATTTTCAAGTTACAAAGTATATTCTCATTCTTATTTTGTATCCATTGAGAACGAACTTCTTTTATTTACTGAGAATTTGCTTTGCCTTGTTTTTAACATGTGAACATGATAATTAATGAAACACTTAAAGCATTAGCACTGGGAATTGCAAATGCCAAATGTAAAGAAAATATGGCATTTTAAGCCCAAAAACCTCAGCATCTGGAATTGTAAAAGCCAACAATTACAAATTTTTTTGCAATTATGCTACAGTGCAATTCTACATGTAGAATTGCACTGTAGCACAATTGCAAAAGAGAATATTAATATTTTATCTGTCTCTCATCTCTCATCTTTGTCTCTCCATCCTTGAAGCTTCACCAAACCGCAACTCGCAGCATAGCCAACCTAGCACCATAGATTAGACACCGAACCATCGCTGTAGCCAGACACCAAACCACCATTGCTACCCCGCAGCCCAAGCAAAAAAACCCAGCACCACAACCACGACCCACTGCCCACGGCCAAACCCACAAATTTGACCCCCATAACCAACAAAAACCCACCGCCGGAGCACAACCAACAAAAACCCATTGGATCACAACCAACAAAAACCCATATCACGAATTCACAATCCACAACCCACGATCCACAACTGGAGCATAGACCCACGATCCACAACTGGAGCATAGACCCACGATCCACAATCGGAGCACAGACCGGAGCACAATCAAACCCAGATAAGTAACAGAGAAGTGAGATAGGAGAGAGAGAGGAAGGAATGAAAAAAATGAGAGAGGACGAATAAAAGAAATATTTTTTATGTTTGCCTTTTGGACTTAAAAAATAATATTTTAATAAAATGGTAAAATAATAGAGTTTTGGGATGTTGGAGGTATTGTAAAATGAAATGGTATAAGTGATAAAATGACTTTTTAAGATGGTAAAATAGAGTAGAATTGCAATTCCCAGTGCGAATGCTCTTAGACTATATCCTTCAGCTATGACGACGATAAGACAAACATGTAAGAAGGTTAAGCTAGGGAACCTCGACATTCCTACTAACGCAGAGCTTTATTTGGCCTTGCCTACAATCCATCATGACACTGAGATATGGAGTGAAGATGTTGGGTGCGTGGCACCTAGTGGGTCCAGCCCACTTGCTTGCCACTCTTGTCAAAGCTCATTTATGAGCTTGTCTTCTCAAGCCCAACAAAATTAGCTTTTGGTTTAATGCAAAGCTGATGCAAGGCGTGTCTAACACGCTGAAGGAATAGGGTTAGCAATTTATATCTGACTCCTGGATACTCAGTCCGGCCCGACCCGACCCCAATAGGTCAGATTCTACCTGGCCTGATAAATTATAGGGCCGGGTATAGGTTTTTTTAAAAAAAATCCGAAGCGGGTTCAGGTCGGGTCCGGGTTTTATGCATACCCGGCCCAAACCCGACCCGTATACACATAATATTAAAAAAAAAAGTTTAAAACCCTAGTACTATAAATACCCTCTTTTCCTTTTAGATTTTATTTTCTAAAAACTAACCTAACCCTCACCTCTCAGCCGCCCCCCCCCCCCCCTCTCCCCCTCTCTCTCTCTCTCTCTCTCTCTCTCTCTCTCTCTCTCTCTCTCATTGCCGGCCATCCTCCCTCGCCCTCAGACGCTCCTCTCACAGCCATGGCCTCACTCAGCTTCACGGCCCCACGGCCTCGTTTCGCCTCACCCTCCACTCACGGTGTCACTCCGCCTCGTCGCCCCTTACCTCTCTCAGCCGCTTCTCACCTAGTCACCTCACTCTCATTCACTCACCAACCCACCCTCACTCTCATCACGTGGTGATTGTTGTTTTTCACGGAGGAGCGCGAATCTTGTGGTGGTTGAAGTTTGTCATGGAGGAGCTCGGGATTGTTATCGGAGCATACGATTGTTAAATCAGAGAGAGATTTGTATTTTCTGTTTATGATTTTTGTTTTTTTTTATGAGTGAAAAATCTGTATTAACAAAGAAGAGCTAAAAAAAAAGAAGCTGATTCGTGTTTCTATTTAGATCGGAGCATAGGATTGTTAGATCGGAGAGAGATTTGTATTTTTTGTTTATGATTTGTTTTTTTTTTTTTTATGAGTGAAAAATTTGTATTAACAAAGAAAAGCCAAAAAAAAAAAGAAGATGATTTGTGTTTCTATTTATGTTTGGGTTTATGATTTGTGTTTTTTTTTTTTAATGAATGAAGAGTCTGTATTAACAAAGAAGATAAAAAAAAAAAAAAAAAAAAAAAGGCTGATTTGAGTTTATGTTTGGGTTTGTGATTTGTGTTTCTGAATCAGTGGTTATGATTCCTGGATGTAAAATTGATTTTTTTTTTTTTTTTTTTTTTATGATTGGGTCGTATTGGGCCACGGCTTTTGATTAGGCTCAGAAACGGTTGGACGAGGCCCATGGAGCTCGATGGGGTTGGTTCGGATTAAAAAAACCCATTTATTAAACGGGCCGGGTTCGGGTAACAGGTAAAGACCCGAGGATTGGGTTCGGGTATTAAAAAACCCGGTCCGAACCCAACCCATTGCCATTTCTATGAAGGAAGAAAGAAAAGACAAACACAAAAGGCAAAGGTCATTTGGCCTTGAAGAGAGAGCTGAAACAGAGAGCCTTTTTGGCTATTGTGTGTGAGTTCCAAAGTGAGCAAGACACAGAGAAAGAAAGAGCCGAAGTAAGAGAGCCATTCGGCCATTGTGAGAAAAACACAAGTGAGGCAAGAGAGCCATTCAGCCATTGTGAGAAAAACACAAGTGAGAGCTTCAGGAGGTGCTGTTCGAAAAGATAGAGAGAAAAACAGTGAAAGTGTGAGAGAGTGAAAAAGAAAAAGGAGACATTTTTCTATGCTCTAGTTACACACAAGGAAGATAAATTGGTGGAGTTATCATGGAGTCTTTGAGTGCTACAACTACGGAGAGTTGGTGTATTTAGATGAAAATTTTGCTACTAGCTTTGTGGTGAGATTGTATTTACTCCTTGAGATTTATTTGTTGTATATCTCTATTTCATAGTGGATATTTTACGGAGCTGCCCCGTGGTTTTTTCCTCTATACCGGAGGGTTTTCCACGTAAGATTTGGTGTTCTTGTGTGATTGTGTTTATGTGGTGCTTGTTGAAATTTTTGTTTCCATAATATTGCTATTGCTTGGTAGTCATTAATTTTAGTTCACACATAGACATAGAAGGGATTAGGATTTTTCCCCAACAAGTGGTATCAAAGCTTTTGGTTGCTTGGGTTTGATTGTCTTATGTTGAATTAAATGGAGAATATGACTATGAATACTATGGTTAAACTCTCGGCATCGAATTATTCGATATGGAAGCCGATGATGGAGGATGTCCTTTATTGCAAGGATTTACATGACCTTATTGAGGGTGATAGTGCCAAGCCTAGTAATATGTCTGATAGAGACTGGGAGAAATTAAATAGAAAAACTATCAGGTGTATTAGACAATGCATCGATGTCAGTGTTTTTCACCATGTGTCTCAAGAAACAAATGCAGAGGTTCTTTGGGAAAAATTAAAGAGTCTTTATGAAAGAAAGACAGCTCAAAATAAAGCTTTTATTGCTAGAAAGCTTGTGGATTTGAAGCTTAAGGAGGGTAAGTCCATTGCCGAGCACCTTAGTGAGTTTCAAGACTTGGTTAATTAGATGGTTACAATGAAGCTAGTTATAGATGATGAGTTGCAAGCTTTATTGCTTTTGAGTTCCTTACCCTGACAGTTGGGAGACTTTGGTAGTGTCACTTAGTAATCCTGCTCTGAAAGGTGTGTTACAACTTGCCATAGTTAAAGATAGTTTGCTTAATAAAGAAACTAGAAGAAAGGATATGGGCAAGGATATTGCATAGGCTCTTGTCACAGAGAACAGAGGGAGGAGTAAGAGTAGAAATTATAAGGGGTGATGTAAATCCAAAAGTCGGTCAAAGTCGAAAGGAAAATTTAAGTGTTTTTACTGTGATAAAGAAGGTCACATAAAAAGAAACTATAAGGCTTGGAAGAACAAACAGAAAGAGGATAAAAATCAGAAAAAGGCGGATGATGAAAACACCGCTGCTGTTATAGTGTTGGAAGATGAGGTCCTAGCTAGAGGCAATGCCGTGTTATGGTCAGGGTGTTCCCAGGAACACCCTGACCTGATCATTTTTTTTATATATAATAATTAATTTTTTTTGTTTACCCTTAAAAAAAATTAGGAACACCCTCAATAAAAATTAGGAACACCCTCAAATTAAAAAAAAAAAAATTATTTGTTTTACTTTCAAGAAAAAAAAAGCCCAAAAAAAAATTGAACTAAAATTTGAAAAAAATAAATTGTACCAAAGCAAACAGCAAGCCCACGAATTCTTAAAAAAAAAAAAAAAGGGACTACAAACACAACCAACATCAAGCCCAATAGTAGCAAACCCACGGATTCTCAAAAAAAAAAAAAAAAAAAACCCAATAAAGGCTAAAGCAAACCCTAAGAGAGGAGACACTCAAATCCTTCACAGTCACCCTAACATCCTTCGCCATAGACCTAGGCTTTATCACTTTAGCGATCTCGATGACATCGTTGAGCGAGATGTTGTCGTTGTGGCGCTCCGACTCCTTGATGTTCTTTGTCTTCTTCCTGTCGTGCTCCAGCTCCTTCAGCGCCTTGATGACTAGCGTGGCGGCGGAGGGCACCACGGACTGACAAACACCTTGGCCTGATGCCTAACGATTTTACCATTCTGAACCGTTAGCTTGACCGTTACGTGGAGATCGGCGATGGCAAAAGCGAGATCGGCGACAGTATTTCAGTTCTCTCTCCTTTTCTAGTCTCATTTCTGCTCTAATTCTCTCTCTCTCTCTCTCTCTCTCTCTCATACTCAATTCTCATAGTGTCTGACTTATGTGTTTACTGAGACTTATCTTTTGATAATATACTTATATAAATTGCTTACCTTTTCAGTGTCTTTTGTTGACAATATAAATTGCTTAGCTTTTTACTATTTGTCTTCTTTTGACAATATAATCTGCTTAGCTTTTTACTATTTGTCTTTTTTTGACAATATAAATTGCTTAGCTTTTTACTGTTTATGTAAGTGTATATAAATATAAAAATATGTAATTTTGTTGAAATTGCTGATCGGCTCTTGTCTCTTAGTGTGGGGGTGGATGGGGCCGTGGCATTGAATTAGGGTAGTGGTTTGTGGTTCCTTAAAAGTAAGTAAATACACATTATAAAAGACCAAAAAAATAATAATAATAATAAACTATGTTAAGCAGTTTTGCAGTGGGTTGATATACATATATACACTTTTATTGTACAATTTTTAGTTGTTATTTTTCATTATTTAATTACAATTTTTTATATTTATGTTTTAATATTCTAAAATAGTAATTGTTATGTAATAACAAATTTGAGTGTCAAAAAAGAAAAAAGAAATGATTTGTTTTATTTGAGGTTCACTTATTTGGATTAATAATTTTATGTTGTATAAGAAAATATAAATATATATTATTTTTAATTTTTTTAAGAAACCCCGAAACACCCTAAAACGGTACATCGAAATAGATCGGTGCCAAAATATTCCGTTTCACAACACAAACTAAAACAAGGTCCAAAACGGTATTCATAACATTGCTTTCAAGCAAAAAAAAAAAAAAAAAAAAGCTAAAAAAAATTTTTGAACTAAAATCTAAAAAAGAAAAAATTTTAACAAAGAATTTGAAGAAAAAAAAATTGTAACAGGATAAGCCCACTCAGGAACGCCCTGAGAAAAATTCCTGGAGTCGCCACTGGTCCTAGCCATAGGACAAGATGATTGTTGTACAGTTTCAGATCCTTATGTTGAATGAGTGATTGATTCAGCTGCTTCTTGCCATGTCACTCTAAGAAAGGAGTTATTCACTTCATACAAAGCAGGAAACTTTGAGAGAGTGAAGATGGGTAATGATAGTTATGCAGACATTGTGGGAATTGGTGATATATGTGTTAGGGCTAACACTAGATACACCCTGATTTTGAAGGATGTGAGACATGTTCCGGATATTCTCCTCAATTTGATTTCCACTCATGTTCTTTATAAAGAAGGCTATGGCAATTATTTCTGTGATGGAAAATGACAGCTTAGCAAAGGATCATTGGTGTTTGCTGGAGGAAAGATTTGTTGTATGCTTTACAAGACACAAGTAAAGTTGTGCAAGGATGTTGTTAGTGTAGCTCAGGAGGATTTTTCGCCTAACTTGTGGCATAGGCGGCTAGCTCACATGAGTGAAAAAAGGTTACAAATTTTGGCAAAGAAGTCTCTCATTCCCTTTGCCAAAGGTACGTCACTAAATCCTTGTGACTTTTGTTTATTTGGTAAACAACATAGAGTTTCATTTAATATACCCTCTACTAGAAGACCAAATGTATTAGATCTTGTTTATTCTGATGTATGTGGTCCTGTTGATGTTGAGACTTTAGGTGGCAATAAATATTTTGTTACATTTATTAATAATGCTTCACGAAAGGTGTGGGTTTATGTTTGAAAACTAACGACCATGTTTTTGAGCACTTCAAGAAATTTCATGCCATGGTGGACAGAGAGAAAGGGAAGCCTTTGAAATGTTTCCGTAGTGATAACGAAGGTGAATACACATCTAATGAATCTAAGAGTTACTGCTCCGAGAAAGGCATTAGACATGAGAAGACAGTTCCTGGTACCCCACAGCAAAATGGTGTGGCAGAAAGGATGAATCGCATTATTGTTGAGAAGATCAAATGTATGTTAAGAATGGCTAATCTGCCTAAGTCATTCTGGGGTGAAGCTGTTGTGACTGCATGCTACCTAATTAATAGATCTCCATCAGCTCCTTTGGGTTTTGATATTCCAGAAAGAGTATGGACAGAAAAAGATGTTTCTTACTTTCACTTGAAAGTATTTGGGTGCAAGACATTTGTACATATGCCTAAGGAACAAAGATCGAAGCTTGATAGCAAATCCATTCCTTGTATATTTGTTGGATTTAGAGATGCAGAATTTGGCTACAAGCTATGGGATCCAAAATAAAAGACGATGATCAGAAGTCGAGATGTAATTTTTTATGAGAATGAAAACTTGGCAGACTTTGAGAAAACTGAGAAGCCTAAAGTTACAGTTGAAGGTGTTCCTGATCTTACACCTACCTCTTCTTCCTTAAATAATGTCACAAATAGGGAAGAGGTACAAGATGAGAATTATGGTGATGAACCAATTGAATTTGATGTTGATGAGCTAGCAGGTGTTGATGATGATGATGTGACGAATATGGATAGTGTTGAGCAGGGGGAGCAACCCCCTCCACTAGAGATGGTAGAACCTCAGGTGAGAAGGTCTACTAGAAAGCGTCGTCCATCGACTAGATACCCCACTTTTGAGTATACTATGATTACCGAAGAAGGGGAGCAAGAAAGTTTTCAGGAAGTACAGTCTCATAAGGATAGGCAAAGCTAGTTGAAGGCTATGCATGAAGAGATGAATTCTTTGAATAAGAATAAGACTTATGACTTGGTGGAACTTCCTAAAGGCAAGAAGCTATTGAAAAACAAAAGGGTGTTCAAGATAAAGAAAGATGGTGACAAGTTAGTGAAGTATAAAGCTTGATTGGTGGTCAAGGGTTTCAGTCAGAAACAAGGGATTGACTTTGATGAGATTTTCTCTCTAGTAGTCAAGATGAGTTCCATTCGGGTAGTTCTAGGATTAGTAGGTAGCTTGGATCTTGAGCTTGAGCAACTTGATGTGAAGACAGCTTTTCTTCTTGGTGATTTGAAAGAAAAAATCTACATAGATCAGCCAGAGGGATTCAAAGTGAAAGGGAAAGAATACATGGTTTGCAAGTTAAAAAAGAGTTTGTATGGCTTAAAGCAAGCTCCAAGACAGTGGTACAAGAAGTTTGACTCATTCATGGTGGGTCATGGGTACATAAGGACAAATGCAGATCATTGTGTGTATGTCAGAAAATTTCCCAATGGTAAATTTGTTATTCTTCTGCTATATGTAGACGATATGTTGATAGTTGGACAAGATGCAAGTGTGATTGTAAATTTAAAGAATGGGTTGTTTAAGTGATTTGATATGAAAGACTTGGGTCCAACAAGACAAATTTTGTGTATGCAGATTCTATGTGATAGGAAAGCTAAGAAGCTATGGTTATCATAAGAGAAATATATTGAGTGGGTTCTTGAAAGGTTCAATACGAAGCATGCCAAGTCAGTCAGCACACCTCTTGGTTCTCATTTCAAGTTGAGAAAGAGATCTTGTTCTTCATCAAAGAAAGAGAAGGGAGACATAGCATCAACTATTCATTTCTCAGCAGTTGGGAGTTTGATGTATGCTATGGTTTGCATACGACTAGATATTGCTCATGCAGTTGGTGTTATCAGCAAGTTCACGGTTAATCCTAGCAAAGATCACTGGGAAGCAATGAAATGAATCTTTAGATATTTGAGAGGTAGCTCTAAATTGTGATTGACTTTTGGTGATTCTAAACCAATTTTGGAGGGTTATGTAGATGCAGATTAGGCAGGTGACCTTGATGGTAGGAAATCTACATCGGGGTATTTATTTACTTTTGCAGGGGGAGCTGTATCATGGCAATCAAGATTGCAAAAGTGTGTTGCCTTATCTACAACTGTACATTGCAGCTAATGAAGCAGGTAAAGAGATGCTTTGGTTGAAACGGTTTCTCCAAGAATTGGGGTTGAAGCAAGATGGGTATG
Source organism: Lithocarpus polystachyus (assembly GCA_033629205.1). Taxonomy (NCBI): domain Eukaryota; kingdom Viridiplantae; phylum Streptophyta; class Magnoliopsida; order Fagales; family Fagaceae; genus Lithocarpus; species Lithocarpus polystachyus. The sequence goes on along the minus strand of CM066163.1, from coordinate 8,802,750 downwards.
TAGTTAATTGTGATAGTCAGAGTGCTATAGACTTGAGCAAGAATTCTATATACCATTCACGCTCGAAGCACATTGAGGTGTGATACCATTGGTTGAGACTAGTTGTTGAACAACAGTCATTTGAATTAGAGAAGATTCACACAGATGAAAATCCAGCTGACATGTTAACCAAGGTTGTGCCTAGAGAAAAACTAAAGCTTTATGCTGGGTTGGCCGGCATGAATTCTAACTGAAGAGTTGGGTTGAAAATCTTCTCTATAGTGGGCTAGGGGGGGGGGGAGATTGTTGGGTGCGTGGCACCTAGTGGGTCCAGCCCACTTGCTTGCCACTCTTGTCAAAGCTCATTCATGAGCTTGTCTTCTCAAGCCCCACAAAATCAGCTTTTGGTTTAATGCAAAGCTGATGCAAGGCGTGTCTAACACGCTCAAGGAAGAAAGAAAAAACAGAAGCAAAAGGTAAGGGTCATTCGGCCTTGAAGAGAGAGCTGAAACAGAGAGCCTTTTTGGCTATTGTGTGTGAGTTCCAAAGTGAGCAAGACATAGAGAAAGAGAGAGCTGAAGCAAGAGAGCCATTTGGCCATTGTGAGAAAAACACAAGTGAGAGCTTCAGGAGGTGCAGTTCGAAAAGATAGAGAGGAACACAGTGAGAGTGTGAGAAAGTGAAAAAGAAAAAGGAGACATTTTTCTTTACTCAAGTTATACACAAGGAAGATAAATTGGTAGAGTTATCATGGAGTTTTTGAGTGCTACAACCATGGAAAGTTGGAGTATTCAGAGGAAGATTTTGCTACTAGCTTTGTGGTGAGATTGTATTTACTCCTTGAGATTTATTTGTTGTATATCCAATTTATTGGGGACTTAAGTTTAGCACAAACTTGATAATTGTAATTTCTATTTCATAGTAGATATTTTTCGAAGCTGCCCCATGGTATTTCCCTCTATACTGGAGGGTTTTCCACGTAAGATTTGGTGTTTTTGTGTGGTTGTGTTTATGTGATGCTTGCTGAAATTTTTGTTTCCATGATATTGCTATTGCTTGGTAGTCATTAATTTTAATTCACACATAGACATAGAGGGGATTAGGATTTTTCCCCAACAGAAGATGCTAATAAGTTCAACCCATTGAGACTTATGGAGCCTCGAAAGCATTTAGCTTCTTTTCGCCCATTTGGCTTGGGTCATAGAATCTGTGTAGGTTAAAATTTAGCTATGATTGAGGCGAAGATTGTCATAGCTATGGTAGTTCGACATTTCTCTTTTAAGGTATCTCTAACCTATGTTCATGCCCGATGTTGCTTGTAAGCTTACAACCTCAATATGGTGCACAAATACAGCTGAGAAGGAGAGTTTCAAGTTGGGTTTTGGTTAAATTATACAAATTAAAACTTCTAATGTTGAAATTTTTTCATTTCATCTCTAAAGTTTCAATTTTCTTCATATGTCACCCATGTTTCTAATGTAGTGATTCTATCCATCTTTATCCAAACAATGCCATGATTAAATACCATTAGTTTCTAACATCAAAACTACGTTGTTTATGGGGTTTAATAAATATTGACTACATTGAAAATATATTTAAATTAAAAGTCAGAAATGAAAAAAAAAAATTTTTGAAACTACAGGGATGAAAATTAAAAATTGATCGACGTTAGAGGATGTAATTTGTGACTTTTTTTTGCTATTGTTTTAAAGAGTGGGTTTGTCGTAATTTGTATGTTAAAGCAATTTGGAAACGTTTATGTTTTATATTTTACTATTCCTCTGCACAAAATAGTGAAATACCATAGCGTTCAAAATTCATGATGATGCACGATAAAATCAGTAGACTGAATGCTTCGGGCTTCAATGGCAAGAAGATAATCTGGAAAAACCTGAAAAGATGAACAAATTATCAAAGGTGACCGGGGAGGACCGGCCAAAAACCCTCCGATGATAAAGTTAGTATATCTCTCAACTTACAATTCCAAATTACTTGGAAAAATGATTTTTCGTACCTTTTTTGTTGGCAATGATTGTTTATATAGTGCACACTGTGGGCAGTTACTTGCTCAATAACTTCTCCTATGTTAGAGGAAGTCAAAAAGTTCGGAGTTAACTTCCATAACTGTTATGGAAGTTATATTATTTGGTCATACATTCCATAACTGTCATTTGAGGTGGTTTCATGATAATAACCTTCAATTTCGCACTTGCATTCTAAAACAAGGATACGAACCTTGTCCAGAGATTGCGTATGGTAATCATGCTCGAAGTCCTTGTAGGCCGTCCAAGGTTCTTCACGGACGGACGACCCTGTTATGGACAAGGTTTCTAGGCTAAGTCATCCTCTGCTCTTTCCTTGGACGACCACTACGGATGAGTGTGGAGTTAGATTAATTTGATACACCATCAGTTGCCCCCTTGTACGTGGGTCGTTCAGGGAAGTGTATTGTCTAATGCCATTCCTTTCGATGTGTGTATTTATGCCAGGAATTGGGTTTGCCATGTGTCATGATCTTACTGGTGGATGTTCGCGTCGACTCACTTTTCAAGGAGCGTGCCACATGTCAGCTTTTGGTTGGTTGTGTCATCTCGGGTACTAAAGTCTTCCATCTACAAATAGTGGAATTCCTGCGCTACCCTTCTTATTTCTAAAATTTTCTCTCGCTGACATTCCTCGTCTTAACGCCTCGTCTAGAAGTTTCCTGCATCCATAGTCTTCGTTTAGATCCAGGTACTTTTCTCACTCTCGTCCTCAGGTTTTAAGTTTTCAAAAAATGACTGAGATTGTCCTTTCCTCGTCTAGCAACAGCGTTGAAAAAGCCATAAACGAGTATCATGAACCTAGTAGTTTTAGTAGTTCTAGTGATAGTAGCAGTAGTGGTAGTAACAATAGTAGTGGGGGAAACACCACAGACGAGTACACGTCTAGTGTCCCTGGAGTTCCTTTGGTGGTTCTTCAGGAAGGACTTAGGACGAGAGCAGAGTCAGGGTCACGGGCTGGCACAAGTGCTCCCTCGTCCATTGTCCAAGACGAGGTTGAGATCGTTTACAGTTGTGCTATTAGGATTGCCTTAAAGACAGACGAGAAAAGGTTAGGGTCCCTTAAGGCTTGGTACCAAATCCTTGATAGCCTAAACCCTTGGGTACCTGTGCTTGGTGAGTGGTGTCGCCAACCTCATTTTGGTGTTGGTATTTAAGAGGCTTATCTTCTGGGGGGTTTGAGGTTGCCATTTAATGCCTTTGCTAGAAAGTTGCTCACTAGTTTAGGCTTAGGTATCTGTTAATTCAATCCCAATGCATGAAGGCTAATTGTCTCTATGCAAGTTTTGTGGAGGGAGGCCTTTGAGGGGGACCATCCTCTTTTCGTGAACGAGTTCTTTTATTGACACAAACCTTTCGAGATTAACCAATCCCTTGGCTTCTATCAATTCACAGCTAGAGGGAAAGATTGTAGATTAATAAAGTCCCTAGTCACCTCAGATAGGAACTGGAAGGCTGAGTTCTTCTTCGTCTCTGGTTTCTAGTCTAGGAACCCAGTTGAGGTTGACAGGGATCCGTTTGGTCCCTATACAGGAGAGTTAGGGAACCTTCATCCTGAAGGTATGCTTGAGGTTGTTTATCTTAATATTTTTCATTTGTTATTATTTTTTATTGTTCTTATCTAACAGTTTTGTTCTTTTTTTTTTTTTTTTGTAGGTGTTAGACGACCTCATTTGGACAGGTTGTATCTTGAACGAGTTCAAAAGGCTCATCTATACACGGACAGGACGTTCCATTTTTTGGTTAGCCTTAGACGCCTTGCTGCCTAGGGGTTAGGCCTTGAGCCATCTGCTGAGGCTATTGCTCACGAGCTCACTGTGCATAGACGTAAGTTTTCTTTTTATTATTATTTTTTTATTCTTCTCTTTTCTTTTTATTTTTTTATTATTATTATTTTTATTATTATTATTATTATTATTATTATTATTATTATTATTATTATTATTATTATTATTATTATTATTATTTAGGGATGGCAACAATGAAAGAGAACAAAGGTAAGGAAGTGGTAGATGAGGGGGTCCCCTCGTCCATCAGTAGGTGACAAGAGGAAAAGTCTGTCCAAAGGAGTTGACTTGGAAAATCTTCCAAGTCGACGCAAGGGGAAATAAGCTAAGCATGGGTCATCCAAGCCTGGGGTTGTTAAGCCTACCCTTTCAGTCCCTCCTACTCAGCAGCCCCTCGTCCATATCCATGATGTTGATTCTGAGCCTTTTGATCCCCCGTCCATGGATTTTTTGTCCCCTGCCCAGGTGCTTGTCTTGTCCCAGCCCTTTCGACGAGTCCCTCAAAGCCTCATAGAGAATGAAGATTTAGCTTGGAAGAGGTTTGAGAAGGCTGTGACTGACCAAGACGTGGCGGCGTGCTATAACATGTCTTTGAAGGAGTTTGAACACTTTGGTGTTCATGACCTCTTCAAGGTACACTCCCTTTCTTTTTATCTCATCTTAGCAAAAATATAATCTTGTACTTTGTCTAACAACAATTCTTATATAGGCAATGTCTAAGTTCATCGCAGCATCTAGACAAGTGACAGAAATGGACAAGACGAGGATCCTGCTAGAGAAAAGGATACAGGAGGTTAAGGATGAGAGTAAAAGGTGGGCTGAGGTGGCAGATAAGGCCAAAGACAAGGCAAAGGAGCTGCAGAACTATATTGAAGAGTTGAAGACTGATGTCATTGAGAAGGACACTCGTCTTGATCACCTCCAAGAGAGGAATGACGAGTTCAGTGCCCTTCTTGAGAAAGCTAAGGGAGACGCAGTTGCAGAGTTTAAGGCGTCCAAAAAGTACATTGATTTATTGGACACCAACTATGCAGCTGGGTTTGAAGACTTCAGGATGGACACCATGGAGAATTTCCTTGAGTTTGACTTCAGTTCTATTAAGCTCAACCTTGGTGGTGTTGCTACAAGCTCCCTCCTCCAGATGAGCTCAGACGTTAATATTGAGGACGATGCCACCACCCAGCCAATCCAGGACGACCCTAGTATTGATCCTCCCCAGTGAAGACAACTTTTTATACTTTAGTTTTATCCCCTTTTTTTTTATTTGGTCCGTTGTTTTGGACCATTTGATGTAACTGAAGTACACTTATTTCGTCCATAGTTTTAGGACGACCTTTTAAACAATTTGCCTTGTTTATTTCAACTTTGTATAAGGGTTTTTGGACGTAGGTTGTCCACCCTTTTTTATTAATGAATGCATGTTTGCTTTATCTTTTATTTACTAAATCTTTGCATGGACAAACTTGTTATGCATTCCAGAATAATCTTAATTTTGGCTCATCCATGATTAGGACCTGTTCACACTCAGCTCCCTTTTTCCTTCTCTGAATTTAGCATAACTCGTCCATGAATAGTGTTATCTTTGTTGGTTTCAATCAACTCAGCATTATTCCTCATCCATTTGTTGGACGATTCTTTGCCTTTGCTTGGATAAGTTGCTGATTTTTTTCCACTTAAAAATAATTCTTTTTTCACTCGTCCAAAGATTGGGCTATTTTAGTCGACATCTAGTGGATTTCATGCGTGCATTCCCTCGTCCATGGCTGGGTTGAGCATTTTCTCGTCTATGGTTGGGTTAACAAGTTGTGGCTCAACTCGTCTCTTGGTTTGGACGAATGTGCCTAATTTTTGCTTTATCCTGATTTGAAGAAAAGCTTATGGACGATACATCCTTGTGTCAAGGATTTTATTCGTCTTTAGTTTATTTTCATACATATACTTAGATATACTTAGAAATACATCACATATATACTTTAGAAATCCACTTTGTAAATTTTTGCCCACAGGCAAGAGCTAGTGCCTTCAGAGAATTAAAAATGCTTGAACACAAATTCGTCTATAAGTAACACATACTTATACATTTATAACATGGTAGTAATAAGAAAATACGAGAAAATAACACAATTACTTCAAACGTCCATGGCGTTCATCTTGCGGCAATGCTTGTCCATGGTCGTCCTTTATTGGTAGTATCTTCTCAAGTGTTTAACAGTCCAAGGGTGTTCTAACTTCCATCCATCCAGGGCTTCCAAGTAGTAGGATCCTTGCCTTTGCAGTTGATAAACCTGTAAGGTCCTTCCCAATTTGGCCTTAACTTCCCGTAGGCCAGTTTTTTTTTTTTTTTTTTTTTTTTTTTTTTTTTTTGTGGCTAAAGAAACCCTTTTTAGGACGAGATCCCCAATGTTGAAGCGCCTGGGCTTTACCATGACATCATATTGCTTGGCCATAAGGTTTTTATACCTTGTTGTTCTTTGCTCCGCGTCCATCCTCACCTCCTCAATCAGATCAAGGTTAAGACGAAGTTGTTCCTTGTTTTCTTCATCTTAATTCTTCATCATTCTATGGCTGGCCATATGCACTTCCGCAGATATGACTGCTTCACTCCCATAAGCTAGTTTGAAAGGAGTTTCCCCTGTGGGAGTCCTTGCCGTCGTTCTATAAACCTAAAGAATGCCTGGTAGCTCGTCTGGCCATACTCCCTTTGCCCCCTCAAGCCGAGTCTTGATAATTTTTAGCAAGGATCGGTTTGCTACTTCTGCTTGGCCGTTTGCTTGAGGGTGGGAGGGGAAGGAATAATGATTTTGAATTCCAAAGTGTTCGCAGAAGTCCCTGAAGAGTGCGTTGTCAAACTGTCGTCCATTGTCTGATACCAATACCCTAGGCACCCCAAACCGGCATACAATACTTTTCTAGACAAAGTTCTTAACATTTTGCTGTGTGATCTTTGCTAGTGGTTTAGCTTCTACCCACTTAGTGAAGTAGTTAATACCTACCACTATAAACTTCATCTGCCTGGTTCCAAGTGGAAAGGGACCCAAGATGTCTAACTCCCATTATGCAAAGGGCCACAGGGCCATCATAGGAGTGAGGTACTCTGAGGGTTGTCTGGGGACATTGTTGAATCGTTGACATTGGTCACATACTTTGACATAAGCCTTTGCATCTGCTTGAATGGTTGGCCAGTAATAACCTGCACGGACGACTTTATGCACTAGTGCTCTTACTCCCGAGTGGTTTCCACATGCTCCTTCATGAATTTCTCTTCATATGTAATTCGCCTCGTTTGGAGCTAGACATCTTAGATAAGGTTGGGAGAATCCTCTTTTTGTATAGAACCTCGTCAATAAGGATGTACCTAGCTGACTTGATCCTTAGTTTTCTGGCCTCGTCTCTTCCTACTAGGAGGCGTCCATCTTTTCAATAAGCCACTATTGGGGTCATCCAATTGTTTTCACCTTCTATCTATTGTATCTCAAGAAGATCTATGCTTGACATATATTGGACTTTGTCAAACTCACCCATTTGTCCACTTGTTAAGGCTTCTTTTGCTAAGGCATCTGCCTTCACGTTCTCCTCCCTTAGTATCTGAATAAAACTGATTTCTTTAAATTTTTTCACAAGATGTCTTTAAATTTTTTCACAAAACGTCTTTAAATTTTTTCACAAGGCGTCTTACTTTATTAAAGGATTTCTTCATGCGTTCTTTTTTTGCCTCGTATGTTCCATTACTTGGCCTATAACCAGCTAAGAATCTCCATGGACGAGTAATGATTCTGCTCCCAAAGACTTAGCCAACTCCAGCCCTTTCAAAAGGGCTTCATACTCTACTTCATTATTGGTCGGTGTATACTGCAGGCGAACTTTGTACTTCAACTTATCTCCTTCCGGGGATTCCAAAATACCTCCTATCCCCCCTGTATGTAGTGTGGAGGATCCGTCCACATGGATGACCCATCTCTGAGGCTTGTACGGCTCGTCTAACTCTTCTAAGCTTGGAGTGAACTCCGCAATAAAATCTGCCAACACTTGTGCTTTTATCGCACTCCTTGATTGGTATTTGATATCAAATTCACTAAGTTCTATAGCCCATTGAACCAGTCATCCTGCAGCCTCCAACTTGCTCATTGCCTTCTTTAATGGATGATCTGTCAAGACAATAATGACGTGTGCTTGAAAATAATGCCTCAGTTTCCTTAAAGCTGTAACCAAAGCAAAGACTAATTTTTCCATCATTGGATATCGTCGTTCTGCCCCTCTCAAAACTTGGCTTGTGTAATAGACTGGCTTTTGTACCTTTTCTTCTTCCTTGATCAAGGCTGAGCTTAATGCATATGGGGACCCTACCAAATACAAATATAAATCTTCACCAGGCATGGATGGGCTCAGTAGTGGAGCGGTGGATAGGTAGGTCTTGAGATCTTGAAAAGTCTTCTGACACTCATCTGTCTACTCGAATGCCTTTTTAAGAACCTTGAAAAATGACAAACACTTATCAGTTGCTTTAGAAACAAATCTGTTGAGAGTGGCAACTCGTCCAGTAAGAGATTAGACTTCTTTGATATTCCCTGGTGGCTTCATATCTAGGATTGCCTGAATTTTATCAGAGTTCGCTTCAATCCCTCTATGTGAAACCATGAATCCAAGGAATTTTCCCGACGAAACTCCAAAAGCGCACTTACTGAGATTCAACTTCATATTATATTGCCTTAGTGTGTCGAAGGTTTCCTGGAGGTCATCCAAGTGGTTTTTCTCGTCCAAGCTTTTCACCAACATATCGTCCACATAAACCTCTACATTCCATCCTATTTGTGGTCGGAGCATGTGATTAACCAACCTTTGATAAGTCGCCCCTGCGTTCTTTAAATCAAAGGGCATCACCTTATAACAAAACAAACCCTGACTAGTGATGAAGGATGTTTTTTCTTGATCTGCCTCGTCCATCTTTATCTGGTTATATCCTAAGAAGGCATCCATGAAGCTTAACAACTAATGACCCGCTGTTGAATCTACCAACTGATCGATGCGCAGCAAAGGGTAACTGTCCTTAGGGCAAGCCTTATTTAAATCAGTGAAATCTACACACATTCTCCATTTGCCATTTGTCTTCCTGACCATCACTACATTGGCTAACCTATCTAGTAATATACTTCTCGAATAAATTACGTTGTCGTCAACTTCTAGACTTCTTCCTTAATAGCCTTGTCCCGCTCTAGAGCAAAGACCCTTTTCTTATGACGGACGGGCTTGTAAGAAGGGTATATGTTCAACCGATGAGTGATGACATTTGGGTCAATCCCAGGCATGACTTCATGACTCCATGCAAAAACATCAGTACTTTTCCTTAAGAAGTGGACGAGGTCTTGCTTTGTCTCTTTCCTCATGCTTGTCCTAATTCTAGTAAACTTCTGGGGATCATTCTCATCCAAAGGAATGTCTTCTAGTGCTTCAGTGGGCTCTGCCACAACTCTTCTTTTCTCAATACTCATCGTTTGAATCTGCTCGTCCATGGCCAGCATGGCTAGGTAACATTCTCTTGCTGCTAGCTGATCTCCTTGCACTTGCCTAACCCCATATTCTGTAGGGAACTTGACTGACAGGTGGTAAGTAGATGTTACTGCCTTCCAACTATTTAGAGTTGGTCTTCCAATGATGGCATTGTACGATGACGAATAGTCCACTACGAGGAAATTTACTTCCTTCGTTATCTGTTGTGGATGTGCCCCCACCACCACAGGCAATGTAACTACTCCCGCGAGTTGTACCTTTATTTCCCCGAACCCCACCAAAGGTGAGTTTACTGGACAAAGTATATCTCGTCCAAGCTTCATTTGCTAGAAAGCAGGGTAATACAAGATGTCCACCGAATTGCCGTTGTCCACCAATACTCTTCTGGTTGTATAATCTGTAATAAGCAAAGTAATGACGATCGCGTCGTCATGGGGGTGGTGAATCCTCTCAACATCCTCGTCCGTGAACGTATTTTCCTCGCCTTTGGAAATCATCCTGAGAGCTGAACGTTTTGCACCACCTTTAAATACGTCTTTCTTGACTTGGAAGATCGTCCTGTCGAGGTTCCTCCTATGATAACTCTTATTTCCCCCAGTTGGTGTCGTGGTACCTCTTCCAGTTTTCCCTTCAGCCTTTCGTCTTTGTGATCTCGTCCAAGGAAATTCCTCAGTTTTCCTTGCCTGATGAGATTTTCTATCTGCTGCTTTAGATCAAAGCACTCGTACGTGTCATGCCCATGGTCCCTGTGAAAATGGCAATACTTGTTCCTATTTCGCTTGTTAGGATCTCCCTTCATTTTCTCCGGCCATTTCAAAGAAGGATCGTCCTTGATTTTCATGTGAACTTGCTCTAGTGGTACATTCAACGGCGTGTATTGTTGACTCCGTGCTGAAAGGCCTACCTTCTTATTGTCTCGGTCTTTCTTATCCTCCATTCGTCCCTTCTTTGGATGAGGACCTTGATCGGAGTTACGCATGGGGTTTGCTTCCATTTTCTCGGCTCTCTTCCTCTTCTTAGCAATGATTGCGTCCTCTGCATTCAAAAAGTTCTGGGCTGAATGGACGGGTTCATCCATAGTCCGAGGTTCTTGCTTATAAAGCTTGTGGATGAATAAGTCAGAGTTAACCTTATTATGGAAGGTTGCCAATAGTAGCTTGTCGTCCATCTCGTCCACCGTTAGGGCTTCCCTGTTGAAACGAGTAATGAAGGACCATAAGCTTTCATTCTCTCCTTGTTCTATGGTTAATAGGCTAGACGAAGAACGTTTGTGCCTTTGCCCTCCAATGAAATTATTAACAAACAAATTACTCAATTCTTCAAAAGAACTCACTGTATTCGGGGGTATTTTGCTGAACCATACTCGCGCTTGTCCTTTGAGGGTAGTAGGGAAGGCCCTACATATGATCTTGTCTGGAACCCCCTGAAGATGCATCGTAGTCTTGAATGTTACGATGTGATCACATGGGTCACGTGTCCCATCGTATGAGTCCAAGGAAGGCATTTTGAACTTAGCAGGTAGGGGATGACTATTGATGGAAGCCATAAAAGGGGAGTATGTTCGATGAACTAAATCCTCTACGGGATTTGCCCTTCTCATGTTCTCCTTCATCTCGTCCATAGCCTTTCGCATCTGGTCCATTTCCCTTTCCAAGTATGACACTCTTCGCGAAGCGGTACCCCTGGGCTCGACGTTCCCTCTACCTTCTTGACTCTGGGCTTGTCCTTCCTCGAACCTTTCGTGGCGCTGTCTCTGCAAACCAATCTCTCTGGTTAACTCTTGATTCTGACGGGTTAATTCTACCAAGGCAGCTGCCATGGACTGTATATGTTGGATGGAGAGCGGTTGAGTGACGGGCGCTGATTGTCGATCACGGTTGGGATTGCTAGAGGCATCCCTACTTTCTTGGTGACTTAGGCTGGTAGCCCTTGATATTATCCGAACCATACAGCCTTTTGTCGAAGGAAGATAAATTGCAAAACAAAAACTCTTCCCACAGACGGCGCCAACTGATGATGCACAATAAAATCAGTAGACTGAACGCTTCGGGCTTTAATGGCAAGATGATAATCTGGAAAAACCTGAAGAGATGAACAAATTATCAAAGGTGACTGGAAAGCACAGGCCAAAAACCCTTCGATGATGAAGTTAGTATATCTCTTAACTTACAATTCCAAATTACTTGGAAAAATGATTTTTCATATCCTTTTTGTTGGCAATGATTGTTTATATAGTGCACGCTGTAGGCAGTTACTTGCTCAATAACTTCTCCTATGTTAGAGGAAGTCGAAAAGTTCGGAGTTAACTTCTATAACTGCTATAGAAGTTATATTATTTGGTCATACATTCCATAACTGTCATTGGAGGTGGTTTCGTGATAATAACCTTCAATTTCGCACTTGCATTCTGAAACAAGGATACGAACTTTGTCCAGAGATTGCGTATGGTAATCATGCCCGGAGTCCTTGTAGGCCGTCCAAGGTTCTTCACGGACGGACGACCCTGTTATGGACGAGGCTTCTGGGCTAAGTCATCCTCTGCTCTTTCCTTGGACGACCCCTACGGACGAGTGTGGAGTTGGATTAATTTGATACACCATCAATTTATATACGAAAACTTGTTTAAAAAAAAAAGAAAAAGGAAAAGAAAAGAAAAGAAGTAATCCATCAGAATCAAGGAAAAAATTGGAAACTGTGAATCAAGATGGATCTCTATCTTTATCAGAGGTGGAGATAGGTGTTAAGGTACAAATTTTCAGACCCTAATTTCTTTAACCCACTTACAAAAATATCCACACAAGCCCATAAATTATTTTGAGACCACATAAATATTTCACACATATTACTTAAATATTCTCTATGTTATTGGACTCCCACAAATATTTCCTATATAAGCCCCATAAATTACCTTGTGCTCTATCACACATATTACCTACATATTATCCAACTTGGGTTTTTACAAAAATACCCATCATATTACAACCAAATTTGGGCCACAAAATTACACTATCTCCACAATAAAAGCCCAAAACCATTTAACTTGTGGGCTAAACTCAAAAAGCCTAACAAAACCCTTTACAAAGCCAACACTACACGGCACCTCTAAAAGCCGTTGCTACATGGCATCTCTTAAAAGCTGTTGCTACACGGCACCTTTATAAAGCCTGCTGCTACACGGCACCTCTAAAGCCTGTTGCTACACGACATCTCTTAAAAGCTCATTGCTACACGGCACCTTTACAAAGCCCGTTGCTACACGGCAATATTTCTACAAAATCTCAAATTATTTTACAAAACCCAAATACTAATTTGGCACTATTTTAACAAAGTCTAAATACTAATTTGGCAACTATTTCATAAAGCCAAATACTAATTTGGCACCTATTTTCATAAAGCCCAAATAATAATTTGACACTATTTTTTAAAGCCCAAATACTAATTTGACACTATTTTTTAAAGCCCAAATACTAATTTGACACATATTTTACAAAGCCCAAATAATAATTTGAAACTATTTTAACAAAGCCCAAATACTAATTTGACAACTATTTCATAAAGCCCAAATGCTATTTTGGCACATATTTACAAAATCAAAATATTATTTTGACACTTGTTTTACATATATTAAATCCCTCACTCATGGGAAACATAATTACTCATTTCTCAAGAAATACCTCTCTTACAAAATTTATAAAAGCCCAAGTATATCACCCATGGCAAAATTCTTCATTTTGTAGGGATAACCAAGCCCAAAGAAGCTTAACTACAAAGCCCAGCTGAGCCAGCCCAGCTCATACACAAATCTCAGTAGCAAAAGCTCACGTGAGCTGACCAGCCAAATTTCAAAACAACCTAACAGCTGGAGTCCACTGCCATTAAGTTCTAACTTGTCCAATCAGATCAAAAGAGGACACGTGTCCATCAGGGGTTGAACCTTTCCTTCACAAGCTAAAATTCCATCATTTCTCATGTGATATAAAGCTGAAAGTGACATGACAAAAAGCTGGGAAGCTTCAGCCAGCTATCCTTTCTTTCTTCTCCAGCCCATTCGGTCAAGAATCAAGAGCATCCATGACTAGGCAATCAAAGCTCCTGAAACAACTTGAAATAAATTCATTTTCATACCAAAAACGTGTACTCTCTGGTTCATGAACCAAGCACATGAACCTCAAATCGGGAAACTTAGGGAAATGTGGTTTGGAGGGTACCAAGGGGATCCCAATAGAGTTCCCAGCAAGGGCTCCAAGGTTGACACCTGGCTTGGGGTGATGCAATCTGCTCTAGGGAGCTCTAATTCTAGCAGCAGCATAACCAAGATCATTAGCTTAATACATACTTTAATCCCATTAGCCAAGGCTAATTAGCATTCAATGCTAAGTCAAAATCCCAATTGTTATTACCCAAAACAGCAAGAACCTTCTAAAAGCTGAGCTTACCACTCTTAGCTAAAATCCTGGGAATAATTCTCTAAGGATTTTCTGAAGATTGAGAAAGATTTACCAAAGATTATTTGCTAATTACCCCCTAAAATCCAACTATAAATGGAACTCTCCATTAATGCTTCACCAACACAAGAAGGTACACTAAGATACACACCAAGAAAGAATTCCTTCTTAACCTCTCTGTTTAAGCCTTCTCTAAGTTCTGAAAAAGTCATTGAGTTCATAGTTTCAAGCTTAGAAACTAAGTTCCTTAGCTCCTAGCTCAAAAACACTCATCATAACTCTACTCATAAACACTTATCTACCCCTAGCAGAAAGTCCCAGCAGCCTCACTGAACACTATCTCATACTACTCATACTACCTGAAATGTGTCTCACTACTCATTACTTATACTATATCCATGAGCATGCCTTGGCACCATAATGATCTTGCTACGCTAGCTGGAATCTTTCTCTCTCTCCCTTCACCTCACACTAAGTTTTCTTCATTATATGTTATAATGGAACCCATGATATTTACTTATTCATTTACTATTGAAGGTTATGATATAACTGTTACTATAGAATTTTTCCCTCATATTATTGTATTAGAAGACTCTTCTCCAGAGCTAACGGATGATGAGTTTGAAATGTAGATACTTTCTCTAGTTTGTGAAATAGCTGAGAGTTGGAAGTTTATTTTGTTCTGTCTCATTCTACCGCTGGGCTATTTTCTGCAGAAACATCTTACCGCTAGACTATTTTCTGCAAAAACGTTTTACTGCTGGGCTATTTCTTGCAGTATGCTTTTTAACCACGCTGACGTGTCTGTCGTAGGGATTGTTTATGGGTCATTTTTGTCAATCTCAATCTAGGCTCAAGGCATAAAAATATAGTGAATTCTTTGGATATTCACCGATAGCCTTTGGGCCATGTATCAAGCCCATCGTTGAGTTTCGGTTTAGGCCCCCGACTCATCATAAATCTCATTTGTCGGAAGGAAAACTTTTTCGGCCCCGACAATGGGAAATTGTCAAAATAAAATGTAAATTAAATGCTACATAACCTTGATATGTGCACTACAAAAAAAAAAATATATATATATATATATACATATATTTATTAAAATTAGACAAATTGTGTAACTATTGACAAAAGTAACTGATATTTTTAAACATATCTTTAATCAATAATATTTAGACATTAGCCGAGTACAAGAATCAACAATGATACAAAGCTAAGAATTATTATTTAAGCTACAAGCTATAAAATGTAAGGCTACAAACCTTGCTTTGTTTTCCCTTTTATCACTTACAATAATTGTAAGGATAATTGCATCTATTGTAATTATACGAAGGGGAAGAAAAAAAATACAAACACACTCTTGAACTTTGGGCTAAAATTAAATTGACCCCAAGTTCGCAAACTTAAAGAGACTAATATAAAAACAACTAGTTGCTAAACTGTGCTATGCACGGGAACCTACTTATTTGTGAGATAAACTAAAATCATTTTATAAAATCTTAAATTAATTAAGAAACTACACCATTGCATGATTTGCTCTTGTCAGGGCCGGCTCAATAATTTTTGGGGCCTTAGGCGAAAATTTTAAATAAGGCCTTTTTAAAATTAAATATTAATCAAATAATATATATATTAAATTTTTTATTTAAAATCTATTTTTCTTGCTTTTTGAGATGCAAAATTACTAATTAAGTTTTTGTATTTAAGTTCCTCTAACATTTCTTTTTCAATTGATAATATAACTAATCCACTTAATCTTTCTTGTGACATAGTAGACCTTAAATAAGATTTTATTAATTTTAATTTTGAAAACTTCTTTCTGCAGATGCAACTGTAACAAGTATTGTTAGTAATATTCTATAAGCAATATATGCATTTGGAAAAGAATCTAGTCTTTTTAAATAATTAAGTACATTAATTGGAGTATTTTCATCTATTTGCACAACTTCTTTTAAAATTAGTAGTTCTGAATATAAATCTAAGCCATTAATATCATAATTAACATCATGTATGAGAAAACTTTCAAGATTAAGACAATATTTTTTCAAACTATTATCATCTAGTGCTTTTAGTTTTTCAAAATTAAATAAAAAACCAAAAATATCCTCATATATTTGAAATTGTTCAAACCTACTTTCAATTGATGAAATAGCTTGATCTACTATATATAAAAAATAATTAATTCTAAAAGATTCTTCAGCAGATTGTATTATCTCATCATTGGCATTCTCATCAAATTGTTTCTTTCTACGAATTATACGTTTTTCATGAAATATAGGCTCTATTTCCATTTTGACTGCAATTTCTTTAGATGAAATCATAGCAGATATAAATCCATCTTCTCTATATTTTTTTTAAAAAAAGATATAAGACCCTTTAGTTGATCTATGGCAACATCAATATGCATGTCTTTTGATTGTAAATTTTTACTAACAGAGTTAACAGCAAATAATATATCATACCAAATAGTCATGCCTAATAAGAATTCAAAACTTTCAAGCTCATATGTTGCCAAACAATCAGCTTCACTTTTTGTTTTAGGATCTTCACTCGTTTTTGCTAATTGTAACAAAGCATCTCTTATTTCTAAAGCTTGGAATTTTATTGCTTTTACACTTTCAATTCGACTTTCCCAACGTGTTTGTGACAATGGTTTAAGAGTTAAACTTGAAACATTTTCTTGTAAAATTTTCCATCGCTTTGGGGAAGAAGAAAACAATGTATATATACGTTGTACTACTCCAAAAAAAGATATAGCTTTAGGACAAGAATTGGCCACATCGCATAGCACAAGGTTAAGATTATGACAACTACATGGTGTGTAAAATGCTTTAGGGTTCATATCAATTATTCTTTTTTGTACTCCTTGTTTTTTTCCTTTCATATTAGACCCATTGTCATATCCTTGTCCACGTACATCATTAATATCAAGTTCAAGACTTTTTATTACACTTATAATTTCATTAAAAAGACCTTTTCCAGAAGTATCGTCTACTTTTAAAAATTCTACAAAATGCTCATCTATTTTTATTGGACTAGTTGCAATATCCACACATCTTAGTACTAGAGTCATTTGTTCTTGATGACTTACATCGGGAGTACAATCAAGTATAATTGAAAAATATTTTGCTTCCTTAATCTTTTTAATAATTTTACCTTTAATTTCATTTGCTAACAATTGTATCAATTCATTTTGTATATTATGTCCAAGATAATGATTATGAATTGCTTCATGTTGAATACGTCGAACATGTTCTTGCATTACTGGATCAAATTCTGCAATCATTTCAATTAGACTTAAAAAATTTCCATTATTTTCTTTATAGATCTTTTCATTTTTTCCTCGAAATGCCAAATTATTTTTTCCAAGATTTTTTACTACATCAATAATTCTTAATAACACTTTTTTCCAATGATCTTTCTCTTTGTTAACTTGTTCTTGAAATTTTTTATCAATTGTTTTATTTTTCAATAATCTCATTTCTAAATCAATCCAAGCATTCATGTTAGTAACATGCTCTTTGCTTGTTTCATGATTTTTAATCTTAGTGCTAATATTTCTCCAATCATTAGTTCCTTCATTAGTAAGTTGATTTGTACCACTACCATGTGTTGTTGAATTAAACAACTTGCAACAAAAACAAAATGCTTTATCCAAATCTTTTGAATACACTAGCCATCTTCTATCAAATTTCTCCCCATTTGATAACTTTTTAAAATAAAATGTAGTAGAAAAATGTCTACGATCTTTATCTAGAGGAAAATTTAGATCATTGTCCCTAATTGGACCCTTTTCTACTAATAAATCTCTTAATTTTGTATCAATATTTTCCCATTGACTTGGATCATAGATATTATTAGTAAGTAGGTTAGTCTTTTTTTCATTTTCTTCTAAATTATTTTGTTTTTCATTATCAATTATTGTAACATTAGATGTTTGAACATTATTAGGACTATTTTCATTATTCTCTTTTTGTTGTATAATTTCATTATCTTCCGACTCTTTTCGATAAGTTTCTTGACATTCTTGTTCATTTGTAATATTTTCACCCAAACTTTCTATTGTGTTTTTTTTAATACTAGTAACAAATTTATCCATAGATCTTTTTTGAGATTCAATTTGTTGTTCAATTTTTCTCTTTTTTAGAAGTTTTTCATATCCGGATAAATATTTTCTAGTAGACATTTATAATGAGAAAATATTTATAGATAGATAAACCCAACTTATAATTAAAAATGATAATTTAACTAAAAATAAAATTTAAAGTATAGAACAATAGAACCCGATTATTGCAATTTTTCTAAAGCCGTAACCACTTTAAAGTTTAAACCTGCACAAATAAAAATTAATTTAATACTTGATTTAATAAATTAGTATCACTATAATACAAATGAGTTGATATGATACACATCGAATTATTAATTGGTATAATAATTTATAATAATAGTCTAATAGATAAATTGTCAAATTAAAAAAAAAAAAAAAAAGGTGAGAACATCTAGCACCTAGCTGTACTCCACCCACCAATTGCTAAGCTTTAAATAAAAAACTTTTTATATCCTATCAATTGCTATCATGGCAGAAGGCTATGATGGCAGAAGCAGTGTGCCAGTGTCTTATGGGACAGAAAATTCACAGTTAAAACGTGCCATTGTAAGAGTAGTGGTTGAGTGCATCAGTGCAAAAATGTGTTACATGTCCCGATCCCATCCCATCAAACAATTGCACAGTAAAAATGTGAAATAAACTAAATATAAATAGAACGCTCAGCACAACTGCAGAGTCTTCAAGACTCTTCATTTTCGGAATCGGAAAGACAAAGACAAAAAAAAAAGGAGGGGAAGAATGAAGGATACCTCACTCAGCGGCTGGAAAGTCTGGAATCAAAAAAGAAAAATTTTAAGGTAGCTTGGCTGACTGAGAGCTGAGTTTTTGAGAAAAGATCAAGAATCAAGAAGAAGAAAAGAAAGGGAAGGTCAGAAGAAAAGAAAATAGATGGAGAGACGGAGAGGCAAAGAGACCGATGAGAGGTTTTTCTTTTATTTTTAAAATTTATAATCTCTATTTTAGCATATTTGGAGACAATTACGTTGTATTATTAATGAATTTGTCTGGTATTAATTTTGATTTTAGCATATTTCAAGAATAAATTAATCAATTTGTCTCCTAAAATTTAATTTTGTTAGCTGAAGCTGGAAATTTGACTATTTTTATATTTTTCCTTTTTAATCTTTTGCATTTTAGAATACAATGGGGCCTTTTTAATGTATTTTATTAACCAATAAAAATGCTTAAAATTTTTTTAATTTAAATATATAAATAAATATATTATATATAATTTTTTTTTACAAGTGGGGCCTTCTTTTATTTGGGAGCTTTAGGCGATTGCATCAATTGCATCACCTCTAGAGCCGGCCTTGGCTCTTGTATGACTTCAATTTGTGTTACAATTTGATAAAGAAGCCATTGCTTTAACGTGCAACAGCTTACAAAAAAAAAAAAAAAAAACTCTAAGAATTCAGAGATTAAAACTTTTGAAAGACCAAAAAATATTAAAGAATCAAATGATTCACTACTTAAATTATTAAAACAAAACAAAATATATATGACTAAACAATAAATAAATATAAGAAAAAGATGAGTTACATTCAAAAGAATAATTCATGGCTATAACTATTGAAAGGAATCAAAAAAATTCATAGCCTACATATTATAGATAAAACACACACACACACACACACATATATAGATATATGACTACATAACAGAGAAATATAAGAGAAAGATGTGTTATCATCAAAAGAATAATTTAGATGTTAAAACTTTTGAAAGGACAAAAAATATTAAAGAATCATAAGATTTGCTTCCTATAAATTTTTTAAACAAAACAAAATGTACACGATTACACAATATAAAAATATAAAAGAAAAATTGATTACCTTAAAAAATATTAAAATTTGCTAAATATGTTCAAATATTGTAAAAACTAACACAAATTCATATGTTAAAACTTCTAAAAAACCAAAAAAAAAAGATATATAATTAAAGAATAAGTTATTGAAACAATTCAAAAAATATATGACAATTCAAAAAATATATGACTATTCAAAAGAGAAATATAAGAAAAATAAAAAAGTACATGAACCCATAAAGCAATAAGTTTTAAATTTTAAAACTTATAACGGGTCTAAACTTTAAATGATGAAAAAAAAAAAATAATAGAAGAAGAGCTCATACTTCTACTCGATTTATAAAAAAAAAAAATTGGGGTTTGCGTTTATCAACATTTGAGTTTGAGTTTAAGTTAGAATTGTTAAAGAGATAGAGTTTCATTCTTTATTAAGTTTGGACTTTGGCTATTGAGTATTCTCACTAAATACAACTCATCCACCTCTTCTTCATATTGTTGGTTAGGTTCTTCCTCTTGCTTTTCATCGTCCAGATCAGGTTCAAGAGGATTACTAACCACACTTGGTGGTGATGAATATGGACTTGTGCTGCTTCTTGGTACATTCAGGGCATGTAGTGATACAAAACAACCTACTATATTATTAAATGGAAATCATGACTTGGTTTGTGATACCATGAACCATGAGACTCAGCTTGTCGTTTTGCTAATTACGATTAGACATCATAATCAGCTTGTTTTCCTGATTATACTCCATACTCCACTCTCTCTCTCTCCCCTTTTCTACTGGACTTTGTAAAGAAGTCCACTCCGTTCTAGACTCTATTTTCAAGTATTTTTGTGAGAATAGGACACCACCTTCGGAGTTATTATGATTCTCATGGAAAGGTGCTTGCGTCCTTGGTGGTGAAGATCAAGCTTCCATCTTCATCAGACGAAGTGGAAGCGCTGGCAACTGTTCGAGCCATCACCCTTGCTATGGACCTCAATCTACCCTCTTTAATTGTCGAGGGAGATTCAGAGGTGGTGATTTCAGCCTTAAGAAAGGAAGAGGAATCTTTCTCATCTTTTGGTCATCTGATTTCTTCTATTAAGCATTATTTAGTTTCATGTAACTATACTTACTTTTCACATACTCATAGGTCGAGTATCTCATTTGCTCATTTTTTAGCGAAACATGCAAGAAATATTGATGGTTTTTCTGTGTGGATGGAGGATGTTCCACCACAAATTGCTAATGTACTTTTAGCCGATTTTGGCTGATTTTAGTTTTCTGTAAAGTTGATGCCGAATTCTCAAAAAAGATCATATCTTTCGATTTTAGAGGACTAAGTAAGTTGATAAGCCCGAATAGTTTGCACCCTATCATAAAATATCTCATTAGTGAAGTAGAGAAAAAAAGAAAAAAGAAAAAAAGGAGACCGACTTCAATATAAAATTATTTTTAAAAAAATAATTTTCTTTTAAAAAATTTTAATGATATGGTAAAAAAATGATAATGATGAGTTTGAGCTTAAGTTGGACTTGTTAGAGAGATAAAGTTTTACTCCTTATTAAGTTTGGACCAAACAAAAATAATTTTATTTAAATATCGTGCTGGCGTAGAAAATTGTGAGAGTTTTAGAAGTTTCGATTTATATATATATATATATATATATAGATTAAACAACCATAAAATTTAAACTTAAAAGTGTAATTTTGTCTTAAAGTTGGTTTCACTAGAGCATTCACACTGGTAGAGCCATAAATTTAGTAATATAGCTCCACAAAAAGCTTCTTTATCTATTTGGCCTTCTCACTTTACATCAATAGATCTATATTTTTAGTTATTTGATTAAAATAGTATAAAAAATTTATTAAAAAGCAGTGTGAACACAACCAAAAAGAAATTTTTTATTAAAAAGCAGTATGAACACAATAATATAGTTTTTTGG
Organism: Lithocarpus polystachyus; assembly: GCA_033629205.1. NCBI lineage: Eukaryota > Viridiplantae > Streptophyta > Magnoliopsida > Fagales > Fagaceae > Lithocarpus > Lithocarpus polystachyus. Next base: position 8,781,149 of record CM066163.1, on the reverse strand, counting down.
AATTTGGTGGTGCTAAAAATAGCAATATAGTTTTTTAGCACCACCAATACTAGTGCTCCTAAGTTGTGTTTGTGACAAGTATCTATCTTCTTTTTGCAAAAAATAGTTACACTCTTCTTATCAAGTGGCTACCCTTTATTAGAATTGCCTAAAGTTTGGTATGATCAAATATTAAATCCTAAATTTCAAAAAAGTTCCATTGTAAACATAGTAATATGGCTTTTTAGCACTGCCAATACTAGTGCCCCTAAGTTGTGATTGTGACAAGTATTTATCTTCTTTTTGCAAAAAATAGTCACACTCTTCTTATCAAGTGGCCACCCTTTATTAGAATTGCCTAAAGTTTGGTATGATCTAATATTAAATCCTAAATTTTTAAAAAGTTCCATTGTAAACGTAGCAATATAACTTTTTAGCACCACCAATACTAGTGCTCCTAAGTAGTGATTGTGACAAGTATCTATCTTCTTTGTGCAAAAAATAGTTACATTCTTCTTAATTATCAAGTGGCCACCCTTTATTAGAATTGCCTAAAGTTTGGTATGATCTAATATTAATTATTAAATCCTAAATTTTTAAAAAGTTCCATTGTAAACATTGAAGTAATAGAAATCCTTCCGTTTAATATTATAAAATTTTGAGTACACTATATAATTGCAGGCAAAACAGCTTTGATCGTGGCCACGGTAGGCTAGTTTGACATCTACGAGGTTGAAATTTGGTGACGAAAATCAACTCTAATAATGGGAAGCTGAGATCCTTCGAAAACAAATGCCTTTTCTCCCTAATTGTTGAGAATAACTAACAATGTAAATCTCAATCTCAATCGACAATCCAATTGTTAATTGTCAATATTTAAACCCAATTGGGTTGGACTCCCGAATCGAACTCATTTTAAAACCCTTAACTTCCATTTCAAAAATAGTATTTTTTTTTCTTTATTTGAGAAGATTATTTTTTCCTTTTTTTTTTGGTGATACATCATCCATCTTATTTTTGGATAGAATTTTGGATACATTATCTCCTTTTACGGTAAACTTTGGAATTTGGACTTTCTCCAAAAAAAAAGAAAAAAAAAAGAAATTGGATATGTCATCTTTTTTTTTTTCCCGAAATTTGATACATTATCTAAAACTTAGTTTTTTAGAAAGTTTCAACCTATGTCGTCCATTCTTGATGATAACTTTTTATATTAGACCAAGACACCAATCGGTTTTTGGTATATGAGAAAGTTGAACCTAAATCTCTTATACAATCGTCATAGACTTTATCAATTGAGATAAAAAGTGAGGGCCCAGGACTTATTTACAAATAAGAAGAATATATAAAAGTATATTCCCACTATCTACGGTACACGTTAATAGCAAGCACCTTTTGAATTCTCTCTATTTCACTAGGCAAGTACACCACACCATTTCCTTAAAACTCCTACAAATTTGGATGAAAACAAAAAACAAAAAAAAAACATGAATCTAAAAATAATAAAAAAAAAGCACACGAACAGCGTGCCAAACTGAAACTCTAATTGAACTCAAAAGACCAAACTACCCTTCCCCACGTGCAAAAAACACTGAGACACGTTTCGTAAATACCACACTTTATCCATTGTCAAAACAGTCAAAACGCCAAACATCGTTAAAATGGCACGTCATTAATATCGGTAAAAACACCAAATAGGGTTTCATCGCTTTTAGTTTTAGCAGCTTCCAAAGAAATTTCTCGACTCTTGTCTTTTTCTCTGTTTTTTATTTTATTTTATTTTATTTTTTGGTTTTTTTTTTCCAACCTCAAAGGCTGTGAAATCTCAAAGAGTTAGAAAACCTCGTGACTCTGTGTCTCTCACACTCACCTAACCTCCAAAGTTTCAGCCTTTATATATAAGGTTCGGTTTTTCTGGGGTTTATAAAGTTTAGGGTTTCGTTTCAAATATTGCTCCAATTGTGAAGGAACGGTACGAGTTTTCTCTCAATTTCTGGGTTACCTTTTTTATTTACTGATTTTTTATTTTATTTTATTTCATAAATTATTGCTAGCAATTGTATCTAGCTGTAGCTGCTATTTGAATAAATTTTTGTTATTGGGTTTCATTTTTTGGATAGATTGGCTTTGGTTATTAATTGGCAAATCAGTTATCACTTTCAATCATATAATAACTCAGTTGTTCCTGTAAATGAGTTTCATTTCATGTTGATAATTAAGGGTTTAGCTATTTTAGATGTGATGTTTTCATTTTTTTTTTTGTTTAATTATTTTGCTGTCTGTGTTATTTTAGGTTTATTTTACTGAATTCCATTCTTATTTATTTCCATTTTCAGGTTTATAAATCGGTGCGGTACATTTAAGGAAAAAGGGGTTTTTTTATATTTTATTTTATTTATTATTGTTAAGTAATTTAATAATATAGATGTACTGGGAGTTATGAAATTTTCTTATGTATATAGTGGTAAAAATAGTGGTCTCTGCAAAAGAAGGATTGAATTAAAAGTGTTTTGTTTAAGAGGGTAAAATGCCATCTACTTATTTTTCAAGACTAAGAACTGCAATCCAGAGGTCGATTGTAGGGCAAGAAGTTAGGTTACAGGACCCGTTCGATGTGGTAATCGGGCAAGGAAAATCGTTGTTTGGCAGTTCTAGGTTGTTCCGTACTTTATCATCTTCGACTCATACAGACCTGCATGTGTTGTTAAGACCTGGAACTGTCTATGCTGCAAGATCGGAGTTAGTTAGCCGAAAAAGGAATATCTCTGTTGTTGGAGCACTTTCGCGGATGCTGTCTATTCCATCTGTGTCTGGGCCTTCCTTTCAGGTCTGTGCGTATCACATTGATTGCGTGCTTGCTGAACCTGTGAACTTGAATAAAGCTATGGCTGCTTGTGGTTCCAGAGCTGTTTTGGGAGAATGTTCCTTAGATAATTTGGCTTCAAGGCATAGGCGACTTCCATTAACAACAGATAGTTCCAGTATCGTTTACAGCAATAGAGGTTCCGAGAGCTGCAGAAAAGCTAGTATGAGTCTGAAAAAACGTGAGCAACCCAACAATAATGTGATTTATGGATACTTCATATGTAATACTGTGAAGAGGTGGTGCATTTCTCACCCATACACAGGGTCAGGTCCAAGAGATTTTCATAGCACATCATCCACATGTTTCTCTGCTGGGACTGCCCCTGATGTGTCCTTTGATAATTCTGCTCGTGAGGAACAGCTTGCAAATTCTACAGATTCATCTGAACAGTATGTTCACTGATGTAGTTTCCATATTTCTCTTTTCAAGTTGTTTGCTAGACCTTCATTCCATTCTTTTTTGTGAGATATGCTCTGCTTAATTTTTGAAGTAGTTGTCGTCTGAAGTATACACACAGACATATGTACAGTTGATTGTTGGCAAGACGTGCATGTGTAAATTAGCAACAGAGAGAGAGTACCCTATTTGTGTATCATTTTCTATTAAATACTTGAACCCTACCCGTGTCAAATGGCAGTAACTTTTTCTTCTTTTGTTCTGTATTTTTTATAGTCTCTGTTTACATTGATATGTTATACAAGTGAAAGCTGCCTCTCTTTCTCCCTCACTCAGTTGTTGTTTTCCTTTATGGATTATATACCGCCTTTCTTTTTTCTTTTTAATAATTGTATTAGAAACAAGCCATCTTACATTTGATTTTTCTTTGCCATTTAAAAACTTTTTTTTTTCTTCTTCATATTTACTTCTATAATTTACTAGTTTCAATCATTATGGAGAATTTGGAGGAGCAACGGCTTGTATAGGATGAACTCCATGGTCCAGAACTACTTCTTGTGGTAATTGCACCGTATGAAGAGCTAATTTGTTGTCACCTTGGTTAGCGTAGGAGATTTTGAGCTAGCCTAAGAGAAGCCACTTTTAAAAAAAAAAATTCGGGCCACTTCAATATTAAGACCTCTTAATTTTAAAATATATTCTTGGATCTAAAGTCTTTATTTTTGGCACATCCTTTGTATACTTCCTGTGTAATATGGGTGTGTGCCTTTTTTAATAAATGTATTTACTTTTACAGGATTCTGGTGAAAATATTTTATCGTGGTTTTTAATAACCTAACGTGGTTAGGTAATGCAGTAAAGTGCTGGAATTTAGATCTATGGTTTTGCTTGGCTTTGATTGCAGGAAGAACTCAGCAGGCAAAACCCTGAAACTACTTTCAGGATCCTGCTATCTGCCTCATCCTGATAAAGAAGACACTGGTGGGGAGGATGCACACTTTATATGTGTTGATGAACAAGCAATTGGGGTGGCAGATGGTGTTGGTGGCTGGGCAGATCTAGGTGTTGATGCTGGACAGTATTCCCGGGAACTTATGTCCCATTCAGTAAATGCTGTTAAAGAGGAGCCCAAGGGTTCAATTGATCCTGCTCGGGTCCTGGAGAAAGCTCACTCAATCACAAAAGCCAAAGGTTCCTCAACAGCATGCATCATAGCACTCACAGACGAGGTATATACTCTTCCATTTTAGCCATTCCTTTATACCTGTCTCTAGTTTCTGGATTTAATTGGCCATTTTCCTGAAAACCCATTAAATTATTTTTTAAAAGACATTGTGTAATTGTAGCCTGACTTGTTAAGGGTTTTGGAGTTTTCTTATCATGTTAGTTTGCAGATTATTTTCTTATTACTTCTTTTGGATTTATCTGCTGATTTATTTCTTGGTGTATGATCATGATAATCTCAGTTTATGATAATCCAGTAAGGCAGTAAGTTTCATCGGTTTTTTCAGAATTAAAATTATAAAAACTCAGGGTTGTGTTATGTGTTGAGGAAGTAACATTAAAATTTTCTATACAATATATATGCTCTTGAGCACTGACATTGACAGCAGTGACTTGAGGTGGCTCAGTGGTCTTGTAACACTTGATCAAGTTCAAGTTTCAAACGTTTGGTTTATTTAGAGAGCCAGCTCCCTCCACAAGTGATGTAGAATGGATTTAATAACCTGCTTACTATTTTTTGTACAATGGGCTAGAGTTACGCTAAATTATGATTACGGGGTATATGACCGTTAAAGAAAGGTTTAGGGTTTGTTGATTCATAATGATTTGAGTAGGCTTGAGGTTAATGATAAAAGGCAAAAAGGGTGTAGATTTGAGAATTTTAGTTGAATTTTGGACAGCAACGAATGTTTGTGTATTAAGGTTGGTTACAATGAGTTTACTGATGGCTGAAAAGGTTGGGGAATACTTTTGGGTTTTAGGGTCTCAAAGGGTGTTAGGTTAGGGACATGGTTGAGGCTGTATTTCATCAAGAAAGGACAATCACTGGGGATGAAAACTGCCTTTAAGCAGTAATGGTGCAGCAGTCTGCAGAAGAGAAGAGTATATAGCAACCAAGGCTCTTCAAATTCAAATCAACAAACTCTAAAAACGATCCTGAATATGATTTTTTTGGTGCTGAGAAATAATGATATTAGGTATTATAGTGTGGGCTCTTGTTCTGATGGGATTTTGACTAATAAATGAAGTTAAAGGACAAAACACAAAGGCCCCATAACTGAACTAGAGTTACAAACTAAATAAATTATACCTATGGCTGCCAACTATTGATTATAACCTTAAGAAAGTTAATTTTGATCCAGAATTGGTTGTTTCTCCTAGACCATAGAGTCTTTATAGATATTGTGCGACCTATAGTTTTAGCATTAGGCTTCCAAGATATTCTATTTCCAATAATATTACCACTCTGCCATCAATCAGCTATGGAGGGTTTAGGTGACTTTCTCCCCTGATTTAGAGGAATTGTATCATTTGTTACTTGAGGGAGTGAATGAGTTGTCTAGTTTTTGAAGACTTTTTTGCTTCTCGACCCTGTATATATGGTGAACCTTTTGGAATTTTACTTGCTTGAAATAAGGAGTCTTCTGATTTATCATACTAGATGGTGACATAATTAATTGCTTTTTTTCTTTTCCTTTTTTTCATTCCAGGGTGTTAATGCAATTAATTTAGGGGACAGTGGCTTTATGGTGGTCCGGGATGGGTGCACCGTTTTTCGATCTCCTGTGCAACAGCATGATTTTAATTTCACCTATCAACTGGAAAGTGGAAATAATGGTGATTTACCTAGCTCTGGTCAGGTCTGTACCCATTACTCTCTCTCTCCTCTTCCTGCAAATGTTAGTTACGTGGAACCAAATTGTAGCTTGAAACTGAAAATATTTATCATACTCCTTTTATATATTTTCAAGGAGTGAATGTCATTCATATATTTTGTGGGAGGGCTAAAACTTTCCATCAGGGAACATATTTGCACTGTCACTGTTAAGTGATGTGTTATAGCTTAGCATTCATGTGATACCTGATATTATTTATCACACTATTTTCCTGAGTATCCTGAATATTTTTATTATTATTTAGCGAATATCCTGGGTGATGCCATTAATTACAATGTTTCTAGTAAATTTTTCCTAATTAAACTGCCTCTACTTAATCATGATTTTTTTAAGAGTCCGAATTTGGTAAGGATAGAGTATAAAACCCAAGTTTTACATTATCTAATAAGAGATTGCCACATTAGCTTTTTACTTAAAACTTAATACTTCCTACCACACATAATAACATTTCAATAAACTCCCAATTAAGTTAAATTTTCAAATGGGTATTAGAATTGATTGAGTGTAGTTGTGCCTATTCTTAAATATGTAATATGATGATGTGACATGTTGGGATTGGAGAAGTAAAACTTGGGTTTTACACCACATCCTTATTGAGTATAATCTCTTTTTTTAAATTAATGTGCTCTCATATCCTGAAGTAAATCTTGGTTGATAGGCATTTAATTTACTGTGTTCAGGTATCTTGTTCTATTTGTAGAACTCTAGTGCTCTACTACAAAAAACAGGGGTGACTGACACAGAATAATTATGAATTCATTAATATGCAATTAAACTCACTTTATTGATTATAGAATGTGTAGTTGAGATTCAAGGTGTCTGTTTGATTTAGGTTTTTACAATTGCTGTTGCTCCGGGAGATGCTATAATTGCTGGCACTGATGGACTGTTTGACAACTTGTACAACAATGAGATTACTGCAGTAGTTGTTCATGCCATGAGAGCTGGCCTAGGGCCTCAGGTGACAGCTCAGAAGATAGCGGCACTGGCACGCCAACGAGCACAGGACAGAGACCGGCAGACACCTTTTTCCACTGCTGCTCAAGATGCTGGGTTCCGCTATTATGGTGGCAAGCTTGATGACATCACTGTTGTGGTTTCATATATCAAGAGTGATGGTGATGAATGAGACACTCGTGTATATATTCTCTCTCTATTTCAATTTTATTGCACTTCAAGTTAGGCTTTTTGTAGAATCAAACTCTTCTCTTTGCCGTCATACGGGTGTATTATGCCCTCCATTAATGTAAAAACAAAATAGCATTTCTTGGTTTGAGCTCTTAATCAATTCTCTCTATCGCGTTGCTGCCACTGCACACTGATGATTCATCTTCAAGCAAGTCCAGAGAATTTTTTTTTTCATAACTTTTGGTAAGGTGTTAAGTTGTGAATTGAGCAATATTACTTTTGTTTTAGTATGCTTTGTTGTCATGCACAAACTCATGTATGTAAGAATGCACTTGTCCTGTGACCTGATTTGGAAGACATCAGTGTCACAGTCACATACTGACAAGATGTTAAGGTCACTTTGAAAGGTAGCTTCACAAGCTCTTTTGTCTGTAAGAATTCGCTTGTTCTGTGACTTGATTGGGAAGACCTCACACATCCTGCCGAGAATATTAAGGTCACTTTGCAAAGCAGCTTCATTCAGATCCCCTTTCCAGCCAACCCAGTATGTAAAGGGCATTTCCTCAAGTTTAGACAAATAGCAGTATTTTTTGTTTTACAGTCCAAACTGTAACAGCCTGCTCAAAATTCTATACGAGTTTTTCTAATTGGATTGATTGACGTCTGTGCCCAAAATTTTATATATGTTATCATTGCATGCATTCTTACAAGACTACACCACTATCCCATAGATATTGGGCCTTGGATGTGTTGTTTAAACAACGCAGCACTAATTTTCAAAACATTCATCCATCCATACATTATTTTCACAACACTTAAATAACATTATTAAAACAACATTACCAAACAGGCTCATAAAGTTACGATGATAATATTTTTCAAAGTAAGAAGAAGAATTAGAGCAATAAGTGTTTTGAAACAATAGAATAAAAGAAAATTTGTTACTAAAAAAAAGAAAAGATTTCAAATCAAATAGTAAATAGTCATATATATATATATATATTTTTTTTTTTTTTGATGAACATATATATATATTATATGCTATTAACTTCCCATATTTAAAACCTTCATTTAGTAGGTACTATTTATTTCTGCCAACTTTTTTTTATTTGAGAAAGTTTCAACCTATAACATCTGCTTATAATGAATATATTATATGCTATTAACTTCCCATATTTAAAACCTTCATTTAGTAGGTACTATTTATTTCTGCCAACTTTTTTTTATTTGAGAAAGTTTCAACCTATAACATCCGCTTATAATGATAGCTCTTTATCAGCAGACCAAGACATTAATCAGTTTTTGGTATAGGTAGGAATTGAACTCCGAATTTCTTTTTCAACAATCAGAAACTTTACTAGTTGAGCTAATTGAAATTCATTCCACCAACTAATAATTGAAGATAAAGTTTGACATTAAATAATAAGGAGTCAAAACTGGTGTGTATTTGAACTTATTAGCATTAGATTTGAAATTCAATTTTAGCAAAGAAACTGATGTTGCTATTAATGGATAAAACTGATTTCATAAATGCACTTAAATGAGCATTTAATGAATATTTTTATGAATTATAATTTTTTTATAAATGCAATTTAAAACTGCTGGGCAAGCATAGTCTTAGTTCGAAAGATGGTTAATTTCTTTAATAATTTGATAGTTAGAAGAGAGGATTTTAAATACTGAATTTCTCAGTTGGAAAAACTAGAATGTGTTAACTAGTTAAGCTACGTAACTCTTGTGCGTGGAGGGTCAAATTCCATTTACTAAAAAAGAATGAGCAGTTTGAGAGAGAGTGAGTGAAAGTCCAATCGTGCCTAAAAGAATGAGACTGGTATTAGTTATAACCTAATGCAATAGTTAAAAGTGAGAGAAGTCTCACTGAGCGTGTTATCAATTTATAGAAGCCATGGCGGATCATAGAGACGGACCATTGACGAGGGACAAGTGCAAGGAAAACGTCCAATGTCAAATCACCTTAGCCATTGTGATCGGAATTGTTCTTGGTTGTGTCTTTGCCTTCTTGTACCCTTACGAACTCTTCACCTACTATTCACCTTCCCAAAACCAGCCATTCGGTAAAACAAATCTCAAGGTTCGGATCTTGCTGCTCAATTACCTCACTGTTTAGTTTATTTCCTCTTTTTCCTATTAATTGGTTTTTAATACCTTATTACTTTTTCTTTTTCTTTTTGATAAGCTTAATATCTTATTACTTATTTTCAACTGGCTTCGATAAAATATGGGTTTTAAGTTTTATTAATTTATTTACATAAAGAGTTAGGAACAAAAAAACTGTTTACTTTAATCATTATGTGTAAGCCATTAGAAGTAATTGATAATCAGTTTGAACTTGTGAACACAAGGGACTGAAGCCATTTTTAGGTGGAATTCTTTCTGCCTTGTTTTGTTTGGCTTGTTAGAATTAGAGTTAGAACTTTGAAGTTTGAATCCACAATGTTCACTTCATATGGTGGTGTCAAACAGTGTTTGTTGTTAATACTTGCAAGAATTGCTCTTATTTTAATTAGCACAAATTTTGTTTAAGGTGTTGCCTTTGTTGTGCGAGTAATGTTACTCATAACTTTTTCACAACTAGTTGAGATGGCGAATTATGATTGGTATAACATCACTTTTGTACGCGCCCACATTCATTTTGTTTATTGTACATCAATTACAACCAATTAATTAACTCAAGACTTATAAAGTTTATTATGTAAATAGACTTATTATTGTTTTGCACACACATGAGCTTGGCTTGAACAAGTTATGAGTTGCATGTTAAGGCACGCCATGAAATTTGAATAAGCTTTCTTTAAAGTTATTGTGATGTATAACAATCAAATCAGCATTCGAGACTTAGGATTCTATTTGGTTGTTGTAGTTGTTGTTGTTGTTGTTGTTGTTTTTTTTTTTTTTTTTTTTAATTGTGTATATTGCTCTCATGGTGTTGTATTTTGAAATGGTATAGAAGAAAAAATTAGAATCATATGAAAGGGGTTCGAAAAGGATGCCTTAGAATTAAGATTTCATTTCTTCCTTATTTTTCATTATCATTTGATGATGTTCATACTCTTAGGTTATTTTGCTTGTGTTTATTTATTTTTAATAGAAAAATGCTCTTAGGCTATATCACGGTTTCCTCACATGGTTAGATATAAATGCTTACATGAGGTAGATTCCAATTAGTTAAACTGATAAAATCTTCTTTTTTTCCCTTCTTTTAAAAAATGTATCTTATTGTTAAATAAGAGACTTAAGTTCGAATTCACCTACACCAAAAGGAAACTAATGGTCCTACGCTATCAAAAATAAGAAGGGTAATGTTATTTACACACACCAACTTGCACACATGTTGTGTGTTTAATTTTTCCCTACTGTTTGTTTGTTAGGCTGGTTCATCCTCATGTGAATCATCAGAACGAATTGGCATATTGAAGTTAGAAATTGCATCATTGTCAGAGAAGAATGCTGAGTTGAATATTAAGCTCAAGTTTCTCAGGAAACAGCTTAGGCTGGCTGAACAAGGAAGAGATTATGCACAGAAGCAGGTTATGGCTTTGGGTGAAAATCACAAGGCTGGGCCCTTCAATACTGTCAAGGGTTTGAGAACTAACCCAACAGTTGTTCCTGATGAATCTGTGAATCCAAGATTGGCAAAGATCTTGGAGGAAGTTGCTGTTCATAAAGAAATTATAGTTGCAATTGCAAACTCAAAAGTGCAAAGCATGTTGGAGGTTTCGTTTACTAGCATCAAGAAGGTGGGTATTCCTAATTATCTAGTTGTAGCATTAGATGACCATATTGAAAGTATATGCAAATCTAATGGCGTTCCAGTCTACAAGAGAGACCCAGATGAGGGTATTGATTCAATTGGAAAAACAGGAGATAACCATGCTGTGTCTGGACTGAAATTTCGCATTTTGAGAGAGTTTTTACAACTGGGATACAGTGTTCTTGTCTCAGATGTTGATATAGTGTACTTGCAAAACCCATTTGATTATCTTTATAGGGATTCAGATGTGGAATCTATGTCTGATGGTTACAATAATAAGACAGCTTATGGGTTTGATGATGTGTTTGATGAACCTGCAATGGGTTGGGCTCGATATGCTCATACTATGAGGATATGGGCTTACAACTCTGGTTTCTTTTACATAAGACCTACACTTCCTTCAATTGAATTGTTAGACAGTGTGGCTAGTCGGCTTTCTAAGGATCCAGACTTATGGGACCAAGCAGTGTTCAATGAGGAGCTCTTTTATCCTTCACATCCTGGGTATGATGGGCTTCATGCTTCCAAGAGAACTTTGGATTTCTATCTTTTTATGAACAGTAAGGTTCTTTTCAAGATGGTTAGGAAAGATGCAAGACTTAAAAATCTGAAGCCAGTTATTGTTCATGTAAATTACCACCCAGATAAACTTCCAAGGATGAATGCAATAGTAGATTTCTATGTTAATGGCAAGCAAGATGCACTAGAACCTTTCCCAGTTGGTTCTGTTTGGCAGAAAAAATAGAACTACATAATATATACTTCTTACTATTGGATGATGCAGTTGTTCACTTCTTTGCGTCACTCACTAGATAAAGATAGACTAGTTTCATTTCACCTTCTGAAAACCATAGGAAGTATCCTTTGAAATGCTCCCCTTGAATTTCTACTAAAATTTTGGTTTTTAATTTTTTATAGTAATTTTTTTTTGCTTTGAATTTTTTTTTTTTTTTTTGGGTGGATAATTAAGAATACTTGTATTAAGTATTAAGAAGATAGAGAGGGGGACCTAACCTATCTCTACCATTTGGGCAGAAACCTAGGCAGGGAAGTTGGAGATGGTTAAAGGCCAGTCCCAATTACAAAAGGATGCCCAAAAGGCAATATTACCATTATATTCTATCAATTTTAATTTATTAATTAATATTAACTATTAAGCTTTGAAAATCAAATGAGCAACGAACGTCAATTTCTTATAATAATTTGATAAAGACTACAACCTGTGATCGGTTAAAAATTACTTTCAAATAGATGATTGATATCATTTTTATCATGCATTATAAAAAATTTTGACTTATCATTAACACCAATTTTATTGTTCAATAATTAAAACATATTGGTCTAACACTATAACATCACTTTCAAATAAATTCATTATTAATATTACTTTTATTATAACCAACTCAATAGATAACCAAGAGTCTTGTCAATTTATAGTTCAACTAGTTGGCACATTTTGATATTTTCAGCGGAGACATTCATAATCTATATTCTCCCATCCCATCTATCGAATACTATCGATGAAAAAAAAAAAAAATTCTTGTAACTTACTAGGCACTTCCAATCCACCATATGATAATTGAAAAGATATATCATTGTATATCATAAAAGTCATGTGACTTATTTAGATAATACATAAATATTAATTTATAAATTACTAAAAACAATCTTTAAATGTGTTTGGAGACAAATTTTGTTGTTGTTGTTGCTTTTTTTTTATAATTTTTTTTTTTTTGCAAATTTGGTTTGAATAAAAATAAATAAATAAAAACAGTGAATTCCACTTCCACATGTGCCTTATCTGTCATCTTCTTTATAAAACAAAAACTGGTACGCCACATCCAAGACTCTTCCATTTTGTGCGTTGAATTTCATTTCATAATTATTAGGCCACAAATTTTTTTAAAAAAAATCTACACCAACCTCTATATAAAAGGGAGGAAACATACACCGGATATATGGTATATTTTCTCTTTAACATGAGCTTTCAACACTACAAAGTTTTGTGAAATAATATCATCGTCGATTAGAACGGATACCTTATAATCCTTAATAAAAAAATAAAATAAAATAAATAGCAGATAATACTGACGCCAGTAAAATGTCCTACATAAATAGCAGATATCTTGTTACCTTTCCACTTCCAACTTTTCCTTAAAGCAATCAATTTGGTAAAGGGTTGGAAATATCTGTGCAAAATAGAATATACAACTCTTACATCTGATCACACAATAAGAAAGCATTTGACAGCAAACAGAAGAAAAATACAAACTACATCACATTCCAACGGAACCAGTTAGATTATTAGAGGAAGTATAAATCCTTAATCAATGACAATGTTTTGCTTGCATCCTATCAATCCAATGACATTCCTTGCTAGCAACGCCAATAACTGCTCTGACTTTGGTCCTCCCTATTGCAAACTAGCAGAAAGAAATAACACAAATTAACAGACAAAAGTGGGTCTACAAATGGACTAATCTAATCACAATCATCAAGTTTAGATTGATCTAAACTCAAATGCATATTGACCCAACCAAACTCACTTCTTCTTCTAAATTAAAAGGACAAACATATGAAATCAACAATGAAAACTATGTCCAAGATCACGTAGGATTCGTACTTTGGGAAAATTTGATCAACTAGAAAGTTCAACAGAGAAAAGACGTCAATTTGATTATAATATTTTTTTGCTAACTGTTAAAGTATCCATCCTTCTTTAACCCCAAAAAAAAAAAAGTATTCATCCTTCAAAATTTTGAAAAAAAAAAAAAAAAAAAAAGCGGTAGTGCTAATGTGCGTTGAATTCATTCATGGGATGGAAAGTATATTTAATCTAATCACAACGTAGTGAAGATGCATGATCCGAGAGTTTTGCTTCCTATAGAGACAAAACTAGGTGGAAGTAGGAATGTAGGATGGAAAGACTATTTACTGTGCCAAGTATTGGAGGAGTGGGGGTTTAACATTGTTGTGGAAGGAGAGTTGATGGAAACCAAAGTTGAAATCCAATGTTACTCGTAGCACCAAATACTCAATTGCAATATCAGAGAAGGGGAGGCTAGCAGAATTATATCACCCCGAACATCAACGGAGAGAGGAGTCTTGGGCCCCACTAAATCGTCTTAACAGGATGGGTTCTACTTCATGGTTGTGCATATAAAACTTTTCTCACAAGGTACACATGTGAGACCATTGAAGATGATGATGGATTTTCAGGAAGTAATAAATTGATGTTAGGTTGTGGTCCTAGGTTTCAAAGGGGTGGAATTTAAGTGGAATAACAACCAAGAAGGGGCATAAAGCATCCAAGAGAGACTTGAAAGGGCCCTAGCTACTCTATCATGGATGGATCGGTTTAAAGAGAGTAGGTCACGTAATCATGCACCACAAGTACTAGATATACAAACCAGAAGGAAGCAAAGTAGGGGCAGGAAGAGAGTATAATGGTTTGTAGAGAAGCAGATTGGGCATCATGAATGTTATAATATTATAGGGGAAAAATGGAGGCAAACGGCATGTTGGGGGAGTGATGAATCTGGTAAGTTAGAAGATCAAAACTTGCCAGAAGGAATTAAGAAAGTGGAGCCAACAAACTTTTGGGGCTATGCAAAGCTAAATAAAGGAGAAACTAGTGTCACTAGAATCCTTAGAGCATGATAATCACAAATTAATGGGTGTCATGGGCTGAAAATTTCAGCCTTAAAAAATGGAAATTAATAAACATCTGTTACCTGAAGAGGTGCACAGGAGACGAAGGTTGAGAGCTGTATGGCTGAAGGCTAGAGTCAAGAATACACAAATTTTCCACCAGGAAGTGAATTAGAGGAGGAAGAACAACCTGTTGGGGGGTTTGTGTGATGAGGGAAACTGGGGTGTGAAGAGGACCAGCTGAAGGATATAGCAAATAAGTACTTCAAGGAACTGTTCCTAACATCAAATCCACAGAGAATTGATTGAACAGTGGAGGCGGCAGAGAGGGTAGTTAGCAATGAGATGAATAGAATAGGAGACTACTCTAAACATTCACTACATTGGGGATTAAACCGACATTACTCAAACGCACTCATCCAAAGAACCAGATCCATATGATAAGTCAAATTTCTTTTACCTCAATTTTTGGCATATTGTAAGAGATGATGATGTAGAGTCTCTGGTATTTATACTAAACTCAAGCCATATGCTTAAAAAAGATTAACTAGTAGACTTAGACCATTAGCATCTGTAATGTAATAATAAGTGATCTTAAAAGTCCTGGCAAATAGGCTAAAGTCTATTCTTCCATTCATTGTTTCACTCCCAAAGTGCATTTCTACAACCGTAACATAACTCTAGCTTTTGAAGTGTCGAACAGCTTGAGAACAAAAAGAATAAGGAAATAGGGATAGGTGGCGTTAAAGCTTAATATGAAGAAGGCCTACAATTGGGTGGAATAGGGCTTTCTAGAGAAATTTATGCACAAACTAGGTTTCAACAGAGTAGATAGCGCTCACTATGGAGAGTGTGAGATTAGTGTCCAATTCGCCTTGCTAAATGGGAGAACAAAGTATCTATACAACCATCTTGAGGGATCAGGCAAGGAGACCCCTCTCCCCTGACCTCTTGCTCCTTTGTGTAGAAGGGATGTCAGACCTATAAAGGGAGGCAAAGACAAAGGAAAGGATTCATGATATCAATACATGTTGGGGTGGTCTGAGAATATCACATCTTTTATTCGCTGATGACAACCTAATATTTTGCCAAGATACAATTAATGAGTACCAACACTTAGTGGATATCTCTGATTTCTATGAATAGTCCTTAGGCCAAAAAATAAATAGAGATAAGACCACCCTCTTCTTTAAAAGAATACTACAAATAATACTCAAAAGGACATCCAACATATTTGAGGAGCCCAAGTGCCGTCTCAGCATGAGAAATATAATGGCCTTCCGGTCATGTTGGGAAAAGCCAAAACAACCACTTTCAGAGGAGTGGTAAAGAGCTTACAAGGATGGAAAGAGCTCTTAGGCAGAATATAGGCAGTTTTGTTTATAGCATGTCACAAAGAAGAGCGGTAAAATCTTACCATATTACTTTTAAAAAAAAAAAAAAAAAACTCTTTTAAATTAAATCTATTGACAGAAGACTAGGAGGTTGATGAAATACGAGTAACTTTTTTTTTTTTTTGGAGCAAAGACATACCAATAACTTAAGAAGAGCTCAAAAGTCATAAAGGTAGCAGTGCAAGTAGAGGAAAAGTTATTCTTGTTTTCCCTTCCTCTTTAAGCATGGGATCAATGGGTGTTCTCAGTCTTTCAGGTTAAAATTCTCAATTACAACTTCTAGTTCTACAGGGTCTTACTTCATTACAATTTTGCTCATTTCTTTCCCTAATATCAATTATCAATTAACAAAGGAGACCTCAATTGTAAGATAAAGAAGCCATGTAGTGCCTTACCGTTTGCTAGAACTCTGCATATCATGAAGTTGTTATGACTTATGAGACAAAGCCCGCACTTCTGCACTGCCAAGCTTTGGCAACAGCTAGCAATTGAGAATTTCAATCCAACTGCATAAATTCAACCAATCTGAAAGTGATGCACACCATATATATAATATATAAAACAGCCACATCCATTCACCTAGATGGAACAACATGACATCAGTTTCCTAGTGACAGACAAATACGATGATGAAAAGTTTCTAATTCCAAACTGTCAACAAGAAATACCATAGGCTCTATATTTCTTAATACATCAAACATAAAAATAAAACAAGGGTTCTTTAGAGGGGTTGGTTCTCTTCCCCTTCTTTCTTAATATAATACATTGTTCTATTCATAAAAAAAATATAAAATAAAAGTTGCATTAGTTTAATTATTAAATTAATTGGGTCTTTACTTCAGATTAGTATTCAACTATATCAGCTTAGTAAAATTCAAGGTCTATTATACTCGACAAGAAAACTTTGCAAATAATTCATCATCCTTTTTACAAGTTAAAGCCCCCAACCCAATGCTATAAAAAATTAATTAGAAGAAGCAAAATGAAAATTCTCCCGAATCAACATGGTTGGCCTAAGATTAGGCGATCTCTTTGGCATAAAATGGCCTAAGTTTTCTTCTTTCCATTTGATTTTACAACAATACTGGAGTTGGAAAAATTGTTGTGGTAAATGCCATAAAGAAAGAGCAACAAGAGCATCCATTTTACCCTCCAACATAAATGAACAAAAATACCTGTTAATGCGACAAATTCTCCTCAGCAATGAACTACAAAGTCCAATAACCTCATTGTAAGTATTACTGAACTCAAATGAAAGCATATGCCAATGAATTTTTTTTAAAAAAAATTAAAAAGAAGAAATATACAGCTACAAAAAAAGATCCTTAAAAAGTGAGAAGGATGGTGACTTACAAAAAATTCAGGGAAAAATGGATTATCAGCTGTACAAATTCATCAAAGCTACTACTTTCACTAGGATTCCTCTTTCTTACAATAAGAGTTGCCTTGTCCATGTGTGCTTAAATTCCAAATCCAATTTCCCTGTTAGGACATATGTGAATCATGTTATGAACATATGTTAATATTTTATGTAATTGGCTAATCTTTTGACAAAACGCACTTTACTTGTAATTGGATAGATCTAAGATGTGTTTAATACTTTAAAGAACAAGGTTTTAAGTTCAAATATTAAAGCCATGCAAGTCTGCCCAAGAAACAAGTGAAGAAGTGCTGGATTTTAAAGCTCGATAACTAGCTCGGTAGCTAGTATCTATCGAGGTTAAAAGGCTCCTGAAGCCCAATGCTCGACAGCTTCTCAACAGATAAACTATTTATCGAGGTTTATGAAATTCAGTTTTTCAGAACTGATTTCATTCCAATCCGTGAGTATATTTTTAGGCTTTCTTTTCTCACAACTCTAAACATATATAAGGACTATTTTAAGGGTCGTTAAAGGTTGCACAGTTGCACGAGTGTGAAGCAAAGCTGTATTCATGCAAATTGTGACCGGAAACAGAATTTGCCTAATTCATTTTTATCTTGAAGAAGCTGCTGTGTTTGTACACTGTAGGATTTTGTAACCAAGGAGTTTTGTGATCTTCATCATATGATGAACCGAAGAATTTTGCAGCCAACATCTTTCTCAAGTTGGTGAGTAAGCTGCGTACTGGGATCTGCGCATTGAATTGGTTAGTCACGTACTAGGAGCCGTGCATTGAAAAGAGAGATTGTTACTACAGAACAAGTTCAATTGGGTATTGGGATAAGGGTTAAACTGTAGGTTGGTATAAGGTACTTGAATTCATTTACTTGTAACCGCTTGTTGTGATAATAGTGAATTTTGGGAGTGGTGACCTTAAAATCACTTGGTGGAGTTTTTGCCGTGTAGATTTTCTTTATTCTTAAACAAATCACTGTGTCAATTTAATTTCCGTTGTATTTAGTTATTTGGTGATTTGTTTGTACTACCACACGTATTGCATGCTAATTGAATTAATTAAGGCGAAAAACTCATTTTCATCCTTAAATTTTCATGTGATTCCTACTTTGGTCCTTAACTTTTTTTTTTCCCCACTGCTTTTAGTCCCTAAAATCAAAAAAGTGATCTCGTTTTTGTTACTACCGTCATCTCACAAACGAAAATAGTCTACGTGGCAAAGGGAGTGCATCGTTGGCATACTAAATGCTGAGGTCAGCATTAAAATAATAATATAATATTTTATTTAACATTTTAAAATGCCATGTCATATTTTAAAAAAATTAATTTATAAATTTTAACTAAATGAAAAAAAAACAGAAATAAAACCGAAAAATCACATGAATTGAGATCTAAGTGTGTCTTGAACAAGAACACAAACTCAGATATAATAACACAAACCCAGAAATATAAAATTAAAAAAAAAAACCTCCAAAACTTAATACTTTGTTTTCTTTTGCTTTTCTCAAGAACCAAACAACCGTGAAGGATCATTTCTGTGTTAAGTTTAGGTGAAAAAATTCAAAAAGAGGAAAAACAACAGAAAAAAAATTCAAAAAGAGGAAAACTCCAAAATTTATTTTTTTTGCTTTTCTTAGGAACCAAACAACCGCTGAGAAAGGTAATGCTCCTACACCGACGAGGCTCCCGGCCTGAAGATCTCGCCGACCGTCGTGCTCGTCATGAGCCTCTGCTTCATCGACTCTGTCACTGTGCTCCATGTCTTCGGCAAGCTCTATCGCCGATCCGTCGCCGCCGCCGCTTAATTTTCTGCTCTCGGTTTTGGATTCGGAGCTCTTTGATTGTTGTTCTAGATTCACACTGATCTTCGATTCTTTGATTCGTTAATTGAACGCTTAGTTTTAGTTTTCGTTTTTGTTTTCATTTCCGTTTTCGGTTTTTTTTTTTTTTTTTTGGGTTTGTAAATTTTTGTCGGCACTGTACTTTCTTCGTTTTTGTTAATTTCGGATTCTTCGGGTTTTATTAACTTCGAAAAAAGCTTGAGTTCCAATCATTTGGCTTTATTTATTCAAATTTTCTTGGATTTTGCATTTGCCAATTGCATAATTTCTTTGATTAATGTTAGCTGATTTCTTTTTTGAATTTATTTTTCATTTTTTGGATCTGATGTTAGTTCATATTAATTGCGTAGTTGAAGATTCATATAAACGGTTTCTCCAATATACTTTGTTATAAATCTTTCAATATACTTTGTTATAAATCATCAAAAGTATTAGTTTTGGAGGTTTTTTTTTTAATTTTATATTTCTGGGTTTGTGTTATTATATCTGAGTTTGTGTTCTTATTATTCTTGTTCAAGACACACTTAGATCTCAATTCATGTGATTTTTGGGTTTTATTTCTGTTTTTTATTTTTTTCATTTAGTTAAAATTTATAAATTAATTTTTTTTAAAGATGACGTGGCATTTTAAAATGTTAGATAAAATATTATATTATTATTTTAATGCTAACGTCAGCATTTAGTATGCCAGTGATGCACTCCGTTTGCCACGTAAACTATTTCCGTTCGTGAGATGACGGTAGGGACAAAAACAAGATTTCCTTTTTTATTTTAGGGACTAAAAGCGGTAGAAAAAAATTTAGGGACCAAAGTGAGAATCGCGTGAAAATGTAGGGACGAAAATGAGTTTTTTGCCATTAATTAATTAACTTGGCTAATTAATTTGTTAATTTGTCACAAAGGGTCAATACGTTTTTCATGACTTTCCCAAACCAAAACCTCAAATACCCAAAGACTTAAAGCCAATCATAACCTTCACAAAATCCACAATATCTGACTTTAACATCAAAATTGTAAGTTACTGTCACTAAATAGAAAACACAAGCCCTATTCCTTGGTCATAGCCTACTCTTATGGGTTAGAATCAATGATACTGCAATGTTGATGTTATGTAAGTTTCATTGAAGGTTGAAGATAAATGACATCATTTTTTGTCTAAGTGTATTTGAAATGAAATGGAATGAAGGACTATGAGCATATGCATATAACAGATTAGAAGTGAGAATGGTGAATGGACATGCAAAGAGTATTTTGTATATGTGAGAGATGAAAAATCTTGAAAAATTGAACCAAATGAAACAAATAGTAGTTTTAAAATATTGAATAAAAAATGTAAGAAAAGTAGTCTTAAAACATTAAATCAAAGGAAATAAAGAGTTTCTACTTTTAAATTTGTTCTTATTTCTATTGTGGCATAATGGTATTTCAATTCTTTTCATAGAGTATGCCACATGGTAGAACCTCAAGCTCTCTCGCATGAGGTCTTTGCTTAGATATATATATATATATATATATATATATATTGATGATCGATTGATAATTTTTTGTATTCTTGATTAAATTTTCTACCTGCTTGCTTGAGTTTGACTTTGAGCTAGTCTTTGAATCACTTTCATAACATATATAGGGTTATATTGAACGTATAAATTGAAAGTTGAATTATGGGCAGTAAGGGATGGTTTTCATCTCTGCATCCTACTCCAAATCCAATCTGCTGAAAACTTGAAATAGAAATTGATACCAAATCTGTCGTTGGCTTGCTCACCAATAATGATTACTCAAATGTTGAACCAAACCTCCCACATTGGACAATTAACTATTGTTTTAGAGAAGCCAACTGTTGTGCTAACTCCTTTGCAAAGAGCCAAAGATGGATGTCCACCTACAACAAGACTTCCTTAGATACTCCATTAGGGGAGTTAACTTTACTTTTGATATATGACCTTATAGGTCTGGGATGTAAAAGAATTTGCACCGAAACAAGCTCTATGGCGGGGTAGTTGTTTTGTTTATATAATATCCCTATTAGCGAATTAAAGAAGGCAAATTCTCCTATTTAGCTACCTCAAAAGCCCGATTGGATGATACTAACCCCTTTGTGATATCGGTTATAGTCATACTACTTCATAGACTAATGTGTTTTTTTTTTTTTTTTTTTTTAATAATCAGCAAACTTCATTAAAACAAACTGAGGTGGCTACAAAATGCGATTAGCCTTACAAGCATCCAGAATAACTTTAGGTGGTTGGAGCAAATGTATTATACTAAGAGAGAAGAAAGAACAATACTAATTTTTTAGAAAAGAGAGAACAATATAAAGAACATTCACATCAACTCGTGCAAATATTTCTATCTATTTTAGTATAAGAACTTACTTTTTTTTTTTTTTCCATACTCAGAATTCAAAACACCTCATATTAGAATATTTGTTTTACACTACATTTCATTAAAATATCAAATTTTCTTAATTTTTTTAATTGTTTCTCTTTCTTCATGCACAACAACCACTATCTATTCTAATATTTCAGGGGATATGTAAAGAAAGAATAAAAAAATTAAATGCAAAACGAATAGTGTCAGTGTAAAGTTACACAGATACTATAACAACTATATGTTTTTACATAATTTTGCATGACATGATGTTGGTAAACTTTGGACTTAGTTGGCCAAAATGTGTTACGTTTTTTTGTTATATAAATACTTATGTGAGTGCTTCTACAGCAGTCAATTAAAATATATAAAAAATTCTAAATACATCAGTTTTTCTACATAATACTTACAAATTGATATCACAATCAAAGTGATTAGTGGACTTTAATTACCTCACAAATAAATTTGTAAATTATTTTTTTGAGATTGATAATACATCAGTTTGTATTGTTTTTTGTAATTGATAACACACTATTGCATGCGTAGTAAGAATGTAAGATGTTGTAAATTTATAGTTCCTCTTTAGACCAAGATATAAGAAAACAGCTGATAATTAGGGGGAAAAAAAGAGTAAAAAGAGTCAAAGACGCAACACCCACTCAGTCAGCAATGCTATAGACTATAGTAAAAATAACATGACCAAAGCAATGACATCAACCAGATTGTGGAATCAAACTTGTCATTCATAAGATAGTGAGGGGAGTACTGAATAATAACCCCAATGCGTGCCCAATACACTTCATACTTTAACATTATTTTTTATGTTAATAATATGTGATATTATTTTTATGTCTCTAAGACTTTTATCTCAAACGGAATCCTCCTCTATAATGTGTTGGCGTGTGTTAGTTTAACTTGTCAAGCTTTTCGTCATCTAATAATGGGCTTGGTTTTGAATTCTTCCTATAATAGGGGTGTATCGGCATGATGGTAAAGAAACAATTATCACAAAAGAGACACCAATAAATTTTAAATCCTATCGTATCAGGAAAAAAAAAAATTTCATCTCATAGGAATTTTTTTTTCTTAAGGTTTAGAGAAATATTCTTCTACCCCCAGCAAATAGTATTTAAAATTCATTACTGTCATTGTTCATCAATTTATTTAATCCGTGGAAAGTGGTAATACAATGTATGTGGAAAATATAGGTTTATGATGTTTCAAAGAAGTTATGGACCACAAAAGGTGAAGAGCTAGAGGCAGGAAAGAAGGAATTCTTTGAAACCTTCAAGATATTGGAGGGGGAGCTTGGTGACAAGCCTTACTTTGGGGGTGAAACATTTGGGTTTGTGGACCTTTCTCTTGTCACTTTCTACAGCTGGTTCCATGCCTTTGAGGTATTTGGCAATATCAACATAGAGGCAGAGTGCCCCAAGATTATTGCATAGGCTAAGAGGTGCCTCCAAAAGGAGACGGCCAAGTCTTGCTAACCAGAAGAAAGTTTGTGAGGCTATTGGGCAATTGAGGAAAATACGTGCTTGGAGTAGAGAGATGGTTTAGCCCAAACCTTGGAGTTTTTAGCATATTAGAATGGTTTTGAGTGGTTGTGTAATAGCATTCGTTCATTTTGTAATGTTCCAAGTTTCAAGTTTGTTTACTTTCAAAAGATAGTTTGGGTTTGTTTCATCTAGGTCCATTGAACTTGTAAGACACTTTGATATGTGTCTGCTAAGCTTTAAAAACAATGGGCTGTATTTTAATCAATGAATAAGAAAGACACCTTGTTGAGTCTTCCATAACAAATTAAAAATTACTCTGCATTAAGTTTATATGCATAATTCGAGTTTACAATAAATTAGAAAAATAGAAAATACTATTTTTAGGAAGAAATATAATTTCACAATAAAAAGATAGTTTTACTATATATTGTTAAATGTCATATATAGAGATAGTATTTACTTCTTTTTTTGTTGGTTAAAAAGGGAAATGCATTCAAATAAGAAATTAACAATAGTTTCAAGGCAACGCCTGTTCAGATACAAATCAGTACAATCCAAATCTAACAAAGACTGCAAGCCGTCGGGGGGGGGGGGGGGGGGTGTTGTCATACAAGATAAAACTAGAAGATTGCTGAGATCCCATCCTAGCTAGCATATCAGCACTCCTATTAGCTTCTCTATAGCAGTGATGAAAGCAAGTCTGGGGAATTTTGGAAGCCAGCTGCCTGTAGTCATCCACAATGGAGGAAATGATTAGATTAGTATTGTTGGGATTTTTTAGGAGTTCAATAATTGCTTTGGCATCCATTTCAATAACGACAACAGTAAAATTCCTTTCAACACACAATCTTAAGAGGCTGTTTGGATTTCTAGTTTCCATAACTTATAATTCTGTTTTCATAACTCATAACTCAAAAATGGTGAGACCCATAGCGAGAAGTCCGTTTGGGAGCACCATAACTCTGTTTCTATCACTCAATTCTCTGATTTTTGAGTTGTGAGTTATGGAAACTGAAAACACATTTTGACTGTTTTCAGTTTCCATAACTCATAACTCAATGACATTTTTGTAATTAAACCCATAATTCTTAACTGTGCAGCTGAAATATTTGACTTTTGAGGTTTTTTTTTTTTTTTTTTTTTTTTGAAACAAACCCAACCACACTGTGCAGCCGCATTTCTTGACTTTTCACGTTGTTTTTTTTTTTTTTTTTTTGAAACAAAAAGTAACGGAGAAGTGAGTGATGGGTGCCTTTGGATGCGTTTGGGAAAATTGGGGTATTTTGAGTGATAAGTGACGAAAATTGAGTGAGGAGTGATGAGTGATGACAAAAAAAAAAAATCCTAACATGGCCTAAGCCATCCCTCAAAGCCCATAGCTTAGCTATGAAACTTGAGGTTACACTGATCTACCTTAGGAACCCCAAAACCCAATTACCCTCTTCATCTCGAATAAGTAGCCCTCCCCATCCAGCTTTGCCTATGTTTCCAAGGGAGGACCCATTGGTGTTAAGTTTCCTTCACCCTTCTATTAGTTTTTCCCACCTGACAGGTTTTGAAATTTGGTGGATTGCCTCTCTGACATTTAAGGCACAATGGATAAATTTCGCTGCTTTATGGTAGATCTCTGAATGGATTTTTGGGGTAAAATGCTTATTTTGAAAGACCACCAGGTTCCTCTTCTACCATATCGTCCAAATTGCAAAGAGAAAGAAGATTTTCCAATGCAGCTGGTGTTACCCAGATATGATGATAGATTTGGCATTCTTTGACATCCAACAGTTAGGGGCGGTCACAAAAAAGGCCAAATTCGATACCTGAATTCCCAACGCAGCCCAAACATTTTTGATATGATCACAATCTCGAAGACTATGAATGATAGTTTTGGGTTCTTTATGACAGAGAGGACAGAGGGGACCAGATTTAACCCTAAACTGTTGTGAAGACATTTCCAAACAAAAAATTAAATTTGCGGAAGAATTTTAACTTGCCAAATCCACTCTCCATCAAAAGTAATTGTCTCATTGCCAGATGCCAAACGATATGCGCTTTTGAGGTCGAAGCTCCCATGAGGATTTTCAGACTAGATCATTCTATCTATGCTGCCAGCTGAAATGGCAAAAGGGCCGCTTGGATTTTCAATTTTACATCTATCAGGATGTCTAGTGAGATTCTAGCTTAATTCCAAGCTTCTGGGCTTATGATGTCCTTCACCTTGAGATTGGACTCTTCTCAGGTGAGGGGACCCTGAACAGCAAGTCTCAAAGGTCCATTGCAAGACCATTTATCATACCACAAACTAAGGTTACTGTTATAACCCAGCGTCCATCTCACACCTTTCTAGAAAGTGTCAAGACCCACCTTCATACCCTTCCACACTTGTAAGCAAGAGAGCTTGTTTGCGTTTCTAGAATTAAGCCTTTGACGAGTGCTATACTTCTTCCTAAGAACCTGAAACCATAGACTTTCCTTCTCAGAATGAAATCTCCAGTTGAGCTTAGCAAGGAGAGCTATAATTCTGCCTTTGGCTGTTTGAAAGCCTAAGCCACCCTCTTTTTTTTGGTTTGGTAATTTTATTCCAACCAATCCAATGCTCTTTTTTTTTTTCTTTTTCTTTTTTTTGTGGACTCGATGGTTCCCCAAAGGAAATTCTAGTTGATTCTGTCAATACCATTTTGAATTTTATTGGGAAGAGACACACATTGCATAACGTATGCCAGGATAGTTGAAATGGATGCCTGAATCAGAACAACCCTCCCTGCCATAGACAGCAAATTTGATTTCCAACCAGCCAACTTCTATTTCATCCTTTCCAAAAGAAAATCAAATTCATGAAGGGAAGACCCGGGCTGCTAGATGGGGATACCTAAGTATTTTCCTAAGAAGTTTATGGAGTGGAAGCCTGGGATTTCGCAAAAAGAGTCCCTTGTGTCGCTGTCTACATTCGGGGAGAAATAAACCTTTGATTTTGCTTCATTGATTGTTTGTTCCAATCTGGAGCAGAACTTTTCCAACACACTACGAATAGAGGAGCAATTTTCTTGATTGGCTTTGGCAAACAGCACCAAATCATCTGCGAAGAAGAGGTGAGAAAAGGCTAGACCACTCTTAGAAGATTTGATTGGATCCCAAGCATTCTCGGCACACTTGCTTTCAATCAGTTGGCCTAGGAAATCAATAAACAAAATAAATAGATATGGAGACAGAGGGTCTCCTTGCCTAATTCCCCTCGTAGGAGTAAGGGGGTCCAAAGTTTTACTTGCATCCATATAATGCCATTCTCACTGACTACATGCTTCTCCACGGTGCACTGCATTATTTATAATTCCTTATAAACATTGTGTTGTAGTATTTTAATAGAAGTTTTTTTTACCTGTTTTCGTATGCCACCTACAAGAGAGTGGTATCCCACTTTTTCCCCATTTCTATAACTTAGTGTTGATTATTGTCCATTATTATTGTAAAGTTGTGATTTTCAAATCGCTTATGTTGGCTTTAATTCCATGCCAAATTTGATTGTAATTTTTTCAATCATTTCCCTATATGTATGTGGATTTATTTGTAAGAGATGAGTGTGAGAAATCGGTGAAGAATCAAGTTTCAAAAGATGAATCAGTGTAATTCACGACTAGCTCGCAAGTAGCTCGTGAGAAGCAACCCGCGAAAAGGCCACGTGTGATTTCATGACTAGAAGCTGAAGAGTCATGCTAGGCTATCAAGTTCGCAAGTGTTTCGCAAGAAGATCCATCCCGCGAAGTACCCGCAAAACATTTTGTTTGGCAAAAAGTTAAGTTGCTTTACCAAATTCTTTACCCACACTATAAATACCCTAATTACCCACGAATTGTAAGGAGAGCTTTTCAAAGAGAAAACCCTAGCAAATACACTTGAGAGTTAGATATTGTTATACCCACAATCATCTATACATTTCCTTATTGGTTTTCCTCAACTCCTACCTCTCCATCTTTAGATCCTTGAGAGGTTGTTAGCCCAAACACATACCAAACTCATTCTGAGTGTTATGTGAGATTTTGGTGTTGTTGGGAAGCATTGGAAGAAGCCATTTAGTGGTGGATGCAATCAAGTTGAATTGCAAAATCTGGAAAGTTAGAAAAGACAAGACTCTGAGAAGTCTATTGGTAGCAGGAGCTTAGAGGGCACAAGTATATGGGATAGACTAGGCTTGGAGAGTCTTTCGTTATTCGAGTACTCCAACTTTATTCTCTAGTGGATTGATTTCGATTTGGAGGGTCGCGAAGAGGTTTTTCACCGAATTCTTCGGTTTTCTCTTTGATAACACGTCTTAGTGTTGTCTTGTTTTTGCATCTCTCTTCCCTACTCTTTAAGCTTTCATTTTATTGTTAATTGTGGATGGATGTGGCTTAAAATAGTGTTATCGATTCATTGTTCATATTTACTCTTATTCCGCACTTTATTTAAGTTAGAGTAAAAGCAATCTAGCCATAATTTTTAATTGGAGGTCTGAACAAACTCTTGTGTTTTAGCACAAATCCGAGCTTTCAATTATAATGTTAACTAGCTACGAACCCGCGCCTTGCGTGTGATAATTATTTTTATGGTGGTTTTATTATTATTATTATTTTTTTACAATTTAAACTAATTTAATAATGAGTAATGTATTTCGGAATTATATTTTTATTTATTATAGGAACAATCATAAATGTAATATAGGAACAATCCAAAACACCAAAAAAAAAAAAAAAAAACTTAAACTAAAAAAAATTAATAAAACTTAACAATGATTAATTGAACCAATATTAGGATAAAATTTTGTTTTTGATAATCTATTAAGATTATTTTCTTTGTAGAAATTATAATTTCGGCCACCCAAAACATATTATCAAATAAACAACTATTAGAAAAATCTAAGAATTAAATTTCTATACATTGTTATAAAATAATAAAAATAAAAATAAAATTACAAAAGTTAAAATTTGTCACCTGTCCGATTATTTTCGTTTGGCTAACCTTTGCTTTTCTTTAAATGAATAGCATTATAAAGTATGTTTAATACAGCTATTAAGAGAACTTTGTGCAAGGGTGGTTTCTCAAAAAAAATAAAAAAATAAGAGTACTTTATCCATCACAAAGAATTAGAAAATAAACAAAAATTAGTAAAGTCTCATAATTTAACATCTAAATTGAGCACTATAAGAATTCATGATATGTAACAGAATAAATACCAAATTATCCAAATCATGCTATATAATAGAATAATATTATATTTTTATATGCTATATTTAATTCTTTAGAACACAATAGGATAACATGTAACAATAAAAAAGAAAAAAAAAACAACAATTTAAAAAACAAAACTAAATCACATTAACTCAAAATAGAGTTTTAAAGAATATAAAAAAAATTATCAACCTAAAGTAGAAATGCAAGAAAAAGAAAAAAAAATCCACCAAAAAAAAAAAATATATATATATATATAGAGAGAGAGAGAGAGAGAGAGAGAGAGAGAGAGAGAGAGAGAGAACCATTTTTTTGTGAGGAAAAACTATACATAGAATAGAAGAGATAGTGACAAATTTATAGTAAGAGGATGTGAATAAGAAGAGACAAAAATAAAAGAAGATGAAGGGAAAGAGAAAAAATGATATTAATGTAGAGAGTAATAGAGAGACGAAAAGGTAAGGGAGGGAGAAAGATTGAAGTAGTGGGGAGATGAAATGATAAAAGAGAGAGAAAGGTTGGAGAAGTGTAAATATTAAAAAAATAAATGTTAAAAACAATTAAAGAAAAATTGGGAAAAAAAAAGAACCTAAAGAACCCTAAAGCTTGAAAGGCTTCAATGATTATTTTTCCCCTTTAAGCTAAAAAGGCTCACATAAAACCCTAAAATTGAACTGAAAAGACTTTGGGTTAGACTTGATAGTGGAACTAAATAAATAAGAGGTGGGCTGGATTAATTATACAGATTTATTATAGGGTGATAGTGGAAGTAAATAAATAAATAGTGGGCTGAATTTATTATAGAGTGATAGTGAAAGTAAATAAATAAGTAGTGGACTGCATTTATAGGGCTGAAAATTGTAAAAACCATTTTAAAATCGTAGGACAAATTATATTTAAATTAAAAAAAATTACGTGGCAGCTGATGTGGTGCAACATGAGAGCAGTAGCATTAAACGCTACGCTTCAGCTTTTAGTAATATATAGAATATAGATGGGTGTGAGTTATAAACCTAGTTTCATTTAGTTTACATTTTTAAGATTTTTTTTTTCTCTCTTAGGCATATTAACAGCTCTCTTGTGGGATCTCTTTACACTACACAAAAAAAAGTTTCTTCCTAAACTCCTTCCAGAGCCACCTTCTTTCCTACAGCCTTCCACTCTTTGAATAAATAATAAAAATAAATATAAAACTTTCCTGTTTTCTGGGTATAGAAGGTATTATATTTTGTGGAGCTTTTACCTTACAAATTTGTATATATTTGTCAAGTATACAACAGGTGGTTATTTTGTTGTACATTGGGAATGATGTTGATGTGCCAATAACATCTCTCACTAATAATACTACAGTGGTGGCTCTACATGCAAGCCAAGTGATCACAAGACCACCCTGACTTATAAAAAAATGTATATATACACTTGCCAAAAAAATATTATATGCTAAACTAACTTATTATGACTATCCTAATAAAAATTTTGAACACCTTGACTTGAGAATTACAAAAATTTGTGTTAAAAAAAATATGAGTAGTGCTACTACATTCACAACATTTTCATAATAATTTCACAACAAATCTAATGTGGTAAACTATTATTGATTCTAATTTGGGCTAGGTACTAATATTATTTTTTTACCCACCAACAACAGCTTTTTGCATAAGATTTATTGTAAAAATGTTGTAGACGTAGCATTACTCCAAAATTAATTCTGCCCCCAAACATAATTCTTAATCCCTTTTTTTAAGGCTTAAATAATAATAAACATAAACATAAACATTATAAATATTACTACCCCCATAAACATAAACATAAACATAATAAGTAATGTTGTAGACGTAGCATTATAAATAATAAACATAAACATAAAAAATAAACATAAACATAATAAATAAAAAATTATAAATATTATCCCAAATAATAATAAACATATACCAAACAAAAATAATACAAGACCAAACAACAAGAAGTAAAAAAATTATTCAACAAAAAACTATTATAAAATAAAAATATAAAATTTGTAACTCGTTCAACCTATTCAATAAAGATAATTTCTAATTTCATTTTTTCTTAAAAAATAGTACCAAGAAAAATATTGTAGTATTTTAAATTTCTTAGTGACCACCCTAAATAAAATTTCTAGAGTTGCCACTATATCAAGAAAGATCAAACAAACTTAATCTATCATCAACATTGTCGTTGGAACTAATTTTATACCATTGTTTTAAGTATAACTTCTCATACTCTGTCTGAAGATGGCTTGATCGTGTGCCAAGTGAGGGCTAGCAAGGTGAAATTATGCAAAATTGCGGTCTATATAGTTTTTGTCAGTTCGTTTAGATCCCTTAAACCCAACAGATTAACCTAGAGAATTAGCCAAGTGATTAACTTAGGTGATTTAAACAAGTCTAGGTTAACACAAATAATCAAAAACAATAAAGCAGCAGAAAATAAATAACACAAAGATCTGATGACCCAGGAAAACCAAACCGGTAAAAAACCTGGGGAGGATTTAACCTAACTATCCTCAAGGTAAAACTGAATTCACTATGAAAGAATTGAAGTTTACACAATAAGACTTAGACCACTAACATCCTATTGCTACCCAAGTGTAGGAAACTTACTACCACAACCCCATGATAGCTTCGAGATCCACGGACTCCTTCTTTCTTGAATTCTTCAGCAATCCACAAGCGTACCTGCTTGTATTTCTTTAAGATCTTTGATACTGCAACTATATGATTTACCAAGCTCTCGACATGAGTCTTGAGTTTGGAAACCCTAAGTGTATGTGAAGGTAAACACCTCTAGATCTCACACTGAGATTCACAAACACAGCAAAACAGAACTCTAAAAACGTGGCTAGGGTTTTCCTTTATATACTTAGGGCAAAACATAAAACCTTATACATTAAATGGGCTAGGGCTGAGTTGGGGAAAATTCTGCAGAAAATCAATCTGCACGACTTTCGATCGATCGAGTCTAATTTTCGATCGATCGAGTCAGGCAGAAAGTGCACAGTGAATTCTGAATAAAACTCAATTCCAACTTTACATTAAGAGCCATACTTTGAGCAAGTCTAACACACAACTTAAAGAATGTTTTGATCATGGTTTGCCAACATTACAAATTGAAGTTCTAATACATTAATTCCTAATTCTTAGAACCTAACAAACTCCCCCTTTGACAATCCGTGACAAAACACAGACTTAACAAAAAGCTCAAAGTTTACAAAATGAAACAGCCCATTACACAATAAAAAGCCACTTAAACAATTCAACCTAACTACTATCTAACAGTTGCAAAGTAGACAGCAGCACAACTGAATCAACATGTATATTCTTGTAACACTTAACAAACACATAAACGCATGTGTGGAAAAAAAACAGGAAATATATAAAAATAACTTCTTGATTTCACATGACACAAAATAAAGATATATATCATGAATAACATCATAAATATAAATCAATAAGTAGAGTAGCATAGTGAATCAAGAAACATATACATCAAAATGTATCTCAAAAATATCTCCTAATCAAGAGTTAAAAAATTAAATACACAGTGAAGCGCCTAGATACAATCTAATAACTCCACAAGCTCCGCAGTATCACTACTAAGTACAAAACTCCCCCTAAAATGAAAATCTCCACAAAAATCTCCTAGATACATAAGAACTACACAAGAATGCACTCCCCCTTTTTGTGACGAATTGCCAAAGGGCACTCATTCATCATCAAAAGGAGGTGGAGGAGAATGACGAGAACTCGCCAAATCTGCTCGCAATGCACGTAGCTCATCAAGGATGTCCACCAGAAGCTGACCATGAGCCGCCTGAACGGTCACGACAGTATCAAGAGTCCGACGAAGATCAGAAACATCATCAAACGGTGGAGGAACATCAGCAGCAGCAGCAACAGCAGGATCAGAAGACGTCCCAGCTGCAGGAGTATCTGTAGAAGAAGAAGGGGGTGGAGTGACACCGGAAGGCTCTACCCGAGGACGCTTAGAGCTAGCTCGAAGTTGAGCAGCCCTTTGCCTCAAAAAGGTAGCACCTATAGGAGCAATAACATGAACAGGCTCAGACGCAGGAAAATCACCTAAACCAAGAAAAAGGAGAATCCTATGAATAAAAACGGGAAAGAATAACACATGAGCCGTAGAACTAGACCGATGAACCTCGTTCAAAGAACGAAGGAACAAATGAGGAAAACTGATAGGAGCATCAGTAACGGCGCGTACAAAAACACACATCGCTCAAGAGGGATGGTGTGGACATGAAAAATAGGCCACAAAGAATGACACGCTATCCTAAAGAAAAGGTAATGAAGCTCGGAAAGCTCAGCTGAAGTGATCCGAGGATCAGAACCCCACTGGATAGAAGATCCAGTGATGTATGACAATACGTCATCAAGAGATGGAGCCTCTTCATAAGGAAAAACGGGATGGTCAACAATGGGCACCCCAAAAGCATCTGACACAACCGTAGGGGTAATGCGATACTCTACACCTCATAACCAAACCTTAACCAAGGTGTTGGTATCATAGATGTGGATAGAGAGGTTCGAATAGAACTCTCTAATCAGGGTGACAAGAGGAGGAGGATGCTCATACTCGAGCAAAGATAACCAACCCCGACGCTCAAAGTTATGTCTCACCTCAGGATCTACCTCATCTAGTATGACCCTACGCTCAGCCCAGATATGACGTCTAAGATTAAGGGTCTCATAGGTCACTTGGTTTGACTCACTAGGAAACCGATCACTATCAAAAGAAGGTGAAGGGTCAGAAGTCCTATGGGCTCTAGTTTTCCTAGGCATGGTGCTAAGGAAAGAAAGGAGAGACACAAAAAGAGAAGAGCAAAAACAAATACCAAGGGCAGACTGCAAGTTAGCACAGCATAAAAAAATATAGAAAAAATCAAATCTATATGATGCATGAACAAAATATGCAAATGATGCATGAACTAATGCAGTGACAAGTTCAAATATAATCCTAATTAACAAAATTGGCTTGAGCAAACAATTTTTATCAAAAAATACCCAATTTGAAAAACCTAAGTTTTCAAAACACAACAAATTGATAAATTGATCATCACAACAGTTAATTGACACAATATAATGATCAAATTAATCAATCCAACAAGCCAATTTCATCAATTTCAATCAAATTGAACAAAACCCCCAATTTTATCAATTTCAAGCCCTAGGTTTTCAAATTTCTCACAAAGCACCAAACTAATCAAATTAAACCACATGTAGTGCTTAGATAAGGTGTCTCCACAAAAACCCATTATTAAAATTGGAAAGAAACTCTCAAAATCAATTCCAAAATTAACAAAAACCAAAATGCCGAAAATAGTCCCAAAATGCATGAAAAAATGCATGAAACTAGAAAATAAAATCAAAAGAGAGGGCAAAAATGTCTTACCGGCCTTGGAAGAGAGAGATGATGCAAAAAGATCGAAGGAAAACGACAAAAATCTCCAAAGATAGCTTGACCGGTTGGTAGGGAGAAAAGGTATTTGAAAAGGTTTTGAAAAAGTGAAGAAATCACGTGAAAAAGACCTTTTTAAAAATACTCAGCCCGATTTTCGATCGATCGAAAAACAGATTCGATCGGTCGAAAATCCTTCGATTGATCCAGTATCAATCGAGAACCAATCGAAACACACAGAGAGTTTTCTGAGATTTTAAAAACATTTTCGATCGATCGAAAAACAGACTCGATCGATCGAAAGTCTGGAAAAATGAATTTTTTGAAAATTGAAACAAATTAGCTCAAAATCTCCTCAAAGCATTAGATTTTAAGACAAAATGCATGAGTATGAGATGAAATGTTTTTCCAAAAACCCATGTTTTCAACCCAGATCTCTCAATGTAAGATTATCTCTCAATATCCCTCAACCATTTAGACAGACAAACATATTTTGCATCAATTTCCAGAAATATTCAAACTCGGTTGGTCAGGCCAAAAACACACACAATAACATGTACACAGTTTAGCAAAGAATAACTTGTGTAATGTGTGCAACTAGCATAAGCAAGAGAAACATATGAGGTGATATGCACATATTGATTAATCACAATTTCTACAAAATCCATCACATGAAATTGAAAGAGACTATTACTTAAAGAGTTACATCATATAACTCTCACATCTCCTAGAATAAAAGCTTGCAATAATGTAAGCTTCTTGATTTGCCTCATTATTCAATTTAATTGATTAGAAACTTAATAATATAGCCGAGATAATATACACATCAATTTTATTTGAATTTGTGAGATTATTATAGCCCAATAATGTACACACCAATTTTAATAGAGGCTACACCTTATGTTCTTTTTGTGCATGTGCTACACTTTCTCGAGCACAAAATCTTACGATATGAACTAAGGTGTTCATGATTGGCTAATAAACAGTGGTGAGATGGTTATTTATGCCTTTCTCAATAAGACCAAGTCCGACAATCAAAGACATGAGACTTCAAGATCAAGATCATGTGATCAACAAATATAGCATCTTCCCACACAACATGCACAACAAAACTTTAGCTAGTAAAGTGCAATCGCCATAAGTGCATCAAAGCTAAACAAGGTACATAAACATGTTATGCAAAATTTGATTGACCAACCTTGTCTTTAAATTCAAAGAAAAATAGCAAAAACACAATTTGCAAATTTTTTTTTTTTTTTTATAAAAGAAACACACATTCTAGAATGAAATGCATAAATGTTATGCAATGCAAATCCTAGAAATAAAGGTCACAAAAGGTAGAGCAATGAAGCACAAGGACCATGTAGTCAAGAATGACTAGGGACAAAGAATCACACCAATGACTTGACGAAGAGTCTCAAACTTTCCTCTATCAAGCGGTTTGGTGAAAATATCAGCATTCTGACGTTCAGTTGGAATATACTCAAGAGCAACAATTTTCCATTCAATGTGTTTGGTCTTAGAGTGTTGAACAGGATTCTTAGAGATATCTATAGCACTAGAGTTATCACAGTAAACAACCATGGTGTCTTGTGATATTCCATAATCACTCAAAAATTTCTTCATCCAAAGAAGCTGAGAACAACAACTTCCAGCAGCAATATATTCTACCTCAGCAGTAGATAAAGAAACAGAATTTTGTTTCTTACTCATCCAAGCAACCAGATTAGCACCAGCATAAAAACAACCACCAGTTGTACTTTTTCTATCATCAGCATTACCAGCCTAATCAGAATCAGAAAAACCAGCAAGAGAAAGATTTGACTCTTTGCTATAAAACAGACCATAATCACAAGTTCCAGCAACATACTTTATAATTTTTTTGACAGCATTTAAGTGAGAAACCTTGGGATTAGATTGAAATCTAGAACAAACACCCACACTAAATGCAATATCAGGTCGGCTAGCAGTTAAATACAAAAGACAACCAATCATGCTTCTGTATAGGGTAACATCAACAGACTCACCTGATGGATCGTTTGTTAGTTTTGCATTAGCAGCCATTGGTGTCCTAGCATGTGCAGCCTTGTCAAGACCAAATCTCTTGACCAAATTTCGTGCATACTTAGCTTGGTTGATGTAGATTCCAGCATCCGTTTGCTTCACCTGCAATCCCAAGAAATAAGTTAGTTCCCCAACCATACTCATCTCAAACATGGCCTTCATTTCATCTGCAAAAGATTGAGCAAGAGAATCATTAGTAGCACCAAAAACAATATCATCAACATAAATTTGAGCAACTACAAAATGATTCTTATCCTTTCGTATAAACAGAGTGGTGTCAGCAAAACCTCTCTTAAAGCCATGGTCCGTGAGATATGCAGTATTAACAGCTTCTCCCCAAAAAGATTTAGGCATCTTCTTATTATGAAGCATGACACGGGCCAGTTCTTGTACAACTCTATTTTTTCTTTCCACAATTCCAATTTGTTGTGGTATTTTAGGTGAAGAGACTTCCTGATGGGTGCCTTGATTATTGCAAAACGTAGCCAGTTTTGTGTTCTCAAACTCTTTTCCATGGTTACTTCTTATTCTGGCTATCACAGTTCCTTTTTCTACTTGCAATTTTTTGCACAGATGAATCATTTTTTCAGAAGCCTCAGTTTTATCTTTCAACAGTACAACCCATGTGAATCTGGTAAAGTCATCCACAACAACTAGAATGTACTTCTTTCCACCTGAACTCTGAACTCTGGCAGGACCCATGAGATCAATGTGCAGCAACTCCAGAGGTCTCGTAGTTTGAACATCAGCTACAGACGGATGTTTGGACTTCACTTGTTTACCCATCTGACATGGTCCACAGATGCATTTTTCAATCTTCTCAAACTTGGGCAACCCAATTACTGCATCACATTTTGAAATCTTCTCTAATTGCTTGAGGCTAGCATGTCCCAACCTTTGATGCCATAAGTCAACTTGATTGATCTTAGCACTGAAGCATTTGTTGCTTACACTTGGGGTGATACCATAACAGTTATCAGCTGTCCTTACACCAACACACATACAGTCACCTCCTTCATCAAGTATTTCACATTCTTGTTTGGTGAAGAACACAGTCAGTCCATTGTCACAAATCTGGCTTATGCTGAGTAAGTTTGCCTTCAACCCATCAACATACCACACATCTTCAAAAACTGGTAGTCCTGGAATATCCACAGTACCAATGCCTCTGATCATAGATTTACTTCCATCTCCAAAGGTAACTGTTCCAATCTTTCCTTCGAAGAGTGTCTTAAACAAGGCTTTATTTCCTGTCATGTGCCTGGAACAACCACTATCCAAATACCAAAGACAAGAATCACGTGCCTTTAAGGCGGTTAAAGCAGTATAGCACATGTAATTATTATCATATGTGATTATAACAAGACACTCAAGAAAAATTTTAACAAAGATGGTAAAGGACAAGCACACCAAGTAGATAATGTGACAAACTAAAGAGAAGATTTTAGAGAAATCCATAACAACAAGGGTTAAGGATCAGCTAAAAGATCAAAGGATCAAATACAAAAGCTACCCGCTCTGATACCGCTTGTGAGTTCGTTTAAACCCCTTAAACCCAACAGATTAACCTAGAGAATTAGCTAAGTGATTAACTTAGGTGATTTAAACAAGTCTAGGTTAACACAAATAATCAAAAACAATAAAGCAGCGGAAAATAAATAACACAAAGATCTGATGACCCAGGAAAACCAAACCGGTAAAAAACCTGGGGAGGATTTAACCTAGCTATCTTCAAGGTAAAACTGAATTCACTGTGAAAGAATTGAAGTTTACACAATAAGACTTAGACCACTAACATCCTATTGCTACCCAAGTGTAGAAAACTTACTACCACGACCCCATGATAGCTCCGAGATCCACGGACTCCTTCTTTCTTGAATTCTTCAGCAATCCACAAGCGCACCTGCTTGTATTTCTTTAAGATCTTTGATTCTGCAACTGTATGATTTACCAAGCTCTTGACATAAGTCTTGAGTTTGGAAACCCTAAGTGTATGTGAAGGTAAACACCTCTAGATCTCACAATGAGATTCACAAGCACAGCAAAACAGAACTCTAAAAACGTGGCTAGGGTTTTCCCTTATATACTTAGGGCAAAACATAAAACCCTATACATTAAATGGGCTAGGGCTGAGTTGGAAAATTCTGCAGAAAATCAATCTGCACGACTTTCGATCGATCGAATCTAATTTTCGATCGATCGAGTCAGGCAAAAAGTGCACAGTGAATTCTGCATAAAACTCGATTCCAACTTTACATTAAGAGCCATACTTTGAGCAAGTCTAACACACAACTTAAAGAATGTTTTGATCATGGTTTGCCAACATTACAAATTGAAGTTCTAATACATTAGTTCCTAATTCTTAGAACCTAACAGTTTTATGACCAAAAGTTGCACCACTTGATAAATAAACTTTTAGGAAAGTTGGAAAATTATTTCCAACTATTTAGTTTATAATTATAACACTTTATTTGTGATTACTACCCCCATGCTCTATATACATGTTTTAACTTTCACTCCCATGTTAACTTCATATTTTTTTTTTTTTTTTGTTAAAAATACTAGAAATCCCTTAAGTCTTCTTCATGATTGCAATGTGTAGAATCCAATAAATTTGGTTGCATTTTTGGGACTAGTTTGTAATAAACCTTTAGCAATTTGGTTGTGGGAGCAAATATTTTCTAATGAAAGTAATTTCATCATGCCTTCAAGCAATTAAAATTACTGTTTGTTCTTTAAATTTTCTTGTTTCTTTCATTGTTCATGCCATTTTCTCCAACGCTCAAAATTTGTCATTCCTCCATTGTTGTAATTATCAAATTATAAATAATAATAAAACTTAAATTATTGTTATGATAATCTCCTTATTGAATATAATGACACAATTTATAAAATAAATAGCTTTACTAAAAAGAGTACTGAAATATGGGCAGGTTAAAAAACTTTTGCACAAGAATAATACATATTTTATACGTATATTTATAGAAAATTGTGTGATAGGTTTTAATACGTGTTTTATACGTTTAATGATAGAAAACTGGTGTAATACCGTATATTATATCATTATATGTAGGTGCGTATTTTTTTACAATCTAAAAATAAACACTTGTTTACCTTGTTAAAAAATTATAATAAATAAATACGATTTAATGAAGATGTGATCCATTTGTAAGATACATTTTTTTCACTAAAATATCACATGATCTTAATATGAGGGATCTTTTGATGCAGGGATAAGATTTTTGTGCAATTTATTTGATTTTTCGTTATTTTTTATTCATTAATAACTTTCCAAGAAGTAAATTTGAAACAATTTTAATAATTGAGAATTGTAATAAAAGATTTTTAAAATATACGATTTAATTTAGAATGTCATTCAGAATATTGGAAAAATAAACTAATTTATTCCATATTTACCTTTTTTTTTTAATTCTCGATTAAATTTTCTTCTTTCTAGCTGATTTTGAGCAAGTTTTCAAATTGCTTTCATAACAGCATAAATTATAATCCTCAAACTAAAGAGGGCAAATTCTCCTATTTAGCTACCCCAGCAACCCAATTGGATGATAATAACTACTATATCATCATAGCATAGTTGTTTATATTGTACCATACACGACACTTATTTTGTACAAAAAGTTAGTTATCGTAAGGATGCATCGTAAGTACTCAAGATTCATATGATATATAGGATCATATCGTATAAATCGTATCGTATTTTATCATAAAATTGTATATATTGTATGATACATAGATATGTGGGTTTAAAATGATTTTTTTTTTTATAAAATTTGTGAAATTATATTGTAAGATTTGTTTTTAACACAAAATTATTGGGTTACTTAATGGAGTCTAATAAAATAATATGTCCAAAAGTTTTTTTTTTTTTTTTTCTCTTCTCTCTTTTCCTAAAAATTTGGATTATACACTTGAAACTTCACTTTCATATTTGCATTGTAACTACAATTGTTTTTAAATGACAATAAAATTAATTTTTTATTATTATTGTAATAAGTTAAGAAGAATTAATTTACTATTATTATTATTATTATTATTATTATTATTATTATTATTATTATTATTATTATTATTATTATTATTATTATAAGCTAGAATGTCAAGAAGAATTATAAAGAAAAATATTAAAATAATATTAAAAGAAGAGATGTTGATGATGATAAATAAAATGTCAATAAAAAATAAATTTGTTAGATGATGATTATGTTGATAATATTAACTTAAATGGAGTTAATTATGTAAGATGATGGATATGATGAAAGAAATTATTATATT
This sequence comes from Lithocarpus polystachyus, assembly GCA_033629205.1. NCBI lineage: Eukaryota > Viridiplantae > Streptophyta > Magnoliopsida > Fagales > Fagaceae > Lithocarpus > Lithocarpus polystachyus. The sequence goes on along the minus strand of CM066163.1, from coordinate 8,740,986 downwards.
GACTCATATGTCATGTATTAATTATCACTTTGGAATTTGATCAATTTGAATGTGCATGTTACACATATGCTATTTTGATTTATTTAGTTAGCTTTGTTAATTATTGTTACACAAGTGATAATTAAATTAATTATTAGTTGAATATATTTTAAATTTATAATGAATATAGAGATTATATATATATATATATATATATATATATATATTTTATTAGGTGTTTGTGTATCTTACAAAACACGATACATAAAAATTAAAAATCGATTCACGATATGATACACATTTTGATAATTATGGGTCATAGTCATACTACTTTATAGACTAATGTACTAGAAAAAAGAGAATAATACTAAAAAGCAATTAATATAAATAAAAAAGAAAATTCAAAAAGCATTACAATGTTTTCTACATAATACTTACAAATTGATATCTCAATAAAAGAGATTGATGGATTTTAACTACCTCACAAATGAATATTACACACAAATGAATATTTGTAATGTTCAAGTTTCAGTTTTGTTTAATTTCAAAAACTAGTTTGGTTTTGTTTCATCTGGGTCATTGAACTTGTAAGACACTTTGATATGTGTCTGCTGAGCTTTAAATCGAATGGGCATGTATTGGATCCCGAATAACAAAGACAGTTTGTTGTGTCTTCTAAATGTTAAATCATGTTGTGCGTCTATTTTTATTTGGTGTATGCAAATTTTTTTTGTAAATATGTGTGTATGTAGGGACAAATTAAGCACTGTATAAAATGTAATTAACTCATGCTAAAGTGAAATTTACTGTGTATGTATAGTTTTAAATATTAAAACCTCACTCCATACCGAGAATTAAATTAAGACAAGTAAATAATTAAATATCTATAAAATACATAAAATTAATTTGTAAAAGGGTTCCAAGGTTTCCTTAGAATATTTATAAATAAATATGGCTTTAACATAAAGTGTCATTTGGCACTTAAGTCTAGAAATATGACAATAATTAAGAGAGAGAGAGAGAGAGAGAGAGAGAGAGAGAGAGAGAGAGAGAGAGAGAGAGAGGGAAAAATAACAACAACAACAACAATCTAAGAGTAGAATTCTATCTTATATAAAAATAAATAAAAAAGTAGAATTTGGTTCTGCCATGTGGCGCTTTGTATGAGTAGTATTTCTTTTAACCTTTCCCCTCAAGCTATCTTCTTATCAATAACTAGTTTAAGCCATAAATGCAGAAGATGAAGAGATTTGGTTCCATCCCATTTTTCAACTTCTTCAACTCTTCCACTTTTAATTTCATTAATTTCAAAAATGAAAGGTTTTCACCATTTAATGTAAGTTTTTTATGCTGTAACACCTATTATTTATATATTCCAGTTTCATAAATGATAGGCCAAAAACGTATTAACCCATTGTGATGAATTAATTGATTAATTAGTAAAATTTATTAATTAATCAAATTAACATGCAATTGTACGTGGCAGCACAAACAAATCACCAACTAACTAAAGTATGCAACGGAAAATAAATTGACACGGTGATTTGTTTACGAATGGGAAAAACCACCGAAGCAAAACTCCACTGAGTGATTTTAAGGTCACCACTCCCGAAAATCCACTATTATCAAAACAAGCGGTTACAAGTAAAAGAATCACAGTACCTTATACCAACCTATAGTTGAACCCTTACCCTAATAGTCAATTGGACTTATTCTATAGTGACAATCTCTTCTTTTCAATGCACAGCTCCTAGTACTTGACTAATCAATTGCGCAGATCCCAGTACATGAATTGATCACCAACTTAGAAGGATGTTGGCTGCAAAGTTCTTCAGTTCATCTAGATGATGAAGATCACGAAGTTGCTTAGTCACAAAACTTTACGATGTACAAACATAGTAGCTTCTTTAGAAGAAAGATGAATTAAGGCAAATTCTATCTCTAGTCACAATTTGCATAAACAAAACTTTGCTTCACACTCGCGCAATCTTTGACGGCCCTTAAAATGATCCTTATATATGTTTAAGGTTGTGAGAAAAGAAATCTCAAACATACATTCACAAATTGGATGAAAATCTACTTGAAAAACTGAACTTCATAATCTCAATAGATACCCTATCTATCAAGCTAGCTGTCGAGCCACGGGTTTCAGCAGCTTTAAAACTTCGATAGATACTAGCTGTTGAGTTTTAAAATCCAGCACTTCATTTCTTGATTCTTAAATAGACTTGCATGGCTCTAACACTTAAACTTAAAACCTTATATCTTGAAGCATTAAACATATCCTAGATCTACTTAATTACAAGTAAAGTGCGTTCTGTCAAAGATTAGCCAATTACATAAAATGTTGACATATGTTCCTAACAACAAATTATTGAAAGGCAGAGAGAGAGAGAGAGAGAAATAGAGAGAGAGAGAGAGAGAATCAATATCAAGAAGAGTGTGAAATTGGCTTTAGTTTTAGGTGCATATGATCTAAACCTCTCAACAACATTGACAAAGCTTGATACAGTAGTGCTTCAGCTACATTTGGTGTTTTTGAAAAGGTATGTTTAGGGAAGACATAAAGCCTTTATATGTGTTATTTGTGTTTATTTATATTTTTGGGAAATACATAATCTTTGTAAGTGATTAAGGTACTCAAATGCATGTAAAATTAAACTTAAAATATGAAGTAGTATAATTATATATTTATCTGTTCAATTGTTGTTATATTTTTAATCCCTTGACAAGTATACTTAGTTTTGCAAATTAAAAATTATAAACCTTAAATCTTAGATGTGTAGCCTTCAAAAGTTCATTTGTTTTCTTTATAAAAAAATGCTCTTAAAAAAATAAGAATTTTTATTGAAAACGTCACATGTAAGAAAAATATACATGTACACTTGATAAATTAATTGGCATGTAGTGGCATTTTTAGGGTCTAATTAATTATTCTTACATACATATGGATATATTGTACTACAATTTTTTCGTCATTATTTTAGTGACATATAATACAATCAAAATTAATTTTTCAAACATTATAACACATATGAGTATTATAAAATAACACATATGGGAAAAATTAAAGATTTTTCAATAATGAAAGACTTGAAAAAAATGTGTGTGTGCGTGCGTGTGTGTGTGTATATATATATATATATTCATATCAAAGACTTAAAATTCAATTCAAAATCATACTTTGAATCTGCACCTAACCAAAACTACTTTACACAAATCAAAATTTCAGATGAGAAAGGAAAATCATCACATCTTAATCAAACAATATTAGATATTTACAAACTGGTATCAAGAGAGAAATAGAGAGAGAATATGTTCCATGGCTTTAAATGCAAAGCCAAAATTATGAATTTTGGAGTGAGAGAGATCAAAAAAGAAATTATAGGGTTTTGATTGAATTTTTTGAGAGCATTATTGCTTTTTAAAATAGTAGGACATTAATTTGTACCAAATTGGTCTTTTGTTGACTGACTCTTTCCACCAATCATTTTACTTTAGTCAAAATCTTCATACTCAATCACACAAAATATACATTATATATATGAAAGATCTCAAATTAAAATCCAAATCATAATTGAATCTGCACCTTCTTGAACCAAAACCAATTAACACAAACCAAATTTATTTAAATAGTAGGACAATAATATATATCAAATTGGTCTTTTGTCAGCCAATTCTTTTCACCAATTGGCTTGATTTGGCGGAAATAACCATTCTCAATTATACAACCTTACACACACACACACACACACACACACACACATATATATATATATATATATATATATATTCAGATGAAATACTTCAAATTCAATTCAAAAGCAACCTTTGAATAACTGAAACAAATTTACACAAACCAAAATTTCAAATGAGAAAGGAATATAACCACATTTTAATAAAAAAAAATATTAGATATTTACAATTTGGAATGAAGAGAGAAATAGAGAAAGAATTACCTTCCATGGCTTTTAAATCTAGAGCCAAAATTATGAATTTCAGAGCGAGTGTGATTAAAGAAGAAATTATTGTATCCAAATACAACACAAATCACTAAATGATTGGAACAAAATATAACACAATGTATCAATGAGAAATAATCATTCTCAAACCTCAAACAAATGATTCAGAATTATTATAAAAACCATTGAAAACCAAGCACACAACAACTATTAGATATCAACTTGTTTAGTATCTGTCAGATTATTTTTCATGCTTTACAAAGGACTCATGACAGTGTCTTAATCCAATTACTTCCAGCATTGGTCGTTGAATAAAAAACACTTCTAAATTATTGCCCTACTATTATATTCAATTTTAGTTTGTGTTATTTGGTTCTATATCAGAGAGGCATTGATTCAAAGGTTAATTTGGATCGAAATTGATATATAGTTTCCCAATGTTCAATTTTAGTAATATGCAAATATATATATATATATATATATATATATATTAATGAAGATAATTGGTAAAATGAGGGCCAAAATTGGAAATTAAGCCCATTTTTCAAACAATATAATTAGTAAGCACAGTTTCAAAACTATATTTTTTATTAACATCTCGAGTTTTTAAAACTCGATTTTGGGCTATAAATCGAGTCTCAAAAACTCGATTTTCATGGTCTAAATCAGATCTGATGTGGCATTTTTCCCACGTGGCGTCCACCTGAAAATCGAGTCTCTAATACTCGATTTATAAGATTTTTACAAAACAAGAATAACCCTTTACACCTTCTCATCTCATCAGAAAAAAAAAAAAAAAAAAAAAAAAAAAAAAAAAAAAAACCAGAAACAGAACATGGGTTCAGATCGCTGTTTACACCTTCTCATCTCACCAGAGAAGAAAAAAAAAAAAAACCTAGAAACAAAAACATGGGTTCAGATCGCCGTCGAAGATCGAGATCGGAATGGGTGGGTTTCAAGTCAGCGTGGATGGCATCAGCTCGGCGTGGCCGTGGGTGGCCGTCGATGGTCATCGGTGCTCGTGGCTAGCCGTGGGTCAGGTTCAGATCGCCTTAGGTCACCCATTTCGCTTTGTCGCCACAGCGTAGTTTAGATCCCTCCACACGTAGTTCTTGAGGGCCCGAAGAAGCCGAGGCTCAGCTCACTCTTGAGCTTCTCGGCGATGAGATGGGCCCGGCGCGAGCCCGAGATGTCGCCCCTGGAGGCGCGGAGGTTAGCCACGCTCATCATGAGCGAGTGGAGAGCGAGACGACAGTTTAGTACTGGGCAAAGGAGAAGGACAAGGAACGGGTGGGTTCTAGTGCGATGGTGAGCAGGAGGAAGAAGATGGAGATGAGGGAGATTATGCGTGCCTGGATTTCTTAAAAAAAATTTTGGGTATTTCTGGGAACAGCAGGTAGAAGAAGAGACTTATACTTAAATTTTTTTGGGCTTTTTTTTGGCTTATAAATCGAGTCTTATAGACTCGATTTTCAAGTGAACGCCACATGGAAGAAATGTCACATCAGACAAACTAGAACACTGAAATCGAGTCTCAAAGACTCGATTTATAAGCTCAAAATCGAGTCTTTTAGACTCGAGATGTTAGTAAAAAATATAGTTTTGAAACTGTGCCTATTAATTATATTGTTTGAAAAATAAGCTTAATTTCCAATTTTGGCCGTAAAATGAGTCAGCCAACGTTTTGCACTAAAAAAACCAATTATTATTATGGTATCAACAATGATCATAACCAAAATATTTGTAAGCAGGGGAAATTCTACCGTACTCCCCCCCCTCCCCACCTTTTTTTGGGGTACGGTACTTACTAACAGGCAACTTGCTATATCAGGTTACCATTTTCTGACATTTGATAGTACCATTCTCACATTGTGTAGTACTAACATCACATGTGACTGTACTTTTATCACATTTTGTGATTCCCTTAAATTTTCTCACATTTGATTGTACCATCCTCACATTGTACGGTACTAACATCACAAGTGACTGTACTTTTGTCACATTTGATGGTTCCCTTATTTTTTTTCTCAAATTTGATTGTACCATCCTCACATTGTACGGTACCAACCTCACATGTGACTGTACTTTTGTCACATTTGATGGTTCCTTTATTTTTTCTCACATTTGATAGTACCATCCTCACATTATGTAGTACCAACGTAACATGTGATTGTACTTTTGTCACATTTGATGGTTCCATCATTTTTTTTCTCATATTTGATTATACCATTCTCACATTGTGCAGTATCAACTTCACATGTGACTATACTTTATCACATTTAGTGGTTCCCTTTTTTTTTTTCACATTTGTTGGTACCATTCTCACATTGTGCAGTACTAACATTACATGTGATAGAACCTTTGTCACATTTGGTGGTTCAATTATTTTTTTTCTTATATTTGATGATCTTATCCTCACATTGTGCAGTACCAACATCACATGTGACTGAACTTTTGACACATTCAATAATTCTTTTTTTTTTCTTTTATCTCACATTTAATAGTACCATTCTCACATTGTGTAATACCAACATCACATGTGACTGAATTTTTGCCACATTCAGTGGTTCCTTTACTTTTTCTCACATTTGATGGTACCATCCTCACATTGTGCAGTACTAACATCACATATGACTAAACTTTTGCCACATTTTGGTGGTTCCCTTATCTTTTCTCACAGTTGATAGTACCATCCCTACATTGTGTAATACCATCCCTACATTGTGTAGTACCAACTTCACATGTGACTATACTTTTATCACATTTGGTGGTTCCTTTACTTTTTTTTACATATGATGATATCATCCTCACATTGTGCAGTACTAACATCACATGTGACCGAACTTTTGTCACATTTGGTGGTTCAATTATTTTTTTCTCACAGTTGATGATCTCATCCTTACATTGTACAGTACCAACATCACATTTGACTGAACTTTTGTCACATTCAGTGGTACCCTTATTTTTTTTTTCTCACATTTGATTGTACCATCTTCACATTGTGCAGTACCAACTTCACATGTGACTATACTTTTGTCACATTCGGTAGTTCCCTTATTTTTTTCGCATTTGATAGTACCATCCTCACATTGTACAGTAAAAACCTCACATGTGACTGAACTTTTGTCACATTTGGTGATTCAATTATTTATTTCTCACATTTGATGATCTCATCCTCTCATTGTGCAATACCAACATCATATGTGACTGAACTTTTATCACATTCAGTGGTTCCTTTATTTTTTTTCTCACATTTGATGGTCTCATTCTCACATTGTACAGTACCAATATCGCACGTGACTGAACTTTTGCCACATTTGGTGGTTCCCTTATTTTTTTCTCACATTTAATTCTACCATCCTCACATTGTGCAGTACCAACATCACATGTGACTGTACTTTTGTCACATTCGGTGGTTCTCTTATTTTTTTTTTTCTCACATTTGATTGTTCCATCCTCACATTGTGCAGTACCAACTTCACATGTGACTATACTTTTGTCTCATTTGGTGGTTCCCTTTTTTTTTCACATTTAATGGTACTATCCTCACATTGTGCAGTACTAACATCACATGTGACTGAACTTTTGTTACATTTGGTGGTTCCCTTATTTTTTTCTCACATTTAATTCTACCATCCTCACATTGTGCAGTACCAACATCACATGTGACTGTACTTTTGTCACATTCGGTGGTTCTCTTTTTTTTTTTTTCTCACATTTGATTGTTCCATCCTCACATTGTGCAGTACCAACTTCACATGTGACTATACTTTTGTCTCATTTGGTGGTTCTCTTATTTTTTTCACATTTAATGGTACTATCCTCACATTGTGCAGTACTAACATCACATGTGACTGAACTTTTGTTACATTTGGTGGTTCAATTATTTTTTTCTCACATTTAAGGATCTCATCCTCATATTGTGCAATGCCAACATCATATATTACTGAACTTTGGTCACATTCAGTGGTTCGTTTATTTTTTTTTCTCACATATGATAGTACCATTCTCACATTGTGCAATACCAACATCACATGTGACTGAACTTTTGCCACATTTGGTGGTTCCCTTATTTTGTCTCACATTTGATGGTACCATCCTTACATTGTGTAATACCAATATCACATGTGATTGTACTTTTGTCACATTCGGTGGTTCCCTTATTTTTTTTTTTCTTACATTTGATGGTACCAACATCACATATGACTGTACTTCTGTCATATTCAGTTGTTCCCTTATTTATTTCTCACATTTGATAGAACCATCCTCACATTGTGTAGTACCAACATCACTTATAACTGTACTTTTGTCACATTCGATGGTTCCCTTTTTTTTTTTTCTCACATTTGATGGTACCATTTTTACATTGTGCAGTACCAACATCACATGTACTTATTTTTGTCACATTCGGTGGTTCCCTTATTTTTTCTCACATTTGATGGTACCATCCTCACATTGTGTAGTATCAACATCACATGTGAATTTACTTTTGTCACATTCGGTGGTTCCCTTATTTTTTTCTCACATTCAATGGTACCATTCTCACATTGTGCGGTACCAACATCACATGTGACTATACTTTTTTCATATTTGATAGTTTCCTTATTTTTTTTTCTCACATTTAATGGTACCATCCTCTCATTATGTAGTACCAACATTACATGTAACTGTACTTTTGTCACATTCGGTGATTTCCTTATTTTTTTCTCACATTTGATGGTACCATCCTCACATTGTGCAGTACTAACATTATATGTGACTCTAATAGTAACGTTGTCTGTATTTTTTGAAAATACGTGTAGGTGAAAAGTGTGTGAAAATACATATAATGTTGTTTAAACACTGAAAACTGTTTTTCAAAATACACTACCAAACACCTTAATTTCGAGACCATAAAATATTTGAAGCAATAGTAAAGCTCTATGCACAATAAAACCTAAAAAAGTACTGTAATGCCCCGAAAACCTAAAAATGACAATAAAAATGTTATACAACCACTTTATTTGCTTGATTTGAATCCCATTGATTTTAAAATTCCTTATTTGGGTTTTTTTTATACAATGAAGGATTTGAAATTCCATTGTTTGGGTCCCTAAAATTGGATTTGGATTTAAGATCAATAAAATAATTTTCCCAATTATTATTTTTCTTAAACTTTCTACATTTTAATTTGAGTAATATTTTTAATAAATACTTGAGGAAATGAAGAAGCCATTGATAATCTAATTGCCAAGATGATGCCTAAAATCTGTCATCTTAGCCAACTTTTTTTTTTTTTTTTTTGCCAACTATTGACAACTAAAATATTCAATATCAACATAAAGAGAGAACCCAAATGCATGATTTTTTTCACAACATTTAAAACTCAAACTAAAAATTGTTTCAAAGTTCTTAACTGCTAAAAAGTTCTATATCAACAAAGATGATAAAGTATCCAAAATATGTGTTTTTTACACAAAATTCAAAACAAAGAGGCCATTGATACACCAATTGGCAAGATAATGACTAAATATCTTCCGTTATAACCAACTAAAAAAATATCTTACCAACCCAAAATACATGGGTTTTTTTTTTTTTAATAACATTCAAAATCTCAAACTAAAAACTGTTTCGAAGTGGATCTTTTCTACTCTTTCTCTTTGGCAAGGCTCAATTGCATAACTTATTGATAACAAATGTTAACATGTTGTTGTGCAATAGGAGAATTCAACACTTTTTCCTTCCTTAGTCATAACTTCAACTATATCGTCCATATATTGCACCAACACCAATAGCTCTATCCCTCCCACACAAGATCTCAATGTCCTTCAATTGTCAATAACTTTGTTTTTATATCACATGCTTTTGTATTTTTCTAAGGAGAAAAAAAAAAGAAGTAATGAGTTAAGTTAAATAAAATAAATTGGACAATAAAACAAAGGAAAGGGGAAAAAATAAAATAAAAAGCAGGACATTATGTGACGATTGTATTAGTGATAAACTTATATTTAATAGCTAACAATCTATACCCACAACATGGTAAGCACATCAAAAGACAAGTTCATATATAAGTGTGTGCATAATAGTTTTTTCATTGAAGTTACTTGGAGAGACTGGATTTCTTCAGTTTTAGTAACTAGATAGCAAGGTGCTAATCGTATCAGTAAACTGTTAAATATACCAAATAGCATCATAAAACCATTAAACTGCACTAATTGAATATAGAAGACTACAATACGATTCGCTCAAGTTTTGAAAAATATTTAAAAGATTCTAGATTATGAAACTTGACTGAATAATGAAAAAGTTAAAACAAAATGGGTAATGCTATTTTCAGTGGGTTTCTCACTCGTAAGATAATCCTCATTCAAGCAAAGTTTTCACTAGGAAATGAATATCATAGGAAAGGAAGGGTAAAAAAGTCTAAGCAATAATACCCTATGAATTATAAAATTATAGAAATCAATACATTACATGCAGTAGATAGAGTATGTTAATCTTGCAATCACTTCACAAGGTACAAGATTCTGCATAAATGTCCTCAATGTCCTCTCTTGCTGACTTAGAAGTCAATGTGAAAGATATATCAATCCCTGCAATCACTTTGAGTAGGCCTTGTACCACATCATCCAAGTGAGCACTAGTCCCAAAAATGAGCCAAAATTTTTCGTTCCTCCACCACTCTTCTAATCCAATACCAGCCCATTTCACCTCTAGGATAGCAAGTGAGATAAGGCATATGGTTATGATAAACATGTAGACCAAGTAGGTCACACTTAGAGTTTGCACAATGAAGTGGCCAGAGAAAGTTGAGAGTGCAGGGAGGAAACAATAGACAATGAGGAGTCTATACCAATATTAAGGTAAGCCATGCGTTGGAGAAATTTGAGTTGCCTAGAGTCTAGCTAAGGATTGTTTCTAGAGAAGAAAATCTACCGCTATTAACAAGCTATAACCAATACATATAGTACTAAAAATTAACTTTCATTCATTCACAAGTCACAACCATTCACAGAAAATATATATATATATTCAACCTAATTTCAATTTGGATAAAAAATCTAAAACAAAAGCTCAATTGACAGAAGTAAAATTTTCCTATAAAGAAAATACATGATCGAAGTAGAATAATCATGCACAGCTCAGACAAAACACAAGCAGCCACCTAGCTTAGACAAACAAAATACTTCTGAGAACCTAGTAACCATTGTAAATGGAGAAAGATATCAAAGTCATCTCAATCAATAAAACACACATAGCTCACAAAGTCATTTCATCAAACGCTTAATTTGCATTTTCAATTAATCCAACATTGAACTCTAAAAACATAAAAATTCCAACAATTCCTTAACACAAATAAACCAACCCAATTCTCTAAATCTCATATATAAGTCCCAAAAAAAAAAAAAATCAACAACATTGCCATTCCCAAGTCCCAGCTTTACCAATAAATACAGACCTAGATAGACAAATCCAAACTAAACCCACACAACAAAAAACAAAAAAAACCAAAATGGAGACAAAGCCACAAACAATAACTCATAGAAATACAGAAATCCATAGACAAACCCATAAAACCCCATTGATATTTTGTGAAATCAGATTTAATACGAAAGGAAAAGGGAGATACAGAGGTTTAAGAGAATGCGAAGAGTTGAGAGAGACATCTTAGAGTGAAACATAAATTACATGTAAGTAATCAAATTTGTTTGGTGACTAAGTGTCAGTTAGTACCAAATAGGAGGAAATTCCAAATCAACTTTCTAAACAAAGTTATCAAACAACGCCCAAATCTCCTATAAAAAAAAACCCCCTAAATCAATCGATAAGCACAACTTGGATTAGTAATGGTGAATAAAAATTAAGACAACTTACATATATCTCATGCGTTAATAGTTAAACGGCTGAAATTGAAGAACCCAGGTTCTTTGGTGGGTTAGTCGTCTGGGTTCTTGTGGACCTTGTGGTTAGTTTGGCCGGGGAGGGAAGTGAATTATTCTGTTTCTTCTTTTGTGGGTCATCCATGGGGTTTTGTTTAGTAGCTGCTGGGTTTCTTGTGGTTGGTTTAGAAGAGAAAAAGTGAGATGAAATAAGCAAGAGAAGAGACAGAAGCATATAAGTAAAGCAGAGAGAAGAGAGAAGCGTAGGAGAAGAGTCTGATTTGTTTTTTTTTTTTTTTTTGTTTATGATTTTTTGTTTATATATGTTACCTGTTTTACCGGTTACTAGTATCCACTTTAAAATAAATGAATGGTCAAGATCAAAACACAATTGAATTAATGGTTTAGATTTTAGTGGGTACCATACCCCTAACAAATGAAAGGAGTACAGTAGAATGATCCTTGTAGCAAAGGAAAAAAAAGTTATAGCATAGCTAATTATATATCTAATCTAAAATTACCAATATTGACTACTATGCATTATATGATTATACTATTGAGTGGGAAGATAACTGAGTGTCACTAACCTAATCATCAGGTGCACTTGACATTTATAACTTATCTTCTCAATAGAACAATAAATTCTAATCAAATCCAACTACAAATTAAAATAGGGCTGCATGAAATAATAATAAAAAACTTATTTATATATTAAAAAAATAATACTATTTGAAATTATTAATTCTGTTTAAAAATGTGTTTAATTAATTATAATATTTACAAAGTTATAAATTAGAAAACAATCAACCGTGCGAAGCACGGTTAACAACTAATAATAATAAAAATAAAACAATAACAATAACAACAAATTTAATAAACTTAAACTTGTTTGTGTCTATTATTATTGTTAGGCTCTCCTTCCTCTAATTTTATATATTGAGTTAGATGTATGATTATATTTTTTTAATAGTTTTTTTATATTAGAATTCTCATTTTCTATATAGAATTAAAATAATTCAAATTCTCTGAAAGGAAAGTAGGTGGCTCTTATTAGATATTAAAGAAACAAAGTGAATCTGATATGAACACTATAAGGATAATTGTTCCCACATAAATTAAGACACATGGAGCAAAAATTGGACTCCAATTTCAAATTCTAATTGAACACTTGGAAGTGTGGTCCTCACATAACTTTGGACACATGACGCAAAATTGAACTCTAATTTGAAATTCTAATTGGATTTTCTTTAAACTTTGCATATATATATATATATATATATATATATATATATATATATCTTCTTTATTTGTTTAATTTATCCTAGCACAAAAAAAAAAAAGAAGAAAAAAAGAAAATATGCGTATATTCAAAATCCTTATTGCAATTGTGTTCATTTTATCAGGCTTAATTTTAGGCTTTGACGGAGTTGGTTCTTCTTTTTCTTCATCTTTTGGTTTTTAATTATTTATTGCCATTTGTCAAATTACTTAAAATGATTTTTTTTTCTTAATACAGGAAACTCATCTTCACTTTCCCCACATTTATCCAAGGTGGCATCCAAGTAGTATCAGTTGGATAAAATGATGATGAACCTGGTTTTGAGGAAATCTATTGGGGCCGTGTTGGGAGGCGTGCTATTCTGCTTCACAAAAGGGCAGAGGAAATGGCAGTTCATCATAGCAGATCTTAGTATCCTAGTGGGTGCAATTCTAACTTCATTGTCAAATGGAACTAGGTTCTAACTTAGTATCCTAGTGGGATAACATGTAGTCTACTTACTCTTTCAACCCCACTAACTGAGATTGTAAACACAAACATAAACATAAATATAATCTACTTACTCATTACATATAAACATAAATGTTTGAACCAATGGATTTTGAAAATAAAAATATCAAAATGATTACTTAAAAAATAAGTTTTGTTACCATTATATATGGTCCTTAAATTTTGCATTTTATAGTCTCTAATGTTTCAGTTGTGTTAGTTTAGTCCATAACCTTTTGGCATTGTGTCAAACTTGTCCCTACTATTAATTAAGAGATGGATAGAAAATAATGATGTGGTTAATGGTGGAAATAAAATATTTTTTTTATGCAACTTGGGTTTCACAAAGACTCCCACATGTTTTTTGAAAAAAAAATTATATAAAATAAAAAAGAACACAATGGGGGGATTGAAATCCCTAACCTCTTCCCCACAAAGTCAAATTCACGAATTACTCCAATAATTATAAGACAAAGACACCAACCGCTAGGAAATCTTAGCTATTATACCCTCGTCACTCCCACCCTAACACCAATTTTACTAAGAAACAAATTGAGTTCATGACACTAAGAAACCCAAAAGCAATCAAACGCTGAGATCTCAACATTTATTAAAAAAAAAAAAACCATTAGACCATGTAATTAAATAACAAAAAAAAAAAAAAGAGTTTACAAAATTAATATAATAATTTTTTTTTCATTTTCTATTTGTTTTTCTTACTAAAAAAACACATAATCAAATACATAATCCTAGAAAATGAAACCCATAGGCAAAAGCAAAACAACCAAATCAACTTAATAACAGCCTTGTACCATATCCACTCTCTCTCAACTCAAATCCTCTTTCTCTCTTTATCAGTTTCACACAGGCCCACTCTCTCACTCAAGAAGTTCATTTGACCTTAAGAGTTTTCCTTAGATCTAAATCTCTCTTCGCCATTTGTGAAATCGCCGAGAAGCCTACCTAGCAAAAGCTTTTCATTTTTGAACTTTATTGTCTAAGATTTCCTCTAATAGTTGGCTTATCCACTTTTGGGTTTGCAAATACTAACCACAAAAATATTGATGGGGGGATCAAATGATAGCATCCATAGGGCCCCTGATACCAGTTGTGCTAACTGCTGAATTTATTTTTGACACAAACAAAGGGTTGGGTATTTGTTGGGTTTGATGGTATTTTTGGGGTGTTATTTGATGAGGGGAAATTAAAAGATTTCAGTTTTACTTTGCTTAGTTATCAACAAAATACAAGTGATGCTAAGAAACAAACAAACAAGCACGGTGATTTTGTTTTTTTTTTTTTTTGATCTTGTGTGTGGGTTTGATTTCTCGGGCTTGTGTGTGTTTGTTTTCTAAGAAATATAAATGGAAAAATGTGAAGGTCTTGTTGAATTTTTTAAGGAATTATTTTAATTTTGTAAACTTTTTTTTCTTATTTAATTACATGGTCCACTAGTTTTTTTTTTTAAATTAAATGTCGATGTGTTATTTTTTAATGTTAATTAAAAAATTTTAATATTAATTTATTAACCACGTTAGCATTAGTTTGGCTAATTATGCACACCATTTACCACGTAATCATTTTTTTTAGTAAGTTAGCAGCAGGAACCAAATTGACTTCAAATTAAAAATAATAGGGACTAAATTGACTACTATTAAAATATAGGAACTAAATTAACCGTGACCAAGACTAAATTGATATTTTCACCCCAAAAAAAAAAAAAAAAAAACCCCACTCCTTTTTAGAACAGCATATAAAAAAAATAGCTGATTATTAGGGCGAAAAAAAGTCAAGAGAGACAAAGTGTCCCGTCCAAGCTAATACTGAAGCAATCATGTGAGCTACTCCTTGCCCTTGACCAAAGTTTTAGGTCCTGTTTTGTAAAAGATTTTTAGTAATGTTATTTAAGTTTTGTGGAAATATGTGTGAGTAAAAAAGTGTATGAAAATATGTATTATGATATTTAAACAAAAATTTTCGTTATTTAAACACCGTTACCAAACGGGCCTGTGCCAATAGAAAGCCACTCAAAGATTTCTGTGGATGCTCTTATATCATCCGGCAGCTCAGAAACATGGAGGATTTCTATTCTTTCAGATTGGCAACATTAATACCAAATTACAGTTATAGTTGGATTCCTAATTCCTAGAGAAGCTAATGTTGCGTTCCACATTTTAGCATCTCGGTCAATATGAAACAGACTAGCTATCGACTTTGGTTTAGCCATATTTTTTCGGAGCAATCCAGTATTTTCTATTTTGTAATTACTCTGTTTCCTTCACAATAAAATTCATACGCAGTTGATAAAATAATAAATAAATAAACAAAAGTCAAGGACGCAACACCCACTCTGTAAGCAATGTTACAGTGAAAAATTATATGAGCAAAGCAATGACATCGACCGGATTGTGGAAGGATCCAGAAACACTAAAAACGAATTTGGTAATCAAAATTATTTCACAAGATAGCCCAGGGAGTACATACTTTTTAGTCAAAGTCATACTTCAGCATTATTTATTTGTTTATTAAGGAAATATCGAATTAACCGCCGCCTATGACTATAAATCCACACTATCTTCGAAGTGTTTTTCGCATACCATTTCTCCATCTCTCATTTCTTTTCCCTGCCCTTTCTATTTTGCTTCAATATCTTCAGTTCTGTGACAATGGCGGACGAGGTGGTTCTGCTAGATTTCTGGCCCAGTATGTTTGGGATGAGGGTGAGGATTGCTCTGGCTGAGAAGGGTATCAAGTATGAGTACAAGGACGAGGACTTGAGGAACAAGAGTCCTCTGCTTTTAGAGATGAACCCCATTCACAAGAAGATCCCAGTTCTCATCCACAACGGGAAACCGGTGTGTGAGTCCCTCATCATTGTTCAGTACATAGATGAGGTCTGGAAGGACAGGTGTCCATTGCTGCCCATTGATCCTTACCAGAGAGCTCATTCCAGGTTCTGGGCTGATTTTGTAGATAAGAAGGTCAGTTTTCTGAGATTTCTTTTCACTCTCTTTCCTTTTGTACGTTCTGTTTTTGTTTTTGTATTTTTTTTAGGATTAATATTAAGTTAGATTCACCAGATTTCTCTGAAAAAAAAAAATCTATTATGTGTTTAATATTTAGATTCCATTAGAGTTCAGTATTTTGCAGGTCTTATAATGGCTATGATACTTGCAAGATTCAATTAGACATGATGACTCTAGTACTTAATTTGACATTTTGACCAAAAATGAATGAAGTTTGCGAGTTTTAGCAGATCATAGAAAGTGTTGTGATTAAAAAAAAAAAAAAAGTGATTTTAAGTCCAATATACTGAGTCTTGTTCTTCTATCCCACCGTCAATAATGTAAGTTGATTTACCACGGACTTAATATATTTGAGTAAGATTAATGTCCTGCAACTAAGAGCATATTATAAGGGCCTTCCGCCTTTGCTAAGGTTTAAAGAAATAATCTCCTAGCCCAGTGGACTTGATTTGAAATTCACTACTGTCAATGTCATTGTTCATGGACGTTATAAAATGTGGGAAGTGGTAGTAAAATGTGTGGAATATGTAGGTTATTGAAGTTTTAAGGAAGATATGGACCACAAAAGGAGAAGAAAAAGAGGCAGTCAAGAAGGAATTCTTTGAAATCTTCAAGATATTGGAGGGAGAGCTTGGTGACAAGCCTTACTTTGGGGGTGAAACATTTGGGTTTGTGGACATTTCTCTTATCCCCTACTACAGTTGGTTCTATGCAATTGAGACAGTAGGAGAATTCAACATAGAGGCAGAGTGCCCCAAGATTGTTGCATGGGCTAAGAGGTGCTTGCAGAAAGAGACTGTGGCCAAGACTCTTCCTGACCAGAAGAAGATTTATGAATATTTTGAACAAAGGT
This sequence comes from Lithocarpus polystachyus, assembly GCA_033629205.1. NCBI lineage: Eukaryota > Viridiplantae > Streptophyta > Magnoliopsida > Fagales > Fagaceae > Lithocarpus > Lithocarpus polystachyus. The sequence continues at coordinate 8,723,539 of CM066163.1, read as the reverse complement.
TTGGCAAAGGTTAAGCCCAAATCTGGAAGTACTCTTAATGGTTTTGGATGGTTGTGTAATCTTGTTGGTTACATTTTGTGATGTTATAAGTTTTGAGTTTGTTTTGACTAAAAAAAAAAAAGATGGCTGTGTTTCATCTGGGTCTGTGGAACTTGTAAGACAAATCGGTGTGTCTACTAAGCTTTGAATCTAAAGGGCATGTATGGTATTGTAATAAGAAACACACTTTGTTGTGTCCGCTATGTTTTAGATGAAATTGTATCCTCATGCCTTTTGTGTGTGTAGACTATCGGTGTAGACTATTTGTGATATGAAATGACCTTTTTCATCTAATTATTGAGTATCTCTATAACAAAATAAAGATTACTCTGCTTTAAGTTTATATGCATAATTCGAGTTTACAATAAATTTAAAAAATTTAAAATATTGTATTTAGAAAGAAATATAATTTCACAATAAAAATATAGTTCTACTATATATTGTTAAATGTCATAGAGAGATAATTTACTTGCATCCATATAATGCCATTCTCACTTACTGCATGCTCCTCCACGGTGCACTGCATTCTTTATAATTCCTTATAAACATTGTGTACGTTGTAGAAGTTTTTTTTTTTTTTTTTACCCGTTTTCATAAACCACCTACGAGAGAGACCAGCATCCCACTTTTTCCCCATTTCTATAACTTAAGTGTTGATTATTGTCCATTATTATATTGTTAATGGGTGTGAGTTAAACCTAGTTTCTTTTAGTTTACATTTTTAAGATTTTTTTTTTCTCACTTAGGCATATTAACAGCTCTCTTGTGGGATCTCTTTACACTGCACAAAAGAAGTTCTTTCCTACAGCCTTCCACTCTTTGAATAAATAATAAAAATAAAAATATAAACTTTCTTATTTTCTGGGTAAACATAGGAGGAATTATATTTTGTGGAGCTTTTACCTTGTTTTTATATATTTGTCAAGTATACAACAGGTGGTTATTTTGTTGTACCTTGGGGATGATGTTGATGCGCCAATAACTTCGTCCACTGATAATACTATCAAGAAAGATCGAACAAAGTTAATCTTTGTCATCAACGTCGTTGTTGGAACTAATTTTATACCTTTATTTTTGGCATAACTTCTCATAATCTGTCTAAAGATGGCTTGATCGTGTGTCAAGTGAGGGTTGGTGAAATTATGCAAAATTGCGGTCTATATAGTTTTATGACCAAAATTGTGATTAATGTTAGGGTTATATTTTGTGTAATTGGCTAATCTTTTGACAAAATGCATTTTAGTTGTAATTGAGTAGATCTAAGATGGGTTTAGTACTTCAAAAAACATGTTGTTCAAGTCAAGTATTAAAGACATGAAGATTGGTCCAAAAAACAAGTAAAGAAAAGTTGTTCATTAAGTCTCGACAGAATGCTCGACAAATGCCTACTATCGAGACTTAATGTGAAGCTCAATAAATAGCTCGACAGCAGCTCGATCTATCGAGAATTACGATTTTAGAATTTTCAGATTTGAAATTCAATCCAGCCTTACATATTTGCTTGGGGTTTCTTTTCTCACAACCTTAGACACATATAAACCTTATTTTAAAGGCCATCGCACACGAATACAAAAACCAAGAGACTTATCTCTCTGTATGAAACTACTGCATTTGTACGCCATAGAGATTTGTAATCAAGTACTTCCAGATCTTCATTGTTGATGAAGTGAAGCACATGCTTGGGATCCGTGCAAAAGGGTTAGTCAAAAATTGGAGGTTTGTGTGTCAAGGAAAAAAAGGCTACTACAATATCAAGTACAATTGGGTATTGGAGTGAAGGTTCAACGGTAAGTTGGTATTTCGGGATAAGCCAAGGGTAGTTGGTGAGATTCCTTATACTTGTAACTGTTTGATTGTTGATTAATGGATTCTTGGAAGTGATGACCTTAAAATCACCCAGTGGGGTTTTTGCCTTGCGAGGTTTTCTCCATTTGTCAACAAATTACTGTGTCAAATTTATTTTCCGCTACATTTAGAATTTTTGGTGATTTGTTGGTGCCTCCACGATTTACATGCAATAAAACCTAACTAATCAACTTGGGTAATTGAATTAATTAACCGGGGTCAAGCTATCTTAACCCAACAGTGATTACTACCCCATGCTCTATATATATGTTTTAACTTTCACTTCCATGTTAACTTCATATTTTTCTGTTAAAATTACTAGAAACCCTCTAAGTCTTCTTCATGATTGCAATGTGTACAATCCAATAAATTTGGTTGTATTTTTGGGACAAGTTTATAAAAAATCTTTAACAACTTGGTTGTGGGAGCAAATATTGTCTAATGAAAGCAATATCATCATGCCTTCAAGCAATTAAAATTAATGTTTGTTCTTTAAATTTTCTTGTTTCTTTCATTGTTCATGCCATTGTTCTCCAATGCTAAAAATCTGTCATTCTTCGGTTATTGAAATTATCAAAAATAAAAAAAACTAAAATTAGTGGTTATGATAATCTTTTTTGATAATCTGGTTATGATAATCTTGTTATTGAATATAATGACACACTTTATAAAATAAATAACTTTACTATTAAAAAAGTACTAAAATACGGGCAAGTTCAAAAAACTTTTGTAAAAGGATCATATGTGTTTTATACGTTTAATTACAGAAAATTGTGTGATATGCAAAACTTTTAATAAGTGTTTTATACATTTGATGATAGAAAACTTATGTAATGCTATATACTAGTCATTAATCCATGCTATGCACGGGAACCTATCTATTTGTGAGATAGACTAAAATAATTTTATAAAATCTAAAATTGATTAAGAAATTATACTATTCCATGATTTGATCTTGTATGACTTCAATTTGTGTTACAATTTGATGAAGAAGCCATTACTTAATCGTGAAATGGCTTACAAAAAATTTGTCAGACAGTTTCAAATACTGCAAAAAAAAAAAACTTAAAAATTCAAATATTAAAACTTTTGAAAAGCCAAAAAATATTAGAAAATTAGATGATTTACTGCTTAGTGATTACTGAAACAAAACAAAATATATATATGACTAAATAATAGATAAATATAAGAGAAAGATGGGTTACCTTCAAAAGAATAATCCATAACTATAACTATTGAAAGAAATCAAAAGATTCAGAACCTACAAATTATAGATAATATATATATATATATATATCTAAGAGCAAGACTTAGGTACAGTACTTAGATGTTATTCCTTAGGTTTCCTTCTTAAGATTCTGTCATATGGATTTTTTCTCATAGGATGGAAGTGTATGTTTTAGTTAAGTAGTCATATGACTAAATCTTAAGAGCGGAACATAAAGAACAACATCTAAATTACTGTACCTAAGTTTTGTCCATATATGTGTGTGTGTGTGTGTGTGACTACACAAATTTAGAACTTAAAACTTCCAAAATGCCAAAAAATATATATAATTAAATAATAAGTTACTGAAAAAATTCAAAAAATATATGATTATTCAAAAGAGAAATATAAGAAAAATAAAAAAGTATATGAACCCATAAAGCAATAAGTTTTAAATTTTAACGGGTCTAAACTTTAAATGAACCTTATTAGCACATGACCCATGCCAAAAAGTGTTGAGTAGGAGCCCACGTTGAAATAATAAAAGCCATTTCTTTTCTTAATATATCGTATATAAGCTTACTGCCCAAGAAATTAACATACTTTCATATTATGAGGTGAAGCAAAGACATATACAGTAGTAGCAAACTTAAATTTCAATTATTGCAAGCTTTTTTATCTTGTAAAAAATGGTTAAAGAGAGTTTGGTGGTTCGTGTACAAAAATTACTTTCTAAAAATACATGAAAAACCATAAAATAAAATAATTTTTTTAAAAAAGTTGAGGAGAAGAAAATAATAGAAGAAGAGCTCATACCTCTATTCGGCTTAAAAGAAAAATATTGAGGTTTATACTACTTTTATAGTGTTCATGATTAACCTCGCAAATTTAGAGATAAATTATCAACATTTGAGTTTGAATTTAAGTTAGATTTTGATGATGCTCTTTCGAATCAGTAGGCTGGATGCTTGGACTTTGATAATCTAAAAGGCCTGCAAGAGAAACGATGAATCAAAGGAGACCGGGGCTGGCCGGCCTAAGACCCTTCGATGGTGAAGTTAGTTTTATTTTCAATAATCAAGAAAACTTCCAAGTCTATCCAAAACAAGAATATCTAGAGAGTTTTTTTTTTTACTTACTTGTTTTGTCGGAAATAGATGTTTATATAGGGCTATGGGAGCGGTTACCTTTTAATAACTTCCCCCTTCATTTGTGGAGGTCAGAAGATAACTGCTATAAGCAGTTAAGTTTTTGTCGAGTAGTTACACCGAGGTTCAAGGAAGGTTCAAGGACCTCTCCACGTCCGTACTTTTCTATCCATGGCACTTCAAGTGAGATTCGTCCATGTTTGGACGAGTAATGGAGGTCGTCAACTTTTGGACGACCTTTCTTGGCTGTGGACGGGTTATGTTCAGTCGCCCATCTATAGACCACTCTGCTTTGGGGTTGATCTCTTTATGATTCAAGTCTGTGGACGAGCTTGGGAAGACCACCCATGGACGAGCTTGGGCTCTATGGACAAGTACCTGCGTGAGCCATGCCCATATCAGATTTGTTAAAGAGATAGAATTTCACTTCTTATTAAGTTTGAATTAAACAAAAATAATTTTGTTTAAAAAAAGAATAATGATAAGTTTGAGTTTAAGTTTAATTTGGACTTGTTAGAGAGATAAAATTTCACTCTTTATTAAGTTTGGACTAAACAAAAATAGTTTTATTTTAAAAAAATGATGATGACGTGGCAAGCTCTGGAAAGGTCAATAAAAAATCAAAGGATTCGGTTTTATATATATATCACTAGTCGCTAACCCGTGCTATGCACGAGAACATACTTATTTATGAAGTAGACTAAAATAATTCTATAAAATCTTAAATTGATTAATAAACTACATTATTGCATGATTTGCTCTTGTATGACTTTAATTTGTTTTACAGTTTAATGAAGAAGCTATTGCTTGAATGTGCAATGATTTGCAAAAAATTTGTCAGATAGTTTTAGATACTACAAAAAAATAACTCAAAAATTCAGATATTAAAACATTTGAAAAACCAAAAAAATATTAAAAAATCAAATGATTCACTGCATAGAAATTATTTAAACAAAACAATATATATATATATATATATATATATATATATATATATATGACTAAACAATAGAGAAATATAAGAGAAAGATGATTTACATTCAAAAGAATAATTTCAATCATTGCAAGTTTTTTTATCTTGTAAAAAATGACTAAAGAGAGTTTGGTGGTTCATATACGAATATTACTTTTTAAAAATAACATGAAAAACCATAAAATAATTTTTTTTAAACAAAGTAGAGGAAAAGAAATTAACATAAGAGAAGCTCATACCTCTACTCAGCTAAAATATATATATAAATATATATATATATATATATGTGTGTGTGTGTGTGTGTGGGGGGGGGGGGGGGGGTTTGTATTACTTTTATAGTGTTCTTGATTAACCTCGCAAATTTGGAGATAAATTATCAACGTTCAAGTTTGAGTTTAAGTTAGACTTATTAGAGAGATAGAGTTTCACTCCTTGTTAAGTTTTGATTAAACAAAAATAATTTTGTTTTAAAAAAATGATAATGATGAATTTGAGTTTAAGTTGGACTTGTTAGAGAAACAGAGTTTCACTCATTTTTAAGTTTGGACTAAACAAAAATAATTTTATTTAAATATTGTGCTTACGTGAAAAATTGTAAGAACTTCAGAAGTTTCAGTTATATATATATATATATATATATATATATTTATAAATATATGTAGGTGCGTATTTTTTTACAAGCTAAAAGAAAACTCTTGTTTACGTTGTTAAAAAATTATAATAGATAAATATGGTTTAATGAAGATGTGATCCATTTATAAGATTTTTTTTTTTCACTAAAATATCACATGATCTTAATGTGAGGGATCTTTTGATGCAGAGAGAAAATTTTTGTGCAATTTATTTGATTTTTCATTATTTTGTATTCGTTAATAACTTTCTGAGAAGTAAATTTGAAATGATTTTAATAATTGAGAATTGTAATAAAAGATCTTTAAAATATAAAATTTAATTTATAATGTCGTTCAGAAAGTTGGAAAAAAAAAACTAATTTATTCTATCTTTACCCAATTTTTTTTATTCTCGATTAAATTTCTTCCTGCTGGCTGACATTGAGCAAGTTTTCAAATCACTTTCATAACAGCATAAATTACAATCCTCAAACTAAAGGTGGCAAATTCTCCTGTTTAGATGCTGCAACAACCCAATTAGAGGATAATAACTACTTGATATAGGTCATAACATAGTGGGTAGTATTGAATGGTACACGATACTTTTCATGTACAAAAAGTTAATTATCGTAAGGGTGCATCGTAAATGCTCAAGATTCATACGATATGCTACGATATACAGGAGCATATCATATTAATCATATTGTACCATAAAATTGCATATATTGTATGATACATAGATATGTGGGTTTAAAATGAATTTTTTTGTTAAAATTTGTGAAATCATTAAATTTGTTTTTAACAAAAAATTATTGGGCTACTTAATTGGGCCTAATAATTGTTTTTATACACTTGACACTTAATTGTTCTTACAAAATTTTGATTATATACTTGACACTTCACTTTCATATTTGTACTGTAACTATAATTGTTTTTAAAAGACAATAAAATTAATTAAAAAAAAATTTGTTGTTATTGAAATAAGCCTAAGAAGCTAGAATATCAAGAAGAAATATAAAGAAAAAAAATATTAAAATAATATAACAAGAAGAGACGGTAAATATTGATGTTGATAAAGAAAATATCAATTAAAAATAAATTTGTTAGATGATGAACATGTTGATAACATTGACTTAAATGGAGTTATTTATGTAAGATGATGGATATGATGAAAGAAATTATTATATTGACTCATATGTCATGTATTATCACTTTGTAATTTGATTAAATTGAATGTGTATATTGTAAGCATATGCTAATTTGATTTATTTAGTTAGCTTAATTTGTTACATATTATCGCACAAGTGATAATTAAATTACTTATTAGTTGAATATATTTCCAATATATAATGAATATTATATGTATATCTCTATTTTTTGTAACAAATTTTATTACGTATTTATGTATATTATGAAACACGATACATAAAAGTCAAAAATTAATTTATAATATGATGCACTTTTTGACAACTATGGGTCATAGTCATACTACTTTATAGACTAATGTACTAGAAAAGAGAGACCAATACTAAAAGCAGTAAATTAAAATAAAAAAGAAAATACTAAAGACATTACAAGTTTTTCTACATGATACTTACAAATTGATATCCCAATCAAAGAGATTGTTGGACTTTAATTACCTCACAAATGAATATTTGCAATGCTCAAGTTTCAGTTTTGTTTACTTTCAAAAACTAGTTTGGGTTTGTTTCATCTGGGTCCATTGGACTTGACAGACACTTTGATATGTGTCTACTGAGCTTAAATCGAATGGGCATGTATTGGATCACAAATAAGAAAGACAGTTTGTTGTTTCTTCTAAATTTTAAATCATGTTGTGCCTTTATTTTTATTTGGAGTATCCAAATTGTTTGTAAATATGTGTGTATGTGGGGGCAAATTAAGCACTGTATTTATAAATGTTGTTCTAGTAACATTATTTAAGTGTTGGGAAATATGTGTGGATGAAAAAGTGTTGTAGAAATATGTGTTGTGTTGTTTAAACAACAAAAACTGTTGTTTAAACAATACAACCAAACATAACTCACGCTAAAGTGAATTTTACCGTGTATGTATAGTTTTAAAAATATTAAAGCCTTACTCCATACCAAGGATTAAATTAAGAAAGAGTTAATAATTAAATATCTAGAAAATACATAAAATTAATTTGTAAAAGGATTTGAGGTGTCCTTAGAATATTTATTAATAAAAATGGTTCTAACCTAAAGTGTAATTTGGAACTTAAGTCTAGAAATGTGACAATAATTAAGAGAGAGAGGGATGTTAGGACATATGCGGAAAGTGTTAGAAACATATGTGATGTAAATTGACTAATCCTTTGACAAAACGCACTTTACTTGTAATTGGGTAGATCTAGGATGAGTTTAGTACTTTACGAAACAAGTGTTCAAGTTTAGTATTGAAGCCATGCAAATCTGTCCAAAAAACAAGTGAAGAAGTACTATTCATTAAAGCTCGACAGATATCTTGACAGAATCATATTTATCAAGGTTTAATATTGAAGCTTGACAGCAACTGTATCTATCGAGAATTACAAAATGAGAATTTCCAGATCTGATTTCACACATATCCATGTGTATTTGTGTAGGGTTTCTTTTCTCACAACCCTAGACATATATAAGGATTATTTTAAGGGTTGTCACAGGATGATGCAACTTGATTCAAAGTGATAATACATGCATACATATTGTGACCGGAGACAATTTTCCCTTGTAAAGTTGTGATTTACCAATATGTCTTATGTTGGCTTTATTCCATGACAAAAAGTGTTATAATTGCTTTAATTTTGATCCTTGTATTTTGTGGGATTTTATTATATTGGATTTAGTATTAAGTTGGTGAAAAATCGAGCATGAAATGAAGAATCAGTGTAGTTTCGCGATTGGCTTGCAAGTAGCTCGCAAGAAGGGTTCCCATGAAATAGGCACGTGAGAAGCACATGTTAGAAGCTGAAGAGTCATGCCAACCTAGAGGATTTCGCGAGTGTCTCGCAGGTAAGGCCTTCTCGCGAGATACCCGCAAAACTTTCTGCCTGGAGGATTTTTAGTGTGACTTTCTAACACTTCACCCATATTATATATACCCTCATTACCCATAAAAGTATGAGAGGTCATTTAGAAAGAAAAACCCTAGATAGTTTTTCTACAACACACACACCCATCTTTTAGAGAGGCAGTTGCTCATCCTTAGTGAAAATCATTGTAACCTCTTCTCCTTTCCTTTCCCATTGTCATACATTGAGAGGAGCTTTGTACCCAAACATAACCCACATATTTTCAGTGTAGAGAGTGTTTTGGAGCTTGAGAAGCTTTGAGGATTTGCCAAAAAAAGATGGTGAGGCTTGGCGGATGCAATCAAGGGTATTGTGGGATCCAGAAAGCTAGAGAAGACATGATCCTGAGAAGTTTGTTGGTAGCAAGAGCTTAGAGGGCTCAAGTGCATTAGGTAGACTAGGCTTGGAGGGTCTTTTGTTATTCGTGTACTCCAACTTTACTCTCTAATGGATTGATTTCGAGTTGGAGGGTCACGGAGAGGTTTTTTGCCGAGTTCTTCGGTTTCCTCTTCGATAACACGTCTTGGTGTTATCTTGTGGTTGCATCTCTCTTCCCTTAATCTTGTGCTTTACTTTTATTGTTTATTGTTCATGTGTATCCACTAGAGTAATATCGGTTCATTGCGCATATTTACTCTTAGGCTGCACTTTGTTTAAGTAAGAGAAAAAGCAATCTAGTCGTAATCTTAATTAGGGGTCTAAACAAGCTCTTGTGTTTATACACAAATCCGAGCTTTTAGCCTTAGTTCATCATATTCTTTGTAGAAACTACAGCGTCTTTGCGCTAAGGGTTTTGTAACCAAGGAGCTTCTTGATCTTTATTGTTGGATGAACTTAAGAACTTTGCAGCCAACATCTTTTTCAAGTTGGTGTGTTAGTTACGTACTGAGATCCGTGCATCATTGGTTAGTCATGTACTAGGAACCGTGCATTGAGAGGAGAGATTGCCGCTACATTACAAGTCCAATTAGTTATTGGGGTAAGGATTCAACTGCAGGTTGGTATTAGGTACTGGGATTTCTTATTCTTGTAACCGCTTGTGATTGATAATAGTGGATTCTCGGGACTGGTGACCTTAAATTCTCCAGGTGGGGTTTTGCCTCGGTGATTTTCCCTATTCATAAACAAATCACCTGTGTCAAATTTATTTTCTGCTGCAATTTAACTTAGTTGGTGATTTGTTTGTGTTACCACGCTTATTGCATGAAATTGAATCTAATTAATCTGACTTGGCTAATTAATTGATTAATTTACCAAAAGAGTCAATACATTCTAAGCCTATCAAGAGAAAAATAATAACAACAGCAATCTATCTATCTTTTTTTTTTTTTTTTTTGAGAAAAACCAAAGGGGTCAATACATTCTAGGCCTATCAAGAGAAAAATAATAACAACAGCAATCCATCTATCTTTTTTTTTTTTTTTTTGAGAAAAACAATCTAGCTATCTATTTATAATTATAAGAGTTGAATATCACAACGGGTGGATGCATAATGATAACAAGTGGTGCAATATTGTATATATTTAAAATAGTATGGACAAATAATGCAACATGTCAAGTAGTAATTTGTACATAACATAAAACATTTGACATGTGTCAATAATAAATGGAAATTAAAAACAACTTAGTAGGTCATATTGGGAATAGCAATCGGTTGATCTTCTACTTAAATGGGTTTTATAGTTGCATCCCTCTTATTTACTTCTACATCAACCTGATTATTCATATGTTTGGTTAAAAAGAAAAAAAAAATATATATATATATATATATATATATATATGTCAAAGTTGCGGATCCAATGATGATAAAGACAAGATATTTTTAAATTAAAGTTTTTTTTTTCTATAAAGTTTCAATCCGTAGTATCTACTTCGGACGATTGTGCATTTTATCATCAAATCAAGACACCAATCGGTTTTTGGGTGGTGTATATATATATATATATATATATTCATACATATGATATTTATTTGTTTTTGGGTGATGTATATTGATATGCAGTTATTTCTTTTATTTTCTATCTTTGTTATTTCCTATTCTCTCTGTATTTTGTGCTTCAATTTTATTTCTTTGATTTTTTAAGAACATTAGATTTTCGGAAAAATATCGAGTATCTTACATATTGATTAAAATTGGGAAAAATTTAAGATTTTTTAATAATGAAAGACTTCAAAAATCAAAGAAATGATGAATAATTATATATATATATATATATATTCATATCAAAGACTTAAAATTCAACTAAAAATCATACTTTGAATTTGCACCAAACCGAAACCAATTTGCACAAATCAAAAATTCAGATGAAAAAGGAAAATCATCACTTCTTAACCAAACAATATTAGATATTTAAAAATTGGTATCAGGAGAGAACAAGAGAGAGAATACGTTCCATGGCTTTAAATACAACACCAAACTTATGAATTTTGGAGTGAGAGAGAGATCAAAGAAGAAATTATAGGGTTTTGAATGAAATTTTTTGGATCATCCCTTGCTTTTTTTTAGTAGGACATTAATTTGAACCAAATCGTTCTTTTGTTGACCGGCTCTTTCCACCAATTATTTTCGTTTAGCCAGACTCTTCATACTCAATCACACAAAATATAAATTATTTAATATATGTGTGTGTGTGTGTGTGTGTGTGTGTGTGTGGAAGATCTCAAATTAAAATCCAAATCAATAATTGAATTTGCGCCTTGTTGAACCAAAATTAACTAACACAAAAACCAAAATTTATTTAAATAGGGGACAATAATATATACCAAATTGGTCTTTTGTCGGCAAATTCTTTTCACCAATTGTCTTTCTTTGGCGGAAATGATCATTCTCAATCATACAACTTGCACATTAATTAATATATTTATATATATATATATATATATATGTTTATATATTTCAGATGAAATACTTCAAATTCAATTCAAAATCAAACTTTGAATAACTATAACCAATTTACACAAACCAAAATTTCAAAGGAGAAAGGAATATTACCACATTTTAATATTAAAAAAAATATTAGATATCTACCATTTGGAATCAAGAGAGAAATAGAGAGTAAATACCTTCCATGGCTTTAAATCCAGAGCCAAAAATAAGAATTTCAAAGTGAGTGAGATTAAAGAAAAAATTATTGTATTCAAATACAATACAAATCACTAAATGATTGGAACAAAATATAACACAATGTACCAATGAGAAATAATCATTCTCAAACCTCAAACAAATCATTCAGAAGTATTATAAAAACCATTGAAAACCAAGCACACAACAATTATTAGATATCAACTTGTTTAGTCCCAGTCATATTATTTTCATGTTTTACAAAGGACTCATGGCAGTGTCTTAATCCAATTACTTCTAGTTTTGGTCATTGAATAAAAAACTCTTTTAAATTATTGTCCTACTAATAAATTAAATTTTATTTTGTGTTATACATAAACTTACTATTATTATTATTATTATTATTATTATTATTATTATTATTATTATTATTATTATTATTATTATTATTATTATTTCTTGAAAAACACATTCTTGTTGAATTTGGTGAGAATAAGCATAATGTATAAAGATCGCTTGATTTTGGTTTCATAAATCAAAGTTCATTGTCTCCATTCAATACTAACTAATTTTCTCAACATATTAATATATATGTGTGTGCATGCGCGCGCGTGTGCTTCTTTATTTGTTTTTAATTCATCTTGGCACAAAAAAAATAAGAAAAGAAAATATGTGTATATTCAAAATCCTTATTGTGTTCATTTTATTAGGCTTAATGTTAGGCTTCGATGCAGGTGGTTCTCCTTTTTCTCTCTTCTAATTTTAAATTATTTATTGTCATTTTTCAAATTACTTAAAATGCATTTCGTTTTCTTTATACAGGAAACTCATCGTTTTCTCCACATTTCTCCAAGGTGGCATCTAGGCAATATCAGTTGGATAAAATAATGAGGAACCGATTCTGAGCAATTCTATTGGGCGGTGGGCTATTCTACTTCACAAAATGGCAAAGGAAATGTCAATCCATCATAGTGGATCTTAGTATCCAAGTGGGTGCGGTTCTAACTTTGTTGTCAAATGGCATTGGGTTCAAACTTAGTATCATTGTGACTAGGATAGCATGTAGCCTACTTACTCTTTCAAGTCCACTAGTGATTATAAACATAAACATAAACAGAATCTACTTACTCATTATGTATAAACATAAACTTTTGAATGGATATTGAAAATAAAAATATCAAAACAATTACTTAAAAAAAATGTTTTTATTACCATTATATTTGGTTCTTAATTTTTTCATTTTATAGTCTCTAACGTTTCAACTGTGTTAGTTTAGTTCATAAACCTTTAGTATTGTGTCAAACTAGTCCCTACCATTGAGAGATGGATAGAAAATAATGGTGTAGTTAATGGTGGAAATAAAATATTTTTTACGCAACTTGGGCTGCACATAGACTAACACCTGCACATAGACTAACACGATGGGGGTGCGGGGGGAGTGGGGAGGGGAGGGGTGGGGTGGATTGAAATCCCTATCCCCTTCCCCACTAAGTCTATTTCACGAATTACTCCAATAATTATAAGACAAAGACACCAACCGCTAGGAAATCTTAGCTATTATACCCTAGTCACTCACACCCTAACACCAATTTTACTAAGAAACAAATTGAGGTCATAACACTAAGAAACCCAAAAGCAATTAGACTCTGAGATCTTAGCATTTAATTTAAAAAAAAAAAAAAACCACTGGACCATGTAATTAAATAACGAAAAAAAGAGTTTTCAAAATTAATATAACAATTTTTTTTTTTTCATTTTCTCTTTGTTTTTCTTACTAAACAAACATTGAATCAAATACATAAACCTAGAAAATCAAACCCACAAGCAAAACCAAAACTGCCAAATCAACTTGATAACAGCCTTGTACCATATCCACTCTCTCTTAACTCAAATCTTCTTTCTCTCTCTATTGGTTTCACATAGGCCCACTCTCTCGCTCAAGAAGTCCATTCGACCTTAATAGTTTTCCTTAGATCCAAATCTCTCTTCGCCATTTGTGAAATTGTTGAGAAGCCTATCTAGCAAAAGCTTTTCATTTTTGAACTTTCTTGTCTGATATTTTTCTCTAATAGCTGATTTTAATTTGGCTTATCCACTTTTGGGTTTGATGAGAGGATCGAACGGTAGCACAGGGCCCCTGATGCCAGTCGTTTGTGTTTGTTTCCTAAGAAAAATAGATGGAAAATGAGAAGGTCTTGTTGAATTTTTTAAGGAATTATTTTAATTTTGTAAACTTTTTTTTTTATTTTTTTTTAGAGATAATTACAATATGCTGCTAACTCCGCAGCTCAAACCCTTCCCCCCTTAACCCCCAAGCACTTTGTGCATGGGGAGGTACTAATTCAACTACAAGGCCTTTGGCTTTCTTTTTCTTTTTCTTTTTTGGTTATTTAATTACATGGTCTAGTGGTTTTTTTAATAAATGTTAAGGGTAATTTTTAATGTCAATTAAAAATTTTTAACATTAATTTAATAGCCACGTCAGCATCAATTATGCCAACTACACACATCGTTTGCCACATAAATATTTTTTGTTAGTAAGTTAACGGTAGATACCAAATTGATTGCAAATTGAAAATAACAAGAATCAAATTGACTACTATGAAAATGTAAGGACCAAAATTAAATGTGACTAGACTAAATTGATATTTTTGCAAAAAAAAAAAAAAAAAACCCACTCCTATTTAGAACACCATGTAAGAAAAAAACTGATTATCAATGGAAACCCCCCCCCCCCCAAAAAAAAGGGTCAAAAGAGACCAAGAGTCCCTGTCTAAATGGAAACTTAAACAATTAAGTGGGCTGCTCAACTTACTCTAGACTACACCTGTCCAACCCGCTAGACCAAGCCACCTGCCCAGACTGACTGAACAAACCTGAAAACCGTTGGATCTGAGGCTTGTGACGGTAGGCGGCAAGTTCAAACCTTTAGAAACTGATTCTAGTGGGTCGGTTGGTGGGTTGTTGCTTCAAAATCCGACTCCAGCCAACCCGACCGATCTCCACCAACAAAAAGCTATCGTTCGCAGTCATTTAAAGCATCATTCGGTTAGATCTTGCCAAGATCTAGAGGATTTTGATTAGATCTGGTCCGATTTCGGCCAAATCTGGTCAGATTCGGCCAGATTTCGGGCAACTCTGGTCCAATTACATTTAGATTTCGGCCAAATCTTACGAGTACTGTCCAAATCTCCTCCTCCCTTACCCAACTAAGACCGGCCACAACCCAAAAAAAACCCAACTAGTTCAACTCAAGTCCTTCACTAGTCGGCGGTGGGTCTGGAAATTACACACCCAATTTGGTTAGGTCAGTTTCAAATTGGGCACAAACTCAATCCGAACAGACCCGTAGACACTCCTTCTTTGGACCAAAATTTTAATTGTGTGACAATAAAAAGCCGCTTAAAGATTTTGGTGGATGCTCTTATATCATCGAGAAGCTCAGAAACATGGGAGAAATTATAAGGTCTACATGATGGACAAGTGACATGGTCCACCATTCTATTAAAAGATTCACACCTGTTTAAAATTGCTGAGTTGGAAATTTATTTAAAACATTGACTCAGCAATTTTAAACACTTGAGAGTTTTTAAGTGGAATGGTGGACAGATGATGTGGTCCACCAGAGGACTATATAATTTCTCAAAACATGGAAAATTTCTGTTCTTTCATATTGGCAACATTAATACCAAATTGCAGTTATAGTTGGATTCCTACTTCCTAGAGAAGCTAATGTTGTGCTCCACATTTTAGCATTTCGATCACTATGTAAATGTAACAGATCAGATATCTACTTTTATTTAGGTTATGCAACTCCATCCTTTTGTAAAGTCATATTTTTTTGGAGCAAGCCAGTATCTTGTGGGAATTTGCAGACCAACAGTGTGAAGGGATAGAGTACCGTTAGTTAGCAAGGTCTTGAAACCATATAAGAAAGTAGCATCTCAAGTCTTTGAAACTCAAGTTCGGTGACAAAATCAATCCTCAAAGACTCGAGTTCTAGTGCTGAGATGGAGGAATTTATCCACGTGGAACTCGAGTTTCTTAAACTCAAGAAGTATTTGTAGAACAGAGGAAAGATCCGAAGGAAGAAGAAGACACAATCTAGAAAATAAGATCTAAAAACCGCAGATTTGAAGAAGAGAAACAAAGATTTGGAGTGGCGAACACAGAACGATCTGAACTGGAAAATGTTGATCCGAAAAACGCAACCAATCTGAACAGAGGAGTTGATCCGAAGAACGAAACCGACGCAACAACGCAGAACTGGAAAACATGGAGAACTGAAGTTGTGGACTGATTCGGTTTGGGATTGGCTAGCCATTGCCTGAACCAATCAAAAATCAAACAAAGAAGAAGAAAGAATAGAACAAAGATGAAGAAGAAAGAAGAAGAAACCCAGGAAGATAAAGAAACCCAAAAGTCCTGGAGTTGAATAGTTTTTGTTAACGATGGAACTCGAGTCTTAGAGACTCGAGTTCCATGTGGATTCCACGTAGATAATTTTGTTTGCTAGCTCTGAAATTCGAGCATTTAATACTCGAGTTCTATAATGAAACTCGAGATTTTAAAACTTGCGATGCTATTTTTCTACATTGTTTTGAAAAATCACGGCTAACGAAATTGATAAAAATTTAAGGCCAAATGGAAAAAAAATTCCCAATATCTTCTATTTTGTAATTACTCAGTTTCCTTATCAATAAAATTCATATGCAGTAGATAAAATAAAAAAAGCACAGAGTCATGGACGCAACACCCGCTCTATAAGCAATGCTACGGTGAAAAATTATATGAGCAAAGCAATGACATCGACCGAATTTGGAAGGATCCAGAAACTAAAAACGAATTTGGTAATCAAAATTATCATTCACAAGATAGTCTAGGGAGTACTAAAATATATTGGTCTGTTTGGATGACATGAATTTGGATTTGGATTTGAGGGGCTCAAATCTAAATGCTCTGTTTAGATAACTTAAAAGAATTGAATTTGGATTTAGCCCAAATCCATCTTGGATTTCAGGGGTCCAAATCCATTAATTTGAAATACCATCACAAACTCAAGAATTTAAAAATTTCTCACTCTCACGCACCCTGTTTCTCTCTGGGCTCTCCGTGTCTCTCTTCCTAGCCGTACCTCACAAGCTCTTATTCCCCCTCTCTCTTGGCAACTGCAGGTTTGTTCTCTCAACTCTTATCTTCCTCTTTAACCCCTCTAAATTCTCCATTTCTACTAAATCTAAACCCACAAAGGATGTGGTGTTTTCCGGTGGGTTTGATTTGATTTATTTGTGGGTTTGTTTGGGTTTAATTTGATTGTTTGTGGGTTTTGTTTGATTTGTTTGTGCATCTTTTTTCATGGTATTTTCAATTATATGTAAGGGTTCGTTTGTATTTTCTATCTTTATTTTCATTGGTGGGTTTGTAATGCAAATTCTGTGTTTGATGAAATGCTTTGATAAACTGTTTATGAGTGTGAAGTAATAAGTGAAAGAATATTCATTTGAAACAATGAGGTTATGATGATGGAAAGTGAGGACTACTGTATAGTGAATGCTTATACATCCCCTAAATTTTTTTCATTCCATTTGTTGCTTTAGCTACAGAACATATATCATCATTTGTCCATCACTTGTTAAATATTCCCTTTATAGCTATCGGTGCTTATTGCCAATTCTTTCATACCTCATCAGTTTTATGTCTTCTTTCTCTATTTACCACCAGATTATTGTCATGTTGCCAAGTTGCCTATGCTGCTGACTGTGTACTTTGTACCTGCCTGTCAAAGACTTGATCATCAGTAATGTTTCCCTTGTAGAACGCATTTTTTCCTTCATGCATGTACCACTTTGACTCCTGTGGAACCACAATGTCCACAAGATTACTAAGCATAATATATATTCAAAGTAGAAACTTGAGCCTGGTCTTAAATATTGAGACTAATCAGATTTCACTTGGCTGGCCAAAAGTCCAATCTTGATCGATCTTAAAGAATCACAATGCATATGCATGTATTTGTCTCTTGAAAGCCAAATCAGTACCCCTATCAGATCGCTCTTGAAATATGACAATTCGAAAATAAATGTACAAATTAAGGATTCTTCATATCTGAGTTGCAAATTTCACACGTTTTCACACCCACTTCGGCTCTAACAGGGCTGTAAAGGTTGCACATGTACAGTGTACTTGAAAGTAGAAAATCTCTTTGAACCTTTGGAACAGAATTTGCTACCTTCTCATTTGAGTTTTTTTGTACTATTTAAAATCTTTTAACAAATGCATTTCTATAGTTCAAGAATGGGCTGGGTCTAATTTATTTAATAGCTTTGAGGTGTATTTCTTTTGTCTGTTTTGGTCATATTGATTGATGGTAATAGATTAAAGATTAATACTGACAATTGTAATTGGGATTACCAGCAAACCTGTGTGTGTGACCAATGAACTCTAGCTAAAATTATACTTCATTGTTATAGGCTTGTGGTGGAGTAGTGGATGATAGAGATGGATTATAAGAGTACCATTTAGAGCAGAAAAGGTAATTAAAGAAGTTGATGAGGCTGAGTGCAGCTAACAACCAATAAAAAAGATCAAGCCTATCCTTGTTGAAGTCATTGTCACTAAGCCATCCACCACTTGAAGAACTTGAGGGAATTTTGTTCACTAGGGAAACAAGGAGTGAGCTTAAATAGAAGTGGGAATGTGGAGGTTCCCCCAACATTTGTGTTTTTAGGTCCACCCCTTGTCATCTTTCAATGAGTCCCCATTTCTTCTGTTGTGATATATTACCAACAATTTAAACAATCTCTCATAGTAGGAGCAGTTCCATACGCAAGTTTACTTTTTATTTATTTAATTTAATTTTTGGCCAAATTCATTCGCAAGTCTAATTAAGTTATAGTTAGTTTTTGAATCACCTTTGATTAGAATTGAGGTTGATGGCATGGTTTCTTTTTTTGGTTTGAATATATACTAATTGATTTTAATAACAAAATATATAAAAATATTAATTTTTTACTGTATGGTGTGATTATTTATCACTGGCAACATCATCACTGGGCTGCTTACCTTTAGTTGTGTTAATTATTTATTATTCATATTTGTAGTTGCAATTGCATTGATTTGTTTGGTGTGATTTCATGGATTTTTTTTTAAATACTGACATCATCTCATCATGGTCTATCTAAATCATTTGAAAATTTCCTTGAAATAGATTAATTTGAAAAAAAAATAGAGATGAAAACTGTCCAGAAATTTACTTTCTTAATAGTTTGAGATTTTGAATTTTATGAAAAAATCCATGCATTTGGGTTTTCTCTCTAGTTGATATAAAAATTTTGGTTGTCAATAATTGGCAAGATTTTTTTTTTAGTTGTTTATGACTAAAAATATTAATTATTATCTTGTCAATTGAATTATTAATATTACCTCATGTATTTATTAAAAATGTTACTAAAATTAAAATATAGATGGATTAAGAAAAATAATAATTAAAAATTATATTTTATTGATCTTAAATCCAAATCCAAATTCAAATCCAAATTTAGGTATCCAAACAATAGAATTTCAAATGATGAATTTCAAATCCTTCTTTGTTTAAAAAGACCCAAACAAGGAATTTTAAAATCAAAGGATTTCAAATCAAGGCATTTTCAATCAATGGATTTCAAATTCAAATGTTGCCATCCAAACACAACCTTCCGTCAAAGTCATACTTTAGCATTATTTATTTGTTTATTAATGAAATACCGAACCGACACCTATGACTATAAATCCACGCTCTCTTCCAAGTGTTTTTGCACTCCATCTCTCTTCTTTCTTTTCCCTGCATTTTCTATTTGCTTCAATATCTTCAGTTCTGTAACAATGGCGGACGAGGTAGTCCTGCTAGATTTTTGGCCAAGTGTGTTTGGGATGAGTTAAGATTGCACTGGCCAAGAAGGGTATCAAGTATGAGTACAAGGAGCAGAATATATTTAACAAGAGCCCTCTACTTTTAGAGATGAACCCCATTCACAAGAAGATCCCAGTTCTCATCCACAATGGCAAACCTGTGTGTGAGTCTCTCATCATTGTTCAGTACATAGATGAGGTCTGGAACAATGAGTCTCCATTGCTGCCCTCTGATCCTTACCAGAGAGCTCATGCCAGGTTCTGGGCTGATTTTGTTGATAAGAAGGTACCTTTAATGCCATTTCTTTTTTCTTTTATATTATATTAATTTCTTTTCATTCTGGGTTTACGAGTTTTAATTTTAAGTCGATGACATTTGAAAGATTCACTTTGAAATGAGTATATTTTCTATCAATTTCATAGTTGAGGATTCGTCTTAGATATTTAGTCTTATTAGTTATTATTCTATACCACAATCAAAAACCATTTTAATATTCTTCAACCGGAATAGATTTGATTTGAAATTCATTACTGTGTTCATCCTTTTAAGTAATCTGTGGACAATGGTAATATAATGTATGTGGAAAATACAGGTTTATGAAGTTTCAAGGAAGTTATGGACCACAAAAGGAGAAGAGCTCGAGGTAGGCAAGAAGGAATTCTTTGAAACCTTCAAGACAATGGAGGGGGAGCTTGGTGACAAGCCTTACTTTGGGGGTGAAACATTTGGGCTTGTGGACCTTTCTCTTGTCACTTTCTACAGCTGGTTCCATGCCTTTGAGGTATTTGGCAAAATCAACATAGAGGCAGAGTGCCCCAAGATTATTGCATGGGCTAAGAGGTGCGTGCAAAAGGAGACTGTGGCCAAGTCTCTTGCTGACCAGAAGAAGGTTTATGAGGCAGTAGGGCAATTGAGGAAAATACGTGGCTTGGAGTAGAGAAATGGTTTAGTCCAAACTTGGAGTATTTAGCATATTAGAATGGTTTTGAGTGGTTGTGTAATAGCATTCGTTCATTTTGTAATGTTCAAGTTTCAAGTTTGTTTAATTTCAAAAGATAGTTTGGGTTTGTTTCATCTAGGTCCATTGAACTAGTAAGACACTTTAATATGTGTCTGCTGACTCTTTAAGATGTGTCTGCTGAGCTTTAAAATGAATGGGCATGTATTTTTTCAATGAATAAGAAAGACACCTTGTTGAGTCTTCTATAACAAAATAAAGATTACTATGCTTTAAGTTTATATGCATAATTCGAGTTTACAATAAATTAGAAAAATAGAAAATACTGTTTATAGAAAGAAATATAATTTCACGATAAAAAGATGGTTCTACTATATATTGTTAAATGTCATATATAGAGATGGTATTTACTTGCATCCATATGATGCCATTCTCACTTACTGCATACTCCACCACAGTGCACTGCATTCTTTATATTTCCTTATAAATATTGCGTTGTAGTTTTTTAATAGAAGATTTTTTTTTTACCCGTTTTCATAAACCACCTACTAGAAAGAGTGGTATCTCACTTTTTCCCCATTTCTATAACTTAAGGGCACGTTTGGTACACTGTAATGATTATTGTATGAGAATATGAATATGTATTTCAAGGAATACATTAAGTTGGAATGTAATAAGTATTATTATTCACTAGTCACGAACCCGCGTGTTGCGCGTGATAATCATTTTATGATGGTTTTATTAATTTTTTTTTTACAATTTAAACTAATCTAATAATGAGTAATGTATTTTGTAATTATATTTTTATTTATTATAGGAATAATCATAAATGTAATATAGGAACAATCCAAACCACCAAAAAAACGTAAACTTAAAAAAATTAAAAAAACTTAACAATGATTGATTGAACCAATATTAGGATAAAATTTTGTTTTTGATAATCTATTAAAGCTATTTTTTTTGTAGAAATTATAATTTCGGCCATCCAAAACATATTATCAAATAAACAATTATTAGCAAAATCTAAGAATTAAATTTCTATACATGCATTGTTATAAAATAATAATAATAATAAAAATAAAATTGCAAAAGTAAAAATTTGTCACATATCTGATTATTTTCGTTTGGCTAACCTTTACTTTTTTTTTAAATGAATGACATTATGGAGTACTTCTAATACAACTATTAAGAGTACTTTGTCCACCACAAAGAATTAGAAAATAAACAAAAATTAATAAAGTTTTATAGTTTAACATCTAAATTAAGCACTATAAAAAAAACATGATATGTAATAGAATAAATACCAAATTATCCAAATCATGCTATGTAATAGAATAATATTATATTTTTATATGCTATATTTAATTCTTTAGAACGCAATAGGATAACATTTAACAATCAAAGAGAATTAAAAAAAAAATCAACAACAACAACAATTTAAAAAACAAAATTAAATAGCATGAACCCAAAATAGAGTTTTAAAGAATATAAAAAATTATCAACCTAAAGTAGAGATACAAGAAAAATAAAAAAAAATCCACCAACAAATTTAGAGAGAGAGAGAGAGAGAGAACCATTTTTTTGTGAGGGAAAACTATGCATAGAATAGAAAAGATAGTGACAAATTTATAGTAAGAGAGTTTGAATAAGAAGAGACAAAAATAAAGGAAGATGAAGGAAAAGGGGAATAATGATATTAATGTAGAAGGTAGTGGGGAGATGAAAAGGTAAGGGAGAGAGAAGGATTGAAGAAGTAGTGGGGAAATGAAATGGTAAGGAAGAGAGAGGAGAAATGTAAGTATTGAAAAAATAAATGTTAAAAATAATTATAGGAAAATTGAAAAAAAAAAAAAAAAACCCTAAAGCTTGAAAGGCTTCAACGTTTTTTTTTTTTTTTTTTTTTCCTTTAAGCTGAAAAGGCTCACACAAAACCCTAAAGCTGAACTAAAGAAGTTTTGAGTTGGACTTGATAGTGGAACTAAATAAATAAGAAGTGGACTGGATTAATTATACATATTTATTATAAAATGATAGTGGAAGTAAATAAATAAGTAGTGGGCTGGATTTATTATAGGATGATTGTGAAAGTAAATAAATAAGAAGTGAGCTGCATTTATAGAGCTGAAAATTGTAAAAACCATTTAAAAATTATAGGACAAATTATATTTTAAAATATAAAAAATGATGTGGCAGCTGATGTGGCGCAACGTGAATATAAAAGCAGCATTAAACGCTACGCTTCAACTTTTAGTAATATATAGATTAGTTTGGTGGCCATTTAAGAATAGAATCCTGAATATGCATCCACAATTTCGTAGAGTATAAAAAGGTGTAATTAAATCATTTTTAAGTCAAATTTTCTAAAATACACTTATTTTAGGGTGTTCAAAATAGAGCTAATAATTAACAACGATGAAAAATTATTTTCTTTCTTTTTGAAGATGTGACAACTAATGACTTTTTAGGAAATTTTTTTAAAAAGTTGTTAGATAAGATGAAGGAATAGATATTCAGTACTTTTGATAAGAAATAACTATTCATTGCAATAAAAACATAACCAAACAACCGAATAGTTATGCCATAGGAATATCTATTACATTACAGTATTTATTACAGTTTACCAAATGTGCCCTAAGTGTTGATTATTGTCCATTATTATATTGTTAATGGGTGTGAGTTAAACCTAGTTTCTTTCAGTTTACATTTTTAAGATTTTTTTTTTTTTTTTTTTTAGGTCTGTTTGGATTGAGGGGGAAGGAGGGGAGTGGAGGGAAGTAGAATAAAGTAGTTGGCTAAAAATGGACTAATTTTAAGCCGGCTCTACTCTACTTTGCTCTACTTCCCCTCCCTACCCCTCAATCCAAACAGTAGGCACATTAACAGCTTTCTTGTGGGAGGATCTCTTTACACTACACAAAAGAAATGTTTTTCCTAAACTCCTTCCAGAGCCACCTTCTTTCCTACAGTCTTCCTCTCATTGAATAAATAAAAACAATAAAAAAAAAAACTTTCCTATTTTCTGGGTATAGGAGGTATGGAGCTTTTACCTTACAAATTTGTATATCTATTTTTCAAGTGCACAATAGGTGGTTATTTTGTTCTATCTTGGGGATGATGTCGATCTGCCAATAACATCTCTCACTGATAATACTATCATGAAAAAGCGAACTACCTTAATCTTTGTCATCAACGTCGTTGGAACTAATTTTATACCATTATTTTTGTTATTACTTCTCATACTCTATCTGAAGATGGCTTGATCGTGTGCCGAGTGAGGGCCTAGCTAGGTGAAATTATGCAAAATTGCAGTCTGTGTAGTTTTATGACCAAAAGCTACACCACTTGATATATGAACTTTTGGAAATGTTGGAAAATTATTTCCAACTATTTTGTTCATAGTTATAACACTTTATTTGTGATTACTACCCCATGCTCTCTCTCTCTCTCTCTCTCTCTCTCTCTCTCTCTCTCTCTCTATATATATATATATTAACTTTCACTCCCATCTTAACTTCATATTTTTCCTTTCTCAAAAAACAAAACTTTATATTATTCTGTTAAAAATACTAGAAATCCTTTTAAGTCTTCTTAATGATTGTAATGTGTAGATCCAATAAATTTGGTTGCATTTTTGGGACAGGTTTGTAATAAATCTTAGCGACTTGGTTGTGGGAGCAAATATTGTCTAACGAAAGCTATTTCATCATGCCTTCAAGCAATTAAAATTACTGTTTGTTCTTTTGATTTTCTTGTTTCTTTCATTGTTCATGCCATTGTTTTCCAACACCAAAAATTTGTCATTCTTCCGTTGTTGTAATTATTAATTATAAATAATAATAATAACTAAAATTATTGATTATGATAATTAATCTCGTTATTGAATATAACAACACACTTTATAAAATAAATAACTTTACTATTAAAAAAATAGTACTGAAATATGGGCAAGTGAAAAAAAAAAAAAAACTTTTGTAAAAGGATAATATGTGTTTTATACATTTAATTACAGAAAATTGCGTGATATGCAAAACTTTTAACACGTATACATTTAATGATAGAAAACTTGTGTAATACCGTATATTATATCATTATATGTAGGTGCGTATTTTTTTACAAGCTAAAAGAAAAACTCTTGTTTACGTTGTTAAAAAATTATAATAGATTAATACGGTTTAATGAAGATGTGATCCATTTATAAGATATTTTTTTTCACTAAAATATCACATGATCTTAATACGAGGGATCTTTTGATGCAGAGATAAGATTTTTGTGCAATTTATTTGATTTATTTTTTATTTTTTATTCATTGATAACTTTCTGTTTGGAACGATTTTAATAATTGAGAACTGTAATAAAAGATCTTTAAAATATAGGATTTAATTTTGAATGTTGTGGGGAGTGGAATAGTCTCTACTTGGACCTAGAGCCCAAGAAGTTACTGGGCCATGGGAAAGTAGATGGGCTTGGGCTTTGTGCTAAGGGGAAAGCTCAAATGGTGATAATCCATAAAGGAGCTGAAAGCTAGATCTTCCTTGACGTTGAGGACAAAGTTGAGTACCACGGTCAACCCATTCCCTCGGAAAAGGGAAAGCACTAGCTTATCCGGGGCATGGAGCATGGGTAATCAATGTATGTTCTCCAAAAAACACTAGTAACCATAGGAAACTTTTGGAATGTGCAAAGAAGATTTTTACCTCCGCATTAATAAAAGGGTTCTTTCCTAACCTCTGCCGCATTAATTGTGCATAAGACAGCCTGAACAGGCAACCTTTAGGCAGTCAGAATTCTAAGATAAGAAGGAGAGGAAACCGATAAAGTAAGGAAAAATATCCCTGAGACCCTGAATGGAAATAGGACAGCTGTAGTGATAAGAACAAGGACTGAAGCTATAATAGGAGGGAGAAGACAAAAGGTGAGGGGATCCAAAAAAGGGTAGAAAAACCTATCTGAGAAGTAAAACTTAGTAAGAGAGAGAAACACTAAGTGTGACACCATGGGAATAAAAATAAAAGCTTTCCATAGTCATCTTAGCATTTGTAATAGTAATGGTAGCATATTCATGGTCAAAGAAATCCACTGTTTGTGTTTCTCATTGTAGAGTATTTATTCCTTGTTATTTCTTTGTATCTTGATTGTGCGGGTCATTGTAGCAGAATTCCGAGGAGTGTTCCTTGGGGACTAATTTCAGTGTCCTTACAAATGTCATTTAGAATATTGGAAAAAATACTAATTTATTCCATCTTTACCTAATTTTTTTATTCTCGATTAAACTTCTTCCTATGGCTGGCTAACTTTGAGCAAGAAATCACTTTCATAATAGCATAAATTATAATCCTCAAACTAAAGAGGGTAAATTCTCCTGTTCAGCTACCGCAACAACCCAATTGGAGGATAATAACTACTTGATATAGGTCATTGCATAGTTGGTTGTATCAATGATACACGATACATATCATGTACAAAAAGTTAATTATCATAAGGGTTCATACAATATGCTACGATATATAGGAGCATATCATATTAATTATATTGTATCGTAAGATTGTATATATTGTACGATACATAGATATGTGGGTTTAAATTGAGTTTTTTTGTTAAAATTTATGAAATTGTTAAATTTACTTTTAACATGAAATTATTGGGCTACTTAATTGATCCTAATAATTGTTTTTATACACTTGACACTTAATAGTTCTTACAAAATTTTGATTATATACTTGACACTTCAGTTTCATATTTGTATGGTAACTATAATTGTTTTTAAATGATAGTAAAATTAATTAAAATTTTCTTTTGTTATTGTAATAAGTCTAAGAAGCTAGAATGTCAAGAAGAAATATAAAGAAAAAAAAATATTAAACTAATATAACAAGAAGAGATAGTAAATATTGATGATGACAAAGAAAATATCAATGAAAAAATAAATTTGTTAGATGATGAACATGCTGATAACATTGACTTAAATGGAGTTATTAATGTAAGATGATGGATATGATGAAAGAAATTGCTATATTGACTCATATGTCATGTATTATCACTTTGTAATTTGATTAATTTGAATGTGTATATTGTAAACATATGCTAATTTGATTTATTTAGTTAGCTTAAATTGTTAAATATTATTACACAAGTGATAATTAACTTATTAGTTGAATATATTTCAAATTTATAATGAATATGCATTTTATATATGTATGTCTCTATTTTTTTTAATAAATTTTATTACGTGCTTGTGTATCTTATGACACACAATACATAAAAGTAAAAAATCGATCCACGATATGATACACGTTTTGACAACTGAGTCATAGTCATATTACTTTATAGACTGAAGTACTAGAAAAGACAGAACAATACTAAAAGCAGTAAATTAAAATAAAAAGAATATCAGAAAGACATTACAAGTTTTTCTACATAATACTTACAATCTGATATCTCAATCAAAGAGATTGGTGGACTTTGATTACCTCACAAATGAATATTTGTAATGCTCAATAAGAAAGATAGTTTATTCTTATTTGGGGTATACAGAATGTTTGTAAATATGTGTGTATGTGGGGACAAATTAAGC
Organism: Lithocarpus polystachyus; assembly: GCA_033629205.1. Classification (NCBI taxonomy): domain Eukaryota; kingdom Viridiplantae; phylum Streptophyta; class Magnoliopsida; order Fagales; family Fagaceae; genus Lithocarpus; species Lithocarpus polystachyus. The sequence goes on along the minus strand of CM066163.1, from coordinate 8,696,165 downwards.
ACTGTATTTATAAATGTAATTAACTCACGCTAAAGTCCCACATTGCTTAAAGAGAGTGTGTTGTATGTAGTATAACTTGCCCCACCCTCTCTTAAAAGTTATCTAGACATTTGAGTAGAGTTGTGGTACGCCTTTGTGCTAGAACCCCTTTCCCTCTCCTTGTGTTTGTGTGTGTGTTTGTTTCTCAAAAAAAAAAAAAGTGAATTTTACTGTGTATGTATAGTTTTAAATATTAAAAGCTCTCTCCATACCGAGGTTTAAATTAAGAAAAAGTAAATAATTAAATATCTAGAAAATACATAAAATTAATTTGTAAAAGGATCTGAGGTGTCCTTAGAATATTTATTAATAAAAATGGCTCTAATTTAAAGTGTAAATTTGCACATAATTCTAGAAATGTGACAATAATTAAGAGAGAGAGAGAGGGAAAAATAATAAACAACAACAATCTATCTTGTTTTTTCCTTTTTTCTTTTTTTTTTTTTTCTTTTTTTTTTTTGAGAAGCACAATCTATCTATCTATTTATAATTATAAAATTTGAACCTCACAACTGGTGGATGCATAATGATAACAAGTGGTGCAATATTGTATGTATTTAAAATAATATGGACAAATAATGCAGCATGTCAAGTAGTAATTTGCCCATAACATAAAACATTTGACATGTGTCAATATATTTAATATATTTGTCATGTGTCAATAATATATGGGAATTAAAAACAACATAGTAGGTCATATTGGGAATAGAAATCAGTTGATCTTTTACTTAAATGGGTTTTATTGTTGCATCCCTCTTATTTACTTCTACATCAACCTGATTATTCATAGGTTTAGTTAAAAAGAAAAAAAAAAATGTCAAAGCTGCGGATCCAATGATGATAAAGACAAGATATTTTTAAATTAAAAGTTTTTTTCTATGAAGTTTTAATTTGTGGCATCTGGTTCTGATGACAATCATCAGATCAAGACACCAATCAGTTTTTAGGTGTTGTATATATATATATATATATATATATATATATTGTACATATGATATTTATTTGTTTTTGTGTGGTGTATATTGATATGTAGTTATTTCTCTTTATTTTCTATATTTGTTTTTTCCTGTTCTCTCTATATTTTGTGCTTCAATTTTATTTCTAGGATTTTTTAAGAACATTAGATTTTTGCCAAAATATCAAGTATCTTACATCTTTATTAAAATTGGGAAAAATTAAAGATTTTTTAATAATGAAAGACTTCAAAAAATGTGTGTGTGTGTATATATATATATATATATATTCATATCAAAGACTTAAAATTCAATTAAAAATCATACTTTGAATCTGCACCTAACCAAAACTAATTTACACAAATCAAAATTTCAGATGAGAAAAGAAAATCATCACATCTTAATCAAACAATATTACAATATTAGATATTTACAAACTGGTATCAAGAGTGAAATAGAGAGAGAATACGTTCCATGGCTTTAAATACAAAGCCAAACTTATGAATTTTGGAGTGAGAGAGAGAATTAAGAAGAAAATATAGGGTTTTGATTGAATTTTTTTTTTTTTTTTTTTTGGAGCATCCTTTGCTTTTTTTAGTAGGACATTAATTTGTAACAAATTGTTCTGTTGTAGACTGGCTCTTTTCACCAATCATTTTCCTTTAGTCAGAATCTTCATACTCAATCACACAAAATAAACATTATTTAATATATATATATATATATATATATGTGTGTGTGTGTGTGTGCGCGCATGTCTGTGCATGAGTGTGGAAGATCTCAAATTAAAATCCAAATCAATAATTGAATCTGCGCCTTATTGAACCAAAATTAATTAACACAAATCAAAATTTATTTAAATAGGGGACAATAATATATACCAAATTGGTCTTTTGTCGGCAAATTCTTTTCACCAATTGGCTTCCTTTGGCGGAAATGATCATTCTCAATCATACAACTTGCACATTAATATATATATATATATATATATATATTTTAGATGAAATACTTCAAATTCAATTCAAAATCAACCTTTGAATAACTAAAACCAATTTACACAAACCGAAATTTCAAAGGAGAAAGGAATATTACCACATTTTAATAAAAATATATTAGATATTTACAACTTGGAATCAAGAGAGAAATAGAGAATAAATACCTTCCTTGGCTTTAAATCCAGATCCAAAAATATGAATTTCAAAGAGAGTGAGATTAAAGAAAAAATTATTGTATTCAAATACAATACAAATCACTAAATGATTGGAACAAAATATAACATAATGTACCAATGAGAAATAATCATTCTCAGTCCTCAAAAAAATCATTCAAATGAATTATAAAAACCATTGAAAACCAAGCACACGACAACTATTAGATATCAACTTGTTTAGCACCAGTCATATTATTTTCATGCTTTACGAAGGACTAATGGCAGTTTTAATCCAATTACTTCCAGCTTTTGGTCATTGAATAAAAAACGCTTTTAAATTATTGTCCTACTATTAAATTAAAATTTATTTTGTGTTAAATATAAACTTGTTTATGTCTGTTATTATCATTATTATTATTATTATTATTATTATTATTATTTCTTGAAAAACACATTCTTATTGAATTTGGTGAGAATAAGTATAATGTATAAAGATAGCTTGATTTTGGTTTCATAAATCAAAGTTCATCAACTCCATTCAATATTAACTAATTTTCTCAACATATTAATATATGTGTGTGTGTGTGTGTGTGTGCGCACGCGCATGCGTAGGCTTCTTTATTTGATTTTAATTTATCTTGGCACGAACAAAATAAGAAAGAAAATATGTGTATATTCAAAATCCTTATTGCTAATCATATCAAAGGTTATTGCTAATCGTTTGAAGATTATTTTGCCAAATGTGATTTCTGATGCCTAGAGTGCTTTTGTACTTGACCATTTAATCACTGACAATACTACTGTAGCATATGAGTTACTTCATAAGTTGCGAAATAGGAGAAAGGGAAAGAAGGGGCAAATGGTGGTGAAACTGGACATTAGCAAAGCCTATGATACATAGGCTTTACTAATTAATGGTGAAAAACTTATTTTCGTCCCTACATTCTCTCTCTAATACCGAAAGTTATCACCTTCTTTCTCTAAGCTCTCCTCCTCCCTCTCCACTGCTTTTGTTGAGTGCCAAGTGCCAATAACTTGGTTGTGTTGGCCATAAAAGTAGTTGGGTCTAGCATAAAGTAAACTTATGGGCTTACGGCCTTCAATTTCGATGCCACCAGGGAAGATAAAAAAGTATAGGGAAGCTAAGTATCTACAAATGAATGGGGTAGTAAAGGTTTAGAAATGGATTTTCAAGGCACTGGGCTTAGATTGGTTAACTATCCATACATTTGGTTATCATTATTATATCAACAATGGGCGTTTTGGTGTTAGAGACTTAGAGGTGTAAATGATGAGAATGTAAAAGAGAATAACACAATATTTACAAGGAAAACCCTTCTGCATAAGCAAAAAGAGAGAAAAACCACAGGCGAGGTCGAGAATCCTCTACCTCTAGCCACTACTATTACTGATAATCAAATGAGTAATGTTCGTAAATTTCTTAAAATTGATAAAGGCAATAATTTGTGATCAGTTTAAAATTACTTTCAAATAGACCATCGATGTCATTTTTATTATGCATTATGAAAATTTGGACTTATCATTGATACCAATTTTATCATACACTAATCAAAACATATTGGTATAACACTATAACATCACTTTCAAATAAATTTATTATTGACATCACTTTTATTATGTACTCATTACAATATATCAACTGAATAGATAACCAAGAGCTTTCTAAATTTATAATTCACCTGGTTGATACCTCTTGATATTTTCAATAGAACATTCATAGTTCAAATTCTCTAATCTCAACTATCAAATACTATCGATGTAAAAGTCATGTGATTTTTTTAAATAATACACATAAATAGCTTATAAATTAATCAAGCTCATGTATGGAGGTCAATTTTGTTGTTGTTGTTTTTTTTATTTTTTTATTTTTTATTTTTGCAAATTTTGTAGCTTTTACAAAACCAAATGGAGAGCTTTCTAATGTTATCTCTTGAATAAAATAAATAAATAAAAACAGTGAATTCCACTTCCTCCACGTGTCCGATCTGTCATCTTCTTTATAAAACAAAAAAACTGGTACGCCACGACCAAGACTCTTCTAATTGTGCGTTGAATTTCATTTCATTTCATTTCATAATTATTAGAAACAGTCCCTACTTCTCTTCTATAGGGTTTTTATTTTTTTCAACTTTTCAATAACTCCCAAATTGAACGCCAAAGCTTTTTAAAGTCACCAAAATTTTTAATGCAATAACAAAGAAAGTCTCACTGAGTAGAACAAGCTATGGCGGGTCGTAGAGACGGGCCGTTGATGAAGGACAAGGACAAAGACAAGGTCCGATCTCGAATCGTCTTTGCCATTGTCATCGGAGTTACTCTCGGTTGCGTCTTCGCTTTCTTGTATCCTCACGGCCTCTTCGCCGCCGATTCGCCCATCCAAAACCGCCGATTCGGTAAATCGGATCTCAAGGTTCGGATCTTGCTACTTCTCAACCAGCTCTAGCATCACTGTTTAGTTTAATTTCCAATTTTTTTTTTCATTTTAATTGGATTTTGACTTAGTTGACCTTGTCACTTGTTTTGATAAAATGTGTGCTTGATTTACATAATTAGTAAAAAAAAAAAAAAGTTTATTTTGACGGTTAAGATTTTATTATTAGTATCTGAGAGTGTAACGAGTGTCGAGTCGTTTAAAATTTTAAATGATGTGACACTGGAATTAACTTTTAGATTTGTAATATTTAATCTGAACTATGAAATGGGTTCCTTTCAAACGGAGAGGATTATTTTCGAGACTGGAGTGAGTTTGGGTTGGTGGAATTGGAATTAGAACTTGACAGCATTCATAAGGGTGTGGACTGGAGTATTGTTTATTGTTAAATGGTTGAAAGAATTGCTCTCATATGAATTAGCCCAAATTTGGTTTAAGGTATTGACTTTGTTGTGAACAAACATGGCCTTGGTATGAGCAAGCTATGAGTTTGTGTAGTAAGTTTATGAGAGGATCATTTCACACCCTTGGTGAAATTGAAGTTAGAACTTACAGTGTTCACTTCATGAGGGTGTGGAGTAGTGTTTTATTGTTATATAGTTGAAAGAATTGCTCTCATTTTAATTAGCAAAATAATAATAATAATAATAATAATTTGATTAGTAATGAGTTTTTATTGAGAACCAAGACTTAATTAGCCAAAATTTTGTTTAAGGTATTGCATTTGTTGTGAACAAACATGGCCTTGGTGTGAGCAAGCTATGAGTGTGTAGTAAGTTAACGAGTCTGTATGTTGTGGCATTCTGTGAATGGGCTTGGATAATCCTTGGAAGTTATTGCGATGAATATAAGTTCATTGCATTTATAGCTCTCGTGGGATTGTAATCCAAAAGTATATGTAAGAAAAAATTAGAATCATATCGAGGGGTGTTCAAAATGATGACTTGAATTAACTTTCTTGCATGTTCGTTATTATTGTTTGGTGATGCTCATGCCCTTAGGTTATATAACAGCTTCCTAACATGGATGGATGTAAATAGTTATATGGGGTGGGTTCTAGTTAGTGCAGCTGATAAAGGCTTGTGTTGTTAAATGAGGAACCTAGGTTCGGATCCCACCTACATAAAAAAACTAAAAAAAAAAAAAAAAAAAGAAGCTATTTTATCTAAAAAAAATCACTTATATGGGTTTCATTTTTCCCTACTGTTTTATTTGTTAGGTTGGTTCATCATGTGAATCATCAGAACGGATTAGCATGCTGAAGTCAGATATTACATCATTGTCGGAGAAGAATGCTGAGCTGAACAAGCAGCTCAAGGATCTTAGGGAAAAGTTACGGCTGGCCGAACAGGGAAAAGATCAAGCACAGAAGCAGTTTATGGTTTTGGGTGAAAAGTACAAGGCTGGCCCTTTTGGTACTGTCAAGGGTTTGAGAACTAACCCGACTGTTGTTCCTGATGAATCTGTAAATCCAAGATTGGCAAAGATCTTGGAGGAAATTGCTATTCAGAAAGAAGTTATAGTTGCACTCGCAAACTCAAATGTGCAAAGCATGTTGGAGGTCTGGTTTACTAGCATCAAGAAGGTGGGTATCCCTAATTATCTAGTTGTAGCACTAGATGATCATATTGAAAATCTATGCAAATCTAATGGCGTTCCAGTCTACAAGAGAGATCCAGATCAGGGTATTGATTCAATTGCAAAGACAGGAGGTAACCATGCAGTGTCTGGACTGAAATTTCGCATTTTGAGAGAGTTTTTACAACTGGGATATAGTGTTCTTCTCTCGGATGTTGATATAGTGTACCTGCAGAACCCGTTTGATTATTTGTCTAGGGATTCAGATGTGGAGTCTATGTCTGATGGTCACAATAATATGACAGCTTATGGATATAATGATGTCTTTGATGAACCTGCCATGGGTTGGGCTCGATATGCTCATACTATGAGGATATGGGTTTATAACTCTGGTTTCTTTTACATAAGGCCTACACTTGCTTCAATCGAGTTGTTGGATCGTGTGGCTGGTCGGCTTTCTCGGGAGGCAAAATCATGGGACCAAGCAGTCTTTAATGAGGAGCTCTTTTACCCCTCACATCCTGGGTATGATGGGCTTCATGCTGCCAAGAGAACTCTGGATATCTATCTATTTATGAACAGTAAGGTTCTTTTTAAGACAGTTAGGAAAGACGAAAGACTTAAAAAGCTGAAGCCAGTTATTGTTCATGTAAATTACCACCCAGATAAACTTCCAAGGATGAAAGCAGTAGTAGAGTTCTATGTTAATGGCAAGCAAGATGCACTAGAACCTTTCCCAGAGGGTTCTGAATGGTAGAAATAGAACTACAGAATATCTTCATCTTGCGAGTGGATCGTGCAGCTGTTTAATTCTTGGTATAACTCACTGGATACAGATAGATTAGTTTCATTCCACCTTCTAAGAGAGATAGCAAGTATCCTTTGAAATGCTCCCCTTGAATTTTCATTGAAATTCTGTTGTTGAATTGTTATAAGAACTTTTGCTTTAATTTATTTGAACACTCCCCAGATAGCCACTGTTTTATATCACGTATACCAACAAATCTAGTTGAGAAGTCTGTTGTACACTGTACCACTGCTAGGGGTTTTTTTTTTTTTTTTTTTTTTTGAAGATCTGATTGCTCTACGCTGTACTGTTAATAATTGGTTTACCTGGTAAGGGTTTCTCGTCTTTCATTGATGTGGAACTTGGAAGGTAAAATGAAGATTGTGAAGAATATGGTACATTTGGTAATGTTGTTCTAATAACATTGTTTAAGTGTCGTGAAAATATGTGTGGGTGAAAAAGTGTTGTAAAAATATATATTATGATGTTTAAATAACGAAAATTATTATTTAAACAGCACAACTAAATAGACCCTAATTATTATTATTATTATTATTATTTATTTATTTTTTTGGTGTGGGCATCTTATCCCATCAGTAACAGAATTACACTTGACAATAACTTTATCGCATCCGCAAACAAACATCGCATTGAGCAGTAACTTCACAGATTTTAAGTATTTCTTATTGCAGTTTTTAAGTTAGAATTTGATAGAGCCAAATCAGATAGTGTTTATGTTAGATCCAGTGGTAGGTTTTGACATGACATATAATAGTACAATTTTTTTCAGTTGTTTTGTCATTTTCTTTTCACTCGTTGGTCTCTGATGGAAAAATACTCGTATGTTTGATCCTAATTAATTTATTAATGATCCATCGTTGGCACTAAGACAGTAATAAGACTAGTTATTTTTGCTATATGTGGTTTTTTGTGTTTTGGTCATTTTGGATAGACAATAACAGCTACAAAGAACAATAATTTGATCAAATTCGTTAATAACATCACATTGAATAATAACACCACCGAAGGTCTCTTGCTAGATGATGAGCTTAATATATGTATACGTAATCACTGGCTGTAAAACTAGACTATACCTTTGGATCTGGGGTTTTTTTTTTTTTTCCTCTCTTTAATATTTTTGGATTTTGAATGTACCATAGCCACACAATAACAGAAGCTATCTGCCCTATGCCTTTATTATAATAAGACTAGACATAAGCCAAAATTCTCTTCATTATCTTCTTTGAAAGAAAAAAAAAATTACAAAAAATGTGCCCCAAAGAGGGAGGAGGTTTGAATCAATACTATCTGCATCTTCTATTCTTGCTTTCAGATTATTGTGCCACCATAGTGTTACTCAATAAATTTGTCTTCCTTTATGAATACTTCATTTATTGCATTCCAATCTATATATTTTCTAGCCCACAAATTTCAGGTATGACCAATATGCCTGAGGGGAACTGTCCTGAAAACAGAAGGCCATATGGAAAATGCTTTCAAAACATGGATTGGAAACCATAGTACTTTTAGCCATCTTTTTTTTTTTTTTTTTTTTTCAATTTATCCTGTCCAACAATCAGAAAGGGAACAAAAACAGACGAATGCTTAGGTTTTGTTATCATGATTTCACAAAATGACAGAGCTGTCACTGCTGAGTTTTATATAGACAAAAAACTTGAGTTGTATCTATGGCCCAAAGAGAAAGTCCATCCAAGTTGCATCACAAAAATTCCTTGTAATAACGGTCGCCAAGAGAATTATATTTAAAAAAACCTTGAAAAATATAAACTGAAAAGAAAAGAGATGAAAATATAGGTCCACCATTCCAGAGGCCATTGCCTAATAGGCTAATACGTTATTACTTTGCCTTTGTAGTGTGGAATTTTCTTCTTATCCACAAACGCACAAAGATAGATTTTTCATTACACCTTGTGTGGCTTCAAATTCCACTATTTAAACCTAACTCTGTCTTCTTTTGCATTTTCCTTGTCAACATTTTCCTCCTCATATTGTTCATACTTTTCATGATCAAAAGCTTTGGAAACTTTATTAGACTCAACCTCAAAATCTCTCTTGCAACATATTCAGGAACTCATACACCTTGATTACCCTCTATAGTTCACAGCTCAACAGAGCTGCACTAAGATTTCCCGCCAATTATATATTTGAATTTACTGCTAATTACATTGCTATCAACAAAAAATGGAGAGATTTTCACAAAGAGGGAGTGTTCTTTTGGGGTATGGTCCTCAAAGAGCATTCACAAACTCCAACTCTTCACCCAACAAAAACTCGGACTTGGACTTTAATGATGTGTTTGGCGGGCCACCAAGGCGGTCATCAATACAAGAGAAGCGGTATAATTTCAATGAAGCTAAGGATACCTATGGACGTAGTGGGGAAGATGAATCACATTCATGTCATATTTCATGGCCTTGTCATGGTGAGAAGCCAGTGTTTGGGGAGGAAAATTTGAACAGAAGGCGATACCCGAGTGAGGATTTCTTCAATGACATTTTTCGAGGTGATGAATCTTTGACTTCTACTCCAAGGAAGCGTGACAATAATGCTTTTTCTTCAGCCCCAGGTTCACGGGTTTTGAGCCCTGCTCGACCCCTGCCACCCAAAGCTGAGCCCTTTGGGAGTTCATCACCCCCTTCCCAATTCAGGTTTTGGTTTTACTACGAGGATTCTTTCAGTTATTTTTAGAAAATCTTAGGGATAAGATAGCAAAAAGGCATGAATTATGGTTAAAAATAGCTTCTTCTTTTTATCAATTGTAGTTCTTTCCGTCATTCTTCCTAATGACCAAACAAAGGACTTGTTAGTTTCATGAAATAGATATGTTGATTATCTGTAAGAGATCATGGAATGGGATCTTTATGTTCTCCCGAAATATTCTTTATTGCAGTAGTATGATCCGCAGTTTGCACGACTTCAATTTCCTCCCACCCAGAATCTATGCTGATTTTCAATTGATATGTGATATGTCCTTATGATTATGGCTATATTGAGTTGTGTTTCTTTCTTCAAGTATTGTTATACATTGTATATTTTCATTAATATTCTGATTTTTGAGCATGTTTTCCTGTGACTTACTACAAACTATTTTTGATTCCATAGCCTTCCTGCCAAATTGGCCAAAGGGATGGACTCGCCAGTGTATGGTTCCACTCCTCTTAGTCCATCTAAATGCAAGGATGGTGCATCCAATGGAATTAGCTTTTCTTCTTTTTTGAGTTCGAATCTTTCTAGATTCTCAAGCCAATCAACCCAAAGCCAAGAAGAATTAAAAAATGGTATTCAATCATCTTATAGCCAAAGCCCTTTATCCCAGGAGATCATTCTTAACAATGAGGAGTCATCAAATTTGATTAAATCTGATAAGAAAGACACGGAAGGCAATATTAAAAAGGATTCAAAAATCTCTGAAGCTCCAACCGACAGCAGTCAATTCCATTTCTCTATATACAAATGGGCTTGCAAAGGAGTGCCATTGATGATTCCTTTTAGAGGAGGGAGTCGTTCAAGATTAAAAGAACCTGTGAAAATGAAAAGATCCCTAAGCTTGAATGGACGGATAGAAATCGTGAGTAAGGTGAGGGAATCACCTTTAAAGTCCTATAAGATGGAACACAACAAAGAGGAAAATGACTCAGTTCTTGATACAAGCGCTCAAGATGGAGTAGAGCCGTGCAATAATGTTGCAGAACCAATTCTTCTTACAACTGAATTAGAAACCCTGAGCAGCCTTCATAGTGTTGTTGAACATGTTAGTGGTGATACCGTGATGCGTGATATAAGAGAAGAAATAAAACATCAATCTCTGTCCAAGATAGATTTGTGTGATAATGATGTGAAAGAAATTACTATGCTTACAAAGGAAGTTCACAAGCCTGAGTTGAAACCCCTACGTTCTCTACTCTTTGATAACGATTATGAACAAGGTAATTGTGTTCTAGATCAACTGCATTGGTGCAAGCATATTGTCTCTCATACCACACCCATTTTCTTTTATTGCAGGCAATGAACGAATCACTCAAAGAGGCAGAGGTAAGGACAGCACAATTAATAGTGCAAAAAATCCCTTGGCACTTGTTGATGAAAGTAAAAATGTAAAGAAGCAAGATGGAAAAAGAACTACTCTGAATGATGTAGAAGTGGATAAAGCTAGTTTGCAAGATTCGCCTGTTTACTCAGGTGGAAATCTTGGGAGGAATAGAGTTAAGGGAAAGGTCAAAGAATTTGTTAAAATGTTCAACCAAGAAGCTCCTCCAAAACCCAATGACAAAATTGACTATCGAAGTCAGAGCTCTAGACGGAAGAAGAAAGGCTCTTATGGTGCAAGGAATGAAGAAAGTGTTAGCAGTACCAAAACTGGATTAGAAGAGAAAATTCCCAGAGTCCATGTGAGCAACACAGTCCCAGAAGCTTCTATCATGGTAATTTAATTTTTACCTGACCAGGGTATTACAGAAAATTTTGTTGGAAGTGAAACTGAAAATTTTAATATTTCTTATCACCTTCTCAGGCAGATGAACATCTGAAAGAGTCAGAGAGAGAACATTCTTCCATAAAAACCACCAATAATATATTTAGTGATGCCTCGTCGCAACTAAAGGATAACTCATCAGCAAGTACCGGTTAGTTTTCATAATCTTTATCAATGTAGTAGTGAGGCACAGCTAATACTTCAAACAGGTCCAAGTTGAGAAATTGTGAGGTACAAGTATAAGCAATGCTTTCTCATAACATGGTGAGATGTCAGAGCCACATGTATTATTTGCAATGTGTTTTATCAGTAATTTAAGGCCAAATGGTAAAATGAGTTGGTTTGATGCATTAATCCAATTCCTTTCAAATACACTATTTTTGCTGAAAGTCTACTATATCATGCTTCCACATAGGTGTATAGTAAACATGTAAGATGAATTGGCAGAGCAATGTGCAACATGAACTTTCTGGATTGTGCTCTCCAATTTGTATATTCGTGGTGTCATATGTTGTTTCTGTTTTTGAGCAGATCCATATTATTGGACTTTTCTTAAATTGATTTAATTTGAGAACTAAGTACCTAATTCAAAAGATATATGTAACACATCCATATATTTTTGTCAGCATCAATTTCTAATGGCTCAATGGCTACAGTTGAAGACACAGATGATTCCTTCCCAGGGAACTTTCTCGTATGTGATTTTTCCATTCAAAAGTTTATTCATATCTTTTTAACTTTGGTAAACTTATAATGGTTTCCACATGAGGTATATATTGAATCTGTTCAATCTGTCTCCTTATCAAAAAATAGAAGAGAGAGAGAGACAAAGGGAGAATCTCTTCAATCAATCTTACATAGTAGTTCAATGATAAAAACAATTTGATTAAAATTATGTGTATTCCCATGTCGATACCAGTCCACATATGCATCTTACCAAATTAATATAGGAAAAATTTAATATTCAAGCATGCATATCTCAGGAAACAAGTTAAAAGCATAGCATACATTTTCTATTGGCACAAGTTAATTTTTTTTAATTACATTTGCTGAGGAGCTAGTTTACTTGGGCTTGTTGACAGATAAAGGAATTAACCCAAGGCGAGAATGAACTGCTACAAAGTGACAATAGTCACAAAGAAATCCAAGTAATGTAGAACAAGCACAGAAGAACCATATTGTTGCTTTCAAATTTTTAAGGTGGCAATAATTGTATAATTTCATGTTAAGCAGGTTATTGATGCTAAAATACGACAGTGGTCCAATGGAAAGAAAAGAAATATACGCTCATTGCTATCAAATTTACAATATGTAAGTATAAGTGGTTATCATCCAACTGGCTTCTTGCTTTCTGTTTCTTCTCTGTCCTTTCTGAAGTATCAAAAGAAAGCTCCTTTGCACTTTAACCTTTACTGCGACCAGGGAAACTGTTTTTTTGTATGCTTCAAGTCATTTTTGTTCTGCCACTTATTAGAATATTTCTTACCTGCAAGTTTAATTCTCTTGATGTCCATGCTATGTAGAGACTTAGCCTCTCAAACCTGATGTTGATCATACATGCAGGTTCTTTGGCCCGAAAGTGGATGGAAGCCTGTACCTCTTGTTGATATAATTGAAGGAACTTCGGTCAAAAGAGCATATCAAAAAGCTCTACTCTGTCTACATCCAGACAAACTACAGCAGAAGGGTGCTGCTTCGCATCAAAAATACATTGCAGAAAAAGTTTTTGAGATTTTGCAGGTAAGTTACAGTCTTGTGGTATTTTTTCTCAGACAAACTTCTTTACCCCCATTCAAGGTTGGTGTCTTATTATTTTTTACAGAACTGCCAATTGAAAATCTACTTCTGCCCATCTTACTCGCTGGACCCTTAAATATATTGAAGTGTGCTAGACCCCATTCAGATTTTACAAAACAATCTGACCCTTCCTTTGATCATTGATCCATGACCATCCATCCTTCATTTCTTTATTCTAATTGAAGTGTATGAGTTTCTTGGAATTATTAAAATGCATCAATAATGAACATACTCACTGAAGCCAATTACTTAATCAATGTTACACATTACATAGCAATGTTTTTAACTACAAAGTACAACCTTTTCATTTTGTGTTATGGATAACTAGAAAAGGAAGATGCAAATCCTATATATGATTGGAAAATTTGGGAGTCTGGGCACTTATGCCTTTTAGCAACTTATGTTCTGCATGAATAGCTTGCAAATGAAGATTGGATAAGTGGTACGGTAACCCAAGAAGCTCAGACACACATACACACAGACTCTCTCCCCCTCTCTCCAATTGCATCACTTCACAGACATTCATGTGGACGGGATGACCAATAATTGATGATACACCTGCATGATATGGTTTATACTTTTGGATGGTCAGTATAGATCTTATGCTATGTTCAATTGGCATTCTTTGACCAAACCATAGATATGGTTTGGTCAGCTTAAGTTGATATTAGTTGCAAGCCACTGAAAGTTCGTTTGTGTGTGTCACTTATACAAGAACAACAACCAAGCATTAGTTCCAAATTTTTTGGTTTATATATTTCCCATCTAAAATTGCAAAACAAGTTTGTTTGTGTGTAATATCCATAGAATTGAGACAAATTACTGAGCGTATCTTCTTTCTCAATTCAGGAGGCATGGACTCATTTCAACTCACTTGGTTCATTATGAGTTCTCAGTCCTCTATGGCAATAAGTCTGTCAATATGGACAAAGATCAGGTGCTCAGAATCAGGATGTCTCCACGATTAAATCCAAACCGTAATATAAATACTGTTTTGACCATGTATAGGTTGTATAAAATTGACGCCATAAGACATTTCAAATGCCGTACTTTTCTTATACTCGTGTTTGAAGCACATTGAAATTTCTATTTTATGGAACCAAAGTTTATATAATAGATGGTATGATGTTACATGAGAGAATTTTATTTGTGCTGGAGACATTTTTTCTTTTGACCAAGTTGTGTTGAGGACTTTAGTGACTGCTAGATTGGACCTTTTCTTTCTTTTAGCAAGTAGATACGAGATTGTATAGTTTGCTTTCTGATTTTGATTCTTTTGGCTGGCTATCAGTTTTGATGACTACTAGTTGATAGGCATGGCCTGAATGGGGTGGTACCCAAAATGATGTAATTTGCCAACTATGAGAATTTTTTTTTGGAGGGTTTATCCAATTATCCTTGTTAAAATTGGACAATTATTACATGTATCCATTGCATGTACCCAATGTCATATGTTTGATGGGAATTGGGGAGGGTAAATTACACCAATCTCCTTGAGGTTTTCAATTATTATACTCACATTCCCTTAAATGCAAATTATTTACACCGAGGTCTCCAAAATAATTAAAAAAACAGTGTTAAAATTTTTTGAAAATTTTTATTTTAGCTTAACACGGTTACTATTTTGAATTCAGTATTTACCAAAATCTTTTTCTTTTTAAGCCTTTTTTTCAATCATCAACGGAATGCCGTGTAAATAATTTGTATGTTATGGGAGATGAGTGTTTTATTTCAAACTAAGAGAAAATGTGAATATAATAACAGAAAACATGGGAGGTCAGTGAAAGGGACTACAAACCTGTGAATCCAACATATACAAGATACTATCTCACTATAACCATGGTACAACAACATGGCCAAGTAATTGAATTTCTGGGCTTGTATTCACCACTGGGTTGGTCAATTAGGATGAGAAATCAAAATCAATCTAAACCCAATCATGAGGCTCATAATTGGGCCAAAGGTTCTGGCAATTTATTACCCAGTTAATGTGCAAAAGTAGCCTAACTGAAAATTAATGAACTTCCTTTTTTTGACTTTCCAAATACTCCATTGTTGAGAAAATAGTGGAGTACTCTAAAGTCTCTACGACATTCAAATTTTCACTGGCCTAACATACCACACAATTTGGTCTGGACCGAACATTACCAAGCAAGCAATTGTTACACATAGGGCCCAAATTTGATTTGAATGTCACCTAAAAAGGATAGACAAAAGTGAAGTACGGTTTTCTTGTTTCTCATCATCGTTTATTATTAATTTATCATAGTATAATAGTAGCTCATCTTATCTTTGGCAGCTGGCATGACCAAACAGAAACATAATAATGAGAAATTTGCAGAGAGTGTGGGACTTGGGGGCCTCTCGTTTCTTAAGGTACATCACCATATTATTGTAGGTGTAGTTGTCCTAAAGTATTACATAATGCAGATCTAGCTTACAATGTGGTCCATTCAATTCTCTTCTTTTTGTATTTTTTGGGCGCCAAGTTCTTTTGTTCAAATTCATAATCATAACTCCGCCAATTTAAGATTGAAAGTGAAGCTTCTACTATGTATTGTATAATTTGTATCCATCCACACTATTTTTCCTTATTGTTATTGAATATAAGGTTTTCGAAATTGCAAGCATTCAACTAAACTAGCATCGAAAGTCATGGTCCAAAGTGGTTAGGGACTTGATACAAGATAGTTCATGAGAATGACATATGAAATAGATTTGAGTTTGAATCTTCAGGGTAACAGTGTGACACTGATTCGGCTTAAGGATTATTGCCTCCCATTGCCTAACACTATTGGTGCTTTAGGTGGGGTTGAGATTAGGTTATGAACAACTCACTTGAGGGAGTGCTTGCGACCCCATCTTTGTTTAGACCCCTCTGGCATTGGTTTCTCAACTGCTTAGAAAATTATTATGACCACATACCCGCTCTAAGAAAGAATAGCTACGGCTAGTTGCCTCACTATTTTTATTGGACAAGGAAAAAAGCATAGTACAAGTTAAACTAAAAGGAAAATAAGCCACTAAATCAAAATCGTTAATCATATGGGTAGGATTTTGTACGAGCTTGAGGGAAATTTAACTCAATAATCCAATGAGTATCATTGGTAAAGACACTAAAAAAAAGTTTCATAATTTTTTTTTTTTTATATACAAGATATAAATTCTACTCTAGCCTAATCTAAGTATATTTGTATGTAAAATTCTCTTCTATAGACTTAAATTTCGACTCTTGCCCTCAAACGCCACAAACACTTGTGGAATGACCACCGCATCAAAGATGCGCGATAGCAATTTCATAATTTGTTAAAGTAATAAGTTATAATTGGTATAACATCATTTTCATATTACCCCATTATATTTACCATTTTTATTATATATATATACACCAATCATAACATATTATTTTAAAAATTGTGAAATTTTTTTATCACTAATTATAATCAGAAGGCAATCCTAGACGCACAACAAATCTACCCCACCTTAAAACATGCCCAAACTCGCAATAAGTTCATAACATTTTCCTTTTTTCTTTCCCCACTAACTTAGATCACACCAAAAGACACTGTACTTACACGATACATCACCACCAAGAATTATTCACAAGGCTGACGGATACACAATCATACAAGAGCAAGGACAACGGCTTTGACGTGCATTAGTAGTGAACAATGAAAATTGCCTTTTCTTTCTTTTTCTTTTTCCTTTTTAAATTTCTTGCCATAAGGCCCGTCCTCCATAGCTACAATACTCATTTAATACTCCCACTGGCACCAAACTGGAATTGTACCAAAGGGACGAAAAATTATTGCGTAATTTGGAGTACAGTCCCTCCCTTTTATATAGGGCATCTCTAAAAAGATATGTACGATACCGCTCAGTTTCTTTTTATGAGAAAATAATAAAGTTTATAGACCCAAAAAAAAAAAAAAAAAAAAAAGACAATTTTTTTTTTAATTTTTTACATGTGAGATTATAGTAGTAAACAAAAACTGATTTAAGTAATGAATAAAAACTTGTAAAAGCAACTATTGAGAAACAAATTGTGAAATTTTGTTTGTGTAGTAGAAATAAAATAATGAGATGATGATTTGATTTCACAGTCAATTCATGTATTCATAATTCAATTACGGTCAAATACTTCAATGAGCCCCATGGGGTCCCAATTACTGTGAAACGCAGTTGTCTCCATGTGATCATAGCCAAAGAGACAGCATGGGAAAAGTTCGGACCTTTTTTATGTGACATGCTTGTCGTTTTCACTATACCATTCGGAAAAATAAATTGTCGTTTAGTTACGGTACCACCGAATGTATTTGCTGTTCTTTTACACGGTTAGTTACGGTAACATCGAAGATTGTCCAGGTCCTTCGTGGTCGTGTCTGGTTCCTAAATCGTAATACTGGTTATAGAGTAAACTACTGAGTCTGAGACCTATGGTAATAAAGGTCTCTCTACTAATAGCTAGGCAGTAGTCTGTTTTTAATTATTGTTTATATTTCCATTTATTAATTTGAGATGAGATAAAATAAAATAAAAAATCATAAAGATCAACAAGCAGTTTAAGTTCATGTAGTTGATTTCACGTAGTTGAATTGATAAAATTTTTATTGATTGAATTAAAGATCAGAGATTACGTTTACACAAAAAACTGGTTGATATATTGGTTAATTATCTTCTTTTATTTTTTTTTGTTGAATAACTATAACATAATTATATATATATATATATATATAAAGTCAAAGTTAAGAAAAAATTTAATTAGATTTTAATTGTAAGTTAATTTTGTGCCATGTGTTCACTTAAATTTTTTTTAATTTTTGTGCAAAGTAAATTAATGAATACAAAGTACTAAGAGTTCAATATTAATGAACTATAAAAATAAAAACAAAACCAATCATATATCTATTCAGCAAAAATCATCACACAACAAAAATCATCACACACGTTCTATCTTATTCAAAATTAGAATAAAAATAACCATAAGTAGTATTCAACTTAAGCATGATTTTTAACATGTATCAAATATATATATATATATATATATATATATATATATAAAGTCAAAATTGATAGGAAATCTAATTAGGTTCCAAATTAGATTTGAATTTTGAGCTAATTTTTGTGTCATGTATCTACTTAAGTATTTTTAATCTTTGTGAAAAGTGAGTTAATGAATGCAAAATACTAAAAGTTTTTTTTTTTTTTTTTTGAGAAGGTCTAAGAGCCTAACGTTAAAAAAAAAAAAAAAATAAAGTCAATCATATATCTACCCAACAAAAATCACCATACAACAAAAATCATCACATGTTCTATCTTATTAAAATTAGAATAAAATTAATCGTAAGAAGTATTAAACTTGGGCATGATTTTTAACATGTATCAAATTACAATTACATTTTCCTAAAAAGGTTTCTCTCTGGTAAGAAAAGCTTTGGAATCTCCGAAGCTATTCTTTCATTGTGGAATTGGTTGTCCCTTCAAGTAAGGCTGTTTGTCCCTGGATAAACACAGTTTATCGTAGGGCTTTGTCGGGTTTTTTTCTTTGGGGTTCTTGGGAAACACGAGTGTCTTCAACCTATGGAAGGGTTAATGAAACACTGGAGTAACCTGTCCCTGAATGAAAGAGAGGATGGCACACTCAAATTGACTAAAGACAGATCTACGAGTGAAACAATCCTGGTTGCAAAATTTTTCACAAAACGAGCACTCAATACAGAAGCAGTCATCCGGACCTTTAACCCATTGTGGCGCTCCAAAAATGGCTTTGAGGTTCGTACAGCAGGAAATCACATCCTCCTCTTTGTTTTTGACAATAAAGAGGAGGCAGAAAAAATACTATCACTCCAACCGTGGAGCTTTGATAAGCATCTGGTCGTTCTACGTCTTTACGATAATGCAACCCCAATTAGAGAACTCAATTTCAACAAAGTGCCAATGTGGGTTCAAGTACATGATATCCCACTTCCTTTTTTAAACAGGGGAGTTGCTGAGGAGCTCTGCACTGCAGTGGGAGAAGTGTGCAAGGACACAAAACTATCGGAGATGGATGGAGGTCACTATTTTCGAGTTAAAACTACGGTGGACATTACTTTTCCCCTATGCCGTGGGCGGAAAATATCTCTAGAGAATGGTGCAAGGGGCTGGGTTAACTTCAAATATGAAAGATTGCCAATACTCTGTTATTGGTGTGGCCACCTTGATCATATTGATAAAGACTGTGACAGATGGATCGAAAGTAACGGATCCTTGTCTCCTGAAGATAGAGAGTACGAGCCATGGATTCGAGCCTCTCCTTCAGTCATGCTGCGGAAAACAGTGATAAAAGTCCCTGGATACTATGAAGCTTTGAAAAAAGAGAGAGGCCTGAAAACAAAAAACCAGGAAGACTCACCGGCTGCAAATCCATCAGGCCTTAATTCGATGACTCAAATTTCTGCCACAACTCAAACGAATCCTCATATCAGCTTTAGCGACACCCAAAACGTTTGTACGTTACAAGGAGACAGCGCTACAAACGGACTGGGAAGACAAGTAGAAACGGCGGTCAAACCATCGGGATTGAACTCGGCAAGGCCTGATCTCGACGAGGAGGAAGGGGCTGACTGGGTGCAAGCTTCAGATATGGAAACAGTCGAAACAGAGGCGCAGATCACGCCAGAATCCCAGAATGACAGCACCTTATTAAATATGGTAAAAATTTCCAATTCAAACTTACCTACTTGCCATATTGATTCCGCTGATTTTGATGCGCAGATCCAGGAAATAGACGTTGCTCTTGGAAAATATGACAGCTGTGAATACAATCTGGCCCCCAAACATAACGTGGCTACCTCACATGTTTCAACAGCCAATGAATCCACGTTAACACCCTCCCAGCCAGCTCACATTCTAATATCTCAGGATCATGCACCTCACGTGGCAGAGAATCAACTACTCCCAGCAAACAGAACCCTCCGCACTTGGAAAAAATTGGCACGTGAGAACATCATGGAAACTGAAACTAATCAGGGACCTACAGCCACAAAAAGATATAGAGATGAGGATGGGGAATCTCTTCCCGAGTTACCTACCAAAAAGCTACAGGTTTCAACGGAAGAGCGTCAACAAAATACAATGGTGGAGGCTGCACAGCAGCCCCGCCAAGCACAATGAGTCTCTTAGTATGGAACTGTCGCGGGCTTGGGAACCTGCGTACAGTAAAGGAGCTTGAAGTAGTGATTCGGGCAAAAGATCCCTCCGTTGTGTTTTTAGCCGAAACATGGGCGGATGAAGCTAGGCTCAAAGAAGTTCAAAGAAATATCAAGTTTGATAATTTGTTCTACGTGGAAAGAAATCTCAGGGGTGGTGGGGGTTTGGCTCTATATTGGAAAAACTCCATGGACGTACATGTAGACTCTTTTTTTAAGTATCATATAGATTCGATAATCAATAAAGGCAATGATGAAGCATGGAGATTCACAGGTTTTTATGGAGAGCCGGCAACACACAAGAGAATAGAAGCATGGAATAAACTTAGGTTACTCAATAACAAACACAACCTCCCATGGCTTTGCGCTGGAGATTTCAACGAAATCACAAGGCACTCAGAAAAATTGGGAGGCAATAATAGAAGTCAAGCTCAGATGCAACTCTTCAGGGACGTCATAGATGAGTGTGGTTTTCTTGACCTCGGTTATGTGGGAGACCAATTCACATGGAGAAAACATTTTGTTGATGGTCACTCACTGTGGGAGAGACTAGACCGAGAGTTGGCCAACCATGATTGGTTCTTGAAATTTTCGGGTTCAAAAATTCATCACTTGCATTCAGACTCCTCAGATCACTCGCCACTGTGGATCACCTTGGATGGTTTGGTTATGCCCTCTTTCTCTAAACCATTCAGATTTGAAGAAATGTGGCTCTCAGATCGTGGATGCTCGGATATTGTAGAAGCGGTGTGGCTATCAAGGGGAGATGGTGAGGTTCATGATCATGTTATTCGTAAAATAGACAAGTGTGGTAAAGAACTAAGAATATGGAACCGAAATTGTTTTGGCAATGTCAGAAAGGTGTTAAGTCAAAAGAGAAAGGAGCTGAAAGAGGCTGAAAAAGTGGCCATGAGATCCGGAAATAATCAACAGGTCAAAGAACTGAAAAATGAAATAGCCGAGTTGGTGGATAAGGAAAATAGACTCAGGTTCCAGAGATCCAAGATTATGTGGGCAAAATTTGGAGATAGAAACTCAAAATTCTTTCACAGTCAAGCTTCACAAAAGAAGAGAAAAAAATCTAATCAGAAAGCTGAAGGACTCCAATGGGCGTATGGTTGAGGATAATGAGGGGATAGCTGAATGTCTAGTGCAATACTATCAGAACCTTCTCAGCTCAGAAAACCAGCAATTCTGTGCCTCTGCTACAAACTCAATTCAGTCAGTGATTACTGAGGATAATTACTCTAAGCTATCTTCTGAGTTCACTCACCTGGAGGTAAGACAAGTCATCAACCAAATGGCCCCACTAAAGGCCCCTGGACCAAACGGTATGCCTCCCCTCTTTTATCAACACTATTGGAACTTAATTGGTGACGATATATCTAATACTATGTTGCATTATCTAAATTCAGCCACACTTCCTGAACATCTCAATCACACTTTTATTACGCTTATCCCAAAAAAGAAAAATCCTGAATTTGCATCTGAATTTAGACCTATAAGCTTGTGTAATGTTTTGTATAAAATTTTTTCTACAGTTCTAGCGAATAGACTTAAGAAAATTCTGCCTTCTATTATTACTGAAAATCAGAGTGCTTTCACCAAAAGCCGCTTTATTTCTGACAATATTCTTGTAGCTTTTGAGTCTTTACACAGTATGCAGAGACATACAGGAAAAGAAGGATACATGGCCATCAAGCTGGACATGAGCAAAGCGTACGACAGAGTAGAATGTGCATATTTACAATCAGTCATGGAAAAAATGGGGTTCACAGCTCACTGGATAAATCTCATGATGCTATGTGTCAAGTCGGTGACATATTCAATTTTGGTGAATGGGGAACCTAAAGGCAGGATCATACCAACAAGAGGCATCAGACAAGGCGACCCCCTCTCCCTTTTTCTATTTCTACTTTGTACTGAAGGTCTCAATGGGCTTCTCAACACTGCAGCTCACCAAGGACATATTAAGGGTTACTCTCTTGGTAGAAACAGCCCACGTCTAACCCACCTTTTGTTTGCAGATGATAGCTTACTATTTTGCAGAGCCACCATTGAGGAGTGTCAACGTGTTTTGGACATTCTGGATGTGTACGGGAAATGCTCAGGTCAACAAATTAACCGTAGCAAGACGACAATCTTTTTCAGTAAATCTACGAAGGTTGATTCTAGAAACCAAATCAAGTTGGCATTGGGAGTTCCAGAAATTATTCAGTATGAAAAATACCTAGGGTTACCTTCACTAGTGGGTAGAAACAAAAAAGCAAGCTTTAATTATATAAAGGAACGAGTTTGGAAAAAATTGCAGGGGTGGAAGGAAAAGCTCCTTTCACAAGCAGGAAGGGAGATTTTAATTAAAGCAGTCGTCCAGGCTATTCCAACCTATACCATGAGTTGCTTCAAACTTCCAGTAGGGCTTTGCTCAGAAATTGAGAGCCTAATTAGAAGGTTTTGGTGGGGACAGAAAGGGGATCGGAGGAAAGTTCACTGGGTGAAATGGGACACTCTTTGTCTTCCAAAAAAAGAAGGCGGAATGGGTTTCAAGGACCTAGCCAGTTTCAATGATGCTCTCTTGGCTAAGCAAGCATGGAGATTACTTCATAATAAAGATTCTCTATTTTATAGAGTCTTCAATACGAAGTTCTTTCCAAACTGTAGTATATGGGAAGCTCAAGACTCTAGCTCTGGTTCACACGCTTGGCATAGCATCATTAAAGGAAGAGATGTCCTACTTAAGGGTGCAAGATGGAGGGTAGGGTGTGGAGAAGACATTAGTATTTGGAACGATGCATGGCTACCATCACAGGAACACCCACGGATTCTTTCAGATATTGTACCGGGATTTGAAGATGGTAGAGTCTCTGATCTCATCAATCCGTGTACAAGAACATGGGATGAAAATTTAGTGCACGGCTTGTTTTCGCCTGAAGAAGATGCAATGGTTCTCAGTATCCCATTGAGCCGTACCCCAGTGGAGGACAAAATCATTTGGCCCTTCACCCCTTCAGGTAACTATACGGTAAACTCTGGTTCCAAATTCCTAACTAAACTAAATTCTATGTATGTTCCTGCAGAAAATCCACAACAGCAAAATGAGGTGTGGAAGCTGATTTGGGGTCTAAATGTTCCTAGCAAAGTGCGGAACTTCATGTAGCGGGCTTGCAAAGAAGCCGTACCAACTAAGCACAACTTGCTGAAAAGGAAGATATTAAACGAGGACAGATGTGAACATTGCGGGGTGGAGTCCGAAACAACTGCCCATGCACTTTGGAATTGTTCCACGTTGGACGAAATCTGGGAAAGCACTCCAGGCTTTGAAGATCGAAGTCAACTTGGAGCTCCAAACATCATGGACCTGATCAAACTGACTCACGAGCAAAGGAAGAACATGGACCTCCTCGCTATGGTGATGTGGACAATTTGGCACCGGCGAAACCAACTTCGTGTAAGCTCTAATGTCTTCCCCAAAGCCCAAGTCATTCAACAAGCTTCGCAAGCCCTTGCAACATTCCAACAGAGCCAACAATCCCTCATCAACCACGCAGCAGCTACGAGACCTCAGCACCGTGCTCAGTGGCGCCCTCCCCCGGCAAACTGTGTTAAATTGAACTTCGACGGTGCTGTTTTTCCGGAGCTGGGCAAGGCTGGTCTGGGTGTTGTGGTCCACAACAGTCAAGGAAATGCCATTGCTTCACTGTCAGAACAAGCTCCCTTACCGTTCTCACCTGTCATAGTTGAAGCCATGGCTGCTGCAAGAGCGATTGCCTTCGCACAGGAACTTGGCATTACTAAGTTTATGTTAGAAGGTGATTCAGAAGAAGTAATCAACTCTCTTCGAAGCACTGAAGTCTCACTGACAACTTATGGCCATCTTCTTGAATCTGCTAAATCCACTATAGGTACCAGTAAATGTATTGCCTTCTCCCATATTCGTAGAAGCGGTAATAGAGTAGCACACAACCTAGCTAAACATGCTAGACATGTTAGAGGTTTGTCGGTGTGGGTGGAAGGTATTCCACCACATATCTATGATGTTCTCATTGCTGACCCCGGCTAAGTTTTTTAATAAAATAGTAGTCTCCATTCTCAAAAAAAAAAAAAAAAATTACATTTTCCTAATAATTTGATTAATTATGTATATTCTTATGATAAAAAATTTTGTTTATTTTTAAATGCATCCATATGTATGCATTGAATACAAGCTAGTATGTTATTAAGAGAACGTTATCCTTATCTCTAATCTTGACATCCAAAATTTACAAATTAACTAGTATTTTTTTTTATAATCATTTATAAACACCAATAATTTTGTATTTCCATATGTTGAAATTGTTCTTTCCATCAAACTTCTCTTCCTCGTATATAACAAAAACATTAAAAATTATAGTCCTAATTGAGGAAATTTTGTAAGGGACTCACGATACACCTTTCTTCCTAATAATAAAACCCACGAACCAATTAGCAAAATTTCAATAAATTAATAAATCCAAATGCTTAGGTAGCAAATTTTGGTTATGGTACCAGTTAATATTGAGAGATAACATTTTGGGAAGACTCCACTTGCAGGAAAATGCATTTTATATCAAATGATTCATCATGCAAACATAAGTAAATAATTACCTACTAACACATGTTCTTAGAACCTTAGTTTATTAGTGGGGTAGTTGTTTTTTCACACATGTTTTTCATTTATTGGATTTTGATATGATTGACATGGTATTATTTAATACCAAATAATATCTTCTCCACAATGCAAATTGCATTAACTCTCAAAATATTCATCGTACTCCCTCATCAAGTGAAAAAACTCTAGCCGACCCTTCCATCAACAGTTATGACTTTAACCACTCCCTTCCATCAACAGTTGAGATCACATGCATGACAAACAATCTCAGAACTTGGAAACGCCTACTGTGGCAGTGTAGTCCAAGAATGTCTGAACCACAACCCGAACCTGAAAGGAAGAGAAAATCAAGTCTCAGTGAAGCAGAAGGCCCCAATTCTCCTAACAAGCGTTTTCAGGTCCCTCACAGAGCCAAAATGTGCACAAATACAATGGTGGAGGCTGTAGTGCAGCCCCGCCAAGAGCCATGAGTCTTTTAGTGTAGAATTGTCGCGGGCTTGGGAACCAGGCGACAGAGAGAGAGAGAGCTTGGAGATTTTTTCTAGGCAAAAGATCCCTCCGTCATGTTCATTGCCAAAACATGGGCAGATGAAGCAAGGCTAAAAAGTATTAAGCGGAATTTGAAATTTAATCACATGTTCTATGCCCCTCGAATCAACAAAGGAGGGGGGCTTGTGCTGTTCTAGAAGGAATCAATGAACTTGCGCGTGGAGACGTCGTCAAAAAATCATGTAGACTGTATTCTTGGGGGCACCATGCCTCCACGTCCACCTAAACAACCCAGCCAACCTCCACCTCATCTTATCTGGAAACCTCCTCCTTGGTCAAAAATCAAAGTAAATTTTGACAAGGCAGTGTTTAGAGAAGACATCTAGGATGCACAGACTCGGACACGGACACGGACACGGACACGGCGATTCGGCAATTTTTGAAAAACTAGGACACGACACGGCGTGGACACGACAATTAAATAATTAATTATATTTTATATTTAGCCATATTTTTTAATATTTTTAGACATAAAATACGTTTATGTCTAGAATTTAAATTATTTAAGAACTATAAATAAGAAAACTAACACCCAAAGTAGTAGAATAATACACATAAAATGTTTAAAGTACAAACCAAAAGTTTAAATAGGCTACATTCAATAATAAATATTTAACTTTAATAAATAAATAAAACTATAGCAGGACATACAAAAATAAAAATCACTAAATTCATAATAAACATTATAATTTATAACACAAAACAAAAGCTGAGTAAAGAAACAAATAATAATAATAATTTATACATTATAACTTATAACTTATACGGCAACCACCACATTGTAATTTTTAATCTGACAGACTCACCCTCACTCTCACACAGTGACAGTGAGAGTGGGATTAAAAAAAAAAAAAAACAAAAACAAAAACAAAACAAAACGCGTTATAAGTGAGTAACCCAGCCAAATATCTAAAATAAAAAAAAAAAACATAGAGAGAAGCTTGGAGAACTAAGAAGAGATCGGACCTGATCTGTTGTCCACACCGAGAGAGAGAGAGAGATCGGAAGGGACAGAGAGAGGCGTCGACGTCTAGGAGCTCGCCGTTCGGCTTGATCTAGCTTCGGCGAGGGACAGGGGGCAGTGGCGGTGGCAGCAAGTAGAGGTCAGAGGGAGGGTGGGTTGAGAAGTGAGAAATTGAGATGTGGGTTTCAGTCTAATGACTTCTCAGGCTTTGTTGTGTTAAGGTATATCACAAAATCCATATGTCAAAATCTATGTTTTTCTTCTTTTTTTTCTTTTTTCTTTTTCACTGCTGGCTTGTCGGAGCCGCGTCGGAGTCATGTCGGAGAAGCAAAAAAAAAAAAAAAAGAGACACTGCTCAGACACCGGAGTCTGGCGAATCGTACCGATTCCGGTGTCCGACACGTGTCTGACACTGACACGTCGCCAAAAATGGTGTGTCAGTGCAACCCAGGAAGACATCC
Organism: Lithocarpus polystachyus; assembly: GCA_033629205.1. Classification (NCBI taxonomy): domain Eukaryota; kingdom Viridiplantae; phylum Streptophyta; class Magnoliopsida; order Fagales; family Fagaceae; genus Lithocarpus; species Lithocarpus polystachyus. The sequence continues at coordinate 8,669,126 of CM066163.1, read as the reverse complement.
TTGCTAGTGTTGGAGTTATTGTAAAAAATGGGGAAGGCATTGTAATGGCCTCCATGATAGAGTGCTTCCAACTGCCCTTCTCTATCACCGTAGTTGAAGTGATAGCAGCAAAGAAAGCACTACATTTTGCTTTTGATCTCAGTCTTTCATGTATTGTCCTTGAAGGTGACTCAAAGATCATTATTGATGGTCTAAGGCGGGAAGAATTATCCTTGGCAGAGTATGGACACTTATTAGATGAAGCAAATGACAAAGCAAAGCAATTCCTGAAAGTTGACTTTAATCATATGCTAAGACAGGCCAACAAGGCAGTCCAAAACATTGCTAGACATGCGAGATATGTTAGCGAGTTATCAGTGTGGATGGAGGATGTTCCCTCCGCACCTTTTTCCTGTAATCCATGTCGAGTCGGCTTTTGATCAATAAAATTACAGTGTTTCCTCTCCAAAAAAAAAGAAAAAAACTTCTCCACTTGGAGGGTTAATATAACATATGACAACATTACTTAACCCAAAAGCTTAAGTCGATGGATTTGATTCAAGTATTATATTAATCACTCATTCATATTATTATTAGGGCAAAGTTTAGCTACAAAATCAGTTGTAACCTAAAACTATAACCTTACTCAATAAAATAAACATTGCTACATATTTTGAAAATCTAACCATTGCATTGTATTTTCTTTACGCTCTTAATACACGTTAAATTTTGCGTCAATCGAATATTATTTACTATATAACCTATAAGTTTATATTTTATGCATAATTTTAAATTATAAAAATTTGCAATTTAAACAATTTATTGATAATGTAGCTATTAATCTTTAATCTTATAAAAATTTTGTAAGTATGGAAGATATATATAGAAGATATAATCTAATGGTGAATTTGTCAAAATTTACCTCTAATAAAAAAAAATTAGTAAGGTTACAACCAATTTTGTAACTAAACTTTATCCTTATTATTATTCAATTTAATATGATACCACTTAGCTAACCATATCAATATTTCAATAATACCTCTTTTTTTTATTTTTTAAATGTACTTATCAAGTTTTACAACAGTATATGTATATATACTTTTTATGCCCTGGTCAACACAGATTTCTTTATCATCAACAGTATTGAGTCTTGATTTCTCATGATACTAACACATATACTTAAGTGTGTGTGAGTGTGTCTATATATATGAGAAATAAAAATGTTTCTTTTATATTTTTTCCTCAAAAAAAATGTTTCTTTTATATTCAAAATCTGTCAAATTTTAGCTGAACTTAAATGCGGGTTGATAGTTGATACATGATACATTATTATAGTTGGGACAGTGCATTGTTCAGAAAATGCACGTGGGACACAAATTCCTTCCGCATCTGCTTAATGAAACTTATACTGAACTGTCCTGAGACATATCTTCTCTGTTTTGTGTCAATCTTCTTTTCTTGGATGACACTTTGACTGATATTGATGTATGTAAAGAAGCCTCTGGATCATGATCGATCTAAGTAATGAATTCTATGTATATATGAAAGAAATTAAAGGTTGTATAATTTTTGTGATGGAATTGGAGGGAAATATATATTTACCCAGCGGATCGCAAAAGTTAATGAAAACAGAAAATTAATGCTAAGTAAAACAAACTCATATCATTCTTAGAACGATTTTGTTAATGAATGTCCTACATTGTTAATGAATGTCCTGTAAGCGTTGGTTAGTGAACTATTTTAACAAAGTTTTTATGGAGAAAAAAAAATTATTTTTTTATAATTATTTATATTTCTCATAAAAGTGGTATAAGAACTTTTTAAAAATAGTTTATTAACAAATGTCATAAGAACACCCATTAATCGGACTTTTATAAAATAGGGAATAGAAAACTCATTTGCGTCCATGGTTGTCAAAATTTCGATTTGAATCCTACGATCCTACGATTTTATGATCCTACCTGCCCAAAACGATCTGGATCTTTTAAGGATTTTTGCGATCGTTCAAAATCGGTAGGATCGTACAATTCTGATGATTCCTAATGATCCTGATTTCTTATAATCTTTTTTAACTTGACAAAAAGCTCAGTTGGACCAAAATGAAAAATAACATTTTAATAGACCAAATTTTGCTATTCCAATGTAGAAAGATAGAGTGTCACATTTTGAGATTTTTGGCCTCTTTAAATAATGCTTACAAATGGAGATAGTGATGTATGATAATTACATCAAATGGATTCAAATAATTTTTGGTTTTTTATGAATAAATATATAATTTATGTGATTGTTTAATATACCGATATATATTTTTTATATTTTTTTAAATAATATAAGATCATACAATTCACAATATGATCTTTTTACTTTTCACAATCTTATCTAGGATCCTAATTTTGACAACTTCATTTGTGTCTTTTGAAGCCCGCAGACATGTATGATAGAACTGAGGATTCACATGAGTCTCTTTCCCATGCCATAAATGCTAGCACGAGACGAGAGTGTGATTTTGATGTGAGCTGGACCAGTGTGGCTTTTCCCAGCTCATTCTTTTACACTGATGTACAGCGATTAATTTTATTTTTAATGTGATTGTGTTATATTATTGCTTATACGTGCTATTAAAGCTCAGAGCATGAGGAATTTTCACGACAAGCATTTTAGGAATTGAACCTCATTGATTTTTCACTTTCTCATAGCTTCGAGCCTTTAATGAGCATTATTACACCTAAATATTTAGGAACTTTATTATTACACACACGAGCAGCATACATAATGAGGCCCATGCTAATTATTTAAAAAGAAAGATCACCGTGCACTTTTGGTGTGGTGGTGACTCTACAAATATAAATATTTATAGGATATGAGGGGCAAAGATCGGGGTTTAAGTATATATACTTAGATTAGACTAAAGTAGAAATTCTATCTTGTAAAAAAAAAAAAAAAAAAATAGAGATTATATCCTATGCAATGCATTCCATAAAATTTACCTAGATTCATGCATTTATATCAAAACGTAAAATCAATGTACATCTCACGGTCAAGATCTAAAAATATTAAGATTAACCACTCTACGTCATATGAATGATGGTGAATGTATTTCTTATATTTCTTTTGGGTTAGAATACACATTACACCCTTTAAATTTGGGCCACTTCTAGATCTAGAATTTCAAATTTTGCAATTTACAACCTCAATTTTCAAAAAATGGATGTTGTGTTTGAGTGAATTAATGATAATAAAATATTATAGTTGTGAATGTAAGTTGTAAAAGTTCCATGTGTAAATTGTAAGCATATATATATATATATATGTGTGTGTGTGTATTTGTATTTGGGTTTGGGTGCTACAGGTGCATTTCAAAAAGTGCAAGAACTTTAGATTCTAAAGAATATGATTCCAAACTTTCAATAGAAGTATTAAGTATACTATCAAAAAGGAAAAGACATAAAGAAGAATATGATTCCACAATCCAATCAGGTGGCTAATTAAGTAATTAATTAAGAATTAAGACCCACATAGAAACGTGATGGGTGAGCTCAAAATAAATACAATGAGATTGTCTTACATGATAACAACAGACAATAACATTATGATTATACTACGACAATACTTCCTTATATCTGAAACTAAAACTAAAAAAACCAAACTAAATTAACCAAAACTATCCCAAACTTTGTATCTGAATATATAGTATAGCAGTGAAAACAATGAGAGAGAGAGAGAGAGAGAGAGTTGGTCTTAACTTCCAAGTCTGGGCTTAGATAGTCTTTTTTTTTAACTTTTGTTCCTTAGTTTTCTGTTGAGTCAGAATACAGGAATGAGTGTGTGTTTTCTTTGAGGAAGAGTGGAAGACCAGACCAAAGGCCTTGCCTTTTGCAGATGATACAACTGCTCTGAAATATAGTGATTGCAAGCAAATTTTGAAATGCTAAAGAAGTCTCTTTTCTTGGGCTCGAAAGTGTAATGCACATCCTCTCTGAAATCCGTGAGTTCCTCTATAGTAGTCTCTTTGTTTCCTTCAATGATAAATGCTTTGTCTTTTTCTTTTCTTCAACTTTTTGTCTTCTGGGTTGGTCTTGCATACACATAGTTTGGACTTCTTTTGCGTCTTTGTTTATCAAAAACTTCATATTGGGGCCTTTTGGTTGCTGAGAAAGTTTGGAGGAAAGATATGGGAACTGGGATTCTTATAATGGTTTGGCATTAGTTAGTGGCTGTTGTAATATGCCAAATTCTCTCATCTTTTCCTTTGTTTTCTCAGTAATTAAAATGAAAATTTCAGTTTCTTGTTATTGAGTTTCAACATCTACAATTATCATTCTTATATGTCTGATCTGTAACTCTGAAGGTGAGGTTGAACATATTGCTTTTTCCTACTATATTTGTTGCTTTATTGTTTGATTTAGTCAACTAGATCTGGAATAATTCTTTCTCTGTTCTACAGCTAACCCTTTTTTCTAAATTACAGAATAAAAATGTTCCTTTTACTTTTTGAAATTAATGCTGCAATTCCGGTTTACTAGGATGAAATTGGTCATTTCAGCACTTACCGTGAAATCTTCTCTTTTCCATTAGGAAGATTGGGTCTTTTAATGAAATTATCAGTAGTATGGATATGAAGTTTTAATTTCTGATAAGATATCCGCTATGTAACGTTATGCTTTGCAATGAGAGATCAGTTTCTTTCCTAGTCATGATGACATCTGCCTAAAACACATGAGCCAAGTTCCTGAACTGTTGGGGTTCATTTGAAGTATACATTATTGAATTAATTTGTTGCCATATGTGTTGTGGTTTAAACTTGTAAACATTTTATTTGCCAACTCCAAAGTTGAATAAGAAGTTGTTTAGGTCTTGAATTGACTTACCATTTTTTCTCCCTCAGGATGTTATGATTGTCCTTGAAGAAACTGATCTGTAACTAATTCTTTAGAAGCGAAGTCAACTTCTTTGATGCTGATAGTTGCTATGTGTTGATAAGTCTCAGATTTTCTATTCTTTATTTCAATCTCCTGAAGAGAAGCTTAAACTACAATATTATTGCTTTTGAATGGTTCCATCTCTAAATATAAAATTAAAAAGAAACCCTTACTTGTAATTGTGAGCTACACACCCACATTGAAAATAGAATCAAAGTTTGGACAGTCTGGACATGGCATTATGTATTGTTATCCTTTACTTAATGTCAATTTGACAGTTAGAGATTGTAAATGACCAATTAAGCTGAAGTTGAAAAGGATGTCTTAAGATGTAGTAGGTCATTTGAGAAAGATTCAGAATCCTGGGAGCCAAGTTGCTTTGATTATGTTCCTCCAATTTGCTAGTTGATAACTTAACTTTATGGGTAAACAATGATAAAAACTGGGCTTAAGAAAGATGTCCATCAAGCAACTATTGAAGAGGACTAAAACCATAGTAAAACTTTTGAATTTTTTAAAATCCCAAATCTTGGACTATTGCTTTCCAAATCTAGCAAAATCTTCAAAATCAACTGGTTTGTTGTCCTGATCAAGTTTTGAAGGCACAAAGATTCACTTCTAATTCAACTTTATACTCTAACTTCTCTTCCTCATTATTTTAGTGGTTGGCACTCCTCTATTGATTTCTGGAATTAAGCATTGTTAGGTTCTTCTACTTCTTTATTCTTTTTTTTTACTTGTTGTTCCCTTCCTCTTTCTTTTCCATGTATATTTTTTAGTATTAGTTTTCTTCAAATAAGAAAAATGACCTACAAGAATATTTTCAATATGTAGGATTTATTCCATAACACCTTTTTAAGATGACTTTGAACTGAAACATAACATGTAATGAAGAGTTGATTACCTTCATGAAACGTAATTTCCTTGAGCTACATTGATGGATGTAAATTATGAGAAAGAAGGTCATGTTATCTTGAGTTGTGTAAAGAAAACAATTTAGTTGTTTTAGAATTGTTGAAATGCAGAAGAGTAAATCATAGCTTGTATATCCAATAACTGTTCTCCTTTACCCCTTTCTTTAAATGTTTTCCTTTGTTTTCTTTTTTCTTTGATTTTTGTTAATTGATGCTTTTGTGTTTGCCACAGGTTGGAGACAGGCATCAATTAATTTCTTATTTTACCATTGAGGAAACATGAAGTTTAGATCAAAGAAAGGATGGAAATCCATTATGCCTATTCGTTTGAAAAGCAAATCAGCCACCCGTTTTTGTGTGTTTCCTAAGATGAAGTCAACTAGCTATGGTCCAGGCAACTCACCAGTCTATCTCAATGTATACGACTTGACTCCCATGAATGGCTATGTCTATTGGGCAGGCTTTGGTATCTTTCACTCTGGTGTGGAAGGTAAGCATAGTTGTTTTTATGCATAATTTTAACACCTGCCAGACTTATAGTGTCTTCAATTAAAATGAATCATAGTTGGAATTATTCCTGGATTAAGCGTGATGCAATGCTTAGCTGTCTTTATTTACTTTTCTCTCCTAGCTATCTGTCTATGCTAGTTGTGGTCAAATCGGTGGTACTATTATTAGAGGGATAGATTGTCAATCTACATGTGCTTCTTACATTAAAACATTATGAGACAGTATCTGTTTTTAAATTTGTTGAGATATAGTCGTCAGATGAGAAAAAAGATGTTAAAACATATAAATTTGTTGAGAATCTAGGGGATGCTGGATATTGGAGTTCCATGGCTGGGTCCGTTGACTTGGGGGGGGGGGGGGGGGGGGGAGGGGAGGGGAGTGAGGATTTCACTCCTTGCTGTTTTAAATTAATTAAGTGATACATTCTCAATTCAGAAAATGGGAAAGTAAGATATTTTCATATTAACATGAGATGCATACATGCGCACACACTCAGACACATGATGTGAAAGAGTAAGAAGAAGAAAGAAGAAAATAACTTAATTTTTTGGTCCATTTTGTTTTTCATTGAACTAGAGATGTCAACGCAATAACTCATCGGAAAAAAAAAAACTTTGGAAAATCAATAGGTAGAACCATTCTCTCTTTTTATTATGAAAGTCAAACATTATAGGGAGTGGAGTAAAAAAAGAAAAGAAAAAAGCTGAGGTATCATAATTGATAATAAACATGCATCTTGGGTTGTAGCTCTCACTCCCATAATGCGGTGGTTTCTTACTGCCCTTCACTTAATGCAATGAGATAGGGATCCAAATTTATTATGGGCAATACTTGTGATTGAACAGCAGAGTAGCAATTAGGTATTAAAGCGTGTGGCATATAAAAGCTATACTTCACTTTTGGTTATCAAATGAAATCCAAATTTTCTGATATTCCCAATTACACTGTACAGTTCATGGTTTAGAATATGCATTTGGAGCTCATGACTACCCGTCAAGTGGTGTTTTTGAGGTTGAACCTCAGCAATGCCCAGGCTTCAAGTTCAGGAAGTCGATTTTTATTGGGACTACAAGCTTGGACCCTATTCAGGTGAGAGAGTTCATGGAGCGCCAATCAGCGAGATACAATGGTGATACATATCACTTAATTGCCAAGAACTGCAATCATTTCTGCAAGGATGTATGTTACAAGCTGACTGGAAAATCAATTCCAAAATGGGTAAATCGACTGGCAAAAATAGGTACTCTTCGCTTTTCCCATAACATGCCACATTGATATAGCTATTGATTTTTCATATTGCTTGCACAGAAATTCATAACAAATTTTATTTTTGACCCCTTTTAGATGTTTTGTCCCTAAGCAGTTCTGCCACAAACTAATTAAGAAGTTATAGATTGTCATAAAAGAACCTTTTATGTTTTATAATACTAACAAGAAGCCTTAAATGAAAGATTTTACCAGCTATCATAGCCTCCCATGACTTTGCTATTTAAGCCTTGAGAATTGCGGACATATTCCAAATCAATGTGACTTTAACTGTTGTTGAATTTCCAACATGATGGTAACCTCCATATTAAAATTTACTCGATATTTTGCTGGGACAACTTCTTAAAGTTGCTAGTTACTTGAGATTGGCCTTTTCTTTTCCTAAGGTGATAACCCATTATGTTTTTGTAATTCTATTTAATCAGCTTCATTTACTTTGTGGTAGGTTCAGTATGCAACTGCATACTTCCTAAAGCCCTCAAGATCTCTGCTGTGAGGCATGACCCTAGTTACCAACTGTATGATAGTGAGAAGAAGAGGCTAAGAAGTGCCTTCAGTTGCCTGTCTTCTATCTCAATGAGGCAAAAGCAATTGTCTACGTCTTCATTGTTTCTACAATCACCCTTGAAAGGCTGCTTACCACCATGGGAATTGAGAAGGTCCAACAATGGTTCCTTGAAAGAAAGATGAGAAATCGCTCGGAGGGTATGCTATCTAAGGATCTTTTTAGTGTAGTGACCAACTTCATTAGCTTGTTAAGGGAAAAAATTGTTTTGTGTGCCAGCACTTGAAGGCTTGCCATCCCTTAATTTCTTTTGACTTAAGTTTGTGGAGTGATGCTTGTCATCTATGTAACACTACTCTGCTGTCAAAACTACTAAGAAGATACTAATCGATTCCTCCACACAGAATATCAAAGCATTGCCCTTCTGTAGCTGTAAATTGCACTTCTCAACCTTGTTTAGCAAGTATTTGTCGTCCTGGACCTGCTATATTTTACTATAGGGTATTTGATTTCTACTTTATTCAATTGGTAAAATTTCCTGTGATCAAATAAGGAACATGGATCAAATCTTGTCTATACGAAAAAAAAAAAAAAAAAAAAAAAATCTCATAGGCGTCTTGGTGCTGAATAATAAAAGAAAAACTTTATGGACTAGAAGTCACCATGAGCTTTCAATTCTATCATATTTATCCATAGAACTAATCTTTTGCTGACCATTTTCAACAGAAAATGTCTTTTCAGGTTAACTTGTCAACTGTCATCTTTGATGCAGTGTGGCCATAATAATAATTAAATAAAACCAAACACCAAATCCAGGCTACTAATTCCATCCTCAACTATTTGTCCACGGTTCAATCTGTTTGTCTATGGGTGCGAGTTAATTTAAGCTGGCTCCACGGTCCACAGCTCTACACCCATATCAAAGAGCCTAGTTTCTCACAAAAACCCATTTATTTTACCAATTCAAGTAAAGCTAAATTCTTTAAGACTAAGCTATTCTTTTACTCTTTAATACATGCTTTAAAATCTCAAGAAATCAATGATTGAGTTGAAACTTGAGAAGCCATAGGTTCAATTGAATAGTAAAGCTAGGGAGATTTTTTTTTTTAGTGGGTTTTGATGGGTACCGTACAGATAAGATAAGACTTAATGAGGGCTTTGTTTAGACGCAGAAGGTGACTTTTACATAGAATTCTTTAATTTGATGTGACATTGAATAAAAGACAAACAAACAAAGGTTAATTTATAGAATTTGCCTTTGTTCATGTGAATCACGTCATACAAGTCTTGCTTTGTTCTTGAGTGTAATCCAGGTACACAAGTTTTTGAATTAAAGTAATCCATCCCATCATATATTTATTCATTGCTAATAAGTATCCAATCCCTTTATTATTGTGGAGAGATACCTAATAAGAATAAAATGGCCGCACACAAAAGCAGAGTCATGCTTCAGTTGAGCACTACGATTCATGAAAATGCTTGAATCTTGCCACTGATCAAATCTATATATACGTATTTAAAAGTTGAAGTGTAATGTTTAATGTTGCTATTTTTACGTTAGGCTATATCAACTGTTATAGTATTTTTTTTAAAATATAATTTGTTTTACAATTTTAAAATAGTTTTTAAAATTTTCAGCCCTATAAATACAGCTCACTACTTATTTATTTACTTTTATTATCACCCTATAATAAATCTGTATAATTAATCCAGCCCACCTCTTATTTATTTAGTTCCACTATCAAGCCCAACTCAAAGCCTTTTCAATTCAGTTTTAAGATTTTGTGTGACCCTTTTTAGCTTAAAGGAAAAAAAAAAAAAAAAAAAAAAACAACAACAACAACAACAACAACGTTGAAGTCTTTCAAGTTTTAGGGGTTTTTTTTTTTTTAATCCAATTTTTCTATAATTATTTTTAACATTTTTTTTAAATATTAACACTTCTCTAACCTTTCTCTCTCTCTCTTACCACTTCATTTCTCCACTACTTCAATCTTTTCTCCTCCCTTACCTTTTCATCTTCCCACTACCTTCTATATTAATATCATTTTTTCTCTTTCCTTTCATTTTCCTTTATTTTTATCTTTTCTTATTCACACCTTCTTACTATAAATTTATCACTAATATTGGTGAATTTTTTTTATTTTTCTTGCATTTCTACTTTAGGTTGATAATTTTTTATATTCTTTAAAACTCTATTTTGAGTTAATGCAATTTAGTTTTGTTTTTCAAATTGTTATTATTATTGTTGTTGTTTTTTTTTTTTTTTTTTACTCTTTGATTGTTAAATGTTATCCTATTGTGTTCTAAATAATTAAATATAAAATATGAAAATATAATATTATTCTATGACATAGCATGATTTGGATAATTTGGTATTTATTCTATTACATATCATGATTTTTTATAGTGCTCAATTTAGATGTTAAACTATGAGACTTTACTAATTTTTGTTTATTATCTAATCCTTTGTGATTGACAAAGTATTCTTAATAGTTATATTAGAAATACTCTATAATGCCATTCATTTAAAGAAAAACAAAGGTTAGCCAAACGAAAATAATCGGATAGGTAACAAATTTTAACTTTTGCAATTTTATTTTAATTATTATTATTTTATAACAATGCATATATAGAAATTTAATTCTTAGATTTTGCTAATAATTGTTTATTTGGTAATAGGGTGGCCGAAATTATAATTTATAGAATGAAAATAATATTAATAGATTATCAAAAACAAAATTTTATCTTAATATTGGTTCAATTAGTCATTGTTAAGTTTTATTAATTTTTTTTAGTTTATATTTTTTTGGTGTTTTAGATTGTTCCTATATTACATTTATGATTGTTTCTATAATAAATAAAAATATAATTACAAAATACGTTACTCATTATTAGATTAGTTTAAATTATTAAAAAAATTTAATAAAACCACCATAAAAATAATTATCACGTACAACGCGCAAGTTCACGGTTAGTTTGTTAAAAATGAAGTTGTTATCTTTGATTTATTCATAGAGCCAATTGCCAGAGTAGTACGCTATACGAGCAATTCTTTACTTTTGACCCAAATAAATAAATGTCACATCTCATAAAACATCAATAAATAATTAATGGGTCACTCTTATAGGATAAAAATTAATTCACCACTCAATTATTACTATACATAAACTTACTTATTTTTACTTTATTTTTTTTAGCAGTGATAGATACACACAGCATGTACAAGACATAAAATGTCACATTGGTTTTTTTTTTTTTTTTTTTTTTTATGAAAACACAATATTAATTAAAATTGTAAAATCAAATGAGAGCATGTACCACAGTAAGTGTGTAACAAGAATTAACCTTCTTTTTAGAGTCATGTCTCTTGGACCATGGAATTGGAAATTTGATTTTAAAACAAACATGAGGTAAAATGATTTGAATTATTATTTAGTTAAATTAGAACAATTACAGGTGTTAAAGTTGATGTGATTGTATGTATACTAATTAGGCATACATGATATCTTCAAACCAAAAAGAATATGTAGGCAGGAGCCAATGAATTACAACGAACAAGTTAAAAAGAATCGATAATTGCCATTTTGATATACGAAGAGAACTTTAACTGGGGCAAATTGTGAGACCAGCTCAGTCCCTTGAAAACAAACCCCGCTCATTTTTAACATAGAACAACATTCAGCAGCAGCAATAACCTTCCATAACCTCCCTATAAACCCCACAAAATGTTGAAACGTCCGAAAGGCCTGCTTTAGAATATGCCACTCTTGCTCCGAAGCAGCATTCAAAAATTGGATTGAGTACATGTCAAACTGATAGTAGAATATTAATACTTGCTCGACACGTTGATTTTCTGTATAAATTTTCAATTCATATATTTTTTTTCCCTATAAATAATAGAATCATACAACCATTACACAGATGGCGAATCCGAATTAGCGTTGGGATAACAAACCTGCAGGCACACGAAAGAGATGATTCAGGACATTTTAACATATTGAGTTTGTGACCCGAACATAAACCCATGTAACTCTTTATAGATTGGATGCTTTGACAAAAATAGATTCGGTGAGGACATTAAAACAATGTTTAATGGCCATATTTTTTCTGTAAGAATGTTACAAGGCAATGACGGCACACCAATGTCTATGTGTGAACATTTGGGTGAGTGCACCCCTTGCTATGCCTGGGCCTTTATGTGCAAGTACCAACTAAGAAACTCAACTGGGACAAGATATCATTTGGGAGCGAAGCCATGAAATTATCAATCGTCTTTCTGATGCAAAACACTAGGCAGGCTATTATTACCATTGAGGGCAGCATGATATGCTCGCTTCTCAGGCAGCCCAATATCTGACATTATCAAATTACCCTGCACACAAAAAAAGTAGCATCAACAAGACAGTTAATATCAGTGGCCATATACAGGATACAGCTACAACGGCACTACCAACTGCACAGAGCCCCCTGTTCAAATAAGAAATTAAAAATAGGTGCCATCAGTTTTATGCTATAATAGTAGTCATTATATGGTAGAGGTGCCTTAGGAGCCAGTTCATATTTAAGAACCAACATATGGTATAATCTATCAAAAGCTCTTCCGCCCTGCCCATGGTAACTATCAAAAGCTATTTCTTTGTCTCATCTTAATTAGTTATAGGAAAGCTTGCAACATATGACAAACAGCACATTTAATTTACCCACTATTCTCTATCTGCATTTGATGACTTATTTTTGCCATTTATATCCACATACTACTACTAATTCTTGATCTTGGCCTTCATATGTTTGTAATCAAAGAATTCAAATTCTAGGAAACGAGAGAAATTAGGAAGTCATTTTTTTTGGAATCCTGAGAACTGGAAACCTATTCACGTCCACAAAGCAATAATCTAGTTTCCAGTCATATGCAGTAACCACTTAATGAATTCTAATTATTCAATACTACATCAATTTCCTTTTATTTGACCTTAGCTGCTTAGCATACATCAAAACAACATTGATGAGCCACATGGCTAAACTCAGAAGTATAGTTCCCCTCAAACCCTAAGACCATATGATTCTCAGTGGTCAAGATGCAGGTCCCAACCATATGGTGCTACAATATGAGTTTGATACTGTCTATAATTATTTCTTAACATGGTTAAAACCGCACACATGTCTCATCGTTCAAGCTTCATTTATTGAAGTAAGTCTGTAAGAATGTTTGGAGAATAAGCGCCACTTAATGTTTGGGCAAGATTCCAAGCAGATTGTGGACATATAAAGTACTTCCTGTATAGAGCATATAGAAAATCTTATCTATGACTATGTCACGTATTTTACTTTCACCATACAATGCTATACCCATACCATCTATCTCATGGGCATTTTAGGCCCTAACATTCCCTTTTAATTAGGGACTGGTAAATATCGAAAAGAGATGATTCCCCAAAAAGAAAGGACCTTAAACATTTAAAATCAAGGATGAATTTCAAAATTTGGCCCTTTTTGCGGCTTGGGAGATGACTAGTTGGACTAACATAGTAGTAATTCTCACCTTATCAAAATATATCTCTGACTATAGAGACTAACAGTCACATTCTCAAGCAAAAACTCTAGATGTAATGTTTGATTTCGAAATGCATACCTCACTTGCCATCAATCTTCTAACATTACTAGCATAAAGCTTTGGATCATCCTTTTCTTGCTGTGAGGGGCAGTAAATAGGTAATCGTACCACCTCTAGGTGATTTACAAATTGACAGAGAAGATAAATGACATGTCTCACCTGCAAATAAAAATCACATCAATATTAAGACTTCCAGCGTAAAAAGTTGCCACAAACAGAACATCTTCTTCAGAAAAATTTTAGCTCATAGAAACATTGCAAGTACATGCAGATATGAGTTATGTACTTTACTAGTATATAACAAATACAAAGAGTTAAATATCTATTGGAATTAGTCACAGAGAAAACATTCAAAAAATTTCTTGTGTTCTCCAATTGTGATTTTTTCACGACAGCTCACAATTTTTGAGCAACAAGCTTTAGCTCTAACTTATCTTGTATAAACCTAATTTTTAGTAAGCTCTTGGCAGATAACTTTTCAAGCTGACAATTACATCAATGCCATCGACCTGGAACTCCCAGGCCTAGACTGGAAATAAAATAACTCAGACACACAATCTACAATAAGCAAACAACAAGCCCCCTTAGATATTTTAGGCCTATGTTTATTACAAAATATATTGGGTGCTTCTATTTATAGCATTTACACTTATAAAGGAAATCTCTAATTTACAATTCAGCCCAAAAGCAGCCCACGGCCAGACTGGTAAACATGGGATATGCCAAATTTTTTTGCATAGTGCTACAGTGCCATCGCAAATATAGGATGGCACTATAGCAATTTTTCTATATCACAAATTATTATTTTAATGGTACTGTAGCTACTTTTTAAAAATATATGATGGTACTGTAGCAACATTATATTATTTTAATGTGTAAATATATTATTTTAATTAGTAGAATAGGAAAATAAAAGTTGGGATGTTGGGTATATTGTAAAATGATATGAGATAATTGATAAAGTAGTTTTTTGGGATGGTAAAATAGAATAGTCTGAAAATACCGGATGTCAATGCTCTACAACTGCTGGTACCACCTAATTGGGGAACTTCACAAGAGCCATTGTTTGGTTGTGGGAGGGCCTAGTATTTCTGCTACACTATTTGTATTACAACAACAAGCATTAATCCCAAATTTTTGGGGTTAGCTATGAATCCTCAACAGATTAATTAGAGTCAGTCACATGTATTTCTTTTCTTTTTTTAATAAATAAAATGTATTTCTTTTCTTCCATTCTATTATATCTGAAGCTACACTACTTGTATTAAAAGTATTTATATTCATACTAAACGGGGGGAAAAGGAGATGCTTAACATGCACTCCTCCATCCCTAGATTAGTTCGCACATTTCTTTTTTTTTTTGGAGTGTCCCAAAATTACTGCTCATGACCAAAAGTCAGAGTAACTTTTGCTCACATCACACATTACCATTTATTTATTATTATTAACATGTTGAATGCTATCATTATACTCTCAAAAAAAAAAAATGATAAGAAATAGAATTTTATTAAAAATAAAAAAATTTACTCTATTCACGATGATGAGCCTTTTTAAGTGAACATAGAGCAAACTGTAATTTAAATGCTGAATGCATTTCTTATACTCTCCTAAAACATTGAGCCTTTTCAAGTGAACAGAAATTTTGGGAAAGAGTATCAAACTAGCTTTCATTATCTAAATTTACAACTAGAGCTTAAAAAGCACTCACCCCAGATATTGAATCCCAGGCAGGACTGAATCTTCTGTAAGGATACCTTAGAATCACCGGACGCACCGGCACTGTTGATAAAAATGCACCTGTCTTGAATGGCAGAAGGTAGTCTCCATTTGTAGTTGTGCCTTCTGCAAATAAATTGAAAAAGATGAGTTAAAACACGGTAAACGCTAAACAGTAATCAGGGCAAATATATGCATAATATATCCTAATGTTGTAGATCCAAACAAGCGGATTGTAAACCATCGACACTCTTAATGGACCAAAGAGACTTCAGTGCGACCCAAGAGATGGTTATTTGATCATATAGTATACTACACACGGTATTGGCACTTCCATTGTTTTTTCCCCCCTTAAGTAAACAAATCTAATTAGATAAGTGCAAAGAGTGCAACCCAAGAATACAGGAAGTATACAAGCACTACACAAGAACTCAAGAAAATGTGAAAATATCACACTTCCATTGTTTAAGCTAAAAGCTAAAGAATATGGTGGCTGTTCAGTCCAGAGATTTGCTGCTGTTTACCAGCTAAAGAAGCTGTCACAGTGGGAGAATTACATGCCCCTATTATTATATGTTCACAACAGAAATACAATTTTTTAAAGGTTCTAATTCAAAATTTCTTTTCTCTGAAGTACTTATTTTTTTAATTAATGGTAAGTTACACACTCACCAAGGGGATCTTGAACCCAAGTCCTCAACCTCCACCTCATTCTTACAGCCTATTGGGGGAAGCCTTTTGAGTTAGAAAGTTGCCTTAAAAGTACATTATTGGATAAAAGTATAACTCTATCTTGCAATTGAATGCAACTTGTTGATAACCTTGGTCTTCTCAAGAAATTATGAAGCTACATGCAATGAAATTTATGAAATCACAGCAAAAATCAGGCAGAAATTCCCCCCCCCCCCCCCCCCCAAAAAAAACAGGCAGAATCACATGGATAACAATATACAGTATAAAAAATTGATTACCTGGGAAAAGCATCATCATTGGAGCAGATTTATTTTGATAAGCTTCTCTAACTCTTTCAGTCACAACTCCTGCAAGCACCAAGGAATTACAATCAGCAGAAACATATATAAGCTCAATACAGTAATAGAGAAGACATATTGCTCTAGGTGTACTAGCTTAGTGGATGTGTTTGTGTGAAAATTAGTCACTTGTCATGAAAAAATCCTATAAAAATACTCCCTCTGCCCCAATTTGTTTGTCTAGTTTGAAAAGTTAAACTTTTTAAGGGAACATCATTTATTGTCTTATCTGCCTTATAAAAATGTATAAGTTTATAAAACTACCATTAAATAAATTTATCAACTTTTTTTAAAAAGAGTTATTCTTAATGAGGCAACTAAAAAAGTGTCATAATTAGATTGATTTTTTTATAATATTAGTTAGTTTTCTTTTCAAATAGTTTTGAAAATAAAGTAGGGGTATAATAGGAACATTAGTAAACTAATAACTTTTATTTTTAGAAACAGAACAATATTTTGAGACATTCTAAAATAGAATAAAGGACAAACAAAGTGAAACGGAGGGAGTACAAATTAGGGCGTCCCCAGCTAGCAAGGCATTGCATTGGAGAATACAAGTAAACCCCAATAAGTCTTTTGAGGACTGAGGTTAACCCCATAGTTTTGGGACTAAGGCTTTGTTCTTATTGTTGTTATAAGTTTTTATACGCAATTTTTGTGAAGTGTTTGTATATCTCTCCTCTTGTCGTCACATATAGCCTTTTTCCACAAGTCACTTAACATGAAAATAAAAATAAGATTGCTTCAAAGTTGGATCCTTGCATTTTCCCTTTTTCCTGAAACAAACAAACCACCAAAGGAGAGGCAGGCTGCTGATTGAAAATGAGGGCATTCTGCGCCTTCCTTTTTTTTATTCTTCCTCCTCACCCTCACCCTCACCCCGTCCTCCACCTCACATCCTGTGTTAAGCCTAGCCAAAAACAAAGTAACCCAAAAAATATCCTCTAAAAATTTTATGCAGATGTCTTCAATAACAACCTGAAAACTTTTTCCAAGAGTGACCTAATATCTGTGGCCTTGTAGCAATAATATGGAGAACATGTATATCAAAAGCAGCAAGTGATAAACTGGAGTTTTCAGCTTGATTCATATTGATGCAAATATTATCAAGATGTGTAGTTACCAAACTTTAAAAATGTGCCTTGAAATAAAATCAAACACTGAAAAAGTGGCAGAAGAGTTGAGTAATGTAAGTATCAACCAATTTACAGAATATGAGTAAAGAACATAGGCATCTATATTGTTGTACCTGAAACACCCTTGAAATCTGATGACTTGGATTCCCGCTGAACATAAACACAACCGAGGCACTTGCTGCAAAAAACATGCCATTAGAATTCAAAACCCAGTCTAACCCAAACATGTTATCCGAGTGATACCAAAAATATCACAAACATCAAAGTTAAAAAAATTCAATACTTGACAAAAGCAAAGCAACTAACAAAAAAATTTAGAGAAAGCTAGTAAGAAAAAATGGCACAAATCTTGAGCACATGCTCAATAAAATTAACCATTATAGAAAAAGACAAAGACAAAGAAGCAAGGACAAGCATGTTATCTTCCTTAAGAACACATGCTGCACATATAATCAAGTGATTAATATTACAGTTTACATTAAAAGAATGTGACCAGCCTGGAAGAAATATAATATCATGTTTTTTTTTTATGACAGTTTATGGGTTTGAAGATGAAAAGAAAATAATCACATGGAAGAATGTCAAGAAACAGCTCTTGTGTTTGTTCTCTTCTCCAATCCAATGAGAGACATTCCTAGAATAAATTAGACAAAAGGAATTCCTACTCTCTATATCATAATAGCAAAACCAATTCAATTTAGCTTTTAATTACTCAAAACATCACAGAATCACAATCTAGTTCAAAATTGTTTATCATAGGATATACAGAATTTAATGGTATTCGTTTTTTTAGTTGTTATTATAGTTAACTACATGCTATTTACACTAAACCATTCAACGGTAACATTATGTAACGATTACAAGACAGAAGACTTAGGAAAGCTATTTAACATGGAAGTAGACTAACCTTATGAGGCCTACTAGAGGAAGTTTACCCACTGATCGCTTTAGAAATGAAATCGAGGATTACAATAAACAGATTCAGAAGAGAAATGTGTCAGTTTGACAAATCCAAATCAAAAGTAGAGGCATACACATTTAAGTAATCTGTGTTTCATGTAACATGTGAAATGAACAACAAACCTTAGCAACAAAGCTCGGGAAAGAAGAATGCATGTGGTACAATATATCAATATACGACACATGGTTTGATATAATTGCCCCAGGCCTTTCAGGCTCTTCAGACTCCTCTTTCGCCTGCCAATTCAAAACAGAAACAAATAAAAAAAAAAATTGGAAATAAGTAAAAAAGAGAAACAAATATTATACCACACAAATCCTGGTGAACCCAATCAAAACCCAAAACACAAACCCAACCTTACTAACACATTAATGTGAAAACTAGCATTAACCCACAACAACTACAACCAATTTTACTACGAAAAACTAAATAAACGTGTCACTGAATATGATTAGTGCCGCTTTAATAACATAATAAATAAATATCTAAATCATTTTTCGCGATAAGTGTCATTCAAGTAATAGAAAAAAATAAAAGGGCCCACAATAAAAGTCTGATTAATCTGTCGAGAATCCATAGCCGATAACAATAACATAGTAAAAGAAAGTAACAACGTATGATACTATGGGAATTAAGGATTTGATTACCTGAGCTGTGGAGTCAGGAATTCGATAAGTCTCTTTGATCCAATAGAATCCAAAAACGAAAAGCATGGCTCTAGAGAGTGACCTCCCACACTGAACAATCACAGTTCTTCTCCACCCACCCATGTGAGCGTAATCTTCTTGCCCATCTTCTTGCCCTTCTTCTTCTTCTCGATTCGGAGCCGAGAACAGCGTGCAAATCCTGCAAATCAAGTAATACAAGACCAACACAGTCGTCGCCAAAACCACGCGCAAGGGAACGAGCGTGACCAGCGCGATGCCGAGGAGGAACTTCTCGCCCAACGGGAGCTCGCCACGTCCCATTGTGCCGTACACGTCATGCCGAACGTAGGCAGCGAATTTCTTCTCGAGTTCGTCGAGGTTGTCGCCGCTGCTGTTGCTGCTGTTGTGGCTGTGGTGGGTTTCGGAGTTTTTAAGGAGCGGAACGTCGTCGTTTGTCACTGTGGGTTGTAGCGGCGGCTGCGACGGCGGTGGTTGTTGTGACAGTTGGGATTTTAGATCTTTGAGTTCGGTTTCCATTTTTTTTTTTTTTTTTTTTGGGCTTTTGGAAAAGAAAAAAATAAAACCCCCTGATAAAATTACTGGATAGCCATTTGGTTATATGATAGATCTAAAAAAAGCATAAAAATAAGGATTATGATGGGCTTGATTAAAATATGTGTTAACATGTATGAAGAGGTGGAATTTAAAATTAAATGGTTTTTTTTTTTTTTTGGTGGTATTTTTATAGGTTATGATGAATTTATTGAATGGATGAGGAATAGGATTGGATTTGGGGTTTAGAGAAAAACAGTGGGTTTTGTTTTGATTTGTGAATTAAGGTTTGTTGGGGATGGTCAGAAAAACATAGAAGGATGCCAAGTGTGTAACAGTAAAGTGTAAACCCAATCCTGGGACCAATTGAAAGTCACAAGCTGGAGAGCTATAATGGATGTTCTATAAAATTTCTATTCCCAATATATTCTTGTGAGTTGTGACGCTATTTTCGCATCTAAAATGCTAATCCAGACAGTGTTGCTAGCTTGCACATCGATCTTTATCTCTCTTTCTTTTTTCTTTTTTTTTCTTTTTTTTTGCTGAACGTGATGGATGCTATACCATACTATACTATCACGAGTTCTATCATGATAAGAAATATTTAATAGGATTTTTTTAAAAAACAATTGATAAGTATCTTCTTGTATTTTTGGGTTAGTTTAAGAAATAAATTGGGCGAAAGTAACGTGCACTTTATAAAATTGTACCTAGTCAAATAAGCTAATAACAACAAAGTTTGATTTTGGAGTTTGCTCAACAGATTAGTTAAAAATATTGTAAATGATCAATTCATAGTATACTGATTTATGCTCAGTCATTGGTTATCACAACCTTCCTACTTTTCGTGAGTTTATGACCTATTGTAAACAAAATATATGGCACTGAGCACAGAGATAAACAAAGTTCAAATAAGCTATTGTCCAAAGTAATCAAATCATTTTGTGGTGCTCATGCTTTGTAACCCCAGTTTCTCTTTCCCTCGCAATCGAATCCAAATCTTATGTCCTACTTTTTCTGCTCTACTTTATATTCTACTAATAAATACTTACCATGTGTTAACTTAATTAATTAAATACTATCATTATTAATTTATTAATATTACTATTATTAATTAATAATAATATTTAATTAATTAAATTAACACGTAGTAAGAATTTATTGATAAAATATAAAATAAAGTTAAAAAAGTGAAATAAAAGATTTGGACTACTCACAACATACCTACTTTTTAGTAAAAAAAATTTTCCAAAAGTCTCTAATGTCATCCATTAAAATTTTAAACAACTAAGAGCAGTTGCACCTTTCAAATCATTACAAACAAAACCACTAGTAAAAAAGAAATAAAACTCGGCTCACTAAAGTGGGCTTCGCTTAATCTTTGTTCGTCTTAGATAAGATTTAAGGATCCTGATTGAAAGGGACACATCCACCTTATCGAAATGAGTGAATTTTTTTTGTCGTAGTAACAAGTGTCCTTAGAACATTAGTTAACAATTCAGTTAAAAAAAATTTTATGAGAAAAGTAAAAAAAAAAAAAACAATTAATATTTTGATAACTTTTTTCATTTCTCATAAAAATAATATCAAAATTTTTTTAAAATAAATTATTAACCAATACTCTAAGAGCATTCGTTAACATTTCTCGTCTTTTTTTCACCATGGTGCATGTCAGGCGGGTATTATGACATCAAAATTTCTGATTACCTCTATTCTTCCCACTGATATTGACTTATTTCCTGTAATTATTAATAACTTTGTTAGAGCATTCCCATCAAGAATTGCAAAAAATTTAGCATTTACCCTCTCAAATCTCAATTTTATAACATATAACATACCACTTTACAACACCCTCTCCATCAAAACTTCTATTTTTTTTATCACTTCATTTAAATATTCATACTTTATCATTTTTTATTCTTTTTTATTTAAATATTCATACTTTATCACTTCATTTTAATATAAAAACTGCCATGGAATAAAAAAATATTTTTTGTTTTAAGATTTGTGCTACAGTGAGGTTGTATTAATACAATCCCACTGTAGCTGAATTGCAAATTAAATAGGATATAGGATTCTTGATGGAGGGTGTTTTTTTGCATTTATAACATTTAGTATGTTAAATTTTAGCATTTATAGCATTTGCCCATTTTAATGAGAATGCTCTTATAAGAGTTTCACTAACACATCTTTTAAAATAAATATTAATAAATCATTTTAAGAAATATTTTTATAAAAGATTGAAAAAAATGATATAATTTTATTCCTCGAACAAGACAACAACTCATCCCAAGCTGTTACATTCCACGCTTGTACTATAATTTTGGCTTTTCATACTACTGTGTTTGTGACTTTGACGTCTGGGAATTACAAAGGAATCAATTCTTTCTTTTAGTATTAAACTTTGCTTTTCAAATCATTCAATGGTGACTTGTTTTAATGGAGTGTTCACTAACGCAAATGGGGTGTATTGTTTCACGCCTTCACCAACCTTGATCATAGGCGAGTGCTTTAATGGTATTTGTGATACTATAGAGCATAGAGTTGTTATTAGGGTAAAGGAATAAATCCATAGCCGAATTAAAATCCTAATTGATGGTTAAATGAATGGTTCAAGTCTTGTCACGTTGTCAATGTCTAAACCATTTAACTCTTTGTAGTTAGAATTTTTAGAGTATCATGATAATAGGATCTTGTTAATAAGTACTTTTAAGACATTTGTTAATAGATCATTTTAATTTTAATACTACTTTTATAAGAAATATAAACAGATTTTAAACAAGTTACTTGCTCTTTTATTTTTCCATGAAAAAATTTCTTAAAATATTTTATAAACCAATGTCTTTAGAGCATTCGTTAACTTTTAGGCCAAAATTGAGAATTAACAGTGTTTTCCAAACAATATAATTAGTAAGCACTGTTTTCAAACTATATTTTTTTACTAACATTTCGAGTCTAAAAGACCCAATTTTCATAGTCTGATCACGTCTGATATGGCATTTTTTTCTCACGTGACGTCCACCTGAAAATCGAGTCTCTAAGACTCGATTTCCAGAAATACTCAAAAAAAAAAAAAAAAAATTAAGTCCAAGCCATTCCTGAAATACCTAAAAAAAATTTTAAGAAATCACCACCTACCATTCCTTCTCTCACCCACCTTCCATCTCTCCCATAACCCACCGGCACCACCCACAGATCGGCGCCACCCACAGACTCCACACCACTAACCATTCCTTCTCTCACCCACCATTCCATCTCTCCCAAAACCCATCGGCGCCACTCACAGACCGGTGCCACCCACTAGCAACGCCACCCACAAGCTAGCGCCACCTACTAGCGACGCCACTCACAAACCAGTGCCACCCACCAACGATGCCACCCACAGACTCCACACCTTCTCCTTCCTCTTGTCTCTCTCACAAAATCCATCAGGATCTAGGTGCTAAGCGGCGGCTTGGGTTTTTGGTGGCTACTCTGATTTTACTGGTGACTGTTTTGATCTTGTTGCCGCTAGATTTGCTGGGTTGTTGGATTTTTAGATTGGATTCTTTGTTTGTGGGTTTTCTTTTCAAGTTTTTGATCTGGTTTTGTGGATATTTTTGCCTTTCTAATATGAATTTTTGGGTTGTTGGTGGTTTTTTTTTTTTTTTTTTTTTTGTGGTTGGTGGTTGGTTTTTTAGTAGTTGGTGGTGGTTTTTTGAATCTTTGGTAGAGGCTGGTGGTGGTTTTGATGGCTATCTTTTGAATAATTGGTGGTGATTTCTTAATTTTTTTTTTTTTTTGGTATTTCAGGAATGGCTTGGACTTAAATATATTTCTTTTTTTTTAGTATTTCTGGAAATTGAATCTTAGAGACTCGATTTTGAAGTGGACGCCACGTGGGAAAAAAATGCCACATCAGACGTGATCAAACCATGAAATTCAAGTATTTAAAACTCGATTTATAGCCCAAAATTAAGTTTTTTAGACTCGAGATGTTAGTAAAAAAATATAGTTTAAAAATAGTGTCTACTAATTATATTATTTAAAAAACACGGTTAATTCCCAATTTTGGCCTTA
Organism: Lithocarpus polystachyus; assembly: GCA_033629205.1. Lineage (NCBI taxonomy): Eukaryota > Viridiplantae > Streptophyta > Magnoliopsida > Fagales > Fagaceae > Lithocarpus > Lithocarpus polystachyus. The sequence continues at coordinate 8,645,317 of CM066163.1, read as the reverse complement.
ACTTTTCCCTTAAACTATTGTATGTCCTTCCACATCTAGCCGAGTTCTTGAACTAATTGTTTGGAGAAAAACTCATTTGCAATTTCACATTAACTTTACTCTCCAATTTCTACAAATTTCTACAAACAAGTAAACCGCTAAAAGAAGGTTTTGCATTTTAAGAGCCAATAGGCCCAATAGCGACAAACTGGAGAAGGCTGTAAGGCGCAGCTTAGTAATGCCTTGGACTGACGCTTTTGACAAGTAAAAAGCCCATTGTGAAAAGGAACAGCTCAGAAAACTGAGAAACAACCCAATCTGAGAAAGGCTCAGAAAACTTGAAAAACGACCCGGACCCAGAAAATAATTTTGGGTACAATAATTTTGATCGGTTCAAAAGTATAAAGATTTCCTCCAAACCAGGTTGATACACCGTTTATTGAATCACATAATTCATTAAATTATTTAAACAAATCACATGACTGTTAAATAAAGATGCGACATGATTAAAAGCATAAGTGATTATTGAGTGGCTCTAAAATGAAATGGCCAAAAGCAGGGGAGCATAACAGAGAAGAAAAGAAAAAAGCATGAATGCACATGCGAGCACATACACTTGAATATTCAAGTTGGGACATGTGCCTTATCAGTTACAGTAAAACGAAGTTGGCCATCATAGAGCAGCAGACATTGATGGAAGAAACTATGGAAGCATATGTTTGTCCACTTTGAGAGATGAACATTACCACTTACCAGTACTGACAACATGGATGTATGCTTGGCAAGACAAGACAGTCATTGATGCACATGATACATTATTAAGGGTCCGGTTAATGTGCCCTACATGATAAATTATTAAGGCCACGTTAACCTATTTATATTTTTTGAGAAATTTTCTTGAAAATTAAAAAAGATGTCAGAATTTTTTTAAAAATGATAAATTATTGTGTGCTTAAGGGCACACATTAGCAAAATTCAATTATTAAAATCATTTTCAAATATTAGTACATTTAGTCTTTAGAAACCCAAAAAAAAAAAAAAAATATATATATATATATATATATATTTATATACAGGATTGTGTCGAAATTTGCCACTTGAGCCACGGAAGAATCTCTGTCTACTTTTGTACAATGCAGTGATGAAACATGGAAGTTGGCCTTACATCGTTGACAAAAGTTTCCTTCAGTGAATCATTTTGTTTTTTTTTTGTTTTTTGTTTTGGTTCATGCTCCAAGAGTGTTTACATGCACAGGAAACAGTTCTTTATCAAGTACTACAGGACGAGTGCATTGCCTTTACAATTCCTCACTTTTAGAGCATTGTTACGAGTAAATTTTATTGTATCTTATTTTACCATCTTAAAAAGTTACTTTATGAATTATACAATACCATTTTACAATATATTCAGTATTTCAATTTTTATTTTCTTATTCTATTCATTAAAATAATATATCTACACAATAAATATATATGTATATATATTTTTTTTTGTTTTTTCCCAATTTTCTCCTCCACCTTCCCTCAACCTCTATCACCACGCCTCCACTGCTTAGTCACCATCACTGTACCTCCACCATGCCCACCACGCCACCACTACCCACCGCCCACCAAAATTCCACCGGAATAAAACCCATATTAAAAAAAAAAAAAAAAAAAAAAAAAACGCAAAATCCAGAAGAACTAGAGTCCAACCATGCAGAATCCAAAATCCAACTAAAGTCCAACCAATTGGATTTACCCCATCAGAAATCCATAGCAAAACCCATCTGAATCCACCCCCATCTCCACCACGCACGACCTCGCCATGACCTCGCCGTGACCCACATCGATCTCCACCAAACCCATCACCAATTTGAGCAACCCAGAAACCCAACAACACCAGACCCAAACACTAGCGATCTCCGACGACCAACAAAACCCAGCAACATCGAACTTGAGAGAACCACAACCCACAACCCACTTCAGCCATACCCACCTCTTCCTTTAATCACCGGTCACAGCTAAAAAAAAAAAAAAAAAAACCCACAGAACCCACTGATCCACTGGCGTGGAGGCCCCACCACCGGCACAAAGAGAGAGTGAGAGTTGAGAGCAATTCAGAGAGAGAGAGAGAGAGAGAGAGAGAGGGAGACGAAATGTGAGGAAAGAGAGAGAGAGTAAAGAAGTCTAACATAGAGGAGAGAAAAATAATAAATCAAATTAAAAAAACATATCCAATAGTCTACAGTGCCATTCTACATGTAGAATAGCACTGTAGTAGCAAGATTGTAAAAAAAATTTACAATTATGAGCATTTGTAATTTCGGATGTAGGAGGTTTTTGAGGGAAAAATGCTAAATAAACCTTACATATAGCATTTAGCATTCTGGATGCGAATGCTCTAAAGTTAGATGTATTGCATTCTCACTAATCAGAATTTGGATTTTCACCTTAAGATTATAAAATATTTTTGTTTTCAATTAGCAAGATTCAAATCTAATCTTTCCCCAGCCCACCTCTTTATCACCAGAGCCAAGGGAACAGTGATGAGTACTAGAATTGAAATGTTGAAAGACTGCTAATTGTGCCCAGAAAACAGAGCAAGCAAACAGATATACAGTTAGTCCAGTTTAAATAATCATGTTTCATTAGCAGCAGCAACTTCCAAAGGCAAGGCTCTAATGTAGCAACAACCATGGGAAGGTCAGGGAAACTAGTGTTAGAATCAACAGGGCAGAAACTCTAGAAGTCTGCCTGAATGTATAGGAGAGGACCAACCTTAAATTTCATCTTTAATCAGTCAAGCTGAACAAGAATCCTAGGTTAAGCTAAGTTAGGTGCAGACTCAACTCAACCTATATAGGTTGAGAATTAAATACTACAAATGCAGTGTGATAGAGGCAAAGACACAAGTGTCCAGCAAAAGACATTATAGAATGTGGATGCAACATAAATGCCAACATCCAAATTCTGTGATCTCAATCTAAGATGCTTTCACTTCTTTGCAAAATTATTAGGTGAAGCAAATGTGCCTGCTAGGCTTTAATTAATAATCAGAGAGCAATAACAGCATTGAACCGAAAAGTTGAACTGAGCTCTTGTTCAGATCTGAGTGTCATGTAGCCATATCAATGTAATGCAGTAGCCTGCATAACACAAATGAAATAATCGAAATCCTACACACCCCCCACACCACTTCCCCCCCCCCCCACCCCAAAAAAAAAAAAAATTTGTGCAACATTTGGAGAGGAGAGAATGATCCTGTTGAAAAAGCCTTCATTTCTAGATAAGGTATTCAACATAAAACGAAGGCTTTGCAAATTGCAACTCATTAACAGAATAAAGATGTTAGAAGCCTTCATTTCTAGATAAGGTATTCAACATAAGACAAATACTTTGAACTCATCAACAGAATAAAGATCTTGGCAAAACTGAAGGAGAGGAATCCACTGAATAGTGAGTGCAGGAACCTCCCAAGGCAACCACCCAATTGGAATTGGACACCATCTAGTTTTTTTTTTTTTTTTTTTTTTTTTTGGGGATTGGGGGGTGAGGTCACCATCTAGTTGCTTAAAAAGCCTTCCATGGTTCCACCTTCTACAATTTTCTGAATCACAATTTATCTTAAATAATCAAATAACCATACTATAATTGAAGACACCCATTTAAAGTATCTTTCACCTTTTTCATGGGACCAAAAGCTGGAAGAGAAAGATATTGGAGTGAAAAATATTTTGAAGAATATAGCATTATAATATGAGAAGGCCTTGAGAGGTCAAGTGCCTTCTACCTGAAGCAGCATACCGCAAGTTTGAGTTCAAGAATCAACATCTCCCAGGCGATGTCAAGTGCCTTTCACCCAATGCAGCACATGCATGTTCAAGTCCAAGAATCAAACTCTCCAAAAATATGGCGGCAAGGCTATCTACCAGCCAGCTTCCCTAGACTCCACAGAATTTGGAGTTGTGTGCATTGGGTACAATCTTTTTTTTAATACGAGAAGAACATGGAGGGAGAAAGAGAGACAATGTGAGAATTGTTTACCTTACTATTCTACTCTTGTAATTATAACTAAAACATGTTTCTCTAATGTCCCAAAAAAACGAAAACTAAAAACAAAACAAAGGAATTAATATGACATTTTCCATTTCAAATTCTTTTCTTCCATCCAATTACAGCTGAGCTAACTAGAACCTAAAAGCTCTGCACCATCTCAGCTACACCTTTTAATTTATTGAATAATACAAATTATAACGATCCACTATCTGTGTACAGTTTTATTCATCAGTAAATAAATTATGGGCACTGCATTAAAAATCCTGGAATTCAAAATCCACATAACAATATAAGAAAAACCCAAATGCCCAGCAATCATACCTCATTGAAAAAAAAAAAAAAAAAAAAAAACAAATTCAAGGCCACCAAACTCAGCAAGAAATCCAATTCTTGTGAGTACTAATCAGAGCCGATACAAGACCAGCACACGAGAGCACGAACGGAGCCGAAAGCCTGCCTTTCCCGTCACGAATATCGGCCAAAGCCATTAACCCATCAGCGAAATCTTGAACAATTGAGAGCTTCTTCATTACCTTCTTCTCCTTTATCTTCTTCAATTTCTGTTCCTCTTCATTGCACCCAATTCCACTCACAATCGAAATCTCAATGCTCGTTTCCAAACACGCCTCGTCCTCAATAAGTCCCTTTAAATCCTTGAATTTCAAGGAGATGCTGCCTATGTACCCAATGAACTCAGCCCAAGCACTGACCTTTTGCAATCTCTGCGAGTGTTTGGCATCGATCAAACCCGATTTCGATAGCCAAATAAACTGTTCGACGAAATAGTACAAGCCCTCGCCTCCATAGGCAATGAGAGAGAGCAAGAGATCTTGTTTCGAATAGAAATGGGAGTTTCTCAAAGCGTTCACGTCCTGAACGAACTTGCCGAGTCGGAAGGCCTTGCGACTCAGTCCCACGCTGGACTCGAAGCTCCTGAGTCGGCCAGTTAGGGTTAGGGTTTCGGGGAGAGCCGAAGAGGACAGAACTATCTTCGTGGCGTAACGAGAAATCTTGAGGAGCTTGTCCACGCCATCGCGCTTTGCGAGATAGGCTTCGAGGTGGTTCAAGAAATCTCTGTCTTTGATTGGCTGTGAAATTTGGGGTTTAGGGTTTTGAGAATTTGAAGCTTTTGAATTCGAATCCATGGAGTTTCAGAGAGAAACTGAGACCGAAGACTCCGTGTCTGTGTCTCAAAAGCTACAAAAATTTAAGAGTGTGTGCATCGCCTGGAACGACATCGTTTTTTCGTTTTACAGTAATGGGCATGAGTCATGACTCATGAGATTATTGGAAAAGTTCCATTATTGTTGGCAATGGCAACGGTGCCACAGATAAAATAACTTTTTATGTGTAAATTACTTCTAAATTACTATGTTGACAACATATTGTAATTATTTTTAAAAAAAATTAAATTAGTATAAAAAATGTAATTAAACTTTTGTGTGTACGTAGCATTGTTGTCTACTAAGAGTTTTAGTTAAACTTGTTTTGTTACATTTTGCCAGTTTTTGGCATTTAGTGTTCAAACTCTCTCTATTCTCAACCATTTTTGTGTAAAGAAATCCGACGCATCAATTGTACTGGATACATTAGAATGTAGACACGTATTCACATTCCAAGTTCAACGCCCTAATACACTAGATACAAACTGTGCCCTAAGAAAAAAATTCCATGTATTATTTTCCTTTCTTTCTTTTTTTTTTTTTTTTTTTTTTTGAATTTTTTTAACTAGATTGCAAGACTTGTCAGGCCCAAACCATCTCTATTCGATGGAGGGGAAAAACCCACTCATCGAAGAGATGGGTTTGGACCTGTTCGAGGGCCCAGCCAGCAAGATTATGAGCGGGAAAATTAAAAATCTGAGGGCATCTAAAGATTCCAAATATGTGTCGTCAAACTGACATGTACTTTTAACACTTTTAACTTAGAGTCCTTTTAGTGCCACCAAAAAATTCACAGAGAAAGCCACAACTCACCCATGTGGGGAGTTGTGGTTTTTTTTTTTTTTTTTTTGTGGTACAAGACTTTTCCTTTAACTTATTAACTTGCACGCAGCTCCTTTTTCCCCCATTGGCCCCTTTCTTGTAAAGATATGGGGCCAATTCCCATCCGTTCATCCCCATTCCCCACCTCTGTGTTGAAGTATGGGGAAAGAGATGGGCTTGGGCTTGGGCCTCCAAAGTTCATTTGTAAAGTGTTTTGAATTTTTTTTTTAATTTTACTAATATGTGCTTTAAGAGCATACAATAGTAAACCAATTTTAAAAAAAGTTTATTGGTTCTCAATAAAAAATTTTTCAAAAATGAATTCAATAGCAACTGTTTTAAATTTTTTTCTTTTTATGTGAAGTTTTCTATTTTTCAAAGGATTCAATTTTCAAATAGCTGAAAATAAACTATAATAAATGGTCACTCAATCTCCTTTGGGTAATAAAGTTTCTTATTAATTCAGGAAAAAAAAAACACACAATTTTTAGTTTAGTTGATTATTTTATTCGCTTATACGTGAATTCTGTTGGCTTAAAATAAATATTTTATGACTATAAGTTAATGTTTGAATCTTGAATTCTTTTATAATGATATTATTTTTTTTTATCACATATAATGAAAACTTTTTTTTTTTTTTGAGAAACACACACACACACACACACACACACACACACACATATAGGAGACAAGAGATGAGATAAGGGATTACACTCACACGCCAACACCAAAACTGCATGCTAATGAAAACTATTTTGATTATGAGTAAAGGATATTAACCTTTTCATGAGCATGTTATAAGGCATTTAATGTCATTCTCAAAAAAAAAAAAAAAAAAAAGGAATTCAATGTGTATGTGTTTAGTATCATATATTTTGTTTACAATTTGTCACATGGCAAAAAAAAGGGGTACGTTGTTTAAGAAGGTTAACAGTTAGACAAAAATGTAGTCATCTTATTATAAATGGATCCACTATAAATACACATAGGAGTGCCTCCTACTAATAGAGTGCTACATGGATCCTCAAATGCTGTGAAAGTAGGCAAGAGTTAAGTTAGAGTGTTTATTGTAAGCAATACACTACATGGACACTCGGGTATAGAGAAGGGTGGCCGCATGCACCTTGCAAAGACTAGGAGATAAGATATATGGGTGTGTTTAGATACCGCTTATTTTGCTGAAACTGAAAAATTATTACTGAAAGTACTTTGAGATAATACAGTAAGACCTATGAATAGTGCCAAAAAGTGCAGTAGGACCATGAATAGTAGTAAAAATAAGTTGAATAGTAAAATAATTTTAATATTTAATCCTAATCCAAAGGCACACATAGTATAATCAAATTCATGGAAGAATGTGGGTAAGGAAGTTAGTCTAGGAGATAAGATTCGCATAGGAACTTGGAATTTGGAGTCTTTAACATGGAAGCTATTGTAAATAGTAGATGCAAAGACTAGGAGAGAGAATGAACATAAATGTACATTCCTAGGACAAAGTGTGTAGGTGGGAAATTGAACATACAAAACAAAATTATTTTTATAGGTTATGCTAACGAGTGTCCTTAGGGCAAAGTGTGTAGGTGGGAAATTGAACATACAAAACAAAATTATTTTTATAGGTTATGCTAACGAGTGTCCTTAGGGCATTAGTTAACAATCCAGTTAAAGAAAGTTTTTATGAGAAAAGAAAAGAAAAAGTAATTAATGTTTTGACAGTTTTTTCATTCCCCATAAAAATGATGTTAAAACTTAGCTAAAATATATTGTTAACCAAAGCTCTAAAGGCATTCGTTAGCATTTTCTTATCTTTATATAGGAAAAGATAAAAATAAAACTAGGATAATCATAGACAAAAGTCGTTAAAGTTAATTAAACATGTTTTAGCAGAAAAATACAATTAACATCGTTAGTATTTATGCTCCTCAAGTAGGATTGAAAGAATCCATTAAGCAAAAAATTTGGGAGGATATAGATGAATTTGATTCAAATTAAACTGTACAAATTACCATATAATTAAACTTATGAGTCACAAAAAAAAAAAAAAAAAAAAAAAAAAAAAAAAAAAAACAAACAAACAAAACAAAACAAACCAAACAATTGAGGAAGCAGTGTAGGACAATGGCAATGGCGGGCTTGAAAGTTGAAACTTCCTCTTTTTTTTTTTTTTTTTTTTTTTACAATTCAATAGTTATAACAATGGCATAAACAAATTTAAATCATAAACATTTTTGTTATAAATATCATGAGCTACTAGTTAAGTTTCAAAACTCTTGGCCATCACCACTTTAATTTAAGAAAAAAATAATACTAATTTCCCCCACAATGATATTTGGGGGAATATATGTCTTAGATATTTCATTGTTCCTTGGCCAAAAGACCTCCTACACAACCCTGCATACCTCTTTCACCTCGCTAAATCAAATACGGTCTCCAAAAGAGCGCAAGATATAGAAGAGGAAGATGGAATTACGTACAACTTTTTTTTTGAGAAGAGTTACGTACAAATTAATTAAACATGTACATAGTTACAAAACGTTATGACACTACACGACACAATTACAGTGAAAGAAATGGACGTCACATAATCACTAAGAACACTAGCATTGGGGGTGTAAACATTCTCCAGTTGCTATTTTGCAACTCAACTCTTTCAGCACTAGTATTGGGGGTTGTAAATACCCCCAGTTACAATTTTGCAACCCAACTTCTTAAAAGCTTGCAACATCCCAGTTACTATTCTTAAAATTTTATTCCAACCGGCTATATATTGTATATGCACAACCTCGCTATAGCTGGTTCTTAAAACTAAATATAACATTTTATTATATACAGTATTTTTCTCTCTCCTTTTTGTAAAAGAATTCTGTTAACGGGTACTGTACAGCATTTGTTAATGTGATAAAATTTAAAATAAATTATTTACATTTTTTTAGGAATATAAAAAAAACTGAATATGTATTAAATATATGTCAGTTTAAATAGAGTATTGAAAAAATTAAAGTACACGTTTGTCAATTTTCAATATAGATGAGATTTGTGATAGATCATAAATGAACCACAGTTGGTTCATTAACCAGTGCTGACTGGCACCTGTTAACAAAGCCCTTTGTAAAAAATGGTCATGTTAACGAGTGCTCTTAGGGCATTGGTTAACAATTTATTTTAAGAAAATTTTATCACTACTTTTATGGAAAATAAAAATAAGCTGTCAAAATATTAATTTTTTTTTCTTTTCTTATAAAAACTTTTTTTAAATGAATTATTAATCAATGCCCATTTCTCAATAAAAAAATATTAACTCTCTCTCTCTCTCTCTCTCTCTCTCTCGCCCAATGTTTCCGTTGCTTGCGGCAACGGCTTGAAGATTGATGGTTGTTTCTGGGCCAATGGGTCTCTGCTTTGATCGATGGTCGTTTCTGGGCGACCGCCACTCAACCCAACCTCTAAACCTTCTACCCATTTTTCCCTTCACACACACGCTCTCTCTCACGAGTCACGAACCTAGATTTGCTCTCTCATTTTCAACCGAACCTAGCCAAGCACATTAATCCATTTCCCTCCTCTTTGTCTGCATCTCGAAACTAAAGGGTATGTTGAGTGTTTGGTGGGTATTTGCTATTTGGTAATGGTGGTGTTTGATTGGCGATGGTGGTTGGTGGTTCGTTAATGGGTTTGGTAGTGGCAGTGGCAGTGAGTATGGATCTCGATGGTTGTATTTGTGGTTCAGTGGGCATGAAATTTTATATAAATTTTTGGGTTTGTGGTGTGTCAATGTTGTAATGGTGGTGGCTGGTAATCTATGGGTTGTTTTGGTTCAATGGTGGTAATGCTAGTGGTGGCTGGTGCTATAGGGTTTTTTTTTTTTTTTTTTTTTTTTTTTTTTTTTTAATTCTGTTGGTAGGAGGTTGTTGGCTTTGGTGGGTTGTCGAAAGTGGTGGTGACTGGTGATTGCTGGTCGTGGGTTTGATGGGGAGAGAAGTGTGGATAGTTGTTTATCTGTGTATATTAAGAGGATTCTGAAAGTTAGTTATTGCTTTTTTTCCTGTTAAAAATATTCCTAAATTAATTAACCAATAACTTAAAAATGAGGTTAAAATAGTAAATTGGCAAAAGAAAACTAGTTATTATTTTTTTTACTGTAAAAAATACCCTTACCTAAAACTTAAAAATGAGGTTAAAATAGTAGTAAATTGACAAAAATAATAAATTCCTACTTCTACGTTGAAATGCCTTTGTGCTTCTAATAAACTTTTACTTTTACGTTAATTTAAATTCTTACTTCTACTCACTAACTCCCTACAAAATAGGATTACTTTTTTGTTAGTTTTAAAACTCTTCCAATTTACAAAACTCACCCACGTATTCTTTTTTTTTTTTTTTGGTGATTGAAAAAATAGAAATCTCAAATTATAATAAATTCAAATTATTAATTTTTACCCAAAAAATAAAAAAAGCATCTCACGCACGTGCTCAGAGACTAGTATTATATTATTATCTAATTGGGTAGCTTATTTTATTTTAATGAATTATGTGTAAAAATAGAAACTGAAATGTAAAGTGAGTTGCAAAATAAGTTAATAAAATAGATAGAGAGAGTTGCAAAATAAGTTAGTAAAATAGAACTTTTTTGGTATTCCGACGCTAATGCTTAATTACTGTATTATGATATTCAGAAAAAAAAAAAAAAAAAAAAAACCCATTATAACATGACATTCAACAAACAAAAAATTATTTTAAAAAAACCATTATTACATGACAGTTTGTACGTTTAGCTAAATGACAATATATACATCATTATTTTTATTCTTTCAGAGTCTACAACTCAACTACTCTTGTTCTAGTATGGGCCAAAATAGAGTTTTGACGTGGAACACTCTGTTCAATGGCCCAACGGACCTCATCCTTCGTCGTATATGCCATTACGTGGGTTATCTCGGAACAGAAACCTTTCCATTCTACAGTTAAAAATTTTATTTCCTATAATATAACAAATTTTCACATAATCTAACAAATTGTTCAAACTTTAAAGGTTTGTATCATTTAATATAAATAATGAAATAGAGCAATTTCAAATGAAAAAAAAAAAAAAAAAAAGAGAAAAACACTATTTTAGTCCCTACATTTCAAGGTTATGGTCTATTGGTGCAAACATAATAATAATGGAAATAACACAAAGAGAAACTGAATAATATTTCTGAATATTATTAATATAAAAAAGAAATTACACAACACTATTTGGACTGAGGCGCGACACTCGCTCTCTTAAAGGAGATTTGATCCCTTGGTAGGCTAAACTTTGTAACCGGTGCAGATCTTCTCTGATTTGTCTCTCCCAGGATATAACAGCCCAACAAATGTTGTATGGTTAGAACAGCTTCTACACAAAGTGTTCAAGTTAAAAACTCCACTAGAAAGAACACCCAATTTATTCTGATTAATTAGGTCCACAAATGTTGTATGGCTAGAACAGCTTCTGCACAAAGTGTTCAAGTCCAAAACTTCACCAGAAAGAATACCCAATTTAGAGTATATGCTTCACCAGAAAGAACGCCCAATTTATTCTGATTAATTATGTCCATTATTCTGATGTAATGGGTGTTACAAGGTTAATTGTTGGACCTCCACTCTTCACCTCTTCTTTGGACACGTATCTAGCCCAATATTTGAAACAATTTATATTAACCCATTAATCACCACAATTAAAAAAAATAAAATAGTCTTTTTCCTTTTCAATTTGGGATTAAACATTTTCACTAATTCCTCATCTTCCATATTCACTCCCACATTTTTATATTTATTTTGTAACATTTATTCATTTTAATTACTTAATATTAAAATGCTCCAAGATAGTCAATTTAGTCCTTACATTTTGTTCACGGCCAGTTTGAACCTTTTTTTTTTTTTTTTTTCTAGCTCTCATTTGCATTATAATATTGCCACGACATTTCACTTTCTTATGTCAAAAACCTCAATGCCATGCAAACGAGTCATAGTGTCCGAACAGTTTATATAGTTTTTTACTTAAAAATATGTTAAAATATAATTATTTTTTGAAAAAGTGAAAAAAATATATTAAAAAAAGGTTTTAAAGAGTTTTACATAAAAACTAAAAAGAAAAAAAAAAACTATTGCTTATAGTCTAGTTTATGCTTCGTGGTTGCTTTTGCCATCATAGACTTCATTAAGGTTGCTCAATTTTGTGCATGCATGGCAACCAAAAATCCTCCTAGAACAAATATACATGAACGTTTTAACCCCTTGCCACGGCAATGTGCCTATGGCATCAAGGTTCCTCTGCATCTACACGACCTGTCAGTCACCCACAACATCATCTACCACAAAAGGCAATGATTCACACAGTTCTTGTCGGAAACTGTTTAAAACGTGATTTAATAAATTTAGTGGCGCTTCAGGAATTTTTATCCGGCTGTTTCTTAAGAAATATAAATTATACAATTTAATAAAAAGAAAAATTTATATATTAATAATAACAATAATAAAAAAACACGCAAATATATAAAGTTTATAATTGCCTTTTATGAGTTTTTATATTTTGAAATCGGTCCATGATAATTTTATTATCAATACTACAAGCTATATCTCTTTCAATGTATACAATCAAGCAATTATTCATCCACTAAATATAAAATTTAATTATAGAGCAAAATTTAATTTTATTAACATAAAAAAAAATTGAGAGTCTTCCTAATTTTTTTTTTTTTTTTGGAAGGGGAGACAAATAATTTTTTTTAAATTATTATGCCTTAAGGTGGCGCCGCCCTGCTAATAATGCTAGCTAGACTACTAGTACTCTCTGTCGTATAATAGAATCACAATACCGAATTGGACATAACATGACCGGACAGCCCTTTTATTTATAGATGATCGTACAACCTTTCATGGAGCGTCACAAGTATCCTAAGAGCATCCGTAGCAGCTGTTGCAAAAAAAATGCCATTTTGCAACACCAAAACCCTACTTTATTATTTTACCACATCATTTTACAATGTCTCATTTATCAGATGTTCTATAATTCAATTCTACACATTAAAATAATATTTACTACCTATTAAAATAATATATCCTCTCCTCTCACAACAGCCACGGCAACAACACCACCATCAACGCCGATCAACAACAACAACACCAGCAACAACACCAACAACACCAACAAAATCAATAGAAAAAATAGCAACAACACCAGCAAATTTCAAATCCAAAAACCTAAAAAAAAGAGGAAAAAAAAAATCAACAAATCTCTTGAGCTGGGAGGAGAGGGAAGAGAGAACTGAAGGTCGGCGGTGAGGGCCGTGGATGTCGGCGGCGAGGGATGGAGCATGAGGCAGCAAGATCGGCTGTGAGCTGTGGAGAATGAGGCGGCGAGATCAGCGGCGAAGACTGGCGAGATCGGCGGCGAGGACTGGAAAGTGAGGTGGCGAGATCGGCGGCGAGGACTGGAAAGTGAGGCGGCGAGATCGGCGGCAACTTTCTCCCGAGTGATCTTGAGCAAATCTCCCGGCGAAGAGGTAGAGAGCAACAGAGAGATGAAATGAAATGAGGTAGAGAGCAACAGAGAGAGATGAAATGAGATAGAGTCGGAGAAAGAGAGATATCCGTGAGAGAGGAGAGAAAAAAATGTAATAAAATAATATTATTTGATTTTGCCATGCCTGTCTGTACGGTTCCAAATTTATAAGAATATTGTAGCAAGTTGTAAAAATTTTGGCATTTGCAACATCTGATAAAGCATTGTTTTTGGTGTTTGGTGTTGCAAATGTGCCAAATATTTGGCATTTGGCACATTTGCAACATCTGATAATGATGCTCTAAGAGAAGTTGTGTCTCTCCTAACATTTGCAATCTTTGTCAAATATTATATGGATAACTTTTTAAACTTGAAGAGTAGTATTTTTTTCTCAGGAGTTGTATTTTTATCACCAATACACATGCCATATTAAGTATGGAATATTAATACATCACAATAATGTACTTCATATTCTATTTTTTTTAGTACGGAATATAAAGTTGTTGTATATAGGTATATACAAGGATAAATTGTGTAATAATATATATATATATATATATTGTGGGGGCCTGGATCCAGCTGCAATATTGGGCCTTGGGCCTGTCCGAGGACACCCAGTTAAGAAAGAAGTACCTGGCCTAACTCCCCCCTGACGTCCAAGCTACGCGAAAGAGAAAAGGACTTGTTCGAGGAGAACTTACTGCTCGGATCATCAAAGGAACGGCCGAGATGAATGTGCCAGCACCGGTCCTGATATTTCCGAGGAATCCCCTGACTTATATGGGCCAAAGGGGACAGGTGGCAACCAGGAGATATTTCACAAAAGGCTGCTGACACCGCATTTATGTGGACAGAACCCCTAAACAGTGCTACCTCGGTTTCTGCAACTCACAGAGTACTAAAGAGGGTGGCTAATGGGACAGGCACTCAAGTATACGCCTGGATGATCAACAAATGGAAGGTCCCGATTGTCTGAAAGGGACTATATAATAGGAGAAATCCACCATTGAAGCAAGAGGAGGAGAACAATCTCAAGAACTCCTGTAACAATTCTCATTGAACACATTTACTAGAACAAAGCTCCTCTAATTGTGCCGAGGACGCTCTTTCACTCGGTTCATCTCTGTTTGACCCACTAAAGTCTAGCTCTTCAACCCACTCTCTTACAAATTCTATTGTGAGGATACCTTTTACTCATTGGGCCAGAGTCAATCTCTCCTGTAAGCCCAATCTGTAATTTGTGCCCCTGCAATTGGTGCCGTCTGTGGGGAGAGCTTGTGTGATAGTGAGTGCAACGGTTAGGCCCCCATCAGCAAGAATCCTTGGGTAAAGCCACTATGGTGGCCAATTACTATGTAAACAAGTCACTACATGAGGCCAAGGTCTATACTTCGAGGGGCTGATTACATGGGGCAAAGCTCTAGGGGCTTTTGACATCGAATACATGCCTCGAGAACCTTTATTCTAGACAGTATATGTTGATGGTACAGCAAATCAAAAGGGCTCTGCGGTGGGGCTAGTTCTGTAAGTTTATAAGGTTGAAAGTGGGGGAAGATTCTTTCAATGTGAGACCGCTATAAGTTTCCTCGGTACTGTGCCCAGAGCCTTGCCGGGGAGTACAAAAGCATCTATAAGTTTCCTCGGTACTGTGCCCAGAGCCTTGCCGAGGAGTACAAAAACACCGCTATAAGTTTCCTCGGTACTGTGCCTAGAGCCTTGCCGGGGAGTACAAAAGCATCTATAAGTTTCCTCGGTACTGTGCCCAGAGCCTTGCCGAGGAGTACAAAAGCACCGCTATAAGTTTCCTCGGTACTGTGCCCAGAGCCTTGCCGGGGAGTACAAAAGCACCGCTAAAAGTTTCCTCGGTACTGTGCCCAGAGCTTTGCCGGGGAGTACAAAAGCATCTATAAGTTTCCTCGGTACCGTGCCCAGAGCCTTGCCGAGGAGTACAAATGTATCGCCCTAAGTCAATGCAGAGTCCTCGGACCACATTCTTAAGGGAAATTAACACTTCGTTTCATTTTACAAGTGTTCAAACAGAACTTAAGCGAATGTAGCGTCCTCGGACCTCACTCTTAAGGGAAATTAACACTGCGTTTCATTTTACAAGTGTTCAAACAGAACTTAAGCGAATGTAGCGTCCTCGGACCTCACTCTTAAGGGAAATTAATACTGCGTTTCAATTTTATAAGTGTTCAAGGATTCTGCGCGCGTTACGCGTACTCTTGGGTCAAAACCCCGAATTTCTCCTCGGATAAAAGAAATTTAGGGCTTTTGAGGGGCTATTGTGGGGGCCTGGATCCAGCTGCAATATTGGGCCTTGGGCCTGTCCGAGGAGGCCACTCGTCCGAGGACACCCAGTTAAGAAAGAAGTACCTGGCCTAACTCCCCCCTGACGTACAAGCTACGCGAAAGAGAAAAGGACTTGTCCGAGGAGAACTTACTGCTCGGATCATCAAAGGAACGGCCGAGATGAATGTGCCAGCACCGGTCCTGATATTTCCGAGGAATCCCCTGATTTATATGGGCCAAAGGGGACAGGTGGCAACCAGGAGATATTTCACAAAAGGCTGCTGACACCGCATTTATGTGGACAGGACCCCTAAACAGTGCTACCTCGGTTTCTGCAACTCACAGAGTACTAAAGAGGGTGGCTGATGGGACAGACACTCAAGTATATTCCTAGATGATCAACAAATGGAAGGTCCCGATTGTCTGAAAGGGACTATATAATAGGAGAAATCCACCATTGAAGCAAGAGGAGGAGAACAATCTCAAGAACTCCTGTAACAATTCTTATTGAACACATTTACTAGAACAAAGCTCCTCTGATTGTGCCGAGGACGCTCTTTCACTCGGTTCATCTCTGTTTGACCCACTAAAGCCTAGCTCTTCAACCCACTCTCTTACAAATTCTATTGTGAGGATACCTTTTACTCATTGGGCCAGAGTCAATCTCTCCTGTAAGCCCAATCTGTAATTTGTGCCCCTACACATATATATATATATAACCGAAACTTTTGAAGTTCTCACAATTTTTCACTTTTAAAATTAAATAGTGAGAGAGTCCTAACAGGAGTTTCTCTCTTTTTTCCTCATCATTTTAATTTATAATTTTTTTAATTTTTTAAACTAAATAGTAAGAGAGTCCTAATTGGAGTCTCTTTCTCTTTTTTCTTTAATTCTTAAGTTTTTTTTTTTTTTACATGAGTCTTTAAAAAAAAAAAAAACCCTAAAGTGAGTCCTTTTTTTTAAGAAAAAAAAAAATTTGAACGTGAGGTCTAATTAAAAAAAAAAAAATTATTTTTTTAATCTTAATTCTAACGTAAGTCTCTTAAAAAGTCAAAATATTTGGTTTTATATTATATATAGATAATAATAATAATGTAGCAAGTTCTAAGAATATGAGAATGCAATTTGTTGATTTACTATCAAGATAACATAGATTAGATTGGTAATAGATAGTAGATTTAATTGAAGTTGAGTATTATGTGAAGTCATCACCATAGAATAGTACACGTTGAAATGTGTTATGTGAAACTAATGATATGAAAGAAAAATAATTTTTCTAAATCATTATATTGAACAAAAAATTACTTATTTTCATTCATTTTCAAGTTATACATTTTTAAAAGTTAAGTTATAAACTTTTAAATAAAATAAGTACATTTAATTTTTATTTAACTATCCCATGCATCGCACGGGTTAGTGACTAGTAATAATATAAAGTTGAAGAGTATTCATTTGTAAAATGAATAAAGTGAAAATTCAAGTTTTGAAATTTTCTTTGTGAAAATTCAAGTTCCAGGATTTTTGATCGGTCGAGACTTCTCTTCGATCGATTAAGATGATGACTAAAAGTTTCTACCTATTTCGATCGAGATACGTGAAAACTAAATTTTTGTAAAATTTTCTAATAACTGTTCTGAATGTTTGAAAAAGTTTCAAATCTTGTGAATAGTTTTATGAAACCTTATAACTCTCCATTGATGCCTTTTGAAGGGTTATAACCCTATGGGTATAAATAGTGGTTCATGTTCATTTGATAACTAATTTCTAGTTATTTTCTCTTCCTAAAATTGTTTATAAGAAACATAAGAAATTCTATGGGTATTTTTCAAAATTACTATTTGTAAAACTCAATAAACTTGATTGTATCATGGGGACAAATTTGTAGAAACCCTTTAGCAATTTGAGCATGGGGACAAATATTATCTAAGAATAACATTCAATTGTACCTCCAAATCAATCATAATTTCTATTTACTTGATGTATTCATTTTGTTCTTTTTTTTATTACTCCTTGGTTTAGTAAAATCCCAACAAAAGTACATCACAATAATGCACCCAGTTATCACTCTAATTTTAGCAAAAAAAAAAAAATGTTATCATTCTCATACATATACTTACTCCCTCCTCAAAAAAAAAAAAAAAAATATATATATATATATATATACACACACACTTACCCATCTTGTAAGTGTTATTGATTTTGAATTAATATTAGCAGACGTTATAACAGAATGGGATACTAAATTTTTACTTAGTAATTAAATTTGGTTTTAAAAAAATCCCTAGAACTAAATCTATCAGTAAAAGTGGGTACCCAGTGCCAGAAGCATGAATTGAATCTGACACATGGAGAAATAGCCCTGGCTTTATCTTATCCTCTCATGTCATAATTGTGAAATTTTTATATATGCCAAGAAGCACGTGATAGTGAGAAGGACGTCTCCTACACACACAGAGTTCACAAGATACCTTCATTTTATTAGTACATAATTATTAAGAGAAATGTTAATGTTTGGTGCTTGTTAATGTTTTCTTTTATGGTCTTACTTAAAAAAGTGAAAAAAAATATCAAAAAATTATTAAAAAAATAAAATATTGTCAAAGACTACCAAAAGCTGTCAAAAAATTGCAAAAAAATTATTATTAACGGGCATTGTCTGGTGCCCATTAACATAACCCAATTATTAATTATGAAAAATTATAAAGTTATAAAGTATTTTATAAATTTTTTTTGGGTTGTGTACTTTTTTCAGTTTTATTGCAGCTTTATGTCATATTTTTGCAGTTTTTAGGTTGTGAAATCAGCTTTATAGAGAAAAAAATATATTAAAATAAGTTGTGGGTTAGTTTTATGTCTTTTTTTTAAATCTTTTTGTAATTTTTTTTTATCAAATGGGACCATATTAGTGAAATATTAACAAGCACCGTGCGGTGCTTGTTAACATTTGTCATTTTTTTTTACAAAGATAAATAGTTGTTGATAAATAAAAAAGGAAATATTAATGGATCCCCCTTAAGACAATGATTAACAATCCATTTAAAGTAAGTTTATATGGAAAAAGAAAAAAAATTGCCACGTCAATAATGTAAAATAATTTATAGATGTAGTATTGCTTATCAACTATTAAAGCATTCACATTAGTTTTTATAAGTTTTTCTATCTATTTAGTGTTAAAATCTATTTTTTCTATTTTACACCATCACTTTTCAAAAACACTCGTATCAAAATATCTATTATACCCACTATTTTATTTAAATAATATATATTTTTTTATTAATACTTTCATTTAGTACTTTCTCTCTCTCCTCTCTCATATCTCAAAACCCTCATGTATGGCCTCTCACGCCTCCAAAGCCTCACACCTTTCTCTCTTCACCGTTGTTGCTGCTACTGCTTATTCTTCTTCTTCCTCTTTGCAATTTGGGTTTGATGATTCTTGTATATGGGTTTGATGAGTTTGGGATGAGTTTGACAAAAGAATAGAGTCAAGGAAGATGGTAGAGGAAGAGAGAGAGAATCCAATGGGGAGAGGGTACAAGAAGAGAGAGAAGCGCCGAAAGGAGAAGTGAGAGAAAAAATAATAAAAAAATTAAAAGAGAAAAGTACAATAACCATGTATATTCACGTAATAAGAGCACTCACACTAGTGCTCTCAAATTGCTATATTGCTATAATATATAGCAATATAGCTCCTCAGACACAATTTCAGCTCCAGTAGTGGAGCTATTTTGCTATTTTTTAGCTCCACATGAACAGTGCACATCTATAAATAAATCTGCATTGTTCATCAAAGCTAAAAAAAATATTATTTTATTAACTCTCTCTCTCCTCTCTCATTTAAAAATTAATTTCTCTCTCATTCTTTCTTTCTCTCTCTCTCTCTCTCTCTCTCTCTCTCTCTCTCCAGCTTCTCTTCTTCTTCTTCCTTCTTCCTTCTTCCTTCTCATTTTTTTTTCTCTCCCTCAGCTCCACCGATCTTAACTCCGCCATCTCAATCGCCGATCTCAGCTCCGCCGCTCTCAATCGCCATCCCACCTCGCCGTCCTCCGTTGCTGTCCCACCTCGCTGTCCTCCATCTCTCCCTCATCGCCGATCTCATGGTTTTTTTTTTTTTTTTTTCCTGTTGTGGACTGCTGGTGATGGTGGTGGTGGTGGTGGTTGTGGCTGATGGTAGCCGACCCATCGCTGTCTGAACTCTCACCGATCTTTATCGTGGGTTTTTTTTTTTTTTTTTTTTTTTTTTTTTTTTTTTTTCCTGCTGTGAATTGCTAAAGTTTGCTGTGGTGGTGGTGATGGTTGTGCTGTGTTGGTGGTGATGGTTGTGCCGAAGTTTGCTATGGTGATGGAGATGGTTGTGCTGCGGTGGTGGTGATGGCTGTGCTGAAGTTTACTGTAAAAGTTTTTATTATTATTATTGTAGTAAGTTTTTTGTATTATTTTAATCAAATAGCTAAAAATATAGATGTATTGCTGTGAGGTGTAAGGAGGTAAAATAGATAAAGTGGTTTTTAAAGAAGTCAAATAGTTAAAATTTTAGATCCACTGCTGTGGATGCTCTAACGGTAGCAAAAATGTATATGAAAGAAAAGTAAGAGAAAAAATAATAAAAAATTAAAATAGAAAAGGACAGTAACCATGTATATTCACTTAATTACTGTTGAAAAATGTATATGAAAGAGAAGTGGGTGAAAAAATAATAAAAAATTAAAATGAAAAAGTACAGTAATCATATTCGCGTGATACCTATAGCAAAAATGTATATGAAGAATAATATTAATAAATTGATGTAGATAGTTTTTGAGCAAAATTATGCAAAACCGACCACTTTTTTTATTTCACACGTACGAGCGCTCTCAATCACATCAACAACCATAGTTCCGCATTGGAGAATGAAAGGGAATAAATCCTGCCAAATTAACAACAACATCAACATCAAAAAAAAAAAAAAAAACAACAACAACATCAACAACAATTAAGCTTATTATTTGGTCATTTTTTGCCTGTCCTCCTAAAAGGACATAACTTAAAACAATGATTCTGAATCAGACTTCTTTCTCCCAGCGGAGTCTCTCAACAGTCTTTTTCCGATTCCACGAGCCCTCTGAACGAAGCAGGAAAGCCCGCGCACGCTACATGATCTTTTATTTAGCAGACAACTCTGCAGGTTGTCCTAAGCTGATACAGACACTAACCAACAAACAAGAGCGGAGATACTCTCAAACTAGAACAACAGTACTACAACACAGTTGACACAACTTCGCACTTAGACCTTTTTTTTTTTTTTTTTTTTTTTTTTTTTTTTTTTTTTACTTTTACTACAAACTTACTTAATTTTAATTAGACTGAGATTTCGTCTCAATCTTCCATTCTTTGATGACACTGGAAAGTGACTGATGAGAAGAGCCACCAAATTCCAACGCTTTCTCTGCACCCACTTTCAGCTCTCTTGCCTTACGCCTCATCACGTTCCCTTCTTCACCATCTAACACCAACCTCACCACCCTCTCAATCTCCTCTCTATCAACCACTCCTTTTCCTGGTATTCCCACGGGCTTAACAGCCACACCAACCTCTTCAACCAACATCGTCGCATTCATTCTCTGCTCTGCATAAAGAGGCCACGCAATCATAGGGACACCATGAGTCATGCTCTCCAGCGTCGAGTTCCAACCACAGTGAGACAAAAAAGCACCAGTTGATGGGTGTTGAAGCACTGAAACTTGTGGTGCCCAAGTCGGAACCACCAAACCCACCTCCTTTGTCCTCTTTAAAAATCCATCAGGCAAATATGCCTTTGGGTCATTAACGTTAATATCTTCACCCACATTGAAAAATGTAGCTGAGGCACTTGCATCAGTTGGCTTACGAGCCACTAATAGAAACCTTTGTTGACTCAGTTCCAAACCCCAAGCCAACTCTGTGAGTTGTGCAGCTGAGAGAGTCCCTCCACTTCCAAGTGCCACAAAAAGAACAGAATTTAATGGTTGTTTGTCTAGCCAAGCTAAACACTCATCGTCTAGTTCAGGCTTGTCGTGTTTTATAAGAGGACCAGCTGGGAAAACAAGTGGTGTAGGAATTTGCTTATAAAATGGGTGCTCTCTTATAGCTTTAAGCGATGTGGGCTCAAAATCCTCCCACGAGTTTAACAAAATACCATCTGACTTAGGCAAACGGCTGATATGGAAAAAGAACCACTTGTACTCGTCAATCTTTCGGTTCCGAACCTGGTCTAGCAAGTCCTCGGTTCGAACCGGGGAGCAACCTGGGACCTGAACTGGTTCAGGAAGGTCAATAAACTCGCAATCGACCTCACGGTCCAGTGTTGGAAGATACAAACAGAAAGCAAGGAAAGAAGTGGAAGGAGTGAAGAAAGTGAACGTGGGGATAGAAAGCTCTTTGCAGACATCGAAAGCTTGGGTACAGAAAAGATCAATGAATAGAGCTTGTGGCTTGCCTAGCTCGATGAGGATAGACTTTAGAGGCTTGAGGCTTTCCTCTACGTTGATAGATAACCTGGCGACGACGGGAGTGTCTTCGCTGACCAAAGCTGAAATATCAACAGCTGGGATGTCTATAACATCGAGGCCAAGAGGGAGTGTTGGTGAGTGGAGGAGTTGGATTTGGGCTGTGGAAGCTTCGGTAGTGATGTTGAGGAAGCTCACATGGAGGCCATGATCGATGACGAGACACTTGGAGAGCTCGAGGAGAGGGATGATGTGGCCCATGCCTGGACTTGAGAGGACTGCAACGTGTGGTTTATTGGTTTCAGCTACCACCATGGTTCTTAGTTTGTGGGAGATGTGGTTGAGGATCACTGGTTGGTTGCTACTGGCTGAGGAGGAAATGAGTAATGGAGTTATGTGAAGGCGCTTGAAGTTTAACTATGCACAATACTAGTGTTGCTCTCCATGCAGTGTTGTGGCTTAGCTTTTAATAATAATATCTGTTTTGTCACTTTCAAAAACAGAGTTTCTATTAACAGAATAAAAATTTGACCAATATTCTTAATAAAATGTAATAATATTAATATCATATACTTTTACGCCGGTATATATATTCTGTTTCATTTGCCAAATTGTGATATTAACTATATGTCTCTACCATACTTCTACACTACGACAAGATATTTATAAATATTAATTTAAAAAAATTACGTATATATATTTTCGGTATATATATTCTGTTTCATTTGTCAAATATCTTAACTATAAATATATTATTTATAAATGGGTTCAGTTATCTATTCGATAAGATATTCTGTTTCATTTACCACACTTCGATAAGATATTTATAAATATTTTAAGAAATGACGTCGGTATATATATATTTTTGGTGAAAAACGTCGGTATATATATCTATTTCATTTGCCAAATGTCTTATCTATAAATATCTATCTATTATATTATATTACCAAAATAAAAAGCGCAAAGGAGCCTGTAAACAGTACTTTTGTCGAGGACCTTGCTTGGTTATTTCGAGTTTAACAAATTTACAGCCACGCAACGGACAAAGGAAAGTAACGAGTTGGTTTGTTTGTTTGTTCTGTGTAGATGGTTTACACTTCTATTCTTAAAAATTTTTAATTTGAACAGTCAGAGAGCGTAGCTCTTTTGGTTTTTTACTCCTATTTTATTTGATCTTATCTCTTTGTAGTCAACTACAGTGCCGGCTGAATAGTGGAGCTAGGGATGCGGCCCAATGCCCCCAAGTAAAAAAAAAGTCTTCAAATTTTAGCCGATAGAATTATTTTAATCAATAAATAAAATAATATTTTTTATCAGATGAAAAATAAATAAAAATAGAGAAAAATACAATGTTCATAATAATTTTCACAACATTTTTATAACTAATGCTAAGTAACAGGTTGTTACAGCCTGTTTTTTATGGCAAAAAAATAATTATAGTGATATTTTCAAATAAAAAACAAAAAGCAACTTAAGACTTAGAATTTGTTGTAAAAAATATAGTAAATGTTGCACTTCTAAAAAAAAAAAAGGAATAATAATAAGAGTTTAGTTGGCAAATTTTTACTAGTTTTCATCTAAATCTACCATAAACACCACTCTTTTACTTACCACTATCAATCTGTCATATTAACAAGTATGAAAAATTTTGTCAAATTTTTTCTATCTATAAAATTTCTAAAAAATAAAAAATTTTACGTAGTTCATGTTAATTAGTAGTAATTTTGCATTTAAAACAAGATAATAAATTTTTGTCTTAGGCTCTCAAATGCATCAAGCCGCTCCTGGTGAACCAACTACTCTGTTGATGGACACGAACACAGGACACGCGTTTGAGGGATGATTCACAAGATATTGCGTGAAAATTGGAGTTTTGCAACCAATAAGCTAACCAATATCCTTATTTGGTTGACAATGAGCTAAAATAAAAAATTTATAACATTATACATTGTCCAGGTTATATAGGGTTGTTTATAATATTAAAAAACCAATTTGCAACTTTCAAAGTGCGAGTATTTTAGACTAATCCTGACCAAATGTTTACGTAGGTAAGAAAAGCATGTAGACCGGAAAAGTGTATGACAAATCCTGAACAAAGTGCAAATGTTGGTCAGGAGGCTAGAGATAATCTCAATGGCACATAATGGGTAAGAGTATTTCTACTTCTTCCTCCCCACAACCCATTATTGCCGCTCTGTAAATTTTATTATTATTTTAACAATTCTTTTTGTTTCAGAATTTAGCAATTTGTGTCGGTCCTAGAACTCATTGATGAAGTAGTAGGGTCCTTTTTCAGCTTTGGTGTTCTACTCTTACGGTTGATATGCATATGCAGAAGAATTTGGTCTATTTGGACTGCAAGACAACCTACTATTGTAATGGGCGGAGGCACACATAAGCTTGGGGGGGCCATGGCCCCCCCAAAGCTTTTGAAACCCCTATATAATACTATATAAAAACAAGCTGGTCCCTGCTAATGTATCAATTGTTCCCTCCAAAAAAATTCACATATCTAGTCTAATGTTAGTTTTAGTGGTTTCCCCTTTGAAATATATTGTGGTTGTATGATCAATCAAAGGGCTGAGGCCATTATCTCTCAAAACTACATAGAATGACACACTAGCACGAGTGATAAAAAATATTTGATACCATAAGTATGTCTCAATTTTATTGGCTGACAATTGGATGTATCCGGAGCATGGAACTATTAGGATTAAAGAAGGTATATGGAAATAATGAAAATAATTAGTTAAGTGGGGTTGTCTAGCAAATTACTGCATATAAATGACTAAAAAAAAGTAAGAGTATTAGTTACCTTTCAGTCATTAGCCTTTGGTTCAGCAATTGACTAGAGCAATTGTCATATGTTTATTTTGTTTTGGGTCTTATGTATCATACAATGTTAATTTCTTTATAGCATTCATTTTGAAATATGACTATTTTTACAATTACAATATTTTAGTTTCCACCCAACAAACACACGTTTACTCAAGCCAATACACACACACACACACACACACACACACACACACACACACACACACAAAGTTGTCCAAATGCTATTTATTTATTTATTTTAAGCAAACAAAAGTGCACTATGTTTGTGCATGTTCAAATGTGAAAGACGCTAAAAGTTTATTGTTTTGCTTAAACTAGTGATTTTTTTTTTTGGTGGCATTCTTAATCTTTAAGTTTCATTTCTTTATTTCTTTTAACTCTATCTATCTCACACATACATAGACATAAATATATGAGTTATGACTAATGTACAAGCATATAATTCGGCCCCCCCCCCCCCCCCCCCCCAAGTTAGAAATCCTGGCTACGCCCCTTGTTGTTGGCAATGGCCACAAGAACAAAGTCTCACTTGCTATATTAGCTATGACTAGAATGATATCCCACTAGTTGATGCTGCCAATGGCTCAAACGATGTAATTGTAAACGAAGATCTAAACATCTAAGCTCATTGGGTTTGAGATAACCTATCTTGTATGAATATATGTAATACCACTTTCACCACTTGCACCGTTCATAATATGTAGTGTTCGGTTTTCCGATTATCTTTATTATGTTTGTAACAAGTAAACCAAATGTTTTTTTTTCTCTCCTTATTTATGTCAAAAAATGCGTGAGCTTTCTTTGCAATTAGCTTTATTTTCGATTACATTGGATCATTGATTTTTAGTTTATGAGATTTGATTGATAGCTGAAAATTTTGTATTCTTATAGAACAAAGAAAAGTTTGAAATTTTGTAACTTATTTGGGGCTTAAATATTGAACCGTGAGAATAAATTATTATTATTATTATTTTGTAGTTTGTTCTTGAAAAGTTGAGCTGATTTAAAATATTGATATATGGATATTACCAAAGAGCTCAATGCCATGCACACCAAGGTTCAATTCTTTTTAGAGTGTGATAGTGATGGGGACAGGGTTGAAGTATTGGTGGCTATGTTGAAGGTAATCATAGATATGGTAATAAATCATAATATTTTGAAACATTTAATGGTATAATTTCTAACAATTCAATAATCAAATAATTATAAATAAATTCTAATTCTAATCATAATTGCAATTTTTTTTAATTACAATCTTTTTACTGACTAGCATGTGCAACCCATATTAGTCTTATTTATAAATGGGTTCAATTATCTATTTTAAGAAATTTGTTATAGAAAATTGGAAAAGTTGTCAAAAAAACTAATTACTTTTTGAGTAATGCTACATGTACAAATTATTTTACAATATTTTTACAAAATGTTGAGGTGACCAACTTCTTATTGGTTTTCATCTAAACCCACCATTAATATCACTTTTTTATTTACCAATAATCACTCACCACATCAGTGATTTGTAAAATTTTTTGTAAAAGAGTTTATATCTCTAGCATTATTCTTACTTTTTTGCTTTTCTATAAAAAATTTCTTAAAATAGTTTACTAACGTATATGTTAGTAAATCCCTATATTAATTTTTGAAAAATTGCTATCTATAGATAAATATAAGTCAATTTGGTATGTGTTTGGGTAGAAGTTATTCTACCTAGCATTTGCATTTCTGGCATTTCGCCTCTTTTTTTTTTTTTTTTTTAAATTGAGAAGCACATGAACGTAGACCTGCCAGTAGGTCCCGTGCACTGTGCATGGGGCCCACCACCTCGTTGACAATCCAAATTTGCACTAGAATGGCATTGTTCACTGGGTCTCATGCACTGTTTTCGGGACCCACAAACCTTTTTTTTAAACAACTTTTTCATTAAAAATGGGTCGCACAATACTATTCACACATTTAAAAATTATTTTGTTATAGTGTTTTCAGTTTTTAGCAAAATAAGCGATGTCCAAACGGACCTTTGGTATGCGCAATTCTTTCGAAAATTGAAAGTATAATTGCAAATAGGTATTTTTCCCCCCTCAAAAGTTTTAAAAATGATAGCAACTTTCTGCTTAAGAATAAGCACCTCATTCTACTTATCATTTGCTCCACTTTTGCAAGATTCTCAGCTACTCTTCTTGGGTAGTTGAGCAATTTCCTTTGTCTGTTAAGGGTCCGTTTGAAATCCGTTTATTTTGTTGAAATTGAAAACTTTTTACTGAAAGTACTGTAGATAAAAGCAAAAGTTAGCTGAAAATTTTTCGCTTAAGTTAGGTAGTTGTCCCCACTCAAAAGTTTTAAAAATAATAGGAACTATTAACTTTCTGCTTAAGAATAAGCACCTCATCCCACTTTTGCAAGATTCTCAGCTACTCTTCTTGGGTAGTTGAGCAATTTCCTTTGTCCATTAAATTGAAAATTGCAATTATTGGAACTATTTGCGGTCTCTTTTCAAATTTATCTCTAGGGCACCCGCAAGCACATTGGCTTATATTTTCAGTTTATAAAAACATTTACACACTTTGTGAAAGAGTTATTTTCCCCTTATATATGGATCAAATATATATTATATGAACGCAAAATAATGTATCATGCATCCCAAAACAGTATTATTTTATTTTGATTAAAGGTTAGAAAAAACAGCATCCTCTTCCACTTACAACAAATGTGAAAGTTTAGCACCAAACATATTTATCTTTATGAACACATTATCATTAATTCTTAAGGGCAAATGAAAAGTAGTGTGGGGATTATCAGTTCATTTCAAGCTTGTGTATAAGAATTTGAGTAATAGGGTATATATAATCTACCCAATACAATTTTTCAGATTTGCAATTCATACCTCTCTTCAGTGTACAATGCACATTAGTGGGTCCCGTGCACTGTTTATGGGACCCACAAACTTCACTTTTCAGCCATAAATTTCATTAGAAATGGGTCCCACGGGATTATTTACACATTTAAAAATTATTTTGCTACAGTGTTTTCAGTTTTTAGTTTTCAGTTTTCAGCAATTCCATGCAAGGAAAGCCATTAATTTGATGGTGGTGACCATATATATGGGGCTCCCTTTTTAAGAAAATGATCGACATGAGAGCCCGAGCCACTGACATATATGATATGGTAGATGTGTTTAATGATCACTATAAAAAAAATTTACCTTTATACAAAGTAAATCACTTGCGAGTCGGACTTCATGTCTGGTGAAAGTACGAAACGGTGAGAATCGTACAATAGATTGAGAATTCACTGTGTTTGGAAAGGGGGAAGAGAAGAGAAAAGAAGGGAAAAGCAATGACTGTAAATCATTAATATTAATTTTACTATTTGGTAGTCCAAGAGAAAAGGAAAGTTGATAAGTTGGAGTGATTCTTCTTCCATGGACCTCACTATTTTTGTATCAGCCCAATTTAGGCGGAAATGGCAAGAAGGGATAGAAATAAATTTTTGGGGTCCACCACTTTATAATGTAAATGACTAATATGCCTTTAACACTTTTTAAAAAGGATTTTATTAACAAGTGCTTTAAGGGTACACAATAGTATACTATTTTTGTAAAAAAATTTTTTGGGAATTGAAAAAGTTTTGATAATTTTTTCAATTCCTGATAAAATATTTCCAAAAACGGATTTGTTAATGTATTCTCTAAGGGCATACGCTAGCTGGACTCTTTTTAAAATTATAAGTATCCGGTATATGAATTTTCCAATCATTAATGAGGGCATAAAGGTAAAAGTAAGCATTTTTCCTTTTCCTTCTCCATGCAAACCAAACATCAAGAGGTAAGATTTTCACATTTTCTTCTATCATTTCTTTCCTATATCCAAAGCAAGTAGGGGAAATTACACCCTAGATATTGGATCGGATCTAAATCCCAAACCGTACTTTTTTTTTTTTTTTTTTTTTTTTTTTTTTTTTTCTGGTATAGTAGTACAAGTGTATAGCTAAAATAATAATGGGTTGTGTTAACGGGCACAGCACAGTGCCCGTTAACCACAAAATTTTTTTCCTTTTTTCTGATAAGTTTTTGTCTTCTTTTGCAATTCATACCATTTTTTCAGATTTGCAAGTACTATTTTGAATTTTTTCACTTTTTCTGACCATTATTTTTTTGTCCTTTCTGCACTTAACCAGCACCGGGCGGTGCTGGTTAACATTCTCCAATAAATAATTGATAATGGTCTAAGTACGTAATAGTCTGATCTCCAAAAAAAAAAAAAAATGTACGTAATAGTCCAATAATAATTGTATTTTTTGAAGTGACTCATGATTGCGGTTCCAAGTTTCAACATCACCTCCCTCTCCACAGCCATCTACTTTTCCCAAAAAAAAAAAAAAAAAAAAAATTTGTTAGCCACTAAAAAGTTTTCCCTGATTAATGAAAACACCAAAAAGCATAAAACATTGTTTTTTTTTTTTTTTTTTTTCGTAAAAGCCAATGGACGAATATAAAGAAAAAAAAAAAACCTTTTATTAGAATCAAACCTATAAAAGTGGGTTCTAGTTAACTTAACTGGAAAAGTCACTGATTGTTGAATAAAAGATCTAAGAAAAAATAAAAGTCTTATTTCTATTCTCAAAAAAAAAAAAAAAAAAAAGAATCAAACCTGTAAAAAATTTCACTATTAATATCAAAGTTTCTAAATTGGAATAAACCTTTTTTTTTTTTAATTTTTATTTAAAGTAGAACTTACACATTTGATTCTACTATGCTCTAAGTTTCTTGAACTCTTTTAATTTGGAACTTCCTCTTGAATCGTGTTCGTGACTTCAAGGATTTTCCAACACTATACGAGCATGAATAATTTTTTAATTTTATTTCTCATGTCATGTTCTCCTCTCTACTCCCCTTCATCCAAATTGGCCATTAAGATTAGTCTCTTGTTCTGATAATGAACTCGTAAGCCTTAGTGGTCCATTAGATAGCTTAGTGTCAAACTAACTAACAGAGGGTTTTCCATCCGTTACCTAATATTTTTGTCTTTTCATAAGCTAATCTATACCAAGATTTTATGTTGGGTCCAGTTAATCTGTGCCCTTAATGCATACATTAATAATCCATTTTATGAAACTTTTTATGAAAATTTGAAAAGGCTATCAAAAAAGTCAATCATTTTTTCATTTTTCCTATAAAAAGTTCCTTAAATGATTTACTAATGTATACCCTAAGGGATGGTTTGATTCGTCATGATGTTACATTACACCGTTGTAGGGGCCATGGGCCGGCAAGAGTAATGGGCCAAAATAGACGACACACCAGTGGGAACAATGGGCCTAAAACGCCTCATCCATTTATGTTGCACACCTCCGAACCTGAGCCGAGGACTGAGGCTAGTCCGAGAACAGTTCAATTTGGCCTAGGCGGTACACGCCAGCAGTCGGGAAAGTCGAATGTAAGCTTAGCAACCACTAGATTATGCCAAGGACTCACACCACCTCGGGTAGGTGAAATTGAGGTAGGACCTGGAGCTCTGCTGGTCAGGAAGATATCCCAGAAGATCCTACTAGACCGGGTGAATATCGTAGAAACAGGTACCAAGAAAGATCCCAAAATATCAAGGGGAAATGCTGCTAACCCCGCATTAAATGCTCCACAACTAATCCCTTGGCAGAATTTATGTGGAGAAGACATCTGAACAGTGATTTCCAGTCTGACCGTTCTCATGTAGAGGATTCTGGAAAAATTGGAAATGACAGGTGCCAGTAAAGAAATCATGACATCTATATGTGGAGAGTTCAAAGAAAGGTGGAAGGGCGATATATAAGGAGGGAAAAAGAAAGAAAAGAGGAGGTCCTATTACGGAACAATACTCACACTAGACGATTATCCTTGGACGTGGGTCGAGACAGTCCTTTAAGCCCGAAAACTGTGTTTTATCCCAATCCGTGACCCTAGCCCGATGAGTTGATGATCTAATCTTCACTAGCCCAGTCCTTCACAACCTACTCTCTACAAATTCATTGTAATTGGGCACTTTAGATAAATCCCCCCGCCTCTGGGCCGGATCTAGAAAGCTGTGTTATTACAACCGTAATATTACATTGTTGTAATTTTACATTAAAATAATTTCAATATAATAATACAACATTACATTGTTTAAGAATGTGATGAAATTAAAATAATGTAAAATATTTTGTAGTTTTAGATTATGATAATGTTAAAAAAAATAAAATAAACCAAAAACCTTAATGTTACATTGTCGTAATGTGCATTACATCAAAGATACATCACAACTAACTAAACCTTCCCTAAGAGCACGCGTCAGTAAAACTCTTTTATGTTTTACAAGCATGAGAGCTTGTAGCCGTAGCATTTCTTATCTGTTTGGATTAAGGGGGAGCATGGACGGAGCCATGGTTTAACTTCCCCCCCCCCTCCCCCCCAAAATCAATTTAAAAAAAAATATATATTATTATATATGTGGGTACTATTTTTAGCAATTTTGTTTTATAAAATTACACTTTTGCTTCCTTAATAATATCATTAATTCTTTTAAGATAATATTGTTATAGTTACAAATTTTTCTACAATATTTTTACAGACTGTTAAAATAGCAAATTTTTATTAGCTCGCATTTGGGCCTACCACTTACATTATTTTTTACTTACCAATAATCACTCATCACATCAACAATTTGTAAAAAAGTTTGTAGTTCCAACATTTTTCTCGTTTTAAAGACCAAATCTAAAACAAAATATACAAGCCCAAAAAAATTAGTCCAACAACAAAATTACCAATAGTAAAACTAAACAAAATTAAGCCTAGTCAACAAATTTTACTCAAAACAAACAATTTAACCCTTTAAACAGCCAGCAGCTAAGCAGCAGTAGAGTCAGAAGCCGAAGTCATTGCACACAACCAGCAGCAAAACCACTCCTTTAACTCTAAATTCTAGTTCCATTCCTGAGGAAGAGCCAGGGGAGTAGAATAGAATATATTTGACCAAAAATTAACTTATTTTCAACTAATTATGCTCTATTTTCTTCTCACCCCTACTTCCCCCTCAAAATCAAAACGGCCTTCATTAATTTGGTTACGGTCTCATTTAGGCATTGTTTGTGCTTTAGAATATTATAGCTCATAGAGGGATTTCAGGTTTTTTAAACGTCTATACTCATAATTAGGGGTGTTCGCGGTGCGGTGCGATGTGGTTTTGGGCCATTTTTAGCACCGCACTTTGCGGTGCGGTTTAACTAAAACCATAACTGCACCGCACCTTGTTTTTGCGGTCATATGTGCGGTGTGGTGCGGTGCGGTGTGGTGCGGTTTAAAGTTTAGCCAAAACCATAACCGCACCGCACCTTATTTTTGCAGTTATATGTACGATACTATGTATAAGATGCGGTTTGAAGTCGGTATATTTTTTTAATTTTGGGCTTTTCCTACTCAGCTCAAAACTAATTTTTTCCTTTTTTTGGGCCAAGTTTTAAATTATTGAACTAGTTTTTCTTTATTTTGGGTTGGCTTTTCTAGTCAACACTTGCGAGGGTTATTAAACTTTTTTTTTTTTGAAAACTAGGATTTTAAAACTATTAATAATATATTTAATATTAAAAATAAATAAATATATTAATATATATGGAGGATGCGGTGCGGTGTGGTTTGTGCGGTTTTCTTATTATAAAACCGCAAATTGCACTGCAACATGCGGTGTGGTGCGGTGCGGTGCATTATTACTTGCGGTGCGGTGCGGTGCGGTGCGGTTATGCCATTTTGCGGTCGGTTTTGGTGCGATTTTTGCGATTTGTGCGGTTTATGTGGTTTGATGAACACCCCTACTCATAATGATTTTACAGAGGAAAAAAAAAGTGCAGAACTGACAGGGGGATTTGCATTGCCATCTCATCCCACCTTGCCTCCAAAGTCCAAACCGTTTATCTCGTGGATCTTTAAAGGTTGATATAATATATTGGATTTTACACAATAATAAAGTAATTGTAGAAAGAATTTATAAAAAATTAAAATATTTTTAAAATTAGATTTATTAATATGTACAGGACACGCATTAATCGGACTCTAATATATTAGCCGTAGGTCTAAAATTATTGTATAAAAGAAACTCACCTTGAGATCCGCAACTTACACACCCGATGGGCAATGATCTTGCCAATCCGTCTTTCCGTGCCTGACACAGCGGGCAGAAGCCAAGTGCTGGAAATGTATTTTTTAGCTGAATGGACAAGCGCACCAGACTTTTATGCTTCTTAGAAGGAAACCACACCGGTATTCTTGGTTGGAATGAATTAGCGTTTTCATTTTCACCCAGGTGGAAATGGAGAGAAAATCCAGTTAAAGGCACACAACTGTAAAGTTTTAACTTTGAACACTTTTTTTACCAAAAAAATTATATTTCTCCTTCTATTTCTTTTCCTTTTGCAAATTAACCGAACAAAAGAAATATTCTTCTCTTTTCTTTTTTCTTTCCCTTCTTATTTCCAAACATATAAATATGAACTGCTCCTTCTTTTTTTTTTTTTTTTTTTTTTTTTTCCGTTAGTTTTCCTTTCACTTCCCTTTTTTCACTTTTCGACTAAACAAAGTGATACGAAGATTCACTTAAAAAGCAAACAGAAACAACAAAAAAATTAGAGCATTAGGGGGTGTTTGGTGAAGTAGTTTGAAAATTATTGTTTATTATTTTTTGAAGTATGTGTAGGTGAAAAAATATGTAGAAATACGTGAAATACTGTTTAAAAACTGAAAATTGTTGTTTAAAAAGACTTACCAAACACCCCCTTAGTGTTTGGATCACGCTGAAACCACGTTTGCGTCTGTGTTTTTTTTTTTTCTTAGCCGAAATTTTTTTTTCTTACTATTTTGCAGGGTCCACGTGATTAAAAAAGTCTTGAAAAAGTTAACAAATGTTTTTTTATTTTATTTTATGGAACTAATGTCTTATTAATGAATACTTTAAAATATTAATTTATGATTTTTTTTAAATTTTTTATGAAAAAAGAAAAAAATTTTGATTTTTTTGATATTAAAAGTTTTCTAAAATATTCTATTAGAGCATTCTCATCAAAAGTTATAAAAATTTTAGCATTTTGCCACTAAAAAAGTCACTTTATAACATTTAACACATCACTTTACAATACACTTAACATCAAAACTTTTTTTTTACCACTTCATTTAAATATTCTTTAATTTTAATTGAAGGAAAGAAAAAGAGTATGAGAGATAAATTCTTATTTTAATTGAAGTGATAATAATTTTAATTGAAGTGATATATATATATATATATATATATTTTAAAGATTTCAGCTATAATAGGATGTCAAAGATGACATTCTACTATAGCTAAGATGTTAAAACTTTCAAAAATAGCACCCTAAACGTAGTGTGTTTTTTTAGAATCAGATGTTAAAAAATAGCATATTTAGCATTTGAAACATTTGATGAAAATGCTCTTAACAAATTTCCTAAGAGCACTAGCATTGAGAGTGTAAAAAGCCCCATAGTTTCTATTTTAGCAACCAACAAGGCCAAATTGCCCCACATTCAGGGGTGGGTTTTTATATTTTTGGGTAAATTTCACAAACCTATCTTGAGGTTTATGATAATACCAACTAGGTCCAAAATATTTTAAAGCCTGCCAATTTGATTCTCAAAAGACAACTTTGTTCCTAATGGACCAAACACGGTTTCTCTTCTGTCTTGTTCCTCTCTTGCTTTCTTTTCTAAGTTTTCTCTCCAAACTCTCTACCAAAAAAAAAAAAAAAAGCACAAAAAATGAGAGAATACAATCCAAACTTGCTGCACCAATTACCATATTGGAGATCCAACTTCGACTATGTACTCTATGGATCTATATATCCTGTATGCATAGATAGAAAGGGAATCCAAACCCTAAATCCTAATTGATTTATTCTCTCTCTCATCTGATTACCCAACCCCTATTTTCTAAATAAAAAATAAAAAATAAAATACAAAATCAGCAGCTATGGATGTGGAGGAGACTAGAGCTGGTTCATCGATGATGTCAGAAGGGGGAAAATGATGAATTTGAGATCACTTTCTGTGGTTATAATCCGGCCAAATCACGTGGTGTTTTAGAAACAAAGTGGTATCGCATTAAGCTCTCAGACCCATACCGCTGCAGTTCATACCCACATTGTTGTAGTTCATACCTACATCGCCGCAAAAAAACCAGCAAAAAACCAACAAAAATTCTAGCCAAACAACACAGAAAATCAACACAACCCAAACTATAAACCTCATAAGAGAAACCAAAAAACATACCATATTATAAGAAGCACTACCCAAATCTGAAATCTAAAGGTTAGGCCGCGATCCACTACGACACCGAAAAGAGGATGAGAGAGTCCGTTGAAGGCAAGATCTAGATCGAAGCACCACCACCGCGTGGGTTCCGATTTGAGAGAGTGACGAGACTCCTTTGACAGTGCTGATGACGTCAATCTTGCGGTGGGAATTGGGATGACCCTTGCATGGTGGTGTTGCTAAATGACCAAGATCATGGGTTTTGCTGTGACTAATGTTCAGTGAGAGAGAAAGTTCTGATAGAAAACTCGAAGAAGAGAGAATGAAAGAAGAGAAACAGTGTTTGTTCTATTAGGGACAAAATTGTCTTTTGAGGAGCAAATTGGTGGGTTTTAAAATGTTTTGGACCTAGTTGATATTATCACAAACCTCAGAGTAGGTTTGTGAAATTTACCCTATATTTTTTTACCAACCATGAATAGATGGTTCTCATTTATGAGAACCAACTATTCACAAGGATATAAAAAAAAAATATTTTAATGAGGAAAAGAGAAACAAAAAAGGTATAGAGATGGAAAAAAAGAAGAAGAGAGAAACTAAATTTTTTATATTATTTATTGGTTTAGTTTATATTATTTTACTTAATTGTATGTAGAAATAGAAACTAAGATATTAGGTGAGTTGTAAAATGAGATGGTAAAATAAATAAGGACGTTAAGAAAATTTTGAGAACATAAAAGAGACTTTTGCTTTGTAGCTGTATTTTTTTTTTTGAGAAATAATTACAATATATTGTTAACCCCACAGCTCGAACCCTTTTCCCTTAGACCCCCAAGCACTTTGTACATGGGAAGGTGCCAATTCTACTACAAGGCCTTTGACACTTTGTAGCTGTATAGTGGTTCGGTGGTACCTGTTAAAGTGGTACCTGTTAAGCCAATGCTGATTGCGGGTCCCACTTTTATGTTTTTAGTAAAATAGTCATGTCCAATTAATTATTTGAGTCATGATTTTTGCTCAAAACTTTAGGTCTTTTTATTTATTATGGGTTTTACTTTACCTTTTTTGATATAAGTTTTAGAAAAAACTTAATCCATTTATTTTATTTAAATTTTAGCATTTGATTTGTTTCAAACTAGTATTAAAAACTAGATAAGCTCTCTCCCATAAAAAAAAAAAAAGAAGCTCTCTCTCTCTTCTTCTTCTTTTTTATTTTTTTTTATTTTTTTATTTATGAACCTGAGAGAAAAACATCAAACATTGGTATTTGAGCACTGTTCATGGAACCATGCAAACAGTACTGCATCTGATAATAAAACTCAAATAGGAGATTGAATTGGCAAAAGAAAGCCCTCAATAATTCCTTGACTCTTTCTTTTTCTTTTCTTTTTTTTTTTTTTTAATTTTTTGTGATAATATGTAATAGGACAAAACTTAGGTACAGTACCTTAGGTGTTATTCGTCTGTTCCTTAAGTTCCCCTCTTAAAATTCAGTCATGTGGCTACTTAACTAAAAAAATGCACTTCATTCCTATGAGAAAAAATTCAAATGGCAGAATCTTAAAAGGGGAATTTAAGGAACAGTACCTAAGTCTTGCTCTCTGCAAAATATCTTATCAAATCAGAATAGATGAACAACCCCCTTACAAGCAGAGTCTATGACTCCGGAGAGATTGTCCTTATTACAGCATAAAGGATCTCTATCGCGGAGAGTGAATTTTGCGGCAACATGTGCAGCTGAATTGCATTCCCTCTTAAGTCTTAACCATACGAAAAAGACAGCTAGGAAAAGAAGGAGGACAAAATTGGCCTATACCCTTTTCACACAAACTAATCAGCATTTTGCCCCATTTTCCAAACTAATTAGGGAAATACCCCTCTTTTGAAAATCGATTTTCTAAAAATCGAGTTAGGCCCTATAGCGGCGCTTTTAAGGTGCCTATAGTGACGTTTTCAGGATCTATAGCAGCGTTTTATAACTCGATCTTTACAAAGTCGAGTTATATGCAAAAAAAATGAAAAAAATTGCATATAACTTGATTTCATGGAGGTTGAGTTATAAAACGCCACTATAGGTCTTGAAAACGTCACTATAGACTCCTTAAAACGTCATTATAGGGCTCCAAAAATTTTTTTTTTGAAAACTCGATTTTGAGAAAATCGAGTTTCAAAAGAGGGGCATTTTCCTAATTTGTTTGAGAAAGAGGGCAAAACGCTGCTTAGTTTGTGTGAAAAGGGCATTTGCCCATTTTGTCCAAAGAAGGATTTAAGACTTTAGATACTACTAACTTACAACTAATAGACTATCTGGACGCTTCATCATCAGAGGTCAAGGGATCAAAACATTTCTTAGCATCTCCTTCGACTAAGATGTTATCCCAACGCTCGGCTTGTGATTGGCAAAGCCTAGAGAGGATGGCATTGCTTCAGTAATGAAGAAGCCTGGAACAAACCTTGATAAGTTCTCCCTAGCCATCCCTTGCTACCTTAGCCAGGGCTGTGCAAGACTCGGCTAAGCTTAGCAGTAAACCTTAGCATAACCCGATTGATGGCTGCAGTGAATGCCCATTTTGCCAGCAAATGAGTACCAAGAAAACTTTATTCTAATTCCTAACTTCACTTATTACCACAGCTAGTTCTCATTGAGGATGTAGCTTTCTAGCAACTATTATCACTTTCGAAAGTGTCTTTATTTTTAACATTACCTTCATAACTTAAATTAAATGATGAAAAGTAACTATTGTAGAAATACCACTGACGATGAGAAAATTATTAGATATTCTCAGAGTACCATAAATGTGTATTCCTCTCTTTCAATAATTTCCCTTGATGATGGCATACCAAAAAAAAAAAAAAATCCCCATTTCGGCCGTGTTTAATTTGTGATATTGTGCTTGCAAGTTACAATTGTAAGTTTGTAACTGACAATATATATAAGCATGGACATTCATGATTCAAAAAGTTCTAATATTTACCGGATTACAATAGCTCAACATGAATTATTTTCTTTCAACTCACATGTTTACTAATTTTTTCAACCTAAGTAATCCGACCTAATCCACATAGTTAAAAAAAAAAAAGTGTTTTAAAGTTATTGGTTTTATTTATTCAAAATCTTGATAGTTGATTATAATTTACTTTGATATTTTGATAATTATTTTTTATAAAGTTGAAATATTGTATCAAATTGTATAAATTGTAATAATTTATTGAATAATGAGTTTAAATAATTTAATAAAAGTTTTTTTTTTATTTGGCTTGAAGAATGACTCAAACTCGATGACCCAACCCAATCCTTTAAAGCATCCACATTGGGAAATACTATTTTATTTTATTTTATCATCTCAAAAAGTTACTTTATCAATTATACAATACTATTTTACAATGTACTCAACATCTACCATTCAATACATTAAAATAATATATCTACGTAATAAAATAATAATATAACCCAAAACTAAATAAAAACCAAAACCACCGTGAGAGAGAGAGAGCCTCCACTGTGAGCCACATATTGTGGCAAGCCACTCATTGTTGTAGAATAGCTGTTTACCCAGCTTCCCACACACAAGCACACCAGAGAAAAGAAAGCCATAGACAAAGACAAAGACCAAGAAATTAAACCACACCCATTTTCAGATCCAACTAAATCACGCTTCTTTCAGATCCCAACTTTCCCATTTCACACACAAACAAACAAAACTAAACCACACCCATTTTCTATTTTTGTGAAATTTCACGTTTATACACACATACAAACACCACAACCACGCTGCCAATACCACCTCGATCTGCCAACAACCCAGCCACCACCCACATGCCGGACCCATGACCCACGCCATAAAATTTCAGCCATTATTGCAGTAAAATCTCATCAATAAACTAGAGGAGAAGCTAGCTTCAACTATAGAGTCTCAGTGAAAAGAAACCGAAGGATTTGGGAGAGAATGAGAGAGAGTGATGACAGAGATGAGGAATGAGAGAGTTGAGAAAGAAAAGGAGACCAGAAAGAGTAGGCAGAGGTGAGTGAGATAAAAATTGATTAAAAAACAAGATAAAATAGTGCAACAGTGCCATCCTACATTTAGGATGTTGCTGTAGCACAATTGCAAATGTTTTTTTTGGCAATTGCAAGAGTTTGCAAGACCGGATGATGGGTGGTTTTAGAGCTTTGATGCTAAATATTACTAACATATGGCATTTACGAATGCTCTTAGGGATTGGTTTATTTTTAGAGTTGCCATGGATTGTGTTGGCAATTTCTCAACCCAACGAGATCCGGCCGGGCTGAAAAATATCATAAACCCAAGCTTTACTTAACTCAACCCATTCAAACCACTTGTTGTTGAGAAAAAATAAAAAATTAAAGAGAAATGTTGACTGATGCCTTATGGCAATTATGGGCATTAGTTTATGAGCTATTTTTAAAAACATTTTATTGGAAGAATGATAAAATAATAAATATTATTGATAGTTTCTTATATATTTTTATATTTTTTATAAAAATTGTGTCAAAACTTTTCTATTATTGTTTATTAACAATTGTTTGAAGGTCATTTTTAACATGACCCAAAATTAAAAATGAAGTATGACCACAAAAGATTGTTACTTGTTCCTCAATAGCACTCTTGGATGATATCCGAGTGTCAAATTAGCCAGTTACCCGAAATGACAAGCCCACTTAACATATTACAT
This sequence comes from Lithocarpus polystachyus, assembly GCA_033629205.1. Classification (NCBI taxonomy): domain Eukaryota; kingdom Viridiplantae; phylum Streptophyta; class Magnoliopsida; order Fagales; family Fagaceae; genus Lithocarpus; species Lithocarpus polystachyus. The sequence continues at coordinate 8,605,243 of CM066163.1, read as the reverse complement.
ATAGTATCTCTCTTTACTTCCCCCCAATGTAAAGATAAAAACTTAATAAATCCAACTACATTGAAGTTTGGTAGATCTTTCTTTTTTTTTTTTTTTTTTTTTTTCCTTTTCTTTTTTACTTACAGTTTCTTGTTAAGTCAGTATGACATTTCTTTATAATTTAGAGGAAATTTGATCTATCCTACCAACCTAGCCGACTTATCAAAACCACCTACAAATATCTTAATGAGAAGTGCTACGTGTATTACATATTTACAACAAATCTTAGAGGTAATTTTTTACTAGTTCTAATTTGAACTCACCATTGAAATTTACTTTTTTGTCCACCAATAACAGCAGGTAACATGTCACTTAAAATTTATTGTAAAAGTATTGTGAAAATATTGTGAACATTATATTTTTTTTATCCCAATTCTCAAAGCAACTAGGCCACACATACATCCATCAATCTCATAAATTTCATGGGCTTTTAACTTTAGAGCTCCTCTCCAACTTTGAAACCCATCGTATTTGATATTTCTAACGATGGGCTATGACTCAGTCCATCTTTAAGCATTTTCGAGAATTAGACCAGGTCATATTATATAGCTGTTAGTTAGAGCATTCACATCCGGAATTTACAAAAAATTCTATTTTACCATCTCAAAACTCACTTTATCATTTATACCATACCATTTTTCAACACTCCTAGCATTCCAATTTTTATTTTCCTATTCTACTTATTAAAATAATATTTCTACACAATAAAATAATATATCCCAAAATCACCATCATTTACAATACAACACATTATTTATTTTTTCTCTCTCATTCTTTCTGTTCAAGAACAACCACAAATTTACTGAAACCACCATCACCGGCCACTATGACCACCGGCCACCATTAACACCAGCACAACAGCTCACAAATAATATATCCAAAATCCACTTGTAATCATCGGCCACTATAACCACTGGCTACCATGACCACAATCCAAATCCAACCAAATTTGCAACAAAAATCATCTAAAAAACGAATGAAAATTACACAAACCCATCAACACGAAGGAACAAAGAAAAAACACAACAACATCACCACCTAAAACTCACCATCAACACCATCACAACATCATCCACAACCCACAACCCAAAATCAACCAAAGATCCACACCATAAACCCACAACCCAAAAACTCAGATCATTTAGGGGCAAGATTGTGAGGTGGCGATGGTAGTGGCGGACAGGTTGCATGTTCGTTAGAGAGAGAGAGAGAGAGAGAGAGCCGAAAATTGGAGAGTGAAAGAGGCTGAGATTGAGAGAGAGAAGGATGATGGTCAAGATTTGGACATCGGGCTCGAGATCGATGGCGAGTTGGCGGCATGTAAGGTCGGCGGCGGTGAGATTAGTAACTTGTAAGGCAGCGGTGGTGAGAGAGGAAGAGAGTGAGAGAGGGTAGATGAGAAAATAGAAAGAGAGAGTTGAGAAAGAAAGAAGACGTCTCAGCCGTAGAACCCGCTGATCCATTGTCGATCCACTAGCGTGGAGGCCCAACCACCAGCACAAAGAGAGAGAGTGAGAGTTGAGAGCAATTCACAGAGAGAGAGAGGGAGACGAAATGTGAGGAAAGAGAGAGAGTTGAGAAGTCTGACATAGAGGAGAGAGAAAGAATAAATTAGATTAAAGAAACATATCCAATAGTTTACAGTATCATTCTACATGTATAATGGCACTATAGCAAGATTGTAAAAAAATTTACAATTTTGAGCATTTGCAATTCTGGATGTGGGAAGTTTTTGAGGGAAAATTGCTAAATGAACCTTACATATGGCATTTAGCATTCCGGATGCGAATTCTCTTACCCGCTATTGTATTTGTCTCACTTTTATGGTGGAGAGACTTTGGATTCTTTTTGTTAATGGTAAGGAACTTCCCCACCAAAGTATAGTGATAGGACTGACGAGCCCTTTCTCTCAGACGAACCAAACAAATATCTTTGTTAGTATATCCACATCACTGATGAAGGGAGGAAAGCCATTCAATGTAGTTAATGATGCCTCAGACGGTTACAAGACCAGTTGTATAGACCGTTAGAGGCCCATCAAAACCTATGTTATTGAGCATAAAGCGTTACGAAGATGGGCATTAAAACCACAATAATAGTCACAATGGCTAGGAAGCATGGGAACATATATAAACCCCTCATAGCACCAGCATAAGGTACGAAGACTCACCCAAAAAATTATTCTCATGTATGTATACCCTGATATTCTTCGATATACTAACTTGGCATTAGAGGCGTTGTGGCAAGCATCACACCGGTGACCACCTTAAGGGAGTTATTGTTCTACATTTGTAGAGATAGGGACTAGGACCCGGCTCCATTTGGATGAATCTGTAACTGACGATTTATATTTTATCAGTTTGGTGCTGTCTATAAGGACGACATTTTCGCACTTAGGTTTGGGAGCATAGTTTCCAAACAACCTCTAAGTTCAGATGGAGTCCAATCAGGATCCTACAGCATTAGCCCTGCAAATCCAAGCACTTGCAGCTAGCATCAAAGAGTTCACTAAACAGAATTAGGAGATGAGGCAATGACTTCAACAGGAGGAAGAGAGCCGGTCTAGGGCCTACTAAGAAAACGAGGGAGATACCCATAGAAGAAGCGACCATTGAGGGCCAGTTACTCCAGATGAACAAACTTGGATCTTCTCCGGGAGATGAGAAAGGAAATGGATGAGTTGAGGAATGCCATTAAAGAGAAGATAGGTTGAAGCCTAGATAGAATGGTCAGGACGACTAATTCACCCTTTACAGCGGCAGTCCTAGAATGCCCTATGTCGTCGAAATTTCGCCTACCTCAGCTTGAACAGTTTGTTAGCCTCAAGGACTCCTTGGACCACCTCAACACCTTCAAGACAATGCTAGGAAAAAACAGCCTTCTGACGAAATACTGTGTCGTTCCTTCGCCACCACTCTCAAAGGAGCTGCAAGGGAGTGGTTTACGAAGTTACCAACATCGTCCATTGATAGTTTTGAACAATTGAGCAATGCCTTTTTATGCCACTTTGTCGGAGGACAACGCTCGAAGCGATCGACAGACTACTTACTCACCATTAGACAGGGGAGAAAGAGGCGCTGAGGTTGTACGTGAAACGGTTTACTCAGGAAACTTTAGAGGTGGACGAAGCTAATGACAAGGTGTAGTTAATGACCTTTAAAGCTAGATTGAAATCCAGAGAGTTCGTAGTTTCACTTGCGAAGAATCCTCCTAAGACGATGGTAAAGATGCTCCTAAAGGCACAAAAATACATGAATGCTGAAGATGCCTTGGCTGCGATAATGGATGTGGAAAAGACTAGTGAAAAGGCAAGGAAGGATGATGATCGTAGAGGGTGAAAAAGGGAGCGCCTGGATCGTCAGACTAATGACGGGAGTAAAAGGATAGATGAAAAAGCTCATCGAACGGTAAAATTCACCCCTTTAGTTATGCCTTTTGAAAAAATTTTGGCATAGATTAAGGATGAACACAAGCTCAAATGGCCAAGGCCCTTACATTTATTGCCCAACGTGCATAACAAAAGGAAGTATTGCCGATTCCATAAGGATCACAGCCATTACACAGAAGACTGTAGGGACTTAAAGGAGCAGATAAAGGAACTTATACAAAAAGGAAAACAACAAAAGTTTATGAAGAAGGGGGGACCTAATAGGCCCAAAGACGATAGCAAAACCTAGCGCGAATCCTCGCCCAGGGACAAGGATCACGCGTCCCAGCGCTCACCAAGTGTGATTGGGGAGATAAAAATGATCACAGGAGGACCATTCACAGGCTGGTCATTCAGATCCCTTAAGAAAGCATATCACAGCGTCCACATAGTACCCCCATTCAAGCAAAGACGAACGGATCGGGATATGTTTTTCTTGGAAGAAGATGCTAAGGGTGTAAAGCAGCCTCACGATGACCCTTGGTTATAATGCTCATAATAGAAGGATTTAATACCAGGAGAATCCTCGTGGACAATGGCAGCTCCGCGGACATTATCTACGTCTCCGCCTTTCAGCAGCTGAAACTAGATCCGGGAAGACTGCGCCTATTTGACTCCCCCTTCGTCAGCTTCAATAGAGATAGAGTATATCCCACAGGCATAGTGACATTGACGATCACAGTGGGGACTTACCCAAGACAGTTGACTCGTCAATTGGACTTCCTGGTGGTAGACTGTCCCTCATCATATAATGTAAACATCGGAAGGTCCACACTCAACCATTGGAGAGCGGCCACGTCCACTTACTGCTTGAAGGTAAATGTCCCGGCAGAAAATGGTGTGGGCGAGGTAAAAAGAGATCAAGTCCTAGACAGGGAATGATACCAAGTAGTGTTAGCTGCAAAAGAAAACCTTACGTGGATGATCGAGGAGAAGGAAGAAGATAAAGTGGAAGCGCTGGAGACAGTGGAATTAATTAAAGGAGAAATAGCAAAGACGACCAGAATAGGGATGACATTGAGCCCAGAAATGAGGTCGAGACTTTTCTAGTTCCTTAAAGAGAACTTGGACGTCTTCGCAGGGAGTCACGAGGACGTGCCAGGTATATCCCCAAAGGTCATCCAACACAAGCTAAAGGTGGACCTCGAGAAGAAGCCCGTCTAGCAGAGACGACGGGTTTTTGCTCAAGAACGAAATTAAGTGATTACAGACGAGGTTAACAAGCTGTTGTCAGTTGGCTTTATTCAAGAAGTCTATTAGCCAAATTGGCTTGTCAACGTCATCCCAGTGAAGAAAGCAAATGGAAAATGGGGAACGTGCGTGAATTTCATGGACCTGAACAAAGCTTGTCCAAAAGACAGTTTCCCTCTGCCAAGGATAGACCAATTAGTGGATTCCATAGCAAGGCATAAACTACTGATGTTCATGGATGCATTCTCGAGATATAACCAGATAAAGATGGCTGAAGAAGACCAGGAAAAAACCGCATTCATCACAAGCCAAGGGCTCTATTGTTATAGGGTAATGCCTTTTGGACTGAAGAACACATGAGCAACCTACCATAGGTTAGTAAACAAAATGTTCAGCAAGCAGATTAGGAGAAAGATGGAGGTATATGTGGATGACATGCTTGTCAAGAGTAAGGAGGAACTTGCTCATATGGACTACCTTAAAGAAACGTTCATCACACTCAGGCAGTACCAGATGAAGTTGAACTCTAGTAAGTGTACATTTGGAATAACATTGGGGAAGTTCTTGGGGTTCATGGTGTCCCAAAAGGGGATAGAAGCAAACCCAGAAAAGGTAAAAGTCATACTCAACATGACATCACCAAAGACTGTCAAGGAAGTCCAGAAGCTTATAGGAAGGATAGCGGCACTCAACATGTTCATCTCTAGAGCGACGGACAAATGCTTACCCTTTTTCAAGACATTGAAGCAAGCCTTTGCTTGGATTGACGAGTGTGAAACAGCTTTTCAAGAACTTAAGCGCTACTTAAGCAATCAACCCCTTATAAGTCCATCCAAAGAGGGGGAAAATTTGTATTTGTGTCTGGTAGTATCAGCCACAGCCGTGAGTGCAGCCTTGGTTCGAGAAGAAGATAGGAAACAGCTCTCGGTATACTATGTTAGCCAAGCTTTCCAAGGGGCAAAAGCCAAGTACCCAAGGATTGAGAAGATTGTGTTTACACTGATAGTAGCTTCGCGCAAGTTGCGACCGTATTTTCAGACAAATCCCATCTTGGTAATGATGGACCAACCCGTTAAGAAGTTCATGAACAAACTAGATGCAGTAGGGAGAATGATCCAATGGGCGATCGAGCTTAGCCAGTTCGACGTTGAGTACCACCCTAGGACAGCAATTAAAGCATAGGCATTGGCAGACTTCATTGCTAAGTTCACCCTCCTAGACGAGGACAATCGCCCTGACGAGACAGAACGGTGGACGATACAAACCGATGGTTCGTCAGCCCAAAAGAGGGGAGGAGTAGGGGTCGTCATCATCACCCCAGACGGAGAAATGCTTAAGTACGGAGTTCAACTAAAATTCCCAACCACTAATAATGAAGTCGAGTACGAAGGAATATTGACGGGGCTAAGGATCGAAAAAGCACTAGGAGCTAAAAACTTGCTCCTCCAGAGTGATTCTAAATTGATAATAGGGCAGATAAAGGAGGAATATGAAGCAAAGGAGGAGAGAATGCAAAAATATCTCAGGCTGACAAAGCGCTTAACACAAGAGTTTGATAAGGTGGAATTTGTGCAGATCCCCAGAAGCAAGAATATGATGGCAGATGAGATCGCGAAGCTAGCATCGTCAGAAGAAAGATCAACGAGCACGAGTTCAGAGATAGAAGTCCAAAAGCATCCCAGCATTGAAAAAGTCTCTACATTTGTGATCCAGGGCATAAGTAGTTGGATGACCCCTATCATATCCTTCCTCCAAGATGGACACCTTCTACAAGACGTCGAGGGGGTTAGGAAGGTCAGGAAGAGAGCAACCAGGTTCACAATCCTAAATGATACCCTGTACAAGAGAGGCTTTTCCATACTCTACTTGAAGTTTCATGCTCTACTTGAAGTGCGTTGACGAAGAGGAAGCCAAGTATATCCTAGAAGAGATCCACGAAGGGGTTTGCGGAGACCATGCAGGCCCCAGGACCTTGGTAAGCAAAGTTATCAGAACAGGTTACTTTTGGCCCACTATGCAGGTAGATGCAAGGGAACTCATTAAGAGGCGTGACAAATGATAGAGGTTTGGGAATGTCCAACGCCTTCTGGCCGAGACTGACGATGATAGCCTCTCTTTGGATATTTGTACAATGGGGAATTGACATCGTTGGCCCACTCCCCCCCAGGTAAGGGACAGGTAAAGTTTTTACTTGTCACTATCGATTACTTCACAAAATTGGTCGAAGCGGAGGCATTATCAACCATCACCAAAGCAAAAATTAAGAGTTTCGTATGGAAGAACATAATTTGCAGGTTCGGAATTCCACGCACGATCATATCAGATAATGGACGGTAGTTCGACAGTTAAGGCTTCAAAGATTTTTTTTCAGGTCTAGGGATTAAGAACCAGTTCTCATCCCCAGGACATCTACAGGCAAACCGACAGATGGAGGTGACTAATCGAACACTACTTAAGATCATCAAAGCCAGACTGGACGACACTAAGGGAGCCTGGCCCGAGGAATTGCCTAATGTTTTGTGGGCTTACAGGACTACAGCAAGAACCATAGCAGGAGAAACTCCCTTCAGACTCACTTGTGGCATCGAGGCGGTAATCCCGGTTGAGGTGGGAATAGCAAGCATCAGATGAAAAATTTTCCACGAGGAAAGCAATGACGATCAACTAAAGGTCAGCCTGGACTGCTTGGACGAGATCAGAGATGGAGCTTCTAATAGAATGACGAAATACCAGTAGAAGATAGTCGAGTACTACAACAAGAGAGTGAAGCTCTAAAGACTTGACATAGGGGACCTCGTCTTGTGCAAAGTCACCTCGGCAACCAAAGACCCAGCCCAAGGGAAACTCGGCCCAACCTGGGAAGGTCCCTATCGAGTTGTCCATTACTCCAGACAAGGTAGCTATCACCTGGAGACCTTAGACGGGCAAAGACTGCCACGCCATGGAACATTAAGCACTTGAAGAAATACCACCAATAGATGTAATAGAAAATTGTATTCACTTTTGAAAGCAATAAAAGAGCTATTCAGCCAATGTCTTAATGTGAGCAAACCCAGTAGCTTAAATAAGCCAAAAATTGGCTAAGTAACAAGATTCCGCCTAGACGGATGTAAGTTATTGACGAATCCCTTAACTGGGCATAAGCCAACAATTGGCTAAGTAGCAAGATTCCGCCTAGACGAATGTAAGTTACTAACGAATCCCTTAAATGGGCATAAGCCAAAAATTGGCTAAGTAACAAGATTCCGCCTAAACGGATGTAAGTTCCTAGTGAGTCCCTTAAATGGGTATAAACCAAAAACTGGCTGAGCAATAGGACTCCCCCTGAACAGGTGAAAGTCACGGATGGGTTAGCACTACTTCAACAAAAGTACAAGTCGCAACAGAAAAGACAAGAATGCAAACAAGTAAGTATATAACCACGAATATAATTAAAGGCCCAAAAAACGGCGGGCAGCCATCATTGTTTCAACATCTAAATTAAAAGCCCATAAAAACAGTGTTCCTGAGTTGGAATGAAAGTATTGTTCTAAAAATAGAATCAAAAAGCCCAAAACACATCGGGCATTCAAAAAAAAAAAAAAAAAACTCTCGACAAACATATGGCAAGTTCAGGCATTAGCTGCGTCATTAGGAGGAGGCAAAGAAGCATCCCTAGGAGCGTCATCAACAGGAGCAGCAAATTGGAAAGCCTCGTTCGCTGCCATCTCCAGGTCAACCGCTTCCATGTCCAAATTCTCCAGGTCTACTCCAGAGGAGTGTTTGACCAAGTATCGACAGAGGAGTTCAAACCCTTTGTAGTACCAGCTGAAGAGTATAGTGTTGTATTCCTCAGTTTGCTGGAAAGCCTCGACGGCCTTAGCAGCAACGGTCTTCACTTTCTCCTTTGCAGCCTGAAGTTGCTCATCTTTCTCCAGGGTAAGCTGCATCTCTGCCCTGAGGTTGTCCTCCAAAATCTTGGCCTTCTCCTTGATAGTATTGGCCTCGTCCATAGCAGCTATGAGATCCCTCTTCAGCTTAGAATTTTTAGCCTCTAGGGCCTCCACCCTAGACACCGCCTACGCAATCTTGGTCTCGTGAGTAAGTTACTTAAAGGTAAGATGAAGACTCTCCCCCAACAATTGAGAAGGAAAATCCAAAATTCAGGACGATGCAAGATATAGTTTAAAAAAAAAAAAAATGCACAAGTGCCATACCTGGACGAGCTTGTGGATGTGATGACCCATTAACTCATGAGAAGTTACACCCGAGAAGACCTTCAGCTCCTCAGAGGAAAAAGACTCTTGTGCCCTCGCCAGCGCAATGCTCACATCGTCAAAAACTACAGACGAACAAGAGTGAGCCTTGTCCTTCCCCTTGTCATCCACCAGGGGCCTCTTGTGGATAGGAGTGATTTGTTCCACTGAGGTAGCCGGGGAGGCCATCCTCGAAGGTTCAGTGACGGGGCAGAAGGAGTGCTAGAGATGCCTTTCCCCACCACCCACACCGTTTTCTTCCCGATGCTGGAGAGGGGCTTGTTCTTCTTGCCCTTCATCTTAGCATACATACCTTGGTTAAACTTGGTCGTCATCCCTGCAACGAAACACTTGTTAAAAAAAGAAAAAAAAAAGAAAAGAGAGGAAGACGAAAGGAGCAGCATGGACGGACTTAACACTTACTCTTTTTTTCCTCAATCTCAATATTTTGAAGGACAAAAGCAGAAGGATCTGGGCCCAAGCAATGGAAAGCTAGAGTCCGCAAGTCAACTAGGTCATCGAAATCTTCGATCGTCCTCGCGTACTCGATGGCTTTCTCAACGCATTCCTTATACCTGCTCTTAAGCTTGGGCCATCTCTAAACTGCGCAAAGACAATGGACAAAAGAGTTAGTGACAATAAAATGAATGTAAGAAGAATGAAAGTTGAAGGACTAGAGGAAATAATGACGCACCTAAATTTGAGATTCTCCACCGACGGAGTAGGGAGATCACCCCAAACCTCGTCAGAGGGAGTCTCCCAGTCATCCCCGGACACAAAGAAGAACCGAGACTTCCAGTATCTGAATGAGGAAGGTAGATCCCGGACGATCCTAGTCCTCCTCTCCCAAGGCACCAGCTCGTAATACCCATGCTCCTTTTAAATGATACAGGTAAACGAGCTCGTCCACCTTAATCATGTCTTCATCCGTAGCAACCAGCCATATCTCTACATAGCTGACCACTATTCTCCACGAATTGGGCATAAGTTACCTAGGAGCAATACCAAAATGTCCTAGAAGCTCTATAATAAATGGGTGGACGGGTAATCTGAGCCCACTCAGGAAAGCAGCTTCGTAGAAGCATACCTCCACAGGTGAGAAATGGCAAGCTTGTTCCTCCTCACGAGGAAGACGAACCCTAACCCTATTAGTGAATTGGAATCTATCCCTAAATCTAGAGAGTGTCTCACCATCTAAACCACAAACCTCCTTAAGGGCATGAAAAGCCCTAATCTCTTTAGGAACAGAGACGGCGGTACCCCTCTCCATGAGGTCGTCACTAGATGACAACCCAGTCTCAAGTTCACTCGATCTCACATCAAACATGGCTTTCCGTTCACTTACTAGATTCTTCAACCAATCAACAGACTGACACAGCAAAGGAAACAAATTTGCTATTACTAAACTTAAACTATTCTCCCCCCTACAAAACCACCAACCAAGGGGCAGAAATTACGAGAAGTCCCCAAAGAAGCCCCTAAACGTACGAAGAGGAAAGAGACAGAGGGACAAAGGGCCCTAACCTCAAAGCTACTAAGCATAGAACTCAAGAAAAAAAGAGAAGGGGCAAAAGCCTAGAAAGACCAAAAACACATAAAAGGAAAAGAAAAATAAAAAATTTCTACAAAATTATCTACTTTAAAAAAAAAAAAGAGGAAAAAGAAAGGCAGAGGGAGGAAAAGGCCGTATCTCAAAAGCACATGAGAGAGAGCAAAACGCAGAGGTTCATAGGGCAACAATGGCAACTCGGAAGCACAGAGCAGCAATGGCAACTCGGAAACTCAGAACAGCAATGGCAGCAAAAGGGAAAATGAAAAGTATGGAAAAAAGGGGACAAAGGAAGTTTAAAAAGCTAAGCACAAAAAACTGAAAAAACAAAACAGCGGGAAACCAAGAGTCACACGGAGTGGAGCATTAAGTTCACCCCTCAGGTCATGCCACGTGGCCACAACACACCCAGTGCCACCACTACACATTGAATGCGCAGGGAAATCCTAAGAGACATGACAAAAAAAAAAACCTTTTCTCCTCTTGGTGATCATCACTACAGGGATGACCACAGAGCCTAAGGGGCAGCTGATGGGATTGACGACCCTTTCTCTCAGACGAACCAAACAAATATCTCCGTCAGTATATCCATGTCACTAACGAAGGGAGGGAAGCCATTCAATGCAGTCAATGATGCCTCGGACGGTTACATGACTGGCTGTACAGACCGTTGGAGGCCCATCAAAACCTATGTTACTGAGCATAAAGCGTTACAAAGTATTCTCATATATAAACTACAATAATAGCCACAACGGTTAGGAAGCATGAGAACATATATAAACCCCTCACAGCACTAACACAAGGTACGGAGACTCACCCAAAAAAGTATTCTCATATATGTATACCCTGATATTCTGATATTCTTCGATATACTAAATTTGGCATCGGAGGCGTTGTGGCAGGCACCACTTCTGTGACCACCTTGAAGGAGTTATTGTTTTACATTTGCAGAGACAGGAACTAGGACTCGGCTCCATTTGGACGAATCTGTAACTAATGATTTATTATTCATCATTTAGGTCACACGGCACCCATTTTACATTACCAACTGAATGCGACACATTGCCTAAGGTTTGCTTGCTCTTCCTACCGCCACTTCCCAAATTTCTCCTATACTTTTTACTTTTGACTCAAATACCATACATATCCTTATAACTTTTGCAATTTACTCTACCATGCATCAATTCAGTCTTACATTTCTTCTCAAAAAAAAAAAAAAAAAAATCAGTCTTACCTCTATATCCCAATTTATTATCATTATTTAATAAATAAATAAAAATCAGTCTTACATCCTAAATAATTAGTTGCTGCATGTTGACCATGGGATGTAAAATTGTTAGGTTCTAAAAGTTTAGAACAATTGTCAAATCGTGAGCACACAAGAACATGTAAGCTGCAGAAAGAAGATTTCAGAATCTGCCTGGTTCGATCGATCGAAAAACAGGCTCGACTGATCGAGAATCGTATCTGCAGAATTTTAAGTTGGCCCAAACAGCAGTTCAAGCCCATTAAGGATTAGGGTTTCAGATCTACTTCTCCCACTATATAAAGGAAACCCTAAGCACGTTTTTTTACAAGGATTTTTAGAGAGAGAATAGTGTGCCTCTTTTGTATTTAGGGTTTTGTTCCTAAAACCTCTCTTATAACTTCTACCGGTGTTGTTCCTTGAAGAATCTCAAGATCCGGTATTGCTGAAGTTGCTGCCTTCTCTAGTCATCAAAGGTGCTGATGATCTAAACCTTCAAGGGTGGTCTTGGAGTCACAAACAAAAGAGTTTGTGTTGCTAAACCTTTGAGTGGGATCTCAAAGTCACAAGCGTGGGTGTTTGTATTTTGCAAAGATTAAAGAAAGAAGGAGTCCGTGGATCTCGGAGCTATCATGGGGTCGTGGTAGTAAGTTTCCTACACTTGGGTAGCAATAGGATGTTAGTGGTCTAAGTCGCTATTGTGTAAACTTCAATTCTTTCTAGTGGATTTGCTATTTTACCTTGAGGATAGCTAGGTTAAATCCTCCCCAGGTTTTTTACCGGTTTGGTTTTCCTGGGTCATCAGATCTTTGTGTTCTTTAATTTCCGCTGCTTTATTGTTTTTCAATATATTTGTGTTAACCTAGTTCTGCTTAAATTATCTAAGTTAATCACTTGGCTAATTCTCTAGGTTAATCTGTTGGGTTTAAGGGGTCTAAACGAACTGACAAAAATAGCATTAGTGGTTGAAAAGTTTACTAAAAAATACATTATTGATTAACATAATGAATAAAAATTTAAACTAGAAAAATTGTTTTAAAAAAATTGGAGAAAATAAATCACATTTTTATTATAATTTATTTAGTGTTTGATTAATTTAGTAAAATAAAACTTGTGATATTTGGGTTTTAATTTGTTTCAAGTAAAATTTTATATTTTTGAAATTTTGAAATTGAGATGATCACGAGGATGTGAAATTAAAACCTTTCAAAAGCTGTTGTGGCAAGACAAAACAAAAATCTTAAAGAGTCTCAATCAATTATAATTTAATCAATATTTGTTTAGTGTTGGGTTGCATTCATCAAATAAAACTCAAGATGTAGAAGTTTTGTTTGGTTTCAACTTTCAAACTAACATGTAATAAGTATCACATAAAATTTGCAAATAAATAATTAATGAATATTAACCACAAAAAAAAAAAAAACTAGAGAATTTTTTAGAATAGACCAACCGTAATTTATTTAAAATAATAAACGTAATTATATAAAATTTATTTATGTTTAGGTTACTTTACTTAAATAAAACTCGTAATATATGAGTTTTAATTGGTTTCAATTAATGCTAATGTGACAGCACATGAAGAAATATTCTTAAGAAAAGTCAACCAAACATAATTTAATTAGTGATTGTTTGGAGTTGGGTTGGTTTAAATCAAATGAAATTTATAATAAACAAGTTTTATTTGGTTCTAGCTAACATGGAATAATTTTTTTTTTATAATTCTATGTGAAAATATTTTTATAATTAACTCATAAAATAGTAATAAATAAAAATTCAAACCATATAATTTGTTAGACAATATCAAGAGTATTTAATAAAACCTTGTTTGGAGAAATGAAGCATAATTTTTAGAATTTATTTAGTATAAAGTTACATCCTTTAGTAAAAAAAAAAAAAAAAAAAAATCATACATCATGAGTATTGTATTTGGTTAAGCTGCCATGAGACTCATGGCAACACAATAGGAATTCCTAATGCATTGTCAACCAAGTATAATTTAACTAATATTTGTTTAGTGTCAAGTTACTTTAGCCAAATAAGACTCATGACATGTTAGTTTTAATTAGTTTAAAATTAAAATTTTGACCTGAAAAAATTAGAGATTTCTATAGCAATAAATATTAATACAAAAGAAAATCTTAAAGAGTCTCAATCAACTATAATTTAATCAATATTTGTTTAGTGTTGGGTTGCATTCATCAAATAAAACTCAAGATGTATAGTAGTTTTGTTTGGTTTCAACTTTCAACTAACATGTAATAGTCAAACCAAAATAAGTACACATCAAATTTGCAAATAAATAATTAATGAATATTAGCCAAAAAAAAAAAGGAAGACAAACTAGAGAATTTCTTAGAATAGACCAACTGTAATTTATTTAAAATAATAAATTTAATTTAATAAAATTTATTTATGTTTAGGTTACTTTACTTAAATAAAACTCGTGATATATGAGTTTTAATTGGTTTAAATTAATGCTAATGTGACAGCACATGAAGAAATCTTAAGAAAAGTCAACCAAACATAATTTAATTAGTGATTGTTTGGGGTTGGGTTGGTTTAAATCAACTGAAATTTATAATAAAAAAGTTTTAATTGGTTCTAGCTAACACGGAATAATTTTTTTTATACAATTCTATGTGAAAATACTTTTATAATTAATTCATAAAATAGTAATAAATAAAAATTCAAACCATATAATTTGTTAGAAAATATCAAGAGTATTTAATAAAACCTTTTTAGAGAAATGAAGCATAATTTTTAGAATTTATTTAATATAAAGTTACATCTTTTGGTAAAAAAAAAAAAAAAATCATACATCATGAGTTTTAATTGTATTTGGTTAAGCTGCCATGAGACTCATTGGCGACACAATAGGAATTCCTAATGCATTGTCAACCAAGTATAATTTAACTAATATTTGTTTAGTGTTAAGTTACTTTAGCCAAATAAGACTCATGATATGTTAGTTTTAATTAGTTTAAAATTAAAATTTTGGCCTGAAATAATTAGAGATTTCAATAGCAATAAATATTAATACAAAAGAAAATCTTAAAGAGTCTCAATCAACTATAATTTAATCAATATTTGTTTTGTGTTGGGTTGCATTCATCAAATAAAACTCAAGATGTAGAAGTTTTGTTTGGTTTCTTTTTTTTATTTTTTTTATACAAGATAAAATTTCTACTCTAGCCTAATCTAAGTATATATGTGTGTACGAAGCTCCCTACTAGAAACTTGAACTCCGACCTTTGGCCCCCCCACACCCCAAAAGCATTTATACTTGTGGAGTGACCACCGCACCAAGGGTGTGCGGTGGTGTTTGTTTTCAACTTTCAACTAACATGTAATAGTCAAACCAAAATAAGTATCACATAAAATTTGCAAATAAATACTTAATGAATATTAGCCAAAAAAAAAAAAAAAAAACTAGGGAATTTCTTAGAATAGACCAACTGTAATTTATTTAAAACAATAAATATAATTTAATAAAATTTATTTATTTTTCGGTTACTTTACTTAAATAAAACTCGTGATATATGAGTTTTAATTGGTTTCAATTAATGCTAATGTGACTGTTAGAAGTTTAAACCCCTTAAACCCAAACAGATTAACCTAGATATTTAGCCAAGTGATTAACTTAGGTAAATTAAGCAATTCTAGGTTAACACAAATATATCATATCATGCAAATATGCGGAAAATAAATAACACACGATATGATGACCCAGGAAACCAAACCGGTAAAAACCTGGGGAGGATTTAACCTAACTATCCTCAAGGTAAAAAGGAATTCACTATGAAAAAATTGAAGTTTACACAATAGCGACTTAGACCACTAACATCCTATTGCTACCTCGAGTAGGAAACTTACTACCACGACCACATGACAACTCCGAGTCCACGGACTACTTCTTTCATTGAATTCTAAGCAAAGCACAAGCACACCTGCTTGTATATCTTGAAGGACTTGATTCTGCAACTGAAAGATTACCAAGCTCTTGACATCAATCTTGAGATTGGAAACTCTAAGTGTATGTGAAGGTATACACCTCTAGATCTCTCAAATAAGATTCACAAACACAATATTCAGAACACTAAAAACGTGGCTAGGGTTTTCCCTTTTATACTTAGGGCAAAACGTAAAACCCTACACATTAAATGGACTAGGGCTGAGTTGGAAATTCTACAGAAAAAACATTCTGCACAACTTTCGATCGGTCGAGTCTAATTCTCGATCGATCGAACCAAGCAGAAATGCACAGTAAATTCTGCAGTAACTCGATTCCAACTTTACATGAAAACCCCATACTTTGAGCAAGTCTAAACAAGACTAAAAACGTTTTGATCATGGTTTGCCAACATTACAAAATGAAGTTCTAATACATTAGTTCCTAATTCTTAGAATCTAACAGTGACGGCACATGAAGAAATCTTAAGAAAAGTCAACTAAACATAATTTAATTAGTGATTGTCTGGAGTTGGTTTGGTTTAAATCAAATGAAATTTATAATAAACAAGTTTTAATTGGTTCTAGCTAACATGGAATATAAATATATATATATATATATATATATAACAATTCTATGTGGAAATATATTATTTATAATTAATTCATAAAATAGTAATAAATAAAAATTCAAACCATATAATTTGTTAGAAAATATCAAGAGTATTTAATAAAACCTTGTTTAGAGAAATGAAAAATAATTTTTAGAATTTAGTTAGTATAAAGTTACATCCTTTGGTAAAAAAAAAAAAAAAAAAGCATCATGAGTTTTAATTGTATCCATGAGACTCATGGCGACACAATAGGAATTCCTAATGCATTGTCAACCAAGTATAATTTAACTAATATTTGTTTAGTGTCAAGTTACTTTAGCCAAATAAGACTCATGACATGTTAGTTTTAATTAGTTTAAAATTAAAATTTTGACCTGAAAAAATTAGAGATTTCAATAGCAATAAATATTAATACAAAAGAAAATCTTAAAGAGTCTCAATCAACTATAATTTAATCAATATTTGTTTAGTGTTGGGTTGCATTCATCAAATAAAACTCAAGATGTATGGAAGTTTTGTTTGGTTTCAACTTTCAACTAACATGTAATAGTCAAACCAAAATAAGTATCACATCAAATTTGCAAATAAATAATTAATGAATATTAGCCAAAAAAAAAAAAGGAAGACAAACTAGAGAATTTCTTAGAATAGACCAACCGTAATTTATTTAAAATAATAAATTTAATTTAATAAAATTTATTTATGTTTAGGTTACTTTACTTAAATAAAACTTGTGATATACGAGTTTTAATTGGTTTAAATTAGTGCTAATGTGACAGCACATGAAGAAATCTTAAGAAAAGTCAACCAAACATAATTTAATTAGTGATTGTTTGGGGTTGGGTTGGTTTAAATCAAATGAAATTTATAATAAACAAGTTTAAATTGGTTCTAGGTAACATGGAATAATTATTTTTTATGCAATTCTATGTGAAAATATTTTTATAATTAATTCATAAAACAGTAATAAATAAAAATTCAAACCATATAATTTGTTAGAAAATATCAAGAGTATTTAATAAAACCTTTTTAGAGAAATGAAGCATAATTTTTAGAATTTATTTAATATAAAGTTACATCTTTTGGTAAAAAAAAAAAAAAAAAATCATACATCATGAGTTTTAATTGTATTTGGTTAAGCTGTCATGAGACTCATTGGCGACACAATAGGAATTCCTACTGCATTGTCAACCAAGTATAATTTAACTAATATTTGTTTAGTGTTAAGTTATTTTAGCCAAATAAGACTCATGATATGTTTGTTTTAATTAGTTTAAAATTAAAATTTTGGCCTGAAATAATTAGAGATTTCAATAGCAATAAATATTAATACAAAAGAAAATCTTAAAGAGTCTCAATCAACTATAATTTAATCAATATTTGTTTGGTGTTGGGTTGCATTCATCAAGTAAAACTCAAGATGTAGAAGTTTTGTTTGGTTCCTTTCTTTCTTTCTTTCTTTCTTTATTTTTTATTTTTTTTTATACAAGATAGAATTTCTACTCTAGCCTAATCTAAGTATATATGTGTGTATGAAGCTCCCTACTAGAAACTGGAACCCCGACCCTTGGCCCCCCACACACCAAAAACATTTATACTTGTGGAGTGACCATCACACCAAGGGTGTGCGGTGGTGTTTGGTTTCAACTTTCAACTAACATGTAATAGTCAAACCAAAATAAGTATCACATAAAATTTGCAAATAAATACTTAATGAATATTAGCCAAAAAAGAAAAAAAAAAAACAAAAAAACAAACTAGGGAATTTCTTAGAATAGACCAACTGTAATTTATTTAAAAAAATAAGTATAATTTAATAAAATTTATTTATTTTTCGGTTACTTTACTTAAATAAAACTCGTGATATATGAGTTTTAATTGGTTTCAATTAATGCTAATGTGACAGCACATGAAGAAATCTTAAGAAAAGTCAACTAAACATAATTTAATTAGTGATTGTTTGGAGTTGGGTTGGTTCAAATCAAATGAAATTTATAATAAACAAGTTTTAATTGGTTCTAGCTAACGTAGAATATAAATATATATATATATATATATATATAACAATTCTATGTGGAAATATATTATTTATAATTAATTTATAAAATAGTAATAAATAAAGATTCAAACCATATAATTTGTTAGAAAATATCAAGAGTATTTAATAAAACCTTGTTTAGTGAAATGAAGAATAATTTTTAGAATTTAGTTAGTATAAAGTTACATCCTTTAGTAAAAAAAAAAAAATCGTCATGAGTTTTAATTGTATTTGTTTAAGCTGCCATGAGACTCATGGCAACACAACCGGAATTCCTAATAAATTGTCAACCAAGTATAATTTAACTAATATTTGTTTAGTGTCAAGTTACTTTAGCCAAATAAGACTCATGATATGTTAGTTTTGTTTAGTTTAAAATTAAAATTTTGACTTGAAAAAATTAGAGATTTCAATAGCTAATGTAGTAGCCAAGACGAATTACCATAAGAAAATTCTAATACTTCTATTTTACAATTATGGTATCAAACTCCTACTCGTTATTGCAACAATGACCAATTTGGCCTAACATATTGAAAATTAGTGTGGGGATTATAGTTTCACCATGTCGAGATCGTTGAAAGTTCTAAATAATACAAATGGGAAAATACTAGCTAATACACACACCTGTGTCAATGACCCAATCAGTGGCTGTAAACATATCTTTATTAACTAATTTGGCAGAGAAAACAGAATGCTTCAAGTTGGGAATGAAAGGAAAACTAGAAGCCATACCTGCCATAGTCTCAAGATAGGAATTAGAAGCTGAGGGCTGTGAAATGGTGACTGCCATACCAGCACTAGCGGGAAAACCAACAGAAGAAGCCACACCAGCAATAGCAGTCATCAGGCTGGGCACTCCATCACCACTGCTTACAGTAGCAGCTTGATGCTTGTCACTAGAACGAGAACTAGTGTTGAGGTAAGCCAGCAATTGCTCACATTGAGCTTTTGAAATTGGACATTAAACTAATCCAGATGAAGGATGCTCAACCAAAGTTCCTTGATCATAAGATACTTGATTAGCATTTGGTTTGCCTTTCTGCTTGTACCCGGGTGGATATCCATGAAGCTTATAGCACTTACCAATGGTGTGCCCAAGCATATTACAGTGTGTACATAAAGGCCTTTCCTTTTTATTGTTTCCCTTGCTCTAATTAGCATTGCTAGCATTATTTGCCCTTTGAATTCACATTCGTGGCAACTGAATTTGGTTTAGCTGCAAAGGACCCTCCATGTCCAATGTTCTTATGAGACTCCTCTTGAAGAACTAGGGCATATACTTTTTTCATTGAGGGAAAAGGCTCATACATCAGAATTTGAGATCTTATAGTCTCAAAATTTTCATTCAATCCCATCAAAAACCTCATCACATAGGCTTTATCATGAGTAGCACTTAGGGTTTTCATTGCTCCACAACTACATTCTGGTAATGGTTCAAGATTCAACAATTGATCCCACAATCTCTTAAAGTTTGTGAAATATTCAGTTACTGTCAACTGATTTTGAGAGATGTGAGAAATCTCCCTTTGAAGATTATAGATTTTAGGACCATTGCCTTGTGAAAACAGGTTTTTCAATTCAATCCACATATCTCTAGCAATTTCACAATAGATTATACTACTAGATACATCAACATGCATTGAATTGATGAGCCAAGAAAGTACCATTGTGTTGCAGCTTTGCCAGTCTTCATAGAGAGGAGATTTTGGATTAGGCATAGGAATCTTGCCATTGATGAACCCTATCTTCTTCTTGGCAGTTAGAGACAAAATCATAGCCCTTGACCAAGAATGATAGTTTCTCATTCCAAGCAATGGCTGTGTTACCAAAACACTACCTGGATTCTCACTCGAACTGAGAAAGTATGGATTTGGAGGAATTAATTCATTTTTTGTGGTTGAAATTGGTTGAGAAGTATGGTTGTTGACTGGATCAGATTGGTTGCTTGAAACAAGGGACGCCATTGTTGAACCTGCGTGCTCTGATACCATATAAAATCTAGAAGTTTCTCTAAATAGAAGATCAGAAATTTTATTGAATCAGAAAAAGTAATAGAAGCGTCTAATCTTTAATACATATGAGCTATCCTATATATACACGTCTCAGACTAAGTCCTTAAAAATCAGTGAATCAGTTACTAACTATGCTAACTGTACAATAGTGTTTCATTATATACATGAGAGCCTAATTACAACAAGCCACGTGTATCATAGTCTCCAAAGCTATGTATGAAGACTTCATGATAAGGTATTGCCTCAATGGTTTCTAGCACATCCTTGCAAGCCCACTGGTGCTCTGTATTTGATGCTTCTGTTGCACGGTTGCTACACAATTGTTTATTGTTGTGGCTGACCTTGTCTGCTAGTGATGATGCTACTGTGCTTGTACTAGCATCAGTATAGCTACCAACCATCTCTTTGCTTTGTTGGCCTACTCCACCATTGGATTGCTGCCCTGCACTAATCCCAGCAGATAATTCCTTAAGCCTTGAGCAAATTTCATCAGCTTTAACACCCCCTTTATCAAACAATAATCGGCGTGGGAGCCACTAATTAATATGATACAGTAGATGTGTTTTTGTGATGATTTAGTGATACACACAGATGACAGAACAACTAGATCAATGATGATCACCATAGAAAGAAAGTTTAACTTCGTACAAGGTAGCCACATGTGATACTTATTTCTTGCCCGGTGAAAGTGTTGGGAGCACTTTAATATTAATTAATTAAAATGAATTTATATTACAACATAAATGTAAAGATATGAAAGTTAATATGAAAGATGAGGAGTTAGTGAAAATGTTTAATCCTATATTGAAAAGGAAAAAGACTTTTTTTTTTTTTTTTTTGATAAGGAGAGACTATTTTTTTTTTAATTATGGTGATTAATAGACTATTTTATTCTCATTGTATTATTTTCATTATTATTATGTTTGCACTAACAGAAGGTACGGAACAGTGAGAATAATGGATTTTGAGATCCCGTGCACCGTACAATAGGAAAAAATTAATTAAAAGTTGTAGAAGTTATTTTTAATCATGAATAAAAATTGTTTTAATTTTTACCATTTTACTTTTTAATTTCTCTCAAGCATCATAGTTAATTGCATGGCATAACAGCACGAATCTCAATTTGAGAATCATATGCCCATTATCAAACAAATATTACCTTGGTACAATGTTTATCATTTTTTTTTCAATGGATTCCTTTAAGAGAAATATTATGTTTAGGACATTTTTTGAACAACTTTAAATAACAAGTTATAATTTTTTTTTAATATAAGTGTACATTTTTGGTTTTTTTTTTTTATTATTATTTTTTTAGATGTAATTTTTAATATAATACAAGTGTACAAATAAAATATTAATCAGTAAGTAATAATCTAATAATAATTGATTTTTTTTTTGTAGTACCTCATGCTTGTAGTTTTGAGTTTCAACACCACCTCTCTCTCTCTCTCTCTCTCTCTCTCTCTCTCTCTCTACTTATCAAGAAAAAAAAAAATGTTAATCAATAATAAGTGTATATATGTGATTAATGAAACCTATAAAAAACATAAAACATTTTTTTCTAAAAGATTATTAGCTTTATTTTCATTCTCCATTCTCTTTACACACACACACACACACACACACACACACACACACATATATATATAAAAACATTAGTAGCTAGTAACTTCAATCTCTCCAAATTTTTTATAGGTCCGTTTGATTAGGCATTTTTGAAAAAAAAAAAATTAAAACTTAAAACTCCGTTTTACAACATCTTCTCATAACTTCAAAAAAATTATCATTTTAAATTCAAAACACAATTTTTCAATGGCGCACTACATTGTTGACTGCCATTTCTAGACACCTCATTTTGTATCCGTTAATAAATTTTGGTCTCTGGCCCCCAATGATGAGCTTGCATATATCAACCAAGGGTACCTAAAGAATTCACAATAATTTGGAAATAATCACAACTCAAAAGTACTTAAATCGCGTTGAAAACGATTATGAAAAATGACATTTGCTTACTATTTTGACCATAACCTTTGATCCACAAAAAATTTTTCAGGGAAATTTTTTTAATTGGAAAGTAGATATCCTAAGCTCCAAATTAAACTCAAATTTTGCCTAATTTGAATTTATATTGAATGAGTTATGGCTGTTTAAAGTTGGGCTATCAAAGTTGTCAGATTAGGATTTCTGGGGAGCATGCGTACGCATGAATTATGCATGTGTACGCATGGTTGAGACTTGCATACGTAGGCCGAATTTTTAGGTTCTAAGGATAAAACATCATTTTTTGATGTGGGCCAGCACTTAAACCTTTAGGAATGTCCAAAGACCATTAAAAAGTTCTGAAAACTCTAATTTTAACTTATAAATACTCATCTTATGTCTCTATTCAAAACTTTAGCTAGAGAGAGTGATTTTGGGCCTCAATATTCTCTAAAACCTTTTTTTCTCTTTTCAAAACACTAGGGCAGCACCTTAGAACATTTTTTACGAAATTAAAACCTCTCTTTAGTTAGTTATAAGGTAGAAAGTTTGTTTTCCAAATTGTTTTCTAAAACTTTTTCAAAATATTTTGTTCTTGAGTTGTAATTACTAAGAAATTTTGTGTTCTTTGATTATCTTTGTCTTCTTCATCTAATCTTTGTGTTGTAGGCACTGAGGAGTGGGTTAAGCAGTCTCTAATATGTGATTCTAAAGCAAGGTGAGTCTCTTTTCCGTGAACTCCTCCATTGCTTAATATGATTCACGTAATTTTCTTGATATAATTTCTCCATTTGTTACATTTGTGTTGTTTGATGCTTTTAATTATGTTTAATATGTTTTAATATGATCTTAGGTTGTTTATAATCTGTTTTATTATTCTTGTTTTGTTATTTTAGTTTTATGTAAA
Source organism: Lithocarpus polystachyus (assembly GCA_033629205.1). Taxonomy (NCBI): domain Eukaryota; kingdom Viridiplantae; phylum Streptophyta; class Magnoliopsida; order Fagales; family Fagaceae; genus Lithocarpus; species Lithocarpus polystachyus. The sequence continues at coordinate 8,582,057 of CM066163.1, read as the reverse complement.
GTTTAACACGTTTATTTGATGTAGTTTACTACTTATTGTTTTATTTCATGTTTTTTTGTTTTTTTGTTTATGCTGATGCTTTGTGTTTTTGTTTTATGTTAGTTTAGTTTTTTAGGTTTTCTAACATGTTTTTTAGGGTTTCTAACATGCTTGTTTAATCTCACATGTTATATGTTTGTTTGATTAAATCTTTAAAAATGTAATTTTTCGAATCTGTGTTAAAGAATGAGTACACATAGTTGAGTATGCGTACGCACCCCGAACCCAGATTAGGGCAAAAATCTTGTTTTTATTATTTTAACTATTTCTCACATGATGATTTTACATAAAGAAAAAAAAAAGTGCAAAACAGCTCGAGATATGAAAGTATATCTTGTTTATGTATTACCAAGTCAGCAACTATTTTGGTGTTTCATCATCAATAAATGATTAACACATGTTCGGAAAAAAAAAATCAAGTTACTCTAGTAGCACAAAAAAAGACAATATTATCCCTTCAAAATTTTCAAAGCCTTCCACTTTACTCACTCTCTCTCAAAATCTGATTTGCAAAATGAAGCTCCTAAAAATTTCAAGCCCCCCTCACTTTCTCTCTCTATTTTGCTCTTTCAAATCTGATTTCCAAAATCAACATTTACTCTTCAATTCTCTCTCTCTCTCTCTCTCTCTCTCTCTCTCTCTCTCTCTCTCTCTCTCTCTCTCTCTCTCTCTCTCTCTCTCTCTCTCTCTCTCTCTCTCTCTCTCTCTCTCTCTCCCCCCAAACTCCCTTCCACCCGTAACTGTTCTATTTCCTCGTTGCCGCATTGCTCTCCCCCACCTCCGGTTTTGACCACTACAAATCACTGCCCCCACTATCGGTGCTGACCACCTCCAAGTATTCTCTCTTTATGGGTAATTCTTTTTTAGAGCATTCACATCAATCTTTATTAGTTTTTCTATCTATTTTAGTGTTAGAACTTACTTTTCTATTTTACACAATTACTTCTCGAAAACACTCACGTCAAATTACATATTATACACATTATTTTATTTAAACAATATATATATATATATATATTTATTTATTAATACTTTCATTTAGTACTCTCTCTTTCTCCTCTCTCATATCTCAAAACCCTTAGATTTGACCTCTCATGCCTCCATAGCCTCACACCTCTCTCTTTTCACCATTGCTACGGGCTACGGCTACTACATATTCTTCTTCTTTGTTGCTTCTTCTTCTTCATCTTCGCAATTTGGGTTTGATGATTTTTGTATATTGGTTTGATGAGTTTGGGATGGGTTTGACAAAGGAATAAAGTCAGGGGAGATGGTAGAGGAAGAGAGAGAGAAGATTTGAAGAGAGAAGTGAGAGGAAAAAATAATAAAATATAAAAATATAGAAGTACGGTGACCATGCATTAAAATGCATGGTTATGGTAGCAAAAATGTATTTGAACAATGATATAAATAACCTAATGTAGGTAGTTTTTGAACAAAATTATATAACACTGACCACTTTTTTATTTCACACATACAAGTGCTCTAAGCATACAAGTGCTCTAAGCAAATCAACAACCATAGTATAGCGTTATAGAATGAAAGGGAACGAATCTCGCCAAATTAACAACAACATCAACAACAATTAAGCTAATTATTTGGTCATTTTTTGCTGTCCTCCTAAAAGGGCATAACTTTACACAATGATTCTGAATCAGACTTTTTTCTCCCAGAGAAGTCTCTCAACAGTCTTATTCTGATTCCACGGGAACTCTGATCGAACAAAGCAGAAAGCCCGCACATGCTACATGATCTTTTATTTAGCAGACAACTCTGCAGGCTCCTAAGCTAATACAGACACCAACCAACAAACAAGAGCGCGGAGATACTCTAAAACTAGAACAACACACTTGACACTACCTTTTATTTATTTATTTATTTATATTTTTACTGCGAACTTAATTTTAAGGATAAAATGCAAAACTGATCCTTTAGATTTCTTCAGATTTCATTTCAGTCTTTTAATTTTACCTTTGTTCATTTTAGTTCTCCGACTTTTAAATTCATTCAATTAAAACTTTTCTATCAACTTTTGTTATATGTTGTGGTTAACTTTTCAATTTTATAAATGTTTTTTCAAAATTTTTAAATTAAAAAAATTCAATTAATGATTGAAAAATATTTTCTAAATATTTTTTCAAAAATTTTAACAAAAGTTAACAGAAAGGCCTTAATTGAATAAATTTAAAACTTAGAGAACTAAAATGAAAGAAAATAAAGTCAAAAAACTGAAATAAAATCTGAAGAAAGTTACCGGGTTAATTTTTCATTTTAGCCTAATTTTAATTGGACTGAGATTTCGTTCTCAATCTTCCATTCTTTGATGACACTGGAAAGTGACTGATGAGAAGAGCCACCAAATTCCAACGCTTTCTCTGCACTCACTTTCAGCTCTCTTGCCTTACGCCTCATCACGATCCCTTCTTCACCCCCTAACACCAACCTCACCACCCTCTCAATCTCCTCTCTATCAACCACTCCTTTTCCTGGTATTCCCACTGGCTTAACAGCCACACCAACCTCTTCAACCAACATCGTTGCATTCATTCTCTGCTCTGCATAAAGAGGCCACGCAATCATAGGGACACCGTGAGTCATGCTCTCCAGCGTCGAGTTCCAACCACAGTGAGACAAAAAAGCACCAGTTGATGGGTGTTGAAGCACTGAAACTTGTGGTGCCCAAGTCGGAACCACCAAACCCACATCCTTTGTCCTCTTTAAAAATCCATCAGGCAAATATGCCTTTGGATCATTAACGTTAATGTCTTCACCCACATTGAAAAATGTAGCTGAAGCACTCGCATCAGTTGGCTTACGAGCGACTAATATAAACCTTTGTTGACTCAGTTCCAAACCCCAAGCCAACTCTGTGAGTTGTGCAGCTGAGAGAGTCCCTCCACTTCCAAGTGCCACAAAAAGAACAGAATTTAATGGTTGTTTGTCTAGCCAAGCTAAACACTCATCGTCTAGTTCAGGCTTGTCGTGTTTTATAAGCGGACCAGCTGGGAAAACAAGTGGTGTAGGAATTTGCTTATAAAATGGGTGCTCTCTTATAGCTTTAAGCGATGCGGGCTCAAAATCCTCCCACGAGTTTAACAAAATACCATCTGACATAGGCAAACGGCTGATATGGAAAAAGAACCACTTGTACTCGTCAATCTTTCGGTTCCAAAGCAAATCTGGCAAGTCCTCGGTTCTAACCGGGGAGCAACCTGGGACCTGAACTGGTTCAGGAAGGTCAATAAACTCGCAATCGGCCTCACTGTCCAGTGTTGGAAGATACAAACAGAAAGCAAGGAAAGAAGTGGAAGGAGTGAAGAAAGTGAACGTGGGGATAGAAAGCTCTTTGCAGACATCGAAAGCTTGGGTACAGAAAAGATCAATGAATAGAGCTTGTGGCTTGCCTAGCTCGATGAGGATAGACTTTAGAGGCTTGAGGCTTTCCTCTACGTTGATAGATAACCTGGCGACGATGGGAGTGTCGTCGCTGACCAAAGCTGAAATATCAACAGCTGGGATGTCTATAACATCGAGGCCAAGAGGGAGTGTTGGTGAGTGGAGGAGTTGGATTTGGGCTGTGGAAACTTCGGTGGTGTTGTTGAGGAAGCTCACATGGATGCCATGGTCGATGACGAGGCACTTGGCGAGCTCGAGGAGAGGGATGATGTGGCCCATGCCTGGACTTGAGAGGACTGCAACGTGTGGTTTATTGGTTTCAGCTACCACCATGGTTCTTAGTTTGTGGGAGATGTGGTTGAAGATCACTGGTTGGGTGCTACTGGCTGAGGAGGAAATGAGTAATGGAGTTATGTGAAGGCGCTTGAAGTTTAACTATGCACAATACTAGTGTTGCTCTCCATGCAGTGTTGTGGCTTAGCTTTTAATAATAATATCTGTTTTGTCACTTTCAAAAACAGAGTTTCTATTAACAGAATAAAAATTTGACCAATATTCTTAATAAAATGTAATAATATTAATATCATATACTTTTACGTCGGTATATATATTCTGTTTCATTTGCCAAATTGTGATATTAATATTAATATAAAAAAAAAACAACTATATGTCGCTACCACACTTCTACATTACGACAAGATATTTATAAATAGGATAAATTCTAGATAACTACCTTGAGGTTTGGGGTAATACCAAACACATCTAAGACAATTAAAAAGCAACTATTTTAGTCCTTAACACATTAACACTGTTAGCACCGTTTGTTCACTCCTACCAAAACAAAAGCAGCACAACTTTTTTTTTTATATCCAACTTCCAAGAATGACCGTTCAGAGAGGTACCCCTTAACTCATTTCTTCCCGCCAGCCTAAATGCAAAAGAGCCAAGTTGCTAAAAGAAGAACCTACAAAAGAAGTCAGAACAAAAACTAAATAAACCATTTTTCAAGTAATTAATACTTCTTCTATTACAAGAAGTTTAGCTCTATTTTGATTTCAAGAACTAATTTGTACCTTTCTTTAGATTAAAACTTAAACAGAAGCCCTCCTCGTCTTTGCTCTGTCCGAAAAGTTTTTTTGAGTGAGAGTTGAAATTCTAACTATAAAGAAGTCTAAAAAGAGCCTATTAAACCAACTGAGTTGGTTACTTTCTTCTAGTTTATATTAAGAGCCCTTTGTTGCTCTTGGGAAGAGCAAAAATGATGAAAACGTGTCGGGCTCAAATGTGATGACTTTGGCCTGGCATAACAGATGGTATGGGTACATGTTCTGAACTTGTTGCCTTTTAAATGAAAAAAAATACTGTGCAAATTTTGTTTTGGTAGGTGTGAACAAACGGTGACAACGGTGTTAATGTGTAAAAGACTAAAATGATTATTTTTTAATTATCTTAGAAGTATTTGGTATTACCCAAAACTTAAGGGTAATTATCTGAAATTTACCTTTATAAATATCTTAAAAAATTACGTGTATATATATATATATATATTCGGCATATATATTCTGTTTCATTTGTCAAATATCTTATCTATAAATATATTATTTATAAATGGGTTCAGTTATCTATTCGATAAGATATTCTGTTTCATTTACCACACTTCGATAATATTTAAGAATATTTTAAGAAATTACGTCAGTGTATATATGTTTCATTTGCCAAATATCTTACCTGTAAATATCTATCTATTATATTATATTACCTATATAAAAAGCGGAAAGGAGCCTGTAAACAGTACTTTTGTCGAGGACCTTGCTTGGTTATTTCGAGTATAACAAATTTACAGCCACGCAAAGGACAAAGGAAAGTCACGAGTTGGTTTGTTTGTTTGTTCTGTGCAGACGGTTTACACTTCTGCTCTTACAAAATTTTAGGCTAAAATATAAAGCTCACTTTCTAAGTTTTATTACTTTTTATTTCAGTCCTATAAGTTTTAATTTTGTTATTTCAATCATCTAAGTTTCAATTCTTCTCAATTCACTCTTCTGTTAACACCGATCCATGTCTGCCGTTAACCATATTTAATTTATTATTATTATTTATTTTTTAAGTTAAAAAAATGTTAATTTAACATTAAAAAAAAAAAAACCCAGAAATTAACCCTCACCCTCGTCGTCCATCACTCCATCCCCACACTTGAAGAACACAAAATAGAACCCAACTTTTTTCAATTGTCAGAACATACTTTAACGACAAAGAGCAAGTAATGACCGTGGTGTTGTTGGGTTGACTCAGTTCCAAGACCAAGCACCTCAAGAAATATGTGGAGTGGTACAATTCCACGGGCTTTCATGCCTTCACTTTTGTCGTTGACGTTGGCAAGCTGCTGTGGTTTGATTTAGGCCAAAGAATTGAGGAGTGAATCGCAGCGTCGGCGAACGAGCTTGTATCCTAGGTTTCAGATAAGGAAGAGAATGATAGAGAACGCTGCTTGGTTTTCCACACATTCAGCAATACCAGTTGGTTTGTGTAGGTTGATTGCTCTCTTAAAACTTAAAACTAAGCTTTCATTGGTTTTAAAGGATCTGGTGTCGGCATTTATAAATTGTTGTTTGCCTTGGTTTTTTTGTAGCTATGGTTCCATTCTTGAGATTTTGAAGGATGGTGAAGAACTGACGTTGATGTAAAAGGTTAAAGGATGCATTGTTGATTGGAGCAGCGGTGCCCTTTAATCCTAATAGTCTAATATTTTTGATTTCATAAAATAATTAAATATGATTAACGGCAGATGGATGAAATGTTAACATAAGACTAAATTGAAGAGAATTAAAACTTAGAGGACTGAAATGACAAAATACAAACTTACAGGACTGAAATGAAAAGTGGTTAAACTTAGAGGGCGAGTTTTGCATTTTAGCCAAAATTTTAATTTGAATAGTCAGAGAGCGTAGCTCTTTTGGTTTTTTACTCCAATTTTATTTGATCTTATCTCTTTGCAGCTTTTTTCGTCAACCACAGGGCCGGTTGAACAGTAGAGCTAGAGATGCAACTTAAGAGCATCTATAGCAGTGGAGCTATAATTATAACTATTTGGTATCACAAAAAATCATTTTATCTATTTTACCTACACACATGCTGCAGTAGTGGATCTATTTTAGTTTTCAACATAATAAAATAATATAAATATCATAATAAAATAATATATATTCACAATAAGTTATTTATTATTTTTTTTTCTCACTATTTATCTTCTCTCTGTCTTCTCCCTCTCTTCCTACTCTTCAACCCACATCCCCTCACGACACCACCACCATTACCACCACCAGTCCACAGCAGGAAAGAAAAAATCACAGAAAAACTCATTAAAGTAATAATAATAACATCCACAGAAAAAAAAAAAACACCAGCACAACGGAGCAGATCGGCGATGGAGCTAGTACCCCAGACCACCATCTAAGCTTGATCGAGAGAGAGAAGAAACAAGACCAAGAGGCACAAAACCCACCGACCCATGCCATCGTCGATCGCCGATCAGCCATTGCCAACCCACTGACCCACGCCATTGCCGACCCACTGACCCACGCCATTGCCGATCATGCCATCCACGAAACCCACTGACCCACGCCAGAGACCGGGCTTGAGAAACCGGAGTTGAGAGAGTGAGTTTGAGAGAGAGATGAGTTCTGAGATGAGATGAGAGTGAATGAGAGAGAGAGAGGCACGATGATAAAAGAATGAAAAAAAAAAAAAAAAAATGAGAGGTGGTATTATTTTAATAAAAAGCTGAATAAAATAACATTTTTTTTTTTAGCTTTCATGAACAGTGCACATCTATTTATAGCAGTGGAGCTAAAAAAAATAGATTTAGCTTTACTGCTGTAGCTTGATTTTGGTACTAGAGGAGCTAAAAAATAGTAATATAGCAATATAGCAATATAGCACCATTGCTGTGAGTGCTGCCCCCAAGTAAAAAAAAGTCCTCAAATTTTAATCAATAGAATTATTTATAATCAATAAATAAAATAATATTTTTTTATCAAATGAAAAACAAATAAAAAATAGAGAAAAATGCAACGTTCATAATAATTTTCACAACACTCTTACAATTAATGTTAAGTAGTAGATTGTTACAGCTTGTTTTTTATGGCAAAAAAATAATTATAGTGATATTTTCAAATAAAAAACAAAAAGCAACTTAAAACTTAGGATTTGTTGTAAGAAATATTGTAAATGTTGCGCTTCTAAAAAAAAAAGAATAATAATAAGAGTTTAGTGAGCAAACTTTTATTAGTGCTCATCTAAATCTACCACTAACACCACTTTTTTACTTACCATTATCAATCTGCTATATTAACAAGTACGAAAAATTTTGTCAAATTTTTTCTGTCTATAAAATTTCTTAAAAATAAAAAATTCTACATAGTTCATGTTAATTAGTAGTAATTTTGCATCTAAAACAAGATAAAAAATTTTCACCTTAAGCTCTCAAATGCATTAAGCCGCCCCTGGTCAACCAACTACTATGTTGATGGGCAGTAACAGAGGACACACGTTTGAGGGATGATTCACAAGATATTGCATGAAAATTGGAGTTTTGCAACCAATAAGCTAACCAATATCCTTATTTGGTTGACAATGAGCTAAAATAAAAAATTTATAACATTATACATTGTCCAGGTTATATAGGGTTGTTTATAATATTAAATTCCAATTTGCAACTTTCAAAGTGCGAGTATTTTAGACTAATCCTGACCAAATGTTTACGTAGGTAAGAAAAGCGTGTAGACCGGAAAAGTGTATCACAAATCCTGAACAAAGTGCAAATGTTGGTCAGGAGGCTAGAGATAATCTCAATGGCACATAATGGGTGAGAGTATTTCAACTTCTTCCTCCCCACAACCCATTATTGCCGCTCTGTAAATTTTATTGTTAGTTTAACAATTCTTTTTGTTTCAGAATTTAGCAATTTGTGTCGGTCCTAGAACTCATTGATGAAGTAGTAGGATCCTTTTTCAGCTTTGGTGTTCTACTCTTACGGTTGATATGCATATGCAGAAGAATTTGGTCTATTTGGACTGCAAGACAACCTGCTATTGTAATGGGCGGAGGCACGCATAAGCCTTCCACCCCCCCCCCCCTCCCAAAAGCTTTTGAAACCCCTATATAATACTATATAAAAACAAGCTGGCCCCTGCAAATGTATCAATTGGCCCCTCCAAAAAAATTCACATATCTAGTCTAATGTTAGTTTTAGTTTCCCCTTTGAAATATGTTGTGGTTGTATGATCAATCAAAGGGTTGAGGCAATTATCTCTCAAAACTACATAGAATGACACACTAGCACGAGTGATAAAAAATATTTGATACCATAAGTATGTCTCAATTTTATTGGCTGACGATTGGATGTATCCAGAGCATGGAACTATTAGGATTAAAGAAGGTATATGGAAGTAATGAAAATAATTAGTTAAGTGGGGTTGTCTAGCAAATTATTGCATATAAAATGACTAAAACAAAGTAAAAGTATTAGTTACCTTTCAGTCATTAGCCTTTGGTTCAGCAATTGACTAGAGCAATTGTCATATGTTTATTTTAATTTGGGTCTTATGCATCATACAATGTTAATTTCTTTATAGCATTCATTTTGAAATATGACTATTTTTACAATTACAATATTTTAGTTTCTCAAGCAGACTTCACCCAACAAACACACGTTTACTCAAACCAATATATATATATACACACACACACACACACACACACACACACACACACACACACACATAAAGTTGTCCAGATGCTATTTATTTATTTATTTTAAGTAAACAAAAGTGCACTATGTTTGTGCATGTTCAAATGTGAAAGACGCTAAAAGTTTATTGTTTTGCTTAATCTAGTGATTTTTTTTTTTTTTGGTGGCATTCTTAATCTTTAAGTTTCATTTCTTTATTTCTTTTAACTCTATCTATCTCACACATACATAGACATAAATATATGAGTTATAAATAATGTACAAGCATATAATTCGCCCCCACCCCCCCCCCCCCCCCCCCAAAGTTAGAAATCCTGGCTACACCCCTTGTTGTTGGCAATGGCCACAAGAACAAAGTCTCACTTGCTATATTAGCTATGACTAGAATGATATCCCACTAGCTGATGCTGCTAATGGCTCAAACAATGTAATTGTGAACGAAGATCTAAACATCTAAGCTCACCGGGTTTGAGATAACCTATCCTATATGAATACATGTAATTCCACTTTCACCACTTGCACCGTTCATAATATGTAGTGTTCGGTTTTCCGATTATCTTAATTATGTTTGTAACAAGTAAACCAAATTTTTTTTTCTCTCCTTATTTATGTCAAAAAATGCGTGAGCTTTCTTTGCAATTAGCTTTATTTTCGATTACAGTGGATCATTGATTTTTAGTTTATGAGATTTGATTGATAGCTGAAAATTTTGTATTCTTATAGAACAAAGAAAAGTTTGAAATTTTGTAACTTATTTGGGGCTTAAATATTGAACCGTGAGAATAAATTATTAATATTATTTTGTAGTTTGTTCTTGAAAAGTTGAGCTGATTTAAAATATTGATATATGGATATTACCAAAGAGCTTAACACCATGCACACCAAGGTTCAATTCTTTTTAGAGTGTGATAGTGATGGGGATAGGGTTGAAGTATTGGTGGCTACGTTGAAGGTAATCACAGATTTGGTAATAAATCATAATATTTTGAAACATTTAATGGTATAATTTCTAACAATTCAATAATAAAAAAATTATAAATAAATTCTAATTCTAACCATAATTGTAATTTTTTTAAATTACAATCTTTTTATTGGCTAGCATGTGCAGCCCATACTAGTCTTATTTATAAATGGGTTCAATTATCTATTTTAAGAAATTTGTTATAGAAATTTGAAAAAGTAGTAAAAAAAACTAATTACTTTTTTAGTAACGCTACATGCACAAATTATTTTACAATATTTTTACAAAATGTTGCGGTGACCAACTTCTTATTGGTTTTTATCTAAATCCACCATTAATATCATTTTTTTATTTATCAATAATCACTCACCACATCAGTGATTTGTAAAAATTTTTGTAAAAAAGTTTGTATCTCTAGCATTATTCTTACTTTTTTGCTTTTCTATAAAAAATTTCTTAAAATAGTTTATTGACGTATATGTTAGTAAATCCCTATATTAATTTTTGAAAAATTGCTAGCTATAGATAAATATAGGTCAATTTGGTATGCGTTTGGGTAGAAATTATTCTACCTAGCATTTGTATTTTTGGCATTTCACGCCTCTTTTTTTTTTTTTTTTTTTTTTTTTTAAATTGAGAAGCACATGAACGCAAACCTGCCAGTAAGTCTCGTGCACTGTGCATGGGGCCCACCACCTCGTTGACAATCCAAATTTGCACTGGAATAGCATTGTTTAGTGGGTCTCATGCACTGTTTTCGGGACCCACAAATCTTTTTTTTAAATAACTTTTTCATTAAAAATGGGTCCCACAGCACTATTCACACATTTAAAAATTATTTTGTTACAGTGTTGTTGAGGGGAAAATTTTGATGTTCCTAAATAGATTATCGGGTAACCAAGCCGAAACTCGACGATGGGCCTTGAGATAAATAAATTTTCTGCACAAGGAAATTTTTCTGCATAAATAAATTTTCTGCATAAAGGAATTTTTCTGCATAAGAAATTTTTCTGCACAAGGGAATTTTTCTGCACAAGGAAATTTTTCTGCATAAATGGAATTTTTCTGCATAAAGATATTTTTCTGCACAAGGGAATTTTTCTGCACAAGGAAATTTTTCTGCATAAAGATATTTTCTGCATAAATAAATTTTTCTGCATAAATGGAATTTTTCTGCACAGGGAAATTTTTCTGCATAAAAAATTTCTGCATAAAGAAAATTTTCTGCATAACAAATTTTATGCATAAAAGGAATTTTTCTGCATAAAGAAATTTTTCTGCACAAGGAAATTTTTCTGCATAAATAAATTTTCTGCATAAAGTAATTTTTCTGCATAAGAAATTTTCTGCATAGAAGGAATTTTTCTGCATAAAGGAAATTTTTCTGCATAAATAAATTTTCTGCATAAAAGAATTTTTCTGCATAAGAAATTTTCTGCATAAAAGGAATTTTTCTGCACAAGGAAAATTTTCTGCATAAAAAGGGATAGAAAAACTTATGATTTGTAAAAGGTTCATGCCTAAGAGAATTTTTTCTGCATAAAAGGTATAGAAAAAACTTATGATTTGTAAAAGGTTTATGCCCCCAAAGAAATTTTTTAGCATAAAAGGGGGCTGACCATTGTTACTTTTTTATGTGCGCACATGTTTTTCCTAACTATTCATGTAAAAATTTTGCACTGTTCATAGCAGAGGACACCTCCAGCCGTAGCTACTATGCCCTTTTTTTTTTTTTTTGCAAGAATAATTTTTTTTTGAGCCAAAAGGGTTTTCCTTTTTCAAAAAAAGAAGTTTTATGATAAAATAATGTTTGTTTATTTGCGTATATGTATACATATGTATACTAACATACGTACACGCATCATTACCCTTTTCTTTTAGTCATTCACGTGTAAACATTGTACTTTTCAAGGCAAAGGACACCTCCAGCCGTAGCTATTGTGTTCCCCCTTTTTTTTTTTTTTTTTTTTTCTGCAAAAACCATTTTTGAGCCAAAAGCAAAGAAAAAAAAAATTGTTTTGTGATTTTGAAAGAAAACAAATAGTGCCCATTCTTCTATGCATGTATATAAACATACATATGTGCATTGTTGTTAGGTTCTAAGAATTAGGAACTAATGTATTAGAACTTCAATTTGTAATGTTGGCAAACCATGATCAAAACATTCTTTAAGTTGTGTGTTAGACTTGCTCAAAGTATGGCTTTTTATGTAAAGTTGGAATCGAGTTGATTGCAGAATTACTGTGCACTTTCTGCCTGACTCGATCGATCGAAAATCGTGCAGAATGTTTTTCTGCAGAATTTTTCCAACTCAGCCCTAGCCCATTTAATGTATAGGGTTTTATATTTTGCCCTAGGTATATAAGGGTAAACCCTAGCCACGTTTTTAGAGTTCTGAATGCTGTGTTTGTGAATCTATTTGTTAGATCTAGAGGTGTTTACCTTCACATATATTTAGGGTTTCCAAACTTAAGATTCATGTCAAGAGGTTGGTAAATCATACAGTTGTAGATTCAAAAGAGTTTCAAGATATACAAGCAGGTGCGCTTGTGAATTGCTGAAGAATTCAAGGAAAGAAGGAGTCCGTGGATCTCGGAGCTGTCACGTGGTCGTGGTAGTAAGTTTCCTACAGGCAGGTAGCAATAGGATGTTAGTGGTATAAGTCTTATTGTGTAAACTTCGATTCTTTCATAGTGAATTCGGTTTACCTTGAGGATAGCTAGGTTAAATCCTCCCCAGGTTTTTTACCGATTTGGTTTTCCTGGGTCATCAGATCTTTGTGTTCTTTATTTTCCGCTGTTTTATTTTTTTTTGATATATTTGAGTTAACCTAGATTTGTTTAAATTACCTAAGTTAATCACTTGGCTAATTCTCTAGGTTAATCTGTTGGGTTTAAGGGGTCTAAACGAACTTACAATTGTTATTATTATTATTATTTTGACTATCCATGTGTAAATATTGTACTGTTCACCATGAGGACACTTTTTTTTTTTTTAAATGTTTCTTTTTTGAAGGAAAGAAAATAGAGTGTTCACTTACATATAAGTACGTATGTATATGTATGTATACTTATATACATATATAGATATACATATGAATATACATCATGTTGACTATTATGCATCTTTGTTGGCTATTATGCAACCTTGGGGGTATGATATACTTTCACCTACTAATTGGCTCCCCAGTGGAGTCGCCAGAATGTTGAGGGGAAAATTTTGATGTTCCTAAATAGATTATCAGGTAGCCAAGCCGAAACTCGACGATGGGCCTGGAGATAAAGCCCATAGGCTTTCGGTGTTGTGAAAGTCCACCTAAGCAAGAGATAGAGGCTGCAAGACAACAATAAAGCACAATAAACACGTCACTATTGTTAGTTTGTTATATTATTAGTCCTTTTTACAGTGTCATAGTTCAAATCAGTCCTCTAGCGGTAGGAGCGAAATTATACTTAAGAGTCCAGCAGTCAATGATTAAATATATTTAGGAAAGTGTTCACTCTTGGGGGTCCTTGTGTGTCTTGGTCAGGGGAAAATATAGTACTTTCAGCCATTATTACATCAATATGAGATAAAAATTCAATTGTTACAAATATATTATATTCTTCATCATAATAATAATAAACAAAGATTAAGGGCTCCATAGTTACAAATAAAAGAGGCAAAATAGGATGGAATGAAGGGAGAGAAAGATCCCCAGCTCAATGCAGCAAGTATTAAGCTAAGATTTGGGTGAGTATGTGTTTATAAGGCATGGACGAGCTGAATGTGGGTTGTTTTGAGTGAGTGGGATAAGATTAATGCTGAGATTGAAGTTTTTTTTATGAGTAATGGGTTGTTTGTGACTAGTTGGAGAGACATTGAGTTGTGTTTGTGTGAAAAATGAAAAAGAACATCTAAGATTAGATAAATTTGGGCTAGGGATGATGAGTGAGATGGGATTAACACCAAATTCAAGGCTTTTTGTGAGTGGTGGGCTATGATTGTGTGAAGGTGTGAGAGGAACATCTGGGATTAGATGAGAGTGGGTTAAGGATGATAAGTGGTGAGCTTGAGGAAAGCTAAAACACCAGCAAAAATGGCAAACGAACCCATGGTTTTAGAGGGGGGGGTGGCTGTCCCCTTGTGGGCTGAGGTGTTTATGCTTTTATAATGAAGTTTCAAGGAAGCATTAATTAACAAGAATCCAAAAGAGGATGACGACCCAGAGATGACAAAATCAAGATCAAGTTTCTTAAGATTTTTGGTCAGAAGTAGAAGATTTACTTTATGGGCTGCTTTGCTTCTTTGGGAAATGAGGGATTTTTGCATTAATTGCTTGGATTTTTGTGCTAAGTTTGATTATCATGTTTAGGGTGTGTATCAAGAGAGAATCTTAATGCTGCAACTGAGATTTGGTCCCCCAAGAAGCAAGATTCAACACCCCAAGCCAGGTGTCAAGTTCTAGTCTACTTCAGGGGGTTCCGCTGGAGATCTCTTTATGCCCTCCAAACCACATGTTCCCAATTTTTCCCCTTTAGGATTCATGGGCTTGGTACATGAATCATGTCTTGAACGTTTTTGTCATTTATAACATCAATTTGTTGAGGTTTGAATAATTTGGCTTCAGTTCCCCTTCCGCTAGAGGTGCAGTTTGATGGAGTTCTATCATCCTTTAGGCTTCAGCTGACATGACAAACCCTTGGCTACTGTTCACGTCAGGTAAAGGATGGCAGAAGGCTGATGGGACATCCCTTGGTCCATTCTCAAATCCTTGGTTCCCTTGTATGAGTCCTTAGTTGCTTTTTTTGGTTAGGGGTGAACAAGGGCTGTTTGTCTACTCTTAATTTTTTGCCTCCTGCTGGTATTTATTGCTTGGGCTTGTTCACATGGGCTAGTTCCCTTGGGCTGGGTTGTCTGCACATGTTGCTATGGATTTTTATTAGTAAATATTTTTTGGTTTTTCATAAATATTTGCAATGGGCCTTTGGGCAATTAGTTGTAATGTTTAAAATAACGGGACAAGTTTTTCATAATTCTTTTGTAAATATTATTTACTATGATGAATTCCATAAAACAATGTTCATGGCTTCTAATAATCGCATCATAATTTGAATGATGAGCTTGTATGTTTGAATGTTTTACTACGAGTGCTAAAGGTATATATCATGGACGTCGTGATGCAAATGGTGTTTATGCACTTCATGGGTTTATAATACGAGAGGATGATCCTCAAGACGATCGCCATGGTCCTTTTTGCCATAATAACATTTTACCATGATATATATATATATATATATTTTTTTTTTTTTCTTTGCATAGTGTTGATAATCTTGGGTTTTTTTGATAAAGTAATGCCAATGAGAATTGGGTTTTGATGTTGCCAATGAGAATTGGGCTTTAATGTTGCCAATAGAAATTGGGCTTTGATGTTGCCAATGAAAATTGGGTTTTAAATATTGTCAGCAAGAACTGAGCTTTGATATTGCCAATAAGAATTAGGCTTTGATCCTGCCAATGAGAATTGGGCTTTAATATTGCCAATGAGAATTGGGCTTTTAGATAAATTGCCATGGGTTTAAATCATGGGCTTTGATTTATAGATTTGAATTCCATTGATAAAATTGTTTTGCCATGGACTTGAATCATGGACTTTTCAAATATTACCAAGGATAAGTATTTTTGGGTTTTAAATAGAATGGTGTGTGTAAATAAAATTAGGTGTAATAAAAAAGTACCCTAACAAGTGTTTTTAATTTTCAACAAAATAAGCGATGTCCAAACAGGTATTCGCAATTCTTTCGAATATTGAAAGTATAATCGCAAATAGGTATTTTTCCCCACTCAAAAGTTTTAAAAATGATAGGAACCATTAACTTTCTGCTTAAGAATAAGCACCTCATTCTACTTATCATTTGCTCCACTTTTGCAAGATTCTCAGCTACTTTTCTTGGGTAGTTGAGCAATTTCCTTTGTCTGTTAAGGGTCCGTTTGAGATCCGCTTATTTTGTTGAAATTGAAAACTTTTTACTGAAAGTACTATAGATCAAAGCAAAAGTTAGCTGAAAAATTTTCGCTTAAGTTAGGTAGTTGTCCCCACTCAAAAGTTTTAAAAATAATAGGAACTATTAACTTTCTGCTTAAGAATAAGCACCTCATTCTACTTATCATTTGCTTAACTTTTGCCAGATTCTCAGCTACTCTTCTTGGGCAGTTGAGCAATTTCCTTTGTCCATTAATTTGAAAATTGCAATTATTGGAACTATTTGCAGTCTCTTTTCAAATTTATCTCTAGGGCAGCCGCAAGCACATTGGCTTATGTTTTCAGTTTATAAAAACATTTACACACTTTGTGAAAGAGTTCTTTTCCCCTTATATATGGATCAAATATATATAATATGAACGCAAAATAATGTATCATGCATCGCAAAACAGTATTATTTTATATTGATTAAAGGTTAGAAAAAACAATATCCTCTTCCACTTACAACAAATGTGAAAGTTTAGCACCGAACATATTTATCTTTATTAACACATTATCATTAATTCTCAAGGGCAAATGAAAAGTAGTGTGGGGATTATCAGTTCATTTCAAGCTTGGGTATAAGAATTTGAGTAATAGGGTATAAATAATCTACCCTTACAAATAAACTTGAAACCAATGCTAGGGTAGCCTGACTCCTCCTGAGTCTTGAAATTAATTTGCATTCCCTCCTCGTACTCTTTTCAATTTCAGAAAAATTAAAAGTGGGTTTTTTTGCCTCAGTGAATGTTTTATAATTTCTTAGGGTCCGTTTGGCAATGTTGTTCTAGTAACGTTGTTTAAATGTTATGGAAATACGTGTAAGTGAAAAAGTGTTGTGAAAATACGTGTTATATTGTTTGTTAAACTACCAATTGTCCTAAAAACTTAAATTGTTAGGAAATGGTAAATTTAATCACTTAACCATAAGTCTAACACTCCCTCTCACTTGTGAGCTTAAACTTCCCCTTCATAAGTAGGGGCCCAACAAGTGGGAATTTAACATTTTAATTGGGAGGTAGAGTAAAGTCAGGGATCGAATTTAGGATCTTCTGCTCTGATACCATGTTCAACTACCGATTATCCCAAAAGCTTAAGCTGTTAGGAAATGGTGAATTTAATCACTTAACCATAAGTCTAACATTGTTTAAACAACACAATCAAACACTCCCTTAGAATGTGTGTTGGCGCACCTTGTATAACCAAAATAGGCTACTTCTTCTTTTTTTCCTCTACATTTATCTCTACTTTATGATGTATATTTTCAAATCTCTTTCAAAATCATTAATTAACTATTTATCATTTTGAACTAAAGGTGTGTCAATATAAATTCATATTTTGCTAGATCGAAATACTAAAAATGATCCACATGGATTGAGTATATAATAATAAAATAGTGAACAAGACTTGAAATGAGATGTTATAATCGTTTCGACCAAAAGAAATGGAGTCTAATAAGCCCGGTTTGGATTCAGCTTATTCACGCCTGCATTTTCAGTTTGAGCGTTTTTTTTTTAGCCGCAGTTGTTAACCTTTCTTCAGTGTACAATGCACATTAGTGGGTCCCGTGCACTGTTCATAGGACCCACAAACTTCACTTTTCAGCCATAAATTTCATTAGAAATGGGTTCCACAGGACTATTTACAAATTTAAAAATTATTTTGCTACAGTGTTTTCAGTTTTCAGTTTTTAGCAATACCATGCAAGGAAAGCCATTAATTTGATGGTGGTGACCATATATATGGGGCTCCCTTTTTAAGAAAATGATCAACATAGGAGCCCGAGCCACTGACATATATGATACAGTAGATGTGTTTAATGATCACTGTAAAACAAATTTACCTTCATACAAAGTAAATCACCTGCAAGTCGGACTTCATGTCGGGTGAAAGTACAGAACGGTGAGAATCGTACAATAGATTGAGATTACACTGTGTTTGGAAAGGGGGAAGAGAAGAGAAAAGAAGGGAAAAACAATGACTGTAAATCATTTTTATAGTTTGGTAGTCCAAGAGAAAAGAAAAGTTGATAAGTTGGAGTGATTCTTCTTCCATGGACCTCACTATTTTTGTATCAGCCCAATTTGGGCGGAAATGGCAAGAAGGGATAGAAATAAATTTTTGGGGTCCACCACTTTATAATATAAATGACTAATATGTCTTTAACACTTTTTAAAAAGGATTTTACTAACATATACTTTAAAGACACACAATAGTATACCATTTTTGTAAAAAGTTTTATTGGGAATTGAAAAAGTTTTTGACAACTTTTTCAATTCCTGATAAAATATTTCCAAAAACGGATTTTGTTAATGTATTCCTTAAGGGCATACCTTAATTGGACCCTTTTTAAAATTATAAGTGTTTGGTATATGAATTTTCCAATCATTAAAGAGGGCATAAAGGTAAAAGTAAGCATTTTTCCTTTTCCTTCTCCATGCAAACCAAACAACTCTCCTTGGGTAAGATTTTCACATTTTCTTCTATCATTTCTTTCCTATATCCAAACACATATTGATGAGCAAGTAGGGGTAATTACACCCTAGATATTGGACTGGATCTTAATCCCAAACCGTACATTTTTTTTTCCTGGTATAGTAGTACAAGTGTATAGCTAAAATAATAATTGATAATGGTCTAAGTACGTAATAGTCTGATCTCCAAAAAAAAAAAAAAAAAGTACGTAATAGTCCAATAATAATTGTATTTTTTGAAGTGACTCATGATTGCGGTTCCAAGTTTCAACATCACCTCCCTCTCCACAGCCATCTACTTATTCCAAAAAAAAAAAAAAAAAAAATGTTAGCCACTAAAAATTTTTCCCTGATTAATGAAAACACCAAAAAGCATAAAACATTGTATTTTTTTTTGTTTTGAAAAAGATTATTAGCTTAATTTCCATTCTCCATAGCTAAATTTTAGTACGTAGCTACTAACTGCCACCTTCCCAAGTTTTTTAATCTGTTTGGTTAAGCATTTTGAGAGATTAAAAGAGTGTTTTTAAAATCCAAAACTTTGTTTTGCAATTTTCATAACTTTTTTATAAACGCTCATTTTAAACTTAAAATACAGTTTTTTAACTGCTTATGCAAACGCACCCTAATGTCACTACCAACTCTTCTCACATTGCTGGCGGCCATTGCCACCCACCCATTATTGTCAACCATTTGTCTACCACCGATTGCCACCATCAACTATTGATCATTGGTTGCCTTAGGCCACCCTTTGCTCAATCATCAACATCTGCATATCATCAATCGCTATCAATTGTAGACCATTGTTGTCATCACCACACGTGATTTAGTTTGAAATAATGGGGATGATGAGGGTTGAAAGGACTGTGTAGAGTTCGTTGAAAGATTTTGGCATAATTAAGCTAATTGTATTAAGTTAACCAATTACAAATGTTCTTTGATTTCCGATTAGCATGTCACAATAATCAAATTACCAAGAAACGCAATGAGCAGTATTTACTGGTGATTTTTTGTTTGAAGTAAAAGCCAATGGACGAATATAAAGAAAAAAAAAAAACCTTTTATTTGAATCAAACCTGTAGAAGTGGGTTCTAGTTAACTCAAATGAAAAAACTTTTGATTGTTGAATAAAAGATCTAAGGAAAAATGAAAGTCTTATTTCTATTCTCAAAAAAAAAAAAAAAAAAAAAGAATCAAACCCGTAAAAAATTTCACTATTAATATCAAAGTTTCTAAATTGGAATAAACCTTCTTTTTTTAATTTTTATTTAAAGTAGAACTTACACATTTGATTCTACTATGCTCTAAGTTTCTTGAACTCTTTTAATTTGGAACTTTCCTCTTGAATTGTGTTCGTGACTTCAAGGATTTTCCAACACTATACGAGCATGAATAATTTTTTTAATTTTATTTCTCATGTCATGTTCTCCTCTCTACTCCCCTTCATCCAAATTGGCCGTTAAGATTAGTCTCTAGTTCTGATAATGAACTCGTAAGCCATAGTGGTCCATTAGATAGCTTAGTGTCAAACTAACTAATCCGTTACCTAATTGCCATTTTTGTCTTTTCATAAGCTAATCTATACTAAAGATTTTATGTTGGGTCCAGTTAATCTGTGCCCTTAAGGCATATATTAATAATCCATGTTATGAAACTTTTTATGAAAATTTGAAAAGGCTATCAAAAAAGTCAATCATTTTTTCATTTTTCCTATAAAAAGTTCCTAAAAAGATTTACTAATGTATACCCTAAGGGGGCGTTTGATTTATCATAATGTTACATTACACCGTAATATTACATTATTGTAATTTTACATTAATATAATTTCAATATAATAATACAACATTACATTGTTTAAGAATGTGATGAAATTAAGATAATGTAAAATATTTTGTAGTTTTAGATTATGATAATGTTAAAAAAAATAAAAAAAAAACCAAAAACCTTAACGTTACATTGTCGTAATGTACATTACATCAAAGACACATCACAACGACCTAAAACTTCCCTAAGAACACGTGTCAGTAAAAGTCTTTTATGTTTTACAAGCATGAGAGCTTGTAGCCGTAGCATTAGAATTATCTGTTTGGATTAAGGGGGATCATGGACGGAGCCATGGTTTAGCTCCCCCCCCCCCCCCCCCAGAATCAATTTTTTTTAAAAATATATTATTATATATGTGAGTACTATTTTTAGCAATTTTGTTTTATAAAATTACACTTTTGCTTCCTTAATAATATCATTAATTCTTTTAAGATAATATTGTTATAGTCACAAATTTTTTTACAATATTTTTACAGACTGTTAAGATAGCAAATTTTTATTAGCTCGCATTTGGGCCTACCACTTACATTATTTTTTACTTACTAATAATCGCTCATCACATCAGCAATTTGTAAAAAAGTTTGTAGTTCTAACATTTTTCTCATTTTAAAGACCAAATCTAAAACAAAATATACAAGCCCAAAAAAATTAGTCCAACAACAAAATTACCAATAGTAAAACTAAACAAAATCAAGCCTAGTCAACAAATTTTACCCAAAACAAACAATCTAACCCTTTAAACAGCCAGCAGCTAAGCAGCAGTAGAGTCAGAAGCCGAAGTCACTGCACACAACCAGCAACAAAACCACTCCCCTAACTCTAAATTCTGGTTCCATTCCTGAGGGAGAGCTAGGGGATCGTAGAATAGAATATATTTGACCCAAAATTAATTTATTTTCAACTAATTATGCTCTATTTTCCTCTCACCCCGACTTCATTTTCAACTAATTATGCTCTATTTTCCTCTCACCCCTACTTCCCCCTCAAAATCAAAACGGCCTTATGCATTAATTTGGTTACGGTCTCATTCAAGGCATTGTTTGTGCTTTAGAATATTATACCTCATAGAGGGATTTCAGGTTTTTTAAACGTCTATACTCAATGATTTTACAGAGGAAAAAAAAAGTGCAGAACTGAGAGGGGGATTTGCATTGCCATCTCATCCCACCTTGCCTCCAAAGTCCAAACCGTTTATCTCGTGGATCTTTAAAGATTGATATAATATATTGGATTTTACACAATAATAAACTAATTTTAGAAAGAATTTATAAAAAAATAAAATATTTTTAAAATTAGATTTATTAATGTGTGCAACATACGCATTAACCGGACTCTAATATATTAGCCGTGGGTCTAAAATTATTGTATAAAAAAAAAAACTCACCTTGAGATCCACAACTTGCACACCCCGATGGGCAATGATCTTGCCAATCCGTGCCTCACACAGCGGGCAGAATCCAAGTGCTGGAAATGTATTTTTTAGCTGAATGGACAAGCGCACCAGACTTTTATGCCTCTTAGAAGGAAACCACACCGGTATTCTTGGTTGGAATGAATTAGGCCTTGTTTGGTTTAAAAAAATGGTCACTCATCACTCATCACTCAATTTTCATCACTCATCATCCATCACTCATCACTCATTACTTATCACTCATCACTCATCACTCTAAAATATTACACCCAAACAACATCATCACTCAGTTACCATCACTCAATATTTTCACACTATTTGTGGGTCCCATATCTGTCATTAGTACAGTTTAGTTTTTTTTTTTTTTTTTTTTTTTTTTTTTTTTTTTTTTTTTCAGTACCCAGCTCACCCGAACCAGTGAAAAAAAAAAAAGAAAGAAAGAAAGAAGGAAGAACGAAGAAGACCAGATCAGAAGAAAGGAAAAAAAGAAAAAAAGAAAAAAAGAAGAAGACGAACTAGATGAAAAAAAGAAAAAAAAAAAAGAGAAGAGGAAGAAGACGAACTGGATCAAAAGAAAAGAAAAAGAAAAAAAAAAGAAAAAAAAGAAACCAGTTCACCAACGAAGAAGAAGAAAAGAAAAAGAAAAAAGAAAAAAGAAAAAAAAGCTACCAGTTCACCAACGAAGAAGAAGAAAAGAAAAAGAAAAAAAAAAAGAAAAAAGCTACCAGATGACCGAACCAAGAAGAAGAAGAAGAAAAAAAAAAAAAAAAACCTCAAAAGTCAAAAAGGACGGCTGAATAGTATAAAGTGATATATTTAATTACAAAAATGCCATTGAGTTATGAGTTATGGAAACTGAAAACAGATAAAATGTGTTTTCAGTTTTCATAACTCATTACTCAAAAATCAGAGAATTGAGTGATGAAAACTATAACTCAAAACTCATCCAAACAAAACATTTTACAACTGAGTGATGAAAACTGAGTATTGAGTGATGAAAACTGAGTATTGAGTGACGAAAACACTCAAACCAAACATCACCTTAGCGTTTTCATTTTCACCCAGGTGGAAATGGAGAGAAAATCCAGTTAAAGGCACACAACTGTAAAGTTTTAACTTTGTACACTTTTTTTACCAAAAAAATTATATTTCTCCTTCTATTTCTTTTCCTTTTGCAAATTAACCGAACAAAAGAATTCTTCTCTTTTCTTTTTTCTTTCCCTTCTTATTTCCAAACATATAACAGACAAGTGCTCCTTTTTTTTTTTTTCATTAGTTTTCCTTTCACTTCCCTTTTTTCACTTTTCGACTAAACAAAGTGTATGAGGAAAGATTCACTTAAAAAGCAAACAGAATTTAAATTATAAAAAAATTAGAGTACTATTAGTGTTTGGATCACGCTGAAACCACATTTGCGTCTATTATTCACGAGACCTACAAACATCACTATTCACGTAAACCACTGTTCACGAAACCTACAAACATCACTGTAGATCTCGTACACCACTGTTCACGAGACCTACAAACATCACTGTTTAGCAACTTTTTTATTAAAAATTGGTCTCACGGTACTATTCACACATTTAAAAATTATTTTGCTACAATGTTTTCAGTTTTCATTTTTTAGCTGTATCTAAACGGACCCTTAAAGCCGAACTTTTTTTTTTCTTACTATTTTGCAAGGTCCACATGATTAAAAAAGTCTTGAAAAAGTTAACAAATGTTTTTTTTTATGGAACTAATGTCTTATTAACGAATACTTTAAAATATTAATTTATGATTTTTTTTTAAAATTTTTTATGGAAAAAGAAAAAAATTTTGATTTTTTTGATATTAAAAGTTTTCTAAAATATTCTATTAGAGCATTCTCATAAAAAATTTTAAAATTTTTTAGCATTTTGCTACTAAAAAAGCCACTTTACAACATTTAACACATTACTTTACAATACACTCAACATAAAAACTTTTTTTTTACCACTTCATTTAAATATTCTTTAATTTTAATTGAACGAAAGAAAAAGAGTATGAGAGATAAATTCTTATTTTAATTGAAGTGATAATAATTTTAATTGAAGTGATAAATATATATATTGTAAGGACACAAATCAACGGATGGGCCTACAAGCAGAAGAAATTGAGGCCCATGATATATACAGTGTCCTTGGAATGAATTTGTTGAGAGAGTGGGCCGAAGAAAACTTGATTGAGAGCGAGTGGGTTGATGGTCCGAGTATGGTGATGACCAGATTAACGTAAATGAAATATTGAGATTGTACAGGATCCTTCTCGGCTTAGTCCGAGGAGAAAGCTTAGGTAATTGTTCTGAGTAATTCTATCTTTCTCTTTTCTGTTCTCTTCTTCTATGACTTCCTTCTTTCTCCTGGTTGTTCGATGCCCTTTCTCTCTATTTCTCGCTCTATTTATAGGCCAATTTGCCTCACATGCCAGTTAGGTGAGTCTCCATTGATACTTGTCCCATCAACCTTCACTTGAAGTCTCCATATGGTAGCTGTAAAGGGCGAAGGTCACTGTTCAGATGTCTTTTCCCCATTAATGCGGCCAGGAGGTTAGATGCAAGGTTATAAATGCGGTAGCAGCAGCCTTTCACATAATATCTCTTTGTTGCCACCTGCCTTCTTTACCCACATGAACCTAGAGATTCTCCAGAAATGACAGGATCAATACTGGGACATTCATCCGGATTGTCCCTCTGATCATCCGACCAGACAGTACTCTTCGAACTATTCCTTTCTTCCTTCACACAAGATTTACTATAAGGAGGAGTTAAACTAGGTACAATCCTCGTGACTTACTATCCTCGGGCGGCCAGTCCCTTCGGATAGGCCTACGGCCCACTATCTGGAATTGGGCCTTTTACCCCTACAATAGCCTTTCAAAATTCCGGGTTTCTTCTCTTATCTGAGGAGAAGGGCGGGATTTTGACTTCTTTCAGGGTCAACTTTTTCAACTTTTTGAATTTATCCACATGGAGGCGCCCCTCCGTGTGTTTCGCCAACTTTGCCGACGCTTCGGAAATTGCAATGCATCATTTATTGCTCTAGGTGGCGCTTTGTCTCTTTTATCAACGGTGAGATGCAGATCCTACGGTTAGGATTTCTTCGTGAAATTTCGAGCGAGATAACTCCTACTTAATTTCTTTTCCTATATAAAAGGTTCTGAGAAGGTCTTCTTGCTCATTTTGCATATTCTTAAGCATTCTAGAGTTTTTGAGCATCCCAGCCCACATTCGTTACTTTATTCTAACCATTCCGAGAGCATTTTTACTAAAAATTCTTGGTATTTAGGAAGTTACTGAGACAAGAACCTCAACTACTTCTGTAAGTACTTGATTTTTAAGTTATTTTCTCCTCGGCCGAGCACCTCAGCCTGTTTGTTTTTGTCTTATTTCTCTGCTAGGAAGTTTTCTCTGTGTCCCCTCATACTCAAATGGGTAGATTTAAGGATCTCGTTGATTCGCCTATAGCAATAGAACTTTTTAAGGCAAAATATAACATACCCGAAGGAGTAAGTCTCTGGTATTGCCCGCCGGAAGACATTCTAACCGCTAGGAAAACCGGTGAAGTAGTCATTCCTGTGATTGCTTTCCTAGAGGGGGGAATGACCATTCCCATGGGGTCTATAACCTGCGAATAGCTTAGGAACCATAAGTTATGCCCGCACCAGTGCACCGCCAACCTATTTAGGGTTCTGGGCTGCGTTGATGCACTCAACCAAATGATGGGTCTGCAACTCACTTGGCACGACGTCGTACATATGTATGAGTGTCACTCGCTAGTCGACGGGGGGTACTACTTAAAATCCCGGTCCTCCGTTGTAAAAATGATATTGTGCCTTCTGAAGTCCAACAAAGGCATGAAAGACGACTTCGTCATCGTCTCTAGGGCGTGGCACGATGGTCACCACTGACTGACAAAGGAGAGGGAGCCAGGTGGGGTGCCTTAGGATTAGATTGAGTTTACAAAGAATTTGCACATTAGGTTTTATTTTGTTCCGTTGTTCTAACATCTGATTCTGACTTAGTCATTGATTTCGTGCTTCTCGGCTGTGATTGCAGATAGAAAGCTTGTCGCTCCCAGACTCAGTCTTGTGAACGTCCCGGGCTTGAACAAGCTATTGCGATCCGAGGTGTTTGTTCACATAGACAGTTAGCTGTGTGCCGTTCACCTGATATTGGACTTTGTCCCCTTATCGGATAGCTTCTAGGACATCAGGAACGCTATCCGAGTAGGAGACAAGAGAATCCACAGAATCGACGTCTCTTGGCCGGGTTTCTTGTCCAAGAAAGACCTCCCCCCCATCGAGTGGCCGATTCAACAGGTCCCTCCTCAACCAGTTACTCATCAAAGAGTAGAGTCTACTTCCTCTCGGCTAACCTTGGAGGATGAGATAGACAAATTTTGCTTCGAGGGCGAAGAGGAAGTACAGGATAAGCCTCAGAGTGTCCTATAGTTTGAAAGTACCGAAGAGGAAGAAGACGAGATGTCTTTGAAGCCTAGAGTGGGGTTGAAGGATCTTCTTGCTGGGAGGAGCAAGGGTGGTCCTTCTAAGGAGGCACCGAAGGAGAAAACCACTGCCCAGCTTCTCCCACCACCACCTCTTCCCGCAACTGAGCTAGGCCTTCTTCCTATGCCCGACCTCAAGAAGAAGAGGAAGGTCGTAGACCTGGATATTGAAGAGGGTGAAGTGCCCCCTCCACAGCAAAAGGGGCCGAAGCAACAGAAGGGTGGGAGAGACGACAGAAGGGTCTCTCCATCCGAGCATCGGGGCGACGTCCATGCCAGGGACGTTCAACAACCACCAACCTGGGCTTCACGGCTGGATTTGGACGGCGCTCCAATTCTGTCCACTGCGTCAATAAGGGACTACCAAAAGGGGCGCTCAGGTTACATTGCTGAGGCCTTGGAGCGACCTCTGCTCTTGCCTCGGGACATGGAGGCAGTAAGGTCCTAGAGGCAGTCCGACCTGTTCATGTCTTTGAAAAGAGACTTAGCCATGGTGAGCTTCTAATTCCTTATTCATAAGTTGAAGTTACTTAAGAACTGCGTGTTTCACTCTCGTATACAGTAATATAACTTTACCGTCAATCTCATGCAGCTCACCCAGCAAGTTTACGTAGTTGAAGATTGGGTCAGGGATGCCCGCAACCAGGCTAAGGCTGAGGCCCAATCTCGTCTGGACGTAGAGAAGGAGTTAGGGGTCGTGACGCACGAGAAGTAGGAGTTAGCCAAAAAGCTAACTGACGAGGAGAGGTAGAGGAGGAGTGTCGAGGCTGGCCTGAAGAATGCCCAGGACCAAGCTGAGGACCAGCGGAAGAAACTGTACACAACTAAGATAGAGCTGGCCACTCAGAAAAAATTGGTCCTGGAACTCAAGGCCAGCCTTGAGAACTACAAGAAGGTCGAGAGGAAGGCTCAGGAGGCTTTGGAAGTAACTGAGGCTGAGAAGAATGCCGAATACATCCGCGGCATAGAAGAAACGGAGAAAAGGCTCGCAGAAGAGGTCTCCGAGGTGTGCAGGGACTATTGCAAGTTCACTTGGGAAGAAGCCCTGAACCTTGCAG
This sequence comes from Lithocarpus polystachyus, assembly GCA_033629205.1. NCBI lineage: Eukaryota > Viridiplantae > Streptophyta > Magnoliopsida > Fagales > Fagaceae > Lithocarpus > Lithocarpus polystachyus. The sequence continues at coordinate 8,554,621 of CM066163.1, read as the reverse complement.
GAGTCCCGGGCAACTCGGAACTCAGGCGGCCCGGGAGGATATATTTTCATCCTGATATTAGCGTGGTCCCGGCTGACCCTGCGCCTTCATCATCCCAGGCTCCGGAGAGATTAGACTAAGCGCTTGTTTCTCTCGGAGTCGAACAGAATGTTCAGATTGAAGAGTTGGCTCCATAAGAAAGCGTGGATGTGGACATTTCTTCTAAGGCCATAGATACTTCCAATGCCAACGAGACCGCACCTCTAGAGACTGGAACGGGATCCCTTGAGGCCGAGCTGAGCAAACTGGATAGCCTTCCCCCTTCAGCTACCCAGATTTAGTATTAGGGGTGTGTTTTTTGGTAGTTGCTGTGTCATTTGTTGTTTGTTCTCTTTTTTTGTGTTTGTAACAGTATTTTGTATGCTGGGCTAATGTACTTTAACTTTTTTTTTTTCAATGAGAATATCTGCTTTCACCTTTAGTCAGTATCGGTTCCATTTTTTTACTTCCTTTGCGCTGTAGTTCTTAATCTCGTGGGAATCTTAAGTCCACGAATTAAAACAATAGTAAAAACAAATGATAAAAACCTTAACAACTATATTGACGTTATTCAATTGAGGTTTTGTTTAACCCTGGAGAAAGAATAAATTAGAGTGGTAATTTGCATAAGATATGTGGTCCGAGGGACCAGGCATGGTCAAGGTTCTGTTTAACACTTCGTAAACGGACCAGGCATGACCAAGGTTCTGTTTAACACTTAGTAAAATGAACTAGAGTGATAATTTACCCAAGGTATGTGGTCCGTGGGACCAGGCATGACCAAGGTTCTGTTTAAGACTTAGTAAAACGAACTAGAGTGATAATTTATCCAAGGTATGTGGTCCGAGGGACCAGGCATGACCAAGGTTCTGTTTAACACTTAGTAAAACGAACTAGAGTGATAATTTACCCAAGGTATGTGGTCCGAGGGACCAGGCATGACCAAGGTTCTGTTTAACACTTAGTAAAACGAACTAGAGTGATAATTTACCCAAGGTATGTGGTTCGAGGGACCAGGCATGACCAAGGTTATGTTTAACACTTAGTAAAATGAACTAGATGACAAACCTTAATACCAGAATAAAGATTTTTATTAATAATAATACCTTTTTAGGTTATTTACATTCCATGGATGTGGGACAGTTTCTTCGTCCAAATCCTCTAAGTAAAACGCTCCTATCCCAGCTACGGACAAGATACAGTAAGAACCTTCTCAATTGGGTCCTAATTTTCCCCAGGCTGGATTCTTCGTAGTACCCACAGCTTTTTGCAAAACCAAATCTCCTGGTGCAAGTGGTCTAAGCTTGACATTAGCATCGTACCTCTGCTTGAGCTTGTGTTGATAGTAGGCTAGCTGAACCACAACATTTTCCCTTCGTTCGGTGACCAGATCCAAATTACTCATTAGCAGTCTGTCATTGTCAGCCGAGGTAAAAGAACTCGTTCTGAGTGTGGGAAACCCAGTTTCTATGGGAATAACAGCTTCAGCGCCGTACGTCATTGCAAAGGGGGTTTCCCCCGTAGATCTCCGAGGAGTGGTCCTGTAGGTCCAAAGAACATGTCGTAATTCTTCCACCCACTTCCCTTTAGCATCATCCAGCCTTTTCTTCAGACCGCTTACTATGACTTTGTTGACTGCTTCAACCTGGCCGTTTCGTTGGGGGTACGCGGGGGTGGAGTACTTGTTCGTAATGCCTAGTCCACAACAAAATCTTCTAAATGCTTTGCTGTCAAATTGAAGACCGTTGTCCGAGATGAGAGTGTATGGCACTCCAAACCGGATTACGATATTCTTCCATACAAACTTCTGAACATCTACATCCCTGATATTTGCCAACGGCTCGGCTTCAACCCACTTGGTGAAATAGTCTGTTCCAATGACCAAGTATTTCTTACTCCCGGCTGCTTTAGGGAAGGGGCCTACAATGTCCAAGTCTCACTGAGCGAAAGGCCACGGGCTGGATAGAGGATTTAGAACTCCCCCTGGTTGATGTATGTTTGGTGCAAACCTCTGGCATTGATCACACTTTCTCACGTACTCCTGTGATTCTCTCTGCATGTTTGGCCACCAATATCCCTGAGTTAGGGCCCTGTGAGCTAGAGACCTACCTCCTGTGTGGCTGCCACAAATTCCTTCATGCAGCTCTTCAAGGAGCAACTTTGTGGCCTTAGGGTACACACAATAAGTAAGGCCCGAAAAAAGAGCGTTTGTATAGCTTATGGTCTCCTGAGAGCCTGAACCGAGGAGCTTTCCTCCACACCTTGTCAGCTTCGGCCCTGCCTGGTGGTAAAACACCGTCTCTGAGGTAGGTCACCATAGGGTCCATCCAGCTTGGTCCCACTCTAACTTGACATATGCTGGGCCCTTCATCCTCCTCAGCATGCCTATGTACGTCTTCCACCAAGATAAGCCGAGGTAATCATTGAGCCGAGGAGGTTGCCAGAGTGGCCAAGGAGTTTGCGTGCGTGTTTCCATTCCAAGGGATATGTTGCAAACTAAACGACTTGAACTGAGATTGCAGTTGCTTAACGTGTCTTAAATACTTCTGTATTCTTTCATCACGTGCTTCTAGCTTTCCCCTGACTTGGCCGACGACCAGTGCTGAGTCCGAGAATACCTCCACGGTGTTCCCACCCATTCTTCTGACCATGGCTATTCCAACCAATAGCGCTTCGTATTCAACTTCATTATTAGTGGCCGAGAAGTTTAGTTTAAGGGATTTTTTGACAATGATATTTTCAGGAGATATCAAAACTAGCCCCACTCCCGAGCCTCTCTGATTAGCCGCACCGTCTGCATACCCTTTCCAAGGTGGGGATCCTTGCATGGACACTAGGCCAACTGAATTTCCATCCATGTGCTTCTTCTCGGCACTTTCTTCTAACACAGGCTCAGTAAACTCAGCCACCAAATCGGCCAGTAATTGTCCCTTAACTGAGGTGCGGGGCATGTACTTTATATCGAAGGCCCCCAGGATTGTGCCCCACTTTGCAATCTTCCCCGTATAATCTGCACTCCAAAGCAGTGACCTTAGTGGGGGAGTTGGATAAGAACCACAACTGTATGTGACTGGAAGTAGTGAGGAAGTTTGCGAGTGGCATGGACAACTGCAAAGATAGCCTTCTCCAATGGCAAGTAATGTACTTCGGCCTCATAAAGAGATTTATTCACGTAGTAAACAGGTTTCTGAACACCGTTGTCGATCTAAATCAGTACCAGACTTAATGCATAGGTGGCTATAGCGATATAGGCAAACAGGACCTCATCTGTCAAGGGGCTGGACATGATGGGGGGTCGAGATAAGTATTCTTTTAGCTGCTGGAAAGCCAGAGCACACTCTTCAGTCCATTCAAACCTCTTCCATTTGTTCACCAGCTGGAAGAAAGGCCGACACTTCTCTGCCGACTTAGAGATGAATCGGTTCAGAGCAGCTGTCATCCCTATCAACCTCTGAACCTCTTTAGGATTCTGAGGAGGCTGCTGGTTGTTGATCGCCTTTATCTGGTCGGGGTTGACCTCAATTCCGCGGTGGGTGACCATATAACCAAGAAACTTTCCCGATCCAACGCCGAAAGAGCATTTTGAAGCATTGAGCTTCAACCTGTGTTTCCTTAAGATTTCAAAGACGTTTCCAAGGTCGCCGACATGCTCGGATTCCAACTTGCTCTTGACCACCATGTCATCTATGTAGATCTCGATGCATTTCCCCAGTTGTGGTTCAAACATTTTCGTCATCATTCTTTGATAAGTGGAGCCTGCATTCTTCAACCCAAATGACATCACCTTGTAGTGGTAGTTCCCAACAGGAGTGACAAAGGCCTTCTTTTCTTGATCATCTAAAGCCAAGGGAATCTGGTGGTACCCTTGGAAGGCGTCTAAGAAGCTCATTTGTGGATGTCCCACAGTGGCATCCACTAGCTGATCAATCCGAGGCATGGGGAAGGAATCCTTCGGACAAGCTTTGTTCAAATCTGTGAAATCCACACATACACGCCATTTCCTGTTCTTCTTCTTCACTACTACTGTATTGGCCAACCATTCAGGATAGAACACGTCCTTAATAGCCCCTGCCTGTTTGAGCTTGTTCACCTCTTCTCTCACGGCGGCAGAATGCTCTTTGGAAGAGCGCCGAGGTGGTTGCTTCTTGGGGAGGGCATTTGGGCTTACATTCAGGTGATGGCAGATAAACTCCGGATCTACCCCTGGGGCCTCGTAAGAGTTCCAAGCAAACACGTCGATGTTTCTTCTCAGGAATGCCATCAGCTCTTTCTTATCCCACGGTGGCAACTAAGCCCCGACCTGGAAGAACCTCTCTAGGTCTCCGTTGATGACAACTTTCTCTAACCTCTCACACTTCTTCTCATCCAATTCCACGACGTTAAGCGAAATTGGGGTATCTAATTGCTACGAGCCCCTGCCCAAGGTGGTCGCTGGTTCGACAGCAGACTGACGTGTAATGGCCGCTATGAGGCATTGTCTTGCCATAGATTGGCTTCCTACAATCTCTTCCACTCGTCCCTCAGACGGGAACTTAACCTTTAAGTGCAAGTTAACGAAACAGCTCCCAGGGCGTAAAGCCACGGTCTGGCCACAATGGCCGTGTAGGGAGAGTATGCGTCCACCACAATGAAGTCCACCTCAACCACCTCAGACCCTGCTTGTACAGGTAGCCTGATCTAGCCCTTGGGGATGACGGTCTTCCCTCAAAGCTGACCAGAGGCGAGTCATATGCTGTCAGATCTTCAGGTCATAAACGCAGTCCTTTGTATAGGTCTGGGTACATGATTTCAGCCCCACTCCTCTGATCAACCATCACTCTCTTCACGTTGTACCCCCCTATTCTAAGAGTGATGACCAGAGCGTCATCATGGGGCTGCATAGTGCCCTGCTTATCCTCATCTGAGAAGCTCAAGGCTGGTCGGATCTTTACTCTGGCTCGTTTTATCTCTTGATTAGTGTCCTCGACAGATGTCCTGGAGACGGACAGCACCCTAGAGGGGCAGGATCCCGTTATTTCGGGTGTTGTAAAGATGACGTTGATCATGCCCAACAAGGGCCTTAATGAGGCAGTCCTAGAAGCCCCTGACTTGCCGAGGTCTCCTTGACCATTGGAGCGGTGTATAAACTATTGTAGCTTTCCTGCCTTCACAAGTTGTTCTAAGTGACTTCTCAAAGTCCTGCAATCCTCTGTGGTATGCCTTCGTTCCCGATGGTATTGGCAGTGGAGGCTCTGATTGCGCTTTGTGGGGTCTCCCCTTATCTTGTTCGGCCATCTGAAGTATGGCTCGTTCTGAATTTTCTCCAGAATCTGGTGGATTGGCTCTCGGAACACGGCATGGACTGCCTGTGATGCAACAGACCCAGACTGCACGCTGCAGTCCCTACGTGGCTTGCTATTGCTGTATCGGTCCGACCTGAAATCCCTCCTTTCCTGAGGGATAACCTTGGCTTTTCCCTTTCCAAGCAGTTGATCCTCTTCCACCCGCTTATACTCGTCGATGCCGTCCATTATTCGACGCACGCTTCTCACGGGTTTCTTGGTTAGTGACTTCCTTAGATCATGCTTGGCTGGCAAGCCGACCTTGAAAGTTCTCACAGCCACATCGTCGAAACTCCCTTCAGTTTCGTTAAACATTTCCCAGTACCTATCCGAGTACGTTTTTAGCGTCTCCCCTTCTTGTATAGACATGGACAGCAAGGAATTTAATGGCCGAGGGACCTTAGTGTTCGTAACGAATTGAGAGCAAAAGGCCTCAGTGAGTGCTCGAAAGGATCCGATAGAATTGGTAGCAAGACCATCAAACCATCTCATGGCTACGGGTCCCAAACTGGAGGGGAACACTTTGAACATAAGAGTCTCGTTCCGGGAGTGAACAGCCATTTTCTGGTTGAAGTGGCTTACGTGTTCCACAGGGTCGGACCGTCCATTATACGCAGTAAAAATGGGCTAAGTAAAACGCCGAGGAAGGCTTCCTGCTTCGATTCTGCGTTTGAAGGGCGACTTAGAAATCTAGTTAAGTGCCCTATTCATTGCATCATTCCCTACACCTCTTGAGGATGTGTTTCTACCCTTGTGGCCATGGTAATGCTCTTCCTCATAAGAGTAGGATTCACTAGGGGGCGTACGTGACCGAGGTCTGTAGTCATCATCCTCATCATTCCCAGAAGAATTATCGGTGACGGATGAACTGGTGGATGGACTACGCTTCCTTCTCGCATGGCGCAGCTTCTCTTTCAAATGATTAATCTCGCATTGCATCTTCCTAGTAGAGTCTTGGTAAGACCCACCTTCTTCATTTTGACGTCGACTCTTGCTCGTGTGCACGGTATGCACGCTTCCTTCACGATCTCGTTCACGCTCGAGGTGCACAAAGTGATCAAGATGCTGGGAGCCGTCTGACTCCGCTCTGTTAAGACCTAATCCAACCATGGTTCAAGTCTCAACTCACCGACACAACAATTAACTTCCCATAGATGGCGCCAATTGTAAGGACACAAATCAACGGATGGGCCTACAAGCAGAAGAAATTGAGGCCTATGATGTATACAATATCCTTGGAATGAATTTGTTGAGAGAGTGGGCTGAAGAAAACTTGATTGAGAGGGAGTGGGTTGATGGCCCGAGTATGGTGATGACCAGATTAACGTAAATGAAATATTGAGATTGTACAGGATCCTTCTCGGCTTAGTCCGAGGAGAAAGCTTAGACAACTGTTCTGAGTAATTCTATCTTTCTCTTTTCTGTTCTCTTTTTCTATGACTTCCCTCTTTCTCCTGGTTTTTTGATGCCCTTTCTCTCTGTTTCTCGCTCTATTTATAGGCCAATTTGCCTCACGTGCCAGTTAGGTGAGTCTCCATTGATACTTGTCCCATCAACCTTCACTTAAAGTCTTCATATGGTAGCTGTAAAGGGCGAAGGTCACTGTTCAGATGTCTTTTCCCCATTAATGCGGCCAAGAGGTTAGATGAAGGGTTATAAATGCGGTGGCAGCAGCCTTTCACATAATATCTCTTTGCTGCCACCTGCCTTCTTTGCCCACATGAACCTAGAGGTTCTTCGAAAATGACAGGATCAATGCTGGGACATTCATCCGGATTGTCCCTCTGATCATCCGACCAGACAGTGCTTCTCGGACCATTCCTTTCTTCCTTCACACAAGTTTTACTACAGAGAGGAGTTAAACCAGGTACAGTCCTCGTGACTTACTGTCCTCGGGCGGCCAGTCCCCTCGGACAGGTCCACGGCCCACTATCTGGAATTGGGCCTTTTACCCCTACATATATATACATATATATATATATATATATATATGTATACATATATATATATATATGTATATATATGTAGGGGTCAAAGGGGCCTTTTTAGCTATAGTGGGATGTCAAAGATGACATTCTACTATAGCTAAGATGTTAAAACTTTCAAAAATAGCACCCTAAATGTAGTGTGTTTTTTTAGAATCAGATGTTAAAAAATAGCATATTTAGCATTTGAAACATTTGATGAAAATGCTCTTAACAAATTTCCTAAGACCACTAGCATTGGGAGTGTAAAAAGCCCCATAGTTTCTATTTTAGCAACCAACAAGGCCAAATTGCCCCACATTCAAGGGTGGGTTTTTATATTTTTGGGTAAATTTCACAAACCTATCTTGAAGTTTATGATAATACCAACTAGGTCCAAAATATTTTAAAGCCTGCCAATTTGATCCTCAAAAGACAACTTTGTTCCTAACGGACCAAACACCGTTTCTCTTCTGTCTTGTTCCTCTCCTCCTTTCTTCTCTAAGTTTTCTCTCAAAACTCTCTAACAAAAAAAAAAAAAAAAAAAAAAAAGGCACAAAAAAGGAATACAGTCCAAACTTGCTGCACCAATTACCATATTGGAGATCCAACTTCGACTATGTACTCTATGTTGGAAAAATAACATGGAGTGAATAAGAAATTGATGTTTTCTATGTTCACTTGAAGATGTTATTATAAGTGGTGAAAATCCTTGAGTCCCAAATTAGAAATAATAGAAAATATGAGTTTGGGCTGGATATTGGGTTGGGCTTTAGGCATGTGTGGACTAGGCCCACTTATCCAATTAATAATAATATTTTATTATTTTAATTTTGAGTCAGTAAGTCTGTATACAGTAGTTATCTCTGAAACAGTGTGTTTCAGTTTTAAGTTACGTATATTTCATTGTCCCTCATTCATGAAAAAAGTACTTTTTGAGAAAAAACTCTTCCAGTGAGAATATTTTTGAGCATTCATTTTGTGTCAAAGAGAGAGAAAGAGACATTGAGTAGTTCGTAGAACACGACCTTGTGTGCTTCGTTTTCATGCTGTAGATCATTTTATCCTGGGAGGCAGACGTCCGTGAGTCTCAAAGCACCACAGTGATTGTGCGAGGGGCGAAATCTGCTTTAAGGAGATTATGTCAAACACAAGACTTGATCTGAATTTGTTCATCATTTACGCATTTGGTTTGTGAGTTTTTAATTATTTGCAAATTTATTCTTATATATATATTTAGTATTTGTTTATTGCTCTTATCTATCATATCTATTTGTGTTATTGCTTTATTTAGATCGGTGTATTGTTTCTTTCTTTGTCACAAAAGTAAATTACTGATATATTACCAACATTCTATGAATCTATATATCCTGTATGCATAGATAGAAAGGGAATCCAAACCCTAAATCCTAATTGATTTATTCTCTCTCTCATCTGATTACCCAACCCCTATTTTCTAAATAAAAAATAAAAAACGAAATCAGCAGCTATGGATGTGGAGGAGACTGAAGCTGGTTCATGGATGATGTCAGAATGGGGAAAATGATGAATTTGAGATCACTTTTTGTGGTTATAATCCAGCCAAATCACGTGGTGTTTTAGAAACAAAGTGGTATCGCATTAAGCTCTCAGACCCATACTGCTGTAGTTCATACCCACATCGTTGTAGTTCATACCCACATCGCCGCAAAAAACCAGCAAAAAACCAACAAAAATTCCAGCCAAACAACACAGAAAATCAACACAACCCAAACTATAAACCTCATAAGAGAAACCAAAAAACATACCATATTAAAAGAAGCACTACCTAAATCTGAAATCTAAAGGTTAGGCCGCGATCCACTACGTCACCGCAAAGAGGATGAGAGAGTCCGTTGAAGGCAAGATTTTGATTGAAGCACCACCACTGCGTGGGTTCCGATTTGAGAGAGTGACAAGAGTCCTTTGACGGTGCTGATGACGTCAATCTTGTGGTGGGAATTGGGATGACCCTTGCATGGTGGTGTTGCTAAATGACCAAGATCATGGGTTTTGTCGTGACTGATGTTCAGTGAGAGAGAGTTCTGATAGAAAACTCAAAGAAGAGAGAATGAAAGAAGAGAAACAATGTTTGTTCTATTAGGGACAAAATTGTCTTTTGAGGAGCAAATTGGTGGGTTTTAAAATGTTTTGAACTTAGTTGATATTATCACAAATCTCAAAGTTGGTTTGTGAAATTTACCCTATATTTTTTTTACCAACCATGAATAGATGGTTCTCATATATGAGAACCAACTATTCACAAGGATGTAAAAAAAAAAAATTTTAATGAGGAAAAGAGAAACAAAAAAGGTAAAGAGATGAAAAAAGAAGAAGAGAGAAACTAAATTTTTTATATTATTTATTGGTTTAGTTTATATTATTTTACTTAATTGTATGTAAAAATAGAAACTAAGATATTAGGTGAGTTGTAAAATAAGATGGTAAAATAAATAAGGATGTTAAGTAAATTTTGGGAACATAAAAGAGACTTTTGCTTTGTAGCTGTTTTTTTTTTTTTTTGAGAAATAATTACAATATATTGTTAACTCCACAGCTCGAACCCTTCCCCCCTATACCCCCAAGCACTTTGTGCATGGGGAGGTGCCAATTCAGCTACAAAGCCTTTGACACTTTGTAGCTGTATAGTGGTTTGGTGGTACTCGTTAAAGTGGTACCTGTTAAGCCAATGCTGATTGTGGGTCCCACTTTTATGTTTTTAGTAAAATAGTCATGTCCAATTAATTATTTGAGTCATGATTTTTGCTCAAAACTTTAGGTCTTTTTATTTATTATGGGTTTTACTTTACCTTTTTTGCTATAAGTTTTAGAAAAAAATTAATCCATTTATTTTATTTGAATTTTAGCATTTGATTTGTTTCAAACTAGTATTAAAAACTAGATAAGCTCTCTCCCATCAAAAAAAAAAAAAAAAGCTCTCTCTCTCTCTCTCTCTTCTTCTTCTTCTTCTTCTTCTTCTTCTTCTTCTTTTTTTTAATGAACTTGAGAGAAAAACATCAAACATTGGTATTTTAGCACTGTTCATGGAACCATGCAAACAGTACTGCATCTGATAATAAAACTCAAATAGGAGATTGAATTGGCAAAAGAAAGCCCTCAACAATTCCTTGACTCTTTCTTTTTCTTTTCTTTTTTTTTTAATTTTTTTTTAATTTTTTGTGATAATATGTAATAGGACAAAACTTAGGTACAGTACTTTAGGTGCTATTCGTCTGTTCCTTAAGTTCTCCTCTTAAAATTCAGTCATGTGGCTACTTAATTAAAAAATGTACTTCATTTCTATGAGAAAAAATTCATATGGCAGAATCTTAAAAGGAGAATTTAAGGAACAGTACCTAAGTCTTGCTCTCTGCAATATATCTATCAAATCAGAACAGATGAACAATCCCCCTTACAAGCAGAGTCTATGACTCCAGAGCGATTGTCCTTATTACAGCATAAAGGATCTCTACCGCGGGGAGTGAATTTTGCAGCGACATGTGCAGCTGAATTGCATTCCCTCTTGAGTCTTGACCAAACGAAAAAGACAGCTAGGAAAAGAAGATTTAAGACTTTAGATACTACTAACTTACAACTAATAGACTATCTGGACGCTTCATCATCAGAGGTCAAGGGATCAAAACATTTCTTAGCATATCCTTCGACTAAGATGTTATCCCAACGCTCCTAGCTTGTGATTGGCAAAGCCTAGAGAGGATGGCATTGCTTCAGTAATGAAGAAGCCTGGAACAAACCTTGATAACTTCTCTCCTGCCATCCCTTGCTACCTTAGCCAGGGCTGTGCAAGACTCGGCTAAGCTTAGCATTAAACCTTAGCATAACCCGATTGATGGCTGCAGTGAATGCCCATTTCGCCAGCAAATGAGTACCAAGAAAACTTTATCCTAATTCCTAACTTCACTTATTACCACGGCTAGCTCTCATTGAGGATGTAGCTTTCTAGCAACTATTATCACTTTCGAAAGTGTCTTTATTTTTAACATTACCTTCATAACTTAAATTAAATGATGAAAAGTAACCATTGTAGAAATACCACAGATGATGAGAAAATTATTAGGTATTCTCGGAATACTATAAATGTGTATTCCTCTCTTTCAATAATTTCCCTTGATGATGGCATACCAAAAAAAAAAAAAAAAAAAAAAAATTCCATTTCGGTCGTGTTTAATTTGTGATATTGTGCTTGCAAGTTACAATTGTAAGTTTGTAACTGACAATATATATAAGCATGGACATTCATGATTCAAAAAGTTCTAATATTTACCAGATTACAATAACTCAACATGAATTATTTTCTTTCAACTCACATGTTAACTAATTTTTTCAACCTAAGTAATCCGACCTAATCCACATAGTTTAAAAAAATGTGTTTTAAAGTTATTGGTTTTATTTATTCAAAATCTTGATAGTTGATTAGAATTTACTTTGATATTTTGATAATTATTTTTTATAAAGTTGGAATATTGTATCAAATTGTATAAATTGTAATAATTTATTGAATAATGAGTTTAAATAATTTAATAAAAGTTTTTTTTTGGCTTGAAGAATGACTCAAACTCGATGACCCAACCCAATCCATTAAAGCATTCACATTGGGAAATACTATTTTATTCTATTTTACCATCTCAAAAAGTTAATTTATCAATTATACAATACCATTTTACAATGCACTCAACATCTACCATTCAATTCATTAAAATAATATATCTACGTAATAAAATAACAATATAACCCAAAACTAAATAAAAACCAAAACCACCGTGAGAGAGAGAGAGCCTCCACTGTGAGCCACATATTGTGGCAGGCCACTCATTGTTGTAGAATAGCTGTTTACCCAGCTTCCCACACACAAGCACACCAGAGAAAAGAAAGCCATAGACAAAGACAAAGACCAAGAAACTAAACCACACCCATTTTCAGATCCAACTAAATCACGCTTCTTTCAGATCCCAACTTTCCCATTTCACACACAAACAAACAAAACTAAACCACACCCATTTTCTATTTTTGTGAAATTTCACGTTTATACACACATACAAACACCACAACCACGCCACCACCACCACCTTGATCTGCCAACAACCCAGCCACCACCCACATGCCGGACCCATAACCCATGCCATAAAATTTCAGCCATTACTGCAGTAAAATCTCATCAATAAACTAGAGGAGAAGCTAGCTTCAACCATAGAGTCTCAGTGAAAAGAAACCGAAGGATTTGGGAGAGAATGAGAGAGAGTGATGACAGAGATGAGGAATGAGAGAGTTGAGAAAGAAAAGGAGACCAGAAAGAGTAGGTAGAGGAGAGTGAGATAAAAATTGATTAAAAAACAAGATACAATAGTGCAATAGTGCCATCCTACATTTAGGATGTCACTGTAGCACAATTGCAAATTTTTTTTGGCAATGGCAATTGCAAGAGTTTGCAAGACCGGATGATGGGTGGTTTTAGAGCTTTGATGCTAAATATTACTAACATATAGCATTTACAAGACCCAATGTGAATGCTCTTAGGGATTGGTTTATTTTTAGAGTTGCCATGGACTGTGTTGGCAATTTCTCAACCCAACGAGATCTGGCTGGGCTGAAAAATATCATAAACCCAAGCTTTACTTAACCCGACCCATTCAAACCACTTGTTGTTGAGAAAAAATAAAAAATTAAAGGGAAATGTTGACTGATGCCTTATGGCAATTATGACATTGGTTTATGAGCTATTTTTAAAAACATTTTATTGGAAGAATGATAATAAAATAATAAATATTATTGATAGTTTCTTATATCTTTTATAAAAGTTATGTCAAAATTTTTCTATTATAGTTTATTAACAATTGTCTTAAAGTCATTTTTATCATGACCCAAAATTAAAAACAAAGTATGACCACAAAAGATTGGCACGGCCTGCGGGGCAACGGACAGGTTATAAACTTATAATGATCGTAAGACATGAAAGTTAATGCAAAAAGCCCATTGGCTATTTGATTGTTACTTGTTCCTCAATAGCACTCTTGGATGATATCCGAGTGTCAAATTAGCCAGTTACCCGAAATGACAAGCCCACTTAACATATTACATATAGTATCTCTCTTTGCTTCCCCCCAATGTATAGATAAAAACTTAATAAATCCAACTACATTGAAGTTTGGTAGATTCTTCTTTTTCTTTTCTTTTCTTTTTTTTCCTTTTCTTTTTTACTTACAGTTTCTTGTTAAGTCAGTATGACATTTCTTTATAATTTAGAGGAAATTTGATCAATCCTACCAACCTAGCCGACTTATCAAAACCTAGTACTAATATCTTAATGAGAAGTACTATGTGTACTACATTTTTACAACAAATCTTAGAGGTAATTTTTTACTAGTTCTAATTTGAACTCATCATTGAAATTTATTTTTTTGCCGACCAATAACAGCTAATAACAACATGTCACTTAAAATTTATTGTAAAAGTATTGTGAAAATATTGTAAACATAGTATTTTTTTTATCCCAATTCTCAAAGCAACTAGGCCACACATACATCCATCAATCTCATAAGTTTCATGGGCTTTTAACTTTAGAGCTCCTCTCCAACTTTGAAGCCTATCGTATTTGATATTTCTAACGATGGGTTATGACTCAGTCCATCTTCAAGCATTTTTGAGAATTAGACCAGGTCATATTATATAGCTATTAGTTAGAGCATTCGCATCCGGAATTTACAAAAAATTCTATTTTACCATCTCAAAACTCACTTTATCATTTATACCATACCATTTTTCAACACTCCTAACATTCCAACTTTTATTTTCCTATTCTACTTATTAAAATAATATTTCTACACAATAAAATAATATATCTCAAAATCACCATCATTTACAAGACAACATATTATTTATTCTTTCCCTCTCACTCTTTATGTTCAAGAACAACCACAAATTTACTGAAACCACCATCACCGGCCACCATGACCACCGGCCACCATCAACACCAGCACAACAGCTCATAAATAATATATCCAAAATCCATTTGTAATCATCGACCACTATAACCACCGGCCACCATGACCACAATCCAAATCCAACCGAATTTGCAACAAAAATCATCTAAAAAACGAATGAAAATTACACAAACCCATCACCACGAAGGAACAAAGAAAAAACACAACAGCATCACCACCTAAAACTCACCATCAACACCATCACAACATCATCCACAACCCACAATCCAAAATCAACCAAAGACCCACACCATAAACCCACAAAATCAACCCATAACCCAAAAACTCAGATCAGTAAGGGGCAAGACTGTGAGGCGACGATGGCCGTGGCAGACAGGTTGCATGTTCGTTAGAGAGAGAGAGTGCCGAAAAGGGGAGAGTGAAAGAGGCTGAGATTGAGAGAGAGGAGGATGATGGTCAAGATTTGGACATCAGGGTCGAGATTGGTGGTGAGTTGGCAGCATGTAAGGTCGGCGGCAGTGAGATCAGCAACTTGTAAGGTAGCGGTGGTGAGAGAGGAAGAGAGTGAGAGAGGGTAGATGAGAAAACAGAAAGAGAGAGTTGAGAAAGAAAGAAGACGTCTCAGCCGCAGAACCCACTGATCCATTGCCGATCCACTAGCGTGGAGGCCCAACCACCAGCACAAAGAGAGAGAGAGAGTGAGAGTTGAGAGCAATTCACAGAGAGAGAGAGGGAGACGAAATGTGAGGAAAGAGAGAGAGTTGAGAAGTTTGACATAGAGGAGAGAGAAAGAATAAATTAGATTAAAAAAACATATCCAATAGTTTACAGTGGCATTCTACATGTATAATGGCACTATAGCAAGATTGTAAAAAAATTTACAATTTTGAGCATTTGCAATTTTGGATGTGGGAAGTTTTGGAGGGAAAAATGCTAAATGAACCTTACATATGGCATTTAGCATTCTGGATGCAAATGCTCTTACCCGCTATTGTATTTGTCTCACTTTTATGGTAGAGAGACTTTGGATTCTTTTTGTTAATGGTAAGGGACTTCCCTACCAAAGTATAGTGATAGGACTGACGAGCCCTTTCTCTCAGACGAACCAAACAAATATCGCCGTCAGTATATCCACGTCACTGATGAAGGGAGGAAAGCCATTCAATGTAATTAATGATGCCTCGGACGGTTACAGGACCAGCTGTACAGATCGTCAGAGGCCCATCAAAACCTACGTTATTGAGCATAAAGCGTTACAAAGATGGGCATTAAAACCGCAATAATAGTCACAACGGCTAGGAAGCATGGGAACATATATAAACCCCTCACAGCACCAACACAAGGTTCGAAGACTCACCCAAAAAAGTATTCTCATGTATGTATACCCTGATATTCTTCGATATACTGACTTGGCATCGGAGGCGTTGTGGCAAGCATCACACCGGTGACCACTTTGAGGGAGTTATTGTTCTACATTTGTAGAGATAGGGACTAGGACCCGGCTCCATTTGGATGACTCTGTAACTGACGATTTATATTTCATCAGTTTGGTGTCGTCTGTGGGGACAACATTTTCGCACTTAGGTTCGGGAGCGTAGTTTCCAAACAACCTCTAAGTTCAGATGGAGTCCAATCAAGATCCTACAGCATTAGCCCTACAAATCCAAGCACTTGCAGCTAGCATCAAAGAGTTCACTAAACAGAATTAGGAGATGAGGCAATGACTTCAACAGGAGGAAGAGAGCCGATTTAGGGCCTTCCAAGAAAGCGAGGGAGATAGCCATAGAAGAAGCAACCGTTGAGGGCCAATTACTCCAGATGAACCAAACTCGGATCTTCTCCGGGAGATGAGAAAGGAAATGGACAAGCTAAGGAATGCCATTAAAGAGAAGATAGGTTGAAGCCTAGATAGAATGGTCAGGACGACTAATTCACCCTTTACAGCGGCAGTCTCAGAATGTCCTATGCCGTTGAAATTTTGCCTACCTCAGCTTGAACAGTTTGTTAGCCTCAAGGACTCCCTGGACCACCTCAACACCATCAAGACAACGCTAGGCCTTTAACAGCCTCCTGACAAAATACTGTGTCGTTCCTTCCCCACCACTCTCAAAGGAGCTGCAAGGGAATGGTTCACGAAGTTACCAACATCGTCCATTGATAGTTTTGAACAATTGAGCAATGCCTTTTTACGCCACTTTGTCGGAGGACAATGCCCAAAGCGATCGGCAGACTACTTACTCACCATTAGACAGGGGAGAAAGAGACCCTGAGGTTGTACGTGAAACGATTTACTCAGGAAACTTTAGAGGTGGACGAAGTTGATGACAAGGTGCCGTTAATGACCTTTAAAGCTATATTGAAATCCAGAGAGTTTGTGGTTTCACTCGCAAAGAATCCTCCTAAGACGATGGCAAAGATGCTCCTGAAGGCACAAAAATACATGAACGCTGAAGATGCCTCGGCTGCGATAATGGCTGTGGAAAAGACCAGTGAAAAGGTAAGGAAGGATGATGATCGTAGAGGGCGAAAAAGGGAGTGCCCAGATCGTCAGACTAATGACCGGAGTAAAAGGATAGACGAAAAAGCTCCTCAAACGGTAAAATTCACTTCTTTAGTTATGCCTTTTGACAAAATTTTGACATAGATTAAGGATGAACACAAGCTCAAATGGCCAAGGCCTTTACATTCATCACCGAACGTGCATAACAAAAGGAAGTATTGTCGGTTCCACAAGGATCACAGTCATTACACAGAAGATTGTAAAGACCTAAAGGAGCAGATAGAGGAACTTATACAAAAAGGAAAACTGCAAAAGTTTATGAAGAAGGGGGGACCTAATAGGCCCAGAGACGATAACAAAAACCAGCGCGAATCCTCGCCCAGGGACAAGGATCACGCGTCCCAGCGCTCGCCAAGTGTGATTGGGGAGATAAATATGATCACAGGAGGACCATTCACAGGCGGGTCGTTCAGATCCTTCAAGAAAGCATATCACAGTGTCCACATAGTACCCCCATTCAAGCAAAGAAGACTGGACCGGGACATGTTTTTCTCGAAAGAAGATGCTAAGGGTGTAAAGCAGCCTCATGATGACCCTTTGGTCATAATGCTCATAATAGAAGGATTTAATACCAGGAGAATCCTTATGGACAATGGCAGCTTCGCGGACATTATCTACGTCTCCGCCTTTCAACAGTTGAAACTAGATTCGGGAAGACTGAGCCCATTTAACTCCCCCTTCATCAGCTTCAGTGGAGACAGAGTATATCCCACAGGCATAGTGACATTGACGATCACAGGGGGGACTTACCCAAGACAGTTGACTTGTCAATTGGACTTCCTAGTGGTAGACTGTCCCTCATCATATAATGTAATCATCGGAAGGCCCACACTCAACCATTGGAGAGCGGCCATGTCCACTTACTACTTGAAGGTAAAATTCCCGACAGAAAATGGCATGGGCGAGGTAAAGGAGATCAAGTCCTAACCAGGGAATGCTACCAAGTTGTGTTAGCTGCAAAAGAAAACCATACGTGGATGATCGAGGAGAAGGAAGAAGATAAAGTGGAAGCCCTGGAAACAGTGGAATTAGTTGAAGGAATAACAGCAAAGACGACCAGAATAGGGACGACATTAAGCCCAGAAATGAGGTCGAGACTTTTCTAGTTCCTTAAAGAAAACTTGGACGTCTTCGCATGGAGTCACTAGGACATGCCAGGTATATCCCCAAAGGTCATCCAACACAAGCTAAAGGTGGACCCCGAGAAGAAGCCCGTCCAGCAGAGACGACGAGTTTTCGCTCCAGAACGAAATCAAGCGATTACAGACGAGGTTAACAAGCTGTTGTCAGCTGGCCTTATTTGAGAAGTCTATTAGCCAGATTGGCTTGCCAACGTCGTCCCAATGAAGAAAGCAAATGGAAAATGGAGAATGTGCGTGAATTTCATGGACCTGAACAAAGCTTGTACAAAAGACAGTTTCCCTCTGCTAAGGATAGACCAGTTAGTGGATTCCACAGCAGGGCATAAACTACTAATGTTCATGGATACATTCTCGAGATACAACCAGATAAAGATGGCTGAAAAAGAACAGGAAAAAACCGCATTTATCACAAGCCAAGGGCTCTATTGTTATAGGGTAATGACCTTTGGACTAAAGAACGCAGGAGCAACCTACCAGAGGTTAGTAAATAAAATGTTCAGCAAGCTAATTGGGAGAAAGATGGAGGTATATATGGATGACATGCTCGTCAAGGGTAAGGAGGAACTTGCTCATCTAGACGACCTCAAAGAAACGTTTACCACACTCAGACGGTACCAAATGAAGTTGAACCCCAGCGGGGCATAAACTACTGAAGTTGATGGTAATGGAAATAAACATGTTTGTATTGCATACAAAACATACGCAACGAAAAAATAACGGATCTACTTCATTCGCAATTGGTAACATGCACTATGTAATTTTCAGAATATAGAATCAAGAGAGTGTACCTTGGTACGGTGAATTTCAAAATCGAAGATCAGAAGTACTCGGGAACACTTTTAATCTTCACTCCAATTCCACTTGATGCCCAAGATGTGTGGTCTCTCAATCAGTTATATGTGTTTGTTCTAGGGAGAATGAGAAAATGTCCAACACTCACATACATATCATTTCATGAAGAATTCTCTCACTTAAAATTCTGTATGTTTCTCCCCTAATGACTGATTATTTAATTAGGCTAGCCTTTTGGACTTTTCTAATTGGGCTTTAGTATGTGGCTTGGAGTGGGACCAAAAGGGAACAAATAAGACACTAGCTCCAATGGGCCTTGTGTTTTTTTGTCAACTCTTGACAAGTCCAAAGTTACCATTAATTATATTTAATACCACTATATAAATATAATTGCGCTCTAGGCTTTATTAATAAATTATATTCCAAGATTTTATTGTACATGCAACCCCTTCATAAAATATTCGTAGTAACACAAAGTCATAAAAGTAGACTGTCACTTTATTGATTACTACATCTTAATCCTTGAGTACCTGGTTTAATCCTTAAAGTTATTCATCATATATTTATGAAATCCAATTCCATAAATATATACTTAAGTAATTAATTACTAAAGTAGTTAGGCCTAACATTCTAAATAACAAACCCATTAAACTTATCTTAAGGGAATATTTTGTATCTCTGTTAAGAGACTATGAATTCCATCTTGAGAATATATGTTCCATCAACACTAAATGTGGCTGCCCAACATACTGAGGTTTTGACCGTTACTTTAGATCTCACTCTTGATATATCAAAGCAACCTGCACTTCATGATCAGGTCCATTATTCTCTCAGAATTAGGAGTTTATGCTAAATAGAAGTCGTGAGATTTATTATTCAATTAACAGTCGTTAGGAAAATAATAAATCTCACAACGGTCCAATTCAATATGTTTTAACTCTTAAGACATATCAACATACCAACTAGAAGTCTCCACTTTCATGATCAAGACAAATCATCTTAGTTGATATGTTATAGTCTTCACAGATGAAATGCCCAATTTCATCATCGACTAACTAAAATTCTGAGTTTACAAAGAACTTGTGCTTTATATCTTCTGTGACTTTTCACATAAATCACATACTATGCATCTCATCGACTATATGATAATGTCTGAATATTCATGTTACCATTATTTTAGATAATAATAAAACAAATTTATTAATTACAATATCAAGTCTTACATAATGTCATACTTAATATCACACATGGCATCTTACAATAGGATTTAAGGGCACTAATCCTAACACATGGATGCGTTCTCGGGATACAACCAGATAAAGATGGCTGAAGAAGACTAGGAAAAAACCGCATTCATCACAAGCCAAGGGAACTATTGTTATAGGGTAATGCCTTTTGGACTGAAGAACGCAGGAGCAACCTACCAAAGGTTAGTAAATAAAATGTTCAGCAAGCAAATTGGGAGAAAGATGGAGGTATATGTGGATGACATGCTCGTCAAGAGTAAGTAGAAACTTGCTCATCTGGTCGACCTCAAAGAAACGTTCACCATACTCAGGTAGTACTAGATGAAGTTGAACTCTAATAAGAGTGCATTTGGAATAGTCTCGGGGAAGTTCTTAGGGTTCATGGTGTCCCAAAGGGGGATAGAAGCAAACCCAGAGAAGGTAAAATCCATACTTAACATGTCGTCACCAAAGACCGTCAAGGAAGTCTAGAAGCTCATAGGAAGGATAGCGGCACTCAACAGGTTCATCTCTAGAGCGACGGACAAATGCTTACCGTTCTTCAAGATATTGAAGCAAGCCTTTGCTTGAATTGACGAGTGTGAAACAGCTTTTCAAGAACTCAAGCGCTATTTAAGCAATCCACTCCTCCTAAGTCCATCCAAAGAGGGGGAAAATTTGTATTTGTGTCTGGCAGTTTCAGCCACAGCCGTTAGTGCAGCCTTGGTTCGAGAAGAAGACAAGAAACAACTCTCGGTATACTATGTTAGCCAAGCTTTCCAAGGGGCAGAAGCCAAGTACCCAAGGATTGAGAAGATTGCGTTTACACTGATAGTAGCTTTGCACAAGCTGCTACCGTATTTCCAGACAAATCCCATCTTGGTAATGACGGACCAACCCATTAAGAAGTCCATGAACAAACCAAATGCAGCAAGGAGAATGGTCCAATGGGCGATCGAGCTTAGCCAGTTCGACGTTGAGTACCACCTTAGGACAGCAATTAAAGCACAGGCTTTGGCGGACTTCATTGCTAAGTTCACCCTCCTAAACGAGGACAACTGCCCCAACGAGACAGAACGGTGGATGATACAAACTGATGGTTCGTTAGCCCAAAAGAGGGGAGGAGTAGGGCTCATCATCATCACCCCAGATGAAGAAATGCTTAAGTACGGAGTTCAACTAAAATTCCCAACCACTAATAATGAAGTCTAGTATAAAGGAATATTGATGGGGCTAAGGATCGAAAAAGCACTAGGAGCTAAAAACTTGCTCCTCTAAAGTCATTCTAAATTGATAATAGGGCAGATAAAGGAGGAATATGAAGGAGAGAATACAAAAATGCCTCAGGCTGACAAAGCACTTAACACAGGAGTTTGATAAGGTGGAATTTTTGCAGGTCCCTAGAAGCAAGAATATGATAGCAGATGAGATCGCGAAGCTAGCATCGTTAGAAGAAAGATCAATGAGCACGAGTTCAAAGATAGAAGTCCAAAAGCACCCCAGCATTGAAAAAGTCTCTACATTGCGATCCAGGGCACAAGTAGCTGGATGACCCCTATCATATCCTTCCTCCAAGATGGACACCTTCCACAAGACGTCGAGGAGGCTAGGAAGGTCAAAAAGAGAGCAGCCAGGTTCACAATCCTAAATGATACCCTGTACAAAAGAGGCTTTTTTCATGCTTTACTTGAAGTTTCATGCTCTACTTGAAGTGCGTTGACAAAGAGGAAGCCAAGTATATCCTAGAAGAGATCCACGAAGGGGTTTGCGGAGACCATGCAGGCCCCAGGACTTTGGTAAGCAAAGTTATCAGAACAGGTTACTTCTGGCCCACTATGCAGGTAGACGCAAGGGAACTCATTAAGAGGTGCAACAAATGATAGAGGTTTGGGAATGTCCAACGCCTTTTGGCCGAGAGACTGACGATGATAGCCTCCCCTTGATATTTGCACAATGGGGAATTGACATCGTCGGCCCACTCCCCCCAGGTAAGGGACAGGTAAAGTTTTTACTTGTCGCTATTGATTACTTCACAAAATTAGTCGAAGCGGAGGCATTATCAACCATCACTGAAGCATAAATTAAGAGTTTCATATGGAAGAACATAATTTGTAGGTTCGGGATTCCACGCACGATCATATCAGATAATGGATGGTAGTTCGACAGTCAAGGCTTCAAAGATTTTAGTTCAGGTCTAGGGATTAAGAACCAATTCTCATCCCCAGGACATCCACAGGCAAACGGACAAATGGAGGTGACTAATTGAACACTACTTAAGATCATCAAAGCCAGACTGGACGGCACTAAGGGAGCCAGGCCCGAGGAATTGCCCAATGTTTTGTGGGCTTACAGGACTACAGCAAGAACCCCAGCAGGAGAAACTCCCTTCAGACTCACTTATGGCACCGAGGCGGTAATCCCAGTCGAGGTGGGAATAGCCATCATCAGACGAGAAATGTTCCACGAGGAAAGTAATGACGATCAACTAAAGGTCAACCTAGACTGCTTGGACGAGATCAGAGATGGAGCTTCTAACAGAATGACGAAATACCAGCAGAAGATGGTTGAGTACTACAACAAGAGAGTGAAGCTCAGACGACTTAACATAGGGGACCTCGTCCTGCGCAAAGTCACCTCAACAACCAAAGACCCAGCCCAAGGGAAACTCGGCCCAACCTGGGAAGGTCCTTATCGAGTCGTCCATTACTCCAGACAAGGTAGCTATCACCTGGAGACCTTAGACGGGCAAAGACTACCACGCCATGGAACATTAAGCACTTGAAGAAATACCACCAATAGATGTAATAGAAAATTGTATTCACTTTTGAAAGCAATAAAAGAGCTATTCAGCCAATGTCTTAATGCGAGCAAACCCAGCAGCTTAAATAAGCCAAAAAATTGGCTAAGTAACAAGATTCCGCCTAGACGGATGTAAGTTATTGACGAATCCCTTAAATGGGTATAAGCCAAAAATTGGCTAAGTAGCAAGATTCCGCCAAGACGGATGTAAGTTACTCACGAATCCCTTAAATGGGCATAAGCCAAAAATTGGCTAAGTAACAAGATTCCGCCTAAACGGATGTAAGTTCCTAATGAGTCCCTTAAATGGGTATAAGCCAAAAACTGGCTAAGCAACAGGACTCCCCCTGAACAGGTGAAAGTCATAGACGGGTTAGCACTACTTCAACAAAAGTACAAGTCACAACAGAAAAGACAAGAATGCAAACAAGTAAGTATATAACCATGAATATAATTAAAGGCCCAAAAAACGGTGGGCAACCATCATTGTTTCAACATCTAAATTAAAAGCCCATAAAAACAGTGTTCCTGAGTTGGAATGAAAGTATTGTTCTGAAAATAGAATCAAAAAGCCTAAAACACATCGGGCATTCAAAAAAAAAAAATTTCTCTAGATAAACATATGGCAGGTTTAGGCATTAGCTGCGTCATCAGGAGGAGGCAAAGAAGCATCCCTAGGAGCGTCATCAACAGGAGCAGCAGATTGGAAGGCCTCGTTCGCTGCCATTTCCAGGTCAACCGCTTCCATGTCCAAATTCTCTAGGTTTACTCCAGAGGAGTGTTTGACCAAGTACCAATAGAGGAGTTCAAACCCCTTGTAGTACCAGCTGAAAAGTACAGTGTTGTACTCCTTAGTTTGCTGGAAAGCCTCGACGGCCTTGGCAGCAACGGTCTTCACTTTCTCCGTCGCAGCCTGAAGTTGCTCATCTTTCTCCAGGGTAAGCTGCATCTCTGCCCTGAGGTCGTCCTCCAAAATCTTCGCCTTCTCCTTGATAGTATTGGCCTCGTCCATAACAGCTATGAGATCCCTTTTCAGCTTAGAATTTTTAGCCTCCAGGGCCTCCATCCTAGACACCGCCGATGCAATCTTGGTCTCGTGAGTAAGTTACTCAAAGGTAAGATGAAGACTCTCCCCCAACACTTGAGAACGAAAATCCAAAATTCAGGACGATGCAAGATATAGTTAAAAAAAAAATTGCACAAGTGCCATACCTGGACAAGCTTGTGGATGTGATGACCCATTAACTCATGAGAAGGTACACCCGAGAAGACCTTCAGCTCCTTAGAGGAAAAAGACTCCTGTGCCCTTGCTAGCGCAATGCTCACATTGTCAAAAACTACAGATGAACAAGAGTCAGCCTTGTCCTTCCCCTTGTCATCCACCCGGGGCCTCTTGTGGATAGGAGTTATTTCTTCTACTGAGGTAGCCGGGGAGGCCGTCCTCGAAGGTTCAGTGACGGGGGCAGAAGGAATGCCAGAGATGCCCTTCCCCACCACCTACATCGTTTTCTTCCCGATGCTGGAGAGGGGCTTGTTCTTCTTGCCCTTCATCTTAGCATACATACCTTGGTTAAACTTGGTCGTCATCCCTGCAACAAAACACTTGTTAAAAAAAGAAAAAAAAAAGAAAAAGAAAGGAAGGCGAAAGGAGCAGCATGGACGGACTTAACACTTACTTTTTTTTTTCCTCAATCTCAATATTTTGAAGGACGAAAGCAGAAGGATCTGGGCCCAAGCAATGGAAAGCTAGAGTCCGCAAGTCAACCAGGTCATCGAAATCTTCGATCGTCCTCACGTACTCGATGGCTTTCTCAACGCATTCCTTATACCTGCTCTTAAGCTTGGGCCATCTCTAAAATGAATGTAGGAAGAATGAAAGTTGAAGGACTAGAGGAAATAATGATGCACCTAAATTCGAGGTTCTCCACTGACGGAGTAGGGAGATCACCCCAAATCTTGTCAGAGGGAGTCTCCCAGTCATCTTTGGACACAAAAAAGAATCGAGACTTCCAGTATCTAAATAACGAAGGTAGATCCCGGACGATCCTAGTCCTCCTCTCCCAAGGCACCAGCTCGTAATACCCATGCTCCTTTTAAATGATACAGGTAAACGAGCTCGTCCACCTTAATCATGTTTTCATCCGTAGCAACCAGCCATATCTCCATACAGTTGACCACTATTCTCCACGAATTGGGCATAAGTTGCCCAGGAGCAATACCAAAATGTCCTAAAAGCTTTAAAATAAAAGGGTGGATGGGTAATCTGAGCCCACTCAGAAAGCAGCTTCGTAGAAGCATACCTCCTCAGGTGAGAAATGGCAAGCTCGTTCCTCCTTACGAGGAAGACGAACCCTAACCTTATCAGTGAATTGGAATCTATCCCTAAATCTAGAGAGTGTCTCACCATCCAAACCACAAACCTCCTCAAGGGTATGAAAAGCCCTAATCTCTTTAGGAACAGAGACGGCGGTATCCCTCTCCACGAGGTCGTCACTAGATGACAACCCAGTCTCAAGTTCGCTCGATCTCACCTCACACATGGCTTTCCATTCACTTACTAGATTCTTAAACCAATCAACAGACTGACACAACAAAGGAAACAAATTTGCTATTACTAAACTTAAACTATTCTCCCCCCTACAAAACCACCAACCAAGGGGCAGAAATTACGAGAAGTCCCCAAAGAAGCCCCTAAACGTACAAAGAGGAAAGGGACAAACGATCCCCAACCTCAGAGCTACTAAGCATAGAACTCAAGAAAAAAAGAGAAGGGGCAAAAGCCTAGAAAGACCAAAAACACAGAAAAGGAAAAGAAAAATCATAAATTTCTACAAAATTATCTACTTAAAAAAAAGAAGAAGAGGAAAAAGAAAAGTAGAGGGAGGAAAAGGCCGTACCTCAAAAGCACATGAGAGAGAGCAAAACGCAGAGGTTCATAGGGCAGCAATGGCAACTCGGAAGCACAGAGCAGCAATGGCAACTCGAAAACTTAGAACAGCAATGGCAACAAAAGGGAAAATGAAAAGTAAGGAAAAAAGGGGACAAAGGAAGTTTAAAAAGATAAGCACAAAAAACTGGAAAAACAAAACAGCGGGAAACCAAGAGTCACACGGAGTGGAGCATTAAGTTCATCCCTCAGGTCACGCCACGTGGCCACAACACACCCAGTGCCGCTACTACACATTGAATGCACAGGGAAATCCCAAGAGACATGACAAAAAAAGAAAAAAAAAAAACCTTTTCGCCTCTTGGTGATCATCACTACAGGGATGACCACAGAGCCTGAGGGGCAGCTGATGGGACTAACGACCCTTTCTCTCAGACGAACCAAACAAATATCTCCGTCAGTATATCCACATCACTAACGAAGGGAGGGAAGCCATTCAATGCAGTCAATGATGCCTCTGACGGTTATAAGACCAGCTATACAGACCGTTGGAAGCCCATCAAAACCTATGTTACTGAGCGTAAAGCGTTACAAAGAGGGGCATTAAAACCACAATAATAGCCACAACGGCTAGGAAGCATGGGCTCATATATAAACCCCTCATAGCACTAACACAAGGTATGGAGACTCACCCAAAAAAGTATACCCTGATATTCTGATATTCTGATATCCTGTCTCATATATGTATACCCTGATATTCTGATATTCTCCGATATACTAATGCATCGGAGGTGTTGTGGCAGGCACCACACCTGTGACCGCCTTGAAGGAGTTATTGTTCTACATTTGTAGAGACAGGAACTAAGACTCAGCTTCATTTGGACGAATCTGTAACTGACGATTTATTATTCATCATTTAGGTCACACGGCACCCATTTTACATTACCAACTGACTGTGACACATAGCCTAAGGTTTGCTTGCTCTTCCTACTTCCCAAATTTCTCCTATACTTTTTACTTTTGATTCAAATACCATACATATCCTTATAACTTTTGCAATTTACTCTACCATGCATCAATTCAGTCTTACATTTTCTTCTCAAAAAAAAAAAAAAAAATCAGTCTTACCTCTATATCCCAATTTATTATCATTATTTAATAAATAAATAAAAATCAGTCTTACATCCTAAATAATTATTTGCTGCATGTTGACCATGGGATGTAAAATAGCATTAGTGGTTGAAAAGTTTACTAAAAAATACATAATTGATTAACATAATGAATAAAAATTTAAACTATAAAAATTATTTTAAAAAAATTGGAGAAAATAAATCACATTTTTATTATAATTTATTTAGTGTTTGATTAATTTAGTAAAATAAAACTTGTGATATTTGGGTTTTAATTTGTTTCAAGTAAAATTTTATATTTTTGAAATTTTGAAATTGAGATGATCATGAGGATGTGAAATTACAACCTTTCAAAAGCTGTTGTGGCAAGACAAAAGAAAAATCTTAAAGAGTCTCAATCAATTATAATTTAATCAATATTTGTTAAGTGTTGGGTTGCATTCATCAAATAAAACTCAAGATGTAGAAGTTTTGTTTGGTTTCAACTTTCAAACTAACATGTAATAAGTATCACATAAAATTTGCAAATAAATAATTAATGAATATTAACCACACAAAAAAAAAAAAAAAAAAAAAAAAAACCTAGAGAATTTTTTAGAATAGACCAACCGTAATTTAATAAAATTTATTTATGTTTAGGTTACTTTACATAAATAAAACTCGTAATATATGAATTTTAATTGGTTTCAATTAATGCTAATGTGACAGCACATGAAGAAATATTCTTAAGAAAAGTCAACCAAACATAATTGAATTAGTGATTGTTCGGAGTTGGGTTGGTTTAAATCAAATGAAATTTATAATAAAAAAGTTTTATTTGGTTCTAGCTAACATGGAATAATTTTTTTTTTTAACAATTCTATGTGAAAATATTTTATAATTAATTCATAAAATAGTAATAAATAAAAATTCAAACCACATAATTTGTTAGAAAATATCAAGAGTATTTAATAAAACCTTGTTTAGAGAAATGAAGCATAATTTTTAGAATTTATTTAATATAAAGTTACATCTTTTGGTAAAAAAAAAATCATACATCATGAGTTTTAATTGTATTTGGTTAAGCTGCCATGAGACTCATTGGCGACACAATAGGAATTCCTATTACATTGTCAACCAAGTATAATTAACTAATATTTGTTTAGTGTTAAGTTACTTTAGTCAAATAAGACTCATGATATGTTAGTTTTAATTAGTTTAAAATTAAAATTTTGGCCTGAAATAATTAGAGATTTCAATAGCAATAAATGTTAATACAAAAGAAAATCTTAAAGAGTCTCAATCAACTATAATTTAATCAATATTTGTTTGGTGTTGGGTTGCATTCATCAAATAAAACTCAAGATGTAGAAGTTTTGTTTGGTTTCTTTCTTTCTTTCTTTCTTTTTTTATTTTTTATACAAGATAGAATTTCTACTCTAGCCTAATCTAAGTATATATGTGTATATAAAACTCCCTACTAGAAACTTAAACCCCGACCCTTGCCCCCCCACAGCCCCAAAAGCATTTATACTTGTGGAGTGACCACCGCACCAAGAATGCGTGGTGGTGTTTGGTTTCAACTTTCAACTAACATGTAATAGTCAAACCAAAATAAGTATCACATAAAATTTGCAAATAAATACTTAATGAATATTAGCCCAAAAAAAAAAAAACAAAACAAACTAGGGAATTTCTTAGAATAGACCAACTGTAATTTATTTAAAACAATAAATATAATTTAATAAAATTTATTTATTTTTCGGTTACTTTACTTAAATAAAACTCGTGATATATGAGTTTTAATTGGTTTCAATTAATGCTAATGTGACAGCACATGAAGAAATCTTAAGAAAAGTCAACTAAACATAATTTAATTAGTGATTGTTTGGAGTTGGCTTGGTTTAAATCAAATGAAATTTATAATAAACAAGTTTTAATTGGTTCTAGCTAACATGGAATATATATATATATATATATATATATATATATATATATAACAATTCTATGTGGAAATATATTATTTATAATTAATTCATAAAATAGTAATAAATAAAAATTCAAACCATATAATTTGTTAGAAAATATCAAGAGTATTTAATAAAACCTTGTTTAGAGAAATGAAGAATAATTTTTAGAATTTAGTTAGTATAAAGTTACATCCTTTAGTAAAAAAAAAAAAAAAAACATCATGAGTTTTAATTGTATTTGATTAAGTTGCCATGAGACTCATGGCGACACAACCGGAATTCCTAATGAATTGTCAACCAAGTATAATTTAACTAATATTTGTTTAGTGTCAAGTTACTTTAGCCAAATAAGACTCATGATATGTTAGTTTTAATTAGTTTAAAATTAAAATTTTGACTTGAAAAAATTAGAGATTTCATTAGCTAATGTAGTAGCCAAGACGAATTACCATAAGAAAATTCTAATACTTCTATTTTAGTATTATGGTATCAAACTCCTACTGGTTATTGCAACAATGACCAATTTGGCCTAACATATTGAAAAGCAGTGTGGGGATTATAGTTTCACTATGTCGAGATCGTTGAAAGTTCTAAATAATACAAATGGGAAAATACTGGCTAATGCACACACTTTATTACTCACATTTTCACACATGTACACTTGAAATAAACTAATAAAATCTTGATTTTTATATATTTCAAGCATGTACGTAAGAATATGAGTAATAAGGTATATCAATAATCTACCCAATACAAATAAACTTGTAACCAGTGCCAGGGAAGCCTAACTCCTGAATCCTGAAATTAATTAGCACTCTCTCCCAGTACTCTTTTCGAATTCAGAAAAATTAAAAGTAGGTTTTTTTTTTTTTTTTTTTTTTGCCTCAGTGAATGTTTTATAATATCTTATAATGTATATTGGCCTCGTATAACCAAATTTTTTTTCCTTTCATTTATCTCTGCTTTATGCTGTATATTTTCAAATCCCTTTTAAAACCATTAATTAACAATTTATCACTTTGAACTAAAGGTTTGTCAATATAAATTCTTACACACACATGTATATGTACGTACATATATATATATATATATATATATATGATCAGTGGAGTCTATATATTAGTATATTTATCAAGCATAATCGGTATTGCATGCCATGCAGGGAATGTCATTAATTTGATGGTGGTGACTCAATATGAGGCCCCCTATAAAATCTAGAACTTTCTCTAAATAGAAGATCAGAAATTTTATTGAATCTGAAAAAGTAATAGAAGCGTCTACTCTTTAATACATAAGTGCTATCCTATATATACACATCTCAGACTAAGTCCCTAAAAATCAGTGAATCAGTTACTAACTATGCTAACTGTACAATAGTGTTTTATTATATACATGACAGCCTAATTACTACAAGCCACATGTATCTTAGTCTCCAAAGCTATGTATGAAGACTTCATGATAAGGTATTGCCTCAATGGTTTCTAGCACACCCCTGCAAGCCCACAGGTGCTCTGTATTTGATGCTTCTGCTGCACGGTTGCTACACAATTGTTTATTGTTGTGGCTGACCTTGTCTGCTAGTGATGATGCTACTGTGCTTGTACTAGCATCAGTATAGCTACGAACCATCTCTTTGCTTTGTTGGCCGGCTCCGCCATTGGATTGCTGCCCTGCACTAATCCCAGCAGATAATTCCTTAAGCCTTGAGCAAATTTCATCAGCTTTAACACCCCCCCCCCCTCAAGAGCAAGGCTCTTGCAATTTGTGTTTCTGACTCTGGTTCTGGAAATTCAACATTGGCAGTAAAGATATTAATCAAACCCAACTTCTTGATCAATCTTATATAGTTGTCTACACCTAAAGCCTTAGTGAAAACATTAGCTAGCTGATTTTTAGAAGCCACATGAAAGGTTTTAATTGTTCCATCTAGAACCCTGTTTCTAACAATGTGGCAATTAGCTTCTATTTGCTTTGATCTCTCATGGAATACTGGATTTGCAGCTATATGCAGTGCTGCCTGGTTGTCACAGTATAATAAAACTGGTTTGTCATGCTTCACATGTAAGTCTTTCAATAGAAACAACAACCATGTCACTTCACATGTTGTAGTTGCCATGGATCTATACTCTGCCTTAGCTGAAGATTTTGAAACCATTGACTGTTTCTTTGATCTCCATGATATTAATGAGTCCCTAAGGAAGACACAATACCCTGTAAGAGACTTTTTGGTGGCTGGACATCTTGCCCAGTCAGCATCACAATATGTCTTTAACTGTAAGTCTGAATCATAAGGAAAAAACACCCCCTGACATGGTGTTCCTTTGATATATTGTAGTATTCTATTGGCAACTTGCATGTGAGGAACTCTGGGCTAAGCTAAAAACTGACTTAACCTATTTACAGCATAGGTTATGTCAGGCCTACTTAAAGTCAAATACATCAACTTCCATATTAGCCTTCTATACTGACTTGAGTCTTCTAGTAGCTCTCCATTACTCTTTGACAACTTAAGTTGTTGCTCCATAGGTGACTTAACAGGCTTAGAACCCATCATACCTGTTTCTTTCAGAATTTCAAGTGCAAACTTCCTTTGATTCATGCTGATTCCCTTATCACTCCTTGCAATCTCAAGTCCCAAGAAATACTTGAGTGATCCTAGGTCTTTGATCCCAAACTTGGCATCCAAACTGACTTCAAGGCTGCCACACAGCTAGGATCATTTCTTGTAATCACCATGTCATCCACATATACTAACAATGTAGTAAACAAAAGACCTTTGGCATAAACAAATAAAGAATGATCAGCTTGAGATTGAACAAAGCCAAGTTGCTGAATAGTTGAAGAAAGTTTAGTGTACCATTGCCTAGATGCCTACCTTAACCCATAGAGTGACTTAGCAAGCTTGCAAACAATAGGTGTAGATGCAGAATGTGAAGTTGAACACCCCCCCCAGACATGGCAAAACGGGTCAGAATTTTCTGACCTGACCCGTTTGACCCGTAACCCAATTGACCCGTAACCAGATTGACCCATTTAAAAATGACCCGTTTTGACCCATGACCCGGTTGACTCGACCCGAACCCGAACCCGACTTGCCAGTTTTGCCATGCATACCAACGTTGAGTAAATTGAGATTGAGATGTAATTTTTATTAAATATTTACTTATTCTTTTTTACTTAATATGTTATGTACTCTATTATAGATTGTCATTCTTTACTTGTCACTTTCATTTTCTCTTCCTACTTTAAATAGATTGAAGATTATACCAAGATTAGCTTTTAGAAAGCTGGAATAAGAGTTGCACCAAATTTTGGTATCAAGTGTTTAGTGGTAATTGATAAATGGTAACAATATCATTAGTGAGAATCTAATCACAATTAAAGAACTCATAAAAAATTGACAGATTGCATCTATTTCAAAAAAAAAAAAAAAACTTGTTTGGCAAAGACGGGTCAACTCGACCCGACTCGCGACCCGACTCAACCCGTGACCCGATTTTCCCGCAACCTTGACCCGTTTGAAAAATGACCCGTTTGACCCGTGACCCGTTTAACCCGCAAACCCGATTGACTCGACCTGAACCCGACCCGACCCGCCAGTTTTGCCACGTCTACCCCCCCTTATTGTGAAAAGCAGGAGGTAAAGTCATGTATACTTCCTCAACTAAATCTCCATGCAAGAAGGCATTATTAATGTCTAATTGATGAAGTGGCCAAGACTTAGC
Organism: Lithocarpus polystachyus; assembly: GCA_033629205.1. Lineage (NCBI taxonomy): Eukaryota > Viridiplantae > Streptophyta > Magnoliopsida > Fagales > Fagaceae > Lithocarpus > Lithocarpus polystachyus. The sequence continues at coordinate 8,522,131 of CM066163.1, read as the reverse complement.
TGCAGCCAAAGCATTTAGCACTCTGACAGAAACTGTCTTGGCTACAAGTGAGAAAGTTTCAATGAAATCAAGGCCTTCCTTTTGGGTATAACCCTTGGCAACTAATCTTGCCTTATACCTATCAACAGTTCCATCTAATTTTAACTTGATCTTATATACCCATTTGCATCCAATGGGTGTTTTCCCTGGAGGCAAACTAGTAAGTACCCAAGTGTGGTTTTGTTCAAGAGCTTGGATTTCCTTATCCATTGCTTTTCTCCAAAGGGAGTCTTTGACTTCTTGAAAAAAGTTTTGAGGCTCTTGAGGATTGGAACTAACTGCCAAGACATAGGACTGATACCTTGGCATTAAATGAGCATAAGTGAGGCTATGAGCTATGTCATAAGGTCCACCAGAAGTAAGGAGATTGGCAGATGCACAAGAATAATCCTGCAAGTAAGCTGGAGGCTTTGAAGGCCTAGCTGACTTTCTGGTAGGTGCAGGTGGTGCTTCTATTGCTGTTGTAGAAGCCTGTTCTGGTATGGCAGATGTAGGAACTAAGGGCAAATGAGAAGAAGGCATGGAATCAGTATTAGGGAAAACAACAAGTGAGGAATCAGATGTCTCAACTGGTAGAGAGGAATCAATTGAATTAGGTACAAAATTAGAAACTGAAGTAGGAACTAAATTTGGAAGCACATTAGGAACTGAATTAGGCATAGAAGGAACAAAATTTTTTGAGAAAGGACCTGTAGTATCTGGTATAATGGTAGGAGCAACAAAAGTATCATTACCTGAGCTGGAGGAAGCATTACCTTGAAGTTCAAAATCTAAAAGAAAAGGATTAGCAATAGCATCAGTTTCACCAGTAAAAGGAAATATGTCTTCATGAAAAATTACATCCCTTGAGATAAAAACTGATTTGGTAGAGAGATCATACACTTTGTAACCTTTTACCCCAAAAGGATATCCCAAAAATACACATTTTTTAGCTCTAGGATCAAACTTTGATCTATTATGAGAGAGAGTAGATGCATAACATAGACATCCAAACACTCTCAAATGATCATAAGTAGGCACATGACCAAAAAGAACTTCATAAGGTGTTTTATGGGACAATGGTGAACTAGGTATTCTATTAATCAAGTATACAGTAGTCAAGACACTATGTCCCCATAAATATAAAGGTAATTTGGATTGAAACATAAGAGATCTTGCTATATTTAAGATGTGTTGGTGCTTTCTCTCAACAATGGCATTTTGTTGAGGGGTCTTAACACAACTTAATTGATGCAAAATACCCTTTTGTGCGAAGAAATCTTTCATTATAAACTCAGTCCCATTATCTATCCTCACAACCTTGACCCTTTTAGCAAATTGAGTTTCTACCATATTACAAAATTGCTCTAAAATTGATTGTGTTTGTGACTTGTGTTTTAACAAATAAACCCAAGTAGACCTAGAACAATCATCTACAATAGTTAAAAAGTATTTGCAATTATCAATGATTGAAACTAAGAAGGGACCCCACAAATCACAACGCAACAAATCAAACCAATTTTCAGAAACATGAGAACTTGTATTGAATGGTAATCTTTTCTATTTTGCAATAGGACAAATGTCACAATGAAAATTATCAACAAAAACATGAAGAGGCACTTTATTAAACTTCATCAAAGCCAATTTGGCAATTGACAAATGCCCCAATCTAAAATGCCAAACATGTGGCTGAACTTTATTGACTGAAAACACTGAAGAAACTGAAGAGGAAATGGACTTCCAGCAAGTAAAGACCATTGTACTCTCTACCCAGACCAATTGTGCTCCAATGAGCAAGGTCCTGGATGAAACAAAAAATTCCAAGAAAAATGAGGCAACAAACAACTGATTTTGCCAATTGACTCACTGATATAAGACTGAAACTAAATGAAGGAACACAGAGAACATCATATAGAATAAGTGTTTCTGTGATTTTGACAATCCCTATGTGAGTAACTAAAGCAATTTCACCATTTGGCAATTTCACATGAGTATTTAGAGTAGAGATTATAGTAGTGAAATAAGAAATAGATGCACCATGTGGTCAGTAGCCCCTATGTCAATGAGCCAATCAGTGGCTGTAAACATATCTTTATTGACTAATTTGGCAGAGAAAACAGAATGCTTCAAGTTGGGAATGAAAGGAAAACTAGAAGCCATACCTGCCATAGTCTCAAGATAGGAATTAGAAGCTGAGGGCTGTGAAGTGGTGACTGCCATACCAGCACTAGCGGGAAAACCAACAGAAGAAGCCACACCAGCTATAGCAGTCATCAGGCTGGGCACTCCATCACCACTGCTTACAGTAGTAGCTTGATGCTTATCACTAGAACGAGAATTAGTGTTGAGGTAAGCTAGCTATTGCTCACATTGAGCTTTTGAAATTGGACATTGAACTAATCTAGATAAAGGATGCTCAACCAAAGTTCCTTGATCATAAGATATTTGATTAGCATTTGGTTTGCCTCTCTGCTTGTACCCGGGTGGATATCCATTAAGCTTATAGCACTTATCAATGGTGTGCCCAAGCATATTACAGTGTGTACATAAAGGTCTTTCCTTTTTATTGTTTCCCTTGCTCCAATTAGCATTGCCAGCATTATTGCCCTTTGAATTCACATACATGGCAACTGAATCTGGTTTAGCTGCAAAGGAGCCTCCATGCCCAATGTTCTTATGAGACTCCTCTTGAAGAACTAAGGCATATACTTTGTTCATTGAGGGAAAAGGCTCATACATCAAAATTTGAGATCTTATAGTCTCAAAATTTTCATTCAATCCCATCAAAAACCTCATCACATAGGCTTTTTCATGAGTAGCACTTAGGGTTTTCATTGCTCCACAACTACATTCTGGTAATGGTTCAAGATTCAACAATTGATCCCATAATCTCTTAAATTTTGTGAAATATTCAGTTACTGTCAACTAATTTTGAGAGAAGTGAGAAATCTCCCTTTGAAGATTATAGATTTTAGGACCATTGCCTTGTGAAAACAGGTTTTTCAATTCAATCCACACATCTCTAGAAATTTCACAATAGATTATACTACTAGATACATCAACATGCATTGAATTGATGAGCCAAAAAAGTACCATTGTGTTGCAGCTTTGCCAGTCTTCATAGAGAGGAGATTTTGGATCAGGCATAGGAATCTTGCCATTGATGAACCCTATCTTCTTCTTGGCAGTTAGAGCCAAAATCATAGCCCTTGACTAAGAATGATAGTTTCTCATTCCAAGCAATGGCTGTGTTACCAAAACACTACCTGGATTCCCACTCGAACTAAGAAAGTATGGATTTGGAGGACTTGATTCATTTTTTGTGGTTGAAATTGGCTGAGAAGTATGGTTGTTGATTGGATCAGATTGGTTGCTTGAAACAGGGGACGCCATTGTTGAACCTTCGTGCTCTGATACCATATAAAATCTAGAACTTTCTCTAAATAGAAGATCAGAAATTTTATTGAATCAGAAAAAGTAATAGAAGCATCTAATCTTTAATACATAAGAGCTATCCTATATATACACGTCTCAGACTAAGTCCCTAAAAATCAGTGAATCAGTTACTAACTATGCTAACTGTACAATAGTGTTTCATTATATACATGACAGCCTAATTACTACAAGCCACGTGTATCATAGTCTCCAAAGCTATGTATGAAGACTTCATGATAAGGTATTGCCTCAATGGTTTCTAGTACATCCCTGCAAGCCCACTGGTGCTCTGTATTTGATGCTTCTGCTGCACGGTTGCTACACAATTGTTTATTGTTGTGCCTGACCTTGTCTGCTAGTGATGATGCTACTGTGCTTGCACTAGCATCAGTATAGCTACCAACCATCTCTTTGCTTTGTTGGCCTACTTCACCATTGGATTGCTGTCCAGCACTAATCCCAGTAGATAATTCCTTAAGTCTTGAGCAAATTTCATCAGCTTTAACACCCCCTTTATCAAACAATAATCGACGTGGGAGCCACTAATTAATATGATACAGTAGATGTGTTTTCGTGACGATTTAGTGATACGCATAGATGACAGAACAACTAGATCAATGATGATCACCATAGAAAGAATTAATTAAAATGATGATCAACTAGATTAATTAATTAAAATGAATTTATATTACAACATAAATGTAAAGATATGAAAGTTAATATGAAAGATGAGGAGTTAGTGAAAATGTTTAATCCTACATTGAAAGGGAAAAAGACTTTTTTTTTTTTTTTTGATAAGGAGAGACTATTTTATTTATTTTTTAATTATGGTGATTAATAGACTATTTTATTTTCATTGTATTATTTTCATTATTATTATGTTTGAACCAATAGAAAGTACGGAACAGTGAGAATAATGGATTTTGAGATCCCGTGCACCGTACAATAGGAAAAAATTGATTAAAAGTTGTAGAAGTTATTTTTAATCATGAATAAATTTTTTTTTTAATTTTTACCATTTTACTTTTTAATTTCTCTCAGGCATCTTAGTTAATTGCATTGCACAACAGCGCGAATCTCAATTTGAGAATCATATGCCCATTATCAAACAAATATTACCTTGGTACAATTTTTATCATTCTTTTTTCGATGGATTCCTTTAAGAGAAATATTATGTTTAGGAAATTTTTTGAACAACTTTAAATAACAAGTTATAATTTTTTTTTAACATTTGGTTTTTTATTATTATTATTTTTTTTTGGATGTAATTTTTAATATAATACAAGTGCACAAATAAAATATTAATCAGTTCAAGTAATAATCTAATAATAATTGATTTTTTTTGTAGTACCTCATGCTTGTTGTTTTGAGATTCAACACCACCTCTCTCTCTCTCTCTCTCTCTCTACATATCAAGAAAAAAATGTTAATCAATAGTAAGTGTATATATGTGATTAATGAAACCACTAAAAAACATAAAACATTTTTTTCTAAAAGATTATTAGCTTTATTTTCATTCTCCATTCTCTTTATATATATATACACACACACACACACACACACACACACACACACATATAAACATTAGTAGCTAGTAACTTCAATCTCTCCAAATTTTTTATAGGTCTGTTTGATTAGGCATTTTTGGGAAAAAAAAATTAAAACTTAAAACTCCGTTTTACAACATCTTCTCATAACTTTAAAAAAATTATCATTTTAAATCAAAACACAATTTTTCAATGGCGCACTACATTGTTAACTGCCATTTCTAGACACCTCATTTTGTACCCGTTGATAAATTTTGGTCTCTGGCCCCCAATGATGAGCTTGCATATATCAACCAAGGGTATCTAAAGAGTTCACAATAATTTAGAAATAATCACAACTCAAAAGTACTTAAATCGCGTTGAAAACGATTATGAAAAATGACATTTGCTCACTATTTTGACCATAACCTTTGATTCACAAATAATTTTTCAGGGAAATTTATTTCATTGGAAAGTAAATATCCTAAGCTTCAAATTAAACTCAAATTTTGCCTAATTTGAATTTATATTGAATGAGTTATGGCTATTTAAAGTTGGGCTATCAAAGCTGTCAGATTAGGATTTCTGGGGAGTATGCGTACGCATGAATTATGCATGTGTACGCATGGTTGAGACCTGCATACGTAGGCCGAATTTCTAGGTTCTAAGGTTAAAACATCATTTTTTGATGTGGGCTAGCCCTTAAACCTTTAGGAATATCCAAAGACCATTAAAAAGCTCCGAAAACTCTAATTTTAACTTATAAATACTTATTTTATGTCTCTATTCAAAACTTTAGCTAGAGAGAGTGATTTTGGGCCTCAATATTCTCTAAAACCTTTTTTTCTCTTTTCAAAACCCTGGGGCAGCACCTTAGAACATTTTTTACAAAATTAAAACCTCTTTTTAGTTAGTTATAAGGTAGAAAGTTTGTTTTCCAAATTGTTTTCTAAAACTTTTTCAAAATTTTTTGTTCTTGAGTTGTAATTACTAAGAAATTTTGTGTTCTTTGATTATCTTTGTCTTCTTTATCTAATCTTTCTATTGTAGGCACTGAGGGGTGGGTTAAACAGTCTCTAATATGTAATTCTAAAGCAAGGTGAGTCTCTTTTCCGTGAACTCCTCCATTGCTTAATATGATTCACATAATTTTCATGATATAGTTTCTCCATTTGTTACATTTTTTTTGTTTGATGCTTTTAATTATGTTTAATATGTTTTAATATGATCTTAGGTTGTTTATAATATGTTTTATTATTCTTGTTTTGTTATTTTAGTTTTATGTAAAGTTTAACACGTTTATTTGATGTAGTTTACTACTTATTGTTTTATTTCATGTTTTTTTTTTATGTTGATGCTTTGTGTTTTTGTTTTATGTTAGTTTAGTTTTTTAGGGTTTCTAGCATGTTTTTTAGGGTTTCTAACATGCTTGTTTAATCTCACATGTTATATGTTTGTTTGATTAAATCTCTAAAAATGTAATTTTTCGAATCTGTGTTAAACAATGAGTACACATAGTTGAGTATGCGTACGCACCCCGAACCCAGATTAGGGCAAAAATCTTGTTTTTATTATTTTAACTATTTCTCACATGATGATTTTACATAAAGAAAAAAAAATGCAAAACAGCTCGAGATATGAAAGTATATCTTGTTTATGTATTACCAAGTCGGCAATTATTTTGGTGTTTCATCATCAATAAATGATTAACACATGTTCGGACAAAAAAAAAAAAACATCAAGTTACTCCACTAGCACAAAAAAAGACAATATTATCCCTTCAAAATTTTCAAAGCCTTCCACTTTACTCACTCACTCTCAAAATCTAATTTGCAAAATGAAGCTCCTAAAAATTTCAAGCCCCCCTCACTTTCTCTCTCTATCTTGCTCTTTCAAATTTGATTTCTAAAATCAACATTTACTCTTCAATTTTCTCTCTCTCTCTCTCTCTCTCTCTCTCCCTCACACACACACACACACACCCCCAAACTCCCTTCCACCCGTAACTGTTCTATTTCCTCGTTGCCACATTGCTCTCCCCCACCCACTACAAGAAAAACGAGCTATTGCGGCGGGTGCAAAAACTGCCGCTATATGCCGCCTATTGCGGCGGGTTTTTGGCCCGCCACTGTACATAAGATCTATTGTGGCGTTTCATATGCCCGCCGCAATAGTTATTGTATTTTGCGGCGTACTACTGCGGCGGGCCAATTACCCGCCGCAATAGACCAGTTTTAGCGGCGTTAAGCTTAGCTATAGCGGCGGGTCAATGACCCGCCGCAATATGCACTCCTTTTTGCGGCAGGCCTATTGCGGCGGGTGTAAAAACTGCCGCTATATGCCGCCTATTGCAGCGGGTTTTTGGCCCGCCACTGTACATAAGATCTATTGCGGCGTTTCATATGCCCGCCGTAATAGTTATTGTATTTTGCAGTGTACTACTGCGGCAGGCCAATTACTCGCCGCAATAGACCAGTTTTAGCGGCGTTAAGCTTAGCTATAGCGGCGGGTCAATGACCCGCCGCAATATGCACTCCTTTTTGCGACGGGTTGGACCGCCGCAATAGACTTTTAAATTTTCCTTTATTTTTTTCGTCTTCCTACTTAAAGATCAAATGGTAAATTACACCCGATTAGCATGAAAATTGGCATGAATGTTAAGAACATATAGAACATGTAATCCAACGGTTGGATTTTCAAAATATGAATTCAATAATAAGTTATTGATTGGTGTAACATTTTTTTGAGTTATATCGAGTGTAACATGAACCCAACCTTATATTTCTTAATTTGTTGTAAATCTTGACAAATCTACCGTTAGATTACATTATTTTCATATATTTTTCATGATTACAAAATTTCAAGGTGATCAAAGATTAATAGTCATGTCATCAATCAATTGTTTAAATTCAAATTTTTGTAGTTTAAAATAACGCATAAAAGATGAGTTTAAAGATCAAATGGTAAATTACATCCGATTGGCATAAAAATTGGCATGCATGTTAAGAACATATAGAAAATGTGATCTAACGGTTTGATTTTTAAAATATGAATTTAACAATAAGTTATTGGTTAATATAACATTTTTTAGAGTTACATCAAGTGTAACTTGAACTCAACCCTATATTTCTTAATTCAATGTAAATTTTGACAAATCTACCATTAGTTTGTGTTATCTTTATATATTTTTCATGCTTACAAAATTTCAAGGTGATCAAAAATTAATAGTCATATCATCAATTAATTGCTTAAATTCAAATTTTTGTAGTTTAAAATAACGCATAAAAAATGAGTTTAAAGATCAAGTTGTAAATTACATCCGATTGGCATGAAAATTGGCATGCATGTTAAAAGCATATAGAAAATGTGATCCAACGGTTGGATTTTCAAAATATGAATTCACAATAAGTTATTGGTTGGTGTAACCTTTTTTAGAATTACATCAAGTGTAAATTGAACCCAATCTTATATTTCTTAATTCAATGTGAATTTTGAAAAATCTGCCGTTAGATTACGTTATCTTCATATATTTTTCATGCTTACAAAATTTCAAGGTGATTAAAGATTAATAGTCATGTCATCAATCAATTGTTTAAATTCAAATTTTTGAAGTTTAAAATAACGCATAAAAGATGAGTTTAAAGATCAAATGGTAAATTACACCTGATTGGCATGAAAATTGGCATGCATGTTAAGAACATATAGAACATGTAATCCAATGGTTGGATTTTCAAAATATGAATTCAATAATAGGCTATTTGTTGGTGTAACATTCAATAATAAGTGATTGACCGCGCCTTTCTCTAAATCCAACCGTTTAATTGCGACCATAATTTATCAGAATTAACCTTTCGTTAAACTCTTCAAATCCAACGGTTAGATTTCAAATCTAAGAATGGCATGTGATGGACATGTGTTGTGTATATATGGCTATATATATTCTCTCAATCTGACCATCCAATTGGTCTCAAATTTTATCAACACCAATATGTCACCATACTCTTCAATTTTAATGATCAAGATTTGAATATGAATTTTACCAAGTCTAGTGGTATCGGGACCACCATTAAGTTTGATCAGGTTTAACCAACTTTGACTAAATTTTGACCAAACTTTGACCGTGCCTTTCTCTAAATCCAACCGTTTGATTGTGACCATAATTTACCAGAATGATCATTTCATTACACTCTTCAAATCCAACGGTTAGATTTCAAATCTAAGTATGGTGCGTGATGGACATGTGATGTGTACTTATATGGTTATGTTCTCTCAATCTGACCATCTAATTAATTATATTATTTTTTAAAAAAAGTAAACGTAATTAGTCACATATTAAAATTTTTACATAAATTTAATAATAGCTATGATCATTTTTTTTAATTTTTAATAAGATAGAATGTGTGATCATTTTTGTTGTGTTTTTTTTTTTTTTTTTTTGAGAAAGTGGTCTGGTGATTTTTATTGATTAAAATTGCCTTATTTTATTTTTTTCTTAAAATAAATTTGTCTTATTTTATTTTTCCCACCTAAAATTTCTCAAAAATTTGTTTCCCTCCTAACGTTTCACTTAGCTCTCCCTCCCCCCACTCTCCCAAAAAAGCCAAAATTTTAGGATTAAGAATAATTATTACGTTAAGAATTTAAACTTCTTTTATCAATTTTTAATTAAAGGTAATAACAAAGTTGCCATCCCAAATGGGTTAATTGAAACATCAGGTATTAAAAAAAAAAAAGATATTAAAAAAAATTATGTTCTTATTAAAAAGGTATCAGAAAGAAAAAAAAAAAAAGAGCATGTTACGCCTAGAAAAGAAAAAAAAGAAAAGAAAAGAAAAGTTGAAAACATTGGAGGATTAGCACAAAAAAATAATAAATAAATAAAGAATTAGAATTCAAAAAAAAAGGATCAACGGATAAAAACAATACATCAAGAAAGATCAACGGATAAAAACAAAAGGCTAAAGTTAGGGTTTTTTTTTAACCTTATCACATATTCAGCCGCCTCACTCTCTCTTCCTCATCCTCACATATTCAGCCATTTACTTCACCCAAACAAAAAAAAAAAAAAAAAAAAAACCATTTGCTCCCATCTGCTGTCAAAAAAAAAAAAAAAAAAATCGGCGACGTTTCAGCTCAACGTCGCCGATCGAGCTCAACGGCGACGATCAAGCCACGTCGCCGATCGATCTTAACCGGCGCCGATCGAGCTCAACGTCGCTAATCGAGCTCAACGGCGACGATCAAGCTCAACGGCGACGCTTCAGCTCAAAAGTCGCCGCTTGAGCAAGCCAACGTCGCCGATCGCAACGGCGACGGTTGAGCTCCGATCGCAACGGCGACGCTTGAGCTCCGATCGCCGTAAATCTTCGCCGTTCGCGACGATTCATGGCGACGCTTGAGCTCAACGGCGACGATCGAGCTCAACGGCGACGCTTCAGCTCCAATCGCAACGGCGACGGTTGAGCTCAATCGTCGCCGTAAATCTTCGCCGTTCGCGACGATTCATGGCGATGCGAAGATTTACGGCGCCGATCGCAACGGCGACGCGACGGCGATTTCGAGAAATGCAAGCCCTGGTTGATCCATAACGCCCCGGACCTTTACCCAGATCTCATCAAACGTATTCATTTTTATCCCTAATTTTTCTCTGTTTTTTTTTTTTTAATAAATATTTTTCATTAAATATAATTGTTTATTTATTTTGGTACGCAGAGTCAAATGCAAAGGAAGCTGATAAAGTTACCGAACAGTTACAGTCCGCTGGTATTTCTTCAGATGGAGCTACTCCTTCAGGTATTATCCCTTTGTTACTGTTTTTCTTTTCTTTCATCATATATAATTTCCTGTTCATTTTTATTTTTAATTTATTTTAGTTATGCAATAAGCCTATATGTCCATCTGTGGGGAATTGTTGTAACAGTAGTATGTGTGAAATTATTATGATGGAAAGTGATTAATATATTTTTGATAACCCTCTCCTTTTTTCCGAGCTTGCAATCGGGCTATGAACAAAATAGTTGACACTAACCACAAATACGGGCGGAGTTTATGTGTTTAAAAACTGATGTGGTAGGATTTTACACATTGTATTTCCATTTTTGAATTCCAACACTACTAAGATCTTCTATTTGATTTGCTTGTAATTGTTTTAGGTGCTTTGTGTTCATCATCATGAGTACTTTTTCCGCCTTTAATAAAACTTGTATTACTTATCAAAAGAGAAGGAAAAAAAATGCTTCTGTGATTATAAAACTTGTTTAGCTTAGTTTATGATTAGAGTATTGAAGTGTCCCTGTACTCAGTACTTCAACTAAAAAAATGCTTCTGTGATCATCTTATAATGATATATAATACATTGTTTAAGGTGCTTTAGTTAATGCAGTCCTCTATTTGCAGAAAAAAGTACTCCTTGGGCTTTTGGTTGAAGTGGTTTTTCTTACAGCTATTACAAATGGGCACACGATAGTTTAGCTTAGTTCATGATTAGAGTATTGAAGTGTCCCTGTACTCAGTACTTCAACTAAAAAAATGCTTCTGTGATCATCTTATAATGATATATAATACATTGTTTAAGGTGCTTTAGTTAATGCAGTCCTCTATTTGCAGAAAAAAGTACTCCTTGGGCTTTTGGTTGAAGTGGTTTTTCTTACAGCTATTACAAATGGGCACACGATAGTTTAGCTTAGTTCATGATTAGAGTATTGAAGTGTCCCTGTACTCAGTACTTCAACTAAAAATATGCTTCTGTGATCATCTTATAATGATATATAATACATTGTTTAAGGTGCTTTAGTTAATGCAGTCCTTTATTTGCAGAAAAAAGTACTCCTTGGGCTTTTAGATGGAATTATATTTTAATTGATATGGCTATAGGTTAATTCTCTTTGTTAGCATACCATGTTCCTGTTTGAAAGTATTTGTTGTTATGTGACCCGATTTGTCTATCTCTCATATACACACTAGAAACAGACAGTCACACATATTAATTGGGATATTGATGCTAGTTGTCCATTATTAACACAATTGTCTCATGGTATTTGTATTGAGTAAAAGGATACACACCAATTAAAAAAGAAAACAAAAGGCTATAAGCTTCTTGCAACATATTCAGCATTAGATTTTATCTACTCCATTTCCGATTAAATTAAAGGCATGGTTATGATAGAAATATAAATAAATAGATATATTGACTAGACTGAGAATACATATATATAAGAGAACCAAATCTTGGACAAAAAGTTCACTTACATCAGGGTAGGTACAGAATCAACGTCCTTTGCATTGGCTTTGGCTATTTGAGTGGTCATATAAGAGTCAATAGGAATAGACAAGCTGCATAAGGATGAATATTAGCAAATAATTTCTGTTAAATCACCACATCTATGATAGAGCACTTAGGTTAATGGCGGAGGGGTCCCAAAAGACCATATTGTTCTCTTGGTTTAAAAAAAAAACCAAGAGAGCAATATGTGGGGATTTTGTCTTTAATTTTGTGGATAAGGATCAGCTGGAGCCTGGTTGTGCGATTTTGATGCATAACAAGGTGCTTTCTGTGGTGGGGTTATTGCAAGATGAGGTTGATCCTATGGTGTCTGTGATGAAAGTTGAGAAAGCTCCGTTGGAATCATATGCAGATATTGGTGGTTTGGATGCACAGATTCAGGAGATAAAGGAGGCTGTGGAATTGCCATTAACTCATCCTGAGTTGTATGAAGATATTGGGATTAAGCCTCCTAAGGGTGTTATTTTGTATGGTGAGCCTGGAACTGGGAAGACTTTGCTTGCTAAGGTTTGTGTTTTGGTTTTTTGTTATTCCCAAGTTTGTTTATTTATGATTGAAAATAATATAGTGTTGTTTATGGAATTTTGGTCATAATGTTTGTTAACGAAAGCTAAATGTATCAGAATCTTCGCAATATGTTGTTCTGAATAGTTGATTTATCCCCCCCCCCCCTCCTCTCAAATTGATGAATCTTATGCTCAAAATTAGTTAATGTATTGTACCCTAAACCCTTTCACATTACTAAGGAACCAAATTCATTTAAACACCAGATTACTTGTTTAGATGCAAAACATAAGATAAGTGAACTTAGTATCAACCAAATTTATATACATTGAAGTGTATGTTTTGCTCTACAATTCACTTTGGAAGCTGCACTTCTTGACTTTTATGTGAACTTTCGCATGTTCTTAGGTGCCAGAGCTCCATATCACATGGACTCTGTGCGCGTGTGCGCATGTGGATGTTAATATAGAGACTTTAAATGACACTGACGTTGGTTGGAATGGTGTCTATACAGGCAAGCAAGAAGTAAATACTTAAAATGTGTTTGCCATTCCAAATATATGTACAATATTTATTTGCGCCTAAAATAGTTGCACTATGTAGGCTTAAGAGAATCTATTTGATTTATGCCCTACATAGTTGCTTGTTATGGTGTTTCTTGCAATGGAGTACTGTTGGTGTAGTTGGATTAGATGTTTTGTCGAAGTAGTTTAAGCTTGTAATCTTATTTGTGCTCTATCAGGCAGTAGCAAACTCAACATCAGCAACTTTCTTACGTGTCGTTGGTAGTGAAATGATTCAAAAATACTTGGGTGATGGTCCAAAATTAGTGAGGGAACTCTTCAGAGTAGCTGATGATCTGTCACCTTCAATTGTCTTCATTGATGAAATTGATGCAATTGGTACAAAGAGGTGAGTTAATAAACATTAATGGTATAGGATCTCTGCCTCTCTTTCTCTATGTGAGTGTTAAAAGATTAAAAAGTAAGACTGAACTTGAAGAAAATAGGTCTCTGGAAACTTAATGGTTTCAGTTTCAGCCAACCTGAAGTTGATAATTAACATCATTTAATTAATACCTTTACTGATACTAATAATAATGCAAACCTTGTGTTGGAAATTGTACTGGCTTTATTCTGGAACTTAAGCATGAATGTAATGTTTGTAACTTCTTTCTATAATTAGGTGCCATGAAGCGCCATGCAATGGGTAAACTTAAGTTTTAAGAGTGTACAAATTCTTGAAGTTAAAGGTGCAATATTAATATCTCGTTTGAGCAACACTGTTGGATATGCTCCTCATAATAGAAATGCCTTTAATGTTGTGTGAAAGTACTCTTATATGTTGAGGACCTAACAACAGAAAGAGAAGAGGGGGGTGGGGGGGACTTAGATTTCATAATTGTGCAATGTGTTGTCTTATACATTCTCATCCTTTATTTGAAATGTTATACATTTAAGAGTTTTTCAAACCATCCCTTCCACCCCCCCCCCCCCCAAAAACCACCCAAAAAGGAATAAAACAGACAGCACCTATTTGCAATGACATTTTTGGAGTATAAGCTCAGGCAGTTTGAATGGTTAAGCTCAGGTGGAATGAATTACATTCTTTTTTGGAGTATTGTAAACTTTCTTATGTAAAATTGGACAAGTTTGGCCTATCCGTTTTGCATAGGGTTAGGATAAGGTTGGGTGAAAGGAAGCTCCCTCAATCATGTTTGTATATATAGTTATAAGCAAAACTTGGATACAATTCCTTAGGTGCAATACATTAGATTCCCCAATTAAATTCAAACAAATAGCTGCAGTGACCAATTCAAACAACTTGCAGGTTTTGATGAGATGAAGGAAAAGCTTAGTCAGTTTGAAGAAATGGAGCAAAGAATGGCTCGGATTCTTCAACAAATGCAACACATTTCTTCCCAATGCAATCAGGTATATTAACAAAGACTTAGTCAATGTTTTTCTCTTTGTAAGCATTTGGTTTAGTTGTTGTAAGTGCGTATAAATGTCTTCATTTAACTTATTCCAATTTTTTGCCTTAGTAATATTTTCTTGTCATTTTATTCCATTTATAAATTCTTATTGAGTAATCTTACTTTGTATGTAGGACGTTCCTTTGGCTCAACAATCTCCAGCTCTTCAAAAATCATTAGCCGCATCCTATCAACCAAGCAGCTTATAAGTTTTATTTTGATGTTTGAGGACTTTCTTGTGTACAAAGAACTACAAAAGAACAACCGCTTTTTTTTGCAAGTATTGAAGGATATTTTTAAACACTTAGAAACTTTGATTATTGTATTAGCTTAATTTGACCGGTTGTTTTATTCAAAGGACCACATCATTTTTTGTTAATCTTATGATGGTGGTTATAGACAACGTTATGTATTTGATAATATATCTATGCTAATATTATGGTAGTTTGGAGACATTTGTAGGGTTAATTAATTATATTTGTGGTATTGTGTCAGTAAAGTTGAGAGTATTATAGGTTTTAAGCATTATTACACGGTTTAAGCAGGTTTGAGAATATTTGACATAAATAGTGATTTTAAAGCCTACTGGAAAGAAAAAAAAAAAAAAGAAAAAAAAAAGAACCTATAGCGGCGGGTGGTGACCGCCGCTATAGGTTCTTTTTTTATGTGTTAAATTAACCCCTATAGCGGCGGGTGGTAAGCACCGCTATAGGTTCAAACATATAGCGGCGGGTCCATCCGCCGCTAAGGTACGTACTTTTAGCGGCGGATTGACCTGCCGCTATAGGCACGTACATATAGCGGCGGACTGGCCCGCCGCTAAAAGTACAATTTGCCCAACTTATTTGATGATCTATAGCGGCGCCCTATGCCCGCCGCTAAAAGTAGACACCAATAGCGGCGGGCTGTGCCTGCCGCTAAAGGTCAATTGAGAAGAATTTGAACATTGTATAGCGGCGGTTTTTTGCCCGCCGCAATAAGCAAAAACCGCCGCTAAAAGGTGTATTTATAGCGGCGCGTTTTTTGACCGCCGCAATAGATATATTGCGGCACCGCAACAGATCTATTGCGGCACCGCAACGGTGGCGGGATTGACCGCCGCAATAGCACCCGCCGCTAAAAGGTCAAATGCACCTTTAGCGGCGGTTTTTGGCCCGCCGCAATAGGTCGTTTTTTTTGTAGTGACCTCCGGTTTTGACCACTACAAATCACTGCCCCAATAACGGTGCTGACCACCTCCAAGTATTCTCTCTTTATGGGTAATTCTCTTTTAGAGCATTCACATCAATCTTTATTAGTTTTTCTATCTATTTTAGTGTTAGAACTTACTTTTCTATTTTACACAATTACTTCTCGAAAACACTCACATCAAATTACATATTATACACATTATTTTATTTAAACAATATATATATATATATATATATATATATTTATTTATTTATTAATACTTTCATTTAGTACTCTCGCTTTCTCCTCTCTCATATCTCAAAACCCTTAGATCTGGCCTCTCATGCCTCCATAGCCTCACACCTCTCTCTTTTCACCATTGCTACGGGCTACGGCTACTACATATTCTTCTTCTTTGTTGCTTCTTCTTCTTCATCTTTGCAATTTGGGTTTGATGATTTTTGTATATGGGTTTGATGAGTTTGGGATGGGTTTGACAAAGGAATAAAGTCAGGGGAGATGGTAGAGGAAGAGAGAGAGAAGATTTGAAGAGAGAAGTGAGAGGAAAAAATAATAAAATGTAAAAATATAGAAGTACGGTGACCAAGCATTAAAATGCATGGTTATGGTAGCAAAAATGTATATGAACAATGATATAAATAACCTAATGTAGGTAGTTTTTGAACAAAATTATATAACACTGACCACTTTTTTATTTCACACATACAAGTGCTCTAAGCAAGTGCTCTAAATACAAGTGCTCTAAGCAAATCAACAACCATAGTATAGCATTATAGAATGAAAGGGAACGAACCTCGCCAAATTAACAACAACATCAACAACAATTAAGCTAATTATTTGGTCATTTTTTGCTGTCCTCCTAAAAGGGCATAACGTTACACAATGATTCTGAATCAGACTTTTTTCTCCCAGAGAAGTCTCTCAACAGTCTTATTCTGATTCCACGGGAACTCTGATCGAACAAAACAGAAAGCCCGCACATGCTACATGATCTTTTATTTAGCAGACAACTCTGCAGGCTCCTAAGCTAATACAGACACCAACCAACAAACAAGAGCGCGGAGATACTCTAAAACTAGAACAACACACTTGACACTACCTTTTATTTTTATTTTTTTTTATGTACTTTTACTACGAACTTACTTAATTTTAAGGATAAAATGTAAAACTGATCATTTAAGTTTCTTCAGATTTCATTTCAGTCCTTTAATTTTACTTTTGTTCATTTCAGTTCTCTAACTTTTAAATTCATTCAATTAAGACTTTTCTATCAACTTTTGTTATATGTTGTGATTAACTTTTCAATTTTATAAATGTTTTTTCAAATTTTTTAAATTAAAAAATTCAATTAACGATTGAAAAATATTTTCTAGATGTTTTTTTTCAAAAATTTTAACAAAAGTTAACATAAAAGCCTTAATTGAATAAATCAAAAATTTAAAGAACTAAAATGAACGAAAGTAAAGTTAAAGAACTGAAATAAAATCTGAAGAAAGTTACCGGGTTAATTTTTCATTTTAGCCTAATTTTAATTAGACTGAGATTTCGTTCTCAATCTTCCATTCTTTGATGACACTGGAAAGTGACTGATGAGAAGAGCCACCAAATTCCAACGCTTTCTCTGCACTCACTTTCAGCTCTCTTGCCTTACGCCTCATCACGTTCCCTTCTTCACCCCCTAACACCAACCTCACCACCCTCTCAATCTCCTCTCTATCAACCACTCCTTTTCCTGGTATTCCCACTGGCTTAACAGCCACACCAACCTCTTCAACCAACATCGTTGCATTCATTCTCTGCTCTGCATAAAGAGGCCACGCAATCATAGGGACACCGTGAGTCATGCTCTCCAGCGTCGAGTTCCAACCACAGTGAGACAAAAAAGCACCAGTTGATGGGTGTTGAAGCACTGAAACTTGTGGTGCCCAAGTAGGAACCACCAAACCCACCTCCTTTGTCCTCTCTAAAAATCCATCAGGCAAATAAGCCTTTGGATCATTAACATTAATATCTTCACCCACATTGAAAAAGGTAGCTGAGGCACTTGCATCAGTTGGCTTACGAGCCACTAATAGAAACCTTTGTTGACTCAGTTCCAAACCCCAAGCCAACTCTGTGAGTTGTGCAGCTGAGAGAGTCCCTCCACTTCCAAGTGCCACAAAAAGAACAGAATTTAATGGTTGTTTGTCTAGCCAAGCTAAACACTCATCGTCTAGTTCAGGTTTGTCGTGTTTAATAAGCGGACCAGCTGGGAAAACAGGTGGTATAGGAATTTGCTTATAAAATGGGTGCTCTCTTATAGCTTCATGCGATGTGGGTTCAAAATCCTCCCACGAGTTTAACAAAATACCATCTGACATAGGCAAACGGCTGATATGGAACAAGAACCACTTGTACTCGTCAATCTTTCGGTTCCGAACCTGGTCTAGCAAGTCCTCGGTTCGAACCGGGGAGCAACCTGGGACCTGAACTGGTTCAGGAAGGTCAATAAACTCGCACTTGACCTCACGGTCCAGTGTTGGAAGATACAAACTGAAAGCAAGGAAAGAAGTGGAAGGAGTGGAGAAAGTGAACGTGGGGATAGAAAGCTCTTTGCAGACATCGAAAGCTTGGGTACAGAAAAGATCAATGAATAGAGCTTGTGGCTTGCCTAGCTCGATGAGGATAGACTTTAGAGGCTTGAGGCTTTCCTCTACGTTGATAGATAACCTGGCGACGATGGGAGTGTCGTCGCTGACCAAAGCTGAAATATCAACAGCTGGGATGTCTATAACATCGAGGCCAAGAGGGAGTGTTGGTGAGTGGAGGAGTTGGATTTGGGCTGTGGAAGCTTCGGTAGTGATGTTGAGGAAGCTCACATGGATGCCATGGTCGATGACGAGGCACTTGGCGAGCTCGAGGAGAGGGATGATGTGGCCCATGCCTGGACTTGAGAGGACTGCAACGTGTGGTTTATTGGTTTCAGCTACCACCATGGTTCTTAGTTTGTGAGAGATGTGGTTGGAGATCACTGGTTGGGTGCTACCGACTGAGGAGGATATGAGTGATGGACTTATACGAAGGAGTTTGAAGTTTAATTATTCACAGTGGGAAAATGCTAGTTTTGTACAATTACGTGGTCTGGCAAGCTGTGGTAAAAAAAAATTGTGTAAATTATATGGTTCTAACTCCACAATGTTAATGCGGAGTTCTATGTGAACACAGTACACAGTAACATATAAGAATAATATAATTCAGTTTAACGACCTATATTTATGAAAGAAACTTTAAAGGATTACATTAATTATTTTATTTTTGAGATTTTTATTATTATTGTTTTTCCTTTTTGGGATCTTGTTGATTTGAAAATTTGTTAAATGTTTTGTATAATATTTTTCAACAAGAATTAATTGAACCAAGAATATATTTTATTTTCTCAGAAAAAAAAGAATATATTTTATTTTCTCAAAATCAAGGGGGGCGAGTAAGTGTAATTTATTGTTGATTACAGAAAATTTAGGAATTTAGTAGTACAATTCAAAGGATTTTTGAAAAGTCAACGAGGCCATGGTCCTTCTAGCTCCGCCACTGGTTATGAATTTCTAATCCATTTTTAGTTTTTACCATTAGTCCGTGCTCTTAAAAAGTGATAACTCTCAGTAAGCTACTTAGAAGAAAAGTCTATGGAGGGGAACCCTTTAGTCAAAATTCAGACCATTTTTCTACAATAATATAATGAAAATCCATTGCTGGACTAGTACACTCCACTTTGTTAGTCAAGGACTCTGAGGTTTCGCGATTTTGACCATAACAAAGGCTGAGCTCATGGCATGCGACATTGCATGACTTTCAAGTTTCAAAGTTATCAAATCAAAGCGCACATGTGAAATTGCATAAGCAGCCGCTCTACAAGTGTTGTTTTTTGACGACCTTTGTAGATTATAAAAGTCTTCGACTGCAGCCTCACTTGCACCCCCTGACTCTTTCTATGGAGGGGAACACTTTAGTCAAAATTCAAACCATTTTTCTACAATAATATAATGAAAATCCATTGCTGCGCTAGTACACTCCACTTTGTTAGTCAAGGACTTGACGTTTCGCTTTTTGACCTTAACAAACGCTGAGCTCATGTCATGCGATACTGCATGACTTTCAAGTTTCGAAGTTATCAAATCAAAGCGAAGGTGTGAAATTGCATGGGCAACCACTCTACAAGTGTTGTTTTTTGACGACCTTTGTTGATTATAAAAATGTTCGGCTGCAGCCTCACTTGCACCCCTGACTCGACCCGGGTCACCCACCTTGTTCTCGACCCAGCTGGCTACTCGGGACCTCAGGTACACTCAGCCCACTCATTTCTCAACTTTCCCAACTCGCTTACCTCGACCTCTCTGATAACTCTTTATTTGGCCCTATACCTTCCATTTCATCTCTTTCAAACCCCATGTTAAATATTAATATTGATACACCATGTTAAATATGTTAATATGGATGCAGAAGCAAAAGTATAAAGTATAGAACACGAGGATTACGTAGTTCAGCCTAACGGCTTATATCTATAGAGGAAACCTTAAAGAACTATATCAATAATATATTACAGTGTAGTATAAATTTTGTATTACAATGAACCATAACATGTGTAAATATATTAGGCTAAACCCTAGACTAAAAGATTTCTAGTACAAATAAGAGACTTGGTTTGCACACAAAGTAGAATTATGTTTGGGCCTATGCTAATAGGCTAATATATCTCTAACACCCCTTCTCAAACTCAAGATGGAAATTTGAGGAAACTTTGAGATTTGATAAAATTGAGAAGATCCCTTGAATAAAGTTTGACTCTATGACGGTAGTTTAAGGAAGGCAATGGTCTTGCAGTATTGATGCGACTTCTAACGGTGGCATGACTATACCGGAGAGTTTTGACGGCAGCAGTAGGAAGCCAAAGAAGATGAACGTAGCGAAAAAAACACCAAAGAAGACAAAGATTGCTCTTAAATATGCTGCAAGGACAAAAAACCATGGCCACAAGAAGGTGGCTCTGATATTTTGTTAAATATTAGCATTGATACACCATGTTGAATGTTCTAGTATAGATGCGAAAGCGAAAGCATAAAGTATAAAACACAAATAGTACACGAGGGTTACGTAGTTCAGCCTAATAGCCTACATCCATGGATGAAACCCTAAAGAGCTACATGAATAATATATTAAAGTGTAGTACAAATCCTATATTACAATGAACCATAACATGTGTATATATAATAGGATAATCCCTAAACTAAAAGATTTCTAGTACAAGTAAGAGACTTGGTTTGCACAGAAAGTAGTTGGCCTATACTAATGGGCTAATATATCTCTAACACTCCAAACCCTCTCTCCAATCCTACTCGTTCTCCGGCTCAGTCCCCGTATCCATTACCAACCTATCTTTTTACTTGTTGGACATTTCTCACAATTCTCTAACTGGGTTTCTTTCCAAACTCAATCAACTCGCTATCGAATTTGAGACGACTCGATTTGAGTTACAACAAACTCACTGGGTCACTCCCACCAAACTTGCTTGAACTCTATCTAAAGCACAATTCTTTATCTGGGTATCTCTCAAATTCGTCTTTTGACGGGTTGACTATCAGTTGGAAGTGGTGGAACTCAGCGAAAACTCATTCACGGGGACACTACAAGCTTGGTTTTTTCTCTTGCCATCACTTCAACAAGTTGACTTAGCCAAAAACAGCTTGACCTGCGTCGAGGTTTGGAAGCCCACCAGTGGCAACAGCAACCTCGTGGCCATTGATTCGGGAATCAACAGCATTGATGGGTACTTGCCTGTGAATTTCGTTAGCTATCCTCTATTAGCGTCTGTGAATAATGAGTTCTGTCAAAGCTAAACCAGCCACGCAGTGCCACGTGGTGACCATGCCTTATCCCGGTCGAGGCCACATAAACCCCATGATGAAACTCTGCAAAACACTTGCTTCGAAAAACAGCAATATCCTTGTCACCTTTGTTGTCACTGAAGAATGGCTCGGTTTCATCGGCTCCGATCCAAAGCTCGACAACATTCGCTTCGGCACCATTCTTAACGTTATCCCATCAGAGTTAGTCCACAACGCTGACTTTACTCCTTCACCAAAGCTACCAGGACGAACTTGGAAGCTCCATTTGTGCGGCTCCTTGATCAGCATGAGCCTCCGGTTACAGTTATCATAGCTGATACTTTTCTTTTCTAGGCAGTTGGAGTTGGGAACCGAAGGAATATGTCGCAGTCCATGTTCACCACCATCCAACATGTGGATCTTTTAGTAAAAAATGGCCATTTACCAGCTGACTCAGGTAATTATGTATTAAATTATGAATACAAATTCTTTTTGCTGATCTCTCCTTCTACTTCGTTGTTTTCTTAGTAAATAATAAATAAAATATTTCAAATTTTGTTTTTAATATGTGAGTAGAAAAGAAAAAAAAAAGCATTATTGGAAAAAAAATCCCAATAATAAGATAACCCACCTTACCATTTTATGGTATAAAACACAGTCCAAGCAAAGATTTAGTTTTTAATAGTTATGACTTATTTACATATGAATCTATAAATTCTAGAATTTGAAGAAATATGATGGGCTAAGAATTTAACAGAGGGTTTAAATACGAAATAAAATTTAAATTTAATTTTATATATATTAAAATAATAATGTTTAAAATTGTAAGTTCTCAAAAGTTTACGTAATACAATATTATATGTTCAACCAAAAGTCCATCTGCTTTGGTTATATATATATATATATATATATATTAAAAATTATCGATTATAAATTAGTCAGTAATCTTTGCAATACACACAAAAGTAACAAAATATTATCTTCTCTATGTTTTTTATGATAAAAAAAAATTTTAATATGGACTTTGATAATTATTAAAAGATATTCTTAATATATAATTGTGTTTGTTAATGGAATTGAATTTTGTTAGGTTCTAAGGAATTAGGAACTAATGTATTAGAACTTCAATTTATAATATTGACAAACCATGATAAAAAAAAATCTTTAGTCTTGTTTTAAACTTGTTCAAAGTATGTCTTATTATGTAAAGTTGGAATCGAGTTATTGCAGAATTCACTGTGCAGATCTGTCAGGCTCGATCGATCGAGAATTAGACCCGATCGATCGAAAGTCGTGCAGATCGTTTTTCTGCAGAATTTTCCAACTCAGCCCTAGCCCATTTAACATGTAGGGTTTTATGTTTTGCCCTAAGTATATAAGGGAAAACCCTAGCCACGTATTTTAGAGTTCTGATTGCTATGTTTGTGAATCTAATTGTTAGATCTAGAGGTGTTTACCTTCACATATACTTAAGGTTTCCAAACTCTAGATTCACGTCAAGAGATTGGTAATCATACAATTGCAGAATAAAAAAGTTTCAAGATATACAAGCAGGTGTGCTTGTGCTTTGTTGAGAATTCAAGGAAAGAAGGAGTCCGTGGTCTCGGAGCTGTCACGTAGTCGTGGTAGTAAGTTTCCTACAGGCAGGTAGCAATAGGATGTTAGTGGTCTAAGTCTCTATTGTGTAAACTCCAATTCTTTCATAGTGAATTCGTTTTACCTTGAAGATAGCTAGGTTAAATCCTCCCCAGGTTTTTACCGGTTTGGTTTCCTAGGTCATCATATCATGTGTTCTTTATTATTCCACACTTTTGCATGATATGATATATTTGTGTTAACTTAGATTTGTTTAATTTACCTAAGTTAATCACTTGACTAATTATCTAGGTTAATCTGTTTGGATTTAAGGGGTCCAAACTTCTTACAAGTGGTATCAAAGCGGCTAGCTTTTGTTTTTGATCCTTTGATCTTTGAGCTGATCTTTGAACTGATCTTTGACCCCTGTTGTCATGGAACACGGACACTGTTTTGTTGTTCCACCTCATTTTGATGGGAACAATTATGCTTATTGGAAAGTAAGGATGAAAGCATTCCTGAAATCTATTGATGAGAGAATCTGGAACTCTGTTGAATATGGATGGGAGAAGACCACTACTCCTGTGAGTGAGTGGCAAACTTCTCAAAAGGAGGCAGCTGCTTTCAATAGCAAAACTATGAATGCTATTTTCAATGCTGTCTCTATGGAGGAATTTAAGAGAATCTCTAATGTTGAAATTGCTCATACTGCTTGGAATATCCTCCAGAATGTGCATGAAGGCACAAAGGCAGTTAAGATTAATAAGTTGTAGCAATTGACTACTAGATTTGAAGGCATTAGAATGAATGATGAGGAATCTTTTGATGAATTCTATGCTAAACTGAATGATATTGTTAATTCTGCATATAATTTGGGTGAAATCTATGATCAACCTAAAATTGTTAGGAAGATTCTTAGATCTTTGACTGAGGATTTTAGACCCAAAGTGACTGCCATCACTGAAAGTAAGGATATGGACTCCATCCCTGTTGATGAACTTGTAGAATCTCTTCAGTCCTATGAGTTGGACCTACCCAAGACTAACAAATCCAAATCAATGGCTCTTAAGTCTGTTGATGATGTTGAGGATGGGGGTTTTGATGATGAACTCTCTGTGACAGAGATTGCCTATCTTACCAAGAACTTTAGAAACTTTCTTAGGAACAATAACAGAAGGGCAAGAGGCAAGAACACTTCTGAACCTAGAAATTTTAGGAGGAATGATCCCACTAAGGTTAATAACACTGAAAAACCTAAAGAGAAAGTTGGTCAACCCTCTATTAATTCTATGGGACAACAATGTTATGGATGTCAAGGGCATGGTCATATGAAATCTGAATGTCCTACATACTTGAAGTCTAAGGTAAAGCTATGGCTGTGACCCTTAGTAATGATGAAGTTTCTGACAATGAATCCGCTAGTGACGAGGATGGAAACTTCATTGCTTTCACTGCTACTACTGTAGTTAATGAAAGCGTGTCTATTGAAGAGAACCCTTCTGATGGGAAACTCTCTGAAGATGCAGATTTACAGGAAGCCTTTAATAAACTTTGCAAAGTTGCTGCAAAGGATGCTATGCATGTGGATTTAAGCTTAAAGAAAATTGCATCTCTTGAACTTGATAAGAAGAATTTTCTTGTGAAATTGTTTGATGCTAATGAGCGTTTGAATAATGTGAAAACTGAGAACATGCTTTTACTTGATAAAATTAAAAATTTGGAACTTGAATTATCTGTTGCTAGAGAACAATCTAATAGGTCTGCAAGCTCCAAACTTGATCACATGTTGAGTGTTCAAAAGTCTCCTTCTGACAAAACTAGTTTAGGTTTTGTGGAAAACATCTCTGTGCTTGAATCTCATTCCACAAACTTTGTTCCCTCTACTGAACCTCCTAAGAGTGAGATTGTCAAACCTTTGGTGAGTGAACCTGTTAAATCTTTAGATGTTACTCCACCGAGAAAGATTAGGGTTGATCTTCAAGAATCTCATTCTAGAGCTTCTAATTCTTCTAAGGGCAAATTGCTTGATAAGCCTGCATGGGTTTGTCATTTTTGTGGAAAGTCTGGACACATTCGTCCAAATTGTTTCAAGTTGCAAGCTGCAAAGCGAGCAAATAAATCTAAAGTACTTGTATCTCAAGCACAAGATCCTATGGTACTTATTGGTGAATTGGTAAAGGCGTTAAACCTTTATTCCAATCCTAGAGTTGCTCAGAATTCTAATGTGAATCATAACTCCAATGCAAGAGTTGCATCTAAAAGGTTTTGAATGCAAAAAGCTCGATCTAATTAAGTCTGTCTGACATGGTCCTTGTGCTTCATTGTTCTATCTTTTGTGACCATTTTTTTAAGATTTGCTTTGCATAACATTCATGCATTTCATTCTAGGTTGTTTATTTCCTTTATATATATATATATAAAAAAATGTGTGCAAAATGTGTTTTTGCTATACTTTTCTTGAATTTGAAGACAAGGTTGGTCAATCTATTTTACATAACATGTCTATGTACTTTGTTTAGCTTAGATGAGCTTATTTTATTGCACTTTGCTAGTTTGAGTTTTGTAATGCATGTTGTGTGGGAAGATGTTATAGTTGTTTATTTTGAAGACAAGGTTGTTTATTTTGTAAACTTTGAGCTTTTTGTTAAGTCTATGTTTTGTCACGGATTGCCAAAGGGGGAGTTTGTTAGGTTCTAAGGAATTAGGAACTAATGTATTAGAAGTTCAATTTGTAATGTTGGCAAACTATGATCAAAACAATCTTTAGTCTTGTTTTAGACTTGCTCAAAGTATGTCTTATTATGTAAAGTTGGAATCGAGTTACTGCAGAATTCACTATGCAGATCTGTCAGGCTCGATCGATCGAGAATTAGACTCGATCGATCGAAAGTCGTGCAGATCGTTTTTCTGCAGAATTTTCCAACTCAGCCCTAGCCCATTTAACGTGTAGGGCTTTATGTTTTACCCTAAGTATATAAGGGAAAACCCTAACCACGTTTTTTAGAGTTCTGATTGCTGTGTTTGTGAATCTAATTGTTAGATCTAGAGGTGTTTACCTTCACATACACTTAGGGTTTCCAAACTCTAGATTCATGTCAAGAGATTGGTAATCATACAGTTGCAAAATAAAAGAGCTTCAAAATATACAAGCAGGTGTGCTTGTGCTTTGCTGAGAATTCAAGAAAAGAAGGAGTCCGTGGTCTTGGAGCTGTCACGTGGTCGTAGTAGTAAGTTTCCTACAGGCAGGTAGCAATAGGATGTTAGTGGTCTAAGTCTTATTGTGTAAACTTCGATTCTTTCATAGTGAATTCGGTTTACCTTGAGGATAGCTAGGTTAAATCCTCCCTAGGTTTTTTACCGGTTTGGTTTTCCTGGGTCATCAGATCTTTGTGTTCTTTATTTTCTGCTGCTTTATTGTTTTTGATATATTTATGTTAACCTAGTTTTGTTTAAATTATCTAAGTTAATCACTTGGCTAATTTTCTAGGTTAATCTGTTGGGTTTAAGGGGTCTAAACGAACTTACAACGTACATACTAATACATACAAAATATATACGTATTGCACAGTAGGGAATGATATAAGTAAAGGAAAAGTGAATAAAAAACGTTATGGATCCTTAGGATAATAAGAAATGCTGCATTATTTTATTAAGTTTTTCAATACATTATGCTCTTATTGCACTAGGATATATCACAAGGTCCAAATAAGTTCAAAAATCACAAACTTAAACAGCTCTTTTAGGCTTCTAAGACTTGTGAAGTTTAAATCCCTTTGAATCCAAGTGTATTCTCTAGTGTCTGTCTCAGGATCCCAAGCGGTGTTTTCCCTCTTTTCTCTCTTTTTGAATTCTGGTAGAGTTTTCTCAAGTATTTTTACTTCAATTAACTGTGGCTGAATGCCCCTTCACTGTTGGCCGCTATCTCTTTTTATAGTGTCATCCTAGGTTTTCGATGTACCACAGATTCCATCCATTTACTGCTCGGGGTACTAGAACCAATGTTGTGTCAGCAACATTGGTGGCTGGTCCTTTCCTCATTTTCTCACTATATTCTCCTTTTGAGGTTTCCCTCTAAAAAGTCCCCAACTGACCTTCCTCTTTTGGGGGATCCTAGGGGCTGACCTTCAATGCTTCTTTTCCCAATGCTTCTAGGCACTGCTTTTTAGGCCCACTTTTTGGGCTGCTTTACTTTTTGTCTTTTTCTCTAAATGGGCAGATTCCTTTCTCATCAGGCTGAAAGGTCCCCAGCCACCTTCCTTCATGGTACATCTCCCTGCACTCCCTAAGGTATCAGACTTCTTTTCATGAAGTGTTGGTTCCCAGGTCACCTGCCCTTTTCTGCATCATTGGGTGGCTAATAGGATATATCCATTCTTGTTCTTCATGTTCATGGGCATGCTCCCTTGAGCTGTCTCAATCCCAGCTGCACATCTTGAGGATCCTGTGGTTTTGGCAGTCCCAAGGTATCCTGGTTCAGTCCTTCTCCGGGATCCCAGAAAACTCTCCTTACAAAGGCTGGGCTGAGCTTTCTTTGCTTTTTTCTTCCTTCTCTAAGGCCCAAGGCTTACCCTTTCATGAGTTTAGGCTTCCTTTTACGTATTTTAAATGGGCCTTGGCTTTTGGATTTGGACTTTCTATCCTTAAGGGCTCATTAGTTTTGAATTTCAATACTTGTAATATTTTGGACCTCAACACCCTTACAGCTACTTTAGAAAAAAGATCCAATTCAACAATAAGTCAACTTTATTTTCATTGTAACTTGAACAAAACTTCAAAATGGCTAGAAAAATAAGTGAACTAATTACCAATTAACGTAGTTTCTTCATTATCATACTTTTACTAGGATTATGTTTATCTAATTGTGGATTTCTATTGATACCATTGGTTTTTTTTTTTTTTTTATGTCAGCAAAATCAGAGGTGCAAGTAGATTACATCCCTGGAATTTCCTCAATACAACTAAAGAATATTCCTTTTGATGGGAGAAACCAACAAACGATGCAAAGGATTCTTGAAGTTTTTTCATGTGTAAACAAAGCACAATATCTCTCATTAACTTCCATTTATGAGCTCTAATCCAAAGTATTCGATGTTCTAATAGCAAAATTCTCATTCCCATTATATGCTATGGGTCAAATCCTACCTAACTTTGATTTTGGTGAAAACACAAACCACAATGACAATAACTATCTTCATTGGCTAGATTGCCAACCTAGAAGTTCCGTTCTATATATTTCAATGGGAAGTTTTCTTTTTGTTTCTATTGCCCAAATGGATGAAATTGTAGTTGGTTTGCGTGATAGTGGTGTTAGATTCTTTTGAAAGAGCTTTGTGGTCATATAGAATTAGTAGTACCTTGGTGTAATCAATTGAGAGTCTTATCTCATTCTTCTATTGGGGGCTTTTTGTCACATTGTGGGTGGAGTTCCACTCAAGAAGGAATGTTATGTGGTCTTCCTTTTCTTACATTTCCCATAGTCTTTGATCAAATCTTGAATAGTAAACTAATTGTGGAAGATTGAAAAACTGGGTGAAGGGTGAAGCAAGATATGGGAATGGACAATTTGGTGATAAGAGTGGAAATATTAAGGCTAGTACAGAAATTTATGAATTTGGAAAATGATGAAGTGAAAGAAATTAGGACAAGAGCAAGCGAATTTCAACAGGTGTGTCAATGTGCAATTGCAAAAGGAGGATCATCTGAAACCAACATCAATGCCTTCATCCAGGACCTTTCACATTGTATGGTTATTGAGTAGAAAGTAACTTTTTTGTTCTGCATGACCATAAAATGTCATGCCTTCTTCACAATTATCTACAGAGTTTTCAAGACCTTAAGCTTGATAATAGTAAAAAAATTAAAATAATAATGAGCAAAATAGGTTGGACTTACAACTTCTTTGTTATTATATAATGTACTTCAACAAGGTAGTTAAGGTTCAAAAATTATTCTCACTTAGTAAAGTACCAGTGGCGTATTGAAGGTCTTTGTAATAATAATCTTTGTTTTTAAATTGCAAACTTACTCTTCTTTCTTTTTTCAAGTGTGTTAACGTGTTGTCCATTTTAAGAATCTCTAGCAAATGACTACATCTAATATATCATGCTTCATGATGTCATTAGTAGAGTGAATTATTGTGTTATTGGACAGAGTAAGGGCTATTGTTTATTAAATTTTACTGGCATGTCACATGAATGTTGTATGATGTAGAATAGTTTCCACCTTTTCTTGAAAAATTTCCAACACTATTTGTGTCTTGCAAAACTAAGCGCTTGTTTGGATTGAGGGGAAGGGAGGGAGAGTAGAGTAGAATTGATCAAAAATTGATTTCTACTCTTAATTTTCAGCCAATTTTACTCTACTTTCCATCTCTCTCCCTCAATCCAAACAAGCCAGCATTGCTTTTCAACACAAATTAGGCTTCATAAAAAAGCATCTTCATGAACAATAATTGATGATAACAATATTCTTTAATTATGGTAAATTAATAAGAAGATTTTATTATGATAAATTAGTTTTTACAATGTCTCTTCGGATGAAAAGATTGATAGATTTTAGATCATTACCATATGTTCTTAGCTACCAAATTAATTAAAAAAAAAAACAAATTTGCCATTCACCACCGATTCGATGAGACCACCATCTTTGGCCTTGTCATGAGAGTAAGGGAGAGTTATCAGCCACTGTAGATCTAATGAGATAGCAAAAGGAGAGAGGATACAAGAGAGAAGAGAATACCAAAAAGTTAATAAAAAAAGGAATATATACAGAGCTATAATTATATTGTATATTTAGAAGAGGACTGTAACTTTTGCAAATTTTTGTATGGTGAAGATATTTAAAATTTTTACAAGAGCTAAAGATTCTCATGTATATTTAGAAGACAACTTCAACTTTTGCAAATTTTTGTATAGTGATGCTAAGCCTGGGTGTTTTTGTGTAATTAGTATACACGTCTCAAATCTATTTTAATTTTTTAGGTGTTTTACAATAGTGGATGTGAATGTATTGTCACAGTGATCCGTTTGTATTAAGGGAGAGGGAGGGGGAGAAGAGTAAAGTAGAGTTGGTTCATAATTAGCTTATTTTCAGCAAATTTTACTCTATTCCTCTCCACTTCCCCCTTCAATCCAAATGGGCCCTAAGCCTTTTAAAATGACTAGTAAGGGTTGCACATGCAAGGCACGCACTGCCCCTTGAGCGAGAAAATTTAAGATAGGATTGTTTTTTGAAGTAGTATCAAACCATGTATTTAAATTTAGAATAGTTATTTAATATATAACTATCTATTTAATATGATAATTTATTAGCAGAAGGTATTTGGTATTAAATGATACCATGTCAGCGATATCAAAATCAAATAAGTGTGAGGCATGTCTGTAAAAAATAACTAACCCACTAATAATTGAAAGATATGTGTTAGTGAGTAGTTATTTTTACACACGACGTCTCTCGTTTATTGGATTTTAATATGGATGACGTGGTATCATTTAATATAAAATACTTTTTCATTTCTTAGAACCTATTTACTAAAGATAGTATCTACTCACAAAAAAAATTAAATTAATTAAGAATAATAACAAATGTCGTCATCTTCCAACAATAAACAACTAAGTTTTAATAAAACATTGTCACAATATTCGCAATAAATGATGACATATGCTACAATTGGAACTCTTCATCAAATTAAATACCTACAACCATTTGCAATGAATATTTTGTTATTCATACTTCCTTCTTTATCATTTTATTTTATGAGCCTAACTACAATGCTTAGCGTACTTAATTTTTAATGAACACATTTTTAAGAAAGAAAACAAATAATAATAATAATAATAATAAACAAAATAACAAAAGACATATGTCATTAAAGTTTCTATTAGATAAAATTATAAATCTAGAAGATTTAAACCACTAATATATTAGTGTTCTCTAGGTAAGAAATAGAATACAATGCATCACTATTTTTACTTTTTAAGTTCTACCGTCCATATCTATCTCCACCTGAGCTGAAGGCATGTCATCACCGGAGCAGCCCGCTGTGAATACTATCGGCTTGTCAGGAGGAATTTTGAAGCCAAAACCACGCTTTGATTTCTTAACTTCCGCCGGTTGTTTCAGAATTTCCCCTTTCAAACTCAAGGTCCCATGCAATTTTTGATTGGATCGAGAGTTCCGAGAATGTTGTTTAGTCAATGTTTGAGCTGAATAGAGATAATTTCGGTCCTTGTTCTCTAGCTGAGTGTGATCTGCCATAAAGGCATTATCCACTGAAAAAGGACTGGCAGCGTGCTTAGGGATTCTAGCATTTTACCCTTAATTTTTAAAAAATTTAGAAATATGCCCCTGTTTTGAAACTATATAGGCAAATGCCCCTGTTTCGATACTCGATTACCTTAAAATCGAGTTTCAATGAAATACTCGATTTGTACAAAATTGAGTTATACCCGATCAAACTTAAAAATAAAAATTAAAAATAAAAAAAATTGCATGGAACTCGAGTTCCATTAAAAATGTTACTATAGGACAACAAAAACGTAGCTATAGGTTATGCCCGAGTTCCATGCAATTTTATTTTTAGTTTGATCAGCTATAGCGGCGTTCAGGAACACCTATAGCGGCGTTCTGTAACACCTATAGCGGCGTTCTGTAACACCTATAGTGGCGTTTTGGAACTTGAGTTCCATGCAATTTTTTTTCCTTTTTTTTTTTAAGTTTGATCGGGCCTAACTCGATTTTGTACAAATCGATTATTTCATTGAAACTCGATTTTAAGGTAATCGAGTATCAAAACAGAAGCATGAACCTAGATAGTTTGGAAACAGGGGCATATTGCCAAATATTTTTAAAAATAGGGGTAAAAGGCTAGAATCCCCCAGCATGCTTACTTTCCTTTTGTTTAGCGCTTGATGGGTCAAGCTCATGGGTAGATGGGCTTGCAGCATGATTAGGGGAACAGGCCTTTTGATGTTGAGTCGGGCTATGTTGGGAAACTTGGGGGGTGACTTTAATACCTTTTCTACTAGATTGCCTTTTTTGTGAAACCAAAACCCAAGGCCCAAAATTCTCCTCACTAGGAATAGAACGGTCCACTACAGGTAGGTCAGCCATCTTGGTTTCATCTTTTTCAACTTTCTCTGTTGCCATGGCTGTGTAAGGGCAGCTCTCCATCTTGTGACCAACACAACCGCAAGAAAAACATAATGAATTAATCCCTTCGTACTGAACTAGTTGTTTAACACCACCAACCTTAATAATCTTGATGAAAGGATTAGCAAAATTAACCTGAACACAAATCCTAGCGAATGGCCCCTGGACTCGGATGTCGTACGTGTATTAATCCTAAAAACAGGACCAATAATTTGCCCTGGATCACGCAACACCGATGGTTCATAGGAATGGCAATGGGTCAGGTTCGGGCCAGGTTTCTTTATACTCGGACCTGACCCGCGGGCCTATACCTTTTACCCGAACTTGGCTCGTTTAATAGATGGGTTTTTTTTATTGCATCCAAACCCGCCCCATCAGAGCCTGTGGACCCCCAGCCCAAAATCACAAACAAAGAAATCAGTTAAACCCAAAATCACAAATCATCACAGAACAACATTTTCTTGGCAATTTTCTTGGCATCCAAACCGATGCCAAGCTCTAATAAACCAATCTGTATAAAAAAAATCCAACAAATCCCAGAAATTTTGCAGATCCAAAAATAAAATTAGCAAATCTGAAAATCCCACCCAAAAAAAAAAAAAAACCAACAAATTTGGCTCACAAAAACAAAACCTAAACCCAAATTTTTCTCACAAAAACACTAAAAGAAAAAAACCCAAACCCATCCGGATGTGGGTCTGTAACGAGTGAGGGGTAGTTCACGGTGGTTGTGGAGATTTTTGTGATTGTCCATTGCTATATCTGCAAAAATTAAACAATTGGCATGTCATCCCAACAATTTTAAAATCTAGCTAATGAAAGGTAGGCTTAAAATGTGAATCCTTTAAAGCACAACGCAAAGCAAGACTATAAATTAAGTAGTACTTAAACATCGGATTCCCAAGCATGCAATCAAAACCTATTAAAAATCTCAAATTACCTGAGCCACTTCTTTCTCTCAAAGCCATCCTTTCCTAAAACACCTCATTTTAGCATTGTTTCACAAACCCTTAGATGGGTTTCTTTACTGTGAGGGACGCAAGGTCCAAGAAGTCATGGAGTCTGTTGAGAGTAGGCCTTTTAACCTCTACAATAAGCCACAGATTACTAAAAAGTTTTGCGCTTGGTGGTCTTTGTTTTGAATTGATGGCTTTTTAAAGGAATGGTGCTGAAGAGATGAGAGGCGGCTGAAGAGATGAGAGTGTGAGGTGAGGCTATGAAAATTTTAGGGTTATAACTATATTTACATGAGGGTATTTTAGTAACTATGTGTATATCTATAACCGGGTCGGGCCGGGTCCGGGTCTGGGTTCGGGCTGGGTTTTTGTAAAAACCCAGACCCACTTCAGGTTTTTTAAAAAAAAAAACCCAAACCCAACCCTATTTTTTATCGGACTGGGTAAAACCCGATCCATTAGGCTCAAACCGGGCCGGGTATCCGTAGGTCAGGCAGAAATTGCCATCCCTAATGGTTCATAGTATTCTATGGGAAGCTCAGGGAAACTCACCCAAACAGCTACCAAGGATACACTGGCTATTGATGATTTGAAGTTTGGTTCCCACTTCCTAATAGAAAGGTAATGCCCACCAACAAACCAAGGACCCTCTTTCAAAACTTTGTCATAATCTTCTTTCGCCGAGAAGCGTATTAGGAAAAAATTCTGCTTTAGATCAATGCAGTCCAATCTGCCACAAGGTTTCCAAATGGCCATGATCCATGATGTGAGGAATTGATACCCCACAGTCCTTCCAATCACCTTAACTATCAGTGCCTTTGACCATAGGGCCCTAATGCTTGCTTTCCTAGCACCAGAAAGATTTAAAGCTGCTATGCCCGCTTCAAGGTCCCAGCTTTCATAGTCGGAGTCATTTGCCATGTCCATTTCCTCTTCAAACCTGAATGTTCTTTCATACGCTCTAGGTATCTCGCTAGTAAGCTTCGCCTTGTAGGAGCTTCTTGTCCCCTCAGCACGGGTGGAAACATCCTCTATAATTTTATCACCTTTATGAGTTTCCTTAACCTTTTTTGTGTTGCATTACAGCTCTTCGTCTTCCTCCCTTGACCTTACAGTAGTCTCAGAGCTCATTGCAACTCGATTAACTTAAATATGATATGTCATTAGATAGTACTGCATAACTCTCTTTTAATGTCATTCTTTACACATGATGTGCCTTGCATTTGATGAAGTCTATTTTTTATCGTCCCCATTACTTTGTGATTATCATATGCGTTTGTTATCAATTGAAATTCATAACTTTTATATTAATGGTACAGTAGTTACAGGGAATTGTGTATATTTTTATATAATAATTTAATTGTTTTATGCTAAATTTGATCTAGATGCGAAAAAATTTATATAAAAAAATTTGTTAGAAGTTTAGACCCCTTAAACCCAAACAGATTAACCTAGATATTTAGCCAAGTGATTAACTTAGGTAAATTAAGCAATTCTAGGTTAACACAAATATATCATATCATGCAAATATGCGGAAAATAAATAACACACGATATGATGACCCAGGAAACCAAACCAGTAAAAACCTGGGGAGGATTTAACCTAGCTATCCTCAAGGTAAAAAAGGAATTCACTATGAAAAAATTGAAGTTTACACAATAGCAACTTAGACCACTAACATCCTATTGCTACCTCGAGTAGGAAACTTACTACCACGACCACGTGACAGCTCCGAGTCCACGGACTACTTCTTTCCTTGAATTCTCAGCAAAGCACAAGCACACTTACTTGTATATCTTGAAGCACTTAATTCTGCAACTAAAAGATTACCAAGCTCTTAACATCAATCTTGAGATTGGAAACCCTAAGTGTATGTGAAGGTAAACACCTCTAGATCTCACAAATAAGATTCACAAACACAATATTCAGAACACTAAAAACGTGGCTAGGGTTTTCCCTTTTATACTTAGGGCAAAACATAAAACCCTACACATTAAATGGACTAGGGCTGAGTTGGAAATTCTGCAGAAAAAAAGAACATTCTGCATGACTTTCGATCGGTCGAGTCTAATTCTCAATCGATCGAACCAGGCAGAAATGCACAGTAAATTCTGCAGTAACTCGATTCCAACTTTACATGAAAACCCCATACTTTGAGCAAGTCTAAACAAGACTAAAACCGTTTTGATCATGGTTTGCCAACATTACAAAATGAAGTTCTAATACATTAGTTTCTGATTCTTAAGACCTAACAAACTCCCTCTTTGGCAATCCGTGACAAAACACAAACTTAAAACAAAGCTCAAAGTTTACAAAATAAACAGCCCAATACAAAACAATAGCCACTAAACAAATTCAACCTAACTACTATCTATCAGTTGCAAAGTAGACAGCAGCACGACTGAATCAACCTGTATATTCCTGTAACACTTAACAAACACATAAACGCATGTGTGGAAAATACAAGTAATATAAAAAAAAAACTTCTTGATTTCACATAACACAAAATAAAAAAAATATATCATGAATAACATCATAAATATAAATCAATAAGCAGTGTAGTATAGTGAAACAAGAAACATATACAAAAGATGTATCTAAAAAAAAACTCCCCTATCATGAGCCAAAAAATGTAAATACAAAATGAAGTACCTAGATACAATCTAAAAGCTCCACAAGCTCCACAGTATCACAAAAAGAAACAAAAACTCCCCCTAAGACAAAAACTCCCTTACAAGATAGTAGTCCACAATAGAATGTACTCCTCCTTTTTATGATGAATTGCCAAAGTGCACTCACTCATCATCAAAAGGAGGTGGCGGAGGAGAACGTCGAAAACTCGCCAAATTTGCTCTCAAAGAACGAAGCTCGTCAAGTACATCCACCAAAAGCTAACCATAAGCCGCCTGAACGGTCATGACAGTGTCCAAAGTCCGACAAATATCAGAAACATCCAAAGGAGATGGTAGAGAAACATCAGCAGCAGCAGCAGGATCAGTAGACATCTCAGCCGAAGGAGCATCTGTAGAAGAAGAAGGAGGTGGAGTGACACTAGAAGGCTCTACCTTAGGACGCTTAGAGCTAGCTCCACAGTATCATGAATAACATCATAAATATAAATCATGAATAACATCATAAATATAAATCAATAAGCAATGTAGTATAGTGAAACAAGAAACATATACAAAAGATGTATCTCAAAAAAAACTCCCCTATCATGAGCCAAAAAATGTAAATACAAAATGAAGCACCTAGATACAATCTAAAAGCTCCACAAGCTCCACAGTATCACAAAAAGAAACAAAAACTCCCCCTAAGACAAAAACTCCCTTACAAGATATGTAGTCCACAATAGAATGTACTCCTCCTTTTTATGACGAATTGCCAAAGTGCACTCACTCATTATCAAAAGGAGGTGGCGGAGGAGAACGTCGAAAACTCGCCAAATTTGCTCTCAAAGCACGAAGCTCGTCAAGTACATCCACCAAAAGCTAACCATAAGCCGCCTAAACGGTCATGACAGTGTCCAAAGTCCGACAAATATCAGAAACATCCGAAGGAGATGGTAGAGAAACATCAGCAGCAGCAGCAGGATCAGTAGACATCTCAGCCGAAGGAGCATCTGTAGAAGAAGAAGGAGGTGGAGTGACACTAGAAGGCTCTACCTTAGGACGCTTAGAGCTAGCTCAAAGCTGAGCAGCCCTTTGCCTCAAAAAGGTAGCACCTATAGGAGCAATAATGTGAACGGGCTCAGAAGCAGGGAAATCACCTAAACTTAGATGAAGAATAATCCTATGAATAAAGACAAGAAAGAATAAGGCATGAGCCGTAGAACTACTCCTATGGACTTCATTCAAAGAACGAAGAAACAAATGGAGAAAACTGATAGGAGCATCAGTAACAAGAGCATACAAAAACACACATCGCTCAATAGGGATGGTGTGGAGATGAGAAATGGGCCACAAGGAATGACAAGCAATCCTAAAGAAAAGGTAATGAAGCTCAAAAAGCTCAGCTGAGGTGATCCGAGGATCAGAACCCCACTGGATAGAAGACCTAGTGATGTATGACATCACGTCATTAAGAGGAGGAGACTCATCATAGGGAAAGACTAGATGATCAACCACAAGCACCCCAAGAGCATTAGACACTACCGAAGGGGTAATGCGATACTCCACACCTCGTATCCAACTCTTAACTAGAGTGTTGGAATCATAGACGTGGATAGAGAGGTTCGAGTAGAACTCTCTAATCAAGGTAGCCGGAGGCAGATGATCTATGTCTAACAACGGTAACCAACCCCTATGATCAAAATTACGCCTCACCTCATCATCAACTTCATCTAAAATGACCCTACGCTCACCCCAAATGTGACGCCTAAGGTTAAAAGTCTCGTATGTCTCCTAATTCTTCTCACTAGGAAACCTATCACTATCAAAGGAAGGTGAAGGGACAGAAGTCCTATGGGCTCTGATTTTCCTAGGCATGATGCTAAGGACAGAATAGAGAGACACAGAAAGAAAAGAACAGACAAAAAGAAAACCAAAGGTAGACTGCAAGTTGGCACAACAAAAATAAAGAAATAACAATGCTATATGATGCATGAACAGAATAACTAAATGATGCATGAGCTAATGCAATGGCACACAATTCAAATATGATCCAATATCACAAAATTGGCTTGAGCATAAAATGTATATCAAAAATTCCCAAATTAGAAAAACCCAATTTCACAAAACCTAACAGATTGAGAAATTGATCATCACAACAGATATAAAACACAATATAATGATCAAATTAATCAATCTAACAAGCCAATTTCATCAAATTGGTTCAATTTGAACAAAAGCCCCAAATTTGGTATTTTTCAAGCCCTAAAATTTTCAATTCAACATAAAACACCAAATTAATCAAATTAAACCATTTGTATCATTTGTAGATGGTGTCCCCACAAAAACCCAACAAATCATTGTGAAAGAAAAGAACCAAAATATCAACAAATTCAATAAAATAAGTCCGAAAATACCCAATGAAATGCATGAATTTATGCATGAAAAGCTGAAAATAAAAACAAAAAGAAAGGTAGTTTGGTCTTACCGGCCTTGGGAGAGAGATTCCTTGCAAAAAAATCCAGAGGAAAACGACAAAAAAAATCCAAAAGGAGGCTTGACCGGTTGGTGAGAGAGAAAAAGGAGTTTGAAAAGTTTTTTGAAAAGTGAAGAACACGTGAGAAAAATCCTTTTTAAAAAACATTCAGCCCGATTTTCGATCAATCGAAAAATAGATTCGATCAGTCGAAAATACTTCGATTGATCCAGACCAATCGAAGACCGATCGAAACAACCAGAAACTTTCCAGGGTTTTTTAAAACAATTTCGATCGGTCGAAAAACATATTCGATCGATCGAAATTCTGGAAAAAGCTAATTTTTGAAAAATGAACCAATTTCAGTGCAAGACTCAACAAAGCATCAAATAATATGAATAAAATGCATGAGTATGAGATGAAATGTTTTTCAAAAACATATGTATTTATCCCAGATCCCCCAAATCAAGATTTTCTTATAATTTCCCTCAAGAACTCAAACAGCAAACATATTCTGCATCAATTTCAAGAAATTTTCAGACTTTGTTGGTCAGACCAAAGAAACACACAATAACATGTACAGAGTTTAGCAAAGAATAACTTGTGTAGTGTGTGCAACTAGCAAAAACTTGAGAAACGTGTAAGGTGATATGCAAATAGTAATCAATCACAATTTCTACAAAATTCATCACATGAATTTGAAAGAGACTATTACTTGAAAAGTTACATCATATAACTCTCACATCTCCTAAAATAAAAGCTTGCAATCATGTAAGTTTCTTGATTTTGCCTCATAATTTATATCAATTTTAATTAATTAGAAACTTATTGAAATAGCCGAGATAATGTACACACCAATTTTATATAAATTGCAAGATTATTATAGCCCAATAATGTACACACCAATTTTAACATTTTAACAGAGGATACACCTTATGTTCTTTTTGTGCATGTGCTACACTCTTACGAGCACAAAATCTTACGATATGCACTAAGGTGTTCATGATTGGCTAATATATAGCGGTGAGATGGTTATTTATGCCTTTCTCAAAAAGTTCAAGTCCAACAATCAAAAGCATATGACTTCAAGATCAAGATCATGTGATCAAAAACCATAAACATCTTCCCACACAACATGCACTACAAAACTTCAGCTAGTAAAGTGCAATAAAATAAGCCCATCCAAGCTAAACAGAGTACATAAACATGTTATGTAAAAATAGATTGACCAACCTTGTCTTCAAAATCAAGAAAAAAACAGCAAAACACATGTTGCCAAACCCATTCTTATTACCTTCTTTTTTTTTTAAATAAAATAAAAGAACAACCTAGAATGAGATGTATGAATGTTATGCAATACAGATCCTAAAAAATATGGTCACAAGAGGTAGATCAAAGGAGAACAAGGACCATGTCAGACAGACTCAATTAGGTCGAGCCTTTTGCATCCAAAACCTTTTAGATGCAACTCTAGCATTGGAGTTATTATTCACATTAAATTCTGAGCAACTCCAG
Source organism: Lithocarpus polystachyus (assembly GCA_033629205.1). Classification (NCBI taxonomy): domain Eukaryota; kingdom Viridiplantae; phylum Streptophyta; class Magnoliopsida; order Fagales; family Fagaceae; genus Lithocarpus; species Lithocarpus polystachyus. The sequence continues at coordinate 8,482,061 of CM066163.1, read as the reverse complement.
GATTGGAATAAAGGTTTAACGCCTTTATCAATTCACCAATAAGTACCATAGGATCTTGTGCTTGAGGCACAGGCACTGTAGGTTTATTTGCTCGCTTAGCAGCTTGCAACTTGAAACAGTTTGGATGAATGTGCCAGACTTTCCACAATAATGACAAACCCAAGCAGGCTTATCATGCAACTTGCCCTTAGAAGAATTAGAAGGTCTAGAATTAGACTCTTGAAGATCAACTCTAATCTTTCTAGGATATGTGGCTTCTATAGATTTAACAACTTCACTCATAGAAGGTTTAACAATCTCACTATTAGAAAGTTGAGTAGAAGGAACAAAGTTTGTGGAATGAGGTTCAGGCACAGAGATGCTTTCCACAAAACCTAAGCCGGTTTTGTCAGATGGAGACTTTTGAATACTTAACATGTGATCAAGTTTGGAGCTTGCAGATCTATTAGTTTGTTCTCTAGCAACAAATAATTCAAGTTCCAAATTTTTAACTTTATCAAGCAAAAGTATGTTCTTAGTCTTCACATTATTCAAAAGCTCATTAGCATCAAACAATTTTACAAGCAAATTTTTCTTATCAAGTTCAAGAGATGCAATTTTCTTTAAGCCCAAATCAACATTCATGGCATCCTTTGCAGCAACTTTGCAAAGTTTATTGTAGGCTTCCTGTAAATCTGCATCTTCAGAGAGTTCCCCATCAGAAGGGTTCTCTTCAACAGACATGCTTTCATTGACTACAACAGTAGCAGTGAAAGCAATAAAGTTTCCATCCTCATCACTAACTGATTCATTGTCAGAAACTTTATCATCACTAAGGGTTACAGCCATAGCATTACCCTTAGACTTCAAGTATGTAGGACATTCAGATTTCACATGATCATACCCCTGACATCCAAAACACTGTTGTCCCATAGAATTATTAGAGGGTTGACCTACTTTTTCTTTAGGTTTTTCAGTGTTATTAACTTTAGTGGGTTCATTCTTCCTAAAATTTCTAGGTTCAGCAGTGTTCTTGCCTCTTGCCCTTCTGTTATTGTTCTTAAGAAAGTTTCTAAAGTTCTTGGCAAGATAGGCAATCTCTGTAGCAGAGAGTTCATCATCAAATCCACCAGCCTCAACATCATCAATAGACTTAAGAGCCATTGATTTGGATTTGGTAGTCTTGGGTAGGTCCAACTCATAGGATTGAAGAAATCCTACAAGTTCATCAACAGGAATGGAGTCAACATCCTTACTTTCAGTGATGGCAGTCACTTTAGGTCTAAAATCCTCAGTCAAAGATCTAAGAATCATCCTAACAATTTTAGGTTGATCATAGATTTCACCCAGATTATATGCAGAATTAACAATGTCATTCAATTTAGCATTGAATTCATCAAAAGATTCATCATCATTCATTCTAATGCTTTCAAATCTAGTAGTCAATTGCTACAATTTATTTATTTTGACTGCCTTTGTGCCTTCATGCACAGTCTGGAGGATATTCCAAGCAGTATAAGCAACCTCAACATTAGAGATTCTCTTAAATTCTTCCATAGAACAACATTGAAAATAGCATTCATAGCTTTGCTATTGAAAGCAGCTGCCTCTTTTTGAGAAGTTTGCCACTCACTCACAGGAGTAGTGGGCTTCTTCCAACCATATTCAACAGAGTTCCAGACTCTCTCATCAATAGATTTCAAGAATGCTTTCATCCTTACTTTCCAATAAGCATAATTATTCTCATCAAAGTGAGGAGGGATAACAAGAGAGTGTCTGTGTTCCATTACAACCGAGGTCAATGATCAGCTTAAAGATCAAAAGATCTAAAACACAAAAGCAACCCGCTCTGATACCACTTGTTAGAAGTTTAGATCCCTTAAACCCAAACAGATTAACCTAGATATTTAGCCAAGTGATTAACTTAGGTAAATTAAGCAATTCTAGGTTAACACAAATATATCATATCATGCAAATATGCGGAAAATAAATAACACACAATATGATGACCCAGGAAACCAAACCGGTAAAAACCTGAGGAGGATTTAACCTAGCTATCCTCAAGGTAAAAAAAGGAATTCACTATGAAAGAATTGAAGTTTACACAATAGCAACTTAGACCACTAACATCCTATTGCTACCTCGAGTAGGAAACTTACTACCACGACCACGTGACAGCTCCGAGTCCACGGACTACTTCTTTCCTTGAATTCTTAGCAAAGCACAAGCACACCTGCTTGTATATCTTAAAGCACTTGATTCTGAAACTAAAAGATTACCAAGCTCTTGACATCAATCTTGCGATTGGAAACCCTAAGTGTATGTGAAGGTAAACACCTCTAGATCTCACAAATAAGATTCACAAACACAATATTCAGAACATTAAAAACGTGGCTAGGGTTTTCCCTTTTATACTTAGGGAAAAATATAAAACCCTACACATTAAATGGACTAGGGCTGAGTTGGAAATTCTGCAGAAAAAAAAATCATTTTACACGACTTTCAATCAGTCGAGTCTAATTTTCGATCAACCAAGCCAGGCAGAAATGCACAGTAAATTTTGCAGTAACTCGATTCCAACTTTACATGAAAACCTCATACTTTGAGCAAGTCTAAACAAGACTAAAACCGTTTTGATCATGGTTTGCCAACATTACAAAATGAAGTTTTAATACATTAGTTCCTAATTCATAGAACCTAACAAAATTTATTAAAAAAAAAACTTAAAATGTGCAACACTGAAAAAGAAAAGGAAAAAAGAAAAGTGCAACTTAAACTAGGATTATAAATTGTGAAGAGACTTTAGGGGTGTTGGGCTTTTTTTTATTCTTTTTTAACACTAATGCCCCATACTTGGTAAATAGGCCGAGTTAGTCTTGTTCAGGTCAAATTGGGTTTAGTTGTTTAGGTCACTGACTTACCCACTAACAGGTTATTAAACCTATGACCATGGTTGTTATGAACATTGATCATGATCCTATATAGAATAGTTGAGAGAGTCTTATAGTTCAGATAGAGAATCGTAAGATTTTACACTTTATTAAAAAAAAAAAAAAAAAAAACTTGACACATCTATATCTATATATATCTAAAAGCTAAAGCGTAGCATTTATTATTAGTATGCTCCTGTTAAGCTACATCATTTACTTATTTTTTACAACTTATTTTCTCTTTTTAAACTTTTATTCTCCTTATTCTAAAAAAAAAACTCTTATTCTCCCTATTAATCCACATTTACTATTACACTTTCTCCAACGCTTCCCTTTTTTCTCTACTTCTTTATTTCCCTACTACTCTCAACTTTATTGTAACACTTCCTTCATCCTTTTCTTTTCTTTTCTTTTTTTATATTATATTTTGACTCTTCTTCTCCTCATTTTATTTTGTATAAATTCGATATTATTTCTCCCATGCAATCCATATTTTTCCCAAAAAAAATTGTGATTACTCTCTCTCTCTCTCTCTCTCTCTCTCTCTCTCTCTCTCTCTTTTGGTGGATTTTTGTTCTTTCTTATAAACTTTGAGCAAGGTTGATGGGTTTAAAAAAAATATTAAATATGTGTTTTGGTATTGTGTTTTCTAAAATTTCTCATCACAAAGTCTTCTCTCTCCCTTTTATTGCTTTGGTTGAATTTTAGTTAGGGTTAATACTTGAGATATACCTGATCTTGTGCATAAGGGCTCCATATATGAGTTCTCGAATTCTTTACCATGATTACTTCAAATCCGATCAATCTTCATGCTCTTTTCATTTTGCAATCTTGTGCACAATGCTTCAATGTGCTTAGGAGCATCTGATTTGGATCGTAGGAGGATAACCCAAGTATACCTAGTGAAGTCATCTACCACGACCATGGTGTATCTCTTACCGCCAAGAGACTCGGTTTTAGTTGGACCCATAAGATCTAGATGCATAAGCTCCAATGGTCTAGATGTAGCAAATGTCTGAGTGCCTAGATGCTTAACTTTCATCTGTTTTCCAAGCTGACATGGTCCACACACCACAATGCTCACTTTATTAAGCTTTGGTATCCCCAAGACAGATTCATGCTTAGATACAATGGAGAGATTTTTATAACTAGCATGTCTCATCCGTTGGTGCCATAGATTTTCATTTGGTAAACGAATGCTATTGCACACAATGTCAGCATCAGGAACCAATCCATAACAATTGTCTAGTGTGCGAACACCACTTAAGAGTTTCTTTCCTGACTCATCCATGACAAGACACTTTCCTTTTGAACATAGCACCATGAAGTCTTGATCACATATCTAACTTATGCTCAACAGGTTCACTCTCAAACCTTCTACATATAGAACATTTGCAATGTCCGGCGATCCAGGTAGAGAGATGATTCCCTTTCCTTTAATCTATGATTCGCTCCCATCACCAAAAGTGACATTGCCACCTTTTTTGGACTCGAAAACCTTGAAGAGAGATCAGTCTCCAGTCATATGTCTTGAGCAACCGCTGTCAAGGTACCATGAACACATGTCCATAACCTTAAATGCGGACTCCATCATAAAACACACTTCGTGCTTAGATGACAGATCAGTGGGAATGGCGCTTTCTCTCATCTGCCTTTTATGAGCTAAACCTTTAATTTTCACTCTTCTCAGATAAACTCATTTGCACATTTTCATTCTAAGACAGTCTAGTTTCTTCTTGGTAAATCTGAGATCTTTTCCAATAGTCATCACAATAGAATTCAAATAACTTTTAGACTTGTTTTTTTTGATACACTTAAACAAGCAGAGATTAGAAAAACAAGATGTATTTGAAAACAAAGATCTCTTTAAGCCGGTTGCAACCATGAAAACAGGGGTCAATGGATCACACAGCAAAGATTAACCCTAATCAGAGTGTGCCTGCTCTAATACCATTTGATAGGCCAAAAATGTATTGACCCCTTATGATAGATTAATTGATTAATTAGCCAAGTTTATTAATTAATCAAATTAACATGCAAAACGCGTGGTAACACAAACAAATCACCAAATAACTAAATATGCAACGAAAAATAAATAACACGATGATTTATTTACGAATAGGGAAAACCAATACGGCAAAAACCCCAACGGGTGATTTTAAGGTCACCACTCCCGAGAATCCACTATTATCACAACAAGTGGTTACAAGTAAAGGAATCCCAGTACCTTTTACCAACATACAGTTGAACCCTTACCCCAATACCCAATTGGACTTGTTCTGTAGTGACAATCTCCTCTTTTCAATGCACAGCTCCCAGTACGTGACTAACCAATTGCGCGGATCCCAATACGCAACTTGATTCACCAATTAGAGAAAGATGTTGGCTGCAAAGTTCTTCTATTCTTCAACACATGAAGATCACGAAGTTGCTCGGTCACAAAATCCTATGGTGTACAAACACAACAACTTTTTCACAAGAAAGATGAACTAAGGCAAATTCTGTCTCCGGTCACAATTTACTTGAACAAACTTTGCTTAATACTTGTGCAACTTGTGTTCAAACACATAATCACGGATTGGAGTCAAAACAGAACTATAATTATGTTTTTCATAAACCTCGACAGATGCCTATTTGTCGAGCTAACTGTTAAGCCACGAGCCTGGAACAGCTCTTCAAGCTCGATAGATGGCTAGTTGTTGAGCTAGCTGTCGAGCTTTAATGACAGGCACTTTTCAGACTTGAATCTTGGACAGACTTGCATGGCTTCAACACTTGATCTTGAAACAAAGTTTCTTGAAGTATTAAACACATCCTAGATTTACCCAAATACAAGTAAAATGCGTTTTGTCAGAGGATTAGCCAATTACATAAAAAATAGTGACATATGTTCCTAACAAGTGAATCACATATGTCCTAACAATGCTAATTACTATCTTGATTTAATTGATGAAGTCTTGAAACTCACATATTTTTACACAGTGAGGTGTTATACTGATAGCATATATTATTGATAAAGCACTGGAGCTTGCAGTAGGATCTAAAGATAGTAATGGTCAATGGGTTAACGCTGTGGGGTAACTACCAATACTTGGACCTTTAAGGAAGCCTTTGAGTTGACTGCACTGAAACAGGCAAATATTGCTGTCATCGATAATGCAGATCTAATATGCAACATGACTGGCCTTTTTCAGTTTCCCTTTTTAAGTAATTTTGCTTCAATTGACATTGCTCATTTTGATCAGCATGTATTTAGCTACTTGAATTTTGTTAGATGCAAATTTACATTTAAAACATAATTGGTATGCTATTGAAATAATTAAGGTTGAAGTTTAATCACGGGTTTGAGACAGTGTCATATCTATGCAAATAATCTTTTACTCTAATTTTTTTCCCCTAATAATAAAGAAGCATTTTTGCAATTTTGCATATGTAAATTTTAGGTTATTTATGATGGATAAGATTTAAAATTGTAGTGGTCATTGATCTGAGCATTTATTTGATATGAGTAGGAGGTTTAAAATTTTAGAACTTTTACCCTGGTCTTTTCATAATTTTGCTTGGAGTCAAAGTGGTATGCGGTTACTTTTGAGAATATTATTTCCTTAGGAATTTATAGATATTGATTTGAAAGCCATTCTAGTAGTTGTGTCTCTATTTAATGCTGCTTTTATTTGCTTATATCCTACTTTGAACACCATTTTAAAAAAAAAAAATTATTAGTTTATTACATACCTTGTTTGACGGTTAGTTTTATGTCATTAGTGTGTTACCTAACCTTTTGATGATAGATGTGTCTATTTCTACTAATAGTTTCTAATGGATAATGAAGTATACTTGGATTAGCAACCTATATACTTCTCTTTATTTATATTGTTGTGATTGATGACATTAAGTAACAACCATATCTTAACATCAATTATATACTATTTTGTTCTACCTAATAAAATTACTAATTTGAGTTGTCTTTCTTTGTCATAGGGGTTAGTTAATATATTGATTGGCTTTCATTATGTCACTATTGAAACCAAAATAAAGGTCATATATTCTTTCTGGTATTTTTTTTAATTTAAAATTTTGTGCATGAAATATCGTTAGATATAGTATATATTTTCTTTAACAAATATGATCTAGGTTTGGGTATTTTCTTGAGATAGATTATGATTTAGGTTTTTGGATTAGATAAAGGTTAGATTTGGTTACGTTTTAGATATTTTTTTGTGTTAGATTTTGTTTGGTTCACTAAACCATGTGACTTGCTTCAAAATTGTACATACCGTGTGTAATGCAACTGAGAAGGATACATATTTAGTCAACTTTACATACATACTAAACAAATAGTAGCTATGGAAATAAACATTACCTTTATGAACTGTAAGTGTAATAGAGATACTTACCATTGCAGTAAACATTACCATTATTTGTGTTGCCTTTGATTCCATCTGGAATTCAATGATTTCTTGTAGATAAGCTTTGGTTTTGCAGAAAATTTTTTCAACTAATATAATGGTCCAACCTGATATGATATTTTGTACTAATTTCTTAAACAAGTGATTGTCTCTAATGTTTCGCCAAATTATTTGACCCATGGAAGATTGGGGCTATATCAGATCTCTATGTTGGTGTTTCAGCTCTGCATGAAGCTGCAAGCAAGTTCATTATATAGATATCATATCATATGCCAAGGCTTTGCGTCTTCAAGGGATTTTTTTTTCCCTGTTGGATCTAAATGCAAAAAATGTATTATTGCATAGTTATATTTCTTTTCCACTTGATGTAGTGTGCATATATTGCACATTTTTATTTGAAATTGTTGCTGCATTCTAGGCAAAGATTTTTGTATGGTTTTGATTCAAGACGTGGTACAAATTGAAAATATTGTTATCTTCTTTTAGTAGTTGGCGTATAGTTATATTTTTACTTAATTTTAATTATTTTCAAAAAAATGTACATTCAAATAAAATAATTATATTTTATTTTTATTTAGTAATCTTGTGCATAGCACGGGTTAGCGACTAGTATTTATATATTCTCAAGTATCGCGTAAGTTTGTGGCTAGTTAATTATAAAAGGAAATAAATACAAAGTACTAAAATACCAACACATGAACAAATGACAAACTTTAAATTTTAAAGCACTTATTACCGACCACAACATCTATGGGAAAGAGAAACGACAATTTTTAAAATTGTTCGAGAGAAAGGGAAAAGTAACAAGAAGTAAAAAGGTAGGCAGTAATTTGTTAAACCAAAATAGCATTGACAATTTTTGTATGCTTTGCTCTCTATACTCGAGGCAAAGCCAAACCCATAACCAAATAGTTGGGAAAACAACTAAAGCTCGTTCATTTGAATGAGTTTTTCTTTCTCTTTTTGATATGTAATTTATATGCACACCTGTTAACAATATATGTTTAAAATCTTGCTCCTCTTGGACAATTAAAATGAAAAGGGAAAAAGTCATCATCAAAGCTAATTTTGATATATATCTTCATCATTAATAAAAAAAATTAGAAGATAAACATATTTACATGATGTACGATTTTAGACCCCTTAACACAAGTTGTTTAACCTAGTTATTTAGCCAAGTGATTACTTAGATAAATTATTCAGATCTAGGTTAAAACAATAATAATCATATCATGTAAATAATACAGAAATATAAAGAACACACAATATAATAACCCAGGAAAACCAAACTGGTTAAAAACTTGGGAGAATTTAACTTAACTATCCTCAAGGTAAAACAGATCCACTATGAAAGAATTAAAGTTTGTACAATAGAACTTAGACCACTAACATCCTATTGCTACCTCGTGTAGAAAACTTACTACCATGACCACGTGACAGTTTTGAGTCCACGAACTACTTCTTTCCTTGATCTACTGCAACCACAAATTCTCCTACTTATGACTTTGAGACTCCACTCAAAAGTTTCAGATCTTCTTTAAGTTCTTTATGCAGCAACTGAAGCGATCACCAAGTTCTTGACATGAATCTTGATCTTGATAACCCTAAGTGTGTATGAAGGTAAACACCTCTAAATCTCACAAAAGATTCAACACACAGCAAATCAAAGACCTCTAAAACGTAGTTAGGGTTTCTCCTTTTATACTTGGAGTGAAACACAAAACCGTACATGTTAAATCGAGCTTGGGTTAAATTGAAAATTCTGTAGAAAAAATAATCTGCACATGGTTCAATCGATCGAGTCTAATTTTTTATTGATCGAGCATTGCAGATTTAGTCCAATAAATTTTGCAATTACTCAATTCCAATTTTACAAATAACCATACTTTGAGCAAGCCTAAAACTAGACTCAATGTTTTGATCATGGTTTGCCAACATATTACAAAATAGAGTTCTAATACAGTTAGTTCCTAAAGTCTTAGAACCTAACACATGATAGCACGGTAACAACAATGTGAGTGTGACATCAACAAATCTCAGTACGACGTTGCTCAAATGAGCAATTTTAGAGCTTTAAGACCATTCGCATCCGAGCAATTTTACACTCTAAAAAGTTACTTTATCTATTTTATAATACAATTTCACAACTCAATACAATTTCACAATTCACTCAACACCCAAGTTTTTATTTCATTATACAACTCATCAACAAATCTCATGAATTTATTTTTGGGGGCCATATATAAAATTGTTTTTGTGTGTATGAAATTTAAAATAGTAATATACAATATAATTTAACGATCAATATACAAGTTAAGTACTTCATAACTCAATATGTGCTATAAAATGACTAAGATTTAAAAATATATATATATATACAAAAAAAAAAAAAAAAACTAATAGTGCAAAGATCACTAAATAAAAGACTAACAATCATTCAATTCAAATGTCAATGCATAAAAAAATATAATAAACAACAACTAAATACATGTAATATATTAGTATATACTGTATATTTTAACCAACTAATCAAGTACATTTATAATGCAGTACGGTATATAATATATTGATTATTATAAAAACAAATAATATATTATAAGGAAAATAAAAAAGAAAGCAAATGAAAAGTAAAGTAAAGTTCTTGGGAATTGGCAAAGTGGTCAAAAAAAGGGGTCAACCGATCAACCAAAGGCACAGGAGCACTGCATAGGGGTGAGGGGCCTACACGGAAGTTTCAAGCTTGTCTTTCACCATTTATTGTCAAGTCTAGTCTCATGGAATTTTTACTTTATACATTGTAAACACAAAACTGCAGTAGTGCATCCTAAAGGAAAGAACTAAAAAGAAAAAGAAGAAGAAGGCAAACGAAGATAGAGAGAGCAAGAGAGAGGGTCGCCCATGTGAGCATTGTGAGCAAAATGTTCTGCAACTGTGTGGTGGACTTGGTGGTGCTACAAATCAATAAAGCCTCTAACCTTTCAATTTTTCTACTATTGTGGTACAAGTAAGCCCTAGATGTGTTGAGATAAAAATTAGAATTTTTTTTCCCTTTTATTTGTTGAGGTAATTATCAAAATACCTATGTGTTCATTTTAAAGATGCTAAATGTTTAATTATTGTAATTTTTTGACATATATATTTGTGGATTGAATTCTATTTAGATGAAAGTTATATTTATTTTTTAGACTTTTTAAAATATATATGTATATTATTGGGTGTGGGGGGCCAAAATGATAAGGGTCTTTAAAAATTTTCAAATTATTTAAAAAAATTCCAAAAAAAAAAAAAACTACCTTACATGTTTTCAAAATTTGGGGGGGCGGGGGGGTGGGCAAGGTCCCCCTTGGCCCTCATTAAGGCTGTCCACGGGTCGGGTAGGGTTGGTTTTGGACCTAGCCCAGACCCGACCTGCCGGCGTCGGGTGGAAGACGGAGGGACCTGAAACCAACCGTCGGCATCAATTAGTCGAGTTCTCAGGTTTGGGTGGTGTTTGGTCGGTTCGGTCAATGGAGAAAGTTGCCAAAGCCTGCAAATATCGCCAGAATCTACAAAAAAAATTCATCAAAATCTGCAAAATCTGACTAGATCTGCACCGAAAATCGCCGAAATTTGCACCAAAATTGCCGAAATATGCTGGGATTTAGCCGAATCTAGCTAAATCTCATCAAATATGGTCAAGACCTCACCGGATCTCCTCAAATCTAAGCTTGATCTTGCCGGAGTTGGCCAGATTTGTTTATAACATTGGTCAGGTCGGGCGGCTCAGGTTTTGAAGAAGAAAACTCCTCACTCGACCCATCGGCGTCGGGTCTTAGGGGCGGAAACTTGTCGCCAACTGATGTGAGCGTCGATTCGAGCTGAAATTGGGTGGAGATCGGGTGATTTGGTCAGTCCAACGGGTGTGGGTCGGGTCTGGACACCCCTAGTCCTCATGTGGCTCTACCACCAGTCCATCTTTTTCTCTCTCTACCAATCCATCCCTTTCTATCTCTAACAGCCCAAAAACTAGCAACTAAAACCAATCAAAACCACCAAAATTAATAAATCAAATTGGATTTGGATTGAAGTGTGTGTGGTAGAATCATGTATGATTCTGAATCCAACTTGCAATACCACTCCTATTCTATTTTACAAGTGATCTTGGAATGATGTTGATTGACCTTGTGGTGCAAGATTGTAAATAATTCTGATTACTCAATCTTTGATATGTCGTGTCAAACTTGGTATGATATGTATTTTTTTCACATAAAAAAGCATATTCTTTTTATCTTTGTTTTAATTCAAAAAGAGAACAAAAAAATGAAAACATGCAAAAAAAAAAGTAGTTAAATATTACATAAATTTCACCATGTTGTATATAAAATTTGAAATGAAGTTCACATAATAATAATTTACGTTTTAATTTTACCTAGAGAGACATAATCATGCTAGGATAATGCTTTAATTATATACACTACAAAAAACTGGGACTATAGCAGAATTTTTAAACCGTGGCTATGGCCTCAAAAATCGCCGTATAGGTCCAAATGGGCTATCTCGGCGGTTTTTTTTCCCGGTGCTTCCTAGCGCTGCCCAACAAGTGTGACAATAGGTCCAGCTGACCTACACTGGTGGTTTTAAAACCAACGATATAGGTCCCAACAGTTTTGAAATCCTATCCCGGTGCTTTTTAAAAATTGTCAGAATAACCTATACCAGTGGTTTTGCAACCCTATATCTGCGCTTTTTAGATATTGAAAACTGCCATACTAGGTTGAAAATATACCAACAGTTTTAAACTGCCGCTATAAGCATTTTTATATTTTTCTAATATAGCCTTTATCGGTGGTTTTTGACCCTATACTAGTGTTTTTTTAAAACTTAAAATCCCCATAGTAGGCCTAACCTATACTTGCCGTTTAAAAACTGTTGCTATAGGAATTTTTATACTTTTCTCATATAGCCTATACCAGCAGTTTCAAAACCGCCGCTATAAGTCTTTTTTTTTTTCTTTTTTTCAGGCACATAAATTTTTCCTGCATTTTGCTTTTCACATTTTGTTTATAGCTAAACAAAATACCATATTAAATACAAGAAAGGATCTAGTTTAAACCACCAAAATTTTAAGTACCCCATATAAGTAAATATACATTACCAACTTAAGCTTATGATAAATGCCAAAAGAATACACTCCAACCAAAAGAATACACTCCAAATGTCTAGAATGTTTTGCACCCAAAAAATTACAGTCCAAATGTCTAAAATGTTATGCCCAAAATATGACATTCCAAATGACTAGTACAAAATAAAACCCACAAACTAATTATCCTCCCAATGCGGATCCCCAGATGATAAATTTATAGCAACTGAAGAATGGTCGTCCGCATAATGATCATCACCATCCTAACTAAATAACACAATAACACTAATCCATTAGTACAAATACATTATATAACAAAATGAAACACTAACAAAACACAACCATCCTTATAGCCAATGACCAAGCCCTCTCTTGCAAAGGTCTTATAGACCTACCAACAGCCAAGAAAGTATGAAAAAAATCAACAAGGTCTTATAGACCTGGTTGGGAATTTATGTTTTCTTGGTATTAAACTAACCGTTAATAATATCACAACTATAGGTCAAAAGCAAAATAATTTAAGCATTATGTAAGTAATATGATAAATAGAGTTCTTACAAGGATATTAGCAACCTGAGCATAGCTTCTTGATTCACATATGTGTATTTCCTCTTGTTTCTCACGCTGTGCTTTGTTCGCTTTACACAATTCCTACGAATATGTTCAAGAAAATTACAGACTATTACATGAACAATCTAATATATTCTTCAAGTCCAATAAATATAATACTCTTTAACATTAAGCATACCAAAGAAAAAAAATATTAATACCTTGCCATCCCTTGAAAACCAAAGCTCAACTGATGTGTGAAATTGCTCAATATCAAGCTCTGCTAGTCGCAACCCAGTAAATCTTCTTTCTCAAGCCCCTTCTTGCAATACTTCAAATCAGCTTTATGGCTCCTCCACAATTTCCTAATCCATGACAAAGCTCACTTCTTTTGTTTGCTAAGTTTGATGCAGTTTGCAGGAATTATCCATCGTTCCTAAAATAAAAAATTTAGTCAACACATAAAACATTTTCAACATAATAAAAAACTTGCCTAAAACTTAGTACAAGTAAGCATAAAACACATGTAGCATTGTTTTCTCGTGTAATACCTAAATGGCTGCCCAACATTGGTTCTTATATTGTTGTGGCCACCTTGGCCATCGAATATAACCTTGGCCATCGAATTTAACCTAGCTATCCTCAAGGTAAAATAGCAAATCCACTAGAAAGAATTGAAGTTTACACAATAGAGACTTAGACCACTAACATCCTATTGCTACCCAGTGTAGGAAACTTACTACCACGACCACGTGACAGCTCCGAGATCCACAGACTCCTTCTTTCTTTAATCTTTGCAAAACACAAAAACCCACGTTTGTGACTTTGAGATCCCACTCAAAGGTTTAGCAACACAAACTCTCCTGTTTGTGACTCCAAGACCACCCTTGAAGGTTTAGATCATCAGCACCTTTGACGACTAGAGAAGGCAGCAACTTCAGCAATACCGGATCTTGAGATTCTTCAAGAAACAACACCGGTAGAAGTAATAAGAGAGGTTTTAGGAACAAAACCCTAAATACAAAAGAGGCACACTCTTCTCTCTCTAAAAAGCCTTGTAAAAACGTGCATAGGGTTTCCTTTATATAGTGGGAGAAGTAGATCTGAAACCCTAATCCTTAATGGGCTAGAACTGCTGTTTGGGCCAACTTAAAATTCTGCAAATATGACTTTCGATCGATCGAGCCTGTTTTTCGATCGGTCGAACCAGGCAGATTCTGAAATCTTCTTTCTGCAGCTTATATGTTCTTGTGTGCTCACAATTTGCCAATTGTTCTAAACTTTTAGAACCTAACAAATACAAATACATTCACCACAAGCTAATGTTGCTTATCCTGCAAAAGCTAAGTCTGATTTGCAACAAATTTATCAAGCCAAATCAATAATAATCATCAATGAAACTCAACCTATTTTATACAAATATACACAATACACAAGCAACACTCCTTGCCTTATAAAAATTGACAACGAATTGAACAATAATAGCACAAAATTCACAAAACAATCATCACTCCCAATATACAAAATACACCACCTTATATCTCCATGCAAGCCACCCGCTTGATCCAAATCAACAACCCGCCATAGCAGTAACTTTGACATATAATTATAGATTAGTATGGTATTATAAAGCCAATTTTACTCATGCTTTAGCAATTCACTGTCTGCCTCACTGAAAAAGAAACCCAAACTTACAAAAAGCTGCTTATCCTGCAAAAGCTAAGTCTAAATTACAAGAAATTTATCAAGCCAACTAAATAGTAATCATCAATGAATAAAAACATAGAGTAATAATCCAAACATATACAATATACAATACGCTGCCAAAAAAAAAAAACCTCAATAAAACGAATAATAAATAAAACCCACAAATGCAAAAGCTAACCCACAATTTACATATTCATTTATAATGTCCATAAGTGTAACATATAAATAGTACCAAAAAGTGCAGTATGACCCATGAATAGTAGAAAAAAAAAAAAGTTGAATAATAATGTAAGTTGATTTTTTAATTTGAAGTCAAACACACACTTAACTTGCACACAAAGTAGAATTAAGCTTATACCTATGGGCTAATATATGTCTAAGACTCTCTATTCTGTGTTGTGCATGTTGGGTTGCCCGGCTTATGAAGTACATTTGATTTTCAAAATATTATAATAACATATCTTTCGTCACTTTCGGAATCAGAATTTTCATTTACAGAATAAAAATTGACCAATATTTTTAATAAAATGTAATAATTTAAGTACCATAAACTTTAACATATATTTTTTTTACAATTGGTCATATGTTTATGATTGAATATCTTTTATTACCATGTAAAAAAAAATTTCACCTCTTACAATCTGTCACATAAAATAATTATAGCAAATTATGTGCAGAATTGTGTAGTACTAATACAATTGAAAAAAAAAAAATGAGAAGGTAAACATGCTATAACTAAATATCCTATCTATAAATTATTAAAAAATTGCTAGCTATAAATAAATATAAGTCAATTTGGTATGCATAATAATTCTTTCGAATATTGAAAGTACAATTGCAAATGGGTATTTGTTAGTTCATCCCCACTAAAAAGTTTTAAAAATTATAGGACCTAGTAGCTTTCTGCTTAAGAATAAGCACCTAATTCTACTTATCATTTGCTCCACTTTTGCAAGATTCTCAACTACTCTTCTTGGGTAGTTGAGCAATTTCCTTCGCCATTAAATTGAAAATTGCCATTATTCAAACTATTCGCAGTCTGTTTTTTAGATTTATCTCTAGGGCCAGCACACTGGCTTCTGTTTTCAGTTTATAAAAACATATTTACACACTTTGTGAAAGAGTAATTTTCCCCTTATGGATCAAATATATAAAATATGAACGCAAAATAAAGCATCATGCATCCCAAAACAGTATTATTTTATTTTGATTAAAGGTTAGAAAAAACAATATCGACTTCCACTTACAACAAATGTGGAAGTTTAGCACCAAACATATTTATCATTATTAACACATTATCGTTAATTCTCAAGGGAAAATGAAAAGTAGTGTGGGGATTATAGTGTCATGGGGTCTAGATCGATTTTAGTTCATTTCAAGCACGTGTAAGAATGTGAGAAATAGGGTATATATAACCTGTGTAAAATGTTAAGTTTCCTTCTGCAACTCATAGAGCCTAGGTGAACTTCCTTGAGAGAAACAATCTCGCAGATCAATCCATAACTCTCAAGTAGTGTTGATATACCTCACACTCGCCTGAAGGTCTTTGCTAAGGGATTCACCAGCCATGAAAGAACCATGGTGTTAGATCTACACCAAGAACTGTACATAGGTGAAGTAACCGCTGGTTTGGAAATTGCTCCATTAACAAAAGCAAATTTGTTCCTCGCACTCAAGGCTAAGAACACAGATCTAGTCCAATCAGCATAGTTCTCTGGACCAATCAGAGGTTGCGAAGAAAGAATGATCCCTGGATTCTCAGGAACTAGGAGAAAATATGGATTATTGGCTGATTCATTTGCCATTGAAGAACTTGAAATATTCTATAAGGATGATTCTATTTGTGGAACAGTTTGCGAAAGAGTGGTAGGATCTAAAGTCGAAGCCATGATTGAAGCTTCAGAGCAAAGAATCACAGAAGATACTTTGCAAGAAAATTCCAAGAACAACAAAAAAAATTCAATCAAAGATCAACAATGAAAGAAAAGGATCAACGATCAAAGCTTGAAGGAGAGCAACTATGGAGGAAAAGATAGAAGTAAGTAAATCAGCGAGTCACTAAGCTAACTCGTTGCTCTGATACCATGTAAAGAAAGAAACTTCTAGAAGAAAAGACATATTCTCTGAAAGGAAACTTGTATTAACAAAGAAAATGAAAGGAACTAAATAATCTTACACACTGATTTGCTATTTATACATCATAGCAATCAGTTACACGAGCCCAGAAAATTAGGCGAGAATCAAGCAAAATTAACTAACTAAAATAGAAAGTAATCTAACGGCTAAAAGGGAGAACAAATAAAATTACAACACGTGTCCATCTATCTGCCTGAATCATGTGCCAACAACTAAAGTTTCATTTAACCATACGACATCGTTTTTCCTCTATAGTTGCTTCTTTCCTTTGACAGAAAACGATGTCGTTTTCTTTAATTGCTTCTGCAAATGTCTTGCTTCCATTTCAGCACTTTCAAAATCATTAATTAACAATTTATCATTTTGAACTAAAGGTGTGTCAATATAAATTCATATTTTACCAGATCGAAATACTAAAAATGATATTGAATATATAATAATAAAATAGTGAACAAGACTTGAAATGAGATGTTATAATCATTTCAACTAGAAGAAATGGAGTCTATATTAGTATCATGCATAATCGATATTGCATGCCATGCAAGAAATGCCATTAATTTGATGGTGGTGACCATATATATATGGGGCTCCCTTTATCAGACAATAATCGACATAAGAGCCACTAACATATATGATACAGTAGATGGGATTGAGATCTCGTGCAATACCATAGAGCCACTAACATATTTGATATAGTAGATGGGATTAAGATCTCGTGCAATACCTAAGGTATTGCATGGTGTGCAATTGCACAAATCTCAGCCTTCCATTTAATCCAATGACTCATTATTTTGACACGTCACCAATCCAGGCTAGCAATCCGTGAGCTCACTATTGTTTTCATTTCAGCTTCTCCAATTTGAATTTCACTAAAACTGTCTCTCCTCTCTCTCACTTCAATCGAGTTCTCTCCCTCACTCTCACTAACGCTCCACTCTCTCAACCTCCACGCTTGCTCTCTACCTCTCCCTCAACCCCGTCATCACTGCTTCCCGCATACTCAACTCAGACCCATAAGCAAAAACAATGAAAAAAAATAGTAAACAGTAATTCACCATCTGAGATCCCGACCCCCAAACACTCTCACCCTTTTTAAACCCAGATCAGAGAGAGTAAGGGTTGGGATTTGGAGAGAATCAGGTGTTTAAGTGAGATTATGATGCTTTTCAGACCCAAATCAGTGAAAGTGAGGGCTAGGGTTTGGAGAGAATTGGGTAAGAGAGAAGTTGATGCTCAATCTCCATAGCTACAATTGGCAACCACCGTGTTCCGCTCACCAATTTTGGTGGTGGTTTCGATAAAGTTTCTTTGTCTCTCTTTGATTTTTCATTCTTTTAATTTCTCCAAAAAAAAAAGATTTTTTTTTTGTTCTTTAAAGCTCACATTTGGCCGAGCTTCTTCTTGCACCCACACTACCGCCGGCTACGGTGCATATAGACGGTGTTCACACCATTAGTGGCCGCCGGTACCCCTCTCTTTCTCTTTATTGTTTATTCTCTTTTTATTTGCTTTTTAGAAATGACCGAAACCCCTTAGCTGTCATTTTGTTTTAGTTTTTATTAGTGATTAGGTTTCCTTGTGCATAAAGCTCGATGATTTGCTTGGGTTTGAAAAATGGAGGTTTTTGGCCTGCTTGTAGTTGTTGTGTTGTTGTCTTTGACATTAGTAAAGTAATTCTGTTGCTTGGTCTATGCTAAAAAAGTCATTAAGAAATTTCTCACACCTATTATTTTCTTAGTATTTTGCATGTTGTATTGTATTGACTATGCAGATGGGTATTTTGCGTGTTGTAGTTCATTTTAAAGGTATAAACTGTGGCTCTTGATAAGCTAACTTGGGGGGAAATTTTTGCTTGCTTGAATTGTTACCAATCTTACTAAACAAGTTTAGCCCAAATTTTAAGTAGTTAATTTAGATTTTTATATGTTAAGGCCTCCCTCAAATATTTTGGGTTTTTGGTTCAAAAGAATGTTTGAAAATTTGGTGATGTGTTTTTTCTTTTAATAAATCTTCAAATATTTCTAGATGAACTTTTATTCTTGGGCATTTCAATGTTATACAGATATGTTACTGATTTATGAATTCTAATTCTAATTGATCATTTCTAAAGACATAGGCACAATTGAGCTTATGAAAAAGAGTTTGTTTTATGCATTTTCCCCCCATTTATTGTGGCCAAAGCTTATATGGATTAATAACTATATGTCTCTTGTTTTCTTGTTAACAGGATACAATGTTTTAAAACATTCCATGATCTATATTTTTTTTTTTTTTAGTTAAAAGATAGAAAACTTGTATTGATATGTTGAAAGAAAGTACACAAAAAAAAAACTAGTTTGAATCCTGTAAGACTATCAGACAAAACAGAGAACCAATTCAGAAAATAGCATAGCAACTAAGACACATTACATGACAATGCTACATAAAGAAAAGCTTGACATAAAAATTGCAAAGAATATAAAGTGTTGGTACCCTGCCAGGAAAATAGTGTTGGCGTGGGTGTGTGTTCCAAACACTTTTATTCTTATTTATTTTCTAACTGTTGGAAATTTATGAGTAAAATAGTCGTTGGGCAATTATGAGTAAAATAGCCGTTGGGCAATTATGAGAAAAATAGTCGTTAGGCAATAATTGATAATATAGCCGTTGGGCTTTTAAGGGTTATTAATAACCAATAACTATATACTATTATCTTCATAAGTAGCCTATATAATACTCATCATAACACATTTTTCTAAGGGGGTCTTTTTACTACTCTATAGTTTTAGATATACACAAATCTACTATTTTTCTCTCCCACATAATTTTTCTACTAGAATATTTGTTCTAAGGAAAGACAATAGAAGGTTGTTCTTAAACCTTTTGTTAGTGGAAGTGCGTACATCACAAAGGTCGACGCTATAGTCTAATCCTGGGGGGTTGTTTGGCCAAGAGAACCAATCGCACCAAGTTTTACTTTGGGTGGCACGAATCAACCTTTAAGGACAACACTCTTTGCGTGATTCTATAGCACTGTGAGATTGTTCCTAAATTTACTTAAATTTATTTTAGTATTGCTTATTGACATTCTTGCTAATTATTTGAGATATTATTTATGTATCAAAACTTGTTTATTCACTAAAATATTTCCAACAAATAGTAGCTCTATCAAAGATGGCCTTCGGTTGTAACTTGTAACTGAATTTTTTCAAAGTAGAATGTTATGTTTGAAGAAAGGAGTGCATTGCTAAAAGGGAGAAGATTACGAGGAAGACTTGGCATTGTGGATAGCTTTTGCCGTGGGTGGATAGCTATTGCATTTGAAATTTGTATTTGGATTACTATGAAGTTGTTGTTGCATTCGTATTTGAATTATTGTTATTTAGATAAAGTTATATCTGATTTGGTATTTGTATATGAGTTTCCAAGAAGTTGAGTCCCTTTAGGATTATCTGTTAGTATTTTGAATATTCAAAGGAGTATCTATTGTTATCTGTTTGTTATTTGAATTCCTAGGACTTGTATTAAATGTAGAATGCAATTAATAAAGCAGCAGAGAATTATTATCCCAATTTCCCTCAATATTCTCTTATTTAGGAGACCGGTCATCTCAAATACAACCAAATAACTATCCATTCAGTTAGAAATTAAATCCAGTCATAACATAGAACCTGTTACAAGCATTCCATGGTGTATTGAAGCCATATCTTGTTGTCAATAGGCTAATTATTTTCAGTATCAGTGAAACATTGAATGTATTTTCTATTTTGACACTAGGTAGTTTCATCGTTCATTTACAAAAACTTTTACAAGGATTTAGAGTACAAACCAAGAAAAATGTAATAAAATTTAGTTTTGTTTTTTTATTCTTGATATTGGTTTGAGAGTGTAATAAAATGTAATTGATTGTGTGCCTTTTTATTTCTAATTTCTTGTAATGCTTCAAATTGAACAATTTTTATGTTGCCTATACAGTCATGAATTGATGCAAGAGTTTGACCCAATAATGAACAAAACTTTATTGAAATGTATACTTTGATTACAAAACTATTAAAACAAGAGCCCTAATTAAATACAGTCATGGGAAATGATTTATTTCACTCAAAAAGAACCTAAAATTTGCATTCACAAATTCTTTAAGGATGCAAGTTGAAGCCCAAGTGTAATACATAAGATTATAGCCAAGCAATATACTTCCATTCAAAAAAAAATTTGAATTATACAAGTGGCTGAAGTTTATGTATCTAAAATATATATATATATATATATTGTCAGTTCGTTTAGACCCCTGTAAACCTAGATTGTTTAACCTAATTAATTAACCAAGTGAATACTTAGGTTTATTATTCAGATCTAGGTTAAAACAATATCAATCATATCAAGTAAAGCAGCGGAAAAATAAATAACACAACGATATGATGACCCAGGAAAACCAAACCGGTAAAAAACCTGGGGAGGATTTGACCTAGCTATCCTCAAGGTAAACTGAATCCACTATGAAAGAATTGAAGTTTACACAATAGACTTAGACCACTAACGTCATATTGCTACCTGCCTGTAGGAAACTTACTACCATGACCCCATGATAGCTCCGAGATCCACGGACTCCTTCTTTCTTTAATCTTTGCAAAACACAAACACCACCGTTTGTGACTTTGAGACTCCACTCAAAGGTTTAGCAACACAAACTCACCTGTTTGTGACTCCAAGACCACCCTTGAAGGTTTAGATCATCAGCTCCTTTGATGATTAGAGAAGGCAGCAACTTCAGCAATACCGGATCTTGAGATTCTTCAAGGAACAACACCGGTAGAAGTAATAAGAGAGGTTTTAGGAACAAAACCCTAAATACAAAAGAGGCACACTCTTTTCTCTCTAAAAAGCCCTATAAAAAACGTGCTTAGGGTTTCCTTTATATAGTGGGAGAAGTAGACTTGAAACCCTAATCCTTGATGGGCTAGAACTGCTGTTTGGGCCAACTTAAAATTCTGCAGACACGACTTTCGATCGATCGAGCCTGATTTTCGATCGATCGAACCAGACAGATTCGGAATTCTTCTTTTTGCAGCTTACATGTTCTTGTGTGCTCACGATTTGCCAATTGTTCTAAACTTTTAGAACCTAACATATATATATATATATATATATATATTTGTACAATACTTCTTAATGGTAGAACCTATACAAGTGTGAGAACATGTATAATCCCTCCAGCATAAAGCAATCTAAACTTAGCACTAATCCCTCCAGCAAATTCCATTTCTCGCTCTTGGTGATCAAACAAAGAATAGCATTCCTTTAATCATGCCATTCAACCTAACAAAAGAACAAAGCGTGATTTCAATGATAAATATAAATCAAAATTTCGAATTAATAGTAGACACAAGTGAACCATAAGATCACTATCACTATTTACTACTAAATATGTAAGTTTGTTGAGGGTTTAGCTTGGGAACTTCCATCTTAAGAACTCAGCTAAGGGACCAACATTAAAAGTGAAATACAAAGTAGATCATATAGTCTGAATGTTGATGAGATACATTTAATTCCTTTGTAATCAATGACAAAATATGGTAGGTGCACAACCCAACATTAATGGGGATATCAAACAATAACAAATGCATTTTGCATTAAGGAGAAGCAAAGACTAAAAAAAGGCAACAAAGAAAAATTACGTTCCAATAAAGGTTGTCACTAAAAGAATCTGAAAAGAGGCCCAAGGTTTTTGTGGCAAATGCATGTGAACATTTTTTGGCATGAATTTTATTTCAAGATAAGCCAATTAAATTCACAGCGTGCTCAATTATTTAAAGCATCTGTGCTGGACAAAAACAACAGGGAGCACAAATGGACAAAAACAAGAAATCAAAACATTACACAAAAAATTATTTTTTAGCTAGGACCGAAAAATAAAATTAATTAAAGAAGGGCAAATCTTTGACAATGAAATCAAAAAAAGTAGGAGAAAATAACTGATATCAAAATGTCCAGATATAATCACACGTTTATACATATATATTGGGGGTTAGCTTTAGAATAAAGGTGTGGTTGAAGCACTATTGGAAACTTGGAGCACGGTCAGGGTGTAGAGGTTGTTAGAGTGACACCGGTGATAAGCACCTCCAGCAACGACAGTGTGGGTGCAAGGAGATCAGTCTTGGCTGGGCTTGAGAGAACCAGAAAACAAAGAGAGAAATGAAGATGAGAGAGAGACATGAGTATCCCAAAGAATGAAAAATCAAAGAGAGACAAAGGAACTTTACCCGAACCATCGCCAGAATTGGTGGAGCGGAACATGGTTGCTGCTAGTTGTAGCCATGGAGATTGAGCAGTGGAGTTCATGAAGATTTAGCCATGGAGTCCCTAGAGAAAGATTTGATGGAAGAGAGAAAGGGAGAGAGTTTTTTCTAAATTTAAGGAAGCTGAAGAGGGTACAAAAAAGAGTAAAGAAATGGGAGAAAGTTGTTTCATGTGGATCGGTGACATGTCTTTATGACGAGTCATATTTATGTACATTAGATTAAAGTAAGGGTTGAGATTAAAACTATTGCACACCGTGCAATACCCTAGGTATTGCAAAGGATCTCAATCCCAGTAGATGTGATTTGTGACGATATCCACAAAACAATGGATCGAAAGTAGGTGAAAATATTTGAGAATGGAAGTGAAAAAAAAAGTTATTTTTAATATCAACCATTAAATTAAAAATAGTTAAAAAAAACGAAAATGGTAAAAATTGATACGAGAGCAAGTGGAGGTAATTACACCTTAGATATTGTACTAGATCCAAATCCCTACAGTACTTTACTTTTTTGGAATGGTATAAGTGTACAACTAAAATAATAATTGATAATGGTCTAAGTACATAATAGTCTAATAATAATTGTATTTTTTTGAAGTAACTCATGATTGCGGTTCCAAGTTTCAACATCACCCCCTCTTCACAACTATCTACTTATCTAAAAAAAAAAAAAAATTTAGTCACTAAAAAGTGTTCGGCGATTAATGAAATCGTTAAAAAGCATAAATTTTTTTTTTTTTTTGAAAAGATTATTAGCTTAATTTCCATTCTCCATAGCTTAATATTTATACATACCTAGTAACTACCTGTTGACACCTCTTTTTGCAACCCGCATTTAACCTTACATGAAGGGTAAAATGGTAATTTCACCTTGAATTTATGCATCTTAATTCTGGTCATTAGATCCTTAATCTCATTTCACCAAAATGATCTTGATGCTGTAACAACAAATCGATTGGTCATAAGCCCTAATCAGACCAGCAAATTGAAAGTTATCCTAAAATCAAGTTTTAATGGCTGAGATGCAATATCACAAATTGAGTTTGACTATATGTGATTATGAACAATTGATTCCAATTGGTTATAATTATAATCAATTTGAGATTAATGACACATCATAATTTGATTGGCTAGGACTACATTTTATGGTAAGGTTGCACACACCTAATTAATTAGATAGTTAAACACTAATTATTCAATGAGTAATTTGTGCAATTATCTTTTAATTAGAATAAATTTGGAACTAATTAAGTCTGAAATGGGAGTGATTGGAGCCTATTAATGTTAACTGGAAACTAATTTGGAACCTATTAATGTTAATTGTGCTGAAATTGTTTTCTAACAAATGACGTCTGCTCACCATTTTATTGATATCTCTTAGAATATTTTAAATCTGTGAATGAAGTTAATTTTCCCAGAAACTACACATCTAGGGCTTCAATTTGAGCACAAGAACGAGGCAATTCTGATCAGAGTTGAGTAAGATATGATTTTTTGAATTTGGCTCTACAAGCTGTTACAGTAGCTACGGGAAAACCAAATTTTGTTTACTCCTCACTCTCACCAATCTCTACATTTAATGAACCAGATTTCCCCAAAGGCTAAAATAAGGTCTAGGTTCATAATTCTTTGTCAACCCTCATTAAATGACCTTCCATTCATATTTTCTCCACTACTACTATATAAACCCCCCTCTCCTCCATTCCAAAGCACACAAAAACCTCCTATCTTCTCCTCTCTTGAGTTATAGTGAAGTAGAGTAGTTTTGTCATATCTTGAACTTCTTAAGATTTAAGGTATTGAGTGAGACTCACTCTCCCTCTTCTATCTCCTCTTTTCCTCCTCCCTTAGGACCTCCACCAAGAGTCTCCTCCTCCACCGTATGGATCTTGCATGAAGATATAATCCCTTTCCCTAACATGTTTTTTGTGTTGCCATATTGAGAATTTAAGATTAAAGCATGATAGTAATTATTTAAATTTCCTTGAATATGTTTGAATGTTCTTATGTGTTCTTCACATGTTATTGGTTGTTCATCACATGTTCACGCATAACACTAGCTTTGATCTTAAATCCACATAAAAAATATGAAAAAGATATTTGTTTCATAATTCTTTCAAATCCTTGAATCTAGAATATCACCATCCACACACATTCACTGGAATTTATTTTTAATCCAAATGCAATGCTTAGTAAATTAAATTAGGGTCAATAATTTTTTCATTTTTCCTATAAAAATTCCTCAAATTGTTTACTAATGTATACCCTATGGAAGCATTCGGTTCGCCGTGATATTACATTACACCGTAATATTACATTATTGTAATTTTACATTAATGTAATCTCAATATAATAATACAATATTACATTGTTTAGGAAGGTGATGAGATTAAGATGATGTAATATATTTTGTAATTTTAAACTATGATAATGTTAGAAAAAATAAAATAAACCAAAAACCTTAACGTTTCATCGTCGTAATGTGCATCACATCAAAACCACCTCACAACAAACCAAACCTTCCCGAGCATGTGTTAGTAAAACTAATTTAGGTTTTACAAGCATGAGAGCTTGTAGCCGGGATTTCTTGTCCGTTTGGATTAAGGGGGGAGGGAGAAGGAGTAGAGCAAAGTATATTTGACCTAAAATTAACCTATTTTTAATCAATTATACACTATTCTCCTTTACTTCCCCCTCAATCAAACAGCCTTCATTAATTTGGCTATGGTCTCATTTGGGTATTGTTTGTGCATTAGGGAATTCAGGTTTTTTAACCGTCTATACCCATAATGATTTTACAGAGAAAAAAAAAAGTGCAGAACTGAGAGGGGGATTTGCATTGCCTTCCCATCCCACCATGTCTCCAATGTCCAAACCGTTTATCTCGTGGATCTTTAAAGATTGATATCATATATCTTTAATGATTGATATATTAGTAGTAGGTCTAAAATTATTGTATAAAAAAGAAAAACTCACCTTGAAATCCACAACGAACACACCTTGATGGCCGATGGGCGATGATCTTGTCAATTAGTCTCTCAATGCCTGACACAGTGGGCAGAAGCTGTGAGTGAATTGCATCAGGTGCAATATGTTAGGTTTTGAGTTTGTAATGTTGGCAAACCATGACAAAAACTAAGTCTCATTGGTTTAGAATGGTCTACATTGAAGTCCAACACAAAAAACTCAAGTTCGGGATGAAGAAAAATGAGTTACAATCTGTTTCGTTCGATTAGTACTCGATCAATCGAATGTCACTCAATTGGTATTCGATCAATCGAAAGTCGCATATTAGCAAAAAACAGCAAAAGTAAAAAGCCCATAACTTAACCGTTTGAAGCCCAAATCGCAAGACGTTTTTTCCAGTATTTAAGGACATTATAAGCTAACCCTAGAAAGGGTTTTTAAGACTTTTTAGAGAGAGAAGAGTGTGCCTCTTTGGTATTTAGCGTTTTGTAACCAAAAAGCTCTCTCATGTTTTCTTCCAGTGTTATTCCTTGAAGAATCTTAAGATCTGGTGTTGTAAAAGTTGCTGCCTTCTCTAATCATCAAAGGTGTTGATGATCTAAACCATCAAGGGTGGTCTTGGAGTCACAAACAGATGAGTTTGTGTTGCAAAACCTTTGAGTGGGATCTTGTTGACACCCCAGTTTGCAACCTGCATTTAACCTCACATGGAAGGTAAAAGGGTAATTTCACCTTGAAAATATGCATCTTGATTCTGGTCACTAGATCCTTAATCTCATTTCACCAAAATGATCTTGATGTTGTAATGATTAAATTAACTGGTCATAAGCTCTAATTAGACCATTAGATTGAATGTTATCATCAAATCAAGTTTTAATGGCCAAGATGCACTATCAAAAATTGAGCCTGACTATATGTGATTATGAACAATTGATTCCAATTGGTTATAATTATAATCAATTTGAGATTAATGATGTGTCATAATTTGATTGGTTAAGACTACATTTTGTGGTGAGGTTGTATATACCTAATTAATTAGATAAATAAACATTAATTATTCAATGAGTAATTTGTGCAATTATGTTTTAATTAGGGTAAATTTGGGACCAATTAAGTCTGAAATGGGAGTAATTGGAGCCATTCAATGTTAATTGGGAGCTAATTTGGGATCTATTAATGTTAATTGTGCTAAAACCATTTTCTAACAAATGACCTCTGCTCACTATTTCATCAATATCTCTCAGAATATTTTGAATCTATAAATGAGGTTAATTTCTCCAGAAACTAGACATCCGGGGCTTCAATTTGAGCACAAGAACGAGACAATTCCGATCAAAATTGAGTCCGATATGATTTTTCAAAGTTGACTCTACTGGCTATTACAGCAGCTACGGAAAAACCGAATTTTGGCTTGCTCCTCACTCCTACCAATCTTTCCATTTAATGCATCAGATTTCCCCAAAGGCTAAAATGAGGTCTAGGTTCATGATTCTTTGTCAACCCTCATTAAATGGCCTTCCATTCATATTTCCTCTACCACTACTATATAAACCCCCCTCTCCTCCATTCCAACACACAAAAACCCCCTCTCTTCTCCTCTCTTGAGTTCTAAGAAGTTGAGTAGTCTTGTCATATCTTGGTTTTCTTGAGACTCAAGGTATTGAGTGAGACTCACTCTCCCTCTCCTAGCTCTTCTTTTCCTCCACCCTTAGGATCTCTACCAAGAGTCTCCTCCTCCACCATATGGATCTTTCATGAAGGTATAATCTGTTTCCCTAACTTGTTTTTTGTATTGCCATGATGAGAATTTAGGATTAAAAGCATGATGATAACTATTTAAATTCTCTTGAATATGTTTGAATGTTCTTAAATGTTCTTATGTGTTCTTCATATGTTCTTGGTTGTTCATCACATGTTCATGTATAACACTAATTTTAATCTTAAATCCATATCAAAAATATGAAAAACATGTTTGTTTCATAATTCTTTCAAATCCTTGAATCTAGGTTATCACCATTCACACAAATTCACTAGAATTTATTTTTCAATCCATATGCAATGCTTAACAAACTGAATTAGGGTTTATCACACACACACACTTTAAATTCAACATGTAAATTGATTGATAACATATTGAATGATGTTATATGAATGTTGGCCACCATAGTCTAGAAGACCGGTTTCACCGGGCAAGGTGGGTGCCTAACACCTTCCCACCTTGTAACATAGCCTCCGAGCTTAGATCAAGGGTTAATAAATCAAATACTTATCCTTGTAATTTTTTACTTTTAGATTGAAACTAGGAAACAAAGCCATGTACTTTATCTTAGGTTGTATCTAGGACCAAAGCCATGTAATTTCCTATAATCAATGTAAATTCAATTTCAAATAATTAAAATGAGGAATTTTCAATTTTGGTTTTCTTATTTATTCCAATAATTAAATAAGTAGCGACTTCATTGTAAAACCTTTAATCTAAAGGGGAAAATATAACTAGTCGAACCTCCATTTTGAGAGGCAATAACACGACTCCACCCATTCACGTGGGTTTGGCCCAACACACCTAAAAAAGGGGGCCGGGGGCACTATCTCTCACAGTGGCGACTCCACTGGGGATATTGAAGGCTAGACTTCAATTAGGTTATGGTGGCCAACCATGTCATTGTTTCTTTATTGTTTTTTGTATATAATATGTCTAATATGTTATTATATTGCATGTCATGCATCATTTGCTTGAATGAAATTTATTTTATTTGTGTGCTAACCCGGAAGCCCGGTAGTATTAGCCGTGGATTGTGGTCTTCCTGAGACTCACATACCCAGCAGTGAATCTACCACCCACCGCGACAAGGATCATCATGGTTATGCATAACCATGATGGTTCATAGGGACAAACTATACTGTTTGAAACAACGCGGCACTCCTGGCGTCACAAGTTGGGAGGTACGACGTCCTAGCTTGTGGGGACCTTTAACCTACCTTCTACCCATGTTGTAATAACCCATAGAACCTACCTTTAGGTCGGTCCATGTAAATTGCATTTCATTACGCATTTGTTTGGCCGTTGTTTGAGTCATCATGACCCAAGTCCAACGCTTGGGCCCATCATGATTGTTTGAACCTTGTATGTTGTGAATGAACTCAAACCCAAAAGCCTATGATTGAACTCTACTTGAAATGGAAGCCCAATTTGTTTCTTGAATGAGTCTAAGCCCAACACTTGAGCCCATCAAAGGTGTATACGCATGATCAACATCAAAGGCCAAAAGCTCACAAGATGCATGCCTTCCAAGTGTAAGCCCAAGCCATTTCAAGCAAATACCAAAAGATCATAATCAAGGTTCAAGCCTTCCAGGTGCAAGCCCAAGCCATTTCATCACAATCAAGGTTCAAGCATCCCAATCTCAAGCATCGTAAATGGACCAAGAAGAAGCAAGTGACCCAACTTTGCCTCACTCCACATTTGGTTTGCAACATCATGGTTAAGCTTAAAGTTTGTTTGTTTATTCCATGTTTCTATGTTTCTTTGAATTATACAAATCCATGTAGCATTTGATGTACTTTGTTCATGTATATATTTTTAAAAAATTCAAAAAAGAAAAAAAGGAAAAAAAATTTCAAATGAGAAAGTGTTTGGACTAGGGGCATTAGGCCTTTGAGTCATTTAAAAAAAATCTTTGAACTAGGGCCATCGAACTTCCAAGTGACTTTTTCAAAAGACCCAATTTTTTTTTTTCTTCTTTCAAGATTAAAAAAGAAGAAGAAGAAGAAGAAGAAGAAGAAGAAGAAGTCTCCTTTTCAAAATGGTATGTAAGGATCCCTTGGACAAAACATTTTCTAAATCTTAATGTTTAAAGGCTTTTGCTACTTGACTTAGAATATAAGAAGAAATGGTCTTAAAAGGCAATCAAAAAGAATCCATCCATCAGAAATCCCAAGAATCCATGCACTTGATCCAATTTTCAAAGGTCTTTTGTTTCACAACATTAGAGCATTCATACTTTTTCTTTTAAGATGAATTTATTAAAAGAGCTTGAGTCACTGTGCCTACAAGTAAGCATTACTAGGGATAAGAGGCCATCTTTGGTTAAACCAAATTATTTCCTATTACCTAGAATGTTCATTATCCATTGCTAGCCCATTTGAGCCTTCAAACATTAAGCCTTTTTTTGCATGAACCCACTAAAATTTAAACTTTGGGTGGGAAAAATCAAGTTATGCAAACTAAAATCTCATGTTGAAGAGGACTCAACCTTGTAGCTTTGAAGCTAATTGATAAATCTCTCCTAGAAGACATGAAAGAAAAGTGGAGAATTCATTAGGATAAAGACAAGAGATCATCAAAGAAAAATGAGGTTTCACACAATCAAGGAAAGAGAAATGAAATTCCATCAATGTGAAAAAAAAAAAAAAAAAAAAAAGTGTCTGTCAAGTTGAAGAGCCTAAAATTCATCGTGCCAAGAGGAATACAGGATTCATCTAAAAGAGAGTTCATCAAAAAAAGAAAAAGATTCATCAAGCATAGAAATGTGCAAGTGCATCAACGCAAGAAAGAAGTCTAGAGAGTGCATCCAAATGACTTAAGCTAAGAAAAACAAGGAAGGAAAAAGATTCCCAAAAGTTCATTCAATCAAGAGATGAAAGACATAAAAAAAAAATTTTTAAAAAAAAAAAAACCCGCTAGGCTGAAAACCTAAAAGGGCAGTCTAGGTAAAAGTTAGGGCCAAAAAAAAAAAAAAAAAAAAGCCCGCTAGGCTGAAAACCCAAAAGGGCAGTCTAGGCAAAAGCTAAGGCCAAAAAAAAAAAAAAAAAAGAAAAGAAAAGAAGCCCGCTAGGCTGAAAACCCAAAAGGGCGGTCTAGGCAAAAGTTAGGGCCAAAGAAAAGAAGAAGAAGAAAAGAAAAATTAGAAAATCATACCAAGTTGGAAACTTGAGATAAGAATTTTACAAGATGAAAGTCTAGAGGTATGATTCAAGATGAATGAGCATAAAAAAAATGTTGATACAAGTGACCAATGAAGAAATGAGAAAACTCCTCCAATACTTGATTTTTGAGTAATGCATACTTGGGGGAAACATCATAGGGAATTTTGAGCCTTTTATATCATTCATTTTATAACCTAAACCCGGCCTACATTATAACCCATGAATAAGACCTCCTTGAAGTCCTGCTAATTGTAGGCACATCTTAAACTCTAATAATATTTTCTCTTGAATTAAAAAGGAAAAATGCTTAAAATTGTCAAACCCCACAGGATGATATGTCCGAGGACAAAATTTCTCAAATTCTCAAATCCTCAAAATGACTCAAAAGAACTTCCAAACCTGGAGCACTCTCCTTGTTTGCACCCAACAATGTGATTCATAAATATTATCACATTTCATTTCTTGATTGCCTTTGGAGACTTAATCTGACGATGTTCACAAGGATGAAGCAAATTTGATTATATGAGTTTAATGATCTTGATCCTTCCTAATCAAAGAGATTTGTTTGATTCTTAAAAACTTTGATTTGTCAAAATGGTTGTTCAAAAGATCACCTCTTGTTCATAAAAAAAAAAAAAAAAAAGAAAGAGAAATCTTATTTCCACAAAAGAAAAAAAAAATCATTCTTTTTCAAAATCTAGTTCTTTGAACTACGTCTTGACCTGATCCTCTATGAGAGAGGTACGTAGGCAGCCTTGCAGAGGCCCGGTCCCAATCACCCAAACAACCTTGGAGAACAAAGTCAAAACAATGTGACAAAATTGTTTAGGTGCATGTTAGGTTGAGCCCATTTGTTTTGCATCAAGCATGCTTAAACCTGGAGCATTGGCCTATTTATATTGTATGTGAATATGTCCTTCTTGCATGAAAGCATGTTTTCAATTGAGGCATCAATCCATTTTTTGCAAGCATGTCTACACTAATGGTAATGGCCAAAAATATTTTCATGATAACTGGTTTCTAACAAGTTAGAGAAAGAAAGCCTTTTTTGCAGGAATCAAGGATGATGGGCCATGATCTTCTTTCATGTTCCCTAATGGTCACAACATCAAATGAATTCAGCTTCAATCTAAGCATGGAATATGCCTCAAACTAGGGGAATTAGGTAAGTATTTCCAATTCATTTCAATGAATAAATCAATTGCTAATTGAAATTATCTTTTTGTAGGAATTAAGCAAGGACTTATCCAGCAATCCACATCAACTTCTAGCCAAAGTTGTTCTCATTCAAAGGATAGGATTTTCAAAAAAAAAAAAAAAAAAAAAAGAGAAAATCCTTGGTGCTCTGAAAACATGAGCCAAGATTCAAAAACCCTTGGTCCTTTGAAAACATGAGCCAAGATCCAAAAATCCTAGGTCCTCTGAAAACATAAGCCAGGATCCAAAATCTTTAGTCCTCTGAAAACTTGAGCCAAAGCCAAAAAAAAAAAAAAAAAATCCTAGGTCCTCTGAAAACATGAGCCAAGATTCAAAATCTTTGGTCCTCTAAAAACAAGAGCCAAAGCCCAAAAAAAAAAATCCTAGGTTCTCTGAAAACATGAGCCAGGGTCCAAAACCTTTGGTCCTCTGAAAACATGAGCCAAATTCCAAAAAAAAAAAAACAAAAATCCTAGGTCCTCTAAAAACATGAGCCAAGATTCAAAACCTTTGGTCCTCTGAAAACAAGAGCCAAAGCCCAAAAAAAAAAAAAAATCCTAGGTCCTCTGAAAACATGAGCCAAAACCCAAAAAACCCTTGGTCCACTAAAAACATGAGCCAAGATCCAAAATCCTAGGTCCTTTGAAAACATGAGCCAGGATTCGGAACCTTTGGTCCTCTGAAAACATAAGCCAAAGCCCAAAAAACCCTTGGTCCTCTGAAAACATGAGCCAAGATCCAAAAATCCTAGGTCCTCTGAAAACATGAGCCAGGATCCAAAACCTTTGGTCCTCTGAAAACATGAGCCAAAGCCCAAAAAAAAATCCTAGGTACTCTGAAAACATGAGCCAAGATCCAAAACCTTTGGTCCTCTAAAAACATGAGTCAATGCCCAAAAAAAAATCCTAGGTCCTTTGAAAACATGAGCCAGGATCCAAAACCCTTGGTCCTATAAAAACATGAGCCAAGATCCAAAAATCCTAGGTCCTCTGAAAACATGAGCTAGGATCCAAAACCTTTGGTCCTCTAAAAACATGAGCCAAAGCCCAAAATACTCTTGGTCCTCTAAAAACATGAGCCAAGAACCAAAAATCCTAGGTCCTCTGAAAACATGAGCCAGGATCCAGAACCTTTGGTCCTCTAAAAATATGAGCCAAAGCCCAAAAAACCCTTGGTCCTCTGAAAACATGAGCCAAGATCCAAAAATCCTAGGTCCTCTGAAAACATGAACCAGGATCCAGAATCTTTGGTCCTCTGAAAACATGAGACAAAGCCCAAAAAACCCTTGGTCCTCTGAAAACATGAGCCAAGATCCAAAAATCCTAGGTCCTCTGAAAACATGAGCCAGGATCCAGAACCTTTGGTCCTCTGAAAACATGAGCCAAAGCCCAAAAAAAAAAAAATCCTAGGTCCTTTGAAAACATGAGCCTGGATTCAAAACCTTTGGTCCTCTGAAAACATGAGTCAAAGCCCAAAAAAAAAAAAGTCCTAGGTCCTCTGAAAACATGAGCCAAGATCCAAAACCTTTGGTCCTCTGAAAACACGAACCAAAGCCTCAAAAAAAAAATCCTAGGTCCTCTAAAAACATGAGCCAGGATCCAAAACCTTTGGTCCTCTGAAAACATGAGCCAAAGCCAAACAAAAAAAAATCCTAGGTCCTCTAAAAACATGAGCCAGGATCCAAAACCTTTGGTCCTCTGAAAACATGAGCCAAAGCCTAAAAAATAAAAATAAAAAAATCCTAGGTCCTCTGAAATCATGAGCTAGGATCCAAAACCTTTGGTCCTCTGAAAACATGAGCCAAAGCCCAAAAAAAAAAAATCCTAGGTCCTCTGAAAACATGAGCCAGGATCCAGAACCTTTAGCCCTCTGAAAACGTGAGCCAAGATCCAAAAATCCTAGGTCCTTTGAAAACATGAGCCAGGATCCAGAATCTTTGGTCCTCTGAAAACATAAGCCAAAGCCCAAAAAAAAAATCCTAGGTCCTCTGAAAACATGAGCCAGGATCCAAAAAAACCCTTGGTCCTCTGAAAACATGAGCCAAGATCCAATAATCCTAGGTCCTCTGAAAACATGAGCCAGGATCCAGAACCTTTGGTCCTTTGAAAACATGAGCCAAAGCCCCAAAAAAAAAAATCCTAGGTCCTCTGAAAACATGAGCCAAAGCCCAAAAAACCCTTAGTCCTCTAAAAACATGAGCCAAGATCTAAAAATCCTAGGTCCTCTAAAAACATGAGCCAGGATTCAAAACTTTTGGTCCTCTAAAAACATGAGCCAAAGTCCAAAAGTCCTAGGTCCTCTGAAAACATGAGCCAGGATCCAAAACCCTTGGTCCTCTGAAAACATGAGCCAAGATCCAAAATCCTAGGTCCTCTGAAAACATGAGCCAGGATCCAAAACCTTTGGTCCTCTGAAAACATGAGCCAAAGCCCAAAAAAAAAAAATCTTAGGTCCTCTGAAAATAAGAGCCAGGATCCAAAACCTTTGGTCCTCTGAAAACATGAGCCAAAGCCCAAAAAAAAAAAAAATCCTAGGTCCTCTGAAAACATGAGCCGGGATTCAAAACCTTTGGTCCTCTGAAAACATGAGCCAAGATCCAAAATCCTAGGTCCTCTGAAAACATAAGCTAGGATACAAAACCTTTGGTCCTCTGAAAACATAAGCCAAAGCCCCTCCCAAAAAAAAATCCTAGGTCCTCTGAAAACATGAGCCAGGATCCAAAACCTTGAGTCCTCTACAAACATGGTCCACTGAAACACAACCAGAATCTTCATATTTTCTTCAGGTAAGTATGTCTTGTACTCATCCAAAAAAAAAAAATTGCATGCATGAACTACGTTTTGACCTGATCCTCCCACCGAGAGGTACGTAGACAATCTCCCTCGAGATTCGGTCCACATTTTGATCCACAACATAACCATCTGCATTTTTATCTACATGCATCATACATTCACTGCGGTTAAATACTGATTGCAAAGTTAGGTGTCTCTTTCATACATTGACATTCGCTTTTCAAGCTCTGCCAATGAGGGACATTCTGTTAACACCCCATTTTGCAACCCGCATTTAACCTCACATGGAGGGTAAAAGGGTAATTTCTCCTTGAAAATATGTATCTTGATTCTGGTCACTAGATCCTTAATCTCATTTCATCAAAATGATCTTGATGTTGTAACGATTAAATCAACTGGTCATAAGCCCTAATTGGACCATCAGATTGAAAGTTATCATCAAATCAAGTTTTAATGGCCAAGATGCACTATCACAAATTGAGTCCGACTATATGTGATTATGAACAATTGATTCCAATTGGTTATAATTATAATCAATTTGATATTAATGATGTGTCATAATTTGATTGGTTAAGACTACATTTTGTGGTGAGGTTGCATATACCTAATTAATTAGATAAATAAACAGTAATTATTCAATGAGTAATTTGTGCAATTATCTTTTAATTAGGGTAAATTTGGGACCAATTAAGTCTGAAATGGGAGTGATTGGAGTCATTCAATGTTAATTGGGAGCTAATTTAGGACCTATTAATGTTAATTGTGCTGAAACCATTTTCTAACAAATGACCTCTGCTCACTATTTCATCAATATCTCTAAGAATATTTTGAATCTGTGAATGAGGTTAATTTTTTCAGAAACTACACATCCGGGGCTTCAATTTGAGCACAAGAACGAGACAATTCCGATCATAATTGAGTTCGATATGATTTTTCGAAGTTGGCTCTACTGGCTGTTACAGCAGCTACGGAAAAACCAAATTTTGGCTTGCTCCTCACTCCTACCAATCTTTCCATTTAATGCATCAGATTTCCCCAAAGGCTAAAATGAGGTCTAGGTTCATGATTCTTTGTCAACCCTTATTAAATGGCCTTCCATTCATATTTCCTCTACCACTACTATATAAACCCCCCTCTCCTCCTTTCCAACACACAAAAACCCCCTCTCTTCTCCTCTCTTGAGTTCTAAGAAGTTGAGTAATCTTGTCATATCTTGGTCTTCCTGAGACTCAAGGTATTGAGTGAGACTCACTCTCCCTCTCCTAACTCTTCTTTTCCTCCACCCTTAGAATCTCTACCAAAAGTCTCCTCCTCCACCATATGGATCTTTCATGAAGGTATAATCCGTTTCCCTAACTTGCTTTTTGTATTGCCATGATGAGAATTTAGGATTAAAAGCATGATGATAACTATTTAAATTCTCTTGAATATGTTTGAATGTTCTTAAATGTTCTTCTGTGTTCTTCATATGTTCTTGGTTGTTCATCACATATTCATGTATAACACTAATTTTAATCTTAAATCCACATCAAAAATATGAAAAACATGTTTGTTTCATAATTCTTTCAAATCCTTGAATCTAGGTTATCACCATTCACACACATTCACTAGAATTTATTTTTCAATCCATATGCAATGCTTAATAAACTGAATTAGGATTTATCACACACACACACTTTAAATTCAACATGCAAATTGATTGATAACATATTGAATGATGTGATATGAATGTTGGCCACCATAGTCTAGAAGACCGGATTCACCGGGCAAGGTGGGTGCCTAACACCTTCCCACCTTGTAACATAGCCTCCGAGCTTAGATCAAGGGTTAATAGATCAAATACTTATCCTTGTAATTTTTTATTTTTAGATTGAAACTAGGAAACAAAGCCATGTACTTTATCTTAGGTTGTATCTAGGACCAAAAGCCATGTAATTTCCTAAAATCAATGTAAATTCAATTTCAAATAAATAAAATGAGGAATTTTCAATTTTGGTTTTCTTATTTATTCCAATAATTAAAAAAGTGGCGACTTCATTGTAAAATCCTTAATCTAAAGGGAAAAATATAACTAGTCGAACTTCCATTTTGAGAGGCAATAACACGACTTCACCCATTCACGTGGGTTTGGCCCAACACACCTAAAAAAGGGGGCCGGGGGCACTGTCTCTCACAGATCTCAAAGTCACAAACGTGGGTGTTTGTGTTTTGCAAAGGCCAAAGAAAGAAATAGTCCGTGAACTCGGAGCTATCATGAGGTCGTGATAGTAAGTTTCCTACTCAAGGTAGCAATAGGATGATAGTGGTCTAAGACGTTATTGGGTAAACTTCAATTCTTTCACAGTGGATTTGTTGTTTTACCTTGAGGATAGCTAGGTTAAATCCTCCCTAAGGTTTTTGCTAGTTTGGTTTTCCTAGGTCATCAGATCTTTGTGTTCTATACATTTTCCGCTGCTTTACATGATATGATTGTTATTGTTTTAACCTAGATCTGAATAATAAACCTAAGTATTCACTTAGTTCATTAATTAGGTTAAACAATCTAGTTTACAGGGATCTAAAAACTGTACACAAAACCCTAGATATTGCACCTGATCTTAATCCGAAGCCTGAGTGCTGGAAATGTATTACTTAGCTGAATGGACAAGTGCACCAAACTTTCATGTCTTCTTAAAAGGAAACCACACCATTCTTGGTTGGTTAGAATGAAAACGGAAGGGAAATAGGAAAGAAAATGAATTAGCTAGGCTGACGTTTTCATTTTCACCCAGGTGGAAATGGAGAGAAAATCCAATTAAAAGCACACAACTGTAAATTTTTACTTTGAACACTTTTTTTACCAAAAAAAATATTTCTCCTTCTATTTCTTTTCCTTTTGCAAACCAAACAATCAAAAGAATTCTTCCCTTTTCGTTTTTCTTTCCCTTTCTATTTCCAAACTTACATAAAAGAAGTGCTTTTTTTTCACTTTTCAACTAAACAAAGTGTAAGAGGAAACATTCACTTAAAAAGCAAAACAGAAACAACAATACAAACAGAAACGAACAAAAAAAATCAGAGTAAGCCAGCTTCATACTTTTTTTTTTTTCTTACTATTTTGCAGGTCCACATGATTAAAAAACTCTTGAAAAAGTTAACTAATTTTTTTTTATGGAACTAATGTTTATTAACGAATGTTTTAAGGGCATTAATTTATGAAATATTTTTTAAAATTTGTTTATGGAAAAACAAGAAGAAAAAAAACAACTGATTTTTTTTTTTTTTGAGGGAAAAGAAATAACTAATTTTTTTGATATTAAAAGTTCCCTAAAATATTCTATTAACAAATTTTTTAAGAACACTAGTATTGGAGTGTAAAAACCCCCTACATGCTATTTTAGCAACCAACAATGTCAAATTGCTCAACATCCAGGGATAGGATTTTAATATTTTTTTACCAACCATGAACAGATGGTTCTCATATATGAGAACCAACTATTCACAAGGATGTAAAAAAAAAAATATATATATATATATATATATATTACTTTAATGAGGAAAAGAGAAACAAAAAAGGTAGAGAGATGGAAGAGAAGAGAGAGAAACTAAATTTTTTATATTATTTATTGATGTAGTTTATATTTATTTTAATGAGTTAAATGTAAAAATAAAAACTGAGATATTAGATGAATTATAAAATAAAATAGTAAAATAAATAAAGTAAGTTTTGAGAACGTAAAATAGACACTTTTTTGCATCCAGGTACTTGTGTTCTAAGGTACTTGTTAACCAAAACCTTTTTTTTTTCTTTGCTTTGTAGTTTATTGCTGTATAGTGGAGCGGTACCTGTTAAAGTGGTAACTGTTAAGCCAACGCTGATTGTGGGTGCTGCTTTTATGTTTTTTGGTAAAATAGTCGAGTCCAATTAATTATTTGTGAGTCCCAGTTTATGATTTTTGCTCAAAACTTTAGGTCTTTTTATTTATTATAGGTTCTATTTTACTTTTTTGCTATAAGTTTTAGGAAAAAAAATTAATCCATTTATTTTATTTAAATTTTAGCTTTTGATTTGTATCAAACTAGTTTAAAAAACTAGATAAGCTCTTTGAGAGAAAAACATCTTCTTCTTTTCTTTTCTTTTCTTTTTTTTCTTTTTTTGGTTGAACCTAAGAGAAAAACATCAAACATTGGTATTAATTTGAGCACTATTCATAGAATCATGCAAACAGTACTGCATCTGATAATAAAACTCAAATACGAAATTGAATTGGCAAAAGGAAGCCCTCAACCATTCCTTGACTTTTTTTTTTTTTTTTTAAGATAATCTGCACAATATATATATATATATATATATATATATATATATTTATGGAAGTTCAATTAGCGTATAAAACACCAATGAATGTTTAGACCCCCAATATCAAAATTACCAACACAAGCTTATACACAAACAATATATGTGTGGAATGATGAATATAAGCTAAACACAAATTGGTAAAATACTCTAAACCAAAATTAATCACAAACATAGCAGTAATTAAAAGGTAAAGAGTAAGGGAAGAGAGATGCAAACACAAAGATAACACGACGATATGTTATCGAAGAGGAAACCGAATTACTTGGCGAAAAACCTCTTTGCCGGCCTCCAAGCAGTCAAATGATCCACCAGAGAATAAAGTTGGGATACATGAATAGCAATAGACCCTCCAAACCTAATCTACTTGATGCACCTAAGTCCTCCAAGCTTCTTGCTCCAATAGGGTTTCGTCGAACCTTATCTTCTCTAGCTTACCGTATCCCGCAATAAGCCCATATTGCATCCGCCATCTTTGGCATTTTCCAATGCTTCCCAAAACTCTAAAAACACTCTCAACACTTTGAATGGGTGTGGGTAGTGTTTGGGTACAAATCTCCTCTCAATAGGTATAGCAATGGGAGAGGGAAGGAGAAAAGACTACAAGGATTTCTCTCTAAGAATGATTAGCTCTCTCTCTCTAATAAGGTGGGTGTGTTGTAGATACCTCTCTTAGAGTTTTTCTCTCTGAATAGCCACACCTACATTTAGTGGGAATAAGGGTATTTATAGTAGGGTATGAGATGGAATGTGAAAAGTCAGTTTTCATCCAAACATGGCATTCTGGCGACTTGGCCTCGCGACTAGAACAAGTTGCGAGTTTGAGTCGCAAGATAACTTCCAGGCCAGATTGTACTTTTTGTCCTGTAGTGCTTCAGCTGTCGTGATCCTTCAGCTTCCTGCATGCTTCATACGTGTGCCACTTTGGCGACTTGTCAGTCGCGAAATTCAGTCGCAAGACTCTTTTGAGTGCACACATCTTGAGTTTTCTTTACACTTTCTCACACACTACCCTTACGTAATTCCCACCTAAATACAAAGTTTCTACATGCTGAATTACAAGCAAATTTGACACGGAATAAAGCCAACACGTAATTGAATAAATTCAACCTTACAATATCAAATCAGAACAGATGAACAATCCCTCTTACAAGCAATAGCAAGATGTGAAGTTGAATTGCACTCCCTTTTGACCCAACGAAAAAGACAACTAGGAAAAGAAGATTTAAGACTTAAGATACTACTAACTTACTACTAATAGACCATTTAGGGTGCTTCATCATCAGAGGTCAAAGGATCAAAACAGTTCTTAGCATCTCCTTCGACTAAGATTTCTTAGTCATCCCAAAGCTCCTAGCTTGTGATTTGCTCTCTAGTGTGATTATAGAAATTGTCAGTTCGTTTAGACCCCTTAAACCCAACGGATTAACCTAGTGAATTAGCCAAGTGATTAACTTAGGTAATTTAATTAAATCTAGGTTAACACAAATAAACAAAAAACAACAAAGCAGCGGAAATTAAATAACACAAAGATGTGATGACCCAGGAAACCACACCGGTAAAAACCTAGGGAGGATTTGACCTAGCTATCCTCAAGGTAAACTGAATCCACTATGAAAGAATCGAAGTTTACACAACAAGACTTAGACCACTAACATCTTATTGCTACCCAAGTGTAGGAAACTTACTACCATGACCCCATGATAGCTCCGAGATCCACGGACTCCTTCTTTCTTGAATTCTTTAGCAAATCCACAAGCGCACCTGCTTGTATATCTTTGTGCTCTTTTGATTCTGCAACTATATTGATTTATCAAGCTCTAGACATAAGTCTCGAGTTTGTAAACCCTAAGTGTATGTGAAGGTAAACACCTCTAGATCTCACAAAGAGATTCACAAACACAGCATTCAGAACTCTGAAGAACAGAACTCTGAGAACAGAACTCTAAAAACGTGGCTAGGGTTTTCCCTTATATACTCAGGGCAAAACATAAAACCCTATACATTAAATGGACTAGGGCTGAGTTGGAAAATTCTGCAGAAAAACGATCTGCCCGATTTTTGATCGATCGAGCCTAATTTTCGATCGATCGAGTTATACAGAAAGTGAACAGTAATTCTGCAAAACAACTCGATTCCAACTATACATTAAGACCCATACTTTGAGCAAGTCTAACCCAAGACTAAACATTGTTTTAATCATGGTTTGCCAACATTACAAATTGAAGTTCTAATACATTAGTTCCTAATTCTTAGAACCTAACAAACTCCTTCTTTGGCAATCCGTGACAAAACACAGACTTAATAAAAGCTCAAAGTTTACACATTGAAATAGCCCATTACAAAATAAATAGC
Source organism: Lithocarpus polystachyus (assembly GCA_033629205.1). Taxonomy (NCBI): domain Eukaryota; kingdom Viridiplantae; phylum Streptophyta; class Magnoliopsida; order Fagales; family Fagaceae; genus Lithocarpus; species Lithocarpus polystachyus. The sequence continues at coordinate 8,440,382 of CM066163.1, read as the reverse complement.
CACTTAAACAATTCAACCTAAACTACTATCTAACAGTTGCAAGGTAGACAGCAGCTCGACTGAAAACAACCTGTATATTCCTGTAACACTTAACAAACACATAAACGCATGTGTGGAAGAAACAAGGAATATAGAAAAGAACTTCTTGATTTCACAAAACACAAAATAAAGACATATATCATGAATAACATCATAGATATAAATCAATAAGCAATGAAGTATAGTGAAACAAGAAACATATCAGTAACCAATGTATCACAAAACATATATATCTCCTAATCAAGAGCCAAAAATGTAAATACAAGGTGAAGCGCCTAGATACAATCTAATAACTCCACAAGCTCCAAGGTATCACAAAAAGCTACAAAAGCTCAAAACTCCCCCTAAAACAAAAATCTCCTCTACAAAAATCTCCAAGATATACAATATGCACTCCCCCTTTTTGTGACGAATTGCCAAAGGGCACTCACTCATCATCAAAAGGAGGTGGAGGAGAACGATGAGAGCTCGCCAGATCAGCTCGCAAAGCACGAAGCTCATCAAGAATGTCCACCAATAACTGACCATGAGCCGCCTGAACGGTCACGACAGTATCCAAAGTCCGACGAAGGTCAGAAACCTCATCAAACGGTGGAGGAACATCAGCAGCAGCAGCAGCAACAGGATCAGCAGATGGCTCAGCTGCAGGAACATCTGTAGAAGAAAAAGGGGGTGAAGTGACATCGGAAGACTCTACCCTAGGACACTTAGAGCTAGCTCGAAGTTGAGCAGTCCTTTGCCTCAAAAAGGTAGCACCAATAGGAGCAATAATACGAACAGGCTCAGAAATAGGAAAATCATCTAGACCAAGAAAAAGGAGAATCCTATGAATGAAAACAGGAAAGAACAAAGCATGAGTCGTAGAGCTAGACCGATGAACCTCGTTCAAAGAACGAAGGAACAAATGAGGAAAACTGATAGGAGCATCAGTGACTAGCGCATACAAAAACACACACCGCTCAAGAAGGATGGTGTGGACATGAGAAATCGGCCACAAAGAATGACACGCTATCCTAAAGAAAAGATAGTGAAGCTCGAAAAGCTCAGCAGAAGTGATCCGAGGATCAGAACCCCACTGGATAGAAGACCCAGTGATGTATGACAAGACATCATCTAGAGGAGGAGACTCCTCATAGGGAAAAACAGGATGATCAACAATGGGCACACCAAGAGCAGCAGACACTACCCTAGGGGTAATGCGATACTCCACACCACGTAACCACACCTTTACCAAGGTGTCGTTATCGTAGACATGGATAGAGAGGTTCGAATAGAACTTTCTAATCAAAGAAGCAGGAGGAGGACGCTCAAAATCAAGTAGAGGTAACCAACCCTGACGCTCAAAGTTCCGTCGCACCTCAGGATCAACCTCATCTAAGATAACCCTACGCTCACCCCAAATTTGACGCCTAAGATTAAGGGTCTCATAGGTCTCTTGGTTCTGGGCACTAGGAAACCGATCACTATCGAAAGAAGGTGAAGGGTCAGAAATCCTACGGGCTCTAGTTTTCCTAGGCATGGTGCTAAGGAATAAGGAAAGACACAGAAAAAAAAAAAAAACAAAAACAAAAACAAATATCAAGGGCAAACTACAAGTTAGCACAGCATAAAATATAGAAAAATAGCAAATCTATATGATGCATGAGCATGAACAGCAAATGATGCATGTACTAATGCAGTAACAAGTTCAATTATGATTCAAATTAACAAAATTGGCTTGAGCATACAGATTAATTAAAAAATTCCCAATTTGAAAACCCTAAATTTTCAAAACATAACAAATTGATAAATTGATCAACACAACAGTTAATTGACACAATATAATGATCAAATATATCAATCCAACAAGCCAATTTCATCAATTTCAATCAAATTGAACAAAAACCCCAATTTTCTCAATTTCAAGCCCTAGAATTTCAAATTTTCCACAAAACACAAAAATAATCAAATTAAACCACTTGTAGTGCTTGTGTGTAGTGTCCCCACAAAAACCCATGAAAAATTTGAGAAAGAAACACTCGAAATCAATTCCAAATTTCCCAAAATAAAAATGCCGAAAATACCCAAAAATGCATGAAAATAATGCATGAACCATGAAAATAAATGCAAAGGGAGGGGCAAAAAGGTCGTACCGGCCTTGGGAGAGAGAGATTAGGCAAAAAGTTTGGAAGAAAACGACAAATCCACCCAAAAATAGCTTGACCGGTTGGTAGGGAGGAAAAAGTCTTTGAAAAGATTTTGAAAAAGTGAAAAGACACGTGAAAACTTCCCTTTTTAAAAACAACCAACACGATTTTCGATTGATCGAAAATTACATTCGATCGATCGAAAATAGCTTCAATTGATCCAAAGTCAACTTGGATTGATCGAGTCAACCAGAAACTTTTATGCTGATTTTGAAACATTTTCGATCGGTCGAAAATCAATTTCGATCGATCGAAATTCTGGAAAAAATAAAATTTTGAAAAACAAACCAATTTCAGGACAGTCACTTCTTAAAGCATCAAATTTTACCAGAAAAATGCATGAGTATGAGATGAGATGTTTTTCCAAAAACCCATGTTTTCAACCCAGATCTCTCAATGTAAGATTTTCTTTCAATACCCAAAAAAAAAAATCAAACAAGCAAACATGTTCTGCATCAAGTTCCAGAAATTCTCAAACTTGGTTAGTCAGGCCAAAAACACACACAATAACATGTACACAGTTTAGCAAAGAATAACTTGTGTAGTGTGTGCAACTAGCATAAGCAAGAGAAACATGTGAGGTGATACGCACATATTGATCAATCACAATTTCTACAAAATCCATCACATGAATTTGAAAGAGACTATTACTTAAAGAGTTACATCCTATAACTCCCACATCTCCTAGAATAAAAGCTTGCAATCATGTAAGTTTCTTGATTTGCCTCATTATTTAATTTAATTAATTAGAAACTTAATAAAATAGCCGGGATAATGTACACACCAATTTTATTTGAATTTGTGAGATTATTATAGCCCAATAATGTACACACCAATTTTAATTAGAGGCTACACCTTATGTTCTTTTTGTGCACGTGCTACACTTTCTCGATCACTAAATCTTACGATATGCACTAAGGTGTTCATAATTGGCTAATAAACAGTGGTGAGATGGTTATTTATGTCTTTCTCAATAATTTCAAGTCCAACAATCAAAAACATAAGACTTCAAGATCAAGATCATGTGATCAACAAATATAGCATCTTCCCACACAACATGCACAACAAGACTTTAGCTAGTAAAGTGCAATAATAATAAGTGCATCAAAGCTAAACAAGGTACATACATATGATATGTAAAATTTGATTGACCAACCTTGTCTTCAAATTCAAGAAAAAATAGCAAAAACACAATTTGCAAAAATTTTTTTTTTTTTTTATAAAAAAAACATCCTAGAATGAAATGCATGAATGTAATGCAATGCAAATCCTAGAAACAGAGGTCACAAAAGATAGAGCAATGAAGCACAAGGACCATGTCAGACAGACTCAATTAGATTGAGCCTTTTGCATCCAAAACTTTTTAGATGCAACTCTTGCATTGGAGTTATGATTCACTTTAGAATTCTGAGCAACTCCAGGATTGGAATAAAGGTTTAACGCCTTTACCAGTTCACCAATAAGTACCATAGGATCATGTGCTTGGGGCACAGGTACTTTAGTTTTATTTGCTCGCTTTGCAGCTTACAATTTAAAACAATTTGGACGAATGTGTCCAGGTTTTCCACAAAAATGACAAACTCATGCAGGCTTATCATGCAATTTGCCCTTAGTAGAAGTAGAAGCTCTAGAATGAGAAGCTTGAAGATCAACCCTAATCTTCCTAGGTGGAGTAACATCTATAGGCTTGATAGGTTCACTCACCGAGGGTTTGACAATCTCACTCTTAAGAGGTTCAGAAGAGGGAACAAATTTAGTGGAAGAAAATTTAGGCACAGAAATACTTTCCTCAAAACCTAAACCAGTTTTATCAGAAGGAGACTTTTGAATGCTCAGCATGTGATCAAGTTTGGAGCTTGCAGACCTATTAGTTTGTTCTCTAGCAACAGATAAATCAAGTTCCAAACATTTAACTTTATCAAGTAAAAGCATGTTCTCAGTTTTCACATTATTCAAAAGCTCATTTGCATCAAACAATTTCACAAGTAAATTTTTCTTTTCAAGTTCAAGAGATGCAATCTTCTTCAAGCCTTACTCAACATTCATGGCATCCTTTGCAGCAACTTTGCAAAGTTTATTGTAGGCTTCCTGTAAATCTGCATCCTCAGAGAGTTCCTCATCAGAAGGGTTCTCTTCAATAGACATGCTTTCATTAACTACCGTAGTAGCAGTGAAAGCAATGAAGTTTCCATCCTCATCACTAGCGGATTCATTCTCGGAAACTTCATCATCACTAAGGGTTACAGCCATAGCTTTACCCTTAGACCTCAAGTATGTGGGACATTCAGATTTTAAATGACCATACCCTTGACAACCATAACATTGTTGTCCCAAAGAATTATTAGAAGATTGACCTACTTTCTCCTTAGGTTTTTCAGTGTTATTGACCTTAGTGGGATCATTCTTCCTAAAATTTCTAGGTTCAACAGTGTTCTTGCCTCTTGCCCTTCTGTTATTGTTCCTAAGAAAGTTTCTAAAGTTCTTGGTAAGATAGGCAATCTCTGTAGCAGAGAGTTCATCATCAAATCCACCATCCTCAACATCATCAACAGACTTAAGAGCCATTGATTTGGATTTGTTAGTCTTAGGGAGGTCTAACTCATAGGACTGAAGAGATCCTACAAGTTCTTTAACAGGGATGGAGTCCACATCCTTGCTCTCAGTGATGGCAGTCACTTTGGGTCTAAAATCCTCAGTCAAAGATCTAAGAATCTTCTTAACAATTTTAGGTTGATCATAGATTTCACCCAAATTATAAGCAGAATTAACAATATCATTTAATTTAGCATAGAATTCATCAAAAGATTCATCATCATTCATTCTAATGCTTTCAAATCTAGTAGTTAATTGCTGCAATTTATTTATCTTAACTGCCTTTGTGCCTTCATGCACAGTTTGGAGGATATTCCAAGCAGTATGAGCAACCTCAACATTAGAGATTCTCTTAAATTCCTCCATAGAAACAGCATTAAAAATAGCATTCATAACTTTGCTATTAAAAGCGGCTGCCTCATTTTGAGAAGTTTGCCACTCACTCACAGGAGTAGTGGGCTTCTCCCATCCGTACTCAACGGAATTCCAAACTCTCTCATCAATGAATTTCAGGAATGCTTTCATCCTTACTTTTCAATAAGCATAGTTGTTTCCATCAAAGTGAGGTGGAACAACAAGAAAGTGTCCGTGTTCCATGACAACAGGGGTCAAGGATCAGCTAAAAGATCAAAGGATCAAAAACAAAAGCTACCCACTCTGATACCACTTGTCAGTTCGTTTAGACCCCTTAAACCCAACAGATTAACTTAGTGAATTAGCCAAGTGATTAACTTAGGTAATTTAATTAAATCTAGGTTAACACAAATAAACAAAAAACAACAAAGCAGCGGAAATTAAATAACACAAAGATGTGATGACCCAGGAAACCACACCGGTAAAAACCTGGGGAGGATTTGACCTAGTTATCCTCAAGGTAAACTGAATCCACTATGAAAGAATCGAAGTTTACACAACAAGACTTAGACCACTAACATCTTATTGCTACCCAAGTGTAGGAAACTTACTACCATGACCCCATGATAGCTCCGAGATCCACGGACTCCTTCTTTCTTGAATTCTTCAGCAAATTCACAAGCGCACCTGCTTGTATATCTTTGTGCTCTTTTGATTCTGCAACTGTATTGACAAGATTAACCTAGTGAATTAGCCAAGTGATTAACTTAGGTAATTTAATTAAATCTAGGTTAACACAAATAAACAAAAAACAACAAAGCAGCGGAAATTAAATAACACAAAGATGTGATGACCCAGGAAACCACACCGGTAAAAACCTGGGGAGGATTTGACCTAGCTATCCTCAAGGTAAACTGAATCCACTATGAAAGAATCGAAATTTACACAACAAGACTTAGACCACTAACATCTTATTGCTACCCAAGTGTAGGAAACTTACTACCATAACCCCATGATAGCTCCGAGATCCACGGACTCCTTCTTTCTTGAATTCTTCAGCAAATCCACAAGCGCACCTGCTTGTATATCTTTGTGCTCTTTTGATTCTGCAACTGTATTGATTTATCAAGCTCTAGACATAAGTCTCGAGTTTGTAAACTCTAAGTGTATGTGAAGGTAAACACCTCTAGATCTCACAAAGAGATTCACAAACACAGAATTCAGAACTCTAAAGAACAGAACTCTGAGAACAGAACTCTAAAAACGTGGCTAGGGTTTTCCCTTATTTACTCAGGGCAAAACATAAAACCCTATACATTAAATGGACTAGGGCTGAGTTGGAAAATTCTGCAGAAAAACGATCTGCCCGATTTTCGATCGATCGAGCCTAATTTTCGATCGATCGAGTTATACAGAAAGTGAACAGTAATTCTGCAAAACAACTCGATTCCAACTTTACATTAAGACCCATACTTTGAGCAAGTCTAACACAAGACTAAACATTGTTTTGATCATGGTTTGCCAACATTACAAATTGAAGTTCTAATACATTAGTTCCTAATTCTTAGAACCTAACAGAAATTATTTTGTTAGTAAGCAAGGTTTTGAAAATATTTAGAAAAGTAACATCTTGAGCTTTTGAGGCTCGAGTTCAGTGAAGAAACTCGAGCCTCAGTGGCTTAAGTTCTCACGGAGATACAAGGAGGAAGAAGAAGAAGAGATAAAGAGATGAAGAACCTAACCCACGAAGAATTTGAAGATCTGAACATGTACAATACACCAGCCAAGGCATGGGAGAGTGTCGATGTGGCTGGATCTGGACCTTACACGTGAAGTGGCTATGAGCAAGGGAGAGGAAACGTTGGCTACAAGATTTTATCCTTAGCCCATGCCAAGGGCGTGACTGTCTTGGGAAGGAAGTAAGATATATATCTAACATGGGTACTCAAGCACTCACAAAAAGGGAGATAGTGACCTCCTAAGGTTAGCAACTATAAAAACACCACTTATTGGTTGAGTGCATGTTGGACCACTTCAGGGAAACATGTATGTCACTATCACCTACAGTACTTTTGATGTCCCTTTTTTGCTCAAGAGTTGTTCCCTAGGCAGTGGCAAAGTCACCTACCCTCATGCCACAGTGCTGATGTTGGCGTACTCTCTCTCCTCTAGTCACCAAATAGTACCTTAGCTGTAGTAAGGTCCAAAATAAGAAAATAATAACTTGACACCTATCTTTGTACTCAGCCATATTCCTCAGACTATAAGAGGAACATGCAGCTGGACTATGAGGGTAAGAACCTAAGTAGATTTTTAGAGAAAAGAGTAGAAAGTTGATAAGGAAGTAAGGTAGAAAACAAGGTCTCTCTTTTTGAGGAAGAACATCCTTATTATACAAGAGATACCTCTTTTTACATACAATACAAAGCTAAACAGAGCAAGGATGATTCTCTCTTGCTCAATCTGTGGTTTTTCATCCCTTTCCTAGGGTTTTCAACATACATTTTGTGTCCACTTTACATTCTTCTTCTCTAGACATTATGATGTCAAAGCTTGCATATTTATTCACTCATGATCTTTTTCATCTAGATGTACTGCTAGATAGCTTATTTACTCTCCCAATATCTAACTTGCACGTACAAAACCCAACCTAGGAAAAATCTGAAGATCTGAAGAACCATCCCGAAGAATCTAAATATCTAAAGAACCCAATCTACGGAGGAAGAAGAATAACTCAACCCATAAAGGAAGAAGACAGAGGAAGAAGAACTCAACCCACTGAGGAAGATCAAAGGAAAAAGAAGATGAACAAAACAGGTGAATTTTATGCAACAAAACAGGAACTCAAGTATTTAAAGCTCAAGTTCTAAGTGGATTTTATGCATCTTGAGTCTTACAGACTCGAGTTGAACTCGAGCTTTAAAGTCTCTAGATACTTGTTTGCTACATAGTTTGCAAACATGACAACTAACTAAAATGTTTAAAAAATAAAGCTAAATACAAAAACCTTGATAACTTCTCCCCTGTCATCCCTTGCTTCGATAGCCAGTGCTGTGCAAGACTCGGCTTAGCTTAGCATTAAACCTTAGCATAAGCCGATTGATGGATGCAGTGAATGCCCATTTCGCCAGCAAATGAGTACCAAGAAAACTTTATCCTAATTCCTAACTTCTCTTATTACCATAGCTAGCTCTCATTGAGGATGTAGCTTTCTAGCAAGTATTATCACGTTCGAAAGTGTTTTTTTTTTTAACATTACCTTCATAACTTATATTAAATGATGAAAAGTAACCATTGTAGAAATACCACTGATGATGGCATACCAAAAAAAATCCCCATTTCGGCCGTGTTTAATTTGTGATATTGTGCTTGCAAGTTACAATTGTAAGTTTGTAACTGACAATACATGCATGGACATTCATGATTCAAAAAGCTATAATATTTACCAGATTACAGTAACACAACATGAATTGTTTTCTTTCAACTCACATGTTAACTAATTTTTTCAACCCTAGTAATCCGACCTAATCCACATAGTTTAAAAATGTATTTTAAAGTTATTGGTTTTATTTATTCAAGATCTTGATACTTGATTATGATTTACTTTGATATTTTGATAATTATTTTTTTATAAAGTTGGAATATTGTATCAAATTGTGTAAATTGTAATAATTTATTGAAAAATGAGTTTAAATATTTTAATAAGAGTTTTTTTTTTTTTTATTAGGCTTGAAGAATGACTCTGACTCGCTGACCCAACCCAGCCCAATCCTTAGGGATTGGTTTATTTTTAGAGCTGCCAGGGATTGTGTTGGCAATTTCTCAACCCAATGAAATCTGGCTGGGCTGAAAAATATCAGAAACCCAACCTTAAATATTATTGATAGTTTTTTTATATTTTTTATAAAAGTTGTATAAAAAAATTTTATATAATAGGTTATTAATAATTGTCTTAATGACATCTGTTAACATGACCCAAAATTAATAACGAGTATGACCGCAAAAGATTGGCACGGCCTGCTGGACACCGGATAGGTTATAAACTTATAATGGACGCAAGACATAAAAGTTAATGCAAAAAGACCATCGGCGCTTTGATTGTTACTTGTTCCTCAGTAGCACACTTGGATGATATCTGAGTGTCAATTAGCCCATTGTAGTTACCCGAAATGACAAGCCCACTTAACATATTACATATAGTATCTCTCTTTGCTCCCCCCAATGCAAAGATAAAACTTAATAAATCCAACTACATTGAAGTTTGGTGGATTCTTCTTTTTCTTTTTCTTTTTTCCTTATAGTTTCTTGTTAAGTGAGTATGACATTTCTTTATAATTTAGAGGTCATTTGGTCAATCCTACCAACGTAACCAACTTACTAAACCACATACTGATATTTGAATGAGAAGTACTACGTCTACAATATTTTTCACAACAAATCTTAGAGATAAGTTTTTACTAATTCTAATTTGAACTTACTATTAAAATTATTTTTTTACCTACTAACAACAGCCAGTACCAACATATCACTTAAAATTTATTATAAAAATGTTATAAAAATATTATGAACATAGAATTTCTCTATCCCAATTCTCAAAGCAACTTGGCCATGCATACATCCATTAATCTCATAAGTTTCATGGGCTTTTAACTTTAGGGCTCCTGTCCAACTTTGAAGCCCATCGCATTTGATATTTCTAAAGATGGGCTATGACTCAGTCCATCTTTAAGCATTTTCGAGAATAGACCAGGTCATATTATATAGCCGTTAGTTACCCACTATTGTATGTGTCCCCTTTTTTTTGGTAGAGAGAGACTTTGGATTCTTTTTGTTAACGGTAAGGAACTTCCCCACCAAAAGTATAGGTCACACGGCACCCATATTGCATTACCAACTGAATGCGACACATAGCCTAAGGTTTGCTTGCTCTTCCAACCGCCACTTCCCAAATTTCTCCTATACTTTTTACTTTTGACTCAAATACCATACATATCCTTATAACTTTTGCAATTTACTCTACCATGCATCAATTCAGTCTTACATTTTCTTCTCAAAAAAAAATTCAGTCTTACATCTATATCCCAATTTATTATCATTATTTAATAAATAAATAAAAATCAGTCTTACATCCTAAATAATTAGTTGCTGCATGTTGACCATGGGATGTAAAATAGCATTAGTGGTTGAAAAATTTACTAAAAAATACATGATTGATTAACATAATGAATAAAAATTCAAACTAGCAAAAATTTTAAAAAAAAAAATTGGAGAAAATCAATCACAGTTTAAGTATAATTTATTTAGTGTTTGATTAATTTAGTAAAATAAAACTTGTGATTTTTGGGTTTTAATTTTTTTCAAGTAAAATTTTATATTTTTAAAAATTTGAAATTGAGATGATCAGGAGGATGTGAAATTAAAGCATTTCAAAAGCTGTTGTGGCAATACAAAAGAAAAATCTTAAAGAGTCTCAATCAACTATAATTTAATCAATATTTGTTTAGTGTTGGGTTGCATTCATCAAATAAAACTCAAGATGTAGAAGTTTTGTTTGGTTTCAACTAACATGTAATAGTCAAACCAAAATAAGTATCACATAAAACTTGCAAATAAATACTTTACTTAATGAATATTAGCCACACACACACCAAAAAAAAAAAGACAAACTAGAGAATTTCTTAGAATAGACCAACCGTAATTTATTTAAAATAATAAATGTAATTTAATAAAATTTATTTATGTTTAGGTTACTTTACTTAAATAAAACTCATGATATATGAGTTTTAATTGGTTTCAATTAATGCTAATGTGACAGCACATGAAAAAACTTAAGAATAGTCAACTAAACATAATTTAATTAGTGATTGTTTGGAGTTGGGTTGGTTTATATCAAATGAAATTTATAAAGTTTTAATTGGTTCTAGCTAACGTGGAATAATATTTTTTTTTTTTTTTTTACAATTCTATGTGAAAACATTTTTATAATTAATTCATAAAATAATAATAAATAAAAATTCAAACCATATTGTAGGGGGCAAAAGCCCAATTTTAGATATTGGGCCGTGGGCCCGTCTGAGAAACCGTGTCTATCCGAGGACGGTAAACTACCAGAATGATTTGTTGTGACGATCCTTGTAAGAATATGACCAACATATGAACTAAGAGGAATTGTCTGAGGAAAACTATCTCTTCGGATAATCAAAGAGGAAGCTAAAATGCACACTCTAACACTTAATAAAATATTTTTGAGGATACTTCTGGTATATGAACATCCAACGAGCATTAAGATAGATGGAGGCTATCTGATACTATAAGAAAAGCTGCTACCACCGCATTAATGGCTCTGTAGCTAACCCTCTGGCCGCATTAATGAGGAAATGATGTCTGAACAGTGACTCTTAATCTTTACAGCTGTCGTGTAAAGACTTTAAGGGAAGTTTGATGGGACAAGTATCAAGGAAAAATCACCTAACTGGCACATGGGAGAAACTGGTATATAAATGGAGCTAGGAGAAAAAGATTCATTGAACAAGCCGGAGAAAAAGAGAAGAAACAACTAAGAGAGAGAGAGAAAGAGAGAAAGTTATAGGCATTCAAACAATTGTAAGAATATTTCTCCTCGGACCAAGCCGAGGACAACTTTATATAATATCAGCACTTCGTTTTTGTTGATTTGTTTACAATCACACTTTGACTATCAACTACCCTATTTTCGAGCCCAGTTTATTGAGCCCACTCTCTTACAAATTTATTGCACGGATACTGTTCATGTGTTGGGCCTAAGTTCATCTCACTTGAGAGCCCAACATTGCAAAATTGTGTCCTTACACATATAATTTGTTAGAAAAAATCAAGAGTATTTAATAAAACCTTGTTTAGAGAAATGAAGCATAGTTTTTAGAATTTATTTAGTATAAAGTTACATCCTTTAGTAAAAAAAAATCATACATCATGAGTTTTAATTGTACTTGGTTAAGCTGCCATGAGACTCATGGCGACACAACAGGAATTCCTAATGAATTGTCAACCAAGTATAATTTATCTAATATTTGTTTAGTGTTAAGTTACTTTATCCAAGTAAGACTCATGATATGTTAGTTTTAAATTAAAATTTTGACTTGAAAAAATTAGAGATTTCAATAGCAATAAATAGTAATACAAAAGAAAATCTTAAAGAGTCTCAATCGACTATAATTTAATCAATATTTGTTTAGTGATGGGTTGCATTCATCAAATAAAACTCAAGATGTAGAAGTTTTGTTTGGTTTCAGCTTTCAACTGACATATTATAGTCAAACCAAAATAAGTACCACATAAAATTTGCAAATAAATACTTAATGAATATTAGCCACAAAAAAAAAAAAAAAAGAAAAAAAAAGAAGAAAAGAAAGACAAACTAGAGAATTTCTTACTAAAAAAAGATTCGTGAAATATGTGTTTTAATTGGGATGTTTATCTCATATCGGTGGTGTATGTCTAGTATCCGTTATTTATTATCTTAGTTTATAACTATAAAGGTTAGGTCTTTTTGTAGTTGTACTCTAGTTATGTAACGTATTATAAATTCAGTTTAAAACACTATTATTATTTTCGTGTGTGTTCTAATAAGTATTATTGTTTACTCAAAATTGATTTCAATTAATGCTCATGTGTCGGCACATGAAGAAATCTTAATAAAAGTCAACCAAACATAATTTAATTAGTGTTTGTTTCGAGTTGGGTTGGTTTGAATCAAATGAAATTATACAGTGATAGACAAGTTTTAATTGGTTCTAGCTAATAGGGAATAATTTATTTTTATTTTTTTACAATCCTATGTGAAAATATTTTTATAATTAATTCATAAAATAGTAATAAACAAAAATTCAAACCATATAATTTGTTAGAAAATATCAAGAGTATTTAATAAAACCTTGCTTAGAGAAATGAAGCATAATTTTTAGAGAGTTAAAAAAAAAAAAGCATAATTTTTAGAATTTATGTAGTATTGAGTTACATCCTTTAGTAAAAAAAAAAGTCATACATCATGATTTTTAATTGTATTTGGTTAAGCTGTCATGAGACTCATGGAGACACAATAGGAATTCCTAATGAATTGTCAACCAAGCATAATTTAAGTAATATTTGTTTAGTGTCAAGTTACTTTAGCCAAATAAGACTCATAATATGTTAATTTTAATTAGTTTCAAATTAAAATTTTGACCTGAAAAAATTAGAGATTTCAATAGCTAATGTAGTAGCCAAGGTGAATTATCGTAAGAAAATTTTAAGAGCATTCACATCAGTCTCACAATTTAATATTTCAGTAAAAATTTATCTAAACTCAACTGAAACAAGCGTGCATTAATATTACTAAATTAATTAAAGTTTTTAAAGAGGATTGTCTCATCACTATATATAGTGAACCTCTATCCTCGCTAAATTAAATTTCAATGTTGATAAAGTATTAAGACTGAAGTATTTGTATGAAAATAATAAATAGCTAAACTAGCAAAAGTTGAGTTTTTTTCAATTAGTTTAACTAAATATTTGAAGAGACTGATGTAAATGTTGTAATACTTCTATTTTACTATTATTGCAACAATGACCAATTTGGCCTAACATATTGAATCTTTGAAACAATCCACATTCTTTTAAACAAGTGAAAATGGTGATGAAGAAACAATAAATAAGATTCTAACTTACCAAATCACTATTCGGTGTGCTGAAGATAATAATAAAATGATAAGAGTTTTTTTTTTTTTTTTTTGAGAATGATATATTTCATATATAAATAGGTGTCATGCAGTAAATCCTATATATTGCAATGGCATATGTTGATATTAATTACCTCATTAAGAGTGTCCTTTCGCATAAATAACTTTTTTTTTTTTTGATGAAATAAATAAATTTGTTTATGGTTTTTCATAGATAACATACTTTGTGCATAATTATCTAAGCTCTAATCCTATATATAAAAAAAAAAAAGGATCTAAGCTCTAAGGATTATTGTTTCCTTAAAGCGTAGCACAACAAACAAGCTATAGTAAGTTAGATCACATACCTAACGTACAAAATTCTTTTAGGATTCACTTCGTTAGTGTTTGATATACTCTGCCATAAGACATTATCATCATAAGTGGGTAAAGGGTCATTTTTTCTAAACTACAAGTGAAATGTACTGATTTCTTAAACCATAAGCAGATAACAAATTGTCAAATACCATATTTAAACAAACATTAACATCTTAGTCTTTTTAAATGAGTAAAGTGTTAATTTTTCTAACACTTCTTAATAAGTCGATAAAACATGAACAAATGTTAATTACTCATTAATAATATGTAAAATATATTGTCAGGAGAAAATTTTGTTGATAGAATTATTATTATTTTTTTAAATCACGAGCTCATAAAGGGAGAAATTTGATATTTTTACATTACGTACCCAATTTCAAAACTTTCTATGAATGAAATTGTTAACGATGGAGAGAATTTTCCCTATTATTAATCAATCTTGGGTCTTTGGGAATATTGCTCAATTTTATAGTTTAGTAGGGAGTAGGGACTGATTTTTAACTCATAATTTTTGGGACAAAACTCAATTAATCTAAAATTTAAAAATAAGAGTCTTGTTAACAGGTATCTTTAAGGCAATTATTGATAAATCATTTTAGAAAACTTTTAACACAACTTTTATAAAAAAATAAAAAAAATTGTCAAAATATTAATTAATTTTTCTTTTTTCATAAAATTGTTCAATAACAAATACAACATTTATTAATATTTTTCCTTAAAAAATAAATAAATAAACACATACCAAGACGATGGCACTATTGCAATTTCAAACCAGCAAACGTGGCAAATTCGGGAATTGGTCCAACCGCCCAGATTTTTCTCCCATCCCTTTCAAAACCAAAACGGTAAAAGGTTACTCACACACCAGCACTATCCACCGGCTATTACCGGTAACTTACCCGTTCCATCTTTACGTTTTTAAAACCTCGTCGTTTTGCGCCTTTCTCTTCACTTCTCTCCGCTCCTCTGTTTCTTCCTCCTCTCTCTCTCTCTCTCTCTCTGCTTCTAAAACCTGCACTCCATTCCTACTCTCACCAAAAATTCCTTGACCATTTTACCATCCCCCAAAAATTTCACTAACCAAACAGAACTTTAGCTTGAAGTGCTTACCATTGTGTTTTTTCAGCGCTTAAGAATCAAAGATTAAGGTTCAAAGTTCATAACACTTTGCATTTTGAAAGTGTTTCACAGTTTTTTTTACAAACCAATAATGTCTGTTGCTACTGCTAAACCGGTTTCCGAAACCCGGTCCATTCTCGGACCGGCGGGCAACAGAGTTAGGGTTTCGGAAGAACCGAAGCGGAAATCCGACAACAATACTATAAAGAAGCCACAGCGGCCGAAAAATCCGGTTCCGGTTCCGAAAATTCCGGAACCGGTCGTTCGGAATAACGGCTCGGTCGACAGCTCGTGCTCCTCGGACTCCTCGTCCAGCGGCGGTTCTTCGGCGAAGAAATCGGCGAGTTCTACGAAGTCGGTAAGGCGTGTAGGGTTTAAGGCTGCGAAGGTTGTGCCTGATAACGTTGTTACGGCTACACTGTCGCCACCGAAGATTTCGGGTCCTCCTAAACGCTGCGATTGGATAACAACTCACTCTGGTAAGTCAGTTGTGCTCGTTTAAACACTTTTTAACTGTTTTTTTTTTCGGAGAAACCTATAACATGTTAATACTATGAGTTAAGGAAAATGATTAAATTCTTAAAATTTGAGAAGATGTAAATATGATTGGACTTAGAGCCTTTCATTTTGTACTGAAATTGTGACTTCTGTAAATGATAGCGTGTGTACAGTTGTATGTTACAATCAGTGTACACCGGCATTTACCGATAAATAAATAAATGTCTGAATTATTTTTGATTGTAAGCGTATATGAATTATGATATGATATGTTGTAATAAAATTTGTGGTAACTTAATCAAGCATGAATTTATGTCACAAGATTGAGAGAGAGAGAGGTGTGGCGGCATGTAATAAATGTGAAAAAGGGGGGTAGGTGTGTCTGTGTGTTATGGTAAGGCATGGCATGGCATGCTATTGAATTGGACTTAGTTTTGCGTGTTGTCAAAGTACAATATTTAAAGTGTTTCCTTTTTGAACAGTTGAATGCCCTTTATAACATGAATCGTGTTAGTACATGACCGTGTTTAAAAACTGCGAACATCTGAGAAACTGTCTAGAAAGTCAATTAATGCATTTATGTGTAAAGAGTGTACATTGTGTTTTTTGTGTATAAAGAGGAACCAGAAAATCAAATCTGGGCTGTATTCAAAATTCACTGGCATTCATGTTTTTCCGATATGGCTGAAGAACAGAATGCTATAACTGGTTCTTATAACAGAACAAAACAAGCCCTTAAGTTTTTTTTTTTTTTTTTTTTTTTTTTCCTCTTCATGAGGTTGTTGCTTTTCACTAATAATTAGTTGTCACTGTTCACCACCTACACTAGCTTTACTTTGAGACAGTTGATTGGATCTGCTTTATGTCTTTCGCTTTCCCTTTTAAGCAAGATGGGTGGAGTGTTTCTTTCATATAGCATATTAGCATGGCATATCTTTATGACATAAAAAGAAAGATTTGACAAAGTTAATGAGACTTGGTTAACAAAGATGAATAGGACTTAGCCAATTAAGGGTTTATATATCATGTATAGCTGAAGATAGTAATCATTTAAGTGGCAGGGTTAGAAACTTTTCTTTGGGGGATTGTGGTTATGTAATTTTACACATAAGGATTCATTATAAATTGAATCTTATTGCTCTGCATCTAAAATAATAAATATCACAAAACTACAAGATGTTGTCAAATATCACACCACACAGGGTGTAATGTGTACCTCTTGGTAACTCTTGGTTTCTGTTACACCACTTAATAATTTTGTATTGGATTAATATTATTAAAATCTCACTGTTAGATTACACATCCTCTTTATTTTGAATCGTACATACCAATTGGATATTATTTAGCAT
Organism: Lithocarpus polystachyus; assembly: GCA_033629205.1. NCBI lineage: Eukaryota > Viridiplantae > Streptophyta > Magnoliopsida > Fagales > Fagaceae > Lithocarpus > Lithocarpus polystachyus. The sequence goes on along the minus strand of CM066163.1, from coordinate 8,423,192 downwards.
CTGATTAAGACTCATACTTTGCGTATAATTTTGAAGTACAAAAAACTTGAAATTTAAAAATTTTATAGTTGAAATAGTTACTGATCTCTTATCATCTTGATATTTTGGAAGCGTGGAGGGTATAGAGAGACAATGTAATCCAATGGTGAGTTTAAAAAATAAAAAAATCATCCAGTACAAAATTATTGGTGTAATATTAAGAAAAGTTACACCGGGTACATTGTGAACCCACCCAAATATAAATATATATCATCACTTGACATATAATTTGGGAGGATAAAGATTAATTTTTTTTGGGTATTGTCTATAAATATGCTTAGGTCAAATGGTATTTTTCCTAAGGATTACTTGAAATATAACTATATTACTATGAGAACAAAAAATTTGAGTGGCCATGGTGTACATGTGGCTTTGCTACTGAGTCGTTAATTATCTCTTTTTGGTGGGGATTGTGTGAAAAAAAATCCCAAACAAAACAGACAAGATCAGTAAACTAGTTACAATCAGCAGAGAAAATGGATTCACTTCTAAAGCTTACAGCAGGTTGTAATGTCAGTGTAGGATATTCATTGCCCATCCAAATAGTTGGAGTAAGCCATGCCCTTCTGGTTTAAAAGATATGGTACAGTATTGGCTTCATCTTGATTATACAACAGTGGCATGACTGCCATGTCTCAAGTGTTCAATAACACTACCAGAAAATTGACATGGTCAGTTATGATGAGGATGCATGAATGATAGATCAACCTCAACTTAAGTCATTTTTGTGTGTTTGTTAAGCAATAACCATGTATTTTTGAAGAGACCTAAAGCTAGTTAAAAATGGATGGTCTATTGCATCTAATTTTCTAATTGCAGCATTTTTCTATTTTGATATGATAATAATACTTTTTCCTCATTACATTTTTAACGAGTCTGCATATAGGTTTTTCTTTTATAAGTCAATTGAGATTGAAATAAATGACCTTATGTTAATGTATGCTTTAATTCCTGTACATTATGGGTTCTAGTTATGCATCCAATTCACTAACAAACTCTATGTATTAGAAGTAAAACCATGCTGCTATGTATTTCATTTGTAAGCTAATCTGATGTAACTCACCTAGTTGGTGCTTTTTTTCTTTGCCACAGACCCAAATTATACTTCTTTCCATGATGAGGAATGGGGGGTTCCAGTTTATGATGATGGGAAACTGTTTGAGCTACTTGTCTTTTCACAAGCATTAGCAGAATTAAGCTGGCCAGCAATTCTTAACAAGAGAGACACATTCAGGTTTTTGTTTCTGCTCCCTCTATTCACTAAAGCGTCAAACAGGGGGGGAAAAAGCTACATACAAATAATTTGACGTTTGTTTGTTGATTTATTTGGCAGGAAACTTTTTGAGAATTTTGACCCATCAACCATCGCACAGTTTACTGAGAAGAAGTTGATGTCCCTGAAAGTAAATGGCAGCCTGTTGCTATCTGAACCTAAGCTCCGTGCAGTTGTAGAAAATGCTAAACAAATGCATAAGGTAATAACTAATCAGGTCAAGGAAAATGGGGTTTACCAAGCAATGATTATGCATTTGATGTCCCACCCACCTCAAATTTCTACTTGATCGATTTTGGATTAAGAGTCAGCTTTTCTCCAATCTCCAAAATTTATAATCATTTTTTGTTTAAGGTAATAAATAATCAGGTCAAGGTTATGGGGTTACCAAGCAATGATTATGCAATTGATGTCCCACCCACCTCAAATTTCTACTTGATGGATTTTGGATTAAGACATCTTTTCTCCAATCTCCAAAACTAATAAACGTTGTTCTGATTTTAAAGCTTGCATAAAAAGGTGAATCTTGATTTTCCCTATGTAAGGTTTGAATCTTTGTCCTAACTCCTCTTTCGGTTCTATGAAATTGCGCAACAAAGTCAAAATTGTAAAAAACATTACTACCTTTTCCTGAAGACAATAAAGTAGTGTCAATGGTGGATCTATGTGAAAGTCTGTAACAACTTTCCAACCTCCAATAGTTATGAAAAATGTTAGTAAAACCAATTATGCCTTTTGCATTATTCTTTACATATCCATGTTATTTACTCTGGCAGGTTCAGCAGGAGTTTGGTTCCTTCAGTAATTATTGCTGGAGCTTTGTGAACCACAAGCCAATAAGAAATGGATTTCGTTATGCACGGCAAGTACCTGTCAAGACACCAAAAGCAGACCACATAAGCAAGGATTTGATGCAGAGAGGCTTCCGTTGTGTCGGGCCCACTGTTGTTTATTCATTCATGCAAGTAGCAGGAATCGTCAATGATCATCTCTTAACATGCTTCAGATACCAGGAATGTAATTCAAATCTCAAGAAGGATTTGAAACCCAAGATTGAGGATACACAGGTACTGACTGATGCTCTGGAGAAAACATGCTAATGAGTTGCCTGAGCTTTGATCTTGTCCTGACTAATCACACAAATCCAATTAATTAGGAAATTTATCATAAGAGAGGCGAAGAGCAAAAAGTCTGCATAGTGTCGTTTTTACGTTTTCTTAAATGCTATAAAGAAAAATTCTCCTTTGATGTTGTTTGATAGTAAATGCACCTTCACCTAAGACTTCTCGCATGTTTAGCTCATCTTTATAGTGTTAGGATACCATTTGTAAAAATTCTTGTTAGGGCAGATGCCACAAACTTGCTGTTCTCATCATTTGGTCTTCTGTAATTAAGTTCCATTATTATTATGTTTATTTCTATGCAATTTGATGGTTTAGTAGTTTATAGTGCCTTCTGTTGTGTCTGGTCCCCTCAAGTTTGAGCTACAATAGTGAAATTTTTGGGTGTGATGTGAAGAAAAGGGACTTTTTCTTTTCTTTTGGGGTGTTCTAAACGGGATACATGAGATCCCACATAAGTAAAGGTACAAGAAAAACTCGAGGCTCCACATATATCTCATACTGTTCTTGCTATTTAATTACCTCCTTTTGACGCCAATAGTTTCACACAAAAGTTAGCTTGTGCCTAAACCTCTATGTGACATGCTAGCTAATAAGAGACGAGTATGGGGTGCCTACAATGTGATCGCCAACTCATCATATAAATACTGATAATTAAGAACCCACCTCGAGAATAATATCCCTAAACCTTGTGCTGTGTATTGATAACCCATGTGAATGGTCTAGCATGTTGTTGTCATGATCTGCTTGAAAATGAGGCTGTTCCATGCTAGCCAAATTCCCCAAGTCACAAACGTGAAAAGTATTGGCTAGTGGAGGTATGGGGGGTTTGCTGAGTAGGTTAGGTGAGATTTAGAGGATACCGGTTTAAATATAGAGAAGTGTTACGTCAACAATATTTTCACAACAAATTATAAGCGGTAAGCTGTTATTGGTTTTAATTTAAATCTGCTATTAAAATTACTTTTTTTTATCTATTAATAGCAACCTGTAACAATCTACCACTTATGATTTATTGTGAAAATATTGTGGACATAACATTTCTTTTAAATATATCATGACTGATTAAGCTGCCGGATGGAAAGGATGGAAGTACTTGATTATGTACAATGTGTATTGAAGTTTCAGGAAGCTTATATCTTAAATGGTAAATTCTAGATTGTTCCAAAAATTTAAATTATTAAAAAATAGTGAATGCACCTTGTAATCCGATACCATGATAAATTACCAAGTGTCCCAAAATTTTAAGCAACAATTAGAAAACGGTGAATGTAACATCATTTAATCTACATTGGGCAATGCTGAGATCTTGCTGGTTGGTGGGTAATAAAAGACTGTTCGAGTTAGCAATCTGTTATGGCAAATCAAAACCCCCACCCAAAAAGAGTGAGTTTGGGTGGGGTTTTGATTTGCCATAGAATTCCAAGACCAAGAGAGGTGGGAGGGGCCACAGGGATTTGAAAATGTTGTGGGTTTTCTGGACAGTACTTAACTCGATTAAGAAATGCCATATTATTTGGCAATCAGCTTTTTAATAATTATTAATAATGCATGATCATTTTAGTGGAGGGGTCCTATGAGGTGGTGGTAACCAATTATCTGGAGCAAAATAAAAGCATGCCATGATTTGAAACCAATTCATCCCGCTAAGAAAAGAGTTAAGGCAAAGAAAGCCATGACTAGCTAGGTAGCCACATCACATGCCCCAAATGACAACGAAGTCGACTTAGGCTGAGCTATGGATAAGACCATATCCTTCATCACAGACAGCAGAAAATGGCCTTGTTAAACAACAGCTCTTTCATAAATTGGAATTCCCAAATTTTTTAGTTCTTTTATTTTAATGTTCCCACGTATGAAGGTATATGAATATGAGCATGAAGTGAACATGGGAAGGTATATGAATATGAGCATGAAGTGAACATGGGCTTTGTCGGCTCATCCATTATAAGGCCAACCACTTCCCAGGGCCACAAGACTATTAGAATGTCACAAACCATCCAAAATATGAGCTTCCACCCAACATAGGAACAGAATTGAAGCTGCCTGTTTGTGTGTGTGTGTGTGTGTGTGTGTGTGTGTGTGTTGCATGAACAAAATAATTTATGACCACTTGAAGTCTTGAACAATAAGTATGCGTTTGGATACTGCTTATTTTGCTGAAAACTGAAGACTGAAAACTGAAGAAAAAAAAAATATTTTTTTACTGTTTGCTACAGTATATGTCACTATTTATTGGCCCAAAATCACTGTTCATGGCCAATGAACAGTAACATATGCGGGGCTTAAAAAAAAAAACGCTGGAAACGTGAGAACGCGGCAAACGTGCCGCGTTCCGAAACAGAGCTTAAGGAATAGAAAATGTTAAGAGTCTAGTAGCTCAACTAGTGGCACTTTCTAGTACTTCCAACATAGGCGTCTAAGGTTTAAATCTCCCTCTCCTGTCGTAACTATTGAATTTTTTTCTTAAAAAAAAAAAAAAAAAAAAAAAAAGGAGGATAGAACAGTGCTTTTCTTAAAGATCAAACGTATAGTTTTGTCAGGTTGGTCTCAATGGTCCATAGAGGTGTTAGTACTTGGTAAATCCAATCAGAAGTAATGCATAATATCTATGGGTAACACTTGTTAAACATCACAAACAAGTTAAGTAATTATCACTATATAAAGGAATTAAACAAACTTAGAATTATAGTCCCACATTACAAGTTTGGTTCAGAGATATGCAATTCACAGTGAAAAGAATTGACTCTCAACTGCAAAATGCAGTTGAATACCAAGCTCAGTGAACCATGTACAAGCATATGATCTCTTTTCTTCTATTCTTCCCCAACCCAGATATTCCACAAGTGTACTAAATCTTAGCCTTCCCACTTCCAAGTGTGAGCTCCAGATCATCCAATCCTACCTCGTGAATCTTCTCTCCAACCCATGGCTTAACCTGTCCACCTCCAAAGTCGAACTCTGTACTTCTCCCCGTCTCATTGATTGATTTGTTGGTTATAATTTGCTGAGCAACAGGTCTCATAAGATTAAAGGTTGGAGAGGTTGGGACTGTAGATGTTGAAAGCATATACGCTTGGAAGTTCAACCATTGACAAGAATCAATGGTGGATGAATCAGACTCATCACATTCAGGTATAGTAGCTGGAGTATGAAGCTGACGGTGAGTTGGGCTTGCTGGGGCAGAAATAGCACCAAACGGGTAACTAAACGAGGCCATGGATTCTTTGGCAATGGACTCCCAATTGGGGATTGGCTTAGCATTTCTTGAAGTTGGTGATGAGAGTGGAGGGGTTACAGGGGCGCTGTTTGAGATTCGGAGAGGAGGAAGAGACGAAGGAATGGCATTCCGCAGCAATGGAATGAGGAAAGAGGAATTGTTGGCATCGTTACGAGATGGGCTGGGAAAGGAAGAGGAGGATGGACTGACTTGGTATGATGGAATAGGGCTCGGAAAGGATGAAGATAGTGGACTCGGATTTTGGGAAGAGTATGGTGTGATTTTGGTGGAAGCGCCTACAATATCTATTGGAGGTGGCCTGCATCCCTGTTCAAATACCAAAGGGCGATACATCATCAGCTCATGATCTATACATGGTTATGAAGACATTGCTGAAGTGATTTAGCAGCAATGACAAATTAAAATGGGAAAATTTTCATATTAAATATAAATCCTACACAATATAAGAGGGGTAATAAATAAACCCTCAACCTATATTAAACCCTACAATTTACCATTCCACTTAAATGGAATGAAATTTAAATTGCTAGTTTTAAATCTATAGAGTTTAATTTGTTACACACCTAAATTATAGGGATTAAAATGTAGTTTTCCCAAAATTAAATTTCCTCTTTCAGGATTTTTTTTTTTTTTTTTTTTCCCCCGCTGGAGATCTATTTGCCTGTCAAAATGATCAGCTATCAAATTAAAGAGCTTCTTTGATCCCATTTTTAGATTCCAAAATTCTTTTTTAGGATAGAAAGATTAAAATTTACTAAATTTGTAAAGCTATAAACTAATAATACAACCATGAATTCTGTTACTTGTCCAATAAGAACAACCTCTTCTAAAACTTATAATAACTATTAAACCAAGTTTTTTTTTTTTTTTTTTGAGGAAAGCTATTACTCCAAGTTAACACTGATCAAATATTGCAAAATGCAAATTCATCACTTCTAGAACAAACAATTAATAATACTATCAAAACTAAAAAAAAAAAAACAAAGAGGAAAAAACAGAAACAACTTTGATCCAAATAAAACAAGCCCATTTTTTCCCAAATCATGATCCACCCACAAAACCCACAACCCAATTAATTATCATTTCACATAGATCTAACCGAAATTAAAAGCAAAAAAAAAAAAAAAAAAAAAAAAAAATAGAGGAAGAGTTTAGTACCTTGCGATAAGTGGTACCATCTTCTTCAACAGTCCAACCAGCTTCAACACAAAGAGCCTTCAAGACTTCATTGTTATCACAGTGTTTTGGCAAATTGAAGTTTCCTTGAGCTCTAAGCCCAGCAAATATCTTCGCCGCTATAGCTCTCCTCCTCCTCTCTCTCCTCCTATTGTTCTCTCTCTCTCTCCACGACGGCTTCCTCCGTGTCACCGTCGCTGACGTCGCCCCATCTGACGTCATTTTCCGGCAACCCCACCACCCAAAACTCTCTCTGTCTGTCTCTCTCGCTCTCTCTCTCTCTCTCTCTCTCTCTGACTCTGTGCGTCTTTGTGTCTGTGTGTTTGTATGTGCGTCACAGAGGATTTAAACCCATGTGCTCTCACTCACGAGGAATAGGCTTTACCTTTTCTCGCTGTATGTGTAGAAGAATCTCTCTCTCTCTCTCTCTGTCCGAGCAAGTTATAATTTTCTTCACCTATTCCTGTGTGCGCGTGGATGTTTTGGTTTTCGTGGTCTCGTTTTGTGATTGGTCGGTTTGTGTTTAGTCTGACGTGGATTGTCTACGTGTGAGGTTGGGGTTTGTGAGTACTGTGTTTGTGAGTGCACGTGAGTGTATGAAAATCAGTGAGCGTCGATGATGCATGGAAATTTTTCATGAAACTGCCTTGTGGTGTAATTATTAAATATTGGTGTGGGGCCCAATCCGTTTTAGTGGGACCCACATGGGCAGAGGTGATCAGATCCGGTGATCAATCAGAGTCATAATCTGACGGAGTTCAGTGAGTTTTGATCTTTGATGGATCAGCAAAAAGTGAGGTAAGAGAGAGAGTGATTCATAAAAAGGATGTGCCATGTTGTTGCTTTCTTCTCTTTTTGAGTGAGAGAGTCAAAGATTTTAGGCTGAAAAAGATAAAGTTAGAATATGAAACTTTTATGAGTTTATCTGTTAGTGCTAATAAGGCTAATGGGACTTTCTTGTTGTAAATTCAATAAACCCAACCCAAATATGCGATATTTTTATCAAAAAGGCCAAATTTTGGTACAATTGGGATATTTTTTATTTTTTAATTAAATTAAAATACATTATTATATGGATCAATGTAACATAAATAATATAATTTTTTTTTTCATTACAATTAAATTCAATCTTTTTATTTACTAAGGATTTGTACTCGTATTGTGAGATAGATATATGGAATGCATAGTAACATACATCATCCTCTATGACCTTGACAATGGTCAAAAGTTTTATTCTCTTCAACTAAAGCTTTATTCAGCAGAAAAAAAAGTCATAACTTTAGCTTGGGCTATAGTTGCGACTTGCTACATGTAACTAAAGTCGCAGCCTTTACTCGTTTAAAGCGGGTAAAAAAGCAGTGTATACTAGGTGAAGGTCATATAATTCTTGACCTAATTTTTAAGTTCTATACGTTTTAAGAAAGTGGGTTCCAGTTAACTCAATTGGTAAAGTCTTTGATTGTTAAATAAGAAATTTAGGGTTTAATTTCAGCCTTAACAAAAATTGATTGGTGTCTTGGTCTGATAATATAAAGTATCATTAAAAGTGAACGTCATAAGTAAGGGTGGCAATTCGTGTTCGCGTGTCGGGTTCGTGTCGTGTCAACTCATACGTATCCGACTATATGGGTCAACACTAACCCAACCTGTTTATTAAACGGGTCAAGATTCCTCAACCCTAACACGACCCATTTATTAAACGAGTCAGTCGTGTCGACCTGTTTATCTAATTTTATCAAAAAAAAAAAATTTATGAAAAAACAAACAAATAAATATTTTAAATATAAAATTCAAAATTAATGAGTAACTGCATTACAAATAATCATTCAAAACTAAAGCATATCTCAATATCATAAATAATCAATCACAATATGTCAAAGAAAATAAACTACAACAACTAATAAGTTTATATAGCTAGGGTTTGAATGGTATATTGGTAAAATTTTATTTAATTAAACAGGTCAGACGGGTTAAACGGGTTCTATAGGTTGAACCCTAACCCAACCCGTTTATCAAACGGGTCCGTCGTGTCAACCCGAATATGACACGAACCCATTAAGTCTCAACCCATAACCTGTTAATTTCGTGTCGTGTAGTGTCGGGTTCGCGGGTCGTGTCCAATTTTGCCACCCCTAGTCATAAGTTGAAATTAAAAAAAAAAAAAATTTTAAGAGAATTTGATGTTGAACCTAGCTTTTCTTATGCAATCAATTCTAGTCTTCTAACCAGTTTATGCTATTGTTAAAACATTTTGTTGCTTCTGAAATCTGAAGAGCTATATAAAGAACTATATGTTATTTGTTAGAAATAGAGAGTAACCCAAAGAAGAAGTGAACCAGCAACAAGGCATTCAAGTACTAGAGAGTAGAGAGTTAAAAATTAATCGAAAAAGCATACAAACTTTCAAGTTTTTAATTTGAGAGAGACAAGTATCACCGTAAATATCTCTTTTTAAGTCCATGAGATCCAAGCAAGGGCTTAAAAGAAATGCTATTGTTGCCAAAAATAATAGTTTCATTTAATTATTTTAATTGAAGGATTCAATAAACTGGATATCTTGAAATGATTATTAAATGTTCGGAAGTAAGACCCTTGGCTTTCATAGAAAATGTTTCCATGTTTATAATAGTTTGTTTAATTATTTACGAAGATACTTTACACATTGTATTTACCCTTTATTTTAACTTTTTTAATTAGATTGGCATAGTCATAGTCATAGATATGTGAATATGGGCTTATGTATCTTTTATTTTTGGGTCCATAATGGGATAGACCAACATTTTGAACACAAGAGAAGCCCCTACCCTCACCATGATAAGCAACATTAGCCCATTTGATTACTCTCTCTCTCTCTCTCTCTCTCTCTCTCTCTCTCTCTCTCTGGGGTATATTAGGACAGATGCTGTAATTTTTTTAGTGCATTTAGTAATTTCTAACATTACATATACATGTATACCAATTAATTATTTTTTATTTCTTTATTAAAAAAACTTTTTTTTTGGGGATAAATGCTCCCTTAGATTACTTTGTATCTTTATAAGTATACACTCTTTACCTGTAATATATTAGCATAAACAAAAAAAATTTTGGAAATTGTTATTTTGGAAGATTTAAAAAATATATAATTATTGAGAATGAATAAAGGAAGAATAAAGAAATATTAAAAAAATGAATAAAGAAAAAATTGGAATAGAGAAAGGATAGCAAGCCTATTAAAAAATTGTATTTGAAAAAATAGGTAGGCAAAAATAAAAAGTAACTAGTGACTCTCCAAACAGTATAGAGCCCTAGAGATACTTTACAATTTCTTGCTTGTACTTCTGTATTTTGATGATTTATTATTTATTTTTTAAATCTTTTAACCTAATGTAAAGTAGTATATTCTACATAGACTCTTTTTAACATAATGTAAAGTAGTAAACCAAGTACTACTGGAAACCCTAGGTACCCTACCTTTTTGCATTTGGAATAATTGGGAAATTATATTCTTATTATATTTATTTGTTTTCCTGGCAAGTGTTACTTTTCATTTCAAATGCTTGAATTGGGTCCTATGCCCCAATCCTTGGTTTTAGATTTAAAAATACTTTAGTGGAACACACCCTTCAATAATATTAGTAGATAACTTCATTTTAATATTTGGTATGTGATTATGTTTTAAGTTCAAAGTGTTTTCCATCGTGAACATGATGTCCTTTTTATGAAATATATATTTGATTACCTATAATTAATATATATATATATATAATATAATATTTTTGGTATGTGATTATGAATTTAGTAGATAATGTACCTTAAATTATCTAGTTAAATGTTCCTTACAAATAAGTATAACATGTTTTCTACATAAATTTACTAGTAAAGTCTCTGATGGTTGAATAGAAGATCTAAGTTCAATTCCCGCTTATACAAAAAACCGATTAGTGTCTTAGTCTGATGATAAATAGCTATTATCAAGAATGAACACTATAAGTTAAAATTCTTAAAAAAAAAAAAAAAAAAAAGTACCGACTCATGATGTAAAATTTCTAGAATTAGACAGGAATTTAAACCCTAGAATGGAAGATTCTAGGACCAAAAAGCACCAAGGAGTTTGTTTAACCATTGTCCTGCAAGGCTGCAACAAATTGTTTTTCAGTTACTTTTCATTGACAAAATTTGGATCTTTTATAAGACAATAGTACGATCTTCAATTCTTCATGCCAGCAATATCATTACAATCCAATTTGCAACCCAAAAATGAAAAATAAAAACATTACTATTATTCTCAAGTACAATTGTCTTAACTTCGAGGTAAAACGTAAACCAAGGGGCAAGGACCTCATCGACAAAATGAAAAGTTGCTGTTTGGAAAAAGCAGTCCTTAAACAATCTATAATTGCAAATTAACCACCTATTAAATAAAAACGAATGAACGAACAAAATTGAGAGCAATTTATGACTATCATCCTCCTTCATGCAAATGTGCTAACTTCAATGCCTCCACATAACAAAGGAAAATACAATCTACTCGCACAGCACATGAATATTCTCCTACTCACTCACTAGATATACTACATCCTCATAGACTTAAAACATGGGCATCCTGGACCTCGATCGAGGCAGAGGCACGAATACAGATTCCAAGTACTGGCAGTGGTTGGCGCTTCATGGACACATTATTTCAAGCGGAACTCTTACCCATCCAGCTCATTTAATCACAATAACAAATCAGCAAGAACAGGATTTGCATCTTTCAAAATGCACTTAAATAAGGAACTAATGAACTATGTTTGAGGACCCCATAAGTTTATGTTTGCCCGGGTGCACCACTCATCAATCCCTAATAAAATATCTCAACTCCTGAAAATGAAGCGGTTCATTCCCCCAAGAAGTCCATCCAGAAATCATTTCTCTAGCAAATAGTTCTATACATCGAGCCGGCTTGAACCCTGGAACATAATCCATCAGCAACCCTAAACAAAATCAACAAGCAGATGTAATTCAATGGTTACATAGATTCTGTTAAACTAGTTAAAACAATGGCCAAAAAGTAGTTCTCAATTAGAGAACAAGCTCATGTTGTTCTAAAAGAAACAGAATATTCAACTATATCCTGAGCTGGATATAGCCACAGACTAAAAATGATCAAAACAATAACAAAATAATTTAACTAGAGATTTTATAAATTAGGAAAATGAGTAAATTTTGAATATATATGGGACAAAGTTTATATACAACCCCGTCTGGAGGAATTCCTCCAAACTGGGTTAGGTGGCACAATGAAAAATTGACAAGTGCATTTTGTCATGTGAGAAGCACATGACCAATAAATTGAATTATCAGACACAAACCAAGCTTCACCTTCTCCTCCTACCCTTTTCTCTCACTGCCCTTGCAACCCCTAACCCACTTCTCTCTCCACTGGTGCCTTACAAACCCAACCCATGTTCTCCTCAGCCCCTAAAATCCACTTTTTGCAAATACACATTTCATAACTGTTCACTCTTTCTAATCCTTACCATGGCTCAGTCAAATCCCCAAAACAAGAGCCCCAGAATCAAAGAAACATCCCCAGAGAGAGAAATTTGAGGTAGAGAGAGATATGGGAGATTTGAGGGTCAGGCTTCAGAGAGAGGATGGGGGTTTAGACTTGGTCAGGCTGAGTTGAGACAATAGTGGAGTGGCACCCTCTGCTTTAGATCAAAGAAAGAGAGTTGGTCTGTGAGAGGAGCTTGAGACTCGTTCATGGTAGTTCAGCTTTAGAAAGAGAGAGGGATTGATCTTAGGAGCCACTGTCGGTGGCAGTGGCAGTGCTGGTAGCGGTGGCAGTGGCGGTGCTGGTAGCAGTGGCAGTGACGAGCGGCATGCAACGGAAGTGAAGGAGTGAGCTCGATATAATTGGCCATGGAGGCCCAATTTGGGAGTTTGGGAGAGAGGAGATAGAACAGATAGAGAGAGATATATATGTTCTAGAATGGGGGGGTGGCTGACTACGTAGGTAAGACTTGTTTGGGTCTAATAAACACACTTAATTGGCCAGTGCTTCTCACATGACCAAAGACACTTGTCATAACCCAGTTTGGAGGAATTCTTCCAAAGTTCGTTGTATATAAACTTCGTCCATATATGTATGATATGCTGCTGGTTTAATATAATAAACTCATTATGTCAAGGCAAAAGTACCTCCAACTGGGGGCTTCCTTGAGTAATCTCCAGGGATGCTAATAATTATCTGATTATCTTGTACAGGCTTAGATTTTGACAGGCATTTAGAATCCATGGCCTGCAAAGGATCAAAATCACAAGTGGCAAACATATAAAAGAATCAAAAACAAAGACTCAGAAGGTATCAACAATTAAAATGGGACTAGCTGCATAATATAGGCTCACCTTCCTATGGCATTGGCCCAATAAAAGGCATTCGTATGGTCTATGATGAAAGAGGTCTATCTCATTAATCATCGAGCCATCTGCTTTCACCTACAAGACTCAAGTTAAATCACAATTTGGCACAATATGTCATATATTCATGTTAGTTTTCTCCCCTGGAATATGTGTAGGTGTGTGTATTTTGCCAAGCAGTACAGAATGCAGACCCAATTTGTCCCAGTGAAAGATGACTTTTCAGCTTGTTCTCGAACTAAAGTTTTAATTTAAATACTTCTGAGCTGTTTTGACCTTTTCCAAAACTTCATTTACATGCATGTCTGTGTATGTGCCACAAAAAGAGAGAGAGAGAGAGAGAGAGAGAGCACTAATTCATGAAGCAATAGATACTCTGAATTACAGAGACAATGAAATTTTGGAGTTCCCGAACTCCAAGAACTAAATAACAGTTAAAAGAGACTAACAAAACTCCAAATATTAAATTTAAGCATTGTTGAGGAATCCTTTTAACCCATTATTTTTGGGAAAGGGAGAAGTACAATCAATGCTAAGAACAAAGGAGACATTCTGTGAAGCTTTTTGTTCAGCAAATCATATGATTCTTCTATCACAAATATAAAATCTCAGAAACAAAGAAGAACCAATATGGCAACCCAATGAACTTGCTAAATTGCTCTTCAAAGGTTTAAATAATTATGAGAAGTTTCAACCTTTCTCAAAACTTGGCTTACAAGGTTTACACCTAATCCACGACAGCATGCAGGTGTACATGCCCATCCGTATGTGTGCGCATGTTGGACTTTGTACGTGCATGCATGTGTGTGTGAGAGAGAGAGAGATTCATATTGTTTCATAAAGCAATTGAAGGACAAGGACTGGCATATAATGAAATACTAGTTACAAAAACAAATATGATCTTCTCCCTTTGTTTTATTTTTTTCTAAATATGATAGTTATTAATAGTCATTTATTATGATTATGCATGCCTATGGAACTAATTATTTTACCATTTAAAGAAAATATGACGTGAAAAGATTTGAAAATATGTGGAAAGATTCTAATGAGGTTGTAAAAATAGGAGGTTTTATAGATTGGAGCTCCCAAACTCCAAGAACTAACTAATAGTTCACTCCAAAATTCAATGTAAGCACTTTCTCAACAAATAAAATAAAATCAATGTAAGCATTGTTGATGGTCCTCTTAACCCATAACTGTTGGAGAAGGGAAAAGTAAGGTAAAGGCTAACTGCATGATGTATATATATATATATATATATAGAGAGAGAGAGAGAGAGAGAGAGAGAGAGAGCACCTTCAACCAATAAAAACTGGCCACATATCTGACTCCCCAAGCAGGAAAGAGCTCTTTCTCAACAAAACCACGCAATTTCTCTCTATTGGTCACCCACAAGGCTACAAGTGCTCCATCTGTGTGAGTAAGTTGCTTGATAGGAAGCGATAAGAAATAATGGTTGGGCAAAGTTGGGTACCTATTATGATGATTGAACCAAAAAACAAACATAATTGTTGAGAATAATATCCCTTATAATACTGTTCAACTTAGACTTCAGTCACAAAAAATAGTAATTCCAATCTTGTAGCTCATAAAATGTATTTAAAACATTAGGGTTGTGAACGAACCAAACTATTCATAAACAACTCAAACTCAGCTAAAAAAAAAGCTTATTTATGTTCTTTTTAATTATTTATAATATTAAAAATCGATAGTTACAATAAGGAGGATGAGAGATTTGAACCCTAGACATCTCCACTGGTACCAATAGGACTTGCCATTTGAGCTACAAGGCTCTTTACTATTTATGTTCATTTATAAACAAGCCACGCTTAGTCTTTATTTTGAGGCTTGTTTCGTAAACAAGCTGAGCTCAAGCAAATTATTTTGTTCATGAATATAGAGCTCAACAAACCAAAACTTAGGTTAGATATAGCCTCATTAATAAGGTTTGCCATAGGATTTTGCTTGAAAACCCCACAAAAATCCATTTATGTGAAGGATTTTGGGCCAACCCCGTAAACATAATTCCTTACAGCTCTTTAGTCCTCCCAACATTTTTTAAAATAAATAAACAACGAAAAATTGTTTAGCTAACCAAAAAAGCAAGTCTTAGCTGTCAACAACTTAAAGACCATAGTCAACAAAGATGCCATTAACAATTTTTAAAAAAAAAAAAAAAAAAAAAAAAAGAAGAAGAAGAAGAGATGAACGAAGAGGACCCACAATGATAAAGGTTTCTGCATAGTTATCACTCAAGACTCTTTCTCCATCACCCATGGAAGACAACCCACACCTAGTTCTGTCAAAACCATTTCAGTACATGGGTTTGTCAAAATAAGTTACTAAAGACATTTTTTAGCATCTATAATTGCTCTTTTCTGAGAAGAGACAAGATAGAAAATTCCATCATTTGCCTTCAATGTTCATATCTTTGCTGTTCTCAACATATCTATGTTGTGGTCATCTCTTTGGCTGATTATAGCAAGCCAAGCCAAACTAAAACTCGAGCTTGGGCCAAACGTGATCAAGCCGAATCTAAACAAGATAGTGAAGCTTGACTAGAGTTTTCATCAATACTCAGTTCAGCTTGATTACTGCCCTATTTAGCACAGATCTATAATTGCTATCAATGTGAAATTCCTCACAAGCCATATGAGACTCTAACATGAAAGGATTAGAGAAAACAACAATTTTCAATCAGTCATCAACCACTACATTTTGATTCATGTACTGATAAAACAAATCTAATAGTACTAAGAGTTTTTATCTGCTTGATAAAAATCTGCTTGATCTGTCAATCAAACAACTTTTTGGATAAAGTAAAAGAAGAAAGAAACAACTTATATTCTCAGTAGAGTAGTTTCCCTTCAAAATTATGCAATTGACAAAATTAACCTTCTCTGAAGTATATGAAGTGCCTTGTTTTTGAAGGAACAGTTTTTATGATATATGTTCCAGATACAAGAGTGCATTGGCTGGAGAATCATTAAAGAATTATCAACAGCTTGAATATTTTGTAAAGCAAGAGAGCATGTATATTAAGCAAAGAATGTTTGATACCTTGACTTCTGACGGGCACTTCCATTTTCCCATGGTGGATCAATCACAATAAGATTGAAGCCACAACCAGAGTCAGCTGCATAAAAGATTAAACATCATATAACACGTAGAACTAACAAGACTTTTCTGACTTAATCAATACTTTGCCAAAAATTAATAGACTCTAAATGAAATTACCAACTTATATGATATGGTACAGTGATAAGTTAGCATTAAACCAAACCAATTGGGTCAATAAAAACAGTGGTTCATGAAAGGTGCACATGTGTGCATTATAAAGTATAAACAAGTTGAGGATCATTCCCACTAGCCAATAATTTCCACATCACAAGTCTTGCAATTTAAATGACCATGAAAAGCTTGTGATTTAATTAAACACAGAGAGGACTACAATTAGAAGGAAACGTAAATGGGTGATAATTACCAACTAGGTTGATTTTCCTTAGCAATTATCTTGGGGTTCTTAGCTACAGCCCTAGGCTGCTTACCTTTTTAAGAAGTAAAACTGTAAAACTACGATGCTAACTTTAAGGTAGACGCAACAAATAATTAACTTCTTTATGCAAACATTACCAGGAATCAGGTTGTGAATCTGCCCGAGATCAGACTTCCACATGACAACAGAAAACAAAACATATAAAGATGTGTAAGACAAACTTGAACTGAATGTAAGTATTTGAGCACACATGGCAACCCTACTGGGATATTGTACATATGACATTTAAAAAGCATATGATTCAACTAAAGATCAAATTGAAACAATTTTGAAAAGTGCATCCTAATGGTTCAAATGAAAACAGGGTCAAACATTGGAGAGAGGGGGGGGGGGGGGGGGGGGGTGTATATATATATATATATTCATCTTTTCTCAGGAACTAAAAGCAGAAAATGTGAACTTAGACACCTCAACAACCAAACAGAACAGAAATATTTTAGGGAGTTTTCCTTCATGATAAAAAAGGAGTAACAAGTCAACATACCATGTAGAATGAGCTCTCTCGAGGTATTACATATTGACTGTTAAGAAATTCAGCCTCGACATCATCACCCGTCTCATTGAGAACTAAGTTATCAAAGATAGGAAGCACTCTTTGTTCACTGTATTGCATGATTGGAGAACCTGAAAATCAAGAATTGAACATAAGTTGGCAGAACTTGGGGAAACAATGTCACATGAAAACTAGAACACAAAATTCAAAAATATAGTCAAAGTGTCAAACCCACCTTTTACAAGCCACTAATTGAACAAAATAAAGATAATTAAATCAATTCTAATAGTTACTAACAATTAGGACATTATGAAATCAAAACTTCTGCAGATATCTGAGAATCAACTGCAAGAAATCTGTCTTTAATCACTTATCCCACAGTAAAAATCAAGACAAACAACAGGAACTAAATACCTGAACCGTGTGTTTATATGAAAAATTTGCTAATCACACTAAAATTCACAAATGATAGGATTCACATTCCCTTCATTCGAAATCCCAGCAATAACTAATTTCATTGTTTCAATATAAAATTCATACCCAAAGAAGTCTCAATCATCTGCACCAACAAAAATTTCACTGACCACTACTATATAAAATTGATAAGATATAAAGGAGATTATCGCAATCAATGATCAGAAGCTCAACTCTACAAAGCTGGTTTTCTTGAATGTTTAGAAAGAGAAAGTTGGGACCCAGAGAGAGAGAGTGTTATGGCCACCTCAGCCACCTATTGTGTTGGAAAGAGTAAATAATGGCACCCCACACAGGAAGACAGATGGTTTTACTTCAGAGGGAAACCAATGCCTCCAAAGCAAGCTTTCAGGCATGTTTTGAAACAATAATTCTCACCTATTCATTATTTTGTAACTAACCAATACAAATAGCCTTAACTTGATCAAATAATCCCATCTAAGCTAATCCTAGCTGATGCGGTCAAGTATAAATATTTATATAAATCTTTATTTAGTAACTTGATAGAAATCACAATTAAGAATACAAAGTTGGTATCAAAGTCTGGGTATGGACCAACAAGTGGAGCAATATGAGTAAATAGTTCCTCCGTCATCTCTAGTCAGTACTTAGTAGCATGCAATAATTCATGGAGAGATTTCAACAAGATCATGTCTCCGTCACAGACAAGGAGAGAACTTGCAAGCTCATGCAACGGCAGTCCAAGAAATGTTTCTAAGACATCGAGGGAAGACACTAAAACCGTGGCTACCAATAGTGGCCAAAGCTCTTACAAATTTATTCTGTTGCACTTTTGGGCGGAAATTGGAAATAAAGCCTCAAAAATCCCCCTTGAAGTATGAAACTTCCACCCAATAACAATAACTTATTATAAAATATAAAATTTCACGATGTGCACAAATTCTGCCCAAAAATTCCTTAACCAAACACACAATAAGTAAATATATCACATTGTTTCGGGTTTTTGCTAAAAATCAATAAGCCGAAATCTCTTTTAGTCAATAGGAAATTTTGGTGAATTCATATAAATAATTCAATCCTCATTTCCCTACATATTTCATAGTTATAGGAACATTCTTGATAATGGAACCGACCTCCATCAGCATTTGGCTTCTCATGTTGATTGAAATTAAGAGTAATCTCATATAGAGGGGCTTGCCACACCCGTCCCAATTCAACAAAAGATTGTTCCGGAACACCAGGCAAAACTGAGTCCCCGCATCCTCTCGAGGAATCAAAATCACTCCGCAGATTGCTCATTACATCCAATAGATCAGTTTCTCTCATCAAACATTCATGCGCCTTCAGTAACAAAGGCCTTGCTTCCTGCAACACACACACAATCAACCTCACAATCCTCAAATCATATCCAGAACCGTCTACAACAAAACGAATAAACCCTGCACCTAACCCTAACCCTAACCCTAATTTCCCCCTCTTCAACAATATGTTTCAAATAAAAAGCCCCGTTTGTTTTCTAAAGATAGTTTTCCAAGTTACAGTGTTTGGCAGCATCAAAAAAATCTTAATAAAAATTAACGTAGCTTATTTTCAAGAGGTTGTTTTCGGCTTTTATTTTTCAGAAACAGTAAAACTTAAGTACAGTTTCTTAAGATTCAAACACATGCACAATTATGTTTTTAAACTTAATTGGGAAACCTAATGTACCGCACCTAAGTTTTGTCATTCTGGAATACAATTAACAATCTCAATCTCAATCTCACAGTTGCTCTCTCATGTTTTGAAATATACAATAAATATTACTAATTTTCTGTGCATACCAAATACTAGAAAACGCTTTCCAGCTCATTTTCAAGACTGTTGCCAAACACAGGAAAATAAAAACAATTTTCCAGGAAATGCTTTTCTTGGAAAATTGACTCAAACTGCTTAAATTTCCTACAATTTTCTCGGAAACCAAAAACGGTGACGTTTGGTAAATACCTGGTGTCGTTGATCGGCGATTTTTTCGCGTTCATTGAGAGCGTGAGGCTTCTTCTTCTCCTTGCGCTTTCGCTTTCTCGAATTGGATGAAACCTTGGATTCTTGACCCGCGGGTTTGGATTCGAAGAAGCGAGGATAGTACGCAGAAGGAGAAACCCTAAACCGGGTGTATGAACGGTTCATGGCTCGAACCGGGTCGATGAAAACCGCGTTCGAGTTTTCGAACCGGTAGATACCGGAATCAAAGAACGTTGATAGCTTATCGGTCATTTTCGGGTCTTCCGTCAACTCCGACTAGGGTCTTGCCCTTGCGTCCTTCGTAGCCTGTTGTCATAGACTCATAGACATACTTGGGCCTGTGGCCCATTAACCCATGGACCGTGCAATGCACACAAATATTTAATATGATAGTTATTATTTTTGTATATAGAATTATATAAATTCTAACAATTATCATGAAAGTGAACGTAATTGATGTCATATAATAACAAAATAAGTAAATTAAAATTTCTTAAAATTCAAAAAAAAAAATTTCGTAAAATTTTTTTTATGTGTTTAAAATTTGGCCAAAGCAAAAGCAATTCATTTAGCAGAGCAATACTATTTATTGACTAAACTATACTCTCTTACAAATTTTAAGAGAGTATGGCATTGAGGAGATAGCATTAAGGACAAGTATCCTTCTCATTTCATTGTTTTTGGGGTATGTACAACAAAAATAACGGCTCTAATCTTTAAATTAAAAAGAAAATAAAATAAAAACTTTAATTCTTGAACACTGTCATGGTTTAGAATATTTGAGTGGTTTATTATTATTATTATTATTATTATTATTATTATTATAAATACAATAGGATTTCAATCTATGACATACGCTTCATTATAATTATTTTTTTACCATCAAACACAAGATTAATTTAGGACTTTTTTTTTATACAAGATAAAATTTTTACTCTAATATAATCTAGGTGTATATGTGTGTGAAATTCCCTCCTGAAGACTTGAACCTCAGCCCTTAACTCCTACACCCCACAAGCATTTATAATTGTGGAATGACCACCGCACCAAAGGTGCGCGGTGGTAATTTAGGACATTTGAGTATTAACTCAATTAATAAAAAAATTGTAAAAAAAAAAAAGATATGATTTTGAATTTCGCCTATTGTGACAATAAAAAAACAACATTCCTAAAATATTATATGTTCAATTCTATGAAATCTAAAAATAAATAAATAACACTTTTTTTTGGTGGAGAACACATACTACTTGAATTCTATCACGATGGATTTGGACTGCTTTGAGGAGATATACATTTTAATAGGTTCCTTCTTTTCACTATTCATGATATTTATAAAGCTGTAGTATAATATGCCAACCGGATATAATAAACTATATGCATGGAGCTATGCCTGTGTTTAGTGTGAGGCACATGCCTAATTAATTGCTTTACTTTCGTAAAAAGTCAAAGAATAATGTGTGTTCTCACTGATATAATCTTCTCTGCATTATAGTTTTTTTTTTTTTTTTGGTAGAGACTCTGCATTATAGTTGGTGTGATGTTATGAAACCAGGTTATCATAGAAAATACTCAAATAGTCCTAAGTGTACGAGTCGGTTTGGAGGATAAGCACAGACATGACGAAGCATAAATCATGCGCGAATTTTGAAACATGATAGTGTAATTGTCAACGATGAAGCATTAGGCCTGTTTGGTAAGAGATTTTTAGTAATATTATTTAAGTTTTGTAGAAATATATGAGGTAAAAAAGTGTGTGAAAATACGTATTGAGATGTTTAAACAATAATTTACCAAACGGGACCCAAGATCTACCCAATTTAGACATACTCTATTTCAAAAGACACATGATGAAGCATAAATCTTGTGCATATTTTGCAATGAGATTAAAATAGCCCAAATACCATTATTGTGCCTACTATCATTTCTTTTTAACACAAAATATGAAATTATACCATTTTCCAAATTTTAAAATACAAATCTAAACTAAACCTTAACTTACAAAGTTACAATGAAATTAGTGGGATTAGGGACTAGAAATTCAGAACCAACCATTCCCTCTAATGCATTTCGTTTTCTAAATGTTCTTCTAAATAAGAAGCACAGAAATTATGTTAACTCATAGGTTGGACAATTATATTTCAATGTATTATTGATAGGAATTCTCTTTAGCTAGAAAAATTTTTTGATAATTTTTTTTGACATCGACCCGCCATAAATTCGTTTACGTGTAACCCAATATCCCAGAGAGCAACTTTATTACTTTTAGTGTTTCAAGTTCAAAATTTTAGCAAGGCAGTGTCGAGGCATATTCAGTGATATTCTCATTATTCCACTCCTTTTTTTTTTTTTCTTTTTTTCAATGAAAAATTAATAAAGTTATTCCATTCTAGAAGTACCTTCTGGATAAGCCCTACGTAATATACCTCGCGGGTCCTTGTGTCAGTACTCATTGACAAAGTAAGTTCCACCTCCATCAACGGTCCCTATTGCGTTAACGGTGTGATCAGATTAACTTTTTTGTTTTGTTGTTTAGAAGGGGATGAAATTGACTCAATTGAGCTTTAAGATGCACCATTTATTATGTTCCTCGAAAAAACAAAAAAAATGCACCATTTATATTCATAAAAAAAAGATGCACCATTTATATAAAATTCAATTGTTTTTTTTAATCTATCTATTCATAAAGCACGATTATATGCAACGGTTCCAGTTTATTACAAAATTAAAAAAAAAAAAATTTGACCAATCATAACAATCTAATATAAGACCCTTTAGTTGGGGTCCACTAAAATTTGACCGCAACTCTATGACCTTGTTCCACACGTCTCCAATAACATATGGTATGAGTGACTACATTCAAAGTGTCTCACTTCTTCTTCTTCTTCTTTTTAACTTTTAATTGCTTAACTATATTATTTAATTAATTATATTTTTATAACTAGCCAATTAGGAATTGGAGATCACTATGTGGTAGATATGAGGGCAACGTTTATGGGTAAACTTGTTGGAATAAAATTGGTTGCTTTTGCTTGCTTGCGAAGTACTACGTAGTACTGCATTCTCTTCCCCTGAAAAGATGTCATGGTGTTGCCGACAATTGCGGAACAATTAATAATTAGCATAAAATTTAAGTGTTACGTCTATAATATTTTCACAACAAATTATAAGTGGTTAATTGTTATTAGTTTAAATTTGAACTTAATACTAAGATTACTTTTTTGCTCTAACAATAACAACCAGTAACAATCTGCCACTTAAGATTTTTTTATAAAAATATTGTAAAAATATTATGAACATATCATTTCTCTTACTATTTAGTATTTATCCGCTTTTTGTGACCAATCACACCATGAGTCTAGAGAATGTTGTGAGTTTGAGTCCTGATAAGTCTCTTTATAGTGCGCGTAGTTGCACACCATACATGACAAGGTTAAGTGAATTGAAAACAGTGATCACATTGAGTTTTTTATTATTTTTATTTTAGCAAATAATAATAATAATAAATAAGAGACTATTTGGCATCTTAGGAATCAAGTTTTGCATAATTATGGTGAGTTGAACCTCAAATCTGCCTTCTACAACGCATAAAACGAAGTTAATGAATTTATGCCTTAGCTAAGAGAAGGATAAAGATAGAAGAAATGACATAATTTATAATATTTGAAATCTAGCTATTACAGTCATTACCATAACATAATTTATAATAATTGAATTCCATTCATCACAGTCATTACCATAACATAGCTTATAATATTTGAAATCCATCTATTATCAGGGTCATTACCATGTCACTTTGTATTGTAAAGTGATATATAACAAAATATGTTACATCATTAGTATTTTTTAAACCCAATTACTTCCTTCACTAATTAAGTAAGTATTCTTTTTTAAAAAAAAATTAAGAAAAGTAAGCATTATCTTTCTTTTCTCAATAACTAAATCTGCAAGCTTCTTGACTTATATAGCTTCTATATCTTTCTTTCTTACAGAATCGACAATAAGGTCAAATCACATTTATGATACATCTCCTTTTATGGCTATAAAACTCACTTCGCACTTACTGTTGTGAAAACAATGAACTTCAATTTGATTTTTAACTTTTAACATTGAGGTCATGTCATGCATGATCATGATCATTTTTGTCCACGCTTAAAAAGCTAAGTTAGGTCACATATGGCTAAAACAATATAAACAATCCAAAATATTTCAATATGCTCTATGTAGTGAGTGACATGATTTGATTTCTAATATGTTGTGAAATGTGATGTACCCAAGAGCCAGTTGTCATTTATCCAATACGTGGGGGGGAAAAAAACTTTGCCTACGACGTTTAGACGTATGAGCTTAGCGTATCAAATAATTAGGCCTGGCCGTACGTCAATCTTGTGGAATATATATCACATCATATATGGACAATTTTGTTTTTTTTTTTTTTTTTTTTTCAGTTAGATAGTGGGAGAGAGAAATGTGAAATATATTTTTTTAAGGGAAACTTAATAGGAAATTCACTTTGTCCAATAAGAGTATTAAGGGGAAAAAAAAAAAACTAAATTAATGTGAACCCTATTGTAGAATATAGACAAAAACCAACCATAATGTGACACGTCATCATCAAGAAGGTTCCATAAATCTCCCATGCACGATACGGATGGAAACATTGGAAGTGGGTCAAAGACTCCAAGCTAATAAATTAATTTGTACTTTTCTTTTCTTTTCTTTTTTTTTTTTTGAGAAAAAAATTTATAACAAAGAATGCATGAGCTCAGCGAATGCTGAAAGACCACGTAATCAAGTGACAGTCCCAACTTTAATTGTGTGCCAGGTTAAAAATTAAACATGGTTAAGAGTCACCCACACGGCCACACCACTCCTATTCCTAACTTATATTTAGTATCAAGTTTAGCCACTTTTAATAGTAGTATTAAGTATCAAATTTTCAACTATATATTATATATAATATATATAGTTACTACCAACCCTATCCCCTCACATTTTGGGTCGGTGGCCAATGACACAGCTAAGTCGACAATCAAGTTTTAATTGTGTGCTGTGTTAAAAGTTAATCATGGTTAAGAGCACGTAGCTGCCACACCACTACTCAAGTGCCCTCCAATTTTGCACCATGGCCTTATAGAGAGTGGCTAATAACACATTGACACTGCTAACTGGCTAAATGCTATGGGAGTACGTACAGTTCAATTTTGATTGTGTGCCGGGTCAAAAGTTAACCATAGTTAAGTATCAATAATTATAAATACCAACACCCCCCCCCCCCCCTCTCTCTGATTTTGCTTATTCATTAAGGAATATAAGTCATGATCACTCTCTCAGCAATCTCTCTGATCTCTAGCCATCTCTAATGGCTTGTTTGGAAGTTTAGAGAGGGAGGAGAGTAGAGGGGAGTAGAGGGAAGGAGAGTAGTGGGGAGGAGAGTAGAGGGAAATGAATCATCTCTACATTGTTTGGATGTTTTTAAAATTAAGGAGGGGGAAGGGAGTAATTAGCCTTTTAGAAAGGGTAATTTTGTTAATTTAGAAATGGTAAATTAGGGAATTCATTTGACCAATAACTTATCTACTCTACTCTCCCTCCAAATCTCTCCAATTTGGAGGAATTAAAAATGAGGGGTTAGAGGTAGTTGAAACCCCTCCAAATCACTTTCCCTCCTTCCTTAAAAAACTTCCAAACAAGGTAATTGAATTACTCTCCCTCCCTCTACTCTACTCCCCCTCCTTTTTTTAACTCCCAAACATGCTATAAGGTTAGATTTCACTAACCAGCTGGGCATTAATTTTGGTTAGTTTTATAATCTTTCTTTCTAAACTTTCATTAACTTCTTGATATAAATCGAGCTACGGTTTCGTTATTCTTGATTCGTTGCCTTTTCCTTTTAGGGGTATGAAAAGAAATAAGAATATGACCTTTTTTTTGGGGTTTATTTAAAATCTTGGAAAAGGAAAGCACAACTCTTTTGGATCTATAACTGTGAAAGATTTTGGAATCTTAGTTTTAGTCAATACCTTTTTTTCTTGTCTCCCACTTAAGAACCAGACTCTATAATTGATTATAATATTCAACTCAGATATTGTTTGCTAGAATTAATTTTCATGAAAACCAATACTTGAATAATTGAACATTAATTGGTTCAAGCACAATATTTATTGATCAAAGTGTTCATATTCGAGTCACAGGGCCATCTAGTTAAGATACTGATTATTTTCTGAACATTAATTATGTTTCTTTTTGAAGCATTAATTATTCATATTATTTATTGATTTATTTTCTTAGACCATGTGTTGTGACCTGCTTTGTGGGAAAACTTGAATGACAACATGCATGCCTTTTAAGAATGTTTTAATTGAGATTGGATTAGTGTTTATCTTATCATCAACATATCTTTGCCTATTATATACGTATGAATGAAATGGTCTCCCAAAGCATAGATCATGCTGTTAGGTGGTAGCTAATAATGGTCTGGGTGATTAAAACTTGGAGCTTGAGTTTTAAGTTATATAAAATATTATATCGAATCCTATTCTGAAATATTGGAGGACACATTGTCATTTGGTTTTTGACTTTTGTATTATTATTTATTATTGTTATTTTCTTTTCATTTGATATAAATTCCAAAGGGAGAATATTCCTCGATATATGCCACGTGTTTGTCTTTATGAAGTTTATGATTACATGCATGTACTGAAACTAACATGATTTTTAGATTTTCTTTGCCAGTTTGACAACCCTTTCTTTTTCAAGATGCGCATCTAAAGCTTCATTTTTGGTAACTCGAGAATATATATCAGAGTATAGTTTTTCAAAGTCATATATATACATATATATATATATATATATTTATATTTATAGTTACAAGTTGGTTAAATTTCAACTTATTTTCACCTCACCAAAATAAGGTTACACAAAATGGACCTATAATTTTGTTTCTTATAAATCAGTGATAAACATATTGTCCAAGTCACATACATAACACAACCACTTGGAAAAAAAAAATCTTTGTCTTTAGTCTTTAAATAAGATAAACCTAGATATAGGATTCATTATTTAGATATAATACATTAAGTTCTTTAATTAAATATAATCATTAATTGTACTAAAGTTTACACATACCAACTTACAAGCACGCATAAAAACATCTGAAATTGAGTTGAAAATGCAAGTCGGTGTATGCATTAACTTTTAATGAATTAATTAAATATATTCTTTAGACACTTTTTCCTCTAACAATGAGGCTATGCCTAAATCATAATAATTTTTTGGGTCCATGCTTAGGTTGCATATGGCTTGCTAATGGCAAAAACTATTCAAATATTTTCAATTGCTACGTATCATGAGTGACATGTTATTTCATGTTTTCCAAATATTTGGCCACTTATTATTTCCAATTTAATGTGCCATGCATGCATTAATCTATCACAAGACATGTACCATGTTCAGGCGTAGTGATTACTTTGTCAGCAAAATCTTCTTCGTTTGTATCACATTCGAATCTCCGACCAAGTTGTAACTGAAAACAGTCATCAGAATCATTGCCACATTTTCATGTCTGAACACTAAAGCGAAATGTTAAACCAACATCCTGTCATTAGTATAACGACAAAGACCAACCAAAATTTGACACATCACCCGCATGTATTTTCCCATGCACAAAACAAATTTTAATTTTCCGTTAATAATAATGGGATAGCGTGCACAGCAAGGAGTTTGCCGCGTAAAAAATTATGGTGGGGCAGGGGGTCCACAAAAATTTTCCATAATATCACAATCTAAATTATCTAACCACAAAAAGGAACGCCACGTAATCAAAATTTCTGGGTGGTAATTAAATTTTTAATTCCGGCGGCTAGTTTTAATTACCTTAATTTACTTAATCACTGCTTTTAATTATGGTCAATCTCAAGTCAATCTCACTAGTGGTGCTTGGCCTATAAAATAACAATCAAAGCCATACTTCATCCATTTTTTGCCCTGGTGATTATTGGTTTAGTAATTGTTCAGTGTTCACTCTCTCTCTCTCTCTGTGACCAATCCCTCTTAGAAGTTGTTTTTTTCTTTCTGAGGTTTGATTTCTCATTAATTTTCTGTTTGGTTTTGTCTTATAATTTCATTAATTGTCCTTGATTTCCCTTTTAGATCTTCAATTCCTTTATTCTTGATTCATGGCCTTTTTCCTTTTCGGGTTTTTTTGTTTGTTTAACGAGAAAGTGAAAGAAAAGGAAAAAGAAAAGCGTAGGAAAGTTTTTAAATTTAAAAAAAAAATTACTTTTTATGGAAAAGTTTAGGAAACCCAGAAGTTTTAGATTTTTTTATTTTTTTTAAAGAGAAAACCCTTATGAATCAAACTGGTATTTTGATAATTTTGGAAATTTAATTTTGGAATATACTCTGTTATTTTGGTTAGAGTTAGTTTGAGTGTAATCAATGTTTGAATTTGATGAATTTATCTGTTTTTTGCTTAGAATTTTTAGTTCTGAATTTTGGTTGGGTCAAGCACAATATTGTGCAAAATCATATTGGTTATTGATTTCTTGTTTTAGACCATTTGTTAATGAACTTTGTGGGATTGTTTGAATGCCAAACTACCTTTTTAGACTTTGTATATACTGTTTAATTGAGATTAGATCAGATTTTTTGGTTAATTCATGTTTGTCTATTATGTTTGGATGTAAATCTTGTCCCAAGCATCGAACTTACAAATGGGGTGCTCTTACAGTCTTACTGGTAGCTGATACTAATCTGGGTGACTAAAAATTTGAACTTTAGATTTTATATCAGATCCAATTCTTGAGGATACTGTAATTTGGTTTTTGTTTGTTGTTATTCTTTCTGTGTTTGAGTGTTTCATTTAATATTGATCCCAAAAGGACTATGTCTGGTGATGGAGCATGATTGTCTTTCATGAAGTTGGGGTTTACTTGCACACTGAAACTAATATATCATTTCCTAGTTCTAAAATAATTCTCTTTCTTTTTCCAATTTTGAATTGTCAGCATATCATCTAATTATTTATCCTCTTTGCCAGCTTGATGAACCTTTGTTTTACAATCTGCGCAGGGACGGATTCTGGTCACAGATTTGTTTCCCTTCCTTTTGAATTTTCTGACAATGACTCATCCAACAGCTCCCCTACCCAGTGATCTTGAATCAAATTGTCCTGATAAGGATGTCATTTGGACTTTGTTCAAATTCATCCAGGGATGCCCTCTCCCTCGTAATGTGATAAAGGATATAGATCCTTACGATACTCACCCTGAATATCTACCTGGTAAGTCTCATGTTCTTTTTTAGATTGTAATATTTTGATAGTGTATAATCTTGGTAGTTTATATTATTTGGCACCTTCGCGCCCCCCCCCCCCCCCCCCCCCTCCCCCCCACTTTTTCCTCTTTTTGTTTTCCCAAAATATCACCCATTTTAGTACCTATTTGAATTCTCATTTCAGTGATCAGTAAAATTTTAAGAGATTGAGGTATCAGCAACTAGAAGAACTGTACACGAATATTATATGTGATTATGATGCAGGACAATCTAGGCTTCACCGACTCACCACCTAGAGCAGCCAAAGAACCTTAGGCTTCACCAGCTAAGGGTTGCTTGGAATCACCACCAAGAAAATAAAGAAATTTTTCATAAAGAGAATTTTATTCAATAATAGTCTCATTGAAAAAAAAATATATATTCCAAAATAGATTTGGTTGTGCACTTGTGCTTCTGGTATCAATTTAGATTGTTAACTGTTTACGTCTCCACTTCCAAAGTTCTATCATTTAACTGCAAAAATTACAATCTTGGGTATATTCCTTTCACCATTATGGTTGCTGACTCTTGTTATCAGGTCCTAGATTCAGTGGCTGGCAAAAGCTCTTTATAAATGCTGGTATTGCATATCTATGGTTTCAAGTGGTAAAAGATTTCTAAAATACATAAGTAAAACACCATCATAGGCTTTTGAAGTTAAATGTTGTGAATGAGACTTTGTCCTCAAATTTATGCATACTATGTGGAAGAAATAAAATGGGTTTTTTATTCTTTTTTGATAAAGGTTGATGTAACAATCTTTTACTTTGTTGGGACCAATGGGATGTGAAGGGCCACCATACCTATTAGTAAGCATTTACTTATTAGACTAGAAGAATGTTTGGTTATACTTGAGAACATGTTTATCGTAAGAAAAATTTTAGTTTTTTTCTTTAACATATGCTCAAATAGTGTTCTTCTTTGAATAAAAATTGCTCTTCTTAATATATTCCTGGGTTTGATTTAATGTTTTATAAGTGTAATCATTGTTTTTGGCATGATTGCTATAATGATTATCCATGTAGTATATCGTACCTAAGACAAGCAAAGTCTTTTAGGTGACAGACTGCAATTAGTTCAAGCATATTACTTTAATTCAGTGTATTTTATAACATGCCAAGGTTAGCTTGACCCAATACTGAAGAAGCTTACAAGTTGGTAATTTGGTCTATGCAGATCGCACATGGTTCTTAAGTCACTCTGAGGTGGATACATTTAATGATTATGGGAGCTGGAAGGTCAAAGGAGCAGCTAGTAATGTATTCTCAGACTCTACGACCACTGGCTTGAGAACTACTCTTGAATTCTATGATAGCCAAGCGCCTCATGAGCGTATAACAAACAGGGTGATGCAAGTATACAGTATATTGCAGAGAGGACATTCTGAAGGCAGCAACGTGAAGGTATTCTATGGAATTTGTTAGCACTATATGCTTGTTACCTCGGATAATATGTTCTCTTTTTGTTATCAACACCGGTCAACTGCTGGTTTGGTGATTATGTGCAGGAAACCAGCACATTGTGCATAATCTTTTCTGATGGTGAGCAGAACCAAAACCATGTAAAACAGTCAGAACTGGGTAGCACTGATAGTGAAAACCACATTCACCCTATACGATCAATTGTCCCAAATAATAACAATAGTATTGGACAAAGTTCCTCAAGCCTGCCCCAGGTATGTCAACCTCATGTTCCTGGCGTTCATGTCTGACGGCTTGGGCCTGATTTTATAGCTTTATTATTACTTAATAGCAAACATCAATATTAATATATTTGTTTGACGCTAGTTGATGAGCAGCTGCTTTGCAAATATTTAATTGTTATTTTGAAGTAATCTTCTGAGTCATTGGCTTCTAAATGGGATCTCAACAGTTTCCTGTTTGCTTATTTGCTTTCATAATGAATGCATTATAATACTTTTCTTATTTTTTGATTGGTAAGTTACAGATGCACCAAATAGGTATTGAACCCACAACCTCACCCTCTACCTAGGACATATAAGGGGGGAGGGTACCAATTGAGCTAAAGCTCATTTGCAAATGCATTTGAATTACTTAAAACAAGAATATAGCAAATGCCTTAAACCAATGAAATTTCTGGTCAGGGATATTTAGCTTAGCCAAAGACAAGTTGCAGACAAGATGTGATGTCCATTCAGGTGGGTGAGGCGAGAAGGGGAACAAGGGCGAAAACTGGCGTGGTGCAGTGTCAATTTATAGGCTGAACACTTAACTGACAAGGAAGGCAAAACTTGCCGGTTTCAGAATGCCTTGAAAGGCATTATCCTCTTATTAGTAAATTGGGAGAAGCTCTGTGTTTTAATTGTCAGAGTTATCAATATTAGAGCTGAATATTGCTTTGGGTTTTCCACATCCTAAAAGTTTATACCATATAAAATATTCTTAATTGCTAAGTATTGACGAAATGAGGATGTTTCAAGACAATTCTTTATGATAAAAAAATGAACATAAAGCCATTCTAAACAATAAAAATTCATCTAGAAGAATTTAATCTTTTGGTTATTACTAGGATTTTACCCCTTCTTTTGCTTCTGTGTGTTTGGTGGTTTATGTTTTCTATTTCTTCTTTTTGGGCAGAGGAGAAAAGGGGGGAGGGGGTTCATCTCTGTATGTTGAAGTGTAATTATGTTTTGTAGGCAAGTGAGGATGACGACATAGTCATGTTGAGATCTCTAGAACATCAGCATCAAAATCTGCATGAAATAGATCACCCTCCCGAAGGCGATTTCTTGGAATTAATGGATCTTATTGATCATCCAGCATCCCCTTCAAGTTCAGAATCGAGTTGCATGACCATGTCATCTGATGAATGTTTTGATTCCTTGGCATTGTTGCAAGAATTAAAGCCTGAAAATAACCAGGATGGTGCTGGTTGCAAGTTCAATGTCTCTGCACCTGTCAAGCCAAATGAGGTGGTGGTGTTTCCAGCTACTACAGGTCTGTCAACATTTTCTGTTTTCCGCTCCACTATATTTGTTGTTGTAGTTTTTACGAGAACTATTGGTATCATTATCATCTTTCTTGAATAACACAAACACCTTTGAACATGAGGAAATCCGAGGTACTGGTTCTTACATATGTGATTATGGTGTTTATCAAAAAGGGCACGCTTTGTTATTTTCATGCTGTCTATAGCTAAAGCTAACCAGCCACATGGCTTAAAGATTTATAGGTGTTGATTTCAGTGAAATGTTAGTGTTCAATATCTGGCATAATTGCTTAGATTAAGATTATTGTTTGATGTACACCAACAATATTCCCATTCCAGTCCAATGGGATTAGGATTTGATTTAAGAAATTTATTTGGAATTTATAATATAGTATCATGCTACGGCCGAGGTTTAGTATTAGAGTATCATGTTCATGCTACAACTGAGATTAAGCTGAGCAGCCACATGGCTTAAAGATTTATGGGTTTTGATTTCAGTGAAACATTGCTGTTCAATATCTGGCATAATTGCTTAATTTAAGATTATTGTTTGACGTGCACCAATGATATTCCCATCCAGTCCAGTGGGATTATGATTTGATTTAAGAAATTTATTTAGAATTCATAATATAGTATCATGCTACAGCTGAGGTTTAGTATTTTGGCCCTTAGCTAAGTTCAAATTTTTATTCACAACAACAAGGCTTCCTAAGTACATTCACCAATAAGCTCTAGCTTAGATGACAACTCCTCCAGTTGTAAGAGTAAGATAAAGGGTGTGGTCATGTGTGTAATTACTAATTACTAATTGAAAAATAAATAAATAAAAGCTTTGTAAGCCCCATTTGAGCTGTTTGTTATAGATTTCATTGTGACAATTGTTTCTTCATGTATTATCATTCTGCGGTAAATTTGTTAGTAATATCTTATTGTTCAGTACTTAGGCTGTCAAGTGAGACCAGATGCATTTTTAGTGAGATTAGGATTTTAAATTGCATTGGTTACTTTCTTTTAGATTCCCAGTATGTCTGTAATCTGTTGCAGTTCAACCATCTTCTACTGAGTTCTGAATTTCTCCTGTTCAATTATTATATCACTCTCATCAAATTTGATGCCCATACTAATAAGTAATATCTGAGCTTTTGTTACACTTTCTTTTATTGCTGTAAACAGGGAATCCTTCTACTATCAATTGCTGCTGTTGTTTCTCTGCAGGATCTCATGATAGAGAAAAAATGCTGACACCTTCAGAAATCCTCAAAACTGATAGTTCTACACCCAAATCAGCTGTGCGCCATCAAGGAAGCGAAGTTCCGAAGAAAAATTCCAAAGCAGCATCAAGGAATGAAGGTTCATCATCAAATTCTCATAATCTGACCCCACCATTCAGTAGCCATATAGTAGCTGCAGATCAAGAAAACACGGCTGCTGTTCTCAGAAAGAAAAAGTTTAGGAAGTATCTGTGTTTCATGCCTTTCTAATCTAAATTAACAAAATTTTTGTCCAAACTACATTAGGAGGAATATTCTTCGAGTTCATTACATGATCATCAAAATCGCCGTCTACATGTGCTTTTAATCACATGAAGTAATTAATAATCTAACCAGTTTAGATGAATTAATTGTCATTTGATCACAGGCATACATAGATAATTATATAAAATGTCATGTAGTGGGTTGAAGAAGATTCCTCCAAAAACAATTTGGAGACAAATTTTGTAAATTGTAGATCCTCCTTATATGAAATACATGTGTATACTGTACATAAATGTGTGTATTAGCAAGTGCATTAATATGTTTGTAAGCACTATGTTCCATCATCAGCAAACAATGGACCGTGTATTCAATGGAGTTGTGGTGGAAGAATAGCTGAGAAGAGGAACGTAGGCGGTGGTGTGGCAGACTAGTCTAATTAATTGAGGAGACTAATAGGTAGGACTCTGATTGTTTCATTGTCTATGTAACTATGCAAGGCTGATGTTGGCTCTTCAACTTTTGAGCTGCCTATTATTTCTTCTGAACTTCTAAGAAACTTTACTCTTTTTTTTAATAGATTCACTTGCTATACTTGAATGTTGTATGTTGCTTTCTAGTTAGGTCAGAACTGGTTGTTATAGTGTAAATTGTAAAAGTTAACCATAGTATCAATATGTTGCGGTTTTAGCTGGGCTACTCATTCAGTGTTGGCAGCAAGCTCGGAGACTTCTCTGCCACCTTCACATTTTGTCACCTTCCCTCTTCACTCTCAACTCTTCAAGAACTTCATCAACTATTTCCTCACCATCCTTATCTGCCGCAGATATTAATTCTCTTTAAGATATATATATATATATTTAAAGACCCATAAGAAACATTACTAACCAATTGTTTTTTTGATCAAGTTGCATGCTCTTGCTTCATAAATAAATATAACCAGGAAGGGATATCACGGGTTTTTTAAAATTCTACTTTAACCTACATACTAGAGACTTAAAACCTGACTCTTGCTCACTCGAGTAACCATCATGGTACGCAGTGGTCACATCACGGGTTTAATTCGGGTGTAGTTTATGAGTTAATTATTTATTTATTTATTAGGAGTGGTTTATGACTTGTGTTAAAAGAACAACAAGACGAACACAATATAAAACCATGGCTAATAAATTGGTCAAGTTAGGATCCCTTCCAAAAGTCCAAATAAAACCTTGCAGAACCTTGTACACCTCGGATGTTTATATAACTCGGAGCCAGTAATGTACCTTGACCAGTGGAAGAATTGAGATGGCTAGGCAAAAAAAAAAGCCCACTGGGCCAAATTTTGAGAAGCTACTACATACTTGTCTATAAGGTTTACAGTCCGAAATAAAAAGTAAAAATTTGTGAAAAGGGCTGCCCCACCCACCTGAGCTGAACAGGGTAGCAAATTGGCAAATAATAAAACTAAGATACTCTTGTAGCTTCTAAATTATAATATCCTCCTCCATTGAGGATGCCCAAAAAGAAAAAAAAGAAGCAGCATCGAAAACAGGATCAGTACGTTTGAATCATCTCTTCGAAAATTACTAGTTTTTTAGACCCATCTTTTAGCTGCATTCAGATAATTAGCCTATTATTCTATTTAAATGTTTCTACGCAATTTTTTTTATCCACTTTAGTATAAGAATTTATTATTATTATTTTACATACTTACTTTTCAAAACACTTCATATCTTATAAATAAATAAAAACACCTCATATCAGATTATATATTTTACACTATATTTCATTAAATTATCAAATTTTCTTGATTTTTTAAAATTATTTCTCTTTCTTCACACAACAATCACTATTTACTTGACTATTTTCTTCATTTATTCTCAAGATACTAATTGTAAAATTAATAGTGGACTATAAATTTTTACAGTTACTATAATAATCATGTATGTTTACACAATTTTGTATAATCTAACGCGAGTGAATTTTGGGTTTAGTTAACTAAAATATGGTGTACTGTTTCTATTATACAAGCATTAATTCAAGTGTTTTAGTGTGTGTTTGGCATAGTTCTTTTTTTTTTTACTTTTTCATTTGTTGGTTTATTTGGGTAAGCAGAACTTGTTTTTACCCAAAAAATAAAATTATAATCAAATAAGTCGATAAATATAAATTTACCCAAGTGGACTTTTTTATGCAAGCATAATTAGAGAGAAGAGGATGCAACACAAAGAAATAAACAAATAAAAGTATAGGAATATTAATTAAATAATTAAAAAAAAAGTGCAAAATATAAACCCTTAAGTTTGTACTCTGTAGTTTGTAAGACAGTACAAGCATTATGGATAATGTAATATAAAAAAGATATATAAAAATGGGTTATACCATCCCATGTGTTTTCCCCTAAATATAATGTTTTTTTTTTCCCAACTAACAGCACTCACAGAAGAAAAGGTACAAGGACTAAGGGGGAAGTTGAAGTGATTGTTGACCTAACAAGTCCCTACTTCCGTAGAGTATAAATTGTATTTTGTCTAACACCTTATTAGCGTTGAAAGTCAGGCTCCCTCTAAAGGAGGCATCTAACATGCTTAAAAGCTTGATGCCCCTAATTAAATGTCCACTTTACCCACATATCTTTACTCATTTTTCTCGCCCATATCCATCTTCTAGATTTTCCATCTCATCTGCACTATAGTTTGTGGCGGGAACTACATTACTTCTACTACATCTATATAATCCGCCAATCTTGACTTCAAGAGTTTTGGTTATTATTAAATGAATAACGAATAATGCTACATTCATAATGTTTTTATAGTAATTTTACAATAAATTATTGATAACAAGCAGTTATAAATGGATAAAAATGTGAGATTAGAACTAATAACAACTTATTATTTATAATTTGTAGTGAAATTATTATGAAAATATTGTGAACATAATATTATTATCGTAAAATCATGAAATGCTTTATACTAGTTATAATTTAGTTATTGGTATATTTTGTTCAATAGGGTATCACGTAATTGTTATGCACTGTCATCCATTTGAATAGTAGAGTACAAGAATTCGAATATTCGAGCCTTATCTCAAAGTTGCTATTGAATTGGGTCATTAAATTTGTATGTGACAGTTACTATTAAGCTTAAAGATACCATATTTAATTCAAGTCAAGACCCCAAGTCCAATCATAGTTAATAATTAAGGTTTAGTGTATAGGCTCTCTCTCTCTCTCTCTGTTTTAGAGTTTTAACATGCCATCAAAGCTACAACTCTAATCTTCCGATTTATTCAAAAGCAGCCTCTCCCTACCTTGACATCACTAGCCTTCACCTCCTCTTATATACCACTATCACAATCAACTCTCTGGTATCCCTCTATTGTCGTTAAAAGCACGATATTGTCACCATATCATTAACTTCCTTCGAAATATATTGCTCACTACTACCGCCATCATAAATATATTGCTCCAATCTACTCAATGCCACCAAAACTATGTCCATTTGAGCTCTCATGCGCCACCAAGACTCCTAATATTCTACCATGCCAGTAGATTCTTTCACGCGCCAGCCCTTTCATCCTCTTGCCATGTTGCAAATATTTAAAAAGAAATAAAGTAACTTTTTTTTTAATAATAAACTAATAACTTTATTAAAATGAAAATAAATTCAATACATCATGAGCAATAACTGACTCAATCAGCAATAGATTTTATTCTATCTTTTTTACAGAATTATCACTATTGACTATATCTTTGGCATCCTTTGCCAATATATGAGCTGGTTTATTGTCTTGATACCTAACATGAGACACTTGAGTTAATCAAAAATCCTGAGATAATCATAGGTGGTGTACATAACCCTAAAAGAGCACCAGATACAATCTTGGAGTCACATTCAAAGATCACTTCCCTTATACCCACATCCCAAGCAAACGAAACCCCAACCTCTATAGCTTTTGCTTCGATTTCCAAAGGTCCCAACGGCTAGTGAAATTGTTTGCTTAAAGCTGCTATTACCTCTCCATCATAGTCTCGGGTCACAACACCCACCCCAGCTTGGCAAGATTGACTAAAAACCGCCCCATCCACATTCACCTTTGTAGCTAGGTGCAATCGGAGCTGCCCAGAATTCCTGCACGTCTTCCTTCGACTGGGAAATAGATTGGTTTGCTGTTTGAAATTCATCCAGCAACACCCGAGCTTTCTGCACTACCAGATTTGCAGATTGTCGTGGGCTTCCATGTCGAGCTGCATTTCGATTATGCCACATACTCCATGCAATCATAAATAGCATCTGTAAAAAGTCATTCCCCACATGCTGGATAAAAATGAGATACCAGACCAAATCAACAAATTCACATATCATCATCAATAACTTGCCTATGACACAAGTTCAGCTTCGAGGGAAAAAATTTTAGCACACCCGCCAGGCAAAGGACTTAATTTTATTCGGTAGATTTAAGCTTCAAAGTCTCCTCCAGAATGTTATGTGATCCTCACCATTTGAAGTTAACTCCATGCGTGTCGCCATAGAATCAGCCACTGCAATCTTGTACACACTACGAACTATAAAGTTTCCCTTTGAGGTGAAAACCATACCAACTTGTCCCGTGGCATGCCAACACTCAAAGGGATGCTTAGGATGGAATGAACATCGGCTAGAAAAAAACCTGTCTCATAAGTTCATCACGCCATCCACCAGTCACCGGGTCAATGAGTAGGCTAACCGAGGATTGATCTAGTAAGGTATTCGGTCTAGTAAGCACATTGAATGTGGCCGGCCCATTGAGCCATTTATCAACCCAAATATCAATTGAAGCTCCATTACCCACTTGCCATTTACACTATTTTCGAGCAATATTTTGTGCCGCCAAAATGCTCCTCCATGCATAGGACGGACGAGACCCCAGTTTTGCCCCAAGAAAATCGCTATTTGGAAAGTATCTAGCCTTCAAAACTCTATAAACTAAAGATGACGTATTGGCTTGAAGCCTCCATCCTTGTTTGGCTAAAAGTGCAAGATTAAAAGCTTTAAGGTCACAAAAGCCTAAGCCACCCTCCTCCTTTGGGGTACAAACTTTATCCCAACTAAACCAAGCCATCTTAGTTTTTTTATTTGTTTGTCCCCACCAAAATTTACGAACCATGCTAGTCATTTCATTGCATAGAGTATTTGAAAGTTTAAAAACACTCATAGTGTATATAGAAATAAAGTAACATTAACCTATGTAAAAACATTTCATATATAACCATAGGTCCATAGTTATTCTTAAATGTATTTGTGCATATACAAAGATATTACATCAAAAACTGATTAGTGTTTTAATCTGATAATAAAAAATTATCATCAAAAGCGAATATCATAGGTTAAAACTCTCTAAAAAAAATTATTATAAGCTAGTTATTATAATAACTAAAAACAAAAATACCCTCCCCTCACCAAAAAGAAATAAGCAAAATTAAAATAAGAAAGAGAATTAAGAGATAAGCAATGTTTTCAAAATAGGGTTATTTTATTGAATAATGACCAACATACGAGGGTCCACATGCAAAATTCACGATTTTTCCTCCCATGGGTGGTCCCTACAAGGATCATATATCTCCCGCCAAAATAAATACTGATGAGATGAAAAGATCTGCAAATATTTTAAGGGCCCACAATAATCTTTTTTTTTTTTTGAGAAAAAGGGCCCACAATAATCTAATAGGCCATACACAGCCGCTTCACCTTTACTCGCTATTTATTACTAACTATTTTTATAAGTGCCTCAACCGATACATGTTCAACTGGAGTGTGCGTTTGAACTTTGCTTAAATATTATTCGCTTTTTGCCTTTTTTTTTTTTTTGTCTCCGCATTTTTTTTAAATTAAAATAAATTTATATAAACATTATATAGATAGGCCACTGAAAATAAGCAAAATTCAAAAGACATTGTATAAGGCAGAAAACAATAAAACTTTTAGCAAAATTCGTATGCTAAATGTGTACTTTCTCTCCACACATATGAATAATGGGTTCCTTTCAAAATTTAATCAGTGAGACTAATTTTTATGCGAAAAGTGAGTATGCATTTATTATGATATCAGTTATGAGTTTAAATGAGAACTAGTATAATAGATGTATACTTTCTCTTCACACATATAAATAGTGGGTTTCATTAAAAATTTAATCAGTGAGACTAATTTTTATGCCAAAAGTGAGTATGCATTTATTATAATATCAGTTATGAGTCTAAACGAGAATTAGTAAGAATTTGCTATATCAATTGTTTGTAAAAATGTTATAAAAAAGTTTATGAATGTAGTTTTACTTAAATTTGAATCATGCCTACATAAAAAAAAAAATCAATTAATATTTTAATCAGATAATAAAAAACAAACATTATGGAACAAATGCCTTAAATTTAAATATATTTCGTGTGTGTATGCATAAATGATAAGTTTATTTAATGTCTACGCAAAATACTTTTTATTTTATAAAAGGTTTGATGGACTGCTGGACATGTAAAAGGTGATTTGTTATTAAATTAAATTGTTTAAATCGTAACATATTATAAATAGGATATGATTGCATCCGGCAAGGGCAAGCCAAATTTTTGTGTTTCAGGGGTAGGGTGCCCGCGCTTAAAAAAGTGTCAAGTGATACCGTATTATGCTTTATGCTTTATGTATGTCAATTCTTTAATAGCAGATTGATGGAATGATTAAATCAATATCTTTTAAAAATTTCTCGGTTGGAATCAAAATTTTTACATTTTGACAGATAATAAGTAAAAACTGGAATGTTAATTGAATTCACAGTTTTACAGACACCAGCTTTGGAGCCTGACTTTGAATTTGAATGATTAACCCCCTACACATTAGGTTTGTGACAAATTAAAAATAGAATAATGTTACTATGTGGTAATAATAACATTTCAAAATTATTAATGGTGTCGTTGAAATTATGTGTACATCACGTGATTAAATTTACCAGTTTTGACGGAACATACTAATGTAAGACTTAATTTTTTATTATAAAATGAATATATAACTGTTCAAATTGAAAGTTTAATGACAAAATTGATATTGACATCGAAATTCAAAGATAATGCACCTTTTTAGGGGGGAAAACCCTTAAAGTTGAGGGAAAGAATGTATGGTAACCTGTCCATTATTATCTCAACCCAACTCATTTTGTTTCTGTTGGAATATCCTCTTTGCTCTCATATAGATAGAGTCATCCTCAGCAAATCTAGTAAATAACAACTAGAAGTTTGAGAAAAATACAAGAAGAAGAACCCAATTTTCCTACATTATTCAGTTTGGTTATATACTGTTCAGTCAACATTGGACCTAAATCATATCCAATAATTGGTGCTATAAGTTAATGAACTTATGACATAGTGCAAGGTTGTACTAAATACCATAGGTAACACATAGTGGGTATGGATCGGTGGGGGCAACAGGGTTTTGGAGTTATCTCGCAGATGTACTTCTCAGGTTGGGATGGTTTAGCATGGTAGCAACTCCACTGCCACAACAATTTTCATAATTTGCCTACGTGACGAGTTGTAAGTGGTGAAAAAAAATTAATAAGTCTACATGTGTTCACAATTCTACTACTTGCAATTCACCAAACGAACAAGGGGACAAGTTATGGTAAAGTCGTGAAAATAATTTTAATACTATATTAACTCTTAGAATGGTGATCATATAGTTTTTGAGTAATTCTAATATC
The DNA here is from genome assembly GCA_033629205.1 of Lithocarpus polystachyus. NCBI lineage: Eukaryota > Viridiplantae > Streptophyta > Magnoliopsida > Fagales > Fagaceae > Lithocarpus > Lithocarpus polystachyus. The sequence continues at coordinate 8,382,039 of CM066163.1, read as the reverse complement.
GCGTAAAATGTCATAACTTTTGTTACAACTATTTTATGTTGCAGATTATGATTCATTGTATGTTATTTTTACATGAACTTATCACTTTTTATCCATTATTTACAATTTGTCAAGTAAGCAGTTGTGTCAAATGTTGTAGTTTAAGCTGTGGTCTACAAATTTTTGATAGTTTTTGAGTAACTTTAGCATGGCAACAATTTTCTTTTGGTTGAGTAACAAGGGCTACAACTTTGTATCGAGGAATAAGTGAGAGCGACAAAGAAGTTACATGGTGGAGCCTGATGTCATGTCTACTTTAGCTATTTCAGAGGACAGAGGACTCTTAAGTCCTACCTAGCCACAGAACCATTCTATGTGCTTCTTCCACTCTCTTTACTCACCGAAAGCTTTGATTTTTGTAGCTAATACGCCGTACATATGTAACGTTAGGAAGAATAACATTTCTTTTAATGATTCAATCATTCAAAAAACATTTTTTTCCTGATTTGTTAGGGTGTCATGAAAAACATATGGACACGTTTTGGCTTTAAATCCTTCTTTATTTTGTTGTAATTATATAATTATAATAAAATATATATTATATTGTGATCAGAAGAATATTAAATTCATACGACATCATCATTGACACCAATAAAAAAATATTTTTAAAAAAAAAAAAAACTCTATATTGTTTTAGAAAAGATAAAAACATATTTATCAAATCTTTGACATTATGTTAGAAAATGGGAGACCTAACATTGACACCATAGTAAAATTTATGAGAAAATATAAACAATAAAATTAATAATATTTCATTAAAAAATGTATTATATACAAAGAAATAGATAAAGTGAAGTATTAATGTAGTTTGACTTTAGAGACTTACATCTAGAGATTATAACAAAGTGAGTTGGGTTCAGATTAGTGGTGTCATGTTTTCATCCCATCCCCTTTTCAGGATTGGGAAAACCTTCATAAGCAAGAGTGGTAGCTCAAGGTCGGGGTGAGTTGCATGTATTTTGTCAACTAACTCAACCCTAATATTGAGGCGTTTTTTATATTAATAAGGTAAAGATGAAAGAGAGAAGGGAAGTTTGAGAACTAAGTGAGATAGAGAGAAAGTAAGTGATCTTGGATGCTAATAGAATTTGTAAAAAATATATAAATAGGATATTATATAAAAAATTAAGTAATATATAAAAAATAATTCAAATATGTATTAAATAAAAGTACATGTACTGGGGGGGTGAGAAAAATCTCTCCTGCCTTGTTACTTATTTGAGATAGGGAAAACAAACATGGGAATGGGACAAGGCGGACATAGAATTTTTGTTGTTTTTACTTACATTGACAGTGGAAAAGACTTTAATTGCTACATTTTTACCATTAAATTATATTTATTACAATAAACATATCGAATGATATATATAGTAAATTAAATCTTAGACTAACTATAAACTAGGTTGAGGTTATAAGACTAGCAATATAATTAGGATTGAAATTTGTGGGGGCTTGAGGACCGAGGAAGGGATCGTTGAGCTATTATCATTATTATAAAGGCATCATAAACCCGAAGAGGGAATCCACCCGAGGAGGAGAAGAGACAAAAGACTTTTAGGAGTTTCAGTTAGGAAGGGCAAGTTGTGGAAAGAGAATCATGGAGGGTAAGGGAAGTTTCTAATGAGAAGTAGCTTACTGCATCCGTATTAAATGATTGGTAACAGCTTTATCAATTGCATTAATGAGAAAGTGACTTAAACAGTGAAAATCACAGCTAAGCAGCTCCTTCTACCACAATCATCAAAAGTTTAAGTTGATAGGTGTCATGATGAGAATTTGGGTAGGTAGAGATAAGGGGCCAAGATGTGTAATTTACTGCATCCGTATTAAATGATTGGTAACAACTTTATCAATTGCATTAATGAGAAAGTGACTTGAACAGTGAAAATCACAGCTAAGCAGCTCTTTCTACCACAGTCATCAAAAGTTTAAGTTGATAGGTGTCATGATGAGAATTTGGGTAGGTAGAGATAAGGGGCCAAGATGTGTAATGCTGAGAAGTATATAAGGGAAAGGAAATTACAAATGAAGGGGATTTGGAACAAAGAGAAGAAAAAGAACAGAAATCTAGAACAAAAACATAGAGAGAAGAGAGTGAATAGTATATTTTTCTGTGCAAGAATTGTCTCCTCGGACAAGCTTGTGATAAGCCTTATATATATATATATATATATATATATGTAAACTTTGATTTGTAGTTATTCTCTCCCTATTTCTGTTCTCGGGCTAAGCCCCCTCATTTTTTTGTTTAATCCACTCTCTTACAAATATCTATTGATTTTGGCCTAATTGAGCTGCACAATTCTCTCTATTCTAAGTGGGCTTAGGCTGTTTGATTTTTGTGTCCTTACAAAATTTATCTGCTTGCATTGTTAGATACAATGTACATGGTCAATCAATGTGGACCTTGGCTATGATTAGGCCTTATTTTTGTAACAACTTTTACTATGCACTGATTACAACATGTTACTAAGAGTTTTGTAACCCAATTAATACTTCTTAATGTTTTCAAACGTAAACATTTATGATTCAAATTCCTTATATTTTTAGTATTGTAATTATGAAATTATTAAATAAAAAAAACATTGTGTCACTTCAATTGTTAGAAAAAAGATAACAATTATTTTACTTGCACTAGTATGACTAAATACGATGAACAGTGACAATAATAAATTGTAGCTTTAATTTTGGTTCTAGAATTATTGTAAATTTGGGCCTTGATTTAGAATTCAGCATTGATATCTTTAACAACAATTTTTATTAAGCACAAAATACATTAGATTACATGATTGATTGCAAAATATTTGTCTCCTTGCTTATTGATACACTTTATTTTTTGGGGTTGAGAGGACACACTTTTTTTTTTTCGAGAAAGAGGATACTCTCTTTAGTCTTTACATTTTTTTTTTTTTTTGCTAAGCACTTTACACTCTTATATGCTTGAATTGTATCACATTCATATTTAGCACACAAAAGACGAGCGTGCCTAACTTTCCATCCAAAAAAAATAAGAAAAAGACAGAGAAGAGAGTAGCTGACATGTCCCAAAAAATTATATTGTTCCCATTTCCCAAGTTCTATTTTGAATGATATTGGAAATTTCCTTGTACAGACACAACAGTCAGTACCGTATCTGTTAAGAAATTGAGGTCCTCTTTTACTAGAACCCACAAAAAGACAAATATGACGGTGTTCTACAATTATTGACCACAAACCAAGCTTGGAAATAGCATTAAGTCAAACTTTTATGCCACAAAGCTCAATAATTGGTAAAAAAAATTTGTAGTTGAACAGGAGATTTAGGCGATAGTACGAGCAAATATTATTTGAGTGTTTTTGATATACGAATGGATAAAAAAGTGTATTGAAATATGTGTAAGGTTATTTAAAATGTAAAAATATTAGTTAGAGCTAACCAATCAAATAAACTCTTAAAATTTAATTTTTATTTATACAAAAAATAGATTAATATTTTGATATAATGATAAAAAATTATCTCGACACAAATCTCTCGACACAAATATTGTAAGATTATTATATATTACATGCATTATTAAAAGTATTATCCTATTATTAATTTATTATGGCCTATGTAACAAGTACATCACTGATCCATAGTGTGTGGTGTGGTCCACGGTCTAGATCACTGACAGCACTGCATAGGAAGAAAGATATTGATGAATGAACGGCTGTGACGAAGTGTTGGATCACCATCATTTATACATGTGCTACCTAGTAGATACATTCCACTACCTTTGGTTAAAAAAAATTTTAATTTACTTTTTTGTCCCTACCCTTTTGCTTTTGGCCGAGGAGTCCAAAAGGTCCACTACCTCTTTCAACTTTATGATCATTACACATGTTATGTGAACATGTCTGCTTTTCATACGACTGCTGTTGCTTCCAAAGGATTTTTGTAATAGCATTCTCACGGACAAAGCTATTTCCACAAATTATACATTTTTAATAGTAATTTAATAGTGATTATACTTTAATCCTTTAAAATTGAAACATTCGACTCCCTAAAGTTATAACTATTTTTCAATAAACACGTTGTTTGTTTTGGTATCAAATCGAATGCAATTTAACACTAAAATATCAATTTATTGTTCTCTCTAAAATAGCGAGTTGAGGGGTAACTTGGTTTATTAATAACAAATTCTATTAAAGTTAACAGCAAAATAAATAGTAAAGAGTAAAGTGTAACATATTTTTAGAATTAGGGTCATGCGTTTTGATAGTTCAAGCTCAAATGGTTTAAATGTAATCAAAATAATAGTTTAGAGTAAAAGTATGTAATTTGGCCCAACAATTAATTGACAAGTTTGTATTTGACTTCATGTGGGCCACTAATAATGGAAAAAAAAAAAAAAATCTATTTACACACTTATATGTCATAAGTCATAACTTTAATGTGTTAAGCTATGAGTAGTAGAGAAAAAGTAACGAATTTATAAATTGAAAATAAATGAGTCATAATCTTTCAAAATATAGACTTAATATTTTTACTTTACTATAAATGTAATAAGAAAAAGTACTTTATCATCGTACTCTGAAAATATTTAATAATTTTCTTAAATTAGTTAGACTTTTCTATTTATCAATCACAACCTTGTCATCTCGAGTTCACTTAGTGCTTTTCTACAATCCAACGGCTAGACTGATGCCAAAACGATCCAACGGCCGTGATGTATGTCAACCTAGATCCACGGCCATTATTGATCGGTTGTGGCGGGAAAATCAGGTGTGAAATAGGAGAAAAACCCCTCCAAAAACAAAAGTGTGTATTTATTTTTTAATTTTGGGGATTTGGGGTTCGTGTGTTTTCGTTGAGTGAGTGGGTATCCCATGCTGGATAAGACAACACCGACGGCAGGTAGAGCCTTCCCCCCCACACGTGGGCCCCGCTGATGAATTTCGGGTGTCCGTTACGTTCACATCTACGTTACTTTCTTATTTTCCTCATTTGTTTTTTTTGTTCCCTTCCCCAACTAAAATTACCAACCACCCATTTCTTTTCATTGTTTTTACTCTACTTTCTGTTTTGCCTACGTGATATAAAATTGGATAAAGGTTGTAAAAGAGAGGGAAAATAAAGGTATTGGAAATACAAGTTAACATTTCCACTTGTTTGCACAAAACCACTTGAATTTATTGTATGATCTTGGAGCACATTTTTTTTTTCTTTTCTTTTCACTTCAAAGTAGTCTACATGTGACTCTTTTCTAAATTTAGTCAAAAGGGAAATTCAATGGGTTTCAAATTTTAACTAGTTTGGGTATAATTATATTTTTAGAAAAAATAAAATGATTGGTCTCAAGTTGGAAAGAAGTGAAGACCAAGTAAGAGATATAAAACCACTCATCTTGGTTCTAATATTTGTTTTAAAACAAATATTTTGAAATTATGAAATTGTGAACCAATTCATTGAGATTCACTGAGAAGAAAACGTTTTCACTAAAACAATATATTTGGCAAGTGACAACTAATTAATAAAAAGTATCTAAATGCATTGTAATTGTCAAATCTCAAATTTCAAGGCCTGTAAAATATATTGTATAACGTCGAGAGTTTTATAGTTTAATCAACACATTTCCACTCTCTCATTTTAAATATCAAATCATCAAAAATAAAAAATAAATGTATCAAAAGCATTCTAGATTTTTACTTTAATTTTGAAGAAAATTTTTGTGTAAACCAATTTATTAAGTTGAGACTTGGAAATTGAAAATGAAAACTCATTAAAAAAGGACTCGTCTTACCTCCAAACTCCATAACGTTAATCCGACACAACACAGCAACGTGTTCAAATCATGTCGGCTCTAGTGAACCAAGCATTACCCTATTAAAAAAAAAACTTCGAAAAAAAAAAAAAAAATCTTTGAAACAACGTGTTACAATGCAAGTAGCAATTGAAAAAAGAAACAAAAGAGGGGGGTAAATTCGTAATTTAACATCCCCCACTATCTCCTTTGCCACCAGTCAAACGGTCAACACAGGTAAAACAACCTCAAACCCGCTAGTGGTATTTAGGATCATGCCGCAACCTAAGCTCCCAACACCAAAACTCCTACTATGTTTCGTGTCACTCTCTCATTGGTCCATTCACCCACTCCGGGATTCATAGCAACACACCAATAAACACTACCAGTCACTCTCAACACAAAAACACACTTTAGTGTACACACACAAACACACACTCACACTTTCTCTCTCTAACCAAAAAAAAAAAAAAAACTGTGTTTTTTCTCTCCGAGAAAACCACGAATTTCACTTCAATTTCTCTCTCTTCTGCCTCCAAAACCCACACGTACGAAATGAGCAATGCATGATCTTTCGAATAAATGTAATTTCAGGTTCTGATTCCTCAGTTTCCACCGAGGTTGTTTTTTGTTTCTGTTTTTTTTTTTCTTTGGTTGGTTATAACTCGGTGGAACTCAACTCACTGAGTTGGAACGGAAATGCTTGAAGCGGTTGAGAGTTCCGTTAATGGCGGTTTCTCACAGTTACAGAGCTGTGGGGATAGTAGTGAAGAGGAGCTCTCTGTGCTGCCACGTCACACCAAGGTGGTTGTTACCGGTAATAACCGTACAAAATCGGTGCTTGTGGGTCTTCAAGGTGTGGTCAAGAAGGCCGTTGGACTTGGCGGGTGGCATTGGCTGGTAATTATCTTCATCCAATTTGAGGTCTTTAAGGAAGTGGGTGAAATGGGTTTTGATGTTTTTCTTGTTGTCTTTGATTAATTTGGGTTGTAATGTGGTTTTGTTGCAATTTTTGACTTTGAATTTGTGTTTTGGTGGGTTTGATTTTGAGTGTTTTAAGCAATGTGGGCCAATTTTTGGTTTTTTACAACATTTTTTTGTCCTACTTTTAATCTATATCAGTTTGAAATTGAATTTGAATCCATTGTTGAGGAATTGGTGCATTAATTTATTGTTCCAGCTTGTTGTTTTGGATACAATTTTTCAAAATTTGGGTTATTCAACTGCAATTTTTGGTGAATTTAGATGATCTATGGGGATAATTAGTTTCAAATTTGACCTTTTGGATATGGGTTTTGATTGCATGCCTGGTTTTATCAATGGATCTGGTGATTTTGTAGGTTTTTAATAATGTGGATTATAAATTGCCTTATTGGGATTGTTTTGTAATTAATTTGGTTTATTTCTTAGATTTTAGTTTCCAATTTTATATGAGTGCTTTTGGGGTTTTGGTCAGAGCATTGAATTTTTATTTTTTATTTATGATTAGCTGTGTGCGTTGCATGTTTTGCTTATGAGGGAGGATCTTTCTCTGAATGTTAGGATTTGTTTTTCCTTTTTTGGATACTGGTGTACTTTTGCTTGCATGACTGAATTGCTTGAAGTAACTGCATGTTAATCCTTGAGCTGAATTCTCAGTAATTACTAAATTTTAATGATCTAAAGATTCTGTTTCTTAATTATTTTATTAATTTTGTTATAAAATGTATTCCGGTTATTTCCTTTTTATTTCTATTTTAGTGGATTAAGTGATTTTATAAGTGTAATTATTTTGTGGCTCACTAAAGTTGTATGTTCTTTTGGTCTGGGAATTTTAGCTTAATCTGATTGGAACTTAAAAAAAAAAAAAAAAAAAATTCTGAATCATTTTGAATTGCTGTTCGCTTTGAATTTTCACTAATTAATTTTATTGTTTCAGGTTGAAAATGAGAAAGTATTTTTTATTGTTGTGATTGAGTTTGTCTCGCAATTCACATGCTATCATTTCCAAAATGGTTAAGCTCTCTGTTCCCTCTTTGATCAATTCCTGTATTCTCTGATTTATATAAGCTATAACTTTAGCTTCTTGAAGTGTTTCTTAATCCATGTTATCACTTGATTTAAATTTTAAATGAAAAAAGCTGTGAAATTGGGTATGCTTTGTGTGATTGCCAGAGTAGAAATTAATTGTTTATATTGATTTGAATAGGAGTTGACTGGTTGTGACGCTTCATATTTTCTGCCTATGTCCTGCAAGTCTTCTGATTTTGGATTCACTTCCTGTTGTAGAGTATGACATTAGGCACGTTTGTATTGGTCCTGACAATGGTGCTTGATTGTACCATTTGCAGGTTCTCACAAACGGCATAGAAGTAAAGCTTCAGAGGAATGCCCTCAGTGTAATTGAAGCTCCAACTGGTAATGAGGAAGATGATGACCTTGAATTTGAACATGTGCCATGGAACGGTTCAGATATGGGTGAGTTTGGTTAATGAATTCTATGGTACAGGTTTTGTTCTGCTGTCACTAAATTTTGGCTACATGACTTGAGAATTCTTTGGAAAGTTACAGTGATTAGGAAAACATAGTTCTTGTGAAACTGTGGTTTTCTTCTGCGTGTATCAATTTGGAATTTGAAGGTTGACTTCTTTTGAATAGAAAAATCTTAGTATAGATTGATAACATGGTGAAGGTATATTTTGCTGGCAGTGCCATCCAGTGGTGACTGCCATTTCTTACTTGGAGGTACATTGCTATGGCCTTTGGGTGGACCCTTTCTACGTAGTTGTTTTCTTTTGCCTTTGTAATTGTGGGTTTGGAATTTTAGAGAAAAGTGATTGAGGTTGTTGCATAGGATCCATTGTGCCTTCAACTTTTACTTTTACTATTTTTCAAAAGCCCTGTTGTCTTATGTCTTTATCCTTGTATTGGACCCACAACACTTTTTAATCGTGGTTGTGCTGTTTCTGGTTTCTCAGCATCAGATGACACTCAAAAGTCCCACAGATCGAGGCATAGAATGCACAAATCATCCGGGTCATCTCATAGGACTATGAGCAGATCCCTCTCTTGTGACTCGCAGTCCAAGGGATCTGTTTCCACTCCTCGTGGGTCCACGGTATTTTTCTTTCTACCCTTTCCATCTCTTACCAAGATTTTATAAAAAAAAGGGTGTAAAAAAAAAGTTTGTAGTCTATTGTTGAACTTATTTACTGTTAATTGTTTAGTTCACTACTGAAACATCTTCTTTGCAGAAGGTTGACTTAAGCAAACTGGAGATTGCTGCATTGTGGAGATATTGGCGACACTTTAATCTTGTGAGTTTCTTAGTGGGCGATAGTATATTATCGATCCATTACCACTAGTAAGGCACTCTTTATGTTACTAACATATTGGATTGCTAGGTGGATGCTTTCCCCAACCCATCAAAAGAGCAACTAGTGGATGTTGTTCAGAGGCATTTCATGTCACAGGTACTTGCAAAATTGGTTTCTGCCCCCCTTCATTCTGTTTTGTGTGTTCGCGTGCACATGTTTGTATGCATTGGTTTCATTTTTTTAAATAATGAATAATCAAACAGAGAACAGTAGAGACCTCAGCTCAGGGTGCTGGGATAGTGAGTGAAACCTTAGTTGTAAGAATCACTGAAAATGTTTATATGACAATTGCTACTTGATTGTTAAGGATGTTCCCTGAAATTCCAAATAAAACAAGCTTAAGTTTTTCAAATTATAATTTTTATTTTATGAAAATTTTATTTTCTGTATTTTGTTTGTTGCAATTAAGTTGTTAAGTTCAGCAGCTTTTGTGTATTAGAAGCTTTATTCTGTTCTGAAAAAACACATTTTTCTGTTGGTGAAGCAAATGGACGAGTTGCAGGTCATTGTGGGGTTTGTTCAGGCTGCAAAGAGACTGAAGACTGTGTGCAAATGACCTGGAGAGAAATGGAGAGAGCATTGCATTCGGTTGTCTATGCTAACAGATACTGGTATCTAAATGTCCACTTCCCTCTGTAGTGATGTCTATAGCACAATTTATCTGTGGCTTGTCTATGTCTCTCATTTCGGTTAGTAGGCTAGTAATACTCTGTTCAAGTTATAGAGGTTCTTGCTTTTTGATAGTGTAGCTATGTAGATATATGTAAAACTGGTGACCAAACCTCTAAAGAAGTCCATGTGGCTATCTTTCTGAACTTGGTGAATGTATTGCTGACTTGGGGAAGTGGGTTTTTAAAATGTAAATATTTATATACTGTTATTCCTATTTCTTTGCACTGAAAGTTTGCTCACCATTTGCATCCTTTAGAATTAGCTAGGTGATTCATTTCTTAATAAAGCGGTTGTAAAGAACTTAATAAAGCGGTTGTAAAGAACTTACTCCACCATAATGGGCGCTATACATAGTAATACTTCATTAGTCATGGTGGGGCGCCACTTGGATATATCATCCTTGTTTACTGTTTGCCCTGTGTCTTTATTAATGGCTGAGTTATCTGAGTGGTCGGGCTTCACTTGTAACTGTAAGTCTTAACATTTTCCTTGACACGTATGGCTCTAGCCTCTATCTAATTGTGTCATGTCCATGGGTCATGATTAGTTGATTACTACTTTGTTATTGCCAAGTCCCTTAAGTCTCTTTTCAGGCATTTGCCAAATCCTAGGATAATTTTCTAGTCAACTTATTATAATGCGATTTGACCCAATAACCAGATGACATGAACTTAAAATGTCTTTGCTTTGTGTTCAAAACAACGGGGATGGTCCCCGATTGTTTTGAACACAAATAGTGCAAATGTTGGCATCTGATTCATAACTCCTCCTAGAATGTTCGTTGTAGCATGTAGTTATATTTTACTTGTCCTGAGATGATCTTTAAGTTAAGTTAGCTGTGTGTTTTAATAATCTGTACTGTCTGTGTCCGTTTTATTATGTCATAAATGGGCAGCTAACTCTGATGAATAACGTAGTGCACAAGTTATGTTTTTGTGTCTTGTTTATTGCTAGAATAATGTGCCTTCAGGACTCATGCTAGATGGTCCATGAAAACTTTTACTTTGCCTTGCGTGTAGGCTTCACACCTTTGTTGTTATTGTATTAGAAAGGGTCATAACTGCGGCTGCACATGTTATGCTTTGCTATATCTTTCTTGTTCTTTATGAAGAGGAACCGAACCCTCCATTAGGATGTTGGTCTTTGACCTTGTTTAGAATAAAGAATTTTTTGAAGTAATTGAGGTATCATTCCTTTTCGACTAACTCAATCTTTGAAAAAAGCCAATAGCTTGTGGACCACAAAATGGCATTTTCAGCCCTCGTAAGTAAAGGATGGTGAGTGGGATCGAGTGTTAATTTGTGGGTTTCTTCTAGTTGGGTGAGTAATTTTTTCTTCTTTTTCATTTTTAATAATTCGATAGTACAATGGAACGAGGGATTTGGACCTTGGATATCTTATTTGGGAACATCATGAGGTGCTAACTGATTGAGATACATGAATTTTGGTAGAAGGGAGTAAGGGGAGTAAATTTACCAAGCGGCAAAAAAAAAAAAAAATACAAAATACAAAATTTTTTTGCTAAATACAGTACTAGGTTTTTTTTTTTTTTTTTTTTGGAGAAAGAAATACAGTACCAGTTGATGGAAGATTATATTGTAGAAATTTTAATGTAATATCTAATTGGTCCGTGTGTGATGAAACATCTTGAGCATTGCCCCCAATCTGCCAGAGCTGTTTATCAAGACTAGTTTGGTTAATTGCTGGACCTTGGATTGAGAATAAAATGGCCACTCTTTGACACGGTGATTGAGAAAAAAAAAAAATTTATAAAGGATGGCTACTACTTACTAGAATATCAAATAAGTACGAGGCATATTGCAAACAATCTGCCACAACCTAAACTTTGGCCATGGATAATTAGACAAATTTTCAAATTTTGACCCTTTTATATTACATCTAAGGATTTTTTTATTTGAGAATTATTTAAGTCTAAATATTTGAAATGACGTTTTCAAACAGGAGTTATTTAAAACGTCGCAGTTATTAAAGTCCATTTTCGTAAGTTAGATCTGTCGGAGGGTGTTGATTAACATGACATATCATATGGGGCAATATATGTCCACTTAGTATAGTCATGCCGATAATTTATTATTTATTTCAAGTTGTTCTAAGAAATAAGAGCCAGAATTTATTTGAGGATCTTCTGAGGGCTACTTTGGTTGGCATGGTGCTGACAGAAGTGGTGGCTGTGTTAAGGAGAAACACAAAGAGGGAGAGTTCTATTTTTGGTTTCTTTCAATTAAAAACAGAAAGAAAACTTTACATGGATAAGCTATATCATCAAAAATTGCCATATGATAAGCGATTGTTTAATTGGATTTTGTTAATTTGTGAGGTTTAGAGGGCGTCCAAAGTGTTTGTTGGTGTTCAAGAAATTTCCATCAATATATATATATATATATATATATATATATATATTGGTAAAAAAGTTTGTGTTTGTTTTTAAAATGATTTGAAAACTATTGTTTAAAAAATCGTTGTGAAAACACAGGTTTAAAGTACTTATAATGTAAAAATTGTGTTTAATACTAAGTTTTTAGTAACATATTTTAAAAGTGAAAAAACATAATTTAGTATTTGGTACGAGCATGTGTTTTTAAGAAAAATGTGTGTTTAATGTGTTGTCAACATCATTTGGGTCTCACGATTTTCAAAATCAATCAATATATATATATATATATATATAAAAGTAGATATCTCATGTGAGAGTGCATGAGGTTTTGCTAAGTGACATATTCTATACAAAAATAATTGAAATATTCTCAAGAGTTATATCAGAGATAAGAATAAATTAAATATTTTTTTTTATTTCATTTAGTTCAATGTTTCAAGACTTTTCTAATTAAATTAAATAAATATTCTTTCTATCCTTTGATTCAATGTTTTAAGACTTTTCATTCCTCACACGTACACACAAAACTCTTTGCATTTTAATTCAATATTTTTACCTCTTGCACTTCTACCCCTTTACACACACACACACACCTACACATAGCCCTCCATGTCATCCAATATCAAATACACAGAGACAAAAAATGATATTATTTACCTTTAATCTTTCGTCAACACTTACCTAACTCTAACATTGTTGTTTCATCTAATCTTAACCTGTATGAGTTGGCTAAAACCAAGGAAAGGGAGCCTGCATTTTATATTGAGTGGCAACAACAATTACAATTTTTATGTTAATGATTTTGTAAATGATGTGATTGACTGTGGGTGTTTGAAATGTGTATTTTGTTTAAGAATTAAGGAGGATGAGAAAGACATATTCTATAATATTCCTCCAAAGTTGTGAGTGTGTGTGTGTGTGTGTGTTTTTTTATTTTTCCATTTTAATAATTATAATGGATATGTGTTTACAATTTATAATTGTTACTTTTTATGATGAACTTATTACTAATAAAGTTCTATAACAATTATGATATAATATATATATATATATATAACATATTTCAAACTATCTTACGTAAAATATTACATCATTAGTAATTATAATAATGTCACTCAAAATTGTTATTCAAAAACTGAAAACTACTTCAAATGAGTTTTTAAAATACAATGTTGGCCTCATTTAGTACACTTACTCAAACACATGTTTTCACTTTTAAATAACATTACACATATTTTCACATATATTTTCAAACATATGTTTCCAATTTTTTAAGTACATGTACCAGATACCCCTTTAACCACTTTAAATTAGGAACTATGACTCAAACACTTTTACTAAACACACATTTTTTTTTTTAGAATTTATAATTTTCAGTATTTTAACACTAAAAACTCTTGTTTGAATTCACCTGCCAAACAGGGCCGGCCTTTTCTTCTGTTTTAGTTTTTGTGTTTGTGGGTTTTTTTTTTTTTTTTTTTTAATGTTATTAATAAAAAGATGTTTGAATATTGAAAAATTTTACTTTATAAAGTTCCCTGAAAATCAGCGATTCAGTTCAAATGGGACCCAGTTATCTTATCCATCTGAGCCATTGTTTGTCCACAATTCACCTGATGGGAAAAAAGAAGGAGCAAAATCAAAGTTCGACAAAAATGAATATGATGGGTTTCCTCCTAGTAGGGTCACGCACCTCACACTCCTCACTTGTCACTTCGTCAAACTCTATAAGGGAAATTGATGGTAAGTTTCTAAAGAATAATGACTTAATTCATCGTCTTCTAATTATAGCTTCTAGTTAAATTTGTAGCATTATGAACTATGAAAGATGTACTTCTCCATTGTATCCTTCACAAATGTGAGTATTATAGCTTCTAGTTAAATTTGTAGCATTATGAACTATGAAAGATGTACTTCTCCATTGTATCCTTCACAAATATGAGTATGTAGTGGTATAAAAATTAAAAATATATATAGTAAGTTTTTAAGGTTTATAATGATTTAATCCATCGTCTCCTAATCTTAGCTCCTAGTCAAATTTGTAGCATTATCAGCCATAAAGATGTACTCCCTCCTTGTATCCTTCACAAATGTGAGTATGTAGTGGTATAAAATTTTAAAAATACATACATACATATATATATATATATATATATATATATAGTAAGTTTCTAAGGAATAACGACTTAATCCATCGTCTCTTAATCTTAGCTTCTAGTCAAATTTGTAGCATTATCAACCATGAAGGATGTACTCTTCCCTTGTATCCTTCACAAATGTGAGTATGTAGTGGTATAAAATTTTTTTAAAAAATATTAATATTATTCAAACTAAATAAAAATTACAAGGGACAACCAGTTTCACTCCTGATAAAAGAAACAAAACAAGGAGGACAACTACCCAAATCAAAAAAGCCAAAAACTTTACAATTGAGAGACCATCTAACTGGTGTGTGAGCAGCCAAATTTGCTAGTCTAGGAACCAACAAAACATAGAGATTAGAAGAGACATACAACATACTTTGCATATTGTGAAAGATGAGCCTAGTTCTGGAGACAATTCAAAAATTATTGTTGATAGTAAAAAATATACCTTTTCTTTTCTCCCCAAAACGAATTCAAAATTTTTTTTCCACATAAAAAACTATTTTTATATTATTTCCCAATGCGAATCTGGATGTTTAATATTTGAATTCCTTTTTTTTTTCTTACTCCAATCTCTCTCCCTATATTACCCAAAGCAAATGGTTATGTACATCTAACATTTTTTAAAAGGTTCAGTTGGTGTTTGAAAGAAAATTGAATTTATATGTGAGAGAGTATCGTGGTACTATATTCACAAAATACTAAATACTTACTCATACATAACATACTAAAATTCTTCTTCTAATGTTATCCTTTTTTTTTCCTCTAAATTCAATGTCACTTTCAATTTGGTTCTATGACTTCTATCTCACTCTTGGATTGATAATCTCTGATTACAGATCAATCTCTTAACTGTTTGTGGAGGCCCATCTCTAAAAAACTAATCAATAATGAAATTATTGCACAAACCATTTGGCTAAGGCAGGAAGAAGTAATAGTGAATCCATGTGTGTTGTAGATTTGTTGACTTTGATGTCCTTGATGCATAATCTGCAATATAGTTCTATATTTAGTGAGAACATATTAGAAACAAGAGAGATTGGATAGAGAGAGAAAGAATTAAAAAAAAAAAAATCATTTTTAGAGACACAAACCTAGAAAAATGTTACATCCACAATATTTTCACTACACTTTTACACCATATTTTAAGTAGCAAATTGTTGCTAGCTGTTACTAATGGACAAAAAAAGTAAGTTTTGTGGTGGGTTTAAATTAGAATTAGTAATAGCTTACTACGTAGAATTTGTTGTGAAAATATTGTAGTCGTAACACAACTCATAAAAAAAATTCATATCTATACCTATCATTTATTCTATTACAACCCCCCAAAAGCTTAATTATTTTGGCCACTAACATTAATTTACCGATTCCCCGTAAATCTAATGGTAAAATCATAAATCTTATAAAGTTTTGGGGCCCAATCTTGTAATCAGCTCCAACCCTCTATCATGCCTGTCTTTATTTTGTGCTAATATGATTATAACAACAAAAAGATAAAATAGTTGGTGCTCCATTATGGGCCAAATACATGATGAGCATTGAGCTTGACACTCAATGTCAATGCAACCATGTCTAACCTTCATCTAGATAAGACTATAAGATCCAAATTAGACCACAAAATGCGGAAGCAAAAGTTCAAATCCACGTTCCCGCCGAACAAACAGGTAAGAAATTAAGCACAAGCAGCACTATGCACGCCCAAAAAGTTGGAGGTTGGTTCAGTTGCAGAGGCATTGATTACCTTCTTCCAGAAAATTTATTTTCTTAGTTGACCAAACACGGTAATATGGGTCCATGTGACTCTGCTTTTTAGTACTAGTGTCCTACTTTACAGACTTGTTTAATAAAACCGCTTTCTTTCTATTGGCCTATAAATTTGTCTTCAATCTTTACAACAACTACTAAGCTCTTCCTTCAACTAAAGTCATGAATTCCAATCTGACACCAATGTGGAGTTTGGTACTTCTACTAGTGTTTCTTTTCAACTCATTTAAGCCTCTTTACTCATACCCTTCTCTTTATTACCTATCTATTACTCAATCCAAACACCATGGTAGTCATGACTACAGCAATCAAAGGAGTCCACCAATTGTATCAAAGTTTATATACCCACCACCTCCACATTTTGTGCCCCCTAGATTTCCACCACCACCTCCACCGCTATCATCGTTCTACTTCTACTCTCCCCCACCACCATCATCGTTCTACTTCTACTCTCCCCCACCACCATCATCGTCATCGTTCTACTTTTACTCTCCCCCACCACCATCATCGTTCTACTTCTATTCTCCACCACCACCTAGTCCTAGGCCTCCTTGCTCTCCAAAACACTCTCAACCTTCGCATGCACCGCCTCCACCAAGGCATCGGCTTTCATGATTGAGTTAACACAGAGAGTAGAGAGTGATTCATGATGTAAAAGTATTAGTGAGTTCAGACCATAGAAAGCAATAGTTTTCAAACCAATTGAACATCAAGCAATTTCTCATGAAAGTTTGAACTCAGGATTTACCTTATATTAAGATGTACTACTACTTTGGGTGGTTGCCAAAGTGTATCTAACCATCCTTTTTTTTTTTTTTTTTTTTTCGGGAATGAGTATCTAATCATCTAATTGTTCTTTATACTGCATCAAAATCAGCATTATCTTAATCTTACACTAGCCAAATGTAAGTGCTTAAAAACTTTTCGTTTTCCTTTAAATTCCATTGTGTAAATTGTAATAATCTTTCTCATCAAAATAAATAATTGTTTGAATGTGATTTGAAAGTTTGGATAGATATAACTATGTATAAAATTTGGGGTATGAAGCAAAGTTTTGAATTCATTTTGGATGAATTATTAAAACAGGAAATTTTAGTATCGGTGTATACATGTATACTATTTCAGGAAGGTTCATTAAATCTCAAAAAAAATTTAACAAGCCAAATACTCACACAATCCCATACATAATTTTTGTTTTTTGATAGTTTGATAATTACAAAAGGTACCAAACAATTGCTATAGGGCTCTTGACAAATCTCATACCTAATTAAAGTAACAAAAAACGTTCAATAAAATCTCATAAAAGTGGGAACTGAGAGCTTTCTTTTAAAAAAAATTATAAGAAAGTCATTAAAGCAACTTTGGTCTAGAATACATATTTTGCTCAAAACATTTGAATTTCACAATAATGGATACGTGTATGGATTTTGATTGAAATAGCATACAAGATTTAGTGCACTGATTTATGTATCGGAATAGAATATTTTTGTAGGAACAGAACGAAATTTAAAATATATGAAGTTTGAAATAATAAGATTTTTTTTATTTGACTATTTTTTTTACCTCTCATCTATTTATTTGATAGTTGACCAATTTCAAATTCAAAACATCGCCTTTAGAGCAATAACATCAGCTCGGGTAAAAAATTTTGCATTTTACACTTTTAAAAGCTATTTTTTCTATTTTACACGTCCATTTTTACAAAACACTCACATTAGTTTATCTATTCTACACATTTATACAATATAATATTCATTCTTTTTCAATTTTTTATTACTCTCCCTCACCGCCCCTCTCTCTCACCAACCCTCTCTCACACCCAGACCCAACCATCTCTCATGATCCAAACCCAGACCCGACATGCAAAGAAAAGTCGGCGTCCAGGTCTTCGTCTTCGTCTTCGTCCGTTGTCTTTGTTTTCGTCGGCGTCCGTTGTCTTTGCGAGCTCCGTTGTCTTTGTCTTCGTCTTCGTCGGCGTCCAGGTCCTTCAACGCTCTCTCACACCTAGACCCAACACTCTCTCACAGACCCAAACCCAGACCCGACACGCAAAGAAAAGTCGGCGTCCAGGTCTTCGTCTTCGTCTTCGTCAGCGCCCGTTGTCTTCGTCTTCGTCGGCGTCCAGGTCCTTCAATCCTTTTTGGTTGTTAATTTTCTTTATTTCTTGTTTGGTTGGTGAGAAAGTGGTGGAAAAGAGTAGAAATAGAAGGAAAGACCAAAGATTTGTTGATTTTCTCTGTTTGATTAATTTTTTTTCTTGTTTTCTCTGTGTTTTTCTCGGCAACCAAACAAATCTTATGTAATATTAATTTCTTGTTTTACTTGATTTTGGAAGAAATTTGTTGATGTGGTGCTCTATGTGGAGTTCTTGGCGGCAGTGAGAGGGAGGTGAGAGTGAGAACAACCAGAGAGACAGAGAGAAGGAGAGAGAAAAAATATTAAAATAAAGAATACACGCGCTACAGTAACCGTGCATATATGCACGGTTACTGTAGCAATTGTGCATTTTTGCACAATTTTGCATAATCTGATGTGGGTGTTTTTTGGAGCCAAAATGTGTAAAAACATCACATTTTTCTATTTTACAAGACTTTACATGATCTGATGTAATTGCTTTTAGAATGAATGCTAACAGATTTTAGATGAAAATTGGGCTTGCATCGATCAAGATTTTATGAAATCAAATAAATTTACCAATTCTGACTTTTATTTGGTGAAGCACAGGAAACTTTGACCTGGTCAAATGATGCAAGTTTGGTGCAAGAAGTGCCATATGTAGAAAGTTTGTACTTTGTAGCACAAGGATCAATTAGATGGTCACAGCCATGAAAATTGCGAGAGACAAACCTAATAAACTCACATAAACTGGAAAACTTAGAAACATGGATGAGCGGTCATTTGAAATGCAACTATGGCGCAGGCACACCAAAAGAAGAAGAAGAAGATACTAATTGGGCCCAATTAATTAGTTTGAACCATTCATTGTTTTAATTTTAATCCTAATCAGGTTCTATAGTTCTGACCTGCAGGAGGGTACTCAGTCTGGACCCAACTTATACAGAAAACTCAGGTGGGGTTGGGAAAGTGGCCCAAGCTGGACCATTGGTGATCAATTTCTAGCTGGGCCTTGATGTACTGGCCTGCCAATTGATGACAAATGATGATTTTGGACGTAGTAGGGGAAGAAAAGACAAAAAAGAAGTGGGGGACTGAAATATTATGGATGTTATTCAAATTTCTGATATGTAGTATTAGTTGAAATGATCATTCTAAGGACATAGTCATGATTATTTCTACTAGATTTGCATCAGACATACAAAGGATGCGGTCCACAAACAAAAAGTAAAGGTTGTGTGATTCTGATTCATCCAAGGAGACCAAAACAAAAGAAAAAGAAAGAGAAATATTATGTCTACAATATTTTCACAACAAATACTAAATGGCAGATTGTTACTGGTTATTATTGTTAGGGTAAAAAAATAATCTTAGTGATAGATTTGACAATACAGTGGGACAAGCTATACAAAGGGCTATATGTCCTTGAAAATCTAGGCAGATAGGGTGGAGTGGGCTAACTTCGAAATAGTGATAACGGATTAGGGGCTTTTCTAAAGGTTTGGGTACCATGTCAAGTTATATGGCCGAGCTTTGGGCCATAAGAGATGGACTTCTTCTAGCTCCAGACTTAGGGTCACCAACTTGTGTATAGAACTATATGTATCGGCTGTAGTACATCTTTTGAAGTGTACTGTTGCTAATCAATTGATGGAACATTTGCTCACTGATTGCATGAACCTTTTGAAAGTTCTCCATTGGACTCAAATTTCGTATATTCACATAGCTAATCAGTGTGTAGATGAACTTGTTAAATTAGGTTCAAGTCTTTAGTGTACCTTTGATTTATATGATAACCCACCGCCTGTTATGGATAACTTGTTGGCTCTTGGTAAGGCAAAAAATGTTTGTAGTAGACTTTTTTCCATCTGATTATGTGTGTGTGTGTGTTTTTTTTAATAAAATTTTTTTAATGCCATTCCATCTAATTATGTAGAATCCCTTTTCTACCCAAAAAAAAAAAAAAACAAAGGTTGGCAAGTACTCTAAAAAATGATATCATCCTATTCTCCGATTTATGAGCTAGCTTAAGATTAGAAAAAGTTATTTAACATTATTTAGATCATTCTTTTTGAGATGGGTTTTGAATTATGTTTAAGGGATCCCATCTACTCAATTATAATATCAAGACAAATTACATTATATATACACTACTAAAAACGCGGGCCTTAGGCCCCTTTTTTCGGGCCGCGTTTGCAAAAACGCGGCCCAAAACAAACTAAAGTCGCGTTTTCCAAAACACGGCTTAATTTATTCATTGGGCCGCGTTTTTTTGACGCGACCTTAAATTTTGTCTGAAGCCGCGTCTAAAAAACGCGGCTTTACATTTTGTCTGAAGCCGCGTGTTTGAAACGCGGCTTCAGTTTGGAATGGAGTCGCGTTTTTTAAAACGCGGCCTCAGATTTTGCCTATAGTCGCGGGTTAAACACACGGCTTTAGGTTTTGTATATATACTCTTGGTCAAAAATTTTCAACCCTAACCGGCCTCATCTCCCTCATCGCCTCAAGAGCCGATCTCAGCCCTCATCGCCTCCAAGCCTCCATCTCCGATCTCCGATCCTCACCCTCACCCTCCAAAAAAAAAAAAAAAAATTAAACAAAACAAAACAAAACAAACTCACCCTCACCCTCTTCTTCCTTCATTTCCGGTGCTCCCACTTCCACCTCTAGGGTTTCATTCCCTTCAATCCCATGGAATTTCAGCCCCGTTGTCGCTGTACTGCCGAAACCGTCTTTCGTTGTGAGAGTAGAGTCCAACTCCAACTCCAACTCCGAAGTTGTTGAAGAATCTAAGGAACCGGAGGCTGAGGTTGAGTTTGAGGAAGCCAAGCCGCCGAGGAAGCCTCGGGTTAAACTCGGAGATGTGATGGGGGTAATAACTAATGATTCACTCTTAACTGTTTTGTTTTGTTCTTTTTTTTTTTTTTAATTTTCTGTTTGGTTCTTGAGAAAGTTCAGGAAAAGAAAATTCATTGAGCATGTAGAAATTATGCTTAAAATGTCGTATGTTAAATGTTGGGGCATTGCAATTAGTTAGTATATGGTTTAGGAGTTTTGATTACTTGGAATTTACAGTTTAATATATATCTAATATTTTTTTTCTCGTTTGATTTAGACAATTCTATTCTCTTTGGTTTAGACAAAAAGCCTCCTGTTGAGCTTTTTTTTTGGACACAGTGATGGAAAAAATATGGTAGTGTCCAAAAGAATTTAGATATTGACTAGACAAATCAATACTCTAATAGTAATGCAAATTTCTATTTCATTATGTAAATGTTCAAATATAAATTGCTGGTTACAATCTGAAAGAGGCAGTGTTCAATTCTTGGATGCTTAGTCCATTTGAAAAGAATAATAAAAAAGTGAAAAATAGAATGCCAGTAAGCATGTCTTGTGTTTCGAGGTAGTTGAGTTTGGATGCATATGCCTCACATTTAGCCCTACAGCTTTACTGCTACAAATGTTACGAGCATTGGTTTGTTTGCTAGCGAAACTTCTAATTATTTGTAAATAAATAGAAGGAAGAAGATTTTGATTTTTTTGTAGTTTTTATGATGATTGTTTTTTATCATTAAGAGATTTTACCAATCAAACTTGGATTCACAAAATCTTATTGACCTTTTAAATTTAAACTAGCAGTATCACTTAGATATTTTACCAATTAAACTCGAATTCACAAAATCTTATTAACCTTTTTGATCGCCTGTATTTGTTTGGGTGTGCATTATTATAGTTCTCTTCTTGTTTCCTATTTGCTAGAAGA
The DNA here is from genome assembly GCA_033629205.1 of Lithocarpus polystachyus. Taxonomy (NCBI): domain Eukaryota; kingdom Viridiplantae; phylum Streptophyta; class Magnoliopsida; order Fagales; family Fagaceae; genus Lithocarpus; species Lithocarpus polystachyus. The sequence goes on along the minus strand of CM066163.1, from coordinate 8,360,029 downwards.
AAGCCTCTCTCTCTCTCTCTCTCTCTCTCTCTCTCTCTCTCTCTCTCTCTCTCTCTCTCTCCATGTCTGTATGTATTTTTGCATGTGTGTCCTAGTTTGTCTAAATTGAAGGCAATTGCAATGCAGGTATGAGCTGAATGTTAATTTGTTGCTTGTCCATGCTGATAAAAGCACGTTCCATTGATTTGACAAAATCAATGTTAAGTATAATCCTTGCGGACAGAGTAGACTCAGAGGGATATTCTTAAAGCAGGACAACCTTATCCAAGGTTTGCTTTGTAATTACAGTTTTAAACCTGTTTTTTGTCTGCATAATCTTTAATGGTTGCAAACTAGATTGAAAATCAATTGCATTTGGAGAAACATTTTGAAATTAGTACCAGCTTTATCTTTTGTTCATTTTCTGTCCTTCATAATTGATTTATCATCTTCATTATGAGTTCCAAAGTTGGGAAAAACATCACACAAACATAAACACATTATTTAGAACCCTAGTTTTTTTAATACCAGAATCCAACAGATACGTTTACAACTATCAGGTGTCCCGTGTGCCTAATCTGGTTTTACAATATTTACTAGGTAAATTAATTTAAATGGATTTTTGAAACTGAGAATATGGTTGTATGTTAGCATTATATTGTTGACTAGTGTAAGAAAAGCTTTTTGGTGGACGGAACGAGTTTGAATAAGCATGTTTAGCAGTGTTATCTTAATTACTTGGGTTGGCTGTGTGAATATTTTCTTTCCATTTTTACTATAAGCCATATGCTGATCACCTGAAGTGAATCCCCAAGCACGAGACCAATCAATGACACTACTTTATTAATTGGATGCCACTTGTTGGGTTAAATTGTCTTTGAATTTCAAGTTGTCATATTATGGAGGTGCAGCCCTTGAGTTTCTTGTCAAGAATGCTTTTTTTCGTCCATTATTTTCATGTAAGTAAGAAAATGAAATCTTTTTAGTGTCATTTGTTTGAACACTGGCACAAAAGAATTCTTCCCAAGAGTTTTCTGGTTGCCATCACCTGCAGTCGATATGAAATGGTGGCTATCTGTCACTTGCAGTCAATATAAATGGTGGAATTTACAATTGCTTGTATATGTTTTTTGAATTGGGTATTTTTATTTGTTGTTTTGTAGAATTTGTGGGTGTGGTGTGGGTATTAGATTTTTCTTGAAGTTTTTTATTTGGAAACAGATTTGACGTGGATGGATAAAGACGATGTTGTTGAAGAATAATATATGGCCTATGGCCGCGTTTTAAACACGGCCATTGATTCAATACTATAGCCGCATTTAAAACGCGGCCTAAGACTATGGCCTATGGCCGCGCTTTAAACGTGGCTATAGATTCTATCTCAGGCCACGTTTAAAACGCGGCCATAAGCCTTGTCCTTAGGCCGCGTTTTAAAAAGTGCGGCTATAGACCCCTGCGGTCTATAGTCGTGGGGTTTTGGCCTCATTCAAAATCGCGGCCTAAAAACCCGCGGCTATAGGCCCCAAAGGCCTATAGCCGCGTTTTTCTGACTTTAGGCCGCGTTTTTAAAATGCGGCCTAAGGTCCTTTTTTTTTGTAGTGATATATATATATATATATATATATATATGATAATTGGAGCTAAAGTATAAAAACATGATTGTTATTATTTTCCTACTTTAAACTGACAAATTGTGTATATTACTACTATATTGTGCTTGACAGCACACCCAGGTGTAACCACATTCATCTACCCAATAGATGATGGGTGAATATATGGTAATAAGCTAACTAATATTGCATGCTTCGTATTTTTTGCTATTAATAAAAGGCCTCCTAATTGGTCGGTTTAAAAAAAAAAAAAAATTGCATGCTTTGTTATCTTCTTCTTCTTCTTTTTTTTTTTTTTTTTTTTTTTTTTTTTTTTTTTTTGTGATGAACGATAGAAATTGCATGCTTTGTTATCAGCTTCTAATCCTTCACATGGTTTCGGTCCAACTTACATCGACGTTGATGTTGTACCTCGACGTTGGTCTAATGAAATCTCTCAATTAGAGTGGTCTCGATCGATTTTGTTATCAATACTAAATTGAGATTCTTTTTTTAATACAAGCATATACTAAATTATTCATCGAACTATAGAAACAATTCATGTACCAAAAGCTTAGAAGATGTACATGTGATTGCTTTAATCACTCCCACTCCTAGGAAATTTCTTTTTCACATCTTTAACTTGTCCTTCCAACCATGCGAAACAAACATGTCCTAGACAACGAGGCCAATATTCCATCTTCTTCAACATTTTGCGTAGACATGACTGCAAACTTGTCATACATATCGATCAAGACCACTACTTGCAATCGTAGGCAAGTACTCTTAGGCATTATCAAACTCTCTAGACACCTAGAATTGCCTCTTATCCACCGTTGTCATTCGTCCATATATGACTCCCTTGTCGTTACATTGGCTATCTCTGCATGATTGAGTAGCCCATGATGTCAATGACTCAGTGTAGCAAGAAGAACATGCGTACACAAAAGGATTTAAGTTCTTCTGGTCAAAGATTCATTGTCGATCCCACCAATGTGGCATGTGTCTTTTTGTTCAATCAATTAGGCACTAAATGAGCTATCTTTTTCAGCTTCTTTGAGCTATCTTTTTCAGCTTCTTTTTTTTAGTTGTACACTTTTATAGTGAATACCAATACCCAGATGTTAAGTTGTCTTGAAAGTCTGATATTAACGAAAAGATCAAATTTGGTCAAAGATTCGTTTCTTCCTCAATTTGTATACTCAATTAAAGCAGCTTTTGGTTGTGTTCTTTTCCTCGTATATGGGCTAATGGAGCTTTTAGTCCCACATTGTAACATTATTATATAATAAGTTAGCCATTCTTTGTTCCGAAAAGGTTTTGAAGTTGATTAATGAAAAGATTAAAAGGACAAATCAAGTTTGAAACTTGAAAGGATTGGCCATTCCGATCCAAATATGTTGGAACTTCGTTTTCTCAATACTATCCTGGCTTTTATGTTGTAGCTTTACAGCTATTCTTCCAGCTTTGAACGATGGAAATTCTCCTAAATCACTTTCGTTTTTGTAGTCATATTATAGAGGATAACGCCTAATGCAGTCAAAGTTTCAACTGATTTAATCGCAACATATATTCAACAAGGCAAAAGGCGAAAGATAAAAGCAGTCGAGTTGCATATTTTGTGAATTTTGCCGTGATCCATGGTTAATGGGGAACTTTACTCTCTTTGTATATTCAGAATTGATGATAATCACTATAAATGATTATAATTATAGCTCTTATCATAGAAACAGTACGTTAGGGGACACAAATATTCAGAAATTTTTCCGTGACTTAGATCATAACTTTTGCTATATCTGTCTACATGGTAAGCTTAGTAGCAGAGAAAAAATGATGGGTCTATGTGAAAGTGACAAGTAGTCAATCATAATTTGCCACGTAGGATAGTTGTAGCAAAAGTTATTGAATTTTATGTGGTACTAGAATTACTCATTGATACATGGTTCAAATAGTATTAAGTGGTTGGGCCTATTTTCAATGTAAAATTGGTTTTACTTCAATTACAATTTAACACCTTCACAATGTGAAAAGGTTGTGAAGAAAGTTATGGGCCTAGAGGATTACTAATTTACTATTTATTTACTCTTATGAGAAAGAGTATCATGAGTTCCCAAAGTCCGGTTTATCAAAAAGCTTCAGACTGCAATTCTTTGTTTTGGGAAAGAATGTCAAAAGTTTTAATTTTGATTGCAACCATGTTGGAGAATGACTTGATAAATATCCATTTCATTATCAAAAGAGAAGATAAATATCCATTACAAGCAAAGTGGTTCAATTATTGAGTTTTAGTGTTTATTAACCCTTTTTTTAAAATGGTTGCATGACTTCTCATTTTTCCTAACATTGGATGGTAGCTCTGGACATTCCTATGATGTCTGAGACAATTTCAAGGAGCACAACTGCCCATGCCAAGCACACAGATGGGCATAGTCTTAATTTGGTGCACCAATAGAAATTCAAATTGACTGTGGGATTACTCATCAGCTACAAATACGGTCAAAAGCCTTATAACTTAATAACATTTTTTAAAAAAATTCGAATTCCTCTTCTGTTTTTTTTCTTTTTACTATACATTGATAGTTGAGAGTGAAGAAATTTATACCATGAATGTCTCCCTTAGAAATATCAAGAGGTGCCAACTAATTAAGCTACAAGGCTCTTTGCCAAATTCCCTTTATTCACTCATTGTAAAGATTAAAAAAAGAAAAAGAAAAAGAAAAGAAGAAGAATTGAGATGTAAGTATCTAACTAAAAATATTCTTGTAAATTAAATTTATAGCCAACCATTCTAGTCTTAGAGGTCTAAATAAAGGAATCATTTTAATTTTTTCAGGATTAACAACAATCTTTAAGACTAAAATTGCTTGTGATTTTTTTTTTAAATTTTATTTTAAATTGTTACAACAAGTGGAAAATGGGAGATTTGATATCGCTTGTGATTTTTTGTTTGGATACCGCTTATTTTGCTGAAAATTAAAAATAATAATAATAAAAAAGTTATTGCGCGGGTTACTGTTTATTTGCTTTAATGTACTGTTCATGTGGGACATGAACAGTGCAAAAAGCGCTGGTCAAAAAAAAAAAAAAAAAAAAAAAAAAGAGAAAGCAAAAACGCAGAAACGCAAGACGCATCAGCCCAATCCAAACTTATACTAAATATTCATTTCTCACTAGACATGAAATAGGAGGACTACAAACATCCAGATAAATTTTGAGTTAGCGCTCCCTCGTCTTGTTTATCAAAAAGTTGCAGACTGCAGTCATTTGTTTTGGGAAAGAATTATCAGAAGTTTTGATTTAATTTACAACCATGTTGGAGAATGACTAGATAAGAATCCATTTCAAGCTAAGTGGTTCAATAATTGTGTTTATGATCCCCTTGTTTTTTTTTTGGGTGGTGTTGCATGACAGCCCTACAGATTGGGGACAAGGACAGAGAAAGACATTGTGTTAATTATCTCATTTTTCCTAGCACTGGATGGTGGTAGCTGTGGACATTCCTATGATGTGTCTGGGACAATTTCAAGTAGCCCAACTGCACATTCCTATGATGGTCTGAGACAATCTCAACAAGCCCAACTGCCTAAGCACATAGATGGAGATGGGCATAGCCTTAATTTGTTGCACCAATAGAAACTCATTTTGGCTGTCGGATTACTCCCCTAATACAACTACAATTACAGTCAAAAGCATCATAACTTGATACCATTTTCCTATTTTCTTATTCGAATTCCCCTCATTCACTCATTGTATACGGGAAAAAAAAAATTGAGATGTTACTAAAAATGATCACTTTAAACTTTAGGATCAGTTGAGCTTCTTACTCGAGAAGATTAATTGTTACAACACGTGGAAAAGAGAAGATTTGAATCCCAATTCTCCTCGTAAGAAAGAATAGGCGATAGACAATGTCTCTAAGTTACAAGACTTTGAGCAATTGCTCGTGAGTTAAAGTTTATGGCTTAACGATGTATTTTGACTTTTTTTTTTTTTTTTTTTTTGTAAGGATCACCTTTGTCTTCATTTGTTTTGAAACAATTATGTGTTTAAATACTTATGATACTATATTTCGTTGCTCACCAGACATGAACTGGGAGGATTACCGATTACAAACATCCAAGTGAATATTGTGTTCAGAGAGCTCTAGAATCTAGATTCACTCATTAACAACAACCAAAAAAAAAAATCACCAGACAATCTTTGTTTCAAAACTAATAAAGATGATACTAAAAGATTCAAAACTGTATCGAAAGGAAAAGATGAAAAGACTATAGCATTAATCTTTTGTATATGAGAGGGTCTACTTGTGATTGGTGGCAAAGATTGATCTCACCAGAGCATTCTTCACATTGTAAGCAAGGGTAGGATATATATCATAACATATATAAATCTATTCTCTTTTTAGGACATTAACGAACTTAGTAATTATCAACCTGTAATGAATCGAATGATGTAAGAAGGTTCTTTATTTCGATTCAATAGCTTTAATGGGGCTGCTGCTAGGAATATTGGCATCATTAAAAGAAGTCGCACTTGTGAGCCAAATAAGGAAGTTGCATCTGACACGATGGTATATGCATTATGCGTATCTCTAACACCATCCAAATTGTACATTACTTTTATATATGATAAAAATACAATTTCTATGGTTTGGCTCAGTTGGCTCAACTAATAAAAAAACTAATAAAATTACGTCATCGAACAAGATATTTATGGTTCAAACTTAGCCTACATTGAAAAAATAATTAGTGTTTTGGTCTAAAGATAAAAAATAATCATGCGAATGTCATAAATTGAATCTATCATATCTATTAAAAAAGAAAAGAAAAAAAAAAAGATACATCTTCTATAATGAGGAAATACATCAATAATTGTTAGAAAAATTAAGATGATATTCTTTAGAGATTTGAATTCCCTCATATTGGCATCATTTTTATGCTACTAGTTCTACTTGAAATCTGGCTTGATAGCTGCCCCAATTCAGATTGCTTGACTACTCCAACTTGATAAACACTGTCAAAACTCAAAACACCTCCACCAATATGTGATCTCACTCAGTTTTTATGATTCACTTAGTAGGGTTTATTGTCATTGAACAAAAAATCTGAGATTCGAACTTATCCTACTCCAAAAAGTAATTATTATTTTAACTTCATAATAGAGAACAGTTAAGTAGATGCTATAAGTTAAATTTATTGTATCTATTAAAAAAGATACATCTCAATAATGCGGAGGAAATATACCAATAATTGGTTAGAAAAATTAAGATGATATTCTTAAGAGATTTGAATTCCATCATATCTAATGTCGGCATCGTTGTTAAGCTACTAGTTCTACTTGAAATTCTAGCTTGATAGGTGCCCCAATTCAGACTGGTACTCCAACAGTCCATCTCGATAAACAATTAATGTCAAAACTCAAAACACCTCCAGGAATATGTGACCTCACTCATGTCACTTTCTTCTATGATTAAATGCCAACCTGACTCGCATATACATACATAAAACAATGAGACATGATTACGTTGCTCCCTATGCATGTACCATAAAACCTTTTATTATTGTGTTAATATTTTAAAATTCCATTACTAGATTACACATTTTCATTCTTCTTGCACGTCAACTTTCTTATTAACAAGATATTATTTATAATTCGATTTATAAATTCATATTTTGCAAAAAATAAATTAAAAATGAAAAGTTTTTGTAAATGAGATAGTTTTTTTATATATATTTTTTAATAAACATAAAAGGTATAAAATATATATATATATATATATATATATAATCTAGCAGAGTTTTCGTCTAAATACACCTTTCAAAGAAAATCGTTGAGTGATGTAACATTTTAAAAAATTTATAACAAGTGTAACTTAAACCTAATCTAATATAGATATTTGATTACTTTATTCACTCTAGAAGTAAACATGGCCATTCATGAGCTAACTTTCCTGATATCCAGCCCCATAAACCGACTTGTCCAATAGCTCACATCTGATTCAGAGCACATTTGAGAGAAGATTTTTTTTAAAAAAAAGGGGCTTCAAGCATCAAAACCTTAGACTTAGCTATAAAAAAATGATGCAGAGCTCCAATAGATGCAAATTCTTGGGTGTTTTTTTTTTTTTTTTTATCAAAAGAAAGAAGAAGAAAAAAAAAAAAAGATGCATATTCTTGAAGTGCTATGATACTTGCTTGCTTCATTATCCACAATTTTATCCTAGTGCCTTCCCTTCCCCACTACTGTCAAGTCAGATTACATAACATTTTTTTTATTTTTGTAGTGAGTCAGATTCGGACCGCATTGCATGGTACAATTTGGGAACGTCTACTCTTCCTTTCTACCAGTCCTATAAAATATGGCCTACAATTACAAAGCAATCACTTTCTGACCAATATTTATTAATGATTAATTACTTAAAAGAATCCATTATGTTTCATGAGGTTTTTAAAGTTGCAAAAAGTTTTTCTATATGAAAAAAAAAAAAATACTATTGGTTGGGTTAGGTGTAAGGTAACCCAATGGCGTAGGAATGTTGAAAAGATGATTTGTTCTAATTTCAAAAATGCAAAGAGAGGTTAATTGCTTTTGGACGTGGCGGCAGTTTAAAAATTTCTTGTAAAATTCGAGGGTTGCGTATGTCTTAGAAAGTATATACTGTATAGAAGTATATATCGAGCACTCGAATCTGTACCTAACAGTCACAATTCTCCAAGTTTAAATGTATAAACTATAATTTTATTTCCATATATATAGGAAATGTTAACTAATATTCTAAGAGTATTGGTTTATAAATTTTTTTTTTTTTTATTTTGACAACTTTTTATATTTCTCATTAAGGTGGTATTAAAATTTTTCTATAATAGTTTATTATCGTATGTTTTAAGGGCATCCGTTAATAAGATCTATAAACTATCATCTTGCCATAATACTCTAACTTAAACAAAATCTAATGTTTCTTAACTTGTACATAATTTTTATACATTCTTATCTATATATATACACTATTCATTTTAATGATTAGGCATGAGGCACCTCATGTACCAACCATTCATATATGTGTGTGTGTGTTGTTTGGGGGTGGGGGCATTGGCACTCTTGCCAAATTGCTAGGAAAAAAAAAACTGTCCATTCCTTTGGGCTATGCCATTATTTATTATGTATAATAGACTATCCACGATATATAAACAACTTTATTTGAAAAGGCAAATACTGTTTGTCTTGAGCTAGGCAAGTTGGCCTTTGAAAATTGCTTTTGCTGGTTATTATTATATGCCTAGTGATTTTTTTTTTTTTTTTTTTTTTTGGGGAGCAAAATTGATGTATTTCATCTGGGCTTTGCTCCAAGCTTTGGAAAAAGTTGGGTGTACTGCTTTGTAATTTGATTTCTGTTTCTGTTGGTTAATAAATTATTTCCTTTTAACAAAAAAGAATAAATAACTTATTTTTAAAAACTCTATTAAACATTGTATTTTGGTAAAATACAGGTAACAATACCTCTGAGATTTAGACTAATGTTAGTTAGGTTCAAAACATTACAAAATTAACCAACTTAGTCCATAAACTATTACTCATTTTTCTTGCCCATTTCTCGATGATTAAGAACCAAATTGATCAGTTTTGAATTATTTTAAACCTGGCTAGCATTAGACCAAACCCCAAGATTACTAAAGTCATGAAAGTTTAGTGTAATGGTCTTCCATGAGGATTATGCCGGCATAATTATCCATAGTGGCAATGTAGTAAGTTGATGCTGACCAGGCTTTGCAAGCTCTTTTTACTTACTATTTTGTATTTTTGCAACATCTATATATCTCCATGATTTTTTTTCTTTCTGTTTTCACTTGAGACAGTCTCTAGCATTGGGAGAACCAGTGCGTCACAAATGAAGAAAGCTAATGCACCCAATAATTGCAACAAAAGAATTTAACTAAAGTAAACAATGATAGTTGGACAAAATCGCATTAAAATGACATAGGTGTTTCTAAGCAAACCTAACACATTTTACTTGGAGTGGAGATTATAGCATTGACACTCTAAGTAACATACCTCGGTGTGCATTATTTTTTTTTTTTTAATAACTAGAGGACAAAACTTCAGTAGAGTATCTTAGGTGTTTTTTCTCAAGTTTTCCGTTTTAAAATTCAATCACATGGCTTTTTTTTTTTTTCTATCGGATGGAAGTGTATTTTTAATTAAGTAATCACATGACTAAATTTTAAGAGGAAACTCTAAAAAATAATACCTAAGTACTGTACCTAAGTTTTACTCATAACTAAGATCGATGAGATGAGATTTGGACCTTAATTTTCCTCGTAAAAAGAAACAAACAATACCAATCGAGTTATAAAACTCTTGATATATCATACATAGGAATTAAAACTTAAAACTACAATTTTAAGGGAGTAATCACATTTTGCTTGAATTTTGCCACAATTTCCTCTTAATTTTTTCGAGTTACTCACTTTCAAGGGAGGTAGCATGAGAGAGAGAGAGAGAGAGAGAGAGAGAGAGAGAGAGAGAGAGAGAGAGAGAGAGAGAGAGTTAGTTGAGGGGTTCAATTCCTAGAGAGGGCACGATGCTTGAACCATGGAAAATGATGGTCTAGATTTGAAATGGAACCATTTGATGCTGACTTAATCAAGTTTACTCCAGAGAAAATATAATAGTCTAAAAAACTTTTTTCTGACGTGTTTGGTTAGCCTTGATTTTAAATTTTTGATCGTTTGAATTCTTAATCAATTAAATTTCAAAGTTGGACTTGGGTAAGTCTAGTTTAAGAAATCTTGAAACTTTTTTTTTTTTTTTTTGAGAGATAAGAAATCTTCAAACTTTAATGTAAGTTTAATAGGAAGAAAATAACCTGCATGATCATTATGATATATGAGACATGCAAAAGGGATGCTAATTATTTTTAGAAGTGACCTATTACAATTCTAATATTAAGTACAAAGACAAGTGAGATCAAAATTCTTAATTTTTATGTGAGACTCTAAAATTTTCATAAAATTTAGTAATAATACACCAAGAATTCTTAAACTCACACAATATTAGATAATTAATCAATCAATCAATCATACACCAATAATAAATTTGAAAATTTCACTTCCTCGCTCACATGTATGTACACACTCATACACGGTGCAGCAAACATGGTTTACATCTAGCTAATACTCATGTTGTTCAATTATTTTCAGGCGTGCAATGCTCAACAAAGTGTACGTACTCCCAATCTTCAACCAAAGAAACTATTATAGGTGTTGTCATGGACAAATATATATGCGAGCGGCACAATAAAAGACAACAATTTCATAACATTCTCAAATTGGTATTAAAAAGGTTATAAATTGCACATTGTGGTGTGCCCATGTTTGAGGTGATAAATTAATGGATTTTACTGACAGATGTCCTTAGAGCATCTATTAATGAACCATTTAAAAAAATATATAGAAAAATGAAAAAGTACCTAATATTTTTTTACAACAATTTCAGTTTTTTATAAAATGATTTATAAAATGATTTATTAATAAATGCACTAAGGACACTCGTTAATCCAACCCTATGTTAATTTAAGAATGTTGTGAACTTTTGTTATGTCCCTAACTTTTTTTTTTTTTTTTTTTTTAATTTTATTGAATCACGGACAATATTGAAGCCATTGAGGATTTGCGCATTCTTATGTGGCTGATAAATAAGTGACTGGAGGAGCTCCTCTTGCCTTGTATCACGTCATGGTCCAAACATCCCCAATTTCAAATCCATAGTGGCTATGTAGTTAGTGGACCTCGTAGGAAAGAGGCTACTTGTTGTCACCAAAATGCCATCACTTTGTGGTACTAAAGAATCGTTTGGTTTTCATTTCAAATACCCCAAACAAAATTGAAAGTGGGCTTACGTAGAAACATTTTACAAAGCAAGATTTATCGAATCCAAAAAATTGAAAACTCAATGACTTTACTTATTAGTCAACTTCTATACTCATGCCTACCAAAATTCATGTTTCATGATAGCGACATGATACTCTTCAATTATGATGTGTCCAAATACAAGCCTAGAATGTAACATTTTCTGTAATTATTGATATGATTTATTGTATATGTCAACAATAATTCAAGTATAATTAACGTTACTCTATTTAGTGTAAGTCATGCTAACAATTGCGAAAAATATTGTATTTTTAATGACAGAGAAAAAACGGTGCTGTGTCATTGCCTAATACCACTAACAATGACCCCTAACTTTGGGAAGTTGACATAATTGTTCCGGTGTTTGCACGCCAATAGTGCCAACAACTCTTACACTGCGATCCAATGTGTTCAATTGTGGGGTTGCAAACACAGCCTATATGATGCTAAAATGTGATGGACATTCGACAAGAGGATCCCACCGTTGTAGGAAATTACGTAAGAGAAAAGTGAAAATGGGAGTAGTATACTTCCACTAGTGTCAGCAAATTAGAATTTTTTTTATGGCATCAAAATTTTTGTGATTCCTCACACCCCCCCCAATTTGTTGGAATTATTTATATTCTTATTCACTGAATTAACAAGGATTCTCAAGTTTTTTTCTTTTTTCTTTTTTCTTTTTTTCTTCTCATTCATACAAAGATTCTTATAATGTTTTCTTCGTGCTTCATTCTTCTTCACTTGGGTAGAGATAGATCATAGAAGGTTCTTAGCTTTTTCTTAGGGCTACGAATCTCTGGCCCACTTTTGATTTAATAATAGTTAAGATCCATTAGTATGGGTATGAAAGCTCAGTTCTTTTTTAAGGCAATTATAAATAAGTGGGAATTTTGAATGACAAGAACAATAATTCTTTTTTTAATTTTATAAGTATGATAGAATTTTAAAATATAGTGCTCTTTAATCTTTATTATTAGATTGAAACATCAATTGGTTTTGATATAAATATGATTTAAACCATAAATCTCTTATTCGATAACAATAAACTTTTACTAGTTAAATTGATTTGAACCCATAAGAATAGTATTATTTGTTTGTATTAAGTAGTTGTCCAAAAGATGGCCAAGGACAAAAAAATGATAATGAAGGCTCGTAATGGAGTCACCCGTTATTTTTGTTGTGACCATGGGATTTATATATCTTTCATTTTTTATTCAGATTTTTTTTTTCTATACTAATTTTATTTTATTTTTCCTTGGTGAGGAATTTTATTAGACCTTGAAATATTTTCCCGTTCATTAATATCTTAATTTTTAAAAAGCAGGGGAAAGTACAAAGTTTCCGGCACTGATGCATTTCTCATCTGCTTTTCTACTCGCAATGTCTAATTGTCAACGCTCTTTTTTTTTTTTTTTTTTTTTTTTTTTTTTTTTTGCTGAATGAAAAAAGGAGGTCTCTGATGTGGGCTCATCGACTCCGTGCCACGTAACGGCAATGGGTAATATCACGTGTACCACACGGGCTTTGTTGGGGCTATCGCTCGAACCGCTCCTCTCTGGGTGCAGAACGAAAACTCCTACCATCAAGCCACACCCCCGTGTGGTAATTGTCAACGCTATTTTGCACCTACAATTCTACCTCATGTGATTCTAAAGAGGGCCGAAAGATTTTATTTAAAAAGAAAAGGAAGACAGGCAGGAAGAATATCTTTGATAAAAGGAAATTCACAAAAAAAAAAAAAAAATTCCTCTACCTTGTTATCAGTTATACTAATGCGAAGATTCTAAAGAGGGCCGAAAGATTTTATCAAAAAAAGAAAAGGAAGACAGGCAGGAAGAATATCTTTGATAAAAGGAAATTCACAAAAAAAAATAAAATAAAATAAAATTCATCTACCTTGTTATCAGTTATACTACTGCGAACTAGGTAGGAGTCTTCGGTAGGAAAAAAAAATATATATATATATATATATATATATATATATATACATGTATATATTGTAGAAAAAAAAAATTATCTCTTCTTATTGTTAATAAACTTCAAGTCAAAAACAAAGTTTTAGTATTGATCTATTATGATCTCCGATGCACTGTTTTAAAATTAAGTTTCTAAAATTATAATTTATATTTATATTTGTGGGAATAAATGAGCCGAGTAGGAGTATTGGGCTGTGGGCTATGCCCAAAGATGTAGGGTAGCCCTAGGATGATCGAACAATAAGATAAGCGTGTGGGACAATGGGATGAGTACAAGGACAAGTAATGACAAACAAAAGTTGTCTCCCAAGGATCCAAACTTCCTCGGGAATTGTGGGGGGTTGGAGCCCGGTCACTTAGAGAATTCTGTGCAAGAAGGTACCATACTTTTAAGGACAAGTTTCAGATAAAGGAGTCCACAGTAAACCAGGAAATATCTAAGAAGAATACTGCTACCATCACATTAAATATTCTGCACCTAACCAACTGGCCGCATTTATATAGAAATAACCTCTGAGTAAGGATATCTCAGCTCACAGCTACCTATAAAGCTTCAAGGATGTTTCTGATGGGACAAGCATCCAAAAGATCACTTACATGATCAACATGTGGAAGGTTGGGATTGAAAAGAATAGGACTATATAAATAAATGGCCCCCTGTGAAAAATGGGGGACGGAATCTGAGAAGAAAATGAGAAAAAGAATAGAACATCTTGTACTTAGATAAATTTTAGTAAATATAAGAACACTTTATCCTCAAACTTGACCGAGGAGTGTTATTTCCTTCAAATTGTGTTTTCTTATCTTTCTGGCACGAATCCAATCAACTGTGTCCCATAGTTGATTTATAGAGTCTTTTACTTGTAAAATCCACTCTCTAACAAATATATTGTTTTGGGCTTGTTGGGCCATCATCCATTTTCGTTGGGCTGAGGGTCTAATTCCAGTCCTTACAACATTCATAACAATATTGCTTATTGCTTAATTAAGGATTAAAAAAATTAAAAGTCAACCACAATCTTAAATTAAATCCATATTAAAAACATAATTTGAACCGTAAATATGCAATTTGTAATAACTAAAAACTATAACAACCATAAATCAACCTTTTTTTTTTTTTTTTTGAGGAACTAAATCAACCAATTTCAATAACGTAGCATAATAGAACCGGATCAAGTAATTCACAATCAGGGAAGAATGTTGTGACACTTGTGAGCACTGAAATAGGAGTAATCTTTCAAACTTGAGCTGTCTATTTTAATTCAATGTGTATATGTACATTTAGTTACATATTTTCATTTATAGGATTTTTTTTTTAAGAATCAATATATATGCTAATTTTTTTTTTGAATAAATACAATAGAATTTCAACCTATGATATATGCTCTATAACTATAATGATTGCTCTTTATTACAAGGCTAAGATACCTATGATATATGCCCTAAATCTCCTAAGATACCTATGTTATTCCATTGAACAAAAACAAAAATAGGAATATTTTCTCCTTCTTTGTTATGAATAACATGAAATTAGCATATTGGACATAATACATCAAAACGACATAGTCAAGTCAAAATGGGCCGAAATTTAGACTAAGGTGAAACAAGGGGGTGATTGGTAGGTGACTGTGAAATAACCGGTATGAAAATTTTCAAGTGCTTTGGCGGGAACAAAATGAAATTGACAACTTTACTTAGGGCATTACCATTAGCTCTTCTATAAAAAATGCCATTTTGACACACCAAAAGCATACTTTATCATTTTACCACATCATTTTACAATACACCATTCATCACATGTTCTATTATTCAATTCCATATATTAAAATAATATATACAACACATTAAAATAATATATTAACACAAAACTCAGCCAATGTAAAAAAAAAAACACAAACAGTGGGAGTGGCCACCACCCAACGACCAACCGCCGCCACAACCAATAGCCATCAACCAAATAGACCATAGCCAAATACCCAACAACTCAAAAACATAACTCAAAACAAACCAAATAAATTTCAACCAAATACCCACAACAAATCCACAGCCACAACCGCAACAAATCCACAACCATATACCCACAACTCAAATAGGTAAGAAAGGTAGAGAGATTCGGCAGTGGTGGATTTCTTTGTCGATGGTGGTGGCTTTAGATCGGCGGTAGTGGCTAAAATCAGCTTCACGCCCGGGCTGAGATGCGCATCAGACAAGCGATGACTACAGCCTCAAGCCATGGCTGAGATGGGTTCAAATCGAGGTGGCATGGCAGCTTTAGACAAAGGTGGCAATGGCGGCTTCAGACTGACGGCATGGCAGCTTCAGACCGACGGCGATGGAGTCTTCAAACCAGAGGCGATAGCGGCGGCTTGATCGGTGAGGGAGGCAGAGAAGAGAGGAGGGAAGATCCACAACGCCACCGTATCGTTGATTTGAGGGTGAGGGCTAGGAATCTGATCTGAAGAGAGAGAGAGAGAGAGAGAGAGAGAACACAAGTTGGGAGAGAGATTTATGAGAAGAGAGAGAAAAGTCGAATAAAATAATATTTTTTTGGTTTGGCATTTGTGTCCGTACCGTTCCATATTTGGAATGGTACTGTTCATGTATGCAAAATATTTGGGCATTTGAAACACCTGTTGTGAGGTGTTTTTTCATGTTTGGTGTGCCAAATGCCAAATATTTGGCATTTGGCACACCTGATGGTAATGCTTTTACAACCTAATAGCACCATATCCCCTCTTCTGTCTCTTGTCTTAGGTTCAATCTAGTCTCTCCTTAAAATTAACCCCCCCAAAAAAATGTTACTCTCCTCCTTAAACAAGACTTTGGATTATTATTCTTGTTTTTGGTGATTTGGGGCACTAAAACCCAATTGCATTGATGCATATCTCGACCTATCAACATCTGAAATATCAACCCCCCCCCCCCCCCCCAAAAAAAAAAGACAAGCAAGATAAATCAGGAGCTTTTGACGGCAACTCATAAACTAGAAGTCAATAAAGTGCACAAAAATCAGCACAATTTACACTGATGTAGGTGTGTTGGATACCTCAATCTTGATTATGCCTTAGAATTTATAGCATGTTTGGATGGAGGGGAGAATGAGGGGGAGTGAAGGAGAGTAAAGTAGAGTTGGATAAAAATAAGCTAATTTTATGTTAAATCTACTCTATTCTACTCTACTCCCCCTCCCTCTCCCTCAATCCAAACGGATTAGTGAAAAGTATTTACCAAAAAGAGTTTGGAATTAAAGAGAATTGATTCTCATTGTTTAATTAGACGTGTTGGATACTTAATCTTGATTGATTGTGCCTTAGAATTTAGTGAAAAGTATTTACCAAAAAGAGTTTGAAATTAAAGAGAATTGCTTCTCATTGTTTAGACTAAAGGAGAAAATTTTAAAATATCAATAAGATTGATTAGGTATTCTTTATATGCTTCCAACATTTTGGCCTGTGTGGATTTGCAACATAGTTCACTAGATGGAAGCCAATCCAATTTTTTAGGCAAGGGTATGATGCTTGTTCAGATAGTTTATCTCATTCTGGAAATGTTTGTTCTGATAAGCAAGTACATGCAGTTAAACCTTCTTTCTACATGTCTTTAGAGTCCAGTTGAAGTCATGGTTCATGCATGGAACATGTGGATAAAGCAAGGCCACAACAAAAAATCTCCAATGTTTTGGTCGTTCAAAATTGCACGATTTACAAATTTTGCAACAAAATTTCACAGCTTATTGCTCCACGACATCTTCTTCTTCCTCTTTTTTCGGGAAAAACAGCCGACTTAAAAACAGAGAAGCCTAATTGTTCATTTTTTTTGTCTTCTTGATAATTCTATAGTTGAAGGTGGAGAAATATGAACCCTTACTGTTTTCATTGAATATATAAGAAGGTGTCGATCAGTTGAACTATAAAACTCTTGGCAAAACCTAATTGTTCATAAGTAGCTTATGTGTGCAAGGACAAAATTAGGATTTTATATATGGGGTCTAAGTATGAAGAAAGCAATTATATTATTTACATTTTAAACTTAAAATTTTCAAAATATTTCATTTAAACCTCAAATAAGTCTAAAACGTTAAATTTTAAACCTTTTATCATTGAATTCTTTTTAATTTCGTTAAAAGCTCTCATGGCAACAAGTCTACATAAAATTTATTTCAAGTTATAAGGTTTAAATGAAACTAGTACGGTTTAAATAAGGTTTAAATCACATTTTACCGCTTTTAGTCCTTATCCTGAAAAACGCTTCCCTTTTTGGTCCTTTTTGGTACATCAGAAACGGAGAAAGCTGATGTGACAAACGGCTGGAATAAATAATACTAATTTAATGTCCACGTGGCCTAAATTAATAATAAAAAATGTTTAAAAATGCCATGTCAGCATTTAAATTAAAAAAAATCAATTTATTAATTTTAACTAAATAAAAAAAAAATTAAAAACAGAATTAAAAACTAAAAATCATATGAATTGAGATTTAAGTGTGTCTTGAACAAGAACAACAAGAACACAATCCTAGATTCAAGAACACAAACCCATAAATTTAAAAAAAAAAAGAAAAAAAAAAAGAACCCAATCTCAAAATTCTGAACAAATCCTCTCCCAACCCAATCTCAAAACCCTAAAGAAACTCGTCCTCTCCTTCGAGCGAAAGCTCAAGGACAACATCGAAGCTCGCCTCAAATACCCTAACCAGCCCGACTGATTCGCCAACTCCGAAATCGACCTCCACGACGACCTCCACAAGCTCAGCATCCTCGCCGGAGCTCCCAAGCTATATCCGGATATCATCAATCTCAATGCGATTCCTTCCATTTTGAACCTCCTCGCTCATGATAATACCGATATCGCGGCGATGTGGTTCAGTTGCTTCAAGATCTGACGGATCCTGATGTGTTTGAGGACGATGAAGAGAGTGATGAGCCGGCTAGGGTTTTGGTTGACGCGCTAGTGGAGAACAACATGCTCAAGCTGCTTGTTCAGAATCTGCAGCGGTTGAACAATTCTGATCCCGATGAGATGGCTGCGGTGTATAGCACGCTCATGACAGTGGAGAATCTGGTGGAGGTGAAGCCTGCGGTGGCGGAGATGGTGTGCGAGAGGACCAAGTTGTTGAAGTGGTTGCTAGGGAAGATAAAGGTGAGGGAGTTTGATAGTAACAAGCAGTATGCGTCGAAGATTCTGGCAATTTTATTGCAGAATGGTGCGGGAGGTTGTTGAAATGATTCAAACCCAAAATTCTGAACAAATTCTCAAAATTCTGAACAAATCAACAACTATTGCGGGAGGTTGTGGTTGATTTGTTTGGAATTTTGAGATTGGATTTTTTTTTTCAATTTCTGGGTTTGTGTTCTTGAATCTGGGATCGTGTTCTTGTTATTCTTGTTCAAGACACACTTAGATCTCAATTCATATGATTTTTAGTTTTTAATTCTATTTTTAATTTTTTTTATTTAGTTAAAATTAATAAATTATTTTTTTAATTTAAATGCTGACGTGGCATTTTTAAAAATTTTTTATTATTAATTTAGGCCACGTGGACATTAAATTAGTATTATTTATTCCAGCGTTTACCACATCAGCTTTTTCCGTTTTTGATGTAACAGCAAGGACCAAAATGGGAAACGTTTTTCAGGATAAGGACCAAAAGTGGTAAAAATAAAATGTAGGCACTAAAATGGGAATAGCCTGAAAATGTAGGGACTAAAATGTGATTTCCGCCTTTAAATAAAGATTGAAGCAATAAGGTTTAAATGAAGCTATCTAGAACTATCATTGATAAGGGCAAAAATGTAAGGTTAATACTCACCAGCGAAAAGGCAAAAGCCCAAGGACTCTAACTAGACCTGCCGGCCTTGCTTGAGTCCGTTGACAAGCGACGACAGTAGGAAGTCTGCAGGTCCATCTCGAAGCTGACGAAAGAACCTTGGATGACGAAGATGGAAAGCTGACGCCAATAAGCTTGAAGGGAGTGTGTGAAACTCTGACGTGGCCTTACTTGATCTCCACGCATGCGTATGGAAATATCTTATGCCCCACGCTCTATGCTAATGGTAAGGACTCCTACAAGGGTTTCGTAAAATGCGCTCATAAAGACTCCCATAAGGAAAAGACTTCTAAACCAAGGAAGAGATGTCAACCCTCTACTGCTATAAAAACCCTAAAACCCTCACGAACCAAGGTACGCATAATTTCCCCCAACTCTGACACTCTAGAGTTGTGAGCAATTTCTGGCTTAACTTTCGAAGGGTCTTTGGCTGGTACCACAGTAGTACTTTCCCAAGGTCTTCTTGTTTTGTGTCGCGCTAGTTGTGAGCAATCTCTGACTTAACTTTCGGAGGGTCTTTAACTGGTACCACACCAGTATTTTTCCTAAGGTCTTCTTGTTTTGTGTCGCGCTAGTTGTTTCGAGCACATGAAGGTCATGTAGCTTACTCACAATCTTTCGGCATCATCAGTTGACGCCGTCTATGGGAAAAAATAAGAAAGGCCATACTTCACGCTTCTTTGATGAAAAGTTGCATGGTGCTTACGCATTCGATGACAACCACCATGAACCATCAAGGGGACGAGCCACACACCATGGCTCTTGAGAGACAGGTTCAAACCCTCGCAACAGCAGTAGAACGCCTCATTAAGCAAAACCACGACCTAGAGTAACAACTGCACCAGATGGATGCAGCACTCAACACCCAAAAAGAAGACCAAGAGGCTAGCAGCGCTAAGAAAAGAGATCAAGAGGGGCCAAAAGGAAGCAGCGCCCCTAGCCGGCCAGAACGACAGGGCACGAGCTGTCCATTAGTAGCAGATCCAGTTCCGCCTCACGTGGTTGCGGAAATGCAGATGATGAGGGAGCGCATAGACTTCACGATGAACGCCCTCAAAGGACGGGTGTCTAGCGACCTTGATGACCTGGTTCATTGAACGGACTAGCCATTCACCGCGTCCATCAATTGATTCCCCCTTCCACCAAAGTTCCGTATGCCACAGGTGGAAAGCAATGACGAATTTAAGGATCCATTAAATCATTCGGTTCCCTTGAAGACACTAATACACCTACAAGGGGTAGCGGACGAAATCATGTGCTGAGCCTTCCCTACAACGCTAAGGAGATTCACAAGGGTTTGGTTTAGCAGGTTGACACCCAGCTCCATAAGTACCTTTAAGGAGTTGAGTGCTGAGATTGCCTCACACTTCACCAAGGGACACAAGTACAAGAGTCCACTGTGTGCTTGATGAACATTAAGCAACGGGAGGACGAGACGCAGAGGTCTTACATGGCCCGTTTCAACAAGGAGACACTCTTGATTGATGAAACTAATGATAAAATACTCGTTACTGTTGGGCACTCCGTGGTGCAGAGGAAAAGCATCCACCAATGGAGAAGCTCATCATCGCTTTAATAATGGCAGCTCGCAAACTTAAACCATACTTTTAAGCCTACACAGTGATCGTCCTAACCGACAAGCCCTCACGACAAGCAATTAGCAACCCTGAAGCCGCCGGGCGATTGGCTCTATGGGCGATAGAGTTGAGCGAATTTGACATCCAGTATCGCCCATGTACCACCATCAAGGGACAGGTCGTCGCTGACTTCATCGCGGAGTTTACCAACGGGGAAGACAAGGGGGCAAATGAGTACCCTCGATGGAATATACATACAAACGGGTTGTCCAACAAACAGGCTGGTGGAGATAAGATTGAATGCATGGTTCGCCTTAACTTCACTACCACCAACAATGAAGCAGAGTACGAAGCTTTAATAGCAAAACTCAATCTCGCCAAGGTGGCAGGGGCCGCAAGCGTGGTTATTTATTGCGACTCTCAAGTCGTCACCAACCAAATAAACAGGGATTACGAGTGCAAGGGTGAAAGGATAAAGAAATACCTGGAGCAAGTAAGGATAAGGTTGAACGATCTGCAGGCCAAGATCATCCAAATCCCCAGAGGAGAGAATGAGCAAGCCGACCGCCTTGCCAAAGCCGCTTCAGCAGAACATATGATCACCCTCGACAATATGCTCTCTTTTGTTCAGCTTTCTCCACTAATAGATTTCGTTGATGTGCAAGAGATAGGTTCTGAAGACAACTGGACCACACCATTAGTCTCCTACTTGAAAAATGGTATTCTACCAGACGAGAAGGAAGTCACAAGAAAGCTGAAAGTTCCAAGCAGCGAGGTTTGTGTTGATAAAGAACGTCTTGTACAAAAGAGGCTTCTCCCACCCATACCTAAGGTGTTTAAGTCCTAAGGAAGTGGACTATGTCATGAGAGAAGTCCACAAAGGGATATGTGGAAACCACTCAAGGTCACGATCGTTAGTACACAAGCTAATTCGAGCAGGGTACTATTGGCCCACCATGCAAAAAGATGCCTAGACTTACGTCAAAACCTGTGACAAGTGTCAAAGGTTTAGCAATATCATCAGATAGCCGTTCGAAGAATTGACCCCAATGACAACCCCATAGACATCATGGGACCATTCCCTATAGCAGTGTGACAGCTGAAATTTCTTGTAGTAGGCATAAACTATTTCACAAAGTGGGTGGAAGCTGAAGCCTTGGCCACCATTACAGAGAAGAACATACGAAGCTTCGTCTAGAGGTACATCATCTACAGGTATGGGATCCTTAAGGTCTTGGTTTCAGACAATGGGAAAAAATTTGACAACAACTCCTTCTGGGATTTTTGCTCACATTTGGGGATAAAAAAATCATTAGTCCTCCCCCGTCCACCCCTAAGCTAACAGACAAGTTGAAGTCACGAACCGATCTTTGCTCAAAATTATCAAGATTCGGCTTGAGAGGGCAAAAGGCATATGGCCTGAAGAACTATCAAGCATACTATGGGCGTACAGGACGACAGCAAGGACATCTACAGGAGAAACACCATTTTGGCTAACTTATGGGAGCGAGGCGGTCATTCCAGCCGAGGTTGGACTCACAAGCTATAGGGGGCAAAAATGTAATGTTAATACTCACCAGTGAAAAGGTAAAAGCCCAAGGACTCCAACCAGACCCACCGATCTTGCTTGAGTCTGTTAACAAGCGATGACAGTAAGAAGTCTGCAGGTCCATCTCGAAGCTGACAGAAGAACCTTGGACAACGAAGATGGAAAGCTGACGCCAACAAGCTTAAAGGGAGTATGTGAAACTCTGACGACTCTGACGTAGCCTTACTTGGTCTCCACGCATGCATAAGGAAATATCTTATGCCCCACTCTCTGTGCTAATGGTAAGGACTCCTACAAGGAAAGGGTTCCGCAAAATGCGCTCATAGAGACTCCTATAAGGAAAAGACTTCCAAACCAAGGAAGAGATGTGAGCATTCCCCTCAACTCTGGAAATCTAGAGTTGTGAGCAATCTCTGACTTAACCTTTAAAGGGTCTTTGGCCGGTACCACACTAGTATTCTCCTAAAGTTTTCTTGTTTTGTGTCGTGCAGGTTGTTTCAAGCACATGAAGGCCGTGTAGCTTATTGAAGATATTTTGGCATTGTTAATCATGTTTGAATGAAAGTACCATATTGTCAATTGAAAATAAATTGCCAACAAAACTTGAATAAACAAACTTCATTATTAATTTTGCGTCTCAAAAAGATAAAAATTTGAATTTTAAATTGAAAAAATTATAATACATAAAATTGATATATATATATATATATATATATACTTTAATTGATATTTAAATACAAAAAAAAAAAATCTCAGTTAAAAACTTAAACTTATCAATTTAGCTTCACATTGCAGCTAACCAACCTAACCACCTTCCTTATACGATCTTTTCTAATACTTTTATAATTTATTGTTTTAATTAGCTTAAGGTGTGCCCAAAAAACATAATCAAGAAAAAAAAGAAGAGTTCTAAAATAAAAGATTTGTTGTAATTTTTATATTTAATAATTTGATAGTTATTACAACAATGGAAAAGAAGATATTTAAATCATGATTCATCTCATAAAAGAAAACAAACAAATACTACTGAATTATCAGGTTATTGATGATTCACAATAATTTTAGTATATGCATCTTTATTCTCCTTTGGCGTGATTAATGTGGTAAAACTTTTTGCCGGTTGGGTAATAAATCCTTATTATATCAAATCGAAGGTAGATTAATTAAAATATTTTGTAAAAGCATGGTTGTTTGCTTCGCTTAAGCCATTTTATAATGAGCAAGACTTAGATACAATACTTAGGTGCTATTCCTTAGATTCATTAGTTTTCTCATGGGATTACGCCTTTTTTTTTTTTTTTGGAGAGGGTTTCATTATATACCTTATGATGGAATATACGCTTTGGGATAATTACACTTTACCCACTTGTGGTTTGCCTCTAATTTGACTTACCTATCCATGGTTTCATTTTTGACACTTTACCTACCTGTGATTCCCTCTGTTACTACTCTGTTACCCACCTCTAGTGCAAACGTTACTCTAACACATAAACTCATCAAAAATAGAACCTAAAACAGATCAACCACTCCTCACTCCCAAAACACACTCTCATCCAACATGCTCACCAAACTAAGATCACAATGCAATGTGCTTGAGATAATGGACTGAGAACCACCTGGGTTTTGATCAGAAACTCCAAACAACCCATTTGCAACAAACCGTCAGAAAAATGCAACAGTAAAAATAATCACGTTGACCCAATTTTGCACCTTATGCTCCGTGTTTGTTTCTAAGGAAAAATCAAAGGGCAGAGAAAGAGAGAGGGAGAGTGAAGCAAAATGCAAGCGAAGGGCGTAAGTGTTTTGTTTCATTAGTGCATAAATCAAACACACTTGGGATAACTTAAACAGTACAACTTCTGGATCAAGAACTCTATTTGTTTCTCAAGAAATTGGCAATATAAAGTGAAGGAAAATGGTTACAAGTAAATATAATAACAACTAAACAATAATCGATAGCATAATAAAATCCCACTGACCCAGTAAGGAAAGTTTGAATTTTTCCTAGATTTACGAGTTGGTGCTCTGCTTGTTTCTCGGGGAAAAAAAATGCAGAGAGAGAGAGAAAGAGTTTGTGTAGCAAAATGCTAATTAGAAAAGGGTGTTGGCATTTCATTTTGTTTCATTAATGATGACCCACAAAAGTTTAGTGATTGATTAAGCATTAAAATGTTCAAGATCAAGAAAATAATACTCTATTTGTTTCTCGAGAAAACGTTAAAAGAAGGTTTAGAAAAAACAGTTTACAAGTAAAATGAGCTGTCCCACCTAGAAGAAGCAACTAATTTAAACAAAAATAGGTAGATAAAGATTATTAAAAAAAATCACTGCAATAAACACACTCTCATTTGCTGGTATATAGTTAGGGAAATTGAAAGAGAAATTTGACTGCCTAATAAAGCAATAATCTATAATAGATTATACTTTTCCACATGCAAGCCCATCTCATACTTTATTCTGTTGTATTTTATATGCAAATGGCTGACTTGGCATTCAATTTTGAGATTCATCATGGTGATCTTAGTTTGGTGAGCACATTGGATGAGAGTGTGTTTTGGGAGTGAGGAGTGTTTGATCTGTTTTAGGTTCTGTTTTTGTTGAGTTTATGTGTTAGAGTATTGTCTGCACTAGAGGTGGGTAACAGAGTAGTAACGGAGGGAATCACAGGTGGGTAAAATGTCAAAAATGAAACCATGGGTAGGTAAGTCAAATTAGAGGCAAACCACAAGTGAGTAAAGTTTAATTATCCCATACACTTTTTTGAAGCCTATGTTTTGGAACCCTCAATATTTATAGCTGGTTTCGTTTTACACTCCTTCCATGACTTATTAATCCGTAAATAGCAATTTTATCGCGTGACATTTCTCAAGAATCACAACATAAAGTTTCACCACTATAATTCTAATAGACTTAAATTTTTGTTTATTTATCACCAATAAAAAAATTAAAAGAAAAAATAGTAAAACACTAATTAATAATTAAATGAATCTTATATGGGTTTCAAAATGATTCTTATATGGACTACATTAAGGGTCTGTTTGAGATCCACTTATTATGTTGAAAGTACTATAAATAAAGGTAAAAGTTGGTTAAAATAGTACAGTGGGACCAACAAATAGTACCAAAAAGTGTAGTGGGCCCATAAATAGTAACAAAAATAAGCTGAATAGTAAAATAAGTTGGTAAAAATAAGTTATCCAAACACAACCTAAGTCTCCTAATGGAAACATATTCTACAAAAGGAAGCCTACTGATAAGGGATTATTTTTACCATAGAAAATATTCCAATTCTTTTAACTGATGGGCCTACTAAGGTCCTTTGGGCTTGAGCCTTCCACCGGTGTAAGAGCCTCTGTCGGTTTTGAAGCTCATTTTGACCTAAGACCCACAAGGACACCTTCCATGCCTTCACCCATGTACCTCGTCGGGCCTAAAAACAACTAGCAAGGTTACAAACATATCGACGAAATGACAAGAATACCAACGGGGTGACAAGCATACCGACGGATAAGGACGCTTGCCCCCCACACTACTTGTGTGTTCCCCGCTCATACATCCCTATATAAAAAAAGCTTGCACACCACGTCCAAAGACCTTACTACATGTTCATATCTTCCCAATATGGGAAGTAAGAACCCTAAAATCGATCTCGGGGCCATAACTCCATATGTTCTTTACAAAGAAAGACATTGCATCCAAGGGATTTTGGTCAGCTCTACACTGCTATATAAACACCTTGTCTCCACTTCTTCAAGGTACATGAAATTTCCTAGCTCTCACACTTTTGAGTTCTTGGAGATTCTTCTATCACTGACTTAACCTTCGGAGAGTTTTTGGCTGACATCCCACCAGCGCTCTCTGTATCTTCTTTGTTCTCTTATTCTTCAGGTATCCTAATTGGCATGCATGCGGACAATCAACTCACTGGCAATTTTATGCATCATCACCGACAAAATTGGTGGAGGATTCTGTTTATTTGATTTTGTTTTAATTCCACTTTTAAACTTATATCCTAGTGTGCACCTGAGCTAATAAGCAAACAAATAAAGTAATATGTAAATTCCAATTAACTTAAATAGTAAAAATTTTATCATCAAATAAGATATTGTAAAGACAAAAATAAAAGATCGCATTTGGTTATCAAAATGCTCTAATTTGGTAGGATGCTATTGGCTTTTCAAATTAATCAAAGTCAGTTTGCATTTTAATACCATGGATGGCCTTTGAAATGGTTGCCGAAAATCAAATGGCCCTGGTGAAGGTATATGTAAAAAACCAATTATTAGAATATAGTGTATGCTTCAATATATTAAATACGAACACATCAATATCACATTTAGCTATCCTAGCTACCTCAGTATAATTTTATTGTGACGGCTTTGGCTTTTTATGCTCAATAAGAATTGCCAAAAATTGATGGATCAATGACCTCTAACTATCTAAAATGCTTTAAATAAGAAAATATGGAATAATTTGATATATTTACAAAATTTAACTGTTTCCATCAAATGGAAAGTCTAAAAGTTCGTTGAATGTACAACCTAACCAAAATATGAAATTTGACAAAGAAAAAATAAATTGAAAGTGAAATTTTGATTTTATATGTATTTTGAATAAATAAATATATAAAATGTACGAAGTAATCATAACTTTATATATTTCTTATGTTTCTATTATTTATTTTATAAAATTCTTAAGTATGCCAAATAAAACAGATTATGTATTTTCTTTTTCATTTTTATTATTTTATTCTAGTGTATTCTTTTTATGAATATTATAGTTTAAACAATAAATATAAAGACACAATATGTTTTACATTCTTTTTCATAACTCTCAACTAGATTTTGATTGATGCATAATAAAATTGGTGTTACTAATGGACTCATATGCAAGTAGCAACAATAATCAAGCATTAATTCCAAAAGTTTGCGTCCAAAATATGAATCTTCAACAGATTAGTCAAGGTTTTGGTCATATATATTCTTTTCTTGTCATTTTATTCTATCTTATCCATTACCATTCATAATAAAATGATTAAATTTTATGTTGACCATTGGCCTATCACAATATTTTTCTCTTTTTTCGAGCTTGCATGAAACTGATTGTGAGTCTGTGAGTAAAATATATAAATACTAAGAGCATTTGCATCAGTTGATACAAAAATTTTGTAAACCTACTTTTTCTATTTTACACACTTATTTTTACAAAACACCCACAACAGTTCATCTATTCTACACATTTATTCAATAAAACATTCATTTTTTCTCACTGTCATCAACCCAAGACAACCCACACAGCCACCATCATCCAATTAACCACCCAACCACCATCATCAAGCCATACAACAACCCAGCCACCATCCCATTCAACCAAGCTACCATCAATGAAATTCACATCATCACCATCATCAACCTACCCAAATCCAAAGATCCAAAAACCCATTTATCAGAAAGAGTGAGGGACGGCGATGACCTGAGCAACAACGAGATCGACGCCTCTGGCCTGAGCAACAACGAGATCGACGCCTCCGACCTGAGCAACAAGATCAACGCCCTAAGCAACAAGATCAAGTGACGCCAGCCTGAGCACTGAGCACTAATCGACGCCTCCGGCCTGAAGCTTGATTTAGAGATCGACGCCACCAGCGATTTATGAGATGAGAGAAAGAGAGTGAGGTGAAACTCAGTACAAAGAGGAGAGAGAAAAAGAGAGTTGATCTAAGAGAGAAACAGAGAGGAGAGAAAAACGAATTCTAAAATAATAAATGGAAGAGTTATAGTAACCGTGCATATATGCACAATTATTGTAGCAAATGTGCAAATATGCATACTTTTAGAAGCACTAATGTGGAGCATTTTTTAGGCAAAATGTGTAAAATTTGTGTTTTTTTCTATTATGCAAGACTTTGCATCAACTGATGCAAATACTCCAAGCATAGATACATGCAGAGTTTTCTCTGACATTATACTAAGAAAATAGTAATTCTAGGACTACAAAACTTTTCACAATTATCCTATGTGATACACTGTGATTAATTATTTGTCTCATTTTTAATTCGATCAACTACTTTTTTTTTTTCCATCGCTTACAATTGATGCATCAGAGTTGTAGCATAAAAATGGGTGTTCTTGGAATTTGATTTCCTAAGAAAAAGAGAGAAGGATTGAGAGAGTTTGAGACACGTATCGGAATTCATTGGAAGCTTGGTGGTGGCAATTTGGCAAGCATGCATGATAGGGTTAAGGGCTGAGGACGAGGCTAACATGCAGCACAACAGAAAGCCGTTGAGTGACAAGTAAAGAGACTTATTTCCTAAATTCACACCAGTCACCAGTACTACGTACTGACAATTAAATATGATAAAAGTTACAACAAAATCCTAACATTTTTTGTAAATATATGGCGAAGAGCATTAAAATCGTTCATGCTGGACCATCATCTTTGTTTTCTCTTTTTCTCGAAATCTCAATTCCTCGAGGGTTGGTGAAAAGATAGAGGTCACAAAAAAGGCATGTGATATAGACTAATGGCTAACCAAAAATCTTGCTTGTTATTCCAAATGTGGTTCTAGCACTGGCAGCTCTACGTAGAGTTCAGGGTGGTCACACGGCCACCCTTATCTGAAAAAGATTATTATTATTATGTATAAATTTTTAAAAATTTATGATTTTTTTACTTTTAAGAAACTGTGTGACAACCCTAAATCTTTTTTAGGCCCAACATAATTAAATTTTTGATAAAATTTGGCAACAAACTTGTAGTAAGTTAAGACTACAACTCCATTTAATATTTTTTTTTTTATTGGATGTAAATTTTGACAAATCCACAATTTAATTACATTTTCTTTTTACATTCTCTAGATCTATAGTTGCAAAATTTCAAAAAGATTAAAAATCAATAGCTATATCATCAATTAAATGTTTAAATTTTAAGTTTTTGTAGTTTAAAATTATATATAAAAAATAAGTTTATGGATCGAATAGCAAATTACATCCGATTGGGATGAAATTTGACATGTGTTTTAAGAATATAGAAAACATGCAATTCAACGGTTAGATTTTCAAAATATGTAGCAATGTTAATTTATTTAATAAGAGTTGTTGCCTTGTGTTACAACTTAGTTTGTAGCCAAATTTTGTCCTTCAACTTTAGTCCCCTTAACAATATATTAGGTCTTTACCCAAAAAAAAAAAAAAAAAAATTCCAAGAAAAATTTTACTTGACTAAAATTTAAAAAGGGATGAAGCTTGCAACAATAAAAATGAGACTATCATGTAATCATTTCAAAATAAGAAAATTCGTAAAAAAAAATTGTAAGACTTGATGTGTTTGCATGTGTGTGTGTGTGTGTGTGTGTTTTTATCGTCAATATATGAAGTTCTATTTTTATTAAATTTCATATAATTTAAATTTCTAAATGACCACCCTCAAAAAAATCTTTAGAGCTGCCATTGGGTTCTAGGATTTAAATTATTTTATAATTTTTTTATCATAATTTTGATGTGAGTGAGTAATCATTACTTACATATGAATCTATTATTTTTTCTTTACCAATCACACTCTATCACGTCATAATTATGATAAATAGTTGTGAAAAATTTATGATTTTAGATTTTTCCGTTATCCAAAACCTTTTTTATTTTTTTCCCCATTTAGTCTTTACGAAATTATAAAAACAAACTTAGCATTGCAGTCTTTTCGAAGTCCTAGACCTTTGCACCAATAAACCCAACGCTAGCAGAGTTGAACACGTTTATTGCTCTACATTTTCATTTGCTAAACATTCATTGGGTAATAACAATGGTACATGCTCTTTTTAATCCGAATGCAACATTCATTGGGTAATAACAATGGTATATGCTCTTTTAAATCCGAATGTTTAGGCATTTGAAAATAGATAAATGCCACTGTTTATAACAAAATCCATAAATGCTTTGTGGGTTTTGAACTTTTGTAGTGGCGGGAGTTAAAAAATTGTGCATGCCCTAACTACGTTATATAATACAAATTGGCAAAACTTAGGTACAGTACTTAGGTGTTATTTTTTAGGCCAAAATTGGGAATTAAGCCCAATTTTCTAACTATTTAGTTAGTAAGCAAAGTTTCAAAACTTTATATTTTACTAACATCTTGAATCTTTAAGACTTGATTTTGGGGTTATAAATCGAGTCTTTAAGACTTGAATTTAGTGTTTTGATCTGTCTGATGTGGCATTTTTTCCACATGACGCCACCTGGAAATCGAGAAAAAATAACCCAGAAACACAACAATCCCAGCAATGAAACACATTTGCTAATCCCAGAAACACAACAATCCCACGAGCACCAACGTCGACCCAAACCCAAACAAATCGGACTCCGCCACCTACCTTATCCGAGAAGAGAAGAAAAAAAAAAATCACCCACAGCACAGCAGCCACCACCACCACCAAAAATCCAACAATACCCAAGTCTCTCATCCACATAAGAAACTGAGAATAACCGGGAAAAAAAAAAAAAAAAGGGAACCCAACATCCAAACCGACAGATCAAGGAAGAAAAGGTGTGGATCTACTTTGTGGAGACCACCGTTCGTGCTTGACTCGTACTCCTTGACCACCGTTCAGCTGGCCCACTTTCCGAAGAAGGAGATCGACAGTGATGAGGGAAGCGGCGCTGGAGTTCTTAGGCTACGGACAGTGGATCTTGCCGTCGTTGTTGCCGGTTTGAGCTGTGGCTGGCTGTCACGGATTGGATGACGTCCTCGACTCAGTAGACGTGGCTGGGCTAAAGGGATGAAGAACGAAGAGGTCCTCTCTCCTCTGTGTGTTGCTCTAAGAATAAAAGAGGGATGTGTGTTGCTTTTTTGGTGTGAAGGGAACAGGCCAAATTGTTTTTTGGCTTATAAATCGAGTCTCTAAGACTCAATTTTTAGCTGGATGCCATGTGGAAAAAATGCCACATCAGACAGATCAAAACACTGAAATCGAGTTTTTGAAACTCGATTTATAAGCTCAAAATTGAGTTTTTTAGACTCGAGATGTTAATAAAAAATATAGTTTTGAAACTGTGCCTATTAATTACATTGTTTAGAAAATGAGTTTAATTTCCAATTTTGGCCTTATTTTTTAAGTTCTTTTCTTGAGATTTAGTTATGTAGCTCTACGTAACTAAAACTACACTTTCATCCCATAAGAAAAAAAATCACATGGCTGAATCTTAAGCAGAGAACCTACAGAACAACACCTAAGTACTGTACTTAAGTTTTGTCTAATACAAATTATCTCTGTTAGTCATTTTTGGTAGATGGTAAAAGAAAGGCAAAAATGCAAAACTGACCCTCGAACTTTCAGTCTTTTTCATTTCAGTCCTCTAACTTTCAATTTTATCATTTCAGCCCTCTAACTTTCAATTGTTGTCAATTTGGTACTCCATTAAACCCCAGTTATGTCCTCTTTTTAAAAAAAAATTCAGAATTAAAAGAAAATTAAAAAAATCTGATATTAAAAAAAAAAAAAAGAAAAAGAAAAGAGAACATTTACTCGGTCAAAACTAAAGAATCATTCAACACCTAAATCCCTAACTTAAAGAAATTGGGGAAACGATTACACTGGGACTCACTTTTTTCATTTCTTTCATTCCCAAATAAATCTTTTTCTTCTTCTTTACTGTTCCAAAACACTTAATAATTATCTAATCGATCTGAACACCACCAAGGAGGACAAAAAGCCGTCGTCGGGCTCGTCTTCAACATCTTCATCGTCATTCTCTGTAGCCGGGTTGAACACCAGTGGTGAGTCGGGTTCAAATTTGGTGGTAGGTGCATCTGCAGCAACTTTGGCTTCGTCTTCGGTGTGTTTGGAGCTATGGCCCACTGATATCTTTGCTGAAGAAAGGTAGTGAATTTGAGAAAATGGATAGGAATTTGAGAAAAACACAGAACTTGAATCGGCGACGAAACGAAATGGAAAAATAATCGAGGTGATTATTATGACAGCGATAAAAACCCTAGTGTTTTTTTGGGGATGAACGCAATCAACAACAGAGAACGAAGTTTGTGTTTTGCTTTTGGTATCAAATTCTTGCAGAAAAAGCAAAAAGCTTTTGTGGTTTTTTTTTTTTTTTTTTGATAAATTTTTTTTGGGTTTGGGAGGAATTGAAATTGGAGAGAGATGGAGAGATTTTAGGATTTTGTTTCTCTGGTCGGAATTCGATCCGAGGGCTATCGATCGTGCTGTCAAGGAGAGAGAGAGAGAGAGAGAAATATAATAGAAGAAAATTTTTTAATATCAGTTTTTTTTTAATTTTCTTTTAATTTCAAAATTTATTAAAAAAAAAAGAGCCAAAACGATGTCGTTTTGGCTCAATTAACGGCAAGACATAACTGGGGTTTAACAGAGTACCAAATTGACAACAATTGAAAGTTAAAGGATTGAAATGACAAAAATAAAAGTTAGAAAGTCAGTTTTACATTTTTGCCTAAAAGAAACTATCAGGTAATAGTTATATTTATGTTTTGTCTATTTTTTAGTATTTTTATGTTTTTATAGAACAATCATTCATCATAAATAGTCTTTAAAATGAGGAATAAATATTCCTATCTGGTATAATAGTTACTCCTTAATAGGTCTAATAATTTTGAAATTAATATATTTTTAAATATACAAACTTTTTATATGCACATAGCAATTTCAAAAAATAAAATCATAAAAAAAAACCTCTGAAAATTTTTTAGGAAATATAGTTGTATGGGGGGTATTTGAACTCTTGGCCCAAAAAGTATATGGACGCAAACCCAAAAAGCCCAAACAATAAATTTATAGAGAAATGGGTTGGAAAACTGGGCTGAAGTGAAATCTGTGATGGGCCAGCAGGTTTAGATAACAAGGAAAGAAAGATGACGAACGTTTTATAAAGGAAAATGTCCTCGGCCAAATCCGAGGAGGCTGATTATTTTGTATTGCCCTTTTAGTTCTATTACAAGACTACTTTTTACTGCCCCTTCTTCTTCAGAGGTCTCTTACATTATATATCCCCTTCTTGATGATCATGAGCCTCCACTTGTTAGCCATCCAAGTTACCACTTGAGTACTTGTCCCATCAGTTACCCCTCTTGGCTCCCTGTATGTTGTGGTAGTCAATGTAGCACTGTTCATGAGTCTTCTCCTCATAAATGTAGCTAGAAATGTAGCTGCAGCACATTAAATGTGGTGGTAATAGTTTTTCCTTAGGTACCTCCTTGTTTCCACTTATTGGCGCACTCGAGGTGTACGTACATGTCGCCGGAGCTTTTTAGAAGCTAGCCTTGGTTCGTGAGATCCGAATCTGGCCCATGTTTAACTTGTCCCAGATTTGGACAAAGCCCAAGGCCCAATACCAAATTAAGGCCTTTACCCCTACAATAGTTGTATAAGAAATATAGTTGTATAAGTAATATATTTTTTTGATATAGATCTTAAGTTTTATTCTTTTTTTTTTTTTTTTTGTTAAGAGTTTTATTCTATTATTACAACTTACAACCAAACATCTTTTTTTTTTTTTTTTTGATAGAATTCAACCAAACATTTTAATAGGTTTAGTTACTTCTTTTATTCTCGAAAATAAGAGTTATCATTTATATAGCAATCTTTATTCAGTGTATCAAACATGCCTTAATAAATACTAGTAGAGTTAAGGAAGGGAATTTGACCCCAAAAAAAAAAAAAAAACTCATATAAGCCATATAACTCATAAAAAATGACATAATTAACGAGAAAACAAATGGGTAAAAAAATTAATTAATTAATTACCGTGATTCGAATATATGAAGGTTGTTGGTCAAGATCAATTAATCTATAACTAGTGTTCCTCCTATAAAAAAAAAAAAAAAAAAAAAAATCTAAAACTAGTGTCAAAAGTAGTTTAGAATTTTTATTTAATAAAATAAAAATTGCATAATTATACAACATGGAATAAAGAATTACTTCTTAATTTATAAAAAGTTTATATTTATAGAAATTATTAAATGACAAGTACTAATTTGTAAAAAGATTCATTGTATCTTCCAGTAGTACTAGGGAGAAGATACATGGTGCTGTTATATTGATAATATATATATACTCATTGATTTTGCCTTTTTGGTAAAGAGAATCGAATCTCCTGGAATTTTCAAAATTTTAAAAAACTTTTGGAAAGAGAATCTAGAATATCTGAATTTTCATTAACTAAATTTTGGTAAGAGAATCTTTTTGAAGTTAGAATCTCTTTAATGTCCCCAGCTCTCAATTCCAAGCACTACGGTCTTATTTCCATACTCTGAGGCATGAGGGCCACTCTTGTCTTCTCACAAAAACTTTGGACACTTTCAATGACAACATTTTTCTCTAATTACGCGCGCGTGAAAACTACTAGCCAATCACTTGTATAAGAACCACCTTAATTGCCGTTTTCCTAATACGTTTTCAAACCTTTAGTACTTTCCTTAAATTAAACGAGCGGACTCCCAAGGATACGACATACATTAATTGAAAAAAGAAAAAAAAAAAAAAATATATATATATATATATACACTAAATAATAATAATAATATAGTTTTTGAAAAAATAATATACTCATTGATAATACTTACACACATTTATTGAGATTGTGTGCGAATTTCTAAATATGATTTTAAAAAAAATATTTTTTTTATATTTTTATAAAAATGGTATAAAATTTTTCTAAAATTTTTCATTAACAAATAATCTAAGGACACTCATAAACTAATTTCTTTTAAATATCAGTGTACAATTTTTTTTACACAAAAAATTCATTCTATAGAGTATTTAATACACCTTAGCATTTGATCTTATTCTCAGGACACTAATTAACAAAAGTCTTTATTTTAGTAATAGTTAAAATTATATGATTATCAAGCGTCTTTTAGGACATAGGAATTATATATTTTCAAATGAATTATTTGGCATCACAACAAATTTCAAGAAGTTTTGCACAACTTATTGAGATTACATATTGATGTTAGTGCATCATTTTCATTAGAATTATGCTAGCAATACTACAAATTTTACTATATAATTTTTATAAATTTTATTATCATATGATATCCATTTGTAAATGTTATGTAGTAAATTTTTTAGGATTTTGTTAACGAATATCCTAAAGATATTTGTTAGTGAATTATTTTATGAAAGTTTTTATAAGAAAAAAATTGAAAAAAAAAATTGATAGTTTTTTCTATTTCTCATAAAAGTGGTATCAAAATTGTTCTAAAATGATTCTTTCACATATGTACTGAGGATACTCACTAATCGAACCCAAATTTATAATTTCTTTAAAAAAATTTATGTCATTAGACTTATGAATTTTTAAACGTTTTAATATTCACATTTCATTCATAAATATAAATTAAAGGTTACAATTAAAATATTTCACATAAAAATTTGGGCATATTCGTTATCATATTTTAAAGATACTACCTACGTAAACATAAGTGAATCTAAATAATAAATAATGAAATAGCATTCAATTAGAATCTCATCACACTCTTCTGTAGAAGGGAAAAAAAAAAACCAAATTAATTACAGAAAGGTGAACGTATTATAAATAGAATAATAAAAGTAATTAATTTCACTTTCTCAATTCCTAAAAAGCTCAACCTCTCTTGAAAACCAAAAAAATAAGGGTAAAATATTATTTTAGTTTTTAAACTTTATTGAAAGTTTGTTTTCACCTCTAAATTTTAAGTTCATTTTTCGTTTTTAAACTATTAAAAAGTTTATATTTTATCCCTAAACTATTAATAATATTTTATTTATGTCTTTAAATTTTACTAAAAGTTTATTTTTCATCTTTAAACTATTGAAAAAAAATTTTTTTTCATCTTTATTGTTGCCTCTAAACTTTTTTAAAAAATTATATAAAATTTAAAGATGAAAAAGGAAATTTTAAAGTTTAGAAAGGAAAAATAAACTTTTGTCAAAATTTAGATAACAAAATAATATTTTACCTTAAAAAAAACAAAAAACAAAAAGCCTCCAGAGATTCTTCTCTACAATCCTCATACACTGGACCATTATAAATACCAACAAAGCTATCCTCACAAATGCTCATAGTTCTTACGCTAATAAGCCCTCAAGTATTGGAACCCAAAAACAGACTCTCTCTCTCTAAAACTCTGTTTCTTTCAATGGCGCTTCGGAAAACGCTAGCGAAGCGACTATTTGACGGTTACAGAGTTACATCACCGGCGGTCACTAAAGACTTCTCACCGATCTCATCATCCTCAACCGTGGTACCTCCAAACGCTTCCAAATCTAGCTTCCACCGCGAGTACATAACCTCGCCGGACTCCTCCGAGAAAGGCTTTTTCCGGCGATTCCTTCACCGGAGAGCGATGAGTCCCTTGCCGGAGTTCCTCTCCGTTCCGGTCGGAGACAAGCTCCGAGAGAAGCTCAGAGCCATCAACATTACCGGCGATCGGATCAGCCTCGACGGACTGAGTCCTCCGGCGCCGGAAAAGGCTGCCTTCGCCGGAGATTCGGTTTTTGGAATCTCGATCCAGGAGGCGAAGAAGATCCTGAGGCTCTCGCAGGTGGAGAAGCTGAAAGCGAAGCTGAGAGAGATTCCGAAGAGCTCGATTTCGTACTCTGAGTTCGTCCGAGTCTGTGTTCAGGGCTGTGAAAATGAAGATCAAGGCGCTGAGTTTGCAAAAATGTTAGATGACTCAGGAAACGTCATCGTTTTGGGGAACGTAGTTTTTCTTCGACCCGAACAGGTACCATTTTTTTTTTTAAATTTAATTTTATTCTTTCCGTTATTTCCTATAGTCCCAAAACGTCATCGTTTTAGAATTTAGGGGTTGGTAGCGTTTCTGTAACGACCGGTGATGTGGTTTGTCACACGCGCGTCTTGAGGCTATGGTTACACGCTTGCCTTAAAATGCAAAAGTCCTTTTCTTGCTTAATGCTTGCATGCGAGCGTGTCCCCACGCTCTCAGAGGCGCGTGGTTCAAGTCACTGCGAGTCACGAGTGTTTGAAGCCTGACACGTTTGCATCATGAAACAAGTTTCTGTTTGCACGTGTATAGTATCCCGAAATTTCCTTAACTAATTGGTGTTTTGGAAACTTGGATCTAAATGTGTCCACGAGGATTTGGATTTTGGATTATGGCATTGTTTAATAAAATCCAACTTAGCATTAAAATAAAATAAAATCCAACTTCACCGCTGTGCGTGGTCCCGAAAATTTATTGCCTGTGCCTAATCCAAAAGCATGTCCTATTTTTGGAGAGAAATAGATCCTATATAAGGACCCGGGACTTGATGATCAATGGACCTAGTGGACAATTTCATAATCGAATACAGCCTGTATTTAATGCATTAATCAACTGGACACGTTAAAATAAAGACACGTATTCATATCATAACGTGTCCGGTGCACTGATATGAA
Source organism: Lithocarpus polystachyus (assembly GCA_033629205.1). NCBI lineage: Eukaryota > Viridiplantae > Streptophyta > Magnoliopsida > Fagales > Fagaceae > Lithocarpus > Lithocarpus polystachyus. The sequence goes on along the minus strand of CM066163.1, from coordinate 8,322,224 downwards.
CCCATCATAATGTATTCTTAATCCCGTCTAGTTTCATTTTTAGGCTGTTTTAGAAGTTATAGATATTTGTGTCATCCGCTACTAGTGATTTCTGATTAAGCCCATTAAGCATATGTGTGCATATTATTCAATAACTGATAATTTTTTTATGGCTACAGGTGGCGAGATCAATGGAGACATTGATTTCTGAATCAATAGCCAATCCAAACGACCCAAGGAGGAGAGAATTGGAGCAAATGGAAATGCAAAAGGCCCTAATCGACAATAAAGCCCGGGGCTTGGTCCGTGGTGAACTATACTGTGGATTGGGCTTCATATTTCTCCAAACACTGGGCTTCATGAGGCTCACCTTTTGGGAGCTCAGTTGGGACGTGATGGAACCCATTTGCTTCTTTGTTACCTCGCTTCACTTCGCTCTCGGCTATGGGTTCTTTCTAAAGACCTCTACAGAACCCACTTTTGAAGGCTATTTCCAGCGCCGATTCAAAGCCAAACAAAAAAAGCTTATGAAAATCCATAACTTTGACTTAGACAAATACAATGAGCTCCGCAAAGCTTGCTATCCAAGCCACTCTGCCTCCCCAAGTTACACCCATAACTTCTCTTCTTTCAAGCATGAAGCACGGTCATTTGTTGGTGCCGTGAATTAATGAGAAAAAAAAAAAAATTTGGACACATTTTCGAGTAATAAAATTACCCAAAGGATATAGATAGTTTTGAGTTTGACTAAAAAAAAAAAAATCGAAGTGACCGAAAATTTGAACGACTGTTTTTTCTTTCAAGTTCCAAAAGATCGGTTTAATTAAGATTTAGTACAGTTTGAGCAACGACATATAGTCTGAGTTTTTGTATATATTATATTAGGAACTTTATAGGCTTTCGCAGCACGGACCACGAAGCTTTTTTTGGCAGTACTTGTGCCATGTTTAGGCCTTGGACCAAAAATTGGCCTCGGAATTAGGCCTTTCGGGGCCTTGATCTTGTTAAAGTGGTCTGCGACCTCTACTTTTGTTTTTGTAAGTAAATATACAATGTCACTGAAAAATAACAGACTTTATCATGTTTTTTTCATTGTTCTCGAAGATCTATAAGTTATAAATTATAAAATAATAATAAAATAAAATAAAATAAAAGAGAGAAGAAGAAGAAGAAGAAGAAGAAGAAGAAGAAGATATTCTACTAGTTATGAAAATTAATTGGATCTTTCTACTGTTCAAAATAAAATAAATTCCCTATAAAAATAATTAAGTAATTAACAGACTTTATCATGTTATGCAAAATAAATAAATTTTTGGAAAATTTCATTTTCTGCCTGTTTGTTTCGAAAAAACTTTTGAAGATCAGAAATATTTTGTTCTAAAGTAGGACTAGGAGAATAAAGGAAAATGTTTTGCTGGAATTTATTCTAGAAAACATTTTTCCTAAAAAAACGAGTGGAAACTTTTGGGCCCATTATTATTATTATTATTATTATTATTATTATTATTATTATTATTATTATTTAAAAAAGACATAATGGCGTGGAGATAAAAAATTAAGAATACTGGACAATTTTTTTTCAACAAACTTTAAACTTTTCTACTAGAAATGTGTCTTTTAAGCTACAAAATTCATAAGGAAGCATTAGTTTTTAAATACTAATATAAAGAAAATATTTTATTATTATCAATACTATATAAATTATTTTATTTTTCATTTTCTGAACTATTAAGGAAAATTTAAATTTCAATTGAAAACACATAGAATATATATATATATATATATATATATATATGTAAGGGCGCAAATTTCAAACAGCTTAAGCCCACTTAGAAGAGTAAGGTTTGCACAGTTCAACTAGGCTCACATCAATATATTTGTAAGAAAGTGGATTAAACAAAAAAGGAGGGCTTAGCCCGAGGACGAAAACAGGGAAGAAAAGCTAAAGATCATAGATTAATATATGTAATAGGCTTCTTACAAGTTTGCTCGAGGAGGTAAATAATACTCAAAATGAAATATTGTTCACGCTCTTCTCTCAATGTTCTTATTCTAACTTGTCTTTTTGAGATTTATGCTTGGATCCCTTTTTCTGGCCATTTCCTTTCCCTTGTATATTTCATTTTTCTTCACATCTTGACTCTTCATCTTTACCTAATCAAATTCTCATCATGACAGTTCCCTTAAACATTGTGAATTTTGGGCTTGATTTTCCGTAAATAAACATTTCTAAAGAACCCAAGGGGAGATTTGGGCCGTTTTTGCATTTTCGGCCCTTGTTGCAAAAATGTCCCCGACAATATATTATATGAAAAAATAAAATATGGAGTGTTGAGTATATTATAAAATAGTATGATATAATTGATAAAGTAATTTTTTAAGATAGTAAAATAGAATAGGATATAATTTCTAGTCGTAAATGCTCTAAGAAGTAGGGGTGTCCACCAAAACCGTGACCCGACCCACCCGCCCAAAACTGTCCGATCTGGCCCGACAACCGGCCGACCCGACGCCGGTGACGGTCGGCGGCGGATCTCGGCCTCCAGAACCCGAAAATGGCTGGTCGGCTGGCGGGTTTTGTTCTCCAAAACCCGAAGAAACCCGACCGAACCGATCTCTCAGCATTTTTCGGCGAAGTTATTTAGATCCAGCGAGATCTCAGCCATTTCCGGCGCAATCTCAGCCAGATCCACGGAATCATCACTGGATTTGGCGAGATCTCACTAGATCTGGCGAGATCTCACCGAATCTGATGAGATTTCGACGAATCCAAAGAAAATCTGGCGAAAAAATCACCAAAATTTCGCCGATTTCACCCTTAAATTGCCGAATTTTGGCCGATTTTCAAATCTCCAGCTCCGACCGAACCGACCGCCGTTCGAAGAAGGTCCGATCCGCCCAATCCGATCAGCTATGCCGGTCGGCGGCGGGTTGAAAATCTCACCATCCGATCAGATCGGGTCGGTTCCGGGTTGGGCATAAACTCGACCCGGACCGACCCGTGGACAGGCCTACTAAGAAGGGCACATCAGAATTGCAGTACAGGTCACGTGAAATGACCCCATGCTTTTTCTTTTTTTGCGTGAAATTCAACCTAAGGTTGGCATGAATGGGCCCATTACAACGACACCAATCCAATCTCTGATTAATTCAGCCCCAAAAATTTTATATATATAAAAAAAATCCAGTCTTTGATTACGTATTTGAACATTGTAAAAATCTTTTCAAAAGGTTTTGCTCTGTGATCAAAACTCAAAAGCATCATTTTTGTTTCCCAATTATTCTTTTATCACCATTTGTGCCATTTAATTAAAAAAAAGATATTGGGCTGCCCTTAATTACCATTATCAATGTCACCACATTCATGCTAGCTAGTTTGATAATAAAGAACTATCATTAAGAGCAGCCATTATTGGTTAAAACTCTCTAAAAAAAAAAAAAATTCACGCCACCTTATCTATCAAGAAAACTTATTCATTAAACACTGATTAAAAAAAAACTATCTTTCGTTTAAGGCTTAGAATCCCAAAAAAAAAAAAAAAAAAAGCATCAAAGAAAAAGATGCTGGTGATACAGTTCATCTATCAAGTTGATCACTAATTACTGTCAAGTTCATTTTACAATTCCTAATACCTTCCATCATGGAAGCCAATTAAGTTTATCAAAGTCGGTTTATTTGTTTTAAATTAATTATATTTTTTTCTCACATTTTAAACAAATAAAGTCAATACAAATAAACTAATAGTAACAAAGAAGCTTAAACAAATTTCTTATTTTTTCGATAATCAAGCTTAGCCAAATTTGGCAATCACATGAAGATTCTCTACTGAACAAAACGAGGATCAGGCAATGCCACAGTTTACCTTAAAGTTGGCCCAAAAAACTTTTGGATACAAGTGAGGGCCAACTAAGTAAACATTGGGTCATTGATCTTTGTGGCCCAACGTGCTGATAAGCCGTTTCAAGCTTAAAGTGGTGCTAGCAAACCCTATGAAGAAGATCAATTGGCAACCCTGGTGCTTGTCCATTCATAAAATCTCTTTTATTTATTCGTAATTGTCTTGGATCCAATACTACTATGCACTAAATTCTAGACATATTGAGATATAGACATATGTCAAACACTTGTCATGTGTTTACATTTTAATGAGTCTAGTGCACAAGAACACTGGACCCAAGCCTTATCCTTAATTATTCATAATTTATACGAACTCATTTACACCCAGATAGTTACTGAGAGGAATTCTTGTGGTCTCCCTGTGTTATTTAGATTATCTAAACTCAAGAAGTCAAGAATCAAACGAGGCTTGAGAACTCTTAAAAAACTCGATTACCTGGGTCCAAACTTAAAGCCTATTGAACTATATTGTAGTTTTTGCAGTACTGTTGTATACTTTTCTTTTCTTTTTTTATGAGAATCAAACTGTTGTATACTAAACTTGTATTGTATAAAAGCTTTTCTGTACAGTCTTATGAGAGATTTTATTTTTTATTTTTTTGGTTTAACCCCATGAACAATGCAATATATTTAGTTTAATGAGTTTCAAACTATTTAAAGCCAATGGGTCGTTCCATTACAAATTATAAGCCCTCATATTTAAAGGAGTTATTCAAAGCCCAGACAAATGTTAACAAACGGATACCCAAAACTGGTCCGTTTAAGATCTAGGGGCTGTAACCACTTGTGACTTGGGTCAACATTAACCTAAGAGACACTATGATCAACCCCAAGTTTATATAAAGAAAAGGAATACTAGCCAAATAATAATAATAATAATAATAATAATAATAATAATAATAATAGTGACATGTTTTGTCTAAAATACTTGAAGAAAGGGGTACTATGCTTGTGCATCTAATATATATGTTGTGGGCCAGATCTTATGAGATAAATGATACATATATCGGATATATGACATAATTATTGAGAGGATTGTAGAGTCTAGTTCAATAATATTTTTTTCTTTGTTTCTATTTAATAATGTTATTTTACATTTAGTTATTGTTTGCTATTTGCGCCCATTGGATTATTGTTAAGAAGGCCATGAAGATGGACTGTAGTTATTACAAAATTAACTTGATTTTAAGCCCAATAGCGTAGCTATCTGATGAAGGGTTAATTTGGAGTGGACCAGTTATCATTTATAAGATCAAGCCCTTCCTAATGATATTTTTAATCAACAGTCTGAAGGCAATAATCTTATTAGTTTTGCTTTGTTTTTGTTTTTGTTTTTGTTTTTGTTTTTGTTTTTGTTTTTGTTTTTTTGTCCTTTTACAAAATTATTGGCCAAGAATATTTTAACTCAACTGGCATTTTATTGTTTCCAATAGAAACACTTAGGGTATGTATGGTAACTATTTTTTCACTTTATTTTCTGTTTTTAAAAATAATTTTCTATTTTTGAGACTAAGTGTGCGTTTGGATGCAAACCTGGGTCCCGTGCACTATTCACAGAACCCACAAACCTCTTTTTCATCAAAATTTTTATTTGAAATGGGTCCTACGGCACCATTCACACATTTAAAAATTATTTTGTTATAATATTTTCAGTTTTCAGCAATAAGCGGTATCCAAACAGACCCTAAAAAACTTGTTTGACAACCCAAAATTAACAGAAAACAAAAATTGTTCTCAAAACTCAATTTGTGAAAGAAACTAAAAACATGTAAAATGTTGTTTTCAGTTTCTAATTTTCAAAAGTCAATGAAAACACGCATTTAATTTAATAAATCTGTCTCATCTAATGAGTTAGCATTAGAGTTCAAATCTAAGTAACAACATATTTTAGTATTTTATATTTTTTCCTTCAAAAAACTATTTTTTTTAATTTCAGCTAACCAAATTTTTTTTATTTCAAAAATATAAGAAAAAAAATTTTTAGTTATATTTCCAAAAAAAAAAAAATTGAAAAAAAAAGTGTTACCAAACAAAACCTTAGAGTTCAAATCCCTTATCTCCAACTTTTTTTTTTTTTAATGGAAACTTCACGTCCACATCCAACAGAACTAATAGGCACTATTCTTTTCAAATTTATGCAGTACTAGGCATGCATATATCCTGAAGTAAGCCCAATGTGAGTTTTTTTTTTTTTAATTAATGGGTCTATCAATTAAAAAGACCAATAGTCTAGTATCACTTTGATCTAAAGTTTCTTTTCAGTTCATTGTTTCAAGTAGAAAGACCATGGAGTTTCCCCATAAATTATCCACAATAACATTTTTTCTAAAGGTTAGCAACAAACAAAAAAGTGCAACTCTAAATAACTTTTCCATTCTGCTTATTTTGCAAGGAAAAAAAAAATATAATATAACTAATTTCTCTCTATCTATCTAGGGAAAAAGATATTCCATCTGTACTCTGGCCATATAATTTTGTTTTCCCCATGTTGTAGGCCATACATATTGAGTAAAAAGAGAAAATCATTAAGCCGTTTGGTACCCACCCTACCTCTTATAGCTAGATTTATATCCGCAACAAATTGTGCTCCACTTAGATGTGATACTTGTTGCAATCCAAGCCTCGTGAAAAAAGGTAGCTACAAACAATGGCCCATTTGCATATAGTCAAATAATTTTTATTTACAAAACCAAAATTTCACTTTCTTACCCGAACCTATAGTGGCTTGTTTGATAGAATGAGCATAATGAAAATAGCGGCTGCTGAATTCACACAACTGTAATTGAATTAGGGCATTGACTTAAAGAAATATTTTTTAAAATTTTTTATGGAAAAAATAATTAATTTTTTGACAACATTTTATATTTCTTATAAAAGCAGTATAAATTTTTTTTCTAAAATGGTCTTTTAACAAATACTCTAATAGTACCCATTAACTGGAGTAAATTCATATACCAGTTATGTAATGAGACCAAGGATTATTCTTAAAATGCTGAATTAGTGCTCAAAATTGGCGTCTATTATATATAAGAATTTATTTGAAGCTTTTAGAACAAAATAGGGTGTGAGAAAAGGAAACATTTGAACATTTCTCACAAAATACCCTACACCTATTCAAAGTTCTTGGCATGGGAGCTATCTAATGTATTTAAAAATACAAAGGTAACCCAACCAATTCTCAATAAGGTAAGAGGAAATGCAAGCATAACAGCATAAGCATAGACATATTGGTCAATGAGGTTGTCCAACTAATTTGCCCAACCATTCTCTATGCAAATCTACTATTCTAGTAAAGCTTTTGCGGAGTAATCAAACTAATCACTACATATAATTTCCCTTGTCTTCTTCGCAATTGGTTCGTTAATTCAGTGGGTTCCATCTAGATCCTAAATCATTTTCTTCTCCACCCTTGCTTGGACCATCTTATAATTACAGTTTTCTTCGTGAATTTGATTACCAAACGAAAAAATTTAAGTTCAAATTTGGTTGGAGTATGATTGTAGTATATACATTATGTGGTTACATTGTAACAATTGTATTACTTTATTAGGTGGGCTCCATTATAAGTAGTTGATAATAGTCTTAATCCTTGACTTTTGATATATAAAGCTGTATAACATTTTTGAAAGCGTAGATGTTGGAGAATGTAACCTCAGCAGCATTTGATAAGAATTTAAATCTCTCTCTCTCTCTCTCTCTCTCTCTCTCTCTCTCTCTCTCTCTCTCTCTCTCTCTAACACTTTTAAATACATGCATTACTACAGAATTTATAGTCTATAGCAGAAAAAACTAAAATTATTATAAACTTTAATGTATAAAACATTATGAATGAATTAATCTTTTAAAACACAAAAATCAAAAAAGCAATTAACAAATTTTGTACACAATGTTCTATAACATCACCCTACTTATAACTCTGATAGTGCACTATAATAGTGGGTGGGTAGAATAAAAGTAGTGGATGGCATCGCAATGGGAATGCCCTGATCAATTTAACAAAATAATCTATGTCGAATTATTGCCCTATCTGCAAAAAAGAGATAAACCCTTAGTGCAACTTGGACCAATTTAGTTTGGGGGTAAGCCAAAGATACTTATATGGTTAAATCGGTCACAATAATACTTTGTAGAGATTTGGAGTTCAATCCCTGCCTATACGAGAAACTGATTAATATTTTGGTCTAACGATAAAGAATTATTATCAGGAGCGGACGTCAAAAATTGAAACTCTCTGGAAAAAAAAAAAAAAAAAGTTTTTAGAATAACATCAATTAGAGGAAAAATGGCATAACTTGCCAAAAAAAAAAAAAAAAAAAAAAACAAATGTGTTTTATAAGGAGGGATGTGGGCATGTTCTTTGGAGAGAATCATGCCTAAAGTTGGGTTTTTTTTTTTTTGGTGTGCCCTAAACTAGTTCGCTTGGTTGGTTGATGAGTGGGATTTATCTACTTAACCAACCACATCACTCACATGTGAATATTACAACAAATCTATCTCATCTCGTGTGAGACTTCTACCAAATTACTTGTGGCACTTCAATTAGTCTCCTCTTTGAACATAAGTCTTTTATCTTAACAATCAAACTAATGAACACTTGCTCTTGAATTATTGGCTCTGTTATCATTTGTTAAGAGACTCCAATTGAGAGGTTAATATAATATATAGGAACACCTATTAACCTAAAAGCTCAAATCAATGAGTTTAAACTAACTATGTTATATTAACTGTTCATTACAGTTATTAGTGTTTAACGTGTGAAACTTGACTATTTAACCAACCATACCACTCACACTTCCTATGATGAACACGGTTTTTTTTGGTGTAAAAATGCACTAAACACAATGGGACTCGCACATGTATCCAATTTTTGACACGTATTCAAATCTTAACATATCTAGTGCACTGATACGCTGAAAACATAAGCTAACTAAAATCCTTCATCCAACGGCTCTCTCGTGTGCCCTGCACAAACTCCAATGACAGTTCTAATGGATGTGCTGCATTACGTTAAAGTTCATGTCTAAATTATTGTCCTAGTTGGAATCCAAATGAATTCTGTCCTATTATCCTACGCAGCAAAGACCAACATTGGTTGTATGGATTCATTGTGTTTATGTCGGCAAAGACATTGCTAATCCTTGATGACATTATTGAATGGATAAAACTAGGTACAATACCTTAGGTGTTGTTCTTTAAATTCTCTTATTTAGATTCAGTCATGTAATTACTTAATTAAAAAATACATTTCTATTTTATGAGAAAAAATTCACATGGTAGAATTTTAAGTGAGGAACTTAAAGAACAGCACTTAAGTACTGTACCTAAATCTTACTCTTATTGATACATACACGTATTTGTGTCGTACTATGATACCATTTAAGGGATAGAATAATATTTTGACAACTTTGTCATACTATGATACATAATATTTTGACAGTTTTTTTCATTTTCCATAAAAGTGATGTCAAAACTTTCTTAAAATAGATTGTTAACCAATGCCTTAAGGACACTCGTTAGCATGACTCATTTTAAAAATTCATGAGCAATGGTCAAAATCCTTGCCTCGGAGGAAAAAATTCTTCAAAGTTGAAACCAGAGTAAAAAGAATTGGTAAATTCACTTTCAAAAAAAAAAAAGGTAAATTCATTAAATGTTTGCTATAAATTATTGAGTTATTATCCATTACTCCTTACGTTATTTCTTCCTCTTCCCACTCTCTTTCTTCTTGTTATTAATAAATAGTATTAAAGGTTCAATTACTGCACCTTCTTTTTAAAATAAAAAAGGTACACCCATTAAGGCATTAACAATGCATTTGTGCGAAAGCAAATTTAAGGTTGATGTCTTTTTTGAGTGAATCATTGATGCACATACAAAATCAAGATTATTGTCATTGATGCACCCGTTAGCATTTTTCTTGTTATAATTACTTTTCTTCTATATTCATTTTGAGTTTTTTTTTTTTTTTTTTAAGTAAACACAATCAAATAATAGAACATTAAACTAATATATGTTTAATTTAATGTTGTGTGTGTGTTTGTTTGTTTCTAAAAAAAAAATTATGCATTTAAAACACACGGTAACAATTTTTTTTTTAATCTTTTCATAAATAATAATAATCTTCTACATCAAAAACTTTATAACTCAATTAACATATCTTAGTATCTCTAACCAAGACATCTAAAATTCAAATACCATCTCTCCTAACTATCAAATTTAAAAAAAAAAAACAAATAAACAAACCTTCTAAAAAAATTTAGAAAATTTTCGTGACAGCTAGGATATATAGAAATAATGGAAGTATATTTTGAGATTTGAAAAAACAGATAGGCCTATCAATTTATATCGGCTAAGCTATTCATTTGCACCTCTTGGGGTTCCTAAAAGAGATATATAGGGTTCAAATTCCCCCTCTTCCTCGTTATAACTTATATGTTATCATTATCGAAATAAATAAATAAATAAATAAATAAATAAGAAGGAGTGGCACCACCACAGCATCATATCATATGCGTTACAGATCTAAACGTGAAAGCTACTCAGTGGAGAGAGTTAGGCAAAACAAATGAGATAGCAGGTATGGTTATAAAACATTGCATAGAAATAAAGCCTGCACCGATTCACTTTTTTATGTTGGTGCAACTCGGATTTTAGTGAGATTTGCTAGTAGTTACAAAAGCAACACAGCTTTTGTCAACTTCTACTTCTGTTCTGTACCTAAATTTCTTCAATTTGGCCAGGGTCTGATCTCACTTTGTTTTATCATATTTAATTGCATTTAAGGTAAACTATACCTAATCATAAAAAGAAAAAAAAAAGGCAAACTAACATTATATGATTGAGTGGACCCTAACCAAAATACATATCTTAATCTTGCTTTGTGATTATGAGTGGAGGCAAATCCTAATTGCTAAGTTTTCTCTTTGAGGATTGTAATCAAAGGCATATTACTTTCACTAATCAGCTTTAAATTGGGATTTGGGACCACTCTTTCTCATGTGGCTAGGCTAACCCATATGTGTCACTCATCCTAACCCCACTTTTTGTTTTAGTGATTAACAAAAGTAAAGAAGTATTGGTGGCAATCAAAGAATTGATAGTTAGCATATACCTACAAAATGAGTTTCATACGAATGACCAAATCCCAATAGGCAATTGCCTTTTCCAATTTCATTCTAGTAAGTAATACCATGTCTTATCGTTTCCTGAATTGATCAACTGGTCTTAGCTTTTGCTTGCATGTTTTTTTTTTTTTTTTTTTTTTTGCTAAACTTCAATGTCATTACAAAACAACTAAAAAAGGGAGGAACAAGGGGGGAAGTCTGCCTTACAAGCGATGGCTAGCACCAATGGCAGATTGTCCAAAGAGAAACTAATAGACACAGGTGAATGGAGCAAAAACCTGGCAGCTTCATGGGCTGCCGTATTACAAACTCTTCTAACCCAAATAAAAGAAACAGAAATAAATGACTTACTAGCTGAAAGAACATCACTAACAATATGGCTAATATTCCAAGGAGAGTTCTTGGTAGAAAGGGCATCAAAACAAATTTTTGAGTCACCTTCAATGATGATTCTTGTCCATCCTTCAGCAGAGGCAAGGTTGATGGCCCATAACATTGAGGCGGCTTCAGCTTGGACGGGAAGACAGCTGATGTGCTTTTTCATCCAAGTTTTAATGGGAACCCCGGTGTGATCTCTAGCAAGAACAGCCAATGCAGTGGATGTGGGGCCAACCGCAGCATCAACATTTAGCTTGATGGTACCCACTGGAGGAGGTGACCAAGATGTTGGTGAGGCAGAAGGTTGTGCATGCTCATCCAAATTGTGCAGATTGGAGAATTCCTGAACTCTACGTGAGATACGATTGCTGGATGAAAGGATGTCAATCTTGGTATTTTCAAATATGAGTTGGTTCCTCAAGTGCCATATTTCGTCCAAAGTGAATGCCAAGTTTGTAATGATGTGCTCCCTGTCTACTTCCTGTGCTAAAGGAATAGGTGGGTCAAGGACCAGCTTTACAATATCAGCGCAGTTTGTAAGGTTGTGGTCATGAACTCTCATTCCCCAGCATGAGGTGAACCAAAGTGCTCTGGCTACTGGACAGTGGCAGAATAGATGGCAGGAAGATTCGGTGGCTTCATGGCAAAGTTCACATACCTGATTTTCCAAACCCATTCTCTGAGCTAGAATTTCCTTAACCGGGATGGTGTTTGATGCAATCCTCCATAGCAGCATTTTGATCCTCTCAGGCACCCTGATTTTCCAAAGTCTTCTCCACAACTGATCAGTTAGAGGACTCTGCGATGACTGCGGGTTGGCAACTTTGTAAGCTGATTTTACTGCAAATTCTCCTTTTGAGCAAGGTACCCAAACGAGCTTGTCATTGGTTCGATGTGATGCCAATGGGATGGAAAGGATTGCTTCTGCTGATGCTGGTTCAAAGAGTTGGCGAATAAGACTATCTTTCCAGCGCTGAGATGGTCCATCTATGAGCATGGATACCATAAGGGGTGTCTCAGCAAAGGCAGGTTGTGCTGGCTTTGGTATAAAATTTTGAATCCAAGGAACCCACAGATCTAGCCAGACATTAATGGAGGCTCCATCACCTATTAGGTAGCATGCACCTTTGACAATGATTTCCTTAACACCTTCAATGGCTTTCCAAATTGGAGAAGCGCTTTTTGGGGGTTCTCTTCTCTGCCAATCATCTCTTACTCTGTATTTAGCTCTTAGGATAGACATGCAAAGACTGTCTCTTTTGGATGCAACCATCCAGGCAAGTTTAGCTAGCAAAGCATTGTTCACCTGTTTTGCTTTTTTAAACTCCAAGCCTCCTTTGGTTTTTGGCTTGCAAAGGTTGTCCCAGGCAGTGAGAGCAAAGAATCTACCTTCTGAATTCTTAGGCTTCCACCAGAACCTACGGGACAAAGAGTCTAACTTGTTGCAGACGCTATTAGGGATGCTGAACGAGGACATGGCATATGTAGGAATGGATTGAACCACTGAGTTTAAAAGGGTTGATCTCCCTGCCCAAGAAAGACATTTGCTTCTCCAACCCGTTAGTCTCATCTCAACCTTATCTATGATATATTTGAAGTCCTTTGCCAGGGCTTTAGACAAGAAAAGAGGGGAGCCCAAATAGATAGCATCCTTCTTCAAATATTTCATCTGCAAAATGTGTTTGACAGCTCTGCAATTTTGTCGTGAAGTGTGCTTAGAGAAATATACCCCAGATTTAGAGTTGTTAAGGCTCTGACCAGACCAAGAACAGTATTTATGGTTGCATTGGACAATGGCATCAGCATTGTTCCTTGTTGCCTTGGAGAAGAGAACAATGTCATCTGCGTACATTACATGAGTGATTGGTGGTGCACAAACACTGTCTTTAACCCCTTCAATGTTTTTTAGAGCAAATTCTTTTTCCAAGAGCCTAGAAAGGACTTCTTGCGCAATTATGAAAAGGTAGGCCGATAGGGGGTCGCCTTGCCTAAGACCCCTGCTTGGCTTAAATTGGCCTGATTTCCCACCATTGACGAGCACCTCAAAAGACACAGAGGAAACATGTGATGCCCCAATTTGATTGATTGATTGTGTGATGTGTGTGGGTGCGTGATGAGTCCCACATCGGGTATTTACTGGGTTGAACTAGGCTTTATTAACAACTACAAAGAGCCTCAATAGTGACTAGTCCTTTTGAGGTATAGCGCAGATGTGACTAGCGCTTTTCCTTGGGTTGTTACATATGGTATCAGAGCCGACCCGGTAACCCCGTGTGGGCTCGGAGACACAACCCCACAAAGTGAGCCCTAACGAGGACGTTAGGGACTTAAGTGGGGGAGATTGTGATGCCCCAATTTGATTGATTGATTGTGTGATGTGTGTGGGTGTGTGATGAGTCCCACATCGGGTATTTACTGGGTAGATCTGGGCTTTATTAACAACTACAAGGAGCTTCAATAGTGACTAGTCCTTTTGAGGTATAGCGCAGATGTGACTAGCGCTTTTCCTTGGGTTGTTACATATGGTATCAGAGCCGGCCCGGTAACCCCATGTGGGCTCGGAGACACTACCCTACAAAATGGGCCCTAACGAGGACGTTAGGGATTTAAGTGGGGGAGATTGTGATGCCCCAAAATCCATCCAATGAACCTTTCCTTAAAACCCAGCTGGCTGAGAACCGCTTGAAGAAAATCCCAATTTACCCGGTCATAAGCCTTTTGGAGGTCAATCTTTATAGCCATCTGCCCTGTTTTAATTTTCCTGATCTTGAAACTATGGATCAACTCCTGAACGATGACTTGATTTTCAGCTATCCAACGCCCAGGGATGAATGCAGATTGACAGGGAGAGATGAATTTGGTAAGGAGAGGCCTGATTCTAGACACTAAGATCTTTGAGATGATTTTATAAACTACATTACATAAACTTATAGGTCTATAGTGATTGAAAGAGGGGGGGCTGGGTACCTTTGGGATGAGGACGATAAGCGAACTATTAATTTCTTTGGGCATGGAACCAACCGTGAAGAACGATGTAACGGCTTTAATGACGTCATCTCCCACTATAGGCCAGAAACTTTTGTAGAAAGCAACAGGGAAGCCATCGGGTCCTGGTGCTTTGAGATCAGGCATTTGGAACAAGGTGGATTTAATTTCCTCAGGAGTGGGAATGCTGCACAGAGCCATATTATCTTCCTCTGAAATGACAACTGAGAAAAGGTCTTCCAAATGATCCGGGAAGTTAACTTCCTCAGCCGTGAAGTGATGCTTAAAATTGTCCAGAAAATGCTGTCTGATTTGCCCCGTATCAGTGATCCAGTTTCCATCGCTTGACCTGATAGCGTCTATATTGTTCTGTCTTCGTCTAATGATGGTAGGCAAATGGAAGAACTTAGTGTTCTTGTCCCCTTCCATTAGCCAAAGCTCTCTAGATTTCTGTCGCCATATAACCTCGCTTCTCATGAGCCATTCCTTTAATTCAGCTTTAAGGGCTGCTTCGGTTCTGCCATTGCTGTTTGAGGGGTTGGCATTTTGAATATCAGCAATCTTTTGAATGAGAGTATTGATTCTAACTTGACAGAGGCCAAACACTTCTTTATTCCATTTACGGAGGGCTTGGCGAGTTGCTTCTTGTTTTTTGCACAACCTGGTGAAATTAGACCCATTGAATTTCCCCTTCCATGCATTTTCTACTACAGCAAAGCATCGAGGATCCCGAATCCAGGCTGCTTCAAAACAGAATGGTCTGTGGGCGAAGGCATCGTTGGGGCAAGTATCTAAAAGGAGTGGCGTGTGGTCGGAACAGATAGCTCCGAGGTGGGAAATGCAGGCCTTTGGAAAGGCTAAGCGCCAGGCAATGCTTGCAATACCTCTATCCAGCCTTCTCTTAACTGCAGCACTACCCCACTTCCCTTTTGCCCAGGTAAATTTGTTCCCTGAAAACCCCAAATCAACAGCGCCGAACTCGAACATTAGGTCTCTTAAGTGATTGGTGGTGACTTGGGAGCTAGAGCTTCCTCCATTGATATCTTCCTGGCTTAGAGTGTAGTTAAAATCTCCAAAGCAGACCCCAGGGCATTGAACAGATTCAAGGAATGCCGTTAGGTTCATCCATGCTTTGGCCTTTTTGGAGGGGTAAGGTGGGCCGTAGAAGCGCACTAGGACCCAATCACACATAGGGTCAGAGACTTTGATGGCAATGAGATTTTTGTTGTACTCTAAAACATCACAAAGTTATCAGACTTCCACATCATGGCTAGACCGCCAGCTGATCCTTTGGCGTCAATCACAATTCTGTTTAAAAAACCTAACTTTTCCATAACTACCTTCATTCTCAACTCAGATGCCTTAGTTTCGCAAAGAAAAATAAAATTGGGCGAAGCACCTCTTATTTGAGCCTTTAAGGCTCGAACTGTCGAGGCGTTGCAGATGCCTCGACAGTTCCAGCAAAGGGCCCTCATGGTGAAGGTGGGGGCATGGTAAGGCCCGCCTCCTCGGCCGTGTGAATAGAAAGGGTGTGTGCAACATCCACAGATAAAAGGGGTACATCAGATTTTGAAAGGTTGGGGTTTCGGGCTTTACCTTTGAGCGGCTCGCCATGGACTTTGGGAATGAATGAGGAGTGGGATTTATGCTGTTCTTCGAGTATGAAGGATTCAATCTTTGCTTGAGGGATGAAGGTCGTGGTAACAGGGTCAAGGTAAGCTGGTTCAGAAGTGTTTAGAGCTTTTTTAAGTCTTTTGGTGAAGGTAAGGAGTTCTTTCTTTGAGATTTTCCTTTTGGGGGCAAGGGTGGGCGTAAGTGGATTATCAGAAGGGGTAGGAAGAGTGATTTCCATGTGAAGTGATAATGGGAGAGGGTGGGTAAATGTTGGGGTGTGGTTATTTGTTTTTGATGGCCTGGGAGAGTGTGGGCTAGGTTTAGGATTCAAAGAAGACAAGGTTGTATGGTTTAGTTTTGGTGGGCTAAGTGATTGAAGGAGTACCGAGCCCAATTCAGTATCAGTGATGGCTAAGAGTTGTGGCTCTTGCTGAAGTATTTGTCCGTGGGCTTGAGAGGGTATAGTGCTCCCAAGTGGGTCGGGTGTGGGTAGGTTATCAGCTAAACAAGGGTTACGAAGAGGATGAGACAAACCTTGTGTGGCGCCTGGCTCTGTTTGTGTCTGTGGGGAGCTGCTGTCGCAATTGGCATGAGCGCACAATTCCACTATCCTCTGTCCTTGTGGTGGGTGCATTTGGGGCAGATTTTAGACACATTCGGTTGTGGGCAGAACAGATGTGTCAGGTATCAGAGGCTCCTCTTCAGTCACAGTCCAGCTGGAGGTGACGCTCTGCCTCTCTGGTTTGTCGTATACTCCTATCGGAATGTGATCGTTCTCCGGCCTAAGCCACGAACCGGCAGCCTCAAAGATGGCACCAAAGGGGTTTTGCAGCTTGTAGATCTCATTGTTGCAATCTTTTTCATCGTGACCTATGAGTCCACAGGTGTAGCAGATGATGGAAAGTTTCTCATATTTAAGGCTTACCCATAGATCGTCGAGCTTTGGCCGAGGGAGGAAAATTCCAGGCAGTAACGGCTGTTCAATGTCAATGTCGACTTTGATTCTAGTAAATTTCCTCCAATCCGAACCTCCTTCTCCAGATAAGTCTAACTCAAGGACATCACCGGCCATTGCGCCAATAATTTTTAGATTGGTTTCCGATAGCCAGAGTGAGGGTAGCCCATGGACCTGAATCCATAGTGTGGATTTGGAGAAATCCACTTCTTTCCAGGTGAGGTAAGGATTCCACTTCTTTAGAATAAGGTGACCTCCACGGATGGACCAAGGTCTTTTGAGAAAAGTTTTTTGTGCATCAGTTTCGTGTTGAAATTTGAACAGGAAGATGTTGCTGTCCAGCTTGATAACTTCAAGGGGATATAGGGGACGCCAAGCTTTGGTCACCACCTCTTTGATGACAGGCAGACTGATGGTTTTTGAAGATATAAGTTTTCCTATGATGGTATTTGCAGAGTGGTTCTCAGATTGTTGGTTTGGAGGGAGCTCTAGCCGAATATCTTGAAAGGAGCACTGCTTTGTGCGGTTCACTAGATCCGAAACTTCCATCAGGGGGTGTGGTATGAGTGGGGTATGAAGCTTAAGGGCGATGGCAAGGCTAGCTAAGCAAAGATTGGCTAGAACGGGCGATAAAAGGGTTTAGGATGTGTAGAGACTAGCTCTAGGAAAAGGGAGCTACAGAGACTCGGAGAGTTCATAGTATGTTGTGTAAAAATGCGTGCTACTTGCATGTTTTGCTTGTCATACTGTGCACAAGTACATAAACTCCGTAATTTCATTGCTTCACGGCAGTGTGCATCATATAGTCCATATAAAAAAACAGTACTCCAACTTCTTCTTCAATTTTGTCTCTTAGCTGTTGGCATCTTAAATTTCTCAGTTAAACTTAAGTGCATGATGTTAGGAATTTAACCTAACTCCTAGAATAGACCTATAAGATGCGAAAGTAGAGAAAAATTGCTCAAAAAAACAATCACACAACTCAAAAATTTACGTGATTTGGTGATTTGGCAATATAGCTACGTCCAAAGAGTTGCAACAATTTTCACTTTGCTAAGGAGAAAGAAATAGAGGGGGCTAAAGTACAATGTGTTGGGCTTTGTAGAGCCTAGTTTAGTTTATGCTTTGTGGAGCCTAGTTTTTGGGCCCGTTTTGTAGCTCCTGTGCGCAGAATATAAAAATCGTTTTTTTGGGTGATTAGAGTTTTGTCTTGTTGTAGTTTTTGAGAGAGCAAAAACATTGTAGTCGCACTCTGTATTTTTTCTCTGATAATAGTGAAATCCCTGCAACTCCGTCGACGTAGGCAAATTGCCGAACCACGTAAATATTATCTTGTGCGTGTGATTGTTTTTCTTTGGCATGTGTTTTCTCCGGTTTTGTTTCTCATAGGTTGAGAATTTCGGGTTAAATTCCCTACAACTGGTATCAGAGCCTAGGGTTAGGTTTGAGTGGGAGCAATGGCAGAGGAAGCAGGAAAGGCGTCTGGAATAGAAAAGTTCGATGGCACAGACTTTGGATTTTGGAGGATGCAAATCGAGGATTATCTTTATGGGAAGAAGTTGCATCTGCCGCTTCTAGGGAAAAAACCTGAGACTATGAAGGCTGAGGAATGGGCTCTTCTTGACAGACAGGTACTGGGAGTTATTAGGTTAACTCTGTCTAGGTCTGTTGCAAACAATGTTGTAAAGGAGAAGACTACAACAGATCTGATGAAGGCTCTGTCCGATATGTATGAAAAGCCGTTAGCAAACAATAAGGTGCATTTGATGAAGAAACTGTTCAATCTGAAGATGGCAGAGAACGCATCAGTAGCACAACATCTGAATGAATTTAATACTATCACAAATCAATTGTCGTCTGTAGAAATTGATTTTGATGATGAGATTCGTGCACTGATCGTTTTGGCTTCTTTGCCAAACAGTTAGGAGGCAATGAGGATGGCAGTAAGCAATTCTACAGGGAAGGAAAAGCTGAAGCACAATGACATACGAGATTTAATTCTGGCTAAGGAGATTCGCAAAAGAGATGCAGGTGAAACCTCAGAATCTGGTTCCGCCCTAAACCTTAAGACAAGAGGCATAGGTAATGACAGAAATTCAAATCGAGGCAGATCAAAATTCAGAAATTCTAATCGAAATAGAAGTAAATCTAGATCAGGCCAACAAGTACAATGCTGGAACTGTGGGAAAACAGGTCACTTTAGGAGGTAATGTAAAAGTCCTAAAAAGAATAATGAAGATGATTCTGCTAATGCTGTAACAGAAGAGGTATATGATGCATTACTTCTTGCAATAGACAGTCCACTTGATGATTAGATTTTGGACTCGTGAGCTTTGTTTCATACCACTCCACACCGAGAAATCATGCAGAATTATGTTACTGGTGATTTTGGTAAGGTGTATTTGGCTAATGGTACAGCCTTGGATGTTGTGGGTATGGGAAACGTCTGTATATTGCTGCCCAATTGGGTCTGTTTGGTTACTGGAGAAGGTTCGACATATTCCTGACCTAAAAAGGAATCTGATTTCTGTTGGACAACTTGATGATGAAGGGCATGCAATACTATTTGTTGGTGGTACTTGGAAGGTTACAAAGGGAGCCAGAGTATTGGCTCGTGGAAAGAAGACTGGTACTCTATATATGACCTCAAGTCCAAGAGACACAATTGCAATTGCTGAAGCAAGTACTGATACAAACCTATGGCACCGCAGACTTGGTCACATGAGTGAGAAAGGGATAAAGATGCTGCTGTCAAAAGGGAAACTACCAGAATTGAAGTCCGTTGATTTTGACATGTGTGAAAGCTGCATCTTGGGAAAGTAGAAAAGGGTGAGCTTCTTGAAAACTGGCAGGACACCGAAGGCTGAAAAATTGGAGTTAGTGCACACTGATTTGTGGGGGCCTTCACCGGTTGCATCCCTTGGAGGTTCAAGGTACTGCATCACGTTCATTGATGACTCAAGCAGAAAGTTATGAGTTTATTTTCTAAAAAATAAATCTGATATATTTGAAACTTTTAAGAAGTGGAAGGCCATGGTTGAGACAGAAACATGTTTGAAAGTAAAATGTTTGAGGTCAGATAATGGAGGAGAGTACATAGATGGAGGGTTCAGTGAGTATTGTGCTGCACAAGGAATTAGGATGGTGAAGACCATTCCTGAGACATCATAGCAGAATGGTGTGGCTGAGCGCATGAACAGAACTTTCAATGAGCGTGCTAGGAGTATGAGGTTGCATGCTGGACTATCAAAAACTTTTTGGGCTGATGCTGTTAGCACTGCAGCTTACCTGATAAACCGAGGGCCATCAGTTCCCATGGAGTTCAGACTTCCTGAGGAGGTTTGGAGTGGTAAAGAGGTAAAGTTTTCACATTTAAAAGTTTTTAGTTGTGTTTCTTATGTTCATATTGATTCTGATGCTCGTAGTAAACTTGATGCAAAGTCTAAAATATGTTTTTTCATTGGCTATGGTGATGAGAAATTTGGCTATAGGTTTTGGGATGAACAAAACAGGAAAATCATCGAAAGTAGAAATGTGATATTTAATGAACAGGTTATGTACAAGGACAAATCAACTGTAGTGTCAAATGTTACAGAGATAAATCAAAAGAAATCTGAGTTTTTCAACTTAGATGAATTGACTGAAAGTACTGTCCAGAAAAGGGGTGAAGAGGATAAGGAGAATGAAGATTCACAAGTAGATCAGAGTACACCTGTAGCTGAAGTCTGTAGATCTTCCAAGACCATTAGACCTCCACAGCGTTATTCACCTACTCTAAATTATCTCCTGTTGACTGATGGTGGTGAGTCAGAGTGTTATGAAGAAGCCTTGCAGGATGAAAATTCAAGCAAGTGGGAGTTAGCCATGAAGGATGAGATTGATTCCTTATTAGGAAATCAGACATGGGAATTGATTGAATTGCTAGTAGGAAAGAAAGCTTTGTACAACAAGTGGGTATACAGAATAAAGAATGAGCATGATGGCAGCAAGCGTTACAAGGCTAGATTAGTTGTCAAAGGGTTCCAACAAAAGAAAGGCATTGACTACTTAGAAATATTCTCTCCAGTTGTGAAGATGTCAACAATCAGACTGGTACTAGGAATGGTGGCTGCGGAAAACTTACATCTTGAGCAGTTAGATGTGAAGACGGCATTCCTTCATGGTGACTTGCAAGAAGACATTTACATGATTCAACCAGAAGGGTTCATTGCTCAGGGACAAAAGAATCTAGTCTGCAAACTGAGAAATAGCTTGTATGGTCTAAAACAAGCTCCAAGATAGTGGTACAAGAAATTTGACAGTTTTATGCATAGAATTGGGTTCAAAAGATGTGAAGTTGATCATTGTTACTATGTTAAGTCTTTTGACAATTCTTACATCATTTTACTATTGTATGTGGATGATATGCTCATTGCAGGGTCTAGCATTGAGGAGATTAATAATCTGAAGAAGCAATTGTCAAAACAATTTGCAATGAAGAATTTGGGAGCTACAAAGCAAATCCTTGGAATGAAAATCATTAGAGACAAGGCTAATGGTACATTGAAGCTTTCACAGTCAGAGTATGTGAAGAAAGTTCTCAACAGGTTCAACATGAATGAAGCTAAACCAGTGAGCACACTCTTGGGTAGTCATTTCAAACTAAGCAAGGAACAGTCACCGAAGACAAAAGAAGAAAGGGACCATATGAGCAAGGTGCCCTATGCCTCAGCTATTGGCAGCTTGATGTATGCTATGGTGTGTACAAGGCCAGACATTGCACATGCAATAGGAGTTGTGAGCAGATTCATGAGTAGGCCTGGAAAGTAGCATTGGGAAGCAGTTAAGTAGATTCTGAGATATCTGGGGGGTTCATCAGATACATGTTTTTGCTACACAGGTGCAAGTTTGAAATTGCAGGGTTATGTAGATGCTGATTTTGCTAGTGATATTGATAGTAGTAGATGAGTACTACTGGGTTTGTATTTACTTTGGGTGGTACAGCTATATCATGGGCTTCAAATCTACAAAAGATTGTTACTTTGTCTACTACAGAAGCTGAGTATGTTGTAGCAACAGAAACTGGAAAGGAGATGATTTGGCTACATGGTTTCTTAGATGAATTGGGTAAGAAGTAGGAGATAGGCATTCTACACAGTAACAGTCAGAGTGCAATTTTTCTTGTAAAAATTCCGCTTTTCATTCAAAGTCGAAGCATATACAGACGAAATACCAATTTATTCGTTACCTTGTTGAAGATAAGCTGGTAATACTTAAGAAGATTTGTGGATCTAAGAACCCGACAGACATGTTGACTAAGGGTGTCACTATTAAGAAGCTGAAGCTGTGTGCAGCTTTAGTTGGCCTTCTAGCTTGAGGACAGGAGGATGAGTTGCAGGGATGAGGGATTGTTTTTTGGAAGACAGCGGCTGATTTTGGTGATTGAACTAGTCTCCAAGTGGGAGATTTGTTGGACTTTGTGGAGTCTAGTTTAGTTTATGCTTTGTGGAATCTAGTTTTTGGGCCCGTTTTGTAGCTCCTGTGTGCAGGATATAAAAATCATTTTTTTGGGTGATTAGGGTTTTGTCTTGTTGTAGTTTTTAAGAGAGTAAAAACACTGTAGCCGCACTCTGTATTTTTTTCCCTGATAATAATGAAATCCCTGCAACTCCGTGGACGTAGGTAAATTGCCGAACCACGTAAATATTATCTTGTGCGTGTGATTGTTTTTCTTTGGCGTGTGTTTTCCTCGGTTTTGTTTCTCACAGGTTGGGAATTTCGGGTTAAATTCCCTACACAATGATACAGCAAATCCTAATTATGTAGTAAAAAATATAAATACCCTTAACAATGGGTCGGTAAAAACCTCCATTCCACAGTCTAAGCCTCACAAAATATCTCATTTAAAACAACAATGCTTTCAAGTTGGGTCTGATCATAAACCAGATCGAATGCAAAATCAGGCTCCACATAGTCCAACTCATGATTATATTGACCAATACAATGCAACTAATGTTATTAGAACAATTAAACTCAATATAAAACCTTATGTTTGAATTTAGTGGTTGGATTTAAGGTATTATACCCAAGTTTTATCCCAATTAAAAATGAAATATTTTATTGTTTCCCTTAATAATTCAACTTCCTTACTATCAGGTTACAATTAAAAATTACAAAGGCGAAAAGATGGTATTACGAATTGCACAAAGAATGACTTAGGCCACCATATAATACCAGTTGCTGCATTCATTTGTAAACGCCGTACCACGAAATTCAATTACGCAGACATCATTGGCTGATTTTACATAGAGTGAGAACTAGTACTTTTACAAAGAAAAAAAAAAAATACACAAATCAATGATGGTGTTAGGCAACCTAATTGTTAGAATTACCCACAAAAAAAAATAAAGGATGTCAAACCCGCCATCTCTAACCAAATTTTAAATAGAAGTACCAAATCAATATAAATGATGAGTACTTCAATTATGGTTGGAAGGTCCAACTTGTGAAAGCTTTTCTCGCATGACAAACTTTTTCCCATCCCACCAACTTTACATTATAATTAAGAATGCAAGGAAAAAAAAAAGAGTAAAATCTTAGGTCCAATTTTCGAATATATGACCTAACCTTCTTTCAAGAAAGTGACAATATAACAATGGAGCCTAAAGGATTTGTTCAATTAAAATGTTCAAGCCATGGTTTGAACTTTGAAGCCTCAAGGATTTGTTCAACGACCCAACTAATTTAGCAAGAATGAATACGAAAATAGAGCAAAATCGTGCACATACATTATTCCATTTACACTTTTAATGTGATTATCTTATGCATCCTCTAAAGTCTACAATTGAAAAAAGAAGAAGGTACGTAGTTCAATAAAATTTGGCGTAAATGCACTTTTGGTCCCTACATTTTGGGTTATTTCTCGATTTGGTCCCTAAATTAATTTTGCTCCTAGGTCAGTCCCTGACTTTTTAAAATTGTTTTTAAAATGGTCCTTGCCGTCAACCCAATTAAGGAAAATGCTGACGTGGCAAACAAAATTCACTGTTTGCTGATGTGGCTAATAAAATAAAATAAAATATTTAACATTTTTTAAATGCCATGTCAGCATTTAAATTAATAAAAAAAAAGCCAGCTAAGAAAATTAAAAAAATAAATAAATTAAATTAAAAAGAAACCTAAAATCTAATTTAAACTAAAATCATTTCTTAAAAAATAAAAATTCATAATCGTTTTAATTCTTTTTGCTTTTGTTTTTGGTTAACCTCATCAGCTTAAACCCATAGATTGAGATGAACATCAAACCCAGAAATTTACATGAAATCCAAAAAATGAAGTGAACATCGAACCCATAAATCATTATCAAACAACAAACCCAGAAAAATTACATCAAACCCGCAAATTTACAACCCAGAAATAAACATATAGAGAGATCAAGCAACAAACCCACTGATATGAACAACCCAGAAACCATAAGCAGCTCCTTATTTCAGTCATCAACAAACCCAGACCTTAAAATCTCTGCTTCGGTCACCCACTTCGTCAATGGCCAGATCTAAAACGTCACACCGAGTCACTGAATTGCAAGGCCAACAATGATGGCTTTCGTGACTCAATTTCAACGAGCTTGGTCTGGACTCACCCATTTCATGGCTTTCATTTCTTCAGAAGCGCCACTTAAGACCCACAACCAGCAGCGTGATCAACCGTCATCACCATTTCCTTCTCCACGGCCACAGCCCACCCCCACTAAAACCCAGAAAAACCCAGCCTCTCCAACCGAACCTAGTCATCTCCATCTCCATCTCCAACCAAACCCATAATCAAAGACCACCCCAACCACCGATCTCCACCCCGACCACCAATCTCCACCACGACTACCCCAACCACACCGATCTCCACCTCCATTACCGACCACCCCACGGAAAACTAGAAAAACTCAGAGATTAGAGAGTCGGGTTTAGAAAGAGAGAATGTCAGAGATTAGGAGAGAGAGAGAGAGGGATTGAAAGCTTGAACAAAGAAAGATACAAACACAAATACGCACCAAGAGACAGAGAAAGAGAGGATCTAGAAAAAAAAAAAGGAAATGAAAAGAAGAAAGATACGGACAAACACAGAGAAAGAGAGGATTTGAAAAAGTTTTTTCTTTTTTTGTTTTTGATTTTGAATTTTTTCAGTTTAATTTTTTTAAAATTATTTCTATTTTTTTATTAATTAAAGCGCTGACTTGTCATTAAAACGCTGACGTGGTAATTTTTAATAATATTTTAATATTCATGTCAACGCCATGTCAACAAGTAGACACGCCGTTTGCCACGTCAGCATTTTTCGTAACTGGGTTGACGGTAGGGACCATTTTAAAAACGATTTTAAAAAGTCAAGGAGTGACCTAAGAGCAAAATCAATTTAGAAACCAAATCGAGAAATAGCCCAAAATGTAGGGACCAAAAGTGTATTTACGTCATGAAATTTTTATAAGGTTTTACGACCAGTGAAAGAGGGTCAACACAAGAAATTATTGATACCTCTTAAATAAGGACTAGATTAGTGTTCTACTCATCGTTGTGGAGGAAAAAAAATTGATGTATTATTGTTCATAATCTGCATTATTTTCTATAACAACTGTTATTACCATGCAATTTAAAAAAAAAAAAAAATTTTGGGGGAAATTTACCCATTGATGAGTGACCCCAGGTCCTTTTCTGAATGCAACCATGCCTAGAAAAAGTTCAAACATGCTTTTGTCGGTCACAATTATATGCTGACCAGTGACCACACTCTGATTAATTAACTAACCTACATGTTAGATGTCTTATTCAGTGACCATTGCTACCTATTTGCTTCAAATCAACTCCAAAGCTTAACTAAAAATGTAGTGTTTTGGGGCCTGATTGTGTTCTTTTCTGTTCTTTATTTCATAAACAGAGGCATCTTCAATTTCCTGTATTATCAAATTACATTCCCATTATTTCTTAAAAGCAAAGCATGATAAAATTTTCAATTTCTATGCCCAAAATGGAGGAAATTTTGTTTATATCTACTAACTTGAGCTACAAGCTTTAATAGGGATGCAATTATTTCATCTAAAATTTAATTCATGTTAACGTCAAGAAAGTCTGGCTACATAATTGAAAACCTGTATTTATTAGCATATTTGGTTGGAATTTACTAATTCTGTTTTAAGGCCTTAAATTCCTCTTAAAATTTCTTCCCCTATTTTACCCATGTTTAAAACTATTATGAACACGTTTGTGAGACTGTGACTCTATCATATGTGATTTAATTAAGATACAATCTTTAACCAAAAAAAAAAAAAAAAACCTCTTGACTTTAATAAAGGACAGTGATTTCGAATTCGGGATTTGAATTTTTAGTGAGATCTTTTATTAAAACATGCATACATGATTACAAAGTCAGCAAAATTTAGGGGATGTACATGTAGTGTAGTTGGTTAAAATAGTGATTAACTATTAGCACGAATTCTCTGGCGAGTCTGGCCCCCAACAATCTTGAGAGAATCATTTAACCTTGTATTTCTTGCCTAAACATGATGAGCTTTTAAGTGTTATCCCATGGTTCTTATAAAAAAAAAAAATGTTATCTTATGGAGATTTTTTTTTTCCTTTTCTTTCTGGTAAATTCCATTAACTTACAGACTTGGGTAAATGCCAACAAAGTTCAAAATATTTCAAAACTAATTAATTTGGTCCCTAAATTCAACTTAGTCCCTAAATACTAAGGGTGGTAAAATTGGACACGATCTGCAAACCTGACACAACATGACATGAAATTAGTAGATTATGGGTTGAGGCTTAATGGCTTTGTGTCATATTCGAGTTAACACGACTGACCCGTTTAATAAACGAGTTAGGTTAGTGTCCATCACATGGAACCAGTTTGACCTATTTAATTAAATAACATTTTACCAATATACCCTTCAAACCCTAGGTATATAAATTTATTAATTGTTGTGGTTTATTTTCTTTGACATAATATGATTGATTATTTGTAATATTGAGATATGTTTTAGTTTTGAATGATTATTTGTGATGCAGTTACTCGTTAGTCCTGAATTTTATATTAAAATTATTTTTTTGTTTGGTTTTTCATAATTCATATCAATTTGGTTAAGGGTCATGCTAACAAGTGCCATTAGGGCATTGGTTAAAGATCCATTTTATGAAAATTTTAACGTCACTTTCATGGGAAATGAAAAAAGCTGTCAAAACATTAATTGCTTTTCTTTCTTTCCCCATAAAAACTTTCTTTAAATGGATTATTAAATAATGCCCTAAAGGCATTCGTTAGCATTTCCATTTGGTTTGGTTAAAACTAAAATTAGTTTTTTTTTTCTTTCGTTTTAATAAAATTTGATAAACAGGTCGACTTGACTTATTCGTTTAATGAATAAGTTGTGTTAGGGTTAAGGAATTTTAACCTGTCCAATGAACATGTCAGGTTAGGGTTGACTCATTTTGTCAAATACTCATGAATCGACACGACACGAACCCGACACGAGGACACAAATTGCCACCTCTACTAAATACTATAAGGCCCGTTAGTCATTTTTTTCTCTCTCTTAGGGACTAATTTAGGTTAAAAGACCAAATTAGTCAGTTTTGAAATGTCTTAAATCTGTTTCACATTAGTCCAAATCTCAGTGTAGACCTTGTTTTTTTAATTAAAAAAAATGTTTAAATTGGTTACATCTTGAGATGAGCTGTGATATCTTTGATCTTTCCACCAATTTAATTTTTTTACGAAGGTCACATGACTGCATTAATTCAAACCTTCCAATTGGATAAGTGGGTGTTATTTTATTGGGGTGCAAAGTACAAATGTCCCATAGTTTAAGATGAAAACCCAATATATATATATATATATATATATATATGATAATAATGGGATCCAATAGATTAATAAATATCATAACCAAAAACATTCAAAATTTTGGAAGGGATTAGGTGTAAATAATTGGAGCAAAACTACCGTATAATCAAGTGAAGGTTTAAAAGTCAGTGGGGGCTACTTCTATATTTCTCGAAGCCTGGATCCCCTTCTCCACTGGGCCACTTTTTATAATGTAAAATATTTCATGTCGTTATGTTAATCAACCTTATTATTATAATATAGTGCATGAAGCCGAATTTGAATTGAGTGAGATTAGATGAGCTGTATTCTAATTAATATCGGTAAGCAACCACATTCCAAGACAAATGGTTGACTGTTATTTTTATTTTTTATAGAATTTTATTATGATGGAACAGCTTAAATAAATGGGAAAAGAGGGTCAAAGTAGCAAGAAAATGTTGAAGATTATGATGTAGGTTTAACTGGATACCAAACCTAACCCACCCCTCTCAATCTCCAAGAAGCAAGAATTCATGGGTTTTGTTGTACCTTTCCCTTGTTTCTTAAGGTTCTTCTTCATTGTCATTTAGAACAAGAATTGTTCCAAACCAAGTTTGTAATCTAGGTAATGAACCTAGCCATCAATTGTGTGAAACTTATTCTACATGTACACTATTCTGGGTTGGAAAGTACCTTTCAACGTTTCCCTTTCCAAAAGTTTAATTTATCCACAAAAAAGAAAAAAGACAAAAAAGAAAACCCACTTTGTTGGCTTGCTTGTCTTGAGAACTTGGTTATTTAACCCTTTATATATATATATATATATATATATATTTTTTTTTTTTTTTTTGGTTTCTTTTTTGATAATACAATATGGATATTCCAAATAAGATTTTTTTCTCATAAAGTAAAGGATATAAAGTCACTCAGCTAAAAAGATTATAAAGTTATAGACAAGGTAACGTTTTTCACAATTTATTTGAGTGGAAGATAATGAATCATGGAAATAAATATGATATCAATTGTGCGTTTTTTTTTTTTTTTTTTGATAGGATCAATTGTGTGTTTAAGTGAAAGTAATTGTTTATCGCTCACTTTTACTATTTTAATAAAGTGGTCAAATAAATTGAGTTCATAATGAATTAAATAATCAAAATCCTCACAAAAAAAAAAAAAAAAAAAAAAAAAAAAACTTCTAGCTAGTTTATTAAACCCCGACCATAAGAAGAAGATTCGCCTAGCCTGCCAAAGTTTGTTCTGCTTTGGATAACAAGAAAAGACAAAGGAGGAGATTAGTGTTCCTTTTCCAAGTTCATATCTTAGGAAAGGAACCTCATTTGGCATCTTGAATGGTTTAGTTTTTTTTTTTTTTTTTTTTTTTTTTTTTTGCTGAACTTTAATGTGTTTAGTTGTTTATTTTGTTCCAAATTTTTTATATAAAGTTTGAGGATAAGGAATCATCATCAATCCGTTATATCTTTTAAATATTATCGAGTAATGTTTATTATTTATATCGGGCTCAAGAGCACTAACATCGTTCACAAGGTGGTCCAGCAGCTTATAAATTCATCAGTACCAGGAAGTTAGATATATTTGAGTTCATCTTTGTCTAGACAAAAAATCTCTGAAAATCTCAGACATTAAAAAAAAAAAAAGAAGAGATATAGTAATATTTTTATGATTTTTTCTTGTGATCAACACTTTTTTTGAAAGTGTTATTGCGATTAGCTAATGGAATATCATTTTCATATGAGATGTGATTTTTATTAACATAAATGATAAATCACGTGTAAAATTTAAATACTTTGAAATATTATGAAATATTTTTTTTATAATTATCGTCTAACAAAACAAATCATTTATGTAACTATGCATCAACCATTTACTTCATAGCCACGATCAATATGAGCATCAATAATTTTATAATGACAAAAAATTATAGAATACTCCAAAAGTATTATAAATATGTTTTTTTTTCTTTTTATATAAATTGTAAATTTCACAATAAACTTAACAAGTAGAATCTACTATTACGTGAGAGGAATAACACACATTTATGATACTTCTAGTATTCTATAATGTGAAAGTTTAATAAATAACTTAAGGTATTAGTTTAATAAATATTTTACAAAACTTTTATGGGTAAAAAAAAACTAATTTTTTGACAATTTTATTTATTTATTTTATATAGAATTTGGTATAGGTGAAGGTTGATCCCTCGTATTTCTTATTCAACCATAAAAAACTTTATCAATTAAACTAATTGAAACTCACAATTTTTTTAACAACTTTTCTCATGCAAATGTTATCAAAACTTTATTAAAATGGTCCACTAACAAATGTCTTAAAAATACTCGTGAACTCGACCCTTTTATAATTATCCCATGTGCATGGACAAATCTATATATTGACCAGGAGGGCAATGGCTTCCCCTAATTTTTTTTTAAAATATTAATATATTAATAGGTACTAATTTTAGTAATTTTTTTAATAAAATTACATTTTACTCCCCCTTAACAATGCCATCAATTTTTTTAAGAGTAATGTTATAGTTACACATTTTTTTTACAACATTTTTACAAACTATTGATGTAATAAATTCTTATTGGTTTGCACGCTTGCATCACTTTTACTTATCAATAACCAATCACCGCATTAGTAATTTGTAAAAATTTTGTAGTTTTAGTATTTTTCACATTTTAAAGGCCATAAAAATTAATAGATTAAATCTAAAATAAAATATACAAGTCCAAAAAAATTAGTCCAACAACAAAAATTACAAATAATAAAACTAAAAAAAATTAAGCTCAATCAATCTATTTTATCCAAAACAAATAACTTGGTCATTTAAAAAGGTTTAAACAAAAATCCTTAGTGATAAAGTAGTAGAGTCAAAAGTCGAAGTTGCCACGAAGCTAACAGTAGAGACATAAGTAGAAATTGAATTTCAAAATTTTTATTTAACCATTAAAGATTTTACCAGTTTAACTTATTAGAATCCACGTATTTAAAAGTTAGAACAAAAACATTAGAGCAATCTTAGTTTAATCATTTTTTTAAAACCTTAGAAGCAATTAAACAATTTCAATGTGTGTGTATATTATACACTCGCGTTAACATTTTCTTTTTCTTTTATACAATCAGACAATAGGACACATACGTTAACACGAATCTACAAGTACATGTGTTGACTCTTGACCGTATTATGAAAAAAAAAAAAAAAAAAAAAAAAAAAAAGAGTCCAATTATGAATTACTATTGGCCTTTAACAAAAAAAAAAAAAAAAACTTTCTGACATCTCCATATTTACAATAAATTTTATCTACATTCGTACAACTGGGATGGTGGAAGACAATAAAGAATCGTACGATTCTTTTTCTTTTTTTATTGTTCCTTTTTTTTGGTGAAAATTTTTTATTGTCTTTTTAAATAACTATTTGAGTTTGTTTAAATTTTACTTATTTTATTAAAACTGAAAATTTATTGTTTAAAATACAGCAAGATCCATAAATAATATCAAAAAATGCAGTAAAACTTATATATAATAGCAAAAATAAGTTAAATAGTGCAATAATTTTTATTTTTCATTGGTATCCAAACAGAGGCAAATTTGCATGTTTCCTCTTTTTAAAGGTAGCTATAAGTATATGGAGGAAATTTATCTAATGTTTTGAGAAGTTTAAAAGTATATATAGATTTTCCTTAAAAAAAAAACAAAATTTGATATATAAACTAAATAAGTTAAAATAAATTATTTTCAAACCAGCATATGATGTTGAGTTACTAACTATAGCTTGTGAATAATTTGATTAGTTGTTTGTGAGTTCATTTGGATATGAAGAAATGGTTAGGTAACCAAAATTTTGAAAATAGTTGCTTTGTTGAGTTCATTGTGAATGCCAGTAAGGGCACATGTTAGGTGCATTTAATAGTTAATTAAGTTTTTATACAATTTTCAAAACGATAAGTCAATTCATGCACAATTATTAAGAAAAATACACATAACTATGATTTATTTATGTACATAAACTAATAAATGGATCATAGATTCTTGTATTTTTCTTATCAATTAGAAATATTTATTTTATTTAAAACTCTAAATCGAAGATAAAAACCAGAGTTGACAGTAATTTTATTAGAGGTATATAAGTATATAACCATAATATAAGCACTTGACAGGAAAAAAAAAGGTTTAAATTGTGTAAAAAAAAAGGTTTAATTTTTTTAATGAGAAAAAAGGTTTAAATTTAGTTAAATGATATAATTATTTCTGCCTCTAAGCTTACAATAATTAATGCATGTGACCCCACATATAGCTATACGTTTTATTCAATCGAAAGTCATACAAAACTGGACTCCCTCGTTAGGAAAAAATGATCATACAAAAAAACATATATTAATCTTTACTCCTTAATTGCCATGACCTAGTCCATGGAAAAATCTTCCTCAAAAAATAAAAAAATAAAAAATACTCCATTGAACAAATCAAACAAAATTGTAGAAAATTCCAAGCAAGGTGTACATTAAATTATTTGGCAAACCACAAGATTAGGCCAACCTGAAGTTTTTTATTTTTATTTAGTAATTTTTGAGGTAAAGCATATGATTTAAAAATGAGATATATATATATATATATATATCATTACGTAAAATTTCGTATTTATTTATAGTTACTTCAAATACATTATTGGGGATGACAATTTTGCCCCTGCCCCGCTTAACCCGACCCACCCCACTTCACCCCGCGCGGGTTTTTCCCGCCTTACAAAGGTGGTGGGGCGTGGATGAGTTTAGATTTTTTAGACCCACCCCACCTCGCCTCGCATTACTAAGGGTTATAATTGTAAATTTTTTATACCCTAAAACCTTACTTTTTAAAAAAGCATTTCAATATTAGCTTATTTTATTCTACCCAATGTGGTTTTTTACTTTTATTTTGTGTTGTATTGTATTATAAGATTTTTTTTGTTTTTTTTTTGTGATTGTCTTATTAAACTCTTGGATATATTATTCAATTTTTTTTTTTCTAAAAATTGATTTGGTTTAATGAGATAAATTTTATTGTAATTTCAAGTATATATTTATTAATAAAATAGGTTTCATTAAAAAAATTGTACTAGTTGTAAGAAAAATTAACAAAAAGTAGAGTTTTATAGCATAAGGTGGGGCTTTGCGGGGTTCCAAGGGACAGAGATGTGGTGAGAAAGTTTTTTCCGTTATGCGGGGCGGGGCGGGGCGAGGCGGGGATGGGGCAAAACAAAACCATGTGGGATAGGGACAAAGACCCAATCTTTCGGCCCCGCCCCGCACCGCCTCGCCCTATTACCATCCCTATACGTTACTTTGATAATTAATAGGACAAGTTTTTCACCAAATTGATTTAGAAGGAAAGTTCTTTCAACACATTATATGTTATTTTAAAAAACTATTCATGAGTTAAGCACTTTTGAATATATACCACTGTAAGTTTCTTTAAAAAACTTTTTTCTCTCTTCCCGTGTGTATGTTAAAAATACTTACTATTCTAAAAAAAAAAAAAAAAGACTATTCATGTGCAGTCACATGACTTTACTTAATAGTTATGTGGTTTTTTTAAATTAATTTAGTGAATACGTGAATTAATACATATCAATGATTTTATGAATTTTTACATATTATGTTGGAGGAAATTCTTCAAAACAATATTAAATTGTTGTGACTCAATTCACCAAAATAATAAAAAAAGACGGAAAAAAATGTTAAGTATACATTAAACTATGGGGATATTTAGGAAACCTTAAAATTAGGCCAACCAAAGAGTAGCTTTTAATTTGGTAACTTTTTGACTCAAAAACATGGATTTAAATATGAGATTAGATAGTTTCTCAAAAAAAGAAAAAAAAGAAAAAGAAAAAAAAAGAAGAAGATGAGATTAGATAGATTCTCACATAAAAAAAAAAAAAATCAAATTATATCTTCTTCTTTTTTTAACATAAATCCAAAATTAAATTTCATATATATCCCTTCTAAAATCAAAATTTTAAAGTCTAGTGTTTATTAAAAAACTAGTCTTTAATTTAAGTGACAGACTCAGATAATGTTAGTGACTGACTTAGATGTGAACCAATAAAAATTTGACACATCAATAATTTATAAAAATATTATAAAATAGTTTGTAATCATATCATTACTAGATGATACCATATTAATTCAAAATTAGTTTTGATTTGATTCTATAGATATAAAAACATTGACCCCTATATGTCATAACTGTACAAAGATTTGGTTTTATCGAAATAATATAGGAAATACAAATTTAAATTCATCCCTGTAATTTCACTATTTAATTTATCAAATAAAAAAATTAAAAAAAAAATCCAAAAGGGACAAAACATTAAATAAATAAATAAAAAAATGTGAGAGCTACCGACCCCCACCAATCTACTTTGATTTTTTCTATATCTTTCTCTTTCTGTGTCTCACTCTCTCACTGTTCATTGTCTCTCTCTCTGTTTTTATCTCTCTATTTCTCTCACACACTCACAAATAAAAATCAAATGCCACGAAAACAAAATTCACTGAAAATAAATTTCCCACGAGACCATTGAAAACGACTTTATTGTGGTGGTGGTGGTGTTGGTGTGCGTGCGCTTTCAAAATCAGAATCTCTTTTCACACACTGATACTTTCTTCTTCTTCTTCGAAGAACCGCAAAAAGCCTCTCTCTCTGTGAGAGAGTTTTTGTGTGCGTGTGTGTGTTGTTTATTGGATACTTTTTTTGTATGTGTAATTTAGATTTGGAGGCAGAGCATTTGGGAATAATGCGGGAGAGCCAGCGATTTTTCGTGGTTTTAAACCCGATCGGAAAATCGCCGGCGATTTGATGGAATCGGAGCTCTTGGAGTGTGAGTTTTTCGCGATATTGTTACTTCATGGAGGTAATGATTTGGTGTGGCACATGTACGGTACCCAGATTTCGATTCCTTACCAAGCTTCGCTTCGCCATCGTTATTTACGAGGTAAGCTCGGCCATTTTTTTTGGAATTTTCGGTGCTCTAAGAAATTGAAGATGTAGGGTTTAGTTTTTAGTTTTTTTTTTTTTTTTTTTTTTAAGGATTATAGGCTGTGTTTGGTTGCCGAGAAAGTGTGGGAAAGTAATAGGAAAAAATTGGGGGATTTTCGCAACTGACACTATACTTGAGCTTAGTTTTGTGTTTTTTTTTTTTTTTTTTTTTTTTTTTGGGAACCAAACGCGGAGATTTAGGGTTTAAAATTAACTGGTTTTGGTTGGGAAAAGAACTTTGCCTTTCCTTTTCTTATTTTTTTGCTGTTTGGATTTTGTTTTATATATTTCTATTTTTGGATTTTTTTAATGGAAACTGTTAATTAGTGCCTGAGCTGGCAAATTTGTTAGAGGAGGAATTGAACTACTTGATTTTGCTTGGGTTTTTAGTATGTGCTTCGTTTTTAGCTACTTTGAGTTCAGTTTTCTTAGATCTGTTCTTTTTCTTAGTGGAAAGAGGGAGGAAAAATAAAACTGCACTATGTTTGTAATGATAATTTGTTAGATTTATGTTTCACCTTAAATTCAGGTTTTTGATTGTGTTCATGTTTTCATTCTGTTTTGAATGCCCAGATGAAAATTTTGCTAAATTTTATGACTTTTTTAATGAAAATTTTGTTAGATATATCTGCATTCTTATTAGTTTTATGTTTCATCTTAAATTTTGTTTTTGGATTGTGTTTATGTTCACCTGATTAGTATAGAATGCCCAGATGAAAAATTCTCTAATTTTGTGATTTTTTTTTGTGGTTACTTGCTTTCTGCTTCAGATTTTATTGATTTTGGTATGGTTGGACGCTGCTAGTGGAAAATTCCTAGAGCATCAACAGCAATGGCAAGGCCTAGAACGGGAAAACGAGGAAAACATTGCATCACACTCTTGTATACATGACCAGATAATTGAACAGAGGCGGCGACCTGGTCTCAAGGTTTATTCTGTTACCCCACAAGTTTATAAGGAGTCAGATACCTCAAAACCACTTCATCGGAAAGGTAGGGCATTGCTTGAACTTCCCAAATCCCCTGTGCGGAAAAAGGACGCGAAACAGCCTATTAGAATATATTTAAATTATGATGCTGTTGGCCACTCGCCAGACAGAGATTGTCGACGTGTTGGAGACATTGTGAAGGTGAGTGTCAACATTAAACTGGTATACTCTGTTGTGTACATGGCCCATGCCAGTAAAACTTATGTTGGTTTGGTCATTTTCCTGTTTCTTTAAACAGCTTGGTGAGCCTCCTGCGACTATTCATCCCAGGTCTCCTTCTTGCAATCCTCATGGTGAGCCTCCAATTTTTGGTGACTGCTGGTATAACTGCACCTTGGATGATATTTCTGGGGAGGACAAAAAGCATCGTCTTCGCAAGGTTTGATTTTGTTCTTTGTTTAGTTAATCTTATTTTGCGCTTTAAATTCTGATGAAGGTTGTATCAGTTTTCTTTGTGCAATGATTCGTGTCCTTGCTCTATCACTGTATTGCCATGGGCATTGTCATTTACATCACTCTTTCGGAGAGTTTTTCATTGAAAAGGAAAACTTATCCTCTGAAAGCAACTTATTGCAGGCTTTGGGTCAGACAGCGGACTGGTTCAGGAGGGCCCTATCTGTTGAGCCTGTGAAAGGGAATCTGCGGTTAAGTGGATATTCCGCCTGTGGACAAGATGGAGGAGTACAGCTTCCACGTGAATATGTTGAAGGTATCTTCATCGCAATTGAGTAACTTCTGTGGAGCTTATACCTTTCTGGTTTCTACTGGTGCTTCTTGGTTTGTTGCTAATTAACTAACATTCTGTTTATTCACTGCTTTTCCTCAGATGGTGTTGCTGATGCTGACTTGGTTCTTTTGGTGACTACAAGACCTACCACTGGCAACACTCTTGCGTGGGCAGTAGCATGTGAACGTGATCAGTGGGGCCGTGCTATTGCTGGTAATTCTTTTATGGGGCATCTTTTGTTCTGGAGTGTTATCTAACTGTTGCATGTGATAGAAGTCTGAAATTGAAGCCAATGGTTCTATTTTTTTTAGGACACGTGAATGTTGCTCCTCGCCATTTGACAGCTGAAGCAGAGACTTTACTTTCAGCCACTCTCATACATGAGGTCAGTTGGTTGTATATGTTAAATTCGATAAGTATTGGAAGTAGTGTTTTGTGCTCTTCAACATGTTTTTGATCTGTTGCAGGTTATGCATGTTCTTGGTTTTGATCCCCATGCCTTTGCTCATTTTAGGGATGAAAGGAAAAGACGACGTAGTCAGGTAAACTGTACTTTTAATTTTAGATCCACAATGGAGAGATAAGACAAGAAAATTAGTTTGCATTGTTTTTGATCCACACATTTTCAAATGGTAAATTGGAGTAATTAGCACACATGCCCAGGTAGTTAATATCTACAATTTTACTTGCCCAAAAAAAAAAGGTTTCTTCATTTGCCAAATTCAAGTAAGCAAGATGCAATGGATTTGCAAGAAATTGATAAGTCCTCTTGCCAATATAACCTGATTATTGTGCATTAACACTCTCAGCACATTTGCTTTGATATGGTCAACTACATAGAAAATTTTGATATTTTGTCAACCACTCATATGCAGCTTTAAGGAATAAATACAATAAATTTGACCTAAAATTTCTGCTTAGTTGTTGATTTTTATGGTAATTACAATGGCATTGGTTCAGCATTCTAATAAAGTTTTATTCTGGCATTTTGAAATGAAGTTACTTTAAAAATTAAAATATGAACTTGGAAAATGAAAGCCTCAAGTGTTGCTTATATGCTTGCCTGAAAATGAATGCTATGGAACCTTCGTTTTTGTTCCTTTACTTTATAGATATTTCTTGTCTCTTCGGTCTTAAGTATGAAAGACCATTAAGTCTATTGTTATACTTCTATTCTTCTACATCTAAAGGTTCATTGGCACTCACTTCTGGAATCGTATTGTCACTTCTCATCTCTATTACAGGTTACAGAACAAATCATGGATGAAAAGCTTGGACGGATAGCGACACGTGTGGTGCTTCCACGTGTTGTCATGCACTCCCGATATCATTATGGGGTAATTGTCAATGTTTTTATGATGCAGTGAATTGATCTCTTGCTTATTAATCCAAATTGTCAAATGGCATTTTGTTTGATGCTTTGTTAATTTAAATTTCCTCTATATAATTTATGAATGTTTCATGGCAGGCATTTTCTGAGAATTTTACTGGTTTAGAGCTAGAAGATGGAGGAGGACGTGGCACATCAGGTTTTCTTTTATTTCTTTTCTTATGGAGTTTGTCCCAGAATCTTGCAGAACTGGTTTACATGTTGGTGTATAAGTTATCCAAAAACCTTTTTGTCATAGAAAATATGATATTTATGGAGGATGACATTTAGTCAGTTGGTGTGAGCTTAATGTTTTTAAAATATAGGGAAGTAATTAGGACAGCAGCATCTTTTACTTTTTGACACATACCTCATTTGATGAAATTGAATATGTGATTAATCATTTAACAACTTGCTTGCAGGTTCTCACTGGGAAAAAAGACTTATGATGAATGAAATTATGACGGGTTCAGTGGATACAAGATCAGTAGTTTCAAAAATGACACTTGCTTTATTAGAAGATAGTGGATGGTACAAGGCTAATTATAGTATGGCAGACCGTCTTGATTGGGGTCGCAACCAAGGAACTGAATTTGTCACCTCCCCTTGCAATCTCTGGAAGGGGGCATACCATTGCAACACAACGCAGTTGTCAGGCTGTACGTATAACAGGGAGGCAGAGGGTTACTGCCCGATTGTAAGTTATAGTGGAGATCTCCCCCAGTGGGCTCGTTACTTTCCGCAGGCTAACAAAGGTGTGGTCTTATTTGTCATTTACCACATATGTAGTGATAATATACTCATCAACTGCTCATTGGGCTTTGTTTTATGCATACAATTACCAACTGGAATTACCAAAAACAGAAAAGAAAGGATGGAATTTTGCTTGATAATTTGATTTAGAACCCTTCAAGAATAAATATGAGCCAAAGCCCTGTATAATGAACGACAAACAAAATAATATCTAGGTTTCTATCGATCTGAAAAAATTATTCTTGATCTTGTATATACTTTAAGATAAAAGAGTATAGTTTTAGTGCAACCAATTTCTAATTGAAAGCATTGTGATGTGTCTGGTAACCCTTCTCTATGCTAACCAGTAAATTTGTAACTCACCAAAATATTGATGCTAGGGAGTGAGATCCCTTGGTTGGATGGTCATCATTTTGACTGACCTGACGATATTGAAATTTTTTAATTGTTATCATTGATGATAGTACCCCTATCTCTTTTGGTGGTATGCGAATAAATTAAATCCATGCATTCTTCATTTCAAAGCATATGTTGATCCATTTTATGGATTTCAATAACAGGTGGCCAACTGGTCAGTTTGGATCACTAATGTAAAGTTCTGTTATCTTTTTGAATCTACAATTGCAGGTGGGCAGTCCTCGTTGGCTGATTATTGTACTTACTTTGTTGCTTACTCTGATGGATCATGTACAGACACTAACAGTGCACGAGCACCGGACAGAATGCTGGGTGAAGTGCGGGGGGGTAACTCTAGGTCAGATTTGTGGTTGGAACTTTCTCAACTAGCTCTATACAAGCTTGATATGCTATGTAATGTAGTTTAAACCTTAAGTACCATTATTCATGAATTTTCTCTTTTCAAAATCTAGGTGTATGGCCTCATCATTAGTGCGTACAGGGTTTGTACGTGGTACTTTGACCCAAGGAAATGGTTGTTATCAGCACAGGTGCAGTAATAACTCACTAGAGGTATGATTTGGAGCCTCAATATATGTGTGTGTGTGTGTGTGTGTGTAGTATCTACAGTGCACTTAAAAACTATGAACTAAACAGAAAGCCCTATATGTTGATTTATCTGTCGGATTTGATGCCATGTTTGAGCCTTCTGTCACTGCTGTGGAGAGATAAGGTCAAATAAAATATAGACAGAACTTTGAATGTGTGTTTGGATGAGCTTATTTTGTTTATTGTGTAAGTACAGCTGCCATTACAATTGAAAGCCTAATTAGATCCTAGAATGCTTGACATAGGAAATTGTCAAAATTAGCCCTCAAGAATAGGTAGCTTGATGGTGACTGCATTTTGTCTAGCGTTCTTTTGTTCCTGGTTTGATGCAGGTTGCCTTTCCATATGTCCACACCAGTTTTCTGTGTATCTAAACCTAAATAGGTGGGTATGTCATTGATAGCAAACACCCCTCCTTGGACAAATTGGGGAACTTTGAATTAAATGCACGTCCATAAATAGGGATTGAAGTTCATATCAAAGTTACACATGATTATATACAGTCCTGCATTTGCAGTGCAAGAGTTTCTTATGAAAATAGAACGACTGTGTGAAGACTGAAGGAGGGGAGTTAGGCATGGGTCATGGGAGTGAATGAAGTGTGACAACTGTGTTCTGATGATTTGAGCTCCTAAGTTAGTAGAAATCCATCAAATTTTACCATGTGATGACTTGGATAAAAATAAATATAAAGAAGGCCACAGCTGCTCCTGCTATTTACAGCAATTAGTGGGGCGATGATTCATTTTTGGATTTAATTGTTTTCTATCATTTACTGCAATATTTCTCCCATTGTAATTCTAATAATATACTTTTCAGGTTGCCGTGGATGGTACGTGGAAAGTATGTCCTGAAGCTGGTGGACCAATTCAGTTCTTGGGCTTTAATGGTAATTATACTGTTCTATGTACTGAATGTTTATATCACAGAATCTATTTCTTCCCGACATCTTTAAATAAATTTTGATGTCTGTCTGTAGGTGAATTGATCTGCCCTGCATACCATGAGCTATGTAGTACAGGCCCAGTTGTTGGATCTGGGCATTGTCCGAATTCGTGTACTTTCAATGGAGACTGTGTTGATGGAAGGTGTCATTGCTTTCTAGGGTTTCACGGTCACGATTGTAGTCAACGTGAGCTTTTATATCTCTCTTTTCCTACTTTGTAGTCACTATACAAAATGTAATAATATTTTTCCACACTTCTCAGCTATCTTTGATTTGCTTTCAACTCTAAATTGCTCTTTTTTACAGGAACCTGCCCAAGCAATTGTAATGGGCATGGCAAATGCTTCTTTAATGGGGTTTGTAAATGTGAAAACGGATACACAGGCATTGACTGCTCCACTGGTAAAGAAATAATCTATTTTTCTGACTATTTCTTTGTTTAATTATTGTGAAACTGCAAGGAACCTACTTTTGGTGGCTTTCATGTTTTCATGGTTGATATTATTAGTAATAAATCATCCTTTCTCAAAAAATCAATCTGTTTATGGGGTAAAACAAATAATGATGGCAATGTTGTCCATAGCACTGGCTCGTATAAGGGAAACTCTGTATCAATGTTGAGGCCACTGTTACTTAAGTTACAGATAAAGATGAGACCCACTTCAATCTTCATTCCTGGGACTTCTGAAATTTATCTTTGCAACATTTATTAGTGTCTAAGGCACAGATCTGTTGGAAGAATGGCTAACTTATTATGAGTGATTACCTATCCTTAGTGTGAGGGTCAGTTGATTTGAGTTGAGCTTACCTTTGAGATGAGTTCTATCTCTAAGCTCATAGTTCAACTATTGCATGTATCATAACCATAGCCAACTCAAGTGCAGTGGCACAGTTTTTACACATAAACACAAGTCAGGTGAAGGGGTTTGGACCAGTTTTCCTGGCTTCATAAGCGTCATTGTTTTATCCTTGCATGCATGTGATGCTATTTCTTTATATTATTGCAATCAGTTCTGTAGTCTGTTAACATTGTTCTTTGGCATAATATGCAGCCATTTGCGATGAACAATGCAGCCTTCATGGAGGGGTCTGTGATAATGGAGTCTGTGAATTCCGTTGTTCAGACTATGCAGGTTACACATGCCAAAACAGCTCCATGCTCTCCTCTAGTCTTTTAGTCTGTAAAAATGTGCTCGAAAGTGATATATCTGGACAGCACTGTGCACCTAGCGAACCAAGCATACTGCAGCAGCTAGAGGAAGTAGTTGTGAAGCCCAACTACCACCGATTGTTCCCTGGTGGTGCCAGGAAGTTATTTAATTTCATTGGCAGCAGCTACTGTGATGCAGCAGCTAAGCGCCTTGCGTGCTGGGTGAGTTGCCTCTCTCTCTGTGGTTTTATTTGGTTCATGAAAGAACCTTACAGCATACACACATACACGACCACATTCAACAAAACAACTCATAAAATCAACTGTTGAAGAGCTTATTACTTATTTTTACGTATCTAATCATGCGATAAGTTTTGGTTGGTAGATAGATGAACTTCTTAGCATAAACTCAAATGGACAGAAGTTTCACTTTACATAACCACCCATAAAATCAAGCAGGGATTATGGTTGTGATCATCTTTAGTTTATGCCAAATCCTCCAGTCACGTTTTACAGAGGTTCACATAGTGGCATCACTGGTTTCTTAATGAAGATGAAATTAGTTGAATATGTCACTTTTAAATATGAAAAATTGTGTCACCCTTGTATGCTTTAATTCAGCTCATCTATATACATGTGTGTGTGGTCTCTAAATGGCTGTCTAGTGTGCGTGGAATACCATATATTTCTAGTTGCATCTTTAATAACTATTGCCTTGTTTTACTTGTAGGGCTTTAGGATTTCTTGTTGTTTGTAGCTTTACACTCATGCATACATATTCATATAGATAGTTTCATTTTAATTTTTGCCTATTTTAAAACACTTAATTGGTCATTATATCTGCTTGACTAAAAAAGTTTGGACATTTACCAGATCTCGATCCAGAAGTGTGACAACGATGGTGACGACAGGCTTCGTGTATGCCATTCAGCATGTCAGTCGTATAATTTAGCATGTGGAGCATCACTTGACTGCTCAGACCAAACCCTTTTCAGTAGTGAGGAGGAAGGTGAGGGGCAGTGCACTGGCTCTGGGGAAATGAAACTCTCATTGGTTGATCGTGTGCTCAGTATTTTCTTTATGAGTAACAATTCCTGGAAAGGAATGTCTGTAAAAAATAGGCAGCTTTAGTTTTTCTTTTTTTTCCCCATCTTTTTTGGGTTAATTTTTTGGTCGGTTGTTCAATTTGGGCTTGTAATTTTCTAGGGTTTATTGTAGGAAAAAAAAGTTTCATGTAAAAGTCACAAGCCTTAGGTGTAGTGTCTCCTTCCACTTTGCCCAATATTATGAGAAATTGGGTGGGAAGGTTGCTTGGGCTTTCAAAGCTGAAAGCCACTTGTAGAGAAAGTTTGAGGGTAAAAAAATGGAAAAAGAAAAAGAGAAAAAAAAAAGAAAGAAAGAAAGCTTTGTTGAGTGAACAGAGCTTTTTGGCCGAAGGCCATGAATGAAAGTAAAGAAAAAGTTTCTTGTTGTATTGTTATTGTCTCATATTCTCTCTTTACTTGACCAAATTTTTCTTTCCATCGTTGGCATTTGAATGGTGCGCATTGTGAATGTGATCTAATTAAGGCTAAGAAACTGGTTCCAGGAATATATGTTAAGTTATGCATTCAATGGGTCATGAAGTCGCGACGTTACACTACATTTAAGACTTATAGCATAAGGTGCCAGTTGAGCTAGAGCTCGTTGACACTATGAATAATTTTGATTGCATTATAACGACATTTCTGCATGACTGAGAGCAAGTAAAATCAATACCAAATCTTGGCTTATAATTGTATATGACCCGAAGCAATATATCTTTGAACTGATGTTATAAGTTATCTTCAAAGTTGAAACTAAGAATAGTTTTCTGTTAATATCTTGATAGTAGAAAGTTTAAAACGTTATAGACAAGGGTCCGTTTAGATATAGTTGAAAATCTGTAACAAAATAATTTTTAAATATGTAAATAGTATGGTGAGGCTCATTTTTAATGAAAAAGTTGCTGAGAAGTGAGGTTTGTAGGTTTCGTGAAAAGTACACGCAAAAAATATCAACAATCACAGCTCAAAAAAAAAAAAAAAACGCAAACGCAGAATGTGGGAAGTGCGTTTTGCGCTTCCCAAACGCTCACTAAATCAATCTAGCTTTTGGGTTGTTGCTTTCCTATTAAAA
Source organism: Lithocarpus polystachyus (assembly GCA_033629205.1). Lineage (NCBI taxonomy): Eukaryota > Viridiplantae > Streptophyta > Magnoliopsida > Fagales > Fagaceae > Lithocarpus > Lithocarpus polystachyus. The sequence goes on along the minus strand of CM066163.1, from coordinate 8,278,320 downwards.
AATGAATGCTCTTATAATTCCAATTTAGAAATGGAGTTAGATGCTAAGGTTGTTGTAGACATGGTGTCTAACTTCACAGTGCTACTTTCTCTTGTGACTGATTGCAAAGAGTTCATGGGCAGGATTCCTTAACCCCGTCTCAAATATTGCTTTCGAGATGCAAATTGACGTGTCAATAACCAGAGGGAAATATTTCTCACGTTAAGATGAGGCATGAATGGACTATGATAGAGCTGTGAGAGTCTTTATCATTGCTTCTAATGTTCATATGAAGATTTTATTTTTTTTCAAACCAAAAAAACTCTTTATAATTCTAATTTCAACGATATATTTGCATCCTCGAATGGAACTATTCATAGTCGGCACTCATTAAATAACGTGACGTCTTTCGAGAGTACAAGTGACATCTCAATAGTAATAGTATTCTTTGTGATTTATAGTACGTTATGTTTGTGGTTTGAATCCAACTTTCCCTTCCGGCCTCACTATCTATCTGTCTCACAATTTATTTAAATGATGCCTTACTGATTGCTTGCAATCAATTCACCTCCATTTACATCTCAAGCCATTTTCAAACATGGTTGAAAAAATTGACTTGGTTTCTACCCGTAAAGTCAAGAGATCAGGTAGCCATAGCACATGCATGTCGTGTTGAAAATGACGCAGGCACAGTTCTACTGAATTGTAACAGCTAAGGAGTAAGGCCTAAGGGTCATACAGAAAAGGTGCATCAATCTGCTACAAAGTGAACCAATAATTTCCACAAATTGCTTCAGTATTTCAAAGGCACCAAACTGAGCACGTACACTCATTGCCGACATTGCAACAGAATCAATTTGAATGAAGGAGAAGACAAAAGTGGAAGCTTCAGCTTTAACATTTAAATGGATGCAATATCTTTTTTTCATTCTTGGTTTTCCTCGCCATTACGAAATGTTCAGAGATTTTATGTGAATAATTGGGATTGGTATCCTCACCCGCTTAGAGCATCATCATTGGTGGCGGTAAAATAGCTTTTTCAGCTATTTTACAAAGAATACTAAATCATTATTGCACTGGAATGACCTTTCTAGTTTAGATGTGAAATATCTTGCTCTCTAGGCTCTAGCTGGATCAGACTAGGCCTGCTTTGTTCTAAAATCTGTGACCTTTAAGATGTTCAATCTTCATTCATTTACTTTGTTATTGAGTTTTTAAGCCGAACTTAAACTTAATACTAATATCAACTTTTACGTTTAAACTTAGTTTGTAAATATCTTAATTAAATGATCTTGGTACTCAAAGCTCTGTAGAATTGTTCAATTGGTGAAGTAAACTAACCATGTACAACAGTTACTTAAACCACGTCTGTTTATGCATATTAATTATTACCCATTAGATTCATTTAAAATTCAATAATATTCCTGTATAATAGTTGGAATATGATGCAATTCGAGAAAACAAAAATCTTTAGCGTCGCAACATAGGATCTTTAGAAGTTTAATTTGAGCTTCTCACTTGTAATTTGATTGGTACTTTATAACCCAAGTAAAAGCCATAAACCTTACATGTTCTTCTCATTTTACTAGTTTATAATATGATTAATGGGTTTTAAAATTTATTTGAGTTTAAGAAGTGACCCATCAACCGTTAAAATTTGTAGTATTTTTAAAGTTTCTAATGGCTTAGGAATTTTCTAATTAACCAAAACCCTTCTCAACCTGTCAACCTCATTGATTGACGAGGTTCCAAGATAGCCCAAGACTTTCCAAGCCAAAATAATGTAAAAAAAAAAAAATGAAGAAGGGAGGAAGAGGGTTTTCAGATATAAAAAGAAGGGACAAAGAGGGTTTTTCAAATTATATCCTATAACCTACCCATTGCTATCCAAAATTAAATGCAACCTAATCAGACACCTTAGATGATGACAAATATGAACATTGCAACTGATGCAAGTCTGTCTGTCTTGCTTGAGACTCACACAATCGACAAAAGCTGAATATAACGCCAAGAAGCCCAACGTTGTTCTTGACTTCTTGCCTTCTCTCACATCACAAAATGCTGAATATCTTGCCATCAATACCAATTATCAAACCGTTTCTTTCCCACCAAACCAAACAACCAAAACCCCATAATGCAAAGAATCTTAAACTTCAAATCAAAGTATAACAATCAATATTAATAACCAAGCACGCTAAAGTTAAGAATAACATAACATAAATAATAATAATAATAATAAATAAAATCATAATAGAACCCAAGAAATTAACAAACACTCTATTATAATCTATGATCATCGTGACCCGGTTGGGCAAAACGTGATCAAATAATCCGACCCGGAACAAGTGCACGTGCTAGAAGCATCATCGTACGCGTAACTGTAAGCGGAGGGACAAGCATTCTTAAACAGCTGCGAGTACTGTGTCGGCGAACATGTCTGAGGTGTCGCGTGGTCCCCAGTGCAACAAAACTCGGCCGTGTTGAATGCCTCGCACGCGCTCTTACACGCGACTACCGAGCCACTCGCGGTGACCTGCAACTGAGACGGGCAGTTACCGTTCAAGTCGGCGACGCACCCGGCGTACTGGCAGTCGCCGGTTCCGCCGGTGGCCTTGACTCCCATCCCAACGTTGTAACCGTCGACGAGGCTTACGTCGTAGAAGTCTTTGCCTGTCGGGCCAGTGCCGATCGTGAACTCGCCCAGCGTGACAGGTGGCGTGCCGCCATTGGTGCATTGTAGAGAGCCGCAATCTCCTGTGGCGCACTCGCCGTTACCTGTACCGTCGAAGTTGCACCCGGTTCTTGCCCAGAACCGGCCTGACCAGCCGGGTTGGGCCGTGAGCTGGACTGATGCCCCTGGGCCCAATGAAAACCCACCATTCCCGAGTGTGGGCCCGTTTCCGGAGAGAATTCCAGGCCACACTGTGTAAGCACATCGATTCTGGATGGTAAATACTGTTGCTGAAGCTAAACTACCTGCAATTACATAAAGAAACAAAGATATAAAATTAAACCCAAGATTTTATTTTTCAAGTTACCATAAAATTCGTTGTTTTTATTCAACGACGGAAAAAAAAAGAATACATGTGACTTATTTCAAGTTTTGAGCACATAAAAGATAGGTAGTTGATGGAGTATATATTACTATGTGATTATCAATGTTGTAAACTTGAATTATGGTATTTACTTTACCTAAAGAGAATAGAAGGAGAAGAGAAAAAATCTTTGAGCTTTTCGCCATTGGTGTCATGTTGTGTGTGTGTGTGTGTGAGAGAGAGAAGAAGATAATTAATGGAGAGGAAAAGAGAGGAGGGAGGTTAGAGTAGTTTTGACAATAGGGGTTGTGGGGGAGTTGTTGTGTAGAGCTATACGTATTTATATTTGGAACGCCGACATTACTTTTCTGCATTATCAAATTTGGCCCTTTCTTTTCGTGAGCATTAAATCGTTAATGTGTAGTGTGGTTTTGCTTGGGTGAATATATTATTGTCTGTGGAAACACTGAATCTTTGCTTGTTGTGTGAACCAATTGCAGCTCCCCACGTATTACGTGACCTGATTTGGCATGCCCGCATTGGCAAGCTAGAATCTTCTCGACAATTTCTTTCACAATTTTGTCATATATATATAAAAGGTACATGTACATGATAATATTATTAATTTATTATATAAAAGGAATTTCCTCAAAAAATATATTAAAAGGAATAGAATAGTACATAGTATTTATCAAAAAAAAGAAAAAGAAAAGAATAGTACATAGTACATATAAATGTTTATACCACTTTTTTCAAAAAAAAAAAAAGTTTATACCCCAAAAAAAAGTACATATAAACATAAAAGGTATGTACATAAATTCTCCAAGAAATAAATTGTGTCAACAGACATAATGAAGTTAATTAATTAATGATTAAGAGTAATTAACGTTTTTGGTCAAAGGTATATTGGTACCATCATGTCAATTTTTATTTTTGGTAGGTAAAGAAAAGAAAAATACTTTATACGGCATGGGTGCATGGTTAAAGACCATGCAGAAAGAAGTGTGGAACGTATTTTTCGGCTAATTAAAAATATTATTCAGTTTTTTCCCAATAGGAAAAAACTATGTTTTTTTCGGATTTAATCAAAGATACGCCATTAATGTGCCGTATGGTATTCTTTTTTTATTTTCTTTCTTTTTTACTCCCATAATTTTGAAGTGTTTGATAAATAACGTAATTTCTTTTAATTTTATTTTTACAAGGTCGATTAAATTGCATGTGGATGAGAATCAAGTCGCATGACAACGGCTTTTTCCTAAGACAACGGAAACAGAGGACGTGAATGTTGTCTGTCAAACCCCCCCCCGTGGCAAACATCAGCACAACCTCCCACCCTCACACGTACTCCAGGCAGTTGATATCCACACCCACACACTCCCCACCACCCAATTTCATCTCAACTTATTTTCATTTTTCACTCTCAAAATTTGCTATAGTATTTTGGAGCAATACTAAGAACATTACTTATAGCACAACTTTTGTTACAACTTGATACATAACGAGTTGTGAGTAATGAAAGTATGAACCTATATGAATCTACTACTTTATTTTCACAATTCATAACTCATCATGTAACAAGTTGTGGTAAAAATTATACTTGCCTCTGAGCACGCTCTCACACACGTGCTTAGAAACTTTTTATTTTTTTGGTAAAAGTTAATAATTTGAATCCATTATAATTTGAGATTACTATATTTTCTAATCACAAACTACCTAGGGGTGTGATAAAAAAAATACCTAAAGATGTGATAAGTGTTATGTGTTTGTTAATGAAATAATTTTTTTTATCACACCTCTAGGAATTTTGTGTCCCTAGCATTTCTCAGCATTTTGTTATTTTCTTTTGAAATAAATTATAAATATAGGATACATAATTTTCAACTTTTTCTTCACAATGGTTAACGTTAATACGTAGCATTTTATGAAAAAGTGCTAGTTCACAAACTACTTAATTAACTCTTTTTTCCCCATTATGTAATAATACTATGACTATATTTTTCACATTTTTACAATCTAATGAATTTTTACTATGAATAGTTGTCAAGAACGTTTTTGCGACAAGAGCCGAGAATGCAAAAACGGCCCAAATCTTCTCTTGGGTTCTTTTTTTTTTTTTTTCGAAAGATCCTCTTGGGTTCTTTAGAAGTGTTTATTTGTGGAGAATCAAGCCCAATGATTCTTTGACAAAAAAGAATTAAAATGCTAATAACAAAAGTACAAAAAAAGCATAAAAACATAACAGGTCTGAAACTTCGACCCACAGTTACCGAGAAGAGGAAATTGAGAGAGGTTGTGAGGAAGAGAGGGAAGGTTCCCCTGTACTCATATTTCCACATCTAAGGTTCAAAATTGTGAGAATGTTTCCTGCCTCAGTGGGTTTTGGCTCTCAAGTTTCAGCTTTACAGGGAAAATGTGGTTCAACAAGTTTGAAACTTCGACCCACAGTCACTGAGAATAGGAAATTGAGAGAGGTCGTGAGGAAGAGAGACAAGGTTCCCTTGTACCCATATTTCCACTTCTAAGCTTTGGAATTGTGAGATTATTAACTGGCTAAATGAGCTTTTGTTTTGAAGTTTCAGGTATATAGGTAGAACGTGGTTAGTTTATTTATGAGCTGAAGAGAGAGTTTTATATAGAGTTTGGGATGTTGCTCTTGACTGGTTTTTTAGTAGTGGAAGAGGCTTTTATCCCCATGATACTAATTTGGTGTTTTGGCTTGGGTTGCTTTTGTTTAGAGAAGAGTTTAGCCTGCTTTTAGCATGATTTTAGAAATAAAGTGGCTGACTCCATTAGCAATTGTTTCTTTGTCATTATAGGATTTTAATAGCTACATTTGGTGGCTACAATAGGCTAGCTAATTAGTTTAGGGCCAGCTGTGTTTTTTGGGTGGAAAAGAAAATATGGTAGCAAAATTAGGTTAGGGTAGAAACTTTGGGCCATAGTCACCCAGAGCATAAAAGCTGTTTTAAGGGTGGAAATTTTGGATACAAGACCTCCCCCCATAAGTTTGAGGTGCTACCAGTGTCCCTTGCCCACTTGGTAGCACGCATGGATTGGGCTCATGCAAAAGGTCCAAAAGGAACCGACCCATACCCTCCAAATCACACTTCCTCAATTTCTCCAATAAGTCACATGGGCTTGGGTTATGCTTAAAAGAATGAAATAAAATATAATACATGAATTGAGCCCATAAGGAAGTTGAGCTTGGTTGAATCGAGCTTGTACGAAATGTGTCACGAAAATGGGTATCAAACAATAGTCAAATTGTATTATTAATTAGTTACAAATAATAATTTAATATCATATGAACCTTTTTACAAATTTACACCATCCAATCTCAAATCTATATAAGTATATTTGTAGACAAACATACATATAAAAATATAACATTGTATATAATTCATAAACAACTTTGTTCATTTACAGCATTTCACATTTTTTTTCCCTTCACAATTGTTAACATGACATTTTATGATAGGTTCAAATAAAAATCATTATTTGTATTAGTGGTGGGAACTTATGAAAGTAATGTTGTTTCAAAAACAATTGTAATTTGTTATTCGAAAAATTTGTGAAAACCTTTGTATCATTTACATCAATCTATCTTTTTTATTTTAAATAAAACAAAGGATTTATTTATTAACTAAGGAGCACTGTTACAAGTATCGTCCATTAGGCAATCGCGAGGAGTACTTAGTTGCAAAATATCACACACATATTTTACATAAACAAAATTTGGACATTCATTATATTCTTTGACACTACATTGGTGCTCTCGTCCCCTATTTGCTAGTTTATCTACCACGTCATTTGCTTCACGAAAGACATGACGTGGAATGACAATCCATTTTTGGCCGAGCAGCGTCCTGCAATCCAAAATCAAAAGAGAAAATTCCAGTGCCAGAACACCATATATTGTTAGCCAATTGAGAAGAATTTGAGAATCAATTTCTAGATTTATGTGTTTATACCCTAATTCCCGTCCATTTTTAAACCATATCTAATAGCACATATTTCTACAATATTATTCATTTATTTGGGGCAATAATGCCGATGTGAATTGAGAAACTTTTTGTACATCTTCCTTTACTATCTCTTAAAATACCGTCGCCTCTTGCAACTAAATGTAAAGTTTTGTGCATAAGCTGGTTAAGTGTTTCAAAAGGAGGATTAAATATCCTGTTATTTCCAGAAAGCCAAAGTTGCCAAATTTCATAAGCAAATTAAATATTCTAAGGCATCATTTGAAAAGTGTTGGGAGATATATTAGTCAAATTTTCATGTAACCATCCTCCCAGCGATTTATGGAAAAAAGATATTTCTCGTTGTTCAGGAAGAGCAATCCAGAATTCCTTTACCCAAGGGCAGTCTCGAATGACATGTAAAGTACTTTCAAGATTTAGACATCGAAGACACTCAGGGCCAAGACCATGTTGGTGGTGAGCAATAAAAGAACGTGTCGATAATCTATTATGGGTGCATTTCCATATAAAAACTTGAATTTTTTGTGGACATGAGATTTTCCAAATCCGATTCCATCTACTTTTATCAAAAATGAATCCCTTCATGCATGTATATGAATTTGGATGCTTCTTTCACAGTGCACTGGCCGATACTATTTGGCCAAATTAGTTTGTCTGGTTGGATATGGTATTGTGTCAAAGGAGTACCTCTAATAAATTCCTTGATTTCGTCAGGTAGTAGAATGGTTAAAGATTCTAAATTCTAAGCACCTACTTGTTGCATGAATTCAACGTTAATTTCGTCTTCTACATGGGATAATGGGCCTTCAATACGATACCTGAGAGGTCCTCCTAATATCCAATTATATATCACGCCATACATCAATCTATCTTTTGTTAAGAGTCTTAGGTCAAAAGCTACACATTGACACTGCAATACCCCCAACCCGCTTCTTATTTTGCCGTCACTTAATAGGTTAATCGGTGAAACCTTTTTCCTTTTTTACTTATAATGATGTTGTTATCATACATTATGTATAATGTATTGATATGGCTCTAGTATGACAATACAGGTGAGTTCGGTAGATGGAAAAAGGAACTTAAGACAAGTCAACAAGTTACTCTTATGTCATATCACAGCTAATTTCAAAAGATTTGGTAAATGAAAGATCACAACTAGGTCACCAGTGCTGCTGTTTGTTCCTAGGAAGAAATTTTATGAACATTTCGGTTTGGGGTTTAGTTCAACCAACCCAACATTAAGCAAACAAACGGTGCGTGAAAGAGATAGCTATGTTCCTTTTTTGACAAAGACAATGGCAAATAGCCATAGCTTCTTTCATTGTAGTTAAACATAAATTGGACACAACAGTAGTCATGATGTTGAAGCTTATTACCTAATAGGTTAAAAAACATTCATGAGGTCAAAAGGCAAAGAAACCTAACACATGCAAAGAAGGTTGGCAACGTTGTCATAGTTTCATCTAACCAAAACCTTGATGACTAATTGACCCATTAGTTGTCTTTCAGGTGGTTTTTTTTTTTTTTTTTTTTTTTTGACAACCAAAACCAACTTGTGTTTATCCATCTAAGACAAGCTCAAATTTTACCTCAAAAAAGAAAAAAGAAAAAAAGACAACCTAAAATAGGATTGTAATCAATCGAGCCAAATAATTAAAAATTTATGATTGATTGATTTATTTTTATTTCAAACATAACCGAATTGAGCACATCATTAATCTTTGTTATATAGTCTCTGAGCTCATTTATGAACTATTTAATTAATTATTCTTTCCCAATGTAAAGTAAATACTAAACACCATGACTATTTTTTTTTATTTATTCTATCATATACTAATACTAATGGTTAATAATCTGTATATATTAAGAGGATTCAGAAAGTTAGTTATTACTTTTTTTCATGTCAAAAATACCCCTAAATTAATTAACCAATAACTTAAAAATGGGGTTAAAATAATAAATTGGCAAAAGAAAGATAGTTATTATTTTTTTTTTTTTTACGGTAAAAAATACCTCTACCTAAAACTTAAAAATAGGGTTAAAATAGTAAATTGATAAAAATAATAAATTCTTACTTTTACGTTGAAATGCCTTCATGTTTCTAATAAACTCCTACTTTTATGTTGATTTAAATTCCTACTTCTACTCATTAACCTCCTACAAAATAGGATCACTTTTTTGTTAGTTTTAAAACTCCTCCAATCTACAAAACTCATTCACGTATTCTTTTTTTTTTTTTTTTTTTGTGATTGAAAAAAATAAAAATCTTAAATTATAATAAATATAAATTATTAATTTTTACCTAAAAAATAAAAAAAAACATCTGAGCACGCGTGTGAGCGCGTGCTCAGAGGTTAGTTTAATAATACTGTAATTTATTCTATCATATTCTAACATCTCATCGTCAAAATGTGATATATTGTGCATCCTTTCATTTGGGCTCCAATTTGAACATCTTAAATAGCTACAAAAGTAGGCCCGTTGACAAAATTTTAATCCTCGCCGTTTGAAGAATTGGTGGTGGACAATAAGCATCTTACAATTTATTGAAAAGAAAATGTTAAGTGGTGGACAATCAGAAGTTTGATGGGCCAGATGTGTAAATGGACAATCAGAAGTATGACGGGCCAGATGCGTAAATGAGTTCGCCTCTACTTGCAAAAATGTGTAGATCACATTTGTTGTGAGACGTTGTTAAGACCGGGATAACCTGTCATTGTTATTTGAATTAGAAGTATTTAAATTTGGGCTTAAGGATAGATCTTTATCTGAATAAGATAGTAGTAGATTACTATTGCTATTTGCTTGTATTCAAATTAATTCCTATGTTTTAGGATAGGATTAGTTCTCTATGTTTTAAGATTTGTTGATGGAGTTATCTCATCATTGGCTACTTATGTACGTTAAATGCATTAATGAAAATTAAGCAAAAAATTAACCATCTCTCAAGTTCAGGAGATTAGTCATCTCAAATCGACTATTTATCTTTTATATTCAGTAAATTATCCTGCTTTACAATATACATCCATTTCATACAGCTGACGGACTAGATTATTTATGTAACATGTAAGGCATGGAGTGTGGAACTAATGCCTATGAACGATGAAAGGAAATATGAAACACCCGATATATGCATCATCCCTTTTATAGTTGTGAGATCTACATTATGAGAGAAAAGATGCATATTGGATACATAAGATAAATGACTACATGTTGCATTTAAAACTACCTTGAAACGTGAATAGAGTTCCACCAAATAAGCCGTGACACTTTCCACTTTAACATTTGCACCTTTTTTTTTCTTTTTTTTTTTAATAATCCTATGTAATCATCTTTCCTCGAAACATATATAGAACCTGAGATTCATTTCTGTCCAGACATTCAGTACTTCCAGGTAGCTTAAGTTCATTAGCACTCAAACACCACAAAAATTGCAATGAATTGAAGTTGAAATACTTCAATGAGTTCGATTACTTTCTGCTACTTACTCCTGTTATTCACAATTTTTCTTATGATGCCACCTGCCAAATCTTGAAAGTTTGAACAAATAATTTAAAATCTTTAACATTATTGAGTTGACCACACGATAGGAGGGAATGGATGTAAAGATGGATGACTTTAAAACACAAATATTGACTACAATTCTTATAGTGCAATGGAAGCATGGAGAGTGAGAAATTTTCTTCAGATGTGTGCGCATGCAGTCACTAAATAGCACATTAGACTTGCCATATCAGGAGTCTTCTTTGTTTTATAGAGATTTTTTTTAGGCAGGGTATAGGGAGAGGCAAATATTATTGCAAGTTACGACTGCACAACAAAGTACCTAGTCAATAACCAATAAAGTTGTCTAAAGAAAACATTTGTTTTTGATTAGAACATTACAATTTCAACTCTGCACTCAGCACTAGTTTGCCCAGGTTGCAGATGAACAGTGTCATAGATTTACTCGAAGCTACATAAGCGCTGATTTACAAAATTAGAAAGTAATGAAATGTGAATTCTAATGGACCATACATATGTTCAAACAAAAGTTTATACCTTCAATAATAAATGGTTGGGGTTTAGCTCAACATTAGGTACAAAGTACAATCTGCCTTAAATAAAAGCATGGAGCATTTTTCTTGAAGCTAACTGCCAATTATTTAGAGCTGAACTTTCTCTGAAAAGCAGCATCAATTGGTAGTTGGTACAACCTTTCAGCTTATGTTACTGTCAATTCCAAAAGAGATCCCCAAATAAACAGACAACTTACCTTAATTACTCAATAAGGGGCCTAACCACAATGTCATGCCTCTTCTATAAGCAATATTACAAATTATTCCTGAAAGAATGAACTGAGCATTTTCTACTGAATAGTTATCATTTCAGCGGCAAACTTGAATATGTAAAATGTCTCTAGCAGTAAAGACTAAAGAATTACTCTCAAGGTTTTGATTACCCAACAAATAGTCAACATTCCAAAACATTAAAATTACAGCAGGAGATTCGAACATTCAGAAATTAAGTTCATAAACAAGAATTTATTGTTCCAATTTCTAATTCACAAGCTACTACTCACTTCTTGTCTTTTTGCTATAGAACATTGCCCTAAGAAAGCCTAAAACTGGCCAAGGTTGAATTTTGAAATATGTAGCAAATGAAAGGTATGCACATGATAAACCTACATATATTTTAAACCAAATGGACGAAAAAAAGGTAAGAAAAGTAAAATAAACTGTCAAAGAAATTACAACAGTAAAATTTACCAAGCACTTCAGTGTAGAAAGTTCTTCTTCTGTTCCTTGGTTAGGGAAATGGCCTTGAGTCTTAAAATCAGAGAGTAACTGGTCCTTGAGCTGGAAGGTATCCATTAACCAATCAGCAGCCTCACTATCAGATGCAGGAATCTTCTTAACAGGGAAACGTCGAATATGAATGTGAACTTCTGAAGGATCCACACCAAACGCATTGTCCAAAAAAGAAGGGCATTGATGCTTGTACGCAACGGTCACATCATAAACTGCAGTTTAATAAACATGAAAGTTTATTAAGTATCAAATAAGCTATTTGAGATGAAAATGATAAACAAGTACAACTCCTGTCATAAGAATTACAAGTAACAAACAAACAGCTATCAAGATTAGATGTGACTAAACTAGCAAACATTTCAACTGAGTTCACCACCTGCAGTTTCAATCATCAAGACGTTGTCAATAGATTCTACTGAAAGCAGTCATTTTTCTTCCATTCCTTTGTAAGTTTCACAACACTAATCTACAGTCCCAATGGTAATGCGAAAGGAATCAGGAATTGCAATTATTAAGGCAGAGAAGGCCGCAAAGCATCATCTTTGAGAAAGAGTTGGCATTACCACATGCGCAGCTCACAGTATAAGCACACTCAAATTCTCATCCCTACCAGAGATATGCAATTAATTTTACTAAACAATTGCCAATGCAAAACCCTCCATTGAAAGTGAAAAAAAAATGATGCAATGGAAGACGAGCATAATTTTGTAAAAGAACCTGCATCCAAGGAGCCCTGCAGAGCATCTAAGCAAGCACAAAAGCCCCTTGTTTTTGGGAGTAGGACATTCTCCAGCACAGGAAGTCCAGCTTCAGCTGCAAATTTTTTACTCTTTTTGCATTTCTCTTCACTGAATAAGAAAGCAAGGAAAAGTTAATGTCTTACATGGAGTAAACATAAGTCTTATATCCAAATAAAATTTCATGGGTTCAAAATATGTCCTAGAACAAAACAATATGTGGACAGCATATGTGGAAAGATGCATAGCATATATGAAAAGGACTGCATGCATCACTTACTATGTGTCAAGATCTGTAATTACTAGCCAAAATGAGGTAACTTAAGATTAATAAGGTCAAAAAAGACATATGCTGAACTTAATAATATATTATGCTTTTCCTATAAAACAAGATTCATGCAAAAGGAATTTAATAGAATATGAAAAGAGATAATGAGGTCATACGTAAAATCAGTTCCTTCAGGAAAAAGAGCAAGCCATAATGGATCTCGAGGATTCGTAAACGTTGAAAGCATATTGCGCATAACAGGTTCATCAGTTTCCCACTTCCTCTCCACAGGAATAAACTCCAAGATGTGAAATCCCCAGCCAAAAAGTGGTAATTTCATCAAGGTGCTCTTAAGGATATACTTGATGTAGCCCAAACGCCCCTTCCGCAATGCAAGATTCCACAAGTACATCCAATCAACCTCAGTTCTGTGATTGGCAATAAGCAAAACACGCTCCCCTGCTGGAACCATGTCTCCCGAAAAAACCACTTTAGTCCTGTTTATTTTTTCAAATAGAAATGGCCACATAGCAAGCCACATACCAAAGATGAAGGATGTTACTTTCCTACTGCAACGTATGCTGACAAGCCGCAACATAACAACAGCCACGGGTGTAAAATACACTAAAAACATGAAGGCGGTGGAAATATACACCAGTAAACAAGTAATACCCCTTAAAGTCCTAATAGGAGTCAAAGGGCGGTGCTTTAATTTATTTATATCAGATTTGAGCGGCCCATAAACTTCCATATCTCTTCAGAAACTGTTCAAAAACCTTACTCCTAAAGACAGCTACAATAGTGGGCCTCCAAAGTTACTGGAATGTTCCTAAAATTCGAGGGAAAATAAATAAAAGCAAATATTAGGGGGGGAAATGTCCATCTTAAAAGAAAAATAGTCCATATCCATGTCATAACTTCTCTATCAAACAGCTAAATTGAACGTTTAAACCAATTCCAAGAGAAGATCATAAGTCATCAGTACAACTAATAATAAATCTTACCGCTATAGGCTGCGCAGTGTTCCAATCGTTGAAGAAACCCCCACATAGCTCATCCCTGATGAAGCAGAAGGCCACTAAACCTTAGATTGAGCAAGAGTTTGGTGTTTTTAATAAGTGTCTCTAATGCTAAAACTCAAACTGACATTCATTTGGACTAGAAGCCCAACAAAAATGAGTAGGCCCAGGCAAGGAATGATCCTCTCCATTTCAAATGAAAATGAAGAAAATCCATTTCACGGTTAGATTTGGTTTCTTGTATCTAAAAGAGTACATGATGTTGTGTACTGTGGTATTAGATACACCTTTAGATCTACAGTATTTGATCCAAACCATGAAATGGAGATTGGAGAGGATCCTTTTCCAGCAAGGAAAATAAAAAGCAAGGATCAGCATCACTTATCTTTTTAACAACTGCATGAATCCTAATAGCTAAAGCAAGTGTATGTATCTACATAGGAAAAACTTAGGTACAGTTTTTAGATGTTGTATCTAAATTTCCTTGAATCGAATTCAACTGCATGGTTGTATTGACCAAATCCAACAAAAAATGATGTTATCTTTATCCAAGGACAATTAAATTCAACAACGCGGTTCATTGGTCAATACAACAACATGGTCCAATATAATTGGAGAACCTAAGGAACAGGAATTGGAACAGCTTTCCTAACTCTTTTTGATCTTTACTTCAAAAATTGATTATGAATCACTTATATAACCAATTCACAACTTAGCATAAATCAAATCTCAAAAATTGTACTGTTCATGAGTTTATATCAGTTTCATTAACCAAATCACAAATGGAAATCTAGACCTATCCTGAAGCGCTATAATTACAAGATTCATTAATAAGATAATTAGGCTTTAATCGTTGGAATAATAAAACAAAATAAAATAAAAATCCTAATCACTTTTGTCAACCTTAACAGAAACCGCTAAACCATGAATGTTACATAAAGACAAATCTGAAATTCTAAATTTAATTTTTCAACATGAACACAATAAATTTCAGAGATACCTGAAAGTCAGACCAAACGCGAAGTGTGAATTGTCGGAGAGTGGAATGATTAAGGTTTTGCTTTTGGCTTCGAGATTAAGGTTCTAGAAGACAAAACCTGTCATATAGATATAGTTATACGACTTTTTTTTTTTTTTTTTTTTTTTTTTTCAAAAAGATATTGGAAAAGTTTGGGCTAGGTGTTGCTGTGGTATTTAAAGGGTTATAGACCAATAGAACAGAGAAATGTGAATCTGAAGAGTTTTTGGATTTTTGGGGAAAGGTATGCATTGTATATGCACTGAGGTGAGCCACGTCATTGGTTGGATTCATTCAGAAAAGTCAAACTGAAAGCTTCGTTTCTTTCGGTTACATTGGTTAGGAAGTCGTGCTTTTTTTTGGCTAATAATAGGCATAGCTCGGAACAATCAATAATGTTTAAATAAAGTGGCTGTTGGGTTTGGTTGCATTTAATGGACTCTCAACATTTTTCTTTTTCTAATGGGCCACATTGGACCCAAAATGGCCCAACAAACTGATCATTGCTTCCTAACCTCTAGAAATGTTAGCTGGGGTAAGGTTTTTTTTTTGGTAGGATAGGAGCCCAATTTTTCAATACATGTCTTCATGGACAGGCATTCTCCAAATTAAGTAAAAGCTTAGTTTGAGTCTAACAATAAATGGATAAGATTAAGAACCCAGCAAATTCAGTCCATTATACTAGTCCTTATATGAATGTATATCACGTATCCGATATATGTATTGTTTTTCTCACAATATGTGGAGCGAATTTATAAGAAGATATATCATGCATCCGATATATGTATTATTTTTCTCATAATATGTGAAAAGAATACTTAATTATGGGTCGAACTAAATCAAAAATGCAAAAATAAGGTAAGTCTACTCATTTTCAGGGGACGTTTCTTTTTTGAGCAAATGGAACATTTCTAATGACACGTGATTTTTGTAAATTGTGGAGTCCGCTTATTGTGAGAAAAATAATATTATAAGCATGAATTAAAAATCAGCACGGTGAAAGAACTGTTTTTGCTCCCAGTTTCCAATTTTGTCCAATTTTAAAGGTTTTTACTGGATCAGATTTGTGACCGGTTCTCAATTGAACCAATTTAATTGGCCAGTCCGATCTAATTTTTAAAATTATGATTATATGTCATATCCATTGGATAATTATTGCATCTTTATATACAACTAAAACATTATTAAAGTTATACTATTCAATAATTGAAGTAGCTTCAAGGTAAATTCTTGTTTGATAACCATACGATGACCTACGATTTGTTTTGCAGCAAGCCCTTTTCATTTATTGTAAAGACCACCTCCTCTTACGCGTGAGAGACGCTTACTACTTAAAAGGCCGACATCACAGATTCACCAGCATTAATGCCTAGGGTGTCCGCTCTAGACCCAGCCAAGCCTATAAGGTCATGACCACGAGAACACCTTACTTCAAGAACATTATGGGTGGAGATTTTCAGTATCGTTATTTAAAATGATGTGAAAATTATGGTTTAAAAAGTGTTATAGAAACACATGTTTATAGTATTCATAAAACATAACATGTAATGATGTGTGAAAAAACATAATTGTATGTTTGGTATGTATGTGTGTTTTATTTTTAAAAAGCTGACAAGCACGGTACAATTTAATATTTTTTTATTTGAGGAGTGAGAAGTCAATTTATGTTTTGTCTAAGCAAGTGAGCCCTATGGTTTTCAACATATTTACAAAAGTGTCATTAAACAATGCTATTTGAAAACTGAAAACTAGTAAGAGAAGTTTTCTAAATTCAGTGTTTAAACACCCTAAAATGAGCAACATAATTCATACACTCCAATAAAAAATACTCTTATCAAACGCGTTGTTTTTTTTGAGCTCACAATTTTCAGTATTTAAATACTGAAAATTATTGTTCTAACACCTTAACCAAACAGATCCTTATTTTCATATTTATCTTTTTAAGTGTTTCAACTATCATGTTTCAACCAAACACTTGGACAAAAAATGTGAAATTTTTTAACGCTGAAAGAAACAGAACCTTGACTGTAAATGCAATACATTGCTTTTTATACCCTTTGATAAATTGATTTCAATACTTTTTTTTCGTACAATTTTCAAAATTACGAAAACGACCAAGGTTTGTGATAAGCCTATGATTTTCTCCGCAGGTGAACACTGGCCAATTGTTTATCATAGCCCTTACCGTGTGTTTTACGTATCTACATATTTTGATTTTGTAAGGCTATGTTGCTCATGTGTCTACATTATAAAGCACATGAGTAGGTAAAAAGAAATTATTAATAATTATCATCCAAGACATGATAAATGTATCATTGAATTCTGTTTGAGTTTATTATTATTATTATTATTATTATTAATATTATTATTATTATTATTAAATGTATCATTGAATTCTGTTTGAGTTAAAAATTGAAACAATTAATCATTTAGAGATGAACCAAAAGCTGACGTATAGTTAGGAAAGAGGTACCATTTTATTTTATAATGAGTATAAGAATGTTGAATCGTTAATATAACTTATTGTAATTGACCCAAAATAAAATTTACGTTAGCGTTGAACATTTAGAAAAATGATATTACTTTAATCACAAATCTCCCCATTAGCAAGATAAAAATGTTATATCCCTAACATTCTTCTTTATTTTATTATGTACGATATATCACGTATCCGATATATGTATTATTTTTCTCACAATATGTGGAGCGAATTTATAATAAGATATATCATACATCCGATATATGTATTATTTTTCTCACAATATGCGAAAGAATACTTAATTATGGGTTGAACTAAATTAAAAATGCAAAAATAAGGTTAGTCTACTCATTTTCATGGAACATTTCTTTTTTGAGCAAATGGAACATTTCTAATAACACATGATTTTTGTAAATTGTGGAGTCCGCCTATTGTGAGAAAAATAATATTATAAGCATGAATTAAAAATCAGCATGGTCGAAGAACTGTTTTTGCTCCCAATTCTCAATTTTGTCCAATTTTAAAGGTTTTTACTGGATCAGATTTGTAACCAGTTCTCAATTGAACCAATTTAATTGGCCAGTCCAATCTAATTTTTAAAATTATGATTATATGTCATATCCATTGGATAATTATTGCATCTTTATATACAACTAAAACATTATTAAAGTTGTAGTATTCAATAATTGAAGTAGCTTCAAGATAAATTCTTGTTTGATAGCCATACGATGACCTACGATTTGTTTGCAGCAAGCCCTTTTCAACTATATTGCAAAGACCACCTCCTCTTAAGCGTGACAGAAGCTTACTACTTAAAAGGCCGACATCACAGGTTCACCAGCATTAATGCCTAGGCTATCTGCTCTAGACCCAGCCAAGCCTATAAGGTCATGACCACGAGAACACCTTACTACAAGAACATTATGGGCGGAGATTTTTAGTATCATTATTTAAAATGATATGAAAATTGTGGTTTAAAAAGTGTTATAGAAATATGTGTTTATAGTATTCATTAAACATAACATATTTTGATGTATGAAAAAATATAATTGTGTGTTTGGTATGTATGTGTATTTTATTTTTAAAAAGCTGACAAGCACAATACAATTTAATATTTTTTTATTTGAAGAGTGAGAAGTCAATTTATGTTTTGTCTAATCAAGTAAGCCCTATAGTTTTCAACATATTTACAAAAGTGCCATTAAACAATGTTGTTTGAAAACTGAAAACTGGTAAGAGCAATTTTCTAAATTTAGTGTTTAAACACCCTAAAATGAGCAACATAATTCATAAACTCTAGTAAAAAACACTATTATCAAACGCGTTGTTTTTTTTTTTGAGCCCACAGTATTTAAATACTGAAAACTGTTGTTCTAACACCCTAACCAAACATATCCTTAATTTTCATATTTATCTTTTTAAGTGTTTCAACTTTCATGTTTCAACCAAACACTTGGACAAAAAATGTGAAATTTTTTTACGCTGAAAGAAACAGAACCTTGATTGTAAATGCAATACATTGCTTTTTATACCCTTTGATAAATTGATTTCAATACTTTTTTTTCGTACAATTGTTTATCATAGCCCTTAACGTGTGTTTTACGTATCTACATATTTTGATTTTGTAAGGCAATGTTGCTAATATCATGTGTCTACATTATAAAGCACTAAGTAGGTAAAAAGAAATTATTAATAATTATCATTAAAGACATGATAAATGTACCATTGAATTCTGTTTGAGTTTATTATTATTATTATTATTTTTAAATGTATCGTTGAATTCTGTTTGAGTAAAAAATTGAAACAATTAATCATTTAGAGATGAACCAAAAGCTGACGTATAGTTAGGAAAGAGGTACCATTTTATTTTATAACGAGTATAAGAATATTGAATCGTTAATATAACTTATTGTATTTGACGCAAAATAAAAATTACATTAGCGTTGAACATTTGGAAAAATGATATTACTTTAATCACAAATCTCCCCATTAGCAAGATAATAATGTTGTATCCCTAACATTCTTCTTTATTTTATTATTATATGCAAAAATTGCATCCAAGTGTCCCTAATACGTCAAAATAAGCTATTCGATTTTGAATTAATTAACCAATAATTCTAGTTATACAACTTAAGTAATATTACTCTAATAAAAACTTACCACCTTCCCATGTTATGAAAAAAAAGGTTGTGCCCAAGATTGATCTTCATTGACAAATGATATTTCCCCTATTTGACAACCAAATCTCTAGAAAACATAGGGGTTTACAGTTAATATACTTTTCTTTTCCTGGTAAGGTCAAGCAATGGCCCAAAATAATAGATTCCAGAGATCATTTGGGAGAACATATGTTGGGTCAAACATAACTAAAAAATATTTCTGACTACTCAACGCTTGAAATAGGCAGTAGCTACCTTGCTTATAGAAAAGAAACCTCAAGGGTACCAAAATCATACCACAATCCTTAGTTATACTTGTGCGTGGGCTCATAATATTCAATTTGCATGTGCTGGATTTGAATATTAAGAGCCCACCCCACCTCATCAAAAACAATATTCCCATTGCTGGACTTTTCTGTTCAAACTGGAAGCTTCTAAAAAGAGAGGTAATCTGTGGCATCACATTTTCCTTTTTGTTGACCAAGCAAACTTCCTTTGCCACCGCTAAAATATAAATAATATGCAGTGAATTATAGTAAGTTAAATTAGTAAAATATTTTTTTTTTGAGTAAAAGTAAAATCTTTTTTTGATTTTATTCTTTAAGGACATCTCATACATACCAAAAAGAATTTAATTAATGTTAGTACGATAATAAAGAACAATAGTGGGTCGTATAAATTCCATTAGCATATTTTGAAATTTGGGTTAATGCCAATCAAGTTTAATAATTTTTAAAACATACCAATTTAGTGAATTTACCAATTTGGTGGCTTATTTTGGGATTTGAACTAATGTCAATCAGATTTAATATTTTTTAAGACTTACCAATTTGGTTCCTTAAACTAACTAGTCTCTAAAAACTGTTAGATAAATTAGTTATTTTTTTCAATTGTTTTAAGGATTAAGTCGGATTTAAGAACCAAATTGATCAATTTTGAAGAATTTTAGACTTGATTTGCAATAACCAAAACCTTAGTATGCAATCAAATTCACCAAAAAAAAAAAAAAATTATTATGCAAAATACAAAAGTATATACTCATTGATAACATATACAATCCTCAATTATGGGTATATCATTATCACAGAAATGGAAAAAAAAAAAAAAAAAAATCGTAAACTCGTACAAAGTATAAAAACCATCAAGTGTCCTTATCTTCGAGTTTCATCGAGGAAGCGTCATGTTCACGCGCTACCTCGAGCGTTGATTTCTTCCTCGTGAAATACATGTTCACATAGAACCTCAAGAACAGCAACAGAATGGCTCCGTTGAGAACCGAATTGAACCCCCAAGCGCCCATGCCGTTACACCCGCCTCTGAGGAAGTGCAAGAGCAAAACCGCGAAATGGCAAAGCAAGTTGCAGCCAAGCAAAAGGACCTGGCAGTTGACGACGAATGGGAAGCACGCGCTGGGCAGCCCAATCGCGGTCCAGAAGCGGTACCCGTAAACCACGGAGTACAGCAACGTCGTTAGCAGAATCGCGAGAACTTGAAAAGATTGCGAAAACTCGAGCCAGAGGAAGCTCATGAAGATTAGGATCGAGTGGTTGAAGAGGCGAAAGAAAGTGAGTTTCCGTCGACGGAGGATAGCGAAGAATGTGCGGAAGAGGTGGAGGAAACGCGAGAGGTAGAAAATGTAGGACCAGAAGAACACGCGCCCGCTGGGGCGCGTGCCGAGCGGGAAGCAGAGGAGCCACTGAAACGGCGTCGTCGTTTTAGTTCGCCGCCAGAACCAGCGCGTGTCTCGGATCTCCGCCGCGGCGGAGAGGAGAATGCCGGTGAAAATGACGGCGGAGATCAGCGCCATGGCGAGGCTGTGGACGGCTGGGATTGGGCCGAGTGGCAGCGGACGGCGGCGTTTGATTAGCACTAGTACGAGGTTGAGGGTGGTGGCGAGTACGACGTAGGAGGAGATTGCTGGAATGACGAATGACCACGTGGAGCCCCACGATTGGGTGGGACTCCAGCGGAAGTTCACGATTGATGGGTGCTCTGATAACCAATATGTTATGTTCTGTACCAACGTTAGCCCCATTTTTCGATTTTCGCTCTTGTTGTGTGAAACTTTTTTAGTTTTTGTTTTTGTTTCTGTTTAAGCGAGAAAATGGGTATTTGGGAAAATTTATATAGAGCTTGATTGGTTAAGTTGCGTTTGTGTTTGTGTTTGTGTTTGTGTATGCGGACCATGTGGTAGAGTTGAGAGAAACAAAGAGCTAACTGGTTTGAAAAGGAATAAGTATATGTGGACAGCGGATTATAAATGGAAAAATAAAACAACTTGGAGGGAAGTAATCACAACTTGGGACTCAAGTTTTTTTTTTTTTTTTTTTTTTTAAATAGTGAAGTTGTAAGTGGGCATGTAGAAAAGGACAAATAGAGATCACGTCGGTCTAAAAGGACAACTGGACCAAGAATTTCAATGAGTTCCGGACCCATTTAAGCGTGTGCCATATATATATATATAATACAATCGACAACATGTGCTATGTGTACAGGGAAAGAAAATGCTTAGCATGCTAAAATTGAGTTAATAAAAAAATCATTTACATTAAGCAAAAGAAAGAGATTTTTGATGCCTTGGATTGGATGGTTCCATAATGGGTTTTCCAATGGATCACAATGATGACATTTATGGGGTTTTAACATTGGCAAAGAGGTTTAGACCAGAGAACCTTTTTACTATGTTGTTTTTTATTCATGTTAACGGGGGATCTACTTTCAAAAATACTCCAAAGAGTAATGGCTTGTTTGGAAGTTTAGAGAGGGAAGGAGAGTAGTGGGGAGGAGAGTAGAGGGAAATGATTCCCCTCTACATTGTTTAGATGTTTTTAAAATTAGGGAGGGAGAAGGGGGTAATTAGCCCTTTAAAAAGGGTAATTTTGTTAATTTAGAAAGGGTAAATTAGAAAATTCATTTGGCCAATAACTTATCTACTCTACTCTCCCTCCAAATCTCTCCAATTTGGAGGAATTAAAAATGAGGGGTTAGAGGTAGTTGAAACCCCTCCAAATCCCTCATCCTCCTTCCTTAAAAAACTTCCAAATAAAGTAATTGAATTACTCTCCCTCCCTCTACTCTACTCCCCCTTCTTTTTTTAACTCCCAAACAGGCTATAAGAGTTGAACTCTCTAGAGTAAGCAATAAGCTCAAAAAAGAGAATTCCAAATTCTCACCTCTTATTTGCTGATTAGCTCATCATACTTGGTGAAGCGAATAGAGAATACATAATAGTACATTACTAGTTTAGGAATACTTCAAGACTTGTGCATCATGATTGGGCCAATATACCAACTTCTCAAACTCATCCATCATGTTCAGTAAATACGTGTGAGCTCAAGTTAGTAACATGCTAGTAGATAATTTGAGCCTTAATTAAGGTGTCAATTATGAATGTGAAGTTTATAGGAATCTCTTTATCCTTGGGAAAGGGACAGATCAACATTACATAACTTGTGGAGGTAGTTGAGTGAACAAGAGATCGGATACCAATGATGAAAGGTGAGGTTATTATCACAAGCTGCCTTAACCTCCTTCATCCGCGTGGAAATCTCAATAATTCTCTCAAATTCTGGTTGGGTGTCTATGATTAAAACAAACAATTTTGTTATTTAAGAAGGGTGGGAATTCATCTGCAAATCAAAAACATGTGGGGGAAGTTTAAATTGTGATACCCTACATTTGTGAGAATTTGATTGAATTGAATTGTTTGAGTATGGATTGTGCAAGCATATATTGAGTCTCACATTAGGTGTTCACTATTTGAATCTTGAGTTTATAAGTAATTTCTTTTTTTTCTTTTTTTATAAAAATAATTACGAAGACTTTCAATGGCAACTTGACTAGTCTTTTATGAGTATAGGTAAAAATGTGGTTGATACTAAGTATACGAAGTTTGAAGACCTTGGTGTCTAAAATCCTTTGTTTAGGTACTTGGGAGTTCTTGTTTTTGTTTTGTTTTTTTCTAATTTATGGGAAGGTCCTTTGGACATTGTTATTTAACTAATCATCATCTTCCAACCAAAAAAGAAGCTAATAATCACTTAATATAAATTATATAATTTTTGCGGAATTCAATTACCTGAATTTAAATATATATTCATTCAAATAAGGGACTTAGAATTGAATGTGAGAGATTTTCTCAACCAATGCATCAAAGTGTATAATATTTTGCACATTATCCTCGAAATACAATAATCCAACCATGCTTAACTTTGCGTCAGTAGTCCACACTACTAACTCACTAAGTAATGCAAGAAACTCTAAAATAACAACACTACATTACTCCTTATTTTTTGTGATAAGTGAAAAAAAAAAAAAAAAAAAAACATAATAGTATGACAAGAAATTCTACAAAACAGCTACAACGTAAACCACCTGTAATCAATGGCTGAGATTGAAAGTTAAAAAAACAATTTTCAATCTCAACCATTAAATAAAATACATTAAAGGAGAGTTAAAAAGTAAAAAATGTAAACAAATTTGTGAGAGAGTGGGTGAATTGCATCAGGTACAATACCCTAAGTATTGCACCTGATCTCAATCCACTTACAAGACCAAAAATCCTTCATAGAATAACATTTATTTATTGGTATAGTAGATTAACAAGGGGAAATTATTGTATACTCCCGGAGTACCATAAATGCGTACTTCATCCTGTCACATGAATGGTGGGTCCTACTAATTAAATTCCTAGTAGGACCTACCATTTATAATACTCCGGAAGTACCTAATAATTTTCCATTAATAAGTTATACAACCAACAAATAGGTCAATAAATACGAAAGAATGAGTATATAATTAATATGTATTCTGAATCAAGAGTTTTTTGGTTTAGTGGCATTAGTGCATTACCTTGTAAACATGAGATCTAATCCCTTCTCCCAAGTTGTTATAAGGGTAAAAAAAATTTGCTATTATATTTTCGTCCTTATATTTTAGGCCTATTTTTAATTTTCTTGACATTCAAGAGTCAAAAGTAGTCCTTAACGAATAACTCCTCATTAAAAAATATAGAAAAGAGAAAAAATTGATGTTGCTTTTTTGCCATATAAGTTGTGAGGACACGATGGGTAGGGTCAGGCACCGCGCGATGGGTGTGACCGGCCACCGAGCTTGGCACCATTAGAAGTTTATCCTCTTTGGGGAGCCAGGCCCTCAAGGTTTATCTCCCTAAGCCAAGTGCGAGACCTCGTCCCACATCGGTTAGAGAGCGCTCCCACACACGCTTAATAAGCTTCTGGAGCTCACGTGTGTGTACCATTACTTCCGTATGCGATCACATACGAAGGTAATGGTACACACACGTGAGCTCCAGAAGCTTATTAAGCGTGTGTGGGAGCGCTCTCTAACTGATGTGGGACGAGGTCTCGCACTTGACTTAGGGAGATAAACCTTGAGGGCCTGGCTCCCCAAAGAGGATAAACTTCTAATGGTGCCAGGCTCGGTGGCCGGTCACACCCATCGCGTGGTGCCTGACCCTACCCATCGTGTCCTCACATAAGTATATAAGTACTAATATGGCCACTAAAATTTAAATACATTAAATCTTTTAATATTAGGCAGTTTGTCAAAAAAAAAAAATTTTTTTTTTGGTAAGCAAGATACTTATATAGACTAAATTACTTGCAAATTTGAAAATATAAGAACTAAATTGAATTATAAGAAAACTTGGGGACTAAATTGAAAGTAAGCCTAAAATATAGGGACAAAAAAAATATTTTTGCGGAAAAAAAATCACTTATTACTTGATATAATAATTTAATTTTAGTGGGATTTGACTGATTGGTTTGATTTTAGTGGGATTTTTATTTTAGCACTAAACAGGAATGAGGCTATTTTTCTCAAACTCATTGTTTGGTAATTAAAAAGATAATCTTTGTGTAATTCTAATCATACGATTTTTTATTTTTATTTTTTTATATAGTGAGTTGGAAGAGATTCTTTCAAAATTTATATTTTTTTAATAAATATGGAATCTTTGATGTGAACCCATCAACTCCGTGCCATGTGATGATAAGTGTAATACCATATGCAGGGATGGACCTACACTAGGCCCCCCCCCCCCCCCCCCTCCCCCCCCCCCCCCCCCCCATTTAAAAAAAAAAAAACTAGTATAAAAAAAATTAAGATTTTCCTTATATATATGTATGTCTCTCTTCTTCTAAAATATTTAGATATTGACCTAAAAGAAAAGGAATACATAAATAAAATTCATACCCCTTTAACTATAAAAACAAAATAAAAAAAATAAATATAGATGAAACAAAAATTGCGCAAAAAATAAGAAACACTTATTTTGTATGTTATACTTTGTTAATGTGTTTTATAATATGAAATGTTTAAAAAATACTTATTTTGTATGTAGTATTTTGTTGAATATGAAATAGATGTTAGTTTTTATCTTTATAAATTTTTCTTTGGTTTTAAGGTTTGCCCCTCCCCCCCTTCCCCAAGTACAAATCTTGGTTCTGTCCCTGACCATATGTACCATTAGAGTTTTAATGAGGCTATCATTGTGGGCGCAACACATCTGTTGAAACACCACTACTCAAACCACTCAACTATTAGGTCAAGCATCATGTAAAGCGAAATGAGAACTCTTACAGTCAAGCTACAAAACTCCGATTCAAATCACACTGTATTAAAAAATAAAATATTATTTTAAAACTAAATAGACTTGTTCCTAACATTAAATACTTATCTTATTGATAGTCTCCTCAATCTCAAAAAACTTCTCTCTCGGACTCTCTGTAGTCTTAGACAATAGAAGCTACACACTAACAATTTTTCTTGTGAGATTCAACCTCTCAAATCTAGTTCTTTTCAGATTGTGGTGGAGGTCATGTTTTTATTTCTCTTTTTCTATTTCTTTCCTCTTAAATGGTCTTTCTCTTTGTCTTTTAAATACTTTGCTTCTTTCTTTTCTATTTTCTGTTGCTGTTAATATGGATGCTGCCATGGAGGAACTCTAGAAACATTTCAAGTTGTTTGATGAGGAAAAAGTTATTAGGCTGTGGAGTCCCATGAAGTCGCTATCTCTAAACAACAAGCTCAGTTTAGCATCCTTTTCAAACTGCAAACTACCAAAGATTTCAATAAAGAGGCATTCAAATCCACTTGCACAAGTCTTTGGTGAAGCTCTCGGGGAGTAACCATAAAAGAGGTAGGACATAATTTATTTTTGGCAATCTTTGGTTCTGAAGAACATTTGCAAGAGATCATTGATAAAAGTCCATGGTCTTTCGATAAAAGACTTATTTTGATGAAACGCTTTTGTGGTGATATTAGTCCAGCTAAGGTTACCTTTACCCATTCCCTTTTCTGGATTCGTATTTTTAATATTCCAATTAAAAGTATGAATAAGGATGTAAGAGCTCGTATTGCTAATGAGATGGGTGAACTTATTACAGTGGATGCTCCCAAAAGTGGTCTTGCTTAGGGACCCTTTCTGCGGATTAGAGTAAGGATTGATATCACTAAGCCTCTCATGCGTGGAAAAATGATACAGATTGAGAACCTTGATGCAAATTGGGTTGTTTTTAAATATGAAAGGCTTCTTATTTTTTGCTACCACTGTGGTCTTCTTGGCATCAAGATCGTGAGTGTCCTCAATTGAAAATAGGATGTTTTGCCGCTGATGAGGATGATTTTCAGTATGGACCTTGGTTTCGCTCTATGGCTCCACGGGGTGGACAGAAAAAAGATGCTAAAATCCCTCATTCAATGGCATGAGAAGTGGATGATGAGGATGTTTTATCAGTATCTGAGGAACCTGAGGAGTCCCAACATATTAGAAGGCCAGCGAAGGAGCTTCCTATGTTGGTTGGGATCAGAAATCCAACTCTTACGGCGGCTACACCAGGAAGCAGTACAGCTGTTGTAGAGCGGGAAAATCTTCTTTCTACGGTTACTTAGGAAGATTCAAATGTTCGAAAGGACATAGTTGTTCCAAATTCGATGTTGGCTTTTGATTCAAATTCGAAATTGATTAATCAAGATCAGATTCAAAATTTGGATCAATCCAAGATATCTCCCGAAAAGGTAACTCCCTCATTAGTTTTAGATTTTAAAGATACATATAAGGAGTCTCCTTATAATGCTCAAACAGTTAGTGATAAGGCCATTAATTGTGGGGAGGTTATCAAAGAATCTTTTTCAAACTCTACGGTGCTACATCCTAATGGTCCAAATTTGGAGATAAGTGTTAAAGATTTTGAAAATTCTATTGAAGAGCCTGGAGATAATTATGAGGATATTGAAATGGAATCTTGTTCAAATGTTAACACCAAAAATATGGAGCAGAGAAAATCTTCCCTTCGTAGCTGGAAGCGTGTTTTAAGAAATAAAAGGATTTCAAATTCAAAAGTCTCTGTCAATCCAACATTTCTCCTTTCCAAACGCCCTATTGAAGTCTTTGATTTGAATGCCCAGCTTGAACCACATCCTAAGTAGACAAAACTAGATTCGGCTTTTCCCATCACTGAGGTTGGTACTCAACCCCCCTTTTCTCCATGAAAAATTCTCAGTCCTAATTGCTTTGGGCATCTCCAAGTTTCTCTCAAAAAAAAAAAAAAAAAAAAAAACACTCATCACTTTGATTTCCTTGAAGGTGTCGTTTGGCATTTTTTTTTTTTGTAGATTTTTAGGGCATCTAAGTGAAGATTCTCTTTTCTTACAGTACTTTGGATTTTGAAGTTTTTTCTTTGTTTTTTATCTTTTTTTTTGTTTAACGGTGTAATCATACTACTCTAACGTATGCTAGGGTTGCAAAAGAGAAAAAGGGGGTCATATGTCCCTCTTCTCATTCTCATATCATATTTATCAATTAATAAAGTCTACCGTTTCTTCTCAAAAAAAAAAGAAAAAGACTTGTTCCTGTTATCCCAGGCTTGTAATGCGTCGGTGCGTGTTGGTTTTAGATCGGTTCAGTGTGGTGTGGAACCGTGGCTACATGGTCAAAGTCAAATAGGGTGGTGGTTACCTGTTAGTCAATGCGATGGCGGCCCAACCAAATCAAAATCTAGTTATGGGAAACAAATCTCGTATCCCGTTATTCTAGAACGTGGACTTGAATTCTCTCTTTGTCTTTAGCATCGTTGATTCAACGGTAGGTCCAAAAATTCGGTCGGTAAAGCCCCAAATTACAGTTTACTAATGATATCGTGTCAGCTAAGCAATTAAAAAGTTTTGCAAAATTGCAAACTACACCCTTATAAAACTTGTGGTTGTTTAAATTTTATACTCTGAAATTTTTGAATTTGAATTTTCCTTTTGAAAGTTGTATTCCGTTTTCATCGGCTACCTTACGCATGTTTAGTTTATCTAATAAAAATAAAATAATATTATGTCATTTTTAATTATTTAATATTTTTTAGGTTACAAAAATGAAGTGCCGTCATTTTATCGCGTGACAAATTTATGTGATACTAAATGAAAAATATAAACAAAGGGGCTTTTAATGCAAATAGAATAAAACTTCGAGAAGTAAAATCTAAATTCTAAAACTTTAGAGTATAAAATTCAAAATATAAAATTCTAGAATTTAAAAGTGTAAAATTTAAAATTCTAA
Organism: Lithocarpus polystachyus; assembly: GCA_033629205.1. Taxonomy (NCBI): domain Eukaryota; kingdom Viridiplantae; phylum Streptophyta; class Magnoliopsida; order Fagales; family Fagaceae; genus Lithocarpus; species Lithocarpus polystachyus. The sequence goes on along the minus strand of CM066163.1, from coordinate 8,249,282 downwards.
AAATTATAAAATTTCAAAGAGAAAACATTCCATTTGGATCTGGCGTAAAAACAGCATTTTATGCCTCCAATAATAACAAGACATATCAACATTTCACAAAACAATCAAATAAACCTGCCACACACTATCACTCCTTAAAACCCAATTTCATAAAATAAAAATAACAAAGCACCCAAGCACGGCAGAACCACCCGCACTGCACATTGTCGCCAGGAAAGCTTCCGGAGCATTGCCAAATGGTACAAAGCCGCCGTTTTTGTGTTCAAATTAAGTTATACCCAGAACCCATTAAGCCTAGTTACAAATGACGATTTGGCGTGGAGTCTCAATGGTGCTATAGCATTTTCCAGATCTGTTTGGGTTTTTTTTTTGGTAAATGAAAATGAAAAAGAAGAAGTTGAAGTTGGGAGAGACTAAGGGGGTGTTTGGTGAAGTAGTTTGAAAATTGTTGTTTATTGTTTTTTGAAATACGTGTGGGTAAAAAAGTGTGTTGGAATACGTAAAATACTGTTTAAAAACTGAAAATTGTTGTTTAAAAACACAAACCAAACACCCCCTAAGTCTTTAATGGTAGTTACAGAAGTTGGATTGTTTTTGGTTATGTAAAGGAGTTTGTTTGCATATTTGGTAGATTTGAAGGCAAAGTCTAAGCTAATAAACAAAGAGAGCAAATGCCAAAGAGGAGAACAATAGTGGGGGTGGGGTGGTCTTCCTTTCACTTTGGATCGGAGATTAGATTTTTTTTTTTTTTTTTTTTGGGTTTTACACTTTTACTTCTGTTTTTGGTTTTGAGCCAACTGAGCTTTTGGAGTTTTTCACTTGGGAAGACCATCATCTGAATCTGGACTTAATGGCTTTTGGGTTTTGCTGAATTCTACCACAAAAACGGTGAATTCGGTGGCTTTTGTACTTCTTGTCCACGCTCCAAAGCTTATTTGATGACGATGTGGGTGGGTTTTAAGAAGTGATTGTGTGTGTTTAGCAAATGTGATTGTTTTGTGAAATGCTGACGTGATACAATGCTATTAGATGGTGCAAGCTCCGAACCAAATTTGCACTCAATTTTAAAATATAAAATTCAAACAAACCAAATTTTAGGGGTGTATATTTTACAATTTAGCCAAAAAAATTTCACATTCGAAGACAGAAAAAGAGTATAAAACATCCATATTATCATTCAATACCAAATTTTAGGGATGTATATTTTACAATTTAGTCAAACAATTTTATATTATCATTTGATACCAAATTTCACAATTTGGTATAGAATGATAATATGTCAATGATATCTAAATTTAATAAATATACCAAGACATGCTAACAAAAAAAGGGTACTGTTAGTAGGTACTATACATCACTTGTTAATAATTCATTTAAAGAAAGTTTTTATGAAAAATGAAAAAAAAGTAATTAATATTTTGACAACTTTTTTCATTTCTCATAAAAATAATATCAAAACTTCTCTAAAATGAATTATTAACAAGTGCTGTACAGCACTTGTTAACATTTTTTCAAAAAGAAACAGTGAGCTAATTATTATTGTACCCATATTTTTTAAATTCTCGTACCTCGAGAGATCCCAGTCACTACGCAATACGCACTAAATATAGGACTAGGTGGGGGAAGAGTCACATCATAGTTAATACTAGTTGGTTATACCAATTCCCATTTCCCCCAAACCCCAAATTTTACCTTCAAATTCCCGGAAAACCCATTTCCCAGCAATTTCCTTCATTTTGACTTTGGGGTCGATCTCTTCATTGGATCGATCGCTCTCTCTCTCTCTCTCTCTTTTAATCTCAAAGGTCAGTGATAATCTCTCAACCTCTTAATCTTTTACAATAATTGTGTTTCTTGATTTATGTAAATGTACTATTATTTACCTGATCTGTGGCTTTAATTCTGTCCTAGGGTTTTCTCTGTTTTCCAGGTTCAAACCTTGATTTACTTGGATTTTATTATTATTATTATTATTATTATTATTATTATTATATGTTTTTGTTGTAAAATTGAATTATATTGCAGTTGTGATTCTAAGAAAAATTGTTGATTTAGGGTTATATAACGTGGTTGATATAGATTTGGGGGCAAAAAGACCAAAAGAGATTATGGCAAGTGGGTTTGGTGAATCAACAAGCAGACCTTCACAAAACCCCTCTTTTTCAAGCAGTAACAATAATAACAGTGATGCTGGTAATTTTGAATGCAATATTTGCCTTGATTTAGCTCAAGACCCAATTGTGACTTTATGTGGACATCTTTTCTGCTGGCCATGCCTTTACAAATGGCTCCACGTTCACTCGCAAGCCCAGGAATGCCCGGTTTGCAAGGCCCTTGTTGAGGAGGAGAAGTTGGTCCCATTGTATGGTAGGGGAAAGACATCGACTGATCCGAGATCAAAGTCTATTCCTGGTGTTGACATTCCTAATCGTCCAGCTGGGCAGAGACCCGAGACAGCTCCCCCACCCGAACCGAATCATTTTGGCCACCACGGCCACGGGTTTGGATTAACTGGTGGGTTGGGAGGTTTTGCACCAATGGCAAGTGCTAGGTTTGGGAATTTCACTTTCTCTGCGGCTTTTGGTGGTCTCATTCCGTCTCTGTTTAACCTTCAGTTACATGGGTTTCCTGATGCTACTATGTATGGTACCCCGGCCGGTTTCCCTTACGGGTATTCTAATTCATTTCATGGTGGCCATGTGCATGGATTCCGTCAGCGTACAGGTCAAGGGCATCAGGATAATAATCTGAAGAGGCTGCTTTTGGTTATCGCGTTTTGTGTTCTTCTTGCTCTTCTTTGGCAATAACTTAGACCTGCTATCAGAACATGAGCTGCTATGTTTGGGGGTCACTCTTGTGCGGTTATCTGTTAGTTCAAAAACCCTTTTTGTGATTAAGAAAATTGTCCATATTATACTTTGTCCGTGAGTTTCTAACTCTTTCTATCAGAATATAAAGTGTGGTTAAATGTTTTGGTTGTTCTCTCTCTTTCTCTCTCTCCACACAAATGAGATACGTCATTGTGGCTGAATATGATGTAGCAGTGGCATTGCAGTGTAAGTTGAGCATTTTATCTTTGCTCTTGCCCCATAAAGCGACATGTGAGGGTTTCATTGTTTTAATCTTGTTATTGTGATTTATTTTTTCTCTCTAGTCTGGTCCTCAAAATGTGGCTATGATATCAAATATATCTTTTATATACTTTTCCTTTTGATTTTGGTCTCATTACGCTATCTCAAACATGTACATACCTGAGCTTATGAGATGATCTGCACGATTACATCTAGGTCTGAATCTCCTTGTTGTTGGCCTGTTCATCCATCTGGTAAAAATGCATTTCTTTGTGTTAGTTACTAAGATTTCTTCGAGTTAGTTGCTAAGATGGGTTTTGTATTTAGGTGGAGTTGCTCATTGCAAGCATGGTTCTGGATTAGCAGTGAATTTATTGATTGTGGGCATGCCTACGGCCTTCAATCTGTCTTTATAATTGAATGAGTATATAATTGATGATCCTTTGAGTATATTATATCATTGATTGTTATGGGTAACACAATTATGATTTGTTTTTGAATCATGAATTTTCTTTTTTCTTAGATAATATTACTGTAAAATTTATTAATTGATGAGGTAATAGAATAGGTTACATGTGTAGATAACTTTAACTTGTTCTGCTGCTCTGTTTTATGCTTTCCATTTACCAATGCTGCTCTTGTTTATCACCTACTTTAAGTTTTTTGATGGGGTTTGCAGTAATTTTTCATGTTTGGCAAGATTTAAAAGAACGGAAGCTTTGATTTACCATTGTTTTGGATCTCAAGTTTGTAAGCTAAAGTAATTAAGGTATATACAGAACTATGTATCAGATGTACAGTGGCAGTTATTGGAGCTTGGAGGTATCAAAAAACTGATGATGTTTCCGTAGTTTAATATGCTGGGAAAACTAGTGGTGAAGGCACTTACAGTTGGGAAGCTGGTGATTTGAGATGATCATTTAGTCCTCGGGAAAGTTGTTGGGCTGGTTGGTATCAGTTAGTTCCTGTGATAGTTTTGTAAGGGTTTAAGAGGTGGAGTTATATACAGACTTATGTATCAGATGTACATGTTATTGGTGGTAGGAAGTAACAGAAAAACTGATAATGCTTTCCCTAGTTTAATATGCTGCTGCTGAGGAGACTAGTTGGGCAGCTAGTGTTTTGAGGGGATCAGTCAGTCCTTGGTAAGCACATTGGGCACTGGGGCTGGTATAATTATCGCGTAGTACTTCTGATTAGATAAGTTTCTTAGAATGTGTTAGGTTGCTGTTTTAACATGCACCTTTTTTGCTTTGAAAGAATTGCTAGGTTTATATATTCCATTCTGTAGTTTTAATGTGGAGGGTTTTCAATCACTGTTAGATGTACAACTTTCAGAAAATTGTTGGATCATGATGACATCATATAATTCTTTCTCAACAGTATTGTACACAGCCTTTTTTCATTTTTTCCTTCGATTGTTTGCATAGATTTGTTGTGTAACTTAAACATTTGCTGTTGAGTGTGCAACTTTCAGAGGATTGTTTGATCATGATGACAGCATATAGTTCTATCTCAACACTGTTTTATGCATCCGTTTGGGAACAACTTATTTAGCTAAAATTGAAATTTTTTTGTCGAAAGTACTGTAGATAAAGGTAAAAGTTAATTGAAATAGTACAGTAAGACTTATGAATAGTATGAGACCTATAAATAGTAGCAAAAATAAGCTAAATAGTAAAATAAGTTGGCTTTTTAAGCCAATGCCAAATGCAACGATATATTCTTTTTTATTGCATAGTTTGCTGAATAAACATTTGCTGATAAGTGTTCAACTTTTTCAACAACGTTTTACACAGCCTTATATTCTTTTTGACTGCATAGATTTGCTGTTAAGTGTACAACCTTCAGTGGATTGTTGGATCATGATGAAAGCATATAATTCTTTCTCGACATTGTTTTACAGTCTTTAATTCCTTTTTAGTTGCATAGATTTACCGTGTAACTTTAAAATTTGAGCCCTTGATATTTATGCTGTAGTCGACTTGAACTACCTGACTTAAATGACAGCTTCAGAATTCAGATCCATGAATTTCTGTTCAGTGGATTCAGTTCCAAAGGGCTGTTTTCAAGTTTCAACACATAGAAGAGGTTGAGTATCAAGCCAGAGATTCTGAGGCTAGTATTTGGCTTTCTTGAATAAAAATTTTCTTCATCCCCAGTGTGATCTACAGTAACCACTTAAGTCAGGTCATTATTGTTTAACTTCAAATTACAATTCATTTGCCTATAGACTAGAAAACTCTGTTGTATTTTTTTTCTCTTCTCAAAAGGCAACAAATTGAGAAACTTTTTACATCTTTTGAATGAGCATGCATACAATGAAGCGTGACTGAGCTTCCATAATGTTCATGTTTGTTGGTATTTTCTAGGGAGCATTTGGCTATGTTTCATATGCAATCAAGGACTTTCTTTTTATGCTTATCTCAATGTTCTTGAGATGCGTCTTAACTGGTAAACAAAGTCATGCGAATGTCGTTAATATCTCTATGGTAGATAGTAATAGGATCTTATATTCTTATGGCATCTCTTCCATGATAATTTATTGGGTAAAATGGTAAATTGTAGGTATAGTTCTTTGAGTGTAGTACATTAGAATCATTAGATTTCCCAATATGATCTTAAGTTTCGCCTAGTGCTTTTTTACCATCTCTAAGGGCACTCAGATTAGTGAGTGCATAATAGAAAAAGTGCAAAAACTTACACAATATAGCTTAAATCAGTCCCGCATCAGGCTTTGTATAAGTGTGTATATTACACACTTGCTACAGTAATTATGTAAAAATATACTGTTATTGTAGATGTGTATTTAATATTTTAATATATTTTTTGCACTACCCGATGTATTCTCTCTCCCCTTTCACTCTCTTCTTTCTCTTTCTTCTTTTCTTATCCACTTACAAAAATGGCAAAAGCAGGTCAATACGATCACTAAAACCACCATGATTCAATGGCGGCTCTAAGAATTTTTCTTAGGATGTTTCTTAAGGAGTATAAATTACACAACCCACCATGCATTATCCACAGCTCAACCCGCTGCCTAACATAATTTAATTTGTTTTTTTTTTTTATAATGTATTGGTTAATTAAATTATTAATTATTGTTGTTTGGTTGCTTCATTATTTTTCTTTACTGACTACTAGCAGTGTAGCACACATACTACTCATTAGCACACAGCCCATGTGTATTATCCACGGCTCAACCCATTGTCTAGTGTCTAATATAATTTAATTTAATCTTTTATACTGCCTCTGCATGCCTTCAGACTTTACTGCCTCTGCATGCCTTCAGACTTTACTGCCTCTACCTATCCATTTCCCCAATTCAAATATCCCACCCCACGACCCTATGGCCCTTATCCACTGCCCACTCAACAGACAAAAGTCACAAGAGCCAATTAACATTTCACAAAATATTAAACATATAAAACATTCACAACACACAAAATTCACAATACACAAAACGATAAACTCACAAACCAAAAAAGTCAAAATGTCAAATAAAGTTATAAAATAAAGGCAATTAGACATTTAGATATAGAGAAACAGAGCAATAAAGAGATAAAAGGAGTCTTATTTAAGTGGGGGAGATTGTGATGCCCCAATTTGATTGATTGTGTGATGCGTGTGGGTGTGTGATGAGTTCCACATTAGATATTTATTGGGTTGAACTGGGCTTTACTAACAATTACAAGAAGCCTCAACTGTGACTAGTCCTTTTGAGGTATAGTGCAGATGTGGCTAGCACTTTTTCTTGGGTCGTTACTGGTATCAGAGTCAGCTAGGTAATTTCGTGTGGGTTCAGAGACATTATCCCATAAAGTGAGCCCTAACGAGGACGTTAGGGATTTAAGTGGGAGATATTGTGATGCTCCAATTTGATTGATTGTGTGATGTGTGTGGGTGTGTGATGAGTCCCACATTGGATATTTATTGGGTTGAACTGGACTTTATTAACAACTGCAAGAAGTCTCAATCGTGACTAGTCTTTTTGAGGTATAGCACAGATGTGGCTAGCACTTTTCCTTGGATCGTAACATTTTTATTTCAGTTCAAAGAGAAAGAAAGAGAGAGCTCCGCTCTCACTCAGTCACTCTTAGATCAGAGCACAGCAATTAACAAAGCCAAGGATGTAAGATTTTGATGAGATAGACTAATAGAGAAAAAGAGAAAGCAGTAAAGAACTGAAATACCTTGAGGCCTGAAGGGCGGCGTCGCGGTAGAGATGAGGACTCGAGGGTCGAGGCGACGAGGCAAGCCAAGCAATCTATGATTCGATCTCCGATCTCGCCGTCGCTGTTGCTCGAGTTTGAGGCGGTCTAGGTGGAGACGCCGTCGCACTGATGTCCTTGGAGCTTGGTTGTTGATGATGTTTTTTTCGTTTAGGTTAGGAGTTCAATTTTGATTTCAATTTTGCTAATTTACTTTACCATTTGGTGATTTTGATCAATCGACGAACGCGTATTGGTAATTTGGGTTTTTTTTTTTTGAGAATCCATTTAGGTTGGGCCATATTTAGTTAATAAAAATTTAACTAAATATTTTTTGAGAATTTTAGTTAAAATATTATTTTTTGGGGTTTTTTTTTTCTTTTTGCTTGAAAGTAGAACAAATAATGGAGCAAAATTTAATTTTATTGGCATAAAAAAAAAATTGAAGGTGTTCCCAAATTTTTTTTAAAGGGTATTCAAATATTTTTTTATTATATATAAATTTTTTTTTTCAGGTCTAGGTGGTCTTGGGACCACCCTGCCCTTAACATGGTGCCGCCACTGCCATGATCACCAAGCTTTCCAATAGTCGGTCACCTTCACCTTCTCATCAACATGCCCCACCGCCCTATCTTATATGCTTGAACTTTCTATTGCCCACCCCTAACCCTCCTCCTATATATCATTCAAAATAGAAAAACCCATGTTAAATATTGGTGTTTTATAACCATGATCATTGTTAAATCAGCAAAATATGCGACTTTGTATCAAATAATCAAATGGGTTTACCTTGAAAAGTTGTGGGTTTGTTCAAGGTAGGATTGTTCTCATCAGTAATAACCATTTTTGCTTGATTATTTGAAGGAAAGAAACCAGTGGCGGCGCCATGTTACGCGCAGGGTGGTCCTAGGACCACCCTGACCTAAAAAAAAAAAAATTATATATAATAAAAAAAATTATTTGAAAATCCTTTAAAAAAAATTGGGAATACCCTCAAATTTTTTTTATGCCAATAAAATTAAATTTTGCTCCATTATTTGTTCGACTTTCAAGCAAAAAGAAAAAGCCCAAAAAAAAAAAAAAAATTTTACTAAAATCTATAAAAAAAAATAAATTAACATAGCAAGCCCACCCCAAGGAAAAAAAGCCTAACATCAATCCTAAAAAAAACTAACCCAAACAAATTCTCAAAAAAATTTTAGTTAAATATTTATTAACTAAATATGGCCCATTCTCAAAAAAATTTTAGTTAAATTTTTATTAACTAAATACGGCCCAAACCAAATGAATTCTCAAAAAAAAAAAAAAAAAAAAAAAACCAACCAAAACCCAAATTACCAATACGCGTACTCCGATTGATCAAAATCATCAAATGGTAAAGCAAATTAGCAAAACTGAAATCAGAATTGAACTCCTAACCTAAACGAAAAAAACCTCATCAACGACCAAGCTCCAAGCACATTGGCACGACAACGCCTTCGCCTGGACCGCCTCAAATTCAAGCAACAGAGCACATCGGGCCTTAAACTTGAGCAACAGCGACTGCGAGATCGGAGATCGGATCAGAGATTGCTTGGCTTGCCTCGTTGCCTCGACCCTCGTCCCTGCAGTCCTCGCCTCGACGTGCTGCCATGGCATCGCCCTTCAGGCCTCAAGGTATTTCAGTTCTTTACTTCTCTCTCTTTTTCTCTATCAGTGTATCTCATCAAAATCTTATATCTTTGGCTTTGCTAATTGCTGTGCTCTGATCTGAGAGTGACTGAGTGAGAGCGGAGCTCTCTCTTTCTTTCTCTTTGAACTGAAATGAGATTCTCTTTATCTCTTTGTTTCTCTGTTTCTCTATGTCTAAGACTCTAAATGTTGTCTAATTGCCTTTACTTTATAACTTTATTTGACATTTTGATTTTACTGGTTTGTGAGTTTATCGTTTTGTGTATTGTGAATTTTGTGTGCTGTGAATGCTTTATATGTTTAATAGTTTGTAGAATGTTGATTGGCTCTTGTGACTCTTGTCTGCTGAGTGGGTAGTGGATGAGGGCCATGGGGCCGTGGGGTGGAATATTTGAATTTGGGAAGTGGATAGATAGAGGCAGTAAATTCTGAAGGCATGTAGAGGCAGTACAAAAGAGAAAAAAATTAAATTATGTTAGGCACTAGACAGTGGGTTGAGCCGTAGATAATGCACATGGAGTGTGTGATAATGAGTGGTGTGTGTACTAGATTGCTAGTAGTTAGTAAAGAAAAATAATGAAGCAATTAAACAACAATAATTAATAATTTAATTAACTAATACATTATAAAAAACAAACAAATTAAATTATGTTAGGCAGTGAGTTGAGTTGTGGATAATGCGCAGTGGGCTGTGTAATTTATACTCCTTAAGAAACACTCTGAGAAAAATTCTTGGAGCCGCCATTGAAAGAAACAATCACACCAACCACACCAACCACCGCTAGACAATGACAAGATCAAAAGCATGGCAGTGGGTTTAGCTAAACTCTATTGCCAATTTTCATTCAAAGAAGGTAATATGCTTCAAGGGCTGGCTGCTTTACTGTTTTTTTTTTTTAATTATTTATTTATTTTTTTTATCTCAGCTTTTGGTTTGCTATGATTTTGGTGGGGTTTTTCGTTTTTGTTTGAGGAAGAGAGAGGCTATGATTTTGGTGGGTAGTTTGCTGTGATTTGTTGTTTGCAGAATGGTAAAGACGAGAGTGAGAGAGATATGACTTGGAAGTATAATAAAAAATTAATAAAGAAATAATATTATAATAAAATGTAGTGTAAAATAGATAATTTGGTGTAGAATGTTTTGAAAAATAACTGTAAAATAGAGAGAGTAAAGTTTTATACTAAAAAAGGCGAGAAGTTTTGTAAGAACTGATGTTAATTCTCTAACCTTCTCCAAGAATAGGACCGTCCCACTTAAAAAACACAAGCCAACTGGCCGACGCGTTGAGCCTTAATAGTTACAATCTCTTCTTAATAAGCTTCCAACTAACAAATTTTTTTATAAAGAGCCTGAATTAATTAGAGAAATATATTTTCCCCTTTTCTTTTGACTGGAAAACAACTTGCGTTTGTGATATTCGTAAAAAAAACGATTTCCCAATTGTCATAAATGGCCTGCTTCTCGAAACGGTGATGCTCTGGCGACATTTTGTGAAGCCAAATTGACAAGCCTCCACCCATGACATTGTTTCACTGTCACGGTGAAAAGTACATTGCCATTAGAGGATGATGCCTCTTGAACAAAGTAATGCGACATATACAAAAAAATTTCACAATATTTTTCATACAAATTTCATAAATGGTTTTCATCTGAACTTATTATTGACAGCTTAACATCATTTTTTTTTTTTTACTTATGACTAACAATCTGCCATATCAATGGTTGGAATTTTTTTTGCAAATTTTGTGTCACTCTCTCAGATTTGGATCCAGCGCAATTACCTTATCTCTCTCATAATTTTTTTTTTTATATCATTCTCACTTTTTAACTTTAACTTTTTCTCATTTATTTTATTCAGTGGTTGAGATTAAAAGTTGTTTTTTACAACTTTGAATTTTAATCATTGAGAGCAACTGCATCCGGTGCACCTAAGTATTGCATCTGATTCCAATCCCTTTCTCTCTTAAACAACTCGCATAGTGTAGATACTGGGAACCTGTATAAAGTAAAACGGTTCTCTCACTCTCCCACTTATCTGCATAGTGCTTTATTCCTTATACCTCTTTACAAACATGCTTTGATTACTTGAATTTTTCATATATGGTGAATTTTTATTGGATGAATAAGAAAAAGGAATTTTTAGTTTTATGCTGTCTTTTGCTCTAGTTCAAGCCACGGATAAGCTTTAATATGGTGTACCATAGGTGTAATACTTGTAATCACATTGTAGTCCTTGTGAAGAACTAAAAAGAGTCAAGAAACAATTAGTTAGTTAGTGGGGTACAATATTTAATTGGTTAGTCGTAAGATCATAATAAGTGGAGTCGAATTGGTTACAAGTTGTTAGTTTAGGTTGTATAAATACTTGTAGTCCAGAACATTTCGTCATTAAAGAAATAAGACACAGTTTCTCAAGTCTTTTTTCTCCTTTTCAATTCTCCCTGTCAATTCTTTGACATTTTGACTTTATTGGTTTGTGAGTTTGTGGTTTTGTGTACTGTGAATTTTGTGTGTTGTGAATGTTTTATATGTTTAATATTTTGTGGAATGTTGATTGGCTCTTGTGACTCTTGTCTGCTGAGTGGGCAGTGGATGAGGGCCATGGGGCCATGGGGTGGAATATTTGAATTTGGGAAGTGGACAGATAGAGGCAGTCAGGGCCAGTTGGATGCTAGAAGCAATTGATGTGATCGCTTAAGGCCCCAAGTAAAAAAAAGGCCCCCAAATTTTGACCAATGAGGTTATTTATAACCAATAAATAAAATAATATATTTTTATCAAATGAAAACCAAACAAAAAAAGAGAGAAAAATACTACGTCCACAACATTTTTACAACAAATTCTAAGTAGCAAGTTGTTATAGCTTGTTATTGATGACAAAAAAATAATTATAGTCGTGCGTTCAAAAAGAAAACAAGAAGCAACTTAACACCTAAGATTTGTTGTGAAAAATATTGTGAATATTTCACTTCTTAAAAAAAAAAAAGAGCAATACACAAAAAAATTCACAATTTTTTTCACAATAGTTGAGTTAGTAAACTTTTACTAGTCTACTATTAACTTCATTCTATTACTTACCACTATAAATTTGCCACATCAATAAGTGTGAAAAATTTTGTCAGATTTTGTGTCTATAAACTTCCTAAAATAAAAAAAATCTACGTAGTTTATGTTAAATAGTAGCAATTTTGCATCTAAAACAAAATAATCGGTTTTCGCCTTAGGCTCCCAAATACATCAAGCTGCCCCTGGAAGCAGTAAATACTGAAGGCATGCAGAGGCAGTATAAAAGAGAAAAAATTAAATTATGTTAGGCACTAGGCAGTGGGTTGAGCCGTGGATAATGCACATGAAGTGTGTGCTAATGAGTGGTGTATGTGTAAGACTGCTAGTAGTCAGTAAAGAAAAATAATGAAGCAACTAAACAACAATAATTAATAATTTAATTAACTAATACATTATAAAAAACAAACAAATTAAATTATGTTAGGCAGTGGGTTGAGCTGTGGATAATGCGCGGTGAGTTGTATAATTTATACTCCTTAAGAAATACCTTAAAACAATTCTTGGAGCCGCCATGGAAAGAAACAATCACACCAACCACCACTAGACAATGACAAGATCAAAAGCATGGCAGTGGGTTTAGCTAAACTCTATTGCCAATATTCATTCAAAGAAGGTAATATGCTTCAAGGGCTGGCTGATTTACTGTTTTTTTTTTAATTATTATTATTTTTTTATCTCAGCTTTTGGTTTGCTATGATTTGGGTGGGGTTTTTCGTTTTTGTTGAGGAAGAGAGAGGCTATGATTTTGGTGGGTAGTTTGCTGTGATTTGTTGTTTGCAGAATGGTAAAGACGAGAGTGAGAGAGATATGACTTGGAAGTATAATAAAAAATTGATAAAAAAATAATATTATAATAAAATATAGTGTAAAATAGATAATCTGGTGTAGAATGTTTTGAAAAATAACTGTAAAATAGAGAGAGTAAAGTTTTATACTAAAAAAGGCGAGAAGTTTTGTAAGAACTGATGTTAATTCTCTAACCTTCTCCATGAATAGGACCGTCCCACTTAAAAAAACAAGCCAACTGGCCAACGCATTGAGCCTTAATATTTACAATCTCTGCTTAATATAGAAAGCTTCCAACTAACAAATTTTTTTATAAAGAGCCTGAATTAATTAGAGAAATATATTTTCCCCTTTTCTTTTGACTGGAAAACAACTTGCGTTTTTGATATTCCTAAAAAAAACGACTTCCCGATTGTCATAAATGGCCTGCTTCTCGAAACGGTGATGCTCTGGCGACATTTTGTGAAGCCAAATTGACAAGCCTCCACCCATGACATTGTTTCTCTGTCACGGTGAAAAGTACATTGCCATTTGAGGATGATGCCTCTTGAACAGAGTAATGCGACATATACAAAAAAATTTCACAACATTTTTCACAATAATTGAGTTAGCAAAGTTTTTACTTTTTACTGGTTTTCATCTGGACTTATTATTGACAGTTTGACACCATTTTTTTTTATCTATAACTAACAATCTGCCACATCAATGGTTGGAAATTTTTTTGCAAATTTTGTGTCACTCTCTCAGATTTGGATCCAGTGCAATTACCTTATCTCTCTCATAATTTTTTTTTTTATCATTCTCACTTTTTAACTTTAACTTTTTCTCATTTATTTTATTCAGCAGTTGAGATTGAAAGTTGTTTTTTACAACTCTGAATTTCAATCATTGAGAGCAACTGCATCCAGTGCAATATCTAAGTATTGCTTCTGAATCCAATCCCTTTCTCTCTCTTAAACAACTCGCATCGTGTAGATACTGGGAACTTGTATAAAGTAAAACGGTTCTCTCTCACTCTCCCACTTATCTGCATAGTGCTTTATTCCTTATGCCTCTTTACCAACATGCTTTGATTACTCGAATTTTTCATATATGATGAATTTTTATTGGATGAATAAGAAAAAGGACTTTTTAGTTTTATGCTGTCTTTTGCTCTAGTTCAAGCCACGGATAAGCTTTAATATGGTGTACCATAGGTGTAATACTTGTAATCACATTGTAGTCCCTGTGAAGAACTAAAAAGAGTCAAGAAGCAATTAGTTAGTTAGTTGGGTACAATATTTAGTTGGTTAGTCGTAAGATCGTAATAAGAGGAGTCGAATTGGTTACAAGTTGTTAGTTAAGGTTGTATAAATACTTGTAATCCAGAACATTTCGTCATTAAAGAAATAAGACACAGTTTCTCAGTCTTTTTTCCCTTTTTCAATTCTCCCTTTCAATTCTTTCTTGGAATGTGGCTACCTCAAATTAACTCAAAATCTTTGTTTCCTATTCATTTTCCCTAAAACCAGATCCATTCATTACATGCTTATGTCGGGTCAGAATATTTGATCAATATAGCTTGGCACTTTCTTCCGTAGGAAGGCCCCAGTTCAGAGAAATATGCGTGGTAGCAATTTTAAAGATGCTTTTCATCTTGTGCTGTTGTGTTGTTACTTGTTAAACGTGGTTCATTGTCCATTTCTGCAATTTTATATGGTCCTAAAATAGTATCAAGTTTGAGTCAAGTCTTTTAGTTATAGTCTCCTGTATTCTGATCCACAAATTTAAAGATAGTTTTTTGGGCTGTGGCCCCTTTAAACTCAAGAGATTCAGCTTTGGAGCACATGCATTGCTTGGAATTTCTGATATTATCTATGGTAAAGCGACTCAATGTTCCGATTGCTTGTCGGATTTTTGTTGCTCTGTACATGTGTGGGCTTAGCTTTCATTTGCTACTAAAAATAAATGCAAATGTGATACACGAAAGGAGGCTGATCTATCTGAATCTTAGAATTGACATTTTTGTTAAAGCTTATTTGTGAATTGTAGAGTGAAAGTGTTGCTCTCTCTCTTTCTCTCTCTGGGCCAAAAATAAAAGAAGGGAAAGTGTAAATTTTATAGTGGTATTACAAAATGAGAATGCTTCCAGGCCTGTCAATGTGCAAAGGTATGTAATGCAATGCTCATGGAGTCGTGGTAGATCATTTAACTTTGTGCCTCAAAAGTCCTTTTGTTAATGTCAATCATAGATGATGGGAATTGCGAAAGTCGCTTTGTTGATGGACACATGAACATAGTGGGCCTAAGTGCCTAATTATGTTCTACATTATGGCAGTCAATAAGGCCATGCTTTTGCTCGGGGCTGTTCTTTTCAATATGGTACGCGAGTCTTGTCTTCATCTCACGCTGGATTGGGATGGTCTAAAAGTCAGGCAGATCGATAGTTTTCATTTGCTCTGGTTCTTCTGTTTTGGATTTAAATTTTATAAGGACCATGTTTATCCCATTCAATTTTATTTTGCCATAACAAAATTTAAAATTTAAGGAATATGTAATTTGAATTAAAAATTTTATAAGGACCATGTTTATCCCATTCAATTTTATTTTGCCATATTCAATTTTATAAGGACCATGTTTATCCCATTTAAAAATTTTCTCTCAAATTTTTTTTTTTTGGAATCAATTAGGCAAGTGGAGCCAAGTGGAATAAAGAGGGATGTTTGAAGACCAATAATCGATTCTAATGTGTCACAGAGGATGTAAAATTCTGAATAATTTGAAATCTGTGTCCTACTTCTACAGTTCTACCTCCACCAATATTCTTCCACACTCCTTTTATTTTTACTTTCTCTTCGGAGTTCAGAACAAATCTTCATGAATTACTATTCATAAGGGTAATGCAACTACTTTCTATGTTATGTCATAGTACAAAAGAGAACTTACATGCTTACCTTTGCAGAGTTTGATTTTTTTTTTTTTTTGAAAAGTTTATGAACATAACTTTTGTGACACAAATTTGAGACGGTCACTTTTAAGTGAGTGATAAAAACCATGGTAGATCAATATAAATATAATTATTTACCATTTACTTCATCAAATTGTGATAAACATTGGTCTGTTTGGATAGAACGCTGAAACTAAAAATTGAAAACACAATAGCAAAATAATTTTTAAATGTGTAAATAATGCCGTGGGATCCATTTTTAATAAAAAAGTAACTGAAAAGCAAAGTTTGTAGGACTCGTAAACAATGCACAAATGTACTGTTCACTGTTAAAAAGTCAAAACATACGGCTAAAAAAAAAAAAAAAAAAAAGGAAAGAAACGCAAACGTGTATCCAAACGGATGCTGTGGTCATATATATTTTGTTTTATTTTTAATCATTGAGGCGGTGTCACACCAAGAGATGAAGGCGCCTTTTATTGATTTACCAATGTCACTTATAAATATTAGTAAATAACTATCATATGGTAGCATGGGCAGCGCTAGCCATAGCCCAGGGGGTTCAAATGCACCCCCTGACTTGGCAAAAAAGAATATATAATATATATAATTTATTTTTATTTAATTTTGACCCTCTAAAATGAAAATGTGAACACTTTGACCCTAAATTTTTTTAAGCACAACTAAAATAACTTTAAATATGATATTCTTACCAATATCTTGGCATTTAAAAAAAAAAAAAAGAAAGCCCAACAACTAGCCAATTTAATTTAAAACCTTGAAAATAAAAATTAATTGTTGAATTTGAAATGCTTTTAATTTGTTATTTGTTGAGTGGGGACAAAGGGAGGCGAGATAGGTCAAGAGTAATTGAGTGAAGACAAAAACAAATATTAATACAACAAAAAAAATTTTAGTTTCTGTTTAAAAACAACTTATCTAACTTTTTGTTAAAAGTATAAAATAAGTAAAAACTCACATGAGACCTGTAAATAATAGGAAGAAAGATGAAGTAGTAAGTTGGTTTATAATCAAGACATTAAAAAAAAAAAAACTAATAGATAAAAGAATTCAAAGCAATAATAATTAAAATTCATTTAACAACAATAATTAATGTGCTTATTGTATGTAGAAATAATAGATGATTTTCAAAATTTCATCTTAGCAATAATAATTAGTATATTAATCGTATTATGAAACTATATGTCAAATAAATTAATAGTTTATATTTTATTTTCTTGTTAGTACAAATTTGTAATAAAAAAAAATAGTAGACCACAAAATTCATTTCCTATTAAAGATTTATCTTTTTATTTACCCCTAAAAAAAAATCCTGGAACGGCCATAATGGTAGGTATGAGACCTGTGCTTCTAGACCAAAACAGGAAAAAAGAGCCCGATGGGGCTGCTTGAATTTGAATGCACAAATGGATTTACGAGTACAAGTCAAATTCAATGCTCTGAACAAAGAAGAACAGAAGATAGAAAAAAACCATTAAAAAAAGAGAGAAAAAGCTAGGTGGCATTTATTAGTCATTCAGAAGCTTCTTCGCAACTGCAAGAAGTGCCTTATTCTAGGCCTCGAAGGTTTTTATGATTACATTCTATATTGTCAAGTTCAATGGTCTTCAAAAAGTAGTAGCGGAACCACAAATTTATCATTAGGCCTAGGAGTAGGACAAAAAAAATTAATATTTTCTTTTTCTCTTTTTATATCTATTAATTATTTTCACGTTATGTATAATAGTCTAAAATAGTATTGTATATATAATTTAATGATTCTCATCATTAACAATTCAGAAAGACGTTCCTCTAGTACAACCCTTAGAGATTTGAGACATCGATCATTAAAAGTTAAAATTTCAAGACCAAAAGTGTATTACTTTTTTATTTCAACCTTCCTTTCTTGGGAATTATGGATCAATATTTTTATTATAAAGCTCGATGGTCTTCAAGAAGGAAGGCACATTACCTAGCTAGTTGTATAAAACGAGACATTATGAGTTTAATTGTGATTCGTTTGTTTTGTTAAAATTAAATTTTTTTTATTGAAAGTATTGTAAATAAAAATAAAAGTTACCTGAAATAGTACAGCAGAACTCATAAATAATACAAAAAAATATCATGAAACTTATAAATAATAGTAAAAATAAACTGAATAATAAAATAAAATGCTAATGAATGTCCTTAGAGCATTGATTAATAATCTATTTAAAAAAAATTTTGATGAGAAAACAAAAAAAAGTCATTAATATTTTAATAATTTTTTTTATTTTTTATAAAAATAAAATTAAAATTTTTCTAAAATAAATTATTAATTAATACTTTAAAAACACTCATTAACTTGACCTTAAAATAAATTAACTTTCTAATTTTTGCCGACGCCTGTAAAATTTGGAAAGGGGCACAAAATTCAGTTTTAGATTTCCCGTAGAAAAAACGTTTGACCCACCCAAGAATGTAGATGTAGAGATGTAGGTGAAGGTACTTTGTTGGACTCATCACCGACACGTATTAATATGTACTCTAGCTTGTACTTGTTGGTTAGACTTTTTCCATGTGCAAGCTCATATAATTAAGCTGACTTCCTTCTTCCTTAATTATTATGACACACGTTTTTGGGCTGCGGACCATTTTGTCGGTGACCACAGGAACTGTTGTGATGTTGAGACTAATTAAGCATATTATTAGTATAAATTTATTCATAAGTTAAATTATAAATTTCATTCTTCAACTTTGATAGGTTGTTAAATTCAGTTTTCTATTTTTTTTTTGCCAGATCTTTAATTTTAATATGCTTTTAATTTAGGAACTTTCTTTTTAGTTCTGTCTGATATCATTGTTTGTTTTGCTAGACTTAACAGAACGGATTTGGTAGAATGATTACATTAAAAACAAGTAGAATTTTAAATATAATATATATATATATATATATATATATATATATATATAAAGAAAACAAAGTTGAAAACGAATCAATATTAGAGTAAATACTTTTTTTTTTAAACTTTTTTTTTTTTTTTACTTTGAAAAATTTAACCTATATTTTACAAGTTGATGTTACAATTTATAACCCCACACACACACACAAATTATAGACTATATTTATTACATTTGGCGGAATGCTAAGGGCCTCCACTACGGCTTTATGATTCCTATCCTATTATAGACTCTTGAGTCTTGACGCTTTGCAAGAGGGTTTTTATCATGTATAATCATTCTTATGCTTAAATTTTGATAGCAAACCCCAATTTTCATGAAAATATACTTGCATGAAATAAAATTTTTCGATCCTTTGTTTTGACTAAGCACTAGCAAAACCGCATGATTTTACTTGAAACATATCTTTTGTGCTAATTAATAGCCACATGCATGGATCTTTACAATTTATTGAGTTAAGAAAGGTCACAATTGAATCGCTACTTTTTTTTGTATACTTAAATAGTATTACGTGTAAAAAAGTTTCATAATATTGTTTACAACAATTGAATTAACGAACTTTTACTAATTCTTAATTAAGCTCATTATTGGTATCGTTTTTTTTACTTATTATTAATAATTTATCACATTAACACATTAATGATTGTGACATCTTTAGCCAATTTTTTTTTGTGTGTGTCTATACCGACTTTCCCATAAGCAAGTATATATTCAACTAACTATTAATGCTATGAAAGTACTATTACTGTCTAGTCATGGACCAAGCAACTGATGTTGTTCTTCTTGGCCTATCAATTTTGTTGATTGTTACACTATTGATGGTATTTTTATGACATCAGCCATGGCTAATCTATCTTTTAAATAATTGCTAGTCCTCTATACACGATAACGACATTTGCAAGATTGACGCAATGACATGCATTTTCAAGATAGACTTTCATGCACAAACTCTTAGAAGTTAGAACCTATATATTGTAATATATATAACTAGGTATGGTCGAGGACCAATATATTAAACCGACGTTCCACTTACTATGAGATAGGACAGGCATGTGTCTGACCAAATTTCACAACGAAATAATCCTTAAAATTATACGCTCTCGAACACTACTAGGCTACCTAGTTTCGGTTAATTTGTACAGCATCTCCCAAAAAAAAAAAAAAAAAAAAATCTTCTCCTTCTAGGAATGAGAAGGTTTTAAAATATGGAAATGAATACTTTTGTTGTGTAGCAAATGTCATAGTTTTTTCTTTTTGGTTGAAAATTTGAGTTACAATCAATAATAGGAGGATGCGATTGAATACTAGTTCTCCTTATAAAAGAGAGAACATGTAATATTACAAAGTTATAAGGCTTTTCATGTAAATAGCAAAGTTAGAAGTAATTATTAGTGGACCTCGTTAATTAAAGGTGTTATGTTCACAACATTTTCACAACAAATTATAGTTAGTTAGTTGTTGTTGGTTCTAATTTAAACTTATCATTGAAATTACTTTTATATCTCATTAATAACAACCAAAAACAACCTGTCACATAGAATTCGTTGTAAAATATTATAAACATAGCATTTCTCTTAAATTTATAGTGTGATCTATCATTTATGTGAGATGAAGTATTGAATAATTAAATTAGTAAATACTTTTTAGAGAAAATTAACAACAAAAATTTTGTGACCATGGTCACCAGGTCAGGCCTAAATTCGTTGTAGTATGTGATAATATCTCCAAATATATTAGCAATATTTATGCTAATACATGAACTAACTCTTTTTTTTTTTTTTGAGAATCTATGCATGAACTAACTCGAATGAGAAACATACAGCGGAGAAAAATTCAATCACAAGACCAATTACTTTTTAGTTTGATAATTACAATAAATGAGGAAATTTGAATCTTGGTTCTTTTAATAAAGGAGAATAAACTATACAATTTGAATAACATGGTTTTTGACAAATGACCAATTACTTTGGTATCATAATAAAATATTAAAATTTTCAATAAGCGAATAATAATAATTTTAATTACTTTTATCAATATTCTAACATCATTGTATTGAAAAATTAAAAGTTTAACTATTTAAGTTATGTTGCTGATTGTAATAAAAATAAATAAAGTTGACATGTGGCTAATCTATTTTAAGTACAAAGAGCAAATGTAATGCACGCATTGGAAAGTCCATGGTCGAATTAATATATATATATATATATATATATATATATATTAATAAACGAGTTTAGCTTATTTCCGATATTTTTTTAAAATGAGTTTCTTTTTGTTTTAAAGAGAGACTACAATATCACCAGCTAACTAAATAAATTGTGAGGATTAAACTCACTATCACTTGTTATTATATATTTAAGGACATGTCTAGTTAAAAATATACATGAGGTAAATCAAACCCTTAATAAACAAAGCTTAGAGAAAATCTAATTAGATTCTATAATTGAATCTAATTTTGCATCATGCGTTCTAAATTATTTATTTATAGAGAGAGTCTAATTTTATTTCTTAATTTTGGAGTCAAATGTGGGACCACATCATAAATATCTATCCAAGTGAGTTATTGCATACAAAAACCAAAGAGTTTAAAATTAATGAACATAAAAAAAAAATTAAAAATAGACAATTTACATTTTTTACCTAATAGTATTCTTACAAGAATTTTTAAAGAGTTAAAAAAAAAAAAATAAGAATGACTACCAATAATATTTAAAATATATATAAAAGAATTATACTATATATCTTAATGTATATTTTTTAAATTTACCCATACATATGCATAGGGTTATAAATTAGAGGTCCATAAAGAAAGCTTAATTGTACCTATTTTACTCTTTTTAAAATATAAATTTATAAATCCTATAGAAAGGAGATCGTACTATTTACCCTTTTTTTTTCAAGTTTTACGAGTAAATTAAGAGCATCGAGTTAGGACAGTAATTAAGAGTGTCGAGTTAGGACAGTAAATGAACTAAGTATTAAAAGTTCAAACTTGTTTATTTAATTATTCAGCAAAAAAAAAAAAAACTTGTTTATTTAATTTTATTTTGAACATGAGCTGAGTTAGAACTTTATCACCAAATAATATAACATGTTCAAGTTTTGTTCATTTTCTTATTAAATAAGTTCAAGATTGTTCACGAGTTACTTGAATAATTTATTCTCTTCCTATATATAATAAAACCATAACTAAAATGTTTTAGGTATTCACAAACTATGAATTTTCACTACGAATGTATTAGTTATACCATCAATAAACTATAAATAATAATTTAATATCATGTGAATCTATTTATAAACTTGTACAATCCAATTTTAAGTGTCATAAACAAGTATATTTTAAATTATTATTTGTTTAATAACAATTTTTTTTCTGAACTGAACTAAGTTGTTCAAAAATAGCTTGATTCATTTACAACCTTAGGTGGAGTTGACATCATCTATGAAATGAGATTATTCTAAAAGGAATATGATAATATTTATATATATAATTATTTATTTATTAGTAGAGGAGGGGAATGTAGGGTTCAAACTCCAAATACCAAATATCATAAAATTAAGGTGATGGTACCATTGGACTAAGATTCAAATCCTAAATGATAATAAATTTTTTAATAACATAATCTCCGGATCTTATAAGTTATAAGCAAATAGTTTTAACAATGTCAATTTAATTACTTTTGTAGGACCAGGCGCAAAGAGAATCAATAATAGAATAATTAAGCTAACTGGTTAATAGACACCTCAGGAAGTTGTTCCCCTGTTGAGTTATAATTGAGTGCCAAGTCACTACCAAGTAGTCAAGTACTAACGTGTACCCAGAAAATTTTGGAGAAAGAATCCGAATATACCAACAAGTGTACCATGCAATGTTATCTTCAATAATTTGCTTTTGGGCCCGTAAATAAGGATTAAGGAGAGTTTTTATCGCGTTCTTCCACCTATATTGAAGAGAAAGAAAGGATCAATTATCAGAATGTTGGGAAAAAAAAAAAATACAAATATCAATTGATAAGAATCATCTCCATTTATTTTGAAAGGCAAAGTTAATGATGCCCTAAGGACATTAGTTTATGAAAAAAAATTAAAATTTTTAATGAAAAAAATTGATTTTTAGTCATTGAAAATTAATTATTGTTTTTAAATAAGGGAAAAGTTAGTGGTTAGGACATTGTCATATTAATTTATGAAATATTTTTTGAAATTTTTTATGGAAAAAGAAAAAAGTAACTGGATTTTTTATATAGCTTTATATATTACCCATAAAAATGATATTAAAATTTTCCTAGAACAATCAATTAACAAATGTCCAAAGAGAACTTGTTAATAAAACCCCTTAATAGAATGGATATATGGTTGAGTTCAAGTTACATATAGTGTAACTTTAAGTAATGTTACACCGCTTAATATTTTTTAATTAAACGTGAATTTGACAAATTCACCATTAAATTACATTATCTCCATATATTTTCCATGCTTAGCAATTTCAAGTTTTGCCTATATATATATTAATAGACAAAACTTAGAAAAAGCTCAATTATAATTTGAAATTAGAATCTAATTTTGCGCCATGTATCTAAATTTATGTGGAGACTACACCATAATTATTTACTTAAGTTTGCGCCATGTGTCCACTTAAATTTTTTAGTATTTGTGCCAAGTGAGTTAATGAGGGCATAATACTAAGAATCTAATATCAATGAACTATAAAATTAAAAAAAAAACATATACTCAATAAAAATCACCACACGTTCTATTTTATTAAAAATTAGAAAAAAAGAAGAAGATCATAAGTAGTATTAAATTTAGGTAAGAATTTTAATATGTGACTAATTATGCTTACTTTAAAAAAAGTTAATTTGACTAATTATTTATATTTTTATGATAAAAATTGTGTTTAATTTTAAATGTATCTATACATATGTATTAATGCATGTGTTACATGCTATTTTTTTTATTAATAATTTGACTAATTATTTATATTTTTTTAATAAAAATTGTGTTTAATTTTAAATGCATCCATGCGCTTGCATGGGTTACATGCTAGTTTAAAATAATGCATAAAAATGAGTTTGTAGATTAAATGATAAATAACATCCGAATAACATAAAAATTGATATGCATGTTAAGAATATATAATCTAAATGTGAAATTTTTAAAATATAAATTTAATAATAAGTTATTGGATGATGTAATATTACTTACACATCTCTTTCTCTCTCTCAAACATGTTTTTTTATGATTTCTTTTTTACCTGGGCTGGATTTAATCTTAATCGATAATAAAAAAATTCCAGTTAGTTTAGTGGGTTATCAATTCAGCTAACCCACTAAATAAAATAAAATCTAAATCAAGCCACATGGAGAGGGGACTGGTGTTTCTTTATTTATAATATTATATCCCCAAACTAAAACATGCCTTCATAAATTGTAAGCCAAGCATGATAGACACATAATTAGTACATATAAAATTCCAGTTAGTTTGCTTACAAAGCTTTATAGGAGTAATTTTCTACAACTAATTAATAGCAACTCCTACCACATAATTCAATACAACTGAGCTTTCCAGGATGCTTTCTGGAATGAATGTGATATAAGTTTTTCACCTGCAGTATAGAAGGTGGCACATACCTTTAGAAGAGCGAAAGCTTGGTTATAAAGCATGGTTTTTTTTTTTGTTTTTTTTTAAATGCTCTGCTTGTTTGGAAGTCTTAGAGACTTTGGAGTTTGGTCGCTGAAGAATACATTTTCCCTGGAATGCGATG
Source organism: Lithocarpus polystachyus (assembly GCA_033629205.1). Taxonomy (NCBI): domain Eukaryota; kingdom Viridiplantae; phylum Streptophyta; class Magnoliopsida; order Fagales; family Fagaceae; genus Lithocarpus; species Lithocarpus polystachyus. Next base: position 8,224,846 of record CM066163.1, on the reverse strand, counting down.
GTTCAACTTCAATATATGAGAGATGATCGAAAATGAAAAATGAAACTTCTACTGCTAAATGACAGAGATTATAATATGACAGTTAAGCATCAACAACCATGCCATATGGATTTTTCCAATCCATTCGAAAAACGAAAGCTGAGGTCAAGCCCAAGGCATGGAAGAACTTGGCAATGATTCAACATTGAAGATTCTTCAATGCATGGGCGATTGGATTTTTTTTTTTAATAAAAATATAATTGTACTTGTTGATACTAGGGATCATAGTTGTCAAATTGTGAATCGTATCGTGAATCAATTTTTGATTTTTCTATATCGTATATCGTATCGAATCGTGTATTGTAAGAAACACAAACACGTAATATAATTTAAAAAAAATTATAGATATACATATATAAAAAATATATTCATTATAAATTCAAAATATAATCAACTAATGACCAATTTAATCATTACTTATGTAAGAAAATTTAACAAAACTAACTAAATAAATCAAATTAATTTATATTTATAACATGACCATTCAAATTAATTAAACTCAGAAGTAATACATGATATATGAACCAAAATAATAATATCTTTTCATCATCTTGGCTAATCAACTCCATCTAAGTCAATGTTATCATTATGTTCAGCATCTTGCAAAATTATTTTTTCATAAACACTTTCTTTATTATTATCAACATTTACTTTTCTTCTTGTTTTTTTGGTTTTTTTTCTATTCTAATAATTTTTTCTTCGCATTCTAGCTTTTTAGACCCATAATAATAATAACAAAAAAAAAAAAAAAAATTTCATTTAATACATTATTAATAGCATAGGAAATAAATTTTCACATATAAAAGTAAGTGTTATGATGAGTATAGTCTAAATTTTGTAGGAGTAAGAGAAGGGAGGAAAAAAACTTATGGACTTGTTATTTTATTAAACTTAATTAAGTTTCCTAATAATTTTGTGTTAAAAAAGTCTAATAACTTGTTTAAATCAAATAAAACCACAAATTTTAACAAAAAAAACCTTTTTTAAACCCACATGTCTATGTATCGTACGATACGTACGATTCATCGATACAATACGATTCATACAATATGCACCTATGTATCGAACGATTCATGAGCATTTACGATATGCCTTTATGATACGGATTTTTTTATATACGATATGATACATATCGTACGATACATATCGCGTATCGTACGATATTGACAACTATGTTAGGGATCACAATGGATCACTCATCTACACGGTTTTGGATCGGAGTAAGTAGAGTGACACCGGTGTGGTGCTAGTATACATTTTTTTTTTATATATATGATACAAACTCATGGGCAGTATTTACCCTTAAAAATCGACTTGTAAAAAAAGGATATCCAAAGATCATAACATGTGGGACACAAGAATCATAACATTATATGAGGGCATAGCATGACTACGATTCCCTCCATTCAAAATGAGGGCGTGAAAGTGGAATTAGGTTTGTTTAGGGGGATTTGCTCCCATGATTGTTGTTTATGGGCTTATAGGAGCTAGTATCACTCTCCCATTTATGTCAATCACTCTTTCTGATTTCCAAGGAACCACCCTTTTAATCCAAACTCAAATTCACCACAAAACCATTTTTATTTGAGCTTTGAAAATTGATTGTTTCTATCCAATAATGGTCACGTTATTTTATATTATATACACGTTCTTTCATATCATGCGTAAAGTGTAAACATTTAGATGTTGTGTGAAACATTTCACATCTAAGAGTGTGAAACAATAATTTTTTTTTTCTTTTCCTTAATAATTCCATTTTTTAAATAAAAAATTACAAATTCCATAAGTCAATAATGATATAGACACGTCCATTCCCAGCCATATTTCACAACTTGTTAATTTGGTCAATTGAAAATTGTGGAATCACTCGTGGGCATAAATTGTCTAGAATTTATGTTGTGGAATTACATGTGAAATTGGGTGCATCTTAAATTTTTTTTTTTCTTAAAGCAACCAATTTAGGTAAGACATTGAATTTTTTTTACTGAAAAATTACCGTTCTCCTTCCCCTATATATATATATATATATATGTGTGTGTGTGTGTGTGTTTTCAAAAAAAAAAAAAAAAAAAAAAAACACTCTATTGGAACCTACCACACCCTAAATTAAAAATAAAAGGCATATTCAGTAAAAAAACGTTGGTGACAATTTATACGTCACTATACTTTTTCTTAATCAACCTCCCCCCCTCTCTCTCTCTCTCTCTCAAACTTACATTTTCATTTTTGAATTTTCTTCCTCTTACTTTACAAGAAAAAGAAAAAAGTGACAAGTATCTGAGAAAGAGATGTAGGACCTTAAGGGAGTCCGTAATAAATAAGGTACAAAACCCATTTTTCTACACAATGACCATTCTGAAGTCACCAAACTTCCCCTTTGGAAAATCTTACTCAGCCTCTCTGCATTGCACTCATTCCATTCCAGCTAGCCCATCCATCCAGCTATATTCCTGTCTCTTATATTTTAAATTCAAACAAAACCGTGTTCAAAATTTTCAACCTTTATATAACCTCAATCTCACACACACCCAAACCCCTTAGATCTCTCACTATGCCTATACCATTACTCTTTTCCTTTCTCTTCCTTTCACTTTCTCTTCTCTCCAATGCCACCATTCTCACTCTCTCTCAACAATTCAAAGAAGCTCCTCAATTCTATAACTCCCCGGATTGCCCTTCCATAACCAACACCAACACCAACACCAACAACGTTATTTGCTACGATGAAGCAGTCCACGTGGCGATGACCTTAGACACCCAATACATCCGAGGTTCAATGGCTGCAATTCTCTCGGTTCTCCAACACACTTCGTGCCCAGAAAACAACATCTTCCACTTTGTCACCACCGCCACCGCCAACGCGTCGCTCCTACGCGCCACCCTATCCACCTCCTTTCCTTACTTGAAGTTCCAAATCTACCCTTTTGACGACACCCACGTGTCGGGCCTCATCTCCACCTCTATTCGCTCAGCTTTGGACTGTCCATTAAACTACGCTCGGAGCTACTTGCCAAACATCTTGCCTTCGTGTGTACGACGAGTCGTTTACCTCGACTCCGACCTCGTACTCGTCGACGACATTGCGAAACTCGCCGCTACTCCGCTCGGTGGCGACGACACGGTCCTCGCTGCTCCTGAGTACTGCAATGCAAATTTCACTTCCTACTTTACTCTCACTTTTTGGTCCAACCCTTCTTTGTCACTCACTTTTGCGAACCGAAAGCCGTGTTATTTCAACACGGGTGTGATGGTTATCGATCTTGATCGATGGAGAGCTGGTGATTACACGAACAAGATCGAGGAATGGATGGAGTTACAGAAAAGGATGAGGATTTACGAGCTGGGTTCTCTTCCACCGTTTCTGCTTGTGTTTGCTGGGAAAATAGCTCCGGTTGATCATAAATGGAACCAGCATGGACTTGGTGGCGATAATTTTCGTGGACTTTGTAGGAATTTGCATCCGGGTCCTGTGAGTCTTTTGCATTGGAGTGGAAAAGGTAAGCCTTGGGCTCGACTCGACGCTAATAGACCGTGCCCTTTGGATGCTCTTTGGGCTCCTTATGATCTCTTGCAGACTCCATTTGCTTTGGATTCTTAATCGACTAAAAGAGTCGGGCACAGTATATAAAGCTCACACTTTTGCGGAGTCTGAAAGAGGTGATTGGTAGACAAGTTTACAGTGTGCGTGAGTGTGTTTTTTGGAGAACAAGTTGAGCTCTTTCTGGCGCTTCATAGTCGGAGGGACAAGGAAAGAAAGGAGAAGGATTCGACTTAAATATTGGAGGAGTTTGTTCTTGTATATTATACAGGTATCGAACGCATTGTTAGCTCAACAAAAAAGAAGAAGGAACACGTGTTATAGTTTTAAATATTCTAATTGTCTAATAATATGGATAAAAATCCTGAAGAGAAATGGGGTTCACGAATTTCCACTCAGGGATGTATGATATGTAAATTGTATCAAAGTCTGTAATCTGTATAGCAAAAGAGCTATTTTTTGCGAGCTGGTTTAATTCATGAATTATATCGTGATGATATATACTTAATTTGTCCCTAAAATTATCAATAATGAAAGTATTTTGTAGAAAATGTCATTGTTTCATCTAACCTTCGATCTCTCCAATTCTTTTACTTAATTTGGATTTGGTCTTTGAATTTATAAGAGTTCCATTTTCTTCTTTTTCAATTGTTTTACCTGCATTAATTCTATTCCCCAGTTGATCTTTAGGTTGATGTATCGATCAGTATACAATAGTTGAAATGAAAGGTATTTATGAGACTAAAATTTGGAGAGTCTAATCCTTTGATAGATATGAAAAGATTGTGTAGTGTTTACTGTTTAGTGACTAATCTGTCACATTCAACCCAGTCAGATATTATCATAGATTTGGATCTTTTTATTTGTTAAGCTGCTAAGTTCTAAAGATTAAGCTGCTAAGTTCTAAAGAGGCTTTGACATTGATAATTACAGTTTAGTGTACATGGTCCTGTCAACGTTACTCCTGGAATTTTTTAAATGAGAAAGCTTTTCTCTCTCTTGAATCTTGTACACTCAGTTTTCAATACCTGTTTTTTTTCTCTCAACTAGGCAGTGCATGTTTTCAAGTGGATATGGCCTGGAAAGATGATTTTTCCAGCTACTTCGCTTGCTTCAGCAATTCGAATAAAGTCATGGCAGCCATTAATGGGTAGTCGTTAGAAATAAGTGATTGATAACATGGGAAGAAAATTTAATACTCTACTGCAATGATTTAAGTATTAGCTTAAACAAGATTCTTTCAACCGACTTTTGTAATTTTTTTTTTCCTTTTATTTTTCACAAAAAAAAAAAAAAAAATTATGATATTGTTATGCTTCTGAGCTGACCTTCCAATGAATTGTATTTGTACCTTAGTTGTTGAAGAATCTAAATTTATGAAGAAAAGAACAGCCAAAAAAACAAAACTTGATGAGTAGGCAAATGAAATTGAAATTAATACTTCCTTTTTCCTCTTCTCTCTCAACTAGTATTTATTGAGTACTTATAGGACAACAAATTATTCCACAATTTTTTTGCCACAACTCTAACATGTCAGATTGTGATTGGTTAACTATCATTTACACATGGACCTACCATTTTTTCTTTACCAATCACACTCTGCCCCATCACAATTGTAACAAAAAATTGTGAAAAATTATGTGGTCTTAAACTTTTCCGTATTTATTACCAGCTTCTTCCTTTTAACTTTCCCATACCATTAAATTATGTAAAATGCCAACTGGAGTATATCTAAATCTGGACGACAATCATAACAGCACTACTTCTAGCTTGAGTCTTAATCGACCAATTTCTTAGTCTTCCAAAATACAAAAGAGCCAAAAAAAATTAAAAAAAAAAAATCACAGTCATAAATGCCTGGTCAATTTTCTGCTACAAGATTAATTAATTCTGTGTATTTATTGAGAATATAATAAATTGTTATTATACATAAAAACAAAAGAGGTAATATTATTATTGATCGTGCTGGCTTCCTTCATTTTATTTATTTGTCAACTAAAAGACCATTCCAATGCCAACCTGTGGCTGTATGAGCCTCGTTTTAAAGCTTTTTCTCTCTGTTTTTTCTTTTTGTGCTTGATGCCTGATGGGACTTGAGGCCGTTTACGCATAAAAAGTTTAAAACGACTCTAATTTAACCATGCCAAATATGTCAAGAAAAGTCTAATATGCTGGACTGGTATTATGACCCAATTTACACGCTGTAACGTTACTGTTATTACAAATACAAAGCTTCTGCATCATTCTTTACGTTTCAATTTATATTTTACTAATTATAATTTGTTAAGTATTTATTTAATTTAAACACATAACAAGTTGTAATTGGTGGAATATAAAGTAGAACACAAAATGTGATACATAAGATCTATATTCTGTTATTACATTATATATATATATATATATATATATATATATATAAATGACTTATAAAGTGATTAGTTAATTTCAAACATAAAATAATTAATTCAAAAATAATGATTTTAAAACTACTATTAATACTAATTGTACTAAAAGAGACTTACAAATTAAGGTATCGGAAACTTATTTATCTTTTTTTAAAATTTAGTGTGTATGGGATGGAGCATATATCTAAAAAAATAATCAAATATTCAAAGAGGACTAAATATTTTTATTTGTCAAAAAAATTATTTATCGTAATATTATTAAAATAAAATCAATTAAATTTTTTTTTTGAGAACCTACATTCAATATCATATCATCTAACTTTATAAGTAGTATAATCATAATGTTCTCATAATACCTTACTATTTATATATACACAAGGTGGATCTCATTTATTTTCAAAGTTTAAACATATAAAGTTAAAAAAAGTGTCGGTAGGGATAGCGAAAGAGCAAAGAAGTTCACCAAGAGGCCCAACTCAAGACATTGATAGCTTGATCTTATGTAGGACTTGGATGTGTGACGCGTGGCAGTGATTTAATATGTAACAATTTTTGTACGTACTACGTAGATGGGCCCCATGTCCCTTTTAAGTCTCAGTTCCCAAATTTTGTTGGAAATCTCGGAATCCGCGGCCGGCACACGTTATATCAGATCTGTCACTCAGCTTATCATGTGCAATGCAAACTATTAATATGGTAAACGCAATTTTTTATTTTTTGGGAACAATTTTTTTAAGCAAGAAGAAATAAAGAATAAGAATTTATATGTATGTGATAATGTTTGTAATTTTAATTTTTAACCACACCTCTTTTTTCTCCACGAGTTATCTTTCTTTTAAAAAAAATACAAATATACACAAGTACTTAAATAACTCAGTCCCAAACCAAAGTCACAGTAAACAAAACGGAAAATAGATTGATTTATTAAAAATCAGAGTCACAATTATAATGAATTAACAAAATGGAATTTAGAGTCACAAATTCAATTGTAAATAAGTTTTGAGTTGTTTATGAATAGTTGGATTTGATTTAAGAAAATACTTGTTTATACTTGTTTATTTAGCAAATTAGTCAAATTCAAGACTAATTTTATGCTTGACTATTAAACAAGTCAATATTAGATATAATAATGTGTTCGTAAATAAAATTATGAGTATATGACGCAATTTGAATATATAGTATCATGTGTTTCTATGTATACTAGTACAAAATGTATACTTTTGTAAACTTGAGATAGAATTGTGTAAGTTTATAAATAAATTCATAAGATATCAAATTGTTATTTATAATTTACTGACAATATAACCAAACTTAAACATAATCAAGTTTATTGATAAATTCGAGTTTCACTCTTATTTGAAATAAAATTAAATGTATAATTTGAAATTTCAATAGGGAAGCCTATGATTGATGAACTAGTAAAAATTGTAAAAAGTGATATTATTCTAATAATAACTTATTATCTTAATAATAAGTGAAAAAAGTTTGTGAAATAGTCGAATTCTTAGTATTGGTCATTTCATAAGTTAGTCGACTATTTCCTAAACCAAGAATAAAATAAGAAAATAAATACAAATAATGCATAAGAGATATTCCACCCAGTTGTACATTTATATAATGTTTGATGTTTCTATTTTAAAAATTTTAATGGGATTGCATCTGCTGCCCAATTTTTTTAATCTATATATAAAAAAGAATTAAACGATTGAGCATGCTTCCAGTCAATTTCAGCTGAAAATTTATGACATCCGACTGTAGATGGCAAATTTTATAACTTTTTTTTCTGTTTATGTGCTCGAGATTCTCATTTCCAAAACCTGCTGCATCCTGCAGGGTTGAAAAAAGTATTTTGTACCAAATTATACCATGTTAATGGTATCAAAATCTAATAAAAGAGAGACAAGTGTATAAAAATAACTACCCACTAATAAATGTCTTTCATTTGTTAATAGGGTAGTTATTTTTTGTTGACATATCTTATACTTAATGGATTTTAATACTATTGATATGGTATTATTTGATACTAAATATCTTTTTTTAGAGTTGAGGTATTGAAACTGTAAAAAGAATTAACTTACCAGCTACAACAATGCAATTGAAGGTAAATTTTTTGTTTTGAAGCCTAATCGAGGGTAAATAGTTGAATTAAGAGCAGAAGAAAGTGAAGACAGAAAATTAAAAAAAAAAAAGAAAAAGAAAAAAAGATTAGACAGAAAGTTTTTTTTTTTTTTTTTTTTTTTTTTTTTTTTTTTTTTTTTTTTTATATATCAATTGACTTCCTATAACTCTATAAGGATATTCTTACGCAAACAAAGATCAATAAAGCAACATCATGAATCATGCATGTCTTCAATTTGTCAAAAGAAACGCGTTTGAATTAAAAGTAAAATTTCTCCTTAACTTTATGCATGAGCATGATAGCGAGAAACTTGCAGCTGTACATCTATTAACTATTATAAAAAGAGGCAATGCCTCTACAGTATTTTTATACTGTACATTCAACGTTTTTCACTGTATATCTACAGTGCATTTTTGGTTTCGTGAGTCCTCTTTTTTTGTCCGTTTGTGGGGGGCTAATGCGTTTGGCTGAATAAATAAAATAAAAGGAGAGAGGCAATAACAATGAAAGGGAGAGAGAGGCCAAAGGGTCTAGAATTCTCTTTTCTCTCTTTTCTCTCTCCGTATGTCTTCTTTATCTCTTTTCTCTCTGTATCTCTTCTCTCGCTCTTTTCTCTCTATCATTTTAGGGTGACTGGACCAAATCGGCTCCAGGAAGAAAGAAAGACAAAAAACATGGGAAGAAAAACTGACAAATTTTTACAGTATCTCTTTTTTATTTATTTTTCTCCGTTTCTTCAAAATTTCCTCTCTTTTTTTTGGGTTCTCAAGATCTGTGTTTGTATTTATTTTTCAGGACGACTGGACCAAATCTGCTCAGGAAGAAAGAAAAACAAGAAACATGGGAAGAAAAACTGACAAATTTTTACAGTAAGTATCTCTTTTTTATTTATTTTTCTCTGCTTCTTCAAAATTTGCTCTTTTTTTTTTTGGGTTCTCAAGATCTGTGTTTGTATTTGTTTCCTTGTGGGTTTCAATCTTTGATTGTTTGTTAATACGGGTCTTTTAGGTTTTGATAAAGAAAAGAGATTTGGTTCCGTTTTGGGTATTTTCGGCTTACACAAGAAACAGAGATTATAATTAGTTGTATATCATAAATGCTTTGGGTATTCCGTTCTTGGTTTTTTTCTTTGTTTTTGAGGCCTAAGTAGAATTCTAATCGTATTTGGAAATTTGAATGCAGTTAGAAGAACATTCGTGGATGCAGACCGATTGAGATGGGTACTTACACTTTATTCCGTTTTGGGTATTCCGTTCTTGGTTTTTTTTCTTTGTTTTTGAGGCCTAAGTAGAATTCTAATCGTATTTGAATGCAGTTAGAAACCTCAGGATTGAATTCTTGCGCTATGCCCATAGGCCTAAGCAATGAAGCAGCCCGGTTTGATCATGGGTCCAACTCTACTAAACGAAACAAGAATACACATATCAAACTCACACAGAGAGTGTGAGAGAGAGAGAGAGAGCAAGCAAGCGAAACCCAAAACCCTCCAAAGCTACCGAACTTCCCATTTCTACAACGGTAGCTCCAGTAAAAGTGTACGGACCACCCATGTCCACAGCTGTGTCCAGCTTATCTCCATTAACATGTCCAAGGGCGAGCACAAAAGGCCTGAGTTCCTCAAGCTCCAGGTTCTTTTACAATTCATACACACAATTCTCTCTCTCTCTCTCTCTCTCTCTCTCTCTCTTCGATTAATTAGCTATATTATATAACCCTTGACTCTCTCTTATGCATGATTGTTACAGCCCTTTGGCTAAGTATCTTCCTTCTTGGTAAATCAGTAGTATTACCCAAAATTTCATCATTTTTCATTCATTATCTTTTCTAGGTTTCTTTCTGTATATGTAACTCCATATTATAAAATACAATTTGGGGTGTTTTTGTGCGTGTGTAATACAGAGTCCCGAAGCAGAAGGGCAGAGCTTCAAGACCTATTGGCTGCATACCAATCCACACACACTCACACACAAAAGTTTATTTCTTAAGTAATATAATTTCAAATTAATAAGGAACACAAACATTAGACTTTAAGCCTTTGTAAAATGTCATTAACTTTTAATATGCTGAGACAATATTTATGGAGATTTTTATAAAAAGAAAAGTTGTTATTCATTGCCTACATTCAGGAATATCCAGCACAAGAATGTTATCCAGTTCCTCGGGGCATGTACAAGATCTCCAAGCCTGTGTATTGTTATGGGTAATTTTTTTTTTTAATTATTGCATATGTATTGTGGTGATTTACATTCATTAGTTATAGAATTTTGATTAAAAATACATAATTGGTAAATTATTATAGTACATATCTGGTGGAAGCATTTATGAGCAAATCTAAGTAGAATTCTAATCGTATTTGGAAATTTGAATGCAGTTAGAAGAACATTCGTGGATGCAGACCGATTGAGATGGGTACTTACACTTTATTCCGTTTTGGGTATTCCGTTCTTGGTTTTTTTCTTTGTTTTTGAGGCCTAAGTAGAATTCTAATCGTATTTGGAAATTTGAATGCAGTTAGAAGAACATTCGTGGATGCAGACCGATTGAGATGGGTACTTACACTTTATTCTTTCTCCTTTAGTTCCATTAACTAAATCTTACGATACATTAATTTTAAAAAAGTTTTAATTAATATTTAACAAATTTATGAGTATTCTATATCTCTCTAAATTTTTCTTTGGTTTATTCATTTCACAAATCACTGGTGAGTCTTTTACATGAAACAAATACTTTGTATCTTGTCTTTTTAACTAGAAAGCCTCTAATTGTTTCAGGACCTACACTGTGCTTTATACTTTTTTTTTTTTTTTTTTTTGTGTGGCTGATTTCGCTATTTTACAGTTGCCTTAGTGTCTTCTATTGTACTTTTAGCTTGGGATCTGTGATATGTTTGGTTCTACTGTCTCGTAGGGCTGTTAATTTGTATATAGCTTTGTTTTGTTCAGTGAAAATTTACTGATTTATCAAAAATCAATCACCTACATTTTTATTTATTTTAATTTTAAAGGATGCTGTCATTTGTGCTCTAACATTGGATGTGTGAATAAATTATTTTTTTATATATAATATGGAGCATATTAAGTGATGGGAACATATTAGATTAGTTACCTAAATCTATAATTCCCTTATCCTAATCAATTTTATTCATTTTGCCCCTAAAACACTATCATACAATTGGATGGCTAAAGCTTATTTGCATGGGGAATTTTTGGACTACACCTTGAACAATTTAAAACAGAGTTTGAAATGTTAATGAAATTGGTAGTTCTTGTATGTACCGATACTTGTAGATTAGTGATTGCATTCTTCTTTCATACCCTCCTTAAATTTTTGTACTGTTTCATTCTTTTCTTTGGTATGACAGCCAGCTAAAGGACCTCAATCTAATGGGAGTTTAGCCTGTTGAATTTAAAAATCTCTCTCATTTGTGAGAACTATAAGAAAAACATGCATGTTTTCTAGCATTATAGAAGTCAATTAAGCTAATCATGTCATCATTTTTTTACTGATTTTTTCTTAGAGATTATTGATTTTGGAGAGTTGTTAGTGAGTAGTACATGCAATGTCTGTTGCTTGTCTAGGGAAATTGTTTGATATGTGACTTGTGTGTGATAGGGAAATTGTCTTTTTGGAAGTATTACATTGTACTGTTAGTGTTAACTGTATAGCTGTTCCAAGTAGCTTGATGTTGGTTTTATTGACTTGAGTTGGGTTGTGGCTATGTTTTTGTACTTGGGTCCTAGATTTAATGTTTATTTTTTGTTTTCTTGACCAAAGGTTTTGTTGTGGATTATTGATATGTGGATTGTAATAGTTTTAGGATGCATTAAGAAAGAGTTTGGTGGAATTGTTAACTAAGAGGGGTAAAAAGAACAACCTTTAATTGAGTTCATGTTTTAGTGTTTTAAATCATTGGTTTTTACCTTATTTTTTAAATTTGATATTGCCCTCATGTTGGACTTTTGGTTGGTTAAGTTTTTGTTATACCATCATAAAACCAAATATGATTATGATTGCTGTGTTCATTTCAGGTGGCATGACAATATCAGTTAGTAGGATAAGAGATTTATGGTGGTGACAAGCTTTCTGCTGAACTTCAAGATCAAACATTCAAAATTAATCCCTTTAAGAAGAAAAGATTGGATCAACTTTAGCGTGCGAGGACAACCTAGAGAGAACAACAGTGCTTTGCTGTTATGGTGCTACTGCAACAATAGAAAAAGAGATATTCATTGTAGCTCTTAAAAAAGCTCTTGGGGAAGTTTTTTTTTATCACTTTTGGAAATTTTTGGGGAGTGATTAATGATTTGGTTATACATTTACATTGTATAGCTCTAAAAAGATAACTTAATTATATAAATAAATCTGAATCTTATATGTAGTTATTCTAATCATGTAGAAAAATTTAATAAAATTTATTAAGATTAAGAAATTAGTATTATCTATGCATTTTTTAGTAGTTTTGTCTTATCTAATGAAAAATATAATTTTTTTACTAAAATAAAGGAGCGGCACGTGCCTTGCACGTGCTGCCCTAACTAGTTATACTATAAATTGTAAATCACATTATACTGCACGTTTCTAGCCCCACGTCTACGTTTGGTGTTTGAAACAATGGGACGCACAGCTATAGTCATGGTTGTCAAAATCCTAGTCTGGATCTCACGATCTTATGATTTTACGATCTCACTTGTCTAAAACAATTCAGATTTTTCAAGGATCTTTGCGATCATTTAGGATCGTATGATTTTGACGATCCCAAACAACCTTGATTTCTTGTAATCTTCTTTAACTTGACCGAAGGCTCAGTTGGACCTAAATGAAAAATAAAATCTCAATAGATCAAGTTTTTTCACTCTAATGTAGAGAGTGTGTTAGTTGGATCCAAATAAAAAATATCCCAATAAAGTGTCACATTTTGAGATTTTTGGCATTTTTAAATGATGCTTACAATAAAGTGTCACATTTTGAGATTTTTGGCATTTTTAAATGATGCTTACAAATAGATATAGTGATGTATGATAATTATATCAATAAATGTATAATTTATGTATTTATTTAACATACCGATATGTATTTTTTGTTTTTTTCTCAAATAATATAGGGTTTTACGATCCATGATCCAATCTTACGATCTACGATCCTGCCTACCTCCCACGATCCTATGATCTATGATCTCGATTTTGACAACCTTGACTACAGTGCACTGTTTATGACATTGTTCTTGGACCAGGCAAAGCACAAAAAAGCGTGAATAGTATTTGTGAACAGTGTTTTGCTTTAAAAAAAATATTTTGCAACAGTATTTTTAGCAATAAGTTTTCAGTTTACAGTAATAAGCTATATCTAAACAGACCCTTGATAAAATCTAATGCCAAAATTAACTCGAAACAAAAACACTTTCTTAACTTGTAATTTAATTTTCCATCCAAAGTGATCACATTGTTGTTTAGTTGGGCTTTGATGCATTCCAAATTATTCTTCTCTGTAATGTGTTCATAAGCATTTTGTTGGTAACATCACGCTGTATCAATATGTTTCATAGTTAATTTTGCACTAGTAGAAGGAAGATTTTTCTTAAATATAGAAGAAGAAAAAGATGTGGTACACATTTATTAGGAGAAACACTTTTGAAATGGCAAAGTTTGCTTTCAAAGACGTATGAACTGGCGAGATAAGTATATTTATAATGACATTTCGGAATTTGGTATTACGATTTTAGATTCTTTGCAATGCCGTGTAATTTATGTTATAATAATAAAACATCTTAATTATTTGAAAACAAGAAAAAGAATGATATTGTTGCCACATGACAACTACAGATGCTCTTTTCCTTTTCTTTATGCAGATTCTGTTTAGGCTGTATCTATCTATCAGAAACTACAGTATTTGCTGTTAGTCCATTAAAAAAATCTCATAAAGAAACAAGAGAGAGAAAAAAAAGACAGCAATTTGATTTGCTTCTGCTACCTTACGTCTTGAGTAGGGAGCAGATCATTGTAAAAAGGAGAAAACAATACTAAAGCGACTATAGATTTTATTACATTATCAGATCGGTGTCACAATGAACATGATTGATGAATTTTAAAAATATAATAGACGAATGTTAGAATTATTTTTTTATTTTTATTTTTTTTGTGATTAGTAACACAAAAGTTTGTAAACGTTAAATATTTATAATATTTTTGGCATCACATGCAAACAAGAAAAGGGCTTTACATTGGCTTGATTAGAGTGTTTTAGAAATCGGTGGACTTCGCAAGCATACAGTTACAATGGGTTTTGTTATATCAACGTTTAAAACACAAAGCAAAAAGACAAATAAGAAACTATGCAGCTAATCTGATACCAATCATATTTATTATCACATTAATTTGCAAACCTTTTAAAATTGGCAATTAAATGGAGACTTCAATTAACTCCTAATTAAGCATTAAAGTCTTGTTTAAGAAATGTAAAGAGAAAGAAGAAGAAAAAACCATATTATGACATTATTATACATGACGATTTTATCTTGACCAAAGCAAAGCAATAAGTGAAGACCTCCTAAGTCCTACAACACCCATCTGTGCTATTCTTGGATGTCATCATAGGCTAAATTTGAAAGGTACATTACTCCTTACCCTACTCTTTCACGAGTAGTTGCCTGAATCTTGAAGTAGCTCTCCGGTTGGATGAGGCATAGTTTTCTGCCCATCAATTTTGGAGGTTCCTGAAATTCTAAGCTGCCTTGGGTTTTAGATAAGCAAGAGCTTTCACTCCGTATTTTCCTTTGAGAGATCAAACCTTATACTCCCAGTCATATCAATGGTTCTCAGATTTTAGGACTTTATGTCACAGTTGGATTGCTTTCCTACCGAGAAAAGTAAAACACTACATTTTTCAGTCATAATTTAGACTAAGTTTTTTTTAGAAGAATAATTTAGACTCTTTAGTCATGTATTTTATTTAAAAAAAAAAAAACTTAATTAAAAGTTGATGCCTCTCCCTTCTAAAGGGTTGACTCAGTTGAGAACGATCTACATTCACTGATCTACATTTTTTTTTTCTTTAATGGGAACTGATCTACATTTATTATTCCATAAACAATAACATTAATTAGTATATAAGTTAATAAATGCCTATTGATGTTTCCTATACACTAAAATTTTTAAGTAGAATGAACATAAATTATTTTTGAAGAAAAATAGAGAAATTTCCTGTTAGATCAATTTCTTACAAAATGGAAGCGTGCAAGCAAATTAAGGACCACCACAATTTAAATATTAATCATATTTGAAACGTTTCGCTGTTCACTCTATCAGTCTCTCTCTCTCTCTCTTCTTTTTTTTTTTTTTTTTGAACTATAAGATGAAAAATCAATTCAACTGACACTGTGTCACCACATAATTTAAACATGGTTGTTAGAGGAACCTCCTACCAACCAAAACAGACCAAAAAAATAGAGCAAAAGTGCAAGACTCTCTCTCTCTCTCTCTCTCATATATAATTATACATAAATATATGCCTCCGCTTGTGGCAGCTTGTTTGTTTGTTTGTTTTTTTTTTTTAACACTGCTTCTCTTTCGAAGGGCTATAAATATGTATACGTATCCTCGTGTGCTTATTGTTCATCACTTTTCAACACAAAGTCCAAAATAACACAAAGATCAAATGCTGTATTTCACAGGGTTAGCCAGTACCACATATACATTGCTTTCTTTGAATCAGCATTTGCTAAAACCCCACGTTTTTCATGTAGCCCCAAAAGATAAGATGTTTGCTTTGTTTAGCTAGGTTTTAGTTGTGTCGGTTGGGTTGAAAACAAGCTGTCGAGCGTCGAGAACATGTGGCATGGAAAAATTATGTTGTATAGTCAATTTTCATTACCTACAAATTGAATAGGTAAAAACTTAAACTTAGGACATAACAGTGGGTTTAGTATAAGGACGGGGTGATTTGCTTTAGTAATGCCATAGTTGATGGTACTTCGAACCTCAAATCAACTAACTACATTCATATTGAAGTAAAACTTGACCAACAAGAGAATGATAAATTTCATGGACATTCCCAGCAAACACTTCATCAACATCATTAATACTTACCTACCTTATTTTTTTTCTCTCCCACTTTCAACATGTCATATTCTGATTGAATTACTATCTATGCTAAGGAATTGAATAATTAACAAAATTAACCAAATGGATTAGAATTACCTTGTACCAAGTTTAGCTTAGCTTGTTATGGGACGGGTAATTATACCCAAATTAATTGGACCATGTGCTATAGTTTAGCACTCAACTAGAGTACTAGACTATGGGTACTCTCAACATGTCATATTCTGACGGATGGATATACATTGTCATTGTGACGTATAAGTTTGGCATAGGAAAATTGTACACATGAAAATTATTAATTGGACCATGCTAGTACCCATATCTTATGAATGTGGTCATTCTATGAAATGAAAAAGTACAAAAGTTTCGCGCTACATTACATGCCTACAATTTTTTTCACAACTTTTGTGTGAACCTTTCTCACAACTCTAGCAATCATGAGTGGTGGAAAAAAAAAAAATGATAGATACATGTTGTTAGAGCATTTTAATATTATATAATAAAAATGAATAAATGTTACAAAATAAATGTAAAGATTATGAGAGTGAATATAGAAGATAAGGAGTTAGTGAGAATGTTTAATCCCACATTGAAAAAGAGAGAGACTATTTTATTATTTTTAATTGTGGTGATTAATGGGCTAACATGAATTGTCTCAGATATTGGGCTAGATACGTGCGCAAGGGGGAGGTGAAGAGTGGAGGTATCAAAATACCAAGAGCTTGAATCTCCTTCAAGAGAGCGAGTGCCGCCTCTCAGTCCAAATAGTGTTGTGTATTTTCTCTTCAACATAATAATACTCTTTATGTTATTTCTATTGTTATTGTATTTTTCACCAATACATATGAAACGTGACTGTCCACCATCCTCATTTAGCTACAAGTTAAGGTAAAAATTGACAAATGGTGTAATCCTAAAAATACTCGTGTGGCTTGGTTATCACTTGAACAGTTGAAGTCTCTAAAATTCATTTTGACCCGTTTATAATCAATGAACAAATTGGAAGATTCAAAAAGCTTTTCTTTAATGTTTAAAAAACACTAACAAAAAAATGAAACATTTAGAAGTCGGCAAGAAACTACATCCAAAGAAAATAAAAAGTTTCAAAATTGTATTTGTCACAATGGTAACTCAATTATGTGTCGTCCACCAATTTTGAGGAGAAAAAGAAAACAGAGTCAGCTAGATGAAGCCCGCACCTTTAAGGGTAACCATCACAAAATACCTAATTCCAAAAACATTAATGAAAGTCCGCATGTTTCAAGATCAACTAGATGTTTCAGAAATATGCAGGACAAAGTACCCCCCCCAAAAAAAGTATATTAAAGGAGCAGTCTCTTACTGTCTTTTCTTATCAATTCATAACTATTTTAACAACAAAGCTTGCATTAAACTAGATTAAAAGCAATACGGCTTGGTAAAGTTTCAAAAGATAAATCAAAAGCATCATTATAGATACTGAATTATCAAGAAAAGATATATTGCAATTTGCTACATTCTCTTTCTTATACTGTACATTCTAGAAAGAGTTTATTTATAAATGAGTGAGGAAACTCAAGTGTCAAAATTGGAGACTAAGAAATCTAATTATCAACTGATAAACAAGGCAGAACAGGAGGATGTCTCAATAGACATTGAGGTTGACAATCTTAATTTTTTGCTGATTGAAAAAACTTATGGCATTCAATCACTTGTTGATCAATGCCCAGTTGGTCATAATCAGTGTAGTCAACCTTATAAAACATAAGGTATGCGCTGGCAAGTCTTCAGCCTTTTTCAGCCATTTCAAAATAGCAAGAAGCCAGCATATGTCAGATATGGATCTTCAACAAAAGTGAAAATTAGCCTTGCTGAGAATCTCAAGATGTTTACCTGATTTTTTTATGTAAGTAAAGATGGTTACCTGAATTGTCAGGCGAAAATATACAAGTCTTCAATCAGTCATGGAAAGCTTCAAAATTTTTTTCTGGAAATGTAGTTGAATCAGTGCATATCTCAATCAATGTAGCGAACCAATCCTATAGGATGTACAAAAAGAATATCATCAAATGTCTAGTTCAGACACCATGGTTGGACAATAAGAACCATAATTCTTTGCAACATCTTTCCACTAGCTATGATGAAAGATAGGCAAGGTGCAACAAAGATGTACCTGAAGATTCACAACTAGCATTAAAGGGATATCTCTAGCTGAATTTTTATGAGAAAGTTCCACAAAACAAGCGATAAGATTAATTTTCCTGTGAGATAAAAAGATGCAAAGAGGACAATACGTAGCACAGTTTGAACCAAAATCTTTCTTTTTATCCCTGCCAAGTAAATATTGGTAAGTGCAACATGCAGATGGCGATGAAGCACAAACAACTCAAAGAAAAAAACATCTACAGTGCACACCATCACACGACTGCATGCGATAGTTAACACTCATACATAAAATAGAGCAAACGCAACCCTACTAAAAGAACTATGTTCTCACCTATTATAGTTTTTGATCAATTCTCAAATCCTCACAATAAAACATTGAAACCTTACTCAAATCCTCACAAATTCTCAAACCCTACAACAGCTAGGGGTGTCAATTCGAGTTAGCATGTCGGGTTCGTGTCGTGTTGAGATAGGGGTATTCGACTAAATGGCTCAACCCTAACCGACCCATTTAATAATTGTGTTATGATCCTTCAACTCTAACTTGACCTGTTAATAAGGCGGGTTGACCTGACCCAACCCATTTGACACGCTTAATAAATGAGTTGTGTTTGATTGACACGAATGTAATACAACCCATTTCAACTTGTATAATATTAAATATAACATCCATCTATAAATAATATTTTTTTAAATCCCAAAAAGCAGTGCATACACTTCAAGTCTTCAACCCACATTCAAAATAATATAGTTTAACAAAAATATAACATTCATCTAGAAATAAGTTCTTTACACTTCAAAAGAAGTGCATACACTTCAACCCAAATTCAAAATTACAAAGTTTAACGAAAAAAAAAATAACATAGTTCAACAAAAATATAATATCCTTAGAATTCGCCAAATGCTAAGTATCTGTATTGAAAGAATTTGAGCAAACAGTAGACTAATCCTGACTATGACCACGATTATCATCCATAGACTCTTTGTTAATGTCCAAATTTATAACATTTTTCACAAGTTCATCCAATTTCATTTGTGCAAGTTCTATGCCAAATATATATATATATATATATATATATATTAGTAGTTCTAGGGTCTGTAAAGTTTCAATTTCCAATTATATCCTTTATAAATTTTTTTAATTACTCACTTTTCTTTTTAAATTTAAAATATATGTTGGATATAAAAGGTATTTGACAAATCTAAAATAAAATAAGTATTTATTTGTTATATGAGTTAAACGAGTTGTGTTAAGTGGGTCATTTCGGGTTGACACAAATAAATTGGTGTGTCAAACGTGTCTATTGTAGGGTATGCGGGTTGACCCATTTATGAACGTTTTTTATCGTGTCGCTTTTGGGTTGATCCCTTTATGACCCAAACCCATTAAGGCCCAACCCTAACCCGAAAAAACCCATGTCGGGTTAGTGTCGTGTTCGCGGGTTGGGTCGAACATTGACACCCCTAACAACAGCCAAATCCACATCCATAATACCCAAAAATAGTTTCTAGCGTTGAAAAGTTTCCTAAACAATCACAAACCCAATTTGTAAATCCTCAAAATAATCAAAGCCATACCTTTTAAAGCCAAAATGCTAAACTATATACTACTTCCCGAAGAAAACTCAATTCTTTATATATAAAGAAAACAAAAGAGTAAAGAGTTCAAAATAATTAGTAATTACGAGGAGGACTCCCTTGGGGGTGGCCCCCAGATGTTGGCTAGGGCTTAGGAGTTTCAAACCCAGACTAAATTCTTCAATAACAAAAATCAAAACCCAAAACCTAATTCTTCAAATCCCAAACCATCTACTACTTTTACATTCCTAAATTCAAACCTCTCTTATGGTTTCAGTTCTAAAAATAGCCTAAAAATTTTGGCCCAAAAAATCTCAGCAGTCGCTGAAACAAATCCTAGTTTCTTTTACAAATTGTATTAAAACTAAATTTGTGTGAATTTTATTGAGACAATACAACCTTGATTAAATAGACAAAAGAAGAAGAAGAAGAATAGATTTAGAGGAAAAAAAGTTCAATGTCTGAGATGAGTTGAGAGAGTGAGAGGTGTGGGTGGCCTGGTGCAAGAGGACTCCATTATTACTGTTGACTGAGTGGAAATTTGATCATGTTAGATGTAGGATAATATTATAAATTTGAGAGTTTAATTAAGGGTAAAGATGAAAATCCCCAAAAAGTTTCCTAAATTTGGAATCTCTCCCTCTCCAAATCCCCCCAATTTTAGGGAATTGAAAAAAAAAGGGGAGGGGGGGGGGGGGGGGGGAACTCAAAGGGTTTGATACACCTTCAAACCCACTTAGATCCATTCCCCATCCCCAAAAAAAAAATCCAAACATGATAAAGTATAGAGCCACACGGCCCGTAGGCCCTACACCCCCTTCCCTTCTACCCCCCTTTCCTCTACCACCATCCAAACACACTGTAACATAAAGGCATTATGACCATAATAGTGGGATTTCTCACTTCGAGAGATGAAGCAGGTATATAGAATGGAAGTCTAACAAGGTATTGATCTTGATGAATCATGGTTCAAAAAGCATGCTAGTCATTCATAGAACATCCAATATCGAGTTTAGAGAAAAGTTTCAGTTGATAAACAGGAGCAAAAATCCTTCAATTTTAATCCTTATACTAAGATAATAAATTTCTTAGTGTTCTTTTTACTCAATTAAATTTATACTAGTAAAACCCATCCAAAGGGAAAAAGGTTGAAAGCAGGGAGTCGAGGTGTTTGTAGAAAGTAAACCGGTATGCTTAATTTTTAGAAATACACTTCACTAAGAAACTCGTTTAAGCACTTAAAACATATTCATAGAAAATGCAACAAACATGAGTAGTGTTGAGAATACATCTCCCTTGGAGGATCTCTTGCACATATTAGATGTACTTCGATCCCTGCCATTCTTTTTTTTTTTTTTTACTGATTATCTACATTTGTTAAATTGGACATCCTTTGAGACTTGTTTTCCAAAAACTTGTGCTTCTTAGCTTAGCCTATCCCCAAAAGACAAGCTATTGAGGTTATTAGTTGGACAACGATTAGGCAACATTTCTATTTCAAGCATGATCAGGTGGATGGCCATCAAGTAAAAGTTCTATTGCAAGCTTGAAAAGGCGGTGAACATGCAAACAAGCGTTTAGGCCCCAGCCTATAAGATGAGTCAAGTAATGATATATTGAGAGGGCTTCTCAAAGCACAAAACAATAACCTGGAATAAGTGTGTAACATGGACAAAGGAGGACGATTAGAAAAAACAAACACTTATTCAAATATTTTACTAGAAATTCATTCCCCAAGAACATTAAAGAAAAATTGAACAATCAGAATGTGTATAGGTTTCAAACTTTCCATATCTAACTAGGTGCCAAAATATGGATCTTAAATTGTGTAGTTTGATTGAATAATGCAAAACTATACATAACTCTATATTCCCATGACAAGTTTCTAAGTACACTTCCATAAGAATTTAGATGCATGATGAAAATATTTAGCCTTCAAAAGTTCAAACCATATACAACATTTGCATGGGTCAGATAGCTGCACAGCAATTTAAGAGTACTTGATGGGGAAAAAATGCAACTCCAGCTTCATTTTGGACAAGATCTTCAGTAAGGAGCTGCACATATAATACATCCCATTTTCTGTAGATTCCCTGGGTTCCATGTACCGCCACCTTATGACGTTTAAGGCATTCAGCATATGTTGTTCTCGTTTTCACTACAAGGAAACCATTTATGCCAGCTAAGAGTTGTTGAGCAAGAAAATTGCTAGACAATCTAAACAATATAGAGGACCAGCATGTTAGTCTGCAATACCTTTGCACTAGAGACAGAATGCGAGAATTAGATAACAGGAATTTCTCCTAGAAATAATTGGTTTGGATTTTGACGCATCAGCAATTTGTCTGCAATAATAATGATCACCTTGGTTCCAAATAGAGGACCTCCAGGGAACTATTTCATGAAAAAATTCAAGCAGTTAACTGCGCAACTTCTGGAATGAAGAAGTGACATGTAGTTTGATAACAAAGAAACTACAGAGGAACATATGCTTTGGGATGACTCTGATTAAATGTGTCCTGCACCAATGAAACCACCTTTATTAGCACAATCTTGCAACAAAGAAGGAAACAGATCCCATTTGCAAAGAAAATTACCTGGGTTTCCAAGAGACTAGAACATAGCCCTCCTTAATATAGAGGTTACAACCTACAATGCCACAATTTGCATGTTAATGCATAAGGATGCACTTGTGAACACAACGCCATAGCAAACTCAAAAACATTTCAATGATAGAATGTTTCTCACAAAAAGTTCTTAGTTCACAGATTGCATCAACTCACAGCTTCAAACATGTAGTAATTATCAGGCATTCCTTTAGCATCTGAGCAATTGTCTAAAATCGTTGGCTCAAGAGAAACAATACCAGAAGAGGGACATCTCATCTGAGTAATATTATGAAGCTTGGAGAATTTCTTCATGTCTGTGTGCACGCCAACCTTGATCATTTGATCCAAAAGCTTCCTAGATTCTTCCATATCTCCCAGCTTGCAAAAACCATTGATCAATGCAGAGTAGGTAATAATAGATAGAGCAGCCCCTTCTTCTTCCATTCTATCTTTCAATTTAAGGGCTTCACTAGTATTACCAATTTTACAGTACTGATCAATCAAAATATTATAGGTAACTACATTAGGAGTTAACCCCTTACAGTGAAGTTTATAGAAAAGCCTCAGTGCTCGATCCATATTTCCCGACTCACAAGCAATTAATAAGAGCATTGTATGTAGTAATGTTTGGAACAATACCCTGCTTCAGCATCTCATCCTGTAAGTTGAAAGCTTCATTCACATTGCCAGTGGCTGAACGCCATGAATTAGGGTACAATAAGTAAAATTATCAGGACCAAAGCCTCTATGCAACAATTCTGACAATAATCTTCTTGTATCATCTACCTTCCCAAACTTGCATAGCCCAAATATAGCTATATTGTTCACAATTTTGTTGGGTAGAGAAAATTGTTTTGCACTTTCTTCAAATGAATTAGCAATTTTCAATATGTTTAGATGTTAATGTCATCCTTGAGAAACTTATTAAAACATCTTTCATGTGAAAACAATATTAAAATCCACCATCTTCTACAAAAGCAAACCTGCTTCATCAATCCTACAAAGCCTATACAGGCTGCTCACAATTTTGTTGCAAATGATTACATTGGGCGCGAAACCCTTTTCAATTATCTCAAAATATGCATTAAAGGCTTTATCCAGCATCAATTCATTGCACCAACCAGCGATAAAGATGCCATAAGTAACAGTATTTGGGGATAATCCTTTAGTTTGCATCTTAGCAAGAAGATCCATCGCTTTACTTGATTTCCTACACTTAAAAACACCACAAATAAGAGAATTATACATTTCAATGGAAGAAACAATAGCTTCTCTTTCCATTGTCTCTTTAAGTTTTAAAGTTTCTTCAACTTTCCAACTTTACAATATCCATCAACCAGGGTTCGATATGTTATTCCATCAGGTGAACATCCTAGCTCCTTCATCCTGTCAAAAATCTCCTCTGCTTCAACTAATTTCCCCAATTTACACAATCCATTTATTATTGTATTGTAAGTAACCCTGCTTTTAGTAAATTCCCGTGCTAAAATATCTTTTCACACGACAAAAGCCCTGTCAAAATCCCCCATCTTGAACTGCCCATCAAGAAGAGTACAATAGCCAATATCATTTGGATCCAACCCTCTATTCAGCATTAAATGCCAAAGGCGTAGAGCATCATCAAAGGCACCTGCATGACATAGACCCTTGAGAAGAGTATTGTAAGTTACAACAGTTGGTTCAACTCCTTCACATAGCAATTTGTCACAAAACTTGAAAGCCTTGCTTATATGACCTTCCCTAACGTACCCATCCAAGAGAGTATTATAACTATAAGAATCTGGCTTTAAATTCCACTCCACCATATGCATTAAAACTCCCTTTACTTCATGAACCTGACTAAGCCTACAATACCCATTGATTAATGAGTTGCAAATGAATATATTGATCTTCAAGCCTATCTCCAACATCTCATTCCGAACCCTAATGGCACAATCCATTTTACCAGCTCGACAATACCCATCTACCAACTCTCCATAAGCACGCTCATCCACAACTACCAACCCTTCCTTCTCCTCCTCCTCCTTCATTTCCCAAAACATCTTCTTTGCTTCCTCCATTTTACCTTGCTTGCAATAACCCTTAATCAACACTGTGTAAGTCACAACATTCCTTGAAATTCCCTTTTCAGACATCAACGTCAATACCCTTTCCACTCCTTCCACATCCCCAACAACAACATACCCATCAATCAAACAATTGTACGTCACTACATTCGTCTCAAAACCCAAACTCTCAATTTCTTTCAAAAGCTCCAAAGCTTTACTCACTTTCCCCTCCTTACAATAAGCATTCACCATTATCGTGCAAGTAAAAACATCCTGCACAATCCCCATCCTAATCATCTGATCATAAACCAACACAGCAGTGTGACATTCGCCTTTTCTAAC
Organism: Lithocarpus polystachyus; assembly: GCA_033629205.1. Classification (NCBI taxonomy): domain Eukaryota; kingdom Viridiplantae; phylum Streptophyta; class Magnoliopsida; order Fagales; family Fagaceae; genus Lithocarpus; species Lithocarpus polystachyus. Next base: position 8,199,930 of record CM066163.1, on the reverse strand, counting down.
CAAACTACTCAACAAATAATTACAAGACCTCAAACTCGACACGCAACCATACTTAGGCATATTATCAAATACATGTAGTGCATTCTTTATCGTACCTTTCTTAGCATAAAATTTCAAAACCATATCGAAAACAACCGGCGAAAATGTGAATTCCATATAAACCCTAACGAGCTCGTCCTAAACAAAAAGCACATTGTAGTTATTCTTACAAAAATCAACCAATTCATTCAAATACGACCTCGTTTCATTGTACATTCGAGCTCTAGACAAAATGTGAACAATCTTACGATAAGACTTAACGTTAAGTCTAAATGTTTTTTGCTTAAAGGCTAATTCGAAAAACCCTAAACAAGTGCTAGGGTTTAAACAGAGTTTTCTGAGAATGGAGTCAACGAGTCCGTCGGAGAAGTCGAAGGAGAGGTTGGATATGGCGTTGTGTCGTTGGAGTACGAGGAGGAGGGAGATTCGATCGGTTAATTTGAGCCGAGTTAGCTTGGATTCGCTCCGATGAAGGGGACAAGACACGTGGAGGAATCTGATTGGGTGGAGAGGAGAGAGAAGGAGAGGAGTGGAGTACCTGAGCATTGGAGGAGGAGGAGAATGATCCGATGATGTAGGTTTTGGTTTGCAAAGAGAGTTTGTGTTGTGTCTGTACCATCATAGTAGGCTTCGAAAATCACAGCTCTTCAATTTGGACTTGGTTTGTGTTTTGCATTTTTAGGACTCAAAAGAAGTAGAAGTGTGTGAGTGTGAGACTGGAAGTCTTGTTTGAAAGTAGAGAAAGCTGTCTGCTATGTTCATTTCCCTTTTGGGAATTTTTTTTATTTTTTATTTTTTCTGTTGTTAGTTGGTTTTTTATTTTTATTTTTATTTTTTGTGTTTTGAGCCTTTAGATAATTTTGCGTGTGGCCTGGGCCTCAATTTGGGCTTTTGTTTTTCATGCTACCCACCCATGTTTGATGGGTGGGCTTTGGACACAAACCAGCAGACTAGCCACATTTAGGGATTGAGATCTGATGCACCATGCAATACCTTCTTCAAATCAAAAGTTAAAAAGTTAACTTTTAATATCAACCATTGAATCAAGGAAGTTGAAAATGTAAAAAAAGTTTAGAGTTAAAAAGGTAAAAAATGTTTATTGTACCGGATCTTGATCACATCATAGTAATCTCACATTGGCAATTTCAACCGAGATTCAACTACATTAATGTCCCACATGGTTACAAGTTACAATTTTATGTTACTATCAGGTACGTCCTTGAATCACCCTTTTATTCCATTTTATTCTAAATTTAACTCATTTAGTCCTTTTTAATCTAAAAAGGATAAAACTGAAGGTGGTTATACCATGTTTTTAAAATTCAAAAAAAAAAAAAAAATTGGTGCAGACTACAAAAAATTGGAAGAATGCCTCTAAACACAGTACTTGTTTAAAGTATGCAATCCACACTCCCTTTCTCTCTATTCGAGATTTTAAAAAAAAATTGGGGGGTATTTTTAATTTTCTTCTTAGTCATCTAAAGAAAGTTAAGGTGTGTTTAGATACCGCTTATTTTGCTGAAAACTGAAAACACTGTAGCAAAATAATTTTTAAATGTGTGAAAAGTGCCGTGAGACCCATTTTTAATAAAAGTTTTGTTGAAAAAAGAGGTTTGTAGGTCCCGTGAACAGTGCACAGACCCACTGAAAATGCCACCACGCGCTTCCAAAAAAAAAAAAAAAAAAAGGAAACACAAACGCGTCCTTTTCATCAGTACCCAAACGGGTACTAATTAGTATAAATATTTTACATTTTAGAGGAGGTGAGTGTAATAACAAAAAAATTCATGGGAGGTCATTGTATAACAAAAAAGTGACTTGTAGAAAAGTTGAAGTATAGCGTTTAATGCTACTGCTCTCACGTTGCGCCACATTAACTGCCATGTCATTTTTTTTAAAATATAATTTGTCCTACAATTTTAAAATGGTTTTTACAATTTTCAACCCTATAAATGCAGCCCACTACTTATTTATTTACTTCCACTATCACCCTATAATAAATCCAACCCACTACTTATTTATTTATTTCCACTATCACCCTATAATAAATCTGTATAATTAATTCAGCTCATTTCTTATTTATTTAGTCTTACTATCAAGTCTAACCCAAAGCCTTTTTAGTTCAGCTTTAAGGTTTTGTGTGAGCCTTTTCAGCTTAAAAAAAAAAAAAAAGTTAAAGCCTTTCAAGCTTTAGGGTTTTTTTTTCCAATTTTCCTATAATTGTTTTTAACATTTATTTTTTTAATATTTATACTTCTTCAATCTTTCTCTCTCCCTTACCATTTCATCTCCCCACTACTTCCACATTAATATCATTCTTCCTCTTTTCTTCCATCTTCCTTTATTTTTGTCTCTTCTTATTCACACCTTCTTACTATAAATTTGTCACTATCTCTTCTATTCTATGCAGAGTTTTCCCTCACAAAAAAAAAAAGAAAATGTTTATCTCTCTCTCTCTCTCTCTAAATTTTTTGGTGGATTTTGTTTTATTTTTCTTGCATCTCTACTTTAGGATTGATAATTTTTTATATTCTTTAAAACTCTATTTTGGGCTAATGCTATTTAGTTTTGTTTTTTTAAATTATTGTTGTTGTTGTTTTTTTTATTGTTTTATTTATTATCTTTGATTGTTAAATGTTATCCTACTGCGTTTTAAAAAATTAAATATAGCATATAAAAATATAATATTATTCTATTACATAGCATGATTTGGATAATTTGGTATTTATTCTGTTACATATTATGATTTTTTATAATGCTCAATTTAAATGTTAAAATGAGACTTTACTAATTTTTGTTTATTTTCTAATCCTTTGTGGTGAACAAAGTACTCTTAATAGTTGTATTAGAAGTACTCTATATGTCATTCATTTAAAGAAAAGTAAAGGTTAGTCAAACGAAAATAATCGGATAGGTGACAAATTTTAACTTTTGCAATTTTATTTTTATTTTTATTATTATTTTATAACAATGCATGTATAGAAATTTAATTCTTAGATTTTGCTAATAATTATTTATTTGATAATATGTTTTAGGTGGCCAAAATTATAATTTCTACAAAGAAAATAACCTTAATAAATTACCAAAAACAAAATTTTATCCTAATATTGGTTCAATTAATCATTGTTAAGTTTTATTAATTTTTTTTAGTTTTCGTTTTTTTGGTGTTTTGGATTGTTCCTATATTACATTTATGATTGTTCCTATAATAAATAAAAATATAATTACGAAATACATTACTTATTATTAGATTAGTTTAAATTGTAAAAAAAATAATAATAATAAAACTACCATAAAAATAATTATCACGTGTAACGCGCGGGTTTGTGGTTAGTAATAATTAAAAGTTGAAGTGTGATATTTATTATTATTACGCTTCTATTAAGCCACATTAGCGCAGCATTTCATTTCATTCAATCTAATTCGGTCCTATTACAATTATTATATTGTATTTTTCTATGCTTTGTGAGATTTTGTGACTATTGTAATACCAATAACAAAGGAAAATATAAATAAATAAATAAAAATTAATGTTCATTAATATGATATTTAATGTGGTTAACACTTGTGTAAGTCACAATAAAAGAAAGCTCATGCATGATCATTGCCCTTGTCATGTATGTCCTAAGATCACCTAACTAATAATGGAACTTGTCATTACTCGAATCTACAACTCTTTGACATGCAAATGTAATGAGTCACAAGGACTTTTTACCACTAAACCATGCCTCTCAAGTGGTGACCATATATATTGTATTATATGCCATATAGGTGCTACGATTTGATATCATTTTTGGAGGAGTTCAGTGCCTTTGAACAAATTAATAAGTTTTCGATAATACAAGAAGAAGTGACTCTTATGTAGCTCGCAGGGTTCAGTGATTTTTTGCTCTATTTTGTCAGGCTCCAATTTTTTTTTTTTAATAGAAAAGCTAGTATATATTATAGGATGCATCAAAAATCATCTCTGAAACATAAATATTATTATTAGATTCGGAATAAGGTCGAACGTCATGAATCCAGTGTAGGCTCTTTCTACATAACACACATCAATATCAAGCAGGCCAAAAAAAAAAAAAAACAAAAAAAAAAAAAAAAAAAAAACAAAACGCAGCCAGTGAGCATGTACTAGGCAACAATTTAGACCATGTTCACCGAATATCATGAGTTATGAGTTATGACCCACGTATATTTTCGGGGTCTTTGCCTCATCTCGATGACTATGAAAACTGTAATATATATATATATATATATATATATATATATATATATATATATATATATATATGCGCATAACAAGGCTCTTGACATTGAATCAAACATACAAATATTAGATTATATGGGAATTCTATTCTAGTATGATGGGATAGTTCCTATTTTATTGGTACATGACAATGAATTCATACACACTTAACACCTGGCTAGATGGTGAAAGTATTCTTAAGCTTTAAATTTCATAGTAAAAGTAAAACTCTTATCTTCTTGATGACAGAGTTTACATATTAAATTTGACAAACCCTTTGTCCTTTTGTATCAAATAATTACGTGGTCAACTCTTTAAAATCTATGATTGATTGTCACATAAGTCACATGTTTCTAGTTATTACAGATGTCCAAACCTTATCAAATGGGGAATACATAATTACAAACTGATCAATCCTCATCTCACAACAATTATGTCTACGTAATGACAATATGTCTCTCAACCAAAGCAAGGTGTTGGGTTTGAAACAATGTGGAATATAGTTCATCATGTCAACAATTTGATTTGTCAATAATCAAAAAAAGAAAAGAAAAGAAAGCAAACTAGTCAACCTGATTGAGTGGCCGGTTTAAGACGAATATATGCACGCTACCACACATTAAATCATTCTAAACTAGACGCAATTTGCAAAGCAAGCATGTACGAAGGGCCGGCACAAACTTAGAATAACATATATTTTCTTGTCTAGAACTGTTGTCATATTGTCTATTTTCTCACCATAAATTGATGGATCATACTAGAAGAGAGTTTGTGCTTCAAGAGTTGATTTTTCGGACCCAATAAGAAGGGTTGCTACTAGCCAAATTTGTGATTAGTAAAAACTTTATAGTTATCAAACCTCTTCTATATTTATCCTCAAAAAGTCTCAAACTCTCATCCACCTTGTAGCCAATTTCTCCACAGGAACATTAATTCACACCATGAATCATATTCTCCTCAGTGTTTGTATACTCAGTTTTCTCACTTCACAAGTCAGTTCTCAACCGAACTATTCAGGAAATTCAGTACAAAATTGCACCAACAAAGATGATGAGGGACCTTCTCCAGCCTTCCTTCACACCTTCAATGGCAACTGACGAGGGTAAAATCCATTAGGGTGATAGACCTGAGTTTTGATTTACTGATATTGATGTTCGAAGTGGACGGATCCGTAGAAGATGGGAACTTAGTGATCGGGTACACATGTCATTAATAAGTGTAACTTGCGTTACACGCATTGTTGGGATATGCAGAAACTCAATGGGAATAGAATCTCGATATAAAAGAGATTCCGCAATGTTCGCCCAATCAATGACAAAGTTTTATATGGAAAAGACTTCTTACTCAAGGAAAGAAGGTCGGTTCTACACTACTATAAAAACCCCAAAGGCTCCCACAGAAAAGGTACGCATACTATTCCCCAACTCTGGCATTCTAGCGTTGTGAGCATCTACTAACTTAACCTTCGAAGGATCCTTGGCCGGTACCACACCGGTATCCTTTCAAGGTTTTTCTTGTTTTTTGTTTGCAGGTTGTATAGAGCGCGAAGGAAGAGAACTCTGCAGCTTACTGACGATAAATTGAGCATCATCAGTTGGCGCCGTCTGTGGGAAAGGCAAAGAAAAGTCATTACTTTGTGCTTTTAGGAAAAAAAGTTGCATGGTACTCACAGGCTCGACGGCAACCACAACAAACGATCAAGGGGAGACGCACACGACAGCCCTCGAAAGGCAAGTTCAAACCCTAGCAGCAGTGGTAGAACGCCTTACGAAACGTAACAACGACCTAGAAGAAGAACTGCAACAGAGAGACGTAACACTCCATACCCAGGAGGAAGAACATGAGGCCAGCAACACTGAAAGGAGAACCCAGCACGGGCCAGAAGGGAGTAATGCCCATAGCAGGCCCAAACGACAGGATACAAATCGACCATCAACTGCGGAGCAGGTCCCGTCTAGCGTAGTGGCAGAGATGCAGATGATGAAAGAGCACATGGATTTTATGATGAACGTTCTCAAAGGACGGGTATCTAACGACCTGGACGACCTAGTTCATCGAACGGATTCTCCATTCACGGTGTCCGACAATTCATACCCTCTCCCTCAGAAGTTCCGCATGCCTTAGATCGAAAGCTATGACGGATCCAAAGACCCGTTGGATCATCTGGAGACCTTTAAGACGTTGATGCATCTACAGGGAGTAGCGGATGAAATTATGTGTAGGGCTTTCCCTACAACATTAAGAGGTTCCGCAAGGGTTTGGTTTAGCAGGTTAACACTTGGCTCCATCAGCACTTTTAAGGAGTTGAGCACTCTTTTCACCTCGCATTTTATAGGAGGGCACAGATACAAGAAATCTACGGTGTGCCTGATGAATATTAGGCAACGGGAAGATGAAACGTTGAGGTCATACATTGCCCGCTTTAACAAAGAAGCGCTTTCAATAGACGAAGCGGACGACAAAATACTTGTAGCCGCATTTATGAATGGACTGCGGAAGGGTAAATTTCTATTCTCCCTGTACAAGAACAACCCAAAGACCATGTCTGATGTACTATACAGGGCGACCAAGTACATGAACACGGAGGATGCACTCTCGGCCTGAGATGAGAAGCCCTCCAAGAAAAGAGAAAGACAGGACGACGTACATCAAGATAGGGGACGAAAAACGGCAAGGACGAGAGGGAAACGAGAAGAGAGGCGCCCTAAACCTCTAGCTGGGAGGTTTACACACTTCATACCGTTTATAGCCCCGATAGACCAAGTCTTGATATAGATTAAAGACGAGGGAGCCCTCACTTTTCCAGGAAAGCTGAAGGGAGATCCCAATAAAAGGCCTCGGGACAAATATTTCTGCTTTCACAGAGACCACGGCCATGACATGGCGAACTGCTATGACTTGAAGCAGCTGATAGAAGCACTCATACGGCAAGGGAAGCTACAGAGGTTCGTTAGCAGGGAAAGAACAAACCCACCACAAGAAAAGATTCCATGACAAGAAAGCGAGCATCCAAGACCACCTCTAGGGGACATAGGATGATTGTAGGGGGCACGGCGACGTCTGGCTCGTCGAAAAAGGCTCGAAAAACTTATCTCAGAACCATCCAAAACGTTCAAATGACGAGCTTCGTTCCTAGGAAAGAACAGGACGAAACACCCGTCATTGGGTTCTCAGAGAACGACGCTCGACGTCTTCACCACCCACACGACGATGCACTTGTAGTTAGCATACAAGTGGGAGACTACAATGTGCATCGGATCTTGATTGACAACGGAAGCTCCGCTGATATCCTCTACTACCCAGCTTTCCAGAAGATGATGATTGGTAAAGAGCGGCTGACTCCAACAAACGCTCCCCTCGTTGGGTTTGGGGGAACCAAGGTATATCCCCTCGGTGCAATTACTTTACCAGTCATGATCGGTGATTACCCTCAGCAAATTACAAAAGACGTCACGTTTATTGTGGTCGATTGCTTGTTAGCGTACAATGCCATAATTGGACATCCCACTCTTAATTCATGGAAGGCCGTAACTTCGACCTACTACTTAATGCTCAAATTCCCCACTAAATACGGAATAGGAAAACTGCGTGGGGACCAGGTCATCGCTCGAGAATGTTACGTGACGATAATTGAAATGGATGACCAGATGCAGGCTATGAACATCGAAGAACAACGGACGATGGCCGAACCTGTTGAAAGCTTTGGGAAATACAATTAGACGACTTAATTCCGGAGCGAACAACCCGAATTGGCACCTTTGCCAGCCCAGCGATCCTGCAAGCACTAGAAGTGTTTCTTAAGGCAAATCGAGACGTTTTTGCATGGAGTCATGAAAACATGCCAGGGATTGATCCCTCCGTCATGGTCCATAGGTTGAATGTGTCTTCCACCTTTCCACCGGTTCGTTAGAAAAAGCGTGTTTTCACGCGAGAAAGAGACTAAGCTATAGCAAAAGTAGTCCGCAAGCTGCAAGAAGCGAACTTCATCAAAGAAGTCTACTGCCCTCATTGGTTGGTAAACGTCGTGATGGTTAAAAAGGCCAACGGGAAATGGAGGATGTGCGTAGATTTCACAGACTTAAACAAAGCCTGTCCAAAAGACAGTTACCCTCTCCCAAGAATTGATACTCTAATCGATTCAACTGCGCAACATCAGTTGCTGAGTTTCATGGATGCCTTATCCGGGTACAATCAGATTAAGATGGACGAGGTGGATTAGGAAAAGACCTTGTTCATAACAAGTCAAGGTCTCTTTTGTTACAGAGTGATGTCGTTTGGCCTCAAGAATGCCGGAGTGACTTACCAGAGACTCATGAACAAAATGTTCGCAAAACAGATTAGAAGGAACGTTTAGGTGTACGTAGACGATATGCTGGTTAAAAGTCGAAAGGAAGGAAACCATTTGGACGACTTCAAAGAAACTTTCGACACCCTTCGAGTACAACATGAAGCTTAATCCAAACAAATGCGTATTCGGGGTAACAGCTGGAAAGTTTTTATGGTTCATGGTGTCCCATAGGGGGATTGAAGCTAACCCAGATAAGATCCGCGCGGTATTAGAAATGACACCCCCAAAGAATGTGAAAGAAGTATAAAGCCTTAACGGAAAGGTCGCTGCGTTGAATAGATTCGTTTCAAGAGCGACAGACAAATGCCTACCCTTCTTCCGAACATTGAAGAAATCCTTTGAGTGGACGGAAGAATGTCAACAGGCGTTTGAAGATCTTAAAGCCTACCTTTCTTCCTCTCCACTGCTGAGTCCAACAAGAGAAGGTGAAGAGTTGTTCTTATACCTCGCCCTGTCACTAGCTGCCATCAGCGCAGCCTTGATCCGAGAAGAAGGCAAGATTCAAAAACCTGTGTACTATACTAGTCGTGCATTTCGTGGAGTGGAAGAACGATACTTGCCGATTGAAAAGCTCGCCTTCGCCTTAATCACGACGGCCCGAAGACTTAAGCCCTACTTCCAGGCTCACACTATCATTGTCCTGACGGACAAACCATTAAGAAGAGCCTTGAGCAATCCCGAAGCAGCTGGAAGGATGGCACTATGGGCAATTGAGTTGAGCGAGTTTAATATACAGTACCGTCCACGAACAGCCATGAAGGGACAAGCAGTGGCCGACTTTATTGCAGAATTTACAAGTCCAGCGGACCAGGGGGTAGAGGAGCATCCTCTATGGAATGTCTACACTGACGGCTCGTCGAATAAGCAAGCTGGTGGAGCAGGCATCGTACTTCGATCTTCGGAAGGCGACGAAGTGGAATGCATGATTCTCCTCAACTTTCCTACGACGAATAACGAAGCAGAGTATGAAATTGCAGAATTGGATCTCGCCAAAGCCGCCGATGCCACCAATGCAATTGTCCACTATGATTCATAGATAGTCACCAATCAGGTAATCGGCCAGTATGAATGTAAGGGCACACGGATGAAGATGTACTTGGACTAGGCGAAAAAGAAGATGTGCAACTTGCAGGCTCAGATAGTGCAGATCCCAAGAAAGGAGAATGAGCAGGCAGATCGGCTAGCCAAGACCGCATCAGCAGAACATATGATCGTCCATGATAAGGTACTTTCTTTTGTTCAACTTTCACTTGCAATTGATAACATAAACATACATGAGGTAGGTACTAAGAGTAATTGGACCATGCCTATAATCACCTACCTGAAGGAAGGCATGCTACTAGATGCTAAAGAGGCTGCTAGGAAGATGAAGTTCCAAGTGGCGCGGTTCATACTGATCAATGATGTCCTATACAAAAGAGGGTTCTCACGCCCATACTTGAGATGCCTGGGTCCCAAGAAAGCGGATTATGTAATGAGGGAAGTACATGAAAGAGTCTGCGGGAACCATTTAGGGTCGCGATCGTTAGTTCACCAGACAGGACAGTAAAAAAAAAATTAATTATTATATTGATGAATAATGTATTTACCTGGGCAAGGTTGAAGAGGTCCGTCTCACCCATTGCCTCCGTCATATGGTTTCCAAGGTCTTCATAGTCTTCTGACGTTATGATTGAAGACAGCTTCTCCAAAGCATACTTGGAATCCTCGCGGAGGAGGACGGGTGGCTTCTCTACATTGGGAACTTGGCCACCCGTCATCAGGCCCTTTCCTTTGCTGTGTTTGACGGGGACTGTTTTCTTTGCCTCAGCCTCGAGACCCACGACGGTTTCAGTCGTGACCTTTGTCTTTTTGGTGTGGCGGTCGGTCTCCTGGCCGGGTTTTCTTTTGTTGATGGGCAGCTTGGGGGCGTCAGTTCCACTCGTCTGGCCACCCTTCTTCCTGGCAGCTGCCTGCTGCTTAATAATAACTCTCCTCTTAGTATCGTCCATTTCTGCAAAGGAAGACGGTATATAAGTTAATGACTTTGAAAATGAAACTAAGTGTAATACTCAAGTGAATGGACTTACGTGCTCGAACTTGTTTCTCGTATCGTTTTGCTTTCTCAGACGGTTCAAGTCCGTCACAATGCCAATAGATGGTTTCAAGGCTTACCAATTTAGCCCAAGATCTGTCTTCCAATTTAGTTTTTTGAAAAATCTTCTCCAAAAAACTCTATTGCTCAAGTGTAACTTGAGGACAGTCTTGAGCTGCAGAAAGAAGACGGTTAGAAATCAACAGGGCATATGATTTGCAAAACAAGGAAGAGGACGGATGCATACCAGATGGGGGGAATACACCCCATGTTGTGTCAACTGGCATGAACTCAGTCTCACTAGGACGACACATCCACTCATTACCGTCCATAAAAAAGTACCTAGACTTCCAGTCCCTATTGGAATCTGGAGTATCACTCACTAGTCTTAGTAATGGACTCCTCGCTACAAAACTATACATTCCTTTTGATTTTGTTATTTCAACTGGACAGTAGCAATGGAGGAACTCTTCTACTGTTAGTCTTTTCTTCCCTTTGGACATTGCTCCGTACAGAACCTCTACTTCCAGGAAAACCCTCCATGCATTTGGGAAAACTTGGTTGACGGACAGTCCTAGATAGTGGAGGAGGTGACGGTGTAGTTGACTCAAGGGAAACCTCAACCCAGCCTTGAGCATTTGCTCATAAATCCCGACACCCTTAACACCGTAGTAATAACACTTCTCTGATTTATTAGGTAGACGGAGGGGTATGTTGACAGGTATCTGGTACTTATTTCTTAGTGTTTTGAAGTGGGATTCCTTAATTGAGGATGTAAAATCATTCATCGTCCATAGTGAAAGCATTATGAACTTCCTCATCCCATCAGAGTCTATGACGAATTGGATTTGTGGTTCGTTTTCCCCTAGACCATCACTAAGGTTACTTTCGGTCCTATCACTACTTGAGGAAGAAGAGGTGGTAGATGAACTCTCTTCACTTGAAGTGTCAGGATCTCTTGGACCTGACGGGTGAACTTTATCGTAGCCTGTTTCGTCGCGGACGAACGATTAGTTACTGAACGCATTAGACATCTGTCACTTACATGTGACGGGAAACCCTAAGTTTAACTAGTCTAAAGATATTTGACAGTGATAAAAATGAATGAATTGATAATAAATACTTACCGGTTGCGTTCGCTGTTGGAGAATGAACTTGACGGATGTACGAACGTGACGGATAAGCAGGATTGACGGATCAAGCTTTTTGGCTAGGTGAACGGATGCGCTCTGATCGTTTGATTTCAGTGAAAAGTGAAAAATGAGGGAGGAAAAGGGAGGCTTATATATGAGGAGTAGCGCGGAAGGCGAAGGGACGCCTCGTTCTTGACGCATAATCATTAAATTGATGACACGTGTCCTACATGATTAATTACTCAACATTAATTACCGTATGGCAGCATATCAAGTCAGGTCTCTCTCATTGAAAAATGAAACCGTCATCTCATTAGTCCGTCTCCTGTGGGGTCACGGACTAATGGGATAAGGGGGCAACTGATGAGGGTAAAATCCATTAGGGTGATAGACCTGAGTTTTGATTTACTGATATTGATGTTTGAAGTGGACGGATCCGTAGAAGACGGGAACTTAGTGGACGGGTACACATGTCATTAATAAGTGTAACTTGCGTTACACGCATTATTGGGATATGCAGAAACTCAATGGGAATAGAATTTTGATATAAAAGAGATTCCGCAATGTTCGCCCAATCAATGACAAAGTTTTATATGGAAAAAACTTCTTACTCAAGGAAAGAAGGTCGGTTCTACACTACTATAAAAACCCCAAGGGCTCCCACAGAAAATGTACGCATACTATTCCCCAACTCTGGCATTCTAGGGTTATGAGCATCTACTAACTTAACTTTCGGAGGATCCTTGGCCGGTACCACACCGTTATCCTTTCAAGGTTTTTCTTGTTTTGTGTTTACAGGTTGTATAGAGCGCGAAGGAAGAGAACTCTGTAGCTTACTGACGATAAATTGGGCATCATCAGCAACCAATCCTGCAAAGCGTTCCTCATCTTCATATCTCAGCCTCCTTATAACTCAGTTACCAACATTTCAAATCTCACAACCTTAGAACCAAGTGAGCTTGCTAAAATCAACAATGTCACAAGGAAAGTAATGTTTCCCACAAATTCAGAGGTAGTAGTTCCTGTCAATTGTTATGGTCAAGGTCAGTACTACCAGTCCAACACCACATATATCTTGAAGCCCAATGACACATATTTCATCGTAGCAAGTAACACATACCAGGGATTATCCACTTGTGATTCTCTTATGCATGAGAATCCATACCATCAATTAAACTTATTTCCTAATATGGTATTGCAAGTTCCACTTAGATGTGCTTGTCCTACAACACATCAAATTGCAAATGGCACAATGTGTCTGCTAACTTATTTGGTCAACTGGGATGATAACATTCCTGATATTGCTGATAGATTTCATGTTAGCACAAAAAGCATACTCGAAGCAAATGGGTTTCCAGATGAAAATCCAAATCTTACTCTTTCCACAACAATTCTAATTCCTCTGCCAACTGAACCTTCAAGCTCAGAGACCATAACTCACCACCAAAAACCTGTCATGTCAGGTTCATTTTATAATTCCAAAAACAAAAGAAAAGTGTATATAGTTCTTGCAATTAGTCTTTTGCTAGTCCTCAGTGTCATTCTAGCTGTTGTATTTCTATTTCATAAGAAGATATTTAGGGGGTTTTGGCAAAGGGTTGCAAAGACATCACAGTACTAGGAAGGCAATCAAACGCTAGTCTCCGTGTAGAAATTGCAGACTTTGGACAAGCTTTGAAAGTTTTCGAGTTCAATGACATAGAGAAAGCCACGGGAAATTTCAGCAATGAGAATCGAATAAAGGGTTCCATGTATCGCGGGGTTTTTTGGCCAGAAGATCTTTGCTGTCAAGAACATGAGTAGAGAAGCAACTGAGGAAGTGAAAATGCTGAAGAAGATCAACCAGTTTAATCTGATAAAGCTTGAGGGTGTCTGCAAAAAACATGGAAGCTACTATCTTGTTTTAGAGTACATGGAAAATGGATATCTAAGAGAATGGCTAAATGAAAACAAGTCCAAAGATAGAGGGAGCTGGAATAAGAGAATTCAGATTGCTTTGGATGTTGCCAATGGACTGCATTATCTTCACCACTTCACTGAACCTCCCCCTATATTCACATGGATGTTAAGAGCAGCAATATTCTTCTAAACAGTGACTTGCGTGCCAAGATTGCAAATTTTGGTCTTGCAAGAGCAACAATGAGGGAAACAAGCAGTGGGGAGCTAGCAAGAGATGTTGTGGTGACTAGGGGTTATATGGCACCTGAGTATGGAAAGGCAGGGCCAGTGACTCCAAAGGTTCTATGCCTATGGAGTGCTAATGCTGGAATTGATTACAGGGAAAGATGCTAATTTTATACAAGATGGAATGGAAGAACAACTTTCTGCTGCAATAGTATCCACCATGGAAGCAAAGAACCCAGAAGCTGAGCTTAGTCTGCTTGTTGATCCTACATTGGATGGAAATAACGGGACAGACTTTCTTCTGAGAATGGTTGAACTAAGTGTAGCCTGCTTGACCCAAGAACCAGCTAGGAGGCCAACCATGTGGGAGATAGTGTCCACTTTGCTAAAAATTCAGGCGGATTTGGAGAGAACAGAATCATTCTATGCTGGCTTTATTACATTTTAGGGAGAGTGATGCTAGTTAGAGAGTAGAATTTATCACAGTCTATCAAAATTTGTTTCTTTGCACACCAATCAAGCCAATATTTTGATTATTGTGCTCTTGTTATTAATTCATCATCAATTATTTGCAATAAATAAAAACAAACGCTTTTCTGCATATCAATCCTTGCAAGCTTATGTATGATGAGTGTAAATTTAAATTTTCTTAAGGCAAACTGTATCCTGAAAAAAAATGAGGCTATACTTTCTTTATTTAGGAGAAAAAAAATAGTAAACCAAATAGACTATAAGAATCTAATACTATCAGGGAATAACAAAAAACAGAGAGCAAGAGAACAAGAAAGATGAGGAATTTATGATTGTATTAGCATAAAATGATTCTGTACCACAAGATTACATTTATACAAGAAAAATTAGGCTAACTGACTTGTTAAGCTCTAACTAACTAAGCACATTATACGGAACTCGTGTGAGAGCTAGTTACAAACAGTTGTTGCACGTGTGAACACTAAAAAGATAAATAAAGAAATAAGAAGAAAACGATTTGTAGCTTTGCTATATGTACAAAATGCTTTATCTGTCGTATAGCCTGTGTTTACTTCCTCTCATCTGATGCTTGTATCTGGTTCTTCTTCTTGCTTTCATGTGTTGAACTTTGACAGTCCTCCTCAAGATGAGAACCAGAACTATGAATGTTAACTATGTTCATCTTGGTAAGTAAGTATTTGAGTTGTTGACCACTTAAAGCTTTAGTAAGCAAATCTGCCAACTGTGTGTGTGTGGGAGTATAAAACAATCTTACAACCTTTTCTTGCACTTTATCTCTAACCAAATGCCAGTCTACTTCTATGTGCTTAGTTCTTTCATGAAAAACAGGGTTTTCTCCAATGTGAATGGCTGCTTGATTATCACAGAAAAGTAAAGCAGGCTGTGGGTGATAAATTTTCAAATCCTTCAACAAAACAAGTAACCATGTCATCTCACATACTGTCACTGCCATGGCTCGATATTCTGCTTCAGCAGATGATCGGGATACTATAGACTGCTTTTTAGACTTCCATGATATCAAGGAATTTCCCAAAAATACACAAAATCCAGTAGTGGACCTTCTTGTATCTACACAGGAAGCCCAATCAGCATCTGTGTAAGCCTTTAACTGCAGATCAGATCTGGTTGATAACAAAATGCCTTGGCCAGGACACCCTTTAATGTATTGAAGGACTTTATAAGCTGCATCTAAGTGTGGTTTCCTGGGCTTAGAAACAAATTGACTGAGTTTGTTCACTGCATAACCTATATCTGGTCTAGTTATGATAAGATATAATAATCTTCCCACCAGTCTTCTATACATCCCTGGATCAGAAAGTAGTTTGCCATGAAACTTACTTAATTTCAGGTTTTGCTCCATTGGCACCTTACTAGGTTTGCATGCCATCATACCTGCTTCCTTCAAAACTTCTAGAGCATACTTCCTTTGGCAAATGGAAATGCCCTTATCTGATCTTGCCACTTCAAGTCCAAGGAAATACTTTAGAACTCCAAGATCTTTGAGTTTGAATTCCTGATCTAATGAAACCTTCAGTTTATCAACAGCTTGAATGTCATTGCTAGCAATTAATATGTCATCTACATAGACAAGTAATGCTATGAATGAGTTATTGAACCTCTTAGTAAACAAAGAGTAGTCTGCCCTGGACTGCTTGAAACCATACTTTAATAAGGTATTTGAAAATTTGGAATACCATTGCCTTGAGGCCTGATTAAGGCCATACAAGGATTTGTTGAGCTTGCACACTATATTGGCCCCCTTACTGTGAAAGCCTTGAGGAAGCTGCATATATACCTCTTCATGTAAATCACCATGGAGAAACGCATTATTGACATCCAACTGGCTCAAATGCCAGCCTTTCACAGCAGCAATGGCAAGGAGAGTTTTGACAGTGGTCATCTTAGCAACAGGAGAGAAAGTCTCAGTAAAGTCCAACCCCTCTTGTTGAGTAAACCCCTTTGCAACCAGCCGTGCCTTGTATCGTTCCATAGACCCATCAGCTTTGTACTTCACCTTATAGACCCATTTACAACCTATAACCCTTTTATGAGGAGGCAAAGGAGTAAGGGTCCAAGTATTGTTGGATTCTAAGGCATTGATCTCAGCTATCATGGCATCTTGCCATTTTGGATTAGTAACAGCCTCGTGATAGAACTTAGGCTCAGGAATAGTAGCAATAAGAGAACAATAAAGGGAATAGGAAGGTGACAATTTTGAGGAGTCTAGATAATGAGATAAGGGATATTTTGTACCTGAAGTAATGGGAGCAGAACCAGAACCAGGCCTGTTGGGAAGAGTGGAATGAGCATAATCATCACAAGTAACACTACTGCATTTATAATCTTGTAAGTAAGTTGGAGGTTTGGAAATTCTAGCAGATTTCCTTAAAGGGGGATTAGAGGGGAGTGATGAAGAAGAAGAATCTGCAAAATTGGCAGGAAGTGGATTGAAATCTGTAGAAACACTAGGAACAGAAACATCAGGCAAAGGTAAAGCTGGTTCAGAAGTGCTAGAATCAATAGAAATGTCTGTGTGTAAAGAAGGAAAGGATTCAGGAACAAGGGGAGATGTAAAGTCAGGTCCAGTAACAACTGAAGGAAAGATGTGAGGTAAAGAAAGAGAAGAATGAGGAGAATATGTAGCAGAAGCAAAAGGAAACACAGTCTCATGGAAGATAACATCTCTAGAGAGAAAAATTTTCTTGGTGAGTAAGTTGAGAAGTTTGTAACCCTTGACACCAAAGGGATACCCAAGAAAAACACAAGGTGTGGATCTAGGCTCAAACTTATTTCTGGTGTGGGATAAAGTGGAGGCAAAGCATAGACATCCAAAAACCTTCAAGTGATCAAATGATGGGAGTTGACCATAAAGCTTCTCAAATGGTGTTTTATTTTCTAAAATTAAAGTAGGCAATCTATTGATGATGTACACAGCAGTTAAAACACAATCACCCCAGTAAGAAATAGGCACATTTGACTGAAATTTCAATGCTTTAGCTATGTTAAGAATATGTTGGTGTTTCCTCTTCACAACTGAGTTTTGTTGTGGAGTAGCAACACAAGAATGTTGGTGGATTATACCATGACTAGCATAGAAATCTTTTAGGAAAAATTCTGGAGCATTGTCAGTCCTAATGGCTTTAATGTGGATATTGAACTGTGTACATATCATCTTATAGAAAGACATCAATAGAGGCCTAGTTTCAGATTTAGATTTCATGAGATATACCCATGTAGATCTAGTGGCATCATCTACAATAGTAAGGAAATATTGAAAACCATCATGAGTAGCTTTGACAAATGGCCCCCAAACATCACAATGAATAAGATCAAAAGCATTAGAAGAAATATGATTAGAACAAGGGAAGGGAAGTCATTTCTGCTTAGCAATAGGACAAACAATGCAATCTTTATTACTGTGTAAAGATGGTACATCAGCTAAACAGTGATGTAAAGCTTGAAGCTTATCATCAGACACATGGCCTAGCCTAAGATGCCAAAGATATGGCTTAGAAACAGCAGAAACAGAATTGATAAAAGACTTGAAAACTGACTGTAGAGTAGAAGAAACTTCTGAATCAGAATCACAAATGCTTGAGGATTGCAGCAGGTATAGATTGTGATGTAGTTTACCCACTCCAATCGTTTTCCAACAAATAAGGTCCTGTATAAAGCAATAATGGGATAGAAAAACAAGGCAACAAGATAGAGACTTGGTCAATTTACTCACTGATATGAGGTTGAAAGTAAAGGTTGGTACACAAAGCACATTCTTAAGAAGTAAAGTAGAAGTGACTTGAATGGTACCTATGTGAGTAACAGTTACCTTCTCACCATTGGGTAATTGAACAAAAGTACCAACACAACTAGTAATTTTAGTGAATAGGGTAAAAGAGTGAACTATGTGATCTGTTGCCCCAGTATCTAAAACCCAAGTTTCATTACCAAAAGCAGTTTTATTACTAGGATTTACAGCAAATATTGAATGCTCCATGCTTAGGCACATAGATTCTTGAAACAGTTCACAAGAATTACCTGAAAGTGCAGAATTGGCTGAATGAATTGCATCATTGGAAGTTGAAGCAGAAGCATGAGCACTTAACATTGACAGAAGCTGCTGGCATTGCTCTGAAGTAAATGGAAAAGAAGCAGTCTGAGGAGTGAAATCATTTTGAGCTTGATCTCCTCCAACTATGACCTGATTAGCCATAGATACTTTGCCCTTCTGCTTGTATCCTGGTGGAAAACCTACAAGCTTGTAGCACTTTTCCATCACATGACCAACTTTCCCACAATGGCTGCAAATAGGTCTTCCTTTTCCCCCATTACCTTTGATATTCTTGCCACCATTGCTAGAAAAATTCAAGCTTTGATTGAACCCTTGGTTCTTAACTGCTAAAACAGTAGACTCAACAGAAGGATTGACATTGAATCCTAAAGCTCTTTGCCTCTCTTCTTGAATGACCAAAGAAAAAGCTTTATCAAGAGAAGGAATGGGCTCCATCATCAAGATTTGAGTTCTAACTTGTGAATAGACATCATTCAATCCATTGAGGAATTGCATCAACGAATCTTGATGTTGAAAAGATGTAATTTTGTCATTGACTCCACGGGTACATTTACCACAAGCACAACACGGCAAAGGCCTGAAATTCAACAACTAATCCCAAGCTGTTTGAAGACCAGTAAAGAAGCTTGTTACTGTTGAATCTCCTTGCATGACCATGGATATCTGCTTCTGAAGCTGAGAAATTCTTGGTCCATTAGCCTGAGAAAAACGATTTCTGAGAGCATTCCAAACTTCAAGAGCCGTATCTCTGTAAATCACACTAGCTGTGATGTGAAGGGAGACCGAATTCAATATCCATGATGAAATCATGGAATTGTTCTTGGACCAAGCTAGCTTCTCAAGAGGCGTGACTGCCATAGAAGCAGTGATAGATCCATCCACGAATCTGAGTTTGCTTTTGGCATCCAAAGCCATTCGCATAGCTCTGGCCCATGTAGAGTAATTGTCCTCTGTTAAAGACTGAGAAACCAGAATCGCACCAGGTGATTCACTGTGGTGGAGAAAGAACGGGCTTCGCGGATCCTCCATTGGAGAAAGCTCACGATGAGTAGAAGTAGAAGAAGAAGAAGAAGAAGAGGAATTTTGGCTAGGGTTTGACGCCATTAACAGAGGCTCAAGCTCTGATACCATATAAGAATCTAATACTATCAGGGAATAACAAAAAACAGAGAGCAAGAGAACAAGAAAGATGAGGAATTTCTGATTGTATTAGCATAAAATGATTCTGTACCACAAGATTACATTTATACAAGAAAAATTAGGCTAATTGACTTGTTAAGCTCTAACTAACTAAGCACATTATACGGAACTCGTGTGAGAGCTAGTTACAAACAGTTGTTGCACGTGTGAACACTAAAAAGATAAATAAAGAAATAAGAAGAAAACGATTTGTAGCTTTGCTATATGTACAAAATGCTTTATCTGTCGTATAGCCTGTGCTTACTTCCTCTCATCTGATGCTTGTATCTGGTTCTTCTTCTTGCTTTCATGTGTTGAACTTTGACATAGACAATGGCATTGTAAGCTTGAAAAAGTATTTCAATAACAGCCTTTTTTTTGCCCACAAAGCCATTGTAATGCACGACCAACTATGTGGTCCACTCTGCAACTAAAATTTTCGCCTTAACAGATTTTTTACTAATGGCTCTTGAAGATGTGTAAATGTGTTACGAAAATTGTATTTTACAAAGATACAATTAGCCCTGACAAATTACGGCAGGGCCTTAACAACCACATATGGTAAGAATAAGAGTAGATGCACAATTGCCTCTACCTCAACAGCCATTTTGGTAACGAGATATAAAGTCTCGTTACCAGAAGCCTTTTTACAACAATTTATTGAGACTTTTGACACATGAATCTTTTGGTTTTAACAAATAGAGATGTCATTACTGAGAGTCTCATCACTTGACTAATAACTCACGGTATTTTTTAATAAAAAAGTCCAGAGTTGGAATTTCCCTAACTTAACTATCCATTTAAAGAAATAAATAAATAGTAAAGAGATGTCATTGGAAATAGTGGGTACGATATATGACTTTTTAGGGCAATGGTGTTGTCCTATAATCGCCTCAATAATTTAGGAAGCTCAAAATTTAAGTTTTGTAAGACTACAAACAAGACAAAAATCACTTATTATTGGTTGGGACTTGGGATGATCACATTCACATGATTGCTCTTTCATTGAACTAAATAATTTCTCTGAACACCTATATTAGAGGTTCTCATGAGTTCCCCCATACGAAATTTGTCCTATTTTAGATGATGTAAAGTTGTTAGCAATTTATATGTATAAAAAAAAAAAAAAGCTTGTTTGGTTAAGATGAGAGAGGCTAATTTGGCTGCCCCATTGTTTCAGGAAAATGGGATTTAATAATAGATACTTTTGTTTGTATTCTTTTAGAAGATCCAACTGAGTTTCTGTTAGCCTGTAGGAAAGGTGCCGTTTGTGGATTCTTTTAGAAGAGAATCCAACAGAGTTTCTGTTAGCCGGTAGGAAATTAAAGGTGACTCTATTTTTTAGGTAATGTTTTAGTGGAAGTAAGAGTTGTATTTTTACTGGATTGTCCTTTAATTTTGTTTTTATTTAAATATAAGGGTGTAGAAACACTTTTGAACCAAAAAATGAGGATTCTAAATAGAGAAAACCCCTTAAATAGTAATATAGATATAATAATAATATATATATTACAGTTTATCAGAGAAAATAAAATAAAATATTGATAATTTACAAAAATAAAATGAATTATTGATGATAAGTTAATAACATACGTTTACCTCTCGGAATTTCAATAATTTGCTGTTGATAATAATTTTTTTATAATTAATTTGAAGTGGGGAAGCTAATTAAAATTAGTGAAGAATTGATTCTATAAAAAAAAAGAAAAAAAAAGTGACGAATGCATGATGACGCAGGGTTTTACGGGTCATAATTTTGTTAGGGTGAACGCTTACAAGGAAATTTAAGATTATCAAAAGACATTACTCGTTGAGGAGTGGGGGGTTGGTTTTGTTGTCGTATTTGAAGATTTTTTTTTAAAGATAATTTTTTTAAATGTTTGATTTGGCAATGCTAAGTTGGCATCTTTTAGAAGTATAAACTCGTGGAAATCATTTCAATGTTAAAAATTGAAGGATTTTAAAAAGACAAATTTTAATTGCTAACAATAAATTATGTCTCTAAAAAGCGATTTTAGACGGATTCATTTTATAACTATTGTAAGGACGCAATTTGGTTCCCAAACCCAATGGATGGATGGATTTAAGCTCAAAAAGCCCAACACAATGAATTTATAGAGAGTGGGTTGGAAAACTAAGCTCTAATGAGTTAAAACAACAATTAAAGTGTATCCAGATGACAAGGAAACAAAGATAAAATGATTTTACCCAAAGAAAATCATCCTCGGCACAATCCGAGGAGATTAATTCTAGGATATCTCTCTTTGAATTTGATTACAAGTTCAGTTCTTGTTGCTACAGTGTTTTTCTCTCAAATATCCAATCCTTTTCTCTCAAGGACCTCTTTCTATTTTATACTGTTTTCTTTCTTTCATCTCCATCATCCACGTGTAGATTAGATTGCTGGTGTCGATCTTTGTCCCATCAGCACCTTCCTGAAATCCTTGGGAGTAGCTTTAAGACTGAAAATTACTGTTCAGGCATCATTTCCTCATTAATGCGGCCAAAGAGTTAACTATAAAGCATTCAATGCAGTGGTAGCAGCTTTCTCTTAGATATTTCATAGCTTTTCTTTGTCCTACACTTTCGTGATATATATCCTTATTAATAGAAGGAATATTTACATTAAACCCACCTGTGTTATGACCCGTTTTCACTTTGCCTATCCGTGGTTCAATTATTTACACTTTGCCCACCTAAGGTTAGTCCCGTTAGCCTTTCGTAACCCACCTCTCCATTTGCCGTTAGGAAAACATATTTTTAGGTAAAAACAAATATAACAAGAATAAAAAATCTAGAGTTTAAAAAGATATTTTTAAAGACAAAGCAAGAGCCCTCACGTCTCAGAAGAGCTATTCATGATCTTGCAAGAGATGTAGAAGAACTTGGTGTATTTTCAAAGCAAAGAACAGAAGAGAGAGGCCTTGAAATTGCTCAATCTTGAAAATGCCCACTCTCTGTTCAATGAATTTTTTCAGAGAGCTTCCAAATGCGTCGTCCACTATGACTTCAACACCATTCAAACCACTCCCACTTCTTTTGCGGTGCCAACTACTTTATCATCGTCATCCTCATCGTCAAGGCCGGCCTTGTACTACTTTGAGAGAGAACCATTTTTCAAACACCTCTCAAGAAAAACTCTCAACCATTTTTCTCTCCAAGATCATCATCCAAAATACTACATAGTAGAGGAAAGTTCCCACCTAGTTTCATTAGTCTACACCTCTTCATAGTACTACTTTTTCTCATACACGGAGAAATGAAACAAAGAAAATCTCAGGTTTGTCATTCCAACCTGGGTTTTGAATCACACTTTGAGCATTGATCTATTGGGTCCAATAGTTGAGTTTGTGGCTTATACGTATAAAATGAATTTTGTTTTGAACCTTTTGTTTATTGAGAAACTTTATCAAACACCACAAAGGCAGCAAACATTTCATGCTCGCAACAACCCAAAAAATTAGCAATTACAACCAAAAATTACATTACACAATTTTTAAATAGAAAACCACAACAATTACAACGACCCAAACAGTAACAACCTAAAATCAGAGGACGACCTTAGTGAAATTGAAATTGGGTCTTTAATGGAGAAACAAATTGATACCATGTTGTTCAATGAGTTGACGTTGAGTTGGTTCTTGAGTCTAAGAGAATCGTCTAGGTCCATTAACACGAGGAGATCTTCGATTCTCTATAGAAGCTTTCAGATCCGTTTGATTAAGTAACAATCGCTCGTAGCTTCAAACTTTCGATTCGTCCATAATGTATACAGTTTAATTCTCGTCAATGGTGGTGGCAAGTGGCTGTGATGGGCGATGAGAACTTGGGACTTTCGGCCATGAAGGCCTAATCTGAGTCTTTAGAGAAAGAGGAGAAATAAATTGTGAGACAAAGAGATAAAGAGTTCAACGAATTGCCTTTTTGGAGTTTCAATATCAGATGTAGAATGGGTTTTGTGTTTCTAGGGCTCGTGAGGAAAAGTTTCAATGGTTCATGTTTTTAATCTGTGTTATGTTCTGATTTTTAATAAAATGGTGTTTTTCTAATGTCTGAGGCTGAGGTGGGTAACGGAGAGCAAACAGATGAAGTTCAGGTGGGCAAAGTGTAAATTATTGAACCACGGGTAGGCAAAGTGAAAACAGGTCATACCACAGGTGAGTTTACTGTAATTATCCCTTAATTGAATCTCCTAGAATGTTGCTTCTGGATGGAAAATTGCACCTTCTGACCTCTACTTTGCTCAGCCAAGGAAGCTTCCCTCCTCAGACCACCTTTATGGACTATCATGACCAGACCCCTTTCTTCATTTACTAATGCCGACTTTCATAACAACGTTTTCCTGTCCTCAGACCACTGGGTGTCCTCGGATTGAGCCTCCGATCCAATATATACATATATGTATATATACACAACTAGGCCTATCACCCCTACAATAACTCCTCGAAATTCTCCTCTTTTGCTCCTCGAGAAGAAAGGAGGATTTCAACACCACCACAATGACCTCGCTTTTATCATACATCATTTCTGTCTGCGTAGGTACCTTTTTAACTACCCAACGCATGCTCATGAAGCTTCAAAATCCGAGACGTGCCTTCATTAAATTTTTGCGGCTCCATGTTCCCCACATTCTACGATGCGATGCAAATCCGACGGCTAAGAAATTTCCCGCTTGTCCCTCTACCTAATACAAATATTGCGTGAACAAATCATTCACTTCACTTTTGCACTTATTCACTTCACTTGCGCACCTATTCACCTCACTTGAGCACTCATAAATACCAAGAGCCAGTCCGAGGAGAGTTTCTTTCTTTGCGTAAGTCTTTTTAAACCTTTCCATTTACTTTACCTTCTACTTTTCTTTTCATAGAGCACTTTTCTCTTCAGCCCTCTTAGTTTTCCCTTTTACCACCTTAGTATCATCAAACCTCTTTCATAGATGGGTAGATTTGCTTACTTGGTAGACTCCGCGAAGAGTCTAGAGAGCTTTAAAGCTCAATATAGAATCCCGTCAGGAGTCTCCATTAGGTACTGTAAAGAAGGGGACTGGCATACTGATAGGAAGGAGGGAGAAGTGGTAATCCCTATAATTGCCTTTTTAGAGGGAAGGATGAGAATCTCTATAGGCACAGTAACTAGGGATTACCTAAGGGCCCATAGACTAGCTTCCACCCAATGTGCCCCAAATATGTTTAGAATTTTAGGAAGCGTAAACGCCCTCAATGAGAAAATGGGCTTAAACCTTACCCACCATGATGTCAATTGGGTTTATAACCCTCACCATCTGAATGGGCAGGGGTATTACCTAAAAACTAGGTACCCCAAGGTTAGGCTCATCTCATGCCTCATTGAGTCCAACAAAGGCATGAACAATGATTTTCTGATTATTTCAGAGCAGTGGCACGATGACGATGGCCTCCCCTCCCTGATAAGAGAAGGGACACTAGGTGGGGTTTTAAGTCTAGGTTGATTATTTTAAAGTAACTCCCCTCTCCCTTCGACATATTCTGTTCCCATCTTTCCTTGTTTGTGCTTGTAAATGAACTCTTCTTTGGTTTGTGCTATTCTATTGCTGACGATTTTTTTTGTTTTCCTAATGGTTTTGTAGATAAGCATGCCACCAAATCGAACTTCAACCTTGTCAATAAGCAAAGTCTAGACAAAATACTCCAAGCCGAGGTGTTTGTTCACAAAGACGGTCAATCACAAGCAGCCCACTTAATCCTCGAATACACCCCGCTCTTATCAAGTTTCTAAGCGCCGAAGTGCATGATAAGAGCAAAGGACCCGGGCTTGCATTTGATCAATGTTACCGTGCCAAGCTTTCTCAACCTAGGTCCAGAACCACAAGGTGTGTTGAAGGTAGAACCACTCCTTCAATACAAGGTTAAGGACGAAGCCACCCCGTCACAGCCAGCCGTTAAAGAGGAAGAAGAAGAAGAAGAAAAAGAAAAAGAAAAAGTGGTTAAGGTGCCTGACTCCGAGGACAATTTTGAAGTCTTTAATCGACCTAAATCCCCAGAGGTTCCTGCCGATGACTTCAGTCACTTGTCTTTAGCCCAAGTTAGGGGCTTCAACACAAAGCCAGACAAGGCCTTCGGGACCTGATGGAGTCTCAAGTGGGGGGCAATGCGCTAGAGAAGTCTAACCAAGCCAAGCTCCCCCCCCCCCCCCTTCGTCCACCCTGCATCCCCAACCTGACCTTGCGGACCACAAAAGAAAAAGGGATCAAAAAGGCCATGAAGCAGTGGAAGGAGGGAAGGGTCCCTCATCCAAGGACATGGCCTTAACAACCACATATGGTAAGAATAAGAGTAGATGCACAATTGCCTCTGCCTCAGCAACCATTTTGGTAACAAGATATAAAGTCTCATTACCGGAAGCCTTTTTACAATGATTTATTGAGACTTCTGAGACATGAATCTTTTGGTTTTAACAAATAGAGATGTCATTACTAAGAGTCTCGTCACTTAACTAATGACTCACTGTATTTTTTAATAAAAGAGTCCTAGCTTGGAATTTCCCTAACTTAACTATCAATTTAAGAAAATAAATAAATAGTAAAGAGATGTCATTGGAAATAATGGGTACGATATATGACTTTTTGGGGCAATGGTGTTGTCTTATAATCGCCTCAATAATTTAGGAAGCTCGAAATTTAAGTTTTGTAAGACTACAAACGAGACAAAAATCACTTATTATTGGTTGGGACTTGGGATGATCACATTCACATGATTGCTCTCTCATTGAACTGAATAATTTCTCTGAACACCTATATTAGAGGTTCTCATGAGTTCCTCCATATGAAATTTGTCCTATTTTAGATGATGTAAAGTTGTTTGCAATATATTTGTATATTAAAAAAAAAAAAGCTTGTTTGGTTAAGACGAGAGAGGCTAATTTGGCTGCCCCATTGTTTCAGGAAAATGGGATTTAATAATGAGAAATGATATGTCTACAATATTTTCACAACATTTTTATAAAAAATCTTAAGTGGCAGGTTGTTATTGGTTGTTATTGTTAGGGCAAAAATGTAATCTTAGTAATAGGTTCAAATTTGAACCAATAACAACTAACCACCTATAATTTGTTGTGAAAATGTTGTGGACGTAGCACCTCTCTTTAATAATAGATACTTTTGTTTGTATTCTTTTAGAAGATCCAATTGAGTTTCTATTAGCCTGTAGGAAAGGTGCCGTTTGTGGATTCTTTTAGAAGAGAATCCAACAGAGTTTCTAGAAAATTAAAGGTGACTCTATTTTTAGGCAATGTTTTAGTGGGAGTTAGAGTTGTATTTTTACTGGATTGTCCTTTAGTTTTGTTTTATTAAATATAAGGGTGTAGGGACACTTTTGAACCAAAAAAATGAGGATTCTAAATAGGAAAAATCCCTTAAATAGTAGTATAGATATAATAATATATATATTGCCTTTTATCAGAGAAAATAAAATAAAATACTGATAATTTACAAAAATTAAATGAGTTATTGATAATAAGTTAATAACATACGTTTCCCTTTCGAAATTTCAATAATTTGCTATCGATAATAATTTTTTTTATAATTAATTTGAAGTGGGGAAGCTAATTAAAATTAATGAAGAATCGATTCTATAAAAAAATAAAAAAAAAAGTGACGAATGCATGATGACACATGGTTTTACGGGTCATAATTTTGTTAGGGTGAACGCTTACAAGGAAATTTAAGATTATCAAAAGACATTACTTGTTGAGGAGTGGGGGGTTGGTTTTGTTGTCGTATTTGAAGATTTTTTTTTAGAGATAATTTTTTAAAATGTTTGATTTGGCGATGCTAAGTTGGCATCTTTTAGAAGTATAAACTTGTGGAAATCATTTCAATGTTAAAAATTGAAGGATTTTAAAAAGACAAATTTTAATTGTTAACAATAAATTATGTCTCCAAAAAGCGATTTGAGACGAATTCATTTTATAACTATTGTAAGGACGCAATTTGGTTCCCAAGCCCAACGGATGGATGGATTTAAGTCCAAAAAACCCAATACAATAAATTTATAGAGAATGAGTTGGAAAACTAGGTTCTAAAAGCAATTACATCAGTTTATGCAAAATTGTGCAAAATGGAAAAATTAACTGATTTTACACATTTTGAGCAAAAAAACACCCACATCAGTGGGTGTCAAATTATGCATAAATGCACAATTGCTACAGTAACCGTGCATATATGCACGGTTATTGTAGCATGTGCATTTAATATTTTAATAATTTTTGATTCGCTCCTTTTTTTCTCTTTCTTCTCCGTCTGCAAAACTAACCCTCTCTCTCATGTTCTTTCTTCCTCTGATACACACACTCACACATACACAAAATCAAAAATCAACTACAAAAATATAAAATCAACCACAAAATTAACAAAAAAAATCAACCACTGGAACAAAATCATTGGATCGGTGATCAGTGATCATGGATCATGGATTGGAGAGGCGATTTGGATCGATGATGTGGATCGGTGTTGATGGAGATCGGTGATGGGTTGTTGTGGATCAGAGTTGATGGAGATCGGTGATAAGTTAACGGAGATCAATGTTGATGGAGATCGGTTTTGATGGAGATCGGTGTTGATGGAGTGCTTGGGTTGACGGAGAAGAGGAAAGAAAAAGATTCTCAAAAAAAAAAAAAAAAAAAAGAGAAGAAAGAGAGGCGGAGATAGAGATAAGGATGATGTGAAGAAGAAGGGGGTGTATTCAGAGGAAAAAGAAGGCTGTTGACTTGTGATGGGTTGACGGAGAAGAGGAAAGAAACAAATTCTCAAAAAAAAAAAAAAAAAAAAAAAAAAAAAAAAGAGAAGAAGAAGGAGAAGAAAGAGAGGCGGATATAAAGATGAAGAAGAAGGGGTGTATTTAGAGGTAAAAGAAGGGTTAGGTAAGGGTAGGTGGGAAATAATAAAAAAAGTGAGAAAAAATATTATTTTAATAAAAATGTGTGTATAATAAATAAACTGATGTGGGTGTTTTGTAAAAGTGATAATGTGAAATAGAAAAAGTAGGTTTTTTGTGTAAAATAGACGGAATCTTTTGCATTGACTGATGCAATTACTCTGATGAGTTAAAACAACAATTCGAGATGATTAATTCTAGTATATCTCTCTTTGAATTTGATTACAAGTTCAGTTTTTGTTGCTACAGTGTTTTTCTCTCAAATATCCAATCCTTTTCTCTCAAGGACCTCTTTCTATTTTATACTGTCTTCTTTCTTTCATCTCCACCATCCACGTGTAGATTAGATTGCTGGTGTCGATCCTTGTCCTATCAGCACCTTCCTGAAATCTTTGGGAGTAGCTTTAAGACTGAAAATTACTGTTCAGGTATCATTTCCTCATTACTGCGGCCAAAGAGTTAACTATAAAGCATTCAATGCAGTGGTAGCAGTTTTCTCTTAGATATTTCATAGCTTTTCTTTGTCCTACGCTTTCGTGGTGTATATCCTTATTAATAGAAGGGATATTTACATTAAACCTACCTGTGTTATGGCCCGTTTTCACTTTGCCTATCCGTGGTTCGATCATTTACACTTTGCCCACCTAAGGTTAGTCCCGTTAGCCTTTCGTAACCCACCTCTCCATTTGCCGTTAGGAAAACATATTTTTAGGTAAAAACAAATATAACAAGAATAAAAAATCTAGGGTTTAAAAAGATATTTTTAAAGACAAAGCAAGAGCCCTCGCGTCCCAGAAGAGATATTCATGATCTTGCAAGAGATGCAGAAGAACTTGGTGTATTTTTAAAGCAAAGAACAGAAGCGAGAGGCCTTGAAATTGCTCGATCTTGAAAACACCCACTCTCTGTTTGATGAATTTATTCAGAGAGCTTCCAAATACATCGTCCCCAATGACTCCAACACCATTCAAACCACTCCCACTTCTTCTGTGGTGCCAACTAATTTATCATCATTGTAACGACCTAAGGAAAAGCGCTAGCCACATCTGCGCTATACCTCAAAATGACTAGTCACTATTGAGGCTCCTTGTAGTTGTTAATAAAGCCCAGATTTACCCAGTAAATACCCGATATGGGACTCATCACACACCCACACACATCACACAATCAATCGATCAAATTGGTGCATTACAATCTCCCCCACTTAAATCCCTAACGTCCTCGTTAGGGCCCACTTTGTGGGGTAGTGTCTCTGAACCCACACGAGGTTACTGGGCCGGCTCTGATACCATATGTAACGACCCAAGGAAAAGCGCTAGCCACATCTGCGCCATACCTCAAAAGGACTAGTCACTATTGAGGCTCCTTGTAGTTGTTAGTAAAGCCCAGATCTACCTAGTAAATACCCGATGTGGGACTCATCACACACCCACACACATCACACAATCAATCGATCAAATTGGGGCATCACAATCTATGTAACGACCCAAGGAAAAGCGCTAGCCACATCTACGCTATACCTTAAAAGGACTAGTCACTATTGAGGCTCCTTGTAGTTGTTAATAAAGACCAGATTTACCCAGTAAATACCCGATGTGGGACTCATCACACATCCACACACATCACACAATCAATCAATCAAATTGAGGCATCACAATCTCCCCCACTTAAATCCCTAACGTCCTCGTTAGGGCCCACTTTGTGGGGTAGTGTCTCTGAGCCCACACGGGGTTACTAACCTGGCTCTGATACCATATGTAACGACCCAAGGAAAAGCGCTAGCCACATCTGCGCTATACCTCAAAAGGACTAGTCACTATTGAGGCTCCTTGTAGTTATTAATAAAGCCCAGATCTACCCAGTAAATACCCGATGTGGGACTCATCACACACCCACACACATCACACAATTAATCAATCAAATTGGGGCATCACAATCTCCCCCACTTAAATCCCTAACGTCTTTGTTAGGGCCCACTTTGTGGGGTAGTGTCTCCGAGCCCACACGGGGTTACCGGGCCGGCTCTGATACCGTATGTAACGACCAAAGGAAAAGCGCTAGCCACATCTGCGCTATACCTCAAAAGGACTAGTCACTATTGAGGCTCCTTGTAGTTGTTAATAAAGCCCAGATTTTCCCAGTAAATACCCGATGTGGGACTCATCACACACCCACACACATCACACAATCAATCGATCAAATTGGGGCATCACAATCATCATCCTCATCGTCAAGGCCGGCCTTGTACTACTTTGAGAGAGATCCATTTTTCAAACACCTCTCAAGAAAAACTCTCAACCATTTTTCTCTCCAAGATCATCATCCAAAATACTACATAGTAGAGGAAAGTTCCCACCTAGTTTCATTAGTCTACATCTCTTCATAGTACTACTCTTTCTCATACACGGAGAAATGAAACAAAGAAAATCTCAAGTTTGTCATTCCAACTTGGGTTTTGAATCACACTTTGTGCATTAATCTATTGGGTCCAATAGTTGAGTTTGTGGCTTATACGTATAAAATGAATTTTGTTTTGAACCTTTTGTTTATTGAGAAACTTTATTAAATACCACAAAGGCAGCAAACATTTCATGCTCGCAACAACCCAAAAAAATTAGCAATTACAACCAAAAATTACATTACACAATTTTTAAATAGAAAACCACAGCAATTACAACGACCCAAATAGTATCAACCCAAAATCAGAGGATGACCTTAGTGAAATTGAAATTGGGTCTTTAATGGAGAAACAAATTGATACCATTTTGTTCAACGAGTTGACGTTGAGTTAGTTCTTGAGTCTAAGAGAATCGTCTAGGTCCATTAACACGAGGAGATCTTCGAATCTTTATAGAAGCTTCCAGATCTGTTCGATTAAGTAGCAATCGCTCGCAGCTTCAAACTTTCGATTCGTCCATAGTGTGTACAGTTTGATTCTTGTCAATGGTGATGGCAAGTGGCTGAGATGGGGCGGTGAGAACTTGGGACTTTCGGCCATAAAGGCCTAATCTGAGTCTTTAGAGAGAAAGGAAAAATAAATTGTGAGACAAAGAGATAGAGAGTTCAACGAATTGCCCTTTTGGAGTTTCAATATCAGATGCAGAATGGGGTTTTGTGTTTCTAAGGCTCGTGAGGGAAAGTTTCAATGGTTCGTGTTTTTGATCCGTGTTATATTCTGATTTTTAATAAAATGGTGTTTTTCTAACGTCTGAGAGTGAGGTAGGTAACGGAGAGCAAACGGATTGAAGTTCAGGTGGGCAAAGTGTAAATGATTGAACCATGGGTAGGCAAAGTAAAAACAGATCAAACTACAGGTGGGTTTACTGTAATTATCCCTTAATAGAATCTCCTGGAACATTGCTTCTGGATGGCAAACCGCACCTTCTGACCTCTACTTTGCTCAGCCGAGGAAGCTTCCCTCCTCGAACCACCCTCATGGACTATCATGACTAGACCTCTTTCTTTATTCACTAATGCCGACTTCCATAACAACGTTTTCCCGTCTTCGGACCACTGGGTGTCCTCGAATCGGGTCCCCGACCCAATATATACATATATATATATATACACAACTGGGCCTATCACCCCTACAATAGTCTAGCCTCTCGAAATTCTCCTCTTTTGCTCCTCGAGAAGAAAGGAGGATTTCAACACCACCAAATTCTCCTCTTCTGTCTGCGCAGGTACCTTTTTAACTACCCAACGCATGCTCCTGACCCTTTGGCATCCAAGACGTGCTTTCATTAAATTTTTGCGGCTCCATGTTCCCCACGTTCTGCGATGCGATGCGAATTTGACGAGTGAGGATTTTATTGGAACTTGGGAGGGAAATTTCCTGCTTGTCCCTCTCCCTAATACAAATATTGGCTGAGCAAATCATTCACTTCACTTTTGCACTTATTCACTTCACTTACGCACCTATTTACCTCACTTGAGCACTTATAAATACCAAGAACCAGTCCGAGGAGAGTTTCTTTCTTTGCGTAAGTCTTGTTAAACCTTTCCATTTACTTTACCTTCTACTTTTCTTTTCATAGAACCTTTTTCTCTTTTGCCCTCTTAGTTTTCCCTTTTACCACCTTAGTATCTTTAAACCTCTTTCATAGATGGGTAGATTTGCTTACTTGGTAGACTTCGCGAAGAGTATAGAAAGCTTTAAAGCTCAAAATAGAATCCCGCCAGGAGTCTTCATGAGGTACTGTAAGGAAGGGGACTGGAATACTGATAGGAATGAGGGAGAAGTGGTAATCCCTATAATTGCATTTTTAGAGGGAAGGATGAGAATCTCTATGGGCAGAGTAATTAGGGATTTACCTAAGGGCCCATAGACTAGCTCCCACCCAATGTGCCCCAAATATGTTTAGAATTTTAGGAAGCGTAAACGCCCTCAATGAGAAAATGGGCTTAAACCTTACCCACTATGATGTCAATTGGGTTTATAACCTTCACCATCTGAAAGGGCAACGGTATTACCTAAAAATTAGGTACCCCGAGGTTAGGCTCATCTCATGCCTCCTTGAGTCCAACAAAGGCATGAACAATGATTTTCTGATTGTTTCAAAGGAGTGGCACGATGGTCTCCCCTCCCCGATAAGAGAGGGGACACCAGGTGAGGTTTTAGGTCTAGGTTGATTATTTTAAAGTAACTCCCCTCTCCCTTCGACATATTCTATTCCCATCTTTCCTTGTTTGTGCTTGTAAATGAACTCTTCTTTGGTTTGTGCTATTCTATTGCTGTCGATTTTTTTTTTTTTTTCCCTAATGGTTTTGTAGATAAGCACGCCGCTAAACCGAACTTCAACTTTGTCAACAAGCAAAGTCTAGACAAAATACTCCAAGCCGAGGTGTTTGTTCACAAAGACAGTCAATTACAGGCGGCCCACTTAATCCTCAAATACACCCTGCTCTCATCAAGTTTCCAAGCGCCGAAGTGCGTGATAAGAGCAAAGGACCCGCGCTTGCATTTGATCAACATTACCATGCCGAGCTTTCTCAACCCAGGTCCAGGACCACAAGATGTGTTGAAGGTAGAACCACTCCTTCAATACAAGGCCGAGGACGAAGCCACCCCCTCACAGCCAGCCTTCAAAGAGGAACAAGAAGAAAAAGAAAAGGAAGAAAAAGTGGTTGAGGTGCCTGACTCCGAGGACAATTTTGAAGTCTTCAACCGACCTGAATCCCCAGAGGTTCCCACCGGTGACTTCAGTCACTTGCCTTCAGCCCAAGTTAGCCAAACACAAGGTGATCCTTCCATCCCAGAAGCTATGGGGCTTCAATGCAAAGCCAGACAAGGCCTTCGGGACCTGATGAAGTCCCAAGTGGAAGGAAATGCGCCAGAAAAGGCTAACCAAGCCAAGCTCCCCCCCCCCCCCCCTCATCCACCATACCTTCCCAACCTGACCCTGCAGACCACAAGAGAAAAAGGGATCAAAAAGGCCATAAAGCAGTGGAAGGAGGGAAGGGTCCCTCGTCCAAGAAGGCCGAGCCCTAGAAGGGAGCTAAATAGGCCAGGGTAACACAAACCCTGGTGGAGAAGAGAAGTGATCCCCAAGTTGGGATCCCGGCCTGGACTCCCGCCATGATACTGGATGGAACTCCCTTGCCTTTAATGCCTCGATCAGATATTTCCAGCAAGGGAGGGCTGGATACGTGGCCGATGCCATGGAGCAGGCCTTACTGCTGCCCGGAGATATGGCCGACTTGAGGTTAATGAGGAAGCACGAGGTCTTCCTAAGTTTAAAAAGAGACCTCGCCCTGATAAGTTCACTATTTTCTCCCTTTCCCCTTTTTCATTTTTTTTATACTCATACTTATGCTTTTTTATTTATATACTCCTATTCATATTTGTTTTCCCTAACCTTCGTACTTCTTCTTCCTTGAAAGGTTGTCCAATCCGCGCACAGGGTTGAGGAGATAGTGAACAGCTCCCATCGAATCATGAAGGATGAGGAGGCCAAGCGCATCGCCGCCATGAAGGCTGTCATAGTGGTAGAGAGAAAAGCCCAGGAGTTGACCACAAAGCTCACTGAAGCTGAAAGAGATAGAAAAAGTGCTGAGGCAACTCTAGGAGGGGCGACGAAGCAGGCGGAGGCTCAGCGCAAGCAGCTTCGCCAGGCCGAGGATGAGCTCTCCGTAGCCAAAAGCCAAATTAAAGTCCTGACAAAGAAATTTGAGGAGGCCAAGAAGGCCAAGGAACAAGCTGAGCAAGATGAATACGACATGGGTGTGGCAGAGATTGAGGAAGTCCGCAGGGCTGAGGTCTCGGAGGTGTGCAAATTCTACTACCTCCAAGTGTGGAACAAGGCCTTCGACCAAGCTGGGGTTGAGGCTTCCTCTGCCTTGAGGAGAGCAGAGAGTGTGTACTACCCTTCAGCCATCCGTGCCTCGGGCTCCTCAGGATCCAAGGCTAATATTGCATCCAAGAAGGCAGATGAAAGCAAGTAGAGCCCGACCAAAGCTCTTCCTACAGCCAACATCCCCTCCAAAGAGGCAGAGCAAGCCTAGGTCGCCGAAAAGGCAGTTGACACAACAAAGGAAGTGGCCCATTAGAACACCCCAACCAAATTACACAATTAATTTTATGGGTTTATATACGTAGTATTATCTTAATTATTCTAAGTGCATAAAGCTTTGATATTGTGATATTATAAAACATATACACTCTTTTTAATTTCGTTGAAAGGAGTTTTATTAAGGTATGGATATATGTGTATAGTTATTTTATTGTTAGGCCTTTCTAGATTTTAAAAGTTGAAGGTTGACTCTCCAAACCCTTTTTCCTTAGTCTTACACATGCTCTACCACTAAGCTCATTTCCCTTATCTCTTTGTTGCATCAGAAAACTCCATCTGCTCTTCTTTTCTTTGCTCCTTTGTTTCTTTCTTCTTCCTTTCTTACACGGCAACATCTCTCTCTCCCTCTCTCACCAAAACAATATATCCCTCTCCAAAGAAGAAATTAAAAGGTTAATACTAAAGTTTCAGCTTCAAAGTTTGTGGCTAAGTAACTAAAACCTCTTTGGATTTTGGATATTTTGATAGTATAAGTGTTTTGTTCATTTTCACTTCTTTATCCTCTGTTTTGATTTTAGAAGCTGAACTTGTGATTCTGTTTTTAGTAATTTGAAAGATTGATGAAATTGGTCATTTGGATGCTTGTTAAGGTATTTTAATATGTTTAGTATAGGTATAAAAATACCCAAATGAAATGAAGGCTTATCGCTATTATTTGATGATTTTGTAAGAACATGTGCTGAAGCTGTCACTGTGACAGATTTGATGTTTACAACAAGAAAAATATGTATTAAATCATTTTCTATGAATTAGGATGCTAGGAGTATTTTTTATGAATCCTAGGACACATATGGTTGTAATGGAAGTGGTCTCACAGCATTTGGATTGATATAAAAATAATGGTTTAATTTCTAAGTTGCATGAAATTCTGTCAGGACAGATTTGAGTACGCTGCCTTGTATGATTTTTAATAAATCATGGTTTTATGCTTTGACTCCAAAATTTTTATGGTATATATTCGACATACAGGGGAGTAGCTCTGTAAACTTTTATGACAATTCAAAGTGTACGGACAGTCCATTTGTATTTTACAAATGGGACTTACGCTGCTGAAATGAGCAGTGAACAGCATATGACACACCTGACTTTGTGGATTTAATTTTGAAGTTAGGGTGAATGTTTTAAGCTATAATTTAATATGCTTATCTTTTGGTATGTTTGGATCATAGAGGAATTTTTATTCCTTGGTTTCTCTATGTTTTGGTATGTAAAGTGTTTGATGAATGTACCTTGTTTTGGGGAAATTTTATGTGATGGGAATTAGAATTTTTCTTGAGTTTAAGAGTTAGGTTGTGATGGATGTATAAGTTTATATACTTAGGAAGGGTTTGTTAGTAACAAGTTTTAGTCTTTCATTTTGGTGACAAAAACGAAAACACGGACACTTGAGCTCCTCCTGTACAAATCTCTTGCATCTTCTGTTTTCAGGTAAAGGATTTGTGACATGTGCGTTTGATAAGTATAAAATTGTTTAGAAAACTATTATGCATTAAAACCTTTTAATTGGAGATATTATATATAAGCATGATTTAAGTAAAATTTATGTTCGTGAGTTGTTCAATCTTATATACATGATAATTTTAGCATATTGATGCTATTATTTATATCACGAACATAATTTTTAAGAATGAAATGGATATGCTACTGTTGTGAAACATTTATGTAAAAGCAAAGTTATCAGAAAAGTATAGTTTTCAGTTATTCCATTGTTATGATCTGAACTCAGCCAGTAGGGGTTATGGTACTAGTATTTCCATGGAAATTCTGATTGGCCATTAAAAGTGGGACTGGCTCTGCTGTACTCACCCTTGTTAGTAACGGCCAACTTGTGGAGGATGTCAACCTACCCCCATGGTTAAAGATATGTATTATGATATGATCCCGGGTTTACCTAGCACTATGGGGAATGCTGGATGCCTAGCACTTTGTGCTAGAAGCCTCCCAAAGTTCTGACAGACTTACAATTAGACTAACTAATATGTATTATAAATAAACTATTAAGCTATTTGGAAATTATGATAAATCTAATGATAAGTTATGATAAAGTATTTCATAGTCTATTCAAAGATAAGATTTCTGAATTATGTTTACGTTCCTTATCATGTCCTTTTATTATTATATGAATGGAAAATGAAGTATTTTTATCTAAAAATTCATAAGTTATTTTAAGAACAATGTAAATAGTATAAAGGCTATTTTGTCAAGCTGGCATATCTATAAAATATTTTGATTTACATGCATTCTTATTAAAGGCCCATGGAGCTTAAAACCTTACTAGGCAAGCAGCTCACCCTATTATATTTCAGTACACAGGTTCTTCCTGGAAGCAGCGAGAGTATTAGAGGTGGTAAGAATTCTGTGAATCTCGTTTGTTAGGGTGTATAGTTTTTTTTTTGTTGTATAGTAGTTTGGCTCTTTTGTTGTATAGTAGTTTGGCTCTTTTGTTGTATAAGAGGAATCAAGATGTACATGATCCTTTGAGCACAGATGTAATTTGGAACATTAGTTTGTTTTGAACCCCAGTTGTATACCTTTGGGGTTAGGTATGTAATAAGAGTTTTGCTAAATGTTTAGCTATGTAATATTTACACGAATACCTGAGGTTTCAGCCAAATGGTAATCTTGCAAAGTTTAAATGAGATGAAATTCAAGGTTTTCATCATTTTTGTATATTATGGTTTTTATGCAAGAAAATAAGCAAGAATTCAAGAAACAAATTCTTGATAAGCACCTTCAGTTTAGGTTGGTTCATGTTAGTATTGAGGTAAACTTGATATTAACATGCCGGTCATGCTCTAAATTCTGAAATACAGGTTTGGGTCGTGACACCCATGATGCCACCCTGCCTCCAGTTGCCCCCAAAGACCCCTCCAAAGAAAAAGAAGCTTCCCACAACATGGAGATTGTGCTGGCAACTCTCCTTATACCTACCAAGGAAGACCTCAAAAGTAAAGGTTCAGCATCCTCTATGGCAGCCTGTATACAGCCTACCAAGACTCCAAAAGACAAAAATGTAATAAAAATGAAGCCATAAGTTGTTTTGGTTTTTTTTTTTTTTTTTGTAACTGTTGTTTTTGTTTCCAAGCTCTGTAATCCAGTTTGATCTTTTTAGTTTCTATTTTATTTAACGCGTATTAACATGACAATAAGATATTTGGTTATCTACATAAATGGTAGCACAATTACCACACCCCACATGATTAGCAACAAAACGGGTTAAACCTACTAAGTCCATAATCTCAACAAAGTGTAACCTTAACCTTAAAAACATACATAATGGTAGAGCATCCATTCATGTTAGGCTCCACCCAATTTTCCATCCATCAGTAAGTCTAAGGAACTTAAGATAATAATCAGTTCTTAAACAGATTATAAATATACTTTCAAATGCTTTAAGTGGTGCTCATGAGTGTTCATTTGATCATGTCACCACAATGAAGATCTCTACCATTCATCATGGCTGGTTCTATTTGACACTTAAATAAATAACATAAAGTATTAATTTGCCCAAGGCCCCACATGATTAGCAACAGAACGGGTTAAACCTACTAAGTCCATAATCTCAACAAAGTGTAACCTTAACCTTAAAAACATACATAATGGTAGAGCATCCATTTATGTTAAGCTCCACCCAGTTTTCCACCTATCAGTAAGTCTAAGGAACTTGAGATGATAATCAGTTTTTAAATAGATCATAAATATACTTTCAAATGCTTAAAGTGGGGCTGATGAGTGTTCATTTGATCATATCACCACAATGAAGATCTCTGCCATTCATCATGGTTGATTCTATTTAACACTTAAATAAATAACAGAAAGTATTAATTTGCCCAAGGCATTTGGTCCGAGAAATCAGATATGACCAAAGTTTTATTTAACACTTAGAGAAATAATTTACAATATCAATCCAAGGTATGTTATCCGAGGAGTCAGGCATGACCAAGGTTTTGTTTGATACTTAGAAAAATGATATGAAGTATTAATTTACCCAAAGTATGCGGTCCAAGGAACCAGACATAACTAAGAGTCTGTTTAACACTAAGACAAATAATTTAAAATATCAATTTACCCAAGGTATGTGGTTCGAGGATCTAGGCATGACCAAGGTTCTGTTTGATACTTAAAAAAATGATATGAAGTATTAATTTACCCAAAGTATGTAGTCCAATGAACCAGGCATAACTAGGTTCTGTTTAACACTTAGACAAAAAATTTAAAATATCAATTTACCCAAGGTATGTGGTCTGAAGATTCAAGCATGACCAAGGTCCTTTTTGATACTTAAAAAATGATATGAAGTATTAATTTACGCAAAATATTTGGTTCGAGAAACTAAGCATAATTTAGGTTTTGTTTAACACTTAGATAAATAATTTAAAATATCAATTTACCCAAGGTATATGGTTCGATGATCTAGGCATAACCAAAATTCTGTTTGATACTTAGAAAAATGATATGAAGTATTAATTTACCCAAAGTATGTGGTTTGAGGAATTAGGCATAACTAAGGTTCTGTTTAACACTTAGACAAATAATTTAAAATATCAATTTACCCAAGGTATGTAGTTCGAGGATCCAGGCATGACCAAGGTTCTGTTTGATACTTAAAAAAAAATATGAAGTATTAAATTACCCAAAGTATGTGGACCGAAGAACCAGACATAACTAAGATTCTATTTAACACTTAGACAAATAAACTAAAATATTAATTCACCCAAGGTATGTGATCTGAGGATCCAGACATGACCAATGTTCTGTTTGATACTTAGAAAAAATAATAGAAAATATTAATTTACCCAAGGTATGTGGTCCGAGGAGCCAGACATAACCAAGGTTCTGTTTGATACTTGAATAAATAATAAGAAGTGTTCATTTACCCAAGGCATGTGGTCCGAGGGGCCAGACATAACAAAGATTTTGTTTAACACTTTAAAAAATAATAAGTAACGCATAATGTCATTAACAAAAATATGGCAGAAAAGACTTTCATTAATAATAATACCTTCACAGGTTATTTACATTCCAAAGGTGTGGTACAACATTTTCATCTAGATCTTCCAGGTAATATGTACCTATTCCAGCCACCGAGGTGATACAATATGGTCCTTCCCAGTAGGGTCCTAACTTTCCCCATGCTAGGTTCTTTACAGTGCCTAAAACCTTTCTTAAAACCAAGTCTTCAGGCGCTAGCGGCCTTAGCCTTACATTTGAATCATACCTTTGTTTGAGCTTGTGTTAATAATACGCCAGTTAAACCATAGCATTTTCTCTTCATTCTTCAATCAAATCTAAGCTCTTCTCTAACAGCCCATCATTGTTACTCGGAGTGAAAGAATCGTCGTCAGTGTTGGGAATCTGGTCTCTAGAAGAATTACGGCCTCGGCCCCATAAGTCGTTGAAAAGGGTGTCTCTCCCATAGATCTTCGAGATGTAGTCTGATATGTCCAAAGAACGTGTGGCGGCTCCTCCAACCATTTTCCCTTTGTATCATCCAACCTCTTCTTAAGTTCATTCACTATGACCTTATTGACATCCTCTGCTTGTCCATTCCCCTATGAATAAGCCAAAGTGGAATATCTATTCATAATGCCTAGGTCACAGCAATACCTTCTGAAGGCTTTGCTATCAAACTGAAGATCATTATCTGAGATGAGTGTACAAAGGATTCCAAACCGAGTGACAATATTTTTTCAGGAAAAATCTCCTGGCATCCATGTCGCTGATATTTGCTAGTGGTTCAGCTTCAACCAATTTAGTGAAATAATCTGTGCCGACCAGCAGTCATCTCTTATTCCCTGCTGCCTTAGGGAAAAGCCCTACAATATCCAAGTCCCATTGAGCAAAAGGCCAAGGGCTGGACAAAGGATTAAGGACGCCTCTTGGTTGATGAATGTTTGGGGCAAATCTTTGGCATTGGTCGCATTTCTTTACATACTCTTGTGCTTCCCTTTGCATATTTGGCCACCAATATCCCTGAGTATGGGCTTTGTGAAACAAGGATCTGTCTCCTATGTGGCTTCCACAAATCCCTTCATGTAACTCTTCGAAGAGTAGTTATACTGCCTCAAGGTGTATGCATAGCAAATATGGTCCAAAAAAAGAACACTTGTATAACTTTCGGTCCTCGAACAGCCAAAACCAAGGATCCTTTCTCCGTACTTTGTCAGCCTCGAACTTCCCCTCGGGCAAGATATCCTCTTTAAGAAATAGCACATAGGGTCCATCCAACTAGGTCCCACCCTTATCTAATGCATACAGACCATCTCTCTCTTCATCTCAGTAGGTTTGCACAAGTCTTCAACAAGGACAACCCGAGGTAAGCTCTGCGCCGAGGATGTTGCAAGCGTCTAATCTCCCTTCACTTGGCCTACAACCAGTCTTGAACCTAAAAATACTTCCACTATCCTTCCTTCCATTTTCTGAACCATAGTCATTCCAACCAGTAGAGCCTCATACTCAGCTTCATTGTCTGTGGCCGAGAATCTCAATCTTAAGGATTTCTCAATAGTGGTCTTCTTAAGAGATATTAAAACTAGCCCCACTCCAAATCCTCTTTGATTTGCTGCACCATCAACGTACATTCTCCAGGATAAAAGCTCTTGCAAGAAAACCATGCCAACTAATTTTCCATCCATGTTCAACTTTTCAACTTTCTCTTCTAATGTGGACTCAGCAAACTCGGCCACCAAATCTGCGAGGACCTGACCCTTAATAGAGGTGCAAGGCATGTACTTGATATCAAAAGCCCCTAGGATCATACCCATTTGGAAATCTTGTCTGTGTAATCAGCACTCCGAAGTAGGGATCTAAGCGAGAGTTGGGTTAAGACAACAACTGTGTGGGATTGGAAGTAGTTAGGGAACTTCTGCGTAGCATGCACCA
This sequence comes from Lithocarpus polystachyus, assembly GCA_033629205.1. Taxonomy (NCBI): domain Eukaryota; kingdom Viridiplantae; phylum Streptophyta; class Magnoliopsida; order Fagales; family Fagaceae; genus Lithocarpus; species Lithocarpus polystachyus. The sequence continues at coordinate 8,157,863 of CM066163.1, read as the reverse complement.
CTGCCAAAATGGCCTTTTCTAGTGGTAGGTAACGAACCTCGGCCTCATGCAGTGATTTGCTCACATAATAAACTGGCCTCTGCATACCACTATTAACCCATACCAACACTAAGCTCACCGCATGGGAAGCCACAGCAATGTAAGCAAACAAAACCTCATCCATCTCGGGCTTAGACATAATGGGTGGCCAAGAAAGGTATTCCTTCAACTGTTGGAAGGCCAGGATACACTCCTCGGTCTATTCAAGTCTCTTCCAGTTGTTCAACAACTGGAAGAAAGGCCTACACCTGTCTGCCGACTGAGAAATGAATCAGTTTAGAGCAGTGGTTATCCCTGTCAATTTCTGGACTTCTTTAGGATTCCGAGGTGACTGCAAACTGTTAATTGCTTTAATTTGGTCAAGATTGACTTCAATTCCACGGTGAGTGACTATGTACCCCAAGAACTTTCCTGAACCAACACCAAAAGAGCACTTAGAAGCATTAAGGCGCAACTTGTGCTTCCTTAATATCTCAAAGATATTGCCAAGGTCGTTAAAATGCTCGGATTCTAACTTACTCTTTACCACTATATCGTCTATATAAACCTCAATATTTTTTCCTAGCTGTGGTTCGAACATCCTGATCATCATCCTCTGATAGGTAGACTTTGCATTTTTTAAACCAAAGGGCATCACTTTGTAGTGATAATTTTCAGTAGGAGTAACAAAAGCTGTCTTCTCTTAATCATCCAAAGCTAAAGGTATCTGATGGTACCCTTAAAAGGCGTCCAAAAAGCACATCCTAAGATGGCCTACCGTTGTGTCCACTAACTGATCTATCCAAGGCAAAAAGCTCATCCTAGGATAGCCTACCGTTGCGTCCACTAACTAATCTATTCGAGGCATGATGAAGGGGTCCTTTAGGCAGGCCTTGTTCAAGCCTGTGAAATCCACACATACTCGCCACTTTCTGTTCTTCTTCTTCACCACCACAGTATTAGCCAACTAGTCAGGGTAAAACACTTCCTTAATAGCCCCAACGTACTTAAGCTTGTTCACCTCCTCCTTGATAGCATTAGAATGTTCTTTAGATGAGCGCCAAGGTGGTTGTTTTCTAGGGATGACGGCCGAGTTAACGTTTAAGTGGTGACAAATGAAATTTGAAACCACCCCAGGAGCTTCATAAGCACTCCATGTGAACACATCAATATTATCTTTAAGAAAGATTATCAACTCTTCCTTCTCTCAGGGAGGCAACTGAGCTTCAACATGAAAAAACTTTTCTGAATCACCATCTATAACAATTTTCTCTAACTTCTCACACTTTGCCCTTTTTGACTCTGCATTTATAGATAGCACCAGAATCCTTGATTGCTATGAGCCCTCTTCAGCAGAGGCCGATGACTCAACTCTAGGCTAATGCATAATTGCAGCTACCAAGCACTAGCTAGTCACGGATTGGTTCCCAACTAGTTCCTCAATCCAATCCCCAAACGAATATTTTACTTTCAAGTGCAAGGTGGAAGAAACAGCCCCCAGGGTATGAAGGCAGGGCCTTGCCATAATGGCAATGTAGGGGAAGTAAGCATCTACTACAATGAAGTCTACCTCCACCACTTCTGACCCCGCTTGTGTTGGCAATCTAATCTGACTCCTTGGAATGACAACTTTCCCATCAAAGCCTACCAAAGGTGAATCATAATGCGCTAAATCCTCAAATCTCAACCTCAGCCCCTCGTATAGATCAAGGTACATGATCTCTGCACTACTGCCCTGATCTACCAACACCCTCTTCACAATATACCCTTATATCCTAAGGGTGACCACAAAAGCATCATCGTGTGGCTGTATAGTTCCAACCTTGTCCTCATCTGAAAAACTCAACGGCAGTTGGATCTCCACTCTAACCCTCTTCGGCTTAGGGTTAGAGTCCTTAGCAAGTGGCCGAGCTACAGACATCACCTTGGAGGGGTGAGAACCAGTTCTCCCAGAAGCAGCAAAGATGACATTAATTGTGCCCAAAGGTGGCCTTGAAGAAGCATCTCTCTGAGCTCTTGACCTTGCTTGGTCCCTTTGCCCATTGGGCCAATACAAAAACTGTTTTAACCTTCCATCCCTGACCAACTATTCCAGATGATTCCACAAAGTTCTACAGTCCTCGGTTGTATGTCCTCATTCCTGGTGGTATTAGCAATGGAGACTTTGGTTGCGCTTCATGGGGCCTCGTCCCATCTTATTTAGCCATTTGAAGTATGACTCATTCTTAATCTTTTCTAAAACCTGATGCACGAGCTCTCGAAACACTATGCTAACCACCTAAGTAGCAATAGACCCAGATTGCCCAGCACAATCCTTTCGGGATCTGTTATTATTGTATCTGTCCGACCTGAAATCCCTCCTATTCTGAGTAATAACCTTAGCCTTTCCTTTCCCTTGCTACTGGTCTTCCTCAACCCGTTTATATTCGTCAATATGGTTCATGAGCTGACGCACACTCCTTACAGGCTTCTTGGTCAAGGACTTTCTCAAATCATGCTCAATAGGTAGGCTGACCTTGAAAGTCCTTATGGCCATGTCATCAAAGTCTCCATCGATCTCATTGAACATCTCCCAATATCTGTCTGAGTACGTTTTCAGGGTCTCCCCTTCTCGCATGGTCGTAGACAACCGGGAATCTAAGGCTGAGGAACCCTACTGCAAGTAATAAAGCGAGATCTGAATGCCCGAGTGAGCTCATTAAAGGAATCGATAGAACCTGTTCCCAGGCTATCAAACCACCTCATTGCCACAAGCCCCAAATTGGATGGGAATACCTTACACATCAAGGCCTCATTCTTGGAGTGCACTGCCATCCTCTAATTGAAGTGTCTCACATATTCTACAGGATCAGTTTGACCATTGTACATGTTGAATGCTGGCTGAGTGAAGCGTCGAGGAAGTTTTCCTCCTTCAATTCTGCGTGTGAAAGGTGATTTGGAAATTTGATTCAACGCCCTACTCATAGCATCGTTTCCCAAACCTTTGCAAAATGGGCTCTTACTCCTGCGCCTATGGTGGTGATCCTCATCACATGAGAAAGACTCACTAGGGGTAGTCCTCGACCTGGGCCTGTAACTGCCATCTCCTTCTCTACCAGAAGAAGAAATAGAACTTGAAAGAGTTCTTTTCTGTCGTTTGTAGCGCAATTTCCTCCGCAAATGATCAATCTCCAGTTGCATGTTTCTAGCATTCTCTTCATGAGAGGCGTGGCCCTCACCTCAAGATTCGCTCCTACTAGTATGGGTGGTATGCACACTTCCCTCTCGGTCCTTTTTTCGTTCAAGATGGAGAAAATGATCCTGATGTTAGGACCCCATAGATTCTACTTGGTTTGGACCGGAGCCCGCCATCATTGAACGTTTATCACACTAAAGCACAAGTAATTCCCACAGACGGCACCAATTGTAAGGACGCAATTTGGTTCCCACGCCCAACGGATGGATGGATTTAGGCCCAAAAAAACCAACACAATGAATTTGTAGAGAGTGAGTTGGAAAACTAGGTCCTAATGAATTAAAACAATAGTTAAAGTGAATCCAGATAACAAGGAAACAAAGATAAAATAGTTTTACCCAAAGAAAATCATCATCGGCACAGTCCGAGGAGATTAATTCTAGTATATCTCTCTTTGAATTTGATTACAAGTTCAGTTCTTGTTGCTACAGTGTTTTTCTCTCAAATCTCCGATCTTTTTCTCTCAGGGACCTCTTTCTATTTTATACTATCTTCTTTCTTTCATCTCCACTCTCCACGTATAGATTAGATTGCTGGTGTTAGTCCTTGTCCCATCAGCACCTTCCTAAAGTCTTCAGGAATAGCTGTAAGGCTGAAATTACTATTCAGGTATCACTTTCTCATTAATGCGGTCAGAGAGTTATTTACAGAGCATTCAATACGGTGGTAACAGCTTTCTCTTAGATATTTCATAGCTTTCCTTTGTCCTGTTTTTTCGTGATGTATATCCTTATCAATAGAATCTCCTCAAACGTTGCTTCTGGATGGCAGACAGCACCTTCTAACCTCTACTTTGCTCAACCAAGGAGGCTTTCCTCCTCGAACCACCTTGATGGACCATCATGACTGAATCTCTTTCTTTATTCACTAATGCCGACTTCCATAACAACGTTTTCCCGTCCTCGGATCACTAGGTGTCCTCGGATCGGACCTCTGGCACAATATACATATATATATATATATATATATATATATAAATACAACTGGCCCTATCGCCCCTACAACTATGAAGTTGGCTTTCAAGAGATGAAGAGATGTTATTCCCAAAATATTTATACAGGTACTCATTGTCAACCTTGAGATTGGCAACTTAATTTGGGTTTTTACCTGGTTGAATCTTTCAGCCCCATTTCATAATTAGGATTTCGTGTTTTTTTTTTTTTTTCTTCTTTTATTATTTTTATTATTATTATTATTATTATTATTGGTATACTTAGTACCATGTCTTTTAGAATTTAATGGATAAAAATTTCTCCAAGGCACTACATTTTATGGCTCAAGCGGGCAATTACATGCAATTTTAATCACATGACACCACATACGCCTTTAGATCAATAAAGTTTTATTTGGATCATAAAGCCTTTAGACTTGGGGAAAAAAAAAAAAAGATTCAAATATTACTAGTAAAATCTCTTATTATCGAATAAATAATATGAATTTAAATCTTTGTTTACACCAAAAATCAAATAACATCTTACCAAGATAAAGAACAACTATAATGGAAGATAAAGAACAACTATAATGGAACAATCATCATAGGTTCAATCTGTACTTCTAAAAATAAATAAATAAGGACTAGAGAGAAGCTTCATGTCATTTTTCCATAGATGCAGGCTAATTATCACTTTACCAGAGGATAAATGCTCGAATGGTCTTGAAGAAGCCAATAGCCTGGATGCCATGTCAAACCTCTCAGCTGTTAATTGACTAGCCCCCAAAAGAGAAACTAGTGACAACTTACAAGAGAAAGATAAATACAAACATATGTGCAGGCATAATTAATGTCAATAGAACAGAGAGAAAGGAGAAAACTGATACTGGAAGATAAAATAAAAATCATTAACTAACTAATTTATTAATTGAAAAAAAAAAAAAAAACAAGTAATTGTTGCCATTACACATGGCATAAAAATTAGCACTTTGTCAAAACTATTCTATAAAGACTTGTTCTTACACGTTTTGGCCTTTAGGCTCTAATATGGAAAGGCCAAGATTGAAACTCAGTAAACTGAAAGTGGAAGCACCCTATAAAAAGAAAAAAGAAAAAAAAATCAAAGGACCTAGACAGACTTTTCATCAAGGAGGAAAGCACCCTGTCATCTGTATATGGTTAAGGGTGCTTGGAAGACCATATTTATGCACTGCCTGTTGGCCGGCTCTGAATCCATCTCCATACACATGGGATATGTCTGATTCAATCTGATGTTTAAAGAACTCCCCAAGCTTCTTTTCGTATTGAGACCCTGTACCCCTTTTCAATACAGTGGAAGTAGACGACGAGCTTGATGCAATATTGCTGCCTGACATGAGCTTGGAACTCAACCACATGTGAGCTAGAACCTGACAGATACCTTCCTCAACGTCTTGACTGAGAGTCCGGTAACCTTTCACACATACAGCATATATGTCAGCAATCATTTCTTTTCTATTTCCTAAGTATAAATATATAAATAAGGGAAAAGAAAAAATGACTCATGACCAAGAAAAGAAACAATTGAAAGTTGTGTCACTGAATAATGAATCGAGCAAACTCCAACATAGAGTTCAAGCGATCACACAGTGTATTAAATGAAGGTCATTCCCAGAAAGCTTTTCTTTTTTTCTTTAATTTGCTACAAGTGACGGGGGACTAAGGCTTGGTTGAGGATTCATGGCCGACCCCAAATATTTAAGTCTAAGACTTGGTTGTCGTTGTTGTTGAAGGGGGACTAAGCCCTCCTGTGATCATTTCTATGCCCTCCCCAATGGGAGAGCACAGAGGTACCCTTGAGCCAAAGGCAGGGCTCGGTGGTCATTCCTCAAAACCTTGATGTGATCTTTGAGGAAGAAATTGATACATGTTATATACTGTAAGCATGGGAGTCTTACTTTCACTGAGGAGGGAAATAAGATATATGTTTTACAGTGCCCACTTAACATGACATGTGTCATGAAATATAGAAGTACCTTTAAGTCGCAGCCATGCATGCATCATCTCATGAGCTAGGATTGATCCAGTAAGCAACCTATATGAAAAGAGAACTCCAGTCATGCATAAAACATTTCAGACAAGAAGTACGCTAGCAGAACTAAGACAGACCACCAGTTACACAGCACAGTTACTAATTATTCGCTTCTTTTCTTTTTTCTCTCTCTTTTAAGAAAAAAAAATCTTTTAGAAAGGAAATAAGGTAGAATATGAGAGGCCTAATAGACTCTGGACCTCATAAAAAATCACTATAATTAATAATTAATTCTCTCAATCAATTCTCCCAATAATCTTATTTTGATTTGTTTTTGTGCATGTCTGGGAGTGATTGAACTTCAATTCTCCCGATAATCTTAATTCTCTCAATCTACTACATTTCTTTTCTCCTACTCATAGAATTGCATATTTACATTTACAAGGATGGATCAGCCCTCAAGAATAATATCATTGCAATCATGATCTCTCTTCAGAGCTTCACTATATAAAATTTAAGCAAAAACATAAGTGGTTTTACACCAAGAATAACATGTAACTTGATTCCAGGTTAAGGAATTTCAGTCAGCATATTTGCCCCCAACTCCCATCTTTTCCAAGTTCATTGGAAGAAACTCTATAACATGCAAATCATATGTCTCTTGTTGGTCATGCATGTATTATAAAAAAAGTAACAAAAATTAAAAAGAAACATGTTGTTTTTAAGCAATGTCCACAAGGCTGCTGTGCCTCAGCTCAGGTGGTAAAGGAAGCGTTTTGTTGGTAACTTAGGTTAATTATTGCTAATAGAGAGAGAAAGAGAGTGATTTCTGCAGTATTTTGCTGATTGTTTAAAACTCATTTGTCATTTTTGTCAACTGCTTTTATTCAATTACAAAATTACAGTTTATTTTTTTTCAATTTAAGTAGATTTCCAAAAGTCCACTAGCCTTCTTGGAACTTGGAAAGAAAGAAGGTACTCGATGACAGTATCTTTGATAAGAATTGCTCTAATGCAGAAAATGGAAAAATAATTTTATTTCTATTTAATTTAGAAGTTAATTGTATTTGTTTGTCCATTGGATTTTATTTTAGGACTTAATAAGTTAAGCAGGTTATTAGTATTTTATTTAATTTCCTAGTGTTAACATTGCTTTTGTAACTCAATAATTGAGTTTTTCAAATTCAATTATAATTAGAGTTTAGTTCCAGCAGACTAACTGTGTCCTTGAAATGTTATTGATCAAGCAAACTGTCTAACTTGTCTCCATATTATTAATTTAGTGGGCATAAATTGACTAAGTACTAATTTGTATGTTATTTTTTTCCCCGTTCTTCAATTTATTGTTGCATCAGTTTCAAATTGTCATGCATCATGCTCATTTCTTCAACACCCCTCCCCCCCCCCCCCCCCCCCCTCTTCCCTCCCAAAAACCACCACCACCACCACCACCACACACAGAACAAAAAAAAAAAAAGCAACATTCAGGTTATAACAAAAGAAATATTCGAAGCACTTGCTAAAGTGTATTCTTATTTTTCTTTTACAGAATTTTTTTTTTTTAAAGGCATTTGACATACTATTTTCAGAGCCTCTATCAATAAAGGCAATAACCAGGTATTGTAAAATTGTTTGATCTAGAAATATTTTCGCATCTTGTCTTAGTGTGTAAAATTTCTTTACATATGCTACATTGATCTTTGACGTGTGTGTGCATGGAGATATAGATGTAAGAAAAAAATAAAAAAGAGATCCTATTTACAAAAAATAAGTACTTGCAAAACATTTTCAAAAATCATGTGTGCGTCTGTTTTTAAATGTAGAATATTACTTCATGTATGCGCGCATATGTGCACGCACACATCGTACGTGTATATATATATATATATATATATAAAAGATGAGTTCAAGTTACACCTTTTCTTCACCATTAGATTTAAGTAAATCTAATAGTCAAAAATATGAACCCATTAATGTTGATTATCATATCATTTATTATTCCTTATTTTTTGAATTTCTAGATCTGTTTTTACTCCAAAAAATTTTCACATTATCTCTCCTCTCATCCCCCTACTCAATATAGTCATCACGAAAAGACGTAATTGAGTTTATAGTTTGATTTATAAAGATTTGTGTTGGAGCATTATAGTTTGTTTCAACAATTACACGAATGATACCATTATAAAGATTTGTAGTTTGCATGAATGATACCAGTATACAAAAAATCATTATGTTGGAGCATTATAAAGATTTTTTTTGACAATTGCACCAACAATTTGTTTTGTTTGTATAAGTCGCAAAATAAATTTAAAGTCCAGGACTTTGAGATCGAAAAAGAAGTCTTTGAATTGGTTTCAAGTATTTGTATAACTTGGCGTAGAAGTGGTGTTTTTTTCTTTGAGGATGCAGTGACGCTGAATTTTTTAACGTAGATTTGTAGTGAACCGGTACTAAAGTCTTTATCTAAGATTCTAAATTCTTTTTTAAACTCTTCCCAAGGGTCACAATATGGAAATTCAAAAAAATATGGAAATAGAGACAGATATATGAAAATAAAAAGTTTGAAGTATTTTGGTTGAGATGAATGTAAGCACATTTTGGGAATAGAGACAAATATGGAAATTCAAAAAATACGAGATAATAAATGATATGGTAAAATCAACATTAATGGATTCATATTTTTTACCGTTAGATCTACTTAAATCTAACGGTATAGAAAAAGTATAACTCTAAAGAGTTACACCAAGTGTAACTTGAACCTCTCTCTCTCTCTCTCTCTCTCTCTCTCTCTCTATATATATATATATATTCCCTTTTGCTGAAGTGTTAGCTGTCATAGAATTGTGAACAAATGTATTTCCAAATCCATTGATTTTAGAGTAATACTAGGATACAAAATTTTCCACAATTGCTAACATGGCCTGTTGTGATTAGAGCAATATCACTTTCATCTAGGTCCACCACTAACACTACTTTTATTATGCACCAATCACATCATGCTACTTTTATCATGCAGCAATCACAACAAGCCAGTTAACTTCCCCAGACTTGCTGATTTTATTGAGTGTTGAATGAGTTCCCTCCTAGAACAAGTTGTAAAAGCAATGAGAGATAAAGATACAATACCTTGGAAGACCATACAAGATGAGAATTGCAGTCACCTCACAACGACGACTTAGTTTGTAGGGCTCTATTACCATGTTCACGTTTCTCTTTCCAGCCCCATTCCTAGTTCGCCTTACCTGTTGATTTTGAGGGTCAAAATGAGACAAATTGTAAGCCAAAAACAAATAATCATAACAGAGCTCCATACATCCCAGTGAATAAACTTAAAGAATCTTCTGGGGAAAAAAAGACAAAACAAAAAATCCACTCTTACAGTGCTGATGGTTTGCTCCTCAGAAAGGCAGAGCCCTCTGGTCTCAGGCATGTGATAATGTCCCTGGCCAAGACAAGAGAATAAAAACTCATTTTGTAGCTCTAAGAAATGAGGAAGAATTACCAGACAAAATAAATATACGACAATCTGTGGACACTGATGGAAATATTACATTCGGACACATAACTGGAGCTTTTATGAAATTCTTTGAGATCTAGTGTAAGGACATGTATAGACATGCTTCCCTCAAAAAATATATAAATCCTATTAACTTTCATGTCTGGCATGCCAATTGTCACTACGGAAGAACAAAACAATAAAAACCTTGCATACAACAGCTGATGTAATGATTGAATTGCATTTGCCCTTACATTCTTTTCTCCCTCTCTTGCTTCATTTAATGCTTGTCTTTCGACCAAGAGTAACGGAACTTCCTGCTCCACTTTCATATTCAAACCTTCATAAAATTCTTGTATATCATGATATAGAGGTTCGCATTCATAGGTATCCATGACTGCAGTGTCCAGACATTCCAGACAGAGCCTCCGACCATCATTAAGGGAAACATATCTTGTGTCTCGTGGCTGCATATAATGAACAATTATATCATGCAATTAACATTTTGCCAAGAAGCTTGATTGGTTTATAGGAATTTCTTGGCAGATAAAAGTGATTTAATCACCGACCTCCATTCTCTCACAGCTGCAACACCGAGGAGTATTGTCATGTTCATGAAAAGGGCAGTATTTCTGGATCCAAAAGGGATGTGCCCTATATTCAATTAGACCAGCAGGATTTGTTGGAATCTGTTGAAAAGATACATATATTTGAAAAGCCCAACAACAACAACTGCAATGAGTAACATATCCAAGGAAGAAGAAATTCAATCAGAATGTGTCAATTTTTTTAAAAATGTTCCAATTTGGTCTTTAAAACATGACACTTTTTTAAATAATAAAAAATAAAAAAAAAATTATTGGTAAGTTTATCACACACACCCAATGGGTTTTGAATCCATGACTTATCCTTCACCCTTTCTAATGGGGAAAAGGAGGTGTCATTTGGGCTAGGGCACACCAGCAAGGGGAGAAAAAATTGACATATCACAGATGTCAGGAGCACCTTGTATGCAAATACCCCTTTATCTCTAGAAGAGTCTTATGTGAGTCACATGTCTAAGCTTAAGTCAATTAATAAGTCATGAGACCTCTTAAAGGAGCCATGTGACCTACTGACCTTTCGATAAAATATTTTCAAGCCAATGGATTAGATTACGTTTTAAGTTCTGAGATGCTTATTAAAAAAAAAAAATTTAACAGCTGAGATTGCATCTTTAGTAAGGAAACCCCTTTTATATATTTAAGCAATTTGACGTTGCAGCTTGTCTTCTCCTTCTCTAGGGACTAAGATGTGGGCGTTCAAGCCAATTTATTAGCTAGAGTTTGCTCTCTGATTATCCTTCATATGCACATGCATCGTAATCGTATTTACATTCCTTCAGATTTAAAATGAGATGCATCATATCTAAAATTAGCTCTGCATCAAATTTAAAGATGCATCATATCTCAAAATCCATCCTTATCTATTAACTCTCCTTCACCATGAATACAAAAAAGTGAAGCATGCCAGTTTATGCAAAATTAGAATTAAGACATATATTGTTCATTCAAGAGATACTTACAAAGTGCTTGCAAACATCACATTTTGGGTGGTAATTCTCCTTGTAGCAAGCTTTATGATATGGATAATTTCCAGATGTAGAGAACTACAAACAACCAAGAAAAAGAGAGGGAAAAGAAAGATTACAGGTAATTCAAACAAAACTTCTAATAAAAGAACCACAGATGCCAAGACTCAAATCAGCAACAAACTAGAGTGATTTGGGAGCTGAGTAGGAATAAAATTTTGCACCTCATTATCAGAAATTGGTAGGTTGCAAGAATGGCATCGGAAGCATTCAGGATGCCAAACTGCATTAAGGCAATTCAGATATCTTCCGTAACCAATCTCAGCGTAGCAACCAGCACAAATCCTACAGGAAAAACCAAATTAATAAAAAGAACGAGAGAGAGAGACAGAGAGTAATAAATTTAAAAAATAAAAACCTTTAAAATAGATGGGGCATGATAATTGCACCCAACAGCTAAAGTTTATTGTTGTGAAAAAACATTCTATACATGCGCGGGCTAAACTAGGGCCAGAAATTGAGATGATGCATTGATTTAACTCAAGCAAAAATACCTTGACCCCAAAGGATAGTACATTGGCATGGGTTGATATATATTCCCATGTCCATATCGGGGAGGAGGAGATTCCACATTTTCCACATTTAGGCTCTCTTGTAGAGCTCGGGCAAGTTGTTCATCGTCTTCCAATTGAAAATCACGATCTACCCAAAATTTTGAGAAACTTATTAATTCAAACTGTAGAATTTTATTATATAAATGCACTATAAAAAAACATAACATAGAAACCACAACCCCCCCACCCCCAGTGCAAAAAAAGAAAAAGAAAAAAAAAAAAAGGAGAGATGAATATGTTCCATCACTTAAATTTAAATAACAAGTACTTAATTTCATGAAATTGACCCCAAGAAACAAATGCAATGCGTAGGACAGCAGGTCAGAGACCAGAAATTGATGCATCATTTCATATATCAGCACCAATTTAATAGGAATATGAAGATGTTCAAAGATGGTCTAAGAACAATGCAGGACATTTAAGAATCAAGTAAAGGTTACATTAGAGGTTGGAGTACAGATTGGAGGCAAGGTTACATATTCACACCATAGAGAAAGTGCATCGCACCTCATGAAACAGCAATTGGCTCTATGAAACTTTCTTCATGTGCTTCAAAATAAGTCAACGTATCACTTATATGGGCTGCATTTGCCTGTCTGGGCAAGCATATTGGGGGACCAAATAAATTAGGAGCATTAGTCAAACTGTTGAAGTATGACTTCGACCTAATACTGACTCTAAAAGACCCAGAACAGATGCAGGCCCAAAATTGAAAGAGCAAGCTACCAATGAATACAAAATGGCTGAAATACACATGCCACTAATAATTTTTTTTTTTTTTTTTGTAACAAATATTCAAAATTACTTTAAGATATCATGTAGGGAACTTCAAAAAATAACCAGCCAAAAACCATAATATCTAGAAAAAAATCATATGAAAACACTGGTGTGCAAAAATAATGCAATTCCTTTGAGTGCACAGACAATATACAATGGCAGGAGGTGGTAGCATCTGAATGCATCACGCACCAATCACTCTTTTTCCTCTTTGACTTTCTTCTAAAAGAGATTCTGCAATAGCACGATCTATTTCTTCATCATTCTCTGACCACACATCCTACATTCAAGTTCCCATTGAAACATGTTAAAGGAGAACCATATAAAGAACAGATTCAAAAAAGCCATAAACAAGGACTCTAAGTAGTATATTAACATCAGGGAAACAATTTAATTATATAAAATAAGAGCAATGTTTATTGCATCAACTGCAAAAATGTCAAATTACATGATTAAACAAAAACTAAGAAGAGATATGACTGGTTGCATGTCGCATTCCAATAATACAAGATTGCAATGATAGCAATAAAAGAGGATGTCAAGGAGTGACAGATGTAATTACCCCTGAGGTAGAAGGTCCATAATGATTTGGATCTTCTGCATAACTCGAATCATAATGCCTTTCTGAAAATTTATGGCTTGAGCCCTTAAAAATCTTGCTAAGCCAACCCATAATGCCCAATGTTATCTGCTCATGGTCAAATAGGTTTATGCCTGCTCATAAAGCATCTATTTAAGCAAAGAAAACTCAAAATTAAATAAAAGATGCAACAGAAGCTTCTGATATTTCTGATTAGTCTGCGTGGATTTCTATAGCTAATGATATCCACATAAAATAAGCTGCAAAAACCAATTTTCAAAGTGAAGCATTCACAAGTTTATGCTTCCCAAATATGGAGATATTATAAGCAATTCTGTTTGAGCTGGCAGTTCTTAATTTTATCATAAACCAAAAACAATGGAGAAAAAAAATAATAATTCTTCAATGACTCGATCAAGGTCAATCCCATTTGGCAAAAGGAAGAGGTCAAATGGGTTCAAAGCAATCCATAAGAAACTAGAACTAATAAAATTGCATGCCAAACTCTGATCATGTCTCCATACAAACTAGCACACTATATTTACCATCTATTTTTTTCTTGCATGCATACCCCCATTCCACCAATAGCTATCAAATTCATCTATTTCACTTCGATATGAAAATTAGAGAAAAACCCCACCAAAGAAAATCAGAGAAAAAACCCACCAAACATCTTGATGACCCAGAACGCCTCAGCTACAACGTGAATGACAAAACAACAAAAATTCACGCCACCACTACTCAATATAACATTAAAAATAAGTAAATAAATAAATAAAAGACAGACATAAAAAAGAGATTCTTCCAGCTCAACATGCTTAAATTCATAACGTACAAGAGCTTAATTTCAGGTTAAAGCAAAAAAAGTTAAGAGAATCAAATAGTGGAGTCATGACTCACCTCAAAAAAAATCAAGATGGTTGAAGCAGAAGAGACCCAGATCAGCTAAGATCCCAATTGGCTCAAAAGTAGATATTACAAACACAGAGATTGTATAAACGTAAACAATTGAACAAATTTAAAGATTGTTTCTGACTCGCACCCTTTTCTTTCTTTCTCTCTCTTTCTCTTTGTGTTTAATCTATTCAAAAAAAAACATAAAAATAAATAAATAAAGAACCAAAGAAAAAACAAAAGACAGCCTTTTTATCTCTCGTAATCTGAAGCAGTATCTGACAGACCAAAAAAGATTGTTCCAAGGAAAAAAATTGAAACTTTTGATTTTTTCACATGTACAAGGAAATTCCCCCAATAATATATGCAAAGAAAGAATGAAAGAGTACTTGGATTGTACGCAATTTCAAAGTCAAATTTGGAGAGAGAGCTAGGTGAGGCTTTCAAATGATGATATATCCTTAGTAGGACAGAAGGGCATAACAACCCAAAAGGGCTTGACGAAAATTCATCAAACCCAGTTGGGAATTGAATGTTTTTTTCGGTTTTTCCGTTTTTCCTTTTATTCTTTGTCTGCAATGCAATATCTATATTGTTGCATGTGCGGTTTGGTTCTCTTTAATTAAACTCTCACGCGATAATAATATAGTAATATTTTTATTTTTATTTTTTATTAGAATAATAATAATAACTCTCAATTATAGAATTATAAAATTCCCCAACAATACAAAGTACTACTCCATTCTCTCACGATATATTATTATGAATTCAATTAGGATGATTTATTACTATTATGTTTATTTATTTTTTTTTATTTAAAATAGAATTTCTACTTTAGCCTAATCTAAGTGTATATGTGTGTGAAACTCTCTTCTGGAGACTTGAACCCCGGTTCTTGTTCCCCACATCCTATAAGCATTTATACTTATGAAGTGACCACCGCACCAAGAATATACGGTCTATTATGTTTATTATATTTTGGAGTCTTCTATAATTACCCACATTAAAAGTTTAATAAAAAGGTTGTACCGATGATAAGACCTTCATAAAAAGGTTTTTTTTTTCTTTTGACTGAATAAAAAGGTTGTTTAAAAAAGGGTAAATGGGTAATTTAAGTTTTTAAAAAAACAAATTATTAAATTTTGGTGAACTATTTTGAACAAAGAAAATTTAACATTAATGTTATTGTGAGAATAATCATTTACATCAAGTTTTTTTTTTTCTTAAAAGACAGTGAGAGAAAGAACTCAAAAGTTAAATTTTTTGAACAATTATGAGGAGGAAAAAATGTTATATAATGTCAAAGAGAAAAGAGAAAAGAGAAAAGAAAAGGCAAGAATCTGATAAATTGACAGTGGGTAAAGATTCCAAGCCCACCACTTACCAAAAGAAACAGAATATATATATATATATATATATATATATATATATATATATACACTTTGATGGATCCAAAGAAACAAGAAAAAGATAGTTTTTTTTTTTTTAATAGTAGATGTAGCTGCAAATGGATAATAATATTATTCTTCTTATAAAAAAAAAAAAGACAATATAATTCTTACTTATTGTTAAGCCTATATAATCTTAAGTATAACTTAATTTTTTTTGTTCCTTAATATATTTAAAAAAAAAGATGTACATAAGCCAAGTAAAAATATAGTTGTAACTAAAACAAAATGAGTTTTTAAAAAATCATATATAAGCAAATAAATTTAATAAGTAAAAAAAAAAAGTCAAACCAAATAGACACTGTAGGGTTAAAAGGCCCAATGCCAGATTATGGGCCGTGGGCCTATCCGAGGAGACCTGTACATTCGAGGTCAACAAATCTTAAGAAATAGGCCCAACTTAGCTCGTTTCTGAAGTGTATGTCACAAAGAAGGGTTAGTCCGAGGAGATTTGCCTGTTCAAACTGTCAAAAAGATAATCCAAATGAATACTCTAATATCGATCCTAGCTTTTCCGGAGAATTCCTTAACTTATATGGGCAAAAAGGACAGATGGCAACAATCAAATATTAAGTAAAAAACTGCTGTCACCGCATTTATAATCCTGCAGCTAACATCATGGCCGCATTAATGGAGAAAAGACACTTGAACAGTGACCTTCATCCTTTACAGCTGCCAAGTGAGGACTTCAGGTGAAAGCTGATGGGACAAGTATCAAAGAAGACTCACCTAACTGACACAGGAGATAAAATTGACGTATAAATAGAACGGAAAACAGAGGGAAGAGGCATCGAACAATCAGAAAAAGAAGGAAGTGATAAAAAAGAGCAATCAAGAGAAAGAGGGAGAAGCATTCATAGCAGTAATCTAGATTAACTCCTCGGACTGCGTCGAGAAGAATTATGTACCATTTTAATAATTCGTTTAATGTTAATCTGATCATGAATACACTTGAGTCATCAATCCATATGTTCTCAATCAAGTAATCTTCAGCCCACTCTCTTTACAAATTTATTCCAAGGGTACTATATACAGCCTGGGCTTCAATTCATCCTGTTCACAGGCCCACTCGTAGAATTTGTGTCCTTATAGACACTATTAATTTAGGTTAATTGACACTCACGAAAAAAAAAAATATTTCACTCCATAAGATTTAAAATAATTCTCTCCTTTAATTTGATTTTTGAGATTATTTACATGTGAGTGTCCAATGACAATATTTAATCATGGCTATTTTAAATTTATTTATTTGTGGAGTTGATTAAAGTTGAAGGAATGCAAAAGGATATATAGGAAAACTAAAAATATAAATATTAGTAAAAGTAATAATAATAATAAAAGACATATAAATTAAGAATGTGATAAAGAGTATGATTTTAGATGAAATAGAATGGATAAAAATAATTCATATAACCCACCTTAACTAATTTGTTGAGTATCCATAACCAACCAAAAAAAAATAGAATTAAAGCTTTAATATTGTTGTGGTATATAAATTTATTTGCATGAGGATATATATATATATATATATATATATATATATATACATGCCAATGTTTAATGATGTATCTAATGAACTTGCTATGTTTTAATTGGTAGGAGCATGTTAATTTTTTATTAAAAAAAAACCAATAATGAACTTTGAATGGACTTGCTTTGAAATGAAAAAAAAAAAAAAAAAAAAAAAAAAAAAAAAAAAAGAAAGAAAGAGGGAAGTGTTATTTTCAAATAGACAATTAAATCACAAATTCACACGCAGTTGGTACTAACAAAAGTTTTTATGTTTTGCTAATTTAAGGCTAGGTATTTTCTTCTTTTTTGCTTAAAGGTTAAGACGACGCCATTTACTACTACGCTACTCATCAAGTCAAATTTTGCTACATTTTTTTGTACATTTGCATTTTTTTTTTCCTTCGTGAGTTTATTATCCATTTTTGTTCTTGGAAATAGCTAAGCGGCCAAAATATTTTTTTTCCATGCTTTTTGGCAGACATTCTTTTTTGAAACGAGAAAGAGTGGCATTAACTTCATATAGCCAACACGTTTTATAGCTACTCGTTTTGTTTGAATGGTGTTAAAACCACATCGATACATGTCACGCACTCATGCATATTCTTCTATAATTGTTTTGGATGAATATATATATATATATATATACAGACAATGTCAATAATGAGGGCTTTAGTTGAAGTGTGAAAACTAATTAACAACTGATTAATAATAAGATGATTCACAAATGATTTGAAAAGTCAAACTCTAGCCCCAAAAATAAATCGAAATTATTCCCGTTTTCCACACAAATCCTCCCCATCTCGGTTGGATGTTTATGGGTTGGTGAAAAGTTTACCTTCCAATTTATATTTACCTCATTTCTTTATTTTTGTCTCGATACTTCCAATGTACGTGGGTGGGTTCCATATTCACTTTCACACACATTGGCCAAGCTTTTTGCCAGAAAATATAGCAAATATTCAGAATCATATAGAAGTGTAAATCACAGTTTGAAGACCAAAAAAAAAAAAAAAATAAAGTGAAAGTGACGTCTTTAGATCCTAGTATGTCTTGCTACTGATTTTAGCATATTTTACCTTAACCAAGTGGTTAATTGATCAAGATTCAATATTCAAGCATCATGGATAAGCAACAGCACGAGTAATTCACCAACAAACACAAAGAGAGGCTATGTTGACGAAAAGAAAACCCGAAAGGGAAAAACTATCTGAGACCTATTCTAGTAAACGAATTACACTACGAAGATAGTTACGGTACATAACAACTTAGGACAAAATAGGCAAATACTCTTTTCGTGCAAAAAAAGTGACATTTTGCCCCTTTTTTCAAACTAATTAGAGAAATGCCCCTCTTTTATAATTATATTTTCTAAAAATTGAGTATAAAAAAAAAATTCTGGAGCCCTATAGCAGCGTTTTAAGGAGCCTATAGTGACGTTTTAAGAACCTATAGTGACATTTTGAAACTCGAGCTCCACGAACTCGAGTTATGTACAAATTTTTTTTATTTTTTTTACCTATAACTCGAGTTCATGGAGTTCGAGTTCCAAAACGTCACTATAAGTCTTGAAAACGTCACTATAGGCTCCTTAAAAACGCCACTATAAAGCTTAACTCGATTTTGAGAAAATCGAGTTTCTAAAGAAGGGCATTTTCCTAATTAATTTGGAAAAATGGGCAAAATGCTGAATTATTTTTTTAAAAAGGGCATAGGCCAATTTTTTCCTAACAACTTACAAAACCTCCAATTACTATAATGTTCTAATGTTAGGAATATGAAATAATTGTTGAAACAATTGTTGTAATTCCTTTAGTTAGTTAGTTAGTTGAGATTAGGATAAACTAGTTAGGATTTGAGCACATGTAACTCATTTAACATATGGTTTAATTTATAGAGTACATGTTGAATTAACTAACCAATTATCTTAAGCCATGAATGAGATTAGAGCTAGTCTCCTATAAATACATAATTGTAATTCAACATTAGATATCAATTGAATAATAAACCAATTTCTTAGTGCATTAGTGCATCTCTCTTCTCTCTCTCTCTCTCTCTCTTAATCTCTTTTTTTCTCTATGAAGGGTGACTACTTCGAATTAAGTCAATTTTTCTACAATTCTCATCAATTCCCCTATAATTCCTATCCAATCCCATTAGGAACATCTTCCTAACATTTGGTACACAAGCTTGCAAATCCTATTAGTGGTAAACCACACCAATAGTTTCTCTTTGAAGGTCTTCTGGATGCAAGTCGAGATGCCGACTATCAATTGATCTTCCGGATAATTCTGCTTGAAGTTTTGCTTAAGGTCTTAGTGGTTTCTAACAATTGAAAGACACTCAAGTTGCACTCACTGTTTAGATGGTGATATCCTCTCTAAGGTTTAAGTCGACTCTCCCTCACATGAAAACAAGGTTTTATTTTTGTTCCTTTATCAATTACAATTAATGGTTGGTGGGCTATGCAAATAATCAGAAAAATTAAATAATGGAAAATTTAGAGAAATGTCGCTTGACTGAGCGTTTAGCGAATTTCGAGCGAACCTCCCTAAGTAACTGAAATTTGGATCTTGATGATTTTGCTCGAAAACTTGCTTGATACATCCAATCTCGCTTGACCGAGATTTTCAGTGCAGCACTTTAAACTTCTTCTTTCAACTCTCTAACCATAAAGACTTGTTAGAATTACAACTCAAATGAAATGAATACATGAAAAATTATTCCAATTTCATTTGAAAATTTGACACAGATTTTGCCAACACAATATTAACCCCTTTTAGTATCATGGCTTTGTTTAGGATTGGTATTATCTCACCTCAAGCTATGAAACTCAGTCTTTTGGTTCCTATTTTTAAATTTACAAAAACAAAAAATAGTATAAAACCAAACATATTCTTAAAAATCATTTTCAGGTGATTTAATTTAAAGGAACAACACATTATGAGAGAGAATGCGAAAAAGTGTCCTGATTTTCGTGAAAGCAGCATGTTCTCAAGTCAAAATATATTCCAAAAATCATTTTCAGGTGATTAATTTAAAGGAACAACGCATTATGAGAGAGAATGCGAAAAAGTGTCCTAAAGTTCCCACCAATTATTCAACCCTGAATGCACTATTATATATGGAAATAGAACTATTAAAATTAGTTTTGCACCATTTAAATTGTTTGAAAATTAGATTAAAAAAATTTAAAAATTATATTCTTAAATCACAATCTCTAAAAACATTACAGCAATAATTAAAAATTCATTAAATATGATATAAAGGAAGTGTTAGATTTTCTTATGATGATTTGTTAAATGTTAGCTGAATCAATTGAAACTCACTTATAATGAATTTTATTAGACTACATAAGTAACCCAAGATAAGCAAATTATCATTAGATTTCTTGGGTATTATCTAATTTTTATTTATTTATTTAAACAACACCTAATCTTTCTAAAATTTTTATTATTAGGATTTTTATTTTATTAATGTATTATATAAATATTTTTAACAAAACTTTCTCACAGGTCGCACAAATTAGTGATAATTTAAAATTAATACGCACTAATTAATTTTTAAGAGAAAGGAACTTAACACTATTGAACAACCATAAATAGTGTTATCTTTTGTTAACTTTGAAGTTACTCACCCCACCCAGAAAAACACATAGAAGCTACCTTAGCATAATATTATTATTATACATGGAAATAGAACTATTAAAATTAGTTTTGCACCATTTAAATATTTTAAAAATTGGATTAAAAAGGTTAAAAAAATATTTTCTTAAATCACAATCTCTAAAAACATAACAGCAATATAAATTCATTAAATATGATATAAAGGAAGTGTTAGATTTTCTTATGATGATTGTTAAATGTTAGTTGAATCAATTAAAACTCACTTATAATGAATTTTAGTAGATTGATTCCGTTTGGGAACAGCTTATTTAGATGAAACTTTTTTAATTTTTTTTGCTGAAAATACTGTAGATAAAACTAAAAGGTAGCTGAAATTGTACAATAGGACCCATAAATCGTACCAAAAAATATAATTGGACACATGAATAGTATCAAAAATAAACTGAATAGTAGCAAAAAACAAGCTAAATAGTAAAAAAAAAAAACTGATTTTTTAAGTTAATGGCAAACGCAACCCACATATAAGTAACTCAAACTAAGCAAATTATCATTAAATTTTTTGGATATTATCTAAATCTTTTATATATTTAAACGACACCTAAGCTTTCTACAATTTATATTTGGAATTCTATTTTATTAAAGTATTATATAAATATTTTTTTACAAAACTTTCTTACAAGTCACACAAATTAGTGATAATTTAGAATTAATACACACTAATTAATTTATTAGGGAATGGAACACTATTGAACAACTATAAATAGTGTTATCTTCTGTTAACACTTAGAAGTTACTCACCCCACCCAGAAAAAACACATAGAAGCTACCGTTGAATGATTGCAAATGTTGTACTCGTAGTTTGATCACATACGCAAGGTTGACGACTGTTCTTTTATAACGTGAACAAAACAATTGGTCAAACAAAAAAAAAAACAAAAAAACAAATTAACGTGTCGGCCAGTGGGAATATGGGAATTCCCCGCCAAAAGGAAGGCTTCCAAATTGGGGGGTTTCACACAAAGATCTTCTTTTTTTTCTTTTTTTCAAAAAATTAGGTTGTTATTTTTTTTTTTTTCTCCAAAAATAGCTGTTGTAAATAGGAATGGCAACAGATCGGGTTCGAGCCGGGTTTTTTCATACTCGGACCTAACCCGCAGGTCCGAACCCCCGGCCCAATTATTAAACAGATTTTTTTTTTCAAGGCCCAGACCCTCCTCACCAAGCCCTGCGGGCCCCGTTTAGTTATTGAAAATTCATGATTTTTTTATAACTATTAAAAAGAAACACATACACTCAAAAGCAAAAGCCAAATACATACACTCAAATACATACAGTTCACAAAGGTATTTCTTCTCTTGCATTCAAAAGCAAAAGCCAACAAAATTCTGAATTCTCTACTTCAAAAGCAAAATGATTGCCAAACTCAACAAATACCATAAACCCAAAACAAAACAAACAAAATTGAACAGACTGAGTGAGCTAAAAACGAACCAATTGCTACTAAATCGACCCTAAGTCACGGTCTGACTCATCACTAAACACGTCCTGGTACGCGTATGGTACATGTAGCCAATACCAAATACATCAATATATAAAAATAAAAAAATAAAAAAAAAGAAAGAAGAAGTAGAGAACAGAATAGGCCGGCGGTGTGAGCTTCGGCAGTTGGGCCGGTGATGAGATTGAGAATGAGTGAGAGTGGGAGAGAAGAAAGGCGGCTGTGAGATGAAACTGAGTCCGAGTGAGATGAGAAGGAGAGGCGGTCGTGAGTGTGTGAGCTGAACTTTTAGTTTTAGGGTTAATAGATAGATATATATATATATATATATATATATATATATATATATAGGGATGGGGGTATTTTAATAATTTAGGATATAAGTATATAACAGGGTTGGGTCCGAGTCCAGTTTTGGGTCGGGTTTTAATAAAACCCGGACCCGTTTCGAGTTTTTTTTTTTTTAAACCCAAACCCGACCTTATTCTTTATCGGGCCGAGTAAAACTTGACCCATTAAGGTGGAGTCGGATCGGGTACCTGTGGGTCAGGTAGAAATTGTCATCCCTAGTTGTAAAGTTGTTGTGGGAGGAATAAATCTTTCCCGAATCAGGTATTATTCGCTTTGGAATGGGCAGGGTCGACGCTCCCACCCACATGAATTTGCTCAATCCGACATCGGGGAGAGACGCCTCCCACCCTTGCCTTACAAGCACTTGCCTTACACACTATGGTACACCCTTCCTTAGGCCAAGTGCTTGTAAGGCAAGGGTGGGAGGCGTCTTTCCCCAATATAGGATTGAACAAATTCATGCGGGTCGGAGCAAGGGTCGACCCTGCCTATTCCAAAGCGAACAATACCTGATTGGGGAAAGATTCGTTCCCATCACAATTGTGATTTACAACTATTTTGTATTAACTTTAATTCCGTGCCAAATTTTATTGTAATTTTATTCAATCATATTTCCCTGTATTTTTGTGGTTTTTAATTGTAAGGAATAAGTGCAAGAAAATGTGAAGACTTAAGCTTCGAATGAAGAACAAGTGGAGCTCGCGAGAAGCTAATTCACGAAATTGCCACGTGTAAAGCACATGACTAGAATGTGAAGAGTTATGCCAGCCTGGAGTTTTCGCAAGTGTCTTGCGGGCAAGGCCTTCTCGTGAAATACTCGCGAAACATTCTGTTTGGCTAATTTGTCATGTTTAGTTTACCAAGTATTTACCCACACTATATATACCTTCATTACCCACATATTGTAAGGAGTGCTTTTCAGATAGAAAACCCTAGAAAATGCACTTGAGAGTTAGAGATTGTTATACTCACAATCATCTGCACATTTTCTTGTAGTTTTCCTCTATTCCTACCTCTCCATCTTAAATCCTTGGGATGTTGATAGTCCAAACACTTACCACACCCAATTTAAGTGTCAAGTGAGGTTTTGGTGCTGCTGGGAAGCATTGGAATGAGCCAATCATTGGCAGATGCAATCGGGCTGAATTGCAGGATTTGGAAAAGCTAAAGAAGACAAAGTTTCGAGAAGCCAGTTGGTAGTAGGAGCTTGAAGGGCTCAAGTATATTGGGTAGACTAGGCTTAGAGGGCCTTTTATTATTCGTGTACTTCAACTTTATTCTCTAGTGGATCGATTACCGCTTGGAGGGCAGCGGAGAGGTTTTTCACCGAGTTCTTCAGCTCCTCTTCGATAACAAGTCTCGATGTTATCTTGTGTTTGCGTCTCTCTTCCCTACTCTTAAGTTTTACTTTATATCATTGATCATGGATGAATATGGCTTAGGGTAGTGTTATTAGTTATTTGCGCTCGTTTACTCTTATTTTGCACTTAGTCTAAGTTAGAGTAAAAGCAATCTAATATTTTTTTTTTTTTAAAAGTGAACTCATATGTATATCTAAAAAAAAAACATAGAGAGAAAGAGAGAGTAAAACTCATTTATACTTAAAAAAGATGTATAATTCTGACACCAGGTATAATTTAAGCCCATATATAGCAATTGTTTTTAATTATATCGTATATATACACGAGTTATACACTAGTTAACATCTAATTTACAAGCTTTACGGTTCTTAAAATCATACCCGTCCATTTTGAAATAAGTGGATTATATTTTATTACACTAAAAATAATTTAAAAAGATGCTAAAATGATAATAGTTACTACTATTTTTTTAAACATTGATAACGTGGTGAAACTCAGTTCATTCATTTCAAAATTGACTGGTAGGATATTTGAAATTTCATGTTAGAATTACCATAAGAACTACACAAAATCTTACTCCTTCAAGCATCCAAAATGGATGGAACAAACAAAAGATGAACAACATACTTTTTACAATTCATCGACTTAGAAAACGGTGTTCCTGCTGGTGCATGGGTGATGATAGTTTATTAAGTTTTAAGCAAAGGTGAGCTTTCACTGGTTTATGATCAGAGCTCAGAATATCATCCATTGATTGGTAAGAATGTAAAGTCGCATTGATTTTCTGTTTGTCTTCTATCTTGAATAAGACCCGGTCTGTCCATGATGGTACTCTTACCTGTAAAGAAGAGACAAGCATAAAAATTTTAGAGGAATAGAAAAAGTAAATCCCAATCCCATAGAGAGATGTATATACACGCTATTCGAACCGTCAAAAATCAAAATTGAAATCTATATTATCCATTTCAATTTTGATTTTTTTTATAACCTTTTAAATGCATGTCGAATATTGAAATCTATATTATCCATTTCATGATTCATGTTTCATAATTTATACCAACCCACTATTGACTTTATCAAATTCAAAGTTAGAATATACAGAAGTGTAGGGTTATTTACATTTTCCCCTTAATTATTGTGCAATTACAATGTGTCCTTAAACTTCATAAATGAGTTATGTCTCCCTAAACTATTGGTTATAAGTATTTTACCCTACGCTGTTAGAATTACTATCAAATTTAACGGAAAAGTCCGTTTTTTTAAGTAATAAAAAATAGAGGAAAGAAGTGTAAGAGGAATTTGAAATTTCCATTAATTAATTAAATAGAAATCCTAACATAGGAGCAGAGTTCCTAATTACCAATAGTTAAGGGGAAATATGAATAAATTTCATAGTTTGAAGAGTCATTAAAAGTGCACCATATTTAAAGAGGATAGTGCAATTTGTCTTAAAAAAATGTATTATACACATGCCCACTTATCAGACTTTCATGCATATTATGCAAGTTGTGATTATTCAATTTTAAAAATTGAGTCATTCTGAGACACAAGAAAGCTGATACCTTGTAACTAGTATCATAGTTGCTACTTCCAATATTATATTTATATGTGGGCTTGAATGTCAATGTCCCCTCGCAATAGCCATTGAAGATATGACCTCTCTCAGCCTCTTGAAAGAGTTGGTCTTTGCTTGTGAGCTTCTGCATAAATATATTAACTTTTAGACTCACACAACACCTTTAAATTATTCTAACTATGCAAACATTAGTCCACCAAAAAGCAGTCGCAAGATTGATTATGTGGGTGTACTCAGAATCTCAGATAAAACTATACAAGTAGTAATATAGAGTTCTACTATATTAGCAATAATTTAAATAGAACGTGTTGGCAACTTACTTCATGAAGGTCTTTTTGTACTAAATTTCTTGCTGGTTGTGTATCAATTCCATGTATACGGTAGTTGAGATCTCCTAACCATATAGTGATATGAGCAGGTCTGGCATAAGGATTCCATTTCTTTGAGAATAGGGAATGTGATATGCGCATGCACTCATAATTTCTTTCGACTACTTTATGAGCATGAGCTGCATGCCAAAGAAATTTAAAAAAAAAAATCAATAAAGTGAACAATTTTATAGGTAGATATTATGTAGGATCAAAATTTGGGTTAAGTTTGATTTTGGTCCATCAAATTTAAGCAGCTCGGATTTGGTATCCGGAATGTCAAAAGTGAACAATTTCATCCCTTTGTCTATATGACTCTATGAGGTCAATTTGATTTTGGTCTCCTAATTATTATAAAGTTGGTTTGATTTTGATCCATTAAATATGAGATTGGTTTGGTTTGGTCCATAAAAAATGGGGTGCCTCAGAATCCCGTTAGTTATGTAAGCCAAAAATAAATATGTAGGATCAAATTGTTCATTTTTAAAATTTCAAGACCAAATCAAAAATTGTTAAATTTAAAGGACCAAAATCGTTCTACACCAAATTTTAGAAACAAAAAGTATAATTTACCATGTTATATATTTTCAGTAAAGAAAAAAGGGGAAAAAAAAAAGGTTATAAATTTTCTTTTGGGGCTCTTGGGTTTTTTGTGTGCTACAAGAATTCATGTGTAGAAAAACATATAAATCAATTTTGGGTTTCTTAAAAGCTTGGGTAATCATCTAGTATCAGCAAGGTAAATCAAATCATACAAGCTAAAGCTGCCCCACACTCCCACTTAGAAGAGAAATTAAGCAAAAATTCAAAGCAAATTATATATATATAACTAATAAGCTTTACCAGAAAGATGGCATGATATGAACACCATTTGGACGTCTTTGTAGTTGATGCGGATTGCCACAGCCCCTTTCTTTCTACCAATTAATCCCCCCAAGCCGCCAATGGAATGCTTATCTACCTGCAATTCTATAATGCAGTATTTCAAAATAAGAAACTATGAAATCTTAGCAATGATCTCAAAGAAGATTGAGGTTGAGGAGAAAATATTGGACTTGTTGATTGGAACCAGACCAAAACTTACGTTTGATGAACAAATCTGAGTCCTTTGGTCCAAACACATACAGCTGCAACGATTGCATAATGGCTTTCCCTAACAGACTTTGATTACAAAATAAAATCAATAAATAGCTTATAGGAACAAAAAGCATGAACTATAAGATGGATAAAGAGAATAATTTAAAAGAGAAAAATAATTGACAAAACTTATTTACAATTCATTGTACTTTTGAGTCATCTAATTAAATTCAATCACTTGTTTGTATTGATCAATGAGCTACGTGATTGAATAAATTTTTTTTTTATACAAGATAAAAATTCTATTCTAACCTAATCTAAATATATATGTGTGTGAAGCTCTCTTCTAGAAACTCGAACCCTAGCTGTTACTCCTACACCCTACAATTGCTTATACTCGTAGAGTGACAAGCACTTATAAGATAACACATTTTGTTTTGTATTAATAGTTTAATCACATGATTATTTATAAGTTTTGCCCACATATATAAGTCTATTAAGTTTTAAAGGTGAAATGAAATCGGCTAAAAAATTAATGTTAAAATTCCTATAAGTAAGGTCTATTTGAGATCTGCATATATTGCTGAAACTAAAAAATTTTTACTGAAAGTATTGCAGTTAAAGGTAAAAGTTAGTTGAAATAATACAGTAAGATCCATAAATAGTACCAAAAAATGTAATGAAGTCCATAAATTATAGTAAAAATAAACTAAATAGTAAAATAAACTGGTTTTGCCAGACACACATGTGACAAAATTTTGTTGTACTAGCTAATTGGCATCCTCTCTTCTCCTGTATATAAAGCCAATTATTAAGCAAGTAAGAGACATCATAATTACGTAGCAATGTTATGACTTATGAGCCTTCGCTAAAAAAAAAAAAAATCTGAAAATTTGGGAACAAAAGGATATATGACATTCTGGGAATGTACGTATGGCTATCGATAATTGGGTAATTGTCTTTGTCAGTTTGTGTACAGTTGTACCCATCAAATTTCTTGGTTTTCAAGACAAGAAATTCACAGAAGAACCTTTCAAAAAAAAAAAAAAAAAAAAAAAATTCACAGAAGAAAATGAACCGTATATTTTGACTATAAAACAAGCACTGTACCAGGCTACTTAACGTAGCTAGCTATAATTCAGCAAAAAAAAAAAACGTAGCTAGCTATAGCATCCAAAAGATTCAACGCATCGAGAGTCATGGCATGTAGTAGATAATGATAGCAAATGAATGATACTATCAATTTTAATTATTACTAAATCTTATAAACTAATTTATTATGCTATTAAAATAGCATTAATCACATTTATGTCTAAGTCAATTTATAAATATTTTATAGTAAAAGTGAGAGAGAAAGATTTAACTAAAGAATAGTCTTATTAGTCTCTTACATGTGGGTTTCTACCAAAGCTGTCTGCAACAGCCTTAAAATATTGTTTCGTGGAGCCTCTTGCAAACCTATAATGAAAAGATCAAATTTTCTGCTGCTTCCAACTAGTTCTGCAATATCCTCATAAGAGACCTTCATATATAGCAAATAAATTAATTATAAATGTCAATCAGAAAATAATTATCACGAGGAAAATTAAAATCTAAAATTGGCATATAATAATAACAATAATTATTATAAAGACTAGTTTATATTACTTAGTTTGGATAAATTTGTAACGTTTCTCATGCATGAAGTTGATCTCACCTGTCCATTCATGTTCCAAGTGACAATGCAAACGCACAGATCCGAATTGCTTGAGAAGTCACATAGATTATCCACACCAACGGTCTTTATTCCTTCATGACTTGCTGTGTGGTGGTTCTTAAAACTCATTGGCTTTCTCTTCAAATTGGATTTTGCTCTGCAAAGTCTTAAAAACCCAAATCCCATTTCACAACTGGAAATATTATAAACAATATGAACACATCATAACATTGTAAAAGAAGAAAGAACCAACCGCTTTATACCCTTTAGACCTTTACAGGAACAAATACAATTCAAATTTCCCATTCTGGTTTCTCTTGCATGTAGGAGCTAGCTCCAAAGCCAGAAGTTTCTTCAAGTGTAAAATGCCAGAATACAGTTGAACAAAAACAATCGACAATGGTAGTGAGAGGGAGATAGATAGCTTTTATACCCATTGACTCCGACCTAGTATGATATATATTGGAAAATTTGGCTTTTGGCGGTGAAGATATTGGACAAAAGTCAAATATCAAAACCATACAGATATCTGTCTTATTTGAATACTTCTTTCTCTACAAGTTAGTTGGCCAAATTGACAAAACAAAGAAGTTAAAACAAAGTTGAAAAGGACCATCCCACATGTAAATTCCACATGAAATTACTTCAGCAAACGGTATGATGCCAATGCACAAACCCAAAATGTGTTGGCCTAATCCCTAGCCCATTTAGAGGTCCAGGTGTGCGTTTGGCATGAATGAAATCTATCAGCTTATTTTATTATTTAACTTATTTTTGTACTATTTATGAACCTCATTGCACTTTTTGGTTTTATTCATGAAACTCACTGTATTATTTCAGCTAACTTTTACTTTTATCTACAGTACTTTCAATAAAAAAAATTTAGTTTCAGCAAAATAAGCAGACTCCGAATAAACCCCAAGAAGCTTTTTCAATAGGTAAGGTGGGAGTCTAACTTTGGTTCTCCTAATATAGGAAAGTAGACTATGTCATTGAATTACAACGTTCTTGATCCGAGAAACCAATTATTATAATTTATAAAAGATTACCACCACGCACCCTAGGCGCAATGGTTACTCTACAAGTATAAGTGCTTGTGAGGTGTAGGTGCAAAAGCTGGCGTTCACACACATATACATTTAGATTATGCTAGTATAGAATTTCTATCTTGTATAAAAAAATATATAAAAATTTAGAAAAGATTAAACACAACCATGATACATATAGAGGAAAAGCAAGATAAAGAGATTTATCGCAAGAAATTAATGTGTGATTTGGTCTTACAAACCCATATTCACCCCAAAAAGCTCTTAACTGTTACATTATTTCAATTAAGCTCCACGTTAATAATATTTCCAGGTTTTCATTCTAAAAAAAAAAAAAAAAAAAAGCTCCACGTTACAACAAAAGCATTAAAGACATCTATATTTATATATAATATTTAAGAGTTAAAGCGTAATATTTATTGTTACTATGCTCTTTTTGAGTCACATTAGTATAACATTTCAGTCTATTTTGATTTATTCGGTCTAGCACTTGGGTCCATTTGATCTATTGAGTTTATATAACACACTCTCTTAAACAATATTTATCTAAGACAATTACCCATCTTTGTATTTTTAGAAACGAACAAACACAATCGCACACATCTTTTTTTTTTCATATCTCAGGTTCTATGAACTTATTATAATATTAAATTCTTTAAATTTTATTCATTGTGATAATCTTGAAACAGTACACCATATACTTTGATATCGAAATATTTCATTTCGGTTGACCAAATAGAAACATTGTTCGAAACAAAATTCAAAACATTACAATTGACACTCTACTTCATCTTGCAAGTTTAATTGATTTTCTCTTCTCATTGAAATTAGTAGGCCAAAAATAAAAAGTGTTTAGTCACACAAAAAACAAAATACTCTTTGAGAAAGTTTATAGACACAGAAAATTTGACACCTAGCTAATGTGACAGATTGTTAATTGTAAGTAAAAAAGCAAGATCAGAAGTGTGTCAAGATAAGAACAAAAAAAAAACTTGCCAATTTTTTTTTATTTTTTTTATTTGCTGTGTTTATAGCATTTCTTGTATCCTTTTATCTCCTACTTCTTTTGTCACTGACCCACATATAAAAACCAAATAATTTGGCCATTTTGGCAAAAGCCCATTTACCACATTTTGCAACATGATCCATTTTCATCTCTACTGTAGCAACTCTAGTCCAATTAGGATACTGTCTTTCACCCAGCAACCCGGGTCCAAATCCCAGCCTCGGAAATTGACATCTCCACTTTTCCCCAACTTCAAATGAAAGTTGCTACGAACAAAAAGACACATTTTTTTAGTACTAGTAGTAAATTAATGAAGGACTATGACTTCTCATCTTTTTGACTCTTTTCTCTGTTTTTCAGTTTGGTCTGAGCTTCCACTGGAATCCATTTCCTTACCTTTTTTTTTTCAGGTACCAGCAAACAAAGAAACCTTATCATTATTCGATTCCAATTCTCCAAGGTATCGCTTTTCGATCTAATTTTTTGCTTTTAATTCATATCAAATGGTTTTGCTTTTTAGCTTTTCTTCTTTGATCATATTATTTGACAATATTAGCATCTGAAATTGTTTAATATTCATTGCCATTATTGTACTAGTGCAAGTTTTAATTTTGCGTAGACATTGTTCGTGAGGTTTTGATATGGCATGGTGTTTGTGAATTTACTTTCATTCTTTCAAGTTATATTGATTAGAATTGGTAATGATTTGTTCTATTTGAGATGGGTTCTGTTTGCATTTGATGGTGCAATTAAAGATTGAAAGGAATACCAATTGAGAAATTTTGTAGCTATTAATTGAAAATGAAATTTGAAGTTTGATTTGATTGGAATTAGGGGGACCCGTTGTTTTATAGGATTTGAATACCTACATAATGTTGCAAAATAACAAGGTATTCCCATAGGAACACGATGATAGAACGTAGGCTACCTGCCAATCATCTCTCCCAGACCCCACAAAGTGGGAGCTTTGTGCATTGGGTACAACCTTTGCTAGTTGGAAGTTCTGGATATAGTTATGGAGCTGGTGGTTCCAGCTTGCAGTCTTGCAGGTTAGGATTCTGGGATATCCATTGATTTCCTTTTGGGCATTCAGGATTTCTTTAGTGATATATATATATATATATATATATATATGTATTCTCTTTATGGTGTTGGAAAAGGTTCAAGGATAGGCCTCCCACTTAAATTTCTGAGCAGACTCATCTTTGGTAAGACATTAATCTGCACGCACCATCTTATGAACTTAAGTAATATATTTATATATATATGTATGTATGTATGTATGTCAAATGCTCAGCAAGGGAAGTATATTAGTGGGTGGGTCCTAGGTTTAAATGGTTTTCCTATTGTATTGGAATAGGCTAGATTCCGTAAACAATGTACGTGACTTTTGAAGCCTACTATCACAAATTTTTTTTTTTTTGGTTTTTTGTTTTTTGAGAAGGAGAGGAACAGGTAAAATCAGATGCATTTGACATGACATCTTGTTGCAAGGATCATGTGTTTATAGTATTATGATCTACTGTCAGTTATTCATCTTTGTCTCTGATTCCAGAATAATGTATGAAGAAAGAACTTTCAGTTAGAACACCGCTATTTTGAGCTGGATTTGAACCAGCATAGACATATTGTCAACGAATTTACAGTACTGTTCAAATTCTTTCTTCCTCCTGTTCTATGGATTTTTTGTTTAACCAATGAAGGGAGGCAACAATCAACCTTAAAAATTGGACCAGCATAGACTGAAGTTTATCTAACCACAAACCAAGAATATGGCTCACTTTCTTTCGTATGTGCCTCAAGCCGTATCCCTTTGCCCCTAGCAAATGATTGATTAAAATATAATTTTTCTTTTTTCTTTTTTCTTTTTCTCCATTGGTAATTACACATGCACCCAATGAGCTCTGAACCTAAGATATTTACCCCCCACCTTGTTCTTACAAGGAGAGGAGTTGCCATTTAAGCTAGAGCTCATTGGCTTGATGTCAGTAGAACTCTATCTGTAATGGTCCTGTTCAAGTGGAAACATGTGTTTCAGAAATTGAAGCAACTTGAAATGCACTCTTTTTAAATAAGCAAATAAATTTTTTTACAAAGTATAAAAGTTGATGGGATACAAGTTTGTGTCTTCTTTTTGTTGTGAAATTTGTTATGGAACTAAATATAGGGATAACTTACTTGATTGAAATTATAAACTTTGTTTGAAGGAATTGAAAGGATGAACCATAACTTTCTGCTCTCCATCTCTCGCGCTTGAATTACTTGCTTCATCATATCCTTATGTTCTCTCTCTCTCTCTCTCTGTGACTAAAATGACCTAGGAACCCCTGGTCTTTGTATCTAATTTTTATTTATTTTTTCTTCAATTATTTCAGAGACAAAGAGAAGCACCAAAGTCCCTGTGCTAGAGGGAAATGGAGCTAGATGAAATCAGCAACTTACCAGGGCATGTTGTAGATCAAATTCTTTCACAATTGTCAATTAGGGAGGCAGTAAAGACAAGTGTTTTGTCAAGCAAGTGGAGATATAAATGGGCTACCCTTCCAAATCTTGTGTTTGATAATGAGTGTTACTCATTTTCTTCATTAGATCAAACTGTTGTCAAGAGTAAACTTGTGAATATTGTTGATCATGTTCTCTTACTTCATAATGGCCCAATATACAAGTTCAAGCTATCACATCGAGATCTTCAAGGCATTAGTGACATTGATCGATGGATTCTTCATCTATCAAGGCAATCTATCCAAGAATTCATACTTGAAATTTGGAAAGGGCAACGCTACAAGATGCCTTCTTGTTTATTTTCTTGCCAACATTTGATTCATTTAGAGTTATTTAATTGTTTGCTAAAACCTCCATCGACATTTAAAGGCTTCAAGAGTTTGAAGAGCCTTGATCTTCAGCATGTGACCTTGGCTCAAGATGTGTTTGAAAATCTAATTTCTAGTTGCCCTCTACTTGAGAGATTGACATTGATGAACTTTGATGGTTTCACTTATCTCAACATTGAGGCACCAAATCTCCAGTTTTTTGACATTGGAGGTGTCTTTAACGACATTAGTTTTGAAAATGCCTTCCAATTAGCTGTTGTTTCCATTGGATTATATGACAAAAGGCAATCTCATGCCTACTCTAGCAATTTGCTCAAATTTTTCGTTCATCTGCCCCATATCCGAAGGTTGGAGATTCAGAGTTACTTTTTGAAGGTAATATTTCTGTTAGTATAATATAAGGTACCCTTAGATGCCCTCTGGAAAGAAAATGTGTTCATTGGCCTTACAAATTACTAAAAAACTGAAATGAGTTTCCTTCTTTCAACACCTGTTTGCACAAGGTTGTTTGGGATCTCATTTCTATTTTTACTTGGTCATTGTACTGATTTCTTAGCATTTGCACCACAAAACTTGGTTGCTTATAATGTCATGTAAATCCCAATGAACTGATTCAATTTTCAGGGGAGGTCCACGATGTTACTGCATTTATTTGAGGTTAATTTATACCATTGTTCTATCTTCTTTTTGTTCCAGTATTTGTCCATTGGCTTTGTGCCAGGAAAGTTACCTAATCCATGTTTCAATCTCAATTATCTTTCTATACGCATAAACTTCAATGATGTGGACGAGGTTTTAACTGCTCTATGCATCTTAAGAAGTTCGCCTAATCTGCAAGAACTAGAAGTTTTGGTGAGTTCTTTCTCTTGATTATTACCTTAGTTTTATGTAAACCAACATCACACATGTGCACACTGACACTTGATTTGTATGTCATGTTGATACTTCACACCTGTTTCTTCTGCTAATGAATAAATTGTTTATAACCAGTGGCCCTTCAGTCTAGGGGCATCTCTACCCCTATGGTCAGTATACTTGCAGGGTTCGATCCCTTATGCACTCACTTACGCACACATCAACTGGTTATACAATATCTTTTACTTGGTATCTAGTTATCTACTATTGGGAACTTCCAAAGATTTTAATGCCATGGAATTTATGTAGGCTCGTCCGGAGGAGCAGGCTGCTGTGGGAACAGTAACTAACATAAAAGAAGACAACTATTGGAGTTGTCACCAACTGCGACTAGTGAAAATATTTGGCATTTCTGGTATCAAACCTGAGTTAAATTTCATCAACCTTCTGCTATCAACTTCCCCTGGGCTTGAAAAAATGACTGTCAAGCCTGCTTCCAACAATGGAGGATGGGAATTGCTAAAAGATTTGCTGCGATTCAGGCGAGCCTCTGTACAAGCAGAAATCATTTACATGGATCCATAATTTATCAGTGTGGCAGCTGAAAGCTTACATGCCAAGAAAAAAAAAAGATATTAGTCTCTGCAATTTATTTATGTTCAGAAAATTGTCATACTGGCAGAACTTTATGATGACATTTATAGTGGTACACAATCAGGGAGTATTCTTTTGGACCTCCAAGCAGCCATACCATAGTAGAAATCATTAAACTTGGCCCTGTATTCATATTCTTTGTTTTTCACTATATGTCTCAAACTAATTTATAGGTATGTAAAATGAAAATTTTAGGAACTTCTTACTAGTGCTTACATTGCATTTATTTGCTGCATTGATATTGTATAGGTGTTTAGGACACCTACTCGGATTGATGAAATATGAAAAGGAAACCATGGCCTGTGGCGTAAAATGCCATCTTAAGTGATTATAACCTTTGGTGCCTTAGTCATCAACATTCAGAGCAAGGAAATCCAGCTGTGCCAGGTACGTCCTGTAACAAGTAACAACCTTAATAGAGTATATCAAATTGAGCTACATGGAAATGTCTACTAATAAACCAAATTAATTGCTTCACTCCTTGTATTCTGTTCTGTTCATTTGTTAATTTACTCAGCTAGATGAGACCTTGGTACTAATCATCGATGCTTGATACAGCAGTAATCTTGTAGCAACATACATAATAATGGCATAGAAGTTGAGGTTGCAGCATTGTAGTAGCAATACTAGGATCATTTTTTTTTTTTCCCACAATTTGAAACGGTGGCAAGTTGTGATCACTGCACCATCATTTTATATGGACCCGATTTTATGAACAGACCAAATTAACAATGGTAAAACAACAAATTGTGAAAACCTTGTGTTCTGGGATTTGTTGGCGGCATTAAAGAAAAAGAGGAAGGATGCAATGGAACTCGATGATAGAGAGTAATTAACTAAAAATCAAATACATTTTGGATATATTAAGCAAAAAAATAAAATAAAAATTTGGATGCATGTGTTTGATATAGCTGCGGAAAAGCAAATCTTACTAATAAAATGGTGGTTGTCACCCCAAAAAAATAAAAATAAACTCACATTCGGAAAGGTGGTTGTCACCAAATCTTTGGTATAGGCGTATAGCCCACATTAATAAGTTTGTTGATTCCATGAAAGAAGCAAGAAAAAAAATGTATTTTTCCCTGTGGAGTTTGTTTGAAATGGAATTTTCTTGCTACTTGTATGGTTGGCTCAATACAAGTTGGACCTATTTATATTGAGAATGTAGCCAATACTTGAAGCAGCTTTTTTCAAAAGTACGTTCTTCTTTTTTGGTAATATATTACAATAATGTGTATAAGAAATTAATTTCAAGATCTTGGATTTAACGGATCTGTGATTGTCGAACTTAATGAGAGATTTGCCTTGGAAGTTAGTTTGACGAAATCATAATTTTTTACGTAAATTTATTTAGGAACCTACCTTTCTAGTCAAACCCGAGCTGAAAGTTAGAAGGGTTGCAAGTTGCAACAAGATCTTATAGTTATACCAATTGTTTTGGACTTTTGTCCCTGGAAAAGAATATGAACAAATTTAAAGTAATCCCAGTTCTTTCAAACTATAGTTTCGTTGCATGAACCATGGTCCCTGAACTGAAGTATTCTCCTCCAATGGAATTTAAAAAAAATAATACGTGTGCATGATATTTAATAATATTTATATCTGATTGTGTCAATACAATTTCATTGTCTGACGGTTCCACATAGGCTACAGACTTTTTAATATTACATTTCAATTCAAAATATGAAAAATAGATCATTATATTATGAACTTCATAACCATATAAGATCCATACACTTTGAGATTAAAAAAATAAAAATACAGATATTCAATGAATGTGATAATTATTTTTTGTTGATGGCCACTCTTCATCTCTAGTGCGTCTTTATTTTATTTTTTCTATCTGAATTTCTTTTTAAGCTTGGAGAAAGTTTTGAAACCAATTAGACAATGAACAATTAGAGGAAAACGATTGGAACTCATCAGATCGTCTTACTCAAACAAAAATAGTATTTGCGTGTGAAGCTTGAAGACGTTCACGTTCAATTTCAACCAGAATATCCGAGGATATCCGCTAATCACTTGTGGGCTGTGGATAAGTATATAACTAGTTGCTGTACTGACATCTCACTTGTTGACAGCTACCTACTCTCAACTTTCTTTTAAGTCAATCCCAAAAAACAAAAACAAATAAATACCTTTCTTTCAAGTTTTTCATTTTTATTAGAACGAATCATTAGAACAATTCAAATTGTCTACGCTTTCATTTATTTATTTGAGTTCTGTTTTTATAATTAATTAAATATTCTAAGCAATAAACACCTTTTAAAACCCATAATCAGATTATGATACAGGGTTTTATATATATATATATATATATATATATATATATACATACATACATACATAGGCAAAACTCAAAAAAAGCTCAATTAAAATTTGATATTAGAATCTAATTTTGCGCCATTTGTCTAAATTTACGTGTGGATCATACCATAATTATCCACTTAAGATTGTGCCATGTGTCCACTTAAGTTTTTAATTTTTTTTTTTTTTAGGAAATTTTGTTAATCTTTGTACCAAGTGAGTTAATGAATGCAAAATATTAAAAATATAATATTAATGAACAATAAAAAAAAAAAACAATCATATATACTCAATAAAAATCACCACACAACAAAAATCACCACAAGTTCTATCTTATTAAAAATTAGAAAAAAATTATCATAAGTAGTATTATATTTAAGTAAGAATTTTAATATATGACTAATTATATTTACTTTTTAAAAAAATTGACTAATTATTATATTTTTATGATAAAAATTGTGTTTAATTTTAAATATATCTATGTATTTGCATGAGTTATATGCTAGTATACAATAATGGACGGAATAACTAATTTGCCAAGAATGTTAAAGTTTAATGACTGAATTGACTAAAACATTTAGGGATGAAAATAACAATTTATCCAAATTTAAAGGATGCAATTTTTGAATTTTGGCCAAAAAAGAGGAAAGTAAATTGAATGTACAACCTCTCAATTTCGTTAAAGTGTTATCTTGTTTGCCAAAAGATTAGCGCATGAATCCACTATGTAATATGTATGATGACGAAGTCATAACCTTTTTTAGAGTGACAAAACTAAATATAAATCATTTTAAAACCACAAAATAATACTAATATTTTTTTTCATTAAATAATTTTTAATTATCCTTAAATTATATTAATCATAAATAATATTTTTTTAACATTTTAAATCAACATTTTTTGTTGAATAAATTAAATATTACACATTAGAATATTAATAATAGTTTTAGAAAAGATAAAATGTATACAGATCAATTAAATGATATTTTTGTGAATTTGCCATTTAAACATTGTAAGGACACAAATCACAGGATGGGCCTTCAGGCAACAGAAACTAGGGCCCTAAATGTAAACAGTACCATTAGAATGAATTTGTAGAAAGAGTGGGCCAAGAAAACTTGATTGAAAGCGAGTGGGTTGATGGCCCAAGTATGGTTATGACCAAACTAACATAAAAGAAGTATTGAGATGGTACAGGGTTCTTCTCGGCTGAGTCCGAGGAGTGAACTTAGGTAACTATCCTGAATACTTGTATCTTTCTCTTTCTTGTTCTCTTCTTCAATGACTTCCCTCTTTTTCCTGATTGTTCAATACCTTTTCTCTCTGTTTCCAGCTCTTTTTATAGGCCAATTTGCCTCACGTGCCAGTTAGGTGATTCTCCTTTGATACTTGTCCCATCAACCTTCACTTGAAGTCTCCACATGGCAGCTGTAAAGGGTGAAAGTCACTGTTCAGATGTCTTTTCCCATTAATGCGGCCAGGAGGTTAGCTGCAGGGTTATAAATGCGGTGGCAGCAGTCTTTCACATAATATCTCTTTGCTGCCACCTGTCCTCTTTGCCTACATGAATCTGGAGGTTCTCCAAAAATGACAGGATCAATGCTGGGACATTCACCTGGATCGCCCCTCTGATCATCCGATTAGGCAGTGCTCCTCGGACCACTCCTTTCTTCCTTCACACAAGTTTTACTACAGGGAGGAGTTAAACCAGGTACAGTCCTCGTGATTTACTGTCCTCGGACGGTCAGTCTCCTCGGACAGGCCCATGGCCCATTATCTGGAATTGGACCTTTCACCCCTACAAACATAATTCTTATTTAATTTTGCATTACACTAACATACTACTCATAAGTAATGAGATGTGAACAATGGAGGTAGGCAGGGTGGGGTTATATTAAGGGTAGGCATCCCCTCTTAGGGCGAGAAAAACTCATGTGGTAGAAAAGTAGGACAAAAAGTTGAAGACAAGACGAATTGAAGGTATTTTTCTATCCCTAAAAAGATGACTTTGACATTAATAAAATAATAAAATAGAGATGAAAGAGAAAAGTGGTGATCAATCTTAAAATATTAAAAGATTGAAAGGTTGAGAAAACAAGTGTTTTGGGAGATGATAATAAAATGTTACAAAATAAATATATTATAAATAAGATATATATACAAATATTAAATAATATATATATGTATATAAACACACAAATTACGAATTTTGGATGTAAATGTAATTTGTGACCCCATGATATTGTCGAATGGGGCCTAGCGAATTGTGTACGTATGTTAGATATTCCCTAATTATTATCTTGGGACCCCACTCCCCAATAATGCAAGAAGTACAACATTTTGGAACAGCAGTATCGAGGCCACCGAACAGTTTGGCTTCCCAGTGATCTTTGAACTCTTTTGCAACTTCGGTTCCAAAAATATTAATAGAAGCATTGAAGCTAACCCATCTGTTAGGTAGTTGCTTACCAGTCTTCCACGTTTTATTTGTTGAGCATGTGGATGTCAGTAACAATAGGTATGAACAAAAAAAAAAAAAATCCTAAATTTTTTTTCTTGCAATTCAATGAAGAATCTGTGCAAAATTCACTGTATTACCATTGTAGTATATTCTTTACAGTAATAGTCAATAGCCACAATTTTCCCCAAGAAGACAAGTACTAATTAATAGTATTAATTTGCCTCTCTTGGTCCCCACCTAGATATATTGCTCATTTTGCTAAACAAAGAGAAAAAAGATAGATTGCTCATTGGATTTTTTTCAATGGAGGCCTATTATATGTACAAAAAATATATATATATATATATTATATGTACGGCACGTGGTTCGATGTACAAAAACAAATGAGCCTTTTAGAAGATATAAGGTATATTATGTGTGCACAACGAGACGCTCATACTCTGTAAGTTTTACTGATATATAAAATTCATAAGCTGCGAAAGGCTTACTACATACACCGAAAAACAAAAGATACTTTTTATCTTTTATCTTCGATATTATTACATTTTCATGTATTATTGTAAAAAATATATATATATAATGAATTTGAGTAGAGTTTTTATAAAATGTGTATAGTTTATTTGTAATTTTGAGTTTTTTTTCAAAACTATTTTTCATTTAAAGTCCCCTAAAATACTATTTTAATTTTTTAGGGGCCAATTCTTTTTTTCTTTTCTTTTTTTAAAGCCAAACTCCTAAAATTTTAATTTTGAAAGTTAACACACATAAATCATATAAATAATTAAAAGTTTGTGGGGCCAGGAAGCTATGTCCAATTGGTCACATTATAGATTAGTCTCCACTTTCCCGTCTCACAAAACGTCTGACATTCAAACGTATAAATAAGTTATAACAACCTTTCAAACACAAACAGGTCTAGATCTGACTTCCTTACCTACCCGGTTAGACCAGGAATCACAGATTGTTACCTTAATCTTAAAATCTTGCATATAAGATAAAGAGAGACTCTAGTCTATGCATCAATATCAAACATATATTATAGCACTAGCTAAACCAGTGGCAGTGTGGTAAAGGTTGTGGAAGCCATGGCCATAGACACACCACTTATTACCAATAACCACAGCAACCTTGAAGATGACAAGCAATTGGGTTTTGTTAAGGACTTTGGTGTAGAGTCAAAGAAGCTATGGAAGCTTGCCGGCCCAGCAATCTTCACTGCAATATGTCAGTACTCACTGGGTGCACTCACTCAGACTTTTGCGGGTCTCGTCGGAGAGATCGAGCTCGCAGCTGTGTCAGTTGAAAACTCGGTCATTGCTGGGCTTGCCTTTGGTGTCATGGTAAATACTTTTTTTTGAAGCATTTGCCTTGCTTTTTTGGCTATCAAACTATCAGTGTTTTACTGCGTAGTTTTTTCTCTGGTATAAATGGTGAGTTCTGCCGTATATTTAATTAATGAGACTTATTATTATTTATGTAAAAGTAAGAAGTATACATATTAACAGTACGCAATAATTCCCTCGTACCAGCACCTTTTTGCACTAAACTCGTGAGAAGTTGTGACCTCAATGGAAGAGTACAGTGCAAAAAAGTGTTCGTGTGTACTTTTCTTTTGTTTTTGGAGAAGCTAGTGTTTGTGTGTACTTATATACGATAATGGGTGAAATAATCACCGCTAAAAAGATGTTACGCGAAGTCGAGTATGGGTCCGTGACACTGTTAGTTGGTCTCATGAGTCATGAGAAGGCAAAAGCCAAAAAGTATAACATGCTTGTTTAATATTTTCAATTCTTCTACGAGCTTACACTTTATTAGATCTTGATGACATATGTTATTGTGATTTGTAAACTATTATTTTCACATGTTCCTATTACTCTTTTTTATAATCATTTATAATAAAGCATTTTAAAATTGTAGCAATAATTGTGGATTTTTTCAAACATTTTTTTTTTTGAGCTATAAACACTTTTCTTACATGTACATAGGAGTTAGGACTCAGTACTTAGTTTCTATCAACGTGTACCTTTGGCGCAATGGTCACTTCATAAGTATAAGTGCTTATAAGGTGTTAGGGACAAGAGTCAGGGTTCAAGTTTTTATAATAGGACTTTACATATATATACAATTAGATTAGGCTAGAGTAAAATTTCTATCTTGTATAAAAAAAAATTAAAAAATACTTAGTTTCCATTTATATGTGAGACTATGTCATAATTACAAGTTGACTATTTTTACCATATTATGGCCACTTCTTTCACATAATAGTAATAAGTTTGATTAACCACCTAACCATCGTGCACCCTTTGTACGGTGGTCACTCCACAAGTATAGGTGCTTGTGGAGTTTGGAGGGCAAGGGTCAGGGTTCAAGTCTCCAAAGAGGAGTTTCGCACACATATACACTTAGATTAGGCTAGAGTAGAAATTCTATCTTGTATATAAAAAAAAAAAGTAATAAGTTTGATTAATTAAATCTATTTGGAATCTACTTTTATCGTTAACATTACCAATAAGAATATTTAAAGTTAAAGAATAATAAATATTTAATTATGAGTTGCAATGCACATTTTCAAAAACAAAAATACACATATCAATAATTTATTGGTTTGCATTTACATATTCATTGTGATTGTACTGTTTCTTCTTAATATTTGTATATGGTTTGACTTTTTTTCTTAAAAATTTTATAAACATCATTTAATGAAATATTAAATGCACCTTAACTTGTGCCCTTAGGACAATCATTAATAAAAGTTTTTTTATGTTTAAAAGACTTTTATTAATAGAGTCCTCAAGACACAAGTTAAGGTATATTTAATATTTTGTTGAGTGGTGTTTTTATAATATATTTTCCAAAAAAAAAAAAAAAGTGATACTAGAGTTACTTTTAATATTAATACATAAACCTTATAAACTAACATTAGTTTATAAGCATTTTGTAGTAAACCAATAAGTAACTTTAGAACCTTTCTTTGAAAAAATAAAGTCAGACTAGATGCAAGTATCAAGGGAAAAAACGAACATACGACCACATTGAATTTGTGCGTGTAAACTAATGAACATTGACAAATGTGTTTTTCAATAATAAAAAATGTGTATTGCAACTTATAATTGAATATTTATTATTTTTTAAGCTTTGATGCCTATGTTGGCACTCATTAAGAAGAACTGTTAGAATCTAAATATACTCTTGTTCCATGTTACCATTTGGCTTTTGCCACTTAACTGCAAATGCAAGATTATGTAAGAAAAATGTGAAACAGAACTTGCATTTGTAACACACACAGTTTTTCCAATCGCAGAATGTCATAACTCATATACTTAATGAGCTTTAGCCATAGCAACATTGAGAATGTTAAATGCAGAACCTGATGATCTTTTCTCTCTCTCTCTCTCTCTCTTTTCTTTTTGGAATTTTTGGTTGAAATCAGTTGGGAATGGGAAGTGCATTGGAGACACTTTGCGGGCAAGCATATGGTGCAGGGCAAATCAGGATGTTGGGAGTGTACATGCAAAGATCATGGGTCATTTTGTTGACTACGGCTTTAGTTTTGGTTCCAATCTATGTTTGGTCTCCTCCTATCCTTGAGCTAATTGGAGAGACCGTCGAGATATCTGAGGCAGCTGGTCAGTCTTCATTGCTCTGCTCTTATTATATCTACATGATCATTACAGTTATTAAACCTGTATAGATTATCTATATTTTGTTGATCATACCCACGTTTGGAAACCATGCAATGAACCAAGTAGTACTTGCTTAAGTTCGAGCTAACAACTTTGTTATGAACACAGTTTATTTCACAACTTTTTTTTACAGCCTGTTAAAGGGATAAATTGTGAGCGATGAACAGTAAACACTCACTATTAACACTATTTTTTTTATTTTTATTGTTAAGTTAGTAGTGTAAAATTTATGTTAGAACTTTCTTTTTAGTAGTAGAAAAATAATTTTCAACTTTTCCATTTTGTTTATAATTATTTTTAAAGAACTTCGATAGATGGGCTTTGCGGGTCTTTGATAAATAGGGCATAAGGGGGACTCCCCTTTCTGTTTTTACTTTGTAATTTAACCTTGTGGGGGTTTTTTTTGGAGCTTCCTGTTAGTTTGAACTGCTGCTAATGTAATACAAATTCCCCTGCTAATTTGTCCTGGTATTTGTAACTCTTTGCAGCTTGCTGCTTGTTTTGTTTGTGTTTTGTTGTTGTATACATATGAACTTTTTTTCAAAAAAAAAGAAAAAAAGAAAAAAAAAAACTGCAAAAGTTAGAGCTTCAATGGGTTGTGTATACTTGAGTTTGACTGGATTTTCTGCTGCAGGGAAATTTGCTTTATGGATGCTTCCACAGTTGTTCGCATACGCACTCAATTTTCCAATCCAAAAGTTTCTACAAGCGCAGAGGAAAGTCCTCGTCATTACATATATATCGGTTGC
Organism: Lithocarpus polystachyus; assembly: GCA_033629205.1. Taxonomy (NCBI): domain Eukaryota; kingdom Viridiplantae; phylum Streptophyta; class Magnoliopsida; order Fagales; family Fagaceae; genus Lithocarpus; species Lithocarpus polystachyus. The sequence goes on along the minus strand of CM066163.1, from coordinate 8,113,635 downwards.
GGTACTGGTGATACATACATTTTTCAGTTGGTTGCTAATATTGCATCTTGGGTGGGGCTTAATTGGAGCGGCAATCACTTTGAATACATCATGGTGGATCATTGTTCTTGGTCAATTGGCTTACATTTTCTATACCAAGTCCGATGGTGCTTGGGCCGGATTCTCATGGCTAGCATTTGCAGATTTGTGGGGCTTTGTGAAGCTTTCATTGGCTTCTGCTGTAATGTTATGGTATGCTACTTTCCTCCTTTTTACGTAGTGAGTCATACTACATTGGCTGATGCTGAGTTTGTTCTGTAAATTGATTTGCAGCTTGGAGTTTTGGTACCTGATGATACTGGTAGTTATAACAGGTCGTCTGCCGAATCCTCTTGTACCAGTTGATGCCATCTCTATTTGGTATTGTGCTTCACCATCACCTCCATATATTGCCATTTGCATGCTTAATAGTTCATAATAGTTCATACTTCAAAAATCACTGAGTTTTATGCTCACTGCAAACTGTCGTATCACCAGCATATCTTTTAATGCCAATTGAGGTATTAATATAACATATAAAGACACCACTTAACCCAAAAGTTAAACTTACGGGTTTGAACCCAATTATGTTATATTAATTTCTCAACTTCTTTTCTTTCTCTCCATATGAGATTTCCACCCACATGAGTATACCCAACAAAATGAGCTTAAGTAAATCTTTCATTTTCATAATGTCTCCATATATCATCTAAATTTTCTATCTTAGGAAGATATGGTAAGAATAAGTTGTTTCCTAAACCTTATTATTATAATTTTGTAGCATGAACATACAAGGATGGGATGCGATGATTGCAATTGGGTTCAATGCTGCAATAAGGTAATGTACCCTACATGCTTTGCCCTTCTTCTTCTTTTTTTTTTTTTTTTTTTTAATTATTTGTAAACCAATTGCAAGTCAATCAAGAATTTTTTTCAAAATGAAAATTCCTGTGCTGTTCAATTTATTTCTTACAAGATTGTATAAAAATTTGGTATCTTACAACTACCATTCAAAATTTTATATTCCATTTCCTTGGTTTTTTTCCCCTTGTCTTCTCAGTAAGTAAATAGAGAAAATATGATGAACTTACTATTGATATTAACAGTGTGAGAGTATCAAATGAACTTGGAGCTGGCAAGGCTCGGACTGCAAAATTTGCAGTGCTAGTGGTTTCTATTACATCTGTTTCCATAGGGGTTGTTTGCATGGCCGTAGTATATGCAACAAGGGATTATTTCCCATACCTTTTCACCACTAGTGTGGCCGTTGCTGAGGAAACTACCCAACTTGCTATCTTGCTGGCAATCACAGTGCTTCTAAACAGCCTTCAACCAGTGTTATCTGGTAAGTACAAGAAAAACAAAATCTTGTATCCGGACGAAGATACTCTTGTATAATATTAGTTCATTCAAAGTTTCATTCTTAGTACTTTATTTTTCTTGCTGCCTCTGTTGGTTAAGGTGTTGCTGTTGGAGCTGGATGGCAATCTCTTGTCGCATACATCAACATTGGCTGCTACTACATTGTTGGATTGCCAGCTGGAATACTATTGGGATTCAAATTTGGTTTTGGAGCTGAGGTAAGATACTAATACTATTAATCTATTATCATGGACTTTTTGAATGCATCAACCATCTTATTTTGGTACACCATTTTATTTCTAAGAGACCCTTCTTTTATTTTCTTCGCCTAACATTTCACTGGTTCTGAGTTGCAGGGTATATGGTCAGGTATGATTGGAGGCATTGTTTTGCAAACTATAATCTTGATTGTGGTCACTTCAATAACAAACTGGAAAAAAGAAGTAAGTATTTTTACTATAAAGTATTTTGGAGCCCAAAATTATTCATTGTTGTAACTAAAAAATATTAATCGTCACTCGTCAAATTTGCAGGCTCAAGACGCAGACAGCCGTGTGAAGAAATGGGGAGGAGGAACAATTAGTGAAGAGTGATCTAAATTCACAAACGCAACATTGTTGCGGAAACCATTGGTAGATTGAACCAATGTTGTATCAAGCAATTTTTGTCAATTCTATGCAGACGTTTAGAAAGAAGTGAATCACATCATGGAACTACTCAAAATGTTACCCATGGGTTGTACTCTTGAGCATGGAAATCCCTTTGATCGATTAGTTGGCAATAAGCTAAAATAGTCTTTATTCTACTAATATATAGGAGTGGATTTGGTAATGATCAATTTTGTATTCTCAGGAGTGATTTGCACATTTCAGCTATTCTGAGACAATAAGTTGATTAACGAATTTCTGACCAATAATGTAATCAGATCCTTAAAATCTTGGGTGCATGGATATCTCATTCTGATGAAATTGTGTCCACTTTTCACTTTTTAGTCAATTCTGGTTGCTATTTGAAGCAATTCTACGCATGCTCAAGTTTTGCAATCACAACCAGAAATGGATATTGCTGGTGTAGATAAAGTTATTGTTAAGATACTCTTTTTTTGGACTCTTTTTTTTTTTTTCTCAAAAAAAAAAAAAGATACTTAAATAATCGACTGACGTTGTTCTAAAAAAATAAACGTAAACTTAAAAGTGAAGTAACCCTTGCCGAATTCCTATGGACATCGCAGTATTCAATATATCTTAAGGAAGCTCAACTCCCTCAGCCTCCATCTCCTTCATCACCTCCTTGAACTTCAATATTGGCCCGAACAGCGTGTGGACAGTCTTTGATGGTTACAAATACACAAAAGATTATTACGAGTGTAACAACAATAAATACTATACTTAATATTTAAAATATTATGAGTTTGAGGTTTTTATATATATATATATATATATATATTACTAAATTTGGATTTACAATAGGTACTTTCAACCCAAGCATGTTTTTCCCCATTGTGTAAGTGCACAAAAATAGATCGAAGTAAACCAAACTGGACCGAAGTGGTCCAAATGGACTGAATTGAATCAAATGAAATAAAGTGGACCGATTAGAAGCAAAGTGGACCAAATAAGAAAAAATGGACTGAAAAGGACCAAATTGGACCGAATAAGATTGAAGTGAACAGACTGGACCGAATAAGGACTAATGTTGACTAAACAGTACCAAAGTAGACAGAATGAACCGAATAGAACCAAAGTGGACAAATTGGACCAAATAGGACTTGATTGAACAGAATGTCCCGAATAGGACCATATGGACTGAATAAGACCAAATTGTACTGAAGAGGACAAAATGGACCGAATAAAACCAATGTAGACCGAATAAGACTTTAAATATTTATCATTTTTATTGTATTTTTAGGACTCATATTTCTAATTTCCAAGGTATATTTTCTATGTATTTTTTAACTCAAAACTAAAAGTTTAGCCAAAATATAATAAAATTTTATCCTTTTCAACCCAAAAATGAAGGGAAAAAAAAATTGTAAGTTAACTTGAAAAGACAATCTACAAAAAAGAATCAATTTAATACCTAATTAGTTTAAAATGGACGGAAAGGAGAATGAAATCCACCAAGTGGATCAAATTTAAGGCCGTAGACAATTAACTCATTGATACCTTTATTAAGGCGACCACTTTCGACGTAACAATATAAAAGAGGTTGTGTCGTCCCAAAAACAAAAAGATTACCATTGAATATCCAAGTCGACGTCGTTTGGTAGGCCGTGGACACAGAGATCACATTATCTGAAGTGATTATCATTATCCCAGGCCTCCCAAAGTCCCCAGTGCACAGTAGAGTAGTAGTGGCTGCCCTTCTCTGCTCATAGCTCCGATTCTCCTAGACTCAAATCTCAGAGAAAAAAAAAAAAAAAAAAATTGTAAGAAAATGTCAACAATGACGTTATTATCTTCACTGACTTCCTCCCTCTCTTCTCTCTCATTTTCGTCCCAAATCTCCCACAAACCTAACGGCCTCTCTTTCGCTCGACCAAACTCACTCTCGCTCTCGACCAGGACTCCTCCTCGTCCTCTGGTGGTGCTCGCCACGGTGGCTTCGCCTCAAGAGGTGGAGACGGCAGACCTAAAGAAGTACGTGAAGTCGAGGCTTCCAGGTGGGTTCGCCGCCCAAACTATCATCGGCACTGGCCGGAGAAAATGTGCCATCGCTCGTGTTGTCCTCCAAGAAGGCACTGGAAAGCTTATCATCAATTACCGCGACGCCAAGGTAAAATTAAAAAAAAAAAAAAATCTCAATTTTACCTTTGATTTTATGGTTTTAACTTTGAACAGCTAATTGAATTTTGATTATTTTGTAATTTGAACTTTAGTCTTTAAATTTTCATGATAAAGTTTGTAAATTTGTAATGCTCAGAGTTTGTTAACTAATGGGTTATCTAATCTCAAGTTAAAAGAACCCGATAGCCCTTGTAGCTCAACTGGCATATCGTGTTGTTCATGGTTCAAATCCACCTCCCCACTGTAATTATCGAATTTATAAAAAATTAGGAGAAAACGATTTTATGGAAGTAGGCAAAATAGGATCTTTTCTCGTGAGATGGTTATTTTTGTACAATATGTTAGCTGCCTAGTCTATTGAGGATTCATTGCCAACCCCATTGGGACTAAGGTTTAGTTGTTTAAGTTTTTGTATGTTTATATTGCCTACTATCAGTCGTGTATTTGCAGTACAATTATTCAATTGGCATGAGCTGTATTTTACTCTCTCACCTTTCTAGTACTTTGCAAAATTCTGTGTTTCTGTTTGTTCATAGTTACTTAATTGCATGATCTTATTTGATGATAAAACTGTGATTGTTGATTGGAGGCGCATAAGCTTTTATCATATTATTTTGAAACAAACCAATAAGTGACATAGTATACTGAGTATTAAAGTTCAGTTTTCTAACCCCAAGGGGTTGGTTTAGTGGTTCCTAAGGCCTCATTATATCCATGAGATCCTGGGTTCGAAAACTCTTGACAGCATCTTAGAGCCGCTTCCATGGGATTCCTTCCTGTAATAACCTAGTGTGTGTGGGACGGGGGGACTGCACATGTCCAAGGGAATAGTCAGATATTCGAAGAGGTCTAAATACCTTTGTTTATAAATAAATAAAAAAAGGTTTCGGTTTTCTAATCTTTAGCTGGTTAAATGTGCCAATGATTTTTGTTGTCCCCCAATCATGAATGAGATGCCATATTGTAATCATATCCATGAAATATTTCAGTTGTGTTGCAATAGAGTGATGATACCATGGACTTGAGTATGATATGTATTATCATTTCATTCATTGATTATTTGCCCCCCCCCCCCCCCCCAAAACCGAGCTGTGAACTATAAGCCTTCTGAAATCGCGCAGAGTCCAAGGATGGCCTTTAAACCCTATAGGGTAACTAATTTTGGTTTTTCTTTTGGAGCAAATTCTTGTACGATGGATATGTCTTAGTGAATTGCAATAGCTATTCTGTTCTCCGAACAGTTTCATTGAATTATTCACATGATCTTTGTGATTCTGTGTATTAATGTTGTGCAGGAATATCTTCAAGGCAATCCATTGTGGCTTCAGTATGTCAAAGTCCCATTAGTAGCCTTGGGATATGAAAGTAATTACGATGTGTTTGTCAAAGCTCATGGGGGTGGCCTCTCCGGTCAGGCTCAGGCAATATCCCTTGGCATTGCTCGCGCACTGCTAAAGGTGAGTGAAGACCACAGAGTGCCTCTGAGAAGGGAAGGGCTTCTGACTAGGGACTCGAGAGTTGTTGAGAGGAAGAAAGTTGGTCTCAAGAAAGCTCGTAAAGCCCCACAGTTCTCCAAACGTTAAGGTTGAGATTATTGGATGTAAACATTTGTCCATATTTTTTACCATTAGTTTCTTTTGAGGAGCTGGGACATTTTCAATTTATCAGAAGATCTTGGCTTTTGTTTGTTGATAGCTGTACCGCAATCTTTTTTTTTTTTTCTTTTAAAAAAAGGCTTTCTATTTTAGGCTTAGATATTATTGAACTGTGGATTTTTCATTTAAGATGCTTGATACATGTTTCTGATACATTCTATAAACATCAACAAAGTGGTAGATGACGTAGATGTGATTGGTTTTAAGGTTGCAAACGAATCAAAGTATTAAAAGTTAACAATTCAGGTTGTTCTTTTAATTTTATTCTGAATTAAGCTCAATCTTATCACTAATAAGATTACATTTTCAAGTTTTATTTATTTTCTCGTAAAACAAGCTCAAGCGTGTTCATAAACTATTTAATTAACTTATTTTTTCTCATATATAGTAAAATTATGACTAAAATTTTTTACCTCTCTCAAAACTATGATTTTTTTACCATGAATGGACTTTTTTTTTTTTGAAAATCATGAATGGACCTATTTATGTAATCAATAAGGTACAAATAATAATTTGATATCATATAAATCTATTTACAAACTTATACAGTCTAATCTTAAGTAGAATATTTTTAGACAAGTATGGATATAAAAGTATAATATTATATATAATTAAATTTAGCCTTATTTTCACAAACATGTTTTTATAGTTGAGCTTAGCTTGTTTAGTAGTTAAGTCTAAATTTGAGCTTTAAACTTGACTTGTTGGCTAAACAAGCTTGAGTTGTTTATCAATAGTTATATTAATTTACAGCCTTAATTGGTTCTGGGTTATGGGCCCTTACAACTAAAAAATTCTTTCCAAATAATTTCTGACTAATGGATTCTGAACTTAATAACTAAAGGGGCCATGGCCTACCATCAAAGCCAAGCCGTGTAAGGACTAATTGAGCTACACTCTTCTAGGCAATATTTCTGTTTACACATGTACCACAGGTCAAACAAATCATAAAAGCTCTACTGAAAGACAAACAAAAACAACCTATGGTTGGTGGTGTGGAATTTGCGGTACCATAGGTCAAACTTAAGACGAAATCAGCAGAAGGTCCGTGAAAAATAAATGAAGAACCAAAAAAAGTTCAATGAAAATTAATAAGAAAGAAAAAAGACAACAGATCTATAAGAAGAAGATAATACTTTTCTAAATTGATGGGTTTTTTACTTCTTAGCTTTTTCCCTATCCACGTAATTTTATTTAATTTTGATAATTTAATAGTTACAATGAAAGGATGAGAAGAGATAATTTGAATTTTGAATATCTTCATTGAAAACACTAAAAAATACTAATTAATTGAGTAACAAAACTCTTGACAAGTATTCAAATAATTGATTGAATGTATTAAATATATTGGATTTGTTATCCACCCTTTATAGTTCATCTTAGAAGTTTATGATTTAAAAGGTCGACTAGCTAGCATCGTGTTACATTAGGGTCTAATAATTGTTAAGAATATAAAGTAAGAGAGAGAGACTGAATAATTTATATATTGATGTATATTCTATGTGTGTAATCACTGTACAATAGAGAGCCTTATATAGGCTAAGTATATGTGAAGTACAAGTAATATGAGTATACTACAAGTACAGTATACTAGACTAAGCACGATGGGCTAGGCTACACTAAATTATATACTAACATCCCCCTTCAAACTCAAGGTGGCAAGAAGGAAGTCAACTAGAGTTTGGATATAATATCTCAAAGACGACCACGCGGGTGAGTTTTGGTGAAAATATCATTAGGTTGGTCGGTAGAGGGGATGGAGAACAGCTTGAGATTTCCTTTCTTGAGATGCTAGCGAGTGACGCGGTAGTCGATCTCAATGTGCTTGGTGCGTTCATGGAAGACATCGTTATGAGCAATGTATATAGCACTACAATTATCACAATAAAGAGGAGTAGCAGTGGGCTGTGGAGCATCCATGTCAGACAAGAACCATCAAAGCCAGACAAGCTTGCAAGTGGTGTCAACAAGAGCACAATACTTAGCCTCGGTACTAGAATGGGAAACCACATCCTGCTTATTGCTACACCATGAGACAAGAGAAGTACCCAACAAGAAACAAAAACCTGTGATGAAGCATCAATCAGTCAAATCACTGGCTCAATTCGCATCTAAATAAGCATGGAGCTCAAAAGAAGATCGAGAGGAGTAATGAAGACCACGATAAAGTGTACCCTCGACAAATCGGAGAATCTGAAGAACAACAGCATAATGGATAGAATGAGAGGCGTCCATGAATTTACTAACCATACTCACGGCATGTGAAATATCAAGGCAAGTGACAGTAAGATAGATCAAACTTAGGAATGGCAACAGGCCGGGTTTTTTCATACCCAAACCCGCACCACAAGCCCAGACTTGTTACCTGGACCCAGCTCATTTAATAAACAAGTTTTTTTTATGCCGGGCCCAGACCTACCTCGCCGGGCCTTGCAAGCCACATTTAGCCCTACTAGATTTAAGCCCAAATCGTGGCCAAACCAAAACAATAAATAAATTTGAATTGAAGCCCAAATTCATTTTTGCATAGATTCAAGCCCTATGACGTGCAGATTCAAGCCCATATAACGTGGCCCAAATGCTAAATCAGTCCAAATCATAGGCTATTAATCATAAATCAATAAATCACATGTTAATTAAAAATCTATAAATCAATAAATCATAGCTAATATCATAAATCAATATAAATCACTTGTTAATTATAAATTAATAAATCATAGCTAATATCATAAATCAATATAAATCACCTATTAATTATAAATCTATAAATTACCTAGCTAAGATAACCAATTAATCATAAATCAATAAATCATAGCTAAAATCACCTGCTAAACATAAAAATAAAATAAATCAACAAGTCCAAGAAATAAGTATCACAAGTCCAATAAATTAAAAAGCTAAAAATAAATCCCACAACTGACAAGTTTAGAATAATTATAAACCAACAAATTAATCCAACAAGTCTAAAAAATTAAAAAGGCTACTAAATTAATCCTCCACAGCTATTACACAACTCCCATCCTCTTCATTAGGCTCCCAATCGTCAAGAATTGATTGAAGTGTACAATTCCCATCCTATTTTGATTTTATAAATACAAATTAGCCAATTGCTAACCGTTGACTTCACTCCATAACCAATTCTGAGCACACATCATTGCCTTTATAGTCTTAAGATGAAGCCTACTACGGTGTGGACTTAACAATCTCTCACTAGTGCTAAAAGCAGATTCTGAAGTAACAGTTGTGACAAAAATGGCTAAAATATCTCTTGCAATCCTTTGTAAAGTAGGATATTTGAGACCATACTTTTCCATCATGCCAAAATATCAAAGTCTTCATTCCTCTTCAACACTCCCTCATCATTGAAATGATTAAATTCCATTTTAGCACTCCCATGTTTCTTTGAACTATTTGAACTATTGTTCACAAACAAATCAAAAGATGACATTGCCCCCCTCAACCTAAATTTCATTGGTGCTGCATAATTTGAAGTACTTGCAGGCATATGAGAACTTCCTTTATTATCTACAAGAGACTCATCTACATCTCCATACTCATCAAGCAAATCATAACAAAGATTCTTAATTTTTTCAATCTCCAAATCAGATTTATCACCATAAATGTTAGGATAATAAAACTCCAATAACTTCATCTTATATCTTAGATCAAAGATAGCAGCAATAGCCATAACAATATTAACATTAACCCAATAAGAATTAAATTTAGCAAGCATGCATTTTGTCATCGTACTTATCATCTCATTTGAAGATAAACTCCTTTCATTCAATGCAATTTTCAACTCACACACCAAAGTAAAATACATATTAGTTGTGAGGTACTTAAGATCAGAGAAAAACTCAGTCACACTGTGAAAAACTCCAACCTCCCACAGATATCTTTGGCTATCTCCCAATCATATTCATGTGGCAAACACGTATAAGATGTTTCACGTTTAGCTAAATGAAAGAAAACATCTTTATAAATCAATGCAGTAGAAAGCATTAAGTAAGTTGAATTTCAACGTGTCTTATAATCTAAGACCAACTCTTTGGTGCATTGAAGATGCAATTGACGTGTGAAGGGGTAAAAGGCCCAATTCCAGATGATGAGCCGTGGGTTGGTCTGAGGAGTACTGCCTGGTCGAATGATCAAAGGGACGATCCAGATGAATGTCCCAGCATTGATCCTAACATTTCCGGAGAATCTCCTGATTTATATAGGCAAAAAGGACATGTGGCAGCAATGAGATATTATGTAAAAAGGCTGCTACCACCGCATTTATGATCCTACAGCTAACCTCATGGCCTCATTAATGGAGAAAAGACATCTAGACAGTGACCCGCATCCTTTACAGCTGCCGTATGAAGACCTCAAGGGATGGTTGATGGGACAAGTATCAAGGGAGAATCACCAAATTGGCACGTAAGGCAAGTTGGCTTATAAATAAAGCAGGAAGCAGAGAAAGGAGGCATCGGAGAATCGGAAAAAAAAAAAAAAAAAAAAAAAAAAAAAAAAAAAAGGAGAAGTAATCTCAAGGGGGAGAAAAAAGAGAGAAATAAAAGCATTCAGACAATTGCTAAAACTCACTCCTCGGACTAAGCCGAGAGGAACCCTGTGCCACTTCATCACTTCATTTTCGTCAGTCTGATTACAACAGGATTTGGGCCATCAACAAATCCAATTTCTACTAAGTTAACTTAGCTTACCCTCTACGAATTCATTGTAAGGATACTGTTCATATCTTGGGCCAAAATCCATCTCACTCATAGGCCCATCCTGCAAATTGTGTCCTTACAATTGGCGCCGTCTGTGGGAAGTTAACTGTTGCGTTAGGGAGTTAAAGCTTAAACCATGGTTGGATCAGGTACTAACCGGGCTGAGTCCGATAATTCACAATAGCTTGATCATTTTGCACACCTCGAGCGAGAAAGGGACCGTGAGGGGAGCGTGCATACCAACCATACCGGGAGAAGTTGACATCAAGATGAGGGCAATGAGTCTCATAAAGATACCACAAGGGACATGCAACGTAAGATTGATCGTCTGAAAAAAAAGCTGCGCCGTGCACGGAGGAGGCGCAGCCCGTCCAGCAGTCTGTTTATCACTGATGACTTTTCTGACGAGGATGATAATGCTAATTATAGACGTCGATCCAGAACACCCCCAAGTGAGTTTTTCTCTCACGAAGAAGAACATTATGACAAGCGCAGGGGCAGCAACGCATCCTCTAAGGGTGTCGAGAACGATGCAATGAATAGGGCACTTAACCAGATCTTGAAGTCACCCTTCAAACGCAGAATCAAAGGAGGAAGCCTTCCTCGGCATTTTACTTAGCCCACTTTTACTGCGTACAATGGGCGAACTGACCCTGTTGAGCACGTGAGCCATTTCAACTAGAGGATGGCTATCCACTCTCGGAACGAGACCCTTATGTGTAAGGTGTTCCCCTCCAGCTTGGGACCAGTGGCCATGAGATGGTTTGATGGCCTTGCGGCTAATTCTATTGGATCCTTTTGAGCGCTCACTAAGGCCTTTTGCTCTCGGTTCGTTACAAACACAAGGGTCCCTCGACCATTAAATTCCTTGTTGTCCATGTCTATGCGAGAAGGAGAGACATTGAAAACGTACTCAGATAAGTACTGGGAGATATTTAATGAGATTGAAGGGAGTTTCGACGATGTGGCAGTTAGAACCTTCAAGGTCGGCTTGCTCGCCGAGCATGATCTGAGGAAATCGTTGACCAAGAAGCCCGTGAGAAGTGTACGCCGATTAATGGACCGCATTGATGAGTATAAGCGGGTCGAAGAGGACCAGCTGCTTGGAAAGGGAAAAGCCAAAGTTATCCCTCAAGAGAAGAGGGATTTCAGGTCGGACCGGTACAGCAATAGCAAACCGCAGAGGGACTATAGTGTACAATCCAGGTCTGTTGCATCGCAGGCAGTCCATGCCGTGTTCCGAGAACCAATCCACCAGATTCTAGAGAAAGTACAGAACGAGCCGTATTTCAGGTGGCCAAACAAGATGGGGGGAGATCCCACGAAGTGCAATCAGAGCCTCCATTGTCAATATCATCAGGAATGGGGGCATACTACCAAGGATTGCAGGACTTTGAGGAGTCACCTAGAACAACTTGTGAGGGAAGGAAAACTACAACAGTTTGTCTACCGGCCAAATAGCTAGGGAGACCATGTCAAGCCAGGGGCTTCGGGGACCGCCTCGTCTAGGCCCCCGTTGGGCACAATTAATGTTATCCTCACGGCACCCGAGAGGACGAAATCCTGCCCTTCTAGAGTGATGTCAATTTCTGGGATGGCTACCGAGGACACAGATCGAGAGTCAAAGCGGGCCAGGATGGAGGTCCGACCAGTCTTAAGCTTCTCGGATAAAGATAAACAGGGGACTATACAGCCCCATGATGACGCCCTAGTCATCACACTTAGAATAGGAGGGTACGATGTGAAGAGGGTGATGGTTGATCAAGGGAGTGGGGCTGAAATCATGTATCCGGACCTATACAAAGGACTGGGCTTACGACCTGAAGACTTGACAGCATATGATTCGCCTCTGGTCAGCTTTAATGGGAAAACCGTCATCTTCAAGGGTCAGATCAGGCTACCTGTACAAGCAGGGTCCGAGATAGTCGAGGTGGACTTCATTGTGGTGGACACATACTCTCCCTACACGGCAATTGTAGCCAGACCGTGGCTTCACGCCCTGAGGGCTATTTCATCAACCTTGCATCTAAAGGTTAAATTCTCGTCTGGAGGACGAGTGGAGGAAATTGTAGGAAGCCAATCTATGGCAAGACAATGCCTCATAGCTGCCATTATGCATCAGTCTGTTGCCGAGCCAACAGCCACCTTAGGTAGAGATTCGTAGCAATTAGAGATCCCAATTCCGATTAACGTCGTGGAATTGGATGAGGAGAAGTGTGAGAGGTTGGAGAAAGTTGTCATCGACGGAGACCTAGAGAGGTTCTTCCAGGTCGGGGCTCAATTGCCCCCTCGGGATAAAGAAGAGCTACTGGCATTCCTTAGGAGAAACATTGACGTGTTTGCCTGGAACTCTTATGATGCCCTAGGGGTAGATCCGAAGTTCATTTGCCATCACCTAAACGTAAGTTCAGCTGCCCTACCCAAGAAGCAGCCACCTCGGTGTTCATCCAAAGAGCATTCTGCCGCCGTAAGGGAGAAGGTGAACAAGCTCAAGCAAGCAGAGGCTATTAAGGAGGTGTTCTATCCAGAATGGCTGGCCAATACAGTGGTGGTGGAGAAGAAGAACGGGAAATGGCGTGTATGTGTGGATTTCACAGACTTGAACAAAGCCTGTCCGAAGGATCCTTTGCCTATGCCTCGGATTGATCAGTTAATGGATGCAACTGTGGGGCATCCACGAATGAGTTTCTTGGACGCCTTTCAAGGGTACCACCAGATTCCCTTGGCTTTGGATGATCAAGAAAAGACAGCCTTCGTCACCCCCGTTGGGAACTATCACTACAAGGTGATGCCATTTGGTTTGAAGAATTCAAGCTCCACTTACCAGAGAATGATGATAAAAATGTTCGAACCACAGCTGGGAAAATGCATTGAGATCTACATTGATGACATGGTGGTCAAGAGTAAGATGGAATTCGAGCATGTCAACGACCTTGGGAGCATCTTTGAAATCCTAAGGAAACACAGGTTGAAGCTCAATGCTTCAAAATGCTCTTTCGATGTTGGATCAGGAAAGTTTCTAGGTTATATGGTCACCCATCGCGGAATTGAGGTCAACCCCGACCAGATAAAGGCGATAAACAATATGCAGCCTCCTCGAAATCCTAAAAAGGTTTAGAAGTTGATAGGGATGACAGCTGTTCTCAACCGATTCATCTCCAAGTCGGCAGAAAGGTGTCGGCCTTTCTTCCAGCTATTGAACAAGTGGAAGGGTTTTGAATGGACTGAAGAGTTGTGTTCTGGCTTTCCAGCAGCTAAAGGAATACTTATCTCGACCCCCCATTATGTCCAGCCCCACGACGGATGAGATCCTGTTCGCCTATATCGCTATAGCCACCCATGCAGTGAGTCTAGTACTTATTCGGGTCGACAATGGTGTTCAGAAATCTGTTTACTACGTGAGTAAATCTCTGCATGAGGCCGAAATCCATTACTTGCCACTGGAAAAGGCCATCTTTGCAGTTGTTCACGCCACTCGTAAACTTCCTCACTACTTCCAGTCGCATACGGTTGTGGTCCTTACCCAACTCCCACTTAGGTCATTGCTTCGGAGTGCAGATTATACGGGAAAAATTGCAAAGTGGGGTACAATCCTAGGGGCCTTTGATATAAAGTACATGCCCCGCACCTCAGTTAAGGGACAAATACTGGCTGACCTGGTGGCCGAGTTCATTGAGCCTGTGTTAGAAGAAAGTGCCAAGAAGATGCACATGGATGGAAATTCAGTTGGCCTAGTGTCCGCGCAAGGATCCCCACCCTAGAAATTGTATGTAGACGGTGCGGCCAATCAGAGAGGCTCAGAAGTGGGGCTAGTTTTGATAACTCCTGAGAATGTTGTTATCGAAAAATCCCTCAGACTAAACTTCTCGGCTACTAATAATGAAGCTAAGTATGAAGCGCTGTTGGTCGGAATGGCCATGGTCAGAAGAATGGGCGGGAACACCATGGAGGTATTCTCGGACTCAGCACTGGTCGTCGGCCAGGTCAGGGGAGAGCTAGAAGCGCGCGATGAAAGAATGCAGAAGTATTTAAGACATGTCAAGCAACTGCAATCACAGTTCAAGTCATTTAGTTTGCAACATATTCCTCGGAGTGGGAACACGCACGCGGACTCCTTGGCCACTCTTGCAACCTCCTCAGCTCAAGGATTACCCCGGCTTATCTTGGTGGAAGATGTACATAAGCATGCTGAGGAGGACGAAGGGCCCAGCATCTGTCAAGTTAGAGTGGGACCAACCTGGATGGACCCTATGGTGACCTACCTCAGGGACGATGTCCTACCGTCAGACAGAGCCAAAGCTGACAAGGTGCGGAGGAAAGCTCCTCGGTTCTGGCTTTCAGGAGACAATAAGCTATACAAATGCTCTTTCTCCGAGCCTTACCTATTGTGTGTACACCCTGAGGCCACGAAGTTGCTCCTTGATGAGCTGCACAAAGGAATTTGTGGCAGCCACATAGGAGGCAAGTCTCTAGCTCACAGAGCCCTAACTCAGGGATATTGGTGGCCGAACATGCAAAGGGAATCACAGGAGTACGTGAGAAAGTGTGATCAATGCCAGAGGTTTTCACCGAATATACATCAGCCAGAGGGAATTCTGAATCCTCTATCCAGCCCGTGGCCTTTCGCTCAGTGGGCTCGGACATTGTAGGCCCCTTCCCTAAAGCAGCTGAGAGTAAAAAATACTTGATCGTCGGCACAGACTATTTCACCAAGTGGGTTGAAGCCGAGCCATTGGCAAACATAAGGGATGTAGATGTCCAGAAGTTTATATGGAAGAATATTGTCATCCGGTTTGGAGTGCCACACACACTCATCTTGGATAACGGTCTTCAGTTTGATAGTAAAGCATTTAGGAGATTTTGTTGTGGGCTAGGCATCACAAACAGGTACTCCACCCCCGCGTACCCCCAAGGAAACGGCCAGGCTGAAGCAGTTAACAAAGTCATAGTGAGCGGTCTGAAGAAGAGGCTGGATGATGCTAAAGGGAAGTGGGTGGAAAAGCTACCACATGTTCTTTGGACCTACAGAACAACTCCTCGAAAATCTACGGGAGAGACCCCCTTTGCGATAACGTACGGTGCTGAAGCTGTTATTCCCATAGAAACTGGATTCCCCACACTTAGAACGAGTTCTTTTACCTTTGCTGACAATGACAGGCTGCTAAAGATTAATTTGGATCTAGTCGCCGAGCGAAGGGAAAATGCTGCGATTCAGCTAGCCTACTATCATCATAAGCTCAAGCAGAGGTATGATGCTAATGTCAAGCTAAGACTACTTGTACTGGGAGATTTGGTTTTGCGGAAAGTTGTGGGTGCTGCGAAGAACTCGACCTGGAAAAAATTGGGGCCTAATTGGGAAGGTCCTTACCATATCCTATCCATAGCTGGAATAGGAGCATTTTACTTAGAGGATTTGGATGAAAGAACTATACCCCACCCTTGGAATGTAAATAACCTCAAAAGGTACTACTATTAATAAAAGTTTCAGTTCTCGCATTGAAGTCTATCATATTGCTTGTTTACTAAGTGTTAAACAGAATATTAGTCATGCTTGGTCCCTCGAACCACATACCTTGGGTAAATTATCACTCTAGTTCATTTTACTAAGTGTTAAACAGAACCTTGGTCATGCTTGGTCCCTCAGACCACATACCTTAGGTAAATTACCACTCTAGTTCATTTTACTAAATGCTAAACAGAATCTTGGTCATGCCTGATCCCTCGGACCACATACCTTGGGTAAATTACCACTCTAGTTCATTTTACTAAATGTTAAACAGAACCTTGGTCATGCCTGGTCTCTCGGACCACATACCTTGGGTAAATTACCACTCTAGTTCATTTTACTAAATGTTAAACAGAACCTTGGTCATGCCTGGTCTCTCGGACCACATACCTTGGGTAAATTACCACTCTAGTTCATTTTACTAAGTGTTAAGCAGAACATTGGTCATGCCTGGTCCCTCGGACCACATACCTTGGGTAAATTACCACTCTAGTTCATTTTACTAAGTGTTAAACAGAACCTTGGTCATGCCTGGTCCCTCGGACCACATACCTTGGGTAAATTACCACTCTAGTTCATTTTACTAAGTGCTAAACAGAATTTTGGTCATGTCTGGTCCCACGGACCACATACCTTAGGTAAATTAACACTTTGGTTCATTTCACCAAGTGCTAAACAGAAGCTTGCCCCCTCATACGTGTCACTGAGTATTCAGCAGAAACTCAGTTTTGCATATTCACTCGGACCACACACTTTGAGCAAATTGGTATTCTCCTTCAATTTTAATGTATCCAGCAGTGAAAGGTTCGATTGCGTTTGTGTAAGTTCACTCCTTTTGTTAAAACAAGATTGAGCTAATTGAATAACGTCGGTATAGTTATTAAGGCTTTTATCATTGGTCTCAGGATACTATTGTCATTTCTTGCTATCCCCATTATTCCGTATGAACATAAATTTGTTTCTATTGTTGTTTTAGTTCGTGGACTTAGAATTCTCACAGATTTAAGAACTACAACACAAAGGAAGTAAATAGATGGAACCGAGACTAATTAAAGGCGAATGCAGATATTCTCATTGGTCAAAAAAGTTGAAGTACATTAGCCCAGCGTACAAAATGCTGTTACAAGAATAAATAAATAAAAAGACAACAATAAACAACAAATAACAACAACTACAAAAAACACAACCCTAATCCTAAATTTGGGTAGCTGGAGGAGGAAGGCTGTCCTCTCTGCTCGGCTCGACCTCAAGGGATCCCGCTCCGGTCTTTAGGGGTGCAGTCTCATTGACCTTGGAAGCATCCGTGGCCTTAGAAGAAATGTCCACATCCACACTTTCCTGCAGAGCCACCTCTTGATTCTAAACCTCCTATTCGACTCCGAGGGGAACAAGCACCCGATCTAATCGCTCCGGAGCTTGGGATGATGAAGGCGCAGCCGGGACCATGCTAATATGAGGATGAAAATATATCCTCCCGGGTTGCTTGAGTTCCAAGTTGGCCAGGACTCCTGCAAGGTTCAGGGCTTCTTCCTAAGTGAACTTGCAGTAATCCCTGCACACCTCGAAGACCTCTTCTGCGAGCCTTATCTCCGTCTCCTCTATGCCTTGGATGTATTCGGCATTCTTCTCAGCCTCGGCTGCTTCCAAAGCCTCCCGAGCCTCCCTCTCGGCCTTCTCGGTGTTCTTAAGGCTGGCCTTGAGCTCCAGGACCAGTTGTTTCTGAGTGGCCAGCTCTATCTCAGTTATGTACAATTTCTTTCGCTGGTCCTCAGCTTGGTCCTGGGTATTCTTCAGGCCAGCCTCGGCGCTCTTCCTTTCCCTCTCCTCAGCAGTTAGCTTTTTGGCTAACTCCTACTTCTCGTGCCTTATAACTCCCAACTCCTTCTCTACGTCCAGACGAGATTAAACCTCAGCCCTAACCTAGTTGCGGGCATCCCTGACCCAATCTTCAGCTACGTAAACTTGTCGGGTGAGCTGTATGAGAAAGACGATAAAATTATGTCGCAATACACGAAAGTAAAACACACAGTTTTTAAATAACTCCAATTTATTAATAAGGAATTAGAAACTCACCATGGCTAAGTCTCTTTCGAAGACATAAACAGGTCGGACTGCCTCCAGGACCTTACTGCCTCCATATCCCGAGGCAGCAGCAGTGGGCGCTCCAAAGCCTCAGCAATATAGGCCGAGCGCCCCTTCTAAAATTCCCTGATAGAAGCAGTTGAGGGGATTGGGGTGCCGTCCAAATCCAGCCGGGGGCCCCAGGCCGGTGATTGTTGAACATCCCTAATGTTAGCATCCCTTATACTCTAGGGTGGGGAGACCCTTCTGCTGTCTCTCCCACCCTTTTGTTGTTTTGACCCATTCTGTTGCAACGGGGGCACTTCACCCTCCTCAGTGTCCAGGTCCACGACCTTCCTCTTCTTCTTCAGATCGAGCATTAGAAGAAGACCGATCTCGGTTGCAGGAAGGGGAGCAGGTGGAGGGAGTTTATCGGTGGCTTTCTCTTTAGGCGCTTCCTTGGAGGATGCACCCTTGCTCCTCCCAGCAAGAAGGTCCCTCAACCCCGCCCTTGGCTTCAGAGGCATCTCATCTTCTTCCTCCTCAGTACTCTCAGACACCGGGATATTTCGAGATTTAGCCTGCACTTCCTTCTCATCCGCGAAGTGGAATTGATCTATCTCAGTCTCTAAGGATAGTCGAGAGGAAACGGTCTCTTCCCTTTGAATTGCTGGCTGAGGAGTCGTCTGATGAAGCGGCCACTCAATGGGGGGGAGGTCTTTCTTGGACAAAAAGCCTGGCCGAGAAACGTCAATCCTATGGATCCTCTTGTCCTCTGCTCAGATTGCGTTTCCAACGTCTTGGAATTTGTCTGACAGTGGAACAAAGTCCAGTATAAGATGAATGGCACGCAGCTGGCCATCTGAGTGCACAAACACCTCGGATCGTAGTAGCTTATTCAAGCCCGGTACATTCACGAGGCTAAGTCTGGGAGTAACAAATTTTCTATCTGCAGTCACAGCAGAGAAACATGGAGTTAGTCATATTGTCTCATAATCGAATAATTAAACAACAAAGTGAGATGAAACCTAAAGTGCAAATTCTACGCTAACTTAACCTAGTCCTAAAATACCCCACCTGGCTCCCCTTCCTTGGTCAGACAATGTTGGCCGTCATGCCACGCCCCAGAGACGATGACGTAGTTGTCCTTCATCCCTTTGTTGGATTTGGGAAGACATGACAGCATTTTCACTATTGGGGACCTGGATTTTAGGTAATACCCCCCTTCAGCCAAAGAGTGACATTCGTACATATGTACGACGTCATGCCAGGTGAGGCATAGGCCCATCATTTGGTTGAGGGCATCTACGCAACCCAAAACCCTAAATAGGTTAGGAGTGCATTGGTGCGGGCATAACCTATGGTTCCTAAGGTAATCCCGAGTAACGGTGCCCATAAGAATGGTCATCCCCCCCTCTAGAAAGGCGATTACAGGAATGACCATTTCGCCGGTCTTCCTATTGGTCAAAATATTTTCCGGTGGACAGTATCGGAGACTAACCCCGTCAGGTATATGGTATTTTGCCTTAAAAAGCTCTATGGCAATAGGCGAATCAACTAGATCCTTAAACCTACCCATTTAGATGTGCAAAAGAATACTAAGAGGGTTCCCTAAGGTGAGGAAAGACAAAGACAAGTAGGCCGAGAAGCTCAGCAAGCCGAGAAGCTCAGCCGAGGAGGAAAGAGCTAAGAAACCAAGAACTTACAAGAATGACCGGGGTTACTGTCTCAGTATCTTCGTAGAAATCTAAAATTTCCACTAAAAAAGGGCTCTAGGGATTGTTAAGTTAAGGGAGATCTTGAAAGCTGGAGCGCTAAAGTTCTTGAGGTAACTTGAGCAGATGTAAAGTGGGAGAGATAACTCCCTCACAACCTTTTATACGGAGAGTGAAAGTGAGTGGGAGTTATCCCGCTCGAAATTTCGTAAAGAAATCTCAGCCACAGGATCTGTATCTCACCGTCAATAAGGAAGATAGGGCACCACCTAGAGCAATAAATGACGCGCTACTATTTCCGAAGCGTCAAGAATGTGTGCAAGACATGCAGATTGGCTTCTCCACGTGGGTAAATTGGAAACTTGGCAAATTTGACCCTTGGAGAAGTCAAAATCCCACCCTTCTCCTCGAATAAGAGAGAAAGCCGAAATTTTGAGGGGCTATTGTAGGGGTAAAAGGCTCAATTTCAGATAATGGGCTGTGGGCCTGTCCGAGGAGACCTGCCTGTCCGAGGGCAGTAAGTCATAAGGAGGGTACCTGATCTAACTTCTCTCTAAAGTATAACTTATAAGAAGGAGGAAGAGTGTGGTCCGAGGAGCACTGCCTGGTCAAATGATCAAACGGACGATCCAGATAAATGTCCCAGCATTGATCCTAACATTTCTGGAGAATCTCCTGATTTATGTAGGCAAAAATGACAGGTGGCAGCAATGAGATATTATGTAAAAAGGCTGCTACCACCGCATTTATGATCCTACAGCTAACCTCATGGCCGCATTAATGGAGAAAGTACATCTGAACAGTGACCCGCATCCTTTACAGCTGTCGTATGAAGACCTCAAGGGATGGTTGATGGGACAAGTATCAAGGGAGAATCACCTAATTGGCACGTGAGGTAAGTTGGCTTATAAATAAAGCAAGAAGCAGAGAAAGGAGGCATCGAAGAATCGAAAAAAAAAAAAAAGGAGAAGTAATCTTAAGGGGGAGAAAAAAGAGAGAAATATAAGCATTCAGACAATTGCTAAATCTCACTCCTCAGACTAAGCCGAGAGGAACCCTGTGCCACTTCATCACTTCATTTTCGTCAGTCTGATTACAACTGGATTTGGGCCATTAACAAATCCAATTTCCACTAAGTTAACTTAGCCCACCCTCTACGAATTCATTGCAAGGATACTATTCATATCTTGGGCCAAAATCCATCTCACTCATAGGCCCATCCTGCAAATTGTGTCCTTACAACGTGCATTTTCATCAAATTTCTACCTCCTTTTTGGTGATCCAACCCAATAAATCACACTATCACAAATCCTTTCAGTACCATTACCAATAAGAGACAACCTGTCTTGGACAATCAAATTCAAAATATGTGTAGCATACCTCATATGCAACATAGACCCACTCAACATAAGAGAACTAGTATCAAGCTTGTTCAAAAAAGTCTTTTCTTGGCATCATTAGTACTCAACAGTTATTATAAACAACTTCCTATCAATGTTCCACTCTAAAAAACAATCAATAAGGACTTTAGCAAGGACATCTTACGTGTGTGGAGAAGGAACATAGACAAATCTAGAAAAACTGTAGGAATAATTATAACATAGCTCAATAAGCATTCAATTTAACATAAAGTCTAAACATTCAATTTAACATAATCCAATAAGCATTCTAAACATAAAGTTTTTAACATTCAATTTAACCCAATATCATAAACTTAAATCATATAGTTTAATAGATTTAACATTTATAGATAAAAAAATTACCTTAAAACCCAGCTTTGCAACGTCCAATTTTGATCAATAAAGTGAGCAGTAATGACCATGAACCTTCTCTTTTTGTTACTCAAAGTCCACATATCAGTTGTAATTGTCATCCTACTTCCATTCTTTTTCGTCATCTTCAAAGTTTTCTCCCTTTCATTATCATAAATTTTAAGAATGTCAATCTTCAAAGTATTTCTTGAGATAAACAAAGTTGAAGAGAACTCACAAATTCTCTAAACCTAATGCGGTCAACCACTGAAAGTGGGTATTCATGTAGGATGACCATACGAGCAAGATTATTTCTCACTTTGACTTGATCAAATTGGTAAGCATTTAAACTCATCGTTCCATCCACCTTATTTTGTTGTCTAATTAACACTTGTTGTCACATATCCCTTATATCTTTAAACTTTAACGCTGGATATCTTGCTAAATGATTACGCAAATGGGATGTACCTTAGCTAGACTCACCCAAGTAAAGCTTGCCACAATGATGGCATTGGGCTTTAAATTTCCCATCAACTTTCTTCCTTGTAAAATGCTCCCAAACATCTAAAGTAGTCTTTCTTTTTCTACTTGCATCCACATCCTCATTTGTACCCTTTTGCTCCCCCTCTTCATCTGTCCCTTCTTGTTCCTCTACCTCTAAGTCCTCTCTCACTAAATCCACTATTGAGGATTTCGGACTCCCAGTTGGTTTAAAAGTTTGGGAGTTAGAAATTCTATCAATCAAAACAAATATTCACAAATTCATTATTACACATACCCATTGATTAATGGGCACAAATTTATAATTAAACCGATTCACAAATATTCACAAATTCTATCAATCTAATCTTAATTAAACATGATTAACTACAAATTCAAACACTTGCTCATTGTTTAATGGGCATAAAGGTGATGGTGATCCTGAGGGTAAGCTACCAGAAGGCGACAATGGCAAGAGTGATCGTGAAAATGACAAAGGAAACCACATAGCTGGCAAGGGACAACATCGGGTTCTCAAGGTAAAGCCACTTGGCGAGGGAGAACCAGATTTTTTTGAGTCTCTCATCTCCATTTTAGGAACTACATTCACAACAAACACAAAAAACCAAAAAACACAATTTCTTTCATTAAACAATTACACTTTCTTTGAAAAGAATTTTCCCATGGAATTTATTTTTCCATTATACTACACTCTATTGTTCACTCATCAAAAATGAAATGTCCCACTCACTTTTTTATAGCTAACATAACAAGGTTTTGACATATATCGACAAACCAAACCATACACCCAAAATTTAAATAATATGAATCAACAAAATAAAATACAGGGACTTTAATCTTTTTTTTTAAAAAAAATATAATATGAATCACTAGTTTTGGAAAAAAAAATTAGAAAACATACCTTTGCTTGGCAAATTCAAGAAATCAACAAAACCCCTACCAAATACAAAACCCGCTAGTTAACTCACAAAACCCCTCTCAGAGACTTTGGCAAATGCAAGAGTGAGTGAGAGTAGTGAGCTAAAATAAGCGTGCGGCTGTGAATGTGAGGTGTAAGACTGAGCTGAAATGAGAGGAATTATGAATATATTTTAGGGTTTATAACGATACACACACACACACGGGTGTTTTAGTAATTAGGATATAACCGGGTCAAGTCGAGTCCGGGTTCGAGTCGGGTTTTTGCAAAAACTCGGACCCGTTTCAAGTTTTTAAAAAAAAAAAAACCCAAACCCAAACCCGACCCTATTCTTTATCAGGCTGGGTAAAACCTGACCCATTATGGTTGGACCAAGCCGGGTACCCGCGAGTTGGGCAGAAATTGCCATCCCTAATCAAACTACCAACCGACTGACAGTAACGAGTAGCATCTGATATAGGTTCACCATCCAAGGATGTAAGCTTGGCATTGAATTCCAAGGGAATGGAAACAGTTTTGTTGTCTGTGATACCAACTTTGAAGAGAAGATCAGAAGCATATTTAGCTTGGGAAAGATAGTATCCATAATAGGATAAGGTAACCTCAAGCCCAAAAAAGTAGCTGAGAGTGTCCAGATCTTTCATCTCAAAATGCTGACTAGGGATGTGCTGAAAAGAGCGAATACCTGCAGAATCATCTCTTGTAATAATCACGTCATCAACATAAAGAAGAATAAGGGTGATACCAACAGAGGATCTTCGGACAAAGAGAGCAGTGTCACAGGGACGCGAAGTGAAACCTCGTTAAGCAACAACAAAGATAACTTTTCAAACTAAGCCTGAGGTGCCTGCTTAAGGCCATAAAGAGCACAGCGAAGGTGACAAACTTGATGGCTTTAGTAAGTATAGCCAAATGGTGGTTGCATGTACACTTCTTCTTGGAGGTCTCCATTAAGGAAAACATTCTTTACATCCATCTGATAAAGAGGCCAGTGACGAACGACGACCACAGAAAAGAGATATCTAACAAATGTAAGGCAAGCAACCGGAGCAAATGTTTCCTCATAGTCAATGCCATATTCCTGAGTAAAGCCCTTAGCAACTAGGCGAGCCTTGTATCTTTCAACAGATCCATCAGCTTTGATCTTGATCTTGTAAACCCACTTACAACCTACTACAGATTGACCAGGAGGCAAATCAACCGTATCTCAAGTGTGATTTTTGTGAAGAACATTTAATTCTTTGGACATAGTTTGCTGCCAAAGAGGGTCAGTATAAGCCTCACAATAGGTGTGAGGCTCGTAGAGGGTGGCAAGCGCAATAGAGCAATGATAATCAGTGAGATAAGGAGGAGGAATACTTAACCAAGTAGAACGACTAATGTCAGGACCAACAGGAGGCTCAGGAAATGGTGGTGCCACAGGATCCAAAACAGGCAGGTCATATGCCGAGGAAAAAACTGGAGATGAGTCGTTTGGAGAGGTAGCCGATGTTGAAGAATCCTCCACAATTTCAAGATGAAGAGGGAGGAAAAGATCAGTAAAAATGGGAGACTCTGAGGAAGAGGACATAGGAAATTGCTGAAGACTCGTGAAATGGCAATGTTCCCATAACTCAATATGATGGGAGACACGAAGGTGATGAGTTATGGGATCATAGTAGCGAAATCCTTTTGGGATACACCATAGCCAAGGAAACAACAGAGACGAGCACGAGGCTAGAGCTTCATTCGTTCATGAGGAGGAAGAAAGACAAAACAAGCACAACCAAAAACCCAAAAAGAGGAGTAGTCAGGGGTTTGACTATAGAGGAGCTCAAATGGAGATTTATTGTGTGTGGTTGGTGAAGGAATACGATTAATGGTGTAAACAACAGTAAGTGCTGCCTCATCCCAAAAGCGCTTAGGAATAGAGGCAGAAATGAGAAGGGTGCAGACAACATCAAGATTATGTTGATGTTTTCATTCTGCACGACCATTTTGTTGAAAGGTCTAAGGTCAAGACCAGTGAGGAAGGGTACCATGGCTATCTAAAAAGGATAGGAAAGATTTATCATTATATCCTTAAGCATTAACTGATCAAAAGATCTTAATGGTGCAATTGAACTGTGTTTCAATCATTTTATGAAAATGTTGGGTAAATGGACACAAGTTCAGATCTATGGTGAAGCAGATAAATCCAGGTATATCGAGAAAAATCATCCACAAATATGACAAAATATCTAGATCCCCCCTCAATGGGAACTGGTGCAGGACCCAAAATATCAAAATGTATAAAATCAAAAGGTGCAGAAGAGAAAGAGTCATTATTATTAAAGGGCAATTTTGTTTGTTCACCAATATGACAAGAAGTACAATCAAATTTTGGAAACTGAACTGAACCTAAATGATCTTGAGAAGCTAACAACTAAAGATGAGATAAAGATGTATGACCAAGGGAAGCATGCCATAAATCAGGAGAGAGGGTGGCAATAGTAGTAGTAGCAGAAACAACTTGTTAAGGAATCTTCAAGTCGTGAACCTCAAACATACGTCCAACCTTACGGCCTATCCCAAGCACTTAACCCGTCCGAGGATCCTAAATATCCACACCATGATTAGTAAATAGAATATCTACTCTTAATTCACAAAGTTGACCAATAGAAAGAAAATCGAGGGACAACTTTGGAATATGAAAAGTGTCACTAAGGGATAAACTAGGAGAATAGATTGTTCCTTTATGACTAACAGGCATAGGAGTTCCATCAACAGTGTAACTAGAGATGAGATGTACTAAGGGTGTCTTATCAGAGAATTTTGATTCATCTGGGGTCTTATGGTTACAACATGTAATATAAAAAAACCAAAGATTTTTACCTGAGGTGACAGAAAGGGCAGTGGAAGTTTGGGATAAAACATGTTGAACTACTGCCTCAATATCTGCTATAGTAAGTGAGGAAGCCGAAGATGGACTTGTAGAAGTTGATAGATCTGATGGACACATAGCAGCTGTCTGAGGAAGAGGAGCTTTGTTCTGTTCTTGCATGAATTTCTGTAGTTTGCGGCAAATAGAGATATCATAGCCTTTGGCACGTCAAAACTTACATCGAGTACCTTTAGAAGACTGAGAGGTGGGACCCCCAGAGTTTATTCGTGGAAGAGTAGTGAATGCAGCAACAGGAGGCGGTGAGGGAGGAGAGGGTGTAGTCAACACAGGGTCAGAGGATGACATGTGATAAGTAGGCCGACGATTCTCCTCAGAGATGAGCTCCTTGACCATAACATCAAGAGAAGAAGTAGGAGATCGGCTAAGTAAAGAGCCTGAATGGGCTCAAAGTCCTCACGTAGACACATCATGAAATGCATAAATCGACGACAATCCCGATAGTTGGCAAAGAGTTCAATGTCCTCAGGATGCTTTAGTGAAGGATCTGCAGTAGAGAGTTGTTCCCACATAGAAGAAGTCTGAGAATAATAATCAGAAATAAACTAACCTGTCTCTTGGCGCATCTGATAAAGTTGGATTCAATGTGGAACTCCAGACTAGAATCATTAGTGTAATTATAGCGATTGGACAAAAATATCCAAGCAGTCGTAGCCGTACCAAGATGAGGAAGAAGATTGTGAATGGAAGGTACAGAGGTATTGATAAATCTTACTCTAAATACTCTCTCATTCCTCTAGGCGTGCTTCATAATCATCCTTTATTACATCAATAGTCTTGAAGGCATCGACGTTAGCAGTGGCTTTAGACTGAAATAGTGGCATTGGCTTGGGAATCGAACCAGTTACATATTTCCATGATTTTCAACCCTTGAGAAAGACAGTCATATTTTGAGACCACGCATGATAGGTAGCAAGACCATTCAGGATAACGGTGATAAGACATATAATGTCTCGTTCATTTTCTCGAGACATAATGAAGAAAATGACCAAAAAGAGAAATTTAGGGACCTCAAACGAAGAAACAGAACCCAAAATCGAAATCTACGCAAAAAATTGAGCAAGATATGCCTTGTTGAAAAATTTTGTCCTTGGTCAATGGTGGCTGTAAAAGTCAACAGAACCGATAAAGTCAATGGTCAGTAACAGTCAACGATCAACGGATGCTGACGTCATTATGCTGATGTCACTATGGTTGACGTCACAGAAATGACGCGTGCTAATGTCACTAGGGTTAACGTGGTAGCACAGTGGTGAATGGTGTGTGGGGTGCGTGACGGCGTTTCTAGTGCGTGTAGAAGGCTAGTGGTGCGTGGAGGGGCGTAGGCGCGTGTTCCTGCGATACCGAACCTTCAGGTAGCGTGTGGGAGCGCGTGTAAGGCCGAAGAGTGTTGATTCTGGTTAGGTTTTACTCGGGATTGTCTGATTTATAAATCTATGCGTTCAAGTTGGCAGTTTAATTAATAGAAGGACTAGATCTGATAGTTGTAGGAGTTGTGGGTCTAACGGCGGTAACTTGCTTCTGACAATGGGTAATGGACGAAGGCAAGGGCAGCGGAAAGACGCCGGAGAAGACCACAGGTGCCAGAAAGTCAGAGCATTGACTTTGATTCCATGTTAAGAATATAAAGTGAGAGAGAGAAAGATTGAATAGTCTGTATATTGATGTATATTCTGTGTGTGTAATCACTATACAATAGAGAGCCTTATATAGGCTAAGTATGTGTGAAATACAAGTAATATGAGTATATTACAAGTACAATATACTGGGCTAAGCACGATGGGCTAGGCTAGACTAAGCTTTATCCTAACAAATGAAGCTTTTGCATATGTAGGATTTTTTTTTTTTTTCTTTCATTTTTTTAAGGGACGCACATCTGTATTCTAGATCAATAAGATTTAGACATGTTGCCCCAAAGAAAAGAAGAAGAAGAAGAATAAAAAGTAGACATTATGGAAATTTGAAAGTCCAAGAGAGAATGTTAAAATGAAGAAAACCAAAGCATAAAATGTAATATGGAACTGACCAATTCCCCTCTCCCTCGCCAAAACTGGTCCCCACTCTCCACCTGCATTTGTCTTTTGCCGAATTGGTAATGTTATTGCATCGCTAAAAAAAAAAAAAAAAGCCATGAAGCTTTCTTGGATTAAAGATATTAAATAAAAAAAATACTTTGCTTTTTCCGTGCTAGGTGCCAAGCTTTCTTGGATAGTGCTCTAAGAAATAGAAAAAGGCATAAAGCTTCCCCTTTATTTGCTGCATTTGTCCGAAGAATTCACAGGAAGTTAGTAACTTGTGTGGTAACTTTACCACAAGTAGGTCAAATTTTGAAAATCCACACCATTGGCATAAATACAACTAAGACTTTTCTCCTCCAAAAACCTTATCTTTTTTTTTTGGCTGAATCAAAAACCTTATCTTTTTGCAAGAGGAATACATACGCATGAGATCCATTGTTTGATTGAGATGATTGTGATAGAAAGAGGGTTTTATGGGTTTTTATTTGATTTAATTTATTTATTTAAGTAATTAACAAACCAATAAGTGTTAGGTAAGAGTGATATAAATTCTTTATATATTATATTTAATTTTTTAATTAAGTATGGAGATAAGATTGTTACATGTCTTTTTTTTTTTTTTTTTGAGAAACACATACACACGCATATATATAAGGGAAGAAGGATGAGATAAGAAAATACACTTACACGCCAACACCAAGACAGTTAGTGTCGTGAAGCAAGTGATAAACCATTTCTCAATATCACACCTTACCAATGTGGGACAACTCAACAACACTGAGTATCTTTTTTTTTAGAAACACACACACAAATATATATTTTGATAAATAGTATGAAAATAAACTATTAAAAACTGTGAAATACCCAAATCAATACTATCCAAATTTTTTAAAATAAAAAATAATGGATGTATATATAAAATAATTATTTCTCATTTTTCTACTTTACCAAATAAGGAAGATTGTTCTCTCAAAAAAAATTAAGGAAAAATATCAATCCATTACTTTTCCTACGTACCAACCGTAGTAAATGTTTGCAGACCATGAGCTTTTTAATTTAATTTATTTTTTTTAAAAGAAGTTCTACAAGTGACAACAATTTTTTTATAGGAAGAAGTGATAACATTGCTTTTATAGTTAGCTTATAGTTATTTTTTACTTTTAATAAAATGGTAAGATTTAACCCAGTAACATCCATTCTACAGTATGTGATCTAAGTGATAAGATTATAACAAATAAATAAGGGTTTCAAAAGTTTCAGGATTTTATGTCCAAAAATAGAAAAAAAATAAAGAGAAAATAACAACAAAAATTTATGTGAAAAAATAAACCATTCTATACTTTTAATAATAGAAGTTATAAGGAGAAAATGTAATATAAAAAAAATTTAAAAAAAATATATTAATTCAAGACAAAATTATTTAGTATTGTCACATGCTCTAACAAGTGACAACCTTGATGATATACTAACAACATCTCGTTTGATTTATAACAAAATGACATCTCTTTATTTTAATGTGATAATAAAAGTGTTATTTTAGGGACACTTAGGTAGTGGGCTTAATAAATTTGAAGCATAGAGACCTCAAGTTTCATCCACCATAAGACCACACTATCGATCCATGAGATTATATATATATATATATATATATATTGAACAATTTATCTTATGATTGTCAAGAGTCAAGAGTCTTATAACTTAATGGCATAAAAATTCTATCAAATATCTCATTGCTCGTTGTTGTAATTATTGAATTATAAAAAAAAACTCTTACAATTAGAAAAAATAAATACATAATAGTATTTTCAATTTAATTTGTTATATCACTTAATAAAATTTAAATAAACCATGATGTCATATCAATTCAAACTATTAAATTAAAAAAAAAACAATACAGAAATGTTATTATCATGAATGAATGTCATCTATTAAAACTCAAAAAAAAAAAAAAGAATTAAAATTCATCCTAAGTTTTCGTGTTTAATGAAAAAGTAAATGGAATGAATGCTAGTGTTTGTTTAGATATTTTGTTTTTTGAAATTTTATTTGTTTATTTATTTTTTGCTGAAAGTATAATTAATTAATTATAATTAAGAAAATGGGAAGACTAAAAAAAATGGCAAAGTATGCTTAAACGTTAAATAAAAAATAAAATCTAAACTCACACAAAACGATATTATTTGAAGCCTAAAATAGTAAAATGTAAGCGCCATGCAAGACACGACATTGTTGGGGATATTACACAAAGTAATAATAAAAGAACAAGATTAACAGAAAAGATAAAGAGAAAATAAATATCTTGGAGGTACTATATCGTTTTCCTTAGACAATATTTGCCCCCACACTTTTATTGCTAAAGGGTTATCGCAAATTTGTCCCCAGGATACAACCAAGATGTTGAGTTCTACATATAGCAATTCTGGAGAATGACCACAGGATTTCTTGTGTTTCTTGTGTTTCTCTCCAACTTTTGATTTTGTGGAGTTATTTTTTCAAGAGAACATAAGCCTCTATTTATACTCATAAGTTTATGTTTCATGAAAAGGCATGTATGGAGAGTTAGTTATTTTTCAAGTGAACATAAGCCTCTTTTCATGAAAAGACACATGTTTCATGAAAAGGCACATATGGGGAGTTAGTTATTTTTTCAAAAACGGTTAATAAAGATTGAAACCTCTTCAATCTTTCTCAATAGTTACTAGAAAATTCTGTAAAAAATTCTAGAAAATTCCAGAAAATTCAGATTTTCAAATTTTCACTTAGAAAATTCTAGAACTTAAAATTTTCACGTTATGAAACCATATTGTCCAAACTCAACCATCATTATTACAACCTATCCTTGTATATACATATATATACAACAGACATCAGACCCAACATATAAACCAGTGATTTTGAGCCAAGTGTTGGTTTCTCTGACCTAGGTCTTCTGGCGGCACTAGAGACCGTGGTTTATAGAATTCTGTTTCCTACCTTGTAGGAATCTTGTTCCTTCTCGTAACTTGTTGCGTAGAGGGATAGGGGTTTCCAATTTTCAGTAAGGAGTGCTACGCTATGATGGAGAACCTTGCGAAGGCCTGGACTCGCTTATCTTTATCTGAGAATGAAAGGGACGTCTTTAACTTCGAAAACCAAGTATGCAGGAAAGAATACACGCTGGCAGCCAAATTTTTCACGAAACGTGCTCTGAACATTGAGGCCGTCGCTCAAACCTTGAAGCCTTTATGGAGTACTAAGCAAGATTTTGAAATTCAGGACATGGGCAAACCACATTTTGCTGTTCGTTTTTTAGAATGAAGCTGATGCTAACCGAGTGTTGTTGGGAGAACCATGGAGTTTTGATAAGTATTTGGTTGTCCTGCGTCGATATGAGGATGATAGTTCTCTGAAGAAGCTCCAATTTGATACGACAAAATTTTGGGTCCAAGTCCATGATCTACCTGTTCGACGTATGGTCATAGAGACGGCAGAAAATCTATGCAAGTCGGTGGGACAGGTGATCCATTCCTATGATAGGTCTGAGACAGTGTGTGGTGATTTTATGCGAGTAAGGGTGGAGATTGATGTTCATAAGCCATTATGTAGAGGTTGGAAGGTTCGCTTCAGTCCGGACAGGGAGGGATGGGTGTCGTTTTGCTATGAACGATTACCTATGTTTTGCCATTGGTGTGGGGTCTTGAATCACGATTCCAAGGAGTGTGATCTGTGGCTTCAAAGTAGAGGAGAGTTGAGAGCAAGAAATCAAGAATATGGCTCATGGTTGAGGGCTGACCCCCCAAGTTTGCTTCAGAAAAAAGTGGTTAGAATGTGTGGAATGGGGGCTCCTGCTGCAGCTTTAAGTCGAAGGCCAGATCTGTCGAGTGAAACACCAGTCATGAACATAATAGTAGAGTTGCCTAGCCGTGCTAATGTGCAATTAGGAAAGCAGAGGCCGTCTGAGACAAGTTTGGAGGGTGAG
Organism: Lithocarpus polystachyus; assembly: GCA_033629205.1. Taxonomy (NCBI): domain Eukaryota; kingdom Viridiplantae; phylum Streptophyta; class Magnoliopsida; order Fagales; family Fagaceae; genus Lithocarpus; species Lithocarpus polystachyus. Next base: position 8,081,750 of record CM066163.1, on the reverse strand, counting down.
CATGGGATGGGGATGAGTCTTCTATTAGATGGTGCAATTTCGGATATCTTGAGGGATGAGGATGCTTTCCAAAATCATTTAAAGGAAATTGATATGGAGCTAAAGGAGCATATGCACCCCACTAAGGGAATACATGAATCATTTTCTCTGGAAGTGGGCAAGGCCGATGGTCAAGAGATAGGAGTGGTAATGGTGTAGAAGTCAACCTTGGGAAAGACAAATTCTAAAATAATGGATGTTGCAGTCGAAGCTGAGGTGGATTTGCCTAAGATAGTTACACATATGAATAAGGAGGAAGGGAGTCACTTTAGTCCAAAAGGTTGTGAGGAACAGGACAAGCAAAGGCAAGAATCACCTTCTGCGGGCTTGGGCCAGCCAAGTAGTGGGCTGGACAATGCTACTAGTGCAGGACCGAATACTAGAACATGGAAAAGACTTCAACACCAACCCATGCATGTGGATACAGTAGTTGCTAAAGATGTTGAGGTGGGTACTAAACGTAAACATAAGCCAGAAATTTGTATATCTGAGCCTACAGAGAACCCAGAAGTGAAGAAAAGGAGGGAAGATGATGAATTTCTTGAGATGAGTGTTCTTTTGAAAAATGAATTTGGATCGGTGGTAGCTGCAAGGCAGCACCGCCAAATGCAATGAGTACTCTTAGTTGGAATTGTCGGGGGCTTGGGAACTACAGCACAGTTCAGGCTCTTCGGAGCGTAGTTGAAAAAGAAGTTCCCAGCTTAGTTTTCCTTATGGAGACTAAGATTCAGAGGAAAAGACAATACAAGGTGAAGGAAATTCAGAATTCCATTGGTTTTACCCAAGGATTAATTGTGCCAAGTGAGGGTAGAAGTGGGGGTCTAGCACTTCTTTGGAAACCAAAGACTTATGTTAACATAAAGGGCTATTCGAAATGGTACATTGATGCCGAGGTTGTGTGTAGGAATGTGCAAGGGTGCTGGCGCTTTACAGGCTTTTATGGTCAACAAGATACTAGTAAAAGGGAAGAAACTTGGTAAACTTTAGAAGCATTTGGTCGTCACAATACGTTACCATGGCTGTGTATTGGTGACTTTAATGAAATTCTTAGTAACTCTGAAAAGTTGGGAGGGCATCTTAGACCGGTACGACAAATGGATAGATTCTGCGAGGTGGTAGATTTATGCCAGTTTAGGGACTTGGGGTACTCGGGTGCTAGATATACTTGGTCGAGACACTTTGAGAATGGAGATAGTGTATGGGCTCGGTTGGATCGTGCACTGGCTAATGAAGAGTGGATGCAAAAGTTTGCTAATGCTAAGGTGGTCCATATTTCTACAGTAGAGTCTGATCATTGCATGCTTTGTCTTTAATGGGGCCGTGATACTAAACATCGAATGAGACAAGGGAAGTTGTTTCGTTTTGAAGCCATGTGGCTTCATGACCCTCGCTGTCCGGAGGTGGTCAGTGAAGCTTAGGAGCGTGGGTTATCATTCTCATCGGGCTTTCCGATACAAAATTGTCTCCAAGCATGCAGGGAGTCTTTGCAACGTTGGAATAAGGTAGAATTTGGCCATGTGGGTCGCCGGGTTTCAGCGTTACGTACCACTCTTCAAAGGCTTGAGCAGCAACCCAATCAACACAGTGAGGAAATTAGAAGTGTGAGGAAGGAATTGAATTCATGGCTTGACACCGAGGAGGTCATGTGGCAACAACGATCTAGAAATATGTATTTGGTGGCTGGTGACCGAAATACCCGATTTTTTCATGCCAAAGCTTCCAATAGAAACCAGAAAAACTTGATTGAAGGGATGGAAGACAGCTCTAGTATGCGGCAGGTATCCCCAGAGGCAATTGAAGGCATTGTCACAGACTACTTTTCTTCGCTTTTCACCACTTCCAACCCGACTGAAATTGAGAGAGTTGTTGAGACTATTCAAGCCGTGGTTTCTGAACCCATGAATTGTTTGCTTGGCCGAGATTTTCAAGCAATAAAAGTGCAACAAGCCCTAAAACAAATGCTCCCAACAACAGCTCCAGGTCCGGATGGTATGCCCCCTCTCTTTTATCAAAAATTTTGGTCTCTTTCTAGTGATTGTGTTACACAGGCAGTTTTAAATTTTTTGAATCATGGGATAACTCCTCCGGATTTCAATGACACCCACATTGTCCTTATACCAAAGGTTAAAAATCCCCGCAAGATTACTGAGTATAGACTTATAAGCCTTTGTAATGTCATTTATAAACTTGCTTCTAAGACTGTGGCTAATAGGCTTAAGACTGTTTTGTCTGGCCTTGTTAGTGAAAACCAAAGTGCTTTCATAAAGCGTAGGTTCATTACTGATAATATCCTTGTTGCTTATGAGACTATGCACCATATTAGTTAGAAAAGAACGGGGAAAATTGGAGAGATGGCTTTGAAACTAGATATGAGTAAGGCGTATGATAGGGTGGAGTGGGCTTGTTTGAAGGGTATAATGGAAAAACTTGGCATACATAGGAGAATGGTAGAGGTTGTAATGAGATGTGTTTGCACTGTTACTTATTCTGTGCGGATTAATGGGAAACCTACAGGGCGTAATACTCCTTCTAGAGGTCTACGTCAGGGGGACCCTCTTTCTCCTTATCTATTTTTACTTTGTGCAGAAGGCTTATCTGGCTTGATTAGACAACAGGTGGAAAGGGGCAACCTCAAAAGAGTGGCTGTTTGTCGTGGTGCTCCTCGTCTTTCTCACTTATTTTTTGCAGATGATAGCTTGATCTTCTGCCAAACTACATTGGAGGAGTGTGAAGTATTGCAGCAAATCTTCTCAGTTTACAAAGTAGTGTCGGGGCAACAACTAAACAGGAATAAGACGGCTTTATTTTTTAGCAGAAATACTCCAGGTGCAATTCAGGAAGAAATTCAACGACGGTTTAGGGCTCCAGTGATTAGGCAGCATGAAAAATACCTGGGACTACCTTCTCTGGTTGGGCAGTCTAAACGTAACACCTTTAATGATCTTAAAGAAAAATTACGGAATAAATTATCTGGCTGGAAGGAGAAGCTCCTATCAAATGCTGGCAAGGAAATTTTGATTAAGTCAGTGGCCCAAGCTATTCCATCCTATATTATGAGTTGCTTTAAGCTTCCTGATGCCTTGTGTGATGATCTTGCTGGTTTGGTGAGGCGATTTTGGTGGGGGCAGCAAGAAAACCATTCAAAATTGGCTTGGCTAAGCTGGGACAAGATGTGTGCTCCAAAGGAGGAAGGAGGCATGGGATTTTAGGATTTGAAGGCATTTAATATCGCTTTGCTGGCTAAGTAGGGTTGGCAGCTTCAAACGTGTTCAAACTCATTATTCCACCGGGTTTATAAAGCTAAATATTTTCCTCATGGTGATTTTCTGAGTGCATCATTGGGGAGGAATCCGTCATATTCATGGCGTAGTATAATGGCGGCACAAAAGATTGTTCAAATAGGATGTCGGTGGCAGATTAGCAATGGTGATTCTGTTGGATTGTGGAGTGATAAGTGGTTGCCTATTCCGTCCTTTTTTAAACCTGCAACTTTTCCTCATTTTTTCCTTGTTGATGCCAAGGTTTCTATTCTAATCAATACAAAAACAGTCACCTGGAAGTCTGATATTATCCATGAAGTTTTCTTTCCTTTTGATGTTGAAGCTATTCTCTCCATTCCCCTTAGCCCGACACTGCCGGAGGATAGGCTGATTTGGGCTTCTACTCCAACAGGTTGGTTTTCTGTTAGTAGTGCTTAGTGGGTTACCCGCACAGCCATGGCTGATACTCATCAGGGTGAGAGCTCATCTTCCCAGCATTTGGCTTCTTTCTGGAAGTGTATTTGGAAGCTACCTATGCCTAATAAAATTAAGGCTTTTGCTTGGTAAGCATGCAGAAACATTTTGCCAACTAAAGCCAACTTGCATTCTCGGAAGGTGACTCCAGATAATATTTGTGAAGAATGTGGGGTAGCTGTGGAGTCCTTGGGTCATGTCTTTTGGCACTGTGCTAGAGCTAAGGAGGTGTGGTCCGCTGCTAATGTGGAGTTTGAGGCTGATTTGGGGGAGGTTAGTGAGTTCCTCGATCTGGTCTGGTACGCTCGGAACGTGAAACAATGTTCTGCTCAGTCTTTGGCTTGTTTGTTTACTATTGCTTGGGGGATTTGGTCCAACCGAAATAAAATAAGGACAGGTGGAGCTCGTAAATCGGCCTCAGCTATTGCCCGCTGGACTATGGATTATTTGGAGGAGTTTCAAGTGGCAAATCATAAGATTCAGGTAAAGAAACCAGAGGCTGAAGTTGGCTGGACTATGCCTCATCCTCCATGTCTCAAAATAAACGTGGATGGTGCTGTTTTTGAAAGGCAGAGATCTGTGGGAATTGGGGTGGTTGTTAGGGACCATCTTGGATTGGTTCGTGCCGCATTAAGTATGAAGGTTCATGGTTTGTTGGGACCTCTTGAAACTGAAGCCAAAGCAATGGAGGAGGGACTGCGGTTTGCTTGGGATCAAGATGTCCATGCTGCAATTTTTGAAGGAGACTTCATGGTGGTTTATAACTCCCTTACAGGTTCAATCAGTCCTACTTCTAGTATCTACAATTTGATCACAGGGTCCTTACTTCAAGCATCACGGTTTGGCGAGTGTAATTTCTCTATTGTGCCACGGAGTGGGAATAGAGTAGCTCATGGGTTAGCCTAATATGCTAAGAATCTATCAAACTCTTGTACTTGGATTGGTGATATGCCCCCTTTCTTAGAGCAGTTAGTATCTCATGATGTACTGTTTTCTTCTTCTTCTTAATATATGGTAGTAGTTTGCATAAAAAAAAAACGTGTTGGTTTCTTTTTTTTGAAACTCAAGTGTTGGTTTCTTTGAATTGTGCTGTTCATTTAGCAAAAAATGAAAAAAAAAAAAAAAAACAGTCAGAATCCATTATCGTACCAGTTCTGTCGTTTAACATAGTACGACAAAGACTATTTGACTTTCAAACCAATCCAATGAACCAGTATACTGTTGTGTCCAGCGTACACATGAGAAGTCGACAACACAGTAGCAATACTCGAGTTCATCCTCATCCACCCGTCACTTTACTTTCTCTCTCCTCCTGAATTCCACACTTGAACTCTACTCACCCCTCCTTAAATAAAAAAAATAAAAAAAAGAAGTGAAATTCCAAATAAAACCCCTCAGAAGTCAAAAGTGACTAATTAAATTTTGAAAAATTTTAAATCAAAAAACTTTATAATTCATGACAGTCTAAATTATCAATATTTAATTCCCCTCTTCTAAATATTGTTTTCAATCTTTCTTATTTTTGTTTTAACAATTATCTCTCTATCAATATTGTTTCAGACAATTGAGTTGAAAATTTTTCTCCCAATAAAATAAATTGATTAGTTAGTGATTTTAACATATAAAAATGTAGTGAATCCTCACATTTTATAAAGTATAAAGTTTAAGGTTTTAACATAAAAATTGCTAGGAGTTTTGAAGGTCAATGACAATACCTCTTCTTTTTTGCGAGGGGAATCAGAATTCAAATCCAGTTAATCTCTCACATTATTGTAACTATTTGATTATGAGATTAAATTCTATAAATTTTTTTTTTAAAGAGTTTCAACCTATGACGTCTGCTCCAGTTAATCTACTAATGATAGTTCTTTATCATCAGACCAATATATTAATCGGTTTTTTATGTAAGCGGAGATTGAACCGCAGATCTCTTATTTAACTATCAGACTTTACTAATTGAGTTAACTATAACAAAAAAAAAAAAAAATTAAATTTTATAGAGATGTGTAAAATTCAAGTTTTACACCCTCAAACCCCAACACGACACATCGTCGTAATACATATTAAAGAATGGGTACAACCATACTCATTCAATATAATACCAATTTGAAAATTCAAGTCAATTGTGAGTTTATTGAGATGTTATTATTTATGGTGTTTTATGTAAAAAGTTGATGTAACAATCTCTTATTGGATGATATAAAACATAAGTTTTACACCCCATCCTTACCAAAATAATAAAAAATATTTCATACCTATCTACAAGTGACAGGTATGGTACAAATAACCTTATATAAGGCCTAAAAGTATAACTTTAAATTTTAACTAGCCTCAGCACACGCGCTTCGCATGTGCGATGAGGCTTTTTTTTTTAGTTGTCCTGTTTTGTAGAAAAAAATTTGTGTTTTTTTATTTTATATATATATAATTTTATTTTTAAAATTTTAATTTAAAAATGAATAAATCAATTTGAAAATTAATAATGAAGTGGTCCTATTTTTTAAGCAATATTTTAGTAGGAGTTAGAGTTACATTTTTACCAGATTGTCCTTTAGTTTTGTCTCTACTTAAACATAGGAGTGTAGGGGTATTTTTAAACTAAAAAATGAGGAATCCAAATAGGGGAAGCCCCTTAAATAATAGTATAGATAACTAATATCATTGGCTAAACTTTAGAGGTTGTTTGTGTATATCTCTATTTCTCATAAAAAAATTTTAAAAATATTTTTTAAACCAATGCCTTAAGGCTATCCATTAAGTTTTTCCAAAAAATAATTTTTGATCCCAAGGTTTATTATTAAATTTGTTTTGAGGTTTTTTTTTTTTTTTTTTTGAGATAGCTTCAACGAACTTTCTAAAAATATATTTTTTTTTAAAACAATGCCTTAAGACCATCGTTAAGTTTTTTCAAAAAAAAAATAATTTTTGATCCTAAGATTTATTATTAAATTTGTTTTGAGGTTTTTTTTTTTTTTTGAAGATAGTTTCAATAAAACTAAAATTAATAACATCCAGTTATGGAGATAGCTTTTAATCATCAGACTAATATACTAATCGATTTTTGATGTATAGAAAATTGAATCTCAGATCTCTTATTTAACCTCGAAAAACTTTACTCGTAATCATCAGACTAAGACACTAATCAATTTTTTATATATAAAAAATTGAATCACAGATCTCTTATTCAACCTCTAAAAACTTTACTCATTGATTTTAATCTTAAGTTTAGGGGAACTTCCTCACTAACAGAGGATTTTTTTTTATACAATACAATTGAGTGGTAGTCTCTCAGCGAAAAAGAAAAAAAGAAAAAAAGAGTGGTACTCGGAATTCTTGCCGTTAATCCAGAGTTTCTGTTTAACCCTCCATCGCATAAGACCACTTTAACTAAGAGTGAACTCTCTCTGTGTCTCACAACCTCGGAAACCCAAAAAAAAAAAAAAAAAAAAAAAACCGACTTTTTGGGTTTTTACTTTCCCAGATATAGTATTTTTTAGTGTATATCTGAAATCATCGTTGATCAAACTGTGTCTGTAATTCTGAGTGGTAATTGGCAATGGGGGACTATCATAGTAGCGACGAGGAACGCTATTATTACGACGACGATGATGATCGAGACGCTTCCGATGGGTTACCAGACCTTGAAACTGAGGTCTCACTGCCTTGTACTAAGTCTCCGTCCAGTGAGGTAAAACCAAAACTAAAGTGTTGCTTTGATTTTTATGTCTCGGTTTTCACTAACAAAAGTTTTATTTTTCTTTACTACCACTTTGTTTGGATGCGGAACTATAACGAGGTTTATGGCACAAATAATGAGAACCCAGAAAAAAAAAAAATCCTTTTTTTTGGGGGGGTGGACAAAACAATTATGAGAAATTTAAAGAAAAAAAAAGATTTTTTTTTTTTTTTTTGTGATTTCTAGAATTTTTGTTTGGGACAACTGTGTGATGTTGTGTTGTGGGCTGATATAATTTGATGGTTTTGAATAGTTTTGCTTTGTTTATGTTTTGATAAATATTTAGCTGTAATGCTCTTGTGAAGTTTCAGAAAATTTTTGGTTTTTGTTTGAGTGAACAGTGAAAACAGTGTCAGTAATGTGCTTTGCTAATTGTTGGTGAGTTTTCATCAACAATTTCTCTGTTAAAATCTAGCTCAATACTTGTTTTGATTTGTTTACGTTTTGATAAATATATGGTTGTTGTAATGCTGTTAGAGATTTTGAAGTCCAGAAATTTTTTGTTTTTATTGAAGTGAACAGTGAAAAACTGCCAGTAATCTGCTTTGATAATTCTTTGTGGTAAATTATTGTGAAGTCTTTAGTGAATTTTTCATCGAAAATTTTTCTGTTAAAATCTAGCTCAAGTCGTTATGCTTTTGAGATTCACAGGGTATATTTTCCGGCAAAAATTTATGGTTTTTAACCTGTGTTTGCAGGTAATCACAAAAGAATCTCTCTTGATTGCGCAGGTATAGTTGCTGTGATTGTAATAGTAACAGTTTGTTACATTCTTTTTGTTATTTTAAGTATTTTTTTATGAATGATGCGCCTTAATGGAAATTGGTGGTATTGAACGGTGTAGAGAGGGGACTTGCGCAGGATAATGGATGTCCTTTCATTGAAGGAACACCATGCACGGACCCTACTCATTCATTATCGTTGGGATGTTGACAAGGTGATTGCGGTGTTTGTAGAGAAGGGGAAAGATAAATTGTATGCGGCAGCAGGTGTGACAGTTTTGGAACACGACAATCTATCACCTGAGCTTTCATCAACAGTTTTGTGCCTTATTTGCATGGAGGAAGTATCTGCAAGTGATGTGACAACCATGGATTGTGGTCACCACTTTTGCAACACTTGTGAGTACCATTTGGGTAAATTTGTTCATGTTCTAAATTTGACTACACAAATATTAAATTCCTCTTTTCTTGGGGTTGGCCAAAACACTTTAAAATAATCTGTATCCCACTTGAATGCATAAACACAGGTAAAGAAGTTTATTTAGTTAATCATTTTGATCTTTTTGAAATTAAAGAATAATTGAACCTTTTTCCCCCGTGTCTAAATTGGTCCAAAATAGAACCAAATTGGTTTAAGATGGTCCACTTAACACTTTGAAATGTGATTTCATGATCCACTTTTACATTCATTCAGTTTTTTCTGCTTAAGTAAAGATTCGCTGTTACTAACTTTTGAGATTTTGCAAACAAGAACAATAAACTTAATGGCATTCTTAGAAAATAGATGGTGTGTCTTGTAACTCTTGTTGACTATGATAGGAACACTTCAGTTTATTTGAGTTATCTTTCATGCCCTGACATTTCATCTGAAATTCGAAAAAAAAGAAAATTATGATTGATGGATTTAGCATGGATAAGCAACTGATTTTTCTTGTTTGTCTGAACTATTATTTCTCCACTTGCCATGTGAAAGAAAAAGAAAGGGACTTACAAAACTGTTGGATGCCTAAATAAGGTTCTTACAGTTATCTGTTTGGATACTATTGTTTTATTTTATTATTTGGTAATAACCATGATGCCACCGGTAGACCTAACATTGACAGTTGGATCAGTGGTTGGATTAAAATCATGAAAGACGAGGTGGATTTTCTTGATCACAAACGAGGGGCTAGCATGTTTCCTAATAAATTTTTAACTTACCTAAATATTTAGATACACTTCATTATTATTTTTCTTTATTGGCCAGCAATTTGTAATAATAATTAAAAAAAAAAAGGACTATTGAAGGATTTAGCAGCTATTAGCAGAACATGTTTTCTCATCTAACTGCATCAGTACTTCTTCCTTTTGTTTTTTGTGACAAAACAAGAAAGGAACCTAAAGCATGATAAAATCACACTAAAGAAAAATAAATTAAAAAAGAAGTTAAGAACCTACTTGCACTACTATTGTCCTCAATGATTTTGTTAAAACATTATTGGATCTATCAATGAGATCCTTTCTTGGGGTATATTTCTTTTATTTTCTTAATAGGTAGTGACCATGATGGCACCATGGACTTGACCTTCATGGTTTGCATAAGTATGGAGTAAAAGGAAGAGGAACATGGTGAACGATTTAGTAATTTTTGTTGACTTCTCTAATGGGTGGTTAATTTGAGTCCTGCATCCATGGTAGGAATCTTTGTTGTTATACATGATGTTCCCTCTTGTTATATTGTTTGGATATATAGCAATAGTGTGTCTTTTAATGTAACTCTGCTCCAATTGTTGGAAATATTGTGACAGTTCAGTTCCATTGTGCCTAGGTTGGACAGAGCATTTTATTGTGAAGATAAATGAGGGTCTGAGTAGGCGTATTAGGTGCATGGCACACGAGTGCTATGCTATTTGTGATGAAGCGAAAATCAGAAGTTTAGTTAGTGCAAGGGATCCTAACCTGTCAGAGAAATTTGATCGTTTTCTATTGGAATCATATATTGAAGATAATAAACAGGTTAAGTGGTGCCCAAGTGTTCCCCACTGTGGAAATGCCATACGTATTAAGTATGATGAGTTATGTGAGGTTGAATGTACCTGTGGTCTACAATTTTGTTTTAGTTGCTTATCTGAAGCACACTCACCTTGCTCATGTATAATGTGGGAACTCTGGACCAAGAAATGTCACGATGAATCAGAGACAGTTAATTGGATGACAGTCCACACAAAGCCATGCCCCAAATGTCACAAGCTAGTTGAGAAGAGTGGAGGATGCAACTTAGTATGCTGTATTTGTGGGCAAGCATTTTGGTGAGGTTTCTTATCTGCATGTCTTTATATTAGCTGTTTTTAGGCTTTATTCTTGGATTTTCTTTTTGGCTGGTGGAAAGCATAACTTACATATATTTGGATGTAGATTTCACTGGACAGTTGTTTGTTTAATACATATCTTCGGTCAATAATTAGTTTTTGACCTTTTCGTGGTTATTCATTTGTACTTCTGCTTCCTGTTTATTTAGCTTGCTGTTTCCTGAGGGCTGGTTGGAATATATGTTATTTTGTTGACTGGCTGGTAAGCTATTACATTCATCATTCAAGATTTTCTTATTTTGGTAAATTCATTTTATTTATTTATTTATTGGTAAGTCACACACATAAACATTGGATCTTGAACCCAAGACCTCACCCTCCACCTAACTTTTATAGGGGAGGAGGTGCCAGTTGAGCTATATCTCTCATTGGCTTGTTTTGGTAAATACGTTTCGGTCCCAGTTTGCAATTTATGTCATGTGAATGTATCGGAAGAATCTATTCTCTAGAAACACCAGCTTTTGCTGTGATTTGATCATTTCTGAGCTGACAGAGCTGTTGGGAATGGATCCATAGTATTTTAAAATCTGTATGCAGTGAAGCTCATTTGGAGTTTGATTTTAAGACAATCAAAAAGCATACAGGGCAAACCCTTGTTTATGATAGGTTAGAAAATGCTATGGTGAGTTGCACTTAACTATGTCACCGACTGATTAGGCCACATGTCTCCAGCTGAGATCATCAACTGTACATGCTGTAGCCCATGTATGTGCCTAAATCAATCAGCACATGATGCCAATAGTCCCAAGCAGGTCTCATGGTTAAAGTAAAGTTATTTGCATGTTGAATGCTGTAAGTGTCTTTTTGGTTAGGTTATTAAGTTGAAGGGGATTTAAAATATTGTAAACTAGATATTGCGCAATGTTGTTTATACAGATTGTGGTCTCATATATTTCTTGGAAGGATATTCATATATTTGTGTTTGTTCTTTTTTTAACTCAAAATGTCATAACTGATTTTAATGGGGTAAAGATTTACAATTATCACAATGTTGATAACTAGAACCAAGAAGGGTTATTGTGGTTTTAAGGTGCTTAATGGGGTGGAGGAGAGTGGATGTCTATGACTATGAATAGAAACGGTAGGAAGAGATTTTACATATTATGCTTTAATTGAACTTTTACGTTGCTTTTGATAAAGATAGAACAGCAATATGAATTCTCTATACTTGACCCTTAGTAGTTATAACATTGAGTCCTAAGGGAACGACATTATAAGTCAAGTTTGTGTGAAACATGAGTCTTGGATGTCATTTAAAGCTAAAATTGTTTGCAAAGACAATGTGTTAATTGTGTACAATAGGTCATCTATTTTCTAGTGAACTCTATTTTCCTGTTGGAACTTAGGGGTGTTCTTTTTACTTTTGTCAGTCTTTTTAAATTTTTGAATTATTTTATAAGTAATTTTATTCAGTCTTTTCTGCATAAATGGATTATCAAATATGAGAGCGAATGATATTTGATCATGTCTACTACCAAAGTAAGATCTTCTAGAGCTCTTAGGGTAACTCCACCACAGAGTTCTTAATATTATATCCGTTCATTATGATATGAGTGAATTGGATCTTGCCATGTTTTCAATAATTTAAATAAATATCAAAATAGCATTGGTCAATATTTGTTTAAATTTAGATTGATGTGTAATCTGATTCACTCATATCACAATGGATGGATATGATTTTAGGAATTATATGGTTGAGTTACCCTAAGAACTCTAATGGATCCTAAATCTCTACAACCTAGGTGGTACTTGTAAAAACTTATAGCCTATTGCAAGCTAGTAGTTTTTTTTTTTTTTTTTTGGCTTCCACTTATTGTGCAAAAGTCTGGTGCAATCTCAGGAATCTTGGATTAATGGTAATATTCTGGGGCAGACACATTGCATCTTTTCTTACTTATGTGGATGACCAACTTCTTCACTTAGGGGGTCTTTTGGATGTGTCCTTTAATTGATTTCATTTAATTATGCTACAATAACTTCATTTAATGTTAATCCATTTTACCTGTAGCTTATCTGGAATGACTTTTTTTCTGTGTTTAGATTTCATCAGTTCTAGGATCTTGAGAGATGAAATGTTTTAAAAACATGTCATATTTTCGCTATCACTGCAAATTATTCTAGGTTTTTTATTTTGTCTGCCTTGTATTTACAACTCCCTAGGGGGTGAATTGCATCTGCAATATAATAACAAAAACAAATGGACCAAACTTCATTTCCATTGGACTTGTAAATCATTTTTATTCATACTTGAAGTTCAATTGGCATTGCTCTGAAATCTTTATTGTTTTCTTCCCCTTTCTTTTGGGCTTAACAAACGCCATGAAGATGAATTTGGCAGATTAGACATATGTTGCCAAACTGTCTAGTGTATGGGGATAATGAATTGATGCTAATACCTTCCATGTCCTTTGGGCTGCAGTTAGGGTTGTCCACAGTTTGAATTGGGTTTGGGGTCAACCCGTCACCCAACCCGATCAAGTAGGGTGACTGGATCTCTGACCTACCGTCGACCAAATGGTCAGTTGAAACTAGATCTTTTGGGTCTTAGGTTGGGCGGATCGAAATTGTTGGTTTTGCAACAACTACATTTCAAGTTGTGAGAGAGAGAGAGAGAGAGAGAGAGAGATGAATCAAACAAAAGTCATACCTTGCGAGTTGTGGAAGATTTGAACTCATCTAGTTTGCTTTCAAGAACTCAAAGCTATTATGATCAGAGGGGGCTTCAAGAGAGTGGGGTTTGAGCAAGACTTGACACATGATTGCGAGTGCAATGATGACTGTGAGTCAGTGCTGGAGGCAACGACGGTAGTAGGACGAACTTGATGACAGCAATAGTGGGACGGAGGCTAGGGTTAGGGATTTGAGAGAGAGAGAGAGAGAGAGAGAGAGAGACCCAAAAAGACAAATGTAATTTAAAATAAAAAAAAAAAAAAAAATTATGTCTGGTTGGGTCGGTTCTCGACGGGTCAGAAATCATGGGACCCAAACTCAAACTGAAAACATTTATAAATTTTTATTATTATTAGACTTAAAGACCCACTACTTAACTGCCTTGACATTTGGAGCTGCCTGTGGGTAGTCGGGTCAATCATGTGGGTTGGGTTTGGCGGGTGTATGGACAGCCCTAGCTGCAGTTCTGATTTCCCATTGGTGCCCTCTCTCTCTCTCTCTCTCTCAATAATAACCTGACAACTTGGCAATTGTGAAAACTATTGTGCCTGTTACATTACTCATGAAATATATGTAATCACATAAATTCTTAGTAGCTTTTTTTTTTTTTTGCTATGTAGTTGGCTTTGTGGTGGCCCAACTGGTAGGGAACACACATGGACAAGCATCAGCGGTCACAGTTGTGGGCCATACAAAGAAGACCAGGAGAAGAAAACTGAGCGTGCGCAGAGGGACCTACTCCGATACATTCACTTCCACAACTTATTTAAAGCTCATACAGATTCTTTTCAGCGTGAAGCTGAGCTGAAGGAAACCATACAACAAAAGATATCAATTCTGGAAGACAATCAATCAACATTTAAAGATTTCAGTTGGGTAACAAATGGACTGTGCAGACTTTTCAGGTCTAGGCGGGTTCTTTCGTATTCATACCCATTTGCATATTGCATGTTCGGTGATGACTTGTTCAGACATGAAATGACAAAAAAAGAAAAAGAAATAAAACAGAACTTGTTCGAGGAACAGCAGCAGCAGCTTCATGCAAATGTTGAGAAGCTTTCATTGTTCATAGGCGAGCCTTTTGATAAATATCCAGAGAATAAAGTTGAGGAGCTAAGAATGAAGGTCATTAATCTTTCTGTAATGATTGATGGAATCTGCCGAAAATTGTAAGTTTAGTTTAGACCATGAATTCTTCTGTTGGATGATCCTAAAAACTGTTAGTTTGTTCATATTACTCTTTTGTTCATATTCTCTATTTGCAGGTATGAATGCATTGAGAATGATTTGCTGGGTTCCATCCAGCATGCTCATCACAGTATTGCTCCTTACATGTCAATGGGCGTGGAGAAAGCATCAGAACTTTCTATTTGTTGGGAAAATGAGGCCTAAATGCAATGGATGTCAATTCTCTCTCATGGTAACAATTTTTATTTATTTATAATATTTATCACAACCTATGTAATAATCTCATCTATGTTATAATTTATTCTTTATTAACTTTTTTCTTTCAATTATAGTTTTACTGGAGGAGGATTGGAAGATATAAATAAGACGAAAATGCTTTTCCAAAGCTATTGACGCATACATATGTAGGAAGAACAATGGTATCTCATTAATAACCTTCATCTGGCTTTGATAGTTCAAATTCAGACGCTCTTCTGAGAAGCATGCTAGAAAATTGACTCTTGGTAACTTTCTCATTGATCTCAGCTTGCCTGTGCTCATGTTACTGATAGGAGGTAATTTCTTATGGGGCCTATGTATCTGCATCTGTAACTTTTAACTGATCCATTTTTATTACTTTGGATGACCTGTTTCCATGAGAATCAGCGTTCTTATCACTCTTTTTGAGTTATAATTTTTAACCTCATTGTCTATCTTTTACAGTTTTTTTAATTATCTTTATCAATGTACATATTCTGTAAAGTGGCTCATAAGCATGAAGATGTGTATACTTCTTGATCAAAAATTTATAAATAGAGCTACACGTCATATCTTATATATGTAGGGCTACACATCATATTTATGAAGAACTTTACGTCTTGGCAATATATTGTGCTGATATATAATGTTTGTATTGCTTTTAGACCTGGTTTTGGCTAATTTGGTGGGGACCGAATCTTGTTGACCGGATTTTTTTCTTTTCTTTTTTGGATGAATGAGTTTTGGCCCCAAGGAAGATAGAAAGGGTGTCTGCGAGATTCAAACTAGTGATGGCTGATGAGGTTTGGCTGCAACTAACATGTCCTTTGGATTTGGTTGGCTGTGTTAACAATAAATCTAGTAAGAAGTGAATTTTTTTCACAACTGATAATGTGGCATGTCATGATTGGTTCATAATAAAAGTAGTGTCATGATGGATCATTGTGAAAATGATGTTGATCACAATTAACGCCTTAGCAAATTGTGAAACTTGTGTCCATAGATTGCCAGGGTTAATTTGGCAAATAACTCAAAATTCATAAAACAGCAAGTGTCCTGGGTTATTTTCCCTCCTTTATGACCGGTTGACCCTCATTTGCAGCATAAGCCAGTCCAGGGGAAATTTGTTTTTTGGAACATTTTCAATTTGCTTTACTGGGGAGTGAGAGTGAGAGTGAGAGTGAGAGTGAGAGTGAGAATGGTTAATGTATTTTTTTTTTTTTTTGTTCTCTTTTTAATGAATGAGCAATTTTATTTCTAGAAAGACAGAGCTGCAACCAGTTAAAGCACAACAGTACAACACCAAAAATAACCAACTATCCAAATAGTTAAAAGAGCTCTAAATCTATCCAGCTAAAATCAAAGCCATTTACTGCTCTTTTTATGATTATTTAAGTACAGTTAAGGCCTGCCCTGAAAGTTAAGCTTTTCTTTTTTAGAATATGGGTCATTTAAAAAAAAAAATTCTCTATAATATTATTTCATTTTCTTTTGTTTGTTTACAATTTTAAATGAGCTGGGCAAATTACAATTTACTCACTTGTAGTTTGGCTTAAATTTAAGTTGCTTATCTGTGATTTGAAATTTGACACCTTACTTATCTGAAGTTAGCTCAGTTAGATTTTTATAACTCACCTCTATTAAAAATATAATTAAATATGTAATTTTGCTCTAATTTTATGTGTCTCTCTTCCATAAACACAAAAAACATAAAAATATAAGATCAAAAACCATCCATCAGAATGCTTGTATTATGGAATTTCAAAATACATGTGGGTAACTTAAATTTTGGTCAAACTTTAAATATGTAAACTGTCAAATTTTAAATCATAAGTAAAAAACTTAAATTTCAACTAAATTACACATGGGTATATTGTAATTTTCTTTTAAAAATAATCACTTAATTTTTTTAATTTATTTTGATATGAAATAGAGTTGTTTTTTAAAAAAATTAGCAAAAAATAATTTCTAAAAATAAGTAATATTTTTTTATGTTGACAAATATTCTTTTTAATACCCTTATAAGTCTGCCACGCCTGCGCACAACTCTGTTCTTAGAACTGAGAGTCAATAATCTTTTTAATACCCTTTATAAGTCTGCCACGCCTGCGCACAACTCTGTTCTTAAGAACTGAGAGTCAATAAGGTTGCACTGATGTCCAATTAAAGCTTGCCAAATGGTCGTCAGGAAGTAAAAGATAATTTTGCAATTATTTTCAAATAAAAACATTATTCAGAAGAAAAGGGCGAATGGCGCCACAAAGAGCCATCAAATAAGGATTCAAGCCCATTAATAAATAAGTAAATAAATAAGAGGGAGATTGAAGCAATAAGAGGTAAAAATTAGCTGAAATAGTATAATAGAACTTATGAATAGTATTAAAAAGTATAGTGAGACCCATAAATAATAGCAAAAATAAGCTGAATAGTAAAATAAGTTAGCAAAATTAATCATGTCAAACGGACACTAAATTTGTTTACAGTACTCTATATTTCAAGGGATATAAGAAATTGCTGTAAGAAAGTGTTTGATCAAAGTTAGGCCCGTTAATGAGTTTGGGTTGTGTTGATTAGAGATATTATGATCGAAAACAGGCCTAAATTCATGTACTAATAAAGTAAAAGGAGTAATTTATTATATTTTTCGGAGTAATTTACAACTTACTTACTTGTAGTTTGGATGAAATTTAAGTTACCTATTTGTGATTTAAAATTTGACACTTTACTTACTTGAGATTTTACCAAAATTTAAATTGTCTACTTATAATTTGAAATTTCATGATGCAAGTGTTCTGATGAATAGTTTTTAAACTTGTATTTTTATGTTTTTGTGTTTTTTGAGGAAAGAGACATAAAAGTGGAGCAAAATTACATATTTAGCTCTATTTTTAATAGATGTGGGTTACATAAATCTAAATAAACTAATATCAGATAGGTAAAATGTCAAATGTCAAATTTCAAACCACATATAGGTAACTTAAATTTTGACCAAACCATAAGTGGATAAATTATAATTTACCCTATTTTTTGTGGAGATACACGCGTACACACAAGAGATGAGAGGAAGGGGAATAATCTTAATTTAACTTGTAAAAGCAACCTTAGAGTTAATTATTATATAACCTATATTGAGGTATATTGTAACATAGATAATAAATATGTAGTCAATCATTGCTTTTCCATTATTGATGTAAACTCAAGCAAAAAGTTATGTCTATTTTAATATAATAACCTATTTTTTCTATTTTATATACTCACTTTTTAAAACATTCTATATCAAATTATCTATTTTATATTACGTTTCTATGGGGTCATAGGCCCAAATCATGCAATTGGGTCTTGGGCTTTAGCAGAGATCGTGAGTAATTCGAGTCCGAGGAAAAATATTTTCTCGAATAAGCTAAACACAGATCAGTTATGGATCCTAGTGAGTGATCAAAGTGACCTTGCAGGAAACTCTAGTAATAGAGACGTATGCTACAAACGTACAAGAAGGATAGGAACTTAAAAATATCTAAGGGAAAGCTGCTACCACCGCATTGAATGCCCTGCAGCTAATTTTCTGGCCGCATTTATGTGAACAAGACCTCTGAATAGTGCTACCTCGGGTACCGCAACTCACAAAACGCTAGAGAGAGTGTCTGATGGGACAGACATTCAAGAATAGACTTGGATGATCAACAAGTGGGAGGCCAAGATCGTTTAAAAGAGATATATAATAGAAGAAACCTACCATGGAGAGGGGGAGGGAGAAGGAATAGAGAAAGCACTAGCAATCTCAACAACTCCTGTAACCATTGTCATCTAATATATATTAGAACAGAACTCTTCGGATAGTGCCGAGGACCCATTCTGTTGTATAAACTTGGTTCATTTCTATTTGATTGTCTTGGAAACTCATTATAATTGTTATCCCATTCACTTTAAGCCTAGTTCTTCTACCCACTCTCTACAAATTCATTGTTTTGGGCTTAGGATCAAATCCAGTCCTTACAGTTTCATTAAAAAAATTATTTTTCTTGTTTTTTTAAATTGTTTCTCTTTCATCACACCCTATAATTATCATTTACTATCTTCTTTTATTCTTGAGATACGTAAAAATAATAATAAAAAATTAAATGCAAAATGAACAATGTTAGTGTAAATTTACATATTTATTGTATCAAACTTGTATATTTATAAGATTGTACACAATATGGTGTGGATCATTTTTAAGTCAAACAATGTCTTATCACAACAACTGTCTTGCCAACATCTACTTCACACATTCCATTTCACAGTGATGGGTTTCAATTAGTTCAACTGGTAAAATTTTATATGGTTGAATAAGAGAATTAGGGTTCAATCCCCGCCTACAACAAAGACTGATTAGTGTCTTGGTCTGATGATAAATAAGGTTGTCAAATTTGGGCCGAACTGGATGGTTCAACTTGGTTACCCATGACCCATGCCCCAACCCGATTCTTTAGAGAGTGAAAACAGGTCTTGAAATAAATAATGAAAAACGCATGCATCAGGTATAGAACCAACGACCTCCCACACATTTAAGACCTCTGTCCAACGCACTAACCACTGAACTGGTTTGTTTCCTTGTGTCATATTTGGAATTTATATTTTATTGATTTTAATTGTACAAAATTAATAGGTTTGCATTTAATTTTATCACAATTTACTTAATAGTATTTTCTAAATTTATTTTTGTTCAAGAATTATGCTTTTACATTAATAAATATGAATATAAAATCTATAAATTTATGTTAAAAATGATTTTGTTTTAAATTAAAAATGCTTTTTATTTGAAAGATTAATAAACACAACTTTTAAAGCTTGTTTGTATTTATTATTTTCTATTCACTTTATAAAAATAACGAAAATTCGTTTGAAAGTTGTTTTGATTGCTTTATATTTTTTTAAGGATAAATTTCCATATTTGTACACATTTAATATATTTATTTGTATTTTAAATAATATTAAATCAATTTTGATGTCATTACAGTTCAGCCTCGGTTGAATCTCGGTCGGACCTTAAAAACCTTAAACCTCTCAATTCTCTGGTTCTTTGAACGACCCGGGTCAGAAAACCATGATGATAAGAGTTATCATCAAGAGCGAGCGCCATTAGTTGAAACTCTCTAAAAAAAAAATTATACTTTATAGTGCGTCATTTTTGTAGTAGATTTACATCTATAATCAAGTTTCTACCTTCAATTTGAAAGGGTGCTATAGACATTATGGGCTAAGGGTAAGATAATTAACTAATTCACCTTAGTTTCTACTTCTTCTTACATTATTTGGAAAAAAAGAAAAGAAAAGAAAAAAACAATATAATTATTCTAGACATACTAAGAAGAGGCAAAAATTGTTTTTTACATTATTTTGTTGGTTGGAAATGATGGTCGACATGAAGATGGGGCATCTGACTTCGTCAAGATTCTTGATAAAATGACTGCATATGATTCTTTCTAAACTCAATTTTTGTTTGACATAATTTATTTGGCTTTTTGCTAAAATTTAGCTAAATTATACTTAAAAAAAAAAACTCTAGGTTATAAAATATTGTAGGTTGATGATGCAAAAAATCGTCAGTAAGTCACACAGTCCTCACGTGCTCTTAACAAAACCTGTGCAACAAAGAATAGGAAGACTTTACAGAGAGTACCGGTGTGGTACCGGCCAAATTCCTTCTGAATGTTAAGTTAGAGAACTTTTATAACTCTAGAGTGCTAGAGTTGGGGTAAATTATGCATAACTTGATTTGTGAGGATTTTTTGGTTTTTATAGTAGCGTAGAGCTGATCTTCTTTTCTTGGTGGAGAAGATCTTTCTTTGTAGGGAAGATCCTCATTAATACACGTATTTTGCGGGATTCTTTCCTTATAGGGATTTCTTTGATTAGGGTTGATCGTGGGATGCAAGAAATTTCCTTACATAGATATTCGTGAGGGTCAAGTTAAGCCAGGCTGGACCTATCGGCTTTTTTAACTTCGTCGGCCTCGCCACATCCGTCAGTCATTTGCTTCGTTAGAGAAGTCCTGTCGGCCTATGGAGGTCTCTCAAGTATTGTGGTGAAGTCGTCGGTTTATGATGCTGTCGCTTCTTCCATTCTGTATATGCTCATGAAGCTGACGGGCTCTTAGGAACCATCGGCTTCCTTGGGTGTCAAGAATTTATTTTGCAAGAACACCCATATCATAGGTAAACAAATAAGTTTATCCAGTTAAAAGATAAACCAAAAAAATTCCATGGCAAATGGATATCGAGTACACTTCCATGCTTATCCTAAAATACCACAAAAAGTTTGATATACACAATTTTACTACTTATTACAAGCAGGAAGGTCATTGTCGTATGCTAAGCTAGAGCTAAATAGTCACTGCCAGAGAGAGGGAAATAGAGGGGAAAAAGAGATATTGTGAAGTTTTCAAACCAATGTGAAATTGTATCTGGAAAATGAGATTTCACTCTTCTTTGGTTGAAATCTCACTTTTAACATCATATTTCGAAGGCAAAATCTTATCTTCAAAAACTTCACTTCTTGATGAAATTTCAGTCTCAAGACTAACATTATAAATAGCCATATTTGAACTTGTCAGCTACCACAAATTTCAAGTGCTCTATTTTGCAAATTACTATTTCAAGCTAGTTTTATTTTTAATGATTTTTTATTAATATTATTTAATAATTTTGATTTTACATCAAAATTATATATATATATATTTTAAAAAATATATAAAGTAAAAACATAAAGTAAATATTTTTATTTATTTTTTGAAGTAATTTTTATTTTAGTTTTTAATCCAAGATTAGAATTTATAAGAGCAAGTGACATCACATTCTTTTTGTTTTTTTTGGGTAAATGACACCACATTCACTCTTTGTTCAACGAAATTGACTGAACTTTCCAAATTTTAAGGGGAAAAAAAAAAAAATTTACGTTGAAATCAAAAACCCTAATTTCCCAAATTGATTTCGGCTATTCTGATTCCCTTTGATCCCTTGCAAATGTCAATGGCCGGCAGCAACGGCGTATCAATCTCGGTCTCCGACGAGGAGGAGTGCGACGAGCTGGGCCGAACGCGAGCCCGAGTCAGGCGGAAGCGCAAGAAGCCGAGTTACCGAGCGAAGAGCGAGTTGGCTCAGCGAGTCATTCGGTGGCTGGTGAAGTACTGGTTGTTCCTGGTCTTTGTCCCGGCTACTGTGTTGCTTCTATACGAGGCCTCGAGGATTGGGAGGAAAACGAGTCCGGAAATCGACTCGAAGCATAGTTCAGAGAGGGCACGCGTGGATAGGAGACCCATGACGAATTTGAATCGACTTGACCCTAAGTACCGGTTCGTTCATGGCGTTAGAGAGCGTAAGTCGGTTTGGAAATTTTGAAATATTTATGTTTTTCTTTAATTGCACAAACTTTAGAGTGTCTCAGAAAATCAAATAGATTGAATAGAATTTATTTCTTACCTATTTATTTGTTTGGAATTTGTTTTTTAACATTAAAAATAAGTGCAAATTTAGGTACAATTTTTTAAGTGTTGTACTAAAATCAACTATGTGGGTGTGATATCTTAACCCGAGGACAATTTAATTTCGACTATGTAACTCTGTTGGGCAATGAAACCACTGGTCGAATTTAATTGTGGAATACAATATTCTGTTGCATAACCTTATGTTGAGGTTGTTCAATGAAAATGCTTGATATGTAGGTGGTGGAGTTTGGATACCGAGTTTGCTCGGGATATATATTAATTTTTGAAATGGAAGTTGTTGGTGGTTGTGATTGAAGTCGGAGTATCCTGCATTTGTTTATATCCCGTGGAGAAAAGAGTTGAGAGTGTATGTGATGAAAATGCTGATAGTTTTCTATGAGGGAAAGACAATAGTTGTAGCACTTCTCTTGAACAAATTCTAACTTAAATCCAACAATATTGTTGTTGTTGTTGTTGTTAGTATTTTTCTGAGGGTTGTTGTTCTATGTGCTTTCCTCTTTCTTTGGTTCATTTAAATTCAATGGCAGCAAGTAGGAATGCTTGCACACTGGATGGCATTTTTTTTTGTACAACTGGCTACTATGCGTTTTTTCTCAATGTTGCCAGTATCCCTTCATGGTACAAGTTTACCAGTCATTAATTGACATCTTGGATTTAAGTTCTCATTTTAATATAATTGTGACTTGTAAGAATAGTACTCAATACCTAGTGAAATTTTACTTACTACTTCTTCCTTGAAAATATTTTGGGGGTTGCATATACTGTGCTTGCACGCACACGCACACGCACACACAGAGTTCCAGTTGTTTGTGAAATGAGTGGCAGAGAGATGACAAGAGTAAACTTGGAAAGGAGTTTTGCTCACAAAAGGGTCTGAGAGGACAGTGAAGCTAGTGGTGTCTATTGTCTACTTTCATTATTTGAGGAAGAAACCTAAGATAAAAGCATCTTCTCTTAGTACAGTGAATAGAAGTTGTGGAATCCAGTAGCAGAAGCTTTTTTCCCCCTTCTACCCCTAAATTTGCTATTGGGGTTTTAATTGCCTCAATTTATATTTATATTTATATTTTTAAAAAATTATTAATTTTGAATGTGTGGAGCATCTAAATTACAATTTGACTTGGGTCAGTTGGTGCTATTGAGACAATCAATTTACTGCTTATTTGAAGTGAACATGAGTTCTCTATGGTATCCTTGATTTTATTCCCCATCTAACATAATGTTAAAAGCAATTCTACATATGACATGAATTTGTGCATCATACCAGGTTGTTTAAAGCTCCTGCCTCAAGAAGAACTTGAGCATCTGGATATTCCTGTGGATGAAGGTTCCACTAGTCCCGTGAATAAAGTGTTATACATATCAGAGAGAGATTCATTGGATTTAGAAGGAAGCACTACCCTGTCTTCGCAGCTCACAAGATTTAATTTATTTACTGGAAATCAAACTTTTGATCAAAGAGAGAAAAGTTTCAAGGTTATAAGCTTCACCTTAACATATATGACTTGGTCTAGGGCAATAGGTGCTTGTTCTCATTTAAAAGCTGAATTGAAAATTTGAAATATAGGTCTCTCTTGAATTTTATGCGGAAACTCCTTTAACCATAAAACCTGATGAATTTTGAACCCTATACTTAACACTGAAATTAGCTTCTTTGTATGCTAGGCATTGCTCATTTCATTAGAATTTTGTTACTTACAGGTGAATGAAACTGCTATGGTACATTGTGGTTTTTACAGTGACAATGGAGGGTTTAAAATTTCTAATGAAGACAAAAATTACATGGAACGTTGTGAAGTTGTTGTCTCTACCTGTGCATTTGGTGGCGGAGATGATCTTTATCAACCTATTGGAATGTCAGGAGCATCAGTTAGAAAGGTTACATCTATTGTCTAGAAGTCTTAATTAATAGCTATGTAGCTTGCAATTTCATTTAACTTATATGCAGAATGTTTTGAATGGATGCAGGTTTGCTTTGTTGCTTTCTGGGATGATATCACTCTGAGTGCTCAGGAATATGCAAGGCAGACAATTGGTGAGGACGGATTTATTGGGAAATGGCGTATTGTGGTTGTTAAGGAACTTCCTTTCACAGATCAAAGATTGAATGGTAAAATCCCAAAGGTAGGAAGTGCGAACATTGGCCCTGAATTTTTACTGAATATATTGTGTAAATTGGTGCATTCTTTGTTGATACTACCTGTGACCAGGTGCTTATCCCTCAATCTGTTAGTTGAAATCTCTTTGTTTCTTAGGGTTTTTAGGCTATATATACAAAGACACAGATACACACAAATGCACATACATTTACATATAGCTATCTTCCTTATCGTAGGTGTTACATATTATCTCTTTCCACATATTGCCTTTTATTCCCTTCCTATCTATTTGCAGAGCTGATATATTTATGTTTAATCAGTTGACTTTCAGAAGTTAATGAAGGAGTCACGAAGTAGGAACCAATTATGTGGCTATACATTTATTTTGGATAACATAGGGAACCTTTCTAAAGAAGAGTCATTTGGACTTGCCTCTAGCTAGTAAAACTTATGGGCAACTGACCCCACCTGCTAGAATCAGTTGTATATGAATGTTTAATTCCATTTCATCATGCATTCTTGCTTTCGTAGCCAGGCAATCATCTAGTTAATTTAGTCATTTGGTGATTGGTTAATTCCATTTTTGGATCTTGATAACCCTCTCATTGGTTGGCTGTGTATTCTTTTGTATCAGCTGCAACTTGCAAGACACTTTGATAAATTTTTATGGAAATGGTTCTAAAAATTACTTTAGATTGTAACATATGAAGTTGAATAAATGATTTCCAAGGAAAAAGGAGATTTGTCCAAATTTCAAATTTCACTGGTACCCTTTTTTGGTTTGGCCAATGATGATTAATTCATCTCAAGTTTCTTTTAATTTTGATAATTTTATTTCCTTAATTAATGGTTTGTGAGAATGATATAGGTAGGTTTCCCGTTTCCCTCATATTACCAAAAAAAAAAAAAAAAAAAAGAGAATGATATAGGTCAATAATTATGGGGTCTTGATAAAATCCATAGAAGGATTTTAGTGACAATGCTAAACTGTTGTCTGGGGCATCTCAATTTTGGTCAGTAGAATCCTTGGAGCATCATGATTACCAGTGTCGTGCCAAGTGCATAAATTTGGGTTTGCTTGAAGGTGTGTGCCTGTTTCTTCATTTTTATCTGTATTACATTAGATTTATTTCCATAAATTAGAAATATATACCCACTCTCTCTGTCCGCATGATTTTCTGCAAATACAATGAATAAATTCACAGTTGTCCATTTGCACCATTGCCTACCACCTAGCCTTGCATTGTTACTGGTATATGGTTATAGGAAATTCCCTCCATGTGCATGTATTTTTGTGTCTGTTTGAATATCTTAAATTTATTTTTTTATATTTTTTTTCTGTTGTCTTCAGATGTTAAGTCATCGTCTTTTTCCTCATGCGAAGTACTCCATTTGGGTAGACTCAAAGTCCCAATTTAGGAGGGACCCTTTAGGTGTGCTGGAAGCCCTTCTTTGGCGTTCAAATTCGGTACTTGCAATTTCAGAACATGGAGCTCGCAGCAGTGTCTATGATGAGGCTAAGGCTGTTGTCAATAAAAATAAAGCCACTCCAGAAGAAGTGGAGGTGCAGTTGACTCAGTACCGCCATGATGGCTTCCCTGAGGACAAGAGATTTAATGGAAAGAAAGGTGTGTTCCTATTTGTTGTTTTTGTTCTTACAGGGTCACATCATAACCAACTTACCATATTCTAAAAGATGACGGGTATTTACAACTGCTCCCGAAGATTGTAGGGATATATCATATGCTTACTATATAATAAAAGTTGAGTCTTAAAAGTTATGATTGTGACAACTGGATGTCCTCCCACTTATGTCATGTATATAACAAAAAATTACGACGTATGAGAGCTATACTAGACTAACTAGAGTCCTTACTAGTTACCGCACTATAATTTCATTAGTGAAAATATTAAGTTAATTCTACTTTACATAAAATTCTGTTGCCAAAATTCCAATAATTTAAATTACAATCAGTTTAAATTTTTATTATTAAAAGTTTGTAAAAAAATTTAAAAGAAATTAAATTTCATTATTTATTTACCTAATAAATAAGGGGGGGAAATTAATATTACATGATAGGCTTTGTCATATAACTAAAGCAAATTTTTTTTATTTTTTGACTTTGGTGATATTTGTGATCTTTTCTTTAGTCTATAAATGAATTTTAATTAATACATGCATTGTATAGGCATGATGTTGGTTCTATAGAAATTTTTTGAAGTTTTATTGGTCTTCTTGTCTCCACTCTTTTCTCCCTTTCCTATAATCTGAGAAAGACGGTTTTAAAACTCTGGCATGGGGGCCTACTAAGACATGAACATTGACTGGGAGAAAACCATATACAATTTCTGAATTCTTGGGATCAGCACTTTAGACTTTGGAAATTTGATAGATAATTAATTTTCCTATTCACTTCTCAAATTATTGTCTCGTACAGCTCTAGCTGAAGCTTCTGTCATTGTGAGGGAGCATACGCCATTGTCGAATTTGTTTATGTGCCTATGGTTTAATGAGGTTGTCCGTTTCACTTCTCGGGATCAGCTAAGCTTCCCATATGTTTTATGGCGGCTGAAAGTCCCCCAGAACATCCATTTGTTTCCTGTCTGCATCCGCAAAGATCTTGTCAATAGCATGGGCCACATACGCAAGGCTAGGCCTTTGATAAGATGATTTGTGCTATACAAATTAGTCCCTCTTCTTCATTCTTAAGAACATTCGGGCCTATTGGCAATCAACTGTATCAATTCTTTTTATTCATTATCAAATGAAAGCATTGGTGGCATTCGTCTGCAACTGCTGTTTATATTTCCCCCTGTTCTGAGGGTTTTTTTTTTTTTTTTTCCTGTTTATTATTTTTGGGTCCAGACGTGTTAATGGCTAGATTTTATTCAGCCATTAGGAAAAAAGGATCCAGCTTAATTCCCCTCTTATGGAGGACCTACTGTTGCCTGGTCTTGCACCAAGGGATTTTTCCAACAGGTGTAAACAAATGGTCCCTGAAATTTTAGCTTTCTACGTTTGCACCAAGGTGTAATACTTTATCATCACTCTTATCAAGCCTTTGGATGCACACAATTGTTTACAAATCATGTGCTTCTTAATTAATATTTCTGAGGAGAAATGTTAGGGGGTCTATATATGTAAACTTTGACCTTTTGTAATTTTATGGGGGATCAATACAAAATTGATAAATTGATGAAAGAGAAGATATTGTAACGAAGGAAGAAAATAAATGATGAATTTCACTTTAAAAAGTGAATGATTTGACTGAACAACTCAAAAGATGCCAAAAAAAAGGAAAAAAAGAAAAGAGTAAAGTCACCTGAGAATCATATGCATCTCAAAATGAAGGCGTATGCATTTGTTTATACACAGTGATTATGAACGTAGATACTTTTATATACATGCACACCAATAAATGGTTTTAATTTTTATTTTCCCATATCCTATATATAAAGATTTGCTTCAACTCAAAAGAATATAAAATCCACTAATATGTGACTATAGTGGGTAAAATTGAGAAAAACTCAAAGAACTATTAATTTAATTTGATCTGGGTGAGGAACTCAAAAAATCAACTTATCTATTGAGCCCCTTCTCTCCACAGTTCTTTGGCTTTTCAAGTGTTGGACATTCTTTCTTTTTTCTATCCCTTCTCTCTCTTTCTATGTTTATCTCTCTGTTTTCTGGTGCTTCTTCTCGTGGGTATTGGCCTATGGGTGAGTATTTACTATTTATACTTGCTTAGGTTTATCTCCCAAGAATGGGGATATAGAAGTGGGCTTTAGTTCCATCACCCGCCCTCCGCCAACTTTAGGAAATCTACAATAAATTGCATCTGAACGAAATATTGGAACTTTTTATGTTGCTAAAAACAATTGCTGCACAAAACAAAAATAATAATACCAATATAAAAATACAAAAAAATAATAATACCGATAATCAAAACACATGTAGAATAATCCAAGGAATACTCTTTATAAGGATATTGATTTATTGCTTTAAACAATTCATTTTGGGAAGATACTAAAAAAGGCCGACATAATATGCGGTTAGTATCCACTAATTATATATGTTTATTAATAATATGTCCATAGCAATGCATAGATTAATTAAAAATTATATACATATATATATATATATATCGATAAACATAATATTTTATTCATATTATTTAAACTAATGTAAATAAAAGATATAATATATTTTTAATAATATCAAAATTATATGAGTCCCTTGAAAATTTTACTGACTATTATCTAAAATAAATTAACTATATTAATAATTTTTTAAATTAAGGAGCTAATATAGAAAAAAAATACATTAAGTGAGCATGTTTTATATTATATTATTTTTTGATGAACTATGTTTTATTTTGTATTAAAATACACAATTAAGATATACTAGCTTCTGAGCACGCACGTGTTTAGATTAATAATTTACATTTGTGGAAGAAGATCCATCCGCAGTCAGTTTATCCGCTTTAGGGCCGAAGAACCCGCACAACTTTGTTCTTTGCAAGCGACGTGAGCAGTTTTTGAGTGTGTAATAGTGGTACACTCTTGCCTTCAGTTAAGGCTTATAAGGCATGAGTGGGGCGCATCTTTCTTTGATGTAAGAGCAAATCTCAAAAACTGCTCACGTCGCTTACAAAGAACAAAGCTGTGCAGGTCCTTCGGCCCCAAAGTAGACAAACTGACTACGGGTGGATCTTCTCCCACAACATTCATTATAATTTATATTCAATACAAATTCATTAATAAAAGAGTTACAAAATCTTATCAAATCTCTTAACTTAGCTATCGAAAGAATCTCTTCTCATACATAACATTAAAAGTTTTCCAAAAAAAATCACTTGGAATATTAATTTAACAATTAATAAGGAAAATATTATGTAGAAGTTGTTTCTTAAGTAGAATATAAATATTAAACATACTAATAGATAGATAAGTAGGGTCTTTGTTTTACATAGTTAATTTTTAATTACATAAATGATAACCACTTTAAATCTTCTTGGAAGTCACCCTGTCAATTAATAATGTGTCATCCGAATTCACTCAATTTGGCCTTTATGTAATCCAACAAAATTGTGAATAAGTAAACCTGAAAAAAAGAAAAAAGAAAAAAAGTTAAATCTATTTATGACGCAAAGAAATTGTTAAGATATTCACAAATCACAATAACGTATTTGTTTAATTTTTTTAAACATACTAACAGCCAATAAACAAACTATACTTTTGTGCCATAGATATTTAAACATCCTCTTAGATTCGACCATTTCATTTTTCATTTACCGATTCAATGTAGACCAATTATTTAAACTGTTGTGAAGAATGTATACCCAATGCTAGTTTTAAAATGTTCGTTTCTCTTTAGGTTTCGCTGATAACTGTAAAATACTGTAATATTATATTGCAGTTCAACGTTCATTTTTCTTTAGGTTCCGTGGATGATCAAAAAATACTGTACCATTATATTGCAATTCCCAAGATTCAGATTCACTAATAGCCAATTGACAATCTCTCCAACAAATGCAACAAAGTGCTGCAATTGTTTAAGAAGTCAACGGAAGGTACATAATAAAATAGGTACATATTTTTATTCTAATAAAAAAAATGTATTTAAAATTTGTTATTTTGACTGCCCATATGCGAAAGGGGTTTGGTACATGCATGTACTAAACTAAAAATTATTTCAAAAATTTTGTTTACATGGAAAAGACCCAAGCATTGCTGTGTATATTAAGTTGCATCACAAAACAACCCCCTCAAATAACAAATTTAATTTCTTATTCTCTGAAATAAAAAATTATAAAAAGATTGGAAATAAGTTCACAAAATACATAAGAATTGAGTTATTCTTTTCCAGAGCCAAAGCAAACTATATAAAACGCTTAATGTACCTAACCAAATAATTAAATCTAAGCAAGATAAAATTGCAAAGGAGATCAAAATGAGAATGTAAAACTCACAAATAGCATTTATGGTCTTAAAATCAGGGAACCTAAAAGGCACAATAATGACCTTATGAAATTGCATGAATCCTATAAAAAATTCAAAAGATTAAAAAAAGAGAGAATAATAAATACCTTTTCTTTTGCACTTATTTTCCCAAGCAGATCATGTTACCTTTGACCTAATACTCATGAATGTCCAAAAGACAAAATAATGAACTTTACCTTGCAAGTTCCTCACTATGATAAAAAGGAGAGACAAACAACTCATAATCGGGTATTTATATTTAGTTGCGGTTTGGGAGGAGAACATGGAGTCCATAGATGTCTGTGGGATGAAACAAAGGAAGCGGATGAAGCATCCAAGGATTGGTGGAGGTTTAAAATTTTGGGTTTTATTTTTACTTATTGTAACGGTTGCTTTAGTTAATAAGTTTGATTTTGATAGTGGATCCAAAATTGATTTAGATAAGAATAAGTGGTTATTTTTCTAAGAATCATGAATAAGGTTTTGATTTTTTTATCTGGGACTAGCCGAGTTACTGCAGCATTTTGTTAATTTCCTCCAATATTTCAATAATTTTACTTCTAAAAAATTGTACTAATATTTAGTGTTCTATTTTATAAACAAATAAGAAAAACAATAAGAGGACTTTAATAACTTGATCATATTAAATGTGTTTACAAATTTGAAAATTGCACAAATAAGAAAAACAATAAGAGGACTGTAATAACTTAATCATGTTATATGTGTTTACAAATTTGAAAATTGCATGATATTGTTATTGATGTAGATAAGCTAGTTTCATACCTACTAAAAAAAAATACAAATATCATTTTGATAAATAAAAATAAAAATATCCTTTAATAATTGTTTTTAAAAACTAATGTGGGCCACGTCGCATCAACAGTTTACTAAAAACTTGTAAAATTGTTTGTGTAGGGGCAATGGGCCAATAATACTTTACCTCTGTACACGTTGGGCTTAGAGCCCAAGCCGAGGACTAAGGCTAGTCTGAAAACGGTCCAGCTTAGCCTAGAAAGTCTGTGTTGAAAGATGAAGAGGTTAAATGTAAACTTAGTGACGTCGGAAGTTATGCCGAGGATGAATGTCACCTCGGATAACCAAAGTCGGGGTAAAACTTGGGGGTCTGCCATTCAGGAAAATACCCCAGAGAATTCTAGCGGACTGGGTAAGTATTACAAAGACATATGTCAAGAAAAGATCCCAAAATATCAAGGAAGAAGGCTGCTACCACCGCATTGAATGCTCTGCAGCTAACCTTCTGGCTGCATTTATGTGGAGATGATATCTGAACAGTGCTCTATAGCCTTATAGCTACTACACAAAGACTTTTGGAAAAGGTAGAATGAGACAAGTATCTACAAAAATCATCCAATCTACACGTGGAAGGCTAGGAGAAAGAGAAGGAGATGAGGGAGTATAAAAGGAAGAAGAGACCTAAAGAGAGGGGGATCGAAAAAATAGAGAAAGAAACATTGTAGACACTAAGAACCAAACGTGTATCCAAATTTAGAACAATATATATCAAAACTAACCTCCTCGGACATATGCCGAGGACAACTTCCTGAAATTAAACTCTTTTATTTCATTCTTCATGTCATCCAAACCCATCTAATTGACTATCTAATTTAAGCTAGCCTAGCTTTCTTTACCTATTCTCTACAAATTCATTGTTTTTGGGCCTTTTGGGCTGGTCCATCCACTATTGGGTTGGTCCATCCACTATTAGGTTGGTCCATCCACTATTGAGCTGGAGAGCCAAACCTGTGTCCTTACAATTGGCGTCGTCTGTGGGAAAGCTGATTGGTTAGTGTATTAGATTTTCAATCATGGTAGGTTTGGGTCCAAATTAACCGAAGTCTATAGGGTCTCAACGGGAAGACCATCTTCACAATTTTGGGCATAGAGAGGGCCAAGAGGGAAGTGTGCATACCACCTATACAGGTGAGAGTCACTTTAGGGGTGATGACCATGTCTCTCATAAGCAAAATGCCAAGGTCATACAAAAGGAGATTGACTACCTGAAGAAAAAGCTGTGCCGCGAGCGGAGGAGGCGAATTCCCTCAGTCTCTGACCCCTCTTCTGATGGTGAGAGGGATGGTGACTATAGGCGCAGATCAAGAACGCCTCTAAGCGAAACCTTCTCGTATGAGGAGAATTATCATCGTGAACGTAAGAACAGAGATTCATCCTCGAGGGGCCTAGGAAATGATGTGATGAGCAAGGCACTTAATAGAATCTCCATGTCTCCTTTACACGTAGAATTGAGAATGGAAAGCTTCCTCGATGGTTTACCCAGCCCAGGTTCACCATTTATAATGGCTGGACAGATCCTGTTGAACATGTCAGCCACTTCAATCAGAGAATGGCAGTACATTCTAGGAACGAGGCTCTGATATGTAAGGTGTTTCCGTTCAGCTTAGGACCTGTGGCGATGAGGTGGTTTGATGGACTAAGGGCAGGTTCTGTTAACTCTTTTCACTTGGGTGTTTGGGTCTCGTTTCATCACATGTAGTTGAGTTCCTCGGCCTTTGGATTCTTTGTTATCTTTGTCCATGAGAGAAGGGGAAACATTGAAAACATACTTGGATAGATATTGGGAAATATTCAATGAGATAGATGGAGATTTTGATGACGTGGCCGTCAGGACTTTCAAGGTCGGCCTGCCCGCTGAGCATGGCCTAAGGAGGTCCCTAACAGGGAAACCTATTACTAGTGTACGCCAGCTCATAGATAGGATTGATAAGTATAAAAGAGTTGGGGAGGACCAGCAATAGGGAAAGGGCAAAGGTAAGGTTATCCCTCAGGAGAGGAGGGATTTCAGGTCTGACCGTTATAACAACAATCGATCACGAAGAGATTTTGGAGGACAATCCGAATCTCCAGCTGCCCAAGTTGTTAACACTTTGTTTCGGGAACCAGTGCATCAAGTTCTAGAAAAGATCAAGAATGAGTCATACTTTAGGTGGCCGAACAAGATGAGCGGGGATCCTACAAAGCGTAATCAGAGTTTGCACTGCCAGTATCACAAAGAGCGAGGGCATACGACCGAGGAGTATAGGACCTTGTGGAGTCATTTGCAGTAGCTGATCCGGGATGGTAGATTGAAACAATTCTTGAATCGACCTAACGAGCAGGAAGGTCAGGCGGGCTCGGGAATTCAGGGCAGTAATTCTTCAAGACCTCCTTTGAGCACTATCCATGTTATTCTCGCCGCACCGGGCAGAACAAGATCTTGCCCGTCCAGGGTAATGACGATAGCTAGGTCATATACCGAGGACTCTGGCCATGAGTTGAAAAGGGCTAAGGTGGGAGTCCGTCCAACACTAAGCTTCTTAGACGAGGACAAAGCCAGAACCATGCAGCCTTATGATAATGCCCTGGTAGTAACCCTTAAGATTGGTGGGTATGACTTGAAGAGGGTACTGGTGGACTAGGGCAGCGGGGCCGAAATTATGTATCAAGACCTGTACAAGGGGCTTAACCTCAAATCAGAAGATTTGACCAGCTATGATTCACCTCTGGTGGGCTTTGATGGAACGGTTGTTCCGCGGGGACAGATCAGACTGCTAGTTCAGGCTGGCTCAGAGGTAGTGGAGGTGGATTTTATAGTGGTAGATGCTTTTTCCCCATACACTACTATTGTGGCACAGCCCTGACTCTATGCCCTTGGGGCCGTCTCATCTACTCTCCACCTCAAGGTAAAGTACCTGTCTAGAGATCGAGTTGAAGAACTGGTTGGAAGTCAGTTTGTGGCCAGTCAATGTTTGGTGGCTACTATCACGCACCGGCCTGAGTCAAATTCCTCGGCCCTTGCAGATAAAAAGTTGTAGCAGCTAAAGTCTAAGACCTTAGTTTCTAGTAGTGAGGCCGAAGAGGCGAAGTGCGAAGATTTAGAAAAAGTTCTTGTTGATGATGATCCAGAGAAATTTTTTCAAATCGGGAATCAACTGCCTCCTCGGGAAAGGGAAGAGTTTGTGGGATTTCTCAAGCAGAATATTGATGTATTTGCTTGGAATGCTTATGAAGCCCCTGGGGTAGATCCGAGCTTCATCTGTCACCATCTGAACATCAATCCATCTGTTACCCCCAAAAAGCAACCTCCTCGGCGCTCTTCGAAGGAACATTCTGATGCCGTCAAGGAGGAGGTGACGAAACTTAAACGGGTTAGGGCTATTAAGGAAGTGTTTTACCCCGAATGGCTGGCTAATACTGTGGTGGTGAAGAAGAATGGAAAGTGGCGGGTATGTGTGGATTACACAGACTTGAATAAGGCCTGCCCAAAGGACCCTTTCCCTATGCCCTAGATTGATCAGTTGGTGGATGCAACTATAGGGCACCCCCGGATGAGCTTTCTGGATGCTTTCCAAGGCTATCACCAGATACCTCTGGCCTTGGAAGATCAAGAAAAGAAAACTTTTGTCACCCCTATTGGGAACTATTATTACAAGGTGATACCATTTGGGCTTAAAAATGCAGGGTCTACCTACCAGAGGATGATGACAAGGATGTTTGAGCCACAATTGGGAAAAAACATTTGAATCTATATTGACGATATGGTGGTTAAGAGTAAGGAGGAAGCCGAGCACATCAACGACTTCGGGAACATCTTCGAAATCTTGAGAAGGCACAAGCTGCGACTTAATGCATCAAGTGTTCTTTTGGTGTTAGATAAGGAAAGTTTCTGGGCTACATGGTCACGCACCGTGGGATTGAGGTCAATTCAGACCAAATTAAGGCGATCAATAATTTGTAGCTACCTCGGAATCCCAAGGAAGTCCAGAGGTTGACAGGGATGATTGCTACTTTGAACCGGTTTATATCCAGATCGGCAGATAGGTGTAGGCCTTTCTTCCAGTTGTTAAGTAAATGAAAGGGATTTGAATGGATCGAGGAGTGTGCCTCGACCTTCTAGCAATTGAAGGAGTATCTTTCTCGGCCACCTATTATGTCCAGACCCGAGGTGGATGAGGTTTTGTTTGCTACGTGGCGGTGGCTGCCCACGCTGTAAGCCTGGTGTTGATAAGGGTTGACTGTGGCATACAAAAGCCAGTTTATTACGTGAGCAGGTCCCTACATGAAGCCGAGGTTCGATATTTACCACTTGAGAAAGACATTTTACCAGTGGTATATGCCACTCATAAGCTTCCCCATTATTTCCAATCACACATAGTTGTTGTCTTGACACAACTGCCACTTAAGGCCCTACTTCAAAGTGCTTACTACACGGGAGGGTTGCCAAATGGGGAGTGATGTTGGGGGCTTTTGACATCAAGTACATGCCTCGTACTTCTGTCATGGGTTAAGTCCTTGCCGATCTGATGACTGAATTTGCTGAAATCCCAGTGGAAGAAGAGGTGAAGAAGCAAAACATAGATGTAAATTCAGTTGGTGTAGTCCTGGAGCAAGAGGCTTTGTCCTGGAAGGTCTATGTTGATGGCACCTCGAACCTTAAAGGATCTGGATTGGGCATAGTTCTAGTGTCCTCTAAGAACATCATAATGGAGAAATCTTTAAGACTCGGCTTCTCGGCCACGAACAATGAAGTTGAGTATGAAACTCTGTTAGCTGGAATGACTGTGGTCCAAAAGATGGGTGGAAAGACAATAAAAATTTTCTCGGACTCAAGACTGGTGGTGGATCAGGTCTGAGGAGAGTTAGAAGCCATGGATCTCAGAATGCAAGAATATTTGAGCCAAGTTAGACATTTATAGTCTGGGTTTGAATCTTTTAATTTATTGCAAATCCCTAGAAGCAAAAATATCCATGCAGACTTACTTGCAACACTAGTAACTTCATGGGCACAGAGTTTACCTAGAGTTGTCCTCGTAGAGGATCTTGTTAAACTTTTCGGGATAAAGAGAGAAATGATATGTGTACATCAAATAAGAGTAGGACCTAGCTGGATGGACTCTATCATACTATTTCTTAAAGATGATACCCTGCCTGAAAATAAATCCAAGGCAAACAAGGTACAAAGGAAGGCTCTTCGGTTCTGGCTGTCCGAGGATCAGAAATTGTATAAAAGATCCTTCTCTGGCCCATATCTGCTGTGCATACACCCTGAAGTAGTTGAAATACTTTTGGAAGAATTGCATGAAGAAATCCGTGGAAGCCATACTGGAGGAAGTTATTGGAGGCCCAACATGCAAAGAAAAGCTCAGGAGTATGTGAAGAAGTGTGATCAGTGCCAAAGATTTGCGCCAAACATCCATCAGCCAAGAGGTGTCCTTAATCCCCTATCCAGTCCTTGGCCTTTTACTCAATGGGGTTTGGACATCGTAGGTCCTTTTTCCAAAGCAGCGGCCAATAAAACGTATTTGTTGGTTGGCACGAATTATTTCACTAAGTGGGTTGAAACAGAACCGTTGGCAAACATCAGAGATGTGGATGTCAAAAGGTTTATTTGGAAGAACATCATCACTCAATTCGAGGTCCCTCACACCCTCATCTAGGATAATGGGCTTCAATTCAACAGTAAATCCTTCAGGAGATACTATTGCGAGCTTGGAATTACTAATAGGTATTTTACTCCAACTTATCCAAAGGGAAACGAGCAAGCTGAGGCTGTGAACAAGGTCATAGTGAGTGGACTCAAGAAGAGGCTGGATGATGCCAAGGGAAGATGGATAGAGGAGTTGCTACACGTTCTTTGGACATATCGGACTACACCTCAAAAATCTACTAGGGAAACTCCTTTCTCCATGACTTATGGGGCTAAGGCTATTATTCCATTGGAAACTGAACAAAAGTATATTTCTTCTTTATTACAATCTTTCTGTGTGGAGGAGCTTTAGAGTGTTGGGCTATAGCCTTAGTAGATCCTTGATCCGAGCCTTTTGGGTCACCCTTAAGAAGAGGGAGGCTGGCAAGCACTATCTCCATCCTGGGTGCCTCTTTGTCCTTAGTAGGATCCTAGGGAGCAGCCGGGGGCAGGGTAGTTTCAGGAACTACCTCTTTATTAGTCTTAGTTTCCTTTTCATTGGCCCCAGGCTGCTCGGCCACCCTCTGAGGACTGCTGGAGGAGAGAGGAACCACGTCAAAGCTGCTTTTAGCTGGTTCGGCCACCTCTGGTTGGGTATTTGCTGAGTGACCGTTAGGGGAAGTTGCACGGATGGCCAGGGGTAGTAGATATTTTTTGCCTTCCTAAGCACAGATGAAGCCTCAACCCCGGCCTGGTTGAGGGCCTCAATCCATACTTGGGAGTAGTAATTTCTATATACCCCTGAGACCTTCGCCCTAAGGGCTTCCTCCGTCTCTGCCACTCCGATATCATACCCTTGCTGCTCTGCCTCATCCCTGGCCTCTCAGCTTCTTCTTTCGCCTTCTGGGCCAGTTCTTTTGCTTTTTGGACCTTTTCCAATTTCTTCTTTAGTGTAACAATCTGCTTCTTGGAAGAGGCTAATTGGTCCTCGGCGTTACGCAGCAATACTCTCTAGTCCTCGTCCTGCCTCTCCACATTGTCCAGGGCGGCAGTCACGCTCTTCCTCTCTCTCTCTTCCTCAGCCATCTTGGTCCTCAGCTCTTGGTCGCTTTTTTCGGCCACACAGAATGCGTCCTCGGTCGCTATTCTCCTCGCCTCCTCATCCTTAACTCTTCGATAAGAAAAATTTACTATCAATACTCTCTAGTCCTCGGCCTGTCTCTCCGCATTGTCTAGGGCGGCAGTCACGCTCTTCCTCTCTCTCTCTTCCTTGGCCATCTTGGTCCTCAGCTCTTGGTCGCTTTTTTCGGCCACACGGAATGCGTCCACGGTCACTATTCTCCTCGCCTCCTCATCCTTAGCTCTTCGATGAGAAAAATTTACTATTTCTTCGGTCTGGAATGCAGCTTGAATGGCTTGCAAGGAAAGGAAAAAGTCCATTTAAAAGTGCATAAATGTGGGAAATTAGAAGAGTAATGATGAAAGATAAAAGAGAATGTAAAACGTACCATGACTAAGTCCCTTTTTAAACTAAGGAACACTTCATGTTGCCTCATTAGCCTGAGGTCAGCCATATCCTTAGGCAGAAGCAGGGATTGCTCCACTGCCTGCCACATACCCAGCTGTACCCTGCTGGAAGTCTCAGATAAAGGCATCCTCAGTTAAAAGAGCTCTATCCAACTCTAAGCGTGGGGCCTACATTGGGAGCGAGACTCTGTGGTCACCTCTGCGATCTGTTTCGGTGGCTGACTTGGTGTGTTGAACTCTTGGTTGTTTACCCCCCCTCTTAGGCTCAACCTCTTGAGGGGGGGTGTTGTCTTCCCACCTCCATTACATCTTTACCCTTATCTTCCCTTTTTCTTTTGTGGTCAAGAGGGTCAACTCAAGATGGTTGGTTAATGGGAGGAGCAGGAGGCTTGGACTACGCCACTTTGCCTGGTGCGTCCTTTCTTGGCTGGGACTCCAGCAATTCTTGTAGGTTTAACCTCTGCTTTCTCTAAATTCCCATATCCTCGGCAGGAGGTATAGACTCTTCAAAGTCCCCAAGAACACTAATAGATACTTCTGGGGACAGAGACTGATCAAACACCTCGAAAAGATCTTTCGAATCTAAAACGTCTACTACTTCTTTATGCTTTTCCTTCTCCTCGTCTTCCTCTTTGTTAGTAGGTTGGGAAAGGGTAGCCTCACCAGGAGAGCATTGAGAAGGAGGGTTGGTTATGGGCACCC
The DNA here is from genome assembly GCA_033629205.1 of Lithocarpus polystachyus. Lineage (NCBI taxonomy): Eukaryota > Viridiplantae > Streptophyta > Magnoliopsida > Fagales > Fagaceae > Lithocarpus > Lithocarpus polystachyus. The sequence continues at coordinate 8,042,862 of CM066163.1, read as the reverse complement.
CCTCGAAAATTGGTAGGGTAGAGAGTGTGCCTTCTGGGACGGGAGCGCCCTCGGGGAGAAGAAAGCCTGGGACAGCTACACTGATCCTGTGGAGGCGGGGGTCCTTAGCCTTTATGACACACTTTGGTGCCTAGAAATTGGACGAGATGGGCTTGTATCCTAATATTAGGTGCGCCGCTCGGAGCTGGCCGTCCTAGTTCACGAACACATCTGCTTTAAGAATCTTGTCCAAACTATCCTTGTTCACCATCCCAAAACTAGGTTCAGCAGCGCACTTATTTGCAAGGTCATTGTGATGATAAAAGGTGTTAGAATTAAAAATAACGGAAGTAAAAAAGAAATGAATTAAGCAACACAAGTTTTCCTAGGCCTAGAACCCCATCTGCTTGCCCCTTTCTCGTCGGGTAAGGGAGGCCGTCATGCCACTCCCCCGACATGATTAAAAAATCTAGTTTCAGCCCTTTGTTAGACTTGGGGAGACACTGAATTAATCTGACCTCAAGGTACCTCGACTTTAAGTAGTACCCTTGTCCCTTTAGGTGGTGAAGGTTATAGACCCAGTTAACATCATAATGGGTCAGACCTAAACCCATCTTTTCGTTCAGGGCATCTACGGAGCCTAGAATCCTAAACATATTTGGAGTGCACTGTGTGGGTGCCACCTATGGGCTTTAAGGTAATCTCTCATAACTATACCCATAGGGATCCTCATCCCTCCTTCTATAAAGGTAATCATAAGGATAAATACCTCTCCCTCCTGCCTTTTTTCGTGCCACACATCTTATGTGCAATACCTAATTCCTGCATTTGACGGAATACTATATTGAGCCTTAAAGTTCTCGATAGCCTCTTCGGAGTCTACCAAGCACTTAAACCTACCCATCTTTAAAAAAAAAAAAAAAAAAAAAAAAAGAGGTTAAAAGGGAACTAGTCGGAATGGGAAGAAAAGATAAAGCCGAGGAAAACAAAAAAGAGAGAGCGACAAAGAGTGGAGAATTGTATGAAATAAGAAAGATCAGGGACTTGTGAGGACTTATAGAAATAAGAAGGGTCTCCTCAGACAAGCTTTTGATATTTGTAGAGGCACGAGGTAGGAAGAAGTGTTAGCAGATTCAATGTATTCGCACTAGAGCTAAGTGAGTGATAAAGTGAAGGGAAAAATTGATTTAAGGGGTATTTATATCGAAAAGACAACCAGAGGTGGGAGAACTCCCGCCCATACCCCAACAAGAATTTTCAGTCGTTCGATTTGCATCACACTGTAAAACGTGAGGGACAAGAAGCCGTAAGAATTAAATAAAAACGCGTCTTGAAGGCCGCAACATCAGGAGCGTGTCTTGGGTAGTTAAAAAGGCGTCTTTATAGGCAAAAGCGAGCTGATGTGGTCACATAGCAAGTATTGTGATATCAAAATCCTCCTTTCTGTCCGAAGACCCAAAAAGAAGTATCTCGAGAGGCTATTGTAAGGGCAATGGGCCAAAAATTTTTTACCCCTGTACGCGTTAGGCTTAGAGCCCAAGCCAAGGACTAAGGCTAGTCCGAAGACGGTCCAGCTTAGCCTAGAAAGTCTGTGTTGAAAGATGAAGAGGTTAAATGTGAATTTAGTGACCCAAGAAGTTATGCCAAGGATGAATGCGACCTCAGATAACCAAAGTCGGGGTAAATCTTGGGGGCCTACCGTTCAGGAAAACACCCTGGAGAATTCTAGCGGACTGGGTAAGTATTACTAAGACATATGTCAAGAAAAGATCCCAAAATATCCAGGAAGAAGGCTGCCACCACCGCATTGAATGCTCTACAGCTAACCCTCTGGCCGCATTTATGTGGAGATGATATCTGAACAGTGCCCTCAAACCTTACAGCTACTACACAAAGAATTCTGTAAAAGGTAGGATGGGACAAGTATCTACAAAAATCATCCAATTTGCACGTGGAAGGCTAGGAGAAGGAGAGGATGGAGTATAAAAGGGAGAAGAGACCTAAAGAGAGGGGGATCAAAAAACTAGAGAAAGAAACATTGTAGATACTAAGAACCAAACGTGTATCCAAATTTAGAACAATATATATCAAAACTGACCTCCTCGGACATATGCTGAGGACAACTTCCTGAAGTTAAACTCTTTTATTTCATTCTTCTTATCATCCAAATCCATCTAATTGACTGTCTAATTTGAGCTAGCCTAGCTTTCTTTATCTACTCTCTACAAATTTATTATTTTTGGGCATTTTGGGCTGGTTAATCTACTATTGGGCTGGAGAGCTGAACCTGTGTCCTTACAGTTTGTATTTATAGCAACTAAAAAAATAAATGACAATTATTCAAACTTTTTATTTTGAAAATTGAAGAAAAAAATGATAGTTATTTAAACTTTTTGATAGTGATAAAGATAAGGAAATAAGGATAGTATTTGTTTTAATTAATTTATTTATATATATCCATTACCCTAAAACATGTGATTAAAAAAAAAAACTACTGGTGAATGACAACTTGAGGGAAGGAGTTAGTGACTTAGTGGGTTTACTAAACAATTTGTTAAAATAATAATAATAATAATAATTTATTAACGGAATAAATTTGTAGTTCAGATTGAATTTGAAAACCATCAGAAAAGTTATCCTATTTCGTAGGCAATATTGTATATGGAAGTTTGAGAGGTATTTTTACCAGGTTGGTTTTGTTTCTATATAAATTAGAGTGTAAAAGTATTTTTGAATGAATGAAATGTCAATTTTAGAAAGAAATCCCCTAAATAGTGTAGATAATTTTTAAAAATTAAAATTTAGGATTTGAAATGGAGTAAACTGCTAGATTTAGTTTGTGCTAGTTTTTAGGAAAAAGAAAAATGTATCAAACGTACGTGAGATATGTTTAGATAGAAAGTGCGTTAATTTTTAGGGAAAAAGTTTCTCTGGTAGTTGTTGAGGACAAAATTTTCACGCCACGGTTTTATTTCATTGGCAACTTGCACCACATTAACATTATCATGGATTTTAGAAAAAATCTACTTTAAAACCCAAAAGAGCTCATATTTACACAAAATGATGTCAAAGCCCATGGTCCAAAATCCATGGCAATATTATTTGATCAAAGCCCATGGTTCAAGCTCATGGCACATCATTTCATTTTCGGCTTATGATCCAAGCTTATGAGTCTCATTGAGGGAATTTTGAGAGACGTGGTTTGGAGAGCCAAAAAGTATGTTCAATAAAGCTCCAGCAGTTAAAAGTTGATAAAAGAAACATGTTACTTGGCGTGTCTTCCCCAATTCCCTGAACTTTGACAAGTCAGTGTGTAATAGGCAACATTTGGTAAGTCTCTTATATCACATAACACTTATAATGATAAAACTCTTCATTGTTCTTTACCTACATGCATCATATAATTTAATTATAATATTTTATATAAACTATATTACTTTTTTCATCAAAATCCAGCCCAAACACATGCCTAAATCTTATTGACTATACCTATATTAATATCTTATATTTAGCATTAAATGCCTTCCTTGCTCTCCAAGATTTGGTCACAATACAAAGAGACCATAATTACATCTCTAAAACTTCATCAAATATCAACCAATGAGTCTATTACTTACCAAAACTATATTATAATAAAACTATAGACTAAACATATAATTTTTCAAAAGATGAAACTTAGCTAAAAATACTAGCAACAACTCCAGCAGAAATTGCTTAACCTCCAGCAGAAGTTGTAACAACTCCAACAGTAGCTTACGCAGTTGACACATGTCCAAAAGTGACATCATCAATCCCAGCAACGACCTGCTATACCAAAAGAAGTAAGGATCCCATAAAAGTTATCTTACCATTTTCAACAAAACCCATGAATTTAATGTTGAATCTTTCCTCCAACAGAAGTTATCATTCAGGTGACATCATCCAGTAGTGTCAGCTGCTAGGAATGGCAACGGCCCGAGTTTTTTCATACCCAGACCCGCGACCTGGACCCAGTCCAATTATTAAATAGATTTTTTTTTGCGGGGCCCAGACTCACCCTGTAGGCCCCATTTAGCCCAACTAGATTTGGGCCTAAGCTGTGACCCAAATCGTGGCCCAACAAAAAAATTTTTTGAAGCCCATTAAGAATTTTTGCCCAGATTCAAGCCATATAATGTGGCTCAAATGCCAAATCAGTCCATAAGTTAATCATAAATCAATAAATCACCTGTTAATTATAAATCTATAAATCAATAAATCATAGCTAATATCATAAATCAATAAATCACCTGTCAATTATACATCTATGAATCAATAAATCACCTAGCTAAGATAACCATTTAATCATAAATCAACAAAATCATAGCTAAAATCCTCTGCTAAACATAAAAATAAAATAAATCCAACAAGTTCAAGAAATAAGTATCACAAGTCCAACAAGTCCAAGAAATTACAAAGCTACAAATAAATCCTACAAGTTTAGAATAATTACAAACCAACAAATTAATCCAACAAGTCTAAGAAATTAAAAAGGGTACTAAATTAATACAAAAAGTCTAATTCTCCACAACTATGACACAACTCTTATCCTCTTCATTAGGTTCCCCATCATCAAGAATTGATTGAAATGTACAATCTCCAGGCATAGTTGAAGAACCTACAACAACATTGAATTAAAAAATAAATTAAACTTCATTAATTTATAACTAGCAAATATAAAAATACAATTTTGATTTTATAAATACAAATTAGTCAATGCAGCAATAAGGATCTAAGCACACACATTTCTTGATAAGAAGACTCAAGATAGGATAGTAATTTGAAGATATGTAATCAAAAAGAGCAAGTCCAATACACATAGAAGTTGGGGAGAAGGAAGTAACAATACTAAGGAGAACTTACAATTACAGAGCCCACAAAGTGTCGAGGCCGGTGGAAAGGACAAATGTTTATTTCATAATCAAATTTTCTAGCATTAAGAGAAAGCTCGGGAAAATCCCTTGCCTAGGCCAATTGTAGCATGAATTTGGCTAATATTAACATGAACATTAAGGCTGTTTTTTTAGCAAAACGGCTGAGAAGCATAGTTCATTGTCAACTACTGAATTAGCCTCCTCCGATGTGCATAACGATGATTTAGTAAAAAATATTCACCGAATACATTGCCAAAAAAACAAAACAAAACAAGAGATATCCATTGGTTGACTATGTTGAGTAGTTTCATTTTAAATCTTTAATCAAACTTTTGTAGCAATAATACTAGGTGATCAAGCTTACAAGGGAATGTGATTATGAAATACTTAAGAAAAAAAACCTGAAGAGAAGTAGAGAATAGACCAAGCTTTCAAAGAATGTTCAGACCAGCAATGAGAGGCAGTTGTCCAGTGTGAGCTGTGAGATGGCGCCAGCGGTGGTGAGTAACAGCGTGAGGCAGCTGGCTGTGCTGTGAGGGTGATTGTGTGAGGCGTGAGGTGAGGCTTGAGAGTGCTCTGGTGTGAAGGACTGAGGCGTGAGGAGTGAGGTGAGTGAAATGAGATATGGGTGGCAAGGGTTTATAACTATATATATATATATATATATATATAAGGGGGTTTTACTAATTTAGAGTAATCGGGTCGGGTTCAAGTTCGAGTTGGGTTGGGTTTTAGGCTGGGTTTTTTATAAAACCCGAACCCGCTTCAGTTTTTTTTTTTTTTTAAACCCATACCCGAACCTATTCTTTATCGGGCCAGGTACTCGCAGATCGGACAGCAATTGCCATCCCTATCAGCTGTTGTAGCAGCTACTGCTGTACAGCTAAAACTGACAACCGTAACAGCAGCATTAAAGTCTCTGATTTTCCTCTTTTAGCTAAAACCCAAACCCAAAAACAATTAAGGAAATCACTTACTTTGCCAAAGACTTTTCCTTATTTGTTAAATTTTCCTTCAACTAATTCTAATTTAGTTACATGGCTCTATATAAAGATGACCAAGCCACACACTAACACACCCCACTATCCATCTCTCTCTCACTCTCTTATTTTGAAACTTCATTCACTTTGCTGCCCATATCTCTAAACATTTCCATACTTTTCCATCTCACTTACAAAATCTCTCTTCTTAGATAACACCATTACAACACACCTATTACACAACACCACTATCTATCATATACTTACTCTCACTTTCTCAATATTCTAAAACTTCATCATTTTGCTACGCATAAACACATCTTTATCTTCTTTTCCATCTCTCTCACAAAATCTCTTCTCTTAGAAAGAAATATAACTCATTATCATAACACAAAAGTCATTCCAACAGCAACTATAATCTCATGTATTTACTATATTTAACCTCAATATCTCTCATTCTTCCCTATATTTTACAAACACACTCCTCACAAAATATCCATACATACTTCTCATATAACTTCAACAAACTTCATATCTCACAAAGTATCTATATACAATATCCATATTCAACAAAGTATCTATACATACTTCCCATACATATTACAAACACCATATTTTACAAAACATATATATTTCTTACCATCTCCATACATCTATGATCTGTTTGTTTCGCTGGAAAACCTTCTATAAAGATAGTTTTCCATATTTTCCAGTATTTGGTAACATAAAAAAAAATTAGTCAACGGAAAACTATCTTTAGTCAACGAAAAATTCTTATAAAAATAAGGCTTACATTCTATAGGTTAGTTTTCCAAAAAAAAAAAAAAAAAATTGGAAAACAATCTCTCTCTCATGCGGAGCATAACTCCTATAAATATTATATTCTTTTGATTCAAGAAATAATATTTTTTTTCGCTCATTCAGCTTTTCTCACAGTAAACTCTCTCACTTTTTTTTTCCTCTCTTCTCACACCCTCACTATCAGCTCCCCTGGCCTCTTCTCTTCCCACTGATTTGTCTTTCTATCTACCTTTCTTCTCTTTTTTCTCCCTATTTCTTCTCCCCTTTGTTACACCGTTCTCTAATAAGGGGTTTTTTTTTTCTCCTCACAAATCAATCAATAGTTTTATAACAATTTTTAGTATTTATCAAACTATTTGCACTGGATTATTTTAATTTGTTGGTAAAACTATCTGGCCTATGTGGCATTTTGAACTATTTAAAATGGAACTTATGGTTATAATGATTATTTTGAATTATGAGAAGTATGGTTAATATATATAGATATATATATATATATATATATATATTATGTACGTTACTGTTCCTATACATAAACAATGTGAGTATTTGAGATCATGAAAATTTGATAGCTAATTTTAATTGCTATTGTCAAAATTTTAGTTTAAAAACCAAATTCATTCTTGTTTTTTTTTTATTACTTATTTATATTGATTACATTAGGTGGGTTTACACAACACACATATTATACGTGTTTTAAATTATACAAGAAATGTTATAAAAATTGTGGATATCAAACACCATAGAACATTCTCAAGTCCATTTTCAAAGTTGTTACCGAACGCCAGAATATGAGATAGTTTTTCAAAAAATACTCTCTAGAAAATGAACAATTTTCTAGAAAACGTTAATGCTGAAACAAACGGAGCGCTTAAAAGATATCAAACACTCTTCCAAGAACATGTTACAAAGCCCTTCTAATTGAAGGCATATAATTATAATACTAAAAACTCCATCTTACAAAAGGCACAAACTTATGATACTAAAATTCCTTCTCACGGAAGGCAATATCACTTATATTTGATTAAAAACTAAAAGAGCATTATATAGGAAAAATCATTTAAGTGCATGATAAAGGGGATAAACTTAACCATCCTATGCACACAGCCGGACATATTCTTTCTCCCTCCAGTTGCACCTATTTTTTTCCCTTCAATCATGAAGTGACCATGAAAGGACTTATAATATCATATTGTACTGTTGGACTCAATTTATTATGTTGCTGAAGTGATTATAAGTCCACTGATGTTGTACAGCTGGAGCCACAAACCACATAAAGATAAATTATTTGGTCTTTATTTATAAATTTATATTATTGAATATATTTTACTTTATTATCATTGTACTGCTGAACGTATGTTAATATGCTGCTGGAATGTTATCAGCTCATTGGCGCTATACGATTGGAACCACAAATCATATAAAGCAATGCTATAGTTGGAACCACAAACCATACTAAGATAAGTCGAGGTTTCTCTATTTTTGAAATTACATTTGTGCGCGCCAAAAACAGCTTATTGGGCTGACTCCTTTTTGGGTTCACAACTAATTTGTGGTGTGGGTTAAGAATTTCCTACAATGGTGAGATCATTGAACTGAGACCCTACGATCAATTTCTTTCTCCTCGACTTGCACTCTCCTTGCTCTCTCTTCTCTTCTCACTTTCCAATCCCTTTCCTTTGTGTAGTTTTCTCCTATTTATAGCCTCCATTTAGTGGGGGGATGATAATTACTCAGGCAGATAATGGAAAAGAGGGTCCAATGTTTTTGTTGATAAGTGGGAGTTTGGTTGTTGAATGGCAAGAGTGGCATTGGAACTTGCTCATCGCCGCCGGTAATATGTCCGGCAATAACTTAGCGGATGCCTTGTCGGCCAAGTTCAAGTGCAATACTCTCCCGAGAATATATATTCTCGGCGACACTCGCTACCGAGTTATGACACGGGTGACTATGTTAAAGTCCAATCTTATGGGAACTTAGTAATGTCCGGTCCAGCCCATATTTGAGTAAGTTGACAAGAATAACGGGCCGCATGGCGAAATGCCACACCCGAAGCCCAACAAAGGATGAACCCTGACCGTACAACATTATTAAGTATATGTTAACTCATTATCACTATACTGCTAAATGCAAGTTACCCTTATAATTTCTTATCATTTAACAAACATGGATTCACTAATGAATATAAAAATATTGACAAATTGAACCCATCCTGCTGCTGGACATATATTACTTTGACATGAACCACGGCTAGACATAAACTATTTGACATACATTATTTGGACATTGACCATTGTTGAACATACCGTATTATGTTGAACATAAACTATACCACAGTTGGATATGGACTATTGGACTAATCTCATTATTGGACATATGACATTTAACTAATTATTCTCTAATATTGGACATCACTTAATATATATAATAATGATATTCAACTCATCATTTAATCAAAGCTATTATGCTAAACATATTATTTATTTATTTTAACCATTATCATGATTCTAAGACTTTTGGCTTTATCTATTTTGTAGGCTTAAAAATGCACCAAAAGCCATTGGTTTATGTAGCTCAATGTTAAGTTCTGGGTTGAATTCCCTAAAACAAATTAGTGTCTAGCAGAGTCACCCTTCTAGTGGAAGACACGTGGCTACGCGCAAAAAAAACCCTAACATTCTAGCGATTTCGCTTAAAGAATTACCATGCCTCCTAAGTTGCGAAACATCCAGTAATAAGGAACTCAAAATATCAACCATCCAGCAGTATAAAGTTAGCATTCCACAGCTGCACTTAATGCCAAATTTCAGAAGTAGCAGCCTCTACTGCCCAACTGCACCATAAAGGGATCTCTAGAAAATTCATCTGAAGTGGGCTTAAACTTTGACAACTGACTTAGAGTGTTGAATCCTACTTCTTAGCGTCCAAATCTCAATTGCAACACTAGGATTCCGCCTTAATACCTACCTTAATCCCATTGGCTGAATACAATCTCAGAAGTATTAGCATTTAATGCAAGATTACCCCAAGTATTCACCATGTGTCATATTACCTAAAATAGCAAAGCAGCCCCAAAAGCAAATCTCCCATTTATGGCCAAATCCTAGGATAATTAAGTTTGCTATTCTGCCTCCTGATCAATCCTACGTTTTTGGACTTTTACTAATTAAAACGTCCCTAAACTCCATTATAAAAGGGTAAGCACATTAGCCCACAAAACACACACCAAGCCCTCTAAAAAACTCTGTTATTCTTGTTACTCTGTCAAATTTCAACTCGTAATTAGCCCCACTAACCCACAAATAAGCCACTTCTGTCCGTACCCACTTAGTTTCAGACATTCCCTTTCCCTTTTCTGCATATCCTAAGCCCATAAATGCTTTATAATCGATCATAAACAACCTTTTACCCATTAAAAGCTTATTTCAGCATTAACTCTATCATACCATCACAAGCTTGAATACCCACTCACTCAAAATAGCCTACACTACCCCATTCATGCCTCACATATATATTCCCCAAGAATCTTAGTTTAACATTTGCTGCATTGAGCTGGAATCTCTCTCCCTCCCTTCATTCCATCATATTTTTTCCTTTTTTACTCGTAATTATGAAGCATTTGATCCTTGTTTATTGTTATTCTAATAAAGGCCATAATGTCTTGGATACTATGGACGTTTTCCCTCGTGTTGACTCTATAATAATGAGAAACTATATGATTTTTGATTATGTAAACACACTTATTAATCTGTCAGACGTCTATCATTGGAGGTCTGTCATATTCACTGCTGGACCATTTTTCCTCTTGTGCACTTGATATAATGGACCCAATTTTATATTAACCAACTATGGAGGAAATGCATAATTTTTACTATGCAAATACATTTATCAATTTTCTAGGCATCTATCGTTGGACGTTTTTTTTTTTTTTGGTTTACCGCTAGACTATTATTTAAGCATTTATTATGGTGGGCCATCCTTTGTGCTAACTTATCTTTGCAAGAGGTATTTTTGGGGCCTTATTATAATATTTGTTAGATGTAACTCAAATCTTGAGCAAAATGGGCCTTTCATACTTCACCGATAGCTTTTGGGCCATATTCCAAGCCCAAAGTTGAGTCTCGGTCTTAACTTTCCAAATATCATGTGAGCAATGAAAAAACGCCCCCAACAGTATTTTTTTTTTCTTCGAATTTTGTTGAATTAAAATTTTAACCCTATTTTTTATTTTTTAAAAATAAAGACTATTTAATTATATTAGGGGTATTTTTGATATTTTTTGAAACTATAACTAACTTTTTGAATTCTCTTAATATATAAAGATTAATAAGGTTACACAGGAAGAGATTTTTGTTAAATTAAAATTTAGGATTTGAAAAGGAGTAAACTATTGGGTTTAGTGTGTGCTAGTTTTTAGGGGAAAAAAAAGAAAAAAGAGTATCAAACATACATGAGATATATTTAGATAGAGAGTGTGCTACTTTTTAGGAAAAAAGTTTCTCTGGTAGTTTTTTTGTTTTTGTTTTTGTTTTTGAATTACAATTTTAACCCTATTTTTTTATTTTTTAAGAATACAAATTATCTAATTAGATTAAGGGTATATTTGACATTTTTGGAATCCATAACCAACTTTCTGAATTTACTTAATATATACAGATATTTACAAATACATATATAAATTTTAAATACTTTTAAAATTTAGGCGAAAATTACATTTTCGTCCCTAAATTTTCACGATATTCTCACTTTGGTCCTTAACTTTTATTTGCACTGCTTTTACTCCCTATTCTAAAAAACGCGTCTCATTTTTGTCCCTGCCATTGCATTAGAGACGAAAAATGTACACGTGACAAACGGAGTGCACTGTTGGCACACTAAAAGTTAACGTGGCCATCAAAATAATAATAATAAAAATGTTATTTAGCATTAAAAAATGTCACGTCAGCATTTAAATTAAAAAAAAAAACAGAATTAAAAACCAAAAATAAAATAAATTAAGATCTAAGTGTATTTTGAATAAAAACAATAATAACACAAACTTAGATTTAAGAACACAAACCCATAAATTAAAAAAAATAAACCTCTAAAACTGAATTTTCAGCACTCCCTCAACCTTACTCGCTCCCTCACAATAAAAACCTCTCTTTCTCCTTTTCTCTCTCTCTCTCTCTCTCTCTCTCTCTCTCACGGCCTAGCCACTGTTGTTGCTGCCCAGCCCAGTCCAGCCATCATCGCCACCCTTTCTCCCTCTGCCGCCGCCTCACTCCCTCCCTCACTCCTTCACGATCATTCCCCCTTCTCTCTCTCTCTCACGATCTCCTTCACCCCGATCTGTCCTCCTTTCTCTTTCCCTCACTGTAAGTTTTGACTTTTGTGAAATTTAGGTTTGGAATTGTGAAAGTTATATGGGTTTTGTGGCTTTTTTCTTCTAAGTGTAAATATGGTTTTATTATATTTAATGAATTGTTATGGTTTTTTTGTGTGATTTTAGAATTATTTGTTCAGTTTAGTAAATTTAAGTTCTTGATTTTTGACTTTGTCAGGTTTGGATGATGATGATGAGTGGTTTGTTGTTGGGGATTCTTTGATTCTAAAAGATATTGGTTGGGTTCAGCAAAAGAAAACAAATTTTGGAGTTTTCCTCTTTTTGAATTTTTTCTGTTTATTCGGACAATAGAAAGGTTTCACCTAAACTTGGATAGAAACGATCTTTCGCGGTTGTTTGGTTCCTGAGAAAAGCAAAAGAAAATGAATTTTCAGTTTTGGAGGTTTTTTTTTTTTTTTTTTAAATTTCTGGGTTTGTGTTCTTAGATTTAAGTTTATATTATTGTTGTCCTTATTCTAGACACACTTAGATCTAAATTCATGTGATTTTTGGTTTTTAATTTAGTTTTTAATTTTTTTTTTAATTTAGATGCTAACGTGGCATTTTTTAATGCCAAATAACAATTTTTATTATTATTTTAAGAGAAATACTATATCCATAACAATTTTATAATATTTTCACAACAAATCTTATGTAGCAGGATGTTAATTGCTGTTACTAGTGGGTAAAAAAATAATTTCGATGTTGGATTTAAATTTAAAACCTATAACAACCCGCCAATTAAGATTTGTTGTGAAAATATTGTGCACGTAACAATTCTCTTATTTAGGGGTAATTACACTAAACCCACCTGTGGTTTGGGCAAAAATCACTTTGCCTACCTGTGGTTTAAAAAGTGTCACTCAACCCACCTAAGGTATGTACCGTTTGTTTTCCGTAACCCACCTCAGTTAAAATTAAGGGTAAATAGGTATTTTTGCTCAAATGTTATGTCTCTCTCCTTCCAAAACAAAGAATAGCCCAAAAATTGTGAGAGAAACAAGATCAAAATGGAGGGTTTTGTGAAAATTAATATTTGGATGACAAGAATGTGATGATTGCTGTGGCTCGAGGCGTGGTGCCTGTGTTGGAGAAATTGCTTGATTCGAGCTCGTTCGAGATGAAAAAGAAAGTTGTGGGTTTGATCTCGAGGATTTCATTGGTAGATTCGAGCAAGCACGTGGTGATTGCTGAGGGTCTTTTGCTTTTGAACCATTTGTTGAGAGTTTTGGACTCTGGGAGTGCTTTTGCTAAAGAAAAAGCACGTGGGGGGTTTTTGTGAGAGAAACAAAACTTGCGAGAGAAACAAGAGCAGGTTCTGACCTTTAGCAAAGAAAACGCACGGGCTAAATAATAGCACAAAAATTACTAGAGAAACAAGATCAAAATGGAGGGTTTTGTGAAAATTAATATTTGATTTGGTGGGTTCACTTTGCAGATTTCTTCTCTCTTTGCCTTTGTAATGGTGGGTTCGACTGGTTTGTGGGTTTTAGTTAGGACTGGATCCCTTCCTGTTCCTCGCCATGACCGCCGCCAAGAAAATCGCACCCATCCTACCTGGCGTTTCGACGAAGTACCCTCTCGGCACGTCGATCATTATTAAATCCCACTCGGTCTCGTACACCTCATCGGGAAGATTCTCGAGCGCCAAATGATATGGCGTGTTGCCACGTAGGTAAGCATCGAACGGCAAGCAGGGGCGTTCGGAGCGGTACAAGGAGAGGAGATCGTCGGCCTGGGAGAGCTGGGTTCGGTACTTGACCGCATAGGCCTTTAGGTACGGTGAGTCCTTGAGAACCGTCTGGAACCACTTCAGATCTTCCTCGAGGAACCCGATTTGCCACGTGGGTTCAGCGAGGAACACCGATCTTGGGCCGATGAAGCCGGAAATGAGAAGTACGCCGGCTATAAGACCAGACAGAGCTGCTCCGAACAAAGATTTTCCGGGAATCGAGTTCCGATGATTATAATTGTTCTTCATGTTTTCTCGTGAACTGTTCTTACTCATTCTCTGATGTTGTTGGGAGATTTGAAAAAAAAGAAAAAAAAGAATGGGTACTGCAGAGAATAGAATGAGGATATAAATACAAAGTGTTTTTTTTTAATAGCGTTAAATTTTCTCAAATTTGGACAAGTATTCTTATATTCTTATTTGTGTAGGTTGATCTTCTGGGTATGTTCTTCGTGTTCAAGATATATGTGAATTAAGAGAGAGACCAATATCACTTTTTAATCTTGTTTCTTTTGTATTTTTGTGCTATTTTTTGTTTTGGGAGGAGAGAGATATAAAATTTGAGCAAAAATACCTATTTACCCTTAATTTTAACTGAGGTGGGTTACGAAAAACAAATGGTACATACCTCAAGTGGGTTGAGTGACACTTTTTAAACCACGGGTAGGCAAAGTAATTTTCGCCCAAATCACAGGTAGGTTTAGTGTAATTACCCCTATTTTAATAGTCATATTAACTTTTAGTGTCCCAACAATGCCCTCCGTTTGCTGTGGTTTTCGCCTCAAATTTATTTATCTTTTAAATTAGCGTTGGTTTTAAGCCAACGAGTCCGAGCCAAAGACAGTCGGAAAAGCGTAAAAAGAAACCGACTCGGTGACCGACGTAGTCTAGTTTCCTATATATTCCCACCCAACCCTCCTCATATTTCATTACTAGCTCTCTTTATTTATTTATTTATTTTTTCTTCTTCTCGGATAATTCTCGATAGGATCCCAACGGTACGATTTTCTTTAATGCATTTAAATTTTATTTCGTTACCGATTGCGATAACGAATCGGAGTTTGATGATGTGATTTTGTGCATGCTATCTTGTAGAAAATTAGGGTTACATGGATTTTTGTTGATCCCTTTGCAAATTAGGGTTTCTTTCATCAAATGAGTTGTTTCATTGATAATTTTTGACAAATATAGACAAAGTAGTATTTATGGGACTCTCTCACTCTCTGAGTTCACACATCGACTATTGTGGTTAATTTATGCTTGAATGTTTCTTTAGTTTGTGCTAAACACTGGAGTAGAGTAAGATATGTATGAGTTAGAAAAACAATTTTTTGGACTGACATTTTGGGTATTGCCGCTGTGTTTTAGTTTTTGCTTTTGATCCTAATTCTCCCTTAAAAACTTGCTTGACCCTTCAGAGGTTTTTGGTTTACTTTTATATATTTTATTTTCTTTCATTGTAATCTATTTTTTTTTAAATAAAAAATAATAATAATAACACCAATTATTTTAATCTACATTTTAAAACTAACTACTTGCTGGAATTCTGTTTTTCAGTTTGCTCATGTCGGTCAGCTTTCAAGTAATTCTTGTACATTTGTCTTCTTGTCTTGTTTCTGCTGATGTTTTCTTGCTTCTAGTGGAACCTGGTTATATTGTGTTAGCAGCTCTATTTCTAGTTTGGATTGTCACATTGTCTGTATGCAGGAAGCAAGAATCTTTTTTGGGTGCTTCACAGCTTAAGCACCTGAGTTTGGCGATAAACTCTCTGTTTCTTCCCTTTTGTTTTTCTCTCCCTCAAGCATAAGAATTTTAAGGATACATTTTTGTTGTTTTAATTCTGTCTAACACTTGGGTTTGTGACTGAATTTCCTAGGTTTCATTTTCAAGAAGGATTATAATTCCGAGTCTTGCGAAGCAAGGGTTTGAAATTTCTATTGCAATTCTTCTTCCTTTGTCTTGCTGTCTTATTTTATTTTTGGTACAATCTCAATAATGAATTCACAACTTAATCTGTTAGTCCACAATTATAATCGTAGTGTAAAAGTCTGATGTTCGGTATTTTTTGCCCTTGCTTGAGCTTATTCATTGATATTCTCTTTCTCTTTATGTTCTTTCTTACTTCTTAATCACTTGTTTATTTTTAAACAGATAGTTGCTTATTTTTTAATTTATATTTTTATAATAGAAGCTTGGGTTGTCTGTGATTTGTATCTCATCCTTTGTTAGATTCAAGCTTTATATGAAATTAGAGTATTTTTAGGTGGGCGTTTTTAGTTAGTAGTGAGACTATCTAAATATCCAATGAATTTTATGATGTAGATTTTGTGTAATTTGGACGCTAAATATCTGTTGCTGTCTCGATAATTTGATATTTTTTTCTATGTCCATTGTTGCGTGTAAGTGTAGATAGAATTGCAGATTGTTAAGCATGATAAGTCTAGTTTCTACACAGGTTTCTTCTTAAGAAGTTGTACGTGTTGGATTGGTTGAATAGGAAAAGTCTACTAGTGTAGGCTTGAAGTCTGACAAGCAATCAGATGTAAAAAGAAAAAAGAAAAAAAAGGAAGGTCTTTAGGTTTTTTTTTTTTTTTTTTTTTTTAACCCATAGTATATTATAATTTGACATATGTGAAATATTTTGATCTCATAAATTTATATTATTTTGTCAATCTATATATGGGTTCAGTTAATGTATGTGCTAAGGGCACGCATTAATCATCTATTTTTGGAAATAATTTATGGGGAATTGAAAAAGCTGTCAAAAAAGTTGGTAACTTTTTCATTTTTCCATAAAAATTTTCTAAAAATGGTTTACTAATGTATGCCCTAAGGGCACACGTTAGTAAAACCCTATAGAATACATGTGCCTTCCTTTTTTGTTTGTTTATTTGTTTGTTTGTTTTTGTTACATCTAATTTCTTGTTAGATTTCAAGCCTATACTGGTAGACTTTTTCTACTAAACCAATCCAACACTTTAGTACAACTTCTTACAGAGGAACCTGTGCATAAATTGGACTTACCATGCTTAACAATCTGCAATTCTGTCTACACTTACACACAACGAGCATAGAAAAAATATTAAATTAATGAAACAGTAATAGGTAATTAGCGTCCAAATTACAGAAAATCTAATCTAAATCTTTCTTTGTTTACATCATGAAACTCATTGGATATTTAGATAGTCTCATTACTAGCCAACAATACCTACCTAAAAATATTCTTATTTCATATAAAACTTTTAGATTTGACGAAGGATGAGATTTCTTACTTCAAGTGTGCCATCAATCCTTCTCTACGTAAATATACTGAGAAGTCCTCTTTCAAAATATCTATAGTTATACGCTAACTTAATTAGCGTATATATAGCTAGGGTTTCAATCTAATTTTAAAAAAACTCCCTTAATAATATTAATTATAAAATTAACTCCACAAAAAGATTTACTTAAATACCCCACCTTTAAAGTCTCTCTCTTTCTTTTCCTGGGTGGTGAGTATCTTCGCTGGAAAAATGTAAACGCCCAGATTGTTTCTTTATCCCTTTATTATTACATATATGTTAGGTTATTAATATTGCTGGTTGTGTCACTGATTCATTTGAACTTGGATTGTTGCTTTTTGAATTTCTAGCCATGGAAAGTAAGTGAGCAGATGTTGACCATGTTCAACCAATGTTTGCCATTAGTCTGAGGCTCTTGCTATTCTCGATTCATATCATATTTTAGCAGTTAGTAACATAAGTTCTTTATGACTGGGTGATGTTTATTTTTTGCTTTTGTGATGAATACTTTCATAGTTCTTGCAGCTCTTTGTATGCTGGTGAGGAGAAAGACAATTTTAATCTTGATATGTCTATTGAAGTGGAAATTGTAAATTTCTCTCGTACCTTGGCTTTGTTGACCACAAAGATAAGAAAACTATAATCTTTATCTCTTGATCTCATATTTTCCTTATGAGTCTTTTAATATACCATGCTATAACTTGTTTAACTTATGTTATAGGTTTTGGTCCTTGGGAGCATTTTTCAGGCTTCTGTTGCTGTAAAGTTGGTTTTTTCACGTTCAATTTTGTTATCTTGAGCACAAATATGCAAACTTTTCTTTCCCTTATTGTTGGTTGGTTTGGTAATTATGACACCAGAAATTTAAATTCACCTTGTGAAAGAAACAGGGTGTATTTGATGCTGCATTTGCATGGTTTAAACTAATTAAGGAACTACTTGGCTTGTTCATCCTGTTCCCTTTTTCTGTTGCCTCTTACTTGCACTTGTCAGAACTTGTTAGGACTTGATAACATCAATCTGCTCATTCTGGATTGCAACCTCTTTTCTCTTTTGATTCATCATTCTAATCCTTAAAATTGAAGGATATTATTTTTGCTTGAGTTTTTTTTTTTTTTTTTTTTTTTTAATTTTTATTTGTTTATTTTTTATAATAATTTCGTCTGCCTGCAATGCATTTCTTGGCATTGGTTTCAAAAAGGAGAAGATAGATTTAAATTTTCTTCGTTTGAGTGGTGGAGGTTTAAGTATTAGATAAAGGTATTTTTGAGTTCTTATTCACTAAGTGACTTGGGATTTTGATCATGCTTCTTGTTAGTTTTCTCAATTATCGTGTTGCATGGTTAAATTTGAACCATGAAAGATAGAATTGCTAAATAAGCCGCTCCACCCTAGTGGAAGTCTCCAAGGAGATCCACCACTCTTGTTAGAGACAAGAACTTCACGACGGCTACTCCACGCCGTTGTGTGAAGAGCACATGACCAATCGAGAATAGCATGGAGACAAAGATTATAAGCTGCCAATGTTCGTTTTGTAGTTTTGTGAGGACGATGTTTGATATTTTTAATAACGATACGCTATGAAGCACGGGTGCATTTTCGGATTCGGGTGCGGGTGCAGGTGCGGGACTCGGCAATTTCTGAAAAAGTTGGGTGTGGGTGCAGCGGGGTGCGGCGATTAAAAAATTATTAAAAAAATTATTATTTATATTTTCTATATATTTTTACTATTAAAATATTCTTAAAGAACACGTTACTATGTCTTGATTCACAAAACAAAGAAAGAAGAAGGCAAGAAACACAAAACAAAAAAGAAAACACAAAAGAAGCAACGAATATTCATAATACAATTGAGGAAGGACAGATTTAGAATGTTTGGGCCTCATTCAAAGCCGATTTCAGCTGTTCTGGCATGATTTAAGGCCGATTTTGGCTTGTTTCGGCCATTTCAGTCGCCCGCCGATACAACCTGATTTAGCCGATACAGCCCGATTCTGGCTGAATCGGCCTGGTTTGGCGCGAATCGAAGTCAAGTCGGGCGAATCCGTTAAAAAAAAAAAAAAAAAAAGCTCAGATGCGGCATCGATGTGCGGGCAGCCGCGTCGGACGCTGCACCCCACGTTGGGCCGCGTCGAACTCCGGTGCAGCACCCTCCCAGCCACGTCCGTGCTTCATAGACGATATGTCTGCAGGAGGGGAAATTGTGATTTGGAGTTTCTTGCAAACTCTTCCCTTCTCTTGATTTCTCTCAAGTCTTTAACACTATTCACCCAAATGTGATACTACTTAGTCAATTTATTTTATAGATTTTGGTGGTTGGTTCCTTTTCAAGGCATTTGTTGCAGCAAAATTGACTTATGTAAATCAATTTGGTACTCTACTTGGGTGATGAAGTTTGTTAGGGACCTAAGGCAATAAGCTCTCTCTCTCTCTTGATTTCAGTACTACTATCCTAAAATTTGAAGGTTTAAGTATAGGATTGAGATATTTATGAGCGAGTTTTGCTACTATTATGACTTAAAAAATTTATATATTTTTGAAAAAAAAGATAGATTTACATTGAGCATAGTTATTCATCATAACCTTTTTGTGCCTCTATGTTTTAGATTATACTTTTGATATTTTTTTCTCCCTTAACCAGTTGCTTGACCTTTTGGGGGTTGTTGATTATATATATATATATATATATATATATTCATTCTTTCTTTCTAATCATTTTTTCCTAAAATAATGACGCTTATTTGTAAATTTAGATTTTTATTTTTCAAGCTTGGATTTTATGCTTCCCAGGCTGCATTAGCACGGTTTTTTTAATTCCAGGGGTGGTGCATTTACTTGTGGTGCTTTACCAAAGGTTAATTTGTTTTATTGCTTCCTAATGAAACATGCTTTTGAGTAGACTTGCTCTTATTTTGAATTCAACATTCTTGTAATGTAAAGTTGTCCTGAGCTGTATAGTTGGTATTCTATATTTTTCAGTTTGCTCGTGCAGGAAGTTGATGTGTCCGTCTGGTCATCCTATGTCGGCAGTTTCATATCCAATTTGGCTTTGCCACATATTATCTTTCTACTGAATGTGGTATTTTTTTATATTATTATTTTGGTGGTTTGCTGCTTAAGCAGTGGAGTCACAGGCTCTCTTTTCCTCCCATTTTGTGTTACTTCTTTTTCCTCTCCTACAAACATATGTGGTGTTTTAACAAATGCTGATTCAATTTTCCCATATTCTATATATATAATCCACTAATATGTAACTGTAGTGGGTAAAATTGAGAAAGACTCAAAGGTGCCATTTAATTTAATTTAATATTTTGTCTAAATTGGAGCTTGGATTGTTTGTATTTTCAGTTTGCTCTTTTGCTCAAAATCGATGCCTAAACCATGGGTGCACTTCCATGCATGCTTGTATGTTATTGTTATTTTCTTGCTCGTAGTGCAGCTTGTCGTCTTGTATTTGCAACCTCATACCTTGTTTAATTTGGCTGTGCACTTGTTGTTTGGAGCAGTAATCACATTGCGCTTGTGACCTGAGAATGGATGCTGAGGGAGTAGACTTGAAAGGGGGTGAAGTGACTAATTGATATTAAACACAAACGCTATCACAAGGATAAGCAAAATGAAATCAGGGGTAAATAAGCTCTCTTTTTGTCCAATTTTTTGGTTATTTACTCCCACAGTCATAAGATTTAGAAGTATAAACTATGTTGGCAGCCTCGAACCCAATTCACAGGTTAATCTGGTAACACCTCTTATTGGTGTGGGGTAGTCAGGTCTTGCTCTATATTGTCACGATTTTCTGTTTGTTTTCTTAGTCGCAAAATGTGATTAAGCTGATGGCTCCTTGTCTTCGAACTCTGTTGGAAGTCTGAAGTTTTTCCTTTTGTGTATCTTATGCTTGTTTATATGGCGATGTGCATTTTGTGGTTTTGTGTTATGCATTTGGGATTGTGTTAGGGTCAATTATAAATTTTATATCTTACATCCTCTTTTCTAGTTATCTTTTCTTTTTCATGCAATTTATTCTTGTCTAAGTTGGATCATGGATTGTTTGTATTTTCAGTTTGCTCTTGTTGGAAATCAATACCTGCCTTGTGGGTTTGCACTTAAATACATGCTTGTACATTTGCAACCCCATATCCATTGGATTTTAATTTGGCTGTGCATTTTTTTGTTTGGAGCAGTGATCACATAGAGCTTGTGACCTGGGTATGGTTGCCGAGAGAATAACTTCGTTGGACAAATGTGAGCACAGATCTTTTCTTTATTTCTTTGTGATTTACATGTATGTTGGGCTTTTTAGTTTGCCAGTTGTGTACCTAATTCTTTAAACTTCGGATTGTTTCTTATTGTTTTTCATATTGATTTCCTAGCCCTGGAAAGTGAGTGAGTATATGGTGTCCAATTTAAACCAAAGTTTGACATTAGTGTGAAGCCCTTGCTATTCTGGACTTTTATCATATATTAGCCCTTAGTAACATAGCTTATTTTATTGTGGGTGATTTTTTTTTTTTCCCTTTTGTCAGCTGCATCGGAGCTGGGGTTATGAAATATAGTAGTTCTTCTGTTCTAGTGCAATTTGGAGTGCATGTTAGAAATATCAATCCTAATATGTCTGCATCTGCAGGGGCCTGGGAGTTTATTTTGTGCTCAGTGGCAGAGTTTGATTTGATGATAAGCTCTTACTTCTTTCCTTCCCTTCTCGTATCTTTTATATGACTTTTATGACATTAATACATTTTGTATCTTTTATATGACTTTTATTTTAATGTCACATTGCATCGTCAGTTTCATTACCATCCTTCACTTTTTTTGATAGAGCTTTCAAATCTTCCTTAAAAGCAATTTATGTTGAATTTTATATTGTTCATTAAAAATTGAGATGGGTCATTTTAGAAATGATTTCTCAAATCTATTTCTTTAATCTTATTAGAGAAATTAAGTTGCTACTTGTCAAGGCGTTTGTTGCACCATGTTTGGCATCTAGTTCAATTTGCTTGACTCTTTATTCTTGTTTTTTTTTTTTTTTTAAGGATACATTTCAGATTTCAATTTGTATTTTTTTAATTTGAGATTGGATTGTGTGTATTGTCAGTTTGCAGTACCTGGATTTATGTATTTGTATGGGTCTGATGTAATGGGGTTCACTTGTGGCCTTTCAATAAATGCTAATTTGATTTTTTCTCTTTTTCAATTGTACATATTATTTGTTATAAGGATTTATCTTTATATTTGTTGGATTCTACTAAAATATAGTAGTTCTAATTCTTTTTATTTGTTCTATCATTCTTAGGGCATGTTAAAAATCTATTCTTCATAAGTCTACAGGAATTGGCAGTTTCTTTTTGGGTCCTTAGTAGAAGTGGCTGAGTTTTATATAGTGCTAAAGCTCTCTTTTCTCATCGTTCTCTCTTGCAATCATAAGAACTATACAATTTTGGGCTTTTTAAATTCTTTATAATACTTGGGCTACTTTTCTTAGGCTTTGGGTTTTTGGACAGCCATAAATTCAAAGTACCACCTGGTGAGGGTTTGAAATTTCCCTTGCAATTGTTTTTCCTCTTTCCTGTCTTGTTTAATTTTTTCTCACTCAATCCGAATACGGTAATGCATCTTATTGTTGTGGGACAGGGAAATTAATGAATTATGTAACCATCATTACGAGAGAATAATAATATAGGTTTTTGCTTTATCCTGTTATGATTTGCATGATATGGGCTTTTTTGGAACAACATGGATCGAACTTATGTCTCTAGAATTGCATCATGGTTTGAGCAATGATTGACTTGTTTCTTTATAAGCTGTTGATGTTCATTTTGTTGTTTTGTGTGTACAATGTTGATTATTTTAATCTAGATCTGTCTATAGCAGGGGAAACTCTTCCGCAACAAGTGTTTACAAAACTCTGTGTAGATGACACTAGCTTCGTACAAAACCAAAAGATACATAAAAAAGGCCATCATCCAGCATTGGTCTGTCCAGAGTTGGATTTTGCCCAACAATCTAAATTTTGCACATGACTTGACAGCTAGAGACTTTCACATAGGAAAGCTAAAAATGTAGAGAATTATTGACTGATCATGGAGATTGAGTTCCATGAAAAAGCCATAATCATGCAGTCCATTTCTTTTGCTATTTTCAGAGGCCTTTTATGTTCTACTATAGTAACTGATAGTAATGATTTTGGTCATTAGATCCTAAGAGTTGTATTGTGTTCATGTGAAAGATCTTTCTTTTATCTGAATTCTTTTTATCTGTTTTATGCAACGGTGTTTGTGTTCCTTCTTTCATGCTTCCTTTAATATTTTATTTTTTAAATGCAGTATATGACTATATGTAATTATTCTAAAATTTTATGTCAAAATTTTGCTATTTTGCAAATGAGTGGATCATGGACATTTGGTTTGAAAAATTGAGAATTCCTTGGAAAGTATTTATCAAGCAAAATGTCTACTCCTTAAATTTTGGCTCAAGAATGAACATCCTGGTTTTTGTTAATTTTTGTAGAATTCTTAAATTGAGGCTTCTTTCTTTGGCTAAGCATGATATGATACTAGTTATGCTCTAATTCTTGGTGTCCTGTACTTCACAGCTTAAGCAGCTGAGTATGATTTGGTGATAAGCTCTCTTTTTCTTCCCTCTTTTTCCTCTCCTTCAAGCATAATAATTTTATGAATACATTTTTGTTGTTTTAATTCTGTCTAATACTTGGGTGTGTGACTGAATTTCCTAGGTTTCGTTTTTGAGAAAGATTATAATTCCCAGTCTTGTGAAGTGAGGGTTTGAAATGTCTATTGCAATTCTTGTTTATCCTGCTGTCTTATTTTATTTTTGGTCATTATGTGTTGGCAACCTCAATAGTGAATTCGTAGCTTATTTTGGCCAATGCCTCTTATTGTTGTAGGCTATAATTATTATCTTAGTGCGACCAATCTTGGAACTTGGGCTGTGTTGACTGCAATGATAAGAATGCATGTATTTTCTGCTTGGTCTTGTGGGAAATTAATGCACACGCCACTGAGTGATTGTACTTTCATTCAGTGCTTGTGCAGTTGTCTTAGTGTCTTGTTTCTGTTGTTATTCTTTGCTTTTATTGATACTTGCTCCATATCTAATTTGGATTTTAATCCGGCATTGCTACTTGTTGGTTATAGGAAGTTGGATCTTTTTTCCCCCTTTTTGCAGCTTAAGTAAGCGGAGTTGATTTGGCAATAAGCTCTATTTTCCTCCTGTTTTTGTTCTCTCCTACAATCATTAGAATTATAGGGAAGAACTTCTTCTTGATATAGTTCTTTCTAATATTTGGGCCTGTGATTCATTTTGTAGGCTTTTGTTTCCTAGCGGATTATAAAGCTTTCTTGGAATTACATGGATTTAACTTTTGTCTCTGGATATCATAGATTTTTTTGATTGTTATCCTTGTTACTGAATTTGAGTGAGCCAGATGCATCCCATGTTGATCCATGTTTGTTATTAGTTTCAATATTTCACTACTATCTACCTGAGAAACTGAATCTTAGGTTGTTCTCACACTTTTTCACCTTTTGTTTATAAAAGTTTTATAAATTTTTTCCTTGAACATGATCCAATTCCATTTTAATTTATTTGAGTGATTTTGGTACTTTTCAGTTTTTAAGGCATCTGTTGCTGAAAAGTTGGTTTTTTAGATTGATCTGGTTTGTCTTATTTAGTGGCACAAATAAATAAATTTTCCTTTCCCTTATTGTTGGGTGGCTGATTCTTGTATTGTGCGTATTTCGGGCAACATTTCTGCAGTCTGAACTGATTCCAGCACTGCTCAGCATGTTTGTTACTGCCATCTACTTGAACTTATTACAACTTTTTAGAATTTAAGATAATTGATTAATTCGTTATACATTAAAACCTCTTATGGTTTTTGGAGCTTTGGTTGATATGGTGATTTATTGTCTTTGGGCAGTCATGGAAGGTAACAGTAGCTTTGCTTTAAACATGTTTGCTCTTTGAATGCCTTAAAAAGTATTTTATGCCCCTTTTAAAAACTTTTTTCCCCTATTATTGTGAGCTGGCTGGTTACTATGGATTAGAATTGAAATTCTCTTTGTAAATGACAATTGCTGCTTCTATTTTGAATATTTCAGGCTGCATTTGTGTGGTTCTAACTAATTCCAGCACTCCCAATCTGTTTTCTCTGGTTCCTTATTGTTGTTTGACAGGTTATTGTGTGTTCCAAGAATTTAAAATTCAGTTTGTAAATGAAAATTGGTGCCTGCATTGTATGTATTTTAGGCTGCATTTTTCTGGCTTTAAGAAACTCCAGCACCGCTCAGCATGACTCTTCTTGTTCCTTTCTCTATTGCCATCAACTTGCACTCATGAAAACTTTTTAGAACTTAAGATCATCAATTTGTTGCACCTATTATTTTTTTCTTTTGGAGCTTTGGTCTATATTGTGATTCATTGTTATTGGTATGTATAAAAATAAATAATAAATTGTGATTCATTATTGGGCAATTGTATAGGGTAAACGTTTGCCATTTGCGCTCTTTAAACAGGCTTCTCTTTAAATTCCAGAACAGTAAAGGTTTATGCGTCCTTGAGTGTTTTGTATAGGTTTCAAAGTTATAACTTCTATGGATGTGGTTCGTATACTTAGGTTTTTGGTTTTCTGTTATATATTTTCTTTTCTTTTAAAAAAAAATAATAGTATTAATAATAATGACGCTAATTATTTTAATCTACATTTTATTTCTGGAGATTGGATATCTTCTGAGCCTGCGTTGTGTGGTTTTGTTTAATTTAATTGGTGATGCATTTGTGGTACTTTAGCTAGGGTTGCTTCTGTTTTGTTGCTTCTCCATGAAACAAGCTTCTGAGTAGTCTTGCTCTTATTATTTATTATTTTTTCATTTAAAAAGAAATCTTATAATTTAAAGTTGTTCTAAACTATGTAGCTGGATTTCTGTGTTTTTCAGTTTGCTCATGTAGGAGGTCAATGCCAGCACCATGAAGGGTTTGAGCTTTCATGTAGTACTTGTACATCTTTCTTCTTGTCTTGTTTCTATATGTGTTTTCTTGCTTCTTGTGGAACCTGTTTATATTGTGTTAACAGCTCTATTTCTCGTTTGGATTGTCACAATTTCTATATGCAGGAAATGATATATATTTTTTGGTGCTTCACAGCTTAAGCAGTTGAGTCTGATTTGGCGAAAAACTGTCTTTTTCTTCCCCTTTTTTTTTCTCTCCTTCAAGCATAAGAATTTTAAGAATACGTTTTTGTTTTAATTCTGTCTAATACTTGGGTTTGTGACTGAATTTTCTAGGTTTTATTTTCCAGAAGGATGATAATTCCAAGTCTTGTGAAGTAGGGTTTGAAATTTCTATTGCAGTTCTTTTCCCTTTGTCTTTATTTTATTTTTGGTCATTATGTGTTGGCAACCTCAATAATGAATTAACAGCTTAATCTGGCAATGCCTCTTATTGGTGTAGGCCAAAATTATAATCATAATGTGACCTGAGTATGGTAGATGAGGGAAAGATTTTGCTTTCTCTTCTCCTGGCATTAGTTGGGATTTCTGGGAGTTACATAGGTATGCTTCGTGATTTGTTTGCTTGGGTTGTTCTTAATTGATTTGCTTGTCCTCCAATATCTGTCAACAGAGAAGAGCTAGGCTTTCTGAGTTAGAAGGATTTATCTCTATATTTTTTGCATTCTTTGAAATATAGTAGTTCTTTTATTTGTTGTTTCACAACTCCTGTGATTCTTTGTGCATGTTAAAAATATATTCCTTATACGTCTACAGGAACTGGTTTTTTTTTTTTTTTTTTCCTGTGCTTGGCAGCTTAAGCAGCCAAGCTTGATTAGGTGATAATCTTTTTTTTCCTCCTGCTTTCATTATTCTTTTTTGCAATCATGAGAAGTTAAATACTTTTGCCTTGTTTTAATTTCTTTTGAAATATATTATTCTTTCATTTGTTGTTTCGCAACTTATGCAATGCGCATGTTAAAAATCCAATCTACAGGAACTGGGTCTTTTGTTTCTGGTTTAGTAGCTTAAGAAACTGAATTTCATTTGGTGATAAGCCCTCTTTTCCTCCTGCTTTCATTATTCTCTTTTGCAATCATAAGAATTATAAATTTTTTGGCTTGTTTTGATTCTTTCTAATACTTCGGCTTGTAACTTCTTCTCTTAGGGTTTGGTTTCCTGGACAGCTATAAATTCATGTCTCACCTAGTGAGGGCTTGAAATTTCCCTTGCAATTCTTCTTGTTTCTTTGTCTTCTCTTGTTTAAATTTTGGTTATTCTGCCAATGTGGTAAGTCCTCCTGATGTTGAGGAACAGGTAGATTAACAAAGATTGTGACATTAATATGGTTGCTGAGGGAAAATAGTAAAGTTTTTTGCTTCATCCTATCGTTATTGGCATTAGTTAGGCTTCCCAGGAATGACTTGGTGCATGGCTTCTTTTTAAGACATTTGTCAAGGGACCAGTAGATTAACAAGGGTCAAGGAATGACTTCGTTCCATTCATTTAATAGATTTTGGTGCGTGGGGTTTTTGTTGCAGCAAGCTTCTGTAGATCAATTTGTTTCATCTATAGGAGAATATATATGTAAAGTTTCCTTTTCCTTATTGTTGCTGGCTGGTAATTATGGATTTAAAATTTAAAACTCTTCTCTTGTTCTCTTGATTTCACTTTTTGTGCATACATCTAATATATTGTTCCCTTGAAAGTAATACTAGTTCCTTGTTCCATTTATTATATAGATTTTGGTGCAGCAAACTGCTGTATAGATCGATTTGCTACTAGAGGTGCATAAGTGTGTAAAGTTCTTTATGTGTGGATTATGTTTATTTTTTTCTTTTCTGTGACTTCGTTCCGTTTATTTAATAGATTTTGGTGCGTGGGGTTTTTATTTTTAAAGGTGTTTATTGCAGCAAGCTTCTGTAGATCAATTTGTTTCTTCTGTAGGAGAATAAATATGTAAAGTTTCCTTTTCCTTATTGTTTGCTTGCTGGAAATTATGGGTCTAGATTTTTAAACTCCTGTTGTTCTTGTTTTCACTTTTTGCGCATACATCTAATATATTGTTCCCTCGAAAGTAAACTAGTTCCTTGTTCCATTTATTATATAGATTTTAGTGCGGTTTTTATTTTTTTATTTTATTAAGGTTTTGTTGCAGCAAACTTTTGAATAGATCGATTTGCTACTAGAGGTGCATAAGTGTGTAAAGTTCTTTATTTGTGGATGATGTTTATTTTTTTCTTTTGTGATGAACACTTTCATAGTTCCTGCAATTCTTTAGTATGCTGGTTAGTTCAAAGCCAATTTTAATCTTGATATGTCTACTGAAGAGGAAATTTTAAATTTCTCTCTTGATCTCATATTTAGCTTATGAGTCTTTTAACATACCATTTCCTTCAACTTAATCCTATTATTTGTTTGACTTATGTTATAGGTTTTGGTCCTTGGGAGCTTTTTCAGGTGTGTGTTGCTGTAAAGTTGGTTTTTCTAGTTCAATTTTGTTCTCTTGAGGCCAAATATGCCAACTTTTCTTTCCCTTATTGTTGGTTGGCTTGGTAATTATGACCCTAAAAATTTGAAGTGACTTTGTGAAAGAAATAATGTGCTTGGATTGTGTGTGTAATTGAGGCTGCATTTTGGTGGTATGCAACTTAAGCAGCGGAGTCTGATTTGGCAATAGGCTCTCT
Source organism: Lithocarpus polystachyus (assembly GCA_033629205.1). Lineage (NCBI taxonomy): Eukaryota > Viridiplantae > Streptophyta > Magnoliopsida > Fagales > Fagaceae > Lithocarpus > Lithocarpus polystachyus. The sequence continues at coordinate 8,014,143 of CM066163.1, read as the reverse complement.
TTTCCTCCCTTTTTATGTTACTTCATTTTCCTCTACTACAATCATAAGAATTTGAAGGATAATTTTTTCTTGTTTTAATTCCTTTCTAATAGGTGTGTGACTGCTTTTCCTAGGCGAGTTATAAGTTCCAGTCTCCTGAGTGAGGTTTTGAAACTTCTATTGTATTTTTTGTTCCTTTTTCTTGCTGTCTTATTTAATTTTTGGTCATTTTGTGTTGGCAACCTCACTAATGAGTTCTCAGTTTAATCCTTTGATGCCTCTTATTGGTGTGGGGTAGTAATATAGCCATGTGTGACCTGAATTTTGTTATAGAGGTAAAACAATACAGGTTTAGCTTTCTCTTCTCTTAGCAGCAGTTGGACCTTTTGGGAGTTACATGGAATTCACTTTATATTTTTGGATTTGCGTCATAATTTGTTAAGTTGGATTGTTGTTGATTCATTTCCATGTCACCAAAAATCTGGCAACAGGGAAGAGCTAGGCTTTCAGTGTTATAAGTATATATCTTTATATTTGTTGGAATATGCCGAAATATAGTAGTTCTTTTTATTCGCTGTTTTGACATTCTTAGTGCATGTTAAAAATCTATTCCTCATAAGTCTACAGGAACCAGTATTTTCTTTTTGGGTACTTAGCAGAAGTGGCTTAGTTTGATATAGTGATAAGCTCTCTTTTCGTCCCACTTTCATCGTTCTCTCTTGCAATCATAAGAACTATACAATTTTTGGCTCTTTTAATTCTTTATAATTCCTGGGCCTGTTTTTGTTAGGCTTCGCTTTTCTGGGCAGCCATAAATTCAATGTCCCACCTAGTGAGGGTTTGAAATTTCCCTAGCTATTAATTTACCTCTGTCCTGTCTTGTTTAATTTTTTGCTCATTCAATCCGAATATGGCAATGCCTCTTATGTTTGTGGGACTGGTAAATTAACAAAGTTTGTAGCCAATGGTTGCCAGGGAAAAATAATACAGGCTTTTGCTCTATCATGTCCTGTCTTTATTTATTTATTTTCTGGTGTTTTGTTTTTTTGTTTTTGTTTTTTTTTTTTTTCTTTTGGTGGGCATATATTCAGAGTGTGGGATATCCCATTTGGAGTCTCATGGAAAGTGATGCCATTATGCTGTTGGGTTGATCTTTACTTAAGTGCCATGTGTCCTATGAGATTGCCTTATAAAGAGAAACATTATCCACAAATGGTGTAAATTTGTTTAAAGTGGAGGGAACTAATAATATCTCAGTTCCCATGGATAAATTACTTGCTTTGGTTGAAAATTTATGCTCCTTTGCATTGAATGGTGCACTTTCACTATCAGTCCGATAAGGATTAATTTGGTGTTCCTTTTTCTATTTTCAGATTCCTTTTAGGTTCTACTATATTAACTGATAGTAATGTTTTTGTAGAATTCTTAAATTGAGGCTTCTTTCTTTGGCTAAGCATGATGCGATAGTAGTTATGCTCTGATTCTTGGTGTCATGCACTTCATTGGTTATTTCTGATTCTTGCAGCCTCTTGCCCTACTCCTCCACCTCATAAGAACTTCGTACTTGTGGAGTGACCATTATGCCAATGGTACGCAGTGGTAATTAGCCATCTATTGAATGGATAGAGTATGGAGAATGTGTCTCAATTAATGGGCTTGAGAAAATTTGTGTCCTGAAGTAGCTTATACAAAACATAGTTTCTGATCAAACTATGTGGTTTATATGCATTTATGAATTTTTTATTTATTTATAATTTCTTATCAAGCTTCTAAGATACATTTACTTTTTGTCATAATTTGTGAACTTGGATTGTTGCTGATTGAGATCTTGTCACCTAATATTTGGCAATAGAGAAGACCTGGGATTTCAGAGTTGGAATAATTTATCTTTATAATTGTTGAATTCCACTAAAATATTGTAGTTTTTCAATTAATTGTTTTGCATTCTTAGCACATGATAAAAATCTATTCCTCTCGTCTTCCGGAACCTTTTTTATTTTAATTTTGCTCCGAAGTTTGATTTAATGAAAATCTCTCTTGCCGGTTTGCAGAAGGCACAGCAAGATTTACATCCCAAAGGATCCTGTACCTGGAGGTGCCAGTTTGCACTGAGATGCTGCTATCTTATATTTCATTATAAGTTGTGAACTGTAAAATGTTTGTGTCAAATATCTTGTGTTTTGAAGTCTGTGTGTATCAATAAGGCATGCAAATGGCTTGCATAGCCTTGTGTTCATTCAGCAATTCCGAGGTGTTACCTTGCTAGGATTTTGGCACCAAAAAAATAAAGTGTACATATAGCCTATTGGCATACTTTCATAGATAAATGCATCCGTTGTCTCAATGCTGTTTTCTTCCATGACTTTGGATCATCTTTTCTACATGATGTTTAATTTTGCTAGGGGCAAAGTGATTAACCATATCAGTCCATTCAATTGATCACTTGAGGTTAGGCTCTTCAAAAAATTAAACGTCACATATGCAGTGTATATGAAGGGGGAAGACCTTTTTTTTTTTTTTTAGTTACGCTAATCTTTAATTTGTTCTTAGGTGCTGGGGAATCTCAAGAATACACACTTGCTCTGTCTGTGGAGAATCCCAACACAAATGTTTTGTGCCCTGAATTCAATGGTAGTATAATGAGGAAGAGATTTCTTTTAAGGGGGGGGGGGGGGGGGGGGTGGGGTTTGTTTTGTTCTTCTCTAATGGGCAAAAAATGAGAAGATATGATTTATGCATCTCAAAATATGTGAATTCTACGTAGTTGTGAGAGATCCGCATAAATTGTAAGTTCAAATATAACAAGTGGATTTTAGCCATAAGGTTCCACTAACTCTTCAGGAAAGTATGCAGATTCATAATTGGTTTAGGTTTACCAGTTTTGGCATTGGAAGAGTGGATTAGGTGGCCAAAACCATTAACAATGAGGAGCAAGTTTATCTCACCAATTGAAGTATTAAAGTGATCTTTATAGAAACCAAATTCAAACCCCAAACTCCAATCTCGTTGGTGCAAGATGCTTCCTAGAGTCATATTTTGCACAACAGTTTCCTTGGCCATACTGGCAGTCATTCTCTTGGCTTTGCTTTCTCCCATGTCCCACAAAAAGCCATCAAAGAATAACACAAAACCACCTTGGCTAGCCTTATCTTTGTACATACAACAAACACAAGTTGCAAGCTCCAACACTCAACCTGTAACAAAATCTGATGCTGAAGCCTTTATTTTTCATCGTGTGCTAACAGAAGGACCAGAAAACACTTCCAGGGTTGTGGGAAAAGCCCAGGGCTTCATAGTTCCTGTGGAACAGTTTGCACACTCGGCTTTCAATATCATATATCTGAGCTTTGACACTAAAGAGTATTCAGGTAGCCTTAGTGTTGAGGCCAAGCATGTTGCTCATAAGGACACAGAAGAACTCACTGTGGTAGGTGGAACTGGGTCTTTTGCTTTTGCACGTGGGTTCGCTGTTTTTGCACAGGCTGATCATACCCAATTACCAACTGATGTGGATGCATCAACTTACCACGTAAAACTTCAACTTAGATTTCCTAATCGATCACAGATATTACCATGATGACTTTTCTTTCATTTTTTTTTTCTTGTTTTAAAAAGAAGAGACTGACAGTGTCTTGGAGGTCGAATAATACCAAATACTTCTCTGCTTGACCGTGGAAACGCTACTGCCTTGCTTTAATTTTTTGTTTGTAGTACATTGTAGTTCTTTCTTGAGAGGAGAAAGTCCAAAATTTAAAACTATTTCAGAGGAAGGCTGATTCCTGTTTGTTCAACATACACGTTGAGACAATTACGGCTCATTACTTACTTAGGCCCACTTCTTGTGACACCCATGTTTATCTCCAATTATTATCGTACAAGCTCTTTATATTGAAATCATGTGCACCAAGAGGACCCTTTTTTTTTTTTTTTTTTTTTTTTTTGCGCGCATAAAAGTGGGATTTTTATTAGATTAAAAAGATACTAGTGCAATAGAATACAAATGAAGAGCGCTTCATAAATAACTCTATATTCTCGGCTCATGCTCACTAGCGTTTTTGATGGGGTTAAATGTACAACTATGACTCACTCAAATCTCCTGTTTTTGCAAACTTGGGCTCAGTGGGTAGATTATTACTATGGTCACACGCAGATGAAAAACGCTAACTCAGATCGCTCCCTTCTACTCATTTTTTGTTCATTTAAAAAATTTTTTTTTTTTGAAATGGGACTCGATCCAAATTTTCAATAGTAGCTATACCCTTGTTTACAAAACAAAAGACAAACTGACTACGCATCATCCAACAAACATTAAGAGCATTATTTGAACACACATTACGGGATGAAACAAAACCCATATAATCCCAGCACAAACTTTGCAACAAAAAGGTGCACGGGCATGGTTGTATAAGATTCTCTCCCTTTGAGATGCTACTCAGGAGGATATTCCATGTTGGGGTCTTTTACCCATTTAGCAGCTAATAAAGAATCAATTTGTAGGTAAACATATCAGTAACCACGATTTCAAGTTTGTATTAGACCTTAACAGATTGCCTAGAGCTAGACTGTTGTATTATTGGAGGTTCTTTAATTTAAAGAGAAGCCCCATAACAATTCACCATTATAGTTTAAAATGATACCGCTGGCTCCTGAATTACCAGGATTACCTTTAGAAACTTCCACCTATGTTAATAGTAATGAAAGGGATTTTTGCTGGTGTCCAATATATCTATATGAGTTTAGATGTGTATAGAACTATAGATTGTGATGGGATATTACTTAAGAAGTAGAATTTGATTGCATGGGACACAGAATTCTTTCTTAGGATATGAGGACGGATATTTTGACCGTTAAAAACTAGGGAGTCATGTCCTAACCAAATAGTGAAATCAAAGACGGTACTCCATGGGGATGGGGTATATTCAGTATTGAATTTAGACAAGGAATTTAATTTGCACCAAGAGTGGATTGGAAGAGAGAAAAATTTTGGATGTGATGGTGTTGGGTCAATGAAAACCAAATATTGGTCCCATTGGTATGCAATTTTTAGTCCATAATTTAATAGTTTGTCCAATTTCCATAATCTATTTATGGTACCATTGATACATTGAATAAGGATTACGATAGGAATTATAATCTTTTTTACTATAAATAAAATGTGTTGTAATGTAATAATTAAACTTATTAATAAGTTTGGTTATGAGTTATAACATTTAAATAAAATTTAAGATTTATTTTATGAAACATCTTACTTATACAATTATATCTCCTAACAAATTGCTATTTTTTAAATTTAAGGGAGATATGTGTTATTTTTTATGATTTTTTTTTATTTTTATAATTTTTAGATGTATATGGAAAGTTTGTTTATTTGGAAATATATTAAATTTTGAAATTATTGCACTTACTAAGAAATAACTAATACAACATTTTTAAAGAGGAATAATTATTCCTCATTTTGAAGAATAACTATTCATAAGGAATGACTATTCCTTGTAATAAAAACATAACCAAACTAAAGAATAGTTAAATCATATGAATAACTATAACATTACAATGTCTATTACAGTTTATCAAACATGCCCTTATGTCCTTTGGAGAAAAGGTCTCGTCCTCTTAAAAGAGCCGAGGGGTATGCTCTATGCATTTTTAAGACAATCAAAATAAGTTGTTCTAATATATTAAAACATTGATTTTATTTGACTTTTTAGATCTTGATATCTTTCACCTAAAATCTTTTTTTTTTTAATTTCTTGTTTTTGCATAATTTTTTAATAGATATTATAATTAAAAAATATTTAATAAAAGAACTTTAAACTATAATTGTAAGGCCACGAATTCGGCTTACCGTCCCAAACTGGATGGGGCAGCCTAAATGGTCCCTAGACAATGAATTTTTAGAGAGTAGGATACAAAAGCTGAGTTGGATTGATTTAAACAGTCAATACAATAGGACTAGGTCTCCAGAATGATGAGATGACAGGTTTGAATAAAATAAACTCATTCTCAAATAAGGATCCGAGAAGGTCCATTATAGCACTGTCCGTCCTTAATTTAGAAAAATAGGTTACACTTGATACTATTTTTCTTTTTCTCCCCCCCCCCCCTTTAGGGGGATTCCTTCACCTTATATAGTCCCTTCTAGATTATCTTCTCCCTACACTTGTCAATTATCACAGTCTTTACTTGAGTACATGTCCCATCATGCATCTTCTTTTGGCTTTCTGTGAGTTGTAGTGGCCAAGGTTACAATGTTCAGTGGTCTTCTCCAAATAAATGCGATCAGAAGAGTAGGTGCAGCACATTTAATGTGGTGGTAGCAGCTTTCCCTTAGATATTTTGGAGATATCCACTCCATCAAAGCTGGGGTTACTCCTCGGATTGCCATTACTTATCCCAAATGTGACAAATTGCGATCTGGGATTCCGCATGCCCATTTTCCTCTCCTCAGACTTTATCTCGTCCTCGGACATAGCTGGAGACCCAAAGCGTGGTTTCGGGCCTTTAGCCCTTTGAGGCCCAATACGTGATCTTAGGCCCCCAGGCTATGTAAGGCCCGATATTCAGTTTTGTGCCTCTGTCCTCACAATAACCCCTCAAAACTCCGATTTTTCCCTTTTATCCGAGGAGAAAAAGCGGGGTTTTGACTTTCAAGGGATGCGTCAGTTTATTTCTTTGCTAACACGTGCCAGATCATTGTCTTGCGCGCCTTGCGGGGGTTAATGATGCTTCGGAATTCCTGAAGCGTTATTGATTACTCTAGGCGGTGCTATGTCGCTTCCATCTAATGGTGGGAGACAGATCCGACGGTGAGCGTTTTATTTTGTATTTTGAGCGGGGCAACTCCCATCCTCTCTATAAATAGCCCCCCGGGGAAATCATTTCTCTCTACTTTTCAAATCTTCAAACTCTCAAGAAAATCCAAACACCTTCTCCTTAAGGTTCCCTGCGTATACAGACTTCTCAAGCTCCTTTCCCTTTCCAACGAAACCTATCTTGCCCTTTTAAGAGTCTGAAGGTTAGTGTTCCTATTTCTCGTAAGTTTTCGAAACACAAGTTTGTTTCTTGTAGTTAATTTACTCCTCGGCCAAGCCCACCAGCCGATTGAACTACTTCCCTTTAGATAGTCTGTATGGGTAAATTTAAGGATTTAGTGGACTCTTCTTCGAAAATTGAATTTTTTAAGGATAAGTACCGAATCCCTTTAGAGGTAGGTCTGTAATACTGCCACCCAGACCGAATAGATCTTGATAGGAGGGAAGGGGAAGTCGTTATCCCGATGATAGCGTTTATAGAGGGAGGAATGACGCCCCTTTGGGTAACATAACCCGTGACTACCTCTTTCATCATAGGTTATGCCCTCAGCAGTGCGCACCAAATGTCTTTAGGATCTTGGGTAGTGTCGATACTCTGAATAAGCATCTAAGTTTGGGGCTTACTTGGTATGATGTGGAACACTTGTACGAGGGCCACTCACAAGCCGATGGGGGATTTTACCTCAAATCCAGATCGCCCGTCGTTAGGCTCATTTCGTGCCTCCCCAGATCTAACAAAAATATGAAAGACGACTACCTAATAGTCTTTGGAGCTTGGCATGACGACGTTCATTGCCCTGTCAAAGAGGGAGACCCAGGTGGGATTCCTCGGAGTTAGGTTCCCTAGCAATAGTTTTAGATTCATTAACAATAATCATGTCATCACTTCCTTTTCATTTTTATTCTCTTTCGATGATGAACTTTGATTTTTTGACAATGTTTGTGTCTCGGCTGTGTGCAGATAAAAATATAGTAGCTCCTCGGCTCAGCCACACTAACGTCCCGGCCTTCAACTTTCTGCTTCGGTCCGAGATCTTCATGAACGAGGACGGACAGCTACGAGCCATTCACAAGATTTTGGATTCCAAACCCCTTTCAAGATCGTACCTAGAGATCGGCAACAGTATAAGAGCGGGTGATTCTCGGCTCAAAAAAATCGACGTGTCAAGGTCGGATTTCCTCGCGCCACACAACCTTCCCCTAGTTATGCTGCCGATCCACCAGAGCGCTCCACAACTCATGATTCCTCTACAACAAATTCCGTCAGGAGCAGCGGCGATAGCCGAGGAAGAAACTGCCTCATCCCATCTATCTCTAGAGGAGGAGATAGACCGATTTCGGTTCGAGGAGGAAGAGGATCCGATACCTAGGCCAGCTCACTCCCACGACCCTGAGGGTGAGACCGGCGATCACTCAAGCGTGCACGTGCCTGCAGCATTAATAACTTGTCTGGACAGCATGTCCGAAGAAGAGATGGCCTCGAACCAGAAGGGCAAGGGCCTGAGAGAGCCCTTGGCCGGGAGGAATAAGGGAGGGACTTCAAATGAGGTCCCCAAATCGAAAGTCTCTCCTTCACTCCCTCCTCCTCCTCCTCTTCTTGCTGACCTTGGCCTGAAGGCCAATCTAGATTTAAAGAAGAAGAGGCTGGTCATAGTCCTTAAAAATGGGGAGATCGGCCAACAGAAGGGGGCCAAGCAACAAAAAACGACCAAGGAGCCCCAGGACAAAAGGTCCTTTTCCATGGACAGCCGAGAAGACCAGAACAAGGTTGACGTGCGCGTAGCATCTCGTTTTTGGTCTCCCCGGCTAGAGGTTGATGGTGCAGCCATAACCTAGGATGCCTCAATCTGAGAGTATAGGAGGGGCCAGGCCGCTTATGTGGCCGAGGCGTTAGAGGAGCCGTTCCTTCTGCCTAAAGACATGGAGGCGGTCAGGAACTTGAAGTAGCAAGACCTCTTCTTGTGCTTAAAAAGGGACCTCGCAATGGTGAGCCTTAAGTTTCTTGCCCTTTGTCTGCGTGAATTTTTCTCTACCCATACTTTACTAACATGGATACATTATTTTTATACAGATCACCCAAGAGGTCTTCGTGGCCGAGGAGTCGGTGAAGGAGGCTCGGAGCGAGGCGAAGAACGAAATGCTCTTTCGCCATGAAGCTGAGAAGGCCCTAGAAGCTGCTAAGACCGAGAACAAGGAGCTTCTCTCAAAGTTAGTGATTGAGGAGAGAGAGAGAAAAAGTGCCGAGGCAGGGTTGAAGAACGCCGAGGTGCAGGCTGAGGATCAACACAAGCTGCTATACAAGACGGAGCTGGAGCTAGCTACGTCCAGGCAGCTTGTGCTAGACCTAAAGGCGCAGCTGTGGAAGGCTAAGGAGGTTGCGCAACTAGCCAAGGAAGCATTCGAGGCCTAGAAGCAAGCATCATATCAACTCGGCATCGAGGAGAAGCAAGCCAGGCTCGCTGAGGAGTTGGCTGAGGCGTGCAGGGAATTCTACAACGTTACTTGGGACGAAGCTCTTAACGCTGCGGGAGTCCCTGCGGACTCGGCCTTGAGGCATTTTGAGAACGTATACTACCACCCACATATCCGAGAGGTTCCAAATGTCGCTCTCCCAGAAGTCCTTGATGCTGTGAAGGCCAAGGAAGTTGAGGCTAGGGATGCTGACCCCGAGGTCCAGGGCACTATTGTAGAGGCAAAGGAGACTAAGGCGAGGGCCAAAGAAGATGATCCAAAGGCTAAGGAAGCCTTGCCCAGCCGAGCCAAAAAGAAGACTCCTCTGCCCCCAAGGACAAGGCTTAGAACTTAGGGTTTTCTTGTTTTTTGCTTTTGCAACTTCATTTTCTGTTTTTGGTTCCACAGTAAATGTATGTTATTTTGAACAGAAACGTAAAGTTCGATTCCATGAATGAAAGTATTTTCCCTTATTTTCTCCATGTGTTCTTCCACTATGTTTTATACCTTACTACTTCCAATTGCCCTCAGTAAGTATTTGTTAGTATAATGTGTCAAGTTTTGCAACTTAAAGTGTACTTTGCCGCACATTTATCAAATTCCAAGTAGTTGTTGGTACGATTTACTACATATTCAAAAATTCTTGCCCAAGAAGCTAGGCATAATGAGAAATTATCTTACAACAAGATATTAAGTGTATCAAGGCGCTTGACCTGAGAGATCATGGGAAGGAAGGTATGACTGCGGGTATGAGTGAGGGTTTGTTTAATATTTAGAAAAATTACGTGCACTGTTAATTTTTCCAAAGCAGGTGATTCGGGGGACCAGGCATAGCTTAGGGTCTGTTTAACACTTAGAAAAACATAATGAAGTGTTAATTTTTTCAAAGCAGGTGGTCCGAGGGACCAGGCATAGCTTAGGGTCTGTTTAACACTTAGAAAAACTTAATGGAGTGTTAATTTTTTTAAAGCAAGTGGTCCGAAGGATCAGGCATAGCTTAGGGTCTGTTTAACACTTAGAAAAACTTAATGGAGTGTTAATTTTTCCAAAGCAGGTGGTTCAAGGGACCAGGCATAACTTAGGGTCTGTTTAACACTTAGAATTTGGAGTAATTAAACATCATACACAACATAATGAACACAGAATGTAATAAAGCATATTCTCATTAATAATAATACCTTTTCAGGTTGTTTTCATTCCAAGGATGCAGAGCTGCCTTATTTTATAAATCCTCCAAGTAATATGCACCTATTCCAGCTACCGAGGTAATTCGGTACGGCCCTTCCCAATTGGGTCCCAATTTCCCCCAGACTGGATTCTTTGCAAAACCGACCACTTTTCTCAATACCAAATCTCCCGACGCCAAAGGCCTTAATTTCATATTGGCATCATATCCTCGCTTAAGTTTATGCTGATAGTGAGCCAGTTGGACCATAACACTTTTTCTTCGCTCTTCAATTAAGTCCAGACTTCTCTCTAGTAAGCTGTTGTTGTTGTTCGGAGTGAAAGAGCTCGTCCTTAGCGTAGGGAATCCGGCTTCTAACGGAATAATAGCCTCGGCTCCATAAGTCAATGAGAAAGGAGTTTCTCTAGTGGACCCCCGAGGCGTAGTCCGGTATGTCCACAGAACATGTGGCAATTCCTCTACCCATCTTCCTTTGGAGTCATCTAACTTCTTCTTCAGCCCGCTTACTATGACTTTGTTTACAGCCTCGGCCTGTCCATTCCCCTGAGGGTAGGCTAGGGTGGAATACCGATTAGTTATTCCTAACCCGCAGCAGTATCTTCGGAAGGATTTGCTGTCAAACTAAAGTCTATTGTCCGAGATGAGGGTATGGGGGACTCCGATCCGAGTGATAATGTTCTTCCAAATAAAGTTCTTCACGTCGGCATCCCATATGTTGGCCAGCGGTTCTGCTTCGACCCATTTGGTGAAATAATCTGTGCCGACCACTAGATACTTCTTATTTCCTGCCGCTTTGGGAAAGGGGCCCATAATGTCCAAGCCTCACTGGGCAAAGGGCCAGGGGCTGGATAGAGGATTGAGCTCTCCTCTTGGTTGGTGAATGTTTGGAGCAAATCTCTAGCATTGGTCGCATTTCCTTGCATATTCCTAGGCTTCTCTGTGCATGTTGGGCCACCAATAGCCTTGCGTGAGGGCTCGATAAGACAAGGATCTTCCCCCCATGTGGCTTCCACAAATTCCCTCGTGTAGTTCCTCCAAGAGGATTTCGACAGCTTCGGGATGTACACACAACAGATATGGCCCGGAGAAGGATTTTTTGTATAATTTTTGATCCTCAGACAACTAGAAACGAGAAGCTTTCCTCCGTATTTTACCTGCCTCCAATCTGTTCTCGGGGAGAATGTCATCCTTGAGGAATTGAATGATAGTATCCATCTAGCTAGGGCCTACCCTCACCTGGTGAATGGATAACATTTCCTTTCTCGGCCCAAAAGGTGTCATAAGGTTTTCAACAAGAATTACCCTCGGTAGACTCTGTGTCGAGGAGGTTGCCAATGTTGCAAGCGAGTCTGCATGTGTATTTCTGCTTCTGGGGATCTGTGTTAGGCTGAAAGATTTGAAATCGGATTGCAAAAGCCTTACCTGACTCAGATATCCCTGTATTCTAGGGTCCCGGGCCTCTAACTCTTCTTGGACTTGACCTACTACTAGTCTGGAGTCCGAAAATATGTCTACGACCTTTCCACCCATCCTTTGAGTCATGGTCATCCCTGCTAGTAGAGCTTTATATTCTATTTCGTTATTGGTAGCCAAGAACCCAAGTCTCAATGACTTTTCAATTGTGATGTTCTGGGGGGAGATCAGGACTAGCCCCACTACAGATCCTTTAAGGTTTGAGGCACAGTCCACATAGATCCTCCACGATGGGGCTCGCTCTACGGAGATTACCCCAACTGAATTTTCATCCATGGAGTGTTTATTCACATCTTCTTCTATTGGGGTCTCGGCAAATTCAACTAGGAGATCTGCGAGGACCTGACCCTTTATAGAGGTACGAGGCATATACTTGATGTCATAAGCCCCCAGCTTTGCTCCCCACTTCGCGATTCTCCCTGTATAATCAGCACTTCGAAACAAGGCCTTGAGTGGCAATTGGGTCAGAGCAACAACAGTGTGCGCCTAAAAATAATGTGGAAGTTTGCGCGTGGCATGCACCACGGCTAGGATGGCCTTCTCCAGTGGCAAATATCTGACCTTAGCCTTATGTAGGGATTTGCTCATATAGTAAACTGGTTTCTGAACTCTATTGTCCACCCTTACTAACACCAGGCTTACCGCAAAGGAGGCCACCGCAATGTAAGCGAGTAAGACTTCATCTGCTTCTGGTTTGGACATGATTGGTGGCCGAGAAAGGTAATCCTTCAACTATTGGAACGCTAAGGCACATTCCTCTGTCCATTCGAAATCTTTCCATTTATTTAATAACCGGTAGAAGGGTCTACACCTATTTGCGGATCGGGATATGAAGAGATTCAGGCCAGTAGTCATTCCTGTCAACCTCTGCACTTCCTTGAGGTTCTGAGGTGGCTGTAGTTTATTAATGGCCTCGACCTGGTATGGGTTAACCTCGATTCCACGGTGAGTAACCATGTAGCCTAGAAATTTTCCTAACCCAACTCCAAAAGAGCACTTGGAAGCATTGAGTCGTAATCTGTGCCCTCTCAAGACTTCAAAAATGTTTCCGAGGTCACTAATGTGCTCGGCCTCCTTCTTGCTCTTGACCACCATATCATCAATGTAAATTTCGATGTTCTTCCCTAGCTGCGGTTCGAACATTCGTGTCATCATCCTCTGATAAGTAGCCCCTGCGTTTTTAAGCTCAAACGGCATTACCCTGTAGTGATAATTCCTGATAGGGGTGACAAAAGATGTTTTCTCCTAGTTTTCTAAGGCCAGAGGTATCTGGTGATAGCCTTGGAAAGCATTCAGGAAGCTCATCCGAGGGTGCCCTACAGTTGCGTCCACCAGCTGGTCAATCCGAGGCATGGGGAAAGGGTCCTTTAGGCAGGCCTTGTTCAGGTCTGTGTAGTCCACGCACACACACCACTTGCCATTCTTTTTTTTCACCATTATAGTGTTAGCTAACCAATCGGGGTAAAACACCTCCTTAATAGCCTCGGCCTGTTTAAGTTTTGCCACCTTTTCCTTAACAGCATCAGAATGTTTCCTTGAAGAGCGCAGAGGAGGTTGCTTTTTGGAGGTAGCAGATGGACTTACGTTCAGATGATGACAAATGAAACTCGAATCTACCCTTAGTGCTTTGTAAGCATTCCAAGCAAACACGTCAATATTCTACCTCAAAAATTGCACCAACTCTTCCCTTTCCCGAAGGGGCAATTGAGTGCCAACTTGAAAAAATTTCTCCGGATCATTATCAACAAGAACCTTCTCTAACTCCTCACATCTTACCTCCTCGGCCTCGCTAGCAAAAGCTGAGGCAGTGGACTCTAATTGCTAGAATTCTTTATCGGCTGCGGCTAAGGACTCTGACTCTGGTTGGTGCGTGATAGCAGCCACCAAACACCACCTGGCCGCCATCTGACTTCCGATCAATTCCTCAACCCGATCTCCAGACGGGTACTTCACTTTGAGGTGGAGGGTAGATGAGACGGCCCCAAGGGCATAGAGCCAGGGTCATGCCATGATAGCAGTATACAGAGAGAAAGCATCCACCACTATAAAGTCCACCTGCACTACCTCTGAGTCGGCCTGAACTGGTAGCCTTATCTGTCCGCGCGGAGCAACAACCTTACCATCAAAGCCGACCAGAGGTGAGTTGTAGTTGGTTAAATCCTCCGACTTGAGCTTGAGCCCTTTGTATAGGTCTGGATACATAATCTCAACCCTACTGCCCTGGTCCACAGGTATCCTTTTCACATCATAGCCACCAATCCTAAGAGTTATAACTAGGGTGTCATCATGAGGCTGCATGGTTCCTACTTTGTCCTCGTCTGAGAAGCTTAATGCAGGGTGAGCCCTTATTTTAGCCCTCTTCGACTCATGACCAGAGCCTCCGACACACGGCTCAGCTACAGTCATTACCCTAGAGGGACATGATCCTGTTCTACTTGGCGCGGCGAGTATGACATGAATTATTCCTAAAGGGGGTCTTGAGGAATTGTTGCTTTGAACCCCCGAACTTGTCTGGTCTCCTTGCTCGTTAGGTCGATTCAGGAATTGTTTCAACCTGCCTTCTCGGATCAACTGCTGCAAATGGCTCCATAGAGTCCTGCAGTCCTCGATCGTATGCCTGCGCTCTTTATGATACTGGCAATGCAAACTTTGGTTACGTTTTGTGGGGTCTTCGCTCATCTTGCTCGGCCACCTAAAGTATGGCTCATTCTTGATCTTGTCCAAGATTTGGTGTACCGGTTCTCGGAACACGGTATTAACAGTCTGGGCGGCCCTAGGTCCAGATTCCCCTCCAAATTCTCTCCGTGGTCGGTTATTGCCATAACGATCAGACCTGAAATCCCTCCTCTCTTGAGGGATAACCTTATCCTTCCCTTTCTCCTGCTGTTGGTCTTCCTCAACTCTCTTGTACTTGTCAATCCGATCCATAAGCTGGCGTACACTGGTGACGGGCTTCCCTGTCAGGGACCTCCTCAATGCGTGCTCGGCGGGCAGGCCAACCTTAAAAGTTCTGACGGCCACATCATCAAAATCACCTTCTATTTCGCTGAACATCTTCCAATATCGGTCCGAGTACGTTTTCAAGGTTTCCCCCTCCCTCATGGACAAGGATAGCAAGGAATCCAGAGGCCGAGGGACTCTGCTGCATGTGACAAAACAGGATCCAAATGCCTGAGTAAGCTCTTTGAAAGAGTTAATGGAACCCGTTCTTAGGCTGTCGAACCATCTCATTGCCATAGGTCCCAAGCTAGATGGGAACACCTTGCACATCAAGGTTTCATCATTAGAGTATACCGTCATTCCCTGGTTGAAATAACTAACATGCTCAACTAGGTCTGTACGGCCGTTATAGAGGGTGAACGTAGGCTGGGTGAATTGCTTGGGGAGTCGTCCCTCATTGATCTTGCGCGTGAAGGGAGATTTAGATATTCGGCTGAGCGCTTTACTCATGGCGTCATTTCCCAAACCCCTCGAAGATGAACCTCCGCCCCTGCGCTCTCAGCGATAGTCTTGCTCATACGAGAAGGTTTCGCTTGGGGGTGTTCTTGATCTGTGTCTATATTCGTCATCTTTCTCGCTATCTGAGGAAAGGTCAGAGATTGAGGGACTCCGCCTCCTCCGCTCTTGGCGCAACTTCTTCTTCAGGTAGTCAATCTCCTTCTGCATGGCCTTGGCACGTTCATCCTGAGAAACATGGCTATCGTCTCTAAATTGACTTTCACCGAAGTGGATGGTATGCACACTTCCTTCCTGGCCCTTTCGAGGGAGTTCTTCTCGTTGGGATCCCATAGATTCCAAGTGATGTGGACCTGAACCTACCATGATTGAAAATCTAAAACTCTAACCAATCAGCTTTCCCACAGACAGCGCCAATTGTAAGGCCACGAATTCGGCTTACCGATCCAAACTGGATGGGGCAGTCTAAATGGTCCCTAGACAATGAATTTTTAGAGAGTAGGATATAAAAGCTGAGCTAGATTGATTTAAACAATCAATACAATAGGACTAGGTCTCCAGAATGATGAGACGATAGGTTTGAATCAAATAAACTCATTCTCAAATAAGGATCCGAGAAGGTCCATTATAGCACTAGCCGTCCTTAATTTAGAAAAATAGGTTATACTTGATACTCTTTTTCTTTTTCTCCCTCCCCCCCCCTAGGTCACCTTATGTAGTCCCTTCTAGATTATCTTCTCCCTATACTTGTCAATTATCTCAGTCCTTACCTGAGTACATGTCCCATCATGCATCTTCTTTTGGCTTTCTGTGAGTTGTGATGGCCAAGGTTACAATGTTCAGTGGTCTTCTCTACATAAATGCGGTCAAAAAAGTAGGTGCAACACATTTAATGCGATGGTAGTAGCCTTCCCTTAGATATTTTGGAGATATTCACTCCATCAAAGCTGGAGTTACTCCTCGAATTGCTATTACTTATCCCAAACATGACAAATTACGATCTGGGATTCTGCATGCCCGTTTTCCTCTCCTCGGACTTTATCTTGTCCTCGAATATAGCTGGAAACCCAAAGCGTGGTTTCGGGCCTTTAGCCCTTTGAGGCCCAATACACGATCCTGGGCCCCCAGGCTATGTAAGGCCCAATATTTAGTTTTGTGCCCCTGTCCCCACAATAAAATTAATAAATTATTAATTATATCAAAAGTTTAAATTATTTAAAAATAGTAAAACTAATCTTTTAATTTAACATTTCCCTTTTATGTTATTGTTATATAGAAAAATTCTCATTCAAGTTGATGGTTGGCCAAAAGAGAATTTTAATAAATAATAAATTACATGAACTTAGATCAATCAAATACTTTTTATTTTGACGTAACGATTTGATTTAACAAATTTGTCCATATACATTGATTGTACTTGTGTCTGCGAGTAAAACAATAAAAAATAAAAAATTACAAAAAATTAAATTTAAATTTAAATTTATATAAAAAAAAAGATGAGCTCGGGGGCCGAATTAGATGTATGTACTGAACTATTTTTATTAAATGAAATTAAAAAAAAAAGTTTAAATGAAAGGTAAGATAAAGATGATTTAAAAATAGAATTAACCATAAATAGTCAAAATAAAAATTTTAAAGCCTAAAAAGAGAATAAAAATGAAAAACAACCCAAAAGAGGAAAGTGTAGATCGACCTGTAGGCCTAGGGCTGTTAATGAGTAGTGAATGTTTAAGCTCGGCTCAACATCAAAAGCAAAATATTCAAGCTTGGCTTGAGCTTGACACAAGTCTACAAATAATGTTCAAGCTTGAGCTTGATATAAAGTATAAAATCTTGAGTTCGGCTTGGCTTGACTTGGTTCATTAGTCAAGCCAAGCTTGAGCTCTATATCAATCTCAAACTCAAGCTCAATATCATGTTTTTGAGTTTGAGATCCAACATAAGTATATTATCAAGTCTATATTAAGCTTATTATCTAATTTATTTGGTTTGGATGAGTGGTTTCAACTTATAATTAATTAAAGTTTTAGAAGGATATGAATTTAATTGTCAAGCTCATATTAATTTTATTACCAAACTTGTAAATAAACCTAAACTCAATTTGTTTTGTTACTTTTATATCGAACTTTGACGTTCATAAACAAATATTTTTTGTTCGGGCTCGACTCGATTATTAAATAAGCCTAAAATTACTAAAACTTAATCTTGACTTATTTATAAATAAACCGAGCTTTTTATCCGAACAATCCCGATCCCGAACAGTTTATGAACGGTTTGATTGCTTTATACTAGGCCCCCAACACCGACCCATTAATTACATTATCGAAATCTAATTTGTACTTTTCAATTTTCATTCATACCGACATTTCAACCTTCATCATCTGTGTTGTGTTATCTCTCTCTCTCTCTCTCTCTGAAATCTGAATCATCTACCAGAAAAAGTTGAAATCGAAATCAGGAAATGGCGAAATCGAGCGCGGACGACGATGAGCTGAGGCGAGCTTGCGAGGCCGCAATCGAAGGCACCAAGCAGAAGATCGTGATGTCGATCCGCGTCGCCAAGAGCCGAGGGATCTGGGGCAAATCCGGCAAACTCGGCCGCCAAATGGCCAAACCTAGGGTTCTCGCTCTCTCAAGTTCGCATCTCTCTCTCTCTCTCTCATTCATCGAAAATTCAATTAGTTTTTTTGAATGTCGAAAAGCGAAATCGAGTTTCATCTCTAGCTTAAAATCATGAAGTTAAAATTATCAATTGCTGTAATTCTTTTAGATTTCTATGGTTCTTATTGTTTGGATGATTCTAGTTTTGGATCCTCACTCTCTTGGATTGGTTTCCGCATCGATACCAGTGTTAGATATATGTAGTGTACAAGTGAAGGTGTTACTTTGTTGCAGAATTTTAATTAAAATGGGAACCATAAGAATTGGACCGAAATCGACCCCGGTTTGTACTAAACAGAAGCACTTTAATATTACTTTTAATACTACCAAAGCCTCTGACCTATGTGATTATCCGATTCATCGAAATTTAATTAGTTTTTGAATGTAGCGAGAATGAGTTTAATTAATAAACTATTATACTCCTAATTGTAATTCTTTTAGATTTCCATGGTTCTTATTGTTTGGATGATTCTGTAAAAAGTTAAAATTTTTTAGTTTTGGTGAAAATTTTTTCGCAACACTGGTATTGATGAGGATCATGATGGCACTGGTTAGTTTAAACAGAAGCACTTTAATATTACTTTAAATACTGCCAATGCACTTTAAGGTAGAAGTTTAAGGATTTGGGTATATATGTACTTGATGTAAAGTTTAAAATTGATGCATAATAGGTGTAATTTGAGCTTTCCATCTTGATTGAAATGTACTGTGAGATTTGGTTACGGTCTGAAATTTATCTTGATAAATGAAAAGTTATAGATTTAGGTAATATACATACACCCCCACATGGGTGTACATTGTCATATATGATTAACAGCTTATTAAATTGATTCCTAGGATTAGGTTCTGGTATTTAATTGTGTGGCATTGTTAGTGAATGTGTGTGGTTTGTGCAGCAAAATCAAAAGGTCAGCGGATAAAAGCTTTTCTTCGAGTCATGAAGTATTCAACTGGAGGAGTGCTTGAGGTAAATATTGAATTTCTTATATTTTTTTCATATTTGGAAAATTTTCAAAATGTTTTCAAATTATATAGCGTTAAGAGTGAATGGAGATTCGGTAACAGGAACTCAAAACTCCACCAAAGTCCAGTATAGGTGTGATCATTGCCACAATGATTGTATGTTTAGGCACGTGAGGCTGGCTGTGGCAATTTCTAGGCTTGTGTGATCTAACAAATCTTGCAAGCAATTTCAATTCTGATTGACTCAAATAAAATAGAAAAAGGATAGGAAATATAATCACCATTAATGAGTTGGTTAATAGAACTATTGAAAACGAGTTGCATCATTTCCTACCTATTCATAATTTTCTGTAAAATTTTACTTTGTTGCCAATGATCTTTTTTATTATAACTTTTGAAAAAAATTTCTTTCATTTGCAGCCTGCAAAGTTGTACAAGTTAAAACATCTATCAAAAGTGGAGGTTATAGCAAATGATCCCAGTGGATGTACGTTTACACTGGTAATGTTAAATCTCTTACGTATCTTCGAGAGAGCTCTGTATTACATTTGGATTCTGATTATGTACACACATTCTTTTGTCTTTTAGCTTCTAACCAAACTTCTTATAGGGTTTTGATAACCTCAGAAGCCAAAGTGTTACTCCACCTCAGTGGACCATGCGCAATATTGATGACAGGTATATATCATGGGAGCAATGCACTCTTAAAAATATTGATATAGGAGTATAACTCATAACATGGATGATGATGTGGCATGGTGACATGGCACGAGGGAGTGACATGGTACAAGGCCAGCCAAACCTAAGGGCTGAATTTCACATGTGCCATATGATAATTGTAGCTAAATCCACATGTGCCAAGTTTGTTGTGGTATTTGAAAATTGGAATGAAAATTAGTTAAAGGCACGTGCAAAAGCTAGATTTTAGGAAGTTGTTAGAAGTAGAAGTCATGTGCTTTATTAAATCTTGCATGTGATTAATATGTTTTAATTGTATTCTAGCATGTGATAAATGTGAGTTAGTTATGGATGATGTCATCAACAATAGCTAACTCCTAGGCTATAAATATCCATGTACATGCATTGTAAAAAGATAGATTGATAGTAAAATTTCATATTTGAATTTGGATTGAGGTGTGAATTCTTTCTCTTTCTCTACTCCCCCCTTCTCTCTCTCTAGAATCTCTCTTTAGAAAATGCAAGTATTAATTTTCTTGCACTATTTTGGTATTATAGCATAAGGTTTTGATTTGATATGCTCTTTTATAGTGTTATCATGTTGTTTGTGAAAAAATTGTTGCTAAATATTGATTTGGACCTTTTCTTGTAGGAACCGCCTTTTACTTTGTATCTTAAACATCTGTAAAGATGTACTGGGTCGTCTTCCTAAAGTAGTTGGCATAGATGTTGTGGAGATGGCTCTTTGGGCGAAGGTGCATATGATGATATTCTACCTGTTTGATTTTTTATGTGGATTCACAATCTAACAACCCTTTCATTTAATTTTTCGCTGAATAGGAAAACACACCCTCAGTTAGTACTCAAAGGAACCTAACGGATGGGCCTGTTGTGGCAACAGTGACTGAAAGTGACTTGAAAGTGACTGTTGAAAAAGAACTTGTTTCTCAGGCCGAGGAGGAGGATATGGAGGCTCTTTTGGGCACGTACGTATTGCTTGCATTCTTTGTTCTGAATTGGATCTATTTAATTGTGGCTTATATTGGTGTTTGGTTAATTTGGGATGTCTCATTGATATTTGATAAAGAATGACTATTGTTGATTGTTATTTGGTCCAGTTGAGATATATATTAATTTTACTAGACTATTTAAATTCCATTATATGAGAAGAAAAAGGTTTTAAGGTCCTTGACAATTTCATGCAACTGATATTTGGAAATGGGTTAGATGTGTGAGCTAGCCAAGGTCTGCATTGACGCCAACCTAGGGTCTGATGAAAGGAGGAAGACTGCATTGATTGCATTCTCTCCATCTTTTCTTGTTTTTAATGGATACACTAATTTCTTGGGGTTTGGCCACTGAAATTCAGATTTCATTTTTGGGGTTCAATGTTTCTTTTCAATGCAAGGTTTTATTTGAATAATCATTGTTAGTCATAGAGATTTTGTGTAGAATTTGTCTTGTGATTCTGTCAGCATTGGTTAATTCTGCAGTTTTCAAGAAGCATCCATTTCAAAGACATTTTGTACTCAATGAAAATGCCAAGTGGGCCACATTCTTTTTTATCTCATTTTCTTTTCCATTGAAGCTTTGCAGGATCTTATTTTCTTTTCTTTTAATTGCATTAATGTATAAAAAGCTTGTTAGACCTAGAGCTTGAGTTGGGCTTCATGTTCTTGTTGAAGAAGGAACAGTTGATTGCTACCAAATTTTTCTAGGTTGATGAAGAAGTTGTTGAGAGTTTAGTGTTATAATTTTATTCTTTTCTGTCCTTACCTGCCAATTGCTGTTAGTACTAGAAAGAAAGACAAATTTTCGCTGTGGCACCACCTTTTTAGTTATATTTCTTAAAAAATGATTTGCAGTTATGTCATGGGAATTGGTGAGGCGGAGGCATTTTCCGAAAGGCTGAAGCGAGAGCTTCTGGCTTTGGAAGCAGCAAATGTGCATGCCATTTTGGAAAGTGAGCCTTTGATAGATGGGGTAATTTTTGTTCTCATTTTAGAGTACTTGATGAATGGTTGTGCTGTTTATGTTTGTCTTTTGTTAAGTCCTTTAAGTTGACAGATATGTATTGTGATTTATTTTTTGATTGTGGGTCTTGCAGGTATTGCATGGGCTTGAGTCAGCCACAAATTGTGTTGATGATATGGATGAATGGTTAGGCATCTTTAATGTGAAGCTTAGACACATGAGAGAGGACATTGAGTCGGTAAGGACTTCAACACACTTATTGTGCCCACTATTTATTTGTCTAGCTCATTGTTACGTGTTATCAAAATGGTTCCTTGCTCTAGCTGGCCGGGTAAATTAGGTAAATATAGAAATGTGGGGTATTTGGTGGGAGAGGAATGCTCTAATTTATGAAGGAACCAAAAGTTCAACTCAAGACTTGAAACCATCTCTTTCCATACTTTGCTTGGGTGGACAATGGCTTTGAGTGTTTTCACTTTTACTTCCTTGCCTGCTTTACTTTATAGTTGTACTTTTCATGCATCTTAGTTTTGTTTGTTCACGTTTACCTCAGCACACTTCCTGTGTGCTTTGGCTCTTTGTAGTTGATTAGTTTCATTCAATGAAGTTTTATTACTTATTTAAAAAAAAAAAAAAAAGTTTCCTTGCCTCCCTCCTTTCTTCCCAGAAAACATAGCTGTTCATACATATATATTGGCCAAGGCCGTGTTTTTTGTCTTGGCATTAAAATTTATTTTAATAAGGATGTTGATCATTCCATGCGTTCTAGTTTCTCTCTCTCTTTCTCTCTCAATATAAATTATTTATGTCCAATACATGTTAATTTTCACTTTCCAATTATAGTTGCAGAAAAATCTTCGATGGTGGTAATTTTGTTGATAAAAAAAGAAGAAGTTATGCTGCCACTACTGGATCTGATTTGAATTGCTAACTAATTATTCTGTTAGGGTTTGTTGAAAAAGTGATTGTTCTATATGCCATGTTACTTACACGGCTAATTTTTTTTTTCAAACCTAAATTCTGTTTTTACTTCTCAATTTTATGTATTTAGCATGATTTCGAAAATATTGTTAACTCGTGTCCAGATAGAAACCCGCAATAACAATTTGGAGATGCAATCTGTGAATAACAAAGCTCTCATTGAGGAACTTGATAAGCTTCTTGAACGATTGCGTGTGCCTTCGGAGGTACTTTCTCCAATTGGATTACTAGTTTGAGTTTGAACAACTTGTTTTTGGTCTTTCTAATGACATTTCCTTGGTTGTAGTATGCAGCATGTTTGACAGGAGGTTCATTTGATGAAGCCCGCATGCTTCAAAATATTGAAGCATGTGAGTGGTTAACTGGTGCTTTACGTGGCCTTGAAGTACCTAATTTGGATTCTACCTATGCAAACATGCGAGCTGTATGTACTCTGCCATTTTCTTTGTTTATCATCTTTTTTCTTTTTAAAAAAAATTATGGGCCAGTAGAACTTTGTCCTAGATAATAAGTTGGACTAACACAAAATATATAAAATAAAAAAAACCTGCAACTTATGGGTGACTATACAATGCAGCAGCAAATGATCCATAATTTCATCACTACTTTTGTACATACAACACTAATTTTCCAAAATTTCGCCTCTCTTGGTAAGCTTGTTGCATGTTAAAATTCTGTTCCATGCTCTTATAAAAAAAAAATTCTGTCCCATGCCTCTATCCACATTAAAAAGGTAACTCTTTTTGGAGTTTTAGTGCACCAAATGCTCTTCCAAGGGAAACTTACTCTAGTGGCGCCTCTTAAGGTTTCATAATACAATTGAACATTGAACTTACCACTAGTAGTCAGCCTTCACCTCAAGCCCTCTGTTAAATAAGCAATTCTCCCAAAAGCTTAAGTTGTTAGGAAATGGTGAATTTAATTACTTGACCAAAATTTAACACTCCCCCTCACATCTGGGCCTAAATCGTAACA
Source organism: Lithocarpus polystachyus (assembly GCA_033629205.1). NCBI lineage: Eukaryota > Viridiplantae > Streptophyta > Magnoliopsida > Fagales > Fagaceae > Lithocarpus > Lithocarpus polystachyus. Next base: position 7,990,554 of record CM066163.1, on the reverse strand, counting down.
AGTGAGGGCTTAACATGTGGGATTTTTAACATTTTAAATGAGAAGTAGATTAAAGATAAGGATCGAATTTAGGATTTCCTGTTCTGATACCATGTTAAATTACCAATTCTCCCAAAAGCTAAAGTTGTTAGGAAATGATGAATTTAATCACTTAATCATGATTCTTATGCCCTTCATTTGGGACATTGAAATATAAATTATTTTGAAACATAGATGCTATTGATTCCATTCTCTGATCATTAAAATCATGTATAAATCTGATATTCCTTAGTCGAATTCTCCAATATTTGGTATTTCCAAATAGAAATGAACAGATACAACTCTAGCAACAACTCCAACTCTAGCAAGAACTCCTGCAATGCTTGATTTCCACACCATATGCCATGCTAGAACCTTACCCTTAGTCCACCATATACTGAATGTAGGTTTCAAATATCTCCCAACCTGGCCAAATATTCCTCCATAAGCTTTAGTTTACCATAAATTTGATCAATGCTATCAATTCAATAATGAACACGTTTCATGAGACTTTTGCAGCAATTATGCTACTGAGGTTTGTTTGATGCAATCTCTCCAAGGCGTGATCTAAGGAAACTCTAGGTGTGATGCATAGGGAAAACTAGGTGTGATAGGGTCATAGTTATTTTCCATGGAGAAGTTTTTGGAGAGCTAAAGCACCACCAAGGGTGAACTAATTTGTTTGGACAGCAGCAGCAAGGGGCAAGATTACTATAAACAACTTTCATAAAAGGGGTATTGTGTATATGGATTGGTGTTGCATGTGTAAAGACCTATAGTTTCCTACATTACACACTGCTTTGTTGGTGTTTCTTGGGTGATGCCACAGATGGGATTGAATTGTTGGCATTTTGGAAAGGATGGTGAGGAAGACATGAAGCTTTGGGGAGTTGGATATTGTTCCCCTGTTGATCAAGAATTTCTATATCTGGGAAGTATGATTATCACCCAATAAGAAGGGTTTCAATTTGAAAATTATTCTTCATTGGTTGATGTCGTTTATTTGGTGGGAGCAGAATGGGTGGACATTTGAAGGAAGGGAGATAATGATGGAGGATTTGAAGCAATTATATTTGATTTTCTTTGAGTCAACGAAGGCTGTGAAACCAGTTTCTTCTTTGAGTTTTCATGATTCTATTGTTATATTAAAATTGCAAAGAAAACATTTTGTTGTTTTTTTCCCCAGATATATTCTTATATACTCCATGTTTACTAGGGTCAAACCTTTTTTCTTTTTTCTATGAAGTTTATTACATAGCAAAAAATTTCCAGCACTTTCAATCTTATTCTGGCAAACCCAGACCTGAATGGTGTTCCCTTCTTTCCCGCAAAATCCAAATCTTAGAGCCCCAGACCAGCCATCCATCAAATAGCTCCCAAACAATCCCAAAATACTGTTTACTACCAAAGAACAGCAAACCCAAACTTAAGTTCTGTTCCTTGTTTTGCCATCAAACCAAAACCCTAAATCCCTAACTTGGACCAATTTTTCTCCACCATTAAATCCTAATCCTAGCCTGTTAAAAGTCCTAAAGATACTTGTTGTCAAGAGAATCCTGCAACCCAACCTACATCTTTCCCTTTACTTCCATCCCTTTGAAATCGTTCAGTATTAGAGACCTTTGTTTTATGTCAATGGGTGCATGGGTTGTATTTACCTATAAACGAAAGTGTTTACTCTTTATGTGAATGGCAAACTGTGACAGCTTATTAGACCTACAGAAGGTCTGTACTCCACAGCAAATAGACCCAGGAATTCTTGCCTTTTTTTTTTTTTTTTTTTTTTCATCATTCAAATTTTTAGTTATGAATATGTACCCTATTACAAGTTTCTCTCTAATCTTGGTTCCTACATCAAATGCGAGCATCTTGGCAGCATAAGCTGCCTAGTGGGTAAATGGACCATACGAATTGTGGGATTCAAGAATGAATCCAATGGTGCAATTATGACTTAATTTCTTACCCTCATTGTAGATGCCATTCTTTATGACTTCTAGCATAGAAAGTCTTTTGAATATCTTTATTCTCCAAAACTGGCTCATTTCAATGATAGTAGCTGAAACTCTCACAGGTTAGAGAGAAGCGAGCAGAACTTGAAAAGTTGAAGAGTACATTTGTCAGGAGAGCTTCTGAGTTCTTGAGCAAATATTTTGCCAACTTGGTGGATTTCATGATAAGTGACAAGAGTTACTTTTCTCAGGTACTCTTTTTCCCGCCACCCGCATGTTGTTTAAATCTTGGAAGTGATCATAATATTCATTAATTTGGAATTATAAGTATTGCTTCTATGATTTGTTGAACAGCGGGGACAGTTGAAGAGGCCTGATCATGCTGACTTGAGGTACAAATGCAGGACATATGCTCGCCTTCTACAACATCTAAAGGTCATTTTGAGACATTGCTGTAAATTTCAAATGCTATGCCAAATTTTTTTTTTCCCCTTTCTTATTATTTTACCTGTTTGAATGCGCAGAGTCTTGATAAGAATTGCCTGGGTTCACTGAGAAAAGCTTATTGTGGCTCCCTTAACTTGCTTCTTCGTCGGGAGGTGAATGATCACAAATCTTTTATAACATCGTCTTGATCTTACTGTCTTTTTTTAGTATACTTTCAAAATATTTATCCGTGCGAAGGTTGTACAACTAAGTTTCAGTTACTTATATTTTTTCATTAAGTGAAGGCTTAGATGCTATGATTTCTTTTAATCCTTATGGTTTATCTTGGGTAAGCTAGGTTTCTGCACCAGTCAACTGGTTCAATAGTGAAACATTTGAGAATTGAACCTATCCAAGTGTGGTTCCTTGGGTTCAGTTAGCGGCCTTGCTTGGTCGTGTAGAGTTGTTTCAACTTTTACATTTGCAGCTGCAAAACTTCAGTTACACTGTCCTTGGATGTTGGAACAATTTTGCCTGCTTTGCTGCACCTATCCTATCTTTGCCCCAACTGAAAGAGTCTTATCTGACAGATTTTAATATCAACGTTTTTTGGGGATGGTACTAGAGTGAAGTTTTGGAAGCATGTGTGGTGTGGAGATCGTACTCTCCAAGAGGCTTTTCCGGAACTTTCTTGTTTTAGAAGGACAAAGGAATCTTCAGTAGCGGAGGATATGTGTTGGTATGGTGGGAGGATTCATTGTGATGCTAAATTCCGTCGTCCTCCACAAGATTGGGAGCAAGAATCTTTTGACTTGTTTATGGATATGGTCTACTCTTCGACAGTGTGGGGGTTGGGTCCCGATCGGGTTTGTTGGAAGCCTGCTAGGAGTAGAGGTTTTGAGGTTAGAGGATTCTATCTTTTCCTCTACCCTCCTACCCTCTTATCATTCCCTTGGAGAATGATATGGTAGTCGAAGGTTCCTCCAAGGGTAGCTTTCTTTTCTTTGTCTGCTTCCTTAGGTAAGATTTTAACAATAGATAACCTTCGCAAAAGATGTGTGCTTGTTCTTGATTGGTGCTATATGTGTAAGAGTTGTGGGGAGTTAGTGGATCGTCTTCTTCTTCATTGCCCCATAGCTTGTGAGTTGTGGTCGTTGGTGCTTTGTTTGTTTGGTATCCACTGGGTTATGCCTCGTAAGGTTATTGGGTTGTTTGAGTCTTGGCAGGGTATGTTTGGTCAGCATCGTAACATAGATTTGTGGAGACCTGTGCCTCATTGCTTGTTATGGTGTATTTGGCGTGAAAGAAATGCTAGAAGCTTTGAGGGATGTGAACGCTCTATGTTAGAGATCAAGTCTTTTTTCTTACATACTCTCCTCGATTGGAGTGTGGTCTTTTGTCATTTTTCTTGAGTTGTGGTCGTTGGTGCTTTGTTTGTTTGGTATCCACTGGGTTATGCCTCGTAAGGTTATTGGGTTGTTTGAGTCTTGGCAGGGTATGTTTGGTTGGCATCGTAACATAGATTTGTGGAGACTTGTGCCTCATTGCTTGTTATGGTGTATTTGGCGTGAAAGAAATGCTAGAAGTTTTGAGGGATGTGAACGCTCTATGTTAGAGATCAAGTCTTTTTTCTTACACACTCTCCTCGATTGGAGTGTGGTCTTTTGTCATTTTTCTTGTTCTTCCCTTCCTGTTTTACTTGATTGTTGTAACCTTGGTCCTTGATTTGTGCCCCATTAGTACATTTCCAATGTACTCGGGTTGGCTGTTTCTCTTTGCTTGATAAAATTATCGTTACTTATCAAAAAAAAAGGAAGAAAAAAAATATACCCCTGTAGAAAACATCTTACTCAAAACAAAACCCTACTAGATAGATTGGGTATTATCTTGTCTAGAGGAAATTATTAGCAGCTGGATAGCCTGGATTGGTTATTGTGGATGCTGTGACCAATACCCTATCAGAATTTAGGACATTTACAGTATGGCTAGCCATAATGGTATAATAGTGTAACGAATGTTGACTATAAAATTGGATGACAGGCCAACATTTATCAAACATGGTTGAAACTGGGCTAATGTTGTATGTGGTTAAAACTACCAATATTACAGTAGTCTGGTATGTTGTACTTCTTTCCAACTGCTGTGCTGTCTATACATATGAGCGGGAGTTAAGGAAGTTAAGCTAGTTTCCACACAAATGCAGACGCCTCATCTGCAAATTAAGTTTCCAACTCTCTCTTTGTAGATAATTTGTCAGTTGGCTCCCAAATACCGTATAAGTCTATAAACACTTTATTGATATGGTTTTTTGTGTCAACTATGTAACCATGGTTTTATGTTTAGTGACTTTGCTGAGTTCTTTGATAAATGCAACTTTGTCTGCAGGGCAATCATTCATTTTTAAGAAGCTGAACAGTTATATAGGCAAAAACCATATTTTCCCTTCTCCCACATCAAGAAAAGAGAAATCTATTATGTGCATTTGCTATCTTCAACATTCTTCTATTTGGGGAACCATGAAGATTACAGATCAAATTGTCTCTTGCATCTTTTATGGTTTTAATTTATTTACTGACTTCTCTGAACTTGGTGTGATACTTCTAAATATATGGTTTCGAATTTCTATTATTTGTTTACAGGCTCGTGAATTTGCCAATGAGCTTCGTGCCAGTACAAAAGCGTCAAGAAATCCAACTGTCTGGCTGGAAGCTTCCACAGGTTCTGGTCAAAATGTGAATGCTGCAGACACTTCTACAGTGTCTGAGGCTTATGCTAAAATGCTGACAATTTTTATCCCACTCCTTGTGGATGAGGTCAGAGTCCTAATTTTGTACACATGTTTTGAAGTCCAAACTATACTAGTATAAAGATCCATTTTATGGTGCAAACTGCAGAGTTCTTTTTTTGCGCACTTCATGTGCTTTGAAGTTCCTGCACTTGTTCCTCCAGGAGGTCTTGTCAATGGTAATAAAACAGGATATAATGATGATGATGCCAATGATGATGATTTGGGAATTATGGATATTGATGACAATGACAGTAAAACTGGTATTTTCCCCCAATCTGCTGTCACTCCTGTTTATGCTTGTCTAATGTATGCTGAAGATCTGCTGCTCTCAGTTTTCAAACTGTGACTTCAAATAAATTATTTGATTTTGTAGGTAAAAATTCAGCGGAGCTTGCGGCATTAAATGAATCTCTTCAGGATTTACTTGATGGAATCCAAGTAATGTGCACGAGATACTGCTTATTTATGTTCATGTCCCCACATGTGCCTTTGGCTATTTGCAGTTGCTTTGTTATGTTATGTTATAACATGTTGACTCCATCAAAAAAGCTTCCATGCATCTTTGGAAAGAGAAGAATTCCTTAATTTGTAGATGCCACTTTAGAATTTGTTCTTTGGCCAAAACTTGAAGCCAATCTTTCTGTTATATCTGTTATTATAATCATCCAATCAGGTTCAGGATCTCCATGTATGACTGAACACTGCGGAGCTTAGAAGTGGAATGTAGTTTCTGGTGGTTTCTCTTACTATTGGAAGGGTGATTTGTCATAATATGCACAATTTTGATAGGTGTCAGGCAAGGTTGTTGCTGCTGTCAATGGGATTTTAAGTTTACATGGTGGTACCTGGTTGGTCTTAGGATTGTAATGAAAATTGTGCATGGAGGGAAGTTAAATACTTCTTTGTATCTTGGTCAATAAGCAGTTATATTTCCGAAGTCTAAAGACTAGGGGGGTTTTATATGGTCAAATTTTAACTTGGTCATATTTTTGGATATGATAGCCATGTTGTCAACTTAATAGAAGGGGTGATGAAGGGATGATGGTTGGACAAGTGAGTATTCTCTGAACTGTGCTAGAAAAATTTAAAATGACAACGGCAAAGAACCCAAATATACTTGAGTGAAGCAACCCATGTGTTTTATAACACCTTAATTGTAAGATTTTATGTATCTTTTTCTGAGCTGAAATTCTATAACATGGATGAATGTTGTTAAACCCAAAGTTTTGGGACTAAGGCTTTGTTGTTGTTGGATGAGGATTGTTAAGTGGCTTGCATCTTCTTCAATACTGTCTTCTATGTTTTACTTGTAAAATTGCTGTTTAGTACTAGGCACTGTTTGGAGGTTGCAAGATAATTTTGTTTTGACCAAGATGCCAATATATATGAATTTCAGGAAGACTTTTATGCTGTGGTAGACTGGGCTTACAAGATTGATCCTTTACGTTGCATATCAATGCATGGAATCACTGAGCGCTATCTCTCAGGTCAGAAAGCCGATGCAGCGGGATTTGTGCGTCTCTTGCTTGGTGACCTAGAGTCAAGAATTTCCATGCAGTTCAGCCGAGTAAGATTTAACTTTCAAGAAGAAACAGATTATCGCCATATACATTAAGTATCCGCGCGGATCCACGTTTGCATTTCTTTCCCTTTTTTTTTTTTTCCCAGCCACATGTTTTGACTTTTCAGCAGTGAACACTACACCTGTGCACTGTTTACGGATCCCACAAACTTCACTTTTCAGCCACTTTTTCATTAAAAATGGGTCCCACAGCACTATTCATACATTTAAAAATTATTTTGCTACAGTGTTTTCGGTTTTTAGTTTTCAGTTTCAGCAAAATAAGTTCTATCCAAACAGGAGCATGATCTTTACCTATTTAACTTGTGAATTATGTTGCAGTTTGTGGATGAAGCTTGTCACCAGATTGAAAGAAATGAGCGCAATGGTAGGCAGATGGGTGTCCTCTCCTACATCCCAAGGTAAAGTAGAAACCTTGCTTATCCTTATTTTGTTTGATGCAAATTAACAACTTCTTGTGATTATGGCAATTGGAAATTTGTACATTACATTTTCTGGTTAGCTGATAGATGTAGAAGCAATGGAATATCTTCATTGTATATGTTTAACTTTCGGTCTTCTGTGTACTGAATTTATTTGTTTAAATTCTGTAACTTTCAGTTGATAGATAAAGTTTTTTTTTTTAATAAAAATATTCTTAATGGTCCTGATCTCAGTCCTGATGGATTCACTATCCCATCCAACCAAATGATGCTTAAGCTCATTCCCCATAACACCCCTTAAAACATCCCTTTGCAACTTTTCAATCCTATTTGCCACACTTGTAGGAAGAGTATACAAAGATGATTAATAAGTAAGAAGGCTCAAAAGCATACTCTTCAATAAAGTCAACTGACCTCCTTTAGAGAGATAGAGTTTCCTCCACCCCGTTAGCCTCTAATCAACTTCTCCAAGATAGGATTCCCAATAGCTGTCAACTTGTAGGAGGCGTGATTCCTGGTGTGGGGGACAACTGCTGAAGGAGAAGTTCCCTTAATTATTTTGAATAGCATTTGATACGGAGGCATCAATGGCAGACCACTAAACTCATCACTAGGATATCATTTTTGTCCAAACAATTCACCGATCAAAAAAAAGTTTTGTCCAAACAATTCAGGATTAGGAGTTGGAATTCATGGCAACTTCAATGGATCTTATTTATTCTAGTCCGATATACCGGAGTGGAGTGGATGCACATCATTGGAATCCTTTCTAGACCTTATCTACTCACAAGTGTCATGTGGGATAGAATGGGAGTGGTATGTTTGATGTTTTCTCTTATTACAAGACTATTCGTGGTATTTATTTTTACTCATTCCCTTGGAATAGTATATGGCATGTCAAGACTCCAATGGGGGTGTCTTTTTTTTGTGTGGACATCAGCTTGGAGTAAGATTCTTACTAATGATGACAATGCTGTATGTGTCAGTTTATTGTTGAAATGGGTGGATCATTTATTGCTCCATTGTAACGTTGCTTATGCTTTGTGGAGTAAAGTATTAAGATGTTTGAGGTTCAGTGGGTGATGCCATTGAATGTAGCAGACCTGTTATTTGGACCCCCCTCCCTCCCTACCTCACAGCCAATACCTTTCCCTCCTCTGCTCCCCTCTCTACCACTGCCATTCAACCAGCCGCCTCCTCCATTCCCTGGATTCTTCCCATCACCGTTCCCATTCCTATCCTCTTTTGGTTTTTTTCCATTTCATTCTTTTTGTCCACCTTATTTCATTCTTTTTGTCCACCTTATTCTTCTTCTCTGAACACCCCACCTCCATCAGACCTGCCTTTACGACCACCGTTATGGCCTAGACCAACCACTACAATATCACCACACCTCTTCCTATCAAAATGCCTCCCCCTATCACAGCTCTTAAACCTTCTCCTCAGGGCAGAAGGGGCAGTAAAGGTTCTTTTCGCATAGATTCCAAAACCTTTTCTTTCTCGTTTGACGGCGGGCGGGCTGATTCTTATGCTATCCACGAATGTCGTCGGAATATTAAAAGTTCCGTGTGGATGGGTTGTAAGGGATTGGAATGGATTCTTGCATGTTTTGCCGATATTTGTGACTGGGTTCCAGGAAAGGATTACTTGTGCAAACGATACAGAGTAAATAATAAGTTTTTCGAATTCCGGGAAAGGTCGAATAAGGCTGGTATTTTTGTGGAGATAGCTGTGTATTATGGTGGAGCTCGTCATGGTTGGGTTATGGTACCTGCGAGCTTAAACCGGTTTGGGTGGTTTACAAAAGAATTAGATAGATTCCTGTCAGGTTCAAACACTGTGGGAGGAAGGGAGGACTTCTAATGAAGCTGTTGGTGGTGGTCTGATGGATGGTGGTGGACAAAATGGGAAGAAATATTTCAAGATCGGTAACTAGCGGAAGTTAAGGAATTTTGAAATTTCTAGAGCTATTTTGGGACATAACGTGCTGAAGAGTGATACTGGCGTTTTCTCTGAGAGTTTTCTAGTGAAGGATGTCGCTGTTTTCTCTGAGAGTTTTGGCGAAACAGAATTGACAGAATGTCTACCTTTGAGGACTATTACACTGAGTACTTCAACATCTGTGGCTGAGGTGGAGGTGTTCACTGAGGTGTTGTCTTTGGAGATTGAGTTGGATATTTCTGGGTGGGTGAAACGTAGAATCCCTGGTTTCAGTAAATTGGTTGGGTTGTCAATGACATGGCATGAGAAGCTGTGCATTGCTCTCTTACAAAAGCTTGAAACTGAGATGGCGGCAGCCAATGTGCTACACCGGAAAGTTACAGGCAGTCAAAATAAAGCGGGTAAGTCCAAAATCAGGGGACAGAGAGAGTTGCGTAATTTGATATCTTCGGTGAATTATGATGGAAGATAGAGGTATGGTTTTGTGCTGATATTTTCAGGAGGGATATTTTATGTGATGATGAAGTTAAAAATGATTTCGTGGAATGTTAGAGGTCTAAATGATCCTCGGAAACGCCTTGTGGTGAAGAATTTGCTGCGGGAGTGGAAGTGTGATGTTGTTTGTCTACAAGAAACGAAAATTGCTAGCATGAACAGACAGTTGGTTTGTAGTTTGTGGGGATGTCCTTTTGTGGATTGGGCTGTTTTGGAGGCTAACCGGAATGCTGGAGGTATCTTGATCATGTGGGATAAAAGGGTTTTGGATAAGGTAGAGGTGTTGGTCGGTACTTTCTCAGTTTCGGTAAAGTGGCAAGGGGTGGAGGACGGTTTTATCTGGGCATGTTCAGGGGTTTATGGCCCAAATGGGAACATCGAGAGGGGTCACATGTGGGATGAGTTGGTGGGTATTCAGCAGTACTGGAGGACTCCGTGGTGCTGCTTTGGGGATTTTAATATTATCCGTTTTCCTAGTGAACGTAGGGGCGAGACTCGTTTGACCCTAGCTATGGAAAAATTTTCTGAATTTATTGAGGATCTGAACTTGATTGATTTGCCTTTGGAAGGAGGTAGATATACTTGGTCTAGTGGTACTGTTGATCCTGCGATGTCTAGGATTGATAGATCTTTGGTCACTCCAGATTGGGAGGATCATTTCCCAGATGTTATTCAAAGGATATTACCCCGTCCTATCTCTGACCATAGTCCAATTCTTTTGGAGGCTGGGGGTATGGCTAGAGGGAAAAGTCCGTTCAGATTTGAAAATATGTGGTTGAAGTCGGAGGGTTTTGTGGATAAAGTTCAATCTTGGTGGAATCGGCATTCTTTTGTAGGTACTCCTAGTTTTGTGCTTGCCAAAAAATTAAAGGCTCTGAAAGAAGACATTGTACAATGGAATCGCCAAGAGTTTGGTAATGTAGAGCGCCATAAGAAGCGATTAATGGAGGAGGTAAAAAACTTAGATGCTAAGGAAGGGGAATTAGGTCTCTCTGATGGGGAGAAAAGTCAGAGGGCAGAGTTGAGGTCCTAGGTGGAGCATCTCCTGACCAGGGAGGAAATTTCCTGGAGACAAAAATCTAGGATGTTGTGTATCAAGGAAGGGGATAATAACACCAAGTTCTTCCATAAGATGGCTAACTCCCATAGAAGGTTTAATCATTTGGGGACCTTGGAGGTGGATGGGGTGGTCTTTGAGGAGGAATCTGAGGTTACAAATCAGATTGTCCTATTTTATAAAAATTTGTACAAGGAGTCTAAGGGGTGGAGGCCTTTTGTGGAGGGTCTGGAGTTTGATCGAATAAGTGAATTGGAGAGGGATTGGCTTGAGCGGAAGTTTGAGAGAGAGGAGATCCTTCAAGTCGTTAGTGACTTGGAAGGGGACAAAGCTCCAGGACCAGATGGGTTTACTATGGCGTTTTATCAACATTGCTGGAGAGTAGTGGGTGAAGATGTCTTGGCGGTCTTTGAAGAGTTTTTTCAACATTGTAAGTTTGAAAAATCCCTTAATGCTACCTTCATTGCTTTAATCCCTAAAAAGAATCTTGCCTCTGATATTAGAGATTTCCGGCCTATTAGCTTGGTGGGGAGTGTGTATAAAATCTTGGCTAAGGTTTTGGCAAATCGGTTGAGAGTGGTTTTGGATCAGCTGATATCGGAGACTAAGAACAGCTTTGTGGGTGGGAGACAAATCCTTGACTCGGTTCTGATTGCGAACGAGTGTGTGGATAGTCGTGGGAAAAGCAAGGTTCCTGGAGTCATTTGCAAACTTGATATTGAGAAGGCCTACGATCATGTGAACTGGGAGGCTTTGCTGGAGTTGATGAATAGAATGGGCTTTGGAAGGAAGTGGTGTAAGTGGATCCGTACGTGTATATCCACCATTCAGTTCTCTGTTTTGGTTAATGGGTTTCCAGCAAATTTTTTTGGTAGCTCGAGGGGTTTAAGACAAGGGGATCCGATATCTCCTTTGCTTTTTTTGATTGTGATGGAGGTGTTCAGCAGGATGTTGAGAAAAGTGGAGGGAGCTGGCTTGATTCGTGGCTTCCAAGTTGCGGGTAGGGGTGGTGGGGAAAGTGTTTCACATCTTTTGTTTGCAGACGACACTATCCTGTTTTGTGATGCAGATGTGGAGCAAATTCTCCATATTCGGTTGCTGTTACTTAGCTTTCAGGCGGTAACAGGTTTGAAGGTCAATGTGCACAAGAGTGAAATGGTTTCGTTAGGGGAGGTTGACGATGTGCATGCCTTGGCGGAAATTCTGGGCTGTGGAGTTGGAAGTCTGACTATGTCTTATCTTGGCATGCCTTTGGGGGCGCCGCATAATTCTCCCTCAATCTGGAACCCTATTCTGGAAAAATTTGAGAGGAAATAAGCAGGGTGGAAGAAGTTGTATTTGTCTAAAGGGGGTTGTTTGATGTTACTCAAGAGTACGCTCTCTAGTCTCCCTACCTACTTTCTATCTTTGTTCACCATTCTTACTTTTGTGGCCAAGAAAATCAAAAAGTCGCACAGGGACTTCCTTTGGGGTAATAGCAAGATTCATTTGGTAGGTTGGGATAAAGTTTGTGCGCCTTTAGCTAACGGTGGCTTGGGGATAAGAAAAATTACTACTTTCAATAAGGCCTTATTGGGGAAATAGTTGAGGCGGTTTGGGAAGGAAGAGAGTCGGCTATGGAGAAGGGTGATTGTTTCAAAATATGGGGAAGAATGGGGAGGTTGGACCACAAAGCTAGGCAGGGGAGCTCATGGTTGTGGTCTGTGGAGAGGTGTTCGCAAAGGTTGGGAGGACTTCACCATTAATTGTCAGTTTGTGGTTGGGTTGGGGAACAAAGTGAGATGTTGGCAGGATAGGTGGTTTGGGGATCAACCTCTTCGTCTGGCTTTTCCAAGGCTGTATGGTATTGCCATTGATAAGGAGGCTTCTGTTGAAGCCTCTCTGACAAGGCAGGGGGCGGAGAATAGGAGAATTTGGGATGTTCGTCTCATTCAGGATCTTAATGAATGGGAGTTGGAGGAAGGGCTGCATTTCCTTTGCACTTTGGGAGCTATTAACCCTCCTCTGGATGTTGGAGACCGGATGAGATGGAAGTTGAAGCCTAATGGGGAGTTTGACACCCGGTCGTACTATAACAAATTGCGGGATCCCCCCTCAATTGTATTTCCTTGGAAGGGTATTTGGAGAGTTAAGGCTCCTAAACGGGTTTCTTTTTTCATTTGGTGTGTAGCTTGGAACAAGATCCTAACGGGTGATAACTTGAGGCTGAGGAAACTGATCTCTGTAGATTGGTGTATTATGTGTCGCCAGTGTGGTGGGACGGTAGACCATTTACTCCTTCATTGTGAGACGGCACATCGGTTGTGGAGCTTTGCCTTGATATCCTTTGGTGTGACTTGGGCTGCCCCTAGTTCAATCCCAGATTTGCTTTTTGGTTGGTGGAATTGGTTGGGGAAGCTCTCCTCCCAGATTTGGAACTTAGTTTCGCTGTGCATTGTTTGATGTATTTGGAAGGAACGGAACCGGCGGACTTTTGAGGATTTGGACAGTTCTGGGGATCAGATTCTTGCTTCTTTTAGTGGGACTCTTTTTTATTGGTCTAGGGCTTGGGGACTCACGACTAGTGATTCTCTCCCTTCTTTTATTTGTTCTCTTTCTCTTTTGTAATTTCTTTTTGTTCTCTGGCTCCTTTCCCCTCGCTCTGTTCTCTTTTCTTGTTATCTCCGGGTTTGCCCTATGCCTTTCATGCATAGAGCAGCCCTTCGTATATATATCATTCTTACTTATCAAAAAAAAAAAAAAGAGTGATACTGGCGTTATTGTTTCTTCTATAAATGGCAGACCCACGCATGAGTTTAAGTTTGAGTTGACTTTTGCCAATTTGGTGCTGAGGGTGTCTAAATTAGTTGGGGGAAAAAGAGTGGTAACATGGATGAATCAAAATACTCCTCACAAGTCCAATATTAGTGGGCCTATTATGATAAATATTGCACCTGGACATCAAATAGCCCATTTAGCTGACTCGAGAGGTAAAGCCCAAGGGGAGGTTTCTTTTCCTCTTGGTTTGGGCATGAGTGTGTTTTGTAATTAGAGTGAGAGTGTGGTGGGCGAGAGTTCAAAGCCACTGATGGAGTCAACTGTGATATCGGTGATGCCTGAGACTTCGATGGCAGGTATATCGCCAATATCCAGCTCCGATCAAGCTTTGGAGCTTTTCGCATCCAACCTGATGAGAGTGTTAGGAGATCCAGAGGTTGAAAAAGCCGTGGTGTCAAGGGGTAGCTCCGCTGCAGTGGTTCTCGACTTCGTTAAGGCGGGTTTTCCTATGGGTTTAGTCTCTGATGCCGAGGTAACTCATGGACTAGACAATCGAGACTCTGGGTCCACCGGTGATATGGTGGTTAGCTCGGCGAGGACGGCGATTGAGGCTCCAATTCTGAAAGTTGGGTTGCCGATCCTTGGTCGGTATTCATGGGTGGTTCAAAATCGATTTTCTCCTCTCTCAGACCTGGGTAGTGGGGTTGATGATGAGTTTGTGGAAGGGGAAGATCATGAAGAAGAACAGAGGAGTTATCACCATGATGATATGATGCTACAAAGGTCAGTGGATTCTGTTGGGGAATTTCAGTCAGATTTTGGGCTTCATCTCCTTCTGTGGGAGACCAGTGAAGTGTTTGACCATAGCTGTGGTAGTGGAGAGAGATATTTGTGTGTTGGAGTGTGACCCTCTATCTCGGTGGGAACCTAATGAACTCAGAGAGTTGGTGCTGGTTTAGGATTCTACAGAAGGAACTCAGGTGATAGAGTCAGGGCCACCTTTGAACTGGGTGTTCCAGTTGATGAAAAATTTCTGTAATATGGTGGGTTTCGCTAACGTGAAACACGAAGCTCAATGTTTGGCTTTGTTTTGCCTTTTGGAACAGGAGTGTCTCAAGGTGATTGATGATGGGGGGCCCAAGCGACCTGCAAATTCAGGGTCACGAGGTCTCAGGGCGCTTAAAGGTCTTATCTCTAATGTTAATTACGAGGGTGTCTCTTCTAGGAGTAGGAGCAGAGTTTCTTCGACTGCTGTGGGGGTTGTTGGTAGTTGTAAATGACCCTACGAATACTTTCTTGGAATGTTAGAGGGCTTAACAATCCCCGGAAGAGAGAGGCTTGTAAGAATCTTCTAAAAGATTGGAAGTGCGATATTGTATGTTTTCAAGAAACGAAAGTATCTTTTACTAATGGTGTTTTTGTTCGGAGTTTATGGGGTATTCCTTTCATTGATTGGGCTGTTTTGGACGCTGTGCAGACTTCGGGAGGGGTCTTGCTGATTTGGGATAAGAGGGTTATTGAAAAATTGGATGTCATTGCTGGACAGTTTTCTGTCAGTGTCTTATTGAGAGGAGTGGTGGATGACTTTGTTTGGGCTTGTACAGGTGTGTATGACTTTGTCTCAAGTGCATGCCAGATGGCCCATGGCATGGTGCTCAGTAGGTGATTTCAATATCATTAGGTACCCAAGTGAAAGGCTTGGCCGTGAGTCGTTTAGCACTACTATGTTTGCATTCTTGGACTTTATAGAGAGTAATTCTTTAGTTGATTTACCTTTAGAGGGGGCTTCCTTCACTTGATTTAGAGATTCTGGTCTTCCCTCTATGTCAAGAATTGACAGGGCTTTGGTTTCTCTAGATTGGGAGGAACATTTTGAGAATATATCCCAAAGGGTGCTTCCTCGTGTTATTTCAGACCACTGCCCTCTTTTGTTGGAAGCTGGAGCTGTTCGACGTGGTCGGAGTGCCTTTAAATTTGAAAATATATGGTTGAAAATTGAGGGTTTTGTTGATAGAGTTCAGCAATGGTGGAATGGGTACAGTTTTGTGGGTTTACCAGGTTTTATTTTGACTCAAAAATTGAGGGCTTTGAAAGCAGATTTAAAAAAGTGGAATAGGGAGGAGTTTGGTGACTTGGCTTTCAAGAAGAAAAATTTACTGACTGAACTGATGGGTGTCGAATGAGGAACAATTCCGTCGTATTCAACTCAAAGGAGACATAGAACAATTGGCTTCTCTTGAGGAAATTTCCTAGAGACAAAAATCTCGGGCTTTGTATGTGAAGGAGGGAGATAATAATACTCATTTTTTTCATAGATTAGCAAACTCTCATATAAATGCTAATCAAATTAAGAGGATCGAGGTGGATGGTGTTCTTTATGAGGATCAGTCGAACGTGCGCTCTCAGTTAGTTCTCTTTTATCAGGGGCTGTATGAGGAAATTGAATTGGGGCGCCCTACTATGGATGGATTAGATTTTGCTTGTATTGAAGAGGAGGAGAGGCTGTCCTTAGAGTAGGAGTTCACGAAAGAGGAAGTTATCCAGGTCTTAAGGGAGATAGAGGGTGATAAATGTTGGAATGTTGTGGAAAAGGATGTCATGGATATTTTTGATTATTTTCATCGGCATTGTGTTTGAACGGTCTATGCATGCTTCGTTCCTCACTTTAATTCCTAAGAAGTGTAATGCTGTAAACATTAACGATTTCCACCCTATCAGTTTGGTGGGTAGTGTGTATAAGTTGTTGTCCAAGGTGTTGGCTAACAGGTTGAGGCCGATTTTGGATAATCTCATCTCTGAGACTCAAAATTCGTTTGTTGGTGGAAGGCAAACTTTGGATTCAGTGCTCATTGCAAATGAGTGTCTGGATAGTAGGTTGAAGAGTCGGTTACCGGGTGTGGTTTGCAAGCTTGATATTGAAAAAGCATATGACTATGTTAACTGGGAGGCCTTGTTTTATCTGTTGGGTCAGATGGGTTTTGGGTTGATTATGGAGGTTTTGTTTCTCTTGATAATGGAGGTTTTAAGCAAAATTTTGAAGAAGACAGAGGAGAATAACCTTATTAGGGGTTTTCATGTGGGAGCAGTGAATTCTATTGCTGTGCAAATTTCCCATTTGTTGTTTGCAGACGACACTATCTTCTTTTGTGATGCCTCGAGGGAATAGTTGCTGTTCATAAGGTTGGCGTTGTCTTGTTTTCAGGCTTTTACAAGCTTGAAGGTTAATGTTGGGAAAAGTGAGATTGTCCCGGTTGGGGAGGTGAATAATCTAGTTGCATTGGCTAGTATTCTTCAATGTAGAGTGGGGAGTTTGCCTATGAAATATTTGGGGATGCTGTTGGGAACTTCTTTTAAGATAGCTTCGATTTGGAATCCTATTTTGGAGAAGATGGAGAAAAAACTATCAGGGTGGAAGCGTCTCTATTTATCTAAGGGTGGTAGGCTTACAATACTAAGGAGTACTCTCTCAAGTCTTCCAACGTACTTTTTATCTCTCTTCACTATTCCTAAAGTTGTGGCTCTGAGAGGAGTTTTAAATATCCTTTGGTGGCTTGGTAAAAGGTGTGTTTACCTGTTAAATTGGGTGGTTTGGGGATAAGAAGTGTGGCGTCGTTTAATCAAGCTTTATTAGGGAAATGGTTGTGGCGCTATGGGCATGAAGCTACCCATCTTTGGCGGAGAGTTATCTCCACAAAATATGGTGAGGGTCAAGGGGGGTGGTGTACGAAAGTGTGCAGGAGGACTCATGGATGTGGTCTTTGGAGAAGCAGTCATGAAGGGTGGGAGAGTTTTTCCAAGCATCTGTCTTTTGTAGTGGGTGAAGGCACTCATATCTGCTTTTGGCACGATAGGTGGATTGGGGATAATACGCTAAAAGATCTCTATCCTGAGCTCTATATGTGTTTAGCTGTCAAGGATGCTTGCATCTCTGAGGTTTTGTGGATTCCGGAAGGAGGTACTTTTAGAGTGTGGGATTTAAGGTTTTTTAGAGCTTTTGAAGATTGGGAGCTAGCTGCTTCTTATTCTCTACTTCAGTTTATCCATCCTCGTATTCCTTGGGGTGATAGGAGGGATACTCTTTGTTGGCGGCTCAAAGGTGGTGGTAAGTTTGACACCCGATCTTATTACCAAGCAATTCAAGGTACTCCGAATTTTTTGTTTCCTTGGAAGGGTGTTTGGAAATCAAAGATTCCTAAGTGAGTGGCTTTCTTCTTGTGGACAGTTGCTCACGATCGGATTCTCATGTTGGATAATCTCATGCTTAGGGGTTGCCCTTTGGTAAATTGGTGTTGTATGTGTTGTTGTGATGGGGAGTTGGTAGACCATTTATGCTTCATTGTCTTGTTACACATACCCTATGGACCTTCATGCTTCAGGCTTTTGGTATTCATTGGGTTATTCCAGGATCGGTGGCGGGATTGTTATCTTGCTGGCATTAGTGGCTTGGGAAGCATAACTCGAATATTTGGAATTTGATTCTAGGGTGCTTAATGTGGATTGTTTGGTTGGAACGAAATCGTCGCTCCTTTGAGAACATGGAGAAGACGTTGGATGAGTTAAAGGTTTTATGCCAGCGCAGTCTTTTTGAGTGGTCTACTGATTCTTCGTCTCTTTCAGAATTTATGTTTTCCCTTAGATTAACTTTCTGATTTGCCTCTCTTTTGTTTTGCTGTTTGTTTTATCTGTTTCTTGTTGTTCATCATCATGAACAACTTGTACTTTTCATTTTTTCTCATTAATAATAGTTCTTTGATTACCTATCAAAAAGAAATTGGTTTGGTAAACGCTATTTGGATGTTTGAAATCTTACTCCATTGTATTTGATATAGTGTGGAGGGAACTGAATAGCCATTTGTTTGAGGACATTGCGAGACCCCTGAAATCAATTGAAGTCCTTGTTGATTCATACCTTGTTTGAATGGTCTCGCACATGGGGGTTTTCCACATTGTACTTCCATTTTTGAGTTTTCAAACTCTATTCGATTTTTTTTCTATTTCTTGTAATTTTTAAAAATACTTTGTGTTCATCATTGTGAACATGAAGTAATCTTCTATTTCAATCAAACATTATTACTTAAAAAAAAAAAAGAGATAAAAAGTGTTTGAGGTCAAATCCTTTAATAAACTGTACTCTTTTTTTTTGATAGGTAACAAATCCTATTATAAACTCTTACACCCATCAACCTGGTCTTCCTTCCCTTGGAAAAGTTTGTGGAAGCCTAAAGTCCCTACTAAGGTGGCAGTTTTTCTTTGGACTTTGACTTTGGGGAAATTCTTGACAATTGATAACCTTAGGAGACCCATGCTTGTCATAGACTGGTACTGAATATGTAAATCAACTGGGGAAACTATAAACCAGCTGCTTCTTAATTGCCCCGTCAAGAACTTTTGAGTATTGTATTTGTTTTGTTTGGGGTCTTGTGGGTTATGCCAAAGGGTGTGGAGGAGCTTCTAGTTAGTTGGCAAGGCAGGTTTGGCAGAAGCAGCAATAGTGTGATTTGGAACAAGATTCCCCTCTGTATCATGTGGTGTCTTTAGTGTTAACCAAATGCTAGGACTTTTGAGAGACATTAAAAATCTATTCCAGATCTCAAGCTTTGTTTCCTTAAATCGTTATTTGAGTGGGTAAATGCTTACTCTTTGTTTTCTTTTGCTATTATGTTTGAGATGCTTGATTTGTGCTTAATTTTGGTGTGCTTTGTGTACATATCCTTGTACCAAGATGTCACAAAGTTGCCAAGTAATGAGCTAAGAGTAGTTATGCTTTGCAACTTGATTTGACAACCTGAAAACATATGGTTACTGAGGTTGGTAATCTCTGCATATTAATTGACTGTGGATCGTGATACATGAAGTAGTGAGGAATTCTTATTTAGCAGAAATGTTTTGTGGTAATGTTCACCCAAACTATTTCAATAATCTGTTGCCTGTCAATATTTTAGGCTGCACATAATGGATTCAGAAATATTTCCCAAATATTCTATATTTTTATTTATATATTTATTTATTTATAAGTAGATGTTCTAAATTGTTATTGATGCTCAGTTTGAAATTTTTACATAAAAAAGTGTAACATAATTGTTGAAGAGATTACTCCTGCTAGAATGTTTTGTAGAAGAAAGTTAATTTGCTTCTAAAATGAAAACCATAGGTTAAATTGGCTTCCGTCTATGAATATTCTTTGAATTAAACGAGGTTCTTAAAAAAAAAAGAAAAGAAAAGAAAAAGTAACCAGTTCACTTAGGTGTTGAAGCACTTTTATCTGTTTGTGAATGCAGTGTCATAAATTGGAAAAATTGACTGTTCGCCCCCCTGGACTTATTATCTTGATGATTAAGTTATCCTGGGCTTTTGCATATATATAATTAATTTTACCTTTTGGGTGTAAAACCCTTTCTTTATAAGGTTATGTGGTTTCTTTGAGTTTCTTTACTATCTGATGGGTCTGGGATTTTCTTGTGGTCCAAAAGCTCATATCAGATTGATTAATGTAGAGTTTGGGGAAATTAAAATGGTTTTGCATGTATGACTGCACAGCATAATTACATTGTAAATTTCAATTTTCAATTTATATACATTAAATAATTTTTTTGAGGCATTATATTAATATATTGTCCTCATTATTTTACACAGATTTGCAACTCTTGCAACGCGTATGGAGCAGTACATCCAGGGACAATCTAGGGATTTGGTAGATCAAGCATACACAAAATTTGTGAGTGCTTTCTTCTCAGACATGTACCCATGTAATTGTTGTAGAGAGTGCTACAGGGCATCAAACAATGTATTGATTTTATCACATAGCTAAAAAATATTAATAATACTAAAAACCGTAATGAATTAAAGTATTAATTCATTAATTATCAACTGTTGGCTTCCTGAAAGGATTTATTTATTTATTATTATTATTTTTGGGCTTTCTGCTGATAAGTGATGATGGGAGGTGGTGGTGAACCTATCCTTTGCAAGTCTTCACCCAGACAAGAACCGATGCTGATGAATGAATTTTAGTGCTGTTAATAACTTTGGTCCACCTGACCTTTTTTGCATCAAGAAATACAGTGTTTTTTATTTTTTATTTATATATTTTATCAAATCAAATCTGTAACTAGAGCTGCTGGTAGTATGATAATTATTGCAGATGATATATTTTGCATGTTGGTTTGATTTTGTTATATTATTGCATGTAATATGTTGGGTTTGTTGATTTGATTTTCTAATGGAACTTTTGCATTAGGGATTTTTGGTTCTCACTTACATTGGGAAGTTTTTTTACAGGTTAGCATAATGTTTGTTACATTAGAGAAGATTGCACAAACAGATCCAAAATATGCTGATATTTTTCTATTAGAAAATTATGCAGCTTTTCAGAATAGGTAGTTTACCTTTCCTCAAGCACAGTTACAATTTGAACTTCTTAGTGTTTCTCAAGGGCAAAATATATGCTTAGAATCACTAGCTAGTTCATTTAGCTGATTAGAAGCAGTTACGTGCAGCCTGTATGACCTAGCCAATGTGGTGCCCACATTAGCCAAATTTTATCACCAGGCGAGTGAAGCTTATGAGCAAGCTTGCACTCGTCATATCAGCGTGATTATTTACACTGTGAGTGTGCCTACATTACCTTTTTTTCCTAGTTTTTCCAAATTTGAGCATTCCTTGACATTTTATTTGGAATGTCCACATCCTCAATATTTACTTTTGGGTTATGCTGCAGCAATTTGAACGCCTTTTCCAGTTTGCTAGAAGAATCGAGGATTTGATGTACACAATCACGCCGGAAGAGGTTAGTGTGTTAGTGATTGTATCATCCTATGCTCATAATTTGTTAAGCATGTTCAATCTGTTAGCTTCTTAGAAAATCTTAAATTACTTGCTTTTTAGAACATCCCTTGCTCTTTTGCATAGAAGCAAAACACTATATGAATGCCACTAAATTCTTGGTCTGAGTGATGTTATCTTATTTATAAAAATAAATTTAAATTAAAAGGGATGTTTTAGTTAAAAGATTTTTTTTGTTTGTTTGTTAGTATATATCCAATTTTTCTGACCAGTTGATCCTTAATAAACTTAAAAGGGATATTACATGTATCCAAGAATATTGTTTCAACGTATGGGATTATGGAGCAAGTTTGGCATGCCAATGGCCTTATGGCCCAGTGGCATTCGCCTCCTTATGTAAGGTTTAGTTCAAGGGGTCAAATCCCCTTATCTATAAGGAAAAAGAAAATGAAAAAAGCGTTGCATCAATTAGATTAGAGGTTGGGCCTTCATGCGGTGGCAAGTGCCTTCCACCAAAATTAACAAGTCACATGTTCAAGTCCAGAAATCAGCATCCCCAACCCCCCCCTCCACAAAAAAAATAAAAAATGCTAGTAAGCCTGCCTATCAATCACCTCTCACAAACCCTACAAAGTGGGTGTGTGTTTTGTGCACTTGGTACGACTTTGTTAGTAATAAATGTCATTCAACACACTTCTGCCATATTCTTCTATTTAATGGAATTTCGAAACTGTCCATGGTACTATTCTCCATGTTAAAACTTACATCAGAAAGCACTTATTGCTCCACCACAAAGGTAATATAGTTCTAGTTTTCTTTTAAATAGAGATTTCATAACTAAAAACTGTTTGTTTCTAGTGCTTGTTATGCCTTTTAATTGGCGGTAGCTTTTATTTTTTATTTTTATTACTATTACCTACTTGTTTACTAATTTCCTTGATTTAATGGCTCAAATCATGTGCCTTCACGAATTTCAGATCCCATTCCAGCTTGGGTTGTCAAAAATGGATCTCCGGAAAATGTTAAAATCCACTTTATCTGGGGTAAGTGGATACTGTTAGATTATCCCTTCCGTAGTTTCAAACGTGCTTTGGTAATAATGTTGTGGCTTCTTTGGTACAGGTTGACAAGTCCATCAGTGCTATGTATAAGAAGTTGCAGAAGAATTTAACTTCAGAGGAACTGTTACCTTCTTTATGGGATAAATGCAAGGTAAATTGTGTCTTCTTTTCTAAAGCACGTTCAGGGCTTAGTATTTTAAGGCTCTTTTGTGAGTTCTTTGGCATTATGATAGATAGATATTTGGATGTTTCAAAACTCTAATATTTTGATCGACTGGGGGACAAAGTGTTGAGGAACCAAATTTTGAAATGGAAATATTGGTCTAAAAATGTGCAAGGCCCAAAGGAACAAAAGAAAACCTCCTGACCAACCTAATTTCTACTAGCAATAATCATTAATCTTGTGACCTATACTATCAAATATACATTCAATCATAAGTAGGAATCATTGTTGTCTTGATGGTAATAGTTTTGCGGCCATGTGATGTGGTGAATCTCCTAAATGACTTTTATTTCCTTTTTTTTTTTTGGTTAAAGATTTTTATTTCCTTTACATCTTCCCTTGGGTGTCTTCTTTTTTTTTTTTTCCCTCTCCTGATTCTTATGATTTGAGGTAGTTATGAAGGGATTCAGCTCCAAAATTATTTTTAAGAAAAAATAAATGAAGTAGTTATGAAGGGATAAGAAGATCACTAAGTAGATATCTTAGATCATTTAGTATGGCCCAGTGGTAATGACTCCTTGGTAATGACATTCTTTGTGGTGCCATATATTTGTGGTTTGAACCCCACATCTCCCACTATCTACCTATAAAAATGTGTAGATATCCTACATTCGCATAAGTAGTTTTTGATGTTGGATTACACTTCATTTGTTTAAGGATTTTAAGGAATTAAAACTATATAAGGTGTTCATTGAAGTTAAGATGCTGTTTTGGATTCGGTTTGTAACAGAAAAATTTTAGATACGCTGTACACCATTAATGAGCTCAGCATTTTTTTGTTGATTTTAATATCTAATGGAGGTTGTTTTATATTTTTCCAGAAGGAGTTTCTAGACAAGTATGAAAGTTTTGTTCAACTTGTTGCCAAGATTTACCACCCCTCAGAGAACATCCCCACTGTCGCAGAAATGAGAGAACTTCTGGCTAACTTGTAGATAAGAGTGTTTTGTAAAATCCTGAATAGTTTGTTTTTAGTAGATAGGTGTTTTAGCCCGATGTAATCATTCATTTAATCCATTTTTCTATATAAATTGATTTCGAGACAGGCATTTCGAGTGTCTTTTATCGAAATAGGTTAAATAAAACTAGTGTACAATTCTCACAGCGCACTGTATAATATTCTTGTGTTTATGTATCTGGCTGTTTTCCACCATTCTGTTGGTTTTTGAGTTAGACATGGTTGTTTCCTTTCTTTTATGCTAAAATTCAGTTTAGGCCCTTGATTCAATTGTCAAACTAATCCGTAAGATTTAAATTTTTGGCGAAATTTTACTATTGGTTCCTATAGTTTACTTGCTGCTTTTAGTCTCAAAAGTTTCAAAAGTTTCTTTTGCTTATGTGTCTAACATAAAAATGATGTGGCAAATTTCTATTATTAAAAAATTACAAGTAATTATGGCCCTAACCCAAACCCAAATAGAAAGGGGTTCTTAAATGAGTTTTTCCCTTCTTCTCTAGTTGCTTGGCGTGCCCAAACACCATTGACAATAACAATCTCAATCCACCAACAATAACTACCTTGTTGCAAAATGAAATCTATTTATTCAACTCTAAGGGTGTGTTTGGTAGAGTGGATTTTAGGAAGGATGAAAAAAAAGAAGAGAGAAAATGAGAGAACTTTCTAAAAAGTTTTTGGTTGAGAGGGGAAAGGGTAAAATGACAGTGGAGTTTAGGTGTTTTCTTGCTGGGCCTACTAAAAAGCAAAATGGAGAGAGAATTAGGTGGGAGGAATTTAATAGATAAATGACGAAAATGTCTATGTGCAAGACATGATTTTTATTTTTTAATAAATTTGGGTGATTGCTTTTTTTTTTTTGTGTGTGTCACTTTTTGGTTTTGATTAGGCATCGTTTTTTTTAATAAGGGTATATGAGTAAATTTATATAAATTTAATTTTTTCATCCCTCCACTCTTCCACTCCCAACTAAACAAAAAAGAAAGAAATTAAAATATTTTCTATCCTCTTATTTTTTTACTCTTTCAATCAAATAGACCTTAAAGATAAAAATTGGCAATAATACAAACAAACTTAGCCAAAGCAAAATGAAATCTAATTTCAAGTCCATAAAGGTAACAAATGGCAATAGTAAGAACAAACCCAATGAAAGCCAAATTAAATTTGATTTCAAGTCCGTCTCAAAATAGAGAGAGAGAGAGAGAGAGAGAGAGAGAGAGAGAGAGAGAGAGAGAGAGAGAGAGAGAGAGAGAGAGAGAGAGAGAGAGAGAGAGAGAGAGAGAGAGGATCTTGCGCAACTCCAAACTCCAAATGAGAACTTATTTTAAAAGGTCAGGCTTAGGTTCAGTGTCCAATAGTACTGAGCTTGTTGAGATGATGACATGTGTCCACTTTTGGACACATGTCACCATCTGACCTGATCCAGTGCACTAGATGCATTGGACTTGAACTAAGTTCGATTTCAAATTGCAAGCCTCTATTTAGTTTTTTAAATCTTACGAATTATAAAATTCAGTTTTTCAAATCCTTCAAGTTAAAATTTTTGGGGTTCACTGCACTTATCATCGTTTCAATTTCATCATAGGAAAGTGCAAGAAAAGGTTAAGATAAGGTTTTAGAAAAGAGACTAATGAGCCGTGACGAATTTCATTAATTTTTTTTTTCTATTTTAAGACTTTCACAATATCAACGGTTCATTAAATATTGTTTAAAGAAAGTTGAAAGACATGAACCAATATCTAGGTCAGATTAAAATTTGAGTATCAGAGATGGGTTGCGTAGTTAGTGTTGGGTATGCCAAGCAAATTGAGAAGAAGGGAAAAACCCATTTATTTGGGTCAGGTTAGAACTATGCTTAAGTGTAATTTTTTTAAATAATTTTTAAAAATTACCATATCATTTTTCTGTTAAACATAGGTAAGTAAATAAAGTAATGGAAGTCAACGTAGGCTCAAATAGTGCTCTCTATTTAAACTTCAAAAAAGACAAATATTGCAAATCAACGGTGTAATTCTTCTCCATTATTTTTTTTTAATAAAAAAATAGAGTAATTCTCCTTAATTTTATTTTTACCTTATACTATTCTGTTTTGACTAGTGAAGGAATCATAATCCTAATTATCCTAATCGTATTTAAACTCTTTTTTAACTGGCTTGATATTTCTGTGAAGTAACCCCTCGTTTTTTTAAGGGATATCTTATTAGGGTTTTCTATTTCGCTATAGTGTTTTCTTACTTTGTTTCTCGGCCATGGACTCCGGCGACGAAATCAACATCTATATTGACAATGAAGTCAACGATTATTATGGAGAAGATGCAAACAACACTGACTGCAACTATGACTCCTTGATCACAGAAGAGGACTCTATGGATTCCGATGATTCTTATACTGAAAAGACTCGTCTTGAAGGGCCTAAAGACCAAAACTACACAGTGTTGAAGCAAACAGATATACGTGAACGCCAAGAGAACACTATTGCCGAAGTTGCCACGATTCTCTCTGTATCAGAAGCCGCCGCAACAGTTTTACTCCGTCACTATAATTGGAGTGTTAGTAAGGTTCACGAGGCATGGTTTGCTGACGAAGATCGAGTCAGAAAAAACCTGGGCTTATTTGATAAACCCATCATCGAAATTCCATGTGACAGTGAAATCATGTGTGGAATATGTTTCGATTTGTTTCCACGTGATGAAATTGTCTCAGCCGCATGTGGTCATCCTTATTGTATCGAATGCTTTCGATATTATATTAGCACTTCGATCAACGATGGTCCTGGATGTTTGATTCTGAGATGCCCCGACATGACTTGTTGTGCGGCTATAGATGGAGACATGGTGAATAAGTTGGTTTTGGACGAGGAAAAGAATAAGTATTCGACCTATCTTTATAGGTCTTATGTCGAGGAGAACAAGAAGATCAAGTGGTGTCCTGGTCCGGGATGTGAGTACGCTATTGAGTTCGATGAAAATCAAGGTTGGGACGTGACTTGTACTTGTGGTTTTATGTTTTGTTGGAATTGTGTTGAGGATGCTCATCGACCTGTGGATTGTGAAACTGTGGCTAATTGGATAGCGAAGGACCATGATGAGTCTGAAACCATGAATTGGATATTGGCTAAAACAAAGCCTTGTCCTAAGTGTGCAAGACCAATTGAAAAAAAAGGAGGGTGTATGCACATGACATGCAATCCACCTTGTAATTATGAGTTTTGCTGGATATGTCTTGGTGATTTGGATAATCATTGGAACTGTAATGGTTATGAGGAAGATAAGAAAAAAGAGGTAGAAAAGGCAAAGAGAGATATAGAGAAATACAATCATTACTATGAAAGATGGGCAGCTAATAACTTGTCAAGGCAAAAAGCTGTTTCAACCTTGCGTACAGTGATAACCGAGCAGATTGAGGAGCTTAGTGAGATGCATGACAAAACCCAATTTCAGCTTGGGTTCATATTAGAGGCTTGGCAACAAATAGTTGAATGTAGAAGAGTGTTGAAGTGGACCTATGCATATGGGTACTATCTGCCTGAGGGTGAGAAGGCTAAGACGCGGCTTTTCGAGTTTTTTCAAGGGGAAGCAGAAGCTGGTCTTGAAAGGCTTCATGGATATGCTGAGAAGGAAGTGAGGCAGTTTCTCAAAGATCCTGAGGGACCAGTAAATTTCGAAGAGTTTGAGTTAAAGCTGAAGAACCTAACAGGAATTACTAAAAATTTCTTTGAGAAGCTGGTTAGAGCATTAGAGAATGGCCTATCAGAGGTGCAAACTTTCTTAGAGTATTGGAATTGTGATCGGTGTACTTTTGCCAATTCCTGGGAAAACGTAACTTGCGAGATGTGTCAAATGCACTTGTGAAAGATATTTCAGCATCTCTTTGTGGTGAAGGGAAGCACTATTACTATTTATTTAGGTTCTATCTATTTCCAAATTTAAATAATCTATTTTAGATCCATTAAGTTGTTCTTTCATCTTTGTAATCTCTCATTGCTGTATTTATCCGATTATTGTTGATATTAAAGGTTTTACAATCTTTATCTTTTGGAGATCGTCGCATATGTTTTTGGTGAAAATAATTTTTATCTCCACTACTCCATGCTCTGATTATACAATATTGATTAATAAATTGTTTGTTCTGAGTATTCTGACCCTAGCTTTATTTTTCGAATTAAGGACGAAGGTAAGTAGATAGCATTACTCATAATGTGTACAATTATGGTACAAATATGCAAATAGCATTACTCATAAATAGTGCATATAGCATTGCTCATAAAAAATTTAAAACGGTTTGTTTTAATTTTAGATACTTATTGGAGAAACCTATAGATCGAGGTCTTAATTAAACTCACCAAAATCATCATCTTAATTATTAGTGAAACTTGCAAGGCTTTGCTTATGTACCCTACAAAAGTTTTAAGGGTAAGAAAAGAGAGAGTAATGTAGTGGAGACCGAAATGAGGAACACAAGTCGAGTTGTAAGTTGAAAAACCAATGTGCCACACTAATCTAGTTACACCATCATTAGTAGCTTTTCAGATTGGCTCAAATTTTGCAAGATTCTATGCTGATGTTATTGTTGATTTTGTGTATTGTGAGATTATTGTATTTTCAAGGTTTTTATATATTATAATTTTCTTATTTTTCCTGAAGTCAAACCCCTAAAAATGTTTCCCATAACATTTTCAAGAACAAGAAGCAATCAAACACTAGAAACAATTTTTTTTAAAATTTTTTTATTATGACGTTGAATCTCACCAAAGCAAAGCCCTTTGGATGGTACCCCTAGTAGTAAACCACGAATACATGACTCTACTTGCCAAAATTGTGTATTTGCTAATTCAAGGAAATTCTTTGTGGGGATCGAACCCAGCATATTTGAGTCTACAACTCATCCCATGCCTCCAAACCACTAAAAGTTGCGCCCTGATGGATAAAAAATATATATTTTCACCTAGTGAAAATATTTTACACTGATATAAACCCCTTCAATCATAGAATAGTACAAGAAAAAACTTGGTACTTGATAACTCCAATACAAAGGACCATAAAAAGTACACTCTGGTCTCACTTTGGCCACATGAAGTCATTCTTGAACAAAAACTTTACTTTTAGGCTTCGTTTGGTTGGAGGTGAAATAGAAAGGAAGGGGAAAAAAAAAAGAAAAAAAAAAAGAAAGAGAGAAAACAGGTGAGAGGTGTTTGGTTGAGAGAAAATTTTGATGGAGCCGAGGTGTTTTCTCTCCTGGCCTACCAAAATCCTATTTCTCTAATTTGGAAAGAAAACTCGGGGGACTTTATTTCAACCTAGTCAATTACATTTTTGCCTCTTTTTTATAACGTTGAACATGAAAATCTCAGGTAACTGTTGGCATTTGACTCTGCGTCAATCAACTTAATAATATTTTCTTGTTTTTTGGTTCACATTGTTCATCACTTTTTTCTTTTCATTTTTTTAATTATTTCTTTTTCTTCTTCTTGATTTCACCCTACCTTTTGTCTTTTTCATCTTTTTTTTTTTTGGTGAAAATGCACTTTTCATCCCTACATTTTGGGTCAATTCCCATTTTGGTCCCAAAATTGATTTTGTTGCAAATGTCATCCCTAAAAAAAGAAAATCGTTTTTAAAATGGTCCTTACCGTCAACCCACTAACGAAAACTTCCTATGTGGCAGACGAAGTGCTCTACTTGTTGACGTAGCGTTGACTTGGCCATTAAAATATTATTAAAAATAATTATTTGGCATTTTTAAATACCTCGTTAGCATTTTAATTTTTTTAAACAAAGCCACGTTAGAAAATTTATATAAAAAAGAAATTAAATTAAAAAAAACCTTAAATCTAATTTAATTAAAAAAAATTATTACTTATTATCATTAATTTTTAATCGAACATTACAACTTGTTCTTCGTGTTCTTCCGAATCAAACTCAGCAACGAAGAACTCAAACTCAGATCACAACATAAACGAAAAAAAAAAAAAAATAGAGATCAAACACAAACACAGACCCAGATCACAACAACATAAATGAAAAAAAGAAAGAAAGAAAAAGAAACAGAGAACAAACACAAACATAAACCCAGATCACAAATAAAGATCAAAGACAAACAAAACCCAGATCACAACCCAAACCAAAATCATCAGCGGACCCAACCCAAACCACAATCCTTACTCTCATCAATCTATGAAACTCAACCCCCATAAACTCCATCCTCAAAACCAACACCAACATCATCAAAAATTCCAAGAAATCCGATGATCAAACTAGATACGGTTTGATATTGGGACAGGTTTTGTGGGTCTTCAATTTAAAGGGTTAGGGTTTGTCGGATTAGGGATTATGAGATTATGGGTTCTCTTGATCTTGATTTTGATTTTTGAGTGGTTATGTTGTTTGGCTCTTGAGAGTGAGAGATGAGAACACGATGAGAGCTATTTTTTTTTTCCTACTGAATGAGAACATGATGGAGCTTGGGCTTCAATCTTTACGGCTTAAAAAAAGTAATTTTTTTGGTTTGTTTTTTATTTTTTTTAATTAAAATTAAAATTGTGAAATCTAGCTTTTTATTTTTATTAATTTTTTAATTAAAATGCTGATGTGGTATTTAAAAATGCCAAATAATTATTTTTAATAGTATTTTAATGGCCACGTCAGCAAGCAAGGCACTCGTAGGAGGTTTCCGTTAGTGGGTTAACGACATGGACCATTTTAAAAACGATTTTCTTTTTTTAGGGATGACGTCTGCAACGAAATCAATTTTGGGACAAAAATAGGAATTGACCCAAAATATAGGGACCAAAAGTGAATTTTCGCGTTTTATTTTTCTGTTTCTTCTATTCATTGTTCGTTCACTTCGTTGTTTTGTTTTGTTTTGTTTTTTTTGTGTGTGCTTATCTCACTTTTTATCTTCTTCTATCTTTTGTTTTTATCAATTTCTTCCATAGTTACCTTCTCGTTCTCTTTTTTTTTTTTTCACCAATTTTGGATCCAACTTCTGCCTTTTAAAATAATAACTTAAAAAAAAAGTAAAGTGTCCATATAATTTAAAAAAAAAAAAATAAGTGTATAAAAATTTGTGTTGTCTTTTGTTTTATTTAATAGGGATATAATTGTAAATTTATATCAACTTCATTTTTCATAGTTTTCTATCTTTTCACTTTTCTATCCTCCTAACCAAACACATATGAGAGAAAACTAAATTTTTTATATCCTCTCACTTTTCTATCCCCTCCTAATTTTCTATTCTCCCACTTTTTCATCCCTTCAACTAAACGGACCCTTATGTGGCGTTTGGTTCGGGGTAATGTTTTAAGACTGTCAAGAATGTTTAAAGATTCCCATGTTTGGTAGCAAATCACGCTAGAGAATCAGATGCTAGGAGAATTTGGATTCGCCCTTTAAACCCCTCTCAGTAGGAATGTGGATTCCCTTTAAAATATGTAGGTATCCAGATTTCCAAACTTAAAGGAAATTGTATTTTTTATAAATTGACAATTTTAACATTTTTTCCTTATCATTTAAGCAATTAAGATAAAATATAAAACAAATCATCAATATTTTTTCCTTCATCTTTATCTTTTCCCGCCAAAATAACATAAATAGGATAGACAACTCTGTTGATATATTCTTTAATAAAGTTCTATTTAGATTTCACATGTGGAAAAAAAAAAAGTTTGAAGAGGACCCTTCATTATTGCAAGGTATTCACTTTTGCTATCGTGTGTGTGTTGCTCAACAAATTATTAATAGTTTATATTTTGTTTTTCATTATTTATTTAGAGGAATATTTTTTTAAAGGATTTGGTAGTTCACATTCAAATCTAGGGATAGATTGGGAAAACTAAATAATTCATTTAAGATTCTTAGGAATAAACCAAACATTATCATCTCACATTCTTAGAAATCTTAAGAGATTCCCAATAAAACCAAACATTGGAATAATTACATTCCTAAGCATCCAGATTATAAGGAATCACATTTATAGGAATCTGGATGTTTAGAGTAATTTGTATTCCCCTATACCAAACGTCACATTAAAGTCTTCTATTTGTGATAAATGATAAAATGGACGACTAATTCAATCTTTTCAAGTTGATTAGCAAAAGCTCTCATTTCTAATGAGCTCAGTTCCATGAATACCCTTTTACCCTTATAAAGATAAAGAATTACATGTAATATGCAATATTTATTCAATTGATATGGAGTGTACAAATTAGTAAAAAAAAATTATGGTTGAATTAAACATTCACAATAGAAATTAACAAATTCTCCAATAATAAAACATTATGTCAATCAATATAACAAACGAATGTATTCAGACCTCTTCGAGTATCTATTTTCTCAAGTATATGCAATCCCTCCGTCCCAGACACACCAAGTCATTACAATGAATGTTCCCTTAGGACCTTAAGATGTTGGTAAGATGTTTCAAATCCAAAATCTCATTCATGTCAAGAAACTTAAGTCATGTTAATCAATATAATTGTTAAATTCAATACTTTTTTGTTTAATTATGACCTAAATATGGTCAATTAGTTTTGTAAAACCATACTAACATAAAATATTCCTATAACATAAATAATTAATTAAATTCAATGAATCCTAATATATTAGATTCTTATATTTCATAATTTTCAAATATCAAATATAAATTAGGGAAATGTTAACGGATATCCTAGGGTCATTTGTTAGTGAATCATTTTAAGAAAGTGTTATGGGTAAAAAAAAAAAAAAAAAATTAATGTTTTGACAGTTTTTTTTTTTTTTTCATAAAAATAGTATAAAAATTTTCTTAAAATAATTTGTTAACAATTGTTCTAAAGGTATCTGTTAACAAGATCCTGTAAATTATATTGAATGACCTAATAATTATATGTTTTGGACAGGCATAGGGGTTTGCAACTATTTATAATAAAAAAGAAAAACTTAAATAAACCCTAAGATATTTTTTTTAGAACATTTTGTCGACCTTTACTCTTTTTTTTTTATTATTATTTTTTTATAACTAAAACATGTTTGTTTCGTTTACAAGACTTACAAATAATTCTAGTACACATAAAAAAAAAACTATAATTTTTGCCACAATTTTCTTATGCAGTAGACTTTGATTAATCGTCTGTACTTTCACATAAACCATCACTTTTTCTCCATCACTTACGGTTTGCTATATACAATTGTAACAAAAACTGTGGTTTTTTTTTTTTTTAGAGTAATGTTAGGACCATCAAAATTAACACAATTTTGTATCACAACTTACCATATAATAAATTGCGATCGGTAAAAATGTGTCTCCACTTGACCCGCTATCACACCTTCACGGATCACGACACGCGAAATGGCGAGTTTTAGCATAGAGTTCTGCCAATTTCAGTGATCTAGCATTATTTTATTTTTTTTAACGTATTTACGAAAATTTTTGACCTTTTACGGTTGGTTTTATTCCATGACACCTTTTATTATTCTTTTTGGACTAATAAAGGAATCATAATCAATAATCCAATAAGTAATGTAGCATATTAGCATCTAAACTCTTTTTTTATCGGATTGCTATCTTTGTGATATTGATCAGTAAAGTGTTCTTCAACAAAGCACACCCAAACTGGCCACACTTTGAAGAAAAAAAAAAAAAAATCGAAAACACAAACCCACCTTTACTCTCTCTTTGTTAGGGTTTTCGATTTTCACTCAAAGCTTTGTTTTTTCAGCCATGGATTCCGGCGACGAGATCAACATCTATAGCGACAATGAGGTCAACGATTATTACGGCGAAGATGCAAACAACAGTGACTGTAACTATGACTCGTTGATCAAAGAAGAGGATTTCGTGGATTCTGATTCCGATAGTCCTGTTGCTAGAAGGCCTCGTCTTGAAGGTCCTAGAGATCAAAACTACACGGTGTTGAAGCAATCAGATATACGTGAACGCCAAGAGAACACTATTGCAGAAGTTGCCACGGTTCTCTCTGTATCAAAAGCCGTCGCAACAGTTTTACTCCTTCACTATAATTGGAGTGCTGGTAAGGTTTACGAGGCATGGTTTTCTGACGAAGATCGAGTCAGAAAAAACCTGGGTTTATTACCCATCTTCAAATTTCCATTTGACAGTACTGAAGTCACATGTGGAATATGTTTCGATTCGTTCCCAACACGTGATGAAATTGTCTCAGCCGCATGTGGTCATCCTTATTGTGAAGAATGTTTTCGAGATTATATCAGGACTTCGATCAACGATGGTCCTGGATGTTTGATGCTGAGATGCCCCGACATGTCTTGTTCTGCAGTTGTTGATCGAGACATGGTGAATAGCTTGGTTTTTGAGGAGGAAAAGCAGAAGTATTCGACTTATCTGTACAGGTCTTATGTCGAGGAGAATAAGAAGATCAAGTGGTGTCCTGGTCCGGGTTGCCAGTACGCAATTGAGTTCGATGATAATCAAGGTTGGGATGTGACTTGTGCTTGTGATTTTAGTTTTTGTTGGAATTGTGTTGAGGATGCTCATCGACCAGTGGTTTGTGAAACTGTGGCTAACTGGATAGCGAAGAACCATGATGAGTCCGAAACCAAGACTTGGATATTGGCTCAAACAAAGCCTTGTCCCAAGTGTGCAAAGCCAATTGAAAAAAACGCAGGGTGTATGCACATGACATGCAATCCACCTTGTAATCATCAGTTTTGCTGGATATGTCTTGGTGATTGGCGTAATCATAGGAAATGTAACGGTTATAAGGAAGATAAGAAAAAAGAGGTAAAAAAGGCAAAGAGACATGTAAGGAAATACAATCATTACTATGAAAGATGGGCAGCTAATAACTTGTCAAGGCAAAAAGCTGTTTCAGACTTGCGTAAAGTGCTAACCGAGCAGATTGAGAAGCTTGGTGAGATGCATGGCAAAACCCAATTTCAGCTTGGGTTCATATTAGAGGCTTGGCAACAAATTGTTGAATGTAGAAGAGCGTTGAAGTGGACCTATGCATATGGGTACTATCTGCCTAGGGGTGAGAAGGCTAAGAAGCTGCTTTTCGAGTTTTTGCAAGGGGAAGCAGAAGCTGGTCTTGAAAGGCTTCATGGATATGCTGAGAAGGAAGTGAGGCAGTTTCTCATAGATCCTGAGGGATCAGTAAATTTCGAAGAGTTCGAGTTAAAGCTGAAGAGCTTAACAGGAATTACTAAAAATTACTTTGAGAAGCTGGTTAAAGCATTAGAGAATGGCCTATCAGAGGTGCAAACTTTCAAATAGCATTGGAATTGTGATCCGCCAACTCCTGGGAAAACGTAACTTGCGAGATGTGTCAAACGCACCAGTGAAAGACATTTCAGCATCTCTTTATGGTGAAGGGAAGCACTGTTACTATTTATTTAGGTTCTATCTATTTCCAAATTTAAATAATCTGTTTTAGATCCATTAAGTTGTTCTTTGTAATCTCTCATTGCTTTATCTATTCGATTATTGTTGATTTTAATGGTTTTACAATCTCTCTTTTAGGAGAGCAGAGCATCCCATGTTTTGAGATATGTGAACTCTCTAATTAGCCTTTTGGTTATAATTAGGTGAAAAGAATTTTTAATATGTGCGAATAGCACTACTCATAAATAGTGCATATAACATTGCTCATGAAAAATTAAAATGATTTATTTATTTATAGATAATTGTTGGAGAAACCTATAGATCGAGGTCTTAATTGAACTCACCAAAATCATAATCTTAATTATTAGTGAAACTTGCAAGGCTTTGCTTATGTAACCTACAAAAGGTTTAAGGGTAAGAGAAGAGAGAGTAATGTAGGGAAGACCAAAGTGAGGCAGACAAGTCGAGTTGTAAGTCTGAAAAACCAATGTGCCGCACCAATCTAGTGACCATCACCAGTAGCTTTTCAAATTGGCTCAAATTTTGTAAGATTCTATGTTGATGTTATTGTTGATTTTGTGTATTGTGAGATTATTGTATTTTCAAGTTTTTTATTATAATTTTCTTATTTTTCATACAAGTCAACCTCTTAAAAATGTTTCCCATAACATTTTTGAGAACAAGAAGCAATCAAACACCAGAAACAACCTTTTTTTTTACAATGATGTGGAATCTCACCAAGGTAAAGTCCTTTGGATGGTACTTCTAGAGAGTAAACCACGAATACACAACCATACATATCAAAATTGTGTATTTGCCAATTCAGAGAAATTCTTTGTAGAGATTGAACCTAGAATATTTGGGTATACAACTCATCCCAAGCCTCCAAATCACAAGGCTGCATCTTGATGGATCAAAAAACAAATTATTTTTCCAAAAATATGTTCACCTAATGAAAATATTTTACATTGCAACAAGCACATTCAATCATAGAATAGCACAAGAAAAAACTTGGTGTTTGAAAACTCCAATACGAAGTGCCATAAAAAGTACACTCTGGTCTCACTTCGGCCACATGAAGTCATTCTTGAATTAAGACTTTCCTTCTAAAGTCTTCCATTTGTGGTAAATGATATCATGGACTAGTAAGTCAATACCAAAGTAAATAATCCAATCTTTTCATTTTTTTTTCTCCGGTGATTAGCAGAAGCTCTCATTTTATAAAGAGCTCAGTTCTGTGAATACCCTTTACCCTATAGAGACGAAGAATTTCTAATGAACTTTTTTTTTTCTTGAGAAAGAATTTCTAATGAGCTTAGTTCCATGAATACCCTTTGACCCTTATAGAGATGAAGAATTACATGTAATATGCAATATTTGTTCAATTGATTTGTAAATGTACAAATTAGTAAACAAATTATGGTTGAATTAAACATTCACAATAAAAATTAACAACTTTTCCAATAATAAAAAATTATGTCACAATCAATATGACGAACGAATGTATCCAGATCTCTTCGAGTATCTATCTATTCTCTCATGTATATGCAATCCCTCTATTTCATCCTACACACACCAAGTTATTACAAGAAATAATTCCTTGGGACCTCAAGATGCTGGTAAGAAGTTTCAAATCCAAGATTTCATTCATATCATGAAACTTTAAAAACCACTAAGTCAACCATTTGATGTTAACCACTATAATTATTAAATTCAATACTTTTTGTTTAATTATGACCTAAATATGGTCAATTAGTTTTGTAAATCAAACTAACATAAAATACTCCTATGACATAATAATTAATTAAATTCAATGAATCCTAATACATTAGACTCCTATATTTCACAATTTTCAAATATCAAAATATAAATTAGGGAAATGTTAATGGATGCTTTAAGGACATTTATTAGTTAATCATTGTATGGAAGTTTTTATAAGGAAAAGAAAAAAAAATTAATATTTTGAATTTTTTTTCTATTTCTCATAAAAGCGATGTAAAAACTTTCTTAAAATAATTGGTTAAAAATTATTTTAAGGGTACTTGTTAACAAAATCTTATAAATTATAGAAAAATGACCTAATAATTATATATTTCGGGCAAGCAGGGTTTGCAACTATTTATAATTAAAAAAAAAAAACTTAAACAAACCCTAAGATTTTTTTCAAAACATTTTGTATACCTTCACTTTTTTTTTAACTAAAACATTTTTGTTTCGTTTACAAGAATTATAAAATTTATTATAGTACGATATAAAAAAATTTATAATTTTTACAACAATTATTCTACATGGTAGATTATAATTGATAGTATGTAATTTTATATAAACCAACATTTTTTCTTCACTACTTACATTTTGACATATAGTCAATTGTGACAAAAATTGTGATTTTATACGTAGACATAGAATTTTTAACCTTTTACTATTGGTTTTATTCCCCCGGTGACTTTTTAATATTATTTTTTTGGACTTATAAAGGAATCATAATCAATAATACCAATAAGTAATGTAGTATATTAGCATCTAAACTCTTTTTCAATTGGGCTTCTATTTTTGTGAAGTAATCTTTCACTCCTTTTGTCAGGGATTTTGATCAGGGGCAAATACAACTTACTTACTTGTGGTTTGATTGAAATTTAAGTTGTTTATCTATGGTTTAAAATTTGACACTTTACCCACTTGATATTTAACCAAAATTTAAATTGCTTACTTGTGGTTTAAAATTCTATGATGCAAGTGTTTTGATGAATAGTTTTTGATCTTATTTGATCTTGTATTTTTATGTTTTTAGTGTTTTTAGAGGAGGGGGATATAAAAGGGGGAGCAAAATTACATATTTAGCTCAGTTTTTAACAAAGTTGGGTTATAGAAATCTAACTCTGCTAGCTTTTTTTTTTTTTTTTTTTGAAGAAACTCAGTTAACCTAAAGTGTGAAATTTCAAACCATATGTAGGCAATTTAAATTTTGGCCAAATAACAAGTGAGTAAATTGTAATTTGCCCTTGAATCGATAAAATATTCTTCAATAAAGTACAACCAAAGTGGCCAAACACAAACACAAACACAAACACAAACACAAACCTAAACACAAACCAACCTTTACTCTCTCGTGATTTTTTTTTTTTAAATAACTATAAAATCCAAACTATTTTATTAGTTAGCTAAGGTTTGAAACTATTTTGGTATCTAACAAATCGAGCCTTCTGAACTCGATTTCAGATCAGCCCAGACCACTCAAAACATCACTCAAACTTACACGGATTTTTTTTCTTGTTCTTCCTTTCCTTTTTTTCTCCAAATGCCGTCCCACTCTCCACTTCCAAGCCCTAAAAACCCATGAACAAATCAAATCCAAAACAAATCAAACCCACTCTCCACTGGAGCGGCAGCGAGAAACCTCACGTCCGATCGGATTTGGAGAAGAGGGTCCCTCAAGTGAGGTTGATTTTTGTCTCCATTGATTGCCAGCTTCAGTCAACCCTTGCATAATCTGAGATAGAGTCTACAACATGCTAGTAACAACATCCAACTTTTGGTGAATAGCATAGGGTTCTTGATCATGTTGGTCTGAAGTTTGGGAGAGATTATGAATCTTATCATTTAGAGCAGAAATAGATCGAGTCTTTGTCATGGTGGCAGAGAGTGGCTCTAATACCAATTGATAAGAATCACCTTATTCCTATCCAAATAAGAAGAAACAGGGGATTGAAGGAAGAATGGAACAATGAGTGATTAGAGAGAAAAGAAATAGAGATTAAGAAGAAGAAGGAAAGACACAGAAATTGCATTAGATTTTCTCATTCATACCCACATCTAGAACCTTCATTCCTTTTATACCTGACCC
Organism: Lithocarpus polystachyus; assembly: GCA_033629205.1. Classification (NCBI taxonomy): domain Eukaryota; kingdom Viridiplantae; phylum Streptophyta; class Magnoliopsida; order Fagales; family Fagaceae; genus Lithocarpus; species Lithocarpus polystachyus. The sequence continues at coordinate 7,951,920 of CM066163.1, read as the reverse complement.
TAACAGAATTGTATTGATACATGGGCATTTCCTATAACTGCTACTAACTAACTAACTAACTAACTAACAACCCCATCCCTCAATAGCTAATACCTATTATGACTATCCCTTAACTAACTACACAATGACTTAGACCCCTATACATGGTAGCAGCACCCTCTTATCCAAACGCAGCAGCCTTTGGCCACGTCCACACTCCACGCACCAGTCATCAGCACGCCCCGCTCCAGTCATCAGCACCCCACGCACCAACAGCATCCAATTCACCAGAGCACTCCTATCACTCATCGACCAGTGGTTTGTGAAACAGTGGCTAATTGGATAGGGAAGGACCATGATGAGCCTGAAACCAAGACTTGGATATTGGCTCAAACAAAGCCTTGTCCCAAGTGTGCAAAACCAATTGAAACAAACGTAGGGTGTATGCACTTGACATGCAATCCACCTTGTAATCATCAGTTTTGCTGGATATGTCTTGGTGATTGGCGTAAGTATAGGAAATGTAATGGTTATAAGGAAGATAAGGAAAAAGAGGTAAAAAAGGCAAAGAGAAATGTAAAGAAATACAATCATTACTATGAAAGATGGGCAGCTAATAACTTGTCAAGGCAAAAAGCTATTTCAGACTTGCGTACAGTGCTAACCGAGCAGATTGAGAAGCTTAGTGAGATGCATGACAAAACCCAAATTTAGCTTGTGTTCATATTAGAGGCTTGGCAACAAATAGTTGAATGTAGAAGAGTGTTGAAGTGGACCTATGCATATGGATACTATCTGCCTGAAGGTGAGAAGGCTAAGAAGCTGCTTTTCGAGTTTTTGCAAGGGGAAGCAGAAGCTGGTCTTGAAAGGCTTCATGAATATGCTGAGAAGGAAGTGAGGCAGTTTCTCAAAGATCCTGAGGGATCAGTAAATTTCGAAGAGTTCGAGTTAAAGCTGAAGAGCTTAACAGGAATTACTAAAAATTACTATGAGAAGCTGGTTAGAGCATTAGAGAATGGCCTACCAGAGGTGCAAACTTTCATAGAGTATTGGAATTGTGATCTGTGTACTTTTGCCAATTCCTGGAAAAACGTAACTTGCGAGATGTGTCAAACGCACCAGTGAAAGACATTTCAGCATCTCTTTCTGGTGAAGGGAAGCACTTTTACTATTTATTTAGCTTCTATCTATTTCCAAATTTAAATAATCTATTTTAGATCCATTAAGTTGTTTTTTGTAATCTGTGATTGCTCTATATAGTATATATCTACCCGACTATTGTTGATTTTAATGGTTTTACAATCTCTCTCTTTTTGGGGAGCATCAGTGTTTTGAGATATGTGAACTCTCTAATTAGTCTTTTGGTTGTAATTAGGTGAAAAGAATTTTTGACATGTGCGAATAGCATTACTCATAAATAGTGCATTTAGCATTGCTCATGAAAAATTAAATTAAAAAGATTTGTTTTAATTCTAGATAATTGTTGGAAAAACCTATAGATTGAGGTCTTAATTAAACTCACCAAAATCACCATCTTAATTATTAGTGAAACTTGCAAGGCTTTGCTTATATAACCTACAAAAAGTTTCAAGGGTAAGACTAGAGAGTAATGTACTGGAGACCAAAATGAGGAAGACAAGTCGAGTTGTAAGTCTGAAAAACCAATGTGCCGCACCAATCTAATTACACCATCACCAGTAGCTTTTCAAATTGGCTTAAATCTTGTAAGATTCCATTTTGATGTTATTGTTGATTTTGTGTATTGTGAGATCATTGTATTTTCAAGTTTTTTTATTATAATTTTCTTATTTTTCATACAAGTCAAACCCCTAAAAATGTTTCTCATAACATTTTCAAGAACAAGAAGTAATCAAACACCAGAAACAACTTCTTTTTTTACAATGACATGAAATCTCATTAAAGTAGAGTCCTTTGGATGGTACTCCTGAAGAGTAAACCACGAATACACAACCCCACACACCAAAATTGTGTATTTGCTAATTTAGGGAAATTCTTTGTGGGGTCGAATCTAGAATATTTGGGTATACAATTCATCTTGAGCCTCCAAACATCTAGGCTGCATCTTGATCACCTAATGAAAATATTTTACATTCAAACAAGCACATTCAATCATAGAATAGCACAAGAAAAAACTTGGTGCTTGACAACTCCAATACAAAGTGCCATAAAAAGTACACTTTGGTCTCACTTTGGCCACATGAAGTCATTCTTGAATAAAGACTTTCCTTTGAGAGTCTTCCATTTGTGGTAAATGATAAAAATGGACTACTAAGTCAATACCAAAGTAAATATTTCAATCTTTTCAAGTTGATTAGCAAAAGCTCTCATTTTATAATGAGATCAGTTCCGTGAATACCCTTAACCCTATAGAGATGAAGAATTTCTTATGAGCTTAGTTCCGGGAATACCCTTTTACCCTTATAGAGATGAAGAATTACATGTAATATGCAATATTTTGTTCAATTGATTTGTAGATTTACAAATTAGTAAACAAATTATGGTTAAATTAAACATTCACAATAGAAATTAACAACTTCTCCAATAAAAAATAAAAATAAATTATGCAATCAATATGATAAACGAATATATTCTGACCTCTTCCAGTGTCTATTTTTTCAGGTACTATGCAATCCCTCGGTCCTACACACACTAAGTTATTATAATAAATAATCCCTTGGAGCCTCAAGATGTTGGTAAAAGGTTTCAAATCCAAAATCTCATTCATATCATGAAACTTTAAAAAACAACTAAGTAAACCATTTGATGTTAATCAATATAATTTATAAATTCAATACTTTTGTTTAATTATGACTTAAATATGGTCAATTAATTTTGTAAAATCAAACTAACATAAAATATTCCTATAACATAAATAATTACTAATTAAATTCGATGAATCCTAAAATATGAGATTCTTGTATTTCACAATCTTCAATAATGAAAAATTATATCACAATCAATATGATGAACAAATGTATCCAGATCTCTTCAAGTATCTAACTATTACTTCAGGTATATACAATCCCTCCATCTCATCCCACACATACCAAGTTATTACACGGAATAATTCCTTGGGACCTCAAGATGCTTGTAAGAAGTTTCAAATCCAAGATTTCATTTATATCGTGAAACTTTAAAAACCACTAGGTCAACCATTTGATGTTAATTAATATAATTATTAAATTCAATACTTTTGTTTAATTATGACCTAAATATGGTCAATTAGTTTTGTAAATCAAACCAACATAAAATATTCCTATAACATAAATAATTAATTAAATTCAATGAATCATAATATATTAAATTCCTGTATTTCCCATTTTTTAAATATCAAAATATAGATTAGGAAAATGTAAACGGATGCCTTAATGGCATTTATTAGTTAATCATCGTATGAAAGTTTTTATAGGAAAAGAAAAAAAAATTAATATTTTGACAATTTTTTCTATTTCTTATAAAAGTGATGTAAAAACTTTTCTAAAATAATTTGTTAATAACTATTTTAAGGATACTCGTTAACAAAATCTTATAAATTATAGAAAATGACCTTAATAATTATATATTTCGGGAAGTAGTGTCTACAGCTATTTATAATTTTATATAAAAAAAACTTAAATATATCCTAAGATTTTTTTCAAAACATTTTGTATACCTTCACTTTTTTTTTTTAAGTAAAGCGTTTTTGTTTCGTACAAGACTAGTACATATAATTCTAGTATGATATAAAAAAAAGTTTATAATTTTTGCTACAATTATTCTACATGACAGATTATAATTAATAATCTGTTCTTTTATATAAAACATCACTTTTTCTTTACTACTCATAGTTGACACATAGTCAATTATGATAAAAATTGTGATTTTATATGTAGTCATAAAATTTTTAACCTTTTAGAGCATTGACAGCAGTGGAGCTAAAAATTTAGCTATTTAGCACCACAAAAAGTTATTTTATCTATTTTACCTATATATATGCTGTAATAGTGGATCTATTTTAGCTTTCAACACAATAACATAATATAAACATCATAATAAAATAAAATATCTATTACAATAAAATAATATATCCACTACACACAACCATCACAACCACACACAACCAGGTAGGGAATAGAATTATTTATTTATTTATTTAGCTTTAAGCTACAGTATACATCTATAGATGTGCAGCAATAAAGCTAAAAAAAAATAGTTTTAGTTTCACTGTATTGTTATTTTTGTGTTTTAATAAAGTTAAAATAATTAAATAACTTTTTAGCTCTGCTGTTAGCGGTGCTTTTACTGTTGATTTTATTCCCACGGTGACTTTTTAATATTCTTTTTTTGCACTAGTAAAGGAATCATAATCGATAATACCAATAAGTAACGTAGTATATTAGCATCTAAACTCTTTTTCAATTGGGCTGCTATTTTTGTGAAGTAATCTCACACTCCTTTTGTAAGGGATTTTGATCAGTATAGTGCTCTTCAACAAAGTACACACCCAAACTGGCCAAACACAAACCCAAACCCAAACACCATCCCACCTTTACTCTCTCTTGTTAGGGTTTTCGATTTTCACTCAAAGCTTTGATTTTTAAGCCATGGAGTCCGGCGACGAGATCAACATCTGTAGCGACAATGATTTCAACGATTATTACGGCGTAGATGCAAACAACACTGACTGTAACTATGACTCGTTGATCAAAGAAGAGGACTCCATGGATTCTGATTCCGATAGTCCTGTTGCTAAAAAAAGGCCTCGTCTTGAAGGTCCCCCAGACCGAAACTACACGGTGTTGAAGCAATCAGATATACGTGAACGCCAGGAGAACACTATTGCAGAAGTTGCCACGGTTCTCTCTGTATCAAAAGCCGTCGCAACAGTTTTACTCCGTCACTATAATTGGAGTGCTGGTAAGGTTCACGAGGCATGGTTTTCTGACGAAGATCGAGTCAGGAAAAACTTGGGTTTATTACCCGTCAAGTGTGGAATATGTTTCGATTTGTTCCAAACACGTGATGAAATTGTCTCTGCCGCATGCGGTCATCCTTATTGTGTCGAATGTTTTCGAGGTTATATTAGGACTTCGATCAACGATGGTCCTGGATGTTTGATGCTGAGGTGCCCCGACATGTCTTGTTCTGCGGCTGTTGATCGAGACATGGTGAATAGTTTGGTTTCTGAGGAGGAAAAGCAGAAGTATTCGACTTATCTGTACAGGTCTTATGTCGAGGAGAATAAGAAGATCAAGTGGTGTCCTGGTCCGGGCTGCGAGCACGCAATTGAGTTCGATGATAATCAAGGTTGGGATGTGACTTGTGCTTGTGATTTTAGTTTTTGTTGGAATTGTGTTGAGGATGCTCATCGACCTGTGGATTGTGAAACTGTGGCTAATTGGATGGCAAAGAATGATGATGAGTCTGAAACCAAGACTTGGATATTGGCTCAAACAAAGCCTTGTCCCAAGTGTGCAAAACCAATTGAAAAAAACGAGGGGTGTATGCATATGACATGCCATTCACCTTGTCGTTATCAGTTTTGCTGGATATGCCTTGGTGATTGGCATAATCATATCAACTGTAATGGTTATAAGGAAGACAAGAGAAAAGAGGTAGAAGAGGCAAAGAGACATGTACAGAAGTACAATCATTACTATGAAAGATGGGCAGCTCATAACTTGTCAAGGCTAAAAGCTGTTTCAGACTTGGGTAGAGTGCAAACCGAGCAGATTGAGCAGCTTAGTGAGATACATGGCAAAACCCAAATTGAGCTGGGGTTCATAGCGGAGGCTTGGCAACAGATAGTTGAATGTAGAAGAGTGTTGAAGTGGACCTATGCATATGGGTACTATCTGCCTGAGGCTGAGGATGCTAAGAAGCAGCTTTTCGAGTTTTTGCAAGGGGAAGCAGAGGCTGGTCTTGAAAGGCTTCATGGATATGCTGAGAAGGAAGTGAGGCAGTTTCTTAACGCTGATGAGAGATCAGTAAATTTCGAAGGGTTCGAGTTAAAGCTGAAGAGCTTAACAGGAGTTACCAAAAAATACTTTGAGAAGCTGGTTAGAGCATTAGAGAACGGCCTATCAGAGGTGCAAGAAGCTGGCAAGAGTGATATGGAAGAGCATTGGTATTGTGAACGGTGTACTTTTGCCAATCCCTGGGAAAATGTAACTTGCGTGATGTGTCACATGCACCAGTGAAAGACATTTCAGCATCTCTTTGTGGTGAAAGGGTAGCACTGGTACTGTAAATCTAGTTTGTCTATTTCCAAGTCTAAATAATCTATTGTAGATCCATCAAGTTGTTCTCTGTAAAGCCGCATTGGTCTATTTCTCCGATTATCATTTGACTTTTTTAATGGTTTTACAATCTATCTTTTCGGAGAACATCTCATGCTTTGAGATATGTGAACTCCCCAATTAGGCTTTTGGTTGTATTTAGGTGAAACTAATTTTTATCTCCTCTATTACAATTTCCATGTATGCTCTGTTTGTACAATTTTGTTTAATTAGTTGTTTGTCCTCTCACCTTCACTTTCTTCTTCAAATTAAGGACGAAGATAAGTTATATTTATGTACCATTACAGAGCAAGTTATATATATGTGCAGATACAGTACAAATACGTGCATAGCATTGCACATGAAAAAAAAGATTTGTTTATTTTAATTTTAGATAATTGCTTTGAAAAACCTATAGATCGAGGTCATATTTAAACTCATCAAAATCATCATCTTAATTATTAATGAAATTTGCAGGGTTTTCTTATTTACATTCCAAAAGTTTAATGGGTAAGAAAAGAGAGAGTAGTGGAGACCAGAGGAAGGTAAGTCGATTATCATATACAGAGACTCATGCCCACCCAATTTTTTGCAATTATTTTATACCCTAGTAATGTAATGATTTTTGTTTTGTTTATATGTTTTCACTATCCCTAGTAATGTAAAGATATTCACGAGTCACCAGTAAGTAAAATAATGATGTTCCAAGGATATATGTAATTTTCTTTTTTTAGAAGACTCTGTCACAGGTAATGTAATTTAATGATATATGATGTTCCAAGGATATATGTAACATACCTGAAACAAAACTCTCATAATTTATAAGGACAAAACTTAAGAACAATCTATTCATTATTAACAATCTATTCATTATTGTGCCTTAGTTTCCCAATTAAACTCAACTATAGATTAGTACAAAAATCCTGGTCCTTGAGAATGCCAATAGAATGGGACATGTAAAATACACTCTGTTCTCAGTTGTGGCCACATGAAGTCATTCCTGAATGAAGGTTTTGGATACCTAATAAAAAATTTCCTTTCAAATTCTTCCATCTGTGGGAAATGATAAAGAAATGGACTACTGAAGTCAATTTAACTACCAAAGTAAAGAATTCAATCTTTTCAAGTTGATTAGCAAAAGCCTCAAAAAAGCATTTAAATTTTATTACTCTCATTTCTAAACAAAGACCCTACAAAGGCTTCATATAGTTATAGTTATGAAAATACTACCAACTTTTACAGTTTTGCCACCAAATTCATCATAAATACAGAACTTTCAACTCTTGCAATTTACAACCCCACTATAAGGTTGTACCCCCACCATCTGACATAAGAGATGCAGCAGCAGCAGCAGCAGTTGGAACAACCCCTGTTGAAATTCCCGGTTTTGACAAATGCAGGAGCCTGAAAAATAAATGCCAGAAGTTCCCAGATGTTACTGTCGGACCAAAAAGTTAAGTGCTACAAAATTTCAGGAAAGGCAAGTTCAACCTTGATCTTTATTATTATCATTTTTTTCAGTAGTTACAAGGGAGGGTGTATTCAAACCCAGGATGTCTTTTTAACATCAAGAGGTGTCAATCAGTTGAGTTACAAGGCTCATGGCAAGTTCAACCTTGATCTTGGTTATCCTAACCTTTTTTTTTTTTTTTGGTTGATAAAGTTGATTATCCTGACCTAACAGATGTCCAGAACCACATAATCTAAAAGCATATCATAAATGCCATGCCAAAGATTTTCTCATAAACCACTATTTAAATTTTAAACTATGCTGAAAAGTTCAGACCCCACCACCCCCCCCCCCCCCCCCCAAACTATTGAAATATATATGCGCTAGAGGGTGATGACCCAATTGTCCCTTTAAAAGAATAGAAGTTCATGGACTGAGTAATCTGGCCAGTTAATAAGTGTACACCAGTGGTCCTAGGCTTAAAATGCAATATGCAGGGTGGCTAAGCGTAGCAAGCTTCCTAACTATGCATTTTAAGAGTGATAAAAGCTCTTACGGTGCAAGATATTCACAGAAAGATGACACTGCAGAAACAACTTCAGTATAATTTTCAGCAGATGCGGGGGCTGTCACTTCAACCATCTGTATACCCGGAGTTACAGGCACTGCCTCATCAGTTGCATGTAGTTTCAGCATCTTATTAACTGAGGACACAGTAACAGTGATTTGAGCACCCCTTTGAAAATGAAAGGCAAATCCCACTCTTAGCAGCTCATGGTCTAACTTGTAGCCTAGTGCATAAAATAAGCGGAGCACATTCTTGCTGACTTTGCTTTCCACCATGGTCCTTACTAGAACTGAAATTTGCTCAGCACCTGCACCCCTCATTGCACCTCCTATATGTCTAACGGTCCTACAAAATTTATTTTTTACACTCAAGCACAATAATACGCACAGGATCAAACACAAACACACATACAAAATTTAATAAACATGATGGGAAGGGGAAAGATCCAAGTTTTACCATGTGGGTTCAGGCTGCTCAAGATCACATAAGAGTCGAACCTCTGAAGCTACAACCCCTAAAAGAAAAAGAACACAGAAAAAAGAAATAAAGGAAAGAGAACTAAGGAAAGGGAGAGAACTTCTAAACCCATTGATATGCTTTTTATTTGAACTACCACTAATAAGGAGTCAGATAACAAACATCCTCAGAAAATCATGACAGGATCTTAATTATGTATAAAAACTTACTTATCGGGGGGTGGGGGGAATTACATATAAAATTTGGTCATATTTAGTATGCATCTATATATGTAGATGACCAAGGTAAGCTTTCACACCCCAATTCTTTTTCTCTTTTGTTTTCTTTCATAGTTAGGTGGCTGGGTAACCAACAATGACCTTAGCCACCCTGCTTATTGCATTTTAAGCATGACATGAAACATATTAAAAAATAATAAACAATAAAGATCAACTTATGTGTCGCACCTAACTTTCACGGGAGAAATTCATTGCCTTCAAAATTGTATCAAAACTTCGTAACATGGAACCTAAATGAGCAATAAATATGAACCAAGAATAGAGTTTCAAAGTGAAAGAATCAAATAGGTGACCAATATGGGTCAACATTGTATCAAATAACCACTGAAGGATATTTCATTGCCTTCAGTATAGGCTTACAAAAGGTTAAGGACCTATTCCAAGTTGACCTGATTAGTTTGTCGCATGAATTATCAAAGCTTGACCTAGACACACAGCTCCATATCAGAAAGAAATATACATACATAAACTCACCAAGGTTTGGGCCACTTTTAAGGCATATTTCATGGATCCTCAAGCGTTCTTTAAGAACACCACAAAGACCCTGAAGAAGAATTTCGAGGGCCTCAACATGCTGCAAAATGTAAATCATGTTTAAGACAACTTGAAATACCATCGAACCCTTTTTTTTCCAAAATTAAAAAATAGAGAAATGATTAAAAAAATCTTTTGAAGGGTCAGCAAAAAGAAAATAGGAGCTGATAATCATCATCGGCAAGTCATGGACATTAAAAATGATTTTAATTATATAACAAATAAAATAAAGGACCAACAAAAGGACTTATCAAAAAAAAGAAAAAAGAATAATTACATGTTATCCACCTGTGGTTTGGCCTAATTTCATTTTGCCATTTGTGGTCTGAAAATTGTCACTTTACCCACCTTGTCATTTGTAGTTTAACTCCATTACACAGCCATAACTTCCACCTCACTCTTTTCCGTTATAAAAACACATTTTAACACTAAAACTTAACTTAAAACGAATCAAACGCCTCTATCTAAATATTTTCACTCACCTTGTCACCCAAAAACGGAAACCCCCCCCCCCCCCCCCCCCCCCCAAAAACCTACATTGGCTGCAAAATGGATAAAGCTTTCCAAGTGAGGCATAAAGCAAATTGGTTTCCCCTTACCAGGTCCCACAACAAGCTCATTATTGCTCTTTTATATGTTTGTGTGTGTGATTTTTGAAGGGTCGGATTGTGTTGGTGAGGACTTTGTACATTTGGAAAAGAGAGGCTAAGAAAATTGAGTGTTGTCGTAGAACAAGCTTGACCTACAGTTACAAACACTACGAAATGGGTTGTGATAATGTTTCTCATAGAGAAAATGAGCTTCGCTTACAAGAAGCATCATCTATTATTGGTTTTAGCAAGAGATTTAAGATTCCTAAAAAGTTTTTTAATGACTGATTAAGTATAGTCGTAGATTGTTTCTCTTATTTTTGTGACAAGATAAGAGAAAGTTCTTGTACAGAGGCTGTTCGATCTGTTTTAAGTTATTTTGTAAATTTAAAAAGTGTTTTCTAACAGAAAAGAGTGAGGTGGGTTATGGCTGCGTAATGGAATTAAACCTTAGGTGGGTAAAGTAACAACTTTCAAACCACAAATGGCAAAGTGAAATTGAGCCAATCCAGAGGTGGGTAATATGTAATTATCCCAAAGAAAAATAAAGGACTAACAAAAGGAGGTAATTTAAGTTTTGCAACATAGAATGTTAGTAGGCCAACAAACTCAATTTGTTTAAATTTGAATATAAGCTCTTCAATCTCTAGATTCTCTACAAAGCTTAAGCACGTCCCATACAATGCAAAAGTTACACCAATTATATTGATAAACAAGACAATGTATTGAACCCAAACCAAAACCAATGGTGTGTGACATTCTACAGGAACCTTCCATTTTGAGCCAACAACAGAGTGGTTTACTTTTGCCCCTTCTTTCTTTCTCTAGCAAGAGATTGAAATAATTGAGAACTGCACCTTGATTTTTTTTTTTGGATAAGTGAGTTTTGGTCCCCATGAGAGATTCAAATTAATGACTTCCACTTGATGAGGCATGATCCCCAACCTTGCTACCATTTAGGGCGAGCATTGCATTTAGAATTAAGAGAAATTTCAGAAATATTTAACCTATGAAACATAGATTACCCATACCTCAAAGTTACATATGGTAGCTTCAAATTTCAGAATACTTACAGCAAAAATTTTCTCGAGTTTTCCAACACCACCAGTAGCCCGAATGTTGTATTAATTATAAACTTAAAGTTAGAATATGATTTTGTCTATTGTAAGGAACCCTTTTTCTTGGTAATTTATTGCTCTCTTTTTTTGGGAGAAAGGGGGGGAGGTTCCTAAGGAGCAACAGGACTCAGTTTGTAAATCATCCTACTACCTCTCTTTTGGAATTGCACATAACATTCTACTACACCTTGTGCATATAGTATTTGAATACATGAGGTTACAATCACCAAAAGTAGATTAGAGTATATCACAGCCTATTTAAGTGTAAAGAAGCCTAAGCGAAAATTGACATCAACATCTCCCCATAGAGGCGGGGTTATAACTTGAAGTTTCAACGACTTCAGGATCTCACGATGATCTTAAAGTAAGATACTTCTACCAATCAATGAATTCAAATCAAGACAGTGTTGCTAAGTGGTTATAGCATGCTCATTCTTTAAATTAGTACAAATACGTATCCATTTCCCCACTTGAACAACTTCATCATCCTCTACACTACTAAAAGTCAATACAACAACAACCAACCATTAGTCCCAAGATTTGGGGTGGGTTATGGATTCTCAACAAACTATTCAACATCAGTCAAATGTATTATTCTTTTCCCCCAATCTATTATATTTGAAGTCATACGCCCTGTTACTTCCCTAATTGGCATAATATATGTGTCAACTAAAACTTTTTTATACCTATGTTGTTACATAAATTGTTAGAAAATAGATGAGAATAGAAGTTTAAGGCACACCTATAAATGGGCAAAACACTATAAGCATTCAAAAACGAAATCAATGCAAAAATCACAAGGAACAATTAGAAAGAAAGGGACCCTTTTTTTTTATTTTGAAAATGTACCTGTGTCTCTATAATTCCCTGAACCACGCACTCCATCCAAATTAGCTTTAAGTTAATATCTCCAGCAAATTCCTAACCCATTAAGACAATCAAGAATTGGAGAATAAATTTCATAACAAAGTCAGAAATCCGAACCTACACTATCAAAAGTGATGGGTATATTATCAACTTACATTATGCTAGATTATTCCGAATTCAACATGTATAAACATGAATCGAGCATTTTTAGATTGTGAGGAAATTTAGAAGAAGAAAAAAAATATACCTTAGTTTTTCAATGTGGTGCCAAGCCTGGGGGGCTAGCTCCTAGCTCCTAGCTCCGGTAAGATGACCGGAATTTGGCCACCGGAGGAGAGTTGGGGTAGGCGGTGGTGGTGGTGGTGGGTGACCGAACTGTGAAGGCGGAGAGTAGAGAGAGAAAGAGGACAAAAGATAAGAGTACGGTGGACAGACACAAGTACTTATTTTATTTTCCTCTGTGTTTTATTTATTTATTTATTTTCGGCGACACGATGTCGTTTTTTCTTTGTGGGCACAGAGAGAGAGAGAGAGAGAGAGAGAGAGAGAGAGAGAGGGTAGGAGAAAAAAGTGTGGGATTTTAATTGCAGCAAGTTTGAATCCAAGGTTTAAATTAAAATGAAACCAAAATTTTGAGAGAATTCACATAATTTATACACACACATATATATATATATATATATATACGCGCATCACATCATATCATATCATATCATAAACTTACTATATAATAAAAGTTGAGCTCATATCATAAACTTACTATATAATAAAAGTTGAGTTTAGAAGTCATGGTTGCGTCAAACAACTACTCTCTCTAATTAGTAAATTAATTTTATATTATTTGTTAAGATATATTCCCTCAAATTAAAGGATAATATTTAACAAGCATTTAATTTAAGTAAAACTTTATTATTTAAATTTCAACAGATTTAAATTCTATTCAAACTTCTTCTCAAAAAAAAAAAAAAAAAATTGTTCAAACTAAAACTCTATTATAAAAAATTATAAACTTAAGCCCTTGTTTGGGAGGAAGGAAAGAAATGAAATGAAAATGAAAATGAATGAAAAAAAATAATTTTAGAATAATTTTCCATTCTCTTGTTTTAGAGTTTTAATAGAGGGAATAATGTAAAGTTCATTCCCTTATTTTGGAGTTTAAGTGAAGAGGGAATGGAATGTGTAGGAATGAATACTCATTCCTCTTTATTCATTCAAAATCTCAAATTTTTATTCCTTCCAAAATTGGGAGAAATTAGATAAAATGGAATTAGATTTAATGATTTTTTTACAAAAACTCCCAAAATACCCTTATATATTTAACTATTTATTTTAAAATATGAGTCTAATAATAATATTGTTATAAAATAATTTCATTAATTTTTCTCTATGTTACTCCCAAATAAAATTACTTACCTTTTCTATTCCATTCTCTTATCCCAAGCGAAGATCCCAAACAACAATCTATATTTTCTTTCTAATTTTTTTTATTTAAAAAAACCAAATTTTGACTTCAACTCCAACTAAAAGTCTATTATCAATATTTTAAAAACAACTAATTAGTAAATTAATTTTATACATTTAAATTTCAACAAATTTAAATTCTATTTAAACTAAAAGTCTATTATAAAAAATTCTAAACTTAAATCCTTGACAACAACTTACATTTTCTTTCTAAAAAAAAAACAATATTTTGACTTCTACTGTAACTAAAAGTCTATTATTAAAATTTTAAGAATAACTAATTATTAAATTAGTTTTATATTATTTGTTATGATATTGTAAGGACCACTTTCGGGCTTTCAGCCAAAAGGTAAATGAACTTAAGCTCAAGAAGCCCAAAACAATAAATTTGTAGAGAATGGGTTGAAAAATTGGGTTTTGATAAATCAGACAAACATCAAAGTAGATTCAGATGACAAATGAATGACATTAGACAGATTTATGTTTGAAGAAAATCGTCCTCGGCATAATCTGAGAATATCTATTCTTATTTATTCCTATCAGGTTCAATTACAAAGTCTGCTCTTAATGCTACAGTATTTTTCCCTTAGTTTCTCCAATTTCCTCTTTCACTGCTGCCTCCTTCTTTTATACTCTCTTTCCCTTTCCTCTTTTTGCTCCACGTGCATGTCAGATAGTTGGTGTTAATACTTGTCCCATCAGCATCGCCCATAAGTCTTTATGTAGTGGCTGTAAAGCTGATATCCACTGTTTAGGTATCACCTCCACATTAATGCGGCTAGAGAGTTAGCTGCTGTGTATTTAATGCGGAGGCAGCAACTTTCTCTTTAGATATTTTAGGACTTCTCCCTGTCTGATATTTTTGTAATGATTATCCGCACCAACAGAGCTTCTTGGAATGTTACTTGGGTCGATAGGCTACCTCTTCGAACCTCAGTTTTGGCTAGCCGAGGAGGTGTTTGTCCTCGGCCCATCTTGTTGAGCCATTATGACCAAAACTAATTTCTTTATTTACTAAAACAGTCTCTTCTGACATAGATTCCTCATCCTCAAACAAACCCTAGTCCTTAACTTGGGCTACAGGCCCAATATACAAATGTATAATGAACTCCTAGGCCTAATAACCCTACAATAGCCCCTCGAGATTCTTCTTTCTTGGTCCTTGGGAAAGGAGGATTTCGATGTCAATATATTTGCTCTGTGCCTATTTCGTCCCACTTTTGCTTACGAAGACGCCTTTTTAATTGCCCAAGGCACGCTCTTGGTGCTACGGCACTAGAGATGTGTCTTTATTAAATTCTTACGGCTCCCTGCCCCCCACGTTCTGCGGTGGGATGCGAATCCAACAGTTGAGGATTTCGTTGGGAATTGAGCGGGAATTTTCCTGCTCCCAGCTTTCTCCTTGGTATAAATACCTCGTAAATCAATCATTCACCTTATCTTAGCATTCATTTTGTTTCAGTGCACATACACTGAACTTACCAAACTTCCCAAATCACTTGCGTCCTTTCAAATACAAAAAGCCTGTCCGAGGTCATTTCCCCTCTTTCTGTAAGTTTTTTTAGACCTTTACTTTTGTTTTTCCATATATTTTTCCTTTCTCTGTGCTTTTCTCATTCTCGGTCTCATTTTTTTCTCTCAATATTCTTAGTTCCCCTCAAACCTTTCTAGAAATAGATAGATTCAAGACCTGGTAGACTCCGAGGAGACCATAGAGAGCTTTAGAGCTTTATATAAGATCCCACCAAGGGTGTTTATTAAGTACTGTAAGGAGGATGAGTGGCACGAAAAAAGACAAGAGGGAGAAGTGGTAATCCTAATGATTGCCTTTATAGAGGGTAGGATGAGGATTCCTATGGATATTGTTACTAGGGACTATCTTAGGGCTCATAGGTTAGCTCTTACTTAATGTGCCCCAAACATGTTTAGAATACTAGGGAGTGTAGATGCTCTTAACGAAAAAATGGGTTTAGGCCTGACCCACTATGATGTCAAATGGGTTTATAACCTACACCATCTAAAGGGGCAGGAGTACTACTTAAAATCAAGGTACCCCGAGGTTAGGCTGATCTAATGCCTCCCCGAATCTAACAAGGGGCTGAATAAAGATTTTTTGATTGTATCAAGGGAGTGGCATGATGGCCTCCCCTGCACGACGAGGGAAGGGCAACCAGGTAGGGCTTTAGGTTTTAGAAGATTTATTTTAAAATCATCTTGTTACCCTTGATTTATGCCACTTCTGATCCCAACAACTCTCCATGTTTTTGTTTCTTTGATGATTTTGCAGATAGGTACGCCACCGAACCAAATTTTAGTCTGGTCAACAAGGACAGCCTAGACAAAATTCTTAAGGCCGAGGTATTTATAAGCAAAGACGGTCAACTACGAGCAGCTCACTTGATCTTAGGATACAAGCCGATCTCGTCCAGTTTTCAGGCGCCTAAGTGCGTCATAAAAGCCAACGACCCTCGCCTGCACTAGATAAGCGTCGATGTCCCCGGCTTTCTCCTTCTTGAGGGCACTCCTATCCTAGAAGGCACCCTCGTCACTCAACCTATCCCAGAAGGCGTCCCCAAAATAGCCTTCTCACTTCCTCACACCACTAGTGAAGCTACCTCCTCTTAACCTACCAACAAAGAGGAAGGCGAAGAAGAAGGAGAAAAGGAAAAAGAAGTGGTAGACGTCTCAGACTCGGACGACTTCTACAAGGTTTTCAATGAACCTTTGTCTTCTGAGACTTCATTAGGTGACCTCGGCCTTACTTCCTCAGCCCAGCTCAGCCAACACCAAAGGGTTACTCCCAATCTAGGCGATATGGGCATCCAATGCAAACCGAGATCAACTATGCAAGAGTTGCTAGAGTCCTAACTAGGGGGGAATGCACCTAAGAAGGGAGTTCAGACTAAGCTTCCCACCCCCCTACCTGCCCTACCCTGCCCTTGCGACCAGAGCTGACTGACTTGAAAAGGAAGATGGAGGCCAAGGGTAAAGAGGTGGTGAAAGTTGGAAAAACCCACCCCTCTCAAGAGGATGAGGCCCAAAGGGCAGCCAAGCAAGCTAAAGTGGCGCAGAAGGGTGCTAAAAAGAGAAGTGACCTTCAAGTCAAGCCTGTAGCTTGGCTCCCTGCCCCCATGCTGGACGAGGCTCCTATACTGGCCAGTGCCTCCATCAGGGATTTTCAAGGAGGGAAGGCTGGCTACGTAGCTGACATGGTAAAGCAAGCTCTTTTGCTCCCCAAGGATATGACCGAGCTCCGATCCATGAAGAGGCACGAGGTCTTCCTCAGCCTAAAGAGGTATCTGGCAATGGTATGCTTTTTACTTGATCTATTCCTTTTTTTTTTTTTACTTCTCCTTTTAACTCATGCTTCTTTCCTCAGTAAGCTGTTCAAGCCTCCTTCTTGGTGGAGGAAATAACTAACTTCTGCTACCGTCAGATGAAGGAGGAGGAAGAGGAGGAGGGAATGCACAATGCTGCTGTGGACGCCTTTAATGTGGCTAACAGGAGTGTTCAAGAGCTCAAAAAGAAGCTACTGGAAGAAGAGAGGAAGAGAAAAAGTGTAGTCGCTGCTCTTGACAGTGCTGAAAAGCAAGTTGAGGGCCAAAAGGTGCTCCTTCGTAGTGTTGAAGATCAGCTGACTGCCTCCAAAACTCAAATCGCTGCTCTTAAAAAGAGATTAGAGGAGGCCGAGACGGCAAGGGTACTGACTGAGAAGGCTCGGGATCAGGCTGAGCAAGATATGTATGACCTCGGAGTGGCGAAGACCGAAGAAGCTCTCAGAGCTGAGGTCTTCAGGGTGTGCAGGACCTATTGCTCCCAAGTATGGAGTGAAGCCCTCAATCAAGCTAGGGTTAAGGCTTCATCTATACTTAGAAGGGCAGAGAGTGTGTTCTACCCCCCCGCCATCCGAGAGTTTGCTCCCTCTAGCTCAAAATCTGATTCTACTTCCGAGGTGGCAGAAGTGGGCAAGGACAACGCGATCAATGTTCCAATTTCTTTTGATGAACCTGCCGAGGAGGCTGAGCATCCCAGGATCACAGAAAAAGAACAAAATGCTAACCAGGGAGTAGCCCTTGATGCAGTGAAGCCTCCAGCTGTCACCCAGGATCCTCCTAAAGAGAAGGACACTCCCAAAAAGATGGAGGTTGTCCTGGCCACCCTTCCCTTGCCTGATAAGACTGATCTAGCAAGCAAAGGCCCCGAGACCTCAGAAGCAGTCTTAACTTAGCCTGTCCACGGCCCTCCTAAGGGCAAGATTGTAATAAAGAAGAAATAAATTCCAATGTACTTTTCTTTTTCTTTTTTTTTTAATGTTGTTTTTACTTTCAAAACTTGTAACTAGTCTGGTACCTTTGTATCTAATCTGCCTCTTTCCGAGGCTTCAGATAATGAAAATTTTGAAAATTTTCTTTATTTCCCTGATTCTTGTAATGATGTTGGTATAACTTCTATCTTTACCTAACACTTAGTAAAAATGATAACAAGATAAAATTAATTTTGTTAATCTACATGAGTAGCAGGAAATTTACCCCATTTCACATTGGTTGGCAGCAAATTAGGTTAAAACCTTTGAGTGCATCACCTTGTAATGATAATTCCCGACAGGAGTAACAAAGGCTGTTCTTTCTTGATCGTCCAAGGCTAAGGGTATCTGATGGTACTCTTGAAAGGCGTCTAAAAAGCTCATACGAGGATGGCCTATAGTTGCATCCACTAGCTGATCAATTCGAGGCATGGGGAAGGGATCCTTTAGGCAGGTTTTGTTTAAGTCCATGAAATCTACACATACCCGCCATTTTCCATTCTTCTTCTTCATAACCACAGTATTGGCCAACCATTCAGGGTTCTTTAATAGCCTCGGCCTGCTTAAGCTTCATTACCTCGTCCCTGACAGCATCAGAATGATCTTTAGATGAGCACCGAGGTGGTTGCCTCCTAGGGGTAACAAATGGATTGACGTTCAAATGATGGCAGATGAAGCTCGGATCCACCCTTGGAGCCTCTTAAGCATTCTAGGCGAACACATCAACGTTCTTCTTGAGAAACCCTACCAGCTCTTCCTTCTCCTGAGGCAATAGCCGAGCCCCAACCTAAAAAAATTTCTCCGGATATCACCTATAGTAAATTTCTCTAAATTCTCATATTTCGCATCCTCGGCTAGGCCATGGTCAGGTAACGCTGGAGACTTTAACTGCTATAAGCCCCCTTCAGCAGAGGTCTAGGACTTGGCTATAAGTTGATGCATAATTTGTTGCCACAAGGCATTGCCTAGCCATGTTTTGGCTCCCCCCCATAAGCTCCTCAACTCAATCTCTTGATGGGTACTTCACTTTCAAATGTAGAGTTGAACAAACAGCCCATAGGGCATGAAATTAGGGTCTGGCTACAATTGCCGTGTAGGAAGAGTACGCATCCATCACAATGAAATCCACTTCTACCACCTCTGAACTAGCCTGCACGGGTAACCTAATTTGACCCCTTGGTATGACAACCTTCCCATCGAAACTTACCAAAGGTGAATCGTAGGCTATCAAATCCTCGAGCTTTAGGTTTAAACCTCTGTATAAGTCAGGGTACATTATCTCTGCACCACTGCCTTGATTTACCATCACCCTCCTCACATCATACCCTCCTATTCTGAGGGTGACCACTAAAGCATCATCGTGCGGCTGGATGGTTCCCCTCTTATCCTCTTCAAAAAAACTCAGCGTTGATCAGATCTCCACTATAGCCCTCTTCGACTCAACGCTAGAGTCCTAGACTGGTGGTCGAGCTACAGTCATTATCTCGAAAGGACCAGAACCAGTTCTCTTAGGTGCAGCAAAGATGAAATTAATTGTGCCTAACGGGGGCCTTGAAGAAGTGTTTCCCTGAACCTTGATTGGTCTCCCTGCTTGTTAGGCTGATACAAAAATTGCTTTAGTTTGCCATCTCAAACCAACTGCTCCAGATGACTCCACAAGGTTCTATATTCCTCGGTGGTATGCCCCAGCTCCTGGTGGTACTGGCAATGAAAACTTTGATTATCCCTCGATGGGTCCTCACTCATTTTGTTTGGCTATTTGAAGTATGACTCATTCTTAATCTTCTCCAAGACCTGATGCACTGGTTCTCGGAACACGGTGCTAACCTGAGTAGCTGTAGGACCAGATTGTCTGTTAAGATCCCTTCGTGATTTGTTATTGTTATAGCGGTCTAACCTAAAATCCCTCCTCTCTTGAGGGATAACCTTACCATTTCCCTTACCTTGCTGTTGATCCTCCTCAACCCTTTTGTACTTATCAATTCGATCCATGAGCTGGCATACACTGGTGACAGGTTTTCCAGTCAAAGATCTCCTCAAGCCATGCTCGACAGGTAGGCCAACCTTGAAAGTCCTGATGGCCACATCGTCAAAGTTGCCATCTATCTCGTTGAACATCTCCTAGTCTCTGTCTGAATATGTTTTCATAGTTTCACCTTCTCTCATGGACAGAGACAGTAAGAAATCTAATAGCCGAGGAACCCTATTACAGGTTATAAAGCGGGATCCAAACACCTGAGTGAGCTCCTTAAAGGAGTCAATGGAATCTGCTCCCAGGCCATCAAACCATCTCATTGCCACAGGCCCCAAACTGGATATGAATACCTTGCACATCAAAGCCTTATCCTTGGAGTGTACAACCATTCTCTGATTGAAGTGGCTAACATGCTCCACAGGGTCCGTTCGACCATTATACATGGTGAATGTGGGCTAAGTGAACCGCCGAGGAAGTCTTGCTCCCTCAATTTTGCGCGTGAAAGGTGACTTGGAAATTTGGTGGAGTGCCTTACTCATAGCATCATTCCCCAAGCCTCTTGAAGACAAATTTCTGTTCTTGTGCTTATGATGGTGTTCTTCTTCATACAAGAAAATTTCGCTATGAGGGGTCCTAGATCTGCACCTATAGCTACTATCCTTTCCCCTATCAGAAGAGAAGTCAGAATTGGAAGGAGCTCGCCTTCGCTGCTCGTGGCGTTAGCTTTTCTTCAAATGATCAATCTCCAGCTGCATGGCTCTAGCTCTAGTATCTTTCTCTTGGGAAGGATGACTTCCATTCCAAGGCTAGTTATCGCTTGTGTGGGTGGTATGAACACTTCCCTCAAGGTCTCCTCTCTGCTCAAGGTTCAGGAAGGAATCCTGATGCTGGGACCCTCTTGACTTTGCCTGGTGTGGCCCTGAACCTACCATAGTCGAACGTCAAATTCACTAAAACACTAGTCTTTCCCACAGATGGCGCCAATTGTAAGGACCACTTTCGAGCTTTCAGCCCAAAAAGTGAATAGACTTAGGCCCAAGAAGCCAAAAACAATGAATTTGTAGAGAATGGGTTGAAAAAATGGGCTTTGATAAATCAAACAAACATCAAAGTAGATTCAAATGACAAATGAATGACATTAGACAGGTTTATGTTTGAAGAAAATCGTCATCGGCAACGGCAAAGTTCGAAGATATCTATTCTTATTTATTCCTATCAGGTTCAATTACAAAGTCTGCTCTTAATGCTACCGTATTTTTCCCTTAGTTTCTCCAATCCCCTCTTTCATTGCTCCCTCCTTCTTTAATACTCTCTTTCCCTTTCTTCTTTTTACTCCACGTATATGTCAGATAGTTGGTGTTAGTACTTGTCCCATCAGCACTGCACATAAGTCTTCATGTAGTGGCAGTAAAGCTGATATCCATTGTTTAGGTATCACCTCCACATTAATGCGGCTAGAGAGTTAGCTGTTGTGCATTTAATGCGGAGACAGCAGTTTTCTCTTTTGATATTTTAGGACTTCTCCCTGTCTGATATTTCCATAATGATTATCTGCACCAACAGAATTTCCTGGAACGTTATCTGGGTCGACAGGCTACCTCTTCGGACTTCGATTTTGGCTAGCCGAGGAGGCGTTTGTCCTCGGTCCATCCTGTTGAGCCATTATGAAACTAATTTATTTATTTACTAAAACAGTCTCTTTTGACATAGATTCCTCATCCTCAGACAAACCCTCGTCCTCGACTTGGGCTACAGGTCCAATATACAAATGGATAATGAACTCCTAGGCCCCATATCCCTACAGATATATATCCTCATATTAAGGGATAACATTTAACAGCTGTTTAATTTAAATAAAACTAAAAGTTTATCATCAAAATTTTCAAATTAAACTTAAATTCCACACAACTCACATTTTTGTTTTTGTTTTTTTCTTCAAGTTACATCTTATTAATTTAATATTTTATTAGGATATTAACAAAACTCTTGACTAAGGAATAAGATTTAACAATAATTTAATTTAAATATAACTTTATTATCTAAGTCATCCCTATAATTAAATTCAACACAATACATCTCACGTTGTTGTAGTTTTTTCACTTTTTTTTTTTTTCCAAAATGCAACCTACGTTTATGTTTTAATCTAATAAATCTATTTTACTTATTGTTATTTACTTCTAATTTGTGTGCAGGATATTATGCCAAAGAAAGTTTTTTTTTTTTTTTTTTTAGAAGGATATGCCAAAGAAAGTTTACTATAAAGAAACAAAACAATAGATACTCATTTAAGTTCTTGGTTCTCTTATGTAAGTTTTAAATTATTTTACTCTCACTAATTAGTAAATTAATTTTATATATGATATATCAAATTAAGGGATAATATTTAATAACTCTTTAATTTAGGTAAAACTTTATAATTTAAATTTCAACAAATTTAAATTCTATTAAAACTAAAATTCTATTATAAAATCCACCCAAAAAAAAAATCTATTATAAAAAAATTCTAAACTTAAATCCCTAACAACAATCCACAAGAAAAGGCAAAAAAAAAAAAAAAAAAAAATTGACTTCTACTCCAAGATGTAACTTGAAACAACTTTAAAAATAAATAAAAGACTAATAACATATTTACTTTTCTTTTCTTTTTTTTTCTTGAATTAATAACATATTTACTTTTCCATAGAAATGAATGGTACAATATAATGGCACCACGTGCATTATTCACGTACGTGGCATATCTCACTATTACTTAGAAAATAAATAAGAATGGGCTATTACACGAATAAATTAAACACTTGTCCAAGAAGGTCAAAGGTTGACGGCTATCAGTGATGAGACCTTTTACGGTTGGGAACTACAATATCTGTAAAGGGCTTTAGAGACACTCTTCTATGCTTCTTCCTCTGTGTATGTATAATCTTACATAACTCTAATAAACGCAGGGATTTTACTGCTTTCTCGAGCTAGATATATACAGTTCATTCTAATAAAAGAATATTGTGTGATGAACCATAATATTTCCATTTGAGGCCTGTAATATATTGATCCATGTATGAACTCCTATTGCTTTACCAATCTTCCCTAGTACTTCCGACAGAGAGTTTAGAGAGAAGGAATATGCAAGCCGAAGAAATAAACACAGCCCCGGCAAAACATGCAAGATCCAACCCCGTAACCACGGGTACACTCTTTAGCTTGTCCAACACTCCCACTTGAAGTATCATCATCACAGCATGGCCGATTTTCGATTTGGCTTGAGAAACTGATTGCATCCCAACCCATGTTGGTATTGACTGAAATAAGATACAGAAACCATGTTATTAATTGAAGTCACAAACACATTGACTAAGGACATATATATATATATATATATATATATATATTACTTTGAAATTGTTCTGATAAGTTTACCTTCAAATAGAAGAGTCCAAAGAAGTTTGATCTCGAAAGCCCTGACCCCTTTTCTTTCATTGTCTTTGTTCCAACAAACATGACGTACAAGCCCATCCCGAAAATAAGCATGGCGGTTCCTACTAGGAACATGTCTGCAAGAATGATAAGCTGATAAACATATAGCTCAACAATATATAGAACCGCATAGAACAAGTAAATATGAAATATTTGTGTTATTATTATTATTATTTTTTTTTTGTCTAATTCAAACTATTAAATGGATTCCTTTAAAATAGAGTCATATTTTAACATGTACCAAACGGATTTGATTATGCACGTGTATAATATTAAGAGAGATACCTATGGCTTCAATAAGTAGCTGCATCACATGTCCATGATCAGACTTATGTGACAACGTATGGAAGTATTGGAGATATGCCTCTAGTATGGTAAAACAACCCTGCATGCAATTTATAATGTCTTTGTCATTATTGGAAAGGAAAATACGTATAAAAGAAAGAAAACAACAAAGTCATAGTCCTAAACTTTTGCTGGAAAAATAAATAAGCAGTTACCTCAAGGAAACACAACCCTGAACCAAGTAAAGTTCCCGCAACAGCAAATAATGTAAAAAATCGACAATCAATTATAGCCTGCGCATTAACCCAAAACAAAGAAGGAAAAAAAAATTAGGACTTCAATGTTTTGTGAAATATACAAGCTAAATATTCTGTTAATGAAAAACAAGCGGTCCTCGGAAATTTCAATTATCACCTAGCTTGAACCTGCTTAGATTCATCAATTAATTAGATATCCATGAATTTTTTATGACCCCATGATTAAGCTTGATACTTCATCATGAACAAGTAACCCACAAATGAATAATTACAAAACAGGTACATGAGGGTGAGTTTAGACTTTGGATGCAATTTTTCACTAACTGATTTTTTGCTGAAAGTTGAGTAAAAGTATAATTATATATGAGTGAGTTTTTTTTTTTTCTTTGTTCAATATATTTTCATTGAAAATACTAAAAAATATCAGTTAAATTACAAGCTCAAGTCTAAAATAAGTAAAATTTTAAAAAAGTGTATAGAAGCAAATATCTAAAAGCTACCTAGCTAGCTAGGTGCTCCAAAAGAAATGGTGGCCTACCCTTTCAATGAACATTTGCAAGTGAAATTTCCGTGGCCTTTGTTTCACAGCAATCCTTAATAGAATCATCGTAGCCTTGCTAACATTTGCCACCAAAGAAGCCAAATCCAAAAGTCCCCGATTGACTTGAGGTTGTGCCGTAATCAAGCTCTTCGAAAAAGCCACTGAGGCTTTCACGGCCACCATTGGTTTCCTCCTACAATTCTCAGAAACTCTCTTCTCTCCATCAAACCCCGCCTTGTTTAGACACCTCACAGAGAAAGAAGAGGAAGAAGAAGAAGTAGAAGAAGGAAGACCAAGACCCAATGGCCTAGTCGTACGTAACAATCTAGTGGTTGCCATTAATTGTTCTTTGTTGGTGTAGTATATTAGTAGTAATGTTACTACTTTGGAGTTTCAAGGTGTTTGGTTGGTCATGTAGGCTTGGTTAATTTATACCATGCAATGTGAAAGCTAGAAAACAAACAAGAGACTATAGTGCAAAGAAGATTCGCAGCATATATATTAGCTGGGATTGTCGGGACATGGGTGGCCTCTTCTTTACGACTTTCGTTTTTTCTTGGAGATGTGGATTTAGGCTTTGAATCAAAGACAATTCCGAGTGTTTGATTTGAACGAACCAAAATCAAAACCAAACTCTCCTGTGACGTTTTTTACATGCGTGTGGGTCCGTTTTGCTTTTGAGCCGCACACGTATCTATCGGGGAACTTTTACTGAGAGTTATTCTCCGCCGTCTGCTTGAGAAAATTTGAAGGCCAAACAAAGTTTTTTGGAATATTTGAGAATTGTGACTTTAACGTAAAGAAGTGAAGCTTGGGCGTACGTCATCAGCAAGAGACAAGAGTGGAAGCTCGATCGTCATCAGAAAGCCAAGCCAAGCCAACACACGTGTGTACGAATTAGGAACAGTATTGGGTTCTCGATTGTCAGCAATTGGAACCGTTTATTAACCTTTAGCTCCCGGACCAAGGCAGATGTCTCCTTGTAGAATTTGAACTTGATCGTTGGTTCGCAGCACCTACAACATGCAGCCCAACGTCTAAAACGTTTGTAACGTGGCAAAAGCTACCACCGCGGAAATTACTAATAGGTGTAGTGTAATGTAGGTTAATTAGTCAACCTAGATGATATCTCGCGCGACGTTCGGTGTAATTTGATAAATTTTGTAAGAAATTATTTTTGACTCATTGATTTCATAAATACTATTATTGTTAGTCATACTTAATCTATAAGGTTTTCTACTAAAATTAAATTCAAACTAAATACATTTGGAGAAAAATTCCTCTAATTCATGCAACCAAGAAATATCACCAAATTATAGTGAAATTGTCACCTACAAATATGTTAGTTCCTAAGTGTCTTTCTTGTATTATTTATGTTTTATATATCAGTTGGCTATAAAAACTTCTAGAATTTCATGATAGAACAATAGAAAATATTAATGCCATAGTGATGCAATAATATCACAATTTAACCTTCAAATTTTAATTGAACTAAAAGTAACCAAAAACAGATTCTTACCAAATACACGCATCATACAGAAAACCAAAAATATAAATTGGCACATAATATGAAAAAATAAGCATAAATAAATTACAATGCTACATAAGTAAAACCGTATACATAAAATCTAAACAAAATATTTAAGGTGAACGTATTATTTTGAAAATTAACATACCACTCAAAAAGAAAAACAAAGATATTATGAGAAAATTATGGAAGTTTAATTTTTAAGTCCAATGGAAATGGGATTTATATTGGACAAATGTGGAGACAAATAATATTTGCCCAATTCATTGAATTTGTCACTTGCAATTCTACATTGAAGTTAGTCTTATGCAGAAAATTGAAAAATTTTTTTGATTCCTACATTTCCTATAATTTTTTAGATCCGTCCGTATCAATTCAAAGCATGTAAAGTTATAAATGTATACAAATTCTTTTAATTTGATTCCTATATTTTTCTTGACTTTTTAAATCCATTCGTATCAATTCAAAACATGTAAAGTTATAGATGTATACAAATTCTTTGAATTTTATTAATACATTGAAATAAATGCATTTGCCATTACTTAATAATTTGACATAAATGCTAAATTTAAATGAGGTGGAAGTCTAAATGAGAAAGATGTCATACAATGTGCCATTTGGCAAAACCTCATACTTTCTCACATAAGGTCTCACATCAATATATATATATATATATATATATATATTGATGTGGAGACAAATAATATTTGTCCAATTCATTGAATTCGACTCTTGCAATTATGCATTGAAGTTAGTCTTATGTAGAAAATTGAGAAGTTTTCTTGATTCCTACCTTTCCCATTACTTTTTAGATTCATTCGTTTCAATTCAAAGTATGTAAAATTATATATATATATGTTGAGACAAATAATATTTGTCCAATTCATTGAATTCGACTCTTCCAATTATGCATTGAAGTTAGTCTTATGTAGAAAATTGAGAAGTTTTTTTGATTTCTATCTTTCCTATGACTTTTTAGATCCATTCGTTTCAATTCAAAGCATGTAAAATTATAAATGTATAAAAATTCTTTGAATTTTATTCCTACATTTCTCGTGACTTTTTAAATCCATCTATATCAATTCAAAGCATGTAAAGTCATAAATGTATACAAATTCTTTGAATTTTATTTATACATTGAAATAAATGCATTTGCCATTACATAATAGTTTGGCAAAAATGCTAAATTTAGATGAGGTGGAAGCCTAAATGAAAAGCATGTCATACAATGTGCCACTTGACAGAACCTCATACTTTCCCATATGAAGTCTCTACTTATATATATATATATATATATATATATATATATATGTGTGTGTTGATATGGATTACTAATTTCATTTTTCATCCCCAAATGTCGCTAAGAAAAACTAACTCTTTTAAACATGGTTGAGTGATTATTAGTAAATAAAAAAAATATTAATCATCATAAGATAGATGAGAACCAATGAAAATTTACTATATGGATAGTTTGTAAAATAATTTGTAACTAGCATTAAGAAAAAAAAATATAATTAATTTCTTGTGCTCAAAAACATTGTGTAAACGAAAAAAAAATATTACTAGACTCCACGTTAATGTTATTCCTACCGAACTCTATATAAAGTTTGTCCCCTAGTCGCCATTGTATTCACATCCAGGATTTTGTTCCTTTCTGAGCCCAAGTTTGCGGGGAAATTTTGACGAAAGCGCTGCTTGATAGACCCAGTAGGCAGTAGCTAATGAAAGCCGGCCAGGCCCAAATCGAAAATGGACTAATAGATCTAGTTGCGTTTGGCATTGGCTTAAAAAGTCAATTTTTTTTATTATTTAGCTTATTTTTGCTATTGTTTATGGATCTTATTGCATTTTTTAGTACTATTTATGAGTCTCATTGTATTATTTCAGCTACTTTTTTAACTTTATTTACAGTACTTTCAACAAAAAATTTTCTGTTTTAGCTAAACAAATTATTCCCCAACAGATACGGAGTATTTAACTTTTCCTATATGCTCTGAAGAGTTTCCAACTTTCCATACATATATCCTTTTGGGCAAAGATCTGCTGCAAACTAAGTTACAGTAACTCTTGCAAAAATGCATGTATCAATGTTTCAGATAGACACACGTCCAAACTTATATTTAAATGAAAATTTCCTTGTCAAAATTGAAATTTTCACCAAATGGCCACTCAATATATGTGCATTTTGCAAGAGTTGCTCTAACTTAATTTGCAACAAATCTTTGACCTATCCTTTTTATAGCATAATGTTATGCATCAGAAAACTCATTAACACAAACTTGAAGTCTTTACTTTTTCCCAGCACGCAAGTAAAATAAAATTAGAGTGGAAAAAGAACCAAGCCATTTAAGAGTCCAATTTTGAACCTCCTCTGGGAGACGAAGCACTGATGATTCATGAATCCTATACGGCTTCAGTTAAAAGACACACCAGGTTACTTTTAAGTTGTAAATTTACCCACATGTACACCATCCATTTTACCAAATAATCTATAGCGGCTTCACAAAGGCTACATGTAAGTTGAAACATGCCTTGCTTGCATTAAATTAAATCAGCAAGCACCCAGCAATTCCTACAAATCCCTTTTCGAGCAGCAACTTTTTTCAGCTTAATTTTCAGTACCATCGTTGCCAAGAAACATTTTATTCATAAGTTATTCACAAATTAAAACAGAGCCCTTGCTTAAAAATGATATCAGCACATCACAAAAAACTCTACTGGAATATAATAGCTAACTTAATAGGGAGTGCAAATCTAGAAAATTTCCTGAACAATGTTATGTAATCATGATACGGTATTACATGTTCTCAACCTGCATTTTTGGCACTTCGTATAAATGAAGAATAACACCACCACCCCAGCCAGGAATTTCATTCGCAGATAGGCGGAAACCAGAGCACCAACATTGAATAAATAGTGGATAAAAAAAATGGTAACACTACATCATTCCCAGACAACTTAGTCCAACATCATTAGTACCTCAAAAGCAGGAGGTCCAAACCTCCAAAAACCCAAAGTACTTCCAGTTCAGCAGCTTCAACAAGAAAAGTGATTTAGCAGCTCAGTCACAAATGTAGACCATTTACCATAAATGCCTTAGTGTGAAGGACATGCTAGACTCCATATATAAAAATATACAGGCAACATAAGTTCCAAACCATAATGCTCAAGGGAGGTTCAACAAAATAAACTTTTTCTTGCATTTCAAATGAAATTTACAGTAAAAGAGACATCCCACTATCACATGTTTGTTTTGTATTGATAAAACCAAAACAAAACACAAAGAGGCATAAAAAACAAAAAAGATATAAAATTTTAATGATGAAGAGTGTCAAAATGAATAGGAATCATTAATGACTGGTTGGAGTCATGGTACCAGCCTCAACACCACCATTGGCCATAGTGACAAGCCCTTCAACAGAAATTCAGGGTTATGAGCCCAATTTCATTGAAGATGGACTTGAGGCAAGCACTAAGGCCATCCAATTGGTCACCAATTAGTGCACTGCATCTTAGGTTCACTGGCCTAGAAAATTGGAGGGGGGAATGAATCATAAGTTCTTGAACCCATACATAGAAAATTCCACGCAGCCATCAAAGTTGTGACTCAGATCAGAAAGAAAGAAAGAAAAGGGATAAAGCAAAAGAAGAAAGAAACAAAAAAATGAAGCCTCAGATAAAACGACACCAGTGCAGTATAGTTGTTGTAGTTCTGTGGTTTTAGTGTTTAAAGCTACCTGTAGTTTTACAATGTATTTAAGTAGGATGTGTTCACACGTGGAGTATTTAACTAAGACGCGCTATAAATGTTCCCGTATAGTTTGGGATATTTAGCTTTGTTCTGTTTTGTATTTAGATACATTGTTTTGTACAGATTCATTCATTCAGTTGAAATCAATTTTTCTTCAACTTCAATTCTTTCTCTCTAGCACTCTGTTTCTTCTTCTAGATTCTTGGTGCTTTCTCATAGCCATTGCCACTTAAACTCTAATAGTTTTTACAAAGCAAAATAAATAGACAGAAAACACAGAAAAATGTAAAAACGAAAGCTCCAAAAGGTATGCAAAATACAAGAATTGAGATGTGGCTCAAAATCCTTGAGAAAAAATCATAGGTAATGCCTCAGTAAATAAAAGGCCTTAGAATCATCATTGCCGCATTTTCTCAAATTGTATCCACAAACCAGCATATCACAATGAATAAAGTCACAATTTAGAAACATAGGAATCTGTTAAAATAAGGCCACATCTGGAAACCCCTCCCCACATCATAAAAATAAGAAGAAAAAAAAAGGGGGGAGGGGGGGTGACCACAAAGAACCAAAGTACTAACAGCATTGTATGATGATGAAGTTTTCTGCTGAAATGAAAGATGGTGAACAACAGACAGTTATGACACAAGGTTGTAACAAGGCCTTTGCCTTTGAATAAATGAGATCATCCAGGGCTCTGCCCGACGCTTTTGCACTCAAAAGCATTGCATAGAAAAGAAACTGTAGGAGATAGATCCATATTTGAAATCAAATCTGAGATAAATAGAGAAAAGGCGGGAGGGGGGGTGGAAACGGAAGAGAGCGACAGTAAATGATAATGGTTGTCTACAAGCCTATATTTTTCTTGCAAGAACAGCCTAATAGGGGGATCATTTACGCAGAACAGAAGTTTTTTTCTATGAAAGGTTACTTTAAGCCTTACAGCAGAGGAACTAAATAGTTATAGCTCCACCAAAACACTAAAAAACCACCATCATGCAAAAGTTTTTTTTTTTTTTTAAGCTTCGTTACTACTGTGTACATCTATCTGAAAAAATCACCCTGCTAGAAAAAAAAAGTTTATTCTAGTCGGAATTAAAATAATGGTCCAATTAATGTGCGCCTTGACTAGAATAAAATAAGGGTCCGGTTAATGTGCCCTTAGGGCGCACATTAACCGTACATACAAGGGAATAGTTTATGGAAAATGTTAACAAGTGCTGTACAGCACTTGTTAATAATCCATTTTAGGAAAGTTTTGATATTACTTTTATGGGAAATGAAAAAAACTGTCAAAATATTGATTACTTTTTTTTCATTTCCCATAAAAACTTTCTTTAAATGAATTATTAACAAGTGCTGTACAGCACCAGTTAACAATACCCATAGTTTATTAATTTTGTTTTGCTTTTCACAAGACAGCAATGATTTTTATGGGAAGAAGATAAAAGCATCTGACAAATAATATTTTCTGAAAGTAAACTACCCTTCACTCGTTTCTCCTCCTCCTCCTTGAAAGTTGAAACACAAGTTACACAACTCAAACAAGTTAACCGAAAACAACACACTACCACCGAACAAACTCTTACAAAAATTCTCATTAAAAAAAAAATCCTCTTACAAAAATTACAACTCATACAAATTTCAGATGTTACTAGAACAAACCCAGAACATATAATCAATTAAAAAAAAATTATGACTTAAATATTTTTTAAAAAGAAATCGATTGGGTTTAAATAGTTGTGAATCTCGGCGCCAAAACCGTTCAAAGCTGAACAACTATTTGTTGCCGACGACAGGAGGGGCCTTGAAATGGGTGCATCGGCCAGGCGTGGTTCATGATCGGGTGTCCTCGAAGCCATCCCCATTTCGTGCTTGAGTTCTCTTTGATTTCAGTGGTCTCTTGTCTGTTGAGGGAATGAAAGAAAGAAAGAAAAAATACAGAGAAAGAGATGGGATCTGAGAGAAAATGAAGGAAAGAAAGAAAAAAAATATGTAGTGAAACTAAAAGAGAAGAAACAGTACCATTAAGACCAAGACTTGGCTCCCTTATCGCAGTGTAGCAGTTGAAAGGAAGACAAGAGCTACGTGTTGTCCTCGTGTGGATACATGGTAAACAAAGAGCCGTACAACAAATTTTTTTTTTTTTTTCGTAAATGCCTACACTACACAGTGAATAACTTTTTTTTTTTGCTGAATATTATAGTGAATAACTTTTTGACTATTGACCTTGGCTCTTTGTTACACACAATTATCTAAGTTTAATGATTAAATAATGCTAACTATAATAAAATTTATTGTGAAATTTATTATAAGTATTTGTGAAAAACTAAATTTATTGTGAAATTTATTATAAGTATTTGTGAAAAACTAAATTTATTGTGAAATTTATTATAAGTATTTTTTTTTTTTGGAAGCAAAATTTATTATAAGTATCAATTGTGTCTATTATTCACGTCATTTTTATTTTGTCACATGACATTATTTTATTGGACAAACTAAACACATGTAACATTATTTTGTGACACTTAGTGGAAAAGTATAAATGAAGAGGCTACTGATGTAAACTGTAAGGACACCAATTTGGCGAACCAACCCCTAGATTGATGGAACTCTCCAAAAAGCCCTTAAACAATGAATTTGTAGAGAGTGGGAAAAGAAAGCTGGGCTAGATTGACTTAAACTATCAATACAATGGGTTAAGATCACTAGAAGGGAGAAATAAAAAGCTTAAGTTCCAAGGATTATTCTCAACAAGGGTCCGAGAAGGTCAATTCTAGCACTTGCTGTCCTTCGTTTTCATATCGGTTACACTTGATATCCTCTCCCTTTTAAAGAAGGATTCCTTCACATTATATAGTACTTTCAAGATCATTTTCACCCTACACTTATCAATCATCTAAATCTTTACTTGAGTGCACGTCCCATCATGCATCTTCTTTTGGCCTTCTGTGAGTTGCGATGGCCAAGGTTACATTGTTCAGGGGTCTTCTCCACATAAATGCGGTCAGAAGAGTAGGTGCAGCACATTTAATGCGGTGGTAGCAGGCTTTGCTTGGATATTTTTGAGGACTTCCATTCCTATACACATCTCCATGACTAGGATTATGCAAGGATCTCTCCTCAGATTGCCCTTATTTATCCCAAATGCGACAAATTCTGTCTTGAGATTCTACGTATTTATTTACCTCTCCTCGGACTTTACCTCGTCTTCGGATAAAGTTTGAGGCCCAACACGTGATTCTGGGCCTTTAACCTCATAGGGCCCAATACCCGATTCTGGGTCTTTAGCTCGTTACTACCCAATACATGGCTTTGGGGCCCCTGTCCCCACAATAGGCCCTCAAAACTCTGGTTTTTCCCTCTTATCCGAGGAGAAAAAACGGGGTTTTGACTTTTAAGAGATGCTGACATTTACTTCCTTGCTTGCACATACCAGATTGTTGTCTTGCGCACCTCACGAGGGTTAATAACGCTTCGGGGTTCGCGAAGCATTATTGATTGCTCCAGGCGACGTTATGTCCCTCACATCTGACAGTGGGGCATTGATCTAACGGTGTACATCATCCCTTGAGTTTTGGGCGAGGTAATTCACATTCACTTTCGCTCTTTATATAAAGCATCCGGGGAAATTACTCCCTTCATTTCTCCAACCTTCAAGTCCTTCAGAGCTTCCAGAGAGTTTAAACGCTTAAAAATCAAAAACGTCCACCACTTTCTTCTTAACTCCTTGACTACACCCTTAAGGATCTCAGAGTCATTCACACACATTAGTTTTTGTAAGTTTTCGAATCTTTAGATTTCTTGTTTTCTCTTCGGCCACTCTCCTCGGCCTTTCAAAGAAAGAATTTTTTGATTTGACTATTTCCCTCTAGTTCGTTCCTATGGGTAGGTTTAAGTACCTGGCGGATTCCCCAGCGAAAATAGAGTTTTTTAAAGATAAATATCTCATTCCGCAGGGAGTAACCCTGCGGTATTGTGATCTAGATCGAATAGATTTTGACAGAGAGGAAGGAGAGGTTGTCATTCCTATAATAGCTTTTATAGAAGGAGGAATGACACTCCCAATGGGTCAAATTACTCGAGATTACCTCTTCAACCATAGGCTATGCCCCCACCAGTGCGCACCTAATGTCTTTTGGATCCTAAGTTGTGTTGATGCTTTAAACAAGCATCTGGGTTTGAGGCTTACTTGGCACGATGTGGTGCACATGTACGAGTGCCACTCGCAAGCCGACGGGGGGTACTACTTTAAGTCCCGCTCGCCCGTGGTTAGGGTCATCTCATGCCTTCCCAAATCGAACAAAGGCATGAAGGACGACTACCTGATAGCTTCAGGAGCGTGGCATGACGGCATTCACTGCCCCGTCCGAGAGGGAGAGCCAGGTGGGGTGCCTTAGAGTTAGGCATCTTAGAAAGAGTTTTAGATAGTTTTTTTTTTTTAAACCCTTACTATATCGCCTTTCCCTTTACTTATGTTTCCCTTTCGATGATGGGTTCTCGTTTTTCTAACTACGCTTTGTTTCTTGGATATGTTTACAGATAAGAACTACGTAGCTTTTCGGCTCAGCCTAATCAACGTTGCAGCCCTCAACTACCTCCTCAGATCTGAAATTTTTGTCAACGAGGACGGACAGCTGCGCGTGGTTCACCACATCCTTGGTTTTGAGCTTATCTCAAGGGTGTTTCAAGAGATCGGCCATAGTATTAGAGCGGGCGATCCTCGGATACATCCGGTTGACGTATCGAGGCCAGATTTTCTCGCTCAGGACGATCTTCCTCCGGTCGTGCTTCCGGTCGCTCAAAACAATCCGCCACTCGTGATACTGCTGTAATAAGTCCCTGTAACAATAACAGCGGTCGCCGAGGAGGAGATCGCATCCTCGCGTCTATCTCTGGACAAGGAGATAGAGAAATTTCACTTCGAGGAAGAGGGTAGCCTTGGGCCAGTGTTCAAGTCCCCGTCGCCGAAGGCGAGACCGATAGGCAATCAAGCGTTTACGTTCCCGCCGTGGTGATTACTTGCCTCGATAGCACTTCCGAAGAGGAGATGGCGTCCAACCAGAAAGGCAAGGGCTTGAGAGAGCTTTTGGCCGGAAGGAATAAGGGAAGAACTTCAAAGGAAGCCCCCAAATCTAAAGTATTTCCATCATTCCCTCCTCCTCCTCCTCTTCTGGTTGACCTCGGTTTAAAGGCCAATTCGTACCTAAAGAAGAAGAGGCTGATTGTGAACCTTGAAGTGGGAGAGATTGGCCAGCAAAGGGGGGCCAAGCAGCAAAAAATGAATAAGGAGGCCCGGGACAAAAGGTCCACCTCTGTGGACAACCGAGAGGAGCAGAACAGGACTGACGTGTGCTTACCATCACGTGTTTGGTCTCCTCGACTGGAGGTTGATGGGGCGGCCATAACTTAGGACGCCTCAGTCCGAGAGTACCGAAGAGGTTAGGCCGCTCATGTGGCCGAGGCTTTGGAACAGCCGCTCCTTCTGCCTAAGGATATGGAGGCTGTGAGGAACCTGAAGTAATAGGGCCTCTTCTTGTCCCTGAAAAGGGACCTTGCGATGGTGAGTCTCAAATTGTACATCTTTTGTCTGTTTATTTGTTAATGAAATCTTCTTTATTTACCCTTCACTCACGCGGCCGTATTGTTTCCATGCAGATCACCTAGGAGGTCTTTGTGGCCGAGGAGTGGGTGAAGGAGGCTCGGAGCGAAGCGAAGAATGAAATGCTCCTCCGCCATGATGCAGAGAAGGCCTCAGGGGCTGCAAAGGCGGAGAAAAAAGAGCTCAATTCCAAGCTGGTCTTTGAGGAGAGGGAGCGAAAAAGTGCCTAGGCAGGGCTGGAGAACGCCGAGGTGCAGGCGGAGGATTAGCACAAACTGCTATACAAAACAGAGTTAGATTTGGCTACGTCTAGGCAGCTTGTGCTAGATCTGAAGGCGCAGCTACAGAGGGCCAAGGAGGCTGCACAACTAGCCAAGGAAGCCTTCGAGGCTGAGAAGCAAGCATTATACCAGCTCAGCGTTGAGGAGACGCAAGCTAGGCTTGCTGAGGAGCTGGCCGAGGCATGCAGGGAATTCTGCAATGTGACTTGGGACAAAGCTCTCAATGTTGCAGGAGTCCCTGCGGATTCGGGCTTGAGGCATTCTGAGAATGTGTATTACCACCCACATATCCGAGAGGTCCCAGATGCCGCTCTCTCAGAAGTCCCTAATGCTATTAAGGCCAAAGAGGTTGAGGCTAAGGATGTCGATCCCGAGGTCCAGGGTACTGCTGCCGAGGCAAAGGAGATGGAGGCTAAAGCCAAAGAGGATGATCCCAAGGCTTAGGGTTTTCTCGTTTTTTGTTTTGTAGTTTCATTTTCTGTTTTTGGTTCTGTTTAACACTTAGAAGAATTTCATGCAGTGTTAATTTTTCCAAAGCAGGTGGTCCGTGGGACCAAGCATAGCTTAGGATCTATTTAACACTTAGAAGAATTTTGTGCAGTGTTAATTTTTCCAAAGCAGGTGGTCCGTGGGACCAGGCGTAGCTTAGGATCTGTTTAACACTTAGAAGAAATGTAACTTCTAGTTCTATGAATGAAAGTATTTTCCTTTCTGCTTTTTGTATGTTTCTTTGCTATGTTTTATGTCTTACTATTTTCAATTGTTCTAAGTATCTGTTAGTATGATATGTCAAGTTTTGCAACTTAAAGTGTACTTTGCCGCACATTTATCAAACTCCAAGTAGTTGTTGGTACGATTTACCATATATTCAAAAATACTTGCCCGAGAAGCTAGGCACAATGAGAAATTATCAGACAACATGGTATTAAGTGTAATAAGACGCTTGACCTGAGAAACCAAAGGGACTGGGCATGATTGAGGGTCTGTTTCACTTAGAGAAACTTTGTGTAGTATTAATTTTTCTAAAGTAGGTGGTCCGAGGGACCAGGCGTAGCTTAAGATTTGTTTAATACTTAGAAGAATTTTGTGCAGTGTTAATTTTTCCAAAGCAGGTGATCCGAGGGACCAGGCGTAGCTTAGGATCTATTTAACACTTAGAAGAATTTCGTGCAGTGTTAATTTTTCCAAAGCAAGTGAATTGAGGGACCAGGCGTAGCTTATGATCTGTTTAACACTTAGAAGAATTTCGTGCAGTGTTAATTTTTCTAAAGCAGGTGGTCCGAGGGACCAGGCGTAGCTTAGGATCTGTTTAACACTTAGAAGAATTTCGTGCAGTGTTAATTTTTTCAAAGCAGGTGGTCCGTGGGACCAGGCGTAGCTTAGGATCTGTTTAACACTTAGGAGAATTTTGTGCAGTGTTAATTTTTCCAAAGCAGGTGGTCCGAGGGACTAGGCATAGCTTAGGTTCTGTTTAACACTTAGAAGAATTTCATGCAGTGTTAATTTTTCCAAAGCAGGTGGTCCGAGGGACTAGACATAGCTTAGGATCTGTTTAACACTTAGGAGAATTTCGTGCAGTGTTAATTTTTCCAAAGCAAGTGGTCCGAGAGACCAGGTGTAGTTTAGGATTTGTTTAACACCTAGGAAAAATTATAAGAAGATGTCAATTTTTCCAAAGTATGTGGTCCAAGGGTCCAGGCATGACCAATGTTCTGTTGATTCTTACAATTTAGAGTAATTAAACATCATACACAATGTAATGAACACGAGATGTGACAAAGTATATTCTTATTAATAATAATATCTTTTTAGGTTGTTTACATTCCAAGGTGCAGTGTCGCCTTATTTTCTAAATCCTCCAAATAGTATGCCCCTATCCCAGCCACCAACGTAATTCGGTAAGGTCCTTCCCAGTTGGGTCCCAATTTTTTTCAAGCCAGGTTCTTTGCAGAACTGACCACTTTTCTTAGTACCAAATCTCCCAGTGCCAAAGGCCTTAATTTCACGTTGGCATCATACCCCCGCTTAAGTTTATGCTGATAGTAGGCTAATTAGACCATGACACTTTCTCTTCGTTCTTCAATTAAATCCAGACTTCTCTCTAGTAAGTTGTCGTTGCTGCTCGGAGTGAAAGAGCTTGTTCTTAGCGTAGGGAATCCAGTTTTCAATAAAATGACAGTCTCGGCTCCATAAGTCAATGAGAAAGGAGTTTCGCCAGTGGACCTTCGAGGCGTAGTCCGGTATGTCCATAGAAAATGTGGTAGTTCCTCCACCCATCTTCCTTTAGAATCATCTAACCTCTTCTTTAGCCCGCTTACTATGACCTTGTTTACAACCTCGGCTTATCCATTCCTTTGAGGATAGGCTGGGGTGGAATACCGATTAGTTATTCCTAGCCTGCAGTAGTATCTTCGAAAAGATTTGCTGTCGAACTGAAGTCCATTATCCAAGATAAGGGTATGGGTGACTCCGAACCGAGTAACAATGTTCTTCCAAATAAACTTCTTTACATCTACGTCCCAGATGTTGGCCAGTGGTTCTGCTTCAACCCATTTGGTGAAATAATCTGTGCCAACCACCAGATATTTCTTGTTCCCTGTTGCTTTGGGAAAGGGGCCCACAATGTCCAAGCCCCACAGGGCAAAGGGCCAGGGGCTGAATAAAGGGTTAAGCTCTCCCCCAGGTTGATGGATGTTCGGGGCAAACATCTGGCATTGATCACATTTCTTTACATACTCTTAGGCTTCTTTGTGCATGCTGGGCCATCAATATTCTTGAGTGAGAGTTCGATGAGATAAGGATCTCCCACCTGTGTGGCTTCCACAAATTCCCTCGTGTAGTTCTTCTAAGAGAATTCCAACTGCTTCGGGATGTACACACAATAGATATGATCCGAAAAAAGATCTTTTATATAATTTTTGATCCTCGGACAGCCAGAAACGAGGAGCCTTCCTCCGTATCTTATCTGCTTCCAATTTGCTTTTGGGAAGAATGTCATCTTTGAGGAATTGAACGATAGGATCCATCCAACTAGGGCTTACCCTTATCTGGTGAATAGATAACACTTCCTTTCTCGACCCAAAAGGTTTCACAAGGTCTTTAACAAGAATTACCCTCAGTAGACTCTGTGCCGAGGAGGTTGCCAATGTTGCAAGCAAGTCTGCTTGTGTATTTCTGCTTCTAGGAATTTCTGTTAAATTGAAATATTCAAACCCGGATTGCAAATGTCTAACTTGGCTCAGATATCCCTGCATTCTAGGGTCCCGGGCCTCTAATTCTCCTCGGACTTGACCTACTACTAGTCTAGAGTCTGAGAATATGTTCACATCTTTCCACCCATCTTTTGAGCCATGGTCATCCCCACCAGTAAAGCTTCCTATTCCGTTTCATTATTGGTGGCCGAGAACCCAAGTCTTAACGATTTTTCAATCGTGATGTTCTCGGGGAAGATCAGAACTAGCTCCACTCCAGATCCTTTGAGATTTGAAGCACCATCAACTAGACCTTCCATGATGATGCTCGTCCCACAGAGATTACTCCAACTGAATTTTCATCCATGCTCTGTTTCTCCATATATCCTTCTATTGGGGCCTCGGCAAATTTAGCTATAAGGTCGGCCAGGATCTGCCCCTTTACAGAGGTACGTGGCATATACTTTATGTTGTAAGCCCCCAGCTTCGTTCCTCATTTTGCGATCCTTCCAGTGTAATTAGCACCTCGAAGCAAAGCTTTAAGTGGTAGTTGGGTTAGGACAACAACAGTGTGTGACTGAAAATAATGAGGGAGCTTTCGTGTGACATGTACTACAGCTATAATAGCCTTTTCCAGTGGCAAATATCTGACCTCGGCCTCATGCAAGGATTTACTTATGTAATACACAGGCTTCTGTATCCCATTATCGACTCTTACTAGCACCAAGCTTACCGCATGGGTGGTCACTGCGATATAAGCAAACAGGACTTCATGTGCCTCGGGTCTGGACATGATCGGTGACCGAGAAAGGTACTCCTTTAACTGCCGGAATGCTAGGGCACATTCCTCTATCCATTCAAAACCCTTCCACTTGTTCAACAACCGGTAGAAGGGTCTGCACCTATCTGCGGACCGGGATATGAATCGGTTCAAGGCAACGGTCATCCCTGTCAACCTCTGCACTTCCTTGGGATTCCGAGGTGGCTGCAAGTTGTTGATGGCCTTGACTTGGTTTGGGTTAACCTCAATCCTACGGTGGGTGACCATGTATCCTAGAAACTTTCCTGACCCCACACCAAAGGAACATTTAGAGGCATTGAGTCGTAACCCGTGTCCTCTCAAGACTTCAAAGATGCTTCCGAGATCACTAATGTGCTCGGCCTCCTTCTTACTCTTAACCACCATATCATTAATGTAGATTTCGATGTTTTTCCCCAAATGTAGTTCGAACATCCGTGTCATCATCCTTTGGTAAGTAGACTCTGCGTTTTTAAGCCCAAACGACATCACCTTGTAATGGTAGTTCCCGACGGGGGTGACAAAAGCCGTTTTCTCTTGGTCTTCCAAGGCCAGAGGTATCTGATGATAGCCCTAGAAAGCATCCAGAAAGCTCATCCTAGAATGTCCCACGGTTGCATCAACCAACTGATCAATCTGACACATGGGGAAAGGGTCCTTTGGGTAAGCCTTATTCAGGTCTGTGTAATCCACGCATACCCGCCATTTGCTGTTTTTCTTCTTTACCATCACGGTGTTTGCCAGCCAGTCGGGGTAAAATACCTCCTTAATAGCCCCGGCCTGCTTAAGTTTCGCCACTTCTTCCTTGACGGCATCAAAATATTCTTTTGAAGAGCGCCAAGGAGGCTGTTTTTTGGGGGTAACGGAAGGATTAACGTTCAGGTGATAACAGATGAAACTCGGATCTATCCCCGAAGCTTCATAAGCATTCCAGGAAAATATGTCGATGTTTTGCCTCAGAAATTGCACTAACTCTTCCCTTTCTTGATGAGGTAACTAAGCACCGACTTGAAAAAATCTTTCTGGATCATCATCAATAATGACTTTCTTCAACTCCTCACACTCTACACCCTCGGCCTCGCCACCAAAAACTGGAGCCTTGGACTCTAATTGCTATAACTCTTTGTTGGCGAGAGTTGAGGGTTCTGGCTCAAGTCGATGCATGATAGCAGCCACCAAACATTACCTGGCCACAAACTGATTTCCAACCAGCTCCTCAACCCTGTCCCCAGAAGGGTACTTCACCTTAAGATGGAGGGTGGATGAAACGGCCTCAAGGGCGTGGAGCCAAGGCCGTGCCACGATAGCAATGTACGGGGAGAAGGCATCCACCACAATAAAGTCCACCTCCACAACCTGTGAGCCAGCCTGGACTGGCAATCTGATCTGTCCGCGTGGAACAACAACCTTTCCATCAAAGCCGACCAGAGGTGAATCATAACTGGTTAGATCTTCCGATTTGAGATTAAGCCCCTTATACAGATCTAGATACATAATCTCTACCCCGTTGTCCTGGTCTACCAATACCCTGTTCACGTCGTAGACACCGATCCTGAGGGTTACAACTAGGGCATCATCATGAGGTTGTATAGTTCCGGCCTTGTCCTCGTCCGAGAAGCTTAGTGTTGGATGAGCTTCTGTTTTGGCCCTCTTAGACTCATGACCAGAAACCTCAGCGCGCGGACCAGCTATAGATATCACCCTAGAGGGGCAAGATCCTATTCTGCCCGGTATGGCAAGAATAATGTGTATGGTGCCCAAAGGGGACCTCGAATACATTCTGCCTTGAACCCCTGACGTTGCCTAGTTCCCTTGCTCACCAGGTTGGGTCAAAAACTGCTTCAATTTGCCATCTCAGATCAATTGCTGAAGATGACTCCACAAGGTCCTGCAATCCTCAGTTGTATGGCCCCGCTCCTTGTGATATTGGCAATGGAGACTCTGATTGCGTTTCGCAGGGTCTCCGATCATCTTACTCGGCCATCTAAAGTATGGCTCATCCTTGATTTTTTCCAAGATTTGATGTATTGGTTCTCGGAATAATGTGTTAACAGCCTGGGTAGATGGAGGTCCGGATTGTCTCACAAAATCTTTTCGGGGCCGATTGTTGTTGTAATAGTCCGACCTGAAATCCCTCCTCTCCTGAGGGATAACCTTACTTTTGCCCTGCTCATGCTGCTGGTCCTCTTCAACTCTTTTATACTTGTCAATCCTATCCATGAGTTAGCGTACGCTGGTAATGAGTTTCCCGGTTAGGGACTTTCTCAAGCCGTGCTCGGCAGGTAGGCTGACCTTAAAGGTTCTGACAGCCACATCATCAAAATCACCCTCTATCTCGTTGAACATCTCCCAGTATCTGTCGGAGTATGTTTTTAAGGTCTCTCTCTCTCGCATGGACAGGGACAACAGAGAGTCTAGAGGCCGGGGGACTCGGCTGCACGTGATAAAACGGGACCCAAAGGCCTGGGCAAATTCTCTGAAAGAGTTAATGGAACCCGTTCTCAGACCGTCGAACCACCTCATCGCCACGGGCCCCAAGCTAGACGGGAACACCTTGCACATCAAAGACTCATTCTTAGAGTACACCGCCATTCTCTGATTGAAATGGTTAACATGCTCAACAGGATCTGTAAGACCGTTATAGAGGGTGAACGTAGGCTGGATGAACCGTCTGGGAAGTTTTCCTTCTTCAATCTTGTGCGTAAAGGGAGACTCTGTGATTCGGCTCAGTGCCTTACTCATAGCATCGTTTACCAGGCCCCTTGAAGATGAACCTCCCCTTTCGCGATCTCGATGATAGTCCTTCTCATACGAGAAAGTTTCGCTTAGAGGCGTTCTTGATCTATGTCTGTACTCGTCGTCCCTTTCGTCATCAGAAGAAAGGTCAGAGGCTGAGGGACTTCGCCTCCTCCGCTCTTGGTGCAACTTCTTTTTCAGGTAGTCAATCTCTTTCTGCATGGCTTTGGTATGTTCATCATGAGAGACACGGCTACCACCCCTAGAGTGACTCTCACCCGTATGAGTGGTATGCACACTTCCCTTCTGACCCTCTCGAGTATGATCTTCCCCTTGAAATCCCATAGACTCCAATTGGTGTGGACCTGAACCTACCATGACAGATGATCTAACACTCTAACTAATCAGCTTTCCCACAGACAGCGCCAATTGTAAGGACACAAATTCGGCGAACCAGCCCCTAGATTGGATGGGACTCTCCAAAAGGCCCCTAAACAATGAATTTGTAGAGAGTGGGAAAAGAAAGCTGGGCTAGATTGACTTAAACTGTCAATACAATGAGTTAAGATCACCAGAGGGGAAAAATAAAAAGCTTAAGTTCAAAGGATTATTCTCAACAAGGGTCCGAGAAGGTCAATTCTAGCACTTGTTGTCCTTCGTTTTCATATCGGTTACACTTGATATCCTCTCTCTTTTAAAGAAGGATTCCTTCACATTATATAGTTCTTTCAAGATCATCTTCACCCTACACTTGTCAATCATTTAAATCTTCACCTGAGTGCACGTCCCATCATGCATCTTCTTTTGGCATTCTGTGAGTTGCGATGGCCAAGGTTATACTGTTCAAGGGTTTTCTCCACATAAATGCGGTCAG
The DNA here is from genome assembly GCA_033629205.1 of Lithocarpus polystachyus. Lineage (NCBI taxonomy): Eukaryota > Viridiplantae > Streptophyta > Magnoliopsida > Fagales > Fagaceae > Lithocarpus > Lithocarpus polystachyus. The sequence goes on along the minus strand of CM066163.1, from coordinate 7,908,729 downwards.
AAGAGTAGGTGTAGCACATTTAATGCGGTGATAGCACATTTAGATATTTTTGGGGACTTCCATTCCTATACACATCTCCATGACTAAGGTTATGCGAAGATCTCTCCTCGGATTGCCCTTATTTATCCTAAATGAGACAAATTTCGTCCTGCGATTCTACGTATTCATTTACCTCTCCTCAGACTTTACTTCGTCCTCGGATAAAGTTTGAGGCCCAACACGTGATTCTAGGCCTTTAACCTCATAGGGCCCAATACACGATTCTGGGTCTTTAGCTCGTTAATACCCAATACACAGCTTTGGGGCCCCTGTCCCCACATAAACAATGTACATCTTCAAGAGGTAAAATCAAAATTTTAAAATTCTAGGAAAAATAAAGATCACATCAATAAAATCTTTAAATTTCAAGTTTTTATTAAGTGTGAATTTTGAAGAATACACATACGCATTACATTTTCTTCTTATAACTTCTATGCTTGTAACATTTCAAGATGATATGAGGTTGTAAAGACACGATTTGGGTCCCTAGCCCAAGTGAGGGATGAACTTAGGCCTAAAAAGCCTAATACAATAAATTTCTAAACAGTGGGTTGGAAATTCGGGTTTTAATGAGTTGGATAACAATTAAAATGGATTCAGATGACAATAAAAGGAAGATGGACTGATTTAATCTAAAGAAAATCGTCATTGGCACAGTCCAAGGAGATCAGTTCTTATATATTTCTTTCAAGTTTGATTACAAAGTCAGTTCTTGATGGCTACAGTGTTTCTCTCTTAGTTTCTCTATTCTCACTCTCAGAGTCCCTCTTCTATTTCATACTATTTTCCACTCTCATCTCCAACTTCCACATGCAGATCAAATTGTAGGTGTTGACCCTCGTCCTATCATGTTGACACCCCATTTTGCAACCTGCATTTAACCTCACAAGAGGGTAAAAGAGTAATTTCACCTTGGAAATATGCATCTTGATTCTGGTCACTAGATCCTTGATCTCATTTCACCAAAATGATTTTAATGTTGTAACGATCAAATCGACTGGTCATTAGCCCTAATCAAACCATCAGATTAAAAGTTATCATCAAATCAAGTTTTAATGGCCGAGATGCACTATCACAAATTAAGTCCGACTATATGTGATTATGAATAATTGATTCCAATTGCTTATAATTATAATGAATTTGAGATTAATGATGTGTCATAATTTGATTGGTTAGGACTACATTTTATGGTAAGGTTGCAAACACCTAATTAATTAGACAGTTACACATTAATTATTCAATGAGTTATTTGTGCAATTATCTTTTAATTAGAGTAAATTTGGAACCAATTAAGTCTTAAATGGGAGTGATTGGAGCCGTTTAATGTTAATTGGGAGCTAATTTAAGACCTATTAATGTTAATTGTGCTAAAATCATTTTCTAACAAATGACCTCTGCTCACCATTTCATCAATATCTCTCAGATTATTTTGAATCTGTGAATGAAGTTAATTTTCCCAGAAACTAGACATTTCGGGGCTTCAATTTGAGCACAAGAATGAGACAATTCTGATCAGAATTGAGTCAGATATGATTTTTCGAAGTTGGTTCTACAGGCTGTTATAGCAGCTACAGGAAAACCGAATTTTGGCTTGCTCCTCACTCCTACCAATCTTTCCATTTAATACACCAGATTTCCCTAAAGGCTAAAATGAGGGCTAAGCTCATAATTCTTTGTCAACCCTCATTAAATGGTCTTCCATTCATATTTCCTCCACCACTACTATATAAACTCCCCTCTCCTTCATTCCAAAACACACAAAAACCTCATCTCTTCTCCTCTCTTGAATTCTAAGTGAAGTTGAGTAGTCTTGTCATATCTTGGTCTTCCTAAGACTCAAGGTATTGAGTAAGACTCACTCTTCCTCTCCTAGCTCTTCTTTTCCTCCACCCTTAAGACCTCCATCAAGAGTCTTCTCGTCCACCATATGGATCTTGCATGAAGGTATAATCCTTTTCTCTAATTTTTTTTATATGTTGCCATGATGAAAGTTTAAGATTAAAGCATGATAGTAATCTTTTAAATTTTCTTGAATATGTTTGAATGCTCTTAATTGTTCTTATATGTTCTCCATATGTTTTGATTGTTCATCACATGTTCATGCATTACACTAGTTTTAATCTTAAATCCACATAAAAAATATAAAAACATGTTTGTTTAATAATTTTTTTCAAATCCTTGAATCTAATATCACCATCTACACACATTCAATAGAATTTATTTTTCAATCCAAATGAAAGGCTTAATAAATTGAATTAGGGTTTATCACATGCACAAACATTAAATTCAGCATGCGAATTGATTGACATATTGGATAATGTGATATGAATGTTGGTCACCATAGTCTAGAAGACTGGTTTCATCGAGCAAGGTGGGTGCCTAACACCTTCCTACCTTGTAACATAGCCTCCGAATTTAGATAAAGGGTTAGTAGATCAAATGCTTATCCTTGTAATTTTCAATTTCTAGATTGTAACTAGGAAATAAAGCTATGTACTTTATCTTAGATTGTATCTAGGACCAAAGTCATGTAACTTTCCTATGATCAATGTAAATTTAATTGCAAATTAATAAAATGAGGAACTTTTCAATTTTGGTTTTCTTATTTATTCCAATAATTAAATAAGTGGCGACTCTATTGTAAAACCCTTGATCTAAAGGGGAAAATATAATCAGTCGAACCTCCATTTTGAGAGGCAATAACACGACTCCACCCATTCACGTGGGTTTAGGCCAACATCCTATAAAAAAGGGGGCCGGGGGTGCGGTCTCTCACACATCAACACATTCCTAAAGTCTTTAGGTTGTAGCTGTAAGGCTGAAAGTTACTGTTCAAGTATCACTTCCTCATCAATGCGGCCAAAGAGTTAGCTGCAGAGCATTTAATACAGTGGTAGTAGTTTTTCCTTGAGATATTTTATGATCTTTCTCTGTCCTGTTCCTTCTTGATACTTATCCTCATTCATGGAATGATCCAGAATGTTACTCTTGATGGCAGACCACACCCTCTGACCTCGGCTTTGCTCAGCCGAGGAGGGATTCCTCCTGGGACCATCAACGCAGCCAAAGTGTTTACCCATCCTCGGATTGGGCCCCTGGCCCAATATGTACATAAATGTGGGCTCCTAGGCCTAACACCCCTATAGAGGTCAATTAGTATCATGGTAATAAAATTTTGTTTCTTGCAACAATTACCAATTCCCCACCCTCAGTCCACCAACTTTTTGTTAGGACAAACCCGCGTGAATTGGTGGGGTTGTGTTGGTGCCCCACTATATTTCCTCATAGATTTAGGGTTTGACATGGAAAAAGTGTCATGATATATGATATGATATGAGACATTAGATTTCAATTTTAGTGAAACACTATTATTTCAATGGCAAAATTTTCTATTTTTTCAAGAATGATATTCATTGGCATAAAATTGTCAAAATGATAATATAACACCGACAAAAATAAAAAAGTTGACAAATATCATATTGGTGATTTTTTAAGCAAAAGACCTAATATTTCAAATAAAATATTGGGTTCAATCCCATATCTATTGAAGTACAATTTTTCCTTTTCTTTGCACCGTTTGAGGAAGTCGAGTTTTCCTTCTCCTTCTCCGAACATGTAGAGATGTTATGGCCAACATGCTTACAAAACCCACAAGTTCTCTTTTGCTTTCCCAATTCTTTTCCACCTTTTATTCTTTTTTGCTTTGGGCGACCTTTTGTCTTTGAGAGCGGAGGACAACGAACAAAACAATCTCCATCAATAGCATCATTAACATTAGCACCAACCATATTTTCCTTGTCTGCTAAATTTTCATCACTCAACACTATCAGTTCTTTTCCACCTAATGATGTTTCATGACATTAAGTGGTGGAAGATACAAAGATGGAATTCGGTAACAATCTTGTGAATGAATACACTAAGTGTGTGACGACAAAATATACTCCAAAATTCAAAATTATTGCAACTACAACTAGTCATCTCACCATCCCATAAGACCAAGTGCTTTTGACTAGTTTTTTCTCCTTAATATTACAACACATATTCAATACCGTTTTCTTGTAGCACCGAATATTGTGTGGCTTTTCCAAACTCCTCTTGAAAAATTTTGAAAGCATAGGGTGTCAACACACTATGTGCTTGTTCTTCTATCGGTGACAATGTTCTTAAAGAAGAACCTCTATATTTCTCTAACATTGTATCATGTGATTGTGTTTGCTTAATATTTTCAATGGCAAGGTCAACCTAAAATTACAAATTGTAAATAATTTAAAGACAAATAAAGACTACAAATATTAACAAATAAAAAAATAAATTAAATTCTACAATAAAAAAAAGCAACGATAAATAATATCTTACTTGTTCAATAAATTGCGTTAAGTTTATGTGGGAACTAACAAACCGTTTGATAAATGCATTTATACTTTCGGATCTTCCAGTTGTTGTCATTCCACCAAAAAAATAGCCACAAAGGTAACATGGTACCCAAAAATGCTTGATTTGATATAAACCATTTACATGCTTGTTAGTAAGCATGTCATATTTTGCCATAACTTGAGACCATTGATGCTCAAATTCTTCACATGAGTCTAACTTATATAGCTTGTAGAAATCTGTGCACCAGTTTGAATATTGACTACGAAGAATTGCCGTAAACCAACTACTAAATTTAGAAATAATGTGCCATATACAAAAAGCATGTTTTGTGGATGGAAATTCTTTTGATATTGCCTCTGTAATCCATGGATCTTGGTCTGTTAAAATTGCCTTAGGTGACTTCTTCATTAAATTTGCAAAAGTCTATTAATCAAATACAAAGTTATTAGCACATGAAAAAATATAGTAGGATATATACTATTAAACTACTAATTAATCAAATAAAATCGAAAAATAATTGCACAACCTTACAAGATAATTAAATAATTTGCGTACCTTCATTAACCATTGAAATGCACTAGTTGTTTCATTTCGAAGAAGTGCACAACCAAAGAGAATTGTCTTTCCATGATTATTGATACCAACAAAAATACCAAAAGGCATGTCATATGCATTTACTTTGTAAGTAGTATAAAAAACAACCACATTTCCATATTTTTGGTACCAATCAAAACAAGGAGTAGGTGCCCAAAAAATATGCTCCAACCTACTCTCTTCATTAGTTGTATATGCATATTGAAATTTAGAATTCTTTTCGTTAGCAACTTTGCACAATTGTAAGAGACCCATAGCATTATTCATTGCATGCATCCTTCTCAATTTCACATAAATGTTATAGATATCTCTTTTAAAAAATGGAAGATCTCCGTGCTTCACACCTTTCTCAAGCTCCATAACACGTATTATTTGCCTAACCGAAAGTCCACCCTTTCTCAATAGGAGAATGTGATCTTTATCTTCTTTAGTGATAACTCGATTGGCCGGAAGAAATCTCACTTCTGAAGGGGAGAACAATTCATGATTGTGATCTATAACAAATTTAGTGACATGTCATTCTTGTGGAAAAATGCCAAATGACTTTCGCAATGTGATTCTTAAATGAGCTTTGCATCCACATCTTGTAGATATCTTATTTAGTTGCTCCTAAAATGAATCCACTCTTTTTAATTGCTGTCTACCTTCTCGATGACAAAAGAAATCACGCCTTACATTTTCTCCATTTTTTGTGACAAAACGACCTTTTCGAACCATATCGATTTTCATAATTTTTATAGAAAATGAAAGCCTCTTCTTCCCTAAGAAAACATTAACCAGCAATAGGTTCAAACTCATTTTCTGTTGAATTAATATATTCATTTTCTTCAATAACTCCTATATCTTCCATTGGATATTCATTCCAAACCACTAATTCCTCCCCACAAATGTCATTATTTTCTCCATCATTTGGAAGCTCATTTAAGTCAACACAATTTCTTGTAACACTTTGATAAATCTCACTTGCAATTACAATATCAATCATTTGTTCTATGTTGTAACAAGGATAATATATATATATATATATATATATCAACATCATATTCAATTATAAATGAAATATATACTATAAATAAAATAAAATAGAATAAAATAGTATACCTTCTTGAGGTAATTCATTTAAGTCAAAACAACTCATTGGAACTAATTGATGAATCTCACTTGCAACAAAATTCTCATCCATTGATTCTACAATAATTTAACAAAAATGATAAATAAATATTAACATCATATTTTAATATATTTGAAAAATAAATTATGAACAAAAGAAATATATGTACTTTATTTATAATTTCTTGAACACTATATTCTTCTAGATATTATTTGATCATTCATTGAACTCTTCTCAACAAAATTCTCATCCATTGATTCTACAATAATTTAACAAAAATGATAAATAAATATTAACATCATATTTCAATATATTTGAAAAATAAATTAAGAACAAAAGAAATATATGTACCTTATTTATAATTTCTTGAATACTATATTCTTGTAGACATTCTTTGATCATTCATTGAACTCTTCTTTCTTTCTTTCTTATCTTTTTGTTGAACATTAAACTTTTCTTTTAGTTTTTTCTATGATATTGGTAAAGTAGAGGAGAAGAAAAAGTAAATATTGGTAAAGTAAATATTGGTGGGAGATGAAATAGGAAATGGAAGGAAATTGCAAAAAGAGCACTTTTGTCATTTTGTTTTGTTAGATCCAGCTGGTTAAAAAAATTAGAGGAAAATATTGTCATTTTGTTTTTGTTAGGTCCGACTTCTTAAAAAAAATTGGAGAAGTACACATTGTTCATCTTTCTGTAACTTCCTAAGCAAAAGGCCATCACTGTCATTGACATAATCGTGTGCCCTTAGGGCACACGGTATCAAATGCCTTAAAATAATACAAGTTGCTTCTTCTTCTTTTTTCATTCTTTTATCACACCGTGCCTCTCTCTCTCTCTCTCTCTCTCTCTCTCTCTCTCTCTCTCTCTCTCTCTCTCTCATCTCATCTGAAGCTCATCTCTGATCAAAACTCTCTCAAGCTCATTCTCTCAACGTCACTCTCTCAAGCTCACACTTTCATTGCCACCGGCCTGACTCATCCTCAACGTCACCGCCACCGAAGCTCGATGTCACTGACCCACCAGCCGTCCCAAGCCGCCGATCAGCCTCAGACCCACGCCGTCAATTGCCTCAGTCCCAAGCTTAGTTTTTCTTTTTCTTTTCTTTTTCCTTCTTTCTTTCAGTGATGTAAAAGAGAGAGCGAAATGAGGGAGGAAAGTGAAAGAACTTTTACAAAATGAAGACTATAGACTCACCTGTTTGTACTCTCTAAGTGTTTCGTAAAGCTTGTAAACTAAAGGAAAGAAAAAGAAGAATGGTGTGAACTGGGAAGAAAGGAAACAAATAACTGAAGAAGAAAAATGAAAAAGGAGAGAAGAAAGTATATTATATTATTATGGAGTGGAGATTTTTTAAGGTCTTGTGGTGCAATTTTTTTTTTTTTTTTTTTATACAAAGCTTTGAATTGTATTCAACCAAACAAACGAAATTGAATTACAACAGAGATGACAGAAATAAAAAGCATGATCTACCTATTACAATTAGCCTGAATCAACTCAAGCAAAGCTGGAGGAGAAACTCCCACCCACACTTGAGAAGCTTCACTAACTCTAGCTAGATGAGCTAGTTCATGGGCAACTTTGTTGTACTCCCTTTTCAAATGATTGATTTTCCACCTAAAGAAAGAGTTCAGCAAAGCAAGAATTCCTTGATACAAATGGCCGAGACTACCGTCTGTGGTGCAAATTAAACATTGGAAAGTGAAGCATTATTATATTTTAAAAGTGGATGAGATGAGACATGAAAGTGACGGTTGGCATGTGAATTGAGAGAAAAATACAAGAAAAGAAAAAGATTTTTTTTTTATAAAATTTGGGATTTAAAAAATTATTGTTACATTAGATGATTATTTGCAATTAAGTGGCGGTGGTGTAGGCAGTGGCGGTGGTGGTGGTTGTGGCGATAGTGGTTGCGGTGGCAAGGCGATTGCAGAGGTAGTGGTGGGGGCAGTTATGGTTGCAGTGGTTGTGATTGTTATTTATTGTAGTAAATATATTATTTTATTGTAATAGATATATTATTTTATTGTAATAAATATATTATTTTATTGTGTTGAAAGCTAAAATAGATCCACTGCTGCGGGATGTTTTATAAAGTGAGGAGGTAAAATAGATAAAGTAACTTTTTGTGATGCCAAATAGTTAAATTTTTAAGTGCCAAATAACTCCACTGCTGTGAATGCTCTTAGACATTTAAGTGCTTCACCCTAAACATATTTGATTTATTTTAGTTTGCTTCAACTTAAAAGTTCATGTTAAACTCATGATATACTATAGTTTATAGTAACCTCCTTGGTTTGTCAATATAGAGTGATGAAAATTATATCTAGACTGTCTTTTTAGGTATTTGAGGTATTCCTCTAGGGTGTGATACTTTTATTTATTTATTTATTTTTAGATATAAGATAGAATTCTATTTTAGCCTAATCTAAGTATATATGTGTGCGAAGTTCCCTCTTGGAGACTTGAACCCTGACCCTTGCCCCCCACACTGCATAAACGCTTATACTTGAGTGTGATATTTGAAGACCATGATCTGATCCCTACCTACTAACCTTTAGTCAGCTCCTCTCAGCCACATCAAAAAGTTTGTTTCACAGCCCAAGTACAGCATAGGACCCTAAACACCAATCTTATAGGGATTCATAACAAAACTGTTAATTTCTCCTAAACAAGACTTGGGATAATTGGTCTACCTCTGAAACTTTTAATTCCGGATTTTAAGTGAGATTTTACCTTGGAGTTGATAATTAAAATTTTAACATACTGACATCCCTTTCTTGGGTAAAAACTATATTTCAAAATTTGTGAGAAACTTTGAACTTATGCTCTGTTTGTTTCGATGAAAAACTTTATGTAAAGATAGTTTTCTTTATTTTCTAGTGTTTGGTAGCATAAAAAAATATGAGTTAAAGGAAAACTATCTTTGATCAATAAAAAAAGTATGGCTTATTTTTAGAGAATGTTTTCCATAAATTTTTTTTGGAAAACAACTCTATCTCACAGCAAGCTAAATAAGGGAAGTTAGGAGGTTGTTTTTCAACTCATTTAAAGTTGATGATGCACAACAAGATCAGTAGGCTGGATGCTTCGGATTTCAACGGCGACAATGATAATCTGATTGAAAACCTGAAGAGATGAACAAATAGTCAGAGGTGACCGGGGTGAACCGGCCAGAAACCCTCCGATGGTAAAGTCAGTGTCTTCTCTAACCTTTTGAATTCCCAAATACTTGGAAAAATACTCTCGTACCTTTTTCATTTGGTGATCGTTGTTCTTATATAATGTATGCCATAAGCAGTTATTCATTTGATAACTTCTCCTACATTGGAGGATGTCGGAAGGTTCGGAAGTAACTTCCATAACTGCTATGGAAGTTTCTTTATTAGGCCATACATTCTGTAACCGTCATTGGAGGTGGTTTCGTGGCGATGCCTTGATTGCGAATTTGTTCTGGAATGTGTATAAATTTCGTCCAGGGAATGTCTATAATGACCACGTTTGAAGTCACTACAGCTTGTCCAAGGGTCTTTCTGGACGGACGAATCTGCTATGGACGAGTTTACTGGGTTGAGGTATTTTCGCTTCTCTTATGGACGACCCCTACGGACGAGTATGGAGTAGGGTGCTTTTCTGGACACTATCAGTTGCCCCTTGTCCGTGGGTCGTCTAGAAAAACGTTGTATGGTGTTGTTCTTTGAACGCTTGTGTTTATGTCCACGTTCAAACACACCACGTGTCATGATCTTAGTAGTAAAGAGTCATGTCGACTCATCTTTCGAGGGGTGTGCCACGTGTCAGCTCATGGTTGGTTGTGACGTTTCAGGTACTAAAGTCTTCGCCTATAAATAGTGGAATTCCTGAGCTATCCCCCTCATTTCTGAAAATTTCCTTTCCTGACACTCCTCGTCTTAGCACCTCGTCTAGAAGTCTCCCGCATCCATAGTCATCGTTTAGAGCCAGGTACTTTCCTTTACTCTTGTCCTTAGGTTTCAAGTTTCCAAAAATGACTGAAATTGTCATTTCCTCGTCTAGTAATAGTGTTGAAAAAGCTATAGATGAGTTTCATGATCCTAGTAGCTTTAGTGGGTCGAGTGACAGTAGCAGTGGTAGTAACGATAGTAGTAGTGGTGGGAATACCTCAGACGAGTACACGTCTGGGGTCCCTGGGGTTCCTCTAGAGGTTCTCCAAGAGGAGTTTAGGACGAGAACTGAGTCTGGGTCGAGGGCTGGCACCAGTGCTCCCTCGTTTACAGCTCAGGACGACGAGGAAATCGTCTATAGTTGTGCTTTAAATGTCTCGTCTAGGACAGATGACAAAAGGTTAGAGTCTCTGAAAGCTTGGTACCAAATCCCTGAAAACTTAAACCCTAGGTTACCCATCTGTGGGGAATGGTGTTGCCAACCCCACTTTGGAGTTGGTATCTATGAGGCTTACCTCTTGGGGGGTTTGAGGTTGTCTCTCAATGCTTTTGCTAGGGAGTTGCTTTCTAAGTTAGGTTTGGCCATCTGCCAACTCAATCCTAATGCATGGAGACTAATAGTCTCTATGCAAGTCTTATGGAGGGAGGTCTTTGGGGGGGATCGTCCTCTTACTGTGGACGAGTTCCTTCATTGCTACAAGCCCTCTGAGATCAATCAATCCCCTGGCTTCGATCAATTCACAGCTAGAGGGGCAGATTGCAGATTGATCAAGTCCTTGGTTACCTCAGACAGGAACTGGAAGACGGAGTTTTTCTTCGTCTCTGGCCCCTGGGCTGGGAAGCCAAGTGAAGTTGATAGGGATCCACTTGGTCCCTACACAGGAGAACTAGGCAACCTTCGTCCTGAAGGTATGAGGTCGTCTGTCCTAAGATGTTATGTATATTTGAGTTGTTTGTTCTCGTCTAACACTTTCTTTTCTCTTTTTCTCAGGTTTTAGACAACCTCACTTGAGCAAGTTCTACATTGAACGAGTTCAAAAGGCTCGTCTTTACGCTGACAGGACGTTCCATTTTCTGGTAAGCTTGAGACGCCTTGCAGCTTGGGGTCTAGGTCCAGATCCGTCTGTTGAAGCCATTGCTCACGAACGTACTGTCCGTAGACGTAAGTGTGTTTTTGTGTTTTTTTTTTTTTTTTTTTATCCTCGTCCTTACTTTATTTATTCATTATCCTCATCCATTTTTGTAGGAATGGCTACAATGAACCAAAACAAAGGCAAAGAGGTGGTGGACGAGGTGGCTGGGCAGGGGGTTCAGTCCCAACCTCGTCCATCAGCTGGTGACAAAAGAAAGGCTTTGTCCAAGGGGGTTGATTTGGGAAAGCTTCCAAGTCGACGCAAAGAGAAAAGGGTCAAGCACGGTCCGTCCAAAACTGGGGTCGTCCAGTCCGGCTCTATACCTACTGTCCAGCAGACTCCCGTCCATATTGTTGACGACAAGCTCTTCGATCCTCCGTCTATGCATGTGCCGTCCACAGTCCAAGCGCCTATCTCATCCCAGCCCTCTAGCCAAGTCCCTTTGAACCTTCTTGGAGATGAAGACTTAGCCTGGGAGAGGTTTGAGAGGGTTGTTACAGATCAGGACATGGTGGCCTGCTACAACATGTCCTTGAAGGATTTTGAGCACTTTGGTGTTCATGACCTTTTTAAGGTGAACTTTTTATCTCGTCTTCCCTTTATTTTTTATATTGTCTTATCGATACATGTCTAAAAACGAATCTTGTAAAGGCCATGTCTAAGTTCATTGCTGCGTCCAGGCAAGCAACGGAATTGGACAAGACGAGGATCCTGTTGGAGAGGAGAGTTCAGGAAGTCAAAGACGAGAGCAAGAGGTGGGCTGAAGTGGCGGCTAAGGCCAAGGACGAGGTGAAGGAGCTGCAAAACCACGTGGAGGAGCTGAAGACGGATGTTATAGAGAAGGACACTCGTCTTGATCATCTTCAGAAGAAGAATGACGAGTTGAGTGCCCTTCTTGAAAAGGCTAAGAGAGACGCGGTTGCAGAGTTCAAGGCGTCCAAAGAGTACACTGATTCTTTGGACACCAACTATGCAGCCGGGTTTGAAGACTTTAGGATGGACGTCATGGAGAACTTTCCAAACCTCGACTTCAGCTCTATAAAGCTCAACCTCGGTGGTGCTGCTTCAAGCTCCCTTCTCCAGACGAGCTCTAAGGACGTTAACATTGAGGACGACGCCAGCACTCAGCCAACCCAAGACGACCCTAGTGCTGATCCTCCTCAATGAAGACTTAGCTTTTCTCTGTATTTTTTGTTTTTATTTGAGCCGTTGTTTAAGATTTTTAAATGTAATGCAAGTACATTTTCTCCGTCCACAGTTCTAGGACGGTTTTTTAAACAATGTTGAGGGTTTTTGGACGTTGGTTGTCCACCCTTTGTGGCTAATGAATGCATCTTTGCTTATTTTTCAGTCATTGTATGGATGAACTTATTTTGCACTCCAATGATGTTTTGGCTCGTCCATCTTAGGGATTTGTTCACATTCAGCTAAAAAAGTAAACTTTATTCACTCGTCTATGAGTGTTGATTCCAACATTGTTTTTCGCCTGTTTTTTGGACGAGAGCTAGCCTATGGACGAGTTTCCAGTTTTTGCTTAACTTTTTTCACTCGTCCAAATTTTGGCTGTTTCAATTGACATCCCTTGGATTGTGTTTCCTAGTCCATGGCTGGGTTAGGTTATTCCTCGTCCATGGCTGGGTTAGCACATTAAGGCACCAATTCGTCTGCTGATTGGAGGGACGTGCCTCATTCTTGCTTTATCCTTGTGTAAGGAAAGCTTTTGGACGATACATGCGTCAGCTCGTCTCTTGGTTTGGACAAACTTGCCTTATTTTTGCTTTATCCTGTTCTAAGGAAAGCTTGTGGACGAGACATCCTTGTGTCCAAGGATTTTCCTCGTTTTTAGTTCATTTTCACACATACTCAGATGTACTTAAAAATACATCACATATTGTTAAGAAAATGTAAACATTCGTCCATAGGAATGGCACATGCTTGAGAGCTAGTGCCTTTAGGGAATTACAAACGTCTTAACACAAAGTAGTTCATAAGTAATACACAGCTAAAACATTAGTAGTAAGCATATATTAGAAAACTACTTTCGGACATCCATGACGTCTGATGCTCGTTCATGGTTTTTATTGATAGTATCTTCTCAAATGTTCAACGTTCCAGGGGTGTTCTAGCTTCCTTCCATCCAGAGCTTCCAAATAGTAGGATCCTTGCCTTTTACAGTTAATAACCATGTAAGGTCCTTCCCAATTTGGTCCCAGCTTTCTGTGAGCAGGGTTTCTGGTGGCTAAGGAAACCTTCTTTAGGACGAGGTCCCCTATGTCGAAACGCCTGGGTTTGACCATGGCATCATAGTGTTTGGTCATTAAGTTTTTATACCTTGTCGTTCTTTGCTCCGCGTTCACCTTTACCTCGTCTATGAGATCAAGGTTGAGACGAAGCTGGTCCTCATTGTCCTCGTCCTGATACTTCATCACTCTATGGGTGGCCATGTGCACTTCCGCAGGTATGACTGCTTCGCTCCCGTAAGCCAGTTTGAAAGGAGTTTCCCCTGTGGGGGTCCTCGCTGTTGTTCTGTAAGCCCAAAGAACGCCTGGTAGTTCATCTGGCCATACACCCTTTGCCCCGTCAAGCCGAGTCTTGATGATTTTCAACAAGAATCGGTTTGCTACTTCTGCTTGGCCATTTGTCTGTGGGTGAGAGGGCGACCTCGTCCAAATTCTTCACTAGCATATCGTCTACATAAACCTCCACATTTCGTCCTATTTGCAGCTGAAACATCTGATTAACCAGCCTTTGGTAAGTTGCCCCTGCGTTCTTTAAACCGAAGGGCATTACCTTATAACAAAACAATCTTTGGCTCGTTACAAAGGATGTCTTTTCCTGGTCTGCCTCGTCCATCTGTATTTGGTTATAGCCCGAGAAAGCGTCCATGAAGCTTAACAGCCGATGTCCAGCTGTTGAATTCACCAATTGATCGATGCGTGGCAAGGGGTAACTGTCCTTGGGGCAAGCTTTATTCAAATCAGTGAAGTCCACACATATTCTCCACTTGTCGTTTGCTTTCTTGACCATCACCGCATTGGCCAGCCACTCTGGGTAATAGACTTCCCGAATAAACTGAGCTGTTTTTAACTTCAGGACTCCTTCTTTAATAGCCTTATCCCGTTCTGGAGCAAAAACTCTTTTCTTCTGACGGACGGGCTTGTAAGACGGACATACATTCAATCGATGTGTGATGACACTCGGATCAATTCCCGGCATGTCTTCGTGACTCCAAGCAAACACATCCACACTCTTTTGTAAACAATGGACGAGGTCTTGCTTTGTTTCATTCTTCATGCTTGTTCCTATTCTAGTGAACTTTTGGGGATCCCCCTCGTCCAAAAGAATGTTTTCCAGCATTTCGGTAGGCTCTGCAACGACTCTCCTTTCCTCTATGTTCATCGTCTGAGCTTCCTTGTCCATGGCCAGCATGGCTAGGTAGCATTCTCTTGCTGCTAGCTGATCTCCTTGAACCTGCCCCACCCCATGTTCTGTAGGGAACTTGACTGACAAGTGGTAAGTGGACGTCACTGCCTTCCAACTGCCTTCCACTACAAGGAAATTTACTTCTTTGGTTATCTGTTGTGGATGTGCCCCCACCACCACAGACACCGTAACTATCCCCATCGGTTGTACCTTCATTCCTCCAAACCCTACCAAGGGTGAGTTCACCGAGCGGAGTAAATCTCGGCCAAGGTTCATTTGCTGGAAGGCGGGGTAATACAGGATGTCCGCCGAACTGCCATTGTCAACTAGCACCCTCCTGGTCGTATAACCTGCGATGAGCAGGGTAATAACGATAGCATCGTCATGGGGGTGGTGAAGTCTTGCGGCATCCTCGTCTGTGAAGGTGACAGGCTGTTCCTCAACTTCCCTCGTCCTGACCAGTTGTCCTGAGAGTTGAACGTTCTGCACTACCTTTAGGTATGTCTTCCGGGACCTAGAAGTTTTCCCTGTCAGGCTTCCTCCTACGATTACTCTTATTTCTCCCAACAGAAGTCAGGGTGCATCCTCCAGCTTTCCTTTCAACTTTTCATCCTTCTGATCTCGTCCAAGGAAGTTCCTCAATTTTCCCTGCCTGATAAGGTTTTCTATCTGCTGCTTCAAATCAAAACACTCATCTGTGTCATGCCCATGGTCTCTGTGAAAACGACAATATTTATTCCTGTTGCGCTTGTTGGGGTCTCCCTTCATCTTTTCTGGCCATTTCAGGGACAGATCGTCCTTGATCTGCATGAGTACTTGGTCAAGTGGAGCGTTCAGAGACGTGTAGTGCTGACTTCTTCCTAAAGACGAAACTGGCCGCCTATTATCTTGATCCCTTTTTCTCCCTAGTGTGGGCCTTCTTTGGACGAGTGGCCTGCTCCAGGTGACGGGGGTTGTCTCCTTCCCTTCTTTCGGCTCTCTTCCTCTTCTTGGCTATGATCGCATCTTCCGCATTCATGAAATTTTGGGCTGAATGGACGAGCTCAGCCATGGTCTGAGGCTCTTGTTCATAGAGCTTATGGATGAACAAATCAAAATTGACCCCATTGTGGAAGGCTGCCAGCAGTAGTTTGTCGTCCATCTCGTCCACAGTGAGGGCTTCTCTATTGAAACGAGTAATGAAGGACCGCAAGCTCTCATTTTTCCCTTGCTCAATTGTTAACAGACTGGACGAGGAACGCTTATGCCTTTGTCCGCTAATAAAATTGTTGACAAATAGCTTACTCAACTCTTCAAACGAACTTACAGAATTTGGAGGTATTTTGCTGAACCATACTCGTGCCGGTCCTTTAAGTGTGGTAGGGAAAGCCCTGCACATGATCTCGTCTGGAACTCCTTGGAGATGCATTGTAGTTTTGAAGGTCGCAATGTGATCGCATGGGTCATGTGTCCCGTCATACGAGTCTAAGAAGGGCATCTTGAACTTGGCAGGCAGGGGATGGCTGTTGATGGAAGCTGAGAAAGGGGAATCCGTTCGGTGAACCAAATCTTCCACGGGATTCGTCCTCCTCATGTTCTCCCTCATTTCATCCATGGCTTTACGCATTTGGTCCATTTCCCTCTCCAAGTGTGGCACCCTTCGTGAAACGGTACCCCTCGATTGGTCTTCGAGGTCGGCGCTTTCCCTAATCTCTTGACTCTGGGCTTGTCCCTCCTCGAACCTCTCTTGACGACGCCTCTGCGAGTGAATCTCCCTAGTCAACTCCTGGTTCTGACGGGTTAACTTTGCCACGGCGGCTGCCATGGATTGTATGTGTTGGATGGCAGGCTGCTGAGCGACTGGCGTTGACTGTCGATCACGGTTGGGATCGCTGGAGGCATCCCTACTTTCTTGGTGGCCTGGGCTGGTAGCTTTTGATCTTGTCCGAACCATACAGCCTTTTGTTGGAGGAAAGTAATGGTTAGTACAAACTTACGTTTCCCACAGACGGCGCCAATTGATGATGCACAACAAGATCAGTAGGCTGGATGCTTCGGAGTTCAACGGCGACAATGATAATTTGATTGAAAACCTGAAGAGATGAACAAATAGTCAGAGGTGACCGGGATGAACCGGCCAGAAACCCTCCGATGGTAAAGTCAGTGTCTTTTCTAACCTTTTGAATTCCCAAATACTTGGAAAAATACTCTCGTACCTTTTTCATTTGGTGATCGTTGTTCTTATATAGTGTATGCCATAAGCAGTTATTCATTTGATAACTTCTCCTACATTGGAGGATGTCGGAAGGTTCGGAAGTAACTTCCATAACTGCTATGGAACCTTCCATAACTGCTATGGAAGGTTCGGAAGTAACTTACATTCTGTAACCGTCATTGGAGGTGGTTTCGTGGCGATGCCTTGATTGCGAATTTGTTCTGGAATGTGTATAAACTTCGTTCAGGAAATGTTTATAATGATCACGTTTGAAGTCACTACAGCTCGTCCAAGGGTCTTTCTGGACGGACGAATCTGCTATGGACGAGTTTACTGGGTCGAGGTATTTTCCCTTCTCCCATGGACGACCCCTACGGACGAGTATGGAGTAGGGTGCTTTTCTGGACACTATCAAAAGTTGCTACCAAACATTAGAAAATGAGATAGTTTTATAGAAAATACTTTTTGAAAAATGACTCATGTTCTAGAAAACATCATTGTTGAAACAAACAGAACGTTAGCCCAAGTTCAAATTTCATTTGAAAGGTATCGTTAAGCAAATTCAACAAATAAACATTCTCATACTATCAAAATTACACTTCGCAGTCACCACAGTTGTTCCCATTCATCCCCTTTACATGTCTAGCTGATAAGGTCTTCAACATCACCAAACACCAACGTCTCAAAATCTATGTTGTAGTTGTAGTTATTATTATAAGATTTGTCACTAATATCAACACAGCTGACACATTGTAACTATCTTCAGTGTCCAATATATCAGTGATCAAATCAGCATTGTTCATGAGTCCAAAACAAAACACATTTCCAGTCCCACACATTGAGCAACAGTTCATATTCAAGATTGCAATTAGAATATATCACAGTACTTTCCAGTTTCGTACACATTACTTCGATTTAAAAAATGGGATAGTTTTGTACATTAAAAATGTGAACTTTAAAAAGATTTTTGGCTGAGCCTAATGTGATACATAAATGAAACAGAGCTCAGAATACAGAACAAAACAGAGGCAAAATCCAAAAACAAAAAGCGAAACAGAAAACAAAAGAGAGGGTTTCTCTCAGACAAATGCCTCGTTTTGTCATCAAGGTGAATGGATAAAGAGATCAGACTCGTCATCAATTTTCATCATCACAGAGAAATCCCCCAAAAATTCCATACATAAATATAAACTATGCACATTCAAAGATAACAATGTTTACTAACATTATCATAATAAAGGTTATGATGAAATTTGAAGACACATACATACATAAGAACCAAAAGGGTGTATTGGGTTTCTCTCAGACAAATGCCTCGTTTTGTCGTCAAGGTGAATGGATAAACATCGGACTCGTCATCTTTGATCAATGTTCATCATCATAGAGAAACCCAATTCACATGTACAACACATGATTCATAGAAAAAACCCGTTATTACAACGAATTCTAAACCTGAATCTTAAAACTTAACTAGGAACTGCGCGGAGTGAGGATTGTGAATGTGCAGTACGGGACGGCTTCACTTCTTTGCTTTCTTCTTTATTTATAGGAAAGAGAAGTACTATAATCCCCCATATTAGGGTTTAGGCATTGTTTTCTTATTTACATTTTAATCCTTATATTTTAAAAGTGTTTCAAATTAACCCCCTCAAACTTAGAGATATTACGAATCAAACATTATAGTTTCGTTTTTTTTTTTCAATTTAAAGTGATATGATTTTAAAAGTCAATATTTTGATATTAAACTAACAAAAATTTTTAACGTTTAATTTGTTGTAGTCTCAATTCTCAAACTTCAAGCTTCTCCAAAAAAAAAAAAAAAAAAAAATCTCAAACTTCAAGGCTTGATTTGAATATTTGAAATTAAAAGTTAAAACAACCGTTAAACTATTAGTTTTAAAATATAATTTGCCTTTTTCCTTCAGTTTATGGGATTTACGATTGGAACATAAAATTTTGTTGAAACCACATGATTTAAAAAAAAAAAAAAACACATTTGTCTCCCTAATTTTTAAATTGCACCCTCAAAATTTTAGTTAACTGTCATATTGTTATTAAAATTTTAATTTGTATTTTTGTTGTCAATGATATATTTGGTTCATTAGATCTTTGCATCATCTCACTTAAAACCATCTAACATTCTCCATCAAGCACTAGCTCACATGAATATGATATAGATTTCCATGTGAGTTTGGCGAGTTCAACTATTAAAGCAAAAGTTAGGTTGAATAGCAGGTTGAATTTTTATATTAACCCAAAGATATAATTCATTACACCTCTTGAACCATATGGTTAGAAAGCATTTTTTTCAAAAACAAAAAGTTAGAAGAAAATTTAATGTTTTTTAGTATTAAAAATCAATAAGTTTAGTAATACAAAAGATTTCACAATTTTTTTACATATAATTATTGTGGTGCCCATATATGGTGAGTTGTTAATTTATAATTGTGGGGACATACTTTTTATCAGACCTCGGCAAGTCTTTAGAGAGCATGGCCGAGGAGACTTAAGCGTCCCACATCGAAGAGAACTTCCCCCACTTTCAACCTTATAAGCTATGAAGCGAAGGAAGTAGTGTACCATTAGTTGGTTAAGTCTCCTTGGCCATGCTCTCTAAAGACTTGCCGAGGTTTGATAAAAAGTATGTCCCCACAATAAGCATACTGCTTATTATCATTTTTTGATAAATCCATACCACTTGTTGGCTAGTAAATGAAAAAGAGTATTTGAGAACAAGTATGAATTTTTATTATGAGATATGCTTAGTAGTTCTTAAGGCTTCATAATAAATCCATACCACTTGTTGGCTAGTAAATGAAAAAGAGTATTTGAGAACAAGTATGAATTTTTATTATGAGATATGCTTAGTGGTTCTTAAGGCTTCATAATATCTATGAGATCATAAGTTTGAAATCTCTTGCTAGTATCTTGGAGCCACTACATGAGATTCCTCCCTGTAATACTTTGGCGCGCATGTGAGACACAAGACTGCATATACTCGAAAAAATAGTTAGATACTCAAAAAATTTTAAACACCCACATTTATAAAATAAATAAATAAATAATAATGAGATGTGTTTCATAATAACAGGAGTATGATATTTTCCAAACCAAATTCAGAGGCTGTGATGTGTTCCTTATCAAATTAGGAGAAAAAAACAAAAACAAAAACTTATATGGAACTCAACTTTCATATAACAATTATCCATTCTTTTCACAATAGGGTGTTTGGTACACTATTTCAAACAAGAATTTTTAGTTTTTAAACAACATTACATGTATTTCTACACATTTTTTTATCTCCACACAGTTTCACATGTATTTTCAAACAACAAAACGTATGTTTTTAAATGCATTTACCACCGCTCTGCTTCTCCGTTCCGTTCCAGTTGAACATTCGATCACTCCTCGCTATCCTCTACTAATTGATCCCAGTTACGCTTTCCATAACTACATTACATACTTTGGTTTCTTCAAAAATCAAAGAAAAAACAAGAAGCTATACGAGTCTCTCAGCGACTTAACTATCATACAACCTTGTCAAAACTGAGAGCGTGAGTTTCTCTGTCCGGCATTTTCACAAACACCATATATGGCTAAAGGGGCTGCTACGTTTGTCAGCTTCTGCTCAATCCCAGGAGTTAGAAATTCTACCATGCTTGCACCTGAGAAACCAAGCTTCATTCTTTCTCAAAGCTCATTTCATGAGCTAGTGGGTGGGTGCGTTGGCTACGTGAATTACAAGTCTATCAGTGCTTTAAAAGTTACTAGGAGGGGCTTCCATGCCAAACAGAGGAAATATTCAATGTCTGTTTCAAAGGTCTCTCAGCATAAAGCTGTTAGCTTTCAAGTAGGGAATCTAGCGAGTTTGGATTTCCAGCGTTTTTGCAGAGAAGGAAAAGTGGAAGCAGCCCTTGATGCTATGAATGAAATGGAGAAGAATGGAGTTTTTGTGGACTCACTAGACCTTATTGAATTGCTGCAAATTTGTGAGGATTTGAAGTTGTTGGAAACTGGAAAAAGGGTCTTTGAGTACACAATGAGGTCTCCATCAAAACCCCATATTGCTGTTTTTAATAAATTTGTAGAGATATACTGTAAATTAGGTGATACAAGCTGTGCGAAAAGGGTGTTTGAGGAAATGCCGAAAAGAAACTTGGATTCTTGGAATAAGATGCTAGTGGGTCTGGCAGAAAATGGGGAAGGAGCAGAAGCTCTTAGGATATTTTCAATGATGAAGAAAGATGGAGTGAGGCCTGATGAATTTACTTTTGTTGGTGTTATTAAGTCATGTCGATGTGTAGGGGCAGTGGAGGATGGGCAAGAGCACTTTGTATCAATGAGCAGGGACTATGGAATTACTCCATCAATTGAGCATTATGTGGCTATTGTTGATCTTCTAGGAAAGTCAAAGAAGATAACTGAGGCAAAGGAGTTAATTGCAAATATGCCAATTGAACCAAGTTCCCGTGTTTGGGAGACATTGGAGAAGTACTCTAAAGCTGGACCTTCTGGTTTGAAACTTAGTAATAAAAAGAAAGTAATGGACATGCTGGTTTCAAATCAAAAGAAAGCAAGTCCAGAGAAGAGCAAGGCATTTAAAAAACTGAGGTCTTTAAGTAAGGAGGTGAAGGAAGCAGGCTATGTGCCTGAGTCTAGACATGTATTACATGAACTTGACCATGAAGCAAAAGAGAAGACATTGTTATATCACAGTGAAAGGCTAGCCGTTGCTTTTGGGCTTATCAATACACCTCCTGGGATCACACTGAGGATCATGAAAAACCTCAGGATTTGTGGTGATTGTCACAATTTCATTAAGATCCTATCAAGTATTGAGAAGCGAGAGATTATCGTTAGAGACATTAAAAGGTTTCATCATTTCAAGGATGGAAAATGTTCCTGTAGGGATTATTGGTAATTAAGAACTGGGTTTTTTTACAATCAATAGATTTCCTTAGGCTTGGTTGCCGTAGAGTTTGTTGAGTTCCTTCTTAATGCGTGAAGTTTGGTTCTATATGTCATTTGATGACATAGTTGGCCTTCAGAAATAAAATCATGTTGTTCAACAGTTCAAGGGCATTCTCTGCAGAAATGCACTTCAAAGTAATATAGGGTTTTTTTTTTTTTTTTTTTTTTCTGAAATGATGAAGTTGCACACATTGTATGTTTAGATGGTATTGGCAATGTTCTTACTTTTAAAAAGAGAAAAACAAGTATACATTTATTGTGATGTGTACATGTGAATAGAAACACAGATAATTTTCTAACAATCCAGCATGTATTTTACAAGTGAATCTTGCATTATATTGCATGCAAAATCTAGAAACCAGGTGTTGGGGAATAACCACAAGTGCACACCCACAGGAACATGAACACATACACACCAAATTTCACTATTAAATTAATATTTTAAAAATTATACCATTGAATTATACACATTCATTCTTCTTAACATGTATATCAATTTTTCTGTTAATAAGATATTTATTATTTGATCCATAGATTCGTGTTTTATGTATAAAACAAAAGAAATTTGGAATTTAAATATTTTGCAAGATCTCTTATCATCTTGAAAATTTTGCAAAAATAAAAGGTATAAGAAAGAAAACAAAATCCAAAGATGGATATGCATATATCCAATAAAAAATTCATTAAGCGGTGTAACGTTTGTAATATTTCATCCAATGCAACTTTAATAAAAGCACACCATATCTTTCACATTTCCCACCCCCTATGTTTTTTGGTAGACGCACATGAGTCATGTGAATGGGTGTGAAAAAGTTGTGTAACTTTTGTAATATTTCATCCCATGCAACTTTAATAAAAACACACCATATCTTTCACATTTCCCACCCTCCCATGTTTTTTGGTAGACACACATATGAGTCATGTGAAGGGGTGTGAAAAAGTTAGTGCCCGTAGCACTACTCAATTGTTTATTCTACCTTAATTGGGTTTAACGAATAAAACCTTTCTTTGTGTTTACCAATTTTACAGATATTCTTCAAAAGCTCAGTGTTTGAGTTTTGAATTTCCCTTCATTCAGAAAGGTTAGAAAATATTTGCATCAAGGGTACACGCTTCATCATACAAACAAAATCAACAGCCTTGTTAAATCTAGACAAGGTTGGCATATAAATATATATATATATATATATATATATATATATATTTAACTTCGATAGTTGGGAATTGAGAGATTTGAAACCTGAATATTTTCACTAAAAATGCTAGATGATGTTAGTGAACTACAAGACTCTTGATAAAACTGGCATATACTAGAAAAGAAAAACTGCTAGTAGTGTTGTTTCTATTTCATTAACTCATTCCCCCTTTTACAACACCCCACTGACCCCACACCACACCCCCCCCCCCCTCCCCCCCCCCAAAAAAAAAACCCCCCGCATCAACCCTACAATACATAGCCAACAGTTTAGATTCTACAACATGACTAACGAAGTAAGGATACAAAGTGTGAGATTGTACAGAACTTGAACATGAGCACAAAAAATATATATAATAAAATAAAATAAAAAGAAGTAAAAAGAAATACAGCATCCCATGCAAACATCAGTAATTCTCTGCTACGGGTCTAGAAGGAAAAAGCCTTAAAAGAAATGTCATCAACGACCACAGGCAGACCACACCGAGAACTTGGAAAGTCACTATCATGGCAAACAGGGCACCACTTCTTTCCAGCAATTCTGGAGAAGCAGGAAGGTCCTTCAATGAGAACATCAACCTCTCAATGAAATGAGAAGCTTTTGTCAGCTGATAAAGTCTATAGACCTGCCAAATTAATTCAAATCCATCAAAACCCTGATTTGGGCTACATAAAGAAGCATTTGAATCAACAGAAGTCATATACCTCAAAAATAATAGGAACTAAGGGCCAAGAAGATGATCCTCGCTTCTCAAGACTCTTCTCAAATGCAAATTGAGCAACACAGCCGATTAGAAAAGGAAACACTGCAACCAGGCCAGGCAGGCCAATCATCGGCCAGGTTACATACGCAGCAAAGAGAGGGGCAATGACTTTGAAGCCCATTGTGAAGAAAGCGCATGTTAAATATCCTCTGAGACCTGTGATGAGACCCCACCTCTTTGGGCTAAATTGCAGATATGGCCTTTGAACACGGTCAGTGACAAGCAGGAATATTGCAAGACCAACGTAAAACAGGACCTCAAAAAATAAAGAAGTCACAATTTCTGCATAACAATTGACATGGAAATGATTAGTGGGGGAAAAAAAAGACTACATTTTAATCTACATTAACACAATGTTGAAAAAACGGAAGCACATCAGTTTTGAGCATGCAAAAGAAGCTCATTTTCACCCAAAGATCAAACTAAGGTTCAAAACAAAGAAACAAGGGAAGACTTTGATTGACAGAATTGACAAACAATGGAATTTGTTCTTGAAAAAGTGTTCTATGCACACACAGATCCCAAAAAACTATTTCACAAGGCAGCTACTCATGCTTATTGCAGATAAACTGTATAACTACACATCAACTAGGAAGAAAGTGAAATCAATAACATGACTTGTGAGAGCTACAGGGTCTTCTAAATTCTACAAGTGAGATTGAAAAACATTATAAATTGGATTCCTCACTTTCATGGCATATCATTAGTAACTAATACCAAAATATGTTTTCAAAATTTAAATCCTAGACTCATGGTATACAAAATCCTGTAGCAATGGACGCTGCAACATCAGCAGCACTCAAAGCCTGCTTAGGTTCTAAGATTGAGCACCATCTTTAAGAAGATGAAGATGCTTTGGGCAAAAAGGAACAAACAAGATCTTCCATATTTTTTTTTCTTTCAATTATTGTTTATTGGGAGGTAAATTTAAAAGAGGAAACAGGGGAGTAGGGAACTGATAAGTTCTTTACACCAAGCCCAGCACCCAAATATCACCAACTCCTAGTGCATTACAGTCAATTATCGCTTAACCAGGCAAAAGGGAAAGCTGTCTTGCCAGAGGCACCTGTTCACAGCCTGACAATTTCATTTATCTGATTATTCATTTTCAAAACACAGTCCCTAACATGCTTAAAACCAATTCTCACCACTGCATAACAAAAAGTTTTACAAGAAATTCATAAATACATAAAAGAGACTCACTACTAAAATAAAGGAGCCTTTGTACTCTAAGGATGAAAACACTTAATCAACAAATATAATCCCTGATATGCACTAGCAATCATACTTAACCCATGTCCAAAAGATATTTTAGATAAAAGGCAACCATGTCTTATCAGACTTATCAACTAAGCACCTCAAATGATGTCCACAAGGCCATCTCTTTGCCACCAATATACACTCATCTGGTAGCATCTCCTTGATCGAAAAGTATTTAAACAGATATTTGCATTTCTATTGAATGGAAAGTACAATTAGATGGTTCAAGACCAGCCACTCAGTACATATCACCAGACAATAAAGTAGAAAACCAAGTCACACATTGTCACAATGGACCCTAGCCTAAAATTCATCATTAAAACGTGAAACATAGAACATAATATAATCTGTTTTAAGCAGTATAAAGCTATCAAAATTTAGCTCAGAAAGGAAAACAAAGATTGCAGAAGTACAAATACCTACGAGAAGCATGTCCTCCAGGAAAGCCTCAATTGCATTAGCAAAGAAGAACTGCGGAAGAATCAAAGATGATATCAGCGCAATAGGGGCTAAAAGCCAAAGAAATGATCCCTTCTCTTCATTAAAAGGGGCTGACTGCAATTTCCCTTCCTCTACCAGCTGGTGATTCAACCCAGAAAATGAAATTGAACCCGATTTTCCACGAAACGGCTCTACTCCATTAAATGAAGTAACGGGCACGCCAGAATCAGAATTCTCCCCTCCCAAAACCCCCAACTGAGCATCTGGGTTAGAGTTAGCAGCACATACAATAGTTCCTTTTTTTGAGTTCAGCACTAAAGACTCCTTAAACACCATCTTCAAACCAAGCCTCAAATATGCTGGGACCAAACAACCCATTCAACAAAAACACTATCAGAGCATTATTGCATTTCAAGATACCAAAAACACTATCAAATATCAAAGCACAAACAGAGCTTATTCCCCAAACCCAAAATGGCAGGTAAACATATACTACTATATTAAAAGAAAAACTTACATTTTGAGGCAACCCCAAGTCGAAATTTTTGATTCCTCAATCCAAACTGACATGTAGAAACCTTAAGAATAGTAAATAATAATGAAATGGAATAAATTCGAGAGTAGAGAGCGTGAGAGAGAGAGAGAGAGAGTAAATTTGAAATGAAAAGTTGGGAGTTTGAGGAAAGAAACAGTAGGTACTTACAAATTGATGAGAGACCGAACGATGAGTTGGTAACCCCATCTTTGGGGAGTGAAGCCCATGACAAACCGATTGCAGTTCCATTTTTTTTTTTTTTTTTTTTTTTTTTTTTTTTTTTTGGGTGAGGTTTAGGGTTTTAGCAGAGTGTGACCAGCTTTATCTGATTTTTTCAAGTTAAATGGCTTAGCCCTTTTGTAAATATGACTTGGAGTATGAAATATGAAGGGTTTATTTATGTATTTATTTATTTTTTAAAAGAGAAATAGTTATTTTTTATCCTACTAGTATTAAATTATAATGGAAAAAATAGAAGAGAGAAACTGAGCTATTTATACCAGGAGGAAAACAGTTATTTACTCTAAATCCCCTTTATAGGAAAATTTGGTGGATTGCGTTAAAAAAAATCATAAGGTAAATTTAATGTCAAATGAATTTTCCTCAAAAAAATAATGTCGAATGATTTAAAATAAATCAATTATAAATTTTTTTTTTTTTTTTTTGGTAATAGAAGAAGATAATAACGTTCCATTTTTGAGCTCATGTTCCAATCCAAGGCAACCCCCCTTTTTTACGGCCAACCTTTTAAAACTTCTTATAAAAAGAAAACAATAATTTATAAGAGAAATGACAGAATTTCCCTGGAGTTTGTTTTAATAACAATAATAATATTAAGTAACATTTAATATTATTCTATTTAAAAATACAAATAAATTGATTAAATTCTTTTTTTATAAGCTCTGTTTCTGATTTTGAAAAAGAGAGAGAGAGAGAGAGAGA
Organism: Lithocarpus polystachyus; assembly: GCA_033629205.1. NCBI lineage: Eukaryota > Viridiplantae > Streptophyta > Magnoliopsida > Fagales > Fagaceae > Lithocarpus > Lithocarpus polystachyus. The sequence goes on along the minus strand of CM066163.1, from coordinate 7,881,830 downwards.
GAGAGAGAAAGTTTAAGAAATTAATTAGATACTGACAATAAATTAAGTAATTATCTTCACTGTTCTCACAAAACCTGCTTCAGGCCTACTTATATAATGGATAGATTATTCCTTATCCAAATGGTACCAAGTGTGACACTGTACAAAAACTTAAGTATTTAAGGCTGCGTTTAGTTCGATATAAATCGAATTTCAAGTGTAAAATGAATGCAGGGAAAAATAAATTCCCGTAAGAAAATTAAAATCCGGGCGTTTGGATGTGCAATAGAAAATAGTCCAAAAAACAATTTTCAGTGTTTGGTAACATTTTGAAAATAGTCAAAATACTATTTTCTTACAAATTTTTCACATTTTTTCAGCTTCCAAACAAATTTTATATCACAAAATCCACCAGCACCCACAGAAAATCCACCACTATCCACACAAAACCCACCACCACACAACACAAAAACCACCAAAACACTACCACCCACACCACCACAAAAAAAAAAAAAAAAAAAAAAAAAAAAAAAAATTAGAGATCAAAGAGAGAAGGCAGATCGGCGAGTGGTGGATGACAAGATCGAGAGGAGACAATCTGACCCAAAGGGCGGCGGCGACGGACTTTAGGCGATCTAGACCCGGTCAAATCGAGAAACTTGGTTGAAATCGGGTCAAGGGGGGGTTGGTCTAGAGGGCGGCGGCAATAAGATCGAAAGAGTTGGAGGAGACGAGCTACACGGTGGCGATGACGAGAACGAGATGGTCAAATCGGGGTGGGTTTAGCTGGGTTCATCGCGGACAGATCAGCGGTTAGGTTCATCGGGGAAATGCAGTGCTTGGAGATGGGTTTGAGCATGATGGCGGAGCTGAGGCGGAGCGATGAGGAGAAGAAAAGCCAAGGAAGACAAGGAAATAGTACTAACCGGCGCATGGAGGGGAATGAACGGTGCGATTTGACCGGCGATGGGTTTGTGTGGATTGGAGATTGGACCAACTTACTGCTACACTCTCTCTCTTTCTCTGTTTTCAATCTGTAAAATGAGATTTGAAGGTAAAATAACTATGGAATTAGTTTTACAGAGTTAGGGCCTCTATTTTACAGTCAACTGAAAATTATTTTCAGTTTGACCTAATTTTCATGCGTACCCAAACACCCTCAAGGGTGTAAAATATTTTCTAGATTTCCTTTACAACCGAAACAAACGTAGCCTAAAAATAAAACTCAAGACATTTTGGTGAGACAAAGACTGGTATTGAATTTCGACAAAAACCTCACATAGGAGGTGACTATACCACTGCTAAGCTGATAGACGTACAGATCACATGCTTTCAACAAAAAGCTAGTTAAGTTATTTCCAAACGAATACGTGATTCAACCTAATGGCTTACGTTCAAGGTTCACAAAGTCTATAGACCTGTCAAATTAATTCAAATCCATCAACAAAGTCATGATTCTGATTTTGAAAAATATAAAAAGAGAGAGATAAAGTTTAATAAATTAATTAGATACTGACAATAAATCAAGTAATTATCTTCATTGTTCTCACAAAACCTACTTGGGAAATTAGTACTATTATTAGTAATAGCCTAGTTCTATCAGATGCTTTTGAGTCTTGTCTTTTTAATTGGGTCAAGAGAGATTGTAATGCAGTTGCTTACATCGCTGCAAAGCTCTTCATCAATAGTGTTCAGTCCTTTTGTTTCAATAAACATAGCCTACTAGTTGTCCTCATGGATGCTTGTAAGGTAGGCTGCTGTGTTCTTTTTTCTTGAATATATAACAATGACGTTTATTAAAAAAACAAAAAAACAAAAATGCTACCAAGTGTGACACTGTACAAAAACTTAAGTACTTAAAAATAAAACTCAGACATTTTAGTGAGACAAAGACTGGTATCGAACCCCGACAAGAACCTCACATAGGAGGTGGCTATACCACAACTAAGCTAATGAATGTGCATATTACATACTTTCAATAAAAAGCTAGTTAAGTTATTTCCAAACGAATACGTGATTCAACCTAATAGCTTACATTCATGATTCACGGAATCCATAGACCTGTCAAATTAATTCAAATCCATCAACAAAATCATGATTTTGGTTTGAAATAAGTAACATTTGAATAATTAGAAGCCCATGTACCTCGAAGATTATATTGGAACCAAGGGCCAACAAGATGATCCACGTTTTTAAAGTATGCTTTCAAATGCTAGTTGGGCAACACAACCAATCACAATAGGAACCACATCGACCAGGATTGATAAGTCAATCAATGGTGGCCCAAATAAGTAAACAGCAAAAAGGACAATAATCTTGAGGCTCATTGTGAGAAAAGCAGATACCATTTACCGTTTGAGAGTTTGAGGCCTGTAATGAGATCCCACCTACCGACCTACGTACGAGGGCTTAAGTTGCAGATAAGGCCTTTGAACTCGTTCGGTTTACAAGAAAGGGAGTGTTGCAAGTCCAATGTAAAATAGGGCCTCAAAAGAGAATGAAGTCCCAATATCTGCAAAATAATTGGGTTCAATATATTAGTGAAACTTTTCACCAATCTTTAAAAGAACAAAAAACAAAAAACAGACATGTCCATGTGCATATCTCAGCATCTAACCAATAAAGCCATAAGGTCATATGGGATATGAAAGAAATCATGTGATTAGTACAGTACATTGTAACCATCCCCAACAAAAATACGTAACAGGTTAAGAATATTTGTTTGTATCATAGATAAGATATATAAACAAAGCACAAACCACCAATATAGTGCATAAAAAAAGTGCATGCGATAATGAGGGCTTTCAGGAAAACATCAAACTCGATCTGATTCTGGTCCAAAAAATTAAGACTCTGGAAGGCCTTCGAGAAGTGTTGTACAACTGAAAGTGTTAATTCATCCAACAATGACAAAGCACACAGAAAACTTTCACGATTTAGTCGAGAGAGTACGAACAAAATTGTATAAAAAATCAATTAACAAGGGCATGCATCATATTAATACAATCAAGTTATGGTAATGTAGGGACACAATTTCGTGGTTCCCACCCAAAGGTGGTTGGATTCACCCAAAGGGCCCCTATACAATGAATTTGTAGAGAGTAGGTTGAGAAGGGCTGGGCTAGGAAAGATTTAGATTATCAATAGGTTGGGACTAGATCCTCCACCATGATGAAATTCTAGTTTTTGACTTAAAGTTTTATTCCTGTTCTACGTCCGAGGATGACTCACTTTTTTCTCCGTTCTTTTCTTCATTTTTCTTCTTTTTCTCCCCCCGCCAAAAGATCCCCATTCTTCCTTTTCCCTTTCCTTTTATACTTCCTCCCATCCTCTCTTAACCATCCACGTGTGGATTTTCTCCTTCGCATTCGGACACCTGTCCCTCCAGCTTTTTCCAGAACTCGCTTCATAGAAACGATGGGACTATTAACCACTGTTCAGATGTCCCCTCCACATCAATGCGGCCAAGGGATTAATTGTGGGGCATTCAATGCGAGGTTGTCAGCCTTCTTCCTTGATATTTTGGGGGCTTTCTTCTAATGTACGTCTCCACAGAGTCGTTCCCACCCAGTGGGGTTCCCTGGGAGGTTTTCCTGGTTGGCGGAGCTCCAAGCTTCACCTTGGCATTAACATTTCGAGGTGAAGGGAGGTGTTCCTCTTCGACTGTCGACTCGGGCAAATTAGACCGAGCTGAACCATCCTCGGACTTTCCTCAGTCCTCGGCTTGGGCTAGTAGGCGCGCTACACAAGTGGGTAAGAACCTTTGAGCCTATTATCCTTAAAAATGCGGGGTCCACGTATCAAAGGATGATGACCAGGATGTTCGAGCCTCAGCTGGGCAAGAATATCGAAATCTACATCGATGATATGGTGGTCAAGAGCAGGCAAAAGCCCGACCACATCGCCGACCTCGAAAACATTTTTGAGATCCTGAGAAAGCACAGATTACGGCTCAACGCCTCTAAATGTTCTTTCGGGGTGGGCTCAGGGAAGTTTCTCGGCTACATGGTCACTCATCGTGGAATTGAGGTGAACCCAAACCAGATCCAAGCCATTAATAAATTACAACCACCTCGGAATCCCAAAGAGGTACAGAGGCTGACAGGAATGATTGCTGCTCTCAATCGCTTTATAGCCCGGTCCACAAACAGGTGCAGACCCTTTTACCGTCTGTTGAATAAGTGGAAGGATTTTGAGTGGACCGAGGAATGTGCTTCAGCTTTCCAACAATTGAAAGACTATCTTTCTCGGCCACTGATAATGTCCAGACCTGACGTGGATGAGGTCTTATTTGCTTACATCGCGGTGGCCGCTTATGCTGTAAGCTTGGTATTACTAAAGGTTGACAATGGGGTACAGAGACCCGTGTATTATATTAGTAAGTCCCTCCATGAGGCCGAGGTCAGATACTTGCCATTGGAGAAGGCCATCCTGGCCGTGGTGCACGCCACACGCAAACTGCCGCATTACTTTCAGGCGCATACGGTTGTTATCTTGACCTAACTACCACTCAAGGCCTTGCTTCGAAGTGCTGATTATACGGGGAGAATTGCGAAGTGGGGAACCAAGCTGGGGGCTTACGACATCAAGTACATGCCCCGCACCTCCATAAAAGGCCAGGTCATCGCCGACCTTCTGGCTGAGTTTGTTGAGACCCCGGTAGAAGAGGATGAAGATAAACACCGCATGGATGAAAATTCAGTTGGAGTGACCTCCATAGAACGGGCATCACCATGGAGGCTATATGTTGATGGCGCGTCGAACCTCAAAGGATCCGGAGTGGGGCTAGTTCTAATCTCGCCCGAGAATATCACGATTGAAAAATCGTTAAGACTTGGGTTCTCTGCCACGAACAATGAGACAGAGTATGAGGCCCTGCTAGCAGAGATGGGCCGGAACGAGCGTTGGGCCAGCAAGGATAATAGGCTCAAAGGTTCTTACCCACTTGTGTAGCGCACCTACTGGCCCAAGCCAAGGACTGAGGAAAGTCCGAGGATGGTTCAGCTCGGTCTAATTTGCCCGGGTCGACAGTCGAAGAGGAACACCTCCCTTCACCTCGGAATGTTAATGTCGAGGTGAAGCTTGGAGCTCCGCCAATCAGGAAAACCTCCCAGGGAACCCCACTGGGTGGGAACGACTCTGTGGAGATGTACACTAGAAGAAAGCCCCCAAAATATCAAGGAAGAAGGCTGCCAACCCCGCATTGAATGCCCCACAACTAATCCCTTGGCCACATTGATGTGGAGGGGACATTTGAACAGTGGTTAATAGTCTCATCGTTTCTATGAAGCGAGTTCTAGAAAAAGCTGGGGGGACAGGTGTCCGAATGCAAAGGAGAAAATCCACACGTGGATGGTTAAGAGAGGATGGGAGGAAGTATAAAAGGAAAGGGAAAAGGAAGAATGGGGATCTTTTGGCGGGGGGAGAAAAAGAAGAAAAAGGAAGAAAAAAACGGAAAAAAAAGTGAGTCATCCTCGGACGTAGAACAGGAATAACACTTTAAGTCAAAAACTAGAATTTCATCATGGTGGAGGATCTAGTCCCAACCTATTGATAATCTAAATCTTTCTTAGCCCAGCCCTTCTCAACCTACTCTCTACAAATTCATTGTATAGGGACCCTTTGAGTGAGTCCAACCATCTTTGGGCGGGAACCACGAAATTGTGTCCCTACAAGTAATCTCATGTTTGATACACTTGTTAATTCATCTATTTCATGGTCGTGATTAGTATTGCAAATTTAAAAGTTTTTTGTGTCACATTATTTAATATACTATTTATAATGTTATATATAATAAGGAAAATTTTAATAAATAACTATTATCAAACGCAGAAGCTATAAGTTAAAATTCTATGTTAAAATTTTATTTAAAAAAAGTAAAATTTTAACAATAATAAAATGTACACACTAGAGGGATCCTATTCCACATGTAGAGTAAACCTTTAGTTCAATATAAGTACTTGCCATTAATACAAAAGGTGTTTGAAGTTACAATAAAAATGGCAGAGCGTTATTGCATTTCAATTATAATGGAGCAAAAGGACATGCAAGGGCAAAATTGATCTTTCAAAGTGTTCGATTGAATAGCTTAAATTAATTGGCTTGAGAAATTAGTTGAATAAAGATACAAACTGTGAATTACTGATGTGGGGGACAAAAACTGTGGTGAGGTTCACGTATTGGAAGTGAGATGTCCGTCACAATTTATTTATAAATAAGCAATAGGGAAAAACACTACACAATGGAAAACTCAAACAGGATTTCTTAGATGACATATTTTTCATATCAAGCTACAGTTTTACAATAGGGAACTCTCTTATTCCCGAGGTATTACACACTCTTGCTCTCTTAGACAACACATATTTTTGCCTTCTCTCTCTCTCTCTCTCTCTCTCTCTCTCTCTTCTCTCTTTTTTCATTTTCTTTTTCCTACCTCCCCTTTTCTTTTTATAGGCACATTTCTTGCTCTTATCTCTACAGCTGTCATGTTGCCAATTGCACTATCAGAGATATTTTTCTTTATTATATCGGTTTCCTTCCTTGCCTTATCTTGGAGCTCTGACTTTTGAGAATGTTGGTACTATTTAGGTTGTCTTTTATGCATTAAATGTGGCAGAAGTTAGGCGAGAACCTCCTCATTAATGCGGAGGTAAAAATCTTCAATCTCCCTGTGCGTTCTAGAAGTTTCCCGTGGTTACAGGCGTCTTTTAGAAGCCACATGTAGATTACTCGTGCACCATGCCTCGAGTAAGTTAGCTTCTTACCTTTTCCACGGGGACTGATTTCTCATGTCGCTCTTCTCTTCTGTAATACTTGAGATGATCCAGCTTTCCTTCTTCCATAGCTTATTACCCTCTGAGCCTTCCTTCCAATACACAGGCCATGCCTAATTCGTTCCTCGTGGCCCAATTACTTCTTGGGCTTAAGACTAGGGTGGAGACTCTTCCACTCCCAACAATTGACTTTAAACATAAAAAATAAATAAATAAATAAATAAATAATGCCAAGGGTGTCAGTTTAATAATACTAGTTCTTTAAAATGAGAACCTAATTTAAATCCCTTTTTTTTTCTATTATTGTATTTATTGACTTGTTAAGAAAATCAAACCCATGGACCCTTACTTAGGCTTCATTAGTCAGAATTGATTTTTAGGTTTATTTTATTTATTTAGTTTATGTACTATTACTTTGTTTCTATAAAAAAAAAAAGTTTATGTACTATTTTTTATAACTTTTTTTTAATATGATTACTATTTTTTTTTTAGTATGATTATATATTTGTCGAACTTATATTTAAGTTCAATAAATTGATATTAAAAATAAGGGAAGACTTAAGTATAGTACTTAGATATTGTTTCTTAGGTTCTACTTTTAAGATTCTGTCATATAAATTTTTTTTTCATGAGATAAAAGTGTATTTTTTTAGTTAATAGCCATAGAACTTTTCTTATGTGGGTCTATTTTATTTAATTATTTAGTTTATGTACTGTTAAGTTTTGTACTAAATATAAATTCACATATGATCAAAAAAAAAAAAAATTTTTTTTTTGATATAAAAGAAAATAAGCTTTGGCATTTGAGAGCACGGGAAAAGTAAGTCAACACAGCGTTTAACACATTGACACTTTCGTTGACGAAGTATGCTTTTCCTTGTTTGGTATTTTTGACAAGATCTACATTTCCATTTTTCGAAAACACATGGTCAAACCAAAAGAATTTCCGCAATCTTGGCCATTTATTATCAAGCAAAAGTCATTTGTCACTTACGAAATCGATGTTAATTACCAAAAAATAAAAGGATTTTTTTTTTTTTGCCATTCTGAAGCTTAAAAGATTTATGTCAATTTTTTATTTTCAAAAATACTAATTTATTTGTTTAAAGTAATTTTTCCTCTCACTTCTAATATATAAAAATAAAAAAAGCAAATAAGCTTAAAGTATTGTTTGAGGTTAAAATAAAAGCAAATATGCTTAAAGTAATATTTGAGATTGAAACTTGATATGTTGCTTGTCCATTAATTGGGTATCACATAATTTCCGATAACTTATTTATATAATTTTTATTAGAATATATATTTTTTATATAATTTTTATGTTAAATGTATGACAAAAAGCTAAAAACTAACTTTTGAAAAATAAATAACCTTTAGAAAAAAAAGCAAAAAGAAAAAAAAAATATTTAACTTTTTCCAAACATACACAAATCTCATTCCATCACAAACTAGGAGAAAGAAACATTTTTTTTTTAATCATTCTTTCTCACATGGCTGTCATGGCATAAAAATATTAAATAAAAATTTCAAATTATTACTTTAATCTCTAAATTAATCATTTTTTAGTCATTCTTTCTCACATGGCATAAAAATCTTAAATAAAAAGTTTAAATTATTACTTTAATCTCTAAATTAATCTTGTTCTAGAATACTGACTATGTCAATTTAGTTGTTGGATTCTAAAAATGACTCAACGTTATTTTGATCCCCAGCTGATGTCAAAGAGATTATTGCAATTATACAAAATTGTGTCTTTCTCAAACTTTGTTGTCTCGTACTAATAAGAATTAAAACTGATTTCTTAAGGTAAAGTGGGGATAAGGATGAGATTTGAATTGTTCTTAGACTTCAGGAGTTTCATAGATGAATTGAAATTCTAATATATGGTTCAAGGACCAAAAGAGTGCATGGTTTACAAAAAAAAAAAAAAAAAAAAAAAGAGGGGGGTCGTATTAATACGATAAAAATCTTTACGTTTTTTAAGAACTTCCAAACTTACATCTTTGATCCCTTACTCCAATTTGCAAAAACCTCGAGAATTAACAAATATAAATAACAAGTGTTTAAGAGTTAAAATTAATTTTGAAGTGGAATTTAAGAGAAACTATTTACCGAGTGAAATTTGCGTACATGAGATACCACGTAATGTGGGGGATATAATCCTGACTTCGGGGTGGCCGGGAAGCCCTCAAGAGACAGACTGAAACTTCATTTTGGGAGTTGGCTTCTGTCAAAGTTTGCTGAGTTCTTTCTGATCTTATAACAGCTAAAGCCTTTGTTCATGAAGTTCTTTTCCTCCATCGAAAAAAAAGGAAAAGGGGGAAAAAAGGTTCTTTTTTCTAAAATTAAAAATTAAAAATTAAAAAATGGATTTACCTTGTTTCAAGTTTTATAGATATGCCCATACGTTTAAACCATCAATCATGAATTTGGTTAAAATATTTAGCAAGGAAACAAGAATAAGTTTTGTATAAATGATAGGCCCAGTAGTATATATTGGACTGTGGCCCATGTTTGAGGACACCTAGTAGTCCGAGGTGTCCTCGGACGGGTAAACGTCATTACGGAAGTCCATATTAGTGAATGAAGAAAGGAGTCTGGTCATAAGGGTTCAGGAAGGTAATCTGAGGAGGAATGCCTCCTCGGTTAAGCCAAGCAGAGGTCAGAAAGTGTAGTCTGCCATCAAGAGCAACACTTCGGATGATTCTATTAATAAGAATAAACATCATGAAAGTATAGGACAAAGGGAAGCTAAGAAATATCTAAGAGAAACTGCTACAACTGCATTGAATGCTCTGCAGCTAACTCTCTGGCCGCATTAATGTGGAAGTGATACTTGAACAATGATTTCTAGCCTTACAACTACTCCTAGAGATTTCAAGAATGTGCTGATGGAACAAGGATCAAAGCATGCAATTTGACCTACACGTCGAGGGGGGGAGATGAAAGAAATAGGATAGTATAAAAGAGAAAGAAGCCCCTAAGGGAGGGGGATCGGAGAATTGATAGAAATATACTGTAGCAACAAGAATTGGTCTTGTGATTAGATTTAAATCTCTTCAGATTGTACCAATGACGATTTTCTTTGGGTAAAACTAGTTTATCTTTACTTTCTTGTCATCTGGACCCAATATAATTATTATCCAACTCATTAGAGCCTAATTTTCTAACACACTATCTACAAATTCGTTGTATTGAACTTTTTAAACTTAAATCATTTTACTTTTTAGACGTAAGAACCAAACTGTATCTTTACAAGCTTCTTTATAATACTTAAAGAAAAGTTTAATTTTACTTTTCTCTCTAAACTATGGGGTCAAGTTTAATCTCCCTAATAAACTATCAAATTGAGCAATCAATCATGAGGGTGATTGACAATAGACAGGTTGCTCCATCTCTTTAATAATTTCTGTCCAATAAAAATTTTAATAAAATTTAACAAAGTCATAATGGAGAGGTCCACATAAACAATACTGTTTATGTGAAGCATCATCATTCACCAAGGGTCTTCTTAAAAAAAAAAAAAAATCATTCACCAAGTGCAATTATTGTATGTATGAGGGTGCACTATTAATGGTGCGATTGCCTGTCATGACCATTACTTAACAAACTTTTGATTTGTCTATGTTTTTCACTTGTGGTCATGTCTTCTTTTTCTTTTCTTCTTCTTGACTCCAATGGTGATTGTTTGTTTTGGTAGTAGTTACTATTGTGTTATGTGTAGCACCTCACAAATGGGCTAAATCACATTATAAGATAGAAGCAATTGTTTATTTGTTTACAAATTTACAGAAACCAACATCTAAATTGAAATTTCATTTACTAATATGATTTACAAGATAGATGGCTTTACAAATAAGCATTACATTCAAATTAAAAAATAATAATAATCATTATCTATTACAATTAGATAAGATTAATTCATTACGAACTAAATAATTTATCCTATCCTTATTTATTTACCTATTTCTAATAAGAATGTAATCTTAAAATGATAAAAATAAACGTAAAATAGAGGCACTTAATATATGGTTGGTTATGGAAGTAGAGGATAAGTTAAGTTTGCAAGTTTTTTTAGTATTTGAGTAGTTTAGATTTTCTAAATAATCGTGACCTACAATTAATGATTAACGATAAAATTTGTGTTACAAACTGTGGGAGGGGTAAGATTCGAACATAGAATAGCACTCTATAGGCCCAACCTGAGGAGATGGAAGGGCCCATTCCCTCATAATTCTGACCCAATACATAGAGAAGAGCCCAAGAATTGAAGCCGAAGAGGCCAATTGCCTTAGGAGCTCGAAAAACAAGCATTCCTTGGGAGGCTTTGAGCAGGCCACTTGGACCAAAAGACAAGATACTGAGGAATGAGGTAGAAACGTGCAAGCAAAAAAGAAAAGGAAATATCCAAGTAAAGTACCCATCACATTTGCATTCAATACACCGCACCAATTCTGCTAGCCGCATTAATGGCAGAATAACCCCTGAATGGGACCCTTACAGGTTGCAGCATATTCTACCACCTTCAGCGAAATCCTAATTGGACAAGAATCCAAAAAAATATCAGAGGCTGTACAGGTGGAGGGATGTGATGCAATTCATATAGTTAAATAAAAAAAGGGAACACCCCCAGATTGGGGGATGAAAAACTTGAAAGAGAAAAATATTCTCCATGTTTCATTACTTAGTAACTAAGACTTGAATATTATATAAACTAGAGATCCTCAGACTAACTCGAGGAAAAATTAAAAATTGAAATCTTCTTCCTTATAATTTACTTGTTGTTTTTCCAATAGACTTGAAACTAAACTATTAAAGCATACAAAAGTTGACCTCGGAGACTCATTCTTTACAAATAGGGGTGTGCAACCAACTTGCTAACCCATCAAAATCGACCCGACGCAACCCAACCCACCGGGTTGGATTAGTTTTTAAGGCTTGGTAGGTTGGGTTGGATTGGGTAACAAAATTTTTTTTGATGGTGGGTCGAGTTGGGTTTGGGTAATAAAATTTCAAACCCGTCAAACCTGACCCGACCCACCCATATATTTAATATATATTATATAATTAATAATTTTTTTTAATAACCAGCTTTTCTTATCCTATATAAAAGCCAATTAGTTCACACAAACCCTAGTAAATTACTATTGTTGTTTAGTCATTAGTGTCGTTTGCCTTTAAGGAGTTACATTGATACTAATTTTTGAGTTTTTTTAATATATTTATATTTATATTTTTTTTGGCTCAATTTAATAATAATAGTAATAAAAAAATTTGTTCAACTTATGGGTTCAACCCAACCCATGTGAGTTGGGTTGGATTGAATTGGACTTTATATGATGGGTTGGGTTGGATTGAATTTTTTTTAACCACCATGGTGAGTTGGGGAAAATAATCCCCTTAACCTGACCCAACTCAATCCATGCACACCCCTATCTACAAATTAGTTGTATTGGGCAATTTCATATCAACTCTCTATTCATTTGGGATTGGTAACTAATTTTTGTTCACTTACACAACCATTAAGAAATTTGAACTGTGTATTGTTCTTATTTAATCTTTTTTTTTTTTTTTTAATGTTTCGGAATATCTATTGGAGAAAACGTTTTCTGAACAATATTTTAGGTAAAAATAAAATCCAGGCTTGGTAAGGTTACTGCGCCAAAACATTAATGAACACCAATAAAGGACGGTCCTCCAATTGAAGGTAGATTCGTATAGCTTCAAATTGAGTCCACAAATTTCCAATCATTTTGGAATCACGTTGAGCATGAAGAAGATTTTGGAATCACTTACATTTGGAATCCAAAATCCAATATTCATGAAAAAGATTTTCCGCCCCCACCACCATTGACAGCTCTATATCAGACAGAATAGTATTGAGCATGCATGGATGAAGAACTCAAAATCATCAACTTGTAACTTTTTTTCTGCAAACGATTCCCACATTTTTCTGATTTTCACAGCCGGCCAAATCGAACTGGCGGCGTCCTCTTCTGAATTACTGCGTAATTTCATTTCAGAATACACAAGTAGAAAAGTCACGTGTGTCATTAACGTGCAGTTTTTTTGGCCGGTTGTTAGAACCACAAGGTCCACAACAAGTTTCTCTTTTTTATTGGAGGGGTCGGAAGAACCGAACTCACTACATAATTGATAATACGTAGTTGTGGTAGATAGGAACGTGGTCGGAGAGTGGGATAAGGTACGGACATTTGACCTCTGGCTTTTGTTGACATTCAACATCAAAGTTCAAGCCCACAATAATTCATAATTAATGGTCATTGCTTTTGTTTTTTTTTTTGTTCGGATCAGGAATCACATAATAGTCTCCTAATTAGTAATTTTCAACTCCGTCCTTAGTTTGGGCTTGACTAGATGAACAAAAAGTTAACCCACGCGCTGCATTAGAACCCAACTTGTCTATGTTACCCTCATGCGTTACGTAGAGCATGTGAAAGCGTGGAGGGTTTATCCGCGTGGATGGAAGATATTTCTTTTTATTTTCATTATGTTCTTTTAGTCAATAATGGCTAGTTTTATTTCAATAAAAGTTCTCAGTTTTCTTTCTTAAAAAAAAAAAAAAAACTTTATACCATATTCTATATTTAATTAAAATTCAAACTTACGAATTTGTTTTAATTTAAAAACTTGGCTTGGGTCTAGTGTCTTGAGTGCATGACGAATGCCATGTGTTCCTGTATGACTTGACGAATGCCACCGATATGTGGTCTCTCCTCTTGTTATTTAAGATCATGTCAATTTGTATTCGTTGTGATAGTGACGCATGATTAAAAGTGGATACATGTTATCATTTTAATGGAATTAGTATGAAAGTGTGAATTTTGAGGATGCTATTTTTATGCACCGTTTTTTTTTTTCTTGTTGATTAATTTTATGCACCTATTTTATACCATATTTTATATTTAATTCAAACTTCAAACTTATAAAAATGTTTTTTTTTGGCAAGATATGAAATTGATTTAATTTGAAGTTTTTGTCCATTTTCATTATTCATCTATGTTTTCCTACACAATAAAAAAATAAAGAATAATGAAAAATTCTTGATAATATTATACATTTCTCTTTGGGATTGTTAATAAATAAATTTAGTAGTCATTAATCATAGAGAATAGAGAGAAAGCTTGAATAGAGAGAAAACTTTGATCAGAGAGAGAACTTTTTTGCTTAAAGTGGAAAAATTGAAAAATGAATCTTACATGCCAAAAATCGAAGTTGGTTGTTTAGGTGAAATATATGTTTCTTTGGTATGTTGTAATAAATCATGTATTGGATTAATTATTCGTGTGGAATAACTATTCAATTATTTGATTGCATATTTATTATAAATAATGATTATTTTTTGGAATAATTTTTCTTAAATTGAGCAAAAACTATTCCAAAAAAGCGATGTAATAGCTAATAGTTTTTTTTTTTTTTTGAAAATAAATAAAAGGATGTAATAGCTAATAGTTATTTCTTAATAGGTGTGATAACTTTTAAAATTAAGGATAAAACATTATTTTTATCCTTAAACTTTACCAAAATTACAAAATAATAATAACAATAATTTCCACCTTAGATTTTGTAAAGAGTTTTTTTTTTTTTTTTCCCAATAGTTTAGAGCCAAACAATAAAGACAAAAAATAACTTTTTTCAATATTTTAGGCATGAAAAAATATTTTTTTTAAAGTTTAAGGACATTTAGTGAAATATTATCAGTAGTTTAGAGACGAAAAATGAATTTTTGATAAAGTTTAAGAATAAAAAACAAACTTAAGGTAAAATTTAGGGACCAAAATAATATTTTAGCCTAAAATTAATATATTTCTAAAAAAATATAAACTTTCCATATGCACATAATAATTATAAATATAAAAATTCGTCAAAAAAATATGTCTCTAAAATTTTTAAAATGTTTTTTTTTTTTGGACCAATAGTTATATAAGTAAAATATTTCATAAATTAATATAAATCTAATGTTATAACCAAATGTGAATAGATTTAATTTGATTTAATTTGATCCATTACATCTTTTATTAGTAATAAAGATTATTATTCGGATTATAATTGCTACTCAAGTATATGAAACATGCCCCAAGTTTATCAACCTCTTTTTTTGCTTTTTGCATTGTTATTGTCCAAAATAACGAAGCTCCACAGAAGCTTCAAATTGAAATAAGTAGTTTTATAAGTTTAAAACGTTAATTGAGATTTTTATGAAATTTCCTTTTCTTAAGAGAAAAAAAATGGACCTCTTTTCTTCTATACTATTATTTAAGGGGTTTCCCCTATTTGGATTCCTCATTTTTTAGTTTAAAAATGTCCCTACACCTTTATATTTAAGTAGAGACAAAACTAAAAGATAATCCGTTAAAAATACAACTCTAACTCTTACTAAAATACTGCCTAAAAAATAGGACTACTTTCTTATTAATTTTTAAATTGATTTATTCACTTATAAATTAGATTTTCAAAATTAAATTTATATATATATATATATAAAATAAATAAAAAAACAAAGTTTTGGCTAGTTCTTTTTTAACAAGTAAAAGGTCAAAATTTAAATCATGAACTCCATTACTGACTGTCAAGTGCTACGCACTTGTTGGGATATTAGACATTTCCTAAAACCGTGGTGTAATGGTCTTCTGCCACGTTGTAATTAGTAATTACCACGTGACGGAAAACATGGGCTAGGACTGGGATGATAAGTTAAAAAACATGAAGACAGAAATGTCATTTTTGTCCTTAAATTTTTAAAGTGGTACTCAATTTAGTCTCTAAATTTTATTTTTTCTGCTTTTAGTTTCTATTTTGAAAAACACTTATCATTTTGATCCCTGCTGTTACTTACTTAATGGAAATTTCTGATGTGGCAAACAGAATGCATTGTTGGCATAATAAATACTGACGTGAACATTAAAATAATATTAAAAAATTTTATTTGTTATTTAATAAATGCCACCTCAGATCTGTGTCAGCTTAGAATTTTAAATTTTAATTGATCAATTAAAAAAACAGAATTAAAAAAAAAAAGATACATGAATTTAGATCTATCATCCTCTTCATCAAGAACACAGAAGAACACAACCCAGAAAAAATCATACAAACCCAGAAAAAATCATACATAAGAACACAAGAAAATCAAACTCAAAAAAAATCATAAATAAATATTATACAAAACAAAATCAATCCACATATGCACATAAACCAAATTAAAAAAAAAAACTTGAATTTAGATCGATGAACAAAACCCAAGATCTGAAACTACAAATAGCCATTTTCCTTGTTGTCTCCTCCTAATCACGGAACCTCCTACCGGGTTCGCCAGCACCAACGGGTTGCCCGAAATTGGTCTAGATATTGGAAATGGGAACCAGGTCGACCTTGACGAGGCCAGGCATGTCACCCATGCCAAGAGTCGCCAACATGTTGAGAGTCTCCTTGTCGACCTCGACGAGGTCGGTGTTGATGGCGGAGACGTCGGGGACGAAGTCCATGTGACGCTCACGCTTTTCCTCCTGGAGCTTGAGCGAGATCCTGCAGTCCGGACCTTTCTGGATCCACTTGATGAGGTGGTTCATCAATCTAAATTCTGGTTTTTTTTTTTTTTAATCTAGTTTATGTGTATATGTGTATTGATTTTGTTTTGTACAATATCCATTTATGATTTTTCTGAGTTTGATTTTCTTGTGTTCTTATGTATGATTTTTTCTGGGTTGTGCACTTCTGTGTTCTTGATGAAGAGGATGATAAATCTAAATTCATTTGTCTTTTATTTTTAATTCTGTTTTTTCAATTGATCAATTAAAATTTAAAATTCTAAGCTGACATGGATTTGAGGTGGCATTTATTAAATAACAAATAAAATTTTTTAATACCATCCTCAATTCGTTTTCCACTGCATATTTTTCATTTTGTTGAATAATAATAATTTTAATAGTTTGGGCCCTATTTGGAAATGATTGAATTTCCTTTTGAAGTAAATGAGGATAGATAATAATTGTAGGAGCGTTGGGCTAGGAATTCCTTGTTCATGTACACGTTGGACCTAGAGTCCAAGCCGAGGACTAAGATTTGCCCGAGAATAGGTAAACTTTGTCAAGGAAATTTGTGTTAGTAGATAAAGAAGTTAGTATTAAACACAGTAACCCAGGAGGTAGTGTCGAGGATGAATATCACCTCGAATTACCAAAGCCGAGGTCCGTTTTGGTGGTCTGCCATACAGGAGAACACTCTAGGGAGTTTTGTTGGAACAGATAAGTATTGCAGAAACGTATAGTAAAGGAGGATCCTAAAATATCAAATGAGAAAGCTGCTACTATCGCATTGAATGTTTTGCAGCTAATCCTTTGGCCACATTAATGTGGAGGTGATATCTGAACAGTGTTTTTCAGCCTTACAGCTATTATGTAGAGACTTCCGAAAGAGGTTGATAGGACAAGTATCAACACCAACCATCAAACCCACACGTGGAGAGCAGTGGGAGGAGAAAAAGAGAGTATAAAAGAAAGAAAAGACTCAGAGGGAGGGGGATGAAAAAAAGAAAAAGAGAGAGAAAGAAACACTATAATAGGAGAGAACCAAGTCTGTAACTATCTGATATATCAATATACTGAAACAATTCTCTTCAAACTGAGCTGAGGACATCTTTTTTATAATAAACCTATTCAATCTTCATTCATTTAGGGGGCTTAAATTTATTATACTAATTTTCAACATATTATAGCCCAGTTTTTCTCAACCTACTTTTTACAAATTTATTGTTTTGGATTTATTGGGCCTAGGTCTATCTATTTGGTGGTCTAGGAATCTGATTTGCGCCCATATATACAATAATTATTTTTTTTTTATAAATAAAATATGATCATTATTGTTTTGGTACAATACATGAATACATACAGAAGAGTTATATAGCATTTTTCTTCAAATTAATGTGACAAACTGTTTCTCATAAGGAAAACAAATTTTCTTAAAAACAATTTTATTTTAATTTTTTTTATTTATTACGAAAACTCCACGTCATTTAATATAAATTCTTATAAAATATGTTTGAAAGGGATTTTTTTTTTTTGAAAAATAAATCATTAACCGAGACTCTAAAACTATGAAATATTCTTTCATAATTTTTAAATTAATTTTTTTTCATAAAAATATGATTCTTAACTTTTTCATGTTTTTCTTTCTTAATTACTAAAAGACAAACAATTTCAAAACTTTATTTATTTTTATTTTTTTACTGCTCTACGATAAGGCTCTTAAATTAGGTAATGCAGATCCTACATCATGATTTGGATATTCTTTTATGCTAGATATTGTATTGAGTTATTAAATGAGTCACTACTTGGATAAGGCGCTCAATTAGGTCACAACGTACGTTGTTCTTATATTTAAACTAAACCCACGTGTAATGGAACTATGGAAGGATGAGATTCACAACCTTGACATTAAGTTGAATAACAAGCTCTACAAAACCAAGATTGGAATTAACTACTAGTATTATTTGTAATAATTACACAGAGATAGAAAAATCCATAAAGTACCTATTCACTTTTTTCATAATTACTAACTTATGGATAACCGACATTATCAAAGTTTTCAACGAAACTAATTTCCCAAAGAAAATAGCGTAATGTATTGTGCATTTGTACTCAAACCTTGCACAAAAATCCATAATAAAGTAACAAGAAAAGAACCTCCAGAAGACAAATCAAAACCCAAATTAAGAAAGTAACTGGTAAAATTTTTGAAAGTTGAATAAAATATTTAAAGTTCAATTTTCGTTACACAAAAAATCTATTGATGTTTTGATAATAAAAAATTATTATTAAAAATAGGTATCATATATTAAAATTATCTTTAAAAAAAAAAAAACCCAAATTAGGAAGTATACTGCATATTGGCTTGTCTACAAGTACACCTACTCCTTGTCGTAGATGACAAAACAGAAGCACATACGCTGACAATTTCCAAAGGAAAGAAAAAATCAAAGTTGATGCATATGGGTCTCTAAAATAAAAGTGGGATATAGCTCATCATGACAGAGACATTTAAAAGTGGAAAACTCATCCAATCAACTTAAGCAAAAAAAAGAAAATTTTATTCCAAAAAACAAAAACAAAAACAAAAATAAAGTATTACATATATTACACACCTTTCACGACCCTCGTCGATGTGAGTTTTAAGACCCCACTCCAATTCCAACTCAGTGTCCACTATAAATATATAGCCTGACCCCTCCCCACAAACCACTACCCGTGCTTCTTCAAAAACCCTTTTTATTAAGACTCTCCTCTCAACTAGTTTCTGCATCAAAACCACATAGTCAAGACCATAAATCCTTGTATCATCTTAGCCTTAGATTTCTCTCAAAGAAAAAAAAAGAAAAAAAAAAAGAGGAAAAACCCAGTAGTTAAGATGGCATCCACTTCTCTAGCTTTTCCTTCTCTGCAACCAAAGTTCCAATCTTCAAGAAAATCATCAAAGCCCTCCACGCGTCGATTTATTGTCCGTCCGATCACTGCCTCTGTGTCCGAAAAGCCATCTGTGTCGGTTCCACCGGCCACGGTGGTGGCACAACCTGAACCCACCAAACTTCCGATCAAAAAAATCCCAGGAAACTATGGTCTCCCTTTTGTCGGTCCAATCAGAGATCGATTTGATTATTTCTATAACCAAGGCCGTGATGAATATTTCAAGTCTCGAGCCCAAAAGTACCAGTCAACGGTGTTCAGAGCCAACATGCCACCGGGTCCTCTCATCGCTTCCAACCCAAACGTCGTCGTTTTGCTCGACGGGAAAAGCTTTCCCGTGTTGTTCGACGTGACAAAGGTCGAAAAGAAAGACCTTTTCACTGGTACTTTCATGCCCTCCACAGAACTCACCGGTGGTTACAGAGTCCTCTCTTATCTCGACCCATCAGAGCCAAACCACGGCAAGCTCAAGCGCCTCTTGTTCTTTCACCTTAAGGCTCGTCGGGACCATATTATCCCTGAGTTTCATTCAAGCTATACCGAGCTCTTTGAGGGCCTCGAGAATGAACTCGCTACAAAAGGAAAGGCTGCTTTTGGGGAGCCAAGTGACTTGGCTGCGTTTAACTTTTTGGCTCGATCTCTGTATGGGACTAACCCAGTTGATACCAAGCTTGGACTCGATGCGCCAAAGATGATCGGCAAGTGGCTTTTCTTGCAGCTTAGCCCACTGTTCAGTCTCGGTCTTCCAAAGCATCTCGATGATCTTCTTCTTCGCACAGTTCGTCTCCCTCCAGCTTTGGTCAAAGCCGATTATCAAAAGCTATACGATTTCTTCTACGCGTCCTCAGGGTTCGTTCTCGACGAGGCTGAAAGGATAGGCATTTCGAGAGAAGAAGCTTGCCACAACTTGCTCTTTGCAACCTGCTTCAACTCTTTCGGAGGCATGAAATTCCTTTTCCCAAACATGGTCAAGTTGATTGGTCGAGCTGGGGTCAAACTCCACACCCAGTTAGCCGAAGAGATCAGATCAGTCATCCGATCCAACGGTGGGAATATCACGATGGCCGCGATGGAACAGATGCCGTTGATGAAATCAGTGGTGTACGAATCACTCAGGATCGAACCGCCAGTTGCTCTACAATACGGGAAAGCCAAGAAAGACTTAGTCATCGAGAGCCACGACGCTGCTTTTCGAGTCAAGGAAGGTGAAATGATATTTGGTTACCAGCCATTTGCGACCAAGGACCCGAAAATATTCGAGAGGGCCGAAGAGTTTGTGGCGGATCGATTTGTGGGCGAGGAGGGTGAGAAATTGTTGAAGCACGTGCTGTGGTCGAATGGGCCAGAGTCTGAGAGCCCAAGCGTTGGGAACAAACAGTGTGCTGGAAAGGACTTTGTGGTCTTGGTGTCTCGACTTTTGGTGGTCGAGTTGTTCCGTCGATACGATTCGTTCGAGATCGAGGTCGATTCAACGCCGTTGGGGGCTGCTCTCACCGCAACGTCTCTCAAAAAGGCCAGCTTTTGATCACTGATCATGGCTGGTTCGACATCTTTGTGAAGGGTACTTTCGGAATTGAAAGTTGGGTTGAGTGGTGATCTCGGACCCACTAGAAAACTTTTTCCGGGACTATTTTTTATTTTCACTAGAAGAAAAAAACAAAGGGTTAACACTCTTTTTAACTCTTTATGTCTACAATGTATATGTAATTTTTAGATTGAATTTTGCGTGACATATAAAGTTAACTGGTTTTATATATGCCTATTATAATTCATCACATCAAAGTGTTTATCAAAAAAAAGTGTTCAGTGATATTGTCGGTTGTTCTTGATAAGAGTTTTTGTTTTTTCTTTTTTGAGGGAAATCTTGATTAGAATCAAAACTTTATCTTTATTGTTGTTGTTATTATTTAGTTGGGGAAAGAAAACATCAGCATGCGGTGTTATTTCCCATTTACTAGTACTTTCTTTTGCTCCATTTGACAGATATAGGACAATGAGATATTTGTAGAATGCGTTTTGTTCCCTAGGACCACTACGATATAAAAATGCAAAATAGATTATACATTATTTGCTAAACATTCACACACACACACACACACACACACACACAAAACACCCACATCCGGTGAGTTAGAAGGCCTAAAATGCAAAAGATTTTGCAAGTTGCTAGAGTAGCAACATGCAAATAGTTTTTTTCGCCTATTATTACTCTCTTTTCGTGTCTCACTTATTTCCACTTTTCTCTTACTTTAACATTATTATTTTAAAATAATGCATTGTAAAATAAAGAAAAAGATGTATGGTGTATTGTAAAAATTGTTATATAAATAAATAAATAAATAAATTTTTTAGTAAGGTAAAAATACTTTTTTTTGTTTGTTTACATAAACAGATGAGAATACAAAAGAAAAAAAGAAGAACTATTTCTGTAAATGCCGTGAATTGCTACCTGAGAGAGATGGATAATGTGACAAATCTAGATTATGGGGAAAGTTTTATGGGAGCATATTAAATAATTTTTAGATGGCAGCCTCGTGCGCTTCCTAGATAAATGTAAAAGTAACCCCAAAAGTTAACAAATATAAAGCAAACTAAAAAAAAAAAAGGTCATCATCAAAGTTGGTGCCTCAAAGGCTGATCTGTAATACAATGCACGTGCAAAAACAGCAAATTGTGAGTTGTATCATGGACAGTGAAATTTAATTTTTTAATGTCATTAATATAGGAAAAAAAAATCTATGATCACAATTTTTTATGTCACAACTTTACCATAATTTTGATGTGATAAACTAAGTAAGTTGTGTGAAAAAAGTAGTAGTTGATCTATATGAAAATGATCGATAGACAGCTAATAAGTTTGTCGCATTAAAGTTTGGCAAAACTGTAATCTTAGAATAATCCTTAATATAGTTTATATAGTTTATGTGTCTAAGATGGAAACATTGAAACATACTATATGTTAAAGATATCAAAGGTACAATTCTAGTGGTTCTTTTTGGAGACGTATGGGTGGCAAACTCTATAGATTTGAAAAGCATGCCATAATGATATTTGAAAATATAAGAGGTCTTAAATTTCATGTACCACAC
Organism: Lithocarpus polystachyus; assembly: GCA_033629205.1. NCBI lineage: Eukaryota > Viridiplantae > Streptophyta > Magnoliopsida > Fagales > Fagaceae > Lithocarpus > Lithocarpus polystachyus. The sequence continues at coordinate 7,859,513 of CM066163.1, read as the reverse complement.
TATTGATTAATGATATTTTCAGGGTGTCTCGGGAAAAAAATGACGTTGTTCCCTCTTTAAAGTTTAAAAAGGGTACAAAATTTTTGTATAAAAAAAAGGGTACAAATTAATGAAGGGTTACAATGTACTAGCAAATAGTGAGCTTTATGGAGGGTGAATTTTTAAAATGTCATTGATATAGTTTATGGGTCTATAAAGGAAATAATGAAATATATATGTTAGAGATCAATGACCTATTTTACTCAAGTTTAAATATGTTTATTTAGTTATTTATAATTACATAGTTATAACAATGGATGAGAGTGATCTAATCTTATTTACAGTGCAAATGAAATAATTTTTAATCCAATTTGTAATTCGGAGTATTCTAACCTATATTTTGTTTATTGTTGGTTAGCAATTTAGTTGACTATAAATATTTATAAATAGGATAAACATATGCTACTATATCATTAGATATAAAACCACAAATAGGATTAAAAGATTTATTTAGCAATTTAGTTAACCATAAGTTGTAATAAAACTATATCCAAACACAAAAATAATTTCATGTGAAACTATAAGATATATGGTACACGATATGAATAATTTGAAATCATATAATAATAAGTTATTTAGTTATTGTTATCCAAACATTTATAGTAAAATTGTATAAATATATTAAATTTTTTAACATAATTTATTTTAAGTGAAACTAACCGAAGTTAAAAAAAAAATTAAATACTACCATGATTAGCCTCAATTATCAGAAGTTTATGGATTTTAAAACCAATATAATTATTTTTTTAAAATAATAATATAATTAATAAAAACTTGGGCTTACAAGATGTGCATTTATCATGTAATGATGTAACTTAAAGTAATTATTTTTATTTACTTTATTGTTCATTTTTTAACTATATTAATATTTTATTTAATTTATATATAATTTTTGGTTAACTATGCATCACACGGTAGAACATGTACACAAGTGTGTGTATATATACAATCTAATCCTTAGAGTTTTTATATTCGCAGTTTTAATAATATGCACGCGCTATAATCGAGTTAAGGCATCAAGTAGCAACATATGTGAGCCGTGAGATCACTTTGTCTACAATTTTTTTTTTTTTTTGAGAAACAGTCTACCATGCTTTAGTGAGCTTCCTTCTTACCTAATATTCTCTGCCGTGGACTTGGATTTGTCAATTGGTAGGGGACCAAAGTTCCTGATTATTGTCAATTAACAATCTGTACTATGATATAATGCAAAAGTCGATAGATAATTATTAAACTTATTTTCACAATTTATTATCTCTATGAGTGTGTGGACCAGAAGTTCAATACCAGTGAAAGCCAACAGTTTATCTAAAGTTCAATCTTTGCATACACCAATACCAATTAATGTCTTGATCTAATAGTTGAGATTGCTATTATCAGGAGCAGACACCATAAATTAAAACTCTCTAAAAAATAAAAAAAATCTTTGAGGGTGAGGTTGTGGCAATAATATATTAGTTAAAGACAACTCCTTAATAATTTGTATTAATTTCTTTGGTCAGTGTTAGATTACTATTAAAAAGCAGGAACAAAGTGAGCAAAAACCTATCGAGTTGGTGTATGGATACCCTTTAGCATATTTGCATTTAAGACAGAAAAAAAAAAAGGTTCATCAAATGATTTTTTCAATATAAGTACGTTTTCGATGCTAAAGGTTCAAGTTTAAAATCAAGTATCATGTAGCACTGGGCCAAAATGGTAAAATATCACTTTTGCCTAAAACAAGTAGCAACATGTCTCTGTTCTGAAACTATTTAGAAATATACCCCTATTTTAAACTCAATTTTCTAAAAATCGAGTTTTAATGAAAAATTCGATTTGCCCAAAAACAAGTTATAGGCAAAAAAACTTGCAAAAACTTACATGAAACTCGAGTTCCTTGAATGAAACAAGGGTATTTTGTTAGAACTTTTGGACGAAATAACTATTTTGCCATTTTGGCCTGTAGCTCTGTCACCGTCTATCTTGGATTTTGAAAATCAAGTATAAGTATAATATGTTTGATGCGAAATGAAAGTTGAAGACGATAAACTATGAATACATTGGGAAAATAATTCTATTAAAAAACGGATCAACGATCTAGATAAAAACTGTTCAATAATATTATATAAGGAGTTCTGTATTACTAAATGATGCAACTGGAACATGTGCAAAAAAAAAAAAAAAAAAAAAATCGTTATTTTATTTTATTTTATTTTTTGGTAATCTGTAATTTTTCATTCAAATAATGTGAACAGAGAGACAATCAACCTTATAGTCAAGAGTCCAGAAATCTTGGAAGATTGTCTTTATTGAAACAATAAGACTCTTTAGAACTAAAAAAGAATGTTGCATCTACATTAGCAACAGAATTACACTCTCTCTTGACCCAACAAAAGCAACAATTTACAAAAGAAACCTTAGAACTTAAATATACTACTGATCACATTTGCTAGTAGATCAGTAAATGGAAAAACTCAACAACACAATAATACACATCTGCCGTGATGCACTTTAAAAGTATACTTGGCCAATTTTCCATTAAAAAGGGAAGAAAAAAAAGTATACTGGACCAAGTTTAAGCTATAGTAATTATACGCTTGACACTGCTTAAGTTGCACCGATTTTTTTTTTTGGTCAATTAATCTGAAGAAATAAGATTAATAGATGAAGGGTTTACATGCATGAGTCGCAAGTTAATTATTTTAAAATGAATACTTTGATTTATAAAATAAAGGTTTTAGTTGTGCATCTATTGATTATATTTCCTCTTAAAATATGGTGCAATGACAATGTCGGCACCCTAAACTTTAAAATTGAGCAATGTTCCTCCTTAATTATAGGTAGTAATTTTTTTTTTTTTACTTTTATCTCATGGGCATAATTTTATATTACAACTCGCCACATGACAAGTTGTGATTGGCAAAAGTGCGTCCTCACATGACCCATTGACATATATTTGCAAATCATAATTCGCCATATGATAAGTTGTAGCACAAAATTATTTTCAATTATGTGGTACTAGCACAACTCTAAAATTAATAACACACATGATTCATGATTCGTGAACCACTTGCCACCGATTGTGTATATCCTTAATTAACTAATTATTATTTGGCAAAACCTTTGTACTAATTTATTTTAAAGTCAACATAAAAAAATATATTTTAAAGTCAAATAAATTAAAGCTAATACAAAATGACACTTCATTTCTTTTTTCACTGATATATGACATTTCATCTATCGAAAAACTCTTGTAATACAAATTATTATATAATTTTTTTTTCACAATTATGACGTAATTGAGTGTAAGTAATAAAGAAAAAATAATAAGTCTATGTATAAGTAATAGATCATCATTTATTGCTTATAATCTACCATATCACAATTATGACAAAAAAATTATTAAAATAATTTGTATTTTTAGAACCATTCTCACGTAACTTCTCTATTATCCCTTTCATGGTCAAATGAAAGCACTTGCCTGCAAAAGGGGTAAGTGCTTACAAAAGGTGAAGGTGACGGTCTTGAACTTGATTTGGTCTTTGGAAGACTTTTGACTAAGTTGCATTGTTGAAGGCACCTGCCACCTATTTTAATAGTTTACATTTTAATGGAATGTATGAATATTGCTTATTGTTAAAAATTAAAAATTAAAAATATTATAATAAAATAATTTTTAAATATATAAATAGTAACGTAAGATTCAGCTTTAAAGTTTTCTAACTAAAAAAAGTAATTATGAATCTCGTAAATAATGCATAAAATTCACTTTTTTTTTTAGCAAAACACAAAAACGCATGAAAAACGTGCGTTCTAAACGCACACTTAAAATGTAATTTATTTTTCTGTGTGTGAAAATATCCTACTTTTTGTTCAAAAGGACAAAATAAGTCCATTTACCAAGAGGAATTATGAATTTTTGTTTGGAAGGCCGGGCTTATTTGGTAGAGTTGTTAAACAACTCATTTTTAATTTTTAAATAACATTATACACATTTTTACACATTTTTATCTACACGTATTTTAAAAAATTACAAACAACATTACTCAAACTCCTCTACCAAATGGGCCTATTGTATTGGTGTATTTTTCTTTTTCATGGAATTGTATTGGTATACTAGTCAAAACATACACCACATGCATGAGCAAGGTTTTCAGACCTGGACCGTTCATTGAACCGTAAAAGGGAGAGGTTTAAGGTTTTTGAGGTCGAACCGAGGTCGAACTGAGGTCGAACCGTGATGACGTCATAATTAATTTAATAATTAATTAAAGCCAAATATAGATATTAAATTTATAAAACTAGTAAAATTGACTAATATATCTATATATGTGAGGGAAATTTAATAATTTTCAAGCAAATATTTAAGAAAATTGTGTTAAGTTGGTTTTATAAAAAAAAAAAAAAAAAATTTCCTAAGGGGTTGGACCTCCCGGTTCTTGGGACCGGTTCTTACGGTCCAACCCCGGTTTTAGGGGTTCACGGAATTAACTAAAAATCCGGTTTTTTAAGCTTAAAAAACCGGTTTTTATCCCGGTTCCCGGTTCTCACGGTCCGACCTCCCGGTCCGGTCCGGTTCTGAGAACTATGTGCATGAGGAAACACGCGTTACCCCCCCTGCATCTCACGCACATATAATCTAATACCATAGACTATAGCAAGTCCTAACTTATAAATATATTACATATAAAATTATTAAATTTGATGTATATATAATTACTTGATTTAAAAAAAAAACTTGTCTTTTGTTAAACTATGAGTATATTAAATTTGTCTGGTTCAATATTAGACATGTAAAAGAAAATCAAAATAAAGAACTTATTATCTCTTATTAAAGTTATGCTTGATGATAATTTTTCTTATAATAAAATTTATTTATTATCATGCATCTCAAAAGTGAAAAAAAAAAACTTATTTTTTCAATAGAAATGATCAATTTATGTACCAAAGTGCATAAAAAATGTACAATGGAACCAATGAAATCTTCAAAATCACGGTTGATCAATCCAAACTTTAGCAAATATAAGGAAACAAATTACAATAAAAATGAAATCACGAAAAAAAAAAAAAGAGATTGGACCTAATTTGGGGGAGGGGACTCCTATTTTTGTAGGCCAAATCTTTCGGTGCTTAATGATTATGCATACTATAAATAAAATAAAATAAAATAAAAATCTTCAAGATGAGACAAAATTATATAATGAGACGGTTTTATGAGATACTTTATACCTTAAGGTACAAGATAATTCGCCTCTGCATTTACCTATACTTGACAATATTATTTCTTTTCATTTTTATCTCAAAAATATATGACTGTTTGTCAAAAACTGTACTCTCTCTCTCTCAACTTTAAATTCAAAGATCTTGTTTCTTAAAAGAAGGTTAAAAAAAAAAAAAAATCAAATGTCTTATATAGTGATATGCAATCGCTATATAAGATATAACCCTGTAAATAAATTAACACAATTGAAGAACCAGGAGATTTTGCTGTTTTCAAACACAAAAATATGAAGTATGAACTTCAACAAAAATTTCTTCATTAAAATCAAATGAAAGAATGTAATAAATTTTATTTGTATTGGCAAATTGAAAATTAGATGCATGGATGTTTAAGGGCTCGTTTGGTAATGTTGTTTGTATTTTTTGAAAATACGTGTGGATGAAAGTGTGTAAAAATACATGTAATGTTATTTAAAAACTGAAAATTATTATTTAAATTGTGGTACCAAACACCTTTTTAAAATTTTTTTATCAACTTTTAATATTTTGACTTTTGTTAGTAGGCCAAGTATGAAATTCTTAAAGTAGTCTGCCTTTTTGACTTGTCCAATATTGTTCGATGATTAGGGATTGAGCCACTATAGTTGAACTTTGTCCAGAAAGAATTTGAATGGGGCTTATTGAACTTACGAAAATATGACCAGAAATTTATTTATTTATTGTGATTAAAACAAGATGTATTTCTTCTAAATAATCTGTACTTGCTTTAATTTATTTTTTAGGGAAAAAAACACAAAATCTTCCTATTGTTTCCATTAAAATATGGACCCTTTTGATATTATGAAAATCTTATGGGTAAGCCGTAAATTAGGTAAGAGCATTCTCATAAAAAATGCTAAAAAAATAACATTTGATAACTTAAAACACCACTTTATTTATTTTAACACTCTGCTTTATATTACACCTAACATCAAAAGTTTTATTTTTTTACCACTCCATTAAAATATTCATTATTTATTTATTTATTTTGATTAATCATCTTTTTCTTTTCTTTATTTCTTTTTCATCCTTTCCGTCTCTCTATGTTCTTGGAAGCAATAAGAACAACCACTTACCACCACCACCACCACCACCCACCATAAGCCACCACACAAACCCATCCACCGGCCAAAAAAAACTCACCATCCATACTACAACCACCACAAACCCACCACCCACAAACCCCAATCACCCACCAAAAACCCACCGCTCATACCACAACCACCACAACCACCACAAACCTACCATGTAAACCCAACCACCCACCAAAAACCCACCACTTATACCACAACCACCATAAATCCCACCAGCCACCAACTGAACCATCGCAAGACCCACCAAAAACTGCCGCAACCACCCACTCTAACAATCCCACCACTTCCTCTTCCACCACCATCACAAAACCCAGTTCCTTGCTCTTCCACCACCATTAAAAAAAAAAAAAGAAACCTTTCTCTTCCACCATGAGTGATGGCAGCAGCAAAGGAGCCATGAAGAAGAGATGGCCATGATGCTTTGGCTTGGGTTCAGTTTTAGACAGAAAAGGAAGGGATTGGGTGTAGGGATGGCCATGGGTAGGGTATGTTTCGGGTATACCCATACCCTACCTGAAATATTTGCCCATGGATACCCGAATATCAATACCCATTAGTACCCATACCCAAATCTTATCCAGATTTATTATCCATGAATATCCATACCTTACTCAAAACCTGAAACCCATTTAAATTTTTTTTTAATCCAAAACATTTTAACTTAAAAACTAACCAATAGCTTTATCTTAAAAAAGAAATAATTAATAAAAAATTTTAAAATTTATTTTTAAAACAATAGTTGATCAAGCTGTTCCGTGTGACCCAGGCATGCCAATGAGTTTTAGTTCAAATGGCACCTCTTGCTTGTAAGAGTAAGTGCTTGTAAGAGTAAGGTGGAGGATAAGGTTGTGGGTTGGAGATCCACTTGCTTGTATAACTTACAAATAAAGAAAAGTAGTGACCCACATTTTGACCTTGATAATCCATCTTGGACATGCTTGATATTAGTTCACTTGTGGGGAGCCAATTAACTATAGTTCACAAGATACTTTCTCCTGCCATAAAGAATGGGTAGAGGTGGACATGCTTCTACCAGAGGTTGTTAAGTTGTTTACATTGAAAAGGATCTTGTAGCTTCTATGTTCTTTCCTTGAGCTTAAAAAAAAAAAAAGTGTAAATACCCAATTTTGAAATGAAAAGAGACATAAAAAGAATTTGTAAGGAAACAACGAGTTGTAGAGACTCAGCAAAGTCAGAACCACACAATAGAAAGTGTAAATGTCCAATTCTGAAATGAAACAAGGAGTTTTTTGGCCTGAAAAAGTTGAGGAATTTGAAAAACAAACCCCTCTAGAAAATCTAGATTGTGAAACTGTTACTAATGACAATAAAAAGGAAACAGAGCAACACAATGAGGTGGTAGGGACTTTTGATGTTTTATCAGTTGAATCACAGAGGATTTGCATAACAGGCAGTTCTTTAACTGTCAAGTGTGTTTCACAGATTGTTTTTAATAGTCATGTGATTGGTAAAAAGTACTTGGAAAATCTAAAACTACAATGACCTTTTCAATGTACAACCCTAAAACAAATGCAGGGGAACAAGGACCTGTTATGCAGAAAACAACAACTAAACAAATGCCAACTGAGCAATATTTTCCTTTGAGAATACAGCGACAAAAATTACACAATCAATTCATTGAGCAATATTTTCCTTTGCCTCTTTAGTTGTTTGTCAAGCAAACGCCAACTACTAAAATAAATTTTACAAAATCCCTTAACATGAAGGTCCATGTATCAATAATATTAAAAATGAAAATTGAAAGTAATCCCTTAACATCGCAAAATCCCTTAACATGAAGGTCCATGTATAATCCCTTAACAACGGAAATTTCATGAACTCTAACAGCGCAGGACTTGTCAAAACAAACATAGATAATATTAAAAATCTAATGTCATTGGGTAGCATTTTTTTCCCTAGAACTTACACACTACTAGTAGTAGATTTAATAAATAAATCGGCAGCCTTAGATCATAATCAAATTTTGTATATTTCTACTAGCTGACAGAACAGAGCATCTCTAGGAACTAGGAATTAAAAGTAACAAAACAAAGATAATAATACCTGTCCATTAGTCTGAAAGCTCCACGGCATGACTTTCCTCCACTTCATTTTCTTCATAATCATCAAGAACATTTTGAATGGTAGCATCTATTAGTACAACTTTAAGTTCGCTCCATAACCAATTTTGCCCACACATCAATGCTTCTAAGGTATCGTGATGAAGATGGTTACGGTGTGGATTCAACAATCTCCCGCTAGTGCTAAAGGCCGACTCTGAGGCAACTGTTTTCATAGGAATAGCCAAAATATCCCTTGCAATGCGTTGCAAGGTAGGATACTTACTACCATTATGCTTCCACCAACCCAAAACATCAAATTGTTTAGTTCTAGGTGCCACTTTCTCACTAATATAAAGTTCAAACTCCGACATAATATCTCTACCCCTTTGGCCTATGTTAGTAGTCGCATTACTAACAAACAAATCATAGTCCCTCATTGTATCATCATGTTCCTGTGCAGCACTTGATGTAGATGTAGAAGATAAAGCTTGAGAATAAATGACTCCTCTATCAATGTTTTCTATGACATATTCTACAAATAACTCAAAAAGAAGGTTCTTAACCTTGTCAATTTTTTCGTTAGCCTTACTACCATATATTTTATTAAAAAAAAATGTCAATAACATCAGTTTATATCTTGGATCTAAAACAATAGCCAAACTCATGATGTCATGAACGTCACTCCAATATTTATCAAACTTAGCTAACATCTTTGCTACCATTTTCTTAATTAACTCATCTTCACTTGAAAGCCATTGATTTAATTCCATCTTCAACTGGAAGACTGAAGGAAAATAATGATTAGCCGTAGGGTAGGCAGTATCAAAAAGCAACTCAGTAACTTTATGAAAGTAACCCAACTTCTCACAAACAATTTGTGCTACCTCCCAATCCCTATTAGTTGGAGCAGATTGATACTGAGGCTCACAACACAGTAAACAGGGAAAGACATCTTTATAAATCAAAGCAGTTGAAAGCATCAAATATGTAGAGTTCCAACAAGTCCTATAATCAAGTACCAGTTCCTTAGTACTTGCAATATGCGATTGGCGAGATATTTTTTCAAAAATTTCTGTTCTTTTTGGCGATTGTGTCAAAAAATATACACTACTTCAAACCTTCTCAATACCATCACCAATTACATTCAAATCCTCTTGAACAACCAAATTCGGAATATGTGTTGCACAACGCACATGCAACAACTTTCCACCTAAAATAAGTGAACTAGCTTGAAGCTTATCCGAAATAAGTTTCATCATGCCATCATTGTTGCTAGCATTATCTATAGTTATGGCAGGTAACTTCAAATCAATGTTCCAATCAGCAAGACACTCCAAAAGGATTTTAGAAAGAGAATACTTATCATATGGAGATGGCATACGAATAAACCTAAAAAAAATAAACTTTAATATGGTTAACCAAAGAAAGCAGAAAGTTGCAAACTAAAAGTAGAGATATTTTCCTTTAATCAAACATGTAAGATATAAGCAAACTATACAAACAACAAAACACCAACAGCTAAAAGTTGTAACACCTAAATAGATCAATCAGCAAACTAAAAAGAAACTAGAACCATACTTAAAAATAATTAAACTTATTTTTACGATAACAGTAACAAGACTAAATTTGATAGCACCACTATTATCCACTTCTTAAATTGGTCATGGTTGCATATATAGAAGAAGATTAAAGAGAATCTTGAGGTGGTCAAATCATAATTTGAGATCATACAATTTTATTCAAAGCATAATGAAAACAATTGATTTAAAATGCCTTGAATCCAAATCCCATTCTTCTATACTAGTTAGCTTAATCCAATGGTTTTTATTTAAGTAAGTTCCATGGACATACATGATTGGCAACACACGTAATAGAAAATCACTACAAAGATAAGTAACAATCCACTTAAAATCAATTTCTTTAGATTTATGCATGTTGGGCGTGGGGGTTTAGTGACCATCACACACATAGTATAATACTTAAGTTCAAACTTAAAAGCCCACTACTTGGATTACTATTGAAGACAACCAACAAATTTAAAAAATACCTTATAACTTGGCTTTCCAAAGTCCAAGAGTCACTTATGTAATGCGCTGTGATAACCATGAATGACCTCTTACTATTGTTTGCAGTCTACAAGTCCGTTGTGATTCCAACTTTACTTGCATTGTTGTAAATTTCTACCATAGTCTTCTGCTTCTTTTCATTATAAATTTTTTTGATATCTCGCTTCAATGTGTTTCTTCCTACTATCTTAAAATTTGGCCGAAGACCACCAACAAAATCCCAAAACCTAACATGATCAACAATTGCAAGAGGGTACTCATGCAAAATGACCATTCGAGCAAGGTCCCTCCTCGAAGCCTTCTGATCCTCTTCATTAAAACACTAGGGCTTAAGATCCCTTTACTTCTTGTCCTATTGTTTTGTTTGACAAGAACTTGCTTCCTAATATCTGTTCCTTCCCTCGGAGGACTTGCTTCCCTCGGAGCACTTGGACAACCTTTTGCTATGTGCAGTTTTAAATGAGTCGTCCCTAATGTACTTGCTCCAGCCAGAAGTCTTCCACAGTAGTTGCATTGGGCCTTAATTTTCCCATCAATATTCTTTTTCTTAAAATGATTCTATACGTCTGAAGTTGTTCTTCTTTTAGTGCCTTGTTGCTGTGGGTTCTCAACCGGAACGGACTTAACTTCCTCTCCAAACAACGATTGTGATTCTGATGTCGTGCTAGTTGGAGGCCTTGGGGCTAGGGTTGAGGCAGAGGATGTGGTAAACATGTAGGCAACTGCAAAGAGAGAGAGAAAGAGAGAAAGCAAGACAGATAAGATGAGGTCAATAAGATTGACTACAAAAAATTGTTTCATTAAATTGTTAAATCATATCGAGCTCCAGAATAAAATATTTTCCATTTAGTGAAGATAAATCAACCTAACATTATATTCACAGAATGGATTGAAACCTTCTACATATAAATATTCAATTAAGCAATATATCTAGTTTTGTGTAAAAGAAAAATGCATGGGGCAAACAATTCACATCAATATTGTGGAACAATCCTAAATAATGCATGCAATTCAAGGAAACTCAGAAAAGTGTTGCTCCAAATGAGATTAAGAAAATTAAGTTAGTGCTGCCTTGTGAAATGCCTAGTACAAATTTAAAAGAAATTTGTCAATATCAGAAATCTGTCAATATCAGAATTTTACAGAAATTTGACAATAAACCTATTCACAATTGTCAAATAAATTTGTCAACACTTAATATCAAAATTGTACTGCATTTCAAATGTGAACAGAGTACAAACTATTAGTTTTTAAAGAAATGTTCGACCATTAAACAAGAAATTGAGAATGCTTGAAGAATTACCAAGTCTTACATGCTCTGTTTGTGAAAAAACTTAGACAGATTCACTCCTCTCTATAAATAGACATATCCCTATATAGAACCAAACACCTTAATGCAATCAAAATCCAAATCTAACACATACCCTGTTGATAAAATTCAATCAAAAACCAAATTCGACATATGCCCAGCTGAATTCAAACTCTAAAACCAAAATCTAACACACACCCAGACGATAAATTCAACAAGACAACACAAGTAAACAACAAGCAAAGAACAAAAAACCAAACTAGCAAAAGAGGGAATAAGAATGTCATTTACCTGAGGAAAGGGAGTGGTAGAAAGACTAGAGACGATGAACGAGGAACAAGAATCAAGAGCAATATCGATGCCAAAACAAATAAATGTGTGTATATGTGAGAGATAGAACCTTCCAACAACATGAAGCGGTGAGGAGAGGCAGAGAGGCAGAGAGAGTGGGAGTGACGGTGAGAGAGGTTTAAGGTCTTTTTTTTTTTTTAATATATAAATGGGTCGGGTTTGGATAATATCCATACCCTACTCAACAAATTTGGGTAATACCCATAACCTACCCGATTAAGCTCTACCTATGAAGAACCGGGTATTACCCAGAATATTTGGATCCGGTAGGGTTGGATATCCATTACCCAATGGGTATGACCATCCCTAATTGGGTGAGAGGGAGAAGGGGAGTTGAGGAGGGACTAGAGCCAAAGACATGGCGTTCGAATCAAAGAGAAAAAATAAATTAAATAAAAGGAAAAATGGGGAGTTAAAGTTAGAAAGTAATAAAATAATATTTTTTAATAACATCTTGTTACAGTGTGGTGTTAGAAATGAAATCTTACTGTAGCTAGATGTTAAAATTATATAGCTTTAGCAACTTTGATGCAGTGGAGTTTTTAGTGGGTGAGGTGTTAAAAATGTTAAAAATAGCTTTTAACACTTTTATTGTGAATGCTCTAACCCATGCATTTGGAAATTTTTCAGTGTAACACAAAAGTACAAAATCCTTTGTGATATTGTTTTATATGAAATGCAACTCTAGATATGGATACATTATTACATGAGTAACTCATAGTTTATTTTAACAAATATTTAATGGATTACATATAAAACAATATCGCGAGAGGGTTAAGTCTTATATTTAAAGTTTTGAGAATTCAATTTTATTTTGATAAACCACAATAGATTACATATAAAATAATATAAAAAAATCTTCCTATTCCTTCCATTATTATTTTGAATTTTTTCTCAATAACTTATTGTAAATTACAATTTTCTTTTATCTCATTTTTCAAGGAGGGGTAATGGACAATGTTAATATGAAGAACGATTTTTTTTAGAATCACAAATTTTTGTGCCACAACTTTCACCAAGACGTTGACGAGCTAAAGTGTAAGTTGCTATTTATCATTTACACCCACCATTTTTTCTTTATTCCTCACAATCAACCCTATCAAGTAAGTGACAAAAGCGATGACACAAAAGCTTTGTCCACATATTTCTCATGAAATAATTGCATACAACCATTCTCTAATCCCTAAGATAACTTTGTGTTACCATCAAAAAAAAAAAAAAAAAAAAAAAGATTACTTTGTGCTGGTGTGAGGTCCGTACTTGTTTTATTTAGTGTGTGCAGTCCATGATGAGTGTACCAATTGGGTCCACTGGGTTTATGGGCTTCGTAGCAGACACAAAATTTATTTAATCTTTTTTGGATTCTTATGTATGTCCGAACTCTGAAATAGTACCAATAGTGGCATCATGGGTTAATCGTTGATGGGCTTCAATAACCATATTTCCAACTCTGAAGAGCTCAACGTTTACCTAGAATAGTCTCAGCCCACAAGCTTATATTGAGCATTGACATTTTCAAAAAATTTAAGATAGAAAGAAACACAGTTTTCATCTTTGAAATTAACTTAAATTTTTATTTTATTAATTCTGAAAGATATAACATCCATCATTTCATTTATATGATATTAAAGAATTTTCATATGACAGATGAAATGTTGATTTGAACTGAAATGACTTGAATAAATTTAACTATAAATAGATGGAAACGATGAAATTGGTACATTTTAACTTTTAAAATTAAAGAATGGAAATTGAACTTCAGGCTAAATTTCAAAGATAAAAGATGCATTTTAACCTAATTTTAAGCTCTACAAATAGAATTTACTTATAATAGAACTTATAAACATGTGCTTGACAACACTTGTAGTTAATGGGATACCTTCTATTGTTTGCAATAAAGAAGTTTAGGGTTCGACTTTAAATCCTCTCTCCCTTGTTATAATTATCAAATTTATCAAAAAAAGAAAAAGAAAAAAGAAAGATGATATTCATTCTAGTAAACTAATTTCTCTCAAAAAATGTCATTTTTTTTCTTTTATCTCATTTAAATAGAAAGCAAGCCAAGCATTGGTGCAATGACAACTATGTTCTACTAAAAATGACAGGTCACAAGTTCAAGTCTAGGAATCAACCTCTAAAATAAATGATAAGAATGCTAGCCAATCACTTTTACTAAACTTTAATTTAGAAAAATAAAAGTTTTGTGCACGTAATTTCCCCCTTTTTTCTACTATTTCTTATCTTAAAAAAAAGTTAAAAGGAGAAACAAAAATTTTACCGGTAAAGAGTGAACTCATCAAATAGAGAATAAAAAGGTAAAATGAAGGAAAAAAATTATTTTTGTCTCCTCATTACAAAAAAAATATTTTCGTCTTAATATTTTTCAATTAAGATATTCCTTTTTGTCAATTATTTTATCTCTATAATGTCATTTGAAACAACATGAAAAATGAAAAAAATAATGGAAAACATTTCCGTGTAAATATAGTCTGCTTTATTGAGAATGTGAGAATTGTCAACTTTTACCAATGTGGCAGGTGGTCTAGTGGTCAATCCTAGGGTCAACAAGACTTAGGTCTTGGATTTGAGTCTCCTTAATCCCCACTAGTGAGCACGTTGATGCTTATCTTCTTTCGTGTTATACTGGGTGCGTAGTGGTTGCCATCCTTCCATCTTAAGCATTTTTTGAATTACAAAAAAAGAAAAAAGAAAAAAAAATTGTTAGCTTCTACTTAATAGCATAGCCATATACAGTCATACATAACCCCATATAGTGATGAATACAAAAAATAAAAAAGTAAAAACGAGAACAACACTACATAACTCTTTAAGCACTGTCCACAAGCATATACTTACAAGTGTACAATGATGAGGAATTGACAAAACCGTAATACTGGAAAACTATATATATTGGTTGTATCGACAGGAGATAAGATGAAACTAAGCACCCGAAAAAGAAAAAAAAGAAAAAACTCTAATGTCACTGAATTACATTATTTAGCAAACTGCTTGATGAAGGTGAGCTCTGTTCACTTAACCATGGGTCTTGCACAGAAATTGGTGAATTATCCCTAACCCTTTCCATTGAGTTAATGCTACCAACTTCTGTCTGCAACACAAACAGTTCTCCACTCTCCAATCCAGCTTTCTTAA
The DNA here is from genome assembly GCA_033629205.1 of Lithocarpus polystachyus. Lineage (NCBI taxonomy): Eukaryota > Viridiplantae > Streptophyta > Magnoliopsida > Fagales > Fagaceae > Lithocarpus > Lithocarpus polystachyus. The sequence goes on along the minus strand of CM066163.1, from coordinate 7,844,197 downwards.
TCATCACGCTTAGAGGTTTTTCACTTATGTTAGATGAAGAAGAGCAAGAAGATACCTCTGATGATGAAGCTGTACTATATTTTTCTTCTGAAGATTCCCATCTACTAAGAGTGATTCTTTCTAATTCAGCAGCCACTTCCATCATTGATGGCCTCATGTCTCTGTGAAATGCAAGGCATCTGAATGCTAGCTCGGCCACCTTATGCACTGATGAAAGAGTCCAAGCATCCCTATGTGGCTCCAGGAATGGGTCTATAATCTCATCTAAATGTCCCTTTCCTATCCTGTCAATAGCAAGAGCAGCCAAGTTCACCTCATCTTGAGGCCGCGTGAAGTCCACTACTTTCAATGCTGAAATGATCTCAACAAGAACTACACCAAAGCTATAAACATCGCTTTTATCAGACAGATGAAAGCACTGATGGTATTGAGGATCAAGGTAACCTGGAGTCCCTTGTGGGGCGGTTGAAATGTGAGATGTTTCAGTCATACCAAGTCTAGAAAGACCAAAGTCTGCAACTTTGGACTGGAAATTTTTATCCAGGAGTATGTTGCTTGACTTGATGTCTCTATGGTATATTGGAGGCTTAATAGCGGAGTGAAGATGGGCAATGGCCTGAGCAGTTTCAGTAGCAATGGTAAGGCGAACTTGCCAGGAAAGTCCATCTCCTCTCTCTCTTTGTAAATGCTGACATAAAGTTCCATTGGGCATGAATTCATAGACTAGGATCTGCTCACCATATTCGATAGAGCAACCTAAGAGGCGGACTAGATTCGGGTGGCTGACAGATGAAAGGAGCTTGATCTCATTCATGACTTGCTCAATGCTGTCAGTATCTTTATGTCTGATCCTTTTGATGGCAACCCACTCATCACTGTGGAGTTTTCCTGCATAAACTGTTCCATAGGCTCCAGTTCCCAGCCTTTGTTTCTCTGAGAAGCTGTTTGTTGCCTTTTGTATTTCTTTGTAGTCATAGATTGGAATGCTGCAGTTTCCAGTAGCTTCAGATAGACGGCGTTTTGCACTGTGTCTGGCTTTTGATTTGGAGCGTCGCCGAACAAAACAGCATATTAGACCCACAGTGATCATTAAAGAAGCTCCAGCAGCAAGGCCTGAGAAAGGAGAATCGAACATTGGAATGCGAAATTGTTCGTGAAAATTCAATGTTCCATTGTTTGCTTATACAAATGCTTACTCCTTGAACAAAATTATCAAAACACCATTTTTTTTTGTTTGATAGCCAATTTGAGGCTAAAAGAAATAGGACTTAGTTGAAAAAACTGCCATGGCCATTAGAAAAACTAGGCTTCTAATGCTGCTATAAGGCATGCAAGTCAATTTGTACACGGCAATTGAAAGAGATTGGAGACTGGAAATATACAGGTATTAATCCTGCCAAGAATTATAAGCTGGAGATGAAGACTCAGAAGAGTCATGCAGGGGGTTCTAATTTGCAACATTTGCTCTGCAATTCAAGTGCTAGAGTAATCATTTTTCTATTCTCCATTAACATAACTTCAGAAGAAGTGCCCAAAATAATTATTAGAATGAAAGAACTTGGAACTCTTAGTTCATCTCAACTCCAATCATAAGTAGTAACTTACACCAACCAGTTGTGTTCTCAAATTCAAGTTCATGTGAAGTGGTCAAACAGCAACATTATGGTATTGTTCCCCAATTAGTGGAAAGATAAATTACCTCCAATTAACACAGCCACTCTAGTTGTTCCTCCACATTTGCCAGACATGTACTTTTCTGGGTTGCACACTGAAGAAACTGTTTATGTAGCAAAAATCACGGACACAATTAGTAAGTTGACAATTACTGTAGTATAAATTCGGATAGATAATTGCTATCTAAATCACGAAACTTTTGGAGAGCATCTTAATTAAGACATATAATGTAGTTGTTAGCCTTTTGACTTAGAAATTAGTTCCAAGTTCCAACAATTCTTTATTAAGAATAGTGATGTAAAATAGTGATGCATGTTGTGTGAAACGTTCTATTAAGAAACTTATACAAGTTGGCCCTGGTTCAACATATAGTTTATGCACAAATTGTAAATGATGTAAACAACAACTGAATTCATTTTATTTTTTGTTGAATAACCCTTTTCCTTTATTTCATTAAAATATTGTACGATAGTTGATACTTCTGCTGATTGAAAATTTTCTTCAAGTTTGACAAAAAAACGCACCTAACTAAAATCATTTTCAACTTCGGATATATACCACACCATTAGATCATAAGTTTGACAAAAGTGTTCCTTTCTCACACCAATTATGAAATCTATTTATCAACATCCCTTATCAACTCTGTACTAATTTATACTTGGGTCTCAAATATTCTAGCCCCACAAGCCACAAGGAAGCATCTATTGGCTTTGGACTAAGAGGTGCCGTATTCTCTTTGGTGTTTCTAACTTTCTACAAGTTTCTCACAATCCAAGCACATATAACACCTAAGAAGACAAACAAAATATCAAGATGCAACAAAGTCACCAAAACAATGCATAAAGGATCCATCAAGAGGTGCATTAGGTATAACCACCCATTCCTATACATGACCGCCACTATTATCATTCCCTTGCTTATAGCAGACAAAATGATTTTTGTTTAAAAAAAAAAAAAGTGTTAAAAGAAAAATTAGTCTGGTCCTCGACCAAATGATTAATGAAAATCAGCCACTTGAGCTACTTTTATTTTTGGGGCTACTTGATTAGTTTGACTTGACAACCCTCCCTCAAATGATGGACCGGTCCAATAAGTTGAGTAGAATCGATTTGAAGGACCATGGCTCAACCATTTACGGGTCCTACTTGAGTCACCAATATATTACTTTTGTTCCATAAAGTTAACATTGTTATCATTCATCACGGCACCCGAAGAATTTCGGTTTGCTGCTTAGCCAAAAAAGTTTAAATTGGTAATCAATTACTAACACTATGCCTGTTTCATTTAGTTTATCATAAGCTTTCCTTCGGTGGCCTTTGCCTAAAATTGAATATGAAATTGAAAACTCAATTAGACATATTAAATTTTATAAATTTTTTTCCCTACTATTTTCAGCATTTTAATATTCTGTAACTTCCTCAAAGTCCAAATTAATAAAATTTATAAAAGGATCGTGCCTACAGCCTAGTGCTACACACAGAAAAGTCAAATCAAATCACGATATTACATTTCTCGACTCAATCAAAGCTGTGACCTTAATTTCAGGAGCTAAATTATTCCCTTAAAAAGATAGATATATAATAAAAATAGAGCCAAATTATTACTACTAATAATGAAAGTTACGCTTTCTCAAAAAAAAAAAATAATAATAATAATAATAATAATGAAAGTTGTGCTCAAGCAGTCAAGCATACTCTAACACTCTACATCCCCCAACGGCCCAACTATCTATTAAAAAAAAAAAAAATTAGGTGAGGGACAGTTTCAAAAATGTTGTAATTTAGGTTCATCATAGTGCTCAACACAACATAAACAATATTAAATTTTTTAATGACAATTAAATTCAATTAACAAGGGTAAGAATACAATATTTTTCACAACAAATTTTACAAATTTCAAAGTGATTAACGGTTAGTGATGATAAAACTTCAACAATTATGAAAAAAATCATTTTTGTGGGTTTTATTTATTTCAACTAGTAAAGTTTTTTATTCAAAAAATTAATTGTTGTCTTTATATGATAGTTGCTAAAAAAAATCAATTAGTGTTCTAAGATGATGATCAACTAAGTAATTCTAAGAAATATTATAATAACAAAACAACACATATATAAATGAAAAACAAAATTTTGAAGTAACCGGAACAGACCTTTGCGGCAACCGGAACCAGCCAGATATCCATCGCCTTCAAATCCATCTTTGCACTTGCACCTAGAACCGTTCCGTCCGGTTTCCGGTAGCTGCACAGATGAGGTACAATTAGCGTACTCAGAACACTGGCAATTCCCCTCGAGCCACCAACCAAGTTGAACGATCTGAACCTCCAAAGACACCGAGGATGTCGAGTTGTTCAAAGACTCGAGGAATATCGACGACACAAAATACGAGCAATTCCTCTTGGTCACGTTTTCAAAGTCGATAAAACCACGTTGGCTCTGTGTATAGCAGCTTATGTTGTAGTTGCTGCTACTGATCGAGTTGTTAATAGACCTATTATTAGTGGTATCAGCATCACAACTTGGAGACTCGAAGTGGGTTTGAACAAGCGTGGCTGGAATCACACAAGGTGAAATGGGTGCTGAACATTTTTGCAAGAGAATCGCGTTTCGAAACGTGGGTGCGTAGTTGGGACTGTAGAGCTGGCGAAGGGTTTGAATGGAACGGTTGCATTGAGCAGCTATGGTGATCATTATGTTATCAGCGTCTATGGTTTGGACCGGGAATTCGCTTATATAGATGGCGCTGTTGGTGCAGTTTAGGCTTATATCGCAGCCTGGAGAGAACCCAAATGGGTATTGAAGAGTTTTGGAGCCACATGTTCGATTGCAGTAGTGAATGGAAGCTTGGGCTGTGAGTAGTAGTGGGAAGAGAAGGATTGGCAAAAGGATTAGAATTGGGACTTTTGTTATGTTCATGGAAGAGTTTTTGGCTTTGGACAAAGAAAAGTGGATTTCAGGGACACAAGTTTATGTTTGTGTGTTAGGATTGGAGTTCTTGAAATATTGAAGATGTACTCTAAGAATGACACGTGGAGTGTGACCTTTGTTTTTTGAGGAGGAGAGCTTAAGAGTCTAGCTTCTTGAACAAAATTACTCCCTTTTGTGTTGGGTTTGAAATTGATTGAAATGTATTTGGAAAGCGAAATATGAAAAAGATAATTGTATTAGACTAAAATCTGTCAATGGAGAGAGAGATAAAGAGGTCGATTTAGTTCAGGTTTCACACTTCTTTTCACACCTTATATCTTTGGTCCTTTTCGCACATATCTGTAGTGTCACGAAATGAAGTATACACCTAATGTGAGAGATTCTTTTTTTTTTGGGATGAAGTGAGAGACTTTTGAATTTGGTAAGAAAGACAAGGAGACATGAAAACAGAGACTTCTTAATTCTTATTGACCAATTAATTGCTCCTTAATTAAGCTGTTCTTTTCCTCTGTTTTTCTTTTCGTTCTGTCATAATTTCGTCTACATTCATAGTTATAACCAGTAATCATAAGTCATGAGTCATGAGTCATGAATTTTACTACGAGTTTATCACGCATCTTGACTCTGCCAGTCTCTGTAATATGTCATATGGGATCAGCAATATTATTATAAACAAATTATTATGTTAAAATTGTTATTTTTTAGAAAAATAATCTTTACTGTAAATATATTAGGGGAAGTTGTTTTTTTTGGGTATTCGGTTCACATGAAAAATCACAAATTTACCTATTTTTTTCATATACATATATAAATAATGATTTAATTCACAAATTTTAAAATTTTAATAAAAAACTTTGGAATAAAAGAAGAAATATTATCTGAATCTTTATTGATATTTGTATCAACAATTTAGTTTAAGTGAAATCGCATCTTGAAGATGCAATCTCATAATTTAATAAAATCTCATCTTCAAAATGCAATTTCATGTCACATGTTTGGCCAAAATGGCACAATAGCATTGTTTACTGAAATATATATTAAACTGCCACTGTTTTGAAAATGTGTAGGGATCTACTACTTTTTGGGTACTCGAGTTTGCGGTACTTGAATTTCATGAATTCGAGTTCTATGGAAAAATTTTTAATGGTTCTATCAAAAATTTTTTGGCAAGTTTGAAGACTATTTTTTTCAAAGAACTCAAGTTTTTGAAACTTGAGTTACATGACAAACTCAAGTTTCACAAACTTAAGTTTCAAAAAGATGGTAGATTGCTAAATATTTCACAAATAGTGGTATATTACAAAATATTTTGCAAAAGGATAGTATTTGGCCATTTTGGCCTCACATGCTTAGCATTTTTTTTTTGTCATGATTACAAGTATAGTTATTAGCATCATACAATATGCACTACGCATACAATATATATTGTATTGAGTAAAAAAAGTTTCATATCATATATAGATACATATCAATCATGCTTATGAATCGTATAATACACATATGCATATTTTAATAAATCGTGTCATATCGGATAATACATAAACATATGGGTTTAAATTGAGTTTTTTTGTTTGTTAAAACTTGTATTTTGATTTAAGTTCAACAAGTTGTTCAATTTGTTTTCAACACAAAATTTTTATGTCACTTGATTGGCCCGATAAAATAACATGACCATGAGTTGTTGTTGTTGTTGTTTTTTTTTTTTTTTTTTAATGTTCTGAATAAAATATTAATAACAATATAATTATTTTCGTTTTGTTTTTGCTGTTTTTCTTATAACTCTAAGAAGCTAGAATGCCAATAAGAGATATAAAGAAGAAGTTATTAAATAGAAAAACAAGAAGAGATAGTAACAATTTGAAGTTGATGAAGAAAATGTCAATGAAGAAATAGTTTTTCAAGATGATGAACATTATGACAACATTGACTTAGATGAATTTGATTAGATAAATGATAAGAAATAAATTATTTTTTTGGCTTATATATAATTTATTATCAATTTTTAGTTTAATCAATTTGAATGTGGATGTTATAGGTGTTGTCAAATGTTATTCCAAAAGTTATTACTAAACTAGTGTGTAATCCCGTGCATATATACAGATACATTTAAAAACAATCACAATTACATATATATATATATATATATATATATATATATTAGAATCTAATTAGATCTAGGCTCTTTTGTTTTTGCATTCAATAATTTACTTGCCACAAAAATTAAAAAATTAGATGGAACACATGCGCAAAATTGAACTCCAATTAAAATTCAAATTAGAATCTAATTGAATTTAGACTATTAAATTTTGCACCTAATAATTCACTTGACATGCAGATTTAAAAATTAGATGAGACACATGATGCAAAATTAGATTTCAGTTTAGAATTTAATTGGATTTTCTTTTAACTTTGGCTATTAATTTTTATATATATATATATATAAAACTTATAAACTTGAATTGTTTTTAGTTATACAAAAAAATACTCATAAATATAAAATCATTCAAAAATTATATTTTTTATAGTTTACTTATATTGGACTCCTCGTTTTTTACATTAAATTAACTCATTTGACACAAAAATTAAAAAAGTTTAGATTAGATGAGACACATGGCACAAAATTAAACTCTAATTGAAATCCAATTTTTACATTAAACTAGCATGTAGTCCGTGCTTACGCACAGAAATATTAACAATTGTGATGATAAGATGTTCATCTTGGTAGATTCAGTTTTCACATTGAGCATTATGAATAGAGATAACTTAACCATAACATTTAAAAATCAAATTGGACACATAGCATAAAATTAAACTACAATTAGAAATTGGACACATAGCACAAAATTAATGACAATAACTGATCATTGAGTTTGGAATCTTCTTGGAGGCGCGAATGAAGCAGTAATGTATGAGAGTGTGAAACAAAGAATAGTGTAATTGAACATTATGTTTAAACCTGACCTTATCCTTAGAAATCCGAAAAGAGAAGGAGAGGGTAATGTGTAGATCTAGTTGGTAGAGGTTGAGAGAGAAGGAGGAGACATGGGATGACAATATGGCATTAGGAGGAGATGATATTTTACTTTTATAGTCTTTTTCGTTGGACTCCTTGATTCTAGTAGTGGGATTAGAAGAGCTCCAAACTTTATTGAGTTCACCCATAAAAGTGTGTAGGTGAGATGTTCTTGCTTAGGCCAATGAACATTATCATTGTGATTTTCTTGGCTTCTGTGTTAAATGTTAATGCATCATTTATTTGGGAACAAAAAATTAGGAAATTTAGATAAGATACATGACACAAAATTGGAGTCCAATTTATAATCTAATTAGATTCATTGTGGTTTTCTTGGTTTCCGTATTAAATGTTAATGCATCATTTATTTGGGCACAAAAAATTAGAAAATTTAGATAAGATACATTACACAAAATTGGAGTCTAATTTATAATTTAATTAGATTTTGTTTGAGTTTTGGTTAGGATAAGTGGCACAAAATTGAGAATCTAAATCTAGACGCATGGCACAAAATTGAAACTCTAATTTGGAATTCTATTTGAGTTTCTCTCTGCTTCACCTATTATTATATATATAGATTAACTCATTTAGCACAAAAATTTAAAACTAATATTAAATGGGACACATGGCGTAAAATTAGACTCTAATTTAATTCCAATTTGAAATCTAATTGGATTTTCTCTATGCTTTACCTATTATTATATATAGAGATTAGTCATGAGTTGAATATATTCATATTGAATAAACCTTTTATACATGTATATCTATTTTTTTTTCTCAAATTTTATCAAGTATTTGTATATCTTATAATACACGGTACGGAAAAAAAAAAAATTCACTGTACAATTCATGTTTTGAAATGTTTTTTTCAAGATGAAACAAAATTATGTCTTGCTTAAAAATTTTTCAATTTCCAACAATTAATCCACTCACTTGATCAACCAAGTTTGAACACATACACAACATCCTTGCAGTGAACATATTTATTAGCATTAAAACTTGGGTTAAAAAAAAAAAAAATCAGCGAACAAGTTTAAGACCTTAAATTTGTGAGGGGAAAAGGTCGTATATGTGACCATATGAAACCAATCAAGAATAAATCAAAATTTCTTTATTTCAAATGACCTCATCATGCAATTCTATATATAAGCACATACATTTAACTCCAACTTATAGTTTTGAAATTTACTTCAAATTAGGCTTTGTATTATGAATTGTTATGAAGACTGCATGAAGAAATATCCGCATAAAGACGACCCAGTGTATCAACTAGCTATACATGTCCTAAAGGACTGCCACGACAAAGTAGGGGAGTTGCAGCATTACTTTGATTTTGGATATTGTTTATATAAATCGTATTTACTTACGGCACGTCAGAAGGTACTAAAATGTCGTTTACACGATGAATCTATGAGCTACCTCCAATTTTTGATTTGGTAAGCAGTTTATGACCTCTACACCCCCCCCCCCTCCCTCTCTCTCTCTCTCTCTCTCTCTGGGAAAAAAATATACTCATACATGTTAAAAAAAAAAAATACCGTCTCTAGCAGAGGGTGGTGACGTTGCCGACGGCTAGGACTAGGAATTGTTCAGTCTCTTTCTCCCCTACTCTCTCTTGTGGTTTGTAAATCAAATTGCAAATGGATTTTTTTTGGTATCAGGTTAGGATAAAGGTTTGAATTGGAACGGGTCTAGTTTTTTTCTTATTTGTAAATTCAATTTTGTAATTTTTTTGGAGGTAGCCAAAAAAATTCAATTTTTTTTGGCATCTAGTTTGTAATTCAATTTGTAATTTTTTTGTAAATGCCACTTCATTTTAAAGGTCATTATTCTATTAGTGATGTAAGCAACAACACTAACGGAAGTTAACTAATTTACTTATATTGTTCATTTTGAAAACTTGAAGGGCTAATTGTGCTCACTTGAAACTTGAGGAACCAATTATGCATAGAGGGTAAACTTCAGGGACTAACAGTGTAGTTTTACCATTGTTTTTTCATAGTTTCAAATTAAAAACAGCAAATTTCCAAATCATCCAATTTTGTTAGTTTTAACAAGTCAACAAACTGGGGGTGGAGGTGTAATTTGTTTGTATTTATTTATTTATTTATTTTTTGTTGTGTGTTTGAGTATCGAGGGCTAGGTAGAAACACAAAATTATCAATCTTGTTGGATTCTCATTCTAGTAAAAAGCTAGTAAATTTTGGTAAAGGACTTGAGTAAATTAGGACAATTTGGACTAGTCGAACTTAAATAACTTCAACTCTGTCAACTCATGACACATCTTTTACAAGGTACATTCCATTTATAACTAGTATTATGCCCCTGCGATCCACGACTTAATAAAAAATATTTTGATAATATAAATAAATTGAATAACAAATAAAATATAAAAGGTATATTATGTAAGTTCAAGTTTGGTATTTTTTGTTCAAAAACAAATATTTTAAAAACTATGGCAAATTGTTAAAATAGTATAACAATTATTAAAGAAATCTCTCTCTCTCTCTCTCTCTCTCTCTCTCTCTCTCTCTCTCAATTGTATATAAAGTATTGTTCTTAAAGGACTCAAACAATTACATAACTTAACAGGAGGTTTTTCATTTGCCAAAAAAAAAAAAAAAACATAATTCTCTTCTAACTTATATAGTTACATCTAAATTGTGTTATGCACTTGGAGACATAGACTAAATGGTATTTTTTTTTTCAAACCTTTATTTAGATTTACATTTTGATACAGTAATGATCTCTTTTATCTAAATCAAATCTCCTTCAAGATGAATGGAAAGTTGTGACAATTTAATATGGATCTCCTTCAAGATGAGTGGAAAGTCGTGAAAATTTAATATTAAAGGAGTCCTAAGGAATAAAAAGGATATAGAAAATTGTTAAAAAATTTATTAGTTCAAGCAAAGTTGCATAATCATATTGAGGTGTGGATTCCTTTTCATGATGTAGATTTGATATTACTTGGTTATAGCAATCTTGTGAAGGAATATGTTGTTGATATTCATAACATGCTATGTTTTAGACTCTTTTTTTCATGAATATTGAAATTTGTAAAAACCAAAATGAAAATTAATTATAGTGAAATTTAAATAAAAATAATACATGCTCATAATGTTAGATAATCTCTTCCATACACATATAATATTATTAACAACAAAAATAAAAATAAGAAATAGTAACATAAAAAATTTAGAATTTACTATTCTAAAAATTAATTTAATTTAATAACGCACATATAAACACAACACAAATACAATCTAGAAATAAAAAGATGAACCCCTTGTCGTAGGTGAGAATTCATAATTTGATAATTCATCAATAGTAAATAAAAATATTTATAGGGGATTTTATAATATGATGGAAAAAAAAAAGTAGAGTAAACACACAAATTTCATTTAATTTGACAAATAAAATTTCTACCATTCTTACCTCTTCTTTCATATTGGAGAGTTGCGTGTACTTGATCTTGATTTAACTCCTTTGTTTTATTTTTTTGTCAAACACTACACAAATTTGCAATTTTTATTGTCTCACAAACTTGTAATTCAAGCTTGTATCTAAAACATTGTTATTCCACTTAAATCGATTAGAATTTTTTTTAATAATATTTAAACATGAGAAATAGTAAATAAATAGAGTTATTTACATAATTAAATCATTATATATAATGAGATACTTCTAAAAGATACCACCAAATCCACCACAGTTGTTTAGTACTTACTAAATTTTTGTTATCTCATCCTTCCAGTAGTATTTGCACCTGCAAGAACTTTGAAGGATCAATAATGATGAAATTTTCTTATACAAATATTTACCTTCTTTTCAAGAGCATTTCCAGTTCTAACTTCTAATACGTGCATTGCTTTTGCTTTGCATTTACTCCAACCAAATTCTGTTTAGATCTATGAGAGTAAGCTATGTGAACCGTATATAGAGCAAGCCATGTGAACCAAAGCCTACATGTAAAAGCAAAGCAGGGATCAGAAAATACCATTAAAAAGCAAGGTTTCAGATTACCAAAAAAAAAGGGGGGGGGGGGGATTATGGTGTTGCTGAATCTTGGACTCAAAAAGTTGTACCGTTGGTGAATTTTAAGAGCATCTTTGGCTGCATGGGCAGTGATGAACTTATGATTTCAAGTATCAGGCCATTTTCTTCTGATCGATTCTTTTTATTTAACCTCGAGAGTCTAAATGAGAACAATATTAGAATTGAAGATCTTGGAATTGAAAATATTTTACTGGAGCACTACACAACTAATCTCATGGAGAGCTTAGTTTTACTCAATGATTAAACCATAAGAAGGTAATCTTTTGAATTCTTATTGATGAGTTTGTTCTTTTATGAATGTTGTCGGTATGGTGGTTTAATAAAACTGATAAACATCAATGATTGATCAAGATTTTGTGTACATCCTAAAAATTGATTAAGTATCAGAGTTTAAGTTGATCATAACAACAAAACTTCAATTTTATCCAAAATATTGCAATGTTTAAAATCTAAACAAAATTCTTCAATTTTTTTTTATGTGTAGTAAAAATTTATGAAAGTGTGAAGCTGAATTTTTTTTAAAAAAAAATAGAAATTATAGGAGAAGAAGATAAGAACAAAAAAAATATATCTATTTCTTTAAAATCTAAAAAAAAAAATCATGCAATTTAAGAAGATAAGAAAAAAAAAATTATATATATATATATATATATATATCTATAAAAACTTATGAAAGTGTGAAGCTTAAGAATAATTTTTTTTTCCTTAATGGATGAGAAGAAGTTAAGTTGATATTAAATTATTAAGTTTTTGTGTCTATCAAACTTTATCTAAAGAAGTGATTTCAAATTAAAATTTTTATCTACTTAGAAATTATAGGAAAAAAAAAGATAAGAACAAAAAAAATTATATTTATTTTTCAAAAATCTATTAAAGTTTCTGCAATTTGGTGAAGACACGTGGCGCAGCCACGACGTCTAAGCCCAACTTTTATTATATATAATAATATGATATGATATGATATGATTTGTATCATCAAATCTATAGGAATAAAAGAAAAAAAAAATCATTGGCAAAAAAAATATGATCAAAGTTTTTACATACCTCCTCTTTCCTTTGTTTTATGTTGCAAAAATCAAATGTCCATTGTAAAAAAAACCTATATTTTTTTCCATAAAAAAATGTCCTCTGTCAAAAATTATTAATTTTATCCTAAGCCTCAAGAAAAACTAATTATGTATGAGTAAAAAAATATTGTCAATTATTTAAAATTCGGAGATAGGTGGAATTGTTGAACAGGGCCATTCTTCCTCATTTTTTCTATACACACACAAGAAGGAGAAAAAAAAAAAAAAAGGACCCCTCTTGATCTTCTATCGCTTTTTGGATTATTGATTCCACAAATCGGTAAATAAGTCAATATATTAAAATTTATTTCATTTCTAAATATCAACTGGGCTCTCACCTTTGAATTGTATGACAAACTATTTTATAACATTTTTTTACAAATTATTAATGTGGTGAGTGCTTATTGGTAAGTGAAAAAATAATGTTAATAGTCAGACCAAATGAGAACTAGTCACATGTGCTCCGCGCGTGCATGAGACTCTTTTTTTGGGTTTAATGTCATGATTTTCTATTCATCAAAATTTGATATTTAAGTGTATGTTCTATCCTATTATGCATTTGAGAACTACTTATACAACACAAAGTATCATGAGGCTAGCTTCAAAAAATGAACAATGAAAAGACATTGAAATTATATGTTCATGTGTGGATATATACATTTTTTGAAGCTAGCTTCATGACATTCCTGGTTGTATTAGTAGTTTTCAAATGCATAATATAATGTGTTGTTTTTAATGTGATTGTTAATTGATTAGTTATTGTCTATAAATAATATGCTTTGTCCAATGACACAACTACAATTATATATAACGAACTCATAACGTAAAAAAATATTTGGATAATAAAATTGTATTCTAAAAATTCCATCCACCTATATATATTGTTAAAATTTTGATCTCTGTAATCATAGATTGTTTAAATTAATTTAAAGTCAAGTTGTTACTTAGCTCAATTCAATAGATCTAGGTTAAACAAATATTAATAATATCAAAAATAGTGGAAAAGTAAAGAACACAAGTGATATGATGCAAGAAAACCAATGAAACAATTTAGTTTCGAGGTAAAAAACCTGAAGAGGATATAACCTAAACAATTCACAAGGAAACAATTAACTAATAGAATGTAAGTTTTTACAATAGATTTAACCCTAACTCTACTGCTACCTCATGTAGTACTTACTCATATGACCACACACGGCTGCAAATTCACGGACTCTTCTATTATGAATTTGTGGCACACAAATGCTCTTGTTTGTGACTTTGAGAGCTCCATTCAAAGGTTAGATCATCAGCAATAGTTGATCTTATTAAAGCAACTTATCTCTACCGATATATCTAATATCAATTAATCTTTGGTAGATGCTTGTTGAGTTAGAAGGTTACAGAACCTCATAGATATCACAGAAGTAACTCACAAGACTTGAAAATCGTGTATTAGGGTTTCCCTTTTTTACCTAGTAGTGTTGGACTCAAACTCTAAACATTTCGCGTGCTTTAGGCCTTTTTTAAAATCTGCAGAATTTGTGTCTCGATCAGTTGAAGAATACACTCGATCGATTGAGCCTTGCAATTTATGAATTTTTCTTTCTGTAGCTTGAATGTTCTTGAATTTTGAACTGAATCAACTTAAGCAATGTCTAAACCTATTCTAAGACGTAAATATCTTGTAATAGACATGTTATTGTACACGATTTGCCAACATACATAAAATTAGAATCTAAACATTTAATCCTAAATATTTAGAACCTAACATATATGATAGTGAACGGCGAAGAAGATTATTGTAACGACCCAAGGTAAAGCGCTAGGTAAAGCGCTAGTCACATCTGCGCTATACCTCAAAAGGACTAGTCGCAATTGAGGCTCCTTGTAGTTGTTAATAAAGCCCAGATCTATCTAGTAAATACCCAATGTGGGACTCATCACACACCCACTCACATCACACAATCAATCAAATTAGGGCATTACAATAGTTAAAGGTTTTCAAAAGTTGTGTTTTTAAAGCTTACATTTTCTAAAGTTTATCAAAAGCATATTTTTTATCATTGAAAGAGAAATTTCAAATTTTAAATAACGTTTTGAATGACCAAATCTCATTTAAAAGATGATTTCTAAACTAAACTATTTTCTGAAAATAATTGAGTTGCAAAGTAAGTTTTCTAAAAAGGTCAAGTGATTTCCAAGTCATATTCCTATTCTCCAAATGGTATTTAAAATATATCTTGTCGCAAATTGAATTTTCAGATTTACTCAAGAGAGTCAAGCATCTTTTAATTTATGTTCTATTCGATGTTGTGATCTTTGATATGCTCCTGTATTTGGAATAATTGTTAATATCAAGTAAATTATTATATTTTGTATAAATGTTGCTTTTGTGATATGTGACCCAAAATAAGTGTTTTTAGAATTTATCAGATATATGTGTAAATCCGCTCACAGGATTGTATGTGAGAATATGTGTTGATCCCTCACCAGCAGGGGTTAGATGTTGGTATCTGCTCACAGGATTCTTTGTGAGAATATGTGATGTGTATATGTGGCACTGTGCTCTAATCAATTATATGTAGGTGTTTTCGAATGATTTTAAGATGTGATTATATATGTATTAATTGATTCATTATATATTTTGGAATAATTATATTTGATATCATTGAGTGAGTTTATGAAAAATCAAAATACTCGTGCTTTGCTTGACTCTATTCTGTTGTGTATTCTGTATAATTACTTACTAGATGTGTGGCTCACCCCATCAATTAATATTTTCAAATTAAAGTGTAGTTGGAGATATAAAACCTTAGGATCGTTTCATAAGGTGCAAGGTAGATCGTGGAAGTTGTAGGCTATTTCAATTTTACTTGAAGACTTATAGAATTTCAGTTACCTTTATTTTGTAATTCATGTTTTTATATAGTAGAGATTATTTTCAATTTGTTGAGTTTAGATTTTTATAAGAGGTTTTCAAGAGTACTTGTTTCTTTGGAGTTTTAAGTTATTTGGATCAATTATGTTTATTGAGTTCTATAAGTTCAGCAGATTAGTCATGCATCTAAATTCATGTTCCATGGATTTGGGTTGTGACAGTGTACCTATTGTGATAGTCCAATTTGATTGATTGATTGTGTGATGTGTGTGGGTGTGTGATGAGTCCCAAATCGGGTATTTACTGGGTAGATCTAAACTTTATTAACAACTACAAAGAGTTTCAATTGTGACTACTCCTTTTGAGGTATAACGCAGATGTGGCTAGCGCTTTTCCTTAGGTCGTTACATATGGTATCAGAGCCGGCCCGATAACCTTGTGTGGGCTCGAAGACATTACCCCACAAAGTGGGCCCTAACGAAGACGTCAGGGTTTTAAGTGGGGGAGATTGTGATGCCCCAATTTGATTAATTGTGTGATGTGTATGGGTGGGTGTGTGATGAGTCCCACATCGAGTATTTACTAGGTTGATTTGGGCTTTATTAACAATTACAAGGAGCCTCAATTGTGACTAGTCCTTTTGAGGTATAGTGCAGATGTGGTTAGCGCTTTTCCTTGGATTGTTACATATGGTATCAGAGCCGGCTCTATAACCTCGTATGGGCTTAGAGACACTACCCCACAAAATTGGTCATAACGAGGACGTTAGAAATTTAAGTGGGAGAGATTATGATGCCCCAATTTGAGATTGGTTGTGTGATGTGTGTGGGTGTGTGATGAGTCCCACATCGGGGTTACCGGGCCGGCTCTGATACCATATGTAACGACCCAAGGTATATCTGCGCTATACCTCAAAAGGACTAGTCGCAATTGAGGCTCCTTGTAGTTGTTAATAAAGCCCAGATCTACCCAGTAAATACCCGATGTGGGACTCATTACACACCCATACATATCACACAATCAATCAAATTAGGGCATCACAATCTCCCCCACTTAAATTCCTAACGTCCTCGTTAGGGCCCACTTTGTGGGGTAATGTCTTTGAGCTCACGTGGAGTTATCGGGCCGGCTTTGATACCATATGTAACGACCCAAGGAAAAGCACTAGCCACATCTGCGCTATACCTCAAAAGGACTAGTCATAATTGAAACTCTTTGTAGTTGTTAATAAAGTCTAGATTTACCCAGTAAATACCCGATATGGGACTCATCACTCACCCACACACTTCACACAATCAATCAATCAAATTGGGGTATCACAATTATGATGCAACATCTTTTGTTGAGTCTTCCAATTATTTTACAGCACCTAATTGCAATTAACTTGTTATGTAAATGCTAAATTAACTTATTTTATAACAACATATATGATGTAATTGCAGAGGCAAATTAAGCCATGTTAGAATATATGGGGGTGTGGATGTGTTCAGTTTTTGGTGCTATATCTCATCACACACTTCAATTAATTTTTGTGATTGGTGCACGCATAAACTTCATTAGATAAACACATAAACCCTAAATTAAAATGAATGAACTTTTCAACATTTAAAAAAATAGAAAAAAGGACTCTACACTTTGGAGCATCTACACCCAAATATTAGAAATTTTAGCAATCATGAGTATTAGAAATTTTACAAAAAAGCTTCTTTATGTGAATTGCAGGTAGAAAATGTCTTTCTAAAATAAGTTGCAATTCCAATTGTTAGCCCCAGCTTATAATAAGTGCTCCGGAGTAAAATTTCGGCTAGAAAGTTGCACAATGACATATTGGAGGAGATATATAAATATAATTGTCTACCAGTTTTTTTGAAGTATTTGTGTTCTTTATCTAATGAATAATGTTACAACCACATACTATTTTACAATATTTTTACAAACTATTGATATGACCAGCTTTTTATTAGTTTTCATCTAGGCTCATTATTAACATTACATTTTTATTTATTAATAACCAATCATCATATCAACAGTTTGTAAATTTTATTGTAAAAAAGTTTATATCTCTAGCATTACTCTTATCTAATTATAGTTTTGATGAATTTATCCCAAATTACTTGCTGTTACATTTGCAAAAATGTGCAATAAAATCTAGCATACAAACACAACTTATTTGCAAATAAGAGTAGCTTTAATTTCAAAACCACTTGATTTACACGTTCAGATTTTTCAAAAAAAAAAAAAGAAAGAAAGAAAGTATAGTGGTAATTGCATTCTTCTTATATTCTCAAAAGTTGCAACATTATCATGAAAAACATTGCACAGGTTGTAAAGTTGTACTCCCAGGAATGATAACTATTTTTGTATCAATACCAAATTCATTTTATATTGGTCTTGAAGTATAACATTGCAACAATTATCAGCAAACTAATCAGGATTATTATGTGAAAAGTGAAAGTGAAAGTTGAAACCAACTCATGAAAATTAATCAAATTTTACAGTAGCCTTCAACCACTGTAACCTATTCTTATCTACAGCTTTAAGATAATTTTACAAATACCACAACCAATATCCACAGGACCACCGGGCAAAATACCAAATGTATGCTAATAGATCACTTTAGTTCCAAGTCATGGATCCTAAAATTCCCTAAGGCACTCTTCCTCTTCATTGGGGTCGCCTCAAATTCTGGATGCATGAAATCCAAAATTTAAACACATCATTCTAGAAAATTGACTACTTGTATATTTTCACTAGAAAGAGTACCAAATTACAAACTCAGTATCACATACAATATAAATTATAAAAATATACTAAGCAAAAAAATATAAAAATAAAATAAAACTAACAAAATGACATTCTTCATATTGACTTACCTCAGGGTTGTAAAATTTATATCTGGTGTGGGATCTTCGGCTTTTCTCATAAAAAAAATGTACTTGAAGATGGTAGGAAAGATAAGAGGATCTTATGTAATTCTTCATCTTATTCTTCAGTCCCTCTGAGATCATAATCTAAGTAAACCAATTCAACCCTCGGGCAAGTCCTTCAAATAAGAATACACATTATAAATTTAATAAGTGCCTATAAAACTAAAGTAATGGTAAGTGTTTGTTATAAGCCAAATTAACACCAATAAGATTTTTCAATCTACAAACTGAAGCTTGTACATAGAAAAATCATTGAACCTCTCTATCTCACACAAATTCATTTTCTCTTGAACACACAATTTTCAATTTTGTAATAAAAAATATATCACACACATAAAAAAAAACAAAATGTATATACTTGAAATCAAAGCCAATAGAAAAAAAAAAAAAATTAACAACTTTGCTTTTAAAAAAATTTATTGCCACTTTTAAAACACTTATTATTTCTCTTGAGTCTTCAACACTTTCACAAATATTCCTCTATTTCTCTTTCATCTCTATTTTATTAATGTTGAAATCACCTTATTAAGGGTGGCAAAATATCACCAACATGCCCTCCTAAACTTGGTTTAAGTGGGTTTCCTGTCTCATTTTGGGATAGAATCCCCTAAATTGAACCTTTTCCTCCCTATCCAGTTGTCATCCATCCATCCATACCCTACTCTCCATATTAGGACCAAGACACAGTGGCGCCTCCAGAAAATTATTTTAGGGGAGTCAATTTTAACAACTTATTGGTCATTTTAATTTTTCTAATTATTGAAGTTTTTTTTAATTATATATATATATATATATATATATAGCATTAACCATTAAAAGGATTTTTTTTGGGGGGGGGGGGGTTTATAGCATTAGACTATTAAGGATTCAACTCAACAATTCAATAAAAAATAATGTCTTCACTCCATACTGTATCATACCCCATTGTCATATACCTTGTATCAAAAAAAGAAAAGAAAAGATTGTTTACCTTTCTCAAAAGATAAATATTACTGCTTATATCTTTATTATTAAGCTATTATTTGCAAATTAAATTAATGAACTTAACTTAATTTTTTATATAAAATTCATACTAATATAAAATGATTAAATTGGTTATTCAAAAAAAAATGTCAAATCTGGTATTTTCTGTATATAAAAAAAACATGTAGGGATATTTGTAAGTTATGAAACTTCAAGGAAGCTTCCTTTAAGCCTTAAACCCCACTCCCACCACCTACCCACGGAATATCACATTTATTACTATTATGTTTTATTTCCAAATCTCATAAGCTATTTCACTCTTTTCAGTTTCCCTTCTCAAAGTTTGAGGTATAGGTGATGAAAAATAAAATTTCAGACTTAAGCTTTCTCTACCCCACTTGTGAATTTCTGTTATCTTCTACTTCCTCTTGTTTTTCTCCTCTTATCGTGTAGCTATGCATCTTTTAATTTATTTTTGGATCTTCCCATCCTTTTTATCAGTTTTTAGTGTTAGGGTGGTCAAAATTTTATTTTAGGGGGTTCAAAAGAATTTTTTTTTAAATATTATATTTAATTTTTTCATTTTCTTCAGGCCAGGGGTTCATTTGAACCTCCTGCCTTCAACGTTGGTTTTTGAACCATAGGAATGACATGAACCTAGTTTTAAGCTTTTAGCCTTGGCGACAACATGACTATTTGATTAACCTCTACATGACTATTTGATTAACCTCTAGGACAATAAAAACGAGAAGCGTTTGCAAATTACTATCAACTTAGCAGAGTTATAAAATAAAACAATAACATGGATTAAATTGGATAACAAGTTTTCATTAAACTCACACGTCATTACCAAAACTGCATGCAACAATTGGTAACGCGGAGCAAGTTATAAACCCAAACACACACACTCCACCGATGTGGGACAAGCCCATGATTTTTTCGTTAAACACAAGAAAGATATAACATCCATCGTTTCATTTATATGCTATTAAAGAATTGCCTATATGACAGATGAAGTGTTGATTTGAACTGAAATGACTTGAATAAATTTAACTATAAATGGATTGAACAATGAAATTGATATATTTAAAATTGGATAACAACTTAAAACCGTTCAAAGATGGCTTGACCTGATGACCATGTGCAAACATTATAGAGCAGAGTATCATTGGTCCATAATCAGATTTGCAATCAACCAATTTATATTTTATGTCTCCTGTCTCATCAAAATCTGTTCATGAAAGTCAAATTGTTCCAGTTGCCCTAAAATTATATGACAATAGTCATGGACTCGTTAGGTATCCATTTTTTATGACATGGTTTTCCACAAATGCGGCGTAATTAAGTATGTGTTGGTATGACAAAAAGAAAGCTTGCATTTTAGAGTTCTTTGTTCTAGCATTCTACTATTCTAGGCTTCTAGCAACTTGCACGTTTAAAAGTAGGTACTAAGAGCATTTACATCAGCTCTTGTAAAATCTTGCATAATGAAAAAAGAAGGTATTTTTACACATTTTACCACAAAAAGCTCCCATATCAGATCATGCAAAAATGTGCAAAAATGCACATTTGCTACAGTAACCGTGCATATATGCACGGTTACTGTAGCTCGTGCATAGATTATTTTATTCATTCCCGTTCCCTCATTTTTTTCTCTCTCCTCTCCTTGCTCAACCAACTCAATAACTGTTCATTGCTCAAAAAAAAAAAAAACACACAGACAGTGGATCGGAGCTTGTGGATCGGAGCTAGGGAGATGACGATCGGAGTGTGGATCGGAGCTTGTAGATCGGAGTGGATCGGAGCGGAGATCGGAGTGGATCGGAGTGAACGGAGCGGAGATCGGAGTGGATCGGAGCTATGGAGATGTGGATCGGAGTGATCGGAGCGGAGATCGGAGTGGATCGGAGTGAACGGAGCGAAGATCGGAGTGGATCGGAGCGGAGATTTTGTGGATCGGAGTGAACGGAGCGGAGATCAGAGTGGATCGGAGCAGAGATTTTGTGGATCGGAGTGATCGGAGCGGAGATCGGAGTGGATCGGAGCGGAGATCGGCGTGCTTGGTTCGGATTGCTTGGATCGGCGTTCTTCTCGCCGTGCTTGGATCGGCGTTCTTCTCGCCGTGCTTGGATCGGAGTTCAGATCGGCGCCGGGCGCCGTGCTCCGTGTTTGGATCGGCGCCGTGCTCCGTGCTTGGATCGGCGTGCTCCGTGAGGCGTGCTTGGATCAAAATTTCAGAGTTTGAAGAGAAGAGAGGAGTTTAGACGGAAGAGAGAGAGAGGAGAGAAGTTGAGTTAAATGAATGGTTGAGAAGATTCAGAGTTAAAGTCCCGTGAGTGGAGAGAGAGAGAGAGAGAAGGGATAAAATAATAGTAAAAAAAAGTGAGAAAATGATTATTTAAATAAAGTAGAGGATAGAATAGATAAACTGATGTGGGTGTCTTGTAAAAATGAGCGTGTAAAATAGAAAAAGTAGGTTTTAGAGGTGTAAAATGCAAAAAATTTTACACGAGGAGCTCCCAAGACATCGACAATTTTTATTTATTTATTTATTTATTAATGTAATTTAGCCGTGTTTTGCTCTCAGTTTTGCTCAATATTATAGTTGGTATTTTATGTTGAACCTTTTGACAAATGACAAGCAACAATTAACGTCCGCTTCTGATAATAGTTCTTTATCATCAGATCAAAATGTAAATTGGTTTGTGGTAAAGGCACGAGATTAAACTCCAAATCTCTTAAGCTAACTAGAACCAAGGGCGGAGCCAGGGGGTCAAGAGGGGGCACCCGCCCCCTGACTCCTTTGAAACTTTCTTAGTTATAGGTTATGAGAAAAGCTTGCCCCCCTCTAATTCAATAACATAGGAAAAAACAAAATAACGCTCAGTAAAATGAACCAAAAACTGACACACTCTTCTTCAAAAAAAGCAAAAGAACATGGCACTGTAACAAAGAGAGCAAAATGTAACAAAGAGAGCAAAGAGTTACCGACATGTCAAAGACTTTTTATTTTTTTATTTTTGATCTAGACACAACGAAGTTAACAAGTGAAAAAAACTTTTAACTTTAATTTGTCCCACCTTTTCACTTTCTCACTAATATATTGTCACAGACTCATAATACTTTTGTTTTTTATTTTTTATTTAATTTATTTAAATGGTAAGAAACACAATAATTTTCACAAGAGTTGAGTTAGTAAATTTTTACTTATTTACAATTGTATATTTATTTTGTTATAAATATTTATTAATAATTTGAATTAATTTTGCCCTTGAACTAAAATTTTGGCTCCGCCAATTCTAGAACCCACAAATGACAAGCAACAAAAAACGATGATCACAGTTATTTTTGTACAATATGCAGTCTATTCTTTTACCAAGCATTGTCTTTTAATTAGATGGAAATAAATTATAGTTGAATATGCAATTGTAACTTTTGGGCTTGCCTATCTAATTCTTTTTTTTTTTTTTTTTAATTTCTCCTAGGTACGAACCAGATCCTAGAGATCTCTTTTAAGTCTTTACAATGTAATTCGGTAACAGGTGTGTGTTTTTCTCTCTTATTTTTATAAATAAATTTATAATTTATTTTTAATTATAAAGAGCAAGAGTAGAACTGTAAAAGGAAAAGTCATTCTAACACTATCCAAGGCTTGAAACTGGAAAACAAGTTTGTCACGTGCAAGAAGAACTGATGATAAACTGGAAAACGAGGTTGACTACGAATTATCGACAGAAAAATCATGTGTCATACAAAAATTAATAAGGTTATACCTAACAAGAAACGTAGATTATGAAATTATTAAATCCCAACAGCTTCTACCATCACAATTCAAATTTCAAACACCTTCTTTCTTTAATATTATTATTTTTGGTATGATTACATTATTTTAGTTATGTTATTACAACTTGTAGCAATAGATGGACAAATTAGATGCGTTAATCTTTGAAGTCATGGAAGAAGTGGTGCACAATTAGGAAAGTACTACTATAATGGGCCAAATTTTTTTTTTTTTTTTTTTTGGTAGAAGGCCAATTTTTTATTTGTTTCAAGAAATTCAAATTCCTTTGATGACAATTTCAAAGGATGATATGCAGAAACAAACCTAAGGAAAAAAAAAAAAGGGTAGTGAGGAAAAAAAAAGATTGTTTATTGAAAGTAAATGGTTAATTAATATAAGAGATTCTCTTGATAAATTTAAAGGGTAGTGGGGCTTATACCTTTTTATAGAGTTGTTTGATTGTCTTAACCCAGATTTTCAGGTGTGAGTGTGATCAGTTATACTTATAGGCTTGAAAATTTAGCAAGCCCTAACGGATTCAAATTGCACCTGCACTAGAGGAACAATAATTTTACCGGGGAATTGGTAAATCTGAGGATTTGGTTGTTTGAGAATTTTCCTTTTAATTTACTTGGGTTCTTCTTTTCAAAAAAAAAAAAAAAAAAAAAAAAAAAATTTCTTGGGTTTATGTTAAATTAGTTTCCACTTTCCACTAATATGAATTTTACATGTATTATCAGCTTGTTATTAATTTCTCTTCTAAAAAAAGGCTTGATATTAATTTCTATTAATTCTACATCACATGATATAAATCAGTTCAATTGTTCAAGTATTTCGTTATTTTCTCTTCGCAAGGCAAAATTGACGCAATTTTAACCAAAATTCTAGCTAGATTTCCTTAAACTGAAAAAAATCCCAAATTTTAAATTTCTATTTGTTGAATGAGCTTTTTAGCAAGAGAATTTGATATTTATTTATTTATTTTTTTCTTCTGGTTTGACAGTGAGGAAAGAAGAATTTGAACCAGGGGAAATATTAGAAAGTGCTAATTAAATTACAAGACTCTTTATAACAATTTGATGGTTAAATATATTAAAAGATGCAGAAATTTCAAGGCTCATGAGTCAAGGCAATGAGTGCTTCAAGTTGGGTTTAGGGTAAGGTAGTCAATACCGTATTGGTATCGGCCCTACCAGCTGGTATGTACCATACCAGTATGTATACCGGTATCAAAATGCCAACGTTTCGTACCGGTTTAAATACCGGCCATACCGGCTATGCACCTGCCAATTTCGGGCAATACCGACTGGTACTGGGGGTACCGGCCGATATAGAAAAAAAAAAAGCTTTTTTTTGTTGTAATTTTTGAATTTTTATAAGGGCAGAATGATAACTTATTTGCATTAACTTATTAGTATTATTTTTTTTCTTAATATGCAATGAACAATTAAGCTTTCTATTTTTTATATTGTGTTTTTTCTTTTCTTTTAATTGATGCTAAAGTCTAAAACCATGAATAATTTGTTCTAAATTGAGGTAATGTTTTATAGTAAACTTTTATATTTATTATAATACACACACACACACACACACACACACACACACATATTTATAAATAAATAAAATAACAATAAACCTGAAACGGTACACTGGTACTGGTATCGAAATATATTGTTCCACTGGTCAAACTGGTATAGCTTCCAATACGAGATTGACTCCGGGGCACTTAATTGTAGACCAATTCCCTGCAAGTCTGCAACCCTTGTTAATGTTTTTTATTTTTAATTTTTTGATAAACCTTGTTAGAGCTCTTGTAGCTTATTATTGTACTCTCTGCTTTTTTTTTTTTTTTTTTTTTAAATATAATTATCTTTTCAAGTAAATAAGAAAAAATTCTATTGGTTCTGAGCTATGATTAGAGTGGTTTCTCATGTGCCAATTGTGGTGTTACTTTTAATTGCCTCGTGTACTAATTTTTAGTTGGGATGTAAAATGTAATCCTATTCTGTGTTAACATACTATTAGTGCCAAGCATTATATATATATATATATATATATATATATATATATAAGTGAAACGTATGACTTTTTATTAACCATTCCTTATTGCACCATATGACTATATAAATTTATGACACATATACATTTTAAAATACCGATTAGTTATGTCTTTTTATTTTGCGCGTTAAGTTTCAATATCTACTCACCGTTTCACATAAGATGTATATATTAAAACAAAAAATTGTCATTGAGAAGAAAAATATCGGTAAGACATAGAGAAGAGAATGACAAATTTAAGAAGAAAAGCATTTGTAAAGTGTTTAAGAAATTGTTCAATATTATTGTTGCTACCTTTGGTGTGGCTTGATTCTTGGACATTTTTCACTATTTAG
Source organism: Lithocarpus polystachyus (assembly GCA_033629205.1). Lineage (NCBI taxonomy): Eukaryota > Viridiplantae > Streptophyta > Magnoliopsida > Fagales > Fagaceae > Lithocarpus > Lithocarpus polystachyus. The sequence continues at coordinate 7,818,534 of CM066163.1, read as the reverse complement.
CAAAAAAAAAAAAAAAAAAAAAAAAAAAAACAACTTACAAAAAAATCAACTACGCAGACTTTTGGGAATTTAGAGGAGTGATATAATGAAATAACAGAATGATTCAATAGACAAATAGAAAATTTGATTCCTTAGACAATATTTGCCCTCACATAAGAGTTGCTAAAAGCTTACTACAAATTTATCCATACGATACAACCAACTTTATTGGGTTTCATAAATAATAATTTTGAAGAAGACCCACATGTTTCTTGTGTTTCTAAGATAGATGAAGGAGAAGAAGTTGTGAAAAAGTTATTAAATGAATATGAACCACTATTTATACTTAAATTATTATGACCCATCAATATGCACCTTTCATTCAATAAGCACATTTTTCATTCAATAAGCACATTTTTGGCCATAAGCACATTTTCATTCTATAGAGACCTTTAATATATATCCAATATGAAGGGTTATGACCTTTCAATAGAAACCTTTTGGAATATCTAATATGAAGGGTTTTGACCTCTTAATAGAAACCTTTTGGTCTATATATTATAACCTATCTTGTATATACCTATATATACAACACAAATTAAACTAAAGATGTAACATTCTATCTCTTATTAATTCTCACAAAAAACAAATAAATAAAACAACATTGCTTTCTTTAGCATAACTAATAAAACTTTGTGCTATTTTTTTCAATATATATATATATATATATATATATTTATTTATAAGTGAAACGTATGACTTTTTATTGACCATTCCTTATTGCACCATATGACTATATAAATTTATGACACATATACATTTTAAAATACCAATTAGTTATGTCTTTTTATTTTGCGTGTTAAGTTTCAATATCTACTCACCGTTTCACATAAGATGTATATATTAAAACAAAAAATTGTCATTGAGAAGAAAAATATCGGTAAGGCATAGAGAAGAGAATGACAAATTTAAGAAGAAAAGCATTTGTAAGGTGTTTAAAGAAATTGTTCAATATTATTGTTGCTACCTTTGGTGTGGCTTGATTCTTGGACATTTTTCACTATTTAGCAAAAAAAAAAAAAAAAACAACTTACAAAAAAATCAACTACGTAGACTTTTGGGAATTTAGAGGAGTGATATAATGAAATAACATAATGATTCAATAAACAAATAGAAAATTTGATTCTTTAGACAATATTTGCCCCCACATAAGAGTTGCTAAAAGCTTACTACAAATTTATCCATACGATACAACCAACTTTATTGGGTTTCATATTAGTAATTTTGAAGAAGAGCCACATGTTTCTTGTGTTTTTAAGATAGATGAAAGAGAAGAAGTTATGAAAAAGAAGAAGTTATGAAAAAGTTATTAAATGAATATGAACCACTATTTATACTTAAATGATTATGACCCATCAATATGCACCTTTCATTCAATAGACACATTTTTCATTCAATAGGCACATTTTTGGCCATAAGCACATTTTCATTCTATAGACACCTTTAATATATATCCAATATGAAGGGTTATGACCTTTTAATAGACATCTTTTGGAATATCTAATATGAAGGGTTTTGACCTCTTAATAGAAACTTTTTGGTCTATATATTATAACCTATCTTGTATATACATATATATACAACAGAAATTAAACTAAAGATGTAACATTCTATCTCTTATTCATTCTCACAAAAAACAAATAAATAAAACAACATTGCTTTCTTTAGCATAACTAATAAAACTTTGTGCTATTTCTTTCAATATTATTTTGTTTAATTTCAGGCATTTTTGCATACCACTCAAACTAAAAAATAATGGTTTTTCTTTTTCCTGAAATTCATCCAGTAACTATTTCCATGCATTACACGGGTTAGCGATTAGTGTGTGTGTGTGTGTGTACTTTTTTTTAAGAGGTAGAGATTCAATCTATGACAACCGCTTTTGATTCTTGCCCTTTATCACAAGAAATCTTACTAGTTGAGCTAATTGGTATCTACTTAAGCATTATGCTATTTTGACAAACATGTTATACAATTAGAACCTTCTCAGATGAGCCTTCTTTATATTAAACACAGAGCCCATTCTTCATTTGAAAAGAAAAAAAGGGGTACATTAGCGAAAATATATAAACAAATGTATCAACTAAGATGATTTGTCTTGATCATAGAAGTGGAGACTTCTAGTTGATGTGTTAATATGTTTTAAGAGTTAAGACATATTGAATTGGATCGCTATGAGATTTATTATTCTCCCAACGACTGTCAAATGAATAATAATCTCACAACTTATATTTGCATGAACTCTTAATCTTGAGAGAATAATGGACCTGATCATGAAGTGTAGGTTGCTTTAATATATCAGGAGTGAGATCTAAAGTAACGGTCAAAACCTCAGTATGTTGGACAACCACATTTAGTGTTGATGGAACATATATTCTCAAGATGGAATTCATAGCCTTTTAACGGAGATACAAAATATTCTCTTGAAATAAGTTTAATGAGTTTATTATTTAGAATGTTAGGCCTAATTTGTTATAAAAATATTGTAAAAATATTATGAACATATCACTCTTCACAAAGGATGTTAATCCTCGTAAAAGATATACGATAATTTCAATCTTCAAATAGAAGGTTAAGTACGTTAAAGTGGTAGAACTAATAAATGTTTCCATATGGTCTGAAAAGATGGGATTCTCAAATTCTCATATTCGGGCCAAGATATCAAGGGTTTAACTAAAGCAAATCTTGTACTACGGAATCCACATAAAAGTAATGATCCTTTTTTTTTTTTTTTTTTTTTTTGAGAAGAAAGTAAGGATACTTATTACGGCGTATTTTGGCAATAGTATTTTTATTTAGTTATTTAAAAATCCTTAATATATAAGCAGGGAGAAAATAGGCATCTGCCCTTTTTAAAAAAAAATATCCAACAAAATGCCTCATATTTAAAATTAATACGGAAAATGCCCCTGTTTTGATATTTGATTTTTTAAAAATCAAGTTTCAAATGTATAACTCGATTTTTGAAACATCGAGTTATAGTGAACGTAGAATTAGAATTTTTTTTTTTTAGAATTCGAGAACTCGAGTTCCAAAATTTATTTATTTATTTTTATTTTCAGTTCGCTATAACTCAATTGTCCAAAAATTAAGTTTTAAATTGAAACTCAATTTTAAAAAAATTAAGTTTCCAAACAGAGGCATTTCCCTAAATAGTTTTAGATATGAGACATTTTGCTAAATATTAAAAAAAAAAAAAGGCAAAAGCCCATTTTCTCCATATAAGTAATATTACCTTTAATTTGTGCATGGCACAAAATAGAAATTTCTAAATTATCAGTAAAAAAAAAAAAAACCAGTGTAAAGTGCGGTCTATAAGTCTATTCTTTTTGTCCAATATGCATAATGCAGTCTATTCTTTTTGACCAAGCATTGTCTTTTATTAGATGGAAATAAAGAATTGTTGAATACGCAATTGTGACTTTGGGCTTGCCTATCTAATTTTGATTTTTTAAATTTCTCCAAGGTACTAACCAGATCCTAGAGATCTCTTTAAGTCTTTATAATGTCATTCGTTAACAGATGTGTGTGTTTGTCTCTTTTAATTTTTTTTTATATAAATAAATTCGTTATTTATTTTTAACCATAAAGAACAAGAGTAGAGATGTAGAAGGAAAAGTCATTCTCACATTATTGCCCACTTGCCCAGGGCTTGAAACTGGAAAACAAGCTTGTCACATGTAAGAAGACCATGCATTTAGTCCCAAAATTTTGGAGGTCAACTATGAATTATCGACAGAAAAATAATATATGCCATATAAAAATTAATAACGTTATACCTAACAAGAAACTTGGATTATGAAATTATTAAATCCCAATAGCTTCTACCATCACAATTCAAACATCTTCTTTCTTTAATATATTTTTTTTGGGTATGAACACATTATTTTAGTTGTCGGTTTTTACAACTTGTAGCAATATGATGCGTTAATCTTTGAAGTCATGGATCGGAAGGAATGGTGCACAATTAGGAAAGTGCAACTATCACGGGCAAATTTTTTAGTAGTTTCAAGAAATTCCTTTCATGACAATTTCAAAGGATGATATGCAAAAACAAACATAAGGACAAAAATAAAAGATAGTTTATTGGAAGTAAATGGTTAATATACTCAAAAAAAAAAAAAGGAAATGGTTAATTAATAAGACATTCTCTAGATAAATTTAAAGGTTAGTGGGGAATATACCTTTTTATTTATTTTTAACCTTAACAGGAAATAGACCTTGTTTGATTGTCTTAGTCTTAACCCGGATTTATAGGGTTGAAAATTTAGCAAGCCCTAACTGATCCAAATTGCACCTGCACTAAAGGAACAGCAATTTTGCAGGTGGATTGGTAAATCTGAAAGTTTGGTTGTTTGAGAATTTTCCTTTTAATTTACTTGGGTTCTAGTTTCCACTAATACGAAATTTATCATGTACTAACTTGTTTTTTTTTTTTTTTGAACAAAATGTACTAGCTTGTTATTATTATTATTTTTTTAGAGAATTTCAACTTATAGTATCCATTTTTGATGATAGCTCTTATTATTAGACCAAGACACCTATTAGTTTTTGGTGTAGGCATGATTGAACCCAAGATTTTTTATTTTTATTTTTTTTATACAAGATAAAATTCTATTCTAGCTTAATCTAAGTGTATATGTGTGTGAAGCTCCCTCATAGAGACTTGAACTCCAGCCCTTGCCCCCCCACATCCTACAAGCATTTATACTTGTGGAGTGACTATCGCACCAAGGGTGTGCGGTGGTAACCCCAGTTTTCTTATTCAACTATTAGAGACTTTACCAGTTGAGCAACTGGAATTCGTAGCTTGTTATTAATTTCTATTAATTCTACATCAAATGATATAAATAATTTCAATTGTTCAAGTAGTTTGTTCTTTTCTCTTTGCAAGGTGAAATTGACGCAATTTTAACCAAACTTCTAGATTTCCTTAACTAAAAAATTCGAAGTTATGATTTTCTATTTGTTGAGTGAGCTTTTTAGCAAGAGAATTTGAATTTTTTTTTTTTGGCTTGATAGTGGGGAAGGGAGAATTTGAACACTATACATCTCCGATAAGAACTTTAGAAAGTGTTAATTGAATTACAAAACTCTTTATTACAATTTGATGGTTAATTGTGTCAGTTCGTTTAGACCCCTGTAAACTAAATTGTTTAACCTAATTAATTAACCAAGTGAATACTTAGGTTTATTATTCAGATCTAGGTTAAAACAATAACAATCATATCAAGTAAAGCAGCGAAAAAATAAAGAACACAAAGATATGATGACCCAGGAAAACCAAACCGGTAAAAAACCTGGGGAGGATTTAACCTAGCTATCCTCAAGGTAAAATAGCAAATCCACTAGAAAGAATTGAAGTTTACACAATAGCGACTTAGACCACTAACATCCTATTGCTACCCAAGTGTAGGAAACTTACTACCACGACCCCATGATAGCTTCGAGATCCACGGACTCCTTCTTTCTTTAATCTTTGCAAAACACAAACACCACCGTTTGTGACTTTGAGACTCCACTCAAAGGTTTAGCAACACAAACTCTCCTGTTTGTGACTCCAAGACCACCCTTGAAGGTTTAGATCATCAGCACCTTTGATGACTAGAGAAGGCAGCAACTTCAGCAATACCGGATCTTGAGATTCTTCAAGGAACAACACCGGTAGAAGTAATAAGAGAGGTTTTAGGAACAAAACCCTAAATACAAAAGAGACACACTCTTTTCTCTCTAAAAAGCCTTATAAAAAACGTGCTTAGGGTTTCCTTTATATAGTGGGAGAAGTAGATCTGAAACCCTAATCCTTAATGGGCTAGAACTGCTGTTTGGGCCAACTTAAAATTCTGCAGATACGATTCTCGATCGATCGAGCCTGTTTTTCGATCGGTCGAACCAGGCAGATTCTGAATTCTTCTTTCTGCAGCTTACATGTTCTTGTGTGCTCACGATTTGCCAATTGTTCTAAGCTCTTAGAACCTAACAAATTGTATTAGAAGATGTGGAAATTTTGAGGCTCATGAATCAAGGCAATGAGTGCTTCAAGGTAGGTGTAGGGGGATCTCACTTAATCGTAGACCAATTCCCTGCAAGTCTGCAGCCCTTGTTAGAGGTTTTTTTTTTTTTGGTGGATAAACCTTGTTAGAGCTCTTGTAGCTTATTATTGTAACTTTTTTTTTTTGAATATTATTATCTTTTCAAGTAAATAAGAAAAAATTCTCTTGGTTCTAAGCTATTGTTAGAGTGGTTTCTCATGTACCAATTGTGGTGTTACTTTTAACTGCCTCTAGTAGGGGTGTTCACCAAATCGCATAAATCGCACAAACTGCAAAAATCGCATCAAAATCGTCCGCAAGTAACAGTACACCGCATCGCATCCTTTCTATATATTAATATATTTATTTATTTTTAATATTAAATCTATTATTAATAGTTTAATAACCCTAGTTTAAAAAAAAAAGTTTGATAATCCTATCAAGTGTTGACTAGGAAAGTCAGCCCAAAATAAAGAAAAACTAGCTTAATAGTTTAAAACTTAGCAAAAAACAAAGTAAAAAAATTATTTTGGGCTAGGCAGGAAAAACCCAAAACTTGAAAAATATATTGACTTCATACCGTTCAAACCGCATCTTATACATAGCACCGCACATGTGACCGCAAAAGTGAAGTGTGGTGCGGTTATGGTTTTCGCTAAACTTTAAACCGCATCATACCGCACATGTGACTGCAAAAATAAGGTGCGGTGCAATTATGGTTTGAGCTAAACCACACCGCAAAGTACAGTACTAAAAATGGCCTAAAACCGCACCGCACCACACCACGAACACTCCTAGCCTCTAGTACTGATTTTTAGTTGGGATGTCATCCTATTCCCCAATTTCTGTGTTAACATACTGTTAGTGCCAAGCATCATGTTATTCGCTTATGTGACAAACATATTATACAATCAAGCATTAACTTTGTGTTTAGAATTAGAACCTTCTCAGATGAGTCTTCTTTATATTAAACACGGGGCCCATTCTTGATTTGAAAAGAAAAAAAAAGGGGTCCATTAGGTCTAATATAATCTTGAATTCTCCATGTTAATCCTCATAAAGAATGTGTGATAGTTTCAAACTTCAATAGAAGGATAAGTACGTTAAAGTGGTAGAACTAATAATGTTTCCATATCTTATATATAAAAGCGGCTATGCCGCTACAGTGATTTGACACTGTTTTTCTTCTTCTTCGTAATCTTGGTTTGTGTTTTTTTTTTTTTTTAAATATTTATGTAAGCCGGTATATATATTGTTATACTGACACAATAAATTTTACAATATTTTCATAATTATTGACGTGCCAATTTCTTACAAGTCGAAATAAAATAATAAAATATGAGACTGTGACCAATCACAACTAAAAATATATGTGCGAATGCACGTACAGTGGTTTTGCACTGTACATTTGGTTTCGTGAGCCACTGTTTTTTTTCCATGTTTTGAACAGTAGCTACAGTAATTTTTTTTTTCCCAGTAATCGGTTTGTGTTTTTTTTTGTCTTTTACATATTTATGTAAGCTGGTGTGTGTATATATATATATATATATATTGTTATACTGATACAACAAATTTCACAATATTTTTACAATTATTGTCGTGTCAATTTCTTACAAGTCGAATTAAAATAATAAAATATGAGACTGTGACCAACCACAACTAAAAATAAATGTTTTGAGAAAATGTTACAACACTTTTTGTGTAGTGCTTTTGCTTTATCGCGAATGCGCGTATGCACTGTAGCTACAGTGCTTTTGGTTTAGTTAACTGGCACTATAGCTATAGTGCCTAAATTTTTTTAAAATTTTTTTTTCCAATAATCGGTTTGTTTTTTTTTTCCCCTTTTAAATCTTTATGTAAGCTGGTATATATATTGTTATACTGACACAACAAATTTCACAATATTTTTATAATTATTGACGTGTCAATTTCTTACAAGTGAAAATAAAATAATAAAATACGAGACTGTAACTAACCACAACTAAAAATAAATGGTTTGAGAAAATGTTACAACACTTATTGTGCAGTGCTTTTGTTTTATTCGCCTAAAGTTTTTTTTTTTTTTTCAGTAATCGGTTTATGTTTTTTTTTTTTTTTTTCCTTTTAGATAGTTATGTAAGCTGGTATATATATTGTTATACTAACACAACAAATTTCACAATATTTTCACAAAACTTGTCAATTTCTTATAAGTCGAAACAAAATAATAAAATATGAGAATGTAACCAACCACAACTAAAAATAAATGTTTTGAAAAAAAGTTACAACACTTATTGTGCAGTGCTTTTGGCTTATTCAATTGGCACGGTATATACAATGCCTAGAGGTTTTTTTTTTTTTTATTTTTTTTTATTTTTAAAGTAATCGGTTTGTTTTTTTTTTTCTTTTAAATATTTATGTAAGCTGGTACATATATATTGTTATACTGACACAACAAATTTCACAATTATTGACATGTCAATTTCTTACAAGTCAAAATAAAATAATAAAATATGAGACTGTGACCAACCATAACTAAAAATAAATATTTTGAAAAAATGTTACAACACTTATTGTTATCACAATATTTTCACAATTGTTGAGATCTTAGTTTTTTATAGATCAAATAAAAAAAAATGCTAAGTTCACAACATTTTAACATTAATTTCTACGGTGCCTAAATTTTTTTTTTCCCCGTTATCGGTTTGTGTTTTTTTTTTTCCTTTTAAATATTTATGTAAGCTGGCATATCTATTAATTATATAAAAAGAGCCAAAGACTCATGAATAGTATATTTTTGGTTAATTCAATTAGTGAGGTGCACTTTTTGTTTTTGTTTTGTTTTGTGTTTTTTTTTTTCCCTTCAAGTATACTAGTTGGTTTGAGTTTTGTTTTTGTTTTTTTAAGATCTTTATATGTTTACTTTGTACTTGCAATGCAAGTTTACATTATAAATACACAAAAGTGGTTAATATTATACACATTTGCACAAAAAATGGTAAATATTGTACAAATTTTGTAAATGTGTGCAAAATTTGCCAATTTTTTTGTATCTACAATATAAATTTACATTGTAATTAAGTACAATGTATAGATAGAGATATTGTGAAAATATTGTGACGCATGTGTCAATTCCTTATGGGTCAAAATAAAATAAAATAAAATAAAATAAAATAATAAGATATCATACCGAAATCTAGCACAACTAAAAATGTTGTGACATATTGTTGTCATTACAATATATTCACAACATTGAGGTGTAAATTACAGGTGAAAATAAAATAATAAAATATTGGATTGGGATCCGTCACGGTCTTATATGAATGAGATTAACTTTTTATGACATAATTATCAAAATTCTTAAAATTAATCTCTGTTTTGATTAATGTAAATCTTTATGTATTTTAAAACCAATTACAACTTGTCATTTAAAATTTGTTCTAAAAATGTTATGAATGTAGCATTTCTTTCAAATAAAATAAAAATATATATATTCAGATCCTAAAAATAAAGATATTGTGAGAATATTGTAATATTTTGTTGTATTCTTAAACTTTTTTTTTAATATAATCAAATTAAGTGAGTTAAAATTCACCATGTTCCATACAAAATTTATATTAATTTTTTCACTACTAGAGCAGCACGTGCAACCAACACTAGTAGTCAAAAAAGCAAGATTTTCGCATTCGGGCCATGATTTCAAGGTTACTAAAGCAAATCATATACTATGGGTTCCACATAAAAGTAATGATCCTTATTAGGCCTTATTTTGGCAACGGTATTTTTTTTTTTTTTAAAAGTAGTACTATTACCTTGAATTTATGCATGTCACAGAACAGAAATTCTAAATTATCAGTTAAAAAAAAGAAAAAAAGAAAAAAGAGTGTAAAGTGAAGGTTGGCTATATTCCAATAAGCAAGTGGCGGTGGTTGGGGATGGTAAAAAAACATGATAGTAGAAAAGTTGAACGATGACTGAAATGACTTGAGTTTGCAAAATTCGGATTAACTGTCAAATCATAAATCTAAAGGTAAATAAAGTTTAGAATCTATTCTCCTTTTACAATCCAATTCAACATGTCAATATTATTCTTATCTACTTTTGAAATTTAGAGTAGTTGCATTTTTTGGAACTTCTATGAGTTACATTATTTTAGACGGGGTTGAGTCGAGCAGATGAAAAAGCCCAGACCAATCCTGAACAAGTAGAATAAGTTAGTGGGGCTAATCCAAGCCCAATTGAGATTACCCATTATAGTCTATACAAGTTTATAATTGGCCCTTTAAAACCACTGTATTGTGGTATGGTAGAATAGGCAAACATGCATACACTTGTTTTTAATTATTTTTATTTTTATTTTTAAAGCTGTCCCTATTACAAATTTACAATAAAAAAAATAAATAAAAGGAAGAACAATAAAGTAAACTGAGGCTGATTTCAATTTTCAAAAAATCAGAGGCAAAAGAAAAAAAAAATGTAATGATTTATATAGATGTAATGATGTGGCACTCCGATTAAGATGTTAAATATTATGTATTGGATTTTAGACCTATACAACATGTCATACTCATAAATCTATAAAACTCAAGTTAAGAAGTTTTGTAACTCAACTAAAGTTGTTTTTAATTAACATCTAGAATTTAAATAAGTCTTATTCATGTAATTATCAAATTATTATTATTAATTTTTTTATTAAAAAAAAAAAAAAAACTCTACGTATGGAGGCACAATGTATATGTCCAACGCTGGAGTTCATTCTAGTTCCATTCATTTTCCCATCCTACTCAGTTCTACTTTCATGTTACCAACAAAAAAGAAAAGAAAAGAAAAGAAAAAATGGAGGCCTTGATTTCCTAGAATTGTGATCAATCCTAAATCCTAATAATCCATCACCTTATTAAAAAGAAAAGAAAAGAAAACCATAGAATTAAAAAAAGAGGATAATTAGTAATTACAATAAATCATCTCTCCCAAAAGAGCAACCATTACTAAAGCTCTTGGAGGGAAAATTTCCTATACAACTACAAACAGAGTCGAGCACCAGATAAATACAATTATTTAGATAACATATATGTATGTACATGCATACATCAGTACTTTATGGTGCAGCAAAAGAATCGTCAATCCACTTCTTCCCTTGGACAGGGACGGCCTTCTCAGGTTTTGCCGAGAAGGCAGAGCTAACCAGAGTTTGAACCATGGCCTTCCACTTGTTCACGCGCTTGCGTTGTCGAATACGACGGAGAACCACTTCTTTGTCCAGGGTTTGGGTCGAGTCTGTAGGCTTTATGTAGAGGTGGCTTGTCACAGGGTTATTGGTTTCTGGGACTTCTTGTTCTTCATCTACATGGTTATTGTTGTTGTTGTTGGTGGTGTTGTTGGTGGTGGTGATTTTCTCAGTGGGTTGGAATTTGGACAACATGGAAAACATTTTTGGAAAGTTTTCAGGTAAAGAATAGGATTGAAAGATAACCTAGGAAGATGTAAGGGTCTTATGTGGGTGTGGAGTGGCTTTTATAGAGGAAAATATTTACACACACTATTGGAATTGGCAATGATGGTCAAGGTTCTGGCTCTGGAAACAGAGATTTCCGTTAAAGATTTTGGCCATTAAAATTTTCAGAGATGAAAAGGGTTTGGTCGGTGGGTTGAGATTCGAGGTAATGTTTTTTTTATTTTTTTATGGGAATTCGAGGTAATGTTTTGGGAGATGGAAAAATCAGCAACAAAATCCATAGTTTGTGAGAAGGTCGGTTTTTGAGGTTCAAAAAAATACCCTTAAAAAAATGGGAGTATTTCTTGCATTTGTCACTGTATTGTGCTTAATAGTAATAAAAAAACTGCTTAATGTCTAATGACTCACTTCTAGCTCTAGGAATTAGATTCGGTTGAATATGTTCACTCTTTTTTGGATACTCGAATATGATCTTTGCTGTATATATATTCTAATCAAATACAGTAGTTAGATCTTTTCTTTCCAAAAAAAAAAAAAAATAATAATAATACAGTAGTTAGATTCGAATATGATTAGTATTTTTAGACCAACGTAATTTTTAAATGGAAGCTAAATGTAACTTTTATAAATTGAAACTTTAAAATTTTACTGTTCTCAAAAAAAAAAAAAAAAAACCTTTAAAATTTTACTATATATTAAGGGAATCAATTTTGTACCAAAAAGGCAGATACCATTTCTATTTAGTCAAGAGAGCAAAATGTTTCAATACTGATTGATATCAATATACCATTTTAGAGCTACCATTATTGATATACTCATATACTTATATAATTAAGGAATATTATAAGTACTTAACGAAAGGTGGTTTTGTCCACAAAATATAATAATTCAAGATAAAACAAGAATTTCATCATGTGTTAGTCACAAAATTGAGGAGGTTTCATTTCTGCAAAAACCTTGGGTTTACTTTCGTTTTCTTATACTTGAATGGAGGTTGTTGAATTTTACCATAGGAAAGGGATAATAACTATATATTTACACAATTTTTTTTGTCATAACCTTAAATTATAATGAAAATAATATTAATGTGTATTATTTTTCAATAGCTGCGTTAAAAATAAAAATCAAATAAGTAGCAAAAAAAAAAAAAATCACAAATTAGTGAGGAATTAGGATCCCATTTTTCAATTGCCGTTGGAGATGGGTCCAAAGTCCAAATTTCTAACTGAACAGAAAAAGAGAAAGAGAGAATAATAAACGGGCCTTAGCCCAATGAGCTCAATTGCAACATCTAGTACCGCTGTAGTGCTGTATCAAGGTATTAAAGTTGAGATTTGTGGATTATTCCTTTGAACCAATGGGCCTTAGCCCACTGAAGTCAATACAAAATTGTGGGCCTACCATTCCCTTTAAATTACTCCATTGGTCTTATTTTGTTGGTCTTTTCAAATTTGGGAGCTTCGGGTCTATTTAGGATTTACTTATTTTGCTGAAACTGAAAATTTTTTATTGAAAGTACTGTAAATAAAGGTAAAAGTTAGCTGAAATAGTAAAGTAGAAACTATAAATAGTATCAAAAAGTATAGTGAGATTCATGAATTGTAGCAAAAATAAACTGAATAGTAAAATAAGTTGGCAAAAATAATTTGGCAAAAATAATTTTTACCAAACGGACACTTCATGCCTTAGAAGATAATATTCTTTTAAGGGCGGTGTTTCTTTCGCACACTGTTTTATACACTGTGTGAAAGAGTTTTTTCCCTTTTTTTTTTTTTTTTTATCAATGTCAATAAATGCAATATATAATGGTTTTACTCTCAAGTTTAAACTTTAAATTAATACATTCTCAAAAAAAAAAAAAAAAAAATTACTAGTAATATTCCCCTAATTGTGAGTACATATAAACATGAGGAGAGCTTTGCTATGCAGTTCATGAAGCAGATGTCCTGCCATTTATGAAGACATGTATAGGTTGAGACCTAGACTTTTTTCAGAGTCGAGACTTGTATCAATCAAATTATAATTCAATTTTCGTGCTGAGATTTTCACTGTAAGGAACCCATGATAATTGTTTTGTTGTCATAATTGTTTATTTGAAAAATACGTGTCGCTACTATAACTATCGAAGCCCATGAAAGAGTGATTTGGCGGAGAGGGTGAGGCTTGTTCGTATTTTAAAAATGTTACATGTCCATCTTTGGCAAATATTTATATATAATACTCGACGCATTTAAGGGCTCTCTCTTTTCTTTTATGTTTTCTAAAATAGGGGGATCGATTTGTTAAATTATCTGCAATTCGAACAAAAATGGAAAATTTTCCAGATTTGGGTATCCCAACTGTGCTGCGAGAGTCAACTGAAGATTCATCCTTGTATGGCCGAGTGTCCCAAGCTGATTCTAAAGAATTTAATCATCACCACCCTCCAACTAGCACGTATTTATAGTCTTCATTTCAACTGTCTGATTCTACACAACGTGCATTCACACAGGCATTAAGAGTCCCTTCATGCAAATTAGGACAATTATGTTGTTAGTCTTTAGATATATAAGTGCATCCAAGTATATTTTTTTTAATAGGTACGAGAGTTTCAATTTATAGTATTCGCTTTATGATGATTACTTTTTGTTATTAAGTTATTATATCAATTAATTTTTTATCTAGGCCACGAGTTTAATTCCTAGATCGTTTTCTCGAGGACAAAAAACTTTACCAAATTTGCGAATAAGCTAATACGTATAATAAGTACACATAATTAGCTTATAGAATATGTAGCTTGGCTTTAGCAATGTACAACTTAGTTTAGTCAGGTGACTTCCAAAGTTGGTATGTTTTATGTCCTTTGTCGCCAACAAACCACTTAGAGCATATGCAATATGGTTGCTGAGTTAACTAAAATGTCAATTTAGCAACTAATACCCTAAAAACAACTTCTATAGTAAAGAAGCCAAAGTTTTTTTTACAAAAAAAAAAAAAAAAAAAGGTTTGAGCTACAGTGAGATGCTAGAGATAGCAGATCACTGTAGCTTAAAATTCAAAACAAAAAATAATTTTTTAATGTGGGGTGTTAAAAAAATAGAATTTTAATGTGTTGATGGTTGTGGTTGTTGTTTATTGTGTTAGATGTATTATTTTATTGTATTGTTTATATTATTTTAATGTGTTGAATGTTAAAATAAAACCTTTGATGTTGAGTGTATTATAAAGTGAGATGTTAAAATAGATAAAGTAGTGCTTTGAGTTGTCAAAAGCTATATTTTTTAGCAATATTGCTATGAATGCTCTTATAACTTATAAGTTTACAGTAATACCACGGTGGACTGTTTAAGTAAATGTGATAAGTCTAGGTAAATAACATTTATAAAAGATAATTTGGCTCTCAGCCAAAAAAGAAAAAGAAAAAAAAAAAAAAAATTTGGTTGTATGTGAAGCAACCAACCTCCTGGATGTGGGAGAAAGGAAGGGAATTAAGATTATTTTTTGCTAGTTCTTTTACTTCTTTTTTTATCGTATTTATTTTGATGGAAAACTCTTATGTAAAGATAGTTTTCTATATTTTTTAATGTTTGGTAGTATTAGAAACAATGATTCAAAGGAAAACTATCTCTGGTTAATAGAAAAAGTATGACTTATTTGTAGAGATCATTTTCCACTAAATTTTTTGAAAAAACAACTCTATTTCATAATAAGCTAAATAAGGGAAGTTACTCATTTAAGATTGCTTTCAAACATTTGGAAAACGAGATAGTTTTATAAAAAATACTTTTTACAAAATAACTCATTTTCTAGAAAACATTATCGCAGAAACAAATCGAGGATACAAATGATTACTAGATAATTCAAATAGCCATAACAATTGGCTAAATAATATCCAAATAATAACTAACTTAATCTCCTAAATAATAGAGAACCAACTAGGAATGACAAGTGGTCGGGTTTCTTCATGCCCGAACCCAACCCGTGTAATAAATAGGTTTATTTTTTTTTATTTTTTTTTTGCGGGGCCCAAACTCGCCCCGTCGAGCCCTACGGGCCCCGTCCAAGCAAGTCAGTTTTGGGCCTAATCCACAGCCCAAATTGTGGCCCAATAAATTTTTTTTTTTTTTTGAATTAAAGCCTATACAAAACAACCATGACAAAATCATCATAATAGATTAAGCATCCATTAATCAAGATTACCCATGGATTCAACAAAGTCCACAAAAAGCTTCAATATTCTCTAGCTTTCTAATAGAACCCACGGATTAAAATAGAACAATTTTTGAAAAAAATGAACATAAAAAGGAATAAGCATCAAAACGCCCTTAATTTTTTCATTGGAAAGAACTGAACTGAATAGAAAATATTTTAGGTTATGAAAAAAAAATTCATCAGAAAGAATAGAACAGAACAAAAAATATTCTCTAGAAAATTTTTAAGAAATTAGTGAAGCAGAGAACCTAAAATCAATTTTAGGTTATTAAAAAAAAAATTAACAAATCGGTGATGAACTTGTGTTGAATCGGTGACGAGCTTGTGACGAATTAGTGATGAGCTTGTGACGAATTGGTGACTTGGTGAGTGATAGAGCCGGTGGTGAGAGTGGGTGAGGATGAGACTTGAGAGTCGACGGTGCGGGTGAGACCGTGAGAGTTGAGGGTGAGTGAGAGTGACAATGGGTGAGGAGAGCAGAATCAGGAATGAAAGGTAGCTGCTAAGTGAGGAGAGTTTGACAGTAGGGTTAGAATAAGCTTATATATATATATATATAGGGTTTTTTTTGGTAAATTACATTTAAACAGGTCGGGTTCGGGCTAGAAATAAAAAAAAAAAAACATTTTATTTTGAAAACCCAAAACCCGACAGTACTGTTTCACGGGTTGGGTAAAACCCAACCCATTAGGGTCGGGTTGGATTGGGGGTACCCGCATGTCGGGTATAAATTGCAATGCCTAGAACCAACCTAATCACAACTAACCTAATCACCTAAATAATAGGAGTTCTTATTGCAGTCAAATTGGACTAAAGCAAATAGCTCATAGCAGATAAATTAGAATTTGAAATCCTTAGCAACTTGGTAACTTCAATTGTATCAACAAAGTGGTTTTGCTGTTCCAACTTTGTCTAGGACATAATAGAATGATGTGTCAAGATTTTTAGGCACATAAATGCAACATCTATGCGATATTTATAAGTAAGTGCTAAGGATACCTTCTAACTAAGAGAAACTTTGTCCCTAAAAAAAAAAAAAAAAAATCTAAGAGAAACTTTAAGCTAGCCAGTTGTCTTTTAGTTCAATCCTGAAAGCTTATTGCAATTTTACAGCACTC
Source organism: Lithocarpus polystachyus (assembly GCA_033629205.1). Classification (NCBI taxonomy): domain Eukaryota; kingdom Viridiplantae; phylum Streptophyta; class Magnoliopsida; order Fagales; family Fagaceae; genus Lithocarpus; species Lithocarpus polystachyus. The sequence continues at coordinate 7,801,720 of CM066163.1, read as the reverse complement.
TCTATACTTATTACGTGAGAAGCGGGTAATTATTGAGTACTCCAAGAGAAACAAAAATGTGTAGTCTTTCCACTCACATAACTATAGGTCTCACTAATTAAATTTATGGTGGGTCTCACAATTTATATGAGATGGGGGAGTATGCATTTATGGCGCTCCTGGAGTATTCAATAATTTTTCCGTGTGAGGCAAAAAAGAATAATAAACATTAAGTGAAATTAAAGCTTAAAATTGATGGATGATATATTTTATATAGTAATTCTAGTTTGCATCTCACCATATAAAACACAATGAATATAGGGATACAAAAATTTTATAACATTTTTATTTTATTATTGATAACTTGATTTATTGTGGTTGGTATATTATAGAAATGATGTTAATGGTGGGTTTATGTTAAAATGACGTTTCAATCACAATTTATCAAATTAACAAATTGCAAAAATAAATTGTTTTTCTAGTATTGCCCTATGAAAAAAGTGTTAAGAAGTTGTGAAAGGCAAGTAGTTTTTATTTGAGATGTTAGAGAAGGGTAGAAGAGGGAAATATACAATTGTGTTTTTCTTGTGTTTTTTCTCCTATGTTTTTTTCCTTGATTCGGAAAGATTATTGATATTTGATGGTTCCAAGGAGAAAATATCTAAGTTCTACCAAAATTCACTCACTTTTCTTGTTTCAAACCAAACAACCAAAATCATCATTTTCTCCCCACTTTTCTTTCATTTAATTTCATTATTTTCGATAAAACAGAGTGTAAGAGTTGTCTACATTATGAGAGTTTCTCCATTAAACCAAACAACCATAATCATCATTTTCTCCTCATTTTTCTTTCCTTTATTTTAGACCTTTCCGTTAAAATAGAGGGTAAGAAGCGTCTACATTTTGAGAATTTCTCGCCTGAACAAAAAACAAACGACCAAAATCATTATTTTTTCCATATTTTTCTTTCATTCATTTTCAATTTTTCCGATAATATAGAGGCTAAGAGGCGTCTACATTACGAGAATTTCTCCCCCGAACCAAAACCCAACTATTAAAATCATTATTTTCTCCTTATTTTTCTCTCATTCATTATTAGTCTTTTCAATAAAAACAGAGTGTAAGAGCGTTTATACCATGAGAATTCAAAGATGGATAGCTGTCTTTTTTAGAAGAACACGATGATAGTAGAAATTAGTACCACTAATTGACAAAAAATCCAAATACCAATGATATGGATAATGGAGGTTACAACAGACAAGCCGGCATTATAGACTCTGGGTAACAATACTTACGTATTTGCGGTGACGTGGCTGTCAAACAGTGGTTGTTTGATTAACGATCCCAAGCCAACATCTACAGTATAGGATTGAATCAACGTACACAGGTGGCAGAAACAAACGAACCACTGAAAAATGAAAGCGACAGAAAAACAACCATCCTAGGGTCTGGAGTCAGCCTAGGTACGTGGCGACTACTTGACATGTCTTGAAAGTTGTTAAAACACCTGTCACTATCTTGTAACCAATATTAAGGATATTGTAGTTGATACCATAGCAATATACGGTTAAGGTTAAAAATTTTAAAAATAAATTTCCAATCACAACTATTAAATTAAAAAAAATAAAAAAATTTAAAGTAAAAAAATAAAAGAGGTAAAAATTAACGTTAGTAGATATGGTATAATTTGCATCCGGCGCAGTATCCTAGTTATTGCACCGATCCAAATCCGTTCCTTTCATATATGCACACGGACGGTTCAGTGCTATTTATGGAAAAACGTAAATAGCTGACTTGGTTTTTTTGATCTCTCGGTAGGATAAGATTTTTTCGTTTCCTTTTTGGGAATACCAATTCAATGTATTTTCCCATCCAAAAAAAAAAAAAAAAAAAAATCAATGTATTTTGAGGCAAGCAACGTCATCAAATCTAGAAAACCTCCAAATATAACGTACTTATGCACTTATTTTTGATGCCCTCGAGGTCTTCTTTTTTATATAATCTAGAAAAAAAGTGTATAGGCACAAAAAAAAAAAAAAAAATCATTTTAACTTAGTAAATTGTTAACAATATATAAAAAAATGATATTAATTAGTGATGAATTTATATAAGAATTAGTAAAAGTTTTTTTAACTAAATTATTGTGAAAATTATAGTAAAATTTCTAGAAAACATAATTTCTAAATGGAAGAATGAACTTGGCAACAATGGTTAGCTTTAGAATCGAAAATAACAAAAATAAAACTTTTGAGGGAGAAAAAAAATTATGATTGACCTAAAGTTAAAGAGTGTAACTTGAATTTTAATCTTGAAATTATTTTATAAAAGATTAATATTTTTTGGCCCTCAAAGTTTATGTAACTCCTCAAGAATTATGATGGGCCTAAAGATATTTCAAAAAATGGAAAAATCAACTGGCCTATACCTATGACACTCATCCTAAAATAATATTTTTTAAATAAAATTTTTTAAAATTTTTTAAAAGTCTTGTATTTTAACTGATTAACATATTCATATATTTTCCAGCAAATACAACTAAAGTTTAAAATTCCTTATCTCCCAACTATCAAATTATCAAAAGGAAATTCCCAAGACTTAAACAAATGCCACAACATCATTTGCGTCAACTTTTTTGATTAGTTTTGTCACTTCATTACGAGCCTCTAGTTACTCAAGTTTCTTGACCCCATCTATAGCATTGGCTAGGGCAAGATCTGGTCTCTTTCTATAATTTTATTTTCTCCTCTCACCCATTCTTAATTTCAGAAAAGTCAAATGTTGTATCACTTATTTTCCTAGCTACAAAATACTTAAATTTTAAGACGTAAATATGTATTATTTTTTACCATTTATTTATTTTCCTCTAATTTGATTCATTCATTTCAAGTATATGAATAATTTTTTAAAATCATAGTATAAAATTTTATCAGCACTCAGCATATTTGAAAGTTCATATATATGGGTTTTTTTTTAAATTTTTTTTACATCATTTTTAATATTTTAATATTTTATCATTCAATTGAAAAAATGAATTAGAGGAAAAGAGATTTGAACATTGTTTCTCATCATAAAAGAGACTGAACAATATCATTGAACTAAATGCTCTTGGTGAGAGTTTATATAGCTAAGAGAACATGAAACAAATTATTTCATTTTTTTTTTTTTTGTTAATTGAATATAATATTGAGTAGTTGTGAGTTGTGACATGGTCGGATTGACAGTGTTATTTTGTGCTAAACAGTATCACTGAGCTAAATGTGCCTTGAAGCTTTATTTAGCTAGGAATCCATAACAAAGAAATGTATCTCCATGGGATCTTCCACTTTTCCTTTGTCTTTGGTAACATGATGCTATCTTTTGCCTCCAACCATTCATTGTATTGCCTGAAAACAGAAAATGTCAATTATGGCGCTAGCTAGGGTCTTGGTTGGAAAAATCACGCTTGAACCATTTGCAGATACATATATAATAGAATGATTAAGAAAGATAAAACGTTTTCATCCCTTCTTTTTCTCTTTTTGCCTAGGACAAAATGATATCCTCCTTTAACCCCAGATTCCACTATATCCTTAGAAATCATAAGGTGAGAGTCAGAGCCCTAACAATTCAGGCAAAGGGGTTGCGACGTTAGAGGTGTCTATTGATTTTCATATACAAATCAGTTTGCCCACTAAACATGTCACAAGAGAGTGTGATCCAAACTCCAAACTGATAAAATGTTTGTCTTTTCTGCAAGAGCCAAGAGGCCCTTATATTCAGAGTATTGGATCTTATGCAAAGATGATAACATTTAAGGAAAATACTAATAAATTTTACTACATAACTTACAAATTCATTGGTAGTGTTATTTCAACAATCTAAAAAATAAATATTAAATTACTTTTTTGTAATTAGTGACACAATTCTCATAAAGCTTAGGTAGTGAAATTTGTAATAATATCTTTAACATTGCTTTTGACTATGATTTATGACAAAAATCTATACCTCTCATTGATCTTGGACCCTTGGATTTACCCTGCACAAAAATTCTAAAGGTGGACCATGATAAAACCTATTCCACAAGCTTCAAATTTCTATTTTCAAATTGCGGTTGCAGAACTTTGTTGATATCTCACTCTGAGTGTCTAGGAGCCAAGAAGAAATTTAAATAAAAACATCTAGAATTTGCAACCAAGCAAGACTTTTGATATATGGTTTATTTATAATTGTTATGACTGTCCATTTCGCTAATTAGTAAAGGAGCAGCTACTATTTCCACAAGTTTAAAGTGGTTGGGATATTTTGATCCTTATTTTCATTATAAACAGGGTCTTCGGGTCTCCAACCGTTTTGTTGATAAGATAAACAACAATTCAATACAAGTAAAGAAAGTTTCACCTTGCTAGAATTGAAGAAATTTACTCTTGAAGTTTAACCAACAGATCATGCTCTTCCTCATTGAGCAAAAAGCAAAGCTTATCATAGCCTAGGCAGCCAAAATCTTTTCATGTTTTCTTAAAATGAAAGCCAATCAAAGTGTGTATAATTCCATTTTTTTTGGGGGGCAACTCTAAGTAATTGCAATCTCATTATCTTTGAGAGCAATATTATAGGTAGAAAATTTTCTAAAACTTTTTAAATAATTTATTATTATCTTTTTTTTTTTTACAAAATAGAAATTCTAATATAGAATAATTTAAGTGTATATATGTGTGAAACTCCTCTTTGGAGACTTGAACTCCGGCCCTTGCCCTCTACACCCCACAAGCACTTATACTTGTAGAGTGATAATCGCACCAAAGATGTGGTAGTGGTTTTAATAATTTATTAAAATATTGATAATTACTATATTACATGGTCATATTGATTACTACACAACTTTTATTTTTTACACTCACAACAGACCAAGTCAATCTTGGTACAAATTTTGCTTCACTATAAATATTGTATTTATTGTTTCTTTAAACAATTTATAACCATTTTGCTTATTTGCAATTCACTCTTTCACAACTTAATTGACCCCAAGATTAGCTTACAACCCAACAAGAACTGTTTTTTTTTTTTTTTTTTTTTTTTGAATATTTGCAATTCACTCTTTCACAACTTAATTCATGCCAAGATTAGCTTTGAAAAACCAACAAGAACAGTTTTAATCATTATATGCAATTCACTCCTTGACAACTTAATATATCCCAAGATTAGCTTGAAAACCATCATCCACTCAATTACAACAACTGCCCCAACTAATCAAACCACATTAAGTCTAGAGCCACCAAAAAAAATGTATGAAAAAAATTGTCATTGGTTAGTAAATAGTAATATTAATAATAAAATTTGCCAGCTCATTAGCTACACAGATATTATTAGAAAAATTACTGTTTATGTGACATGTCATAATGAATAATGCTAGAGATACAAATTATTTTACAAAATTTTTTACAAACTGCTGATGTGGTGAATGATTATTGATAAATGAAAAAATGATATTAATAGTGAGTCTAAATAAAAATTAATAAAAAATTGGCCACATCAACATATTTACAAAATACTGTAATATAATTTGTTACTGTAACGTTACTTGAAAGAATTACTCATAAAACAAACAGTCATACATGCTATTCTTAATATGGGACCCGGCCTTTCAGGAATCAAAACAAACCCAATCATCCTCACACATGTCAACATTGCACCGTCCCTATCTTCTCTGCCGTTCAATCCTCATACTATTTATATATATAGACTCTCACTCTTCGCCCGCCTTTCCTTCTTTCATATTATCCTTCTTTTCCTCTCAACCATCCCAATCTTTCACCATTACTTTTTCTTTTCCATTTCCAGTCTCTTAAACCATTTTTTTCTCTTCAATTTCAACACTTTTTTTTGTGTTGTATTTTTCCTTCTTCATCTTCCTAAATGTTGGGATTTGCAATGCGAGATATTAAAGAAGGAGGCCCCGATGGAGGAGGTGCTCCAATGTTGTACGCCAACACAGCCAGAACGACTAGCTTGTCGAGGTCGAAGTTTGGAACCGTCTTGCATTCTGATCCTAATATCTCATCTTCGACAAACAACGTCGATGATGATTTCCCAATGCGTAACAGCAGTGCCTCCCTAAACCTATCTGCTTGTTATGACCCGAGTCGAATGAGCGGTGAGGGTTCTCCTATGACAATGTCACCATGGAACCAAACTTCACCTTTTACCAAATCAGCTTGGGCTAATTTCGACGAAAACGTTCCTCAAAACGCTCTCATCGGCTCACTGGTTCGCGAAGAAGGCCATATTTATTCGTTAGCCGCGTCCGGTGATCTCTTGTACACTGGCTCAGACAGTAAGAACATTCGGGTCTGGAAAAACCTCAAAGAATTCTCGGGGTTCAAAGGGAATAGCGGTTTGGTTAAAGCTATTATACTTTCCGGGGAAAAGATTTTCACGGGTCACCAAGATGGGAAAATTCGAGTTTGGAAAGTTTCTCCAAAGAACCCAAGCGTTCATAAACGAGCTGGGACTTTACCGAGTTTGATGGATATCTTCAAAAGCTCGATCAAACCTAGTAACTATGTCGAAGTGAGACGACGTCGTACTGCTCTATGGATCAAACACACGGACGCGGTGTCGTGTTTGAGTTTGAGCGAAGACAAACTGTTTCTGTATTCGGCTTCGTGGGATAGGACTATTAAGGTTTGGAAAATCGACAACTCAAAGTGCATCGAATCGATTAACGCTCACGATGACGCCGTTAATTCTGTTGTGGCCAGTGCCGAAGGGTTGGTTTACACAGGCTCAGCTGACGGAACCGTTAAGGTTTGGAAAAGAGAAGTTAATGGCAAGGTTATGAAGCATTCTCTGACTCAGAAACTGTTGGAGCAAGAGTGTGCTGTCACGGCGTTAGCCGTTAACGCCTCCGGTTCGGTTATGTACTGTGGGTCCTCTGACGGAATCGTTAACTTTTGGGAACGGTGTGAGAAGAAACTATCACATGGGGGTGTCCTCAGGGGACACAAATTGGCTGTACTATGTCTCGCGGCTGCAGGGAACTTGGTGCTGAGTGGTTCAGCTGATAAGACCATCTGTGTGTGGAGGAAAGACGGCGTTATTCACACGTGTCTTTCCGTTTTGACGGGACATAATGGGCCCGTTAAGTGCTTGGCTATTGAGGAGGATCGTGAGCCGTCCAATAATGGTGATCAACGGTGGATTGTTTATAGTGGGAGTCTTGATAAGTCTGTGAAGGTTTGGTGTGTTTCTAGTTTGGCTCCTGATTTGAATCTGATGGTTATGAGGCAACAACAGCAGCAACAACAACAACAGTATCAGTTTCAGTTTCAGCAACAGCAGAGTCTGAATCAGAACCATAGTCATAATCAGAATCATAATCATGATTATGATCATAATCAAATGGTTTTTGATGCGGATTCAGTGCCATCTGATGGGAGTTTCTCCTCTACAGGCAAAGTTAGCATGACCAAGAAGCACTGATGATCCCAACAACAACTACCTTTGTGGTCCCTTGAGATCCCGGTAAATCATATCCACGTGTCGAGGATATATTTTGTGAAATTTTTATTTTGTGTAGACGATACATATAATATTCTTCTTATATCAGGTGAATCCCAAATAGTATGGGAGTTACTTTCTTGTGAGATAGATGTTATATAATCGCTTAGTTGAATTTGAAACCCAAAAAAAAAAAAAAAAAAAAAAAAAAAAAAAAAAAAAAAACCAAAAATTGCAACTTGTGATACGTGGATTTAAGGCAAGTGGATGTTGGGGTTAGAGGTAGTTATGTTGAGGGTTTGCCTACATGGAAGGGAAGAAAGATTATGAGGGATTGATGTTATTTTTAAATGGATTTGGAAGATTGTGTGGGTGTGGATTGAGATGGATGATATGTATATTTTATGAGTGGGAATGAATTAAAATTAATATATATTTTTTGCTTTCTACGTGGTTATTGGGATTCCTTATTATTACTTTTTGATGAATTGATTCCTTATTGTTATTTGCTAGTACTATTAATTGTTTAGTAGGATTTGGTCTTTGAGATAGCTCAAAGCTTTCTTAGGTGCCTCTAAATTAGTTCTTGTTTGATTAATTTCATTGTTCTCCTCATTATTCAGTGCATATTGTGCCCTTCTCATAAGATGATGTATTCTCACCCTTCTTTTGATTTTGTCATTGTAGTGAAAATAATAATAATAATAATAATAATAATAATAATAATAATAATAATAATAATAAATTTGAACTCGAACTTTTTACCAACTTTAAGATTGCTTTGCGTGATTGTAACGTTGAGAGGAAAAATTTGTTGGAGTGAACTATGTAATCTTTATCCTGAAATCATTCTAATCTGGGTGGTTGGGAAGACAGTGTGAAATGCTTATGTTTAGATTCTTCAGACCAAGATTGACTGGTTGAACAGGCACATTACAACAACTTTTTCTGTCTTTAGACTTCAGTTACTTCATTGATATATTTCCCCTACCTATGTTGTTTTTACAATCCTATAATCATCAGCTTATTGATTGATTCAAACAAGGTAAGGTCTTGAAGTACATTTGACGCAAAGCACCATTGTGGAACATGGATGACCATTCTCTTCTAGGTATACCACCGACCCAACACAACTATAAAACTTAAAGGCTTGGCAAGGCGCACTCGACACTGTTGGTCTCATTCTTGGCAAAGATTTAAAAGAAAGATCAAACAGTTTTAGAACTGGTAATCAAATTACATTGAGTATTCGTTAAATATTTAATTATAAGTTCAAGGCTCAATTCTATTGCCACGGATTTGATCATATTTGCTTTTGGATGTTTTAGTCTAAAGCATGAGTTTACTCTGAGGTGCTTAGAGTATGCAACTTTTTAGCAATATCAGTTGCAGATAGAGGCAAAGATATATAGGCATTCTTCGGATAATATAACATTTCCCACAACATTTGCAAGATGAAGATAACAATTGACAAGGCTATTTATAGACAGCACAAACTCTCTTAACTCTAAACTGCAATCTAACACCTCTCTGTGTAAGTTTGTCACACTGCAATAAATCAACTACTATGAGAAACCACACATGGTCTGTTGCATAAGACATCTTGATTGTAAGTTATTATTAAAAGTTTGATGGGCATGCAACATGCTTGTATCAGTGTGTGGAAGATTATTTGAGGTCACTACAAAAAAATGGGGCTATCCCAGCGTTTTCAAAAGCGTTGGGATAGTCCCAAAATTCCTATCCTGCCGTTTTTTTTCCCAGTGTTTCAAACCGTCGCGTTTGGACTGTCGAGATAGGGTCACGGGACCTGTACTAGCGCTTTTCAAAAGCGGCGGGAAAGGGCATGTCCTATACTAGCGCTTTTGAAAGTGCTGGTATAGGCCTTTTAAATTATGTTCATTCAAGACTTATACTATCGCTTTGCATAGGGCCTTTTAAAAAAAAAATTTAAATTTTATAGCACCTAAAATGTACCTACAATACATATTTTCCAATACATATTTTATAACACCTGTAATGTACCATAATTCATATTTTCTAATAGCAAATACAATACCACATTAAACCAACAAACTAAATATATTTACTTATAATTATTTGCAATAGCAAATACAATATTTATAGATGATGAAAAATCTTCAAATGTTGAAAAATCTAAACTTAATCATGGGTAATAATCAAGAATATCTTCAAATGTTGGGTGTAATGAAGAGCCATAATTTTGTTCAAACTCAGACCACATATCCCTAGATTTGATTTTTTGGAGCAAATATATATCCATGTCCTCACTTTCTAACTCATCCAACTCAATCTTCCCCTCCAATACTTTCACTACTTGTCTCATACTTGGTCTTGCACTTGGGTCAGGATAGGAACACAACAAGCCCAAGTGAAGCACCTTCTCCACTTCCTCCTCATCAAACCCACCTCTAGCCCTAAATCTCTCATTAAGGGCATTAAGTAATTGTCCTTATACCATAAATTGCCATGCCCATTCTTCCAAAGGAGCCATACATATACTTATCGATGATGAAAAATATGAACTTAATCATGGGTAATAATCAAGAATGCCTTGAATTTGACTCCATAGCTGATGTTGAAAAAGATTTAAAATGGTAGACCACTCCAATCACCTAGGAACCTAGTGTTCACGAAACTAAAAAATATAAGTTTAAGTCAAGCTAGATCCATACTTGGTCTGCCTGGGGCTAATCACTGAATACACCAATGCATGAGTATTAGTCAGGCAGCAATAGATAAAAAGTAAACTTAGATGATCACACAAAAGATGGAATTATTAAGGAAATTTTAGTGAGAATGACTAAATTATGACTAATAATTATAGCACAATAGGAACAACACAATCAACACTTCCAATATAAAATACACCGCCTTATATCTCCATGCAAGCCACTCGCTTGCTCCAAATCAACAACCCACCACAGCAGAATATTTGAATTTACTAAAAGAAGATAAAATAAATTCACACATAGTTGAACAACAATATCACAACATTCACAAGACAATTAACACTCCCACTAATGAAAAGTAGACCATCTTATATCACCATGCAAACCACCTGCTTGCTTCAAACCAACAATCCACCACAGTAGAAATTTTAACATATAATTATTGACTAATAGGGTATTATGAAGTAGATTTTACTCACCCTTTAACAATTCATTGGTTTGCTCCTAGAAAGAGGAACTCAAACTTACAGCAAGCTGTTAAGCTTGCAAAATCTAAGTCTAAATTATATACTAAGATAACTTAAAAGACATAAATCAGGTGACTTCACGTCCAAAATCATGTAAAAAGAGGAGAACTACTAAACTAAGTACATTGAGAGAACAAACTATAAACTAAAATAGGGAGAGGTGTGTAAAGATATACAAACCAAATGATAAGCTCCAATATTTTGCTAGTTTGCATTTGTTCCACAATAAACATGAGCTATTTAATAATTTAATCATACGTAGTCAGAGAATGAGAGGTTAACTTATTAGTTACCACCTGGCTTTGCTCCACAAGAGATGCCAAAGATATTGCAGTAGCCACCAAATGTTTAATCTAGCAATTTAACAAATCCAACAGTCATAATTGAGTTTTTTTTTTATTTTAATAAAAAACACAATGAAAAAATAAAATAAAATTATCAACTAAATTGAGTGGAAAGATTAATGCATAGAAGCATTGTTAAAGGTGCTTGCTTGATTCATGTTTGAAATATTGATAAATTAGACGTGCCATAGCAGACTTGTAGTTCTAGTTGTAGTTGTTGCTCTCTCTCTCTCTTTCTCTCTTGGGATATATATTGATAAATGATGTATCTAAAATCTTGCACTCTCTTACACTATGCAAGTATTTTTACTTAAAAAAAAAAAAAAAGACAGCAAGAAGTTAAGAGCAAAACTCACTCATCAATTCAAAAGGAATAAAAATGGTAGAAATAATTGCATTGTCAAATTGCAAAGGCATGTTACATATTAAATAATAGTATTTATACATTATTGTCATTCAGGTCAATTCAGATTGTTATTTGGAACCAACTGTTTGCAAATGTTAGCTATATTTGTAGTACTAATATACTTGGTCAGCGCAACATTAAGCACTCAAAAAACAAAATTCAACGAGTTAGGCCCACTTCGGACGAAATGGTTGGCTAAGATACCAGACATGAATTGACATAGATGAATGTAAGCCTTTAGTTTGACAGAAATGCCCTGCAAAGTACCATATTGGCAAAAAAGAGGGGGGGATATAAATATATATATATATATATATATATAACGCAGCCAAGGCTAGATACTCAATAAGGATGGTGAGACAAGGACATTTGACCCATAACCTAAAAACCTACTAATAAAAGAAACGGCTACATTTTAGGCCATGAAATGAAAGGACTAAAATCAAAAAACCTTTCAGTTATTAGTACTGAATGCCTTAGCCTTTTCACATCTCAATTACGTCAACATGTAACTAAAAATCATTGAAAGAACTCTTACAAGAAGACCTTACCACAATCGAATGCAATAAAAGGCTTCAATTTTATCTCTTCTTCCTGAAAAATAATCAACAAATAAAAACTAAGTAATTGGTAAAACTTAACGACTAAAACAAGATTGTAGTTATGGGTTAAAAAAACTTCACACTAAACTTGCAGAAGAAGTACAGTAGAAGCAATAATACAAATGAACTTAGTAATATCATAAATAAGGGTGAAAAGTACCAACTCATCACTCATACCTTCACCCTCAGTTTCTTGGCTTGCTTAGATACATGACGTTGAGAAAGCTTCCTACTTTGCTGTCACTAAACACAAGTAAAACTATAGAGGTAAAGAAACAAAATTTGCAGGCATAACTAAAGTGGACATCACTTAGATATTCTTCATGTGATTAAGAAATTTTCCCAATTAAATCAAGGTATAAAAGTGTCAAAGACCCAACATCCACATGAATAGACAAGCTCTTAAAGCAAGCACTAAAAAAAAATATAGTTTGTTTATCAAATTAGCATTGCAAAAAAAATTAAACTTGTATCTGATAATTAAAAAAATTAATAAAGCGCACACACACACACACACACACACACACACACACACACACAAACCTAGTAAATTTCGATTCCCTGCCAGCAATTTTCCCATAATGAAAACAGTATGAATCGGCAGCCCTGGTCCAAACTCAGCTTCCTCCACATACTTCCAGAATTTCCATTCTCCACCATCAGTTACCTCAAACCCCACTTGTTCCAATACCTATAAATATCCCAAATTCACTACTGTAAAAATCAAAGCAACTCACATGTTCTTTGCATTGTTAAAAAATAAAATACAGCTAAATTTTACACACTTAAGGTTTAACTTCTCACTAAATGCTAACCCAAATCCATTATTAGAAAAAAAAAAAAAATTAAGGGTCAACCCGTTTATGACCCAAACCCATTAAGGCCCAACCCTAATCCAAAAAAACCTGTGTCGGGTTCGTGTTGTGTTCGTGGGTTGGGTCGAACATTGACACCCCTATACATAAGTGATATACTTAAGTAAACAAATTAAGTATTCCTACAACATTACCAGTACACTACAAACACAGATACCATGAAGCCCACAAATCACTTAATAGATATGTATACTATTGCTAAATCTCATGTCTTAAGCTCTAGTCACTTAAATTTTAAAATATTAAAATATATCAATTTTAACAAATTAAAAAACATAAAAAAAAAATTTAAATCATTATGGGAGAGGGAAGCTTTAGGCTGAACCCTCAACAACTCATAATGAATCCAAAAGACAAGATAAGGCCACAACACACAAACACACGCACTAAAAAATTTCACCCCTTAATTGGTTCCTGCAAGAGCCAATTAAGAGAAAATAAAGGAAATGACAACAAAAGTCTGACTGAGGCTTATCTTTCTTTGTCATAAATTATAAATAAATAAATAATAAAAAAATGCCCCTAAAGTGTAAATGACCAAAGTACAATAAAATCTTAAAAAATAATTAAAATACCCAAAAGCCTCTAAAATTACCAAAATAAGCACGAAACCTACAAAATAACCAAAATACCCCCCAAAACCCCAAAAAAATTACCAAAATATCCTCAAACCCAAAAAATGACCGAAATACCCCTAAAACCTAAAATTACAAAAATACCCCCAAAAACCCAAAAAAGACCAAAATACCCCTAAAACCATAAAATGACCAAAATACTTCCGAAATCTAAAAATGACCAAAATACCCCTAGAAACCCAAAAAATGTCCAAAATACCTCCAAAACCTAAAAAATGGCCAAAATATCCTGAAACTTATAAAATGACAAAAATGCCTCTTAAACCTGTAAGTCGATAAAAATACACCTTAAACCTGAAAAGTTACCAAAATCTCCCCTAAAACTAAGAAATGACCAAAATACTCCCTAAACATAACAAATGACCAAAATACCCCCTAAACCCCCTATTTTGATAATTTTAAAGGTTTTGGGTGTATTTTTTTTATCTTATAGGATTAGTGGTATGTTGGTCATTTTAGATATTTTGAGGGGCATTTTGCACGTTTTATAGGTTTAGAGGTATTTTGGTCGTTTTAGGGGTTTCGGGGTATTTTTGGTAATTTTAGAGGTTTTAGGCTTTTTGTGGCCATTTTTGAGGTTTTGGGTTTATTTGGGTCATTTCAAAGGTTTAGGGGTATTTTCGTCATTTTATAGGTTTGAGGGTATTTTGATCATTTTTTAGGTTTAAGGGGTATACTGGTCATTTTTTAGGTTTAGGGGGGTATTTTAGTCATTATATAGTTTTAGGAGGATATTTTGGTCATTTTAAAGGTTTCAGGATTATTTTTCCTCAATTTTTAGCCTTCGAGGGTATTTTAGTCATTTTTAGGTTTCAAGGTTATTTTAATCATTTTTTAGGCTTCCAGGTTATTTTGGCCATTTTGTAGGTTTCGGGGGTATTTTGGTCATTTTTTAGGTTTCAGAGGATATTTTGGTCATTTTTTGGATTTTAGAGGTATTTTGGTAATTTTTAGTTTTGGGGGTATTTTGGTCATCTTTTTGGTTTCAGGGTTGTTTTAGTCATTTTTTGGATGTCAGGGGTATTCCGATTATTTTTAGGTTTTGGTGGTATTTTGGTCATTTTATCGGTTTTAGGAGTATTTCAGTCATTTTTGTGTTTTGGGAGTATTTTGGTAATTTTTATGTTTTGAGGGTATTTTGGTCATTTTATAGACTTTGGGGGTATTTTGGTCATTTTTTTGGATTTTGGGGGTATGTTGGTAATTTTTAGGTTTTGGGGGTATTTTGGTCATTTTTTTGGTTTCAGGGGGTATTTCAGTCATTTTTTACGTTTCGGGAAGATTTCGGTAATTTTTAGGTTTTGGGAGGTATTTTGTTCATTTTTTTTGTATTCGGGAGATATTTTGGTCATTTGATAATTAACAACTCCCTATAGATGATTTTTACAGGTTTTAAGGTTATTTTGATCATTTTTTAGGTTTCAGAGGTATTTTGATAATTTTTTTGGGGGTATTTTAGTTTTTTAGGTTTTGAGGGTATTTTGGTCATTTTCTAGGAATTTAAATTTTGTGTTGTTTATTTAAATTTTAAATGGGTATTAGTGGGTTTTAGTGGGTATTAGTGGGTTTATCCATGAAGACCCATATAATTAAATAACCAAAAATACACTATAGGTGACCTATCCTAGCGTTTTTGGAGCGCTGGAATAGGTTGACCTTATTCCAGCGCTTCCAAAAGCGCTGGGACAGGCCTATCTTCATAAGAGAATAGGGAGACTTGTCCCAGCGCTTTTGGAAGCGCTGGAATAGGGTCCACCTATTCCAGCACTTTCAAAAGTGTCGAGACAAGTCTCTCTCCATACGGGAATGGAGAGACTTGTCCCAATATTTTTGAAAGCGTGGGTCCACCTGACCTAGCGCTTTCAAAAGCGTCGGGATAGGCATCTCTCCATAAGGGAATGGAGAGACCTGTCCCAGTGCTTTTGGAAGCGCTGGAATAGGGTCCACCTATTCCAGCGCTTTCGAAAGCGCCAGGATAGGTCTTTCCCAAAAGGGAAATCAGTCACCCTATTCGAGCGTAATATGGCTTCCTATATTAGCGTTTTTGAAAACCGCCGCTATAGGGTTTCCTATACCAGCGCTAAAGCGCTGATATAGGCTTATCTATTACGGTGGTTTTAAAAAACACCGGGAAAAAAATGCTGGGATAGGATGATTTATTTGTAGTGAGTTGAGCGGTCAACATGTGAGTTTCAATCGAGTTATGAATATTTGTGCACGCCAGACTTGTTATTAAGGCACTGTGTGACTCACTGTGAGTGATTGATCTTGTCAGAGTCCTAGCTGCTTATGCAGTAACAAGAATGCTGGCACACTCTTGTGATATTGTTTTTGGTGTATCTGAAAAAAAGTGTTTGATATTAAACAAGTTCAAGTTTTAAATGTTCTTTAGTAGAAGTGAAGTTGTTTGGGGCTACAAATATATTTGTTCAATGGAGTCGTCAACCCAAGCTGTTGATTGTTGCTCTTTTTGCGAAGGCACATAGCAGATTCAATGCTCTGAACCTAAGGAAAAGGTAACCCTCCTCTCAAGTTACAATTGAATTTATTTAGCCTGCTTATTTAGGTGAACTGATTGAGAAAATTATCTGACATATATGAGGACTTAAACTATAATTCCTATTAAACAGTGAAGATGATAAAAAAATGACATGACAGCTGTAACAAAATGTAATCTATATATTTAAGTGGATAATTGCCATATGCTGCCTACTCACCAGTTAAAAAACAATCCATTTCAACTATACATGTAATTAGAAGTCCTCTCATCCAAAAGCCAACCAATTGTTCAATGTGAGAGCCTACGTGAATGCTTTCTCTTCAGTTCAGGTTGTCTAAATGAGCTGATACCACCCAAATGGCCACTTCTACACCCGACTGTGTTCAAGTCTAAACCCAGAGGAACCAAATCTCCTCCTTCTAGAACTCTGAGAACCTATAATAAAGAGAATGGTTTTCAACTTAAACAACTTGTCTATCCAGAAAATGGGGTACAACATTTAATCATGAAGATAAGCACTAAACATTAAGGAATAAGAATTGGAATCAAGAGGGAGAGACAAGAAACCTTTGACATTGGGGGTCTGGACTCAGGATCTCGACGTAGGCACAAGGAAGCAGCTCGACACATTGCCTCTAATTGATGAGGGAAGTCAAAGGATGGTTCACAGGCCAAGCATGGATCCAGTAAATGATAGTTATTTGCTATAACATGGCCTGGTTCTAATGAGGCTAGTGGGTGGAACCATTCAGACAGGAACTGCTGTCTCTCTATATATTGCAGCTCATCCATTCTTTTACCCGTCATTAGCTCTAATAAAATAACACCAAATGCATACACATCAACTTTATTTGTAATTTGTCTACCTTCCAAGTATTCTGGTGCCAGGTACCTGGTTCAGACATATTCAGCACCATTAATTTTTTTTAGGGTAAGTAATTCAACATCATTAAAAATCAGATTAATTAAGCATGTTAATAGTTTCTTTACATATCTAGGAATGCATCTAATTTGATTATGTCAATTTTAAGCAACATTTTGGATGCCTAGCAGAAGAATATGTACCCCGAAGTTCCAATAACTTGATCCTCAGTGCTGATATCCCATTCAGAGTGCCACCTAGCAAGCCCAAAACCAGCAATCTAACAATCACAAAAAAAAAAAAAAAAATTGATCAGAGAAATAACTGCTTATTCTATAAACATTAACAGAGTCAATATTGATATAGTACCAGGGGCTCAAATTCGTGGGTTAGGAGGATATTGTTGGGTCGCAGATCTCTGTGCGCTATAGAACCAACTCTGCAGTCCTCGTGAATATATCGTAAGCCCCGTGCCGTCCCTATTGCTATCTTTAGCCTTGACTGCCAATCTAAAAGGGTTGTGTTGTTTCCTGTCAGCCACAGACGAATATTAAACTATCATGACCTGAACTTTTATTGAAAGCCATATAACATCAATAAAGAATGTTCAACAAGTCCATGGAAGTGAAAGGAGCCATTTCCTATGTTTTATAAGCCAATGCTCTTTGGAAAAAATATAAGAACATAGAAAAGAGAAAATAGATTGTACCATTTAAATGGAAGTCCAAGGATCCATTGCATATGTACTCATAGACCAACACTCTCTTCCTTTCCTCAATGCAAAACCCAATCAACAACACAACATTTCTGTGTTGTGCACAGCTCAATATCCGCACTTCCCTGCAGAAATCAGAATGTGATTGAGAGCCACCAAACTTTAATCGCTTAACTACAACAGCCTGGCCATCTCTCAGCATGCCCCGGTGAACTGTACTGAAACCACCTTCTGCTAAGAAATTTATATCTGAGAACCCGTCTGTAGCTTCCTCTAGCTCTTTGTAAGAGAAATGTCTTGGAGGTTTTCCAAAAACAGGTGCTTTGTGTTGACATTGTGAACATAAAGGAGGAGGTATTGAACAATTTCTACCAATTGAAACGGCATCCCTGATACTTGAGTTTGTAGTGTGGTCTTCCTGACTTATTTGGTCGATGCTGGCTCTATTACTCCCCATATCTTGATCAGAGTCGACAAACTTATCAAGTAGACTTTTGGAAGTTGGAGATCTAATTTCTTTAGTTTTTCCATAGTTTTGAGTTGTAGGGGACTTTTCATCAACAAGGTGGTTTTGGGGAATCCAAAGAACTCTCTTTTGATTTCTAGCTAAAGATGGTGTTGGGGGTTTAGACATAGAGGTAAACCTTTGCCCGTTCAAGTCAGGGGTTGACAGTGGGACATTCAGGTCTCTTCGCTTAGCAATCGGCTTGTGAATTCCATTGTGTTGTCCTTCAAAGAGAGGATTTTGTCCATAGACAAGGAGAAGAGAACTCGCTGTGTCATAACTCCATCGTGAACTTTCCCATGTATTTCTTGTGTGGGAAGTACTTGATTCTTCAGGGCTGCTCTGTGGGGTAGAAACCATAGACTGCTTCATTTGATGGCCTTGCAACTTTTCACCATCTATTCCTGGTGTAGAAGTGGCAGAAAAGAAGGGTGTTTGGAGCTCATTTGAGCATCCTAAATTAAGCCTAAGGACTTTAGGTTGACCACCCTTCATTACTACAATGTTGCACTGCAATTCCTCCATGCAACGCTTCCGCTCTTGTTTCAATTTCCTGTTTTCACAAGTCATGTGGTGAACTACTTTTTCAAACCATTTTCAACCATTTGAGAGAGACATGCCTTCATGGTAAATAGTTAGATGGCATACAACAACACAAGTCTATGAAATTATATGGTTTGTTTATTCACAAAACAAGTAGTTAGCAGAAGTTGTAAAGACTGCAGTCCAAAACCAAGTAGAACATGATGTGGAGTGCCTCAATTAGTAACCGTGTATGCATGAAGTTGTTTTAGCTGAGTCTCAGCCATTGTGAAATACAGCATAAGATAACACATTTTTATTGGTTTTTCATTTAGTTGAGTTCACTTAATCTACACCAACTAGTAAAGAGGTCAGAGGCAGTCCCAACTTATGCAGGAATTCACAACAATCATAAATGCTTGAAACTGGAGCTGTAAGAGTAAGGTGAGCTCCAGTGATGTCCGTTACAGTTTAAACCTACCAACCTTATTGATCACATTGGAATAGTGACGCAGGGAGTGTTGATGCAGGACAAATTAGAACGATTCAACAATAATATTAATGAACAAGAAAATAAAAGATAGATCTTAGGAGTCAGCATCTAGGTTTGCTTGGAGTCAGTATTTAGTAAGAAAAAACTAATAGGAGTTGGCCCCTAAGGATGGTTGGAGTCACCACCTACCTCCATACCATTTAGATAATTTCAATTGAAACTTTTATTCATCAAAATAACTTCCTTTGATAGGAGTGTAATAAGGTGCTTATAATAAGAGTGCTAAACCCTAATTCTAATTCTAATTGGCTTGGCAGCTTTATGGTGGGTTTAGAAAATTGGGGCTCCTAGTGGACATGCTTGATATTTCTTTGATACCAAAACTAACACACACAAATCATAATGATTCAACAATAAAAATTAACAAAATGGAAAACAAAAGATAGAATCTAGAAGTCAGCACCTAGAAATGTGAGAGAGACATCATGCTAAGAACACCAAATAATTTTTCACTTGGTGTTTTTTCTTATGTCTATTTATTTATGTGTATTTTTGTTCATTTTCAAATTTAAAATTTATTTTGCATATAAAAATAACCATACAATTAATAAAATTTTACACAGCCAATGAATCTTATTTAGTTATCAATAAAGGTGAAAATAGGTTATCAACCACAGATTAAATATTAACTTAAAAAAAGAAATAATACTTTTTTTTAATATATATGTTTAATTACTTGTCAAGTACGACCCAGTTGACACCATTGCTCTTTGCTTCAGCAGCCACAGCACCACCAGGCGAACTAGACACCACCTTAATCCTCACTTTAACCTGAAATTAAAGTGTTGTACTTAGTTAATTTTTGAGTCATTATTAATTCTATTATTGTATAAGACAGAAAAGCCCGCCGGGGCCTTCCAATTTTGATGTAGGACCCAGATGGCCATATCTATATGCAGGTCAAACAAACTTTACATTGCACTTTTCTTTAAAGACATGTACAGACTACAGAGTACTTAACGTTTTTTCTTTTCATTTTATTTGTTTACTTTTTGTCCCCTAATTCAAATCATGGATTTCTACTTTATGTACCACAGATAGATATTATATATTTAAAATAAATGAATAAAAACACAAATAAAGTTTGGGTTTAATGTACTAAACTTGTTGCAGTGATAATATATGATCAAAATTAAACACATTTTAAAACAAATTAAACACATTTTAAAACGTGAAATAGGGTTGTACATAAGATAAATAAAACGTAACCGATCAACTTCCCGCATTTTTTGTAATGGAATATACTAAGCATATAAACATTTCGTATATTTTTTTGTGGGAAGTCAAAATTAGTAATTAATCAATGATAATATAATCAACTATAAACTTAATTGTTCATAACGTAAAGCTAAAGATTCTTCTTCTTTTTAATGAAAAGCTATAGATTCCTGGGGTCCGCAAATTTTTTTTTGACTATCTTTTTTATTTGAACTTGTCCATTATGGATCTTGATTCTTGAGTAACATTGTCAAGGCACATGGGTTCCTCTCTACTCTTGCCTAGCTGGCCCTCAAATCATTAACGTATAATGTTCATGCACTAGAAACAGATGATCCAAAATCTTCTAAAACTCTACTGATCATTTGCCAGAGACACAACATATAAGCAAAAATGTTAACAAATGCTTTAAGGGTTAGTGAACCATTTTAGAAAGATATCTTTAAAAAAAAATCAATTAATATTTTGATAATTTTTTCAATTTCTAATAAAAGTGGTATAAAATTTTTTCTAAAATAATTTATTAACAATTTTCTAAAAAATATCCGTGGCCATAAATAAAGCAATCATTTTTTTTTCTTAAATGCTTAAATAAATAAATAAAGCAAAAACAAAAAATCAAGCGAATTGGACAATGACAGGTCAGAAACTACTGTAGTGTATACGAGGAACTGTTTAGGCAAGCCAAAAGCACGTGTTCTTGGTTGTCTAAGTAAAGCCAACGAAACTACACGTCGTATTTCTAGGGTATTAATAAAGGCGGCAAGTGGTAATTTGGTAATTTTATGTAAAGTTAAGTCAGACAGTTACCTCAATTTGGTTGCGAAACTGAAGAGCCATCTGAGAACAAGACTCCGAGATCTGATAAATCTTTTCCGGCAACTTTTCTCGTTGGTTGCTCCCACAGTCTCTTCTAAATAGCGTAAAGTTCCAGAACCTTCTACCTGCGACATTCATCAGAAAAACACCGTCAACAAATTTAACTTCATAACTCAACTAATACTTCCTGATATTAAAACCAGCTGACACTTTCTGATATTTTAAAAAACGCTGGCTTAATTTTGCAATTATTGAATTATTAAAAGAAAAAATTAAGAGAGAGAAGAGATTTACTGGTTTTCTCCTTGGGAATTAAGGCGAGCAAAGTTATGCAATCGCCAGGATGAACGACGTGCGTTAGAGCCCATGCTAATGCAGCCTTTGAAATCACCTTCTCGGCTTTAACGGCGACTAATACTTTTGGCGACGCTCTGTTGTTGGTGGTAGTGGTGGTGGTGGTGGAGCTGCTTTGCCTTTCCCTACCTTCCATCTCTTCT
Source organism: Lithocarpus polystachyus (assembly GCA_033629205.1). NCBI lineage: Eukaryota > Viridiplantae > Streptophyta > Magnoliopsida > Fagales > Fagaceae > Lithocarpus > Lithocarpus polystachyus. The sequence goes on along the minus strand of CM066163.1, from coordinate 7,779,992 downwards.
GGCAACGTTAATTGAGTCCTCGTTTCTCGGGGGGCCTTCTTGCTTTTTCGATGCCTCAGAAATGCGTAGAGACTTTGTTTAGTTTAGCACTACTTGAACTGGCTTTTGGGGCCCAATTATTTATATCAAACCGAACAATCATTTTAAGCATGATTACTTTAGAATCGTGTCTTAATTTGACCACAGAATAAAAGTTAAGTAACATGTTGGGACTTGGTTGTGGGACCCATTTTTAAAATTTTATTTTATTTTTAATTTTGAATTTTTATTCTAACGGTATTGCCAATTTAATCGTGAGGACTTTATGCAATCGTATCTTTTCCTTTTTTGAACAACTTATATTTTTAAGCTTTATATATACTTTAGGTGTGATTTTATAATTTCAAATATTTAAAATTAAATCTTGAAATTTCAAATTCTACAAATTAACCTTAAAAGTTTCATTCAGTTTAAATTGAATACTAAACTTTTAAAAAAGTATCAATTCCAACCCCGATCAAAGTTTGAAACCAAACCCAAAAGGTACAAATAGTTAAAATTGATAAAATTTTAAAAATTTGGAGTTTCATTTGAAACTAACAAAACTATAAACATGTAAGGACTAAGCATAAACATTTAATATGAAACTTTTGAAATTATATGATTTAATTTACCATTTTATATATGTTTCATAAGACTATTTTTCTTTTTTAAAAAGTCAAATTTCTGGAGATTCCAACTTTGTTTAGATAGTTTAATTGAGGGATAAGATGCAAAATTAACATTTGAATTTATAGTATTTTCTTGACTATCGTATAAGAAAAAAGTTAGCATTCAGACTAAAATCATTCGTTCTTGGTTTTGTGTTAATTTTAAACATCCACTTTATTAGATATAGGGCAAATTACAAATTATCAACCAATGGTTTGGCTGAAATTTAAGTTGCTTACTTATGGTTTAAAAGTTCGCACTTTGTCCACTTGAAGTTTGCTCCGTTAAACTTCCGTAACTTACCTTTGTACTTTTACAATTAAAAACACAAAAAATATAACAAAAACATAAAAATCAAGATCTAAAAGTATATTTTTTAAAATTGTGAAACTTTAGCTTAAGAATGCTCTTATCAAATATAACTTTCTTGAAACCAATGCCAACTCACTGCTTACCATATAGAATCACTGAAAAACATAGAAGTGCTTACAACACAGAGATTTTTTCACCAGATTGTAAGGAATACAATGGGGAACTTGCTCTTTCTGGTCAATAATCATTTGCTAAGAATTTTGTGTAAACCTGTTTGTAGGCCATGTTGATAAAAATGCCACTCTAATAACGATAGTCATATATCAAACATTTAGGGATATATTTAGAATAAAGAGAGATGAAATTTACTGTCGGTTAATTTAAAATCTTTTGTGTTAAATAAGTGATATAGATATATTACGTTGGTGTCTTGCTATTGTATAGTCAGGGCCAATCCTTTATTGGGCCTCAGGTATAACGTTTCGCTGCGCGGCCCATGAGCCCGATCAGTCCACCTTAATCCGGGCCGGGCCGGACATTATTAGACACTCAAAGATGGGTTTTGACATAATTGGCGAGAACTCTATTGCCCACAAATTCTTTCATTCTCGCATGGTCGGCTGTTTGGACCGTCCTTAGTTCAGTAGTAAACGTTTCCGTGGGTATTTGTTCACGGGGGAGCATGGTGTCCAACTTGGCCGGCAAATGACCCGTGAAGTCGTTGCCGGACAGACTACAGCAATGATGAGCAAGTTCCAATGCCACTTTTGCCACTCAACTACCAAATTCCCACTTAACAACAACGACATTGGACCCTCTTTTCCATTATCGTCCAGAGCAGTCATAATCCCTCCATCCAGTGGGGGTTATAAATAAGAGAGGGCTATGAAGAAGAAGGGGATTGGAAAAAAGAAAGAGGGAAGAGAAGAGAGAGAGAGAGAAGGAGAGGAAATTAATCAGAGGAGAATGAATTAGCCGAGAAGTAAGAGAGTAAATGTTGGGCCTCAGTGTATTGAGCAACCCATTGTAGGAAACACAAAACCCACTTCACAAATAAGTTGAGCCCAAGCGAGAGCCTAGCCCAATAAGCCCTCATTTGGTCGCACAACGCCGGTGATGAATCAGCTATGATAGTAAAAAGTTCATTATACTTGCTCATCATTATACAAAACATTTCATAAAATTAAAAATGCTATCCTATCTTTATAAAAACAGACAAGTTTACAAATAAGATGTTGCCGGCCCTCTTCGGTTCTATGATGGCCTGATAGACCGATAGCTACTAGGACGAATTTATAGGCACTCAATATTTTGATTGCACTGCCCAACCTTCGAGTAATCATAAGATGGGTTGAAACCCATTTAGCTTATGTGCTTGCTTTATGCTGGTCGATTTTCCAATCATACACATTTGGGTTGTTGAGAGAAGTTTATGAATGGAGTGAAAATGGGAAAAAAGAAAATAAAAAAAAAGAAAAGAAAAGGTCCAGATTGGATGTTGCTTCTATGTCATCCAATCAAATTGCTCCCGAGACCCTCCCTTGGTCTACCTGGTTAAATCAACTCTCTTGTCTATGTATCTCATGCCCAGTATTGTTGTTCTGTCTGATGGGAGAGATCAACCGATTCTACATTTAGATATTTGAATTAATAGATTTTAAATGTCTTGATTCCAAATTTATATAATTTAAAATTTCTTGTTTGAATGCATTTTATACTTATGATAATTTGAAATTATAAAATTATAAAATTTATTAAAGAATGTCTTAAGAAGTTCTAAAGTTTTATGGGGTTAGAAGTTATTTCAAATTCAAAGGTTTCAAGGTTTAAAATCTATGGTGAATTTGTTAAATCCAAATCTTTAACTTTTCTTAAACTATTTAATCAAGGTATTTGGATTTTAATAATCCAAATCCAAATCCAAATCCTCATACTCAAATCTTGTCATCCAAACACACCACAATGGTGTATTATTATTTATTAAAAGATTTTTTTTTTAATAAATACAATGTAAATTCTACTTACGACACTCCATGATGATTTCACTTTGTCGTGAAATATAGACATCAATTAATTTAATGATAACAGATTTTACTAATATAGCTAATTGAAACTCACTAGAAACAGTTAAAAGTGCGATTTTATTTTTACCTATTTTGGTAGGTGACTGGTTAGTGGTTCAGTGAAGCAAGCTGGGATGGACCGACTTGAAAAATCTGTTGAGTTATACACATCACTCATTAAGTGAGGAAAGTGGAATGACAAGGAGTGACATTGATGTATGATCATTAACGGATGGTTGGGATCTTGAGAAAGATAAAGATGACTAATCAATAAGAGAAATACTACGTTCACAATATTTTTCACAACATTTTCACAATAAATCATAATTGATAGTTTATTATTTGCTGTTACTAGTGGGTAAAAAAGTAATTTTAGTGTTGGATTTAAATTTAAAACCTGTAACAACCTGCTAACTAGGATTTTTGTTGTGAAAATGTTGTGAAAAATATTGTGGAGGTAGCAGTTCTGAATCGAGAAATCGCCACATTACCAAAGGGAGCCAAACAACAATTTTTTGGCACAAAAGGTCACATACACACATACACCAGCACCATATTGATATCTCAATCTTGTCCCGCTAGAGGATAGGACAATATTATTGTTGATGATATTTTGCTAATAAAAACTTCTGGGTTCGCACATGGTGATGGTCCTGCTTGAGATTGATGGACTCGTACACCCTCAAAAAAAAAAGTTGATGGACTCGTACACCCTCAAAAAAAAAAGTTGATGGACTCGTACTTCGTACTCAAGCTGCCTTTTATGTTATATAACTCATAACATGGCCAAAACTTGGCCCGTTACATTTAAGCTTGAATCATTGAATGCCTGATGCGTCAGCGTTACCTAGGTCAGGCATCATAAAGGTTTAAAAAAAAAAAAAAAATTAATGATTAGCATTAGTTTTATAAATTGAATTGTAGTCAATAAAAAATATTAATTCATATTATTATATTGTTGAATGAAGTGACATCAATCATTATAATTTTTTTTTTGGGTAATCCAATCATAATAATTATCATCTTAATTTATTAGCATTTCATAGTTTTTTTTTTTTTTTTTTGAGAATCTAATCCCAAAGGCCCCGCATTATTGAAAAAGAAACAAATAGAACTACAAAGAGTCACGGGACAAGGAGAACTATATCATCGAGGATGGTATTATACCAAACTTGTAGCTCACTACCAGACTTAGAGCTAAAAAATGGGCAACCAAATTGCCTATATGTTTCACATGGAAAAAACTACAAAACTGGAACTCTCTGGCTAAAGACACAACATCTTTGAATCACATGCCCATACTCTGGGTGAGATGAATCCTCATGCTGAATTGCTTAGATAATCACCTCAGCATCACCCTTCACTATGCACTGCACTGCCCCGAGATCCTTTTGCAAAGACGGCATGCTAGAAGTTCAATTATTGCTGCCGAGGTGGGGAGCTTGATTCGCTGAGACAAAGCACCAATAACAGCCCCTGTGGAGTTCCGAACAACGCCACCTATGCCTGCATAGTAAAATTGATAGTAATTTTAGTTATTTTCAAATTAAAAAAAAAAAATCATGGATTTACCCCCTACCCTTTTGGGTGTGTGTGCGTGGGGGATTTAAAGGCAAAATTTTATTGATGATGGGCAATAGTCCAATACCCTCATCATTGCCATCAACAGTTGACCAAAGGTTAGATGTCCACCTCAACCATCAACCTAGTTCCCATATTCAATGAATAAAAAATGTGATTTGTTGGTCATAATTATATAGAAAGTACACCACCATCACCCATAATGGTTATGAACCTTGAGTCTCTAACAACTGTTACAACTGACGTTCCTACCAAATTCTACTAAGGGAAAATGGGGACATTTACGGGAGTAATGGTGAGTTAGAGCACTTATATAAGGACATCATCATCCCATTTGCCAACGTGTGAGAAAAAACTAAAAACTTTGTCATTCTCAATTCATATTGGGTTTAGTGAATTTTCAACTTAGGCATCAGAGAAGTTTAGGGTCTTTTGGCTAATACAATGATACTACACAAATGCCCTCTGATTCATGTTTTCCCAATACAGATCTTTTAAAGTTCTAGATTTAGATGAGTGGCCATTAAGGATTTTTTGCATCATCAATTGATATTGTAAGAAGAAGTGATGCAAAAAGTATAGTAAGGAAGAAAATGCTCCCATATGTATGGATAGGACCACAGGCCTAAACCCATGAGCAATATTGGTCACAACCTGAAAAGCAATACTCTCTCTCTCTCTCTCTCTCTCTCTCTCTCTCTCTCTCTCTCTAATAAAAAGCAGAACACTCATTCGAGGCTAAATACAACTTGGGGTAGCAATTTCATCCCCATACCATGTACGATTGAGATCTACCTAGCCTTTGACGTTTTTCATTTGTTGTAGTGTGGCGTGTGCTCGATAAAGATCCCTCTGCATTTTGGTGACACTGGTTTGACTTGTCAATAATTGGCTAAAATACAAAATTGACTCTTTAAGTTTTTTTAGATTTCATTTCAGTCCTTTAACTTTACTTTCGTTTATTTCAATCCTCTAACTTTCAAGTTTATTCAATTAAGGATTTTCCATCAATTTTTGTTAAATGTTATGGTTAATTTTTTAAATATTTCTTCAAAATTTTTAAATTAAAAAAATTCAATTAATGATTGAAAATATTTTCTAGATTTTTTTTTCAAAAAATGTTAATAAAAGTTGACCGAAATGCTTTAATTGAATAAATCTGAAATTTAGAGAATTGAAATGAACAAAAACAAAGTTAAAAGACTGAAATAAAATTTGAAAAATAAATTTTACAATCGTTGAAAATCTTTAAGCGTATAATATGACAAATAAAAACCATTTCTGAAATTCCAATTGGCCCATGTAATGGTTCCTTACAACTCGAGTTCATTTTTTGTCTGGATCTTCCTTAGCCCCAGTGTCCACACGTTTTGGGATAAGGGACCACACCGACTTACCCTCTTGCTTGCATGTCTGAGCTTCTTGGGTAGCACATTTTTTGAAGCGGGCCATATGAAAATTTTGTTTAGGCCAGTTTGTTTGTTTTATATATATTTTTTAAAAAAACCTGTTTATAGTACGGGTAAACCCATCTGTACCTCAGGTTGATCCGACCCGAAAATTAAATGGTTTGGGTCGGGTATTGTCCTTCAAATTTGGGCCTGATTAATGGGTCCAAGTCTAGATTTGCTAGGAGGCCCAAGACTATATTTGAGTTTTGAGTTTTGTGGACTATAGCAGTAGATACTTCTGGTCCGAAAGGACCGTAACTGAAAGAAAAATCAAACAAGAAATGAGTGTATCCATAACTGAAAGAAAGTTCTAAACAAATTATAATGAAATGACGCACATATAAGTCAGCTCGAGTTATATTTGATGTAGTTTTTTGTGATGTTATAGACTTATAGTACTGAATAACTTTTGTTTTTCGTTTCTTGTTTTAATAAAAATGACTATATGGTAAGAACAATGTAATCTTTAAGGATTTTTCATGATTCTTGGTTGAATTCACCAGAAGGTAAAGTGCTGTCCCCTCAAAATCTTTTAGCACCTGACTCCACGGTGGATACACTCATTGATGCCCAAACGGGTTGGTGGAATACTCACCTCATCGATCTTTGCTTCTACTCGCCTGAAGCTGCACTTATAAAGTCCCTGCCTTTGTGTACCGTTCCTCAACCTGACATCCTCATTTGGCCTAAAGAAAACTCGGGTATCTATTCCGTGAAATCGGGGTACAAATGTCTCATGGATTTTGCTACCCTTGATATTGTCAGACCAACAGTCTCCGTCGCTCAAAAGACTTTTTGGAAAAATATTTGAAAACTGAATATACTGGGGAAAATCAAGCATTTCTTATGGAGATCATGCACTAACTCTCTGCCCTCAAAAGAAAATTTGAAGAAAAGAGCCATTCCTATCGATCCCACCTGCCATCTTTGCTCTAGGGAGACTGAATCTGTTCTTCACGCTTTGTGGGGCTGTGAGAAGGTGCAAACAATTTGGGCAACTGACTTTGGCTGGGTTGACAACAACAGAGCTGCCTCGGGTTCTTTCTTTGATTTAATGCAGCTGATTCAGGAAAAACCCCATACCATCCCGCTGTTCAGCACCACAGCATGGTCTCTATGGCATCACAGAAATAAATCTCGCCTCCAGAAACCTTCTATGCCGCTAGTAAAAATTGCGGGTTTCGCACGATAATATCTTCGAAGCTTCAGGACCCAGGATTCTCAAAAAAGCCACTCTTCGGGCAGCAGACTTCCCTCTCAAAAGCTTTGGCGTCCTCCACCTCGGGAGTGTTTCAAAACCAATTATGATGGGGCAATGTTCGATGAATCGGATGAAGCTGGTCTCGGCGTCGTCATCCGAAATTCTGAGGGCCAAGTTATGGTTGCTCTGTCCGAAAAAATCAAGAAACCACCTTCAGTTGTGGCTCTGGAGCTTCTGGCAGCAAGAAGAGCAGTGGCTTTGGTGTCTGAAATGGGTTTCCAGCAATCTTGCTTTAAGGGTGATTTAGAGGTTGTTGTTAAGGCTCTATGTGGTAGTGGTTTGGAAAAATCTGCTGTTGGCCATATTTTAAAAGACACTCTATCTACTGTTAGCTTATTACAAAGCTTTTCTTTCTCTCATGTAAATAGGCAAGGCAATGTAGTCGCACACACCTTAGCTCAAAGAGCAAGACTTTCCTTTCCTTTACAAGTCTGGATGGAGTCTGTCCCTCTAGATTTAAATGCTGTTATTTTGGCTGACTTAAAGCCCCTTGTTTAATGTTATGAAAGTTATTCCCTTCTCAAAAAAAAAAAAAAAAAAAAAAAAATTTAAATTCTAGAAAATGTATTAGTCTTAGATTGGATAGTAAATATCAAAATGATATTACATAGCTTTGTAGTTTAGATATTTTTTTCATTTCTAGAAATTGTTCTAGATCAAGATCCCAATTCCATGCTTAAAACAAGTACAAGAATCACACAACAGTTCTAATTGAAATGCCCTAGTAGTCATTACAAAACACGTGGGTTATAGTAATGTTTTTTTTAGCCGTGTTTGCAGAAACGCGGCTATAGGTGGTTTAGAGCCCCGTTTTAAGAAAATGTGGCTTAAAGTATTCACCTATAGCTGCGTTTGGAAAACGCGGCTATAGGACCAACCATTTTTTTTTTAAGCTGACCTATGGCTGTGTTTATAAAATGTGGCTTTAGCTTACCTATGGCTGCGTTTTTAAACACGGCTATAAATTATGTTTATAGCCGCATTTAGAACCCCCAGCTTTAGCTTCCTTGTAGCCGCATTTCTAAAACGCGGCTTTAGCTTTGGCTATAGCCGCAGCTTACAAACATGGCTATAGGGTTGGTATAAATAAAACCCCAATAAGACTACTATTAGGTTCTAAGAATTAGTAACTAATGTATTAGAACTTCAATTTGTAATGTTGGCAAGCCATGATCAAAACATTCTTTAAGTCTTGTGTTAGACTTGCTCAAAGTATGGCTTTTTATGTAAAGTTGGAATCGAGTTGACTGCAGAATTACTGTGCACTTTATGCCTGACTCGATTGATTGAGAATTAAACTCGACCAATCGAAAATCGTGCAGAACGTTTTTCTACAGAAAATTCCCAACTCAGCCCTAGCCCATTTAATGTATAGGGTTTTATGTTTTTCCCTAAGTATATAAGGGAAAACCCTAGCCACGTTTTTAGAGTTCTGAATGCTGTGTTTGTGAATATATTTGTTAGATCTAGAGGTGTTTACCTTCACATACACTTAGGGTTTCCAAACTCAAGATTCATGTCAAGAGGTTGGTAAATCATACAGTTGCAGAATCAAAAGAGCTTCAAGATATACAAGCAGGTGCGCTTGTGAATTGCTGAAGAATTCAAGGAAAGAAGGAGTCCGTGGATCTCGGAGCTACCACGTGGTCATGGTAGTAAGTTTCCTACACGCAGGTTGCAATAGGATGTTAGTGGTCTAAGTCTTATTGTGTAAACTTCGATTCTTTTATAGTGAATTCGTTTTACCTTGAGGATAGCTAGGTTAAATCCTCCCCAGGTTTTTTATCGGTTTGGTTTTCCTGGGTCATCATATCATGTGTTCTTTATTTTTCCGCACTTATACATGATTTGATATATTTGTGTTAACCTAGATTTGTTTAAATTACCTAAGTTAATCACTTGGCTAATTCTCTAGGTTAATCTGTTGGGTTTAAGGGGTCTAAACGAACTTACAAGTGGTATCAGAGCGGGTAGCTTTTGTTTTTGATCCTTTGATCTTTGAGCTGATCCTTGACCCCTGTTGTCATGGAACACAAACACTCTCTTGTTATTCCACCTCATTTTGATGGGAACAATTATGCTTATTGGAAAGTAAGGATGAAAGAATTCCTGAAATCCATTGATGAGAGAGTCTGGAACTCCGTTGAGTACGGATGGGAGAAGCTCACTGCTCCTGTGAGTGAGTGGCAAACTTCTCAAAAGGAGGCAGCTGCTTTCAATAGCAAAGCTATGAATGCTATTTTCAATGCTGTCTCTATGGAGGAATTTAAGAGAATCTCTAATGTTGAGGTTGCTCATATTGCTTGGAATATCCTCCAGACTGTGCATGAAGGCACAAAGACAGTTAAAATAAATAAATTGTAGCAATTAACTACTAGATTTGAAAGCATTAGAATGAATGATGATGAATCTTTTGATGAGTTCTATGCTAAACTAAATGATATTGTTAATTCTGCATATAATTTGGGTGAAATCTATGATCAACCTAAAATTGTTAGGAAGATTTTTAGATCTTTGACTGAAGATTTTAGACCCAAAGTGACTGCCATCACTGAAAGCAAGGATGTGGACTCCATCCCTGTTGATGAACTTGTAGGATATTTTCAGTCCTATGAGTTGGACCTACCCAAGACAAACAAATCCAAATCAATGGCTCTTAAGTCTGTTGATGATGTTGAGGATGATGGATTTGATGATGAACTCTCTGCTACAGAGATTGCCTATCTTGCCAAGAACTTTAGAAATTTTCTTAGGAACAATAACAGAAGGGCAAAAGGCAAGAATACTGCTGAACTTAGAAATTTTAGGAGGAATGATCCCACTAAGGTTAATAACACTAAAAAACCTAAAGAGAAAGTAGGTCAACCTTCTAATAATTCTTTGGGACAACAATGTTATGGATGTCAAGGGTATGGTCATATGAAATCTGAATGTCCTACATACTTGAAGTCTAAGCGTAAGACTATGGTTGTAACTCTTAGTGATGATGAAGTTTCTGACAATGAATCCGCTAGTGATGAGGATGGAAACTCCATTACTTTCACTGCTATTACTGTAGTTAATGAAAGCATGTCTGTTGAAGAGAACCCTTCTGATGGGGAACTCTCTGAGGATGCAGATTTACAGGAAGCCTATAATAAACTTTGCAAAGTTGCTGCAAAGGATGCCATGAATGTTGATTTAGGCTTAAAGAAAATTGCATCTCTTGAACTTGATAAGAAAAATTTACTTGTGAAATTGTTTGATGCAAATGAGCTTTTCAATAATGTGAAAATTGAGAATATGCTTTTACTTGATAAAGTTAAATGTTTAGAACTTGAATTATCTGTTGCTAGAGAACAAACTAATAGGTCTGTAAGCTCCAAACTTGATCACATGTTGAGTGTTCAAAAGTCTCCCTCTGACAAAACTGGCTTAGGTTTTGTGGAAAGCATCTTTGTCTTGAATCTCATTCCACAAAGTTTGTTCCCTCTTCTGAACCTCCTAAGAGTGAGATTGTCAAACCCTTGGTGAGTGAACCTGTTAAATCTGTAGATGTTACTCCACCTAGGAAGATTAGGGTTAATCTCCAAGAGTCTCATTCTAGAGCCTCTACTTCTACTAAGGGCAAGTTGCATGATAAGCCTGCATGGGTTTGTCATTTTTGTGGAAAGTCTGGAGACATTCGTCCAAATTGTTTTAAGTTGCAAGCTGCAAAGCGAGCAAATAAACTTAAAGTACCTGTGCGTCAAGCATAAGATCCTATGGTACTTATTGGTGAATTGGCAAAGGCGTTGAATCTTTATTCCAATCCTGGAGTTGCTCAGAATTCTAATGTGAATCATAACTCCAATGTAAGAGTTGCATCTAAAAGGTTTTGGATGCAAAAGGCTCGACCTAATTGAGTCTGTCTGACATGGTCCTTGTGTTTCATTGCTCTATCTTTTGTGACCTTTGTTTCTAGGATTTGCATTGCATAACATTCATGCATTTCATTCTAGGATGTTTATTTCTTTTAATAATAATAAATTTTTTATTTTTTTTTTTGCAAATTGTGTTTTTGCTATATTTTCCTTGAACTTGAAGACAAGGTTGGTCAATCAAATTTTACATAACATATGTATGTACCTTGTTTAGCCTTGATGCACTATTATCATTGCACTTTACTAGCTAAAGTTTTGTAGTGCATGTTGTGTGGAAAGATGCTATATTTGTTGATCACATGATCTTGATCTTGAAGTTTTATGTCTTTGATTGTCGGACTTGGTCTTATTGAGAAATGCATAAATAACCATCTCACCACTGTTTATTAGCCAATCATGAACACTTTAGTGCATATCGTAAGATTTTGTGCTCGAGAAAGTGTAGCACATGCAAAAAAAGAACATAAGGTGTAGCCTTTATTAAAATTGGTGTGTACATTATTGGGCTATAATAATTTCACAATTCAAATAAAATTGGTGTGTACATTATCCCGGCTATATTATTAAGTTTCTAATCAATTAAATTGAATATTAATTTTGAGGCAAATCAAGAAACTTACATGATTACAAGCTTTTATTCTAGGAGATGTGAGAGTTATATGATGTAATTCTTTAGGTAATAGTCTCTTTCAAATTCATGTGATGGATTTTGTAGAAATTGTGATTGATTACTATGTGCATATCACCTCATATGTCTCTCAAACTTATGCTAGCTGCACACACTACACAAGTTATTCTTTGCTAAACTGTGTACATGTTATTGTGTGTTTTTTGGTCTGACCAACCAAGTTTGAATATGTCTGAAAATTGATGCAGAACATGTTTGCTTGTTTAAATAGTTGAGGGATATTAAGAGAAAATCTTGCTTTGAGAGATCTGGGTTAAAAACATGGGTTTTTGAAAAACGTTTCATCTCATACTCATGCATTCTATTCATAAAATCTAATTCTTTGAGGAGTTTTTGAACTAATATGTTTCGTTTTTCAAAATTTCAATTTTTCCATAATTTTGATCGATCGAGTCTGTTTTTTGATCGATCGAAATTGTTTTTAAAATCTCAGAGAAGTCTCTGTGTGTTTCGATCGGTCCTCGATTGGTATTGGATCAATTGAAGGATTTTCGACCTATTGAATGTAATTTTCGATCGATCGAAAATCGGGCTGAGTGTTTTTAAAAAGGTTTTTCTTCACGTGATTCTTCACTTTTCAAAATCTTTTCAAACACTTTTTTCTCTCTACCAACCAGTCAAGGCATTTGTTGCTGTTTTTGTCGTTTTCCTCCATTCTTTTTGCATCAATCCTCTCTCCCAAGGCCGGTAAGACTCTTTTGCCCTTTCTTTTGTTTTTATTTTCAAGTTTCATGCATTATTTTCATGCATTTTGGGTTATTTTCGGCATTTTAGTGTTTTGGTATTTTTGGCAATGATTTTGGGTGCTTTTCTTTCAAATTAATCACGGGTTTTTGTGGGGACATCTTATTCAAGTACTACAAGTGGTTTAATTTGATTAATTTGGTGCTTTATGGAAAATTTGAAAACTAGGGCTTGAAATTGATGAAGTTGGGGTTTTTGTTCAATTTGATATAAATTGATAAAATTGGCTTGTTAGATTGATTAATTTGATCATTATATTGTGTTATTTAACTGTTGTGATGGTCAATTTCTCAATTTGTTGTGTTTTGAAAAATTGGGTTTTTCAAAATTGGGTATTTTTAATTTAAAACTCATGCTCAAGTCAATTTTGTTAATTTGGATCATAATTGACCTCTGTCACTGCATTAGTTCATGCATCATGTGCATATTTTTGTTCATGCATCATATAGATTGTTTTTATGCTGTACTAACTTGCAGTTTGCCCTTGGTTTTTGTTTTTGCTATTCTCTTTCTGTGTCTCTCTTTTTTGTTCTTAGCATCATGCCTAGGAAAACTAGAGCCCATAGGACTTCTGACCCTTCACCTTCATTTGATAGTGATCGGTTTCCTAGTGAGAAGAACCAAGAGACCTATGAGACCCTTAATCTTAGGCGTCATATTTGGGCTGAGCGTAGGGTCATTCTAGATGAGGATGATCCTGAGGTGAGACGTAACTTTGAGCGACGGGTTGGTTATCTTTGCTAGAATTTGAGCATCCTCCTCTTCCTGCTACCTTGATTAGAGAGTTCTATTCGAACCTCTCTATCCACATCTATGATATCAACACCTTGGTTAAGGTTTGGTTACGAGGTGTAAAGTATCGCATTACCCCTTCGGTAGTGTCTGATGCTCTTGGGGTGCCTATTGTTGATCATCCCGTCTCCTTATGAGGAGACTCCACCTCTTGATGATGTTATGTCATACATCACTGGGTCTTCTATCTAGTGGGGTTCTGATCCTCGGATCACATCTGTTGAGCTTTCCGAACTTCATTATCTCTTCTTTAGGATAGCGTGTCATTCCTTATGGCCCATTTCTCATCTCCACACCATCCCTCTTGAGCGATGTGTGTTTTTGTATGCGCTTGTTACTGATGCCCCTATCAGTTTTGCTTATTTGTTCCTTCGTTTTTTGAACGAGGTACATAGGTCTAGTTCTACGGCTCATGCTTTATTCTTTCCTGTTTTTATTCATAGGATTCTCCTTCATTTAGGTTTAGGTGATTTTCCTGCTTCTGAGCCCGTACATGTTATTGCTCCTATAGGTGCTACCTTTTTGAGGCAAAGGGCTGCTCAACTTCGAACTAGCTCTAAGCGTCCTAGGGTAGAGTCTTCCGGTGTCACTCCACCCCCTTCTTCTTATTCTACAGATGCTCCTGCAGTTGAGACGTCTGTTGCTGTTGCTGCTGCTGATGATGCTCCTCCACCTTCTCCTTCGGATGTTTCTGATATTCGTCGGACTCTGGACACTGTCATGACCGTTCAGGTGGCTCATGGTCAGCTTCTGGTGGATGTCCTTAATGAGCTTCGAGCTTTGAGAGCGGATTTAGCGAGTTTTCGTCGTTCTCCTCTGCCACCTCCTTTTGATGATGAGTGAGTGCCCTTTGGCAATTCGTCACAAAAAGGGGGATTGATTGGAGTCCATGCCTTGTAGAGGAGATTTTTGTCTTTGGGGGAGTTGAGTTTTGTATCTTATTGTGACACTGTTGAGCTTGTGGAGTTATTAGATTGTATCTAGGTGCTTCACTTTGTATTTACATTTTTTGGCTCTTGTTAGGAGATATTTTTTTTGAGATACATTTTTATGTATATGTTTCTTGTTTCACTATGCTACTTTGCTTATTGATATTTATGATGTTATTCATGATATATGTCTTTATTTTGTGTCATGTGAAATCAAGAATTTTTTTTTTATTCCTTGTATTTTCCACACATGCGTTTATGTGTTTGTTAAGTATTACAGGAATATACAGGGTGATTCAGTCGTGCTGCTGTCTACTTTGCAACTGTTAGATAGTAGTTAGGTTGAATTGTTTAGTGGCTTTTTAATTTTGTATTGGGCTGTTTCAATTTGTAAACTTTGAGCTTTTTGTTAAGTCTGTGTTTTGTCACAGATTGCCAAAGGGGGAGTTTGTTAGGTTCTAAGAATTAGGAACTAATGTATTAGAACTTCAATTTGTAATGTTGGCAAACCATGATCAAAACATTCTTTAAGTCTTGTGTTAGACTTGCTCAAAGTATGGCTTTTTATGTAAAGTTGGAATCGAGTTGACTGCAGAATTACTGTGCACTTTCTGCCTGACTCGATCGATCGAGAATTAGACTCGACCGATCGAAAATCGTGCAGAACGTTTTTCTGTAGAAAATTTCCAACTCAGCCCTAGCCCATTTAATGTATAGGGTTTTATGTGTTGCCCTAAGTATATAAGGGAAAACCCTAGCCACGTTTTTAGAATTCTGAATGCTGTGTTTGTAAATCTATTTGTTAGATCTAGAGGTGTTTACCTTCACATACACTTAGGGTTTCCAAACTCAAGATTCATGTCAAGAGGTTGGTAAATCATACAGTTGCAAAATCAAAGGAGCTTCAAGATATACAAACAGGTGCGCTTGTGAATTGCTGAAGAATTCAAGGAAAGGAGTCTATGGATCTCGGAGCTATCACGTGGTCGTGGTAGTAAGTTTCCTACAAGCAGGTAGCAATAAGATGTTAGTGGTCTAAGTCTTATTGTGTAAACTTTGATTCTTTCATAGTGAATTCGTTTTACCTTGAGGATAGCTAGGTTAAATCCTCCCCAGGTTTTTTACTGGTTTGGTTTTCCTTGGTCATCATATCATGTGTTCTTTATTTTTCCGCACTTATATATGATTTGATATATTTGTGTTAACCTAGATTTGTTTAAATTACCTAAGTTAATTACTTGGCTAATTCTCTAGGTTAATCTGTTGGGTTTAAGGGGTCTAAACGAACTTACAACTACTCACTTTTTTATTCACCAAACTGGCCTTTGGTTCTCACCTTTGCCCTCGACCCTCGCCCTCTGAGCATCGTTCTCTTACCCTTGCCGTTCGCTTTCTGATCTCTCACCCTTGCCGTCCGATCTCTTACCCTCGCCAAATTCTATGGTTTCCATCAACCTTAAAGTCTGAGGCCATATTGCCTCGCGTTGTTATCCACTTAAGAACTAGCATTTAGTTTACTTCTAAAATAAGACCATATCTTACTGCCCATAATTCTGCCATATTATTTGTGGTGATACCAAAGGTTGAGAGAAAATCCTTTGATCCATTGGGCGTGCCAGTTTCAAAGGAACCCTCACCCCCCACACCCCCCCCTCCGCCTGCCTTTTGTGGATTACCTAGAACACTCCCATCGGTGTTAATGGGCAGTTTCTAATTCAAAGAAAAAAAGTTAGTGTTTTTATTTTTTGGGCTTTCCCTTAAGCAAACAATCAATCATGGCCAACAGTAAGTCTTTGTGTTTATTTTTTATATTTATATTATTATATGAGTCATGAGATAGAGAATTAATTTGAATTGAATTACATACATACAGGAATTCAATTTGAGAACTTGTGATGTGGGTGTATTTTCAAAGCTCACCAATGCTTACTGTTTGGTTGCCATTGGCGGTTCTGAAAGCTTCTACAGGTTATTTATCCCTTTCCCTTTCCCTTTTTCTTATTTATTTATTTAATAATAATGCAATTAGAATTAGTGCAAATAAACCTGATTTCTTTGCTGTGCATTTGAGGTTGAGTTAGCCGATGTTATCCCTGTTGTTAAGACCTCCATTGTTGGCACTTGTGTTATTGGACGCCTTTGTGCTGGTAGTATTGATGATATTCTTCATGCTTTTATAGAAACATAGATTGATATATGTAAATAAATACTTTTACATTTCATAACTACATTCAACCAAAATGTGATATCTCCTTTTTATTGTGCTGTGCAGGCAACAAAAATGGGCTTCTATTGCCTCACAACACCACCGACCAAGGTTATCCTTTTATTCCTGGACTCAAATACAATGCATTTACTATATGTTAATCACTTTACCTTGCATTGCTCTTTCTATTTATTATGACAATAAATTTTTAATATGCATTAACTGTACATTAATTGGTCTCTAGGAGCATTCACCTTGAGAACTTAAGTTGCATCATAATCATAATAAATTCAACTAAAATATTTAGTTCTTATGAAATGCCAAGTATTTTTTTTTTCTGGACTATTTGTTGTTTTTAATTTATTTCATGGTTTGCTTATTCTTTTACTGCATTTGGATTTGGCTGAAAGATTTGTTATAGGAGTATGTGAATTTATTCACTGGTGATATTAATCAATGAGGTGATGAAGTGGTATTGGAATGAATTTTAAGTGAAAATATAAGGGGCAGCCAATGGTGACTAGGTAATTAGTCTGGTGATGCAGGGTGCTTTTATTATCTCCAGTTTGGATAGATAGTAAAAATTCCAATGCTAGTTGTATAGTTTGATTTATTAATTGGTTGATCAAGTTGGTTGCTTGTTTAAATATCAGTGCATTTCGAGATAACCACAGTTGCCAAATTCCAAAATTGAAGACTAAATTCCAAGCTAGCTATTGATAACATAAAGTTATGGACATAAAAGAAGATCTATCTATAGCTTCTTGCTCTTACCATGTGTGCTTCTTTTCTTTAACCTTTATCAATAAAATCTTTATCCACAAAATCTACTAGTATGTTTGGGATTGTTAGAGATGTTGTGCCCAAGAGGCCTAAACCTGTTTTGAGGCCTAATTACCCATGTAATTGTAGAACAGGCAAGGTAACTCTAATCCTACATGTAGTGCAAGTACAATTTTATGGTTAGTAGAGGTTATCCTTTACATATAAACTTCAATAGTAAAGATGTATCAGTCAAGGGCTTTTCTACGTAAACATAAGCGGTTAGGCAAAACTCCATTAATTCTTGCTTATGCTTTCTTTCCATTTTCTCAATTAGTCATAAGCCCAAGGGTTGTTTCTTCCCCCCCACACTCCCTCCTTTTTATTTATTTATTTTATTGTTATCATTATTATTATTATTATTATTATTTTTTATAACAGGGCCTATAACATTCTAATATGACACAAATGGGATTAGTGCCATTTTTGGTACCAACTGCCGACAATAGGTTATGAAAGTGATTAAACTTGAAATTTTGATGGTTTTGCTAGAAATGAGTGACTGCTTGATTCAAAGTTTTTCTTTTCTTTACCCCAATAACCCCAGGAAAAATAGAATTTTCTACTCCTGTAGATAGGCTAGCTTTTCTGGCCTAGTGTACCTTGCTGTGTAGGGAGGGACCAAGACACAAGCATTTTCATCAACACAACCAGAGGCCAAGCACTTCGAATCTTGGCCAACCCTAATGTACACATCACTTCAAGGCTTCCACATGTTTAATGCCAATATTTTTGGTTTGAATATAATCAAAGGTTTGTAGGTATGTTGTTGGTGATTTAATTAGTGCCTTGTGGTATCAAAATGTTTAGACTCTAGATGTGTGTTAGATGATTCAATGGTAATTGCTTGGTAGATGGTGCACGCCTAAAAATGGAATCATCCATGAAAAGTTATAGACATGATTTTTGGTAAGCATTGTGTCCTTTGTTATGTGTCTACATTTTGTAGTTGTATTAGCAAATTGACTCCTTTCTTTTTTTCCTTATAACATTTTGGCTCTTTCCCTAGCCTAAACTTGTGCTCAAATTTTCATGGGACCTAAGTGTGGTAATTAGAAAGTTGACTACCACTTTCTTGATAATGTTTAACCATCTGAGAACTAGAATGGTGTACTTTTGCTCAAAATGTTGTATATTTAATCTTTTGAATGAATTTTTTGTTACAGTCTTAATCACTTACTGTACATTTGGTAAGGAATTTGTGAACTAAATTTAGGCACATTGTAGAATTTTAAATTCTCTCATAAAAAGTTCTTTGCTTGGGTGTTCACAAGAAGAAATTTTAGTTTCAAGTAGGAATGCTAACTGAGATTTAAGGGCTCGAAATACTATTTGTGGCTTCCCTTGAAATATCTGGCTTCAACCTCTTTGGTACACTTCTCCCTATCTTACGCACCTCCTCTTCCTAGCCCCTCCATTGCTTACTTGTAGCCAACCGAGTCACCAACCCCATCCCCTTGACCTTTTCCCTCTCTCTCTCTCTCTCTCTCTCTCTCTCTCTCTCTCTCTCTCTTTCTACCCTGTTCCTCTGCAAATTCTCAACGTCTTGTTGGCACCTTCCCCTTCCAGTTCTCTCTCATTAAGAACCTTTAAGTCCTTAGTGTCTACTACAACACAACCAGAGACTTGCCTTGGACCAACATGTTGGGAAATTTAGATCCTAGTTGATAGAATTAACAAGTTTTAAATCCAAGTTGTTAATCAGATTTATTATAAATAAAACTTGTTAAAACAAACAAATATCAATATCATGTCAAAAATAAATGCAGCGAAAAAGTAAATAAGATAAGATATGATGACCCATGAAAACCAATGAAACAAACTAGTTTCATAGTAAAAAACCTAGGAGGAAACCTTCCCGAAAAGCAATCCACTATGGTAAAGAGAAGTTTAAGATCTAATACAAAACCTTTGTCCCTAAACTCTACAATCCCCGTTGATAAACTTACAGCGGAAACCTTCTACCGCTTTAGAACCTCTGAACTCTTCAATATATGAATGCCACCCTTTTTGCACGGACCCCAGTATGTGACTAACCAAAGATGCATGGCTCCCAGTACGTGACTAACATACTAACTTGAGGAAGAAGAATGTTGGCTGCAAAGTTCTTCACTTCATCAACAATAAAGATCAAGAAGCATTTGGTTATAAAACCCTAAGACGCAAATACACAGTAGTTTCTTTAATAGAGAATAAGGCATCGGTCACCTTTTGCATGCATTCTCTTTGTATTTTCTTGTGTGACGATATTTAAAATAAGCCTTATATATGTCTAGGGTTGTGAGAAAAATAACCCTACAAAAATACATAAGCATGGGCTGAAAATTAGATCTGAAAATCTGAATTTCGTAATTCTCGATAGATACCTTGATAGATAGTATTTGTCAAGCCTCATTAAACCTTGATAGATAGCTATCTATTGAGCAACTGTCGAGCTTTAATGAATCAGTACTTCTTCACTTGTTTCTTGGATAAATTTGCATGGTTTCAATACTAGACTTGAACTCTTGTTTCTTGAAGTACTAAACCCATCCTAGATCTACCCAATTACAAGTAAAGTGCGTTTTGTCAAAGGATCAACCAATTACACAAAATAGTAACATATGTTCCTAACAAGTGAATCACATATGTCCTAACAATCTCCCCCTTTGGCAATCTGTGACAAAACTACAACAAACAAATGAACATATGAGAGAAGTCATAAATCACTTAACTCATACTCACTTGTTAAATACAATAAAATCTATCCTAACACAAACTCTTGAAAAACTTTGCAAGAAGAGAGTGTATGGCAAGAAAGACTTTGACAATCTGTATTTCTGAAACACTTTAAACAAAACTCATCACGGCATCTTAGTGAGAAACAGAAATAATAGATTGTAAACAAGTAATAAGAAACATGTACATAAAGAGAGAAAAGAAACAACACATGTAAGGGTAGGTGAAAGAAACATACAACAACATATAAAGAGAATAAGTACAATGTATATCAATAATGGTCACAAGACCCATGTACAAGAATAAATGTATCTCTAAAAGAAAGAAAAGAAAAAGATATAAGTAATTAATCCTTACTACATCCCTCAACATATCAACACTCCCCCTAACAAAAATGTCTATACTAACTCTCCCCTACTAACTCTCCCCCTAAGTATGACTACTCTCATATACCAAAATTATTCACCCTTTTTGTCACGAGTGACAAATGGTAAGAGTTTCAAGTAGACATCTCATTTGAACTAGAAGAGCTAGCATCTCCATCATCATCATCATCATCATCATCATCCTCATCCTCATTTTCATCGTCATCGAAGTCATCTTCCTCAGATGCCTTTAGTGCAGGAGAAGGAGACTCAACGAAGCCACTAAGGCGAACCTGCTGTTTAGCAATACGTCCGACACGGGTGTTCACCAGACACAACTCATTAGTGAGTGCATCAAAGCGAGCATCCATGCGTTGAAGCTGCATTATGATCGCGTCAAAAGTCACACCTCCTGCTGAAGTAGAGGGAGCAGAGGTGGATGAAGCTGAAGGAGCGGGAGGAGCTACCACACCAGATGGCCTTGATTGAAACTGCACCTAGCTTCGTTTAACGGTAGCTGCATCAATAGCACACATGATGGTGAAGTGGTCAGAAGAGGGAAAAGGAACAGAAAAATGGCTCAAAATTCGCATGATAGCTGAAGGGAAAATGAGCTTATCATGGGTAGCCGTATCCCCATATCATGGGTAGCCGTATCCCTATAGACATCTATAATAGAAAGAATAAAATGTGAAGGAAAATCTATAGTGAGGTGCTCTAGAAGGGACAACAAAAATTGAGCACGAGGCTCGGTGATAGAGTTATAGTGAGAGAGAGGCTGCAAAACAAAAGTAATCACCCTCTTCCTGAATTTAGGACCTTTGGCAAAGGTCGAACATGGTGTAAATTGACGGTCACCCCAAGTAGAAGGGCACTCGCAAAAAAAAAAAAAAAAAAAATCATCTCGTCTTTGGACATAGTCTGCAGACGCTCATAACTAAGGTAATCAGGATGCTCTACCCTCGAGATGCGGAGCACATCGGATACCAAATCCGGTGTGACCACGATGCGCGTACTTCGAACGCGAGTATGAATGAGAGGTACTATATAATCAAATTCATGCATGTTGGAGTAAAACTCTTGAATCAGCATGGATGGACAGGTGATCGGGACATCATACAGTGACTTCCAACCCTGACTGTGAATGATAGTGGGTAGGTCAGTGTTGGAGAAGTCCGACAAAATGATTCGGCGTTCCGAATGAACACCTCGTCAAGAGAAGTTCTTCGAGAAGTCCTTTCGGGCCTTCTTATCATGGAACTGAATAGTAGAAGGAGTAGGATCGGAGGAAGTGGATGCTCCGGAATGAAGAGGGTTCTGGGATGGAACAGATTTATGTTTTGGTGCCATTGATGCACTAACGTAAATAGAAGAGAGAGAAAGACAATAAAAAAAAGTCCCAAATACAATTCAAATATATCAAGATATATTGAAGAGTAAGAACGTATGCATGGGAATGCATGAACATGTGACATGCAAAAAAAAAAAATATATATATATATATCATGGGCTTAGCCCAATCCAATCCTTCTAGCACACAATTAAATTACACACATCTAAATGCATGATAATACTATTATAATGCTTATGTGATACAATGTATGAGATTTTAAATTCATTTAAGCAAAAACTCATCTCAAAATTTCAACAATAACTCATCAATTTTGAAAAACTCCAAAAATTTCCAAAAACCCCAAAACCTAGGTTTCAAAACATGAAATGCATGTAAATGAGAGATTAGAAACTTACCAAGTGAAGAAAAAAGCTTGAGAATGCTTGAAAAACACTTGGGAAGGAGGTTTGGAGTGAGAGAGAGAGAAGTTTGGGATGAGAGAGAACACGGATAGATCGAGAAAATTAGAACCGGATCGCGCTGAACATATATATAGGAGTTTAGTAAATCTCGACAGATGGAGGTGTCGAGAGGTGTCAAGGCAGGTGTCGAGGGATGTGTCGAGAAAATAGGCTTCGACAGATGCAACTGTCGTGAAGGTGTCGAGGAACCATGCATTAGAATGATTAAGAAGCTCGATCGATCCACCAGCTGTCGAGAAGCTATCGAGAGGCTAGAAGAAATCTCGATCGATCCACTTAACTGTTGAGAAGTTATTGAGGATCCAGAAGGAATCTTGATCGATCCATCTAGCTGTCGAGATTGTGATAAGAAACAGCTTAAGAGCTCGACAGATAGCCAGGTATCGAGGAGGTGTCGAGGAGTTGTCGAGATTGCTTAAAAACAATTTTTCAAGAAGAGAAAAACATAGATATGAATGCAATCAAGCATGCAACTCAACTAAGGATCTAAATAACATTTTAAGTTCTCAAAATCATCTCTCAACAACAATTTTAAGCACATTGATCCTACACACACACACACACACACACACACACTAAATAAGTCTAACCAATTTTATATTTCAAAAATAAGTCAAGACAGTTTAGTGAGTATACATTAACACATGTAAATCTTGTGATGGCGAAATCATATTGTACTTGCACATGTATTAAGAGTAGCAAAGAATATTGCGTGTTGTGTGTGAAAAATATCGCAAGATTGCACAAGTGTATACATGTTATGACGATTTGAGATTTGAGAAAATCACTTTAACTCACACACAATCATAACTGTTTGATGGGGACTATCACCTTTAAGGTACATCCTATAACTTCCATATCTTCTAGAATATACGCTTGCAATCATATTTAAAAGTATTTTTGATCTTTTTGCTTTTATTTTTCTTTTCTTATTTTTTTCTTTATTAAGCGTATCATACATGGGCATATAAGAGAGAGAAAAGAAATACCAATTTATGTTAAGTTTTTAACATTGCACTTTTGCTATGCCGAAGCATACGAATGTCATTGACATTGCACTTTTGTTATGCCGAAGCATACAGATGTCATTTTATGATTGGCGGGTAACAGTGGTAAGATGATTATTTATGCCTTGCTCTTAAGATTTTCTAGTCTTACCGTGAAAAAGAGTGATATGTGTGACAAGAGATTACTTAATCTTATTCATTACAAACACGAGCTACAAAGCTCACTTGTTTAGTTATGTATAGAGATGCTCATCTAAGTTACACAGGATACAAAGTTTAGAAAATTTTATTTCAATGGCCATCCAAGGTACACAAGTACCAATGTACACAAACACACACTGTTTTTGTATTTTTCTGATTTTTCTCTTTTTATTTTTATTTTGAAAACAAAACAAAATAAAAACTAAACAACCAAACAAAAACAGAAAAATAACATGAAAGCATGAGAGAAAGATGCATATGCATGAAGGCATGATAGAAAGGTGCAGATGCATGAAAACATGATTCTAAAAGCAGATAAGAAATCAAGCAAAGAGAGTCCTACTTTAGATAGAAAGAATTAAAGTAGAGGACAAACAGAAAAAACAATTAAGTCTTAGGCTCCTTTCTCACCCACACACCATGAGTCTTTGGCCGTGAAAATGAAAATACACGTGTCCTAGTATGTCTACTAAAAGACATAGAAGAATTAAAATTCTCCTGAAATTGAGTTAAAAAGCTCAAAACTTTTAATAACTCTCTAAACAAAGGTGTAGGTCCTTGAGAAGAAACCTGTGATCGTTTGGACACTGGCTTTTGAGGATATAACTTAAAGCAATTAGGACGAATGTGTCTAAGATCATTACAATGGTGACAAACATGAGGTCTAACAAAGGATTTAGAATTAGCTAAAATAGTTTTGGATTTCATACCTTTATTACCTTTCTCAAATTGGGGTACAAAGACAGTCCTTGATCTAGAAGCCGTGGAAGAGGAGGGGCTGGAGGAAGCGGCATATCCTAAGCTAGTCTTATCAGAATTAGGCTTTTGAGCACTCAATACCTCATCAAGCTTTGCACTAGACATCCACTTTATTTGAGTTCTAGCTTGACTAAGCTTTACTTCAAGATTCTTGACCTTCTCTTCTAATGAGGTGTTCTCTACAACAAGAGTCTCAACTAACCTTGTAGTCTCATCTAGTTTAACTAACAGATCAACATTTTCAGTTTTTACCTCATTAAGCTCTTTTCTACAAAGATAAGAAGTCTTTTTAGAGTTTATGAATTCAGTGCATAACTTATCATAGGCTTCCTAAAAGGTCATCTTTTTAGGTACTTCATCATCAGAAGAATCCTCACTGTCACTAGCACTATCCACAATTACCTTATCGATTGTGGCTGCAAAAGCTATAAAGTGACCACATTCATCCATATACTCATCGAAAGAGTCATCCTTAGTATCACTCTAGGTAGCAACCAACCCTTTATCTTTTGACTCTTTGGTCTTTTCCTTCATAAGGGAGTTTGGACACTCTATCCTGATATGACAAAAACCTTTGCACTCATGGAATTTGATAGAGGGTTTCTCATTTTTGCCCTTCCTTGATGATTTAGATTTCCTAGGAGGTTTGCCCTTATCCTTTTTCCTAAATTGAAGAAGCTTGATAATCTTATCAGTTATGAAGCTTAGATTCTCGTCCTTATCATCATCTTCATCTTCACCTTCACTTTCATCTTTATCTTCAAAGTCCTCAATCTCTTCCTCTATACCCTTAAGAGCCAAGTTTTTACTCTTTCCACCTTTTCCCATTGAGCCCAATCCTATCTCATAAGTTTGAAGGTTCCCTACAAGCTCAGTCAAACGAAGTTAATCAATATTCTTCACTTCTTCAATGGCAATGATCTTGGTATGGAATCTTTCAGGTAAGGACCTAAGGATTTTCCTAATAATTTTGGATTCTATAATAGATTCTCCAAGATTAAAAGCAGAATTCACAATATCTTTGAGTTTAGCATAGAACTCATCAAAGGTCTCATCCTCTTCCATCTTTATTTCTTCAAAACTACTAGTGAGTAGTTGAAGCTTCACAGTCTTTACTGTCATGGTACCTTTATAGGTGGTCTTAAGAATGGTCCATGCTTCCTTGACAACTTCTGTGGATGATATTCTCTTGAATTCCTCATTGGTCACCCCACAAAACAAAGCATTTAAGGCCCTACTGTTGAAATTTGCCACTATGATTGTTGCTTCATCCCAATCCACCGGCGCTTCTTTTGGCTTAATCCAGCCAACTTCAACAGCTTGCCATACTTGTTCACCTAGAGCTTGCAAAAAGACTTTCATATGAACTTTCTAGTACATATAATTAGTGCCATCAAATAAAGAAGGAATCAAAAGAGATTGTCCACGATCCATGACAACAAGGTTCAAGGATCACACTCAGGAAATTAATCCAATTAGAGTGTACCTGCTTCGATACCACTTGTTGAAAAATTTAGACCCCGGTTGATAGAATTAACAAGTTTTAAATCCAAGTTGTTAATTAGATTTATTATGAATAAAACTTGTTAAAACAAGATATGATGACCCAAGAAAATCAATAAAACAAACTAGTTTCACAGTAAAAAACTTGGGAGGAAACCTTCTCGAAAAGCAATCCACTATGGTAAGAGAAGTTTTAGATCTAGTACAAAACTTTTGTCCCTAGACTCTACAATCCTTGTAAATGAACTTACGACAGAAACCTTCTATCGTTTTAGAACCTTTGAACTCTTCAATATATGAACGCCACCCTTTTTGCACAGACCCCAGTATGTGACTAACCAAAGACGCACGACTCCCAGTACGTGACTAACACACCAACTTGAGGAAGAAGAATGTTGGTTGCAAAGTTATTCACTTCATCAACAATGAAGATCAAGAAGCACTTGGTTACAAAACCCTAAGGCGCAAATACACAGTAGCTTTTTTTAGAGAGAATAAGACATCGGTCACCTTTTGCATGCGTTCTCCTTGTATTTTCTTGTGTGACGGCCTTTAAAATAAGCCTTATATATGTCTAGGGTTGTGAGAAAAGAAACCCTATACAAATACATAAGCATGGGTCAAAAATCAGATCTAGAAATCTGAATTTCGTAATTCTTGATAGATATCTTGATAGATAGTATCTGTCGAACCTCATTAAACTTCGATAGATAGCTATCTGTGGAGCAGCTGTCGAGCTTTAATGAATCAACACTTCTTCACTTGTCTGTTGGACAGATTTGCGTGGCTTCAATACTAGACTTGAACTTTTGTTCCTTGAAATACTAAACACATCCTAGATCTAATTAATTACAAGTAAAGCACATTTTGTCAAAGGATTAGCCAATTACACAAAATAGTAACATATGTTCCTAACAAGTGAATCATATATATCCTAACACAACAATAAAAGGCCCAATGCATCTCGATCAAAACTTCTTCACAGTCAGATTCCACCCAGTATGTCTACAACAAGAGGATCAAGCACTTGCTCAAACTGCCGACTCTCTTCCCTGGTCTAATTGCATCTCATTCAACCACTTCAACATCAAGTGCGGCTCCAACATTGAATAGCTAAAACACACCTTTGTTGATGCAGAGTTATATTAAAATAAATTATTAAATTGATGCTACTACATGGCTAAGTTTCTGCCCTTAGAAGGTGGCAAGTTCAATGTAGCTTGAGACCTTTGGAAGATTTTGGTGCACTTAAAACTAGAGTAAATTGAAAGCCCATTTAGTTTGAAGAATGAAGGGGCTCACTAATTAGTTTGAAGAATGAAAGGGCCTACTTAGCAATCTGGTTTTAGAATTCCAGCTTGTACCATTTTAGCATGTTTCATGCTTCACATCATATTACACTTGTTCCTGCTACTGAAGACGAGGTAAACTTCCTTTCAGAGGGATCTTATGTTTCTATTTAATTCTTGTTGGAGTATTATTTGATTCTTGGACCTTTTTTGGTTTTTCAGATAGAAGTGGAAGCAAGTGCTATTCATGTTGCTGCAGATGATCTCTATCCTTTAAAAATTGTTTTAGACAGAGTGGTTTTAACCTTAACTGGTGTGCTTTTGGGTTGCTGGCAAGTTACTTTATGAACATTTCTACACTCTTTTGGGCTTTCCCCTACCTTTAAGGTAACTATAAATGAGGTACACACTATAAAAATTTGAGAAAATTACCCCTTGTGGTTTGGCTTTATCACACCATAAACTACTAATTATTACATTTAACTAATATAAAATTGTTAGGGTTTCATTTAAATAAATAGAGTTTACAATTTGTGGAAATATTATTCACCTCTCAATGCCCATAGGCATTGATTTTGTCATGTTTCAGAAATTTGATGTGCATGCATTTCACCATCAATGTTTCAAAGGTTTGTGCATGTGTGCACTAAGACTTACTATATTTTTTGATAAAACTAAGACTTACTATTGATATGCTAGTTATTTAGCATGTAATATATTATCATACATGAGCTCCTTGGAATCTTGGTAATTATGTTTACCTAGTACCTACGTGATACTGGTTTTTTTCTTACCCTCAAATTCTTTCTTTTTAAGTGTTGAAATTCTAGCTTGTTATAAATAACAAGCTGGAATTTAGTGTGTGATAGGTTTCCTATAGTCGCATTTGTAAAACTTATAGTAGCGTATGTAGATAGGCATTTGCCATTTGCTCAGGAAAAAAAAAAAAAAGCTTATAGCTGCATTTTTAAAATGTGGCTGTAGTTGTTCCCTATAGCTGCCTTTTACAAACGCAGCTAAAGTATGTCATTGGTCCTAGCCCATTGCCGCCCTTGTAAAAACGCGGCTATAGACCAGTCAGACCTATAGTTACGGGTTTTAAGTCACAGCTAAAAACGTGGCCATAGGCCGAATCAACCTATAGCTACGTTTTCAGGAGTTATAGCAGCGTTTTAAAAATGCGGCTATAGGACGTTTTTTAAATTGGTTACACTATGCATATACTTGGACATTAAGACGGGGAGTGAGATGGACTTCAAGTGGGGTGGCTTTAAAGTTGGTTTGTCCTGTTTTCTCGGTCATGGCCATGGGTTCATTTACAGGGGTTGAAATTTCAAAAGCATGCAACAAGGTAGCTAATGTGAATTGCATAACTTGTTGTGCAAACGATATCCCAAGACACACTCTTTTACCGCTACCAAATGGTATGTATTCGAAATTTTGGCCCCCTAATATCAACATCCTTGTGGATAGGACTGTAAATGAACCAAACTGATCATGAACAATTCAGACTTGGCTTGATAAAAATCTTGTTCATGTTTGTTTGTTTATAAAGCCAAGCTTGAGCCTTAGTTTTAGGCTCGTTTAATAAACAAGCCAAGCCCAAGCAAATTTTTTTTTTCACGAACAAGCTCATGAGCTATTAGGCTTGATAAAAAACAATTCAAGTATAGACTCATTTATAAGGTTATATGTACTAGCTAAATATACTCATTACACATATCTTAATAATGACATGGCCAACATGAGACCACTACCTATATTACCTTAATTTTTTTCCTTCCCTTTAAACTGATCAAGAACCACTTTAGACTATAGTTAAATTTAAAAATAAATAAATAATTAAGTAGGCCACATATAATCCTTCCCTATCAATCATCTAAAGTTATGAAACATGTTTGCATTTTCTCATTCATAATAGTTACAAACATGTATTTTTCTAGTCCTTCACCATCTAATGTGAATGTAAAAATTGTATTTTGAATAGTTGCTAAAGTTGTAGACAAGGAATGATTAATGAATAAATTTAATTATGTAAATTATTAATTTGAATTATAGCTAATCATAAGTAATATTAGATGCATGATAAAATGAGTATACTATTTTATTTTTCTTTTTTCTTAATTTTAGAGATTTAAGCATTTAATGATGTAATTTTTTTAGATCTCAAACTCAAAAACTTGACCTGAGCTCGAGTTTGAGCATGATATTAAGCTTAATTTTGGCTTGAGTAATTAATCAAGTCAAGCCAAGCCAAGTTCAAGCTTTTTAGCTTTCCCATAAGCTCAAGTTCAAACACTATTTTTAGGCTTGTCACAAGCTCAAGCTAAACTCGAGCTTTTGATTTTTCTTGATGAGTCAAGCTTGAACATGCACTACTTGTCAAAGCTCAGCTCGTTTTCAGTCCTACTTGTGGATTGTAAGGAACCTTTTAGGTCGAAATTCATTTGTATCTGACCACACATGTGGGTTTCGATAGAGCTTTGGAAGGTTAAAAATGAGTTGAGTGCTTGCTGGGACATGATAACCAGCCAAAGTGCAATCTTCAATGGACTCTTATGGCACTAAGAGTGTTGCTGCAGGATATAAATGCATTGTGTCTTTGTTAAAAACTTGGAAATAGACCAAATGTTTCATGTCTGATTCCTCTACGAGCCTCTCTCTACCAACTTGGAGGTCTAATTCTTGTTGGACTTTCCTTTGGAGTTCATAGTTGTTGAGAAGTAATGAGAGAGTCCATGCTAATGTTACTGTTGTTGTATTTGTACCTGCTAAGATAAGGGCCTAAAAAAAGTGTACAGAGTTATTTCCTGTATATAAAAAGCGGCTATGCCGCTATAGTCCAATGTTATGAATACCGTTTCGGACCCCATTTCAGTTTGCTCATTGGAACGGAATGTTTCGGTATCGGCTTATTTTGGCATATCGTTTCAAGGTGTTTCGGAGTTACCGGTATTTTATAATAAAAAAAATATGTATTACTAATAAAAAAACTCATATAAATTATTAAGGGTTTTAAAGTAGTTATAAATACATATTTCAACTAATATGTAATCTTTAAGCCCAAATAATAATAATAAGTATCAGTTCAATCATTTATAAAATATAATAAGAGTAATAATATGAAAAAAAAAAAAAGCCTAGGTGTTAATATTAGTAGTTGGAACAGTAGAAGAGGGTTAAGGCTAAAACATTCTATTTTTATTGTTAGTCTTGTGGGGCTCACTAAAACATAACAAAGAAAAAATTTAAAATTTAAAGTGGCAAGAGAGAAGAGTATCACACTATCACGTGGTGGGCTGGCAAAACAAACAAAAAAAATTTAAAACAAAGGACATAGCATTTAAGGAAGAGCATGGAGGCTGACAAACACATTACCATTTACTTGTATAGCACACAAATAAAAAACAAAAGGGAGAGTGGTACTGTGGTAGGACCGAAACCCACCAGAAGAAAAAATGAGGAAGATGGGTTTGCACTAGAAGAAGACGAAAAAAACAAGAAGAAGAAGGGTCTAAAACCGAGAAGAAGAAGAAGAAGAAAAAAAAAAAAAAAGAATACAAGAAGAAGAAGGGTCCGAAACCCAGAAGAAGAAGAAGAGGAAGAAGGAGGTAGGATTTTTTTTTAAAGCCAAAATCTAGTACTGGCCGAAATATGTATTTCGGCCGAAATTGGTTGGAATGGCCGGAACACTCCGAAATAGGCCGAAATTTGACCTGAGGTGGAATGAGGGTATTATGGTACCGGTTTTCATGCCGGTACGAAATATTCCTGCCATTCTGGCCGGAACGGAATGGAATCAGTAACAATGAGTGCTTCGGCACTATGCACTCAGTGTTTTTCACTGTGCAAGCCTTGTAGTGGTAACAGTGCTTTGGTTTCATGAGTTTTTTTTTTTTTTTTTTTTTTTTTTTTTTTTTTTTTCTGTAATTGGTTTGTGTTTTTTTTTTTTTTTAAATATTGATGTAAACTGACATTTATATTGTTATACTGACACAACAAATTTTATAATATTTTCACAATTATTGACGTGTCAATTTCTTATAAATCGAAATAAAATAATAAAATAAAATATGAGATTGGTTTTTTTTTTTTTTTTTTTTTTTTTTTTTTTTTTTTTCAGTAATCAATTTGTGTTTTTTTTTTTCTTTTAAATATTGATGTAAGCTGAAATTTATATTGTTATATTGACACAACAAATTTCACAATATTTTCACAATTATTGACGTGAAAATTTCTTACGAGTCGAAATAAAATAATAAAATATGAGACTGTAGCCAACCACAACTGAAAATAAATTTTTAAAAAAAATGTTACAACACTTATTGTTATCACAATATTTTCACGATTGTTGAGATCTCAGTTTCTTATAGATCAAATAAAAAAAATGTTATGTCCATAACATTTTAACATTAATTTCTACAGTGCTTAAAGTTTTTTTTTTTCCCTAGTAATCGGTTTGTGTTTTTTTTTTTTTTTTAAATATTTATATAAACTGGCATATATATTGTTATATTGACACAACAAATTTCATAATATTTTCACAATTATTGATGTATCAATTTCTTACAAATCGAAAAAAGAAAATAAAATATGAGACTATGACCAACCATAATAAAAAATAAATATTTTGATAAAATGTTACAACACTTATTGTTATCATAATATTTTCACAATTGTTGAGATCTCATTTTCTTATATATCAAATAAAAAAAAAATGCTAAATCCACAACGTTTTAACATTAATTTCATAACAAATCATAGGTAAGCTATTATTGATGGATAGCACTAGAGCTACAGTGCTTTTGGTTTATTTAACTGGCACTATAGCTATAGTGCCTAAAGGTTTTTTTTTTTTTTTTTTTTTTTTCAATAATTGGTTTGTGTTTTTTTTTTCTTTGAAATATTTGTGTAAACTAGCATATATATTGTTATACTGACACAACAAATTTCATAATATTTTCATAATTATTGACGTGTCAATTTCTTACAAGTTGAAATAAAATATAAAATATGAGACTGTGACTAACCATAACTGAAAATAAATATATGCCAGATTTTATTGAGAACAAAATTTGTTCCAATTGGTTTGGCATGATCAGATTACCTCTTTGGGTGTTTTCTATAAGATTCAAGTATTGAATATTGACACTAATAGTAGAATTATTTAAAGTCTCTGAAGCATCTCTAACCCCTGGTCTGCACTAACTGATGTTGATTTTGTATAAAAAAAAAAAAAAAAAAACCAATTCATAACTAATAACTCCTTTTCATGAGCTACCGTGAGATAGCATTTTTTTGATTAAATATTCAGTATCATATATTTGCAGAATCTTATATAGGACAATTAATTATCACCAAATTGTTGTTGCCACTCTCGCTTTTCTAAAGTGGTAGACCCTCCCATAAGTTATTTTTATTAGGATTATCTCTAAGTAAGCCATATTAATTAAAACAGAGCTCGACAACCCCACTTCCTTAGTGCTAATTTTATTCAAGATAAGCATGTATGACAGTATGAGCCTATGAGGGCATGACACGCACAAAGTTTAAATTATTGGAGCACCGACATTTGGATAAACTTATCAATCAATCTCACTTGCTTAGACCGACTATTTAGGGAATGAAATAATTTTTAGGCATTCGCTTTGCTCCCATTTCTAGAGGGAAAAATTATTGAATATTCTAGGAGGATTATAAATGTGTACTCTCTCTTCTCATATGAATTGTAGGTCTCCTCATAAATCTATATATATAATAATAGGTAAAACAGAGAGAAAATTTAATTAAATTTCAAATTGGAATTCAATTAGTATCTAATTTTACATCATGTATCTCATCTAATCTAAATTTTAGAATTTTGTGCCAAGTGGGTCAATTTAGGTAAAAATTGAATTTCAATTAGAGTTTAATTTTGCGTCACGTGTCCCATTTAATTTAAATTTTTAAATTTTTGTGGCAAATTAGTTAATTTAATGTAGAAAACGAGGAGTTCAATATAATAAACCATAAAAAAACATAATCATATAACTAAAAATATTCAAATTTATAAGTTATATATATATATATATATATTAATAGCTAAAACAGAGAGAAAATTTAATTAAATTCTAAATTGAAGTTTAATTTTGTGTCATGTGTCATTTAATTTTTAAATTTTTGTGTCAAGTGAATGATTAGGTGCAAAAATCAAAATGTCTAAATTCAATTAGATTTTAGATTGAATTTTAATTGAAGTTCAATTTTGCGTCATGTGTCCCATCTAATTTGTTAATTTTTGTGAAAATTATTGGGGGCAAAAACCGAAGAGTCTAGATCCAATTAGATTTCAAATCATATATATATATATATTATATGTAATTGTGATTGTTTTTAAATGTACCCGTATATATGCACGGGGTTATAAACTAGTTTAATTAGTGAGATCCACAGTTTTGAGAGAAGGAGAGTATGCATTTATGGTATTCCAGGAGTACTCAATAATTACCTTTCATAGAGGCCAATAATTTGTTGAAATTTTTGGAAAGTGAGAAAAAAAAAAAAGTAAAAAATTTCAACATATAATTTGTTTTTGCTGAATAATATGTTAACATATAATTATTTATCTGGACCACCTCCTATGCTATTTTCAAGGTGTTTGAGCGTATGATACTATATAATTATGTCAGCAAAATTGGTGTCACATCTAAACTGCTACATATAGGAAGAAAGAAACATATGTTATCTTGTGTGTGATCTAGAGAAATCTAGCATTTGGTTTCAGGTAGAAATCTTCTCAAAAAAAAAAAAAAAAGGGTTTAAGGTAGAAATTATTTTATAAGTGATGTTGGAAATATTATAAATATTACTAAATAACGTTACAAATAGATGTGTCAATAATTGTAAAAGAGTGATGTTAAAAATACTATAAATTTTACTATATAAACTAAACTGTTATTAAAAAAAAAAGTGATTTCTTTTTTTAATATGAATAAAAAAGTGATTCAAATATTCAATTATTTATAGTATTATTATTTAAATGGTACCAATCATACATCAATTTCTAGGTTTTTTGTGATAAAATTTATAGTTACTTTAGTATTTTTCATCGCACTTTAAGTGGCGGTACTAATAATATTCTTGGTCACATCAATTTTTGCTTTTTTGTAATATAATTTGTAAATAACTTTATCATTTCCCTTATCTTATATATTTCACTCTATTGAAAAAACAAAAAATAAATTATATAATTACTGTTCAGCGTAACATAATTACTAATAGAAATGCTAAAGTTTACTATTAAAAAAAAAAAAAAATAGGGATAAAGTTTACTGCCCAAAATAACTATTTGTTATGAAACTTCCCTATCAATTTGATAGGGTTTCTTTTTCTTTTTCTCTTTTTTTGTTTTTGTGTGTGTGTGTATATATATATACACACACATATGAAATAATTAAGAAGACTATAAAAGCCCTTTTCTATACCATTATAGAAGGCTTACGAACTAATCTAATGTGATTGGTAAAATATTATCAACATAATATATAATTTTTTATTCTTGTTTAAAAATTAATACTTCAGTTTATAAAATTTATTTACTAAAATTTGTAATAAGTGTAGCATCATTCTATGAGATATTCCTAGAATGTCACGGAGGAGCATTTAGATCATCTACCAAACTCAACCATGAACTGAACTCCTATGTCTACTAGAATGCATACTTGATATTATTGGATGAATGATAAGAGATTTTAATGTTCATTATATTCAATATATGCATTAATTAATAGGATTATGAGTGGCTTACTAGGCAAGTAGATTTGATGATTGTATCAGCATCATAACTTGAAGTCTCATCATCATCATCTTCAACATTGGACAACATCACATCTATAAAGTCTTGGTGTTCTTTCACCTCGCCTGAAATTTTCACTTGCTTACGTTTTTCTAGCCATTGTCCAACTATATATATGATCCAATTTTTTTTGCTGTATTCTTCATGGCTTTCTTGTACCCTCCCAAGTCAAAGCACCTTAGATATGGTATTGCATCTGACAACACAAATGCCAATAGGGGCCATAAGGGCTGAGTCCA
The DNA here is from genome assembly GCA_033629205.1 of Lithocarpus polystachyus. Taxonomy (NCBI): domain Eukaryota; kingdom Viridiplantae; phylum Streptophyta; class Magnoliopsida; order Fagales; family Fagaceae; genus Lithocarpus; species Lithocarpus polystachyus. The sequence continues at coordinate 7,744,821 of CM066163.1, read as the reverse complement.
AACATGGCGCCATAGTTGTAACCCAAGAGATCTGCGGTTAAGAAGTTTGGACGGCTGGCAAAGCCTTTGTCATTGGTAGTAAAACACTTTTTGGCGGACAAAATTGGTCTATGCCCTTTTTAAAAAAACAATCCAGCATTTTGTCTATTTTCCCAAACTAATTAGAGAAATACCCTTTTTTTGAAACTCGATTTTTTCAAAATCGAATTAAGCTCTATAGTAAAGTTTTCAGGATTTATAGTGGCGTTTTGGAACTCGAGCTCTATGAACTTGAGTTATAGGTAAAAAAAAAAAAAAAAATTGCCTATAACTCGAGTTCATGGAGATCGAGTTCCAAAACGCCATTATAGGTCTTGAAAACGTCACTATAGGCTCCTTAAAACACCGCTATAGGGCTCTAGAAATTTTTTTTTAACTCGATTTTTAGAAAATCGAGTTACAAAAGAGGGGCATTTCCCTAATTAGTTTGGGAAAGGGGGCAAAATGCCACTTTTTTTTGCACGAAAAGGGCATTTGCCCATTTTGTCAACTTTTTGGCTATCTCCTAATTGCTTGCTACTAGAGTTTGACGCACACCCATGATAGTGGAGATTGGTCTGTACTTGTCAGCCATATTACCCAAGGTTAGATGGGGTGGTTGTGACCCTCCTAATAGGCGGGGGTGGCCAATCAAAGGCAACGCACCGCCAACTTCAAGTGGAGCTATCTTTTTACTAGCAATTCTTTGAAGTCTTCTTGATATCTGAAGAGAAACAGGAAAAGGGTGAATATGATGGCCATAGAAAATTGTGAAGAAAGGGTACGAGAAGAGCATGTGGGTTTTTGTTGTGATAAGGTTAGGCAACACCGCAACAGAAATTATGTAAGGACATCAATCACAATTAGGGGTGTTTTTTGGGCTATTTTTATTTATTTAGTACCGCACTTTGTGGTGCGGTTTAGCCAAAACTATAACCGCACCACATTTTATTTTTACAGTTACATGCGCGGTGCGGTGCGGTGCAGTTTAAAGTTTAGCTAAAACCATAACTGTACCGTACCTTATTTTTGCTATCACATATGCAATGCGGTATATAAGATGCGGTTTGAATGGTTTGAAGTCGGTATATTTTTCAAATTTTGGGCTTTTCTTGCCAGCCCAAAACTGATTTTGCCTTTTGTTTTGGGCTAAATTTTAAACTGTTGAGTTAGTTTTTCTTTATTTTGGGTTGACTTTCTTAATCAACACTTACTATGATTATTAAACTATTAATAATTTATTTAATATTAAAAAATATATTAATATATAAAAAGGGTGCGTTGCGGTGCGATTTGTGCGGTTTTCTTATAAAAAGCATGCAGTGCGGTGCATCGTTACTTGCGGTGAAGTGCGATTATGCAATTTTGCAGGCAGTTTTGGTGTGGTTTTTGCAGTTTGTGCGGTTTGGTGAACATCTCTAATCACAATAATGGCTAATTTATTAGCATTTAATATCAGGTCAAAGATCAATCTTTCTTCACCAATTGTGGTGCGATCACGCAATTTTGCGGGTTTTAGTGTGGTTTTTGCAGTTTGTGTGGTTTGGCGAACTTCCCTAATCACAATAATGGCTAATTTATTAGCATATAATATCAGGTCAAAGATCAATCTTCACTTCACCAGTTAAATGAATGTGAAAAACAAATTCGTAGGTGAAACACATTTCATTATTTAAATGTAGTAAAATCTATTTCAAATATTTTACTATTAGTCCTAGTCTAGAATCAAAGTTTCAAATTAATTCCTATATAAAAAAAAAGGTTTCAAATCAATACCAGATCTGCCTGACTTAATACAAATTTTAAGTTTTATTTATAAATGAGATTAGTTAGTAGAAAGTTTTATAAAAAATGATCTTTTTTCTCTCTTTTACTATCTCATATATGGGAGATATATGATATATTTTATTAATTTTTAATAAGAAATTTCATTTCATATAATTATAAAATTATGATTTAACAAGATTTTAATAGACAGTTTAAATATAGAATATTGTAGGGATCAGGGCCCAAAATTGAATATTGGGCCTTGGGCTTTACCCAGGGGCATGGGCAGGTCTGAGAAGAACGAATTAGTAAGGAGAGCTCCAGTATGGAAGCTCATGAACACAAGATAAGGAAGGGTGATCCGAGGGGGAATCTCTCCTCGGACATAATAGACATTGGAGAAGTTCAGGTCCCTGCGATGGAGGCAGCACCCACAGAAGTCTCGCTGACAGAGTTATGCCTCATGAATTGGCAAGAAGGAAGGAAATCCAAACCTGTCCAGGGAAATCCAACACATTAAATGCACTACAGCTACTTTCCTGGCCGCATTTATGTGGAGAAGACCCTTGAACAGTGCTGCCTTGGCTACTACAACTTACAGAAAGCTAAAATGGGTGTCTAATATGATGGATACTCAAGTGGAGGCTCAGATGATCAACAAGTGTAGGATCAAGATGTGCCCATAAGGACTATATAATAGGCAAGACACTCCAAAGGAAGGGAGAGAGAAAAAAGAAAAGAAAACTTGTAATAAAACTAAAAAAGCAATAGAAAAGAATTAGTCTCCTCGGATTTTGCCGAATACATTTTTCCTCTATTGAACGATCATTGTCTTTCTTTCCTTGTTACCTTAACCTACTGGACCGTTATTTGTCTTGCTATAGCCCAACTCTTCAATCCACTTCTCTACAAATTTATTGTTTGGGCTTTTTTGATTTGGGTCCTTACATCCTTTGGGCCAAGAATTCAAACCCTGCCCCTACAATTGGCATTAAGGAGAGCACGGCAGAATAGTGAGTGCAACGGACAACCATGGTGAGGTCAAACCCACGCCAGGCTGAGTCTGCAGGGTTTCAATGACACGATGGTTTCCTGAACCTTGAGCGCGAGAAAGATCGTGAAGGAAGTGTGCAAACCATGCACACGAGCAGAAGCCATTCTTGCGTGAGAAGCCATGTCTCTCGAAGGTCCAATGATAATAGGGCTTTGCAGTTGCAAATCGATGAGTTAAAAAGGAAGTTACGCGACGCACAGCGAAAGCGAGACTCTTCTAGCTCTGACAGCTCCTCTGGGGATAAGAAGGACGACAACTATAGATGAAGGTCAAGAACTCCCCCAAGTGAGTCTTTCTCCCATGAGGAGGAGTACCATCACACGCGTAAACATGAGAGCTCGTCTCATAAAGGCCTGGGAAATGACGCCATGAGTAGAGCATTGCACCAAATTTCCAAATCACCTTTCACACGCAAGATTGAGACGGCAAAGCTTCCACGGCGCTTCCACCAACCCACGTTCACCATTTATAATGGTCGAACGGACCCCGTGGAGCACGTCAGCCACTTCAACCAGAGGATGGCTGTCCATTCAAGGAACGAGGTTTTGATGTGCAAAGTTTTTCCATCTAGCCTAGGACCCATGGCGATGAGATGGTTCGATGGTCTGAGGGCCGAGTCCATAGACTCTTTCAAGGAACTAACCAAGGCATTTGGCTATCGTTTCATCACGTGTAGTAGAGTCCCACGACCCCTAGGCTCCCTGTTGTCCCTGTTCATGCGGGAAGGGGAAACCCTTAAAACATACTCGGACAGATACTGGGAGATGTTTAACGAGATAGATGATGACTTCGATGATGTTGCGGTTGGCACTTTCAAAAGTGGCCTCCTAGCCGAGCACGGTCTATGGAAGTCCCTCACAGCCAAGCCAGATACCAGTGTACGCCAACTTATGGACCGGATCGATAAATACAAAAGGGTTGAGGAGGACCAGCTGCGGGGGAAGGGAAAGGTTAAGGTTATTCCCTAGGAGCAGAGAGATTTTAGGTTGGACCGATACAATAATAATCGACCGAGAGGGGAATTTTCCGGGCAGCCCGGAACTGCTAATGTGTAGGCAGTTAATACGGTGTTTCGAGAGCCAGTGCACCAGGTTCTAGAAAAAATCAAGCACGAGCCATTCTTCAAGTGGCCAATCAAGATGGCGGGGGACCCCATGAAGCGTAATTGGAACCTATATTGCCAATATCATCAGGAATTGGGGCACACCACAGAGGATTGCAGAAACTTGTGGAATCACCTGGACCAGCTTGTTCGAGAAGGGTAATTGAGGCACTTCCTGCATCATTCCAGTGGTTTGCAAGGCTAGCCTCGAGTTCACACACCCTTAAGGCCCCTCATAGGCACGATAAATGTCATCTTTGCAGCTCCGGGGAGAACCGGCTCTTACCCATCCAGAGTGATGTCTGTGGCCCGGCTGTCGACCGAGGAAGATAATTTGAAGCAGAAAAGGGCTAAGGTGGACGACCAGCCTGTGTTGAGTTTTTCAAAGGAAGACAAGATCGGAACCATACAACCTCATGACGACGCTTTAGTGGTGAAACTTAGAATCGGGGGGGTATGATGTGAAGAGGGTAATGGTGGACGACGGTAGTGGTGCCGAGATTATGTATCCCGACCTTTACAAGGGGCTGGGTCTGAAGCCTGAGGATCTAACGCCCTACAGCTCCCCCTTGGTGAGCTTCGACGAAAAGACTGTCTTTCCAAAGGGGCAGATTAGACTACCCGTGCAGACTGGCCCGGAAGTGGTGGAAGTGGACTTCATCGTGTAGATACTTACTCACCCTATAAGGCCATCGTCGCCAAACCCTGGCTTCATACATTGGGGGCCGTCGCCTCCACTCTGCATCAAAAGGTGAAATTTTCGTCCGGAGGACAGGTTATGGAAGTCATTGGGTGTCAGTCCACGACAAGGCAGTGTTTGGTGGTGGCCATTTCGCATTAACCTGAGGCAGAGCTCTCGACTTTTGCCCATAAAAGCTATAGCAATCAAAAAGCCTGGGATCACCTGTTAGTGCGCCTGCTGAGGGGGCAAGATGTGAGGATTTGGAAAAGGTGACTATTGGTGATGATCCGGAAAGGTTTTTTCAAATCGATTCTCAGTTGCCTCTTCAGGAGAAGGAGGAGTTGATCGGGTTTCTCAGGAAAAATTTGGACATATTTGCGTGGGACACTTACGAAGCCCCAGGGGTTGACCCGAACTTCATCTGCATCATCTAAATGTTAACCCATCCATTAGCCCTAAAAGTCAACCACCTCGGCGCCTATCCAAAGAGCATACTGACGCTGTCAGGGACGAGGTGATGAAACTCAAAAGAGCGGGGGCTATTAAGGGAGTTTTCTATCCTAAATGGTTGGTCAATACCGTTGTGGTAAAAAAGAAGAGCGGAAAATGGCGAGTCTACATAGACTTTACGGACCTGAACAAAGCCTGCTTGAAAGATCCTTTCCTTATACCTCGGATAGACCAATTGGTGGATGCGACCACGGGCCACCCTCGGATGAGCTTCTTGGACGCCTTTCAAGGGTATCACCAGATACCACTAGCCCTAGAAGATCAGGAGAAGACAACTTTCGTCACTCCCATTGGAAACTACCACTACAAGGTGATGCCTTTTGGATTGAAAAACGCAGGTTCTACTTACTAGAGGACGATGACTAGGATGTTCGAACCACGATTGGGTAAGAACATTGAAGCCTATATAGATGACATGGTGGTGAAAAGTAAACAGGTGTCCGAGCATGTGGGTGACCTTAGAGGTATCTTCAAAATCCTAAGGAAGCATAAGTTACACCTCAATGCTTCCAAGTGTTCATTTGGGGTAGGATTAGGCAAATTCTTGGGCTACATGGTAACCCATAGGGGGATCGAGGTCAGTCTCGACCAGATTAGAGCTATTAACAATCTACAACCGCCTCGGAATCCTAAAGAAGTCCAAAGGCTCACCGGGATGATTGCTACCTTGAACCGTTTTATTTCTCGGTCGACAGATAGGTGCAAACCTTTCTTCCTCTTAATGAATAAGTGGAAGGGATTTGAGTGGACTGAAGAATGCGCTGTGGCCTTCCAACGACTTAAGGAATATCTATCTCGGCCATCGATCATGTCAAGCCCTGAGGTTAATGAAGTCCTGTTTGCTTATATCGTAGTGGCTCCGCATGCAGTAAGCCTAGTGCTGATACGAATGGATGATGGCGTACAACGACCGGTTTATTATGTAAGCAAATCATTGCACGAAGCCGAGGTTTGGTATTTATCGCTAGAGAAGGCCATCTTGGTAGTGGTTCATGCTACATGGAAGCTCCCCCATTATTTCCAAGCGCACATGGTTATTGTTTTAACGTAGCTCCTGCTCAGGTCCATTCTTTGGAGCGCTGACTATACGGGGAGAATTGCTAAGTGGGGAACGATTCTAGGAGCTTTCGACATCAAGTATATGCCTCGTACCTCCGTCAAGGGCCAAGTCCTTGCGGATTTAGTGGCCGAATTCGTTGAACCGTCAGTAGAAAGAACAGTCGAGACATCATACATGGATGAAAAATTAGTTGGCATGGTCTCTCTCCAAGGACCCGCATACTGGAAGTTATATGTTGATGGGACAGCGAACCAAAGAGGCTCTAGAGTGGGGCTAGTACTGATTTCCCCCGAAGGGCTTGTTATCAAGAAAGCACTAAGATTGGGCTTCTCGGCCACAAATAACGAGGCCGAGTATGAGGCCCTATTGCAAGGGATGTCTATGGTCAGAAAATTGGGTGGAAAGATAGTAAGCGTGTTCTCGGACTCAAGACTGGTCGTGACCAAGTAAATGGGGAATTGGAAGCAAGAGATGAAAGAATGCAGGAGTACTTAGGCCAGGCCAAATGCCTACAGTCACATTTTGATTCTTTTAATCTGCTACATATTCCTAGAAGTGGGAACACATATGCTGACTCCTTGGCCACACTTGCCATCTCCTCGGCGCAGAGCCTACCTCGGATTATCCTTGTAGAGGACTTATACAAGCCAACGGAGACGAAGGAGGAGGTCACCCGCGTCAACCAAATCAAGGTAGGGCCCAGCTGGATGGACCGCCTGATACTATTATTGAAGAATGACATCCTACTCGAAGAAAAGGTAGAAGTCAACAAGATACGAAGAAAGGCCATGCGGTTCTTGCTATCCGAGGACCAAAAATTGTATAAACGCTTTTTCTCTAGGCCATACCTGCTGTGTATACACCCTGAAGCAACGGACTTACTTCTAGAAGAATTGCATGAGGGGATTTGCGAGAGTCATACTAGAGGGAGATCCTTGTCACACAGAGCCATTACCCAAGGCTATTGGTGGCCTAACATGCAAAAGGAAGCGCAAGAATACGTTAGGAAATGTGACCAATGCTAAAGGTTCGCGCCAAACATACATCAACCGGGAGGAGTCCTCAACCTCCTATCCAGTCCGTGGCTGTTCGCTCAATGGGACTTAGACATCGTTGGCCCTTTTCCCAAAGCCGTTGGGAATAAGAAATACCTGTTTGTTGGCACGGATTACTTCACCAAGTGGGTGGAAGCCGAGCCCTTGGCAAACATCAGAGATGTGGACGTCAAGAAGTTCGTTTGGAGAAATATCGTCACCCGGTTTGGAGTCGCTCATACCCTCATCTCGGATAATGGATTTCAGTTCGATAGCAAAGCCCTCAGGCGCTATTGCTGCAGCCTCGGGATCAAAAACCGATGCTCCACCCCCACTTATTCCCAAGGGAATGAGCAAGCCGAGGCTATAAACATGGTCATAGTGAACGGACTCAAGTGGAGGCTGGATGATGCGAAAGGGAAATGGGTAGAGGAACTATCACATGTCCTCTGGACGTATCGAACAGCACCATGCAAATCAACAGGGGAAACTCTCTTTTCAATGACGTATGGGGCAGAGGCCGTTATACCATTAGAGACTGGCTTCCCAATGTTGAGAACCACCTCTTTCGATCCGAGCAATAACAACGGGTTGCAGGAAAAAAGTCTAGATCTAATTGAAGAGCGAAGGGAAAGTGCAAGGGTCCAACTGGCGTATTACCAACATAAACTCAAACAAGGTTATGATGCCCACGTGAAGCTAAGGCCCCTAACAACAAAAGACCTAGTGTTGAGGAAAGTTGTGGGCAACACAAAGAACCTGGCCTGGGGGAAGCTCGGACCAAATTGGGAGGGTCCATATCGCATCACTTCAGTGGCAGGAATAGGTGCATATTACTTGGAAGACTTAGATGAAAAAATGATATCTCACCCTTGGAATGTAAACAACCTGAAAAGATACTATTATTAATGAAAGTTTCCTTTTTCTCTTGCTTGTCTATTGTTTGGATGCATCGCGTTATCCATTAAGCTATTTTTTATAAGTGTTCAAACAAAACCAAAGGCATGCTTGTGTCCTCGGACCAGATGTTTTGGAAAAATTAACATTATGCTACTTTTTATAAGTGTTCAAATAGAACCAAAGGCATGCCTGTGTCCTCGGACCAGATGTTTTGGAGAAATTAACACTAAGTTATTTTTTATAAGTGTTCAAACAGAACCAAAGGCATGCCTGTGTCCACAGACTAGATGTTTTGGGAAAATTAACACTAAGCTACTTTTTGTAAGTGTTCAAATAGAACCAAAGGCATGCTTGTGTCCTCGGACCAGATGTTGGGGAAATTAACACTAAGCTACTTTTTATAAGTGTTCAAACAGAACCAAAGGCATGCCTGTGTCCACAGACCAGATGTTTTGGGGAAATTAACACTAAGCTATTTTTTATAAGTGTTCAAACAAAACCAAAGGCATGCCTGTGTCCTCGGACCAGATGTTTTGGGGAAATTAACACTAAGCTACTTTTTATAAGTGTTCAAACATAACCAAAGGCATGCTTGTGTCTTTGGACCAGATGTTTTGGGAAAATTAACATTATGCCACTTTTTGTAAGTGTTCAAATAGAACTAAAGGCATGCCTGTGTCCTCGAACTAGATGATGTGGGGAAACTGACACTAAGCTACTTTTGGTAAGTGTTCAAACACTAAGCTACTCTCTACATGCGACAAACTCCCCTATTTGTGATAATTGGTTGAACTGCGCGTAGTTATATTGTGCTGAGGTCAGCTTATAAGGCTGTATATGTTTTATGTTGTTATGGTCATTCTACATTTGACCAGATAAACGTTCAATCAATCACAATCAAGGAGCAAAATTGTGCGAAAACAGAAGTAAAAACGAAATTTCTCCATTAACAAAAAGTAGTATGATTACAAAGCGTTCCGATAAAAAAAAAAAAAAAGTACACATGTAAGACTACAAAAACCCCTACATCTAACTTTTTACTAGTGGGGGGACATTCTTGGGATCAGCTGTCTTGGAAGGAGCATCACCAGTTTTGTGCTTGGTCTCTGCGTCCTTCGCTTTAGCGACCACGTCCTTAATTGTGAGGGCATCCTCGGGATGCTCAGCGTCCTTTGCCCAAGCTCCCTCCTCCTTCGCAACTTCCAAAGGGGCCTTGGCCTCGAAGGGAGGAAGCTGGGAAGTTGGAATCTCTCGAATATCTTCAGGAAAGAAGACATTCTCAGCCCTACGTAGCTCAAAATCAGCAGGGACCCCCGCCCGTTTGAGAGCTTCCGCCCACATCTCAGTGCAGAAGTCCCTGCAGGTTCCGGCCACCTCCTCGGCCAACCGAGCCTCAATATCGTGCACTCCACGATCATAGGACGCCGCCACCGCAGCCTCAGCGGCTTCCCTGGCTAGCCGAGCGGCGTCTTTTACTTTTTGCAACTTGGCCTTGAGATCCAAGACTGCCTGTCTCTGGGTGGCCAAGTCTATCTCTGTTATGTGAAGCTTTTGGCGCTGGTCCTCGGCCTGGACCTCCGCATTTTTCAGTCCAGCTTCAGCACTAAGACGGTCCCTTTTCGAGGCAGTCAGCTAAGCTGCCAGCTTCTTATGCTTTTCCTTAAGAGCTCCCATCATTTTTTCAATGTCGGCGAGGGAGTGGGCCTCCGCCTTGGCCCTATTGTTGGCTTCCTTAACCCACTCCTCAGCCACGAAAACCTGTTGGGTGACTTGCACAAAAACAAGAGGGTAATTCCGAGTTTAAAAAAAAATAAAAAATATATAATAAAGTAAAAAATATAATATAATACTACATGTCCGTTTCAAGAGTTGTGTCTAAATTGCTTACCATGTCAAGGTCCTTCTTTAGGGACAAGAAAAGCTCGGGCTTCTTGAAGTGCTTGTAAGCCTCCATATCATTTGGGAGGAGAAGTAGCTGCTTCAGTGCTTCAACAATATAGCCCACATGCCCCCCTTGAAAGTTGTGGACAGAGGCTTCTTAAGAGATAGGTGCACCATCAACCTCGATCCTAGGGGACCAAGTGCGTGGTGGTCGGCGCATATTAGCCCCCAGTGAATCCTCCCAGCTGTCAACTGAGGTGGCCCTCTCATTTTGGGGCCCTTTGTCTTTCCTTTGATGCTTAGTCCACCTCGGGGGCACCTCCCCTTCCTTTGGATTCATGATCGGCCTCTTCTTTTTTAAGTTAGGGTTCACGTGGAGTCCGAGATCAATAGGAGGATGCGGAGAGGGTGGAGGAAGACTGGGAGCGATTTGGGCCTTGGGAGTCTCTTTTTTGGTCGACCCTTTGTTCCTGCTAGCTAATAGGCCCTTCAGGCTGGGCCTTTGTTTTAAATCCATTTTCTCCTCTTTGGTCTCTGAGCTGCTGTCTACCCGAGAGACTTTTAGCTTCGGAGAGCGAGCAGCGGAATATCTATCTAAGTCCGCCTTAGAGCTGGAGAGATGCACCAGCTTCTCGGGCCCTTCGCCTTCTATGTCTTCGAAGCGGAAGTTATCTATCTCCGCGTCTAACGACGAACGCGAAGAAGCAACCTCCTCTCCTGCTGCGGTTCTGACCTCGAACTGAACTTGGTGTAGCGGTATTCCGAGCGGTGGAGAATTCTGCTGAGCTGGCAAGGCAACCAGAGGAAGGTCGTCCCTGGCAAGAAAATCTGGCCTTGACACATCGATCCGATTCAAACGGGGGGTCACCAGCCCTGATACCGTGGCCGATCTCTTGGCATATTCACGAGATGGGCTCGAAATTGAGGATGCGGTGAACGGCTCGCAGCTGACCGTCCTTGTTTATAAAGATCTCCGACTGGAGCAAGTAGTTGAGTGCCAAAACGTTAGTTAGACTTATCCGAGGAGTTACCTGGTTTCTATCTACAAAGAGCCGAGAAGCAAAAACTCAGTCAGAAGGTTGAGAAAACAGGCGTAATAAAAATGGTGGCATGCTTAAAGATCAAAAATCCAAAATTCTTGCTAAGGAACCTAACTCTAAGATGTCCCACCTGGCTCCCCCTCTCTGACTGGGCAGTGAAGGCCATCATGCCTCGCCCTCGAAGCGATCAGGTAATCATCTTTCATTCCTTTATTCGACATAGGGAGACACGAGATGAGTCTAGACACATCCGATCGAGACTTGAGGTAATATCCCGCGCTCTTAAGGTGGTGACACTCGTACATATCGACTACATCATGCCAGGTGAGCCCTAAGCCCATGTGCTCATTGAGGACATCAATGCTACCTAGGATCCTAAACAGATTGGGCGTACATTGGTGAGGACATATGCTATGATTGAGAAGATAGTCCCGTGTTACCCTACCCATTGGGAGGGTCATTTCCCCTTCTATAAAAGCTATCATGGGGATAATAACTTCTCCCTCGCCTCTGTGTGTTACAATCTGCTCTGTGGAACAATATCACAGGGCTACCCCCTGCGGTATATGATACTTCTCCTTAAAGGCCTCTATCTGAGTGGGAGAATTCACTAAATACTTAAACCTACCCATAAAGACAAACCCAAGGGGAACGACTCAAAGTGGTGAACGAAGAAATAAAAATCGAAAGGCCAAGAAGATCGGCCGAGGAGAAAATGAGAATACTAGGAGATAATAACTTACGAGAACTAGAATATGTGTGTTGATCTTTGAAAACTGTGAAGACGCTTTAAGGGGTCTCTTAGATGAAGGGCGCGAAGAATGTGACTGTTTGGAAAAATTTAGGGAGTTGGATTGCTTGGGATCTCTGGAAGGCTTGAAAAGTTGAAAAATGGAGCAATTAACTTCCTTGGGAGCTTTATATAGGGGGCTGAGATCGAATGGAATTTGTCTCGCTCAAAAATCCAGGGGAATGTCAGCCCTTGGATTAGCGCATCACCATTGGATGTGGGGGATATGACGCTGCCTGGAGCAATCAATGACGCCTCGTAAACTGCGAAGTGCCAGTAATAATCAAGGGACACGCAAAACAGAAATTTTGCACGTGGGAGCCATACGAATGAATGAATTTATCTCTTGAAAATTCAAAACCTCACTTTTTCTCCTCGGATAGGAGGGAAAAATTGAAATTTTGAGGGGCTATACCTAGGGGCATGGGCAGGTCTGAGAAGAACGAATTAGTAAGGAGAGCTCCAGTATGGAATCTCATGAACACAAGATAAGGAAGGGTGATCCGAAGGGGAATCTCTCCTCGGACATAACAGACATTGGAGAAGTTTGGGTCCCCGCGATGGAGGCAGCACCCGCAGAAGTCTCGGCGACAGAATTATGCCCCATGAATTGGCAAGAAGGAAGGAAATCCAAACCTGTCCAGGGAAATCCACCACATTAAATGCATTACAACTACTTTCCTGACCGCATTTATGTGGAGAAGACCCCTGAACAGTTCTGCATTGGCTACTACAACTCACAGAAAGCTAAAATGGGTGTTTGATGTGATGGGTACTCAACTGGAGGCTCAGATGATCAAGATGTGCCCATAATGACTATATAATAGACAAGACACTCCAAAGGAAGGGAGAGAAAAAAAAAAGAAAGGAAAACTTGTAATAAAACTGAAAAAAGCAATAGAAAAGAATTAGTCTCCTCGGATTTTGCCGAATACATTTTTCCTCTTTTGAACGTTCATTGTCTTTCTTTCCTTATTACCTTAACCTACTGGACCGTTATTTGTCTTGTTATAACCCAGCTCTTCAATTCACTTCTCTACAAATTTATTGTTTAGGCTTTTTTGATTTGGGTCCTTACATCCTTTGGACAAAGAATTCAAACCCTGCCCCTACAAATATATTTTAAAATTATTTAAAAAATATGTATAAAAATAATGACGTAATTATAATGTTTCAAATGTAAAATATTAGAAAGTGAACAAAAAGTCAAACAAATTTGATTTTATATAAGATTATGGATTATAGATATAAAATAGTGTCATATGTTTCAAATCCAATTCTATTTATAATAAAAAAAATTATTTTTAAATTTTTTATGAAATAATAATATATTTTTTATGGTTGCGATGATAGCCTATGACGTTTAGTATTTATATATTTTTCATGAAACCTACCTTTGTCCTCAATATATTGCCAAGATGATTGTGGACAGCACCAGGCCCATATAATGCGTGTTTAAAAATGGACAATACATGATTGTGGACCATACATGTGTCACACTATCACATCTAGTAATGAAAAGTTGGAATTATGCTTAAAACAATTTCAAAAACTACACCACTTGCCGGCAGATACAACAACCCTAGCAAGGCCTCAGTGGTACACATTATTTAATGCCGTCATGTGGCGTAAAGCCAATGAGTCTACACCGAAAACATCCTTTTATCATTCAAAAATAAAAGTACCCTAACAAATGAAAATGCCTTAGTAGTTCGCATTTTTATTATATATAATATCTAGTCAAATTATGTATATACTTGGGCAGGAAGGCGAGGAGTGACATGGACTTCAAGTGGGGTGACTTTCAAGTTGGTTTGTCCTGCTTCCTCACTCATGTCCACAGGTTTATTTAACGGGGTCGAGATTTCAAAAGCATGCAACAAGGTAGCTAATGTGAGTTGTATAACTTGTAGTGCAAATGATATTCCAGGGCACACTCTTCTACCACTACCAAATGGTAAGTATTCGAAATGTTGGCCCCTAACATCAACATCCTTGTGGGTTGTAAGGAATCTTTCAGGTTGAAATTCATTTGGATTTGACCATACATCTGAGTCTCGATGGAGCTTTGAAACATTAACAATGAGTCGAGTGCCGGCTGGGACATGATAGCCAGCCAAACCAGGTGGCACTGAGAGTGATGCTGCAGGATATAAACGCATTGTTTCTTTGATAATAGCTTGGAGATAGACCAAATATTTCATGTCCGATTCCTCTACTTGCCTTTCTCTACCAACCTGGAGGTCTAATTCTTGTTGGGCTTTCCTTAAGACTTTAAAATTGTTGAGAAGTAAAGAGAGAGCCCATGTTAATGTTATTGTTGTTGCGTCTGTACCTGCTAACATAAGGACCTACAGAAAGTACAGAATAAGAAAAAAAATGTATTTGACCTAGCTTAATTATCTGGTTAAAGAGGAGACAAAAAGCATCTTTAAGCAAATAAGTTAGTTTTGAACCAATTTAATTTGGACTTATCCATATTCCAATGTGTTGAGTGTATTAGATACAAGCCGTATCCTTTATTTCGAAGTTATCCCAATTAAATCAAAACAGAATTACAGAGTCGACGACCCCACTTTGGCACTTCCTACAAATTACTAATAAGACAAGAATAACAAAAAAATATCTGAAAATCTCAAAATGTAGTCCAATCTACATGTATTTAGCAAATTAAAAAAAAAAAAAAAGGCTTAAATTTCCTCTTTCTTTTGGCGGTTTGGTCAATTACTAACTTTTAGTCAAGATAAAGATGCATGAGTGCATGCATGTACATGCATAAAGTTTGAAATATTGGAGCACCAACGTTTGGATGAACTTATCGAACAATTTCACTTGCTTCCCTGACTCTTAATATATATGTGTGAGAATTAATTAATGGGGTTATATATGAATAGCTTACCAAGCTTGTAGCTTTGATGATTGTATCAGCATCATAACTGGAAGTCTCAGCATCATCGTCAGTAACATTGGACAACATCGCATCCATGAAGTCTTGGTGTCCCTTCACCTCACCTGAAATTTTTGCACGCTTATGTTCTTCTAACCATTCTCCAACCAAATAATCCAATTCTTTTCCTGTTTTCTTCATTGCTTTCTTGTACCCTCCCAAGTCCAACCACCTTAGATATGGTATTGCATCTGACAACACAAATGCCCCAGTCAAATCGAAAAAATCTCTCAAAGCCTTTCGACGTTGATCATTCTCCTCATTTTCTACATTGGTCACAGCCCCACTAAATCGCTCTCCTACAACAGTCTTCAATACTACGTTTAGGGTTGTGTAACCAAACCATCTTTTCATCTCCACTTGTACGTTTTCATTCTTGACCCATTGGTAATACATGTCTTTTATAGATGCACTTACCTCGGCTTGCCGAATGTGCTTGAGCAACTCAAGTCGGTGATTTGAGAGGACCTCAAGCACGGTTATTTTTCGTAATTGACGCCAATAGGGACCGTAAGGGCTGGACCCAAACATGGCATAGTTGTAACCCATGATTTCTGCGGCTATAGCTTTTGGACGGTTGGCAAAGGCTTTGTCATTGGCGGTAAAACACTCTTTAGCCACCTCCCAACTGCTTACTACTAGAGTTCGATGCACACCCAAGAAGATAGTGAAGATTGGTCCATACTTGTCGGCCATTTTACCCAAAGTTATATGAGGCGGTTGTAACTCTCTTAATAGGCGGAGGTGGCCAATCAAAGGCCCGGCTCAATAATTTTGGGGGCCTTAGGCAAAAATTTTAAGTAGATTTTTTTTTTTTAAACTTTAAAGTCCCTTCTCAAAAAAAAAAAAAAAAAAAAAAAAACTTTAAAGTCTAAATTTGTATAAATAAAAATTAATTTATTATATAGTTCAATAAATTAGTATCACTATAATACAAATAAGTTGATATAATATACATCAAATAATTAATTGGTGTGATAATTTATAATAATTGATAAGTGGGATAAATTATTAATTAGTGTGGGGTCATGTGGGGGCCAGCTTAGCTTAGGCCTTGTGATGTGTTGGAGCTTGTGGACAAGACTACACAGTGCTATGTGCACTGTGCAGTCTTATTCTATCAAGTTGTGTGCATTATTATTGTACAGTATTTTACATTTTAGAATACAATGTGACTTTTTAAATACATTTTATTGACCAATAAAAGTACTAAAATATTTTTTTTTGTAATTAAAATGTGTAGATAAATATATTATATATATAATTTTTTTTTTTACAAGTGAGGGCCTTAAGCGATTGCATCAATTGCTTATATGGTTGAGCCGGCCCTGCAAAGGCCACGCACCGCCAGCTTCAAATGGAACTGTCTTTTTACTGGCAGTTCTTTGAACTCTTCTTGATATCCATAGTAGAAAGAAGATGAACAGGAAAATGGCAAAAATGCTAGCCATAGAAGTTGTGAAGGATGGGTACGAGAAGAGCATGGTTGCTGTTTCTGGTCTTTTTGCATGGAGGTTTTGTGATGTAAAATATAGCCCAAACAAGTAAGCTTAGGCAACAGAAAGTATATTGGTACTTGGGTACGTAATTGTCCATGTATTTATAAACCTATTATTGGACCAAATATTTTCTTTACGTGATCACCACTTAAAGTGAATATGGATAAAATATTCATTAGGTGAAGCACTGAAACACGTCTCATACTCTCATTCTTCAAATGTAGCAGGTAAATAAAAGCAAAATGTAGCAGTAAAAATCCGAATTTGTTGAATTCCACTTTTGACCGGATGCCACGAATTTGATCATTTTTTCACAAATTAAGTATTTAAGTTTGGTTTGCTTCTAGTGTGAAAGTGAATTGGACTGGACGCCATACATATTAAAAAATGGGCACATGTCTCGACTATCTATTGAATGAATATTTTTTGTCCTTCCCTCGGAGGTCCCTCTCTCCATATGGTCAACTTAAGAAATCTCTCGGCAAGGGTTGAAATTTCTTGAAAATATCCCTAACCATCGAGATTGTCAATCATCTTGTGATGCTCCAAACCGACTGATATCATGAGTTTGCTATGTAACAAGGATTGCACATCTATAATATTTCACCTTAGATCATTCCCATTGGCTTCTTAAAAAATATATGTAATTTGCATCACCATTTTACATTTGATTTATTTTACATTATCACTTTAATAAAACTTACCCCTTATCCCATTCTTTATTTTTCAATTTTTCCCATTAATTAAATGAACATATTTAAAAAACAAAAACAAAACACGAACGCTAAAATATTAGATGCACCACGCTATATGTAGTGTTTGCTACGGTAATAAATGTGCTGTTTTTAAGGGTTTTGTTCGCTACCTGGTAAATTTTGCATTACCCAATGGAAATGCTCTGGTATATTTACAAGCTCTCAAAAACCTTCTATTGAAATCATTTACTAACTAAAAAGAAAATCCACAAATTTCTTTGAATTCCAAGAGTTACAATGACCCTAAATGTCTAACATGTTATAATACAATTCTAAAATTTATTTACACACCATTCCGATACGATTTCAATTTCAATCTGCTTGCTATTCCCTAAGAGTTGAAATAAAAGAAGGAAATATCTTGGCTCAATAACTCAATAAGTAACTAATAGATCTTAATAAGTAGTATTAATAAGTAGTATCATGCATATAGAGAAAACAATTGTTCATAGTATACAAATTTCATGTTTGGTGATAGCATTTTTTGGTATTGGCTAATTCCATGACAAATATGCCTTTAAATTTTGCAACTTGGGACTGGGAGCCTGAAAATATCTGGAGACAGAATTTTTGCTCCTAATGCAAGTATTTTGAAAGCTAAAATCTTCAACGGTTGGAACAAAAATCAATAAAGAAATGAATATATCCATAACCAAAAACAAAAATAAAAATCTAAACAAACCAATATAAATTAGATGACTCATTATCATTGTCATTGTTACCAATAGGTGGTACATAATCATCAACATTTACCACAAGTCTAGCTCTATTTTTTTCCCCCATTTGCACAATTGGCCTAAGAAGAATCTTCTAGAGAAGTTGACAAATGCTTCAATCCCAAAGCATCGATTCTCTCTTGGTTATGCTTCATTCTAACCAATCTTGCCATCTCATACTTTGGGATATTATGAGTATCTTTGGCATTTTTGGTCATTATTTGGAACTATATATTGACATGAGCGATAAGTACAATTGCTACTAACATTATATATCATAATTCGCATCTTTATCCATATCAAGATCAAGACAAGGGCAAAACTTTAACACAATTGTGACAAACATAATCCAGACATCATAATTCACATCAATATTCATATCATGTTCAAGATAAGTACAAAACTTTAAGATATCCATAGCAACTATGTAAACTTTAAGACAATTGCTACTAACTTCACATATCATAATTTACATCAATATCCATATCAAGTTCAAGAGAAGTACAAAACTTTAAGACAATTGCTACTAACTTTACATATCATTATTCAAATCAAGATCAAGATAAGTAAAAAACTTTAAGACAATTGCTACTTAGATGACTCCAAATCAATATTCATATCAAGATCAAGACAGGTACAAAACTTTAAGACAATTACTACTTAGATGATGCATTATAATCCACATTATTATCCATTTCAAGATTAAGACCATTAAAAACTTTAAGACAATCTTTGTGAACTCTACATATTATAATCTATATATATATATATATATATATATATATAAAACCGAAGCCTCTGAAACTCCCCCAATTTTCCACGTCAGCATTTTTTATTTATGTTTTTTAATTTAATTTATGACAGCCCCAATATTTGACTATATAGGAATTTCTCTTTAAAACGCAAAGATCCAAAAACGTGTAAACCCTACACGAAGGCCTTTGAAGTCTGAACACCGCAAAGATTTACAAAACAGACGTAGCCTCTTCAACAACCAAGTCTTCTTCACTTGCTTTGCTGCCCTTTCTCTCTCCTCTGCTTCTTCCTGTAAGTTGGGTTCTTTAAATTTTGGCTTTATTTCGTGTTTGGTTCATTAAACGTTGGCTCAAGGAGTTGGGGGATGAACAGGAATGCTACAATATATACTTTTAACTTCTATTTTGATACCTGTATTATTTTTCTGTGAATCTGTTTTCTTTTTCTATTATATCTTTTTTTCATTTTTTTTTTTATTTGGTTCAATCTGGCACTCTCATTGAATGCCAGGTAAACAAGTCCATGCACAATATGGATAACATCCAGCCTTCCTTTTTCTTTATTTTAACTTTTACTTTTTTGTATGGTGTGGCAAAAGAAATCATTTGATTATATTTGGTTTCTACGGTTACCAAGCATCTTAATAAGGGCATTAATGGTGCAAATATTTGTTTTGCACCCAAAAATGTATCTAAATTCTTTACTCTTTCTTTTGGCTTTTTAGAAGTTTTAACATCTAAATTTTGGGTTCATATTTTGCAACATATGAAACTGTTTTGACAAATTTCAATTGCTATAATCATGGATTATTCTTTTGAGGTAACCTATCTTTCTCATATATTTTTTATATTATGTAGTCATATGTTTTTTTGCTGATTCTTCAAATTTTTAAGCCTTTAAGAAGTTTAACAACTTAATTTTTTTGATTCAATTTTTGCAATATTATATTTTTGTTTCTATTATGTAGTCATATGTTTTTTTTTTTTTTTTTTTTTCAATAATTTCTAGGCACTGATTCTTTACTCTTTCTTTTGGCTTTTTAGAAGTTTTAACATCTAAATTTTGGGTTCATGTTTTGCAATATATGAAATTGTCTTGACAAATTTCAATTGCTATAGTCATGCATTGTTCTTTTGAGGTAATCTATTTTTCTCTTATATTTTTTTTGTATTATTAGAAGCATTCCAAGTGCTTCTTAGATTGGTCATCTTCTATCTCGATTAAAACTCTATGGCCTTTCAACTGGTACATCCTTCTTCTTTTTTTTACATTCATATATTCTGAAATCTATTCTTTCCAATGCATTTATTTGTCTTCATTCTCTAACGAAGTCAATTTATTCATCTGATACGTCTTTTAGATGTTGCTCTTTTACATGTTAAAATAATATAACTATTGCCTATAACACGAAATTAGCTTTTCCAATTCTCAAAAAAAAAAAAAAAAAAATCCAAAACTTATTGCTCTAATGACTCTTTCTGAGCGCCAGTGTCATTTTTGAGTGTAAATAATTACTGTTTTCTATATAAAAACGTCTATAGTTTTTATTTTCTTATTTTTGGGATTTTTGGTTCCATTTTATATGGCAAGGAAAAACCTAGGATTTTGCAAACAAATTGGGCAATGGGAGGGATTATATTATATTAAAAAATGATTAAGACTTTAATTTTCATTAAAGAAAGGATGTGATTGATAATAGACATGGCATGCTTAACATTATTGGTGTTAGTATTTTTTTACCCTCTTAAATTGTACCTTATTTTTTCAAGGGATTATAACTTTAAGCAAATTTAAAATTTTTGTTCAACTAATCCGTGCATCGCACGGGTTAGCGACTAGTCCACATTAATAAACAAAGTCATGATCAAGACAAGCACGAAACTTTAAGACAATTGCTACTTAGATGACTCATCATAATCCACATCATTATCCATTTCAAGATCAAGACCATTAAAAACTTTAAGACAACTGTTATGAACTCTAAATATCATAATCCACATTAATAAACAAAGTCAAGATCAAGACAAGACAAGACAAGACAAGCACAAAATTTTAAGACAATTGTTATGAACTCTACATAATATAATCCATATCAAGATCAAGATCAAGTATGTCATGCTCTTCATTTTGATTCATTCTCTTGAAGTTCCACTTTTAGGAACAATCTCAACTTCAACATCACCCATACAATATTGAACATTATCTTCAACATTGATAGAGACAACATCAACAATTGCTTCTTGTTGGAATGCATCATTAGTTTTTGTATTGTCATTGGATTCTCCATCCCAAACTTCCAGGACATCAAACACGCCTCTATGTTGGATGTATTGCACATTAATAAACAAAGTCATGATCAACACAGGCACAAAACTTTAAGATCATTGCTACTTAGATGACTCATAATCCACATCATTATCCATTTCAAGATCAAGACCATTAAAAACTTTAAGACAATTGTTATGAGCTTTACATATCATAATTCATATCAAGATCAAGATCAGGTATGCAATGCTCTTCATTTTGATTAGTTCTCTTGAAGTTCCACCTTTAGGAACAACCTCAACTTCAACATCACCTATACAATATTGAACATTATCTTCAACATTAATAGGGACAACATCAACAATTATTTTTTGTTGGAATGCATCATTAGTTTTTGCATTGTCATTGGATTCTCCATTCCTGACTTGCAGGACATCAAACACACTACTATGTTGGATGTATTGCACATTAATAAACAAAGTCATGATCAAGACAAGCACAAAACTTTAAGACAATTGCTACTTAGATGACTCATCATAATCCACATCATTATCCATTTTAAGATCAAAACCATTAAAAACTTTAAGACAATTGTTATGAACTCTACATATCATAATCCACATTAATAAACAAAGTCAAGATCAAGACAAGACAAGCACAAAATTTTAAGACAATTGTTATAAACTCTACATATCATAATCTATATAATATTGAACATTATCTTTAACATTGATAGGGACAACATCAACAATTGCTTCTTGTTGGAATGCATCATTAGTTTTTGTATTGTCATTGGATTCTCCATCCCTGACTTCCAGAACATCAAACTCGCCTCTATGTTGGATGTATTGCACATTAATAAACAAATTCATGATCAAAACAAGCACAAAACTTTAAGACAATTGCTACTTAGATGACTCATCATAATCCACATCATTATCCATTTCAAGATCAAGACCATTAAAAACTTTAAGACAATTGTTATGAACTCTACATATCATAATCCACGTTAATAAATAAAGTCAAGATCAAGACAAGACAAGCACAAAACTTTATGACAATTGTTATAAACTCAACATATCATAATCCATATCAAGATCAAGATCAGGTATGCCTTGCTCTTTATTTTGATTAGCATCTTTTAAAGTTCCACCTTCAGGAACAACCTCAGCTTCAACATCACCTATACAATATTGAAAATTATCTTCAACATTGATAAGGACAACATCAACAATTACTTCTTGTTCGAATGCATCATTAGCTTTTGTATTGTCATTGGATTTTCCATCCCCGTCTTCCAAGACATCAAACATGCCTCTATATTGGATGTATTGCACAACTTGCCAAGGTTCATCCGATTTGGTATCATGAAGGTAGAATACTTGTTTCGCTTGACTAGATAGTACAAAATGGTCATTTTGATACCACTGAGACATTAATGCTTGTGCAGTGCGCGTCGATTCTTATCATTCTCCTTCGACCATTGGTACCAATATCGTACCATTCATACGGGAATAAAACAATTTTATGGTGAAACATATATTTTAATTTCCAAATTTTGCATACATGACCATAAAAGTCGTGCATTTCTCCCTCATGATGTCCTTCAATAGATGCACCGCTATTTTGAGTTACATGATGATTGTCAAGGTTACTTGTATGGAACATTGCATCATTGAACATACAAACTGTATACTCTTTCACTAGCGGCTTAGGACCATTTGCTAATGACCATAATTGTTTTGTAACTTCTGATGACTCGTTAACTTTCAATATTTATCCTTTCTCAAAAAAAAAAAAAAAAAAACTTTCAATATTTATCTATAATGAAATACAAAATGTGACATTAATTAGCAATGAGCAATGATCAAACTATACAAATGTTTAATAGTATTTAGTGTGTGATAAAATTCAAAATATCTTACACGTTCATTGAACCACTTGGGAAAATCTTGTTATTGTATTTGTGTTATGTCTTCTTGAGTAGAATTATGCAATGTGTTTTTGTGCTCACTGTTCAAAACAAGGTGATTTATATTCAAATAAGCATTGCTAATAGTATTCAAGACAACTCAAACATCTATGACATCACATACTTTAAAAGACAACTCAAACATTGTAAGCATTGTCATGTGAAGCTCTCTTTGACAAGGAATATTTTTCACATAAATTCTTTACTCAAGTGTCATATCAAAGATAAGGTCTAATTAAAATTCAAAAGATAATAACTTGTTATTTTCTTAGAATCCTTGCATCAAGACATTCCTTAAGTGCCATGTTAGAGATAAGGACTAATTAAATTTTAAAAGATAAGGACTCTTTATGTTCTTGGGTTCATTGTGTTAGGTTTAGACCCCAATTGAGTCATATTTTATCAATTTTTAACCAAATAATTAGTTAGATTAATTATGCTGTAGATTTGATTTAAACAAATATCAAACATTCACAAATCATATGAACACCAAGAATGATGACCTAGGAAAACTTTTGAAACTATGATTTCAAATTAAAAAAAAAAAAAAACTTGGAGAGGATTTAACCTAATAGAATAGAAGTTTGTACAATAGACTTAACTCTAAATCTACTGCTACCTCATGTTGCTGAGAAAAAAAAAGCAAGACCTGAAATCTAGCATGAATCTTGATCAGTCGAGATAAGTGATTCTTTTCTACTCTTATCTTTTTCTAATTTCTTGAGTCTTCGTCTTTGTAGAACTTCTGTTTATTTGTTTAGATCCCTTAAAATAGATTGTTTAACCTAATGAATTAGCTAAGTGTTTACTTAAGTTAATTATGAGATCTACGTTAAACAGTAATAGATCATATCATGCACAGTAGCAAAACAGTAAATAACATAAAGATATGATCGCATAAGAAAACCAATAAAAGGAACCGTTTCAAGGTAAAAACCTGTAGAGAATTTAGCCAAACTATCCTCAAGGTAAAACAAATCTACTATAAGAGAACTGAAGTTTTTATAATAAGATTTAACTCTAAATCTATTGCTACCTTTAGTAGTAACTTATTGACACGACTACGTGTAAGCTTTGAATTCATAGACTCCTTCTCTCTTGGATATGCACCACATAAGCATCCACACTTGTGACTTTGAGATCCCATTCAAAGGTTCAGCAATACAAACTTTCTAGTTTGTGACTCCAAGACCACCCTTGAAGGTTTAGATCATCAGCAGATGTTAATCTTGTTGCAACAATTTCAGATCTATCGGTTTTAATGGTATGAGAATAATATTTGGTAGTGACTTTGAAAGAGGAAGGCATAATACCTTTTAGACCTCTTAAGAGCACTTCTAAAGTCTCTAAAAAATGTGCCTTAGGGTTTCCTTTATATACTATTCGAAATAGATCTAAAAACCCAAATCACTTAATGGGCTTATGGACTCTTGGGCCGAGATTAAAATTCTGTAGATGCGATTCTCAATTGGTCGAACTTGGCATGTTTTGAATTCTTGAACTTGCAACTTCCTTTTTCTTGTATTTTGACTTGCAACACCTTGAGCATTGTCTAATAAATCATATAGACTCTAAGATCTATATCTAGACAAGTTTGTGCTCACGGTTTGCCAATTGTTCTAAAGTTTTAGAATCTAACAACTTCATTTGTCTTATTTAACTTAATATTTCTAGACTAAACAACTAGACAAACTAAGTTCTAATAGTTACAATTTGTTCATGGTTGCCAACCTAAAAATATAGACTTTACACATTGTTTCAAGACTTTCCTCTCTCTCACAAAGCATAAAACTTTTCATATTTTCACTCACTATTTTCACTTGTAGTACTTCTACTACTTTATATACACCTAACATTAAAAAACTTTGATGCCATATGTTAGGTGCTTTTTTATTATGTTTTAACCTTCATAATTTCTTGGTTTCTTTGTAATTTTTTTGCTACTATTAATTGTGGTATTGGTATGAGCCTCAACCATAAAAGTGAAAAATGATAATTATTTTGGAGTTTTTTTTTTCTTTTTTTTTTTTGGAATCAAGATTATCACAACTTTAGATGCAACCTCAAGTTTAGTTGCAACTATTCAAGAATAGTGTGCATAGGGATGGAACCAGGATTGAACCTGGGGGGGACCAAAGCTTAAAACAATTTTTTTTTATTTATGAAAATAAAAACTAACACGTATTTCATATTCAACAAAATACTACATAAAAAAAAAGTGTTTCTTAAACATTTGATATTATAAAAATGTCGATAAAGTATAACATACAAAATAAGTATTTTTTAAACATTTCAACACATTTATCAAAATGGAACTTGACGCTCTTTTAAGTCTCGAAAGTCGTCTATGATTGATTCTGTACCAAATTTTGCAGCAATTTTTTTGTGATTGTGTGGATCGGTTTAGACTATCAGTTTCAGTGTTTGTAACTCTTTTTTTTTTTTTTTTTTGGTTTTATTTATAAAGAAGTAAAGTGGGACCAAGGCAGTAGGGTGTGATCAGGCTTTGTTTGTATTAACTATTGTGCAATTGTTTGTTGTAGCCTTTTGTGATTGTGTAACACACAGTAGTGAGCATCGAGTAGTCTACGGTCCACTGTCCACACATGACACGACACACCAAACCATAAAATAAAATTAAAAAGCCACAACTCACAGATATCACTCAACACAATTCATAAAAAAACGAAGAGGCAGAGGGGCTACACGGCAGGCAGAGCCACAGAGCAATATAACAAAAAAAAAAAAAAAATATATGAACTTGGGAGAGGAGAGGAATTTCTTAGATTTACCGTGTGTGACTGTGGTAAAAAATCTGAGGAGGAGCAGCAGCAGCAACAATTCTGGATCTGATCTGAGGAAAAGAGGGGCAGCAGCAGCAGCCAGCAGTATTGATGGAGGTCCGGAGGAGGCGTTGATGCTTAATGAGGTTGAGAAGAGTGAGGTTAGGGTAAAATTTAGGTTTTGAGTCCATATTTATTTTTTATTTTGTAGTTTTTAGTTTGTCGGTTATTTTTTTTTATGAGAGTTTTTTTTTTTTTTTTGATGAAACGGTAGAAATTTTTTATGAGAGTTAGTCGGTGATTCATACACCAGTTTTTTTTTTTTTTTTAAGGGGGGGGGGGGTACTAGCTTTTTTTTTGGGGGGGGGCGGGCAATGGCCCCCCCTGCCCTACTGTAGGTTCGTCCCTGAGTGTGCAAATGGT
Organism: Lithocarpus polystachyus; assembly: GCA_033629205.1. Taxonomy (NCBI): domain Eukaryota; kingdom Viridiplantae; phylum Streptophyta; class Magnoliopsida; order Fagales; family Fagaceae; genus Lithocarpus; species Lithocarpus polystachyus. The sequence goes on along the minus strand of CM066163.1, from coordinate 7,718,867 downwards.
GTACAGACTACAATCATATTGTTAGTTCCCTCCATCAAAGCTACAATTAAGTAGTTCTTCATATAATTTTTATATTCTTTTTCATGTATCTTTCAAGTGCAATACTTATCCACCTATATCTTTTTTATTACTTTTGTTAATGCTGTTAATTATAGTTATTGCGGTTTGTTAGGATTAGTTTCAAATAATTTAATTTGTTGTTACGGTTTTGATATACAATTGTAAGTTAATTAGTGTGTTCTACTTCTCAATATAGAGACAAAGCTCATGTGTAAAATTAATAATACAATATCAGTTCTCCCAATTTTGGCTTATACATTTCTTGAATTTTAGCATTCTCTTTGTTTTTTTTTTTTTAATTTTTTTAAAGGATATAAAAGTCCTATTAGAGGCAATTAAATATTGATAAATGGAAGCATATTTATCCAATTTTTCTTTGTTTGATTACGTTTTCTTTATGTTGGTACACAAATAATTTTTTTCATTTAGATTATGAACAAAGTGTTTGAGATTGGAGTCTTGAGATTTGGTGGTGAGAATGAAGTGGGTGAGGAATTATTCAATTTTAATAATAAAGTCTACCTTTTATCTAGATGTTATTTTATTATTTTAAATATCAAATTTATAATATGGTATAGATTCCTAGAAATTTCTAATAACTACACAATTCTAATCTCACACACACACACACACACACACACATATATATATATATATATATATATAATAGTAAAGAAAACCCACTCAATAGTTGGAAACTACTTCTAAGATAATGAAAAATTATAAAATATGAATTAAGAAAATTAAGTTTCAAAGTATTCGGCAATATTATGGGAAATATTATAAATACTATATAAAAAATGAGAATTATATATGGGTCTTAAAAATATAAAAATTATTTTTAAAGGAAATTACCAACCATCCGCACATTGTGCGGAACATTATCTAGTTATAACTTATAATAAAACGGCTACACACATAAAGTCAGCTGAAGATTGAAGGATCAAATTCGGTGCAGTTTTTTTGTAATGACTTATAGTAATGAGTAAATATATTTATTTTTTTAATAATATTGTTAGGTTCTAAAAGTTTAGAACAATTGGCAAATCGTGAGCACACAAGAACAAGTAAGCTGCAGAAAAAGATTTCAGAAATTGCCTGGTTCGATCGATCGAAAAATAGGCTCGACCGATCGAAAGTCGTATCTGTAGAATTTTAAGTTGGCCCAAACAGCAGTTCTAGCCCATTAAGGATTAGGGTTTCAGATCTACTTCTCCCACTATATAAAGGAAACCCTAAGCAAGTTTTTTATAAGGCTTTTTAGAGAGAGAAGAGTGTGCCTTTTTTGTATTTAGGGTTTTGTTCCTAAAACCTCTCTGATAACTTCTACTGGTGTTGTTCTTTGAAGAATCTCAAAATCCGGTATTGCTGAAGTTGCTGCCTTCTCTAGTCATCAAAGGTGCTGATGATCTAAACCTTCAAGGGTGGTCTTGGAGTCACAAACAGGAGAGTTTGTGTTGCTAAACCTTTGAGTGGGATCTCAAAGTCACAAACGTGGGTGTTTGTGTTTTGCAAAGATTAAAGAAAGAAGGAGTTCGTGGATCTCGGAGCAGTCACGTGGTCGTGGTAGTAAGTTTCCTACATGAGGTAGCAATAGGATGTTAGTGGTCTAAGTCGCTATTGTGTAAACTTCAATTCTTTCTAGTGGATTTGCTATTTTACCTTGAGGATAGCTAGGTTAAATCCTCCCCAGGTTTTTTACCGGTTTGGTTTTCCTGGGTCATCAGATCTTTGTGTTCTTTATTTTCCGCTGCTTTATTGTTTTTCATTATACTTGTGTTAACCTAGTTCTGTTTAAATTACCTAAGTTAATCACTTGGATAATTCTCTAGGTTAATCTGTTGGGTTTAAGGGGTCTAAACGAACTCACAAGTGGTATCAGAGCGGGTAGCTCTTTTGTTTTAGATCTTTTGATCTAGGAATTGATCCTTGATCCCTGTTATCATGGATAATTTGAAGTGTCTTTCTGCTCATGCTTGTGATGATTTGAATAAAAAGGACACTGTTGTTTCTGTTGATCTTTTTGATGCTTGTGAAACTCTTCGTAAGGAATTATTGAAAACTATGAAATTTGCTAAGAAATTCAAGAAAGAGTTAAAATTGGCTAATCTTGAAAAGGAGGAATTGGTTGTTAGATTAGATGAATCAAATAAAAAGAATGAATTTTTGAGAAATAAAATTTCCTTTCAAGATGAGAAGATGAAAAGCTTGGAACAAGAGTTAGCTGAATCTAAAGCTAAAATTGAAAATTTGACTAGTACCAAGCTTGCTGTTGTTAACAGAAGTGTTTCTGTTTCTCTTAAGCCTAAAACTGAAAAAGTTTATATCCCTCCTTTCAAGATGAATAATAAAGAAAAGGCTTATTTTGCTAGGTTAGACAAAGGTAAAAGTTCTGATGTAGACGCTGAAGTTTCTAAACCTACTGTTAGAGAGCATAAGAAATCTGTTTTTGTGCCTACTTGTCACCTTTGTGGTGTTGTTGGTCATATTAGACCAAATTGTTCTTTGTTGAGGCAAAAACCAAAATCTGAGACTAGATTTGCTATTAGGAATACTGATATTCCTAAATTTGTTCCTGTTTGTCACTTTTGTGGTGTTTCCGGTCACATTCGTCCTAATTGTCATAAATTGAAATTTAAGCATTCTGTGTTTCAGTCTAGGACATGTGATGATATTTCTCCTGCCATAAGTCCAAATAAATTATTTCATATGCTTTTGAAAAATTTAAGCTTGTTGGCTTGTGAAAGGAAATTGCAGGATTTCAGTCTTTCTCAGAAGCTTGGTGTAATCCCTCAAACACACTCTACTTCACATGGATTTTCACCTACAAAGCCGAAGACTCGTGCTATATGGGTGAGAAAAGATTCTCTAAGGTGAGTGTTGTTGACTTGTCTCTAATTTAATTCTTTCAATTATTTATGGACACCTTTGTTTCTGTTTTTAGTTGTTTTTCTGTTTTAAAATAAAAATCCAAAAACATTGAAAAATTTCAAAAAGACAAAAATATTTTATTTTGTGTCTTGTTTTATTTGTTTTGAGGATTACATGAATTTTGATATCTCTCTCTTGATTTAGAACATGCTTGACATTGTGGAGAAACTTGAATAGCATGTGTTATATAAGTGCTAAGCTATTTTTTGATTTTGTGTGAGTATGTACTAGTTTGTACATGTACTCATGGGTTAATTAAGAAATTGATATTTCTTATTTGTATACCCTCTATAGCTTAGTTAAGCACTATCATGCATAGTTTTGCATTGTTCATTTAGCATAACGTGTGCTTTTTGTTTTTGGTCATAAAATTTTTTTAACCAAAAAGATTTTTATGTGTTTTGTGTTATATATCTTGGATTTATAATTAAGGTTGGCCATATTATCTTTACATAACATGTTTATGTACTTTGTTTAGCTTAGATGAGCTTATTTTATTGCACATTACTAGTTTAAGCTTTGTAGTGCATGTTGTGTGGGAAGATGTTTATAGTTTTTGATCACTTTGTCTTGATCTTGAAGTCACATGCCTTTGATTGTTGGACTTGAACTTATTGAGAAAGGCATAAATAACCATCTCACCACTGTTTACTAGCCAATCATGAACACCTTAGTGCATATAGTAAGATTTTGTGCTCGAGAAAGTGTAGCACATGCACAAAAAGAAAATAAGGTGTAGCCTCGGTTTAAATGCTAAAATTGGTGTGTACATTATTGGACTATAATTAATTTAATCAAATAAAATTTGTGTGTATATTATGAGGCAAATCAAGAAACTTACATGATTGCAAGCTTTTATTCTAGGAGATGTGAGAGTTATATGATGTAACTCTTTAAGTAATAGTCTCTTTCAAAATTATGTGATGAATTTTGTAGACTTTGTGATTGATCACTATTCACATATCACCTCACATGTTTTTCAAGCTTTTGCTAGTTGCACACACTACACAAGTTACTCTTTGCTAAACTTTGTACATGTTATTGTGTGTGATTTTGTTGTGGCCATCCAAGATTAAAAATTCCTTGATTTTGATGCAAAATTTGAGTTTTGAGGACAAATTGATTGAAAATCTTAATTTTGGAAGATCTGGGTTGTATTCATGTGTTTTTGAAAAAGTTTTAGTCTCATACTCATGCATTTCATTCATGAAATATTGTGCTTTGAGGAGTTTCTGCATAAAATTGTTCTGTTTTTCAAAAATTTGAGTTTTGCAGAATTTCGATCGATCGAAGCTGTTTCTCGACCGATCGAAATTGCGATAAAAATTTTGGTTTCAATCTGTCTGACTCGATTGGTATTCGATCGATGCTCGATCGATCGAAACTGAAATATTTTCAGTTTTTAGAGTTTTTGACCAAATTTTTTTCATGCATCATTTATGTTTAGGATTCACATGAGTTGCACTTTTTTTTTTGTATCCATCTTGTAGTTTTGCAGTCATATCTCTCATTATTTTCACACATAACATGCATACACTTTGCTAAATTGGGTACTCAACTTGAATTAAAACTTGTTTGATTAATTTTTGAGTTCTTTGTACATTTTAGTATATGCTGTTTTTCTTGATGTGTGAACTACAGAAAACATTTTTCTTAAGAGATATGATGGATAATAATGTGCAAATATTTTCTCTACTCATGCAACTGTTTATGGGTCACATAATATCAAGTTTGCACTTATTGATAGAGAGAATATTTTTCTTCATGTGCATCCTCAACTCAATTTTTTTTAGGTTTGTGTGTTTTTTTATTTATCCCCACCTCCTAAATTTTCCCTAAAACTGTTTTTCCCAAAACTTGTTTTGTTTTTCCTATTTTTATAGGAGGAGAAGCTTGTTTTTTAACCTTTGTTGTTCATAGGGGAGTTGTTGCTCTTCATAGAGGGAGTTATCTCTTTTTTCTATAGAGCTAATCTGTTTTATGTTCCCTTGGTTCTCTTTTTTCTCTCATATTTATTGTCACTCTACTCTTTGTTTGAGTTGTCTTTGTCAATACGTGACAAAAAGGGGGAGAAATAGAATGTGGGAAATCTGTTTGTTTTGTTTAGGGGGAGTTGAAATTGTTTTCGATAGGGGGAGAATATAAAAACTTTTTGATGTATCTAACTTAGGGGGAGAGTTAGAATTTACTATTGTTTTTATATTCTGTTTCATATTATTGTTTATATGTCTTTCTTTCCACACATGCGGTGATGTGTTTGTTGAGTGTTTCAGGAAAGACATGTGCATTCTGATCAAGACCTTCTACCTCTTCTTGGCAACTTCTAGATTATGAGTCTTAGATTGGGATTTGTGATGTAATTGGGCATTTTATTGTATTGGGTTGTTCTTGTATTTTAACATTTCATTTTATATGAAAGTTTTGTCACGAATTGCCAATGGGGGAGATTGTTAGATTCTAAAAGTTTAGAACAATTGGCAAATCGTGAGCACACAAGAACAAGTAAGCTGCAGAAAAAGATTTCAGAAATTGCCTGGTTCGATCGATCGAAAAATAGGCTCAACCGATCGAAAGTCGTATCTGCAGAATTTTAAGTTGGCCCAAACAGCAGTTCTAGCCCATTAAGGATTAGGGTTTCAGATCTACTTCTCCCACTATATAAAGGAAACCCTAAGTACGTTTTTTATAAGGCTTTTTAGAGAGAGAAGAGTGTGCCTTTTTTGTATTTAGGGTTTTGTTCCTAAAACCTCTCTGATAACTTCTACCGGTGTTGTTCTTTGAAGAATCTCAAAATCCAGTATTGCTGAAGTTGCTGCCTTTTCTAGTCATCAAAGGTGCTGATGATCTAAACCTTCAAGGGTGGTCTTGGAGTCACAAACAGGAGAGTTTGTGTTGCTAAACCTTTGAGTGGAATCTCAAAGTCACAAACGTGGGTGTTTGTGTTTTGCAAAGATTAAAGAAAGAAGAAGTCCGTGGATCTCGGAGTTGTCATGTGGTCGTGGTAGTAAGTTTCCTACATGAGGTAGCAATAGGATGTTAGTGGTCTAAGTCGTTATTGTGTAAACTTCAATTCTTTCTAGTGGATTTGCTATTTTACCTTGAGGATAGCTAGGTTAAATCCTCCCCAGGTTTTTTACCGGTTTGGTTTTCCTGGGTCATCAGATCTTTGTGTTCTTTATTTTCCTTTGCTTTAAATTTTTTCATTATACTTGTGTTAACCTAGTTCTGTTTAAATTACCTAAGTTAATCACTTGGATAATTCTCTAGGTTAATCTGTTGGGTTTAAGGGGTCTAAACGAACTCACAAATATAACTAAATATGACTATACGTTTAGAACCATGTAATTTTTAAGCCTATAAATTTTTATGTTTTATATACTTTTTATTGGTGCAAACACAATAATAATATAAATAACACAAATAGAAACTGAATAATACTTCTAAATATTATTAATTTGAAGATAAAAATACACAATATTATTTGGACGGAGTCACGATACTCGTTCTCTTTAAGAAGATTCAAGCCCTTGATTGGCTTCCTTCACCTCTCCTTTGCGCATGTATTTAGCACAATATCTGATTCAATACATATCAGCCCATTAATTACTATAACTAAAAATAATAAAAGAGTCTCTATCCCCTTCAATGTGTGATTAAATATTTCACTAACTCTTTATCTTCCATTGTAATTTCCATATCATTATAATTATGCTGTCATATTTATTCATTTTAATCAAATAATATTAAAATGCGCCAACACTTTTAAAATTTTAGAAAATGTATAGTTCTCAGATTGGATTGTAAATATCATAATGATAATACACAAATATGTAGTTTAGATATTCTCTCATTTCTTCAACTTTAGTATAAGATCCCAATTCCATGCTTAAAAAAAGGACATAGTAACAAATTGAAATGGCTTAGTAGTTTGCATTTTGAAGGGGTTGAAATTTCAAAAGCATGCAACAAGGTAGCTAAAGTGAGTTGTAAAACTTGTAGTGCAAATGATTTAATAGGGCACACTCTTCTACCACAATCAAATGGTAAGTATTCGAAATTTTGGCCCCTAACATCAACATCCTTGTGGGTTGTAAGAAATATTTCTGGTCCAAATTCATTTGGATCTGACCACACGTGGATCTCGATGAAGATTTGGAATATTAATAACGAGTCGAGTGCCTGTTGGGACATGATAGCCATCCAAAGTATAGTTTTCAGTGGACTGGTGCGGCATTAAGAGTGATATAAATGCATTGTTTCTTTGATAACAGCTTGGAGATGGACCAAATTTTCATGTCTGATTCCTCTAGTAGCTTTTCTCAACCAACCTAGAGGTCTAATTCTTGTTTAGACTTTCCTTAAAACTTTATCGTTGTTGAGATGTAAAGAGAGAGCCAAAGTTAATGTTACAGTTTTTGTGTCTGTACCAGCTAAGATAAGGACCTACAAAAAGTACAAAAATAAGAAAAATTGCATTTGGCCTAGCTTAATTATTTGGTTAAAGAGGAGACAAAAAGCGTATGTAAGCAAATAAGTTAGTTTTAAATCAATAAACTAGTTTTTTTTTTTTTTAATTTAATTGTTACATTATAAGTGGAAGAGGGAATTTAAATCTTAATTACCCCATACAAATGTGATAAAAAGTGTCTTTAGAAAAATATATTAATTTTTAACAAAAAGATCAAGTTTAAAGTACATGAGTTAGTTTTAAAAAAAAAATTGTTACATTAAGTGGAAGAGGAGATTGGAATCTTAACTTTCCTCTTCAAACAGAAATTCTGAACTATAGGATTCTTAGTTGAAATAAGTTAGTTTGAACAAGATTTAGGTTAACGGATGTCCTTAAAATTTTTTTATACCATTTTTTTTAGAAATATAAAATATGGTAAAAAAAACAATTACTTTTTTCTTTTTCTATAAAAAGAGGGCATCTATTAATGTTAGATATAAAAACTTGCAGCGGAATATAAGTAATCGGTTTTTCAACATATCTCTCTTGGCCTAAACCAATGATCACATAGGAGTTTTGAGATTGTTCTACGTTGTCTAGAGCTAGCCTCCACGCAGACCAGCTATCCAAACACGTTTCGAATTCCAGTTTGTGTATCCCACAGAATAAAAACGTTTCTTCGACGGTGTTGCACACTACTAGAGCGATGCAAACATAACCCACAACCTCAGAGCCTCACAACACTTTGTAACACACTATGAGAAATGCAGAAATCGTTCACCGTTCAATGGGTACCACTTTTGGTGTTTATATACACACCACTCCATTAATATCGAGTGGGATAGTGGACTTAGTGAGGTAGAGTAACGGTCCAAGCCATTACTCCATAACTCCTGAATGTTACAATCTGACTGAGGCAAACAGAGGGACATGCTCACTTTGGGTGTTTGTCCATATTCTTTTCAGTTTCTAACATCTCCCACTCATCCATTGTAGGCATGGCCCTATTATCCATCTCTCAATGTGTTTCTCAGTGCGTTCATACTAGCAAATAGGTTGTGCGACCACCGTGCACACTTGAAAAACATATTTGGAAGCACTATATTAAATCTATACCAAGACCAGCATAGTAACATCCCTAAAGTGTCTCGTTATGCCCTAGACATATATTAACACATTGAATCAAGCATCGCTAACCCCTCTTGAGTTTAATACTTAGACTTTATGCTTGATCCATCATAACTATTCAGATGTACTCACGATTATTTCGCTACCATAAGCGCTATAACCTGTTGACAGTGAGTACAAATGTAGGGATGTGTTACAAAAATAGTCTTCCCTTTGCACTCATGTCCTTTAACTTTGGTCTAATCTCTTTCCCAGCAATGTCCCTTTAGACTGAATCCAACATGGCCATAGGTAACACGCCAAAGAAGCAGACATCAAAACCTCAATTTCATGACATAGTCAAAAGTAACAAGGGCATAAGTAAGATCTTAATGAAAGATCCATGGGACTCACACAGTGAAGAAGCATGGACTTATTCTCTCACCTCCACTTTTGGTCGAGCAAGCACATGTAGTATGAAATACATGCTATGGTGGAGTTCTCTTAAGTAAGAGCATATGTCTTAACTCAATACATCGTACAAATCTTAGTCTAGTTGCTACTCAAGCGCTTAACTCGAGACCTTTTATTCGCTTGCCACCTTAGGCATCAAAGAAGGTCTTGCATCTGGCTAACCACAGGCTACATAGATCATGGGCTATCCATGTACGGTCTAATTAAGATAAATATATTATAGACCTCATCTTAGTTTCAACTAAGGTGACATTTGTTTGTGTCAACTATCTATATATGCTACATAAGCATTGAATGACATAATGTCTCATCTCTGCTCACTACTGAAGCGCCAGAGACGATCGCTAGCGTGAGTCAGTCGACCTAAGCCTGCCGACATACCTTTCATACCACAGAACTCATCATATGGTATATGTTTGTGTAAACATACATATTATTAACTGAATAACATCATATGAATTTAAAACAAAATATCCCAAAAGAATACAATAAATGGTAACTTAAAACAACATATCATCATATTCTACGTAGCCCTAAACTCCTAACATGAGCCTGAAAGGCATCTCTTCCTATAAGCTTTGTTAGTGGATCAGCAATCATGAGGCTTGTAGAAATGCATTTTAGAACCACTTCATTGTGAGCAACCATGTCTTGAATGTAGTGATGTCGTATATCAATATGTTTGGTTCTACCATGATACTTAGAGTCTTTAGCATAGGCAAGTGCTGCCATGCTATCACAATGTACCGTAACGGGATGCGAGGCATCCTTGACAACCTCAAGATTCTCAAGAACCTCCTCAACCAAACTGCTTCCTGAATAGCTGCTGAACATGCTACATACTCTGCTTCCATAGTTGATAATGCTATACAGGGTTGTTTCTTGCTACTCCAAGTGATGGCGCCATTATTTAGCAAGAAAGCATATCCAGATGTAGATTTACGTTCATCTAGGTCACTACCCCAATCAGCATCACTATTGCGAATCATACGTAAATCTGAACCCTGATAACAAAGGATGTAGTCTGTTGTCTCTTTAAGATATCTTAATATCCTCTCGACAACTTTCCCATGAGCAAGTCTTAGATTAGATTGAAATCTGTTGACTAATCCAACAGCATAACAAATATCAGAATGAGTACACATCATTGCATACATCAAGCTTCCAACTGCATTAGCATAAGGAACACGAGCCATCTTTTCTTTTTCATCTTTAGTCTTAGGACACATATCCAGGCTTAAGCTCTCATTTTTGGCAATTGGAGTATCTATGGGTTTGCAGTTATGCATTTGGAAACACTCAAGAACTTTCTTAATGTAGGTTTGTTGTGATAAACCTACAAGTTTCTTTGAGCGATCCCTAAAGATTTTAACCCGTAGAATATAATCTGCCTCACCCATGTCCTTCATCTCAAAGTTAGAGGACAACCACCCTTTTGTGGCGATAATCATCTCCATGTCATTACTGGCCAACAATATGTCATCGACATATAATAACAAAATAATGAAACTTCCCTTGGATCATTTTACGTAGACATAGTGATCTTCTTTAATCATCGAAAACCCATTTGATAGAACTGCTCGATGAAATCTCAGATACCACTGCCTAGATGACTGCTTTAAACCATATATGGATCACTTAAGTTTGCACACTTTGTACTCTTGACCTTCGGTCACAAAGCCAATAGGTTGATCCATATAGATTTCTTCATCTAGTTCTCCATTGAGAAAAACTGTCTTAACCTCCATTTGGTATAATTCCAAATTCAAGTTTGCAACAATGGCCAGAATGAGTTGAACAGCAACAAACCTCACAACCGGAGAAAATGTTTCCTCGTAGTCAACACCTTCCTTTTAAGTGTATCTTTTCGCCACTAATCGAGCTTTATACCTTTCTATCGACCTATCCGCCTTGCGTTTGATTTTAAGAACCCATTTGTTCTTAATTGCTTTTCGCCCTGACGGTAGGTCTACCAGGTCCCAGACCTGATTGGTTCTCATAGACTCCATTTCATCGTTCATTGCTTTCCCCCTCAATCTCAAAACAACGAGGAACATTACCACGGTTGCTTCTATGTGGCTGAGGTTGTTGTGGATCAACTTCTAGTGGTATGCTCTTACTAGGTTATGAGTCGCTCCCACTGTCTCTAGGAGTTTCAGGAATTTCTTCCTTGTCCTCTACTAGTCTACTTGGGGTGCCTCCTTCTTGATCCATCATTTCATAAAGAGTCAAGTTCTTTTCAACCTCACCTATGTTAGGGAATATACTTTCAATGAAATCAACATCACGTGACTCCAATTTAGTCACACTTCCATCTAGTTGTTCACCTATCAACACATAGCCTTTGGAATGCTCAGAATATCTTATAAAGATACACTTCTTTCCTCTAGGCCCTAACTTTCCATATCTATGAGAAGTATTGTGAACATAACCTATTGAACCCCATGGTCGCAAGTTATTCAATTCAACTTTCTTGCCGATCCATAGTTCATAAGGTGTGGAAGATACTGATTTAGAGGGCACTCGATTAAGTATATAGGCTGCAGTCAACAGTGCATTCCCCCAATATGAAATTGGTAAGTTTGCTTGCGCCATCATTGACCTAACCATCTCTAGTAGTGTTCAATTTCTCCTTTCCGCCACACCATTTTGTTGCGATGTATAAGGCATCGTTAACTGCCTTGCAATTCCCTTTTCATCACAGAGCTCCTTAAATTGCTCAGATAGATACTCACGCCCACGATCAGTTCTGAGAGCCTTAATGCTCTTGTCTAATTGATTCTCAACCAATCTCATGTATCGTCTAAAGTAATCTAAAGCCTCAGACTTATGAGAATCAAATAGACATGACCGTAACGTGTATAGTCATCTATAAATGTGAAGAAGTAGAAACCTCCATGCCTTGACCTTACATTCATTGGATCACATATATCAGAGTGGATTAGTTGCAATGGAAAAGATGCCATTATGGCTTTTCCAAACGGTTTTCTTTTTGACTTTCCCATAAGACAATGTTCACATGCGGACAAAGTGACTTTAGCGAGATTGCCCATAAGGCCTTCTCTAGCTAACCTAGTTATCCTCTCTTGCCCTATATGGCCAAGCCTAGCATGCCATTATCAGATGAAGTGAAAAAAACTGAACTATCTTTATTATAATATTCAATATCCAAAATTAAAAAACCATTTGAAATAAAACCACAGCCATAATAAACTGTTCCCAAATGCAATAAAACATGATTATTCTCAAAAATAAACTGGAAACTAAGTCTTAACAAAGTAACTACGGAAAGTAAGTTCCTCCGAATCTCTGGAGTATACAATATGTCATGGAGTAACAGAGTGCGACTATCTCGCAACTCTAGCTTGTAGGTACCAATTCCAAGTACCTCCACGCTAGCTCCGTTTCTCACCTTGATGTCTCTACTCCCAACAGGAATCCGGAAGTATTCCACAAATCCCACTCTATCTCTCGCTGCATGTTCTGTTGCTGCTAAGTCTACAGTCCACATAAAAGCAGAATTAGCAACAAGGACATGACTAGTTACAAAAACATGGTGAGATGTAGGATTAGGTGTTACCTTTTTTGGCTCAGTGCAATCACGAGCAAAATGTCCTTTCTTTTCGCAATTATAACCAGTCAACTTAGACTTGTCCTTCTTTTCATGCTTTCCTCTAGTATTGTGCTTGACAAACTTAGCCTTCTTAGATGGTGGCCCATTAGGTCTCTCTTGTCCAAGAGCATAATCAGGTTGCTTGCATTTAGGCCTAGATGCCTTACGCGAGCTAGTCTCAGCCATGTGCAACAGAACTAATCGGCTTGGCTGCTTCGAGGTGCTCAGCTTCAAGTTTTAAGTGACGAGCCACATCATCAAATGTTTTGATTTTCTTATTATGTGTCAAATTTTGACACATCATCTCCCATGAACTTGGTAGTGAACGAATTACTGCCTGGACTTGTTGTTCGTCAATAAGATTATTTCCAGTTGATTTGAGTTCTCGAATCATGGAGGACATCGCCCTAAGATGTTGCTTCATTGTATGTTTAGAGCGCATCTTATATGAATCAAATTTCATTGTTAAGCCACGCAGTCTAGTGGCTAATGTCCCTCCATATCTTAGCTTTTGAGCTTTCTACATGTCTTGTGCAGTTGTTTACTGCTCAAATTCACTAATCAAAACATTGTGCATATTGCTCAGCATTGTAAAGCGCGCATACAAATCCTTCTTGCGCCAACTTTCATAAGTAGCAAGATCATGCTGGTGTTGCTCAGTGCTTCCCTCGTCGGGTTTACTCAACGAATGAGTTAGAGTCTCTAGGACTTTTTGCTCATTCAGCACATACTAGATTTTGCGATGCCAAATATTATAATTTTCACCATCTAGTTTCTCTCCTTTATTGAGATCAGCAACTATACCTTTGGAAACCATTTCACTACAAAATTTCACAAATGGGACATTACACACACACTTCAAAAATTTTGACGTTCGATCTAAAATAAACTTAGATAATCAACACACGTCGCAAGATCGAAAATTGGCTAAGCTTCTTAATCAACTCTTGCGCTACTAGTGTTTATTACTAAGCTTAATTTTAATCTATTCATGCAAAATTATGTATGGGAGATAACGCAACTCAACCATACTCCCACTATTCCATATTTCAATTCTAAACATATTTACAAAATATATGTATTGAAAATAATTCACCAATATTATTAATTAACTATTAAGCCAAATATGCTATCACAATTTAAACTCATGAGAACAAATCATATAGGCATGCCATTATTTCACTAAGAGATAATTATTGTTTTGTTACGTTAAAATATTTAACGTTGTGTAAATATCTTTAAACCATATTTCACTAAGAAATAATCATGGAATTAAACAATTTAGAAATTATATTAATTCCATAGCATATAAGAATGTCCCAATATCCATTGATATTCGTACAAATATTTCTTAAAAATATATGCACAACCAGAATTTGTATCATCTTCATGTTATTTAAAGTAAAAACATTATTCAAAAATATATTCACGTTGTCATGCTTTTAAATGTTATAATTGTTTTTTTGTTTTTTTGTTTTTTTTTTGGATAACCTGGTATGTTCAATGCAGTAGGCTTATTTAAAAAACAATTCACAAGAGACAAGGATCCCAATAAAAATGTGGCACATAGGCACTGTACATTTACACTACTTTCAAAAGTGGTGTGAATTACTATTACACGTGTATAATTAATTTTTTTTTTAAAATAAAACAAACATCTATGGGACTGATCTTTGATTGGCTGTCACTTTAGGCCTTAAGGCAAGTGGAACTGCCACAGGGCCACGCGGTTGTCTTCAACCTCTAGCATCAGTTATCTTTCAGTAAAAACCAAGTTTAAGACAGGAACTTCAATGGCTATGAAGCACGGGTGCGTTTCGGGACTCGGGTGCGGGTGCGGGTGCGGGTGCGGGACTCGGCAATTTTTGAAAAAGGTGGGTGCGGGTGCGGCGGGACTCGGCGATTAAAAAATTATTAAAAATATTTTTATTTATATTTTTAATATATTGCTAAGCATATTTTTTCACATTATATAAACATACACCAAATTTAAGAGCAATACTAGATAATATATTAAAAATATAAATAAATGTATGAATTGAGAGGGGAGTGTAGGGTGTGAGAGAAAATGCTTGAGTGAGGGGCTGAATTTCGGCCGGAATCGGCCGGAATTTCGGCCGAAATTGGCCGTTTCGGCCGAAATACACCGTTTCGGCCGGAATCGGCCGGTACGCCGGTTTGCCGGTACCGCCGATATCGGCCGAAACGGGCCGAAACAGCCCGATTCGGGGCGATTCAGCCCGGTTCCGGGCGAATCGGCCCGCGTCTCAGCCGCGTCGGGGCGAGTCGGCCCGAGTCGGCGCGAAAAAAAAAAAAACACGTGGCCGACGCGGCCCGACGCGGCACCGACGCGCGGGCAGCGGCGTCCGGTGCGCGTCGCCGCGTCGGGCCGCGTCCGACGCGGGTGCGGCGCCTCCGGCGCCGCGTCCGTGCATTCCAGTTCAATGGTTTATATCTTTTTCATTTCAAGTCTATTTTTGACATGCCATATACCGATTCAAAGCTTATAACACATAGATTCATAATATGAAATCATATTTTGCAAATAGAAATCATATAAGAGCAGTTTTTTCCTTAAAGTTTCGGTGTTCTAAGATTGGTTAAACTACATCTCATGACACACTTAGAGATTTGCTACGAAACTTAAGGTAGATATTAATACATGTAATATAAACAACATATATTAATTTCAAGGCATGAAATGCTCAGAATCAAGACTTGCCATTGAAGGCCATGTGAGGTGCATAGAAATTCATAAAATATTACAGAAGCATAAAACACATTAAGAACTAATCATATATGCCTATGACATCGAGATCAACCTATAAACGCTCTGATACCAATGTTAGAAATAAAAACTTGCAGCGGAATATAAGTAATCGGTTTTTCAGCATACCTCTCTTGGCCTAAATCGATGATCACACAGGAGTTTTGAGATTGTTCTACCCTGTCTAGAGCTAGCCTCCACACAAACTAGCTATTCAAACACGTTTTGAATTCCAGTTTGTGTAACCCATAGACCAAAAACGTTTCTTTGACAGTGTTGCACATTACTAGAGCAATGCAAACATATCTTACAACCTAAGAGCCTCACAACACTCTGTAAACACTATGAGAAATGCAGAAATCGTGCACCATTCAATGGGTACTACTCTTGGTGTTTATATACACACCACTCTATTAATATTGAGTGGGATAGTGGACTTAGTGGGGCAAAGTAACGGTCCAAATCATTACTCCATTACTCCTGGATGTTACTATTTGACTGAGGCAAACTGAAGGACATGCTCACTTTGAGTGTCTGTCTATATTCTTTTCAGTTTCTAACAATTAACAAAATCCTTTAAACATAATTCACAGGACAAATATAATATTTTATTTGATAATTCGACAAATTATCAAAGACCACTTTTCCAAGTTACTTTCTAATTCCTTCTCAAAAAAACAAAAAGTTACTTTCTAATTTTCCAATGGGGGGCTCTCAGATGCTCAATGAAAAATTAAATGGCCCATTATTATACCATAACAGATACTGATTTATCAAATGATATTGTCTCAAATTATGCATATACTTGAGCATGAAGGCGTGGAGTGAGATGGACTTCAAGTGGGGTGGCTTTTTGGTTGGTAAGCCCAACTTTCTCTGTCATGTCCACAGGCTCATCCGAAGGGCTTGCAATTTAGAAATTATGCAACAATGTAGCAAGTGTGAGTTGTGTAACTTGTAGGGCAAATGAAATACCAGGGCACATTCTTCTACCACTACCAAATGGTATCAATTCAAAATTCTGGCCCCGAATGTCAACATGCCTGTGGGTTGTAAGGAATCTTTCTGGCTGAAATTCACTAGGATCCTCCCACACGTTTGGGTCTCGTTGGAGTTTCGGAAGACTAACAAGGAGCCGTGTGATTGCTGGGATGTGGTAGCCAACTAAAGTACAGTCTTCCATAGACTTGTGTGGCACTAAGAGTGGTGCAGCTGGATGTAAACGCATTGTTTCTTTGAGGATAGCCTGAAGATAGACCAAATATTTTTTGCCTTTTTCTACTGATTTGGGTGTCTAATTCTTCTTGGGCTTTCTTTAAGGCTTCATGATTTTTGAGAACTAAAGCGGGAGCCTGCATCAATGTTATTGTTGATGTGTCTGAAGCCGCTTCGATAATGTTCTACAAATGTGACATAATAGGAAATGGAGGATTAGATGGTCGGCTAATGTTTTAAGCTTTTGACCTGGGACCAATTATCAAATTTAGTAGCTGCAAGATTTAAATTACATTAATAATCTAGAATATGTAGCTGTCAAGGGCTTTCACACGGTGGACTAGTGGCGGAGCCACATTGGGATCGAAGGGGTCCTTGGCTCCCCCAAAAATTTTGAAAAAGTATTAGTAAATATATATTTTTTGCAATTCTTCTAACCAAATTAAAAAGTTTTAAAGACTACTTATCCTTTTGCCCCCATATCCCAAATAATGTATAAAGAAAAGACTAAAATTACATACAACTTTCATGTCTGTTTGGATACCGCTAAAAATTAAAAATTGAAATTGAAAACTGAAAAATACTGTAGTAAAATAATTTTTAAATGTATGAATAGTACCGTGAGACCTATTTTTAATGAAAAAGTTGTTGAAAAGTGAAATTTATAGGTCCGTGAATAATGCACGATGTGCATTGTTCACGGGAAAAGTCAAACTTTTTGGCTAATAAAAAAACTGAAATTAAAAATTGAAAAATACTGTAGCAAAATAATTTTTAAATGTGTGAATAGTACCATGAGACCTATTTTTAATGAAAAAATTGTTGAAAAGTGAAATTTGTAAGTCCGTGAACAATGCACGGTGTGCATTGTTTATGGGAAAAGTCAAACTTTTCGGCTCAAAAAAAAAAAAAAGAAAAGAAAAAAAAAAAAAAGAACATGAAACGCAAAAACGTGCGTATGGGAAGCACGTTTAGACTAGAAACAATCCAATTAGTGATAATAAATGTCAAAAAATTACTACAATAATTAGACATTTACTTATTAAGATGAACACAGAGTTATTTTAAAAATTGTCTCAACAAATAAAGGGAAAAAAATTATAATTTTAACACTTCTAGGTTTACTTGCCCCACAGCAGTAGAAAGATTGAAGTTCATGCGCCGCTGCAGGTCCATAGGTGACTCTCTCTCTTGCTCTCTCTGTCTCTGTCTGCCTTTGTTTTCTTTGTTTTCTACATTTCTTTCCTCTGATAGTTTGGCTCTTCTTTGTCATTAACAATGTAACAATACACTGATACAAGTGAATAGTAACTGTAGAACTCATCAATCTTTATCCTCCACTAAACAACCACGTGTGTGGTTAAGGGTTTTTTTTTTTTTTTTTTACTAAAGTAGCGTGTAGCCGGGTATGTAAAGCAGTGTAATTTGCAGACCTCATTCCCACTTTCTCAAGTACTTTTCTTTTCTTTTCTTCTTTTTTTCATCTGACTTTTCACACATCAGTTATCATATGTAATAATAGTATGATTATTTTTTTTTCATCTAGTGTAACTCTTTAAGAATTACATTTTTTTTTTGTACTATAGATTTCTAATAGATTCAATGGTTGAGAAAGTAGTATTAAATGATTAAGAATTTCCACCTTATTTACTTAATTAATAACAAATTTTCTCTATCTTTATTTATGATTTTCCATAGACCTCCTTAGGTGTTGTTTAACTGTGTCCCACTCTTCCTTAAAAAAAAAAAAAAAACATTGTAACTCCGAGTCACACCAACCTTTTTCTTCTTCTTCTCGATCAGGATGGAATTAGGCCAAATCTATTTCAATTAGCAAAATATTGTAAACATTATACATAATATGTATTTCATTTATAATTAGAAGGCGTTGTAATGAAAATATCCCTTGCCTGTAACTCTTGTATCAAGGAGTATATATATGGTTCAAATATTTCTTAACCACAAAAAAAAAAAAAAATTCAACACGGTGACAGTAAAACAAGTCAAATTTATCATACTTCTTTGTAGATTCTGGTCATCATTTATTTTCAACATTATAATAAAACATATATATATATATATATATATATATGTTCACTTCTTTATTTTTTTTTTTGTGATCTCATATCCGCCCTATCTTCAATAGATTTGAGTTTTGTCATGTGTTTTTGCTATAATGTGTTGAAACTGGAAACCACAAGGCTCTTGCTCATTTTGTGAATTGTTTAGGGGTAGTTTTGGAAGACCACGTGTACTTATAAAATCACAAATTATAGTATATCTTTAGATCTTACTCATCGGCACCCAAGGGTTTTGAGAGAAGAAAAATTTGAACTTTTTTAGTCTTTCTTTTTTGCCTAGAGTCATATATATCCAGCAATTTTAGGAAGAAAGAGACAATTAAACTCCCAATGAGGTTTATGGAAAGTGATAAATGAGGATAGAGAAAAACTGTTATCAATTAGGAAAATAAGGTGGAAATCCTTAATTATTTAATGCTACTTTTCAACCGATTAGAAATCTACGATACAAAAAAGGTGTAAAGTTACACCAGGTGTAACTTGAACCCATCTCTTATTTCAATATATCATATATCATATATCATATAGCATTATAATAGAAATGTAGCTAACTAAAATACACTACTTTCTATGATTAAATTTATAGATAAAATAATATAACATGTATTTGGTTGTAGTTTACTAGATTTTTTTTACGCATTGAAATTGAATGATTGTTTGCCTTTTATTTAGCAATCATTAAATTATTAGTATTTTTTAATCTCATTTATTATACTTAATGGGTGATAATTTTATTTGAAAAAAACCTAGGTTGATGGGCAATTTTAGGACTATTGACTCATTATATATATATATATATATAAAGGAAGACGGTAATTTAAAAAATAGTACACTTATGGATTTTGATGTTGAGGCGTCAACTTCCAATGAGCGTTGTTCCAAAATTCCAAGGATTGAACTTGAAGAACATCATGGAAGTGGAACTAGAAGAAATTCATTTAAAATTTTCATCACTTACTTCCAATGAAGTTGATGTTAGAACTTTAAAACAAGATCCAATATTATTAACTTGTATATTGACATTACTATTTTAGATTTTATACTTTATATATATAGAGAAACTAATTTTATGTTTAGGCCCTTCCAAAGATAAATTTTTGATTTCGCCACTGCTGTGGGTGTAAATTATTAAGCCAAATCACATAAACTTTCATGTGTACTCTTTTTTAGGCTTCTATTCTTCGTTCAATTATCACACATTATCATAAAAACGACTTTAACAGTAGCGAGAATGAATAGTAATGATGAACATATTCAACTTGGGTAGCAATTTCGTCCCCATGCCATGTAAATGTGCTAGATAAAGATCCCTCTGCTTTTTGGCAACACTGGTTTGACTTGTAAATAATTCTACAATCGTTGAAAATTTTTTATCGAACTATATGACAAATAAAAACCATTTCTGGAATTCCAAATGGCCCATGAAATGATTCCTTACAACTAGAATTCATTTTTCGTCAGGCTCAGTCACATTTTGGATCTTCCTTAGTCCGAGTGTCCACACGTTTTGGGCTAAGGGGCCAGACAGTCTACGTTGAGCTTCTTGGGGAGCACATTTTTTGAAGCGGGCCATATGAAAATTTTGTTAGGCGGTTTGGTTTGTTTGTTTTATATAAATATATATATATATATATATATATATATATATATATATATATATATACTTTTTTTAAAATTGTTTATAGTACAGGTAAACCCATCTGACACGTAGGTTGATCCATCCCAAAAATTAAATGATTTGGGTCGGGTATTGTCCTGGGGATTTAGGTCAGATTAATGGGTCCAAGTCTAGATTTGCCAAGACTGTGTGTGAGTTTGGATGTTGCTAAAAACTGAAAGGTAGTGCATTTGCGTTTTTTTTCTGTGGGTCTCGTGCACTGTTTACAGAACCTACAAATTACACCATTCAGCAAATTTTTAATTAAAATTAAGTCCTACAGCTCTGTTTATATATTTAAAAATTATTTTGTTATAATGTTTTCAGTTTTCAGTAATAAGCTCAATAAATTAAGTATTGAGCTTTATAGACTATATTAGTAGATACTTCTGGTCCACAAGGACCATAAAGAAAAATCAAACACGAAACGAGTGTATCCATAACTAAAAGAAAGTTCTAAACAAATTATAATGAAACGACACACATAAAAG
This sequence comes from Lithocarpus polystachyus, assembly GCA_033629205.1. Classification (NCBI taxonomy): domain Eukaryota; kingdom Viridiplantae; phylum Streptophyta; class Magnoliopsida; order Fagales; family Fagaceae; genus Lithocarpus; species Lithocarpus polystachyus. The sequence continues at coordinate 7,698,021 of CM066163.1, read as the reverse complement.
TTAGCTCGAGTTATTTTCGGCGTAGTCTTTTGTAATGTTATTAACCCAAACCCGCTGTGTCTGGTTCTTATAATTATTTTTATGTTGGACATGGCTTTGAGGCTAATGATGTTTTGGTTTAAGTTTTTATATTAGATATATATTGGCTTTTTGTAATATATGGATATGACATTAGTTTGCCTTCCTTGGTTTGGTTGAATATATAATTATTTTTTTCTTTCTTTCTTTCTTTGTTCATGATTATATGGATTCTATTTAGTAGGGGTGGCAATTTTTATCTAAACCCATGAACCCACCCAGTGGTGGAGCTAGGATCTAACTTGAGGGGGGGCAAAAATTACATTTGGCATCACATTTATGCACGTGCAAGCGAACATATACATATTGATATAGTATTTGAGATCAATTTGCAAAAAAACAATTCATTCATGTGTATGCTAAGCAATATTTGAATGCAAGAAAATTCAAAATAAAATAACATATTTATTATATTATATTTATTTATTAGGGGTTTGTTTACATAAAAATTCATTTTGAAATAGTAATTATAAAAAAATGTTCTAATTCTACTTACGAAATGGAAAGGTTTTTAGTTGTTAGATAGACATAAAGTACAACTTACAAAAATTTCAATTATTTTTGTTAACCTATATGTTATAGGTCTATTTATTTTAACTTAACATGCCAACTTATTTTTATCTTTAACAAACGTATTAGTAGGCTATGCTCTCAATCCTCCCATGAAAACAGCTGCTCGTATTGTGTATATGGTTTTATAGCTTTTCATCATTAATAACAGTTTTATATTTTTACCTAAAATGCGTCTAGACTAGCTAGTAAGTAAATATTAATAGATTTTTTAGGTAGGGCCAGGGGGGGCAAGTGCCCCCCCTCGACCCCCCCTGGCTCCGCCCCTGAACCCACCCATTACTCACTTAATTTGGATAAGTCTTGACCTAACCCAATTAAATATTTGGGTTAAATGGATAAAACCCAAATGGGTAATTCAATTAAATGGGTTTTGATGGGTAAACCATTGGGTACCCAACTACCCATTTAAAATTTAAAGTTTAATACTTAAAAAAAGAAAAAAGCCAAAAACCCTAACAAACAATAGAACATCACTACATCACTGCAACTAGGGGTGTTCACCAAATCGCGAAAACCGCCCGCAAAATGGCATAATCATACCGCACTGCAAGTAATAGTGCATCACACCGCACCATATTGCATGGTGCAGTGCGGTTTACAGTTTTATAATTAAAAAAAAACTGCACAAATCGTACCGCACTGCACCCTCTCTATATAGTAATATATTTATTTATTTTTAATATTAAATATATTATTAATAGTTTAATAACCCTAGTTTTCAAAAAAACAAAGTTTGATAACCCTAGTAAAGTGTTGATTAGGAAAGCCAACCCAAAATAAAGAAAAACTAACTCAATAGTTTAAAACTTGGCCCAAAACAAAGGGAAAAATTAGTTTTGGGTTAAGTAGGAAAAGACCAAAATTTGAAAAATATACTGATTTCAAACTGTTCAAATTGCATCTTATACATAGCACCGCAAAAAATAAGGTGTGGTGGGGTTATGGTTTTGGCTAAACATTAAACTGCACTGCATCACACCACACCGTATATGTGACTGCAAAAAAAAAAAGTGTAGTGTAGTTATATATGGTTTTAGCTAAAAATGACCCAAAACCACACCATACCGCATCTCACCGCACCGCGAACACCCCTAATTGCAGCTACAACCAGCAACCTCTTCTTGTATCTAATGTAAATATTTTCTCCTCCATTTTCTAGGCGTATTCTTATCTACCAAACGAGAAAAAATCTAAATACCTTTCCCTTTTCGACTTTGCGTTGTAAAACACCCACAAAACGTCACTCACGCCAAAAGAAGAAGAGCATAGAACGAAAATTGGGGGAAACATCGTTAGGCTATGATTTGTATTCATGGCGTCAAAAGCAACATTGGAGAGACCCAAGACAATGTGCTATGATTCGAACTTCATGGCATCAAAACCATGGATATCATTCACTCAAATACGTCTTACCAATCTTTAATTACTCTATATTTTTCTTAATTTTTTACTAATCCTATGTTTGTTTGCTGAGAAAAGTTAGGAGAAAGGGAAAAATAGCCATCTTAAGTTCAATTTGGTGTTTGTGTTTTTGCTATTTTACTCTGTTTTAGGGCATAATTTGTTTTCAGGGAAAATATTTTCTGGAGAAAATTTGAATTAGTTTTGGATTGAAAAATCTATGTGATTTGCAGTTTCGCACATTTTAGATCAAGGTGGATAGAGACTTGAGAATGATTCCTCAATTCTTATGATTTAATTAATATTTTTTTTACTTATCTTCTGTTTGGTTGCCTAGAAAAGTTAGGAGAAAAGAAAATCTGCAGGTTAGTTTCAGTTTCAACGTTCTTATGTTTTGAGGGAAAGGTGAATTAGTTTTGTTGGAAAAGAAAAAATTTCACGGGTAAGAGAATTTCTTGTTGAATTGCTGAATATGAATTTTATAATGGGTTAAATGGGTGGGCTGGAGATTAAATGGGTTTGGTAGATAATGGGTATTTAACATTTTTTTTTAAATGGGTCATAAATGGATAAATGGGTAATTATATACCCGACTCATTCATGACCCAACCCAAATCATACCTAACCCATTCAATTGCCACCCTACCTATAGGTAATCCAACTCAATGTTGGGCCACCGGCCACACCATCTTGTTTTGTTAGGAAAATTATATTTGGTTCTGGATAGGGGTGAAGATCTATGTTTAGTGGTTTGATCAGTACTGTGAATTCTTTTACCTGGATGGAAGTTTTAAAGGTTGGTTGTATGTTAATGTATATTTGTATTTTTAATAATCATGTGAGCTGATGGAGGTTGATTAAAATTGCACTAGTTGCATATCTATGTGATGCATGAAAATAAATAATTTTTTTGTATTGTAATATAGTGTATAATTTTTTTTCTCTAAAATTTATTGAAGAAAATTTTTTATCCCTAAAAATTAAACAGTTTCTATTCGGTCCAATTAGGTCTACTTCAGTTCAATTTGGTCCAATCGGTCAATTTCAATCCCCTTCAATCCATTTTAAACTAATTGGGTCTTAAATTGATTCTTTTTGTAGATTGCCTTTTCAAGTTTAGCTCAAAAATTCTTTTTTTTTTCTTCTTAATTTTTGAGTTGAAAAGTATGAAATTTTATTATATTTGGACTAAATTTTTTAGTTTTGAGTTAAAAAAAATACAAAAAAAAGACATTAGAAATTAGATATGAACTCTAAAAATGCAATAAAAATGATACATATTCAAAAGTCTTATTCGATCCACATTGGTTCTATTCAGTCCATTTTGTCATATTCAGTCCAATTTGGTCTTATGCGGTCCATACGGTCCTATTCGGTCCATTCAGTCCTATTTAGTTCATTCTATCCACTAAAGTTTTATACAGTCCAATTTAGTCCTATTTGGTTTATTCGGTCCACATTAGTCCTATTCTGCCTACTTCGATCTATATTGGTTTTCTTCGGTCCATTTTGTCAACTTTGGTCCTATTTGATCGAGTTTGGTCATATTTGGTGCATTCTGTCCACTTTGGTTCTATTAGGTCCTATTTGGTTCACTTTGTCCACTAAAGTCCTATTTGAGCCATTCAGTTCATATTGGTTCTATTCGGTCCATTCTGTCTACTTCTGTACTCAGTCAACATTGGTCCTATTCAGTCCAATATGTCCACTTCGATCCTATTTGGTCCAATTTGATCCCACTTGATCCATTTTGTCCACTTTGGTCCTAATTTGTCCATTCATTCTTATTCGGTCCACTTTGCTTGTATTCGGTCCCCTTCGGTTCTATTTTGTCCATTCGGTCCACCTTATTCCTATTTGATTATATTTTGTCCATTCGGTCCACTTTGTTCCATTTGGTCCAATTCGGTCCATTTTGTTTCACTTCGATTTATTTTTGTGCACTTACATAATGGGAAAAAACATGTTTAGTTTGAAAGCACCTATTTTAAATCCAAATTTATTAAAATTATATATAAACCTTAAACTCGTAATATGTAAAATCTTAAGCATAGTATTTATTGTTGCTGTGCTTTTATTGAAAATAATATAAGAAGAAAAAAAGTAAAAACAAAAAATATAGTAATAAACACCAAATTATCATGTTATGTAATAAAATAATATTATATTTTTATATACTATCTTTATTATACAATACGATAACATCTATGAAATTAAAGAGAATAAAAAATATAACAACTTAAAAAAACAAAACTTAATCACACTAACCCAAAGTAGAGTTCCAAATAATACAAAAATACATCAATCTAAAGTAGAGATGCAAAAAAAATTTATAAAAAAAAAAATCCACCAAAAATGGAAAAAAAAATTGAGAGAGAGAGAGAGAGAGAGAGAGAGAGAGAGAGAGAAATAACATTTTGTTTGTGGAAAACTATGTATGGGATATGAAAGAGAATTGTAGATTTATAGTAAGAGGCTGGGAATAAGAAAAACCAAAAATAAAAGAAGACAAATGGATAGATGAAAAGTGATATTAAGGTAGATTGAAGTGGGTAGATGAAAAGGTAAAAAGGAGAGGAAAAGTTAGAGAAAGTATAACAAAAAGTTGAGAAATTAAGAAGAAAAAAAAAAGAGTTAAAAAAAAAAGAGAAAATGTGAAAATAAGTAGATGATGTAGCTGTTGATGTGGCTCAACAGGAGTGTAGCAACAATAAATACTACGCTTTAACTTTAAGATATATATATATATATATATATATATATATATATATATATATATATTTGACTATATGTTAAGAACCATGTAATTTTTAAACGTATAATTTTTTATAGTTTAAATTCTAGAAAATGTATTAGTCTTAACTTTGGATAGTAAATATCATAATGATAATACATAACTATGTAGTCTAGATATTTTCTCATTTCTAGAAATTGTTCTAGAACAAGATTCCAATTCCATGCTTACAACAAGTACAAGAAGCACACAACAGTTCTAATTGAAATGCCCCAGTAGTTCTAAATTAGTTACACTACGCATATACTTGGACATAAGACCAGGAGTGAGATCGACTTTTAGTGGGGTGGCTTTCAAGTTGGTTTGTCCTGCTTTCTCAGTCATGTCCACAGGTTCATTTGCAGGGGTTGAAATTTCAAAAGCATGCAACAAGGTAGCTAATGTGAGTTGCATAACTTGTAGCGCAAATGATATCCCAGGGCACACTCTTCTACCACTCCCAAATGGTATGTATTCGAAATTCTGGCCCCTAACATCAACATCCTTGTGGGATGTAAGAAACCTTTCAAGTTGAAATTCATTTGGATCTGACCACACATGTGGGTCTCGATGGAGCTTTGGAAGATTAACAATGAGTCGAGTGCCTACTGGGACATGATAACCAGCCAAAGTGCAATCTTCCATGGACTCGTGTGGCACTGAGAGTGGTGCGGCAGGATATAAACGCATTGTTTCTTTGATAACAGCTTGAAAATAGACCAAATGTTTCATGTCTGATTCCTCTACGAGCCTTTCTCTACCAACTTGGAGGTCTAAATCTTGTTTGACTTTCCTTAGGACTTCATGGTTGTTGAGAAGTAACGAGAGAGCCCATGTTAAAGTTACTGTTGTTGTGTCAGTACCCCCTAAGATAAGGGCCTACAAAAATTTTACATAATAAGAAAAACAAAATGCATTTAGGTTAGCTTATTTGTTTAGAGATGAGTCAAAAAGTGTCTTTTAAGATAAAAAAAAAGTTAATTATTTTTAAATAAATAAGTTAGGTTTAAACAAATAGACTATGTTTTTTAATAATTTAATTAGGTCAAAACTTAGATATAATACTTAGGTGATATTTCTTAGATTCCTATCTTAAAATTCAGCCATGTAGTTATATTTAACAAAAAATAAACTTCCATCTCATGAAAAAAAAAATTACATGACTGAATCTTTAAGAGGAGGACCTTAGGAACAACATCTAAGTACTGTATCTAACTTTTGTTCATTTAATTATTACATCAAGTAAAAGAAGGGATTTCAATCTTAATTCTCTTCGTGAAGATTTCAAAATAATATTAATGAACTTTTAACACTTTTAGCTCAAAAAAACTAGTTCATACAATAGGTCTATGCAGGAGGTTGAGATTTAAGAATCCAAAAGTATTATGTCTCACTTTTTTTTTTTTTTTTTTTTTTGATAAGAAGTATTATGTCTCACTTATGGCTTCATATCGGAAATAAAAAAGTTTTTAAGTTCAAGAAATTGGTCTTTTAGTATCTTATTTATATAAGTCGACAAGTATATATCCTTTTTTTTTTTTTTTTTGTTTATCAACTTTTATTGGTATCTTTCTATATAATAAATAAAACTTGTATTGGTATCTTATTTATATAGGATCAACATAGAAGATTGATATGAAATGCCAGGTGCTACGAAGTGTACCTTGGCCTGGGGAAACAACTGAAAATAGCATAGGAGGGGTCCAAATTAAAAAAAAAAAAAAAAAAAAAAAAAATCTTGTTTATCATAAACTTGGTTTGGTATGATAGATTACCTTTTTGGGTCTTTTCTATAAGATTCAAGTATTGAATATTGACACTAATAGTAGAATTATTTAAAGTCTGAAGCATCTTTCAACTGGTCTGTACTAACTGATGTTGATTTTGTATCAAAAAATCAAGTTTCATAACTAATAACTCCTTTTCAAGAGCTACCGCGAGCATTTTTTTATATTAAATCTTCAATGTCATATATATGCAGAATGAAGATAAGCATGCATGACAGTACGAGAGCATGACACGCATAAATTAAGTTTAAAATATTGGACCACCGACATTTGGCTAAACTTATCAAATAATTTCACTTGCTTGCCTGATTATTAGTATATAGGGAATGAAATAATTTTTTAGGCATTTGCTCCCTATTGTCCAAGCTTCCCTTTCATAGAGGCCAATAATTTGTTGAAATTTTTGGAAAGTGAGAGAAAAAAAAAGTAAAAAAAAAATTCAACATATAATTATTGATCTGGACCACTTCCTATGCTATTTTCAAGGTGTTTGAGCGTATGATACCATCTAACAGAGCGAATATGACAAAATTATTGACACATCTAAACTGCTATATATTGGAAGAAAGAAACACATGTTATCTTGTGACCTAGAGAAATCTACCATTAGGTTTCAGGTAGAAATCTTCTCAAAAAAAAAAAAAAAAAAAGTTTAAGGTAGAAATTATTTTATAAGTGATGTTGAAAATATTATAAATTTTACTAAATAATATTATAAACTAACGTTTCAACAATGGTAATAGAGTGATGTTAGAAATACTATAAATTTTACTACATAAACTTCACAATCTGAAATGTCATATAGAAAAAAAAAAAGTGATTTCTTTTTAATTTTTAGTATGAATAAAAAAGTGATTCAAACATTCATTTATTTATAGTAGTATTATTTAAGTGGTACCAATAATATTCATGTTGCATCAGTTTCTAAGTTTTTCGTAATAAAATTTATAATAGCTTTAGTATTTTTCATCACACTTTAAAAGGTATAAAATTACTAATAATATTCTTGTCACATCAATTTGTACGTTTTTGGTAAAAAAAGTTTGTAAATAACTTTATCATTTTCCTTATTTTATATATTTCACTCTATTGAAAAAAAATATATATGTAATTACTGTTCAACATAAAATAATTACTAATAGAAATGCTAAAGTTTACTATAAAAAAGAAAAAAGAAAAAAATGATAAAGTTTAATGCCCAAAAAAACTATTTGTTATAGAATTTTCCTATTAATTTGATAAGGTTTCTTTATATATTTTTCTTTTTCCTTTTCTTTTCTTTGGGAGTTAACAATTAACAAGTTTGATATATACCTTCAAGCCTTAAGACTTCTCTGCTTCTCGCCTTTTATCTCCAAATTTTATTATCAAGGTTTGTTGAACAAATGCTTTGAAATAAGTGAAGGTTTATCATTATAGAAGACTCAAAAAGACTCAATGTGATTGGAAAAATATTATCAACATAATATATAAGAAGACTCAAAAAGTCCTTTTCCATACCATTATAGAAAGGCTTACAAACTAATCTAACAATTAATGTGATTGGTAAAATATTATCAACATAATATATAATTTTTTTATTCTTGATTAAAAGTTCGTACACCAGTTTATAAAATTTATATACCAAAATTTGTAATAAGTGTAGCATAACTCTATGAGAAATTCCAAGAATGTCATGGAGGAGCATTCAAATCATCTACCAAACTCAACCATGAACTGACTCCTAAGTCTACTAGAATGCATACTTGATATTATTGGATGAATGATAAGAAGTTTTAATGTTCATTATATTCAATATATGCATTAATTTAGAGATGGACCTAGAATTTCAAGTGAGGGGAAGGGGGGGCCAGAGTATAAGCAAAAAATAAAAAATAAAAAAGGACAAGTCCAAATTTTATAAGTTAGCAATGTGGGCAAGACCAATTTAAAAAAAAAAAATTGTGTGACAATTTAATTTTAAAGGAAATTACACTAAACTTATGGTTTTAAAAATCGGTACAGTTAAAGAACTGCAAAATGGAGTGGTTATTAGTTTTATGGTCAAACCAAAATCGAACCGATGATATTATAAATAATTTAATTAATAATTTTTAAATTATATAAATAAATAATAAGTTTTTTTTCATATACTAATAAATTAATAGTAATAAATATGTATGTTTGAAAAATATATAACATCTTTTTAAAGAATTTATGTAAGTTTTTAGCATTGTACATCTTATATTTGCAAAAAAAAAAAAAAAAAAAAAAAAAATGCAAAATGAAATAAAGAGAATCTTATATCTAGAAAAGTAAAATAACAAATCCACAATAATTTTGTACTAAAATGAATCATTATTTAATATTTTAAAATTATATAATATTATTGTACATTTCTTATATATAATATTATATATTACTATATATTTTGCTTAATTATCAGTACTATGTAAGTCCTTAAAACACTCTCAAAAAAAAAAAAAAAATTAAGTCCTTAAAAAAAAAATTCTTCACATAAAACTATGAGTGCGTTCGTTTGGAGTGAAAATAAGAAACATGGAAAATAGAGGAAAGAAAATAAGGTAGAAAATGTTATTTTTCGCTGTTCATTTGGGGAAGGAAAATAGAAGGGAGAGAAAACCCGAGAGAAAGTTTTCTTTCCTGGCCAATATTTTTTTTCCTTCCAAAACGGAAGGAAAATCTGGAGAGAAAAGTTTTATAGTAGTACTTTTACAAAAATGCCCTCTTCCCACCTATTTTCTTTCAAAGTTTTTTTTTTTTTTTTTTTCTTTCAACATGATCTGAACGTTTTCTTTTTCTTTTTTCTTTTCAACGTTACTGAACGTTGTTGTCGTTGTTGTTGTTGTTTTTTTTTTTTTCAACATTACTAAACGTTGTTTTTTTTCCCCTTTTCAACATTACTGAACGTTTTTTTTTTCAACGTGCCCTGATCTAATTTTTACATTATAATAATATAAATTTATATATATGATGCGATAAATTTTATATTATTTAATGATTATAAATAAATCTATTTCTTACATATTATGTAATAAGAGTATAATAGTCAATTTATATAAATTACATTTTCCATCCTTCTATTTTTCTTTCCAACCAAACAAAAGAGTTTTACACTCTCCCACTTTTCCACTCCTCCAACCGAACACACAAGAGGAAAAAGTAAATATTTTCCATTCTTCCACAATTTTTTATCTTTCCACTTTTCTACTCCTTTAACCAAACGGACCCGTACGTACAACATGGCTCTCTACAACTACATAATGAATAATTAAATATAATAAAAAAACTCTATTAACTATCCACTCACCCCACTGCCAACCTACCCACATGACCACCTCTTTATCTTCTTGTTATTTTCAATGGTTGTTTAAAGTTCTAGTTTCTTTCTTCTCTAGCTCCTCTTATATCTATACATACAATTAATTAAGGGTTCCTCTGTTTGGATTACTCGTTTCTTAATTCAACAATGTCCCTACACTTTTATGTTTAAGTAAAGATAAAACTAAAGGACGATTTAGTAAAAATGCAACTCTAACTCCCACTAAAACATTGCCTAAAAAATAAGACCACTCTCCTCAAATTGATTTTGTAAGGACACAAATTTGGCGTACCAGCCCAAGAGTGGATGAGACAGCCCAAAAGGCCCAAAAACAATGAATTTGTAGAGAGTGAGAAAAGAAAATTGGGCTAGAATAATTTAAACAACCAATCTAATGGGTTCAGATCACAAGAAGAAATAGATAAGAAGTTTAAATTCGATAAGATATCCTCAGTAAGAGTCCGAGAAGATCAATTTTGATATTTACTGTTCTTAGTTTAGATACAAGCTCCACTTTTTGTTTTTTTCCCGTCCCCATTCTAAGAAGGATTCTTTCACATTATATAGTTCCTTCTAGATCATCTTTACCCTACACTTGTCGATTATCTAAACCTTCACTTGAGTGCACGTCCCACCATGCACCTTCTTTGGCCTTCTATAAGTTGCAGTGGCCAAGGTCACACTGTTCAGGGGTCTTCTCCACATAAATGCGGTCAGAGGAGTAGGTGCAGCACATTTAATACAGTGATAGCAGCTTTTCCTTAAATATTTTAGGGGATTTCCATTCTTTCTGTCCGGATACACATCTCCATAGTTAGAGTTATGTGAGGATCACTCCTCGGACTGCCCTTACTTATCCCAAGTGCGACAAATTCCGTTCTGGGATTCTACATATTCATGTACCTCTCCTCGGATTTTACCTCGTCCTCAGATAAAGTTTCAGGCCCAATACATGATTTTGGGCCTTTATCTCTACAAGGCCTAATACACGATTTTGGATTTTTAGCTCTTCCAGGCCCAATACACGGCTTTGGGCCCCTATCCTTACAGATTTATTCACTTATAAATTAGATTTTTAAAATAAAAATTATATATATATAAAATAAAAACACAATTTTTTTCTCTACAAAATAGGACCACTAACAAAAAAAAAAAAAAAAGACTCATCGCACACGCGAAGAGCGTGTGATGAGGCTAGTACTATTATTCAAGGGGCTTCCCTTATTTGAAATCCTTATTTATTTATTCAAAAATGTCCTTACACCCCTATGTTTAAGTAGAGACAAAATTAAATGACAATTCGGTAAAAATACAACTCTAACTCCCACTAAAATATTGCCTAAAAATTAAGGTCACTTCCTTATTGATTTTTGTTAGGTTCTAAAAGCTTAGAACAATTGGCAAATCGTGAGCACACAAGAACATGTAAGCTGCAGAAAGAAGATTTCAAAATCTGCCTGATTCGATCGATCGAAAGACAGGCTCGATCAATCGAGAATCGTATCTGCAGAATTTTAAGTTGGCCCAAACAGCAGTTCTAGCCCATTAAGGATTAGGGTTTTAGATCTACTTCTCCCACTATATAAAGGAAACCCTAAGCACGTTTTTTATAAGGCTTTTTAGAGAGAGAAGAGTGTGTCTCTTTTGTATTTAGGGTTTTGTTCCTAAAACCTCTCTTATTACTTCTACCGGTGTTATTCCTTGAAGAATCTCAAGATCCAGTATTGCTGAAGTTGCTGCCTTCTCTAGTCATCAAAAGAGCTGATGATCTAAACCTTCAAGGGTGGTCTTGGAGTCACAAACAAGAGAGTTTGTGTTGCTAAACCTTTGAGTGGAGTCTCAAAGTCACAAACGGTGGTGTTTATGTTTTGCAAAGATTAAAGAAAGAAGGAGTCCGTGGATCTCGGAGCTATCATGGGGTCGTGGTAGTAAGTTTCCTACACTTGGGTAGCAATAGGATGTTAGTGGTCTAAGTCGCTATTGTGTAAACTTCAATTCTTTCTAGTGGATTTGCTATTTTACCTTGAGGATAGCTAGGTTAAATCCTCCCCAGGTTTTTTACCGGTTTGGTTTTCCTGGGTCATCATATTGTTGTGTTATTTATTTTTCCGCTGCTTTACTTGATATGATTGTTTTGTTTTAACCTAGATCTGAATAATAAACCTAAGTATTTACTTGGTTAATTAATTAGGTTAAACAATCTAAGTTTACAGGGGTCTAAACGAACTGACAAGTGGTATCAGAGCAGGTAGCTCTTCTGTTGTAGATCTTTTGATCTAAGAGTTGATCCTTGATCCCTGTTATCATGGATAATTTTAAGTGTCTTACTGTTTTTGATTGTGATGATTTGAATAAAAAGGACACTGTTATTTCTATTGATTTTATTGATGCCTTTGAAACTCTTCGTAAGGAATTATCTAAGTCTTTGAAAATTGCTAAGAAATTTAAAGAAGAGTTAAAATTGGCTAATCTTGAAAAAGAGGAATTGATTGTTAGATTAGATGAATCTAATAAAAAGAATGAATTTTTTAGAAATCAAATTTCCTCTCAAGATGAGAAGATGAAAAGCTTGGAACAAGAGTTAGTTGAATCTAAAGCTAAAATTGAAAATTTGACTGATACCAAGCCTGCTGTTGATAACAGAAGTGTTTCTGTTTCTCTTAAGCCTAAAGCTGAAAAAGTTTATATCCCTCCTTTCAAGAGGAATAATAAAGAAAAGGCTTATTTTGCTAGGTTAGACAAAGGTAAAAGTTCTGATGTTGACGCTGAAGTTTCTAAACCTAAGTCTAAACCTACTGTTAGAGAGCATAAGAAATCTGTTTTTGTGCCTACTTGTCACCTTTGTAGTGTTGTTGGTCATATTAGACCAAATTGTTCTTTGTTGAGGCAAAAACCAAAATCTGAGACTAGATTTGTTGTTAAGAATACTGATGTTCCTAAATTTGTTCCTGTTTGTCACTTTTGTGGTGTTTCCGGTCACATACGTCCTAATTGTCATAAATTGAAATTTAAGCATTCTGTGTTTCAATCTAGGACATGTGATAATATTTCTCCTACCATAAGTCCAAATAAATTATTTCATATGCTTTTGAAAAATTTGAGCTTGTTGGTTTGTGAAAGGAAATTGCAGGATTTTAGTCTTTCTCAGAAGATTAGTGTAATTCCTCAAACACACTCTGCTCCACATGAATTTTCACCTACAAAGCCGAAGACTCGTGCTATATGGGTGAGAAAAGATTCTTTAAGGTGAGTATTGTTGACTTGTCCCTGATTTAATTCTTTCAATTATTTGTGGACATGTTTTCTTTTAGTTTTTTGTTGTTTTATTTGTTTTGAGGATTACATGAATTATGATATATCTCTCTTGATTTAGAACATGCTTGACATTGTGGAGAAACTTAAATAGCATGTGTTCTATAAGTGCTAAGTTTTTTTTGAGTATGTACTAGCTTGTACATGTACTCAAGGGTTAATTAAGAAATTTATATTTCTTGTTTGTGTACCCTCTATAGCTCGGTTAAGCACTATCATGCATTGCATTTGTATTTTTGTTCATTTAACATAATGTGTGCTTTTAGTTTTGGTCATAAATTTTGTTTAACCAAAAAGATTTTTGTGTTTTGTATTATAGATCTTGGATTTATAATTAAGGTTGGCCATATTATCTTTACATAACATGTTTATGTACTTTGTTTAGCTTGGATGAGCTTATTTATTGCACTTTACTAGCTGAAGTCTTTGTAGTGCATGTTATGTGGGAAGATGTTTATAGTTTTTGATCACTTTGTCTTGATCTTGAAGTCACATGCCTTTGTTTGTTGGACTTGAACTTATTGAGAAAGGCATAAATAACCATCTCACCACTGTTTATTAGCCAATCATGAACACCTTAGTGCATATTGTAAGATTTTGTGCTCGAGAAAGTGTAGCACATGCACAAAAAGAAAATAAGGTGTAGCATCGGTTTAAATGCTAAAATTGGTGTGTACATTATTGGACTATAATTAATTCAATCAAATAAAATTGGTGTGTATATTTTGAGGCAAATCAAGAAACTTACATGATTGCAAGCTTTTATTCTAGGAGATGTGAGAGTTATATGATGTAACTCTTTAGGTGATAGTCTCTTTCAATTTATGTGATGAATTTTGTAGACTTTGTGATTCATTACTATTCACATATCACCTCACATGTCTCTCAAGCTTTTGCTAGTTGCACACACTACACAAAATTATTCTTTGCTAAACTTTGTACATGTTATTGTGTGTGATTTTGTTGTGGCCATCCAAGATTATATGTTCCTAGATTTTGATGCAAAATTTGAGTTTTGAGGACAAATTGATTGAAAATCTTAATTTTGGAAGATCTGGGCTGTATTCATATGTTTTTGAAAAACTTTCAGTCTCATACTCATGCATTTCATTCATGAAATATTGTGCTTTGAGGAGTTTCTGCATTAAATTGTTCTGTTTTTCAAAAATTTGAGTTTTCCAGATTTTCGATCGATCGACTCTGTCTCTCGACCGATCGAAATTGCGATAAAAATTTTTGGTTTGATTTTGTCTGACTCGATTGGTATTCGATCGATACTCGATCGATTGAAATTGAAAAATTTTCAGTTTTTAGAGTTTTGACCAAATTTTTTTTTATGCATCATTTATGTTTAGGATTCACATGAGTTGCATTGTTTTCTGTATCCATCTTACAGTTTTGCAGTCATATCTCTTATTGTTTTCATACATAATATGCATACACTTTGCTAAATTGGGTACTCAACTTGAATTAAAAATTGATTGCTTAATTTTTGAGTTCTTTGTACATTTTAGTATATGCTATTTTTCTTGATGTGTGAACTACAGAAAATATTTTTCTTCAGAGATATGATGGATAATCAATGTGCAAATATTTTCTCTACTCATGCAACTATTTATGGGTCACATAGTGTCAAGTTTGCATTTATTGAAAGAGAGAATATTTTTCTTCATGTGTATCCTCAACTTTATTTTTTTGTTGGTTTGTGTATTTTTATTTATCCCCACCTCCTAAATTTTCCCCAAAACTGTTTTTTTCCAAAACTTGTTTTGTTTTTTTTATTTTTATAGGGGGAGAAAAGTTTTTTTTAACCTTTGTTGTTCATAGGGGAAGTTGTTGCTCTTCATAGGGAGAGTTGCCTCTATTTTCTATAGAGCTAAACTGTTTTATGTTCCATTGGTTCTCTTTTTTCTCTCATGTTTACTGTCACTTTACTCTTTGTTTGAGTTGTATTTGTCAATACGTGACAAAAAGGGGGAGAAATAGATGAAATGTGGGAATCCTGTTTGTTTTGTTTAGGGGGAGAATATAAAAACTTTTTGGTGTATCTAACTTAGGGGGAGAGTTAGTTTACTTTTGTTTTTATATTGTGCTTCATTTTGTTTATATGTCTTTCTTTCCACACATGCGGTGATGTGTTTGTTGAGTGTTTCAGGAAAGACAGGTGCATTCTGATCAAGACCTTCTACCTCTTCTTGGCAACTTCTAGGTTAAGAGTCTTAGATTGGGATTTGTGATGTAATTGGGCATTTTATTGTATTGGGTTGTTCTTGTATTTTAACATTTCATTTTGTATGAAAGTTTTGTCACAAATTGCCAAAGGGGGAGATTGTTAGGCTCTAAAAGCTTAGAACAATTGGCAAATCGTGAGCACACAAGAACATGTAAGCTGCAGAAAGAAGATTTCAGAATCTGCCTGGTTCGATCGATCGAAAGACAGGCTCGATCGATCGAGAATCGTATCTGCAGAATTTTAAGTTGGCCCAAACAGCAGTTCTAGCCCATTAAGGATTAGGGTTTCAGATCTACTTCTCCCACTATATAAAGGAAACCCTAAGCACGTTTTTTATAAGGCTTTTTAGAGAGAGAAGAGTGTGCCTCTTTTGTATTTAGGGTTTTGTTCCTAAAACCTCTCTTATTACTTCTACCGGTGTTGTTCCTTGAAGAATCTCAAGATCCGGTATTGCTGAAGTTGCTGCCTTCTCTAGTCATCAAAGGAGCTGATGATCTAAACCTTCAAGGGTGGTCTTGGAGTCACAAACAGGAGAGTTTGTGTTGCTAAACCTTTGAGTGGAGTCTCAAAGTCACAAACGGTGGTGTTTATGTTTTGCAAAGATTAAAGAAAGAAGGAGTCCGTGGATCTCGGAGCTATCATGGGGTCGTGGTAGTAAGTTTCCTACACTTGGGTAGCAATAGGATGTTAGTGGTCTAAGTCGCTATTGTGTAAACTTCAATTCTTTCTAGTGGATTTGCTATTTTACCTTGAGGATAGCTAGGTTAAATCCTCCCCAGGTTTTTTACCGGTTTGGTTTTCCTGGGTCATCATATCGTTGTGTTATTTATTTTTCCACTGCTTTATTTGATATGATTGTTTTGTTTTAACCTAGATCTGAATAATAAACCTAAGTATTCACTTGGTTAATTAATTAGGTTAAACAATCTAAGTTTACAGGGGTCTAAACGAACTGACAATTTTTAAATTATTTTATTCAATAAATTCTAAATGGATAATGTTAACGAGAAAACATTTATGGCTGTTTAGACCCCTGTAAACCTAGATTGTTTAACCTAATTAATTAACCAAGTGAATACTTAGGTTTATTATTCAGATCTAGGTTAAAACAATATCAATCATATCAAGTAAAGCAGCGGAAAAATAAATAACACAACGATATGATGACCCAGGAAAACCAAACCGGTAAAAAACCTGGGGAGGATTTAACCTAACTATCCTCAAGGTAAAATAGCAAATCCACTAGAAAGAATTGAAGTTTACACAATAGACTTAGACCACTAACATCTTATTGCTACCTGCCTGTAGGAAACTTACTACCATGACCCCATGATAGCTCCGAGATCCACGGAGTCCTTCTTTCTTTATTCTTTGCAAAAACACAAACACCACCGTTTGTGACTTTGAGACTCCACTCAAAGGTTTAGCAACACAAACTCTCCTGTTTGTGACTCCAAGACCACCCTTGAAGGTTTAGATCATCAGCTCCTTTGATGATTAGAGAAGGCAGCAACTTCAACAATACCGGATCTTGAGATTTCTTCAAGGAACAACACCGGTAGAAGTAATAAGAGAGGTTTTAGAACAAAACCCTAAATATAAAAGAGACACACTCTTTTCTCTCTAAAAAGCCTTATAAAAAACGTGCTTAGGGTTTCCTTTATATAGTGGGAGAAGTAGATTTGAAACCCTAATCCTTAATGGGCTAGAACTGCTGTTTGGGCTTAATTAAAATTCTGCAGACACGACTTTCGATCGATCGAGCCTGATTTTCGATCGATCGAACCAGGCAGATTATGAATTCTTCTTTCAGCAGCTTACATGTTCTTGTGTGCTCACGATTTGCCAATTGTTCTAAGCTTTTAGAACCTAACAATGGCACTTAAATTTAATATATATATATATATATATATTAATTTCGCGCGCCCTCACCTAGGTCCGTCACTGAATTAATCAATAGGATTATGAGTGGCTTACCAGGCAGGTAGATTTGATGATTGTATCAGCATCATAACTTGAAGTGTCATCATCATGGTCTGTAACATTGGACAACATCACATCCATAAAGTCTTGGCGTCCCTTCACCTCAGCTGAAATCTTCACTTGCTTATGTTTTTCTAGCCATTCTGCAACCATATGATCCACTTTTTTTGCTGTATTCTTCATGGCTTTCTCGTACCCTCCCAAGTCAAACCACCTTAGATCTATGAAGCACAGGTGCATTTTCAGACTCGGGTGCGGGTGCGGGTGCGGGTGCGGGACTCGGCAATTTTTGAAAAAGGTAAGTGCGGGTGCGGCGCGACTCGGCGATTAAAAAATTATTAAAAAAATTATTATTTATATTTTCTATATATTTTTACTATTAAAAATATTCTTAAAAAATTAAGGAATGACAGATTTAGGATGTTTGGGCCTCATTTAAAGCCGATTTCGGTTGTTCCGGCATTATTTAGTGTGTATTTCAGCTAGTTTCGGCCGTTTCAGTCGCCAGCTGATACGGGCCGATACGGCCGGTACATTCCTATTCTGGCTGATATTGGCCCGGTTCGGCGCGAATCGGCGCAAATTTAAGTCGGTTCGGCCCGAATCGAGCCGAGTCGACGCGTATCGCGCAGAGGAAAAAAAAAGAAAAAAAAAAACAACGCGGCTTGACGAGTAGGCAGCGGTGTCACCCACCGCACCTTGTGTCGGGCGGCGTCGGACGCTGATTCGTCGGCCAAAATGCCGCATCCGTGCATTCCAGCCTTAGATACGGTATTGCATCTGACAACACAAATGCCCCAGTGAAATTGAAAAACTCTCTCAAAGCCTTTCGGTGTTGATCATTCTCTTCATTCTCAACATTGATCACAGGCCCACTAAATTGCTCTCCTACAACCATCTTCAATACTATGTTTAGAGTTGTGTAACCAAACCATCTTTTCATATCCACCAACACTTCATCATTCTTGACCCATTGGTCATATATGTCTTTTATAGATGCACTTACCTCGGCTTGTCTAATGTGTTTGAGCAACCCAAGGAGGTGATTTGAGAGGACCTCAAGCGTGGCTATTTTGCGTAATTGACGCCAATAGGGACCATAAGGGCTGAACCCAAACATGGCTGTAACCCAAGAGATCTGCGGCTAAAAATTTTGGACGGTTGGCAAAGGCTTTGTCATTGGTAGTAAAACACTCTTTGGCTATCTCCCAATTGCTAACTACTAGAGTTCGATGCACACCCATGCAGATAGTGAAGATTGGTCCGTACTTGTCAGCCATATATTACCCAAGGTTATATGGGGTGGTTGTGACCCTCCTAAAAGGTGGAGGTGGCCAATCAAATGCCATGCGCCGCCAGCTTCAGGTGGAGCTGTCTTTTTACTAGCAATTCTTTGAAGTCCTCTTAATAACCATGGTAGAAAGAAGGAAAACAGGAAAAGGGTGAATACGATGGCCATAGAAAGTTGTGAAGAATGGGTACAAGAAGAGCATGTGGGTTTGTGATAAGGTTAGGCAACACCACAGAAAGTTGTGAAGAATGGGTACAAGAAGAGCATGTGGTTTTGTGATAAGGTTAGGCAACACCACAACAGAAATTATTTTAATACCGACATCAATCACAATAATGATTAATTTATTAGCACAATATCGGGTCAAAGATCAATCTTTCACCTCACCGGTTAAATATGAATAACAAATAAATATTTAGTATCATAATTCATATATTTGCAAAATCTTATATAAGACAACTAGTTGCTAATCAATGCGATGCACAAAAAATGTATTGAGTACAATATATAATTTAATTTTGGTTTATTTTACTACAACACCAAAATTGAATTTGTAAAATAAAATTATATAGGTAAAACATTTGTTAACAGCTATACGTTTCAGACATTTATTAGACTGTATTATTATTATTATTATTATTATTATTATTATCAACTTAACAGTTTTTAAATATATGATACCAACATGCTTCAAAAAAAATGTCCAACACTGAAAACAACTTCGAAAACAAACTCAACTAAACAGTTTCATGAATAAATATATTACAATCTATAATATAAGCCAAGAAATAAACTTTGAAACCAATATGAACAAAATCCACGTCAAAGAAAACCATTTCGATCATTTAAGAATACGACTCACTAAAGTCATGAAAAACACAGGATTCATTACCAAAAAAAAAAAAAAAAAAAGCATCTTTAGTCTTTATAGAGTTTCCTTAAGTACCCAGATACAATGACACATACACAAAAATCATTAAAGAAAGAATCAAAGAACATACACAACATGTACATATGCTATGAAAGTAAAAATAAGAAAAACAAAAGAGACGTAAACACGGAAAATTAAAGAAAAAATATTAGAAAAAAAAGTTAGGAATAGAAATATAAGATAGAGATGGGTTACCCTCAAAAAGAATAATCCATGGATATGCATTGAAATGTTCTAGACAATTTTTGATAATAGAAAAAATAAAACCCAAAAGTTATGATGTTAAAACTTCCAAAAGGCCAAAAAAAAAAAAAAAAAAACAGAAGATTCAAAGCTTCAAAAGTATTGAAATAAAATGATATATATATATATATATATATATATATAATATTACGCAATGGAGAAATACAATAAAAAGAAGGGTTACTCTCAAAAGAATAATCCATGATTATAGCTTTTCTACTATTGATTTTGGTTAGACAATTAAATGTATTGCAAAAAATGAACTTAAAAATTCATATGTAAATCAAACAATTAGAAGATTTTGAGCCAAGAATTTATTGAAACAAAACAAAAATTATGTAACTACACAATAGAGAAATATAATAAAATGATGGGTTAGCCTTAAAAAAAAAAAAAATCAATGTCTATAGGGGTTGAATTTTGAAATCTACCAAACAGTTTTAGATATTGAAAAATTCAAAATATTAAAACTTTTAAAAGGTAAAAAAAATTTGAAGATTTAATTAAAAGATTTAGGCCCAGCAATTAAATAAACAAAACTAACAATTGACAAACTTATAAGAAAAAGCAACAAATCTATCATTTTTATTGAACAAATCAAAAACCCTAACCTTGATGCATTGACCAAAGAAGGAGAGGAGTAGTCCCATACATAAGTGGAATATGTGAATTGTGAAACATGAGCTGCCCTCAAAAAAAAAAAAAAAAAAAAAAAAAAATATTGAAGAAAAAGATGTTGCAGCAAAAGAAGATAATAACAAATCTGATCATAGAGTACTTTATGCACACAAGCACATGAGAATTAACAAAGTGAGACCATTAGTTATTATATAGATATAGATAGTATAGATGATAATGATGAATTTGAGTTTAAGTTAGATTTGTTAGAGAGATAGAGTTTCACTCATTGTTAAGTTTGAACTAAATAAAAATAATTTTATTTAAATATTGTGCTAACGTGAAAAATTGTAAAAGTTTCAGAGGTTTTGGCTTTATATATATATATATATATATAGATTAATTATCATCAAATTGTTGTTGTCACTCTCACTTTTGTAAAGTGGTAGACCCTCCCATATGTTAATTTTATTAGGATTATCTCTAAGTAAGCCATATTAATCAAAACAGAACTCGACAACCCCACTTCCATAAGTACTGATTTTATAAAAGATAAGCATACATGACAGTATGAGCCTATGAGGGCATGACACGCATAAAGTTTAAACTTATCAATCAAATTTTTGGAGGCCAATAATTTTTGCTTTGCCCCCATTCATAGAGGCCAATAATTTGTTGAAATTTTTGGAAAGTGAGAAAAAAAAAAAGTAAAAAATTTCAACATATAATTTGTTTTTGCTGAATAATATGTTAACATAGAATTATTGATCTGGACCACCTCCTATGCTATTTTCAAGGTGTTTGAGCAACCCAAGGCGGTGATTTGTGAGGACTTCAAGCGTGGCTATTTTGCGTAATTTGGGTTGCGTCTAGTGTGAGAGTAAATTGGACCGGACACCATACATATTTAAAAATGGGCACATGTCCTGACTTTCTATTAGATGAATTTTTTTTGTGCTTCCCTCGGAGTTCCCTATGTGGTTTTAAAAATGAGTATGATGAAAGAACCGAAAAAGGAATTGATTATCGGTTTTTTGGTCGGATTTCGATGGTCAACTAGTAACGTCATAAATAATTTAATTAATAATTATAAAATTAATAATTATAAAAATAAATAAATAAATAATTTTATTCATGGTCATTTTAACTAAAAAATTAAATAAGAGTAAAATATTAAACTTTAACTTACCAACTTTTAGACACCACTCAACACATTTCACTTAGCATCCACATCAGTGGGTGCAACAATGTACTAAATTTACACATTTAAAACCTACTTTTTCTATTTTACACTTTCATTATTACAAACACATCAGTTTGTCTATTATACACATTTATTCAAATAAAATATTCATCTTCAGAACAATCCACATCCACCCAGCCACCACCATCAAACCCACCCATCAACCCACCCACCCACCCACCCACCACCATCAACCCACCATCATCAACCACCATCACCCCACAAAAAATCCAAACAGAAAATCTAAACCCCACAGAAAATCGAGACCCCTAAACCCCATCATCAACGACTCTCATCGTCTCGATCCTCGGTGGCGTTGGAGTTTAAGACCTCGACCCTACACAAAAACCCCACGGCACTGGAGGAGGCGCTGGAGCTGTATAGGTAGTAACGAGCTTCGCCCTCCATGGTTGGCCTCACCAGGTCGAGATGTCATTGCTCACCGTGGTTTTGATTCTCCTTTCTGTACTGATCGTGTTAATGAGGCTGGATTGAGGGACTGAGGGACTAGAGAGAGAGGTGAGAGTAGAAGCTGAAAAGGAGAGAGTGAGGTGAGGAGAGAGAAACAAATAATAAATTAATAGATAGACGAGCTACAGTAACCGTGTAAATATACATGGTTACTGTAACTAATGTGTATATTTACACATTTTTACACCCACTGATGTGGGTGTTTTTTTGCTCAAAATGTGTAAAATTGGTACATTTTTCTATTTTAGAAGACTATACACCCACTGATGTGGATGCTCTTATTGTTTATCTCTAGCTCACGTATCAGCCTATTAATAAAAATATAAAACTAGTGAGTGACAGTAGTTGAAAATTTGAAATAAAAGATGTAATTCAAATTTCAAACTTGTTTCAAATATCAATGTCTACACGTGTGGTGTCAGTACACACAAGATAAGATTACAAGAACCACACAAAACAAAAGGACTAAGGGGGTGCAACTGTAGTCTAAAGACTCTAAATAACATATAAGAAGAAGAGAAAAAAGAAAAAGAAAAAAAGAAGGGAAGTGAACAGATGAAACTGAAGGAGGAAGATGAAGAGATAACCAGCTAAATGTTAACAGGAACCAACAAAGTAGTGCTGGGCCTGAAGGCAACGTGAGCCATCTAGTACTTTTATAGTTTTATGTTTTATTTATTTATTTATAAGAAGCTTTTTGTACCGGCCGGATTTTAGTTTCAACCCGAAATGGCCGATATTCGCCGATACGCCCAGCATAATCTAGTATAGACCGGTATTTTGAGCGGTACAATTTAAGGGTGTTTCTATACCGTTTTATCCACCAGAATGAGAAATACTAGTCGTACCGGCTAGTATGGTATTAACTTCCTTGTTTAAAGAACTGCTAAAATTGGTTTAACTGCACCGGTTTTCAGTTATGACGGTTAAACCAGATTTGTACTGTTTGTTTGGTTTTTCTTTCATTTTCGGTTTTGACTAATAATTGGACCGGATTAAGGTCTAGTTCCCGGTTAAACCGATTAAACTGGCTAGTCTTTTCCAGTTTTTAAAACCATCCGTCCCTCTCTCCATGTGGTCAACTTAAGAAATCTATCGGCAAGGGTTGAAATTTCTTGAAAATATCCCTAGCCATCAAGATTGTCAATCATCTTGTGATGCTCCAAACAAACTAATGATATCATCATGAGTTATATATGTGACAAGAATTGCACATTTATAATATATATATATATATATATATATTTTGCATCACCAGAACACATTTTTTTTATTTTACATTATCACTTCAATAAAACTTACCACTTATCGCATTCTTTATTTTTCAATTTGTCCCATTAAATGAATATATTTAAAAACAAAAACAAAAACAAAACACCAACGCTAAAATATTAGATGCACCATGCTAGATGTACTGTTTGCTACAGTAATAAATGAGCTGATGAATGTGTTTTTAAGGGTTTTGTTCACTACCTGCTAAATTTTGCATTACCCAATGGAAATGCTCTTATAAGTTTACAAGGTCTCAAAAACCTTCTAATTAAATCATTTTCTAACTAAAAAGAAAATCCACAAATTACTTTGAATTCCAAGAGTTACAATGACCTTAAATGTCTAACATGTTATAATACAATCCTAAAATTGATTTACACACCATTCTGATACGATTTCAATTTCAATCTGCTTGCTATTCCCTAAGATTTGAAATAAATGTAGGAAATATCTTGGCTCAACAGCTCAATAAGTAGCTAGTGATCTTAATGAGAAGGACCATACATATAGAGAAAGAAATTGTACATAGTATACAAATTTCATAAGTTTGGTGTTGGCTAATTCCATGACAAATATGCCTTTAAGTTTCACAACTTGTGACTAGGAGCCTGATAATCTTAGGAGGGAGAATTGTTGCCCCTAATGCCGATAATCTTAGGAGAGAGAAACTTGTATCCATCCTTGAACAATATTTATCACATAGATCTCCTTGGATATAGGCCGAAGATAAATTTCGGGGGTTATCCTCTTTGTTTTCTATCTCCTTGTGATCTTAGCCCATCTAATTGGTTGTTTAATCTACGCTAGCCCAGCTTTCTTTACCTACAATTTACAAATTTATTATTTTTGGGCCTTTTGGGCTGATCCATCCACTCGTTGGGCCAGAACGCCTAAATTTTGTGTCCTTACATGTAGAATTGTAGCAATTGGGATTTTGGTAGTGTGTGTGTCTATATATATATATATATATATATATATATATATATATAGCTGAATTAATAGGGTTATGAAAAGCTTACCATGCTTGTAGCCTTGACGACTATATCCATATCATAACTGGAAGTCTCATCATTGTCAGTGACAATGGATAACAATACATCCTTAAAATCTTGGTGTTCATTCCACCACACAATTTCTTCTGCTTATGTTCTTCTAGCCATCCTCCAACCATATGATCCAATTCTTTTGCTGCCTTTTTCATAGCCTTCTCATACCCTCTTATGTTCAACCATAAATGTTCCACTCAAATTGAAAAACTGTCTCAATGCCTTTCGACTTTGATCATTCCCTTCATTCTCATCCTTAGTAGCAACCCCACCAAATTGCTTCCCTACAACCATCCTACATATTATGTTTAAGGTTGTATACCCAAACCATCTCTCCATCTCGAATAACACCTTGTTGTTCTTGCCCAATAGCTTATATATCTCTTTTATAGAATTATTTACCTCAACATCTAGAATGTGTTTAAGCGTCTCAAGGCGGTGGTTTGAGAGGACCTCTAGTGTGGCTGAACCCAATCATGGCATAGTTGTAGCCCAAGACTTCTGGAGCTAGACCTTTTGGATGGTTTGCAAAGACTTTATCATTGGTTGTAAAACACTCTTTAGCTATCTCCCAACTGCTTACTACTAGGGTTCTATGCTCCCCCAACCAGATTGTGAAGATTGGTCCATACTTGTCTGCCATGTTATCCAAGGTTATATGGAGAGGTTGTGATCCTCCTAGCTAACAGGTGAAGGTGACCAATCAAAGGCCACACTCCGCCAACCTCAAGTGGAACTCTCTTTTTACTAGTAGTACTTTGAATTCCTTTTGATATTCACAATAGAAAGAATATAAACATGAAAATGGTGAATATGCTGGCCATAGAAGTTGTGAAGAATGGGTAGGAGAATAACATGGTTGCTGTTTTTGGATAGTATGGGTGGTTTTGTGATGAAATATTTTGATAGCCCTAACTTTAACAAGGAAGGGATCTTTTCCTTAAGCCGACAAGCAAGCCGAAAAAAGAGCAGTGCGTATCATACACAATCTAATAAGTGCATCTCCAACAGGCTCTTTGAACCCAAAATTTGAAGAGCAAACCCATAAAAACATGCTCTAGCAGTCTCTCTAATTCACTGTTCATTAGAAAAAAAATTGGTTGCTAATGAACAATAGCTCTCTAAGTCTGATGACCTACTGTTCATAAGCAAAAGAATTAATTCGAATAAAATATTCAACTATCAATTAAAATATTGAATTTTTACTCAATTATCACAACAGTAACAACAAAACTATTCTAGATCTTTTCTCTCAAACATCTCTAAATTCAGTCTCAATCAAAATACAAATTCAAACCACAATTTTAAAACTAATCAAATTAGAAAAAAAAACAAAAATGGAGCAAAGCTGACCCATCTGAGCCTCGGTGGGGAGAAGGACAAGCGGGGGTGGGAGGGGGACAAGCAGAGTATAGGTATGCGTAAACGCCAATTTAAAAGGTTGTCCTCTCTAGCCTTTGTCATCCGCCGACGATCTTTGTGTGTAAGAGAGAGAAAGAAAGAGAGAAAACTTCTTGAATGTTCTAGAGTAGACGAAGTGGTTGAGAAGAAAAGCAAAAAAGAAAAGTGAAGATGGAGATAAGGGAAAGAATACGTGTGTGGAGGAGAAAAATGGAGAGAAAAAAAACGTGTGGATGAAAAAAAAAAAAAAAAGAGATAAGGAAAAAATAAAATAAAGAATAAGAAATTAAAATTGAGAAATACTATTACAATATTTTCACAATACTTTCACAATAAATCTTAAGTGGTGAGTTGTTACTAACTAATACTGATGAAAAAAAAATTTAAGTGATGTGTTCAAATTAAAATCAGTAATAACTTACTACATATGATTTGTTGGGAAAATATTGTAAAATATTGATAATGTAGCACTTCTCATTAAAATTAGATGAATGAAAGAAGATTAAAAAAGAAATATTAAAGAAAAAAATGAAGAAATAATATTTAAATAGAAAAGAGAAATGATAAAAAGTCGGTTAAAAAATGTATTTAAAAAAATAAATAGACAAAAAGTAAAATAAAATATTCACTCTTCAAACAGAAAAAATTTTATAAAGCTGACTTTCACGCTTATAAAATTGACAATTTGTCAATATACCGACAAATACTGATATAAAATTGACAAAAATTGATCTTAACGCCTATAAAATTGAAAATACTGTCATAAGACTAAGTAATTGACAAATATTCTAGCATAAATTAAAGTGCTGTCAAGTGTCATTCACTCCTTTTAAAATTTTAGTGGACTTTGTTCTTTATTTAATCAATTTTTTAATGCTTTATAGGGCCACTCTTCTAGCTTTTATATATTTATTTATTTTTAAAATTTTCATAAATGATTGAATATTTAAATGGGCCATAAAACAATTTATTGGGTAGTCAAATGGCTTTAGCGTGACTTAAGAAAATTTAAACATAAGCTCTCATAAAAAGATTGAAAGAGCAAAATATTGAACTTTAACAAAAAATTATTTAGGTTTGCTTAAAATTTAATATTTCTTATCTGCTTTATGAAAGTTATGATATACAGAATACATTTGAAAAATAGATCTTTATATTAATTTGGACTATTTTAGTTCATTTTTCTACTTTTATTAATTTAATATATTTGTTTATATTTTAAATAATTATTAAATTAATTATGACGTCATTACGGTTAAACATTAATCCAACCTAAAAACCCCTTGACTTTCTCCTTCTTACGGTTCATTGAACTGTCGGAATTTCAAAATCATGCCCCAAAGTTGTTGAGACGGTCTTAGTAGCCAAATATTTTATTTAGCCTTACATCTTTGTCTTTTTTTTTTTTTTTTGGCTGAAAACATCTTTTGTCATTTTAAATTTATAAGTTTGGGCTACATATATTTTTTTACCAAAAAATCACCGCCATTGACCATAAATAATAACGATGATGAGGGTTGTTAGGCAGTATTGGGGGCATACTTGTTGAAGATTTTTGTGTGGTGGGTTGGGCAGCAATGGACTTCATCTCTCTAGCTACTATACCCGTATATATATACTAGTTTGGATGGCCATTGAGTGAAAAATTAAGTTAGAGCTTCTATTTGAAGAAGTATGAAAACAATATACTAAAAAAAGTATGTCATAAATACTAATCTCCTTTATAAGAATATTGATTACATAAAAACTTAAGAGTAGAAACACTACAACAAAATGTATTTTTAGTGACGAAAAAATTCGTTACTAAAAGTCCAGTTTTTCGTCACTAAGAACCTTTAGTGACGAAATCGGACATTTAGTGATGAAACTCATTTCGTCACTGAAACCCCGTCACTAAAAGTCCTGGTGACGAAAAATTTCGTCATTAAAAGTCTGATTTGATTTTTTAAAAAAAACCTTTTAGTGACGAAAACGTTTCGTCACTAAATGTTTTCCTCACTAAAAACACTATTTAGTGACGAAATATTTCGTCACTAAAAACACCTTAGTTTATTAAATCATATTTAGTGACGAATAATTTCGTCACTAAAACTATGTTCGGGTACATATAGTGACAAAAAAATTCGTCACTAAAACTATTTTTAGAAAAATCCAGACACATAGTGACAAAAATTTTCATCACTAAAACCATTTCTTACAAAATTTTGCTACAATTAGTGACGAAATATTTCGTCACTAAAAAAATTTTTGTTGCTATATTTGTGACGAAAAAAATCATCCCTAAAACTTATTTTCTGTTTTTATTTTTTTTCATAGCTTTGATATTAACCTGTAACCTGTCATTACATTATTAAAACCTCACATTTCAATAACACATTTATTTCAACAGCACATTTATAAAAATAGATTCATACATTCCACAAGTAAAAAATAAAACAATTATCCAATTTAAACTCCTTCCATATAATAATTGTTTGCAATACATACAATAACTCAAGGTGTTTTATAACAATACAAAAATGGTAGCATAATATAAGTGTACCAAATCCCAAGCTACACAGTTCTTTTAACAAAAGTTTCATATCAGCTGCAATACCAAATCCCATCATGTGAATTTTCCTCTTTGTGTTGATTTTCCCCCATGTTGACTTTCCTCCTCAACCTAACTTGCTAAGTTAGCAGACTCTTTAAGCTTTGCTAGCTCACTTAGTACACCTTTGAGGGGTTCACTAAGCTTGCTTCTCTTAGCCTGTGAGAAAATATGTAGTGTAGCATGTTCAAATGATTGAAATAAAAAATAGTTACACTAAGTTGTCACCCCAAATAGTAGCTTTAAAACCACAACACAAAAGAACATAACCATAAATAATTCTTCCAGTAGACTAGCACTCAATGAGCTGAACAAAGTCTCTTAAATTGTTGAATGTAGCACTAAGAGAAAATTAATGAATATGATTAAGTTTCCTTCAAATGATTGTTCAAGATTAAGAGGATAAGCATATTTATGACTAGCATATTCCAGTAACAAACTTAATATACACTAAGGGAAAAGAAGAAAACATTAACCTTCAAAAGGTAAGGTTTGAAGGTTAAGATAAAAAAAAAAAAAATTAAATATCAAACTTTTCACTATCAACTATTATAACAATAGCATTTCTTATAGATAAACTAAATAGCATTTCTTGCATATTCCATTAAATAGAAATAGAATAGGAGTTCAAATCACCTCACCACATCACCACATTACAGTAACTATTGAAGTTTAAAAATAAACAAAAAAAAAAACAAAAAAAAAACTCAAAGGCAAGGGACAGACTCAAAAGCTTACAACTTTCAGAAAAAATCCAAAGGGACACAAGAAGCGAAGGCACGAGGCCAGGAGTGATCAATCACAAGTTTTTGCCAAAGGGACACTTATTGTTGAAATGCTTTCCTGCTGGAAGAGAAACAAAATTGAAAATTGAGGAACACAAACAATAATCTAAAATAACTAACTAAACCATAAAACAGAGAGAAATCAAAAAAATAAATAACTAACTAAACCACAAAATTTTCTTAGAATTCTAACACAAGCATCATAGCAAACAATTTTTTTCTCAGAAACCATATAATTTCTCCTCTTATTCACAATGACAACTACCTATCTATCATTTCTCAATCAAATTTCTCACTTAAACCAAACGAAAATTTCTCAAAATCTAAACCCAGCTCAAATATTACACCAAATATTACTCATTTGAAGACCCAAAGCTCTAATAAGTTTAGAGTAAACATCTCTTACTTTATCAAAGTGAAGACCCAAAACTGAGACCCAAAAACATTTCACAACAATTTCAACTAACCCAAAAAGGTACCATCAAAGTCACCAAAATGCTATAACAATCACCATTCCACAACCACAACCACCATTCCAGTTCACAAACAACAACAACACCGCCCTCATCCAAAACAATCTTGGATGAGGGCTGTGCTGTTAAAATACTGATGAATATATGTTATTAAAATATCAACAACAACAAAAATAATTAATTATTTAGCATCTCAGTCCAGCATGTAATCATGTAGGAAATACCAACTGAAAGTACAAGGGAGCAAAAGATAGAATGCATTGGATGAATCAATCACCAGTTGAGCACTGAAATAGAAAAACAAATGCCAGAAGCTAAAATACCTTTCACGCAAGACATAAAGCTCTGTTAAGCAGGAATAGGAATTTGACATGGTACAAAAAAGATCGTCATTTCCTGAGCCCACAGCTATACTCATTTTTCTTTTTCTTTTTTATTATAATTTATTTATTATTATTTTGATTGGTAGGTTATGCGCGTGGACACATGTCCGGTGGGTGTTGATCCAAGCTATTTTCTTATAAACCACAATCTTTGTTAAGCTTCCACAGGACCACAACTTTGATTCATTCTGAAACTTTTCATTCAAAGCATGAGCTGATTGATGTAAAAAAATAATACTAGGAAATTGGGCATAGTGCAAACATATTAATAAATCACTAATTTCTCTGAAGATGTTGATATTTTTCATCAAAAGCCCTCTCTTTTTCTCACAAATCAAAAACACAAAGAACATATTTTCTCGAAGTTTATCAATTAGATCTCAATTTCTCACACACACAGAGAACAGTAAAAAAAATAATCAACCACCCATCAGCTTGCTTGCAATTACATTTTAACCAAACCAATCAATCTAACAAACTAAAAAAACATTAATGTGAAAAAGGGAAGCAGCACTTACGGCCCAAATAATGCCGATTGGTGATGTCCCAACCGCCATGGTAATGCCGAAGCCCGTGAAGCATGTCCGGCCTATTCGTCCAGTTTTCTGCCAAAACAAGCGTGCTCCGAGTGGCATCATCACTTGCAAGCCCTAGAGCCTGTGCAGCCTCCGAGATTACGTTCTTCCATGGCCCCAAATTCTCCTCTCCTGCACCCACAATCACAAAAACACAAACACAAAGTTAAGAAAGTTCACAACTAAACCACACAGCACATAAGCTGCATCGACGGAAATTAATGACTAAAACGTAATCTTTAAGACTTTATAACAGATAAAACATATCTCCCGTTTAGCTGCTGAGAAAATGTGGAAAAATAGTGAAACCAAACAACAACAACAAAATTTTGCAAAGTAAAAGAAAAATAAATACCAGAACTTGTACACTGCCTAATACAACAAAAAGGTTTGACTTTTAATTCAGCTAAAGAAATCCATTTATTGACACTTAGAACAAAATTAAGCTACATCATAATATTCACAATCTCATTTTCCTTCCCTTTCCTCAGGTTTCTCAGCAACCAAACAGACAAAAAAATGACACTTTCAGACTAAACCCATTACACTTCTCCGATCATTGAACCAAGAAATGAGAACAATTAACATATTTATATATCCCTCTGGTTTCTCAGCAACCAAACAAACACACTAAAAAATGAAACTTTATCCAACACATTACTCTTTTCTGATCAGTGAACCAAGAAATGAGAACAATCAACATATCTACATAAGAACAAATCCCAAACAAGAAAAAAGAAAAGAAAAAAAAAACTGGAGTTCTCATACAAACACCATGGACAAGGCAGAAAAATTAACATCATTAAACAAAAATTAGAATCATTAAACAAAAATTATCTCAAAAAAAAAAAACCCATTACACGTTTGGGAGGCAAAGGGTCGCCGGAATCGTCGCGAACTGAAGCGTCGCCGGAAGCGTCGCCGGATGGTACGAAGGATGAAGCGTCGCCAACGATCGGCAACCTGAATCGTCGCGATCGGGAGCTGAGGCGTTGCGATTGGCGTTGCGATCGAGATCGGAGCTGAAGCGTCGCGATTGGCGTTGCGATCGGGATCGGAGCTGAAGCGTCGTGAATGGCGTTGCGATCGGGATCGAAGCTGAAGCGTCGCGATTGACCTCAAGGAGCTGAAGCGTCGCGATCGGGAGCTGAATCGTCACGATGGACACGAAGCGGGAAATCGAAGCGCCGAGGTGATGGGTTAACGGGTTTAATGGGTCTATGCCGCCGAAGGAAGCCTGGGACGGCGCCGTCGAGCTCGGTCGGCGTTGGCTGGCTGCGCCGTGACGGAGAGCTTGAGAGAGTGTGAGGGAGAGCTTGAGTATCGGCTGTGAAGGGATGAGGGTTTGATGAGAAAAAAAGAAAGAGCTGAAGCGTTATATATATACCTCATCTTCAGTGACGATTTGATTTCGTCACTGTTGTATGCCTTTAGCGACGAAGTCAGTTTCGTCACAAATAATAAAACTAATGGCCACCGTTTTCCTTTCAGTGACGATTTATTTTCGTCACTAAATGTCACATTCAGTGACGAAACAAGTTTCATCACTAATAGCATGACCAGTAACACCTTTTAGTGACGAAATTGTTCGTCACAAAAAACTTAAACTTTTAGTGACGAAAAAATTCGTCACTGTAGATCAATTTGGTTTCCCGCTTCCACTTTTGTTTGGCGCCCTGAATTTAGCACACCCTATAGTGACGAAATCTAAATTTCGTCACTAAATGTTACTATTTTTTTTTATATATAGTGACGAAATATAAATTTCGTCACTATATGGTACTCTTTTGTGACGAAAAAATTTTCCTCACTAAAATTCGTCACTATAGTTACATTTTGTTGTAGTGAAAATTAACAAATGAATATTCAATTTACTATGATAGTCCCTTAGAACCCTTTTTTTAAGGCAAGATCCATTGACTAACAGTTTTTAAGAATGATAACGAATATCATTAACTTCCAACAATAAACAACTAAGTTTTGCTATGACATTTTCATAATAGATAAAATTTTGAAATGTGCGACGTCATATGTTGCAATTGAAGCTTTTCATCAAACACTTGCAATCATTCACAATTTAGATTTTGATATTAATACTTTCTTTGTTATCTTATCTAGCTATGATGTTTAGCTTACTTAGTTCTTAATGAACTCCTTTATGCATGAGAAAATGAATAAAATAGAACAAGATAACAAAAGGCATATATGGGTATTCAAAGTTTCCATTAGATGAGATTATAGGTGCAGAAAATTAAAACCTAGTAAATCATTATTGTTTTCTAGCTAACAAGTAGAAGACCTTATATAACTACTCTAACTTTCCAACAATGACTACAACATAAAAATTAAAAAAAAAAAAAGAAGAAGAAGAAGAAAAGAAATTGAAACAGAAAAGGCAAACACACACAGTTTGGCTAACTGAGACAATCACATAATGAAATTAAAATAACATGTTACATGTGTAGAAATCAGATAAACTTAAATTGAACAAACCTATAAAATTAAATCCATCAAGTGCAAGAAGTAAAATCCATACCTTGGAAAAAGTGTGAAGTTGTGTATATTTGCATCAGCAAAACACACCGCCAAGGTTTGGAAAGTTAAATGTATTATTGGCAACGCGATGAGTTATACCATGTTGTATATACTAGAGTGGATGCAGAAGGAAAAGCATATAATAGGAACATCAAGAACACGAGGGTTAGGTGGTTTAGCCTTGTTGGCCTACATCCACGGAGGAATCCCTTAAGGGCTACATCTTTATTATGTAAAAGTGTAGTACAATAACCTGTATTACAATGAACTCTAACATGAGTATATATAGGCGACTAAACTCTAGACTACTAGTACAAGTAGGAGTGGGCTTGAGGTCTATTACATCGGGCCAATATGTCTAATATATATCTCTAACACCCTCTCTCAAACTCAAGGCGGAAGCTTAATGAAGGCCTGAGATTGGATAAGCATGAGAAGATCACTTAGAGATGCCTTTGAAGAAACTACAATGAAGAATGTGCCAATTGACCAATTTTGGAGTTTCAAATGAAGAAACGAAGTCCAAAATCGGAATCTATGCGAAAAACTAAGCAAGAAAAGCCTTTTCAGAAATTTTGACTTTTGGTTAAAGGTCAACGCAAAAGTCAAACCCAAAAGGTCAAAGTCAATGGCACATGGTCCGGGTCGGTTCCGGGTTTTCGAGTTTGTCCACGGATCGGGTTGTAGAGAAGCTGACGTAATCTTATGACATGGCGCTGACATGGCTAGGGCTGATGTGGACGTGTTTGCGTGGCTGCTGACGTGGAGTGATGACATCATCCAATGACGTCAGCAGTGGTTCTTCGGCGCATGGATGGCACGTGTTTCTGTTACAAGTGCGTGGGGATGACGACAAAGATCCAGGAGGCACGTGAGAGCGTGTGCATGCTCAGCTGAGAACTAGATTTTCGTGCTTCACAGATCGGCGGACAACAAGGCCGATAGATCGGCGCGTGTGCCTAGAAGACGAACTGGAAGTCAGGAATCTATGGCAGCGCATGGGAGATTTTTCGGAGCCGTTGTCCGCGCGTGGTGGCGCGTGCTGAGGCAGTTGGAGGTTGGGTTCCTGGGTTTTGGTCGTGATATGCCGTGGAGCACTTCTGTCTAGTTGGTTTCATCAGGCAAAGGCTTGATGTGCACAGATCTGATAGGGAGAGGCACAGATTGCTTGGGCTTGAGGATCTGGACACAGCAATGAGCCACAGTGGCTGCGAGATGCCTTGGAGTCTAGATCCAGCAAAGAAGCATGTGTAACTTCTGATGGTGGTTTGCACGTGATATTTTTGCTTGCTAGAGATGTTTTGTTTGATGCCAAGAATGAAGTTTGGCTCTGATACCAAGTTAAATGTATTATTGGCAACGCGATGAGTTATACCATGTTGTATATGCGAGAGTGGATGCGGAAGGAGAAGCATAAAATAGGAACATCAAAAACACGAGGGTTACGTGGTTCAGCCTTGTCGACCTACATCCATAGAGGAATCCCTTAAGGGCTACATCTTTATTATGTAAGAGTGTAGTACAATAATTTGTGTTACAATGAACCCTAACATGAGTATATATAGGCTACTAAACCCTAGACTACTAGTACAAGTAGGAGTGGGCTTGGGGCCTATTATATCAGGCCAATATGTCCAATATATATCTCTAACAGAAATCATGCTATAGAAGGATGCAGAACTTCCTTTTTTCTCTTGCAAAGTCCTAAAAAATGTCTTCTCCTATTTTCTTTGTTGTCCGAGGTTTCACTAAAGCCAGTCATCCTTTTCAATTGTTGACTACCAAGGCTATCAATTAAGATAGTTGTCTCCTTGATTTTTGCAATCTAAATATGAATGTGATCTAATTATCCAAGCAACTTAGATTATATGTAAAGTATTTTTTTTAAATGATTTGTTTAGCCAATAATTAAAAGTAGAACTATTGTCACATATACAACATCTAATCTTCCATTTTCTCTCCTTGCTTTGTAACTTCTATCTTTTTTGGGTTTATGCTTGAGTTAAGAATGAAGTAATGGCTTCTTTCCCTTTATGTTGTATCAGGTTCCAAGGCCAAGAGAAAAAGTAGGACAAAAAGTTATAGAATTATGTTCATTCCAGAACATTCTGGGGAAAAAAAGAAACTTTTAATTTGTTTAGTGTTATTTCACTTGTCCCTTTCTAGTATCACCTGATCATCTTTCTTTATGTGTGCATTTTTACTTCACATTCTTTGTAAGATTATATTTCAATACTGCCTTATCTTTAAAGATATGGGTGCGTTTTGATGCTGGGCTTTTTATCAGTAATTATAAAGTATCCTAATGAGGATATGAGAAATAACAAATGGTGGGTGCTACAAGGCCAAACCCAATTGGGTATGTAAAATATGAGACAAACCCACAAAGAAATTTACTTTTACATAGCTATT
This sequence comes from Lithocarpus polystachyus, assembly GCA_033629205.1. Classification (NCBI taxonomy): domain Eukaryota; kingdom Viridiplantae; phylum Streptophyta; class Magnoliopsida; order Fagales; family Fagaceae; genus Lithocarpus; species Lithocarpus polystachyus. The sequence continues at coordinate 7,662,290 of CM066163.1, read as the reverse complement.
TCAAACACAGATGAAGTCAGAAATTTAGATTATAAGAATGAAAAAAGATTTAGAACACCTGGCTTGAGCTTGGAAAACACTCAGACAGACTCTTATAAATGCCAATTATAAGCCCCAAAAAGCGTTCTTCTCTTCCTCCATTTGTGTCCCCAAACCCAAAATCTTCATGATCCAACACCGCAAGTAAAGCAACCAACAAGGAAAAACTCATATAAAATCCAAAAATTCAATCAACTAAGCAAAGAATATGAGAAAGAAATTAATTTTTCCCTTAACAGAGAAATTCTGTAATCCAACGTAAGGGAGAGAAGCCTAGTGATTTCCGCAGTCTCTCTCTCACCAACTTCTCAGCTCGTTTCACTCTCCCTCACCGCCTCTGTGTTGGAAAAAAAAAATTCTCAGCAAAATGCACCATTTAAAGTTTTCCTTTTTCTCACCCAAATACACCATTTTGGCACAACACTTGAATAATCCAAAATTACTGTACATAAGCGCATTGGTTCTTTTTATATAGTTGTGGAAGTAGATATATTTTCCTTCCTGCTGCCATGGAAAGAAGTACATAAAGAAGCTACACCAAGAGCGTTACACTTAGCTTTGATACGAAGAAATAATTAAGAAATCCATATAGGCACAAAGAGAGAAAGACAGTGATAACAGAGTGTTATGCTCAACCAAATGATAATTGATAATACTCAAATAAATAGTCTTGATCTAAAGTTCCACATCTCCTCCATATATATATACATGTAATCTTAAAAACATAACCACCCCCATAGTTAATTCAATTCCTAACAAGTTTACAAGTTCTCAAAAATCTTCTATCTAAATCTATATAATATCTAAAAATTGAAATTTAACATTTATTGTTACAACGCTTTTATTGAGACACATGAGAGTAGCATTTCGGTTCACTTTGGGTCCATTCGGTTTAATTAGTCCACTTCGGTCCAGTTTGGTCACATTCGGTTCATTTTAGTCCCATTAGGTCCATTCTGTCCATTTTAGTCCACTTTGGTCAATTCGGTCCATTTTTATATCTCTCTCTTAGAGTAGAAGAGAGTGCCTCTATACGTTATTAAGTCCTAGATGTTAGATCAAGTTTGTAAAGCTAAAATTTCATACTATAAAAGTCCTTAACAAAAAGACGCTATAAAGTAATCTACATATTTTTTTTCTTTCATTTCCAATTTAATTTAATTTAATTTTTTTTACCATAAGTTGAAGACTTGGCTTTTGTTTATTTTTGTGAGATCTTATGTCATACCTTAAGGCAACAATTTTTTTTTGCCTATGACCTTGTTATCTAAATGTTAGTCTATCTCTCTCAAAAGGCTAAATCTTTTGTTTTTTTTTTTTTAATTATTTGGGTGATTATTTTTTTAGATAAATTTTGGCTTTGAGAATTTTTTTTTCTACTAATAGAGTAGAGTCACCCACAAAAGCTGTTGGTCGGTAAGTGATTTTATTTTATTTTTTTTAATATTGTTGATAGTAATCTGTTTAGATTTTGAACTATGTGGTTTTGATGAGGTCTTTTTTGTGTGGATCCTTTTGGATGAAGAAATTTGTGGTGTTCGGTGGGAAAAGTATTCAGAGTAGTTGTTTTTAAAGTATTCTATAGTGGCACTTAATCAGACAAAAACAATAATTAGTTAAACAAAAATAATTGGAAGTGGCATATTTTGGTTTTTGCAATTGGATTTTTATTAATTATTTGAATATATATATATATATATATATAATGTTGCATATAGAAGATTTTGTGTTTTTATATAGGCATGTAAACACAAGTATAAATTGTATTGATTGAATAGTGAATACAATTCTTTGTTTTTGATCCTTTTAATAAGGTAGAATCTTTTGATTCTATCTTCTTTGTAATCTTAACTCTAACACGGAATCTTCTTCACTTTGGTTGGAAGATGGATTGAACAATCTTCACAATGAATTTCTAGCTTTGAGCTTGTTATAGATTTTTTGTTCTTCAAGTTCTTTGAAGATTCTTTGAATTTGAAGGATTTTGGGTTGAAGTTTCTTGGGGCTTTAGAGGTTTGATTCGTTGAACTTCAATAATTGAGAACTTTTTGAAGTTTATGGAGGCTTTTGATCTTGATTCCAATAGAACTTCAAATCTTGGAAGAAGGATTCAAATTAATTTATTTGAATGTTCATTGGGCGTTTTTGGCAGAATTTCTCCAGAGTTTTGATGTCTTGAAAAGTTTGTGGAGAATGAGAGAGGGTGTCCTCTATATATAATGGTTTTAGAGGATAAGTCTCATTTTGAATTGATCTCTTGAAGATAAGTTGTAGACTCTGATTGATTTAAAAGAGTCTCACCAAAACTTGTTGCTTATAGATAATTATTTCAATTTATCTGTTTTGATATAGTTTCTACTTTGATAAAGATAATAATCAACAAAGAGCCACACCATAATTTGTTACTTGTAGATAATTATCTTTATCTTATTTATTTATTTTAATAAAGATAATTATCCATCAATTATGATAGAAAATTTATCTTTATTTTGTGGATCAAATGACATATGACAAATTTTAATTTGCTAATGTGATATCATCTTAGATGACACATGTCATGATTTGATTTAATTAATTTAATGATGCATAAATTTGGAATTTGTCACCAAATTTTGACGTGGCATATTATAATTAGCTTAATTAATGTTTTGCCTCCTACAAGGTACGTTCTGATTTGGTAGATATTTACAAATTTATCAAGATAAAGCAATGTATTCAATAAAAAATGTCATGATCATACTTTTTTATACTCCATAAGAGATAGTACTATAATAGTTAAAAACTTAACTCATAGGACACTAACAAATTACAAGACATAATGAATACAAAGCTTATTTTCAAAGATAGTAAAAAAAAAAAAAAAAAAAAATCACATCTCACAGGGCAAATACAGCTTATTATTTGATAATTCGATAAATTATCAAAAACCAGTTTCCAAGTAAGTTTTAGAGGCTGTTTGGTTCACTTGTTTCCATAATTCAATTCTCAGTTTCCATAACTCATAACTCAAAAATGGTGGGACCCATAACGAGAAGTCCATTTGGGAGCAAATAACTCTGTTTCCATCACTCAATTCTTTGATTTTTGAGTTGTGAGTTATGGAAACTGAAAACATATTTTGGCTTTTTTCAGTTTTCATAACTCATAACTCAATGGCATTTTTGTAATTAAACCCACATAATGGACCCATCCAGCTGCAATTTTTGACCAGTCAATTTTTTTTTTTTTTTTTCCTTTTCTTCTCATCCAGTTTGTCTTCTTCCTCCTTTTTTTTTTTTTTTTTTCTTTTCTTCCTTTCTTCTCATCTCGTCTTCTCCGTGCTTCCTTCTTCTTCTTCTTTTTTCCTTTTCTTCTGATCCAATTCGTCTTCTTCCTTTTTTTTTTCCTTTTCTTCTCATCCAGTTCGTCTTCTTCCTCCTTTTTTTTTCTTTTCTTCCTTTCTTCTGATCTCGTCTTCTCCGTGTTTCCTTCTTTTTTTTTTTTTCCTTTTCTTCTGATCCAGTTCGTCTTCTTCCTTTTTTTTCTTTTTTTTTTTCCCTTTCTTCTGATCTCGTCTTCTTCGTTCTTCCTTTTTTTTTTTTTTTTTATCCAGTTTGTCTTCTTTTTTCTTTTCTTTTTTTTTCCCCCCTTTCTTCTTTCATTGGTTCGGGTGATCTGGGTTTCTTCATCTTTTTTTCCTTTCTTCTTTCTCGGGTGATCTGGGTACTGGGAAAAAGAAAAGAAAAAAAAAAACTGTACCAATGACAGATATGGGACCCATAAATAGTGTGAAAATATTGAGTGATGGTAACTGAGTGATGATGTTGTTTGGGTGTGATATTTTAGAGTGATGAGTGATGAGTGATAAGTGATGGGTGATGAGTGATGAATGATGGAAATTGAGTGACGGAAATTGAGTTATGAAAAAAATTGAACCAAACAGGCTCTTAATTTTCCAATGGCTGGCTCTCGTATGCTCACCTGAAAATTAAATAGCCTATTATTACATCATAACAGATATTGATTTATCAAATGATACCAATTCAAATTATGCATATACTTGAGCATGTAGGCGTGGAGTGAGATGGACTTCAAGTGGGGTGGCTTTTTGGTTGGTAAGCCCGACTTTCTCTGTCATGTCCACAGGTTTATTCAAAGGGCTTGTAATTTCGAAATTATGCAACAAGGTAGCAAGTGTGAGTTGTGTAACTTGTAGGGCAAATGAAATACCAGGGCACATTCTTCTACCACTACCAAATGGTATCAATTCAAAATTATTGCCCCTAATGTCAACATGCTTGTGGGTTGTAAGAAATCTTTCTGGCTCAAATTCACTAGGATTTTCCCACACGTTTGGGTCTCGTTGGAGTTTCGGAAGATTAACAAGGAGTCTTGTGCTTGCTGGAATGTGATAGCCTACTAAAGTACAGTCTTCCATAGACTCGTGTGGCACTAAAAATGGTGTAGGAGGATGTAAACGCATTGTTTCTTTGAGGATAGCCTGAAGATAGACCAAATTTTTTAGGTCTGATTCCTTCACTTGCCTTTCTCTACCAATCTGGATGTCTAATTCTTCTCGGGCTTTCTTTAAGGCTTCACGATTGTTGAGAACTAAAGCAAGAGCCCATGTCAATGTTATTGTTGATGTGTCTGAACCCGCTATAATAAGGGTCTGCAAACGTGACATAACAGAAAATGGAGGATTAGATGGTTAGCTAAAGTTTTAAGCTTTTTGACCTTGGACCAATTATCAAATTTAGTAGTTGCAAGATTTAGATTACATTAATAATCCTAAATATGTAGGCGTCAAGGGCTTTTATACTATGGATGTAGGCCATTAGGCTGAACCATGTAAACTTTTATGTGTACTCTCTCTTTTATGCTTCTATTCATCAGTTTATCATCACTCGCAATCATGCAACAATTTTTACGGTATCAATAACAAATAGTAATGATGGCAATATTCAATATATGTAGAATTGTAGCAAATGAGATTTTGGTAGTGTATATATGTAGCTGATTTAATAGGATTATGAAAAACTTACCATGCTTGTAGCCTTGACTATTGTATCTACGTCATAACCAAAAGTCTCATCATTGTCAGTGACAATGGATAGCAATACATCCATAAAATCTTGGTGTTCCTTCGCCCCACCACACAATTTCTTCTGCTTATGTTCTTCTAACCATCCTCTAGCCATATGATCCAATTCTTTTGCTGTCTTCTTCATAGCTTTCTCGTACCCTCCTATGTCCAACCACCTTAGATAAGGAAGTGCATCTGATACCACAAATGTTCCACTTAAATTGAAAAACTCTCTCAATGCCATTCGACATTGATCATTTCTTTCATTCTCATCCTTGGTCGTAGCCCCACCAAATCGCTTCCCTACAACCATCCTACATATTACGTTTAAGACTGTGTACCCAAACCATCTCTCCATCTCCAATAACACCTTCTTGTTCTTGCCCAATAGCTTATATATCTCTTTTATAGAATCATTTACCTCGACATCCGGAATGTGTTTGAGCGTCTCAAGGCGGTGGTTTGAGAGGACCTCTAAAGTGGCTATTTTTCTCACTTGGCGCCAAAAGGGGCCATAAGGGCTGAACCCAATCATGGCATAGTTGTAGCCCAAGACTTCTAGAGCTACACCTTTTGGGCGGTTTGCAAAGACTTTGTCATTGGTGGTAAAACACTCTTTAGCTATCTCCCAACTACTTACTACTAGGGTTCTATGCACCCCCAACCAGATTGTGAAGATTGGTCCATACTTATCAGCCATGTTTCCCAAGGTTATATGGGGTGGTTGTGACCCTCCTAACAGGTGGAGGTGACCAATCAAAGGCCACGCTCCGCCAGCATTAGGTGGAACTCTCTTTTTACTAGTAGTACTTTGAATTCTTTTTGATACCCATAATAGAAAGAATATAAACATGAAAATGGTGAATATGCTAACCATAGAAGTAGTGAAGAATGGGTAGGAGAATAGCATGGTTTCTGTTTTTGGTTAGTGGCGGTGGTTTTGTGGTAAAACATATTTATAGCCTAAACTTTAACAGGGAGAGGATCTTTTCTCGAAGCCAACAAACAAGCTAATATATATATATATATATATATATATATTGGAATGTCATTTTATATCTCACGTACCCAATAGGGCCCGTTGAAGACAAGTAAGTGATGCAATACAATTGCTCCAAAATAAAAGAAAGCCCCACTTGTGTGTGTATCTCTATCTTTCTCTCTCTCTCTCTCTCTCTCTCTCTCTCTCTCTCTCTCTATATATATATATATTATTTTTTTTAAATTAAACAAAAATATTAAATTATTTTATTAATCAATAGAATACATTAAAAAAGCTAAATCCTAAAATGTAAAAGATTAAAAAGAAAAAAATAGCCAAAATTTGGCTAAAATATTAATCATAAGATACAGAATCATTAATTCTTTTTTGAAATTTGTTAAAATCAAAATTAATATCAGACAAATTTATTAATAATACAATGTTAATGCCTTGAAATATACTAGAATAGAGATTATAAATTTATAAATTAAAAGACAAAAAACATTAGAAAATATCTCTCAGCTTTCTTACATTCTTTGCAATAACTTCACAGTGATGGATGATGTGTCGTGGGTGGGCATAGCACCTTGAGCTTCATGCTAATCCGATGTAACCCCAACTCTCTCTCTCTCTCTCTCTCTCTCTCTCTCTCTCTCTCTCTCTCTCTCTCTCTCTCTCTCTCTCTCTCTCTCTCTCTCTCTCGTGATGAAAATGAGAGTACTGGATTGTGATAACTCATAACTGAGAGCATTTTATACAATATTTCAAAATTTTTTTTTAAGTTTTAATCTGCACTCTGTACTAACACTACACGCATGGCACACTGCACATAGTATATTAGCACACCACAAGCGACTTGGTCCACAGCCCCACGCACTGTCATGGACTTTGCAAAAATTTTATTTATTTTACTAAAATTAAAAATATTTTACTTAAAATACTATAAATAAAAGTAAAAATTAGTTAAAATAATATAATAAAGCCTATTAATAATATCAAAAAATACCATAAAATTTATTAATAAAAATGAAAGTAAACTAAATAGTAAAATAAGTTAACAAAAATAATAACAATGCTAAACCCACCCATTGTATACGCATGTAGCATCTTAGCACACCATAGACACATGGCGCACGGCCCCACACTCTATCACCAACTACACTAAGACGCAGCAACATAGCCCACTGCCCCCACACATAGGTACTAAAGCCAAATTTTGTATCTCAAAAAAAAAAAAAAATTAATAAATATTTAAAGCTATAAAAAAAAACCTGATTTATAATTTTTGGGCCTCAAAATTGTTGAACCGGCACGTAAGTTCTAAAGTCAAGGCCTATTTTCCTTCTATTGTACATTTCTATCTATGTTTATCCCGAACCCAAATATTTTATCTTGTCTTACATTATTATTATTATTTTTTTTTTTATACAAGATAAAAATTTTACTCTAGTTTAATTTAATAAGTGTATATGTGTGTAAAGCTACTCTGTCCTGAAAATTTGAACCTCAATTATTGCTCTCACACCCTACAAACACTTATATTTGTGGAGTGATCATCGCATTAAGAAAATGCAATGGTGCATCGTTGTCATTTTAAGTTTATAAGTTTGGGCTACATATATTTTTTATCAAAAAATCACCGCCAATGACCACAAACAGAAACAATGATGAAGGGTGTGGCAGTATTGGGGGCCATACTTGTTGAAGATTTTTGGCTTGATTTGAAGTTCCACGTCTCCATCATCTATATACACTTATACTTGTGCAGTAATCATCGCATTAAAGAAATGCGATAGTGCATTGTTGTCATTTTAAATTTATAAGTTTGGGCTACATATATTTTTTATCAAAAAATCACCGCCAATGACCACAAACAGAAATGATGATGAAGGGTGTAGCAGTATTGGGGGCCATACTCGTTGAAGATTTTTGGCTTGATTTGAAGTTCCACATCTCCTCCATCTATATACATGTAATTTTAAAAACATAACCTCCCCCATAGTTAATACAATTCTTAACAGTTAAGAAACATAACTCATATATAAGTCAAATGCCAAATTACAAGACACATAAAAATGACAAAAAAAAAAATTTTTATTTTTACAAAAAAATCCAACCTTCAAAAACAGAACTCACAAGACAAATGCAAATTACAAGTCACACGTAATATGACTTGACAAATACAGAGCTTATTTTCAAACAAAGCTAAATTAACTAAGATGATAACTTTTTCAAATGACTTTTACTTTTCCAATGTTTGCCTCTTGATTCCTTGAATGGTTACATGGAAATGGCATACACCAATTTATTGCACCACACCATATTTTAATTTATCAAATGATACCTAGTCAAAAAATAATAATTCTTTTAGGAATTGTTTTGCTAACTTTTAACGTTAAGTCTTTGTTCAGTATTTCTTAATTGTAAAAAATTACTAAGATTTGGTTATTAATAAACGATGGTCCGGTTAAAATTTGATGGATTAGATTTATAAAAAAAAATATTTTAAACACCATTTTAGAGTCATGGGCACCATACATATTTAAAAATGGGCACATGTCTTGACTATCCATCCAGTGTTTTCAAATACCGAACGAAAGTCTTCTCTTTTTTCCCCCCTCGGATGTCCCTCTCCTGCTCTCCATGATGGTACTTAAGAAATCTCTTGGCGAGGTTTGAAATTTCTTGAAATATCCCTAGCCATCGAGATTTTCAATCATCTTGCGATGCTGTAAACCTACTAATGATATCATGAGTTACGTAAGTGACAAGGATTGCACATCTATAATATTTTACCTTAGATCATTCTCATTGACTTCTTAAAAAGTAGGCGGAAATATATATTCCGTCCCTATAGTTTGACATTATTTCCATTCCAGTTTCTACTTTTCTATTTATTGCTTTTAGTTCCCAAAATGAAAAATGTATTCTATTTTAGCCCCTATCATAAACTAACTAACGGAAATTGTCAATGTGGCAGATGAAGTGTACTGTTAACATACTAAATACTGATTAATTTGACTACTAAAATAAGAACAAACTTTTCATATATTTCTTTTTTTAGTGTGAATTTTGAAAATCTAATCTTTAAATTTCATGTTCCTTATGTTCTTAACATATGTACGTATCAAATTTCGTTCAAATTGGATATTATCAAATTTCGTTCAGTTGTAAGTTCGTTTAGACCCCTGTAAACTAGATTGTTTAACCTAATTAATTAACCAAGTGAATACTTAGGTTTATTATTCAGATCTAGGTTAAAACAATAACAATCATATCAAATAAAGCAGCGAAAAAATAAAGAACACAAAGATATGATGACTCAGGAAAACCAAACCGGTAAAAAACTTGAGGAAGATTTAACCTAGCTATCCTCAAGGTAAAATAGCAAATCCACTAGAAAGAATTGAAGTTTACACAATAGCGACTTAGACCACTAACATCCTATTGCTACCCAATGTAGGAAACTTATTACCACGATCACGTGACAGCTCCGAGATCCATGAACTCCTTCTTTCTTTAATCTTTGCAAAACACAAAAACCCACGCTTGTGACTTTGAGATTCCATTCAAAGGTTTAGCAACACAAACTCTCCTGTTTGTGACTCCAAGACCACCCTTGAAGGTTTAGATCATCAGCACCTTTGATGACTAGAGAAGGCAGCAACTTCAACAATACCGGATCTTGAGATTCTTCAAGGAACAACACCGGTAGAAGTTATAAGAGAGGTTTTAGGAACAAAACCCTAAATACAAAAGAGGCACACTCTTCTCTCTCTAAAAAGCCTTGTAAAAAATGTGCTTAGGTTTTCTTTATATAGTAGGAGAAGTAGATCTGAAACCCTAATCCTTAATGGGCTAGAACTGCTGTTTGGGTTTAATTTAAATTCTGCAGATACGACTTTCGATCGATCGAGCCTATTTTTCGATCGGTCAAACCAGACAATTTCTGAATCTTCTTTCTGCAGCTTGTATGTTCTTGTGTGCTCACGATTTGCCAATAGTTCTAAACTTTTAGAACCTAACAATCTCCCCCTTTGGCAATTCGTGACAAAACTTTCATACAAAATGAAATGTTAAAATACAAGAACAACCCAATACAATAAAATGCCCAATTACATCACAAATCCCAATCTAAGACTCATAACCTAGAAGTTGCCAAGAAGAGGTAGAAGGTCTTGATCAGAATGCACCTGTCTTTCCTGAAATACTCAACAAACACATCACCGCATGTGTGGAAAGAAAGACATATAAACAATAATATGAAACAGAATATAAAAACAAAAATAAATTCTAACTCTCCCCCTAAGTTAGATACATCAAAAAGTTTTTATATTATCCCCCTAAACAAAACAAATTTATCTCCCCCTGAACAACACAAACAGGATTCCCACATTTTATCTATTTCTTCCTCATTTTGTCACGTATTGACAAAGACAACTCAATCAAAGAGTAGAGTGACAGTAAACATGAGAGAAAAAAGGGGACCAAGGGAACATAAAACAGTTTAGCTCTATAGAAAATAGAGAGAACTCCCCCTATGAAGAGCAACAACTCCCCCTTTTGAACAACAAAGGCAAAAAAAAATTTTCTCCCCCTATAAAAATAGGAAAAACAAAACATGTTTTGGGAAAAACAGTTTTGGGGAAAAATTTAGGAGGTGGAGATAAATAAAATCACACAAACCTAAAAAAAATTGAGTTGAGGATACACATGAAGAAAAATATTCTCTCTTTCAATAAATGCAAACTTGACACTATGTGACCCATAAACAGTTGCATGAGTAGAGAAAATATTTGCACATTGATTATCCATCATATCTCTAAAGAAAAATATTTTCTGTAGTTCACACATAAAAAAAAATAGCATATACTAAAATGTACAAAGGACTCAAAAATTAATCAATCAATTTTTAATTCAAGTTGAGTACCCAATTTAGCAAAGTGTATGCATGTTATGTGTGAAAACAATGAGAGATATGACTGCAAAACTGCAAGATGGATACAGAAAAACAATACAACTCATGTAAATCCTAACCATAAATGATGCATGAAAAAATTTGGTCAAAAACTCTAAAAACTAAAAATTTTTCAGTTTCGATCGATCGAGTATCGATCGAATACCAATCGAGTTAGACAGAATCAAACCAAAAATTTTAATCGCAATTTCGATCGGTCGAGCAACAGCTTCGATCGGTTGAAATTCTGAAAAACTCAAATTTTTGAAAAACAGAACAATTTAATGCAGAAACTCCTCAAAGCACAATATTTCATGAATGAAATGCATAAGTATGAGACTAAAAGTTTTTTAAAAACACATGAATACAGCCCAGATCTTCCAAAATTAAGATTTTCAATCAATTTGTCCTTAAAACTCAAATTTTGCATCAAAATCAAGGAACATATAATCTTGGATGGCCACAACAAAATCACACACAATAACATGTACAAAGTTTAGCAAAGAGTAACTTGTGTAGTGTGTGCAACTAGCAAAAGCTTGAGAGACATGTGAGGTGATATGTGAATAGTAATCAATCACAAAATCTACAAAATTCATCACATGAATTTGAAAGAGACTATCATCTAAAGAGTTACTTCATATAACTCTCACATCTCCTAGAATAAAAGCTTGCAATCATGTAAGTTTCTTGATTTGCCTCATAATATTCTCACAAATTTTATTTGATTGAATTAATTATAGTCTAATAATGTACACACCAATTTTAGCATTTAAACCGAGGCTACACCTTATTTTCTTTTTGTGTATGTGCTACACTTTCTCGAGCACAAAATCTTATGATATGCACTAAAGTGTTCATGATTGGCTAGTAAACAGTGGTGAAATGGTTATTTATGCTTTTCTCAATAAGTTCAAGTCCAACAATCAAAGGCATGTGACTTAAAGATCAAGACAAAGTGATCAAAAACTATAAACATCTTCCCATACAACATGCACTACAAAGCTTAAACTAGTAAAGTGTAATAAAATAAGCTCATCCAAGCTAAACAAAGTACATAAACATGTTATGTAAAGATAATATGGCCAACCTTAATTATAAATCCAAGATATATAATACAAAACACATAAAAATTTTTTTTTTGGTTTAAAAAATTTATGACCAAAACTAAAAGCACACATTATGCTAAATGATTAAAAATGCAAATACAATGCATGATAGTGCTTAACTAAGCTATAGAGGGTACACAAACAAGAAATATCAATTTCATAATTAACCCTTAAGTACATGTACAAATTAGTACATACTCACACAAAATCAAAAATAGCTTAGCATTTATATAACACATGCTATTCAAGTTTCTCCACAATATCAAGCATGTTCTAAATCAAGAGAGAGATATCATAACTCATGTAATCCTCAAAACAAATAAAACAAGATACAAAGTAAAATATTTTTGACTTTTTGAAAATTTTCAATGTTTTTGGATTTTTTTTAAATAAAAAATAACTTAAAAAAAACAACCAAAAACTAAAAGAAAACATGTCCACAATTAATAGAAAGAATTAAATTAGGGACAAGTCAGCAACACTCACCTTAGAGAATCTTTTCTCACCCATATAGCACGAGTCTTCGGCTATGTAGGTGAAAATCCATGTGAAGCAGAGTGTATTTGAGGAATTACACCAATCTTCTGAGAAAGACTGAAATCCTGCAATTTCCTTTCACAAGCCAACAAGCTTAAATTTTTCAAAAGCATATGAAACAATTTATTTGGACTTATGGCAGGAGAAATATCATCACATGTCCTAGACTGAAACACAGAATGCTTAAATATCAATTTATGACAATTAGGATGAATGTGACCGGAGACACCACAAAAGTGACAAACAGGAACAAATTTAGAAACATCAGTATTCCTAACAGCAAATCTAATCTCAGATTTTGGTTTTTGCCTCAACAAAGAACAATTTGGTCTAATATGACCAACAACACCACAAAGATGACAAGTAGGCACAAAAACAGATTTTTTATGCTCTCTAACAGTAGGTTCAGACATAGGTTTAGAAACTTCAGCATCTACATCAGAACTTTTACCTTTGTCTAACCTAGCAAAATAAGTCTTTTCTTTATTATTCCTCTTGAAAGGAGGGATATAAACTTTTTCAGCTTTAGGCTTAAGAGAAACAGAAACACTTCTATTATCTACAGCAGGCTTGGTACTAGTCAAATTTTCAATTTTAGCTTTAGATTCAGCTAACTCTTGTTCCAAGCTGTACATCTTCTCATCTTGAGAGGAAATTTGATTTCTCAAAAATTCATTCTTTTTATTAGATTCATCTAATCTAACAATCAATTCATCTTTTTCAAGATTAGCCAATTTTAACTCTTCCTTGAATTTCCTAGCAATTCTCATAGTTTTCAATAATTCCTTACGAAGAGTTTCACAGGTATCAAAAAGATCAACAGAAACAACAGTGCCCTTCTTATTCAAATCATCACAATCAAAAACAGTAAGACACTTAAAATTATCCATGATAACAGGGATCAAGGATCAGCTCTTAGATCAAAGGATCTACAACAGAAAAGCTACTTGCTCTGATACCACTTGTAAGTTCGTTTAGACCCCTGTAAACTAGATTGTTTAACCTAATTAATTAACCAAGTGAATACTTAGGTTTATTATTCAGATCTAGGTTAAAACAATAACAATCATATCAAGTAAAGCAGCGAAAAAATAAAGAACACAAAGATATGATGACCCAGGAAAACCAAACCGGTAAAAAACCTAGGGAAGATTTAACCTAGCTATCCTCAAGGTAAAATAGCAAATCCACTAGAAAGAATTGAAGTTTACACAATAGCGACTTAGACCACTAACATCCTATTGCTACCCAATGTAGGAAATTTACTACCACGACCACGTGATAGCTCCGAGATCCACGGACTCCTTCTTTCTTTAATCTTTGCAAACCACAAACACCCACGCTTGTGACTTTGAGATCCCACTCAAAGGTTTAGCAACACAAACTCTCCTGTTTGTGACTCCAAGACCACCCTTGAAGGTTTAGATCATCAGCACCTTTGATGACTAGAGAAGGCAGCAACTTCAACAATACCGGATCTTGAGATTCTTCAAGGAACAACACCGGTAGAAATTATAAGAGAGGTTTTAGGAACAAAACCCTAAATACAAAAGAGGCACACTCTTCTCTCTCTAACAAGCCTTGTAAAAAACGTGCTTAGGGTTTCCTTTATATAGTAGGAGAAGTAGATCTGAAACCTTAATCCTTAATGGGCTAGAACTGCTGTTTGGGCTTAATTTAAATTCTGCAGATACGACTTTCAATTGATCGAGCCTGTTTTTCGATCGGTCGAACCAAGCAATTTCTGAATCTTCTTTCTGCAGCTTGTATGTTCTTGTGTGCTCACGATTTGCCAATAGTTCTAAACTTTTAGAACCTAACAATTTAATATTTGATCAATTAACTTATTTTTTATACATAACTTTAGATTATAAAAACTTGAAATTATAACATTTATTTGATGACATAACAATTGGTCTTTAATTTTCTTGAAATTTTGTAAGCATTAAGAATGTAATAAGAACATGCAATCTAACGGTTAGATTTTCAAAATTCACATTCAATATAAAGATATATGATGAATTTGTAGGATTTCTCTCTAAACTAGTTTGGAGAGAAACTTTGTTCTTAAAATAATAATAAAAAATTTTATTTGGCATTTAAAAAATGCCATGTCAGCATCTTAAATTTAAAATTTTAATTTATCAATTTTAACTAAATAAAAAAATAGAATTAAAATTAATCATTAGATCCACGTCAGATTAAACATAAACACAAAATTTAAAACCTAGAATTTGAGAACGGACTTGTACCTTCCCCAAATAAGTCAACAAAATTCCTTGTCCGTGAATGTCCTCAAACATGCGTTGCCTTTGTTGAATTCCATTTTTGGCTGGATGTCACGAATTTGATCATTTTTTTTTCACAAAGTTTGGTTTGCTTCTAGTGTGAGAGTGAATTGGACTTGACACCATACATATTTTAAAATGGGCACATGTCTTAACCATCCATTTAAATTGCGTTTGGTTTGTTGTGATGCGTTCTTGATGTGATGTATATTATGATGATATGACATTAAAATTTTTTGTTTATTTTATTTTTTCGAACATTACCATAATCTAAAATTATAAAATATATTACATCATCTTCCTAAACAAAGTAATGTTATATTATTGTATTAAGATTACATTAATGTAATATTACAATAATGTAATATTACGATGTAATATAACATCAATTTTTTCTTTTTTAAATCCTAAAAGGTAGGTCCTAAAGGTAGCTAGTTATTGCACATTCATAACAAAATTTTCAAATGCTAAAGACTTGCACGGTGTAAACTCAAATTTTTTTTATTCAATTTTTTAAAACATTGTCCATAAAATAGGACCACAATTTTATTTTATTGTATTTTATTTTTTACAATTTCAAGAAAAGAAATCCTAAATTTTAGGATTTTAGAATCCTCTACTAATAGCCTACTAACCAACATGGCTTTACATTAAAAAAAAAAAAAAAACACCCATGTTTTAGGTATTTTATTCCTAAATGTTTGCCTATTATTTAGGAGCAATTTTCACCACGGTTTTACATAAAAAAAAAAAAAAAAAAAAACACATGTTTTAGGTATTTTATTCCTAAAAGTTTGCCTATTGTTTAGGAGCAATTTTCTCCATGATTTTATAATATATATATAGCTGAAATACCTTAGGGTATCCTGAAGGGGATCTGGGAAGATCTGTGGAACAGATCCAAACATTTCCCACCACTTAAGGAACCATGTGGGTATTGGACTGGAGAACTTCTTGTCAAACATTAAGAACCAAGAGTGATCAAAGTTCTTGTTCTGGTAGAAGAGAACCTTTTCAAATGCATCCATGTAGTCATGATAACTGTAATGGAGATTTGAACCTGTAATAGACTTGAGTCCTTTGAGAGTTTTTAGCAAAGAAGGATGTTGTCCCCATTCTTTACTGCTGATAAAACCTGTGATTATGAACGATGGGAAGCATACTTTGGCAGCAGTCTCAGAGTCTATGAAAGGGAAAAGCACCCCTTTCCAGGATTGTTAATTGATCAAGATGACGACAACAGTCAAAAGATAGGATCACCTTCAGGCACCGATATGGAGGACCCATATCAAGACAACATTAAGGATTATGATCTTAAGGTTTTGAAAAAGGATTTCAAACAAGATATGGATTATTTAGGCAAAGAATTTGATCTAGAAAAGAACCTAGACAAAAAGAAAGCCCATAGAGCCAACCATACCAAAGAACAAAAACAAGAAATTTATGATTTGGCAAGCATTCATGAAAGAGGTATTAGAAAATATCCCTTTCTTTGTTTATTTTGAAAAATATTTCAGGTGGTGCAAAAAGATATAGACCTTAAGTTAGGAGATTGGAACCTCCTTAAGATACCCACCAAAGAATTTTACAAGTCCTCATGGAACTTGAACACTTTCAAGACAGATTTCCATATTAGGACTATAGAACAAGTTTATGGAATTAATAAGGGGTATGAGACGAGCTACTTATTTAGTCCAGCCCAGATAAAAGCTCACATAAAGAAAGGACACCATTTCATGCATAAAGGCTTAGTCCAGATTAGAATCAAACCTTTCATCAGATCAGGATTGAAAAATTTAGTTCTATTAGCCCTTAGAGATACCCGTCATATAAGGTTTAATGACAGTCTTTTAGGAACCATTCAAACCAGTCTAAGTAACGGACCAGTTCATTTCGACTGTTTCCCAAACTTCACAGTTCACCTTCATGATCCGAACGTCATGAAAGCTTTAACTTTGAATATCAAAACCCATGGAACCCTCATGACGCAGGGAACCAGCCAGATAGCACTTATATATAGGGTGTATTATAAGTGTATAAAGACAAACATGAATGTTGGAGCTTTGGATAGAAAGAAAGTGGGAGAAACACTTCTTATTCAAACCAACGTCCAGGCAAAAATCCAGATCCCTAGAACTCTTAAATGGAATGAGATTTCCTTTCCAGAAGATTGGAAACTTCAGAATGAGAACTTCCCTCTCCAGATCCAAAACCCAGATCAAGATTCAGAGTTAGATTTTGTCTAGCAACTAGCAGATGGTTCTGTTAGACTTAGTTTTGACAACTCTAGATTTAGATCACCTTTAGATGATTATAGGCCTAGATCCCCGATAGATCTCAGCCGATCTCCTCTACCCTTTAAGCAACCACCCTTTCTTCTTAGAGAAAGACCTAATTCCCAAGCCAGCTTCTCTAGACCTCTAGCACCATTCCCTAGATCTAGAATAGACTTAGATCCAGAGTTTCAAGGAGTCAAAACCAGATCTCAAGTTAGTACACCTTGTTATACAGCCAAATAGGACTCAGTTGTTGATCAAAATGACGACAACAGTCAAAAGATAGGATCACCTTCAGGCACCGAAATGGAGGACCCATATCAAGACGACATTAAGGATTATGATCTTAAGGTTTTGAAAAAGGATTTCAAACCAGATATGGATTATTTAGGCAAAGAATTTGATCTAGAAAAGAACCTAGACAAAAAGAAAGCCTATAGAGCCAACCATACCAAAGAACAAAAACAAGAAGTTTATGATGCTTGGCAAGCATTCATGAAAGAGGTATCAGAAAATATCCCTTTCTTTGTTTACTTTGAGAAATATTTTAGGTGGCAAAAAGAGCCTAACAAGGAAACCACCCAGCCTAACCAACCCAAAACCTCTTCTCAGGTTAAGGTTCTTAGTAAACAAGAAGAACTACTCCTAGATCTCATAGAACAGATCGAGGACCCAATAGTCAAAGCCCAAAGACTTAGCTCATTCCGTGCAATCTTGGTAAAAGAAACCAATAAGCCAGAACCTAAGTTTCATGAACCAAAGGTAGATTTAGAAAAAATCTATGCCAGATTCTCCAGAGAAAAAAAGGAAGTTACGGTTAATGACCTTCAAAAAGAGATTAAGGATACCAAATCCGAGGTCAGAACCCTCAAACAATAAATGACCACCCTTAGGGTCGACAATAGTCTCCTTGACAAGAGAGTCAAAACCCTAGAAGAAAATCCTCATCAAGAAAATGAGATAGATCCACCATCCCAAAACCCTTCTGATGAAGAAGACGAAACAGTTAACCCAACAGCAGATATGGTTCACCATGAACAACCCAGTGAAGAAAAGTTTTTAGAAACCATGAATAGGATTAATTTCCAAAAGTGGCATACCATAGTCAGAATTTTTATTAAAGGATATGAATTTGAAGCAGTAGCTCTAATTGATTCAGGAGCTGATCTCAATTGTATCCAAGATGGAATTATCCCTTCTAAATATTTTAAGAAAACCAGGGAAAGACTAACATCTGCGAGTGGAAGGCAAATAAAGATTAGGTTTAAAATCCCAAAAGCACATGTCTGCCAAGATGGCACATGTTTCAAAACCACGTTTGTCCTAGTAAAAAACATGACGGATAAGGTTATCCTAGGAAACCAGTTCATGTGTCTTCTGTACCCCTTCGTTACGGATAGTGAAGGAATCACTACCCATCCTTTTGGCCAACCAATAAAGTTTAGGTTTCTTAGGAGCCCAGGACTAAGAGATATTAGTATTCTCCAAGATATTTCTGTCTCCAAAACCCTTAATCTTATCAGTGCCAAAAGTCAGCAAATCAAATACTTGGAAGATGATTTGAGATACAAGAAAGTTGAAGAAAGACTAACTTGTAAAACCATCCAAAAAGAAATCAGTGAGTTTGAAGAAAAACTCAAGAAAGAAGTTTGCTCTGATTTACCCACAGCCTTTTGGTATAGAAAGAGACACGAGATAGCTCTCCCCTATACTAAAGATTTTAATGAAAAGGATATCCCAACCAAAGCTCGACCCATCCAAATGAACCAAGAACTTATGAATGTTTGTAAAGCCAAGATTGAGGATCTCCTTAGAAAAGGTATCATCAGGAAATCGAAGTCACCATGGTCTTGTCCAGCCTTTTATGTCTAGAATAATGCTGAGATTGAGAGAGGTGTACCCAGATTAGTCATCAATTACAAGCCCCTTAACAAAGTCTTAGAATGGGTAAGGTACCCAATTCCTAACAAAAGAGACTTAGTTAATAGGCTTAGTAAAGTAGTGGTTTTTAGTAAGTTTGATATGAAGAGTGGTTTTTGGCAGATACAAATCAGAGAGTCTGATAAGTACAAAACAGCCTTCACCACACCCTTTGGTCATTATGAATGGAACGTAATGCCCTTTGGTCTAAAAAATGCACCTTTAGAATTCCAGAATATCATGAATGAGATTTTTAATCCATTCTCCAGTCACACTATTGTATATATTGATGATGTTCTAGTTTTCTCAGATTCTATTGATCATCGCTGAAAACATCTGAGGACATTTCTCCAAACAGTCAAGTTCAACGGTCTTGTTGTTTCAGCTCCTAAAATCAAGCTTTTTCAAACTAGTGTGCGATTCTTAGGTTATGATATAAGACATGGTGTCATCAAACCCATTAGTCGTGCTATCCAATTTGCAGACAAGTTTCCAGATGAAATCCTAGATAAAACCCAGCTTTAGAGATTTTTTAGGATCTCTTAATTACATTTCAGATTTCTATCAAAACCTTAGGCAGCAATGTAAACCCCTTTTTGATAGACTCCAAACCAATCCATCCCCATGGACCCCTGCTCATACCTTAGTTGTCTAGAACATCAAAAAATATGTTAAGACACTTCCTTGTTTAGGAATTCCCTCAGTCAATTCCTTCAAGATTGTTCAAACAGATGCCTCTGACATAGGTTATGGTGGCATTCTTCTCTAGAAAGTCAGTCCAAATTCTCCAGAACAGATAGTCTGTTTCCATTCAGGAATTTGGAACTCTACTCAGTTGAATTATAGTACTATTAAAAAAGAAATTCTATCTATAGTACTTTGTATTTCAAAATTTCAGAGTGATCTTTTGAATCAAAACTTTTTAATAAGAATTGATTGCAAATCTGCTAAGCATGTTTTAGAAAAAGATGTTCAAAACATTGCATCAAAACAGGTTTTTGCCAGATGGCAAGCCATTCTTTCAGTATTTGACTTTGACATAGAATTCATAAAAGGAGCTCAAAACAGCATCCCTGATTTCCTTACCCGTGAATTTTTGCAGAGTCCAAACCAAGATGTCGAGAAAGAAACTCGTCCCCCCAAAGTTGCCTTAACAGCAAACCCTAGGAAGTACTAGTCAGGCAAAGAACCCTGGTCAATTAGTACCAGCATCCCCAGCCTCTATTGCCAATCATTATATTATGACCACCATTCCAAGACCTAACTACGAAAGGCCAGTTCAACCCAGTTATAGCTCAGCCCTAGCCTCCCTAGCTCCTAGGCAAACCACCCTATACACAGTTGATGATCCCTTTGGCCCCTTGTAGCCCCAAAGATCATCCCAACCATTATCCAAATGAAATAGGTCACCCTACTTCAAGAAGCCATATATTCAGCACATCTCTTATATTGTACCCCACATAGTTCATATAAAAGATCCTTTGCCCTAGCTATGGCAGTTTTTTCAGAAGGATGGCATTTTCTCCCAAGACTCCCGGAGAAAAACATTAAGTATTACAGACAAATCCAGGGCTATCTGATTTCTCTTACAAACTGGAGGCCGGCTAGGGCCATCTGGTTACAATTGTAAGACTGACTAGGGTATTACAAAAGTAAACTGCCATTTTGATTACAAGTGAGAGTGGGAGAGAAGAGAAATAAACTGGGCTTGAATCAAAACTTGGTTCAGACTAGAATGAGGGCTTCCTTATATAGGGGGAAGAGAGCCTTGGATTCTGCTGAAGATTGCTGAAAATTCGGAGGGTGAATTGCTTTAACTGGGGTGAAAACCTTTTCCACCGAAAGCAATAATAATTCTGAATGATTATGCCGGGTACTGTTTATGAATAGTGACTTTTTACTGTTCATGAATAGTGTTTTGTCACTTGTCTTTAGTGTCGGCTGGGTGTTTTTACTGTTCATCAACAGTGACTGGTGCTGTAGATGAATAGTAGTTTGTCTGGGGGTACTGCTTTGAATAGTGACTGGTACTATCCAATTCTTACCAATTACCCATATAATCGTCATACCAACTGAAATCATCATCCTGGGATTCCCATGGGGGATCATTATTGTAGGCGTGTTCATGAAATGTGGTGAATTTTTCACAAAAACTGCAATAGATTTGTCAGTTCGTTTAGACCCCTTAAACCCAACAGATTAACCTAGAGAATTAGCCAAGTGATTAACTTAGGTAATTTAAGCAGAACTAGGTAAACACAAATAATCAAAAACAATAAAGCAGCGGAAAATAAATAACACAAAGATCTAATGACCTAGGAAAACCAAACCGGTAAAAAACCTGGGGAGGATTTAACCTAGCTATCCTCAAGGTAAAACTGAATTCACTATGAAAGAATTGAAGTTTACACAATAAGAGTTAGACCACTAACATCCTATTACTACCCAAGTGTAGGAAACTTACTACCACGACCCCATGATAGCTCCGAGATCCACGGACTCATTCTTTCTTGAATTCTTCTGCAATCCACAAGCGCACCTGCTTGTATTTCTTTAAGATCTTTGATTCTGCAACTGTATGATTTACCAAGCACTTGACTTGAGTCTTGAGTTTGGAAACCCTAAGTGTATGTGAAGGTAAACACCTCTAGATCTCACAATGAGATTCACAAACACAGCAAAACAGAACTCTAAAAACGTGGCTAGGGTTTATATACTTAGGGCAAAACATAAAACCCTATACATTAAATGGGCTAGGGCTGAGTTGAAAAATTCAGCAGAAAATCAATCTGCACGACTTTCGATCGATCGAGTCTAATTTTCGATCGATCGAGTCAGGCAGAAAGTGCATAGTGAATTCTGCATAAAACTCGATTCCAACTTTACATTAAGAGCCATACTTTGAGTAAGTCTAACACACAACTTAAAGAATGTTTTGATCATGGTTTGCCAACATTACAAATTGAAGTTCTAATACATTAGTTCCTAATTCTTAGAACCTAACAAACTCCCCCTTTGGCAATCCGTGACAAAACACAGACTTAACAAAAAGCTCAAAGTTTACAAAATGAAACAGCCCATTACAAAATAAAAAGCCACTTAAACAATTCAACCTAACTACTATCTAACAGTTGCAAAGTAGACAGCAGCACGACTGAATCAACCTGTATATTCCTGTAACACTTAACAAACACATAAACGCATGTGTGGAAAAAAAAACAGGAAATATATAAAAATAACTTCTTGATTTCACATGACACAAAATAAAGACATATATCATGAATAACATCATAAATATAAATCAATAAGCAGAGTAGCATAGTGAATCAAGAAACATATACATCAAAATGTATCTCAAAAATATCTCCTAATAAAGAGCTAAACAAGTAAATACACAGTGAAGCGCCTAGATACAATCTAATAACTCCACAAGCTCCGCAGTATCACTACTAAGTACAAAACTCCCCCTAAAATGAAAATCTCCACAAAAATCTCCTAGATACATAAGAACTACACATGCACTCCCCCTTTTTGTGACGAATTGCCAAAGGGCACTCACTCATCATCAAAAGGAGGTGGAGGAGAATGACAAGAACTCGCCAAATCTGCTCGCAATGCACGTAGCTCATCAAGGATGTCCACCAGAAGCTGACCATGAGCCGCCTGAACGGTCACGACAGTATCAAGAGTCCGACGAAGATCAGAAACTTCATCAAACGGTGGAGGAACATCAGCAGCAGCAGCAACAACAGGATCAGAAGACGTCCCAGTTGCAGGAGTATCTGTAGAAGAAGAAGGGGGTGGAGTGACACCGGAAGGCTCTACCCGAGGACGCTTAGAGCTAGCTCAAAGTTGAGCAGCCCTTTGCCTCAAAAAGGTAGCACCTATAGAAGCAATAACATGAACAGGCTCAGACGCAGGAAAATCACCTAAACCAAGAAAAAGGAGAATCCTGTGAATAAAAACGGGAAAGAACAATGCATGAGCCGTAGAACTAGACCGATGAACCTCGTTCAAAGAACGAAGGAACAGATGAGGAAAACTGATAGGAGCATCAATAACAAGCGCGTACAAAAACACACATCGCTCAAGAGGGATGGTGTGGACATGAGAAATAGGCCACAAAGAATGACACGCTATCCTAAAGAAAATGTAATGAAGCTCGGAAAGCTCAGCTGAAGTGATCCGAGGATTAGAACCCCACTGGATAGAAGATCCAGTGATGTATGACAATACGTCATCAAGAGGTGGAGACTCCTCATAAGGAAAAACGGGATGGTCAACAATGGGCAACCCAAGAGCATCTGACACAACCGTAGGTGTAATGCGATACTCTACACCTCGTAACCAAACCTTAACCAAGGTGTTGGTATCATAGATGTGGATAGAGACGTTCGAATAGAACTCTCTAATCAGGGTGGCAGGAGGAGGAGGATGCTCATACTCGAGCAAAGATAACCAACCCCGACGCTCAAAGTTACGTCTCACCTCAGGATCTATCTCATCTAGTATGACCCTACGCTCAGCCCAGATATGACGCCTAAGGTTCAGGGTCTCATAGGTCACTTGGTTTGACTCACTAGGAAACCGATCACTATCAAAAGAAGGTGAAGGTTCAGAAGTCCTATGGGCTCTAGTTTTCCTAGGCATGGTGCTAAGGAAAGAAAGGAGAGACACAGAAAGAGAAGAACAAAAACAAATACCAAGGGCAGACTGCAAGTTAGCACAGCATAAAAAAATATAGAAAAAATCAAATCTATATGATGCATGAACAAAATATGCAAATGATGCATGAACTAATACAGTGACAAGTTCAAATATAATCCTAATTAACAAAATTGGCTTGAGCAAGCAATTTTTATCAAAAAATACCCAATTTGAAAAACCTAAATTTTCAAAACACAGCAAATTGATAAATTGATCATCACAACTGTTAATTGACACAATATAATGATCAAATTAATCAATCCAACAAGCCAATTTCATCAATTTCAATCAAATTAAACAAAAACCCCAATTTTATCAATTTCAAGCCCTAGGTTTTCAAATTTCTCACAAAGCACCAAACTAATCAAATTAAACCACATGTAGTGCTTAGATAAGGTGTCCCCACAAAAACCCATTATTAAAATTGGAAAGAAACTTCCAAAATCAATTCCAAAATTAACAAAAACAAAAATGCCGAAAATAGCCCAAAAATGCATGAAACTAGAAAATAAAATCAAAAGAGATGGCAAAAATGTCTTACCAGCCTTGGAAGAGAGAGATGATGCAAAAAGATCAGAGAAAAACGACAAAAATCTCCAAAGATAGCTTGACCGGTTGGTAGGGAGAAAAGGTGTTTGAATAGGTTTTGAAAAAGTGAAGAAATCACGTGAAAAAGACCTTTTTAAAAATACTCAGCCTGATTTTCGATCAATCGAAAAACAGATTCGATCGGTCGAAAATCCTTCGATTGATCCAGTATCAATCGAGAACCGATCGAAACACACAAAGAGTTTTCTGAGATTTTAAAAACATTTTCGATCGATCGAAAAACAGACTCGATTGATTGAAAGTCTGGAAAAATGAATTTTTTGAAAATTGAAACAAATTAGCTCAAAATCTCCTCAAAGCATTAGATTTTAAGACAAAATGCATGAGTATGAGATGAAATGTTTTCCAAAAACCCACGTTTTCAACCCAGATCTCTCAATATCCCTCAACCATTTAGACAGACAAACATGTTTTGCATCAATTTCCAGAAATATTCAAACTCGGTTGGTCAGGCCAAAAACACACACAATAACATGTACATAGTTTAGCAAAGAATACTTTGTGTAGTGTGTGCAACTAGCATAAGCAAGAGAAACATGTGAGGTGATACGCACATATTGATCAATCACAATTTCTACAAAATCCATCACATGAATTTGAAAGAGACTATTACTTAAAGAGTTACATCATATAACTCTCACATCTCCTAGAATAAAAGCTTGCAATCATGTAAGTTTCTTGATTTGCCTCATTATTCAATTTAATTGATTAGAAACTTAATAATATAGTCGGGATAATGTACACATCAATTTTATTTGAATTTGTGAGATTATTATAGCCCAATAATGTACACACCAATTTTAATAGAGGCTACACCTTATGTTCTTTTTGTGCATGTGCTACACTTTCTCGAGCACAAAATCTTACGATATGCACTAAGGTGTTCATGATTGGCTAATAAACAGTGCTGAGATGGTTATTTATGCCTTTCTCAATAGGAACAAGTCCGACAATCAAAGACATGAGACTTCAAGATCAAGATCATGTGATCAACAAATATAGCATCTTCCAACACAACATGCACAACAAAACTTTAGCTAGTAAAGTGCAATCGCCATAAGTGCATCAAAGCTAAACAAGGTACATAAACATGTTATGCAAAATTTGATTGACCAACCTTGTCTTCAGATTCAAAGAAAAATAGCAAAAAACAATTTGCAAATTTTTTTTTTTTTTTTTTTTTTTATAAAAGAAACACACATCCTAGAATGAAATGCATGAATGTTATGCAATGCAAATCCTAGAAACAAAGGTCACAAAAGGTAGAGCAATGAAGCACAAGGACCATGTAGTCAAGAATGACTAGGGACAAAGAATCACACCAATGACTTGACGAAGAGTCTCAAACTTTCCTCTATCAAGCGGTTTGGTGAAAATATCAGCATTATGACATTCAGTTGGAATATACTCAAGAGCAACAATTTTCCGTTCAACAAGATCCCTAATGAAATGATATCTAATCTCAATGTGTTTGGTCTTAGAGTGTTGAATAGGATTCTTAGAGATATCTATAGCACTAGAGTTATCACAGTAAACAACCATGGTGTCTTGTGATATTCCATAATCACTCAAAAGTTTCTTCATCCAAAGAAGCTGAGAACAACAACTTCCAGCAGCAATATATTCTGCCTCAGCAGTAGATAAAGAAACAGAATTTTGTTTCTTACTCATCCAAGCAACCAGATTAGCACCAACATAAAAACAACCACCAGTTGTACTTTTTCTATCATCAGCATTACCAGCCCAATCAGAATCAGAAAAACCAGCAAGAGAAAGATTTGACTCTTTGCTATAAAACGGACCATAATCACAAGTTCCAGCAACATACTTTATAATTCTTTTGACAACATTTAAGTGAGAAACCTTGGGATTAGATTGAAATCTAGAACAAACACCCACACTAAATGCAATATCAGGTCGGCTAGCAGTTAAATACAAAAGACAACAAATCATGCTTCTGTATAGGGTAACATCAACAGACTCACCTGATGGATTGTTTGTTAGTTTTGCATTAGCAGCCATTGGTGTCCTAGCATGTGCAGCCTTGTCAAGACCAAATCTCTTGACCAAATTTCGTGCATACTTAGCTTGGTTGATGTAGATTCCAGCATCCGTTTGCTTCACCTGCAATCCCAAGAAATAAGTTAGTTCCCCAATCATACTCATCTCAAACATGGCCTTCATTTCGTCTGCAAAAGATTGAGCAAGAGAATCATTAGTAGCACCAAAAACAATATCATCAACATAAATTTGAGCAACTACAAAATGATTCTTATCCTTTCGTATAAACAGAGTGGTGTCAGCAAAACCTCTCTTAAAGCCATGGTCAGTGAGATATGCAGTTAATCTATCATACCAAGCCCGTGGAGCTTGTTTCAATCCATAGATAGCTCTCTTCAACTTGTAGACATCATTCGGCCTGTGAGGATCAACAAAACCTTTCGGTTGTTCAACATATACCTCTTCTTGTAACATGCCATTTAAGAAAGCACTCTTGACATTCATTTGATACAACTTGAAATTCATATGACTTGCTATAGCCAAAAGAATTCGAATGGATTCCAATCTTGTTACAGGTGCAAAAGTCTCATCAAAATCAATTCCTTCTACTTGTGTGTATCCTTGAGCAACAAGCCTAGATTTATTTCTGATAACAGTTCCATGTTCATCTGACTTGTTCTTGAAGATCCACTTAGTTCCAATAACATTGACTCCCTCTGGTCTAGGAACTAATTCCCACACATCATTTCGAACAAACTGATGAAGTTCTTCGTGCATAGAATTTACCCAATCAGCATCTTGTAGAACTTCATCCACCTTTTTCGGTTCGAATTGGGATAGATAGCTTGAGTGAGTAATCACATTTAATGCTTTGGATCTCAATCTCATGTTATCATTCAAACTTCCCAAAATATTAGTAGCAGGATGATTCAACCTAACTCTTGATGATGGACCTTTGACCAATGAAGTAGTGGTACCTTTCTGATCTGATGGACTTTGAAACTCTCTCTATTCTTGTTGAGCTCCATGAACTGGTGTTGAAGGTTCTGAACTTGATGGCACAGAAGCTGTATCATTCAATACCATTAACTCTTCCTCTGTATGCTTTCCCACATAGTTTTCAGGTAGAGAATCATCAACTTCCATAATCTTTTCTTGAACTTAAGGTGCAGGTTCTGAATGGCCTTCTGAGTTTAATTCATCATTGATCACTACATTTGAAGATTCCATGACTGTTTTAGTTCTCAGATTGTAGACTCTGTATGCTCTACTGGTGGAAGAGTATCCCAAAAAATAACCCTTGTCACTCTTAGCATCAAACTTTTCTAGGTTCTCTCTATCACGTAGAATGTAACAGTCACTGCCAAATATTCTGAAGTATTTGACTACAGGCTTCTTTCCTCTCCAGAGTTCATAGGGAGTTTGCTTGGAATTTGGTCTGAAATATACCCAATTGAGAGTGTGACATGCAGTATTAACAGCTTCTCCCCAAAAAGATTTAGGCATCTTCTTATTATGAAGCATGACACGGGCCATTTCTTGTACAACTCTATTTTTTATTTCCACAATTCCATTTTGTTGTGGTGTTTTAGGTGAAGAGAATTCCTGATGGGTGCCTTGATTATTGCAAAACGTAGCCAGTTTTGTGTTCTCAAACTCTTTTCTATGGTCACTTCTAATTCTGGCTATCATAGTTCCTTTTTCTACTTGCAATTTTTTGCACAAATGAATCATTTTTTCAGGAGCCTCAGCTTTATCTTTCAACAGTACAACCCATGTGAATCTGGTAAAGTCATCCACAACAACTAGAATGTACTTCTTTCCACCTAAACTCTGAACTCTGGCAGGACCCATGAGATCAATGTGCAGCAACTCCAGAGGTCTCGTAGTTTGAACATCAGCTACAGACGGATGTTTGGACTTCACTTGTTTACCCATCTGACATGGTCCACAGATGCATTTTTTCAATCTTCTCAAACTTGGGTAACCCAATTACTGCATCACATTTTGAAATCTTCTCTAATTGCTTGAGGCTAGCATGTCCCAACCTTTGATGCCATAAGTCAACTTGATTGATCTTAGCACTGAAGCATTTGTTGCTTACACTTGGGGTGATACTATAACAGTTATCAGTTGTCCTTACACCAACACACATACAGTCACCTCCTTCATCAAGTATTTCACATTCTTGTTTGGTGAAGAACACATTCAGTCCATTGTCACAAATCTGGCTTATGCTAAGTAAGTTTGCCTTCAACCCATCAACATACCACACATCTTCAAAAACTGGTAGTCCTGGAATATCCACAGTACCAATGCCTCTTATCACAGATTTACTTCCATCTCCAAAGGTAACTGTTCCAATCTTTCCTTCGAAGAGTGTCTTGAACAAGGCTTTCTTTCCTGTCATGTGCCTGGAACAACCACTATCCAAATACCAAAGACAAGAATCACGTGCCTTTAAGGCGGTTAAAGCAGTATAGCACATGTAATTATTATCATATGTGATTATAACAAGACACTCAAGAAATTTTTTAACAAAGATGGTAAAGGACAAGCATACCAAGTAGATAACGTGACAACCTAAAGAGAAGATTTTAGAGAAATCCATAACAACAGGGGTCAAGGATCAGCTAAAAGATCAAAGGATCAAATACAAAAGCTACCCGCTCTGATACCACTTGTCAGTTCATTTAGACCCCTTAAACCTAACAAATTAACCTAGAGAATTAGCCAAGTGATTAACTTAGGTAATTTAAGCAGAACTAGGTTAACACAAATAATCAAAAACAATAAAGCAGCGGAAAATAAATAACACAAAGATCTGATGACCCAGGAAAACTAAACTGGTAAAAAACCTGGGGAGGATTTAACCTAGCTATCATCAAGGTAAAACTGAATTCACTACGAAAGAATTGAAGTTTACACAATAAGACTTAGACCACTAACATCCTATTGCTACCCAAGTGTGGAAACTTACTACCATGATCCCATGATAGCTCCGAGATCCACGGACTCGTTCTTTCTTGAATTCTTCTGCAATCTACAAGCGCACCTGCTTGTATTTCTTTAAGATCTTTGATTCTGCAACTGTATGATTTACCAAGCTCTTGACATGAGTCTTGAGTTTGGAAACCCTAAGTGTATGTGAAGGTAAACACCTCTAGATCTCACAATGAGATTCACAAACACAGCAAAACAGAACTCTAAAAACGTGGCTAGGGTTTTCCCTTATATACTTAGGGCAAAACATAAAACCCTATACATTAAATGGGCTAGGGCTGAGTTGGAAAATTCTACAGAAAATCAATCTGCACGACTTTCGATCGATTGAGTCAGGCAGAAAGTGCACAGTGAATTCTGCATAAAACTCGATTCCAACTTTACATTAAGAGCCATACTTTGAGTAAGTCTAACACACAACTTAAAGAATGTTTTGATCATGGTTTGCCAACATTAAAAAATTAAATTTCTAATACATTAGTTCCTAATTCTTAAAACCTAACAAGATTAATGGTTCAAAATCTGGGTTCTTGCCAGGGGTTAAAAACTGTCTGGGATCACAATCGGTGATCCATGGGAGCAGAGGAACGGACTCATAATATGGCCTGCCAGAGAAAATTGAAATTCTTTTTGTGTTGCCAACAAAATGATAATTCTTCCAGAGCTCTTTGGTGACTTTTCTGATTTCATTGCTGAAGAAATTTTTCCAACAATCAGATAGGGCCTTAGGATTCCTGTAAGAAAGGAATGTATTGCCTTCAAACCAGGGTCCTTGGTGGGAATATCCTCCAATAAGAACTAAGTGCTTTGATGGCTGGACAGTTGCCCATTCATTCATTTTCCATCCTGAAAGAGTACTCCAACATCTGATAGTGACATAGGGGCTTGAAACCCTAGTAACCGTGTCCTTGACAATGGAGGGGAGCTGGCTGACTTGGTTATGATTGGTTAGCCGTATGAATCTGACAAAACCATATTCAAACATTTGTGACAGCCAGTGAGGATTCATCTGATTATCCTCTTCCTCATCTTCTAAAAGGTCATTGTAATTAATTAACAATCCTAGAAAGGGGTGCTTTTCCCTTTCATAGACTCTGAGACTGCTGCCAAAGTATGCTTCCCATCTGGATACTGTGAGGGCATTTTCAGCTGTATAGTTTAGATTGGTAGTATAATCATGATCTGGATCGTCTGGATCATAATACCTGGTGGTGATCAAAACTCTGAAATGTCTGAACCATAGATCAAGTGATTTGGACATAACCTTACTTCCTAAAATACGTACTTGTATTTCAGAAGGTAAGTTGGCAAATGCACTTCTTACTGAAGCTTGGGTCTTAAGACTTAGCCTAGCAAAACATGTGCCCATAAGGACAGTCTTATCCTTTGAACGGATTTCCTCTCTGCCAGAGAGTAGACTGGTGATGTGATCATTTCTTTCCTCAAGGTTCTGTAAATGGGTTTTCAGGGTTTTGAGGGTTCTTTGGAAAAGATCAGTATTGCGGAGAATGTATATTGAGTGGAGGAGATCAAGAATTGTTTTGGTAAGGTATGGGAAATTTGAGTTTATACCATAAGAATCTTTGGCCAAATTTTCTTCTAAGGTATACCTCAAAGTATCATCTATTATGTTCCCACTGGAGGGTATTTCTGAGGGAGTTTCTTGGAGGGTTATGACTGTATTTCCACTGGAATGTGCCACTGTGGCATATTCCTGAAGGGATACTGCTTCTTGGTTTGAAGCAACGCCTTCATGCATTTTACAAGGTTGTTCTGTGAACCTTGTGAACTGAGAATAATCCTGGATAGGAGCTTTCCCTTTATCTCTGTTTCCTGCCATCTTCCACTGGTTAGTGAGGCTTGGGATTATTTGCTTTGGTTTTTCTGGACAAATAAGACGGTTTCTTGTTACACATGTGTTTGAACAAAACATTTTTCTCTAAACCATGAGATGCAATGCAGGAAATATTTTTATGCAATATGCATGTAATGTGGGTGATGTCTTCTGAGTAGGGAATAAGATTTTTTGCCTGATTCTTCTTGGAAGGATTAATGGTTAAATATCCTGGATTGGTTCCATGGTATTTAGGATTGATAAGGATTCCTCCATGAACTTTGGATATGTCTAAATCCTGGCTAAGGGTTCTATCCTTAGTAACTTTGTGAAATTGGATAAGCTTTTGGGCTTTGATGATAGGATCTTCAATCTTTTCTATAAGATTGAGAATTGACTCCTCTTTTTTGCTGAGAGTGTTAAGAGTCTTGTTTCTGTAGCAATTATCTTTACAGGCTAAATCAATTCTAGGTTCACTAGAAGAGCTATAGTTCCTGGAAGGTTCAGAAGATGAAGGTTGATAGATCTCATGGTCACTAAAACTACTGGTTGACTCATGTTCTATATGGTCAAGTTCTAGGAGTTTGAAGATCTTATCTTTACTGGGTTGGTTACTGATAAGGGTGTTTATGAGTGTTTTCGCTTCATTCTTACATTCATTTCTGAAGTGTCCCTTTTTCCCACAATTAAAGCATTTTCCTGATGCTTTTGGGACTTTCTCGTATTTGCCCGTGGATTTGGTCCTAGAGGGTTTTCCTGTTTTGTAATAATTAGCATCTTTGCTGTAACCTTGCTTTCTGTAATACCTGGCTTTAATTCTTTTCCTATATGGTTTCTCAGGGGATTCTGGCCTCCTGTGTTTGGATTTTCTCTTAGAAGGGGCTATTGGTGGTAAGCCATATTGTGTGCAAAAGGTTCCTAACTCATATTTGGCTTTGCTTTTGCTGGCTTTGCTATGGATTTTGAAATCTCTGCACATTTTCATTCTTACACTTCTAATGGTACTAGAGATATCACCATAGGTTAGGTTGTCATAGTCAATTTCTCCAAGTGAGTTGCAAAGCGTTTCTTCCACTTTCTCACCAAACAATGTGGGTAAGCCATTAATGAATTTTTCTTTCCAAAATGGAGAGTTACAATTACTCCTATTCATAACTCGGGTAGTAAATACATCTTCGTACCATCTGTAATCTCCTAGAGTTCTGCATCTAAGGTTACTCAACTGGTTGTAAATTCTAGATGTAATATTACTGGGTTTTCCAAAAAAATGGTTTATGATAGTGTAGATCAGGGTATTAACACCATCAGGTATTCCTCTTCCTAGGGGATCCTCAAAAATGGGGAGGCCTTCCTCATTCTTTTGGACAGCAGTTCGAATATCTTCCTTGGAGTTTTCAGTGAGGCAGTTATTCCACCATTGGAGCAACTTTCCTGTGAAACCTAAGACGATAAGATCTATTACCTCAGGGTGAGTTTTTCCCTCATTAAGATAATTGTTAGCAACCATCGCTATATGTTGGATCTTATTCAAAATTTTTTTTTCTGAAAGACCATCTATGTTCCATTCATAAAGTTTTCCTGAAGAAACAGAGAACTGGTTGCTAACATTCCTTTCTTCATACTAGAGGTCTGGGGGTGTTGGCCTAGGATACCAATTCTTGGTTAAGCTGGTTGAGGGTGGCTGGGAAAGCCTCTTAACATTTAGATCCTGGAACTGACTCTGTACTTGTTCTATCTCCTTTTCATTATCTGAGGAGGTTCTGCTAGAACAACTAAAGGTTCTGTGGCCTTTTAAAGTGGTAAGCTGGAGACCTTTGCTAGGTAAAGAGGTGCTTGGTTCCTTCTTTACTAGCTTCTGGAGTTCTTCTAATTTCTGGGTGACTATTTCTAGGGCTGTGACAGCTTTTGACTTGATACTAGGCTGTCTAGATGTTGGGAGTTTTACTAGGGGTTTTTCTATGATAGGTTTACTAGAGCTTCCAGGCTGGAGGATGATTTTGTTTTCTAACTTATCTTCCACTCTATCAAGCTGTTTTCCTATTACATTTAAACACTGGTTGGTGTAGTTGTTCTGCTCGATAACCTTTTTGACAATTTTCTCTTCATCGAAAGGAAACCTAAAAGGTGTGGCAGTAACACTCTGGTTTTTATACTTAAAGGTGATGGCTGCTACTGGTGGATGGCTAGCATTGACAATTTCTTTGGTGTCTTCCTTGACCCAATCAGTTTTTGTGAGGACACAAGTCTTTTTGCACCACTTGAAATATTTTTCAAAATAAACAAAGAAAGGGATATTTTCTAATACCTCGTTCATGAATGCTTGCCAAGCATCATAAACTTCTTGTTTTTGTTCTTTGGTATGGTTGGCTCTATAGGCTTTCTTTTTGTCTAGGTTCTTTTCTAGATCAAATTCTTTGCCTAAATAATCCATATCTGGTTTGAAATCTTTTTTCAAAACCTTAAGATCATAATCCTTAATGTTGTCTTGATATGGGTCCTCCATATCGGTGCCTGAAGGTGATCCTATCTTTTGACTATTGTTGTCATCTTGATCAACAACTGAGTCCTGTTTGGCTGTATAACAAGGTGTACTAACCTGAGATCTGGTTTTGACTCCTTGAAACTCTGGATCTAAGTCTCTTCTAGATCTAGGGAATGGTGCTAGAGGTCTAGAGGAGCTGGCTTGGGAATCAGGTCTTTCTCTAAGAAGAAAGGGTGGTTGCTTAAAGGGTAGAGGAGATTGGCTGAGATCTATCGGGGATCTAGGCCTATAATCATCCAAAGGTGATCTAAATCTAGATTTGTCAAAACTAAGTCTAACAGAACCATCTGCCAGTTGCTGGACAAAATCTAACTCTGAATCTTGATCTGGGTTTTGGATTTGGAGAGGGAAGTTCTCATTCTGAAGTTTCCAAGCTTCTGGAAAAGAAATCTCATTCCATTTAAGAGTTCTAGGGATCTGGATTTTTGCCTGGACGTTGGTTTGAATAAGAAGTGTTTCTCTCACTTTCTTTCTATCCAAAGCTCCAACATTCATGTTTGTCTTTATACACTTATAATACACCCTGTATATAAGTGCTATCTGGCTGGTTCCCTGCGTCATGAGGGTTCCATGGGTTTTGATATTCAAAGTTAAAGCTTTCATGACGTTCAGATCATGAAGGTGAACTGTGAAGTTTGGGAAACAGTCGAAATGAACTGGTCCGTTACTCAGACTGGTTTGAATGGTTCCTAAGAGACTGTTATTGAACCTTATATGACGGGTATCTCTAAGGGCTAACAGAACTGAATTTTTCAATCCTGATCTGATGAGAGGTTTGATTCCAATCTGGACTAAACCTATATGCATGAAATGGTGTCCTTTCTTTATGTGAGCTTTTATCTGGGCTGGACCAAATAAGTAGCACGTCTCGTACTCCTTATTTATTCCATAAACTTGCTCTATGGTTCTAACATGAAAATCTGTCTTGAAAGCATTCAAGTTCCATGAGGACTTGTAGAATTCTTTGGTGGGTACCTTAGGGAGGTTCCAATCTCCTAACTTAAAGTCTATATCTGATATTTCATATTCTTCACTATGGATAATTCCTGACTCTTGTGGGATCTCTGGAAGTGATGTGGATCTACTGGCTAAACTGGAGGTTGAGTTACTTCTAAACAATTTACTCATCATCTTGGCTATCTAGTAGGGAAACTCAATTAAAACCTAATTATCTTTATCTCCAAACAACTAGATCTAACCTTAGATTTGACAACAGGGTTTTCGCACTGAGACAAGGTTCCTTCACAATGCATAGTATAGCCTCTAACTGCCTTTTTCTCCTAAAACGCCTGAAAACGCCTAACGCCTCACTCCGGCTAAACGGCTAAACAGCGAACCAAGGATTCTAAGGACCAACTGGACTATAGGACAACACTAGTAGGTCTTACACATCTCAAACAGTCACCTGTAACAGATTTTGGGGCTAAACACAGGGATAAGGAAAAGCAGATAACCGGGAAATAACTGGGTTAGCTTGAATAGATAACACAGAATGAAAGAATAAATAAAGGAAATAACTGAATCAACAGGTTAGTGAGTAGAAGAAGATCACAAAACAGAAATGAACAATAGGAATATAGTGAGAAAATAATGCTATGAAAATATTGAATGCAATATCTGAAAATAACTTTGATAAAACTGAGGCGGTATAACCGGCCAAATTTTGATTATCTGAAAACTAATGTAACTTACAATATATATATATATATATATATATATAATTGAAACTTTTGAATCTCTCACAATTTTCCATGTCAGCATAATATTTAAATAAAATGTATTTAAATAAAATTTTCATTTTATTTAAATAAAATTATTTTTGAAACATTTTCAGAGCTTGCCACATCATCATTATTTTTTTAAAACAAAATTATTTAACTTTTATTTACCCCGTACGTTGCCTAAAGAGAGTTGGAAACCAAAAATTATTCCCATACATTGCATAAAAATAGTTGGAAACCAATAGGTTAACCAAAGTAGAGTTGAAAACTGATTACAACTCAACAAATTATCCACCGTCCTACAACTATATATATATATATATATATATATATATATATATATATATATATATATATAAAACAATGTACAAGCTGAAAAAGACTGAAGAGCCATGATAATTGAAAGAGCTATATTTAGGATTTTTTTTTTTTTTTTTTGGCTTTTGCTTTTGCCACTGCTAATAGAATTAGACATACAATGAAATTGGTATGGCTGGCTGTTGCTAACATGCTCAAAGCTCAAGCATGGGTCCATGCAACCATATAGTACGTAGGTATTCTTTTTTCATGGTTTAATTTAGTTGTTTTAGATGCTATGGTATTGAATTACTCTTTGCCTCAAGTCTCGCATCTTAAGCTTGGTACTTTTTTTTTTTGTCATCTACATTATTATTATTTTTTTAATCTACGTTCTTTTAATTCTTCTATTACTCCATTATTATTTTTTTAATTATTCTCATTACTCTTTTAATGAGTTTATATGAAATCACTTTTTGGTATTTGATTTTGCGCATGTGATTGTTTTTGTTGTTTATAGTTTATACAAGTAAAACTTCTTGCTTTATATATATATATATATATATATATATATATATATATATATATATATATATATATATTTTTTTTTTTTTTAAAAGCAACTATTTTCCACAATTATCATTTTATTTAAATAAAATTATTTTTGTTTAATCCAAACTTAACAATGAGTGAAACTCTATCTCTCTAATAAGTCTAACTTAAACTCAAACTCATCATTACCCTTTTTTTTTAA
This sequence comes from Lithocarpus polystachyus, assembly GCA_033629205.1. Classification (NCBI taxonomy): domain Eukaryota; kingdom Viridiplantae; phylum Streptophyta; class Magnoliopsida; order Fagales; family Fagaceae; genus Lithocarpus; species Lithocarpus polystachyus. Next base: position 7,625,649 of record CM066163.1, on the reverse strand, counting down.
ACAAAATTATTTTTCTTTAATCCAAACTTAACAAGGAGTGAAACTCTATCTATCTAGCAAGTCCAACTTAAACTCAAACTCAAACATTAATAATTTATCTCCAAATTTGCTAGGTTAATTATGAACGCTATAAAAGTAAAGCAAATCCCAATGTATATTTTTTTTTAAAGTCAAGCAGAGGTATGAGCTATTCTTATGTTATTTTCTTCTCCTCTACTTTGTTAAAAAAAAATTTTTTTATGGTTTTTTATGTATTTTTTAAAAAGCAAGTTTTGTACATGAACCACCAAACTCTCTTTAGCCATTTTTTACAAGATAAAAAAGCTTGCAATAATTGAAATTATTTTTTTGAATGTAACCCATCTTTCTCTTATATTTCTTTATTGTTTAGTCATATATATTTTGTTTTGTTTCAATAATTTCTAAGCAGTGAATCATTTGATTTTTTAATATTTTTTGGTCTTTCAAAAGTTTTAATATTTGATTTTTTGAGTTATTTTTATGCAGTAGCAATATTCAATGTTGAAGTTTTAATATTCTATGTTGTATTTTTTTGCAGAAGCTTTCAAGCAATGGTTTTTTCATCAAATTGTATCACAAATTGAAGTCATACAAATTGAGCAAATCATGCAATGGTGAAGTTTCTTAAATTTTATATAAAATTATTTTATTCTACCTCAAAAATAGGTAAGTTCCCGTGCATAGCACGGATTAGCAACTAGTATAATTTTATCTTTAAAGAAAAGAGGGGAAAAAACCCCATGTTTTAATGTGTTTAAACCCAAGTATTTTTATTCCTCAAAGCTTGTCTATTATTTAGAAGCAATTTTCTCCATGATTTTATAATTTTATCTTTAAAGAAAAGAGAGAAAAAAAAAAAAAAAAACCCACGTTTTAGGTTTCTCCACAATTTTTAAATCTTATCTTTAAAGATAACTTCCCCAGAATCATTTTTCTTTTTCAAGATTTATGTATATCGGTTTCTCAAAAAAAAAAAAAAAAGATTTACGTATAAAGTAATTGCTTACATAATCATCAAATGTGCAATGAAAGGCACAACAAAGGACAATATTAAATTTCATATGGTAGGTGTAAGGACACAAATTGCTATTTGGGCTAGCAAGAGAAATAGACTCTAGCCCAGCAAATGAATAGTCTCCTTGCAATGAATTTGTAAGAGAGTGGGCTGAGTAAACTCGGTTCAAAGTAAACTGGTTAGTGGCCCAACCCTGGTTGTGATCAGCTTGATAGACACGAAGTGCTGGAATAGTCTTGGATGATACTCAGCTTAGTTCGAGGAGATTGTCTTGGAAGATGCCTCAGCGTTTCTCTTTCTCTTTCTCCCTTCTCCTTCGTTGTTTTCTTCTCCCTCCTTTCTCTTTCTTCCTTTCAGCTCTCCTTATATATCAGTTCTTCCCACGTGCCAATTAGGTGGTTCTTTCTTGATACTTGTCCCATCAACCTCCCCCTAAAGCCTTTGCATGGTAGCTGTAAAGGACCAGGGCCATTGTTCAGATGTCTTTTCCTCATTAATGCGGCCATGATGTTAGCTGCAGGATTATAAATGCGGTGGCAGCAGCCTTTTACCTAATATCTGATCCTTGCCACCTATTCTCTTTGGCCTATATAAGTTAGGAGGTCCTTCAGGAAGGCTTGGCTCAGTGTTGGAGTACTCGCCTGGGTTATCTCCTTGGTGATCCGAACAGGCAAGCCTCCTCGGACCAGTCTTTTTATTTCTACGTAACTTGTACTTTGGATAGGAGTTAGGCTAAGCACATTTCCCACGGCCTGTTGTCCTCGGACGTAGGGTCTCCTCGGACAGGCCCATGGCCCATTTTCTAGTAACGGGCCTTTTACCCCTACAGTAGGATATTCATAAAAAATGGTCTTTAACAACTACTGGATAGATTGACTATCACTTCGCTCACCTGAGTTTATCCAATGTGACTGCTATGCAATCTAACAAAATTGTTGATATGTCACCCTAAAAAAAATACAAAAAAAATAGAGAGTAAGACTTAAATGTAAGAAAAACAATAGACAAAAATAATAGGAGGAAGAGAGAGCATCACTTAGAACACATACACTAAAATAATTAGTCAAACCCAACAACCACAAAAAAAAAAAAAAAAGGCAAAAATATATATCATTGGCACTCTTTAAAAAGAGTCATTAATTAGAGAAAATATTAAAAATTCACCAAATCGACCAAAATGATAGAGAAGATTAAAAAAGAAAAGTGTGATCCTATTTTGTAGGTAGTATTTTATGTGAGAGTTAAAAGATTTTTTTTTTTCTAAACTCTAAGTCAGCGTTCAACTAATTTTTTTTTTTTTCTTATATTCACATTTTCAAATATGAGTTCTATTTGAACTCAAATTTTCTTATATTCACTGTCTGGCACCTCAAACATGGAGGAATGGACGTTGGTTAGTTGTAAAACATCTTGTACTTGATGATAATTATCCTTCTTATTTATGTACCCATTTTCAAAGGCAAATACCTCAATCAAAATATAACCATTATGTTAATATCCTTTTTGGCTAGATCTCACTCGACAAATTCGATTGCTTTTACCATCATCTCCAAGAGAAGCTAAACAACAATTGATCTTGCTTTCATGATGGTCATATTTGAACAAAACAATAGGAATATAAGAAAACATGACGGTGTAACAGAAATAAAAGAAAACGTGAGTGTTTCTATTTATTTTTTTTTTAAGAGACGATAATGATATGAAAAAAGATAATGATAACAAAGTAAGGAAATCAAATATAAATCAAATACAAGAAAGTAAATATTGAATGACAACTCATAAAAGCAAACGTAATACACATGAGGCATCTAAATAGAGGTGATCAAAGATACTTACATTTTTGCTGTTGACTACACGAAAATCTTGAAGATCAACACCCCAGTACACGTTCCTTAAAATTTAGATAAGAAAATCTTGAAGATAGCACCTTAGTGCACGTTCCTTGAAGAAATATGTGAAAGATATTAAAGGTGATGTTGAAATATAAGAGCTATTTAGCACAAATATTTGAATTGTTTCTAAAATATAAGAAGTTGTTTATGAATTAGAAAACCAAAATAGAAAAGACCAATGTACACTAACATACACATAACATTGAGCAAAAGCAAATTTGAGTAGAGTAAATTGAAAAATTGATAATAATGGTGAAAAGAATATTAAACCAAAATTAGAGAACTGAATAAGAATCAATTTGAGTTTGAAAACCAACGTGAGTGTAATGAGAGTGTAGTGCCCCTTCTTAAACGTAGGCTGTTGGGGTATTTGCACGGTTACTGTAGCAAATGTGCAAATATACACATTTTAACACTCACCGATGTGGATAGTTTTTGAGAAAAATTGTGTAAATTTTGTCACTTTTTGTATTTTAGAAGCATTGGTATATTTGCATTATTAGTAAGTGTAAAGTAGTGCAAAATAGAAAAAGTGTTGAGATATGCATAATTTGACCCAAAAAAAAAAAAAAAAACCCGCATAAGTGGATGTAAAATTGTGTATAAATGCACAAGTGAGTGAGAAAATAATAAAAAATTATAAAAAAATGAATATTTTATTAAATAAACGTGTAGAATATATAAATTAATGTGTGTGTTTTATAAAAATAAGAGTGTAAAATAAATTAAAAAAAAAAGTAAATTTTTAATATAAAATTGAAGAAAACTTTTATATTTACCGATGCGGTTACTCTAAACACCCCTGGGTAGTTTTAGAGGAAAATTATGTAAATTACATCGCTTCATGTATTTTAAAAGCACAGGTGTGTATGCCCTGTGGGTTTTTTATACATTATTTGAATTATTATTTTTTTATCTGCACTCTGCACTCTGCAGTCTGCACTAAAAACTACACGGATAGCACACTGCACATAGTATATTAGCATACCACAGTCACATGGTTCACAGCCCCACACACTATCACTAACTAAACTCACCCACTGTATGCGCATAGGCATATAGCATCTTAGCACACCACAGACATGGCCCACGGCCCCACACAGTAAGCCACTACCGTACACGCGTGGGCATTTGAATAATATTTTATTTTAGGGTAAATTACACCCCTAAAATTTAAGAGTAATTCCCACGGCCCCACACAGTAAGCCACTACCGTACACGGTGGGCATTTGAATAATATTTTATTTTAGGGTAAATTACACCCCTAAAATTTAAGAGTAATTGAATTTTACACCTTGAAATTTCAAAATTTAGATTTACTCTCTGAAGTATGATGATGTTTAGATTTTATACCTTGATATTTTAGAATTCAAATTTTACACCATGATATTTCAATGTTTAGATTTTACTCCATAAAGTTTTGGGGTATTTAAATTTTACTCATTAAAGTTTTAAAATTTGAGGGTAGAAAATCCAAATAATCCTAAACTTTAGGGGGTATGATCTAAATTCTAAAACGTCAGGGTATAAATCCAAACACCCCAAACTTTAGGGGGTAAAATCTAAATCTTAAAATTTCAGGGTGTAAAATCCAATCACTCCAAAATTTTAGGGGTGTAATTTGTAATTTTTCGTTTATTTTGGCAATTATTATAAACTAACATGTAGTCCGTGCTTACGCTCGGAAATATTAAAATTGTGATAATAAGATGATCATCTTAGTAGATTCAGTTTCCACATTGAGCTTGAAATCTTTTTAGAGGCGCCAATGAAGCGGTAATGTATGAGAGTGTGAAGCAAAGAAGAGTGGGATTGAACATTGAGTTTGAACCCGACCTTGCTCTTAAAAATCCGAAAGGAGGAGGAAATGGTAGTGTGTGGATCTAGTTGGTAGAAGTTGAGAGAGAAGGAGGAGACATGGGATGACGATATGGCATTAGGAGGAGATAATGTTTTACTTTTTTAGTCTTTTTCGTTGGACTCTTTGGTTCTGGTAGTGGGCAGGTGAGATGTTCAGTCATAAAAGTGTGCAGGTGAGATGTTCTTGTTTAGGCCAATGAGCATTATTATTGTGGTTTTCTTGACTTTCGTGTTAAATGTTAATGCCTCATTTATTTGGATACAAAAATTAGAAAATTTAGATAAGATACATGACACAAAATTAGAGTCCAATTTATAATCTAATTAGATTTTTTTTTTTTTTTTTTGAGTTTTGATTAGGACAAGTGGCGCAAAATTGAGAATCTAAATCTAGACACATGGCACAAAATTGAAACTCTAATTTGAAATCCTATTTGAGTTTCTCTCTGCTTCACTTATTATTATATATATAGATTATCACACCAATTGATAATTTGACGTATATCATATTAAACCATTTGTATTATAATGATACTAATTTATTTAACCAGGTGATAAATTAATTTTTATTTGTGCAAGTTTAGACTCTAAATCCAAAAACTTAATTAGTATTTTTGCATCTCAAAAAATAAAATAAAAAATAAAAATTTAAATATAAAAAAATGACACCACTTAAAATTTTTGCACTCCCAAAATTGTTGAACCAGCCTGGTACCCAAATATTTTATCTTGCCTTACATCGTTGTCATTTTAAATTTAGAAGTTTGGGCTACGTTTTATTCTTTACCAAAAAATCACCGCCATTGACCATAAACAGAAATGATGATGAAGTGTCTGTTTAGATACCGCTTATTGCGGAAAACTGAAAACATTGTAGCAAAATAATTTTTAATTGTGTTAATAGTGTTGTGGGACTTAGATTAGAAGTTATATTTGCTGAAAGAAGTACTTGTGGGTCTCATGAATAGTGCATGAGACCCACCCAAGGGAACGCAGAAGTAGATAGCAACACAAACTCGAAGGTTGTGTGGCAGTATTTTGGGGGGGGGGGGGGGGGGGGGGATAGTTGAGATTTTTGGCTTGATTTGAAGTTCTACATCTCCTCCATCTATATACATATAATCTTAAAAACATAACCTCCCCCCATATATAGTTAATACAATTCCTAACGGTTAAGAAACATAATTCATATATAAGTCAAATGCCGAATTACAAGACACACATAAAATGACAATAAATAAAAAACTTATTTTTACAAAAAAGATCCAACCTTCAAAAACAGAACTCGCAATACAAATGCAAATTACAAGTCACACGTAATATGACTAGACAAATACAGAACTTATTTTCAAACAAAGCTAAATTAACTAAGATGATAACTTTTTCAAATGACTTTTACTTTTTTAATGTTTGCCTCTTGAATGGTTACATGGAAATGGCATACACCAATTCATTGCACCGCACCAAGCATATTTTAATTTATCAAATGATACCTAGTCAAATTATGCATATACTTGAGTATGAAGGCGAGGAGTGAGATAAACTTCAAGTGGGGTAGTTTTCGGGTTTGTAAGTCCACCTTTCTCTTTCATGTCCACAGGTTCATTTGATGGGCTTGAAATTTCAAAAGCATGCAACAAAGTAGCAAGTGTGAGTTGCGTAACTTGCAAGGCAAATGAGATCCCAGGGCACATTCTTCTACCACTACCAAAAGGCATCAATTCAAAATTTTGGCCTCTAACATCAACATCCTTGTGAGTTGTAAGAAATCTTTCAGGTCGAAATTCACTAGGATCCACCCACACATTTGGGTCTCGATGGAGTTTTGAAACATTAACAATAAGTCGTGTGCCTGCTGGGACGTGGTAACCAACCAAAGTACAGTCTTCCATTGACTCGTGTGGCACTAGGAGTGGTGCAGCAGGGTATAAACGCATTGTTTCTTTGAGGATAGCTTGGAGATATACCAAATTTTTCATATCTGATTCTTTCACTTGCCTTTCTCTACCGATATGGATGTCTAATTCTTCTTGAGCTTTTGTTAAGGTCTCAGGGTTGTTGAGAAGTAAAGAAAGAGTCCATGTCAATGTTATTGTTGATGTGTCTGAAGCCGCTAAGATAAGGGCCTACAAAAGTAACATAATATGAATTGGTTAGAATGTTAGATGGTCGGCTAAAGCTTTAAGATTTCTAGCCATGGTCCAAGAATCTTTAGTAGCAGCAAGAATTCAGATTGCATTAAGAATTCAAAACTTGTGCTATTTGATTATATATGGCTTAATATTCGACAAGAAAATGACATGCCCTCAAGTTCAGGATTTAAATAAACCATTATGCACAAGATAATTATCATGAAATTTTTTGAACATTTTAATTCTATAAAATGAAGTTCCAAATCCATGTTGAATACAAATATTCTGTACCACTTTTTTTGTTGTACTTTATACTCCATTAATTGTGGTATGTCATGTGTTTGATTTTATTTTATTTCATTTAAAACTTCAATTGTTTTATAAAATTAAAAAAGTAAAAATAATACACAGCAAGTTGTAATTCGTAAAATATAAAGTGAAATACAAAAAGTAGTACATAGAATTTGTAATTCGTACATGGGCCATGCATGTGTTCATCTATCTAAGAAATTTAATTGTTACTCTACAAAGTCAATGGATCGACTCTACAAATTTAATAGAGCAGTGTTTATTACACAAATTATTTTATACAATTTTACAAACACACAAAAAAAAAAAGGTTATAATTTCATTTGTTTTTTTTTTTTCACGTGTTAAAAATTGTGTAAAATGACGTGTGTTTAACAAGTTAACCTAATTGAATATATGTAGCAAATGGGATGTTGGACATATATTATACTATATGTGAATTAATAGGGTTATCAAAAGCTTACGAGGCAGGTAGCTTTGACGATTGTATCAACATCATAACTGGAAGTCTCATCATCATCAGTGACAATGGATAGCATTACATCCATAAAATCTTGGTGTTCCTTCACCCCACCAAAAATTTTCCTCTGCTTATGCTCCTCTAGCCATTCTTTAGTCATATCATCCAATTCTTTTGCAGTTTTCTTCATGGCTTTCTCGCTCCCCCCCACGTCCAACCACCTGAGATATGGAAGTGCATCTGAGACCACAAACTCTCCACTCAAATCCATAAACTTTCTCAATGCCTTTCGACACTGATCATTTCTATCTTTCTCAACCTTGGTCGTAGCCTTACCAAATCGTTGTCCTACAACCATCCTACATATTATGTTTAGGGCTGTGCACCCTAGCCATCTGTCCATCTCCAATAACACCTTGTTGTTCTTGACCAATAGCTTATGTATCTTTTTTATAGAATCATTTACCTCAGCCTCTCGAATGTGTTTGAGCGTTTCAAGGCGGTGGTTTGAGAGGACCTCTAGCGTGATCATTTTTCTCACTTGGCGCCAGTAGGGACCATAAGGGCTGAACCCAATCACAGCATAGTTGTAGCCCAAGATTTCTAGAGCTAAACCTTTAGGACGGTTGGCAAAGGCTTTGTCATTGGTAGTAAAACACTCTTTGGCTATCTCCCAACTGCTTACTATTATTGTTCGATGCACACCCAACCAAATTGTGAAGATTGGTCCATACTTTTCAGCCATGTTACCCAAGGCTATATGAGCCGGTTGTGACCTTCCTAATTGGTGGAGGTGGCCAATCAAAGGCCAAGCCCCACCAGCTTCAGGTAGAACTGATCTTTGTTTAGTAGTAGTTCTTTGAACTCTTCTTGATATCCATATTAGAAAGAATATAAATATCAACATGAAAATGATAAATATGCTAGCCATAGAATTTTTGAAGAATGGGCAGGAGAAGAGCATGGTTGATGTTTCTGGTGAGTGACAATTAATGGTTTTGTGGGAAAATATATATAGCCTAAACTTAGGGTATATTTAGATATTACTTATTACTGAAAACTAAAAACATTTTAGCAAAATAGTACCGTGGGACCTAATTTTGAAGAAAAATTTGCTAAATTAAACAACTTGTGGATTCCATGAACAGTACACGAGACTCACTAACAAGAAGGGTCTAGTATTGAAAATGTCAAAACGCAAACGCAGACGTATATAGGAAATCAGCACTATCCAAACTTAATTAGTAAGGAGGTGGTTCTTACAAGATACGTGGCAAGCAAGCTGAAAAATAAATTTGGATTGTCATTTTACATCTTACGTACCCAAAGATTTTCTCTTGTCTTATCTCGATGTCATATTACTTTGCAAATCCGGCCTAATTTTAGTATTTTACCACAAATCCAAAAACAGAAACATTGATGGGAAAGGATCTTCGCATTAAAATCTTTCATTTTTCTCTAATTTTGATTCCGACACATATAAGATACGTGATATTTAAAAAATCAGTGGTGTTAAAAGATTCATATAAATCACACAAAATCAAATAAATATTATATGTCTTACATCTATCTAAAAGTTAAAGAGATTTAGAAGATTCAAGCTGGAGTAATCTTATTCTATCAAGTTATTGTTTGTTTGACTCGATTATAGCTTATATAGCTTATAGTCATTGGTGGCTCAACATGCAAACCAGGATAGTCACAAGATTACCCTGACTTGTAAAAAAAAAAATGTATATATACACTTGCTAATATACACACACACACACACACACACACACACATACTAAACTAACTTATTGTGATCACTCTAATAAAAATGTTGAATACCCTGACTTGGAAATTACAAAAATTTGGGTTTAACAAAAATAAGAGTATTGCTACATTTACAATAATTTTACAACAAATTTAATGTGGTAAGTTGTTATGATTATAATTTGGGCCTAATACTAATATTATTTTTTTACCCACCAAATAAATAGCTTTTTGCATAAGATTTATTGTAAAAATACTGTAGAAGTATCATTACTCCAAAAATAATTCTACCCCCCCAAACATGATTCTTAATCCTTTTTTGTAAAGGCTTAAATAGCAACAATAAATATTAGCCCAAATAATGTTGAGGACTCTTTTTTCGGCCTACGTGGCACTATTTCATTGGCAACCCATGCCACATCAACATATTATTGATTTTTTTGGAAAATCTATTTAAAGCACAAAATAAGCTCATATTTCATTCAACTACATGGATTGAGCTCACATGGCCTGTGAGATCCTTACTTCAAGAGGCGGATGCATGGCCCATATTACCTTTCTTACACTTATGACAAGCAGCTTCTTTAACAAGAGCCTATATCTACAAAAAATGACAAACAAAACCGGAGGTACATCATCTCATCTTCGGCTTATGATCCAAGCTCATAAGTCTCTTTGGGGAAACTTTGGGAGTCGTGGTTTGGAGGGCCAAGAGGTATGTTCAGTAAAGCTCCAGCGGTTTAAAGTTGATAAAAGAAACATGTTGCTTGGCGTGTCTTCTTCAACTCCCTGAACTCTGACGAGTCCGTGTGTAACGGGTAACATATGATAAGCATCTCTTATCACATAGCACTTAAAATGATATGATTCCCCATTACTTTTTTCCTAAAGCTTGATATTCATTATGTGATAAATGCTCAATATCTCCAGCCATCTAACTGCTGGGAAAATAACTGTTCATTTAACCCCCAGCTATTACTATACAAATTTAGAAACTTCATTATATTATTCTACATAAATCTTATTACTACTTTCAGCTAAAATCCAACTCAAACACATTTCCTAATCTGATTGGCTCTCTTTTATCTCTCTCTATATACAAAATATTCATGATATTTTTGATACCCAGCTGCTGTCTGCCATAATCTGAACATATATTTCTCTGCCAGCTGCTAGAGCAGAGCATTAAATACTCTTCTTGCTTACCAAGATTATGTCACAACACAATGATACCTTAACTAAATCTCTAAAGCTTCATTAACCTTCAACCAACTCTTCTATTACTTGCTAAAAATGTGTTGTAATGGAACCTTACATCAAAAACACAAACACCCAAAAAAGAAAACATTTCCAGCTGATCCCCAGCAGTTTATTCAGCACTTAACACCTGGCTGGAAGTGATATCATCAGCCATTTAATCTTGAAATCCCAACAGCTAGCTGTTATACCCAAAATAGCAAGATACCCTTCAAAGAGATCTTACAATTTTTCAGCCAAATCCAAGAAATAAATGCTGAATGACCTCTCCAACAGTCAGAAATCACCCATCAGAAATCACTCATGATAGCTGTCATAACTTTTCCTAACAGTTGGGACAGCTTTCTGTCACAGCTTTTCCTGACAGCTGGGACAGCCTTTCAGAACAGCTGTGACAGCTGCCCAGCAGCTTGAGCATTACCTTTTTTTCCTCATTTGGCTAAAACCAAAACCAACTAAAGAAATTACATTTCTCTTGCTAAAATACTTTCTTTTTCAGCTACTCTTTCCCCAGCAGCTCTTACCCGAAATAGCAAGAATACCTTAAAGCTAGACATACCATTTTTGGGGCAAATCTCAAGATGGATTCTCTGAAGATTTATTGCTATTTGAGATAGATTTTGGCTGAAATTCTTTGCTAAAATACCCCCTTAAACTCAGCTTTAAAAGAAACCCTTCATCAACACCTCAAAGGGGGAACAAAATGGGAGAAGCACAACTCTCTCATGAACTTACCTACTCTCTCTCCCTCTAATGAAGCTCTAAGCTTCTGAATTTTTAGCTTCCAAAGGAGGAACTAAACTCTTCAGCCTTTAGCTTATAAATGCTCTTCATAAGCCTTCACACATCCTTCAGCAAAAAATCCAAGCAGTAAATTCCAGCAACACTACTAAACACACTACAGCACTATTACCTCTTTTATACTCATTTTCTCACTCTCTATATTCAGAAAATACACTTATCTTACTGTTCCTATCTCCAAATACCAAAATATATCTCCATGCTCTCATCTTACAAAATCTTTCCTTTTGGAAAGCAACCTCTACAACTTCTCCAGCAGTTATAATCTCATATGTTTACTACCTTTAACCTCCATATCTCACATACTTTCGTATATCATACACACTACAAACACTACATCTCACAAAACATCTATATCTTTTACCATCTCTACACTTCTCAAGAGATACCAACACTCATACTAAAAACCCTTCTCATAGAAGGCATAAACTTCCAATACTAAAGCCTTTCTCCTAGAAGGCACTAAGATCTCATATCAAAGCCCTTCTCTTAGAAGGCACAACTACTTCTTACAAAAGCCCTATTTTTAGAAGGCACAATTACTTCTTGCATGAAGCCCTTCTCTTAGAAGGCACAAATACTCTATACAAAAGCCCTTCTCATGGAAGGCAACACTATTTATAACTTCACAACAACTAAAAGAGCATTGTCAAGGGGAAAAGTTATTTAAGTGCATGATAAGAGTAGCAAGCTTAACCAGCCCCTACACACAGCTGGACATACTCTCTCTCCCTCTAGTTGCACCCATTTTTCCTCCTTAATCTTGAAGTTATCATGGCAAACTGCCCCTCTACCACTGGGGTCACTCTGCTGGGATATTATCAATTCGCTGAAGCTGTACCGCTGGGACTGCAAACCATCAGAGATAAGTGACTCTGCTTTTATATCTTTAAATTTACTTCATTGAATACATGATTACTTTACATTTAAATACATATTACTTCATTCCAACTACTATTACAACTATTAAACAAAGCTTAAACTCATTTAAATGCATGATAAGAGGAGCAAACTTAACCAGCCTCTACCGCTGGCATCTTGCTAAAATCTTATTAGCCCACTGATACTACACAGCTGGAGCTATAAACTATACAAAGATAAGTGACTTTGCTCCCATATCTTTAAATTTACGTCATTAAATACATGATCACTTTACCTCTAAATAAATACTACTTTATTTCAACTGTTATTACTACTACTAATCAAAGCTATCATACCAAACGCATACTACATATTTATTCGACCATTATCGTGATTCTTAGACTTTGGTTTTAATGACTTTGTAGGCTTAAAAGTACGCCGGTAGCCGTTGGACCACGTGGCCCAATGTTGAGTTCCAGAGGCAACTCCCCAAAAAGAACTCGGGCCTAATAAGGTCACCCTCCAAAGGACCACATGTGGCTGAGCAACCGAAAAAGGCCCCCGAACAAATAACAACAAAAATAAATCCAACAAAAATAAGACAAGACCAAACAACAACAAGTGAACAAATTATTCAACAAAAAGCCTATTATAAAACAAAAAGATAAAAATTGCTAATCATTCAAATTTTTAACTCGTTCAACCTATTCAATAAAAATAATCTCTAATTTCATTTTTCCTTTAAAAATGATACTAAGAAAAATATTGTAGCTTTGAGTTTTCTTTGATGGTGATAATAGTTATATTCGTTTTGGTTTTGCATCCGCAATAATTTTGTTCTCCTTAGCGACTTGACTCGTAGTTGCAGTAAATATTTAAGTTATTACTTTATTAGATTTTGTATAATTTAAATTTCATAGTGATAACCATAAAAAAAAAAAAAAAAAAAAAAAAATTCCTAGAACCAACATTACTTAAGTAGAGCAGGCTTTGCAAAGGGGTGGTGCTGGCGAATTTTGCTTCTTCTTCAAAGCTGCTGGTTGTACAGAATGAATGAACTTTTGTGATGGGGCCAAGAAATTAAGTCAGAAATTTGAGTGATTTAAACGATAAGTCCAAGAAATTAAGTTAAGACACATGTGGAAATTAACGCATCAATTTTGTTTATTATATCGTCAATCACAATAATTGTTGATTAAGTATTATTATACTTTTGGGTCCATATATATACAAGTACGATTAAATCAGTAGAAGATCTTCTAAAAAAAAGAAGTCAGTAGAAGATCTTTGGGTATTTCGAATGTAAAATGACAACCCAAATTTCGTTTCAGCTTGCTTGTTTGTTTGAGCGTGAAGTCAAGGATTTTGACAAAAAAAAATAGAAGAGAAGGTCATTTCTTGCTTTTCCCATACACGCAGAACAAAATGAATGAACTATTGTAATGGGGCCAAGAAATTAAGTCAGAAACTTGTGTGATTTAAACGATAAGTCCAAGAAATTAAGTTAAGACAATGTGGAAATTAACGCATCAATTTTGTTTATTATATCGTCAATCACAATAATTGTTGATTAAGTATTATTATACTTTTGGGTCCATATATATACAAGTGCGATTAAATCAGTAGAAGATCTTCTAAAAAAAAAAAGTCAGTAGAAGATCTTTGGGTATTTCGAATGTAAAATGACAACCCAAATTTCGTTTCAGCTTGCTTGTTTGTTTGAGCGTGAAGTCAAGGATTTTGACAAAAAAAAAAAATAGAAGAGAAGGTCATTTCTTGCTTTTCCCATACACGCAGAACAAAATGAATGAACTATTGTAATGGGGCCAAGAAATTAAGTCAGAAACTTGTGTGATTTAAACGATAAGTCCAAGAAATTAAGTTAAGACAATGTGGAAATTAACGCATCAATTTTGTTTATTATATCGTCAATCACAATAATTGTTGATTAAGTATTATTATACTTTTGGGTCCATATATATACAAGTGCGATTAAGTCAGTAGAAGATCTTCTAAAAAAAAAAGTCAGTAGAAGATCTTTGGGTATTTCGAATGTAAATTGACAACCCAAATTTCGTTTCAGCTTGCTTGTTTGTTTGAGCGTGAAGTCAAGGATTTTGACAAAGAAAAATAGAAGAGAAGGTCATTTCTTGCTTTTCCCATACACGCAGATCAGGGAACGATTCTGCACATGCCCCGGCAAGATTAGAGAAGGAAATAGAAGGATCAAACGTTGGGCTAGAAACTAGACCACGAATATTAGAACGTATAAAGCAATCAAATCTACCTTTATTATTTTTTTTTTAAAGCTGATGGTTCTATAGAATGGATGAGTTCGTACGATGGATCCAAGAAAGTAAGTTAGAAACCTGTCGAGTTTTTCAATTAACTTCTCAATTTTTTGACTTCTCTCTCAATTTTCTCTACTATATCATAAATCTCAATAATTGTTATTATCATATTATTGGGTCAAGATCCATATTACCTCGTCAGTAAAATGAAATTAATAAAATATCATTTTGTAGGCATAAAATTTCTCTTTTATAAATATAGCCGTTACTATCACTTAAATTATGATCGAAGTATTTCACCTACTCCTTGGTAATACAAACTTTCAAACGTGTACCAATGGGATAGGTGAGTGTCTATGGATAGCAAAAGTTTCTCCCAAGCCCCAAGTATACTTAGGCATGGAGGAAAATTCTCAACATGATAAAAGTATACTTGGCAAAATGGACTGAATAGATGAAAGTGGACCGAATTGGATGAAAGTGAACCGAATTAGATCGAATATTCTAAAATGTTATGTTTATGTGGTTCAAAAGGAACATAACAACAATAAATATTACGCTTTAATTTTAGATATTATAAAGATTCCATTGTCTGTTTTGTATATTAGAACTAACTGAATTGTATTTGTAGTTGAGTTTTCCGCAATAAATGAGTTTGTGTGCAGGCAAGTGTTTCGAGCTTCTTTGAGTGAGTTTGTTAGTGTGTTATAATAAATTTCCAGCGTGCTTATAAATAAGAAGAAAAAAAAAAAAATTCAAACTTGTACCAGACGTGGATGAATGGTGTCAACACATGAAAATAAATCAATTCCAGGTTGATATCGCATCTGACAACTTTATTGTCTAGAGATAATGAATTTTGGAAAATTCTTAGCTAGTCCTGGCAAGGTCAGCCAATAGTCCCAGCCAATAGAGAGAAGACACATCACTAAAAATGTAATAAATCAGTTTACTTGCCACTATTTGCTGCCGTTTCTTTCCATCGCAACGTTGGCAACACTGCAGCTCTGTTTCTATTTCATCTGTCCCAGCCCCTACGGCTATCTCACTGCTTTTAGTTTTTATTTTTCGTTCTTAGCTCAATATTAACTGGGTTAAGTTCTTATTGCCTTACTTTTGTTTTATATTAAATGGGTCAAGCTTTAATCATATTTCTTTGGTAGCACTTTGTTGGAATCTTTAGGTTCGGTAAAACATGAACATGGATTTCAAATTTGATTTATAGTTGAAAACTTTATCGATTGCTAAATATAAGGAATAGTTTTTTTTTTTTTTTTTTTCTTATAAAAAAAGTAGGTTTTGTTTTTGTTTTTGTTTTTGTTGGATTTGATCTAATTAGATAGTTTTTGTAAGTGATTGAATCAAAAGTATTTAGGCAAAACAGCAATCTCCCACATTTTTTTTTTTTGGTGGCATAAAAAGAGTTTGTTGAAATGCTTCATACGGTTTTGGTTTGGTCTAAACTTGTTATGGCTTTGTATCCATGTTTATGTGGAGCTTCTGTTTTTCAATTTTGTGAAATCCGGTGTAGGAGCTTCTCTAAGGGTAAAATATTAATTAATTAAATAATTTATTTTTTTGATAAACTGCAATTTATTGAAAGCTAAGAAAAGGGACAGGGGATAATCAACCTTACAGATGGCTGAAAGGACCGGGAGAAGATTATCCTTATTAAAAAAAAAAAAAAAAAAAAGACAAATCTAAAACTAAAGCAAATCTGGCAACATGTGCTGCAGAGTCGCAAGCTCTCCTAATCAATACAAAAGAAATAGCATGAAAAACTTGGAATGAGAAAGAATATTGGAGACAGGAGCACTAATGGACCAGTCAGCGGCAATATTTTTGTCCGTTAGGGGGTCAAAACATCACTCCGCATCACCCTCGAAGATAACGTGGCTCCAACACTCTCTTTTTGCAATCTCCACAGCCCAAAGCAGAGCCTCAGCCTCAGCTTGGAGGGTGGGGGGGTTGAGTTTTTTGGTTATTCTGGCCCTGATATTAATGACGACACCCTTGTGGTCTCTCACAATGACAGCTAAAGAGGCTTTTGAGGAAGATCGAGCCACGTCTACATTCACTTTAACCCAACTTGTAGGAGGAGGATTCCCTGGAAGTTTGGTTGGACAAGAGATAGGAGGTGAGGGTTCAGCAAGGGCGTAGGAAGATTCCATTGAGCTCTTCTTTAGAGGGAGAAGATTCTTTAGTTGTATGAGTTTTTTTGTTTTGTTTTTCTTTTTCTTTTTTTTTTCTTTTTTTGAGAACTTTTTTTACCATGGCAGAGGGAAAAGAGATTTCAATTGTAAAGACTATAATAGATAGGAAATGCAAAAATGTTAGTGAACCTCTTTTTATCTTTACTTTAGCACGTCATGTTTCTATCTTAATCTACATCTTTGAATCAATTTCTTTCAAGTAGGGAAGAATTATTTTGTACATCTAATGTATTACGCATTCTCACATAAATATGTTGGTTCCATACGCAAGACTTACATGTGGACTGTAGAGTGTTTGGTTGATCAGAAAATGAACTAAATTTGGTCAAAATAGATCTCAATAATCTACAGTAGGCTGTATTAGCAAAGATGGGAGCATATAGAACCCACTCCAAGAATTGATTTATTTCATTTTTTTAGTGAATCTTTTAGAGCATGCTTGCTTGCAACCGGTGCTTATAGAACTCATAAACAAGAAGTTAGCCCAATGAAAATCCTCCCTGCTCCTACCTTTTCGGCACTTTGGCCATTGGCATTGGCATTGTTGAGTGGTTGCAATTGCTGTTTATATGGATATTGATTAAGTAGGCTTTTTAAAAATCTAAAGTTAGTCCATATAAAACTGATAGCCAATGCTTGTGATACTTTCTTGGCTTTTGCTTGGTTTCGGAATTCATAGATCATGAATTTTCTTTGAGCAATCAACCATAATATCAAATACATTCTGTGAGAGGACATACATCTTGTAAATGTCAATATGACAATATCCAGAACAAAGAATAAAGTATATACAGGAACAAATAATAAACTAAAAACTACCTAAAATCTAGGAATTTATTGGCTAAATTCTAATACTAACAGACTACTAACAACTCGCTTGGATAACTAACACTCTGCTTATCGACCTTGCTAGTCATCTGTCCATTCTGTTGCTGCAAGATATTCACATTATTCATGCTAAAGTGATGTTGTTTATCCTCATCATCATTCTTAGCTTGCCTAGGGTACCCTTGTTGAATGCCAATGCTTGTTTGAATCATAACAGAAGCGTGCCACTTAGTCCAACAACTTCACTTAATAGATTGAGAGGGTATAGTGCAGTAGCTGCAACCATGTTGAAGCCTCCAACATCAAGTCATTAAAATCACAAAACAAAGAGAAGTTGCACCTCACAAAGACAGAGTTATGTAACCAGGGTGGTACTGGTATTATGACACCAAATGGGTTTGCAAATTAATCCATTGTGTTCCTCATAGCATTAGAGAGTGTAAATTAGTCTTCAAGAAGATCTATAGAGTAAAACGCAATCAAAACCAAAATGACAAAAGAAAAGTGAATATTGTAGTTTTTTTACATGATATAAGACAAAATAAACTAATTTTTGTTTGAGAAATAAACTATTCAATACATCGGATTTCACAATTTAAAAAAAAAAAAAATATTGAGACAAACAAAAACTCTATGAAGCATTTCAACAAACACTTTCTATGCCCTAGGGAAAAAAAAAAAAAAAAAAATTCTGTGGGAGATTGACTCTTTGCCAAAATCTAGTACTTTTGATCCCAGCCACTTCCAAAAGCTATCTAATCGGATCAAATCCAACAAAGACTAAAACATTTTTTTTTTTTTTTTTGGTATATAGGAAGAAAAAACTAAAACTATTCCCCATATTTAATAATGAATAAAGTTAAACTATAAATCAAATCTGAAATCTATTTTCATGCTTTACAGAACCTAAGATTTCAACAAAGTGCCACTAAAGGAACACAATTAAAGCTTGACCCATTTAGTATAAAACAAAAGAAACCCAACAAGAACTTAACCAAGATAATACTAAAAAAAAAAAAAAAAAAAAATTTAAATTTACCAATAAAATAATTAAAAGATTTATCACCTGGGTGGCTCACATTCAAGGTCAAAAACCAAAATTTATATGATGAAAATGGCCGTGAGATAGATAAAGAAAACTAAAATATTTATAGTGATCCAAATGGAGAAAACACACAACTTTGTGGTACAACTCATAAGATCAAAGGTTTTACATATTATTTTCATATTACATATGAATTGATATTATTTATCATAGAACACCATGCAAGTTATGCATATGCTTGAGTTGCAAGGCAAGGAGTAAGACTGACTTCTAATGGGGTGGTTTTTTGGTTGGAAAGTCCAACTTTCTCAGTCATGTCCACTGGTTCATTAGATGGGGTTGCAATTTCGAAAGCGTGCAACAAGGTAGCTAGTGTGAGTTGTGTAACTTGTAGAGCAAATGAAATCCCAGGGCACATTCTTCTACCACTTCCAAGTGGTATCAACTCAAAATGTTGGCCCTTAACATCAACATCCTTGTGAGTTGTAAGGCAGGGGCGGCTCCAAGACCAACCCGGGGGGTTCAAATGAACCCCCTGACCTGGTCCTAAAAAAATAAATTATATATAATTTTTTTTTACCCCTACAATAAAAATTTGAAAATCCTAACTTTAAATTTTTTGTTAAACTCAATTGAAAAAAGTTTAAACATGATCCTTAGTTTTTCTCTATGTTTGATTTGTATTTATATTTTCTTAAATTTTTTCTATGTCTGATCAAGTATTTTGATAAGTGCGCTACACATTTGCAAGTCTAAGAAATCTTTTACTGTTTACTCTAACTCCGAGAGAGTGACAACGTGCATATTTAAAAAACCATATACTTCAAAAGCAAAATTTTATTACTGGAGTATTATTTTTCTTCGTTTCACACTTACTCCTAGGCCCAGCTCTACTCCTAAGTGTGTTACTATTCTTATTTATTTAATATTTTTTTATTCAATTGATATAACTTATAAATATAAATTATATAATAAGTTATTATTAATTTGATAAAACTATATAATTAATTTTTGAATTCTATTCGTTTACGCATCCAATGATTGTTGTCTTAACGATCTTTCGAATGTTAATATTTTTAAGATTATTATACAATATAGTTGTGTTGTATATAACGTGAAAGTTATATACATAGAAAAAAAAAACAAAAAAATAATCATTTTATTATTTACTCACGCCTCCCCGGCAATAAATTCATGGTTCCGCCATTATTGACCCCCTTAAATAAAAATTCTAGAGCCGCCACTGTTGTAAGGAATCTTTCAGGTCGAAATTTAGTTGAATTCACCCACACACTTGGGTCTCAATGGAGTTTTTGAACATTAACAAGAAGTCATGTACCTATTGGGATGTTAAAGCCAGCCGAAGTACAGTCTTCCAAGGACTCATGTGGCACTAAGAGTGGTCCAGCAGGGTATAAACGCATTGTTTCTTGAAGGATAGCTAGGAGATACTCCAAAATTTTCACATCTGATTCATTCACTTGCCTTTCTCTACCAACCTGGATGTCTAATTCTTGTTTAGCTTTCTTTAGAGCTTTACGGTTGTTGAGAAGTAAAGAGAGAGCCCATGTCAATGTTACTATTGTTGTATCTACGGCCGCTAAGATAAGGGTCTGCAAAAGTAATGTACTTGGAATAAGATGAATTAATAAGTGGCTTGTACGCCGATTGTTTTAATGCAACCATTATGTGAAGATAATTTTCACATTTTTCAACATTTGGTAGTTTTAAAAAAAATGAGTCAAAGGGAAACTATTTCTTAACTTTTTTTTTATTTAACTTAGCATGAGATTGCGTTATTTTCCTCTAAAACTTTCTAGAAAACAACTCTGTTTTACACGAAACTAAAAAGAAAGTCATGAGAGAGTTTTTCAATTCATTTTAAGGTCACTACCCAATATAGGAAAATGAATTTTTTTTAAAAATTATTTTTGGAAAACAATTTATTTTCCAAAAAATATTACTTCGAAACAAACAAAGAGAGAGCTTTTTACATTGATGATTTTAAGTTAAAACTAATTTGGGTGGTATGTGCAAGACATGTGTTGCCCCTTGAGTGAGAAAAATAAAATAGAAATTTTATTCGAAGAAGTATGAAACCACATAAACTTATAATAATTATATAACATATGAATATCTATTTGACATGATAGTTTCTTAAAACCTATTTGCTAAAGATAATATCTACTCACTAAAAACTTCTAAGAATGATAATGAATATCATCGTCTTACAATAATAAGCAATTGATTGAGTTTTGCTAAAGCATTGTCACAATATTTAAATTATCACAACGATTGATGTCATATGCTACAATATAATTGAAGGTCTTCATATAAAAACTTACAATTATCGACAATGAAGATTTTGTTATTGATATTTCCTTTTATCATCTTACATTTTATGAGTTTAGTTACGATGTTTTACTTAGGCATGTGCTAGTGAAGTTTCAATTATATAAAATTATAAGTCTAGAAGATTTAAACCTAGTAAATCAAAGTTCTTTAGGTAACAAATAAAGCACCCTACATCACCATTCCAACTTTCCAAGTATGACTACCACATAAAACTCAAAATATACGAAGAAAATTTTTGAGATATTAAAATTTAGTGGAGGTATTTTAGACATTATGCAATGAAATATTCTAAGAATCGATCATAAGACTTCTTTATAGTTTAACTGAGAGAGTAACAATAAGAGGTATTTGTCCGATTTTAGAAATTAGGGAGGATGAAACTACCCCCATACATAAAGGGGCCATTTTTTGGGTATAAAATTAGTTTTTTTTTTTTAAATATAAAAAACCCAAAGAAAAAGTACACCTAAGAAAATGAGCATGAAACAGTGAATTTTGGTTCCCCAAATTTTACTAAATAAAAAAAAAAGTCTAGGAACATAATAAAATGTTACAACATTTTCATAATACATTTATTTTCAACTCTGGTGGATCCTAGTCTGATATTTCATTTTAATTTTTTTTAACCTATAAAGAACTTAAACCTCAAATAGTTGTGAAAATATTATAATAACAACAAAAATGTCACGTCAGTTTTTCAATACAATATCTTTATTTTTAGTTTTGGTTGGACCCAGCCTCATATTTTATTATTTTATTTTATTTTGACCTATAAAAAATTGACACATCTACAATTATAAAAATATTGTATCAACTTTTTGTAGAGAAGTGTTACGTTTACAATAATTTGACAACAAATTATATGTGGTAAGTTGTTATTAATTTTAATTTAAACTTACTATTGAAATTACTTTTATAATAACCTAACATTTATGATTTATTATAAAAATGTTGTGAATATATATATATATATATATATATATATATATATATATTTGGTTGTATCTATATAACAACCCCAAACCAAAATATGCATATAAACATTACCAAAAATAAGCTCAAAACAAACTGGGCGTAATTGAAAAAAATAAAAACAAAAGAACCAAAGCCATCTCACCAAATTGACCAAACCATAGCCTGTATAGAAAGTATGAAATGGTGCATTTTTTTAGTATCGTGAACCTAATCTAAATGTATATGTGTATGAAACTCCCTCTTAGAGACTTGAACTCTGACCCTTATCCCCCCACACCCTACAAGCACTTATACTTGTAGAGTGACCATCGCACCAAGGGTGTGCGGTGGTGAATCTTTTATATAGTTAATACAAAAAGAAATAGATATAACTCAACAACTGAATTTCATAGTAATTGTAAAATAAGGAAAAAAAAATTCAAAAGTTTCAAAACGTGATTCTAACTCCACAAGTCGACATCCACAATAAGATGTGTGAATCAGTTTTACTATTCTATATTCTTAGGATCCAAAATGTCGCCCTAAATCACTCCAAAAAAAAATGTCGCCCTAAGCTTTGACAATTTTCAGTAACATGTGGTAGACGATTTCTTCTTCTCGGGCGATTTAGTTGAATAACTTATTTGAAAGGTTGATATTGAACCCGCCGATTTTGATTCTTTGAATGTACTCATAGATCATTTATAAAATAGCTAAAGAAATAGTAGCTTATTTGAAAGGTTGGTATTGAACCACCGATTTTGAATGAAGTCATCGATTTTGATAATTTCATGATTATCAAAAATACAAAAATACAAAAAAAAAAAAGAATCAAATTTCATTGTTACTTTCAATTCTTGGGAGTTGGGATCACATATGGCTTCTCAAAGGATTTCTTGGAGGGTTCAAATAGCTCTTAAAAAATACTACGTTTACCAATGCATATTTGATACTCCCTTCGTCTTACTTTTTTTATCTTCTATTTCATTTTGAGATATCTCAAAATACTGTCCTGTTTTTAAAAATAAAAATCATTAATTTACTAATGTTCTTATTATACTCCTATTAATTTACTAATTCAATTCTTTGATAAATTTTTTTAAGGATAGTTTTGGAAACTTATACATTTTTAAAAGGTAGACAAGAGAATAAATGATATTCCCTTAAAAAATTTAACTTTTCAAATAGGACAAAAAAAGTGGGACGGAGAGAGTACTAGAGATTGTGACCTATATTTTATTTCAAATAAGGAAATATTCTTATTCACTGGTTAATATATACTCTGTATTTACTAACTTGCAGTATTTATAATTTCACCCATCTTATTCACAATTTTTAAATACATTTACACATAACATGTGAAATACTTAATATATAAAAATGATGTACACATAAGAATATGCAATAAACAGTACCATATTCAATATTTAGCAAGGTTTCTAATGGTGTAGAATGCAAGGGAGTCAATTTTGTATTAGAGTGTGTTTTAGTTTAACTATGAGAACAATATATTTTATATCGTTTTAGAGTTACTGCTATATATGTGTTTCAGTTTAATAAATGAAAATTTGCTATAATAAATGTTTTGTAAAATGCAAAATATACTACAAATTTTACAACATAAAATTTATAAATTGATAAGATAATAAAAGTAACTAGTAAATTACTATAACAAAATAAATAAATATCAAAATTTATTTGTATGATCGGTAATGTAAAGACACAAATCACCGGATGGGCCTACAAGCAAAAGAAACTGAGACCCATGACGTAAACAGTATCCTTAAAATGAATTTGTAGAGAGAGTGGGCCGAGAAAACTTGATTGAAAGCGAGTGGATTGATGGCCCAAGTATAGTTATGACCAGACTAACATAAATGAAGTATTGAGATGGCACAGGGTTCTTCTCGGCTTAGTCCGAGGAGTGAGCTTAGGCAACTGTTCTGAGTACTTGTATCTTTCTCTTTCTCGTTCTCTTCTTCAATGACTTCCCTCTTTCTCCTCATTGTTCGATGCCCTCTCTCTCTGCTTCCTGCTCTATTTATAGGCCAATTTGACTCACGTGTCAGTTAGGTGATTCTCCTTTGATACTTGTCCCATTAACCTTCACTGGAAGTTTCCACACGACAGCTGTAAAGGGTGAAGGTCACTGTTCAGATGTCTTTTCTCCATTAATGTGGCCAGGAGATTAGCTGCAGGGTTATAAATGCGGTGGCAGCAGCCTTTCACATAATATCTCTTTGCTGCCACCTATCCTCTTTGCCTACATAAATCAGTAGGTTCTCCAGCAATGATAGGATCAATGCTGGGGCATTCATCTAGATCGTCTCCCTGATCATTCGACCAGGCAGTGCTCCTTAGACCACTCTTCTCTTCCTTCATACAAGTTATATTTCAGAGAGGAGTTAAACCAGGTACTTTTCTCATAACTTATTGTCCTCGGACGGACAGGTCCCCTCGGACAGGCTCACGGCCCACTATCTGGAATTGCGCCTTTTACCCCTACAATAGCTCCTTAAAATTCCGTTTTTCTCTCTTATCCGAGGAGAAGGACGGGATTTTGACTTCTCCAATGGTCAAATTTTCAAACTTTTTTAACTTATCCACGTGGAGGCGCCCCTCCGCGTGTCGCACAAACGTTACCGACGCTTTGAAAATTGCAACGCATTATTTATTGCTCTAGGTGGCACTCTGTCTCCCTTATCAGCGGTAAGATGCAGATCCTATGGCTGTGATTTCTTTACGAAATTTCGAGCGGGATAACTCCCACTCACTTTCATTCCACGTATAAAAGGTTGTGAGGGAGTTATCTCTCCCACTTTACATCTGCTTAAGTTGTCTCAAGACCTTTAGCGCTCTAGCTTTCAAGATCTCCCTTAACTTAACAATCCCTAGAGCCCTTTTTCAATGAAAATTTTAGATTTCTACGAAGATACTGAGACAGTAACCCCGGCCGTTCTTGTAAGTTCTTGGTTTCTTAACTATTTCCTCCTCAGCTGAGCTTCTCGGCCCACTTGTCTTTGTCTTTCCTCACCTTAAGGCACCTTCCTAGTATTCTTTTGCACATCTAAATGGGTAGGTTTAAGGATCTAGTTGATTCACCTATTGTCATAGAGCTTTGTAAGGCAAAATACCATATACCCGAGGGGGTTAATCTCCGATACTACCCACTGAAAAATATCTTGACCAATAGGAAGATCGGCGAAGTGATCATTCCTATAATCGCCTTTCTAGAGGGGGGAATGACTATTCCTATGGCCACTGTTACTCGGGATTACCTTAGGAACCATAGGTTATGCCCGCACCAATGCGCTCCCAACCTATTTAGGGTTTTGGGTTACGTAGACGCCCTCAACCAAATGATGGGCCTACGCCTCACCTGGCATGACGTCGTACATATGTACGAATATCACTCTCAGGCCGAAAGGGGGTATTACCTAAAATCCAGGTCCCCAATAGTGAAAATGCTTGCATGTCTTCCCAAATCCAATAAGAGGATGAAGGACGACTACGTCATCGTCTCTGGGGCGTGGCATGACGGCCAACATTGTTCGACCAAGGAAGGGGAGCCAGGTGGGGTATTTTAGGACTAGGTTAAGTTAGCATAGAATTTGCACTTTAGGTTTCATCTCACTTTGTTGTTTAATTATTCGATTATGAGACTATATGACTAACTCCATGTTTCTCGGCTGTGACTGCAGATAGAAAATTTGTTGCTCCCAGACTTAGCCTCGTGAACGTAACGGGCTTGAATAAGCTACTACGATCCGAGGTGTTTGTGCACTCAGACGGCCAATTGCGCGCCGTTCATCTTATACTGGACTTCATTCCACTATCAGATAAATTCCAAGACGTTGGAAACGCAATCCGAGCAGGGCACAAGAGGATCTATAGGCTTGACGTCTCTCGGCTAGGCTTTTTGTCCAAGAAAGACCTTCCCCCTGTTGAGTGACCGCTTCATCAGACGACTCTTCAGCCAGCGATTCAAAGGGAAGAGACCGCTTCCTCTCGGCTATCCTTAGAGATCAAGATAGATCAATTCCACTTCGCCGACGAGGAGGAAGTGCAGGCTAAATATCGGAATATCCCAGTGTCAGAAAGTACCGAGGAGGAGGAAGACGAGATGCCTCTGAAGCCAAGGGCTGGGTTGAGAGATCTTATTGCTGGGAGGAGCAAAGGTGCAACCTCCAAGGAAGCGCCTAAAGAGAAAGCCACCGATAAACTCCCTTTACCTCCTCCCCTTCCTGCAACCGAGATCAGTCTTCTTCCAATGCCCGATCTGAAGAAGAAGAGGAAGGTCGTGGACCTGGACACTAAGGAGGGTGAAGTGCCCCCTCCACAACAGAAGGGGCCAAAGCAACAGAAGGGTGGGAGAGATGATAGAAGGGTCTCCTCATCCGAGCACAGGGGTGATGCCCACGCCAAGGACGTTCAACAACCACCAGCCTGGGCCCCACGGCTGGATTTGGATAGCACCACAATCCCCTTAATTGCTTCTATCAAGAAATTTCAAAAAGGGCGCTTGGATTACATTGCCGAGGCCTTGGAGCGCCCTCTACTCTTGCCTCGAGACATAGAGGCAGTAAGGTCTTGGAGGTAGTCCGTCCTGTTCATGTCTCTGAAAAGAGACTTAGCCATGGTGAGTTTCTAATTCCTTATTCATAAATTGGAGTTACTTAAAAACTGTGTGTTTCACTTTCGTGTATTGCGACATAATTTTATCGTCTTTCTCGTGTAGCTCACCCAACAAGTTTACGTAGCTGAAGATTGGGTCAAGGATGCCCGCAACCAGGCTAGGGCTAAGGCCCAATCTCGTCTGGACATAGAGAAGGAGTTGGGTGTCATAAAGCACGAGAAGTAAGAGTTAGCTAAAAAGCTAATTGTCGAGGAGAGGGAGAGGAGGAGCCCCGAGGCTGGCCTAAAGAATGCCCAGGACCAGCGGAAGAAATTGTACACAACTGAGATAGAGCTGGCCACTCAGAAACAACTGGTCCTGGAACTCAAGGCCACCCTTGAGAACGCCGAGAAGGCCGAGAGGGAGGCTCGGGAGGCTTTGGAAGCAGCCGAGGCCGAGAAGAATGCCGAATACATCCGCGGCATAGAGGAGACGGAGATAAGGCTCGCAGAAGAGGTCTCCGAGGTGTGCAGGGATTATTTCAAGTTCACTTGGGAAGAAGCCCTGAACCTTACAGGAGTCCCGGTCGACTCGGAACTCAGGCAGCCCGGAAGGATATATTTTCATCCTTATATTAGCGTGGTCCCGTCTGACCCTGCGCCTTTATCAACCCAAGCTCCGGAGCGATCAGATCGAGCACTTGTTCCTCTCGAAGCCAAACAAGATGTTCAGAATGAAAAGGTGGCTCTGCAGGAAAGCGTGGATGTGGGCATTTCTTCTAAGGCCACGGATGCTTCCAAGGCCAATGAGACTGCACCCACAGAGACCAGAGCGGGATCCCTTGAGGCCGAGCCGAGCAGACCAGACAGCCTTCCTCTTCCAGCTACCCAGATTTAGGATTAGGGTTGTGTTTTTTTGTAGTTGTTGTTTGTTGCATTGTTGTTGTCTTTTTTTTTTTTTTTTTTATATTCTTGTAACAGCATTTTGTACGCTGGGCTAATGTACTTCAACTTTTTTGATCAATGAGAATATCTGCATTCGTCTTTAATTAGTCTCGATTCCATCTATTTACTTCCTTTGCGTTGTAGTTCTTAAATCTGTGAGAATTTTAGGTCCACGGACTAAAACAATAATAGAAACAAATCTCTGTTCGTACAGAATGACGGGGGTAGCATGAACGTGGCAACAGTACCCCGAGACCAATGATAAAAGTCTTAGTAATTATACCGAAATTATTCACTTAGCTCAATTTTGTCTTAACAAATGGAGTGGATTTACATGAATGAGAATACCAATTTGCTCAAAATGTGTAGTCCGAGGGAATGTGCAAAACTAAGTTCCTACTGAATACTCGGTGATACGTATTAGAGGGTGAGCTTGCTCGGTAAGTTTGATCCGAGGGGTTAGGCATGATTGAGGTGTTATCTAACACTAGGTAAAACAAACTAGAGTGGTAATTTACCTAAGGTATGTGGTCCGAGGGACCAGGCATGACCAAGGTTTTGTTTAACACTTAGTGAAATGAACTAGAGTGGTAATTTACCCAAGGTATGTGGTCCGAGGGACCAGGCATGACCAAGGTTCTGTTTAACAGTTAGTAAAATGAGCAATATGATAAACCTTAATGCAAGAATAGAAACTTTTATTAATAATAATACATTTTTAGGTTATTTACATTCCAGGAATGTGGTACAGCTCTTTCATCCAAATCCTCTAAGTAAAACGCTCCTATTCCAACTACGGATAGGATACGATAAGGACCTTCCCAATTGGGCCCCAATTTTCCCCAGGCTGGGTTCTTCGCAGTACCCACAACTTTTTGCAAAACCAAATCTCCCGGTGCGAGTGGTCTGAGCTTGACATTAGCATCATACCTCTGCTTGAGCTTGTGTTGATAGTAGGTTAGCTGAACCACAGCATTTTCTCTTCGCTCGGCGACCAGATCCAAATTATTCTTTAGCAATCTGTCATTGTTGGCCGAGGTAAAAGAACTTGTTCTAAGTGTGGGGAATCCGGTTTCTATGGGAATAATAGCTTCAGCACCGTACGTCATTGCAAAGGGGGTCTCCCCCGTAAATCTCCAAGGAGTGGTTTTGTAAGTCTAGAGAACATGTGGTAATTCTTCCACCCACTTCCCTTTAGTATCATCCAGCCTTTTCTTCAGATCGCTTACTATGACTTTGTTGACTGCTTTAGCCTGGCCGTTTCCTTGAGGGTACGTGAGGGTGGAGTACCTGTTCGTAATACCTAACCCACAGCAAAATCTCCTAAATGCTTTACTATCAAATTGAAGACCATTATCCGAGATGAGAGTGTGTGGTACTCCGAACCGAATGACAATATTCTTCCATATAAACTTCTGGACATCTACATCCTTGATGTTTGCCAATGGCTCGGCTTCAACCCACTTAGTGAAATAGTCTGTACCAACGACCAGGTATTTCTTACTCCCGGCTACTTTAGGGAAGGGGCCTACAATGTCCAAACCCCACTGAGCGAAAGGCCACGGACTGGATAAAGGATTCAGAACTCCCTCTGGCTGATGTATGTTCGGCGCAAACCTCTAGCATTGATCACACTTTCTCACGTACTTCTGTGATTCCCTTTGCATGTTCAACCACCAATATCCCTGAGTTAGGGCTCTGTGAGCTAGAGACCTGCCTCCTGTGTGGCTGTCACAAATTCCTTCGTGCAGCTCTTCAAGGAGCAACTTTGTGGCCTCAGGGTGTACACACAATAAGTAGGGCCCGGAGAAAGAGCGTTTGTATAGCTTATTGTCTCTTGAGAGCCAGAACCGAGGAGCTTTCCTTCACACCTTGTCAACTTTGGCCTTGTCTGGCGGTAGGACATCATCCCTGAGGTAGGTCACCATAGGGTCCATCCAGTTTGGTCCCGCTCTAACTTGACATATACTGGGCCCTTCCTCCTCCTCAGCATGCTTATGTACATCTTCCACCAAGATAAGCCGGAGTAATCCTTGAGCCAAGGAGGTTGCAAGAGTGGCCAAGGAGTTCGCGTGCGTGTTCCCACTCCGAGGAATATGTTGCAAACTAAACGACTTGAACTGTGATTGCAGTTGCTTGACATGTTTTAGATACTTTTGCATTCTTTCATCGCGCGCTTCTAGCTCTCCCCTGACTTGGCTGATAACTAGTGCTGAGTCCGAGAATACCTCCACGATGTTCCCACCCATTCTTCTGATCATAGCCATTCCGACCAACAGCGCTTCGTACTTAGCTTCATTATTAGTAGCCGAGAATTTAGTCTGAGGGATTTTTCGATAACAACATTCTCAGGAGATATCAAAACTAGCCCCACTCTTGAGCCTCTCTGATTGGTCGCATCGTCTGCATACAATTTCCAGGGTAGGGATCCTTGCACGGACACTAGGCCAACTGAATTTCCATCCATGTGCATCTTCTCGGCGCTTTCTTCCAACACAGGCTCAGTAAACTCGGCCACCAGGTCGGCCAGTATTTGCCCCTTAACCAAGGTGTGGGGCATGTACTTTATATCGAAGGCCCCTAGTATTGTACCCCACTTTGCAATTTTTTCTGTATAATCTGCACTCCGAAGCAGTGACCTGAGTGGGAGTTAGGTAAGGACCACAACCATGTGCGATTGGAAAAAGTGAGGAAGTTTGCGAGTGGCGTGAACAACTGCGAAGATGGCCTTTTCCAATGGCAAGTAACGGATTTCGGCCTCATGCAGAGATTTACTCACGTAGTAAACAGATTTCTGAACTCCATTGTCGACCCGAATAAGTACCAGACTCACTGCATGGAGGGCTATAGCGATATAGGCAAACAGAACTTCATCTGTAGTGGGGTTAGACATGATGGGGGGTCGAGATAAGTATTCCTTCAGCTACTGGAAAGCCAGAATACACTCTTCAGTCCATTCAAACCCCTTCCATTTATTCAATAGCTGGAAGAAAGGCCGACACCTTTCTGCCGACTTAGAGACGAATCAATTAAGAGCAGCTGTCAACCCTGTCAATTTCTGAACCTCTCTAAGATTCCGAGGAGGCTCATATTGTTGATCGCCTTTATCTGGTCAGGGTTAACCTCGATTCCGCGATGGGTGACCATATAACCCAGAAACTTTCCTGATCCGACGCCGAAAGAGCATTTTAAAGCATTGAGCTTCAACCTATGTTTCCTTAGGATTTCAAAGATGCTCCCAAGGTCGCTGACATGCTCAGATTCCATCTTACTCTTGACCACCATGTCATCAATGTAAATCTCAATACATTTCCCCAGCTGTGGTTTGAACATTTTTGTCATCATTCTCTTGTAGGTGGAGCCTGCATTCTTCAAACCAAATGGCATTACCTTGTAGTGGTAGTTCCCAATGGGAGTGACGAATGCCGTATTTTCTTGATCATCTAAAGCTAAGGGAATTTGGTGGTACCCTTGAAAGGCGTCCAAGAAGCTCATTCGCGGATGCCCCATAGTGGCATCCACTAGCTGATCAATCCGAGGCATGGGGAAGGGATCCTTCGGACAGGCATTGTTCAAGTCTGTGAAATCCACACATACCCGCCATTTCCCATTCTTCTTCTTCACCACCACTGTATTGGCCAGCCATTCTGGATAGAACACCTCCTTAATAGCCCCTGCCTGCTTGAGCTTGTTCACCTCCTCCCTTACGGTGGCGGAATGCTCTTTGGATGAGCGCCGAGGTGGCTGCTTCTTGGGTAGGACAGCTGGGCTTACGTTTAGGTGATGGCAGATAAACTCTGGATCTAACCCTGGGGTCTCGTAAGAGTTCCAGGCAAACAAGTCGATGTTTCTTCTAAGGAATGCCAGCAGCTCTTCCTTATCTCGAGGGGGCAACTGAGCCCCGACCTAGAAGAACCTCTCTAGGTCTCCGTCGATGACAAATTTCTCCAACCTCTCACACTTCTCCTCATCCAAGTCCACGACATTAAGCGGAATCGGGATTTCTGATTGCTACGAGTCTCTGCCCAAGGTGGTGGTTGGCCCGGCAACAGACTGATGCGTAATGGCAGTTATGAGGCATTGTCTTGCCATAGATTGGCTTCCTACAATCTCCTCTACTCGTCCATTAGATGGGAATTTAACCTTTAGGTGCAAGGTTGACGAAACAGCCCATAGGGCGTGAGGCCACGGTCTGGCTACAATGGCCATATAAGGAGAGTATGCGTCCACTACAATGAAGTCCACCTCGACTACCTCGGACCCTGCTTGTACAGGTAGCCTGATCTAACCCTTGGGGATGACGGTTTTCCCATCAAAGTTGACCAGAGGTGAGTCATACGCTGTCAGATCTTCAAGTCGTAATCCTAGCCCGTTTTATTTCTCGATTTGGGTCCTCGGCAGATGTCCTGGAGACGGACATCACTCTAGAGGGGCAGGATCCCGTTCTTTCGGGTGCTTCAAAGATGACGTTGATCGTGCCCAAGGGAGGCCTTGACGAGGCGGTCCTGGAAGCCCCTGACCTGCCGAGGTCTCCCTGACCATTGGGGCGGTGCACAAACTGCTGTAGCTTTCCTTCCTTCACAAGCTGTTCTAGGTGACTTCTTAGAGTCCAGCAATCCTCTGTGGTATGCCCTCGTTCCTGATTATATTGGCAGTGGAGGCTCTGATTGTGTTACGTGGGGTCTCCCCCCATCTTGTTCGGCCATCTGAAATATGGCTCGTTCTGAATTTTCTCGAGAATCTGGTGGATTGGCTCTCAGAACGCGGCATGGATTGCCTGCGATGTAACAGACCTGGACTGCACACTATAGTCCCTCCGTGGCTTGCTGTTGCTGTACCGATCCGACCTGAAATCCCTCCTCTCCTGAGGGATAACCTTGGCTTTTCCCTTTCCAAGCAGTTGATCTTCCTCCACCCGCTTGTACTCATCGATGCGGTCCATTAATCGGTGCACGCTTCTCACTGGCTTTTTGGTTAGTGATTTCCTCAGATCATGCTCAGCTGGCAAGCCGACCTTGAAAGTTCTCATAGCCATATTGTCGAAACTCCCTTCAATCTCGTTAAACATTTCCCAGTACCTATCCGAGTACGTTTTCAGCGTCTCCCCTTCTCGCATAGACATGGACAGTAAAGAATCTAATGGCCGAGGGACCCTAGTGTTCGTAACGAACCGAGAGCAAAAGGCCTTAGTGAGCGCTCGAAAGGATCCAATAGAATTGGCAGCAAGGCCATTGAACTATCTCATGGCTACGGGTCCCAAATTGGAGGGGAACACCTTACACATAAGAGTCTCGTTCTGGGAGTGGACAGCCATTTCTGGTTGAAATGGCTCACGTGTTCCACAGGATCGGTCCATCCATTATATGCAGTGAAAATGGGATGAGTAAAACGCCGAGGAAGGCTTCCTCCTTCGATTCTACGTGTGAAGGGCGATTTAGAAATCTGGTTAAGTGTCATATTCATTGCATCATTCCCTACACTTCTTGAGGACGTGCTTCTACCCCTGTAGCCGTGGTAATGCTTTTCCTCATGAGAGTAGGATTCACTATGGGGCGTATGCGACCGAGGTCCATAGTCATCATCTTTATCATCCCCAGAAGAATTATCGGTGATGGACGGACTGCTGGATGGACTGCGCCTCCTTCACGCACGGTGCAGCTTCTCTTTCAAATGATCAATCTTACGTTGCATCTTCCTAGTAGCGTCTTGGTAAGACCCATCTTCCTCGTTTCGACGTCGACTTCTTCCTGTGTGTATGGTATGCACGCTCCCTTCACGGTCCCTTTCACGCTCAAGGTGCACAAAGTGATCAGGATGCTGGGAGCCATCCGACTCCGCCCTGTTAGGACCTGATCCAATTATGGTTCAAGCCTCAACTCACCGACACAACAGTTAACTTCCCACAGATGGCACCAATTGTAAGGACATAAATCACCGGATGGGCCTACAAGCAAAAGAAACTGAGGCCCATGACGTAAACAGTATCCTCGGAATGAATTTGTAGAGAGAGTGGGCCGAGAAAACTTGATTGAAAGCGAGTGGGTTGATGGCCCAAGTATAGTTATGACCAGACTAACATAAATGAAGTATTGAGATGGCACAGGGTTCTTCTCGGCTTAGTCCGAAGAGTGAGCTTAGGCAACTATTCTGAGTACTTGTATCTTTCTTTTTCTTGTTCTCTTCTTCAATGACTTCCCTCTTTCTCCTCATTGTTCAATGCCCTGTCTCTGTGCTTCCTGCTCTATTTATAGGCCAATTTGCCTCATGCGTCAGTTGGGTGATTCTCCTTTAATACTTGTCCCATCAACTTTCACTGGAAGTTTTCACATGGCAGCTGTAAAGGGTGAAGGTCACTGTTCAGATGTCTTTTCCCCATTAATGTGGCCAGGAGGTTAGCTGCAGGGTTATAAATGCGGTAGCAGTAGCCTTTCACGTAATATCTCTTTGCTACCACCTGTCCTCTTTGCCTACATAAATCAGGAGGTTCTCCAGCAATGATAGGATCAATGCTGGGGCATTCATCTAGATCGTCCCTCTGATCATCCGACCAGGCAATGCTTCTCGGACCACTCTTCTCCTCCTTCATACAAGTTATATTTCAGAGAGGAGTTAAACCAAGTACTTTTCTCATAACTTATTTTCCTTGGACGGATAGGTTCCCTCGGACAGGCTTGCGGTCCACTGTTTGGAATTGGGCCTTTTACTCCTATAATAACATATATATATATATATATATATATATATATATATATAACCAAAACTTCTAAAACTCTCACAATTTTCCACATAATCATTTTAATTTAAAAAAAAATTTTAATTTTTAAAACTAAATAGTGAGAGAGTCCTAATAGGATTCTCTCTCTCTCTCTCTCTCTCTCTCTCTCTCTCTCTCTCTCTCTCTCTCTCTTTTCCTCATTAATTTAATTTATAAAAAAAATAATTTTTTAAACTAAATAGTGAGAGAGTCCTAATAGGAGTCTCTATCTTTTTTTTCCTTAATCCTAAAGTTTTTTTTTTTAATTTTTTAGGTGAGTCTTTTCTAAAAAAAAAAAAAAAAAAAAACCTAAAGTGAGTCCTTTAAAAAAAAAAAAAATTCTAACACGAGGTCTAATTAAAAAAAATATAATTGTTTTTTTAATCGTAATTCTAACATAAGTCTCTCAAAAAGTCAAAATTTTCTGTTTTATATTATATATAGATAATAATAATGATGTGACAAGCTCTAAGAATATGAGAATGCAATTTGTAAATCTACTATCAAGATAACATTGATTAGATTGGCAGTGGATAATAGATTTAATTGCAGTTGAGTATTATGTGAAGTCATTACCACAGAATAGCCCACGTCGAAATATGTTATGTAAAACCAATGATATGAAAGAAAAAAAAAATTTTCTAAATCATTATATTGAACAAAAAATTACTTATTTTCATTCATTTTCAAGTAGTACATTTTTAAAAGTTAAATCATAAACCTTTAAGTAAAATAAGTACTTTTAATTTTTATTTAACTATCCCATGCATCGCACGGGTTGGCGACTAGTATATATATAAATCGAAACCTTTGAAACTTCCACAATTTTCCACATCATCATTTTAATTTATATATTTTTTTTAATTTTTAAAACTAAATAGTAAGAGAGTCCTAACATGTGTCTCTCTCTCTTTTTTCCTCATCATATTAATTTATAAAAAATTTTAATTTTTAAAACTAAATAGTGAGAGAATCCTAATAGGAGTCTCTCTCTCTCTCTCTCTCTCTCTCACTCTCTCTCTCTCTCTTAATCCTAAAGTTTTTTTTTTATGTGAGTTTTTTTTAACCTAAAGTGAGTCCTTTAAAAATAAAAAAAATCTAACGTGAGGTCTAATTAAAAAAAATTATTTTTTAATCCTAATTTTAATGTAAGTCTTTCAAAAAGTTAAAATTTTCGATTTTACATTATATATAGATAATAACAATGATGTGGCAAGCTCTAAGAATATGAGAATACAATTTGTAGATCTACTATCAAGATAACATAAATTAGATTGGTAGTGGATAATAGATTTAATTGCAGTTGAGTATTATGTAAAGTTATCACTATAAAATAGCCCACGTCAGAATGTGTTATGTGAAACTAATGATATAAAAGAAAAAGAATTTTTCTAAATCATTATATTGAACAAATTAGTTATTTTCATTCTGTCAGTTCGTTTAGATCCCTTAAACCCAACAGATTAACCTAATAAATTAGCCAAGTGATAACTTAGGTAATTTAATTAAATCTAGGTTAACACAAATAAGCAAAAACAACAAAGCAGCGGAAATTAAATAACACAAAGATATGATGACCCAGGAAACCACACCGGTAAAAACCTGGGGAGGATTTGACCTAGCTATCCTCAAGGTAAGCTGAATCCACTATGAAAGAATCGAAGTTTACACAATAAGACTTAGACCACTAACATCTTATTGCTACCCAAGTGTAGGAAACTTACTACCACGACCCCATGATAGCTTCGAGATCAACGGACTCCTTCTTTCTTGAATTCTTCAGCAAATCCACAAGCGCACCTGCTTGTATATCTTTGTGCTCTTTTGATTCTGCAACTGTATTGATTTACACAACTCTTGACATGAATATCAAGTTTGTAAACCCTAAGTGTATGTGAAGGTAAACACCTCTAGATCTCACAATGAGATTCACAAACACAGCATTCAGAACTCTAAAAACGTGGCTAGGGTTTTCCCTTATATACTTAGGGCAAAACATAAAACCCTATACATTAAATGGACTAGGGCTGAGTTGAAAAATTCTGCAGAAAAACGATCTGCCCGATTTTCGATCGATCGAGCCTAATTTTCGATCGATCGAGTCTGTCAGAAAGTTAACAGTAATTCTGCACAACAACTCGATTCCAACTTTACATTAAGACTCATACTTTGAGCAAGTCTAACACAAGACTAAACATTGTTTTTATCATGGTTTGCCAACATACAAATTGAAGTTCTAATACATTAGTTCCTAATTCTTAGAACCTAACAAACTCCCCCTTTGGCAATCCGTGACAAAACACAGACTAAACAAAAAGCTCAAAGTTTACAAATTGAAACAACCCATTACAAAATAAAAAGCCACTTAAACAATTCAACCTAAACTACTATCTAACAGTTGCAAAGTAACACTTAACAAACACATAAACGCATGTGTGGAAGAAAAAAAATTGGAATATATAAAAAATTTCTTGATTTCACATAACACAAAATAAAGACATATATCATGAATAACATCATAAATATAAATCAATAAGCAATGAAGAATAGTGAAACAAAAAACATATCAGTAACCAATGTATCACAAAACATATATCTCCTAATCAAGAGCCAAAAAAGTAAATACAAAGTGAAGCGCCTAGATACAATCTAATAACTCCACAAGCTCCAACGTATCACAAACAAAAGCTCAAAACTCCCCCTAAAACAAAAATCTCCTCTACAAAAAATCTCCAAGATATACAATATGCATTCCCCCTTTTTGTGACGAATTGCCAAAGGGCACTCACTCATCATCAAAAGGAGGTGGAGGAGAACGATGAGAGCTCGCCAGATCAGCTCGCAAGGCACGTAGCTTATCAAGGATGTCCACCAATAACTGACCATGAGCCGCCTGAACGTCACGACAGTATCCAAAGTCCGACGAAGGTCAGAAACCTCATCAAACGGTGGAGGAACATCAGCAGCAGTAGCAGCAACAGGATCAGCAGATGGCTCAGCTGCAGGAACATCTGTAGAAGAAGAGAGGGGTAGAGTGACACCAGAAGGCTCTACCCTAGGACGCTTAGAGCTAGCCCGAAGTTGAGCAGCCCGAAGTTGAGCAGCCCTTTGCCTCAAAAAGGTAGCACCAATAGGAGCAATAATATGAACAGGCTCAGAAACAGGAAAATCATCTAGACCGAGATGAAGGAGAATCCTATGAATGAAAATAGGAAAGAATAGCGCATGAGCCGTAGAGCTAGACCGATGAACCTCGTTCAAAGAACGAAGGAACAAATGTGGAAAACTGATAGGAGCATCAGTAACTAGCGCATACAAAAACACACATCGCTCAAGAGGGATGGTGTGGACATGAGAAATCGGCCACAAAGAATGACACGCTATCCTAAAGAAGAGATAGTGAAGCTCGGAAAGCTCAGCCGAAGTGATCCGAGGATCAGAACCCTACTGGATAGAAGACCCAGTGATGTATGACAATACATCATCAAGAGGTGGAGACTCCTCATAAGGAAAAACGGGATGGTCCACAATGGGCACCCCAAGAGCATCAAACACCACCCGAGGGGTAATGCGATACTCCACACCACGTAACCACACCTTTACCAAGGTGTCGTTATCGTAGACATGGATAGAGAGGTTCGAATAGAACTCTCTAATCAAAGAAGCAGGAGGAGGACGCTCAAAATCAAGTAGAGGTAACCAACCCCGACGCTTAAAGTTCCGTCTCACCTCAGGATCAACCTCATCTAAGATAACCCTACGCTCACCCCAAATTTGACGCCTAAGATTAAGGGTCTTATAGGTCTCTTGGTTCTGGGCACTAGGAAACCGATCACTATCGAAAGAAGGTGAAGGGTCAGAAGTCCTACGGGCTCTAGTTTTCCTAGGCATGGTGCTAAGGAATAAGGAGAGACACAGAAAAAGAAGAGCAAAAACCAAAAACTAAGGGCAGACTGCAAGTTAGCACAGCATAAAATATAGAGAAAAATAGCAAATCTATATGATGCATGATCATAAACACCAAATGATGCATGTACTAATGCAGTAACAAGTTCAAACATGATTCAAATCAACAAAATTGGCTTGAGCAATTAATTTTATCAAAAATACCCAATTTGAAAAACCCAAGTTTTCAAAACACAACAAATTGACAAATTGATCAACACAATAGTTAATTAACACAAGATAATGATCAAATCAATCAATCTAACAAGCCAATTTCATCAATTTCAATCAAATTGAACAAAACCCCCAATTTTCTCAAATTCAAGCCATAGAATTCTAAAATTTTTCACAAAACACCAAAATAATCAAATTAAACCATATGGAGTGCTTGTGTATAGTGTCTCCACAAAAACCCATGAAAAATTTTAAAGAAAAGGAGCCAAAATCAATCCCAAAAGGACAAAAATCCTAAATGCCGAAAATACCCAAAAATGCATGAAAATAATGCGTGAAACATGAAAATAAATTCAAAAGGAGGGGCAAAAAGGACTTACCGGTCTTGGGAGAAAGAGATTTAGCAAAAAGATCGGAAGAAAACGACAAATCCACCCAAAAATAGCTTGACCGGTTGGTAGGGAGACAAAAAGGTTGAAAAAGTTTTTGAAAAAGTAAAGAGATCACGTGGAAAACTCCTTTTTAAAAACATTCAGCAAGATATTCGATCGATCGAGAATTACATTCGATCGGTCGAAAAACAGCTTCGATTGATCCAAACTCAGCGTGGATCGATCGAGTCAACCAGAAACTTTTCCATTGATTTTAAAACATTTTAGATCGGTCGAAAATTAGTTTCGATCGATCGAAATTCTGGAAAAATTGATTTTTTGAAAAACACACAAATTTCAGTGCTGTCACTTCTCAAAGCATCAGATTTTATGAGAAAAATGCATGAGTATGAGATGAGATATTTTCCAAAAACACATGAATTCAACCCGGATTCCTCAAAGCAAAATTTTCTTTCAATACCCAAAAAAAAAAAAAAACAAACAAGGAAACATGTTCTGCATCAATTTCCAGAAATTCTCAAACTCGGTTGGTCAGGCCAAAGAACACACAATAACATGTACACAGTTTAGCAAAGAATAACTTGTATAGTGTGTGCAACTAGCATAAGCTTGAAAAACATGTGAGGTTATATGCACATATTGATCAATCACAATTTCTACAAAATTCATCACATGAATTTGAAAGAGACTATTACTTAAAGAGTTACATCCTATAA
Source organism: Lithocarpus polystachyus (assembly GCA_033629205.1). Taxonomy (NCBI): domain Eukaryota; kingdom Viridiplantae; phylum Streptophyta; class Magnoliopsida; order Fagales; family Fagaceae; genus Lithocarpus; species Lithocarpus polystachyus. Next base: position 7,586,060 of record CM066163.1, on the reverse strand, counting down.
CTCTCACATCTCCTAGAATAAAAGCTTGCAATCATGTAAGTTTCTTGATTTGCCTCATTATTCAATTTAATTGATTAGAAAAGTAATAAAAGCCGGGATAATGTACACACCAATTTTATTTGAATTTGTGAGATTATTATAACCCAATAATGTACACACCAATTTTAATAGAGGCTACACCTTATGTTCTTTTTGTGCATGTGCTACACTTTCTCGAGCACAAAATCTTACGATATGCACTAAGGTGTTCATGATTGGCTAATAAACAGTGGTGAGATGGTTATTTATGCCTTTCTCAATAAGTTCAAGTCCAACAATCAAAGACATAAGACTTCAAGATCAAGATCATGTGATCAACAAATATAGCATCTTCCCACACAACATGCACAACAAGACTTTAGCTAGTAAAGTGCAATAGTAATAAGTGCATCAAAGCTAAACAAGGTACATACATATGATATGTAAAATTTGATTGACCAACCTTGTCTTCAAATTTAAGAAAAAATAGCAAAAACATAATTTGCAAAAAATTTTTTTTATTATTTTTTTTTATACAAAAAAAAATCCTAGAATGAAATGCATGAATGTAATGCAATGCAAATTCTAGAAACAGAGGTCACCAAAGATAGAGCAATGAAGCACAAGGACCATGTCAGGCAGACTCAATTAGATTGAGCCTTTTGCATCCAAAACTTTTTAGATGCAACTCTTGCATTGGAGTTATGATTCACATTCGAATTCTGAGCAACTCCAGGATTGGAATAAAGGTTTAACACTTTTACCAATTCACCAATAAGTATCATAGGATCATGTGCTTGGGGCACAGGTACTTTAGTTTTATTTGCTCGCTTCGCAGCTTGCAATTTAAAATAATTTGGACGAATGTGTCCAAGTTTTCCACAAAAATGACAAACCCATGCAGGCTTATCATGCAATTTGCCCTTAGTAGAAGTAGAAGCTCTAGAATGAGAAGCTTGAAGATTAACCCTAATCTTTCTAGGTGGAGTAACATTTATAGGTTTGACAGGTTCACTCACCAAGGATTTGACAATCTCACTCTTAGGAGGTTCAGAAGAAGGAATAAATTTAGTGGAAGAAGGTTCAAGCACAGAAATACTTTCGTCATAACCTAAACCAGTTTTATCAGAAGGAGACTTTTGAATGCTCAGCATGTGATCAAGTTTGGAGCTTGCAGACCTATTAGTTTGTTCTCTAGCAACAGATAAATCAAGTTCCAAACATTTAACTTTATCAAGTAAAAGCATGTTCTCAGTTTTCACATTATTCAAAAGCTCATTTGCATCAAACAATTTCACAAGTAAATTTTTCTTTTCAAGTTCAAGAGATGCAATTTTCTTCAAGCCTAACTCAACATTCATGGCATCTTTTGCAGCTACTTTGCAAAGTTTATTGTAGGCTTCCTGTAAATCTGCATCCTCAGAGAGTTCCCCATCAGAAGGGTTCTCTTCAACAGACATGCTTTCATTAACTACAGTAGTAGCAGTGAAAGCAATGAAGTTTCCATCCTCATCACTAGCGGATTCATTGTCGGAAACTTCATCATCACTAAGGGTTACAGCCATAGCTTTACCCTTAGACCTCAAGTATGTGGGACATTCAGATTTTAAATGACCATACCCTTGACAACCATAACATTGTTGTCCCAAAGAATTATTAGAAGATTGACCTACTTTCTCCTTTGGTTTTTCAGTATTATTGACCTTAGTGGGATCATTTTTCCTAAAAGTCCTAGGTTCAACAGTGTTCTTGCATCTTGCCCTTCTGTTATTGTTCCTAAGAAAGTTTCTAAAGTTCTTGGCAAGATAGGCAATCTCTGTAGCAGAGAGTTCATCATCAAATCCACCATCATCAACATTATCAACAGACTTAAGAGCCATTGATTTGGATTTGTTAGTCTTAGGGAGGTCTAACTCATAGGACTGAAGAGATCCTACAAGTTCTTCAGCAGGGATGGAGTCCACATCCTTGCTCTCAGTGATGGCAGTCACTTTGGGTCTAAAATCTTCAGTCAAAGATCTAAGAATCTTCCTAACAATTTTAGGTTGATCATAGATTTCACCCAAATTATAAGCAGAATTAACAATATCATTCAATTTAGCATAGAATCTTCCTTTGTCGGCAACCCCTAAGACAATTTGTTTACCCTCCTGCTTAGTGAAGTCCTTCTTCTTCTTCTTCTTCTTACCCTTGCCTTTCGACTTAGGTTGAGAAGTAGAAGCTTCACCCACATTGGCTTCAACATTAGAAGTACCAAGGATGCCTTCCGCCGCTACTAACTCATTCATTAATTCAGACAAAGAATAAATCTTTTTGTTCATGTTATAATTAAGTCTGAATTCCTTGAATGATTCCGGTAGTGACTGGAGTATCATATCCACTTGGGATTCTCCATCAATGTCGGCACCCAAAACTTCTAATGTATTCAGATTAGAGATCATTGTAAGACAATGTTCTCTCACTGAACTACCTTCAGCCATTTTGGTATTATAAATTTTCCTCATGGTTTCTTGCCTTGCAGAACGGCCTTGCTCACCAAACATCTCCTTCAGACTTAGCATAATGTCCGAAGCAAGTTCTACATCCTGCATTTGATGCTGTAGAACATTTGAGATGGACGCTAGGATGTAGCACTTGGCCATTTTATTAGATTTCTGCCAACGATCATATCGTTGTTTTGCCTCAGGAGGAGCATCTAATGAAGGAAAGCTAGGACATGGTTGAGTAAGCACTATTTGTGCTCTTTAGCTGTGAGAACTATGTCCAAATTTCTTTTCCAGTCAACATAATTGGATCCAGTCAGTTTGTTTTGATTAAGAATGGTAACAAGTGGGCTAAATGATGCTATGTTCAAATCTAAAAATAATAAACATGAATATAATAAGTAAACTGGACATTATCAATTTAGCATATAAACATATAATATAGAACCTTAATAAAACCATAATATAATATATGCAACGACAACCCAATCCCGCAATTAATATTTCTCGGTAGCGAGGTCATACCAATCACTATGATTAAGCAAGGATTATCCTCATTATTAATGCTATCATGGTAACTCTTACCAAAAAAAAATAATGTGCCGCTTATTCTTTAGCCTCTAAGTGATAATGACATAGCTCCGTAGGGAGGTTAACATCATACTTAGTCTAGTGTACACCATTGTCTAGATTCAATGTGAGTCACCAAGTAACTCCACGGTAGCGTGGTCGCTCTTAATGTAAAAACACACTTCATCTATCATTAAGAAGTTTAACCTGTAGTACCATGAATTAAACACCCTTCGTAGGGAGCAAGGCATATACGCCAAGGCGAGGTGATTAATCACACTACTATAAACCGACAATGGAGGCCGCGAGATCCAACCCTTGAATCTCTCTCCCACTAGATGTTTTAAAATAAAGGTCTTTATCTTTTAAACATGCATAAACTAATTATACATAGCCTTGCATTTTATACTAATCACTTTTTCTTACAAAAAAGGCGTAAGAAAAAATAGTGAAAATACAAAATTTAATCACACACTTTTAAGTTTGAAAACACTTAGAAAAAATTCAGATTTTCTTTCTTTCGATCGATCGAATGTGCCCCTCGATCGGTCGAAAAAAATTAAACAATTCAAACTTGACCTTTTGTCTTGTTCGATTGATACTCGATCGCCTCTCGATCGATCGAAAAGAAAATTCGATCGATCGACTAGCAATCGAATATCAATCGTTCCAAAAGGATTGGTCTCTGTTTTACTCGATCGATTGAAAGTAAATTTTGATCGATCCAAACTCGTAAAACTTGAATTTTCAGAAATTCTTCTAAGGCAGTTTTCAACGGTTTTGCATGAATTAACAACCATCATATGAACATGATAGACAGAGATTCATATTTAAACAACATCATAACATCAATATCAGTTTTTATCAAATCATAGTTTCAATAACCATGCAGAAAATTAAATGAATAATCCTCTATCAACTTGAAACTATTATCTCTAATTCCAAAACGCACAAAACATGTTATACAGATTCGAAATGAAGACCGCTCTGATACCAATGTTGGGAAAATCATCATGTTTGCATCGCATACAAAATATACACAGCGGAAAATAAACGGATCTACTTCATTCGCAATTGATAACATGCACTATGTAGGTTTCAGAATATAAGAACAAGAGAGTGTACCTTTATGAGAGTGTACCTTGATGCGGTGAAATTCAAAAACGAATGAAGAAGTACTCGGGAAGACTTTCAATCTTCACTCCAATTCCACTTGATTCCCAAGATGTGTGGTCTCTCAATCAGTTCTATGTTTTCTAGAGAGAATATGAAAAAGTGTCTCTCTTCCTTATTTCATTACCTTACACATACAAACCATTTTATTCAATATAAAATTCTGTATGTTTCTCTCCACATAACTGATTATCTAATTGGGCTAGCCTTTTGGGCCTTCCCAATTGGGCTTTAGTGTGTGGCTTGGAGTGGGACCAAAAGGGAACAAATAAGACACTAGCTCCAATGGGCCTTGGGTTTTTCTGTCAACTCTTGACAAGTCCAAAGTTACCATTAATTATATTTAATACCACTATATAAATATAATTGCACTCTAGGCCTCATTAATAAATTATATCCAAAAACTTTATTATACATGCAACCCCCTTATAAAATATTCGTAGTAATACAAAGTCATGAATATAGACTGCCACTTTGTCAATTACTACATCTTAATCCTTGAGTACTCGGTTTAATCCTTTTAAGTTATTCATCATATATTTATGAAATCCAATTTCATAAATATATACTTTAGTCTTACTAAAGTGGTTAGGCCTAACTCTCTGAATAACTGTACCCATTAAACTTATCTCAAGGGAATATTTTATATCTCCGTTAAGAGACTATGAATTCCATCTTGAGAATATATGTTCCATCAACACTAAATGTGGCTGCCCAACATACTGAGGTTTTGACCGTTATTTTAGATCTCACTCCTGATATATCAAAGCAACCTACATTTCATGATCAGGTCCATTATTCTCTCAGGATTAAGAGTTCATGTGAATACAAGTCGTGAGATTTATTATTCAATTGACAGTCGTTAGGAGAATAATAAATCTCATAGTGGTCCAGTTCAATATGTCTTAACTCTTAAAACATATCAACATATTAACTAGAAGTCACCACTTCCATGATCAAGACAAATCATCGTAGTTAATATGTTATAGTCTTCGCAGATGAAATACCCAATTTCATCACCGACTACGAACCAAAATTCTGAGTTTACAAAGAACTTGTGATCTATATCTTCTGTAGCTTTGACGATTGTATCAGCATCATAACTAGAAATCTCATCCTCATCAGTGACAATGGATAACAATACATCCATAAATCTTGGTTTTCCTTCATCCCACTACACAATTTCCTCTGCTTATGTTCTTCTAGCCAACCTCCAACCATTTGATCGAATTCTTTCGCTGTCTTCTTCATAGCTTTCTCATATCCTCCCTCGTCCAACCATCTTAGATAGGGTACTGCATCTGACACCACAAATGTCCAACTCAAATGGAAAAAATCTCTCAATGCCTTTCGACAATTATCATTCCCTTCATTCTCATCTTTGGTCGTAGCCCCACCAAATCTCTTCCCTACAACCATCCTAGACACCATATTTAGTGTTGTATACCCAAACCATCTTTCCATATCCACAAACTTCTTGTTTTTCTTGCCCAATTGCTCAAATATCTCTTTTATAGAATCATTTACCTTTGCCTCACTAATGTGTTTAAGCGTCTCAAGGCGATGATTTGAGAGTACTTCTAGCATGGTCATTTTTCTCATTTGGTGCCAATAAGGACCATAAGGGCTAAACCCAAACATGGCATAGTTGTAGCCCAATAGTTCTAGACCTACAGCTTTTGGACGGTTGGCAAAGGCTTTGTCATTAGTGGTAAAACATTCTTTAGCTATCTCCCAACTGCTTACTACTAGAGTTCGATGCACACCCAACAAATAGTGAAGATTGGTCCATACTTGTCAGCCATGTTACCCAAGGTAATATGGGGTGGTTGTGACCCTCCTAATAGGTGGAGGTAGGGTTGTAAATGATCCAAGCCGATTATGAACAATTTGGGCTTGGTTTGATATAAAGCTTGTCATGTTTGTTTATTTATAAATAAGCCAAGCTTAATCCTTCATTTTAGGCTCGTTTAATAAACAAGCCGAGCCCAAGTAATAAAAATTGTTCACAAACAAGCCCGTGAGCTATTAGGCTTGATACACAACAATTCAAGCATAGACTCATTTATAAGTTTATATGTGTTAGCTAAATATACTCATTACACATATCTTAATAATAATATTGCCAACATGAGACCACTATCTATATTACCTTAATTTTTTCCATCCTTTAAACTGATCAAGAACCACTTTAGACTATAGTTATATTTAAAAATAAATAAATAAATAAATAATTAAGTAAGCCATATATGAACTTTCTCTATCAATCATCTAAAGTAAAGTTAATGAAACATGTTAGTATTTTCTCATTTATAATAGTTACAAATATATATTTTTTTAGTCCTTCACCATCTAATGTGAATGTAAAAATTGTATTTTAAACAATTGCTTAACATGTAGACAAGGAATGATGAATAAATGAATTTAATTATGTAAATTATTAATTTGAATAATGGCTAATCATAAGTAGGACTAGATGCATGATAAAATAAGTATACTATTTTTTTTCTTCTTAATTTTAGAGATTTTAGCATTTAATAATGTAATTTTTTTAGATCTCAAGCTCAAAAACTTGACCTGAGCTCAAGCTTGAGTTTGATATTAAGCTTGAGTTTGGTTTGACTATTAATCAAACCAAGCCAAGTTCAAGCTTTTGGATTTTTCCTGTCGAGTTAAGCTTGAACATGTACTACTCGACAAAGTTCGGCTCGTTTATAACCCTAGGTGGAGTGGAGGTGGCCTATCAAAGGCCATGCACAGCCAACTTCTAGTGGAACTTTCATTTTCCTATCAGATTTTTGAACTCTTCCTGATATCCATAAGTATAAAAGAAAGAAGAAAAATAGGAAAAAGGCTAAGATGCTGGCCATATAACTCGTAGAAGATGGAAGCTGTGAAGGAATATTGTAAGAGAAGGAAGAGCGAATATTTGCTATTTATGGACCCTAGACTGTGGCAAAGGGGTTCTCATAATGTGACATTTCTTAGTTCTTTAACAGAAGTTTAAGCACACACCAACAATGAAGTTATTGGGTACTCCCAGAGTAATGCTCCCCCCTCCCACATGAGGATGGGGACCACCTCTCATGTGAGAGCAGAGAGCATTGCTCGGGGAGTACCCAATAAATTTCCTACGCCAACCTCATGTTCAATTAAGTAACATGTAGCATATACCAGCTCCATTTGAGTGAGGCTTTATTTAAGGGCTGTGTTTAGTTTACACACTAGTGTTTAGTTTATTAAAACACTAACGTTTACCCTTTATTTATTATACGATAAACTATAACTCAGAACTTGCCATATTTTCCCTGATTGAAAAGAACAATCTTTTTATTTATTTATTTATTTTTGATCAGTGAAGAGAACAATCTTGAAGGTAAGAGAAAATAGACGGGTATTAACATACCATATAATAAAACAATCCTAAAATTGTGGATGCCCGCGTCAATTGATTCATATTTATTAAAAAATTTAATGAATTACATAGTCTTCTTATAATTTGTGAGAATTTCATATTAGACTTTGAATTTTAAAAACTGCTATTGAATCAAGTCGATCACTACAATCTCCCTACGCCAAGTAGCTAACATTTATTATAGACTTTGATAAACTATATAATTTTCTTATAGTTGGTTTAGCTTCAAATTAAACTATAAATATTTTAAAATTATTATACACAATATAATAAAAATTGAATCAAAAAAATTTGTGATTGTACCAAGAGGCTATATTCTCTCTACTTCAACTGGCTAACCTTTTTATTTGACTTTGCTAAATTATATAAATTCCTTATAGTTTGGATTAGTTTCAAATTAAACCTTGAATTTTATAGTTTTTAATTAAAATCATTAATCATGCACCATATAAGAAAAGTTTTGTCCTAAAATCCACGGTTTAGGCAAGTGACTACTTATTCCCTTATACCAAGGACAAAATGGGCAAATGCTCTTTTCGCACAAACAAAGCGGGGTTTTGCCCATTTTCTCAAACTAATTAGGAAAATGTCCCTCTTTTGTAACTCGACAATCTAAAAATTGATTTAAAAAAAAAAATTCTAAAGTCTTATAGTAGCGCTTTTAGGAGCTTGTAGTGGTGTTTTGGAACTCGAGCTCCATGAACTCAAGTTATAGGCAATTTTTTATTTTATTATTTTTTTTTTCTATAACTCGAGTTCATGGAACTCGAGAGGTCCTTAAAACGTCACTATAGGCTCTCTAAAAATGCTACTATAGGGCTTAACTCGGATTTTAGATTGTCGAGTTACAAAAGAGGGGCATTTTCCTAATTAGTTTGAGAAAGGGGGCAGAACACTGCTTTGTTTGTGCGAAAAGGGCAGTTACCCATTTTGCCCCTTATACCAAGTAGCTAAACCTTTATTAAATACTTGTGTAATTAAATTATATAAGATATTAAATAATTTTCGAATCAAAACCATTTAAATTTTAAATAAATTCAATTCATGCTCCCGATGAGACATTATTACTTTAAAGTAGTAAAATTATCATAAATTGTGACTAAAAGTCTATCTAAACGAGAAAAAAAAAATCAATCTGAAATTATAAGAACTCTAGTACACTATAAGTATCACATAGACAATAACATACTTAGTTATTGTCACCATAACAATCATAATTAAATTCATAATATATATTCAATGTGCATATCTTATAATATACTAAAATGGTGTCATATATGTTGTGGTTGCTTCAAATGGACACCTAACCTCTTTTTTTTTTTTTTTTTTTTTTTCATGTGACGTATTAGAAGTATACTAAGCTAGCACTACAAAAAAATTGGACTATTGCCGAGGGCCAAAATCGCCGCTAAAGGTCCAATTGGCTTATTGCGGCGGGGGCTATTGCGGCGGTTCTACCCACTAGCCTTGCTCTACCGCAATAGCTCTATTGCGGCGGTAATAAAAACGCTACTATTAATGCACATTTTAGTGGCATTTTCAATTTTTTGCGGCGAGCAGAATAGCGCTACCATATGAGGTCAAAATTCGTGTTAAATGACTTTTAGCGGCGGTTATGCCCGCCGCCATTGGTATCCACCTTTAGCGGCAGGCAAAAGGCGCCGTTATAGGGAACCAATCAAAACGGACTAATTGAACTTTTAGCGGCGGGTAAAAACGCCGCTATATGTGTAAACCTTTTAGTGGCGGGCAAAACGCCGCTATATGGCATCATTTAAATCATAATATATGCACCTTTAGCGACGTTTTTTTGACCGCCGCTATAGTTTTTTTTTTTTTTTTCCTAGCAGGTATTAAAACCACTATTTTTTTTTTATTGACCTGTTACAAAGAACGTGTAATAGTTTTAGCTCTACTAACACATTACCACAAATGCAAATAATTTACAACTCCACAAGTGTCTCCAAACTAACATAATATTAATATAAAAATATATTATCAAATACATATAATATTGTCTATAACCATTATCAAAGTTCCAAAGTATTTAAAAAAATCCTTAAACACTTTTGCAAGAAGATGGCCTTGGTACACTTTTGCAAGAAGAACCAGTAGTCCCAACTCCACGCCTGCCGGCAATAGTAGACTTAGTAGTGGTCACTCGTTTTGCAACTTTTTGCTTCAACCTGGCCACATCTGCTTCAGCAAGTGCAATCTCCTCTGACTCAGCCCTTGTCTTCACATCAGTTTGAAGTCATAAGCATGTGTTATACAAGCATTTGAATTCTTTAAGCAAGCACTATGCCTAAAGAATTCAAATTGTTTAGTGTTTCCCAAAAAAAAAAAAAAAAGTCCTTGAAATTTCTTGACCACCCAAAACTTTCACCATGTAGATTCCTAAGTAGGATACCCAACTCCTTTTTATAATAATAATAATAATAATAATAATAATAATAATAATAATAATAATTATTATTATTATTATTATTATTATTATTATTATTATTATTATTATTATTATTATTATGCATTTTAACTAGGAAATGCCATTTAACCTAGAGGTCATTGGTCACCAACACCTGAATCTGAAACATGTCTTTTTTGTAGTCATCTTGTTCAAGAAACAATATTACACAAGATCTTTAAGTAGAGTTTTAAAAAATTTGACAGCAAACCCAAACAATGAACACAACAATATATCAAAATGACATTGACTCACTAGCATGTAACAAGACTGTTTTACTCTTAGCAATAGGTATCAACATCAGCAAGAGGTCACTTTCTATTTTCGGTTTTTATACATTTTAAGTGGGGGAGGGGGGGATTCAAACCCTAAATGTCGTTAAAAACACTAGAAAATACCATTTGATCTAAAGGTCATTGGCTAGTGACAGGAAAATTTCTCAAAGCCAAGAAACAAATTTGAAAACAAGAAACCTTAGTAGTATTAGTAATTACTAATTAGTCTGTTGGTGTTGGCTTACTAAAGTTGGAAACCCATTCTTATCACAATCTCATACAATCAATTATTGTCATTGTCACAACCATACAACATTTCTCACAACCATCATATCTAAAACATTCCATAAAAAAATTGTTACATCATCATAAACCTCAACATTAAAAGCATAAAAAAAATTTCAAAAAAATAAGCAAGAGTGACAACCTTGACAACCGGGGACCTCTGTTGGACAAGAGTCAGTGCATTAGAGGAGGAATTATAAGCTGAAACAAAACCAAAAAAAAAAAAAATGTTACATAACAAGCAAGTAATTGGAACTTACTGGGTACTGAAAATTATATATATTTTTTAGTTTTAAAAAGCTAACCTTCAAGATGAAGAGCTAGTTGGCCTTGAGGTTGAGGACCATAAGCATCGTTTCCTACACAAGGAAGAAGAAAAAGGTCAAAAGTAGAATAGTAATTCATAAGAAACCAATGGCTAGCTTCAAAAGTTTGGTACTAGGGAGATAATGAAAGTTAAATGGTTGCTTAGGAGTGATGATATCAATCTGAACCAGACTTAGAGGAGGGTATTGTAGCATCTTTATGGTTCAATTGTATAAAACTATGAGATTATCACCTTAGCTTATATCTAGTACAATGTATGAAACTATGAATAAAGTACCAAATAGATTTAAGAAGAGGCTAGTGAGCTAAATCCATAGACATGAATCAACATTAGACAATATTCATTTAAAACAAAAACAAAAGCAAAGAGAGAGAGAGAGAGAGAGAGAGAGAGAGAGAGAGATTATCAAGTGACTAAACAATTACAACAAAGAGAACCATACATGAAAACCAATTAGAGAGACTAAAAATCAAGCAAATCTCCACTTCAACTAGAAAAATTTCTAGAAATAGAAAAACTAAGAATGGCTTTTAAATCTACTAACCAATTTCAAAAAATTTTAAGGAGAAGAAACTAACCAGAGAGAGGTTTTGAAACTCTAAGACTTGTCATCACTAGACTCATCATCATTGGACTCATCATCATTAGACTCATAAACATCATCGCTAAGCTCTTCATCATCGATAAAGTCTTGTTCAAGCAATTCATTCTCACTGATCAATGGTGTATCATAAATGGTTCTTTCTTCATTAAGTCGAGCCCAAGCATGGTTGTCATTTGCATCATCACATGCATCATCAGTAGTTATATTGTAAGGGACATTCTCAAGATAGGTACCCACTTCATCATCATCATGTGAAGCATTAATACCAACATCAAACACCTCCCTAGGTTTTATTTTGATCACCACTGCCCAATCTTTATATCTCACATCTTCCACGTAAAACACTTATGAAACTTAAAATGCTAATACATAAGGCTCGTCAATCAATCGACTACCCGTGTGTATCAATCGTGAAAAATTGACAAGGGAAAATCCAATCTCATCTTTTTTGCATCCTCTCCCACTAATAATGTCAGCCCATATCGATACTTGTCAGAGTAGTTCAACTCAATAATATCGATTAGTATACCATAATAAGTAGCACCACCTTCAGTAACAACACAAACTCCACTGTTTTGAGTTTTCCTAGTTGCCTCAGAGTCTTTGGTACGAAACTTCACACCATTTATAACATAACGCTTGAACTGTTTTGCTTCATTATTTGGATATCGAGCAAGCCATATGACTTTATTAGAGAGTTTCGTTTTCTCAGATGCATCCATTGACATCACCTATTATAAACAATAAAGTTTTATAAATATGCTTTACTTACATAGTTCCTAAACTAGCTGTAGAATTTCTCTATGTGCTGCTTTTGAGTAACATCATCGGTTACATGAAAAGGGAAACCAGCCTTGATCTCCGCTATGTGTACACTATGTAGAAAAACGTGTTAGTGTTAAGTTAGAATATTGTACTTGAATCCCATGAAAGGATACACAATGACATATTACTTACTCACGAAATGGGGTGATTTCTTCATAATTGTATAGCACATAACGATGTCACCACTCACCTACAGAAAGCAAAGGAGACTTGACAATGACAAGACGTTGTATAGATATCATATGATGAGGTTGTATGTATTATAGATACAATACATACAACCTCATTCTCACCACACACTCATTCACTGAAAGACCATATATGGCTCCTAAATCAGTTAATACCATCTTATATCACAAACTTTCATCCAACGCATAGCACAATTAATGTTTGCACTATGATTCTTTATATGTTTTTAAGTTATTGAGAAAGAGAGAGAGAGTGAGTCTATGGACCTTAATCTTGATTGAATTAATACAAAGCAAATAAGTTTTCCTTAAAATATGTGCTAATATGTAAGAATTTAAAATTTATAATCTTATCATCTCTTGGACTTTAATCTTGACTCTAGAGTATTTCTTGTAAGTTAAATTTAAAAATGTAAATATGTAATTATATTTTAGGATATTTGAAAAGTAGGCAACAAAGTGGATTAACCAATTGGGTTGTACCTATTCCATTTTAATTGGTCACTTCCATGATAATAGTATAGATGAAAGAAACTATATGTCACCACTCAGTTAATGTTTTCTGTGTTATATGTGTGTGCATGGAGAGAGAGAGAGAGAGAGAGAGAGAGAGAGAGAGAGAGAGAGAGAGAGAGATTAGAACGAAACCGAACCTTAGTAACAAGGCCTCTTCACCATCATGCCCTTGAACAAAGCAATCGGGTTCAGCCACTAACAACCTACACAAATTTCACATGTAAAAAGAAAATGCACCAAGTCAGCTAGAATTAATTTGAGATTTAAAATTTTAACCAACAATAAATTAGCAATGCATACTTACTGTTGTGCTTTTGTATTCCTAAAACTTTGCTACAATCAAACAACAACAACAAACAATAAAAAAGCACATACACTCTTCTTATGGGATTTGAATCGCTCCAGAGTCGGGTCCTCTGCAAAGAGCTGCAAAGTTTAAGCAACTTAGTACCAACACAACACACCAAAAAAAGAAAACCCATTCATTCATAATGACAAGCATACTTAAATTTAAAATTCAGAAATGCATCAAATTTCAATAGTAAAGTTTATAATAAGCAAAGATTAAACATTCAAGGAAAGATTTAAACATTTTGTCAGTTTCAAGAAGGCAACAAAAACTATAAAAATCACAGTCCTAGAATTTAAATCTAAATACCATCTGAAATTACTAACTACATTTCACTGTCAGCCTAAGTTTTTATTTATTTAAATGATAAATGTTTTACCTAACTTTTAGTTTCATGTACATACTTCCTCTCAAATTTTGTATCCACATTACTTCAATTATAATGTGATTCATCTAACCATGTTCTATCTAGTAAATGATTAGAGTAAGACTAAACCCCAAAATCATAGCAACAACTCAGTGATTAAAACCATCATATCAACCCCTCCAAAACTCCAAAAAATAGAACCCAAAAACCCCTTTTTTCCGATCCAAGAATAATATAGAAAGCTTCCTCTTTTTTACTATTACACTAAAAAACCTAGCAAAGTCCCATCCTCTTTTTCATTTACTCAGCAACAACAACAACAATATAATTTCATAAAAAGAAAGTCTCTCAAATATGGTACAAACGGGTTTTGCTTCATAAGACAACAGAGAGTGAAAAAAACATACATAGAGGCAGAGCTTAGGTTGGGTCTCTTGTTTAGGCTCAGCTTCTCAAACTCATTGCTGCAATTCTCTCTCAAAATATCAAACCAATCCCCATTGCATGTCAAAAAAAAAGAAAAAAAAAAAAGAAAAAAGAAAGAGAGACAAAGAGCAATACTACATTGATATCAAGACCACTTTGAAAGAAATGAAAAGTAGATCAACAATGATTATATGTGACTATATGTGACCGCAATCCTTTCATTAAAAAAAAAAAAAAAAGTGACCACAAACCTGACAAGTAGTTTCCAGTGGAGGAAATGTGTAAAAATTTTAAGTAGTTTAAATGATAAATCCCAATCCCATGATAGCTAGTGAGGTTGAATCATAGTAATGATTCTTTAAAATAAATACCATTCCTATTCCCATTCCCTATCACTCCAATACACTACTATTTCCTCACAGATAACTTAATCATTCCTACTTAAACATCTCCAAATCCACTCAACAATACTCATAAACACTAATTGACAACAAAAGAATCAACTAGGTCTCAATAATTTTTTATATTTACCAATAATTATCAATAACACCAATCAGATTCCTCTCAAAAACTCAACATTTCCAAATATTTCCACACATTCAATCACATCATCAAAGCAACAACACATGCTCATATCTCTACATATTAAAGAAAACCCCATAAACGAAATTGAAAAACTATTTAAACAACATACCCTTTGGATCCTCTTGACAGTTACAGGACACTTCAGTCCACTTGCCATCTTCTTTGTGGTCTGGTATAGTGATAGAACAATATCAAACAATAGATGAATTTGATTCAGTGTTTGAATCATAGTAACTTGACCAAATCTAGATGAATTTGATAAACCCTAACAGATATCAAACAATAGAGATACAGTTATAGAACAATAAAGAGAGAGAGAGAGAAAGAGAGAGAGAGAGAGAGACTTACGGCTTTCACGTGGCGCCGGGTCCTTTGCCAAGAGAATGTGAGTGCGAAATGGAGATGGAGATTAATGTGCCAGGACCTGAAGGTGGAGTTGACGGCGGCATAAATTTGGAGAAAGTGAAAGTTTGGAGTAAGTGGGAAAAGGGAAACCTAATAAGAGGGAAGCTGAAAAAAATAGAGGAAATGGGGGGAATTTAAAGGTCTATAGCGGCGGTCCAACATGCCGCTATAACTAAGCAAAAGTGCCGCAAAAAGGAGACCCTATTGCGGCGGTCATACAAACGTCGCTACGGATCGCATATTGTGACGTTTTTTCCTACCACTGCTATAGTATCTGTGGAAAATGATATATTTATTGTGGCAGGATTTTGGAGCACCACTATATCTATCTAAATGCCACTAATACACATATATTGCTACGGTTTTATGTCCTATTGCTGTAGGATGCCACAAAAGACTATACCTATAGTGACGGTCCCAAAAAATGCCATAATATGTGACATATAGTGGCATTTTTTGCACTTGCCTCAAAAAAACCACCGCAATAATACAGATTTCTTGTAGTGTAGTTAAAAGTTCGATCTGTTATTTAATTTATATTATATTATATAAATATTTTCTTTATTTACTATATATAGGATTCTTAAGTAAATCAATTATCACTCTAGGATAATACTAATGTGAAATGACAATCCGAATTTTGATTTTGCTTGCTTCTCAGATATTTACGTCGGAGTAGTTAGGGATTATGGTGGCAAAATAGTAGAGAAAGTGGGCAATATAGTCATGTAAATTAGACCTTTTTTTCTTATAACGAGTAAATTATACATTTTTAGAAATTATTCATTTCTATTTTATTCACATAAATACTAGATGTTCTTGACTGGTAAAAGATTAACATTTTATTTTATAGCATTTGGCATAAAAATTTAAAATGACTACTTTTACTAGATTTTTTTAAGTTACTGGGTTGGGGAACTAATTGATGAGCGTGCACAAGTTATAGAGTAAAGTTTGAAGCATGTGGAGTTTATTAATTAGTTTTAGTAAATTATTGTCAAGAGCCCGTTTGGGATTTGATGCAAGCTTCAATTTATTTGAGTTTTTAGCTTCTTTTTTATACTATTCATCAGTCCCATTGCACTATTCAGCTAGTTTTTAACTTTTTTTCGTTACAAGGAGCAAGGTGGTTTTTTTTTTTTTTTTTTTGCAAAGCCCATATTTTATCGCTAAAGCATAAAAGTTCATCACAAAAGCCTCATTGGCAATGGCAAATATCTATCGAAGTTTTTTGAAAAGCCCCATTTAGGGGGGGGGGGGGGGGGGTGTTTACAAAACAACAATTAAATAGAGGTTCATACTCACAAGCCTTTTCAACAATTTGGGGAGGGGTAAGGGATTCAAGTTGATTGTTTTGTCTTTTTTGAGATAGTTACGGTAAGTTGTTGAGTTGAATTCAAAAGTTTGTTGGTGATTCAAGCTGAGTTCGTAAGTAAAGAACCAAACAATACCATTGAGTCACAAGGTTTGTGGTCTTATAAGTATAAGTATGTTTCATAAGCACGGCATTATCATGTTTAAGTGTAACTAATTTGTAAGATTCTAAAAGTTTAGAGCGATTCATAAATTGTGAACACAAACTTGTCTAGATATAGAATCCAAAGTCTATAGCTATGATTAGACAATACTCAAGATGCTGCAAGTCAGAATACAAGAACAAAGAAGTTGCATGTTCAAGAAATTCAAAACATGCCATGTTCAACCAATCAAGACTATGGTTTGACTAATCGAGATGCGTTTTTGCAAAATTTAATTAAAGCTCATCAGCCCATTAAGTGATTAGGGTTTCAAATCTAATTCTCCTAGTATTTAAATGAAACTCTAATGTTCGTTTTAAGGTGGTTTTTTAGAGAGAGAAGACTGCTTCTTGTGCCTCCTATTGCAGATCTAGAGTTTCTATACTCAAAACTCTCTAAAATCTTCTACCGGCAATATTCTTTGAAGAAATTTAAGATTCGGTGTTGTAAAAATTACTGCCATCATTAGTCATCAAAGGTGCTAGAGATTTAAACCTTCAATGGTGGTCTTAGAGTCACAAACTGGAGAGTTTGTGTTGATGATCTAAATCGTTAAGTGGAGCTCTCAGAGTCATAAATAAGGGTGTTTGTGCACAACAAATTCAGATAGAAGAGTCCATGGATTTGGAGCTGGTGTGGTCACGTGAGTAAGTACTGCAAAAAGTAGCATTAGATTTAAGGAAAACACTATTGTAAAACTTCCATTCTATATAGTGAATTTGTGTCTTGATGATTGTTTAGGTTAAATCCTCCCTAAGTTTATTACCTTGAAATTGGACGGTTTTATTGGTTTTCCTGAGTCATCATATTGCTTGTCTTGTTGACTTTTCCGCACTTAGTGATATGATTATTTGTGCTTAACTTAGATTTGTATAATAAACCTAAGTAAAAACTTGGTAAATTAATTAGATTAAGCAATTTGTTTCTCAAAAAAAAAAAAAAAAAAATAGATTAAGCAATTTGAGTATACAGGGGTCTAAACAAACAAATACAATTTAATAATTTAGCCTAAATTTGGGAAGCTTATATCTTATTTGTTAAATGGATAAATTTAAACAAGCATTTTCATACATTTTACAGAATACTTTTCATATAATGTACTTAAGCAACATGCACTTCAACTTCCACTAATGTTAATTAATGTTAAAATATTATCCTATAAATAAAAATTGTACTATGTTAATGCGTATGTTACGTTAAGTTTAATTATTATATTAGTTTAGAATTGTAGCATTTTTTTTTTCAAATATAAGTATAATGTCCATGTTATTGAAACTTGAGGTTTAAAGTAATCTTTGAATATTTATCATTTTTATTATTTTTCAGGGAATATAACTCTTCTTATTAAAAAAAGAGCTTATAACTCTTATTTTTAATGCCTATTTTGTTTGTAGTTTTTAGCTCAAAACTAAATATTTTAGTCCAAATAGAATAAAATGTCATACTTTTTAACCTAAAAAATAAGAAAATAAAAATAAAAATTTGAGCCTAAAACTAAAAAAGTAACCTACAAAAAGAATCAATTTAAGTCACAATTAATCTAAAATGGACAAAATAGAGTGAAGTGGACCAATTGGACACATGTAGACCAAGTGGACTAAATTGTACTGAACTGAACCAAATTGATTGAACTTGACCGAAGTACTACATTGATGTAGCTCAAAACTAGGAGTGTAATAATAAAAAATGATATGTTTTTAACTTTTAGATATTATATAGATTCTCATCTTTGAATTGTAGATGTAGTTGAGTTTTCTTTCTGTCAACAATAAATGAGTTTGTGTACAGATAAGTGTTCAAGCTTCTACAATTGAGTTTCTAATTGTGTTCAAATCAATTTCCAACTTGCTCATAAATAAGAAAAAAAAAAATTTTAACCTGTACCTGCAGACTTGGATGAATGGTGTCAACCCATGAAAATAAATCAATTCTAGGTTGATAAAGCGTCTCGGAACTTCATTGTCTAGAGAGAAAGAATTTTGACATGACAAAATTTTTTATGATTATTATCATCATATATATGATAAGATTTAAACTTGTAACAGGTTGTAGCCAGCAAACAAATGCTCCCCAAAATGAGATACCATTCTAACTCCAGATCACCAACTCTAATATCATAATAAATTATTGATTATCCCAAAAATTTAAATTATTACGAAATAATGAACTTAATCATTTAACTAACATTCTAACTAATCTGTATACTTAAGAATAATATTTAAAACTTTGACAGAATAGTTTTAGCTAAAGAAAACAAGTATATTTATAGTGATCTATATCGAGAAAACACACAACTTTATAGAACAACTCATAAGATCAAAGTTTTTTGTTTATTATTTTCATATTACATATGAATTGATACTATTTATCATACAACATCATTCAAATTATGCATATACTTGAGCTGCAAGACGAGGAGTAAGATTGACTTCTAATGGGGTGGCTTTTAGGTTGGTAAGTCCAACTTTCTCAGTCATGTCCACAGGTTCATCAGATGGGGTTGCAATTTCGAAAGCATGCAACAAGGTAGCTAATGTGAGTCGTGTAACTTGTAGAGCAAATGAAATCCCAGGACACATTCTTCTACCACTGCCAAATGGTATCAACTCAAAATGTTGGCCCTTAACATCAACATCCTTGTGAGTTGTAAGGAATCTTTCAGGTCGAAATTCAGTCGGATCCACCCACACACTTGGGTCTTGATGGAGTTTTGGAACATTAACAAGGAGTCGTGTACCTGATGGGATGTTATAGCCAGCCAAAGTACAGTCTTCCAAAGACTGATGTGGCACTAAGAGAGGTGCAGCAGGGTATAAACCCATTGTTTCTTTGAGGATAGCTTGGAGATACTCCAAAATTGTCACATCCGATTCCTTCACTTGCCTTTCTCTACCAACTTGGATATCTAATTCTTGTTGAGCTTTCTATAGAGTTTTACGGTTATTGAGAAGTTAAGAGAGAGCCCAGATCAATGTTACTGTTGTAGTGTCTGTGGCGGCTAAGATAAGGGCCTGCAAAAGTAATATAATTGGATTGTAGGGAATTAATAAATAGGCTACAGAAGTAAAGAGAGAACCCAAATTTTTCTACGTTGATGCTGTAAAGTTAAAATATAACTCAACTGAATTTCGCAGTAATAACAATTACTAAAAAAAATAATTCAAAAGTTTCAAAACATGATCCTAACTCCACATCCACAAAGACAAGAGGGAATCAATTGTTCAATTTTATTTTTTATGGATCCAAAATGTCGTTCTAACCTTCGACAATTTTGTCTTCTTGGGCGCTTTGGTGAATGATTTATTTAAAATGTTGATCTTGGACCAAAGATTTTGAATGGACTCATCGATCATTTATCAAATAGCTAAAGGAAAAGAAAGAAAAATCCAAAAATTTGATTGTTTCTTTCAAATCTTGGGCCAACACATATGAGTGACCTCTTGGTCGTCTCATAGGATTTTTTGGATACGTATTCAAAATAGCTACTACTTTGCCAAAAAAAAAAAAAAAAAAAAAAGAGATAAAAAACTACATTTGTCAATGCATATCTTTTTTTTTTTTTTTTTTTTTTTGAGATTGTCAATGCATATCTGATGTTAGAGATTGGTCACGCAGTTATTAATATATATACCCATTATCCACAATTTTTTATATACATCGACACGTATAGCTGCGTTCAGGGAGTTTTATAGTGGCATTTTTTATGGAATTCAAGCTCCATGAACTCGAGTTTCATGCAAGTTTTTTTTTTTTTTTTTTTTTAGTTTCATTTGTTATAACTCGAGTTCCATGTAATCGAGTTTTTTTCTTGAAACTTGATTTTTTTTTTTAAATCGAGTTTTAAAACAAAGACATTTTTCTAATTAGTTTGAAAAATTAGGTAAAATGCCAAAAAGTTTATATGAAATGGGCATTTGCCAATTTTCTTCAGTCCCTGGGCTGCAGCAAAGGGGTTTTTATAATGTGGAATTTCTTATTTCTTTAACATTTGTTTAGGTACACACCAACCTCAGTGGAATTTAGTGTAATGTGATATATACCATCACCATTTGAGTGAGGCTTAATTTATGCATTGTGCTTAGTTTACGCAAGCTAGTGTTTAGTTTATAAAACACTAATGTTTACCCTTAATTTATTATGACAAACTATAACTCAAAAGTTAAAACCTTCAACCAGGAATTTGAGAGTTAAGAGTTAGGAGAATGGCTTTGTTTAGCTATGTGCAATAGCTCTAGCCTTCGACTACTGCTTAACCACTTAAGGTTTTTTTTTTTTTTTTTTTTGGTTGTTAATACCTATCATACCAGCCAGTATGAACGGAATAATTTGACGTATCGGTCAATCAAACGATACAAAAACTCCCTAAATCACACCGGTAAAAATACCAATGTGTATTGCATTGTACTAGACATATTGACGAAAATGCGTCAGTTTGATGGAAAGTAGAAATCGGTTAGTACAAAGAGTTAAAAAAAAAAGGTGATTATCTGTTGCTCGCATTGCCACCTCTTGGCTAGTCTTTAACCCTAAGTCTTCAATCTATACCCCTACCTTGTCGCCTTCTTCTTTCTTCTTTCCACTTTCTGCTCTCTGCTTTGCTTTCTTATTTTGTTGCCCCGAACTATTCTTTTTATTTTTGTTCTTTTTGTTGTGTGGCTGCTTTTGTTTAATGAAATTAATGTGCTAGGCTGTGTCCTACTCCTTCACATGTTAAATGATTAAATTTATTATTTCATATTTAAACTTTTGAGGTAATTGATAATCTATTGCATCTGATATCATGAGAAATTATTGTGTATTCTCGGTGTATTATAAATACGTACTCCTTCATCTCATATGAATAGTGGGTCTTACTAATTAAATTCACAGTGAAACCCACCATTTATGTGAGAGAGGAAAATATACATTTATAGTACTTCAAAAATACTTAATAATTTTCCAGATATCATAGTAGGTGATCTAGAGTTAGAATCTTGCCTCTTCACGGGGAAGTATTTGTTTGCTAGCTACGACTTGTTACAGGTTTATAATAAATCTGTTATTGAGTCAAACCATATATAGAATCTGTTAAAGCTTATAATTAATAGCCCAAATCTCACTAGTAGCGTCCAAAAGACTTCATCCCAATAATTGTAGTTGCTCAGCCATGATGTACTAAATAATAATAATAATAAAACACAAACAAAAACTCTTTTGATAGTTATTTTTTATGACAGATGGCACACAATATTAAAACTTTTTGAGTAAGTCGAGTACCACAGTTATTTTCACAACTTTGTCACAACTTGTCCACAAAATAATTTGTGAGTAATGGAATTGTAGACCCACATAGAACCATTATTTTTTTTGTCCACCACTTACAACTTACCATGTAGGCAAGTTGTGGCTAAAATTATGGAAGTTGTTGAACTCTTCTTGATATCCATTAGTATAAAGGTAAGAAGAGAAATAGGAAAAAGGCAAAAATGCCAGCGATAGAACTCATAGAAGATAGAAGTTGTGAAGGAATATGAAATATTGTAATAGAAGAGCGTATGTTTGCAATTTATGGTCCCTTGATTGTGACAGAGGGGTTTTTATAATGTGACATGTCTTAGTTCTTAAACAAGTATTTAGGCACACACTAACCTTACGCACAGTTGAGTGTGATGCGACATATACCATCTCCATTTTGAGTGAGGCTTTATTTATGAGAAATGCTATAACCACGTAAAGTCAGGTTGTGTTTAGTTCACACATACCAATGTTTAGTTAATTAAAATACTAAAATTTACCCTTATTTATTACGATGAACTATAACTCAAAATTTGCAATGTTGTCCTTTATTGGAAATGACAACCATGAAGGTAAGAGAACATACACGAGTATTACATACTATATAATAAAAATAAAAAATTGATCCTAAAATTGTTGATGCCTCAATTTATGCCTCAATTGTGGATGCCCCAATTACATACCATATATGCCTCAATTTATTAAGAACTTTTATAAATTGCGTAATTTTCTTATAATTTGTAATAATTTCTAAACTTTGAGTTTTAAAATTATATACTATATAATAAGAGTTGGGTTCTAAAAACCACTATTGACTCAAGTTTCAACATTCTCCCTTTGCCAAGCAAGTTAAAACTTGTGATTGTGACTCAAGTTAAAGAAATAAATTACATAATTTTCTCATAGTTTGGGTTAGCTTCAAATTAAACTATAAAATTTTAAAATTATCGTATACTATATAATAAAAGTTAAATCATAAAACTTGTGATTGTGCCATGTGACTATATTCTCTCTACTTCAATTGGCTAACCTTTATTAGAGTTTGCTAAATTATATAATTTCCATATAGGTTGCAGTAGTTTCATATTAAACCTTAAGTTTTATAAGTTTTTAATTAAAATTATTGATTATATATATACGATATAATAAAAATTTGATCCTAAAAGCCATGGTTTAGCCAAGTAATTTTTCCTCCACCAAGTATTTTAACCTTATTAAATTCTTTTGTAAATTACAAAATTTCAGTATAGTTTCCGCAGGTTGGTTTCATTATTTCAAATTAAGCCCTACAGTCTAAAATTTTCTAATCAAAACCATTAAAATTTTTAATAAATTCAATTCATGCTCTAGATGAGATATTGTTACTTAAAAGTAATAAAAATTCACACAAATTGTGACTAAAATCTAAACAAAAAATAAAATCAATAAGTCAAAAAAAAAAAAATAGAAGACCTCTTGTGCACTATAATTATTAATAATATATTTAGTTATTTTTTTTTCAAAGCAATCATAATAAAATTAATATTATATGACCTCATGTGCAAATTGATGCATCAAATAGACACCCTCACCCCTTTTTTTTTTCTTTTTCCTTAGAGTCCCCTTACTTCGTGTGATGTATTAGAAGTATATTGAACTAGTTAAAAACTTGGTCCAACAAGGTTTGTATCCACTCTATTATTTAATTTTTAAAAAATCTATTTTTTTATCATAAAATTCTTGATTAAATCATGCATCACACCAGTATAAAACTAATGTGAAATGACAACCCGGATTATGGTGGGAAAATAGTAGAGAAAGTGGGCACATTACAGTCACAAAGATAGACTTAATTGGCAAAAAAGCTGAGACATACTGATTATGGTGGGAAAATAGTAGAGAAAGTGGGCACGTTACAGTCACAAATATTAGACTTGGCAAAAAAGCTGAGACATATTGACATAGATAGGCGTCGCATTTTTTTTTTTTTTGGATGGATTAGGCTGTTGATTTAGGCATAAAATGACAATTTTTACTACATTTTTTGGATGGATTAGGCTGTTGCATTAGGCATAAAGTTTGAAGAATGTGAAGCTTCAGTAAATTATTGTTTTAATTTTATATATCATGTCATCAGTCACAATATAATTATTAATTTAAGAGTTGAATTATCATGCGTTTGCACGGTTTTAGTCAACAACTTATGCTATAGACAATTTTATTTAAAAACAATAAATAACTCAATTATTATTATTATATAATTTTATAGGTCATGTTAACAAGTATTCTTACGGTAATTTTTTTTTTTTGAGGAATTCCTTAGGGTAATTGTTAATAAACTAATTTAGAAAAATTTTGACACCACTTTTATAAGAAATATAAAAAGATGTCAAAATAATTAATTGTTTTTGTACGGGGTGCTACTTCCCCTCAAACCCATTGTTCATAAAGTTCCTCACATGATGCCACGTGTACAAGGCCTTGGACTTGTTAGGCCTTGAGTCTTGGGATACCATGCATGATTGTGTACGGTGAGGCCTAAGAACTTGGCCCAAGCGAGCCTTGACACTCGTCCAAAGCCCAAGAACCATAATAAAGCTATTACGACATGAACGGCGAAGGTGAGACCCTGCCTGGTCAGGGAATGCAACTTCCCGGGAAGGTGAGTCCCAAGTTGCTCGGTATTGCCTAGGAAGTATCGCTACCGGGCATATCTTCTAATGTGGGAACCAGTTCTAATGACACTCTTACAGCCTCCCACTCCTAACTAAACACCCACTTAAGGATAATAACATTGGACCTCCTTTCCTACTCACCATAAAAGTAATCATAACTCTCTCACTACTCTTGAGCTATAAATAAGAGTTGAGAATAAGGAAAGGGGTTTGGCATGAGGAGAGAGAAAATCGTGGAAAGAGAACAGTTACCCTGAGAGAGAAGAGAGCAACTCGATAAGGCATTGAGGAGGGTTAGGACAGCAAAAGTGTGATCAAATTGCCGAGCATAGAACCACCCATTGTAGGAAATCCAAAACCCACAAAACAAATAGATTGTGAGCCTAAGAAAAGGTTGAGCCCAATAACCATAACTGGGTGTGCACAATTGGCGTCATCTGTAGGGATCTCCTACGTAACTGTGGTTCCGTCGAGACGCGCAAAGGAAGATGTCTGGGGGATAACCAGGGAGTTATGCTGAAAGCAGCTTTGGGATGTCTTCACGGGGATCCACATGGTGAGAAAGAAGGCAGAAAAGGCACGAGGATAGGGAACAGGAGGAAGGAGGGTAGTCTGGACTCGAAGAGGGGTCTTTCAAACATATCGAACAGTATCCGGCGCCTCGGGGCGCAATCGTTTCGACAGGAGGGATCAGGAGCTTGAACAGAGGGATTAGTAGCTCGAGCGTCTACGTAGACTGGTGAGGGATTTGGAACTAGAAGCAAGAGGTAGGCGTAGAAGAAGGGACCATGAGGAGCGAAGAGAAAGGTCAGCTAATGTTAGGGATCATCGTGAAGCAGGGTCCTATCAACACAGGTCTCATTGACACCGCGATCGCTCACGGGAGTACGCAGATCGGGATTTGAATTCCCATTCCCTTGCGGAGGGACAACCTCGAAACGCAACCATGGATGCTATGAGTCGGGCATTATGCCGAGCTACCCAATCACCATTCTTGAGAGATATTGAAAAAGCACCAATGTCGAGCAGATTTACATGTCCACCGTTCAATTCCTACGATGGAAAGATGGACCCGGTGGAGCATGTAAGCCACTACATACAAATGATGTCTTTACATGCCCATAACGATGCATTGATGTGCAAAGTGTTTCCTTCGAGCTTCAGCCCCACCGCTTTGAGATGGTTCAATAGGTTAAGGAAAGGCTCAATTCACAACTTTTCCAAATTGATTCAGGAGTTTGGCGTATGGTTCATGATTTGCAGTCGAGTTCTGCAGCCTGTGGACGCATTGCTATCAATGAGAATGGGGGCTAGGGAGACCCTTCGCAGCTATGCTAATCAATACTAGGAACTGTACAACGAGATCGGCAGGGGTAATGAAAAAATTGCGGCGAGTACTTTTCAGATAAGGTTGCTCGAGGATTCTAGAATGTGTGAATCGTTGACAAGGAGGCCACACGAGGATATGAGGTAGTTGATGAAGCATATCAAGGAATATAAACAGTTGGAAGACGATCGGTTGCAGACCAAGGGCAAGGCCCCGGTTATAAATCATCCTAGGCTTATCGGTTTTCAATCAAGACCCTAGAAGGATTTGAGGATTCTGGAGCCAGGAGCGTAGATAGGGGAGTTGAATGTAGCCTTTAAGGAACCGGTGCATAGGATATTGGATCGAATCAAGAATGAGCCGTATTTTAGGTGGCCGAACAAAATGGGGGGAGACCAGTCCAAGAGAAATCAAAACTTGTACTGTACTTACCATAAAGACAAGGGGCATACCATCGAGCAGTGTAGGGTATTAAAAGATTATCTAGAGTAACTAGTGAAAGCGGGGTATCTGAAAGAGTTTGTGGTGGATCCAAGAAATCCAGAAGTTGGTTAGGGTGCTCGGCTATGCAGAAATCCTCTCCCACCCCTTTTGGGAGTGATAGAAGTCATCCACGCAGCTCCAAAAGGTGCTCGGGTGTCCGGGAGAAGGGGGTATTGACCATGGTGCCGACGGAAAGATGCACAAGTGAGCAACCCTCCGAGAAGAAGTTGAAGTACACTCGGGAGCTCATTGCTTTTAATGACGACGATATAGAAGGTACAATTCAACCACACAACAAAGCCTTAGTGGTTGCAGCCTGAATAAATGGCTTCATAGTTAAGAGCGTGCTAATAGATCAAGGGTGTGGTGCGGATGTGATGTATCTTGACCTGTACAGGGGGATTGGCTTGAAGAAAGATGACCTTTCCAAGTATGAAACGCTAGTAATGGGGTTTAACGATCATATGGTGATTCCAGAGGGGCAAATTCTCTTCTAGTGAGTATGGAAGGTGAGGAAGTAATCGTAACATTCATAGTGGTCGCTTCTTTCTCCCCGTACACTACGATCCTTGGAAGGCTACAGATTCATGCCATGGGGGCTGTGCAATCCACCCTGCATGTAAAGGTCAAGTTTTGCACTGAGCAGGGAATTGCCGTAGTAAAGGGCGATCAACAGGTAGCCAAACAGTGCTTGGTGGCCGCAGTTGACCTAGGAGCTAAACAAGTGAATTCAGCCGGAGGAACCCCCTTATAGCAATTACAGGAACACCGAGAGGAGGCAAGGACAAGCTATGCCGAGGACCTAGTAAGAGTGAAGATATTGCCAGATGACGACAAGAGTTTTCTGATTGGAACGAGTATGAAGAGTGAAGAGAGGGTGGAGATGTTGCTGTTTCTAGTGCAGAACGTAGACGTGTTCGCTTGGAGCCCATATGAGGTACCCGGGGTGGACCCCGAGTTTATAGTGCACAAGCTTAATGTGGATCCCCTATATCCTCCCCAAGAAGCAGAAGCCGAGGAGATCGGCTAAAGAGCAAGTCTAGAGCCCATATGAGGTACCCGGGGTAAACCCCGAGTTTATAGTGCACAAGCTTAACGTGGATCTCCTATATCCTCCCAAGAAGCAGAAGCCGAGGAGATCGACTAAAGAGCACGTCGATGCTGTTAGACAAGAGATCAAAAGGTTAAAGGAAGCTAGGGCTATAAGGGAGATTTTCTTCCTTGAGTGGCTTGCAAATACCGTGGTGGTAAAGAAGAAGAATGGTAAATGGATGGTCTGCGTTAACTTTACCGACCTGAACCGAGCATTTCCCAAGGATCTGTTCCCAATACTGAAGATTGATCAGCTTGTAGATGCCACATACGGGCATCCAAGGATGAGCTTTTTGGATGCTTTTCAGGTTTATCACAAGATTCCCCTAGCCGTAGGGATCAAGAGAAGACAGCATTTATAACCCCTAAGGCTAACTATCACTATACAGTGATGCCATTTGAGTTAAAGAATGCCAAGGCTATATATCAACGAATGATGATGAGAATGTTCAGGGACAAGATAGGGCGAACAGTTGAGGTGTACATTGATGACATGGTAGTCAAAAGCAAACAGAAGGTGCAGCACGTTGATGACCTCAAGGGGGTGTTTGAAGTGCTCTGACAGCACAATCTTCGACTCAATGCCGAGAAGTATGCTTTCGGAGTGGGGGCTGGCAAGTTCTTAGGGTATTTGATCAGTAACCAAGGAATAGAAGTTAACCCGATCAAATTGAAGTAGTAAAACGCCTTAAATCGCCGAACAATCCAAAGGAGGTTCAAGTGCTCACCGGCATGTTGGCTGCCCTTAATCGGTTCATTTCGAAGTTCGCCGACTGCTGCCGACCATTTTATCAGCTTCTAAAGAAGTGGATGGGGTTCCGATGGAGTGACAAGTGTGAGAAAGCTTTTCAGGAGCTAAAGGAATATTTGATGCGGGCACCAATATTGTTAGCCCCAGAACTCGGAGAAGATTTATTCATGTATCTCTTAGTTTCCGAGCACGCCGTCAGTGCTGTACTTATAAGATTACAAGGAGTGCAACAGCTAGTATACTACATTAGTAAAACCTTAGTAGATGCCGAAACAAGGTATTTACCATTGGAGAAGTTAGTATTGGCACTAATCCATGCTACACAAAAGTTGTGCCACTACTTTTAGGCTCACTTTGTTTACGTATTGACCGAGTATCCTCTACAGTCGCTATTGAAGAGATCTGATTTCACGGGAAGAATAGCTAAATAGGGGACTCGACTGGGCTTTCTTGATATCAGGTACAGACCAAAAAGTGCGATGATGGGACAGACTCTCGCTAATTTCATTGCAGAGTTTTCCCTGAGAGAGGGGAAGGAGATGGTCTGCCCCGTGGAGATAGTCCCTTGGAAGGTCTTCGTGGATGATGCGTCCAACGCATTAGGGGCCGAGGCCGAGATTGTAATCATCACCCTTGAAGTAATAAAGTTGTAACATTCATTTAGATTAGGCTTTAAAGCCTCCAACAACAAAGCCGAGTATGGGGTCTTGCTAGCCAAGCTAAGAGTTATATCAGATCTAGGTGCTAAGGAGATAGAGGTATATTTAGATTCTCGGTTGGTGGTAAATTAGGTACAAGGAAGTTTTGAGGCCAAGGACCCCCAGATGATGGAATACTTACGGTTAGTAAAACAAACTATGGACCGCTTTTTGAACATCAAGGTGGTTCAGGTGTCAAGGGGATAGAATTGGCACGCCGGCTCGTTGGCCACATTGGCATCGTCTTTAGCAGAGGGAATTCATCGGTTAATAAAAGTAGAGTTAGTATCAGAACCAAGTATCAACATAAAAATACGCGTTTCACAGGTGACAACAACTGAGCCTTGCTGGATGGATCCGATCATCAACTTTTTAGCCAAGGATCGTGTGCCTGCTGATGAGAAAGAAGCAGAAAAAATTCACCAGACAGCTGCTTGATATTTAGCTGATCAGCAATTGCATCGAAGATCATTTGATGGGCCTTACCTACAATGTTTACACCCCAGTAAGGTTAAAGGACTTCTAGCCGAGCTGCATGAAAGGGTGTGCGGCAGCTATGTGGGGGGATGTTTGTTAGCGCACCGGGCAATGACACAGGGATTTTGGTGGCCACAAATGCAAAAGGATGCCAGTGAATACGCTTGGAGGTGTGAATAGTGTCAGAAGCACGCCCTAATAATCCACCAACCAGCAAGGACCTTGAATCCCATTATTAGCCCTTGGCCCTTTGCGCAATGGGGGTTAGATATCGTAGGTCCATTCGCTCGAGCGACAGGAAACCGAAGATTTGTCCATGTGGCCGTGGACTACTTCACCAAATGGGCTGAGGCAGAAGCATTGGCAAACATCTAGGACGTGGATGTTAAAAAGTTTGTATGGAGGAATATAGTGACATGATTTGGGGTGCCAGAATCCTTCCTGTCAAATAACGAGTTGCAATTCGATAGCAAAGCTTTCCATGAATTTTGTGGCAACCTTGGTATCATAAATCAGTATTCTACCCTGACATATCCATAGAGCAACGGCCAAGCAGAAGCCACCAACAAAACCATCGTGAACGGGTTGAAGAGGAGGTTAGAGGGCTCCAAGGGTAGGTGGGCGGAGGAGTTGCCTAATGTTCTATGGGCTTACCGAACTACTACGAGAAGGTCCACTGGAGAAACCTCGTTCCCCCTAGCATACGGGGCGGAAGCAGTCATACCTGCAAAAGTGAACTTGTGTAGTGCCTGAGTTTCAGGATTCAGCCCTGTCGAGAAATTAGAGTTGATGTTGAAACAATTGAACTTGTTGGAGGAATGCCAAGAATCCGCAATAGCACGGTTAGTGGAATATCAACAAGAACTTGCCAGGAGATATAACAGAGACGTGAGGAAAAGGGTGTTCGGAGCGGGAGACTTGGTACTTCGAAAGGTAGTAGGGAATACACGAGACGTCAGCACAGGGAAGTTAGCACCAACTTAGGAGGGACCATATAGAATTACAACTATCGTAGGCGCGGTGGCGTATTATTTGGAGGATTTGGCCGAGAAACCTCTTCCCCAGCCATGGAACGCCCACAATCTAAAGAAATTCTATCACTAATTATCAGTACGCGGGAGTACCTATTGAGTGTAGTATTATATGTGAATACTGTTAATTAATACAAGAGTGATGTTTATCCATGCAGGAACACTTGTACTTATGGTTCCATGATTTTTTTTTTACTCATTTGCCCTAGTTTATATACGTGCAAAGAATTAAGCTAAAATATTCTAAGGACAGAAACCTCTCCTCGGTTCGATTTTCATCACCGAGCAAGTGGAATACTTACGCTAAAGTATTCTAAGGACAAAAACCTCTCCTCAGTTTGATTTTCATCACCGAACAGGTGGAATCCTTACGCTAAAATATTCTCAGGACAAAAACCTCTCCTCGGTTCGATTTTCATCACCAAGTAGCTGTAATCCTCACGCTAAAATATTCTAAGGATAGAAACCTCTCCTCGGTTCGATCCTTCTCACCGAGCAAATGAAATCCCTACAATAAATTATCCTAAAAGCAGAAGAAAGTCCTCGGTTCAGTTTACGCCACCGAGCAGGTGAGAATCTAATTTCAAGGCATTGACGAGAACCAGTTTCCCGCTAAAATTATCATCATCGGACAGGGGAAATCGTATTTTGGATTACTCTAAATTAGAAACAAGCTTCCAAAATCTATCCTAGTTGCCGAACACACAAAGACTACGTCAAATTATTCAACAGGAAGGTAACTACCCTACATTTCCCTAAAGGATCAAGGTACATCAAAATTTAGTCCTATCCTTACCTTCATACATGGCCAATTCTTTCGGATGCATTGTTTGAATACATTGTTCGGATACATACTCGGACTGAACTACACATTCATTTGAAAAACAATCAACGTATACGGCAGGGAGGAAGATAGCAAACATTTACAAACATGATTAAAGCGAGCAAATAAATATCAAATCAATGTTCTGTTACCATAGCCCAATGACTATAGGAAAAAAGACTTGGTAAAACGAAAGTCATATTATTGTTCGGACACCACAACCCGATGTCCATAGGTATGCCGAGCATATAAAAGAAAGAGAAAAACTACGATTAAACATAAATAGGAAATAAAAGATGAGACACAAAAACTAAACGGAGGCATCGTCGGGTGTGAGCTGGATAACATCATCAGGCGCATCCCTGATTGGTTGGTCGGTAGCTTGCATATGTCCATGTTCAGCTCTCGCTGCATGAAGGTTACTAGTGACCTCGGGGTCGTCCATTTCCACATAAGTGTCAATGGCATAGACCACTCCCTCATGTTGAGGGTTTCCTCTTCATCCGCGGCATCAGCTTGGCTGTGGACAGAGGGGACAGGAGTTGGGTAGGGACTTTGGTCGAGATTTCTCAATGGAGAATCCTCTGCTGCGCCCATGGCCTGAAGAGCTGCCAGCCAACCTTTACTGAACCCATGGTTGTGAGCTTGGTGAACAATGGGCTCCACGAAATTTTCAGCATCCGCAAAACCCAGATTGTACCCCCTTTGCTCGAAGGAATCCAAGGACACCTTGAGATCGGCGACCTCGTCTGCCTGGGCCAGTGTTAGGCTTTCGGCCTCTACCAGCTTGAATTCCACGCTCCCCAGCATGGCCTCCGCCTTGGCTAGCTTCTTCTCTGCCCCAACCCGAGAATTCTTGGCAGCTTGGGCCCTTTTCTCTGCCGCCTCTACTAATTTTCCTTTCTCTTTGGTTGTGTCCTCGGCCACATCCTTCAGGGCCTTCTCCCTCTCGACGTCTTCGACTAGCTCCTTCATTCTTTCGCCAAGAACATGAGTCAACTGCGCGGCCTGATGACATGACATTAATCAGATATCACAACCAATCATATATCACAAGTGTAGGTAAAAGGGGAACATGCATACGAATAAAGCAAACGAAAAGTTAGGGGTTATCGCGATCATGTGCCATTGGAGCCATTTTGCCAGTGACTCCTCAGTAGCCTCCAAGAAACAGTGGATGTCCTTGGGCAAAAGCAGATTGTGCACCAGGCTCTGGGCAATTAACCCCCCCTGGCTCTGAGACCAAGTCCTCACGCTAGTAGTCACTGGCAGAAGCCCGTCACCGAGCTTGAATGAGGGCTGCCATTCCACCACAGGCTGGGAAGAGGATGCAACATTTCTCCCGACCCAGGCAAGCGGCTGGGATGCACCAATTGGTTCCTGGATTACGAGGTTACCAGGTACCCAGGGAGGGGTCTTTTGTGTTTGTGTTAGGATTTGTGTTCGTGTTTGTGATTTTGAAAGGGAAATTCATAAATATGAAAATTGTGTTTTTGATATCTGTGTTTGTGTTTGTGTTGTAATTTGGGGCCAGACATGACAGGACGAGGCCCATAGGGCCCGTAGGGCTTGACGGGGCAAGTTTAAGGTTGAAAAAAACTAGTTTATTAAACAGGGCGGGTTCGGGTAATGGGTTCATGCCCATGGGGCGGGTTCGGTCATAAAGAAACCCAGCCTAAACCCAACCCGTTGCCATTCCCACTTCTCCACATCCCACACAACCAGTTTAAGAAATAGATAATGACGGCAATGGGAGCTTGCACTAAAAAGCTGAAGCTACGAAGTCCAGATGTATGATTTTCTTTTAGGAAAAACTTGTCACTTGTTTTGCGTGTGTCTACTTAAGTGTGTAAATGTATTGAAATCGTGACGTGGTTGTTCTTTATGGAAAATTTTCTATAAAGTTGTGACTTCCAACTTGCCTTTATTAGCTTTAATTCCGTGCCAAATTTGATTGTAATTTTTGCAATAATTTTCCTGTATTTATGTGGGTTCAATTGTAAGGGATGAGTGTGAGAGATTGGTGAAGAATCAAGTTTCAAATAAGAATCAGTGCAGTTCACGACTAGCTCGTGAGAAGCTAGCGAGAAAGTAGCCTGCTAAAGGCCACGTGTGAAGCACATGACTAGAAGCTGAAAAATCATGCTAGACTATCAAATTCGCGAGTACTTCGCGAGAAAGGCCATCTCGCGAGGTACCCGCGAGGTACCCGTAAAAAGAAAAAGTGCTTTACCAAATTCTTTCCCCACACTATAAATACCCTCATTACCCATGAAATATAAGGGGTGCTTTTTAAAGAAAAAAAATCCTAGCAAAAACACTTGAGAGTTAGAGATTGTTATACCCACAATCATCTACACATTTTCACTTAGTTTTCCTCTACCTCTACCCCTACCTCTCTATCACTACATCCTTGAGAGGTTTTTAGCCCAAACACTTACCACATCTAATCTGAGTGTTGAGTCAAGTTTTGGTGTCTTTGGGAAGCATTGGAAGGAGCCATTTAGTGGCGGATGCAATCGGGTTGAATTGTGGGATCCGAAAAGCTAGTGAAGATAAGACTTCGAGAAGTCCATTGGTAGCAGGAGTTTGAAGGGCTCAAGTACATGAGGTAGACTAGGCTTGGAGGGTCTGTTGTTATTCGTGTACTCCAACTTTATTCACTAGTGGATTGATTTCGGTTTGGATGGTTGCAGAGAGGTTTTTTGCCGAGTTCTTCGGTTTCCTCTTCGATAACATGTCTTGGTGTTATCTTGTGTTTGCATCTCTCTTCTCTATTCTTTAAGCTTTTCATTTATTGTTCATTGTGATTGAATATGGCTTAAAGTAGTGTTATCGATTTATTGAGCTTATTTTCTCTTATTCTGCACTTTGATAAGTTAGGGTAAAAGCAATTTAGTGTTGTTGGTTTATTGCGCATATTTTCTCTTATTCCGCACTTTGATAAGTTAGAGTAAAAGCAATCTAGCTGTAATTTTTTAATTTGGGGCCTGAACAAGCTTGAGTGTTTTCACACTAATTTGAGCTTTCATTTTCCAAGTGTACTCGAAAAGGTCTAAATGCCTTTATTTGTCAAATAATAATAAAAATAATAATGGTGGAGGGGTGATTTGAATCTTGATTTTCCTTAAATAAAAAATGAGAGCACGCAATGCTATTAAATTACACAAGACTCTTAACCAAATATATATATATATATATATATATATATATATATTAATTAGTTGGTAAGCGGGAGTGATTTGAATCTTAATTTTCCTTATATAACCCAAAGCTATTAAATTACACAAGACTCTTAACCCCAAAAAAATGAATTAAAATTTTCTAGAGTTTCTAGGCTAATTTACCGTTCTTTTAATCTTCTCCTTTTATTTTATAATGAATGGTTCATATTAAACCATGTCATTAATCCGCATTAAAAACCTTAAAATAATTATTCCAACTCAGCTATTCAAATTGACATGTAAGATTTTATTTTTTGAAATTTATTTTAATTTGCAAAAAATCTTAGATTACGAAAACCCAAATCTGAAATCCGGACCTCACTGCTGTGCACGGCACCAAGCTTTGTCTCCGACGAAAACCCAGATCTGAAATCTATGGATTCACGGTGCTACTCGAGATTGTATTCATTGCCAAGTTTTGAGGCTATCAACATTTCATCCCTACGAGAAATTTGTGCCTCTTGTGATAAGTTTTCCTTTGTCCACCAAAGATCATTCATTTCTTTAATTAGTTTGTCTCTTTAGTTTTCAATCGGACTATACATGTGTTTCTTCCACAACTCAATATGCGTAGGTTCAGACCGATTCCCAATTCGTTAATACTTGGGAACGAAGGAAAATAAAAACAAAATCTCATTTTGAATTTTGAATTTTGGTTAGTTTTTCGACACCTTCCCAATATTCCCAAAAGGAGTTTTGTGTTCTCCGGCATCCACCGTGCCAATACCGCTATCTGAATTTCATGTATAAGTTTTCTATTTTTATTTTTCCAAACTAAACTAAATAGAAAATAAAAAATCTTACATGTCAATTTGAAAAGCTGAGTTGGAATAATTTTTTTAAGGTTTTTAAAGTGGATTGATGACATGTTTTGATCTGAAGGATTCATTATTGTTGGGTTAAAATGAATCGACTCCTTATTAATTAATTATTAATAACCCAAGTTAATTAATTAAGTTTAATAACATGCAATAGTATGGCAGCACAAACAAATTACCAAATTATCTAAATGCAGTAAAAAATAAATTGACATGGTTATTTGTTTACGAATGGGAAAAACTTCTAAGGAAAAAATTTCACCAGGTGATTTTCAGGTCATCACTCCAAAGAATCCTTTATTATCAATCACAAGCGGTTACAAGTATAAGGAATCTTATCAAATCCTTTGTCCAATCTCGAAATATTAATCTACAGTTGAACCCTTACCCTAATACCCAATTAGACTTGTATTGTAGTGGCAATTTTTCAGTTTAATGCACGAATTCCAGTACGTAACTAAACAATGATGCACAGATCTAAGTACGTGATTAACAATAGTAACTTGAAGAAGATGTTAGCTGCAAAGTTCTTTAGTTCATCAACGATGAAGACTAGGAAACTCCTTGGTCACAAAATCCTTAACGTAAAGATGCAGTAGCTTCTTCAGAGAGAATAATGAATTTGATCACTTTCTGCATGTGTTCTCCTAGTATAACGGCATTTAAATAAACCTTATATATCTCTAGGGTTGTGAGAAAAGTAACTCTATACAAATATACAAACATGGGCTAAAAATCACATCTGGAAGTTCTGATTTCGAGCTTCTGTCGAGCTTCAACTTTAAATCTCG
Organism: Lithocarpus polystachyus; assembly: GCA_033629205.1. Taxonomy (NCBI): domain Eukaryota; kingdom Viridiplantae; phylum Streptophyta; class Magnoliopsida; order Fagales; family Fagaceae; genus Lithocarpus; species Lithocarpus polystachyus. The sequence continues at coordinate 7,549,824 of CM066163.1, read as the reverse complement.
ATAGAAGTCTTTTTGTCTCGATTGCTATCGAGCTTTAATGAACAGCTCTTCTTCACTCGTTTCTTGGTCAGATCTTCATGACTTTAACACTTGACTTGAACAACATATTTTTCAAGTCTTAAACCCATCCTAGATCTACCCAATTACAAATAAAGTGCATTTTGTCAAAAAATTAACCAACTACATAACTTATGTCCCTAACAATTATCAAATAAAAGGAAAAAGATTAATAGAGCTCCATGTGATAGAATACTTTAGAAACTTTTTGAGATCTTAATCCAATAGCATTTTTCATTTTTTTTAAAGAGAGTTTTAACCTATAACGTCTGTTTCTCCAGAGACTTTACTAGTTAAGCTAACTGAAACCCACACTTTTATTATATGAATGCAGCACAGTACTTTAGAAACTTTAGGGGATCTTGATCCAAATATATATATATATATATATATATATGTAGACGACTAAATTTCTAGTTCGAAATAAATCAAACAAGTAAAACAATTTCACAAATGCGAATTTGTATTGATGAATGTGTGGTACAATTCTCTGTGATTACAAAAGAGTGATCATTTTATTCGATCTCCTTGAAAGATTTGTTGATTGGAATTGTGGTAATGTGATTTTGATTCGAACACCAAATATACTTTGATTTGACTGAAGCATGGATCGAAGATCTTTGAAACAGAATTACAAGGAATCTCTGGCTATGAGCTTGTTAGAAATCCTTTGTTCTTCATGTTCTTCGTGTTCTTCGTGTTCTTCGTGTGTTCTTCGTCTTCGAAGGTTTGTGGTGGAAGGTCTTCGGTGCTTTAGAGGCTTGAATCCGTAGAGCTTCGTTGATTTATGGTTTGTTGAGGTTTCTGGAGGCTTTTGAGCTTGAGTCCAGTGAATTTGAAGATCTAGGAATATGATTTGGATGATTCTGCTTTGAATGTTCCTTGCATTTGAGTTTGAAACTCTTGAAGTTCCTAGAGGCTTCAGGGCTTGATTCTAGCAGAGCTTCAATATTTCTGAATCTTCTTTGATGCTGCTTGTGCTCTAAATGGCTTCCTCTTCCTCTTAAGATGTCTTCCTTCTCCTTAATGCCTTAGGAAGGCTTCTATTTATAGGAGTTTAGAGGTAGGTGAGCGACACGTGGCAGAGTCTGATTGGTGACACATGTCATAGCCTGATTGGTCTGCTTGTGTCATTGCTTACACGTGCTGGACTGCTTGTGTCATCGCTTACACGTGCTGGACTGCTTGTGTCATCGCTTACATGTGCTGATGTGTGATTGGTTTACTTCAATGACTTCAATAACACTTGGCAAATTTCTATTGGTTTCTGAGTATTGATAACAAAACCTAGTTGCCATGCGTGATACTTTATAATTAACTGTATTTTGTGGACTTGATAGCATGACGTGTCAGCTTGTGATAGGTCGGGAATTTTCCCTCTCTACAAATGCCCCTTCGAGACTCGTTCATGCACACAGTTTCGGAGTGTGGTGCGGGAATGAGTTTCGAAAACAAATTTTTACATTTGACTTTTTAAGTGAAGTACCTGAAGGTGGTGAAGCTTTCAACAGGATGAGGTAATTTCTGAAGAGTAAACCCACCCAGATGAAAGGCTTTGATGAAACCGAAAAGGGGTCTGCCTGTATTTGAATGCACTTGCGTGACCGAGCCTTCTCAACAGAGGTTAAGTCGAAGTAATTGCACAAGAGTGTTCCATGGTACTTGGAGTGGTTGGTGAGGCTGAAAATTATTTGCAAGAAGTTGGATATGCTTGCAAAATTGAATCATTTCAACAGAGGTTAAGCTGAGGTAATTTCAGAAGAGTATTTTTGGATTGTTGGTGGCGATCACAGGGTGTAGAAGATGGGGAAGAGGCGAGGATGTTGGCTGGGTACAGCATGCAGAGCTAGGGGGCTGGCCTCGCGTTTTTAAGAACTCCTGGTGAAGTTATCTCGAAGGAGTCTATTTTGGATTACGGCGAGGACATGTGGAAAAGTGGTCGAATGTGCGTGTGTAATTGTATCACTTAGGTTAAGTTGAAGTAATTTCACAAGTATAAGATTTTGGGTTGGGGGAGATTGTGAAAAGAACAAGACGATGAAGATGAAAAGGAGATGGTGACTGTGTGAAACATTCAAAACCATGGAGCTGACCTTGTACGTCAAGGAGTAGGTGTTTTTGGGGAGTACACCTTGAGATATGGGACCGACTGCATGCTGGGTGGTGAAGAAGACGGGGATGAAGCTAAGTGAATGGGTGAAACACACAACTCCATGGTGCTGGTCCTGTATGTTGAGGACTCTCTAGTGCAGATGCTTCTAGGGAGTACACCTTGGGATATGGGACCGACTGCATGCTGGGTGAGGTCCGGTGGCCGGTCATATAATGCGCCTGTGTGATGGGACCATGCCAACGGACGTTAAGTTGAAGTAATTTCAGAAAAGTACTTTCTGAAATACTTCAAGCAGAATTTAAGTTGGAGTAATTTCAGAAAAGTGGGTTCTGCGGTACCAGCAATGATGATCTTTGGGTCCCACACTGGTGGGGACATGGAACAAGGCTTTGGTGACCATTTACCGGCCCCAAAGGCTGATCTTTGATGAGCTGGTACCTTGGTGGTCATCGTAAGCGTTGGATGGAGGATAATCTGTGGGATACCCCAACACTTTTTACCATCTTCATCTATTGTCGCTTGTTGGAAAAGCACAAAAAAATGAAAGATGGAGCTAACTTGTGATTCTGGTCTTAGAAACCAGCCAAGTTGCTGTTTGTTCCGAACCACTGCTTCTGCTGGAAGACCAGGCAATTGGAGAGAGACTACGAGAGCCATGAGTTTAGGAACAGGTGTCTCTGCTGGACTTAGATGCCCTGGTCAAACAAATCCGAGGAAGCATGGAAGGTCGATGCAGGCCTTGTTATGAATAATTTTATGAACAAATGTGGTCGTTAAGGGGAGAAACAAAATTTGTTTGGATCTCAAAACTACAATGATGTTGTGAAGAGGATTTCTACTGAGCCATGAGAGGGTTAATTTCAAACTGATTATGAAGCAATGTTGGTTGCTCGGTGTTGAGAATGATGAGGCTATAACGAGAAATGGCTGTGAGAATGAGGGTTTGGAATTTTGAAAGAATCGAATCCTCATTTCATGATTCAGTGTTTTTTTTTTCTTGATGAGTTTCAATTAATCTGAACCCTCTATTTATAGCGAAGAGATGAAGAATGGTAGATAGGTAGTTGAGAATGGCGGATGAAAAATTTTTGGTGGATGAGGAATTTTCGGTGAGAACGGCGGATGAGAATGGTAGGCACCGAATGGGAATGGTAGGTTGGAGACTGGTAGGCACCGAACGGGAGTGGTTGAATTGGTGACCCGAAGTAATTCCCAGTTTAGGACATACTTGTGACAGTTCGTCTATTTTTTTGAAAGAGAAGCCTTGATGAAGTATGGAGGATAATCTTGAGGGAATCCTGACCAAATGGATGAATCTCTAATTTTGATTTTGGGAGCTTAAGTTTTGTACATTGCTAGTACTTCAGAGAAGTGGGTCAGATTAGTGGTTACTAAGTCCAAAGCAAATAAGCGAATTTCAAAATCAGAATCTTTGCGGAAATCTGAATAGGACAAGCCTTGCTCGGTCATCATGATTCTCGGTCATAGTTCACATTAAAGCCAACAGTTGCAGAATCACACCATTTGAGCAATTTTAGATTCTCAAATGAAGAAATAGACCCCAAAATTGGAATCTACGCGAAAAATTGGACAAGACAGGCCCTTCTTGAAAATTCTGACTTTTGGTCAAGATTTGTGCAAAAGTCAATCTTTTGGAAATTGGACTGTTTGCACGATTTTCGAGTTTCAAATGAAGAAATGGATCCCAAAAATGGAATGTACTCGAAAAACTGAGTGGGACAGGTCCGTCTTGAAAATTTTGACTTTTTGGTCGAAGTCAAAGTTCAATTTGGTCAAAGCTCTTTTTTTTTTTTTTTTTTTTTTTTTTTTTTTTTTTTAATTCTGGCGGTTCGGACCGGGTCAGGATGAGCGGGTCAAACCGGGTCGGTTTGGTCAACCGGGTCAAGCCTTGGTGGATGACGTCATCCATGACGTCATCCGACTTAAGTGCGCGTCAGCCATTGGCGCGTGAAGCGCGTGACGGACTATCGGCGCGTGGGAGTGCTGGAGTGGCGCGTGTTGGCGCGTGTTGATGAAGGCAGCATTACCGAACCTTCTGGCGGCGCGTGGTGGCGCGTGTCTACTCGTTTAGGCTCGAAATTTTCAGGTTTTGCATGTCTTATGCCGTGCAAGGTCCCTGTGGTGTTAGTTTTGTGAAATTTTCAATAGATTTGCACAGATTTGAAGAACCAAGCCGTGGATCATCGTGAGGCTGTGGTGGCGCGTGGTGGCGCGTGGGGGATCCATTGGCAACGATCTTTCTGGGTTTTGTAGATCGAAGGCCGATGAGTCTAGTGGTGATGTTGGTTTTGTGAAATATTTCTCAGATTTGCACTAATTCGAATGAGAAATCCAGTGGACGTTGGGATTTGTGGCCGCGCGTGGGGGCTCGTTATGGCTCCACCGTGGATGATTTTTCTGGGTTCTGAAGCTCAAAGTCTTTAGAAGATTTGGGTGAGTTGATTTTTGTGAAATCTTGTCAGAAATTGCTAAAAATCCGGAAGAAAAAATAGTAATCATGGTTGAAAATATTGCCATTTTATTCTACTAGTTCTAACAGAGTTTGACATTGGTTAATCTGCGTCTCTGTTTTCAAGGTCGGCAGCATCTTATTGCTTTGAACAATATGCAGGCTAGAACTTCATCTTGCTTCTTGTGTATCATTTTCTTTCTGGCAGAGTGTATTTGAGTCGCATAATTTGACTTCAATAATCTGTTTGGTGGCAGCATTTAATGGCTTGCCTAGTCCTTTTTTTTTTTGTTTGCTATCTCAGAAGTTTTCTATATAAAGCCTCCTAGAGCATGCCTTAATTTGTACCAGCATAGTCTCCAGAGTGGGTAGCATCATATGTAGAGAAATTATGTTTTTTTTTTTTTCTTTTGTATTCTTTTTTTTTACATGCTTGGTTTGTACTAACCCTTTTTTCTTTTTTTTGACAGACTAGAGATTAAAACCGGAGCTCTCTCTCTTTATAGGAATTTTTTTTTTTTTTTTTTTTTTAGACGTGCCATAAAATTTTTTTCTGACAAGTTCTTTGTCGTTGTTTGTTTTTGTTATGCAGCATGCTTTCCTTGTTCTTTGGGCTTTATCATCAAGCTTTTCATCAACATTCTTAGCCTGACGTCCATCTTTCTTTGGCGACTTTACATTCCGTTGAATACAACGTTCTTACATTGATGTTTGTCTCCATATTATCAATTTATTGCCTTGCAACAATAATCTCTTAACAATATCTATCCTTGATGTTCTCATAGCGGCAGTAATCTAAGCAACAATGTTATCACCAGTATTCCTGATACAATGATGCTGTTACTAGTACTTGACTTTGAAGTCGTACTGGCCTTTGTCTTGGCAATTAAGTTGCACTAGCACTCTTCTTTTGCCATAAAGCTACCTTGTCATTTTATTTGCATCGAAGCCGTACCAACGTCCATTTTTGCCATGAAGCTACGTCAACACTTCATCTTTGTGATGAAGCAATATTTGCACTTGCATCTGCCATGAAGTTGCATCATCATTTATCTTTACCATGAAGCTATGTCAACACTTCATCCTTGCCACGAAGCAACATTAGCACTTACATCTGCTATGAAGTCGCACCATCATTTGCACTGAAGTCGCATTAACATTCATTTTTGTCATGAAACTACGTCAACACTTCCTCCTTGCCATGAAGCAACAATAGCACTTACATCTACTATGAAGTTGCACCATCATTTGCACTGAAGTCGCATCAACATTCATCTTTGCCATGAAACTACGTCAATACTTCCTCCTTGCCATGAAGCAACATTAGCACTTACATCTGCTATGAAGTCACACCATCATTTGCACTGAAGTCGCATCAACATTCATCTTTGCCATGAAACTATGTCAACACTTCATCCTTGCCATGAAGCAACATTAGCACTTACATCTGCTATGAAGTCGCACCATCATTTGCACTGAAGTTGCATCAACATTCATTTTTGCCATGAAGCTACGTCAACACTTCATCCTTGCCATGAAGCAACATCAGCACTTACATCTGCTATGAAGCCGCACCATCATTTGCACTGAAGTCGCATTAACATTCATTTTTGCCATGAAACTACGTCAACACTTCCTCCTTGCCATGAAGCAACAATAGCATTTACATCTGCTATGAAGTTGCACCATCATTTGCACTGAAGTCGCATCAACATTCATCTTTGCCATGAAACTACGTCAATACTTCCTCCTTGCCATGAAGCAACATTAGCACTTACATCTGCTATGAAGTCACACCATCATTTGCACTGAAGTCGCATCAACATTCATCTTTGCCATGAAACTACGTCAACACTTCATCCTTGCCATGAAGCAACATTAGCACTTACATCTGCTATGAAGTCGCACCATCATTTGCACAGAAGTCGCATCAACATTCATTTTTGCCATGAAGCTACGTCAACACTTCATCCTTGCCATGAAGCAACATCAGCACTTACATCTGCTATGAAGCCGCACCATCATTTGCACAGAAGTCGCATCAACATTCATTTTCGTCATGAAGCTGGAAGAGAGACGATGTAGCTTAGACTTGCAAGGTACAAGAAGATGCCCCCAGGAGATAAGTGATGCAAAGTATACTTCAGAAATGTGGGAGAATGTCTATAGAAGATAGGCAATGCCATGCAAATTTCATTTAGTCTTCATCTTCAGCTACAACGATCTTTGATCACCCTATTGAACAGTTGACTGTCTTTAAGCAATGCCTTACCAACCAAAGGGACCTTAAAAACATATTGATGACCGTCGGAAACTCTTCAAGCTAGATTGGCAATCCTTCTTTTTTTCATGTGACTGAGCTTAATGACAAGTACTAAGCTGCCTACGTACCCCGGAGAGGGATCAAGTCATCACGTAGTTCAACAGATTTTTTTTTTCACTTTTTTTTTGATAGTTTCTTTTTGGATGATTTTTTGTTATCCTTTTTTTTTTTTTGTTATTTTTGTTATCCTTTTTTTTTTTGTTATCTTTTCTTCTTCTCTTTTTTTTTTTCTTTTTTTTTTTTTGTTTATTTTTGCAAAAAGGGGGGCTCAGTGTGTAATAGTGGGTATCACCACTAATCGAACCCGAGACCTCTCAAGGGCGACATGGGCATCCAACCACTACGCCACACTAGCAATTGGTGACATAGAGTGGGATTAATTTCTCCTTATTGGTACACTTTCAAAGGCAATGGGAAGACATCATGTACCCTTGCAGCGTTGCATTGAGTAGTTTAAGCTCTTACCGAGGAGCAATCTTGGATTTTCAAGCATAGAAGCGTTTGAGGAACTTCCCATTGATGGGACCGATCCTTACACCTTCATGATCAATCAACTTGTAGGCTCCATTGGTGTAGACTTCTTGCACAACATAAGGTCCATCCCATTTTGAAGTGAACTTATTGCCTGTACGATGAGTTGTGATGATAGGTCTTCGAACGGCAAGGACTAAGTCACCTACTTGGAATGATCGTGGTTTAACTCTTTTATTGAATGCGCTTGAAAGACGAGCTTGATAACACTCAAGGCGTTGTTGGGCCTCAAGCCTTTTCTCATCAAGTGCCTCTAATTCTTGCAATCTGAGCTTGGCATTTTCTTCTCCAGTCAACCCTTCTTGGATGGCAATCCGTAATGATGGGATTTGGCGTTCTAAAGGAAGGACAGCTTCTACTCCATAAACAAGAGAATATGGTGTTGCTTGAGTAGCCGTTCGAAATGTGGTCCGATATGCCCATAATGCTTCTCCGATTCTTTCATGCCAATCTCGCTTTGTTTTGGATATCACCTTTTTTAACAAACTGCCAAGCGTTTTGTTAAAGGCTTCAGCTAATCCATTTGCCGGGGCATTGTACATGGAGGAGTTGTATTGTTTAAATCCAAACTTCTCACATAACTCCGTCATTAGCTTGTTGTAGAACGGCTTGCCATTATCAGTTATGATATACCGAGGGACACCATACCGATAGATCAAGTAAGTTCGAATGAAGTTGACCACCGTTTCTTTCTTCACTTCCCTAAGAGGCATAGCTTCCGCCCACTTTGAGAAGTAATCAGTTGCAGCCAAGATATACAAGTGGCCACCGGATGATTTTGGTAATGGCCCTATTGCATCAAGTCCCCATGCATCAAAAGGCCAAGAGGCTACAGTCGGGTGTAGAGGTTCTGGCGGCTGATGGATGAAGTTTGCATGATACTGACAAGCTTCACACTTCTTAGCATACTCCAAGGAATCTTGCACCATCGTAGGCCAATAGTAACCCATTCGTTTGATCCTGTAGTGTAACTTGGGACCTGATTGGTGTGCACCGCATATTCCAGAATGAGCCTCTTCTAAGGCTTGTTTAGCCTCTTCCTCTCCTAAGCATCGGAGAAACAAACCATCAAAGGAACGGCGGAAGAGAGTGTCTTTGTAGTAGATGAATCGAGCAGCCCTTCGCCGTATTTCAGTCTTATGGCGTATATCATCCGGGAGTCTTCCATGTTGAAGGTACCCAATGATCGCTTGTCGCCAATCTTCCTTTTCAACAAGGCATACAGAAATGATGTTGGCTTGCTCTTCTTCTCCTTCTTCTTCTACTAAGAGAGGTATCACCCACCTCTGGGAAACAGCAACTTTGGCTGTCTCATCTTGGGATAATGCTAAGGCAGTAGCCAAATTAGCTAATGCATCAGCCTGCCTATTCTCATTCCTTGGTATATGCTCCAATGTGATGGCCACAAAATTTGCTAGCAACTTCTTCGCATATTTGCAATAAGGGATAAGGTTTTCTTTCTTGACGTCATACTGCTCCAAGATTTGGTTGATAACTAATTTGGAATCCCCAAAGATCTCAAGTTGCGATATGCCCATCTCAATGGCCATTTGTAGACCAATAATCAACGCTTGATATTCAGCTACGTTGTTAGAGCAAAGTTCGCTTAATGAGAACGAGTATAGAAGTATTTGCCGTTGTGGAGAAACAAACACTACACCTGCCCCTACTCCTTCTCGACGTGCAGCCCCGTCGAAAAACATCATCCATGGTGGTATCACTTCAATGAAAAATACATCTTCATCCGGGAAATCATCGGAGAACTCCCAATTAGATGGAACTGGGTGATCAGCTAAGAAATCTGCCAATGCTTGTCCTTTGACAGCTTTCTGTGGGATGTATGCAAGGTCATATTGTTGTAGCAAGACTGCCCATCGAGCTATACGACCCGAAATCACTGGCCTGGAGAGGACATATTTAATTGGGTCTGCTTTTGCAATTAAACGGACCGTATATGCTTGCATGTAATGCTCCAGTTTGTCTATGGCAAAGAAAAGAGCGAGACACATCTTTTCAATAGGAGAATAATTTAATTCAGCCCCATTGAGAGTTCGACTTAGATAATAAAGGGCTCTTTCCTTCCCCTCTTTATTTTCTTGTGCCATAAGAGCACCTAGAGACTTTTCTTGTGCCGCGATGTACAGCACCAAAGGCTTTCCTGGGATAGGAGCACCTAAGACTGGAGGATTAAGCAGGTATTTTTTGATGCGTGCAAAAGCATTGCTACAAGCCTCATCCCATTCAAAGTGCACATCCTTCTTCATCAATCTATGGAAAGGTTGACATCGACCAGCCAAGTTCGAAATAAATCGTCGTATGTAGGCTAGTTTTCCCTGCAAGCCTCTAAGTTCTCGTAGATTCTTGGGCTCTGGCATTTTCTGGATAGCTTCTATTTTAGACTGGTCAATTTCAACACCGCGGTGCCTCACAATGAAACCAAGAAATTTCCCAGATGTTACGCCAAAAGCGCATTTGCGGGGATTCATTTTAAGCTGATATTTTCTTAGGCGTTTGAACACAGATTGAAGATCTGCCAGATGGTCTTCCCTCCTTTTTGTTTTAACCACCAGATCATCGACATAACACTCCACATTTTTATGAAGTACATTATCAAAGATCTTTTGCATAGCCCGTTGATAAGTAGCACCAGCATTCTTTAATCCAAAAGGCATCACTTTGTAACAGTAAATGCCCTTAGGAGTACGAAAAGCTGTAAGCTCTTCATCCTTAGGATTCATTCGAATTTGGTTGTAACCTGAAGAACCGTCCATGAAAGATAAAGCTTCATGACCAGTAGTGGCATCAACCATGACTTCAGTGATGGGTAATGGGAAATCATCCTTGGGACATGCATTGTTCAAATCACGGAAGTCAACGCATACCCGAATTTGTCCATTCTTCTTTTTGACAGGGACAATGTTAGCAATCCATTCTGGGTATTGTACTTCACGAATGAAGCCTGCCTCAATTAGCTTATTGACCTCAGTTTCTATTTGAGGGATAAGCTCCGGCCGAAAACGTCTTTGGGTTTGTTTGACTGGGCGCACGCCCTTCCTTACTGCCAAATGGTGTAGGGCAATACCTGGATTGAGCCCAGGCATTTCTTTGTAAGTCCAAGCAAACACATCTTTATATTCTCCCAGGAGCTTGAGGTATCCTTCTTCTTCTTCATGAGTGAGAAGCGCACTAATGAAAGTGGGTCGAGGTTCTTCAATAGTTCCTAAATTGATCTCTTTAAGTTCATCAACTGTAGCCTTTACTCCATCTTCCAAGGCTGGAGGAGCTTCATCGACCTCTTCATTGGTTGCTTCGGCATCTGAAAGTGTACCCTCTTCTATTGTAATATGAAACGAGGATGATACTTCCTCAATTTGTTCATTGTGTACAAATGATTGTCCAGTGTGTACAATCGTTCGCCTTTTGACTTTGAGCGATCCTTCAGTGCTAATGTCTAGAGTAAAGTTACGCTTCATGCGTGAAGGAATGCTACTGCGGATCTCATCATTAGCTTTCTTCTCCTTTTGAACCTCAGAGTTTATTAAATTCTGAGGATGACTATCAATAGGCCTTCTTGTTGCCCCCAATCGATCAAAGATTGATTTACAAGCAAGAGTGTCTCGATTTTGTGTTAAGCAAGTTGTACTTAACCTATCAAACACTGTGATTCGTGATGATGAAGCCTCGATGCGATCGAATACTGAGACGCGCGATGAAGAATGATCTTCTCTTCGTTTTGAACCTTCGCCAACCTCCACTGTTATGTATTGGGAACTTGAAGCATTGCTTCTTCTTTTGATCCATATTTGAGCTGGCTGTTCTGGAGTATAACCTAATCCGGTCTTTGGGATAGGAATTCTATGCCCTTCAAGCCGCATTTTCCTTTGTGTTTTGCTAAGGCCATGCATCTCTTCTCCGGTGACTTCTGGAATTAGTTTCCCTAGGCCCCCCTGTTTTGAGAAGTCGTAGCCTGCTCTGGCTAACAACCTATATGCCTTTGGATTGAACCATTCTTTTGTCTGTTCATTTGGTAGAATACCATGCTCTGTCAGACTTTGTGAAGACCTCACGAATCCATTTAGTGGCTTTGAGGGTAAAGGATTTGTGGATGAAGTTAAAGGCATGACATGATTTTCTTTTAATACAGCTACATCCTCCATTGTGAGCTTTGCAGGAGCCCTTCCCATGTTTTCTGTGGATTGACGGCATTCCGTGAATGGTGATTGTCCATTCTTGCGGCGTGATAATGGTACATAACGGAGGAATGGAAGGTTATTGGAAGGAGTTGAAATTTCTGCTCCTACTGAATTATTGGTAGATTCACTAGAATGATCATTCTCATATTTTGGACCTTCCTTTGGGGAAGGAATATCCTTTCTAGTGATGACTTCAACATGCTTCTTTTCACCCTGCTTGCTTTCCATGGATGGAATCTCAACCGGGAGGACTTCACTAAGAATGTCATCTTCTACATAAAATTTCGCATCGGCAAAGTGAGCTTCAGCCTCAGCGAAGGGCTTCAAATCGGCATTGACCTTTTTTATTCCTCTTTGAAAGAACTTGAAACATTGATGCAAAGTTGATGGCACTATTCCGTTTCCATGGATCCATGGACGTCCTAACAACATGTTGTAGGTTGTCTTGGCATTAATGACATGGAACAAAACGCTGCTTGTTAATTCTCCAATGATTAATTCCAAGTGTATCATGCCGATTGCGCGTTGTCCTTCTTGGTTAAAACCTTGAATGACCAAACGACTATGCGATAATTCCTCCATAGTAAGACCAAGTCGTCTCATTGTCATTTTTGGTAAGATATTAACAGCTGAACCTTCATCAATGAGGATACGATCGATCTTTTGTTCACGAGTGTAACCGGAGACATAAAGTGGACGATTGTGGGGCTTAGAGCCTAACAATAGATCCTCATCAGTGAAAGTTAAGTCCGGAGAGCATGCGTAACATCCCTGTGCTTGTTGAAGCGTACTGGCAGAAGAGGTGTACATCTCTGGCTTTTCAAGAGCTTGGGTGAGTACCTCTTTCGATGAGGTGGAGGATTGCGAGGATTCGACTTCATTATCCTTAGATTGGAGTTCCTTTAAAGATGACGAAGCCTCATTTGGACCACCATGGTCTACATCCTCCTGTTCGTCATGAATTTCGTGACGAGAGACCGTGTGAACGGCCTCTGCTGAGTCATTTTGAAAGAATTTTCTGGGGAAGAATTCTTCCAATGTGATGTGCTTTCGAGGTTTTTGGGTTTGTGCCGAATCGTCATACATTTTTGTTCCCGGTCTCTTTTGCCTCTTATTACTCCTTCTTCCTGACCGAGGCTGAATCTGGTTTTGTGCTCTTCTGGACTCTTGGGTGATCAGATGAAGAGGGAATGCTCGTTTCTTCTTCCATCTCCTGCGAGTAACCACCATCCAGCCCTCTTCCTCATCCACTGTTGACCCTATATCCTCATTTAAGTTATAATCAGATGCTTTTTGTGAGAGCTGAACTTGAACAGGTTCTAGAGAACCAAACTGGATGAGCGTGGCATTTGCACCATGCTTAGTAGTTGGAGACATGCAACTAGGCAACACGTAAGCAAATGTAGCAAGGTTTGACTGAGCAACATCATTAAAATCCAGGTCGATTTTCCTTTCCTTGGCTAGCTTCATGATGAGCTCTTTAAGAACAAAGCATTTTTGGATTGGATGGCTTATGATGCGATGATACTTACAATAGTTCGAGTCATCAATTTTTCCTATCTCTCCTGGTCGTTTGCATTCTGGCAATTCAATTAATTTCAACTTGAGCAGTTGTTCTAGCATTTCGGGCATATCGGCATCTAGGAAAGGATACACCTTTTGTTCCCATTCCTTAAGTGATGAGCGACGCACCTCGCGCCGTTGGCCTTCCTCAGGCCTCTTCTCATTGGCCTTCATATTTGTTGAAATTTTGACTGGGGCCGGGTTGACATTCATTGAGTCTTTGATATTACCTTTTGCATTCTTGTCAGTTTTCCTTATTTCCCGCCTTTCTTTTCTTTCCTCAGGTATGGGAGGCTTTGTATTTCCATGGCTAGAGATACTCAATTCCATGTCATGTGCACGAGTCGCTAATTCTTCAAACGTTCGGGGCTTTATCCCTTGAAGGATGTACAAAAGCCCCCAATGCATGCCTTGGATGCACATTTCTACAGCAGATATTTCAGAAAGTCTATCCTTGCAATCTAGACTCAAAGAACGCCATCGATTGATGTAATCAACGACAGGCTCATCTTTCCATTGCTTGGTATTGGTAAGCTCCATCATGCTTACCGTGCGACGTGTGCTGTAGAATCGGTTGAGAAACTCTCTTTCAAGTTGTTCCCAACTATCGATTGACTCAGGTTCTAAGTCTGTATACCAATCAAAGGCATTCCCTTTTAGCGAGCGGACAAACTGCTTTACAAAGAGGCCTCCTTGTGTCCCTGCATTCTCACAAGTTTCGACGAAGTGAGCAACGTGTTGCTTAGGGTTTCCTTTGCCATCAAATTGCAAGAATTTGGGGGGTTGATACCCATTCGGCATTCTCATACTGTCAATGCGCTTGGTATAGGGTTTCGAATATATGAGAGAACTTGTAGAAGAACCTCCATATTGTGCTCGAATGGTGTTTGTTATCATGTCCTGCAGTTGTTGGACAGATATTGAGGCCATTGAGGTGGAATGTCCGTGTTGTGAAGTGCCTTCACCTCCTTTTCCCTTATCTACCCTAGCGTTATCTCCTTTCGAGGTAAAGCCAGGTGGGTGCTCAAGGTTAAGATCTGATTCACCAGAATCTTGTACCTCTAGTTTGTTCATCAGGGTTGCAATTTGGACATCCTTATCTTCAAGTGCTTTTGTGAGAAGGGTGACCCTTTGTTCCATTTCAGCCATCTTTTCTTCCATAGTAGAAGTGTTGGTCATCATTACTGGCATGACCTCTAGATATGATGGAGAAAGTGATGAAACAGGATGAGTCAAAGGTACTTCATTCCTTAAGATTCTCATTATAGGTGAAGAGCCAATAGAAAAGGTCTTTGTTGTGGATGATTCATTATCAATCTCCAAATCTTCCAAGACAAATGAATCCTTGGGGGTAGTTTCCCTATTTGCAAGAAAGTCTAGAGAGATGACAGTATGAGGTTCGCTTTCTTTGGTTGCTTGGGGTTGGTGTCGGTCAAGTGCCTTGGATCGACTGCGAGTGATTGGGCCGACATAATCGTCGGCACTGGAAGCATCAACCACTGACTTTCGGACATTCTTGCTAGAGGCCATTGAAGCTGGTAGCAAATTGAATTTCTTTTCTTTTGAAAGAGAAAGAGATGAGAGGCAGAGATGTCCCACCGGGCGTGCCAGAATATGTAGACGACTAAATTTCTAGTTCGAAATAAATCAAACAAGTAAAATAGTTTCACAAATGCGAATTTGTATTGATGAATGTGTGGTACAATTCTCTGTGATTACAAAAGAGTGATCCTCTGATTCGATCTCCTTGAAAGATTTGTTGATTGGAATTATGGTAATGTGATTTTGATTCGAACACCAAATATACTTTGATTTGACTGAAGCATGGATCGAAGATCTTTGAAATAGAATTACAAGGAATCTCTGGCTATGAGCTTGTTAGAAATCCTTTGTTCTTCATGTTCTTCGTGTTCTTCGTGTTCTTCGTGTGTTCTTCGTCTTCGAAGGTTTGTGGTGGAAGGTCTTCGGTGTTTTAGAGGCTTGAATCCGTAGAGCTTCGTTGATTTATGGTTTGTTGAGGTTTCTGGAGGCTTTTGAGCTTGAGTCCAGTGAATTTGAAGATCTAGGAATATGATTTGGATGATTCTGCTTTGAATGTTTCTTGCATTTGAGTTTGAAACTCTTGAAGTTCCTAGAGGCTTCAGGGCTTGATTCTAGCAGAGCTTCAATATTTCTGAATCTTCTTTGATGCTGCTTGTGCTCTAAATGGCTTCCTCTTCCTCTTAAAATGTCTTCCTTCTCCTTAATGCCTTAGGAAGGCTTCTATTTATAGGAGTTTAGAGGTAGGTGAGCGACACGTGGCAGAGTCTGATTGGTGACACATGTCATAGCCTGATTGGTCTGCTTGTGTCATTGCTTACACGTGCTGGACTGCTTGTGTCATCGCTTACATGTGCTGATGTGTGATTGGTTTACTTCAATGACTTCAATAACACTTGGCAAATTTCTATTGGTTTCTGAGTATTGATAACAAAACCTAGTTGCCATGCGTGATACTTTATAATTAACTGTATTTTGTGGACTTGATAGCATGACGTGTCAGCTTGTGATAGGTCGGGAATTTTCCCTCTCTACAATATATATATATATATATATATATATATATATTAATTAGTTGGTAAGCGTAGCACTTCCTTTTTTCTAATATATGGTGTCCGCTCTTCAAGAGACTTTATCAATTGAACTAACTGGAACCTACCTTCTTATTATATGAATGCAGCACAAATCATCAATTTAACATAGATAAAGAATTTTACCTAGTATTAATTGCCATCCAAAATTTTATACTTGTATCGACAAATTAATAATTGAGAAGCCTTAATCAGGGGGCCAAATTAACAAAAGGCATCTTAGTATCACGTCTCAGGGCATGCAGGATGCTTCATCCACCACGATGAATAGATTGGTTCATTGAATTTAATTCAAACATGGGCCGAACTTAGTTTCCTCACAAAGCTAGATTATAAGTTTAGTTTTTATTTTTTTTTAGTCAAATAGGGTAGAGCTTATTCATGAGTTTTTTTTGGAAGGATACTCTTGAGTTACTTAATTTATTTATTTTTTACTCAATAACTAAACTATAGTTACAAATTAATTTTTGCTACAAGAAACAAGGTGGGTTTTTTTTTTTTTTTTTTTTTTTTTTTTTTTTTTTTTTTTTTTTTTTTTTGTAAAGCCCATATGTTATCGCTAAAGCATAAAAGTTAATTACAAAAGCCTTATTTGCAATGGCAAATAGTTGTCGAAGTTTTCTGAAAAACCCATTGGAAAGTGTTGGGGGGGGGGGGGGGGGGGGGGCGGGGGGGGGTTTACAATTTAAATAGAGCTTCATACTCACAAGCATTTTCAACAATTTGGGGAGGGGCAGGGGATTCAAGTTGATTGTTTTGTCATTTTTTAGATAGTTACAGTATGTTGCAGAGTTGAATTCATAAGTTTCTTGGCGATTCAAGCTAATTTCGTAAGTAAAGAACCGAACAATACCATTAAGTTACAACGTTTGTGGTCTTATAAGTATAAGTATGTTCATAAGCACGGCATTATCATGTTTATGTGTGACTAATTTGTTAGATTCTAAAAGTTTAGAATGATTCGCAAACCATGAACACAAACTTGTCTAGATATAGATTCCTAAGTCTATAGGTATAATTAGACAATGTTCAAGGTGCTGCAAGTTAGAATACAAGAAAAAGAAAGTTGTAGGTTCAAGAAATTCAAACTATGTCATGTTCGATTGATTGAGACTATGGTTTGACCAATCGAGATGCATTTCTGCAGAATTTAATTAAAGCCCACCAGCCCATTTAGTGATTAGGGTTTCAATTCTAATTCTCCTAATATTTAAAGGAAACCCTAAAGTACGTTTTTAGGTGGTTTTTTTAGAGTGAGAGAAGAGTGCTTCTTGTGCCTCTATTGTAGATCTAGAGTTTTTGTACCTAAAACTCTCTAAAATCTTCTACCAACAATATTCCTTGAAGACACTCAAGTCTGGTATTGTAGAAGTTGCTGTTATCATTAGTCATCAAAGGTGCTAAAGATTTAAACTTTCAATGGTGGTCTTGGAGTAACAAACTGGAGAGTTTGTGTTGATGATATAAATCTTTAAGTGGAGCTCTCAGAGCCACAAACAGGGGCGTTTGGACACAACAAATTCAGATAGAAGAGTCTATGGATTCGGAGCTACGTGTGGTCACATAAGTAAGTACTACAAGAAATAGTATTAGATTTAGGGAAAAGCCATTGTAAAACTTCCATTCTATATAATCAATTTGTGTTTTGAAGATTGTTTGGATTAAATCCTCCCCAGGTTTTTTACCTTGAAATTGGACAGTTTTATTAGTTTTCCTAGGTCATTATATTGCTTGTGTTATTTACTTTTCCGCACATAGTGATATGTTTATTTGTGTTTAACTTAGATCTGCATAATAAACTTAAGTAACAACTTGGTTAATGAATTAGGTTAAACAATCTGAATATACAGGGGTCTAAACAAACAAATATAATTTAATAATTTAGCCTAAATTTGGGAAGCTTATTTTTTATTTGTTAAATAGATAAATTAAAACAAGCATTTTCATACATGTAACAAAATATTTTCGTATAATGTACTCACGCATCATGCACATCGACATCCACTACTTTTAATTAATGTTCAAATATTGGTCTATAAATAAAAATTGTACTATGTTAATGCGTATGTTATATTAAGTTTAAATTATCCTATTAGTTTAGAATTTTAGCATTTTTTTCCAAATATAAGTATAATGTATATATTATTGAAACTTGATTTTTAAAGTAATCTTTTGAATATTTATCACTTTTATTATTTTTTAGGGCTTATAGCTCTTCTTATAAAAAAAAGGGGCTTATAACACTTATTTCTAATGCCTATTTTGTTTATAGTTTTTAGCCCAAAACTAAAGATTTTAGCCCAATTAGAATAAAATTTCATACTTTATAACCTAAAACTTAAGAAAATAAAATAAGAATTTGAGCCTAAAACTGAAAAAGTGACCTACAAAAGGAATCAATGTAAGTCACAATTAATCCAAAATGGACCAAATAGATTGAAGTGGACCAAATTGTACTAAATTGAACCAAATTGATTAAACTTTTTTTTTTTTTTTGAGAAAGAGTTTCAACATATGGCGTCCGCTCCTGATGATAGCTTTTTTTATCATCAGACCAAGATACCAATCAATTTTTGGTGTAGACGAAGATTTTACTAGTTGAATAAACTAAAATTCACAAATTGAGTAAACTTGACCGAAGAACTACGTTGATGTAGCTCAAAAATAAGAGTGTAACAGTAACAAATGACATGCTTTAACTTTTAACTTTTAGATATTATATATATTCTAATGTTCGTTTGTATATTAAAACCGATTGAATTGTAGTTGTAGTTGAGTTTTCTTTCTGTCAACAATAAATGAGCTTGTGTACAGACAAGTGTTCAAGCTTCTATAAGTGAGTTTCTAAATGTGTTCAAATAAATTTCCAACTTGCTAATAACTAAGAAAAAAAAATTCAAACCTGTACCTGCAGACTTGGATGAATGGTGTCAACCCATGTAAATAAATAAATTCTAGGTTGATATAGCGTCTCGCAACTTCATTGTCTAGAGAGAACGAATTTTGACATGACAAAATTCTTTATTATTTATATATATATGATAAGATTTAAACCTATAACAGGTTGTAACTAGCTAATAAATGCTCCCTAAAATGAGGGGAAATTATATAATCCTCTAGCGGATCACGTTATTTGTTCACCATTCCACTAAAAAACTTTTACTTGTTTAAAATTATTGAGCCAGTAATCAGTTTTTGTTTTAAAAATTTTTTTATCTCAATAATTTTAAATAAGTGAGTCTTTTAGTAGAATGGTAGACCACGTCATTTATCCACCATGAGGACCTTATAATTTCTCCAAAATGAGATAAGATTCTAACTCTAGATCACCTACTGTAATATCACCATAGTTGTCAAATTGTGAATCGTATCGTGAATCGATTTTTGATTTTTTTGTATCGTGTATTGTATCGAATCGTGTATCGTAAGATACACAAACACCTAATAAAATTATAAAATAATTATAGATATACATATATAAAAAGTATATTCATTATAAATTCAAGATATATTCATCTAATGACCAATTTAATCATTACTTATGTAATAAAATTTAACAAAACTAACTAAATAAATCAAATTAATTTATGTTTATAACATGCACATTCAAATTGATTAAATTCAGAAGTAATACATGATATAAGAACCAAAATAATAATATATTTTCATCATCTTGGCTAATCAACTCCATCTAAGTCAATGTTATCATCATGTTTAGTATCTTGCAAAATTATTTTTTCATAGACATTTTCTTTATTATTATCAACATTTACTTTTTTTGGTTTTTTTATTCTAATAATTTATTCTTTATATTTTTTCTTGGCATTCTAGCTTTTTAGACTCAAAATAATAATAACAAAATAAAAAATAATTATATTTTCATTTTATACATTATTAATAGCATAGAAAATAAATTTGCACGTATGAAAGTAAGTGCTATGAGTATAATCTAAATTTTGCAGGAGAAAGAGAAGGGAGGAAAAAAACTCATGGACTTGCTATTTCATTAGACTCAATTAAGTTTCCCAATAATTTTGTGTTAACAAAGTCTAACAACTTGTTTAAATCAAATAAAATCACAAATTTTAACAAAAAAAACCCATTTTAAATCCACATGTCTATATATCGTACGATACGTACGATTTATAGATACGATATGATTCATACGATACGCACCTATGTATCAGACGATTAATGAACACTTACGATACAAAATTTTTTGTACGCGATACGATACGTATCGTATATCGTATGATATTGACAACTATGAATATCACAATAAATTATTGATTATCTAGAAAATTTTAATTGTTATGAAATACTAAATTTAATCATTTAACTAACATTTTGACTAATCTATCTTAACTTGAGAATAATATTTAAGACTTTGACAGAATAGATTTAGCTAAAGAAAACAAATATTTATATAGCGATCTATATGGAGAACACACACAACTTTGTAGTACAACTCATAAGATCAAAGTTTTTTGTTTATTATTTTCATATTACATATGAATTGATACTATTTATCATACAATATCATTCAAATTATGCATATGCTTGAGCCGCAAGACGAGGAGTAAGATTGACTTCCAATGGGGTGGCTTTTAGGTTGGTAAGTCCAACTTTCTCAGTCATGTCCACAGGTTGATTAGATGGGATTGCAATTTCAAAAGCATGCAACAAGGTAGCTAATGTGAATTGTGTAACTTGTAGAGCAAATGAAATCCCAGGGCACATTCTTCTACCGCTGCCAAACGGTATCAACTCAAAATGTTGGCCCTTAACATCAACATCCTTGTGAGTTGTAAGGAATCTTTCCGGTCGAAATTCAGTCGGATCCACCCACACACTTGGGTCTTGATGGATTTTTTGAACATTAACAAGGAGTCGTGTACCTGATGGGATGTTATAGCCAGCCAAAGTACAGTCTTCCAAAGACTCATGTGGCACTAAGAGTGGTGCAGCAGGGTATAAACGCATTGTTTCTTTGAGGATAGCTTGGAGATACTCCAAATTTTTTATATCTGATTCCTTCACTTGCCTTTCTCTACCAACTTGGATATCTAATTCTTGTTGAGCTTTTTTTAGAGTTTCACGATTATTGAGAAGTAAAGAAAGAGCCCAGATCAATGTTACTGTTGTGGTGTCTGTGGCGGCTAAGATAAGGGCCTGCAAAAGTAATATAATTGGATTGTAGGGAATTGATAAATGGCCTACAGAAGTCAAGAGGGAACCCAAATTTTTCAACGTTGATGCGGTAAATTTAAAATATAACTCAACTGAAATTCGCAGTAATAACAATTACTAAAAAAAAAAAAAAATTCAAAAGTTTCAAAACGTTGATCCTAACTCCACATCCACAAAGACAAGAGGGAATCAATTGTTCAATTTTATTCTTTTAGGATCCAAAATGTCGTCCTAACCTTTGACAATTTTGTCTTGTTGGGCGCTTTGGTGAATGATTTATTTGAAATGTTGATCTTGGACCAAAGATTTTGAATGGACTCATCGATCATTCATCAAATAGCTAAAGAAAAATAGAAAGAAAAATCCAATATTTGATTGTTTCTTTCAAATCTTGGGACGTCACATATGAGTTACCTCTTGGTCCTCTCATAGGATTTTTTGGATACGTATTCAAATTAGCTACTACTTTGCCAAATATAATAAAATAAAAAAAGAAAAAGAAAAAGAAAAGAAAACTACATTTGTCAATGCATATCTTTTTTTTTTTTTTTTTTTTTTTTTGAGATTGTCAATGCATATCTAATGTTAGAGATTGTTCACACAATCATTAATATATATATATATATATATATATATATATATATATATACCCATTGTCCACAATTTTTTATATACATCAACACGTAACATATGAATAAGTAATATGCGTTTTAACTATGTACACTAATTAATGAGTGTGTCATGAACAGTATCTAATCCAATATTTATCAAGGTTTCTAGTAGTGTATAATTTATATGGAATTAATATGGTTATGATTAAAAAAAGGGGCAAAAAAAAAAAAAAGAAAAAAAAAAAAAAAAAAGAGAGAGAAAAGAAACCCTTACCAGGCATGTTGCTTTCACGATTGTATCCGCATCATAACTAGAAATTTCATCCTCGTCAGTGACAGTGGATAACAAAACATCCATAAAATCATGGTGTTCCTTCGTCCCGCCAAACAATTTCCTCTGCTTATGTTCTTGTAGCCATTCTCCAACCATTTGATCCAATTCTTTAGCTGTCTTCTTCATAGCTTTCTCATACCCTCCCATGTCCAACCACCTTAGATAAGGTAGTGCATCAGATACCACAAATGTCCCAGTCAAATCGAAAAACCCCCTCAACGCCTTTCGACATCGATCATTCCCTTCATTCTCATACTTGGTCGTAGCCCCACCAAATCGCTTCCCTACAACCATCCTAGATACCATATTTAGTGTTGTGTACCCAAACCATCTTTCCATTTCCACAAACACCATGTTTTTCTTGCCCAATAGCTCAAATATCTCTTTAATAGAATCATTTACCTCGGCCTCTCTAATGTGTTTGAGCATCTCAAGGCGGTGGTTTGAGAGGACTTCCAGCACGGCCATCTTTCTCACTTGGCGCCAATAGGGACCGTAAGGGCTAAACCCAAACATGGCATAGTTGTAGCCCAGTAGTTCTAGAGCTAGAGCTTTTGGACGATTGGCAAAGGCTTTGTCATTAGTGGTAAAACATTCTTTAACTATCTCACAACTGCTTACTACTAGAGTTCGATGCACACCTAACCAGATAGTGAAGATTGGTCCATACTTGTCAGCCATGTTACCCAATGTAATATGGGGTGGTTGTGACCCTCCTAGTAGGTGGAGGTGGCCAATCAAAGGCCATGCACTGCTAGCTTCAGGTGGAACTTTCCTTCTACTATCAGAGTTTTGAACCCTTCTTGATATCCATAGGTATGAAAGAAAGAAGAGAAATAGGAAAAAGGTGAAGATGCTGGCCATAGAACTCATAGAAGATAGAAGCTGTGAAGGAATATTGTAAGAGAATGAAGAGCATATGTTTGCTATTATGGCCCCTTGGCTGCAGCGAAGGGGTTTTTATTACGTGGCATTTCTGATTTCTTTAACGTTTGTTTAGGCACACACCGACCTCAGTGGAATTTAGTGTAATGTGACATATACCATCTCCATTTGAGTGAGGCTTTATTTATGCATTGTGTTTAGTTTACACGCGCTAGTGTTAGTCTATAATACACTAATGTTTACCCTTAATTTATTATGACAAAATATAACTTAAAAGTCAAAACTTTCAACCAGGAATTTGAGAGTTAGAGTTAGGAGAGTGGCTTTGTTACTAGCTGTGTGCAATGGCTCTGACCTTTGACTGTTGCTTAACCATTGAGGTTTTTTTTTTTTTTTTTTTTTTGGGTTGTTGTTGTTGTTGTTAATACCTATTGTACCAGCCAGTATGACTGGAATTTGACATACCGGTCAATCAACCATTACAAAAACTCCCTTAATCATACTGGTAAAAATTCCAGTGTGTATTCCACTGAACCATACATATCGTCGAAAAAATGGGCCATTTTGGATGGAGAGTGGAAATCGGTTAGTACAAAGAGTTAAAAAAAGAAAAAAGAAAAAAGAAAAAAAGGTGATTATCTGTTGCTCACATTGCCACCACTTGTCTAGTCTTCAACCCTAAGTCTTCGATCTATACCCATACCTCACCGCCTTATACCTCTTTATTCTTTTTGCTCTCTGCTTTGCTTTCGTATTTTGTCTGCCCAAACTATTCTTTTTATTTTTTTATTATTTATTATTTTATTTTTTTGTGTGTGGCTGCTTTTGTTTAATGAAATTGATGTGCTAGGCTGTGTCCTATTCATTCATGTGTTATATGAATAAATTTATTATTTCATAGAAATTTAAACTTATGGAGTAATTGATAATCTAATATTGCATGTGATATCATAGTAGGTGATCTGGAGTTAGAATCTTGCCTCTTCTTGGGGAAATATTTGTTTGCTAGCTACGACTTGTTATAGGTTTATAATTAATCTGTTAATGAGTCAAACCATGTCTAGAATCTGTTAAAGCTTATAATTAAAAGCCCAAATCTGACTAGTAGCGTACAAAGGACTTCATCCAAATAGTAATAGTTGCTCAGCCATGATGTACTAAATAATAATAATAATAATAATAATAATAATAATAATAACACAAGCAAAAACTCTTGTAATAGTTTTTTTTTTTTAATGACAGATGGCACATAATATTAAAACTTTTCGAGTAAGTCTAATACCACAACTATTTTTACAACTTTGCCACAACTTGTCCACATAATAATTTGTGAGTGGTGAAATTGTGGACCCATAAAAAACCATTATTTTTTTTCCACCACTTACAACTCACCATGTAGGCGAGTTGTGGCTAAAATTGTGGAAATTGTTAAACTCTTCTTGATATCCATGAGTATAAAAGTAAGAAGAGAAATAGGAAAAAGGCAAAAATCCTAGCGATAGAACTCAAAGAAGATAAAAGCTGTGAAGGGATATGGAATATTGTAATAGAAGGAAGAGCGTATGTTTGCAATTTAGAGCAACCACATCAGCTCGTGCAAAAGATTCCGCCTATTTTGCACAAAAAACCTACTTTTTCTATTTTACACTATCACTTTTACAAAACACCTACATCAGTTTATCTATTTTACAAGACTTTTCAATAAAATATTCATTCTTCATCAATTTTTTATTATTTTCTCTAATGATCATACTTTTTTAATTTAAACTTATATTTTAAGTAAAGTACCAACACCGGTGGCTTGGCCAATGGAGTTGCTTGTGGTGGAGGTCCGATGGCCGAACCGCTAAAATAGTGGCTCCGGCGAACGCCGCCGAATTGGTCTCGCCGCCCATCTTACCGCCGAATAGTGACCCACCGGTGGGTGAATTGTTAAAATAGTGATTTCGACGAACGCCGCCGATGCCCAAACTACCAAAATAGTGGCGTTGGTGACTACCCACCGGATTAGTGTCTCCGACCATTGTACCGCCATCACCGGTAGGCCGATTGTTGTAATAGTGACTCCGACGACCACCGCCGAATCGATGCCTCCGACCACCGTATTTGCTAGAATCAATGACCGAACCGATGCTACCGAATTGATGTCTCCGTCCAAAGGTCATATTTTCTTTTTTGACCCAACGGTCATAATTCAAACCTAACTTTAAACCCAATGGTAAATTTAAACCTAAAGGTCAACTTTAAACCCAATGGTAAATTCAAACCTAAAGGTCAACTTTAAACACCAATGGTAAATTCAAACCTAAATGTCATATAGGTCAACTTTAAACCTAATGGTAAATTCAAACCTAAAGATCAACTTTAAACCCAATGGTAAATTCAAACCTAAAGGTCAACTTTAAACCCAATGGTAAACTCAAACCTAAAGGTCAAATTTTTGAAATTCAAACTCAAGTCACATTCTTACTCTATAAATATGACCATTTTCTCTCTAACTTCTATCCACTTCTACAAAATTATCTCTTCCATTCGGTTTTGTTCTCTCTTAATGGATTTCCATTATGACATTGACTTTATTTTTCCAAATGATGAGCCTCCATTTGACTCATCTTCTGATGATGATGAGTTGGAACTTACTCTAGCTATTGCCATAGAAGAATTAAACAATGAAGGAGCATCAACATCACGTCGTCGTTCGGTTCAACCTCGTAGGTTTATCTGGCGTAATCCTTTGCAAGGTCATGACAGGCTTTTCCATGATTATTTCGCTGAAACACCAGTGTATCCTCCTAATATATTTCGAAGGAGGTTTCGAATGAGTCGTTCTCTTTTTCTACGTATCCATTCAAGAGTTGAAGCTGCTGAACCATACTTTGTTCAAAAAAGAAATGCGGCTAACACACTCGGGTTGTCTTCCCTTCAAAAGATGACCGCCGCAATCAGAATGCTTGCTTATGGAGTGTCGGGCGATTTCATGGATGAATACTTGAGGATTGGAGAAACCACTGCAATAAAAAGCTTAAAAAAATTTGTTAAAGCAGTAGTTTCAATCTTTTCTGAAGAGTACTTGAGGTCACCAAACAACAATGACATTGCAAGGTTGTTAGCGGTTGGCCAACAACGAGGATTTCCAGGAATGCTGGGGAGCATCGACTGCATGCATTGGAAATGGAAGAATTGTCCAAGTAAGTGGAAAGGTCAATATATTGGTCATACTCGTGATCCAACAATAATTTTGGAAATCGTGGCGTCATATGACCTTTGGATATGGCATGCATTTTTTGGGTTACCTGGGTCT
This sequence comes from Lithocarpus polystachyus, assembly GCA_033629205.1. Lineage (NCBI taxonomy): Eukaryota > Viridiplantae > Streptophyta > Magnoliopsida > Fagales > Fagaceae > Lithocarpus > Lithocarpus polystachyus. The sequence goes on along the minus strand of CM066163.1, from coordinate 7,523,623 downwards.
CACAATGACATCAATGTCCTAGAACGGTCTTCTGTATTTTCTGAGCTTGCTGAAGGGCGTGCTCCTCCGGTTAATTACTCGATAAATGGTAATAACTATTCGATGGGGTACTATCTTGCAGATGGTATATATCCATCATGGGCAACATTTGTCAAAACAATTCCAGCACCACAAGACCATAAAAGACAACATTTTGCTTCCGCACAAGAGGCGGCCAGGAAAGATGTCGAACGTACATTTGGAGTACTTCAAGCGCGATTTGCAATTGTACGTGGGCCTGCACGTTTTTTCCACCTTGAAACACTTAAGGACATTATGATGGCATGTATAATATTGCATAATATGATCGTCGAAGATGAGCGACATACTTACCTTGGAGCAAATGACTTTGATTATGATCAAATAGATGATAATGGACCCGAACCGGTGTCACATAATCCCACTTGTAACGTTATGCAGTTCATTGAACGTCATAATTCCATTAGAGATAGAGGAATTCATTCTCGACTTCAAGCGGATCTCGTCGAGCATCTATGGCAACTACATGGGCAGTCGTAGGAATTTGGAATTCTAAATTTCTAATTATTATTACTTTTATTTAATGTAAACCTTTATTAGAATTTGAAATTTTCTAAGTTTAGCACTGTAATTTTTTTTTTTTTGATGAATAGGGCATTATACATTTTATTTTAATATTATCCCTCTATTCTAATTAAATAATATTATTTATTGTTTTTATTATTATTATTATTATTATTATTATTTACTAAAATATATACCCGGTTCCTATTTTTTTTTTTCAGACCCATTCTCTCACTGTCTCTCTCACCGTTTCCTCAATTTTTTTTTCAGCTCTCTCACTCTCTCCCTCACCGTTCCTCTCCTTCCCTCACTCTCTCCCTCACAGCGCCTCACCCAGCCCACCGTCGCCGCCGATCCAGCTCGCCGCCTCAGCCCTCCACCGATTTGGCCTCCCTCTTTCCTTCGCCTTTCCCTCTCTCCTCCACCACCGACCCTTCGCCCCCTACCCCAATCGACGACCCTTCGCCTCCCACCCCCAACTGATGATAGCAGCGGAAGGTCCGGCGGCAGCAATGGAAGACCGGACGGAAGCAGATCGGGCGGCAGCTGTGGCAGCAGATCGGGCGGTAGATCCGGTGGGTTTGGACTGTTTTTGGGTTGGGTTTACCGGTGAAATTAATCAAATTTTGAGTTGGGTTTGTCTTGATTTTGACCCACCGGTGGTGGCTGTGTTTGGTGGTGGCGCTGGGTTTGGTGGTTGGTTTTAGTTTCTTCTTTCTGGCGCGCTGGTTGTTGATCTGGCAAGAGAGGGAGCGGGTCTGATACAAGAGAGAGAAAGAAGTATAAAAAAAGGTTTTACACGTGAACAGTAACCGTGGATATATCCACGGTTACTGTTCATAAGTGTATTTTTACAAGATTTTGCACCCACTGATGTGGGTGCTTTTTTTGCTCATATTGTGTAAATTTGGTCTCTTTTTGTATTTTCCAAGAGCTGGTGTGGATGCTCTTATGGTCGCTTGATTTCGGCAAAGGGGTTTTTATAATGTGACATTTCTTAGTTCTTAAACATGTATTTAGGCACACACTAACCTCACACACAATTGAGTGTGATGTGACATATACCATCTCCATTTGAGTACTGAGGCTTTATTTGTGAAAAATGCTAGAATCACATAAAGTTGGGTAGTGTTTAGTTCACAAATCCCAGTGTTTAGTTTATTAAAACACTAATGTTTACCCTTTATTAATTACGATGAACTATAACTCAAAACTTGCAATGTTGTCCTTAACTGAAAATGACAACCATGAAGGTAAGAGAACATAGACAAGTATCACATGCTGTATAATAACAATAAAATATTAATCCTAAAATTGCAGATGCCACAATTTATTAATATTTATTAAAAACTTTAATAACTTATGTAATTTTCTTATAATTTGTAATAATTTTTAATTAAACTTTGAGTTTTAAGATTATATACTATATAATAAGAGTTGGGTTCTAAAAACCACTATTGACTCAAGTTTCAACACTCTCCCTTTGCCAAGCAGGTTAAAATTATTAAAGAAATAAATGACATAATTTTCTTATAATTTGGGTTAGCTTCAAATTAAACTATAAATTTTAAAAATTATCATATACTATACAATAAAAGTTAAATCATAAAACTTGTGATTGTACCATGTGGCTATATTCTCTCTACTCCAATTGGCTAACCTTTATTAGACTTTGCTAAATTATATAATTTCCAAATTGGTCTCAACATTTACGTAGCAGTCAATTTGGTCCCTGTTATTTTTAACTTGGAGTCAATTTAGTCTTTACTGTTAATTTATTAACGGAAAATACTTACGTGGTATATGACATGTAGAGTTAGCACACTTCAAATCTACGTGACCTCTAAAATAATATAAAAAAATTATTTAACCGTTAAAAAATGCAAAGTCAGTATCTAAATTAAAAATAAATTAAAAAAATGATTCAAATCTCAGTGGATTTTCTGGGATTTTCATCGAACAAACAATCACTACAAAAAAAAGGGTCTTAGGCCGCGTTTTAAAAACGCGGCCTAAGGTCCTAAAAACGCGGCTATAGGTCCGAAAGGGCTACAGCCGCGGTTTTATACGTGGCCTAAACCCCGTGACTATAGGCCTCCGGGGTCTGTGGCCGCACTTTTTAAAACGCGGCCTAAGACCAAGGCCTATGGCCGCGTTTTAAACGTGGCCTAAGGTAGAAGCTATAGCCACGTTTAAAATGCGGCCATAGGCCATGGTCTTAGGCCGCGTTTTAAATGTGGCCATAGGCCATGGTATTAGGCCGCGTTTTAAATGTGGCTATAGGACCCAGTGTCCATACTTTATAAATCCGGAACTTTGAAGTATCATTCACTGTAAATTTCCAACTTTGTTACCTTTTGTTAAACTCTCTATAGCTAAAGCTCTATATAGGAACTATAATATTTCACTATAGTGCATACTCAAGCAATGGAAAAGCAATAGAAATTCACGGGTAAATTCCACTAATCCAATCTCCTACAACTTGTTCCCAATGAAATGAAAAATAAATTGCAAAACCAAAGATCAACCAGGGCTTTCATCATGAATTTAAAACACATAACCTTTCTATAACTTTTCTTTTATTTATTTATTTTGATAAATACAATTTTTCATCTATCATCAATTGAACTGCATACAATTATATTGCCTTTCAATATGTCCAGGGCATTTGGAGCATTTAAAGCATACTATTCATTTCAAAGCAAACCTGATAAAAGGCCAAGCATTGAAGCACAAACTTTTCCATTGAGTCTAATTCAAAATCTAGAGCAGCATCATAGTCCTTGACCTATGACCATCAAAATGAACATTAGTACATTAAAGCACAACCATTTAACCAAAAATTAAATAAATTAACCAAACACACATAAAATATCTTAAAAATTGCATTCATTATTATTGGTAAGTTAACCAAGCATTAACCATTTATTATTATTGGTAAGTTACACAAGCATCATGTTAGAAGTGTCTAGTTTTATGTGTGCGTGTGGTGCTTTATGTGCTGATGAGGCATGCGTGTGGTGCTAATGGGCAGTGCGTGTGGCGCTGATGAGATGTGCTTGTGGTGCTGATGGGCAGTGCATGTGGTGCTGCATGGGCAGTGCGTGTGGTGCTGATGGGTATTGTATGTGGTGCTGATGAGCCGTGCATGTGGTGCTGATGGGCAGTGCGTGTGGTGCTGATGAGGAGTGCATGTGGTACTGCATGGGGTGGTGCTGCAGGGTGTGCCTAGGCTGCATGGGGTGATGAGGCGTGCAGGAAGCCAAAAGTGAAGCACAATATAATATGTCCTTTTATGGGATTCTCAATTTCACAAAGATTAAGAACAAATGGTTAATGGAGTATTGAATGCAAAAATGTCTTATTTAGTAACCAGATGTGCCATTATTTTGCTCAAAACTCAAAAAGTGTCTTAAAAAGGCCACAGTGATGAGTTCACACAGGGTGGTGCTGCAAGGTGTGCCTATGCAGACTTATTAAAAGCAATGCTATATATTCACTATTCACGTTGTTCTAAATGGTAGGGACCAGTATTAGTAAGGTCCAAAAATCAGAATGAATAAATAATCACTAAGTTCAGGAAAAGCAACTTGCATGTATATATATAATTACAATTAGATAAACAAAGGATAAAGCAAAATCTAAACAATATGATAACAAAATTGTTTTGGAACATGATAATAAGTGCCGGGTATGAAGCATTGACAAAAATATATATTAAGTAGAAAGTTCTATTACACAAGGAAGACTAAGAATAGAAGCACTCACAAGAATTCGTACTACTACCCCAAATCCTAAGGGATTATGAACTAAAACAATAACAATCTACAGAGAAGATGAAAATGTACAAGACATTAGATCAAGTTCTAATATTTAATTCATGGGAAAGAAGACAGTTCAAATTAAAATAAAATGATACTCTTTTTTGAATGAAAATATAGAAAATAAAATGATGCTCCAACCAAGCTTTTCCCATCCAACAATACAGCTTGTGATGGAGAATAGTAACTTATTAATTTTTTTCTTTACTCTAAGAATTAACCTTCAATTTACTCTTCCCACTTATTGAGTATAAGGAATGTGATGTGAATATCTAGATAATAATTCCTTCAGCTAAACATTTTTTTTTTTTTTTTGGAAAGAATCAGTCATCTCAATAACAAAGAAAAGGATACAAACACTGATACAACACTTAACAGCTAATTGCACTAAACAAAGTACAACACCTGCAAAAATGTAGAGCTGTAGTACATCAAAGCCTGAAACACCATGTAAGTTCATTTAGACCCCTGTAAACTAGATTGTTTAACCTAATTAATTAACCAAGTGAATACTTAGGTTTATTATTCAGATCTAGGTTAAAACAATAACAATCATATCAAGTAAAGCAGCGGAAAAATAAAGAACACAAAGATATGATGACCCAGGAAAACCAAACCGGTAAAAAACCTGGGGAGGATTTAACCTAGCTATCCTCAAGGTAAAATAGCAAATCCACTAGAAAGAATTGAAGTTTACACAATAGCGACTTAGACCACTAACATCCTATTGCTACCCAATGTAGGAAACTTACTACCACGACCACATGATAGCTCCGAGATCCACGGACTCCTTCTTTTTTTAATCTTTGCAAAACACAAACACCACCGTTTGTGACTTTGAGATCCCACTCAAAGGTTTAGCAACACAAACTCTCCTATTTGTGACTCCAAGACCACCCTTTAAGGTTTAGATCATCTGCACCTTTGATGACTAGAGAAGGCAGCAACTTCAGCAATACCGGATCTTGAGATTCTTCAAGGAACAACACCGGTAGAAGTTATAAGAGAGGTTTTAGGAACAAAACCCTAAATATAAAAGAAGCACACTCTTCTCTCTCTAAAAAGCCCTCTAAAAAACGTGCTTAGGGTTTCCTTTATATAGTGGGAGAAGTAGATCTGAAACCCTAATCCTTAATGGGCTAGAACTGCTGTTTGGGCCAACTTAAAATTCTGTAGATACTGTCAGTTCGTTTAGACCCCTTAAACCCAACAGATTAACCTAGAGAATTAGCCAAGTGATTAACTTAGGTAATTTAATTAAAACTAGGTTAACTTCAATTCTTTGTGTAAACTTCAATTCTTTCTAGTGGATTTGCTATTTTACCTTGAGGATAGCTAGGTCAAATCCTCCCCAGGTTTTTACCGGTGTGGTTTCCTGGGTCATCATATCTTTGTGTTATTTATTTTTCGCTGCTTTGTTTATTTTTGCTTATTTGTGTTAACCTAGTTTTAATTAAATTACCTAAGTTAATCACTTGGCTAATTCTCTAGGTTAATCTGTTGGGTTTAAGGGGTCTAAACGAACTGACAGATTCATTGTCGGAAACTTCATCATCACTAAGGGTTACAGCCATAGCTTTACCCTTAGACCTCAAGTATGTAGGACATTTAGATTTTAAATGACCATACCCTTGACAACCATAACATTGTTGTCCCAAAGAATTATTAGAAGGCTGTCCCACTTTCTCCTTAAGTTTTTCAGTGTTCTTGACTTTAATGGGATCATTCTTCCTAAAATTTCTAGGTTCAACAGTGTTCTTGCCTCTTGCCCTTCTGTTATTGTTCCTAAGAAAGTTTCTAAAGTTCTTGGCAAGATAGGCAATCTCTGTAGCAGAGAGTTCATCATCAAATCCACCATCATCAACATCATCAACAGACTTAAGAGCCATTGATTTGGATTTGTTAGTCTTGGGAAGGTCTAACTCATAGGACTGAAGAGATCCTACAAGTTCATCCACAGGGATGGAGTCCACATCCTTGCTCTCAGTGATGGCAGTCACTTTGGGTCTAAAGTCCTCAGTCAAAGATCTAAGAATCTTCCTAACAATTTTAGGTTGATCATAGATTTCACCCAAATTATAAGCAGAATTAACAATATCATTCAATTTAGCATAGAATTCATCAAAGGATTCATCATCATTCATTCTTATGCTTTCAAATCTAGAGGTTAATTGCTGCAACTTATTAATCTTAACTGCCTTCATGCCTTCATGCACAGTCTGGAGGATTTTTTAAGCAGTATGAGCAACCTCAACATTAGAGATTCTCTTAAATTCCTCCATGGAAACAGCATTAAAAATAGCATTCATAGCTTTGCTATTAAAATCGGCTGCCTCCTTTTGAGAAGTTTGCCACTCACTCACAGGAGTATTGGGCTTCTCCCATCCGTATTCAACGGAATTCCAAACTCTCTCATCTATGGATTTCAGGAAAGTTTTCATCCTTACTTTCCAATAAGCATAGTTGTTTCCATCAAAGTGAGGTGGAACAACAAGAGAGTGTCCGTGTTCCATGACAACAGGGGTCAAGGATCAGCTAAAAGATCAAAGGATCAAAACAAAAGCTACCCGCTCTGATACCACTTGTCAGTTCGTTTAGACCCCTTAAACCCAACAGATTAACCTAGAGAATTAGCCAAGTGATTAACTTAGGTAATTTAATTAAAACTAGGTTAACACAAATAAGCAAAAACAACAAAGCAGCAGAAAATAAACAACACAAAGATATGATGACCCAGGAAACCACACCGGTAAAAACCTGGGGAGGATTTGACCTAGCTATCCTCAAGGTAAACTGAATCCACTATGAAAGAATCGAAGTTTACACAACAAGACTTAGACCACTAACATCTTATTGCTACCCAAGTGTAAGAAACTTACTACTATGACCCCGTGATAGCTCCGAGATCCACGGACTCCTTCTTTTCTGAATTCTTCAGCAAATCCACAAGCGCACCTGCTTGTATATCTTTGTGCTCTTTTGATTCTGCAACTGTATTGATCTACACAACTCTTGACATGAATCTCAAGTTTGTAAACCCTAAGTGTATGTGAAGGTAAACACCTCTAGATCTCACAAAGAGATTCACAAACACAGCATTCAGAACTCTAAAAACGTGGCTAGGGTTTTCCCTTATATACTTAGGGCAAAACATAAAACCCTATACATTAAATGGACTTGGGCTGAGTTGGAATTTTCTGCAGAAAAAACGATCTGCTCGATTTTCGATCAATCGAGTCTAATTTTCGATCGATCGAGTTATATAGAAAGTGAACAGTAATTCTGCATACAAACTCGATTCCAACTTTACATTAAGACCCATACTTTGAGCAAGTCTAACACAAGACTAAACATTGTTTTGATCATGGTTTGCCAACATACAAATTGAAGTTCTAAATACATTAAATCCTAATCCTTAGAACCTAACAGATACGATTTTCGATCGGTCGAGCCTGTCTTTCAATCGATCGAACCAGACAGATTTTGAAATCTTCTTTCTGCAGCTTGTATGTTCTTGTGTGCTCACGATTTGCCAATTGTTCTAAACTTTTAGAACCTAACAATCTCCCCTTTTGGCAATTCGTGACAAAACTTTCATACAAAATGAAATGTTAAAATACAAGAATAACCCAATACAATAAAATGCCCAATTACATCACAAATCCCAATCTAAGACTCATCACCTAGAAGTTGCCAAGAAGAGGTAGAAGGTCTTGATCAGAATGCACCTGTCTTTCCTGAAACACTTAACAAACACATCACCGCATGTGTGGAAAGAAAGACATATAAACAATAATATGAAACAGAAATATAAAAACACAAATAAATTCTAAATCTCCCCCTAAGTTAGATACATAAAAAGTTTTTATATTCTCCCCCATTCAAAAACAATTTTATTTCCCCCTAAACAACACAAACAAGATTCCCACATTTCAGGATTCTATTCAAAAACAATTTTATTTCCCCCTAAACAACACAAACAAGATTCCCACATTTCAGGATTCTTTCTCCCCCTTTTTGTCACGTATTGACAAATATAACTCAAACAAAGAGTAAAGTGACGGTAAACATGAGAGAAAAAAATCAAGGGAACATAAAACAATTTAGCTCTATAGAAAATAGAGAGAACTCCCCCTATGAAGAGCAACAACTCCCCCTATGAACAACAAAGGTTAAAAACAAGCTTCTACCCCTATAAAAATAGGAAAAAACAAAACAGGTTTTGGGAAAAACAGTTTTGGAAAACATTTAGGAGGTGGGGATAAATAAAAACACACAAACCAAAAAAAATAAAGTTGAGGATACACATGAAGAAAAATATTCTCTCTTTCAATAAATGCAAACTTGACACTATGTGACCAATAAACAGTTGCATGAGTAGAGAAAATATTTGTACATTGATTATCCATCATATCTCTTAAGAAAAATATTTTCTTCAATTCACACATCAAGAAAAATAGCATATACTAAAATGTACAAAAGGCTCAAAAATTAATCAATCAATTTTTAATTCAAGTTGAGTACCCAATTTAGCAAAGTGTATGCATGTTATGTGTGAAAACAATAAGAGATATGACTGCAAAACTGCAAGATGGACACAGAAAAACAATGCAACTCATGTGAATCCTAACCATAAATGATGCATGAAAAAATTTGGTCAAAAACTCTAAAAACTGAAAATTTTTTAGTTTCGATCGATCGAGCATCGATCGAATACCAATCGAGTCAGACAGAATCAAACCAAAATTTTTATCGCAATTTCGATCGGTCGAGAGACAGATTCGATCGGTCGAAATTCTGAAAAACTCAAATTTTTGAAAAACAAAGCAATTTTATGCAGTAACTCCTCAAAGCACAGTGATTCATGAATGAAATGCATGAGTATGAGACTGAAAGTTTTTCAAAAACACATGAATACAGCCCAGATCTTCCAAAATTAAGATTTTCAATCAATTTGTCCTTAAAATCTCAAATTTTGCATCAAAATCAAGGAACATATAATCTTGGATGGCCACAACAAAATCACACACAATAACATGTATAAAGTTTAGCAAAGAGTAACTTTGTGTAGTGTGTGCAACTAGCAAAAGCTTGAGAGACATGTGAGGTGATATGTGAATAGTGATCAATCACAAAGTCTACAAAATTCATCACATAGAATTTGAAAGTGACTATCACCTAAAGAGTTACATCATATAACTCTCACATCTCCTAGATTAAAAGCTTGCAATCATGTAAGTTTCTTGATTTGCCTCATAATGTACACACCAATTTTAATTGAATTGTGAAATTATTATAGCACAATAATGTACTCACCAATTTTAACAATTTAATCCTAGGTTACACCTTATTTTCTTTTTGTGCATGTGCTACACTTTCTCGAGCACAAAATCTTACGATATGCACTAAGGTGTTCATGATTGGCTAGTAAACAGTGGTGAGATGGTTATTTATGCCTTTCTCAATAAGTTCAAGTCCAACAATCAAAGGCATGTGACTTCAAGATCAAGACAAAGTAATCAAAAACTATAAACATCTTCCCACACAACATGCATTACAAAGACTTCAGCTAGTAAAGTGCAATAAATAAGCTCATCCAAGCTAAACAAGGTACATAAACATGTTATGTAAAGATAATATGGCCAACCTTAATTATAAATCCAAGATATATAATACAAAACACATAAAAATCTTTTTGGTTAAAAAAAATTTATGACCAAAAACAAAAAGCACACATTATGCTAAATGAACAAAAATGCAAATACAATGCATGATAGTGCTTAACTAAGCTATAGAGGGTACACAAATAAGAAATATCAATTTCTTAATTAACCCTTGAGTATATGTACAAACTAGTACATTCAAAAAAAAAATAAAAAAATAGCTTAGCACTTATAGAACACATACTATTCAAGTTTCTCCACAATGTCAAGCATGTTCTAAATCAAGAGAGAGAGATATCATAATCCATGTAATCCTTAAGAAAAATTAAAACTAGACACAAAATAAAATACTTTTGTCTTTTTGAAATTTTTCAATGTTTTTGGATTTTTTTTTAATAAAAAACAACCTAAAAAAAACAAAACAACCAAAAACAAAAACAAAACATGTCCACAAATAATTGAAAGAATTAAAACAGGGACAAGTCAGAACACTCACCTTAAAGAATCTTTTCTCACCCATATAGCACGAGTCTTCGGCTTTGTAGGTGAAAATCCATGTGAAGCAAAGTGTATTTGAGGGATTACACCAATCTTCTGAGAAAGACTAAAATCCTGCAAATTCCTTTCACAAGCCAACAAGCTTAAATTTTTCAAAAGCATATGAAACAATTTATTTGAACTTATGGCAGGAGAAATATTATCACATGTCCTAGACTAAAACACAGAATGCTTAAATTTAAATTTATGACAATTAGGACGAATGTGACCGGAGACACCACAAAAGTGACAAACAGGAACAAATTTAGGAACATCAGTATTCCTAACAACAAATCTAGTCTCAGATTTTGGTCTTTGCCTCAACAAAGAACAATTTGGTCTAATATGACCAGCAACACCACAAAGATGACAAGTAGGCACAAAAACAGATCTCTTATGCTCTCTAACAGTAGGTTTAGACTTAGGTGTAGAAATTTCAGCGTCTACATCAGAACTTTTACCTTTGTCTAACCTAGCAAAATAAGCCTTTTCTTTATTATTCCTCTTAAAAGGAGGGATACACACTTTTTCAGTTTTAGGCTTAAAAGAAACAGAAACACTTCTGTTATCAGCAGCAAGCTTGGTACTAGTCAAATTTTCAATTTTAGCTTTAGATTCAGCTAACTCTTGTTCCAAGCTTTTCATCTTCTCATCTTGAGAGGAAATTTGATTTCTCAAAAATTCATTCTTTTTATTATATTCATCTAATCTAACAATCAATTCCTATTTTTCAAGATTAGCCAATTTTAACTCTTCCTTAAATTTCTTAGCAATTCTCATAGTTTTCAATAATTCCTTACGATGAGTTTCACAGGCTTCAAAAAGATCAACAGAAACAACAGTGTCCTTCTTATTCAAATCATCACAATCAAAAACAGTAAGACACTTAAAATTATCCATGATAACAGGGATCAAGGATCAACTCTTAGATCAAAGGATCTAACACAAAAGAGCTACCCGCTCTGATATCACTTGTAAGTTCGTTTAGACCCCTATAAACTAGATTGTTTAACCTAATTAATTAACCAAGTGAATACTTAGGTTTATTATTCAGATCTAGGTTAAAACAATAACAATCATATCAAGTAAAGCAGCGGAAAAATAAAGAACACAAAGATATGATGACCCAGGAAAACCAAACCGGTAAAAAACCAGGGGAGGATTTAACCTAGCTATCCTCAAGGTAAAATAGCAAATCCACTAGAAAGAATTAAAGTTTACACAATAGCGACTTAGACCACTAACATCCTATTGCTACCCAATGTAGGAAACTTACTACCACGACCACATGATAGCTCCGAGATCCACGGACTCCTTCTTTCTTTAATCTTTGCAAAACACAAACACCACCGTTTGTGACTTTGAGATCCCACTCAAAGGTTTAGCAACACAAATTCTCCTATTTGTGACTCCAAGACCACCCTTGAAGGTTTAGATCATCTGCACCTTTGATGACTAGAGAAGGCAGCAACTTCAGCAATACCGGATCTTGAGATTCTTCAAGGAACAACACCGGTAGAAGTTATAAGAGAGGTTTTAGGAACAAAACCCTAAATATAAAAGAGGCACACTCTTCTCTCTCTAAAAAACCCTCTAAAAACGTGCTTAGGGTTTCCTTTATATAGTGGGAGAAGTAGATCTGAAACCCTAATCCTTAATGGGCCAGAACTGCTGTTTGGGCCAACTTAAAATTCTGCAGATACGATTTTCGATCGGTCGAGCCTGTCTTTCGATCGTGTCAGTTCGTTTAGACCCCTTAACCCAACAGATTAACCCAGAGAATTAGCCAAGTTATTAACTTAGGTAATTTAATTAAACTAGGATAACACAAATAAATATAAAAACAATAAAGCAGCGGAAAATAAACAACACAAAGATATGATGACCCAGGAAACCACACCGGTAAAAACCTGGGGAGGATTTGACCTAGCTATCCTCAAGGTAAACTGAATCCACTATGAAAGAATTGAAGTTTACACAATAGACTTAGACCACTAACGTCATATTGCTACCTGCCTGTAGGAAACTTACTACCATGACCCCATGATAGCTCCGAGATCCACGGACTCCTTCTTTCCGGAATTCTTCAGCAAATCCACAAGCGCACCTGCTTGTATATCTTTGTGCTCTTTGATTCTGCAACTGTAACGATCTACACAACTCTCGACATAAATCTCAAGTTTGTAAACCCTAAGTGTATGTGAAGGTAAACACCTCTAGATCTCACAATGAGATTCACAAACACAGCAAAACAGAACTCTACAGAACTCTAAAAACGTGGCTAGGGTTTTCCCTTTTATACTTAGGGCAAACATAAAACCCTATACATTAAAACGGGCTTGGGCTGAGTTGGAAAATTCTGCAGAAAAACGTTCTGTGCGATTTTCGATCGATCGAGTCTAATTTTCGATCGATCGAGTCTCACAGAAAGTTACAAGTAATTCTGCATAAAAACTCGATTCCAACTTTACAATAAACCCCATACTTTGAGCAAGTCTAACACACGACTCAACATTGTTTTGATCATGGTTTGCCAACATACAAAATGAAGTTCTAAATACATTAGATCCTAGTCTTTAGAACCTAACAAACTCCCCCTTTGGCAATCCGTGACAAAACACAGACTAAACAAAATGCTCAAAGTTACAAATTGAAAAAGCCCATAACAAAAAAATAGCCACTTAACAATTCAACCTAAACTACTATCCAACAGTTGCAAGGTAGACAGCAGCTCGACTGAAAACAACCTGTATATTCCTGTAACACTTAACAAACACATAAACGCATGTGTGGCACAAAAACAGGAAATACATAAATAAAAATTTCTTAATTTCACATGACACAAAAAAAACATGTATCATGAATAACATCATCAATATAAGTCAATAAGCACAGTAACATAGTGAAATAAGAAAACATATACATAACAATGTATCTCAACAAAAATATCTCCTAATCAAGAGCTAAAAATGTAAATACACAGTGAAGCACCTAGATACAATCTAATAACTCCACAAGCTCCGCAGTATCACTACTAAGAAAACAAACTCCCCCTAAAATGTAAATCCCCTCAACAAAAAAACAAGCTACAATGCACTCCCCCTTTTTGTGACGAATTGCCAAAGGGCACTCACTCATCATCAAAAGGAGGTGGAGAAGATCGACGAGAGCTCGCCAAATCCGCTCGCAATGCACGAAGCTCATCAAGGATGTCCACCAAAAGCTGACCATGAGCCGCCTGAACGGTCACGACAGTGTCAAGCGTCCGACGAAGGTCAGAAACCTCATCAAACGGTGGAGGAACATCAGCAGCAGCAGCAGCACCAGCAGGATCCGAAGAAGTCCCAGCTGCAAAAGGATCTGCAGAAGAAGAAGAAGGGGGTGGAGTGACACCGGTAGGCTCTACCCTAGCACGCTTAGAGCTAGCTCGAAGTTGAGCAGCCCTTTGCCTCAAAAAGGTAGCACCTATAGGAGCAATAACATGAACAGGTTCGGAAGCAGGATACTCACCAAAACCAAGAAAGAGAAGAATCCTATGAATAAAAACAGGAAAAAACAAAGCATGAGCCTGAGAACTAGACCTATGAACCTCATTCAAAGAACGAAGGAACATATGCGGAAAACTGATAGGAGCATCAGTGACCAAAGCATACAGAAACACACATCGCTCAAGAGGGACGGTGTGAACATGAGTAATCGGCCACAAAGAATGACATGCTATCCGAAAGAAAAGATAGTGCAACTCAGACAGCTCAGCAGACGAGATCCGAGGATCAGAACCCCACTGGATAAAAGTACCAGTGATGTATGACAAGACGTCATCAAGGGGAGGAGACTCCTCGTAAGGAAAGACGGGATGGTCCACAATGGGCACCCCAAGAGCATCCGACACCATCGAAGGGGTAATGCGGTACTCGACACCACGTAACCACACCTTGACTAAGGTGTCGTTATCGTAGACATGAATAGAGAGGTTCGAATAGAACTCTCTAATCAAAGAAGCAGGAGGAGGATGCTCAAAGTCTAGAAGAGGTAACCAACCCCGACGCTCAAAGTTCCTACGAACCTCAGGATCTAACTCATCTAAGATAACCCTACGCTCAGCCCAAATCTGACGCCTAAGATTAAGGGTCTCATATGTAATCTGGTAAGACTCACTAGGAAATCTCTCGGTGTCAAAAGATGGAGAAGGATAAACAGTCCTATGGGCTCGAGTTTTCCTAGGCATAGTGCTAAGGAAAAGAGACAGACACAGAAAGAAAAGAGCAAAAATCAAAACCAAGAGCAGACTGCAAGTTAGCACAACATAAAAAATATAGAAAATATCAAATCTATATGATGCATGAGCATGAACAGAAAATGATGCATGTACTAATGCAGTGACATGTTCAATTTTGATTCAAATTAACAAAATTGGCTTGAGCAAGCAAAGTGTATCAAAAATACCCAATTTGAAAAACCCTAGTTTTCAAAACACAACAAATTGATAAATTGATCAACACAATAGTCAATTAACTCAATATAATGATCAAATTAATCAATCTAACAAGCCAATTTTATCAATTTCAACCCAATTGAACAAAATCCCCAATTTATTCAAATATAAGCCCTAGAATTTCAAATTTTCTTCAAAGCACCAGATAAACCAAATTAAACCACATGAGGTGCTTAGGAAAGGTGTCCCCACAAAAACCCATAAAGAATTTGAGAAAGAATCACTCCAAAACAATCCCAAAAATAGAAAATCCCTAAATGCCGAAATTACCCAAATATGCATGAAAAAATGCATGAAAATAGAAAATAAATGCAAAAGGAAGGGTATAAGGGACTTACCAGCTGAGGGAGAGAGAGATTATGCAAATAAAGTGGAGGAAAACGACAAAAATCCCAAGAATAGTGCTGACCAGTTGGTAGGAAACCAAAAAGAGATTTGAAAAGTTTTGAAAAAGTGAAAAGACACTTGAGAAACTTTCTTTTAAAAAAATAGCCGGCACGATTTTCGATCGATCGAAAATTACATTCGATCGGTCGAAAACTTATTCGATTGATCCAAAAACAGCTTGGATCGATCGAACCAACCAGAGATTTTTCTGAACAAATTTAAACATTTTCGATCGGTCGAAAATCAGTTTCGATCGATCGAAATTCTGGAAAAATCAATGTTTTGAAAAACCAAACATTTTAAACCAAAAACTCCTCAAAGCAGCAGATTTTTAAAATCAAATGCATGAGTATGAGATGATATGATTTTCAAAAACACAAGTATTCAACCCAGATTCCTCAACCAAAATTTTCTCTCAATATACCAAAAACAATAAACAAGCAAACATGTTCGGCATCAATTTTCAAAGAATTCTCAAACTTGGTTGGTCAGACCAAAAACACACACAATAACATGTACACAATTTTAGCAAAGATTAACTTGTGTAGTGTGTGCAACTAACATAAGCTTGAGAAACATGTGAGGTGATATACACATAGAGATCAATCACAATTTCTACAAAATCCACCACATGAATTTGAAAGAGACTATCCCTTAAAGAGTTACATCATATAACTCCCACATCTCCTAGAGTAAAAGCTTGCAATCATGTAAGTTTCTTGATTTGCCTCATTATTCAAATTAATTGATTAGAAACTTAATAATAGCCGGGATAATGTACACACCAATTTTATGAATTTGTGAAATTATTATAGCCCAATAATGTACACACCAATTTTAATAGAGGCTACACCTTATGTTCTTTTTGTGCATGTGCTACACTTTCTCGAGCACAAAATCTTATGATATGCACTAAGGTGTTCATGATTGGCTAATACACAGTGGTGAAATAGTTATTTATGCCTTTCTCATTAAGTTCAAGTCCAACAATCAAAGACATACAACTTCAAAATCAAGATCATGTGATCAACAAATATAGCATCTTCCCACACAACATGCACAACAAGACTTTAGCTAGTAAAGTGCAATAAATAAGTGCATCAAAGCTAAACAAGGTACATAAACATGTTATGCCATAATTGATAGACCAACCTTGTCTTCAAATTCAAGGAAAAAATAGCAAAACACAATTTGCAACAAAAATTTTTTTTTTTTTTTTTTTATACAACAAAAAAAAAAAAAAAACAACCTAGAATGAAATGCATGAATGCAATGCAATGCAAATCCTAGAAACAGAGGTCACAAAAGATATAGCAATAAAGCACAAGGACCATGTCAGACAGACTCAATTAGGTTGAGCCTTTTTGCATCCAAGACTTCTTAGATGCAACTCTTACATTGGAGTTATGATTCATATTCGAATTCTGAACAACTCCAGGATTGGAAAAAAGGTTTAACGCCTTTACCAATTCACCAATCAGTACCATAGGATCACGTGCTTGAGGCACAGGTACTGTAGTTTTATTTGCTCGCTTCGCAGCTTGCAACTTAAAACAATTTGGACGTATGTGTCCAGGTTTTCCACAAAAATGACAAACCCATGCAGGCTTATCATGCAATTTGCCCTTAGTCGGAGTAGAAGCTCTAGAATGAGAAGCATGAAGATCAACCCTAATTTTTCTAGGTGGAGTAACATTCAAAGGCTTGACAGGTTCACTCACCACGGGTTTGACAATCTCACTCTTAGAAGGTTCAGAAGAAGGAACAAATTTAGTGGAAGAAGGTTCAAGTACAGAAATACTTTCCTCATAACCTAAACCAGATTTATCAGAAGGAGACTTTTGAATACTCAGCATGTGATCAAGTTTGGAGCTTGCAGACCTATTAGTTTGTTCTCTAA
Organism: Lithocarpus polystachyus; assembly: GCA_033629205.1. Lineage (NCBI taxonomy): Eukaryota > Viridiplantae > Streptophyta > Magnoliopsida > Fagales > Fagaceae > Lithocarpus > Lithocarpus polystachyus. The sequence continues at coordinate 7,506,238 of CM066163.1, read as the reverse complement.
CAACAGACAAATCATGTTCCAAACATTTAACTTTCTCAAGCAAGAGCATGTTCTCAGTTTTCACATTATTCAAAAGCTCATTTGCATCAAATAATTTAACAAGTAAATTTTTCTTTTCAAGATCAAGAGATGCGATTTTCTTCAAGCCTAACTCAACATTCATAGCATCCTTTGCAGCAACTTTGCAAAGTTTATTGTAGGCTTCCTGTAGATCTGCATCCTCAGAGAGTTCCCCATCAGAAGGGTTCTCTTCAACAGACAAGCTTTCATTGACTACCGTGGTAGCAGTGAAAGCAATAAAGTTTCCATCCTCATCACTTGCGGATTCATTGTCGGAAACTTCGTCATCACTAAGGGTTACAGCCATAGCTTTACCCTTAGACCTCAAATAAGTAGTACATTCAGACTTTAAATGACCATACCCTTGACAACCATAACATTGTTGTCCCAAAGAATTATTAGAAGATTGACCTACTTTTTCCTTAGGTTTTTCAAAGTTATTAACCTTAGTGGGTTCATTCTTCCTAAAACTTCTAGGTTCAACAGTGTTCTTGCCTCTTGCCCTTCTATTACTATTTCTCAGAAAGTTTCTAAAGTTCTTGGCAAGATAGGCAATCTCTGTAGCAGAGAGATCATCATCAAATCCACCATCCTCAACATCATCAACAGACTTAAGAGCCATTGATTTGGATTTGTTAGTTTTAGGGAGGTCTAACTCATAGGACTGAAGAGATCCTACAAGTTCATCAACAGGGATGGAGTCCACATCCTTACTCTCAGTAATGGCAGTCACTTTGGGTCTAAAATCTTCAGTTAAAGATCTAAGAATCTTCCTAACAATTTTAGGTTGATCATAGATTTCACCCAAATTATAAGCAGAATTAACAATATCATTCAACTTAGCATAGAACTCATCAAAAGATTCATCATCATTCATTCTAATGCTTTCAAATTTAGAAGTTAATTGCTGCAGTTTATTTATCTTAACTGCCTTTGTGCCTTCATGCACAGTCTGGAGGATATTCCAAGCAGTATGAGCAACCTCAACATTAGAGATTCTCTTAAATTCCTCCATGGAAACAGCATTAAAAATAGCATTCATAGCTTTGCTATTAAAAGCGGCTGCCTCCTTCTGAGAAGTTTGCCACTCACTCACAGGAGTAGTGGGCTTCTCCCATCCGTATTCAACGGAATTCCACACCCTCTCATCAATGGATTTTAGGAATGCTTTCATCCTTACTTTCCAATAGGCATAGTTGTTTCCATCAAAGTGAGGGGGAACAACTAGAGAGTGTCCGTGTTCCATGACAACAGGGGTCAAGGATTAGCTCAAAGATCAAAGGATCAAACACAAAAGCTACCCGTTCTGATACCACTTGTCAGTTCGTTTAGACCCCTTAACCCAACAGATTAACCTAGAGAATTAGCCAAGTTATTAACTTAGGTAATTTAATTAAACTAGGTTAACACAAATAAATATAAAAACAATAAAGCAGCGGAAAATAAACAACACAAAGATATGATGACCCAGGAAACCACACCGGTAAAAACCTGGGGAGGATTTGACCTAGCTATCCTCAAGGTAAACTGAATCCACTATGAAAGAATTGAAGTTTACACAATAGACTTAGACCACTAACGTCATATTGCTACCTGCCTGTAGGAAACTTACTACCATGACCCCATGATAGCTCCGAGATCCACGGACTCCTTCTTTCCGGAATTCTTCAGCAAATCCACAAGCGCACCTGCTTGTATATCTTTGTGCTCTTTGATTCTGCAACTGTAACGATCTACACAACTCTCGACATAAATCTCAAGTTTGTAAACCCTAAGTGTATGTGAAGGTAAACACCTCTAGATCTCACAATGAGATTCACAAACACAGCAAAACAGAACTCTACAGAACTCTAAAAACGTGGCTAGGGTTTTCCCTTTTATACTTAGGGCAAACATAAAACCCTATACATTAAAACGGGCTTGGGCTGAGTTGGAAAATTCTGCAGAAAAACGTTCTGTGCGATTTTCGATCGATCGAGTCTAATTTTCGATCGATCGAGTCTCACAGAAAGTTACAAGTAATTCTGCATAAAAACTCGATTCCAACTTTACAATAAACCCCATACTTTGAGCAAGTCTAACACACGACTCAACATTGTTTTGATCATGGTTTGCCAACATACAAAATGAAGTTCTAAATACATTAGATCCTAGTCTTTAGAACCTAACAGATCGATCGAACCAGGCAGATTCTGAAATCTTCTTTCTGCAGCTTGTATGTTCTTGTGTGCTCACGATTTGCCAATTGTTCTAAACTTTTAGAACCTAACACACCAAATGCTAAATGTAGCTAAACAAAACCCATCCTTAACCTAAAGTCAGACTATTCATCTAATTTACAAAACACAACTCTAAATCCCCACCTTGCAACACACTATCAAACAAGATCAAACACCCTACAAATTAGTGAAACATTCATCCTTCATTTACAGTATAGCAGCACATGATTCAAAATTGAAACACTAAAAATCCTAAACATCCTTCATTATGACTAATAATAAACTGGTCTTCAGTATATAGTCTCTTAGCGCGAAGAATTGCTTTATTTTGTCTCCACTTTGGTGGTATTAGTTTACCAACAAGCTAATTTACAAAGTACAGTTCTTAAGCTCTTCCCTTTTAGGCGAATTACACTCCAATCAAGACTAAGCAAGACCCAATACGCCAATTTCATGAATTAACCAACCAGCATCCCAAACAGAATTGTAAACCTTGGCCTTATCATTAATAAGCCACTACCCACCCTCAAATTAATGACTCACCCTACCATTCAAGATTGACCAAGACCCACTGCCAATTGTATGACCCAACCAAATTGTAAACCCCCTATCAAAAAAAAAAAAAAAAAAAAAAAAGCTTCACACCACGCTGATTGCTGAACCTAAAATAGATGAAGTTCAACATCAATCTCCTATGTAGATACCCTCATCAATAACACTCTTAATTTTTCCTACCCAACTTTTATTCACACACAACCAAAACCTGCCCACATCATTCACAAATCATTGAAGCCAGATTCTGAAATCAGATTTTTTCACCCCAAATTAACTTGAACATTCATTGCCAAACAGAAAAAAAAAAAAAAAAAAAAAACAAAAGAACAAAACAAAACAGTTAAGAGTGAATCATTAGTTATTACCCCCATCACATCTCCGAGTTTAACCCGAGGCTTCCTCGACGGCTTGGCTTCCTCAGACTCAACCTCAGCCTCCGGTTCCTCAGATTCTTCAATAGCTTTGGAGTTGGAGTTGGAGTTGGACTTTGCTCTCACAACGAAAGACGGTTTCAGCAGTGCAGCGACAACGGGGCTGAAATTCCATGAGATTGAGGGGGATGAAACCCTAGAGGTGGAAGTGGGAGCACCAGAAACGAAGGAAGAAGAGGGTGAGGGTGAGTTTGTTTTGTTTTTGTTTTTGGAGGGTGAGGGTGAAGATCGAAATCGGAGATGGAGGCTTGGAGGCGAGGAGGGCTGAGATCGGCTCTTAAGGCGATAAGGGCGATGAGGGTGATGTGTGGGAGATGAGATCGGGCTCTTGAGGCGATGAGGGAGATGAGGCCGGCTACGATTGAAGAGGGCGATGAGGGTGATGAGGGCGATGAGGGCTGAGATCGGCTGTTGAGGCGATCGCCTCAAGAGCCGATCTCACCCTCATCGCCCTCCTCATCCTCATCGCGATGAGGGCTGAGATCGTGTGATGTATTAGAAGTATATTGAACTAGTTAAGAACTTGGTCCAACAAGGCTTCTATCCGCTCTATTATTTAATTAAATTTTTTTTCCATAAAATTCTTGATTAAATCGTCCATCAAACCAGTGTAATACTAACGTGAAATGACAACCCGAATTCAGGGATTATGGTGGGAAAATGGTAGAGAAAGTGGGCACATTACAGTCACAAAGATTAGACTTAATTGGCAAAAAAGCTGAGACATATTGATTATGGTGAGAAAATAGGAGAGAAAGTTGGCACATTACAGTCACAAATATTAGACTTGGCAAAAAAGCTTAGACATATTGACATAGATAGGTTTCACATTTTTTTTTTTTTTTGGGATGGATTAAGCTGTTGCATTTGGCATATAATGAAAATTTTTACTGTAGTTTTTAACGTACAGGCCATGGGTTGGGGCCTGGGGGAATCCATGAGCGTGCACAATTTATCGAATAAAGTTTGAAGCATGCGAAGCTTTAGGAAATTATTGTCTTAATTTTATTCATCATGTCATCAGTCACAATATAATTATTGATTTAAGATTTGAATTATCATGCGTTTGCACAATTTTAGTCAAGAACTTATGCCATATACAATTTTATTTTTTTAAAAATAACTAACTCAATTATAATTATATAATTTTGTGAGTCATGTTAACAAGTATTCTTAGGGTAATTATTAATAAACTATTTTTAAAAAAATTTTGACACCACTTTTATAAGAGATATAAAAAGATGTCAAAATAATTAATTGTTTTATATGTTAAAAACATTTTTCAATGGAACCTAGTATGTCATTGATACAAAATTTATAATAATTATCAATTATGACTCAAAATTATATCACAAATCTTATATTTGTTTAGTAGAATTCAATGGCATTTTTTATTGGAAAGTGGAAAATATTTATTATCAATATTAAAAGAATAATTTAATATCTCATAAACTTATTTACATACTTAAACAAATTAATCTCGAGTTTATATAATTCTATCTTATGCATGGGTAGCTCCACATCTAGCCCAGGGGTTCAAATGTATCCCTTGACCTAGCAAAATTTATATATATATATATATATATATATATATATATATTTGTGGCAGTTTTAGAGTGTAAAAATTTCTATTTTTCTAAACATACAGAAGGTGAATAGTATTTTTCTTTCAAAATTAAAATTGATAATTTTCTAGACAAATTCACTATTGAATCCCAACAATTATTATCTAAAATCCAACATTATTAGGATAGAAACAGTAGCTACACTAAAGCAAAAGGACTAAAAAAAGAACAAAAGACTTTTTGACTTTCTGTCCATCTTGATTCTTCAATAAATCAAACCCCATTTTGTTTTATTTCTTAGTTCATTGCTCAACACCTTCTTTCCATGCCATCTTGATTTTTTTTTTTTTTTTCCGTTCGTTTTTTAAGCTTTCTTTCCCATCAATCAGTGTGTTTAACTTAGCTTTCTTCTTTACTGTTATTCACACTGAAAAAAAAAAATACATATATATATATATATATATATATATATATAGCTAAACGTTTCACTAACACAAGTGTCAAACCACAAAAAAATGACAGCAAATGAATGATGAAAATTCATGAGCACTTTTCATTAATGTAGGCCTTTGAATAAGGCAATTTGAGTACCCAAAAAAAAAAAAAAAAGGATCCGAATTACAAAAAAAGAGGCAAGATAAACTAAACAAAAACCTATTTCTTCTTAATCACTATCTTTTCCTTGGGAGAAGGCTGGTTAGTCTGGGCAGCCACAGCCTCTTGAAGTCCTTCGCCTTTGCCCATTGGCTCAACTATGGCAAGCAGAGGTAAGGCAGCCAGCACAATTTCCATCCTCTTTTCAGCCTCTTTCTCGGCAGGTTTGTCCTGGACGAGGGATGAAGGTATCTGGGCGTCAGGAACCACCTCATGGCCACTTACTTCTTTTTCCTCCTCATCAAGACACTTAACCTCATCGGACCCCTTACCAGATGAGGTAGGAATGTTAGCTGCACTATCCTTACCCACCTCTGCCTCCTCAAACTGAAGATCAGGCTTCGAATTGGAAGGAATGGATACTCAGATAGCAGGGGGATAGTACACGCTTTCCTCTTTCCTAAACACGGATGAAGCCTCGACCCCAACTTGGTCGAGAGCTTCATTCCATACTTGCAAGCAATAAGTCCTACACACCCCTGACACCTCAGCCCTAAGGGCTTCCTCGGTTTCTACCACCCCCACATCGTATCCCTCCTGCTCGGCCTGATCCCGAGCCTTCTCAGCCTTCACCCTAGCCATCTCCGCATCCCCCAATCTCTTCTTGAGGGCGACAATTTGGGCTTTAGAAGCTGCCAGCTGCTCCTCGACGTTGCGAAGCAGCACTCTTTGGCCCTCGGCCTGCCATTCCGCACTATTAAGGGCAGCTCTTCCACTAACTTCTTCTTCAGCTCTTGCACGCCCTTCTCGGAGGTGTTCAGAGCGTCCACAGTGGCATGACGCCTGGCTTCTTCCTCCTTCATCTGCCTATGGCAGTAATTAGTCATCTCTTCCACTCCAAAAGAGGCTTAGACGGCCTAAAAGGGAAGAGAACATGGTGAAAAAGACAATAAATAATAATAATAATAATAATAATAATAATAATAATAATAATAATAATAATAATAATAATAATAATAATAATAATAATAATAATAATAGCAATGTGTACAGTTAAAGAGACGAAGGAGAAAAGGATGGTAAGTACAAAATGTACCATGCCCAAATATCTCTTTAGACTAAGGAAGACCTCATGCCTTCTTAGAGACCGGAGCTCAGCCATGTCCCCGGGGAGTAGTAGAGCTTGCTCTACTACGTTAGCCACATAGCCTCCTCTACCCCCTTAGTAGTCCCTGATAGAGGCACTAGCTGGAAGAGGAGTACCATCAAGCATAGGAGTTGGCAGTGACGCCTCGGGGTAGTTGAGGGGCTACTCCTGCACTCGGTATCCTTTAGCCCCATTCTGGGCTGCTTGGCCACCCTCAATGCCTCGTCCTCTTGGGTGGATTGGGCCTTCCCCGCTTCCACTGGTTCCTTACCCTTTGCCTTCCTCTTTCTCTTTATATCGGCAGGTTGGAGTCCGAGGGTCAGGGCGGGCGAAGCAGTAGGAGGTACAAAAGGAGGCTTCGTCTGCGTCGCCTTGGCCGGGGCATCCCTCTCAGGTTGAGACTCAAGTCCAACAGGCTCGATCTTGGTTTACGCTGAATCCTCATCTCATCGAAGGTAGGCGCGGATAGGGGGACGGGGTCAACAATTGGAACCTCTGAGGACAAATTTTAATTGAATACTTCAAACTCGTCTTCAGACTCAGAGATATCCACTACGTCCTCCTCCTCTTTGGAGATCGGCTGGAACGCTGATGTAGCTTCCTCGGCGTCTTGTTGGGAAGGAATCTCTACTTTGGGGATGGCATCCAAGATCCAACCAGTGGAGAGAACTTCTCTTGCGACAGGGCCAGGAAGTAGAAAGCCTGGAGCTGCTACGCTTATTTGCCGAAGACGCGGGTCTCAAGCCTTGATCATGCACTTCGGCGCTTGGAATGCTGTAGAGATGGGAGTGTAGCCTAAGATGATGTGAGCCACCCTCAGTTGACCGTCCGAGTGAACGAATACCTCAGACCTCAAGATTTTATCCAAGCTCTTTTGATTTACAAGGCCGAGGTGGGGATTAGTTGAGTTTTAATTTGCCAAATCATCACAGAGAAACAATTTATTAGCCAAGAATGAACTAAACTAAAAACATCAGATAATGATAAGTGAATAGGCGTAAAATGGCTCAAGAATCGTACACCTAGACTTGTGAACCCCACCTGGTTTCCCCTCCCTCGTTGGGCAGTGGAGGCCATCGTGCCAATCGCCCGACACAATTAGGAAATCCTTGTTCAAACCCTTGTTGGAGTCAAGAAGACATAAGTATCTAGATTTTAAGTAATACCCTTGACCCTTGAGGTGGTGAAGGTTATAGACCCAATTGACATCATGGTAGGTCAATCCTAGACTTAGTTTCTCATTCAGGGCGTCCACACAACCTAGAATCTTAAACACGTTGGGCGCACACTGAGTGAGTGCCAACCTATGAGCTATAAGGTAATCCCTTGTAACTGCACTCATAGGAATCCTCATTCCTCCTTCTATGAAGGCAATCATTGGGATTACAACTTCCCCCTCATGCCTCTTCTCATGCCACTCACTTTCCTTGCAATACCTAATCTCTACCCCAGGAGGAATCCTATATTGGGTTTTAAAGTTTTTAATGGCCTTCTTCGAATCTACTAGATATTTGAACCTACCCACTCTCAGAAAGACTTTGAAAGAGCCTAAGAGAAGTAAAGAAAGGGGACAGAGCCGAGGAGAGAAAAATTGCAAAGAACAAAAAATTATATGAGAAAAAGAAAATTCAAAGAACTTAGGAAGACTTACACGAGTAAAAGAGGTCTCCTCGGACAAGCTTTTGATATTTGTAAGGGTATGAGTGAGAGAGGTAGCTGACAGGTTCGATGTATGTGCACTAGAACTTAATGAATGCTAAAGTGGAGCAAAGAACCAATTGAGAAAGTATTTATATCAGGAAAGGCAATCAGAAGCGGGAAGACTCCCGCCCATCCCCCCCAACCACAGGATTCACATCACACCGTAGAACGTGAGAGACACAGAGTCGTCATAATTAAATGAAGACGCGTCTCGAGGGCCGCAACGTCAGGAGCGCATCCTGGGAAGTTAAAAAGGCATCTTTATTGGCAAAAATAGGTCGAGATCAGCTCATATCAGGTACAGTGACATCGAAATCCTCATTTCTATCCGAAGATCCAAAAAGAAGTATCTTGAAGGACTATTGTAGGGGCAATGGGCCAGTAGGAGCAATGGGCCGGTAGGAGCAACACTCTAGTAGAAATAATGGGCTTGGAACTCCTTATTCATTTACATAGTGCACCCCAAGCCTAAGCTGAGGACTAGGGCTAGTCCGAGGATGATTCAACTCGGCCTAGATGATTTGTGCTAAAGGTCGGTAAGGTCGAGTGTGAGCTTAACGATCCCGGGGGTTTCGCCGAGGACGAATACCACCTCGGATAATTAAAGCAGGAATAAGACTTAGAACTCTGTCGGCCAGGAAGGTACCCCAGAGGATTCCGCTGGATTGGGCGAATGTTGTGGAAGCATGTATCAAGAAAAGATCCCAAAATATCAAGGAAGAAGGCTACCAATCCCGCATTGAATGCTCCACAGCTAATCCTCTGGTCGCATTTATGTGGAGAAGACATCTAAACAGTGACTTCTAGCCTTACATCTCCTACGTAGAGGATTCTAGAAAGGCTAGAGGGGACAGGTGTCAACAAAAAAATTGATACATTTGTACATGGAGGGCTCGAAGAAAGGGGAGAAGCAATATAAAAGGAAGAAGGAACCTAAAAAGGAAGGAGAGAAAAAAAAAAAAAAAAAAAAAAAAAAAAAAAAAAAAAAAAAAAAACCAGAACTGGCACCCATTACTGAACGATACTTACACCAAACAACTATCCTCGGACGTAGGTCAAAGTGAATCCTTTAAGACAAATTCCTGTATTTCATCCCAGTTTGTGATTTTATCCCATCCAATTGACAGTCTAATCTACACTAGCCTAGTTTTTCTTAACCTACTCTCTACAAATTCATTGTTGTTGGGCCTTTTAGGCAGATCCACCCACCCTTGGGCCGGATTTCTAAACCTGTGTCCTTACAATTAGTATGACTATATTATTAGTACGACTATAGTAATAAAAAGAATTAATTGTTTCTTATAAATATATTTTACAAATAAAAATAAAAATAAAAATTCATTATAATTGACATTCATTACATAAAATCCCAAAAATAAAAAATTGTATTTATTAATATCCATTACATATATTATAATTGACATACTTTTCCTTCTGTCTCTTTTTTGTTATTAATTATTTTTTCCCCCCACTTTATTTCCCACCATTCAATACAACCCGCTTCCCTATCTATTTTTCCTCACTTTATCCCCACCACACGTTCAGCCGACCATCACCCCCTTCAATTTTTTCACTTTATTTTTTCTTCACTCTCTCTCTATCCCAACAATTCTCGATCTCTATCTCCCTTTCCACTCTCTTTTTCCTTTTTCAGCAGTTCTCTTCAATCTCTTTCCCCTTTATTTATTTATTTTTCTTTCTGCACTGATTCACCAGATGCTTGATTGGTAAATCCCAATCACCCCATCTATATATAGTTGAAAACTTGGAATAGACTGTGCAAAAATATATATACATAATAGTAGTAGGTGCAAGTGCTTCTATGCCGATATATTCATCGAAAGGTGGTGTTCGCCATGGAAGTCGTGAATCAAATACATAATATATAAATCAATTATTTTTATTTTTATTTATTCTCGTAATATTATGTCATATAAGTTTTTGAAACTTCACAATTTCACTCATCATTTTTCTCATATATATTTTTAAATTGAATGTAAAGTCTATTTCATAATTACACTCTCCATTAAAATCTTAGACCATCATATTTAAAGAAAATGATCAATGATTGCAAATTTCTCTTATCTAGGTTTAGGTTATTTTCACTCAACAACATTAAACTTATCGGCAATGCCATAGCACACGTTTTAGCAAGAAAAGCTACCCCAACATAATGAAGGTGGAGAAATAACCATATTCTCCAATTAGGCATCGTTATTTCCATTTACAACAGTAAACTCATAGTGTCCAGCAATTTGGCACACCTACCAACAAAGTACAGACAAATTCGGTCAAATTTTTATCAAACCACATTTCCTATAGTCTGTTTAGGATCTGCTTATTTTACTGAAATTAAAAACTTTTCGTTGAAATAGTACAGTGGATTCAAAAATAAAACCAAAAAGTGCAGTGAGACCTATGAATAGTAACAAAAATAAGTTAAATAGTAAAATAAGTTGGCAAAAATAATTTTTGTCAAACAAACACTTAGACATGCACGTATCGCTACACATGAATTCCACTAGACAGTCTTTAATCCATAAAGCTTGGAAGGTGTAGGCGAGGTTTGATGAGAACTTCAAGTGGGGTGGCTTTGTGGTTTGTGAGTCCAATTGTCTCGGTCATATCAACCTTTGCATCCGTGGGCATTGAGATATCATATACGTGTAGAAAACTAGCCAATACTAAGGGAACCATTTGAAGGGCAAAAGATATTCCAAGGCATGCTATTCTGCCACTTCCAAATGGGAGCAATTCAAAATTTTGACTCCGAACTTCAACATTCTTGTGGGTGGTGAGAAATCTTTCGGGCTTGAACTCTAATGGGTCTAGCCATATGCGTGGATCTATTTGGATTTTCCAAAGGTTTATGATTAATCGTGTTCCTTTTGGAACATGGTGTCCACCTATAATGCAATTCTCAAAAAATATACGTGGTGCTGATAATCAACCTACGGGATACAAACGTAATGTCTATTTAACTATGGCTTGGAGATAGACTAGCTTACTAGGGTCTGATTCAGGGGCGGCGCTACAGCTTATTTAAGGGGTTCAATAAGGGATGGCAATTTTATCCCGTCCCGCTTTGCCCCGCCCTGCCCCGTGCGGGTTTTCCCCGCCCCGCAAAGGTGGTGGGGTGGGGATAGGGCAATATTTTGTCCTCGCACCCCGGGGCGAGGCGAGGATGGGTTTAGTATTTTTATTCCCGCCCTGCCCCGCCCCGCACTAATAAGGACTATAATTATAAATTTAGTAAACCCTAAATCACTAATATTTAAAGTGAATCATAAGAGTACAAGACATGAGATAAAATATTTTTTATTCTAAAACTCTAATGCTATTGCCGCCCTTTGACCCGTCCATTTGCTCTATAGTCTATACGTGTTTTTCAAATTTCAAGCCAAACTCCATTCCAAGTCTATAAAGAAGTGGTGTCACTACATTGGGAGAAAGCGAAACTTATTCTTAAAGAACTAGTCAATTTTTATTTGTTATAAGACAACGTTTATTTTGCTAAAAAACTAGTCAATTATCTTTGATGATTTTGTTCATGCAAAGACAATGTTTATTTTGTTATAAGAAATTTTGAATTATGTTATTACATATTAGACTATTTAGATATTTGGTTTATTTAAATGCTTGTGTAAGTTTGTTTAGATCCCTGTAAAACCAGATTGTTTAACCTAATTAATTAACCAAGTGAATACTTAGATTTATTATTCAGATCTAGGTTAAAACAAAACAATCATATCAAGTAAAGCAGCGAAAAAATAAAGAACACAACAATATGATGACCCAAGAAAACCAAACCGGTAAAAAACCTGGGGAGGATTTAACCTAGCTATCCTCAAGGTAAAATAGCAAATCCACTAGAAAGAATTGAAGTTTACACAATAGCGACTTAGACCACTAACATCCTATTGCTACCCAAGTGTAGGAAACTTACTACCACGACCCCATGATAGCTCCGAGATCCACGGACTCCTTCTTTCTTTAATCTTTGCAAAACACAAACACCACCGCTTGTGACTTTGAGATCCCACTCAAAGGTTTAGCAACACAAACTCTCCTGTTTGTGACTCCAAGACCACCCTTGAAGGTTTAGATCATCAGCACCTTTGATGACTAGAGAAGGCAGCAACTTCAGCAATACCGGATCTTGAGATTCTTCAAGGAACAACACCAGTAGAAGTTATAAGAGAGGTTTTAGGAACAAAACCCTAAATACAAAAGAGGCACACTCTTCTCTCTCTAAAAAGCCTTATAAAAAACATGCTTAGGGTTTCCTTTATATAGTGGGAGAAGTAGATCTGAAACCCTAATCCTTAATGGGCTAGAACTGCTGTTTGGGCTAACTTAAAATTCTGCAGATACGATTCTCGATCGGTCGAGCCTGTTTTTCGATCGATCGAACCAGGCAGATTTTGAATTCTTCTTTTTGCAGCTTGTATGTTCTTGTGTGCTCACGATTTGCCAATTGTTCTAAGCTCTTAGAACCTAACAGCTTGGATTTTAAAACATTTTGTTTTGTTGTGATTTATATTATTGTAGCAAAAAATTTATTTATATATATAAAATTGTATTAGGGGTGGAGCGGGGCGGGTCCCCGCGGGGCCCCAATGGGCGGGTATGAGGAAAGGTAGTTTGCCCCGTACCCCAGGGCGGGGCGGGGATGGAGAATGGCAACAACCATGCGGGGCGGGGACGAAGATCCCATCCTCCGGCCCCGCCCCGCCCCATTGCCATCCCTAAGTTCAAATGAACTCCCTGACTTCAATTTTTTTTTGTTTTTTTTGTATATATGTAAAATATTTTTTTTTGTTAGTTTAATACTTTAATTTATTCTTAAAAATATTTTTTTGCACACCCTAACTTAAATCTTGCACACCCTTATTTCAAGTATTTCAGACTCTAAGAGTAAAGAGTACATATTTGTGAATTGTAAGTGTAATTCTTTTTTATAAATTTATATTATATGTGTGTGAGTGTGTCTAATATTGATTGTGTACATTACTTTTTGTTATAATGTTGTTTGTGTAAATTATGATGTATGTGGTTGTTTGTGTGTACAATATAAATATAATATAACTTTATAATAGAGAGGGTTTTTTTACATGTCTGTGTATTGTTATCGTATTATAATAATTTTTTGTTATAAAGTTAGTAAAATTCAAGAAAAAAATTGTAAAGTTAGTAGTGATTGTTTAAGTATTTGATTGGTTAAATAAACATGTAGTGTATAATTTTATGTATGAATGAGTGTGATTGTGTACGTTAATAATTAATACAGAGCCAATGAATTGAGATTAGTCATTTAGTCTAAAATATTTTTATAAAAACAAAGTCAAATAGATAATAACAACTTTATAAAGAAAAAAAAAATGCTAGACGAACTTAACAAAATAAAATGGTCATAGGCTCATAGCTATCCACATTGGCAATAGATACTCGTAATGAACTATCATATAACATTCAAAATTTGAAAACTTGTAGAATAAAAGTATAAAACTTCACATATTATTATTATTACTATTATTATTGTAGGGACCAAATGCCCAAATACATATGTTAGACCATGGGTTTATCCGAGGAGGTACATATATCCGAAAACAATTCAGTAATGAAGAAAATGTAAAGCTATGGGCTCCATAAGTAATTGGCAAGCTGTGCAAATTGAGGCGAGATGTTCGAGAAGGGTGATGTCCTCGGCTAAGCAAAACGAGGGTTGAGATGTGCATTTTTGATGTTTGTGATGATATGTCAGAAGTCTGCTAGTGAAGGTGCATATTGTAAACACACAGGACAGGTGGAAGCTGAAAAATATCTTAAAGAAAGCTGCTACCACTGCATTAAATGCCCAACAACTAACTCTTTGGCCACATTAATGAGGAAAAGATGTCTGAACAGTGACTTTCAACTTTTACAGCTGCTATTTGAGGGTTTCATGAGGAGGCTGATGGGACAAGTATCAAGATAACCCATTTGACTGGCACGTGGAGAAGAGAGGTAGAAGAAGAAGGAGAATATAAAGGAGAAAGGGGGCAAGGGAAAAAGGGATCGAGAAAACGAAGGGAGAGGGACTGTATTATCTGAGAGATAAAGTTGTAATCATACAAGAGAGTTGTCTATAAACTAACTTTCTCAGGCTGTGCCGAGGACGGCTTTCTATAATTAAGACTTGCTTATCTCTATCTTCTTATCATTTGAATTTTTCTTGATTATTGTTTAGTTAACTAGAAGCTAAACAATACAAATTCGTTGTTTTGGGCTTTCTGGACCTAAGTCCATTCAACTAGTGGGCTTGGTATTCAATTGTGTCCTTACAATTATTATTATTATTATTATTATTATTATTATTATTATTATTATTTGTTGATAACTCGATATATTTAAGATCTCTTTTTATTAAAAATTTTTAATGAATCCCCTAAACAAAATTCCTAGAGCCGCCACTGGTCTGATTCATTTACAATTCTTTCCTCATCAAGCTCATCTTGTGCAATCTTCAACACATGGCGGTTGTTTAGTAGTAGCGCTATTGCCCAAGTTAGGGTAATTGTGGTAGTGTCACTGCCTCCTGCAATCATAATCTGCAAGGTACATTTTGGTTTATTTTTGGGTTAGAATGAGGCTCTGAAGCAAACAATCTTGGCATCTTGTATTTTATAGCTTAAGTTGTGAGATCATGAAGCTATGAAGCAATTATGATAGCTATATACACGGACACATGACACCAAACAATCTTGTGTTTAACTTGCAAGGACGCATATATACACGGACACGTGACACCAAACAATCTTGTGTTTTTTTAGCTTAACTTGTGAGATCATGATAGCTATGAAGCAAGGACCCATGCAATTTGGAAATGGATACACAGTAGTACGTACTAATTACTATACAACAATTTTTTTTTTTTTTTGAGAAATTATGCTATCACTTGTTAGTAACTCGTGCAATGCACAAGAAAATTTAATATAATATAATTTTTAAAATATTTATGAAATTTGATCAATATAATAACTTTTAATAGATATTTATTAAAATTATGTTTGTGTATGCAAATATATATTTTACTATTTAAAGAACATATAATATACTATGTATGAGAATAATGACGTGTAAATTTATGAGATCTCAAAGCTTGCATGACACAATATTATGAGATTAACTAAAAGTTTAATGTCATCAAGTTTATATGAATATTATAGATTATAAATTATAGATATGATCAATATTTGAATTTTAATTACTATATATTTAAATCAATTTTATTAATCATAATTTATATTTATTTTAAGCTATACAAACTAACAACAACTATCAAATTCACCAAAAATATAACTAAAATCAAAACGAAAATTTATAACAATAGAAACTGTAAGGTTGATCATAACTACAAGATCTCATAGATAATCACAAACACTTAAAAAGTTAAGATTGTACTACCGCACACATTTAGCGTAATGGTTACTCCACAAGTACAAAGTTCTTATGGGGTAAAGAGGCAAGAGCCAAGTTTCAAGTTTCAAGAAGAAAAATTCACACATATATACTTAGGTTAGGTTAGAATAGTATTTTTATTTTAGTGGTAACAAATTTTTTTTTTTTTTTTTGGATGAGAACTATAATAAATATTAATATCCATAACTTACACATATGTAATAACCAATGTTTTTTTATATAAACTAAGCACTAATCATTCAAATGAAGAGAAAAAAACAAAAGCTTAAAATTTTTCTAGATTCCATAGGCATGCATAATCGAAAGAGTCTAACTGGATCTAAATTTACAAATAGCTGGTAAAAATAAATAAAACAAATAAGCAAAGCAATTTTCTTCTAGACACATTTAAGACTTGGAGTCAACACCTAAATAGAATCTTCTTCTTGACACGTTTGAGATTTGTCAATATTTGTTTCCCTTCTGAAGTAGAGTGAGATTTTGATTTCAAGATGAGGATTGCGACAATTATGGCTTGGTTGTTGGTATTGCAATGGAGGCCGTGGTTGAGGTTCTGAAGAAAGGGATTTGAGTTGTTTGGGATTTAGAATAAGTCTACTTTGTTAAAAAAATTTTGACAACTCAGATTGTAAGTTGGTGGTCATGTGTATTTTTTTATAATAAAAAATATGATCCATCACTTAAAAGTTGACATGTTATTGTTACATTAGACACACAAGTAAGAAAGCAAATGGAAGGTAACAAAATGACCAATAATGTTCATTTTTTAAACTTCAGGGACTAATAAAGCTCACTTGAAATTTAAGAGACCAAATCAGTGGGTCTTATAGTTTTTAACTTATTTACAAAAATGCCACTGAACAATATTATTTGCATCTTGAAAACTAGTATGAAGAGTTTTTTAAAATCAGTGTTTAAACTTCATATTTTGAATGACACAACTCAAACACTCTTAAAAAGACTGTCTACTAAACATTTTTTCTAACAATAATTTTCAATGTTTAAATATTGAAAATTGTTGTTTAAAATGCAGTACCAAACTGGCCCCAAGCTTTTGAGGGCTGCCTTGTTCTGAACTTATGTTCAAGCAAGGCCCTTGAGCCAAGCTCCATGAAGAAGTGAAAAGGGAGAACGTACCAAACATGTAGTTTTGTTGATTGTATGGGCATCGTAACCTTCAAGCTCTTTGCCATCAAGGATAGAAAGCATTATGTCCATAAAATCTTGCTTCCCTTAAGCCTCAGATGAAGCTCTCCTACACTTATGCTCTTCCAACCATTTCCCAAGAATACTATCCAATTCCTTTGCAGTTTTCTTCATGGCCTTTTCATGTCCACCCAAATCTAACCACCCAAGAAAAGGAATAGCATCGGACACCACAAACAACCCCATATAAGATGAAAGAACTCCTCCAAGGCCTTCTAGCAACGCCGAGCCTCTTCTTCATTAACCCCATCACTAGTACCAAAGCACCTCTTTTTGGCAATCATCCTAAGAATCACGTAGAGATTCAAATCCCAAAACCATTGCTTCAACTCCACCAAAATCAAGCCTGGCTTGTTCTTTTTCTTGATCCAAAGTTTGTATAAAGCTTTTATATCGTTCTCAACTTTGGAGACTCTAACGTAGGAAAGTTGCTCAAGCCAACGATTAGATAGTAGCTCTAAAGTTATTTTACGCAATTCATGCCAATAGGGACCTTAGGGTCCAAAGCCAAACATAGCATAATTATAGCCCAAGTGTTTTGTGGCTACTTGTTAGGGATGCGAGGACACGACTAAGTCGTTAGTAGTGAAGCACTCCTTTGCCATCTCTGAACTGCTCAACACCAAAGCAGGGTGCGATCCAAGCTTGATAGTAAAAAGTGGTCAGTACTTGTCAGCCATGGCTCCCAAAGTTATGTGGGGAGGTTGGGTTCCCAGTAATAGAGGGAGGTGGCCAATTACAAGCAATGCACCTGGAGCAATAGGTGCTGTTTTGGCTAAGCTAACTTTAGACCTCTTAAGAAGACAATGGGAAAAAAGTATTATGGCAATAAATCTAGCTATAGTGGCAAAGTTTAGGGAAGGTGGAAGAAAATCCATTTTAGGCCAAGGTTTTAGGGACTTTTCTATAGGATACCTCTTGTTGTACCAAATGAACCTTTTATACACATGTTTAGCAGATTTTTTTATTTTTATTTTTTTGAGATACATGTTTAACAGAGTTAATTAACACAAAAAAAACATATATTTAATGAGTTAATTAAGAAAAAAAATACATTTTTAATGAGTTATTCTAAAACAATAGGATTAGGGATGATTTTATTTTACACCATCTCCACCCAATCCCACATGGCAGGGCAAACTACTTTGCCTAGTGGTGGAGCCATAAATTTTTCATAAGGCTGGCCATGATAAATAAAATGAAGTTCTCTAAGTAAATAAATAAAAAATAATAAAATAAGAATGACTAAAACAATAATATATTTCACAAATTAACTTTAATTAACTCAACAAAGGTGTGTCCTACATTCTTTCATATATAGCATTAAAATTATTTATAATTATTTTTTAACTAAATTTTTTAGCAATATCTTTTTCTATATATATATACAATTTTTTTTTTTTGAGAAGATATATATACAATTAAACAATCATTCAAGAACTAATTTTTATCTTATTACGAAATTTGAATATTATAGATGGTTTTTCCATAAGTTATTCACAATTTGAAATTCTAAATTAAATTATATAATTTCAATTACTCAATTCGGTCTAATAAACAAGTCTATAACCATAATTTAATTTAATTTAATTTTTCAAGCCACTATTATCAAATACGCAAACAATAAAGAAAAAACTATTTTATCAAATTATAATAAATTTAAGTAATAAACCATTCACACCCAATGTTATGATAATGATACTACTACGGTCCACAAAGTCTAATCTAGCTAGATTTTTGAAACCACAAACTTAATAAAATAATATAATATAAAATAAATCTTAGTCTAGTTTAATTTTAGGATCCGTTTGGATACAACTTATTATAGTTGAAACTGAAAACTGAAAACACTGTAGTAAAATAATTTTTAAATATGTGAATAGTGTCGTGAGACCTATTTTTAATATTTTTAAATGCGTGAACAGTGCATGCACAGTGCATAAACAGTGCATGCACTATTCATTAACAATGAATTTTATCTCTAAAAGTTAATAACTGCGGCTTAAAATAAATTAGAAAACGCGCATTTGAAAACGCAGCCGTGGATCCAACAGATACTTAAATTATTGTCTATACCAATAATTTAATTTAATTTTTCAAAACATTATTATCAATTAAACAAAAAAAAACACTATTTTATCAAATTATAATAAATTTAAGCAACAAAACATTCGCATCAAATGCTATGATAATGATACTACTACAGTAGACAGAGTCTAATCTAGTACAAACTTATCTCAGAAAAAAAAAATAATAAATCAAGCACAAACTTAAATAATAAAATTAAACCTATCTAGTCTACTGGTGGTTTAATTTACATCACAAAATCAGTTATCTTTACTTACTCTACTTTCCATAATCAAAGTGCCAAACGACTTTTACTCAATCAAAACGTTAGAAGAATTAGCCAAAAAAAAGAAAAGAAAAATCAGAACATAGAGAGAGACCCATACCACACGTTCACAGGGGAAATATAGACCAAAAATGGGCTGCGTTTTTTTTTTTACCAACTTTTTTTTGGACCAACTTAAGATTTGAAGAAGTATTTTTAATACACATGGAAATGAAAAGAGAGAAATGATAGTGATGTATACAATTTTACAATATCACTCATAGTCGCACTCAGAAATTCCAAAACAAATAGTTGTTCATCTCTCTTGGCGATCATGGCAAGCGCATACCTCTTCGTCTCTGGGCACGGTGGTCTCAGCTCCTCTGATTAGGTACAAATTGGTTCTCTCTCTTCTACGCCTAAGCCTCAGGTACTTTGTTCCGTACTTAGTTTAAGTTAAAGTAAAATCAATCGCGCTGTAATATTTTAATTTGGGGGTCTAAATAGCTCTTGTGTTTTCACACAATTTCGAGCTTTCAAGAACAATCACTATAAATAGTAGAGTAGTGGTGTGCCTTTGTTCTAGAATCCTTTTCCCTCTCCCTTGTATGTGTATGTTTGTTTCTCAAAAAAAAAAAAAAAAAAAAGAATGGGTAATTGTCTCACATTGCTTAAGAGAGTGTGTTGTGTATAGTATAACGTGCTCCACCCTCCCTCAAAAGTTACCATGGCTTTTGAGTAGAGTTGTGGTGTGCCTTTGTGTTAGAACCCCTTTCCCTCTCCCTTGTTTAATTGTGTTTTTTTCTTAAAAAAAAAAAAAAAAGAATGGGTAATTGTCCCACATTGCTTAAGAGACTGTGTTATGTGTAGTATAACTTGCCCCACCCTTCTTTAAAAGTTACCATGACTTTTAAGTGGAGTTGTTGTGTGTCTTTGTGTTAGAACCCCTTTCCCTCTCCCTTATGTGTATGTGTGTGTGTGTGTGTTTGTTTCTCAAAAAAAAAAAAAAAAAAAACTATAAATAGTGACTACAATGAACATTCACACGGTGAATGAACATCCGGACATGCAAGCAAATGAGCTCGATGCAAAGTATCATTTGCATGTCCAACACTCAACCGATGCAAAAACACTAAAGCAAGAGGCATTAGGTTTTAACTTGTATCAAGGATATAAGATCCAATAAGGGCACAAGAGTACTAAAAATATGCAAGACATTAACTAAGAGTACTAAGCTACATAAGAAAGGGTACATAAAAGCATAATCTAAATAACTAAAATATCCAAGTATCCATAACACAGAGTATCCAAGTATTTAAAAAAAAAATACTAAAATCATAGAGTACTAAACCAAAGTGCTATGAAAACCTTAATAAAAACTATAAAACCATAAACTAAAACCAATGCTTTTTACTCCCCCTTAAAATAAACTCCCCCTCAAGAGCTACCATACTACTCCCCATTTTTGACCGGAATGGCCAAAGGGCTAAGGCTGGTGAGTAAAGCTGTCAAACTTGGCTGCCAACAAGTTAATTTGGTCTTGGATAGCTACAAGTCTATTGGAATGCTCATCTGCTACATCACAGAGACCATCAATCCTCTTGAGTATGATCTAAAAAGCATCGGGAGGAATTGATGACGATGATGATGTTCCTCTCCTACCTCGACCACTGCCATGTCTTGGAGGAGGTTATTGTCCTTCCACTTCAGCCTCTATATCAGCAGGAGCTGCTTCTTCAGTCTTTTCAACTTGTTCATCTCTAGGAAGTCGAACACTACTTCTTAGGATTGTTTGAGAGTTGATGGAAGGAGATGAAGTCATTAGGCCTATATGTTATGGAGTCTCCACACCATTGTCATGAAGAATCCTTATTATAAGATTTGGGACAACAAGCTTTGATCTTGAGGTTATCTTTGTGGACTCTGCAATGATGTTGTACAAGTGTGCACTAATGTCAATGTAGGTGTTCTCACGAAGCTCTATGAGGAATATGGCTCTGGCATAGTTAATGGTTGACAACTTCTTGACCGGATACAAGTTGAACATCATGATATATGCTAGACATCTCAAATCCGGGGGAAAGGAGGTTGCGTTGATGCTTCTTCCTTCCCTATGGCCACCAATGCGAAGTTGCACAGATTCTAGAGAGAGCATTCTATCCTTGAATGGAGTGAACCCTTCATGATCTTGTTCTTCAAGTCCAAGTATAGCATCAATGTCAAGAGTGAATGCATAACCTCTAACCCAGCACTCTATGTGTTCCTCTTTGAGTGATGCATTAGCATAAAACTCTTTGATCAAAGGTTCACAAATTTCGGGGAATTCACCAAGAAGTTTGTCCCAGCCCCGTCCTTCAAAACACCTAGGAATGAAGGAATCCTTAAGATCAACAAGATGCACTTGTCTCTCCTGAATGATTGGAGCTGTTTCGAATTGAAGGGCATATCTCTCAAAATGTTGAGGGGAGCAAAACAAACTGTCATCATTGCACTTTCTCTTGTCACCACGTTGAGCAACAGTTTTTTGTGGAGCCATTTACAAAACATAGCAGCAAAGACCACAAAAACAAAGCACAATGAATGGCAACAAACTTGGTTAGACATAAGTTAGTACCAAAAACAAAACTACGAATTAAACCCTAAAAATTGAAATTTAAAGAGCAATGCTAAAAAATTGACATGTAAAAATGCTAAACATCAAAGCATGATATAATCATAGCATTAGTCACACAACATGTCAAAGATTGTGAGTGTGTGCATCATATGAAAAAGTGTGCATATATGAGGCATGAAATCATGCAAGGGGCAAAGTGTGAAAAACATAACCATTGGTTGTTCCAAACATGGAAACATGATTATCTCCAAATTTTGTACTCAACGAAGTCCAAAAATACACACAAAAACATCTAAATAGACATTTTATCAACAAAATGGTATGCACACCACAACACAAAACATTGTATAATGCATGATCATGTAATAGAAACATAAAAAACAAGCATTATACCATTATTCTCAACAAAACCTATATATCAATTTCATCAAAAACTACAAAAACCCAGGTTCATCAACAATACTTAAATATCTCAACAAATCCATAAAATAGAATGCTTTACACTTTAAATAAAGTAAAAAGGAGTGAAGACCTATACCTTTTCTTGGATTTGGAGTGAAGATTGAAGAGAAAAATGGAGGTTTTTGAAGTGAAAAAGATGGTTTTAAGAGAGGGAGAGGCGGAGAAGACAAAGAGACAAGCATGTGATGCGACGAAAACTGAAAAGTTTTGAAAAACTGTCTGATTAATAACCCTATTTTTGCAAAACACACGTTTTTCGCAACTCAACTGACTTGCGAATGAGTCGCCAAAATCCCTTGAACCCAGATTTTGAAAAATTTCTCTAAGTTTTTTTCGCAAGTGGGACTTTCACTCACCAATGAGTTGTGAAACCCTCAGGTTAAGCTCGCAACTCGCGAATGAGTCGCCAAAAATCCTAAAACCTAGATTTTGAAAAAAATTTCTAAGTCTTTTTTGCAAATGGAATTTTCACTCGCCAATGAGTCGTGAAACCCTCGGGTTAAGCTCGCAACTTGAGCTTGAAACTCGTGACTTGTGAGTGAGTCACCAAAATGCAAAGTTGCACTTTTTTTTTTATTTTTGTGAAATTTTTTCAAATCAAAATACTTTCCAAAAATAACTAAAATATTCAAAAATATTTCTGGGTTTGATCAACAGATGCTTGAGTATGTACATCACATTTAATCAAGTACAATCACATAAATGAATAAGGCATTCATTGAACATAGACATGTGTGATGTGGGTGGGTATCAAAAATGAGATAGTCCTTATTCTAATGTGAAGCTTCAATGATCGATTCAACCAAGTCATACACAACTCGCAATAAGTAGAGTGACCTATCTCAATTGTAGAAATGAACATATATGACCTCCTACATAAACTTGATTACATTGAGTTAGAAACTTTTCATTTGACTTCTTTTATTTTGATCATTTTGATCTTTACATCCCTTTTTGAGATCGATGCCTGAAATTTTTGATATTTCAATTTAATGAGTAAGCATTTGGCTTTTGGAACTATACATTTTAAATACACGTCGTTTTCCCTTTTTCTTAGTCAAATATTAGTTTATGCGACGGATTTTTCAACTCATTATTTATTTTCGAGATTTGACATTGGTTGAGCTTTTAAGCAAAAAACAAAAAAAGAATGGGAAGAGATATAGGGACAAGTCTACGCATGTCTCAAAATCAACAAAACTATTGACTAGTCATTCATGACAAGTTTGAAGATCTATTTACAACAATCACATAGATATCAAGATGATTCTCACAAAGATACAAGTGCATAAAGAATAAGCTAAACCCATTAATGCACAAAGCCATTAGTACGGAGGTACGAGGCTAAACATGAATGTGACAATGCATAATACTGCCGATTAAACTTTTTGGATTTTATACTTTTATGTGTTTTTGGATTTTTGACACAAAGCAAAGAAAAGAATAATCAAAAACAACAAACAACCAAATCTTTTAAACAACAAAAATTAAAAAATATGCTAGAATGTAAAATAAACAAGCAAACAACATTGTCATATTATATAGAAAGAATTAATGTTGGACATGTTATAATGCTAATGCATGGACATGTTATAATGCTTATGCATAAGTACCCTTCTTCATCCATATGACACGTGCATTTGGGGTGATATCCTATGGGGATTGGGTACTTGAGCCATGATTCTCAAATCTTAAGGTAAAGTTGGCCAAACATGAGGTGATGGTATCAATCATCTTCATCACATCACTCATAACGGGTTCTCCTTCTTGCCCTTTTGGTTGCTTGGGTTTCCCATTGCCATTTCCTTGTCTTCTTGACTTTTGAAAATCTGCATTCTTCAATACTTGGAGCTTGTAGCAATTTGGTCTAGTGTGCCCTAGGATTCCCCAATGATGGCAATAGTATTGCGTTGTGGTCCTCTTTGTCTCTTAGGAAGAGACTTTCCTCATGCCTTGGGCTTAGCCACAATTGGCTTGGGAGACTTCGTCAAAACCATTTGATTCACAACATTTGGCTTCTTTTTAGGTTTTACATTGTCAACAAGAGGAGTTGATGCTACTTTAGTCTTGACAAACTTTGATTCCATTGACACTTCAAAGTTTGAGCTACTTCATCATTTAACCCTTCAACTTCACACTTGGTCTCTTTGTCCCGTGTAAGAATGCTTTTATAGTCCTCTTCGGCTTTCTTCATCTTTCTAATGGCTGCCTTTGCCACTCTTGCATATTTTCCACTCTTTTCAAAAAGTGCATTGTATGATTCTTGCAATCTATTTGTTCCTTCATAAACGCACTCCTCTTCATCATCATTGGATTCATCTCCAACACCAATAGATTCCACTTAAGTATGCTCACCGAGCTCTTTCTCTAGAGTACTTAAATCTTTCGAAAAATCTACGGGTGCAATGGCCATGAAAGTGAAGTAGTTTCCTTCCCCATCACAGCTTCCTTTAAAATCGGAGTTTGAGCTATCCGAATCACTAAGGGTTGTAGCAAGAGCTCTACCCTTTCCCTTCAAATAGGTAGGGCATTCTTTCTTCAAATGACCATGCATGTTGCACTCACAACAAGTGATTCCTTGAGAAGAAAAAGAGTCATTGGAATCCTTCCTTTTAAAGTCCTTCTTGTCTTTCTTGAAATTGGAGAATTTTCCTTTCTCAAAGAACTTCCCATCCTTTTTGAATTTCAAGATCTTGCGAAAGTTCTTTGCAAGGAATGCCACCTCTTTTTCAACATCGTCCTCTTTCGAGGAATCTTAAGTTTCAATTCTCTCATTGATCGTCTTAAGAGCAAGGGATGTGCTCTTCCTTTAAGATGGTGGAGTGAGCTCATATGTTTGAAGAGAGCTAATAAGTTCTTGGACCTTTAGCTCATCAACATCCTTGCTCTCCTCAATGGCGGTCACCTTGGTTCGGAAGCTCTCCAACAATGATCTAAGGATCTTTCTTACTACTTTGGCGTCTTCCGTCTTCTCACCCAAATTCAATTTCCCGATTACCACTTTATTCAACTTTCCATAAAATGAGTCGAATGATTCATCTTCACTCATCTTCAATTCTTCAAACCGAGTGGTAAGCATTTGAAGCTTGGTATCCTTCACCTTCTTGGTGCCTTCGTAGGTAGTCTCCAAAATTTGTCATGCCTCCTTGGCAATTGACACATGAGAAATACTGTGAAATTCATCCGGTGAGACACCACAAAATATAGCATTACGTGTTTTGGTATTAGCATTAGCATTAAGTCCCATTAGGTCCATTCCGTCCATTTTAGTCCATTTTGGTCAATTCGGTCCATTTTTATGTCTCTCTCTTAGAGTAGAAGAGAGTGCCTCTATACGTTATTAAGTCCTAGATGTTAGATCCAGTTTGTAAAGCTAAAATTTCATACTATAAAAGTCCTAAACAAAAAGATGCTATAAAGTAATCTACATATATTTTTCCTTTCATTTCCAATTTAATTTAATTTAATTTTTTTTTACCATAAGTTGAAGACTTGGCTTTTGTTTATTTTTGTGAGATGTTATGTCATACCTTAAGGCAACAATTTCTTTTGCCTATGACCTTGTTATCTAAATGTTAGTCTATCTCTCTCAAAAGGCTAAATCTTTTGTTTTTTTCATTTATGTGGGTGATTATTTTTTTTGATAAATTTTGGCTTTGAGAATTTTTTTTCTACTAATAGAGTATAGTCACCCTCAAAAGCTGTTGGTCGGTAAGTGATTTTATTTTATTTTTGTTAATATTGTTGTAGTAATCTGTTTAGATGTTGAACGTTGTGGTTTTGATGAGGTCTTTTTTGTGTGGATCCTTTTGGATTAAGAAATTTGTGGTGTTTGGTGGGAAAAGTATTCAAAGTAGTTGTTTTTAAAGTATTCTATAGTGGCACTTAATCAGACAAAAACAATAATTAGTTAAACAAAATTAATCAGAAGTGACATATTTTGGTTTTTGCAATTGGATTTTTATTAATTATTTAAAAATATATATAATGTTGCATATAGAAGATTTTGTGTTTTTATATAGGCATGGAAACACAAATATAAATTGTATTGATTGAATAGTGAATACAATTCTTTGTTTTTTGATCCTTTTAATAAGGTAGAATCTTCTGATTCTATCTTCTTTGTAATCTTGACTCTCACATGGAATCTTCTTCACTTTGGTTGGAAGATGGATCGAACAATCTTCACAATGAATTTCTTGCTTTGAGCTTGTTAGAAATTTGTTGTTCTTCAAGTTCTTTGAATGTTCTTCAAGTTCTTTGAAGATTCTTTGAATTTGAAGGATTTTGGGTTGAAGTTCCTTGGGGCTTTAGAGGTTTGAATCATTGAACTTCAATGATTGAGAGCTTTTTGAAGTTTATGGAGGCTTTTGATCTTGATTCCAATAGAACTTCAAATCTTGGAAGAAGGATTCAAATTAATTTCTTTGAATGTTCATTGGGCGTTCTTGGCAGAATTTCTCTAGAGTTTTGATGTCTTGAAAAGTTTGTGGAGAATGAGAGGGGGTGTCCTCTATATATAATGGTTTTAGAGGATAAGTCTCATTTTGAATTGATCTCTTGAAGATAAGTTGTAGACTCTGATTGATTTAAAAGTGTCTCACCAAAACTTGTTGCTTATAGATAATTATCTCTATTTATCTGTTTTGATATAGTTTCTACTTTGATAAAGATAATAATCAACAAAGAGTCTCACCATAATTTGTTACTTGTAGATAATTATCTTTATCTTATTTATTTATTTTAATAAAGATAATTATCCATCAATTATGATAGAAAATTTATCTTTATTTTGTGGATAAAATGACATGACAAATTTTAATTTGCTAATGTGATATCATCTTAGATGACACATGTCATGATTTGATTTAATTAATTTAATGATGCATAAATTTGGAATTTGTCACCAAATTTTAACGTGGCATATTATAATTAGCTTAATTAATGTTTTGCCTCGTACAAGGTACATTTTGATTTGGTAGATACTTACAAGTTTATCAAGATAAAGCAATGTATTCAATAAGAAATGTCATGATCATACTTTTGTATACTCCATAAGAGATAGTACTATAATAGTTAAAAACTTAACTCACAGGACACGTACAAATTACAAGACATAATGAATACAAAGATTATTTTCAAAGATAGTAAAAAAAAAAAAAAAAAAAAAAAAACACATCTCATAGGACAAATACAGCTTATTATTTGATAATTAGATAAATTATCAAAAACCACTTTCCAAGTAACTTTTAATTTTCCAATGGCTGGCCCTCATATGCTCACCTGAAAATTAAATAGCCTATTATTACATCATAACAGATGTTGATTTATCAAATGATACCAATTCAAATTATGCATATACTTGAGCATGTAGGCGTGGAGTGAGATGGACTTCAAGTGGGGTGGCTTTTTGGTTGGTAAGCCCAACTTTCTCTGTCATGTCCACAGGTTTATTCAAAGGGCTTGCAATTTCGAAATTATGCAACAAGGTAGCAAGTGTGAGTTGTGTAACTTGTAAGGCAAATGAAATACCAGGGCACATTCTTCTACCACTACCAAATGGTATCAATTCAAAATTATTGCCCCTAATGTCAACATGCTTGTGGGTTGTAAGAAATCTTTCTGGCTGAAATTCACTAGGATTTTCCCACATGTTTGGGTCTCGTTGGAGTTTCGGAAGATTCACAAGGAGTCTTGTGCTCGCTGGAATGTGGTAGCCTACTAAATTACAGTCTTCCATAGACTCGTGTGGCACTAAAAATGGTGTAGGAGGATGTAAACGCATTGTTTCTTTGAGGATAGCCTGAAGATAGACCAAATTTTTTAGGTCTGATTCCTTCACTTGCCTTTCTCTACCAATCTGGATGTCTAATTCTTCTTGGGCTTTCTTTAAGGCTTCACGATTGTTGAGAACTAAAGCAAGAGCCCATGTCAATGTTATTGTTGATGTGTCTGAACCCGCTATAATAAGGGTCTGCAAACGTGACATAACATAAAATGGAGGATTAGATGGTCAGCTAAGGTTTTAAGATTTTTGACCCTGGACCAATTATCAAATTTAGTAGTTGCAAGATTTAGATTACATTAATAATCCTAAATATGTAGGCGTATAGGGCTTTTATATTATAGACGTAGGCTATTAGGCTGAACCATGTAAAATTTTATGTGTACTCTCTCTTTTGTGCTTCTATTCATCATTCAATTATCACTCACAATCATGCAACAATTTTTACAGTATCAATAACAAATTGTAATGATGGCAATATTCAATATATGTAGAATTGTAGCAAATGAGATTTTGGTAGAGTATATATGTAGCTGAATTAATAGGATTATATAAAACTTACCATGCTTATAGCCTTGACTATTGTATCTACGTCATAACCAAAAGTCTCATCATTTTCAGTGACAGTGGATAGCAATACATCCATAAAATCTTGGTGTTCCTTCGCTCCACCGCACAATTTCTTCTGCTTATGTTCTTCTAGCCATCCTCTAGCTATATGATCCAATTCTTTTGCTGTCTTCTTCATAGCTTTCTCGTACCCTCCTATGTCCAACCACCTTAGATAAGGAAGTGCATCTGATACCACAAATGTTCCACTCAAATTGAAAAACTCTCTCAATGTCATTCGACATTGATCATTCCCTTCATTCTCATCCTTGGTCGTAGCCCCACCAAATCGCTTCCCTACAACCATCCTACATATTACGTTTAAGACTGTGTACCCAAACCATCTCTCCATCTCCAGTAACACCTTCTTGTTCTTGCCCAATAGCTTATATATCTCTTTTATAGAATCATTTACCTCGACATCCGGAATGTGTTTGAGCGTCTCAAGGCGGTGGTTTGAGAGGACCTCTAGTGTGGCTATTTTTCTCACTTGGCGCCAATAGGGACCATAAGGGCTGAACCCAATCATGGCATAGTTGTAGCCCAAGACTTCTAGAGCTACACCTTTTGGGCGGTTTGCAAAGGCTTTGTCATTGGTGGTAAAACACTCTTTAGCTATCTCCCAACTACTTACTACTAGGGTTCTATGCACCCCCAACCAGATTGTGAAGATTGGTCCATACTTATCAGCCATGTTACCCAAGGTTATATGGGGTGGTTGTGACCCTCCTAACAAGTGGAGGTGACCAATCAAAGGCCACGCTCCGCCAGCATCAGGTGGAACTCTCTTTTTACTAGTAGTACTTTGAATTCTTTTTGATATGCATAATAGAAAGAATATAAACATGAAAATGGTGAATATGCTGACCATAGAAGTAGTGAAGAATGGGTAGGAGAATAGCATGGTTTCTGTTTTTGGTTAGTGACGGTGGTTTTGTGGTGAAATATATTTATAGCCCAAAGTTTAACAGGGAGAGGATCTTTTCTAGAAGCCAACAAGCAAGCTTTTATATATATATATATATATATATATACACACACACACACACACACACATATATATATATATATATATATATTTTTTTTTTTATATTGGAATGTCATTTTATATCTGATATCTCACGTACCCAATAGGGCCAGTTGAAGACAAGCAAGTGATGCAATACAATTGCTCCAAAATAAAAGAAAGCTCCACTTATGTCTCTCTCTCTCTCTCTCTCTCTCTCTCTCTCTCTCTCTATAAATATATATATTTTTTAATTTAAGAAAAAATATATTAAATTATTTTATTAATCAATAGAATACATTAAAAAAGCCTCATTGAATCTTAAATGTAAAAGATTAAAAAAAAAAAATAACAAAAACCAAAATAGCCAAAATTTGGCTAAAATATTAATCATAAGATACAAAATCATTAATTCATTTTTGAAATTTGTTAAAATCAAAATTAATACCAGACAAATTTATTAATAATACAATGTAAATGTCTTGAAATATACAAGAATAGAGATTAAATCAAAAGACAAAAAACATTAGAAAATATCCCTTAGCTTTCTTTCATTCTTTGCAATAACTTCACAGTGATGGATGATGTACCATGGGCGGGCATAGCACCTTGAGCTTCATGCGGATGACATCGGCCTCTTCGGCCTCTTCTAAGGGAGAGATTCGTTCCTCCACACACACACACACACACACACACACATATATATATATATATATATATATATATATATAATGACCTTTAGTTATTTGGTAGGTAAAATTCAAATCTACCTTTTTTTTTTATGAGAAACAATTTGAAATCTACCTAAATGATTCATTTGGATGGAAATATAATAAAAGGATATTAAAGCATATAATGTTGAGGATAACGAGTTTCAAGGTTTTTTTTTTTTTTTTTTTGTGTGTGTGTGTATTTTGGGCCTTTTTTTAAGTTATGAGAATATTAGACGTACAACTAGATAAGATAAGATATACAACACCTATCTGACTAATACTGATAAATTAGATAAGAAAATATCTCCTTAGTTTTTCCCTCTTTTGTCGTTTTTCATTATTTTCTTCACCATTATTAGACGGTGAAAAACACAATTGATTGTCCATAGAAAATCTTGACGATAAGATTGTGATTGCTACGCTAGTATATTGTAAAAAAAAAATATATATATATATATATAATAATTATAAAAAAAAAAATTTCTATGGACAACACAGTAGAAAGGATTCTAAGATAAAGAGCAATTAAATTAGTCTCTCTAATATATATATATATATATATATATATTTGGTTTCAAGATAAAAATTTATTTATTTTTTGTATTTTAGTCAATCACTTTTTAAACACTCGTATCATATTCATTATTCTATACTTTATTTTTTCACTTTAGTAAAATATTTTTTTTTATGTATTTTATCTATTAATTTTTTCTTACTTTCCAAATTACCGCTTTTCTTTATTTCAGTTATCAAAACATTAAAAAAAAAAATTCGGCATCATTTTTCTACTTTAAGAAACAGCTAGCAAGAGACCCCAATGTGATTGCATGAAGTCCCAAGCATGATAACGTCAATCACAATCATAAATTTTGCTTTACATATGATTTTTTTTTTTTTTTTTCGTTTGTGATTTTCTACTACTACTGAGGAGATAGGTATATAAGAGTAGATAAATTATGTTAAAGAATGTTTTAAGTGTATTGGTTTAGAAATTATTTTTAAGAATATTTTATGAGAAAATAAAAAAATAATTAATTTTATTGACAATTTTTTATATTTTTTATAAAAAATTATATCAATAATTTTTTAACAATCACTCTAAGAAAATCTGTTACCTCGACACAAATTACTAGCTCTCAAAATCATCTTTGATATTTTAACACGATCCAATCATCTTTGTTTTTTCTTTTTGAATTTTTCTACACCTTTGGACATTGTGCAAACTTACCGATCAGGCATGGTTTCAGTGAGAGTCGGGTCAAAGTAACTGATCACAATATATATGTATCTTTTCAAACAAATGATGATAGATATTGTAGGGTCTGCACCACGGATGGCGCCACCTTATGGTCAGGGTGGTCCCAGGACCTCACTGACCTGAAAAAGAAAAAAATTTTATACATAATAATTTAAAATATTATAATTATCTATATTTAAAAAAATTTTAGGATCATCTTAAATTTTTTTATGCCAATAAAATTAAATTTGAACTATAATTTGAACAACTTAACAACAGCTTATGATAGCCTAGAATTTGGTCCAAGTAAATGTCTTTATAACTGTTTTCCTTGGACAACTACATTTGTTGGTGGTGGCCCTTGGTCCAAGGTGTCATGATGTCTTTTTTTGTTTTTTGGTATCCTGGTTATTTTTTTTCTTTTATCAATAAAATTTTCTACCGTTTATTTTTTTTAAAATATATTAGGGTCATTTAAGCAAAAAAAAAAAATAATAATAATCACATGCTTTTATATGTTTTTAAGTCTATACTATAGCTTTAGTTTTAGTTTTCACTTTACCTAACACATTGTTATTGTACGACTACTTTTTCTTTAAAACTTTATAATATATAATATACAACTATTTGGCCAAAGTCGCGTAAATTTAGTTTTTTTCTTTGTACAACTACTTTTTTTTTCTTTATCCGATAATTTTGATTAGAAAAAAAATAGTATTTTTAGTTAATTAAGTGAATAAACTTAAAAAGTTACTTAATTTTTATATAATTTCAATTTTTAGATAATTAAGTAAAACTTTATGTATTTGCGTGTTTTTTTATTGTAACTGTTGTTGTTGTTAATATATAAAATTTTTTTTTATTAGATTATGTAATTTATGCATCATGAGGAATACCCAAAAAAAATTTTGGAGCCGCCACTGGTTTGCACTGATCCCCGGCCCTACGAAGTCCATACAAATATCTAGGAATCCATTTTCGTTTTTTCTTTCTTTTGTTTGAAACAATCTCTAGTACTTTACTGAGTCATCTTCTTGTTTTGTATAAATATTATTCCATGATATTTATATTCATTTAAATATAAAAGAATATTAGTTCATACAATCACATGCTTTTATATTCTTTTAAGTCTATACTACAGCCTTACTTTTAGTTTTCACTTTACCTAACACATTGTTATTGTACGACTACTTTTTCTCAAAAACATTATAATATATATTATACAACTAATTGGTCCAAGTCGCGTAAATTTAGTTTTTTTCATTGTACAACTACATTTTTTTTTTCCTTTTCCGATAATTTTGATTAGAAAAAAATAGTAGTTTTAGTTAATTAAGTGAATAAACTTAAAAAGTTACTTAATTTTTATATAACATCAATTTTTAGTTAATTAAGTAAAACTTGATGTATTTGCATGTTTTTTTATTGTTGTTGTTGTCAATATATAAATTTTTCTTTTTATTAGATTGTGTAATTTATGCTTCTTGAGGAACATCCTAAGAAAATTTTTGGAGCCGCCACTAGTCTGCACTGATTGCCAGCCCTACGAAGTTCATACAAATATCTAGGAATCCATTTTCGTTTTTTCTTTCTTTTGTTTGAAACAATCTCTAGTACTTTACTGAGTCATCTTCTTGTTCTGTATAAATATTATTCCATGATATTTATATTCTTTTAAATATAAAAGAATATTAGTCCATACAATCACATGCTCTTATATTCTTTTAAGTCTATAATACGACTTTACTTTTAGTTTTCACTTTACCTAACACATTGTTATTGTACGACTACTTTTTCTCAAAAACATTATAATATATATTATACAACTATTTGGCCAAAGTCGCATAAATTTAGTTTTTTTCATTGTACAACTACTTTTTTCTTTTCCTTTTCTGATAATTTTGATTAGAAAAAAATAGTAGTTTTAGTTAATTAAGTGAACAAACTTAAAAAGTTACTTAATTTTTATATAACTTCAATTTTTAGTTAATTAAGTAAAACTTTACGTATTTGTGTGTTTTTTTTATTGTTGTTGTTGTTAATATATAAAATTTTCTTTTTATTAGATTGTGTAATTTATGCTTCATGAGGAACACCCTAAAAAAAATTTTGGAGCCGCCACTGGTTTGCACTGATCGCCGGCCCTACGAAGTCCATACAAATATCTAGGAATCCATTTTTGTTTTTTCTTATTTTTGTTTGAAACAATCTCTAGTACTTTACTGAGTCATCTTCTTGTTCTGTATAAATATTATTCCATGATATTTATATTCTTTTAAATATAAAAGAATATTAGTCCATACAATCACATGCTTTGATATTCTTTTAAGTCTATACTACGGCTTTACTTTTATATTTCACTTTACCTAACTCATTGTTATTGTACGACTACTTTTTCTCAAAAACATTATAATATATATTATACAACTAATTGGTCAAAGTCACGTAAATTTAGTTTTTTTCAATGTACAACTACTTTTTTTTCCTTTTCTGATAATTTTGATTAGAAAAAAATAGTAGTTTTAGTTAAGTAAGTAAATAAACTTAAAAAGTTACTTAATTTTTATATAACATCGATCTTTAGTTAATTAAGTAAAACTATATGCATTTGCGTGTTTTTTGTTGTTGTTGTTATCACTATATAAATTTTTCTTTTTATTGGATTGTGTAATTTATGCTTCTTGAGGAACACCTTAAAAAAATTTTTGGAGCCGCCCTTGGTCTGCACTGATCGCCGGCCCTACGAAGTCCATACAAATATCTAGGAATCCATTTTTGTTTTTTCTTTCTTTTGTTTGAAAAAATCTCTAGTACTTTACTGAGTCATCTTCTTGTTCTGTATAGATATTATTCCATGATATTTATGATCGCCGGCCCTACGAAGTCCATACAAATATCTAGGAATCCATTTTCGTTTTTTCTTTCTTTTGTTGGAAACAATCTCTAGTACTTTACTGATTCATCTTCTTGTTATGTATAAATATTATTCCATGATATTTATATTCTTTTAAATATAAAAGAATATTAGTCCATACAATCACATGCTTTTATATTCTTTTAAGTCTATACTACGGCTTTACTTTTAGTTTTCACTTTACCTAACACATTGTTATTGTACGACTACTTTTTCTCAAAAACATTATAATATATATTATACAACTAATTGGTCAAAGTCACGTAAATTTAGTTTTTTTCATTGTACAACTACTTTTTTTTCTTTTTCCTATAATTTTGATTAGAAAAAAATAGTAGTTTTAGTTAATTAACTGAAAAAACTTAAAAAGTTACTTAATTTTTATATAACATCAAATTTTAGTTAATTAAGTAAAATTTTATGTATTTGCGTGTTTTTCTATTGTTGTTGTTGTCAATATATAAATTTTTCTTTTTATTAGATTGTGTAATTTTATCCTTTTTGTGGAACACCTTAAGAAAATTTTTGGAGCCGCCACTGGTCTGCACTGATTGCCAGCCCTACGAAGTCCATACAAATATCTAGGACTCCATTTTTGTTTTTTCTTTCTTTTGTTTGAAACAATCTATAGTACTTTACTGAGTTATCTTCTTGTTCTGTATAAATATTATTCCATGATATTTATATTCTTTTAAATATAAAAGAATATTAGTCCATACAATCACATGGTTTTATATTCTTTTAAGTCTATACTACGGCTTTACTTTTAGTTTTCACTTTACCTAACACATTGTTGTTGTACGACTACTTTTTCTCAAAAATATTATAATATATATTATACAACTAATTGGTTAAAGTCGCGTAAATTTAGTTTTTTTCATTGTACAACTACTTTTTTTTTCTTTTTCCGATAATTTTGATTAGAAAAAAATAGTAGTTTTAGTTAATTAAGTGAAAAAACATAAAAAGTTACTTAATTTTTATATAACATCAATTTTTAGTTAATTAAGTAAAACTTGATGTATTTGCGTGTTTTTTTATTGTTGTTGTTGTCAATATATAAATTTTACTTTTTATTAGATTGTGTAGTTTATGCTTCTTAAGGAACACCCTAAGAAAATTTTTGGAGCCGCCACTGGTCTGCACTGATTGCCAGCCCTACGAAGTCCATACAAATATCTAGGAATCCATTTTCGTTTTTTCTTTCTTTTGTTTGAAACAATCTCTAGTACTTTACTGAGTCATCTTCTTGTTCTGTATAAATATTATTCCATGATATTTATATTTTTTTAAATATAAAAGAATATTAGTCCATACAATCACATGCTTTTATATTCTTTTAAGTCTATATTACGGCTTTACTTTTAGTTTTCATTTTACCTAACACATTGTTATTGTAGGACTACTTTTTCTCAAAAACATTATAATATATATTATACAACTAATTGGTCAAAGTCACGTAAATTTATTTTTTTTCATTGTACAACTACTTTTTTTTTTCCTTTTTCCGATAATTTTGATTAGAAAAAAATAGTAGTTTTAGTTAATTAAGTGAATAAACTTAAAAAGTTACTTAATTTTTATATAACATCAATTTTTAGTTAATTAAGCAAAACTTTATGTATTTGCGTGTTTTTTTATTGTTGTTGTTGTCAATATATAAATTTTTCTTTTTATTAAATTG
Organism: Lithocarpus polystachyus; assembly: GCA_033629205.1. NCBI lineage: Eukaryota > Viridiplantae > Streptophyta > Magnoliopsida > Fagales > Fagaceae > Lithocarpus > Lithocarpus polystachyus. Next base: position 7,469,943 of record CM066163.1, on the reverse strand, counting down.
TGTAATTTATGCTTCTTGAGGAACACCCTAAGAAAATTTTTGGAGCCGCCACCGGTCTGCACTGATTGCCGGCTCTACGAAGTCCATACAAATATCTAGGAATCCATTTTCGTTTTTTCTTTCTTTTGTTTGAAACAATTTCTAGCACTTTACTGAGTCATCTTCTTGTTCTGTATAAATATTATTCCATGATATATCATTTTCTTTCTAATAGAAATTTGTGGCTTATATTTAAATGACAGAGTGTTTTGCCTCTGGTTAGTTACTTGTCAATTTATTCTCTCCCTCTTGATTGTGTAGTTTGTGTTTCTTTCTAAAAAAAAGATATAAGTCAAATGATTATAAAAAAAAAAAAGAAAAAAAAGAAAAGATATATGTCAAATTTTTTTCTTTCCCTTTTTAATGAAAGGAAACAAAATTATTAACCCGCTAGGGGAAGAAAGAAAACATAATCAACAATTAAATTACCGTAAAACAACAAAGGAGGGCCCATCAAAGACTAGGAGAGCACAACCATTTCATGTATAGTTTTGAGTTCAACTTCCGAGTGGTAGATGTCATGTGTGTGTGTGTGTGTGTGTGTCTATATATATATATATCTGGACCATCACTAATATCATTTTTAATTTTACCACTCATAATTTGTCACTTTAGCAAGTTGTAAAAAAAAATTGTCTTCAAATTTATTCTTTCGACAAAAGTGAGAGGGCTATGCCCTAAATCAAAAGAACATGTAATTCATGTGAACACAATGAATATATATCTCGCATGTAAAAAAGAATGTTATATTATATGTTGATGTTTCGTGATTGGCAAATTCCGTGACATTATAATTTGAACCAAGTTTGTAATGTGATAAGTTCAAATTGAAATGTCCAAGATGCAACTTAAAGAAGACAATTATTAACGAATTTGACTACCCTACAATTAACTAATGAATCCAAAACGGCCATCAAAAATGGAATATAACACAAAGGAGAGACAGGAAGAGATACTTTGGAGGTCAAATTCATAAGATATTTTATTAAAAATATGTGTTTAAATGATTAAATTTACAATATTTCAATAGTTTAAACTTTAAGTACAATCAGTAATTTAACATCAATGGGAAAACTTGCAACAAGAGCATGTAGTTTAGAAGGGAATGAGCTTCCTGTTGGGTGATTGAGTTTAGGAGGCAATTATTCCTGCGACCCCCTGCTCTGCTCTACCGTTGATTTCAAAAAACAAAAACAAAAACAGAACTTTTTCTTTTTCTTTTTTTTTTTGAGAAAAATCTTCTTAGATTATGTTACAACATATTGTATGGTAGTGCTAACTTAATTTAACTGAAAAACAACACGATCACAGTTAATTATTTTTTCGTGCATAAAATGTGAAGCCCAAGATTCGACATTTTATGGTATATAGAAATTTCAATTTCTTATGACAAAATTTCTCTTTGGAGGATAAGATTGACAAAATTCAAATCTATTTATGTCTAAATAACCCAACATAATGAAGGTGAAGAAATAACCATTTTCCATCAATTATTAGGCATTGTTATTTCCATTTCACAATAGCAAACTCATAGTGTCCTGCAAAATGGCACGCCCAGTAACAAAGTACAGAGAAATCATGGCAAATTTTGATCAAATCACAATTCTTAGACCTGCACATGAATTATATTAGACAGTCTTTAATCCATAAAGCTTGGAAGGTGTAGGCGAGGTTTGATGAGAACTTCAAGTGGGGTGGCTTTGTTGTTTGTAAGACCAACTGTCTCAGTCATATCAACCTTTGCATCCGAGGGAATTGAGATATCATACATGTGTAGAAAACTAGCCAATGCTAAGTGAACCATTTGAAGTGCAAAAGATATTCCGGGACATGCTCTTCTACCACTTCCAAATGGGAGCAATTCGAAATTTTGAACCCTAACATCAACATTCTTGTGGGTAGTGAGAAATCTTTCGGGCCTGAACTTTAATGGGTCTAACCATATGCGTGGATCTGTTTGGATTTTCCATACGTTTGTGATTAATCGAGTGCCTAATTATATACATACATTTGTAAAGGAAAAGCAAGGAAGCATAATTATATACACAAGGCAATACAGAATACTGTAATAGTGTAACACGGCAAATTGTTACATTGAAGTAAGACATTACATGGTTGGATTTTACTACACACACACACACACACACACACACACACACACATATATATATGGTGATATTTGCAATACACTTCGTTTTTTAATGTGCAAGACCTAAAAAAAAAAAATATTCATCCACTATTTAAGAAAATGTCGTATATTATCACGTATAGGTTTCCTGACGAAACAAACAGAATATAAATGACTAATCATTTGTAAGGATGGGTAAAGGATTGGGCTACCTAGCGCCCTGCATTGGCTTAAAATGCAAGTTTTTTTTACTATTTAATTAATTTTTGCTATTATTTATGGATCTCATTACATTTTTTAGTACTATATATGAGTTACACTATACCATTTTAACTACCTTTTAAATAATGGTTACCAAAAGACACCTAAGTCTAAAAAAGCTAGTTTTGAGATGATTAGGGTCTGTTTGGTACATGAGTTTAAACACATGTATTCAGTTTTTAAACAACATTACATGTATTTTCAGATGCTTTTTTACCTGCATGTATTTTCAAAAAATTGAAAACTGTTGTTTAAACCATGTTCTAGCCCTTATTTTTGGTATGCCCTGCATTTGAGAGCCGCCTTGCTTGGAACATGTTCAAGCAAGGCCCCTTGAGCAAAACTCCATGAAGAAGTGAAGAGAGAGAACGTACCAAACATGTGGCTTTGTTGATTGTATCAACATTGTAACCTTCAAGCTCAGCACCATCAAGGATAGAGAGCATTATATCCATGAAATCTTCATCCCCTTTATTCTTAGATGAAGCTCTTTTTCGCTTATGCTCTTCCAACCATTCCCCAAGAATTCCGTCCAATTCCTTCGCAGTTTTCTTCATGGCCTTTTCATGTCCACCCAAATCTAACCACCTAAGAAAAGGAATAGCATCGGACACCACAAACAACCCCAAAAGATGAAAGAAGTCCCCCAAGGCCTTTTGGCAACGCCGAGCCTCTTCTTCATTAACCCCATTACTAGTACCAAAGTACCTCTTTCCAGCAATCATCCTAAGAATCACGTTGAGGTTCATATCCCCAAACCAATGCTTCAACTCCACCAAAATCAAACCTGACCCGTTCTTTTTCTTGATCCAAAGTTTGTATAAATCTTTTATATCGTTCTTAACTTCTGAGACTCTAATGTGGGAAAGCATCTCAAGCCGACAATTAGATAGTAGCTCTAAAGTGGTTATTTTACGCAATTCACGCCAATAGGGACCATGGGTTGCAAAGCCAAACATAGCGTAGTTATAGCACAAGTGTTTTATGGCAACTAGTTTGGGCTGCGAGGACACGACCAAGTCATTGGTGGTGAAGCACTCCTTAGCCATCTCCCAACTGCTTAACACCAAAGCAGGATGCAATCCAAGCTTGATTGTAAAAAGTGGTCCATACTTGTCAGACATGGCTCCCAAAGTTATGTAGGGAGTCTGAGTTGCTCCTAATAGAGGAAGGTGACCAATTACAGGCCATTCACCAGCAGGAATTGGTGTTGTTTTGGCTAGGCTAACTCTGGACCTCTTTAGAAGATAGTAGGGGAAAAAATTTATGGCTAAAAGTCCAGCTGTGGTAGCAGAATTTAGGGAAGGTGGAAGACAATCCATTTTAGGCTATGGTTGTAGGGACTCATCTAGATACCTTTTGTGTGAATCCTTTATGTTTACCTATTCATTGTTGGGTGCATCATAGCCCCATGGATCCAGCCCACACCTTATCAAAGCTCTAAATAAGCTTGTGTTGCAAGCTTGTAGAAAAGAGACTTGACTTTAGGCGTGTGGGACACGCAAGTTTTTGGCTGAAGCAAAATTTTTGTGTTGGAGTGTGAGATACAGACCATGTTGTTACGTGGCTTTTAATTTGATCAAAGGAATTAACCAAGTCCTAGTATTAATAGGACTATGTTTTGCCTCTATTTCAAACACTTTCACTACCTTTTTTACTACCTTTCCCATGTGACCCTTGCCAAAAGAAAGAAAAAAAAAAGAAACCCACATATCGTGTGGCGAAATATTCATTGGAATATGCTGAGTGGGTGATAATGAAGTGTGTTGAAATGGGTGGACACTTTTCAACCCACATAGACATGTGTCCTTCTGACACAACCCTTTCGAAAGAGGACCCCTACATGCATAAAGTCATGGAAGTACTGTACCTCTATGAATATGATGGACACATCAAACCAATGTTCAATATTATCTTCTTGTTCTAATGGTTAGGAATTCATGTTCAATGTGTGGTATTTTTATGATACTCAATTTTCTTAAACTCGAGTTTCATGTCAAACTTGAGTTTCAAAAAAGTGGTACATTGCTAAATATTTCTTAAACAGTGATAAAACACTAATAATTTCGAAAAATAGTGGTATTTGGCTATTTTTGCCTTTTTTTTGGGTGTATTGGAGATTGGGTTTTGTGAGAGTATTTTGGTACCACCTTTATAATCTCCTTTTTTTGTTAGTGAAACTTTTTCTTTGGCATTGCCCATGGACGAAGGCCAAAAGCCGAATCACGTAAATCTTTGTGTTCTCAATAGATATTTACATTTCTTCAATTCTCAACAAATTGGTATTAAAGCTTCCGCTTTTACAACAAACCAAAATATTGAGAGCAAGACACAGAGTTTTGAGAGGTGTATTTTGAAATAAACAGAGAGAAAATACAGTGAGAGCATGTGAAAATGAAAAAGAAAATTAAGATTTTTTTTTTTTTTAATCTCAAGCTATGCTCAAGCTGCATAAGGAAGATAAATTTGTGAAGTTCTCTTGGATTTTTTTTTGGGTGCTACAATTATAGAGAGTTGAAGAGTTCAAAGGGAAGATTTTTGCTATTGGTTTTGTGGCTAGATTGTATTTTACTCGTTGAGATTTATTTATTGTATATCCAATTTATTGTGGACTCAAGTTTGGCAGAGTTGTAATTCCTATTTCATAGTGGATATTTTTCGGAGCTGCCCATGGTTTTTTTCCTTAACAACGAAGAGTTTTCCACATAAAATTTGGTGTTTTTACGTGATTGTGTTTCTATTGATGCTTGTTGAAATTTTTGTTCCCATATATATTATTATTGCTTAGTAATCATTTATTTTAATTCAAACATATACATGGAGGGGATTTAGGATTTTTCTTTATCATAAAGTGTTAGGAACCAATGTATTAGAACTTCATCTTATAATGTTGGAAAACCATGATCAAAACGTTTTTAGTCTTGTTTAGACTTGCTCAAAGTGTATTTACAGTTGGAATCGAGTGTTCTACAGGATTTACTATGTAAATCTGCCTGGTTCAATCGATCGAGAATTAGACTCGATCGATTGAAAGTCGTGCAGATTGATTTTCTACAAAATTTTTCAACTCAGCCCAAGCCCGGTGTGACGTGTAGGGTTTTATGTTTTGCCCTAAGTATAAAAGGTAAAACCCTAGCCACATTTTCAGATGGCTCCTAATGCTGTGTGTGTGAATATTTTTTGAGATCTAGAGGTGTTTGCCTACACATACACTTAGGGTTTCCAATCTCAATATTGATGTCAAGAGTTTGGTGATCAATTTAGTTGCTGATACAAGAGCTTAAAGATATACAAACAGGAGTGCTTATGCTTGCTGAGAATTCAAAAAAGAAGTAATCCGTGGACTCGGAACTGTTACGTGGTCGTGGTAGTAAGTTTCCTACTCAAGGTAGCAATATGATGTTAATGGTCTAAGACGCTATTGTGTAAACTTCAATTCTTTCATAATGAATTCGGTTTACCTTGAGGATAGCTAGGTTAAATCCTCCTCAGGATTTTTACCGGTTTGGTTTTCCTGGGTCATCATATCATTGTATTCTTTATATTTCTGTTGCTTTGCATGATATGATTTACTTGTGTTAACCTAGATCTGCATAATTTACCTAAGCTAATCACTTGGCTAAATAACTAGGTTAATATGGTTGTGTTTTAAGGGTCTAAAAATGTACAAGTGGTATTAGAGCAGGTTGCTTTCTTGTTGTAGATCTTTTGATCTAATAGTTGATCCTTGACCCTGGTTGTCATGGAACACGGACACTATCTTGTTATTCCACCTCCTTTTGATGGGAATAATTATGCTTATTAGAAAGTAAAGATGAAAGCATTCCTAAAATCTATTGATGAGAGAGTTTGGAACTCCATTGAATACGAATGGGAAAAGCCCACTACTCTTGTAAGTGAGTGGCAAACTTCTCAAAAAGAAGCAGTCGCTTTTAATAGCAAAGTTATTAATGTTATTTTTAATGTTGTTTCTATGGAGGAATTTAAGAGAATCTCTAATGTTGAGGTTGCTCATACTGCTTGGAATATCCTCCAAACTGTGCATGAAGGCACAAAGACAGTTAAAATTAATAAACTGCATCAATTAACTACTAGATTTAAAAGCATTAGGATGTCTGATGATGAATCTTTTGTTGAATTCTATGCTAAGCTTGATAATATTGTTAATTCTGCATATAATTTGGGTGAAATCTATGATCAACCTAAAATTGTTAGGAAGATTCTTAGATCTTTGACTGTGAATTTTAGACCCAAAGTGACTGCCATTACTGAAAGCAAGGATGTGGACTCCATCCCTGTTGATGAACTTGTAGGATTTCTTCAGTCCTATGAGTTAGACCTACCTAAGACTAGCAAATCCAAATCAATGGCTCTTAAGTCTATTGATGATGTTGATGTAAGTGGATTTGATGATGAGCTCTCTGCTACAACTGTTAGCAAATGAGATTAAATGTAAAATTATCAAAAAGATCAAAGAAGCAAAATATTTTTCAATTATACTTGATTGTACACCAGATACAAGTCATCAAGAACAAATGTCTCTCATATTACGATGTGTTGATATTTCAACAAGTCCAATAAAAGTAGTAGAACATTTTGTTGAATTTGTAAAAGTTGATGACACTATTGATATTCTTGAGCTTGATATTAATGATATACGTGGACAAGGATATGATAATGGGTCTAATATGAAAGGAAAACATCAAAGGGTACAAAAAAGACTTCTTGAAATAAATCCTAGAGCCTTTTACACACCATGTGGTTGTCATAGTCTTAACCTTGTACTATGTGATATGGCCAATTCTTGTCCAAAAGCTATATCATTTTTTGGAGTTATACAATGCATACATACATTGTTTTCTTTTTCTACAAAAAGATGAAAAATTTTACAAGATAATGTATCAGGTTTAACTCTTAAGTCATTATCACAAACACGCTGGGAAAGTTGCATTGAAAGTGTAAAAGCAACAAAATTCCAAGCTCCACAAATAAGAGATGCTTTGTTACAATTAGCACAGACAAGTGAAGATCGTAAAATAAAAAGTGAAGTTGATTGTTTAGCGACATATGAAATTAAAAGCTTTGATTTCTTATTGGGTATGACCATTTGGTATGATATATTATTTGCTGTCAACTCTGTTAGTAAAAACTTACAATCAAAAGACATGCACATTGATGTTGTTATATATCAATTAAAAGGTCTCATTTCTTATTTTAAAGAATATAGAGAAAATGGATTTACATCTGCAATGAACTCATTTAAAAAAATTGCATTGGAAATGGAAATAGAACCTGTATTTTTTGAGAAACGTATAATTCATAGAAATAAACAATTTGATGAAAATGTTCATAATGAGACAACACATTCTGCTGAAGAATCTTTTAGAATTGACTATTTCTTATATATAGTAGATAAAGCAATTAGTTCAATTGAGAATATATTTGAACAATGTCAAATATATGAAGATATTTTTGGTTTTCTATTTAACTTCACAAAATTGAAGTCACTAGATAATGATAGGTTACAAAAAATACTGTCTTAAACTTGAAAATTTTCTCAAACATGATGTTTATTATGATATTGATGGCTTAGATTTATTTTTAGAGTCAAAGGTTTTAAAAGAACTTTTACAAATAAAAGATTATACTCCAACTGACATACTAAATTATATAAAAAGATTAGATTCATTTCCAAATACATACATTGCTTATAGGATTTTATTAACAATATCTATTACAGTAACTTCTGCAGAAAGAAATTTTTCAAAATTAAAATTAATAAAATCATATTTAAGATCGACAATGTCTCAAAAAAGATTAAGTAGATTAGCTATATTATCGATTGAAAATGAGATGTTAGAAGAACTTGAATACAAAAATTTACTTAGTCAATTTGCATCTCAAAAGGCAAGAAAAATATATTTTAAATGAAATATATTATAATATAAAAATATTAAATAAACATTAATTTAATTAATATATAAGTATAAAAAATGCCTCATTTTTAGTTCTCACCTTAGGCCCCAAAATATCTAGGGCCACCCTTGATTTGATGAGAACTTCAAGTGGGGTGGCTTTGTGGTTTGTGAGCCCAATTGTCTCAGTCATATCAACCTTTGCATTCGAGGGCAATGAGATATCATATACGTGTAGAAAACTAGCCAGTGCTAAAGGAACCATTTGAAGGGCAAAAGATATTCCAGGGCATGCTCTTCTGCCACTTCCAAATGGGAGCAATTCGAAGTTTTGACTCCTAACATCAACATTCTTGTGGGTGGTGAGAAATCTTTCGGGCTTGAACTCTAATGGGTCTAGCCATATACGTGGATCTGCTTGGATTTTCCAAAGGTTTGTGATTAATCGAGTTCCTTTTGGAACATGATATCCACCTATAATGCAATTCTCAGAAAATACACGTGGTGCTGATAATAGACTAGCTTACTAAGGTCTGATTCGTTTACAATTCTTTCCTTTCCCACTTGGACATCAAGCTCATCTTGTGCAATCTTCAACACATGGCGGTTGTTTAGTAGTAGCGCTATTGCCCAAGTTAGGGTAATTGTGGTAGCGTCATTGCCTCCTGCAATCATAATCTGCAAGGTACATTTTGGTTTACTTTTGGGTTAGAATGAGGCTCTGAAGCAAACAATCTTCGCATCTTGTATTTTATAGCTTAACTTGTGAGATCATGAAGCTATGAAGCAAGGACGCATATATACACGGACACATGACACCAAACAATCTTGTGTTTTTTTAGCTTAACTTGTGAGATCATGATAGCTATGAAGCAAGGACCCATGCAATTAGGAAATGGATACACAGTAGTACGTACTAATTACTATACAACAAAAAAAAAAATTGAGAAATGATGCTATCACTTGTTAGTAACTCGTTCAATGCACAAGAAAATATAATATAATACAATTTTTAAAATATATTATGAAATTTGATCAATACAATAATTATTAATAGACATTTATTAAAATTATGTTTGTGTATGCAAATATATATTTTACTATTTAAAGAACATATAATATACTATGTATGAGAATAATGACGTGTAAATTTATGAGATCTCAAAGCATACATGACACAATATTTTGAGATTATAGATTATAAATTATAGATATGATCAATATTTGAAATTTAATTACTATATGTAGGGACACAATTTTGAAGGCTTGGCCCACAAGCTGAATTGACTCAGGTCCAAAAATCCCTAACAATGAATTTATAGAGTGTGGATTTGAAAAATTGGGCCTTAAGTGAGTTAAATAATTATTAAAATGTATTCAATAAATAGGAAGACAGAAATAGACTAGTTTATGTTATAGAAAACCGTCCTCGGCTCAGTCCGAGGAGGATAGCTGTATAATTTCTTATAGGATTACAACTTTGTATCTCTCTCTTTCTCTCTCTGTTACTACCGTCTCCCTCCTAGCCTTCTTTTTTCCATTCTCATTGCCTCCTCCTTTCTTTATACCCCTTTTTTCCCACGTGCCGGTTAGATGATTCCTCTTGATAATTTTCCCATCAATTTCGTCTTGAAATCTTTAGATAACAGCTGTAAAGGCTAAAAATCACTGTTCAAGCATCTTTTCCTCATTAATGCTGTCAGAGGGTTAGCTGCAGGGCAATTAATGCAGTGGTAGCAACTTTCTCTATAATATCCTTCTGCTTCCACCTGTCCTATGTGCTTACAAGGTGCTCCTTTACTAGTAGAGTCCCCCTAAAATATCACCATAAACACCAGAATGCATATCCTAGCTTTCTCTTTGATTATCCGAGGATGTAATCCACCTCAAACAACTCTTCTCAGTTTAAACACTTACCAAATACTTGCAAGGTCCACAGCTATGCATTTTCTTCATTACTAATTGTCCTCGGATAGTTGTATCTCCTCAGACAAACCCATGGCCCAACATTTATATTTAGGCCTTTGGTCCCTACAATAGCCCATCAAAATTCCGGTTTTCTCCTCTTATCCGAGGAGAAAAGTGGGGTTTTGATTTCTTTAAGAGTTAAGCCCACAAATTTCTTCATTTTACACATATAGGAATATTGTCTCATGCATCTCTTGATTTATTACTAACACTTCGGAAACCACGATACGTCATTTATTGCTCTAAGCGGCGCTTTGTCCCCCTTATCAACGATGAGATGTAGATCGTGCGGCTGGTATTTCCTCTTGAATTTTGAGCGGGATAACTCCCACTCACTCTCTCTCCCTATATAAAACGCCGTGGAGGGGTTACTTTTACCCATTTAACATATTTTCAAGTTATTAAAAGATCTTGAGCACTCCAGTCTTCAGAGCACCTCTCATTTCAAAAATCTCTAAGTCTTTTTCACTAACAACTTTAGATTTTTAAGAAATAACTGAGATAGAGCCTGCATTCATTCTTGTAAGTTTTTAACTTCTAAGCTACTTTCTTCTCAGCCGAGCTCCTCGGACTATTACTTTCTATCTCTCCTCCTACTAGGAACTTTACCTTTCATTCCTTTACATACCTAGATGGGTAGATTTAAGTATCTCATTGAGTCTCCTGCTGCCATAGAAGCTTTTAAAGTGAAATACCATATACCCGAGGGAGTAAATTTATGATACTGCCTACCGGAGAAGATATTAACTGATAGGAAAATAGGTGAGGTGGTCATTCCCGTGATCGCCTTTATAGAAGGGGAAATGACCATTCCCATGGGCGAAGTAACTTGAGAGTATCTTCGGAACCATAAGTTATGCCCACATCAATGTGCACCCAACCTATTTAAGGTTTTGGGCTGCGTTGACGCCCTCAACCGAATGATAGGCCTGCAACTCACCTGGCATGACATCGTATACATGTACGAATGTCACTCTCTCGCTGACAGGGGATATTATCTAAAATCCAGGTCCCCTATCGTCAAACTCGTGTCGTGTCTTCCCAAGTCTAACAAGGGCATGAAGGACGACTACGTCGTCGCCTCCGGGGAATGGCATAACAGCTACCATTGTCTGACAAAAGAGGGAGAGCCGGGTGGGATGCTTTAGGATTAGGTTACACTAACGTAGATTTTAGATTCTAGGTTTCGCTTTGCTTTGTCGTTTCACTTCTTTCCTTCAATATAATCTAATGGTCTAATAGCATTTGTGTTTCTTGGCTGTCTTTACAGATAGAAAACACGTTGCTCCTAAAATCAGTCTTGGGAACGTTGCGGGCCTTAACAAGCTACTTAGATCTGAGATCTTTGTGAGCGAAGACGGTCAACTATGTGCTATTCATTTGGTACTGGATGTTGTTCCTTTGTAGAAAAATTTCTAAGAGGTCGGAAACGCAATCCGAGCAGGTGACCTAAGAATCCACAAGATCGACGTGTCTCGGACAAGGTTTCTAGCCAAAAAAGATTTTCCCCCAGTTGAGTAGCCCCTTCAGCAAGCTCTCCCCCAGTCGATGATTCAAAGGGAGGAAACTGCCTCTTCTCATCTGTCTCTTGAAGCTGAGATAAATCAATTCCATTTTGAAGAAGAAGAAGAGGAGGTGCAAGACAAACCCCTTAATATCCCAGACTCCGAGAGCACAGAAGAAGAAGAATAAGAAATGTCTCTGAATTCGAGGAATTGCCTATGGGATATACTGGTTGGAAGGAGCAAGGGTGCACCTTCTAAGGATGCACTTAAGTCCCAGGCTTCTGAAAATCCTCCCCCTCCTCCTCCTCCTCCCACAACCACGGTCGGCCTGCTTCCTAATCCTGATTTAAAAAGGAAAAGAAAAATAATAGAACTGGAGGAGGGCAAGGTGCCTCTTCAAAAGGGGCCAAACAACAAAAGAACACTAAAGACAAACGGGCTTCCCCTACTGAGAGCAAGGAAGACCCCAACACTCTTGACGTCCGCCAACCGCACACTTAGGCCCTGCGGTTGGAGCTAGACGGTGCTCCTATTCCTTGGAACTCTTCCATCAGGGAGTTCCAGAAAGGGCGCTTGGATTACATTGCCGAAGCCTTGGAGCAGCCTCTACTTCTGCCCCGTGACATGGAGTTTGTCAGGTCATGGAGGCAGACAGACCTTTTCATATCTTTGAAAAGAGACCTTGCCATGGTAAGCTTCTGATTAACTCTTCTAAATTGAAGTTAGTTCACTAAAAATTCTATTTTACTTTAATCTGTTTTGATGAAATTCTCTTATTTTTCCCGTGCAGGTTACTTAGCAGGTTTATGTGGCCGAAGATTGGGTCAAGGAAGCCCGTAGCCAGGCCAAGGCTGAAGCCCAATCTCGTACAGAGGCCAAGAAGGCGCTAGGGATCATTAGGCACAAGAAACAAAAACTGGCCAAGAATTTGGTCATTGAGGAAAGGGAGAGAAGGAACGCCGAGGTTATGTTGAAGAGTGCCCAGGACTAAGCCGAGGACCAGTAAAAGAAACTGCACATTACTGAGATAGAGCTGGCGACTCAAAAGCAACTAGTCTTGGAACTCAAGGCAAAGTTGGAGAAAGCTAAGGAAGCTACTCAGAATGTTGAGAAGGCAGCCAAGGCTGAGCAGAAAGCATCCTACCTCCGTGGGATCGAAGAAACGGAGATAAGGCTAGCTGAAGAGTTGGCCGAGGTGTGCAGAGACTACTGTAAGGCTACATGGGTGGAAGCCCTTGACCTTGTAGGAGTTCTTGTCGACTCGGAGTTAAGGCAGCCCGGGAATGTTTTCTTTCATCCCGATATTCACAAAGTCTCAGCTGTACTTCCGCCTCTATCATCCCAAGTCCCAGAAACATCTAAACAGTCCCTTCTTCCGCCTAAGGCTGACAACTAGGATCAAGAGGAATAAGTAGTAAGAAACAAGGATAAGGATAAAGAGGCAGCCAACTCTTCTAGGGTTAAGGATGTTGCCAAAGCCAATGAAGCTGCAATTACAGTGACTGAAGCCGAATCCAAGGAGGCTGAGCCGAGTAAACATGACAACCCCCGACCTCCAATGACCGAAACTTAGTGCTAGGACTTTAGGTTTCTCTTGTTTTGTAATGGCATTCCGCACTTAAGCATAATGTACTTTCCATTTTAATTAATGAAAATATTCGAATTTTTCCTTATACAGGCTCAATTGGTTTTCTTACAACGTTTTAGTTTTTAAACCCATCGGATAAAACAAGCTAAAGCAACAATGGAAATAAGCAAGGTTAATCCTCTGAATTGCTAAAATTGAACTAGAGTACTAATTCACCCAAGATATGTGGTCTGAGAGACCAAACATAAACAGGGATCCGTTTAACATTTAATGAAATTGACCTAAAGTATTAATTTACTCAAAATATGTTGTCCGAGAGACCAGACATAACCGATGTTCTATTTAAAACTTAGTGATATTGAACTAGATTATTAATTTACCCAAGGTATGTGGTCTGAGAGACCAGATATGACCGAGGTTATATTTAACACTTAGTGAAATTGAACTAGAGTATTAATTTACCTAAGGTATATTGTCCAAGAGACTAGACATGACCAAGGTTCTGTTTAATACTTAGTGAAATTGAACTAGAGTATTAATTTACCCAAGGTATATTGTTCGAGAGACTAGACATGACCGAGGTTCTGTTTAACACTTGGTGAAATTGAACTAGAGTATTAATTTACCTAAGGTTCGTGGTCCGAATGACCAGCATGACCGAAGTTCTGTTTAACACTTAGTGAGATTGAACTAGAGTATTAATTTATTCAAGGTATGTGATCCGAGAGACCAAACATGGCCAAGGTTCTGTTTAACACTTAGTGAAATTGAACTAGAGTATTAATTTACCTAAGGTATGTGGTCCAAGAGACTAGACATGACCGAGGTTTTGTTTAACACTTAGTGAGATTGAACTAGCATATTAATTTACCCAAATTATGTGGTTCGAGAGACCAGACATTAACGAGGTTCTGTTTAACACTTAGTGAGATTGAACAAGAGTATTGATTTATCTAAGGTATGTGGTCCGAGAGACCAGACATGACCGAGGTTCAGTTTAACACTTAGTGAGATTGAACTAGAGTATTAATTTACCTAAGGTTTGTGGTCCGAGAGACCAGGCATGACCGAGGTTCTGTTTAACACTTAGTGAAATTGAACTAGAGTATTAAATTACCCAATGTATGTGGTCTGAGAGACCAGACATGACCGAGATTCAGTTTAACACTTTGTGAGATTGAACTAGAGTATTAATTTATCCAAGGTATATGATCCGAGAGACCAGACATGACCGAGGTTCAATTTAACACTTAGTGAGAATGAACTAGAGTATTAATTTACCCAAGGTATGTGGTCCGAGAGACCAGACATGACCGAGGTTCTGTTTAACGCTTAGTGAAATTGAACTAGAGTATTAATTTACCCAAGGTATGTGGTTCGAGAGACCAGACATGACCGAGGTTCTGTTTAACACTTAGTGAAATTGAACTAGAGTATTAATTTACTCAAGGTACATGGTCCGAGAGACCAAACATGACCGAGGTTTTGTTTAACACTTAGTGAAATTGAACTAGAGTATTAATTTACTTAAGGTATGTGGTCCGAGAAACCAGACATAACCGTGGTTCTGTTTAACACTTAGTAAAATTGAACTAAAGTGAGTAGTTCATGTAATAAACTTAAGTACAACAATTGAAATTTTTATTAATAATAATACCTTCTTAGATTATTTACATTCCAGGGATGCGGTATAGCCCTTTCTTCTAAATCCTCAAAATAGTATGCTCCTATTCCAGCTACTGAAAGAAAGCAATATGGCTCTTCCCAATTGAGTCCAAGTTTTCCTCAGGCTGGGTTTTTTTGCAATACCCAGTACCTTTCTCAAAACCAAATCTTCATGTACGAGTGGTCTCAACTTGACGTTGGCATCATACCTTGATTGAGCTTATGTTGATAATAAGCCAATTGGACCATGGCATTTTCCCTCCGGTCATCAATTAGATCCAAGTTCCTCTCCATCAATCTGTCATTGTTAGTCGGGGTGAAAGAACTCGTTCTCAACGTTGGGAATCCAGTCTCTAGTGGAATAACAGCCTCAGCCCCATAGGTCATTGAAAAGGGCGTCTCCCTTGTGGATCTACGAGGAGTTGTCCGATAGGTCCAAAGGACATGCGATAACTCTTCTACCCATCTTCCTTTTGCATCATCCAACCTCTTCTTTAAACCGTTCACTATGACTTTGTTAACGGCTTCGGCTTGACCATTCCCTTGTAGGTATGCTGGGGTGGAGTATCTGTTCGTAATGCCTAACTCGCAACAGTATCTCCTGAAGGCCTTACTATCAAATTGAAGGTCATTGTCCGATATGAGTGTGCGAGGTACTCCAAATTGGGTGACAATATTTTTCCATATAAATTTCTTGATGTCTACGTCCCTGATGTTTACCAATGGTTCGGCTTCGACCTAGTTGGTGAAGTAATCTGTGCCGACCATTAAGTATCTCTTACTCCCAGCTACCTTAGAAAAAGGATCTACAATGTCCAAGCACCACTGAGCGAAGGGCCACGAGCTGGATAGAGGATTAAGGACTCCCCCTGGTTGGTGAATATTTGGTGCAAACCTCTGACATTGATCACACTTTCTCACATATTCCTGTGCTTCCCTCTGTATATTTGGCCACCAATATCCCTGAGTTAAGACTTTGTAAGCTAAAGACCTGCCTCCTGTGTGGCTCCCACAAATTCCTACGTATAGTTCTTCAAAGAGCAGCTCTGAAGCCTCAGGGTGTATGCACAACAAGTAAGGCCCAAAAAAGAAATGCTTGTATAATTTCTTATCCTCTGACAACCAAAACCGAGAAGCTTTCCTCTGTATCTTGTCAGCTTTAGTCTTGTCCTCAAGTAAGATATCATCCTTGAGGAACACCACTATAGGGTCCATCCAACTGGGTCCTACCCTAATTTGATGGATGTGAGGCGCTTCCCCCATTTCAGTAAGTTTATGTAGATCTTCAACAAGAATAACCTGAGGTAGACCTTGCGCCGAGGAGGTTGCAAAAGTGGCTAGAGTGTTTACATGTGTATTCCCACTTCGAGGAATATGCAGCAAGCTGAAGGATTCAAATCACAACTGCATCTGCCTGACATGACCTAAATATTTCTGCATTCTCTCGTCCTTAGCTTCCAACTCTCCTTTCACTTGGCCGACGACCAGTGCTGAATCCAAGAATACTTCCACTAAGTGTCCCCCCATTTTTTGAACCATGGCCATTCCGACCAACAGGGCCTCGTACTCAGCCTCATTGTTTGTGGCCGAGAAGCCCAACCTCAAGGATTTCTCAATAATGATCTTCTCAGGAGATATCAAAACTAGCCCCACTCTAGATCCTCTTTGATTGGCCACGCCATCTACATACACCTTCAAGGAAAAAGGTTCTTGCACGGAGATTAGGCCAACTGAATTTCCATCCATGCTTGGCCTCTCGACATTCTCTTCTAGCAAAGGTTCAGTGAATTCGGCTACCAAGTCTACCAGGATTTGTTCTTTAACAGATGTGCGAGGCATGTACTTTATATTAAAAGCCTCTAGGATTGTACCCCACTTTGCAATTCATCTTGTATAATCTGCACTCCGAAGTAGGGATCTAAGCGAGAGTTGGGTGAGGACCACGACCGTGTGTGACTAGAAGTAGTGAGGGAGCTTGCAAGTGGCATGTACCACTGCAAAGATAGCCTTTTCCAGTGGTAGATAATAGACCTCTGCCTCATGAAGAGACTTACTTACATAGTAAACAGGTCTCTGTACGCCATTGTCAACTCATATAAGCACCAGGCTCACTGCATGGGCAGCCACAGCGATATAAACAAACAGAACCTCGTCCATCACAGGACTGGACATAATGGGTGGTTGAGATAAATATTCTTTCAACTGTTGGAAGGCCAGGACACATTCTTCATTCCATTCATACCCTTTTCACTTGTTCAGCAGTTGGAAAAAAGGCATGCACCTATCCGCTGACCGAGAGATGAATCGATTTAGAGCAGTGGTCATCCCAGTCAGCTTTTGAACTTCTTTGAGATTCCGAGGTGGTTGCAAATTATTGATCGCTCGAATCTAGTCTGGATTGACTTCAATCCCACGGTAGGTAATCAAGTAGCCCAAAAATTTTCCTGACCTGACACCAAAAGAGCACTTGGAAGCATTGAGACGTAGCTTGTGTTTTCTTAAGATCTCAAAGATGTTTCCGAGGTCATTGACATGCTCAGATTCCAACTTACTTTTGACCACAATGTCATCTATATAAATCTTAATGTATTTTCCCAACTGTGGTTCAAGCATCTTTGTCATCATTCTCTGATAAGTGGAGCTTGCGTTTTTCAAACCAAAAGGCATCACCTTGTAGTGATAATTCCTGATAGGGGTAACAAAGGCCATTTTTTCTTGATCGTCCAAAGCTAAGAAGATCTGGTGATACCTTTGGAAGACGTCCAAAAAGCTCATTCGCAGATGGCCTACAGTCGCATCTACTAGCTAATCAATCCATGGCATGGGAAAGGATCCTTTAGACAAGCTTTGTTTAAATCTGTGTAATCCACACACTCTCCATTTCCCATTTTTCTTCTTCACTACCACTGTATTAGCCAGCCACTCAGGGTAAAATACCTCTTTAATAGACCCTGCCTACTTAAGCTTATTCACCTCTTCCTTGACAACATCAGAATGCTCTTTGGATGAACGCCGAGGTGGCTGCTTCTTGGGAAAGACGGCTGGATTAACATTTAAATGATGGTAGATGAACCCTGGATCTACCTCTGGGGCCTCATAAGCATTCCAAGCAAACACATTGATATTCCTTCTAAGGAGTGCTAACAGCTCTTCCTTGTCCTGATGAGGCAATTGAGCTCCGATTTGGAAAAACCTTTCCGGATCCCCATCAATAGTAACTTTCTCCAGCATCTCGCATTTTACCTCTTTCAACCCCACAACATTAGGTAGAATTGGGACCCTTGATTGCTATGGGCCTCCATCTATGGAAGCTGTAGACTCGGCTACAGGCCGATGCATAATGGCAGCTATAAGACACTGCCTAACCACAGATTGGCTTCCTACAAGCTCTTCAACCCGATCCCCTAACGGATATTTCACCTTCAAGTGCAAAGTCAAAGAAACGGCCCCTAGGGCATGAAGCTAGGGTCTGGTTACAATAGCCGTATAGGGAGAGTATGCATTTACTACGATGAAGTCTACTTCGATCACCTCTGACCCTACTTGTATGGGCAACCTCATTTGACCCCTTAGGATGACCACTTTCCCATCAAAACTTACTAGAGGTGAATCATATGTTGTCAGATCCTCAAGTTTTAAGCCCAAACCTCTGTATAAATCCGGATACATGATTTCAACCCCATTGCCCTGATCGACCATCACCCTCTTTACGTCGTACCCGCCTATTCTAAGGGTGACTACCAAAGCGTCATCATGTCGTTGGATGGTCCCTCTCTTATCCTTGTCCGAAAAACTTAATGCTAGTCAGACCTCTACCCTGGCCCTTTTCGACTCATAATTCGTATCCTCAGCAGTCAGCCAAGCAATGGACATCACCCTGGAAAGACAAGATCCAGTCCTCCCAGGTGCTACAAAGATAACATTGATCCTGCTTAACGAGGACCTTGAAGAAAAACTTCCTGGAGCCCCAGGCCTGGTGTGGTCTCCCTAGCCATTGGGTCGATATACAAATTGCTATAACCTTCCTTCTCTGATCAGTTGTTCTAAGTGATTCCTTAAAGTTCTGCAATCTTCGGTAGTATGCCCTCGTTCCTGGTGATATTGACAGTGAAGGCTTTGATTGCACTTCATAGGATCTCCTCCCATCTTATTCGGCTATTTAAAATACGGCTCATTCTAAATCTTCTCCATGATTTGGTGTATTGATTCTCGGAACACCGCGTTGATCGTCTGAGGCGCTGTGGACCCTGACTGCATATTGTAGTCCCTCCGTGGATTGTTGTTGTTGTATCGGTCTGACCTGAAATCCCTCATCTCCTGAGGGATAACCTTAGTTTTTCCCTTACCTTGCAGTTGATCCTCCTCAACTCGTTTATACTCATCGATACGATCCATCAGTCGACGCACGCTCCTCACAGGCTTCTTAGTCAAAGATTTCCTCAAGTCATGCTCAGCTGGCAAGCCGACCTTAAAAGTCCTTACGGCCACATCATCAAAATTCCCATCAATCTCGTTAAACATCTCCTAGTACCTGTCCGAGTACGTTTTTAAGGTCTCCCCTTCTCGCATAGAAAGAGATAACAAGGAATCCAAGGGCTAAGGAACTCTGCTTCATGTAATAAATTGAGATCAAAAAGCCCTTGTGAGCTCTTTAAAAGATCCAATAGAACTTGCTGCAAAGTCATCAAACCACCTCATCGCCATAGGCACCAAGCTGGATAGGAACACTTTGCACATAAGGGCTTCATTCCTGGAGTGGACAGCCATTCTCTGATTGAAATGACTCACATGCTCCATAGGATCCATTCAACTGTTATACACAGTGAATGTGGGCTGAGTAATCCACCGAGGCAGCTTTCCTCCTTCAATTCTACGCGTGAAGGGTGACCTGGAATTCTAGTTAAGCACCCTACTCATAGCGTCATTTCCCAAGCCCATAGATGATGAGTTTCTACCTCTGCATTTGTTAGGTTCTAAGAGCTTAGAACAATTGGCAAATCGTGAGCACACAAGAACATGTAAGCTGTAGAAAGAAGATTTCAGAATCTGCCTGGTTCGATCGATCGAAAAACAGGCTTGACCGATCGAAAAACAGGCTCGATCTATTGAAAGTCGTATCTGCAGAATTTTAATTAAGCCCAAACAGCAGTTCTAGCCCATTAAGGATTAGGGTTTCAGATCTACTTCTCCCACTATATAAAGGAAACCCTAAGCACGTTTTTTACAAGGCTTTTTAGAGAGAGAAGAGTGTGCCTCTTTTGTATTTAGGGTTTTGTTCCTAAAACCTCTCTTATTACTTCTACCGGTGTTGTTCCTTGAAGAATCTCAAGATCCGGTATTGCTGAAGTTGCTGCCTTCTCTAGTCATCAAAGGAGCTGATGATCTAAACCTTCAAGGGTGGACTTGGAGTCACAAACAGGAGAGTTTGTGTTGCTAAACCTTTGAGTGGGATCTCAAAGTCACAAACGGTGGTGTTTGTGTTTTGCAAAGATTAAAGAAAGAAGGAGTCTGTGGATCTCGGAGTTGTCACGTGGTCGTGGTAGTAAGTTTCCTACATTGGGTAGCAATAGGATGTTAGTGGTCTAAGTCGCTATTGTGTAAACTTCAATTCTTTCTAGAGGATTTGCTATTTTACCTTGAGGATAACTAGGTTTAAATCCTCCCCAGGTTTTTTACCAGTTTGGTTTTCCTGGGTCATCATATCATTGTGTTCTTTATTTTTCCGCTGCTTTACTTGATATGATTGTTATTGTTTTAACCTAGATTTGAATAATAAACCTAAGTATTCACTTGGTTAATTAATTAGGTTAAACAATCTAGTTTACAGGGGTCTAAACGAATCCTCTTCATGGGAGAAAGATTCACAAAGAGGTGTTCGTGACCTGCGCCTATAGTCACCATCTTCTTCATCATCCGAAGAAAGATTGGAGATGGAGGGACTACGCTTTCTCCATTTAAGGCATAGCCTTTCCTTTAGGTGATCAATTTTACGCTGCATGTTCCTCATGGTGTCTCTATAGGACACGTGACCCTCATCTCGAAGTTAACTCCTGCCAATATGAATCGTATGCACGTTTCCTTCACAGTCCCTTTCTCGTTCAAGGTGAAGAAAATGATTGAGATGTTGGGAACCATCAGACTCCGCCCTGTTAAGACTTGATCCTACCATAGTTGAATATCGAGCTCACCAACATACCAGGATTTCCCACAAACGGCGCCAATTATAGGGACACAATTTTGAAGGCTTGGCCCACGAGCTGAATGAACTCAAGCCCAAAAATCCCTAACAATGAATTTATAGAGTGTGGATTAGAAAAACTGGGCTTTAAGTAAGTTAAATAATTATCAAAGTGTATTCAATAAACAGGAAGATAGAAATAGACAAGTTTATGTTGTAGAAAGCCGTCCTCGGCTCAGTCCGAGGAGGATAGCTGTATAATTTCTTGTAGGATTACAACTTTGTATCTCTCTCTTTCTCTCTCTGTTACTACCGCTTCCATCCTAGCCTTCTTTTTTCCTTTCTCATTGCCTCCTCCTTTCTTTATACCCATTTTTTCCCACGTGCCGGTCAGATGATTCCTCTTGATACTTGTCCCGTCAATTTCATCTTGAAGTCTTCAGATAGTAGCTGTAAAGGCTAAAAATCACTGTCCAGACATCTTTTCCTCATTAATGCGGCCAGAGGGTTAGCTGCAGGGCAATTAATGCGGTGGTAACAGCTTTCTCTATAATATCCTTCTGCTTCCACCTGTCCTATGTGCTTACAAGGTGCTCCTTTACCAGTAGAGTCCCCCTAAAATATCATCATAAACACCAGAATGCATATCCTGACTTTCTCTTTGATTATCTGAGGATGTAATCCACCTCGGACAACTCTTTTCAGTTTACACACTTACAAGGTCCACAGCTATGCATTTTCTTCATTACTAATTGTCCTCGGATAGTTGTATCTCCTTGGACAAGCCCATGGCCCAATATTTATATTTGGGCCTTTGGTCCCTACACTATATATTTAAATCAATTTTATTAATCATAATTTATTTTTATTTTAAGCTATACAAACTAATAACAACTATCAAAATCACCAAAAATATAACTAAAATCAAAAAGAATATTTTTAAAAATAGGAACTGTAAGGTTGATCATAACTACAAGATCTCATAGATAATCAAAAACACTTAAAAGTTAAGATTGTACTACCGCACACATTTAGCGTAATGGTTACTCAACAAGTACAAAGTTCGTATGGGGTAAAGAGGCAAGGGCCAAGTTTCAAGTTTCAAAAAGAAAAATTCACACATATTCCCTTAGGTTAGGTTAGAGTAAAATTTCTATTTTGTATAAAAAATAAATTAAAAAAAAAGAGTTAAGATTTTTAGGGGTAACAAATTTTTTTTTTTTTTTTTTTTTTTGGGATGAGAACTGTAACAAATATTAATATCCATAACTTACACATATGTAATAACCAAGGTTTTTTTTTATATATAAACTAAGCACTAATCATTCAAATGAAGAGAAAAAAAAAACGAAAGCTTAAAATGTTTCTAGATTCCATAGGCATGCATAATCGAAAGAGTCTACCTGGATCTAAATTTACAAATAGCTGGTAAAAATAAATAAAACAAATAAGCAAAGCAATTTTCTTCTAGACACATTTAAGACTTGGAGTCAACACCTAAATATAATTTTCTTCTTGACACGTTTGAGATTTGTCAATATTTGTTGCCCTTTTGGAGACTAGAGTGAGATTTTGATTTCAAGATGAGGTCTGCGACAATTATGGCTTGGTTGTTGGTATTGCAATGGAGGCCGTGGTTGAGGTTCTAGCGAAAGGGATTTGAGTTGTTTAGGAATTAGAATAATTCTAATTTGTTAAAACTTTTTTGACAACTCAGATTGTAAGTTAGTGGTCATGTGTAATTTTTTTATAATAAAAAATATGATCCATCACTTAAAAGTTGACATGTTATTGTTACATTAGACGCACAAGTAAGAAAGCTAATGGAAGCTAACAGAATGACCAATAATGTTCATTTTTTTAAATTTCAGGGACTAATAAAGCTCACTTGAAATTTAAGAGACCAAATCAGTGGGTCTTATAGTTTTTAACTTATTTACAAAAATGTCACTAAACAACATTGTTTGCATCTTGAAAACTGGTATGAAAAGTTTTTTAAAATCAGTCTTTAAACTTCATATTTTGAATAACACAACTCAAATGCTCTTAAAAAAAACGGTCTTTTCAGTATTTAAACACTAAAAATTGTTGTTTAAAATGCGGTACCAAATAGGCCCTTGCTTTTAAGGGCTGCCTTGTTTGGAACTCATGTTCAAGCAAGGCCCTTGAGCAAAGCTCCATGAAGAAGTGAAAAGGAAGAACGTACCAAACATGTGGCTTTGTTGATTGCATTGGCATCGTAACCTTCAAGCTCTTTGCCATCAAGGATAGAAAGCATTATGTCCATGAAATATTGCTACCCTTTAGCCTCAAATGAAGCTCTCCTTCGCTTATGCTCTTCATGGCTTTTTCATGTCCACCCAAATCTAACCACCCAAGAAAAGGGATAGCATCGGACACCACAAACAACCCTATAAGATGAAAGAACTCCTCCAAGGCCTTTTGGCAACGCCGAGCCTCTTCTTCATTAACCCCATCACTAGTACCAAAGTACCTCTTTCTGGCAATCATCCTAAGAATCATGTTGAGATTCAAATCCTAAAACCATTGCTTCAACTTGACCAAAATCATGCCTAGCCTGTTCTCTTTCTTGATCCAAAGCTTGTATAAAGCTTTTATATCGTTCTCAACTTTGGAGACTCTAACGTAGGAAAGTTGCTCAAACCAATGATTAGATAGTAGCTCTAAAGTGGTTATTTTACACAATTCACGCCAATAGGGACCTTTGGGTCCAAAGCCAAACAAAACATAATTATGGCCCAAGTGTTTTGTGGCTACTTGATTGGGCCGCGAGGACACGACCAAGTCGTTAGTTGTGAAGCACTCCTTTGCCATCTCCGAACTGCTCAACACCAAAGTAGTGTGTGATCCAAGATTGATAGTAAAAAGTGGTCCGTACTTGTCAGCCATGGCTCCCAAAGTTATGTGGGGAGGTTGGGTTCCCAGTAACAAAGGGAGGTGGCCAATTACAGGCCATGCACTCGGAGCAATAGGTGCTATTTTGGCTAAGCTAAGACAGTGGGAAAAAAGTATTATTGCAATAAATCGAGCTATAGTGGCAGAGTTTAGGAAAGGTGGAAGAAAATCCATTTTAGGCCAAGGTTTTAGGGACTTTCTATAGGATACCTCTTGTTGTACCAAATGAACCTTTTATACACATGTTTAGCAAAGTTTTTTTTTTTTTTTTTTTTTTTTTGAGATACATGTTTAATAGAGTTAATTAACACAAAAAAAACATATGTTTAATGAGTTAATTAAGAAAAAAAATACATTTTTAATTAGTTTTTCTAGAATGATAGGATTAGGTATGATTTTATTTTACACCATCCCCACCCAATCCCAAATGGCAGGGCAAATTACTTTGCCTAGTGGTGGAGCCATAAATTTTTCCTAAGGCCGGCCATGATAAATAAAATGAAGTTCTCTAAGTAAATAAATAAAAAAAATAAAAAAAAGAATGACTAAAACAATACTATATTTCACAATTTAACTTTAATTAACTCAACAAAGGTGTGTCCTGCATTCTTTCATATATAGCGTTAAAATTATTTATAATTATGTTTTAACTAAATTTCTTATCAATATCTTTACATATATATATATATACAATTTTTTTTTTTTTTGAGAAGATATATACAATTAATCAATCATTCAAGAACTAATTTTTATCTTATTACGAAACTTGAATATTATAGATGGTTTTTCCATAAATTATTCACAATTTGAAATTCTAAATTAAATTATATAATTTCAATTACTCAATTCGGTCTAATAAACAAGTCTATAACCATAATTTAATTTAATTTTTCAAGCCACTATTCTCAAATACATAAAAAGAAAAATCAGAATATAGAGAGAGACCCATACCACACGTTCACGGGAAATATAGACCAAAAATGGGCTGCGTTTTTTTTTTTTTACCAACTTTTTTTTGGACCAACTTAAGATTTGAAGAAGTATTTTTAATACACACGGAAAAGAAAAGAGAGAAATGGCAGTAATGTATACAATTTTATGATATCACTCACAGTCGCACTCAGAAATTCCAAAACAAATTGCTGTTTGTCTCTCTTGGCGATCATGGCAATCGCATACCTCTTCGTCTCTGGGCAAGGCGGTCTCAGCTCCTCTGATTAGGTACGACTTGGTTCCCTCTCTTCTACGCCTAAGCCTCGGGTACTTTTCTACACAATGTGCAATTTATTCATTGTTTGTGAAAAGCATAACGGTTTTTTTTATTCTTCATTCATTGTTTGTGGTTACAATTTTGTTTAATTTTTTTTTCCGGCAACTTAGAACCGATTTGCGTGACTAAAAAATGGTGGTTTTGGCGCCAATTATGGTTATCTAAATTCTATTGCTTTCTTTTGAGTGAATGCTTTGACCAAAAAAATGGAGTTTCTTTATTGCAGCAACCATAGGGCCAATCTCCACTGATGCGAGATTGAGCATAAAAATCAAGTAAAAAAAAGATTATATATAAGCAAAACGCCAAAACATGAAGTAGAAAAGTACGAAAAATACACAAAGCTGAGCCAAATGAAAATACAAAATTAAGAGTAGGAAAAGACTAAATCATTGAATTTCGAGGGAGCCAAACATGAAGTAAGGATGAGAGAGAGAGAGAGAGAGAGAGAGAGAGAGAGAGAGAGAGAGAGAGACCCAACTAGTGCTACTGGAGTAGAGAAGAAGCTGCTAGAAGAGAGAAGCTGTTGGAAGGAGAAGACGCCGTCGTCCTCATGATTAGGGATTTTGGATTTTAGGGAGATATGTGTTTTTAATTTGGGTCAGCCCAGTTTAATAAAACCAAAAAACTTTTTTAAAAAAAAAAGAAAAGAAAAGAAATTTGATTTGGGTTAAATTAATTTGGATTAAAAAAAAAAAAAACTAATGTGGCAAGACATGTGTCCAATAAATTAATTTTTTATTTAGGTCATTTGACACGTCAGACTTTTCCATCTATGATATAACGACAGAGATTAAGTTGACACGACACTAAAATTTTAGACACTAAATTGATATAATTGAAAAGTTAGGAATCAAATTGAAATATGACGTAAAGGATAGGAGCCATTTATGTAGTTTACCCAAAAAAAAAAATTTTGAAAATGCAGCCGTGGATCCAAACAAATACAAAAGTCGTTTGGCACTTTGATTATGGAAAGTAGAGTAAGTAAAGATAATTGATTTTGTGATTTAAATTAAACCACCAGTAGACTAGATCGGTTTTTTTAATCTATATATATATATATATATATATATTAAAAACCGAAGCCTCTGAAACTCCCACAATTTTCCACATCATCATTTTAATTTATAATTTTTTTAATTTTTAAAACTAAATAGTGAGAGAGTCCTAACAGGAGTCTCTCTCCCTCTTTTTTCCTCATCATTTTAATTTATAAAAAATTTTAATTTGTTAAACTAAATAGTGAGAGAGTCTTAATAGGAGTCTCTCTCTTTTTTCCTTAATCCTAATAGGAGTCTTTTTTTTTTTTTTTTTCACGTGAGTCTTTTTTTTTTTAACATAAAGTGAACCCTTAAAAAAAAAAAAAAAAAAAAAACTAACGTGAGGTCTAATTTAAAAAAAAAATTTATTTTTTTAATCCTAATTCTAACGTAAGTCTTTCAAAAAGTTAAAATTTTCAGTTTTATATTATATATAGATATTATTATCTATATATATATATATATATATATATATAAAACCGAACCTTCTGAAACTCCCACAATTTTCCACATCATCATTTTAATTTATAATTTTTTTAATTTTTAAAACTAAATAGTGAGAGAGTCCTAACAGGAGTCTCTCTTCCTCTTTTTTCCTCATCATTTTAATTTATAAAAAATTTTAATTTGTTAAATTAAATAGTGAGAGAGTTCTAATATGAGTCTCTCTCTTTTTTCCTTAATGCTAATAAGAGTTTTTTTTTTTTTTTTTTTCACGTGAGTCTTTTTTTTTTAACCTAAAGTGAGCCCTTAAAAAAAAAAAAAACTAACGTGAGGTCTAATTTAAAAAAAAAATTTATTTTTTAATCCTAATTCTAATGTAAGTCTTTCAAAAAATTAAAATTTTCAGTTTTATATTATATATAGATAATAACAATAATGTGGCAAACTCTAAGAATATGAGAATGCAATTTGTAGATCTATTATCAAGATAACATAGATTAGATTGGTAGTGGATAGTAGATATAATTGCAGTTAAATATTATGTAAAGTTATCACCATAGAATAGCCACGTCGAAATGTGTTATGTGAAACCAATGATATGAAAGAAAATGAATTTTTCTAAATCATTATATTGAAGAAATTAGTTATTTTTATTCATTTTCAAATTATACATTTTTAAAATTTAAGTCATATACCTTTAAGTAAAATAAATATTTTTAATTTTTATTTAACTATCCCGTGCATCGCACGGGTTAGCGACTAGTTTTATTAGTTAAGTTTGTGCCTGATTTATTTATTTTTATTTTTGCTGAGATAAGTTTGTACTAGATTAGACTTTGTCGACTGTAGTAGTATCATTGTCATAGCATTTGATGCGAATGTTTTGTTGCTTAAATTTATTATAATTTGATAAAATAGTGTTTTTTTTATTTATTTTTTGTTTAATTGATAATAATGTTTTGAAAAATTAAATTAAATTATTGGTATAGACAATAATTTATACTCTATCAAAACGTTAGCAGAATTAGCCAAAAAAAGAAAAATCAGAACATAGAGATAGACCCATAGCACACGTTCACAGGGGAGGTATAGGCCACAAATGGGCTGCGTTTTATTATTATTATTATTATTATTATTATTATTTACGATAGCACCCACAGTCACGCTCAGAAATTCCAAAACAAATAGCTGTTCGTCTCTCTTGGCGATCATGGCAATCGCATACCTCTTCGTCTCTCGGCGCGGCGGTCTCAGCTCCTCTGATTAGGTACGAATTGGTTCTCTCTCTTCTACGCCTAAGCCTCGGGTACTTTTCTACACAATCTGCAATTTATTCATTGTTTGCGAAAAGCATAATGGTTTTTTTGATTCTTCATTCATTGTTTGTGGTTACAGTTTTGTTTAATTTTTTTTTTTCTGCAACTTAGAACCGATTTGCGTGATCGGAAAATGGCGGTTTCGGCGCCAATTACGGTTATCTGAATTCTGTTGCTTTCTTTTGAGTGAATGCTTAGAATTTGACTTGCTTCGTTGAATTGAATGGTGAAATATGTAACTTGTACTGAAGATCTGTGCAGTAGTTTATGAATTCGTACGTTCAACATGGAATTCTCTTTCTTTTTTGGTTTGTTTGAAAATTTGAGAGTGGGCATTTGATCTAAACAGGATTGTATTTCTCATGTAATGTCCGTGATGCGGATTTGTGTTTTGTATAGATGATATATTGTTGGTTTTTTGTTAGGTCGGGAATAGGATTAGGTGTTTATTGGTTATTTATCCAAATATGCTAAGTGTTTTTTGACACATATAGAGTAATTGAATACCCCACACCGAAGTTATAGTTACGCTAATTAATCACAATTAATCTGACTAAGTCCAAGCTCGTTTGCTTGGGCCATTGATCATTGGGGGCTGCGGTTGAGTCCATCTATATAGAATGGTTAAACTTAATTGGTTATTGGCAACAGATGGCCTGCCAGAGCGGATGGCATTTCTAAGGTATAACAAGCAGGCTGATATTGGTGGGCTTAAACAGAAACATTTACCAAGGGCCTAAGGATTCTGCAAGCAACAAAAAGGAACTAGATTGGGCCATGATAGTAATGCATAGTAGTGTTGACCTAGCATAACTGAAGGACCTAAAGTTTATGTTAAGGGTACTTATTATTGCACACTCGTTAGTGTAAATAGCCTATACACATCATGCATTCCATCATTAAACCAAACAAATAGGTTAAACTAGAATACTAACATAAAACCAACTGCCCAAACCAATCTATGGTGGGAGCGATGGCCTCAAAAATGCTCTCTAGGAGCTGCTAGCCTGCTACTATCTTAGCTGAAAAAAGAGCCTCCTTATTTCACAATATGTGAATCCAACCCAAAGTCTTGTGCATGGAACAACGCACTAACTTGGATTCTCCTGTTGTTTGATCTTTTTCCTCTCAATACTATGCTACCCCCAAGATGAGTTTCTGTCTTGTAGAATTGGCATGTGAGTTGTTATAGTCAAATTAGTTTACTAACTGTTAGTTAGTTGCTATGGAAGTTACATTCAGCTTGTTGTATAAAGATTGTACTTGCTGTAATTGAATGAACAACAAAAGGAATAACCAGTTTCTCTCTTTCTAATCTTCTATACGTTTCTAATCTCTGTCATTTCTTAGGAGACCTGGCTACCACAAATCAGCTACCCTAATCCTAAATCGTAAAAGTTTTTTCATTAACCTCCTAATCCATTTTTTAAGTGATTGCATGATGTGAAATTTGCATTCTTGACTGTAGCGAAATGAAAAAGGTTGGCTGATATTTAAGAGAAAAAAGAAAGTCTCCTTGAAGATTGTTTGGGTAGGCCCTATTCCAAGCACTTAGCAAGTAAGTGGTTGCTGATTTGAATTATTCTTCTATTCTAACTGGGTTACAGATGTATTTGTGAAGGTTTTTGGGTATTAGGATTTAACAAATGAGAATAGTAAGACTTTGAACAAGGGGTGGTGTTATTGTAATTCATTATTCGTGGCTACTGGATTCATTTAAGTTTTAATTAATGAACGGATTCATAAAGCAGTGGGTAGTGAAACAATTTTTATTGGATAAGTAATTATACTTCATTCATGAAAGATGAAACAATATAATGGGTAGTAAAACAGATTAATAGGGGTAATGATGATCTTAAGTAATATCTTGATTTTCATTCATTTTTGCAGGAAACTTGTGGAACCTATGGTATTTCCAGCGTGTACACATTTTACAACTAGAATTAGAGCTCACTACAACTAAGTTTGATTATTAGAACATTGTTCCCCCCCCCCCCCCCCCCCCCCCGCCCCCCCTTTTTTTTTTTTTTTTTTTTTTTTTTGTGTGGCTGTGACTTTACATTTTCTTACTAGTTAATTGTGGGCTGTTGTAAGTACTAGAAGGAGAGTGAACCCCATTTTAGGGAGGCAATTTAATAAAGGATCTCTCAACAAAGTGAAATTTAACTAATGAATTATAGGCTGTTTGTTAGAATTTTCATTGATCTTATATGGTTGTAAACTTGTGAGCTTGTGCATTATGTAATTATTTTCTCTTTATCTAATGATTGTCATGGTCATGAATTAAGTACTAGAAGTTGTCCCTTTTAAAGAATTTCAAGATCCAAATAAGGTGAGTTTCTTATGCATACATGGTTAAAATGTGAATCTATAAAATGCTTCTATTTTTTCCCAGTTAAGATGTACAAAGAGTATCATCTATATTTACTTTCTTGACCAATGAAAATGCTTGTTAAAACATGAAATTGAGTCTTGAGCCTCAGATAATTGACTCTCAACCTTTAACGGTGGCTATGCTTGCTTCTTTGTTATTGGCAATATCTCTTTTTAAGGTGCAATTATGTTTTGTTCATGATTTATAATTGCATTTTTGGCTGAATTGATGATAATGAATAAAGAGATTATATCCCAACTCCCTCTGGTCTGATCTGAGTTGGGAGGTGGGATTGTGGTTTGAGAATAAAAAGAGATGAGTGTTTCTTTGTCCAAGTTATTTAGTATTCTTTCTTTTACTACGCTTTCAGGTAATGTATATATCACATGCTTATAGTCACAGGTAAAGATAATTCCAATAGTAGTTCTAGTTGGTTTAGGTGGTAGTGGAACCTTAATTAAGATAGGCAACAAAATGTCTCTGGTTGATCTTCTTGAATGAACATGCTGATGACTTGAGAGACTTTCAAACAAAGACTGGTGAGTAGTACACAATGACCGGTTTATTACTCCTAGACCCCCTTTGGGGGATGGTTAGGGTGATTGATCGAGTGAAATTCTCATTCCCTCATTTTTATAATAATCAATTCTTTAAATTTTGGTAATTGGATTTGAGAGCTCTTTCAAAAGGGTCAACCTCAACAGCAAAATTCTTAGTAAAACTTGGGACACTAATCTTGTTCCATCATTCTGCGCTATATAGTTCTTAGTTCCTGCTTTCCATTATAGATGGTGAGTGTCTGTGTGTCTATGCCTCAAGCTGAAAATAAAGAGAACTTATTTTATATTCAGAGCAATATAGTTTGGTCTTATTTGATTAATGATCAATGGCGTATTAGTGTGGCTGAATTAGTGTCATCCAAGTTACGCACTTGTTCTGCTGATGCAGGGCAGGCTCTCCAGTTAGCTGAATTAGTGTGGTTGTTACTACTATTAATTGGATAGTTGCTATTGTAGGGTAGTTAGTTAATAACAACTGTCATTTTTGTATAGCCATGTAGTGAGTTAATTGGTAGTTAGTGTTTTTGTCCTTGAACATAGTATTTTTCACTCATTTAAAAAAAAAAAAAAAAGTGTCTCAAAGTCCATGATACGATCATTTTTTATTTATTTATTTTTATGTTTTTAGGTATAGATTATTTAATAAAAAGAAACCTATAGTAAACCAAGGCATGTGTGTTTGGCAGCAGATTGCCATATGAATTTGTATGAGTAGATTAAAGTCATTAATTAAGCAATATGTGTAGAATATCAAATATAAGCAATACCCAAATTAGCA
Organism: Lithocarpus polystachyus; assembly: GCA_033629205.1. Taxonomy (NCBI): domain Eukaryota; kingdom Viridiplantae; phylum Streptophyta; class Magnoliopsida; order Fagales; family Fagaceae; genus Lithocarpus; species Lithocarpus polystachyus. The sequence continues at coordinate 7,437,995 of CM066163.1, read as the reverse complement.
AACTACTCTAAGCCATTAATTAATCACAACCAGCAGAAGTTAGAAGTTAAAAGTAAGGGAAAGAGAGATGCAAATACAAGATAACACCGCCATATGTTATTGGAGAAGAAACCAAAGAACTCAGTAAAAAATCTCTCCGCCGCCCTCCTAACCGTAATGATCCGCTAGAAAATCAGTTCAGATACGTGAATAATAGTAGACCCTTCAAGCCTAATCTATCCAATACACTTGAGCCCTCTAAGCTTCTTGCTCCAACAAGGTTACGCCAAACTATGTCTTTTCTAACTTTCCAAATCCTGCAATTAGCCCATTGCATTAACCAATATGAATTGGTTTTCTCTTGAACTGCTTTTCAAATACTAAGAACCTTCTCACTATTCTGAATTTGGTGAGGTAAGGAATCGGTTTATAATTCTCTCATGGGTATGACAATGGAGAAGGTAAAAGTAGATGAATTTGGAGAATCAAGTATATAAGATTGTGGATGAATAAATCTTGTTTTTCTCTAAGATTTTTCTCTTAAAATTCTCTCTAGAATCTCTCTCTCTTTTGTTTATATTTTGTGGATATAAAGGTATTTATAGTATGGTATGAGATGGAATGTGAAAGATCATTTTTTAGCAAAACAGGGTGCATTGGCGAGTCACTTCGTGACTGGGATAAGTTGCGAGTTCCAGTCACCAGTTACCAAACTATGCTAGACTGTACTTTTTGTTCTGTAGTGATCCAACTATCCTAACTCTTCATCTTCCTGCATGCTTCACACGTGTGCTTCATTTTGACGAGTCACTACTCACAAGTTAGTTGCGAGTCCTAGTCACGAGTCACCTTCTTGTTGCACACTCTTGATCAAATCTTCACACTCTCTCATACACAACCCTTACATTATCCCACCTAAATACAAGGTTTCTAAATTCTAAATTACAAGCAAATTTAGCACAGAATAAAGCCAACACATAATTGAATAAATTCAACTTTACAATCTCCCTTTTTGGTTATTCCATGACAAAACTCTAAAATAAAGTCTAGACTTAAAAATGTGAGTTGAGAATAGTTGCCAAAACTTACTTACACTTAATTCTAGATCTGTGAAGCTCTTGAACCATATGAATAAGTCTCCTGAAAACAATATCACAAAATGCAATCATTAAGTTCATTGTAAGCGAAAACTTTAGAATGCATATGGAGCAAGCTTGTTTTCTCATTGTTTTATGGTGCTTTGAGTTATGTTTTGTACCTATACTTTGTTGCTCTCATTGCATTATGCTTATGTGTTGGACATGCATACATCCTTGTGTTATTGTGCTTTATTGATTGCATGTTCGGATGATCATTTGCTTTGCTATATGATTATTGTAGTAATTTCTTAATGATTGTTATTGTTTGATCAAGCTATGTTTCATTGTTTATGTAGTGCTTATTACTTTGATCGCATTTTATTTGCTTATATGCGTATCTTGTATTTAACTTGTCATGAGTTTAATGAAAGTTTTGTTTGTGTGCGAATGTTTCAGGATACAGGTGTATATATGTAAGTGCTTCACGACTTCTAAATTAGGTGTGAGTGAGTTTTACCACTGTTCCCAACTCATGTTTAATTCTAGAGTCCGTTTTAGGAGTTTTGTCGCAGAGTAGCCAAAGAGAGAGATTGTAAAGTTGTGATTTACAACTATTTTTGTGTTGGCTCTATCCCGCTCCAAATTTGATTGTAATTTTGTTCAATTTTATGTACCTTGTATGTTATGTGAGATTTCTTTGTAAGAGTTATATGTGTGTGAAAGAGCGTAAAGACTCAAGGCAAATTGAAGACCAAAAAAGTTTTCGCGAATAGCTCGGGAGTAGTCTTCCCGTGAAGTGAAACATGTGCTCAGCACATAACTGGAATGCGAAAAGTCATGACAGATGGTGACAGCTGGTATTCGCAAGTATCTCGTGGGTAAAGCCTTCCCCTAAGATACCTGCAAAACATTCTGTTTTGCTATTTTGTCATATTTGCTCCACTACATTCTCATCCACACTATATATACCATCATTACCCATATATTGAGAGGAGTGTTTTTTAGAGAGAGAACCCTAGCCACAGCTCTTGAGAGTTAGAGATTGTCATACCTACAATCCTCTACACAATCCATTGTGGTTTTTCTTAACTCCTACTTCTCCATTTCTAAATCCTTGAGAGGTTGATAGTCCGAATACTTATCACACCCATTCTGAGTGTAGAATGAGGTTTTGGTGTTGCTATGAAGCATTGGAAGAAGCCATTTGTTTGGTGAATGCAATCGGGCTGAATTGCGTGATCTTGAGAGCTAGAGAAAATAAAGCTTAGTGAAGTTAGTTGGTAATAGAAATTTGGAGGGCTCGAGTACATGGGGTAGACTAGGCTTGAAAGGTACTCCAACTTATTCTCTATTGGATCGATTTACCACTTGGAGGGCGGTAGAGTGGTTTTTCGCCGAGTATTTCGATTTTTTCTTCTATAATACATCGGCGTGTTATCTTGTGTTTACATTCTCTTTTTCTACTCTTTTAACTTTCATTTTACTGCTGTGATTTGATGAATATGACTTAGAGTAGTTTTATTGTTTGTTCGCTCGCATTTACTTTGTTCTGCACTTAGTTTAAGTTAAAATAAAATCAACCGAACTGTAATATTTTAATTTAGGGTCCTAAATAGCTCGTGTTTTTACACAATTTCGAGCTTTCAAGAACAATCCCTATTGTATCGAAAAAAAAAAAAAAGAACAATCACTATAAAAAATAGAGTTGTGGTGTGCCTTTGTATTAGAATCTCTTTCCCTCTCCCCTATGTGTGTATGTTTGTTTCTCAAAAAAAAAAAAAAAAAGAATGGGTAATTGTCAAACATTGCTTAAGTGAGTGTGTTATGTGTAGTATAACGTGTTCTACCCTCCCTCAAAAGTTATCATGGCTTTTGAGTGGAGTTGTGGTGTGCCTTTGTGTTAGAATTTCTTCCCCTTTTCCCTGTGTATGTGTTTTTTTTTCTTAAAAAAAAAATAAATGGGTAATTGTCCTATATTGCTTAAAAGAATGTATTGTGTGTAGTACAACTTGCCCCACCTTCTATTAAAAGTTACCATGACTTTTGAGATGAGTTGTAGTATTTCTTTGTGTTACAACCCCTTTCCCTCTCCTCTATGTGTGTGCGTTTGTTTCTCAAAAAAAAAAAAAAAAAAAAAAAAACTATAAATAGTGACTACAATGAACATTCATACGGCAAATGAATATCCGGACATGCAAGCAAATAAGTTCAATGTAAAGTATCATTTGTATGTCCAACACTCAACCAATGCAAAAACACTAAAGCAAGAGGCATTAGGTTTTAACTTGCATCAAGGATACAAGATCCAATAAGGGCACAAGAGTACTAAAAAAAATACAAGATATTAACTAAAAGTACTAAGCTACATAAGCAAGGGTACATAAAAGCATAATTTAAATAACTAAATTATCCAAGTATCCATAACACAGAGTATTCAAGTATTTTAAAAACAAAATACTAAAATCATAGAGTACTATACCAAAGTGCTATGAAAACCTTAATAAAAACTGTAAAACCATAAACTAAAACCAATGCTTTTTACTCCCCCTTAAAATAAGCTCCCCTTCAAGAGCTACCATACTATTCCCCATTTTTGATTGGAATGGCCAAAGGGCTAAGGCTGGTGAGTAAAGCTGTCAAACTTGGCTGCCAACAAGTTGATTTGGTCTTGGATAGCTACAAGTCTGTTGGAATGCTCATCTGCTACATCATGGAGACCATGAATCCTCTCGAGTATGATTTGAAAAGCATCGGGAGGAATTGATGACGATGATGATGCTCCTCTCCTACCTCGACCACTACCATGTCTTGGAGGAGGTTATTGTCCTTCCACTTCAATCTCTATATCAGCAGGAGCTGCTTCTTTAGTCTTTTCAACTTGTTCATCTTTAGGAAGTCGAACCCTACTTCTTAGAATTGTTTAACAGTTGATGGAAGGAGATAGAGTCATTAGGCCTATGTGTTATGGAGTCTCCACACCATTGAGGTTATCTTTGTGGATTCTGCAATGATGTTGTACAAGTGTGCACTAATGTCAATGTAGGTGTTCTCACGAAGCTCTATGAGGAATATGGCTCTAGCATTGTTGATGGTTGACAACTTCTTGACCGGATACAAGTTGAACATCATGATATATGCTAGGCATCTCAAATCCGAGGGAAAGGAGGTTGTGTTGATGCTTCTTCCTTCCCTATGGCCACCAATGCGAAGTTGCACAGATTGTAGAGAGAGCATTCTATCCTTGAACGGAGTGAACCCTTCATGATCTTGTTCTTCAAGTCCAAGTATAGCATCAATGTCCTTAATGTCAAGAGTGAATGCATAACCTCTAACCCAGCACTCTATGTGTTCCTCTTTGAGTGATGCATTAGCATAAAACTCTTTGATCAAAGGTTCACAAATTTCAGGGAATTTACCAAGAAGTTTGTCCCAGCCCCGTCCTTCAAAACACCTAGGAATGAAGGAATCCTTAAGATCAACAAGATGCACTTGTCTCTCCTGAATGATTGAAGCTGTTTCAAATTGAAGGGCATATCTCTCAAAATGTTGAGGGGAGCAAAACAAACCGTCATTATTGCGCTTTCTCTTGTCACCACATTGAGCAACAGTTTTTCGTGGAGCCATTTACAAAACATAGCAGCAAAGACCACAAAAACATAACATAATGAATGGCAACAAACTTGGTTAGACATAAGTTAGTACCAAAAACAAAATTACGAATTAAACCCTAAAAACTGAAATTTAAAGAGCAATTCTAAAAAATTGACATGTGAAGATGCTAAACATCAAAGCATGATATAATCATAGCATTAGTTACACAACATGTCAAAGATTGTGAGTGTGTGTATCATATGAAAATGTGTGCATATACGAGGCATGAAATCATGCAAGGGGCAAAGTGTGAAAAACATAACCATTGGTTGTTCCAAACATGGAAACATGATTATCCCCAAATTTTGTACTAAACGAAGTCTAAAAATACACACAAAAACATCTAAATAGACATTTTATCAACAAAATGATATGCACACCACAACACAAAACATTGTATAATGCATAAGCATGTAATAGAAACAGGAAAAACAAACATTATACTATCATTCTCAACAAAACCTATATATCAATTTCATCAAAAATTACAAAAACCCAGGTTCATCAACAATATTTAAATATCTCAACAAAACCAAAAAATCCACGAAATAGAATGCTTTCAACTTTAAATAAAGTAAAAAGGAAAAAAAATTCATGATGAAAATAGGCTAATGTTTGTGTCATTTTTGTTTTTGTCAGACAAACAAATGAATCTTCCTGGAAAATTGGGTTCTAGTTATGATTTCTAGGCTTTTGATGTTTTAAAACTATAGCTTGGCAGTTTGTCTTTTACTTAAGTCCAGATTTTCTCTAAGGAACATTTTAGGTTGCTTTGTTCATTTTTTAGCCTCATTTGGTTCACTATCTTCAGATGTGAAGTCTCTGTGGTAGATGAATTATTAGCCTTCATCAGCTTATTTTTTTATTGTGTGAGGTGACAAATCATTTAATTAGGGAGGTTTTGCTTCATTTTTGAAGAGAAGCAGGGCCTTAAGGGTTTGCAAAAGAAAGAGAGGGATTGTAAATAATAATGCCATGAACTAAGATTCAGTCATTTCTTGAAAACCTTTGATGAAGGAATGAATTTGAATGGATTTATAACAAAGAGAGCATAGTGCATCCTCTATGACTAAAGTTACTAATACAATAGTTCAAACATAACAACAGTACATGCATAGTAAAAAGCTAAAGTTTTATGTGTATACCTTTTCTTGGATTTGGAGTGAAGATTGAAGAGAAAAATGGAGGTTTTTGAAGTGAAAAAGATGGTTTTAAGAGAGGGAGAGGCGGAGAAGACAAAGAGACAAGCACGTAATGCAAGGAAAACTGAAAAGTTTTGAAAACCTGTCTGATTAATAAACCTACTTTTGCAGAACACATGTTTTTCGCAACTCAACTGACTTGCGAATGAGTTGCCAAAATCCCTTAAACCTAGATTTTGAAAAATTTCTCTAAGTTTTTTTTTGCAAGTGAGACTTTCACTCACCAATGAGTCGTGAAACCCTCGGGTTGAGCTCGCGACTCGCGAATGAGTCGCCAAAAATCCTTAAACCTAGATTTTGAAAAAAATGTCTAAGTCTTTTTCGCAACTAGAATTTTCACTTGCCAATGAGTCATGAAACCCTCGGGTTGAGCTTGCGACTTGAGCTTGAAACTTGTGACTTGTGAGTGAGTCACTAAAATGCAAAGTTACACATTTTTGGATTTTTGTGAAATTTTTTCAAATCAAAATACTTTCCAAAAACAACTAAAATACTCAAAAATATTTTTGCATATTGATCAAAAGATGCTTGAGTATGTACATCACATTTAATCAAGTACAATCACATAAATGAATAACGCATTCATTGAACATAGACATGTGTGATATAAGTGGGTATCAAAAATGAGATAGTCCTTATTCTAATATGAAGCTTCAATGATCGATTCAACCAAGTCATACACAACTCGCAATAAGTAGAGTGACCTATCTCAATTGTAGAAATGAATATATATGACCTCCTACATAAAGTTGATTACTTTGAGTTAAAAGCTTTTCATTTGACTTCTTTTCTTTTGATTATTTTGATCTTTATATCTCTTTTTGAGATCGATGCCTTAAATTTTTTATATTTCTATTTATTGAGTAAGCATTTGGCTTTTGGCACTATACATTTTAAATACATGTCGTTTTCCCTTTTTCTTAGTCAAATACTAGTTTATGCAACGGCTTTTTCAGCTCATTATTTATTTTCGAGATTTGACATTGGTTGAGCTTTTATGCAAAAAAAAAAAAAAAAAAAGAATGGGAAGAGATATAGGAACAAGCCTACGCATGTCTCAAGATCAACAAAACTATTGACTAGTCATTCATGACAAATTTAAAGATCTATTTACAACAATCACATAGATATCAAGATGATTCTCACAAAGATACGAGTGCATAAAGAATAAGCTAAACCCATTAATGCACAAAGCCATTAGTATGGAGGTATAAGGCTAAACATGCATTTGAAAATGCACAATACCGCTGATTAAACTTTTTAAATTTTATACTTTTTATGTGTTTTTGGATTTTTGACACAAAGCAAAGAAAAGAATAATAAAAAACAACAAACAATCAAAGCTTTTAAACAACAAAAATTAAAAAATATGCTAGAATGTAAAATAAACAAGCAAACAACATTGTCACATTATATAGAAAGAATTAATGCATGGACATGTTATAATGCTTATGCATGAGTATCCTTCTTCATCCATATGACACGTGCGTTTGGGGTGATATCCTATGGGGATTGGGTACTTAAGCCATGATTCTCAAATCTTAAGGTAAAGTTGGCCAAACATGAGGTGATGATATCAATCATTTTTATCACATCACTCATAACGGGTTCTCCTTCTTGCCCATTTGGTTGCTTGGATTTCTCATTGCCTTTTCCTTCTCTTCTTGACTTTTGAAGATCCGCATTCTTCAATACTTGTAGTTTGTAGCAATTTGCTCTAGTGTGCCCTAGGATTCCCCAATGATAGTAATAGTATTGCGTTTGTGGACCTTTTTGTCTCTTAGGAAGAGATTTTCCTCTTGCCTTGGGCTTAGCCACAATTAGCTTGGGAGACTTCATCAAAACCATTTGATTCACAACATTTGGCTTCTTTTTAGGTTTTACATTGTCAACAAGAGGAGTTTATGCTACTCTAGTCTTGACAAACTTTGATTCCATTGACACTTTAAAGTTTGAGCTACTTCATCATTTAACCCTTCAACTTCACACTTGGTCTCTTTGTCCCGTGCAAGGATGCTTTTATAGTCCTCTTTGGCTTTCTTCATCTTTCTAATGGCTGCCTTAGCCACTCTTGCATATTCTTCACTCTTTTCAAAAAGTGCATTGTATGATTCTTGCAATCTATTTGTTCCTTCATAAACACACTCCTCTTCATCATCATTGGATTCATCTCCAACACCAATAGATTCCACTTCAGTATGCTCACCAAGCTCTTTTTCTAGAGTACTTAAATCTTCCGAAAAATCTACGGGTGCAATGGCCAAGAAAGCAAAGTAGTTTCCCTCCCCATCACAACTTTCTTCAAAATCGGAGTTTGAGTTGTCCGAATCAAAGCTCTACCCTTTCCCTTCAAAAATGTAGGGCATTCTTTCTTCAAATGACCATGCACATTGCACTCACAACAAGTGATTCCTTGAGAAGAAGAAGAGTCATTAGAATCCTTCCTTTTGAAGTCCTTCTTGTCTTTCTTAAAATTGGAGAATTTTTCTTTCTCAAAGAACTTCCCATCCTTTTTGAATTTCAAGAATTTGCGAAAGTTCTTTTCAAGGAATGCCACCTCTTTTTCAACATCGTCCTCTTTCGAGGAATCTTGAGCTTCAATTCTCTCATTGATCGTCTTAAGAGCAAGGGATTTGCTCTTCCTTTGAGATGGTAGAGTGAGCTCATATTTTTGAAGAGAGCCAATAAGTTCTTGGACCTTTATCTCATCAACATCCTTGCTCTCCTCAATAGCGGTCACCTTGGTTCGGAAGCTTTCCGACAATGATCTAAGGATCTTTCTTACTACTTTGGAGTCTTCCGTCTTTTCACCCAAATTCAATTTCTCGATTACCACTTTATTCAACTTTCCATAAAATAAGTCGAATGATTCATCTTCACTCATCTTCAATTCTTCAAACCGAGTGGTAAGCATTCGAGGCTTGGTATCCTTCACCTTCTTGGTGCCTTCATAGGTAGTCTCCAAAATTTGCCATGCCAATTTACATATGAGAAATCCTGTGAAATTCATCTAGTGAGACACCACAAAATATAGCATTAAGTGCTTTGGTATTAGCATTAGCATTAAGTCCCATTAGGTCCATTCCGTCCATTTTAGTCCATTTTGGTCAATTCGATCCATTTTTATATCTCTCTCTTAGAGTAGAAGAGAGTGCCTCTATATGTTATTAAGTCCTAGATGTTAGATCTAGTTTGTAAAGCTAAAATTTCATACTATAAAAGTCCTTAACAAAAAGATGCTATAAAGTAATCTACATATTTTTTTCCTTTCATTTAGAATTTAATTTAATTTTTTTTTTTTACCATAAGTTGAAGACTTGGCTTTTGTTTATTTTTGTGAGATGTTATGTCATACCTTAAGGCAACCATTTTTTTTTGCCTATGACCTTGTTATCTAAATGTTAGTCTATCTCTCTCAAAAGGCTAAATCTTTTGTTTTTTTCAATTATTTGGGTGATTATTTTTTTTTTTCTACTAATAGAGTAGAATCACCCTCAAAAGCTGTTGGTCGGTAAATGATTTTATTTTATTTTTGTTAATATTGTTGATAGTAATCTGTTTAGATGTTGAACTATGTGGTTTTGATGAGGTTTTTTTGTGTGGATCCTTTTAGATGAAGAAATTTGTGGTGTTTGGTGGGAAAAGTATTCAGAGTAGTTGCTTTTAAAGTATTCTATAGTGGCCTTAATCAGACAAAAACAATAATTAGTTAAACAAAAATAATCGGAAGTGACATATTTTGGTTTTTGCAATTGGATTTTTATTAATTATTTAAAAAAAAAAATATAATGTTGCATATAGAAGATTTTGTGTTTTTATATAGGCATGGAAACACAAATATAATTTGTATTGATTGAATAGTGAATACAATTCTTTGTTTTTTGATCCTTTTAATAAGGTAGAATCTTCTGATTCTATCTTCTTTGTAATCTTGACTCTCACACGGAATCTTCTTCACTTTGGTTGGAAGATGGATCGAACAATCTTCACAATGAATTTCTAGCTTTGAGCTTGTTAGAGATTTGTTGTTCTTCAAGTTCTTTGAAGATTCTTTGAATTTGAAGGATTTTGGGTTGAAGTTCCTCGGGGCTTTAGAGGTTTGATTCATTGAACTTCAATGATTGAGAGCTTTTTGAAGTTTATGGAGGCTTTTGATCTTGATTCCAATAGAACTTCAAATCTTGGAAGAAGGATTCAAATTAATTTCTTTGAATGTTCATTGGGCGTTCTTGGCAGAATTTCTCCAGAGTTTTGATGTCTTCAAAAGTTTATGGAGAATGAGAGGGGGTGTCCTCTATATATAATGGTTTTAGAGGATAAGTCTCATTTTGAATTGATCTCTTGAAGATAAGTTGTAGACTCTGATTGATTTAAAAGAGTCTCACCAAAACTTGTTGCTTATAGATAATTATCTCTATTTATCTATTTTGATATAGTTTCTACTTTAATAAAGATAATAATCAACAAAGAGTCTCACCATAATTTGTTACTTGTAGACAATTATCTTTATCTTATTTATTTATTTTAATAAAGATAATTATCCATCAATTATAATAGAAAATTTATCTTTATTTTGTGGATCAAATGACATGACAAATTTTAATTTGCTAATGTGATATCATCTTAGATGACACGTGTCGTGATTTGATTTAATTAATTTAATGATGCATAAATTTGGAATTTGTCACCAAATTTTAATGTGGCATATTATAATTAGCTTAATTAATGTTTTGCCTCCTACAAGGTACATTCTAATTTGGTAGATATTTACAAGTTTATCAAGATAAAGCAATGTATTCAATAAGAAATGTCATGATCATACTTTTGTATACTCCGTAAGAGATAGTGCTATAATAGTTAAAAACTTAACTCACAGGACACGTACAAATTACAAGACATAATGAACACAAAGCTTATTTTCAAAGATAGTAAAAAAAAAAAAAAAAAAAAAAAAAAAAATCACATCTCACAGGACAAATATAGCTTATTATTTGATAATTCGATAAATTATCAAAAACCACTTTCCAAATAACTTTTAATTTTCCAATGGCTGGCTCTCGTATGCTCACCTGAAAATAAAATAGCCTATTATTACATCATAACAGATATTGATTTATCAAATGATACCAATTCAAATTATGCATATACTTGAGCATGTAGGCGTGGAGTGAGATGGACTTCAAGTGGGGTGGCTTTTTGGTTGGTAAGCCCGACTTTCTCTGTCATGTCCATAGGTTTATTCAAAGGGCTTGCAATTTCAAAATTATGCAACAAGGTAGCAAGTGTGAGTTGTGTAACTTGTAGGGAAAATGAAATGCTAGGGCACATTCTTCTACCACTACGAAATGGTATCAATGAAAATTATTGCCCCTAATGTCAACATGCTTATGGGTTGTAAGAAATCTTTCTGGCTGAAATTCACTAGGATTTTCCCACACGTTTGGGTCTCGTTGGAGTTTCGGAAGATTAACAAGGAGTCTTGTGCTTGCTGGAATGTGGTAGCCTACTAAATTACAGTCTTCCATAGACTCGTGTGGCACTAAAAATGGTGTAGGAGGATGTAAACGCATTGTTTCTTTGGGGATAGCCTGAAGATAGACCAAATTTTTTAGGTCTGATTCCTTCACTTGCCTTTCTCTACCAATCTGGATGTCTAATTCTTCTTGGGCTTTCTTTAAGGCTTCACGATTGTTGAGAACTAAAGCAAGGGCCCATGTCAATGTTATTGTTGATGTGTCTGAACCCGCTACAATAAGGGTTTGCCAACGTGACATAACATAAAATGGAGGATTAGATGGTCAGCTAAGGTTTTAAGCTTTTTGACCTTGGACCAATTATCAAATTTAGTAGTTGCAAGATTTAGATTACATTAATAATCCTAAATATGTAGGCGTCAAGGGCTTTTATATTATAGGCGTATGCTATTAGGCTGAACCATGTAAACTTTTATGTGCACTCTTTCTTTTATGCTTCTATTCATCATTCAATTATCACTCATAATCATGCAACAATTTTTAAAGTATCAATAACAAATAGTAATAATGGCAATATTCAATATATGTAGAATTGTAGCAAATGCGATTTTGGTAGTGTATATATGTAGCTGAATTAATAGGATTATGAAAAACTTACCATGCTTATAGCCTTAACTATTGTATCTACATCATAACCAAAAGTCTCATCATTGTCAGTGACAGTGGATAGCAATACATCCATAAAATCTTGGTGTTCCTTTGCTCCACCACACAACTTCTTCTGCTTATGTTCTTCTAGCCATCCTCTAGCTATATGATCCAATTCTTTTGCTGTCTTCTTCATAGCTTTCTCGTACCCTCCTATGTCCAACCACCTTAGATAAGGAAGTGCATCTGATACCACAAATGTTCCACTCAAATTGAAAAACTCTCTCTATGCCATTCGACATTGATCATTCCCTTCATTCTCATCCTTGGTCGTAACCCCACCAAATTGCTTCCCTACAACCATCCTACATATTACGTTTAAGACTGTGTACCCAAATCATCTCTCCATCTCCGGTAACACCTTCTTGTTATTGCCCAATAGCTTATATATCTCTTTTATAGAATCGTTTACCTCGACATCCGGAATGTGTTTGAGTGTCTTAAGGCGGTGGTTTGAGAGAACCTCTAGCGTGGCTATTTTTCTCACTTGGCACTAGAAGGGACCATAAGGGCTGAACCCAATCATGGCATAGTTGTAGCCCAAGACTTCTAGAGCTACACCTTTTGGGCAGTTCGCAAAGACTTTGTCATTGGTGGTAAAACACTTTTTAGCTATCTCCCAACTACTTACTACTAGGGTTCTATGCACCCCCAACCAGATTGCGAATATTGGTCCATGCTTATCAGCCATGTTACCCAAGGTTATATGGGGTGGTTGTGGCCCCCCTAACAGGTGGAGGTGACCAATCAAAGGCCACGCTCTGCTAGCATCAGGTGGAACTCTCTTTTTACTAGTAGTACTTTGAATTCTTTTTGATATTCATAATAGAAAGAATATAAACATGAAAATGGTGAATATGCTGACCATAGAAGTAGTGAAGAATGGGTAGGAGAATAGCATGGTGTCTGTTTTTGGTTAGTAATGGTGGTTTTGTGGTGAAATATATTTATAGCCCAAACTTTAACAGGGAGTGGATCTTTATATATATATATATATATATATTTTTATTATTTATATTTATATTGGAATGTCATTTTATATCTGATATCTCACGTTCCCAATAGGGCTGGTTGAAGACAAGCAAGTGATGCAATACAATCGCTCCAAAATAAAAGAAAGCCTCACTTATGTATCTCTCTCTCTCTCTCTCTCTCTCTCTCTCTCTCTCTCTATATGTATATAAATTTTTTTTAATTTAAGAAAAAATATATTAAATTATTTTATTAATCAATAGAATACATTAAAAAAGCCTCATTGAATCATAAAATGTAAAAGATTAAAAGAAATAAAAAACAAAAATAACCAAAATTTGGCTAAAATATTAATCATAGGATACAAAATCATTAATTCATTTTCGAAATTTGTTAAAATCAAAATAAATACCAGACAAATTTATTAATAATACAATGTAAATGTCTTGAAATATACAATGTTAAAATCATTAATTCATTTTTGATATTTTCTTACCTAATCTATCAGTATCAATCAGATAGGTGTTGTATATCTTATCTTATCTAGTTGTACGTCTAATGTTCTCATAACTTAAAAAAGACCCAAAAAACACAAACAAAAGCTTGAAACTCCTTTTCCTCAACATTATATGCTCTAATATCCTTTTATTATATTTCCATCCAAATGAATCATTTAGGTAGATTTGAAATTGTTTCTCATTAAAAAAAAAAAAAGAGAAGAAGGTAGATTTGAATTTTGCCTACCAAATAACTAAAGGTCATTTTATATATATATATATATATATATATATGTATGTATGTATGTATGTATGTATGTATGAATGTAAAGGAACAAATCTCTCCCTTAGAAGAAGGTATTGTTTGCTTTGGGAATGGGCCGAGGAGGCCGATGCCACCCGCACGGATTTGCTCAATTCCTGTAGTAGTGGTACACTCATCCTTGGGCCAAAGGCTTATAAGGCATGGGTGGGAAGCGTCTCTCCCCGATATGAGATTAAGAAAATCTGTGCGGGTGCCATCGGCTTTCTCGGCCTATTCCCAAAGCAGACAATACTTTCTTCTAAGGGATAGATTCGTTCCTCCATATATATATATATATATATATATATATATATAATGACCTTTAGTTATTTGGTAGGCAAAATTCAAATCTACCTTCTTTTTTTTTTTTTTAATGAGAAACAATTTCAAATCTACCTAAATGATTCATTTGGATGGAAATATAATAAAAAGATATTAGACCATATAATGTTGAGGATAAGGAGTTTCAAGCTTTTGTTTGTGTATTTTGGGTCTTTTTTAATTTATGAGAATATTAGACGTACAACTAGATAAGATGAGATATACAACACCTATCTGACTGATATTGATAGATTAGGTAAGAAAATATCTCCTCAGTTTTTTCCTCTTTTGTCATTTTTCATTATTTTCTTCACCATTATTAGATGGTGAAAAGCACAATTGATTGTCCATAGAAAATCTTGACGATAATATTGTGATTGCTATGCTAGTATATCGTAAAAAAAAAAAAAAAAAAAAATTTCTATGGACAACACAGTAGAAAGGATTCTAAGATAAAGAGCAATTAAATTAGTCTCTCTAATATATATATATATATATATATATATATATATATATTTATATATATATATATATATTTATATATTTGGTTTCCAGATAGAAATTTATTTATTTTTTGTATTTTAGTCAATCACTTTTTAAACACTCGTATCATATTCATTATTCTATACTTTATTTTTTCACTTTAGTAAAATATTTTTTTTATGTATTTTATCTATTAATTTTTTCTTACTTTTCAAATTACCGCTTTTCTTTATTTCAGTTATCAAAACATAAAAAAAAAAAAAAAAAAAAATAATTGGTATCATTTTTCTACTTTAGAAACAGCTAGCAAGAGACCCCAATGTGATTGCATGAAGTCCCAAGCATGATAACGTCAATCACAGTCATAAATTTTGCTTTACATATGATTTTTTTTTTTTTTTCGTTTGTGATTTTCTACTACCACTGAGGAGATAGGTATATAAGAGTAGATAAATTATGTTAAAGATTTTTTTAAGTGTATTGGTTTAGAAATTATTTTAAAAAATATTTTATGAGAAAATAAAATAATAATTAATTTTATTGACAATTTTTTATATTTTTTATAAAAAATTATATAAATAATTTTTTAACAATCACTCTAAGAAAATCTATTACCTCGGCACAAATTACTAGCTCCTAAAATCATCTTTGATATTTTAACACGATTCAATCATCTTTGTTTTTTCATTTTGAATTTTTTCTAAACCTTTGGACGTTGTGCAGACCTACCAATCAGGCATGGTTTCAGTGAGAGTCAGGTCAAAGTAACTAATCACTATATATATGTATCTTTTCAAACAAATGATGATAGATACTATGGGGTCTGCACTGATCGCCGGCCCTACTGAAGTCCATACAAATATCTAGGAATCCATTTTCGTTTTTCTTTCTTTTGTTTGAAACAATCTCTAGTACTTTACTGAGTTATCTTCTTGTTCTGTATAAATATTATTCCATGATATATCATTTTCTTTCTAATAGACATTTGTGGCTTATATTTAAATGACAGTGTTTTGCCTCTGGTTAGATACCTGTCAATTTATTCTCTCCCTCTTGATTGTGTATACGTGTGTGTTTGTTTCTAAAAAAAAGATATATGTCAAATTTTTTTTCTTTCCCTTTTTAATGAAAGGAAACAAAATTATTAACCCGCGAGGGGAAGAAAGAAAACATAATCAACAATTTAATTACCGTAAAATAGCAAAGGAGGGCCCACCAAAGACTAGGAGAGCACAACCATTTTATGTATAGTTTTGAGTGCAACTTCTGAGTGGTAGATATCATGTGTGTGTGTGTATATATATATGGACCATCACTAATATTATTTTTAATTTTACCACTCATAATTTGTCACTTTGGCAAGTTGTAAAAAAAAATTGTCTTCAAATTTATTCTTTCGACAAAAGTGAGAGGGCTATGCCCTAAATCAAAAAAACATGTAATTCATGTAAACACAATGAATATATATCTCGCATGTTAAAAAGAATGTTATATTATATGTTGATGTTTCGTGATTGGCAAATTCCGTGACATTATAATTTGAATCAAGTTTGTAATGTGATAAGTTCAAATTGAAATGTCCAATATGCAACTTGAAGAAGACAATTATTAAGGAATTTGACTACCCTACAATTAACTAATGAATCCAAAACGGCCATCAAAAATGGAATATAACACAAAGAAGAGACAGGGAGAGATACCTTGGAGGTCAAATTCATAAGATATTTTATTAAAAATATGTCTTTAAATGATTAAATTTACAATATTCTAATAGTTTAAACTTTATCTACAATCAGTAATTTAACATCAATGGGTAAAACTTGCAAAACGAGCATGTAGTTTAGAAGGGAATAAGCTTCCTATAGGGTGATTGAGTTTAGGAGACAATTATTCCTGTGACCCCTTGCTCTGCTCTGCCGTTGATTTTAAAAAACAAAAACAAAACTTTTTCTTCTTTTTTTTTTTTTTTTTTTTTTTTTTGAGAAAAATCTTCTTAGTTTGTGTTAGATTATGTTACAACATATTGTATGGTAGTGCTAACTTAATTTAATTGAAAAACAACACGATCACAGTTAATTATTTTTTCGAGCATAAAATGTGAAGCCCAAGATTCGACATTTTATGGTATATAGAAATTTCAATTTCTTATGAGAAAATTTCTCTTTGGAGGATGAGATTGACAAAATTCAAATCTATTTATGTCTGAATAACCCAACATAATGAAGGTGAAGAGATAACCATTTTCCATCAATTATTAGGCATTGTTATTTCCATTTCACAATAGCGAACTCATAGTGTCCTACAAAATGGCACGCCTAGTAACAAAGTACAGACAAATCATGGCAAATTTTGATAAAATCACAATTCTTAAACATGCACATGAATTATATTAGACAATCTTTAATCCATAAAGCTTGGAAGGTGTAGGCGAGGTTTGATGAGAACTTCAAGTGGGGTGGCTTTGTTGTTTGTGAGACCAATTGTCTCAGTCATATCAACCTTTGCATCCAAGGGAGTTGAGATATCATACATGTGTAGAAAACTAGCCAATGCTAAGTGAACCATTTGAAGTGCAAAAGATATTCCAGGACATACTCTTCTACCACTTCCAAATGGGAGCAATTCGAAATTTTGACCCCTAACATCAACATTCTTGTGGGTGGTGAGAAATCTTTCGGGCTTGAACTCTAATGGGTCTGACCATATGCGTGGATCTGTTTGGATTTTCCATACGTTTATGATTAATCGAGTGCCTTTTGGAACATGGTAACCACCTATAATGCAATTCTCAGTGAATTCACGTGGTGCTGCTAGTCGACCTGCGGGATACAAACGGAATGTCTCTTTAACTATGGCTTGGAGATAGACCAGCTTACTGATGTCTGATTCGTTTACAATTCTTTCCTTGCCCACTTGGACATCAAGCTCATCTTGGGCCTTCTTCAACACATGGCGGTTGTTAAGCAATAACGCTATTATCCAAGTTAGAGTAACTGAGCTAGTGTCACTACCTCCAGCAATCATACTCTGCAAAGTGCATACCTTTTGTTAGAATGCAACTCTAAAGCAAAAAATCCTATGTTCTGGAGCTTTAGCTTGTAAAGGAAAAGCAAACAAGCATAATTATATATACAAGGCAATACAGAATACTGTAACAGTGTAACACGGCAAATTGTTACATTGAAGTATTGTTACATTGAAGTAAGACATTACATGGTTGGATTTTACTACATATATATATATATATATATATATAGTGATATTTGCAATACACTTCGTTTTTTAAAGTGCAAGACCTAAAAAAAAAAATTCATCCACTATTTAAGAAAATGTCGTATATTATCACGTAAAGGTTTTCTGACGAAACAAACAGAGTATAAATGATTAATCATTTGTAAGGATGGGTAAAGGATTGGGCTACCTAGCACCTTGCATTGGCTTAAAATGCAAGTTTTTTTTTTACTATTTAATTAATTTTTGCTATTATTAATGGATCTCATTACATTTTTTAGTACTATATATGAGTTACACAATACCATATCAACTACCTTTGAAATAAATGATTACCAAAAGACACCTAAGTCTAAAAAAGTCAGTTTTGAGATGATTAGGGTCCGTTTGGTACATGTGTTTAAACATATGTTTTCAGTTTTTAAACAACATTACACGTATTTTCAAACGTTTTTTTACCTGCACGTATTTTCAAAAAAATTAAAAACTGTTGTTTAAACCATGTTCTAGCCCTTATTTTTGGTATGCCCTGCATTTGAGAGCCACCTTGCTTGGAACATGTTCAAGCAAGGCCCCTTGAGCAAAACTCCATGAAGAAGTGAAGAGAGAGAACGTACCAAACATGTGGCTTTGTTGATTGTATCAGCATCGTAACCTTCAAGCTCAGCACCATCAAGGACAGAGAGCATTATATCCATGAAATCTTCCTCCCCTTTATTCTCAGATGAAACTCTTTTTCGCTTATGCTCTTCCAACCATTCCCCAAGAATTCCATCCAATTCCTTCGCAGTTTTCTTCATGGCCTTTTCATGTCCACCCAAATCTAACCACCCAAGAAAAGGAATAGCATCGGACACCACAAACAACCCCAAAAGATGAAAGAAGTCCCCCAAGGCCTTTTGGCAACGCCGAGCCACTTCTTCATTAACCCCATCACTAGCACCAAAGTAACTCTTTCCAGCAATCATCCTAAGAATCACGTTGAGGTTCATATCCCCAAACCATTGCTTCAACTCCACCAAAATCAAGCCTAGCCCATTCTTTTTCTTGATCCAAAGTTTGTATAAATCTTTTATATCATTCTTAACTTCAGAGACTCTAATGTGGGAAAGCATCTCAAGCCGGCGATTAGATAATAGCTCTAAAGTGGTTATTTTACGCAATTCACGCCAATAGGGACCATGGGGTGCAAAGCCAAACATAACGTAGTTATAGCACAAGTGTTTTATGGCAACTAGTTTAGGCCGTGAGGACACGGCCAAGTCATTGGTGGTGAAGCACTCCTTAGCCATCTCCCAACTACTCAACACCAAAGCAGGGTGCAATCCAAGCTTGATTGTAAAAAGTGGTCCATACTTGTCGGCCATGGCTCCCAAAGTGATGTGGGTAGGCTGAGTTGCTCCCAACAGAGGAAGGTGACCAATTACAGGCCATGCACCAGCAGGAATTGGTGTTGTTTTCGCTAGGCTAAGTCTGGACCTCTTTAGAAGATAGTAGGAGAAAAGAATTATGGCTAAAAGTCCAGCTATGGCAGCAGAATTTAGGGAAGGTGGAAGAAAATCCATTTTAGGCTAAGGTTGCAGGGACTCCTCTGGATACCTTTTGTGAGAATCCTTTATGTTTATATATTCATTGTTGGGTGCATCATAGCCCCATGGGTCCAGCCCACACCTTATCAAAGCTCTAGATAAGCTTGTCTTGCAAGCTTGTAGAAAAGAGACTTGACTTTAGGCATGTGAGACACGCCGGTTTTTGGCTGAAGCAAAATTTTTGTGTTGGAGTGTGAGATACAGACCATGTTGTTACGTGGCTTTTAATTTGGTCAAAAGAATTAACCAAGTCCTAGTACTAATAGGACTATGCTTTGCCTCTGTTTCAAACACTTTCACTTCCTTTTTCACTACCTTTCCCATGTGACCCTGCCAAAAGAAAGAAAAAAGAGAAACCCACATATTGTGTGGCAAAATATTCATTGGAATATGCTGAGTGGGTGATGATGCAGTGTGTTGAATGGGTGGACACTTTTCAACCCATATAGACATGTGTCCTTCTGACACAACCCTTTTGAAAGAGGATCCCTACATGCATAAAGTCATGGAAGTACTGTACCTCTATGAATATGATGGACACATCAAACCAATGTTCAATGTTGTCTTCCTGTTTTAATGGCTGGGAATTCATGTTCAATGTGTGGCATTTTTATGATACTCGATTTTCTTAAACTCGAGTTTCATGTTAAACTTGAGTGTAAAAAAAGTGGTACATTGCTAAATATTTCTTAAATAGTGACAAAACACTAATAATTTTGAAAAATATTGGTATTTGGCTATTTTTGCCTCTTTTTTTTTTTGTGTATTGGAGTTTGGGTTTTATGAGAGTATTTTGGTACCACCTTAGTAATCTCATTTTTTTGTTAGTGAAACTTTTTCTTTGACACTGCCCGTGGACGAAGGCCAAAAGCCGAACCACGTAAATCTTTGTGTTCTCAACAGATATGTACATTTCCTCTATTCTCAACAAATTGGTACTAAAGCTTCCGCTTTTACAACAAACCAAAATATTGAGAGCAAGACACAGAGAGTTTTGAGAGGTGTATTTTGAAAGAAAAAGAGAAAAAACAGTGAGAGCATGTGAGAGTGAAAAAGAATATTAAGACATTTTTTTTTATATATATATCTCAAGCTATGCTCATGCTACATAAGGAAGATAAATTTCTGAAGTTCTCTTGGATGTTTTTGGGTGCTACAATTATAGAGAGTTGAAGAGTTCAAAGGGAAGATCTTTGCTATTAGTTTTGTGGCGAGATTGTATTTTGCTCATTGAGATTTATTTATTGTATATCCAATTTATTGTGGACTAAAGTTTGGCAGATTTGTAATTCCTATTTCATAGTGGATATTTTTCGGAGCTGCCCATGGTTTTTTCCTTAACAACGAAGAGTTTTCCACATAAAATTTGGTGTTTTTACGTGATTGTGTTTCTATTGATGCTTGTTGAAATTTTTGTTCCCATATATATTGTTATTGCTTAGTAATCATTTATTTTAATTCAAACGTAAACATGGAGGGGATTTAGGATTTTTCTTTAACATAAAGTGTTAGGTTCTAAGGAATTAGGAACTAATGTATTAGAACTTCATTTTGTAATGTTGGCAAACCATGATCAAAACGTTTTTAGTCTTGTTTAGACTTGCTCAAAATGTATTTATATGTAAAGTTGGAATCGAGTGTTCTACAAGATTTACTGTGTAAATCTGCCTAGCTCGATCGATTGAGAATTAGACTCGACTGATCGAAAGTCTTGCAAATTGATTTTCTGCTGAATTTTCCAACTCAGCCCAAGCTCGGTTTGAAGTGTAAGGTTTTATGTTTTGCCCTAGGTATAAAAGGAAAAACCCTAGCCACATTTTCAGATGGCTCTTAATGCTGTGTGTGTGAATCTTTTGTGAGATCTAGAGGTGTTTGCCTTCACATACACTTTGGGTTTCCAATATCAATATTGATGTCAAGAGTTTGGTGATCAATTCAGTTGCCGATTCAAGAGCTTAAAGATATACAAGCGGGAGTACTTGTGCTTGCTGAGAATTCAAGAAAGAAGTAGTCTGTGGACTCGTAGCTGTCACGTGGTCGTGGTAGTAAGTTTCCTATTCGAGGTAGCAATAGGATGTTAGTGGTCTAAGTCGCTATTGTGTAAACTTCAATTCTTTCATAGTGAATTTGTTTTACCTAGAGGATAGCTAGGTTAAATCCTCCCCAGGTTTTTTACTGGTTTGGTTTTCCTGGATCATCATATAATTGTGTTCTTTATATTTCTGCTGCTTTGCATGATATGATTTATTTGTGTTAATCTAGATCTACATAATTTACCTAAGTTAATCACTTGGCTAAATAACTAGGTTAATCTGGTTGTGTTTTAAGGGGTCTAAAAACGTATAAGTGGTATCAGAGCAGGTTGCTCTTTTGTTGTAAATCTTTTGATCTAAGAGTTGATCCTTGACTCCGGTTGTCATGGAACACGAACACTCTCTTGTTATTCCACCTCACTTTGATGGGAATAATTATGCTTATTGGAAATTAAGGATGAAAACATTCCTGAAATCTATTGATGAGAGAGTTTGGAACTCTGTTGAATACGGATGGGAGAAGCCCACTACTCCTGTGAGTGAGTGGCAAACTTCTCAAAAAGAAGTAGTCGCTTTTAATAACAAAGCTATGAATGCTATTTTTAAGGCTGTTTCTATGGAGGAATTTAAGAGAATCTCTAATATTGAAGTTGCTCATACTGCTTGGAATATCCTCCAGACTGTGCCTGAAGGCACAAAGGCAGTTAGAATTAATAAGTTGCAGCAATTAACTATTAGATTTTAAAGCATTAGGATGCCTGATGATGAATCTTTTGATGAATTCCATGTTAAACTTAATGATATTGTTAATTTTGCATATAATTTGGGTGAAATCTATGATCAACCTAAAATTATTAGGAAGATTCTTAGATCTTTAACTAAGGATTTTAGACCCAAAGTGACTGTCATCACTGACAGCAAGGATGTGGACTCCATCCCTGTTGATGAACTTGTAGGATCTCTTCAATCCTCTGAGTTGGACCTACTTAAGATTAGCAAATCCAAATCAATGACTCTTTAAGTCTGTTGATGATGTTGATGTAAGTGGATTTGATGATGAGCTCTCTGCTATAAAGATTGCCTATCTTGCCAAGAACTTTAGAAACTTTCTTAGGAACACTGTTGAACCTAGAAATTTTAAGAAGAATGATCTCACTAAGGTTAATAACACTGAAAAACCTAAAGAAAAAGTAGGTTAACCTTCTAATAATTTTATGGGGCAACAATGTTTTGGGTGTCAAGGGTATGGTCATGTTAAATTTGAATGTCCTACATACTTGAGGTCTAAGGGTAAGGCTATGGCTGTAACCCTTAGTGATGATGAAGTTTCTGATGATGAGTCTGGTTGTGATGAGGATGGAAACTTCATTGCTTTCACTGCTACTGCTGTAGTCAATGAAAGTGTGGCTGTTGAAGAGAACCCTTCTTATGGAGAACTCTCTGAGGATGCAGATTAGCAAGAAGCCTATAATAAAATTTGCAGAGTTGCTGCAAAGGATGCTATAAGTGTTGATTTAGGCTTAAAGAAAATTGCTTCGCTTGAACTTGATAAGAAAAATCTACTTGTGAAACTGTTTGATGCTAATGAACTTTTGAATAATGTGAAGACTGAGAACATGCTTTTGCTTGATAAAGTTAAGAATTTTGAACTTGAATTATCTGTTGCTAAAGAATAAACTAATAGGTCTGCAAGCTCCAAACTTAATCACATGCTGAGTGTTTAAAAGTCTCCATCTAACTAAACTAGTTTAGGTTTTGTAGAAAGCATCTCTGTGCTTGAAATCCATTCCACAAACTTTGTTCCTTTTTCTGAACCCCCTATGAGTGAGATTGTCAAACCGAATAAAGTTACACCTTCTAGGAAGATTAGGGTTGATCTTCAAGAGTCTAAACCTAAGACTTCTAAATCTTCTAAGGGCAAGTTGCAAGATAAGCCACTATGGGTTTGTCATTTTTGTGAAAATTCTGGGCACATACGTCCAAACTGTTTCAAGTTGCAAGCTGCTAAGTGAGCAAACAAGCCAAAAGTACCGTGCCTCAAGCACAAGATCCTATGGTACTTATTGGTGAATTGATAAAGGCTCTAAACCTTTATTCCAATCTTGGAGTCAGTAATCATTCTAATGTGAATAAGAACTCCAATGCTAAGGTTGCATCTAAAAAGTTTTGGATGCAAAAGGCTTAATCTAAGAGTCCTTCTAAGATGGTTCTTGTGCTTAATCGCTCTACTCTTTGTGACCATTCTTTCTTGTTTTTGTTTTCTTTGCATTTCTAGGATTTGCATTACATAACATTCATGCATTTTATTCTAGGTTTTTTTTTTTTTTTTAATTGGGGGGGGGGGGGGGAAGAAAAAGTGAAGCTTTTGCATTATTTTTCTTGAATTTGAAATCAAGGTTGGGCAATTTATTTTTACATAACATGTTTATGTACCTTGTTTAGCTTGGATGAGCTTTTTTATTGCACTTTACTAGTTTGAGCTTTGTAGTGCATGTTGTGTGGGAAGATGTTTATAGTTTTTGATCACATGATCTTGATCTTGAAGTCAAATGTCTTTGATTGTCAGACTTGAACTTATTGAGAAAGGTATAAATAACCATCTCACCACTGTTTACTAGCCAATTATAAACACCTTAGTGCATATCATAAAATTTTGTGCTCGAGATAGCGCAGCACATGCACAAAAAGAACATAAGGTGTAGCCTCGGTTTAAATACTAAAATTGGTGTGTATATTATTGGACTATAATAACTTCAAATTCAAATAAAATTGGTGTGTACATTATCCGAACTATTCTAATAAGTTTCTAATCAAATAAAATTGGTGTGTATATTATGAGGCAACTCAAGAAACTTAAGTGATTGCAAGCTTTTATTCTAGGAGATGTGAGAGTTATATGATGTGACTCTTTAGCTGATAGTCTCTTTCAAGTTTATGTGATGAATTTAGTAGAAATTGTGCTTGATTTCTATTTACATATCACCTCACATGTATCTCAAGCTTTTGCTAGTTGCACACATTACACAAGTTTCTCTTTGCTAAACTTTGTACATGTTATTATGTGTGAGTTTGGTTTGACCAACCAAGTTTGAAAATTCGTTGAGTTTTATGCAAAACATGTTTATTCTTGAGAATATAAAGAGAATTGATTGAAAATCTTAATTTTGGGAAAACTGGGATCAAAACAAGTGTCTTTGAAAAGCATTTCATCTTATACTCATGCATTTTATGCTTTATAGATTAAAGACTATCTAATATAATTCATGTGCAGGTCTAAGAATTGTAATTTGATCAAAATTTGCCATGATTTGTCTGTACTTTGTTACTGGGCGTGCCATTTTGCAGGACACTATGAGTTTGCTATTGTGAAATGGAAATAAAAATGCCTAATAATTGAGGGAAAATGGTTATTTCTCCACCTTCATTATGTTGGATTAGTCAGACATAAATAAATTTGAATTTTGTCAATCTCATCCTCCAAAGAGAAATTTTGCCATAAGAAATTAAAATTCTATATACCATAAAATGTCGAATCTTGGGCTTCACATTTTATTCACGATAAAATAATTAACTGTGATTGTGTTGTTTTTCAATTAAATTAAGTTAGCATTACCATACAATATGTTGTAACATAATCTGTTAGGTTCTAAAAGTTTAGAACAATTGGCAAATCGTGAACATAAACTTGTCTAAATATAGATCCTAGAGTCTATAGGTATTATTAGACAATGTTCAAGGTGATTCAAGTCAAGATTCAAGAACATATTAGCTGCAAAAAGAAGATTTTAGAAACTGCCTAGTTCGATCGATCGAAAGATAGGCTTAACCGATTGAAAGTCGTATTTGCAGAATTTTAATTAAGCCCAAACAGCAGTTCAAGCCCATTAAGGATTAAGGTTTCAGATCTACTTCTCCCAATATATAAAGGAAACCCTAAGTACGTTTTTTATAAGGCTTTTCAGAGAGAGAAGAGTATGCCTCTTTTGTATTTAGGGTTTTATAACCAAAAGCTCTCTCATATCTTTTACCGATGCTATTCCTTGAAGAATCTCAAGATCCGGTATTGTAGAAGTTGCTGCCTTCTCTAGTCATTAAAGATGTTGATGATGTAAACCTTCAAGAGTGGTCTTGGAGTCACAAATAGGAGAGTTTGTGTTGCTAAACCTTTGAGTGGGATCTCAAAGTCACAAACGTTGGTGTTTGTGTTTTGCAAAGGCCAAAGAAAGAAGTAGTCTGTGGACTCGGAGCTATCATAGAGTCGTGGTAGTAATTTTTCTACTCGAGGTAGCAATAGAATGTTAGTGATCTAAGTCGCTATTATGTAAACTTCAATTCTTTCATAGTGGATTTGCTGTTTTACCTTGAAGATAGCTAGGTTAAATCCTCCCTAGGTTTTTTACCGATTTGGTTTTCCTAGGTTATCATATCGTTGTGTTATTTAATTTTCCGCTGCTTTGCATGATATGATGTATTTGTGTTAACCTAGATTTGATAATTTGACTAAGTAATAACTTGGTTAATTAACTAGGTTAATCTGGTTGTGTTTAAGGGGTCTAAAAACTTTACATAATCTAACATAAACAAGAAGAATTTTCTCCAAAAAAAAAATGAAAAATGAAAAAGTTTTGTTTTTGTTTTTGTTTTTTGAAATCAACGGCAGAGCAGAGCAGGGGTCGCAAGAATAATTGCCTCCTAAACTCAATCACCCTACAGGAAGCTCATTCCCTTCTAAACTACATGCTTGTGTTGCAAGTTTTACCCCATTGAGAGCATCCACAGTAGTGGAGCTAAATTTTTAGCAATTTAGCTCTACCAAAAGTTACTTTATCTATTTTAGCTTTCAACACAATAAAATAATATAAATATCACAATAAAATAATACATTCCCTACAATAAAATAATATATCCCACTACCCAAAAAAATTCACAACACCAACCACAACCACCTCTACCATCAGCCACAGCCACAAACACACCCACCATTGCCGCTGCCGCCATCGCCAACACCACCACCAGTAGTCCACAACAAGGAAAAAAAAAAAAAAAAACCACCAAAGAAACCCACGAAATCCAGAACAGATCGGCGGTGAGATGGAGAACCAGCACTCACCACCACCACCAGCAGTCCACAACAAGAAAAAAAAAAAAAAAAAACCCGCGAAATCCAGAACAAATCGGCGGTGAGATGGAGAACTGGGCGGTGCCAGTGGAGCTTGGATCGACGATGAAGGCGGTGCCGGTGGAGCTTGGATCGATGATGAAGGCGGTGTCGGGGGAGCTTGGATCGACGATGAAGCTTAGGCCGGCGGTGAAGATGAACCCAGAACAGTGAGATGAGAGATGAGAGCTTTGGAGTTTTGTCTGAGAGAGTGTGAGGCGGATGGGAGGAATAAAAGAAATGAGAAAAAATTAAGGAATAAAGGATATTTTATTGGGAACGGAATAAAAAATTACTTTTTAGTTTTTGATGTCTGTTATAGTGCACATCTAAAGATAGATGTGCACTGTAGCCGTTTAGTTAAAAATTATAGAAATGATTCCACTGCTGTGGGTCATTTTTGTTATATCAGTGGAGCTAAAATAGCAATATAGCTATTTAGCTCCACTACTGCAAATGCTCTAACAGGAGAGAGTATGTTAAATTACTGATTGTCCTTAAAGTTTAAACTATTAAAATATTGTAAATTTAATTATTTAAACACATACTTTTAATAAAGTATCTTATGAATTTGACCTTCGAAGTATCTCTCCCTGTCTCTCCTTTGTTTTATATTTCAATTTTTATGGCCATTTTGGATTCATTAGTTAATTGTAGGGTAGTCAAATTCCTTGTCTTCGTTAAGTTGCATCTTGGACATTTCAATTTGAACTTATGACCAGATTACAAACTTGATTCATATTATAACGTCATGGAATTTGCCAATCACTAAACATCAACATATAATATAACATTTTTTTTACATGCGAGATATATATTCATTGCTTTCACATAAATTACATGTTCTTTTGATTTAGGGCATAGCCCTCCCACTTTTGTCAAAAGAATAAATTTAGAGATACAATTTTTTCTACAACTTCCTAAAGTGACAGGTTATGAGTAGTGAAATTAAAAATAATATTAGTGATGGTCCATATATACATATGATATCTACCACTCAAAAGTTGCACTCAAAACTACACATGAAATGGCTGTGCTTTCCTAGTCTTCGGTGGGGAATTCGTCCCCTAGTGGGTTAATAATTTTGTTTCCTTTCATTAAGAAGGGAAAGAAAAAAAAAATTTGACATGTATCTTTTTTTAAGAAAAAACACACACTCCACACTCAAGAGGAAGAGAAGAAATTGACAGGTATCTAACCAAAGGCAAAACACTCTGTCATTTAAATAAAAGCCACACAAGTCTGTTAGAATGAAAATGATATATCATGGAATAATATTTATATAGAACAAGAAGATGACTCAGAAAAGTACTAGAGATTGTTTCAAACAAAGAAAGAAAAAACAAAAATGGATGCCCACAATTCCTTGTCTTCGTTAAGTTGCATCTTGGACATTTCAATTTGAACTTATGACCAGATTACAAACTTGATTCATATTATAATGTCATGGAATTTGCCAATCACAAAACATCAACATATAATATAATATTTTTTTTACGTGCGAGATATATATTCATTGCGTTCACATAAATTACATGTTCTTTTGATTTAGGGCATAGCCCTCCCACTTTTGTCAAAAGAATAAATTTAGAGATACAATTTTTCTACAACTTCCTAAAGTGACAGGTTATGAGTGGTGAAATTAAAAATAATATTAGTGATGGTCCATATATACATATGATATCTACCACTCAAAAGTTGCACTCAAAACTACACATAAAATGGCTATGCTTTCCTAGTCTTTGGTGGGGAATTCGTCCCCTAGTGGGTTAATTATTTTGTTTCCTTTCATTAAAAAGGGAAAGAAAAAAAATTTGACATGTATCTTTTTTTAAGAAAAAACACACACTCCACACTCAAGAGGAAGAGAAGAAATTGACAGGTATCTAACCAAAGGCAAAACACTCTGTCATTTAAATAAAAGCCACACAAGTCTGTTAGAATGAAAATGATATATCATGGAATAATATTTATACAGAACAAGAAGATGACTCAGAAAAGTACTAGAGATTGTTTCAAACAAAGAAAGAAAAAACAAAAATGGATGCCCACATACAGTATGGACTTCGTATGGCCGGCAATCAGTGCAGACCCCATAATTTCTGTCATCATTTGTTTCAGAATATATATATATATATATGTGAAGTCGGTGGCTTGAATTCAACATAAACCATGATTGCTTTAAAGTGGCATACAGGACTTAGAGTCTATTTCAAGTGCAAACCTATTTCCTAATTGTTTTAGGACTCTTGTTATTGGATTACTTTTAAACTGATTCCCAATCGGCCTTAGATAAGTTCAACTTGGAATTGGTGTTTTGGACCTCACGTGCTCAAAGAATATTGATTGGTTTGGAATAGTAGCAAAGTAGATATAGAGTTCAACTTAAAGTATTTTGTCTTTGCTTGGAGTAGTAATTTGAACGTTAACATATGGGAAAACAATTCTATTCCTTGAAGGAATTGTATCTTTGCCGACTTAAAATCCTATATAAGCAGTGTGTTGCGGCAATTGAAGTGTGTGAACATAGAGTTTTGGTGTGTGAGAAAAAGAGGCTCTCTCTTAGTTTGGTTATTTGATATTTGTGGGTTGTAATTTGGAATTGTGAGAGAGGTTTTGTTGCTGCTTGGTTTTGGTTCTGCGGTTTGGTGATTTGCTCTCTCTTGGTACATTGCAACTCTTAGATTTGATTTGTGGCTCTCTCTTTGGTTTGTGCACAATTGGTATTTGGAATTCGTATTTGGTATTTGTGAACCTTTGATTCTTTGGTTCGTATTTGGTTCTTTGGTTTTGTATTCGTGAGAGAGAGATATTTCGGTGCATTTGGGATTTGAGTTTGTGAGAGTGCCTCTACACCAAATTGTATTATCCCAAATTTGTTATAGTGAAATTTGTTCGTCGTCACCCGTGGATGTAGGCTATTGCCGAACCATGTAAATTCTTGATGTTTTGTGTCTATTTTTCTTTTGAATTAATTTTCTTGGTTCCTATTGTTTGTTTGGAGATCTTTCTTAAGCTTGAATTATTTTCACGATCAATTTTGGTAATTTGAGCTTCTGCTATTTTACAACAATATAGTGATTAGTTACTTTGACCTGACTCTCAGTGAAACCATGCCTGATTGGTAGGGACTCTCTGCACAGCGTCCAAAGGTTTAGAAAAAATTCAAAATGAAAAAAAAAAAAAAAAAAAAACACACACACACTACACACTCAAGAAGGAGAGAAGAAATTGACAGGTATCTAACCAGAGGCAAAACACTCTGTCATTTAAATATAGGAGAATGTTAACCAGCACCGCCCGGTGCTGTTTAAGTGCAGAAAAGAAAAAAAAAATTGTCAGAAAAAGTAAAAAAAATTTTGAACAATACCTGCAAAACTGAAAAAATGACATGAATTACAAAAAAGACAAAATTTGTGTTAGGAAAAAGTAAAAAAATTCGGTGGTTAACACAACCCTTAAATATAAGCCACAAAAGTCTATTAGAAAGAAAATGATATATCATGGAATAATATTTATACAGAACAAGAAGATGGCTCAGAAAAGTACTAGAGATTGTTTCAAACAAAAGAAAGAAAAAAACAAAAATGGATGCCCACATACAATATGGACTTCGTAGGGCGGGCGATTAGTTAAACAAAAATGGATGCCCATATCATAGAATAATATTTATATAGAACAAGAAGATGACTCAGAAAAGTACTAGAGATTGTTTCAAACAAAAGAAAGAAAAAACAAAAATGGATGCCCACATATAGTATGGACTTTGTTGGGCCGGCGATTAGTGCAGACCCCACAATTTCTATCATCATTTGTTTCAGTATGTGTAGTGATTAGTTACTTTGACCTGACTCTCACTAAAATTAAACCATGCTTGATTGGTAGGGACTCTCTGCACAGTGTCCAAAGGTTTAGAAAATCTTCAAAATGAAAAAACGAAAATGACTGGATCATGTTGAAATATTTGATATTGAGATCCAGTAATTTGTGTCTAGTCAATAGATTTTCTTAGGCCAATTGTTAATAAACTATATTAATTTTTTTTTTTTGATATAATTGTTATGAATAATATAAAAAAAACTGTCAACAAAATTAATTATTTTCTCATTTTCTTATAAAATATTTCTAAAAATAATTTTTAAACCAATGAACTTAGAACATTCTTTAACGTATCCATAAGTAATTTACCTACTCTTATCTGTCTCGTGCAGCAGCTGTAGAAAATCAAAAACAGGGGAAAAAAAAAAAATTCATACGTAAAGCAAGATTTATGATTGTGATTGAAGTTATCATGCTTGGGACTTAATGCAATCACATAGGGGTCTCTTGCTAGCTGTTTCTTAAAGTAGAAAAAAGATACTAATTTTTTATCATTTTTTATTTTTTTATGTTTTAATAACTGAAATAAAGAAAAGCGGTACATTGAAAAGTAAGAAAAAATAATAGTTAAAATAAATAAATAAAAAGTGATGGAGTAAAATATAAAAAATAAATAAATTTTTATCTTTAAACAATATATATATATATATATATATATATTTTTTAGAGAGACTAATTTAATTGCTCTTTATCTTAGAATCCCTTCTATTGTGTTGTCCATTGAAAATCTTGACGATAAGATTGTGATTTCTTATCGTCAAGATTGTGCTAGTATATCATTAAACAATCAATTGTGCTTTTTACCGTCTAATAATGGAGAATAAAATAATGAAAAAAGACAAAGAAGGAAAAACTGAGGAGATATTTTCTTACCTAATGCAATAAAATCACAAACATATTGCTCTAAGTAAAACTCTACTAACAATTTTTTTGAAATTTACAATACTATTTTGATTAAAACTAAATACGAAGATTTTCAAAAGTTTTTTTTTCATTATTTATTTTTATAATTAAATATTATAAATTTTGTTTTCAATAATGATATAGATTACTTGAATTTTTTTAATATAAAAAATAACCTATTTTATTTTTTAAATTCAATTACCTTTTCTTAGTTTATATATGAATTTAAATTTATCTTTGCTTCACACTAGTATAATATTAGTATACTATATAATAAAAGTGTTTTACATGACATGATTGAACCAGCTATTTGGCTCCACCTTTTCCTTTATATTTTCTCTTCTCTGAATTTACATGGCCTTTATTCTCTCATCTCTTTCTCAAGCAAGCTTTGAAATTAAGAAGGTGTCAAATACGTTAGAGTTGAAAGAAAAGGAAAAATACCACATATATCATATACTATATAAAATAGCAGAAGTTTTTTCCTGCAATTAAGGAGGTACTGCCATGTAGAAAAAATAAACCCTTAAAATTCTGCCACGTATAAGTTAAAAAGCGATAAATTATGTTAGTTGTCAATCTACACACCTTTTAAAAGCCTCTCATTATAAATAACAAAAAAATAACCGGTTAAAATTAAAGATACACGGAAATAGAAATAGAGAGGCGATGAGAGAGAGAGAGAGAGAGAGAGAGAGAGAGAGAGAGAGAGAGAGAGAGCGAGGCAACGAGGAAATAGGGAAAGA
Source organism: Lithocarpus polystachyus (assembly GCA_033629205.1). Lineage (NCBI taxonomy): Eukaryota > Viridiplantae > Streptophyta > Magnoliopsida > Fagales > Fagaceae > Lithocarpus > Lithocarpus polystachyus. The sequence continues at coordinate 7,405,786 of CM066163.1, read as the reverse complement.
AGCAGAGAAGGAGAAAAGAAAAAGAAAAAAAGCTTGCGATACGGAGATGAGAAGGATACAGAGTTCGTACGGCCGGCCTGCTATCACCACCATTTTCTCAACACCGTTCGTCCCTCGCCGGACTTAAGCTACCGGAACCGGAACCGGTAACCTAAAGGTGCACGCAAGATTTGAGATACGGACATAGAGAGAGAACTACCACTAGTAAGGTTTTTTTTTTTTTTTTTTTCTTACATCTGGGAATGAAATATGAATTAGTTTTGAGAAATTTGGTTGGATTTATTTGTATTTAGGTATTTAGGTTACATTAGGTAAGTTTTTTTTTTTTTTTTTTCCGTTCTTTCTTAGATATGGGAATGAAATATGAATTAGTTTTGAGAAATTTGGTTGGATTGATATGTATTTAGGTATTTGGGTTACATTAGGTTTTGATTTGATTTTTTTTTTATTCGATTTAGTTTCTCAGTATACTAAAAAATTTTGGGAGTATTTGGATTCAATTAATTTTGTGTTTGATTTTGGTTTAATTTTAGGGTATTTGTAATTGGCTTTGGATAATCAAGGTTTAGAGGCCAAAAGTCCGAGAACGGTAGAGAGAGAGTCGATTAGACACAGGGTGCAGAGAGATCAACCAATTGGAGATTTTTTTGGAAGAAGAGGAAGAATAATCGTTACTGTTAAGTTAATGCGCCATGGATTGAGAGAGGGGCGCCACCACAAGTTTTGTCATCACCGTAAGCCTCCACCCACTATCAGACTTCCAAAATCGCTACGGGTAAAGTTCTTTTTTAAACTAAAAAATTAAGGGTTTTTGGTTTTTATTTGGAGAATCAATTGGGGGTTAATTATGATTTAGATTAGTATTTTAGGTAAGGTTTGGTTTTGATTAAGGGATTTTGGTTAGAAGAAGTTTTGTTTTTAGGGTATTTGGCTTGGCTCAATGTTTTGGGTATTTAGAATTGATTTTGAATATTTGGGTTGCTTTGATTTGGAGCTCACATAAAATGCAGATTTGCTTTGTTACTCAAAGTGCAAACCTTTGACCAATCAAAACTACACTAAAGTTTTATATTAAATTTTAAATTTTTTGTGTTTATTTTTTCTGAATGGTCCCTTTTTTAAAGCCATTGGAACTATGTAGATTAATCTTGAACCACTGTGAGTATTGTTAAGAATGTACCTTCATTTGAAATTGAAATTGAAAAGAGAGAAATAAATTAGAGAAGAAGATAACTATTTGAAGTGGTAATTTTGACCTAACTCTATCCAAGTTGCATTGGCAAGTGTATCTGCTTTATTAATATAGTTGTATTCCTAACTTATTGTAGCGAAACTTAGTACAAATTATATTTGCTATGATTGATTGCACCAGTTTCATTTAACAACTCCTTATGGTGATTGTTAGGAAACATTATCTAGGGCATTAGGTGAACTGCCTATTTCTTAAATTCTTCTCCTACTGCTTTCTTTCTCTGCCACATATCTTTACTTTGTTCATTATATGCATGTACATTTTAAAAGCAAAAGGCTACACCAGTTTTGGGAATCTTAATACGCCATTAAGACCGATGTAAAATAAAGCAGAAAGGCTGCCTTGATTGTTAGTTTTCATGTCAACGCCAGCCTTAAATAGCCAGAACCATAGGCAAACACACCATTAGATCATCGAAACCTCCACCAGGAAAGGTTTTTGGTTTTTTTTTTTTACCCTTTTTAGATTTGGGTAAAATATGACTTAGTTTTGGACATTTTGATGGATTTGTATAGGTTTAGGTATGTGTGTTAGATTTAGTTTTGTTCTGGATTTTGGTCTTCTTGGTTGCTACTGTTGTGGTTCCATGGTTGGTATTGCTTTGTTCATTATATGGCAGCCTTGAAATCTTTTTTTTTTTTTTTCTAATTTGCTGTGGTGTTGTTGTTGTTATTTTATCTTCTTCTTTTTTTTTTCTTATATCTGCATATGGGATTTGATGATCTGCGTATGTAATTACATTTTTTGAATTTTATAGGCCTTGAAGTTTGAATGAAAATGAGCTTAATAATCTCATATTGAATTCATTATATCATTTTTTATTTTATTTTATAGGCTGAGCAGGCATCTATTCTTTGATGATAACTTTATATTATCCAACCAACTAATGTGAATGCTCTTAGGGTGTGTATGTGTGTATGTATTTATATCTATCATACACACATTGAATCCCTATATTTACTTGAAATTAAAAGTTACTGTTTGACTCATATATGCAACACCATTCATTCTAAATAAAGAAATGGATTACTTTTCTTTAACTTGGTTGATTCAAGCAAAATTTAAAAATTGATCATCCTTGTGTTTATAAAATTATACACATGACATGCCATGATTAGTGAAGTATAAAATGTAGATAAAAAGTGAGACAAAATATTTGAATTGATATAAGACGAACATTATAATGTATTTCAAATATATACTTTTTTTAGTAGATAGATAGTGAGAGAGGAGAAGGCAAGTTTTGAACCATAGATAGGATCAATACTGTTAGGTTCTAAAAGTTTAGAACAATTGGCAAATCGTGAACACAAACTTGTTTAGATATAGATCTTAGAGTCTATAGGTTTTATTAGACAATGCTCAAAGTAATTCAAGTCAAGATTCAAGAACATGTAAGCTGCAGAAAGAAGAATTCAGAAATTGTCTGGTTCGATCGATCGAAAGACAGGCTCGACCGATTGAAAGTCATATCTACAAAATTTTAAGTTGGCCCAAACAGCAGTTCAAGCCCATTAAGGATTAGGGTTTCAGATCTACTTCTCTCACTATATAAAGGAAACTCTAAGCACGTTTTTACAAGGCTTTTGAGAGAGAGAAGAGTATGCCTCTTTTGTATATAGGGTTTTGTTCCTAAAACCTCTCTTATAACTTCTACTAGTGTTGTTCCTTGAAGAATCTCAAGATCCGGTATTGTTGAAGTTGCTGCCTTCTCTAGTCATCAAAGGTGCTGATGATCTAAACCTTCAAGGGTGGTCTTGGAGTCACAAACATGAGAGTTTGTGTTGCTAAACCTTTGAGTGGGATCTCAAAGTCACAAACGGGGGTGTTTGTGTTTTGCAAAGATTAAAGAAAGAAGGAGTCTGTGGTCTCGGAGCTGTCACGTGGTCGTGGTAGTAAGTTTCCTACAGGCAGGTAGCAATAGGATATTAGTGGTCTAAGTCTTTATTGTGTAAACTTCGATTCTTTCATAGTGAATTCGTTTTACCTTGAGGATAGCTAGGTTAAATCCTCCCCAGGTTTTTACCGGTTTGGTTTCCTGGGTCATCATATCATGTGTTCTTTATTATTCCGCACTTTTACATGATTTGATATATTTGTGATAACCTAGTACTGTTTAATTTACCTAAGTATTCACTTGGTTAATTAATTAGGTTAAACAATCTAAGTTTACAGGGGTCTAAACGAACTTACAAATACAAAATATATTATTACTATCAGCTATCACTTGAATTCTTATAGTTCAGATGCATACATTTGCTTTAAAAGGTACATCATAAAGCTAAGTATACATGCGGTCAAAAAAGCTCCCATCTTTGAATCATGAATCTCTACTTTGTGGCTCTATCTAAAACTTTTTCTTTCCTTATCTTTCCTTTGTGTGTGTGTTTGTATGTAGATAATTTGGTGGAAGTAGTGCTATATTAGCAAACCATGTTGTATGCAACTGAAATGAAACTTTTGTAAATTTCTTTATTCACATCATGATAAACCTTTCTAGGAAAAGTCTTGAAACATAGCATAGCACCATGTGCAAAAGAAAAGACCAAGAGCCAGAAAAATTCCCTTTTATTCTTTGCAATGTTGAGTGAGAAAATTCCTTATTCCTCCATTTATCAATCTGAGTTTTAATTAATCTGTATATTTCCATATAAAATAATTTTTTGTTGTCATCCACGTTCCTCTAAAAAAACTATGTTTTAGTATAAATAACATTGTTTGAGACTGCATATATTGTAATTGTTGGAAAATGAAAACAACATAAATCTCCATATAAACAATTTCCATCAAAAAGGAGAATAAATTCTAACAATACCATGGTTTTGTTACGAATTAAATAAGATTATGCATGTAGTTCATAATTTTCAAATAATAAAGTACTTTGGCTTTCAGTTACTTATCAAAAAGAAAAGTACGTACATTTTAATTGCCCTTTTCAACTCACACCTAAACCATCATATGTCATTAATGAACTCTCTAATTCAACATCTTACATAACTCATGGAGTACAAAAGGCATACACTTTTGAAAAATTTGTGATCATAAGTTTTTGCTTTCTTTTGTTTCATATTAATAATTACTTTGATTTAAAAGTTATAGCATAAAAATAATGGTATTCTACACTGCAAATATAGAAGACCAGTGAGTACTTAATAATCACGTTTTGAAAGTACTAATTCCCAAGCAAATTGTGATAGCAAAACACTTCCTCAAACGCTTGGTGGACACATACACAAGAAGTATGATTCAAACTCAATTGGAGGTATATATATATATATATATATATATATATATATATTATAAATTCCTCAACCAGAGATATATTAAAACCCTCAAAATAAATTTAAAGTTCTTGAATGCATTTTATTTTGTTATTAAGTGAAAGAACAATTCAAAAGTGCAAGTTTATATAGGCCTTTTTATTAATAACAATAGTAGCTGATTTGGATTGGCTAGGTATAAAGAATTGAATCAAAAAGAAATCCATTGTGAGAAAAGATAGAAGAAATTATTAAATCTTACAATTGGTCAATTAGAATGACTTCCTGGATCATTGATGAGCCATTTCTAGTTTGTAGTTGTTGAGCTGGGCACACATCAATTGCAACAGCAATAACATCTGAAATAAATAAATGTCATATTATTGTTGGTTAATATTAAATTAAATAAGAGATATGAGAATTATTGTTACAATTAATTTTTTTGATAAGTAAATTAAATTAATATTCCAATTCTTACTGACAAGTCTGGAGTAATCCATATGTTTATGGAACTTGGCAAAAGGAACAAAGCTAAAGGAAGGTTCAAGAAGTGATGAATCATCATTTGATATTTCTTCAATCAACGTAGTTGGATTGATTGTCCATTGATAAACATTATCAACAATTTGATGCTCTGGTTTGATTGGTTTGACGATTGCATTATGGATGTAGTATGTCCTTGTTATGTGTAATAGATGGTCAAACATGTCAATCTCATGTTAATTAAAGATAACAGCTTGTATTTATTTCCCTATATAAGTAAAATTTTTAGATGTGAGAGGGTAAAAATCAGCATCTATCCTATAAGCACTATTACATAAAATTTAAAAAATAGATTGTTAATTTACCTGGCTATCAGCCAATATGAGCCGCATATAATTGGTTGGGCTTTGCATTGATGTACGTGCCATTGTCTTTTCAGCAACAACAACCTTCACCTTCCAATTTCTAGTTTTTAGATTAATGTCTTTAACAGAATTATATAGTTTGCTCATCCTATTGAGTTAACAATGGAATAAGAAAAACAATCATTAGCTCTAGTTAACAGTACAATATTTAATAAGAATAATCTGGATGTTGATCAAAATGATAAGTACCAAGCAAAAGCATATAAGGAGATACAATTGTAATAAAAGCAAATTAAGGAGAGAGAGAGAGAGAGAGAGAGAGAGAGAGAGAGAGAGAGAGAGAGAGCTAAGAAAATTACTTGGTTTATTTGAAATAGCTTTCAAATATGAAAATCTATTTACTAGCACTAATAATTCTCCATAGACAATGTTCTTTGTGCAAGTGTCGTTAGAATCATCAATAGAAGTTGGTCGAATAAGAACTTCAACAAAATTTGCAATTTTTGCTCTAGATAATGCTACACAAAGTTGTCCATGAGAAAAAACTAGTTGAGGTAAATATATTCCCACATAATCTAGCGTTTGTCCCTAGGCTTTATTTATGGTTATAGCAAAACTTAGTCTAATGGGAAACTGGGTTCTTTTGAATGGAAATGGTTGTTTTTCATTTTGAAGTGGCAAAAATTGAATCCTTTGCAGAAAACTCTTTTACCACGATAATGACCTACAGCAATTTCTGCATCAATTACATTTGGTTTGAATTAACAACAAATCAATCGTGTTCCATTGCATAATCCTTGAGAGGGATCAATGTTTCTAAGCAATATGACAGGGCAATTTGGTTTAAGCATTAATTCATGTGGAGGGAGTCCATTTGGTGTTAAACTATTTAAGAAGTCTTCTTGTAGACCTTGTTCAGTTCTATCTATGGTTTCATCAAAGCTATGAGAAACTTATTTATAAGAAAGTTATTTATTTCATCAACACATTCATTTTTAGGTGTTAAAATAGCTCTATTAATCATAAGGTGTAAATTTCTTGGATAATCATTTATATTTAAAAATATAGCATCTATCAAAGCAGTTAAAGAAGTCATGTCATCTATGTATGGTATAATCATGGTAGTTGGGAGATTTATTGTATCATCAGTAACTATTTGTTCTGTTCCATTTCCTACCCGTAACAAGTAATCTAAAAATGTAGGATCTAATTGTGCTCTCATGTTTTTAGTTAATTTGATCTTTTCTAATGTAGGCCATAAATATGACTTGACTAAGCTAGCATCAATTGTTTCTTGTCTTGATGCTTTGGGAACAACAGGTAAGACTTGACAGAAGTCACCTCCAAATACAACTACTTCGCCCCCAAATGGTAACTTAGATTCATTTATATCTTGAAGCATCTTATCTAGAACTTCTATTGTTTGCCTTCTTGACATTAGTGCTTCATCCCATATAATTAACTTCGAAGCTTGTAGAAGTTTGGCTAGTCCACTTTGCTTGCTAACACAACAAATTATACAGTTCTCAACATCAAGAGGAATCTTAAATCGTGAATGTGCTGTTCGACCCCCAGGTTGTATGGAAGCAGCCACTCTTGATGATGCAGTTGCAAGAGCCACAAGGTGTTTTGATCTTATTGTGGCAAGAAGAGCTTTGTAAAGAAAAGTCTTTCCTGTTCCACCAGGCCCATCAATGAAAAATGCCCTAGGTGTATTTAAGAAAACCTTTTGTAATATTCTTTCATATGCATATTTTTGTTTTGCATTTAGTGATTCAATTGCAAGTAGATCTTCTTCTGAAATTGTTATCTTTAGTTCATCATGAATCTCCCTTGATCCCATTTGATCTTCATCAAAAGTAACCTTAAAATCAACCAAGTTATAACTATTTATATTTTTTCCCATTGATTCAAGTGTGGAAGTAATACTTTTCAAGAATTTTGTTCTAACATTGAGTACAACACCATTGAGTTGTCTAAAGTCCTCAGATATCACTTGTTCAAACTTGTTCCATAGTAATTTGGGGTTGCTTGGATTACAGTAGACTAATATTGTAGCAAACAAACGCCTCAAACTATATGGCATTTGATACATAGATGCTTCTTCTAAGCACTTGTCTAAACTATTGTCAGCTTCTAGCAATCCACATAGCAAAGCAGCTTCATAAAATGTTCAAGCAACGACACCATCAATAGTTTTTAAGTCTTCAAATGATGTTGGTCCTCTCACATGATTCAACAACAATTGCAAATAATATCTTTCACCTTCAACAGGATTTGTTGCAACAATTCTACCAATCACATTTTTCTTTTTTCTTGGAATCCATATTTTATCTCGTTGATTCCATACAAACTGCTCAGGAAATTCTTTATACAATAGCTTATGTGCATTTTCATCTATCTTATTTCTACAAAAAAATTCAATCAGCATTGATCTTGAAGAGGAATCATCTCTTAGAACACGACTAAGATCATCATATTTTTTAAAAGTAACAGAGTGTTGGTCTTCAAGATGTAATTGTAAAATATAGACTGATGGATACATCTCATTTAATTCGAAACCATAAATTCTCCACATTGCTTCAAGAGGAGTTATCCAACGTGCTGATTGAAATCTTTCAATTTCATCCATATCTTGTGAATTATCTTTTGGAGTAACATGGAAAGCAACGTGATCATGCCCCTTATATATATATATATATATATATATATATATATATATATTTGTATAGATATTTAACCGCTTTGATTGTTGAACATATCTCTACATTTATATGGCAATCAAATTTTGCAAGCAGGTAAGCATTATATGGTACAACCCAACGATTATCTAAATCTTTTCCCCTAACCTTAATGCTTGCACCATCATCCCGGCGTCTATATTTGGGGAATGAATCATTGCCTACAGTAGTTTGCTCACAAAATCTCTTGGATAATGGTTCTTGCACCGACCAGTTCTTTTCATACATATGTTCTCCGGATTAAAAGCACCACAAGGACCATGCATCATGTGCTTCACAACAGCTGAATATAGGTGTGGGTTTTTATCTTTGTTTGGAAGTTCTGTTGATACAACATCATCAAATGTTTCAAGCGCAATAATTTTCCAATCTTTCTTTAATATGATTAAGAAATGCGCATGTGGAAGTCCTCTTTTTTGATTCTCAATTACATATACATATGCAGCAACCACTCCAAATACTTGTTTCTTAAATAATTCAATTTTCAGCTCTCTTAATTTTGCTTTAAAGACTCAGGCAATCAAATCAGGTCGATTTTGTGCTTCTTCTCCTAATCGTAACTCTTGTTTAATTTTTGGCCAATTTGGGTTGCATGTCATAGTGAAAAAAATATCTAGTTTTCCAAAGCACTGTACCAATGCCATTGCATCCATGTATCTCTTTCGCATATCCCTTGGTCCGCCTATGAATGAAGCTGGAAAAATGGTTCTACATCCAACTTTGGAACCACGCGTTTCACCCACATGAATGCTATCAATAATGCCTTGATATGCCTCAGCTCGAATCTCATCTTGTTTGTTTCGAAAATAATCTAATCTAGCTGTTTCAATTTTGATATACATGTCAACAACATATTGTTGAATGAGCCGACCTAAATGCAATAAGATTGATTTGATGAAAACTCTTATTTGTAATTTATAGCAATAATATTCACGGCATGAGACCACACCTCTTTTCTTCTTCTTCTCTAGTACTGAAAATATAGTTACATAATGTTAGAAGCTAAATAATCCTATATGTAACGTTATAAGCAACAACACTAATATTTAAGATAATGTTTAAATTTCATTTCCTTGTTAATCAATTCTGTGGCAGAGCTTGATTCACATGGATTAATTAATACTTCAACTTGAGAAGGAAAATATTTCTTTCCCTTTTCAACTCTTGGTATTCCTTGATGCCAACCAGTATCTCCATAAGGGAATAAAAAAGGATATTGTAAAGGGTCATAACAACCAAAGTAATATTGTACCCTATGACTACTCCCAGAATGACTATAAACAATAATGTCCCAACTACTATAGTCTCTTGAACAATCATCTTCAACCCATATTGCAGCTACTTGTGAAGTTGAAGGAGTATTATAGACACTTTGGTCTAATGCAGCATCTGATCTTATATGAATACGGAGATCTTTCAAAGTTGGTATATTCTTAAGAAAATGAAAAAATGCACAATATGGGTATACTTTTAATATATCTATTATTTGGGTTAGAATGGGCGGGTTTAATCGATCTGGATTATATAGTCTGTTTTGTACTTCATGTTCAATATCATAGAAATATAGTTGCAAATATGAAGGATAATCATCTAATGGCAGCAAGTCATCTATAATGGTACACTTGGCCTTGAACCCTAAATGTGTATATGCCCTTGTTTCTTTTACAAAAATTTTGGTCATATTTGACACCAAAGGATGTGCATGCAAATGTATTATTATAAGTGCGAATATATTTGAGGAACTCTATTGATTCTTCTAAATTAGAAGTGAACAGCCTATAGAGATCATCGGGAACACCATTGGAAACCAAGCAAATCTCTCCATTAGAACAGCAAAATCCTTTAGGTTCATGATAGAACCTTTTTTCTTGACAATACATACATGCCGATACGGGTAACAAAGTATCTGCTTTGAAGGGTATACTTTGTAAGACAAATCTAAGATTTTTGCAACTTCGAATTTTTCTAACTGCAAAACAAAGAAGATAGACACGAAGAGTAACAAGAACCTATTAATTCAAGTTTAGCTATAAACTAATAGAAATATAAAATCTTTAGAAGGACAAATATCTAAATCGTATAGCCTAGTAGGGGTAGTATTTTTTATCTATGAGGTACCGTACTTGTACAGCTTTGCACTAATTTTGTTGGAATCGAACTGGTTACTTCATTAGAGCATAATCCTATTTTGAATGACATTTTATTATTCAAAACTTTAATGCAAATCTTATATAAAAATATGGAAGACTTAAACTATTTGACTAACACTTTCCAACTTCAAAGGTGCTATACTCACTAATTTGCTTCTTTCCTCTATCAGATAAATTTAGCATCACCATGTGGTAGCATCGGTTTTCTAAAAGTTCAAATCAGGGGAATAGTTGGTATTTAAAGATATTAAGATGCCATATCTGTGGGTAGAATAATATTTTTAGTAGTCAATTCTTACCTATATTTGTTTGAGAATCTTCATTGATCAGTATACCATGATTGCTAACCGGGACAAACTTTCTACAACTATGACTTTCAACAGCACATATCTTAGATTTTTTCTTAATCATTTGTTCATTTCTATCATCAGCTGTTGTAACACATTGCTTTCTTTTCATCCTACATCCCAATTTACTAATATCTTCTTCTACTAAAATGTGCATTCTGGGACCATCAACTTCTTTAAAAGTTTCCATACTTGTAATCGAATTAATTTGAGCATTCTTAATAGCTTCTTTTGCTAGAGCTTTTCTTTGTGCATATGCTTCCCCCCTTATCTTGCAAATTTCTCTTTTTCTCTCATTAGATAATGCACTATACGAATATCAATGCTCTGCTCTCTTTTGTTGTCCTCTAACACCTTTATTCATATTAGGTAACAGCAAATTAACACCACATGTCTAGATCAGATGAAAAGTGTACTGTTTTACATATATAAACTTACATTGATTGTTTGTGATTGCTTCTTTTGCAAGAGCTTTCTTTTGTGCATATGTTTCTCTCCTTTTCTCGCATAAATCTTTTTTTTGTTCGTCAGATAATGTACCATACCAATATTTTTTTTCTCTTAGGACCTTTTTTAATACCTTTATATTTATAAAAGGCAACAAAAAATTAGCACGATGTTTAAAATTCAATCTAAAAGACTATCGTTTTCATATACTTAAACTTACCTTTTTTTTTTTTTGGAAGTAGTAACTAAGGGATCTGCTGGATTTGTAATGATTGCATCATTATTGTTATATTTTATCACTTTGTCAGATGTTGATTTGTTTTTCCTTTTTTGGCTAGAACGATTGGAATTCCTCTTAATTGAGGTATCATCTAAATCTTCATTCTCCATGTAATTCTAGGCTACCATGTTTTGATTCAAAAAAAAAAATGTGGAAATTAAGAGGGCAATAAATGATAACAAAGTTGGGAACAAACAATAACAACGAAATCAATGATAAAGATAAAACAAATATCCACAAATTTAAAATTAGAAAGCAAAAAAGAAATATACAAAAAGGAAAAAAATAAGATATAATAGTAAACAATAAACAATAGAATTATTATACATTCCAAAGAGAAAGTTCACAAATTGAGAACAATTTCATGTAATTTGAAGCGTTAATTGTACTTACTAGTTGCTTTGGAGATCAAGTACTATCACAATCTAGAGAGCAAAGTACCAGATGAACTACAACACAAGAGACAACATTTATGAAGATAACACCATGAACTTACAAATAAAATATAGAATAAATTAAAAAAAAAAGAACACACACATAAACAAAGGATCAACAAAACATAACAACCAGAAAAGTGCATCATCTAAAAACTAATTATATTTCTTCACAAAAGGCTTGCATCATTTTTAAGATTAACTTTAGCAACAAGCATTCCTTTTCATGCATAAATCCACCATATGCCATATTCAACCATCTCTTTAGGTAATATAGACTATCTTTTAAACACAGCTTTGTTTTTAAAAAACCAAATAATCAAAATAGAGCAAGGAATAAGACACCTTTCAACAAAACTATAGACAAGTATTTATTAAAATCATGTTCAAAATAATTGGTAATCGCTAAAAAGCTATTGAGGTTGCAACAAATCAAACCTTGATACTACAAGTAAACCACATTGCTCTGGCAATTGAAAATTGAACAAGCAAAATAAATGATTCAAAGTTTCTTGATTCTCTATCTCTATAAAACACAAGTTAAAGACATACTTTGTCTTTTGTGTAGTGAGTAGAGCATTTTGAACCAGTTTCAACAACATTGCTAATGGTGAAATTGAGAAGGTAGTCAAATTTCATGAATTAGATTGTAAACGGCATAATCAAAACTTATTTTCTATACTAATAAATACATTAACATTGGCCATTTGAGCTTAAGCCAAAAAAATAAACAATTTTGTAACTCCATATAATTACTATTAACGTTCCCATTAAATTTCTAAGGTATAGCGAATTATGTACCTTTTTTGCAAGGCATAGCAAGAGAAAGCACATCAATATTATCACAAATTGTATTGAAAATTTGACAAGTAGCTAATCTATATTATACACATCAAGAATTAAACTTTCTACAAATCCACAAAGGGAAAAAATAAATAAATAATCATATAAAGATCTAGAATGAACCAATAAGTGATACAAAGCATAAAAATTAGACATTTGGCAACATTGTATTTATTAAAAAAATCTTGAAAATATAAATCAAAATTGAACAATTTAACTTCACTACCTCTAAAAACTCCAAAAAATTCACAAGAACAATAGAAGAACAATATTTCACCATTTATAAACTAAAACAATCAAACCTCTAAAATTAGCCATACAAAGTGGAAATGAAAGAGTTATTTTGTAATTTATGCTTAAATGTTTCTATTGTGTCATAGGTTGCTTTCTTGATATATTAAATCGTCATTCTCCATATACACTGCCTATTTCACAAAGAATGCTACTGGTTTGACATTAAAAAAAAAAAATTATGAATCAAAACACTTGCAATTAAGACAAACCAAGAGATACACATACAGCCAAAGTTTGGCCAAATTAAGTTATAAGAAAGACTAATCTCACACACTACACAATTAACACTAAGAATACAATAACAGTTGTAGAAAGCTATTTATAGAACTTACACACAATAGAAAACTATCACACACAAATCATATGTATAGACAATTTTCATAGGCTCAAACAATGGAATTTGTATGAATTACTCATTAACAACTACCAAAAATTAATAATCTCCAAGAACTATTGAGTAAAATAATATCATGATGAGTTTATGACTTTCATAATTGAGCAAAACATGTATATTTCTCTTACATTTTTCACAAATGAGCAAGATTTCCTAATTCAACAGGCTGAGCTCCAATTAGACTGAGATCCTTGAGCTAGCTGTCATAGCAGATAAAAAAAAAAAATATGAAACAATAATAAAAAATATTTGTTTAAAAAAATCACCAAATTGAAAACAAAATTAAACGGAAGAGAGATATAAAATACCAAAGGTCACCAATTTTTTAATATTATTAAAAAATGAATTAATATGTTGTAGGCTTCAGATTAATAGAAGAAGGGAAAAACAAAGTATGATGAATATATACTATTGGTTCTACTCATCCCAATTTGGTCGCTCTACATCCCAAATTCTAAAACAAACACTATTAGAAAACAAAGCCAACCTTAATAACATGTACGTATAAAAATAAATATTCAGCAACCACTCCATATTTGTTCATCAAATGTTTAACAGAACTAAAATAGAATGATAATTAATCTTAAAAAAATCAATCAACCCATAGACTCCATATTTCTTCATCAAATATTTAATAAAAAATGAAGCAACGGAACTAAAAGAGAATGATAAATCAATCTTTAAGAAATCAATCAACCCATAGAGAAGAGAACGGAACTAAAAAAGAATGATAAATCAGTCTTAAAAAAATCAATCAAGCCATAGAGAAGAGAACTTTAGAGAGAAATACATGTATTGTGATTAGTTGAGAATACCGAACCACAGAACAGCAGAAAGTTTTATCTGATCTTCTACTCCGCTCTCTCAACTTCCAAGAAACCCATACCCACCGACAATCTCCACCAACAATCTCAACTTTCAAGAAAAGCACATAACGCACGGCCATCCTTTAAACCACACAATCCTCTACCCCTACAAACCTACAACCCTCTGTCTTTGAACCTTATCTCCCCAAATATGTACGGATTGCGATGGAACCACACACGTACGCTTATCTCTCTGTCAGAGTATACCAGAAGAAGAACATATTTTTTTCTACTTTTGCTCAACAAACTTGCTTTTCTTTCCCAGGAAAAATTGTTTGGTGAAGTATAAGAGATATAGAAAAGAAAAGATGTGGCCATGGGTTATGTGCTTTTCTTTTCTTTTAATTAAGCCCAAATATAAAACAACGATAAGCTCAAATAAAATATGATAAGATAAAGACAAAACAGTAAGTGTAGATAGACAACCAAAACACACAGATTAGCCTTCCATAAACAGACCAAAAAAAAAAAAAAAAGACTCATTGTTATATGTCTCTCCCCCTTTTATTGTTGAGAGAACCTTCGGTCAGGAGCTGACTTAAAGAGTTTTCTTTATGCCACCAATGAATAAATGCCACCTCATATTTCTATTGAAAACCTAATACACTCCAACACATATAATTATAACTCAATTAAACTCAAAATCCTCAAACATGTATCAGACCTGAAGAACTAAACACCTCCAACGTCTAAACCCATTTCACCTCCTCCTCTCCTCTCCTCACAATCTAATATTTGCTTTGTGGGCTATATACCAAGCAACATAAAGCAAATAAAACACCCACAACAGTAAACAGAAAAGCCATAGAATAGGAAAGAAAGACTCAAAATTTTCCCCTTCTATTCTAGATAACATACTCATATAATACATTCATGTCAAAACAAGAACAAGTAGTCAATATATGACCAAGAATCGCTCAAAATCAAGAACCATATTGCCAAACTAGCATCTTAGGTAGAGAAACAATCCCTAAAGTAAACAAAAAGAACAATCACAAATTGATAACAAATATACACCCACATAAGAGATCAACGTTTAGAAGAGAAAAATCAATAACAAATCAATACCCAGATAAGAAAAAGACAAACCCATCATGTTAACAACAAATATTCAAAATAATGAAGACCCATTAAGTAAGAAACAGAGAAGAATCAAGAAAAAGGAGTAAACCTTGAATGACGCGGTGGAGCTCCAGTGCGGCGGCGCCAGCTTCTGATTGACGTGTGTGGCAACTTCAACGGCGGAGTGAAGGTCCAGCAGTATAAGGAGAGGAGATGGAATGGGTTTAGGCGTTGGAGTTATTTAGTTCTTTAGGTCTGATACATGTTTGAGATTGAGTTATAACTATGTGTTGGAATGTAATGGGTTCTCTAATTCAGCCAAAACGCACCAGACAAAACGCACAGTTCAGCCCTCCAAAAAAAAAAAATGGACTCACGAAATCAAAGTGTACTGAAGAGGCATTCATGCTTTTTATATAGTTAGTAGATATTTAAATGATAGTGTTTTGCCTCTGGTTAGATACGTGCCAATTTATTCTCTCCCTCTTGAGCATGTAGTGCGTGTTTGTTTCTAAAAAAAAGATATATGTCAAATGATTATAAAAAAAAAAAAAGATATATGTCAATTTTTTTTTTCTTTCCCTTTTTAATGAAAGGAAACAAAATTATTAACCCGCTAGGGGAAGGAAGAAAACATAAGCAACAATTAAATTACCGTAAAAGAGCAAAGGAGGGCCCACCAAAGACTAGGAGAGCACAACCATTTCTTGTATAGTTTTGAGTGCAACTTTTGAGTGGTGGATATCATGTATGTATGTGTGTGTGTGTATATATATATATATATATATATATATATATGGACCATCACTAATATCATTTTTAATTTTACCACCCATAACCTGTCACTTTAGCAAGTTGCAAAAAAAATTGTGTCTTTAAATTTATTCTTTCAACAAAAGTGGGAGGGTTATGCCCTAAACCAAAAGGACATGTAATTCATGTGAACACAATCAATATATATCTCACATGTAAAAAAAATGTTATATTATATGTTGATGTTTCGTGATTGGCAAATTCCGTGACATTATAATTTTTAAGAAAAATCTTCTTAGTTTGTGTTAGATTATGTTACAACATATTGTATGGTAGTGCTAACTTAATTTAATTGAAAAACAATACGATCACAGTTAATTATTTTTTCGTGCATAAAATGTGAGCCCAAGATTCAACATTTTATGGTATATAGAAATTTCAATTTCCTATGACAAAATTTCTCTTTGGAGGATGAGATTGACAAAATTCAAATCTATTTGTCTAAATAACCCAACATAATGAAGGTGAAGAAATAACCATTTTCCTTCAATTATTAGGCATTGTTATTTCCATTTCACAATAGCAAACTCAAGTGTCCTGCAAAATGGCATGCCCAGTAACAAAGTACAGACAAATCATGGCAAATTTTGATCAAATCACAATTCTTAGACCTGCACATGAATTATATTAGACAGTCTTTAATCCATAAAGCTTGGAAGGTGTAGGCGAGGTTTGATGAGAACTTCAAGTGGGGTGGCTTTGTTGTTTGTGAGACCAACTGTCTCAGTCATATCAACCTTTGCATCTAAGGGAATTGAGATATCATACATGTGTAGAAAACTAGCCCATGCTAACTGTACCATTTGAAGGGCAAAAGATATTCCAGGACATGCTCTTCTACCACTTCCAAATGGGAGCAATTCGAAATTTTGACCCCTAACATCAACATTCTTGTGGGTGGTGAGAAATCTTTCGGGCTTGAACTCTAATGGGTCTAACCATATGTGTTGATCTGTATGGATTTTCCATACGTTTGTGATTAATCGAGTGCCTTTTGGAACATGGTAACCACCTATAATGCAATTCTCAGTGAATTCACGAGGTGCTGCTAGTCGACCTGCGGGATACAAACGTAATGTCTCTTTAACTATGGCTTGGAGATAGACTAGCTCTAGCTTACTGATGTCTGATTCGTTTACAATTCTTTCCCTGCCAACTTGGACATCAAGCTCATCTTGGGCCTTCTTCAACACACGGCGGTTGTTTAGCAATAACACTATTGTCCAAGTTAGAGTAACTGTGCTAGTGTCACTGCCTCCAGCAATCATACTCTGCAAAGTGCATACCTTTTGTTAGAATGCAACTCCTGAAGCAAAAAATGTCCTATGTTTTGGAGCTTTAGCTTGTAAAGGAAAAGCAAAGAAGCATAATTATATACACAAGGCAATACAGAGTACTATAACAGTGTAACACGGCAAATTGTTACATTTGAAGTATTGTTTCATTGAAGTAAGACATTACATGGTTGGATTTTACTATATATATATATATATATATATACATACACGGTGATATTTGCAATACACTTTGTTTTTTAAAGTGCAAGACCTAAAAATATATATATATTCATCCACTATTTAAGAAAATGTCGTATATTATCAAGGTTTTCTAATGAAACAAACAGAGTATAAATGACTAATTATTTGTAAGGATGGGTAAAGGATTGGGCTACCTAGCGCCCTGCATTGGCTTAAAATGCAAGTATTTTTTTACTATTTAATTAATTTTTGCTATTATTTATAGATCTAATTACATTTTTTAATACTATATATGAGTTACACTCTAGAAAGCACGGACGCGGCTGGGAGGGTGTCGCACCGGCGTCCGACGTGGCCCGATGTGAGATGCGGCGTTTGTCGCAGCTGCCTGCGCATCGATGCCGCGTTTGAGCCTTTTTTTTTTCACCAATTCGTGCCGAATCAGCTTAGATTCTCGCTAGTTCGTGCCGAATCGGGCCAATATCGGCCAGAATAGGTCCGTATAGGCCGAATCGAGTCATATCGACTGGCGACCGAAAAGGCCGAAACAGGCCGAAATCGGCCTTGAATCACGCCGGAATAGCCGAAATTAGCTTTGAATGAGGCCCAAACATCCTAAATCTGTCCTTCCTCAATTTTTTCCTGAATATTTGTTGCTTCTTTTTTGTTTTGTGTTTTGTTTTGTGTTTCTTGCCTTCTTCTTTCTTTGTTTTGTGAATCAAGGCATAGTAATGTGTTTTTTAAGAATATTTTAATAGTAAAAATATACAGAAAATATAAATAAAATATTTTTAATAATTTTTTAATTGCCGCACCCCGCCGCACCCGCACTCTACTTTTTCAAAAATTGCCGAGTCCCGCATCCACATCCGCACCCACACTCGCACTTGCACTCGAATCTAAAAAGCCCTTGTGCTTCATAGGTTACATTGCACCATTTTAACTACCTTTTAGAAAAATGGTTACCAAAAGACACCTAAGTCTAAAAAAGTCAGTTTTGAGATGATTAGAGTCCGTTTGGTACATGTGTTTAAACACATGTTTTCAGTTCTTAAACAACATTACACGTATTTTCAGAAGCATTTTTACCTACACGTATTTTCAAAAAAATTAAAAACTGTTGTTTAAACCATATTCTAGCCCTTATTTTTGGTATGCCTTGCATTTAAGAGCCGCCTTTCTTGGAACATGTTCAAGCAAGGCCCCTTGAGCAAAACTCCATGAAGAAGTGAAGAGAGAAAACGTACCAAACATGTGGCTTTGTTGATTGTATCGGCATCGTAACCTTCAAGCTCAGCACCATCAAGGACAGAAAGCATTATATCCATGAAATCTTCCTCCCCTTTATTCTCAGATGAAGGTCTCTTTCGCTTATGCTCTTCCAACCATTCCCCAAGAATTCCATCCAATTCCTTTGCAGTTTTCTTCTTGGCCCTTTCATGTCCACCCAAATCTAACCACCCAAGAAAAGGAAAGGCATCGGACACCACAAACAACCCTAAAAGATGAAAGATGTTCCCCAAGGCCTTTCGGCAACGCCAAGCCTCTTCTTCATTAACCCCATCACTAGTACCAAAGTACCTTTTTCTAGCAATCATCCTAAGAATCACGTTGAGGTTCATATCCCTAAGAATCACGTTGAGGTTCATATTCCTAGGTCATCATATCCTTGTGTTCTTTATTTTTCCGCTGCTTTACTTGATATGATTGTTATTGTTTTAACCTAGATCTGAATAATAAACCTAAGTATTCACTTGGTTAATTAATTAGGTTAAACAATCTAGTTTACAGGGGTCTAAACGAACTGACAAGTGGTATCAGAGCGGGTAGCTCTTTTGTGTTAGATCCTTTGATCTAAGAGTTGATCCTTGATCCCTGTTATCATGGATAATTTTAAGTGTCTTACTGTTTTTGATTGTGATGATTTGTATAAGAAGGACACTGTTGTTTCTGTTGATCTTTTTGATGCCTGTGAAACTCTTCGTAAGGAATTATTAAAAACTATGAGAATTGCTAAAAAATTCAAGAAAGAGTTAAAATTGGCTAATCTTGAAAAAGAGGAATTGATTGTTAGATTAGATGACTCTAATAAAAAGAATGAATTTTTGAGAAATCAAATTTCCTCTAAAGATGAGAAGATGAAAAGCTTGGAACAAGAGTTAGTTGAATCTAAAGCTAAAATTGAAAATTTGACTAGTACCAAGCTTGTTGATGATAACAGAAGTGCTTCTGTTTCTTTTAAGCCTAAAGTTGAAAAAGTTTATATCCCTCCTTTCAAGAGGAATAATAAAGAAAAGGCTTATTTTGCTAGGATAGACAAAGGTAAAAGTTCTGATAGAGACGCTGAAGTTTCTAAACCTATGTCTAAACCTACTGTTAGAGAGCATAAGAAATCTGTTTTTGTGCCTACCTGTCACCTTTGTGGTGTTGTTGGTCATATTAGACCAAATTGTTCTTTGTTGAGGCAAAAACCAAAATCTGAGACTAGATTTGCTGTTAGGAATACTGATGTTCCTAAATTTGTTCCTGTTTGTCATTTTTGTGGTGTCTCTGGTCACATTCGTCCTAATTGTCATGAATTAAAATTTAAGCATTCTGTGTTTCAGTCTAGGACATGTGATGATATTTCTCC
Source organism: Lithocarpus polystachyus (assembly GCA_033629205.1). Classification (NCBI taxonomy): domain Eukaryota; kingdom Viridiplantae; phylum Streptophyta; class Magnoliopsida; order Fagales; family Fagaceae; genus Lithocarpus; species Lithocarpus polystachyus. The sequence goes on along the minus strand of CM066163.1, from coordinate 7,385,645 downwards.
TGTCATGAGTCCAAATAAATTGTTTCATATTCTTTTGAAAAATTTGAGCTTGTTGGCTTGTGAAAGGAATTTGCAGGATTTTAGTCTTTCTCAGAAGATTGGTGTAATTCCTCAAATACATTCTGTTTCACATGGATTTTCACCTACAAAGCCGAAGACTCGTGCTATATGGGTGAGAAAAGATTCTCTAAGGTGAATGTTGCTGACTTGTCCCTAATTTTAATTCTTTCAATTATTTGTGGACATGTTTTGTTTTTGTTTTTTGTTTTTGGTTGTTTTTTTTTTTAAGTTGTTTTTTATTAAAAAAAATCCAAAATCATTGAAAATTTTCAAAAAGACAAAAATATTTTATTTTGTGTCTAGTTTTATTTTTCTTGAGGATTACATGGATTATGATATCTCTCTTGATTTAGAACATGCTTGACATTGTGGAGAAACTTGAATAGCATGTGTTGTATAAGTGCTATGCTATTTTTGATTTTTTTAGTATGTACTAGTTTGTACATTTACTCAAGGGTTAATTAAGAAATTGATATTTCTTGTTTGTGTACCCTCTATAGCTTAGTTAAGCACTATCATGCATTGCATTTGCATTTTTAATCTTTTAGCATAATGTGTGCTTTTTGTTTTTGGTCATAAAATTTCTTTTAAACCAAAAATACTTTTGTGTTTTGCATTAATTTTTCTTGGATTTGAAATCAAGGTTGGCCATATTATCTTTACATAACATGTTTATGTACTTTGTTTAACTTGGATGAGCTTACTTTTTGCACTTTACTAGTTGAAGTCTTTATAGTGCATGTTGTGTGGGAAGATGTTTATAGTTTTTGATCATTTTGTCTTGATCTTGAAGTCACATGCCTTTGATTGTCGGACTTGGTCTTATTGAGAAAGGCATAAATAACCATCTCACCACTGTTTACTAGCCAATCATGAACACCTTAGTGCATATCATAAGATTTTGTGCTCGAGAAAGTGTAGCACATGCACAAAAAGAACATAAGGTGTAGCCTCGGATTAAATTGTTAAAATTGGTGTGTACATTATTGGGCTATAATAATTTCACAATTCAATTAAATTGGTGTGTACATTATGAGGCAAATCAAGAAACTTACATGATTGCAAACTTTTAATCTAGGAGATGTGAGAGTTATATGATGTAACTCTTTAGGTGATAGTCTCTTTCAAATTCTATGTGATGAATTTTGTAGACTTTGTGATTGATTACTATTCACATATCACCTCACATGTTTCTCAAGCTTTTGCTAGTTGCACACACTACACAAGTTACTATTTGCTAAACTTTGTACATGTTATTGTGCGTGATTTTGTTGTGGCCATCCAAGATTATATGTTCCTTGATTTTGATACAAAATTTGTGTTTTTAAGGACAAATTGATTGAAAATCTTAATTTTGGAAGATCTGGGCTGTATTCATGTGTTTTTGAAAAACTTTCAGTCTCATACTCATGCATTTCATTCATGAATCACTGTGCTTTGAGGAGTTACTGCTTAAAATTGCTCTGTTTTTCAAAAACTTGAGTTTTCCAGAATTTCGACCAATCGAAGCTGTTGCTCGACCGATCGAAATTGCGATTAAAATTTTTGGTTTGATTCTGTCTGACTCGATTGGTATTCGATTGATACTCGATCGATCGAAACTGAAAAATTTTCAGTTTCTAGAGTTTTGACCAAATTTTTTCATGCATCATTTATGGTTAGGATTCACATGAGTTGCATTGTTTTTTTCTGTGTCCATCTTGCAGTTTTGCAGTCATATATCTCATTGTTTTCACACATACCATGCATACACTTTGCTAAATTGGGTACTCAACTTGAATTAAAAATTGATTGATTAATTTTTGAGTCATTTGTACATTTTAATATATGCTATTTTTCTTGATGTGTGAACTATAAAAAATATTTTTCTTCAGAGATATGATGGATAATCAATGTGCAAATATTTTCTCTACTCATGCAACTATTTATGGGTCATATAGTGTCTAGTTTGCATTTTTTTGAAAGAGAGAATATTTTTCTTCATGTGTATCCTCAACTCAATTTTTTTTTTAAGTTTGTGTGTTTCTATTTATCCCCACCTCCTAAATTTTTCCCATAACTATTTTTCCCAAAACTTATTTTGTTTTTCCTATTTTTATAGGGGGAGAAAAGTTTTTTTTACCTTTGTTGTTCATAGGGGGAGTTGTTACTCTTTATAGGGGGAGTTATCTCTTTTTTCTATAGAGCTAATATGTTTTATGTTCCCTTGGTTCTCCTTTTTCTCTCATGTTTACTCTTTGTTTGAGTTGTATTTGTCAATACATGACAAAAAGGGGGAGAAATAGATGGAATGTGGGAATCCTGTTTATGTTGTTTAGGGGGAGTTAAATTTGTTTTTAAAAAGGGGAGAATATAAAAACTTTTTGTTGTATCTAACTTAGGGGGAGAGTTAGAATTTATTTTTGTTTTTATATTGTGCTTCATTTTGTTTATATGTCTTTCTTTCCACACATGCGGTGATGTGTTTGTTGAGTGTTTCAGGAAAGACAGGTGCATTCTGATCAAGACCTTCTACCTCTTCTTGGCAACTTCTAGGTTAAGAGTCTTAGATTGAGATTTGTGATGTAATTGGGCATTTTATTGTATTGGGTTGTTCTTGTATTTTAACATTTCATTTTGTATGAAAGTTTTGTCACGAATTGCAAAAGGGGGAGATTGTTAGGTTCTAAGAGCTTAGAACAATTGGCAAATCATGAGCACACAAGAACATGTAAGCTGCAGAAAGAAGATTTCAGAATCTGCTTGGTTCGACCGATCGAAAAACAGGCTCAACCGATCGAAAGTCGTATCTGCAGAATTTTAAGTTGGCCCAAACAGCAGTTTTAGCCCATTAAGGATTAGGGTTTCAGATCTACTTCTCCCACTATATAAAGGAAACCCTAAGCACGTTTTTTATAAGGCTTTTTAGAGAGAGAAGAGTGTGCCTCTTTTGTATTTAGGGTTTTGTTCCTAAAACCTCTCTTATAATTTCTATCGGTGTTGTTCCTTGAAGAATCTCAAGATCCGGTATTGTTGAAGTTGCTGCCTTCTCTAGTCATCAAAGGTGCTGATGATCTAAACCTTCAAGGGTGGTCTTGGAGTCACAAACAGGAGAGTTTGTGTTGCTAAACCTTTGAGTGGAGTCTCAAAGTCACAAACGGTGGTGTTTGTGTTTTGCAAAGGTCAAAGAAAGAAGGAGTCCGTGGATCTCGGAGCTATCATAGGGTCGTGGTAGTAAGTTTCCTACACTTGGGTAGCAATAGGATGTTAGTGGTCTAAGTCGCTATTATGTAAACTTCAATTCTTTCTAGTGGATTTGCTATTTTACCTTGAGGATAGCTAGGTTAAATCCTCCTCAGGTTTTTTACCGGTTTGGTTTTCCTGGGTCATCATATCTTTGTGTTCTTTATTTTTCCGCTACTTTACTTGATATGATTGTTATTGTTTTAACCTAGATCTGAATAATAAACCTAAGTATTCACTTGGTTAATTAATTAGGTTAAACAATCTAGTTTACAGGGGTCTAAACGAACTGACACTTGTCGGCCATCGCTCCCAAAGTGATGTAGGGAGTTTGAGTTGCTTCCAACAGAGGAAGGTTACCAATTACAGGCCATGCACCAGTAGGAATTGGTGTTGTTTTGGCTAGGCTAACTCTGGACCTCTTTAGAAGATAGTAGGAGAAAAGAATTATGGCTAAAAGTCTAGCTATGGCAGCAGAATTTAGGGAAGGTGGAAGAAAATCCATTTTAGGCTAAGGTTGCAAGGACTCCTCTAGATACCTTTTGTGAGAATCCTTTATGTTTACCTATTCATTGTTGGGTGCATCATAGCCCCATGGATCCAGCCCACACCTCATCAAAGCTCTAAATAAGCTTGTCTTGCAAGCTTGTAGAAAAGAGACTTAACTTTAGGCGTGTGGGACACGCTGGTTTTTGGTTGAAGCAAAATTTTCGTGTTGGAGTGTGAGATACAGACCATGTTGTTACGTGGCTTTTAATTTGATCAAAGGAATTAACCGAGTCCTAGTAATAATAGGATTATGTTTTGCCTCAGTTTCAAACACTTTCACTACCTTTTTCACTACCTTTCCCATGTGACCCTACTAAAAGAAAGAAAAAAAGAGAAACCCACATATCGTGTGGCGAAATATTCATTGGAATATGCTGAGTGGGTGATGATTAAGTGTGTTGAAATGGGTGGACACTTTTCAACCCACATAGACATGTGTCCTTCTGACACAACCCTTTCAAAAGAAGACCCCTACATGCATAAGTCATGGAAGTACTGTACCTCTATGAATATGATGGACACATCAAACCAATGTTCAACGTTATCTTCCTGTTTTAATGGCTAGGAATTCATGTTCAATGTGTGGCATTTTTATGATACTCGATTTTCTTAAACTTGAGTTTCATGTCAAACTTGAGTTTCAAAAAAGTGGTACATTGCTAAATATTTATTAAACAGCGATAAAACACTAATAATTTCGAAAAATAGTGGTATTTGGCTATTTTTGCCTTTTATTTTGGGTGTTTTGGAGTTTGGGTTTTGTGAGAGTATTTTAGTATCACCTTTGTAATCTCCTTTTTTTGTTAGTGAAACTTTTTCTTTGACACTGCCCATGGACGTAGGCTAAAAGCCGCACCACGTAAATCTTTGTGTTCTCAACAGATATTTACATTTCCTCTATTCTCAACAAATTAGTATTAAAGCTTCCACTTTTACAACAAACCAAAATATTGAGAGCAAGACACAGAGTTTTGAGAGGTGTATTTTGAAAGAAACAGAGAGAAAATATAGTGAGAGCATGTGAGAGTGAAAAAGAAAATTAAGATTTTTTTATTTTTTATCTTAAGCTATGCTCAAGCTACATAAGGAAGATAAATTTATGAAGTTCTCTTGGATGTTTTTGGGTGCTACAATTATAGAGAGTTGAAGAGTTGAAAGGGAAGATCTTTGCTATTGGTTTTGTGGTGAGATTGTATTTTACTCGTTGAGATTTATTTATTGTATATTCAATTTATTGTGGACTAAAGTATGGCAGAGTTGTAATTCCTATTTCATAGTGGATATTTTTGGGAGTTGCCCATGGTTTTTTCCTTAACACCAAAGAGTTTTCCACATAAAATTTGGTGTTTTTACGTGATTGTGTTTCTATTGATGCTTGTTGAAATTTTTGTTCCCATATATATTGTTATTGCTTAGTAATAATTTATTTTAATTCAAACGTAAACATGGAGGGGATTTAGGATTTTTCTTTAACATTAAGGACATTTTGTTTGTGTGGTCTGTTTTTATTTTAGGTAACTTCAATGAGTAGTGATAAATGTGATACCAGTTTTTTTAGATTAAGCTTATAAATTATTGTGTCATCAGTTATAAATAATAGGCAATTCAAATATTTAGTTATTAGGTGATTGAAATCTATTAATTACATTTATTATCACAACAGCTTATAAATTTTATGTAGTAAAACATGTACTACTTTTAACATTCCTTAAAAATGCTTCAAAATAATGCCTTTTGAATGATGTATCCTCGTCATGTGTTATTCTAAAAAACTGTGTAAGGTATTATGCTGAAACTTTTATTAAAAAATGATTATGTTGAATAAGTTTGAAGAAGTGTAGATTATGTAGAATGTATTTTCTCACATTCAACCAATTTTATTAGTATGACTATATTATTAGTACGACTATAGTAACAAAAAGAATTAATTGTTTTTTATAAATATATTTTACAAATAAACATAAAAATTCATTATAATTGACATTCATTACATAAAATCCCAAAATAAAAAATTGTATTTATTAATATCCATTACATATATTATAATTGACATACTTTTCCTTCTATCTCTTTTTTGTTATTAATTATTTTTCCCCCCACTTTATTTCCCACCATTCAATACAACCCACTTCCCTATCTATTTTTCCTCACTTTATCCCCACCATACGTTCAACCGACCATCACCCCCTTCAATTTTATCACTTTATTTTTTCTTCACTCTCTCTCTATCCCAACAATTCTCGATCTCTATCTCCCTTTCCACTCTCTTTTTCCTTTTTCACCAGTTCTCTTCAATCTCTTTCCCCTTTATTTATTTCTTTTTCTTTCTTCACTGATTCACCAGATGCTTGATTGGTAAGTCCCAATCACCCCATCTATATAGTTGAAACCTTGGAATAGACTGTGCAAAAATATATATACATAGTAGTAGTAGGTGCAAGTGCTTCTATGCCGATATATTCATCGAAAGGTGATGTTCACCATGGAAGTCATGAATCAAATACATAATATATAAGTCAATTATTTTTATTTTTATTTATTCTCGTAATATTATGTCATATAAGTTTTGAAACTTCACAATTTTACTCATCATTTTTCTCATATATATTTTTAAATTGAGTGTAAAATCTATTTCATAATTACACTCTCCATTAAAATCTCAGCCCATCATATTTAAAGAAAATGATCAATGATTGCAAATTTCTCTTATCTGGGTTTAGGTTATTTTCACTCAACAACATTAAACTTATCGGCAATGCCATAGCACACGTTTTAGCAAGAAAAGCTAACCCAACATAATGAAGGTAGAGAAATAACCATATTCTCCAATTAGGCATTGTTATTTCCATTTACAACAGTAAACTCATAGTGTCCAGCAATTTGGCACACCTACCAACAAAGTACAGGCAAATCAGGTCAAATTTTGATCAAACCACATTTCTTACGGTCTGTTTAGGATCCGCTTATTTTATTGAAATTAAAAACTTTTTGTCGAAATAGTACAGTGATTCAAAAATAATATCAAAAAGTGCAGTGAGACTTATGAATATAGTAGCAAAAATAAGTTAAATAGTAAAATAAATTGGTAAAAATAATCTTTACCAAACAAACACTTAGATATGCACGTATGGCTGCACATGAATTCCACTAGACAGTCTTTAATTCATAAAGCTTGGAAGGTGTAGGCGAGGTTTGATGAGAACTTCAAGTGGGGTGGCTTTGTGGCTTGTGAGTCCAATTGTCTCGGTCATATCAACCTTTGCATCCGAGGGCATTGAGATATCATATACGTGTAGACAACTAGCCAGTACTAAGGGAACCATTTGAAGGGCAAAAGATATTCCAAGGCATGCTCTTTTGCCACTTCCAAATGGGAGCAATTCGAAATTTTGACTCCTAACATCAACATTCTTGTGGGTGGTGAGAAATCTTTCGGGCTTGAACTCTAATGGGTCTAGCCATATGCGTGGATCTGTTTGGATATTCCAAAGGTCTGTGATTAATCGAGTTCCTTTTGGAACATGGTATCTACCTATAATGCAATTCTCAGAAAATATACGTGGTGCTGATAATCAACCTGCGGGATACAAACGTCATGTCTCTTTAACTATGGCTTGGAGATAGACTAGCTTACTAAGGTCTAATTCGTTTACAATTCTTTCCTTTACCACTTGGACATCAAGCTCATCTTGTGCAATCTTCAACACATGGCGGTTGTTTAGTAGTAGCGCTATTGCCCAAGTTAGGGTAATTGTGGTAGCGTCATTGCCTCCTGCAATCATAATCTGCAAGGTACATTTTGGTTTACTTTTGGGTTAGAATGAGGCTCTGAAGCAAACAATCTTGGCATCTTGTATTTTATAGCTTAACTTGTGAGATCATGAAGCTATGAAGCAATTATGATAGCTATATACACGGACACATGACACCAAACAATCTTGTATTTAACTTGCAAGGACGCATATATACACGGACACATGACACCAAACAATCTTGTGTTTTTTTAGCTTAACTTGTGAGATCATGATAGCTATGAAGCAAGGACCCATGCAATTTGGAAATGGATACACAGTAGTACGTACTGATTACTATACAACAATTTTTTTTTTTTTTTTTTTTTTTGAGAAATTATGCTATCACTTGTTAGTAACTCGTGCAATGCACAAGAAAATTTAATATAATACAATTTTTAACATATTATGAAATTTGATCAATATTATAACTATTAATAGATATTTATTAAAATTATGTTTGTGTATGCAAATATATATTTTACTATTTAAAGAACATATAATATATTATGTATGAGAATAATGACGTGTAAATTTATGAGATCTCAAAGCTTGCATGACACAATATTATGAGATTAACTAAAAGTTTAATGTCATCAAGTTTATATGAATATTATAGATTATAAATTATAGATATGATCAATATTTGAATTTTAATTATTATATATTTAAATCAATTTTATTAATCATAATTTATATTTATTTTAGGCTATACAAACTAATAACAACTATCAAAATCACCAAAAATATAACTAAAATCAAAAAGAATATTTATAAAAATAGAAACTGTAAGGTTGATCATAACTACAAGATCTCATAGAAAATTGATATGGGCATGGCTCACCCAGGTACTTGTCCATAGAGCCCAAGCTCGTCCATGGGTGGTCTTCCCAAGCTCGTCCACAGACTTTGAATCCTAAAGAGATCAAGCCTAAAGCAGAGTGGTCTATAGATGGGCGACTGAACATAACCCGTCCACAGCCGAGAAAGGTCGTCCAAAAGTTGACGACCTCCATTACTCGTCCAAACATGGACGAATCTCACTTGAAGTGCCATGGATAGAAAAGTACGGACATGGAGAGGTCCTTGAACCTTCCTTGAACCTCGGTGTAACTTCTCGACAAAAACTTAACTGCTTATAGCAGTTATCTTCTGACCTCCACAAATGAAGGGGGAAGTTATTAAAGGTAACCGCTTCCGTAGCCCTATATAAACATCTATCTCTGACAAAAAAAAGTGAAAACTCTCTTGACATTCTTGTTTTGGATAGACTTGGAAGTCTTCTTGATTATTGAAAATAAAACTAACTTCACCATCGGAGGGTCTTAGGCCGGCCAGCCCCGGTCTCCTTTGATTCATCGTTTTTCTTGCAGGCCTTTCAGATCATCAAAGTCCAAACATCCAGCCTACTGATTCGAAAGAGCATCATCAGTTGGCGCCGTCTGTGGGGACGTTCGTGAATTTTGGTGTTTGTAGTTTCTTTTCACGCTTTCTCCAACAAAAGGCTGTATGGTTCGGACAAGATCGAGGGCCACTAGCCCGGGCCACCAAGAAAGCAGGGATGCTTCCAGCAATCCCCACCGAGATCGCCAGTCGGTTCCTGCCATGCAACCGTCTTCAGTTCAACACATACAGTCCATGGCAGCCGCCATGGCGGAGTTAACCCGCCAAAACCAAGAGTTGACGAGGGAGATCAACGAAAGGAGACAACGCTACGAAGGATACGTTGAAGGACAAGCCCAAAGTCAAGAAGACAAAGGGAATCCTGGTCCAGAAAGCCAATCGCGTGGCGCTACTTCACGGAGGGTGCCACATTTGGAGAAGGAAATGGATCAGATGAAGAAAGCCATGGATGAGATGCGGGAGAATATGAGGAGAGCAAACCCAGTAGAGGACTTAGTCCATCGAACGGACTCCCCTTTTACGGCTGTGATCAATGGCCATCCGTTGCCTCCAAAGTTCAAGATGCCTTCCTTGGACTCATATGATGGAACAAGGGATCCGTTCGACCACATCGCCACGTTCAAGACTACAATGCATCTCCAAGGGGTCCCGGACGAGATCATGTGTAGAGCCTTCCCTACCACCCTTAAAGGGCCAGCACGGGTGTGGTTTAGTAAGATACCGCCGAATACAGTAAGTTCCTTTGAGGAGTTGAGCAAGTTATTTGTTAACAACTTCATTGGAGGACAAAGGCATAAACGTTCCTCGTCCAGCCTGTTGACCATCGAACAAGGAGAGAATGAAAGTTTGTGATCCTTCATCACTCGTTTCAATAGAGAAGCCTTGACGGTAGACGAAGTAGATGACAAGTTACTGTTGGCAGCCTTCCACAATGGAGTGAACTCTGATTTATTCATTCACAAGCTTTACGAAAAGGAGCCTCAAACCATGGCCGAGCTCGTTCACTCGGCCCAAAACTTCATGAATGCAGAAGACGCAATCATAGCCAAGAAAAGGAAGAGAGCTGAGAGAATGGAGAACTCCATGCGCCACTCCGAACAAGGTACTCGTCCAAAGAAGGGACAGATGGAAGATAGGAAGGATCGAGACATTAAGAAGGTAGGCCCCTCAACAAGAACCCAGCAATACACGCAGTTGAATGCACCGCTGGAACAGGTGCTCATGCAAATTAAGGATGATCCCTCCCTGAAATGGCTTGAAAAGATAAAAGGAGATCCCAATAAGCGCAATAGAAACAAATATTGTCACTTCCACAGGGACCATGGGCATGACACCGACGAGTGTTTTGACTTGAAACAGCAGATAGAAAACCTCATCAAGCAAGGGAAGTTAAGGAATTTTCTTGGACGAGATCACAAGGACGAAAAACTGAAAGCAAAGGCGGAGGAGTCGCCACGTCCCCCGCCCTCGACGGCTAGGCAAGTTTCCTAAGTCAAGAGTTTTTAATATGGATTTCCTCTTGTCCCCAGTGGAAGGACGAGTCTGGGTTTGGGTCTCTTGACGGCTCCCTTGGTCAGCGGGTTCCTTTCCCCTGTTCTCCTTCATGGTTGTCATTCCTACAAAATAAAAGACATTAAAGCTAACTAAAACCAAAAATAGCGAGTGGATAATAAAATGGTCATAAACTTACGTCTACGGATCGTAACCTCGTGTGTGATGGCTTCGTTGGACGAATCTGGACCAAGCCCCCACTTAGCTAAGCGCCTAAGTGTAACCAAGGAGTGGAAGTCCCTGTCAGCGTATAGACGAGCTCTAAGGACGCGGTCACGATAAAATTTACTCAACGAAGGTCGTCCAACGGCTGCAAAGCAACGAGTAAATAGAAGTTAGACAATTAACAAAACCGAAAAAGGAAAAACAAGGTAGGGGACATACCTTCAGGACGAAGGTTACCTAATTCTCCTGTGTAAGGGGCAAAGGTATCCCTACCAACGTCTACAGAATTCCCAGCCCAGAAACCAGAGACGAAGAAAAACTCCGTCTTCCAATTCTATCAGACGAGGGCAGGGACTTGATCAATCTACAGTTTGAACCCCTGGCCACAAACTGGTAAAAGCCAAGGGATTGGTTAATTTCTGTGGGCTTGTAGCAGGAAAGGAACTCGTCCACTGTAATAGGACGGTCCCTACCAAATACCTCCCTCCATAAAACTTGCATGGAGACAATTAGCCTCCACGCGTTGGGGTTAAACTGACAAATACCTAAACCTAACCTAACAAGCAGTTCTCTAGTAAAAGCATTCAAGGGTAATCTAAGACCCCCTAGGAAATAAGCCTCGTAAACCCCAACTCCAAAATGGGGGTTGCAACACCATTCCCCACGGACGGGCAACCTAGGGTTAAGATCCTCCGGAATTTGGTACCACAGCTTAAGGTTGTTAAGCCTTTGTTCGTTTGTTTTGGACGAAATACCTACAGCACAGCTGTAAACGGTCTCCTCCTCGTCCAAGGGGCTAGACGGAAGAGCACTAGACGAGGTGCCAGCCTGGGACCCTGAAGTTTTTCTAAGTTGTTTTTGAAGGACTTCTAAAGGGAACCCTGGGACGCCAGAAACATAACCTTCGTCCGTACTACTTTCCCCACTACCACTACCACTATCACTAGAACTATTGTCGAAGCTACTATGGCTATTGGTGTCACAGTATTCGTTTATGGCTTTTTCCGTACTATTGCTAGACGAGGATCTAACAATTGACATCTTTGAAAACTTAAAAACCTAGAGACGAGAAAGGAAAAATACCTGGCTCTAGACGGAGGGAGACTATGGACGAGAAGGAAGTTCTAGACGAGGCTCTAGACGACAGATCAAGGAGGAAAATCTTTGAAAATGAGAGGGACAGGAGAGGAATTCCACTATTTATAGGCAACGGGGTTCAAGATTCGAAGGGACGTGAGCAACCATGACATGCCACGTGGCATCCAACCCAGAGAACGAAAAGCCTTGACCAAAACCTATCAAATTGAACCACGTGTCAATTTGATAAAAAAAAAATAAATAAATAAAAAAGAGAAGAGAGGGGGAGTGTGGACACCTTGAGATGACCACCACAAGGACGAAGGGGCAACTGATATGGGCAAGGCTCACCCAGGTACTTGTCCATAGAGCCCAAGCTCGTCCATGGGTGGTCTTCCCAAGCTCGTCCACAGACTTTGAATCCTAAAGAGATCAAGCCCAAAGCAGAGTGGTCTATAGATGGGCGACTGAACATAACCCGTCCATAGCCAAGAAAGGTCGTCCAAAAGTTGACGACCTCCATTACTCGTCCAAACATGGACGAATCTCACTTGAAGTGCCATGGATAGAAAAGTACGGACATGGAGAGGTCCTTGAACCTTCCTTGAACCTCGGTGTAACTTCTCGACAAAAACTTAACTGCTTATAGCAGTTATCTTCTGACCTCCACAAATGAAGGGGGAAGTTATTAAAAGGTAACCGCTTCTGTAGCCCTATATAAACATCTATCTCCGACAAAAAAAAGTAAGTGAAAACTCTCTTGACATTCTTGTTTTGGATAGACTTGGAAGTTTTCTTGATTATTGAAAATAAAACTAACTTCACCATCGGAGGGTCTTAGGCTGGCCAGCCCCGGTCTCCTTTGATTCATCGTTTTTCTTGCAGGCCTTTCAGATCATCAAAGTCCAAGCATCCAGCCTACTGATTCGAAAGAGCATCATCAAAAATCACAAACACTTAAAAAGTTAAGATTGTACTACCACACACATTTAGCGTAATGGTTACTCCCCAAGTACAAAGTTCTTATGGGATAAGGAGGTAAGAGCCAAGTTTCAAGTTTCAAGAAGAAAAATTCACACATATACACTTAGGTTAGGTTAGAGTAGAATTTTTATTTTAGTGGTAACAATTTTTTTTTTTTTTTTGGATGAGAACTATAAAAAATATTAATATCCATAACTTACACATACGTAATAACCAATGTTTTATATATATATATATATATATATATATATATATATATATATAAACTAAGCACTAATCATTCAAATGAAGAGAAAAAACAAAAGCTTAAAATGTTTCTAGATTCCATAGGCATGCATACTCAAACGAGTCTAATTGGATCTAAATTTAAAAATAGCTGGTAAAAATAAATAAAACAAATAAGCAAAGCAATTTTCTTCTAGACACATTTAAGACTTGAAGTCAACACCTAAATAGAATTTTCTTCTTGACACGTTTGAGATTTGTCAATATTTGTTGCCCTTCTGAAGTAGAGTGAGATTTTGATTTCCAGACGAGGTCTGTGACAATTATGGCTTGGTTGTTGGTATTGCAGTGGAGGCTGTGGTTGAGGTTCTAGCGAAAGGGATTTGAGTTGTTTGGGATTTAGAATAAGTCTAATTTGTTAAAACTTTTTTGACAACTCAAATTGTAAGTTGGTGGTCATGTGTAATTTTTTTATAATAAAAAATATGATCCATCACTTAAAAGTTGACATGTTATTGTTACATTAGACACACAAGTAAGAAAGCTTATGGAAGTTAACAGAATGACCAATAATGTTCATTTTTTAAACTTCAGAGACTAATAAAGCTCACTTGAAATTTAAGAGACCAAATCAATGGGTCTTATAGTTTTTAACTTATTTACAAAAACGTCACTGAACAACATTATTTGCATCTTGAAAACTGGTATGAATAGTTTTTTAAAATCAGTGTTTAAACTTCATATTTTGAATGATAAATAAAATGAAGTTCTCTAAGTAAATAAAAAAAAAAATAAGAATGACTAAAACAATAATATATTTCACAATTTAACTTTAATTAACTCAACAAAGGTGTGTCGTACATTCTTTCATATATAGCATTAAAATTATTTATAATTATTTTTTAACTAAATTTTTTAGCAATATCTTTTTCTATATATATATATATATATATACACACACACATACATTTTTTTTTTTTGAGAAGATATATATACAATAAAACAATCATTCAAGAACTAATTTTATCTTATTATGAAACTTGAATATTATAGATGGTTTTTCCATAAGTTATTCACAATTTGAAATTCTAAATTAAATTATATAATTTCAATTACTCAATTCTGTCTAATTAACAAGTCTATAACCATAATTTAATTTAATTTAATTTTTCAGCCACTATTATCAAATTCGCAAACAATAAAGAAAAAACTATTTAATCAAATTATAATAAATTTAAGTAATAAACCATTCACACCTAATGTTATGATAATGATACTACTACGGTCCACAAAGTCTAATCTAGCTAGCTTTTTGGAAACCACAAACTTAATAAAATAATATAATATAAAATAAATCGTAGTCTAGTTATTTTTTGATACAATTTATTTTTGCTGAAACTGAAAACTGAAAATTGAAAACACTGTAGTAAAATAATTTTTAAATGTGTGAATAGTATTGTGTGACCTATTTTTAATATTTTTAAATGCGTGAACAGTGCATAAACAATGCATGCACTATTTATGAACAGTGAATTTTGTCTCTAAAAGTCAATAACTGCGACTTAAAAAAAAATTAGAAAACATGCATTTGAAAACGCAGCCGTGAATGCAACAGATATTTAAATTATTGTCTATACCAATAATTTAATTTAATTTTTCAAAAATTATTATCAATTAAACAAACAACAACAAAAAAAACACTATTTTATCAATTTAATTTTTCAAAACATTATTATCAATTAAACAAACAATAAAAAAAAAACACTATTTTATCAAATTATAATAAATTTAAGCAACAAAACATTCGCATCAAATGCTATGATAATGATACTACTACAGTCGACAAAGTCTGATCTAGTACAAACTTATCTCAGCAAAAAATAAATAAATAAATCAAGCACAAACCTAAATAATAAAAGTAAACCTATCTAGTCTACTGGTGGTTTAATTTAAATCACAAAATCAATTATCTTTACTTACTCTACTTTCCATGATCAAAGTGCCAAACGACTTTTACTCAATCAAAACGTTTGCAGAATTAGCCAAAAAAAGAAAAATCAGAACATAGAGAGAGACCCATACCACACGTTCACAGGGGAGATAATTATATATATAGGCCAAAAATGGGCTGCGTTTTTTTTTTTTTTTTTTTGACGATAGCACCCACAGTCACGCTCAGAAATTCCAAAACAAATAGCTGTTCGTCTCTCTTGGCGATCATGGCAATCGCATACCTCTTCGTCTCTCGGCGCGGCGGTCTCAGCCCCTCTGATTAGGTACGAATTGGTTCTCTTTCTTCTACGCCTAAGCCTCGGGTGCTTTTCTACACAATCTGCAATTTATTCACTGTTTGCGAAAAGCATAATGGTTTTTTTGATTCTTCATTCATTGTTTGTGGTTACAGTTTTGTTTAATTTTTTTTTTTCTGCAACTTAGAACCGATTTGCGCGACCGGAAAATGGCGGTTTCGGCGCCAATTACGGTTATCTGAATTCTGTTGCTTTCTTTTGAGTGAATGCTTAGAATTTGACTTGCTTCGTTGAATTGAATGGTGAAATATGTAACTTGTACTGAAGATCTGTGCAGTAGTTTATGAATTCGTACGTTCAACATGGAATTCTCTTTCTTTTTTGGTTTGTTTGAAAATTTGAGAGTGGGCATTTGATCTAAACAGGATTGTATTTCTCATGTAATGTCGATGATGCGGATTTGTGTTTTGTATAGATGATATATTGTTGGTTTTTTGTTAGGTCGGGAATAGGATTAGGTGTTTATTGGTTATTTATCCAGATATGCTAAGTGTTTTTTGACACATATAGAGTAATTGAATACCCCACACCGAAGTTGTAGTTACGCTAATTAATCACAATTAATCTGACTAAGTCCAAGCTCGTTTGCTTGGGCCATTGATCATCGGGGGCTGCGGTTGAGTCCATCTATATAGAATGGTTAAACTTAATTGGTTATTGGCAACAGATGGCCTGCCAGAGCGGATGGCATTTCTAAGGTATAACAAGCAGGCTGATATTGGTGGGCTTAAACAGAAACATTTACCAAGGGCCTAAGGATTCTGCAAGCAACAAAAAGGAACTAGATTGGGCCATGATAGTAATGCATAGTAGTGTTGACCTAGCATAACTGAAGGACCTAAAGTTTATGTTAAGGGTACTTATTGTTCACACTCGTTAGTGTAAATCGCCTATACACATCATGCATTCCATCATTAAACCAAACAAATAGGTTAAACTAGAATACTAACATAAAACCAACTGCCCAAACCAATCTATGGTGGGAGCGATGGCCTCGAAAATGCTCTCTAGGAGCTGCTAGCCTGCTACTATCTTAGCTGAAAAAAGAGCCTCCTTATTTCACAATATGTGAATCCAACCCAAAGTCTTGAGCATGGAACAACTCACTAACTTGGATTCTCCTGTTGTTTGATCTTTTTCCTGTCAATACTATGCCACCCCCAAGATGAGTTTCTGTCTTGTAGAATTGGCATGTGAGTTTGTTAGAGTCAAATTAGTTTACTAACTGTTAGTTAGTTGCTATGGAAGTTACATTCAGCTTGTTGTATAAAGATTGTACTTGCTGTAATTGAATGAACAACAAAAGGAATAACCAGTTTCTCTCTTTCTAATCTTCTATACGTTTCTAATCTCTCTCATTTCTTAGGAGGCCTGGCTATCACAAATCAGCCACCCAAATCCTAAATCGTAAAAGTTTTTTCATTAACCTCCTAATCCATTTTTTAAGTGATTGCATGATGTGAAATATGCATTCTTGACTGTAGGGAAATGAAAAAGGTTGGCTAATTATTAAGAGAAAAAAGAAAAGTCTCCTTGAAGATTGTTTGGGTAGGCCCTATTCCAAGCACTTAGCAAGTAAGTGGTTGCTGATTTGAATTATTCTTCTATTCTAACTGGGTTACAGATGTATTTGTGAAGGTTTTTGGGTATTAGGATTTAACAAATGAGAATAGTAAGACTTTGAACAAGGGGTGGTGTTATTGTAATTCATTATTCGTGGCTACTGGCTTCATTTAAGTTTTAATTAATGAACGGATTCATAAAGCAGTGGGTAGTGAAATAATTTTTATTGGATAAGTAATAATACTTCATTCATGAAAGATGAAACAATATAATGGGTAGTAAAACAAATTAATAGGGGTAATGATGATCTTAAGTAATATCTTGATTTTCATTCATTTTTGCAGGAAACTTGTGGAGCCTATGGTATTTCCAGCGTGTACACATTTTACAACTAGAATTAAAGCTCACTACAACTAGGTTTGATTATTAGAACATTGTTCACCCCCCCCCCCTCCCCCACCCCTTTTTTTTTTTTTTTTTTTTGTGGCTGTGACTTTACATTTTCTTACTAGTTAATTGTGGGCTGTTGTAAGTACTAGAAGGAGAGTGAACCCCCTTTTAGGGAGGCAATTAGGATCTCTCAGCAAAGTGAAATTTAACTAATGAATTATAGGCTGTTTGTTAGAATTTTCATTGATCTTATATGGTTGTAAACTTGTGAGCTTGTGCATTATGTAATTATTTTCTCTTTATCTAATGATTGTCATGGTCATGAATTAAGTACTAGAAGTTGTCCCTTTTAAAGAATTTCAAGATCCGAATAAGGTGAGTTTCTTATGCATACATGGTTAATATGTGAATCTATAAAATGCTTCTATTTTTTCCCAGTTAAAATGTACAAAGAGTATCATCTATATTTACTTTCATGACCAATGAAAATGCTAGTTAAAACATGAAATTGAGTCTTGATCCTCAGATAATTGACTCTCAACCTTTAACGGTGGCTATGCTTGCTTCTTTGTTATTGGCAATATCTCTTTTTAAGGTGCAATTATGTTTTGTTCATGATTTATAATTGCATTCTTGGCTGAATCGATGATAATGAATTAAGAGATTATATCCCAACTCCCCCTGGTCTGATATGAGTTGGGAGGTGGGATTGTGGTTTGAGAATAAAAAGAGATGAGTGTTTCTTTGTCCAAGTTATTTAGTATTCTTTCTTTTACTACACTTTCAGGTAATGTATATATCACATGCTTATAGTCATAGGTAAAGATAATTCCAATAGTAGTTCTCGTGGTTTAGGTGGTAGTGGAACCTTAATTAAGATAGGCAACAAAATGTCTCTGGTTGATCTTCTTGAATGAACATGCTGATGACTTGAGAGACTTCAAACAAAGACTGGTGAGTAGTAAACAATGACTGTTTATTACTCCTGGACCCCCTTTGGGGGATGGTTAGGGTGATTGATCGAATGAAATTCTCATTCCCTAATGTTTATAATAATCAATTCTTTAAATTTGGTAATTGGATTTGACAGCTCTTTCAAAAGGGTCAACCTCAACAGCAAAATTCTTAGTAAAACTTGGGACACTAATCTTGTTCCATCATTCTGCGCTACATAGTTCTTAGTTCCTGCTTTCCATTATAGATGGTGAGTGTCTGTGTGTCTATGCCTCAAGCTGAAAATAAAGAGAACCTATTTCATATTCAGAGCAATATAGTTTGGTCTTATTTGATTAATGATCAATGGCGCATTAGTGTGGCTGAATTAGTGTCATCCAAGTTACGCACTTGTTCTGCTGATGCAGGGCAGGCTCTCTAGTTAGCTGAATTAGTGTGGTTGTTACTACTATTAATTGGATAGTTGCTGTTGTAGGGTAGTTAGTTAATAACAGCTGTCATTTTTGTGTAGCCATGTAGTGAGTTAATTGGTAGTTAGTGTTTTTGTCCTTGAACATAGTATTTTTCACTTATTTAAAAAAAAAAAAAAGTGTCTCTAAGTCCGTGATACAATCATTTTTTATTTATTTATTTTTATGTTTTTAGGTCTAGATTATTTAATAAGAAGAAACCTACAGTAAACCAAGGCATGTGTGTTTGGCAGCAGATTGCCATATGAATTTGTACGAGTAGATTAAAGTCATGATTTCATTTTCAAAAAGTTTACATGAATGTTGATACAAAAAGTTGAATTTCTATTCTTTTTTGTTCATGAAAACTCACTAAATATATAAAATACTTGTGAATGTTTAGACTCCTAAATACAAAATTTCTAATACAAGGTTATATTCAAACAATATATGTGTAAAATATGAAATATAAGCAATACCCAAATTAGCAAACTACTCTAAGCCATTAATTAATCACAACCAGCAGAAATTAAAAGTTAAGAGTAAGAGAAAGAGAGATGCAAATACAAGATAATACTGGCACATGTTATCGAAGAAGAAACCAAAGAACTCGGCAAAAAATCTCCCTGCCGCCCTCCAAGCGGTAATGATCCGCTAGAAAATCAGTTAGGATACATGAATAGCAGTAGACCTTCCAAGTCTAATCTACCCAATACACCTAAGCCCTCTAAGCTTCTTGCTCCAACAAGGTTACATCAAGCCATGTCTTCTCTAACTTTTCCAGATCTTGCAATTAGCCCATTGTATTAACCAATATGAATTGGTTCTCTCTTGAACTACTTCTCAAACATCAGTAACCTTCTCACTATTTTAAATTTGGTGAGGAAAAGATTTGGTTTATAATCCTCTCATGGGTGTATAACAATAGAAAATGTGAAAGTAGAGGAATTTGGAGAATCAAGTGTATAAGATTGTGGAAAAATCAATCTTGTTTTTCTCTAGGGTTTCTTTCTTAAAATTCTCTCTAGAAACTCTCTCTCTTTTGTTTATATTTCGTGGATATAAGGGTATTTATAGTACGGTATGAGATGGAATGTGAAAGATCATTTTTCAGCAAAACAGGGTGCACTGGCGAGTCACTTCACGACTGAGATGAGTTGCGAGTTCCAGTCGCCAGTTACCAAACTATGCCAAACTGTACTTTTTGTTTTGTAGTGATCTAGCTGTCTTAGTCGCGAGTTCTAGTCACGAGTCACCTTCTTGTTGCACACTCTTGATCAAATCTTCACACTCTCTCATACGCAATCCTTACATTATTCCTACCTAAATACAAGGTTTCTAATTGTTAAATTACAAGCAAATTTGGCACAGAATAAAACCAACACATAGTTGAATAAATTCAACTTTACAATCTCCCCTTTTGATTATTCCATGACAAAACTCTAAAACAGACTCTAGACTTAAAAATGTGAGTTGAGAATAGTTGTCAAAACTTACTCACACCTAATTCTAGATCTGTAAAGCTCTTGAGCTATACGAACAAGTCTCCTGAAAACAATATCACAAAATGCACTCATTAAGTTCATTGTAAGTGGAAACCTTAGAATGCATATGGATCAAGCACAATACGAACAAACAAGTATGAATATGATAATGAAGCATAACGTGACCATACAAGAACTGTTTATTTTATGCTTTGTAGCATCGTGTCTTTAAGATGTTTTGTTTTTTGTTTGAGTTTCATTTTCTCATTTATCTTGCATCCCTTATGCATCATATTTTATCCTTGTTCATATCTTCTTTTATTTCCCTCCTTCCTCTTGACTCATTTATCTATTCGTGACAAAAAGGAGAAGAGTATACCGAAGAGTATTCTGATGTGTTTTGTTATTCCTATATGACTCATATGCACATTCGTAGGGGGAGAAAGTCATAGGAGAGATGCATATACCAAGGGGGAGAAGACATTCTTTTTGAAAAAACCTTGTTTTGTTTTGTATTACATTATGCTTGTTTTCTCGTTGCTTTATGGTGCTATAAGTTATGTTTTGTACCTATACTTTGTTGCTTTCATTGCATCATGCTTATGTGTTGGACATGCATACATCCTTATGTTATTGTGCTTTATTGATTGCATGTTCAAATGATCATTTGCTTTTCTATATGATTATTGTAGTCATTTCTTTAATGACTGTTCCTGTTTGATTAAGTTATGCTTCATTGTTTATGTAGTGCTTATTATTTTGATCGCATTTTACTTGCTTATATGCGTATCTTGTATTTAACTTGTCATGAGTTTAATGAAAGTTTTGTTTGTGTGCGAGTGTTTTAGGATACAGGTGTATACATGTAAGTGCTTCACGGCTTCTAGATTAGGTGTGAGTGAGTTTTACCACTGTTCCCAACTCACGTTTAATTCTAGAGTCTGTTTAAGGAGTTTTGTCACGGAATAGCCAAAGGGAGAGATTGTAAAGTTATGATTTACAACTATTTTTGTGTTTGCTCTATTTTGTGCTAAATTTGATTGTAATTTTGTTCAATCTTTTGTACCTTGTATGTTATGTGAGATTTCTTTGTAAAAGTTGTGTGTGTGTGTGAGAGCGTGAAGCTCAAGGCAAATTGAAGACCAAAGAAGTTTTCGTGGATAGCTCACAAGTAGGCTTCCCGTGAAGTGAAACATGTGCTCAGCACATGACTGGAATGCGAAGAGTCATGACAGATGGTGACAGCTAGTTTTCACAAGTGTCTCGTGAATAAGGCCTTCCTACAAGATACCCGCAAAACATTCTGTTTTGCTATTTTGTCATATCTGCTCCACTACATCCTCACCCACACTATATATATGATCATTACCCACATATTGAGAAAACCCTAGCCACAACCCTTGAGAGATAGAGATTGCCATACCCATAATTCTCTACATAATCCATTGTGGTTTTTCTCAACTCCTGCCTCTCTACTTCCAAATCCTTGAAAGGTTGATAGCCCAAACACTTACCACACACATTCTAATTGTAAAATGAGGTTTTGGTGATACTGGGAAGCATTGAAAGAAGCCATTTGTTTGGTGGATGTAATTGGGCTGAATTGCGTGATTTGGAGAGCTAGAGAAGACAATGTTTGGTGAAGTCAGTTGGTAACAGGAGCTTGGAGGGCTCGAGTACATGAGGTAAACTAGGCTTAGAGGATCTTTTGTTATTCGTGTACTCCAACTTATTCTCTAGTGGATCGATTTACCGCTTGAAGGGCGGCGAAAAGATTTTTCACCAAGTATTTCAGTTTCCTCTTTGATAACACATCGGCATGTTATCTTGTGTTTGCATTCTTCTTCCCTACTCTTTTAGCTTTCATTTTATAGCTGTGATTTGATGAATATGGCTTAGAGTAGTTTTATTGTTTGTTCGCTCGCATTTACTTTGTTCTATACTTAGTTTAAGTAAAAGTAAAATCAACTGAGCCCTAATATTTTAATTTGGGGGTCTAAATAGCTCTTGTGTTTTTACACAATTTTGAGTTTTCAAGAACAATCACTATAAATAGTGGAGTAGTGGTGTGCCTTTGTGTTAGATTCCCTTTCCCTTTCCCTCTCCCTTGTGTGTGTATGTTTGTTTCTAAAAAGAAAAAGAAAAAAAAGAATGGGTAATTGTCTCACATTGCTTAAGAGAGTGTGTTGTGTGTAGTATAACTTACTCCATCCTCCCTTAAAAGTTACCATGGCTTTTGAGTGGAGTTGTGGTGTGTCTTTGTGTTAGAACCTCTTTCTCTCTCCTTCTCCCCTGTGTAATTGTGTTTGTTTCTAAAAAAAAAGAATGGGTAATTGTCCCACATTACTTAAGAGAGTGTGTTGTGTGTAGTATAACTTACTCCACCCTCCCTTAAAAGTTACCATGGCTTTTGAGTGGAATTGTGGTGTGTCTTTATGTTAGAACTCCTTTCCCTCTCCCCTGTGTGTGTGTGTGTTTGTTTCTCAAAAAAAAAATATATATATATATATATATAAATAGTGACTACAATGAATATTCACACGGTGAATGAACATCTAAACATGCAAGCAAATAAGTTCAATACAAAGTATCATTTGCATGTCCAACACTCAATCGATGCAAAAACACTAAAGCAAGAGGCATTAGGTTTTAACTTGCATCAAGGGCACAAGAGTACTAAAAAAAATGCAAGACATTAACTAAGAGTACTAAGCTACATAAGCAAGGGTACATAAAAGCATAATCTAAATAACTAAAATATCCAAGTATCCATAACACAGAGTATCCAAGTATTTTAAAAACAAAATACTAAAATCATAGACTACTAAACCAAAGTGCTATGAAAACCTTAATAAAAACTATAAAACCATAAACTAAAACCAATGCTTTTTACTCCTTCTTAAAATAAGCTCCCCCTCAAGAGCTACCATACTACTCCCCATTTTTTACCAGAATGGCCAAAAGGCTAAGGCTGGTGAGTAAAGCTGTCAAACTTGGCTGCCAACAAGTTGATTTGGTCCTAGATAGCTACAAGTCTTTTGGAATGCTCATCTGCTACATCACGGAGACCATCAATCCTCTCGAGTATGATCTAAAAAGCATCGGGAGGAATTGATGACGATGATGATGCTCCTTTCCTACCTCGACCACTACCATGTCTTGGAGGAGGTTATTGTCCTTCCACTTTAGTCTCTATATCAGTAGGAGTTGCTTCTTCAGTCTTTTCAACTTGTTCATCTCCAAGAAGTCAAACCCTACTTCTTAGGATTGTTTGAGAGTTGATGGAAGGAGATAGAGTCATTAGGCCTATGTGTTATGGAGTCTCCACACCATTGTCATGAAAAATCCTTATTATAAGATTTGGGACAACAAGCGTTGATCTTGAGGTTATCTTTGTGGACTCTACAATGATGTTGTACAAGTGTGCACTAATGTCAATGTAGGTGTTCTCATGAAGCTCTATGAGCAATATGGCTCTAGCATTGTTAATGGTTGACAACTTCTTGACCAGATACAAGTTGAACATCATGATATATGCTAGGCATCTCAAATCGAGGGGAAAGGAGGTTGCGTTGATGCTTCTTCCTTCCCTATGGCCACCAATGCGAAGTTGCACAAATTCTAGAGAGAGCATTCTATCCTTGAACAGAGTGAACCCTTCATGATCTTGTTCTTTAAGTCTAAGTATAGCTCTAACCCAGCACTCTATGTGTTCCTCTTTGAGTGATGCATTAGCATAAAACTCTTTGATCAAAGGTTCACAAATTTTGGGGAATTCACCAAGAAGTTTGTCCCAGCCCCGTCCTTCAAAACACCTAGGAATGAAGGAATCCTTAAGATCAACAAGATGCACTTGTCTCTCCTGAATGATTGGAGCTGTTTTGAATTGAAGGGCAAATCTCTCAAAATGTTGAGGGGAGCAAAACAAATTGTGATCATTGCACTTTCTCTTGTCACCACTTTGAGCAACAGTTTTTTGTGGAGCCATTTACAAAACATAGCAGCAAAGGCCACAACAACAAAGCACAATGAATGGCAACAAACTTGGTTAGACACAAGTTAGTACCAAAAACAAAACTACGAATTAAACCCTAAAAACTGAAATTTAAAGAGCAATTCTAAAAATTGACATGTGAAAATGCTAAACATCAAAACATGATATAATCATAGCATTAGTCACACAACATGTCAAAGATTGTGAGTGTGTGCATCATATGAAAAGCATATACGAGGCATGAAATCATGCAAGGGGCAAAGTGTGAAAAACATAACCATTGGTTGTTCCAAACTTGGAAACATGATTATCCCCAAATTTTGTACTCAACGAAGTCCAAAAATACACACAAAAACATCTAAATAGACATTTTATCAACAAAATGGTATGCACACCACAACACAAAACATTGTATAATGGATGATCATGTAATAGAAACATGAAAAACAAGCATTATACCATCATTCTCAACAAAACCTATATAACAATTTCATCAAAAACTACAAAAACTCAGGTTCATCAACATTACCTAAATATCTCAACAAAACCAACAAATCCATGAAATAGAATGCTTTAAACTTTAAATAAAGTAAAAAGAAGTGAAAACCTATACCTTTTCTTGGATTTGGAGTGAAGATTGAAGAGAAAAATGGAAGTTTTTGAAGTGAAAAAGATGGTTTTAAGAGAGGGAGAGGCGGAGAAGACAAAGAGACAAGCACGTGATGCGAGAAAAACTAAAAAGTTTTGAAAAACTGTCTGATTAATAACCCTATTTTTGCAAAATACACGTTTTTCGCAACTCAACTGACTTGCGAATGAGTCACCAAAATCCCTTGAACCTAGATTTTGAAAAATTTCTCTAAGTTTTTTTTGCAAGTGGGACTTTCACTCACCAATGAGTCGTGAAACCCACGGATTGAGCTCGCGACTCGCGAATGAGTTGCCAAAAATCCTTAAACCTAGACTTTGAAAAAAATTTCTAAGTCTTTTTTGCAACTGGAATTTTCACTCGCCAATAAGTTGTGAAACTCTCGGGTTGAGCTCGCGACTTGAGCTTAAAACTTGTGACTTACGAGTAAGTCACCAAAATGCAAAGTTGCACATTTTTGGATTTTTGTGAAATTTTTTCAAATCAAAATACTTTCCAAAAACAACTAAAATACTCAAAAATATTTATGGGTTTGATCAACAGATGCTTGAGTATGTACATTACATTTAATCAAGTACAATCACATAAATGAATAAAGCATTCATTGAACATAGACATGTGTGATGTGGGTGGGTATCAAAAGTGAGATAGTCCTTATTCTAATGTGAAGCTTCAATGATCGATTCAACCAAGTCATACATAACTCGCAATAAGTAGAGTGACTTATCTCAATTGTAGAAATGAACATATATGACCTCTTACATAAACTTGATTACATTGAGTTAGAAGCTTTTCATTTGACTTCTTTTCTTTTGATCATTTTGATCTTTACATCCCTTTTTGAGATTGATGCCTGAAATTTTTAATATTTCAATTTAATGAGTAAGCATTTGGCTTTTGGCACTATACATTTTAAATACATGTTGTTTTCCTTTTTTCTTAGTCAAATATTAGTTTATGCGATAGATTTTTCAGCTCATTATTTATTTTCAAGATTTGACATTGGTTAAGCTTTTAAGCAAATAATAATAATAATAATGAATGGGAAGAGATATAGGGACAGGTCTACACATGTCTCAAGATCAACAAAACTATTGACTAGTCGTTCATGACAAGTTTGAAGATCTATTTACAACAATCATATAGATATCAAGATGATTCTCACAAAGATACAAGTGCATAAAGAATAATCTAAACCCATTAATGCATAAAGCCATTACTACGGAGGTACAAGGCTAAACATGCATGTGACAATGCACAATACCGCCGATTAAACTTTTTGGATTTTATACTTTTTATGTGTTTTTGGATTTTTGACACAAAGCAAAGAAAAGAATAATAAAAAACAACAAACAACCAAAGCTTTTAAACAACAAAAATTTAAAAATATGCTAGAATGTAAAATAAACAAGAAAACAACATTGTCATATTATATAGAAAGAATTAATGCATGGACATGTTATAATACTTATGCATGAGTACCCTTCTTCATCTATATGACATGTGCGTTTAGGGTGATATCCTATGGGGATTGGGTACTTGAGCCATGATTCTCAAATCTTAAGGTAAAGTTGGCCAAACATGAGGTGATGGTATCAATCATCTTCATCACATCACTCATAACGGGTTCTCCTTCTTGCCCTTTTGGTTGCTTGGGTTTCCCATTGCCTTTTTGTCAGTTCGTTTAGACCCCTTAAACCCAACAGATTAACCTAGAGAATTAGCCAAGTGATTAACTTAGGTAATTTAAACAGAATTAGGTTAACACAAATAATCAAAAACAATAAAGCAGCGGAAATTAAAGAACACAAAGATCTGATGACCCAGGAAAACCAAACCGGTAAAAAACCTGGGGAGGATTTAACCTAGCTATCCTCAAGGTAAACTGAATCCACTATGAAAGAATTGAAGTTTACACAATAAGACTTAGACCACTAACATCCTATTGCTACCCAAGTGTAGGAAACTTACTACCACGACCACATGATAGCTCCGAGATCCACGGACTCCTTCTTTCTTGAATTCTTCAGCAATCCACAAGCGCACCTGCTTGTATTTCTTTAAGATCTTTGATTTTGCAACTGTATGATTTAACAAGCTCTAGACATAAGTTTCAAGTTTGTAAACCCTAAGTGTATGTGAAGGCAAACACCTCTAGATCTCACAATGAGATTCACAAACACAGCACAACAGAACTCTGAAAAACAGAACTCTGAGAAACAGAACTCTAAAAACGTGGCTAGGGTTTTCCCTTATATACTTAGGGCAAAACATAAAACCCTATACATTAAGTGGGCTAGGGCTGAGTTGGAAAATTCTGCAGAAAAACAATCTGCACGACTTTCGATCGATCGAGCCTAATTTTCGATCGATCGAGTCAGGCAGAAAGTGCACAGTGAATTCTGCATAAAACTCGATTCCAACTTTACACGAAGAGCCATACTTTGAGCAAGTCTTACACAAGACTAAACATTGTTTTGATCATGGTTTGCCAACATTACAAATTGAAGTTCTAATATATTAGTTCCTAATTCTTAGAACCTAACAAACTCCCCCTTTGGCAATCCGTGACAAAACACAGACTTAACAAAAAGCTTAAAGTTTACAAAATGAAACAGCCCATTACAAAATAAAAAGCCACTTAAACAATTCAACCTAACTACTATCTAACAGTTGCAAAGTAGACAGCAGAACGACAAAATCAACCTGTATATTCCTGTAACACTTAACAAACACATAAACGCATGTGTGGAAAAAACAGGAAATATATAAAAATAACTTCTTGATTTTACAAGACACAAAATAAAGACATATATCATGAATAACATCATAAGTATAGATCAATAAGCAGAGTAGCATAGTGAAACAAGAAACACAATACATATCAAAGTATCTCAACAAAATATCTCCTAAATAAGAGCTAAAAATGAAATACACAGTGAAGCGCCTAGATACAATCTAATAACTCCACAAGCTCCGCAGTATCACTACTAAGTACAAAACTCCCCCTAAAATGAAATCTCCACACAAAAAAAAAATATCTCCTAGATACATATGAACTACTCAATATGCACTCCCCCTTTTTGTGACGAATTGCCAAAGGGCATTCACTCATCATCAAAAGGAGGTGGAGGAGAATGACGAGAACTCGCCAAATCAGCTCGCAACGCACGTAGCTCATCAAGGATGTCCACCAATAACTGACCATGAGCCGCCTGAACGGTCACGACAGTATCCAGAGTCCGACGAAGGTCAGAAACCTCATCAAACGGTGGAGGAACATCAGCAGCAGCAGCAACAGCAGGATCAGAAGACGTCCCAGCTGCAGGAGTATCTGTAGAAGAAGAAGGGGGTGGAGTGACACCGGAAGGCTCTACCCTAGGACGCTTAGAGCTAGCTCGAAGTTGAGCAGCCATTTGCCTCAAAAAGGTAGCACCAATAGGAGCAATAACATGAACAGGCTCAGACGCAGGAAAATCACCTAAACCAAGAAAAAGGAGAATCCTATGAATAAAAAGGGGAAAGAATAACGCATGAGCCGTAGAACTAGACCGATGAACCTCGTTCAAAGAACGAAGGAACAAATGAGGAAAACTGATAGGAGCATCAGTAACAAGCGCGTACAAAAACACACATCGCTCAAGAGGGATGGTGTGGACAAGAGAAATAGGCCACAAAGAATGACACGCTATCCTAAAGAAAAGATAGTGAAGCTCGGAAAACTCAGCAGAAGTGATCCGAGGATCAGAACCCCATTGGATAGAAGACCCAGTGATGTATGACAGCACGTCATCAAGAGGTGGAGACTCCTCATAAGGAAAAACGGGATGGTCAACAATGGGCACCCCAAGATCATCCGACACAACCGTAGGGGTAATACGATACTCTACACCTCGTAACCAAACCTTAACTATGGTGTTGGTATCATAGATGTGGATAGAGAGGTTCGAATAGAACTCTCTAATCAAGGTGGTAGGAGGAGGAGAATGCTCATACTCGAGCAAAGATAACCAACCCCGACGCTCAAAGTTACGTCTCACCTCAGGATCTACCTCATCTAGTATGACCCTACGCTCAGTCCAGATATGATGCCTAAGATTAAGGGTCTCATAGGTCTCTTGGTTCTTCTCACTAGGGAACCGCTCAGTATCAAAAGAAGGTAAAGGGTCAGAAGTCCTATGGGCTCTAGTTTTCCTAGGCATAGTGCTAAGGAAAGAAAGGAGAGACACAAAAAGAGAAGAGCACAAACAAATACCAAGGGCAGACTGCAAGTTAGCACAGCATAAAAAATATAGAAAAAAAATCTGTATGATGCATGAACAAAATATGCAAATGATGCATGAACTAATGCAGTGACAAGTTCAAATATAATCCAAATTAACAAAATTGGCTTGAGCAAGTAATTTTTATCAAAAAACACCCAATTTGAAAAACTCAAGTTTTCAAAACACAACAAATTGATAAATTGATCAACACAACAATTAATTGACACAATATAATGATCAAATTAATCAATCTAACAAGCCAATTTCATCAATTTCAATCAAATTGAACAAAAACCCCAAAATCCCCAATTTCAAGCCCTAGAAATTTAAAAATTTCACAAAGCACAAAATTAATCAAATTAAATCACATATAGTGCTTAGATAAGGTGTCCCCACAAAAACCCATGATTCTTTTGAAAAAGAAAGAGCTAAAAATCACTCCAAAAATACCAAAAACTAAAATGGCGAAAATACCCCAATATGCATGAAAATAATGCATGAAACATGAAAATAAAAGCAAAAGAAAGGGCATAAAAGACTTACCAGTCTTGGGAGAGAGAGATTGTGCAAAAAGATTTGAAGAAAACAACAAAATCTCCAAGAAAAAAGGCTTGACCGGTTGGTAGGGAGAAAAAGGTTTTGAAAAAGATTTGAAAAGTGAAAAGTCACGTGAGAGAAAAACCTTTTAAAAAACATTTAGCCCGATTTTCGATCGATCGAAAAACAGATTCGATCGGTCGAAAATCCTTCGATTGATCCAGTATTAATTGAGAACCGATCGAAACACACAGAGACTTTAGAGGGATTTTAAAAACATTTTCGATCGATCGAAAAACAGACTCGATCGATCGAAAATCTGGAAAAATTGAATTTTTGAAAATTGAATCAAATTAGCTCAAAAACTCCTCAAAGCATTAACTTTTATGAAAAAGATGCATGAGTATGAGATGAAATGTTTTTCCAAAAACCCATGTTTTCAACCCAGATCTCTCAGATTAAGCTTTTCTCATAATCTTCCTCAATCAATCAAGCAAGCAAACATGTTTTGCAACTATTTCCAGAAAATTTCAAACTTGGTTGGTCAGGCCAAAAACACACACAATAACATGTACACAGTTTAGCAAAGAATAACTTGTGTAGTGTGTGCAACTAGCATAAGCAAGAGAAACATGTGAGGTGATATGCACATATTGATCAATCACAATTTCTACAAAATCCATCATATGAATTTGAAAGAGACTATTACTTAAAGAGTTACATCATATAACTCTCACATCTCCTAGAATAAAAGCTTGCAACCATGTAAGTTTCTTGATTTGCCTCATTATTCAATTTAATTGATTAGAAATTTAATAAAAGCCGGGATAATGTACACATCAATTTTATGAAATGTGAAATTATTATAGCCTAATAATGTACACACCAATTTTATTTAGAGGCTACACCTTATGTTCTTTTTGTGCATGTGCTACACTTTCTCGAGCACAAAATCTTACGATATGCACTAAGGTGTTCATGATTGGCTAGTAAACAGTGGTGAGATGGTTATTTATGCCTTTCTCAATAAGAACAAGTCCGATAATCAAAGACATGAGACTTCAAGATCAAGATCATGTGATCAACAAATATAGCATCTTCCCACACAACATGCACAACAAAACTTTAGCTAGTAAAGTGCAATAGAAATAAGTGCATCAAAGCTAAATAAGGTACATAAGCATGTCATGCAAGATTTGATTGACCAACCTTGTCTTCAATTTTAACAAAAAAATAGCAAAAACACAACTTGCAAATTTTTTTTTTTTTTTTTATATCAAAGAAACAAACATCCTAGAATGAAATGCATGAATGTAATGTAATGCAAATCCTAGAAACAGAGGTCACGAAAGATAGAGCAATGAAGTACAAGGACCAAGTCAGACAGACTCAATTAGGTTGAGCCTTTTGCATCCAAAACTTTTTAGATGCAACTCTTGCATTGGAGTTATGATTCATCTTAGAATTTTGACCAACTCCAGGATTGGAATAAAGGTTTAACGCCTTTACCAATTCACCAATAAGTACCATAGGATCATGAGCTTGAGGCTCAGGTACTTTAGTTTTATTTGCTCGCTTAGCAGCTTGCAACTTAAAACAATTTGGATGTATGTGTCCAGGTTTTCCACAAAAATGACAAACCCATACAGGCTTATCATGCAACTTGCCCTTAGTAGAAGTAGAAGCTCTAGAATGAGAAGCTTGAAGATCAACCCTAATCTTCCTAGGTGGAGCAACATCTACAGATTTGACAGGTTCACTCACCAAGGGTTTGACAATCTCACTCTTTGGAGATTCAGAAGAGGGAACAAATTTTGTGGAAGAAGGTTCAAGCACAGAAATACTTTCTTCAAAACCTAAACCAGTTTTATCAGAAGGAGACTTTTGAATACTCAGCATGTGATCAAGTTTGGAGCTTGCAGACCTATTAGTTTGTTCTCTAGCAACAGATAAATCAAGTTCCAAACATTTAACTTTATCAAGTAAAAGCATGTTCTCAGTTTTCATATTATTCAAAAGCTCATTTGCATCAAATAATTTCACAAGTAAATTTTTCTTTTCAAGTTCCAAAGATGCAATTTTCTTCAAGCCTAAATCAACATTCATGGCATCCTTTGCAGCAATTTTGCAAAGTTTATTATAGGCTTCCTGTAGATCTGCATCCTCAGAGAGTTCCCCATCAGAAGGGTTCTCTTCAACAGACATGCTTTCATTTACTACAGTAGTAGCAGTGAAAGCAATGAAGTTTCCATCCTCATCACTAGCGGATTCATTGTCAGAAACTTCATCATCACTAAGGGTTACAGCTATAGCCTTACCCTTAGACCTCAAGTATGTAGGACATTCAGATTTTAGATGACCATACCCTTGACAACCATAACATTGTTGTCCCAAAGAATTATTAGAAGGCTGACCTACTTTCTCTTTAGGTTTTTCAGTGTTATTAACCTTAGTTGGATCATTCCTCCTAAAATTTCTAGGTTCAACATTGTTCTTGCCTCTTGCCCTTCTGTTATTATTCCTAAGAAAGTTTCTAAAGTTCTTAGCAAGATAGGCAATCTCTGTAGCAGAGAGTTCATCATCAAATCCACCATCCTCAACATTATCAACAGACTTAAAAGCCATTGATTTGGATTTGTTAGTCTTAGGGAGGTCTAACTCATAGGACTGAAGAGATCCTACAAGTTCATCAATAGGGATGGAGTCCACATCCTTGCTCTCAGTGATGGCAGTCGCTTTGGGTCTAAAATCCTTAGTCAAAGATCTAAGAATTTTCCTAACAATTTTAGGTTGATCATAGATTTCACCCAAATTATAAGCAGAATTAACAATATCATTCAATTTAGCATAGAATTCATCAAAAGATTCATCATCATTCATTCTAATGCTTTCAAATCTAGTAGTTAATTGCTGCAATTTATTTATCTTAACTGCCTTTGTGCCTTCATGCACAGTCTGAAGGATTTTCCAAGCAGTGTGAGCAACCTCAACATTAGAGATTCTCTTAAATTCCTCCATGGAAACAGCATTAAAAATAGCATTCATAGCTTTGCTATTGAAAGCGGCTGCCTCCTTTTGAGAACTTTGCCACTCACTCACAGGAGTAGTGGGCTTCTCCCATCCGTACTCAACGGAATTCCAAACTCTCTCATCAATGGATTTCAGGAATGCTTTCATCCTTACTTTCCAATAAGCATAGTTGTTTCCATCAAAGTGAGGTGGAACAACAAGAGAGTGTCCATGTTCTATGACAACAAGGGTCAAGGATCAGCTAAAAGATCAAAGGATCAAACACAAAAGCTACCCGCTCTGATACCACTTGTCAGTTCGTTTAGACCCCTTAAACCCAACAGATTAACCTAGAGAATTAGCCAAGTGATTAACTTAGGTAATTTAAACAGAACTAGGTTAACACAAATAATCAAAAACAATAAAGCAGCGGAAATTAAAGAACACAAAGATCTGATGACCCAGGAAAACCAAACCGGTAAAAAACCTGGGGAGGATTTAACCTAGCTATCCTCAAGGTAAACTGAATCCACTATGAAAGAATTGAAGTTTACACAATAAGACTTAGACCACTAACATCCTATTGCTACCCAAGTGTAGGAAACTTACTACCACGACCACATGATAGCTCCGAGATCCACGGACTCCTTCTTTCTTGAATTCTTCAGCAATCCACAAGCGCACCTGCTTGTATTTCTTTAAGATCTTTGATTTTGCAACTGTATGATTTAACAAGCTTTAGACATAAGTCTCGAGTTTGTAAACCCTAAGTGTATGTGAAGGAAAACACCTCTATATCTCACAATGTGATTCACAAACACAGCACAACAGAACTCTGAAAAACAGAACTCTGAGAAACAGAACTCTAAAAACGTGGCTAGGGTTTTCCCTTATATACTTAGGGCAAAACATAAAACCATATACATTAAGTGGGCTAGGGCTGAGTTGGAAAATTCTGCAGAAAAACAATCTGCACGACTTTCGATCGATCGAGCCTAATTTTCGATCGATCGAGTCAGGCAGAAAGTGCACAGTGAATTCTGCATAAAACTCGATTCCAACTTTACAGGAAGAGCCATACTTTGAGCAAGTCTTACACAAGACTAAACATTGTTTTGATCATGGTTTGCCAACATTACAAATTGAAGTTCTAATACATTAGTTCCTAATTCTTAGAACCTAACACTTTTCCTTGTCTTCTTGACTTTTGAAGATCCGCATTTTTCAATACTTGGAGCTTATAGCAATTTGGTCTAGTGTGCCCTAGGATTCCCCAATGATGGCAATAGTATTGCATTTGTGGACCTCTTTGTCTCTTGGGCTTAGCCACAATTGGCTTGGGAGACTTCGTCAAAACCGTTTGATTCACAACATTTGGCTTCTTTTCAGGTTTTACATCGTCAACAAGAGGAGTTGATGCTACTTTAGTCTTGACAAAATTTGATTCCATTGACACTTTAAATTTTGAGCTACTTCATCATTTAACACTTTAACTTCACACTTGGTCTCTTTGTCCCGTGCAAGGATGCTTTTATAGTCCTCTTCGGCTTTCTTCATCTTTCTAATGGCTGCCTTAGCCACTCTTGCATATTCTCCACTCTTTTCAAGAAGCACATTGTATGATTCTTGCAATCTATTTGTTCCTTCATAAATGCACTCCTCTTCATCATCATTGGATTCATCTCCATCACCAATAGATTGCACTTCAGTATGCTCACGAAGCTCTTTCTGTAGAGTACTTAAATCTTCCAAAAAATCTATGGGTGCAATGGCCATGAAAGCGAAGTAGTTTCCTTCCCCATCACAGCTTTCTTCAAAATCGGAGTTTGAGCTATTCGAATCACTAAGGGTTGTAGCAAGAGCTCTACCCTTTCCCTTCAAATAGGTAGGGCATTCTTTCTTCAAATGACCATGCACGTTGCACTCACAACAAGTGATTCCTTGAGAAGAAAAAGAGTCATTGGAATCCTTCCTTTTGAAGTCCTTCTTGTCTTTCTTGAAATTGGAGAATTTTCCTTTCTCAAAGAACTTCCTATCCTTTTTGAATTTCAAGAACTTGTGAAAGTTCTTTGCAAGGAATGCCACCTCTTTTTCAACATCGTCCTCTTTCGAGGAATCTTGAGTTTCAATTCTCTCATTGATCATCTTAAGAACAAGGATTTGCTCTTCCTTTGAGATGGTAGAGTGAGCTCATTTGTTTGAAGAGAGCCAATAAGTTCTTGGACCTTTAGCTCATCAACATCCTTGCTCTCCTCAATGGCGGTCACCTTGGTTTGGAAGCTCTTCGGCAATGATCTAAGGATCTTTCTTACTACTTTGGAGTCTTCCGTCTTCTCACCCAAATCCAATTTCCCGATTACCACTTTATTCAGCTTTCCATAAAATGAGTTGAATGATTCATCTTCACTCATCTTCAATTCTTCAAACCAAGTGGTAAGCATTTGAAGCTTGATATCCTTCACTTTCTTGGTGCCTTCATAGGTAGTCTCCAAAATTTGCCATGCCTCCTTGGCAATTGACACATGAGAAATCCTGTGAAATTCATCCGGTGAGACACCACAAAATATAGCATTAAGTGCTTTGGTATTAGCATTAGCATTAAGTCGCATTAGGTCCATTCTGTCCATTTTAGTCCATTTTGGTCAATTCGGTCTATTTTTATATCTTTCTCTTAGAGTAGAAGAGAGTGCCTCTATACGTTATTAAGTCCTAGATATTAGATCAAGTTTGTAAAGCTAAAATTTCATACTATAAAAGTCCTTAACAAAAAGATGCTATAAAGTAATCTGCATATTTTTTTCCTTTCATTTCCAATTTAATTTAATTTATTTATTTTTTTTACCATAATTTGAAGACTTGGCTTTTGTTTATTTTTGTGAGATGTTATGTCATACCTTAAGGCAACAATTTTTTTGCCTATAACCTTGTTATCTAAATGTTTGTCTATCTCCCTCAAAAGGCTAAATCTTTTGTTTTTTTCAATTATTTGGGTGATTATTTTTTTAGATAAATTTTGGCTTTGAGAATTTTTTTTTCTACTAATAGAGTAGAGTCACCCTCAAAAGCTGCTGGTCGGTAGGTGGTTTTATTTTATTTTTATTAATATTGTTGATAGTAATCTATTTAGATGTTGAACTATGCAGTTTTGATGAGGTCTTTTTTGTGTGGATCCTTTTGGATTAAGAAATTTGTGGTGTTTGATGGGAAAAGTATTCAAAGTAGTTGTTTTTAAAGTATTCTATAGTGGCACTTAATCAGACAAAAACAATAATTAGTAAAACAAAAATAATTGGAAGTGACATATTTTGGTTTTTGCAATTGGATTTTTATTAATTATTTAAAAAAAAAATATAATGTTGCATATAGAAGATTTTGTGTTTTTATATAGGCATGGAAACACAAATATAATTTGTATTGATTGAATAGTGAATACAATTCTTTGTTTTTTTGATCCTTTTAATAAGGTAGAATCTTCTGATTCTATCTTCTTTGTAACCTTGACTCTCACACGGAATCTTCTTCACTTTGGTTGGAAGATGGATCGAACAATCTTCACAATGAATTTCTAGCTTTGAGCTTGTTAGAAATTTGTTGTTCTTCAAGTTCTTTGAATGTTCTTCAAGTTCTTTAAAGATTCTTTGAATTTGAAGGATTTTGGGTTGAAGTTCCTCGGGGCTTTAGAGGTTTGATTCATTGAACTTCAATGATTGAGAGCTTTTTGAAGTTTATGGAGGCTTTTGATCTTGATTCCAATAGATCTTCAAATCTTAGAAGAAGGATTCAAATTAATTTCTTTGAATGTTCATTGGGCATTCTTGGCAGAATTTCTCCAGAGTTTTGACTTCTTGAAAAGTTTGTAGAGAATGAGAGGGGGTGTCCTCTATATATAATGGTTTTAGAGGATAAGTCTCATTTTGAATTGATCTCTTGAAGTTAAGTTGTAGACTCTAATTGATTTAATAGAGTCTCACCAAAACTTGTTGCTTATAGATAATTATCTCTATTTATCTGTTTTGATATAGTTTCTACTTTGATAAAGATAATAATCAACAAAGAGTCTCACCATAATTTGTTACTTGTAGATAATTATCTTTATCTTATTTATTTATTTTAATAGAGATGATTATCCATCAATTATGATAGAAAATTTATCTTCATTTTGTGGATCAAATGACATATGACAAATTTTAATTTGCTAGTGTGATATCATCTTAGATGACACATGTCATGATTTGATTTAATTAATTTAATGATGCATAAATTTGGAATTTGTCACCAAATTTTAACGTGGCATATTATAATTAGCTTAATTAAGGTTTTGCCTCCTACAAGGTACATTCTGATTTGGTAGATATTTACAAGTTTATGAAGATAAAGCAATGTATTCAATAAGAAATGTCATGATCATACTTTTGTATAATCCGTAAGAGATAGTACTATAATAGTTAAAAACTTAACTCATAGGACACGTACAAATTACAAGACATTATGAACACAAAGCTTATTTTCAAAGATAGTAAAAAAAAAAAAAAAAAAACACACACACACACATTTCACAGGACAAATATAGCTTTTTATTTGATAATTCGATAAATTATCAAAAACCACTTTCCAAGTAACTTTTAATTTTCCAATGGCTGGCTGTCGTATGCTCACCTGAAAATTAAATAGCCTATTATTACATCATAACAGATATTGATTTATCAAATGATACCAATTCAAATTATGCATATACTTGAGCATGTAGGCGTGGAGTGAGATGGACTTCAAGTGGGGTGGCTTTTTGGTTGGTAAGCCCGACTTTCTCTGTCATGTCCACAGGTTTATTCAAAGGGCTTGCAATTTCGAAATTATGCAACAAGGTAGCAAGTGTGAGTTGTGCAACTTGTAAGGCAAATGAAATACCAGGGCACATTCTTCTACCACTACCAAATGGTATCAATTCAAAATTATTGCCCCTAATGTCAACATGCTTGTGGGTTGTAAGAAATCTTTCTGGCTGAAATTCACTAGGATTTTCCCACACGTTTGGGTCTCGTTGGAGTTTCGGAAGATTAACAAGGAGTCTTGTGCTCGTTGGAATGTGGTAGCCAACTAAAGTACAATCTTCCATAGACTCGTGTGGCACTAAAAATGGTGTAGGAGGATGTAAACGCATTGTTTCTTTGAGGATAGCCTGAAGATAGACCAAATTTTTTAGGTCTGATTCCTTCACTTGCCTTTCTCTACCAATCTGGATGTCTAATTCTTCTTGGGCTTTCTTTAAGGCTTCACGATTGTTGAGAACTAAAGCAAGAGCCCATGTCAATGTTATTGTTGATGTGTCTGAACCCGCTAAAATAAGGGTCTGCAAACGTGACATAACATAAAATGGAGGATTAGATGGTCAGCTAAGGTTTTAAGCTTTTTGACCTTGGACCGTAGCCTATTAGACCGAACCATGTAAATTTTTATGCGTACTCTTTCTTTTGTGCTTCTATTCATCATTCAATTATCACTCACAGCCACACAACAATTTTTACAGTATCAATAACAAATAGTAATGATGGCAATATTCAATATATGTAGAATTGTAGCAAATGAGATTTTGGTAGTGTATATATGCAGCTGAATTAATAGGATTATGAAAAACTTACCATGCTTATAGCCTTGACTATTGTATCTACGTCATAACCAGAAGTCTCACCATTGTCAGTGACAGTGGATAGCAATACATCCATAAAATCTTGGTGTTCCTTCGCTCCACCGCACAATTTCTTCTGCTTATGTTCTTCTAGCCATCCTCTAGCTATATGATCCAATTCTTTTGCTGTCTTCTTCATAGCTTTCTCGTACCCTCCTATGTCCAACCACCTTAGATAAGGAAGTGCATCTGATACCACAAATGTTCCACTCAAATTGAAAAACTCTCTCAATGCCATTCGACATTGATCATTCCCTTCATTCTCATCCTTGGTCGTAGCCCCACCAAATCGCTTCCCTACAACCATCATACATATTACGTTTAAGACTGTGTACCCAAACCATCTCGGTCCATCTCCAGTAACGCCTTCTTGTTCTTGCCCAATAGCTTATATATCTCTTTTATAGAATCATTTACCTCGACATCCGGAATGGGTTTGAGCGTCTCAAGGCGGTGGTTTGAGAGGACCTCTAGCGTGGCTATTTTTCTCACTTGGCGCCAGAAGGGACCATAAGGGCTGAACCCAATCATGGCATAGTTGTAGCCCAAGACTTCTAGAGCTACACCTTTTGGGCGGTTTGCAAAGACTTTGTCATTGGTGGTAAAACACCCTTTAGCTATCTCCCAACTACTTACTACTAGGGTTCTATGCACCCCCAACCAGATTGTGAAGATTGGTCCATACTTATCAGCCATGTTACCCAAGGTTATATGGGGTGGTTGTGACTCTCCTAACAGGTGGAGGTGACCAATCAAAGGCCACGCCCCGCCAGCATCAGGTGGAACTCTCTTTTTACTAGTAGTACTTTGAATTCTTTTTGATACCCATAATAGAAAGAATATAAACATGAAAATGGTGAATATGCTGACCATAGCAGTAGTGAAGAATGGGTAGCAGAATAGCATTGGTTAGTGACGGTGGTTTTGTGGTGAAATATATTTATAGCCCAAACTTTAACAGGGAGTGGATCTTTTCTAGAAGCCGACAAGCAAGCTTTTATATAAATAAATATATATATATATATATATATATATTTATATATTTATATTGGAATGTCATTTTATATCTGATATCTCTCTCTCTCTCTCTATATATATTTTTTTAATTTAAGAAAAAATATATTAAATTATTTTATCAATCAATAGAATACATTAAAAAAGCCTCATTGAATTCTAAAATGTAAAAGATAAAAAAGAAAAAAAAAACAAAAATAGCCAAAATTTGGCTAAAATATTAATCATAAGATACAAAATCATTAATTCATTTTTGAAATTTGTTAAAATTAAAATTAATACCAAATAAATTTATTAATAATACAATGTAAATGTCTTGAAATATACTAGAGTAGAGATTATAAATTTCTAAATGAAAAGACAAAAAACATTAGAAAATATCCCTCAGCTTTCTTTCATTCTTTGCAATAACTTCATAGTGATGGATGATGTGCCGTGGGCAGGCATAGCACCTAAAGCTAATCCGATGTAACCCCAACTCTCTCTCTCTCTCTCTCTCTCTCTCTCTCTCTCTCTCTCTCTCTCTCTCTCTCTCTCTCTCTCTCTCTCTCTCTCTCTCTCTCTCTCTCTCTCTCTCTCTCTCTCTCTCTCTCTCGTGATGAAAATGAGAGTATTGGATTGTGATAACTCATAATTGTGAGCATTTTATACAATATTTCAATTTTTTTTTTTTAATTTTAATCTGCACTCTGCACTAACACTACACGCATGGCACACTGCACATAGTATATTTGCACACCACAAGCAACTTGGCCCACAGCCCCACGCACTGTCACGGACTTCGCTAAGCTCTGTTTAGGATCGGTTTATTTTGTTAAAATTAAAAATTTTGTACTAAAAGTACTGTAAATAAAAGTAAAAATTAGTTAAAGTAGTATAATAAGGCCCATTAATAGTACAAAAAATATAATAAGACCTACTAATAATAGCAAAAATAAATTAAATATTAAAATAAATTAACAAAAATAATCTTCATTGTATCAACGCTAAACCCACCCACTGTATGTGCATAAGCATGTAGCATCTTAGCACACCACAGACACATGGCGCACGGCCCCACACACTATCACCAACTACATTAAGACGCAGCAACATGAACCACTGCCCCACACATAAGTACTAATAGCATTTGCAGCAGTGAAGCTAAATAGCTATATTGTTATTTTAGCTCCACTAATATACCAAAAGAAGCATGCAGTAGTAGAGCTATTTCTAAATTTTTTAGCTAAAATGCTACAGTGCACATCTATCTATAGATGTGCACTATAGCTCACATCTAAAAAAAAAAAAAATGTTTTTATATTACTCCTCTCTCTTCTCTCATTAAACAAATCTCATATTCTCTCTCTCTCTCTCTCTCTCTCTCTCTCTCTCTCTCTCTGGCTTCTCTTCTTTCTTCCTTCTTCCTCAATTTTTTTTTTCTCTCTATCTCACCGCCAGCTCCCTCGTCTCCTTCATCCCTCAGCTCACCGGCCAGCTCCCTCATCGCCGATCTGTTCCGTCGACCCACCCCAAGCCCCATCGCCGATCTCCCCAAACCCCACGCCTCTGCCGGCCTCGATGTCACCGGCCCAAGCCCCAAGCCACAGATCTACATCTCCGTCCCACGCCTTCGCCGGCCTCAACGTCACCGGCCCAAGCCAACCCAAGCCCCAAGCCGCCGATCTGTTCTCTCTCTCTCTCTCTCTGCTGTGGACCACTGGTGGTGGTGGTTGTGGTTGTGGCTGTGGTTGTGGCTGATGGTAGAGGTGGTGCCCTAAGCCGACGATCTGCTCTCTCTATTTTTTTTTTTCCTGCTGTGGACCGCCAGTAGTGGTGGTGGTGGTGGTGGTTGTGGGCGTGGTTGTGGTTGTGGTTGTGGCTGATGGTAGAGGTGGTGCCCCAAGCCGCCAATCTGTTCTCTTTTTTTCTTTTTCTTTTTTCCTGCTGTGGATTGCCGGTGGTGGTGGTGGTTGTGGGCGTGGTTGTGACTGTGCCTATGGCTGATGGTAGAGGTGGTTGTGGTTGGTGTATATTTTTTGGTAGTGAGATATATTATTTTATTGTAGGGTATATATTATTTTATTGT
The DNA here is from genome assembly GCA_033629205.1 of Lithocarpus polystachyus. NCBI lineage: Eukaryota > Viridiplantae > Streptophyta > Magnoliopsida > Fagales > Fagaceae > Lithocarpus > Lithocarpus polystachyus. Next base: position 7,344,249 of record CM066163.1, on the reverse strand, counting down.
GATGTTTATATTATTTTATCGTGTTGAAAGCTAAAATAGATCCACTGCTGCAGCATGTGTGTAGGTAAAATAGATAAAGTGACTTTTGGTAGAGCTAAATTGCTAAAAATTTAGCTCCACTGCTGTGGATGCTCTAAAGTCAAATTTTGTATCTCAAAAAAAAATTTAAATAAGAATAAAAAATTTAATAAATATTTAGAGCTATAAAAAAAAACCTAATTTATAATTTTTGGGCCTCAAAATTGTTGAATCGGCACGTAAGTATTGAAGTCAAGGCATTTTTTCCTTCTATTGTACCTATCCATCTATGTTTATCCCGAACCCAAATATTTTATCTTGTCTTACATCATCGTCCTCGTCATTATTATTATTATTATTGTTGTTGTTGTTGTTGTTGTTGTTGTTGTTATTGTTATTTTTTTACACAAGATAAAAATTTTATTCTAATTTAATTTAATAAGTGTATGTGTGTAAAGCTACTCCTTCCAAAAGATTTGAACTCTAATTTTTACTCTCACACTTCACAGGCACTTATACTTGTGGAGTGATTATCGCATCAAGAAAATACGATGGTGCATCATTGTCATTTTAAATTTATAAGTTTGGGCTACATATATTTTTTACCAAAAAATCACCGCCAATGACCACAAACAGAAACGATGATGCAGGGTGTGGCAGTATTTGGGGCCATACTTGTTGAAGATTTTTGGCTTGATTTGAAGTTCCACATCTCCTCCATCTATATACATGTAATTTTAAAAACATAACCTCCCCCATAGTTAATACAATTCTTAACAGTTAAGAAACATAACTCACATATAAGTCAAATGCCAAATTACAAGACACAAAAAATGACAAAAAAAAAAAAAAAAAACTTATTTTTACAAAAAAAAAATCCAACCTTCAAAAACAGAACTCACAAGACGAATGCAAATTACAAGTCACACGTAATATGACTTGACAAATACATAGCTTATTTTCAAACAAAGCTAAATTAACTAAGATGATAACTTTTTCAAATGACTTTTACTTTTCTAATGTTTGCCTCTTGATTCCTTGAATAATTACATGGAAATGGCATACACCAATGTATTGCACCACACCATATTTTAATTTATCAAATGATACCTAGTCAAACTATGCATATCTAATGATACCTATTCAAATGATTGCACCACACCATATTTTAATTTATCAAAGTGTGTTTAAGTAAATTTTATTCTAACTTGCTTTAAGGGCTAGGTAGCAAAAAGTATAAACACGACAGAATGGGCTGCATGTCCGTGTCGGACTCGGCTTCTTGCATGACTTTAGTGTCTGGCTAAAAAATAATAATTCTTTTAGGAATTGTTTTGCTAACTTTTAACGTTAAGTCTTTGTTAAGTCTTTGGTCTTTGTACAAAGTGTGGTTGTTGATATCTTTTCTTTTAAACAATAATTGACATATGGCTATTTGTATGCAGTCCCTAATTTGTTAAGTAATCTCAATATTGAAATTGATTCACATCATAGGTGTTAATTTGTAGGTTTGAGTTTAGAGATCAAAGAAAATGTAATTGTAGCAATATTCCTTGATAAAGGGATTAGTAGTATTTAAATATCTCTATGTTTCAAATATATAAGACTATTGATATCACTTTTGCGATATATCAATATCATAGTATATCATCTCAACAATTGTGAATTTTGTGTGTGTGTGTGTGTGTGTGTGTATTATGCATGATTGTGGGTTTTTTTTTTTTTTTTTTTAACCTTATTTTGAGGGTCAAGAGACCCCTTATATGACCTTATTTATCAATGGTTGTAAATTTAAATCTTTTAAACCTTGGTAAAGGGTTATTTAAGGGTCTCTTGATTCTCAAAATATGATTAGAGCACTTGTTTTAAGGGCCACGAAGGCCTTCAAAATTTCCTTTTTGACGGTATAAGTTTCAAAAGTTATCAAGGGTCAATTAGACTCTTAAAATAATTTTTCTCAAGGTTTTTTTAATACTTTTTTCAAGGGTTTTGACCCTTGAAAAAAGTCAGATTTGTTGTACTGAACTACCTACATATATTTTTAGTCACATAACTTATTGAAAAGTCTATGTGACTTATTTAACTAATTTAATAAATACATGATATGGCTTGTTGAGTGTTAATGACACTCTCATTCCCTCCTCTGCTTCATGCATTATCTAATGCCTACTACATACACTACAAAAAAATAGGGCTATCCTAGTATTTTCAAAACCACTGGGATAGCCCCAGAGAGCGCTAGAATAGGGTCAAAATTCTTATCCCGACATTTTTTTTCCCAGCGCTTCAAACCGCCACATTTGGACTGTCGGGATAGGGTCACGGGACCTGTACCAACGCTTTTCAAAAGCACTGAGACCTATCCTGGCACTTTTCAGACCCAATTCAGCGTTTTTACTTGTGTCGGGATAGCCTTTAGAGAATAGGTACCTGAAAAGCGCTGGTATAGGGCATATGCCCATACCCTATGCCAAACCCTATTCCAGCGGTTTTCAAAACGCCGGGATAGGTCATTTTCTAAAAAATATTTTTATTTTTTTTAGCACCGTAACATACCTACAATACATATTTTTCAATACCTATTTTATAGCAACTGTAATGAACCATAATTCATATTTTCCAATAGAAAATAAAATACCACATTAATCCCATGGCCCACCGTGCCGATCCACAACAATCCTCAGCACCAGACCCACCAAGCAAACCCACCAAAATCCGATTAGCAATCCTCAGCCCCTTGAAACGATGGTCCGGTTAAAATTTGATGGATTAGATTTATAAAAATATATATATTTTAAACACAATTTTAGAGTCATGGACACCATACATATTTGAAAATGGGCACATGTCTTGACTATCCATCCAGTGTTTTCAAATATTGAATGAAAGGATGTCCCTCTCCTGCTCTCCATGATGGTACTTAAGAAATCTCTTGGCAAGGGTTGAAATTTCTTGAAAAAATCCCTAGCCATCGAGATTGTCAATCATCTTGCGATGCTCTAAACCTACTAATAATATTGTGGAGGAATGAATTTCTCCCTTAGAAGAAGGTATTGTCCGCTTTGAGAATGGACCGAGGAAGCCGATGCCATCCACACAGATTTGCTCAATCCATGTAGTAGTGGTACACTCATCCTTAGGCCAAAGGCTTATAAGGCATAGGTGGGAGGCGTCTCTCCCCGATATGGGATTGAACAAATCCGTACAGGTGGCATCGGCCTCCTCGGCCCATTCCCAAAGCGGACAATACCTTCTTCTAAGGGAGAGATTCGTTCCTCCACACACACACACACACACACACACATATATATATATATATATATATATATATAAAATGACCTTTAGTTATTTGGTAGGAAAAATTCAAATCTACCTTCTTCTTCTTCTTTTTTAATGAGAAACAATTTCAAGTCTATCTAAATGATTCATTTGGATGGAAATATAATAAAAGGATATTAGAGCATATAATGTTGAGGATAAGGAGTTTCAAGCTTTTGTTTGTGTATTTTGGGTCTTTTGTAAGTTATGAGAATATTAGACATACAACTAGATAAGATAAGATATACAACACCTATCCGACTGATACTGATTGATTAGGCAAGAAACTATCTCCTCAGTTTTTCCCTCTTTTGTTGTTTTTCGTTATTTTCTTCACCATTATTAGATGGTGAAAAGCACAATTGATTGTCCATAGAAAATCTTGACGATAAGATTGTGATTGCTACGCTAGTATATCGTAAATAATAATAATAATAATAATAATAATAAACATTCTATGGACAACACAGTAGAAAGGATTCTGTGAGATTGTTTAGACCCCTAAAAACTAGATTGTTTAACCTAATTAATTAACCAAGTGAATACTTAGGTTTATTATTTAGATCTAGGTTAAACACAAATAATCATAAACAATAAAGCAGCGGAAAATAAAGAACACAAAGATATGATGACCCAGGAAAACCAAACCGATAAAAAACCTGGGGAGGATTTAACCTAGCTATCCTCAAGGTAAAATAGCAAATCCACTAGAAAGAATTGAAGTTTACACAATAGCGACTTAGACCACTAACATCCTATTGCTACCCAAGTGTAAGAAACTTACTACCACGACCCTATGATAGCTCCGAGACCACGGACTCCTTCTTTCCTTGACCTTTACAAAACACAAACACCACCGTTTGTGACTTTGAGATCTCACTCAAAGGTTTAGCAACACAAACTCTTCTGTTTGTGACTCCAAGACCACCCTTGAAGGTTTAGATCATCAGCACCTTTGATGACTAGAGAAGGCGGCAACTTTAGCAATACTGGATCTTGAGATTCTTCAAGCAACCACATCGGTAGAAGATATAAGGGAGGTTTTAGGAACAAAATCCTAAAGTACAAAAGAGACACACTCTTCTCTCTCTAAAAAGCCTTATAAAAACGTGCTTAGGGTTTCCTTTATATAGTGGGAGAAGTAGATCTGAAACCCTAATCCTTAATGGGCTAGAATTGCTGTTTGGGCCAACTTAAAATTCTGCAGATACGACTTTCGATCGGTCGAGCCTGTTTTTCGATCGGTCGAACCAAGCAATTTCTGAATTCTTCTTTCTGCAGCTTGTATGTTCTTGTGTGCTCACGATTTGCCAATTGTTCTAAGCTCTTAGAACCTAACAGATTCTAAGATAAAGAGCCATTAAATTAGTCTCTCTAATAAATATATATATATATATATATATTTGGATTCAAGATAAAAATTTATTTATTTTTTGTATTTTAGTCAATCACTTTTTAAACACTCGTATCATATTCATTATTCTATGCTTTATTTTTTCACTTTAGTAAAAAAAAAAAAATTATGTATTTTATCTACTAATTTTTTCTTACTTTTCAAATTACCGCTTTTCTTTATTTCAGTTATCAAAACATTAAAAAAAAAAAAATTGGTATCATTTTTCTACTTTAAGAAACAGCTAGCAAGAGACCCCAATGTGATTGCATTAAGTCCCAAGCATGATAACGTCAATCACAATCATAAATTTTGCTTTACATATGATTTTTTTTTTTTTTTTCCGTTTGTGATTTTCTACTACTACTGAGGAGATAGGTATATAAGAGTAGATAAATTATGTTAAAGAATGTTTTAAGTGTATTAGTTTAGAAATTATTTTTAAAAATATTTTATAAGAAAATAAAAAAATAATTAATTTCATTGACAATTTTTTATATTTTTTATAAAAAATTATATCAATAATTTTTTAACAATCACTCTAAGAAAATCTGTTACCTCGACACAAATTACTAGCTCTCAAAATCATCTTTGATATTTTAACACGATCCAATCATCTTTGTTTTTTCATTTTGAATTTTTTCTAAACCTTTGGACGTTGTGCAGACCTACCAATCAGGCATGGTTTCAGTGAGAGTCGGGTCAAAGTAACTAATCACTATATATATGTATCTTTTCAAACAAATGACGATAGATACTGTGGGGTCTGCACTGATCGCCGGCCCTACGAAGTCCATACAAATATATATCTAGAAATCCATTTTCGTTTTCTTTCTTTTGTTTGAAACAATCTCTAGTACTTTACTGAGTCATCTTCTTATTCTGTATAAATATTATTCCATGATATAGCATTTTCTTTCTAACGGACATTTGTGGCTTATATTTAAATGACACAATATTTTGCCTCTGGTTAGATACCTGTCATGGACATTTATTCTCTCCCTCTTAATTGTGTAGTGTGTGTTTGTTTCTAAAAAAAAAAGATATATGTCAAATGATTATCAAAAAAAAAAAAAAAGATATATGTCAAATTTTTTTTCTTTCCCTTTTTAATGAAAGGAAACAAAATTATTAACCCGCTAGGGGAAGAAAGAAAACATAATCAACAATTAAATTACCGTAAAACAGCAAAGGAGGGCCCATCACTAATATCATTTTTAATTTTACCACTCATAATTTATCACTTTAACAAGTTGTAAAAAAAATTGTCTTCAAATTTATTCTTTCGACAAAAGTGAGAGGGCTATGCCCTAAATCAAAAGAACATGTAATTCATGTGAACACAATGAATATATATCTCACATGTAAAAAAGAATGTTAAATTATATGTTGATGTTTCGTGATTGGCAAATTCCGTGACATTATAATTTGAATCAAGTTTGTAATGTGATAAGTTCAAATTGAAATGTCCAAGATGCAACTTAAAGAAGACAATTATTAAGGAATTTAACTTCCCTACAATTAACTAATGAATCCAAAACGGCCATAAAAAATGGAATATAACACAAAGGAGAGACAGGGAGAGATACCTTGGAGGTCAAATTCATAAGATATTTTATTAAAAATATGTTTTTAAATGATTAAATTATATTCCAATAGTTTAAACTTTAAGTACAATAAGTAATTTAACATCAATTGGTAAAACTTTAAGTAGGGAATGAGCTTCCTCTAGGGTGATTGAGTTTAGGAGGCAATTATTCCTACGACTCCCTGCTCTGCTCCGCCGTTGATTTCAAAAAACAAAAACAAAACTTTTTTTTTTTTTTTTTTTTGAGAAAAATCTTCTTAGTTTTTGTTAGATTATGTTACAACATATTGTATGTTAGTACTAACTTAATTTAATTGAATAACAACATGATCACAGTTAATTATTTTTTCGTGCATAAAATGTGAAGCCCAAGATTCGTCATTTTATGGTATATAGAAATTTCAATTTCTTATGACAAAATTTCTCTTTGGAGGATGAGATTGACAAAATTCAAATCTATTTATTTCTGAAAAACCCAACATAATGAAGGTGAAGAAATAACCATTTTCCATCAATTATTAGGCATTGTTATTTCCATTTCACAATAGCAAACTCATAGTGTCCTGCAAAATGACACGCCCAGTAACAAAGTACAGACAAATCATGGCAAATTTTGATCAAATCACAATTCTTAGACTTGCACATGAATTATATTAGATAGTCTTTAATCCATAAAGCTTGGAAGGTGTAGGCGAGGTTTGATGAGAACTTCAAGTGGGGTGGCTTTGTTGTTTGTGAGACCAACTGTCTCAGTCATATCAACCTTCGCATCCGAGGGAATTGAGATATCATACCTGTGTAGAAAACTAGCCAATGCTAAGTGAACCATTTGAAGTGCAAAAGATATTCCAACATGCTCTTCTACCACTTCCAAATGGGAGCAATTCGAAATTTTGACCCCTAACATCAACATTCTTGTGGGTGGTGAGAAATCTTCCGAGCTTGAACTCTAATGGGTCTGACCATATGCATGGGATCTGTTTGGATTTTCCATACGTTTGTGATTAATCGAGTGCCTTTTGGAACATGGTAACTGCCTATAATGCAATTCTCAGTGAATTCACGTGGTGCTACTAGTCGACCTGCGGGATATAAATGTAATGTCTCTTTAACTATGGCTTGGAGATAGACTAGCTTACTGATGTCTGATTCGTTTACAATTCTTTCCCTGCCCACTTGGACATCAAGCTCATCTTGGGCCTTCTTCAACACATGGCGGTTGTTTAGCAAGAACGCTATTGTCCAAGTTAGAGTAACTGTGCTACTCTCACTGCCTCCAGCAATCATACTCTGCAAAGTGCATACCTTTTGTTAGAATGCAACTCTGAAGCAAAAAATGTCCTATGTTTTGGAGCTTTAGCTTGTAAAGGAAAAGCAAAGAAGCATAATTATATACACAAGGCAATACAGAATACTGTAACAGTGTAACACGGCAAATTGTTACATTGAAGTAAGACATTACATGGTTGGATTTTACTATATATATATATATATATATATGGTAATATTTGCAATACACTTTGTTTTTTTAAAGTGCAAGACCTAAAAAAAAAAAATATTCATCCACTCTTTAAGAAAATGTCATATATTATCACGTAAATGTTTTCTGATGAAACAAACAGAGTATAAATGACTAATCATTTGTAAGGATGGGTAAAGGATTGGGCTACCTAGCGCCTTGCATTGGCTTAAAATGAAAAATTTTTTTACTATTTAATTAATTTTTGCTATTATTTATGGATCTCATTACATTTTTTCGTACTATATGTGAGTTACACTGTACTATTTTAACTACCTTTTAAATAAATGGTTACCAAAAGACACCTAAGTCTAAAAAGGTCAGTTTTGAAATGATTAGGGTCCGTTTGGTTCATATGTTTAAACACATGTTTTCATTTTTTAAATAACATTTCATGTATTTTCAGACATTTTTTACCGACACGTATTTTCAAAAACATTGAAAATTGTTGGTTTAAACCATGTTCTAGCCCTTGTTTTTGGTATGCCTTGCATTTGAGAGCCACCTTGCTTGGAACATGTTCAAGCAAGGCCCCTTGAGCAAAACTCCATGAAGAAGTGAAGAGAGAGAACGTACCAAACATGTGGCTTTGTTGATTGTATCAGCATCGTAACCTTTAAGCTCAGCACCATCAAGGACAGAGAGCATTATATCCATGAAATCTTCCTCCCCTTTATTCTTAGATGAAGCTCTTTTTCACTTATGCTCTTCCAACCATTCCCCAAGAATTCCATCCAATTCCTTTGTAGTTTTCTTCATGGCCTCTTCATGTCCACCCAAATCTAACCACCCAAGAAAAAGAATAGCATCGGACACCACAAACAACCCCAAAAGATGAAAGAAGTCCCCCAAGGCCTTTTGGCAACGCTGAGCCTCTTCTTCATTAACCCCATCACTAGTACCATAGTACCTCTTTCCAGCAATCATCCTAAGAATCACGTTGAGGTTCATATCCCCAAACCATTGCTTCAACTCCACCAAAATCAAGCCTGACCCATTCTTTTTCTTGATCCAAAGTTTGTATAAATCTTTTATATCATTCTCAACTTCGGAGACTCTAATGTGGGAAAGCATCTCACGCCAGCAATTAGATAGTAGCTCTAAAGTGGTTATTTTACACAATTCACGCCAATAGGGACCATGGGGTGCAAAGCCAAACATAGCGTAGTTATAGCACAAGTGTTTTATGGCAACTAGTATATATTACTGTTTAGTGACAAATAATGGGGTGCAAATTCGCCCTCACAAATATATTACCAAACAACGAGAAAAGTCGACAACTTATTTTTAGTGAGGGGAAATAGTCGTCGTTAACAACTATTTGTGAGGACCTTTTATAGCCTCGCAATTAGTTATTTGCGAATTCCAAATTGATGACTTACTGTTTAGTGACAAACAATGGCATCGCTAAAATTTATTTGTGAGAGCTTTTGACCCCTCGCAACTTACTTTTAGTGAGGGGAGGCAATCGTCGTTAATAACTATTTGTGAGAACATTTATACCCTCGCAATAATGGCATCTCTAAAATTTATTTGTGAGGGCTTTTAACCCCTCGCGACTTAATTTTAGCGAGGGAAGTAGTCGTCGTTAATTACTATTTGTGAGAATATTTATACCCTCGCAATAATGGCATCGCTAAAATTTATTTGTGAGGGCTTTTATCCCCTCACAACTTATTTTTAGCAAGGGAAAGCAGCCGTCGTTAATAACTATTTGTGAGGACCTTTATACCCTCACAATTAGTTATTTGCAAATTTCAAATTAATAACGAGAAAAATAATGACGTTGCTATTCAATTAATTGCGAAGGACTATCATCTCTATAAAGTTATTTATGACCAAATTTTTATATTATCAATGGTAATATTTTATATAATTTTTGAAATATTTTATTGTTTATTTATTTTTATCATTTTCGTTTAATTATCATGTTACAATAGTACAATAATTACTAAAAATTGATACAATAGTCTAATAACTACTAAAAATTGATCTATCAAAAGATAAAAATTCAAATAAGATCAAACTTTAAAATATAAAATATACAAAGAAATCTTGAAATTAAAACTTGTTTTAAACTTAAACTATTCTATAACAAGATCTATATTAGTCTTCCTCTGAGTCACTCTTCAAGTTGTTTTCAACCTCTATGTTATTGTTTTGAGTTGTCCTCTTCATCTCTGCTAGTACCATCCTAAAAAATGAATAAAAAAACATTAAACATGAGTTAAAATGAAATAATTGAAGTGAATTTGTATTTGTATCAATGCCTTAATAAATAAGTACACATATACCACATCAAATCTAATCATATAATAATATATCATAAACAATAGTAAATTCCTTATGGTCTCAGATAAGCTATATGCAAGGAAAGCTGTACTGCAACTTACTTATAGAGGCATAAAGCAACCACAAGAGCAGTTACCAGTTCCAGTATCCCTAAACCGCTAAGGGTAACTTTTTTTTTTTTTTTTTTAAATTTAACAATAACAATAACTTAATTGGATTACTCAAACCACTATCAAAATTAAATATAAATTAAAATAATATAACAATTGTGTAAAAGTAAACCACAAAACACATATGATATACAAAATTAAATACAAAACCTATACATAGCTGTCAAAACAATAGACAGTGTCATAGTCCTATTATCATTTATCAAAACTAAATATAAAATAAAATAATATTATAATAGATGCAAGTTGTAAACCACAACAAACCAATATAAAGTTGTAGAAGATCCAAGAGGCAAAAGCATAAGTTTGAGAACATACTGTGGTAGCTGCATCTATATCAAATTGTTGTGGTATGCCCATTAATTGCAACTTTTGTGCAAACTTCTCCTCAAGCTTCTCCACAACTTTTACAAGTTTGGAATCCATTTCCTCTTTAAGACGTGCCTCCAAATCTTTTTTTTTTTCTTTTGTAAAATCTTCTCTGCAACGTTTGCTACAACCTTTATGAAGTTAAGCCGTACACATCCTTAACCTTAATATCTATTCCCATGCCAAGAACAGGACCATGACTTGGTTCACCAACCACTTCATGAAAGATCTGATAATCATTTGTCTTAGTACCTTTAAAAACAGCTTTGGCCTTTATGGCATCCATTTTTTCCTACACAAATAAAAACCACGTGGATAATCAAAAAAAAAAACTAAGCAATCAATGGGGCTAGGCTCAGTGCCCATCTCAAGATACTACAATATTTAAAAGAAAAAAAAAACATTAGTAAAGTTATTAAACTATGTAAATACACAATAAAATGTAAAACTATTTGATGATAATATAACATACCATTTCATATCTGTACTTGGCCATTAGTACAGAACCTGTAGTGAAGAAAATTTTAGACTTATTTCTATTGTCCTTATTTGTCAAACTTGTCTCCTACGTGCAAAATTCATACACTAGAACATTAGTTTCTATGAAAATATTAAAAAATAATGGTTAGAGAGAGAGAGTGAGAGAATTTATGACATGTAATCCATTTACACTCACCTCCCAATCTCCTGCCATCCACTTATCCACCATCTCTTTCCAAAAAGGGGTAGGAATGAAGGACCATTCTTGTAACGATCTTCTTTCTTTTCGTACTTCTAAAAAATAGGATTTCTTATGCAAAACATCCAATCAGAATAGCGGTGTTTCACTGATTCTACAAATGCTTTCTTGACTTCCTCATCTGGTTGTTTATGCTTAAAGCGTTGAGTTCTGTATTGAGCATATAAAGTCTCTAGCTCAGAATTTGGGTATTCTGTAAAAGTTGTCTAAGCTCCATTAAGTTTTTGGTCAAAAAGAATGGTAATCTCTCGAGTGTCTTTTGGTGTAATAATTTTGAAAATTGAAATCAAACATGTTAAGAATATCATATAGCTATGATACCATAATTAATTTCAATAAACCAACATAGCAATAAGTCACTCACTTGCCGTCATAAATCTCAACCTCTATTTCACCATCTGCGGCCTTGATGCCTTTAGCCTTTCCTTGACCCCTCTTTTTTCCAGCATTAGTACCTATTGATAATACAAATAATAATAAAAATTTGATAAAGAACGTGTACTTATTGAAAATAAAAAAAGAAAAGAAAAGAAAAAGAAGCTCTCCCAATAAGGGAAAGAATCATATAATAATATTGTGAAATAAGTTAATAACAAAACATATATCACATTTAGAATCTATTCTTGATCTCTCACATATTCAAGCACAAGAATATTATTTTAACAACAAAAGAAATTAACCAAAAAAAATATGCATGCTTAAAGCTTTGATTCCAGCTAACATTTAATTTGAGTGCACGGTTGCATACCCTGCTACCAGATGGAAGAATTATTAGGCAGCACAAGAATTTCAATGCTATTAAGGATATTTACCTCATGTTAATAATAAAATTCCCACTCACATTATCTAATTAATGAAAATTATACCATGGAAAAAAAGCTAGAAGAATTATTTATCCCTCCAAAAATAACACAATGATTTAATCAATTTCAGTTGGGTATGATATAGCAATTCAATAGATTTAAAATATGGACAACCAGTTCATAGATTTTACCCAGAATTTGAGCTGCCCCCATTTTCAAAACTTCTCAAAAAAAAATTTTTATAGGTAAATGAACCATTCAATAAGCGCAAAGCACAACCCAAGTACACAGGAAATACAACTTAAAATTTGCATGTGTCGTGAACAATCTCAGCAAAAGGTGCATAACAAGAGAGACAAAAACTCAATAAGATGGAAACTATCTTCAGAACATCCTGTACTAGAGGGAAATGAAATTAAAAAAAAAAAAATACTAACATACAGCATTCGACACTAGTTCCATGATTGCAGAAAGGGCAACTTAAGACAGTATCAAGCTTGTCCATTTTATTACTGAACTTCTACTCCCTCCCTTTCACGGGTCTAAACCTCCCTACATACTAATGTTACTGTTCTATGTACATCAATTTTCCACGACTTATTTCATTTCATCCTCTTTGATACATCATTTACCTCGGTCATCTTAATTCTTTGAATAAATCAACAGTTTTTATCATCAATTGGATCACTATTATGAAATTCAAACTTCTAACAAAGAAACATGTAAGATCATCACAATATTCTCAACTAGCCACTTGCAATGATGCTATAGTAATATGATGGATTTGGAACTGTTATGCATGATGCAGATCCTTGGTGGAAGTGCAATAATGAAGGTGCAACCAAATCACAACTTAAATTATGAATATAAGTAAATGCGAAAAAAAAGGTATATAATGTAAATACTACCTATTATAATGGAATTAGAGGCCTGAGGTGCTCCTTCATTAGTTTGAGGCTCAGATGATGGACATAGAATTTGTGAGATCTCCTGCTCACAAACTTCATTATGATCAAATGAAGGCCTAGTTGACTGAGTTTCTTGTAGTTGAGAGTCTTGAGACTCACTAATGCCTTTACCTTTCCTCTTAACTTTCCTTGCCATGCAAACCTACTATTAGAAAAACTAACATTCGTAAACAACACAATGAAAGTAGAATATAAATATGTTAATGCCATCACAAAAAATAAAGAACACTAGCAGTTATGATTATTAATGTGAAATTACACATGTTAATATGAGTTATTTTAGATGTGTACCTTTGACTGATGGATCACCAAAAGCTGTAAAAAATTGAGCAAATCTGCTAATAGAAAATAGAAATATGAAATTAGGAAGAGAGAGAGAGAGATAAATTAGAGGCGCAAAGAATAAAACTGAAGGGGATAAAATGGAGAAAAACCATAAATTAGATATTGAAAAACCAAGAAATTAATAGCAGGATTTTTGCGGGAAATTTTAGCAGAAAGTGGTGGCAAAGAGTGAAAAGATTATGTGAAATATTTTAGGAAACCCATTAAATAAAAATAAAAAATAAAAGTAGCGACAAAGAGAAAAATAAAAATCAAAGTAGGAAATATTTTAGAAAATATTTGAAAGCTTATTCAAAGATCCTATAACCATATACAAAACCCATTAAAAATAAAATATAAACCATAAATTAGATATTGAAAAGAAAAATACTAAAAGCATCTCCACTACTACTAGACTACAACTCTTAAATAGAAAAGGAATAAACAATCCGAAGACCTCAAAACCAAAAATAGGAGAAATTCTATTTTTTATACCTATGCAGAAAGTTTGATTCTAACAAAAGATATACTGCAGTGAACCTAATACAACCACTTCTCACATTCTTTTCTATAAAATCAAAAAGGAAGCAAGGTAAAAAACAATCTAAACTTTCATTCCAGGACTTGTGCACATTTTCTTAGCAACCCTAACAAAAGGAAATAAATTTAACCCCATAAGAAAAAAAAAAAGAAAGTAGCAATCTTTTTCACATTTTACTCTATTTAAAGTAATGAGATTTGTTTTCTTGACCGTTTGAAACGATCCACAATATCTTGAAGGCACAACAAATAGGCCAATAACACTGAAAAGTAAAGAAATAAAAAAAAAATTTAAAAATCCCAGATAAGAAAAATAAAGAAGTGAGAATGAGACAGACCTTGCAGGCACGACCCAGTATGTGTAATGAGAATCGACAAGGAAGAGTTGCAACGAAGGCTAGTAATGCTGCAATACCTTCGTTTCGCCATGCGCGACGCTATTCGCCTCCAAGACCCTATGGCCGGCGAGGCTCAAAATCACGAGCTGACCGACCTCAATGTCGGGCCGCTCGAGGCTCCGATCGTCATGTTCATCAACACTTGTAGCAGTGGTAGACACAGGCCTGAGCTTAAAGAGAGGCTACATCAATTTATTGCGTAAGAACAAGTATAGGAAAAATGCAAAATAGAGTTTGTTTGTTTCTGTGAGGCATTTTGTCAAACAGTTTGTGAACTTTTTTTTTGAATTGGGAAATTTTTTGGAAAAAAAAAATGCAAGTTTTTGATTTGAAGGATGTGAAGCCGCATGAGTTTGTACATAATGGTTTGAAATGTCTGGAGATGTTGGCTGGGATTGGTGACTCTTGTGCCAAAGACACTCATGAAAGGTTAAGAGTTGTGGTATGTTAAGAGTTTTGAGAGAGTTTGAGAATACCAAGTAGAGAACTAAGATTGAAGAAGTGAAGAGGTGAGGAAGCATGTAAAAGTGAGGAAGCCATGAGGCCTATGACCACGGATGCAAAGCATTCAATCTGACCTCTGAGACTGAGTCTGAAGTGAAAACTGTAGAGAGTCAAAAGAGTGAAGAGAGCCATTCCATATATGAAGAGATATTCTGATCTATGGAGTGTAATTGTCACTGTTAGATTGGATCTTGATATTTTTGAACTATAAGTTTATAACCGTTGATTCAATTTTGGGTTATTGTATTTGTGCCACACGTGACATGGTCCACATTGCCACTGAAATCAATCTTCAGTCATATCACTGAGTGGAGTGCTCAGTTTTTACTCTCATCAAAACCGTTGATTTGAATTTTAATTTGAGTTAACGGTTGATATGGTTATTGGAAATTTGGAGTTTTTTGGCTAACAATTGCAAAAAACGGAGTTTATTATTGTTATAGGTACTGTTCAAAGTTATTTAGCAAAATGAGGAGAGAGACTGAATTTCAGCAACGGTGTTGCCAAAATTGCAAGAAAAAGTAGAATGTGTCAAGGGAGAGAAAATTGAATTTCGGTAATGAGATTACCGAAATTCTTGTCCTGCCCGTGCCCGAAATGGAAACCAATTGTGACAATGGCATTTCCAAAAATGGGTGGAAAAAAAAAAAAAGAATTGTGGCAACCAAGTTGCCGAAAACGGAGGGGAAAAAAAAAAGATGCTACGTCCACAACATTTTTCATAACAAATTACAGGTGGTTAGTTGTTATTGTTTCAAATTTAAACCTAACACTAAGATTACTTTTTTGCCCCAATAATAACAATTAGTAACAACTTGCTACTTAGAATTTGTTGTAAAAATATTGTGAAAATATTGTGGATGTATCATTTCTAAAAAAAAAATCGTGGTGCTAAAATAGAAGAAAAAAAAGTGGCAAATTGTTTTTTTTTTCCCCCTCTTTTGTGGCAATGGCATTGCCAAAATAGAGGGAATTTTTTTCCCACTATTTCGGCAATGCCTTTACTACCTTTTTTTTTTCCTTCTATTTCAGCACCACGATTTTTTTTTTAGAAACAATACGTCCACAAAATTTTTACAACAAATCTTAAGTGGCAGGTTGTTACTGATTGTTATTTTTGGGGCAAAAAAGTAATCTTAGTGTTAGGTTCAAATTTGAACCAATAACAACTAACCACCGTAATTTGTTGTGAAAAATGTTGTTAGGTTCTAAGAATTAGGAACTAATGTATTAGAACTTCAATTTGTATGTTGGCAAACCATGATCAAAACAATGTTTAGTCTTGTGTTAGACTTTGCTCAAAGTATGGGATTTTATGTAAAGTTGGAATCGAGTTTATTGCAGAAGTAACTATTCACTTTCTGCCTAACTCGATCGATCGAGAATTAGACTCGATCGATTGAAAATCGGGCAGATCGTTTTCTTGCAGAAAATTTCAACTCAGCCCTAGTCCATTTAATGTATAGGGTTTTATGTTTTTGCCCTAAGTATATAATGTAAAACCCTAGCCACGTTTTTAGTGTTCTGAATGCTGTGTTTGTGAATCTCTTTGTGAGATCTAGAGGTGTTTACCTTCACATACACTTAGGGTTTACAAACTTGAGATTCATGTCAAGAGTTGTGTAAATCAATACAGTTACAGAATCGAAAGAGCATAAAGATATACAAGCAAGTACGCTTGTGATTTGCTGAAGAATTCAAGGAAAGAAGGAGTCCGTGGATCTCGGAGCTATCATGGGGTCGTGGTAGTAAGTTTCCTACACTTGGGTAGCAATAGGATGTTAGTGGTCTAAGTCTTATTGTGTAAACTTCGATTCTTTCATAGTGGATTCAGTTTACCTTGAGGATAGTTAGGTTAAATCCTCCCAAGGTTTTACCGGTGTGGTTTCCTGGGTCATCATATCGTTGTGTTATTTACTTTTCGCTGCTTTATTTGATATGATTGTTATTGTTTTAACCTAGATCTGAATAATAAACCTAAGTATTCACTTGGTTAATTAATTAGGTTAAACAATTTAAGTTTACAAGGGTCTAAACGAACTTACAAGTGGTATCAGAGCGGGTAGCTCTTCCGTGTAGATCTTTTGATCTAAGAGCTGATCCTTGATCTCTGTTATCATGGATAATTTTAAGTGTCTTACTGTTTTTGATTGTGATGATGTAAATAAAAAGGACGCTATTGTTTCTGTTGATCTTTTTGATGCCTGTGAAACTCTTCGTAAGGAATTATTGAAAACTATGAGAATTGCTAAAAAATTCAAGGAAGAGTTAAAATTGGCTAATCTTGAAAAAGAGGAATTGATTGTTAGATTAGATGAATCTAATAAAAAGAATGAATTTTTGAGAAATCAAATTTCCTCTCAAGATGAGAAGATGAAAAGTTTGGAGCAAGAGTTAGCTGAATCTAAAGCTAAA
The DNA here is from genome assembly GCA_033629205.1 of Lithocarpus polystachyus. Lineage (NCBI taxonomy): Eukaryota > Viridiplantae > Streptophyta > Magnoliopsida > Fagales > Fagaceae > Lithocarpus > Lithocarpus polystachyus. The sequence continues at coordinate 7,326,891 of CM066163.1, read as the reverse complement.
ATTGAAAATTTGACTAATACCAAGCCTTATGTTGTTAACAGAAGTGTTTCTGTTTCTCTTAAGCCTAAAGCTGAAAAAGTTTATATCCCTCCTTTCAAGAGGAATAATAAAGAAAAGGCTTGTTTTGCTAGGTTAGACAAAGGTAAAAGTTTTGATGTAGACGCTGAAGTTTCTAAACCTAAGTCTAAACCTACTATTAGAGAGCACAAGAAATCTGTTTTTGTGCCTACTTCTCACCTTTGTGGTGTTGTTGGTCATATTAGACCAAATTGTTCTTTGTTGAGGAAAAAACCAAAATCTGAGACTAGATTTGCTGTTAGGAATACTGATGTTCCTAAATTTGTTCCTGTTTGTCACTATTGTGGTGTCTCTGGTCACATTCGTCCTAATTGTCCTAAATTGAAATTTAAGCATTCTGTGTTTCAGTCTAGGACATGTGATGATATTTCTCCTGCCATAAGTCCATGTAAATTATTTCATATTCTTTTGAAAATTTAAGTTTGTTGGCTTGTGAAAGGAAATTGCAGGATTTTAGTCTTTCTCAGAAGATTGGTGTAATTCCTCAAATACACTCAGCTTCACATGGATTTTCACCTACAAAGCCGAAGACTCGTGCTATATGGGTGAGAAAAGATTCTCTAAGGTGAGTGTTGCTGATTTGTCCCTATTTTAATTCTTTCAATTGTTTGTGGACATGTTTTGTTTTTGTTTCTGGTTATTTTGTTTTTTAGTTTTTTTTATTAAAAAAAAATCCAAAAACATTGAAAATTTTCAAAAAGACAAAAATATTTTATTTTGTGTCTTGTTTTAATTTTTCTTGAGGATTATATGAGTTATAATATCTCTCTTGATTTAGAACATGCTTGACATTGTGGAGAAACTTGAATAGCATGTGTTATATAAGTGCTAAGCTTTTTCTGATTTAGTGTGAGTATATACTAGATTGTACATGTACTCAAGGGTTAATTAAAAAATTGATATTTCTTGTTTATGTACCCTCTATAGCTTAGTTAAGCACTATCATGCATTGCATTTGCATTTTTGTTCATTTAGCATTATGTGTGCTTTTTGTTTTTGGTCATAAAATCTTTTTTAAACCAAAAATATTTTTATGTGTTTTGTATTATATATCTTGGATTTATAATTAAGGTTGGCCATATTTATCATTACATAACATGATTATGTACTTTGTTTAGCTTAGATGAGCTTACTTTTTGCACTTTACTAGTTTGAGCTTTGTAGTGCATGTTGTGTGGGAAGATGTTTATAGTTTTTGATCACTTTGTCTTGATCTTGAAGTCACATGCCTTTGATTGTTGGACTTGAATTTATTGAGAAAGGCATAAATAACCATCTCACCACTGTTTACTAGCCAATCATGAACACCTTAGTGCATATCGTAAGATTTTGTGCTCGAGAAAGTGTAGCACATGCACAAAAAGAAAATAAGGTGTAGCCTCGGATTAAATTCTAAAATTGGTGTGTACATTATTGGGCTATAATGAATTCAAATTAAATAAAATTGGTGTGTACATTATGAGGCAAATCAAGAAACTTACATGATTGCAAGCTTTTATTCTAGGAGATGTGAGAGTTATATGATATAACTCTTTAGGTGATAGTCTCTTTCAAATTTATGTGATGAATTTTGTAGACTTTGTGATTGATCACTATTCACATATCACCTCACATGTTTCTCAAGTTTTTGCTAGTTGCACACACTACACAAGTTACTCTTTGCTAAACTTTGTACATGTTATTGTGTGTGATTTTGTTGTGGCCATCCAAGATTAAAAATTCCTTGATTTTGATGCAAAATTTGAGTTTTGAGGATAAATTGGTTGATAAACTTGTTTTTGAAAGATCTAAGCTATATTCATGTGTTTTTGAAAAACTTTTAGTCTCATACTCATGCATTTCATGTTGGGAAATCATCATGTTTGTATGACATACAAAACATATGCAGCGGAAAATAAACGGATCTACTTCATTCGCAATTGATAACATTCACTATGTAAGTTTCAGAATATAAGAACAAGAGAGTGTACCATGATGCGGTGAATTTCAAAACCAAATGAAGAAGTACTCGGGAATACTTTCAATCTTCACTCCAATTCCACTCGATGCCCAAGATGTGTGGTCTCTCAATCAGTTCTATGTTTCTAGAGAGAATATGAAAGAGTGTCTCTCTCCCTTATTTCATTACCTTACACATACAAACCATTTCATTCAATATAAAATTCTGTATGTTTCTCTCCACATAACTGGTTATCTAATTGGGCTAGCCTTTTGGGCCTTCCCAATTGGGCTTTAGTGTGTGGCTTGGAGTGGGACCAAAAGGGAACAAATAAGACACTAGCTCCAATGGGCCTTGGGCTTTTCTGTCAACTCTTGACAAGTCCAAAGTTACCATTAATTATATTTAATACCACTATATAAATATAATTGCACTCTAGGCCTCATTAATAAATTATATCCCAAGACTTTATTATACATGCAACCCCTTTATAAAATATTCGTAGTAACACAAAGTCATAAATATAGACTGCTACTTTGTGAATTACTACATCTTAATCCTTGAGTACCCGGTTTAATCCTTATGAGTTATTCACCATATATTTATGAAATCCAATTTCATAAATATATACTTTAGTCTTACTAAAGTGGTTAGGCCTAACTCTCTGAATAACTGTACCCATTAAACTTATCTCAAGGGAATATTTTATATCTCCGTTAAGAGACTATGAATTCCATCTTGAGAATATATGTTCCATCAACACTAAATGTGGCTGCCCAACATACTGAGGTTTTGACCGTTACTTTAGATCTCACTCCTGATATATCAAAGCAACTTACATTTCATGATCAGGTCCATTATTCTCTCAGGATTAAGAGTTCATGTGAATACAAGTCGTGAGATTTATTATTCAATTGACAGTCTTTAGGAGAATAATAAATCTCACAGCGGTCCAGTTCAATATGTCTTAACTCTTAAAACATATCAACATATTAACTAGAAATCACCATTTCCATGATCAAGACAAATCATCGTAGTTAATATGTTATAGTCTTCGCAGATGAAATGCCCAATTTCATCGCCGACTATGAACCAAAATTCTGAGTTTACAAAGAACTTGTGATTTACATCTTCTGTGACTTTTCACATAAATCACATACTATTCATTTCATGGACTATTTGATAATGTCCGAATATTCATGTTACCATTATTTTAGATAAGAATAAAACAACCTTATTAAACACAATATTAAGTCATACATCATGTCTCACATAATGTCATACATAATATCATACATAGCATCATACAATAGGATTTAAGGGCACATATCCTAACAATCTCCCACTTGCCCTAAAGACTATTGTGCACTAATCTAACTCCCATTCCCTCCAAATGTGACTCGAAGATCCTTTGAGGTAGGGCTTTGGTAAAGGGATCTGCTAGATTATTTGCACTGTCAATCTTTGCAACCACCACATCTCCACGAGCAACAATGTCTCGAATGATGTGGTACTTCCTTTCAATGTGCTTTCCTTTCTTGTGATTCCTTGGATCTTTGGATTGTGCAACCGCTCCACTATTGTCACAAAACAATGTGATAGGAACTTGCTCCATTCTCACTACACCAAGATCAGAAAGGAATTTCTTGAGCCAAACAGCTTCCTTTGCCGCCTCACAAGCAGCAACATATTCAGCTTCCATGGTGGAGTTCGCAATACAAGATTGCTTAACACTCCTCCAACTTATGGCTCCACCTCCCAAGGTGAATACACATCCTGACGTGGATTTTCTGAAATCTAGATCTGATTGAAAATCTGAATCTGTATAGCCAATGGGAATCAAATCCTCACAACGGTAAACAAGCATATAATCTCTCGTTCTCCGTAGATACTTGAGAATATGCTTTACAGCTTGCCAATGTTGTGGTCCTGGATTTGATTGTTATCGGCTGACTATGCCAACTGAAAAATAGATATCCGGTCTAGTACAAAGCATGGCATACATGAGACTTCCTACTGCAGAGGCATAAGGAACTTGTCTCATCATATCTACTTCCTCTTGAGTCTTAGGCCTTTGGTCATCAGACAGAGGAACTCCATGTCTGAAAGGAAGTAATCCTTTCTTGGAGTTTTGCATGCTAAACCGTTCTAGAACCTTATCCATATATCCAGCTTGTGATAAGCCTAACATCTTATTCTTACGATCTCGCCAAAGCTTGATCCCTAGAATAAAGTTAGCCTCACCTAAGTCCTTCATATCAAATTGGCTTGACAACCAAACCTTTACTGATGACATTACACCTACATCGTTTCCAATGAGTAGAATATCATCAACATAAAGCACTAGGAACATTACTACTTTGTCTTGATGTCTTTTGTACACACATGGTTCATCAAGATTTTGTTCAAAACCAAATGATTTGATTGCCTGATCAAATCTGATGTTTCATGACCTAGATGCTTGCTTAAGTCCATAAATGGACCTATTTAACTTGCAAACCATATGCTCTTGGTTCTTTGCTATGAAACCTTCTGGTTGCTTCATATAGATTTTCTCTTCAAGATTGCCATTAAGAAATGCAGTCTTGACATCCATTTGCCAAATCTCATAATCATAATGAGCAGCAATGGATAAGAGAATTCTGATAGATTTAAGCATTGCTACTGGTGAAAAGGTTTCCTCATAATCGATACCTTCTTTTTGAGTATACCCTTTTGCCACTAGCCTTGCTTTAAAGGTTTCAACCTTTCCATCTATCCCTCTCTTCCTCTTGTAAACCCATTTGCAACCAACAGGTTTAATGCCGTTAGGCGCCTTTACAAGATCCCAAACTTTATTGGAATACATGGAATCTAATTCTGATTTCATAGCTTGGACCCAATGATGTGCATCTATATCATTAATTGCTTCTTCATAAGTGTAAGGATCAGTTTCGGCCTCCTCTGAGATAGCCTCATAAGTCTCTCCAAGACCTATGAATCTTATAGGTGACCTAACATTCCTCCCACTACGACGAGGCAACTGCACTAGACATCTCATGAGTAGTATCTTGTGGTGTATCCAATACAGCCACATCATCCCTAGTTTCAACCATTGGTTGTTCAATTACAGGTTCATTCATTTCAGCCAAGACAACTCTACTTCTAGGAGTGAAATCATTCATATAGTCATTTTCCAAGAATTTGGCATTTGTACTAACAAACACTTTATTATCTTTATGACTATAGAATAAACCTCCAGCAGTTCCTTTTGGATACCCTACAAAGAATACCACTTCTGTTTTAGACTGTAACTTGTCAGACTTTCCTTTTAACACATGTACTGGACAACCCCAAATATGGAGATGTCTCATACTAGGCTTACGCCCATTCCACAACTCTACAGGTGTTTTAGGAACAGACTTCGAAGGTACTAAATTCAGAAGATACATTGCAGTATTTAAGGCATATCCCCAAAAAGAAGTTGCTAGAGTCGAATAACTCATCATGGACCTAACCATATCTAAAAGAGTCCTATTCCTTCTTTCCGCTACACAATTTTGTTGTGGAGTTCCAGGTGCAGTCAATTGGGATACGATCCCATTTTGAGTTAAGTAATCCTTGAAATCCCCAAGAAGGTATTCGCCACCACAATCAGATCGAATGGCCTTTATGCGTTTACCCAATTGATTCTCAACTTCAGCCCTAAACTCTTTGAACTTTTCAAAGGCTTCAGACTTCCGTTTCATTAGGTACACATATCCAAATCTAGAGTAATCATCAGTGAATGTAATAAAATACTCATAGCCACCTCTTGCTTGGGTTGACATAGGACCACAAACATCCGTATGAACTAATTCTAGCAACTCTTGGGCTCTTCTACCTTTTGCATTAAAAGGTCGTTTGGTCATTTTGCCTTCCAAACAAGATTCACAAACTGGAAATTCATCAAAGTCCAATGGCTCTAAGAGACCATCTTTGATCAGTCTTTGAATTCTGTTTGGATTAATATGACCCAAACGCAAGTGCCAAAGATATGCATCATTAGTAGAAGGAAACTTTCTCTTTAATGATTTTACATGAGAGTTATTATCTAATTCAGAATTATACAATTCATGCTTATCCGGAGTTAAAATATAAAGACCATCCACAATATTGCCAGAACAGATAAATGTTTTACCCTTCTTTATTACAACATTGTCTTTAAGGATAACACAATATCCACTCTTACCTAAATAAGTTGCAGAAATTAAATTCCTACGAACATTAGGTACATACAGACAGTCTTGCAATATTAAAACTCTAGTATCAAAGCATAAATTAAAAACTCCAATAGCTACAACTGGAATCCTACTCCCATCAGCCAAGGTCAGAAACAACTCTCCTTCTTTAAGTTTTCTGGTCTCCTGGAACCCCTGCAAAGAATTGCAGATATGATTAGTACAACCTGAATCCACACACCAGGAATCCGTGGGATTTTGTACCAAACATATTTCAAGGAGAAATGAGCTATTCATACCCTTATTGGCAGCCTTGAACTTTGGACAATTCCTCTTCCAATGTCCTTTCTCACCACAATGGAAACATTTTCCTTTCAGCTTCTTTCCTTTGTCGGCAACCCCTAAGACAATTTGTTTACCCTCCTGCTTAGTGAAGTCCTTCTTCTTCTTCTTCTTACCCTTGCCTTTCGACTTAGGTTGAGAAGTAGAAGCTTCACCCACATTGGCTTCAACATTAGAAGTACCAAGGATGCCTTCCGCCGCTACCAACTCATTCATTAATTCAGACAAAGAATAAATCTTTTTGTTCATGTTATAATTAAGTCTGAATTCCTTGAATGATTACGGTAGTGACTGGAGTATCATATCCACTTGGGATTCTCCATCAATGTCGGCACTCAAAACTTCTAAAGTATTCAGATTAGAGATCATTGTAAGACAATGCTCTCTCACTGAACTACCTTCAGCCATTTTGGTATTATAAATTTGTCTCATGGTTTCTTGCCTTGCTGAACAGCCTTGCTCACCAAACATCTCTTTCAGACTTTGCATAATGTCCGAAGCTAGTTCTACATCCTGCATTTGATGCTGTAGAACATTTGAGATGGACGCTAGGATGTAGCACTTGGCCATTTCATTAGATTTCTGCCAACGATCATATCGTTGTTTTTCCTCAGGAGGAGCATCTAATGAAGGAAAGCTGGGACATGGTTGAGTAAGCACATATTTGTGCTCTTCAGCTGTGAGAACTATGTCCAAGTTTCTTTTCCAGTCAACATAATTGGTTCCAGTCAGTTTGTTTTGATTAAGAATGCTAACAAGTGGGCTAAATGATGCCATGTTCAAATCTGAAATAATAAACATGAATATAATAAGTAAACTGGACATTATCAATTTAGCATATAAACATATACTATGGAACCTTAATAAAACCATAATATAATATATGCAACGACAACCCAATCCCATACTCAATATCCCTCAGCATAGAGTGAATATTAAATACTATGATTGATTGAGAACTATTCTCATTATTAGTGCTATCATGATAACTCTTATCAAACACTTAATAATATGCCGTTATACATTTGGCCTCTAAATGATTATAGCAAGAACTCAGCATAGAGGATACTATAATATTTAGTCTAGTGTATACCATTGTCTAGAATCATGTGTAGCCACATTTCATCCCCTTAACAGGCTTATCATGTAGTACCATGATACAAAACACCCTCCGCATAGAATGCAAAGCTCGAAGCTAAGACAAGGTGTTTGATCAAACCACTATAAACCAAGAAATTCAATCTTGTAGGACCATGAAATACATATTCTCCGCATGGAATGCAAAGCTCGAAGCTAAGACAAAATATATATTTCACACTACTATGAACCAACAATGAAGGCCGTGAGATCCAACCCTTGTATCTCTCTCCCACTAGATATTTTAAATTAAAGGTTTTTATCTTATAAACATGCATAAACTAATTATACACAACCTTGCACTTTAAGTTTGAAAACACTTAGAAAAAATTCTGATTTTCTTTCTTTCGATCGATTGAATGTGCCCCTCGATCGATCGAAAAAATTAAACAATTTGAACTAAACCTTCTGTCTGATTCGATTGATACTCGATCGCCTCTTGATCGATCGAAAATAAAATTCGATTGATCGACTAGCAATCGAATATTAATCAATTCAAAAGGACAAGTCTCTGTTTCACTCGATCGATCGAAAGTAAATTTCGATCAATCGAAACTCGTGAAACTCGAATTTCCAGAATTTCTTCTAAGGCAGTTTCAACCGTTTTGCATGAACAAACAACCATCATACGAAAATGATAGACAGAAATTGATATCAAAACTGAAACCTATTGATGCTATAGCCTTAAAGATCAATTTAACATTCTTAAATTCATATTTAAACAACATCATAACATCAATATCAGTTTTTATCAAATTATAGTTTCAACAACCATGCAGAAAATTAAATGTATAATCCCCTATCAACTTGAAACTATAATCTCTAATTCCAAAACGAACAAAACATGTTATACAGATTCGAAATGAAGACCGCTCTGATACCAATGTTGGGAAATCATCATGTTTGTATCACATACAAAACATACGCAGCGGAAAATAAACGGATCTACTTCATTCGCAATTGATAACATTCACTATGTAAGTTTCAGAATATAAGAACAAGAGAGTGTACCTTGATGCGGTGAATTTCAAAACCGAATGAAGAAGTACTCGGGAATACTTTCAATCTTCACTCCAATTCCACTCGATGCCCAAGATGTGTGGTCTCTCAATCAGTTCTATGTTTCTAGAGAGAATATGAAAGAGTGTCTCTCTTCCTTATTTCATTACCTTACACATACAAACCATTTCATTCAATATAAAATTCTGTGTGTTTCTCTCCACATAACTGATTATCTAATTGGGCTAGCCTTTTGGGCCTTCCCAATTGGGCTTTAGTGTGTGGCTTGGAGTGGGACCAAAAGGGAACAAATAAGACACTAGCTCCAATGGGCCTTGGGCTTTTCTGTCAACTCTTGACAAGTCCAAAGTTACCATTAATTATATTTAATACCACTATATAAATATAATTGCACTCTAGGCCTCATTAATAAATTATATCCCAAGACTTTATTATACATGCAACCCCTTTATAAAATATTCGTAGTAACACAAAGTCATAAATATAGACTGCCACTTTGTGAATTACTACATCTTAATCCTTGAGTACCCGGTTTAATCCTTATGAGTTATTCACCATATATTTATGAAATCCAATTTCATAAATATATACTTTAGTCTTACTAAAGTGGTTAGGCCTAACTCTCTGAATAACTGTACCCATTAAACTTATCTCAAGGGAATATTTTATATCTTCGTTAAGAGACTATGAATTCCATCTTGAGAATATATGTTCCATCAACACTAAATGTGGCTGCCCAACATACTGAGGTTTTGACCGTTACTTTAGATCTCACTCCTGATATATCAAAGCAACCTACATTTCATGATCAGGTCTATTATTCTCTCAGGATTAAGAGTTCATGTGAATACAAGTCGTGAGATTTATTATTCAATTGACAGTCGTTAGGAGAATAATAAATCTCACAGCGGTCCAGTTCAATATGTCTTAACTCTTAAAACATATCAACATATTAACTAGAAATCACCATTTCCATGATCAAGACAAATCATCGTAGTTAATATGTTATAGTCTTCGCAGATGAAATGCCCAATTTCATCGCCGACTACGAACCAAAATTTTGAGTTTACAAAGAACTTGTGATTTACATCTTCTGTGACTTTTCACATAAATCACATACTATGCATCTCATGGACTATTTGATAATGTCCGAATATTCATGTTACCATTATTTTAGATAAGAATAAAACAACCTTATTAAACACAATATTAAGTCATACATCATGTCTCACATAATGTCATACATAATATCATACATAGCATCATACAATAGGATTTAAGGGCACATATCCTAACATTTCATTCATGAAATATTGTGCTTTGAGGAGTTACAGCATTAAATTGCTCTGTTTTTCAAAAAATTTGAGTTTTCCAGAATTTAGACTGATCGAATCTGTCTCTCGACCGATCGAAATTGCGATTAAAATTTTTGGTTTGATTCTGTCTGACTTGATTGGTATTCGATCGATACTCGATCGATCGAAACTGAAAAATTTTCAGTTTTTAGAGTTTTTGACCAAATTTTTTCATGAATCATTTATGTTTAGGATTCACATGAGTTGCATTGTTTTTCTGTCTCCATCTTGCAGTTTTGCAGTCATATCTCTCATTGTTTTCACACATAACATGTATACACTTTGCTAAATTGGGTACTCAACTTGATTTAAAAATTGATTGATTAATTTTTGAGTCCTTTGTACATTTTAGTATATGCTATTTTTCTTGATGTGTGAACTATAGAAAATATTTTTCTTCAGAGATATGATGGATAATCAATGTGCTAATATTTTCTCTACTCATGCCACTATTTATGGGTCACATAGTGTCCAGTTTGCATTTATTGAAAGAGAGAATATTTTTCTTCATGTGTATCCTCAACTCATTTTTTTTGGGTTTGTGTTTTTTTTTTTTTTATCCCCACCTCCTAAATTTTCCCCAAAACTATTTTTCCCAAAACTTATTTTGTTTTTCCTATTTTTATAGGGGGAGAAAAGTTTTTTTTAAGCCTTTGTTGTTCATAGGGGGAGTTGTTGCTCTTTATAGGGGGAGTTATCTCTTTTTTCCATTGAGCTAATCTGTTTTATGTTCCCTTGGTTCTCTTTTTTCTCTCATGTTTACTCTTTGTTTGAGTTGTCTTTGTCAATACGTGACAAAAAGGGGGAGACATAGATGAAATGTGGGAATCCAGATTGTTGGGATTTGTTTAGGAGGAGAATATAAAAACTTTTTGATGTATCTAACTTAGGGGGATGAAATGTGGGAATCCAGATTGTTGGGATTTGTTTAGGGGGAGAATATAAAAACTTTTTGATGTATCTAACTTAGGGGGAGAGTTAGAATTTATTTTTGTTTTTATATTGTGCTTCATTTTTTTATATTCCTTGTTTTTTTCTTCCACACATACGTTTATGTGTTTGTTAAGTGTTACAGGAATATACAGGTTGTTTTCAGTCGAGCTGCTGTCTACTTTGCAACTGCTAGATAGTAGTTTAGGTTGAATTGTTTAAGTGGCTTTTTATTTTGTAACGGGCTATTTCAATTTGTAAACTTTGAGCTTTTTGTTAAGTCTGTGTTTTGTCACGGATTGCCAAAGGGAGAGTTTGTTAGGTTCTAAGAATTAGGAACTAATGTATTAGAACTTCAATTTGTATGTTGGCAAACCATGATCAAAACAATGTTTAGTCTTGTGTTAGACTTTGCTTAAAGTATGGGATTTTATGTAAAGTTGGAATCGAGTTTACTGCAGAAGTAACTATTCACTTTCTGCCTAACTCGATCGATCGAGAATTAGACTTGATCGATCGAAAATCGGGCAGATCGTTTTTCTGCAGAAAATTCCAACTCAGCCCTAGTCCATTTAATGTATAGGGTTTTATGTTTTTGCCCTAAGTATATAAGGGAAAACCCTAGCCACGTTTTTAGTGTTCTGAATGCTGTGTTTGTGAATCTCTTTGTGAGATCTAGAGGTGTTTACCTTCACATACACTTAGGGTTTACAAACTTGAGATTCATGTCAAGAGTTGTGTAAATCAATACAGTTGCAGAATCGAAAGAGCATAAAGATATACAAGCAGGTGCGCTTGTGATTTGCTGAAGAATTCAAGGAAAGAAGGAGTCCGTGGATCTCGGAGCTATCATGGGGTCGTGGTAGTAAGTTTCTTACACTTGGGTAGCAATAGGATGTTAGTGGTCTAAGTCTTATTGTGTAAACTTCGATTCTTTCATAGTGGATTCAGTTTACCTTGAGGATAGCTAGGTTAAATCCTCCCCAGGTTTTTACCAGTGTGGTTTCCTGGGTTATCATATCGTTGTGTTATTTATTTTTCCGCTGCTTTATTTGATATGATTGTTATTGTTTTAACCTAGATCTGAATAATAAACCTAAGTATTCACTTGGTTAATTAATTAGGTTAAACAATTTAAGTTTACAGGGGTCTAAACAAACTTACAAATGTTATGGACGTAGCATCTTTTTTTTTCCCCTCCATTTTCGACAACTTGGTTGCCACAATTCTTTTTTTTTTTCCTCCCATCTTTGGCAATGCCATTACCACAATTGGTTTCCATTTCGAGCACGGGCAGGACAAGAATTTCGGTAATCTCATTACCGAAATTCAATTTTCTCTTTCCCCTGACACATTTTACTTTTTCTTGCAATTTTGGCAACACTGTTGCCGAAATTCAATCTTTCTCTTCATTTTACCAAATAACTTTGAACAGTACCTATAACACTAATAAATTTTTTTTTTGCAATTTTTAACCAAAAGATTCCAAGAAATTTGTGTGAGAAAAAGTTAATTATTGTTTTGGTTTACGCATGGATTGGCTGACTTGGCATGTCAATCACTCATATCAAATCATAATGGCATGGGGACAATGACATATTTGTATCCCAGAGCCCGTAATTTATTGTAGCACCAATCCTACAAAAATCTGCCACTTCCTTCGCTGAACTGCAATATTTGACCGTGGTTATAAGCTTTTTTTTTTTCTTTTCTTTTCTTTTTTTTTAAAATTTTTTTATGCCCTCTCTTTGACAGTCATGAATTGAAGAAAAATGTCACAATGTTATGATTTATGAAGGAATCGTAGTCCACAAGTAATCTACATATTATTTACTTTCTAACAAGAAAGCTTCATTTTTTTTTTTTTTTTGTTGAATACAAGAAAGCTTCATTGAAAATTTAACAATTTTGGTATTTCATCATGAGTAGGTGCATGCAAATTAACCAATGCGCGCTTTGTGGACAGTGAAGAGAGATGACACGTATGGACAACAGCCTCAGCCTTATGGTTGTAAGCTTTTTTCTTTTAAATACCGTCTCTCTTTTTCATCCATTATCTTTTTCTTCTTTTCTTCTTTTTTTTTTTTTTTTTTTTGGTTTCAAATCCTAGTTTTATAATTAATTGTTATTTTTAATTATTCTTAGCCTTTGTTTGGATAGCGTTCCGCGTCCGCGTTCTGCATCTTCCATTTCTTTTTTTTTTCCCCCCTGAAGAGCGTGCGTTTTAGCCTTTGTGGTACTGTGCGGGTACTGTGCGGCTACTGTTCATGAACAGTAGCCACAACTTTTGACTTTTCAACTCTTTTTTTCACTGTTCATGGACCCACAAATACCACTTTTTAGCAACTTTTTTATTAAAAATGGGTTCCACTACACAATTTACACATTAAAAAATTATTCTGCTACAGTATTTTTCAGTTTTCAGTTTTCAGTTTCAGCGGTATCCAAACGGACCCTTAATATCCTTTTTCAAAATTAATTGAACTTGCAACAAAAATTATGTTGTTGATCAATCACTTACACGTACACAATGGTCATATGGCTTGGCCGACCATAAAAATTGGTGATTTTACAAATATCCCTCATGGATTTTCACCTTTTTTTTTTAGGTAAGCTCTTGGATTTTCATGTGTGTCAAGTGTTAATCTAGTTTTTTTTTTCTAATTTAAATAATTAATCCTTGGAAATTATGATGAAAAACCATTTTAATATCTTCAAATGTCTTATTATTATTATTATTATTATTATTATTATTATTATTTTGAGATAACAAAATCAAATGATCATTAAACTTTCACAAATGTAAATTTTTCGTTATTTATTTGACATTGTATTATAGAACATAATTACTCCAAAATATAAAAGTCTTGGTCGAACTAATTTTCTATATGTTTAATAATCCAAGCTTAACATTAATAGTACCACTACAATTGAACATTCCCGTATGTAAGCATGAGTTATATGTTAGTTTAGAATAGTACATGTAGTGGGATACATAAATTTAATAAGGTAACAGTGCCATGTGTCATATCCAAGGCCGAGGATGCCATGTCGATGTTGAGAAGACCCTACCCTTGGATGGCCAGGCCGAGGAGGCGAGCCTTGACCATGTCAGTGGCACATTACCAGAGAAGATTGCACTGTAGAGGAAGGGCTTCAAAGAGGAGGTCAGTCTTGTCATGTCTGAAGGGATGAAAGTTACCACCATATTTATTGCACCCCACGATACTCTCTAGCTACATTTATGTTGAGAAGACCCCTAAATAGTGCTGTCTAGGTAGTCGCAACTCACGGAAGGTTTGGGGAAACGGCTGATGGGATAAACACTCGAGTAGTGGCCTACGTGATCAGCAAATGGAGGGCCAAGATCAACGGAAAGAGGCTATATAGCGTAAAAAACCCTCCAGAGGAAAGGGAGGATCTGAGAATCAGTGGAGAAAACACTGTAGCATGGTAAGAACTGGAATTGTAATTAAGACTAGAGAGAATATATTCAAGAACTACTCTCCCCGGATTTTGCTAAGGAATGATTTCTTTGCATGAAGCTGGTTTTTCCTTATTTACTTCCCACCTTAATCCGTTGTAAGCATCGATCAATTCATTAAAGTCTAGTTTTTGGCACACTCTCTACAAATTTATTGTGTTGGGCTATTTGGGCCTTAATCCTATTACTTCTTGGACTTATAACCCAAACCGCGCCCTTACACGTGTGCATAGATATAAATGGTTTTGATTTTAGAGGGAGAAAATGTCCTTACTTTAAATTTTAAAGGATGTATATTGGATTTTTTGGTCAAGGTAGTCAAAGTTTTTCCTTAGGGGATAGGTATAGGTGCGCAGAGGTGACTCAACATAATTTGGGGCTTAAGACGAAAATTCATGTGAAGCATTTTATACTAATCAAATCAAGGTTAATTTGATGCAATATTAAATACTAAATTTGAAGAATAATACCAACTTATTATTTTGAGAGAGAGAGAGAGAGAGAGAGAGAGAGAGAGAGAGAGAGAGAGATTAATATATAATTGGTGATTTAACACATTTGTAACTTTTTTTTGAAACATTTTAGGGTTTCAATTGGGTTAGGTTGCTATTGGTCTTGCATTTTGGAAGCCTTGATAGAAATGAAAAGGAAAAATGCATTAATGGTACTGAAAAATGTTCACAGTATAGTATGAAAATGATTATGATCGATAAATTTCAACAACCTAATTATGAATGTTTAAATTTTTTTTTTTGGTGATAGGTAACATGTCAATTTGTTATCCTGTAGTAAATTTGTTTTATCCTTAGTATCACTAATAATAAAAATTAAAAAAAAAAAGGTAAACAACCATTATATATATACATACACCTACACATATATACATACACACATACACACATATATAATTTTATAAAATTTTGAGCCTTTTATAATAGGGGGCAATGCCTTTTTTCTTAGGAGTAAATTTTTGAGCATTTTGTGGTGGGCGCTTTAGGCCAGCCTTGTAGGAGCATGGGTCTAGAATTTGATAGTTTTGAAAATGGCACCAAATTCAAAGTCCAACCATTGGCTGGGAAGAGCACGGCAAAGAATGGGTATTGGTGAAATTAGGGAGTGATTGGATGGTTTGATTGTGAGAGCAGACCAATCAAAGTACGGGTACACGACATGTAACCTTCATGCGCCAATTTAGATTCCCATTCTTACCGTTATTTGCATAGCATGAGAAAATATTGGTATTGATGAAATTTAAGCCCAATTAAACAACCAAATCGAGCTCATGTTAAACCATTTTTACATATAAGCAAACCCATCATTTGTTTTAATATTTAACAGTTGAACTATATTGTTCTTTTATAGTATTTGATATAGCTCATTGTGGAAAAATTTCATATTATTCTTTTAACATATGACATATAATCTTTTTTATTATCTAATTTTGGGGAGCTATTCAATTTATGAATTATATCTAATTTATTTCATTAATTAACCTATGAATTTCATATACATACTCCTATTTATTCTTGTTTATTATAAAAAAATTATACTAATTGTTTAAACTTTAAACCTTATAAGCTTCAAACCACATGCCGCTACATATATTCTAAAATTTAAATTAACAAATAAAAATTTCTTATAACACACAATTTCTTATAAAAAAATTTTTGAGCTCAGTACGATAGAAATCTTTTATGAAATGCCAAATATAGTCATACAAAGTAAACTAGTGCATACACTAGGATAGGTGGGACATTCACTATGTGCAGTGTAGTCCCAAATAAAACACCACAGAGAGCCATTAAGACCAAAAGAAAGACAGCTCCATGCCCAACACCACTATGTAATTTCTTATAAAACTTTAAACCTCAGCGCCACATGTCCATCAATTCTCCTTTCCCTCAAAATTTTTTTCACTTTTCCCTCTAACACTCCCTACTCCCCTCTCCCTCTAAATTTTTTCACTTTTCACTCTAACACTCCCAACTCACGCCAACTGACAACATGCAACTGCGCGGCAAGACACCCAAAAAAAAAAAAAAAAAAAAAAACAAAAAACAAAAGAGAAAAGAGAAAAGCGATTAAAGATCTCTCTACCAAATTCTTAACTCCTCACACCATAGCCTAACTCACTTTCCTCCTCCTTCTTCTTCTTCTTCTTCTTCTATCTTTCCCTCTTACACTTACACACCACCACCACCACCACCACCTTCGTCTCTCGCTACTGCTTCTCTCTCCAAACAACGCAGTTTCCATTTCTCCGCCGGCGGCAGCAGGCCTGTCGACTCCACTTTCTCCGGTGTCGGTGTTACCAACTCTCTCTCGGTGAGTCTTATGATTTTAAAGAAAGTAGTTATTGAACCCGAGGGAATTTTATTTTTATTTTTTTATTTGTCACAGTTAAAATTGGAAAGGCTTTTGATGGATATAGTTTTATTTTATTTTATTTGTTAGGACATATGCGATTCATGTTAGGAATATATGTCAACATTTATGTAATTGGCTAATCCTTTGACAAGACGCACTTGACTTGTATTTGGGTAGATCTAGGATGTGTTTAATACTTCAAGAAACATTGTTTCAAGATCAAGTGTTAAAGCCATGCAAGTCTGTCCAAGATTCAAGTCAAGAAAGTGCCTGTCATTAAAGCTCAACAGCTAGCTCGACAGCTAGCATCTATCGAGCTCAAGAAGCTGTTCTAGCCCTGTGGCTCGACAGTTTCTCGATAGATGCTATCTGTCGAGGCTTTAGAAAAATAGATTTTATGTTCTGTTTTCTTGAGATCCGTGAATGTGTCTTTGAGCTTTCTTTTCTCATAACCCTAGACATATAAAAGGATTATTTTAAGGGCCGTCAAAGTATTCACAAGTTGCACAAGCATTGAGCAAAGTCTGTTCAAGCAAATTGTGACCGGAGACAAAGTTTTGCCCTAGTTCATCTCTTGTGAAGAAGTTGCTGTGTATGTGCACCATAGGGTTTTGTGACCAAGCATTTTCTGGACCTTCATTGTGTGATGAACTGAAGAACTTTGCAGCCAACATACTTCTCTAGTTGGTGATTGAAGTCGCGTATTGGGATCCGCACAATTGGTTAGTCACGTACTTGGGAGCCGTGCATCAAAAGGAGAAATTGTCACTACAAAACAAGTCCAATTGTGTATTGGGGTAAGGGTTCAACTGTAAGTTGGTATAAGGTACTGAGATTCCTTTACTTGTAACCACTTGTTGTGATAATAGTAGAATTTCGGGAGTGGTAACCTTAAAATCTCCCGGTGGGGTTTTTGCCGTGTAGGTTTTCCCCATTCATAAATAAATCACTGTGTCAATTTATTTTCTACTGCATACTCTAGTTAATTGGTGATTTGTTTGTGCTACCACGCATATTGCATGTAATTGAACCTAATTAATTCACTTGGTTAATTAATTGGTTAATTCATCACAAAGGGTCAATACGTGTTTGGTCTATCAAGTTGTATTAGAGTATGCACACTCTGATTAGGTTAATCTTTGTTGTGTTGATCTATTGACCCCTGGTTGTCATGGATAGAGGACAGTCATTAATTATACCTCCTTTATTTGATGCCATTAACTATGCATACTAGAAAGTACGCATGAGAGCTTTCTTGCAGTCTTTAGATGAAAAGGTGTGGCAAGCTGTAGAGATTGGCTGGACCAAGTCGAAGGAAGTGCCAACCGATTAGGATGATGCAAAGATCAAGGCGGCAAACTTCAACAGCAGAGCATTAAATGCTTTATTCAGGGTGGTTACCATTGAGGAGTTCAAGAAGATATCCTCCACTGAAACTGCTAAGGAAGCATGGACCATCCTCCGGACAACCTATGAGGGAACAAAGGCTGTCAAGGATTCAAAGCTTCAGAGGCTCACTACAAGCTTTGAAGAAATAAAGATGGAGGAGGGTAAGTCGTTTGATGAGTTCTATGCCAAACTTAAGGACATAGTGAACTCAGCCTTCGATCTTGGGGAAACCATTCCTGAACCCAAGATTGTGAGAAAGGTGCTCAGATCTCTACTTGAGAGATTCCATGCCAAGATCACGGCAATAGAGGAATCAAAGGATATTGATAAGATTCCTCTAACAGAGCTGGTTGGAAATCTACAGACCTACGAGCTAAGGTTAACAAGAATTGGCAAGTCGGGTAAGGGTAAGAGCATGGCATTGAAGGCCAAGAGCAGTGACACTGATGAGTCTTCAGATGATGAGAATTCTAAGATGAAGTCCTACATTACAAGACAATTCAAGAAGTTCATGAAGAATGCCAATGGAAAGGGCTTCGACAAGGACCGTAGGCAATCTAGTTCTTCTCAGTTCAAGAGCTAAGATAAAGGGAAGAAGGATGCTAGGGATGGTGTTCAATACACTGTTCCCGTAGGACCTAAGTGCTTTGGGTGCCAAGGCTTTGGTCACATGAAGCAAGAGTGTCCCACATATCTCAAAAGCAATGGGAAGAGCAAGGCACTTGCTGTTACTTTGAGTGATACTGAGCCTGAGGATGATTCCGATGATGAGGATGATGGAATCTTGAATACCTTCACTGCCACAATTAATCCTACTGAGGGGATTGTTGAAGATGTGGATGAAGAAGAAGAATTGGTGGAGTCCAAGTTTGAGAAGATGGATGATCAAGATGACATCCATATAGCCTATGAGAAACTGTATAAGCTTTCTGAGAAACACGAAAAACTCTATAGGCTGGCCACCAAGAAGCTCAATGATGTGGAACTTGATCGTTAAGAGCTTTCCACAAAATTTGATGAAGCAAATCAAACTATTGAAGCACTGAGGTTTGAGAACAATTTTTTGGCTGAAAAGACTAAGAAGCTTGAAGCAGAGCTGTTTCAAGTTAGAGCTCAATTGGAAAGGATTTCAAGTGCGAAGCTTGACGAGATGCTCAACATTCAAAAATCTGCTTCAGGTCGAACAAGTTTGGGGTATGGTCTCTCTTCATCTAATATTGCTTCTACTAGTACTACTGTTTTTATTCCTCCTGCTAATAATGTTGAAATTGAGAACAATGTTGTTAAAAATGAATTAGCTAGTGAGAACTTAGACAAGGGTAAATCTATCTTAGGAGCATCCCCTAAACACGATAAGAAAGATCTTAAAAAACCTAGGGCTAAGACGGCTAACTCTCAAAAGTCAAACAAAAGAAGAAGCATCTCTGTCATCATTGTGGTGTTGCCGGTCACACTCGACCAAATTGCTATAAGTGGTTAGCCACTCAACAGAGCAATGGCATGATAGCATCTGGAAGCCATAATCAGCTTCAATCCTCTCTTGCTCCTCTTGGAGATCTTCTTAAAGCCTTTATGTTTCTTTCTAACTTGAACGGTTTTAATTCTTCCCCCTCACCACTGGTTCAAGGATTTAATCAAAGGAAAGTTCTTCCAAGGTATGGAAGGAAAAATGTTCCAAGTGATTCTATCACCTTCTTCTCTCTCTTTGTATTTTTGTTTTTGCATAACTTGTGTGTTTTGTTTTTATTTTGAGTCAGTCTAGTTTTGTTGCTTTGCTTTGCTTAACATGTTTTTGTTTGTTTATTTTTCAGTTTTGTTTATTTTGTTTTTCATATAAAAAAAATTGAAAAATTAGAAAAATACAAAAACAATGTGTGTTTTGTGTACATTGGTACTTGTGTACCTCGGATGGCCATTGAAACAAAGTTTTCTAAACTTTGTATCATTTGTAGCTTAGATGAGCATCTCTATGCACAACTAAGCAAGTGAACTTTGTGGCTTGTGTTTATGATGAGTAAGGTTAAGTGATCTCTTGTACTTAACACTTATATCACTCTTTTTGACGGGTAGGACTAGAAAATCCTAAAAGAAAGGCATAAATAACCATCTCACCACTGTTACCCGCCAATCATGAAATGACATATGTATGCTTCGGCATAGCAAAAGTGCAATGTCAATGACATCTATATACTTCGGCATAGTAAAAGTGCAATGTCAAAAGCTTAACATCATTGGGTATTTATTTTTCTCTCTCTTATATATGCCCATGCATTGTTTGCTTAAAAGAAAAATATGCAAAGAAAAATTAAAAAGCAAAAAGATCAAAAATGCTTTTAAATATGATTGCAAGCGTGTTTTCTAGGAGATGTGAGAGTTATAGGATGTACCTCAAAGGTGATAGTCCCCATCAAACAGTTATGATTGTGTGTTAGTTAAAGTGATTTTCTCATATCTCAAATCGTCATAACACGCATACACATTTGCAATCTTGCGATTTTTTTCACACACAACACGTAATATTCTTTGCTACTCTTGATACATGTGCAGGTACAATGTGATTTGGCCATCACAAGTTTTACGTGTGCTAATGTATGCTTACTAAACTGTCTTGACTTATTTTTGAAATATAAACTTGGTTAGACTTGTTTAGTGTGTGTGTGTGTGTGTGTGTGTGTGTGTGTGTGTGTGTTTGAGATCCTTGTGCTTAAAATTATTGTTGAGAGATGATTTTGAAAGCTTAATATGTTGATTGGATTCTTGTTTGAGTTGCATACTTGATTGCATTCATGTCTGTGTTTTTCTCTTCTCGAAAAACTGTTTTTAAGCAATCTCGACAGCTCGTCGACAGATCCTCGACACCTGGCTATCTATCAAGCTCTTAAGCTGTTTTGTATCACAATCTTGACACCTGTCTCGACTTTGGTGGATTGATTAAGAAAGTTTCTGACTTCTCGATAGGTTCTCGATAGCTGGTGGATCGATCAAGCTTCTTTTATCTGTTCTTGTCTTGTCCCTCGACACATTCTCGACACCTTCATCTGTCGACGGCCAAAATCTCTATACCTCCCTCGACACATGGCTCGACACCTCTCGACACCTATATCTATCAAGATTTATTGAACCTCTATAAATAGGTTCTGTGCGATCTAGTTCTTCATTTTACTCAATCTCTCTCTTGATACCTCTATCTTTTCTCCTCCCTACTCACTCTCTCTCACTCCAAACCTCCATCCAAGTGATTTTCAAGCTCTTTCATGTATTCTTCTTCACTTGGTATGATTCTTCTCCTTCATTTACATGTATTTCATGTTATGAAATCTAGGTTTTGGGGTTTTTTAAAAATTTTGGGGTTTTTCAAAATTGATGAGTTTTTGAGAAATTTTTGGGATGAGTTTTGAAGATTTGATCTTAAAAACTTCATGCATTACATTTCATGTGCATTATAACTGTATTTTCATGCATTTAGTTGTGTGTTATACATGTTGAACAGTTTGTATGCTAGTAGGATTGGATTGGGCTAAGCTTATGATGCAATTTCTCTTGCACGTCACATGTTCAGACATTTCCCATGCATACGTACTCTATTTTGCTTACTTGTTATATTTTGAAGTGTTTTGGAGCTTTTCTGATTGTCTCCTTTTCTTCCTCTCTTTTCGTTTACGTTAGTCGTGTCTATGACACCTAAACGTAAGTCTGTTCTGTCTCGAAACCCTCTTCGTTTCGGGGCATCCACTTCTACTGATCCTACCCCCTCCTCTGTTCGGTTCCGTGATGAGGATGCCCGAAAAGACTTCTCAGAGAACTTCTCTAAACGAGGTATTCATTTGGAACGCCGAGTTATTTTAGCGGACTTTGCCGACACTGACCTACCCGATATCATTCGCAGTCGGGGTTGGGAGTCACTGTACGACGTCCCAGTCACATGTTCATCCATGCTTATTCAGGAGTTTTACTTCAACATGCATGGATTTGATTTTTCAGTACTTCTCTTTCATACTCGCGTTCGAGGTACATGCATAATGGTCACACCGGAGTTGGTATCCGATGTGCTCCATGTCCCAAGGGTAGAGCATCCTGACTACCTCGATTGTGAGCATCTGAGGACTGTGTCCAAAGATGAGATGATCTCTGCTTTCTATGAGCGCCCTTCTGATTGGGGTAAGCGTCAGTTCACATCATGTAGGCCTTTTGCTAAAGGTCCTAGATTCTTGAACATGGTGATGACTTTTGTTTTGCATCCACTTTCTCACTACAACTCTATCACAAAGCCTCGTGCTCGATTTTTGTTGTCACTTCTAGAGCACCTCACTATAGATTTTCCCTCTCATTTTATTCTTTCCATTCTAGATGTCTATAGGGATACGGCTACTCGTGATAAGCTTATTTTCCCTTTAGCTATCACGTGGATTTTGAGCCATTTTTCCATTCCTTTTCCCTTGTCTGACCATTTTTCTGTCATGTGTGCCATAGATGCCGCTACCGTTAAACGTTGCGAGGTGCTGTTTCGATCGTGACAGACTGGGTCAGCGGCTCCTCCCTCTTGTTCGGCTCCATCTCAATCTGCTCCATCCACATCTGCTCCCTCTATGGGCGATGTGACTCTAGGAGACATCATGGCGTAGCTTTAGTGCATGGATGCTCGCCTTGATAAGCTCTCTACGGAGCTGTATCAGGTGAACGTTCGTGTCGGCTGTATTGTACGGCGGCAGGCAGTCATGGGTGGCTTCGCTTCTGAGGCTTCTCCTCCACCTCCTCCAGTGGCTTCTAAGTTGAGGCTGAGGATGATGATGATGATGGTGATGACAATGATGCTTTCGATGATGATGATGGAGATGCTAGCTCTACCGATGAGGTGTCTACTTGACACTCTTACCCTTTGTAACTCGTGACAAAAATGGGGAGTAGTTTTGTTATGAGAGTAGTCAGACTTAGGGGGAGAGTTAGTATAGGACATTTTGTTAGGGGGAGTGTTGATATCTTGAGGGATGTAGCAAGGATTACTTGTATCTTTTTCTTTTCTTTATTAAGAGATACATTGCTCATGTACCTTAGTTCTTGTGACTTTTATTGACATACATTATACTTATTCTCTATATATGTTAATGTATGTTTCTTTCACCTACCCTTTCATGTGTTGTTTCTTTTCTCTCTTTTTGCACATGTTTCTTATTACGTGTATGCAATCTATTATTTCTGTTTCACTCTAAGATGCCTTGATGAGTTTTGTTTAAGTGTTTCAGAAATACAAGTTGTTAAAGTCTACTTGCCATAAACTCTCTTCTTGCAAAGTTTTTTAAGAGTTTGTGTTAGGATAGATTTTATTATATTCAACAAGTGATTATAAGTTGAGTGATTTATGACTTCTCTCATATGTTCATTTTTTTGTTGTGGTTTTGTCACGAATTGCCAAAGAGAGAGATTGTTAGGACATATGTGATTCATGTTAGGAACATATGTCAATATTTATGTAATTGGTTAATCTTTTGACAAAACGCACTTTACTTGTATTTGGGTAGATCTAGGATGTGTTTAATACTTCAAGAAACCTTGTTTCAAGATTAAGTGTTAAAGCCATGCAAGTCTATCCAAGGTTCAAGTCAAGAAAGTGTCTGTCATTAAAGCTCGATAGCTAGCATCTATCGAGCTCAAGAAGCTGTTCCAACCCCGTGGCTCAACAGTTGCTCGACAGCTTCTCGACAGATGCTATCTGTCGAGGTTTAAGAAAAACAGATTTTCTGTTATGTTTTCTTGAGATCTGTAAATGTGTCTTTGGGCTTTCTTTTCTCATAACTCTAGACATATAAAATGATTATTTTAAGGGTCATCAAAGTGTTTGCAAGTTGCACAAGCATTGAACAAAGTCTATTCAAGCAAATTGTGACCGGAGACAAAGTTTTGCCCTAGTTCATCTCTTGTGAAGAAGTTGTTGTTTATGTGCATCGTAGGGTTTTGTGACCAAGCGTCTTTTGGATCTTCATCGTGTGATGAACTGAAGAACTTTGCAGCATACAAACTTCTCTAGTTGGTGATTAAAGTTGTGTACTGGGATTCGCACAATTGGTTAGTCACGTACTTGGGAGCCGTGCATCAAAAGGAGAAATTGTCACTACAGAACAAGTCCAATTGGATATTAGGGTAAGGGTTCAACTGTAGGTTGGTATAAGGTACTGGAATTCCTTTACTTGTAACTGCTTGTTGTGATAATAATGAAATTTCGGAAGTGATGACCTTAAAATCACCCGGTGGAATTTTTTCCGTATAGGTTTTCCTCATTCGTAAACAAATCATCGTGTCAATTTATTTTATATTGCATACTCTAGTTAATTGGTGATTTGTTCGTGCTACCACGCTTATTGCATGTAATTGAACCTAATTAATTCACTTGGTTAATTAATTAGTTAATTCATCATAAGGGGTCAATACGTGTTTGGCCTATCATTATTTTTATATTAATATAATAATGTTTTATATTAATATAAGACGTTATAATGGTAGATAAGGCTATTGGTTTTGAGATCCAATCTCTATCTCTCTCTTCTTAGTTATTTATTTTCTGGTTAATTTTTGTTCTCTAGAATTATTGATTTTCAACTGGAATTGGTATTTGCTTAAAGCATCAATTGTAAATTTTTATTGTTAGTTAAGAGTAAAGCTAGTTATTTATTTATTTATTTTTTTACTAACGAAAGTTGGTAGCATCTGCCGGACTAGATGGCATCTGGTCCTTTGTCTATGCGCTGGTTCTTTTATTGTTTGAATGTAATAGTCAATACATTCTTTTTCTTTTTAGTACCATCTATAACTCAGTTTATTTTTTCCTTTATCTCCTACCTAAATAATTTGGAAGAATGATTATTTCCAGGTTGTGACCATTACTAAGTAATGTTGAGACGTGGAA
Source organism: Lithocarpus polystachyus (assembly GCA_033629205.1). Classification (NCBI taxonomy): domain Eukaryota; kingdom Viridiplantae; phylum Streptophyta; class Magnoliopsida; order Fagales; family Fagaceae; genus Lithocarpus; species Lithocarpus polystachyus. Next base: position 7,301,753 of record CM066163.1, on the reverse strand, counting down.
TTTCTTTGTCTTTAGGAAAAATAAATTGTTATGATAAAAATGACAAGGGAGATAGCTTTATATAATTCATCTCCCAAAAATGAAAAATTAAATAGCCCCATCCACTAAATATAGCTTTACGATTCCTGCATAAAAAAAGTACCCCCCCCCCCCCCCCCCCAAAAAAAAAAAAAAAACAAAACAAAATAAAAACCAAAAAAATAGCTATTTGCTTACATCTGTGATGTCCAAATGCATGTTACAGTTTCAAAAATTAACTCCAACACCATAGATTTTAGAAAGTAAATTTGAAATGCCAGTTTGCAATATAGAGAAGGACAAAATTAAATTGTGTGGTAGTAAACTCATAACTGAACTCAACTATATTTAACACATAATGTAGATTGACCTTGTGAGACCAAAACCCCACAGACCTTGAGTTTGACGGATCCAAGAAATCCTGCCTTGACCTTCACAGGCAACTTTAAGGCGTTGAGTGCCTCAGGCTTCAGCTGCATATTTGTCAGTTCCACATTACCTGTTTTATGTTTTAGTCAAAAAAAGAAGAATCGCAACTACATCAAGAAACAAAGTAATGCTCACAGGTGAGTTTCATCAGCATAAAAAATGCATAAGGTTTATTATATATATATATATATATATTATATATATAATTTACTGATTCTTAATTCTTAAATTAAGCCACATGTATATGTCAGTGCAAAGTACTGTATATGCACCAGCTTTATGCAGGTTAAGGACTGCTATACTGTGATTGAACCCTACACTCAAAATACAAATATTGAATCATGTTGTCAACAAACACAGATAGCCAAGTTGATTGTACTATTGGGCTGGCCAGCATTTTGAGCAAGACAGAATTGGTAGCCAGCAAGGTTTTCAGACCCGGACCGTTCATTGAACCGTAAAAGAGAGAGGTTCAAGGTTTTTGAGGTCCGACCGAGGTCGAACCGGGGTTGAACCGTGATGACGTCATAATTAATTTAATAATTATTTAAATATAAATAAATATATTAAATTTGTAAATATTAGCAAAATTTACTAAAAATATCTTTAAAATTGAAACAAAATACATAAAATAGTACATTATAAGGTTAATAAAAAATAGTACAACATAAATAAGCATAAAAAGAAATTTTTATAATAATCCTTTAAGATAAATCATTTCAATTAACTAAAAATGACTTTTAAAATAAATTCATAAATTGCATAGGTATTATTTTTAAATAAAAAGTTAATTTAGTAATATTTAATATGTTGAGAAAGATGACATAAAAGTTTAGAAACTATAAATCATGTAAATTTAATATAAATTTAATAATATTGCATATTAGTTTACAAGAGGAGCACTTGGTCTGTTGGTCAAGGCTTCAGTCTTACTATTAATGTGTGAGAGCTCCAGTTCTACCCCTGCCAGCCGCATTTTTCATAATTTTTCTCTATTCCATGACCGGTTGAACCGGTCTACGGTTCGGCCGGTTTCCCCGATTCAACCCCGGTTCGTCCGGTTCCCTCACAAAGCACTAATACCCGATTCTGGGGTCTTAAAAAACCGAAATGCCCTCCGGTTCCCGGTTTTCCCGGTCAGACCGCCCGGTCCAGTCCGGGTTTCTAAACAGTGGTAGCCAGTACAGAAAATTTTGGCCACCTGGCTGATACAAAATGATATTCATAACTTTGGATCAATGTATTTTCTCCAAGAATTTATTCTCTCTCATGAAATTTCCTCAAACCTAAAATCTCTCCTCAAAGAATGATATTCAGGAAAAAAAAAAAAAAAACTAAAGATAAGGAGCAAAGAATTTAATAATATTCTCATTCAGCAACATTTGCTCTACAAATAAAAACCTCACATAACATTTTCTTCTCAATGCGGTAATTTTTCTTTATTTCATCTTTTGTTTGCTGCTGTATTGGTGGTGCAGAGAGAAATAGACAATTTGGCACGGTTGATCTGTGTAGTTGCTTAAGGCTTAACTGACTGTGGTGCAGAGAAAAATAGACAATTTTTGTTCTCTAGAAATAGACAATTTTACATATAAGCAAACCCATCATTTGTTTTAATATTTAATAGCTGAACTATATTTGTTCTTTTATAGGATTTGATATAGCTCACTGGAAAATTTCATATTGTCCTTTTAACATATGACATATATGGTTTACTTGATTATTGGAGGCTGTATTTTGCCAAACTTGAGCTTGGATCCCTCTAAAAGACTATTATGTACAAGTTGACACAGGAAGTGACATTCTATGGGTGAATTGTGTTGGCTGCAAGAGCTGTCCAAAGAAAAGAGGTCTTGGTGTATGTGCTTCTAACTTTTCATTTAAATTGAATTTCTCTGTCTCTTTGCTAAAAGATAGTTCCTTAATTAGGTACTTTTTATGAGCTCTCCTTAAAATTGCATGTTAGATACCATCGTATTACCATGTGACTTACACACACACACACACACACAATCTGATTGTATTAAAGTCTGAGATTATTTCAATGACTTGATCCGTTCAAAGTTTGTAGTCAAAACTATTTTCAAATGCATGCTCCATTTGCCATGACTCATTTCACATTCCCTCTTACAATTTTGATGTGTCTATAATGAGCCATCCACGTGATCAAGTATTAAAAGTCTTTGGATGCCAATTTTTTAACAAAGGATTGAGATGATGATGTGCTGTATGTTTACATGTTCATACTAGGATGTGCATGAAGGAGCCTTACTCATTGATGTCATTACTTATACCAGGCCCAAAGGGTCTTGGGAATGACATTGATGCATTCTTGAGGCCATTGATTGATGAGTTGAAAGAATTGTGGGAAGATGGGGTGTGTACATATGATGCTTCAACAAAGGAGAACTTTCAAATGAGAGCAGCAGTGTTGTGGACTATCCATGACTTTCCTGCATATGCTGTTATTTCCGGTTGGAGTACAAAGGGAAATTTGTGTGTCCTTGTTGTCATAGTGAGACTACTCATTGCAGGTTATGAAATGGATATAAGATATGCTATATGGGACATCGTCATTTTTTGGCCTTAGACCACAAATGGCGTAATAAGAAGTCACAATTTAATGGTAAAAAAGAAAGGAAGACAGCACCCAAACGGTTATCTGGTGATGATGTGTTTAAACAAATTCTTCCATTAAAGACAATAATATTTGGGAAAGGCTAGAAAATGAAATTTTTAGAAGGGCACGGGCAGTTTCATAATTGGAAGAAGCATAGCGTATTTTTTGAATTGCCATATTGGAGAACACTTTTGTTACGTCACAATTTGGATGTGATGCATGTTGAAAAAAATATATTTGACAGTGTGATTAGGACAATTATGAATATTAAAGATAAAACGAAGGATTCTTTAAGCACTCATCTTGATCTAAAAGAAATGGGCATATGACATACGCTCCACCCCATAGAGGTTAATGGGAAGATAGAGCTACCCCCAGCTTGCTATATACTGTCAAATGATGAGAAAAAGGCCATCTGCTTATGGGTAAAATATCTTAAATTTTCGGATGACTACTCTGTAAATTTATCTCGATGTGTGAATATTGAGGAGAGAAAAATTTTTGGTATGAAGACTCATGATCGTCATGTTTTCCTAGAAAGATTACTCCCACTTTGTAGTGCATGACTTTTTACCTAAAAAAGTGTTTGATGCTTTGACTGAGTTAAGTAACTTTTTCAAAGAATTGTGTTCCAAAGTGTTATGAGTGGATGATTTGGACTTGAAACCCAAATTGCAATAACCCTTTGCAAATTAGAACAAATTTTTCCACCTTCTTTCTTTGATGTAATGGTTCACTTGGCATTCACCTATCTTGGTAGCCGAGTTTGTAGAACCCCCGTTGGAAGTAGAAACTGACAGCAAAATCATAAATGGAAAATTAATTGGCATGATCTCCCAACGAGTTCCCTTGTCCTGGAAAGTATACGTTGACGGTGCAGTAAATTAGAAGGGGTCCGAAGTGGGGCTAGTTCTGGTCTCACCCAAGGAAGTCATCATTGAAAAGTCATTAAGATTGGGGTTCTCAGCCACAAATAATGAAGCCGAATATGAGGCTTTGTTGATGGGAATGACCATGGTTCAGAAAATGGGCGGAAAAGCCGTAGAAGTGTTCTCGAACTCAAGATTGATCGTCGGCCAAGTAAATGGAGAGTTTAAGGCCAAAGATGAAAGGATGCAAGGGTACTTGAGTTAGGCTAGACATTTGTGATTGGGCTTTGAATCTTTCGACTTGTTGCATATCCTTAGAAGTGGAAACAGACATTCTGATTCACTTGCCACACTTGCAACCTCCTCAGAGAAAATCTTACCCCGGGTCATTCTTGGGGAGGACTTATGCAAACCCACAGAGATGAACGGAAAGGTGGTTCATGTTCACCAAGTCAGAGCGGGGCCTAGCTGGATGGACCCCATAGTACTATTCTTGAAAGAGAATACCCTACTTGAGGAAAAGTTAGAGGCTGACAAAGTACGAAGGAAGGCTCCTCAATTCTGACTGTCCGACGACCATAAATTGTACAAACGCTCCTTTTCTGGGCCATACTTGCTGTGCATACACCCCGAATCAACAGAACCGCTCCTGGAGGAGTTACATGAAGGGATTTGTGGAAGCCATACTGGAGAAAGATCCTTGTCACACAAAGCCAACAATCAAGGCTATTGGTGGCCTAACATGCAAAAAGAAGCGCAAGAATATGTAAGGAAGTGCGACTAGTGTCAAAGATTCGCACCAAACATGCACCAACCAGGAGGAGTTTTTAATCCTCTAACTAGTCCTTGGCTTTTCGCTCAATGGGGCTTGGACATTGTTGGACCTTTCCCCAAGGTAGTAGGGAACAAGAGGTATTTGCTAGTCGGCACGGACTATTTCACTAAGTGGGTTGAAGATGAGCCCTTGGCGAATATCAGAGACATAGATGTCAAGAAGTTTGTGTGGAGGAACATCGTTACTTGGTTTGGGGTCCCTCACACCCTTATTTCAGATAACAGCCTTCAATTCGATAGCAAAACCTTCAGACAATACTACTGTGAACTTGGAATTACAAATTGATACTCCACCCCAGCTTATCCCCAAGGGAATAGACAGGCCGAGGCTGTTAACAAAGTCATAGTGAACGGACTCAAGAAGAGGCTGGACGATGCGAAGGGAAAATGGGTGGACGAACTATCGCATGTCCTCTGGACGTACCAGACCACACCACACAGATCGACAGAGTAGAACCCCTTTTTGATGACTTATGGAGCCGAAGTTGTCATCCCCTTAGAGACTGGCTTCCCAACACTGAAAACAAGTTCTTTTGATCCGAGTAATAGGATTGCTAAAAAAGAGCTTGGACGTGATTGAAGAAAGAAGAGAAAACGCAATGGTCCAACTGGCATATTACCAGCACAAGCTCAAGCAGGGCTATGATGTCAGTGTAAAGTTGAGACCATTAGCTTCTGGTGACTTGGTGATGAGAAAGGTAGTAGGCACTACAAAGAACCCAGCATGGGGAAAGCTGGGGCCCAACTGGGAGGGGCTATATCATATCACTTCGATGGCTGGAATAGGAGCGTATAACCTCGAAGACTTAGATGAACATCTAATACCGCGCCCTTGGAATGTAAACAACCTGAAAAGGTATTATTATTAATAAAAGTTTCTTTTGTCATATGCTCACTTATTGTGTAAATATGCTGCGTTTTTTAATACTCTTTGTTAGGTTCTAAGAATTAGGAACTAATGTATTAGAACTTCAATTTGTAATGTTGGCAAACCATGATCAAAACATTCTTTAAGTTGTGTGTTAGACTTGCTCAAAGTATGGCTTTTTATGTAAAGTTGGAATCGAGTTGATTGCAGAATTACTGTGCACTTTCTGCCTGACTCGATCGATCGAGAATCAAACTCAATCGATCGAAAATCGTGCAGAACGTTTTTCTGCAGAATTTTTCCAACTCAGCCCTAGCCCATTTAATGTATAGGGTTTTATGTTTTTCCCTAAGTATATAAAGGAAAACCCTAACCACATTTTTAGAGTTCTGAATGCTGTGTTTGTGAATCTATTTGTTAGATTTAGAGGTGTTTACCTTCACATACAATTAGGGTTTCCAAACTCAAGATTCATGTCAAGAGATTGGTAAATCATACAGTTGCAGAATCAAAAGAGCTTCAAGATATACAAGCAGGTGTTGCTTGTGCTTTGCTGAAGAATTCAAGGAAAGAAGGAGTCCGTGGATCTCAAAGCTGTCACGTGGTTGTGGTAGTAAGTTTCCTACAGGCAGGTAGCAATAGGATGTTAGTGGTCTAAGTCTTATTGTGTAAACTTCGATTCTTTCATAGTGAATTCGTTTTACCTTGAGGATAGCTAGGTTAAATCCTCCTTAGGTTTTTTACCGATTTGGTTTTCCTGGGTCATCATATCATGTGTTCTTTATTTTTCCGCACTTATACATGATTTGATATATTTGTGTTAACCTAGATTTGTTTAAATTACCTAAGTTAATCACTTGGCTAATTCTCTAGGTTAATCTGTTGGGTTTAAGGGGTCTAAACGAACTTACACTCTTTCATCTTTATAAGTGATTAAACGGAACCTAAGTCATGCCTAAGTCCTCGAACCAGATGCTTTGGGGAAATTAACACTACGACATCTTTATAAGTGATTAAACAGAACCTAAGTCATGCCTGAGTCCTCGGACCAAATGCTTTGGAGGAAATTAACACTACGACATCTTTATAAGTGATTAAATAGAACCTAAGTCATTCCTGAGTCCTCGGACCAGATGCTTTGGGGAAATTAACACTACGACATCTTTATAAGTGACTAAATAGAATTTACGTCATGCCTGGGCCCTCAAACCAAATGCTTTGGGAAATTTAACACCTTATGGCATTAATCTAAGTGTTAAGTAGAACGGAGGTTACTTAGGCTTTTAGCAATGTGTTATTGATAGCCTTTAGTAAAGACAGAATGACAACAGTTCAATATAACATGAAATGGTAATAAGCTTGAAAACATATAAAGAAAAACATCGAATAAAAAGAATAGTCTATTCATTGATTGAAATAAGGTACATTATAAGTAATGGTGAACACCACAAAAAAAAATTAAAAAAAAAATAAAATAATCCTACAACTAAGCCTCGGCTGGGTAAGAGCCCTCTTGGTTGTCAGCGGCCTTGAGTTTGGACTCTTCAGCATTCTTAGCCTTGGAGACCATATCCTGGATTGTGAGGGTATACTCGGACTGGCTAACTTCGGATGGCATTTGAGTTTCATTACCCTTACGCACCTCTGTTCGAACCCCAACTTCAAGAGAAGAATCTTGAAGGGAGAGGGGTTTCTTAAGAGGAGGCAAGGGAGGAGCATCGGAAGGAGCAAGCCCTGCTGGGATCTCTAGGATATCCTTAGGGAAGTAAACGCTCCCAGGATGCCTCAACTCAGAGTCAGCAAGAATTCCTGCCTGATTAAGAGCTTCTGCCCATACTTTGGTGCAGTAGTCCCTGCACACTCCTGTCACCTCCTCCATAAGCCGCGCCTCCGTATTCGACACCCCACGCTCATAAGATGCTTTCACCGCGACTTTGGCTGCTTCCCTGGCCACCCGAGCTTCATCCTTGGCCTTTTACAGCTCAGCCTTCAGATCCAACACTGTTTACTTCTTGGTGGCCAGGTCTATCTCTGTCAGGTGCAATCATTGGCGTTGGTCCTCGGCTTGGGCCTCAGCATTCTTCAGACTTGCCACGGTGCTTTGATGCTCCCTTTCCGAAATGGTCAGCTTTTTACCCAACTCGGTATGCTCCTCTTTAAGGGCTCTGAGGGCCTTTTCAACCTCATTACAAAAGTGGGCCTCAGCCTTAACTTCATCACGGGCGTTCCTGACCCACTTCTCAGCTACATAAACTTGTTAGTTAATCTGCATAAGACTAAGGACAGGGTCATAAAGATATATCTGCATATATGAAAGAGGTGTATCTTGATACTTACTATCGCAAGGTCCCTCTTCAATGACATGAAGAGATCTGGTTGCCTCGTACACCGTCGACCCTCCATGTCTTTTGGAAGGAGAAGAGGATACTCTAAGGCCTCAACGAGATGGATGGCGTGCCCCTTTTGAGACTCCCAAATCGTAGCATCCCAAGGAATGGGAGCACCCTCCAGCTCTAGCTGAGGGGCCTAAGTGCGTGGCGCACGGTGCACGTTGGCCCCACCAATCTCCTCTTTGTTGTCCATAGAGTGAGCTCGTTTGTCCTTAACATTTTTGGGTTGTTTCGACCCCTTCAGAGGAACTATCTCCCCCTCCTCCCTTTCTTGTACTTTTCTCTTCTTTTTTAAGTAGGCACTAAGGAGCAGCCCGACCAAGGTTACTGGAGGAGGAGGAGGAGAAGGAGGAAGATTCGCAGGAGTTTGGGTCTTGGGAACTTCCTTTGAAGTTTTCCCTTTGCTCTTGTTGGCCAACAGACCCTTTAAGCCAATCCTTTGCTTCATGTCCATTTCTTCTTCTTTTTCTTCTTCTTCTTCTTCTTCTTCTTCTTCTGCGGAGCTGGTATCAACCTGAGCGACTATTAACCTTAGGGAATGAGTTGCGAAAAATCTATCAGACTCGGTCTCAGAATTCGAGAGCTCCACAGGCCTCTCTGGAGTTCCCTCTTCTTCTTCAAGATGGAACTGGTCGATCTCGATCTCGAGAGATAAGCGCGAAGAAGTTGTTTCCTCTCTCGGAGCGGCTAATTCCCGAGGAGCGCACTGGATTGGTAGGGCAACCGGTGGAAGGTCTCACTGAGCCAAAAACCCCGGTTTAGAAACATTTATACGAGCTAGCCTAGAGTCGCCACTTCTTATTGCTTGGCCTACGTCCTGAAATGTGCGCGACAAAGGCTCGTAATCTAAGATTAGGTGGGCAGCCCGTTGCTGTCTGTCTTTACTTACGAATATTTCAGATCTTAGCAGTTTGTTGAGGCTCGGTACGTTGACAAGGCTAAGTCTTGGACCAACGTGGGTCTTATCTGCAAAAATTTGAGGAATAAGTTGTGGTTAGATCAGTAAAAATTATCATCTGAGGAAGGCGAAGTGTTAAGGGCGAGTAAAAGAAAAACTAAAAAGGCCAAAGTCCTTGCCAAGGGACCTAATCCTAGAATCCCCCACCTGGTTCTCCCGCCCAAACTGGGCAGTGAAGACCGTCGTGCCACTCCCTGGAGACGACCAGATAATCATCCTTCAATCCCTTGTTGGGCTTAGGAAGACAGGATAGCAATCTAACATTCTCGGACTGAGACTTGAGGTAATATCCCACGCTGGCAAGGAAATGACACTCATACATGTGAACGACGTCTTGCCATGTGAGCCCTAAATCCATTTGATCGTTTAAAGCATCTACACTTCCTAAGATCCTAAACAGGTTGGGAGTGCACTGATGGGGGCACAACCTATGATTGAGCAGGTAGTCTCTGGTTATCCTACCCATGGGAAGTGTCATTCCTTCCTCAATGAAGGCGATCATTGGAATGACAACTTCGCCTTCCTTTCTATTTGTAAGTATTTGGTCCAGGGCATAGTATTGTAGGGCTAATCCCTGTCGGATATGGTATTTGGCCCTAAAACCCTCCATACCAGCCGAAGAGTCTACTAAGTGCTTGAACCTACCCATTTAAGCAAACGGGGATGACACGAAAGAAATTTTCTAATAAAGAAAAAAAAAAGAAAAAAAATCCGAGAAGGTTAGCCGAAGAGAAAAAGAAGAGTATAAAGAAATAAAACTTACGAGTACAAGTACGTTAGTCTCTGAAACTTTTAGGAAGATTATTAAAGGGTTCTTATAGAAAGAGTTTGGAGATTCTTGAAACTTGGAAAGTTTTGTGGATTGGAGCGCTTGAAGTCTCTAGGAAGCTTGAAGATTCAGGAAATAAAGGAAAAAGTGGTTCCCCTTGAGGCTTTATATAGAGGAAAAAATGAGTGGGAGTTATCCCGCTCAAATTCCCAAGAGAGAGATCAACCGTTGGATCTGCGCTTCACTGTTGGATTCGGGAAACAACATGCCGCCTAGAACAATCAATGATGCCTCGCGGTCTTCAAGGCGTCAGTGGCAATTATGGGGCACATGAAACAATACTACCACTTTTTTAAATCAAAGAATCAAGTGGGATCAACGCTTGAAAGATCAAAACCCTAGTTTTCTCCTCGTATGTAAGGGAAAAAACTGGAGTTTTGAGGGGCTATTGTGAGGTCAAGGGCCCAAACTGTATATTTGGCCTTAGGCCTCGACCGAGAGCATAGTAATCCAAGAACAAATGAATGATGTTGAACGAGTCAAGCCCAAAGTCTGAATAGGTGAGACACGGATGGAAGGGTGGTCCGAGGAGGAATGACCCCTCGGACGAGCAAGCGTGGCTCAAGTATGTGTCCTAAGGTTCGACGCAACTTTCCAGAAGGCTCCAGGGATAGGGACGCACGCCTCAAGTGTACCAGGGAGTAGAAGCTAGGGAGTACCTAAGGGAAAGCTGCTGCCACTGCATTGAATGTCCTGTAGCTAACTCACTGGTTGCATTTATGTGGAAAAGACCTCCGAACAGTACTACCTTGGCTGACACCACTCACAGAAGGCAAAAAAGGGTGTTTGATGGGATAGGCACTCAAGTAGAGGTCAAGATGATCAACAAATGGATGGCTTAGATCAGTGGAAGGGGGATATATAAAGGAAGAGACCCCTAGAGAAAAGGGGAGGGAGAAGAAAGGAAAAGAGCAAGAAACAAGATACCAGAAGAGAGGAGGAACTTGTAATGAGATTATGAAAGCAATACACAAAGAACTAATCTCCTCGGACATTGCCGAGGACGTATTCCTTTAGTATACATTTGTTATCTTCGTTTATTTTGTCGAATACTATATACTCATTGTGTTAACTCATTAAAGCCCAGTATTCTAACCCATTCTCTACAAATTTATTTCTTTGGGCTCTTTGGACCTTAGTCCATCTCTTATTTGGGCTAGGAACCCGAAGTTGGTCCTTACAAAGTCCATAACCATAATTTAATTTAATTTTTCAAGCCATTATTATCAAATACACAAACAATAAAGAAAAAACTATTTTATCAAATTATAATAAATTTAAGTAATAAACCATTCACACCTAATGTTATGATAATGATACTAATAAGGTCCACAAAGTCTAATCTAGCTAGCTTGTAGGAAACCACAAACTTAATAAAATAATATAATATAGAATAAATCCTAGTCTAGTTTACTTAAATTATTGTCTATACCAATAATTTGATTTTTTTTTTAAATAACTATAAAATTCAAACTATTTTATTAGTTAGCCAAGATTTGAAACTATTTTAGTATCTAACAATCGAGTCCAAAGAACTCGATTTTGGTGTATAAATCAAGTATATTGCACTTGATTTCCCATTGCATCAGCAGGTGAGCTGGACAAATTGTCCACGTAGGCCTAGAAATCGAGCCCAAATAACTCGCTTTTCCTTCATGGAAATCGAGTCCAAAGGACTCGGTTTAGTTTAAATGGAAACCGAGCCCTCTGAATTTGATTTCAGTTCAGCCCAGACCATTCAAAACATCACTCAAACTTACATGGATTTTTTTCTTGTTTTCCTTTCCTTTTTTCTCCAAATGCCATCCCACTCTCCACTTCCAAGCCCAAAAATCCACGAACAAATCAAATCCAAAACAAATCAAATCCAAAACAAATCAAACCCACTCTCCAATGTGTTCTTCTCCTCCACTAGAGCGGCAACAAGAAACCTCACGCTCGATCTGATTTCCATCGCCTGAAGCTTTCACTGCCTGGGTTTGGTTAGAATCGGCACCTAGGTTGCTGGGTTTTTGCATCGTTGCTTCTTTCTTCCACTAGAGCGGCGGCGAGAAACCACGTTCGATCTGGTTTCCATCGCCTGAAGCTTTCGCCGCCTGGGTTTGGTTAGAATCGGCGCCTGGGTTGCTGGGTTTTGCATCGTTGTTTCTTTCTTCTTCGTTGTTCATCTCTGCGTTTTGATCTCTGTCTTTGCATTACTAAATCGAGTCCATAGGGCTCGGTTTCCATGAATGAAAATCGAGTCCAGTAGACTCGATTTCCATGAACGATTCGAAGCCTACGTGGACAGATCCTCCAGCTCAGCTGGTGGCACAATTGGGAAATCGAGTATGATGCACTTGATTTATAACCCAAAATCGATGGTAACACACTCAATTTGTTAGATTCCAAAATAGTTTTAAACCTTAGCCAACTAACAAAATAGTTTGTCTTATATAGTTATTTTTTGAAAAAATGCCCAATAATTTAATTTAATTTTTCAAATCATTATTATCAATTAAACAAACAATAAAATAAACTATTTTATCAAATTATAATAAATTTAAGCAATAAAACATTCGCATCAATGCTAGGATAATGATACTACTGTAGTCGACGAAGTCTAATATAGTACAAACTTATCTCAGCAAAAATAAATAAAAAAAATCAAGCACAAACCTAAATAATAAAATTAAACCTATCTAGTCTACTGGTGGTTTAATTTAAATCACAAAATCAATTATCTTTGCTTACTCTACTTTCCATAATCAAAGTGCCAAACGACTTTGCTCTATCAAAACGTTAGCAGAATTAGCCAAAAAAAGAAAAATCAGAACATAGAGAGAGACCTACACCACGCGTTCACAGGGGAGATACAAGCCAAAAATGGGCTGCGTTTTTTTTTTTTAACCAACTTTTTTTTGGACCAACTTAAGATTTGAAGAAGTATTTTTAATACACACAGAAAAGAAAAGTGATGTATACAATTTTACGGAATCACTCATAGTCGCACTCAGAAATTTCAAAACAAATAGCTGTTCGTCTCTCTTGGTGATCATGGCAATCGCATACCACTTCGTCTCTCCTCGCGGCGGTCTCAGCTACTCTGATTAGGTACGAATTGGTTCTCTCTCTTTGCTACTCTGAATTCTGTTTCTTTCTTTTGAGTGAATGCTTAGAGTTAGAGAATTTGACTTGCTTCGTTGAATTGAATGGTGAAATATGTAACTTGTACTGAAGATCTGTGAAGTAGTTTATGAATTCGTACGTTCAAGATGGAATTCTCTTTCTTTTTTGGTTTGTTTGAAAATTTGAGAGTGGGCACTTGATCTAAACAGGGCTGTATTTCTCATGTAATGTCGATGATGCGGATTTGTGTTTTGTATAGATGATATATTGTTGGTTTTTTGTTAGGTCGTGAATAGGATTAGGTGTTTATTGGTTATTTATCCAGATATGCTAAGTGTTTTTTGGCACATATAGAGTAATTGAATACCCCACACCGAAGTTGTAGTTACGCTAATTAATCACAATTAATCTGACTAAGTCCAAGCTCATTTGCTTGGGCCATTGATCATAGGGGGCTGGGGTTGAGTCCATCTAAATAGAATGGTTAAACTTAATTGGTTATTGGTAACAGATGGCCTGCCAGAGCGGATGGCATTTCTAAGGTATAACAAGCAGGCTGATATTGGTGGGCTTAAAAAGAAACATTTGCCAAGGGCCTACGGATTTTGCAAGCAACAAAAAGGAACTAGATTGTAACAGAAAACAGAGTGCTAGAGAAGCTAGAGAGTGAGAGTGAGAGAATCAAGATTGAAGAAGCTGTGTAATTCTTGTTTTGAAAATAAAAATGATATACAAGAGGTTTATATATATTACAGAGTTAACAAAGAAAAATGAAAATATCTATCTCTAACTAACTCCAAAATATACGGATCAAAATCTGTAACTAACCATCACATTGCACGTGTCAATACGTAACAACTAACTAATCCAAGTCTAAAACTACAAGTCGTATCTGTCATAGCAATCGTTTAGTGAATTAACCCACAAATGTTCCAATGCTCTGCTCCAGTGCTCTGCCTCTCTGCCTGAGCTAATGTCTTCATTCACTCTTCAGCAAACTCATCTTGAAGTGCTTGCATCTGACTTCTCATCATCTAAACTTTGACATTCCCCCGCAAGATGAAAAGCTGAACTGTGGCTTGCATCTAACTTCTTACCATCTAAACCTTGACATTCCCCCTTAAGATGAAAGGCTGAACTATGGATATTCACAACATTCATTTTAATAAGCATCTCAATTGTTGACTGTTAAGAGCCTTTGTAAGTAAGTCTGCCAGTTGTGTGTGTGTGGAAGTAAAGAACAATCTAGACACTATAGACTGTTTCTTAGACTTCCAAGAGATTAGAGAATCACCCAAAAATATGCAATACCCTGTGGTTGACTTTCTGGTATCTATGCAAGATGCCCAATCAGCATCTGTGTAAGCTTTCAAATGAAAATCTGATGAGGCTGAAAGGAAAATTCCTTGACCAGGACATCCCTTTATGTACTGCAACACCTTGTAAGCTGCATCTAAATGAGGCTTTTTGGGTTTGGACATAAATTGACTCAGCTTGTGTATAGGATATGCTATATCTGGTTGTAACACCCATCTCACTTAAATTTAATTTAACTGCTTCTAGAGTGGATTTGATGAATTGCTTAATCTTTTTTTTGGAGGAGATATTATTTTTACTTTATGATTTTCTACAAAAAAAAAATATAATAATAATAATAATACTAATAATAATAGTAATAAGGGGTAACGTGAATAATTATTTTGTGGTTTATTCAAGTTTAACTTTTAGTCTCCTTATCAGTTAAGGAAAAAGGAAAGGAGGACTAAAACCTTATTATGAGTTATAGTGGGAATGAAAGTCTTGGAAGCTTATTTTAGTTTTTAGTGGGTTTTTAAATTTTTGGGCCCAAGTGAAAACAGCTTTATCATGATAGAAAATTAGGGTTTCCTGCGTGATAGTTAGAGAGAGAGAGACGCTAGATACTAAAGCTTCAGCGAAAAGAATTTCTGCCAAACAGACAAGACGACTTCAAGGTAAATTTTTCTTTTAGCAAACTGAATATGGATGCGGTACATATGAATATATATATATATATATATATATATACACTTATTTGTAGAGAGGAAAGAATTATATAGAGAGGAAAGAATTATAATATTGTAGAGAGGGATGCGGTACTTATGAATAAATATATATATATATATATATATATATTCATCATAGATTAGGGATGCGGTACATATGAATATGGATTGAGGAATCATAGATTAGGGATGTGGTACATATGAATATATATATACATATATACACACTTATTTGTAGAGAGGAAAGAATTGAACAAGTAGATATATATATAGATTGATGAGTCTTACGGAATTGAACAAGTGGATATATATATATATATATATATAGATTGATGAGTCTTACAGAATTGAAAAATAGATATATATATGTATATATTGATGGATGAGTCATGCGACTTCATGTGATCTAATACCCCCCTATATCCAATATGCATACACTATCATGAGGTGTAAGTATGATTAGTGCTGGTGGATTATTTCGGATCTGGTTGTAATGATTTAATACTAATGGCCTTTGGTTAGAAACATTGTTAGGTTCTAATATGTAATTATGATATATATAAAGGGTCCATGTGTGATTTTGGAGAGGGATAGCACAAATGTTTATATAAAAAGTGTAAGTATGGCTTAACGCAGCAAAAATTATCTATTTGTGTATTAGGTTCAAGTGACATCAGCTTGGATAGTTGAGATCTAGCGTGTCTTGGTGATTTGAGGTAAGTAGACTTCAGCACATGACGTCTCTCAGGACGTATATATATATATATATATATGAATAAATAAATATATATATATATATATATACACGTGGTAAAAATATATTTATCTATATATATATATATATATAATTGCAAAAGTGAAGTTCCAAAAACTTATACCATTGTTAGTGCTTTGCACATTCTCAAATTTTATTATTTATTGTATATTATTATGAAACTGTATATGTCAAGAATGTTTCAAATGGTCAACTAGACAGTCTGCAACCTTTGCCAACACAGGGTTAAGTGTTGGTCTTCGGCCGATGTAGTGTTAGTGTGGTGTGGTGCAGTGTTACTGTTGCTCTTTGGAGCTAGTGTTGCCTCTTTAAGGTTAGTGTTATTGCTTCCCATGGGAATCACCCACCGAGTGTTTAGCAGCTTTGTCTGTGTTTGACTAATAATATCCATATCGAACTACTGTTTTATTTCTACAGAACTTTGTAAGTGGAAAATTATTTATTTTCCTAATAAATTGTTTCTAACTATTTAGTGCATATTGGCATATTAAAGTGGTTATTATTTTATTTAATGATTACAGCGTTATAGTGAAATGTCTTATTTTAACAATTTTATAGAATATATTATATTACTGTTTAAACTATTTGTAAATGTTTCGTGAAGACTATATATTGTCAATGATACTAATGTGTTGTTTTGAAAGACATCCTCATGTTATGTAGTCTCTTATTGAGCCTCTAGCTCACCCCCTTTTCCCACCCTTTCAGATTTGAGCAATGGAGTGTCTTTTGATGGTAGATCAATGGAGCCTTAGATTGACGACTTCTTTTGGAGCTTTGTTAGTTGGTGAATTATTTTTAGTATATTTTTCTTAGGGACAATGAGTTTGACATTTGTGGAACTATTTTGAGATTGTATTTGGAGACTTTATTGTGAAGGATTTTGTATTTTTATGGATTTCATAGGAGAGTTGATATTGGATAAAAGTTTATTTGTGGTTAATTAATTACGCTCTGTTCCATTATATTATTGTTGATTATTTCTAAAACAGGTTATGCATCTAAATCCTTGGTTTGGGTTTGGGGTGTTACACTGGTCTAGTGATGGTTAGATATAACAACCTACCCACTAACCTTCTGTACACTCCAGGATCAGACAACAATTTTCCTTGAAACTTGCTTAACTTCAAATTCTGCTCCATTGGTATCTTGCTAGGCTTGCAACCTGACATTCCTGCATCTTTTAAAATCTCTAAGGCATATTTTCGTTGACACAAGGTAATTCCTTTATCTGATCTAGCTATCTCAAGACCAAGAAAATACTTCAAACCTCCAAGGTCTTTAAGTTTGAAGTGTTGATCTAAGGAAACTTTAAATGCTTCAACTTCTTGAACATTGTTGCTAGCTATGAGAATGTCATCAACATAAACCACCAATGCTATGAAAGAATTATTAAACTTCCTTGTAAATAGAGAGTAGTCAGCTTTTGATTGCTTAAAACCAAGCTACTTAATAACAGAACAAAATTTTGCATTCCATTGCCTTGATGCTTGTTTAAGCCCATATAAAGGCTTATTTAATTTGCGAACAACATTTCCCCTTTTGCTGTGAAAGCCTTGAGGTAGTTGCATATACACTTCCTCATGCAAATCCCCATTTAAAAATGCATTGTTGACATCTAATTGGACTAAATGCCACCCTTTCACAGTAGAAATGGCGAGAAGAGTCTTAACAGTAGTTAACTTGGCAACTGGTGAGAATGTATCAGTAAAATCCAATCCTTCTTGCTGAGTAAACCCCTTTGCAACTAATCTTGCTTTATATCTCTCCACAGATCCATCTGCCTTGTATTTTACCCTATAGACCCATTTGCATCCAATAGCCTTTTTGTTGGAAGGCAAAGGGGTAAGAGTCCAAGTATGATTGGAAACCAAAGCTGCAATCTCAGCATTCATGGCCTCTTTCCATTTGGGATCCTTAACAGCCTCATGATAGAATCTTGGTTCAGGGATTGAGGTGATAAGAGAGCAAAAATTGGCATAGGAAGGAGAAAGATGAGAAGAATCAATGTAATCAGAAAGAGGATATTTAATACCTGGTTTAATGGAGGAAGCACCTGACTTGCTATTAAGTTGAATGGACTGTGGAAGCTTAGTTGAAGTGATAGTGCTGCACTTATAGTCTTGCAAGTAGGCAGGAGTTTTGGAAGGCCTAGAGGATCTTCTTAAAGAAGGAGTGGAAGCAAGTTGGACAACTATATGATTATGATCAAGAGACAAAGAATCAGGTTCTGCAGAATTGATATGAGCAAAATCTGATATGACAGATTCTGGTAATGCAGAATCTGAAATGACAGGAGGGATAGGATCCAAAACTTGGTTAGATACTTGAGTAGGACTACAAGTAGAGGAAGAAATGCCTGGAGAGGAAACAAAAGGATCTAGAAACATGGCATCAACTGGGATTGCCACATTAGGACAAATATGAGGAAAAGAAATAGAGGACTGTGGGGAAGTGATAGAAGAAATGAAAGGAAAAACATTTTCATGAAATGAAACATCCCTTGAAATAAAAATCTGCCTTGTGATGAAAGTTAACAACTTGTAACCCTTAACACCAAAAGGGTAACCAAGAAAGACACAAGGAATAGATCTAGGAGCAAACTTAGACCTATTGTGAGCTAGTGTAGATGCAAAACAAAGACAACCAAACACCTTTAAGTGATGATAAGAAAGAAGTTTGCAATAAAGTTTCTCAAATGGAGTTTTATGGTCCAAAACAGTACTAGGCAGCCTATTAATGATATAGACAGCTGTCAAAACACAATCCCCCCAATAGCAAAGTGGTATATTAGACTGAAATTTCAATGCCCTAGCAGTGTTTAAAATATGCTGATGCTTTCTCTCCACAACTGAATTCTGTTATGGAGTAGCAACACATGAGTGCTGATGGATTATCCCATATTGAGCATAAAAGTCTTTGAGAAAAAATTCTTGAGCATTGTCAGTTCTAATTACTTTGATATTGGTTTGAAATTGAGTAAAGATCATCTTGTAAAAAGAGATTAACAAAGGCCTAGTATCTGTTTTAGATTTCATGAGGTAAACCCATGTGGACCTTGTAGCATCATCTACAATTGTAAGAAAGTATCTAAAACCATAATGAGTTGCTTTAGCAAATGGTCCCCATACATCACAATGTATTAAATCAAAAGCATGCTCAGATAGATGATTAGAATTAGGAAAGGGCAATCTTTTAAGCTTTGCTATTGGACAAACTACACAACCTTTATTTGAATGAAAGGAGGGTACATCTGATATACAATAGTGAAGTTTGTCATCAGACACATGTCCTAATCTAAGATGCCACAAGTAAGGCTTATTGACATTAGAAGAACTGGAAACAGAATGAGTAAAAGACTTAAAAACAGACTCTAGGACAGTAGTGACTTTTGAGGCATACTTGCAATTCTTTGAAGTTTGTAGCAGGTACAAGTTGTTATAAAGCTTACCCAATCCAATCACTCTCCAACAAGTAAGGTCCTGTATGAAACAATAGTTTGAGAGAAAAACCAAACAACATGACAAGGATTTGGTTAATTTGCTTACTGATATCAGATTAAAGGAAAAAGCTGGGACACAAATCACATCTTCAAGAATCAAAGTTGAAGTGAGTTGAACTATGCCTATGTGTGTTGTCAGTTCGTTTAGACCCCTTAAACCCAACAGATTAACCTAGTGAATTAGCCAAGTGATTAACTTAGGTAATTTAATTAAAACTAGGTTAACACAAATAAGCAAAAACAACAAAGCAGCGGAAAATAAATAACACAAAGATATGATGACCCAGGAAAACCAAACCGGTAAAAAACCTGGGGAGGATTTAACCTAGCTATCCTCAAGGTAAAATAGCAAATCCACTAGAAAAAATTGAAGTTTACACAATAAGACTTAGACCACTAACATTCTATTGCTACCCAAGTGTAGGAAACTTACTACCACGACCACGTGACAGCTCCGAGATCCACGGACTCCTTCTTTCTTTAATCTTTGCAAAACACAAACACCACCGTTTGTGACTTTGAGATCCCACTCAAAGGTTTAGCAACACAAACTCTCCTGTTTGTGACTCCAAGACCACCCTTGAAGGTTTAGATCATCAGCACCTTTGATGACTAGAGAAGGCAGCAACTTCAGCAATACCGGATCTTGAGATTCTTCAAGAAATAACACCGGTAGAAGTAATAAGAGAGGTTTTAGGAACAAAACCCTAAATACAAAAGAGGCACACTTTTCACTCTCTAAAAAGCCTTCAAAAAAAAAAAAACGTGCTTAGGGTTTCCTTTATATAGTGGGAGAAGTAGATCTGAAACCCTAATCCTTAATGGGCTAGAACTGCTGTTTGGACCAACTTAAAATTCTACAGACACGACTTTCGATCGATCGAGCCTGTTTTTCGATCGATCGAACCAGGCAGATTCTGAAATCTTCTTTCTGCAGCTTGTATGTTCTTATGTGCTCACGATTTGCCAATTGTTCTAAGCTCTTAGAACCTAACAATCTCCCCCTTTGGCAATTCGTGACAAAACTTTCATACAAAATGAAATGTTAAAATACAAGAACAACCCAATACAATAAAATGCCCAATTACATCACAAATCCCAATCTAAAACTCTTAACCTAGAAGTTGCCAAGAAGAGGTAGAAGGTCTTGATCAGAATGCACCTGTCTTTCCTGAAACACTCAACAAACACGTCACCGCATGTGTGGAAAGAAAGACATATAAACAAAATGAAGCACAATATAAAAACAAAAGTAAACTAACTCTCCCCCTAAGTTAGATACATTAAAAATTTTTTATATTCTCCCCCTTTTAAAAACAATTTCATCTCCCCCTAAACAAGACAAACAGGCTTCCCAACATTTCATCTATTTCTCCCCCTTTTTGTCACGTATCGACAAAGACAACTCAAACAAAGAGTAAAGAGACAGTAAACATGAGAGAAAAAAAGGAACTAAGGGAACATAAAACAGTTTAGCTCTATAGAAAATAGAAGAACTCCCCCTATGAAGAGCAACAACTCCCCCAATGAACAACAAAGACCAAAAAAAACTTTTCTCTCCCTATAAAAATAGGAAAAACAAAACAAGTTTTGGGAAAAACAGTTTTGGGGAAAATTTAGGAGGTGGGGATAAATAAAAAACACACAAACCAAAAAAATAAAGTTGAGGATACACATGAAGGAAAATATTCTCTCTTTTAATAAATGCAAACTTGACACTATGTGACCCATAAACAGTTGCATGAGTAGAGAAAATATTTGCACGTTGATTATCCATCATATCTTTTAAGAAAAATATTTTCTGCAATTCACACATCAAGAAAAATAGCATATACTAAAATGTACAAAGGACTCAAAAATTAATCAATCAATTTTTAATTCAAGTTGAGTACCCAATTTAGCAAAGTGTATGCATGTTATGTGTGAAAACAATGAGAGATAGGATTGCAAAACTGCAAGATGGATACAGAAAAACAATGCAACTCATGTGAATCCTAACCATAAATGATGCATGAAAAAAAATTTGGTCAAAAACTCTTAAGACTGAAAATTTTTTAGTTTCGATCGATCGAGTATCGATCGAATACCAATCGAGTCAGACAGAATCAAAACAAAAATTTTAATTGCAATTTCGATCGGTCGAGAAACAACTTCGATCGGTCGAAATTCTGGAAAACTCAAATTTTTGAAAAACAGAACAATTTAATGCAGAAACTCCTCAAAGCACAATATTTCATGAATGAAATGCATGAGTATGAGACTAAAAGTTTTTCAAAAACACATGAATACAGCTCAGATCTTCCAAAATTAAGATTTTCAATCAATTTGTCCTTAAAACTCAAATTTTGCATCAAAATCAAGGAACATATAATCTTGGATGGCCACAACAAAATCACACACAATAACATGTACAAAGTTTAGCAAAGAGTAACTTGTGTAGTGTGTGCAACTAGCAAAAGCTTGAGAAACATGTGAGGTGATATGTGAATAGTAATCAATCACAAAGTCTACAAAATTCATCACATAGAATTTGAAAGAGACTATCACCTAAAGAGTTACATCATATAACTCTCACATCTCCTAGAATAAAAGTTTGCAATCATATAAGTTTCTTGATTTGCCTCATAATATACACACAAATTTTATTTGATTGAATTAATTATAGTCCAATAATGTACACACCAATTTTAGCATTTAAACCGAGGCTACACCTTATTTTCTTTTTGTGCATGTGCTACACTTTCTCGAGCACAAAATCTTACGATATGCACTAAGGTGTTCATGATTGGCTAGTAAACAGTGGTGAGATGGTTATTTATGCCTTTCTCAATAAGTCTAAGTCCGACAATCAAAGGCATGTGACATCAAGATCAAGACAAAGTGATCAAAAACTATAAACATCTTCCCACACAACATGCACTACAAAGCTCAAACTAGTAAGGTGCAATAAAATAAGTTCATCCAAGCTAAACAAAATACATAAACATATTATGTAAAGATAAATGTAGACAACCTTGATTATAAATCCAAGATGTATAATACAAAAACACATAAAAATATTTTTGGTTTAAAAAAAATTTTATGACCAAAAATAAAAAGCACACATTATTCTAAATGAACAAAAATGCAAATGCAATGCATGACAGTGCTTAACTAAGCTATAGAGGATACACAAACAAGAAATATCAATTTCTTAATTAACCCTTGAGTACATGTACAAACTAGTACATACTCAAACAAAATCAAAAAATAGCTTAGGACTTATAGAACACATGCTATTCAAGTTTCTCCACAATGTCAAGCATGTTCTAAATCAAGAGAGATATCATAATTCATGTAATCCTCAAGAGAAAATAAAACAAGACACAAAATAAAATATTTTTGTCTTTTTGAAAATTTTCAATGTTTTTGGATTTTTTTTTAATAAAAAAACAACCTAAAAAACAAAACAACCAAAAACAAAAACAAAACATGTCCACAAATAATTGAAAGAATTAAATCAGGGACAAGTCAACAACACTCACCTTAGAGAATCTTTTCTCACCCATATAGCACGAGTCTTCGGCTTTGTAGGTGAAAATCCATGTGAAGCAGAATGTATTTGAGGAATTACACCAATCTTCTGAGAAAGACTAAAATCCTGCAAATTCCTTTCACAAACCAACAAGCTCAAATTTTTCAAAAGAATATGAAACAATTTATTTGGACTTGTGGCAGGAGAAATATCATCACTTGTCCTAGATTGAAATACAGAATGCTTAAATTTCAATTTATGACAATTAGGACGTATGTGACCAGAGACACCACAAAAGTGACAAACAGGAACACATTTAGGAACATCAGTATTCCTAACAGCAAATCTAGTCTCAGATTTTGGTTTTTGCCTCAACAAAGAACAGTTTGGTCTAATATGACCAACAACACCACAAAGGTGACAAGTAAGCACAAAAACAGATTTATTATGCTCTCTAACAGTAGGTTTAGACATAGGTTTAGAAACTTCAGCGTCAACATCAGAACTTTTACCTTTTTCTAACCTAGCAAAATAAGCCTTTTCTTTATTATTCCTCTTGAAAGGAGGGATGTAAACTTTTTCAGCTTTAGGCTTAAGAGAAACAGAAACACTTCTGTTAACAACAGCAGGCTTGGTACTAGTCAAATTTTCAATTTTAGCTTTAGATTCAGCTAACTCTTGTTCCAAGCTTTTCATCTTCTCATCTTGAGAGGAAATTTGATTTCTAAAAAATTCATTCTTTTTATTAGATTCATCTAATCTAACAATCAATTCCTCTTTTTCAAGATTAGCCAATTTTAACTCTTCCTTGAATTTCTTAGCAATTCTCATATTTTTCAATAATTTCTTACGAAGAGTTTCACATGCATCAAAAAGATCAACAGAAACAACAGTGTCCTTTTTATTCAAATCATCACAAACATGAGCAGAAAGACACTTCAAATTATCCATGATAACAGGGATCAAGGATCAACTCTTAGATCAAAGGATCTACAACAGAAGAGCTACCCGCTCTGATACCACTTGTCAGTTCGTTTAGACCCCTTAAACCCAACAGATTAACCTAGTGAATTAGCCAAGTGATTAACTTAGGTAATTTAATTAAAACTAGGTTAACACAAATAAGCAAAAACAACAAAGCAGTGGAAAATAAATAACACAAAGATATGATGACCCAGGAAAACCAAACTGGTAAAAAACCTGGGGAGGATTTAACCTAGCTATCCTCAAGGTAAAATAGCAAATCCACTAGAAAGAATTGAAGTTTACACAATAAGACTTAGACCACTAACATCCTATTGCTACCCAAGTGTAGGAAACTTACTACCACGACCACGTGACAGCTCCGAGATCCACGGACTCCTTCTTTCTTTAATCTTTGCAAAACACAAACACCACCGTTTGTGACTTTGAGATCCCACTCAAAGGTTTAGCAACACAAACTCTCCTGTTTGTGACTCCAAGACCACCCTTGAAGGTTTAGATCATCAGCAACTTTGATGACTAGAGAAGGCAGCAACTTCAGCAATACCGGATCTTGAGATTCTTCAAGAAATAACACCGGTAGAAGTAATAAGAGAGGTTTTAGGAACAAAACCCTAAATACAAAAGAGGCACACTTTTCACTCTCTAAAAAGCCTTTAAAAAAAATGTGCTTAGGGTTTCCTTTATATAGTGGGAGAAGTAGATCTGAAACCCTAATCCTTAATGGGCTAGAACTGCTGTTTGGACCAACTTAAAATTCTGCAGACACGACTTTCGATCGATCGAGCCTGTTTTTCGATCGATCGAACCAAGTAGATTCTGAAATCTTCTTTCTACAGCTTGTATGTTCTTGTGTGCTCACGATTTGCCAATTGTTCTAAGCTCTTAGAACCTAACATGTGTGACAAGAACTTTTTCACCATTCGGAAAATGTACAAAAGAAGATATTGAACTAGTTATATTGGTAAATAGAGATATAGAATGAATGATATGATTAATGGCTCCTGTGTCAAGAACCCAAGTTTCTGCATTGTGAGCAGTTTTGTTTGAAGGATTTTCAGCAAAAACTGAATTCTTCAAATTAAGGCAAACAGAGTCCTGGAAAGAGGCACAAGAAATACCTGAGGGAGCTGAATTGGCTGCATGAACAACATCTTGAATGTTAGAAGAAGATGCATGGGAGCTCAGCATTGACAACAATTGCTGGCATTGTTCAGCTGTAAAGGGAAAAGAGCTTGACTGTGATGTGGCCTCGGATTGACCTATTTCACCATCAAAGGTCACCTGATTTGCCACAGAAACTTTACCCTTTTGTTTGTACCCTAGTGGAAATCCCACTAGTTTGTAACACTTTTCCATGAAGTGGACAATTTTGCCACAGTGGCTGCATACAGGTCTACCCTTGCCTTTTTTCTTTCCACCTTGGTTGAACCCTTAAGTCTTAACTGCAAGAGCTATTGAGTCAACGGACACACCTCCATTGAAACCTAAAGCCCTTTGCCTTTCCTCTTGTATCACCAAAGAAAAAGCCTTGTCAATTGAGGGGCTTGGCTCCATCATTAGAATCTGAGTCCTGACTTGTGAAAAAGCTTCGTTCAAGCCATTGAGGAATTGCATCAACGTATCTTGATGATTGAAGAGTGTGATTTTATCATTTACTCCACAGATACATTTACCACAAGAACAAGATGGTAAAGGCCTGAGATTAAGCAGTTGATCCTAAGAAGATTGAAGACAAGTGAAGTAGGTAGTCACTGTAGCATCTCCTTGCATAATTGTTGAGATCAATTTTTGAAGCTGTGAAATTCTTGGACCATTGGCTTGGGAGAAACGGTTTCTGAGTGAATTCCAAACCTCCATTGCAGTATTTTTGTAAATCACACTTGCAGTGATATGAGGTGAAACAAAATTCAAGATCCATGAAGAAATCATGGAATTGATCTTTGACCAAGCAATCTTTTCCAGAGGGGTAACAACCATGGAAGCTGTGATAGAACCATCCACAAAACCTAGCTTGCTTTTCGCATCCAATGCCATAAGCATAGCCCTAGCCCAATTAGGGTAATTGTCCTCTGTCAAGAGCTGAGTGACGAGAATTGCACTTGGTGATTCTCCATGGCCTCCATTGGAGAAAGCTCATGATGAACAGTAGATTAAGAAGCATAAGATGTTGAAGTTTGATCTTGATTCGCCATTGACAAAACCATAAAGCTTTGATACCATAACAGAAAACAAAGTGCTAGAGAAGCTGGAGAGTGAGAGTGAGAGAATCAAGATTGAAGAAGCTGTGTAATTCTTGTATTGAAAATAAAAATGATGTACAAGAGGTTTATATATATTACAGAGTTAACAAAGAAAAATGAAAATATCTATCTCTAACTAACTCCAAAATATGCGGATCAAAATCTGTAACTAACCATCACATTGCACGTGTCAATACATAACAACCAACTAATCCAAGTCTAAAACTACAGGTCGTATCTGTCATAGCAGTCATTTAATGAATTAACCCACAAATGTTCCAGTGCTGTACTCCAATGCTTTGCCTCTCTGCCTAAGCTAATGTCTTCATTCACTCTTCAGCAAACTCATCTTGAAGTGCTTGCATCTGACTTCTCATCATCTAAACTTTGACAGATTGGGCCATGATAGTAATGCATAGTAGTGTTGACCTAGCATAACTGAAGGACCTAAAGTTTATGTTAAGGGAACTTATTATTGCACATTCGTTAGTGTAAATCACCTATACACATCATGCATTCCATCATTAAACCAAACAAATAGGTTAAACTAGTATACTAACATAAAACCAACTGCCCAAACCAATCTATGGTGGGAGCGATGGCCTCGAAAATGCTCTCTAGGAGCTGCTAGCCTGCTACTATCTTAGCTGAAAAAAGAGCCTCCTTATTTCACAATATGTGAATCCAACCCAAAGTCCTGTGCATGGAACAACTCACTAACTTGGATTCTCCTGTTGTTTGATCTTTTTCCTGTCAATACTATGCCATCCCCAAGATGAGTTTCTGTCTTGTAGAATTGGCATGTGAGTTATTATAGTCAAATTAGTTTACTAACTGTTAGTTAGTTGCTATGGAAATTACATTCAGCGTGTTGTATAAAGATTGTACTTGCAGTAATTGAATGAACAACAAAAGGAATAACCAATTTCTCTCTTTCTAATCTTCTATACGTTTCTAATCTCTCTCATTTCTTAGGAGGCCTGGCTACCACAAATCAGCCACCCTAATCCTAAATCGTAAAAGTTTTTTCATTAACCTCCTAATCCATTTTTTAAGTGATTGCATGATGTGAAATTTGCATTCTTGACTGTAGGGAAATGAAAAAGGTTGGCTGATTATTAAGAGAAAAAAGAAAGGCTCCTTGAAGATTCTTTGGGTAGGCCCTATTCCAAGCACTTAGCAAGTAAGTGGTTGCTGATTTGAATTATTCTTCTATTCTAACTGGGTTACAGATGTATTTGTGAAGGTTTTTGGGTATTAGGATTTAACAAATGAGAATAGTAAGACTTTGAACAAGGGGTGGTGTTATTGTAATTCATTATTCGTGGCTACTGGATTCATTTAAGTTTTAATTAATGAACGGATTCATATAGCAGTGGGTAGTGAAACAATTTTTATTGGATAAGTAATAATACTTCATTCATGAAAGATGAAACAATATAATGGGTAGTAAAACAAATTAATAGGGGTAATGATGATCTTAAGTAATATCTTGATTTTCATTCATTTTTGCAGGAAACTTGTGGAACCTATGGTATTTCCAGCGTGTACACAATTTACAACTAGAATTAAAGCTCACTACAACTAGTTTTGATTATTAGAACATTGTTTTCCCCCTTTTTTTATTTTTTTATTTTTGTGTGGCTGTGACTTTACATTTTCTTACTAGTTAATTGTGGGCTGTTGTAAGTACTAGAAGGAGAGTGAACCCCCCTTCTAGGGAGGCAATTTAATAAAGGATCTCTCAGCAAAGTGAAACTTAACTAATGAATTATAGGCTGTTTGTTAGAATTTTCATTGATCTTATATGGTTTTAAACTTGTGAGCTTGTGCATTATGTAATTATTTTCTCTTTATGTAATGATTTTCATGGTCATGATTTAAGTACTAGAAGTTGTCCCTTTTAAAGAATTTCAAGATCCAAATAAGGTGAGTTTCTTATGCATACATGGTTAATATGTGAATCTACAAAATGCTTCTATTTTTTCCCAGTTAAGATGTACAAAGAGTATCATCTATATTTACGTTCTTGACCAATGAAAATGCTAGTTAAAACATGAAATTGAGTCTTGATCCTCAGATAATTGACTCTCAACCTTTAACGGTGGCTATGCTTGCTTCTTTGTTATTGGCAATATCTCTTTTTAAGGTGCAATTATGTTTTGTTCATGATTTATAATTGCATTCTTGGCTGAATCGATGATAACGAATTAAGAGATTATATCCCAATTCCCCCTGGTCTGATCTGAGTTAGGAGGTGGGATTGTGGTTTGAGAATAAAAAGAGATGAGTGTTTCTCTGTCCAAGTTATTTAGTATTCTTTCTTTTACTACACTTTCAGGTAATGTATATATCACATGCTTATAGTCACAGGTAATGATAATTCCAATAGTAGTTCTCGTTGGTTTAGGTGGTATGGAACTTTAATTAAGATAGGCAACGAAATGTCACTGGTTGATCTTCTTGAATGAACATGCTGATGACTTGAGAGACTTTCAAACAAAGACTAGTGAGTAGTAAACAATGACCGGTTTATTACTCTTGGACCTCCTTGGGGGGATTGTTAGGGTGATTGTTAGCTGAATTTGTGTGGTTGTTACTACTATTAATTGGATAGTTCCTGTTGTAGGGTAGTTAGTTAATAACAGCTGTCATTTTTGTATAGCCATGTAGTGAGTTAATTGGTAGTTAGTGTTTTTGTCCTTGAACATAGTGTTTTTCACTTATTAAAAAAAAAAAAAAGTGTCTCTAAGTCCATAATACAATCATTATTTATTTATTTGTTTATATTTATGTTTTTAGGTCTAGATTATTTAATAAAAAGAAACCTACAGTAAACTAAAGCATGTGTGTTTGGCAGCAGATTGCCATATGAATTTGTATGAGTAGATTAAAGTCATGATTTCATTTTCAAAAAGTTTACATGAATGTTAATACACAAAGTTGAATTTCTATTCTTTTTTGTTCACGAAAACTCACTAAGAGTATAAAACACTTGTGAATGTTTAGATCCCTAAATACAAATTTTTCAATACAAGGTTATATTCAAACAATATATGTGCTGAATATGAAGTATAAGCAATACCCAAATTAGCAAACTACTCTAAGCCATTAATTAATCACAACTAGCAGAAATTAAAAGCTAAGAGTAAGGGAAAGAGAGATGCAAATACAAGATAACACCGGTACATGTTATCGAAGAGGAAACTAAAGACCTCGGCAAAAAACCTCTCCGCCGTCCTCCAAGCAGTAATGATCCACTAGAAAATCAGTTAGGATACATGAATAGCAGTAGACCCTCCAAGCCTAATCTACCCAATGCACCTAAACCCTCCAAGCTTCTTGCTCCAACAAGATTACGCCAAACCGTGTCTTCTCTAACTTTCCCGATCCTGGAATTAGCCCATTACATTAACCAATATGAATTGGTTCTCTCTTGAACTGCTTCTTAAACACCAAGAACCTTCTCACTATTTTGAATTTGGTAAGGTAAGGATTTGGTTTATAATCCTTTCATGGGTATGACAATGGAGAAAGTGAGAGTAGAGGAATTTGGAGAATCAAGTGTATAAGATTATGGATGAATCAATCTTGTTTTTCTCTAGGGTTTCTCTCTTAAAATTATTTTTGGAAGCTCTCTCTCTTTTGTTTACATTTTGTGGGTATAAGAGTATTTATAGTACGATATGAGATGGAATGTGAAAGATCATTTTTCAGCAAAATAGGGTGCACTGGTGAGTCACTTCGCTACTGGGATGAGTCGCGAGTTCCAGTCGTCAGTTGCCAGGCTATGCTAGACTGTACTTTTTGTTCTGTAGTGATCCAGCTGTCCTAACTCTTCATCTTCCTACGTGCTTCACACGTGTGCTTCATTTTGAAGAGTCACCACTCACAAGTCAGTCGCAAGTCCTAGTCACGAGTCATCTTCTTGTTGCACACTTTTGATCAAATCTTCACACTCTCTCACACACAACCCTTACATTATTCCCACCTAAATACAAGGTTTCTAAATGCTGAATTACAAGAAAATTTGGCACGAAATAAAGCCAACACATAGTTGAATAAATTCAACTTTAAAATCTCTCCCTTTGGTTATTCCATGACAAAACCCTAAAACAGACTCTAGATTCAAAAATGTGAGTTGAGAATAGTTGCCAAAACTCACTCACACCTAATTTTAGAGTTGTGAAGCTCTAAAGCCATATGAACAAGTCTCCTGAAAACAATATTACAAAATGCACTCATTAAGTTTATTGTAAGCAGAAACCTTAGAATGCATATGGAGCAAGCACAATACAATCAAACAAGTATGAATATGATATTGAAGCATAACTTGACCATACAAGAACTATTTACTTTATGCATTGTAGCATTGTATCTTTAAAATGTTTTATCTTTTGTTTGAACTTCATTTTCTCATTCATCTTGCACCCCTTATGCATCATCTTTTACCCTTGTTCATATCTTCTTTTCTTTCCCTCCTTCCTCTTGACTCATTTGTCTATTCGTGACAAAAAAAGGGGAGAGTATACCGAAGAGTATTCCGGTGTGTTTCGTTATTCCTATATGACTTATGCGCATATTCTTAGAGGGAGAAATTCTACCTCGTGCACATTCATAGGGAGAGAAAGCCATAGGAGAGATGCATATACCAAGGGGGAGAAGACATTCTTTTTTGAGAAAACCTTGTTTTGTTTTGTTTTACATTATGCTTGTGTTCTCGTTGCTTTATGATACTTTGAGTTATGTTTTGTACCCATGCTTTGTTGCTCTCATTGCATCATGCTTATGTGTTGGACATGCATACATCCTTATGTTATTGTGCTTTATTGATTGCATGTTCAGATGATCATTTGCTTTGCTATATGATCATTGTAGTCATTTCTTTAATGACTGTTCCTGTTTGATCAAGTTATGCTTCATTGTTTATGTAGTGCTTATAACCTTGATCGCATTTTACTTGCTTATATGCGTACCTTGTATTCAACTTGTCATGAGCTTAATGAAAGTTTTGTTTGTGTGCGAGTATTTCAGGATACAGGTGTATACATGCAAGTGCTTTCACAGCTTTTGGATTAGGTGTGAGTGTGTTTTACCATTATTCCCAACTCACGTTTAATTCTAGAGTCTGTTTTAGGAGTTTTGTCACAGAATAGCCAAAGGAGAAGATTGTAAAGTTGTGATTTACAACTATTTTTGTGTTGGCTCTATCCCGTGCCAAATTTGATTGTAATTTTGCTCAATCTTATGTACCATGTATGTTATGTGAGATTTCTTTGTAAGGGTTGTTTGTGTGAGAGAGAGAGAGTGAAGACTTAAGGCAAATTGAAGACTAAAGAAGTTTTTGCGGGTAGCTCGCGAGTAGCCTTCCCGCAAAGTAAAACATGTGCTCAACACATGACTAGAATGCAAAGAGTCATGACAGATGGTGGCAGCTGGTTTTCACGAGTATCTCGTGGGTAAGGCCTTCCTGCAAGATACTCGCGAAACATTCTGTTTTACTATTTTATCATATCTGCTCCACTACATCCTTACTCGCACTATATATACCATCATTACCCATATATTGAGAGGAGTGTTTTTCAAAGAGAAAACCCTAGCCATAACCCTTGAGAGTTAGAGATTGTCATACCCATAATCCTCTACGCAATCCATTGTAGTTTTCCTCAACTCCTACCTCTCTATTTCCAAATCATACAGAGGTTGATAGCCCAAACACTTACCACACCCATTGTGAGTGTAAAGTGAGGTTTTGGTGCTGCTAGGAAGCATTGGAAGAAGCCATTTATTTGGTGGATGCAATCGGGCTGAATTGCATGATACGAAGACCTAGAGAAGACAAGGCTTGGCGAAGTCAGTTGGTAGCAGGAGCTTGGAGGGCTCGAGTACATGGGTAGACTAGGCTTGGAAGGTCTTTTGTTATTCGGCACAAAAAAAAAAAAAAAATCAACTAGAATCACTCCCCAGCAATGGCACCAAAATTTGGTGTGCTGTAGCAGGCAACCAAAAATAAAACCTATACTCCTAAAAATATATGTAGTAGTGCGAGAAAGGATCGTTCCCACGGAAAGTATCTAGCCTAGTTTTATGCCACGTGAACAAGGAGGGGGGGGGGTTTGAGTATAATGAAAACAATTTCAAGAAAAACAACTAAGGAATAATTCATATTAAAATATCGAAATCAATCAAAAGAACAAACCTTGGTCTAAGTCAACATCCACCACTAGAATTTTACAACTGATCATCGATGCAAATATATACCAATTCTCACTTTGAACATTCACTGTTGGAATTATTTTCCTTTCTCTCCTTAGTCGCAGCTAATTAGAAAACAAGCGATCTAATTAACCCTAACTACTAAACAACCCAAAAAAAGCGCTAAAGGTTTAATCTAGTAGCAACCTTAAGAATTAAAGAGATCAGTGAAGCTAAACAACACAAGCACAAGCGGTTATATTTAATTTAGTCGTGCGTCCTTCCTAAGATCTAATAATTTCTAATGCAGCAAATCATTAAATCTTGGTTGCTTCACAAATTAGAGAGATCAAACAATTACGGATTTGATATCTAACCTAGCAGTAGATTGCAACGAATAATAAACTAGTAGGCCTCCTAGTAATTAAACGAGACAATCATGAAAATAGGCATAGAAGAACATCCAATATTCAAAGCATAGATTGAACAATAAAAACAAATTTGATCTCACAGTTTTATTGATTCCGAGGCTTCAGTTTCCTTTGACCAAGTATAAAAGTTTAGCCACGCAGGGCCATGACAAAAAACTTGAAAGAGAAAATTAGAGAGGAGGGGAGAGAGAGAGGGTGTGTGTAATTCTGATTTCTCCTCCCTCTTTTTCACGTTAATTCCCCCTTTCCCAAGCCTACAAAGTCTCCTAAAATTATTCTAAATATTAATATTCAAATCTGACTAATTAAGGAAAAATATTAAAAATAAAACGAAGTCCTAATATAACTAGGAAAGTGGTGTTTTTCAGCTGGAATTTTCGTGCATCAGATCTGGAAGCTCCAAAAATAAACTGCATTAGATTTGCATATTAGAATTGTAGGCAAAGGAACATTCCAGAACGTCAACAGTGTAGGTGCAGCAACTTCAAGCCCAATTTCGACCTTGATGCAGCCCGTATCTCTCAAAACTCAAAACATAAAAATTGTAGATCTTTGTCTTGGCATTCCATAGCATCTTGAATCATCTCAATTGGAGGTCAGATGAGAGAGTTATGCCTAGATTATGAAGAGATATCAAAGCTGTCCAGAATCGCCCAATTAGTTATGTTTTGCACTTAATGCCTCCATTTGCAGCCTAAATCAAAATATAAGAATAATGAGTACATTTAGGCACCAAGTAAGTGTAAAAGACTAAGCATTAAGAGATAAATATATGATAATTTGCATTCTCATCAAAGTTCATGAAAAATGCTAACGCAAAGGGCTTCGATAAGGACCGTAGACAGTTAAGTTCTTCTCAGTCTAAGAGCCAAGACAAAGGGAAGAAGGATTCAAAGGATGGCGGTCAGTACATTGTTCCTGCAGGACCAAAGTGCTTTGGATGTCAAGGCTTCGGTCACATGAAACAAGAGTGTCCCACATATCTCAAAACCATTGGAAAAAGTAAGGCACTTGCTGCTACCTCGAGCAACACCGAGCCTGAAGGTGATTCCGACAATGAGGATGACGGAATCTTAAATGCATTCACTGCCATAATCAATCCTATTGAAGGGATTGTTGAAGATGTGGATGAAGAAGAAGAATTGGTGGAGTCCAAGTTTGAGAAGAAGGATGAACAAGATGACATCTACACAGCCTACGCGAAGTTATACAAAGTGTCTGAAAAGCATGAGAGGTTGTATAGGATGGCCACCAAAAAGCTTAGTAATGTGGAGCTCGAACGTGAATAACTCTCCACAAAGTTTGATGAAGCAAATCAGACTATTGGTGCACTTATTTTCAAAAAACATTTCTTGGCTGAGAAGACCAAGAAACTTGAAGCGGAGCTGTTTCAAGTTAGAGCTCAATTGGAGAGGACTTCAAGTGCAAAGCTTGACGAGATGCTCAATATTCAGAAATCTGCTTTCGATCGAACCAGTTTAGGGTATAATTTCTCTTCTCCTAGTATTGCTTCTACTAGTACTACTGTTTTTGTTCCTCTTGCTAATAATGTTAAAATTGAGAACATTAATGTCAAAACTAATTTAGCTAGTGAGAACATAGACAAGGGTAAATCTATCTTAGGAGCACGCCCCAAGCAGGATAAAAAAGAAGTTAAAAACCCTAGGGCTAAGAAGGCTAACTCTTAAAAGCCTAAACAAAAGAAGCAGCATCTCTGTCATCATTGTGGAGTTGCCGGTCATACTCGACCAAATTGCTATAAGTGGTTAGCCACTCAACAAAGCAACGGCATGATAGCATCTGAAAGCCAGAATTAGCTTCAATCCTCTCTTGCTCCCATTGGAGATCTTCTCAAAGCCCTCATGTTCCTTTCTAAATTGAACGGTTTCAATTCTTCTCCCTCACCGCTGGATCAAGGATTTGCTAGATGGAAAGGTTCTTCCAAGGTGTGGAAGGAAAAGGGCTCCAAGTGATTTTATCACTTTCTTCTCTCTCTCTTTGTGTTTTGTTTTTGCATAACTTGTGTGTTTTGCATTTATTTTTTTTGAGTCAGTCTAGTTTTATGCTTTGCTTTGTTTAACATGTTTTTGTTTGTTTGTTTTCAGTTTTTTTTTTTTTTTTTGATATAAAAATAAAAAAAATTGAAAAATCAGAAAAATACAAAAACAGTGTGTGTTTTGTGTACATTGGTACTTGTGTACCTTGGATGGCCATTGAAACAAAGTTCTCTAAACTCTGTATCTTTTGTAGCTTAGATGATCATTTCAATGCACAACTAAGCAAGTGAGCTTTCTGGCTTGTGTTTGTGATGAGTAAGATTAAGTTATTTCTTGTACTTAACACTCGTATCACTCTTTTTGATGAGTAGGACTAGAAAATCCTAAGAGAAAGACATAAATAACCATCTCACCACTGTAACCCACCAATCATGAAATGACATCTGTATGCTTCGGCATAGCAAAAGTGCAATGTCAATGACATCTGTATGCTTCGGCGTAGCAAAAGTGCAATGTCAAAAACTTAACATAATTGGGTGATTCTTTTCTTTCTCTTATTTGCCGATGCATAATTTGCTTAATAAAAGAAAAATAAGCAAAGAAAAATCAAAAGAAAAAGATCAAAAATGCTTTATATGATTGCAAGCGTGTATTCTAGGAGATGTGAGAGTTATAGGATGTACCTCAAAGGTGATTGTCCCCATCAAACAATTATGATTGTGTGTAAGTCAAAGTGATTTTCTCATATCTCAAATCGTCATAACATGTATACACTTATGCAATCTTGCGATGTTTTTCACACATAACACGTAATATTCTTTGCTACTCTTGATACATGTACAAGTACAATGTGATTTGGCCATCACAAAGGTTTTACATTTGTTAATGTATGGTCACTAAACTGTCTTGACTTATTTTTGAAATATAAAATTGATTATACTCGTTTAGTGTGTGTGTGTGTGTGTGTGTTTTTAAGATCCATGTGCTTAAAATTATTGTTGAAAAATGATTTTACGAGCTTAATATGTTGTTTGGATCCTCGGTTGAGTTGTATACTTCATTGCATTCATATCTGTGTTTTTCTCTTCTCGAAAAAATGTTTTTTAAAAAAGCAATCTCGACAGCTCCTCGACACCTGGCTATTTGTCGAGCTCTTAAGCTGTTTCATATCGCAATCTCGACACTTGTCTCGATACCTAGTGGATCGATCGAGAAAGTTCCTGACCTCTCAATAGCTTCTCAATAGCTGGTGGATCAATCGAGCTTCATCTCCTGTGTCGACAGCTAAATTCTTGACACCTGGCTCGATGCCTTCCTCGACACCTCCATCTATCGAGCTTTACTGAACCTCTATAAATAGGTTCTGTGCGATCCGGATCTTCATTTCTCTCGATCTCTTTCTCGATACCTTTGTCTTTTCACCTCCTAAAACAATTTCTCTCACTCCAAACCTCTACCCAAGTGTTTTTCAAGCTTTCTCAAGATTTTCTTCACTTGGTAAGCCTCTAATCTTTTTCGTTTACATGCATTTCATGTTTTATAACCTAGGTTTTGGGGTTTTTGAAAAATTTTGGGATTTTTCAAAATTGATGAGTTTTTGTTGAAATTTTGGGATGGGTTTTTGCTTAAATGAGTTTAAGATCTCATGCATTACATCATATAAGCATTATAACAGTATTATCATGCATTTAGATGTATGCAACTTGATTGTGTGCTGTTAGGATTGGATTGGGCTGAGCTCAAGATGCTTTTATATTGTATGTCACATGTTCATGCATTCCCATGCATTCGTTATTACTCTTCAATATATCTTGATAAATTTGAAGTGTAATTGGGACTTTTCTGATTGTCTCTTTCTCTCTCTTTCTCTTCTGTTTACATTAGTGCGTTAATGGCAATGAAACGTAAGTCTGCTCCGTCCCAGAACCCTTTTCGTTCTAAGGCCTCTTCATCTTCTGATCCTACCCCCTTTGTTCGATTCCATGATGAGGATGCCCGAAAGGACTTCTCGGAGAACTTCTCTAAACAAGGTGTTCATTTGGAACGCCGAGTTATTTTGGCAGACTTTGCCGATACTGACCTACCCGATGTCATTCACAGTCGGGGTTGGGAGTCATTGTGTGACATCTTGATCACTTGCCCTTCCGTGCTGATCCAGGATTTTTACTTCAACATGCATTGATTTGATTATCCAGTACCTTTCTTTCATACTTGCGTTCGAGGTACGCACATAGTGGTCACACTGGAGTTGGTATCCGATGTACTCCGTGTCTCGAGGGTAGAGCATCCTGACTACCTCGATTATGAGCGTCTGAGGACTGTGTCCAAAGACGAGATGATCTCTGCTTTATGTGAGAACCCTTCTGATTGGGGTGAGCGTCATTTTACACCATGTAGGCCTTTTGCTAAAGGACCTAGATTCTTGAACATGGTGATGACTTTTGCTTTGCACCCACTTTCTCACTACAACTCCATCACAAAGCCTCAAGCTCGATTTTTGTTGTCTCTTATTGAGCATCTCACTATAGACTTTCCTTCACATTTCATTCTTTCTATCTTAGATGTGTATAGGGATATGGCTACCCGTGATAAGCTTATTTTCCCTTTAGCTATCATGCGGATTTTGAGCCATTTTTCTGTTCCTTTTCC
Organism: Lithocarpus polystachyus; assembly: GCA_033629205.1. NCBI lineage: Eukaryota > Viridiplantae > Streptophyta > Magnoliopsida > Fagales > Fagaceae > Lithocarpus > Lithocarpus polystachyus. The sequence continues at coordinate 7,264,516 of CM066163.1, read as the reverse complement.
CTTTTCCGACCACTTCACCGTCATGTGTGCCATTGATGCCGCTACCATTAAACGTAGCAAGGTGCAGTTTTGATGGAGGTGGTCTGGTGTGGTAGCTCTTCCCGCTCCTTCAGCTCCATCCACCTCCACTCTTTCTACTTCCGTAAGAGGTGTGACTTTTGACGCGATCATGGCACAGCTTCAGCGTATGGATGCTCGCCTTGATGCACTCACTGATGAGCTGTGTCAGGCGAACACCCGTGTTGGCCGTATTGCTAGATGACAGGCTCGCCTTGGTGGCTTTGTTGAGTCCCTCTCTCCTCCACCAGAGGCATCTTAGGACGACCACTCTGACGACGATGATGATGATGGAGATGGAGATGCTAGCTTTTCCAGTTCAGATGAGATGTCTACTTGACACTCTTATCCTTTGTCACTCATGACAAAAAGGGGGAGTAGTTTGGGTTTATGAGAGTAGTCATACTTGGGGTAAGAGTTAGTATAGGACTTTTTGTTAGGGGGAGTGCTATTTTGTTTTTAGGGATGTAGTGAGGATTTGATGTTTTTTTTTTTTTTTTCTATTTTTTAGATACATTGTTCATGTACGTTAAGTCTTGTGACCATTATGGACATACATTGTATTTATTCTCTTTATATGATGATGTATGTTTTCTTTCACCTACCCTTACATGTGCTGTTTCTTTTCTCTCTTTATGCACGTGCTTCTTATTATTTGTATACAATCTATTATTTCTGTTTCACACAAAGATGCCTTGATATGTTTTGTTTAAAGTGTTTCAGAAATATAGGTTATCAAAGTCTACTTGCCATAAACTCTCTTCTTGCAAAGTATTTTAAGAGTTTGTGTTAGGATAGATTTTACTGTATTTAACAAGTGAGTATGAGTTGAGTGATTTATGACTTCTCTCATATGTTCATTTGTTTTTTGTGCTTTTATCACGGATTGCCAAAGGGGGAGATTGTTAGGACATATGTGATTCACTTGTTAGGAACATATGTCACTACTTTATGTAATTGGCTAATCTTTAGACAAAACGCACTTTACTTGTATTTGAGTAGATCTAGGATATGTTTAATACTTCAAGAAACCGTGTTTCAAGATCAAGTGCTAAAGACATGCATGTCTGTCCAAGAATAGAAGAATAGAAGAACTTTGTAGCCAACATGATATCTACCATAAGGTTTTGTAACCAAGCAACTTCATGATATCTACCACATTATGGTCCATATACATATATATATATATATATATATAACCCTTCTGATGAAGAAGATGATATAGTTAACCCAACAGCAAATATGGTTCAGGATGAACAACCTAAAGAAGAAAAGTTTTTAGAAACCATGAATAGGATTAATTTCCAAAAATGACATTCTGTAGTTAGAGTTGTAATTAGTAATGACTTTGAGTTCAATGCAGTAGCCTTAATTGACTCAGGAGCTAATCTCAATTGCATCCAAGAAGGAATTATTCCTTCTAAGTACTTTAAGAAAACCAAAGAAAGGTTGACATCTGCAAGTGGAGGAAAAATGTAGATCAAGTATAAGATCCCAGATGCACATGTTTGCCAGGACAAAGCATGTTCAAAACTACATTCATCCTAGTAAAAAACAGGACGGATAAGGTTATCCTAGGAAACTCGTTCATGTGTCTTTTATACCCTTTCGTAACGGATAGTGAAGGAATCACTACCCACCCCTTTGGCCAACCAATGAAGTTTAGGTTTCTTAGAAGCCCTGAACCAAGAGATATTAGTATCCTCCAAGATGTTTCTATCTTTAAGACTCTTAACCTTATCAGTGCCAAAAGACAACATATCAAATATTTAGAAGATGACCTAAGGTACAAGAGAGTCGAAGAAAGACTAACTTGTAAAAATATCCAAAAAGAAATCAGAGAGTTCGAAGAAAAACTCAAACAGGAAGTCTGTTCTGATTTACCCACAGCTTTTTGGTATAGAAAGAGACACGAGGTAGCTCTCCCTTATACCAAAGACTTCAATGAAAAGGACATCCCAACTAAAGCCCGACCCATCCAGATGAACCAGGAACTCATGAATATTTGTAAAATTGAGATTGAGGATCTCCTTAGGAAAGGAATCATCAGAAACTCTAGATCACCATGGTCTTGTCCAGCCTTTTATGTCCAGAAAAATGCTGGGATTGAAAGAGGTGTACCCAGATTAGTCATAAATTACAAGTCCCTTAACAAAGTCTTAGAATGGGTAAGATACCAAATCCCCAATAAAAAAGACTTAGTTAACAGACTTAGCAAAGCAGTGATATTCAGTAAGTTTGATATGAAAAGTGGTTTTTGGCAAATACAAATCAGAGAGTCTGATAGGTACAAGATAGCCTTCACCACACCCTTTGGTCATTATGAATGGAACGTAATGCCCTTTGGTCTCAAAAATGCACCTTTAGAATTCCAAAATATTATGAATGAGATTTTTAATCCATTCTCCAATCATGCTATTGTCTATATTGATGATGTACTCATCTTTTCAGACTCCATTGAAAGACATTGGAAGCATTTACGTGCTTTTCTCCAAACCATCAAGTTTAATGGTCTTGTTGTTTCTGCCCCCAAGATTAAACTTTTCCAAACTAGTGTGCAATTCCTAGGTTTTGATATAAAACATGGTGTCATCAAACCTATAGACAGAGCTATCTAGTTTGCTGACAAGTTCCCAGATGAAATCCTAGATAAAACCCAACTTCAGAGATTTCTAGGATCTTTCAATTATATCTCAGAATTCTATCAAAATCTCAGGCAGCAATGCAAACCCCTTTTTGATAGACTCCAAATCTATCCACCTCCATGGACTTAGGCCCATACTCTAATTATCCAGAACATCAAGAAATATGTCAAGACACTTCCTTGTTTAGGGATTCCTTTAGTCAATTCCTTCAAAACTGTTCAGATCGATGCCTCTGATATAGGATATGGTGGCATCCTCCTCCAGCGTGTTAGTCCTAACTCTCTAGAACATATATTCTGTTTTCATTCTGGAATCTGGACTTCCACCCAGTTAAATTATAGTACTATTAATAAAGAAATTTTATCTATAGTACTATGCATTTCAAAATTTCAGAGTGATCTTTTGAATCAAAGGTTTTTAATAAGGATTGATTGTAAATCAACAAAACATGTTTTAGAAAAGGATATTCAAAACATTGTATCAAAACATATTTTTGCACGATGGCAAGCCATCCTTTCAGTTTTTGATTTTGACATAGAATTCATAAAAGGAACTCAAAACAGCATCCCTGATTTCCTTACCCATGAATTTTTGCAGAGTCCAAACCAAGATGTCGGGAAAGAAACCCGTCCCCCCAAAGTTACCTAAACAACAAACCTTAGGAAGCTCTAGTCAGGCAAAGAACCCTGGCCAACTAATTCCCACATCCCTATCCTCAATTGCCAATCGTTATGTGATGTCTTCCATCCCAAGACCCAATTACGAAAGGCCTGTTCAACCCAGTTATAGCTCAGCCTTAGCCTCCCCAGTCCCTAGGCAAACCACCCCATATACAGTTGATGATCCCTTTGGCCCCTTGCAGTCCCAAAAGTCATCCCAACCATTTTCCAGGAGAAATAGGTCACTCTATTTCAAGAAGCCATACATCCAACACATCTCTTATATTGAACCCCACATTGTTCATATAAAAGATCCTCTTGCTTTAGTCATGGAAGTTTTTCTAGAAGGATGGCATTTTCTCCCAAGACACCCGGAGAAAAACATCAAGTATTACAGGAAAATCCTCATGGAGGAAGAGTCTGCCTGAGTAGAAAAAATCATGAACAAAGGGGACCCCTCAGTAGTCCTCTACCACAAGTTCATAATCACAAGTTTTATCAGCAACAAAGATTGGGGACAGCATCCTTCTTTGCTAAAAACTCTCAAAGGACTCAAGTCTATCACAGGTTCAAATCTCCATTATAGTTATCATGACTACATGGATGCATTTGAAAAGGTCCTCTTTTACCAGAACAAGAACTTTGATCACTCTTGGTTCTTAATGTTTGACAAGAAGTTCTCCAGTACAATACCGCCATGGTTCCTTAAGTGGTGGGAAATGTTTGGATCAGCTCCGCAAATCTTCCCAAATCTCCTTCAGAATACCCTAAGGTATTTTAGCTTAAGGTGTAGACTCACTCCTCATGGTGAGCAGTTCCCAGCCATTCTGCACATGACAATCATGTACAGGATTCATTGGATCAGTATGTGGAACTACGACATTAAATGAAATCTGTTAAACAGAGAATTCTCAGTTAAGTGGTGGGACTCCCTAAAGATTGATTCAATCATTAGTCAAGTTTATAAGGATTACCCCCTTCCAGTTCAAAGGAATATAGTCACAAGATCCCAGTCCAGTTTAGACTCTGCCCAGTTTGCCAAAAAATCCAACAAAGAATTAAAAGATCTTGCCCAGCAGTTACTTCTCCAGTCAGAAGAGTTACAGTCCCAAGAGCAAGAGAAAGGTTCTCCTGCCTCTTCCGAAGCCTCAGCAAACTTTGATCCAAATAATCCTCTGTTCCAGGATTCCCAAGATCCGAATGATGCCTACAGGCAAGAAGACAATTAAAGGAAGTTTTGGATAGCACCAGTCATTATTCAGAAAAGTACCCAGACAAACTATTATTCATCTACAGCACCAGTCACTGTTGATGAACAGCACTCAGACGACACTAAAGACAAGGAACAGAACACTATTCATAAACAGTAAAAGGTCACTATTCGTAAGTCTTTCAGTGCCACTTAAAACGGATCTCAAAGTATTCAAAGAAAGGAATATTGTCTTGTATTTCTTTCATGAATTCTTGCCAAGCATTGTAAACTTCAAGCTTTTGTTCCTTGGTGTGGTTGGCTCTATAGGCAGTCTTTTTGGCTAGGTTCTTCTCTAGATCAAATTCTTTGCCTAAGAAATCCATATCTGGTTCGAAATCCTTTTTCAAAACCTTAAGATCATAATCTACAATACCATCATCTTGATATAGGTCTTCCATATCGGTCCCTGAAGGTGACCCTACCTTCTGACTGTTGTCATTATCTTGATCAACAACGGAGTCTTGTTTGGCTGTATAACAAGGTGTACTAACTTGGGATCTATTTTTCACTCCTTGGAAATCTGCACTTAGGTCTCTTCTAGCTTTGGTCTTTTTCCTATATGTTTTTTAAGGGGATTCTGGCTTCCTATCTATGGATTTTCTTTTGGAAGGGGCTATAGGTGGTAAGCCGTATTGCGTACAAAAGGTTCCTAACTCATATTTGACTTTGCTTTTGCTGGCTTGGCTTTGTATCTTAAAATCTCTGCACATTTTCATTCCAACACTTCTGATAGTACTAGAGATATCACCATAGGTAAGACTGTCATAATCAATTTCTCCTAGTAAGTTGCAAAGTGTTTCTTTCACTTTCTCACCAAATAATGTGGGTAGACCATTAATGAATTTCTCTTTCCAAAATGGAGAGTTACAGTCACTTCTATTCATGACTCTGGTGGTAAACATATCTTCATACCACTTGTAATCTCCTAAAGTTCTACATCTGAGGTTACTAAGCTGGTCATAAATCCTAGATGTAATGTTGTTGGGTTTCCCTACGAAGTGATTTATGATCGTGTAGATCAGGGTATTAACTCCATTAGGAATTCCTCTTCCTGGGAGTTCTTGGAAGATAGGGAGACCTTCCTCATCCTTTTGAATGGCATTTCTAATGTCATCTTTGGATCCTTCAGTGAGGCAGTTGGTCCACCATTGGAGCAACTTTCCTGTGAAGCCTAAGACTATAAGGTCAATGACCTCTGGATGGGTCTTTCCTTCATTAAGGTAATTGTTAGCGACCATCACTATGTGTTGGATCTTATTCAGAATTTCTTGTTCTGATAGACCATCAATGTTCCATTCATAGAGTTTTCCTGAAGAGACTGAGAACTGGTTGTTGACATTCCTTTCCTCATATTGAAGGTTTGGGGGTGTAGGTCTAGGGTACCAATTTTTTGTAAGCTAGTCGAGGGTGGTTGGTAAAGCTTTTTTACTTCTAGGCCCTGGAACTGGCTTTGTATATGTTCTATCTCTTTTTCATTATCTGAGGAGGTTCTACTAGAACTACTAGAGGTTGGGTGAATGTCTAAGGTAGTGAGCTGGATTCCTTTGCTAGGCAAAGAGGTGGTTGGTTCCTTTTTTACTAGTTTCTGTAATTCCTCAAGCTTTTTGGTAACTATCTATAAGGCTGTGACATCTTTTGATTTGATGCTAGATTGTCTAGATGTTGGGAGTTTAACTAGAGGTTTTTCTATGATAGGTTTACTAGAGCTTCCTGGTTGGAGGATGATCTTGTTTTCTATTTTTTCTTCTACTCTATCAAGCTGTTTTCCTATTACACTTAAACACTGGTTAGTGTAATTGTTCTGTTCAATAACTTTTTTGACAATTTTCTCTTCTTCTGAAGGGAATCTAAAAGGTGTGGCAGTAACATCCTGGTTTTTATACTTGAAGGTAATCGCTGCTACTAGTGGATGGCTGGATTTGACAACTTCCTTAGTGTCTTCCTTGATCCAATTGGTCTTTGTGAGGACACAAGTCTTCTTGTGCCAACTGAAATGGTTCTCAAAGTATTCAAAGAAAGGAATATTGTCTTGTATTTCTTTCATGAATTCTGGCCAAGCATTGTAAACTTCAAGCTTTTGTTCCTTGGTGTGGTTGTCTATAGGCAGTCTTTTTGGCTAGGTTCGTTTCAAGATCAAATTCTTTGCCTAAGAAATCCATATCTGCTTTGAAATCCTTTTTCAAAAGTTTAAGATCATAATCTTTAATACCATCATCTTGATATGGGTCTTCCTTATCGGTCCCTAAAGGTGATCCTACCTTCTGACTGTTGTCATCATCTTGATCAACAACGGAGTCTTGTTTGGCTGTATAACAAGGTGTACTAACCTGGGATCTATTTTTTACTCATTGGAAATCTGCACTTAGGTCTCTTCTAGTTCTTGGGAATGGTACAAGGGGTCTAGAAGAGTTGGCTTGGGATGCAGGTCTATCTCGTAAGAGATTAGGTGGTTGCCTAAAAAGTAGAGGGGTTTGGCTAAGATCTATTGGAGATCTAGGCCTGTAATCATCTAGTGGTTATCTAAACTTAGAGTTGTCAAAGCTGAGTCTAACAGTACCATCTGCTAGTTACTGGACAAAGTCTAAGTCTGGATTTAGGTCTAGGGTTGGGATCTGTAGAGGATAATTTTCATTCTCTAGAGTCCAGTTGGGAGGGAAATCAATATCATCCCATTTCAGGGTTCTGGGTATCTGGATTTTTGCTTGAACATTAGTTTGGATCAGAAGTGTCTCTTCCATCTTCTTTTTATCCAAAGCTCCAACATTTATGTTTGTCTTAATACTCTTATAATACAGCCTGTATATAAGTGTTATCTAGCTAGCTCCCTACACCGTGAGGGTTCCATGGGTCTTGATATTTAAGGTAAGTGCCTTCATGATATGCGGGTCATGGAGGTGGAGAGTGAAGTTTGGGAAACAGTCGAAGTGGACTGGTCCGTTACTTAAGCTGGTTTGGATAGTTCCTAAGAGACTGTCTTTAAACCTTAAATGATGTGTATCTCTAAGGGCTAAAAGGATTGAATTGTTCAAACCTGGTCTAATGAGTGCTTTGACTCCAACTTGGACTAATCCTATGTGTAGGAAATGGTGTCCTTTCTTTATGTGGGCTTTTATCTAGGCTGGACTGAACAAATAGCACGTCTCGTACTCTTTGTTTATTCCATAAACTTGTTCTATGGTTCTAACATGGTAATCTATTTTCAAAGCTTTCAAATTCCTTGAAGACTTATAGAATTCTTTTGTGGGTATCTTAGGGAGGTTCCAATCTCCTAACTTAAGGTCTACATCAGACAACTCGTATTCTTCACTATGGATAATTCCAAATTCTTGTGGAATTTCTGGGAGTGATGTGGATCTAGTAGCTAGACTGAAGGTCGAGTTACTTCTAAACAATTTACTCATCATCTTGACTATCTTGTAGGAAAACACAATTAAAACCTAATTATCTTTATCTCCAAAAGACTGGATCTAACCTTAGACCTGACAACAGGGGTTTTTAACTAGAGACAAGGTGCCACTACTAATGCACAGTATAACCTCTAACTACTTCTTTCTCCTAAAACGCCTGAAAACGCCTCAACGCCTCTCTTCGGTGAACCAAGGATTCCAAGGGCTAACTGGGCTATAGGACAACATTAGTATAGGTCTTACACATCTCATAAGCATTCTACACCTGCAACAGATTTTGGGGCTAAACACAGAGATAAGAAGAAGAAGATAACTGGGAAATAACTAGATTAGCTTGAACAGATAATATAGAATGAAGGAATAAATGGAAGAGAAATAACTGGATCAACAGGTAAGTGAGTAGAAGAAAATCACAAAACAGAAACAAAGAGTAGGAGTATAGTGGGAAAATAATGCCATTGAAAATAATAAATGCAAATACTGAAAATAGCTTTGATTAACTGGGGCGGTATAACCGGCCAATTTGATTAACTTAAAAACAAAAGTAACTTACAAACTAATCTGCCAACTTGGCTCTGATACCAAAAGGGAATCTAAAAGGTGTGGCAATAACATCCTGGTTTTTATACTTGAAGGTAATGGCTGCTACTAGTGGATGACTGGATTTGACATATATATATATATATATATGTATATGGACCACAGTGTGTGTGTCTGTATATATATATATATATATATATAATACTTCTTTGTGTTTGTACACCATAGGGTTTTGTAACCAACCAACTTCATGATCTTCAAGTGTTGAAGAATAGAAGAACTTTGCAGCCAACATCTCTCTCTAGTTGGTGATTGAAGTTGCGTACTGGGATCCGTGCAATTGGTTAGTCACGTACTTGGAGCCATGCATTGAAAAGAACAGATTGTCATTACAGAATAAGTCCAATTGGGTATTAGGGTAAGGATTCAACTGTAGGTTGGTATAAGGTACTGGGATTCTGTTACTTGTAACCTCTTGTTTTGATAATAATGAATTCTTGGGAGTGGTGACCTTAAAATCACCCGGTGGGATTTTTGCCGTGTTGGTTTTCCCCATTCGTAAACAAATCACCGTGTCATTTATTTTCTGCTGCATATTTAGTATAATTGGTGATTTGTTTGTGCTACCACTCATTTGCATGTTAAATTGATTTATTAATAAACTTGGCTAATTAATCAGTTAATTCATCACAAGGGGTTAATACATTTTTGGCCTATCAGATGGTATCAATCATCTTCATCACATCACTTATAACGGGTTCTCCTTCTTGCCCTTTTGGTTGCTTGGGTTTCCCATTGCCTTTTCCTTGTCTTGTTGACTTTTGAAGATCTGCATTCTTCAATACTTGGAGCTTGTAGCAATTTGGTCTAGTGTGCCCTAGGATTTCCCAATGATGGCAATAGTGTTGCATTTGTGGACCTTTTTGTCTCTTAGGAAGAGACTTTCCTCTTGCTTTGGGCTTAGCCACAATTGGCTTGGGAGACTTCGTCAAAACCGTTTGATTCACAACATTTGGCTTCTTTTCAGGTTTTACATTGTCAACAAGAGGAGTTGATGCTACTTTAGTCTTGACAAACTTTGATTCCATTGACACTTTAAAGTTTGAGCTACTTCATCATTTAATCCTTCAACTTCACACATGGTCTCTTTGTCCCACGCGAGGATGCTTTTATAGTCCTCTTCGACTTTCTTCATCTTTCTAATGACTGCCTTAGCCACTCTTGCATATTCTCCACTCTTTTCAAGAAGTGCATTGTATGATTCTTGCAATCTATTTGTTCCTTCATAAACGCACTCCTCTTCATCATCATTGGATTTATCTCCAACACCAATAGATACCACTTCAATATGCTCACCAAGCTCTTCCTCTAGAGTACTTAAATCTTCTGAAAAATCTACAGGTGCAATGGCCATGAAAGCGGAGTAGTTTCCTTCCCCATCATAACTTTCTTCAAAATCGGAGTTTGAGCTATCCGAATCACTAAGGGTTGTAGCAAGAGCTCTACCCTTTCCCTTCAAATAGGTAGGGCATTCTTTCTTCAAATGACCATGCTCGTTGCACTCACAACAAGTGATTCCTTGAAAAGAAGAAGAGTCATTGGAATCCTTCCTTTTGACGTCCTTATTGTCTTTCTTGAAATTGGAGAATTTTCCTTTCTTAAAGAACTTCCCATCCTTTTTGAATTTCAAGAACTTGAAAAAGTTCTTTGCAAGAAATGCCACCTCTTTTTCAACATCGTCCTCTTTTGAGGAATCTTGAGCTTCAATTCTCTCATTGATCATCTTAAGAGCAAGGGATTTGCTCTTCCTTTGAGATGGTAGAGTGAGCTCATATGTTTGAAGAGAGCCAATAAGTTCTTGGACCTTTAGCTCATCAACATCCTTGCTCTCCTCAATGGTGGTCACCTTGGTTCGGAAGCTCTCTGGCAATGATCTAAGGATCTTTCTTACAACTTTGGAGTCTTTCGTCTTCTCACCCAAATTCAATTTCCCAACTACCACTTTTTTCAACTTTCCATGAAATGAGTTGAATGATTCATCTTCGCTCATCTTCAATTCTTCAAACCGAGTGGTAAGAATTCGAAGCTTGGTATCCTTCACCTTCTTGGTGCCTTGTAGATAGTCTCCAAAATTTGCCATGCTTCCTTGGCAATTGACACATTAGAAATCCTGTGAAATTTATCTAGTGAGACACCACAAAATATAGCATTAAGTGCTTTGGTATTAGCATTAGCCGTCGCGAGAGCTGCCTTATCTCAAGTAGATTTGGCAGCCTCCGGCCTTGTCCAACTAATTTCTACAGCATCCCACACACTCTTATCAATGGAGCACAAAAATGCACGCATACGCATGTAAACACAAAATTTTTCTCAATTGCAAAAAATCAAACAACTAAAAGAAAATATGGTTTGCAAATATAAATTTGTATTGACAAATAATGAGTACAATCTCTATTTCAATTTTTTTACAAAAAAATACCCTCTGATTCTATCTTCTTTGAACTTGACTCAAACAAGAAATTTTCTTGACTTTGGTTGGAATATGGATTGAACGGTCTTCACAACAAATCTATAGCTTTGAGCTTATTAGAGATTTATTATTCTTCAAGCCTTCAAATGTGAAGACTTTTAGGTTGAAGTTCTTCGGGGCTTTTAGAGGCTTGATCCGTTGAGCTTCAAGGATTTGAGGTTTGTTGAAGTTTATGGGGGCTTTTTACAGCTTAATTCCAATAGAACTTCAAAAAACTTATTTGAATATTCTTCGTATGTTCTTGAGGCAGAATTTCTCCAAAGCTTCGACGTCTTCAAAAAATTCTCCTCAAATGAGAGGGGATGCCCTCTATTTATAGTGGTTTCAAAGGATAAGCTCTCCTTTGAATTGATATGCTTGAAAATATGTAGTAAGCTCTTGATTGGCCTAAATTTTGCTTGGAGATAATTATTCTTATTTATCTATTTTGATAAATATCAAATGTTGATAAAGATTGTTAGGTTCTAAAGATTAGGAACTAATGTATTTAGAACTTCAATTTGTATGTTGGTAAACCATGATCAAAACAATGTTGAGTCGTGTGTTAGACTTGCTCAAAGTATGGGTCTAATTGTAAAGTTGGAATCGAGTTTTTATGCAGAAGTACTGTTCACTTTCGGTATGACTCGATCGATCGAAAATTAGACTCGATCGATCGAAAATCGTGCAGAACGTTTTTCTGCAGAAAATTCCAACTCAGCCCAAGCCCATTTTAATGTATAGGGTTTTATGTTTTGCCCTAAGTATAAAAGGGAAAACCCTAGCCACGTTTTTAGAGTTCTGTTTGCTGTGTTTGTAAATCTCTCTGTGAGATCTAGAGGTGTTTACCTTCATATACACTTAGGGTTTACAAACTTGAGATTTATGTCAAGAGTTGTGTAGATCGTTACAGTTGCAGAATCAAGAGAACACAAAGATATACAAGCAGGTGCGCTTGTGGATTTGCTGAAGAATTCCGGAAAGAAGGAGTCCGTGGATCTTGGAGCTATCATGGGGTCATGGTAGTAAGTTTCCTACACTTGGGTAGCAATAAGATGTTAGTGGTCTAAGTCTATTGTGTAAACTTCAATTCTTTCATAGTGGATTCAGTTTACCTTGAGGATAGCTAGGTCAAATCCTCCCCAGGTTTTTACCGGTGTGGTTTCCTGGGTCATCAGATCTTTGTGTTGTTTATTTTCCGCTGCTTTGTTATTTTTACTTAATTGTGTTAACTTAGTTTTAATTAAATTACCTAAGTAAATCACTTGGCTAATTCTCTAGGTTAATCTGTTGGGTTTAAGGGGTCTAAACGAACTGACAAGTGGTATCAGAGTGAGTAGCTTTTTGTTTGATCCTTTAATCTTTGAGCTGATCCTTGACCCCTGTTGTCATGGAACACGGACACTCTCTTGTTGTTCCACCTCACTTTGATGGAAACAACTATGCCTATTGGAAAGTAAGGATGAAAGCTTTCCTGAAATCCATAGATGAGAGAGTTTGGAATTCCGTTGAATACGGATGGGAGAAGCCCACTACTCCTGTGAGTGAGTGGCAAACTTCTCAAAAGGAGGCAGCCGCTTTTAATAGCAAAGCTATGAATGCTATTTTTAATGCTGTTTCCATGGAGGAATTTAAGAGAATCTCTAATGTTGAGGTTGCTCATACTGCTTGGAAAATCCTCCAGACTGTGCATGAAGGCACGAAGGCAGTTAAAATTAATAAGTTGCAGCAATTAACTTCTAGATTTGAAAGCATAAGAATGAATGATGATGAATCTTTTGATGAATTCTATGCTAAATTGAATGATATTGTTAATTCTGCTTATAATTTGGGTGAAATCTATGATCAACCTAAAATTGTTAGGAAGATTCTTAGATCTTTGACTGAAGATTTTAGACCCAAAGTGACTGCCATCACTGAGAGTAAGGATGTGGACTCCATCCCTGTGGATGAGCTTGTAGGATCTCTTCAGTCCTATGAGTTAGACCTCCCCAAGACTAACAAATCCAAATCAATGGCTCTTAAGTCTGTTGATGATATTGATGATGGTGGATTTGATGATGATCTCTCTACTACAGAGATTGCCTATCTTGCCAAGAACTTTAGAAACTTTCTGAGGAATAATAACAGAAGGGCAAGAGGCAAGAACACTGTTGAACCAAAAAATTTTAGGAAGAATGAACCCACTAAGGTTAATAACTTTGAAAAACCTAAGGAAAAAGTAGGTCAATCTTCTAATAATTCTTTGGGACAACAATGTTATGGTTGTCAAGGGTATGGTCATTTAAAGTCTGAATGTCCTACTTATTTGAGGCCTAAGGGTAAGGCTATGGCTGTAACCCTTAGTGATGACGAAGTTTCCGACAATGAATCCGCTAGTGATGAGGATGGAAACTTCATTGCTTTCACTGCTACCACTGTAGTCAATGAAAGCATATCTGTTGAAGAGAACCCTTCTGATGGGGAACTCTCTGAGGATGCAGATTTACAGGAAGCCTACAATAAACTTTGCAAAGTTGCTGCAAAGGATGCCATGAATGTTGAGTTAGGCTTGAAGAAAATTGCATCTTTGGAACTTGAAAAGAAAAATTTACTTGTTAAATTGTTTGATGCAAATGAGCTTTTGAATAATGTGAAAACTGAGAACATGCTCTTACTTGATAAAGTTAAATGTTTGGAACTTGATTTATCTGTTGCTAGAGAACAAACTAATAGGTCTGCAAGCTCCAAACTTGATCACATGTTAAGTATTCAAAAGTCTCCTTCTGATAAAACTGGTTTAGGTTATGAGGAAAGTATTTCTGTGCTTGAACCTTCTTCCACTAAATTTGTTCCTTCTTCTGAACCTCCTAAGAGTGAGATTGTTAAACCCTCGGTGAGTGAACCTGTCAAACATGTTAATGTTACTCCACCTAGAAAGATTAGGGTTGATCTTCATGCTTCTCATTCTAGAGCTTCAACTTCTACTAAGGGCAAATTGCATGATAAGCCTGCATGGGTTTGTCATTTTTGTGGAAAACCTGGACACATACGTCCAAATTGTTTTAAGTTGCAAGCTGCGAAGCGAGCAAATAAAACTAAAGTACCTGTGCCTCAAGCACATGATCCTATGGTACTTATTGGTGAATTGGTAAAGGCGTTAAACCTTTATTCCAATCCTGGAGTTGCTCAGAATTCTAATGTGAATCATAACTCCAATGCAAGAGTTGCATCTAAGAAGTCTTGGATGCAAAAGACTCAATCTAATTGAGTCTGTCTGACATGGTCCTTGTGCTTCATTGCTCAATCTTTTGTGGCCTTTGTTTCTAGGATTTGCATTGCATTACATTCATGCATTTCATTCTAGGATGTTTGTTTCTTTGTTTAATAATAAAAAAAAAAAAAAATTTTTTTTTGCAAATTGTGTTTTGCTATTTTTTTCTTTGAATTTGAAAACAAGGTTGGTCAATCAAAATTACATGTCATAAGTATGTACCTTGTTTAGCTTTGATGCACTTATTTCTATTGCACTTTACTAGCTAAAGTCTTGTTGTGCATGTTGTGTGGGACGATGCTATATTTGTTGATCACATGATCTTGATCTTGAAGTCTTATGTCTTTGATTGTTGGACTTGAACTTATTGAGAAAGGCATAAATAACCATCTCACCACTGTTTATTAGCCAATCATGAACACCTTAGTGCATATCGTAAGATTTTGTGCTCGAGAAAGTGTAGCACATGCACAAAAAGAACATAAGGTGTAGCCTCTAATTAAAATTGGTGTGTACATTATTGGGCTATAATAATCTCACAAATTCTAAATAAAATTGGTGTGTACATTATCCCGGCTTTTATTAAGTTTCTAATCAATAAATTTGAATAATGAGACAAATCAAGAAACTTACATGATTGCAAGCTCTTATTCTAGGAGATGTGGGAGTTATATGATGTAACTCTTTAAGTGATAGTCTCTTTCAAATTCATGTGATGGATTTTGTAGAAATTGTGATTGATCTCTATATGTATATCACCTCACATGTTTCTCAAACTTATGCTAGTTGCACACACTACACAAGCTATTCTTTGCTAGAATTGTGTACATGATATTGTGTGTGTTTTTGGCCTGACCAACCATGTTTGAGAATTTTGGGAATTTGATGCAAAACATGTTTGCTTGTTTGTTGTTTGTTTTTGGGTATATTGAGAGAAAATTATGCTTTGGGAAATCTGGGTTGAATACATGTGTTTTTGGAAAACATCTCATCTCATACTCATGCATTTGATTTTTAAAATCTATTGCTTTAAGGAGTTTTTGATCTAAAATGTTTGGTTTTTCAAAAATATGATTTTTCCAGAATTTCGATCGATCGAAACTGATTTTCGACCGATCGAAAATGTTTTAAAATGCTCAGAAAACTCTCTGGTTGGCTCGATCGATCCAAGCTTATTTTGGATCAATCGAAGGTACTTTCGATCGATCGAATGTAATTTTCGATCAATCGAAACTCGGGATGAAAGTTTTTAAAAAGGAGCTTTTCCACGTGACTTTTCACTTTTCAAAAACTTTTTCAAACTCCTTTGTCTTCCTACCAACCGGTCAGCATATTTTTGGAGATTTTGTCGCTTTCTTCCAACTTTTTTGCTACAATCTCTCTCTCTCACAGCTGGTAAGACCTTTATACCCTTTCTTTTGCATTTATTTTCTAATTTCATGCATTATTTTCATGCATATTTGGGTATTTTCGGCATTTAGGAATTTTCTATTTTTGGGATTGTTTTTGAATGTTTCTTTCTCAAATTCTTTATGGGTTTTTGTGGGGACACCTTACCTAAGCTCTACATGTGGTTTAATTGGATTATTTTGGTGGTTTGAAGGAAATTTGAAATTCTAGGGCTTGTAATTGAGTAAATTGGGGATTTTGTTCAATTTGATTGAAATTGATGAAATTGGCTTGTTGGATTGATTAATTTGATCATTATATTGAGTTAATTGAATATTGTGTTGATCAATTTATCAATTTGTTGTGTTTTTGAAAACTAGGGTTTTTCAAATTGGGTATTTTTGATAAATATTGCTTGCTCAAGCCAATTTTATTAATTTGGATCACAATTGAACATGTCACTGCATTAGTACATGCATCATGTTATGTTCATGCTCATGCATCATATAGAATTTTTATATTCTATTTTTTTGCTGTGCTAACTTGCAGTCTGCCCTTGGTATTGTTTTTGCTCTTTTCTTTCTGTGTCTATCTTTTCCTTAGCACTATGCCTAGGAAAACTAGAGCCCATAGGACTTCTGATCCTTCTCCTTCCTTTGACACTGAGCGGTTCCCTAGTGAGTCAAACCAAGTCACCTATGAGACTTTGAACCTTAGGCGTCAGATTTGGGCTGAGCGTAGGGTTATCTTAGATGAGCTGGATCCTGAGGTGCGACGTAACTTTGAGCGTCGGGGTTGGTTACCTTTGCTCGAGTATGAGCATTCTCCTCCTCCTGCCACCCTGATTAGAGAGTTCTATTCGAACCTCTCTATTCATGTCTATGAAAACGACACCTTGGTCAAGGTGTGGTTACGTGGTGTGGAGTATCGCATTACCCCTTCGGTAGTGTCTGATGCTCTTGGGGTGCCCATTGTGGACCATCCCGTTTTTCCTTACGAGGAGTCTCCTCCCCTTGATGACGTCTTGTCATACATCACTGGGTCTTCTATCCAGTGGGGTTCTGATCCTCGGATCACTTCTGCTGAGCTGTCTAAGCTGCACTATCTTTTCTTTAGGATAGCGTGTCATTCTTTGTGGCCTATTTCGCATGTCCACACCATTCCTCTTGAGAGGTGTGTCTTTTTGTATGCTTTGGTCACTGATGCTCCTATCAGTTTTCCGCATCTGTTCCTTCGTTCTTTGAACGAGGTTCATCGATCTAGTTCTGCGGCTCATGCTTTGTTTTTTCCTGTTTTTATTCATCGGATTCTCCTTTTTCTTGGTTTTGGTGAGTATCCTGCTTCTGAGCCTGTACATGTTGTCGCTCCTATCGGTGCTACCTTTTTGAGACAAAGGGCTGCTCAACGTCGAGTTAGCTCTAAGCATTCTAGGGTAGAGCCCTCTGATGTCACTCCACCCCCTTCTTCTTCTACAGATACTCATGCAGCTGGGACTTCTTCTGATCCTGCTGTTGCTGCTGCTGCTGATGTTCCTCCACCGTTTAATGAGGTTTCTGACCTTCGTCGGACTCTTGATACTGTCGTGACCGTTCAGGCGGCTCATGGTCAGCTTTTGGTGGACATCCTTGATGAGCTACGTGCGTTACGAGCGGATTTGGCGAGCTCTCATCGATCTCCTCCACCACCTTTTGATGATGAGTGAGTGCCCTTTGGCAATTCGTCACAAAAATGGGGAGTACATAGTTCATTGTAGTTCATTGTATCTAGGAGATTTTTTTTGTGGAGATTTACATTTTAGGGGGAGTTTTTGTTTACTTGGTAGTGATACTGCGGAGCTTGTGGAGTTATTAGATTGTATCTAGATGCTTCACTGTGTATTCTCATTTTTTTTGCTCTTGTTTAGGAGATTTATTTTGTTGAGATACATTTGTATGTATATGTTTCTTATTTCACTATGCTACTACTCTGTTTATTGATTTATATTGATGATGTTATTCATGATATATGTCTTTATTTTGTGTCATGTGAAATTCAGAAATTTTTATTTATGTATTTCCTGTTTTTCTTCCACACATGCGTTTATGTGTTTGTTAAGTGTTACAGGAATATACAGGTTGCTTTCAGTCAAGCTGCTGTCTACTTTGCAACTGTTAGATAGTGGTTTAGGTTGAATTGTTAAGTGGCTATTTTTATTATAATTGGCTATTTCAATTTGTAACTTTGAGCTTTTTGTTAAGTCTGTGTTTTGTCACGGGTTGCCAAAGGGGGAGTTTGTTAGGTTCTAAAGATTAGGAACTAATGTATTTAGAACTTCAATTTGTATATTGGCAAACCATGATCAAAACAATGTTGAGTCGTGTGTTAGACTTGCTCAAAGTATGGGTCTAATTGTAAAGTTGGAATCGAGTTTTTATGCAGAAGTACTGTTCACTTTCTGTATGACTCGATCGATCGAAAATTAGACTCGATCGATCGAAAATCGTGCAGAACGTTTTTCTGCAGAAAATTCCAACTCAGCCCAAGCCCGTTTTAATGTATAGGGTTTTATGTTTTGCCCTAAGTATAAAAGGGAAAACCCTAGCCACGTTTTTAGAGTTCTGTTTTGCTGTGTTTGTGAATCTCTCTGTGAGATCTAGAGGTGTTTACCTTCACATACACTTAGGGTTTACAAACTTGAGATTTATGTCAAGAGTTGTGTAGATCGTTACAGTTGCAGAATCAAGAGAACACAAAGATATACAAGCAGGTGCGCTTGTGGATTTGCTGAAGAATTCCGGAAAGAAGGAGTCCGTGGATCTCGGAGCTATCATGGGGTCATGGTAGTAAGTTTCCTACACTTGGGTAGCAATAAGATGTTAGTGGTCTAAGTCTATTGTGTAAACTTCAATTCTTTCATAGTGGATTCAGTTTACCTTGAGGATAGCTAGGTCAAATCCTCCCCAGGTTTTTACCGGTGTGGTTTCCTGGGTCATCAGATCTTTGTGTTGTTTATTTTCCGCTGCTTTGTTATTTTTGCTTAATTGTGTTAACCTAGTTTTAATTAAATTACCTAAGTAAATCACTTGGCTAATTCTCTAGGTTAATCTGTTGGGTTTAAGGGGTCTAAAGGAACTGACAAAGATAATAATCAACATGAATAAATAATTATCTCTATTTAATTTATTTATTTTAATAAAGATAATTATCCATCAATTTTGAATAGGAAAATTTATCTTTATTTTATTTCATTTATTTAAATAAAAATAATTATCCACAAACTTTGAATAGTGGATTTATCTTTATCTTATGGGCCAAGTGACATGTGGCAAATTTCAATATGCCAATGTAATATCCATTTGGATGACACATGTCATCATTTGATTTAATTAATTTAATGACATTAATTTAAATTTTGACACCAAATTTTGATGTGGCATTTTATGATTGACTTAAAATTTTGCGTCCTACAAATGCCCCCTCGAGACTTGATTATGTCCACAATTTTAAGTGTGGAAAGTGATCAAGTCTCGATAAATTGCATGGTTTGATGCAATTAATTTTAGCACCTTTCATATAGACATACCACTTTTTTTTTATATCACAATGATCCAATGATCCCACTATTGGTTCACTGCCCAAGTAGAGATTGTATAATGTAATAGTAGCCACGTTCAAATCCATTGGCTGAGGCATTAATGCATGAAAGAATCCACCCATATAATACATGCAAGGCTCCACCATGCAAGAAGCCACGTTTTTTTTTCCTAGTCCAAGCTGAAGAAGAATTCCCTTCCCCTAAGAAGATAACCTTAAGAAGGAATCGATCTCCTAGCCAAAGTGGTCTTTGATTAGATAGGTAGTAATTAAACAAATAACCTGAGAATGCTTGATATCAATGTCCCAACTATATAAGGACTGAAACTCCATCTTTAGGACAAACCCCAATTTGCTTGTGTTAGGTTCTAAGAATTAGGAACTAATGTATTAGAACTTCAATTTGTAATATTGGCAAACCATGATCAAAACATTCTTTAAGTTGTGTGTTAGAATTGCTCAAAGTATGGCTTTTTATGTAAAGTTGGAATCGAGTTGACTGCAGAATTACTGTGCACTTTCTGCCTGACTCGATCGATCGAGAATTAGACTCGATCGATCGAAAATTGTGTAGAACATTTTTCTGCAGAATTTTTCCAACTCAGCCCTAGCCCATTTAATGTATAGGTTTTTATGTTTTGCCTTAAGTATATAAGGGAAAACCCTAGCCATGTTTTTAGAGTTCTGAATGCTGTGTTTGTGAATCTATTTGTTAGATCTAGAGGTGTTTACCTTCACATACACTTAGGGTTTCCAAACTCAAGATTCATGTCAAGAGATTGGTAAATCATACAGTTGCAGAATCAAAAGAGCTTCAAGATATACAAGCAGGTGTTGCTTGTGCTATGCTGAAGAATTCAAGGAAAGAAGGAGTCCGTGGATCTTGGAGCTGTCACGTGGTCGTGGTAGTAAGTTTCCTACAGACAGGTAGCAATAGGATGTTAGTGGTCTAAGTCTTATTGTGTAAATTTCGATTCTTTCATAGTGAATTCGTTTTACCTTGAGGATAGCTAGGTTAAATCCTCCCCAGGTTTTTTACCGGTTTGGTTTTCTTGGGTCATCATATCATGTGTTCTTTATTTTTCCGCACTTATACATGATTTGATATATTTGTCTTAACCTAGATTTGTTTAAATTACCTAAGTTAATCACTTGGCTAATTCTCTAGGTTAATCTGTTGGGTTTAAGGGGTCTAAACAAACTTACATCTTGTTTAATTGCAATGATGATTCTTTGTGCTTTCTTAAGCATAACAGACAGGAGTTAGTGTCCGTTGCAACTTAAAATTTTTAGAATTTAATTCCTAGCAGAACAAAGGGACTCAAACTGCTTTATTCATTCCATCAGGTACAAGAATTTTTCTTTATTTTGACTTCTTAACCTGGCCAACCTAGTCTTGACTGGATGAGTTTTAGTTGCAATTAAACTCTCTCTGACCAGCACTATAAAAGGGGAGCTCTAGCCGCACACAATTTACAATTTTCCTCGCATAGCGCATAAGTTTAGTAATCTCAAGAAAACTTCTTGAAGAAGGCATAAGATTTTTTTTTTCTTCTTTCTTAGTCAGGTAGCAAGGCATGATCTCTTCTTTTTTTATTTTATTATAACCTCGTATATTTTTTTTGTAAACTGTGCTCATGACTCTTTTTCTTCTTGTAGTATCCGGCCTCACAATTCTCATTGTTTCTAAAGCCCATCGCAACTGTGTTAAATTTTACACAAGCTCGATTATGGAACTTCCTCTTCGAGAGGTACATTCTTGTACTCAATTTTTTTTTTTTTTTTATATGCAATATTTTCTTCTGTATGTTGTGATTTTCTCTTGATATACATACTTGATTTGTGGTACTTGGGTTATCCATCTCTCTCAAGTGTGTAATAATTTTTTTTTGAAAGAAAATACTTGAGATGAGGGACTTGGTTTATCAATCTCACTCAAGTATTAAGATTTGAAAGTACTCACTTGAGATGTGGGATTTGGGTTATCCATCTCTCTCAAGTGTGTAATTAAATTTTTTTTTTTTTTTTGAAAGAAGATACTTGAGATGCGAGACTTGGTTTATCCATCTCTCTTAAGTATTAAGATTTGAAAGTATTCACTTGAGATGCAGGACTTGGGTTATCCATCTCTCTCAAGTGTGTAATTAATTTTTTTTTTTTTGAAAGAAAATACTTGAGATGCGGGACTTGGTTTATACATCTCTCTCAAGTATTAAGATTTGAAAGTACTCACTTGAGATGCGGGACTTGAGTTATACATCTCTTTCAAGTGTGTAATTTTTTTTTTTTTTGAAAGAAAATACTTGAGATGCAGAACTTGATTTATCCATCTCTCTTAAATATTAAGATTTGAAAGTACTCACTTGAGATGCGGGACTTGGGTTATCCCTCTCTCTCAAGTATTAAGATTTGAAAGTACTCACTTGAGATGTGGGACTTGGGTTATCCATCTCTCTCAAATGTGTAATTTTTTTTTTTTTTGAAAGAAAATAGTTGAGATGTGGGACTTGGTTTATCCATCTCTTTCAAGTATTAAAATTTGAAAGTACTCACTTGAGATGTGGGACTTGGGTTATCCATCTCTCTCAAGTGTGTAGAATTTTTTTTTTTTTTGGAAAGAAAATACTTGAGATGCGGGGCTTGGTTTATCCATCTCTCTCAAGTATTAAGATTTGAAAGTGCTCACTTTAGATGCGGGACTTGGGTTATCCATCTCTCTCAAGTGTGTAATTTTTTTTTTTTTTTTTTGAAAGAAAATACTTGAGATGCGGGACTTGGTTTATCCATCTCTCTCAAGTATTAAGATTTGAAAGTACTCACTTGAGATGCGGGACTTGGGTTATCCATCTCTCTCAAGTGTGTAATTTTTTGTTTCTTTTTAGAAATAATTGTGAACACTGACTTTTGCTTCTTTTCCTCCCTTTTTAGTGTGTCCAAGCCTTTTCCTTTGAAGATTCGTATATTGGCAACGAACTGGCCCTATTCATTTATTCGGAGAAAGACAACAAAAACGCGAAGCCTTTGACTCTATAGAATGATTAGTGCCACAAATAAAGTCCAAGCAGGTTGAAGAGGATGACATCATAGAAACTCTGCAAGATCAACTTGAAAGCATTAAGTCAACTACTGTGCTTGAAGACCAAGACGTGGAGGCCTTGAAGAAGATACAAAGCACCTTAGAGAGCAAGCATTCCAATTTGAAGAACTTGAAGTGGATTCCTTGACCGTACTTTTTTCTTTTTCTTTTTTTAGAAGAATTTTGCAATGCATAGGATTTAGTCATGATGTAGTTTGGAATTTTTCTTCAATATGATTGAACTTCTTAGTCACTACTCTCCCTCTTTTTTTTTTTTTTTCTTTTTTTCTTTTTTGACATGTTTGTTCAATTTGTAGCATGTAATTGAACTTCTTAGTTAAAAACTAATTGCCCAATTTGAAGCATGTAATTGAACTTCTTAGTTACAAACTAATTGATCAATTTGAAATATGTAATTGAACTTTTTAGTTAAAAACTAATTGCTCAATTTGTAACATGTAATTGAACTTTTTAGTTAAAAACTAATTGCTCAAAGATTTTTTTAACAGGCAACTAAACTTAGTATAGATTACCAAGCTCCTTATGTATCCCTTGAAAGGGTTCAAAGCCATCACATAATTCAAAGGGCTTTTGTTTTAACATGTGACTGAACTTAGTATGAAATACCAAGCTGCCTACGTATCCCTTGAGAGGGATCAAGTCACCACTTAGTTCAAAATGGATTTTCAAAATGGAGAATTTTTTTGAAGATATGACTGAACTCAGTAAGTGATACCAAGCTGCCTACGTACCCAAAAAAGGGGATCAAGTCAACAGGTAGTTCAAGAGGTTAGAGTTTTTTTTTTTTTTTTTTTTTTTGCCCTAACATTTGCCTAGGTCGCCTCATAAAAAGGTTTTCAACCTAGCGGGCTTTTTTTTATTATTTATTTATTTTGGTGCCCTAACTTTTGCCTAGGCCGCCTTATAAAAAGGTTTTCAACCTAGCAGGCTTTTTTTTTTTTTTTTTTTTTTTTTTTTGCCCTAACTTTTGTGTAGACTGCCTTATAAAAAGGTATTCAACCTAGTAGGCTCTTTTTCTTTTTCTTTTTTTTTTCTTTTTTTTTTTTGTGCCCCAACTTTTGTGTAGGCCGCCTTATAAAAAGGTTTTCAACCTAGTAGGCTCTTTTTTTTTTTTTTTTTTTTTAACACTTTCAAAAGTAATGGGAGAACATCATGTACTTTTTGAGTGTTGAAGTAGGTAGTTTTAGGCTCTTACTAAGGAGCATTTCAAATTTCAAGCATAGTAACGTTTCAAGAATTTTCCATTGATGGGGCCAATTCTCAAACCATCTTCAGCAACCAACTTGTATGCGCCATTTGTATAAGCTTCTTGAACAACATATGGTCCATCCCATTTTGACACAAACTTATTCTTGGTGCGATGAGTGATGATGATGGGTCTTCGCACAGCAAGAACCAAGTCTCCAACTTGTAAAGATCAAGGACAAACCTTCTCGTTAAAAGTCCTAAAAATGCGAGCTTGATAACACTCAAGGCGTTGTTGTGCCTCAAGCCTTTTTTCATTCAAAGCTTCCAATTATTTAAGTCGTAGATGAACATTGTCCTCATTAGAGAGGCCTTCTTGAATGGCAATTCTTCTTAAGGGGATTTGGGTTCAAGTGGTAAAACAGCTTCTACCCTATAAACAAGAGAGTAGGGTGTACCTTGAGTAGGTGTTCGGTATGTCATGCAATACCCACAAAGCTTCTTCAACTCTTTCATGCCAATCTCTTTTTGACTTCCTTAAAATTTTCTTGAGAAGATTGCATAGAGTTTTGTTAAAAGCTTTTGCAAGACCATTAGCTGAAGCATTATACATTGAGGAGTTATGTTACTTAAAACCAAAGTCATTGCAAAACTTGTCTATCGACTTGTTGTAGAATTCTTTCCCATTATCAGTGATTATGTAATGAGGCAAACCATATCTGAAGATGATGTTTCTTTTGATGAAGTTCACAACAGTTTCTTTCTTCACTTCTCGAAATACAGCAGCTTCAGCCCATTTGGGAAAATAATCTGTTGCAGTTAGGATATATGAATGTGTTAGAAGTTTAGACCCCTTAAACCCAAATAGATTAACCTAGATATTTAGCCAAGTGATTAATTTAGGTAAATTAAGCAATTCTAGGTTAACACAAATATATCATATCATGCAACAATGCGGAAAATAAACAACACATGATATGATGACCCAGGAAACCAAACCGGTAAAAACCTGGGGAGGATTTAACTTAGCTATCCTCAAGGTAAAAAGGAATTCACTATGAAAGAATTGAAATTTACACAACAGCGACTTAGACCGCTAACATCCTATTGCTACCTCGAGTAGGAAACTTACTATCACGACCACGTGACAGCTCCGAGTCCACGGACTACTTCTTTCCTTGAATTCTCAACAAAGCAAAAGCACACCTGCTTGTATACCTTGAAGCTCTTGATTTTGCAACTGTGTGATTACCAAGCTCTTGACATCAATATTGAGATTGGAAACCCTAAGTGTATGTGAAGGTAAACACCTCTAGATCTCACAAATAAGATTCACAAACATAATATTCAGAACTCTAAAAACGTGGCTAGGGTTTTCCCTTTTATACTTAGGGCAAAACATAAAAACCTACACATTAAATGGACTAGGGCTGAGTTGGAAATTCTGCAAAAAAAACATTCTGCACGACTTTCAATCAGTTGAGTCTAATTCTCGATCGATCGAGCTAGGCAGAAATGCATAGTAAATTCTGCAGTAACTCGATTCCAACTTTACATGAAAACTCCATACTTTGAGCAAGTCTAAACAAGACTAAAACCATTTTGATCATGATTAGCCAACATTACAAAATGAAGTTCTAATACATTAGTTCCTAATTCTTAGAACCTAATAGAATGCCTACCAGAGGACTTCGGAGTCAATGGTCCAACCACATCTAATCCCCAAGCATCGAATGGCCATGAAGCTACAGTATAAGGCTTGTGATCAGCTACTATCTTTTTTACTTGTCCATCTTGGAAATATTTAAGGTAATGGTGATACGTAGATAGCACAACACCATACTTATGCAACCATGGTCTTCCAATAAACAGTTTGTAGATGGTCTTGGCATCAATGACATGGAAGAGTGCACTTGATTCCATTTCACCTATAAGCATTTGAAGCCTAATCTTCCCAATGGCTCTTTGTCCACCTTGATTAAAGCCTTGAATTATCAATTTTCTGGAAAGTGGTTCATCTAAGGAGATTCCAAGTTCTTTCAATATTTTGAGAAGGAGGATATTGACTGCAGATCCACCATCAATAAGGATACGATTGACTTCTTGTTCTCAAATGTAGCCAGCCACAAATAAGGGACGATTATGAATCTTGAATCCCAACAAACGATCGTCATCAGTGAAAATGATTGAAGAACAATATGCTCTATACATAATAGGTCGCTCTGTTTCTTCGTCACTATCTGAAGAGTCTTCTTCACCACTTACTTGATAACATGTAAGAGATGAAAAGATATAATCCTCGGGAATTGGCACCGGGGAGAAAGGTACTTTCACCTTAATAGGCTCAAATGAACCAAATTGAATGATGAAAGAAGTAAAAGTAGTTGTTGAGGCTACCATGGCTAGATTGGCAATTGCAACTTCATCATCAAACATGATCTTTCCTTGATGAGCTAGCTCCATGATTTTATTTTTCAACACAAAGCATTGCTCAATGGGGTGACCTATGAGGCGATGATACTTGCAATACTTGAGATCATTTATTTAGTCAGCCTCTTCAGGACATTTCATCTCCGGTAGCTCAATCAACTTCAACTCAAGTAGAAGATCCAACATGTTGGAGATATCAAAATCAGGGAATGGATATTGCTTTTCTTGAATCTCTTGTAACGTTGGTCTTCTTCTTCTCTTATATTGAGTGAGAATAGACGTCTGTTCTTTCATCTTGGGCTTAACTAGAACTTTGAGTAGAGGGGTAGTAGTTACAATCAAAGACTGCTTGTTTTCTGGTTTAGGAGCTAATTTGCCCCCTTTGTGAGTATCTTATCTCTCTCACATTGTGGGGTTCTTGAACAGGCGGGCCTTGGTGACCATTGGAAGCAATACTAATCTCCATGTCTTCTTCAAATGTTTTAGGCTTTATTCCTTGAAGGATATAGCTTATTGCCTAATTCATTCCTTGAACACACATCTCAATTGCGGACACCTCAGATAATTGATCCTTGCAGTTAAAACTAAGGTTTCTCCATTGCTGAATGTAATCAATGACAGGCTCTTCTTTCCACTACTTTAAATTGGTGAGTTCTATCATGCTAACAGTACGTCGAGCACTGTAGAAACGGTTTAGGAATTCTTTTTCCATTTGATTCCAACTATTAATAGAGCCAGGCGTTAGATCAGTATACCAATCAAACGCATTTCCTTTTAAAGAGCGAATGAATTGGTTGACCATGAGATCCCCATAAGTACCAGCATTGTTACAAGTTTCCATGAAATGAGCTACATGCTACCTTGGATTGCCTTTACCTTCAAATTGTTGAAACTTTGGTGGTTGATAGTTTTGAGGCATCCTCAAGAGAGCTATCCTTTGAGTGTATGGTTTGGCATAGGCAATGGACGATTGATTTCCACCCCCAACTTAGTCTTTGATAGCTTCCTTGATTAACTCCTTGAGCTGGTCAGGAGAGATAGACCCATCTGCAGAGAGTTTGAGATCCTTTGTTAAACTCTCGGGTTTGTCATTATGGGTTTGTTTTGATTGAAAGCTTTCATCTTCACGATTCGTTCCTGGTGTATTCCCCATCTTATCCATCAAGTTACTATGTGTCTCTCAATGCTTCCTTCTCTTTTATGGACTTCATTAGCTCTTCTAAAGTTTGGGCTATAGTCGAGACTAGTTCCTCCAAAGATGTTGTGTTAGTCATCATGACTGGCATGGCAAACGAACTAATAGAGTGAGAGGATTCCCTAAGCTTGGAAGTAGGGATATTTTCTAAAAAAGAGAATTCAAAGCCATCAAGTGATTCTTCATCTTCTTCAACAATTAGAGCTTCTTGTGTAGGTTCTGGTGACAAAGCTAGTTGAGACAACATTTCTGTGACTCCTCGGTTTTAGAAGTGTTGAAAACAGATGAGGATTGGGGTATGGGTGTTGTTTGAGCATAGACTTCTGCAAGAGGTTTTATCCTTCCCCCTGTCATGGGTCTAGTATAGGGAATATCAGAGTTTGAATCAAGTGTAGGATTAGCTTCACTTGTTCCAAAAAGAAGGTTGTCGATTTGAGTCTTCTTTGAAGCCATATGGCTTCAAAGGATGTGACAAGTTGATGAAGAAGAGATGAGAGGTAGAGATGGTCCCACCGAGCGTGCCAAAAATTTGTAAACACAAAATTTTTCTCAATTGTGAAAAATCAAACAACTGAAAAGAAATATGGTTTGAAAATATAAATTTGTATCGATGAATAATGAGTACAATCTCTATTTCAATTCTTTTACAAAAGAATACCCTTTGATTCTATCTTCTTTGAACTTGACTCAAACAAGAAATTTTCTTGACTTTGGATGGGATACGGATTGAACGGTCTTCACAAAAAATCTATAGCTTTGAGCTTATTAGAGATTTATTTTTCTTCAAGCCTTTGAATGTGAAGACTTTTAGGTTAAAGTTCTTCGAGGCTTTTAGAGGCTTGATCCGTTAAGCTTCAAGGATTTGAGGTTTGTTGAAGTTTATGGGGGCTTTTTATAGCTTAATTCCAATAGAACTTCAAAAAACTTATTTGAATGTTCATCGTATGTTCTTGAGGCAGAATTTCTCCAGAGCTTCGACGTCTTCAAAAAATTCTCCTCAGATGAGAGGGGATGCCCTTTATTTATAGTGGTTTCAAAGGATAAACTCCCCTTTGAATTAATATGCTTGAAAATATGTAGTAGGCTCTTGATTGGCCTAAATTTTTCTTAGAGATAATTATTCTTATTTATCTATTTTGGTAAATATCACATGTTGATAAAGATAATAATCAACAAGGATAAATAATTATCTCTATTTAATTTATTTATTTTAATAAAGAAAATTATCCATCAATTTTGAATAGAAAAATAATCTTTATTTTATTTCATTTATTTTAATAAAAATAGTTATCCACAAACTTTGAATAGTGGATTTATCTTTATCTTGTGGGCCAAGTGACATGTGGCAAATTTCAATATGCCAATGTTATATCCATTTGGATGACACATGTCATCATTTGATTTAATTAATTTAATGACATTAATTTAAATTTTGTCACCAAATTTTGATGTGGCATTTTATGATTGGCTTAAAATTTTGCCTCCTACAGCGTACTTTTCAAAATGCATAGTTACTCCCATCAAAGAAGGGAGATGCATTAAGGGGTTGAGACCTATCCATCCTAGGGGTCAAGGATCATGCTAAGGATATAGAAATCTGACAAGGTGTACTCTCTCTGATACCAATTGAAAACTCACTAAGTGTATAAAACACTTGTGGATCTTTAGACTCCCAAATACAAATTTTCCAATACAAGCTTATATTCAAACTATATATGTGTGGAGTATGAAATATAAGCAATACCCAAATTAGCAAACTACTCTAAGCCATTAATTAATCACAACCAACAAAAATTAAAAGCTAAGAGTAAGGGAAAGGGAAAGAGAGATGCCAACACAAGATAACACCGGCACATGTTATCGAAGAGGAAACCAAAGAACTCAGCGAAAAACCTTTCCGCCGCCCTCCAAGTGGTAAATGATCCACTAGAAAATCAATTGGGGTACATGGATGGCAGTAAACCCTCCAAGCCTAATCTACTCAATGCACCTAAGCTCTCTAAGCTTCTTGCTCCAACAAGGTTACGTCGAACTGTTTCTTCTCTAGCGTTCCAGATCCTATAATTATCCCATTGTATCAACCAATATAAATTGGTTCTCCCTTGAACTACTTCCCAAACACCAAGAACCTTCTTACTATTCTGAATTTGGTGAGATAAGGATTTGGTTTATAATCCTTTCATGCATATGACAATAGAGAGGGTAAGAGTAGAAGAATTTGGAGAATCAAGTGTACAAGATTATAAATGAATCACCTAAGCCCTAATGCACCTAAGCCCTTCAAGTTTCTTGCTTCAACAAGGTTACACCGAACCGTGTCTTCCCTAGCTTTCCAGATCCCGCAATTAGCCCGTTGCATCAACCAATATGAATTGGTTCTCTCTTAAACTGCTTCCCAAACACCAAGAACCTTCTCCCTATTTTGAATTTGGTGAGATAAGGATTTGGTTTATAATCCTCTCATGGGTATGACAATGGAGAGGATGGGAGTAGTGGAATTTGAAGAATAAAGTGTATAAGATTATGAATGAATCAATCTTATTTTTCTCTAGAGTTTCTCTCTCAAAATTCTCTCTAGAAGCTCTCTCTCTCTCTTCTGTTTACATTTCATGGGTATAAGGGTATTTGTAGTAGGGTATGAGATGGAATGTGAAAGGTCATTATGTCTACCTTCAACATCCCCTCCAAAATTTGTGTGAACCTTGACTCCACTTCTAGAAGGTTTTGGTGGAAACCTAAAGCCTCAGAGGGTAGATTCATCGCTTGGAAGGCTTGGGACAAATTATGTCTCCCCAAGTGTCAAGGAGGCCTCGGTTTCAAGAAAGCAAAAGAGTTCAACTCTGCACTGCTTTCTAAGCTAGCTTGGATGGTCGCATCCGAAAGGAAAAGCATATGTATGGACATCTTAAGGGCAAAATACAAGGTGAATCATGATTGGCTGCACAGTGACCCCTACAAGTCAGCATCCCCAACTTGGAGAGCCATAGAAAATACCAAAAAGTTGATTGTAAAAGGAGCTTGTTATCTAATTGGTGATGGTTCTTCCATTAATGTTTGGTCTGATCCTTGGGTTCCTACTCTCCAAGGCTTCAAACCAACGCCTAAGGATGAGCATCATAACCGAATTCCCCTTACAGTATCACAACTCTTCAATGCATCATCTTACTGCTGGAATTCTAGGCTCATTTTGGAGATGTTCGACACAGCCTCAGCTCGTGCCATCCTGTCATTACCTCTTCCTCGTATCCCCAAGCAAGATAAGCTTATTTGGATTCCAGACGCCAAGGGTCAGTTCTCCATCAAATCTGCCTATAGGACTGTAGTTGAGCATGGTTCTTGTCCTAATCAGCCTGTGCCTTGGATGAAACTTTGGAAGGCTAGGTTGCCGGAGAGAATCAAATTGCTTCTCTGGAGGATTGGAGCTAGCTGCCTCCCCACCAAAGAAAATTTAATCACTAGGTTGATTCACATTGACTCCACATGCACCTTATGTAAGAGCTTTAGCGAGTCCTGCATGCATCTCTTCTTTGAATGTCCCATCGCCAGAGCAATATGGTTTTCGGCTTGCTAGGGATATCGTGCTGACATCAGTAGTCTTCAAATCGAGGAAGATCTTATCCGCCTAATATTGGAGCCTCCATGCTCATCACTTCCTGCTAGTGAGCAATGGCTAGCCTCCTTAAATATGGCCTTAGTAGTGGATGAGATTTGGAGCCTAAGGAACCAGGTTTTATACCAAGAAGCTCAAGTCGATATACCCAAGTCAACCCAATCTGTGCAGCACAAATTCCTTGAGTATTCGAAGCTCCTCGTTGGCAAGCAGCCTAACGTCGCTCTAGCATGTCCCACAACTTGGTCTCCCCCTCCCTTAGGCTGGATTAAGGTCAATGTAGACGTGGCAATTTCTAACTCTCACGCTGCTCTTGGAGTCATTCCTAGGAACCACAAGTGAGATGTTATTAAAGCATGGGGTAGGTGCATTCCCATCTGCTCTTCACTTCAAGCTGAAGCTGCTGCCCTCCTTTGGGCAGTTGAGCTAGCTAGCCGAGAGTAGTGGCTTCAAGTGATCTTTGAAGGAGACGCTAAAGCCTATCTTGACCCCCTATCTTCACCTACTTCCACCCCGACCTGGAGTATCAGTACCTATATCAGCAACATCTTTCATTTTTCTGCTTGTTTTCCTTTTGTTAAGTTTTGTTAGGTTAGGAGGTTATGTAATGCTGCAGCTCATGAGGTTGCTAAATTTTCTTTAACCTCCCTTCAGTCCTTTTCTTTCTGTTCTGGTAATATTCCGCCAGTTATAGAGTCTGTTTGTAAGGCGGATTACCCACCCTTTGTTTCTTTTGATGTTTAATGCTATTGAAGTTTATCAAAAAAAAGGTCATTTTTCAGCAAAACAGAGTACACTAGTGTTAGGTTCTAAGAATTAGGAACTAATGTATTAGAACTTCAATTTGTATGTTGGCAAACCATGATCAAAACAATGTTTAGTCTTGTGTTAGACTTGCTCAAAGTATGGGTCTTAATGTAAAGTTGGAATCGAGTTGTTTTGCAGAATTACTGTTAACTTTCTGCCAGACTCGATCGATCGAAAATTAGGCTCGATCGATCGAAAATCGGGCAGATCGTTTTTCTGCAGAATTTTCCAACTCAGCCCTAGTCCATTTAATGTATAGGGTTTTATGTTTTGCTCTAAGTATATAAGGGAAAACCCTAGCCACGTTTTTAGAGTTCTGAATGCTGTGTTTGTGAATCTCATTGTGAGATCTAGAGGTGTTTAGCTTCACATACACTTAGGGTTTACAAACTCGAGACTTATGTCTAGAGCTTGATAAATCAATACAGTTGCAGAATCAAAAGAGCACAAAGATATACAAGCAGGTGCGCTTGTGGATTTGCTGAAGAATTCAAGAAAGAAGGAGTCCGTGGATCTCGGAGCTATCATGGGGTCATGGTAGTAAGTTTCCTACACTTGGGTAGCAATAAGATGTTAGTGGTCTAAGTCTTGTTGTGTAAACTTCGATTCTTTCATAGTGGATTCAGTTTACCTTGAGGATAGCTAGGTCAAATCCTCCCCAGGTTTTTACCGGTGTGGTTTCCTGGGTCATCATATCTTTGTGTTATTTAATTTCCGTTGCTTTGTTGTTTTTGCTTATTTGTGTTAACCTAGATTTAATTAAATTACCTAAGTTAATCACTTGGCTAATTCACTAGGTTAATCTGTTGGGTTTAAGGGGTCTAAACGAACTAACAAGTGGTATCAAAGCGGGTAGCTTTTGTTTTGATCCTTTGATCTTTTAGCTGATCCTTGACCCCTGTTGTCATGGAACACGGACACTCTCTTGTTGTTCCACCTCACTTTGATGAAAACAACTATGCTTATTGGAAAGTAAGGATGAAAGCATTCCTGAAATCCATTGATGAGAGAGTTTGGAATTCCGTTGAGTACGGATGGGAGAAGCCCACTACTCCTGTGAGTGAGTGGCAAACTTCTCAAAAGGAGGCAGTCGCTTTTAATAGCAAAGCTATGAATGCTATTTTTAATGCTGTTTCCATGGAGGAATTTAAGAGAATCTCTAATGTTGAGGTTGCTCATACTGCTTGGAATATCCTCCAGACTGTGCATGAAGGCACAAAGGTAGTTAAGATAAATAAATTGCAGCAATTAACTACTAGATTTGAAAGCATTAGAATGAATGACGATGAATCTTTTGATGAATTCTATGCTAAATTGAATGATATTGTTAATTCTGCTTATAATTTAAGTGAAATCTATGATCAACCTAAAATTGTTAGGAAGATTCATAAATCTTTGACTGAGGATTTTAGACCCAAAGTGACTGCCATCACTGAGAGCAAGGATGTGGACTCCATCCCTGTTGAAGAACTTATAGGATCTCTTCAGTCCTATGAGTTAGACCTCCCTAAGACTAACAAATCCAAATCTGTGGCTCTTAAGTCTGTTGATGATGTTGAGGATGGTGGATTTGATGATGAACTCTCTGCTACAGAGATTGCCTATCTTGCCAAAAACTTTAGAAACTTTCTTAGGAACAATAACAGAAGGGCAAGAGGCAAGAACACTGTTGAACCTAGAAATTTTAGGAAGAATGATCCCACTAAGGTCAATAACATTGAAAAACCTAAGGAGAAAATAAGTCAGCTTCCTAATAATTCTTTGGGACAACAATGTTATGGTTGTCAAGGGTATGGTCATTTAAAATCTGAATGTCCCACATACTTGAGGTCTAAGGGTAAAGCTATGGTTGTAACCCTTAGTGATGATGAAGTTTCCGATAGTGAATCCGCTAGTGATGAGGATGGAAACTTCATTGCTTTCACTGCTACTACGGTAGTTAATGAAAGCATGTCTGTTGAAGAGAACCCTTCTGATGGGGAACTCTCTGAGGATGCAGATTTACAGGAAGCCTACAATAAACTTTGCAAAGTTGCTGCAAAGGTTGCCATGAATGTTGAGTTAGGCTTGAAGAAAATTGTATCTCTTGAACTTGAAAAGAAAAATTTACTTGTGAAATTGTTTGATGCAAATGAGCTTTTGAATAATGTGAAAACTGAGAACATGCTTTTACTTGATAAAGTTAAATGTTTGGAACTTGATTTATCTGTTGCTAGAGAACAAACTAATAGGTCTGCAAGCTCCAAACTTGATCACATGCTGAGCATTCAAAAGTCTCCTTCTGATAAAACTGGTTTAGGCTTTGAGGAAAATATTTCTGTGCTTGAATCTTCTTCCACTAAATTTGTTCCCTCTTCTGAACCTCCAAAGAGTGAGATTGTCAAACCCTTGGTGAGTGAACCTGTCAAGCCTATAGATGTTACTCCACCTAGAAAGATTAGGGTTGATCTTCAAGCTTCTCATTCTAGAGCTTCTACTTCTACTAAGGGCAAATTGCATGATAAGCCTGCATGGGTTTGCCATTTTTGTGGAAAACCTGGACACGTTCGTCCAAATTGTTTTAAATTGCAAGCTGCGAAGCGAGCAAATAAAACTAAAGTACCTGTGCCTCAAGCACATGATCCTATGGTACTTATTGGAGAATTGGTAAAGGCGTTAAACCTTTATTCCAATCCTGGAGTTGCTCAAAATTCTAAAGTAAATCATAACTCCAATGCAAGAGTTGCATCTAAAAAGTTTTGGATGCAAAAGGCTCAATCTAATTGAGTCTGTCTGACATGGTCCTTGTGCTTCATTGCTCTATCTTTGGTGACCTCTGTTTCTAGGATTTGCATTGCATTACATTCATGCATTTCATTCTAGGATGTTTGTTTCTTTGATTTAAAAAATTAAAAAAAAAATAATAAAAAATTTTTTTTTTGCAAATTGTGTTTTTGCTATTTTTTCTTGAATTTGAAGACAAGGTTGGTCAATCAAATTTTACATGTCATATGTATGTACCTTGTTTATCTTTGATGAGCTTATTTTATTGCACTTTACTAGCTGAAGTCTTTGTTGTGCATGTTGTGTGGGAAGATGCTATATTTGTTGATCACATGATCTTGATCTTGAAGTCTTATGTCTTTGATTGTTGGACTTGAACTTATTGAGAAAGGCATAAATAACCATCTCACCACTGTTTATTAGCCAATCATGAACACCTTAGTGCATATCGTAAGATTTAGTGCTCGAGAAAGTGTAGCACATGCACAAAAAGAACATAAGGTGTAGCCTCTAATTAAAATTGGTGTGTACATTATTGGGCTATAATAATCTCACAAATTCAAATAAAATTGGTGTGTACATTATCCCGGCTATATTATTAAGTTTCTAATCAATTAAATTGAATAATGAGGCAAATCAAGAAACTTACATGATTGCAAGCTTTTATTCTAGGAGATGTGGAAGTTATAGGATGTAACTCTTTGAGTAATAGTCTCTTTCAAATTCATGTGATGGATTTTGTAGAAATTGTGATTGATCAATATGTGCATATCACCTCACATGTTTCTCAAGCTTATGCTAGTTGCACACACTACACAAGTTATTCTTTGCTAAACTGTGTACATGTTTGTGTGTGTTCTTTGGCCTGACCAACTGAGTTTGAGAATTTCTGGAACTTGATGCAGAACATGTTTGCTTGTTTGATTTTTTTTTTTTTTGGGGTTTTTGAAAGAAAATTTTGATTTGAGATATCTGGGTTGAATTCATATGTTTTTGGAAAACATTTCATCTTATACTCATGCATTTTTCTCATAAAATCTGATGCTTTGAGAAGTGACTGCACTGAAATTGGTGTGTTTTTCAAAAATTAATTTTTCCAGAATTTTGATCGATCGAAACTGTTTTTCGACCGATCGAAAATGTTTCAAAATCAGTATAAAAGTTTCTGGTTGACTCGATCGATCCAAGTTGAATTTGGATCAATCGAAGGTATTTTCGATCGATCGAATGTAATTTTCGATCAATCGAAAATCGTGTTGGCTGTTTTTAAAAAGGGAAGTTTTTCACGTGACTGTTCACTTTTTCAAAATCTTTTCAAAGACTTTTTCCCTCCCTACCAACCGATCAATCACTTTTTGCTGGATTTTGTCGTCTTGCTCCGTTCTTTTTGCACCAAATCACTCCTTCAAGGCCGGTAAGACCTTTTTGCCCCTCCCTTTGCATTTATTTTCAAGATTCATGCATTTTTCTTGCATTTTATGGGTATTTTCGGCATTTAGGATTTTTGTCTTTTTGGGCTTGATTTTGGCTCTTTTTCTTTAAAATTTTTCATGGGTTTTTGTGGGGACAGTGTATTCAAACACTCCATATGGTTTAATTTGATTATTTTTGTGGTTTGTGGAAAATTTGAAATTCTAGGGCTTGAAATTGGGAAAATTTGAGGTTTTGTTCAATTTGATTGAAATTGATGAAATTGGCTTGTTGGATTGATAAATTTGATCACTTTATTGTGCCAATTAACTGTTGTGTTGATCAATTTATCGATTTGTTGTGTTTTGAAACTTTAGGGTTTTTCAAATTGGGTATTTTCGATACATATTACATGCTCAAGCCAATTTTGTAAATTTGGATCATACTTGAACTTGTTACTGCATTAGTACATGCATCATTTGGTGTTCATGCTCATGCATCATATAGATTTGCTATTTTTCTATATTTTATGCTGTGCTAACTTGCAGTCTGCCCTTGGTTTTTGGTTTTTGCTCTTCTTTTTCTGTGTCTCTCCTTATTCCTTAGCACCATGCCTAGGAAAACTAGAGCCCGTAGGACTTTTGACCCTTCACCTTCTTTCGATAGTGATCAGTTTCCTAGTGCCCAGAACCAAGAGACCTATGAGACCCTTAATCTTAGGCGTCAAATTTGGGGTGAGCGTAAAGTCATCTTAGATGAGGTTGATCCTGAGGTGAGACGGAACTTTGAGCGTCGGGGTTGGTTACCTCTACTTGATTTTGAGCGTCCTCCTCCTGCTTCTTTGATTAGAGAGTTCTATTCGAATCTCTCTATCCATGTTTACGATAACGACACCTTGGTAAAGGTGTGGTTACGTGGTGTGGAGTATCGCATTACCCCTCGGGTAGTGTCTGATGCTCTTGGGGTGCCCATTGTTGACCATCCCGTTTTTCCCTATGAGGAGTCTCCTCCTCTAGATGATGTCTTGCCATACATCACTGGGTCTTCTATCCAGTGGGGTTCTGATCCTCGGATCACTTCTGCTGAGCTTTCCGAGCTTCACTATCTTTTCTTTTGGATAGCGTGTCATTCTTTGTGGCCTATTTCTCATGTCCACACCATCCCTCTTGAGCGATGTATCTTTTTGTATGCGCTAGTCACTGATGCTCCTATCAGTTTTCCTCATTTGTTCCTTCGTTCTTTGAACGAGGTTCATCGATCTAGCTCTACGACTCATGCGTTATTCTTTCCTATTTTCATTCATAGGATTCTCCTTCATCTAGGTCTAGATGATTTTCCTGTTTCTGAGCCTGTTCATATTATTGCTCCTATTGGTGCTACCTTTTTGAGGCAAATAGTTGCTCAACTTCGAGCTAGCTCTAAGCGTCCTAGGGTAGGGCCTTCTGGTGTCACTCCACCCCCTTCTTCTTCTACAGATGTTCCTGCGGCTGAGCCATCTGCTGAACCTGTTGCTGCTGCTGCTACTGATGTTCCTCCACCGTTTGATGAGGTTTCTGACCTTCGTCGGACTTTGGATGCTGTTGTGACCGTTCAGGCGGCTCATGGTTAGTTATTGGTGGACATCCTTGATGAGCTACGTTCCTTGCGAGCTGATCTGGTGAGCTCTCGTCGTTTTCCTCCACCTCCTTTTGATGATGAGTGAGTGCCCTTTGGCAATTCGTCACAAAAAGGGGGAGTGCATATTGTATATCTTGGAGATTTTTGTAGAGGAGATTTTTGTTTTAGGGGGAGTTTTGAGCTTTTGTAGTTTTTGTGATACCTTGGAGCTTGTGGAGTTATTAGATTGTATCTAGGCGCAGTTTTGAGCTTTTGTAGTTTTTGTGATACCTTGGAGCTTGTGGAGTTATTAGATTGTATCTAGGCGCTTCACTTTGTATTTACATTTTTGGATATATGTTTTGTGATACATTGGTTACTGATATGTTTCTTGTTTCACTATACTTCATTGCTTATTGATTTATAATTATGATGTTATTCATGATATATGTCTTTATTTTGTGTTATGTGAAATCAAGAAGTTCTTTTTATATTCCTTGTTTTTTTTTTCTTCCACACATGCGTTTATGTATTTGTTAAGTGTTACAGGAATATACAGGTAGTTTTCAGTCGAGCTGCTGTCTACCTTGCAACTGTTAGATAGTAGTTTAGGTTGAATTGTTTAAGTGGCTATTTATTTTGTAATGGGCTATTTCAATGTGTAAACTTTGAGCTTTTATTAAGTCTGTGTTTTGTCACGGATTGCCAAAGGGGGAGTTTGTTAGGTTCTAAGAATTAGGAACTAATGTATTAGAACTTCAATTTGTATGTTAGCAAACCATGATCAAAACAAGGTTTAGTCTTGTGTTAGACTTGCTCAAAATATGGGTCTTAATGTAAAGTTGGAATCGAGTTGTTTTGCAGAATTACTGTTAACTTTATGCCAGACTCGATCGATCGAAAATCGGGCAGATCATTTTTCTGCAGAATTTTCCAACTCAGCCCTAGTCCATTTAATGTATAGGGTTTTATGTTTTGCTCTAAGTATATAAGGGAAAACCCTAGCCACGTTTTTAGAGTTCTGAATGCTGTGTTTGTGAATCTCATTGTGAGATCTAGAGGTGTTTACCTTCACATACACTTAGGGTTTACAAACTCGAGACTTATGTCTAGAGCTTGATAAATCAATACAGTTACAAAATCAAAAGAGCACAAAGATATACAAGCAGGTGCGCTTGTGGATTTGCTGAAGAATTCAAGAAAGAAGGAGTCCGTGGATCTCGGAGCTATCATGGGGTCATGGTAGTAAGTTTCCTACACTTAGGTAGCAATAAGATGTTAGTGGTCTAAGTCTTGTTGTGTAAACTTCGATTCTTTCATAGTGGATTCAGTTTACCTTGAGGATAGCTAGGTCAAATCCTCCCCAGGTTTTTACCGGTGTGGTTTCTTGGGTCATCATATCTTTGTGTTATTTAATTTCCGCTGCTTTGTTGTTTTTGCTTATTTGTGTTAACCTAGATTTAATTAAATTACCTAAGTTAATCACTTGGCTAATTCACTAGGTTAATCTGTTGGGTTTAAGGGGTCTAAACGAACTGACAACTAGTGAGTCACTTCGCGACTGGGATGAGTCGCGAGTTCCAGTTGCTAGTTACCAAACTATGCCAGACTGTACTTTTTTGTCTTGTAGTGATCTGGCTGTCCTGACTCTTCATCTTCCTGCATGTTTCATACGTGTGCTTCATTTTGACGAGTCACCATTCGCGAGTCAGTTGCAAGTCCTAGTTACGAGTCACCTTCTTGTTGCACACTCTTGATCAAATCTTCACACTCTCTCACACACAACCCTTACGTTATTCCCACCTAAATACATAGTTTCTAAATGTTGAATTACAAGCAAATTTAGCACGGAATAAATCTAATATATAGTTGAATAAATTCAACTTTACAATTCAAATGACTTTTCTTGATACTCATGTTTGATGCACGTATGAACAATGTTTGATTCATATCAAGGGAAGTTAATATGTTGGACATGCATTCTTACAATTGAATGAGACATCAGTAGCTACAAAAAATTAAGGTTATGTTTGGTAACAGTTTTTGTTTTCTATTTTTAAAAACTTGTTTTTGAGAATATAAAGAAAAAAAATTTTTCTTGTATTTTTGAAATCAAAACATGTTTGGTTAGTTGAAATTAAAAATATAGTTTTTTGAAGAAAAAAAAAATATGTTGCTACTAG
Organism: Lithocarpus polystachyus; assembly: GCA_033629205.1. Classification (NCBI taxonomy): domain Eukaryota; kingdom Viridiplantae; phylum Streptophyta; class Magnoliopsida; order Fagales; family Fagaceae; genus Lithocarpus; species Lithocarpus polystachyus. The sequence continues at coordinate 7,224,956 of CM066163.1, read as the reverse complement.
GATTTGAACTCTAATACTAACTCTTTAAATAAGACAGATTCTTTAAATTAAATGCGATTTTTCATTAACTTTTGAAAATTAGAAATTGAAAACAGCATTTTGCATGTTTTTAGTTTCCTTCACAAATTGAGTTTTGAGAACAAGTTTTGTTTTCTACCCTTTTTGAGTTGCCAAACAAAGTTTTTAGTCTCAAAAATAGAAAATTTTTTTAGAAAAAGAAAATAAGGGGAAAAAACAGTTACGAAACATACCTTATTTCTTATTTTATTTTTTTGCTCATTTTTCTTTGGAACAGGTCCAAAACAACACCATATACTGAAGCTGAGATTAAAGGTACTCAAATTCTTTGGCATTTGTGTTAGAACATTTTATCCTTTTTTTTTTTTTTTTGGGAGGGGATTTTTTAGTTAATTTTAAACTGCAAGTTTCCATTATATTTGTAACTTGGTGTGAACTTAAATAACTTTTTTGTAAAATAGTTATCATTATTGTTGGTGAATGGATGTGAGTTTAAGCATGTGCACAGTTATTTATTTTTGTTGGTAGGCTTGACCAAGTTTCTTTTATTTGTATTTCTACTTTAGATGGGGATGGCTTGAGTGAGATGGTAGAAGATTATCATGCAGCTTTCAAAGTAGCAAGTTGTGTAGCTGGAGATTTGAGTGATGATGGTACTCTTAAAGAGCCCAACAATGATGCAACTAACTTTTTTCAAAAACTAGGGGATAATGAATAAAAACTTTTTCTTAATTGCAAATATACAAAATTGTCTTTTATTGTGAAGTTACAACATAAACATGTGGTGATTCATGTTTCAAATTAAAAATGTGAATTAGACAAAGTAGTTGAGTTATGTTGGTTTGTACAAGTGTTTTTTTTTTTTTTTTTTTTTTTTTTTTTTCCATTGTGTTAAAAGAGCAGTTGATTGGATGTTGTAATTCAATTTGGAATTACACAATTGTGTTTACATTTATATTTTGAATCATGTTATTAAATTTTGATCAATGTGAAAGAGCACATTCAAATTTTTTATTTTTTATTTTAAGAAAATACTTATTTCAACATTTACAAACAGTTGAAATTTGATGGGGGCCATGAGTGCCTCTGCCACAATATGCATATAGAATGCAGATTATATTATAGACATAATTTAATTTAATTTTCAAGCGAGCATGTCATTCTGCCCGATTGAGATTCGGTGACACAGTAAATGTGATTGTCAAAAGAGTGATATGAACGTCATGTATGAATAGCTTAAGTTTCTCTTATATGGAATCCTTAATAATATTCATCATCATAATACGTATATAAATCACGAATATTATTATTATTCGTTTAGTCTTGTTGATTAGTTCAAAGGTTTTCTTATATTGACTTTTAGCATGTACCAAAACATTAGGATCAATACACCAATTGGAGCACCGGAAGTATGATATTAAGTGCATGTCATGATATTTGACAAAAGAGTGTTATATAGGCACTGAAATTTTCATTTTACATCAGCAAACTCCATGAGAAAAATTCAACAAAAGTACACTTAGAGTTCTATACTTCTATTTAGACGACTAATCCATAAAGCTCGTGAGGTGCAGGCGTGGTGCGATGAGAACTTCAAGTGGGGTGGCTTTCAAGTTTGTGAGTCCAAAGCTCTCGGTCATATCAACCTTTACATTCGAGGGAGTAGAAATGTCATACATGTGTAAAAAACTAGCAAGTGCTAAGTGCACCATTTGAACTCCAAAAGATGCTCCAGGGCATATTCTTCTACCACTTCCAAATGGGATAAACTCAAAGTTGTGCCCCTTAAAATCAACATCCTTGTGGGTGGTGAGAAATCTTTCCGGCTTGAACTTTAATGGGTCTGACCATTTGTGATGGTCTGTTTGGATTTTCCAAAGGTTTGGGATTAGCCGGGTGCCTTTTGGGACATGATAACCACCTATGGTGCAGTCTTCAGTGAATACACGTGGTGCTGCTAATGGTGCCGCGGGATATAAACGTAAAGTCTCTTTAACTATGGCTTGGAGGTACACCAACTTATTTATGTCCGACTCGTTTACAATTCTTTCCTTGCCAACTTGATCGTCAAGCTCATCTTGGGCCTTTGTCAATACATGGCGGTTATTCAACAATAGTGATGTTGCCCAAGTTAAGGTTACTGCAGTGGTGTCATTTCCACCTGCAATCAAATTCTGCAAAATGAAAATTGTTATTCATGTCCAAATGATACTGTGAAACAAAGCAATCCATATCGTTTTAGTGGTTTAAAAACACAACAATACTATAGGCATGACAAATTTCATAAATATTTTCACATTTTTAACGTGATAAATTGTGATTAGTGCAAATAGACTTTCATAACTGTTATGATATCTCTTTTTTATCATATATCAATCATGTGAAATTTATTGTGTATTCAGACATATTGTTTAGAACATAACTCATATTAACTTATTATTTTCTCCTTTTTAAGAGAGGAAGCACGCATACCAAACATGTGGCTTTGTTGACTGTGTCAGGATCATAACCTCCTAGGTTTGCTCCATTAGTGACTGAAAGCATTACGTCCATGAAATCTTGCTCTTTAGTTTCATCGGAGGCTCTCTTTCGCTTATGCTCTTCCAACCATTCCCCAAGAATGATGTCAATCTCTTTTGCAATTCTCTTCATGGCCTTTTCATGTCCACCCAAATCCAACCACCTAAGATATGGAATTGCATCCGACACCACAAACAAACCCAGAAAATGAAAGAAATCCCGCACCGCCTTTTGGCAGCATCGTGCCTCTTTTTCTTGAACATCATCATGATTAACACCAAAGTACCGCTTTCCGGCGATCATTCTAAGAATCACGTTGAGACTCATGTCCCCAAACCATTGCTTCAACTCCACTAAAATTTGGCCTGACCCATCCTTTTCCTTGGTCCATATTTTGTATAGACCTTTCAAGAACATCTCAACTTCAGTGACTCGAATATAGGCAAGCTGGTCAAGCCGACGAGTTGATAGTAGATCTATCGTGATTATTTTACGCAATTCACGCCAATAGGGACCATGGGGTGTTAATCCAACCATGGCATAGTTATAGCCCATGTGTTTTGCGGCTACTAAATTGGGTCGCGATGACACGGCCAAGTCGTTGGTGGTGAAGCACTCTTTGGCCATGTCCCAACTGCTCACCACCAAAGCTGGGTGCAATCCAAGCTTGATAGTAAAAAGTGGTCCGTACTTGTCAGCCATGGCTCCCAAAGTTAGGTGAGGAGGTTGGGTTCCCCCTAACAGAGGAAGGTGACCAATTACAGGCCATGCACCAGGAGCAATAGGTACTGTTTTGGCTAAGCCAACTCTTGACCTCTTTAGAAGATAGTGGGAGAAAAGAATTATAGCAATAAGTCCAGCTATGGCAGAATATAGGGAAGGTGAAAGAAAATCCATTTTAGGCTAAGGTTGCTGGAGTCCTATATATTGATATCTTTCTAATGAAATCTGTAAGCTTTTATAGACAAATATTTAGCTGTTCAGGGCATTTTGTGGATAAGCTTTTATTTTGGTACCATTAAGCTATCAGGGCGACTTAAGGTTGCAATAGCCAAATCAATATTAACCTAACCTTATCATTTTTAACTACCTAGTTTGAAATTTTGTACACTTTTGTCAGTCTAGTGTACTTTTTATTGAAATGATCAGTTTAGTGTACTTAAGAGACCAAAAAAATAAACCATTGCCATGTCTTATCTATACTAGTATGAAATATATAATTATAATATATACGACGCTCCACAGTGTTTGAATGTGTTAATTCTATTTGCTGATCGATATCATAGTCTTGGTCATCCCCGTTGCAACAAATTCTTACTTCAAATAAGCTATTGTGTTCGGGCAATATATAGTTGATGACATTATCTGATGTCTGTCAATTAGAAAAAGTCTAGTTATTTGTCCTTGTTTGTAACGAACTCTATTGGTTCAACACCTTTGGATATGCTTTTTTTTTTAGCACTGTTTGGGGTCCCTCCTCAGTGCCAGAAAGTGAAGGCCACTGACTCACTGATACTTTGTATTGTTCTTTGATAATTAATTTAAATATATGTGGTATTTTTCCTTTTCTTTCAACTCTAACGTATTTGACACCTTAATTTCAAAGCTTGCATGAGAAAGAGATGAGAGAATAAAGGCCGTGTAAATTCAAAGAAGAGAAAATAATAAAGGAAAGGTGGAGCCAATTAGCTGGTTCAATCATGTCGTGTAAAACACTTTTATTATATAGAATACTAATATTATACTAGTGTGAAGCAAAGATAAATTTAAATTCATATATAAACTAAGAAATGGTAATTGAATTTAAAAAATAAAATAGGTTATTTTTTATATTAAAAAAATTCAAGTAACATGGGGCAAATCATGTAATCTATATCATTATTGAAAACAAAATTTATAATATTTAATTATAAAAATAATTAAATATGTTTTACTTAGAGCAATATGTTTGTGATTTTATTGCATTAGGTAAGAAAATATCTCCTCAGCTTTTCCTTATTTTGTCTTTTTTCATTATTTTATTCTCCAGTATTAGACGGAGAAAAGCACAATTAATTGTTTAATGATATGCTAACAAGTATAAATCACAATCTTATCGTCAAGATTTTCTATGGATCATCTTGACGATAAGATTGTGATTTATACTTGCTAGCATATCATTAAACAATCAATTAAAAAGTCTTGACGATAAGATTGTGATTTTCTATGGATTGGACAACACAAAAGAAGGGATTCTAAGATAAAGAGCAATTAAATTAGTCTCTCAAAAAAAAAAAAAATACATATATATATATATATTGTTTAAAGATAAAAATTTATTTATTTTTTATATTTTAGTCAATCACTTTTTTAAACACTCGTGTCATATTCATTATCCTATACTTTATTTTTTCACTTTAGTAAAATATTTTATTTATTTATTCTATATATTATTTTTTTCTTACTTTTCAATGTACCGCTTTTCTTTATTTCAGTTATCAAAACATTAATATATATATATATATATATATATATATATATCTTTTTATATCTTTTTTCTACTTTAAGAAACAGCTAGCAACACTACAAGAAAAACGAGCTATTGCGGCGGGCCTATTGCGGCGGGTGCAAAAACTGCCGCTATATGCCGCCTATTGCGGCGGGTTTTTGGCCCGCGCACTGTACATGAGATCTATTGCGGCGTTTCATATGCCCGCCGCAATAGTTATAGTATTTTGTGGCGTACTACTGCGGCGGGCCAATTACCCGCCGCAATAGACCAGTTTTAGCGGCGTTAAGCTTAGTTATAGCGGCGGGTCAATGACCTGCCGCAATATGCACTCCTTTTTGCGACGGGTTGGACCGCTGCAATAGACCTTTAAATTTCCCTTTATTTTTTTCGTCTTCCTACTTAAAGATCAAATGGTAAATTACACCCGATTAGCATGAAAATTGGCATGCATGTTAAGAACATATAGAACATGTAATCCAACGATTGGATTTTCAAAATATGAATTCAATAATAAGTTATTGATTGGTGTAACATTTTTTTGAGTTATATCGAGTGTAACATGAACCCAACCTTATATTTCTTAATATGTTGTGAATCTTGACAAATCTACCGTTAGATTACATTATTTTCATATATTTTTCATGATTACAAAATTTCAAGGTGATCAAAGATTAATAGTCATGTCATCAATCAATTGTTTAAATTCAAATTTTTGTAGTTTAAAATAACGCATAAAAGATGAGTTTAAAGATCAAATGGTAAATTACATCCGATTGGCATAAAAATTGGCATGCATGTTAAGAACATATAGAAAATGTGATCCAACGGTTTGATTTTTAAAATATGAATTTAACAATAAGTTATTGGTTAATATAACATTTTTTAGAGTTACATCAAGTGTAACTTGAACTCAACCCTATATTTCTTAATTCAATGTAAATTTTGACAAATCTACCGTTAGTTTGTGTTATCTTTATATATTTTTCATGCTTACAAAATTTCAAGGTGATTAAAGATTAATAGTCATATCATCAATTAATTGCTTAAATTCAAATTTTTGTAGTTTAAAATAACGCATAAAAAATGAGTTTAAAGATCAAATTGTAAATTACATCCGATTGACATGAAAATTGGCATGCATGTTAAGAACATATAGAAAATGTGATCCAACGGTTGGATTTTCAAAATATGAATTCACAATAAGTTATTGGTTGGTGTAACCGTTTTTAGAATTACATCAAGTGTAAATTGAACCCAATCTTATATTTCTTAATTCGATGTGAATTTTGAAAAATTTGCCGTTAGATTACGTTATCTTCATATATTTTTCATGCTTACAAAATTTCAAGGTGATTAAAGATTAATAGTCATGTCATCAATCAATTGTTTAAATTCAAATTTTTGAAGTTTAAAATAACGCATAAAAGATGAGTTTAAAGATCAAATGGTAAATTACACCCGATTGGCATAAAAATTGGCATGCATGTTAAGAACATGTAGAAAATGTGATCCAACGGTTTGATTTTTAAAATATGAATTCAATAATAAATTATTGGTTGGTATAACATTTTTTAGAGTTACATCAAGTGTAACTTGAATTCAACCCTATATTTCTTAATTCAATGTAAATTTTGACAAATCTTTAGTTAATTTACGTTATCTTTATATATTTTTCATGCTTAAAAAATTTCAAAGTGATCAAAGATTAATAGTCATATCATCAATTAATTGCTTAAATTCAAATTTTTGTAGTTTAAAATAACGCATAAAAAATGGGTTTAAAGATCAAATGGTAAATTACATCCGATTGACATGAAAATTGACATGCATGTTAAGAACATATAGAAAATGTGATCCAACGGTTGGATTTTCAAAATATGAATTCAACAATAAGATATTGGTTGGTGTAACATTTTTTAGAGTTACATTAGGTGTAACTTGAACTTAACCCCATATTTCTTAATTTGATGTGAATTTTGACAAATCTACCGTTAGATTACATTATCTTCATATATATTTCATGCTTAAAAAATTTCGAGGTGATCAAAGATTAATAGCCATGTCATCAATCAATTTTTTAAATTCAAGTTTTTATAGTTTAAAATAACACATAAAAGATGAGTTTGAAGATCAAATAGTAAATTACACCTGATTGGCATGAAAATTGGCATGCATGTTAAGAACATATAGAACATGTAATCCAACGGTTGGATTTTCAAAATATGAATTCAATAATAGGCTATTTGTTGGTGTAACATTCAATAATAAGTGATTGACCGCGCCGTTCTCTAAATCCAACCGTTTAATTGCGACCATAATTTATCAGAATTAACCTTTCGTTAAACTCTTCAAATCCAACGGTTAGATTTCAAATCTAAGAATGGCATGTGATGGACATGTGTTGTGTATATAAGGCTATATATATTCTCTCAATTTGACCATCCAATTGGTCTCAAATTTTACCAACACCAATATGTCACCATACTCTTCAATCCTAATGATCAAGATTTGAATATGAATTTTACCAAGTCTAGTGGTATCGGGACCACCATTAAGTTTGATCAGGTTTAACCAACTTTGACTAAATTTTGACCAAACTTTGACCGTGCCGTTCTCTAAATCCAACCGTTTGATTGTGACCATAATTTACCAGAATGATCATTTCATTACACTCTTCAAATCCAACGGTTAGATTTCAAATCTAAGTATGGTGCATGATGGACATGTGCTGTGTACTTATATGGTTATGTTCTCTCAATCTGACCATCTAATTAATTATATTATTTTTTAAAAAAAGTAAACGTAATTAGTCACATATTAAAATTTTTACATAAATTTAATAATAGCTATGACCATTTTTTTTTTTAATTTTTAATAAGATAGAATGTGTGATCATTTTTGTTGTGTTTTTTTTTTTTTTTTTTTTTTTTGAGAAAGTTGTCTGGTGATTTTTATTGATTAAAATTGCCTTATTTTATTTTTTTCTTAAAATAAATTTGTCTTATTTTATTTTTCCCACCTAAAATTTCCCAAAAATTTGTTTCCCTCCTAACGTTTCACTTAGCTCTCCCTCCCCCACCCATACAAAACTTAAAAGCCATTTGCTTTTAAGTTACACACCACTTCACCCAAAAAAAAAAAAAAAAAACCATTTGCTCCCATCTGCTGTAAAAAAAAAAAAAACCGGCGACGTTTCAGCTCCCAACGTCACCGATCAAGCCACGTTGCCGATCGATCTTAACCGGCGCCGATCGAGCTCAACGGCGACACTTCAGCTCAAAAGCCGCCGCTTGAGCAAGCCAACGTCGCCGATCAAGCCAACCGTCGCCGATTGAGCTCAACCGTCACCGATCGAGCTCAACGGCGACACTTCAGCTCGCCGATCACGACGATTCAAGTCGCCGTTCGCGACGATTCATGGCGACGCGAAGATTCACGGCGCCGATCGCAACGGCGACGCGATGATTCAGCTCGCCGATCACAACGGCGATGCGACGCCTCAGCTCCGATCGCAATGGCGACACGACGCCTCAGCTCGCCGATCGCGACGCAACGCCTCAGCTTGACGATCGCGACGACGACGCCTCAGCTCGCCGATCGCGACGACGACGCCTCAGCTCGTCGATCGCAACGGCGACGCCTCAGCTCGCCGATCGCAACGGCGACGCTTCAGCTCCCCGATTGCAACGATTCACGGTGACACTTCAGCTCCCTTTCGCATCGGCGACCCTTCGCCTCCCCTTGGGTTTGTGCTATCTTTTTTTTGCTATGATGCTTGTGTTAGATTTCTAAGAAAATTTTGTGGTTTAGTTAGTTATTTATTTATTTTTTGATTTCTCTTTGTTTTATGGTTTAATTCACTATCCATGAATTAAACTCTGAGTTTCTACGACACTTTTAGATCACATTAACCAGTTGATTTTTAAATTAAAGAATGAGCAATCAAATATGTGCATTTAAATTAGTTTGAGTTCATTTTAGAGTGATACAACAGAAAATCAAATTTACCATGGCTCAATTTTAATTTAATCCTTTGTTTTTCTTATGGGAACTTTTTAGAAATTCTTAGGTGGTATTTATGCTGCCTCACTCAACATTTTCTAATATATGTGGGTGTTTGTGTGTTTACTTGAGTGCGAATATACATGTTAGTGGAACAAAGAGACCAAAAACGTGTGGCTTTAGTGTGAGATATATGCCTTTAATTCTTCAAGCTCAGCAATCTACGAAAATTATTCACACATTACAGGGAATCATAATTTACATGACTGATCCATGAGATATGCTTTGTGCTGATTTGGCCCTTCAACTTGGATTAGGATATACCTGTCCATAGTGTACATATTCTCTATTCTTATCTTCATGGAATCAATCTTGATTAAATTATTAATCTCCCTGCTTTTCTTATTATAGACTGCATTTTATTTCTAGCATAAGTTGTTTATAGTTTATGCTTTCATCTATATCTCTCTTTCATATATTTTTGTTTAAGTGGTTTTTCTTGAGGAATCTTCCATGTTTTTAACAATTCCCAAAAGGTCTTCTGCCTTGATCATTGTTGATTCTCCTAGGTCATGATGCCTTTGCATATTTGGAGATGTTGATTGTCAAGTAAACAAGAATCACTATCTTAGTCACAGAGGTTAATTCTCTTTGTTATCATACCATGTTCCTGTTTGAAAGTATTTGTTGTTATGTGACACGATTTGTCTATCTCTCATATACACACTAGAAACAGACAGTCACACATATTAATTGGGATATTGATGCTAGTTGTCCATTACTAACACAATTGTCTCATGGTATTTGTATTGAGTAAAAGGATACACACCAATTAAAAAAAAAAACAAAAGGCTATAAGCTTCTTGCAACATATTCAGCATCAGATTTTATCTACTCCATTTTCGATTAAATTAAAGGCATGGTTATGATAGAAATATAAATAAATAGATATATTGACTAGACTGAGAATACATATATATAAGAGAACCAAATCTTGGACAAAAAGTTCACTTACATCAGGGTAGGTACAGAATCAACGTCCTTTGCATTGGCTTTGGCTATTTGAGTGGTCATCTAAGAGTCAATAGGAATAGACAAGCTGCATAAGGATGAATATTAGCAAATAATTTCTGTTAAATCACCACATCTATGATAGAGCACTTAGGTTAATGGCGGAGGGGTCCCAAAAGACCATATTGTTCTCTTGGTTTTATCATTTATGAGAAGAGGAAGACTGAAAAATAGTACCTTTAGTGGAGCAAAATGAACTATATTGAAGTGCTTGTTTATATGATATAGAATTGCGGTGAATTTTTTTACATGCCATGTTAGGCAACTTGACCTGGTCGCCAATTTATTTCATCTGTTTGTTGGAGCTCAGAGTCTTGTTAAGCTCCTTGAATTGAATTTGTAGGTGTTTTGGCTGGTGCAGTCTATTTCAGAATAGTCAGAATTGAAACCAGCTTGTGTTGTTATGAAAGAAAGACCTTGCAGTCTCAAATGAATTCAGAGACAGCTAGTTTGCAAGAGTCAACAAGGAAAGAATAACTGAAAAAATTTTATGATGCTTGTGCTAGATTTCTAAGAAAATTTTGTGGTTTAGTTAGTTATTTATTTATTTTTTGATTTCTCTTTGTTTTATGGTTTAGTTCATATCAAGTTTATGGAAGGAAAGTTCATATCAATTTTGAAGGTTAATGTTTTCTTCTTTTCCCTTAGTGTATATTAAGTTTGTTACTGGAATATGGTAGTCATAAATATGCTTATCCTCTTAATCTTGAACAATCATTTGAACAAAATTAATCTTGAACAATCTTTGGTACAGCAATTTTTCTGGACGAGGAACGTTTGTGTAGATCTCTGGTACTAGGCACATTTTTCTATGGTTAGTAGACTGGACGAGGGATGGCATAGATCTCTGGTACTAGGCACATTTTTCTTTGTTTTTCTGTTTTTGTTTGATGGTAATCTGAAATGGTGGGTTTCATGGGACTTTAATGTGTATAGCAATTTCTGGGCGTCCAATGATGAAGTTTGAAAGTGGGTATACTGTGGAGACTGTGTTTGATGGAAGCAAGCTTGGTATTGAGCCTTACTCGGTTGAGGTGTTGCCCGGTGGAGAGCTTTTGGTTCTGGACTCTGCTAATAGTAACCTCTATAGGATCTCTGCCTCTCTTTCTCTATGTGAGTGTTTGTATTGCTTTGTTTATGTAATGGATTGGAAATATTGCTTGCTTGGCTCGTCTTCTCTGTATTGAGTTCCATTTCTATTTTGTTTTGAAAATTGTTGATTTGAGTGTGTTTGGCTGTTTTCTGTTAAATTACTGCCTCTATTGGCCATTCTATTCTGAGAAGTGTAATGGGTTTGCTTTCTATGTATAAAATTAATCATAAGCCTTTCTTGTTGATTGTGGTATCTTGCCGTGTATTGTATCAACTTGTGTTTAAATTATTGTCTATTAATACTTAAAATACAGTTTCAAATACATTCTTTTTAGCTTTGGGAAGATGTAGCATGGAAGTTTTTTTAGCAAAGAAGAAGTATGTGCTGTGAATGCAATGCTAGCACAGGTTTATATCATCGACAAATAAATAAAGAATTACATTCTTTTTTGGAGTATTGTAAACTTTCTTATGTAAAATTGGACAAATTTGGCCTATCCGTTTTGCATAGGGTTAGGATAAGGTTGGGTGAAAGGAAGCTCCCTCAATCATGTTTGTATATATAGTTATAAGCAAAACTTGGATACAATTCCTTAGGTGCAATACATTAGATTCCCCAATTAAATTCAAACAAATAGCTGCAGTGACCAATTCAAACAACTTGCAAGTTTTGATGAGATGAAGGAAAAGCTTAGTCAGTTTGAAGAAATGGAGCAAAGAATGGCTCGGATGCTTCAACAAATGCAACACATTTCTTCCCAATGCAATCAGGTATATTAACAAAGACTTAGTCAATGTTTTTCTCTTTGTAAGCATTTGGTTTAGTTGTTGTAAGTGCGTATAAATGTCTTCATTTAACTTATTCCAATTTTTTGCCTTAGTAATATTTTCTTGTCATTTTATTCCATTTATAAATTCTTATTGAGTAATCTTACTTTGTATGTAGGACGTTCCTTTGGCTCAACAATCTCCAGCTCTCCAAAAATCATCAGCCGCATCCTATCAACCAAGCAGCTTATAAGTTTTATCTTGATATTTGAGGACTTTCTTGTGTACAAAGAACTACAAAAGAACAACCGCTTTTTTTTGCAAGTGTTGAAGGATATTTTTAAACACTTAGGAACTTTGATTATTGTATTAGCTTAATTTGACCGGTTGTTTTATTCAAAGGACCACATCTTTTTTTGTTAATCTTATGATGGTGGTTATAGACAACGTTATGTATTTGATAATATATCTATGCTAATATTATGGTAGTTTGGAGACATTTGTAGGGTTAATTAATTATATTTGTGGTATTGTGTCAGTAAAGCTGAGAGTATTACAGGTTTTAAGCATTATTACAGGGTTTAAGCAGGTCTGAGAATATTTGACATAAACAGTGATTTTAAAGCCTACTGGAAAGAAAAAAAAAAAAAAGAACCTATAGCGGCGGTCACCACCCGCCGCTATAGGTTCACTTTTTATGTGTTAAATTAACCCATATAGCGGCGCTTACCACCCGCCGCTATAGTTTCAAACATATAGCGGCGGGTCCATCCGCCGCTAAGGTACGTACTTTTAGCGGCGGATTGACCTGCCGCTATAGGCACGTACATATAGCGGCGGACTGGCCCGCCGCTAAAAGTACAATTTGCCCAACTTAGTTGATGATCTATAGCGGCGCCCTATGCCCGCCGCTAAAAGTAGACACCAATAGCGGCGGGCTGTGCCTGCCGCTAAAGGTCAATTGAGAAGAATTTGAACATTGTATAGCGGCGGTTTTTTGCTCGCCGCAATAAGCAAAAACCGCCGCTAAAAGGTGTATCTATAGCGGCGCGTTTTTTGACCGCCGCAATAGATCTATTGCGGCACCGCAATGGTGGTGGGATCGACCGCCGCAATAGCACCCGCCGCTAAAAGGTCAAATGCACCTTTAGCGGCAGTTTTGGGGCTTTAGCGGCGGTTTTTGGCCCACCGCAATAGGTCGTTTTTTTTGTAGTGCAAGAGACCCCAATGTGATTGCATTAAGTCCCAAGCATGATAACTTCAATCACAATCATAAATCTTGCTTTACATATGATTTTTTTTTTTTCCTGTTTGTGATTTTCTCCAGCTACTGCAGGAGACAGATAAGAGTAGATAAATTACTTATGGATACATTAAAGAATTTTCTAAGTTAATTAGTTTAGAAATTATTTTTAGAAATATTTTATGAGAAAATGAGAAAATAATTAATTTTGTTGACGGTTTATTATATTATTCATAACAATTATATCAAAAAAAAATTTAATATAATTTATTAATAATTACCCTAAGAAAATCTATTAACCAGACACAAATTACTAGCTCTCAAAATTAAATATTTCAACACGATCCAATCATTTTTGTTTTTTCATTTTGAAGAATTTCTAAACCTTTGGACGTTGTGCAGACAGTCCCTACCAATCAAGCATGGTTTAATCTCAGTGGGGTCAAAGTAACTAATCACTATACATACTGAAACAATTGATGATAGAAATTGTGAGGCCTGCACTGATCGCCGACCCTACGAAGTCCATACTGTATGTGGGCATCCATTTTTGTTTTTTCTTTCTTTTGTTTGAAACAATCTCTAGGACTTTTTTGAGTCATCTTCTTGTTCTGTATAAATATTATTCCATGGTATATCATTTTCTTTCTAATAGACTTGTGTGGCTTTTATTTAAATGACAGAGTGTTTTACCTTTGGTTAGATACCTATCAATTTCTTCTCTTCGTCTTGAGTGTGGACCGTGTGTGTTTGTTTCTAAAAAGAAGATACATGTCAAATTTTTTTTCTTTCCCTTTTTACTGAAAGGAAACAAAATTATTAACCCACTAGGGAACGAATTACCGTAAAACAGCAAAGGAGGGCCCACCAAAGACTAGGAGAGCACAACCATTTCATGTGTAGTTTTGAGTGCAACTTTTGAGTTGTAGATATCATATGTATATATGGAACATCACTAATATTATTTTTAATTTCACCATTCATAACCTGTCACTTTAGCAGGTTGTAGAAAAAATTGTCTCCAAATTTATTTTTTTCACAAAAGTGGGAGGGCTATGCCCTAAATCAAAAGAACATGTAATTTATGTGAACGCAATGAATATATATCTCGCATGTAAAAAAAATGTTATATTATATGTTGATGTTTTGTGATTGGCAAATTCCGTGACATTATAATTTGATTCAAGTTTGTAATGTGGTCATAAGTGTTAGGTTCTAAGAATTAGGAACTAATGTATTAGAACTTCAATTTGTAATGTTGGCAAACCATGATCAAAAAATTCTTTAAGTCTTGTGTTAGACTTGCTCAAAGTATGGCTTTTTATGTAAAGTTGGAATCGAGTTGACTGCAGAAATTACTATCCACTTTCTGCCTGACTCGATCGATCGAGAATTAGACTCGACCGATCGAAAATCGTGCAGAACATTTTTCTGTAGAAAATTTCCAACTCAACCCTAGCCCATTTAATGCATAGGGTTTTATGTTTTGCCCTAGGTATATAAGGGTAAACCCTAGCCACGTTTTTAGAGTTCTGAATGCTGTGTTTGTGAATCTATTTGTTAGATCTAGAGGTATTTACCTTCACATACACTTAGGGTTTCCAAACTCAAGATTTATGTCAAGAGGTTGGTAAATCATACAGTTGCAGAATCAAAAGAGTTTCAAGATATACAAGCAGATGCGCTTGTGAATTGCTGAAGAATTCAAGGAAAGAAGGAGTCCGTGAATCTCGGAGCTGTCACATGGTCGTGGTAGTAAGTTTCCTACACTGGGTAACAATAAGATGTTAGTGGTCTAAGTCTTATTGTGTAAACTTCGATTCTTTCATAGTGAATTTGGTTTTACCTTGAGGATAGCTAGGTTAAATCCTCCTCAGGTTTTTTACCGGTTTGGTTTTCCTGGGTCATCATATCATGTGTTTTTATTATTTTTCCGCACTTATACATGATTTGATATATTTGTGTTAACCTAGATTTGTTTAAATTACTTAAGTTAATCACTTGGCTAATTCTCTAGGTTAATCTGTTGTGTTTAAGGGGTCTAAACGAACTTACAAGTGGTATCAGAGCAGGTAGCTTTTGTTTTTGATCCTTTGATCTTTGAGCTGATCCTTGACCCCTGTTGTCATGGAACACGGACACTCTCTTGTTATTCCACCTCATTTTGATGGGAACAATTATGCTTATTGGAAAGTAAGGATGAAAGCATTCCTGAAATCTATTGATGAGAGAGTCTGGAACTCCGTTGAGTACAGATGGGAGAAGCCCACTACTCCTGTAAGTGAGTGGCAAACTTCTCAAAAGGAGGCAGCTGCTTTCAATAGCAAAGCTATGAATGCTATTTTCAATGCTATCTCCATGGAGGAATTTAAGAGAATCTCTAATGTTGAGGTTGCTCATACTGCTTGGAAAATCCTCCAGACCGTGCATGAAGGCACAAAGGCAGTTAAAATAAATAAATTGTAGCAATTAACTACTAGATTTAAAAGCATTAGAATGAATGATGATGAATCTTTTGATGAGTTCTATGCTAAACTGAATGATATTGTTAATTCTGCATATAATTTGGGTGAAATCTATGATCAACCTAAAATTGTTAGGAAGATTCTTAGATCTTTGACTGAGGACTTTAGACCCAAAGTGACTGCCATCACTGAAAGCAAGGATGTGGATTCCATCCCTATTGATGAACTTGTAGGATCTCTTCAGTCCTATGAGTTGGACCTACCCAAGACAAACAAATCCAAATCAATGGCTCTTAAGTCTGTTGATGATGTTGAGGATGATGGATTTGATGATAAACTCTCTGCTACAGAGATTTTCTATCTTGCCAAGAACTTTAGAAACTTTCTCAAGAACAACAGCAGAAGGGCAAGAGGCAAGAACACTGCTGAACCTAGAAATTTTAGGAGGAATGATCCCACTAAGGTTAACAACACTGAAAACCTAAAGAGAAAGTAGGTCAACCTTCTAATAATTCTTTGGGACAACAATGTTATGGATGTCAAGGGTCTGGTCATATGAAATCTGAATGTCCTACATACCTGAAGTCTAAGGGTAAGGCTATGGCTGAAACCCTTAGTGATGATGAAGTTTCTGACAATGAATCCGCTAGTGATGAGGAAGGAAACTTCATTGCTTTCACTGCTACTACTGTAGTTAATGAAAGCGTGTCTGTTGAAGAGAACCCTTCTGATGGGGAACTCTCTGAAGATGCAGATTTACAGGAAGCCTATAATAAACTTTGCAAAGTTGCTGCAAAGGATGCCATGAATGTTGATTTAGGCTTAAAGAAAATTGCATCTCTTGAACTTGATAAGAAGAATTTAATTGTGAAATTGTTTGATGCAAATGAGCTTTTGAATAATGTGAAAAGCATTATCTGTTGCTAGAGAACAAACTAATAGGTCTGCAAGCTCCAAACTTGATCACATGTTGAGTGTTCAAAAGTCTCCCTCTGACAAGACTGGCTTAGGTTTTGTGGATAGCATCTCTGTGCTTGAACCTTCTTCCACAAAATTTGTTCCCTCTTCTGAACCTCCTAAGAGTGAGATTGTCAAACCATTGGTGAGTGAACCTGTCAAATCTGTAGATGTTACTCCACCTAGGAAGTTTAGGGTTGATCTTCAAACTTCTCATTCTAGAGCTTCTACTTCTTCTAAAGGCAAGTTGCATGATAAGCCTGCATGGGTTTGTCATTTTTGTGGAAAGTCTGGACACATCCATCCAAATTGTTTTAAGTTGCAAGCTGCAAAGCGGGCAAATAAACTTAAAGTACCTGTGCCTCAAGCACAAGATCCTATGGTACTTATTGGTGAATTGGTAAAGGCGTTAAACCTTTATTCCAATCCTGGAGTTGCTCAGAATTCTAATGTGAATCATAACTCCAATGCAAGAGTTGCATCTAAAAAAGTTTTGGATGCAAAAGGCTCGACCTAATTGAGTCTATCTGACATGGTCCTTGTGCTTCATTACTCTATCTTTTGTGACCTTTGTTTCTAGGATTTGCATTGCATAACATTCATGCATTTCATTCTAGGATGTTTATTTCTTTTATATATAAAAAAAAAAATTTTGCAAATTGTGTTTTTGCTATTTTTTTCCTTGAACTTGAAGACAAGGTTGGTCAATCAAATTTTGCATAACATGTTTATGTACCTTGTTTAGCTTTGATGCACTTATTTCTATTGCACTTTACTAGCTGAAGTTTTGTTGTGCATGTTGTGTGGGAAAATGCTATATTTGTTGATAGGGCCAGCCCAATACATTCTGGGGCCTAAGGCAAAAATGTTATGTGGGGCCTTTTCTTATATTATAATGTTTAATTAATAAATTTTTATTTAACTTTTTATGTCAATTTATATTTAAATATATTTTTCCTACTTTTTTAGGTACAAAGTTATTGAAAAAAATTTTGTATTTAGGTTTCCTTAATATTTTCTTCAATATAACTATTCCACTTATTTTTTTGTGGCATAATTGATTAGTTATACATTTTTTTATTCGCAAAATTAATTTTTTTAGTTAATAATTAGAATATTATAATAAGAAATCGAAAAAAAATATATATATATACATAGAAACAAAGAAGAAATTGAACGTAAAATTTTATTTAAAAAAATAAAATCTTTTTTGACTAAAATAATAATTAAATAAAAAAAAAACCTAAAAGATAAGTGCGTTGTGTTGAATGGTTAGAGATTAGGATTACTATGCTACCACATGTCCCCAGGACCCTAGCCCAACCTAATTTGTAAATCAGTAAAATTTGACACACCTATGCTTTGTCAGAAGGCTAAAGCTTTACAGTGAAGTAAGTATTAAATAACCAAGTGAACACTCTGAGAAAGCAAAACAAAGTAGTAAGAACCAAAAAATGACATAAATAAGCAAGAATAAGACATTTAAGAGTAGTGCAAAACTTGAAGGAGGGCAACGCTCAACGGAGAGAAGAGTCCAATGCACTGCTAAGAAACGTATGAAAAAGTCACTTTCCAACAATTCATTAAAAATATTTGAGGTTTGAGAGTTATTTTTATTTTTATTTTTATTTTTTTGCCTTTTGATTTATGTTTTGTCTTGTTGAGAGAGAGGGAGAGAATGAATTTTCAGATTCTAGGCGTGGGAGATTAGTGACTCACATAGAGAATCGAACACTTAGGTTGCATATTCAAATTTTTTTTTCTAATTTTTTGTATAAAAATTAATAATACTTTCGATTTATTGGTTAATATTTGAGGCTTAATTAATATTCTCAATGGTAAAAAAATATCTCTATTACTTAAATTTAAGGGCTTTCTTTTACTTTTATTGGTTAATATTTGAGGTATTATTAATCTCACAATGACAAAGAGATATTTTTACTACTTAAATTTGGGGGCCTAAAGCGGTTGACTCAATTGCATTATGCATTGAGCCGGCCTTATTTGTTGATCACATGATCTTGATCTTGAAATCTTATGTCTTTGATTGTCGAACTTGGTCTTATTGAGAAAGGCATAAATAACCATCTCACCACTGTTTACTAGCCAATCATGAACACCTTAGTGCATATCGTAAGATTTTGTGCTCGAGAAAGTGTAGCACATGCACAAAAAGAACATAAGATGTAGCCTCTAACTAAAATTGGTATGTACATTATTGGGTTATAATAATTTCACAATTCATAAAATTGGTGTGTACATTATCCCGACTATATTATTAAGTTTCTAATCAATTAAATTGAATATTAATTTTGAGGCAAATCAAGAAACTTACATGATTGCAAGCTTTTATTCTAGGAGATGTGAGAGTTATATGATGTAACTCTTTAAGTAATAGTCTCTTTCAAATTCATGTAATGGATTTTGTAGAAATTGTGATTGATTACTATGTGCATGTCACCTCACATGTTTCTCAAGCTTATGCTAGTTGCACACACTACACAAGTTATTCTTTGCTAAACTGTGTACATGTCTTTGTGTGTTTTTGGTCTGACCAACCAAGTTTGAATATTTCTGGAAATTGATGCAAAACATGTTTGCCTGTTTAATTGGTTGAGGGATATTAAGAGAAAGTCTTGCTTTGAGAGATCTGGGTTAAAAACATGGGTTTTTGGAAAACATTTCATCTCATACTCATGCATTCTTTTCATAAAATCTAATGCTTTGAGGAGTTTTTGAGCAAATATGTTTCATTTTTCAAAAATTCAATTTTTCAAATTTTCGATCGATCGAGTCTGTTTTTCAATCGGTCGAAATTGTTTTTAAAATCTCAGTAAAGTCTCTGTGTGTTTCGATCGGTTCTCGATTGGTATTGGATCAATCGAAGGATTTTCGACCGATCGAATCTGTTATTCGATCGATCGAAAATCGGGCTGAGTGTTTTTTAAAAAGGATCTTTTCTCACGTGTTCTTCACCTTTTCAAAATCTTTTCAACTCTTTTTTGTCTCCCTACCAACCGGTCAAGAGATTTTTGCTGTTTTCGTCGTTTTCCTCCGATCTTTTTGTATCAATCCTCTCTCCCAAGGCCGGTAAGACATTTTTGCCCCTCCTTTTGTTTTTATTTTCATGTTTCATGCATTATTTTCATGCATTTTGGGTCATTTTCGGCATTTAAGTTTTTGGTATTTTTGGGATTGATTTTGGATCTTTTTCTTTCAAATGAATCATGGGTTTTTGTGGGGACACCTTATCCAAGCACTACATGTGGTTTAATTTGATTAATTTGGTGCTTTGTGAGAAATTTGAAAATCTAGGGCTTGAAATTGATGAAATTGGGGATTTTGTTCAAATTGATATAAATTGATGAAATTGACTTGTTAGATTGATTAATTTGATCATTATATTGTGTTATTTACCTGTTGTGATGATCAATTTCTCAATTTGTTGTGTTTTGAAAATTGGGTTTTTCTTAAATTGGGTATTTTTAATTTAAACTCATGCTCAAGTCAATTTTGTTAATTTGGATTATATCTGAACTTGTCACTGCATTAGTTCATGCATCATTTGCATATGTTGTTCATGCATCATATAGATTGTGTTTTTCTATGATTTTTTGCTGTGCTAACTTGCAGTCTGCCCTTGGTTTTTGTTTTTGCTCTTCTCTTTCTGTGTCTCTCTTTTCTTTCCTTAGCACCATACCTAGGAAAACTAGAGCCCATAGGACTTCTGACCCTTCACCTTCATTCGATAGTGATCGGTTCCCTAGTGAGAAGAACCACGAGGCCTATGAGACCCTTAATCTTAGGCGTTATATTTGGGCTGAGCATAGGGTCATTCTAGATGAGGTAGATCCTGAGGTGAGACGTAACTTTGAGCGTCGGGGTTGGTTATCTTTGCTCGATTTTGAGCATCCTCCTCCTGCCACCTTGATTAGAGAGTTCTATTCGAACCTCTCTATCCACGTCTATGATACTAACACCTTAGTTAATGTTTGGTTACAAGGTGTAGAGTATCGCATTACCCCTTCAGTGGTGTCTGATGCTCTTGGGGTGCCTATTGTTGATCATCCTGTTTTTCCTTATGAGGAGTCTCCACCTCTTGATGATGTTATGTCATACATCACTGGGTCTTCTATCCAGTGGGGTTCTTGTTAGGATATGTGCTCTTAAATCCTATTGTATGATGCTATGTATGATATTATGTATGACATTATGTGAGAAATGATGTATGACTTAATATTGTGTTTAATAAAGTTGTTTTATTCTTATCTAAAATAATGGTAACATGAATATTCGGACATTATCAAATAGTCCATGAGATGCATAGTATGTGATTTATGTGATTTAGTCACAGAAGATATAGATCACAAGTTCTTTGTAAACTCAGAATTTTGGTTCGTAGTCGGTGATGAAATTGGGCATTTCATCTGCGAAGACTATAACATATTAACTACGATGATTTGTCTTGATCATGGAAGTGGTGACTTCTAGTTAATATGTTGATATGTTTTAAGAGTTAAGACATATTGAACTGGACCGCTGTGAGATTTATTATTCTCCTAACGACTGTCAATTGAATAATAAATCTCACGACTTGTATTCACATGAACTCTTAATCCTGAGAGAATAATGGACCTGATCATGAAATGTAGGTTGCTTTGATATATCAGGAGTGAGATCTAAAGTAACGGTCAAAACCTCAGTATGTTGGGCAGCCACATTTAGTGTTGATGGAACATATATTCTCAAGATGGAATTCATAGTCTCTTAACGGAGATATAAAATATTCCCTTGAGATAAGTTTAATGGGTACAGTTATTTAGAGAGTTAGGCCTAACCACTTTAGTAAGACTAAAGTATATATTTATGAAATTGGATTTTATAAATATATGGTGAATAACTCAAAAGGATTAAACTGAGTACTCAAGGACTAAGATGTAGTAATTTACAAAGTGGCAGTCTATATTCATGACTTTGTATTACTACGAATATTTTATGAAGGGGTTGCATGTATAATAAAGTCTTGGGATATAATTTATTAATGAGGCCTAGAGTGCAATTATATTTATATAGTGGTATTAAATATAATTAATGGTAACTTTGGACTTGTCAAGAGTTGACAGAAAAGCCCAAGACCCATTGGAGCTAGTGTCTTATTTGTTCCCTTTTGGTCCCACTCCAAGCCACACACTAAAGCCCAATTGGAAAGGCCCAATAGGCCGGCCCAATTAGATAATCAGTTATGTGGAGAGAAACATACAGAATTTTATATAGAATAAAATTGGTTATGTATGTTAAGGTTGAATAAGATAAGATAATCTCTCTAGAAACATAGAACTGATTGAGAGACCACACATCTTGGGCATCAAGTGGAATTGGAGTGAAGATTGGAAGTCTTCCCGAGCACTTCTTCATTCGGTTTTGAATTTCACCGCATCAAGGTACACTCTCTTGTTCTTATATTCTGAAACCTACATAGTGCATGTTATCAATTGCGAATGAAGTAGATCCGTTTATTTTCCGCTGCGTATGTTTTGTATGCGATGCAAACATGATGATTTCCTAACAGTTCTGATCTCGGATCACATCTGCTGAGCTTTTCGAGCTTCATTATCTCTTCTTTAGGATAGCGTGTCATTCCTTGTGGCCCATTTCTCATCTCCACACCATCCCTCTTGAGCGATGTGTGTTTTTGTATGCGCTTGTTACTGATGCCCCTATCAGTTTTCCTCATTTGTTCCTTCGTTCTTTGAACGAGGTACATCGGTCTAGTTCTACGGCTCATGCTTTGTTCTTTCTTGTCTTTATTCATAGGATTCTCCTTTATCTCGGTTTAGGTGATTTTCCTGCTTCTGAGCCCGTACATGTTATTGCTCCTATAGGTTCTACCTTTTTGAGGCAAAGGGCTGCTCAACTTCGAGCTAGCTCTAAGCGTCCTAGGGTAGAGCCTTCCGATGTCACTCCACCCCCTTCTTCTTCTACAGATGCTCCTGCAGCTGAAACGTCTGCTGTTCCTGCTGCTGCTGCTGATGATGCTCCTCCACCTTCTCCTTTGGATGTTGCTGATATTCGTCGGACTCTGGACACTGTCATGACCGTTTAGGCGGCTCATGGTCAGCTTCTGGTGGATGTTCTTGATGAGCTTCGCGCTTTGAGAGCGGATTTGGCGAGTATTCGTCGTTCTCCTCTGCCGCCTCCTTTTGATGATGAGTGAGTGCCCTTTGGCAATTCGTCACAAAAAGGGGGAGTACATTCTATTGAGGAGTTCCTGTTTTGTAGAGGAGATTTTTGTCTTAGGGGGAGTTTTGAGTTTTGTACCTGACTGTGACACTGTTGAGCTTGTGGAGTTATTAGATTGTATCTAGATGCTTCACTTTGTATTTACATTTTTTGGCTCTTGTTAGGAGATATTTTTTTTTAGATACATTTTGTTGTATATGTTTCTTGTTTTACTATGCTACTTTGCTTATTGATTTATATTTATGATGTTATTCATGATATATGTCTTTATTTTGTGTCATGTGAAATCAAGAAGTTATTTTTTATATATTCCTTGTATTTTCCACACATGCGTTTATGTGTTTGTTAAGTGTTACAGGATTATACAGGTTGATTCAGTCGTGCTGCTGTCTACTTTGCAATTGTTAGATAGTAGTTAGGTTGAATTGTTTAGTGGCTTTTTAATTTTGTAATGGACTGTTTCAATTTGTAAACTTTGAGATTTTTGTTAAGTCTGTGTTTTGTCATGAATTGCCATAGGATGAGTTTGTTAGGTTCTAAGAATTAGGAGCTAATGTATTAGAACTTCAATTTGTAATGTTGGCAAACCATGATCAAAACATTCTTTAAGTCTTGTGTTAGACTTGCTCAAAGTATGGCTTTTTATGTAAAGTTGGAATCGAGTTGACTACAGAAATTACTGTGCACTTTCTGCCTGACTCGATCGATCGAAAATCGTGCAGAACGTTTTTCTGCAGAAAATTCCCAACTCAGCCCTAGCCCATTTAATGTATAGGGTTTTATGTTTTGCCCTAGGTATATAAGGGTAAACCCTAGCCACGTTTTTAGAGTTCTGAATGTTGTGTTTGTGAATCTATTTGTTAGATCTAGAGGTGTTTACCTTCACATACACTTAGGGTTTCCAAACTCAAGATTTATGTCAAGAGGTTGGTAAATCATACAGTTGCAGAATCAAAAGAGCTTCAAGATATACAAGCAGGTGCGCTTGTGAATTTCTGAAGAATTCAAGGAAAGAAGGAGTCTGTGGATCTCGGAGTTGTCACGTGGTCGTGGTAGTAAGTTTCCTACACTGGGTAGCAATAGGATGTTAGTGGTCTAAGTCTTATTGTGTAAACTTCGATTCTTTCATAGTGAATTCGGTTTTACCTTGAGGATAGCTAGATTAAATCCTCCCCAGGTTTTTTACCGGTTTGGTTTTCCTGGGTCATCATATCATGTGTTCTTTATTTTTCCGCACTTATACATGATTTGATATATTTGTGTTAACCTAGATTTGTTTAAATTACCTAAGTTAATCACTTGGCTAATTCTCTAGGTTAATCTGTTGGGTTTAAGGGGTCTAAACGAACTTACAATAAGTTTGAAATTGAAATGTCCAAGATGCAACTTAAAAAAAACAATTATTGAGGAATTTGACTACCCTACAATTAACTAATGAATCCAAAATGGCCATAAAAAATGGAATATAAAACAAAGGAGAGATAGGGAGAGATACTTCGGTGATCAAATTCATAAGATACTTTATTAAAACTATGTGTTTAAATGATTAAAATTACAATATTTCAATAGTTTAAACTTTAAGGACAATCAGTAATTTAACGTACTCTCTCTTGTCAATGGGGTAAAATTTGCAACATAAGCATGTAGTTTAGAAGGGAATGAGCTTCCTGTAGGGTGATTGAGTTTAGGAGGCAATTATTCCTGCGATCCTTGCTCTGCTCTGCCATTGATTTCAAAAAACAAAAACAAAACTTTTTCATTTTTCATTTTTTTTTTGGAGAAAATTCTTCTTCGTTTGTGTTAGATTATGTTACAACATATTGTATGGTAATGCTAACTTAATTTAATTGAAAAACAACACGATCGCAGTTAATTATTTTATCGTGCATAAAATGTGAAGCCCAAGATTCGACATTTTATGGTATATAGAATTTCAATTTCTTATGGCAAAATTTCTCTTCGGAGGATGAGATTGACAAAATTCAAATCTATTTATGTCTGACTAACCCAACATAATGAAGGTGGAGAAATAACCATTTTCCCTCAATTATTAGGCGTTGTTATTTCCATTTCACAATAGCAAACTCATAGTGTCCTGCAAAATGGCATGCCCAGTAATAAAGTACAGACAAATCATGGCAAATTTTGATCAAATCACAATTCTTAGACCTGCACATGAATTATATTAGACAGTCTTTAATCCATAAAGCTTGGAAGGTGTAGGCGAGGTTTGATGAGAACTTCAAGTGGGGTGGCTTTGTTGTTTGTGAGACCAACTGTCTCAGTCATATCAACCTTTGCATCCGAGGGAATTGAGATATCATACATGTGTAGAAAAGTAGCCAATGCTAAGTGAACCATTTGAAGTGCAAAAGATATTCCAGGACGTGCTCTTCTACCACTTCCAAATGGGAGCAATTCGAAATTTTGACCCCTAACATCAACATTCTTGTGGGTGGTGAGAAATCTTTCGGGCTTGAACTCTAATGGGTCTGACCATATGCGTGGATCTGTTTGGATTTTCCATATGTTTGTGATTAATCGAGTGCCTTTTGGAACATGGTAACCACCTATAATGCAATTCTCAGTGAATTCACCTGGTGTAGCTAGTCGACCTGCGGGATACAAACGTAATGTCTCTTTAACTATGGCTTGGAGATAGACTAGTGTTAGGTTCTAAGGAATTAGAAACTAATGTATTAGAACTTCATTTTGTAAAGTTGGCAAACCATGATCAAAATGTTTTTAGTCTTTTTTAAACTTGCTCAAAGTATGTGGTTTTTATGTAAAGTTGAAATCAAGTTATTGCAGAAGTTACTGTGCAAATTCTGCTTGGCTCGATCGATCAAGAATTAGGCTCGACTGATCGAAAGTCATGCAGATTATTTTTCCTGCAGAATTTCCAACTCAGCCTAAGCCTGTTTGACGTGTAGGGTTTTATGTTTTGCCCTAAGTATAAAAGGGAAAACCCTAGCCACGCTTTTAGAGTTCTGAATGCTATGTGTGTGAATCTTTTTGTGAGATCTAGAGGTGTTTGCCTTCACATACACTTAGGGTTTCCAAACTCAAGATTAATGTCAAGAGCTTGGTGATCATTCAGTTGCAGATTCAAGAACTTCAAGATATACAAGCAGGAGTGCTTGTGCTTTGCTATGAATTCAGGAAAGAAGTAGTCTGTGGACTTGGAGCTGTCACGTGGTTGTGGTAGTAAGTTTCCTACTGAAGGTAGCAATAGAATGTTAGTGTTCTAAATCACTATTGTGTAAACTTCAATTCTTTCATAGTAAATTCTGATTTACCTTGAGGATAGCTAGGTTAAATCCTCCCCAGGGTTTTACCGTTTTGGTTTTCCTGAGTTATCATATCGTGTGTTCTTTGTTTTCTGCACTTTGTATGATATGATATATTTGTGTTAACCTAGAACTGCTTAATTTACCTAAGTTAATCACTTAGCTAAATATCTAGGTTAATCTGTTTGGGTTTAAGGAGTCCAAACTTCTTACAACTAGCTTACTGATGTCTGATTCATTTACAATTCTTTCCCTGCCCACTTGTACATCAAGCTCATCTCGGACCTTCTTCAACACATGGCGGTCGTTTAGCAATAATGCTATTGTCCAAGTTAGAGTAACTGTACTAGTGTCATTGCCTCCAGCAATCATACTCTGCAAAGTGCATACCTTTTGTTAGAATGCAACTCTAAAGCAAAAAATGTCCTATGTTTTGGAGCTTTGGCTTGTAAGAGCAACCACATCAGTTAATGCATAATTTCCTCCTATTTTGCAAGAAAAGTCCTACTTTTTCTATTTTACACACGCACTTTTACAAAACACCCACATCAGTTTATCTATTCTACACATTTATTTAATAAAATATTTATTTCTTTAACAATGTCATCTCTCTCACAAACCCAACACAACCCACACAACCACCATCATCAAGCAACCACCATCATCAACCCAGCCATATGAAATCCCAAAACCCACTAACCAAACAAAGAATAAAAAAATGGATCAAAACAAACAATGATCAACGATCAACCCAGTGATCAACGATCAACGAGAAACCCACTGATCAAACAACAAGATCAACGCCCTGAGCAACAAGATTGACACCTTTGACCTGAGCACTGAGCACCAAGATCAATGCCTCCGACAATAATGCCAGCAACTCTGAGATATATCGGTTGATTCTCATAAAACTTCAGAAACTCAATATAAACCTGGTTCAGCTCTTTGTAATCCTTAGCCAAAAGACAAGCAAAAAGCAAAGCATTGAGAGATTTGACAGTTCGAGGAATACCCAGATCGTGAATTCGCTTGAAAGTGTCAATGGCTTGTGGGATCATCTTGGCTTGACCGTACAAAACAATAGTGTGAGAAGCAAAACGCCCCATTTTGAGGTTGGGCTGAGAGTTTAGGAGGCCGTTAAGGAACTGGTGGATTGTGTCGAAGTGGTTGGATTCAGAGAGCTTGGAAATGGCGACGGAGAAAGCGATGCGGTCGAGGTGGGAGTCAGGTACAGAGAAGATAAAGAAAAAATTGTTAAAATATTAAATGCACATGCTACAGTAACCGTGCATATATGTACAGTTACTGTAGCAATTGTGCATTTATGCACAATTTTACACCCACTGATATGGGTGTTTTTTTGCTCAAAATGTGTAAAATCCGTTAGTTTTTCCATTTTGCACAACTTTGAACATTCTGATGGGGATGCTCTAAAGATATGGTGATATTTGCAATACACTTTGTTTTTTAAAGTGCATGACCTAAAAAAAAAAAAATCATCCACTATTTAAGAAAATGTTGTATATTAGCCTAGAAGTGAAGGTTTTCTAGTGAAACAAACAGAGTTTCTGGTGAAACTCATCACTCATTACTCACTTTTCCTAGGTCCCACACCTAGTTGTATTGTTTGGCTGTTTACGAGAAATGAGTTATAGTGGCTTTATTGTAATTCTTTGCATCTATGTGGGACCCGCTTCACTGTCTAGTCTCAATCACACTCCACCCAACGGCTTTTTCTCTATTTTATTTATTTCTTTTATCATTCTTTCTCTCTCTTCTTTTATTTTTTTCCCTTTCTTTGTCTTTCTCAATCAGACCCTCTCTTCTTATCTTCTTCCCTCTCTTCT
The DNA here is from genome assembly GCA_033629205.1 of Lithocarpus polystachyus. Taxonomy (NCBI): domain Eukaryota; kingdom Viridiplantae; phylum Streptophyta; class Magnoliopsida; order Fagales; family Fagaceae; genus Lithocarpus; species Lithocarpus polystachyus. Next base: position 7,196,952 of record CM066163.1, on the reverse strand, counting down.
CTTTAGGCCTGGGATTTCTGTAAAAATATGTGGGTTTTGTTTGGTTTTTTGGCTATGATTTTTGGAATAATAAGCTGTAATTTTTGGGTTTGTATGAGTTATTGAAAATGTAAGAGCAGTGGATTTTTTTTTTTTGGTTCTTATAGTCTTTGATAGGTTTCTTTGGCATGTGATTTTTGGTTTGACTAATAGTTGTAATTTATGGGTTTTATGGTATTGATACTAGAGCTGCATGTATTTTTGGATTCTTGTAGTCTTCTACAAGTTTCTTTCTTATTCAGCCTGGGTAGTGAGTTTTTGTTTGGTAAAGTTAGCTTTGTGGGTTTTGGCTAATTGTGGAGAAAGAGTTTATTTTGATATTGTGGCATAAGAAATTTAATAACTTTTGTAGAGAGAGAGAGAGAGAGAGAGAGAGAGAGAGAGAGAGAGAGAGAGCCACTATTAGCTAAGTCCTATTCAAGCTTCTTCAATGCCTCTATCTTTCTTTCTTCTAAGGAGCTTCTTCAATGCCTGTGTGTTTTCTTCTTACTTTCACACGGGTTCCTAAGACAAGTGGGCCCAACAGTTTTAAGATAAAGTTACTTTTTTATCTAAAAACTTTAGCCAAGTTTTGATGCCAAACACAATGGGAATTGAGTTAATAGAAAATTGAGAATTAGAATATGAGATATGAGATAGAGGATTGAGTGATAAGAACTAAGATATGAAAACTGAGATATGAGTGAGTAGGGAACCAAACAGGGCCTAGATGACTAATCATTTGTAAGGATGGGCAAAGGATTGGGCTACCTAGCGCCCTGCATTGGCTTAAAATGCAAGTTTTTTTTCTTATTCAATTAATTTTTGCTATTATTTATGGATCTCATTACACTTTTTAGTACTATTAATGAGTTTTACTATACTATTTTAAATGCCTTTTAAATAAATGGTCACCAAAAAACACTTAAGTCTAAAAAAGTCATTTTTGAGATGATTATTTTTGGTATGCCCTACATTTGAGAGCCGCCTTGCTTGGAACATGTTCAAGCAAGGCCCCTTGAGCAAAACTCCAAGAAGAAGTGAAAAGAGAAAATGTACCAAACATGTGGCTTTATTGATTGTATCAGCATCATAAACTTCAAGCTCAGCACCAGCAAGGACAGAGAGCATTATATCCACGAAATCTTCCTCCCCTTTATTCTCAGATGAAGCTCTCTTTTGCTTAAGCTCTTCCAACCATTCCCCAAGAATTCCATCCAATTCCTTTGTAGTTTTCTTCATGGCCTTTTCATGTCCACCCAAATCTAACCACCAAAGAAAAGGAATAGCATCGGACATCACAAACAACCCCAAAAGATGAAAGAAGTCCCCCAAGGCCCTTTGGCAACACTGAGCTTTTTCTTCCTTAACCCCATCACTAGTACCAAAGTACCTCTTTCCAGCAATCATCCTAAGAATCACATTGAGGTTCATATCCCCAAACTATTGCTTCAACTCCACCAAAATCAAGCTTGACCTGTTCTTTTTCTTGATCCAAAGTTTGTATAAATCTTTTATATTGATCTCAACTTCGAAGACTCTAATGTAGGAAAGCATCTCAAGCTGGAAATTAGATAGTACCTCTAAAGTAGTTATTTTACGCAATTCATGCCAATAGGGACCATGGGGTGCAAAGCCAAATATAGTGTAGTTATAGCACAAGTGTTTTATGGCAACTAGTTTTGGCTGCAAGGACACAACCAATTCATTGGTGGTGAAGCACCCCCTTAGCCATCTCCCAACTTCTCAACACCAAAGCAGGGTGCAATCCAAACTTAATTGTAAAAAGTGGTCCATACTTGTTGGCCATGGCTCCCAAAGTGATGTGGGGAGTCTGAGTTGCTCCCAACAGAGGAAGGTGACCAATTACAGGCCATGCATCAACAGGAATTGGTGTTGTTTTGGCTAGGCTAACTCTATACCTCTTTAGAAGATAGTAGGAGAAAAGAATTATGGCTAACAGTCTATATATGGTAGCAGAATTTAGGGACAGTGGAAGAAAATCCATTTTAGGCTAAGGTTGCAGGGACTCCTCTGGATACCTTTAGTGAGAATCCTTTATGTTTACCTATTCATTGTTGGGTGCATCATAGCCCCGTGGCACCAGCCCACACCTTATCAAAGCTCTAAATGAGCTTGGCTTGCAAGCTTGTAGAAAAGAGACTTGCCTTCAGGCGTTTGGGACATGCTGCTTTTTGGCAGAAGTAAAATTTTTATGTTGGAGTGTGAGATACAAACCATGTTGTTACGTGGCTTTTAACTTGGTCAAAGGAATTAACCAAGTCCTAGTACTAAGAGCTTCTCCAATAGATAGTTAAATCTATTTTTTGGAGAACAAACCTCAAAAATCAGCTTCAACAGATTCTCCAAATGCAAAACTTTTCCAAAAATTTTTTGAAGTTGCTACAGTGCTTCTCTAGATAGAGAAAACAATGTAGCAACTCCAAATGAACTTTTCTACTTAAAAACAATCATACAACTCAATAAAAAACAATTCTGTTAGGACATATGTGATTCAATGTTAGGAACATATGTCAACATTTTATGTAATTGGTTAATCCTTTGACAAAATGCACTTTACTTGTAATTTAGGTAGATCTAGGATATGTTTAATGCTTCAAGAAACAAGGTTTCAAGTTCAAGTGTTAAAGTCATGTAAGTCTTTCCAAGAATCAAGTGTGAAAGTGCTGAATTTTAAAGTTCGACAACTAGCATCTATCGAGGTTTAAAAGCTGCTGAAACCCGCGTCTTGACAGCTAGCTTGATAGATGGCTATCTATCGAGGTTTATGAAGTTCAATTTTCAGAGCTGAATTTCATCCAATCCATGAGTGTATGTTTGGGCTTTCTTTTCTCACAACCCTAGACATATATAAGGATTATTTTAAGGGCTATCACAGGTTATACAGTGGCCCAAGTTCACGCAAATTGTGACCGGAGACAAAATTTACCCTAGTTCATCTTTCTCTTGAAGAAGCTGCTGTATTTATACACTGTGGGGTTTTGTGACCAAGCAACTTTGTGATCTTCATCATCTGGATGAACTGAAGGACTTTGCAGCCAACATCCTTCTTAAGTTGGTGATCAAGTCCCGTACTAGGATCCACGCAATTAGTTAGTCACGTATTGGAAGCCGGGCAATAAAAGGAGAGATTGTCACTACAAAACAAGTCCAATTGGGTATTGGGGTAAGGGTTCAACTATAGATTGGTATAAGGTACTGAGATTCCTTTACTTATAACCTCTTGTTGTGATAATAGTGAATTCTTAGGACTGGTGAACTTAAAATCACTCGGTGAGGTTTTTGCCATGTAAGTTTTCCCCATTCGTAAACAAATCACCATGTCAATTTATTTTTTGTTGCATACTTTAGTTAATTGGTGATTTGTTTGTGCTGCCACACGCTTTGAATGTTAATTTGATTAATTAATAAACTTGGATAATTAATCAATTAATTCATCATAAGGGGTCAATACATTCTTGGCCTATCAGGTGGTATCAGAGTAGCCACACTCTGATTAAGGTTAATCTTTGCTGTGTGATCCATTGACTCCTGTTTCTCATGGATAGAGGACAATCTCTTATTATACTTCTTTTATTTGATGACACTAACTATGCATACTAAAAAGTGTGGCAAGCTGTGGAGATAGGCTGGACCAAGCCTACGGAAGCGCCGGTCGACTGGGATGATGCAAAGATCAAGACAGAAAACTTCAACAGTAGGGCATTGAATGCTCTATTCAATGCAGTCACGAATGAGGAATTCAAGAAAATATCCTCTACTGAAACTGCTAAGGAAGTGTGGACCATCCTCTAGACAACCTATGAGGGAACCAAAGCTGTCAAGGATTTGAAGCTATAAAGGCTCACTACAAGCTTCGAAGAGATCAAGATGGAAGAGGATGAGTAGTTCGATGAGTTCAATGCTAAGCTTAAGAACATAGTAGACTCAGCTTTTAATCTTGGGGAAACCATTCCTGAACCTAAGATTGTGAGAAAGGTGTTCAGATCTCTACCCGAGAGAATCCATGCCAAGATCACCACGATTGAGGAATCAAAGGATGTTGACAAAATTCCTTTGACAGAGCTGGTTGGCAATCTACAGACCTATGAGTTGGGTTTGTCTAGGATCGAGAAATCGAGCAAGAACAAGAGCGTGGCACTAAAGACCAAAAGCAATGACACTGATGAGTCTTTTGATGATGAAGATTCTAAGATGAAGTCCTACATCACCAAGCAATTCAAGAAATTCATGAAGAATGCTAATGCAAAGGGCTTCGACAAGGACCGTAGACAGTCAAGTTCTTCTCAGTCTAAAAGCCAAGACAAAATGAAGAATGATGCTAGAGATGGCGGTCAGTACACTGTACCCTCAAGACCAAAGTGCTTTAAGTATCAAGGTTTTGGTCATATGAAACAAGAGTGCCCTATTTATCTCAAGACCATTGGAAAGAGCAAGGCACTTATTGCTACCTTGAGCAACACTAAACCTGAGGATGACTCTGAATGCCTTCACTGCCACTGTCAATCCTACTAAAGGGATTGCTGAAGATGTGGATAAAGAAGAGGAATTGATAGAGTCTAAGTTTGAGAAGATGGATGAATAAGATTACATCCACACAACCTATGCAAAGTTATACAAGGTCTCAGAAAAGCATGAGAAGTTGTATAGGTTGGCCACCAAGAAGCTTAGTGATGTGGGGCGTAAGCGAGAAGAAATCTCCACAAAGTTTGATGAAGCCAATCAAACTATTGAAGCATTGAGGTTTGAGAATAATTTCTTGGCTGAAAAGACCAAGAAGCTTGAGGCAGAACTGTTCCAAGTCAGAGCTCAACTAGAAAGGACTTCAAGTGTTAAGCTCGATGAGATGCTCAGTCTTCAGAAATTTGCTTCCGATCGAACTGGTTTAGGGTATAATTTTTCTTCTCCTAGTATTGCTGCTTCTAGTTCTACTGTTTTTGTTCCTCTTGCTAATAATGTTGAAACTAAAAATAATGATATTAAGAATGAATCAGCTAGTGAGAACATAGACAAGGGTAAATCTATCTTAGGAGTACCCCTTAAGCTTGATAAGAAAGAGATTAAGAACCTTGAGGCTAAGAAGGAAAATACTTAAAAGTCAAAACAGAAGAAGCAGCATCTCTGTCATCACTGTGGAGCAGCCGGTCATACTCGACCTAATTGCTATAAGTGGTTAGTCACTCAACAGAGCAACAACTTGATCGCGTCGGGAAACTAGAATCAGTTTCCATTCTCCTTTGCTCCTCTTGGAGATCATCTTAAAGCTCTCATGTTCCTTTCGAACATAGATGGTTTCAATTCTTCCCCCTCACCGTCGGTTCAAGGGTTCACGCAAAGGAAAGGTTCCTCCAAAGTGTGAAAAGAAAAAGGTCTAAGTGATTTAGTCACTTTTCTATATCTCTCCCCTTCTTATTTTTGTTTTTGCATTGCTTGTGTGTTTTGCTTTATTGCCTTAAGTCAGTCTAGTTTTATACATTGTTTTGCTTAACATGTTTTTGTTGGGTTATTTTTTTTCAATTTTGCTTTATTTTGTTTTTCATTTAAAAATAAAAAAATTTTGAAAAACTGAGAAGTACAAAACTAGTGTGCGTTTGTGTACATTGGTACTTGTGTACCTTAGATGGCCATTGAAACAAAATTTTCTAAACTTTATATCTTTTGTAGCTTAGATGAGCACTTATATGCACAACTAAACAAGTGAGCTTTGTGGCTCGTGTTTGTGATGAGTAAGGTTAAGTAATCTCTTGTACTTAATACTCATATCACTCTTTTTTACGGGAAGGACTAGAAAATCCTAAGATAAAGACAAAAATAACTATCTCACCACTGTTGCCCGCTAATCATGAAATGACATCTGTATGCTTCAGCATAGCAAAAGTACAATGTCATAAGCTTAATATAATTGGGTATTTCTTTTCTTTCTCTTATATGCCCATGCATGGTTTGCTTAAAAGAAAAATATGCAAAGAAAAATAAAAGCAAAAAGATTAAAATGCTTTATATATGATTGCATGCGTGTATTTTAAGAGATGTAGGAGTTATAGGATGTACCTCAAAGGTGATAGTCCCCATCAAATAGCTATGATTGTGTATGAGTTAAAGTGATTTTCTCATATCTCAAATCGTCATAACGTGTAGACACTTATGCAATCTTGCAATGTTTTCACACACAAATATTCTTTGCTACTTTTGAAACATGTGTAAGTATAATGTGATTTGGTCATCACAAGGGATACATGTGTTAATGTATGCTGACTAAACTGTCTTAACTTGTTTTTGAAATATAAAATTGGTTAGACTTGCTTAGTGTGTGTGTGTGTGTGTGTGTGTGTGTGTGTGTGTGTGTGTGTGTGTGTGTTTTGGACCTATGTGCTTAACATTTTTCTTGTTGAGAGATGTTTTTGAGAGGTCAAAATGTTGTTTAGATTTGTGTTTGAGTAGCATGCTTGATTGCATTCATATCTGTGTTTTTCTCTTTGAAAAACTGTTTTTAAGCAATCTCGACAGCTTCTCGATAGCTCTCGACAGCTAAGCTATCTATCGAGACCCTTCAACTTTTTCTTATCGCATTCTCGATAGCTCTCGATAGCTCTCGATAGCTAGTTCGATCAATCAAGAAACTTTCTGTCTCCTCACTAGCTTCTCGATACCTACCTTGATCCAACAAGCTTCATTGTGTTGAAAAACTCTCGTTAGATCCTCGATAGCTAGTCCGACAGCTGGAACGCCTTTTTAAAGCTCAATAGCTCTTGATAGCTCTCAATCAATCGAGGTTTATGAAGTTTCTATATATACGCACCTCGCAATTCATTTCCTCGATCTCTCTCGACTACTTCATGTCTTTTCACCTCCTAAACACCTCTCACTCACTCCATACTTCATGCCCAAGCTTTCTTCGACCTTCATCTTGCTTTTCTTCATTGGTAAGGTCCTTAATTCCTCTCTTAATCATGCATTTCATATGTTTGACTTAACTTTTGGGATTTTTGGGAAGTTTTGAGATTTTTCAAAATCAATGAAGTTTTTGCTCAATTTTTGGGATGGGTTTTGTTAAAATGATGTTTAAAACTTCATACATTGCAACACATATGCATTATAACAATGTTTAATGCATCTTAGATGTGTGTTTACTTTGTTGCTATGTTGTGTGCTGGTAGGTTTGGATTGGGCTGAGCCCATGATGCATTTATTTTTGCATGTCATATGTTCATGCATTATCATGCATACGTACCTTCAATTTTATATATTTTGATATATTTGTTGTTTTGTACTTTTTTGATTGTCTTTCTCTCTCTTTCTCTCTTTCTCTCCCTCTTACGTTACTTGCGTCATGGCACCTAAACGTAGATCCATTCCATCCCGGAAGCCTCTTCGTTCCGGGGCATCTTATTCTTCTTCTCCATCTGACCTCACTCCATCTCATGTCCAGTTCCATGATGAGAAGGCCAAATCGAACTTCTTGGAGAACTTTTCACGACGAGGCATTCATTCGGAACGCCACGTCATTCTGTCAGACTTTTCTGACACTGACTTGCCCACTGTTATCTACAGTAAGGGTTGGAAGTCACAATGTGGCACCCCGGTCACGTGCCCTTCCGTGATCATACAGGAGTTTTATTCTAATATGTATGGATCTAATTACTCTTATCCCAATCTGTCACTCACATTCGGGGTATATGCATGGTAGTTACTCCGAATATTGTTTCTAAGGTACTACACGTCCCTAGGGTAGTGCATCCTGGCTACCCTGGTTCTAAACGTCTGAGGAAAGTGTCCAAAGATGAGCTCGCATCTTTATTCTGTGAGACACCATCATCTTAGGGTGACTGTTAAAACACCCCTTGCTCGGCCTTTGCTAAAGGTCTGAGAATCCTTAACATGGTGATGACATTTTCTCTCCATCCATTGTCTCACTATAACACTATCACAGAGCCTCGTGCTTGATTTTTGTTATCCCTTATTGAGCATATCTCTATTGACTTCCCTCCTCACTTCATGCTTTCTCTTATAGATATTTATAGCGATACAGTAACCCATGTTAAGCTTATCTTTCCTTCGGCTATCACGAGGCTCCTTCGCCATTTTTCTGTCTCCTATCCTGTGTCTCCCCACTTCCCTTTTATGTGTGCCATTGACGCCGCTACCATTAAGCGGAGTCTTGCACAGCTTCGCTCGAGGCAGCCTAGGGTATAGACCGCAACTCCTCTAGTTTCTATCGCTCTATCCACCTCCGTTCCTTCGTCTTCAGTGGGTGGAGTGACTCTTAAGGCCATCATGGCATAACTTATGCGTATGGATGCTCGCCTTGACACTCTCAGTGATGAGTTGTGTCAGGTGAACACCAGTGTTGGTCGTATCCCACGACAATAGGCTATCATGGGTGGTTTCACTATCGCTTCCTCTCCATCCCCGCCAACCCCTGAGGATGAGAGTGACAATGGCTCCGACAGTGATGATGCTGCTGAGGATGATGATAATGATGGCTCGCCTAGTGATGATGAGATTTCTACTTGATTTACTTACAATTTGTCACTCATGACAAAAAGGAGGAGTAGTTTTGAGATGAGAGTAGTCATACTCATAGGGGGATGGTTAGTTTAGGAGATAGGGGGAGTGTTCAAATGTTGAGGGATATAGTGAGGATTTTTTGTATCTTTTCTTTTCTTTCTATTTGAGATACATTATCTTTTGTATATTGGTGTTGTGACCATTTTGACATACATTGTATTTATATTTGATTTATATATTTTGATGTATGTTCTTTCACCTATCTCTCCATGTGTTGTTTCTTTTCTATCTTTATACACATGTTTCTTATTAAATGTATGCAATCTATTATTTCTATTTCACACCTTCATGAGTTTCGTTTAAAGTGTTTCAAAAATACAGGTTGTCAAAGTCTTCTTGCCATAAACTCTCTTCTTACAAAGTTTTTCACGATTTTGTGTTAGGATAGATTTTATTGTATTCAACAAGTGAGTATGAGTTGAGTGATTTATGACTTCTCTCATATGTTCATTTGTTTGTTGAGGTTTTTTCACGGATTGCCAAAGGGGGAGATTGTTAGGACATATGTGATTAAATGTTAGGAAGATATGTCAACATTTTATGTAATTGACTAATCCTTTGACAAAACGTACTTTACTTATAATTTGGTAGATCTAGGATGTGTTTAATGCTTCAAAAAACAAGGTTTCAAGTTCAAGTGTTAAAGCGATGCATGTGTGTCTAAGAATCAAGTGTGAAAGTGCTAAATTTTAAAGCTCAATAGCTAGTTTGACAACTATCATCAATCGAGGTTTAAAAGCTGCTGAAGCCCGTGTCTCGATAGCTAGCTCGATAGATGGCTATTTATTGAGATTTATGAAGTTCAGTTTTTTAGAGTTGATTTTCATCCAATCTATGAGTGTATCTTTGCGATTTCTTTTCTCACAACCCTAGACATATATAAGGATTGTTTTAAGGGCCGTCACAGGTTACACAGTTGCCCAAGTTCATGCAAATTGTGACCGGAGACAAAATTTGCCATATTTCATCTTTCTCTTGAAGAAGCTGCTGTGTTTGTACACCGTAGGGTTTTGTGACCATGCAACTTCGTGATCTTCATCGTCTGAATGAACTAATGAACTTTGTAGCCAACATCCTTCTTAAGTTGGTGATCAAGTCGCGTACTGAGATCCACGCAATTGGTTAGTCACGTACTGGGAGCCGTGTAATAAAAGGAGAGATTGTCACTACAGAACAAGTCCAATTGGGTATTGGGGTAAGAGTTCAATTGTAGGTTGGTATAAGGTACTGGGATTCCTTTACCTGTAATCGCTTGTTGTGATAATAGTGAATTCTCGGGAGTGGTGATCTTAAAATCACCCGATGGGGCTTTTGCCGTGTAGGTTTTCCCCATTCGTAAACAAATACCGTGTCAATTTATTTTCCAATGCATATTTTAGTTAATTGGTGATTTTTTTGTGCTACCACACGCTTTGCATGTTAATTTGATTAATTAATAAACTTGGGTAACTAATCAATTAATTCATCATAAGGGGTCAATACATTCTTGGCCTATCAAATTCTTTCTCTCTCCTCTCACAACGGCTACAAACATTCACAGCGGCTATATACACAGCAATCCTTTCTCTTAAACATCTCTAAACTCAAGCATAATCAAAATACAAAATCAAAAACACTATCTTAAAATTAATCAAATCATAACAATAAAAGGAAAAAATAAAGGAAAAAAAAAGACAGAGAGCTTGCAATGATGGAGCAAGCAAGATTCTGCGCCTGCTTGTGTCCTTCGATCGACGATGGAGCAAGCAAAATATCTCTTGCTTGTTATTTCTCTATTTCTAATCACATAAAGAGCTAGAGGATGTTCTAGAATCAAGTAGAAAAAGTAGAGAGAGAGAGAGAGAGAGAGAGAGAGAGAGAGAGCTAGAGAGAGTGATCTGGAATCAAGTAGAAAAAGAAAAAGAAGGGAGCTAGAGTAGGTATACGTGTGTGGTGGAGAAAAAAACAAGATAAAAAAAATGTATGGATGAAATTGAAAAGAAAAATAATATAAAGAATAAGAAATGACAATTAAGAAATGCTACCACAATATTTTCACAATAAATATTAAGTAACAGATTGTTATTAGCTAATATTGGTGAGTAAAAAAATAGTTTCAGTGGTGGGTTTAAATTAGAACTAGTAACAACTTTCCACATAAGATTTTGTTGTGATTCTTGTGAAAGTATTGAGAAAAATGTTGTGAATCTAACACTTCTCGTTGAAAAATATAGCTGTTGGGAATGAAAATATGAAAAATAAATGATGATTAAAAATGGTACAAAGAATGGATGAAGAAATAATATTTTAAATGAGATGGAGAGAAGGATAGAGAATCTGTTTGAAAGTATATTTAAAAAAATAGGTAGGTCAAAACTAAATGTCACTGTTCACTATCCAAACAGTACAAAAATTTAGATAAGCTGTTAGAGATGCTCTAATAGGACAAAAGGCCCACATCTCTTACTATATATACACACTAGTCATGCGGCTATCGTTTATGCCCTGTTTGGATGGAGGGGGGAAGAAGGGGGAGTAAAGGGGAGTAGGGTAGAGTTGGCTAAAAATAAGCTAATTTTGTGCTAAATCTACTCTACTCTACTCCCCCTCCCTCCCCCTCAATCCAAACGAACCATTAGTGTTATGAGTGCCGCAATATTAGAATAAGTTTTTTTATTCTTTGGTATTTTGTATAAAGTGGTAAGACGTGAATTTGTTTTAGAGATTTTCAGGTTTCTCTAGTCACGTGAGTGAGAGTTTTTGGGTGTATTGGAGTTTGTGTTGTGAGCGTATTTTGGTACCATTTTTGTAATCTCCTTTTTTTTTTAGTGAAACTTTTTCTTCTGCACTGCCCGTGGACGTAGGCCAAAAGCTGAACTACGTAAATCTTTGTGTTCTCAATAGATATTTACATTTCAGCTATTCTCAACAAATTGGTATTAAAGATTCTGCTTTTACAACAAACCAAAATATTGAGAGCAAGACACAGAGAGTTTTAAGAGGTGTATTTTGAAAGAAACAGAGAGAAAATACAGTGAGAGCATGTAAGAGTGAAAAAGGAAATTAAGATTTTTTTTTTTTTTTTTTATCTCAAGCTATGCTCAAGTTGCATAAGGAAGATAAATTTGTGAAGTTCTTTGGGATATTTTTAGGTGCTATAATTATAGAGAGTTGAAGAGTTCAAAAGGGAAGATCTTTGCTATTGGTTTTGTGGCGAGGTTGTATTTTACTTGTTGAGATTTATTTATTGTATAGCCAATTTATTGTGGACTCAAGTTTGGCAGAGTTGTAATTCCTACAACGAAGAGTTTTTCACATAAAATTTGGTGTTTTTACATGATTGTGTTTCTATTGATGCTTGTTGAAATTTTTGTTCCCATATATATTGTTCAAACGTAAACATAGAGGGGATTTAGATTTTTCTTTAACGTTAAGGACTTTTCTTTAACATTAAGGACATTTTGTTTGTGTGGTCTGTTTTTATTTTAGGTAACTTCTATGAGTAGTGATAAATGTAATACCATTTTTTTAAGATTAAGCTTATAAATTTGTAGGTTCTCAGGAATTAGGAACTAATGTATTTAAAACTTCATTTTGTAAGGTTGGCAAACCATGATCAAAACAGTTTTAGTCTTGTTTAGACTTGCTCAAAGTATATTGTGTAAAGTTAGAATCAAGTTACTGCAGAAGTCATTGTGCAAATCTGCAAGGCTTGATCGATTGAGAATTAGACTCGACCGATCGAAAGTCGTGCAAATTGTTTTTTCTGTAGAATTTCCAACTCAGTCCAAGCCCAATTGACGTGTAGGGTTTTATGTTTTGCCCTAAGTATAAAAGGGAAAACCCTAGCTACATTTTTAGTGTTCTGAATGCTGTGTGTGTGAATCTTTTTGTGAGATCTAGAGGTGTTTGTCTTTACATACACTTAGGGTTTCCAAACTCAAGATTGATGTCCAGAGCTTGGTAATCGTTCAGTTGCAGATTTAAAAACTTCAAGATATACACGCAAGAGTGCTTGTGCTTTGCTATGAATTTAAGGAAAGAAGTAGTTCGTGGACTCGGAGCTGTCATGTGGTCGTGGTAGTAACTTTCCTACTCGAGGTAGCAATAGGATGTTAGTGGTCTAAGTCGCTATTGTGTAAACTTCAATTCTTTTATAGTGAATTCTGTTTTACCTTGAGGATAGCGAGGTTAAAGCCTCCCTAGGTTTTTTTTACCGGCTTGGTTTTCCTAGGTTATCATATCGTGTGTTCTTTATTTTCCGCACTTTGCATGATATGATATATTTTTGTTAACCTAGAATTGATAAATTTACCTAAGTTAATCACTTTGCTAAATATCTAGGTTAATCTGTTTGGGTTTAAGGGGTCTAAACTTCTTACAAGTGGTATCAGATTCTTGATATAAAATTCTTTCTCAAGCCAATTTTGGGGATTTTTTTATATGAAATTCATGCTTAGGCCAATTTTGTGAATTTGGATCATATTTGAATTTTTTTTCATTGCCTTAGACCGTGTATCATTTCATTCTTCTACTCATGCATCATATAGAATTGTTATTTCTATATTGTTGTTTTGGTGCTAATCTTGCAGTCTGCCCTTGGTTTTTTCTTTGTCTCTTTTCTTTTTGTGTCTCTTTATCTGGTCTGTAGCATCATGCCTAGAAAAACTAGAGCTCATAGGACATCTACCTCTTCCCCATCCTTTGATAGTGATAGGTTCTTGAGTGAGAAACATTAGGAGACATACGAGACACTTAACCTTAGGAAAAACATTTGGGGTGAGCGTAGGGTTCTTCTAGATGAGGTAGATAATGAGGTTAGGCGTAACTTTGAGCGTCGAGGTTGGTTACCCTTGGTAGACATAGATCATCCGCCTCCAGCTACCCTGATTAGAGAGTTCTACTCGAACCTCTCTATCCATGTCTATGATTCCAACACTTTAGTAAAGAGTTGGATACAAGGTGTAGAGTATCACATTACTCCTTTAGTAGTGTCTGATGCTCTTGGGGTACCTGTGGTTTCTCATCCTGTCTATCCCTATGATGAGTCTCCTCCCCTTGACGACGTTATGTCGTACATCACTGGGTCTTCTATCCAGTGGGTTTTTGATCCTTGGATCACGTTTGTTGAACTTTCTGAGATCCACTATCTTTTCTTTCGGGCAGCTTGTCATTCCTTGTGACCTATCTCTCATCTACACACTATCTCTATTGAGCAATATGTGTTTCTTTACGCTCTTGTCAATGATGCTCCTATAAGTTTTCCTCATCTTTTTCTTCATTCTTTGAACAAAGTGCATAAGAGTAGTTCTACTGCTCATGCTTTATTCTTTCCCATTTTTATTCATAGGATTCTTCTTCACTTAGGATTAGGTGATTTCCCTACTTCTGAACCCGTTCATATCATTGCTCCCATAGGTGCCACCTTTCTTAGGAAAAGGGCTGCTCAACTTCGAGCTAGCTCTAAGCGTCCTAAGGCAGAGCCTTCCAGTGTCACTCCTCCTCCTTCCTCTTCTACAGGTGCTTCTACGACAGAGACGTCTACTTATCCGACTGCTGCTGCTACTGTTGTTCCTCCACCTTCTCCTTCGGATAATTCGGACATTTGTCAGATGTTGGACACTGTCATGACTGTCCAGGCGGCTCATGGTCAGCTTCTCGTGGACATGCTTGATGAGCTCCGTGCATTGTGGGCAGATTTGGGGAGTTTTCGACGTTCTTCTCCACCACCTATTTTTGGTGATGAGTGAGTGCCCTTTGGCAATTTATCACAGAAAGGGGGAGTACATTGTGTAGTGGAGATTGTATTTTGTAGTAGAGGGGTTTTTGTCTTAGGGGGAGATTTTGTTTATTGTTGTGATATCGTGGAGCTGTGGAGCTTTTAGATTGTATTTAGGTGCTTCATTGTGCATTTATCTTTTTTGGCTCATAATAGGGGGAGTTATATGAGATACATTTTTTTGTATATGTTTCTTGTTTCACTATGCTACATTGCTTATTAATTTATATTTACGAGGTTATTCATGAAATATGTCTCTATTTTATGTTGTGTGAAATAAAGAAATTATTTTTTCTGTTACTTGTATTTTCCACAAATGCGTTTATGTGTTTGTTAAGTGTTACAAGAATATATAGGTAGATTCAGTCATGCTACTGTCTACTCTTGCAATTGATAGATAGTAGTTAGGTAGAATTTGTTTAGTTGGGCTTTTGTTTTGTATGGGCTGTTTTTTTTTTTTTTTTTTTTTTGTAAACTTTGAGCATTTTGTTAAGTTTGTGTTTTGTCATGGATTGCCAAAGGGGGAGTTTGTTAGGTTCTAAGGAATTTGGAACTAATGTATTAGAACTTCATTTTGTAAGGTTGGCAAACCAGGATAAAAACAGTTTTAGTCTTGTTTAGACTTGCTCAAAGTATGTGCTTATTGTGTAAAGTTGGAATCGAGTTACTACAGAAGTCACTGTGCAAATCTGCCAGGCTCGATCGATCGAGGATTAGACTCGACCGATCGAAAGTCGTGCAGATTGTTTTTTCTATAGAATTTTCAACTCAGCCCAAACCCGTTTGACGTGTAGGGTTTTATGTTTTGCCCTAAGTATAAAAGGGAAAACCTTAGCCACATTTTTAGTGTTCTGAATGCTGTGTGTGTGAATCTATTTGTGAGATCTAGAGGTGTTTGCCTTCACATACACTTAGGGTTTCCAAACTCAAGATTGATGTCAAGAGCTTGGTAATTGTTCAGTTGCAAATTCAAGAACTTCAAGATATACAAGCAGGAGTGCTTGTGCTTTGCTGTGAATTCAAGGAAAGAAGTAGTCCGTGGAAGAGGAGCTGTCACGTGGTTGTGGTAGTAAGTTTCCTACTCGAGGTAGCAATAGGATGTTAGTGGTCTAAGTTGCTATTGTGTAAACTTTAATTCTTTCATAGTGAATTCTGTTTTACCTTAAGGATAGCTAGGTTAAATCCTCCTCAGGTTTTTTTTACCAGTTTGGTTTTCTTGGGTTATCATATCGTGTGTTTTTTATTTTCTGCACTTTGCATGATATGATATATTTGTGTTAACCTAAAATTGATAAATTTACCTAAGTTAATCACTTGGCTAAATATCTAGGATAATCTATTTGGGTTTAAGGGGTCTAAACTTCTTACATAAATTATTGTGTCATCAGTTATAAATAATAGGCAATTCGAATATTTAGTTATTAGGCAATTGAAATCTATTAATTACATTTATTATCACAACATCTTATAAATTTTATGTAGTAAAATATGTACTACTTTTAACATTCCTTAAAAATGCTTCAACATAATGCATTTTGAAAGATGTATCCTCGTCATGTGTTATTCTAAAAAATTGTGTAAGGCATTATGCTGAAACTTTTATTAAAAAATTATTATGTTGAATAAGTTTGAAGAAGTGTAGATTATGTAGAATGCATTTTCTCACATTCAACAAGTTTTATTAGTATGACTATATTATTAGTACGACTATAGTAACAAAAAGAATTAATTGTTTCTTATAAATATATTTTACAAATAAAAATAAAAATTCATTATAATTGACATTCATTACATAAAATCCCAAAAATAAATAAATTTATTTATTAATATCCATTACATACTGTAAGGACGCAATTTGAATGTCTGACCCACAATTTGGATGGACTTTGGCCCAAAAAATCCAAAACAATAAATTTGTAGAGAGTGGGTTAGAAAACTGGGCTTTAATGAATCAGACAACAATCAAAGCATATCCAGATGACAAGAGGATGAAGATAGACTAGTTTCACCTAAAGAAAATCGTCCTTAGCACAATCCGAATAGATCAGTTCTTATATATTTTCTCAAGTGTGACTACAAGTTCAACTCTTAATTAATATAGTGTTTTTATCTTGATTTCTTGATCCCCCATTCTCAGGGTCCTCCCCCTATTTTATACTTCCTTCTACTTGCATCACCACCATCCACGTGCAGTCCAGATCATCCTTGTAACACCCCAAACCCAAAGCAAGGATTTAGATGTTTAATTTGTCTTAGAAATAATCAACAATGATATAATGGAACAGAGCGTAATATTAATCCTCAAATAAACTTCTATAATATCATCAGAGTTCCTTAATAATCCATAAAAAAACAAAACAAAATATATTATTCTTGTATGAAAAATCTCCAGATAACATCTCAACATAGTTCCAAAAAAAATAATCTCATTGTCCTGAAACAATTTTTCTAAAACAACTCAGCAACTATCCAAGCTCCAAACGCAGTCATCAATCTAAGGCTCCACTGATCTACCACCAAAAGACACTCCATAACTCTAATCTGAAAGGATGGAAAAAGGGGTGAGCTAGAGGCTCAATAAGAGACTACAAACATGAGGATGTCTTTCAAAACAAAACGATAATATCATAGACAAAATATAGTCATCACGATACAATTAAAATTAGTTTAAACTGTAATATAATATATTCTATAAAGCTGTGAAAATAAAACACTTCACTATAACGCTGTAAACATTAATAAAATAATAACCACATTTATATGCCAATATGCACCAAATAGGTAGAAACACTTTATTATGAAAATAAACAATTTTCCACCTGAAAGAACAGTAGCAATTAAACAGTAATCTCATATGAAAAATATTAGTCAACCACAGACAAAAGTTGCTAAACACTCGGTGGGTGATTTCCCATGGGAACAATAACACTAACCTCAAAGAGGCAACACTAGCTCCGAAGAGCAACAATAACACTGCACCACACCACACTAACACTACTTCGGCCGAAGACCAACACTTAACCCTGTGTTGGCAAAGGTTGCAGACTGTCTAGTTGACCATTTGAAACACTCTTGACATATACAGTTTCACAATAATATACAATAAATAATAGAGTTTGAGTATGTATAAAGCACTAACATTGGTATAAGTCTTTAAAACTTCACTTTTGCAATTATGTGTATGTATATTTATATAAATATATTTTTACCATAATTATATATATATATATATAAAATATATACGCCTTGAGAGACGTCATGTGTTGAAGTCTACTTACCTCTAGCGGCTAAACCAAGCTTCACTTCAATTGCTCGAAACAACGTCAACTAGAACCTAAATAATAATTAAACAATTCAATAAGGGCAGGTTCTTTAATAACCACAAAGTCCTCTTGATAAAACAATTCCTCAACCACTATGAAGATTTGGCAAGATAAAATTTAACGTGTCTTTCTAATATAACTCCAAACCTATTCTAGATTTAAATAATAGTAAAGCATTCCCTAAACTAACATCTAAAATACTCATATATTTAATTGTAAAGCTGCCCACAATTGCAAACCTTTTCAACTCGGTCAAACCCTAAACTAACAAAATATACCTATATATATCCAAGTAGTGCAAGCCTTATATACATTAGCCTTCACATATCCAATCCGCATATCATAGTTTCAGTAGCCTTATGTACATTAGCCTTATATATTACAAAGGAAACATGCCAAGGCTTTTTGCAAACTATCCCAGAACCCTGAAGTGAACCTCGAATCTCTATCAGATACAATAGAAGCTGGCACTCCATGCAACCTCACAATCTCATTTATATAAAGTTCAGCCAATTTGTCAAGAGAGTAGTTCATTCTAATTGGAATAAAGTGGGCAGATTTAGTCAACCTATCCACCACCACCCAAATAGCATCATGATTCTTAGGTGATCTTGGTAACCCACACACAAAGTCCATGGTGATATTCTCCCACTTCCTTTCAGGAATAGGTAAAGGTTGTAACAACCCTGATGGCCTCTGATGCTCCACTTTGACTTGCTGGCAAATCAAGCATTGTTCCACAAATTGAGCAATTTCTCTTTTCATGTTAATCCACCAATAAACTTCTCGAAGGTCATGATACATCTTGGTACTACCTGGATGCATTGTATAAGGCGAACGATGTGCTTCCTCCAATATCTCTCTTTTAATCAATGAATCATTAGGCACACAAAGCCTATTACCAAACCTCAAAACACCATCATCAGAGATACTAAAATCAAATCTACTTCCAGCACGTACTTGTTCCATGATCTTAAACAATTGAGGGTCACCACTTTGAGCAGCTTTGATCTTATCAATTAGGGTGGGTTGTACACTTAAACTTGCCAGGTAGGATTGGGAGTCTCCAGTCACTATGTCTACTCCAAGTTTCTGAAGATCAACAATAATATGCTTCTGAGTAGTTAATAAAGCAGCTGAAAAGCTATACGACTTTCGACTAAGTGCATCAGCCACAACATTGGCTTTACCAGGATGGTAATTTATAGAACAATCATAGTCTTTAATCAATTCTAGCCATCTCCTTTGTCTCAAATTTAATTCTTTTTGAGTGTATATGTACTTCAAACTTTTATGGTCAGTGTATATTTCACATCTCTCACCATACAAGTAATGCCTCCAAATCTTCAATGCAAAAACCACTGCTGCCAATTCCAAATCATGAGTTGGATAATTCTGTTCATAATTCTTTAGTTGTCGAGAGGCATAAGCAACCACCTTCCCATGTTGCATCAGGACACAACCAAGACCCTTACGAGATGCATCACTATATATCACAAAACCACCCGAACCAGATGGAATAGTCAATACTGGTGCAGAAACCAACCGTTGCTTCAATTCCTGGAAACTTCTTTCACATTCCTCTGTCCAGTCAAACTTTGCATGTTTTCGAGTTAATCGAGTCAGAGGAGTTGCAATACTGGAAAATCCTTCCACAAATCTTCTATAATAACCTGCAAGGCCCAAAAAACTTCTTACCTCACTTACATTAGTAGGGGCAGCCCAATTAACTACAGCTTCAATCTTACTAGGATCCACTGTAATTCCATCTCTAGAGATCACATGACCTAAGAATACCACTTGATTCAACCAGAACTCACACTTCTTCAATTTAGCATACAACTTCTTGTCTCTTAAAATCTGCAACACCATTCTCAAGTGTTCCTCATGCTCTTCTTGGCTTTTGGAGTAAACCAAGATGTCATCAATGAAAACAATGACAAACCGATCCAAGTACTCATGGAATACCCTATTCATCAAATCCATAAAAACAGCAGGAGCATTAGTTAGACCAAAAGGCATCACTAAGAACTCATAATGACCATACCTAGTTCGAAAAGCTGTCTTTGGTATGTCATCCTCCTTAACTCTCAACTGATGATAACCAGATCTCAAGTCAATTTTAGAGAAGACTTGAGCGCCCTGAAGCTGATCAAACAAATCATCAATTCGTGGCAAAGGGTATTTGTTTCTAATGGTGACCTTGTTCAACTCTCTATAGTCAATGCACAACCGCATACTACCATCCTTCTTCTTAACAAACAACACCGGAGCACCCCAAGGAGAAGCACTAGGCCGAATAAAGCCTTTATCAAGCAAGTCTTGCAATTGCTCCTTCAACTCATTGAGCTCTGTAGGGGCCATTCTATAAGGTGCTTTGGAAATTGGGCCGGTACCAGGTACTAGGTCAATAGAGAACTCAACCTCTCTGTCAGGGGGTAGTCCAGGTAAGTCCTCAGAGAACACATCTGGGAACTCTTTCACCACTGGGATGTCTTCAACTTTTAACTCTACTTTATCACCCTTCAAAGCACAAACAAGGAGCCCTTCACAGCCCTTCCTTAGCAATCGCCTTGCCTGCATCACTGAAACCAATACAGGTGGTTTCACCACACGATCTCCCTCGAAGAAGAATTCTGGCTCTCCAGGAATTCTAAATACTACCTTCTTCCCAAAACACTCTATGGAAGCATGAAAAGTAGATAACCAATCCATCCCTAGAATCACATCGAACTCAAACATGTCAAGCAACATAAGATCTGCTTTTAATTCCCTCCCAGAGACTAAAACATTACAAGACTTGTACACTTCATGGGAAATCATTTGTTGTCCAGAAGGTGTAGCAACACACAATACATAATTTAAACTCTCAGGTTCCATGTTTAGCCTTTGTGCAAGTCTACGTGAGATGAAAGAATGAGTTAAACCAGAATCAAATAACACTTGTGCATGCTGACTGGAAACAAGAAGTGTACCTGAAACCACTGATGGGGAGGCCTCGGCGTCCTGTTTAGTCAAAGCAAAAACTCGACCCTGAACCTTAGGTCTCTGTTGGCTCCCATTTGGATTGGTAGTTTGTTCAGCTCGCATATCTGGACAATCCTTGATGAAGTGTCCAGTCTTGCCACATTTAAAACACGCCCTTGACTCCAAATAACATGTTCCACTATGAGCCTTTCCACATCTTGGACAAGTTTTGTATGCCTTCTTATTTGAATTAGGCACCCCTTGCTTCTTGAATGAACTTCCACTAGACTTCCCCTTAAGAAAATGACTCTGGGTTGGCTTCCTCTCTTGATCATTGGCCCTTGAGGAACGATTGCAATTTCTTTCTGCTATGAGAGCTCGATCCACCACTTCTGCGTATGTTTCCAATTTGAACATGGAAACCGGTCCCTGAATTTCCTCCCTTAAACCTCTTTCAAAATGCCTGGCCTTCCTTGCTTCCGTGTCAACCATGTGTGGAGCAAAGCGGGATAACTCAGCAAATTTCCGCTCATACTCATACACTGATTGAGTACCTTGTGCTATGCGAATGAACTCAGCTTCCTTTTGCACCATCAAACTATCAGGAAAATACCTCTTACGAAAGAGCTCAACAAAATGCTGCCAAGTCATAACTTCTCTTCCCTGTGTCCTCTCCGTGGACTCCCACCATTCCAATGCATCACCTTTCAGTACAAAAACAGCAAGGATAACTCGTTGCTCATCACTAACTTCCATTGCTCTAAAGAGCCTTTCAATCTCCTTAAGCCAGTTGTCAGCCTCAATTGGATCCTTTGTACCCTTGAAAGCAGGAGGATCAAGCTTCCTAAACTTCTCCAAAGCACTAGTCGGATTGGTGGCTCCAACTTGATGTTGCACTATATTGGTTAAGCCCCCAATGGCTTCAATAATAGCCTGGAGATTAGTAGGTCCCCCAGCATTTGGTTGACTGTTCTCTGGGTTCCTCCTAGGTGGTGCCATCTCTCTAAGCAATACAATAAGATATCACAAATAAATATTTCAAATATTTCAGAGGGTTAAAACCAAACATATAGATAGTACAACAATCATTCCTACACACTCTAGAATAATAAACAAAACAAAACAAAATAAAATATAAAATCACTATGAAAGGTCGAATAATTCTAACACTAAAATTCCTTGTAATCACACTCTTGTTCCAAAATAGTTTTAAGATCAAACCTATAAGTCTACAGAATCATAAACCTATGCTCTGATACCATAACTGTAACGACCCAAGGAAAAGCGCTAGCCACATCTGCGCTATACCTCAAAAGGACTAGTCACTATTGAGGCTCCTTGTAGTTGTTAATAAAGCCCAGATCTTCCCAGTAAATATCCGATGTGGGACTCATCACACACCCACACACATCACACAACCAATCAATCAATTGGTATCAAATCCCTAACGAGGACGTTAGGGATTTAAGTGGGGGAGATTGTGATGCCCCAATTTGATTGATTGATTGTGTGATGTGTGTGGGTGTGTGATGAGTCCCACATCGGATATTTACTGGGAAGATCTGGGCTTTATTAACAACTACAAGGAGCCTCAATAGTGACTAGTCCTTTTGAGGTATAGCGCAGATGTGGCTAGCGCTTTTCCTTGGGTCGTTACAATCCTCTTTCACCCCTATCCCATCAGCCCTCCTAAAAAGTCTTCAAATGGTAGCTGTTTTAGACATCACTTCTTCATTAATGCAGCCAGAGAGTTAGCTGAAGAGCATTCAATACAGTGGTAGCAGCTTTATTGAAGATATTTTTCAACTCCCACATGTCCTATACGCTCATAGGGTACACCCTTATCAATAGAATCTTTTGATATATCATCACAGATAATAAAACACATACTTTGACCTTTGCTTTGCTTAGCCGAGGATACAGTCCTCCTTGGACCACCTTCATTGATCTACATAGTTGCCATCTACTTGTGAGGCTCACAGCCCTGCGTTTTCTATGCTACTAATTTGTCCTCGGACAAGCCCAAGGACTAATATATGTATTTGGGCCTCTGGTCCCTATAATAGCCCCTTAAAATTCCAGTTTTCTCCTTGGATCTATAATAGCTCCTCAAAATTCCAGTTTTCTCCTCCTATCCGAGGAGAAAAATGGGGTTTTAACCTAAATGAATAAATTCTACATTTTTCTTTTGACTTCCACACATGAGAACGTTGCTTTGCATGTCCCATAATTATTCCTAATGCTTCAGAGCCTGAAACATCTCATTAAATGCTCCAGGCGGCGTCTTGCTCCCCCTATCTAACGGTAAGATGAAGATCAGATGGCTGGCACTTCTTCTCAAATTTTTTGCGGGATAACTTCCACTTAATCCCACCTCCTATATAAAACGCCTCGTAGATTCACTTTCTTTTTACTTTAGCAAACTCGTGAATTCCTAGATATCTCAAACTTTCAAGCCTTCAAGATTTCTAAAATTTTCCAACTCATAAGAAGTTCCTGAAGTGTCACTTGTTTTCATTTTCGTAAGTCCCTACACTTTTTTAAGTTCTTTTCTTCTCAGCCTGTCATCTCAACCTTCTTTCCTTCAATTATTTCTCAGAAACTTTATTCTTATTTTCTCATAGTTTGTCTAAATGGGTAGATTTAAGCACCTGGTAGATTCCTCTATCGCCATGGAGAGTTTTAGGGCTAAGTACCATATCCCTCAGGGAGTATCCCTACAATACTATTCCCCAAACTAAACACTTACCAATAGGGGCGAAGGGGAGGTAGTCATTCCCATGATTGCCTTTATAGAAGGACGACTCCTCATGTACGAGTGTCATTCGCTGGCTGATGCGGGGTTCTACCTCAAGTCACGGTCCAACGTTGTTAGACTCGTATTGTGTCTTCCTAAATCCAATAAGGGTATGAAGGACGACTACCTGATCGTCTCCAAGAAATGGCACAATGGCCTTCACTGCCTAACTCGGGAGGGAAAGCCAGGTGGGGAACCCTAGGGTTAGGTCCCTTGACTCGGACTTTAGTTCCTTAGTTTTGTTTCTTTTTAATATACTGTTTCTTTTCGCAATGTGATTTACTAATGTTGTTCTCGGACGTTGTTGTAGACAAGAGGCACTTCGCTCCCAGACTGAGTCTTGTTAACGTTGAAAGTCTCAACGTGTTGCTGAGATTCAAGATATTCATAAGTGCAGACAGGCAACTGCGGGCTGTTCATCTTATCCTGGACTTTGTGCCCCTATCTAAAAAATTCCAGGACGTAGGCAATGCCATAAGGGTAGGCGATCCAAGGCTAGCCCGAATCGACTTTTCTGTCCCCGACTTCCTTGCCTGAAATGATCTCCCATTAGTGTGTTACCACTCCCTTGCCCTCTTCGTGAGGAAGCAATTCCCATAGAAGAGGTAGACTCCTCTCAACTTTCACTTGAGGCCGAGATAAACCAATTCCACTTTGAAGATGAAGAAGAGAAAGCACAAGAAGAGTCTCAAGAAGTCTCAGACACAGAGGGCAATTTAGATAGATCTTCTGCCGTCACCCAAACTCATAGTTGCCCGAGTGGACGAGAGCATAGAAGAGGAGGAAGAAATGGCCTTGACCAGAGGAGAGGTTTGAGGGACATTATGGCCTGGAAGAACAAGGGAGCGTCCTCCAAGGACGACCCCAAACCCCAAGTTCGTGACAACCTTCCCCCTTCCCCTCCTCCAACAACCACCATTAGCCTATTCCCTAATCCTGATCTAAAAAAGAAAAGGAAGGTGGTGGTTTTGGAAGAAGGTGAAGTGGTCCTTCAAAAGGGGACCAAGTAATAGAAGAATGCCAAGGACAAACGAACCTCCTCCATGGAGATCAGGGAGGATCCTAACGCAATCGAGGTCTGTCAGTAACGTGCATGGGCACCGTGGCTGGAGTTGGATGGTGCTTCCATCCTATGGATCTCTTCTTTCCAGGAGTTCCAAAAAGGCACTCGGCTTACATTGCTAAGGCCCTAGAGCAGCCTCTGCTCTTGCCCAGGGACATGGAGGCTATCAGGCACATGAGTCAGCTGAACCTCTTTATGTCTTTGAAGAGAGACCTTACCATGGTAATCTCTCTACTAATTCTTCTAGATAAAAATTAAGTTTTTTTTTTTTTTTTTTTTTTAATTTTTCTCTCCATACACTCTGTTTTGATGGGACTCCTTTATCTTTCTTATGCAGATCACCCAGCAGATTTTCGTGGTCGAGGAGTGGGTCAGGGAAGCTCACAATCAGGCTAAGGTTGAGACCCACTCTCGCATAGAGGCTGAGAAGTCCCTGGGGGCTGTGAAGCATGAAAAACAAGAACTGGCCAAGAAGCAAGTCATTGAGGAGAGGGAGAGGAAGCACCGAAGCTGGGCTACAGAATGCCCAAGACCAAGCCGAAGACCAGCAAAAGAAACTGCACATTACAGAGATAGAGCTAGCAACTCAAAGGCAGCTGGTCCTGGAGCTCAAGGCTAACTTGGAGAAGGCCATAAAGGCTGCCTGAATTACCGAGGAAGCTGCGGAGGTCGAGAAGCAAGCATCTTACCTTCACGGAATATAAGAGACCGAAATTAGGCTGGCTAAAGAGTTGGCTGAAGTATACAGGGACTATTGCAAGGAAACATGGGCGGAAGCCCTTAACCTTGTAGGGGTTCCTACTGATTCGGAGTGGAGGAAGTCTAGGAGCATCTTTTTCCACCTTGACATCTATAAAGTCCCAGCTGCACTCCCACCTTCCTCTGCCCAAGTCCCAGAATCTTCCGAGCAGTCCTTGATTGTACTAGACACCATTCCTCCCCCCGAGGCTGATAATCAAGGCCAGGGAGTTGAAGTGGCTAAAGGCAAGGACAAGGGCAAGGAGACTACAAACTCTTCAAAGGCCAAGGATGCTACCAAGGCCAAAGAAGTTGCAAAGGCCAAAGAAGCTACAACCAAGGCAAAGGAGGTCAAAGCCAAATCCAAGGAGGCCGATCCGAGCAAAAAAGATGGCCCCCTTCCTCCTAAGGCCAAAGCTTAGTTCTAGGATTCTATATATATATATATATATATATATATATATAATTTGTAACCTTCTTAACAGATTTCTCTTCCTTCTTTTTTTACTATGCCTTTCTCTGTACTGATCCTTTTAATTAATGAAAAAACTTTATTTTTCACTTTGTGTTTCTATATTCATTTTTTTACTTGTCCTCTGGTTCGTATAGTTATCATTTCCATCATATCTAATGTTCAACAATCGTAGTAACATAGTAGAATTATTTTCACAAGGTCAACAACAAAACATGTTAAATTTAATAAGTCCACCATCTCGGCGAAGCATAACTGTAACTTCAAAACCATTCATAACGTCATAACTATAAATTTACTCTGCTCCTTACTCATTAGTGAGTTTGAAGAACCAGAAAGATAATCCATTCTTAAACGAACATAGATATGCCTACTAATGCTTTAAGTGATGCTCATGAACATTTACATGAACCTTAAATATGTAACCCGAAAAGCCTGAAACATCTAAGACTTCACCCTGATATAGGGCAAAAATGATAGGAAGTATTAGTTTACCTAAGATATGTGGTCTGAGAGACTAGGCATGACCAAGGTTCGGTTTAACACGTAGTGAAAATGAACTGAAGTATTAATTTACCAAAGGTATGTGATCCGAGAGACCAAGCATGACCAAAGTTCTGTTTAACACGTAATGAAAATGAACTAAAGTACTAATTTACCCAAGGTATGTGGTCCGAGAGACCGGGCATGATCAAGATTTTGTTTAACACTTAATGAAAATGATCTGAAGTATTAATTTACCCAAGGTATATGGTCTGAGAGACCAGGCATGACCAAGATTTTGTTTAACACGCAGTGAAAATGAATTGAGGTATTAATTTACCCAAGGTATGTGATTCGAGAGACCAGGCATGACCAAGGTTCTGTTTAACACTTAATGAAAATGATCTGAAGTATTAATTTACCCAAGGTATGTGGTCCGAAAGACCAGCCATGACCAAGGTTCTGTTTAACACTTAATGAAAATGATTTGAAGTATTAATTTACCCAAGGTATGTGGTCCGAAAGACTAGGCATGACCAAGGTTCTGTTTAATACATAGTGAAAATGAATTGAAGTATTACTTTATCCAAGGTATGTGGTCCGAGAGACCATGCATGACTAAGGTTCTGTTTAACACCTAGTAAACATGAACTGAAGGACGCATGTTATGTAATGTAATAAACTCAAGTGCAGTAGTCAAAGCTTTCATTAATAGTAGTACATTCTTAGATTATTTACATTCCGGGGACGTGGTACAGCCCTTTGCTTCAAATCTTCCAGGTAGTATACACTTATTCCAGCCATTGGTAGGATGTGATATGGTCCTTCCCAGTTGGGTCCTAGCTTTCCCCAAGCTAGGTTCTTTGCAGTACCTATAGCTTTTCTTAAAACCATGTCTCCAAGTGCTAATGGCCTTAGCTTCACGTTGGCATCATATCCCTACTTGAGCTTATGTTGATAGTAGGCTAATTGGACCATAGCAATTTCCCTTCGCTCATCAATTAGGTCCAAGCTTCTCCCTAATAGTTCATTATTGTTGCTCGAGCTGAAAGAACTTGTTCTCAGCATTGGGAATCCAGTTTCCAAGGGAATGACAGCTTCAGCCCTATAAGTCATTGAAAAGGGCGTCTCCCTAGTGGACCTGTGAGGAGTTATCTGATAAGTCCAGAGGACATGAGGTAGCTTTTCCACCCATTTTCCTTTTGCATCATCCAGACTCTTCTTCAGTCTACTCACTATGACCTTGTTAACAGTCTCTGCCTGTCCATTCCCCTGTGGATATGCTGGGGTGGAATACCTGTTTGTTATGCCTAAATCACAACAGTACCTCCTGAAAGCCTTGCTATCAAATTGAAGACCATTATCCGAGATGAGTATGCGTGGTACTCCAAACTGAGTGACAATATTTTTTCATATAAATCTTTTAGCATCCACATCCTTGATGTTTGACAATGGTTCAGCTTCAATCCACTTGGTGAAGTAATCTATGCCGACCAACAGATATCTTTTTTTCCCAGCTACTTTAGGAAAAGGACCCACAATATCCAAACCCCATTGAGCAAAAGGCCAAGGGCTAGACAGAGGATTAAGAACTCCCCCTGGTTGGTGGATATTCGGTGCAAACCTCTAACATTGATCACATTTCATTACATACTCCTGTGCTTCCCTCTGTATGTTTGGCCACCAATACCCCTAAGTAAGGGCTTTGTGAGATAAAGACTTGCCTCCTGTGTGGCTTTCACAAATCCCTTTGTGTAACTCTTCAAG
Source organism: Lithocarpus polystachyus (assembly GCA_033629205.1). Classification (NCBI taxonomy): domain Eukaryota; kingdom Viridiplantae; phylum Streptophyta; class Magnoliopsida; order Fagales; family Fagaceae; genus Lithocarpus; species Lithocarpus polystachyus. The sequence continues at coordinate 7,168,977 of CM066163.1, read as the reverse complement.
GAGCAGCTCTAATGCCTCAGGGTGTATGCACAGCAAGTATGGCCCAAAAGAAGAACGCTTGTACAATTTTTGGTCCTCGGACTGCCAAAACTGAGGAACTTTTCTTCGTATCTTGTTAGCCTCTAATTTGTCCTTAGGCAAGATATCTTCCTTGAGAAATAGCACTATAGAATCTATCCAGCTGGGTCTCACTCTAATTTGATGGATATGGGCCGCCTCCCTTTTCATTTCAATGGGTTTGTTCAAATCTACAACAAGGATAACTCGGGGTAAGACCTGTGCCGAGGAGGTCACAAGAGTAGCTAGAGAATCCGCATGTGAGTTCCCACTCCGGGGGATATGCAGTAGGCTGAAAGATTTGAATCCCAACTGCAACTGTTTTACATGACTCAAGTACTCTTGCATTTTCTCATCTCTAGACTTTAACTCTCCTGTTACCTGGCCAACAACCAATCTTGAATTTGAGAATATTTCCACCGAGTTTCCACCCATTCTTTGAACCATGGCCATCCCCACTAATAGAGCTTCATACTAAGCCTCGTTATTTGTGGCTGAGAAGCCCAATCTTAAGGATTTCTCAATAGTGATCTTCTCAAGTGATATTAAAAATAGCCCCACCCAAATCCTCTCTGGTTGGCCGCACCGTCGACGTATACCTTCTAGGAAAAAGGTTCTTACACGGAGATCTGGCCAACTGAATTTTCATCCATGCCTGGCCTCTCGGCACTTTCTTTTAACAAGGGCTCAGCAAATTCAGCCACCAAGTCAGCTAGGACCTGGCCCTTTACAGAGGTGCGAGGCATGTACTTGATGTCAAAGGCTCTTAGGACCATCCCCCACTTGGCAATCCTCCTTGTATAATCAGCACTTCGATGTAAAGACCTAAGCGGAAGCTGGGTTAAGACGACTACTATATGCACTTGAAAATAATGGGGGAGCTTACGGGTGGCATGCACCACTATCAAAATAGCCTTCTCAAGCGGTAAGTATCATACTTCGGCCTCATGTAGTGATTTGCTCACATAATAAACCGGCCGCTGTACACCACTATCAACCTGTACTAACACTAAACTCACCGCGTGGAAGGTTACTGCAATGTAAGCAAATAAAACCTCGTCAACCTTAGGTCTGGACATAATGGGAGGTCCAGAAAGATATTTCTTTAACTATTGAAAAGCCAGGACACACTCCTTAATCCATTCAAATCCCTTCTACTTGTTCAGCAACTGAAAGAAAGGCCTGCACCTATCTGCTGACCTAGAAATGAATCGGTTTAAAGTAGTGGTCATCCCTGTTAACTTCTGAACCTCCTTAGGATTCTAAAGTGGCTTCAAACTATTGATTGCCTTGATCTAGTAGGAGTTGACTTCAATTCCACGATGCATAACCATATACCCTAAGAATTTCCCTAATCTGACACCAAAAGAGCACTTAGAAGCATAAAGTCGCAGCTTGTATTTTCTCAAGATCTCAAAGATATTCTTGAGGTCCTTAATATACTCTGATTCCAGCTTGCTCTTGACCACCGTGTTGTCTATATAAACCTCAATGTTTTTCCCTAGTTGTGGCTTAAACATCCTAGTTATCATCTTCTGATAAGTGGAGCCTGCATTCTTCAGACCAAAAGGCATCACCTTGTAGTGGTAATTTTCGGTAGGAGTGACAAAGGCTATTTTTTCCTGATCACCCAAGGCTAATGGTATTTGATGGTACCTTTGAAAGGCGTCTAAAAAGACATGGGGAATGGATCTTTTGGATAGGCCTTGTTCAAGTCTGTGAAGTCTATGCATACCCGCCACTTCCCATTCTTCTTCTTCACTCCCACCGTATTAGCCAACCACTCAAGGTAAAACACCTCCTTAATAGCCCCTACTTGCTTAAGCTTATTCACCTCTTCCTTAACAGCATCAGAATGCTCCTTAGATGAGTGTCAAGGTGGTTGCTTTCTAAAGAGGACAGCTAGGTTAATATTTAAATGGTGGCAGATGAATTCTGGATCTACCCTAAGAGCCTCATAGGCATTCCAGGCAAACACATCAATATTCCTTCTAAGGAATGTTAACAGCTCTTCCTTCTCTAGAGGGAGCAACTGAGCTTCGATCTGAAAAAACTTCTCCGGATCTCTATCTATAGCAATTTCCTCCAATCTCTCACATTTCACCTCTTCCGACACCACATCAGTAGATAGGATTGGAATCCTTGATTGCTACGAGCCCCTTTCAGCGGAAGCCGAGTACTCAGTCGTGGGCTGATGCATAATGGTAGCCACAAGGCACTGCCTAGCAACGGATTGGCTTCCCACAAGCTCCTCAATTAGGTCCCCTGACAGGTACTTCACTTTCAAATGCAGAGTTGAAGAAACGGCCCCCAGCGTATGAAGCCAAGGTCTGGCAATAACAACCGTGTAGGGAGAGTATGCATCCACCACGATGAAGTCCACTTCAACCACCTCTGATCCTGCTTGCACAAGCAACCTAATCTGACCCCTTGGAATGACAAATTTCCCATCAAAACTTACCAAAGGTGAATCATGTGTTGTCAAATCTTCAGGTTTTAAACCCAAACCTCTGTACAAATCGGGGTACATAATCTCTGCCCCACTACCCTAGTCTACCATTACCCTCTTTACATTGTACCCCCCCCTATAATGAGGGTGACCACCAAAGCATCATCATGCGGCTGAATGGTTCAAATTTATCCTCATCCAAGAAACTTAGTGTAGGTTGGATCTCCACTCTGGCCCTTTTCGGCACAGAATTAGAGTCCTCGGCTGTTAGCCGAGCTATAGACATCACCCTGGAGGGACAAGAACCAGTCCTCCTAGGTGTGGCAAAAATGAAATTAATTGTACCTAATGGGGGCCTCGAAGAAGTGCCCCCTTAAGCCTCTGAACTTGATTGGTATCCTTGCCCACTAGGTCGATACAAAAACTGCTGTAACCTTCCTTCTCTGACCAATTGCTCCAAATGGCTCCATAGCGTTCTGCAGTCCTCAGTGGTATGCCCCCGCTCCTGATGGTATTGACAATGAAGGCTCTGGTTGCGCTTCAAGGGGTCTCCTTCCATTTTGTTTGGCCATTTGAAGTATGGCTCGTTTTCTATTTTCTCCAGGACTTGATGTACGAGCTTTCGGAACGCCGTGTTAACTAATTGAGGAACAGTAGACACAGATTGCCGAGCAAAATCCCTTCGGGGTCTGTTGTTGTTGTAGCGGTTCGACTTGAAATCCCTTCTTTCTTGAGGGATAACCTTAGCCTTTCTCTTTCCTTGCTGTTGATCCTCCTCAAAACATTTATACTCGTCGATACGATCCATAAGCCGACGCATACTTCTCACTGGCTTCTTAGTTAAAGACTTCCTCAAATCGTGCTTGACGGGCAGGTCGACCTTAAAAGTTCTTATGGCCATGTCATCAAAATCCCCATCAATCTCGTTGAACATCTCCTAGTATCTTTCCGAGTACATTTTCAAGGTCTTCCCTTCTTGCATGGATAGAGATAACAGAGAATCTAAGGACCGAGGAACCCTACTGCATGTAATAAAACGAGAGCAAAAAGCCTTTGTGAGCTTTTTAAAGGAGCCAATAGAACCTGCTGCAAGGCCATCGAACCACCTTATTGCGACAGACCCTAAACTAGATGGGAACACCATGCACATTAAGGCTTCATTCTTCGAGTGTACAGCCATTCTCTGATTGAAATGACTCACGTAATCATGTGCTCCATAGGAGACCGTTGTACATGGTAAACATCGGTTGGATAAACTGCCAAGGAAGCCTCCTTCCCTTAATTCTATGCATGAAGGGTGACCTAGAAATCTGGCTAAATGCCCTACTCATAGCATCATTTCCTAAGCCTGTGGTAGATGAGTTTCTATGTCTGTGCTTATGATGGTGTTCCTCATCATACAAGAAAGACTCACTAGGAGGAGTCCTTGATCTACGTCCATAACTATCGTCCTCTTCATCGTTAAAAGAGAGGTTAGAAATAGAAGGAGTTCACCTTTTCTGTTCATGATGTAGTTGTCTCTTTAAATGATCAATCTCCCACTGTATGTCTTTAGCATTCTTCTCATGAGTAAGGCGGTTCCTATCTCAGGAATGGCTTTTAGCAACATGGATGGTTTGCACACCTCCCTCATAGTCCTTTTCCCGTTCAAGACGAAGAAAATCATCCCTAAGCTAGGACCCCTTAGACTCCGCCTGGTTTAGACCTGAACCTATCACAACTGAAGGTTAAACTCACTATAACACTAGCTTCCCACAGACGGCGCCAATTGTAAAGACGCAATTTAAATGTTTGGCCCACAATTTGGATGGACTTAGGCCCAAAAAGCCCAAAACAAAGAATTTGTAGAGAGTGAGTTAGAAAACTGAGCTTTAATGAATCAGACAACAATCAAAGCGTATCAAGATAACAGGAAGATGAAGATAGACTAATTTCACCTAAAGAAAATCATCCTCGGCACAATCCGAGGAGATCAGTTCTTATATATTTTCTCAAGTGTGACTACAAGTTTAACTCTTAATTACTACAATGTTTTTCTCTTGATTTCTCAATCCTCCATTCTCAGGATCCTCCCCCTATTATTTACTTCCTTCTACATGCATCACCACCCTCCACGTGCAATCCAGATCATCCTCTTTCACCCCTATCCCATCAACCCTCCTAAAAAGTCTTTAGATGGTAGCTATAAGGCTGAAAGTTACTGTTCAGACATCATTTCCTCATTAATGTGGCCAGAGAGTTAGCTGCAGAGCATTCAATGCGGTGGTAGCAGCTTTACTTAAGATATTTTTCAGCTCCCACCTGTCCTGTATGCTCATAGGGTACACTCTCATCAATAGAATCTTTTAATATATCATCACAGATAATAAAACACATACTTTGACATTTACTTTGCTTAGCCGAGGATATAGTCCTCCTCGGACCACCTTCCTTAGCCTACACAGTTGCCATCTATTTGTGAAGCTGACAGCCCTGCGTTTTCTACGCTACTAATTCATCCTCGGGCAGTTGAGCCTCCTTGGACAAGCCCAAGGCCCAATATATGTATTTGGGCCTCTGGTCTCTTTTTTGTTTTTAATTATTCCCCCCCCCCCCCCACTTTATTTCCCACCATTCAATACTACCCACTTCCCTATCTATTTTTCCTCACTTTATCCCCACCACACGTTCAACCGACCATCACCCCCTTCTATTTTATCACTTTCTTTTTTCTTCACTATCTCTCTATCCCAACGATTCTCGATCTCTATCTCTCTTTTGCCTTTATTTATTTATTTTTCCTTCTTCACTTATTCACCAGATGCTTGATTGGTAAATCCCAACCACCACATCTATATAGTTGAAAACTTGGAATAGACTGTGCAAAAATATATATCCATAGTAGTAGTAGGTGCAAGTGCTTCTAGGCCGATATCTTCATCGAAAGGTGATGTTCGCCATGGAAGTCGTGAATCAAATACATAATATATAAATCAATTATTTTTATTTTTATTTATTCTCATAATATTATGTCATTTAAGTTTTTGAAACTTCACAATTTTACTCATCATTTTTCTCAGATATATTTTTTAAAATTGAATGTAAAGTCTATTTCATAATTACACTCCATTAAGATCTCAGCCCATAATATTTCAAGAAAATGATCAATGATTGCAAATTTCTCTTATCTGGGTTTAGGTTCTTTTCACTCTACAACATTAAATTTATCGTAATTCCATAACACACGTTTTAGCAAGAAAAGCTAACCCAACATAATGAAGGTGGAGAAATAACCATATTCTCCAATTAGGCACTGTTATTTCCATTTACAAAAGTAAACTCATAGTATCCTGCAGTTTGACACACCTACCAACAAAGTACAAACAAATCAGGTCAAATTTTAATTGAACCACATTTTTTACTGTCCGTTTAGGATCCGCTTATTTTACTGAAATTAAAAACTTTTTGTTAAAATAATACAGTAGACTTAAGAATAGTATCAAAAAGTGCAGCGAGACCCATGAAGAGTAGCAAAAATAAGCTGACTAGTAAAATAAGTTAGCAAAAATAATTTTTGCCAAACAAACACTTAGACATGCACGTACGGCTGCACATGAGTTCTACTAGACAGTCTTTAATCCATAAAGCTTGGAAGGTGTAGGCGAGGTTTGATGAGAACTTCAAGTGGGGTGACTTTGTGGTTTGTGAGTCCAATTGTCTCGGTCATATCAACCTTAGCATCCGAGGGCATTGAGATATCATATACGTGTAGAAAGCTAGCCAGTGCTGAGGGAACCATTTGAAGGGCAAAAGATATTCCAGGGCATGCTCTTATGCCACTTCCAAATGGGAGCAATTCGAAATTTTGACTCCTAACATCAACATTCTTGTGGGTTGTGAGAAATCTTTCGGGCTTGAACTCTAATGGATCTAGCCATATGCGTGGATCTGTTTGGATTTTCCAAAGGTTTGTGATTAATCGAGTTCCTTTTGGAACATGGTATGCACCTATAATACAATTCTCAGAAAATACACGTGGTACTGATAATCGACCTGCGGGATACAAATGTAATGTCTCTTTAACTATGGCTTGGAGATAGACTAGCTTACTAAGGTCTGATTCGTTTACAATTCTTTCCTTTCCCACTTGGACATCAAGCTCATCCTGTGCAATCTTCAACACATGGCAGTTGTTTAGTAGTAGCGCTATTGCCCAAGTTAGGGTAATTGTGGTAGTGTCACTGCCTCCTGCAATCATAATCTGCAAGGTAAATTTTGGTTTATTTTTTGGGTTAGAATGAGGCTCTGAAGCAAACAATCTTGGCATCTTGTATTTTATAACTTAACTTGTGAGATCATGAAGCTATGAAGCAAGGACGCTATGAAGCAAGGACACATGACACCAACCAATCTTGTGTTTTTTTAGCTTAACTTGTGAGATCTTGATAGCTATGAAGCAAGGACCCATGCAATTAGGAAATAAATACACAGTAGTACGTACTAATTACTATACAACAAAATTTGTTTTGAGAAATTATGCTATCACTTGTTAGTAACTCATGCAATGCACAAGAATATTTAATATAATGCAATTTTTAAAATATATTATGAAATTTGATCAATATAATAATTATTAATAGACATTTATTAAAATTATGTTTGTGTATGCACATATATATTTTACTATTTAAAAAACATATAATATACTATGTATGAGAATAATGACGTGTAAATTTATGAGATCGCAAAGCTTACATGACACAATATTATGAGATTAACTAAAAGTTTAATGCCATCAAGTTTATATGAATATTATAGATTATAAATTATAGATATAATGAATATTTGAATTTTAATTACTATATATTTAAATCAATTTTATTAATCATAATTTATATTTATTTTAAGCTATACAAACTAATAACAACTATCAAAATCACCAAAAATATAACTAAAATCAAAAAGAATATTTTTAAAAATAGAAACTGTAAGGTTGATGATAACTACAAGATCTCATAGATAATCACAAACACTTAAAAAGTTAAGATTGTACTACCGCACATATTGTGCGTAATAGTTACTCCACAAGTACGAAGTTCTTATGGGGTTAGGAGGCAAGGGCCAAGTTTCAACTTTCAAGAAGAAAAAATCACACATATAAACTTAGGTTAGGTTAGAGTAGAATTTCCATTTTGTATAAAAAATAAATTTAAAAAAAAAAGAGTTAAGATTTTTAGTGGTAACAATTTTTTTTTTTTTTTTTTGAATGAGAACTATAACAAATATTAAAATCCATAACTTACACATATGTAGTAACCAATGTTTTTTATATAAACTAAGCACTAATCATTCAAATGAAGAGAAAAAACAAAAGCTTAAAGTGTTTCTAGATTCCATAGGCATGCATAATCGAAAGAGTCTAAGAGCATCCACATCAGTTCTTTCATTTTACGCATCCATTTTTACACTAAAAACCTACTTTTTCTATTTTACACATTCATTTTTACAAAACACCCACATCAGTTCATCTATTTTATCACCCCTTTTAATTAAATAATCAATTTTCTCAAATTTTTTATTATTTCTCTCCACTAATACGCACGCGCTCTCTCCCTCTCTCTACCATTTCTGATTTGTTGCTCTCTCTCTCTCTTTACCTTTCTCTCTCCCATCTTTACCCATTTCTCAAATCAACTATTCCTCCGATCAGTCAAGACCCGATCAAGCACATCTCCGATCAAGACCCGATCCACATCTCCGATCCACAAGCAAGACCAGATCAAGCACCGATCCACATCTCCGATGCACAAGCAAGACCCAATCAAGCACCGATCCACTCCGATCCACAAGCAAGACCCACTCCGATCTACATCTCCAATCAGGCAAGACCCGATCAAGCACCGATCGACTCTGATCCATAAGCAAGATCCACTCCGATCTACTACGATCCATATCTCAGTCACAAGCACCGATCCACTTCGACCAAATCAGATTTGACCGAGATCTCCCTAGCTTCGATCCACAAGCACCAATCAAATCCGAGATCTCCCTAGCTCCGATCAAGCAAGACCCATCTCGATCAGATCTCCCTAGCTCCGATCAAGCACCGATCTGTCTCTTTGTTGTTTGTCCGTGTGGGTTTTTTTTATCTGTCTCTGTCTCTGTGTTTTTTTTTTTTTTTTGAGCAAGTGAGTTTGTTGAGTAGCAGTTTGTTGAGCACGGAAAGGGGAGAGAAAAAAACGATCGAACGTGAAATAATAAAATAAGGGATAAATGAGCTACAGTAACCATGTATATATACACTATTACTGTAGCTCGTGGATGATTTTGCATATTTTTACACAACTTTACACCCACTGATGTGGGTGTTTTTTTTTTGCCAAAATGTGTAAAATGAATGAGTTTTTGTATTATAGAAGATTATACACCAACAAATGTGGATGCTCTAACTGGATCTAAATTTACAAATAGTTGGTAAAAATAAATAAAACAAATAAGCAAAGCAATTTTCTTCTAGACACATTTAAGACTTGGAGTCAACACTTAAATAGAATTTTCTTCTTGACACGTTTGAGATTTGTCAATATTTGTTGCCCTTCTGGAGACTAGAGTGAGATTTTAATTTCAAGATGAGATCTGTGACAATTATTGGCTTGGTTATTGGTATTGCAATGGAGGCCGTGGTTGAGGTTCTGGCGAAAGGGATTTGAGTTGTTCGGGAATTAGAATTAGTCTAATTTGTTAAAACTTTTTTGACAACTCAAATTGTAAGTTGGTGGTCATGTGTAATTTTTGTATAATAAAAAATATGATCATCACTTAAAAGTTGACATGTTATTGTTACATTAGACACATAAGTGAGAAAGCTAATGGAAGTTAACAAAATAACCAATAATGTTCATTTTTTAAACTTCAGGTACTAATAAAGCTCACTTGAAATTTAAGAGACCAAATCAGTGGGTCTTATAGTTTTTAACTTATTTACAAAAATGTCACTGAACAACATTGTTTGCATCTTGGAAACAAGTATGAAGAGTTTTTTAAAATCTATACAATTTTTAGATCCTTGTAAACTAGATTTTTTAACTTAATTAATTAACCAAGTGAATACTTAAGTTTATATTCAGATTTAAGCTAAACACAAATAATCATAAAGCAGTAGAAAATAAATAACACAAAGATCTGATGACCTAGGAAAACCAAACTAGTAAAAAGCCTGGGGAGGATTTAACCTAGCTATCCTCAAGTTAAAACAGATCCACTATGAAAGAATTGAAGTTTTTACAATAAGACTTAGACTACTAATATCATATTGCTACCTCGAGTAGAAAACTTACTATCATGACCACGTGACAGCTTCGAGTCCACAGACTACTTCTTTCTTTGATCCACAACAACCACAAGTACTCCCACTTGTGTCTTTCTTTGAGTTCTTTACGCAGCAATTGAAACGATCACCAAGTTCTTGACATAAATCTTGTTCTTGATAACCCTAAGTGTGTATGAAGGTAAGCACCTCTAGATCCCACAAGAGATTCAACACACATCACATCAAAGACCTTAGAGAGCTTTTGAGAACAAAACTCTAGATCTACAAAAGAGGCACAAGATGCACTCTAATCTCTCTGAAAAGCCCCTTATAAAAACGTGCTTAGGATTTCCTTCATATACTGGGAGAAGTAGATCTGAAACCCTAATCCTTAATAGTCTTGAACTGCTGTTTGTGCCAACTTAAAATTCTGCAAATACGATTCTCGATCGGTCGAACTAGGCAAATTCAGAATTCTTTTTTCTACAGCTTGCTTGTTCTTGAATCACCTTGAGCATTGTCTAATAGTACCTATAGACTATAGGATCTATATCTAGATAAGTTTGTGTTCACGATTTGCCAATTTTTCTAAACCTTTAGAACCTAACAAAATCAGTATTTAAACTTCATATTTTGAATAACACAACTCAAACACTCATAAAAAAACTGTCTACCAATCATTTTTTTTTTTTATAATAATTTTGTGTTTAAACACTGAAAATTATTATTTAAAATGCAGTACCAGACAGGCCCTTGCTTTTGAGGGCTGCCTTGTTCGGAACTCATGTTCAAGCAAGGCCCTTGAGCAAAAATCCATAAAGAAGTGAAAAGGGAGAACGTACCAAACATGTGGCTTTGTTGATTTTATTGGCATCGTAACCTTCAAGCTCTTTGCCATCAAGGATAGAAAGTATTATGTCCATGAAATCTTGCTCCCCTTTAGCCTTAGATAAAGCTCTCCTTCGCTTATGCTCTTCCAACCATTCCCCAAGAATACTATCCAATTCCTTTGTAGTTTTCTTCATGGCCTTTTCATGTCCACCTAAGAAAAGGAATAGCATCGGACACCACAAACAACCCCATAAGATGAAAGAACTCCTCTAAGGCCTTTGGCAACGCTGAACCTCTTCTTCATTAACCTCATCACCAGTACCAAAGCACCTCGTTCTGGCAATCAACCTAAGAATCACGTTGAGATTCAAATCCCAAAACCATTGCTTCAACACCACCAAAATCAAGCTTGGCTGGTTCTTTTTCTTGATCCAAAGTTTGTATAAAGCTTTTATATCATTCTCAACTTTGGAGACTCTAACGTAGGAAAGTTGCTCAAGCCGATGATTAGGTAGTAGCTCTAAAGTGGTTATTTTGCGCAATTCATGCCAATAGGGACCTTAGGGTCCCAAGCCAAACATAGCATGATTATAGCCTAAGTGTTTTGTGGCTGCTTGTTTGGGCCGCGAGGACATGGTCAAGTCGTTAGTTGTGAAGCACTCCTTTGCCATCTTCGAACTACTCAACACCAAATCAGGGTGTGATCCAAGCTTGATAGTAAAAAGTGGTCCGTACTTGTCAGCCATGGCTCCCAAAGTTATGTGGGGAGGTTGGGTTCCCAGTAACAAAGGAAGGTAGCCAATTACAGGCCATGCACCCAAAGCAATATGTGCTGTTTTGGCTAAGCTAACTCTAGACCTCTTAAGAAGACAGTGGGAAAAAAGTATTATGGCAATAAATCCAGCTATAGTGGCAGAGTTTAGTTAAGGTGGAAAAAAATCCATTTTAGGCCAAGGTTTTAGGGACTTTTCTATAGGATACCTCTTGTTGTACCAAATAAACCTTTTATACACACGTTTGGCAGAGTTTTTAATTTTATTTTTTTGAGATACATGTTTAGCAGAGTTAATTAACACAAAAAACATATGTTTAATGAGTTAACTAAGAAAAAAAAAACATTTTTAATGAGTTATTCTAGAACGATAGGATTAGGGATGTTTTAATTTTACGCCATCCCCACCCAATCCCAGATGGCAGGGCAAACTAATTTGCCTAGTGGTGAAGCCATAAATTTTTCCTAAGGCCGGCAGTGATAAATAAAATGAAGTTCTCTAAGTAAATAAATAAATAAATAAAATAAGAATGACTAAAACAATACTTTATTTCACAATTTATCTTTAATTAACTCAACAAAGGTACGTCCTGTATTCTTTCATATATAGCATTAAAATTATTTATAATTATTTTTTAACTAAATTTCTTAGCAATATCTTTTTCTATATATATATACAATTTTTTTTGAGAAGATATATATAGAATTAAACAATCATTCAAGTACTAATTTTTATCTTATTATGAAACTTGAATATTATAGATGATTTTTCCATAAATTATTCACAATTTGAAATTCTAAATTAAATTATATAATTTCAATTACACAATTCAGTCTAATAAACAAGTCTATAACCATAATTTAATTTATTTTTTCAAGCCACTATTATCAAATACACAAAAAAAAAAAAAAAAAACTATTTTATCAAATTATAATAAATTTAGGTAATAAACCATTCACACCTAATGTTATGATAATGATACTACTACGGTCCACAAAGTCTAATCTGGCTAGCTTTTTGGAAACCACAAACTTAATAAAATAAAATAATATAAAATAAATCCTAGTCTAGTTTACTTAAGTTATTTTCTATACCAATAATTTAATTTAATTTTTCAAACCATTATTATCAATTAAACAAACAAGAAGAAAAAAAACACTATTTTATCAAATTATAATAAATTTAAGCAATAAATAATTCGCATCAAATGCTATGATAATGATACTACTACAGTTGACAAAGTCTAATCTAGTACAAACTTTTTTTTTTTTTTGAAAAGAGAAACTTCATTCAAAACAACAGACCAGAAAAGGCATTACAACAGAGGAGAGGAACATGGACTCAAAATTACAATGTCTGTAGGAGGTCTGGGAAGAAAAGAGAATGTGGCAGTGGGGGAGGAGTTCCTTTCCAGACTTGAGTAATACCAATTGATTTAGCTTGTTGGGCAAGCTCGTGGGTTGCTCTGTTGTGATCCCATTTCAGGTGGTGAAGACTCCAGCTACAGAAATGGAGCAGAAAGCTACGAATTCCATTGAGTATATGGCCAAGTGGACCACTTGATTCCATTGTGTCAGTTCGTTTAGACCCCTTAAACCCAACAGATTAACCTAGAGAATTAGCCAAGTGATTAACTTAGGTAATTTAATTAAAACTAGGTTAACACAATTAAGCAAAAATAACAAAGCAGCGGAAAATAAACAACACAAAGATCTGATGACCCAGGAAACCACACCGGTAAAAACCTGGGGAGGATTTGACCTAGCTATCCTCAAGGTAAACTGAATCCACTATGAAAGAATCGAAGTTTACACAATAGACTTAGACCACTAACATCTTATTGCTACCCGAGTGTAGGAAACTTACTACCATGACCCCATGATAGCTCCGAGATCCACGGACTCCTTCTTTCTGGAATTCTTCAGCAAATCCACAAGCGCACCTGCTTGTATATCTTTGTGTTCTCTTGATTCTGCAACTGTAACGATCTACACAACTCTTGACATAAATCTCAAGTTTGTAAACCCTAAGTGTATGTGAAGGTAAACACCTCTAGATCTCACAGAAAGATTCACAAACACAGCAAAACAGAACTCTAAAAACGTGGCTAGGGTTTTCCCTTTTATACTTAGGGCAAAACATAAAACCCTATACATTAAAACGGGCTTGGGCTGAGTTGGAATTTTCTGCAGAAAAACGTTCTGCACGATTTTCGATCGATCGAGTCTAATTTTCGATCGATCGAGTCATACAGAAAGTGAACAGTACTTCTGCATAAAAACTCGATTCCAACTTTACAATAAGACCCATACTTTGAGCAAGTCTAACACACGACTAAACATTGTTTTGATCATGGTTTGCCAACATACAAATTGAAGTTCTAAATACATTAGTTCCTAATCTTTAGAACCTAACAAACTCCCCCTTTGGCAATCCGTGACAAAACACAGACTTAACAAAAAGCTCAAAGTTACAAATTGAAATAGCCCATTACAATAAAAAATAGCCACTTAACAATTCAACCTAAACCACTATCTAACAGTTGCAAGGTAGACAGCAGCTTGACTGAAAGCAACCTGTATATTCCTATAACACTTAACAAACACATAAACGCATGTGTGGAAAAAAAACAGGAAATACATAAATAAAAATTTCTTAATTCCACATGACACAAAATAAAGACATATATCATGAATAACATCATCAATATATATCAATAAGCAGAGTAGTAGCATAGTGAAATAAGAAACATATACATACAAAAGTATCTCAACAGAATAAATCTCCTAAACAAGAGCTAAAAATGAGAATACACAGTGAAGCAGCTAGATATAATCTAATAACTCTACAAGCTCCGCAGTATCACTACCAAGTAAACAAAAACTCCCCCTAAAATGTAAATCTCCACAAAAAAAATCTCCTAGATACAATGAACTATGTACTCCCCCTTTTTGTGACGAATTGCCAAAGGGCACTCACTCATCATCAAAAGGTGGAGGAGGAGATCGACAAGAGCTCGCCAAATCCGCTCGCAACGCACGTAGCTCATCAAGGATGTCCACCAAAAGCTGACCATGAGCCGCCTGAATGGTCACGACAGTATCAAGAGTCCGACGAAGGTCAGAAACCTCATAAAACGGTGGAGGAACATCAGCAGCAACAGCAGCAACAGCAGGATCAGAAGAAGTCCCAGCTGCATGAGTATCTGTAGAAGAAGAAGGGGGTGGAGTGACATCGGAAGGCTCTACCCTAGAACGCTTAGAGCTAACTCGACGTTGAGCAGCCCTTTGCCTCAAAAAGGTAGCACCGATAGGAGCGACAACATGTACAGGCTCAGAAGCAGGATACTCACCAAAACCAAGAAAAAGGAGAATCCGATGAATAAAAACAGGAAAAAACAAAGCATGAGCCGCAGAACTAGATCGATGAACCTCGTTCAAAGAAAGAAGGAACAGATGCGGAAAACTGATAGGAGCATCAGTGACCAAAGCATACAAAAAGACACACCTCTCAAGAGGAATGGTGTGGACATGCGAAATAGGCCACAAAGAATGACACGCTATCCTAAAGAAAAGATAGTGCAGCTCAGACAGCTCAGCAGAAGTGATCCGAGGATCAGAACCCCACTGGATAGAAGACCCAGTGATGTATGACAAGACGTCATCAACGGGAGGAGACTCCTCGTAAGGAAAAACGGGATGGTCCACAATGGGCACCCCAAGAGCATCAGACACTACCGAAGGGGTAATGCGATACTCCACACCACGTAACCACACCTTGACCAAGGTGTCGTTATCATAGACATGAATAGAGAGGTTCGAATAGAACTCTCTAATCAAGGTGGCAGGAGGAGGAGAATGCTCATACTCGAGCAAAGGTAACCAACCCCGACGCTCAAAGTTACGTCGCACCTCAGGATCCAGCTCATCTAAGATAACCCTACGCTCAGCCCAAATCTGACGCCTAAGGTTAAGAGTCTCATAGGTGACTTGGTTTGACTCACTAGGGAACCGCTCAGTGTCAAAAGAAGGAGAAGGATCAGAAGTCCTATGGGCTCTAGTTTTCCTAGGCATAGTGCTAAGGAAAAGATAGACACAGAAAGAAAAGAGGAAAAACAATACCAAGGGTAGACTGCAAGTTAGCACAGCAAAAAAAATAGAACATAAAAATTCTATATGATGCATGAGCATGAACATAACATGATGCATGTACTAATGCAATGACATGTTCAATTGTGATCCAAATTAATAAAATTGACTTGAGCAAGCAATATTTATCAAAAATACCCAATTTGAAAAACCCTAGTTTTCAAAATACAACAAATTGATAAATTGATCAATACAATAGTCAATTAACACAATATAATGATCAAATTAATCAATCTAACAAGCCAATTTCATCTATTTCAATCAAATTGAACAAAACCCCCAATTTACTCAATTTCAAGCCCTAGAATTTCAAATTTCCTTCAAACCACCAAAATAATCCAATTAAACCACATGATGTGCTTAGACAAGGTGTTCCCACAAAAACCCATAAAGAATTGGAGAAAGAAACATTTAAAAACAATCCCAAAAATAGAAAATTCCTAAATGCCGAAAATACCCAAATATGCATGAAAATAATGCATGAAAATAGAAAATAAAAGCAAAGGAAAGGGTATAAAGGACTTACCACACTTGGGAGAGAGAGATTGTGCAAAAGAATCGGAGAAAAACAACAAAAACTCCAAGAGAATCGTTGACCGGTTGGTAGGAAACCAAAAAAAATTTTGAAAAGTGTTTGAATAGTGAAAAGTCAATTGAGAAACTCCTTTTTAAAAATAGCCAGCCCGATTTTCGATCGATCGAATATTACATTCGATCGGTCGAAAACTCATTCGATTGATCCAAAAACAGCTTGGATCGATCGATTCAACCAGATAGTTTTCTGAACATTTTAAAACATTTTCGATCGGTCGAAAATCAGTTTCGATCGATCGAAATTCTGGAAAAAACATATTTTTGAAAAACCAAACGTTTTAGACCAAAAACTCCTCAAAGCAACAGATTTGAAAAATCAAATGCATGAGTATGAGATGAGATGTTTTCCAAAAACACATGTATTCACCCCAGATTTTCCAAAGCATAATTTTCTCTCAATATACCCAAAAACAAACAACAAACAAGCAAACATGTTTTGCATCAAATTACCAAAATTCTCAAACATGGTTGGTCAGGCCAAAAACACACACAATATCATGTACACAATTCTAGCAAAGAATAGCTTGTGTAGTGTGTGCAACTAGCATAAGTTTGAGAAACATGTGAGGTGATATACATATAGAGATCAATCACAATTTCTACAAAATCCATCACATGAATTTGAAAGAGACTATCACTTAAAGAGTTACAACATATAACTCCCACATCTCCTAGAATAAGAGCTTGCAATCATGTAAGTTTCTTGATTTGCCTCATTATTCAAATTTATTGATTAGAAACTTAATAAAAGCCGGGATAATGTACACACCAATTTTATTTAGAATTTGTGAGATTATTATAGCCCAATAATGTACACACCAATTTTAATTAGAGGCTACACCTTATGTTCCTTTTGTGCATGTGCTACACTTTCTTGAGCACAAAATCTTACGATATGCACTAAGGTGTTCATGATTGGCTAATAAACAGTGGTGAGATGGTTATTTATGCCTTTCTCAATAAGTTCAAGTCCAACAATCAAAGACATAAGACTTCAAGATCAAGATCATGTGATCAACAAATATAGCATCTTCCCACACAACATGCACAACAAGACTTTAGCTAGTAAAGTGCAATAGAAATAAGTGCATCAAAGCTAAACAAGGTACATACATATGACATGTAAATTTTGATTGACTAACCTTGTTTTCAAATTTAAGGAAAAAATAGCAAAACACAATTTGCAAAAAATTTTTTTTTTTTTTATTTATTAAACAAAGAAACAAACATCCTAGAATGAAATGCATGAATGTAATGCAATGCAAATCCTAGAAACAAAGGTCACAAAAGATTGAGCAATGAAGCACAAGGACCATGTCAGACAGACTCAATTAGATTGAGCCTTTTGTATCCAAGACTTCTTAGATACAACTCTTGTATTGGAGTTATGATTCACATTAGAATTCTGAGCAACTCCAGGATTGGAATAAAGGTTTAACGCCTTTACCAATTCACCAATAAGTACCATAGGATCTTGTGCTTGAGGCACAGGTACTTTAGTTTTATTTGCTCGCTTCGCAGCTTGCAACTTAAAACAATTTGGACGTATGTGTCCAGGTTTTCCACAAAAATGACAAACCCATGCAAGCTTATCATGCAATTTGCCCTTAGTAGAAGTTGAAGCTCTAGAATGAGAAGCATGAAGATCAACCCTACTCTTTCTAGGTGGAGTAACATTAACATGTTTGACAGGTTCACTCACCAAGGGTTTAACAATCTCACTCTTTGGAGGTTCAGAAGAAGGAACAAATTTAGTGGAAGAAGGTTTAAGCACAGAAATACTTTCCTCATAACCTAAACCAGTTTTATCAGAAGGAGACTTTTGAATACTCAACATGTGATCAAGTTTGGAGCTTGCAGACCTATTAGTTTGTTCTTTAGCAACAGATAAATCAAGTTCCAAACATTTAACTTTATCAAGTAAGAGCATGTTCTCAGTTTTCACATTATTCAAAAGCTCATTTGCATCAAACAATTTAACAAGTAAATTTTTCTTTTCAAGTTCCAAAGATGCAATTTTCTTCAAGCCTAACTCAACATTCATGGCATCCTTTGCAGCAACTTTGCAAAGTTTATTGTAGGCTTCCTGTAAATCTGCATCCTCAGAGAGTTCCCCATCAGAAGGGTTCTCTTCAACAGATATGCTTTCATTGACTACAGTGGTAACAGTGAAAGCAATGAAGTTTCCATCCTCATCACTGGCGGATTCATTGTCGAAAACTTCGTCATCACTAAGGGTTACAGCCATAGCCTTACCCTTAGACCTCAAATAAGTAGGACATTCAGACTTTAAATGACCATACCCTTGACAACCATAACATTGTTGTCCCAAAGAATTATTAGAAGATTGACCTACTTTCTCCTTAGGTTTTTCAATGTTATTAACCTTAGTGGGTTCATTCTTCCTAAAATTTTTAGGTTCAACAGTGTTCTTGCCTCTTGCCTCTTGCCCTTCTGTTATTATTCCTCAGAAAGTTTCTAAAGTTCTTAGCAAGATAGGCAATCTCTGTAGCAGAGAGATCATCATCAAATCCACCATCATCAACATCATCAACAGACTTAAGAGCCATTGATTTGGATTTGTTAGTCTTGGGGAGGTCTAACTCATAGGACTGAAGAGATCCTACAAGTTCATCCACAGGGATGGAGTCCACATCCTTACTCTCAGTGATGGCAGTCACTTTGGGTCTAAAATCTTCAGTCAAAGATCTAAGAATCTTCCTAACAATTTTAGGTTGATCATAGATTTCACCCAAATTATAAGCAGAATTAACAATATCATTCAATTTAGCATAGAATTCATTAAAAGATTCATCATCATTCATTCTTATGCTTTCAAATCTAGAAGTTAATTGCTGCAACTTATTAATTTTAACTGCCTTCGTGCCTTCATGCACAGTCTGGAGGATTTTCCAAGCAGTATGAGCAACCTCAACATTAGAGATTCTCTTAAATTCCTCCATGGAAACAGCATTAAAAATAGCATTCATAGCTTTGCTATTAAAAGCGGCTGCCTCCTTTTGAGAAGTTTGCCACTCACTCACAGGAGTAGTGGGCTTCTCCCATCCGTATTCAACGGAATTCCAAACTCTCTCATCTATGGATTTCAGGAAAGCTTTCATCCTTACTTTCCAATAGGCATAGTTGTTTCCATCAAAGTGAGGTGGAACAACAAGAGAGTGTCCGTGTTCCATGACAACAACGGTCAAGGATCAGCTAAAAGATCAAAGGATCAAACAAAAAGCTACCCGCTCTGATACCACTTGTCAGTTCGTTTAGACCCCTTAAACCCAACAGATTAACCTAGAGAATTAGCCAAGTGATTAACTTAGGTAATTTAATTAAAACTAGGTTAACACAATTAAGCAAAAATAACAAAGCAGCGGAAAATAAACAACACAAAGATCTGATGACCCAGGAAACCACACCGGTAAAAACCTGGGGAGGATTTGACCTAGCTATCCTCAAGGTAAACTGAATCCACTATGAAAGAATCGAAGTTTACACAATAGACTTAGACCACTAACATCTTATTGCTACCCGAGTGTAGGAAACTTACTACCATGACCCCATGATAGCTCCGAGATCCACGGACTCCTTCTTTCCGGAATTCTTCAGCAAATCCACAAGCGCACCTGCTTGTATATCTTTGGGTTCTCTTGATTCTGCAACTGTAACGATCTACACAACTCTTGACATAAATCTCAAGTTTGTAAACCCTAAGTGTATGTGAAGGTAAACACCTCTAGATCTCACAGAAAGATTCACAAACACAGCAAAACAGAACTCTAAAAACGTGGCTAGGGTTTTCCCTTTTATACTTAGGGCAAAACATAAAACCCTATGCATTAAAACGGGCTTGGGCTGAGTTGGAATTTTCTGCAGAAAAACGTTCTGCACGATTTTCGATCGATCGAGTCTAATTTTCGATCGATCGAGTCATATAGAAAGTGAACAGTACTTCTGCATAAAAACTCGATTCCAACTTTACAATAAGACCCATACTTTGAGCAAGTCTAACACACGACTAAAAATTGTTTTGATCATGGTTTGCCAACATACAAATTGAAGTTCTAAATACATTAGTTCCTAATCTTTAGAACCTAACACATTGCATTCACAGATTACACCGTTGTAAGGGAGTCCGATTCAAAAATAACCCGAGAAATGTTCATCTCATGAGCCAGAATAACACCATTTTCCAAGGCGATGACTTCAACAATTTCAGGGGGATAATGGGTTGGCAGAGGTTTGCTCATTGCCGCTGTAACTTGTCTGCTTGAGTCGCAAATAATTACTCCAATACAGGAGTTTGCGCCATTAGGACTGGTAGCACCATCCACATTCATTTTATGGAATCCAGGCGGGGGGAGACACCAGCGAGAAGCTCGGCTACCTTGCTGATCGCTTTGAGGAGATAGAGCACCCTTAAAATCCTTAGCAAGCCTCATGGCCAAGTCTCATATCTGACCAGGGGGGGTGGAAAAGGATTCATGCATAATCTGATTGTGGTTGAACCAGATATACCAAGCAGTGACAAAGAGCTTTTCCAAGTCCTTTTGAGTGCCATTTCTAATTACTTGGAGAGCCACCTCTATTACATCCATTGCCTGACCATCCAATATAGTAGGTCTGCCTGCCCAAAAATTCCATACCAGCTTAGGAATGTCACAGCTGAAGAAGGCGTGCATGGTGTTTTCAAAACATTGGTCACATAAAGGACACCAACTCTCTGTATTGACCCCCCTTACCTTTAGGTTCTGTATTGTAGGAAGTGCGTTCATGCATGCCCGCCAAGCAAAAATTCTAATCTTTTTAGGAAGATTGAGATGCTACACCTTCTTCCTTAGTAGAGTCCGAGGGTCACCAGCCGAGCTTTCGCCCTCAAGCACAAACTTAAATAATAAAATTAAACCTATCTAGTCTACTAGTGGTTTAATTTAAATCACAAAATCAATTATCTTTACTTACTCTACTTTCCATAATCAAAGTGCCAAACGACTTTTACTCTATCAAAACGTTAGTAGAATTAGCCAAAAAAAGAAAAATTAGAACATAGAGAGAGACCCATACCACATGTTTACAGGGGAGATATAGGCCAAAAATGGGCTGCATCTTTTTTCTACCAACTTTTTTTTGGACCAACTCAAGATTTGAAGAAGTATTTTTAATACACACAGAAAGAAAATGGAGAAACACTGACAGTGTTTGTATACAATTTTACGATAGCGCTCCCAGTCACACTCAGAAATTCCAAAACAAATAGTTGTTCGTCTCTCTTGGCGATCATGGCAATCACATACCTCTTCGTCTCTTAGCGCGGCGATCTCAGCTCCTCTGATTAGGTAAGAATTGGTTCTCTCTCTTCTACGCCTAAGCCTCGAGTACTTTTCCACACAATCTGCAATTTATTCATTGTTTGTGAAAAGCATAATGGTTTTTTTTATTCTTCATTCATTGTTTATGGTTACAGTTTTGTTTAATTTGCGTGACCGGAAAATGGCGATTTTGGCGCCAATTACAGTTATCTGAATTCTATTACTTTCTTTTGAGTGAATGCTTAGAGTTAGAGAATTTGACTTGCTTCGTTGAATTGTATGGTGAAATATGTAACTTGTACTGAAGGTCTGTGTAGTAGTTTATGAATTCGTACATTCAACATGGAATTCTCTTTCTTTTCTGGTTTGTTTGAAAATTTGAGAGTGGGCACTTGATCTAAACAGGATTGTATTTCTCATGTAATGTCGATGATGTGGATTTGTGTCCTGTATAGATGATATATTGTGGGTTTTTTGTTAGGTCGCTAATAGGATTAGGTGTTTATTGGTTATTTATCTAGATATGCTAAGTGTTTTTTGACACATATAGAGTAATTGAATACCCCACACCGAAGTTGTAGTTACGCTAATTAATCACAATTATGGCATGTTTGGATGGAGGGGGGAAGGAGGGAGAGTAGAGTAAAGTTGGCTAAAAATAAGCTAATTTTGTGCTAAATCTACTCCACTCTACTTCACTCCCCCCCCCCCCCCTCCCCCTCAATCCAAACGGACCATATAACTTGACTAAGTCCAAGCTTGTTTGCTTGGGCTATTGATCATAGGGGGCTAAGGTTTAGTCCATCTAAATAGAATGGTTAAACTTAATTGGTTATTGCTCAAATGCAAACTAGCTCTAAACGCCCTAGAGTTCAGTCTTCTTCAGGTGTTCCACCCCCACCTCCTCCTCCTGCTTCAGGTGATCCAGCTGCTGATGAGTGTGTCGATCTAACTGCTACTACTACTACTCCACCTTCTACTTCGGATGATTCGAGCATTCGCCATATGTTGGACACTGTCATAACCGTTCAGGCAGCTCATGGTTAGCTTTTGGTGGATGTTCTCACTTAGCTTCAGGCTTTGCGTTCAGAGTCGGCGAGTTTTAGACGGTCACCTCCACCACCTCCTTTTGATGATGAGTCTTGATTACCCTTTGGCAATTCGTCACAAAAAGGGGGAGTACATATGGTTAGAGTTAGGAGGAGATTTTTTTTATAAGGGGAGATTTTTGTTATTTTGGAGCTTTAGATTATATTTAGGTGCTTCATTTTGTACTTATTTTGGCTCATGATGTATTAATTTTGATGTCTTTATTTTTTATGAGTTGTATATGATAGGGGGAGACATCTTGTTTTTTATTTTTGTTTCTTGTTTCACATTGTGCTACATTGATTATTGATTTATATTTATCAGGTTATTTATGATATATGTCTTGTAGTTTATGTTATGTGAAATCAAGAATTTATTTTGTTTTACTTGTATTTTTCGTACATGCGTTTATGTGTTTGTTAAGTGTTTTAGGAATATATAGGTTGATTCAGTCGTACATTTGCAACTGATAGATAGTAGTTAGGTTGAATTTTTTGTTGTTGGGCAATTTTATTGTAATGAGCTATTTTTGCAACTTTGAGCATTTTGTTTTAATGTGTGTTTTGTCACGGATTACCGAAGGGGGAGTTTGTTAGGTTCTAAGAATTTAGGATATAAATGTATTATAACTTCAATGTGTAATGTTGGCAAACTATGATCAAAACTTAGAGTTTAGAATTAGGCTGCTCAAAGTGTGTTTATGTGTAAAGTTGGAATCGAGTGTACTGCAGGATTTATTGTATAAATCTGCAAGGCTTGATTGATCGAAAATTAGACTCGATGGATCGAATCTCGGGCAGATTATTTTTCTGCAGATTTTTCCAACTCAGCCCAAGCCCATATGAAGTGTAGAGTTTTATGTTTTGCCTTAAGTATAAAAGGAAAAACCCTAACCACGTTTTTAAAAGGTTTTTGTAGTTGTTGTTTATTTTGTGTGTATGAATCTCTTGTGAAATCTAGAGGTGTTTGCCTTCATACATACTTAGGGTTTCCAATCTCAAGATTGATGTCGAGAGCTTGGTAATCGTTTTAGTTGCTGTATAAAGAGCTTAAAGGAAACAAAAGTAGGAGTACTTGTGGTTACTGTGAATCCAAGAAAGAAGTAGTCCATGGACTCGGAGCTATCACGTTGTCGTGGTAGTAAGTTTCCTACTTGAGGTAGCAATAGGATGTTAGTGGTCTAAGTCGCTATTGTGTAAACTTCAATTTTTTCATAGTGGATCTGTTTTTTAGGATAGCTTGGTTAAATCCTCCCCAGGTTTTTTACCTGTATGGTTTTCTTGGGTTATCTTATCGTTGTGTTATTTTTTTTCCGCACTGTTTCAATGATATGATTTATCTGTGTTAACCTAGAACTGAATAATTTACCTAAGTCAATCACTTGGCTAAATAACTAGGTTAATCTGTGTGCATTTAAGGGGTCTAAAAACTATACAAGTGGTATTAGAGCGGGTTAGCTCTTGTATCTAGATCCTTTGATCTAAGAGTTGATCCTTGACCCCTATTGTCATGGATACTTTTATGTCTCATGTTGCTTTTGTTAAGTCTTTCCTTGAGTATCTTGGTATAATTACATGTGATAATAATTATTTGTGTTATACTGCTTTGACCGCCTTAAAGGCATGTGATTCTTGTCTTTGGTATTTGGATAGTGGTTGTTCTAGGCAAATGATAGGAAATAAAGCTTTGTTTAAGACACTCTTTGAAGGAAAGATTGGGATAGTCATGTTTGGAGATGGAAGCAAATCTGTGATCAGAGGTATTGGAACTGTGGACATTCCAGGGTTGCCAGTTTTTGAAGATGTCTAGTATGTTGATGGGCTGAAAGCTAATTTACTCAGCATCAGTCAAATTTGTGGCAATGGATTAAACGTTCTCTTCACCAAGTAAGAATGTGAGATACTTGATGGCGGAGGTGACTGCATGTGTATTGGTGTTAGGACAGCTGACAACTGTTATGGTATAACTCCTAGTATAAGCAACAAGTGTTTTAGTACAAAGATCAATCAAGTAGACTTATGGCATCAATGGTTGGGGCATGCAAGTCACAAGCAATTAGAGAAGATTTCCAAGTGTGATGCTGTTATTGGTTTTCCTAAGTTTGATAAGATAGAAAAGTGTATATGTGGACCATGTTAGATGGGTAAACAAGTGAAGTCCAAACATCTGTCTGTAACTGAAGTTCAAACTTCAAGACCTCTAGGGTTGTTGCACATTGATTCATGGATCCTACTAGAGTTCAGAGTTTAGGTGGAAAGAAGTATATTCTAATTGTTGTGGATGATTTCACTAGATATACTTAGGTTGTGCTTTTGAGAGATAAAGCTGAGGCTCCTGAAAAGATGATACACCTGTGCAAGAAATTGCAAGTTGAGAAAGGAACTGTGATAGCCAAAATTAGAAGTGATTATGGAAGGGAATTTGAAAACACAAAGCTGGCTACCTTCTGCAATGATCAAGGCACACATCAAGAGTTCTCTTCACCCAAGACACCCAACAGAATGGAATAGTGGAACGGAAGAATAGGGTTGTTCAAGAAATGGCTCTTGTCATGCTACATAAAAAAAGTTGCTCAAGTCCTTCTGGGAGAAGCAGTTAACACTGCTTGTCACACACTTAACCGGGTGTATTTCAGACCTGATTCTAAGAAAACTCCTTATGAACTCTGGAGAGAAAAGAAGCCTATTGTCAAATACTTCCGAATATTTAGCAATGACTGTTATATTCTACGTGATAGGGAGAACTTAGAAAAGTTTGATGCAAAGAGCAACAATGGATACTTTTTGGGATACTCCTCCACTAGTAGAGCTTACAAAGTATACAACTTGAGAACTAAAACAGTCATGGATTCTTCAAATGTGGTGATCAATGATGAACTGTGTTCAGAAACTCATTCAGAAAACACTTCTCCGGTTCAAGAAAAAACTGTGGAAGTTGATGATCCTATTCCTGATGATTATATTAGGAAGCATAGTGATGAAGAGCTATCGTTGTTAAATGATGTTGTTTCAATACCATTAAGTCTAGAACAATCTACACCGGTTCATGAAACTCTACATGAACAAGGTGAGCCTAGTCCTTCATCAGAACAAAAACATACCTCTACATCTCTGGTCAAAGGTCTATCTTCTAGAGTAAAGTTAAATCATCCTATCACAAATATATTGGGAAGTTTAAATGACAACATGAGATTGAGGTCCAAAGCCTTGAATGTTATTACTCACTCATGCTATCTATCCCAATTTGAACCGAAAAAATTGGGTTAATTCTATTCATGAAGAACTTCATCAATTTGTTTGAAATGATGTGTAGGAATTAGTTCTTAGACCCAAGGGAGTAAATGTGATTGGAACTAAATGGATCTTCAAGAACAAGTCAGATGAACATGGTACAATTATTCGAAACAAATCAAGACTTGTTGCTCAAGGATACACGCAGGTGGAAGGGATTGATTTTGATGAGACTTTTGCACCGGCAGCAAGACTGGAATCAATTAGGATTCAGTTGACCATTGCAAGCCATTTAAATTTCAAGCTGTATCAAATGGATGTCAAGAGTGCCTTTTTGAATGGAATGTTACAAGAAGATGTATATATTGAACAACTAAAGGGTTTTGTTGATCCTCATAGACCGGTTGATGTCTACAAGTTGAAGAGAGCCCTCTATGGTTTGAAACAAGCTCCCAGGGCATGGTATGATAGGTTAACCGCATATCTCATTGAGCATGGATTCAAAAGAGGTTTTTCAAATACTACTCTCTTCATACAAAAGGATAAGAATTATTTTGTAGTAGCTCAAATTTATGTTGATGATATTGTTTTTAGTGTTACTAATGACTCTCTTGCTCAATCTTTTGCAGATGAGATGAAGAAGATGTTTGAAATAAGTATGGTTGGTGAACTAACTTATTTCTTGGGATTACAGGTGAAGCAAATGGATTCCGGAATCTACATCAATCAAGCAAAGTATGCCAAAAATCTAGTCAAGAGATTTGGACTTGACAAGGCTACACATCCTAGAACACCAATGGCTGCTAACGCAAAGTTAACAAATGACCCTTCAGGTGAGTTTATTAATGTTACATTATACAGAAGCATGATTAGTTGTCTTTTGTATTTAACTGCAAGTCGTCTAGATATTGCTTTCAATGTTGGTGTATGCTCAAGATTTTAATCTAATCCTAAAGTTTCACATTTGAATGCTCTTAAAAGAATCATTAAATATGTGAGTGGAACCTGTGATTATGGATTTTTCTATAGCAAAGAGTCAAATTTGCCTCTTGCTTGATTTTCTGATTCAAATTGGGCCGGCAATGCCGATGATAGAAAAAGCACCACTAGTGGGTGTTTTTATGTAGGTGCCAATCTTGTTGCCTGGATGAGTAAAAAGCAAAATTTTGTCTCTCTGTCTACTGCAGAAGCAGAATATATTGCTGCTGGAAGTTGTTGTTCATAGCATATTTGGATGAAAAAACTTTTGAGTGATTATGAGATAACACAAGACACGATGGTGGTTTATTGTGGTAATTCTAGTGCTATTGATATCTCTAAGAACCCTGTTCAACACTCTAAGACTAAACACATAGAGATTAGATATCACTTTATTAGGGATCTTGTTGAAAGAAAGACTGTGGTTCTTGAGTATATCCCTATTGACCATCAAAATGCTGACATCTTCACCAAACCTCTTGATAGAAGTAAGTTTGAGACACTTCGTCAAGTGATTGGTGTGATTCTATGTCGCTGATCATCTTTAGCTTTCATGGTCCTTGTGCTTCATCTCTCTATGCTTTGTGACTATTTGTTTTCTTTTTTTTTTTTTTTAGGATTTGCATTGCATAACATTCATGCATTTCATATTAGGATGTTTTTGTTATTAAAAAAAAAAAAGAGGAAAAAGGAAGAAAAATGTGTTTTGCATTAATTTTTCTTGGATTTGAAATCAAGGTTGGCCATATTATCTTTACATTACATGTTTATGTACCTTGTTTATCTTGGATGAGCTTATTTTATTTCACTTTACTAGTTTGAGCTTTGTAGTGCATGTTGTGTAGGAGTTGTTTATAGTTTTTGATCACATGATCTTGATCTTGAAGTCACATGCCTTTGATTGTTGGACTTGAACTTAATTAGAAAGGCATAAATAACCATCTCACCACTGTTTACTAGCCTATCATGACCACCTTAGTGCATATCATAAGATTTTGTGCTCAAAAAGTGTAGCACATCCACAAAAAGAACATAAGGTGTAGCCTCAGATTAAATGCTAAAATTGGTGTGTACATTATTAAGCTATAATAACTTTACAATCAAATAAAATTGGTGTGTACATTATGAGGCAAACCAAGAAACTTACATGATTGCAAGCTTGTTCTAGGAGATGTGAGAGTTATATGATGTAACTCTTTAGGTGATAGTCTCTTTGAAACTTATGTAATGAATTTTGTAGAAATTGTGATTGATTACTACTACATATCACCTCACATATATCTCAAGCTATTGCTAGTTGCACACACTACACAAGTTATTCTTTGCTAAACTTAGTACATTATATTGTGTGTGATTTTGTTGTGGCCATCCAAGATTGAATGTTCCTTGATTTTAATGCAAAATATGCTTAAACTTTGAGATTTAAGGACACTTTGAGTGAAATTTTTTTTTTTTTTAAATCTGGGTTAAATTCAAGGGTTTTTGGAAAACTTTTCATCTCATACTCATGCATTTTATTCATAAAATACTGTGCTTTGAGGAGTTTCTACATAAAATTACTCAGTTTTTCAAAAATTTAAGTTTTCCAGATTTTCGATCAATTGAAGCTATTTCTCGACCAATCGAATTTGCGATTAAAATTTTGGTTTGAATTTGCCTAGCTCGATTGATGCTTGATCGCTGCTGGATCAATCGAATGTAATTTTCGATCGATCGAATTTTTTTTTTTGATCAATCAAAAATCGTTCAGAGAGTTTTTTTTTTTAAACATGAGATTTTCACGTGTTTATCACTATTCAAACTCTTTCCAAAAGTTCTTTCTCTCTCTCTCTCTCTTCAATCAGTCAAGATTCAAAGCAAATTTTTTGTTGTTTTCCCTCAAAAATTTTTAAGGGTTTTTGTCTTCATACACTGGTAAGACCTTTTTACCCTTCTTTTTTCAATTATTTTCATGTTTCATGCATTTTTTTCATGCATTTTAGAGAGAAACTCGAACCTATGAAATTTTGGGGTTTTTGTTGATTTCAATAATTTCTTTCAAAATTGATCAATGGGTTTTTTTTTTTTTTTTTTTGAATAATAATAACCTGATCTATGTGGTTTAATTGGATCAATTTGATGAATTTTGAAAAATTGAAATTTCTAAGGCTTGAAACTACCCGAATTGGGGATTTTGTTCAATTAAGTATAAATTGATGAAATTGGCTTGTTTGATTGATTGATTCGGTCATTATATTCAGTTATAAAACTTGTGTAATGATCAATTGGTCAATTTGTTGGGATTTTTGAAAATGGGTTTTCAAAATATTAGGGTTTTTGATATAAACTCTATGCTCAAGTCAATTTTGTGTTTTTAAAGTGAAATTGAACTATTCTCACTGCATTAGAGCATGCATCATGTGTTGATACTGTTCATGCATCATATAGATTGCTATTTTCTATATTGTTTTTGCTCTAACTGTGTTTGGTGCAATCTGCCCTTGGGTTTTTCTTTCTTTCTTTCTTTTTTTCTTTTTTCTTTTGCCTCTTTTCTATCTGTCCTATTCCAACCTTAGCATCATGGTTAGGAAGACTAGAGCTCATAGGTCATCCTTCTCTACTTCTGCTCCTTCTTTTGACAGGGAGAGGTTTCTAAGTGAGAAAAACCAAGAGATGTTTGAGAAGCTGAACATTTGTAGGAATGTGTGGGCTGAGAGAAAAGTAATTTTAGATGAGCTTGATGGTGAGATTAGGAGAAACATTAAGCGTAGGGGTTGGCTTTCTTTATTAGATATTTCTCTTCCCCCTCCGGCTGCCTTGATTAGAGAGTTCTATTCAAACCTCTCTGTCCACTCCAATGATATCAAAGACCAGTATGTGGTGAGTTGGATAAGGGGTGAAAGATATACCATTACTCCTTCAGTAGTGGCTTTTGCCCTTGGAGTACCCTTGGTACGACAGCCCATATATCCTTATGATGAGTCTCCACCCCTTGATGACATTATTTCATATCTTGCTGGATCTTCTATCCAGTGGGGTTCTGATCCTCGGATCACTTCTCACAAGTAGACTGAGATTCATTATCTCTTTTTCCGGATTTCTTGCCATTCCATTTGGCCCATCTCTCATTTGCTTACTATTCCTATCGAATGATGTGCATTTTTGTATGCTCTTCCACATATGCTCCTATGAGTTTTCCTCATCTTTTTATTTGATCTTTGGTTGAGGTTCATTGGAATAGTTCTACTTCTCATGCTCTTTCCCATTTTTATTCATCGAATTTTGGTACATCTAGGTTTAGATGAGTTTCTTGCTTCTAAGCCTGTAAATATTATAGCTCCCATAGATGCCACTTTCCTTAGGTAGAGGGCTACTCAAATGCGAACTAGCTCTAAACACCCTAGAGTTAAGTCTTCTTCAGGTGTTCCACCACCACCTCCTCCTCCTCCTCCTACTTCAGGTGATTTGGCTGCTGATGAGTATGTCAATCTGACTGCTGCTACTGCTCCTCCACCTTTTACTTCAAATGATTTGAGCATTCATCGTATGTTGGGCACTATCATGACCATTCAGGCGGCTCATGGTCAGCTTTTGGTGGACGTTCTCACAGAGCTTCAGGCTTTGCGTGAAGAGTTAGTGAGTTTTAGACGGTCACCTCCACTACCTCCTTTTGATGATGAGTCTTTTATTGCCCTTTGGCAATTCGTCACAAAAAAAGGGAAGTACATATGGTTGGAGTTAAAGGGAGATTTTTGTTATTTTAGAGCTTTAGATTGTATTTAGGTGCTTCACTTTGTACTTATTTTAGCTCATGATGTATTTATTTTGATGTCTTTATTTTTTATGAGTTGTATATGATAGGGGGAGACATCTTGTTTTTTATTTTTGTTTCTTGTTTCACATTGTGCTACATTGATTATTGATATATATATTTATGAGGTTATTCATGATATATGTCTTGTAGTTTATGTTATGTGAAATCAAGAATTTATTTTGTTTTACTTGTATTTTCCACACATGCATTATGTGTTTGTTAAGTGTTTCAGGAATATACAGGTTGATTCAGTCGTGCTGTTA
Source organism: Lithocarpus polystachyus (assembly GCA_033629205.1). NCBI lineage: Eukaryota > Viridiplantae > Streptophyta > Magnoliopsida > Fagales > Fagaceae > Lithocarpus > Lithocarpus polystachyus. Next base: position 7,138,166 of record CM066163.1, on the reverse strand, counting down.
TCTACATTTGCAACTGATAGATAGTAGTTAGGTTGAATTTTTTGTTGTTGGGAAATTTTATTATAATGGGCTATTTTTGTAACTTTGAGCATTTTGTTTTAATATGTGTTTTGTCATGGATTTCCAAAGGGAGAGTTTGTTAGGTTCTAAGGATTTAAGATCTAAATGTATTAGAACTTCAATGTGTAATGTTGGCAAACCATGATCAAAACTTAGAGTCCAGAATTAGGCTGCTTGATTGATCGAATCTCGTGCAAATTGTTTTTCTGCAGATTTTTCCAACTCGGCCCAACCCCATATGACGTTCAGGGTTTTATGTTTTGCCTTAAGTATAAAACGAAAAACCCTAGTCACATTTTTAAAAGGTTGTTGTAGTTGTTGTTTATGCTGTGTGTATGAATCTCTTGTAAGATCTAAAGGGTTTGCCTTCATACATACTTAGGGTTTCCAATCTTAAGATTGATGTCGAGAGCTTGGTGATCGTTTCAGTTGCTACATAAAGAGCTTAAAGAAAACACAAGTGGGAGTACTTGTGGTTGCTGTGAATCCAAGAAAGAAGTAGTCCATGGACTCGAAGCTGTCACGTGGTTCTGGTAGTAAGTTTCCTACTTGAGGTAGCAATAGGATGTTGGTGGTCTAAGTCGCTATTGACTTCAATTCTTTCATAGTGGATCTGTTTTACCTTGAGGATAGCTAGGTTAAATCCTCCTCAGGTTTTTTCCTGGTATGGTTTTCCTGGATTATCATATCGTTGTGTTATTTATTTTTCAAACTCAAGATTGATGTTGGAAATTTCTACAGAAAAATAGTCTGCACGACTTTTGATCGATCAAGTCTAATTTTCGATCTATCGAGCCAGGCAGATTTATACAGTAAATCCTGTTGTAAAACAATTCCAAATTTACATAAAAATATATTCTTTGAGCAAGTCTAAACAAGACTAAAACATTTTGATCATGGTTTGCCAAAATTACAAATTGAAGTTCTAATACATTTAACCTAAAGTCTTAGAACCTAACAAACTCCCCCTTTGGCAATCCATGACAAAACACAAACCAAAACAAATTGCTCAAAGTTTACAAAAAATGGCCTAATACAATATCATTGCCCAACACAACAAATTCAACCTAACTACTATCTATCAGTTGCAAGTGTAGACAGTAACACGACTGAATCAACCTGTAAATTCCGGTAACACATAACAAACACATAAACGCATGTGTGGAAAACACAAGTAAAGTAAAATAACTTTTTGATTTCACATAACACAAAATAAAGACATATAATCATGAATAACCTCATAAAAATAAATTAATAAGCAAAGTAGCACAATGTGAAACAAGAAACATATATAAATACATCAAAGTATTTCCCCTATCATGAACAACCCAAAAAAAAAAAAAAAAAAAAACACTACATTGTGAGCCAAAAATGTAGATACACAATGAAGCACCTAGATACAATCTAAAGCTTCACAGCTTAAAATGATAAAATCTCCCCCTAACAACAAGTTCACCTTTACAAATGTACTCCCCCTTTTTGTGATGAATTGCCAAAGGGCACTCACTCATCATCAAAAGGAGGTGGCGGAGGTGATCGTCTAAGACTATCCAAATCCGCTTGCAAAGCATGAAGCTCATCAAGCATGTCCACCAAAAGCTGACCATGAGCCGCCTGAACGGTCATGACAGTCTCCAACATACGACGAATGTCTGAATCATCCGAAGTAGAAGGTGGAGGAACAGTAGCAGCAACAAGATCAACAGACGCCTCAGCTGAAGTAGCACCTGTAGTAGAAGGAAGAGGAGGAGGAACACCACCAAATGACTCAATCCTCGGGCATTTAGAGCTTGCTTTCATCTGAGCAGCCCTCTGCCGAGGAAAGATGGCACCTATGGGAGCTATGATGTGAATGGGCTCAGATGCAGGAAACTGCTCCAATCCTAAATGCAAAAGAATCTAATGAATAAAAACCGAAAAGAAAAGAGCATGAGAAACAAAACTACTCCTATAAACCTCAATCAAGGAACAAGTGAAAAGATGAGGAAAACTCATAGGAGCGTTTGTAACAAGGGCATACAAAAATGCACAATGCTTAATAGGGATAGTGTGCAGATGAGAGATAAGCCACAAAGAATGACAAGCAATCTGAAAGAAAAGATAATGAATCTCAGTCAACTCAGTAGAAGTGAACCAAGGATCAGAACCCCACTAGATAGAAGTACCAGTGATGTATGACATGATATCATTAAGTGGAGGAGACTCATCATAAGGGTAGACAGGATGCTGGACCAGTGGCACCCCAAGAGCATCAGCCACTACTGAAGGATTAATGGTGAACTTTTCACCCCATATCCAACTTTTCACTTAAGTTTTGGAATCATAGGAGCGGATAGAGAGGTTCGAATAGAACTCTCTTATCAAGGTAGTCAGAGGAGGATGATCTACATCTAACAAAGGTAACCAACACACTCTGATTAGGTTATAATTTTTGTTGTGTGATCGATTGACCCCTGTTTTTCATGGATATAGGATAGTCTCCTATTTTACCTCCTTTATTTGATGGCACTAACTATACATACTAGAAAGTACGCATGAGAGCTTTCTTGCAGTCATTAGATGAAAAAGTGTGGCAAGCTATGGAGATAAGTTGGACCAAGCCTACGGAAGCGCTGGCCGACTGGGATGATGCGAAGATCAAGGCAGCAAACTTCAACAGCAAGGCATTGAATGCTCTATTTAGTGCAGTCACGAATGAGGAATTCAAGAAGATATCCTTTACTGAAACTACGAAGGAAGCATAGACCATCCTCTAAACAACTTATGAAGGAACCAAGGCTGTCAAGGATTCGAAATTACAAAGGCTCACTACAAGCTTCGAAGAAATCAAGATGGAGGAGGATGAGTCGTTCGATGAGTTCTATGCCAAGCTTAAAGACAAAGTGAACTCAGCTTTTAATCTTGGGGAAGCCATTCTTGAATCCAAGATTGTGAGAAAGGTGCTTAGATCTCTACCCGAGAGATTCCATGCCAAGATCACCGCGATTAAGAATCAAAGAATATTGACAAAATTCCTTTGACAGAGTTGGTTGGAAATCTACAAACCTATAAGTTGGGTTTATCTAGGATCGGGAAATCGAGCAAGAGCATGGCATTGAAGGCCAAGAGAAGTGGCACGAATGAGTCTCCTGATGATGAAGATTCAAAAATGAAGTTCTACATCATCAAGCAATTCAAGAAGTTCATGAAGAATGCTAATGCAAAGGACTTCAACAAGGACCGTAGACAATCAAGTTCTTCTCAGTTTAAGAGCTAAGACAAAGGGAAGAAGGCTGCTAGAGATGACAGTCAGTACATTGTTCCCTCAGGACCAAAGTGCTTTGGGTGTTAGGACTTCGGTCACATGAAACAAGAGTTCCCTACATATCTCAAGACCATTGGGAAAAGTAAGGCACTTGCTACTAAGTTGAGTGACACCAAACCTAAGGATGATTCCAAAAATAAAGAAGACGGAATCCTAAATGCCTTTACTGCCACCATCAATCCTACTGAGGGGATTTTCGAAGATGTGAATGAAGAAGAGGAATTGGTGGAGTCTAAGTTTGAAAGATGGATGAACAAAATGACATCCACACAGCCTATGCAAAATTATACAAGGTCTCTAAAAAGCATGAGAAGTTGTATAGGTTGGCCACCAAGAAGCTCAGTGATGTGGAGTTTGATCGAGAAGAACTCTCCACAAAGTTCGATGAAGCCCAAGAAACTTAAGGCTGAGCTGTTTCAAGTTAGAGCTCAGCTGGAGAGGGCTTCAAGTGCAAAGCTTAATGAGATGCTCAGTCTTCAAAACAATGAAGTTAAGAATAAATTAGCTAGTGAGAGCATAGACAAGGGTAAGTCTATCTTAGGAGAACCCCCTAAACTTGCTAAGAATGAGACTAAAAATCCTAGGGCTAAGAAGGGAAATAATCAAAAGCCTAAACAGAAGATGTAGCATCTCTATCATCACTGTGGAGGAGCTGGACATACTCGACCTAATTGTTATTAAGTGGTTAGCGCAAAGGAAAGGTTCCTCCAAGGTGTGGAAGAAAAAAGGCTCCAAGTGATTTAGTCACTTTTTCTCTCTCTTCCTTTTTTTTTTTTTTTTTGTGTTTGCATTATTTGTGTGTTTTTCTTTATTGCTTTGAGTCAGTCTAGTTTTATGCATTGCTTTGCTTCAAATGTTTTTGTTTGTTTATTTTCAATTTTGCTTTATTTTGTTTTCATAATATAAAATAAAAAAAATTGAAAAAATTATAAAATACAAAAACAGTGTGTGTCTGTGTACATTGGTACTTGTGTACCATGGATGGCCATTGAAACAAAGTTATATAAACTTTGAATCTTTGTAGCTTAGATGAGCATCTTTATGCACAACTAAGCAAGTGAGCTTTGTGGCTCGTGTTTGTGATGAGAAAGATTAAGTTATCTCTTATGCTTAACACTCATATCACTCTTTTTGACGGGAAGGACTAAAAAATCCTAAGAGAAAGGCATAAATAACCATCTCACCAGACAATCATGAAATGACATTTGTATGCTTTAGCATAGCAAAAGTGAAATGTCAAATGCATAACATCATTGGGTATTTCTTTTCTATCTCTTGTATGCCCATACATGGTTTGCTTAAAAGAAAAATATGTAAAGAATAATACAAAGCAAAGAGAATAAATATGCTTTATATATGATTGCAAGCGTGTATTCTAGAAGATGTGGGAGTTATAGGATGTTCCACGAAGGTGATAGCCAACATCAAACAGTTATGATTGCATGTGAGTTACAGTGATTTTCTCATATCTCAAATCGTCATAACATATTAACACTTATGCAATCTTGCGGGGTTTTTCACACAAAATACGCAATATTCTTTGCTACTTTTGATACATGTGCAGGTAAAATGTGATTTGGCCATCACAAGAAATACATGTGTTAATGTATGATCATTAAGTTGTCTTAACTTGTTTTTGAAATATAAAATTGGTTGGACTTGTTTTATGTGTGTGTGTATGTGTGTGTGTGTGTGTGTGTGTGTGTGTGTGTGTGTGTTTGGGATTTAAAAGCTAAACATTTTTCTTGATTGAGAGATGATTTTGAGAACTCAAAATGTTGTTTGGATCATTGGTTGTACAGCATGCTTGATTGCATTCATATCTGTGTTTTTCTCTTCCTGAAAAGTTGTTTTTAAGTAATCTTGATAGCTACTGTACACCTTTCAACAGCTAGGCTATCTATCGAGACCCTTCAGTTGCTTTTTATCGCATTCTTAATAGCTTCTCGATAGCTTCTTGATCCATCGAGATACCTTCTTGTTGCACAATAGCTTCTCGACAACTTCCTCGATCCATCTGAAGGAAAATAACATGTTTGTATGGCATACAATACATACGCAGCAGAAAAATTAACGGATCTACTTCATTCGCATTTGATAACATGTGCTGTGTAAATTTCAGAATATATAAACAAGAGAGTGTACCTTGGTGTGGTGAATTTCAAAACCGAATGAAGAAATGCACATGGAAACACTTTTGATCTTCACTCCAATTCCACTTGATGCCCAAGATGTGTGGTCTCTCAATCAGTTCTATGTGTTTGTTCTAGAGAGAATATGAAGGAGTCTCTCTCTTACATACATATAAACATACAAACCATTTCATTCTAATATAAAATTCTGTATGTTTCTATCCACATAACTGATTTTCTAATTGGGCTAGCCTTTTGGGCCTTCTCAATTGAGCTTTAGTGTGTGGCTTGAAGTGGGACCAAAAGAGAACAAATAAGACACTAGCTCCAATGGGCCTTGGGCTTTTCTGTCAACTCTTGACAAGTCCAAAATTACCATTAATTATATTTAATACCACTATATAAATATAATTGTACTCTGGGCCTTATTAATAAATTATATCCTAAGACTTTATTATACATGCAACTCATTCATAAAATATTTGTAGTAATACAAAGTCATGAATATAAACTTCCACTTTGTAAATTACTACATCTTAATCCTTGAGTACCCGGTTTAATCCTTCTAGGTTATTCATCATATATTTATAAAATCTAATTTCATAAATATATATACTTTAGTCTTACTAAAGTGGTTAGGCCTAACTCTCTGAATAACTGAACCCATTAAACTTATCTCAAGGGAATATTTTATATCTTCGTTAAAATACTATGAACTCCATCTTGAGAATGTATGTTCCATCAACACTAAATGTGGCTGCCCAACATACTGAGGTTTTGACTGTTACTTGAGATCTCACTCCTAATATATCAAAGCAACTTACATTTCATGATCAGGTCCATTATTCTCTCAGGATTAAGAGTCCATATGAATAAAAGTCGTGAGATTTATTATTCAATTGACAGTCGTTAGGAGAATAATAAATCTCACAGCAGTCCAGTTCAATATGTCTTAACTCTTAAAACATATCAACACATCAACTAGAAGCCTCCACTTTCATGATTAAGACAAATCATCTTAGTTAATATGTTATAGTTTTCGCAGATGAAATGCCCAATTTCATCATCGACTACGAACTATAATTTTAAGTTTACAAAGAATTTGTGATTTATATCTTCTGTAACTTTTCACATAAATCACATACTATGCATCTCATGGACTATATGATAATGTCCGAATATTCATGTTACCATTATTTTAGATAAGAATAAAGAAACTTTATTAACACAACATTAAGTTATACATCATTTCTCACATAATATCATACATAACATCATACATAGCATCATACAATAGGATTTAAGGGCACTTATCCCAACACCATCGAGATTCCTTTGCTATGGACACCTCTCGATAGATCCTGGATAGCTCTTCGACAGCTAAAAAGCGCTTTTTTTGTTCTCGACGCCTCTCGACACATCTTGATCTATCGAGATTTATGAAGTTTCTATATAAAGGATCCTCATGATTTCAAATCATTTCTCCTCGATCTTTCTCGATTGGTTTCAGCCTTTTCACCTCCCAAACTCTTCTGTCTCATTCCAAACTTCATTCCCAAGAGTTTTTCGACGTTGATCTTGTTCTTCTTCTCTGGTAAGGTCTTTAATTCCTCACTTTATCATGCATTTCAATCCTTTTGACCTAACTGTTTGGATTTTTGAAAATTTTTTAATGTTTTCAAAATTGACGAAGTCTCTGTGAAATTTTTGGGATGGGTGTTGCTTACATGAGTTTAAAACTTCATGCATTGCATCACATTGGCATTATAACAATGTTTCATGCATTTAGATGTGTGTTTACTTTGTTGCAATGTTGTATGCTGGTAGGTTTGGATTGGGCTGAGCCCATGATGTATTTAAATTTACACGTCACATGCTCATGCATTTTCATGAATCCATACCTTCATTTCTTTACATTCTATTATACTACTTTGTTGGTACTTTTCTAATTGTCTCTCTCTCTCTCTCTCTCTCTCTCTCTCTCTCTCTCTTTCTTGCATTAGTCTGCTCTATGGCACCTAAACGCAAATCTACTCCGTCTCGGAACCCTTTGCGTTCTGGGGCATCTTATTCCTCTAACCCTACACCTTCTTCTGTTCGGTTCCATAATGATGAAGCCTGAAAGGACTTCTCAGAGAACTTTAGTAGACGAGGCATTCATTTGGAAAGCCACGTCATACTGTAAGACTTTTCCGACACTAACCTACGCACTATCATTCACAGTAAGGGTTGGGAGTCACTTTATGACATCCCGGTCACTTGTCCCTCAGTGATTATATAGGAGTTGTACTCTAATATGCATGGAATCGATACTTCAAAACCTCATTTCTTCTTTCACGTTCGAGGTACGTGCATCGTAGTCACTCCAAAGATTGTCTCCTAGGTACTACACGTTCCTCAGGTAGCGCATCCTGACTACCATGGCTGTGAGCGTCTGAGGACAATGTCCAAAGACGAACTCTCGTCTCGCTTCTATGAGACACCTTCTTCTTGGGGTGACCGTCAAAACACCCCTTACTTGGGCTTTGCAAAAGGTTCGAGGTTCCTTAACATGGTGATGACATTCGTTCTTCATCATTTGTCACACTATAACTCCATTACAAAGTCTCGTGCTCGATTTTTATTGTCCCTCTTAGAGGATATCTCTATTGACTTCCCTTCTCACTTTATTTTATCCCTTATAGATGTCTATAGGGATATAGCGACCAGTGATAAGCTCATTTTTTTCCTTTGGCTACCACGCGAATACTTCACCATTTTTCCATCTCCTTTCCCGTGTCTTCTTATTTTTCATTTATGTGTGCCATAGATGCTACTACCATCAGACGGAGCGAGGCACAGCTCATACCGAGGTGGCCCCAAACAGAGACGGTGACTCCTCCAACTTCTACCACTCCATCCACCTCTGCTCCTTCATCTTCTACGGGTGGAGTGACACTTGAGGCCATCATGGCACAACTTGTGCGCATGGATGCTTGCCTTAACACTCTCAATGATGAGTTGTGTCAAGTGAACACCCATGTTGGTCGTATCGCGCGACGACAGGCTGTCATAGGTTGTTTCACTGTTGCTCCCTCTCCGTCTCCACCAGCCTCTGAGAATGAGAGTGATGATGGTTCCGGCAATGAGGATGCTGATGAGGATGATGGTGTTAGCTCGCCCCAGTGATGATGAGATGTCTACTTGATGTACTTACCCTTTGTCACTCGTGACAAAAAGGGAGAGTAGTTTTGAGATGAGAGTAATCATACTCAGAAGGGGAGGGTTAGTATAGGAGATTTTGTGTTAAGGGGAGTGTGTATATAAGGGATGTAGTAAGGCCTTATGTATTTTTTTTCTTTTCTTCTTTTAGAGATACATTGTTCTTATTTTGTGATAGCAAACCTTGTACTTATGATGTTCTATATATATGATAAGTTGTTATTGCAGTTCTTTTACCTATCTTTAGATGTGTTGTTTCTTTTCTTTCTTTATACACTTGTTTCTTATATTAATGTATGCAATCTTATATTTATGTTTCACACTAAGATGCTTTGATAAGTTTTGTTTAAAGTGTTTCAGAAATACAGGTTGTCAAAGTTTACTTGCCATAAACTCTTTTCTTGCAAAGTTTTTCAAGAGTTAGTGTTAGGATAGAGTTTATTGTATTCAACAAGTGAATATGAGTTGAGTGATTTATGACTTCTCTCATATGTTCATTTGTTTGTTGTGGTTTTGTCACAGATTGCCAAATGGAGAGATTGTTAGGACATATGTGATTTGCTGTTAGGAACATATGTCAATTTAGAATTGGCTAATCCTTTGATAAAACGCACTTTACTTGTAATTAGATAGATCTAGGATGTGTTTAATATTTCAAGGAACAAGGTCTCAAGTTCAAGTGTTAAAGCCATGCAAGTCTGTCTAAGAAACAAGTGAGAAAGTGCTGGATTTTAAAACTCGATAGCTAGCGTCTATCGAGGTTTAAAAAGCTGCTACCCGAAACTCAACAGCTATCTCGATAGATACCCTATCTGTCAAGGTTTATGAAATTCAGTTTTTCAGAAGCTGATTTCACTCCAATCTGTGAGTATGTGTTTAGGCTTTTTTTTCTCATAGCCCTAAACATATATAAGGATTATTTTAAGAGCCATAAAAGGTTGAGCAAGTATAGAGCAAAGTCTTGTTCATGCAAATTGTGACCGAACACAGAATTTGCCCTAGTTCATATTTTTTCTAAAGAAGTTGCTGTGTTTGTACACCATAGGGTTTTGTGACCAAGGAGCTTCTTGATCTTCATCGTCTAGATGAACTGAAGAACTTTGCAACCAATATCTTTCTCAAGTTGGTGATTAAGTCGCATACAAGGATCCGCACAATTGGTTAGTCACTTACTAGGAGCTGTGCATTAAAAGGAGAGATTGTCACTACAGAACAAATCCAACTGGGTATTGTGGTAAGGGTTCAACTGTAGGTTGGTATAAGGTACTGAGATTCCTTTATTTGTAACCGCTTGTTTTGATAATAGTGGATTCTCGGGAGTGGTGACCTTAAAATCAGCAAGTGGGGTTTTGCCTCGGTGGTTTTCTCCATTCGTAAAAAAAATCACCTTTATCAAATTTAATTTCTGCTGCATTTAGTTATTTGGTAATTTGTTTGTGCTACCACGCGGTTTGTATGTTAGTTAACTTAATTAATTCATTTGGCTAAATTAATTGGTTAATTTATCACAAGGGGTCAATACATTCTTGGCCTATCAAAATCTAATTGAAATAGCAAAATCTAAACCAACCCAACCAAGAAATTCAAACCTAAATCATATTCAATTCCCATATTTGAAAACGAAAGGGAAAAAACCAAAAACAATAACTTTACAGGTATACGGCTTCTCTCTCTCTATGCCTTATAAACTCTATCTGCGCATATGATGTTCTAGTAGAGAGACTTAAATAAGATTGAAATAGGAAAATAAATATTAGAAACGAAAATACCCAATGATTTCAATCCCATACTTATTTAATCTCAATGGTTTCGTAAAGATTAGAAACAGAAGCACCCAAACTGAAATCAATATTTTTAGTGATTTTTGTAATCTAAACAATAGAACAAAAGCCAATATCTAAAATTGAGATAACAAACATTTTGATAGAGAACCCAAAAACTCGAAACAAAAACAATAAAATGTAAACATATCAAAAAAAAAAAAACTCAATCAATAATAACGTTTCATACCCAAATGCCAAAATCTAAAAAATGGGAAAAAAATTGTATCGGTTCCAATTCCAACGATTTGGGTGGCAGATATATGGCCTAACAGTGTTGATGGTCCATAGTTTTTTCTTGCTTGTGGTTCCAATGGCCCAAGTCTGGCGAGGGAACGGACAATGGCCGGCCTTAAATATTTCTTCTCTCTCTTGGTGCCTACAAACTCTACTTGGTTCCTCTATCTTCATATCCCTTAATCAAAACCAAATCTGACCCAAAATACCAATCTAAATCATAATTAACACCCAATTGATTCTCTAAATAAAAACCAAAAACCCTAAATTTTTAAATTTAAAACAGAACTTTACCAGTAGCAATTCTGATAGTTAGGTAGTGAGTGGAGGCTTACGACGATGGTAGAAGATCTAGGTGGCGCCCTTCTCTCTATCTTTGTCTCTCTTTCTTTCAATCTCTCTTTCTCCTTTCTCCGTGTAGCAATCTTTCTTTTCTTTTCTTTTTTGTTTAAGCGGTTAGTTTCCTTTTATAAGGGCTCCCAAACAATGTTTTAATGTACTGAAACATTATAATTTATTGCTTTTAAACAGTGTTGTTACATTACCAAACAATGTAATTTATTGCTTTTTAACTTAAACGTGACTGAATTTTAGATAGACATTTTTCTTACATGGCAGCACCTCCTTAATTGTAAGAAACAACTTTCTCTCGGTTTTTGCTATTATATGTAGTACATGATTCGTTTAGTCTTGTTGATTAGTTCAAAGGTTTTCTTATATTGACTTTTAGCAAGTAAAAAAACATTAGGATCAATACACCAATTGGAGCACCGGAAGTATGATATTAAGTGCATGTCATGATATTTGACAAAAGTATTATATAGGCACTGAATTTCCATTTTACATCATCAAAATCCATAAGAAAAATTCAACAACACTTAGAAGTACACTTGAGTTCTATACTTCTATTTAGACGGACTAACCCATAAAGTTCGTGAGGTGCAGGCGTGGTGTGATAAGAACTTCAAGTGGGGTGGCTTTCAAGTTTGTGAGTCCAAAGCTCTCTGTCATATCAACCTTTACATTCGAGGGAGTAGAAATGTCATACATGTGTAAAAAACTAGCAAGTGCTAAGTGCACCATTTGAACTCCAAAAGATGCTCCAGGGCATATTCTTCTACCACTTCCAAATGGGATAAACTCAAAGTTTTGCCCCTTAAAATCAACATCCTTGTGGGTGGTGAGAAATCTTTCCGGCTTGAACTTTAATGGGTCTGACCATTTGTGATGGTCAGTTTGGATTTTCCAAAGGTTTGGGATTAGCCGAGTGCCTTTTGGGATATGGTAACCACCTATAGTGCAGTCCTCGGTGAATTCACGTGGTCCTGATAGTGGTGACCCAGGATACAAACGTAAAGTCTCTTTAACTATGGCTTGGAGGTACACCAACTTATTTATGTCCGACTTGTTTACAATTCTTTCCTTGCCCACTTGATCGTCAAGCTCATCTTGGGCCTTTTTCAATGCATGGCGGTTATTCAACAATAGTGATGTTGACCAAGTTAAGGTGACTACAATGGGGTCATTTCCACCTGCAATCAAATTCTGCAAAATCAAAATTGTTATTCATGTCTAAATGATTCTGTGAAACAAAGCAATCCATATCGTTTTAGTGGTTTGAAAACACAACAACACTTTAGGCATGACAAATGCCATAAATGTTTTCACATTTTTAATGTGATAGATTGTGATTAGTGCAAAAATACTTTCATGAATGCTATGATATCTCTTTTAACATACATCAATCATGTGAAACTTGTTAGGTTCTAAAAATTTAAAACAATTGGCAAATCGTGAACACAAACTTATCTAGATATAGATCTTAGAGTTTATAAGTATTATTAGACAATACTCAAGGTGATTCAAGTCAAGATTCAAGAACATACAAGCTGTAGAAAAGAAAATTTGAAATATGTCTGGTTTGATCAATCAAAGAACAGGCTCAACCGATCGAAATACGGGTCTACAAAATTTTAAGTTCGGCCCAACAGCAGTTCAAGCCCAAAAATGATTAAGGTTTCAGGTCTACTTTTTCTAGTATATAAAGGAAAGTGTAAGTACATTTTTATAAGGCATTTCAGAGAGAAAAGAGTGTGTCTCTTTTGTATCTAGGATTTTGTACCCAAAAAGTTTTCTCATGTCTTTTACCGGTATTATTTCTTGAAAAATCTCAAGATCCAGTGTTGTAAAAATTGCTGCCTTCTCTAGTCATCAAAGATACTGATGATCTAAACCTTCAACGATGGTCTTGGAGTCACAAACAGTAGAGTTTGGTTTGATAGTCATAAGTGTGGGTGTTTGTGTTGCAAAGGCCTAATAGAGAAAGAGTCCGTGGATTCGGAACTTGCATGTGGTCGTATACGTAAATTCTACATGTGGTAGCAAAAAGATGTTAGTAGTCTAAGTCTTATTGTAAATTTCGATTCTCAATAGTGAATTTACTTTTTACCTTGAGAATAGATATGTTAAATTTTCTCCAAGTTTTTTACCGGTTTGGTTTTCTTAGGTCATCAGTTCTTTGTGTTCTTTATATTTTTCGCTGTTATACGTGATATGACTTTATTGTTTTAACCTAGATCTGAATAATAAACCTAAGTATTCACTTAGTTAATTAATTAAGTTCAAAAATCTAGTTTATATGGGTCTAAAAACCTAACAAAATTTATTGTGTGTTTAGACATATTGTTTAGAACATAACTCATATCAACCTATTATTTTTTCTTTTTAAGAGAGGAAGCACGCATACCAAACATGTGGCTTTGTTGACTGTGTCAGGATCATAACCTCCTAAGTCTGCTCCATCAGTGACTGAAAGCATGACGTCCATGAAATCTTGCTCTTTAGTTTCACCGGAGGCTCTCTTTCGCTTATGCTCTTCTAACCATTCCCCAAGAATGTTGTCAATCTCTTTTGCGGTTCTCTTCATTGCCTTTTCATGTCCACCCAAATCCAACCACCTAAGATATGGAATTGCATCCGACACCACAAACATGCCCAGAAAATGAAAGAAATCCCGCACCGCCTTTTGGCAGCATCGTGCCTCTTTTTCATGAACAACACCATGATTAACACCAAAGTACCGCTTTCCAGCGATCATTCTAAGAATCACGTTGAGACTCATGTCCCCAAACCATTGCTTCAACTCCACTAAAATTTGGCCAGACCCATCCTTTTCCTTGGTCCATAGTTTGTATAGACCTTTCAATAACATCTCAACTTCAGTGACTCGAATATAGGCAAGCTGGTCAAGCCGACGGGTTGATAGTAGCTCTGACGTGATTATTTTACGCAATTCACGCCAATAGGGACCATGGGGCGCAAAATTAAACATGGCATAGTTATAGCCCATGTGTTTTGCGGCTACTAAACGAGGTCGCGATGACACGGCCAAGTCGTTGGTGGTGAAGCACTCTTTGGCCATGTCCCAATTGCTCACCACCAAAGCTGGGTGCAATCCAAGCTTGATAGTAAAAAGTGGTCCGTACTTGTCAGCCATGGCTCCCAAAGTTAGGTGAGGAGGTTGGATTCCCCCTAACAGAGGGAGGTGACCAATTACAGGCCATGCACCAGGAGCAATAGGTACTGTTTTGACTAAGCCAACTCTTGACCTCTTTAGAAGATAGTGGGAGAAAAGAATTATAGCAATAAGTCCAGCTATGGCAGAATATAGGGAAAGTGAAAGAAAATCCATTTTAGGCTATGGTTGCTGGAGTCCTATACATGGATGTCTTTCTAACGAAATGTGTAAGCTTTTATAGACAGATTTTTAGCTGTTCAGGTCATTTTGTGGATTAGCTTTTATTTTTGTACCAGTAGGCTCTCAGGGTGACTTAAGGTTGCAATAGCCAAATCAATATTAACCTAACCTTATCGTATTTAACTACCTAGTTTCGAATCTTGTACACTTTTGTCAGTTGTGTACTTTTTATTGAAATTATCAGTTTAGTGTACTTAAGAGACCAAAAAAAAAAAAACCAGTTCCATGTCTTATCTATACTTGTATGAAATATATAATTATACTATATACAACGCTCCACAGTGTTTGGATGTGTTAATTCTATTAGCTGATCGATATCATAGTCTTGGTCATCCCCGTTGCAACAAATTCTTACTTCAAATAAACTATTGTGTTCGGGCAATAGTTGATGGCATTATGTCATGTCTGTCAATTAGAAAAAGTCTAGTTATTTGTCCTTGTTTGGAATGAACTCTATTGGTTCAACGCCTTTGGATATGCGTTTTTCTAGAGCACTGTTTGGGGTCCCTCCTCAGTGCCATAAAGTGAAGGTCACTGGCTCACTGATACTTTGTATTATTCTTTGATAATTAATTTAAATATATGTGGTATTTTTCCTTTCTTTCAACTCTAACGTATTTGACACCTTCTTAATTTCAAAGCTTGCTTGAGAAAGAGATGAGAGAATAAAGGCCGTGTAAATTCTAAGGAGAGAAAATAATAAAGGAAAAGGTGGAGCCAAATAGCAGGTTCAATCATGTCATGTAAAACACGACTTTTTTTATATAGTATACTAATATCATACTAGTGTGATGCAAAGATAAATTTAAATTCATATATAAACTAAGGAAAGGTAATCGAATTTAAAAAATAAAATTGGTTATTTTTTATATTAAAAAAAATTCAAGTTACATGGGGCAAATCATGTAATCTATATCATTATTGAAAACAAAATTTATAATATTTAATTATAAAAATAAATAATGAAAAAAAAAAACCCTTTGATAAAAAATCTTCGTATTTAGTTTTAATCAAAATAGTTTTGCAAATTTCAAAAAACTTATTAGTAGAGTTTTACTTAGAGCAATATGTTTGTGATTTTATTGCATTAGGTAAGAAAATATCTCCTCAGTTTTTCCTTCTTTTGTCTTTATTCATTATTTTCTTCTCCATTGCTAGACAGTGAAAAGCACAATTGATTGTTTAATGATATACTAGTAAGTAGAAATCACAATCTTATCGTCAAGATTTTCTATGGACAACACAATAGAAGGGATTCTAAGATAAAGAGCAATTAAATCAGTCTCTCTAACTGGCTGGTTCCCTGCACCATGAGGGTTCCATGGGTCTTGATATTTATGGTTAAAGCTTTCATGACATGTGGATCATGAAGGTAAACTGTGAAATTTGGGAAACAGTCGAAATGGACTGGTCCATTACTCAAACTGGTTTCAATGGTTCTTAAGAGGCTGTCATTAAACCTTATATGACGGGTATCTCTAAGGGCCAACAGAATCGAATTGCTCGATCCTTTGTTTCAAGAGAAAAATTTATTTATTTTTTATATTTTAGTCAATCACTTTTTTAAACACTCGTATCATATTCATTATTCAATACTTTATTTTTTCACTTTAGTAAAATATTTTATTTATTTATTTTATCTACTATTTTTTTCTTACTTTTCAATATATGTACGGCTTTTCTTTATTTCAGCTATCAAAACATATAATAATAATAATAATAATAATAATAATAATAATAATAATAATAATAATAATAATAAAATTTAGTATCTTTTTTCTACTTTAAGAAACAGCTAGCAAGAGACCCCAATGTGATTGCATTAAGTCCCAAGCATGATAACGTCAATCACAATCATAAATCTTGCTTTACATATATATATATATATATATATATATATATATACATATATATATATATATATTTTTTTTCCTGTTTGTGATTTTCTACAGCTGCTGCAGGAGACAGATAAGAGTAGATATATTATTTATGGATACGTTAAAGAATGTTCTAAGTTCATTGGTTTAGAAACTATTTTTAGAAATATTTTATGAGAAAATGAGAAAATAATTAATTTTGTTAATAATTTTTTATTTTTTTTATAAAAATTATATCAAACATTTTCTAATATAGTTTATTAATAATTGTTCTAAGAAAATCTGTTAGCCAGACACAAATTACTACCTCTCAAAATGAAATATTTCAACATGATCCAATCATTTTTGTTTTTTCATTTTGAATTTTTTCTAAACCTTTGGACGCTGTGCAGAGAGTCCCTACCAATCATGCATGGTTTCAGTGAGAGTCGGGTCAAAGTAACTAATCAGCATATATACAGAAACAAATGATGATAGAAATTGTGGGGTCTGCACTGATCGCCAGCCCTATGAAGTCCATACTGTATGTGGGCATCCATTTTTGTTTTTTCTTTCTTTTGTTTGAAACAATCTTTAGTACTTTTCTGAGTCATCTTCTTGTTCTGTATAAATATTATTCCATGATATATCATTTTCTTTCTAATAGACTTTTGTGGCTTATATTTAAATGACAGAGTTTTTTGCCTCTGGTTAGATACCTGTCAATTTCTTCTCTCCTTCTTGAGTGTGTAGTGTGTTTGATTATTCATTTTGAATTTTTTCTAAACCTTTGGATGCTGTGCAGAGAGTCCCTACCGATCAGGCATGGTTTCACTGAGAGTCGAGTCAAAGTAACTAATCACTATATATATATATATATATATATATATATATATATATTCTGAAACAAATGATGATAGAAATTGTTGTGGGGTTTGCACTGATCGCCGGCCCTACGAAGTCCATACTGCATGTGGGCATCCATTTTTTTTTTTTTTTCTTTCTTTTGTTTGAAACAATCTCTAGTACTTTTCTGAGTCATCTTGTTCTATATAAATATTATTCCATGATATATCATTTTCTTTCTGATAGACTTTTGTGGCTTATATTTAAATAATAGAGTTTTTTTTTTTTTTTTTATGGGAAAATGATAGTGTTTTGCCTCTGGTTAGATACCTGTCAATTTATTCTCTCCCTCTTGAGTGTGTAGTGTGTGTTTGTTTCTAAAAAAAAGATATATGTCAATTTTTTTTTTCTTTCCCTTTGTAATGAAAGGAAACAAAATTATTAACTCACTAGGGGAAGAAAGAAAACATAAGCAACAATAAATTACCGTAAAACATCAAAGGAGGGCCCTACAAAGAGTAGGAGAGCACAAACTTTTCATGTATAGTTTTGAGTGCAAGTTCTAAGGGGTAGATATTAGGTATATATGGACCCATTACTAATATCATTTTTAATTTCAGTATTTAAAACTTGTCATTTTAGCAAGTTGTAGAAAAAATTGTGCCTCAAAATTTATTCTTTTGACAAAAGTGGGAGGGCTATGCCCTAAATCAAAAGAACATGTGATTCATGTGAATGCAATGAATATATATCTCGCTTGTAAAAAAAAAAAAATGTTATATTATATGTTGATATTTTGTGATTGGAAAATTCAATGACATTATAATTTGAATCAAATATGTAATGTGATAAGTTTGAAATGTCCAAGACGCAACTTAAAGAAGACAATTATTAAGGAATTTGACTGCCCTACAATTAACTAATGAATCCAAAACAGGCATAAAAAATGGAATTTAAAACACAGGAGAGATAGGGAGAGATACTTCTGAGGTCAGACTCATAAGATACTTTGTTAGAAGTATGTGTTTAAATGATTAAATTTACAATATTTTAATAATTTAAACTTTTAAAACAATTGGTAATTTAACATATTTTCTCCTATCAATGGGGTAAAACTTGCAACACAAGCATGTAGTTTAGGAAGGAATGAGCTTCTTTGAGGGTGATCGAGTTTAGGAGGCAATTATTCCTATGACCCACTGCTCTGCTCTGCCCTTGATTTCAAAAAAACCTATATCTTCTTAGTTTGTGTCATATTATGATACAACATATTGTATGGTAGTGTTAACTTAATTTAATTTAAAAACAACACGATCGCATTTAATGATTTTTTCATGCATAAAATGTGAAGGCCAAGTTTCGATATTTTATGGTGTATAGAAACTTCGATTTCTTATGACAAAATTTCTCTTTGGAGGATGAGATCGACAAAATTCAAATCTATTTATGTCTGAATAACCCAACATAATGAAGGTGGAGAAATAATCATTTTCCCCCAACTGTCTGAATAACTCAAACCTCGCCTACACCTTCTAACTGTCTTAGTCATATCAACCTTTGCATCCGAGGGAATTGAGATATCATACATGTGTAGAAAACTAGCCAATGCTAACTGTGCCATTTGAAGGGCAAAAGATATTCCAGGACATGCTCTTCTACCACTTCTAAATGGGAGCAATTCGAAATTTTGACCCCTAACATCAACATTCTTGTGGGTGGTGAGAAATCTTTCCGGCTTGAACTCTAATGGGTCTGACCATATGAGTGGATCTATTTGGATTTTTCATAGGTTTGTGATTAATCGAGTGCCTTTTGGAACATTGTAACCACCTATAATACAATTTTCAGTGAATTCACGTGGTGCTGCTAATCGACCTGCTGGACACAAACGTAATGTCTCTTTAACTATGGCTTGGAGATAGACTAGCTTATTGAAATCTGATTCGTTTACAATTCTTTCCCTGCCCACTTGGACATCAAGCTCATCTTGGGCCTTCTTCAACACATGGTGGTTGTTGAACAATAACGCTATTGTACGTCCAAGTTAGAGTAACTGTGCTAGTGTCACTGCCTCCGGCAATCATACCCAAAGTGCATTCCTTTTGTTAGAATGCAACTCTTAAGCAAAAAATGTCCTATGTTCTAGAGCTTTAGCTCGTAAGAGCATCCACAACCGGAAATTCTATCTCATCCTATTTTACCAATCCAAAAAGCCACTTTATCAATTATAAAATACAATTTTACAATACTCCCAACATCCCAACTTTTATTTTCCTATTCTACTCATTAAAATAATATTTCTACATAATAAAATAATATATCCCACAATCACCATCATTTACAATACAACACATTATTTATTCTTTCTCTCTCTTTCTTTCTAATCAAGAACCACAATCACCACCACCGCTACCCTACACACACTTGACACCACCACCACCACCACCAGCAACTCATAATCTACCGTCGACACCCAAAAAAAAAAAAAAAAAAAAAAAAAAAAAAAAAAAACACAGCAACCCACGGTCAAAAACCAAACCCACGCCACTGCACCTACTGCCCAAGTCGTTGCACCACCAGATCCACGATGTTGCATCCACTAACTATGCCATTGCCCACCAAAATCACACCTATTGAAATCAACCCACCACCACCCACCGACGCAAAACCCACTCCCACACAAATCACAACCCACCTAACCCACACAACCCACGTTTCCCAACTAACCCATCGCAATCTCCATTGCTAACCACTGCGAAGCCACACAATCTTCACCCACAAACACAACAAAAGTTTATGAAAACCAGTTTCCTCAATTCGCCGTTGGGTAGCTCGATTTTGTTAAAACTCAAAGGAATCGGATTTGCCACTGGAAAGCTTGAAGAAAGTTGATTTTGTCGGTTTAAAGAGAGAGGGTCATCTACACATGCGAGGATGTCGTTTTGAAGAGAGAGTGACAGAGTGTCGGTTTGAAGAGAGAGTGATGGAGTGAAAAGTTAAATGGGTATCTAGAGTGTTGGGTTTATGAGATAAGTGAATCGATAAAGGGATCTGAGCACCGATGCCTCATCGGAATCACCATCAGAGAGAAAGGGTCATCGGAGAGAGAAGAGCATCTAACTTATCGGAAAGAGAGGGGCATCGAAGAGAGTCTTGGGTCTGAAGAAAGCAAAGAGCAAATGAGAAAGAGAGAAGGAAGAGAGAGAAAAGCAGAGAAATACTGAGAGAGGAGAGAGAAATTCCCGGGTTAAAAAGGAGGAGAGAGTATTAAAAAAAAAAATTTTATCCCATTCAGCTACAGTACCATCTTACATTTAAGATGGTACTGTAGCTATATGTAAAAAAAAAAAATTGCCTTTTCCAATTTGGCCTTCCCGTTGCTGAGCAGTTTTTGGGCCTGAATGGCAAATGTACCTTACATTTGGCATATAGCAGGCCCACTGCTAATGCTCTAAGGAAAAGCAAAGAAGCATAATTATATACATGAGGCAGTACAGAATACTGTAACACGGCGATTTGTGACATTGAAGTAAGACATTACATGGTCAGATTTTACAATTAATATATATATATATATATATATATATATATATATATATATTTGCAATACACTTCTTTGTTTTTTAAAGTGCAAGGCCTAAAAAAAAAAAAACTATTCAGATTTATTTGGGATCGCTTATTTTGCTGAAATTAAAAACTTTTTATTGAAAGTACTGTAAATAAAGGTAAATGCTAGTTGAAATAGTACAGTGAGACCTATGAATAGTATCAAAAAGTGTAATGGGACCTATGAATAGTTACAAAAATAAGCTGAATAGTAAAATAAGTTGACAAAAAATAAGCTAGCCAAACAGACACTTCATCTACTATTTAAGGAAATGCCGTATATTAGCCTACGTTATATAAGTGAAGGTTTTCCAGCGAAACAAACAGAACGTAAATGACTAATCATTTGTAAGGATGGGTAAAGGATGGGGATGCGTAGCACCCTTGGTTTGAATATGATTTATGAGTTTAACAAGTCAGCTTTTTTTACTATTCAATTTATTTTTACTACTATACATAGGTCCCATTGCACTTTTTGGTACTATTCATGGATCCCACTATACTATTTTAGCTACCTTTTTGCTTTATCTACAGTACTTTCAGCAAAAAAAATTTCAGTTTTAGCTAAATAAACTGTTTTAGACACTTAAGGGTCTGTTTGGATATCACTTATTTTGCTGAAATCGAAAATTTATTGCTGAAAGTACAGTAAATAAAGGTAAAAGTTAGTTGAAATAGTACAATGGAACCATGAATAGTGCCAAAAAGTGCAGTGAGGTCCATATATAGTAGCAAAAATAAGCTGAATAGTGAAATAATTTATAATTTTAATCCACGTCCAAATGCACCCTAAGTATCCGTTTGGATTGCAATGAAAGTCTCTTGTGTCTGTGTTTCATGTTTTCAGATGTGGGACCCATGGCTACAGTGCAGGAAAAGAAAAGTGTTTTCAGCAAAATTATACTTTTCCAGTGGGTCCCGTGCACTGTTCATGAGACCTGCAAATACTTTATTTAGTGAAAAAAAAACTTTAAAACTGCATCTCACGGTACTATTCCCACATTTAAAATTATTTTGCTACAGTATTTTCAGTTTTCAGCAATAAGCGGTATCCAAACTAGGTTTCACGGTACTATTCACACATTTTAAAATTATTTTACTACAGTGTTTTCAGTTTTTAGTTTTCAGTTTTCAACAATAAACGGTATCCAAACAGACCTATATTTGAAAGTCAGTTTTGAGATGATTATTTTTGGTACGCCCTACATTTGAAAGCCGCCTTGCTTGGAACATGTTCAAGCAAGGCCCCTTGAGCAAAAACTCCATGAAGAAGTGAAAAAAGAAAATGTACCAAACATGTAGATTTTTTGATTGTATTAGCATCGTAACCTTCAAGCTTAGCACCATCAAGGACAAAGGGCATTATGTCCATGAAATCTTCATCCCCTTTATTCTCAAATGAAGCTCTCTTTCACTTATGCTCTTCCAACCATTCCCTAAGAATTCCATCTAATTCCTTTGCAGTTTTCTTCATGGCCTTTTCATGTCCACCCAAGAAAAGGAATAGCATCGGACACCACAAACAACCCCAAAAGATGAAAGAAGTCCTTTAAGGCCTTCTGGCAACACCAAGCCTCATCTTCATTAACCCCATCACTAGTACCAAAGTACCTCTTTCTAGCAATCATCCTAATAATCATGTTGAGGTTCATATCCCCAAACCATTGCTTCAACTCCACCAAAATCAAGCTTGACCCATTCTTTTTCTTGATCCAAAGTTTGTATAAATCTTTTATATCGTTCTCTACTTTGGAGACTCTAATGTGGGAAAGCTTCTCAAGTCAATGATTAGATAGTAGCTCTAAAGTGGTTATTTTACGCAATTCACGCCAATAGGGACCATGGGGTGCAAAGCCAGGCATAGCGTAGTTATAGCACAAGTGTTTTGTGGCTACTAGTTTGGGCCGCGAGGACACGGCCAAGTCATTGGTGGTGAAGCACTCCTTAGCCATCTCCCAACTACTCAACATAATGCATTTTGCATATGAGTGGTCGAGATAATAAAACACATAGATGATAGATGAAAATGATAGAAGCTTTAGAAAGAAAGAAGTAAAAACCAAAAAGAACAAAAGAAGACAAATGTGAGGCCAACTATGGTCAATTGACCTTTTTCTGTTCTTTCATTTAATGGGTAATTGCACACTTTATAAATGTTTATTTTTTTAAAGTTAGATGTGAGTTTCAGGTAACTCAACTAGACCTCTTTAGAAGATAGTGGGAGAAAAGAATTATGGCTAAAAGTCCAGCTATGGTAGCAAAATTTAGGGAAGGTGGAAGAAAATCCATTTTAGGCTAAGGTTGCAGGGATTCCTCTAGATACCTTTTGTGAGAATCCTTTATGTTTACCTATTCATTGTTGGGTGCATCATAGCCCCATGGGTCCAACCCACACCTTATCAAAGCTCTTAATAAGCTTATCTTGTAAAAGCATCCACTAATCATGCAAAATGCAAAAAACCCTTCATTTTACACATTTTGCATAAATGCACAATTACTATAGTAACCGTGCATATATGCATGGTTACTGTAGCACTTGCATTTAATATTTTAGTATTTTTTTCTCTCTCTTTGGCTATGTTGCTCTCAATCTCACCTCACTCTCCTGCTTTGACCAAAGAACCCCACTCTCCCTTTTTCTCATTTGATCAAATCATCAAACCATATGATCTCTCGCCGATCAAATCATTTCTCACCACTACCGCCGATAACCACTACCTTAATCTCTCGCCTATCAAAGAAACAAAGTGAAATACAAAAGCGTACCTCCTCCATTCCCTGAGAGCGAAGCCTTCCTCAAGCTCTATCTCTATCGAAGGGGGCAAAATTGGACCGTCCAATCCAGGAAAACCTCCATCGAAGTCCTCATCGACCGTTACATCAACATAGATCTCCACATCATCTCTGGCAAAGAAAGAGGTGTCGTTGGGTTGAGTAAACTAGTCGGGAAATGATGACATGGCTGGTTGGGTTTTGGTTAGTGGGTTGTTCGATTGGTGAGTTGTTTGATGTCGTTGTTTGATCAATGGGTTTTGATTAGTGGGTTGTTTGATCGGTGGGTTGTTTGATCTCGTTGTTTGATCGCCGCTAGGTTAATGATCGCCGCTGCTTTGATTGTTGATGGTGGCTGGGTATTGAGTTAAGAATGAATATTTTATTGAATAAATGTATAGAATAGACAAATTGATGTGGGTGTTTTGTAAAAGTGGATGTGTAACATAGAAAAAGCATGTTTTCTCTTGCAAAATGGACATAAATTACGCATCCATTGACGTGGATGCTCTAAGCTTGTAGAAAAGTAAGCCTTCATTAAATGAGACATGACTTTAGGCGAGTGGGACATGCTGGTTTTTGGCTAAAGCAAAACAAGGGCCATTCGGCCATTTCGTGTTGGAGTGTGAGATATAGTCTCATACAAACCAAAATATTGAGAGCAAGACACGGAGAGTTTTAAGAGGTGTATTTTGAAAGAAACAAAGAGAAAATACAGTGAGCGTGTGAGAGTGAAAAGGCAAATTAAGAAATTTTTCTTTTCTCAAGCTATGCTCAAGGTGCATAAGGAAGATAAATTTGTGAAGTTCTCTTGGATGCTTTTGGGTACTACAATTATAGAGAGTTGAAGTGTTCTGTTCAATGGAAGATCTTTGCTATTGGTTTTGTGGTAAGATTGTATTTTACTCATTGAGATTTATTTGTTGTATATCCAATTTTTTGTGAACTCAAGTTTGACACAGTTGTAATTTCTACTTCATAGTGGATATTTTTCGGAGCTACCCATGGTTTTTTCCTTTACATCGAAGGGTTTATCACATAAAATTTGGTGTTCTTACGTGATTGTGTTTCTATCGATGCTTGCTGAAATTTTTGTTCCCATATATATTGTAATTGCTTAGTAATCATTTATTTTAATTCACAAAATAAACGTGGAGGTGATTTAGGATTTTTCTTTAACATTAAGTACATTTTGTTTGTGTGGTCTGTTTTTATTTTAGGTAACTTCTATGAGTAGTTATAAATGTAATACAAGTTTTTTTACATTAAGCTTATAAATTGTTGTGTCACGAGTTATAAATAATAGTCAATTCAAATATTTTATTATAAAGTGATTGAAATCTATTAATTACACTTATTATCATAACAGCTTATAAATATTATGTAGTAAAAAGTGTACTACTTTTAACCTATTTCTTATAGTATAGATGTCTTCCAAAAGAATGAGGCCGTCGTGCATTCCTTAAAAATGCTTCAACATAATGCATTTTGAATGATGTATCCTCGTCTTGTGTTATTCTAAAAAATTGTGTAAAGTATTAAGCTGAAACTTTTATTAAAACTGATCATGTTGATTAAGTTTGAAGAAGTGCAGATTATGTAGAATGTATTTTCCCACATTCAACCAATTTTATTAGTATGACTATAGTAACAAAAAGAATTAATTGTTTCTTATAAATATATTTTCCTTCTATCTCTTTCCCCCCCCCCCCCCCCCCCCTTCCCCACCACTTTATTTCCCACCATTCAATCCAACCCAGTTATCTATTTTTCCTCACTTTATCCCCACTACACGTTCAACCGACCATCACCCCCTTCAATTTTATCACTTTCTTTTTTCTTCACTATCTTTCTATCCCAACGATTCTCGATCCCTAACTCTCTTTCCACTCTCTTTTTGTTGGGTTAAAATGAATTGACCCCTTGCAAATTAATTAATTACCCAAGTAAATTAATTAGATCAAATTACATGCAATAGTTGGTAGCACAAACAAATCACCAATCATTCTAAATGTAGCTGAAAATAAATTTGACACAGGTGATTTGTTTACGAATAAGGGAAACTACTGAGGCAAAACCCCACTGGATAAATTTCAGGTCACCACTCCCAAGAATCCACTATAATCAATCACAAGCGGTTACAAGTATAAGAAATCTTACCAAACCCTTTGGCCTATCCTGAAATACCAACCTACAGTTGAAGCCTTACCCCAATACTCAATTGGACTTATATTGTAGTGGCAATCTTCCAGTTCAATGCACGAATCCCAGTACATAACTAACCAATGATACATGGATCCAAGTACATGACTAACACCAGCAACTTGAAGAAGATGTTGGCTGTAGAATTCTTCACTTCATCAATAATGAAGATCAGGAAGCTCCTTAGTCACAAAACCTTTGGCGTAAAGATGCAGTAGCTTCTTCAAAAAGAATGATGAACTAGGTCACCTTTTGCATATGTTCTCCTTATATGACGGCCTTTAAAATAAGTCTTATATATGTTTAGAGCTGTGAGAAATGAAACCCTACACATACATGTCAGCTAGGGCCAAAAATCAAATCTGGAAATTCTGATTTCGTAAATCTCAACAAATTTAGCTTCTATCATGCTTCATCCTTAAATCTCAATAATACTGTTTCTGTCAAGGTATCTGTCAAGTTTTAATGAACAGCTCTTCTTCACTTGTTTCTTGGTTAGATTTGCGTGGCTTCAATACTTAACTTAAACACTTGTTTCTTAGAGTACTATACTCATCCTAAATCTACCCAATTACAAGTAAAGTGCGTTTTGTTAAAGGATTAACCAATTTACATAAAATATGTCCTTAACAATCTCCCCCTTTGGCAAACCATGACAAAACCACAACAAAACAAATAATCATGAAAGAAGTCTTAAATCACTAAACTCATAACCAATTGTTGTATTACAAAATAAATCTATCCCTATTACCAACTCTTGAAAAACTTTGCAAGAGGAGAGTTCATAGCAAGATAGACTTTCACAGCCTGTCTTTCTAAAACACTTAAACAAAACTCATCAAGGCATCACATGTGAAACAGAAATAAAGATTGCATACAAAAAGAAACATATGTATAAAGAAAGAAAAGAAACAACACATGTTGAGGTCGGTGAAGAAAAAGAACATTTATCATCATCATATATAAGAAAAAAAAGTATTATGTATGTCATAATAAAAAATGGTCACAAGACCTGTATACAAGAGGCTAATATAACTAAAAAGAAAGAGAAGTACATAAAAACCTCACTACATCCCTCAAAACTATATACAGTCCCCCTATCAAAAAATTTCCTATACTAACTCTCCCCTTAAGTACAAGACTACTCTCAAATCCAAAACTACTCCCCCTTTTTGTCACAAATGACAAAAGGCAAGTCATTGAAAGGTCGTCATCACTGGAAGAGCTAGCACCATCCTCATCATCATCATCGGGTGAAGCCTTTGGAAAATGAGAGGGAGAAGGAGCAAGACCTACCATACGAGCCTGTCAGCGGGCAATGCGAACTATTCGAGTGTTCATCTAACACATCTCATTAGTGAGATAGTCAAGACGACCACCAAAGTCAGCCTGCATCCACTGAAGCTGCTCTATGATGGCCTTGAGGGTCATACCACCAGCCGCAAAGGAAGAAGAAGCGGAAGAGGATGGAACAGCAGAAGCTATAGGATCGATCGTCTCTACTCGTGGCCGCTTCGGTTGAAGCTAAACCTCACTCTGCCTAATAGAACCAGTGCTGATGGCACTCATTATGGTGAAGAGAGGAGAGAGAGGAATGGGAATGTGAAAGCGCTGAAGGATCCGCGTGATAGCCGAAGTAAAGATGAGCTTATCACGAGTAGCGGTATCTTGATACACATCTATAACAAATGTGATGAAGTGAGAGTGAAAGTCGATAGAAAGATCCTTCATCAAGGAAAGAAGAAAACAAGCACGAGGCTCAATGATGGAGTTATAGTGAGCTAGTGGAGTGAGAGTGAAGGTCATCACCATGTTCAAAAATCTCGAACCTTTTGCAAAGCTCGAGCAAAGGGTGCTTAGAAAACCACCCCAAAGAGTAGGTTTCTCACAAAAGTGAGAAATAAGCTTGTCTCTAGACACCATCTTGAGACACTCACAACTAGGGTAGTCAAGATGCGCCACCTTAGGAACATGTAGTACCTCGGATATAAGATCCTAAGTAACTATGATATGTGTACATTTGAATGTCATAGCAAACTGAGACACAGAGGTATCGATGGCGTGCATGTTGGAGTAAAAATCCTGAATGAACACAACCGGACTAATGGAAAAGCTACTTTGCTAAAAAGTTGAGAGAAATATACAATGAAACAGTTCTCAAAGATCTTCACAAAAAATGCCATTAATATTCACTTTTTATGAAACAATACAAGTGACAAGAGACCAAACATGATTTTTACCTTCATATTGTTGGGGTGGTAATCCTTTAATTTCTCCTGAAAATATTCCATCTAATTTCATGATACTACCCCAACAATTTCATGATATTGTTGGGGTAGTATTTTATTTATCACCAGGAAGAAATTATTAATAAAAATAAAAAGAAGGTTTACTCAATTGTTTTCCCACCCCAATTTTATGCAAAAAGACTATTCCCAGTTTATTATCAAAAAAGCTTTCTTCAATCCCATATTAGTCTTCCTTACAACACCACTCTAAGAATCGAATCTAATAACTCTGAACAGCTTTTTTTGCTTTTTATTGTCCTTCATAACAATCACAGCCTATTAGACAAAATAAAAAAAGAAAAGCTTCCTTCTCAAAGAAGTCCATAAACATTTATAGACTACTAGACAATAAATCCGAGGAAGATCATATTCAGAAAGTGCAGTTAAACAAATGGATTTATTTATAGCCAAAAGTGAAACTTACTGGTTGATAAATGAATGGAATAAACCGATTCAAATCATAAAAGACTAGCAAACAAAAAAAATATATGAAAATTGAAAAAAATCCAATCTAGCTAATGAAATCAACAAGGAAGCGTGTCAATTACTGTGTGGCTAGGACTAACAAATGTAATAGTTGAATATAAAAAACAATTTTAAAAAAAGGATGATTTCTTCAGACATGTAGAAAATGAAAAAAGTAATCCATAAAGACCCCACATCCCATTTCATTATAGATCAAACATCACTTTGAAAATATCAAAACAAAACGAAACAAGAAAATATTATTCAAAGAAGCTATACGTATTGTCTTCATAAATCAAAGTGTTATTATAATGTTGTTCACAACAAGAAAAGAAACAGCTAAAAAAATGCCAATATGCCCATTAAAAAAATTAAATTAAATCCAAAAAAAAAAAAGTAGTACCTGTCGAACTGGACTTAGGACAAGACCAACCATCGTTGACAAGTGAAATGTTAGAATGCATAAGAATACCAAGTGGAGCCACACCAAACTGAGCCCCGACCATGCTGACTTGAACTCACATCTGGGTCAAGTCCCCGGCTGTTTCGATCGCTATCTTTAGATCCATCATCGGGTACCTGACCAAAACGGTGCCGTTCCCCACACTTGCCCGCAAGCTAGTCCCTCCGTTACCAATCATGGCGTTAGTGGCTGAAACCAAGAACTCGTCATGTAGAAACCCAATGAACACATTCCATGACTGTAGCTCCACGAGGTCGTTTGTTCTGAACTGTAAGTACGAATTCGAACAGGTAGGGGAGGCAAGGAGAGAGAGAGAGAGAGGGAGAGAGGCGAAGGTGAGAGCAAGGGTCCGCTCGGTTAGAGGAATGGAAAAGTGGGATGATGAAAAATATTTAGTTTTCCTTCTTATGTGTTCGGTTGGAGGGGTGGAAAAGTGAGAGGGTGGAAAACTCTTTTGTTTGGTTAGAGAGAAAAAGGAAATGATGAAAAATGTAATTTATATAAATTGACTATTATACTCTTGTTACATAATATGTAAGAAATTGATTTATTTGTACTCATAAAATAATATAAAATTTATCACATCATATATATAAATTTATATTATTATAATGTAAAAATAAGATAAGGTCACATTAAAAAAAAAAAAAGAGAGAGAGAGAGAGAAAGAAGAGAGAAGAGGAGGTTCAGGACACGTTGAAAAAAAAAAAAAACAAATAAACAAACAAACAAACGTTCAGGTCTGAGGTCACGTTGAAGAAAAAACAAACATTCAGGAGGTCACATTGAAGAAAAAAAAAGAACCTTCATCAGGGTAACGTTGTAAAAAAAAAAAAAACATTGAAAAAAAAAAGGTAGAAATAGGGTATTTTTGTAAAAGTGCTGCTATAGAACTTTTCTCTCCAGATTTTCCTTCCGATTTGGAAGGAAAAAAAATCTGGGCCCAGAGAGAAAACTTTCTCCCATGTTTTCTCTCCTTCTTATTTTCCTTTCCCAAACTAACAGTGAAAAACAATATTTTTCATTATATTTTCTTTACTTTATTTTCCATCCTCCCTGTTTTCCCTCCAAACGAACAGAGCCTAAGTGTGAGGGAGAAAGAGAGCGACGGCTGGTGTAATGGGTAAGAAGAGAAAAATTTAAAACCCTAACCAAAGCTTATTGTTTTTGTCTTTTATTTGCTCTGGTCTAATCGTTTCATTGTTTTCTTTTTTATTTACTGGGGTGTGATATCAATGATATGCTTCCTTTCTTTTTCTTTTTTCTTTTTTCTTTTGTCTTTTGTTTATTGTTAATAAGCCCTTTTTGTTAAGTTTTCTTTTTACATTTTTTTTCCTTTTTCTTCCCTGGGCAAGACATGCTATTTTTTTTTCTTTTTTTAGTTTTAACTAGATTTTTCTATTGTTTAAATTTTTTAAAAAAAAATTTAATTGGATATTTTATTATTTTAAAGAAAATTTTCTTTCTTTTGTATTGGTACTGGGCATGACTTTTCATTTTCTTCCTTTGTTTGTTTGTTTTTTTTTTTTTTTTTTTTTTCTATCTTAAGTCTAAATGCGTTAAGTGATGAGCTGCCACGCAAAAATAATAATAATAATATAATAATTCCAATAGAATTTAATACTTCCAATTATTTCAATAAAATTTAATATTAAAAATTAATAAAATATAATTTAATTAGTAATAAAATATAATATAATACTTCAAATTAATAAAATATAATTTAATACTACAAATTAATAAAATATATTTTAATAATTCAATTTAACACAATATAATTTAATTTAATACTTCAAATTCATATAATATATTTAAATTAATACTTCAAATTAATAAAATATAATTTAGTGCTACAAATTTTTAAAATATAATATAATAATTAATTTTAAAAAAAGACCAACTTACCCCATAAACGTAAAGAAAATGACTGAAACACCCCGACTATAAACGTAAAAAAAGGCCAACTTATTATTAAATGTTATACCACCAAATAACTTATTATTGAATTCATATTTTGAAAATCCAACCGTTGGATTACATTTTCAATATGTTCTTAAAATGCATGCCAATTTTCATGTTAATCAGGTGTAATTTACGGTTTGATCTCAAAATTCATCTTTTATGCGTTATTTTAAATTACAAAAATTTGAATTTAAGCAATTGATTAATGACATAGCTATTAATCTTTGATCACCTTGAAATTTTGTAAGCATGAAAATTATATGAAGATAATGTAATCTAACGGTAGATTTGTCAAAATTCACATTGAATTAAGAAATATATAGTTGGATTCAAGTTGCACCTGATGTAATTCTAAAAAACGTTACACCATCAAATAACTTATTATTGAATTCATATTTTGAAAATCCAACCATCGGATTACATTTTCTATATGTTCTTAACATGCATACCAATTTTCATGCCAATCAGGTGTAATTTACATTTTGATCATAAAACTCATCTTTTATGCATTATTTTAAACTACAAAAACTTGAATTTAAACAATTAATTGATGACATGGCTATTAATCTTTGATCACCTTGAAATTTTGTAAGCATGAAAAATATATAAATATAATGTAATTTAACAGTAAATTTGTCAAAATTTACATTGAATTAAAAAATATAGGGTTGTATTCAAGTTACACCTGATGTAACTCTAAAAAATGTTACACCAACCAATAACTTATTATTGAATTCATATTTTAAAAATCCAACCGTTGGATTACATGTTCTATATGTTCTTAACATGTATACCAATTTTCATGCCAATTGGGTGTAATTTACCAATTGATCTCTAAACTCATGTTTTATGCAATATTTTAAACTACAAAAACTTGAATTTAAATAATTGATTGATGGCATGACTATTAATCTTTAATCACCTTGAAATTTTGTATGCATGAAAAATATATGAAGATAATGTAATCTAACGGTAGATTTGCCAAAATTCACATTAAATTAAAAAATATAGGGTTGGATTTAAGTTACACCTGATGTAACTCTAAAAAATGTTACACCACTAAATAATTTATTATTGAATTCATATTTTGAAAATCCAACTGTTGGATTATATTTTCTATATTTTCTTAACATGCATGACAATTTTCATGCCAATCAGGTGTAATTTACATATTGATCTTTAAACTCATCTTTTATGCATTATTTTAAACTACAAAAACTTGAATTTAAACAATTGATTGATGACATGGCTATTAATCTTCGATCATCTTGAAATTTTGTAAGCATGAAAAATATATGAAGATAATGTAATCTAACGGTAGCTTTTTCAAAATTCAAATTAAATTAAAAAATATAGGGTTGGGTTCAGGTTACACTTAATGTAACTCTAAAAAATGTTATACCAACATATAACTTATTATTGAATTCTTATTTTAAAAATCCAACCGTAGGATTACATTTTCTATATTTTCTTAACATGCATGCCAATTTTCATGACAATCGGGTGTAATTTACATTTTAATCATAAAACTCATCTTTTATGCATTATTTTAAACTACAAAAACTTGAATTTAAACAATTAATTGATGACATGGCTATTAATCTTTGATCACCTTGAAATTTTGTAAGCATGAAAAATATATGAATATAATGTAATCTAACGATAGATTTGTCAAAATTTACATTGAATTAAAAAATATAGAGTTGGTTCAAGTTACACTTGATGTAACTCTAAAAAATGTTACACCAACCAATAACTTATTATTGAATTCATATTTTAAAAATCCAATCGTTGGATTACGTGTTCTATATGTTCTTAACATGTATACCAATTTTTATGCCAATCGGGTGTAGTTTACCAATTGATCTCTAAACTCATGATTTATGCATTATTTTAAATTACAAAAACTTGAATTTAAATAATTGATTGATGGCATGGCTATTAATCTTTAATCACCTTGAAATTTTGTAAGCATAAAAGATATATGAAGATAATGTAATCTAACGGTAGATTTGCCAAAATTCACATTAAATTAAAAAATATAGGGTTGGATTTAAGTTACACCTGATGTAACTCTAAAAAATGTTACACCACTATAATTTATTATTGAATTTATATTTTGAAAATCCAACCGTTGGATTATATTTTCTATATGTTCTTAACATGCATGACAATTTTCATGCCAATCAGGTGTAATTTACATATTGATCTTTAAACTCATCTTTTATGCATTATTTTAAACTACAAAAACTTGAATTTAAACAATTGATTGATGACATGGCTATTAATCTTCGATCATCTTGAAATTTTGTAAGCATGAAAAATATACGAAGATAATGTAATCTAACGGTAGCTTTTTCAAAATTCACATTGAATTAAAAAAATATAGGGTTGGGTTCAAGTTACACTTAATGTAACTCTAAAAAATGTTACACCAACCAATAACTTATTATGAATTCATTTCTTTAAAATCCAATCGTTGGATTACATTTTCTATATTCTCTTAACATGCATGCCAATTTTCATGCCAATCGGGTGTAATTTACCATGTGATCTTAAAACTCATCTTTTATGCATTATTTTAAATTACAAAAACTTGAATTTAAATAATTGATTGATGAGATGACTATTAATCTTTGATTACCTTGAAATTTTGTAATCATGACAAATATATGAAGATAATGTAATCTAATGGTAGATTTGTCAAAATTCACATTGAATTAAGAAATAAAGGGCTGAGTTCAAGTTCACCTGATGTAACTTTAAAAAATGTTACACCAACCAATAATTTATTATTGAATTCATATTTTGAAAATCCAACCGTTGAATTACATGTTATATATGTTCTTAACATGCATGCCAATTTCATGCCAATCGGGTGTAATTTACCATTTTTGATCATAAAGTGACAAGTCGAAAAAAACAGAGGGAAATTTTGGGGCTGGGAAATTTAAAAGTCTATTGCGGCGGTCCAACCCGCCACTATAACTAAGTAAAAGCGCCATAAAAAGGAGTACGTATTAGCCAATTACATGAATATTGACATATGTTCCTAACATAAATCACATATGTCCTAAACAATCTCTCCCTTTGATAATTCATGACAAAACCACAACAAACAAATGAACATTTGAGAGAAGTCATAAATCACTCAACTCATACTCACTTATTGAATACAATAAAATCTGTCATAACACAAACTCTTGAAATATTTTGCAAGAAAAGAGTTTATGGCAAATAGACTTTGACAACCTGTATTTCTGAAACACTTTAAACAAAACATATCAAGGCATCTTTGTGTGAAACACAAATAATAGATTGTATACAAATAATAAGAAACATGTGTATAAAGATAGAAAAGAAAGAAAACATGTAGAGATAGGTGAAAGAAGACAAACATCATCATATATATATATCAAAGATATGCACAATGTATGTAAACATGGTCACAAGACCGGT
The DNA here is from genome assembly GCA_033629205.1 of Lithocarpus polystachyus. Taxonomy (NCBI): domain Eukaryota; kingdom Viridiplantae; phylum Streptophyta; class Magnoliopsida; order Fagales; family Fagaceae; genus Lithocarpus; species Lithocarpus polystachyus. The sequence continues at coordinate 7,103,736 of CM066163.1, read as the reverse complement.
GTACAAGAAGAAGGAGGTAAGCACTCCCCCTTACAAGATGAAACACATCTCCCCCTTTTAAAGGCATGTATTTCTCCCCCTAACATGTAGAATCTTAAAAAGAAACCACATATTCTCCACAATTTCTCCCCCTTTTTGTCATGATTGACAAAGGGTACCAGAAGCTAGAAAGCTTCACCCGAGAAACATAAAGATGATCAAGGATGATCAAGGGGGCACAGAGAATCCATAAAAATGCATGAATGTAATGAAACAAGATGCAATGAATGACAAGATAAAAGAAACATGCAAAACATGTGAAAAACAATGCATGCAAAGGATCTCGACAAATAGAGAGGTGTCGAGATGCTATCGAGCCAACCTCGATGGATCGAGAAGGTGTCGAGGATCTATCGAGGAGACAGAAAATTTCTCGATCGATCGACCTAACTATCGAGAGGTGTCGAGATTGCGATAAAAATCAACTGAAGAGATTGACAGATAAGCCAGGTATCGAGAGGTGTTGAGGGGGTGTCGAGATTGCTTAAAAATAGTTTTTCAAGAAGGAAAAAACACAGATATGAATACAATCAAGTATCCAACTCAACCAAAGATCCAAACAACATTTTAAGCTTTCAAAAACATCTCTCAACAAGAAAAATGTAAAGCATTTAGATCCAAAACACACATACACACACTAACCAAGTCTAATCAATTTTATATTTCAAAAACAAGTTAAGACAGTTTAGTGAGCATACATTTACACAAGTATTCCTTGTGATGACCAAATCACATTGTACCTGCACATGTATCAAGTGTAGCAAAGAATATTGCGTGTTGTGTATGAAAAACATCGCAAGATTGCAAATGTGTATGCATGTTATGACGATTTAAGATATGGGAAAATCACTTTAACTCACACACAACCATAACTGTTTGATGAGAACTATCACCTTTGAGGTACATCCTATAACTCCCACATCTCCTAGAAAACACGCTTGCAATCATATTTAAAAGCATTTTTTTTTTCTTTTTGCTTTTTAATTTTTCTATGCATATTTTTCTTTTTAATAAGCATATCATTCATGGACATATAAAAGAAAGAAAAGAAATATCCAATGATGTTAAACTTTTGACATTGCACTTTTACTATGCCGAAGCATACAAATGTTATTGACATTGCACTTTTGTTATACGGTAGCATACAAATGTCATTTTATGATTGGCAAGCAACATTGGTAAGATGGTTATTTATGCATTTATCTTAGGATTTTCTAGTCCTACCCATCAAAAAGAGTGATATGAGTTTTAAGTACAAGAAATCCCTTAATCTTACTCATCACAAATAAGAGCCACAAAGCTCACTTGCTTAGTTGTGCATAGAGATGCTCATCTAAGCTACAAAAGATACAAAGTTTAGAAAACGTTGTTTCAATGACCATCTAAGCTACAAAAGATACAAAATTTAGAAAACGTTGTTTCAATGGCCATCCAAGGTACACAAGTACCAATGTACACAAAACACACACTGTTTTTGTATTTTTCTGATTTTTCCTTTTTATTTTTATTTTGAAAATAAAACAAAATAAAAAGTAAACAACCAAACAAAAATAGACAAACAACATGAAAACATGAAAGAAAGATGCATATGCATGAAGGCATGATTACAAAAGTGGATAAGAAATCAAGCAAAGAGAGTTCTACTTTAGATAGAAAGAATTAAAGCAAAGGACAAACAGAAAAGACAATTAAGTCTTAGGCTCCTTTCTCACCCACACAACATGAGTGTTTGGCCGTGAAGATGAAGAGGCACGTGTCCTAGTATGTCTACTAAAGGACAAAGAAGAATTAAAATTCTCCTAAAATTGAGTTAAAAAGCTCAAAGATTTTAATAACTCTCCAAACAAAGGTGTAGGTCCTTGAGAAAAATCCTGTGACCATTTGGACAATTGTTTTTAAGGATACAACTTAAAGCAATTAGGACGAATGTGTTCAGGAACACCACAATGGTGACAAACATGAGATCTAACAAAGGATTTAGAATTAGCCAACATAGTTTTGGATTTCATACCTTTATTACCTTTCTCAGATTGGGGCACAAAGACAGTCCTTGATCTAGAAGCCGTGGAAAAGAAGGGGCCAGAGGAGACAACATATCCTAAGCCAGTCTTATCAGAATTAGGCTTTTGAGCACTCAATACCTCATCAAGCTTTGCACTAGACATCCTCTCTATTTGAGTTCTAACTTGACTAAGCTCAACCTCAAGATTCTTGACCTTCTCATCTAATAAGGTGTTTTCCACAATAAGAGTCTTAACTAACCTTGTAGTCTCATCTAATTTGACTAACAGATCAACTTTTTCAGTTTTTGCCTCATTAAGCTCTTTCCTACAAAGATGAGAAATCTTTTCAGATTTTATAAACTCAGTGCATAGCTTATCATAGGCTTCCTAACGGGTTAACTTCTTGGGTACTTCATCACCAGAAGAATCTTCACTGTCACTAGCACTCTCCACAATCACCTTATCAGTTGAGGTAGCAAAGGCCATAACGTGACTACAATCATCCGCATACTCATCAGAAGAGTCATTCTCAGTATCACTCCGAGTAGCAACCAACCATTTATCTTTTGACTCCTTGGTCTTTTCCTTCATGAGGTAGTTTGGGCACTCTATCCTCATATGATCAAAACCTTGGCACTCATGGCATTTGATGGGGGGTTTTTCATTCTTGGACTTCCTTGAGGATTTAGATTTCCTAGGAAGTTTGCCCTTATCCTTTTTCTTAAATTGAAGAAACTTGATAATCTCATCAGTTATGAAGCTTAGATCCTCATCCTCATCTTCACTTTCATCTTCATCTTCAGAGTCCTCAATCTCTTCCTCTATATCCTTGATAGCCAACTTTTTACTCTTTCCACCTTAACCATTGAGCCTAATCCAATCTCATAAGTTTGAAGGTTCCCTACAAGCTCAGTCAAAGGAATTTGATCAATGTCCTTTACTTCTTCAATGACAATGATCTTGGCATGGAATCTTTCAAGTAAGGACCTAAGGATTTTCCTAAAAATTTTGGATTCCACAATAGATTCTCCAAGATTGAAGGCAGAATTCACAATATCCTTGAGTTTTGCATAGAACTCATCAAAAGTCTCATCCTCCTCCATCATTATTTCTTCAAAACTACTAGTTAATCGTTGAAGCTTCACAATCTTTACTGCCTTGGTACGTTCATAGGTGGTCTCAAAAATGGTTCATGCTTCCTTGGCAACTTTCATGAAAGATATTTTCATGAATTCCTCATTGGTCACCCCACAAAACAAAGCATTCAAGGCCCTACTGTTGAAATTTGCCGCTATGATTGTTGCATCATCCTAATCCACTGGCGCGTCCTTTGGCTTAATCTAGCCAACTTCAACAACTTGCCATACCTTGTCACCTAGAGCCTGCAAAAAAACTTTCATACGAACTTTTCAGTACGCAAAATTAGATCCATCAAATAAAGGAGGAATCAAAAGAGATTGTTCACAATCCATGACAACAGGGGTTAAGATTCACACTCAAGAAATTAATCCAATCAGAGTGTACCCGCTCGGATACCACTTGTTCAGAAATTTAGACCTCGGTTGATATAATTAACAAGTTTTAAATCCAAATTGTTAATTAGATTTATTATGAATAAAACTTGTTAAAATAAACAAACATCAGTACAATGTCAATAATGAATGCAGCGGAAAAGAAAATAAGACAAGATATGATGTCCTAGGAAAACCAATGAAAGAAACTAGTTTTACAGTAAAAAACCTTGGGGGAAACCTTCCTAAAAAGCAATCCACTATAGTACAGAGAAGTTTCAGATCTAGTACAAAACCTTTGTCCCTAGACTCTACAATCCCTGTAGATGAACTTACAATAGAAACCTTCTACTACTTCAGAACCTCTGAACTCTTCAATATATGAATGCCACCCTTTTTGATGCTCGGATCCCCCAGTACGTGACTAACACACCAACTTGAGGAAGAAGAATATTAGCTACAAAGTTCTTTACTTCATCAATAATGAAGATCAAGAAGTACTTGGTTACAAAACCCTAAGGTGCAAAGACGCAGTAGCATCTTTTTGAGAGAATAAGGTATCGGTCACCTTTTCATATGTTCTCCTTTGTATTCTCTTGTGCGACGGCCTCTAAAATAAGCCTTATATATGTGTAGGGTTGTGAGAAAATAAACCCTACACAAATACATAAGCTTGGGTCGAAAATCAGATCTGAAAATCTGAAATCCCGTAACCTCGATAGATACCTTGATCGATCGAGAATCTATTGAGCTCTATTCATTAAATCTCGATAGATAGCTATCTGTCGAGCAGCTGTCGAGCTGTCTGTCCAACTTTAATGAATAGCCCTTCTTCAATTGTTTCTTGGTCCAATCTTCATGAATTTAATACTAGACTTGAACAACATGTTTCTTGAAGTATTAAACACATCCTAGATCTACCCAATTATAAGTAAAGTGTGTTTTGTCAAAAGATTAGCCAACTACATAAATATTGACAACCCTAGACATATATAAGCTTATTTTAGAGGCCGTCACACAAGAGAATACAAGGAAAAAACATGAAAAAAGTGACTGATGCCCTATTCTCTCTAAAAGAAGCTACTGCGTCTTTGCGCCTTATGGTTTTGTAACCAAGTGCTTCTTGATCTTCATTATTGATGAAGTGAAGAACTTTGCAACCAACAATCTTCTTCAAGTCGGTGTGTTAGTCACATACTGGGAACGGTGCATCTTTGGTTAGTCACATACTAGGATTCGTGCAAAAAAAGGTGGCGTTCATATATTGAAGAGTTCAGAGGTTCTAAAGCGGTAGAAGGTTTCTGCTGTAAGTTCATCTATGGGGATTGTAGAGTCTAGGGACAAAGGTTTTGTACTAGATCTGAAACTTCTCTTTACTATAGTAGATTGCTTTTTGGGAAGGTTTTTCCCCAGGTTTTTTTACTATAAAACTAGTTTGTTTTATTGGTTTTCTTGAGTCATCGTATCTTGTCTTATTCACTTTTCCACTGTGTATGATAATTGACTTGATATTGATGTTTGTTTGTTTTAACAAGTTTTATATATAATAAATCTAATTAATAACTTGGGTTTAAAACTTGTTAATTCTATCAACCGGGGTCTAAATTTCCCAACAAGTGGTATCAGAGTGGGTACACTCTGATTGGATTAATTTCCTGAGTGTGATCCGTGACCCCAGTTGTCATAAATTGTGGACAATCTCTTTTGATTCCTCCTTTATTTGATGGCACTAATTATATGTATTGAAAAGTTCGTATGAAAGTTTTTTTGCAAGCTCTAGGTGAACAAGTATGGCAAGCTGTTGAAGTTGGCTGGATTAAGCCAAAGGAAGCACCAGTGGATTGGGATGATGCAACAATCTTAGCGGAATATTTCAACAATAGGGCCTTGAATGCTTTGTTTTATGGAGTGACTAATGAAGAATTCAAGAAAATATCATCCACAGAAGTTGCCAAGGAAGCATGGACAATTCTTGAGACCACCTATGAAGGTACCAAGGCAATAAAAACTATGAAGTTTCAAAGACTCACTAGTAGTTTTGAAGAAATAAGGATGGAGGAGGATAAGACTTTTGATGAGTTCTATGTTAAACTCAAGGATATTTTGAATTCTGCCTTTAACTTTGGAAAATCTATTACAGAATCCAAAATTGTTAGGAAAATCCTTAGGTCCTTACCTGAAAGATTTAATGTCAAGATCACTGCCATTGAAGAAGTGAAGGACATTGATCAACTTCCTTTGACTAAGCTTGTAGAGAACCTTCAAACCTATGAGATGGGATTGAGCTCAATGGGTAAAGGCGAAAAAGTAAAAACTTGGCTCTTATGGGTATAGAGGAAGAGATTAAGGACTCTGAAGATGAAGATGAATATGAAGATGAAGATGATGATGAGGATGAGGATCTAACCTTCATAACTGATGAGATCATCAAGCTTCTTCAATTTAGGAAAAATGATAAGAGCAAACCTCCTAGGAAATCTAAATCCTCTAGGAAGGGTAAGAATGAGAAACCCCTTATCTAGTGCCATGAATGCAAAGGTTTTGGTCATATGAGGATAGAGTGCCCAAACTACCTTATGAAGGAAAAGACCGAGAATTTAAAAGATAAAAGGTTGGTTGCTACCTAGAGTCGTACTGAGGATGACTCTTCTAATGAGTTTTTGGATGAATGTGGTCACTTTATGGCTTTTGCTGCCACAATCGATAAGGTAATTGTGGAGAGTACTAATGGCAATGAGGATTCTTCTGATGATAAAGTACCCAAGAAGTTGACCCTTCAGGAAGCCCATGATAAGCTATGCACTGAATTTATAAAATCTGAAAAGACTTCTCATCTTTGTAGAAAAGAGCTTAATGAGGTAAAAACTGAAAAATCTAAATTGTTAGTCAAACTAGATGAGACTACAAGGTTAGTTGAGACTCCTGTTGTGGAGAACACCTCATTAGAAGAGAAGGTCAAGAATCTCGAGGTCGAGCTTAGTCAAGCTAGAACTCAAATGGAAAGGATGTCTAGTGCAAAGCTTGATGAGGTATTGAGTGCTCAAAAGCCTAGCTCTGGTAAGATTGGCTTAGGATATGTTGTTTCCTCCAGCCCCTCCTCTTCCATCGCTTTTAGATCAAGGTCTGTCCTTATGTCCCAATCTGAGAAAGGTAATAAAGATATGAAATTCAAAAATGATCTAAATAATTTTAAATCCTTTATTAGACCTCATGTTTGTCACCATTGTGGTGTTTCTGGACACATTCATCCTAATTGTTTTAAGTTATATCCTCAAAAGCAAGTGTCTAAACGGTCATAGGTTTCCTCTCAAGAACCTACACCTTTGTTTGGAGAATTATTAAAAGTTTTAAGCTTTTTAACTTAATTTCAAGAGAATTTTAATTCTTCCATGTCCTTTAGTAGAAATACTAGGACACAAGCCTTTTCATCTTCATGGCTAAAGACTCGTGCTATGTGGGTGAGAAATGAGACTAAGACTTAATTGTCTTTTCTTTTTGTCCTCTATTTTAATTCTTTCTATCTAAAGTAGGACTCTCTTGCTTGATTTCTTTTCTGCTTTTAGAATCATGCTTTCATATATCTGCATCTTTCTTTCATGCTTTCATGTTATTTGTCTGTTTTTGTTTGGTTGTTTAGTCTTTATTTTATTTTGTTTTTTTATCAAAATAAAAAGAGAAAAAAAAAAATACAAAAACCATGTGTGTTTGTGTACATTGGTACTTGTATACCTTAGATGGCCATTGAAACAAAGTTTTCTAAACTTTGTATCTTTTGTAGCTTAGATGAGCATCTTTATGTACAACTAAGCAAGTGAGCTTTGTAGCTCATATTTGTGATGAGTAAGATTAAATAGTCTCTTATACTTAATACTTATATCACTCTTTTTGACAGAAAGAACTAGAAAATCCTAAGAGAAATGCATAAATAATCATCTGACCACTGTTGCCCGCCAATCATAAAATGACATCTGTATGCTTCGGCATAGCAAAAATGCAATGTCATAAACTTAACATAATTGGGTATTTCTTTTCTCTCTCTTATATACCCATGTATGGTTTGCTTAAAAGAAAAATATGCAAAGAGAAATAAAAGCAAAAAGATAAAAATGCTTTATATATGATTACAAGCGTGTATTCTAGGAGATGTTGGAGTTATAAGATGTACCTCGAAGGTGATAGTCCCAATCAAATAATTATGATTGTGTGTGAGTTAAAGTGATTTTCTCATATCTTAAATCATCATAACGTGTTGACACTTATGCAATCTTGCGATGTTTTTCACACACAACACACAATATTCTTTGCTACTTTTGATACATGTACAGGTACAATGTGATTTGGCCATCACAAGGAATATTTGTGTTAATGTATGCTCACTAAACTGTCTTAACTTTTTTTTAAAATATAAAATTGGTTAGACTTGTTGTGTGTGTGTGCGTGTGTGTGTGTGTGTGTGTGTATGTGTTTGTGTGTGTTTTGGGATCGATGTACTTTACATTTTTCTTGTTAAGAGATGATTTTGAGAGCTTAAAATGTTGTTTGGATCTTTGGTTGAGTAGCATGTTTGATTGCATTCATGTTTGTGTTTTTCTCTTCTTTGAAAAACAATTTTTAAGTAATCTCGACAGCTATCTGACACCTTTTGATCTATTGAGATCCTCTTGCATGCATTGTTTTTCACATGTTTTGCATCTTTTTGTTATCTTGTCATCCATAGCATCTTGTTTTGTTAGGTTCTAAGAGCTTAGAACAATTGGCAAATCGTGAGCACACAAGAACATACAAGTTGCAGAAAGAAGATTTTAAAATTTGCCTGATTCGACCGATCGAAAAACAGGCTCGATCAATCGAAAGTCGTATCTGCAGAATTTTAAGTTGGCCCAAACAGCAGTTCTAGCCCATTAAGGATTTGGGTTTCAAATCTATTTCTCCCACTATATAAAGGAAACCCTAAGCACGTTTTTACAAGGCTTGTTAGAGAGAGAAGAGTGTGCCTTTTTTGTATTTAGGGTTTTGTTCCTAAAACCTCTCTTATTACTTCTACTGGGGTTGTTCCTTGAAGAATCTCAAGATCTGGTATTGCTGAAGTTGCTGCCTTCTCTAGTCATCAAAGGTGCTGATGATCTAAACCTTCAAGGGTGGTCTTGGAGTCACAAACAGGAGAGTTTGTGTTGCTAAACCTTTGAGTGGGATCTCAAAGTCACAAACGTGGGTGTTTGTGTTTTGCAAAGATTAAAGAAAGAAGGAGTCCGTGGATCTCGGAACTGTCACGTGGTCGTGGTAGTAAGTTTCCTACACTTGGGTAGCAATAGGATGTTAGTGGTCTAAGTATTATTGTGTAAACTTCAATTCTTTCTAGTGGATTTGCTATTTTACCTTGAGGATAGCTAGGTTAAATCCTCCCCAGGTTTTTTTACCGGTTTGGTTTTCCTGGGTCATCATATCTTTGTGTTCTTTATTTTTCTGCTGCTTTACTTGATATGATTGTTATTGTTTTAACCTAGATCTGAATAATAAACCTAAGTATTCACTTGGTTAATTAATTAGGTTAAACAATTTAAGTTTACAGGGGTCTAAACGAACTGACAAGTGGTATCAGAGCGGGTAACTCTTTTGTTGTAGATCTTTTGATCTAAGAGTTGATCCTTGATCCCTGTTATCATGGATAATTTGAAGTGTCTTTCTGCTCATGTTTGTGATGATTTGAATAAAAAGGACACTGTTGTTTCTGTTGATCTTTTTGATGCTTGTGAAACTCTTCGTAAGGAATTATTGAAAACTATGAGAATTGCTAAGAAATTCAAGGAAGAGTTAAAATTGGCTAATCTTGAAAAAGAGGAATTGATTGTTAGATTAGATGAATCTAATAAAAAGAATGAATTTTTGAGAAATCAAATTTCCTCTCAAGATGGGAAGATGAAAAGCTTGGAACAAGAGTTAGTTGAATCTAAAGCTAAGATTGAAAATTTGACTAGTACCAAGCTTGCTGTTGATAACAGAAGTGTTTCTGTTTCTCTTAAGCCTAAAGCTGAAAAAGTTTATATCCCTCCTTTCAAGAGAAATAATAAAGAAAAGGCTTATTTTGCTAGGTTAGACAAAGGTAAAAGTTCTGATGTTGACGTTGAAGTTTCTAAACCTAAGTCTAAACCTATTATTAGAGGGCATAAGAAATCTGTTTTTGTGCCTACCTGTCACCTTTGTGGTGTTGTTGGTCATATTAGACCAAATTGTTCTTTGTTGAGGCAAAAACCAAGATCTGAGACTAGATTTGCTGTTAGGAATACTGATGTTCCTAAATTTGTTCCTGTTTGTCACTTTTGTGGTATTTCTGGTCACATTCGTCCTAATTGTCATAAATTGAAATTTAAAAATTCTGTATTTCAATCTAGGATATGTGATGTTATTTCTCTTGCCATAAGCCCAAATAAATTGTTTCATATGCTTTTGAAAAATTTAAGCTTGTTGGCTTGTGAAAGGAAATTGCAGGATTTTAGTCTTTCTTAGAAGATTGGTGTAATCCCTCAAATACACTCTGCTTCACATGGATTTTCATCCACAAAGCCGAAGACTCGTGCTATATGGGTGAGAAAAGATTCTTTAAGGTGAGTTTTCTGACTTGTCCCTGTTTTAATTCTTTCAATTATTTGTGGACATGTTTTGTTTTTGTTTTTGGTTGTTTTGTTTTTTAGGTTGTTTTTATTTAAAAAAAAATCCAAAAACATTGAAAAATTTCAAAAAGACAAAAATATTTTATTTTGTGTCTAGTTTTTTTTTTCTTGAGGATTACATGGATTATGATATCTCTCTCTTGATTTAAAACATGCTTGACATTGTGGAGAAACTTGAATAGCATGTGTTCTATAAGTGATAAGCTATTTTTTTATTCTGGTTGAGTATGTACTAGTTTGTACATGTATTCAAGGGTTAATTAAGAAATTGATATTTCTTGTTTGTGTACCCTCTATAGCTTAGTTAAGCACTGTCATGCATTGCATTTGCATTTTTTTTTTAATCATTTAGCATAATGTGTGATGCCCCAATTTGATTGATTGATTGTGTGATGTGTGTGGGTGTGTGATGAGTCCCACATCAGGTATTTACTGGGTAGATCTGGGCTTTATTAACAACTACAAAGAGCCTCAATAGTGACTAGTCCTTTTGAGGTATAGCGCAGATGTGGCTAGCGCTTTTCCTTGGGTCGTTACATATGGTATCAGAGCCAGGTTTATGATTCTGTAGACTTATAGGTTTAATCTTAAGATTATTTTGGAACAAGAGTGTGATTACAAGGAATTTAGTGTTAGGATTATTTGACCTTTCATAGCGGTTTTATTTTATTTATTTATTTATTCTAGAGTGTGTAGGAATGATTGTGTACTATCTATGTGTTTGGTTTTGACCCTCAGGAATATTTGAAATCTTTACTTATGATATCTTGTTGTATTGCTTAGAGAGATTGCTCCACCAAGGAGGGACCCAGAGAATTATCAACCGAATGCTGGGGGAACCACTAATCTTCAGGCTATTATTGAAGCCATTGGGGGCTTAACCAACATAGTGCAACATCAAGTAGGAGCCACCAATCCGACTAGTGCTTTGGAGAAGTTTAGAAAGCTTGACCCTCCTGCCTTCAAGGGTACAAAGGATCCAATTGAGGCTGACAACTGGCTTAAGGAGATAGAAAGGCTCTTTAGAGCAATGGAAGTTAGTGATGAGCAACGAGTTATCCTTGCTGTTTTTGTACTGAAAGGTGATGCATTGGAATGGTGGGAGTCCACAGAGAGGACACATGGAAGAGAAGTTATAACTTGGCAGCATTTTGTTGAGCTATTTCGTAAGAGGTATTTTCCTGATAGTTTGATGGTGCAAAAGGAAGCTGAGTTCATTCGCATAGCACAAGGTACTCAATCAGTGTATGAGTATGAGCGAAAATTTGCTGAATTATCCCACTTTGCTCCACACATGGTTGACACGGAAGCAAGGAAGGCTAGGCATTTTGAAAGAGGTTTAAGGGAGGAAATTCAGGGACCCGTTTCCATGTTCAAATTGGAAACATACGCAGAAGTGGTGGATCGAGCTCTCATAGCAGAGAGAAATTGCAATCGTCTCTCAAGGGCCAATGATCAAGAGAGGAAGCCAAACCAGAATAATTTTCTTAAGGGAAAGTCTAGTGGAAGTTCATTCAAGAAGCAAGGGGTGCCTAATTCAAATAAGAAGGCATACAAAACTTGTCCAAGATGTGGAAAGGCTCATAGTGGAACATGTTATTTGGAGTCAAGGGCGTGTTTTAAATGTGGCAAGACTGGACACTTCATCAAGGATTGCCCAGATTTACGAGCTGAACAAACTACCAATCCAAATGGGAACCAACAGAAACCTAAGGTTCAGGGTCGAGTTTTTGCTTTAACTAAACAGGACGCCGAGGCCTCCCCATCAGTGGTTTCAGGTACACTTCTTGTTTCCAGTCAACATGCACAAGTGTTATTTGATTCTGGTTCAACCCATTCTTTCATCTCACTTAGACTTGCACAAAGGCTAAACATGGAACCTGAGAGTTTAAATTATGAATTGTGTGTTGCTACACCTTCTGGACAACAAATGATTTCCCATAAAGTGTACAAGTCTTGTAATGTTTTAGTCTCTGGGAGGGAATTAAAAGCAGATCTTATGTTGCTAGACATGTTTGAGTTTGATGTGATTTTAGGGATGGATTGGTTATCTACTTTTTATGCTTCCATTGAGTGTTTTGGGAAGAAGGTAGTATTTAGAATTCCTGGGGAGCCAGAATTCTCCTTCGAGGGAGATCGTGTGGTGAAACCACCTTTATTGGTTTCAGTTATGCAGGCAAGACGATTGCTTAGGAAGGGTTGTGAAGGGTTCCTTGTTTGTGCTTTGAAGGGTGATAAAATAGAATTAAAAGTTCAAGACATTCCAGTGGTGAAAGAGTTCCCAGATGTGTTCTCTGAGGACTTACCTAGATTACCCCCTGATAGAGAGGTTGAGTTCACTATTGACCTAGTACCTGGTACTGGCCCAATTTCCAAAGCCCCTTATAGAATGGCCCCTACAGAGCTCAATGAATTGAAGGAGCAATTGCAAGACCTGCTTGATAAAGGCTTTATTCGGCCTAGTGCTTCCCCTTGGGGTGCTCCAGTGTTGTTTGTTAAGAAGAAGGATGGTAGTATGCGGTTGTGCATTGACTATAGGGAGTTGAACAAGGTAACCATCAGAAATAAATACCCTTTGCCACGAATTGATGATTTGTTTGATCAGCTTCAAGGCGCTCAAGTCTTCTCTAAAATTGACTTGAGATCTGGTTATCATCAGTTGAGAGTTAAGGAGGATGACATACCAAAGACAGCTTTTCGAACTAGGTATGGTCATTATGAGTTCTTAGTGATGCCTTTTGGCCTAACGAATGCCCCAGCTGTTTTTATGGATTTGATGAATAGGGTATTTCATGAGTACTTGGATCGGTTTGTTATTGTTTTCATTGATGACATCTTGGTTTACTCTAAAAGCCAAGAAGAGCATGAGGAACACTTGAGAATGGTTTTGCAAATTTTAAGAGACAAGAAGTTGTATGCTAAATTAAAGAAGTGTGAGTTCTGGTTGAATCAAGTGGTGTTCTTAGGACATGTGATCTCTAGAGATGGAATTACAGTGGACCCTAGTAAGATCGAAGCTGTAGTTAATTGGGCTGTCCCTACTAATGTAAGTGAGGTAAGAAGTTTTTTGAGCCTTGCAGGTTATTACAGAAGATTTGTGGAAGGATTTTCTAGTATTGCAACTCCTTTGACTCGATTAACTCGAAAACATGCAAAGTTTGATTGGACAGAGGAATGTGAAAGAAGTTTCCAGGAGTTGAAGCAACGGTTGGTTTCTGCACCAGTATTGACTATTCCATCTAGTTCTGATGGTTTTGTGATATATAGTGATGCATCTCGTAAGGGTCTTGGTTGTGTTCTAATGCAGCACGGGAAGGTGGTTGCTTATGCCTCTCGACAACTAAAGAATTATGAACAGAATTATCCAACTCATGATTTGGAATTGGCAGCAGTGGTTTTTGCATTGAAGATTTGGAGGCATTATTTATATGGTGAGAGATGTGAAATATACACTGACCATAAAAGTTTGAAGTACATATACACTCAGAAAGAATTAAATTTGAGGCAAAGGAGATGGTTAGAATTAATTAAAGACTATGATTGTTCCATAAATTACCATCCTGGTAAAGCCAATGTTGTGGCTGATGCACTTAGCCGAAAGTCGTATAGCTTCTCAGCTGCTTTATTAACTACTCAGAAGCATATTATTGTTGATCTTCAGAAACTTGGAGTAGACATAGTGACTGGAGACTCCCAATCCTACCTGGCAAGTTTAAGTGTACAACCAACTTTAATTGATAAGATCAAAGCTGCTCAAAGTGGTGACCCTCAATTGTTTAAGATCATGGAACAAGTACGTGGTGGAAGTAGATTTGATTTTAATATCTCTAATGATGGTGTTTTGAGATTTGGTAATAGGCTTTGTGTGCCTAATGATTCATTGATCAAAAGAGAGATTTTGGAGGAGGCCCATCGTTCGCCTTATACAATGCATCCGGGTAGTACCAAGATGTATCATGACCTTCGAGAAGTTTATTGGTGGATCAACATGAAAAGAGAAATTGCTCAATTTGTGGAACAATGTTTGATTTGCCAGCAAGTCAAAGTGGAACATCAGAGGCCATCAGGGTTGTTACAACCTTTACCTATTCCTGAGAGGAAGTGGGAGAATATCACCATGGACTTTGTGTGTGGGTTACCAAGATCACCTAAGAATCATGATGCTATTTGGGTGGTAGTGGATAGGTTGACTAAATCTGCCCACTTCATTCCAATTAGAATGAACTACTCTCTTGACAAACTGGCTGAACTTTATATAAATGAGATTGTGAGGTAGCATGGAGTGCCAGCTTCTATTGTATCTGATAGAGATTCGAGATTCACTTCAGGGTTCTGGGATAGTTTGCAAAAAGCATTGGGTACTAAGTTGAACTTTAGTACTGCTTGCCACCCTCAAACAGATGGACAGTCCGAGAGAACTATCCAAACTTTAGAAGACATGTTGAGAGCTTGTGTCTTGGATTTCAAGGGTAGTTGGAATGACTATTTGACTTTGGTGGAGTTTGCTTATAACAATAGCTATCACTCCAGTATTAAGATGGCGCCTTATGAGGCTTTGTATGGGAGAAAGTGTAGATCCCCGGTTTGTTGGGATGAGGTTGGAGAGAGGAGAATCTTGGGTCCTGAGATTGTTCAAAGGACCAGTGAAAAGATTGATGTAATTCGGGAAAGGTTGCGTGCAGCTCAAAGTAGACAGAAAAGTTATGCTGATCCGCGGAGAAGAGAAGTGGAATTTGAAATAGGAGACATGGTTTTCATTCGAGTGGTACCTATGAAAGGAGTTATGAGGTTTGGCAAGAAGGGTAAGTTAAGCCCTAGGTACGTGGGGCCCTTTGAAATTTTGGAGAGAGTTGGTTCTGTTGCTTACCGGCTTGCCTTACCACCGGCTTTGTCAAGGTTACATAACGTTTTCCACGTATCCATGTTGAGAAGGTATGTCCCTGATCCTTCTCATATCTTGAGTTATGAGCCACTTCAAGTCAAAGAGAACTTATCCTATGAGGAAGTCCCAATTCAGATTTTAGACCATAAGGAGCAAGTGCTACGTAATAAGACTATACATTTGGTCAAAGTAGTATGGAGGAATCATTCCATAGAAGAAGCTTCATGGGAGCGTAAAGACGAAATGCAATCCAAATATCCCCAGTTGTTTCAACAGTGAGGTATGTTTTGAATTTTCGAGGACGAAAATTTTATAAGAGGAGGAGAATGTAACACCCGTCTCACTTAAATTTAATTTAACTGCTTCTAGAGTGGATTTGATGAATTGCTTAATTTATTTTGGAGGAAATATTATTTTATATTATGATTTCTACAATAATAATAATAATAATAATAATAATGGGTAACATGAATTGTTATTTTGTGGGTTATTCAAATTTAACCATTAGTCTCCTTATCAGTTAAGGAAAAGGATAAGAGACTAAAACCTATTTGGACTAGGAGTTTAATTGTTTTTGGAATTCTTTAGGGTTTTAGCCTATTTAAACAACCTTAATATGAGTTTTAGTGGGAATGAAAGTCTTAGAAGCTTATTTTAGATTTTAGTGGGTTCTAAATTTTCGGCCCAAGTGAAACAGTTTTAACGTGCTAGTAAGTTAGGGCTTCCTACGTGAAAGGCAGAAAAAAAAAAATTAATTAAATTAGTGATTAGCGTATAAGCTTAAGAGTAGAGTTTAGGGTTTCTCAAACTAAAAGAATTGGGTGGCCGTGCGCTTCAGGGGAGCAGCCAGCAAAATCGTTGAATTGAGGTAACTTCCTTGTGCGCATGACTATTTGATATCAATGGACACTTCTTGTTTAAGGGGAACTCTTGTCTCTTGCTGCATGATTCTATTAGGAGAATAATAATAGTAGTTGCACAGGTATAGAGATTATCTTGGAAGTTTGTCCAGCCATGCTTTATTTTATTCAATTTTTTTGAATTAGATCCTCATGTACGTGGAGTACATCTCTTTCTCTATAGATTAACAATTGTAGAAGTCCTAAGGTGGTGTTCTAATGGTTTACGTGTTTTGTATGTAGGGATAACCGATTTTTTTTGAATGATATACAATATACAATTATATAAAATATAGAATAGGTATATTAGATGTTAACTAGGGAATGCTTTACAACTATTTAATCTAGAATAGGTTTGGGGATATGTTAGAAAGATATGTTAATTTTTACTTTGCCAAATCTTTATAGTGGCTGAGGAATTTTTTTATCAAGAGGACTTTGTGGTTATTCAAAACCTGCCCTTATTGAGTTATTTAATTATTATTTAGGTTCTAGTTGACGTCGTATCGAGCGACTGAAGTGAAGCTTGGTTTAGCAACTAGAAGTAAGTAGACTTCAGCACATGACGTCTCTCAGGACGTATATATATATATATATATATAAATAAATATATATATACTTGTGGTAAAAATATATTTATATATACTTATATATAATTGCAAAAGTGAAGTTCCAAAAACTTATACCATTGTTAGTGCTTTGCACATACTCGAATTTTATTATTTATTGTATATTATTATGAAACTGTATATGTCAAGAATGTTTCGAACGGTCAACTAGACAGTCTGCAACCTTTGCCAACACAGGGTTAAGTGTTGGTCTTCGGCCGAAGTAGTGTTAGTGTGGTGTGGTGCAGTGTTACTATTGCTCTTTGGAGCTAGTGTTGCCTCTATGAGGTTAGTGTTATTGTTTCCCATGGGAATCATCCACCGAGTGTTTAGCAGCTTTTGTCTGTGTTTGACTAATATTTTCCATATTGAACCACTGTTTTATTGCTACTGATCTGTGTAAGTGGGAAAATTGTTTATTTTTCATAGTAAATTGTTTCTACCTATTTGGTGCATATTGGCATATTAAAGTAGTCATTATTTTATTAATGATTACAGCGTTATAGTGAAATGTTTTATTTTAACAGTTTTATAGAATATATTGTATTACAGTTCAAACTATTTGTAATTGTATCGTGATGACTATATTTTGTCAATGATATTAATGTTTTGTTTTGGAAGACATCCTCGTGTTTTGTAGTCTCTTATTGAGCCCCTAGCTCACCCCCCTTTTTTTTTCCACCCTTTCCAGACTAGAAACATGGAGTGTCTTTTGGTGGTAGATCAGTGGAGCCTTAGATTGACGACTTCGATTGGAGCTATGCTAGTTGGTGAATTGTTTTAGTAAAATTTCTTCAGGACAATGAGTTTGACATTGTGGAACTATTTTTTTTGAGATTGTATTTGGAGACTTTGTATTGAAGGATTTTGTATCTTAATGGATTTTATAGGGAAGTTGATGTTGGATAGAAGTTTATTTGTGGAAAATTAATTACGCTCTGTTCCATTATATTATTGTTGATTATTTCTAAGACAGGTTATGCATCTAAATCCTTGGTATGGGATTGGGGTGTTACATAATGTGTGCTTTTAGTTTTGGTCATAAAATTTTTTTAAAACCAAAAAGATTTTTATGCGTTTTGTATTATATATCTTGGATTTATAATCAAGGTTGGCCATATTATCTTTACGTAACATATTTATGTACCTTGTTTAGCTTGGATGAGCTTCTTTATTGCACTTTACTAGTTTGAGCTTTGTAGTGCATGTTGCGTGGGAAGATGTTTATAGTTTTTTTTATCACTTTGTTTTCATCTTGAAGTCACATGCCTTTGTCTGTCGGACTTGAACTTAATGAGAAAGGCATTAATAACCATCTCACCACTGTTTACTAGCCAATCATGAACACCTTAATGCATATCGTAAGATTTTGTGCTCGAGAAAGTGTAGCACATGCACAAAAAGAACATAAGGTGTAGCCTCGGATTAAATGCTAAAATTGGTGTGTACATTATTGGGCTATAATGAATTCAAATTAAATAAAATTGGTGTGTACAATATGAGGCAAATCAGGAAAATTACATGATTGCAAGCTTTTATTCTAGGAGATGTGAGAGTTATATGATGTAACTCTTTAGGTGATAGTCTCTTTCAAACTTATGTGATGAATTTTGTAGACTTTGTGATTGATCATTATTCACATATCACCTCACATTTTTCTCAAACTTTTACTAGTTGCACACACTACACAAGTTATTCTTTGCTAAATTGTGTACATGTTATTGTGTGTGTTTTTGGCCTGACCAACCGAGTTTGAATATTTCGGAAAATTGATGCAAAACATGTTTGCTTGTCTGATTGGTTGAGAGATAATATGGGAAAATCTTACTTTGAGAGATCTAGGTTAAAAAACATGGGTTTTTGGAAAACATCTCATCTCATACTCATGCATTCTTTTCATAAAATTTAATGCTTTGAGGAGTTTTTGAGCTAATTTGTTTCAATTTTCAAAAATTCAATTTTTCCAGATTTTCGATCGATCGAGTATGTTTTTCGATCGATCGAAAATGTTTTTAAAATCGCACTAAAGTCTCTGTGTGTTTCGATCGGTTCTCGATTGATACTGGATCAATCGAAGGATTTTCGACCGATCGAATCTATTTTTCGATCGATACTGGATCAATCGAAGGATTTTCGACCGATCGAATCTATTTTTCGATCGATCGAAAATCGGGCTGAGTGCTTTTTAAAAGGTTTTTATTTTCACGTGACTATTCACTTATCAAATCTTTTCAACACACTTTTTCTCCCTACCAACCGGTCAAGCCTATCTTTGGAGATTTTTGTCGTTTTCCTCTGATCTTTTTGCATTATCTCTCTCTCCCAAGGCCGGTAAGACATTTTTGCCCTCTCTTTTGATTTTATTTTAATGTTTCATGCATTATTTTCATGCATTTTAGGCTATTTTCGGCATTTTTGGTTTTGGTATTTTTGGGAGTGATTTTGGTTCTTTTTCTTTCAAATGAATCATGGGTTTTTGTGGGGACACCTTATTAAAGCACTACATATGTTTTAATTTGTTTGATTTAGTGCTTTGTGGAATTTTTAAATTTCTAGGGCTTGAAATTGGGGATTTTGGGGTTTTTGTTCAATTTGATTGAAATTGATGAAATGACTTGTTAGATTGATTAATTTGGTCATTAAATTAAGTTGTATGACTGCTGTGTTGATCAATTTATCAATTAATTGTGTTTTGAAAAATTGGGTTTTTCAAAATTGGGTATTTTTAATTTAAAACTCCTACTCAAGTCAATTTTGTTAATTTGGATTATATTTGAACTTGTCACTGCATTAGTTCATGCATCATTTGCATAATTAGTTCATGCATCATATAGATTGTGTTTTTCTATATTTTATGCTGTGCTAACTTGCAGTCTGCCCTTGGTTTTTGTTTTTGCTCCTCTTTCTTTTTTTTGTGTCTCTCGTTATTCCTTAGCACCATGCCTAGGAAAACTAGAGCCCATAGGACTTCTGACCCTTCACCTTCATTCGATAGTGAGTGGTTCCCTAGTGAGAAGAACCAAGAGACCTATGAGACCCTGAACCTTAGGCGTCATATCTGGGCTGAGCGTAAGGTCATACTAGATGAAGTAGATCCTGAGGTGAGACGAAACTTTGAGCGTCGTGGTTGGTTGTCTTTGCTCGATTTTGAGCATCCTCCTCCTGCCACCTTAATTAGAGAGTTCTATTCGAATCTCTCTATCCACGTCTATGATACCAACACCTTAGTTAAGGTTTGGTTACGAGGTGTAGAGTATCGAATTACCCCGTCAGTAGTGTCTGACGCTCTTGGGGTGCCCATTGTTGACCATCCCGTTTTTCCTTATGAAGAGTCTCCACCTCTTGATGACGTGTTGTCATACATCACTGGATCTTCAATCCAGTGGGGTTTTGATCCTCGGATCACTTCTGCTGAGCTTTTCGAGCTTCATTATCTTTTCTTTAGGATTGCTTGTCATTCCTTGTGGCCTATTTCTCATGTCCACACCATTCCACTTGAGCGATGTGTGTTTTTGTACGCACTTGTTACTGATGCTCCTATCAGTTTTTCTCATTTGTTCCTTCGTTCTTTGAACGAGGTTCATCGGTCTAGCTTTACGGCTCATGCGTTATTCTTTCCCGTTTTTATTCATAGGATTCTCATTTATCTTGGTTTAGGTGATTTTCCTGCTTCTAAGCCTGTACATGTTATTGCTCCTATAGGTGCTACCTTTTTTGAGGCAAAGGGCTGCTCAACTTTGAGCTAGCTCTAAGTGTCCTAGGGTAGAGCCTTTCGGTGTCACTCCACCCCCTTCTTCTTCTACAGATACTCCTACAGCTGGGACGTCGTCTGATCCTGCTGTTGTTGCTGCTGCTGATGTTCCTCAACCTTTTGATGATGTTTCTGACCTTCATTGGACTCTTGATACTGTCGTGACCGTTTAGGCGGCTCATGGTCAGCTTCTGGTGGACATCCTTGATGAGCTACGTGCGTTGCGAGCTGATTTGGCGAGTTTTCGTCATTCTCCTCCACCTCCTTTTGATGATGAGTGAGTGCCTTTTGGCAATTCGTCACAAAAAGGGGGAGTGCATTCTATTGTGTAGTTCATTCGTATCTAGGAGATTTTTGTGGAGATTTTCATTTTAGGGGGAGTTTTTGTATTTAGTAGTGATACTGCGAAGCTTATGGAGTTATTAGATTGTATCTAGGCGCTTCACTGTGTATTTACATTTTTGGCTCTTGTTAGGAGATATTTTTTTTTTTTGTTGAGATACATTTTGATGTATATGTTTCTTGTTTCACTATGCTACTCTGCTTATTGATTTATATTTATGATGTTATTCATGATATATGTCTTTATTTTGTGTCATGTGAAATCAAGAAGTTATTTTTATATACTTCCTATTTTTTTTTTCACACATGCGTTTATGTGTTTGTTAAGTGTTACAGGAATATACAGGTTGATTCAGTCATGCTGCTGTCTACTTTGCAACTGTTAGATAGTAGTTAGGTAGAATTGTTTAAGTGGCTTTTTATTTTGTAATGGGTTGTTTCAATTTGTAAACTTTGAGCTTTTTGTTGAGTCAGTGTTTTGTCACGGATTGCCAAAGGGGAAGATTGTTAAGTTCTAAGAGCTTAGAACAATTGGCAAATCGTGAGCACACAAGAACATACAAGTTGCAGAAAGAAGATTTTAAAATTTGCCTGATTCGACCGATCGAAAAACAGGCTTGATCGATCGAAAGTCGTATCTGCAGAATTTTAAGTTGGCCCAAACAGTAGTTCTAGCCCATTAAGGATTAGGGTTTCAAATCTACTTCTCCCACTATACAAAGGAAACCCTAAGCACGTTTTTACAAGGCTTTTTAGAGAGAGAAGAGTGTGCCTCTTTTGTATTTAGGGTTTTGTTCCTAAAACCTCTCTTATTACTTCTACCAGGGTTGTTCCTTGAAGAATCTCAAGATCCGGTATTGCTGAAGTTGCTACCTTCTCTAGTCATCAAAGGTGCTAATAATCTAAACCTTCAAGGGTGGTCTTGGAGTCACAAACAGGAGATTTTGTGTTGCTAAACCTTTGAGTGGGATCTCAAAGTCACAAACGTGGGTGTTTGTGTTTTGCAAAGATTAAAGAAAGAAGGAGTCCGTGGACCTCAAAGCTGTCACGTGGTCGTGGTAGTAAGTTTCCTACACTTGGGTAGCAATAGGATGTTAGTGGTCTAAGTCTTATTGTGTAAACTTCAATTCTTTCTAGTGGATTTGCTATTTTACCTTGAGGATAGCTAGGTTAAATCCTCCCCAGGTTTTTTTACCGGTTTGGTTTTCTTGAGTCATCATATCTTTGTGTTCTTTATTTTTCTGCTGCTTTACTTGATATATAGTTATTGTTTTAACCTATATCTGAATAATAAACCTAAGTATTCACTTGGTTAATTAATTAGGTTAAACAATTTAAGTTTACAGGGGTCTAAACGAATTGACATGTTTCATTATATTCATGCATTTATATGGATTCTTTGTACGCCCTTGATCATCATTGATCATCTTTATATTTCTCGGGTGAAGCTTTCTAGCTTCTTGTGCCCTTTTCCAATCATGATAAAAAGGGGGAGAATTTGTGGTTTCTTTTTAGGATTCTACATGTTAGGGGGAGAAATACATGCCTTTGTAAGGGGGAGATGTGTTTCATCTTGTTAAGGGGAGTGCTTACCTCCTTCTTCTTGTACACCGGTCTTATGACCATCATATTTGCATACATTGTGCTTATCTTTGATATATATGATGATGTATGTTTTTCTTCACTTGTCTCTACATGTGTTGTTTCTTTTCTATCTTTATACACATGTTTCTTATGTATGCAATCTTTTATTTCTGTTTCACACTAAGATGCCTTGATAAGTTTTGTTTAAAGTATTTTAGAAATACAGGTTGTTAAAGTTTACTTGCCATAAACTTTCTTCTTGCAAAGTTTTTCAAGAGTTTGTATTAGGATAGATTTTATTGTACTCAACAAGTGAGTATGAGTTGAGTGATTTATGACTTCTCTCGTATGTTCATTTGTTTGTTGTGGTTCTGTAACGGATTGCTAAAGGAGGAGATTCTTAGGACATATGTGATTTGATGTTACGAACATATGTCAATATTTATGTAATTGGCTAATCCCTTGACAAAACGCACTTTATTTGTAATTGGGTAGATCTAAGATGGATTTAGTACTTCAAGGAATAAGAGTTCAAGTCTAGTATAAAATCCATGCAAATCTGTCCAAGAAACAAGTGAAGAAGTGCTGATTCAAGAAGTGCTAATTCATTAAATCTTAATAGCTCCTCGATACCTCTCGACAGCTAGGCTATCTATTTCTGTTTCACACTAACATGCCTTGATGATTTTTGTTTAATGTGTTTCAGAAATATAGGTTGTCAAAGTCTTCATGCCATAAACTCTCTTCTTGCATATTTTTTCAATAGTTTGTGTTAGGATAGATTTTATTGAATTCAACAAGTGAGTATGAGTTGAGTGATTTATGACTTCTCTTGTATGTTCATTTGTTTGTTGTGGTTTTGTCATGGATTGCCAAAGGGGGAGATTATTAGGACATATGTGATTTGATGTTACGAACATATGTCAATAATTAATGTAATTGGCTAATCCCTTGACAAAACGTACTTTACTTGTACTTGGGTAAATCTAGGATGGATTTAGTACTTCAAGGAACAAGAGTTCAAGTCTAGTATTGAAGCCATGCAAATCTATCCAAGAAACAAGCGAAGAAGCGCTGATTTAAGAAGTGCTGATTCATTAAATCTCAATAGCTCCTTGATACCTCTCGACAGCCAGGCTATCTATTAAGACCTTTCAGCTTTTCTTTATCTCATTCTCGATAGCTACTTCAATTGATCGAGAAACCTTCTGGATACTCGATAGCTTGTAACAGGTCTCAACAAATATCTATCTATTGAGAATTACAAAAATTAGTTTTTTAGATCTGATTTTCGGCCCATGCTTTTGTATTTGTGTAGGGTTTCTTTTCTCACAATCCTAGACATATATAATGCTTATTTTAGAGGCCGTCACACAAGAGAATACAAGGAGAACACATGCAAAAAGTGATCGATGCTTTATTCTCTCTAAAAGAAGCTATTGCGTCTTTGCGCCTTAGGGTTTTTTAACCAAGTGCTTCTTGATCTTTATTGTTAATGAAGTGAAGAACTTTGTAGCCAATAATCTTCTTCAAGTTGGTCTGTTAGTCACGTATTGGAAGCCGTACATCTTTGATTAATCACGTACTGGGATTCGTGCAAAAAGGGGTGCCATTCATATAATGAAGAGTTTAAAGGTTCTAAAGCGGTAGAAGGTTTCTGCTGTAAGTTCATCTACAGGGATTATAGAGTCTAGGGATAAAGGTTTTGTACTAGATCTAAACCTTCTCTTTACTATAGTGGATTGCTTTTTGGGAAGGTTTCCCCCCAGGTTTTTTACCATGAAATTAGTTTGTTTTATTGGTTTTCTTGGGTCATCATATCTTGTCTTATTTACTTTTCCGCTGTGCATGATAATTGACTTGATATTGATGTTTGTTTGTTTTAACAAGTTTTATACATAATAAATCTAATTAATAACTTGGGTTTAAAACTTGTTAATTCTGTCAACTGAGGTCTAAATTTCCCAACAATAGTAATGATTTTTGATTTTCATAGACCAACATAAGCACTCCAAAAAACTATGGACTAAAATGGAAATTAGTCTAAAATGTAGAGACCAAAAGTGCATTTTGTCAATTTTGGAAAGACCTTTGTAGGGGTGATAGGCCCGGGAGTACATATATACGTATATACATTGGGCCAGGGGCCTAATCCGAGGACATTAAGTAGTCTGAGGATGGGTGAATACCTTCCTAAGAATCTGTGTTGGTAAGCGAGGAAGTGAAGTCTGATCATGCTCATCCAAGAAGGCGGTCTAAGGAGGAATGCTTCCTAGGCTGAGCAAAGCCGAGGTCAAAAGGTGCAATCTGACATCAAGAGCAACATTCCGGACGATTTCACTGATAAGGATAAGTATTAAGAAGGAACTGGACAGAGGGAGGCCATGAAATATCTAAAGGGAAAACTGCTACCACCGCATTAAATGCTCTGCAGCTAACTCTCTGGCCACATTAATGAAGAAGTGATACTTGAACAGTAATTTTCAGCCTTACAGCTACTCCCTAAAGACTTCAAGAAGGTGCTGATAGGACAGGAATCAACACCAGCAATCTAGTCTACACTTGGAAGGTAGAGATGAAGGATGAGGGTATTATAAAATAGAAAGAAGACCTTAAAGGGAAGGGATCGGAAAATAAAGAGAAAAACACTGTAGTAATCAAGAGTTGAATTTTGTAATCAAACTTGAGAAGAAATATATAAAAACGGATCTCCTCAATTTGTGCCGAGGACGATTTTCTTTAAATTAAACCAATCTAACTTCATTTTCTTGTCATCTAGATCCACTTTACTTGTAGTTAATCTCATTAAAGCCCAATTTTCCAACCCACTCTCTACAAATTCATTGTATTGGGCTTTTTGGGCCTAAACCAAGGAAATCAATACCGTACTGGAGGCTGTACCTGTTTGGCCACCGGTACGATATATTTCGGGTACCGGTCAATACCGATGTACCGTTTCGGGTTTATCGTTATTTTTTATATTTAATACACACACACACACACACACACACACACACAAAATCTCTATTTACCAGAAAACATTACCTCCTATTTACAATAAAACATTACTTCAATTGTTCATTGCATACAAAGAAAAAAAAACACAATATAAAAAACAAAAAATTTAATTGTTCATTGCGTACAAAGAAAATAAATAATACAAATAATTAAGTTAACACAAACTACATAGGATCATCTATTCCCATCCATCAAAAGGATCTACTTCAGGACCATAATATATATGAATATTACTATCCTGCCCTTAAAAAATTGCCACAATTACCAAAAAAAAAAAAAAAAAAAAAACACAGCATTTTGTGTTTCGGTCCGGTACGGCCGGTACGAGGCTGGTACGGCTGGAATTCGAATGGCCGGTATTTTTTCTAGTACGAAATAGGGGGGTATATGTACCAGTACGAGGCCGGTACGGTATGT
Organism: Lithocarpus polystachyus; assembly: GCA_033629205.1. Classification (NCBI taxonomy): domain Eukaryota; kingdom Viridiplantae; phylum Streptophyta; class Magnoliopsida; order Fagales; family Fagaceae; genus Lithocarpus; species Lithocarpus polystachyus. The sequence continues at coordinate 7,078,014 of CM066163.1, read as the reverse complement.
ACCGGCCAGTACGGGCTGGTACGGTACGGTATCGACTTCCCTGGCCTAAACCCATCTATCCCTTGGGCTAGGGATTCCAATTGTGTCCTTACAACCCTTTTTTTTTTTTTTTTAATTCAAGATAGAATTTCTACTCTAGCCTAATCTAAGTGTATATGTGTGTGAAGCTCCCTTCTAGAGACTTAAACCTCGACCCTTGCCCCCCACAAGCATTTATACTTATGGACTAAGGGTGCGCAGTGAAAAGACTAATTTTTGTTGGAGTATTTGGGTTGTATTTTAAATATTTGTTGTAGTGCTTAGGCTAAATTTTATTTCATTACAAGGCCAAGAATTATGTTGGGGGCAAGGAAAATTTTTTTTTGGGTCAAGGGGGTTTAGGAAAAATTTTGCTGGGTCAAATCCTAATTTTTAAAATTTTATACGTAGTATACTCAGGTCCAATAATAGCTCCATCTCTGTGTGTAAATATATATATATATATATATATTTTGTAAAGTAGAATTACATCAAATCAATTTGAACAGCATGTGAGATACATCATATATTCAAGAATGTCTTCTAAGTTCTATCCACGCCACTTCATACTCTACAAATTGTGGATGCATGTCTTGCAAAAATGTGAGTGATAGTATTTGAGTGCATTTTGTTGAATCTTTATTTGTTGAATGAACTCTTTAAAAGAAGTACTAAAAATTTTATTTAAAAAAAAAGTAGTTTTTGATATAGAAGTATAGAACCTCAAAATAAGCTTTAAACAAATTATTAAAAAATTTTTTTTTTTTAAAACTCATAAAACTAACTTGTTCTTTTGGTTAAAATATTTTTTTTATAATCTCTTTTTGTTAAAATATCGTTTCTATTCTACTCCTTTTATTTTATTTTTTACCGTTCTTTAAACAGACTTTCTTAGACCAAGAGTGCTTTGTTAGATTGTATACACAATGCAAGCTTCAATTCCTTTAATTACTGAAGGTTCATGGATAAATTATTAGTGCCATTTAAGGAGTGAGAGTGAAATCTTACTATAAATTTCTACTCTTTATCACAACGGATAATTAAGCAAACTGAGCATCTTTGTTAGGACATATGTGATTCAATGTTAGGAACATATGTCAACATTTTATGTAATTGACTAATCCTTTGATAAAATGCACTTTACTTGTAATTGGGTAGATCTAAGATGTGTTTAATGCTTCAAGGAACAAGGTTTCAAGTTAAAGTGTTAAATTCATGCAAGTCTGTCCAAGAAACAAGTGAGAAAGTGCTGCATTTTAAAGCTAGACAGCTAGCATCTATCAAGGTTTAAAAGCTGCTGAAGCCCGTGGCTTGATAGCTAGCTCGATAGATGGCTATCTATCGAGGTTTATGAAATTCAATTTTTCAAAGTTGATTTCAATTCAATCCGTGGATATATGTTTGGGCTTTCTTTTCTCACAATCCTAGACATATATAAGGATTTTTTTTAAGAGCCATAACAGGCAACACAGTTGCCCAAGTTTATGCAAATTGTGACCGAAGACAGAGTTTGCCCTAGTTCATCTTTCTCTTGGAAAAGCTACTGTGTTTGTACACCGTAGAGTTTTGTGACCAAGCAACTTCGTGATCTTCATTGTTTAGATGAACTGAAGAAAGATGAACTAAGCAACTTCGTGATCTTCATTGTTAAGAGCCATAACAGGCAACACAGTTGCCCAAGTTTATGCAAATTGTGACCGAAGACAGAGTTTGCCCTAGTTCATCTTTCTCTTGGAAAAGCTACTGTGTTTGTACACCGTAGAGTTTTGTGACCAAGCAACTTCGTGATCTTCATTGTTTAGATGAACTGAAGAACTTTGCAGCCAACATCCTTTTTAAGTTGGTGATTAAGTCGCGTACTGGGATCCGCCCAATTGGTTAGTCACGTACTGGGAGCCGTGCAATAAAAAGAGAGATTGTCACTACAAAACAAGTCCAATTGGGTATTGGGATAAGGATTCAACTGTAGGTTGGTATAAGGTACTGAGATTCCTTTACTTGTAACCTCTTGTTGTGGTAATAGTAAATTCACGGGAGTGGTGACCATAAAATCACCGGGTGAGGTTTTTGCCGTGTAGGTTTTTTCCATTCGTAAACAAATCACCGTGTCAATTTAATTTCCACTGTATTTAGTTTAATTGGTGATTTTTTTGTGCTGCCATGCATTTTGTATGTTAATTTGATTAATTAATAAAATTAGTTAATTTGATTAATTAATAAAATTAGTTAATTAATCAATTAATTCAGCACAAATGGTCAATACATTTTTGGCCTATCAAGTGGTATCAGAGCAAACACACTTTGATTAGGGTTAATCTTAGCTGTGTGATTCATTGACCCCTGTTTGTCATGGATAGAGGAAAATCTCTTATTATATCTCCTTTATTTGATGGCACTAATTATGCATACTGGAAAGTACGCATGATAGATTTCTTGCAATCTTTAGATGAGAAAGTGTGGCAAGCTATGGAGATAGGCTAGACCAAGCCTACGGAAGCGCCGACCGAATAGGATGATGTTAAGATTAAGGCGGCAAACTTTAACAGCAGGGCATTGAATGCCTCTATTCAGTATAGTCATGAATGAGGAATTCAAGAAGAGATTAAGATGGAGGAGGATGAGTCATTTAATGAGTTCTATGCCAATCTCAAGGACATAGTGAACTTAGCCTTTAATATTGGGGAAACCATTCCTGAACCCAAGATTGTGAGAAAGGTGTTTAGATCTCAACCCGAGAGATTCCATGCCAAGATTACTGCGATTGAGGAATCAAAGGATATAGACAAAATTCCTTTGACAGAGCTGGTTGGCAATCTACAGACCTTTTAGTTAGGTTTGTCTAGGATCGGGAAATCGAGCAAGAATAAGAGCATGGCACTGAAGGTCAAGAGCAGTGACACAGATGAGTCTTCCGACGATGAAGATTTTAAAATGAAGCCTTACATCACCTGGCAATTTAAGAAGTTCATGAAGAATTCCAATGCAAAGGGTTTCGACAAAGACCATAGACAATTAAGTTCTTCTCAGTTCAAGAGCCAAGACAAAGGGAAGAAGGATTCTAGAGATGATGGTCAGTACATTGTTCCCTTAGGACCCAAGTGTTTCGAGTGTCAAGGCTTTGGACACATGAAACAAGAGTGCCCCACATATCTCAAGACCATTAGGAAAAGCAAGGCACTTGCTGCAACTCTGAGTGACACCGAACTTGAGGATGATTCCGACAATGAGGATGACAGAATCTTAAATGTCTTCACTGCCACTATCAATCCTACTAAAGGGATTGTTGAAGATGTGGATGAAGAAGAGGAATTGGTGGAGTCTAAGTTTGAGAAGATGGATGAACAAGATGACATCCACACAGCCTATGCAAATTTATACAAGGTCTTAGAAAAACATGAGAAGTTGTATAGGTTGGCCACCAAGAAACTTAGTGATATGGAGCTTGAGCGAGAAGAAATCTCCACAAAGTTTGATGAAGTCAATCAGACTATTGGAGCACTGAGGTTTGAGAATAATTTCTTGGTTGAGAAGACCAAGAAGCTTGAGGCAGAACTGTTCCAAGTCAGAGCTTAGCTGGAAAGGACTTCAAGCGCTAAGCTCAATGAGATGCTCAGCCTTCAGAAATTTGCTTCCGACAGAACCAGTTTAGGGTATAATTTCTCCTCTTCTAGTATTGCTTCTTGTTAGGATATATGTGTTTCACATGTTAGGAACATATGTCACTGTTTGATGTAACAGGATAATCCTTTGACAAAACGCACTTTACTTGTAATTGGGTAGATCTAGGATGTGTTTAATATTTCAAGAAACATTATTTCAAGATCAACTGTTAAAGACATGTAAGTCTGTCCAAGAATCAAGTGTGAAAGTGCTGCTCATTAAAGCTCGACAGTTAGCATCTATGGAGACTCAGAGCTGTCTGAATCTCGTGGCTCGACAGCAGCTCGACAAATAGGGCATCTGTCGAGGTTTATGAAATTTAGACTTTTTGTTCTAATTTTCATCTAATCCGTGAATGTATGTTTAGGCTTTCTTTTCTCACAACCCTAAACATATATAAGGATTGTTCTATGGGCCGTCAAAGGTTGCGCGCATGTGTAGAAAAGTTGTTGATACAAATTGTGATTAGAGATAGAGTTTTCCCTAGTTCATCTCTCTCTTGAAGAAGCTGCTGTGTTTGTAAACAATAGGGTTTTGTAACCAAGCAACTTCATGATCTTCATCGTCTGGATGAACTGAAGAATTTTGCAACCAACATCCTTCTCTAGTTGGTAAACCAAGTCACGTACTGGGATCCACGCAATTGGTTAGTCACATACTAGGAGCCATACAACAAAAGGAGAGATTGTCACTACAGAACAAGTCCAATTGGGTATTGAGGTAAATGTTCAACTGTAGGCTGGTATAAGGTACTGTGATTCCTTTACTTGTAACCGTTTGTTTTGATAATAATAGATTCTCGGGAGTGGTGATCTTAAAATCACTCGGTGGAGTTTTGCATCGGTGGTTTTCCTCATTCGTAAACAAATCACCCGTGTCAAATTTAATTTCCGCTGAATTTAGTTATTGGTGATTTGTTTGTGCTACCACGCACTTTGCATGTTAATTTGATTAATTAATAAACTTGGCAAATTAGTCAATTAATTTATCACAAGGGGTCAATACGTTTTTGGCTTGTCACTTCTGCTAGAACTACTATTTTCGTTTCTCCTGCTAATAATGTTGAAATTGAGAACAATGAAGTTAAAAATGAATTAGCTAGTGAGAACAAAGATAAGGGTAAGTTTATCTTAGGAGCACCCCCTAAACTTGTTAAGAATGAGACAAAAATCCATAGTGCTAAGAAAGGTAATGCTCAAAAGCCTAAACAAAAGAAGCAGCATCTCTGTCATCACTGTGGTGCAGTTGGACATACTCGACCTAATTGCTATAAGTGGTTAGCCACTCAACAGAGCAACATCATAATCGTGTTGGTAAACCAAAATCAGTTTCCATCCTCTTTTGCTCCTCTTGGAGATTTTCTCAAAGCCTTCATGTTCCTTTTGAACTTGAACAGTTTCAATTCTTCCCCCTCACCGCTTGTTCAAGGGTTAGTGCAAAGGAAATATTCTTCCAAAGTGTGGAAGGAAAAAGGCTCGAAGTGATTATGTCACTTTTCTCTCTTCCTCTTTGTTTTTGATTGCATTACTTGGGTGTTTTGCTTTAGTGTATTGAGTCAGTCTAGTTTTATGCATTGCTTTGTTTTGTTTAACATGTTTTTGTTGTTTATTTTTCAGTTTTGTTTCATTTTGTTTTTCATAAAAAAAAAAAAGTTAAAAAAATACAAAAATAGTGTATGTGGACATTGGTACTTGTGTGCCTTAGATGGCCATTGAAACAAAGTTTTTTAAACTTTGTATCTTTTGTAACTTAGATGAGCATCTCTATGCACAACTAAGCAAGTGAGCTTTGTGGCTCGTGTTTGTAATGAGTAAGATTAAGTAATCTCTAGTACTTAACACTCTTATTACTCTTTTTGACGAGAAGGACTAGAAAATCCTAAGAGAAAGGCATATATAATCATCTCACCACTGTTGCCTGCCAATCGTGAAATGATATTTGTATGCTTCGGCATAGCAAAAGTGCAATGTCATACGCTTAACAAAATTGGTATTTCTTTTCTCTCTTTTATATGCCTATGCATGATATGCTTAATAAAAGAAAAATATGCAAAGAAATAAAAGCAAAAAGATCAAAATGCTTTAAATATGATTGCAAGTGTGTATTCTAGGAGATGTGGGAGTTATAGGATGTACCTTGAAGGTGATAGTCCCCATCTAACAGTTATGATTGTGTGTGAGTGTGAGTTAAAGTGGTTTTCTCATATCTCAAATCATCATAACATGTTGACATTTATGTAATCTTGTGATGTTTTCACACACAACACGCAATATTCTTTGCAAATTTTGATACATGTGCAGGTACAATGTGATTTGGCCATCACAAGGAATACGTGTGTTAGTGTGTGCTTACTAAATTTTCTTAACTTGTTCTTAAAATATAAAATTGGTTAGACGTGTTGTGTGTGTGTGTGTGTGTGTTGGATCTATGTGCTTTTCATTTTTTATTGTTGATAGATGATTTTGAGAGCTTGAAATGCTGTTTGGATCCTTGTTTGTGTAGCATGTTTGATTGCATTCATATCTGTGTTTTTCTCTTCCGTGAAAAACATTTTTTAAGCAATCTCGATAGCTTCTCGATAGCTCTCGATAGCTAGGCTATCTATTGAGACCCTTCAGCTGATGTTTATCGTAATCTCAATAGCTCTCGATAGCTGCTTCGATCCACCGAGAAACTTTCTGGATGCTCGATAGCTTCTTGATAGCTACCTCGATACATCGAGCTTAATTGTGTTGAAATCCTCTCATTAGATCCTCGATAGCTAGTTCGACAGCTGAAACTCACCTTTTTAAAGTTCGATAGCTCTCGATCAATCGAGCATTATGAGATTCTATATATACACATCTTGCGATTTCAGATCTACTATTCTCGATCTCTCTCGACAGATTGCAATCTTTTGACCTCCTAAACACACTTCTCTCCTTCTAAACTTCATTCCTAGGAGATTTTCGATTTAAAGATCACTTTCTTCCATCTGGTATGATCTTTATCTCTCATTCTTCCTACATTTTATGCATTTAGGTATAGGTTTTAGGTTTTAGAAAATTTTTGGGATCTTTCAAAATTGGTGAAGTTTTTGTTCAATTTTTAGGATGGGTGTTGCTTAAATGAGGTTAAAACTTCATTCATTGCATCACATGTGCATTAAAACAAAGTTTCATGCATTTTAGATGTGTGTTTACCTTGTTGCTATGTTGTGTGCTAGTAGGTTTGGATTGGGCTGAGCCCATGATGCATTTAATTTTGCATATTCATGTATATGTACCTTCAAGTTTCTCTCTATATATTGTATCTTGTTGGTGCTTTTCTAATTGTCTCTCTCTCTCTCCCTCTTTCTCTCTTCCTTCATGGCACCCAAACGCAATTCCACTCCGTCTGAACCCTTTTCGTTCTGGGACATCTTCTTCTGCCCCTACTCCATCACACGTACGGTTCCGTGATGAGAAAGCTTGTAAGGACTTCTTGGAAAACTTCTCTCGATGAGGCATTCATTTAGAACGGCAAGTCATCCTATCAAATTCTTTCGATACCGACCTGCCCACTGTCATCCACAGTCGGGGTTGGGAGTCACTATGTGATGTCCCGGTCACTTGCCCTTCCGTGATCATACAAGAGTTTTACTCCAATATGCACGGATTTGATACTTTTGTACCTCAATTCTTCTCTCGCGTTCAAGGTACGCGCATCGTAGTTACTCCGGAGATTGTCTCTGAGGTACTACATGTCCCTAGGGTAGATCATCCTGACTACCTTGGCAATGAGCGTCTGAGGACAGTGTCCAAAGACGAACTCTCATCTCGCTTCTATGAGATATCTTCATCTTGGGGAGACCGTCAAAACACTCCTTGCTCGGCCTTTGCTAAAGGTCCGAGGTTCCTGAACATGGTGATGACATTCATTCTCCATCCATTGTCTCACTATAACACTATCACAGAGCCTCGTACTTGGTTTCTGTTATCCCTCCTTAAGTATATTTCCATTGACTTCCTTTCTCACATCATCTTATCCTTTATATATGTCTATAGGGATACGGCGACCCATGATAAGCTCATTTTTCCTTCAGCTATCATGTGGATTCTTTGCCATTTTTCTGTCTCTTTTCCTCTGTTCGATCCTTTCCCGGTTATGTGTGCCATTGATGCCGCTACCATGAAGTGGAGTGATGCTCAAATTCGCTCGAGGCAAACACCGACAGAGATGGCGGCCCCTCCAGCTTCTACCACTCCATCCACCTCCGCTCCTTTGTCTTCTGCGGGTGGAGTGACTCTTGAGGCCATCATGGCACAACTTGTACACATGGATGCTCGCCTTAACGCACTGAGTGATAAGTTATGTTAGGTGAACACTTGTGTTGGTCGTATCGTACTACGACAGGCTGTCCTGGGTGGTTTCATGGTTGCTTCTTCTCCTTTTCCACCGGCCTCTGAGGATAAGAGTGACGATGGCTCCGGCAATGATGATGCTGATGAAGACGCTGGTGCTAGCTCTTCCACTGGTGATGATATGTCTACTTGATGTACTTACCCTTTGTAACTCGTGACAAAAAGGGGGAGTAGTTTTGAGATGAGAGTAGTCATACACAAAGGGGGAATGTCCATAGTTTTTGAGGGATGGATTTTTGTTAAGGGGAGTGTCCTAGTTAGGGGTGTGCATGGGTCAGGTTGGGTTAGGTTGAGGGGATTTTTTCAACCCACCATGGTGGGTCAAAAAAAATTCAACCCAACCCATATGGGTCAGGTTGAACCCATGGGTTGGACAAATTTTTTTTATTATTATTATGAAATTGAGTACAAAAAAAATATAAATATAAATATATCAAAAAAACCCAAAGTTTAGTATCAATGTAACTCCTTAAAGGCAAACAACACTAATGACTAAACAACAATAGTAATTTACTAAGGTTTGTGTGAACTAATTGGCTTTTATATAGGATAGGAAGAGCTAGTTATTTTAAAAAGTTTATTAATTATGTAATATATTTTAAATATATATATATATTAAATATATGGGTGGGTTGGGTTAGGTTTGGCAGGTTTGAAATTTTATGACCCAAACCCAACCCGACCCACTATCAAAAAATTTTTTGTAACCCAACCCAACCCACCAAGGCCTAAAAACCGACCCAACCCGGTGGGTTGAGTTGGGTCGGGTAGGTTTTGGCGAGTTGGCGAGTTAGTTACACACCCCTAGTCCTAGTTTTTGAGGAATGTAGTGAGGACTTTATGTATCTTTTTCTTTTCTTTCTATTTTTAGATACATTGTTCATGTACTTTAGATCTTGTGATCATATTGTGATAGCAAACCTTGTACTTATGTTGATATATATACATTTGGGGTTGTTATTATAGTTCTTTCACCTATCTCTCCATGTGGTGTTTCTTTTCTCTCTTTATACACATGTTTCTTATTTATTGTATGCAATCTTTTATTTCTATTTCACACTAAGATGCCTTGATGAGTTTTGTTTAAAGTGTTTCAGAAATACAGGTTGTCAAAGTCTACTTGCCATAAACTCTCTTCTTGCAAAGTTTTTCAAGAGTTTGTGTTAGAATAGATTTTATTGTATTCAACAAATGAGTATGAGCTGAGTGATTTATGACTTCTCTCATATGTTCATTTTTTTTTTTTGTGGTTTTGTCACGGACTACCAAAGGGGGAGATTGTTATAACATATGTGATTCAATGTTAGGAACATATGTCAACATTTTATGTAATTGGCTAATCCTTTGACAAAACGTACTTTACTTGTAATTGGGGAGATTTAGGATGTGTTTAATGCTTCAAGGAACAAGGTTTCAAGTTCAAGTGTTAAAGCCATGCAAGTCTGTCCAAGAAACAAGTGAGAAAGTGCTGCATTTTAAAGCTTGACAGCTAGTTCAACAGCTAGCATCTATCGAGGTTTAAAAGCTGCTGAAGCCCGTGACTCGACAGCTAGCTCGATAGATGGCTATCTATCGAGGTTTATGAAATTCAGTTTTTTAAAGCTGATTTCAGTTCAATCCATGGATATATGTTTGGGCTTACTTTTTTCACAACCCTAGGCATATATAAGGATTGTTTTAAGGGCCATCACAGGTAACACAATTGCCCAAGTTTATGCAAATTGTGACCGGAAACGGAGTTTGTCCTAGTTCATCTTTCTCTTGAAGAAGCTGCTATGTTTATAGACCATAGGGTTTTGTGACCAAGCAATTTCGTGATCTTCATCTTCTGGATGAACTGAAAAGCTTTGCAGCCAACATCCTTCTTAAGTTGGTAATTAAGTCGCATATTGGGATTTGTGCAATTGGTTAGTCACGTACTGGGAGCCGTGCAATTAAAGGAGAGATTGTCATGACAGAACAAGTCCAATTGGACATTGGGGTAAGGATTCAACTGTAGGTTGGTATAAAGCACTAGGATTCCTTTACTTGTAACCGCTTGTTGTGATAATAATGAATTCTCGGGAGTGATGACCTTAAAATCACTCGGTGGGGTTTTTGCCGTGTAGGTTTTCCTCATTCGTAAACAAATCACTGTGTCAATTTAATTTTTGCTGCATTTAGTTTAATTGGTGATTTGTTTGTACTGCCACGCATTTTGTATGTTAATTTGATTAATTAATAAACTTGGCTAATTAATCAATTAATTCATTACAAGAGGTCAATACATTTTTGGCCTATCAATCTCTATCCAAAAAAAAAAAAAACAAAAAAAAAAAAAAAACAAACAAACAAACTGAGTGAGCATATTCTACAAACCAGCAAATATTATGCAAAGGAAAGTAGCTAGAAAAATACCGAGACAACATTTCATCAAATCAAATTGCAATACTCCGAAGATCTTGATGTGAATTGTATATTCCACAAGCGAACTTTATTCAAAAAGATTTGATGGTAACATTGGCGGCCCTACGTAGAGTCTTGGGTGGTCAAAGGACTAACCTAACTTGGAAAAAAATTAATTATTATATATAAATTTAAAAAATTTATGATTTTTTATACTTAAAAAATCTTTGGGACCACCCTAAATTTTTTTAAACTCAACATAATTACACTTTGGACAAAATTTAGCAACAAATTTAGTTGTAGATTAAGACTACAACTCCACTTAATATTTTTTTTTTATTGGATGTGAATTTTGGCAAATCCACCATTGGATTACATTTTTTTCTTTAATCCTTCATACTTGCAAAATTTCAAAAAAATCAAATATCAATAGTTATGTCATTACTCAAATATTTAAATTTTGAATTTTTGTTATCTAAAATTATACATAAAAAATAAGTTTATAGATTAAATAGTAGATAATTTCTGATTGACATAAAATTTAACATGTGTTTTAAGGACATAAAGAACATTCAATTTAACATTTAAATATTCAAAATATATAACCGTGTTAATTTGTTTAGTGAGAGTTGTAGTCTTAGGCTATAGCTTAGTTTGTAGTAAAACTTTTTTTAAACTTTGATCATCTTAACAATATATTAAGTCCTTACAAACAAAAAGAAAAAAAATCCAAGAAAATTTTTATGGAACTAAAATTTTGAAAAAGATGTAATTTGCAGCATTAATAATGAGATTATTGTGCAAAGATTTCAAAATAAGAAAATTTAAAAAGGAAATTGTAAGACTTTATGCCTTTGTGTGTGTATGTGTTTTTTTTTTTTAATGGTCAATATATGAAGTTCTATTTTTATTAAATTTTGTATACTTTAAGTTTCTTAATGATCACCCTGAAAAATATTCCTAGAGCTGCCGCTAGATGGCAAGCGTGGTTTCACATCTAAGTGGGGTGGATTTGATGTTTGTTAATCCAAAGGTGGCAGTCATATCAACTGGTGCATTTGATGGGGTTGAGATTTCAAATGCTTGTATGAGACTAGCCCGAGTTAAGTGCAACATTTGAAGGCCAAAAGATATCCCCAGGCAAGCTCTTCTACCACTACCAAAGGGTATGAGCTCAAAATTTTGACCCCTCACATCAACGTCTTTGTGAGTAGTGAGAAATCTCTCTGGCTTGTACTCTAATGGGTCAGACCACACACTAGGGTCTGTCTGGATCTTCCACAAATTGACCACCAGACGTGTGCCTTTTGTGACACTATCTTATTCTAATGAATCATCGTGATATTTGACCAAAGACTATGAAATCCGAAATCTTAAGGATATATGACTGTGAGATATGAGTCATATGACTGCCTGTCTTCCTCTGTTACGTGTCTTTTTAGACTTTTTTTTTTTTTCACAAAGACGGGAAAAGATTTAGGGGTTTTCTTAGTATAAAAAACTTGGACAAATTTCCCAAGTGGCTTAATTCTTTTTACTATTTTTTTCTATATATAAAGTAGTGGTTTTATTCTTATGACAAAAAGAGCGTAGTTAGAGAACGCTCAAAGTAAAGGGTTTTCTTGGCTTATTTGCAAGTTATCTAACTTGAGGTACATAAGGTGCGAATACAAATGGTTTTATTTTCTTTTTAGAATAAGGAGTAAGAATAAGTACCTAAATCATATCTAATTGAATATTTTTTTTTTTTTTTGGAGAAAACAGTTATTATTAAGCTAAACCAGAAAAATCAGAAAGGAGTACATCCTCTAAATCACTAGGTAGTTCTTCTACCCATATATCAAAATCTACGGATAAAACCGCTCTCCTAGTTAAAGCATGAGCCAACTTATTACCCTCTCTTCTAACATGCTGAAAATGACAAGCCTGCAAAGAAGCCCCTTGATAGTGCGCATCCTCAATAACAATCCCATACAAAGTATTGCACCGCTCCCTAGCTTTTAAAGCCTGAACCACCTTCAAACAATCACCCTCCACTACTACCTTGAAGACACTCAACTCTTTAGCAAATACAACAACTCTAAGTGCAGCCAAAGCTTCAGTTGTTTCCACGGAATGAGGCAACCCAATTTTCTGACTTAAGGCAGCGATAACATGACTAGTGCAGTTCCTTATCACAACCCCCAGACTTGCATAACCCATCAAATCAAAAATGGCAGCATCATAACTGACTTTATAAAAGTCATCTTCAGGCAGAACCCAACGAGCAGGAGGGCTTCTAGTTCTCGCCCTAACTTCCTGTTTATTAGCATCAAAAAATTCAACTACTAGAGCCTTTGCTCTTTCACCAATTTCATGTAGAGGCCACACAGATTGACTCATCCACAAACGGTTGCGTCTCTGCCATAAGCACAGCGCCATTGTAGAGAATAAAGCCACATGATGCATCAACCCTTTGCGCAACACTCCTCCAAAAGAACAAAGAAACTTCGAAAGCCTTTTCTATAGTATGAGACAAATTTATATCCGACTTCCACACCACTTGAGCATGCTCACACAGCCACAAACTATGCAATATAGTCTCTTGAAAATCCCGACACAGCTCATAAGTATCTTCAACTGGCAGGTGCCAAGCTTTCAATCTCTGTTTTTTTGGCAAAGAATCTCTAGCAGTGCGCCATATAAAATGGCGAATCCTATTTGGAGTTCGAATCTTCAAATGCCCTTCCAAACTTGTTGAAATTCCTCCGGAGATGAAGTACTTGGTTCTTGGTAACTCACTTCATTCATCAACATACGGTAAGCACACCTTACACTGTAGTTACCATCAGGAGCTAAAGGCCAGATCAACAGATCTTCAACCCGCCCTTCACTAACAGGAATAACCTTTATCAGTTTAGCTTCCCACAGCAAGAAGGTGTTGGGGTTTCTGCCCTAAAATCTAATTTATTGGCATGTCATAAATAATTAAATTGTTTAATTATATGAGACTATCTATAAATGAACTAATGGGATATTATTTTAATCCATGAGATGCATAGTATGCGATTTATGTGAAAAGTCACAGAAGATATAAATTGCAAGTTCTTTGTAAACTCAAAATGTAGTTCGTAGTTGGTGATGAAATTGGGCGTTTCATCTGCGAAGACTATAACATGTCAACTAAGATGATTTGTCTTGATCATGGAAATGGAGATTTCTAGTTGATATGTTGATATGTTTTAAGAGTTAAGACATATTGAACTGGAACGTTGTGAGATTTATTATTCTCCTAACGACTGTCAAATAAATAATAAATCTCACGACTTCTATTTACATCAACTCTAAATCCTGAGAGAATAATGGACCTGATCATGAGATGTAGGTTGCTTTGATATATCAGGAGTGAGATCTATAAGTTACGGTCAAAACCTCAGTATGTTGGGCAGCCACATTTAGTGTTGATGGAACATATATTCTCAAGATGAAATTCATAATCTCTTAACGGAGATATAAAATATTCCCTTGAGATAAGTTTAATGGGATTGGTTATTCAGAGAGTTGGGCCCAACCACTTTAGTAAGGAGTTACTAAAGTATATATTTATGGAATTGGATTTCATAAATATATGATGAATAACATTAAGGATTAAATCGGGTACTCAAGTATTAAGATGTAGTAATCTTCAAATTGGCAGTCTATATTCATGACTTTGTATTACTACGAATATTTTAATGAAAGGGTTGCATGTATAATAAAGTCTTGGGATTTAATTTATTAATAAGGCCTAAAGTGCAATTATATTCATATAGTGGTATTGAATATAATTAATGGTAACTTTGGACTTGTCAAGAGTTGACAGAAAAGCCCAAGACCCATTGGAGCTAGAGTCTTATTTGTTCCCTTTTGGTCCCACTCCAAGCCACACAGTAGAGCCCAATTGGAATGGCCCAAAAAGCTAGCCCAATTAGATAATCAGTTGTATATAAAGAGAGAAACAAACAGAATTTTAGATGTCTTTTCATAAATCCTTTTATGAGTCTTTTCATAAGTTTTTATCATCAAGATTACACAAGGAATGACATGGTTTGTATGTGAGTGTTGGACACTCTCTTATTCTCTCGTTGGAAACTGATTGAGAGACCACACATCTTGGGCATTAAGTGGAATTGGAGTGAAGATTGAAAGTCTTCCCAAGAACTTCTGATTTTCGGTTTTGAATTTCACCACACCAAGGTACGCTTTCTTGTTCTTAAATTTTGAAACTTTCATAGTGCATGTTATCAATTGCGAATGAAGTAGATCCGTTAATTTTCTGCTGCGTATGTTTTGTACATGATACGAACATGTATTTTCCCAACAATTGGTATCAGAGCGGTCTTCAATTCGAATCTGAATAACATGTTTTGTGAGTTTTAGAATTAGAGATAATAGTTTCATGATGTTAGAAAGTTATATATGCATTTAATTTTCTGCATGGGTGTTGAAACTATGATTTGATAAAAACTAATATTGATGCTATGATGTTGTTTAAATCTGAATTTAAGTATGTTAAATTTATCTTTAAGGCTATAGCATCAATGGAATTCAATTTTGATATCAAATTCTGCATATTATGTTCATATGATGGTTTTTTGTTCATGAAAAATCATTGAAAACTGTTTGCAAATGCTCTGAAAAAACTAAAAACACGGGTTTTTCGCGGGTTATCTTCCCACGAAGTTACTCTCGAAAAATGATTCTGAAGACAAAAATTTTTCGCGAGTAAGCTTTACTAGCAAAACAGTCGTGAGACAGTAGCGAAAGTTTCTGTCTGATTTTTTTTGTTTTCAATTTTTTTGCTTAAATCGTTTTCGCAGGAAGTGCTTAGTCGCGAGATACCCGTGAGACAGTAACGCCTTTTTCGCAGGAAGAGTTTAGTCGCGAGATTCTCGCGAAAATACATTTGAAGGGAATTTTGTATATTTTCTAAATGTTTTCAAATGTATAAAGTGTAAGGAAATGTGTGATGAGATTACACATGGTTCTAACTAAAAGACCTAATGAGATCAAGACATTAGTTAAATAGAACTCTTAGTCCTAAATGGTTTAGGACTTATCTTTTAAGAAACATTCTAATGAGATTGGAATTTTTGTATGATTAAAAGTCCTTAATTTATTTTAATTAGAAGTTTTAATGAGATTAAAGCTTAATTAAAAGATATATATGTTTTCTAATGAGATTAGAACTTTTATTTAGTAAATTAAGGATAGAGTTCTATATAACTAATTTTTGATCTATTAGAGTTTAAGGAATCCTAAATAGTTTAGGACTTCCATTTTAGTTAGCAATTCTAATTAGATTAGAGTTTTCAACAAATGCAAGGTTATTAGTTGTGATTGGATCACAATTATTTAAAGAAAAACCCAAATAATGAGTGGGAGTGCTGAAATAATTCTTTTGTTCAGTTTATTGTAATGTGAATAGATACCTTGTCTTGACTTCGAGTCTTGTATTCCATGCAGAGGGTATTTACTTCACGGATTACAAGGATAAACTTCTTTGTGATTGCGTGAATGTTCGTTACGCTAAAGTGACGTGACTTACTTACATCACATTGAATTTAAAAAATTAAACACATTTGATTTGTAGGGTTAAAATTGTGATTAGATCACAATGATTTCATGACAATCCACTTGTTTTAAAATTTCTAGTGAGAGAGAGATACAAGGGTTGGATCTCACAGCCTCTATTGCCGGTTTATAGTAGTGTGATTACGCACCTTGCCTTGGCGTATATGCCTTGCTCCCTTCGGAGGGTGTTTAATTCATGGTACTACAGGTTAAACTTCTTAATGATGGATGAAGTGTGTTTTTACATTGAGAACGACCACGCTTCCGTGGAGTTACTCGGTGATTCACATTGATTCTAGGCAATGGTGTACACTAGACTAAGTGTAATGTTAACCTCCCTTCGGAGCTATGTCATTATTACTTAGAGGCTAAAGAAATAGCGGCAAATTATTTTTGTTTGGTAAGAGTTACCATGATCGCATTAATAATGAGAATATTTCTCGCCTAATCATAGTGATTGGTATGACCTCGCTTCCGAGGAATATTAATTGCGGGATTAGGTTGTCGTTGCACCTAGTATAGTATGTTTTTTGGGTTCCATACTATATGGTTATGGATGCAAAATATAATGTCCCTGTAATTATGTTCATAGTCTTAAAATAAAGTTGTCATAAATTTTGTTCTCTAGCTACTATTTTAATTGAATCACATTAACTAAGAAATAATTTTGGACATAGTGCTTAAAGGAGCTAAAGTACATAAATATGTTTAGTTTCAGCATTGTCATAATTTCCTATGCATGATGCATTGATGGAAGATAGCTTATGATTTGATCATAGTTTCCACTGAAATGCTAAAATGTTACATTGGCTTCTATCTCAATTGTGCTACTGCATGAGATGGAAGAGTTAGTACTAGATTTAGACTTTATATTAAGTCTAAATAGATGTTTGGTATGAATCATATTGAGTGCTAAGAAAAGCTTAAAGAGTTCCAATTCTATATCATTTCATGAAAATATTTTATTTTTAAAATGAATTGGAATTCTTGGATGTTGAGATTGAATGTTAATCTCATTTGGATTTGATCCACAAGTCCTTGTTAGAAACATTTGATCAATTCAGATTGTTTTCAAAATAAATTATTTTTATGTTATCTGAATTGATGAGTGAGTTCTATGCAACGGACATCCTAAAAACTAAAGCTAGGATCAATATGATTTAAGTCAAATTCTTAGCCTGAACTGAAAGGTAAGGGTGATAAGAAGATGAATTATAATACCAAACAAATGGACAAGCAAGTTGTCCTAGTAGTTGCCAAAAAGAAATTAGACTCAAAAGCATGACCAAAAGGAAAGTGTTTCTGTTTTGGTAAAGTTAAGCATTGTCCATGATTATTTTTTAGATGGAAAAATACATGTTTTACTTTTTAAAGAGAAAGTTTTCCATCCTTTGTTATTGTATGTATTTGGCACTTATGCCTAAATCTTATTAATCTAAATGATATTCAAGATTGGTGAAAGATGGGCTTTTAGAACCATTATTTTGTTATATTCCCAACCTATGAATTCTATTTAGAGGATAATAAGATCTAGCGCTCCTTTATTGTAAAGGAATAAAGTTTCCACTGACTTCTTTAAGTCAGTACATACATGAAGGATGAATAAGACTCTTTTAGAAATAGTAAAGTACATGATATGTATTTCTGTTTGCTTATTTCTTTTGGAGACATACTCTAGTAATTACTATACATATTCTAAAGTTGATTTCAAAAGTTTGTTCCTAGGACATTAGTCAAATCGTGGATTGGGTGAAAACCTAGTATATGATACTTCCACTTTTAGAAATGTCCAGCACTTGTGCAAGAAAGGAAGTCTAAAAAAAAAATTTGAAATCAAAAGGTAGAAAAATGTATGTTTATGATGGGTATCCAAAAGGAATTGCAAAAGATTGTTTTGGTAGTCATAAAGAAAACAAGATGTTTGTATAGTACAAATACAAAGTTCTTGATCATGACTATGTGAATAATCTTAAAGCAAAACGTATAGTTGTTCTAGAAGAAAAATGTCAGAATTTGTTGAAAAACAACTATAAAATACATTTAGAAATGAGATGGTTGTATTAGATACACCACAAGACATTATTCTAGATGTATAGCTAGTACACCAGTATAATATCGTATTGAGAGGATTATTAATTACCAAGTAAGTCCATACTTTTAGGATAAACTTTTGAAGTTATTCCAAAAGGATATGAATTTGGTCCTCGGTCCTACGTAAAGGCAATGGATAATATGAATATGGATTACTAGATCAAGGTTATGTGAATAGAATTGGATTCTATTTGAAGTCTAGAACTTGTAGAGGCGCCTAATGGCATTAAGCCTATTGTTTTCAAATAGATCTACAAGTAAATGAGATTGATAGATTTGAAGGTGCAAACCTTCAAAGTAAGACTAATGGCGAAAAGGTTTATTCAGAAAGAAATGGTTCGATTATGAAAAGATTTTTTCACCAATAGTCAAGTTTGACTCTATCAAGATTCTCTTATCCATTATATTTCATTTGGATGAAATATGGAAGTGAATATCAAGAAAGCTTCTTTTAGTAGCAATCTTGAGGAAGACATTTATATGATGTAACCAGACTTGTACATAGCAACGAAATAGTAGTGTTTAGTATGCAAGTTGCTTAAATTTCATTTAGGGATTAAAGCAAGCATCTGAATCATTAAATATCATCATTGATCAAGCAATCAATTTTTTTTTTTTTTTTGATCAAGTATTAAAAGGCCTTATGTGTGTGAAAGCTATATATAATAATAAATTTCTTAATGTATGTTGATGACATTCTAATCATTTAGAATGATGTAGAGATATTGTCATCAATAGAGTTTTTGTTGTCTAATCCAATTTGATATAAAGTACTTCGGAAAGACTAGTCATATCCTAAGAATTTAAACTTTGTTACAATTCAGAAATTAGGATATTGAGTCTATCTCAAACTGCTTAAATAGATTAGATTCTACCCAAGTATAGCATGTAATACTTTAAGAAAGAATTCTTTCCTTTTAAGTTTGAAGTTCTTTTATATAGGACTATAGTCCTAAGACATATAAAAGGAAGAGCATATAAAGATGGTTCCTAATATCATATCAATAGGAAGTCTTTATGCTATGCTATATACTAGGCTAAATATCTATTTTGCGATGGGCATGGTAAGCAAATGTCAATTGTATCAAAGATCACTTAATTTAGTGGGAGTAAAGCATATACTCAAATATCTTAGGAGAATGAAGGATTATATGCTTGTCCACAAAAGTGAGGTTTTGATAGTTATTGGATGTACAAATGCTGACTTGTAGTTTAATTGTGATTCATGAAGTTGGACTTCAAGATATGTGTTCATCCTAGTGGTGAAGATACACATTAAACATAAGTATTATCTCACTAGAGAGATATGAGTACTTGAAAAGTAGTAGTAGAAAAGATAATATATGCAATAAATCTGACTGAAGCTTGTTTCCAAACCTTGCCTTAGAGTGACTATGAATTACTCTAAAGGGAGATAAGTGTCGGATATATGGTAAATTGTCTTTGAGGGAAAATGGGAGATTGGCATGTCATAAATAATTAAATTGTTTAATTATATGAGACTATCTATAAATGAACTAATGGGACATTATTTTAGTCCATGAGATGCATAGTATGTGATTTATGTGAAAAGTCACAGAAGATATAAATTGCAAGTTCTTTGTAAACGCAGAATGTAGTTCGTAATTGGTGATAAAATTGGGCATTTCATCTGCAAAGACTATAACATGTCAACTAAGATGATTTGTCTTGATCATGGAAATGAAGATTTCTAGTTGATATGTTGATATGTTTTAAGAGTTAAGACATATTGAACTGGACTACTGTGAGATTTATTATTCTCCTAACAACTGTCAAATGAATAATAAATCTCACGACTTCTATTTACATCAACTCTAAATCCTGAGAGAATAATAGACCTGATCATGAGATGTAGGTTGCTTTAATATATTAGAAGTGAGATCTATAAGTTACGGTCAAAACCTCAATATGTTGGGCAGCCACATTTAGTGTTGATGAAACATATATTCTCAAGATGGAATTCATAATCTCTTAACGGAGATATAAAATATTCCCTTGAGATAAGTTTAATGGGATTGGTTATTCAGAGAGTTGGGCCCAACTACTTTAGTAAGGAGTTACTAAAGTATATATTTATGGAATTGGATTTCATAAATATATGATGAATAACATTAAGGATTAAACCGGATACTCAAGGATTAAAATGTAGTAATCTTTAAAGTGGCAGTCTATATTCATGACTTTGTATTACTACGAATATTTTAATGAAGGGGTTGCATGTATAATAAAGTCTTGGGATATAATTTATTAATAAGGCCTAGAGTGCAATTATATTCATATAGTGGTATTGAATATAATTAATGGTAACTTTAGACTTGTCAAAAGTTAACAGAAAAGCCCAAGGCCCATTGGAGCTAGAGTCTTATTTGTTCCCTTTTGGTCTCACTTCAAGCCACACACTAAAACCCAATTGGAATGGCCAAAAGGCTAGCCCAATTAAATAATCAGTTGTATATAAGGAGAGAAACATATAGAATTTCAGATGTCTTTTCATAAATCCTTTTATGAGCCTTTTTATAAGTGTTTTTCATCAAGATTACACAAGGAATGAAATGGTTTGTATGTGAGTGTTGGACACTCTCTTATTCTCTCATTGGAAACTGATTGAGGGACCACACATCTTAGGCATTAAGTGGAATTGGAGTGAACATTGAAAGTCTTCCCAAGAATTTCTGATTTTTGGTTTTGAATTTCACCGCACCAAGGTACGCTTTCTTGTTCTTAAATTCTGAAACTTTCATAGTGCATGTTATCAATTGCTAATGAAGTAGATCCATTAATTTTCCGCTGCGTATGTTTTTTATATAATATGAACATGTATTTTCCCAACAGAAGATCCTCTCCAACAGCCCTGAATCCCAAATTCGCGTACCTAGATAAAATAGATCCTTAACATGCAAAACCGGTGAAGTAAGTCTAGGAGAAATAACCATACTATGGTCTTGAGCGGGTAGCCATCTATGACCCCAAACATCAATTTTACTTCCATCCCCAACTCTCCAAACAGCCCCTTTATTAATTACATCATGTGCCTGTAGGATACTCCGCCATGCGTAAGAACACCGAGGATGAACATTAGCATCAAGAATATTCCCAGATGGAAAATATTTTGCACTGAAAACCTTAAATACTAACGTGTCCTTTTGATGTTACAACCTCCATACCTGTTTAGCGAGCAAAGCATTATTAAATTTCTGAATATCTCTAAAACCCATACCTCCCACAGATTTTGAAGAACAGAGCGTACTCCATTTAACACAGTGGATTTTCTTAGCATCACCTTGACCCCACCAGAACTTGCGAATCATGGCTTCAATATCTTTGCATGGGCTCACCGGAAGCTTGAACCAATCATGGAATATGTGCGAATAGCTTGAACCACCGCCTTAATCATCACCTCCTTCCCCACTTGAGATAGCATCTTTTCCTTCCACCCTTGCATTTTGGCCCAAATTCTTTCCTTAAGTTGGGTAAAACACGCTTTCTTTCCACGCCCAACAAAAGAGGGGAGCCCCAAATACTTCTTATAATGATGTATTACCAGAATTTGTAGAGATAATATAATAGCCTCCTATATCTGTACATCAGTATTCTACTAAAAAATAAGGTAGTCTCTGTTTTATTAATCATTTGCCCCGAAGCGGCCTCATAATAAGATAGAAGTTCTTGAAACTTCTCACACTCGGCCAATGCAGACCTGCAAAACAACAAACAATCATCTGTGAAAAAAAGGTGAGTAATCTTAGGCCCCCTTTAGCACAAGGAAAAACCTTGAATTTCCCCCTTCAATGCTGCTCCCCTAATGATGGCATTCAACCCCTCAGCACAAAATAGAAATAGATAAGGTGAGAGGGGATCTCCCTGTCTCAAACCTCTAGAAGGCTTAAACAAATCTTTAGGCTCACCATTCACCAAAATAGAATAAGACATGGTCGTGATACACTCCATGATCAAAGCCACCCAAGACTCTTGGAAACCCATCCATAGGAGAATTTTTTCAAGAAACATCCATTCCACCCTGTCATAAGCCTTACTCATATTTAATTTAAGAGCCATGAAACCTATTTTTCCCGTACAAGTACTTTGCATATGATGGAGGGACTTAAAGGCTTTAAGAATATTATCAGTAATCAATCTGTCAGCAGTGAAAGCACTTTGAGCTTCTGAAATAATAAAATTCAAAAAAGGTTTCAGACGATTTGCAATAACCTTACTAACAATTTTATAAATCACACTACACATACTTATAGGCCTAAAATCAGTCACACGCTCAGGATTCTGAACTTTAGGGATAAGGGTGATAAAAGTATGGTTAATGGATTTCAATAGTGAACCTGAATTTAAGCTAGACATACCGCCTGAGAAATATCCATGCCAACCTCACTCCTATATGTTTGATAGAACAACAGGGGCATTCCATCTAGTCCTGGAGCTTTTAAAGGAGCCATTTCTTTAATTGCAAACTCAACTTCCTCCATTGTATATGGCTTAGCCAAGTTAGCCCTCGAATCATCCGTCACCACACTTTGGACACCATCCAATACACAATCTAAATTATGGGGGTTAGAAGAAGTAAATAATACAGCAAAATAGGTAGTAAGCATACCCAAATATAATTCTCATCTTCATGCCAAGTACCCCCTGCATCCCTCAAGCCCTTAATAAAGTTCTTTCGCTTTCTTTGAGTCGTTGAACCATGAAAAAATTTTATATTTTTGTCTCCACATTGCAGCCACTGAAGCCAAGCCCTCTGATGCCACATTTTTTCTTCTTTTGCATACAATTTGGTCAACTCTTGTTTCAGCCGCTTCACCTTATCATTAATCCCTGATCTAACCGCCTACTCTTCAGCCCTCCAAAGCAACTCCTTAGTCTTTTTAATTTTCTGTAATACATTCCCAAATCTGTCCCTATTCCAAGCCTTTAACATTTTCTTACACTTAGCCACTTTCTTGGTAGCCACAACCATCGATGAACTTTCAGCATTACAAGCCCATGCCGTGGAAATAACCCCACTACATTCTGGATCAGTCAGCCACATCGCCTCGAAACGGAATGACTTTCTCTTCCACCTTTGGTTCTCACCATTGAAATCTAGAGAAAGAAGAATCGGGTGATGATTAGAGGTGAAACAATTCAGATGCTGAATTCTACCTGTAGGAAACCAAGAAAGCCACTCATAGTTAACCACCCCCCTATCCAACCTCTCCTAAATTAGCTCCCCTCGATGATGACCATGCCATGTAAAGTCTGGACCCTAGTACCCCAAGTCCACAAAGCCACAATGATCTAAAACATCCTCGAAAGATTGCATGAGACTATGCATCTTTGGTTGTCCTCCCCTCTTTTCCTACACATGAAGTAATTCGTTAAAATCACCAATACAACACCACGGAAACTTTGGTTTAGAACTTAGCATCCTCAACATATTCCACCCTTCATTCCGAATACTAGTATCTGGCTCACCATAAAATCCTGTAAGTTGCCATGCATCTGTTGACCCACCATGAAAAAGACGTCAATATGATAAGTAGAAAAGATATTAACCCAAACATTAACACTATCTTTCCATAACATTGCCAAACCACCCACCCCTAGTTTGATTAAAAACAGTAAACAGACCATCAAACTTAAACTTATCACGAATCCCTGCCATTTGTGTTTTTGTTGACCAAGTCATTGACAAAAAAACTATCCCGAGATCTTTTGCTTAGATTAATTCACCAAGCTCCTCAACTGCACGGCAATTCCCAAGCCCTCGACAGTTCCAAGCTAAGAGATTTATTACCCCCGACGGGCTGGGACCAGCCTTCACCGATAATTCTATAATTTCTGCAGTCCTACTCTTCTAACTCCCTGCCTCTGTACCAACCTCAGAATCAGTCTCTCTGTGGATTCTTTTACTCAAAATAGAGCTCTTTCTACCCATGGACATGGACCTGCCCTCAGTAGTTGAGAGGTTTGGTCTTTTCGAAACTCTAAATCTCCCTGTACCTTTAACACTTGGGCCTTGTTGCTAACTTAATCCCTCATTTAATTGGACAATGCCCAATACCGCCTCATTGTGATCAACATCATAATGTACTTGCCCAAACCCACAATCCCCACCTTCTCCCTTTCCATTTTCAAACTTAGTTAACTCTGCATCAATGGCATCTAATTGCACCTAAAAATCCAAACCATTTGTCCTCCTATTCCTAACCACCCCCTCTGTTGTGGAAAAATCTAAATCCACCATACTCGGGATCGACAACTCTGGTTCTTTTGGGATGGAATCCATCGTATGAGAAGCATAGAAGTCCACCCCCCTCGTGCCTAAACCTTCTAATGAACCTTGTCTTGTACCTTCATAATCCCCCGTCCCTGAATCTCTAAACCAGTCACCGAGTGCCTTTCATTCTCCCTTTTTGTCAGCCAATGTTCCTCATCATCAGAATCTTTGGCAGAACTTTGATCACCAACGTTAAAATCTTCCTCCAAACCCTCCACCTTCACAATTGTTTTCCTAGCCAGATTTGGAGTTGATGCCCTTAACCAAGAGCTGAACTGACGATCCTTCTTTGACAAAGCACCCTTCCCCTTAAGCCAAATAGGACACTCTCTATCCATATGTGTCAGTTTACCACACCAATAGCAAAGGTTAGGTAACTTCTCATAGCAAAAACTCACCCAACTATCACCAATAGCAAAGGTTTAGTCACATCTACTGCCACCCTAACTCTCTTAAAGTTGCATCCTTCAAACTTCTCATCCTCAAGTGCACTCTCATCCACCCATCCCACCACAGAAACAATATTTGTTGCTGCCTTCCAAGTAAGACCGATAGGCACATCATGTATCTGCACCCACATGTTGGTATAATCAAACACAAGGTTCTTAATATCCGCATACTTCTCCACCTGTTTCAATGCTACAAGGTGTTTATCAAACGTCCACGGTTCCCCCCTGATAACTTGATCCACGTCTAGCTTATCCGAGAAAACAAATAATACTCTATGATTTCCCATATCACGCACTTCAAATCCCTTCCTCGTCCTCCACAACAACTTGAAAGTACGCGCAATAGCTTCCATACTAAGAGCTCGACCTGTGAAGAATTGTGCTACAATAAGGAACTCTCCCTCCGTCACACAATCCATCACAATGTATTTGCTTCTTTCAGATTCTGAAAGATAAAACTTCTCCCACAAAATAGAGAGTCAGTCCATACCAGTCTACCAACGAAGCTGTCCTCTGTGTTCTGCCGAGAAAACCAGAAAAAACTAAGCCTCACTCACCGAGTAGGCACCAAAATTCCACTGATGGCCAGGGTTTAGAGAGAAACCTATCTAATTGATTTAATTATATTATGGATTCATTTGAAATTAATAATTATAAGTTTGATACACACAAAAAATCATAAGAAACAAAATACATTTACTTCAAGGAAATTATAACATTTGAAGCCATAAGGAGATTTCTTAGAATCCTCCAAAAGGAAAGGAGAAATTTCTAAAAAAATTTACTAAACAAATTCTAAATTGCCTAAAGAGGCTACAACGACAATATAAATGCTAAAGAAATCATTAGCAGGCTATGAGACCCTTAAGAAACCCTAGAAAACTTAATTCATATTAAGAATGAAATTAGGCTAGAAAATAGGAAAAATCGCCAAAAAAAAAATGGAAATCTTGAGAAAATTAAAAAAATCAACTCCTACATACTCGAGAAAATGTCCTAGAATAAACCACATTTTGACTTTTAAATTGAAAGTTATAACAAAAAGAAAAATGAGCAAAAATAGTAAAAATGACTAAATGCAAGCCTAAATAAAGGAATTTGCCGAAAAGTGACATAGGTCCTGCTGTAAAGTGATGATTTTATTTAAGGGAGGGAGAGGTAAAGTGATAGTTTTAATCCTCACGGAGATTCCCTTAAGATCACCAAATTTCACATGATTTTACTATTTGTTCCAATGATTTCTACTAGTACTTTTTTTTATTTTTTAAAACTCTTGTGTGTTAACTTCTATGTGGCTCTCTATTCAAGAAAAGTTTGTATCATCCGTTTTACATCATTTTTCAAAATCCATTGCACATGTTTCACGCCTGAATATTGTTCTCTCGTATCATACCATAGTAAGAATATGTAAATTCTTCCCAATTATTATTCTTTTGCGATACACAACTTAATCAAGCATCATATATGAACTAAAGATCATAGATGCCACAAAGGACCTAAAAGTTGCTGTCAATTGAGAATTTTCTAACTGCTTTGATCGACCACTAAATCTTTTATTGCAATGAATCTTTTAAACTCTTCATGGAGTTGGTGGAAGGCGTTTGTCATCTCACAATGATTCAGGAGCTGTTTGGTTTTTTTTTTTTTTCTTTTTTTTGAAACCCAATCAAACTTCATTCATTTATACCAGAAGAATCAAAAAACAAAGCCTCACGAGCTGGTGGTGGCGAATCTTCCAACCACACAACTTCCTCATCTAATACATTGGCATACCGAGCTAATGAATGGGCCACAGAATTGGCACTACGTCTAATACAATTAAAAACCACATAGTGCAGACCTGCTGCTAGACACCCAATGTCATCATAAATCACACCCAGACGAGACCAGTTTGGAGCCGAGGAAGACACAGCCTTGATTACCATTGCATTATCTCCTTCGACAATTAGTTCTGAGAACCCCGCATCTATAGCAAACTCTAGTGCTTTCCGACATGCAAGTGCTTCCGCCTCCTCACTGTCAACCACCACTGCTCCCCTAGCAGATAAAGCTGCCATTACCTCCCCTGCTGCATTACGAATCACAGCTCCTATTCCCGATCCATTCTCAAACATAGCCGCATCAAAATTTAGTTTGTACAGCTGACCAGTTGGAGGCTTCCAATTCTGCATAAGTTCAGGTGTTACCGAACCTGCTTCAAGTGAACTCTGAGCATCCCTATACTCCTTTAAAAAGTCCGTGGCTCTCCGAATTAGTTGCTCAGGATGTTGCATTACTCCACCGTGTAACATAGCATTTCCACGGTGCCAAATAAGCCAACATTGGACCAAAAAAGTCTCAAATTCCTCCAGCGACAGCTTGGACATCATAAACTGAAACAGTTGCATAAAATCATCCATCTCACAGCCACACTTTTGTATCTGAGCACAAGTCTCAGCCCAAATATCTTGAGCAGCGCTGCATTCCCATATTGCATGTATAACAGTTTCCGGACAACGTTGGCACACTCAACACCTATCCTCAGTCAGAATTTGTCTTCGGCCTAAGTTCACCTTTGATGGCAAAATATTGAGACAAGCCCGCCACCCAAAAATTTTAATTTTGTTAGGAACCCGGAGCTTCCAAAGCTGAGTCCAGACCTGATGATCTTCCCGTTGTTCCGAACTCTCTTCTCTGCCATTAGCATTTTCAGCTAACATGCGAGCAACCAAATACCCAGATTTGACTGCATACTTTCCATTGCGACAATACATCCACAACACTCTATCTTGCACTTGCCTTCTACTCAACAGAATTTTAAGAATTGCCTCCGCATTAAATGGATTGAATGTTGTATAGATTCTTTCCCTATCCCATTGACGCACCCTCCAATCAATTAAATCCGAGACTCTCCATTCCCATTCCTCATATTCAGTATGAAACAGAATTTTATTACCGGGATGATTTGGAATCCATTTATCTTCCATTACTCGGATTGAAGAACCCGTTCCCACCCTCCAGTAACACCCCTTTTTTAGTATTTGTTGAGCAGCAAGCACACTCTTCCAAACATAAGAGCTGTTAGGACAATCAGCTACCTCCAAAAAACTACACCTCGGAAAGTATTTGGCCTTAAAGCATCTGGATAATAATGAATTTTGGTCTTGTAACATCCGCCAACCTTGTTTAGCCAGCATAGCTAAATTAAAGCTCCTAAGATCCCGAAATCCTATACCACCCTCCTTCTTTGGTTTCGTCAAAAAACTCCAACTCTTCCAATGAATTTTCCGTTCATCACCAGTCTGCCCCCACCAAAATCTTGCACAGAGAGCATCTAATTCAATACAAAGCTTTACCGGCAATAAAAACACTCCCATAGTATATGTTGGAATTGATTGGGCCACTGCTTTGATCAGAATTTCTTTTCCTGCACGAGAAAGTATTCTACCCTTCCAACCCTGAAGTTTTTTCCAAACCCGCTCCTTAAGATATGCAAATGTTCGGTACTTGGCTCTGCCAACCAAAGTCGGTAAACCCAAATAAATATCAAACCTATCCACTTCCTTCACTCCCAAAGCTTGTTTAATCCATTGCTTCTGACTGTCAGATGTATTTCCACTAAAATAAACCGATGACTTCTCAAAATTAATACATTGACCAGAAGCTTCAGAGTACAACTGCAGCTTATCAGAAATCACCTGCACTTCTTCCTGGTTTGCCTGACAAAAAATCAAAGAATCATCTGCAAAAAGCAAGTTAGAAATACTAGGCGCCCTTCTGCAAATCTGAACACCATGGATCTGCCCCTCATATTCAGCTTTGGCAAGCAAAGAGGTGAACCCTTCTGCACATAAAAGAAACAAATAAGGTGATAAAGGGTCCCCTTGACGGAGCCCTCTTGATGGAGTAATATTTCCATATGCTTTACCATTAATACGAACCGAGAAGGAAGATGTGGTAACACAGTTCATCACCCTATTGATCCAATCCTCAGGAAATCCCAGCCTAACCATCACACCCCTCAAAAAGGCCCATTCAACTCGGTCATAAGCCTTACTCACATCTAATTTCAAAGCTAGAACTCCTTTTTTCCCTTTTTTCCTCCTATGCATAGCATGTAAAGTTTCATAGGCTATCATTACATTATCAGTAATTAGACGGCCAGGCACAAAAGCACTTTGAGTGGGAGAAATCAACTGGGGTAATAAGATCTTCAGTCTATTAGCTAGCACTTTAGAAATTATTTTGTAAATAACATTGCACAAACTAATAGGTCTGAAATCAGACATCTTCTTCGGGGACTTAATTTTAGGAATAAGAACAAGATGTGTATAATTAATCTCAGGTATCATAATTCCAGAATTCAAAAATTCTAACACAGCAGAGCTAATATCATTACCAACAATGTGCCAAAACTTTTGATAGAAGAGAGCATTCATACCATCGGGTCTCGGTGCTTTAGTAGGTCCCATTTGAAATAATGCTGCTTTTACTTCCTCCATAGTAAACGGCCTAGACAACTCATCCCTCATATCATTAGTCACCTTTTGAGGAACAGAATTGAGACATTCCACCATCCTTTCACATGTGCCTGAATGAAAAATAGTCTCAAAATAATTGACAGCCACCTCCGCCACATCTGTAATGTCCTCCACCCAATTACCATTTTGATTCTCAATGCCATGGATGAAATTTTGTTTACGTCTTTGGGAAGCTTTTGAGTGAAAAAATTTTGTATTCCTATCTCCATATTTTAGCCAGGATACCCGCGATCTTTGTGCCCAAAAAATTTCCTGCTTAAGTAGAAGGTCATCTAATCTTTTGCTTGCTGTCAGAATTTCCTCTCTGCTCTCCTCCGTTAACTCTTCCCCATTCATTCTCTCAATCTTCTTAGATAATTGTTTAATCTCATCCGTATTAGGGGCTGTTTTGGGGGAACCCCAGGCAAGTAAATCTACTCCACATCTCTTAATCTTGTCCACCGTTGCACCTAACCCAGCTGCCTCTCCGTCCAAATTAACCCAAGACTCCGTGACCACCTTCTCACATTCATCCCACATCAGCCAAGATTCTTCAAATCTGAATCCACGTGATCCTCCTCCCCTAAAAACACGGTTTGTTCTAATATGAAGGAAAAGTGGGACATGATCAGAGGCATGGCTGAACCCATGGATTAAAGTGCTAGCAGAAAATTTTTCCTTCCATTCCCTATTTACAACAACCCGATCTAAACGTTCTCTAGTATTTGTTGCACTAGGTCTTTTATTGTTCCATGTGAACTTATACCCTTGAAATCCCAAATCAAATAAATTACACCCCTCCAACACTGCTTGAAAATCTTCCATCTGTTTGTACTGAGGTGGATGTCTGCTTTGCTTTTCTGACTGATGAAGAATTGCATTGAAATCTCCTACACAACACCAAGGCCCCTCTATCAACGACGAAATATGAGACAATAGTGCCCAAGACTTCTTTTTTTCACTCGCTTCTGGCCACCCATAGAAACATGTAAGAAACCAAGTAAAACCATCCTCTTCAACCACCTTCGCCAAAATGTGGTTGTCAGTAAAATTAACAACATCTAATTTAACTTCAGACTTTCATAGCAATGCTAAACCTCCCCCAGAATAAGGCTTTTTAATGATGAAACTATTCGGAAAAGGCAACTCTCTGCCATGTTTTTTAAACCCTTCTTTATCTAGTCTAGTCTCCATTAAGAAACAAACTGTGGGAACTTGATCCCTCACTAATTTGTGAAGGCTTCGAACTGTCCAAGGGTTCCCAAGCCCTTGGCAGTTCCAACTTAAGAGTTTCATTGTGTTCGGCAAGGGTGCATGGACACCCCCGCCGTTTCCTCTGAGTTAGAAACACTTCTACTCTTTACCCGTTTCCCAATTGCATGCTGTTCCTCTCCAACTAGTTTGCTATCCTCTCTGCCTGTAATTCTTTTTCCCAATACAGACCCAACTCCCTCTTTGAAAAATTCCACAGGCCCAATTTCCATTCGTCTAAGCCTGGTCCAAGTGGCTTTTTGTTTTGGGTTTTGAAGCCCACAATCCGGGTCCATAATCGTCACATGCATGGAATCATCCACTTCAGCCACATCTCTTACAATTGAATCTGGCGCCGTGTGTATAGCTTCAGGTACAGCAGATCCCATATCTTCCTTATTTATCTCCACGATTCCCTTAATTTCAGTTGCCACGTGTATTCCTTCCAAATCTGTTCCCTGATTTTCGTAGTTTCCTCCATTACGTTTCACATCCTGATCCTTAGGAGTCTGAACTGTTTCTCCGCCATCTCCAGTGGTTGCTTCGCGGTTACCCTGCCCAAACCAGTCCTTTCTCCATCCAAACTCCCCTCCGACCGTCTCCTTATCATACCTTCTACAAGTAGGTGATCGAGTCCGGCCTCCCGTAGCCTTCAACCAGTCCCCATATTGACAAACAACCTCCCCCTCATTCTTGGTTACAGCAAAATATAGAGCACAGTGCTTTAAATCATGGCCTAGCAAACCACAATAATAGCAAAACAAGGGAAGTCGCTCGTATTTAAAAGAAACCCAGTGACTTTTGCCATCTGAACCAGCCAAAAAAGCCCCTCTCCTGATCGGTTTTGCAATTGGAATATCAAT
This sequence comes from Lithocarpus polystachyus, assembly GCA_033629205.1. Classification (NCBI taxonomy): domain Eukaryota; kingdom Viridiplantae; phylum Streptophyta; class Magnoliopsida; order Fagales; family Fagaceae; genus Lithocarpus; species Lithocarpus polystachyus. The sequence continues at coordinate 7,046,532 of CM066163.1, read as the reverse complement.
CTTTACCCTCATAAAGTAACTCTGTCCCTCAAGCTTCTGTTTTTTCTCAACCTCAACCACCGAACCTAGTCTATTACCCACTATCTCTGCAATTGTAGGCGACACCAAATCAAAAGGAGTGCCCCAGATTTGCACCCAAAGAGGAACCGTCTCAAACTTAACGTTATCCGCTGTCATCCCTACTTTCCAACGAACCAACATCAAAACCTGATTATCAAAGGACCACGGCCCACCCTTAAACACTCGATTCATCTCAAACTCAGATTGGAATTTGAGTTGAAATAAATTTGTTCCCACCTCTATCATCTGAACACCGTCCTCCAAACCCCAAGCCCTTTTCAGCGTAGTTATGGCTGCCTTCCTATTGAACGCCCGACATGTAAGAAACTTTCCAATCAGACTAAGTGCACAACTCTCCATCCCTTCTCTACGTCCTTCATTCGGAATCTCAATAATCTCTTCCTCCTCCGGCGTCAACTTCATCCTCTCCAGAACACTAGTAACCTCTTCCGCCATGCTAACCAGGTTTAGAAAACAAAAGAAAAAAAACAAACCCTTAGGAAACCCTAGGGGAGGAATATCTCGTAAATAACGAGAGAGACAGCTCCCACAAGCTGTTTGGTTTTTAAAAAACCATCACTTATCACTCCACCCTCAATTTTCATCACTCATCACTTATCACTCTATAACTCATCACTGAAAATACCACAACTTCCTAAGGTGGCATGTTTGGCACTTGTTTCTAATTTTGATAACTCAAAAAATTTTACTTTTGTGGGACTCATGGATTGACTTGATGCAGTGTTTACTTCTTCTTCTTTTCCTTCAACCCCCAATACCCAAACTTACCAAACCCAATGAAAAAAAAAAAAAAAAAAAAAAAAAAAAAAAAAACAAACAAACAAACAAACCAAACCAAACCTAGAAACCCAATGTGAAAATGAAAAAAAAAAAAAAAAAGACCAGACCGAATTTGACGTGTATATTTACCAAAATGTCATCATAACTTTGTTTCCATAACTCAAAAACTGAAAGCAAATCCAAACAAACCAGTGACAGTCGTGAGACCCACCAGTTTTAAGTTATGGGTGATGAAAACAGAATGATGGGTAATGGATACTAAATCCAAACAGCTCCTCAACCTCTAAAAACGTATCAAATGACAACAAAGAGAAAAAATGAAAATTTTTAATATATAAATAAATAAATAAAAAGGGAAATGCGTGCACCTGTTGTAGTCATAGCATGTAAGATTTCAACATGGGCTTTTACAAGAAGAATAAAAATTTTCTAAGCAAAGGCCATTCATCTTCCAGACAAATGGAAGGTGGATTGAAAACCATGGTAGTAGCAAGTGTACTATCTAATAATTTTCCTATGAACAGAACGCAGAAGCTCGTGTGAAGACTCTGGAAAAAACACATAATGTTCATTAATACTAAAGATGAGACATCATCATTCATCACTACTAAATCACATGCAAATTGATAGGCTCGGTAAATATCCTCATCCATCAGTAGAGACAGTGGACAAGGCAACATCCATCTTCACCCCTCATAGGGCCCGCCAAATGAAGATGAGGCCATTCACTCACAATCAATGGCGAAGCATTACATAACAATTATGAGTCTCCAAACCATTGGAGAGATGAAGATCTCATCATTAATGGCTCACGGAGGTGTTACAGATACCACCATCAAAGTATCCCCAACGTCTTTGAAGAGGAAGCAAGTGTATATATACTAGCACCCCGGGACTTGAGAAGGTACTGAATCTCTAACCAATATACTCTTATACTTTATGGCAGGCACCACACCAGTGTCTCATATTTCTTCCATTCTTCATTTATCCTTGCAGGACCCTTGGCGGGTGTGGACAACCTTCCCTTTGGACAATCATTGTGACTAACGATTTCAGCATCATCACAAATTATATATATATATTTTTTTTAAAGGATTTAACAAATGATTTTTTAAATCTGTTAGATTCTAAGACTTTAGGTTAAATGTATTAGAACTTCAATTTGTAATATTGGCAAACCATGATCAAAACGTTTTACACTTATTTTAGATTTACTCAAAGTATAAGTTTTATGTAAAGTTGGAATCGAGTTACTATAGGATTTACAGTGTAAATCTATCTGGCTCGATCGATAGAAAATTAAACTCGATCGATCGAAAGTCATGTAGATTGTTTTTCTGCAGAATTTTCCAACTCAGCCCAAACCCATTTGACGTGTAGGGTTTTATGTTTTGCCCTAGGTGTAAAAGGGAACACCCTAGCCACGTTTTAAGGTTGCTCTTTATGCTGTGTGTTTGAGTCTTATGTGAGATCTAGAGGTGTTTACCTTCACATACACTTAGGATTTCCAATCTCAAGATTGATGTCAAGAGCTTGGTGATCGATTCAGTTGCTGTTTCAAGAGCTTAAAAATATACAAGCGGGAGTACTTGTACCTTCTGTGAATTCAAGTAAGAAGTAATCCGTGGACTCGGAGTTATCACGTGGTCGTGGTAGTAAGTTTCCTACTCAAGGTAGCAATAGGATGTTAGTGGTCTAAGTCGTTATTATGTAAACTTCAATTCTTTCATAATGGATTCATTTTACCTTGAGGATAGCTAAGTTAAATTCTCCCCAAGTTTTTTACCGGTTTGGTTTTCCTGGGTTATCATATTGTTGCGTTCTTTATTTTTCCGCACTTTGCAATGATATGATTTATCTATATTAATCTAGATCTGCATAATTTACCTAAGTTAATTACTTGGCTAAATAACTAGATTAATCTGGTTGTGCTTTAAGGGGTCTAAAACTTAATAAAATCCTATCCTATCGTGTAAGGGTATGAAAAAAGATACATTAAACACATCAAAAAGATCAACAATAGTGAGCCATGTCCGGCCTTAAAATATACCTTTCTCGGCCTTTTGGCTAAGATCAAATGTCCGGCCTTAAAATAACAATTACAAAGAAGATGCATTCCTCAGATAGATATTGATCCAGGCAAGTATACAAATATGTTAAACTATAACATAGTCTCTTATTAGAAGTAACCAAAAATGTCCATCTCCAAAAACAGTACTTTAAGCTACAATAATGGACTTCCTTTTACATCAAAACACCAATATTATAGCTGGATTGCTTGCCATATTCATCGTTTCCTACTTTATCAACAACAGGTTTGGTTCGGCTAAGAGGCAAAAAGCACCAGAAGCTGCTGGAGGATGGCCTCTAATTGGTCACTTGCACCTATTCACTGGATCCCAGCTCCCCCACATAAGTTTAGGAGCCTTAGCAGAGAAGTATGGACCAGTGTACACAAACCGAATTGGGGTTCATCCAGCTTTGGTGATTAGTAGTTGGGAATTAGCTAAGGAATGTTTCACTACCAATGATGTGGCCACATGTTCTCGTGCCAAATTCATTGGTGCTAATCACTTGACTTACAACTATGCCATGTTGGGGTTCAGCCCTTATGGTCCTTTTTGGCGTAACGTGCGCAAGATAACAGCATTGGAGCTACTCTCAAATCGCCGGCTTGAGTTACTCAAAGATGTTAGAGCCTCGGAGATGGAGACCTCTTTGAAAAAGCTGTACAAGGTCTGGACAGAGAAGAAGCATATTGGGTCAGGTTATGTTTCCCTAGAGATGAAGCAATGGTTTGGGGACTTGACACTCAACGCTGTTCTTAGAATGGTTGTTGGAAAGCGATTCATTGGTGCCATGGCTACAAGTGATGAGAAAGAGGCACCTAAGGCTTGTCAGTGTCAAAAGGCTTTTAGGGACTTCTTTCACTTGGTGGGTTTGTCTCTTGTAGGAGATGCTATTCCTTGGCTTGGATGGTTGGATTCATTATTGGGAGGGCATGAAAAGGCCATGAAGAAAACAGCGAAAGAGATGGACTTTTTGGTTACTGAGTGGTTGGAGGAGCAAGCGCAGAGGAGAGCTTCAGGTGAGGGTAAAGGGCATCAAGACTTTCATGGATGTCATGCTTTCAATCCTAGAGGGTGTTGACCTTGCTGGCTTTGATGCTGATACCGTCAACAAAGCCACATGTTTGGTACGTATACCTAACTAATATAAAATGCTAATTGTATCCCAATCAATTGTTTATGAATGATTCTAGGGAGAGGAGAGATCTAATCCCACATGACCACATCCCACAACACGTTGACCAGTGGTGGCTCTAGGAATAAATTTTAGAGTAGTCATTAAGAGATTTAAATTATAAAAAATTTAATAAAGAGATAACTTGAAAATATCAATGTCACAAAAAAAAATGAAGTATTAAAAGTTATTTCTACTAACAAAGAGTAAAAAAAAAATTGGCAGATAAGAAATAAAGTGGGAATTGAGAATACTGAGATTGGATAAGAGAACTAAAATAACAATAGAAAAGAGAAAGAAAAACTAATGATTTTTGTTGTAACTACGAGCTAAGTCATTAAGGAAAGCAAAATTATTGCAACTGTAAAGCCAAAAAGGGCATAATTGCCAACACTATCAAGGAAAACTCATGAACTAAAATATTCTTCTTGAGTCCCTTTTTCAAAGAAAAATGAAATTAGAGATTATTTTTATGTAATAGGTTGAAAGAGTTACAAATTGGAATAATTATTTTTCTTTTTCTTTTTGAATAGGTTTTTTATTGAATAATTTGTTAACTCATTTTGTTTGGTCTAGTCTTTTTTTTTTTTTTTCCCTGGTTATTTTTGTTGTTATTTGTGCTTCTTTTTTTTTTTTTTGGGTTATTTAAGGGTTTTTTTTTGGGTAGGGGGGGGGGGGAGGTTGAAGGGGTTAAGGATTATATTTGTGGGGGACAAAATTAATTTTGGAGTAATACTACATCTACAATATTTTCAAAACAAAACTTATGCAATAATTTGTGATTAGTGGGTTAAAAACTGATGTTAATATTGAGCCAAAATTAGAATTAGTAACTGTTTTCCGCTTATTACATAAGATTTGTTGTAAAATTATTATAAAAATTTTGTGAATGTAACACCACTTTTATTTTTACTGAACCAAAATTCTTATAATTTTCAAGTCAATGTGGTCATTTTTGTTAGGGTGGGCCATATAGGTTAATTGTGTGTGTGTGTGTGTGTGTGTGTGTGTGTGTGTGTGTGTGTTTGCAAGTGTATATATACGCATTTTTTGGCAAGTCAAGATGGTCTTGTGACCACCCTAAGTTACAAACTTACAAGTAGTGCTGCCCCTAATGTTGATGGATATGATTGTGAGTAGTAGACACTTATTATCTATTTTATTTATATGGATCCATTACTTTTGATTGATTACTCACGATCACACAAATCAATAAATTATAAAATTTGATATAAAGATAGATATATCTGTAATATTGTTGATTATTTAGGAAGTTCTAATACTTTTTGGTTTCTTTATGGTTTCTTTCGAATAAAAATATTTTCATTTTTCTAAATTTGGTTGTGGCTTGAAATGAGAAAACAAATTTTTTTTTTTTGTTGAGAAAATAAATTTTTTTGTTAAGAAAACAAATCCCAAATGAAAAAAAAAAAAAAAAAAAAAAAAAAAAAAAAAGAGTAAAATTTCGAATGCATGTCAGCCTTTGGCCTTTGGAGAGAGAGAGGAGGAGGAGGAGGAGGATGAAGTAAATAGAGAGAAATTATCATTTGAAGATTTTGTTAATGGTGATGTGAAGTTTATTTGTGATGATCTGTCAAGTTAGTAATGTTCTAGTAAACATCTCCATTTTTTTATAGTAAACAAACCCATGGGTTTGTTTTTTCCTTGATCATTGAAAATTGTGCTCCATTGATGTGTGTTTTTTACTATAATAAATACTGGAGAAGTGCGCAATTCGTTTTCCACATAAACAATTGAAGCCTTAGATACTCGTGATTTAACAATACTAGCGAGGATAATGATTTGCACAAGCATGTTTAAACATCAGTAATCTTAATTACTTATATCAATTATGTTTAACCAAAATTAATTTAAAAAATACAAAAAAAATATCTCAGCTGGGTAGATTTGTGTTATAAGAACCATTAATTTTGGTTATGAACAACTATTTTTTTTTTTTAAAATTACACCATGCATGCAGAATATGATAGCAGGAGGCAACGACACAACCATGGCTACCTTGCAAGAAAGCCCAAGAGGAGTTGGACATCAAAGTTGGTAAAGGAAGACTAGTGAATGAAGCAGATATCAATAACTTGTTCTACCTTAACGCCATTATCAAGGAGGCACTAAGGCTATACCCACCTGGAACACTTGCACCGAGAGAGTTCCATGAAGACTGCACCATTGGTGGCTACCATGTCACAAAAAGCACACGTCTAGTGGTCCATTTGTGGAAGATCCAGACAGACCCTAGTGTGTGGTCTGACCCATTAGAGTTCAAGCCAGAGAGATTTCTCACTACTCACAACAGTGGCAATTCTAAGAATTTTTTCTAGAGTGTTCCTCAACAAGCATAAATTACAGTTGTTTCATTAATTAATTATAAAATTATTAATTGTTGTCTAGCCTAACATAATTTAATTTGTTTATCTTTTATAATGTATTGATTTATTAAACTACTTTAATTATTGTTGTTTAGCTTAACAATAAACTATATTACTTTAATTTGTTTGTCATTAATTATACTGCTTTAATTTGTTATATTGTTTAGCCCATGTGCACATTACACTAAAAGCACTAATAGAGCCATTGATGTGCACATTATTTACACATCCCATGTGTAGCATAGTAATTAAAGCACTAAAACTATGTAACGTGCACTTATGCAGCCTGGCCCCATGTACCCATCCACCCCCACCCCACTCAACACACAAGCATGCCTCAAGATGCCCCCTACCAATCAGAAAATTTCACAATCACACATTACACTAAAAGACAATTAATATCTCACCAACACCAACACACTACACACAACAACACCAACACCAACAGATAAAAAAAAAAAAAAAGTTTCTCTGTAACGCAGAAGTTGGGTTTGCTCTCTAACTTCTCCTTCACAGTAGAATTCGGGTGTCCCTTCTTAGAAGGTGCTGAGTATCCTGGAAGTAACACTGCTGCTTCTAGGCTTGTTGGGTTCTTTTTTGGGGTGTGGGAAACAGGTTGTGTGAATGTAAGGATGGACGACTTGGCTCAGTCATGGAATAGGCTTACACTGTCAGATAGAGAGGGTCCAGGATGCTGTTTGCTCGACGATGAGAGTAATGAGAAGTTTTCCATTGCTGCAAAATTTCTGACTAAACGTGCCATTAGTATGGAGGTCATAGCGAAGACGTTCAACCCGCTATGGAGAACAAAGAACGGTTTCAAAATCCAGAGTTTTGGAGATCACAAATTTCTTTTTTCCTTCAATAGTAGAGAGGATGTGGACAGAATTTTAGAGGGAGAACCATGGTCTTTCGATAAACACTTGGTAGTAATGAGCCGATATGAGAGCGAATCATCGCTGCAGGATATACGGTTTGAGAAGACCAAGTTATGGGTCCAACTGCATGGAATTCCCGTGAAGTTTATGACATTAGAGGCTGCGAAAAAAATTGGTAGTGTGTTGGGGGAGGTTTTCACACCGACGGATCCGAAAACATTCGATGGTGGGCATTTTATCCGAATTCAAGCCTCTGTTGATTTGTCATTACCATTGTGTCGTGGTAGATTGATTTCAGTAGGTGATGGAGGTAAACAAGTGTGGATTTCTCTCAAGTATGAGAGATTGCCGAATATGTGCTACTGGTGTGGACGACTCACTCACGATGATAGAGATTGTGAGTTATGGATTGACAGTGAGGGAACTCTCACTCCAGAGCAGCATGAATTTGGTGCTTACTTGAGAGCTCCACTGTTTGTTGCTGCAAGAAGAAATTCAATTCTAGTCCCTAGGTTCTATGCCGAGAAGAAGAAGAAGTTTTCGGGTACACCAAAAGAAGTTGACTCAAGCCAAAGTTCCGATTCAGGCAGAAGAAGAGTACCGATGCAACCACAAGGAGTAACGCCTAGCAATAATGTCAGCATTGAAATTGAGGAAATAAATGTCCCATTAAGGCGTAATGAAGGGGATGGGATTACTAAGGCAGATTCGGTCATTCATAACAGGAATAAGGAGATAATTACTGAGACTCCTAAGGAAACCGAAATTGTTGGTGAGGTACGTAGAATTAAGTTTGGCTCAAGAGTTTGGGGCGGCTAAGCTGTTGGGAACAGAAAGGATTGTATCAAAAAACCCTAATGCACGTGATAACTTAAAAGAGCCTCCAAAACTTAACAAGTCACGTGCTGCCAAGGAAAATAGGGTTCATGGTTCCTCTAATCCACGTGCCTCCACTACCTGGAAACGCAGAGAAAGGAAGCAGACTAGAGACAACAAGGCAGCAGGTTTCCTATTACATGGGAAGAAGAGAAGGTCTGATATAGAGGCAGATTTTTGTGAAGTCTCAGTAAAGCGGATTCAAGCAACCCTTAATGGAGAAAAAAAATCCTTAGAAAAGGCGGGAGCTGATGTTCAGCCCCGCCTAGAGCAATGAGTTGCTTAGCATGGAACTGTCGTGGGCTTGGAAACCTGCGTACAGGGAGGGAGCTCGTGGAAATCATACGAGCAAAAGATCCCACTGTAGTGTTTTTAGCCAAGACGCTTACAGATGATGCAAGGCTAGAATTTGTTCAAAGTAGTATTGGTTTTAATCATAAATGGGTTGTTCCAAAGAGTGGGCAGAGGTGGAGAATTAGTACTCTATTGGAAAGCAACGATCAATCTAAAAGTGGTACGCTCAGATAGATACTACATTGATACGGTGATTGATAAAGACACAGAGAATGAGTGGAGACTAACGGGTTTTTATGGTGAACCGGAGATAGCGAGACGTCATGAAGCATGGTCCAAGCTTAGAGCTTTGATCTCAAGTCCTGAGAAGCCATGGCTTTGTTATGGGGACTTTAACGAAATTATCAGACAAGAGGAGAAACTTGGGGGTGCTAGAAGGCCGTATAATCAAATGCAACTATTTAGGGAGGTGATTGATGAGTGTGGGTTCATGGACTTGGGATTTGAGGGCTCTAAATATACTTGGTGCAAACATTTCGAGAATGGAGTTTCAATTTGGGAGAGGCTTGATAGGTGTTTGGTCAATAATAGTTGGTTTAGGAAGTTTGGAGGTTCAAGGGTTTTCCATTTGTCATGTAATTCATTGGATCATGTTCCACTTCTTGTATCACTTTCGGGAGTGAACATACCTACCCAGAAAAAACTCTTTCGGTTCGAACAGATGTGGCTCTCAAATTCTAGTTGTGAGGAAGTAGTTGTTTTGGCTTGGGGAAGTGGGAATGGAATCGGAGTAGAGGGTGATATTCTAAGAAAAGTGGAGAAGTGTGGGAAGGAATTGAGGCATTGGGAGAAAAACGTTTTTGGAAATGTGAGATTGGAACTGAACCGCTTGAAAAAGGACCTAGTAAAAGAAGAGAGGGCAGCTATGGTTAGTGGAAACAATTGTAGGGTGAGACAAATTAAAATTGAGATTGAGGTGTTGCAAGATAGGGAAGCTATGATGTGGGCTCAACGATCTCGAATTCTTTGGGCAAATCAGGGAGATAAAAATACGAAATATTTTCATAGCTGTGCCACAAGGAGATTCAGGAAAAACACAATGGCAGGAATTAGGGATGAAGGGGGTGTGTGGAGAACTAATCAGGAGGATATTGGGGAAGTTATGGTGAACTATTACAAGACTCTTTAGGTTATGTAGTGAGTTTATAGCAAGTGAAGTAGCCACTGCCCTCCAAGAAATGGCGCCCCTCAAAACTCCTGGTCCGGATGGCATGCCCCCACTCTTCTATCAACATTTTTGGAGCACGGTAAATCAGGATGTGACTTCCTCAATCTTGTCATGGTTGAACTCAGGTACTATACCGACTCCCCTAAACCATACTTTTATCACGCTTGTCCCAAAAATACACTCTCCTGAATATGCACACCAATTTCGCCCAATCAGCCTTTGTAATGTCCTTTACAAAATTTACTCCAAAGTTCTTGCTAATCGCCTCAAAAAATTACTCCCTTCCATCATCTCTGAACACCAATCAGCCTTCACTAAGGGTAGATTAATTTCTAATAATATTTTAGTGGCCTTTGAGACTTTGCACAGTTTACAAAACTATAAGGGGAGTAATTATGGTTATATGGCACTAAAACTGGATATGAGCAAGGCGTATGACCGAGTGGAGTGGTATTATTTAGAGGAGGTAATGAGGAAGATGGGGTTTAGGGAGAGTTGGATAAATCTTATAATGGGGTGTGTGAAAACAGTTTCATATTCGGTCTTAGTAAATGGAGAGCCATGTGGGATGATTTTTCCTACAAGGGGGATTAGGCAAGGTGACCCACTTTCCCCCTTCCTATTCCTTCTTTGTACGGAAGGGCTGAATGGTCTAATTAAAAAGGCGGAGCTACAAGGTGATATCCATAGTTATTCCCTTTGTAAGAGGGGTCCAAAACTAACGCATCTACTTTTTGCAGATGATAGCCTTATTTTTAGCAGGGCCATGATGGAGGAGTGTGATAATCTCCTGGAGATGCTAAAAGAGTATGAAGAAGCCTCGGGTCAAAAAATGAATAAGAATAAAACCTCCCTGTTCTTTAGCAAGTCCATTCCGGAAGTGGTGAAGCATGGAATCAAGGTTGCCTTAGGTGTTCCAGAAATTATGCACAATGAAAAATACCTTGGGCTGCCCTCGCTAGTTGGGAAAGGAAAAAAAGAAAGTTTTAACTACATCAAGGAAAAGGTTTGGCAGAAACTTCAAGGGTGGGAAGCAAAATTACTTTCACAAGCCGGTAGGGAAGTGCTATTAAAGGCGGTCATACAAGCCATTCCCACTTACACTATGGGATGTTTCAAATTGCCGGTGAGTTTATGCAATGAAATTGAAGGTCTAATCAAAAGATTTTGGTGGGGTCAAAGAGGCAATCGTAGGAAGATCCATTGGGTTAAATGGGAAGACATGACAAAATCTAAGTCTATTGGAGGTATGGGCTTTCGAGACCTTGCTATGTTCAATGATTCTCTTCTAGCAAAGCAAGCATGGCGACTCTTGAATAATAAAACCTCACTGTTCTACAAAGTGTTTAAAGCTCGTTTCTTCCCCAATTCATCTCTCTTGAAGGCAGTCGACTCAAGGATGGGGTCCTATGCGTGGAGGAGTATTCTTAGAGGAAGAGACATCATTAAAAGAGGGGCATTATGGAGGGTAGGGAGTGGAGAAAAATAAATATTTGGCAGCATCGTTGGTTGCCTAGAAAACACCCAACAATCTTGCCCATTTGCCCATTGGAGAGTTTCGAAAATCATAACGTCGACTCACTTATAGATCAAAGCACAAGAAGCTGGAATGAACAGTTGGTGGATGGGTTATTTGTGGAAGAGGATGCTAAGTTGATCAAGAAAATTCCCCTTAGTCAACACATGACAGAAGAATCCTTGTATTGGCCATACATTACTTCAGGCGATTACTCATGTAAGTCCAGATATAGGTTCCTTAAAGAAGAAGAGGAGCTGCTATTGAATGCTCAAACCCCTCTAATCAGTCACACGCAAGTTTGGAAGGATGTATGGCAGATGCAAGCCCCCCCAAAGATAAAAAATTTTCTTTGGAGAGCTTGTCGTAATGTACTTCCAACCAAACTTGCTTTGATGCGAAGGAAAATTCTAGAGGACCCAATCTGTGAAAGGTGTAAAACGGAAATTGAGGATTCGGTGCATGCGTTATGGTCCTGTACAGAGCTGGATGTTGCGTGGGCTGATCAGGAACAGTGGGGGTTTAGGGGTGAAATTGATTTCACAAGTGTCACGGAGCTGTTATCATGGATGATAGGTAAAGGAAAACCACTGGAGCTGCTAGCATATACGGCCTACAATGTTTGGAACCAGAGAAATAAGGTGAGGTTCAATATTCAAACTTGTCCACTTCACCAAGTCGCTGCACAGTCAACAGAGAGGTTGGCGGACTTCAGAGCAAGCACAGACGCTTCAGTTCTACAGGTGAGAAGCAACGTAACTGGAGGTAACAGATGGCAAGCACCACAAGCTGGTTTTGTGAAAGTGAACTTCGATGGTGCGGTCTTTGGTGAATCAAATAAGTCAGGTGTTGGAGTGGTAATACGGGATGACAACGGGGCTGTTCTAGCTTCATGTTCAAGGAAGTTGTCTCAGGCATATAAGGCAGAGGAGACAGAAACTTTGGCTGCTTGGGAAGCTTTATTGTTTGCTCATGAGTTGGGGTTCCAAAGAGTAATACTAGAAGGTGATGCTCTGGGTTTGATTCAAGCTTTGAAGTCACAAGAGCAGAACCTAAGCCCATTGGGTTTGCTGGTGGAGGATGTGAAAGTTTACTCGAATTGTTTTCAAAGAGTGTTGTATTCTCATGTAAAGAGAAACAGCAATAGTGTAGCTCATAATCTGGCGAAACATGCATTAAGCATACCAGATTTAGAAGTATGGATGGAAGATGTTCCACCTCATATTTTTTTCGTTTTTGTATTTGGATGTAACTCATTTACATTAATAACAGTACTTGAATTCCTTCTCAAAAAAAAAAAAAAAAAAAAAAAAAAAAAACACCAACAGATAAGATAAACTGATAAAGCCAAATTCAATTTTCAAAAGGTCAAAAACAAACAACATTTAATAAAGCTAAAGACTAAAGTTCCGAACTTTAAGTTCGGCCAATCAAAAGAGAGAGAGAGAGTTACTGAGTTATTAAAGAATAGAGAGAGAGAGAGAGAGAGAGAGAGAGAGAGAGAGAGAGAGAGAGAGAGAGAGAGTCATTTCCTAATTTTCATTTCAAACTTTTCAGTTTAGATCGAGAGAGAGTTAGAGAGAAAAAGAGAGAGACTGAGAGAAGTTAGCTTAGAAAAAAAATGAAATACGTTGAGGGAGGGTCGGAAGGAGCACCGGAGCAGCGGCAGCAACCAAGCACAAGCAGGGAAGCCTGATTTGGACTAGGATGAGCCGGCGGGCGAGCGATCCGATCTGCTAATCTAGCACTGGCGATCTCTGTCCTCCGATCCGATGAGCGACGACGAGCGACGTTGGCTTGGAAGTTGGATGAGCCTCAACAAGCGGCGTTGCTCACTTGCTCTCTCTATGACCTCCGTCTATCTTTAGGTTAGCGTAGTGATTTCTTTTTTTCTTTTTTTCTTTTATAAAGCCTTTAGCTTAGTGATTTCTTTTTCTTTTTCTTTTTTTTTTTTTGAGGCGCTGCGCTGCTCTGTTTTTTTTTTTTTTTTTTTTGTGAGAATCTGTGGGTTTGTCTGTAATCTGTTGGGCATTTGGGCTTGCCGTGGGCTTGGCTCTGTTACAAAATTTTTTTTTTCCAGATTTTAGTTCAAATTTGTTTTTTTGGGCCTTTTTTTTTTTTCTTGAAAGTAGAACAATTTTTTTTTTTTAATTTGAGGGTGTTCCTAATTTTGTGATTGAGGATGTTCCTAATACAGAGAAAATATAAATTTTTTTTATAATATATATATATATATATATATTTTTTTTTTTTTTCAGGTTAGGATGTTCCTAGGAACACCCTGAGCTGTACTTAACGCTGCCACTGACTCACAACGATATATGTTGATGTAAGGGGTCAAAATTTTGAGCTCATACCCTTTGGTAGTGGTAGAAGAGCTTGCCCTGGGATATCTTTTGGCCTTCAAATGCTGCACTTAACTCTGGCTACTCTCGTAAATGCATTTGAAATCTCAACCCTGTCAAATGCACCGGTTGATATGACTGCCACCTTTGGATTAACAAACATCAAATCCACACCACTTGGTGTGGTTGTGAAACCACGCTTGCCATCATATCTTTTTGAATAAAGTTTGCTTCTGGAATATACAATTCACATCAAGATCTTCGGAGTATTGCAATTTGATTTGATGAAATTGTCTCGGTATTGTTCAAGCTACTTTCCCTTGCATAGTAATATTGCTGGTTTGTAGAATATGCTCAGTTTGGCTTCTTTTTTTGGATAGAGATGCTCAGTTTGCTTAATTATTCGTTGTGATGAAGAGTAGAAATTTATAGTAAGATTTCACTTACTCCTTAAGTGGCACAGATAATTTATTCATGAAACTTCAGCAATCAAAGGAATTAAAGCTTGTGTTGTGTATACAATCTGATCAAACTCTTGGTCTAAGAAAGTGTGTTTGAAGAGTGGTAAAAAAATAAAAGGGTAAACTACAAGTTTGGTCCTTAACTTTTTTTTACGCTGTGTATTAATTTGATCCTTAACGTTTCAAATGAATTAGTTTAGTCCCAAATTTTTTAGCTTTGTGTCAAAATGGTCTTTGTCATTAATTAATAGAAGAAAAAGGTTGACGTGGCTAACAGTGATATTAAAATAATATTTTTTATGTTGAAATTGTCAAGTGTATTGCCACCGTTACATATTAAAAAAAAAAGTGTTTCTAAAATATATATATATATATATATATATATATATATGTATGTATATAAAACGTGAGGGACTAAACCTTATATTGCCACCTGTCATTGCTTCATTTAAAATAAAAGGGGTAGAAAGAATAGAAACAATAATCTATATATATAATAATAGATGAAACAGAGAGAAACTCAAATAGAATTCCAAATTAGAGTTTCAATTTTGTGTCATGTGTCTAGATTTAAATTCTCAATTTTGTGCCACTTGTTCTAACCAAAAAAAATATAATTAGATTTAAATTATACTCCAATTTTATGGCATGTATCTTATATACATTTTCTAATTTTTGTGCCCAAATAAATAATACATTAACATTTAACTCGGAAGCCAAAAAAACCACAATAATAATGTTCATTAGCTTAAGCAAGAACATCTCACCTGCACACTTTTATGGCTAAGCATCTCACTTGTCCGCTACTAGAATCAAGAAGTCCAACGAGAAAGACTATAAAAGTAAAACATCATCTCCTCCAAATGTCATATCGTCATCCCATGTCTCTTCCTTCTTTCTCAACCTCTACCAACTGGATCCATACTTTTATGCTGGGTTTAAACACAATGTTCAATCCCACTCTTCCTTACTTCACACTCTCATACATTACCGCTTCATTGGCGCCTCCAAGAAGATTCCAAACTCAATGTGAAAATTGAATCTACCAAGATGAACATCTTATCATTACAATTATTAATATTTCCGTGCGTAAGCACGAACTACATGCTAGTTTAACCAAATGAACAACTCATTTTATGAGTTTATTTTAGCTTATTTTGAGGTTCTATACTTCTGTATCAAAAGATAATGGGCTAATTGCAATTTAGCCACTTATGATTTGGCCGAAATTTAAATTGTCTATCCGTAATTTAAAATTTGACACTTTACCCACCTTAAATTAGCTCAGTTAGGATTTCATAACCCACTACTGTTAAAAATAGGATTATATATGTAATTTTGCTCCCATTTTATATCTCTCTCCTTCCAAGACATAAAAATAAATAAATAAATAAATAAAAATAAAAGAGCAAGGTAAAACAAGATCAAAGAGTGAGGATTTAGTAAAAATTAAGAACAGACATTAGTCTCATTTTTAATATTTCCCTTTGCTTCTTAGAGGACTTTAAATGCATAGACACCATAGTATAATAATGGAGCCTATAAAGATCCAAACACATTAATATGCTCGTTTGGAAGGCTCAAAATCTAATTTTTTACCAAATTCCAAAATTACGGAAATGTGTGGGGATAGAATTGATACCCCACAGTCCACATGAAGCTCTTGAAGAAAGCTGTCTTTCAATCTCTACTTTACCCATATGTGTTTCGATTTCAGAGCTTTTGTTCTGTTCCACAACGTGGTGTTCAATGATTTGAGGCACCTTTTTTTTTTCTCACTTTCTTTTCCTTTTCTTTTCTTTTTGTTTTAGTCATAGACTCAATAGTACATACTATAGATTTCTGCAAAATGCATTCTGCAGTTTTATCTAAATGAGTGGGTACAATTCCATTCAGGTCTTATAGAATTCAGAAGGTAGCTCTTGTTCTTAATTTTCACTAAACCCACACTTTTTGATCTTATTTTCCCTTGTTCTTTTATGTTTTTTATGTTTTGGGGGAGAGCAACATAAAATGGGAGCAAAATCACATATTTAGCCCCATTTTTAACAAAAGTACGTTACAGAATCCTAATTGGACTAATCTCAGGTAGGTAAAGTGTCAAATTTCAAATCACGGGTAGACAACTCAAATTTTGGTCAAACCACGGGTGGGTAAGTTGTAATTAGCCCAAAAATAATTTTTGAGTACTTTTATAGAGTTCATTCAACAAATAAAGAATCAACAAAACGCACTCAAAAGGGGAAGTAAATACTGTCACTCACATTTTATCAAGACATTGCATGCACAATTTGTAAAGGATGAAGTGGCGTGGATAGAACTTATTAGAAGACATTCTTGAATGTATGATGTATCTCACATGCTGTTCAAATTTATTTGATGTAACTCTGCTGTCAATAATTTTATTAGAAATTTAACTCATTATATCTTTTTAAGAAATTAAATCATGTACGTGGTGTAAAACTCAAATTTTACACCCTCTAATCCTAATATGTCATATTATCATATCATATTATTTTTAATTCACTGTTAGCCTTTTTTCAGTCATCACTTAATAACAGAGACTATTTTGACACAATACTAAAAAGTTTAAGACTAAACTGACACATTTAAAACATTAAGGATCAAATTAATACATAGCGTAAGAAAAAGTTAAGAACCAAACTTGTAGTTTACCCTTTTATCTTGTTACCACTCTTCAAACACACTCTCTTAGACCAAGAGTTTGATCAAATTGTATACACAATGCAAGCTTTAATTCCTTGGATTGCTGAAGTTTCATGGATAAATTATCTGTGCCACTTAAGGAGGGAGAATGAAATCTTACCATAAATTTCTACTCTTTATCACAACGGATAATTAAGCAAACTGAGCATCTCTATCCAATAAAAGAAGCCAAACTGAGCATATTCTACAAACCAGCAAATATTATGCAAAGGAAAGTAGCTAGAAAAATACCGAGACAACATTTCATAGAAGATCTTGGTGTGAGTTGTATATTCCACAAGCAAACTTTATTCAAAAAGATTTGATGGCAAGCGTGGTTTCACAACCACATCAAGTGGTGTGGATTTGATGTTTGTTAATCCAAAGGTGGCAGTCATATCAACCGGTGCATTTGAAGGGGTTGAGATTTCAAATGCATGTATGAGACTAGCCAGAGATAAGTGCAGCATTTGAAGGCCAAAAGATATCCCAGGGCAAGCTCTTCTACCACTACCAAAGGGTATGAGCTCAAAATTTTGACCCCTCACATTAACATCTTTGTGAGTAGTGAGAAATCTCTCTGGCTTGAACTCTAATGGGTCAGACCACACACTAGGGTCTGTCTGGATCTTCCACAAATTGACCACTAGACGTGTGCCTTTTGGGACATGGTAGCCACCAATGGTGCAGTCTTCATGGAACTCTCTTGGTCCTGAAAGTGGCCCAGGTGGGTATATCCTTAGTGCCTCTTTGATAATGGCTTGAAGGTAGAACAAGTTATTGATATCTGCTTCATTCACTAGTCTTCCTTTACCAACTTTGATGTCCAATTCCTCTTGGGCTTTCTTCAAAGCGTGGCGATTGTTCAATAATAGTGAGAGTGCCCAGGTCAAGGTAACCATGGTTGTGTCGTTGCCTCCTGCTATCATATTCTGCATGGCATAATTTATATATATATTTAAAGTAGTTGTTCATAACCAAAATTAATGGTTCTAAAACACAAATCTACTTAGCTGAGATCATTTATTTAGAATTTTTTACTTTAATTTTGATCAAACATAATTGATGTAAATAATTAAGATTACTGTCATTGTTTAAACATATATGCTTGTGCACATAATTTATCCTCGCTAGTATTGTTAAATCACAGTATCTACGGCTGCAATTGTTTATGTGGAAAGCGAATTCCACATTTTTTAGTATTTATTATAGTAAAAAACACACATCAATGGAAAACATTTTCAATGATCAAGGAAAAACAAGCCCAATTGAGCCAAAAACGTTGTCTTACTCTTAAAAAAATTGAAAATGTTTACTAGAACATTACAAATTGATAGGCCAAAAATGTATTAACCCCTTTTGGTAACTTAATCAATTAATTAGTCAAGTTAATTAATTAATCCAATTAACATGCAATACACATGGTAGCACAAACAAATCACCGACTAAGTTAATATGCAACAGAAAAAAGAGTTGACATGGTAATTTGTTTACGAATGGGAAAAAACCACCGAGGCGTAACTCCACCAGGTGATTTTAAGGTCATAACTCTCAAGAATCCACTATTATCACAACAAGCGGTTACAAGTAAAGGAATTTCAGTACCTTATACCAACCTACAGTTGAACCCTTACCCCAATAACCAATTAGACTTGTTCTGTAATAACAATCTCTCATTTTCAATGCACGGCTCTCAATACGTGACTAACCAATCAATGCACAGATCCAAGTGACTAACCACCAACTTGAGAAGGATGTTGACTGCAAAGTTCTTTAGCTCATCAACACGATGAAGATCACGAAACTCCTTAATTACAAAACCATATGGCGTACAAACGCAACAACTTCTTCAAAAGAAAAATGAACTAGGGCATGTCTTCGGTCACAATATGCTTGTGAAAAACCTTTGCATCAAGTTGCACTCACTTGTATCTTTTTGTGATGGCCCTTAAAATAATCCTTATATATGTTTAGGGTTGTGAGAAAAGAAAGCCTAAAAAAATATACACAGATTTGTGTGAAATCAAATCTGAAAAATTGATTTTCGTAAATCTCGATAGATAGGTTATCTGTCGAGCAGCTATCGAGCATCGGGCTGAAAATCCCTTTTAAACCTCGATAGATGCTATTTGTCGAGCTAGTTGTCGAGCTTTAAAATCTAGCACTTCTTCACTTAATTCTTGGACAGAATTGTATAGCTTTAACACTTGGACTTGAACTCTTGTTCTTTGAAGTATTAAACACATCCTAGATCTACCCAATTACAAGTAAAGTGTGTTTTGTCAAAGGATTAGCCAATTCTAAATGACATATGTTCCTAACATGATTCACATATGTCCTAACAATCTTCCCCTTTGACAATTTGTGACAAAACTACAACAAACAAATGAATATATGAGAAAAGTCATAAATCACTCAACTCATACTCACTTGTTTAATACAATAAAATATAATCCTAACATAAACTCTTGAAAAACTTTGCAAGAAGAGAGTTCATGACAAGAAAGACTTTAACAACCTGTATTTCTAAAACACTTTAAACAAAACTCATCACAGCATCTTAGTGTGAAACAGAAATATAAAAGATTACATACAATAAATAAGAAGCATGTGCATAAAGAGAGAAAAGAAACAACACATGAAGAGACAGGTGAAAAAATGTAATAACAACCTCAATATATATGTCAAAATGAGTACAAGGTTTGCTATCAGAAAGTAAGAACAATGTATCTAAAATAAAAATAAAAGAAAAAGATACAAAAAGTCCTCACTACATCCCTCAAAAAGAAAAAACACTCCCCCTAACAAAAAATATCTCTTACACCAACTCTCCCTTAAGTACATGACTACTCTCATACTCAAAACTACTCCCCCTTTTTGTCACGAATGACAACGGGTAAGTCACTGAAAAGCAGTCATCTCCTCATTACTAGAAGAGCTAGCATCATCATCCTCATCAGCATCATCACTACCAGAGCCATCATCACTCTCATCCTTTAAAGCCTATAGAGATGGAGATGAAGAAGCAGTGAAACCACCCATGATAGCCTATCGTCGTGCGATACAACCAACACAGGTGTTCACCTGACACAACTTATCACTGAGAGTGTCAAGGCGAGCATCCATGCATACAAGTTGTGCCATAATGGCCTCAAGAGTCACTCTACCCACAAAAGAAGAAGAAGCAGGGGTGGATGAAGTGGAAGAAGCCGAAGGAGTCGCCGTCTCAGTCCGTGGCCGCTTCGGTCGAAGCTGGGCCTCACTCCATCAAACGATCACTGCGTCTATAGCACATATGATAGAGAAGTGTGAAGACTCAAGATAGGAGAGAGACGCATGGCGGAGATTCCGCATGATAGTAGAAGGAAAAATGAGCTTATCAAGGGTCGATATATCCTTATAGACATCTATAAGGAAGAGTATAAAGTGAGAGGAAAAGTTTATGGTAAGTCCCTTAAGAAGGGATAACAAAAATCGAGCACGAGGCAAAGTAATGGAGTTATAGTTAGATAAAGGATAAAGAACAAAAGTCATCACCACGTTAAGGAACCTCAAACCTTTTGCAAAGCCCAAGCAAGGAGTGTTTTGACAGTCACCCTAAGATGAAGGTGTCTCACAGAAAAGAGACGAGAGTTCATCTTTAGACATAATCCTAAAACGACCACAGCCGAGGTAGTCAAGATGCGCTACCCTCAAGACGTGTAGCACCTCGGATATAAGATCCAGAGTGACTACAATGCACGTACCTCGAACGTAAGTGATAAAATGAGATACGGAATAATCAAATCTGTGTATATTGGAGTAAAACTCCTGCATGATCATGGAGAGACAAGTGACCGAAATACCACAAAGCGACTCCCAACCCCTACTGTAAACGATAGTGGGAAGGTCAGTATTGAAAAAGTCTGATAGGACGACTTGGCATTCCGAATGTATGTCGCGTCAAGAAAAGTTCTCCGAGAAATTTGTACGGGCCTTCTCATCACGGAACCGAATGTGAGAGGAGGTAGAATCAATAGAGGAAGTTGCTACCCCAAAACGAAGAGGGTTCCAGGACGGAGCAGACTTACGCTTAGGTGCCATAGAGCAACTAACCGAAAGAAAGAAAGAGAGATAGAGACAAGCAAAAAAGTACCAACACAATTAGTATCAATAAGATAGAGAAAAAAAAAAGGTACTTATGCATGAAAAATGTATGAACATGAGACATGCAACAATATAAGCATCATGGGCTCAACCCAATCCAATCCTACCAACACATAAGATTTCGACATAGAAAACACACATCTAAAATGCATGAATCATTGTTAAAATGCAGATGTGATGCAATCCATGAACATTTAAGATCATTTAAACAAAACCCAACCCAAAAATTTTGCAAAAACCTCATCAATCTTTCAAAACCCCAAAAGTTAGGTCAGAATGAATGAATGAAATGTATTATTAAAAGATAGAAAAGAGATCCTACCAGAGTAAAAATGCAAGGATTAGGCCAAAAAATGAGTGGTGAAGATGAAGAGAGTGATTGAGAAGTGTTTAGGAGAGGGAGAGACGTTTTTCTGTCGAAAGAGATAGGATAAAATAAGAGAAAAAATAGCGCTGAGATATATATAGAAAACACAAAGCTCGATGGATCGAGATGTGTCGAGAGGTGTCATGCTTTAATTTTCGACAGATGGAGCTATTAAGGAGTTATTGAGAGGTGTCCACAAGAAAGAGACCTCGATGGATTGAGCAGCTATCAAGTAGCTATCGAGCATTCAAAAACTTTCTCGATGGATCGAGAAGCTGTCGAGGAAAATTCTCAAAAACTTCGATGGATCGAAAATGCAATAACAGTTGTCGAAAAAGGAAGATCAAGAGGGTCGATAAATAGCCTAGCTATCGAGAGATATCGAGAAGCTATCGAGAGATATCGAGAAGCTATCGAGATTGCTCAAAAAAAGTTTTTCAAATAAGAGAAAAACACGGACCTGAATGCAATCAAGCATGCTACACAACCAAAGATCCAAACAACAATTTAAGTTCTCAAAATCATCTCTCAACAAGAAAACTGTCAAGCATATAGATCCAAAACACACACACACACACACACACACACACACACACACTAAACAAGTCTAACCAATTTTATATTTCAAAAGCAAGTCAAGACAGTTTAGTAAGCATACATTAACGCATGTATTCCTTGTGATGGCCAAATCACATTGTACCTACACATGAATTAAGAGTAGCAAAGAATATTGCGTATTGTGTGTGACAAACATCGCAAGATTGCATAAGTGTCTACATGTTATGATAATTTGAAATATAAGAAAATCACTTTAACTCACACACAATCATAATTGCTTGATGGGGATTATCACCTTCGAGGTACATCCTATAACTCTCATTTTTCCTAGAAGACACGCTTGTAATCATATATAAAGCATTTTGATTCTTTTTGCTTTTATTTTTCTTTGCGTATTTTCTTTTGTTAAGCATATCATGCATGGGCATATAAGAGAGAGAAAAGAAATACCCAATGATGGTAAGTTTTTGACATTGCACTTTTGCTATGCCAAAGCATACAGATGTCATTTCATGATTGGCAGGCAACAGTGGTGATATGGTTATTTATGTCTTTCTCTTAGGATTTTCTAGTCCTTTCCATCAAAAAGAGTGATACGAGTGTTAAGTACAATAGATTACTTAATCTTACTCATCACAAACACGAGCCATAAAGCTCACTTGCTTAGTTATGCATAGAGATGCCTATATAAGTTGCAAAAGATACAAAATTTAAAAAAGTTTATTTCAATGGCCATTCAAGGTACACAAGTACCAATGTACACAAAACATACACTGTTTTTGTATTTTTCTGATTTTTTAATTTTTTAATTTTTAAGAAAAACAAAATAAAGCAAAACTGAAAACTAACAAACAACAAAAACATGTTAAACAAAGTAAAGCATAAAACTAGACTGACTCAAAACTAGAAAGCAAAGCACACAAGTAATGCAAAAAAAAAAAAAAACATAGAGGGAGAGAGAGAAAAAGTGACTAAATCACTTCGAAGCTTTTTCCTTCCACACCTTGGAAGAACCTTTCCATTTAACAAACCCTTGATCTAGCAGTGAAGGGGAATAATTGAAATCGTTCAAGTTCAAAGGAAACATGAGGACTTTGAGTGGATCTCCAAGAGGAGCAAAAGAGGACGGAAACTGATTCTGGTTTCCCAATGAAATCATACTGTGACTTTGTTAAGTGGCTAACCACTTATAGCAATTTAGTCGAGTATGTCCAGTTGCTCCACAATAATGGCAGAGATGCTACTTCTTCTGTTTAGACTTTTGAGTATTGCCCTTCTTAGCCCTAGGGTTTTTAGTCTCTTTCTTATCAAGCTTAGGGGGTGCTCATAAGATAGATTTACCCTTATCTATGTTCTCACTAGCTAAATCAGTTTTGACATCATTGTTCTCAGATTCAACATTATTAGCAAGTGAAACAAAAACAGTAGTACTAGAAGAAGCAATATTAGGAGAAGAGAAATCATACCCTAAACTGGTTCAATTAGGAACAGATTTCTGAAAACTGAGCATCTCATCAAGTTTTGCACTTGAAGTCCTCTCCAACTGAGCTTTGACTTGAAACAACTTCACTTCAAGCTTCTTGGTCTTCTCAGCCAAGAAATTATTCCCAAATCTCAGTGCTCCAATGGTCTGATTGGCTTCATCAAACTTTATGGAGATTTCTTCTCATTCAAGCTCCACATCACTAAGCTTCTTGATGGCCGACTTATACAACTTCTCATACTTTGCCAAGACTTTGTATAATTTTGCATAGGCTGTATGGATGTCATCTTGTTAATCCATCTTTTCAAACTTAGATTCGACCAAGTCCTCTTCTTCATCCACATCTTCAACAATCCCCTTAGTAGGATTTACAGTAGCAGTGAAGGCATTTAGGTTTGGTGTCGCTCAAGGTGACAACAAGTGCCTTTCTTTTCCCAATGGTCTTGAGATACGTAAGGCACTCTTGTTTCATATGTCCAAAATCTTGACATCCGAAACACTTAGGTCCTAAGGAAACAGTGTACTGGTCGCCATCCCTAGTATCCTTCTTCCCTTTATCTTGGCTCTTGAATTGAGACGAACTGGACTGCTTACGGTCTTTGTTAAATCTTTTAGTATTGGCATTCTTCATAAACCTTTTGAACTGCCTTTTAATGTAGGATTTCATTTTAGAATCTTCATCGTCTGAAGCCTCATGAGTGTCACTGCTCTTTGCCTTCAATGCCATGCTCTTTCCCTTACTTGATTTCCCAATCCTTGTCAAATCTAACTCATAGTTCTATAGATTGCCAACTAGCTCTGTCAAAGGAATTTTGTTAATATTCTTTGATTCCTCAATTGCAGTGATCTTGGCATGAAATCTCTAGGGTAGAGATCTGAGCACCTTCCTAACAATTTTGGGTTCGGGAATAGTTTTCCTAAGATTAAAGGTTGAGTTCACTATGTCCTTGAGATTGGCATAGAAATTATCGAACGACTCATCCTCCTCCATCTTTACCTCTTCAAAGCTTGTAGTAAGCCTCTAAAACTTTGAATCCTTGACAGTCTTGGTTCCTTCATAGGTTATCTGGAAGATAGTCAATGCTTCCTTAACAATTTCAGTAGAGGATATCTTTTTAAACTCTTCATTCATGACCGCACTAAATAAAGCATTCAATTCCCTGCTATTGAAGTTAATTTCCTTGATCTTAGCATCATCCCAATTTGCTGGCACTTCCTTTGGCTTAGTCCAGCCTATCTCCACAGCTTGCCACACTTTTTCATCTAATAATTGCAAGAAAGCTCCCATACGTACTTTCTAGTATGCATAGTTAGTGCCATCAAATAAATGAGGTATAATCAATGATTATCCTCTATCCATGACAACAGGGGTCAATGGATCACACAGCAAAGATTAACCTTAATCAGAGAGTGCTTGCTCTGATACTACTTGATAGGCCAAGAATGTATTGACCCCTTTTGGTAACTTAATTAATTAATTAGTCAAGTTAATTAATTGATCCAATTAACACGCAATACGCATGATAGCACAAACAAATCACCAACTAATTTAATATGTAGCAAAAAATAAAGTTGATATGGTAATTTGTTTACGAATGGAGAAAACTGCCGAGGCAAAACCCCACCGAGTGATTTTAAGGTCACCACTCTCGAGAATTCACTATTATCACAACAAGCTATAACAAGTAAGAGAATCTCAGTACCTTATACTAACCTACAGTTGAACCCTTACCTTAATACCCAATTGGACTTGTTCTGTAGTGACAATCTCTCCTTTTAAATGCACAGCTCTCAGTACGTGACTAACCAATCGATGCACAGATCCAAGTATGTGACTAACCACCAACTTGAGAAGGATGTTGGCTGCAAAGTTCTTCAGCTCATCAAAACAATGAAGATCACGAAGCTCCTTGGTTACAAAACCCTACGACATACAAACATAACAGCTTCTTCAAGAGAAAGATGAGCTAGGGCATATGTCTCCGGTCACAATATGCTTATGAAAAACCTTTGCATCAAGTTACACTCACTTGCATCTTTTTGTGACGGCCCTTAAAATAATCCTTATATATGTTTAAGGTTGTGATAAAAAAAAGCCTAAACAAATATACATGGACTGGTGTGAAATTAGATCTGAAAAACTGGTTTTCGTAAATCTCGATAGATAGGTTATCTGTCAAGCAATTGTCGAGTATTGGGCTGAAGATCCCTTTTAAACCTCAATAGATGCTATCTATCGAGTTTTAAAATCCAACACTTCTTCACTTAATTCTTGGACAGATTTGTATGGCTTTAACACTTGGATTTGAACTCTTGTTCCTTGAAGTATTAAACACATCATAGATCTACCCAATTACAAGTAAAGTGTGTTTTGTCAAATGATTAGCCAATTCTAAATGGCATATGTTCTAACATGATTCACATATATCCTAACACAAACTTGACAGACCATCACAAATAAACTTCAAATTATCATTAAAAAAATCTTCAAATGATTATATCTCTCTCACTCTCTCTCTCTCTCTCTCCAAAGGTCAACGGTTGACAGGCATTTGAAATTTTGCTCTCTTTTTTTTTTTTTTTTTTTTTTCTATATGACACCATACAACATAAGTCACTAGTTCCACCTAAATTTTCAGGTAGATTTCAAAATTAGGTTCTACTTTTCCATAAGGCTTTTTCTTTTCATTTGGGATCTGTTTTCCTAACAAAAACTTTTTTTTTCTCATTTTCAAGCCACAATCAAATATAGAAAAATGAAAAAATTTTTACTCAAAAGAAACCAAAAAGTTTTAGAGTTTCCTAAATAATCAGCAATATTACTGTAACAACCCAAGGAAAAGCTCTAGCCACATCTGCGCTTTACCTCAAAAGGACTAATCATAATTGAGGCTCCTTACAGTTGTTAATAAAGCCCAGTTCAACCCAGTAAATACCCGATGTAGAACTCATCATACACCCACACACATCACACAATCAATCAAATTGGGGCATCACAATCTCCCCCACTTAAATCCCTAACGTCCTCGTTAGGGTCTACTTTGTAGGGTAGTGTCTCTGAGCCCACACGGGGTTATTAGGCCAGCTCTGATACCATATATAACAACCCAAAGAAAAGTGCTAGCCACATCTGCGCTACACCTCAAAATGACTAGTTACAATTGAGACTCATTGCAGTTGTTAATAAAGCTCAGTTCAACCCAATAAATACCCAATGTGAGACTTATCACAAACCCACACATATCACACAATCAATCAAATTTAGGCATCACAATTACAGACACACCAATTTTTACATTTAATTTTATAATTTGTTAATTTATGAGATTGTAAGTAATTAACTAAAAGTGATAGGTCCATGTAAATAAAATAGACAAAAAGTGTCTACTACTCACAATCACACGAATGTGCATCAACATGCTGTGGGATGTGGTAATGTGAAATTAGATTTCTCCCTAGAATTATTCCTAAATAATTGATTCAGATACAATTAGCATTTTATATTACTTAGGTATACGTACCAAACATGTGGCTTTGTTGACGGTATCAGCATCAAAGCCAGCAAGGTCAACACCCTCTAGGATTGAAAGCATGACATCCATGAAATCTTGATGTCCTTTACCCTCACCTGAAGCTCTTCTCTGCTTGTGCTCCTCCAACCACTCAGTAACCAAAAAGTCCATCTCTTTCGCTGTTTTCTTCATGGCCTTTTCATGTCCTCCCAATAATGTATCCAACCATCCAAGCCAAGGAATAGCATCTCCCACAAGAGACAAACCCAAAAGGTGAAAGAAGTCCCTAAAAGCCTTTTGACACCTACGAGCCTTAGGTGCCTCTTTCTCATCACTTGTAGCCATGGCACCAAAGAATCGCTTTCCAACAACCATTCTAAGAACCACGTTGAGTGTCAAGTCCCCAAACCATTGCTTCATCTCTAGAGAAACAGAACCTGACCCTATATCCTTCTTCTCGGTCCAGACCTTGTACAGCTCTTTCAAAGAGGTCTCCATCTCTGAGGCTCTAACATCTTTGAGTAACTCAAGCTGGCTATTTGAGAGTAGCTCCAAAGCGATTATCTTGCGCACGTCACGCCAAAAAGGACCATAAGGACTGAACCCAAACATGGCATAGTCGTAACTCAAGTGATTAGCACCAATGAATTTAGGACGAGAACATGTGGCCACATCATTGGTGGTGAAACATTCCTTAGCTATTTCCCAACTACTAACCACCAAAGCTGGATGAACCCCAATTCGGATTGTGTACAGTGGTCCATACTTTTCTGCTAAGGCTCCTAAACTTATGTGGGGGAGCTGGGATCCAGTGAATAGGTGCAAGTGACCAATTAGAGGCCATCCTCCAGCAGCTTCTGGTGCTTTTTGCCTCTTAGCAGAACTAAACCTGCTGTTGATAATGTAGGATACGATGAATATGGCAATCAATCCAGCTATAATATTGGTGTTTAGATGTGGTAAAAGGAAGTCCATTATTGTAGCTTAAACTGTTTTAGGAGATGGATATTTTTGGATACTTGTAACTTGTAAGAGAACATGTCCCTGTTTGACAATTGACATATTTCATATTTGTATACTTGCCTGGATCAATATCTATCTGAGGAATGCATCTTCTATGTTATTGTTATTTTAAGGCTGGACATGGCCCACTATCGTTGATCTTTTTTATGTATCTTTTTGCATGGCCGACACGCTAGGAGGATAGGATTTATTAATTCATGTGTTGAATCCTTCAAAGTTAAAAAAAAAAAAAAAAAAAAAAAAAAAAAAAAAAAAAAAAAAAAAAAGCATTTGCGGAAGTTTTATGTGATTCACTAGTGATGAATGATGATGTCTCATCTCTTGTATTAATGAACATTGTTTTTTCCGGAGTCTTCACATGAGCTTTCTGGTCACAGGAAAATAATTGTTATTTTAAGGCTGGACATGGCCCACTATCGTTGATCTTTTTGATGTGTTTGATGTATCTTTTTGCATGGCCGACACGCTAGGAGGATAGGATTTATTAATTCATGTGTTGAATCCTTCAAAGTTAAAAAAAAAAAAAAAAAAAAAAAAAAAAAAAAAAAAAGCATTTGCGGAAGGTTTATGTGATTCACTAGTGATGAATGATGATGTCTCATCTCTTGTATTAATGAACATTGTTTTTTCCGGAGTCTTCACATGAGCTTTCTGGTCACAGGAAAATAATTAGATAGTACACTTGTTCAGTGACGGACCTACAGGCAGGGGTACGGACCTACCCCAAAAAAAAAAAAAAAAACCTAGTATATATATATATATATATATATTTATATATTTATTTATTTATATATGTTGAAATTTTAAATTTTTGTCCTAATAGCCCCTCACCCAATTAAAAAAAAAAAAAACTAGTATATCCGAAATATGCAATCTGAAAAAATAACCCACAAACTCTCATCCAAAAAAATAATAATAATAAGCTAAAATAATTTTTATATTATCACTCTCCTCTCTCTAGGAGTCTTCTCTCTCGTGGTTGACAAGACTCTTCCTCCCTTAGATAGTCTAAGGGCCTGAATTTTCTGTTTTTCTTTTTCTCTTTCCATTCTACACGTACGTTCATTATGGCAGAAGAAGTGTTAGATAGGCTGGGAAACATGAAGTTGACAGTGGAGGAGGAGGAAGTAATTGCAATTTCTGATGAAGGTCGTTTGGAGGAGATGGAGAGCTGTTCGTTGAGTCTTGTTGGAAATTTTTTAACGTGTAAGGCGTTCAACAAAAGAGCAGCTTGGTCTACATTGCGGAAAGCATGGGGAGTGCATACAGGATTACAGATAATAGAAGTTGGGTCAAATCTATTTCAATTCAAATTTCAATCTAAATTTGAGATGTACAGAGTGCTAAGAGGAGGGCCTTGGACTTTTGATAATCAGTTACTTATGTTGAAGAAATGGCACAAGGGGATGACTGCAAGTAATGTCAAATTGGAGCATGCTTCATTATGGGTTCAGATCTGGGGAGCCTCTTTTGATATGATATCCCCTCAAGTAGCAACAGAAGTAGGTAAGAGGCTGGGTGTAGTGGAGGAAGTGGAGAGGAGAAAAGTGCGTGATATCCAAAATTTTTTCATGAGAGTTCGAGTAGCATTGCCTATTTTGAAACCATTGCGGCGTGGAAGCTATATTGCTGATTCTAGTGGTGAGCGTACGTGGCTAAACTTTAAATACGAGAGGTTGCCAATCTTTTGTTTTTTCTGTGGTTTGCTCGAGCATGATGTACGTCATTGTGCGAACCATTTCGCTATTGAGAAGAATGGAGGTGAAGCTGATTATCAATATGGTGAATGTTTAAAGGCTTTTAGAGGTCGTTCAAGGTCACCACCTAGATCACCACCACGAGACGGTGGTGTTTAGAATGATCAATCATTAGATACGCGGGAACTTAGGAGACCCGTGAGTCAAGGAGTGGATAAACACCAGCATATGGATAATCTCAAAGTTTATGAAAAAATAGATACGCAAGGCAAAGGGATTCAGCAAAGTGTAGCTGGGAATATAGGAGTGATTGAAGGAGAGAGCATTGATAACGCTAGTCCTATTGTTATGGAGAAAATCATGGTGAATTCACGTGTAAATCTAATGGCAGGATAAGTTTCTAGTTAATGAGCCGAGTGAATTGGAGCCAATTTCGAAATTTGAGCAATGTATGGGAATAAATGAGGCCGAGATTCATGATACCTCTACCCCTAATTTTGTGGAGAATATTAACGTGAAATTAAATGCTAGGCTAGTGGACACGGAGAGTAACATATTAGTGTCTAGGTCGAGTGAACTGAAGCCAACAAAATTGAAGTCTACTTGGACACAGATAATGCAGATGGATTTTGGGCTTGGTGGGCTTCCTGGAGTCTAAGATACCATCGTTGGGGAAGCGAGGCAAATCATGTGAAGCTGATTGTACTAGTAAGCAAGATGTTGAAAGTGTGCAGCATGCTAAACGTGGGAAGGTAGTGGTGAATTCCTTAAAATCTGAAGATGGATCAGCGGGGGTGGAGTACCACCCTTGCCAAAAGCAATGATGCTACTAAGTTGGAACTGCCTAGGGCTTGGGAACCCTTGCATAGGTCGTAGCCTTCGCAAATTAGTGAGGGAACAAGCTTCCACCGTGTGCTTCTTGATGGAAACTCAGTTAGATAAGGAAGGGTTTGAAAAACTGTATGGTGAACTACCTTTTCCGAATAAGATTATTGTTAAACATCCTAATTTGGGAGGTGGATTGGCATTGATATGGAAGAATGAAGTACAACTACAATTAGTGAATTACACAGCAAATCATATTTTGGTCAAGGTTAGGGAGGATGATGGTTTTGAATGGTGGTTAACAGGTTTTTATGGTTGGCCTGAGGCATGTCAACGGTATAAATCTTAGGAGTTACTAGCCCATATTAGAACTTTTGTGGAGGGGCCCTGGCTTTGTATTGGGGACTTTAATGCAATAAGCCAAACTACGGAAAAGCTTAGCAAGCGGCCATCTCAGATGAGTCAAATTGATGCATTCTGTGAAGCATTGGAGAATTGTCAGCTGGAGGACTTGGGTTATAGGGGATATCCGTACACTTGGAATAACAAAAGACTAAGGGATGCTAACACAAAAATGAGGTTGGATAGGGCTGTGGCAATAAAACCATGGAGAGATAAATTCCAACTAAGCACAGTGAACCATCTGTCTCCACATGCATCGGATCATCTCCCTATTATTCTTCAGACAAAGCATTATGGGAGGAATGTTACAAAGGCAAGATCTGGTTTCAAGTTTGAAGAAAATTAGCTGTTATGGGAAGATTGTGAAACAGTGATTAAAGAAGCATGGAGTGCGGATGTGGGTGGCATGAATGGTATGGCTCAGCTTAAACAGAAAATTGAAGTTTGTGGAGAAGATTTAAGAGCATGGGGTTCTTCAAGGTCTAGGCCGAATGATGAGGAAATAAAGCAGCTCCAAAAAACAATTTGAGATTCTTAATGTAGCCGAGAGTACTGAGGAGTCTAGATCTAAATTTTTGACTGTGAATAAAAAATTGGATGACCTTCTGTTGAAACAGGAAATTTTCTGGGCCCAGAGATCTAGAATTGCTTGGTTGAAGCATGGGGACAAAAATACAAAAAAATTTCACTCTAAAGCATCTCAAAGGAGAAGAAGGAATCATACTCATGGCGTTAAAGATGTGAATGGAGAATGGGTGGAGGAGGTGGAGAAAATAGCTGAAGTGGCTACTAACTATTTTGATAGTTTGTTTAATGTAGGTGTATATGACCAGCTTCAAGGTTGTCTAAATACTGTGGTACATCAAATCACTCTTGACATGTATCAGATATTGTCCAGTGATTTTACGGCTGATGAGAATAGAGTGGCGTTGTTTCAAATGGGACCAACAAAGGCTCCTGGACCTGATGGTATGAATGCTTTATTTTACCAAAATTTTTGGCATGTTGTGGGAGATAATGTTGTTTCTACTATGTTGGATTATCTGAATTCTGGTGTTATGCATCCTAATATTAATCATACTAATATTGTGTTAATTCCCAAAGTGAAGAATCCAGAGAAAATGTTTGATTTTAGACCTATTAGTTTATGTAATGTTAATTACAAAATCATTTCTAAGGTGTTAGCTAATAGGCTAAAATAGATTCTTCCAGCCATTATTTCTCTTACTCAGAGTGCCTTTGTCCCAGGAAGTCTTATTACAGATAATATTTTGGTGGCATATGAGACTTTGCATTCTATGCATGTGAGGAAAAAATACAAAAAAGGCTCGATTGCTTTGAAATTAGACATCAGCAAGGCGTATGATCGGGTTGAATGGCCTTTTCTACAAGGTATGATGCAAAGGATGGGATTTCCTTACAGGTGGATTGGTTGGGTGATAAGCTGTGTTACCACACCCTCTTTCTCTATTCTTATCAATGGTAAGCCTTATGGGAATATCAAGCCCTCCAAAGGTATTCATCAAAGTAACCCCTTATCACCATATTTGTTTCTCCTATGTGCAGAGGGGTTGACTTCATTACTATCAAAGGTTGAGAACGATGGACGAATTCATGGGGTATCTGTTTGTAGAAGAACGCCAAAAATTACAAATTTAATGTTTGCTGATGAGTCCTTACTTTTTTGTAGAGCTACACAGGGTGAGGTGGAAGTGATAAATGAGGTATTGCAGGTATATTTTAGTAGTAATACTCCTAATCAACAAAGGGAGGAGATTGTGGCAGCTTTGGGTGTTAAACAGGTGGAGAAGTTTGAAGCATATTTAAAGTTGCCTACGTTGGTTGGAAGGGCCAAATATCAAACCTTTTCTTATCTAAAGGATAGGGTTTGGAAAAAATTACAAGGGTGGAAGGGTAGGATGCTATCAAGGGCTGGGAAGGAAGTGCTTATAAAAACGGTTGCCCAATCAATACCAACATATACTATGAAGGTGTTTCTATTACCGGTGAAACTATGTGATGAGTTGAATGTTATGTGTGCGAAATTATGGTGGGGTCAGGTTGGCAATTGTTAGGTTCTAAAAGTTTAGAACAATTCGCAAATCGTGAGTACACAAGAACATACAAGCTGCAAAAAGAAGAATTCAGAATCTGCCTGGTTCGATCGATCGAAAATCAAGCTCAATCGATCGAGAATCGTATCTGCAGAATTTTAAGTTGGCCCAAACAGCAATTCTAGCCCATTAAGGATTAGGGTTTCAGATCTATTTCTCCCACTATATAAAGGAAACCCTAAGCACGTTTTTTATAAGGCTTTTTAGAGAGAAAAGAGTGTGCCTCTTTTGTATTTAGGGTTTTGTTCCTAAAACCTCTCTTATTACTTCTACCGGTGTTGTTCCTTGAAGAATCTCAAGATCCGATATTGCTGAAGTTGCTGCCTTCTCTAGTCGTCAAAGGTTCTGATGATCTAAACCTTCAAGGGTGGTCTTGGAGTCACAAACAGGAGAGTTTGTGTTGCTAAACCTTTGAGTGGGATCTCAAAGTCACAAACGGTGGTGTTTGTGTTTTGCAAAGATTAAAGAAAGAAGGAGTCCGTGGTCTCGGAGCTATCATGGGGTCGTGGTAGTAAGTTTCCTACACTTGGGTAGCAATAGGATGTTAGTGGTCTAAGTCGCTATTGTGTAAACTTCAATTCTTTCTAGTGGATTTGCTATTTTACCTTGAGGATAGCTAGGTTAAATCCTCCCCAGGTTTTTACCGGTGTGGTTTCCTGGGTCATCATATCGTTGTGTTATTTATTTTCCGCTGCTTTACTTGATATGATTGTTATTGTTTTAACCTAGATCTGAATAATAAACCTAAGTATTCACTTGGTTAATTAATTAGGTTAAACAATCTAGTTTACAGGGGTCTAAACGAACTGACAAGTGGTATCAAAGCGGGTAGCTCTTCTGTTGTAGATCTTTTGATCTAAGAGTTGATCCTTGATCCCTGTTATCATGGATAATTTTAAGTGTCTTACTGTTTTTGATTGTGATGATTTGAATAAAAAGGACACTGTTGTTTCTGTTGATTTTATTGATGCCTTTGAAACTCTTCGTAAGGAATTATCTAAGTCTTTCAAAATTGCTAAGAAATTCAAGGAAGAGTTAAAATTGGCTAATTTTGAAAAAGAGGAATTGATTGTTAGATTAGATGAATCTAATAAAAAGAATGAATTTTTGAGAAATCAAATTTCCTCTCAAGATGAGAAGATGAAAAGCTTGGAACAAGAGTTAGTTGAATCTAAAGCTAAAATTGAAAATTTGACTAGTACCAAGCCTGCTGATGATAACAGAAGTATTTTTGTTTCTCTTAAGCCTAAAGCTGAAAATGTTTATATCCCTCCTTTCAAGAGGAATAATAAAGAAAAGGCTTATTTTGCTAGGTTAGACAAAGGTAAAAGTTCTGATGTAGACGCTGAAGTTTCTAAACCTAAGTCTAAACCTACTGTTAGAGAGCATAAGAAATCTGTTTTTGTGCCTACTTGTCACCTTTGTGGTGTTGTTGGTCATATTAGACCAAATTGTTCTTTGTTGAGGCAAAAACCAAAATCTGAGACTAGATTTGCTGTTAGGAATACTGATGTTCCTAAATTTGTTCCTGTTTGTCACTTTTGTGGTGTTTCCGGTCACATTCGTCCTAATTGTCATAAATTGAAATTTAAGCATTCTGTGTTTCAGTCTAGGACATGTGATGATATTTCTCCTGTCATAAGTCCAAATAAATTGTTTCATATTCTTTTGAAAAATTTGAGCTTGTTGGCTTGTGAAAGGAATTTGCAGGATTTTAGTCTTTCTCAGAAGATTGGTGTAATCCCTCAAATACACTCTGCTTCACATGGATTTTCACCTACAAAGCCGAAGACTCGTGCTATATGGGTGAGGAAAGATTCTCTAAGGTGAGTGTTGTTGACTTGTCCCTAATTTAATTCTTTCAATTATTTGTGGACATGTTTTGTTTTTATTTTTATTTTTGGTTGTTTTGTTTTTTAGGTTGTTTTTCATTAAAAAAAAAAATCCAAAAACATTGAAAATTTTCAAAAAGACAAAAATATTTTATTTTGTGTCTTGTTTTATTTGTTTTGAGGATTACATGAATTATGATATCTCTCTCTTGATTTAGAACATGCTTGATATTGTGGAGAAACATAAAAAGTATGTGTTCTATAAGTGCTAAGCTATTTTCTGATTTTGTGTGAGTATGTACTAGTTTGTACATGTACTCAAGGGTTAATTAAGAAATTGATATTTCTTGTTTGTGTACCCTCTATAGCTTAGTTAAGCACTGTCATGCATTGCATTTGCTTTTTTGTTCATTTAGAATAATGTGTGCTTTTTGTTTTTGGTCATAAATTTTTTTAAAACCAAAAAGATTTTTATGTGTTTTGTATTACATATCATGGATTTGTAATCAAGGTTGGCCATATTATCTTTACATAACATGTTTATGTACTTTTTTTAGCTTGGATGAGCTTATTTATTGCACTTTACTAGCTGAAGTCTTTGTAGTGCATGTTGTGTGGGAAGATGTTTATAGTTTTTGATCACTTTGTCTTGATCTTGAAGTCACATGCCTTTGATTGTTGGACTTAAACTTATTGAGAAAGGCATAAATAACCATCTCACCACTGTTTACTAGCCAATCATGAACACCTTAGTGCATATCGTAAGATTTTGTGCTCGAGAAAGTGTAGCACATGCACAAAAAGAACATAAGGTGTAGCCTCTAGTTAAAATTGGTGTGTACATTATTGGGCTATAATAATTTCACAATTCAAATAAAATTGGTGTGTACATTATCCCGGCTTTTATTAAGTTTTTAATCAATTAAATTGAATAATGAGGCAAATCAAGAAACTTACATGATTGCAAGTTTTTATTCTAGGAGATGTGAGAGTTATATGATGTAACTCTTTAGGTGATAGTCAATTTTTAAATTTATGTGATGAATTTTGTAGACTTTGCGATTGATTACTATTCACATATCACCTCACATGTTTCTCAAACTTTTGCTAGTTGCACACACTACACAAGTTACTCTTTGCTAAACTTTGTACATGTTATTGTGTGTGATTTTGTTGTGGCCATCCAAGATTATATGTTCCTTGATTTTGATACAAAATTTGTGTTTTTAAGGACTAATTGATTGAAAATCTTAATTTTGAAAGATCTGGGTTGTATTCATGTGTTTTTTGAAAAACTTTTAGTCTCATACTCATGCATTTCATTCATGAAATATTGTGCTTTGAGGAGTTACTGCATAAAATTGCTCTGTTTTTCAAAAATTTGAGTTTTCCAGAATTTCGACCGATCGAGGGTGTTTTTCGACCGATCGAAATTGCGATAAAAATTTTGGTTTGAATCTGTCTGACTCGATTGGTACTCGATCGATGCTCGATCGATCGAAACTGAAATATTTTCAGTTTTTAGAGTTTTTGACCAAATTTTTTTCTCTTGCATCATTTATATTTAGGATTCACATGAATTGCATTGTTTTCTTTATCCATCTTGCAGTTTTGCAGTCATATCTCTCATTATTTTCACACATACCATGCATACACTTTGCTAAATTGGGTACTCAACTTGAATTAAAAATTGATTGATTAATTTTTGAGTCCTTTGTACATTTTAGTATATGCTATTTTTCTTGATGTGTGAACTGCAGAAAATATTTTTCTTAAGAGATATGATGGATAATAATGTGCAAATATTTTCTCTACTCATGCAACTGTTTATGAGTCACATAGTGTCAAGTTGCATTTATTGAAGGAGAGAATATTTTTTATGTGTATCCTCAACTTAATTTTTTTTAGATTTGTGTGTTTTTATTTTTCCCCACCTCCTAAATTTTCCCCAAAACCGTTTTTCCCAAAACTTGTTTTGTTTTTCCTATTTTTATAGGGGGAGAAAAGTTTTTTTTAAGCCTTTGTTGCTCATAGGGGGAGTTGTTGCTCTTCATAGGGGGAGTTCTCTCTATTTTCTATAGAGCTAATCTGTTTTATGTTCCCTTGATTTTTTTTTCTCTCATGATTACTCTTTGTTTGAGTTGTATTTGTCAATACGTGACAAAAAGGGGAAGAGATAGATGAAATGTTGGGAAGCCTGTTTGTCTTGTTTATGGGGAGTTAAATTTGTTTTTAAAAGGGGGAGAATATAAATTTTTTTTTGTTGTATCTAACTTAGGGGGAGAGTTAGAATTTACTTTTGTTTTTGTTTCATATTATTGTTTATATGTCTTTCTTTCCACACATGCGGTGATGTGTTTGTTGAGTGTTTCAAGAAAGACAGGTACATTCTGATCAAGACCTTCTACCTCTTCTTGGCAACTTCTAGGTTAAGAGTCTTAGATTGGGATTTGTGATGTAATTGGGCATTTTATTGTATCGGGTTGTTCTTGTATTTTAACATTTCATTTTATATGAAAGTTTTGTCACGAATTGCCAAAGGGGGAGATTGTTAGGTTCTAAAAGTTTAGAACAATTGGCAAATCGTGAGCACACAAGAACATACAAGCTGCAAAAAGAAGAATTCAGAATCTGCCTGGTTCGATCGATCGAAAATCAGGCTCGATCGATCGAGAATCGTATCTGCAGAATTTTAAGTTGGCCCAAACAGCAATTCTAGCCCATTAAGGATTAGGGTTTCAGATCTACTTCTCCCACTATATAAAGGAAACCCTAAGCACGTTTTTTATAAGGCTTTTTAGAGAGAAAAGAGTGTACCTCTTTTGTATTTAGGGTTTTGTTCCTAAAACCTCTCTTATTACTTCTACCGGTGTTGTTCCTTGAAGAATCTCAAGATCCGGTATTGCTGAAGTTGCTGCCTTCTCTAGTCATCAAAGGTGCTGATGATCTAAACCTTCAAGGGTGGTCTTGGAGTCACAAACATGAGAGTTTGTGTTGCTAAACCTTTGAGTGGGATCTCAAAGTCACAAACGGTGGTGTTTGTGTTTTGCAAAGATTAAAGAAAGAAGGAGTCCGTGGTCTCGGAGCTATCATGGGGTCGTGGTAGTAAGTTTCCTACACTTGGGTAGCAATAGGATGTTAGTGGTCTAAGTCGCTATTGTGTAAACTTCAATTCTTTCTAGTGGATTTGCTATTTTACCTTGAGGATAGCTAGGTTAAATCCTCCCCAGGTTTTTACCGGTGTGGTTTCCTAGGTCATCATATCGTTGTGTTATTTATTTTCCGCTGCTTTACTTGATATGATTGTTATTATTTTAACCTAGATCTGAATAATAAACCTAAGTATTCACTTGGTTAATTAATTAGGTTAAACAATCTAGTTTACAGGGGTCTAAACGAACTGACAATGAGAGGAAAATACATTGGAAGAATTGGAACTTTTTGTCACGGCCAAAAAATGAAGGGGGGATGGGATTTAGAGATTTAAGATATTTTAACCTTGCCATGCTAGCAAAACAGGGGTGGAGGTTGTTGCATGATCGAAGCTCTCTATTATTTCAATGCTTTAAGACAAGGTACTTTCCTCTATGTAATTTTTTGGAAGTGACTGAGTCACCAAATTGTTCTTATGCATGGAAGAGTGTGGTTACTGCATTACCTATTCTTAAAAACGGGTGTTGTTGGCGAGTGGGGAATGGTGAATCCATCAAAGTATATTTGGATAAATGGATACCTAAATGCATAGCAAATAGGATTCTACACTGGGGACAAGATGGTGATAGAGAGATGCTAGTGTCGGAGCTTATTGATAATGATTTAAATGGGTGATTATGGAAAAATTTTGTGCAGATAAGGCTGCTGCTATCTGCAAAATCCCATTGAGCCGAAGGAATATTGTTGATTCAGTAGTATGGTTGCATACCAAGAATGGGAAGTACTCTGTTAAGTCCGGGTATCATTTGGCAAGGAAAGTGATAAGGAATGATGATGGGGTTAGAAGTTCAGAAGGTGTTGGTGGTCAACAAGTATGGAAGAAAATTTGGCAGCTACATGTGCCAAGCAAAGTTAAAATATTCGGATGGAGAGCTTGCCAAAATATTTTACCAACCCGAGTGAATCTTGTTCGACAGAAAATAATAACCGAGATGGGATTCCAGTGCTGTACAGGGGTGCCTGAATCTACAATACATGCAATTTGGGAGTGTGGAGTAGCGCAAGACGTGTGGGCTGGCTGTGCTATAAGGTTGCAGAAGTGTACCACTGATTTCCCTAACATTATGGCTTTGTTTGAGTATGTTTTGGACAGGTTTTCAGCAACTGAGATAGAGGCGTTCCTTGTTCAGGCCTGGTTTATTTGGAATCAGAGAAATGCAATCTTACATTGAGGACAGATGAGGGACCCAAAGTCGCTGAATCAGAGAGCAGTGGAGTACTTAGATGAGTTTCAAAATGTTCAAACTCATATGAATATTACACACACAAAGCCACAGACCGGATAGAAATGGAAACCACCCCCTTCACAGTTGTACAAGCTTAACTTCGATGCCGCGGTATTTGCTGGAACTCAAAGTTCGGGATTTGGAGCTGTAATCAAAAATTATGCAGGTGAATTAATGGCAGAAATGTCTATCAAAGGGCCCTCGGTCAGTTGTAGTGAAGAAGCGAAGGCATTGGCGTGTCGAAAAGCTCTTGAATTTGCTGTGGAGTTCGGTTTTGCTGAGATAATCATAGAGGGTGATAACGTTGCTATCATGAAGGCTATAGCAAGTACTTCAGGTGACCTTTCTTTGCTAGGACATGTGTATGAGAACATCAAATGTAGCATTCGTGGTTTGCAATATGCTTATATAAGTTGTATTAGAAGAGGAGGAAACCAGGTTGCCCATATTTTGGCCAAATATGCTAGAAATGTTGATAATGAATTGTATTGGATAGAGGACACTCCTCCCCCAGTTATAGAAGCCTTGTATCAAGATTGTTTAAACATGACTAAATGAATATTGGTTTTGCCTTCAAAAATAATAATAATAATAATAATAATAATAATAATAATAATAATAATAATAATAATAATAATATATAACCAACAAACTAAAAACTACAAAATAAAAAATAAATATATGCTGAAAACCTAAATTACAATTCTCAGATTTTTACCCTAACCTTACTCTTCCTTTCCTCAACCTCATCAATGCCTCTAATCTTCATCACTGCTGCTGCTATTCTACTCCTCCTCAAATCAAATCCAGACTGTTGCTGCTGTTGCTCCTCCTCCTCAGATCCTTTGCTATATTGCTCTACTTTAGCCGATTAGCCCTTTGCCCTCTGCCTTCTGAGTTTTTTTATGAACTGTGGTGTTTCATGTTTGACTGCTGTGTTTGCGTCGTGGCTTTTGTGTGGACATTGGACTGGTTTCAGTGTTTGTAAATTGCAACTTTTTTTTTTTTTGGTTTTACTCTTATCTATAAAGAAATAAAGGGGGACCACTAGGAGTCTAGCACAAAGACGTGACTAGTTTTGTGAATCTGTGAGACTAGTGTTTAAGTCATTAGTGAGACCAATTGACCAAAGTCTTTGGTTTGATTGTTTTGGTTTTATCAAAAATTTTGTCTTTGTGATTTTGTCATTTCGTGTAATGTGGCTAATATTAGTAATATATATGAACTTGTAAACTTTGTTTTTATCACCCACATGTGACTAATATTAGAAATATATATATATATATATATATATATATATAAACTTGTGTTTGTTTGTTTGTGATTATTTTGGTTTTAGATTTTTTTTTTTTTTTTTTTTTTTTTTTGGTTGAGAAGTCCTTTTTTTGGTTGGTGTATAGAACTACAAAATATGGAAATAATGAAACATTTTTTTTAAAATTTGTAGATCATAAGTAAGTCCACTACAATATTAAATTTTTTCAAAGAAAAAAATCTAAATAATTCTGAAGTCATAGCTGATGATTTTCAAATGGACTCTATGATTTTGTACATTGAGAAGGGGATTGCTGCAAAATTTGGCACAAAATCAATCATAGATGACTTTCGAGACTTAAAAGTGCGTCGAGTTCCATTTTTTAAAAGTGTGTTGAAATGTTTAAAAAACACTTATTTTTTATATTATACTTTGTCGACATTTTTATAATATCAAATGTTTAAGAAATACTTATTTTATATGTAGTATTTTGTGGAATATGAAATAAATGTTAGTTTTTATTTTTATTAAAAAAAAAAAAAAAACTGTTTTAAGCTTTGGTCCCCCCCCCCCCCTCCCCCATATTCGAATCCTTGTTCCGTCCCTGCACTTGTTACTACCATAGTTTTCAATCCATCTTCCATTTGATAGGAAGATGGAATGAAAGACCTTTGCAACGAAATCGGGTTGAATCTTTGGGTGTACGCTTGCTAAAGAAATCTTGTTTGTAAAAAGCCCATGTTTTTTTTTTTTTTTTAAAGAGGAAAAGCCCATGTT
This sequence comes from Lithocarpus polystachyus, assembly GCA_033629205.1. Classification (NCBI taxonomy): domain Eukaryota; kingdom Viridiplantae; phylum Streptophyta; class Magnoliopsida; order Fagales; family Fagaceae; genus Lithocarpus; species Lithocarpus polystachyus. Next base: position 7,005,307 of record CM066163.1, on the reverse strand, counting down.
GAAATCACAGCATAGCATATGCTATAAAAACAATGTCCACTTCTTTTGTACGCAAGGTTTGGGACTTATTGGGCTTATTTGCAATTCATGGATTATTCTGCAGAGGCTTTTCTTGGTGGGCTTCCTTTTCTTTAATGCATTTTGGGCCTTTCCTGGGCCCGATTTTACTTTTTCTTATGGGCTTCATGTTGAAGATTGCTTTCTCTCATTTTTCTCAACTGCTTCTGCTGGAGGAATTTTGTAACGAGTCCTCTTTTTATGCCACTTAACCGATTCTTCTTTCTTTCCCTGCTCTCTTGGGCTTTTCCCACCAGGCTTGGGGTTTGTTTGCTGGCCCATGATATTAAAAAATGGGCATCAACTTCGGTTAAGCTACAAAGCCTCTTGACAGTGGCTTAATTCTTTTTGGCAATGCAAGACATTCTATATTGCGCTGTATATCGACAAAAATTATAGAAGACTTTAGCCTTTACTTAATGATTCAAAGTTCAGTAATAAAATTTCTTATTCATAGGGAAAGAAAAATATACAAAAAGATGCTTACTAGTTACAACACCCAGCTGAAAGAGTTGAAATTAATGGATGCACAGACAAACTTTTGTTGGTGTGTAATACGGGTACGTATATCTGAGCATTTTGGCTGTGGGATTAACAATTCCCAATAAATAATAGAATTCAAAATTCGATCGAGATTGTTAATTTGGACCCAGGCGGGTAGGTGTGCATGTACTTATCCAATTTCTAACATCTAAAATCAACTCAAGACTCCAGCGTAACGACTTTCTAACTTATGTTTGTCAATGCTTGTCACTCATAATTATTAGGGTCAAAAAGTTATAAATGTTAGTAGGGGAAATGTACCAGGAACTTAGTTGTCACTTTCTTGAGTGATGACTCAAGAATTTATTTGGGGTCAAGTCAATTAGATTGGCTAATATCCAAAGACGCGAAAATATCATCTTTCAAATAAAGAAATAATTATGTTGGGAGACTGAATTTCAATTTCTTATAATCATTTTAAAAATAGGCCTATCCGACGTGATGTCGAATGTCATAAAAAATTTAAATATATTTTTCTCATTATCAATTAATTTTGAAATGAAATAGCATTACTCACCGTCTAACAAATTAGCTTTTTTGTCCACTTTATTTTTTAAGGAATATTCATTTTGGTATTTTTGTTTTAAAAATATTCAGTTTGGTTTTAGCAAATTTTTATTTGTGGTGGAATTTTCTAATTTATGTTGGTCAATGCTTGTCAAACTATTTAGGTCAAAGTTATGAATGTTAGGTGGAGAAATGTACCATGGAACCTTAGGGGCTATTTGGTACATGTGTTTAAATACATGTTTTCAATATTTAAACAATATTACATATATTTTTACATATTTTTTTTACTCACACATATTTCTAAAAAAACTGAAAACAGTTATTTTAACACACGTACTAAACGGACTCTTAGTTGTCACTTTCTTGAAGGATGACTCAAGAATTTATTTGGGGTCAAGTCAATTAGATTGGATAACATCGAAAGACACGAAAAACATCTTCTTTCAAATAAAGCAAAAATTATAATGGGATCACAATTCGACTTCTTACAATTATTTTAAAAATAGGCTTGCACAGCATGATATCAAATGCCATAAAAGATTTAAACGTATTTTTCTTATCACCAATTGGTTTTAGATGAAATGACACAGCTCATGATCCGATAAATTAACTTTTTGTCCCTATATTTTAAAGAATATTCATTTTGGTATTTTTGTTTTAAAAATATTCAATTTGGTTTTAGCAAATTTTTATTTGTGATGGAACTTGATGGCATTACTACATCAACATTTAATTAACATTCACATTAGAAAAAATACATTAAAAACTACATCATTCTAATAATAATAAAAAATATTTAATTAACATTAAAAACTACATCAACATTTTAATAAATAAATAAAATTCACATTAGAAAAAATATTTTAAAAAATGAATTAAAAAATAAAACTCAATTTACAACTCTTGTTTTTTTTTTTTTACTTCCAATTTCTTGGCAACCAAACACATACCAAAAATTAAACCTCTAAGACTTGTCAACAAAGAAATGGATCAAGAATCTTTTTTTTTTTTTTTTCTCTCTTCCTTCTCTCTCACACCAAATGAAAACATTGAAAATGTTTTCAAAAAGCACTAGCCACACCAATTCTTCAAAAAGTTAATCGCATTTTGTCTGTAATGTTTATTATTTGTTATAAAAAAAAAAATCACAGAACCATGAAATTCGATTTGTTTTTTTTATATATATATATGTTTCTTCATTTTGTTCCTAGAGACAGAGAACCTAGGGTTTCAAGATAAATGATACATTTGATGTTGTGATAAATAATTTGCAGCGATGATTGTTTGCATGTGTCACGAGGAGAAAGAATCTCCATCGCCATATCCTGATCAGGGGCGAGGGGTCTTGGCAAGGCATGAGAGAAAATAAGAGATAAAATTAGAAAAGGGAGATACCGGGGTTTGATTTTGTTGAATTTGTTTCTTGATCCATTCTAGGGATTTGATTTTTAGTGGAGTTTGAATTTGATTGATTTGATTTTACACAAAATCTTTATTGAAAATTTGAAATTGATCTCTATTCAGATACATAGTCGTGTCTTTTTTCCTTGAGTTTATAAGTTCAGCTTTAATTTTATGTATAACTTTTTAAAAGCTTTTTTTTTTTTTCTCGCTTAATGGAAGTACAAGCATACTTCAATATTCAGCAAAAAAGTTTTAATAAAAAGCTAAAAAAGCTATTTTTAAACAGACACAAATTCACCAAAATAAAAATTCTCTTCCTTTTTTTTTTCTTTTTTTTTTCTTTTTTTTAAGGAATCAGTAAGAAATTTTTATAACACAACAGATTATGAAGCCAAAAACCAGCAGAAATGAGAGTAAACTCTGCATCAAACGGCATAGACATTGCAACTTTGGCTTCAACACCAATACACATGGTCCAGGACCTTGCAAAGCAACAAGGGGAGCCAAAAGTCAGATTCCATGACCATCACAGACTAGCCGAAAGTCAGCAAAGGGCATCAAAATTGAATTATTATTCTATACTGTCTGCAAAACTCAGTAGAACACGCCAAATAGACGGGCTGAGCGGCTCCCACCAAAAGCAAGGAGATAATTGTATGTGTATGTTAACTCACTTTAGGATTTTCCATAATACCTTGGACACCTGTCCAATATCAGTAACGGAGAGTGACTTCTACGTTACTAGATTTCTTTTTTTCTTTTTCTTTTTTTTTTTGGATTTTACTAATATATCCTCGTACATTAATAAATTATTTTCAATTTTTCATAAAAATTTCCTTATTGGATCTATTTTTAAAATTTATAATATCATACACTTTGTTATAGCTGTCTTACATGATAAATTGTAAGTGGTTAAAAAAAAATGAGCCCATGTAATTGCAACCGACAATCAATTGTTGTCCGTTGTGATGTGTGGTACTATTGTTTATTATTACTGTAGGGGTAAAAAGCCCAACACCAGATCCTAGGCCGTGGGCCTGTCCGAGGAGACCTGTACATCTGAGGACAACATATCTTGAAAAATTTGCCCAGCCTGATTTGATGCTGAAGTGTGAATCCCGTGGAAGAAAGCCTTTTCCGAGGAGACTTCCTGCTCAGACTGTTAAAAGGGTGTCCTAGATGGGTGCACCAACCTCAATCTTAGCTCTCCCAAAGAATCTCCCGATTTGTGTTGACTATAAGGACAGATGGCGAAGACCAGATATTGAGCAAAAGGCTGCTGCCACCGCATTTATGGCCCTGCAAGTAACATCATGGCTGCATTAATGAGAAAAGACTCCTGAACAGTGACCTCCATCCTTTACAGCTGCCCCAGGAAGACTCAAGATGGTGGCGAATAGGACAAGTATCAAGGAAAGCCCACGTAATGGAAGAGGGCATATAAATAGAAGAAAAAAGAACAAAAAAGGGGGAGGGGGGGAGAAGAGGGCGATCAAGAGAGAAAGAAAGAAAGAGAAAAGCCCACACAATATCTGTATGAACATACTCCTCGGATAGTGCCGAGAAGAATATTGTATCCCTTAACCACCTTATCAATACAAATCTGGTCATAACCATACTTGGGCTTTCAACCCATACGTGTCCAATCAAGTGTTCTTCAACCCACTCTCTTTACAAATTCATTTCAAGGATACTATACACGATCTGGGCCTCCAACTATCCTGCTGATAGGCCCAATCCTAAATTTGTGTCCTTACAATTACTATTATTATTATTTTGGTATTTGGATCTATTTTTTAAAGAGTGAACCAATTTTTATATATTTTTTCCTCTGGTGTGTACCTTTTGTCATGAAATATTTAAATGATAAAATTTAGCTATAAAATTAGTTGTAGTTTAAGCTATAACCTTGTTAAATTTAAGCAATACACTAATATTTTAAGTTTTTTTATAATAATTTTTTATTGTTTAATATTTGGGATAAAAAATACTTGAATCTAAAACGTTTATAATGAAAACATCAAAAAGTGCAAAATGCGCTACATTACTCTTAACTACTTTCAATTCAAATTGGGTAAAACAATATTATTTCCTCTAATAAGCAAGCCTACAATAATTTCGAAAAGGGGAGATTATGCAACAAAAGCCAGGAGGAAGAGGGCAAAATTTTAAAGAGTAAACCAACTTTAGAATTTATTGTTTCATACATCATGCTCGGCAATGAGTTTTACAGCAGCAAGCCTCTTATATATTGATAGGGGTAAAATCTCCCACCAGACGACGAGAGCTCGCACTGGCCGACGGCTAGACCCATGACGGTGGATATACGCGACGGACGTCAGACCTTGATGACCTCAGTCTTAGGGGGCGACGGGGAGAAGGTCGACGGGTGTTGTTATCAGGCACTGAGACCTATCTTGTCACGTACGCTTCCCTGGGAAAGTGAATCTTGTCGCATACACTACTTGGCCAGATATCTTACGAAGCACGATTCCCTCCCCAAGCAGGGAATCGTGCCCAACACACTTGGCCACCCAAGGAGTGTCTTGCGCCCTACGCTACTCAGGGGCAATTTCGGTAGAGTGATATCTTCTCCAGTGCGCCTCGACCAAAGGCCACTACTACTACTATAAATACCACTACGCCCTCCGAAAAACGAGGTACGCATACTAAGACCCGACTCTGACACTCTGGAGTTGTAAGCAAAAAACTAACTTAACCATCGGAAGGTCGTTGGCCGGTACCACACCGGTACTTCCCTTTGAGGGTCTTCTTACCTGTGCAGGTTAATCCGAGGAACGCACAGACCATGCAGCTCACTGGTTTGATTCTTGACATCATCAGTTGGCGCCGTCTGTGGGAAGCGCAAGTTCCGTTACGTGTTTCCCGGACAAAGAGTTGCATGGTACTCACGCGTTCAAGGACGACCATCATGAACGACCAAGCCAACGAACAACGCACCACGGCCCTCGAGAGACAGGTCTAGACCCTGGCGGCCGCGGTGGAACGCCTCATGAAACGCAACAACGACTTGGAAGAACAGCTGCTACGTAGGAATGCGACGGGTGACAGCCAAGGAGAAAATCAGGAGGAGAGCAATGCGGACGAGAGGAACCATGAAGGCCCTGAGGGAAGCCATGCTTTGAGCCGACCTGAAGGACAGGAGACAAACCGTCCTTCGGTAGACGGACATGCCTAGTCCAGCATGGCCACGAAAATTCAGATGATGAAGGAACGCATGGACTTCATGATGAACGCCCTCAAAGGACAAGTATCCAGTGACCTCGACGACCTCGTCCACCGCACAGACTCCCCATTTACAACACCTGTCATACTGTTCCTTACGCCGCCGAAATTCTGCATGCCCCAGGTGGAGAGCTACGACGGAACCAAGGATCCGCTGGACCACTTGGAGTCATTCAAGACGTTGATGCATCTTCACGGTGCACTGGACGAGATCATGTGCCGAGCCTTCCCAGCAACGCTAAAAGGCTCTGCAAGGACCTGGTTCGGCAGATTGGCGCCCGGTTCTATCGGCACCTTCAGGGAGCTGAGCGCTCAGTTTGCCTCACAGTTCATCGGGGGACACCGGCACAAAAAATCTACCGCGTGCCTGATGAACATTAGGCAGCGGGAGGATGAGACGCTGAGGTCCTATATAGCCCGTTTTAACAAAGAAGCGCTGTCGATTGACGGAACGGACGACAGGATACAGGTGGCCGCATTCACAAATGGTCTGCGGAAGGGTAAATTCTTGTTCTCTTTGTACAAAAATGACCCGAAGACAATGTCGGATGTGTTTTACAGGGCAACAAAGTACATGAATGCCGAGGATGCATTGCTGGCCAGGGATGAGAAGCCTACCAGGAAGAGGGAGAGACAGGAAGACACCCGGCAAGATAATGGACGGAAGGTGCCTCGGACAGGAGAAGGACGAGACAATAGACGCCCAAAGCCCCCTGCCGGGAAATTCATAAGCTACACCCCATTGACGGCTCCGATCAATCACGTCCTAATGCAGATTAAGGACGACGGATCCTTGACGTTCCCGGGGAAGTTGAAATCGAACCCGGACAGACGGCCCAAGGACAAATATTGCCGCTTCCATCGAGACCACGACCACGATACCGCCGACTGCTACGATTTGAAGCAGCAGATTGAAGCCCTGATTAGACAAGGGAAGCTGCAGAGGTTCGTCAGCAGAGAAAAGGCAGAAACACCTCGACAGGAACAGGTCCCCCACCGGGACAATGAACGCCCCAGACCGCCTATAGGCGACATAAGGATGATTGTGGGCGGTACATCGGCCGCCGGTTTAACAAAGAAGGCTCTGAAGTCCCACCTCAGGACAGTTCAGAATGTTCAGGCTGCGAGCTCCGTCCAGAAGAAGCCCTGAATCAACAGCCCCACTATAGAGTTCACAGAAGAGGACGCCCAGCACCTCCATCATCCGCACGACGATGCCCTTGTCGTCAACATCCGAATAGGAGATTATAACACATACCGGGTCCTAATCGACAACGGAAGCTCCGCGGATATCCTCTACTATCCCGCGTTCCAGCAGATGAGGATTGACAAAGAACGTCTGGTCCCTACCAAGGCACCGCTCACAGGTTTCGGGGGGACAACAGTATACCCCCTCGGATCGATCACCTTGCCCGTCACCGTCGGGGAGTACCCTCGGCAGGTCACTAGGGACGTCACCTTCCTAGTCGTTGATTGCTCCTCAGCATACAACGGAATCATAGGACGGCCTACCCTCAACACCTGGAAGGCTGCAACCTCGACCTATGCCTTGAAAGTCAAGTTCCCTACAGAGCATGGGATAGGAGAGTTACGGAGAGACCAAGTGGCCGCACAAGAATGTTACTTCGCAATGGTGGAAATGAATAGCCAACTACAGACAATGAACATAGAGCAGAGAACGGGGGCAGAACCTGTGGAGGAGCTCGAAGATGTGATTCTCGACGAATCCAAGCCTGACAGAACTACCAAGATCGGTGCCCTCAACAGCCCGGCGACTCGCCAGGCGCTCGTAACTTTCCTCAAGAAAAACCAAGATGTATTCGCCTGGAGCCATGAAGACATGCCGGGAATCGACCCTTCAGTCATGGTACATAGGCTGAACGTAGCCCCCTCCTTCCGGCCCGTAAGACAGAAGAAGCGAGTCTTCGCTCCTGAGAGAGACCGCGTAGTGGCAGAGGAGGTCGGCAAGTTAAAGGAAGCAGGGTTCATCCGGGAAGTATACTACCCCGACTGGTTGGCCAATGTTGTAATGGTCAAGAAGGCCAGCGGGAAGTGGCGGATGTGCGTGGACTTCACTGACCTAAATAAGGCATGCCCGAAGGACAGCTACCCCCTCCCTCGAGTCGACACCCTGGTAGACTCTACGGCCTGGCACCAGCTGTTGAGCTTCATGGATGCCTTCTCGGGGTATAACCAAATCCGGATGGATGATGCGGATCAGGAAAAAACCTCGTTCGTCACCAGCCAAGGACTCTTCTGCTACAAGGTGATGTCATTCGGACTGAAGAATGCAGGTGCCACATACCAGAGGCTCATGAACAAAATGTTTGCCAGTCAGATAAGGCGGAATGTCCAAGTATACGTCGACGACATGCTGGTAAAAAGCCAGAAGGAGGAGGATCATCTAAGCGATCTCGAGGAAACATTCGGAACCCTCCGATCCTACAAGATGAAGCTCAATCCGTCGAAATGTGCATTCGGAGTGACGGCAGGCAAATTCCTCGGCTACATGGTCTCCTAGAGGGGCATCGAGGCCAACCTAGACAAGATCAGGGCAATAATGGAGATGACACCCCCGAAGAATGTAAAAGAAGTTCAGAGTCTGAACGGGAAGGTGGCGGCCCTGAACAGATTCGTATCAAGGGCGACGGACAAATGCCTTCCCTTCTTCCGCACATTGAAGAAAACGTTCGAATGGACGGACGAGTGTCAAAAGGCATTTGAAGAGTTAAAAGCTTATCTCTCCTCCCCTCCATTGCTAAGTCCTTCTCAGCCAGGGGAAGCACTCTTCCTCTACTTGGCCGTCTCCCCAGCAGCCGTCAGCGCGGCATTGGTCAGAGAAGAGGACGGGGTCCAGAAACCCGTATACTACGCTAGCCGAGCGTTCCAAGGAGCAGAAGGAAGGTACCCGCCCATGGAAAAACTCGCCTTTGCCCTGGTCACCGCGGCTCAAAAGCTCAAGCCCTACTTCCAAGCTCACACGATAGTTGTCTTGACCGACAAGCCCTTGCGGCAAGCTATGCACAACCCAGAAGCCGCAGGTCGCTTGACCCTGTGGGCAATAGAGTTGACTAAGTTTGACATTCGGTACAGCCCGCGTACCGCCATCAAAGGCCAGGCATTAGCTGATTTTATAGCCGAATTCACCAGCGCGGAAGATGAGGGGGCAGATGCATGTCCAGCATGGAGTGTATATACAGACGGGTCGTCAACTAGACGAGCCGGTGGCGTTGGGGTCGTGCTCCGATCCCCCGAAGGAGACCAAATCGATTGTATGATCCGGCTGGACTTTCCCATTACCAATAATAAGGCGGAGTACTAAGCCTTGATAGCCGGATTTGACCTCGCCAAAGCAGCAAGCGCGGCCCGAGTAATCGTCTCCTGCGATTCCCAAGTCGTCGTCAACCAAGTCAACGGAAACTACGAGTGCAGAGGCGACAGAATGAAGAAGTACCTCCATCAGGCAAAAAGAAGGGTAGATGAACTCAAGGCAAAGATAGTCCAAATCCCCAGAGATGAAAATGAGCAAGCCGACCGCCTCACCAAAACTGCTTCGTCAGAGCAGGAGAGCATCACTGACGGTGTGCTCCGTTTTGTGTAGGTTTCTCCACTGTTAGACTCTGTTGAAATGCAGGAAATAGTCTCGGAGAGCGACTGGACCACGCCGTTGGTCTCATACCTGAAAGATGGCGTCTTGCCCGACGAAAGAGAAGCCGCCAGAAGATTGAAAGTCCGAGCGTCAAGGTTCGTCTTGATAGAAGAAATTCTATACAAAAGGGGCTTCTCTCGCCCATACTTGAGGTGCCTGAGTTCCGAAGAGGCAAACTATGTCATGAGGGAAGTACACGAAGGGATATGCGGAAACCATTCAGGGTCGCGGTCATTGGCGCATAAGCTGATCCGGGCAGGATACTACTGGCCGACCATGAGAAAAGACACGCAGGCTTATGTCAAGGCTTGCGACAAGTGCCAGAGGTTCAGCAACATCGTCAGGCAACCCCCCGAAGAGCTGACCCCCATGACGGCCCCATGGCCATTCGCTCAATAGGGCCTAGATATCATGGGCCCATTCCCAACAGCGGTGCGACAGCTAAAGTTCCTCATGGTAGGCATAGACTACTTCACGAAATAGGTGGAAGCTGAAGCATTGGCCACCATTACAGAAAAGAACATACGAAGCTTCGTCTGGAAGTTTATTATATGCAGGTTCGGAATACCCAGGGTATTAGTCTCCGACAACGGCAAACAGTTTGACAATGGTCCCTTCCGGGAGTTCTGTGCGCAGCTGGGAATAAAAAATCATTACTCTTCCCCTGCCCACCCCCAAGCCAACGGTCAGGTCGAAGTAACGAACCGATCCTTGCTCAAGATTATCAAGACTCGGCTCGAGGGGGCAAAGGGGATATGGCCCGAGGAGCTGCCAAGCGTATTGTGGGCATACAGAACGACGGCAAGGACCCCCACAGGAGAAACACCGTTCAGGCTAACCTATGGAAGCGAGGCAGTCATTCCGGCCGAAGTGGGACTCACAACCTACAGGGTGAACACCCACGATGAAGGACGGAACAACGAGGCCTTGCGCCTACAGCTTGACTTGATCGACGAAGACAGGGTAGCAGCAGAGCAAAGGTTAGCCCGGTATTAGGATCGCATGGCTAAACACTACAACTCCCGAGTCAGACACAGGGAATTCCAGACCGGTGACCTCGTCCTGAGAAGGGTCATGGGCGCTACCAGAGACCCAACCCAAGGAAAGCTCGGCCCCAATTGGGAAGGGCCCTACCGAATCACAGCATGGCAAAGGAAGGGCACCTACCATCTAGAAACACTGGAGGGGCAGAAGCTGCACCACCCGTGGAATGCCGAGCACCTACGTAAGTACTACCAATAAGAAAGAACGGCAGCCCCCTACTTGTAACTAGATTGTAATTGATCTACTCTAATGTATTCCTGGGGCTCAAAGGGCATGTTTCCCTCCTCCCAAAAAATTATGCAAGGCATACAGAGGTTTATTCAAAGTCTCTTCTACTTACTATTAAGTGTTAAACATCATAAACTTGCAAAGTACAAAAGCCTAAGTCTCAAAGACGACGGCCTACGGTCGACGACGGCATAAAAGCGTCGAGCACCCATGCTGACAGCTTAAAAGCCACTACGTTTTCCTAAGTGAAAAACCCCAAAAGGCCTAAGTCTCAAAGACGACGGCCTACGGTCGACGACGGCATAAAAGCGTCAAGCACCCAAGCTGATGGCTTAAAAGCCACTACGTTTTCCTAAGTGGAAAACCCTAAAAAGCCTAAGTCTCAAAGACGACGGCCTACAGTCGACGACGGCATAAAAGCGTCAAGCACCCAAGCTGACGGCTTAAAAGCCACTACGTTTTCCTAAGTGGAAAACCCAAAAAGCCTAAGTCTCAAAGACGACGGCCTACAGTCGACGACGGCATAAAAGCGTCAAGCACCCAAGCTGAAGGCTTAAAAGCCACTACGTTTTCCTAAGTGGAAAACCCAAAAAGCCTAAGTCTCAAAGACGACTGCCTACGGTCGACGATGGCATAAAAGCGTCAAGCACCCATGCTGACGGCTTAAAAGCCACTACGTTTTCCTAAGTGGAAAACCCAAAAAGCCTAAGTCTCAAAGACGACGGCCTACGGTCGACGAAGGCATAAAAACGTCAAGCATAAAAGCTGACGGCTTAGAAGCCAACGACCTAACAAATCTACAAGGTATAAAAGCGTCAAGCATATAGACTGACGGCTTAGAAGCCGACGACCTAAAAAGCCAAAAGCCAGTCTAAAAGACGACGGCATAAATGGCGACGGCCCAAAACCAACAACATTTTCCTACAAGAATAAAAGCCAAAAAGCCAAAGTCTAAAAGACGACGGCATGAATGGCGACGGCTCAAAACTAACAACACTATCCTACAAGGGTAAAAGCCAAATCCTAAGTCTAATAAACGACGGGGCCTAGGTTGACGGCCCAAGACCGACCACATCGTCCTCGGTTATACACAGTGATTGAAAAGATTATAATGTTGACGGTTCCACAAGGCTCTTCGCATGAAGGAACCAGGCATTAAGTTTGATTAAAAGTTGACGGTTTCACAAAGCATAAACGACATATAAAAGGAATCATGCAAGCAAGCAATATACACAAGAACAAAATTTGAAACGGGATATAGATTGGCACAAATGCTTTTCAAGTCAACATTGTTCTCGACGGTCCAAAAATTGACCGTTCTATGAAAAATTACAAAAATTCTCCACAAAAAATTACAAGTCTAGTGAACGGGGGAATCAACTGTATTTACTTCTTCTTCAGCTTGGGTTTTGGCCTGAACGGCTGTCTCGGCATCGTCATCAAGGGTCCCGTCGCCATTATCATTCTGGCCTTCATCCAGGGGGCGACCCGTACACTCTAAAGCAACCTGGAGGACGGACGTCTGCGCCTGGGCCTCGTTAATGGACACCCGAGAGAGATCCAGCTCCGGATAAGTGGCTCTCACCTGACGGACGGCTTCATCGAAACCGTCCGCAAATGTGCCGCCCAGCTCCGTCAGGTAGGCGTCAGAGTCTCGATATTCCCTGATAGCGCCATCTCTAGCCTGACGGAGCTGATCCTTCATGGACAGGATCTCCTGCTCTTTGTCAGCAAGGACCTTCTGCAGCGTCTCCGTCTGCTTCAGATATTCGGACCTCTCCTCCTTGAGAATGGAGAGCTTCTTCTCGATCCTCACCCTCCAGGCTTTGTATTGTTCAAGCTCATCTTCCGTCTCGGCCGCCTTAGCCCTTGCACGGTCCAGGGCCGTCTCCTCCCGAACGCAGCGGTCCATGAGCCCTTTCATCATGACGACGGCCTGAGACAGAACGGTGTTAGAATCAAGCGACGGTAAAAGAAATGCATTTGAAGTGAAGTGCACGGATAGCGTATTTACCTGGGCAAGACTGAACAGGCCCGTCTCACCCATCGCTTCTGTCGCGTGGTTTCCAAGGTCCTCATAGTCGTCTATCGTTAGTATGGAGGACAGCTTATCTAGGGCATACTTGGAGTCCTCACGCAGAAGGACGGGTGACTTCTTCGGGTCAGAAGCTGGGCCAGCCGTCATCAGGCCCTTCCCCTTGCCGTGTTTAACGGGGACCTTCTTTCCGTCCGCCTCTAGGCCAATGACGGTCTCGGGAGTGGTCTTAGCCTTTTTGGGGAGACGGTCCCCCTCCTGGTCAGGCTTCCTTTTGGCGACGGGCACCTTGGGCGCACCCGTCCCCGCAGCTTGGCCTTCTTTCTTCCTCGCAGCTGCTTGCTGCTTAATTATGGCCCTTCTCCTCGCTTCGTCCATCTCTGCAAGACAAGACGGCACATGAATTAGTAAAAAGGGAAGAGAAAAATAACCAAGTTCAAGTGAACGGACGTACGTCTCCTGACTTGTGTCTCGTACTTCTCGGCTTCCGGGGACGGTTCAGGTCCGTCGCAGTGCCAACAGATGGTCTTCAAGCTCACTAAATTGGCCCAAGACCTTTCCTTCAACTCAGACTTCTGAAAAATTCTCTCCAAAAAGCTCCAGTCTTCAATTGACACTTGTGGACGGTCTTGAGCTGAGGAAGGAAGACGGTTATAAGTTGACGGTGCATAAAAGATAAATATAAAAAAAAGGGAGAGAAGGAAGAAGTGAGAGGAGAAAGTGAACGGGCGAATACCAGACGGGGACAAGACACCCCACGTTGTGTCGACGGGCATGAACTCAGTCTCACCAGGATGCCCCATCCACTCATCCCCGTCCATGAAAAAGTACCTAGACTTCCAGTCCCTATTGGAGTCTGGAGTATCACATACCAATCTTATTAGTGGACCCCTCGCCACAAAACTATACATCCCCCTGGATTTTTGTATCTCCACCGGACGGTAACAGTGGAAGAAGTCCTTCACCGTCAACCTTTTCTTCCCTTCGGACATGGACCCGTATAACACCTCCACCCCAATAAAAATCCTCCAGGCATTCGGGGAAACTTGGTTGATGAATAGTCCTAGATAATGAAGGAGGTGACGGTGTAGTTGGGTCAGTGGAAACCTCAACCCTGCCTTGAGCATTTGCTCGTAGACCCCGACACCCCTGACACCACGGTAGTAACACTTCTCTCCTGGGTGGGGTAGACGGAGAGGTATATTGGCAGGAATTTGGTATTTGCTCCTAAGTGTTTTGAAGTGTGACTCTTTGATTGTGGAGAAAAAGTCATTCACCGTCCACAGAGAAAGCATGACGTACTTCCTCATCCCATCACTACCCACGACGGACTGGACTTGAGGTTCATCGCCCTCCAGACCGTCACTAAGGTTGCTCTCCGCCCTATCACTACTCGAAGAGGAAGAGGTGGTAGACGAGCTCTCTTCACTCGAGGAAGTCGTAGCTGCAGGATCCTTTGGACCCGACGGGTTGACTTCATCGTAGCCCGCTCCGTCGCGGACAAACGATTGGTTACTGGACGCGCTAGACATGTCACTTACATGTGATGGAAAACCCTAAGTTCAACTGCCCTAAAGACACTGACGGAGGAAGAAATGAACAAGCAATAATAAGTACTTACCGGCTACTTGCACTAATGAAAGGTGTGGTCGACGGTTGCGGGAATGTGACGGACGCACAAGTTGACGGATCAAATGCTTTTCTGCTGGGTGAACGGATGCGCTCTGATCGTTTGTTTTCAGTGAAAAGTGAAAAATGAGAGAGAAGGAGGAAGGCTTTTATATGGAGGTATTACGGGAGACGAAAGGACGCCTCGTTCCGAGCACACGGTCCACGGGTTGACGATACGTGTCCTGCATTTATTACCTAACATTAATTACTGATGACAGCCTGTCTATTCGACCCTTGTTATGGATTGAAACCGTCACCCCATTAGTCCGTCCTTCGAAGGTTCACAGACTGATGGGCTGAGGGGGCACCTGATAGGGGTAAAATCTCCCACCAGACGACGGGAGCTCGCACTGGCCGACGGCTAGACCCATGACGGCGGATATACGCGACGGACGTCAGACCTTGACGACCTCAGTCTTAGGAGGCGACGGGGAGAAGGTCGACGGGTGTTGTTATCAGGCACTGAGACCTATCTTGTCACGTACACTTCCCTGGGAAAGTGAATCTTGTCGCATACGCTACTTGGCCAGATATCTTACGAAGCACGATTCCCTCCCCAAGCAGGGAATCGTGCCTAACACACTTGGCCACCCAAGGAGTGTCTTGCGCCCTACGCTACTCAGGGGCAATTTCGGTAGAGTGATATCTTCTCCAGTACGCCTCAACCAAAGGCCACTACTACTACTATAAATACCACTACGCCCTCCGAAAAACGAGGTACGCATACTAAGACCCGACTCTGGCACTCTAGAGTTGTAAGCAAAAAACTAACTTAACCATCGGAGGGTTGTTGGCCGGTACCACACCGGTACTTCCCTTTGAGGGTCTTCTTACCTGTGCAGGTTAATCCGAGGAATACACAGACTGTGCAGCTCACTGGTTTGATTCTTGACATCATCATATATAAATATATATATATATATATATATATATATATTTTTTTTTTTTTTTGAAAAGGAAACTGATATATCATTAACAGTGGAGTACAATAGAAAGTACATGGGACTCTTATATAATTATTACTCCATAACCAATACAGATCAAACAAAACTAAATTCTGATGCAATCCCTCACCAAACCATAATAGCTCTACTATTTGATGTGATAGATTATTCTTTATGCATCAAAGAATGAAGGCAAGCGTGGTTTGACGAGAACATCAAGTGGTGTAGCTTTGAAGTTTGTAAGTCCTAAGCTCCCAGTCATATCAACCAACTCATTTGATGAAGCAGAGATTTCAAAAGCATGTAGCAAACTAGCTAATGCTAAGCTTGTCATTTGAAGACCAAAAGCCAGTCCAGGACAAGCTCTTCTACCACTACCAAATGGAAGGAACTCAAAATGGTGGCCCTTAAGATCGATATCCTTGTGGGTTGTCAGAAATCTCTCTGGCTTGAACTCAAGTGGTTCGGACCAAATACGAGGGTCTGTTTGAATCTTCCAAAGATTCACCATTAATCGAGTGCCTTTGGTAACATGGTAGCCACCTATGGTGCTATCCTCAGCGAATTCACGTAGTCCTAGAAGTGGTGCAGCTGGGTATAATCGAAGTGTCTCTTTAACAATGGCTTGGAGGTAGACTAACTTATTGATATCGGATTCATTTACAAGTCTTCCTTTTCCCACATGGATATCCAATTCTTCTTGAGCTTTTCTTAGAACATGCCGGTTGTTCAACAATAGTGAAAGAGCCCATGTCAAAGTACCTGTGGTTGAGTCACTGCCTCCTGCAATCATACTCTGCAAAATGCAATCTCCATGTCAAGATAGAGCAACAAAAATCAATAATTAAAAGTCTGTTTAGACACCCCAGTTTTTCTATAATTTATTTGTATAGTGATTGTCAAAATATATAATTTTTTAAAATTTTTATATTAAATGTTTGACAGAGACCTACCATCTAATTTATTTCCAAAAATACTAAAAGTTTCTATATTATATTGGTTTAGAGCACACTTTAATCATCTATTTTGAGAAAATTTATATGAAAAAATTGTCAAAACAGTTAATTACTTTGTTTATAAAAATTTTTTTTAAATAGTTTACTAATATATGTCTTAAGAACACACAATAATAAATCTCATCTATATCTATAAATTACTAAAACTGAAGCATAACGTTTAATATTGCTGCTCTCACGTTTCGCCACATCAGCTACATGTCATTTTAAAAAAAAAAATTATAATTTGTCCTACAATTTTTAAATGATTTTTACAATTTTCAGCCCTATAAATGCAGCCCACTACTTATTTATTTACTTCCACTATCATCTTATAATAAACTTGTATAATTAATCTAGCACACCTCTTATTTATTTAGTTCCACTATCAAGCCCAACTCAAAACCTTTTCAGTTCAGTTTAGAGTTTTGTGTGAGTCTTTTCAACTTAAAGGAAGAAGAAAAAAAAATGTTGAAGCCTTTCAAGTTTTAGGGTTTTTTTTTTCTTTCCAATTTTCCTATAATTGTTTTTAACATTTATTTTTTTAATATTTACATTTCTCCAACCGTTCTCTCTCTCTCTTACCATTTCATCTCCCCACTACTTCTTCAATCTTTCTTCATCCCTTACCTTTTCATCTCCCCACTACTTTCTGCATTAATATCATATTTCATCTTTCCCTTTATCTTCTTTTATTTTTGTCTCTTTTTTTTCATACCCTCTTATTATAAATTTGTCACTATCTCTTCTATTCTATGCATAGTTTTTCCTCACCAAAAAAAAAAAAAAAAAATTGTTCTCTCTCTCTCTCTCTCTCTCTCTCTCTAAATTTTTTGGTGGATTTTTTTATTTTTCTTGCATCTCTACTTTAGGTTGATAATTTTTTATATTCTTTAAAACTCTATTTTGGATTAATGCTATTTAGTTTTGTTTTTTAAATTGTTTTTTTTTTTTTTATTCTCTTTGATTGTTAAATATTATCCTATTGCGTTCTAAAGAATTAAATATAGCATATAAAAATATAATATTATTCTATTACATAGCATAATTTAGATAATTTGGTATTTATTTACATATCATGATTTTTATAGTGCTCAATTTAGATGTTAAACTATGAAACTTTACTAATTTTTATTTATTTTCTAATCCTTTGTGGTGGACAAACTATTCTTAATAGTTATATTAGAAGTAATCTATAATGCCATTCATTTAAAGAAAAGCAAAGGTTAGCCAAACGAAAATAATCGGATAGAAGATAATTTTTAACTTTTGCAATTTTATTTTAATAATTATTATTTTAAAACAATGCATGTATAGAAATTTAATTCTTAAATTTTGCTAATAATTGTTTATTTAATAATATGTTTTGGGTGGACGAAATTATAATTTCTACCAAAAAAAAAAAAACCTTAATAGATTATCAAAAACAAAATTTTATCCTAATATTAGTTCAATTAATTATTGTTAAGTTTTTTTTTTTTTTTAGTTTACATTTTTTTGGTGTTTTAGATTGTTCCTATATTACATTTATGATTGTTCATATAATAAATAAAAATATAATTACTAAATACATTACTCATTATTAGATTAATTTAAATTGTAAAAAAAATAATTAATAAAACCACCATACAAATAATTATTACGCGCAATGAGCGGGTTCGCGGCTAATATTATATAATAACTGTGACAAAAAGTAAAAAGATTTTTTTTTTTTCTACCCAAACTGATACCAAAAGATTGTCAAAATTTATTAGTAATATTATTAAGTTTATTTGGCTTATGCACAAATTTTTAATTTAAAAAAAAAAATGATGAGTAGAGCTTACCAAGCATGTGGCTTTGGTGACAGTATCAGCATCAAAACCAGCAAGGTTAGCTCCATTAAGGATAGACAACATGACATCCATGAAATCTTGCTCTCCTAGTTTTGCTTCACCTGAAGCTTTCTTCTCCTTGTGCTCTTCCAACCACTCTGTAACTATACCATCCAACTCTTTTGCTGTTTTCTTCATAGCCTTCTCATACCCACCCAAATCCAACCACCCAAGGTAAGGAATAGCATCCCCAACCACAAAAAGCCCAGCCAAATGAAAGAACTCTCTCAATGCCTCATGACACCTTCGAGCCTCATCACTTGCAGCACTAGTACCATAGTACCTCTTTCCAGCAACCATTCTAAGAATCACATTGAGACTTAGGTCCCCAAACCATTGCTTCATGTCCACCAAAACATGGTCTTTATTGCCACTTTTTTTCTCTTCCCAAAACTTATATAGCTCCTTCAAAGAGGTCTCCATCTCAGAGGCTTTGACACCTTTGAGTAGTTCAAGCCTGCGAGTTGAGAGTAGCTCCAAAGAGGTAATCTTGCGTATTTCACGCCAGTAAGGACCATAGGAAGTGAAAGCTAACATGGCATAGTTGTAACCAAAATGTTTCCCACTAATTATTTTGGGTCGAGAGCAAAGGGAAACATCATTAGTGGTGAAGCATTCTTTGGCTAACTCGCTAGTACTGATCACCAAAGCTGGGTGCACCCCAACTCGAATGGTGAATGCTGGTCCGTACTTGTCAGCTAAGGCTCCCAATGACATGTGGGGAAGTTGAGAACCTCCTGCTAATAAGCGGAGATGACCTATTAGAGGCCATCCGCCGGCTGCTTCTGGTGCTTTTCGAGGTTTGGGAGCTCTCAATCTTCTTAGTATAACATAGGAAAAGAGAAGTATGGCAAGGAGGCCAACTAGGTTTGTGTTGAAGTATGGTAGAAAGGAGTAGTCCATTTTAGATATGGGGCTTTTAGAGGGAGAGACAATGAGATATTTGGGTGGAAAGAGAGGATAAAGATGTCTCTCGCAATAATTGCTTTGGCCGAAAGATGAGATGTGAGAGGCCTGTTCAGTTAACCTCTATATTTATAGTTGCCCAATATGCTATTCGGTTGGCCTCCCATTTGTCATCTCTTTTGTTTTACACGTGGGATCATTCACGTGTAGTCCAACTCCTAAGTCTCTTGTCGCTTAATAATGAACCCAAGTTTTTTTTTTTTTTTTTTTGCATCTATAAAGAACCCAAGTTTGAATGTTGTCTATTATTTAGTGTCAATTTAAAAAAAAAAAACTTATCTGTAATTGAAAATTTTTTATTAAAAGTACAGTAAATAAAGTTAAACAGTAGCTGAAATAATACATTGATGCTCATAAATAGTATTAAAAAGTACAATAAAACTTATAAATAGTACTAAAAATAAATTAAATAGTAAAAAAAATTGACTTTTTAAGCATTCCCAAACGCGCTTAAAAAAAATCACGTGTCCATCCATTTATCATTATCTACAAAGATTATTATCATTTTTTTATTGTTATAAAAAAAATGTCTATTCAAAGAAAACAGTTCTTACCGACCAAGTTGCAACAAACCCGCGCTGGAAATTGGAATGCCTTTGCAAAACATGCTGTGAAGGATATGGTCTACTTGGATATGTGTTACATGCGATGCACTTGAAGGAAGCTTCACTTAAACTTATTGCGTCGTCAAAATTCATAGTCATGATGGCCTAATTTTGGACTAGCTAGGAAGTGGCTGCAAATTAGTATTTGAAAAAGATTAAGTTGGTGGTGACTCAGACTTTGTAGAGTCAATCTTCTTGCTCAAAAAAATAGAAAATAGTTGGTGGTGGCTGCTTAATTAGTTGGTTCTAAGTGCGCTTATAATTTTTCTTTCTCGTTTAGCTTCTTGGAAGTTTGTTTGAGGTTTAATATCTTATCAACAACTATTTTAACCTAATTTGGTTCATTGGTTGGATTCTTTTCTTGAGAAACGGGTTTTGTACTAGTAGTTACAAAAAATTGAAGTAAAAATGCGTTTAAAGATGTTTCTGAATGAATTAGGAGCTGTTTGTTAGTGTTATTTAAACAACAATTTTCGTTATTTAAATCATGCAACATGTATTTCTACTATACTTTTTTACTCACACGTATTTCCTAAACACTTAAGCAACGTTATTAGAACAACGTACCAAACAGATCCTTATTTTTTTATAACCACATTATGAACTTTTCTAATAATACGAATAATCTTTTCGTTTTGCTGTCGCAAAACAACAATATAAGATGAGTCTGAATGAATTACCCACATTAGGAACTTTTCTAATAATATGCATAATCTTTTTGTTTGGTGTCGCAAAACAGCAATATGACACACCAACCATACCACAGCACAAACAAAGAGGCCATAGTGACAAAGCCAAATATGGCACACCCACCAAAAAATTGATAAGCCAAATAGTAATTCTTTAACCCCAAAAAAAATAATAATAATAATAAAATCTCAACCATATAGCTCCCGCCTTCCTATCAATTTCACTCGTATTGGATCCTTTTTATTCTCGGTATGATTATGCCCCGGTTGTACTAACAAACCAATTTTAAGTCAAAGTGAATTAATTAGTTCAATTATTATTTTACATTGGTTTAAGCAATCACACACACAATATTGCATAAAATAAACGGAAAATTTTTACATATTTTTAAGAGTATCAAGAAACTATGTTTTTGCATTCTCAAAAAAAAAAAAAAAAAAAAAAATTGTGTTTTTTCTTCTCACATTCAAACTTTACTATAAATTTAATGGATAAATCTCAAGAGAATAAAGCACTATTTTTCGTGTTTCAAAAATACTTCAGAATTACTCAAAATAAACAATTATGGCATTAAATAAGAAACTTAATATGGTAACGTAGAAAAAATCAATAGAAAAAGTATGCCAAAGAAAAAATGAAGATTTAACCATCAACCTCGTAGGAAAAACAAATCACTATGCACGTAGAATGGAAGTTTACAATATAAATAACCCTATTTTAATATTGTTACCACTTGTTGAATTTATTGTCGTAACTAATGGACGATCATAACTCCTCAGACGAACTCCTCGTCCAAACACAAGGCAGGTGACGCAGAAGTCTCTGTCATCCCGTCTTACTCATTGGACAGAGAAAGTGTCATTAATTCATACATAACTAAGATAGACGTTACAAAGCCATCATAAATCCCCTTACCGTTGGAAGGCCGACAGTCCAAACATTAATACCCCTGGAAGTGACTCACAACTCGTCATAGGACAAATCAGGGGTGATTTCGAAGCAAAAGAGACTAGAATGCAGAAATACCTCAAGTTGGTGAACCAATTAGCATGTAATTTTGATCGCACAGAGTTTGTCCAAATCCCGCGGGACCAAAACGTGGAAGCCGACGAGGTGGCACGGAGTGCATCAGCAGACGGTCAGACGAGGGTAAATGAATGGAGGCTGGAAGAACAAAACTCTCCTAGTATTGAAGAATGCCAAGCCTTCCCTATGCATACCCGCTCCGGATGGATGAATCCCATTTTGTCTTACCTTAAGGACGAGCAATTACCCCCAATCCCTGAGGAAGCCCGGAAAATCCAGAAACGATCTGCCCGATTCACGGTGCTCAATGACGAGCTTTACAAAAGGGGTTTCTCCCAACCCTACTTAAGATGCGTGGAAGACGAAAAAGCCAAATACATTCTAGAAGAGGTGCACAAGAGAGCTTACGGCGACCACCTAGGGCAAAGTCCCTAGTCCAGAAGATCATGAGGTCAGGTTATTTTTGGCCAACAATGCAACAAGACGCTACAGACTTTGTCAAAAGATGTGATGGTTGCCAAAGGTATGGAAACGTGCAACGAGTTCCAGGAGAAAAGATGACGACCATTTCCTCCCCGTGGCCATTCGCACAATGGGGGATTGACATCATAGGTCCCCTACCTCAAGGAAAGAGACAAGTGAAGTTCCTACTCATTGCAATTGACTACTTCACGAAATGGGTTGAACCGGAAGCACTAGCAACAATCACAGAAACGAAGGTACAAAATTTTGTGTGGAAAAATATTATTTGCAAGTTCAGGATACCCAGGACGATCATTTTAGACAATGGTCGCCAATTTGACAGTCGCGAATTTAGGTCGTTTTGCTCAAGCTTGGGCATCAAGAACCAGTTTTCATCCCTAGGACTGTTAGGATATGTGCCCTTAAATCCTATTGTATGATACTATGTATGATATTATGTATGACATTATGTGAGAAATGATGTATGACTTAATATTGTGTTTAATAAAGTTGTTTTATTCTTATCTAAAATAATGGTAACATGAATATTCGGACATTATCAAATAGTCCATGAGATGCATAGTATGTGATTTATGTGATTTAGTCACAGAAGATATAAATCACAAGTTCTTTGTAAACTCAGAATTTTGGTTCGTAGTCGGTGATGAAATTGGGCATTTCATCTGCGAAGACTATAACATATTAACTACGATGATTTGTCTTGATCATGGAAGTGGTGACTTCTAGTTAATATGTTGATATGTTTTAAGAGTTAAGACATATTTGAACTAGACCGCTGTGAGATTTATTATTCTCCTAACGACTGTCAATTGAATAATAAATCTCACGACTTGTATTCACATGAACTCTTAATCCTGAGAGAATAATGGACCTGATCATGAAATGTAGGTTGCTTTGATATATCAAGAGTGAGATCTAAAGTAACGGTCAAAACCTCAGTATGTTGGGCAGCCACACTTAGTGTTAATGGAACATATATTCTCAAGATGGAATTCATAGTCTCTTAACGGAGATATAAAATGTTCCCTTGAGATAAGTTTAATGGGTACAGTTATTCAGAGAGTTAGGCCTAACCACTTTAGTAAGACTAAAGTATATATTTATGAAATTGGATTTCATAAATATATGGTGAATAACTTAAAAGGATTAAACCGGGTACTCAAGGATTAAGATGTAGTAATTTACAAAGTGGTAGTCTATATTCATGACTTTGTATTACTACGAATATTTTATGAAGGGGTTGCATGTATAATAAAGTCTTGGGATATAATTTATTAATGAGGCCTAGAGTGCAATTATATTTATATAGTGGTATTAAATATAATTAATGGTAACTTTGGACTTGTCAAGAGTTGACAGAAAAGCCCAAGGCCCATTGGAGCTAGTGTCTTATTTGTTCCCTTTTGGTCCCACTCCAAGCCACACACTAAAGCCCAATTGGGAAGGCCCAAAAGGCTAGCCCAATTAGATAATCAGTTATGTGGAGAGAAACATACAGAATTTTATATAGAATAAAATGGTTTGTATGTTTAATAAGAGTAATCATATATGACATAAGGAAGAGAGACACACTTTCATATTCTCTCTAGAAACATAGAACTGATTGAGAGACCACACATCTTGGGCATCAAGTGGAATTGGAGTGAAGATTGAAAGTCTTCCCGAGTACTTCTTCATTCGGTTTTGAATTTCACCGCATCAAGGTACACTCTCTTGTTCTTATATTCTGAAACTTACATACAGTGCATGTTATCGATTGCGAATGAAGTTGATCCGTTTATTTTCCGCTGCGTATGTTTTGTATTCAATGCAAACATGTATATTTCCTAACAAGGACATCCCCAGGCCAACGAACAGACGAAAGTGACAAATCGGACCTTGCTAAAGATCATTAAGACCCGGTTAGTGGGGGCAAAGAGCGCATGGCCCGAAGAATTACCAAGCGTTTTGTGGGCCTACAGGACTACTGTACAAACGCCAACAGAAGAAACGCCATTCAACTTAACCTACGGAACGGAAGCAGTCATCCCAGTTGAAGTGGCACTCGCAAGCCTCAGGACTAAGTTTTTTGATGAGCAAAGCAACGACGATCAATTAAGGCTGAACCTGGACTGTTTGGACGAAGTCAGAGACCAAGCCTTCCAAAGAATGGCCAAGTATCAGCAGAAGATGGTCGAATATTATGATCACAGGGTAAAACTAAAAAGGTTCAACATTGGAGACCTCGTCCTTCGAAAAGTAACCCCTGCAACAAAGGACCCAATACACGGCAAGCTGGGACCGAACTAGGAAGGGCCCTACAAGGTTACCCATTATTCCCGACAAGGAAGCTACCATCTGGAGGACCTAGACGGAAATAAATTACCTCGCCTGTGGAATGTCGAGCATCTAAAGAGATATTACGAATAGGAATTTTGGCTCAGTTGTAAGTAGTTAACAACATCTTATACTTTTTTATCTTCTGTTACGTGAGGCAAATGATATATCTTTTAGTAATTGGCACCTTCTGATTATTTTGTTAATTATTGTGTTCTTGTCATCCCGCCAATTGTCAAAAAAAAAACCCAAGTACGTCCAAACTAAAAAGACGATAAGATTCCTTAAATAGATGTACATCGTCCAAATCAAAAAGATGATAAGGTTCCTTAAATGGATGTACATCGTTCAAATCGATAAGACGATAAGATTCCTTAAATGGATGTACATTGTCCAAAAAAAAAATGGTCAAGGTAAACAATCCAAGAAAAAAGACGAACAAAGAGTACAAAAAGGAAAATGTGAGGCAACACACCAAGTACAGGGTCTCCCAACGACGCAGCAGCCTAGGGACATCCCCCCGAAAGCCGTCAGAGAGGGTCTCCCAACCATCACCTGACACGAAGAAGTACCTCGACTTCCAGTCATGAAAGGACGAAGGTAAATCAGCAATAAGCCTAAACCTCCTATCCCAAGGTACGAGCTCATAATAACCAAATTCTTTCGACTCCCTTAGACAATAAAGGTGGACAAGCTCATTCAAGGTGATCATATCACCGTCAACTATAATCGTCCAAATCACCGTAGAGCTTATGACGATCGTCCAAGAATTGGGCATGAGTTGTCCTGGAGCTATGTTTAGGTGGTGAAGGAGCTCCATTATGAATGGATGGACGGGAAATCTAAGGCCACACAAGAAGGCAGCCTCATAAAAGCAAACCTCCCCGTGGGCAAAAACACAAGATCTCTCACCTTTCCTAGGAAGACGAATCCTAGTCTCCTCGGGGATCTGAAACCTATCCCTAAATCTAAAGAGAGTATCTCCATTCAAAGAGCACTCTTCTGAAGAGCGTAAAAAGGCCGAGAATGAGCCAGAATAGACTGACGGAAAGGTGTTGGCCTGGAAATGGTGGTATCCATCTCAACCTCGCCCACACCAGCGCTGGATGACAAAATGGCCCCTAAATCACCAGATCTACCGTCAAAACTCATCTTTTCCCTCTCTAACACCCCTCGCACCGACTCAAACCAACTAAGAGATTCACACAACAATAGGTATAGCTCACCCAACACTAAACTCAACCCACTATCACCCAGGGCAAAATCCCTAATCGATGGGTAAAAACCACTAGAGCGGCCTACAAATACGCCTAATCGAGCAAAAAAGAAGGTAAC
The DNA here is from genome assembly GCA_033629205.1 of Lithocarpus polystachyus. NCBI lineage: Eukaryota > Viridiplantae > Streptophyta > Magnoliopsida > Fagales > Fagaceae > Lithocarpus > Lithocarpus polystachyus. Next base: position 6,979,686 of record CM066163.1, on the reverse strand, counting down.
TAAAGAAGAATTGCACCCAATACCAAAACGGTCCATCAAAAAGAAACAGAAAAAGAAAAATTTCAAAAAAGGAAATAAAGCGCAGAAATGGGAAGTTAAAAAGAAAGCAGAAGAGTATAGAAGGGTACCTGAAAAAAGGAAGCGAAAACTGAGAAGGAGAAGAAGTTAGCACAGAAACCGCCGCAATAAAATTCAAAGGGGAGCTAAAAACTCGAAACGAAAAACGCGATTTTGCAAAAAAGAGCGCAGAAGGTGAACACCAAAAATTTAAAAGGGGGGCGCCTAGAAAAGTGTAGGAAACTGAAAAGTTTCACCAAAATCAAGGACCCCCCAACCGATCTTAAAGCGACATGTGGCCACGACGCACACTGCACCACCACAAGATAATAACTGTAGAAAGGGGAAAAAAAAAACCATCACATTCCATGACCGTCATCAAGATGAACGACCTCAGAATGGAGGGCAGCTGATGGACGATCATAACTCCTTAGACGAACTCCTCGTCTAGACACAAGGCAGGTGACGCAGAAGTCCCTGTCATTCCGTCTTACTCATTCGACAGAGAAAGCGTCATTAATTCATACATAACTAAGATAGACGTTACAAAGCCATCATAAATCCCCTTACCGTTAGAAGGCCGACAGTCCAAACATTAATACCCCTGGAAAGCGTTACAGGCATCTCATTCAAGCCTCCATTAACAACCCAACGGCTAGAAGATGGAGGCAAATATATATATATATATATATATATATATATATATATATATACCAAGCACAAGGAGGAGGTATGAGAAAAAACCCGATACTCAAATTCCAAAAACATTACTTCTTGTCTTCTGTTCCTTTCTAACTTTGCCATCGGAGCCTTGATGGCAGGCACCACACCGATGTCCCCCCAGCTCTTTCTTTTTTTTCCAAGATCATTTTTGTTGGCGGACCATCCCTCTCTGAACGAAAACTTCAACTGACGATACGCATCATCAGTAATCTAATGTAACTCTGAATTTATGGACTATCACGGGCTTCTTCTATATGTGACTGTTGTTCCTGAACATCCTGCTCATGTCACCAAGTATGGACTCAAAGATTTGGTTCTAGTGATTTGAGAATTCTAGTTGTAGCAACTTCAAGTTCATTGAATCTCCAGTTCCTTCAATCTTGAATTTTCGATGGTGCTTTAAGAGAGCATGGTACAATCAAACCATAGATGCAAAGGCAGTACTTTCAAAAAGTCATTAATCACGTCTTCTATATTTTCTTTTACAGTCTTCCTTTAGTGGAACGAAAGCCTAAAAGCTTAGATTATGGATTGGGCTAGAAAATTGAATTCTGCCACGATTCAAGATCAATCAAACTTACTTCAGTCTCAATCGTTCAACTAGCTATCGAGATTACATAACCTTTAGTCTTCCTTAAGCAGTCTTTGGCATTAGTGTTGACTTTGAAATTATTTCAAAATACACTTACAAGACTTAAATTTGATCATATTTCACGATTTGCCAACCTAAAACCACAGACTCAACATTTTTTTTTTTTTTTTTTGGTTTTTGGTCACGTGTAATGTTTTAATTTAATATTTCAGTAGTTTGATCTAGGATTGTTGAAATTTATAGAATGCTCCTGGAGTAGTATGTAAGATTTGATTTTGTAATTTTCCAAATTTTGTCTTTTTTTTTTTATCTTTTCCTATTTTTTTAGCCTAATATAAGGTGTTTTAGATTCCCCCATCTGTTCTATCAGTACTTGAAGGTTTAATACGGGTATCCTAATAATAGCGGTTGGATTTCTTATCCTATTTAACCATTAAGCAATTTAGTTTTTTCATCGATAATATTTGAAATGTGGGAGTATCCAAGCTGTTAAATGATCTCAAATGTGAAAGTATCCAAGCAGTGAGTCACAAACAAAGCAAGACTTTATATCTAGTGTTAAATACTATAAATGAACCTTTTTTTTTTTTTTTCTTTTTTTGGTTAAAAGGAAATATCATTGACAACTAACAAGCCAAAGAGCCTAAAGTAGTGGCTGAGAGCCTACAATAATACAGTCCAGAAGCATCAGAGTTAACAAGTGAAGAAATTTCAACAGAGGGGGAAACATCAAAAACAACAAAATCATCAATAAGAAAGCAGCCCCCTTTTGCTTGGGCATCCACGCACTTATTAGCTTCTCGAAAGACATGGACCAGTCGGACCTGGTGGAATTTGCCCAGCAATGACCTGCAATCATTGAGCAGAGAGGAGTAGGCTCTGTTAGCAATGGTTGTAGAATTAATCAATTCCACAACAACTCTAGCATCAAGTTCAACTTCGATATTCTGAATCTCCAGCAGGATTGCTAACTACAGACCATCCCTTAAAGCCCAAAACTCAGCTATAATACTAGAAGTAAGCCCAATGGATCTTGAGAAACCCTTAATCCAGTTGCCACACGAATCTCGAATGAGGCCTCCCGCCCCAGCTTTTCCAGGATTCCCAAATGAAGACCCATAGTGTTTAGTTTAAACCAACTTGAAGGAGGCTTGTTCCAACTCACAGGGTACTATAAATGAACTTAATTAAAAGCATGGACCTATCAAATAAATAAATAAATAAATAAAAGCATGGAGACAAACCACCGCACTACCAGAGAGTACAAACCACTAGATTGAACATCCTTATTTGTTTTTACATATGTCCAATTAAGAACCTGCTTATGCCAGCAACAATTCAATCCTATTTTATTCATGAGAAGTACTACGTTCACAATATTTTTCACAATATTTTCACAACAAATCATAGGTGGTTAGTTGTTATTGGTTTAAATTTGAACCTAACACTAAGATTACTTTTTTTGCCCCAACAATAACAACCAGTAACAACCTGCCATTTAAGATTTATTATGAAAATGTTGTGAAAATATTAATTGAAACTTATTCCTCTTTAAACGAATTAAATGTTGTGTACATATCATTTCTCTTTATTCATTGGCGAAAAACACATTTTAGTCCCTACATTTTCACTCGATTCTTTGGTCCCTACATTTTATTTTTACCGCTTTTAGTCTCTATTCTTAAAAACGCTTTCTGTTTTAGTCTCTGTCGTTACATCAGAAATGGAAATTGCACATGTGGCAAACGGAAGCTGACGTGGCCATTAAAATAATAATAATAAAAAATATTATTTGACATTAAAAAATGCCACGTCAGCATCTAAATTAAAAAAAATTAATTTCAACTAAATAAAAAAAATTAAAAACCAAAACACACATTAATTTGGATCTAAAAGGATCTTGAACAAGAACATCAACCCAGATTTTAGAACTCAAAATTAAAAACCAAAAACCACAAATAACTCAGAAAATAAGAACACAAAATTAAATATAGATCCACATCAAATTAAACATGAACAAGAAATTAAACAAGAAAACAAAATTAAAATCCAGTTGAACCAAACACAAACACAAAACACAAATTGATTTTGTCCAGCAAGAACAAACACAAAGGAGACTCGGTGGAGATTCGGTTGAGGCCGATCCGAGTTCACCAGGTGGAGACTCAGTCGAGGAGGCTAACACTGTTCTCATAGAGCAGATGAGATCGAAGGTGAGCCCAGTGGAGCGGACGAGATCGAAGGCGAGCTTTTTGGAGATGGCGGAGGTAGGGGAAGCGACGATTTCTTCGACGGCGGATTTGGCGAGGATGGAAATGTCGCAATCGGCGGCGGACTGTTGGAAGGCTTGGAGGAGAGCTCCGATTTGGCGGAGGGCGTCGTTGGAGCAGAGGTCGGCTTGGATATGAGCGAAGAGGATGTCCATGATTGTAAAAAAAAAATACCCAAACTCAACGGGGTCTCCACCACTGATGGCCGCCAAGCCCGATCCTCTCTCAAGCTCAGCCATGTCGGAACCTCACGAGTACAGCCACCATACACAGCAGCACAGGTCAACGGGGTCTCCACCACTGATGGCCGCCGATGTCTCTCTCTTTTTGTTTTATCCTTTGGTTGATTTGGTGATTAGGTTATGAAAGTTGAGAAGAATTTCATTTGGGTTTGGGAAATGAGGGCTTGTAGATCCGTGGGCTTTGATACGTGCCCTGTTGAAATTGTTTGTGTTTTAGAATGGGTTTTTAATTTGATTTGTAATTTTTTTAGTGTTTGTTTGTTCTTGTTCAAAACATATTTTGATCTTAATTAATGTAATTTTTTATTTTTATTTTGATTTTTGATTTTTTTGATTTAGTTAAAATTAATAAATTATTTTTTTTAATTTATATACTGATGTGTCATTTTTTAATAATAAAATAAAAATTTTTATTATTATTTTAATAAAGTGGAAGGCGTTTTTCTAAACAGGGACTAAAAGTGATGAAAATAAAATGTAGTGACCAAAATAGGAATCGCGTGAAAATGTAGGGACGAAAATGTAATTTTCGCCGTATTCATTTACATCTCTAACATTGCGAACAAACACTTCAATAGCCATAGAGTTTGGCCGGCAGTTTTGGGGTAAGAAGAACCTCCAATGGAGTTGCTTTTGGAAGAGTTGTACCAGGGCTTTCAGTCATGTCAACAGGTAGATCCAATGGGATTGCAAATTCAAAGGCATGAAGTAGACGAGCAAGTGTCAAGTGAAGGATTTGGATGGCAAATGACACACCAGGGCATGATCGTCTGCCAGACCCAAAAGGAATAAGTTCAAAGTTTTGACCTCTAAAATCAACATTCACTACATGGGTTGTGAGAAATCTCTCTGGTTGAAAACTAGACGGATTGGGCCAAACCCTTGCGTCTCTTTGAATCTTCCATGCATTCACTATCAAGCGAGTGCCAGCTTTAACATTATAGCCAGCAACGTTACAATCTTCCAATGCTTCACGCGGTACTAAGAGTGGACCAGCTGGGTATAAACGAAGAGTTTCCTTGATAATTGCTTGAAGATAAACAAGGTTATTCATGTCCGATTCTTCTACCTGTGAATGCAAACCAACATGATGCTCTAATTCTTCTTGTGCCTTCTTCAACGCTTTTCGGTTATTCAGAAGTAATGAGATGGCTCATGTCAACGTCCCTGATGCAGTGTCACCGCCACCAAGGATAAGTGCCTGCATAAAATTTTTATGAACTTAAAGATCTATTTAATTCGTTTAAAGAGGAATAAGTTTCAATTAATATTTCTCATAGAAATTAATGCTAACTATGAAACCTTTTTTTTTTTTACTACTTATTAAGGTGTAATAATTCGTGATTAGTTAAAAAAAAATGATAATTTGTGAATAAAACAATATCAGTTTTACATAGGTGACATCAATTTTATTATGCACTAATTATAATAAACTATATTAAGTTATTAACATGGTCATATATGGCTTCTGTATCTAATCTAGTGTACTCGAAACCCTTGAAAATAGTCATATATTGAGGCAAGTAGGATTAATTTGAAGGCATGGCCATCCAAGAATAGGCCTAATATATGGGCTCTATGTTGTCTTGAGATGGCTCAAAATTAAGGTTCAGCCTAGAAACTCTGTGGGTAGCCAACGCCACCACAGTCATATTACAAATTCATATGAATAATCATATGGTTAGTTAAAGTAGTGAAATCACACGTTAGATAATAATTAATGTAAAAAATAAGCTATTATATTCTACCAAAACAACCAACATATATATTAGGCAAGTTGACTTGATGCTAGCTAGTGTCTGCATCATATTGAAAAGTTGCGAGTTGACCTTCTTCCTGAAGTGACAACATGACATCAATGAAATCTTGCTCACCGTTGGCCTTAACCTCACCAGAAACTCTCCTTTGACGATGCTCCTCCATCCAGCCTCCCAATATAGAATCCATCTCCTTAGCATTCTTCTTCATTGCCTTTTCTTGCCCCTGCAAATTAAATCCAACCAACCTAGAAATGGAAGTACATCCGAAACTACCAATATATAGGGAATTAACACGAAATTCTCAACCTGTGAGAAACAAAAATAAAGAAAACACACGTCAAAAAAATAATAATCACAAACACAAGACAATATTTACGTGGTTCGGTAATTTACCTACATCCGCGGAATTGCAAGGATTTCACTAATATCAGGGAAAAATACAAAGTTCGGCCGTACAATTTTTTACTCTCTCAAAAATAACAACAAGAAACCCTAATCACCAAAATAGCGGTTTTTATATCATGTGCACAAGATTCACAATGGGCTACAAAATGGGCCAAAAAAATTTCAACCACTCTATAGACTAAGCCTCAGAAAATCTTCCATAAAAAACCACGCAACATTATTTCAGGTCGGGTCGGGTCAGGTCGTCAATCGGATCAAATACAACTACAAAGCCCAATAAAATATGCCCATCAAATGAAAGAACTAATTGATTGCATTTTGACATCTCCTTGCCTCGCCACTGTCAGAAGTAGCTAAGGAACCAATATAACGTTTCCCCGCAACCATTATGACCGCCACATTGAGTGTCAACTCTACTAACCAGTGTTTAAGATCAACAAGCAAAGGAGAAGAGCTATTTTAGACCCATAAACTGTATAGCTCCTTTATCCCCATCTCAATTTCATAGAACCTAACATGCTTGAGCATCTCTAGCCGACAATTTGAGAGAAGTTCAAGCGTTGAAATCTTTCACATCTCAAGTCAGAAGGAGTTGTAGGGTGAAAAACCATACACTGCACAATTGTACATCATGTGTTTTGCAGCTATTGTTGTTGGACGTGAAGCTAGTGCCTTGTCATTGATGGTGAAGCAATCCTTTGCTACTTCCCAGCTACTTTAGTGGCAGCGCCACATGAAGCTCAGGGTGTTCCTAGGAACACCCTAACCTAAAAAAAAAATTTATATATAATAATTAAAATTTTTTATATTTGATCTATATTAGGAACACCCTCAATCACAAAATTAGGAACATCCTCAAATTAAAAAAAAAAAAATATATTTGTTCTACTTTCAAGCAACAAAAAAAAAGCCCAAAAAAAAAAATTTGAACTAAAATCTAAAAAAATAATAATAATAATAATTTGTAACAGAGCCAAGCCCATGGCAAGCCCAACAGATTACAAAGGTAGCAATCCCATGGATTCTCAAAAAAAAAAAAAAAAAACACGCACACACACACACACCAAATCCCAATACAGAGCAAATCACTAAATTAGAAATCACTAAAGGCCTAAAGCAAACCTATAGACAGAGCATTGCGCCAATGCCTCAGAGGAGTCAGAGCAACGCCTCAGCTCGCTCATCTTCAAAGATCTATCACGTCGATCGCAGCTCGCTCGTCGTCGGAGATCGGTCCAATCCAGAGCACATCGTCGCTTGCTTGTTGTCATTGCTCGCTTGCCCCTCCTCGTCGTAGCTCATCGCTCGTCACTGCCTCAGCGGCCTCAACCTTCAGGCCTCCCTACTCCAGTGCTCAGTGCTCCCTCCCTCAAGGTATTTCTCTCTCTTTTTCTCTCAGTCTCTCTCTCTCTCTCAGTCTCTCTCTCTCTCTCTCTCTCTCTCTCTCTCTAAATCCACAAATTAAAACTATGAAATGAAATTAATGAATGAGAGTCTCTCTCTTTATTCTTTAAGAGTCTAACTCTCTCTCTTTTGAACTGTGAGTCTCTGATTGGCTGGCCTCTTTACTCTTTATCTTTATTAATATTTTTCTTTTTGCCTTTTTTTTGTCTTTATGAATTTGGCTTTATCTTATCTGTTAGTGTTGGTGTGTGTTGGTGTTGGTATTGGTGAGATATTAATTATCTTTTAGTGTAATGTGTATTATGATTTGTGATTGTGAAATTTTCTAATTGGCGACTGGCTCTTGTGATTGGAGGCATCAAGCATGAGGCTTGTGCTTGTCTATTGAATGGGGTAGGAGTAGATGGGCACATGGGGTCGAGCAGCATAGGATGTGTAATGTGCACATGGCTGATGGCTGGCTCTTTGTATAATGTGCACAAGGGGCTAAACAATATAACAAATTAAAGCAGTATAATTAACGACAAACAAATTAAAGCAATATAGTTTATTATTAGGCTAAACAACAATAATTAAAGCAGTATAATTACCCAATACATTATAAAAGACAAACAAATTAAATTATGTTAGGCTAAACAACAATTAATAATTTTATAATTAACTAAATAACAATATAACAAATTATAGTTTATAAAAGACAAACAAATTAATGAAACAACTAAACAACAATAATTAACCATTTTATTAATATTTCAAATGAATTTATAATTTATTGTTTATTCTTGTGCTAGAATTATGGACAAATATTTGATAAGAAAACCACGTAACCAAGATTCATCTCCTATGCAAGATTCATGTTCATCTTCTAAGCGATAATTCGTGTTGACTTTAACTTAGAAAATCTTCCTTCAGATCCTGGGCTACGAGAAAAGATATTGTAAGGACGCAGGTTTGGAGTTCCAACCCAACAATGAATGGATCAGTCCAAAAGGCGCAAAAACAATGAATTTGTAGAGAGTGGGTAAAGAAAACTGGGCTACCTTAGATTAAACAGTCAATAAAGTGGGCTTGGATCGCAATGGGAAAGTAATAGAAAATTTTAACTTCAAGAAGTAGTCCTCGGCATATGTCCGAGGAGATCAGTTTGATATATATATATATATATATATATATATATTTGTTCTAAATTTGGATACAAGTTTAGTTCTTTGTGTCTACAGTGTTTCTTCCTCACTTTTTTTGAACCCCATCTCCGTTAGATCTTCCTTCCTTTTATACTCCTTCTTGTTCTTCTATTAGCCCTCCACCTGCACATTGGACAACTCTCGTTGATACTTGTCCCATCCCAACTTTTCCAGAAATCCTTTGGTAGTAGCTGGAAGGCTGGAAATCACTGTTCAGATGTCTTCTCCACATAAATGCGGTCAGAGGATTAGCTGCAGAGCATTCAATACGGGGGTGGCAGCCTTCTTCCTTGATATTTTTGGGATCTCTTCTTGGCACACATTTCTGTAATACTCACTCAGTCAGAAAGAATCCTCTGGGATGACAACAAACCCCAAGACTCACCCTGGCTTCAATAATCAGAGGTGACATTTGTCCTTAGCACAACTTCCAGGGTTACTAAATCCTCACTCAACCCCTTCACCTTTCACCATAGACTTTTTAGGTTAAGCTCGATCGTCCTCAAACTAACGTTAGTCCTCGGCTTGGGCTCTAAGCCCAACATGTACAGGGACAGTGAAGCATTGGCCCATTGACCCTACATTAGCCCCTCAATATACTTCTTTCTAGGTCTTCGAACAAAAAGGAGGATTTCGATGTCACCAAACTTGTTATGTGCCCACTTCGGCTCACTTCTACTTATAGAAGTGCCTTTTTAACTAGATGAGACACGCCCCTGATGCTGCAGCGCTCGAGACGCATTTTTCATTTAATTCTTACAGCTCCATGTCTCCCACGTTCTACGGTATGATGCAAATCGTACAGCTAGGAGTTCCATAAGGGCATGGGTGGGAATTTTTCGGCTCTTGACTGTCTTCTTGATATAAATATCTTCCTTTTGCCTCATTTTAGCATTCATTTAGTTCTAGCGCACATACATCGAACCTGTCAACAATCTTTCTCACTCGTGTCTTTACAAATTCCCAAGTTTGTCCGAGGAGTTATCTTTACCTCTGTAAGTCTTCAAAGGTCTTTAAATTTTCTTTTTTCACATTATTTTTTGTTCTTTGTATTTCTTCTCTCCTCGATGTCGTTTTTTTTTTTTTTTTTTTTATCTCGACCTTCTTAGATCTCTTCAAGCCCTTCTAAAAATGGGTAGGTTTAAACGTTTGGTAGATTCAAGGGAGGCGATAGAAAGCTTTAAAGTCCAGTATGGGATTCCTCATGGGGTATAAATTAGGTACTGTAAAGAAGGTGAATGACATGAGAAGAGGCAGGAGGGGGAAGTTGTTATCCCATTAATCGCCTTAATAGAGGGAGGAATGAGGATTCTTATGAGTACAGTTATGAGGGATTACCTTATAGCTCATAGGCTGGCACCCACTCAGTGCGCGCCTAATGTGTTTAGGGTTTTAGGCTGCGTGGACACTCTGAATGAAAAAATAGGTTTAGGGTTGACCCACCATGATGTCAATTGGGTCTACAACCTCCACCACCTTAAAGGTCAAGGGTACTATCTAAAATCTAGATACCCTAAGGTTAGGCTTATCCAGTTTCTTCCCGAGTCTAATAAGGGTCTAAACAAGGATTTCCTAATCGTGACGGGTGATTGGCACGATGGCCTCCACTGCCCAACGAGGGAGGGGAAACTAGGTGGGGCTTATAAGTCTAGGTTTATGATTCTCAAGTACTTGATAATGTTTTTTGATTTAATTTGCTCTCGGCTAATAAGTTGTTTCTCTATGATGATTTGGCAGATAAAAACTCATCCATTCCCCACCTTAGTCTTGTAAATCAAAGGAGTTTGGACAAGATCTTAAGGTTCGAAGTGTTTGCACATTCGGACGGTCAATTGAGAGCGGCCTACATATCCTGAACTACACTCCCATTTCCACTGCATTCCAGGCACTGAAGTGTGTAATCAAAGCACGAGACCCTTACCTACAACAGATAAGTGTAGTGGCTCCAGGCTTTCTACTTCCCCGCCCTGTCCCAGGAGAAGTTCTCTCAACTGGTCCAATCTTGGAGGCCATTCCTAAAGTAGAAGTAACCTCCCAATGAGATGCCGAGGAAGCTACTTCAGCATCCCAGCCAACCCCCAGAGAAAAGGAAGACATAGTGGACATCTCTGAGTTTGAGGACGAGTTTGAAGTTTTCAATCAAAGTTTGTCCTCAGAGATTCCAATTTTTGATCCCATCTCCTCAATCGCGCTTGCATCCGACGAGATGGGCATTCAGCCCAAACCGAGGTCAAGTCTGTTGGACTTAATAGAGTCTCAACCTGGAAGGGATGCTCCGGCCAGGGCGTCTCAGACAAAGCCCCCTTCTATGCCTCCCACCATTCCTCAATCCACTTAGTCCTTTAGACTCCAGGTCGCTGACCTAAAGACAAAAAGGGCAGCAAAGGGCAAGGAGCCAATGGATGTGGGAAACACCCACTCCACCCAAGAGGACGAGATACAAAGGGTGGCCAAGTAGTCCAAAACGGGGCCAAGGGACACCGAAAGGAGGAGTAATCCTTCAATCACTCCAAAGGCATGGCTGCCAGCCACAATGCTCGACAGTGCCCCCCTACCGACCAATGCCTCCCTCAGGGACTACCAAGGAGGTAAAGGAGGCTATGTGGCCAATGTAGTGGAGCAAGCTTTACTGCTCCCCAAAGACGTGGCTGAGCTCCGGTCCCTAAGGAGGCACAAAGTCTTCCTCAGCCTAAAAAGATACCTCGGCATGGTACATTTTCCCTATAGTCTTTTTTTTGTTGTTGTTATTTTTTTTTTTTAAACTGTACTCCCTTGTCAGGTTGTTCAAGCTTCCTTTCGGGCAGAAGAGATGATCAAGTACTGCCATTGGCAGATGAAGGAGGAGGAAGCAAAGCACAACAACGCCGTGGATGCCCTGAAGGTGGCAGAGAAGAGCGCGCAAGAGCTGAAAAGGAAGCTCCTAGAAGAGGAAAGAGAGAGAAAAAGTGCAGTCGCCGCACTTGACAGTGCTAAAAAACAGGCAGAGGGCTAGAGGGTGCTTCTCCGAAATGCCGAGGATCAACTGGCTGCTTCCAAGGCTCAAATCATCACCCTCAAAAAGAAATTATAGGAAGCCGAGGTGGCCAGGGTGAAAGCTGAGAAGGCTCGTGATCAAGCTGAGCAAGAGGGATATGATGTAGGGGTGGCAAAAACTGAGGAAGCCCTGAGGGCCGAGGTGTCCGGGGTATGCAGAACTTACTACCTGCAAGTATGGAATAAGGCTCTCATCCAAGCCGAGGTTGAAGCCTTATCTGTACTTAGGAGGGCATAGAGTGTGTATTATCCCCCTGCCATCTGACCATCCCTTTCTTCTTTCCCACAGCTTGATCCCATTCCCGAGAAGGCAGAGGTAGGCAATGGTAATGCAGTCAAGACTTTTGCATCATTAGACAAGGGGTCTGAGGTGGTGGAGCATCCCGAGAACATAGAAAAAGATAATATTAGCCAAGAAGCGGCTCCAGATGCCCCGAACCCTCCAATCGTCATTGAAGACAATCCTACTGAAAAGGGAGCCAATAAGGGGATGGAGATTGCTTTGGCCACCCTTTCTCTGCCTATTACAGCCGTCAGGCAAAGGACAAGGACCCTCAGAGGCTGTAACTGCTCAAACTAACCAACCTCCTCCCAAGTAAAAAATTGTAATCAAGAAGAAATAGGCTTTTGTTTAGTTTACCTTACACATTTTTTTTTTTTGTAATTCAGACCTCTTTTCTTGTATTTAAATTACCATATTCAAAGGCTCACCTTAATGTAAAGTATGTTTGAATTTCTCTCTACTATGACTTTCATATTTGTGCTAGTATAGTGTGTATTTTCACTTGTTAACTAATGTGAATAATACTGGAGCAAAACTTTTACTGCCAATCCACATATGATAAAAATCCATTCACTTGAGATGATTCGTGAAAAGTTGGACTAAATCTATTTGAAACTTCATCTCAACAACACATATTTTGAACTTTGAAAGTTGTGTAATAAAGATAATCAATCCATAAACAGATATAAATATATTATCAAATGCCTTAAGTGATGCTCATGAGCATCTGTTTAAACTTGCTTATCACGATAGAGCTTCCACTTAGAACAACAAACTATTTTTGACGTTCAAGTAATCGATAAGAAATTCCTAATTACCTAAGGTTTGGGGAGAATACCAAAAGAGTTTAACTTGTGTGTTGTACATAATTTGCAGAGTTGGCCATGACCAAAATGCTGTTTTAATACTTGAATTGATGTCTATGGTGTTAATTTTTCCAAAACATGTGATCCGAGGAGCCAGGTATTGCTCTGGTTCTGTTTAACACTTAGATTAGATAGAAAGATGTCAATTTTTTCAAGGTATGCGGTCCGAGGACCAGGCATTACCGAAGATCTGTTTGACACTTAGATATATTTCGTACAGTGTTAATTTTTCCAAAACAGATGGTCCAAGAAACCTAACGTAGCTAAGGATTTGTTTAACACTTAGAAACGTGGTAAAAAGATAGCAATTTTTCTGAGGTATGTGGTCCGAGAACCATGCATGACCAAAGATCTGTTTGATACTTAGATAGATTTCATACAGTGTTAATTTTTCCAAAACGGATGGTCTGAGGAACCCGATGTAGCTAAGGATCTGTTTAACACTTAGAAACGTTGTAAAAAGATATCAATTTTTCTAAGGTATGTGGTCCGAGGACCAGGCATGACCAAAGATCTGTTTGATACTTAGATTTCATACAGTGTTAATTTTTCTAAAACGAATGGTCCGAGGAACCCGACGTAACTAAGGATCTGTTTAACACTTAGAAACGTGGTAAAAAGATATCAATTTTTCTAAGGTATGTGGTCCGAGGACCAGGCATGACCAAAGATCTGTTTGATACTTAGATAGATTTCATACAGTGTTAATTTTTCCAAAGCGGATGGTCCGAGGAACCTGACGTAGCTAAGGATCTGTTTAACACATAGAAATGTGGTAAAAAGATATCAATTTTTCTGAGGTATGTGGTCCGAGGACCAGCCATGACCAAGGATCTATTTGATACTTAGATAGATTTCATACAGTGTTAATTTTTCCAAAGCAAATGCTCCGAGGAACCCGACATAGCTAAGGATCTGTTTAACACTTAGAAACGTGGTAAAAAGATATCAATTTTTCTGAGGTATGTGGTCTGAGGACCAGGCATGACCAAAGATCTATTTGATACTTAGATAAATTTCATATAGTATTAATTTTTTCAAAGCAGATGGTCCAAGGAACCCGATGTAGCTAAGGATTTGTTTAACACTTTGAATTTAAGGTAATTACACATCACCCGCAATGTAACAAACACAAATGTGATAATGTAAATTCTCATTAATAATAATACATTTTCAGGTTATTTACATTCCAAGGATGCGGTACAACCTTGTCCTCCAGATCTTCCAGGTAGTATGCACCTATTCCTACCATAGAGGTGATACGATATGGTCCTTCCTAATTGGGTCCCAACTTTCCTCAAGCCGGGTTCCTTGCAGAACTAACCACTTTTCTCAGTACCAAATCTCCAGGCACCAATGGCCTTAACTTCACATTGGCATCATACCCTTGCTTAAGTTTATGCTGATAGTAGGCCAATTGGACCATGGCATTTGCTCATCGTTCTTCAACTAAGTCCAAACTTTTCTCCAATAAGCCATCATTGCTACTCGAAGTGAAAGAGCTCATTCTTAATGTAGGGAATCCAGTTTCAAATAGAATAATCGCCTCAGCCCCATAAATCAATGAGAATGGAGTTTCTCTAGTAGACTTCCAAGGTGTAGTCCGATATGTCCACAGAACATGCGATAGTTCCTCTATCCATCTTCCTTTGGAGTCATCTAATCTCTTCTTGAGCTCGCTTACTATGACCTTGTTTACATCCTCAGCTTGTCCATTTCCCTATAGATAGGTTGGGGTGGAATACCTATTAGTTATTCCTAGCCCGCAGCAATATCGCTAGAAAGATTTATTGTTAAATTGAAGTTCATTATCCGAAACTAGGGTGTGAGGGATTCCAAATCATGTGACAATGTTTTTCCAAATAAATTTCTTTATATCCACATCCCGGATGTTGGCTAGTGGTTCTGCTTCAACCCATTTAGTGAAATAATCTGTGCTGACCAATAAATACTTCTTGTTTCTTGTTGCTTTGGGGAAAGGACCTACAATGTCCAAAACCCATTGAGCAAAAGGCCAAGAGCTGGATAGCGGATTGAGGACCCCTCCTGGCTGATGGATATTCGATGCAAATCTCTGGTACTAATCATATTTCCTCACATACTCTTGGGCCTTTCTCTGCATATTGGTCCACCAATATCCTTGAGTGAGAGCTCGATGAGATAATGACCTCTCTCCTGTGTGGCTTCCACAAATTCCTTCGTGCAATTCTTCCAAGAGAACTTCCACCACTTCAGGATGTATGCACAATAGATATGATCCAAAAAAAGATCTTTTATACAATTTCTGATCCTCGGACAGCCAGAACTGAGGAGCCTTCCTACGTATCTTGTTAGCCTCCAATTTGTTCTCAGGTAGAACATCACCTTTGAGGAATTGTAGGATAGGGTCTATCCAGCTAGGACCCACTCTTATTTGATTAATGAATAACACTTCTTTTCTTAACCCAAAGAGCTTAATGAGATCTTCAATGATAACTACCCTGGGTAGACTCTATGCCGAAGAGGTTACTAACGTTGCAAGCAAGTCTACATGTGTATTTCTACTTCTAGAAATTTGCAATAAATTAAAAGATTCAAACCCAGATTGTAAATGTCTAACCTGGCTAAGATATTCCTGCATTCTAGGATCCCGAGGTTCTAACTCCCTTCGGACTTGACCTACCACCAGCCTTGAATCTGAGAATATGTCCATGGTCTTTCCACCCATCTTTTGAACCATGGTCATACCCATTAGAAGAGTTTCATATTCCGTTTCATTATTTGTGGCCGAGAACCCTAGTCTTAGCGATTTTTCAATTATGATCTTCTCGGAAGAGACAAGAACTAGCCCCACTCCAAATCCTTTGAGGTTTGAAGCACCATCAACATAATCTCTCCATGGCAATGCTCCTTTTATGGAGATTATTCCAACTAAATTTTCATCCATGTTCTGTTCCTTCACATCTTCTTCTAATGGGATCTCAGCAAACTCGGCCACAAGGTCAGCCAAGGCCTAACCCTTTACAGAGGTACGGGGCATATACTTGATATCATAAGCCCCCAGCTTTGTTCCCCATTTTGTAATCCTTCCCGTATAATCAGCCCTTCAAAGTAGAGTCCTAAGTGGCAACTGGGTCAGGACAACAACGATGTGTGATTGGAAATAATGGGGAAGCTTGTGTGTGGCATGCACCACAGACAGGATAGCCTTCTCAAGTGGCAAATATCGGACCTCGGCCTCATGCAAGGACTCTCTCACATAATACACAGGTTTCTGAACACCACTGTCAACTCTTATTAGTACCAAGCTTACCGTATGGGCAGCCACTGCAATATAAGCAAATAAGACCTTATCCGCCTCGGGTCTAGACATGATCGGTGGCCGAGAAAGATACTCCTTCAACTGTTGGAATGCTAAGGCACATTCCTCAGCCCATTCAAAACCCTTCCATTTATTCAATAACTGGTAGAAAGGCCTGCACCTATCTGCCGACCGGGATATAAATCTGTTCAAGGCAGCGATCATCCCTGTCAATCTTTGTACTTCCTTGGGATTCCGAAGTGGTTGCAAATTATTAATTGCCTTGACTTGGTTTGGATTGACCTCAATTCCACGGTGAGTAAACATGTAGCCTATAAATTTCCTCGACCCTACGCCAAAGGAACACTTAGAAGCGTTAAGTCATAACTTGTGCCCTCTTAGGATTTCAAAGATGTTTCCGAGGTCATCAATGTGCTCGACTTCCTCCTTGCTCTTGACCACCATATCATCAATGTGGATTTCGATACTCTTCCCTAGATGTGGTTCGAACATTCGTGTCATCATCCTTTAATAAGTAGACCCCGCATTCTTTAGCCCAAACGACATCACCTTATAATGATAGTTCCTAATGGGAGTGACAAAAGTTGTTTTTTCTTAGTCTTCCAAGGCTAGAGGTATCTGATGATAGCCCTGGAAAGCATCCAGAAAGCTCATCCGAGGATGTCCCACAGTTATATCTACCAACTGATCAATCCAAGGCATGGGGAAAGGGTCCTTTGGGCAGGCCTTATTCAAGTCTGTGTAATCCACACATACCTGCCACTTGCCATTCTTCTTCTTCACCACCATAGTATTAGCGAGCTAGTCGGGGTAAAACACCTCCTTAACAGCCCCAGCCCGCTTAAGTTTCGCCACCTCCTCTTTAACGGCATCAGAATGTTCCTTTGAAGAGCGCCGAGGAGGCTACTTTTTGGGGGTAAAAGACGAATTAACATTCAGATGGTGACTAATAAAGCTCGGATCTACTCCCGGGGCTTCATAAGCATTCCAAGCGAATACATCAATATTCTGCTTAAGAAACTGCATCAACTCCTCCCTTTCCCGAGGAGGCAGTTGAGCCCCGACTTGAAAAAATTTCTCTGGATCATCATCAATAAGAACTTTCTCCAACTCCTCGCATTTTGCCTCCTCGACCTCATTACTAGAAACCAAGGCCTTGGACTTTAACTGCTACAATTCTTTATCTGCAAGGACCGAGGAATCTAACTCAGGTCAATGCGTGATAGCAGCCACCAAACATTGCCTGGCCACAAACTGACTTCCGACCAGCTCCTCAACTCGATCTCTGGATGGGTACTTTACTTTGAGATGGAGAGTGGACGAACGGCCCCAAGGGCGTAGAGCCAAGGCCGTGCCACAATAGTGGCGTACAAGAAAAAAGCATCCACCACTATAAAATTCACCTCCGATCCGGCCTGAACTGGCAATCTGATCTGCCCCCGCAAAACAACAACCTTTTCATCAAAGCCAACCAGAGGTGAATCATAATTAGTCAGATCTTCTAGTTTGAGGTTAAGCCCTTTGTACAAATCTGGATACGTAATCTAGGCCCCACTGCCCTGGTCTACCAGTACCCTCTTCACGTCGTATCCGCCAATCCTAAGGGTTATAACTAGGGCATCATCATGAGGCTACATGGTTCCAGCATTGTCCTCGTCCGACAAGCATAATGCTGGGCGAACCCCTATTTTAGCCCTCTTTGACTCATAACTAGAGACCTCGACACACAGCCCAGCTACAATCATCACCCTAGAGGGGCAAGTTCTTGTTCTGCCCGGTGCGGCGAGAATAACATGAATAGTGCCCAAAGGGGGTCTTGAAGAATTACTACCTTGAGTCCCTGAGCCCGCCTGACCTTCCTGCTTGTTAGGTTGATTCAAGAACTGTTTCAATCTTCCATCCCGGACCAGCTGCTGCAAATGGCTCCACAAGATCCTACAGTCCTCGGTCGTATGCCTGCGCTCTCTATGATATTGGCAATGCAGACTCTGATTTCGCTTCGCAGGGTCTCTGATCATCTTGTTCGGCCACCTAAAGTATGGCTCATTGATGAGAATGAAAATTGTCATATATTTCTCTCTTAATGCTTAGTCTTTTACACTTACTTGGTGCCTAAATGTACTCATTATTCTTATATTTTGATTTAGGGTGCAAATGGAGGCATTAAGTGCAAAACGTAGCTAATTGGTCGATTCTAGACAGCTTTGACATCTCTTCGTAATCTGGGCATAACTCTCTCATCTGAGCTCCGATTGAGATGATTCAAGATGCTATGGAACGCCAAGACAAATATCTACAACTTTCATGTTTTGAGTTTTGAGAGATACGGGCCGCATAAAGGTCGAAATTGGGCCTGAAGTTGCTGCACCTGCACTATTAACGTTTTGGAATGTTCCTTTGCCTACAATTCTAATATGCAATCTGATGCGATTAATTTATGGAAGCTTCCAGATCTGATGCATGAAAATTCCAGCTGAAAAACACCACTTTCCTAGTTATATTAGGGCTTTGTTTTATTTTTAATAT
Organism: Lithocarpus polystachyus; assembly: GCA_033629205.1. NCBI lineage: Eukaryota > Viridiplantae > Streptophyta > Magnoliopsida > Fagales > Fagaceae > Lithocarpus > Lithocarpus polystachyus. The sequence goes on along the minus strand of CM066163.1, from coordinate 6,961,040 downwards.
TTTTCCTTAATTAGTCAGATTTGAATATTATTATTTAGAATATTTTTAGGAGATTTTGTAGGCTTGGGAAATGGGGAATTAATGTGAAAAAGAGGGAGGAGAAATCAAAATTACACACAGACACCTCTCTCTCTCCCCTCTTCTCTAATTTCCTCTTTCAAGTTTTTTGTCATGGCCCTGCGTGGCTAAACTTTTATACTTGGTTGAAGGAAACTGAAGCCTCGAAATCAATAAAACTGTGAGATCTAATTTTTTTTTATTGTTCAATCTATGCTTTGAATATTGGATGTTCTTCTATACCTATTTTCATGATTGTCTTGTTTAATTACTAGGAGGCTTACTAGTTTATTATTCGTTGCAATCTACTGCTAGGTTAGATATCAAATCCGTAATTGTTTAATCTTTCTAATTTGTGAAGCAACCAAGATTTAATGATTTGCTGCGTTAGAAATTATTAGATCTTAAGAAGAACGCACGACTAAATTAAATACAACCGTTTGTGCTTGTGTTGTTTAGTTTCACCGATCTCTCTAATTCTTAAGGCTGCTACTAGATTAAACCTTTAGCGCTTGTCTTGGGTTATTTAGTAGTTAGGGTTAATTAGATCGCTTGTTTTCTAATTAACTGCGACTAAGAAGAGATAGGAAAATAATTCTAACAGTGAATATTCAAAGCGTGAATTGATATATATTTGCATCAATGATCAGTTGTAAAATTCCGGTGATGGATGTTGACTTAGACCAAGGTTTGTTCTTTTGATTGATTTCGATATTTTAATTTGAATTATTCCTTAGTTGTTTTTCTTAAAATTGTTTTCATTATACTCAAACCCCCCCTCCTCCTTGTTCACGTGGCATAAAACTAGGCTAGATACTCTCCGTGGGAACGATCCTTACTCGCACTACTACATATAATTTTAGGAGTATAGGTTTTATTTTTGGTTGTCTGCGACAGCACACCACTCATTCTTGATCTTCTCCAGGATTTGATGTACTGGTTCCCGGAACAACGTGTTAACAACCTAGGCAGCTGGAGATCCGGATTGCCTTCCAAAGTCTCTTCGGTGCCGGTTGTTGTTATACCGATCCGACCTGAAATCCCTCCTTTTTTTAGAGATAACATTACCCTTGCCCTTTTCTTGCTGCTGATCCTCCTCAACCTTTTTGTACTTGTCAATCCTATCCATGAGCTGGCATACACTAGTAACCGGTTTCCCTATTAAAGACCTCCTAAGGCCGTGCTCAGCAAGCAGGCCGACCTTGAAAGTTCTAATGGCCACGTCATCAAAATCTCCATCTATTTCATTGAACATTTCTCAATATCGGTCCGAGTATGTTTTCAATGTTTCCCCCTCCCTCATGGACAAAGACAACAAAGAATCCAAAGGCCGAGGGACTCGGCTGCACGTGATAAAGCGGGACTTGAATGCCTGAGTGAGCTCCTTAAAAGAGTCAACTGAGCCTGCCCCCTGACCATCGAACCACCTTATCACCACGAGTCCCAAGCTGGACGGAAATACCTTACACATTAGGGCTTCGTCACTAGAATGTACTGACATTCTCTGGTTGAAATGGCTAATGTGCTCAACAGGATCTGTCCAGCCATTATAGATGGTGAATGTAGGTTAAGTAAATCACCGAGGAAGCCGCGTACTCTCAAGTCTACGTGTAAATAGGGACATAAAGATTCTATTGAGTGCCTTGCTCATCGCGTCATTTCCTAGGCCCTTCGAAGATGAATCCCTGTTCTTACATTCACGACGATAGTCCTCCTCATACGAGAAGGTTTCGCTTGGAGGCGTTCTTGATCTGCGCCTATAGTCATTATCCCTCTCACCATAAGATATTGAGGGACTTCTCTTTCTCCGCTCGTGGCGCAGCTTCTTCTTCAAGTAGTCGATCTCTTTTTGCATGGCCTTGGCATTTTCCTCATGAGAAACGTGGCTACCACCCCTAGAATGGCTTTCACCAGTATGAGTGGTATACACACACTCACCTCCTGGCCCTCTAGAAGATGGTCTTCCGTTGAGATCTCATAGATTCTGATTGGTGTGGACCCGAACCTACCATGAATGAAGATGTAACACATTAACCAATCAGCTTTCCCACAGATGACGCTAATTGTAAGGACGTAGGTTTGGAGTTCCAACCCAACAATGAATGGATCAGCCCAAAAGGCCCAAAAACAATGAATTTGTAGAGAGTGGGTAAAGAAAACTAGGCTAGCTTAGATTAAATAGTCAATAAAATGGGCTTGGATCGCAATGGAAAAGTAATAGAAGAGTTTAACTTCAAGAAGTAGTCCTTGGCATATGTCCAAGGAGATCAATTTGATATATATATTTGTTCTAAATTTGGATACAAGTTTGGTTCTTTGTATCTACATTGTTTCTTTCTCACTTTTTTCGATCCCCATCTTCGTTAAATCTTCCTTCCTTTTATACTCCTTCTTCTCTTAGCCCTCCATGTGCAAATTGGACAACTCTTGTTAATACTTGTCCCATCCTAACTTTTCTAGAAGTCTTTCGGTAGTAGCTGAAAGGCTGGAAATCATTGTTCAGATGTCTTCTCCACATAAATGCGGCCAGAGGATTAGCTGCAGAGCATTCAATGCGGGGGTAGCAACCTTCTTCCTTGATATTTTTGGGACCTCTTCTTGGCACACATTTCTGTAATACTCACCTAGTCCGACAGAATCCTCTGGGATGACGGCAAACCCCAAGACTCACCCTGGCTTCAATAATCCAAGGTGACATTTCTCCTCGACACAACTTCTAAGGTTACTAAGTCCTCACTCAACCCCTTCACCTTTCACCACAGACTTTTTAAGTTAAGCTGGATCGTTCTCAGACTAACGTTACTCCACGGCTTGAGCTCTAGGCCCAACATGGGATAAAGTCTTCTTGGCCCATTGGATTAAGGCTCTAGGCGCAACGTGTACAGGGATAGCGAACCATTAGCCCATTGACCCTACAGATATCATCTTATCATCCTAATAATCATGATGAAATAAGAAGATATTATTTACAAAAAGGCCCTTGTTAACCTGTTTTCCACCGTGATGATTACCCTATATCATATTTTTCAGAAAAGCTCCATCAATTTATATTCGAATGGTATGAAAATAGAAAGTGGGTGGAATATAGTATAGGATGCAGTATTTTGTTTTTATTGCTACCTATTTTTGCAAGATATTGGTAAGCAGGGAGGAGGTGACACTTTTGTAACAAAGGGATTCAAACTTTGGAATCAGAAAGAGAAGTTAAATTCTCATGTTGGAGGAATTAATAGTGCTCATAACTAAGCTGTCGAGAAGAGTGAAGATCTACTGGAGGAAAAGCAACACATTCAAAGTGTTCTGGTTAAGCAATCAAATCAAGATAAAATTGAATATCGAGTTCAATTAAATGCAATAGTTGATTGCATAAAATTCCTTTTATGCCAGGGATTTGCTTTTCTTGGTCACGATGAATCTCAAGGTTCAAGTGATAAAGGAAATTTCCTTGAGCTTCTACAATTTTTGAGAGATAACAATGAATCTATCAATGAAGTGTTACAAAAAGCTCCAAAAAATTGCAAGCTTACCCACCATGATATTAAAAAAGACATTGTGAAGCAATTGCACGTGAAACATCCAAAGCCATCATCAAGGATCTTGACAATGAATTCTTTTCAATATTAGTTGATGAGTCTCATGATATCTCAATGAAGGAGCAAATGGCGCTCGTTCTTCGTTATGTAAACAAAAAATGAATTATCATAGAGCAGCTCCTTGGTATTGTACATGTAGCAAATACCACCACTTTGTCACTCAAATATGCTATTGAATGTTTACTTTGTGAACATAATTTGAGTTTATCGAAACTACGTGGGCAAGGTTATGACGGGGCTAGTAATATGTAAGGTGATATCAATGGTCTCAAAACTTTGATTTTTAAAGAGAATGAGTTAGCATTTTATGTTCATTGTTTTGCTCATCAACTTCAATTAACACTTTTGCCATTGCTAAAAATCACATTAACATTGTTGAATTTTTTTATGTGGTTAGTAATTTAGTAACTGTTGTTGGAGGCTCTTGTAAGAGACGAGATGCTCTTCGAAATGCACAATTTGCCAAAATTAAAGAAGATTTAAAGAACGGTGTACGTAGAAGTAGGCAAGGTTTGAATCAAGAGACAGATCTTAAACGTCCTAGTGATACATGTTGGGAATCATATTATGGGACTATTCTCAACTTAATTTTGATGTTCTCTGGTGTTGTTGATGTACTTGAGATTATTAAAGAAGATGGCCTCTCCGACCAAAAAGTTAAAGCTCGATCTATTATGAGGTCAATTCTATCTTTTGAATTTGTCTTTGATCTACACTTGATGAAAAACATTTTAAAGATCACAAATGAGTTGTCAATAGCATTGCAAAAAAAAAATAATAATAATTAGATATAGTAAATACTATGGATCTTGTTAAAGTGTCTAAGCAACGATTGCAAGTAATGAGAGATGATGAATGGATATCTTTATTGACTGAAGTGTCTTCATTTTGTACCACACATGATATTTCTATCTTGAACATGGATGAAATATTTGTAGTTAGTGGGAGGCCACGATACAACACCCAACAAAATACAAATTTACATCATTATCGTGTTGAACTATTCTACACAGTCATAGATATGCAACTTCAAGAGTTTAACAACCGTTTTTCAGAAGCAAATGCCGATTTGCTACTTTGTATGCTTGCTTGAATCCAAGTTATTCATTTGTGGCTTTTGATAAGGAAAAGTTGATACGTCTAGGAAAGTTCTATCCATCTGATTTTCTTAGGACGGATATCTTGGCACTTAACTCTCAACTTCAAAATTACATTTTTGATATGCACAACAATGACTTGTTTTTAGAGCTTCAAGGAGTTAGTAAACTTGCTGAAAAGTTAGTAAACACAGGGAAGCATGAGACTTATTCATTAGTTTATTTGCTTGTGAAGTTATCTGTGACCCTTCCTATCGCCATTGCAACAATAGAAAGAAGTTTTTTAGTAATGAAATATATAAAGAGTGAACTGCGCAATCGAATGGGAGATCAGTAGATGACTGATTGCTTGGTTGTGTATATTAAAAAAGATATAACTTGTAGCATTGATAATGAGACTATTATGCAACAATTTCAAAATATGAAAACTCGTAGAAGACAACTGTAAACTTTATGTATTTGCGTGTTTTTTTATTGTTGTTGTTTTCAATATATAAAATTTTCTTTTTATTAGATTGTGTAATTTATGCTTGTTGAAGAACACCCTAAAAAAAATTCCTAGAGCCGCCACTGAGCTATTCACAACAAAAACTCAACGACTACTTAGGCGGATATTGAATGCTGAGCCATATTTATCAGCCATTGCTCCTAGTGTTTGGTAGAGAAGCTGATCAGCACCAAGAAAAAGGTGAAGGTGGCCAATTATGGGCCATGCACCAGCTGGTTGAGGAGCCTCTTTGCTGTTGCTATATTTCTTTGCCTTTCCAAGCAATGTATAGAAAGACAAAAGAAACAAACACAGCAACAACAGTGAATTGTAGATATGCATCCATGGTTCAACAGGAAGATAGAAATGCAATATGCATGGATATGAATACTCAATCAAGTTATATATAAGTCCACTCCAACAGCAATTTGACTAAAATCATTTTTAGGGCCTAATAATTAAGTTTATGGACTAAAACTCCGTAATGAACTAAACTTTAGCATCCAAAATCATATATAATCCTTTTTTCATTTTACATCAATATAACAATAACCATAATTTTTTGTTGGTAAACTGCGTATTTGATCCCTATCATTTACATCATATTTTAATTTGGTCTCTAACTTTTCAACTATGTCAATTTGGTCCATAACATTTCAGTGTTGTGTCAATTTAATTCCTGTTGTTTTTTCTTAGATAGAAATTATTGACATGGAAAATGACCAAAATTAAAAATTAATTTCCATTAATGTAGCAAAAAACTAATTTTTTATTTTGGATGTTTGCCACGTCAACAATTTTTGTCCAAAGAATAATGGCAGTGACTAAATTGACATGACACTGAAATGTTATGAACTAAATTAACACAATTAAAAGGTTGGGGATCAAATTAAGATATGGTATAAATGATATATACAAAATATGTCATTTACCCCTTTTTGGTTTTAGTGATAAGAGCAATCATAAGTTTCATGCTTGAACTATGTAGCTCAATATAAATCTTAGGGAAAATTGCAGTTAACCCACCTGTGGTTTGGCCGGTTTTAACTAAGCCATCTGTGTTTTAAAAAATGTCACTTAACTCACCTGAGGTGTCCTCTGTTAGACCTCTGTAACCCACCTCTCCCTTTTTACCGTTAAAAATAGGGGTAAATGTGTCTTTTTCATTATATTTAATGTCTCTCTCCTCTTTTCTTTCCTTCTTCTTCATATAAAACATAAAAGAAAAATATCAAAAAACAAGTCAAGATAAAATTTATTTCATCATTTTTCATATACAAAATTAGCACAAAGTTTTACAAAAGAGGGTAGACAAAGCAAAGAAAAAACCCTCTCTCTTTTGCTGGGTTCTTTAAAAAAAAAACCCAAATTTGCAAGTAAAAGAAAAATTTGCAAAAAATAAAATAAAAAATAAACCAGCAATCTAGCAAATCCAACACCACAACCAACTCACCAAACCATCAAATCATAGGCTCTCCAAACTACCACCTCCAACACCACCACCGCTGTTAGCCACCACTCAAAACCCCAAACCGGGATGCAAAAACAAAGAAACAAGAAAAACCCCAAAAAAAAAAAAAAAAAAAAAAAAAAAAAAAAAAAACCAGCAATCTAACATATCCAACACCACAGCCAACTCACTGAACCATCAAATCATAGCCTCACCGAACTACCACCTTCAACACCACCACCGCTGTTAGCCACTGCCCAAAACCCCATATCGGGAAGCAAAACAAAGAAACAAGAAAAACGAAATCGTGAGATCAGCTGAGCAGCAAAGCAACCTGATTGTCTAGATCGGCTGAGATCGAAGCAGCGGAGAGTGGTGGATTCAAATTTTCTGGGGTTAATGGATTTATGGGTTCAAATTTTCTGGGTTGGTTTAAATTTCCTTATGGTTGGTGGGTTCAAATTTTGTGGATTTAATGGATTTGTGAGTGTAATGGTTTTTCCTATTGTGAGTTGTTAGGATTTGGCATATTTGTTCTATCTATGGCTTCAAAAGAAGATGGAGAATCTTCTGGGTTCCTTTCAATAAAAAAATAAAATGGGTTCCTTTTTGTTTTCCCTTGTTTTCTAGGTTCCTTTTTGTTGGTAGTATATGCATCAAGAGGGAACCAATTATTGTGTTGATTGAACAAGATTCAGGTCACGATATGGGATTTGGGTTTGAAGATTTGATTTCTATGATGGTGAGAGAGAAGTTGTTCTTCAATATGTTGCTTCTAATTCTGTTTCTATTGTGGTTTATATAGTAAAGGAGATTTTTTAACGGAAAGGGCAGAGGTGGGTAACGGGTGTCTAACAGAGGTCACCTCAAATGGGTTAAGTGATAACTTTTAAACCACGGATAGGCACATTTAAAACAGGTCAAACCACAAGTAAGTAAAGTGCAATCTTCCCTAAATCTTATAAATTGTACAACGTAATCTCATTGTATGACTCATTATAATTAAATTGATATTTATTTTAAACTATATTATAATATTTTATTACATTTTGTTTTTTTATTAAAACTAGAATTCACACCATGTGCATATATTGTCATGTTACTTAAAATAACTTTTTTTTTAATCCACTAACTATTTTATTTAAGTTTACATATATTTCTTTGATTTAGGCACGCAGCCAAGGTCATGGCATGTCTGTGTGTTCACGCTGGGCTGTCATAACCTAGGCTAAGTGCACGCAAGCATGCCATGTCCTTGGCTGCATGCATATAGGCATGCCCACGCAGAGCTGTCATGGCCTTGGCAGCCTACATGCGAGCATGACTACGTTAAGCTGTCATGGCCTTGGTAGCCTACACGCAGGGCTACCATGGGCATCCTAGTATGCCCAAAGGAGGTTATTTAGGCATGCCAACGTGCTTGTAGGCGTGCCCATGCTGGGCTGTCAAGGCCTTGGCAACCTACATCCATGGACATGCCAACATGCCCAAAGGAGGTTATTTGGCCATGCCAGTGTGCCCACGGGCACACCACATTACCTCGCCCTGTAGAAACATAATACTAGTACCAAAAAAGAAAAAAAAAAAAAAAAAAAAAAAACTATGGCTGCATGTTACATATGACAAATTGTTTTAAAATAATATCACTTTCACATAAGTTCATCACTAATACTAATTAATTGTACACAAATTAATAAAAAAAAGTTTATCTCTAGACTGTTTTGGAAGAAAATTCTTCCAACCCACTACATGCCAATTGATAATACCATCCATATATTAACATATGCTACTTGTGGTCTCATGACCATATGTCTTGTTTAAATAATACACATTAATGACCTAATTGATGTATATAGAGATTTTGTCACAGTGGGTTCTAGTTAACTCAATTAGTAAAATCTCTGATAATTGAATAAGATATATAAGATTCAACCTCTGCCTACACTAAAAACTGATTGGTATCTTGGTATGATGAAAAAAAGTTATTATCAATGGTGGATGCCATAAATTGAAACTCTCTAAAAAATATATAAATAAAGAGAGAGAGAGAGAGAGAGAGAGAGAGAGAGAGAGAGAGAGATTTCGTCACCAAAAAAAAAAAAAAAATTTGGCAGTATGCTTTGGGCTTGACTCGACGACCTATTAGGCTGTTACAGCGCCACATCTCTACGTAGTTGGTGAAGCTGAATGGATCATGCCCATTAACTCATTTTCCTGCATTAAACAAACTACCTAGTTTTGATTAATATATTCATCAACGAACACATACTCCTATATGATGACGAAAAAAAAAAATCACAATTCGTATTCCAAATACATCACGGTAAAAGAGGATTAAAACTCAGTATGGATTTAGATGTAACTTTTATATTAGTAATTTCCAGTTAAACATCACAGAAAAACCTTTAGGGCTAGACGGAAACGAGTTTAGCTGAATAAGTTATCTATACTACTTATAAAAAGAATCCCCTCCTTGAATTAGATTTTTTTTTTTAAATCAGAAATACCCCCTACACCTTAAGTTTAAGTAAAGCAAAACTTGGGAATAACCCAGTAAAAATACATTTTAACTCCACAAAAAACATTGCTAAAAAATAGGAATTCAAATCTATTATAATCACTCCTATCAAAAGATTCTAAACACAGTACTTCTAAATGTTAAAAAGGCAATTTCTTTCTTTAATCCACTTTTTTTTTTTTATAGCCGTCTAAATCCTTAAAGCACGCGCGCGTGCGTAAAAGCTAGTAACTTATAACCCAATCTAGACTTCAACATTTTTTCTAGACATGGCAAAACGGGTCAGAATTTTCTGACCCGACCTATTTGACCCACAACCCGATTGACCCGTTTTGACCCGGGACCCGATTGACCAGACCCGAACCCGAACTCGACCCGCCCGTTTTGCCATGCATACCAACGTTGAGTAAATTGAGATTGAGATGTAATTCTTATAAAATATTTACTTATTCTTTTTTACTTAATATGTTATGTACTCCATTATAGTTTGTCATTCTTTACTTGTCACTTTCATTTTCTCTTCCTACTTTAAATAGATTGAAGATTATACCAAGATTAGCTTCTAGAAAGCTGGAATAAGAGTTGCACCAAATTTTGGTATCAAGTGTTTAGTGGTAATTGATAAATAGTAACAGTATCACCAGTGAGAATCTAATCACAGTTAAGGAACTTATAAACAATTGATAGATTGCATCTATTTCAAAAAAAAAAAAAAAAACTTGTTTGACAAATACGGGTCAACTTTCCCCGACTCGCGATCCGACTCAACCCGTGACCCGATTAACCCGTTTAAAAAATGACCCATTTTGACCCGTGACCCGTTTGACACGCAAACCCGATTGACCCGACCCGACCCGCCCGTTTTGCCATGTCTAATTTTTTCAAGAAACCAATCCTGGAAAAATTGTTTGTCTTTGTTGAGGTCTCATACAAACCTCTAACCTTTTTTTATTGGGCTTTAAGATGGGATTATCACATGCAAATCTGAATGGGCTGAAAGACCTACAAATAACCCAGACCTCACGATCCACAACCCGTACTTAAGTTGGGCTAAGCCACTAGTAAATCTTCGCGGGTTGAAAGACTCATGAACAAGCCAGACTTTAAAATCCATAGCCTTACTTACCTTAACCGGGCTAAATGACCCACTGGTTTATTTGGGCTAGAAGATCCATATTCCACTCAGGCTAAATGGTCCATAACCTTAAATACCCCTACTTTATGTGGATTTTACTACGCCAAACGCCTCATTTATTGTTTAGAATATAATCAAGTGTGTATTTACCATTTACGTACTTTTAGCAAAAAGTTAAAATAAGCGTCTCTTATTTATCGTAAGAGCGGCCCAATTGAAGGTTGTGACTATGGCAACTGCTTCTCTTTTAGTAGTTTTTGTTTAATATTTGAATAGTGTTAAATGAGATTTTGATTATCTATAGTAGCCCTTACAGTTTTAGTCGAATAATCTGACGTGGTATTATATATTAGAATGTGTAAATATAGATTTTTACACTACATTTTTATTGAATTTAATCTTTTACACTACATTTTTATTTGGATGATAAATCACCAACTATGCCACCTTAAGATTCATGATAAAAGAAATGACGGATATGTATAGATAGCTTCATAATTCATGACATACCATCATTCCTTAAAGGACTTAGTACACTAGCTCATCTTTAAAATCTATACTATCTGAAAAGACACAGTATCTGATCTATATATATATTAAAAACTGAAACCACTGAAACTCCCACAATTTTCCACATCATCATTTTAATTTATAATTTTTTTAATTTTTAAAACTAAATAGTGAGAGAGTCCTAACAGGAGTCTCTCTCCCTCTTTTTTCCTCATTATTTTAATTTATAAAAAATTTTAATTTGTTAAACTAAATAGTGAGAGAGTCCTAATAGGAGTCTCTCTCTTTTTTCCTTAATCCTAATAGGAGTCTCTTTTTTTTTTCATGTAAGTCTTTTTTTTTTTAACCTAAAGTGAGCCCTTAAAAAAAAAAAAAAAAAAAAAAACTAACGTGAGGTCTAATTTTTTAAAAAAAAATATTTATTTTTTAATCCTAATTCTAATGTAAGTCTTTCAAAAAGTTAAAATTTACAGTTTTATATTATATATAGATAATAACAATAATGTGGCAAGCTCTAAGAATACGAGAATACAATTTGTAGATCTACTATCAAGATAACATAGATTAGATTGATAGTGGGTAGTAGATATAATTGCAGTTGAATATTATGTAAAGTTATCACCATAGAATAGCCCATGTCGAAATGTGTTATGTGAAACCAATGATATGAAAGAAAAAGAATTTTTCTAAATCATTATATTGAAGAAATTAGTTATTTTCATTCATTTTTAAATTATACATTTTTAAATTTTAAGTCATATACTTTTAATTAAATAAGTATTTTTAATTTTTATTTAACTATCTTGTGCATCGCACGGGTTAGCGACTAGTAAAACTAGTTATTGGTCGCACGATTTATTTTCCAATTTATTATAATTTATAAATATTATAAGCAGACATGTTATTAAATATTTAAAAGCACTACTTATCGAATTGAAGAGAATGTGTTATCATTAATCTATTATTATATACGGAAGCTTTTTGTTATTATTGTTCGAATTTAGTCATAATTTTTTGATATATATATATATATATATAGTAAATGCTTAAATAAATTGTACCGAATATTTCCAAATAAATTAATAAATTCTTTCAACAAAACAATGTAAAAAAAAAAAAAAAAAAAGTCTACACACCAATAGTTAATAATAGAAATGACATTAGATTTGCTATGAAAAAAAAAATAAATAAAAAAAAAAATAAAAAAAAGAGAGAGAAAATCAATTGTAAGCTTTGATGGGAATGGCGAAATATGACCATCTCCTAATCGTCCATAAGGGTCGTCCATGAACCATTTGGGAAAATTCAAGTCCACCTTCCGTGAAGGAAGGAGCCGTCCATAGATGAAGCACTTACATAGACGAAGTGTACGGACTACCATATGACCCTTAGAAACTTTCGAGGTACGACTTCCATCTACATACCCAAGCACAGAGTTTAGGAGAAAGAATCAGACCCGTAGATGTCGCCGCAATTACCTCAAATGCTTAACTCCCTTCAGCGGTTAATAACTTTCATAGCCGTTGAAGAAGTTATGTCGATGTCCATAAACCTTGGAGCAGTTACAAAGCGAATAACCGCTCTAAGGTTCACTATATAAAGACCGGCCTACTCCAAATGAAGGTAAGTTTTTCAGAAACATCGCTTCCCTCTAAGTCTAAACATTGTTGTTTTCTACAAGAAACTAACTTCACCATCGGAGGGGATTTGGCCGGTCAACCCCGGTCATCCTTTGATTGTGTTCTTCCTTACAGGTCTTCGCAACCAACGACCGCCAACGAAGCCGGAACGTTCAGCCAACTGATTCTCTACATCATCAGTTGGCGCCGTCTGTGGGGAGGATTGACTTCGAAACTTGTGTTTTCCTTCCTTTGACAAAAAGGCTGGATGGTCCGGACAAGATCAAGGGCCACAAGCCCAGGCCACTAGGGAAGTAGAATTGCGTCGAGCGTTCCCAACCCTGAACGCCATACAGTGCCTATCGTGCAGCCGCCTTCCATCCAACACATGCATTCTATGGCCGCCGCCATGGCGGAGTTAACCCGCCAGAACCAAGAATTGACCAGAGAGATTGATAAAAGGAGGCAGTCCTTCGAAAGACCCGTGGAAGGACAAGCCCAGAATCAAGAAGTTTGAGTGAATACTGAACCTGAGAACCAGTCTCGAGGTACCGCTTCGCGGAGGATGCCACACTTGGAGAAAGAGATGGATCAAATGAAGAAGGCTATGGACGAAATGAGAGAGAACATGAGAAGAGTGAATCCCGTAGATGACTTGGTTCATCGTACGGACTCTCCTTTTGTGACTTCCATTAACAGTCACTCTCTGCCCACCAAATTCAAAATGCCTTCCTTGGATTCATACGACGGGACGCGCGATTCGTGCGATCACATCGCGACCTTCAAGACCACGATGCATCTCCAAGGAGTCCCGGACGAAATTATGTGCAGGGCTTTCCCTACAACCCTCAAGGGACCGGCACGGGTGTGGTTCAGTAAGATACCCCCGAATACGGTAAGTTCTTTTGAAGAATTAAGCAAGTTGTTTCTCAATAATTTCATTGGGGGGCAAAGACACAAACGTTCCTCGTCCAGCCTATTAACTATAGAACAAGGAGAGAGTGAAAGCTTGCGGTCCTTCATCACTTGCTTTAACAAAGAAGCCTTGACTGTAGACGAGATGGATGATAAGCTACTATTGGCAGCCTTTCACAACGGGGTTCTTTCGGACTTATTCATCCACAAGCTTTATGAGCAAGAGCCACAGACAATGGCTGAACTCGTCCATTTAGCACAAAACTTTATGAATGCAGAAAACGCTATTATAGCCAAGAAAAGGAAAAGAGCTGAGAAAACAGATGCAAACCCCATGCGTCACCCCGAACAGGGTCCTCGTCCAAAGAAGGGTCGAATGGAAGAGAGGAAGGAGCGAGATAGCAAGAAGATAGTTTCGTCTTCAGGAAGGCATCAGCAGTACACACCCCTAAATACCCCACTTGATCAGGTACTTATGCAGATCAAGGATGATCCTTCCTTGAAGTGGCCGGACAAGATGAAGGGAGACCCCAACAAACGCAACAAGAACAAATATTGTCGCTTCCATAGGGACCATGGGCACGACACGGACGAGTGCTATGACTTGAAACAGCAGATAGAGAATCTAATCAGGCAAGGAAAGTTGAGGCATTTCGTCGGAAGGGACCACAAAGATGAGAAGATGAAGGGAAAGATGGAAGAGTTACCGCGACCCCCACTCGGAGAAATAAGAGTTATCGCAGGAGGGACATCAACGGGAAACTCTTCCAAGTCAAAAAAGGCGTACCTTAAGGCGGTGCAGAACGTCCAGATGTCAGGATGACCCCCAAGGACGAGTAATGTAGACGAGCCAACCATTTCTTTTACGGACGAGGAAGCTGGAAGAATCCATCACCCACATGACGACGCAATCGTCATAACCTTGCTTATTGCGGGGTACACCACCAGAATGGTGTTGGTGGACAACGGAAGTTCGGCAGATATATTGTATTATCCCGCCTTCCAACAAATGAAGTTGGGACAGGAACGGCTTCGTCCAGTATGCTCACCATTGGTAGGATTTGGAGGAATGAAGGTACAACCTGTGGGCACCATTACTCTGCCAGTGGTAGTGGGATCATACCCACAACAAGTATCCAAAGAAGTGAATTTTCTTGTGGTGGATTGCTCGTCATCCTATAACGCCATCGTTGGAAGGCCAACTTTAAACAGTTGGAAGGCAGTAACATCTACCTACCACCTATCAGTCAAATTCCCTACAGAGCATGGAATAGGACAGGTGCAGGGAGATCAATTAGCAGCAAGGGAGTGTTATTTAGCTTTAGTGGCTATGGACGAGCACATGCAGACAATGAGTGTTGAGGAAAGCAGAGTTGCCGCAGAGCCAACCGAAGAGCTTCAGGACGTTCCTTTAGATGAAGGCAATCCTGAAAAGTTTACCAAGATCGGAACAAGTATGAAAGAGAAGACAAGAGAGGACCTCGTTCAGTTCCTCAGGAAGAGTATTGATGTTTTTGCATGGAGCCATCACGATATGCCGGGAATTGATCCAAGTGTGATTACTCACCGTTTGAATGTAGACCCCTCCTTTAAGCCTGTTCGTCAGAAGAAAAGAGTATTCGACCCCGAGCGAGAAAATGCTATCAAGGAAGAGGTCCAGAAGTTAACCACAGCAAAGTTTATCCGGGAAGTCTACTATCCAGATTGGTTGGCAAATGTCGTGATGGTGAAGAAGGCGAATGGCAAGTGGAGGATGTGCGTAGACTTCACTGACTTAAACAAGGCGTGTCCTAAAGATAGCTATCCGTTGCCACGCATTGATCAGTTGGTTGATTCCACAGCTGGCCATCGGTTGCTGAGTTTCATGGACGCCTTCTCAGGATATAATCAGATAAAAATGGACGAGGCAGATCAAGAGAAGACCTCTTTTGTTACTAGTCAGGGTCTGTTCTGTTATAAGGTGATGCCCTTTGGTTTAAAGAATGCAGGAGCAACTTATCAAAGGTTGGTTAATCATATGTTCCGCCCACAGATAGGACGGAATGTGGAAGCGTATGTCGATGACATGCTTGTGAAGAGCTTGGATGAGGAAAGACACATGGACGACCTTCAAGAAACATTTGAAACACTCAGACGATATAACATGAAGCTAAATCCAACCAAGTGTGCATTCGGAGTGTCTTCAGGGAAGTTTCTAGGGTTCATGGTTTCACAGAGGGGAATTGAAGCGAATCCAGATAAAATCCAAGCTATATTAGCCATGGAACCACCAAAAAATATCAAGGAAGTCCAGTCCGTTACAGGACGAGTTGCAGCATTGAATAGGTTTGTATCGAAAGCTACCGACAAGTGTTTACCCTTCTTCAAGGTCCTCAGGAAGGCGTTCGAATGGACAGACGAGTGTCACCAAGCCTTCCACGATCTTAAAAACTATCTAGCGACGACTCCATTGCTGAGTCCGTCCGTGTTGGGTGAAGAACTGTATTTGTACTTGGCAGTAACCCCACATGCCGTGAGTTCAGCTTTGATCAAGGAAGAAGGGAAAGTACAGAAGCCAGTATACTATACAAGTCGAGCACTTAGAGGAGCGGAAGGACGTTACCCGCTAATGGAGAAATTGGCTTTTGCTTTAATAACAGCTTCTAGAAAGATGAGGCATTATTTCCAAGCTCATGTCATCAACGTCATGACAGACCATCCACTCAAGAAGGCGATGAACAGGCTGGAAGCCGCAGGACGACTGATCCAATGGGCAGTTGAGCTCAGTGAATTTGACATTAGGTACAAGCCAAGAAGTGCCATAAAGGCTCAAGCCTTAGCAGATTTCATTGCAGAATTTACACCAAGCTACGAGGATGAAGGTGGAACGGAAGTGGATAAGAAGTGGATCGTCCATATAGACGGATTGTCTACACTGTGTGCAGGGGGGATAGGAGTTATCCTACAATCACCAGAAGGAGACAAATTGAAGTACAAGGTTCGCTTGCAGTATAGGACAACTAACAATGAAGCAGAGTATGAGGCCCTTCTTAAAGGACTAGAATTGGCTAAGTCCGTAGATGCAGAGTCGATACTCGTCATGGGTGACTCTCAGTTAATCATGGGCCAAGTGAATGGGATATATGAAGCCAAGGAAGATCGAATGAAAAGATACCTAAACAAGGTGATGCACCTAGTGAAAAAATTCAAGAAAGCTGATTTTGTTCAAATCCCAAGGGAAGAGAACATGGAAGCAGATACTTTGGCGAAGGAAGCCTCAGCGAATGAAGTGGTGGACGAAGTTGATGAAGTACAATATATGCCACGGCTCGACCTCCCAGAGGTATTACAGATAGAAGGAGAAGAAACAACGGAAGGCAGTTCGACAACACACCCTTCAGGGAGTTTTGTGAACAACTGGGGATCAAAAACCATTATTCCTTACCCGCCCACCCACAAGCCAACGGACAAGCAGAAGTGGCAAACCGCTCCTTGCTGAAAATCATCAAGACCCGGCTTGAGGGGGAATATGGCCAGATGAGTTACCAGGTGTTTTATGGGCTTACAGAACAACAGTGAGGACCCCCACAGGAGAAACTCCTTTCAAACTAACTTATGGGAGTGAAGCAGTCATACCTGCAGAGGTGCACATGGCCAACCATAGGGTAGCGACGTACCAAGACGGGGAAAACGAGGAACAACTTCGTCTTAACCTCGATCTTGTGGACGAGGTGAGGATGGACGCGGAGCAGAGAACAGCAAGGTACAAAAACCTCATGGCGAAGCAGTACGATACCATGGTCAAACCCCGACGTTTCAACATTGGGGATCTCGTCCTGAAAAGGGTTTCGTTGGCCACCAGAAACCCCGCCCACGGGAAGCTGGGTCCGAACTGGGAAGGACCTTATAGGGTTGTCAACTTCAAGAGGCAAGGATCCTACTATCTGGAAGCCCTAAACGGACGGAAGCTGGAACATCCTTGGAATGTAGAGCACCTAAGAAGGTACTACCAGTGAAGGAAGATCATGGACGAAGTGCCGTAAGACGAAAGTCATGAACGCTCGATGTGATTTGTTTACAGTAACTTTCTTATATTTGCTTACTATTACTATGTTTTGTTTTGAGTGTATAAGCATGTTGTGTTATTCATGGACGACTTTGTGTTGTATTCTTAATTCCCTAAAGGCACTAACTCTCAAGTACGTGCCATGCCTATGGACGAGTGGTTACATTATGAATTTCCAGAATATATATGATGTATTTTCAAGTACATGTATGATTGTAAGGAAACCCTTCATTTCTGTGAATCCATTCAAAATAATCCACATAAGGCAACCGAGCAAAGACGAATAAAATTCCTTGGACGCAGGGATGTACCGTCTATAAAGTTTTCCTTTAAAAAAAAAGGGTAGACTCGTCTAAGTGGACGTGTAATGTGCGTGCAACAATACCACAAACCCATGGACGAGTCTAACCAGCATAACAATCCAGTATTTGGACGAGAACATGTTGGGACGATTTAGAAATGGTTGAATTAATAATCATCCAAAAAGGTATATCCGTCAAAGATCAAGACGAGATACTCGTCAAAGATCAAGACGAGATAAAACCAAGGGAAGACTCGTCGAAGTCATTGACGTGTAATGTGTGCAACAACACCACGAGCCCATGGACGAGTCTTACCAGCATAACAATCCACTACATGGACGAGAAAATGTTGGACGATTTTGAGATGATTGACATAATAATCATCCAGAGCTTGAATAACAAATAGAACTCGCAAAGACACGTCATTCATGGACGAGTTATACTATTAAGAATAATATTAAGTTCGTTCATAAAATCAAGACGAGATAAACGGACGAGCCACAGTGCCATAAACATAATATGGACAATATAAACAAATTTAAAACACATGAAAAATGAATTGAAGACATTCATTCATTTAAAGGGTGGACGACCAACGCCCAAAAACCCTTGAGTTTGATGTAAATGATTATATAAAGCCCGTTCATAAGCTTGGACGAGATAATTGTACTTGAATAAATTTAAAGAAAAAGAAAGCAAGCAAAGCCCAAAACAACGGGCACTTCTAATAAAATAAAATGGAAAATTCTAAGTTAGATTCAGTTAGATAAACCACTGGGGGCATTACCCCCAGACTTGGGGTCGTCCTGGATCACCTCATTGTTGGCATCGTCCATCACATTGACGTCCTCGGAACTTGTTTGCAAAAGAGAACTTTCTGTAGCAAGAGGAAGCTGGAAGGAATCAAAGTCTAAGTCAGGGAAGACGTCATTGGCATCAGCACGGAAGTCCTCGTAACCAGCTGCATAGTGGCTGTCTAGACGATTCTTGTACTCGTCAGACCTCTTGAAGGCTGCAACGGCTTCCTCTCGTGCTTTCTCCAAGGACAAGCCAAACTCAGCAACTTGTCCCTCCAAGTGAGCGATGCGAGTATCTTTCTCAATAACATCTGCTCTAAGCTCTTCTGCCTCGTCCTTCAGCTTCGTCTCACTCCCTTGCAAACGATTAAGGTCCTCAGTCAACCTAATCACCTCCCCCTTTTTCAACAAAACCTCAGTGGTCAGCTCCTGGGCCTTCTCCTTAGCCGTCTTGGCTTCCTCAGCAAGTTCCTTAGCCTGGCTGTTAGCTGTGTAAAACTTGGACATAGCCTGTGCATGGACGGAGAGAAGTTAAGAATTTTTACTCAAAATTTGAATATGCTAAAGGACGAGTAAAATTGCTTACCTTGAAGAGGTCGTGAATGGCAGAACGCTCAAAATCTTTCACTGACATGTTGTAGCACGAGTTCACCTCGTTGTCAGAAATGATTCCTTTGAACGTCCTCCAAGCATAACCCTCGTCCAGCACCAGGTTAGGAGGTCGCTCAGACGACTCGGAAGGATGAGGCCTGCGAGGAGTCTTGGTCGGGGGAGTAGGATCAGTCTGGACTGCTGGAATAACTTGGACGGGCACAACGTCGTCCAAAGGATCGTCCAAGTTGACCGTTGGAGGTGTAAACTTGGGGACTTTAGGAAGAGGAGTCGTACTTGACTTTTGTCTCTTGGAGCCTCGACGACTTGGAAGGTCACCAAGGTCCACCGAACTGGAAATAGGCTTGGACTTCCTCTTCCCTCCAGGGACGACGTTCCCCTGGACGACTGGAGGAACATTAACCTCGTCATCCCCACTGGTTACGTTCTTCTCCCTATTCTCTCTCATTGTAGATATTCCTGCAACAAAGAAGGTTAAAAAGGATAAAATAAGAAAACATATGAAATATGAAAAGAGAAAGGACGACACTTACTTCGACGAGTTTTCTCTTCGTGTGCAAGATTCTCGACGGAAGGCACTGGTCCGAGACTCCACGAAGCTAGGCTACTGAGAGTAACTAGATCGTGGAAGGTTCTACCAGGGAAGGCACGAACCCTGTCAATACGGTCCAAATGAAACTTGTCTAATCTTGGACGAACAATAGCTGCACATATAGACGAAAAGGGTTAGACGACAAAAAATGGATTATATAAACAATAAGAAAAGAAAATAAGATGAAGTGAATGTAAAGGAAACATACCCTCAGGACGAAGACGACCTAGAGGGGTGGTAAAAGGTGGAAAGGGGGCATTAGCCACGTCAATTGGGTCCCCAGCCCAATTTCCAGAAATAATAAAAAACTCTGTTTTCCACAGCCTGTCCGACGAGCTACGACCCTTAATCAAACTATAGGGGGAGCCTCTGGACGAGAACTGGTAAAAACCAGCAGACTTCTTGATTTTTGAGGGTTTATAACAGTAAAGGAACTCGTCCACTGTGATAGGACGGTCCCCTTCCAACGCCTCACGCCATAACACTTGCATGGCAACTATTGTTCTCCATCCATTAGGGTTGAGCTGGTTAGGTCCAATACCCAACCTATGAAGAAGACCTCTACAAAACGAATTCAAAGGGAACCTAAGGCCAGCTAAAAGGTAAGATGTGTATACCCCTAAACCAGAAGAAAGAGAGCAACACCATTCACCTTCCTGGGGTAGACGAGGTTGGAACTCCCTAGGTATCTGGTATCTATCTACAAGGGTTTTCAACTTAAAGGCGTCTAAAGTGGACGCTACTTCAGGAGCACAGCTATAGATTACATTCTCCTCCTCCTCCTCGTCTAGAGAAGGGCTCATTGGTTCTCTGGACGAGCTAGTCCCAGCCCCAGAGGCCTTCCTACGTTGCTGCTCCTGGAATTCCTCTAAAGGAATACCAGGGACCCCAGACAAGTAAGGCTCGTCTGAGGAAGTGCTGCTATAGCTGGTACTTCCCTCACCACTCTCATAACTCCCTACCGAAGCGTCCTGATACTCGTCTATATCTTTCTCTAAACTACTGTTAGATGACGACATGACAAATGAAGGATTAAAAAACCTAAAGGAAAAAGGAATACCTGACAGATCTAGGACGAGTGCAAGACGAGACTCTTGGACGAGATAGCAGAAGAGATTATGAAAAAGGTGAGGGGCAAGAATGAGAATGTGCCTATTTATAGGCCCCAGAGGGGGGGGTCAGCGAAGCGACGCCCACCATTCAAAAGATGACACGTGGCAATTCCTTTGGGAAGAGCGATCGACGAAGCAGGTCAACCAATGACATATTTACACGTAGCCCTAACAAAAAAAAAAAAAAAAGAGACGTCCAACCAATGACGACCTTGGACGACCCCTGGACAAGGGGGCAACTGATGGGAATGGCGAAATATGACCATCTCCTGATCGTCCATAAGGGTCGTCCATGAACCATTTGGGAAAATTCAAGTCCACCTTCCGTGAAGGAAGGAGCCGTCCATAGATGAAGCACTTACATAGACGAAGTGTACGGACGACCATATGACCCTTAGAAACTTTCGAGGTACGACTTCCATCTACATACCCAAGCACAGAGTTTAGGAGAAAGAATCAGACCCGTAGATGTCGCCGCAATTACCTCAAATGCTTAACTCCCTTCAGCGGTTAATAACTTTCATAGCCGTTGAAGAAGTTATGTCGATGTCCATAAACCTTGGAGCAGTTACAAAGCGAATAACCGCTCTAAGGTTCACTATATAAAGACCGGCCGACTCCAAATGAAGGTAAGTTTTTCAGAAACATCGCTTCCCTCTAAGTCTAAACATTGTTGTTTTCTACAAGAAACTAACTTCACCATCGGAGGGGATTTGGCCGGTCAACCTCGGTCATCCTTTGATTGTGTTCTTCCTTACAGGTCTTCGCAACCAACGACCGCCATCGAAGCCGGAACGTTCAGCCTACTGATTCTCTACATCATCAAGCTTGTCTATGGAGAACATCAACAATAATAGAACTCCATCAGCATTAAGATAATTGGTGTGGGAAGCTTTGTACCTCTTCTTTTATCTCTAATTAGATGATGTCCCGCGCAATGCGTGAATTACATTACAATTTCATTTGAAATCATTTTTATATCTATTAAGACCTACTTTTATATATATTAAAGTATAAACTTCTTTTATATCCTAAAATTACATAAATTTAAGCAACCTTTCAAAAACTTCCTCAACCACTCTATTCTCACAATCAAATATGGAGACCTTAATCACAAACACCCAATTCATTATCTCAATGAAACTGAGGAAATTTTTTGTAAGTATCAACATAAAGATAACGTGATTAAATAAAGAGAAATTTGATAAAAACACATCTATTTATCAAAATTTAATTATCTTTAGCTGAGCTTTCGTCTTCTTTAAAAAAAAAGGAAAATACTTTGAAATCATTATTGATTTTCATTTTTATCACTATGGCTCATACCGCACAAAATAGCAGTAAAAAAAAAAGCCTACAAAGAAACCTACAAATTATGAGTTCTAACTCAAAATAAATTTTTTTTTTTTTTTTTTAAACTAACTTCATTAATAATCTGTAAGGGTCAAAGGCCCAATTCGAGATGCTGGGCCGTGGGCTTTTCCAAGGAGACATGTCTGCCCAAGGATAGTAAATCACGAGGAAGGTACATCGCTTAACTCCTCGCTAAGGTATAGCCAGTACGAGGGCGAAGGAGAGTGATCCGAGGAGTATTACCTCTTCGGATGATCAAAGGGACAGCCAAGATGAACGCTCCAACATTTATCCTAATATTTCAGGGGATTCTCCTAGTATATGTAAGCAAATAAGATAGGTGGAAGCAATGAGATATTATGTAAAAAGTTGCTGCCACCGCATTTATTATCTTACAGCTAACCCTATGGCCGCATTAATGAGGAAGGGATGTCTGGAACAGTGACTCCCAGCCTTTACAGCTGCCATGTAAAGACTTTAAAGGAAGGCTGATGGGACAAATATCAAGAAAAATGACTTAACTGGCACGGAAGAGGAACTGGTTTATAAATAGAGCAAGAGGCGAGGGAAGAAAGGCATTGAACAATCTGGAGAGGAAAAGGAGAGGCAATTGAAAGAAAAAGAGAGAGACCAAGTTATAGACATTCAAAACAACTGTAATACACTCCTCCTCGGATCAAGCCAAGGACAGCTTTATAATATAATAGCAGCCTTCTATTTCTGTTGATT
Organism: Lithocarpus polystachyus; assembly: GCA_033629205.1. Lineage (NCBI taxonomy): Eukaryota > Viridiplantae > Streptophyta > Magnoliopsida > Fagales > Fagaceae > Lithocarpus > Lithocarpus polystachyus. The sequence goes on along the minus strand of CM066163.1, from coordinate 6,938,117 downwards.
CGCCCTTACCTTATCTGGATCATCGTTAATCCCACTCTAAGCTCAGTTTCTCTGGCCCATTCTCTACAAATTCATTGCAAGGATTTTGGTTTTGTCTTGGGCTTGAGTCCATCTCACTTGGGGGCCCAATCTATTAGAACTGTGTCCTTACAATTGGCGCCGTCTGTGGGAAGAATACTAGGGCGTTAGTGAGCAGAATACATAAACATGGCTGGATTAGGTCCTAACAGAGCAGAGTCTGATAGTTCACAACAACTCGATCATTTCTTACACCTTGAACGAGAGAGGGATCGTGAAGGAAGTGTGCATACCATACATACTGGAAGGAGTCGACGTCGAAATGAGGGAAATGAGTCTCATAGAGACACTACGAGCAACATGCAACGTAAGATTGATCATCTAAAGGAAAACTTGCGACTTGCAAGAAAGAGGCACAGTCCATCCATCTCTAACATTTCTTCTGACGATGAGGACGATAATGATTACAGGCGTCGGTCACGGACACCCCCCAGCGAATCTTTTTCCCATAAAGAGGAACGTCGTCATAACTGCAGAGGTAGAAACTCATCCTCTCGGGGCTTGGGGAATGACGCAATGAATAGGGCCCTCAACCAGATTTCGAAGTCACCCTTCATGCGCAAGATTGAAGGGGGAAAGCTTCCTCGACGGTTTACTCAGTCCACTTTCACCATGTACAATGGTCGAACAGATCTTGTGGAACATGTCAGCCACTTCTACCAGAGGATGGTTGTCCATTCACGGAATAAAGCTCTTATGTGCAAGGTGTTCCCATCCAGTTTGGGACCGGTGGCAATGAGATGGTTTGATGGCCTTACAGCAAGCTCTATTGGATCTTTTAGAGAGCTCACTAAGGCTTTTTACTCTCAGTTTATTACATGCAGTAGAATCTCTCGGCCATTAGATTTTTTGTTGTCTATGTCTATGCGAGAGGGGGAGACGTTGAAAACGTACTCGGATAGGTACTGGGAGATGTTTAATGAGATTGAAGGGAATTTTGATGATGTGGCTGTAAGAACTTTCAAGGTCGGCTTGCTAGCCGAGCATGATCTGAGGAAATCACTGACCAAGAAGCCCGTGAGAAGCGTGCGTCGACTAATGGACCGTATTGATAAGTATAAGCAAGTTCAGGAGGATCAGTTGCTCGGAAAAGGAAAAGCTAAGGTTATCCCTCAGGAGAGGAGGGATTTCAGGTTGTACTGGTACAGCAACAGCAAGCCGCGGAAGGACTGTAGTGTGCAGTCGGGGTCCATTGCATCACAGGCAGTCAATGCCGTCTTCCGAGAACCAATACACCAAATTTTGGAAAAAATCCAAAATGAACCATATTTTAAATGGCCAAATAAGATAGGAGGGAATCCCATGAAGTGCAATCAGAGCCTTCACTGCCAATATCATCAAGAATGCGGCCATACTATGGAAGACTACAGAACTCTAAGGAGTCACTTGGAACAACTTGTTAGGGAAGGAAGGTTACAACAATTTGTGCATCGACCCAATGGTCAGGGAGACCACATCAGGCCTGGGGCTTCAGGGACTGCTTCTTCAAGGCCCCCGTTGGGCACAATCTACGTCATCTTTGTAGCACTCAGGAGGACTGGATCCTGCCCTTCCAGAGTGATGTCCGTTTCTAGGGTAACTGTCGAGGACACGAGTCAGGAGTCAAAAAGGGCCAAGGTAGAGGCCCAACCATACCTAAGGTTCTTGGACGAGGATATGAAAGGGGCCATACAGCCACATGATGACGCCCTGGTAGTCACCCTTAGAATAGGTGGATATAACGTGAGGAGGGTGATGGTCAATTAGGGAAGCGGGGCCGAGATCATGTATCCAAATCTGTATAAAAGGTTGGGCTTAAAACCTGAAGACCTAACAACATATGATTCGCCTCTGGTTAGCTTTAATGGGAAAACCGTCATCCCTAAGGGTCAGATCAGGCTGCCCGTACAAGCAGGCTCCGAGGTAGTTGAGGTGGACTTCATCGTGGTAGATGCATATTCTCCCTACACAACCATTGTAGCCAGACCCTGACTTCATGCCCTGGGGGCTGTTTCTTCAACTTTACATCTAAAGGTTAAATTTTCATCTAGAGGACGAGTTGGGGAAATTTTAGGAAGCCAGTCTGTGCCTAGGCAGTGCCTTATAGCTTCCATTATGCACCAGCCGACTGTCAAGCCTACAACCTCTGTTGGTAGAGATTCATAGCAATTAAGAATCCCAATTCCACCTAACATTGCGGAATTGGACGAGGAGAAATGTGAGAGGCTGGAGAAAATTGCTATTGACGGGTACCCAGAAAGGTTTTTCCAGATTGGAGCTCAATTGCCTCCTCGGGATAGGGAAGAGCTGTTAACGCTTCTAAGAAGAAACATTGATGTGTTTGCCTAGAATTCTTATGAGGCCCCGAGGGTAGATCTAGGGTTCATCTTCCATCACCTAAACGTGAGTCCAACTACCTTTCCCAAGAAGCAGCCACCTCGGCATTCATCCAAAGAACATTCTGACGCTGTTAGGGAGGAGGTGAAAAAGCTCAAGCAAGCAGGGGCTATTAAGGAGGTTTCCTATCCTGAATGGCTGGCTAATACAGTAGTGGTAAAGAAGAAGAACGGGAAGTGGTGTGTATGTGTGGATTTCACAGACTTAAACAAAGCCTGTCCGAAGGATCCCTTCCCAATGCCCTAGATTGATCAGTTAGTAGACGCAACTGTGGGGCATCCGCGAATGAGTTTCTTGGACGCCCTTCAAGGGTATCACCAGATCCCCTTAGCTTTGGATGATCAAGAGAAAACAGCCTTCATTACCCCCGCCGAAAATTATCACTATAAGGTGATGCCATTTGGGCTAAAGAAGGCATGCTCCACTTATCAGCGAATAATGACAAAAATGTTCGAGCCACAACTAGGGAAATGCATCGAGATCTACATTGACGATATGGTGGTCAAAAGTAAGCTGGAATCCGAGCATATCCGCGACCTCGGAAACATCTTTGAAATCTTAAGGAAACACAAGTTGCGACTCAATGCTTCCAAGTGCTCTTTTGGCGTCAGATCCGGAAAGTTTTTGGGCTACATGGTTACCCATCGGGGAATTGAGGTTAATCCAAACCAGATAAGAGCGATTAATAACTTGCAACTGCCTCGAAATCCTAAAGAGGTTCAAAAGTTGACTGGGATGACTGCAGCTCTAAACCGATTCATCTCCAGGTCGGCAGATAGGTGTAAGGCTTTTTTCCTGTTGTTGAACAAGTGGAAGGGGTTTGAATGGACTGAAGAGTGTGTTCTAGCTTTCTAACAGCTGAAAGAATATTTATTTCGACCCTCTATCATGTCCAACCCTACGACGGACGAGGTTCTGTTCGCCTATATCTCTGTAGCCACTCATGCAGTGAGTCTGGTACTTATACGAGTCTATAATGGCATTCAGAAACCTGTTTACTATGTGAGTAAATCTTTTCATGAGGCCGAGGTCCATTACTTACCATTAGAAAAGGCTATCTTTGCAGTGGTTCATGCCACTTGCAAACTTCCTCACTACTTCCAATCACATACAGTCATGGTCCTTACCCAACTCCCACTCAGATCCCTACTTCGGAGTGCAGATTATACGGGAAAAATTGCAAAATAGGGTACAATCCTAGGAGCTTTTGATATAAAGTACATGCCTCACACATCTGTTAAGGGGCAAATCTTGGCTGATCTGGTAGCCGAATTCACTGAGCCTTTGTTAGAAGAAAATGCCGAGAAGATACACATAGATGAAAAGTCAGTTGGCCTAATCTCCGTACAAGGACCCCTATCCTGGAAGCTGTATGTGGATGGTGCAGCCAATCAAAGAGGCTCTGGAATGGGATTAGTTTCGATATCTCCTGAGAATGTTGTCATTGAAAAATCCCTCAGACTAGACTTCTCGGCCACTAATAATGAAGCTGAGTACGAAATGTTGTTGGTCGGAATGGCCATGGTCAGAAGAATGGGGGGGAAATACAGTGGAAGTGTTCTCGGATTCTGCATTGGTCGTCGGCCAAGTTAGAGGAGAGCTAGAAGTGCGGGATGAAAGAATGCAAAAGTATTTGTGTCATGTTAAGCAACTGCGGTCACAGTTCAAATCATTCAGCCTGCTGTATATATCTCGGAGTGGGAATACACATGCAAACTCTCTAGCCACTCTTGCAACCTCCTCGGTGCAAGGTATACCTCGACTTATTTTAGTTAAAGATTTACATAAGCATGTTGAAGCGGACAAAGGGCCTAGCATCTATCAAATTAGAGTAGGATCAAGCTGGATGGACTCTATGGTGACATACCTCAAAAATGATGTCTTACTTGAAGACAAGGCCGAAGTAGATAAGGTACGGAGAAAGGCTCCTCAGTTCTGGTTGTCAGAAGACAAGAAGTTATAAAAACGCTCTTTCTCTGGACCCTACTTCTTGTGCGTGCACCCTGAGGCCACAGAATTGCTCCTTGAAGAGCTGCACGAAGGAATTTGTGGGAGCCACACAGGAGTCGAGTCTCTAGCTCACAGGGCTTTAACTCAAGGATACTGGTGGCCGAACATACAAAGGGATGCACAGGAGTATGTGAAGAAATGTGATCAATGTCAGAGGTTTGCACCAAATATTCACCAACCAGGAGGAGTCCTTAACCCTCTGACTAGCCCATGGCCTTTCGCACAGTGGGGCTTGGATATTGTAGGCCCTTTTCCCTATGGCAGCCGGAAGTAAAAAAAAAAACCTAATTGTTACCACAGACTATTTCACTAAGTGGGTCAAAGCCAAACCATTGGCAAACATCCGGGATGTGGACGTCCAAAAATTTATATGGAAAAATATTGTTACCCGATTCGGAGTACCTCGCACACTCATCTCGGACAATGGCCTTCAGTTTGATAATAAAGCGTTCAGGAGATACTGCTATGAGTTAGGCATTACGAACAGGTACTTCACCCCCGTATACCCATAAAGGAACGGCTAGGCTGAAGCCGTTAACAAGGTCATAGTAAGTGGCTTGAAGAAGAGGTTGGATGACGCAAAGGGGAAGTGGGTGGAAGAATTACCACATGTTCTCTGGACCTACAGAACGACTCCTCAGAGATCTATGAGAGAGACCCCATTTTCAATGACTTATGGGGCTGAAGCTGTTATTCCCTTAGAGACTGGATTCCCCACGCTTAGAACGAGTTCTTTCACATCTGCAGATAATGACAGACTTTTAGAAAGGAGTTTGGATTTGCTTGCCAAACGGAGGGAAAATGCCATGGTCCAATTGGCCTACTATCAGCATAAGCTCAAACAGATGTATGATACTCATGTTAAACTGAGACCACTCGTACTGGAAGACTTGGTTTTGAGAAAAGTAATGGGTGCTACAAAGAACCCAGCATGGGGGAAGCTTGGGCCCAATTGGGAAGGATCGTATCACATCCTTTCAGTAGCTGGAATAGGAGCGTTTTATTTGGAGGATTTAAAGGAAAGGTTTATCATATATCCCTGGAATGTAAACAATCTAAGAAGGTATTATTATTAATAAAAGTTTCAATTGTTGTACTGAAGTTTGTCATACTGTCTGCTTACTAAGTGTTAAACAAAACATTGGTCATGTCTGGTCTCTCGGACCACATACCTTGGGTAAATTAATACTCTAGTTCATTTCACTAAGTGTTAAATAGAACCTTGGTCATGCCTGGTCTCTCGGACCACATACCTTGGGTAAATTAATACTCTAGTTCATTTCACTAAAGTGTTAAACAGAACCTTGGTCATACCTGGTCTCTCGGATCACATACCTTGAGTAAATTAATACTCTAGTTCATTTCACTAAGTGTTAAACAGAACCTTGGTCATGCCTGGTCTCTCTGACCGCATATCTTGGGTAAATTAATACTCTATTTCACTAAGTGTTAAACAGAACCTTGATCATGCCTGGTCTCTCAGACCACATACCTTGGGTAGATTAATACTCTAGTTCATTTCACTAAGTGTTAAACAGAACCTTGGTCATGCCTGGTCTCTTAGACCACATACCTTGGGTAAATTGTTCATTTCACTTAAGTGTTAAACAAAACCTTGGTCATGCCTGGTCTCTCAGACCACATACCTTGGGTAAATTAATACTCTAGTTCATTTCACTAAGTATTAAACAGAACCTTGGTCATGCCTAGTCTCTTGGACCACATACCTTGGGTAAATTAATACTCTAGTTCACTAAGTGTTAAACAGAACCTTGGTCATGCCTAGTCTCTCGGACCACATACCTTGGGTAAATTAATACTCTAGTTCACTAAGTGTTAAATAGAACCTTGGTCATGCTTGGTCTCTTGGACCACATACCTTTGGTAAATTAATACTCTAGTTCATTTCACTAAGTGTTAAACTGAACATTGTTCATGCCTGATCTCTCGGATCACATAGCTTGGGTGTGTTACTGCTCTACTCCATTTCACTGTATGGTAAACAAATATTTAGTCATGTTTGCCTTCTGAAATTATATTCTTTAGGTAACTTTGTATCTCAATTCAATTTTAACAGTTCAAGGAATCAACTTCATTTATTACTTCCATTACTTAAATTTGATGTATCCAGTAGGTTTAAACTTCCTACAGTTCAATTTTAACAGTTCAAGGATTCAAACAAAAAAAAGGAAGGAATGAACCTAAACATAGTAAAAAAAAAAAAATGTGAATACTTTCAGTGATTAAAATCAAAAGGTACATTATACTTCATTACAAAATGGTTACAAAATAAGAGAAACATGTGGCCCTATCTCTAAGTCTTGGCCTTTGGGGGTACAGGATTCTCTTTTTCGCTTGGTTCAGCTTCCCTGGATCCGACTTCAGCCTCTGAAGAAACAGCTTCACCGGCCTTAGTAGCCTCTGCGGCCTTGGAAGAGGTAACCGCCTCCGCATCCTTACTCCCAGTCTTTGCTACCTCCTCTTCCTGACCCTTCTTCTCGACCTAGGAGGGAGCAGTTACCTGCTCAACTGGGAGTGACGGAGACAAAGGAACGATCAGAAACCCGAATGTGTGGATGGAAGTAAATCTTCTCGGGCTGCCTTAACTCAGAGTTGGCAGGGACTCCTGCAAGATTCAGGGGTTTTTCCCAAGTGAATTTGCAATAGTCCTAGCACACCTCCAACACCTCTTCTGCCAGCCTTATCTCCGTCTCTTCGAATCCACAGAGATCAAATGCGTTCTTCTCGGCCTTGGCTGTCAGCTCTACATTTTGAGCAGCTTCCTTAGCCTTCTCCAGGTTGGCCTTAAGCTCCAAGACCAACTACTTTTGGGTCGCCAGCTCTATTTCAGTCATATGAAGTTTCTTCCTCTGGTCTTCGGCTTGGTCTTGGGCACTCTTCAGGCCAGCCACTGCACTCTCTCTTTCCCTTTCCTCAATGGCCAACTTCTTAGCAATTCTTGCTTCTCTTGCTTGATGATCCTCAGGTTCTTCTCCACGTCTACACGAGACTAAGCCTTGACCTTAGCCTAGCTGTAGGCTTCCTTGACCCAGTCCTCGGCAACATTAACCTGCTGGGTCAACTACACGAGAAAAACAAGTGGCATGCATTAGCACAGATGAGGCAGTGATGACCATCATGCCACGCCCCAGAGACGATGACATAGTCGTCCTTCATGCCCTTGTTGGACTTTGGAAGACACAACACCATTTCAACAATAGGCGACCTGGATTTTAAATAGTACCCCTCGTCGGCTTGAGAATGACATTCGTACATATGTACAACGTCGTGCCAGGTGAGTTGCAAGCCCATCATTTGATTGAGGGCATCGACACAACCCAAAACCCTAAATAGGTTAGGAGCGCATTGGTGCGAGCATAACCTATAATTTCTAAGGTACTCTCGAGTTACTGTGCCCATGGGAATGGTCATTCCTCCCTCTAAAAAGGCGATCAGGGGAATGACCACTTCGCCGGTTTTCCTATCGATCAAGATATTTTCCGAGGGGCAATACTGGAGGCTTATTCCCTTGGGTATATTGTATTTTGCTTTAAAAAGCTCTATAGTGACAGGCGAATCAACAAGATTCTTAAATCTACCCATCTAAATATGTGAAAGAATACAAAGAAAACTTCCTAATAGGAGGTAAGACAGAAACTAATAGGCCGAGGTGCTCAGCCAAGGAGAAAAGAACTTAGAAATCAAACACTTACAGGAGTGTTTGGGGTTTTTGTCTCAGTAACTTCTTAGAAATCTAGAGTTTTTCGTAAAAAGCTTTAGGGAAAGCTAGTGTAAGGGAATGTTTGAAGGCTGGAGTGTTCGAGAGCTCTGGAATGTTTAAAGGTATGCGAAATGGGAAAAATAACTCCCTCACAACGTTTTATATAGGGAGTGGGAGTGAGTGGGAGTTGCCCCGCTCAAAATTTCAGGGGGAAATATCAGCCGTACGATCAAAATCTTGCCGTTGATAATGGGGACAAGACGCTGCCTGAAGCAATAAATGGCGCATTGTGGTTTCTGAAGCGTCAGCAATAATTGTGAGACACACGGGATGGCGTATCTGCGTGAGAAAATTGCAAAATTTGTGGACTTAGCTCCTAGGGAAATCAAAATCCCACATTTCTCCTCGGATAATGGAGAAACCCGGAATTTTGAGGGCCTATGGTAGTGGTACACTCATAGTTGCTCCAAGGGCTTATAAACCATAAGTCAGGCGCATTTCTTGCCGATGTGGAAGCAAGTCTCAAAAACTGCTCACGTTGCTTGAAAACAAAACCTTGCGGGCTTGGCTCCCTAAAGAGGACAAATAACTTACAGGAGCTAGAACAAAATCCTCCCCTACATAATCAATTAAAATGTTTCTTTTTCTTTAGTTTTAAAACTAAATACATTTATGACTTTCCTAAATCAAAATCCCAAACACTCAAAGACTCAAAGCTAATCATAATCTTCACAAAATTCACAACGTCCGACATCAATATCAAAACCATAAGCTGCCATCACTGAATAAAAAACACAAACCCCCTTCCTTAATCATAGCCTACTTACACGGGTTAGGATCAAATAATATTGCAATCTTGGAGTTATATAAGTGTTGTTGAAAGGTTAAAAGTAAATAACGTCATGTTTTTTTTTTCCTAAGTGTATTTGAGATGGGATGGCATGAAGGGTTATGAGGATGTGTATTAGTGTATATAAAGGAGCAGAAGTGAAAGGGTGAATGGAAATGTAAGAAGTTTTTTATGTGTGAGAAAGAGGAAAGGTCTTAAAACATTGAACCAAATAAAATAAATAGAAGTCTTAAAAAATTGAATAAAATATGTAACAAAAAGTAGTCTTGAAACATTGAACCAAAAAAAATAAAGAGTTTTTATTTTTAAATTTGTTCTTATCTCTTATGTGGCTTAAGAGTATTTCAATCCTCTTCATAGATGGTAGAACCTCATGCTCTCCCGCATGAGGTTTTTGCTTTTACATATATGTTGTTTGATTGATTATAAATACCATTAATTTAAGATTAAATGTGTTGCCACATGTCAGATGTGATGTGTTATGGACAAATTATTTCTTGTCATGTGGCACTATTTATCTACATCATTCTAAATAAATATAAAATTACGCCATTTTTCATTGTTGTGTGCATCCACTAGTTGTGAGATACAACTTTTATCTTATAATATATATTATGGATAGATTGATAATAAATTTAAGTTGAAGATGCATTGACGAATTTTGTAATACATATAGTGCCTTGTCAAAAAACAAAAAAGTTTTATGTGCATGCATTGAAAATTGTACATTGACTAGACACCATCACCTCCAGCAAATTAAATCTTCATATTACAATACAAAACAGCAAATGATGAGGCTGCAGATGACCTTAGAGCAGTAAACGTTGTTGAACATGATTAAAAGTATAATTAAGAATTTAATTTTATTAAAATAAATATATGCACTCCCAAAAATAATTCCTAGGTCTTTTCGCAAACCCTAATGATTCATGTTATAGGTAGTACAGAAACAATGGTGCCAAGCAGTATGTAAATTCGAAAGATGGAATAACCATGATAATGGAGAGGAGGTTGGCTTCAATAATCCAGAGACTCCATGTCAATATGTTAGAAATTTAGACCCCTTAAACCCAAACAAATTAACCTAAATATTTAGCCAAGTGATTAACTTAGGTAAATTAAGCAGATCTGGGTTAACACAAATATATCATATCATGCAAAGTGTGGAAAATAAAGAACACACGATATGATAACCCAGAAAAACCAAACCGGTAAAAAACCTAGGGACGATTTAACCTAGCTATCCTCAAGGTAAAACAAAATTCACTATGAAAGAATTGAAGTTTACATAATAGCAACTTAGACCACTAACATCCTATTGCTACCTCGAGTGGGAAACTTACTACCACAACCACATGACAGCTCCGAGTCCACGGACTACTTCTTTCTTAAATTCACAGCAAGCACAAGCACTCCTGCTTATATATCTTTAAGTTCTTGAATCTGTAACTGAATGATCACACACCTCTAGATCTCACAATAAGATTCACACACACAGCATTCAGAATAACCTTAAAAACGTGGCTAGGGTTTTCCCTTTTATACTTAGGACAAAACATAAAACCCTACACGTCAAACGGGCTTGGGCTGAGTTGGAAATTCTGCAGAAAAAACAATCTGCATGACTTTCGATTGGTTGTGTCTAATTCTCGATCAATCGAGCCTGACAGATTTGCACAGTAACTTCTGCAGTAACTCGATTCCAACTTTACATAAAAACCACATACATTGAGCAAGTCTAAACAAGACTAAAACCGTTTTGATCATGGTTTGCCAACCTTACAAAATGAAGTTCTAATACATTAGTTCCTAGTTCCTTAGAACCTAACAAACTCCCCTTTTGGCAATCCATGACAAAACACAAACTTAACATAAAGCTCAAAGTTTACAAAAAAAAACAGCCCAGAACAAAACAATAGCCCAACTAAAACAAATTCAACCTAACTACTATCTATCAGTTGCAAGTGTAGACAGCAGCACGACTGAATCAACCTGTATATTCCTGTAACACTTAACAAACACATAAACGCATGTGTGGAAAATACAAGTAATATTGAAAGTAACTTCTTGATTTCACATAACACAAAATAAAGATATATATCATGAATAACCTCATAAATATAAATCAATAAGTAATGTAACACAATGTGAAACAAGAAACATATACAATCAATGTATTCAATATATCTCCCCCTATCATGGATCCCCCAAACAAAAATAACATGAGCCAAAAAGATAAATACTGTCAGTTCGTTTAGACCCCTTAAACCCAACAGATTAACCTAGTGGATTAGCCAAGTGATTAACTTAGGTAATTTAATTAAATCTAGGTTAACACAGATAAGCAAAAATAACAAAGCATCGGAAAAATAAATAACACAAAGATCTGATGACCCAGGAAACCACACCGGTAAAAACCTGGGGAGGATTTGACCTAGCTATCCTCAAGGTAAACTGAATCCACTATGAAAGAATTGAAGTTTACACAATAGACTTAGACCACTAACATCTTATTGCTACCCAAGTGTAGGAAACTTACTACCATGACCCCATGATAGCTCCGAGATCCACGGACTCCTTCTTTCCGGAATTCTTCAGCAAATCCACAAGCGCACCTGCTTGTATATCTTTGTGTTCTCTTGATTCTGCAACTGTATGATTTACACAACTCTTGACATAAATCTCAAGTTTGTAAACCTTAAGTGTATGTGAAGGTAAACACCTCTAGATCTCACAGAAAGATTCACAAACACAGCAAAACAGAACTCTAAAAACGTGGCTAGGGTTTTCCCTTTTATACTTAAGGCAAAACATAAAACCCTATACATTAAAACGGGCTTGGGCTGAGTTGGAATTTTTTGCAGAAAAACGTTTTGCACGATTTTCGATCGATCGAGTCTAATTTTCGATCGATCGAGTCACACAGAAAGTGAACAGTACTTCTGCATAAAAACTCGATTCCAACTTTACAATAAGACCCATACTTTGAGCAAGTCTAACACACGACTAAACATTGTTTTGATCATGGTTTGCCTACATACAAATTGAAGTTCTAAATACATTAGTTCCTAATCTTTAGAACCTAACAAATACAAAATGAAGCACCTAGATACAATCTAAAAGCTCCACAGCTCCACAATATCACAAAAGTATCAAAATCTCCCTCTAAGACAAAAACTCTTCTACGTTAATGTACTCCCCCTTTTTGTGATGAATTGTCAAATGGCACTTACTCATCACCAAAAGGAGGTGGCGGAGGAGAACGTCGAATCATCCATAAGCCGCCTGGACGGTCATGACAGTATCCAACATCCGACAAATGTCCAAATCATCCATAAGTGAAGGTGGAGGAACAGCAGCAGCAGCAGCAGTCGGATCAACAGACGTCTCTGCCGAAGGAGCACCTGCAGAAGAGGAAGGAGGAGGAGTGACACTGAAAAGCTCAACCCTAAGACGCTTAGAGCTGGCTCGAAGCTGAGCAGCCCTTTGCCTAAGAAAGGTGGCACCAATGGGAGCAACTATATGAACAAGCTCAATGGCTAGGAAATCACCTAACCCTAAATGGAGAAGAATCTTATGAATAAAAACAGGGAAGAACAAAGCATGAGCAGTAGAACTACTCCTATGCACCTCGTTCAAAGAACGAAGAAAAAGATGAGGAAAACTGATAGGAGCATCAGTGACAAGAGCATATAGAAACACACATCGCTCAATAGAGATAGTGTGTAGATGAGAGATAGACCATAAGGAATGACAGGCAATCCTAAAGAAAAGATAGTGGATCTCAGAAAGCTCAGTAGACATGATCTAAGGACCAGAACCCCACTGGATAGAAGAACCAGTGATGTATGACATAACATTGTCAAGGGGAGGAGACTCATCATAGGGATAGACAGGATGAGAAACCACGGGTACCCTAAGAGCATCAAACACTATCGAAGGAGTAATGCGATACTCTACACCTCGTATCCAACTCTTTACTAAAGTGTTGAAATCATAGACATGGATAGAGAGGTTCGAGTAGAACTCTCTAATCAGGGTTGCCAGAGGCGGATGATCAATGTCTAATAAAGGTAACCAACCCTGACGCACAAAGTTACGCCTAACCTCATCATCTAACTCATCTAGTAGAACCCTACGCTCACTCCAAATGTTCCTCCTAAGGTTAAGTGTCTCATAGGTCTCCTAATGTTTCTCACTCGGAAATCTATCACTATCAAAGGATGGTGAAGAACAAGAAGTCCTATGACCTCTAGTTTTCCTAGGCATGATGCTACAGACCAGATAGAGAGACACAAAAGAAAAAGACAAAAGAAAAAAACAAGGGCAGACTGCAAGATTAGCACAAAAACAATATAGAAATAACAATTCTATATGATGCATGAACAAAATATTCAAATGATGCATGGTCTAATGCAATGAAAACAGTTCAATTATGATCCAAATTCACAAAATTGGCTTAAGCATGAACATTACATCAAAAATCCCCAAATTTGAAAAACCCATTTTCAAAAAACCCAACAAGTTGAGAAATTGACCATTACACAAATTAGAAAACACAATATAATGATCAAATGAGTCAATCTAACAAGTCAATTTCATCAATTTACATCAAATTGAACAAAAACCCCAAATTCGGCATTTTTCAAGCCCTAGAATTTTTAATTTCTCACAAATCACCAAATCGATCAAATTATACCATATAAATCAGTTGTATATAGTGTCCCAACAAAAACCCAATGATTTATTGTGAAAGAAATAGCCTAAAACACAACAATCCCAAAAAGTAAAAGTGCCGAAAATAATCCAAAATATGCATGATTTAATGCATGAAAAATGGAAATAAAAAGAAAAGGAAGGGTAAAATAGACATACCGGCCCTAGAGGAGAGAAACCTTGCAAAAATTTTGGAGGAAAACGACAAAAAATTCTCTTTGGAGGCTTGACCGGTTGGTGAGAGAGAAAAAAGCTATTTGAAAACTTTTTGAAAGTGAGGAAAACGTGAAGAAAAAGCCTATTAAAAAAACTCTCAGTGCAATTTTCAATCGATCGAAAATTAGATTCAATCGGTCGAAAGTGCATCGATTGATCCAGAACCAATCGAGCATCGATCGAAACAGACAGAAGCTCACCAAAGGATTTAAACGCAATTTCAATCAGTCGAAAAACAGGTTCGATCGATCGAAATTTTGGAAAAATCAATTTTTTGAAAAATAAAGCAATTTTTGTGGAGAAACTCCTCAAAGCATTAAGTTTTATGAATAAAATGCATGAGTATGAGATGGAATGCTTTTCAAAAACACTTGTTTTGATCCCAGTTTTCCAAAATTAAGATTATCACTCAATTCTCCTCAAGGTCTCAAACATCAAACATGTTTGGCATACAATTCAAGGAATTTTCAAACTTGATTGGTCAGACCAAAAACACACACAATAACATATACAAAGTTTAGCAAAGAGTAACTTGTGTAGTGTGTGCAACTAGCAAAAGCTTGAGAAACATATGAGGTAATATGTGAATAGAAATCAATCACAATTTCTACAAAATTCATCACATAAATTTGAAAGAGACTATCACCTAAAGAGGTACATCATATAACTCTCACATCTCCTAGAATAAAAGCTTGCAATCATGTAAGTTTCTTAATTTGCCTCATAATATACACACCAATTTTAATTGATCAAAAACTTATTAAAATAGCCGGGATAATGTACACACCAGTTTTATTTGAAATGTGAAATTATTATAGCCCAATAATGTACACACCAATTTTAACATTTTAACCGAGGCTACACCTTATTTTCTTTTTGTGCATGTGCTACACTTTCTCGAGCACAAAATCTTATGATATGCACTAAAGTGTTCATGATTAACCAATAAACAGTGGTGAGATGGTTATTTATGTCTTTCTCAATAAGACTAAGTCCGACAATCAAAGACATGTGACTTCAAGATTAAGATAATGTAATCAAAAACTATAAACATCTTTCCCACATAACATGCACTACAAACTCAAACTAGTAAAGTGCAATAAAATAAGCTCATCCAAGCTAAACAAGGTACATAAATATGTTATGTAAAAATTGATTGACCAACCTTGATTTCAAATTCAAGAAAAATACTGCAACACATTTTACAAAACACATTCTTGTTACCCCTTTATATATATATATATATATATATATTGTCAGTTCGTTTAGACCCCTTAAACCCAACAGATTAACCTAGTGAATTAGCCAAGTGATTAACTTAGGTAATTTAAACAAAACTAGGTTAACACAAATATAACAAAAACAACAAAGCAGCGGAAAAATAAATAACACAAAGATCTGATGACCCAGGAAACCACACCGGTAAAAACCTGGGGAGGATTTGACCTAGCTATCCTCAAGGTAAACTGAATCCACTATGAAAGAATTGAAGTTTACACGACAAGACTTAGACCACTAACATCTTGTTGCTACCCAAGTGTAGGAAACTTACTACCATGACCCCATGATAGCTCCGAGATCCATGGACTCCTTCTTTCCGGAATTCTTCAGCAAATCCACAAGCGCACCTGCTTGTATATCTTTGTGTTCTCTTGATTCTGCAACTGTAATGATCTACACAACTCTTGACATAAATCTCAAGTTTATAAACCCTAAGTGTATGTGAAGGTAAACACCTCTAGATCTCACAATGAGATTCACAAACACAGCAAAACAGAACTTTAAAAACGTGGCTAGGGTTTTCCCTTATATACTTAGGGCAAAACATAAAACCCTATACATTAAAACGGGCTTGGGCTGAGTTGGAATTTTCTACAGAAAAACGTTCTGCACGATTTTCGATCGATCGAGTCTAATTTTCGATCGATCGAGTCATACAGAAAGTGAACAGTACTTCTACATAAAAACTCGATTCCAACTTTACAATAAGACCCATACTTTGAGCAAGTCTAACACACGACCAAACATTGTTTTGATCATGGTTTGCCAACATACAAATTGAAGTTCTAAATACATTAGTTCCTAGTCTTTAGAACCTAACATATATATATATATATATATATATATAACATCCTAGAATGAAATGCATGAATGTTATGCAATACAAATCCTAGTAAAAAAATGGTCACAAGAAATAAAGCAATGAAGAACTAGACCATGTCAGACAGACTCAATTAGATCGAGCCTTTTGCATCCAAAACCTTTTAGATGCAACTCTAGTATTGGAGTTATTATTCACATTAGAATTCTGAGCAACACTAGGATTGGAATAAAGGTTTAACGTCTTTACCAATTCTCCAATAAGTACCATAGGATATTGTGCTTGAGGCACAGGTACTTTTGGTTTATTTGCTCGCTTAGCAGCTTGCAGCTTGAAACAGTTTGGATGAATGTGCTAAGACTTTCTACAAAAATGACAAATCCATGCAGGCTTATCATGCAACTTGCCCTTAGAAGAATTAGAAGCCTTAGATTTAGACTCTTAAAGATCAACTCTAATCTTCCAAGGAGGTGTAACTTCTACAAATTTAACAGCTTCACTCACAGAGGGTTTGACAACCTCACTCTTAGGGAGTTCAGTAGAAGGAACAAAGTTTGTGGAATGAAATTCAGGCACAGAGATGCTTTCCACAAAACCTAAGCCAGTTTTGTCAAAATGAGACTTTTGAACACTTAGCATGTGATCAAATTTGAAGCTTGCAGACCTATTAATTTGTTCTCTAGCAACAAACAATTCAAATTCCAAATTTTTAACTTTCTCAAGTAAAAGCATGTTCTTAGTCTTCACATTATTCAAAAGTTCATTAGCATCAAACAGTTTCACAAGAAAATTTTATTTATCAAGTTCAAGAGATGCAATTTTCTTTAAGCCAAGTTCAACATTCATAGATCCTTTGCAGCATCTTTTACAGCAACTTTGCAAAGTTTATTATAGGCTTCTAAATCTGCATCTTCAGAGAGTTCCCCATCAGAAGGGTTCTCTTCAATAGACACACTTTCATTGACTACAGCAATAGTAGTGAAAGCAATGAAGTTTCCATCTTCATCACAACCAAATTCATTGTCAGAAACTTCATCATCACTAAGGGTTACAGCCATAGCCTTACCCTTAGACCTCAATTATGTAGGACATTCAGATTTCACATAACCATACCCTTAACATCCAAAACATTGTTGTCCCATAGAATTATTAGAAGGTTGATCTACTCTCTTTAGATTTTTCAGTGTCATTAACCTTAGCGGGATCATTCCTTCTAAAATTTCTAGGTTCAGCAGTGTTTTTATCTCTTGCCCTTCTGTTATTGTTCCTAAGAAAATTTCTAAAGTTCTTGGAAAGGTAAGCAATCTCTGTAGCAGAGAGCTCATCATCAAATTCACTAGCATCAATATCGTCAACAGACTTAAGAGCCATTGATTTGGATTTGCTAGTCTTAGGTAGGTCCAACTCATAGGACTGAAGAGATCTTACAAGTTCATCAACAGGGATGGAATCCACATCCTTGCTTTCAATGATGGTAGTCAGTTTAGGTCTAAAATCCTTAGTCAAAGATCTAAAAATCTTCCTAATAATTTTAGATTGATCATAATTTTCACCCAAATTATATACAGAATTAACAATATCATTAAGTTTAGCATCGAATTCATCAAAAGATTCATCATCAATCATTCTAATGCTTTCGAATCTAGTAGTCAATTGCTACAACTTGTTAATTTTGACTGCCTTTATGCCTTTATGCACAGTCTGGGAGATATTCCAAACAGTATGAGCCACCTCAACATTAGAGATTCTCTTAAATTCCTCCATAGAAACAGCAATAAAAATAGCATTCATAACTTTGCTATTAAAAGCGGCTGCCTCTTTTTGAGAAGTTTGCCACTCACTCACAAGGGTAGTGGGCTTCTCCCATCCGTATTCAACAGAGTTCCAGACTCTCCCATCAATAGATTTCAGGAATGTTTTCATCCTTACTTTCCAATAAGCATAATTATTCCCATCAAAATGAGGTGGAATAACAAGAGAGTGTCCGTGTTCCATGACAACAGAGGTCAAGGATCAGCTTTTAGATCAAAAGATCTACAATAAAAAGCTACCTGCTCTGATACCACTTGTTAGAAATTTAGACCCTCTAAACTCAAACAGATTAACCTAGATATTTAGCCAAGTGATTAGCTTAGGTGAATTAAGCAGATCTAGGTTAACACAAATATATCATATCATACAAAGTGCGAAAAATAAAGAACACACGATATGATAACCCAGGAAAATCAAACCTGTAAAAAACCTGGGGAGGATTTAACCTAGCTATCCTCAAGGTAAAACAGAATTTACTATGAAGGAATTGAAGTTTACACAATAGCAACTTAGACCACTAACATCTTATTGCTACTTCGAGTAGGAAACTTACTACCACGACCACGTGACAGCTCCGAGTCCACAAACTACTTCTTTCTTGAATTCACAGCAAGCACAAGCACTCCTGCTTGTATATCTTTAAGTTCTTGAATCTGTAACTGAATGATCACCAAGCTCTTGACATCAATCTTGAGTTTGGAAACCCTGAATGTATGTGAAGGCAAACACCTCTAGATCTCACAATAAGATTTACACACAACATTCAGAACAACCTTAAAAACGTGGCTAGGATTTTCCCTTTTATACTTAGGGCAAAACATAAAACCCTACACGTCAAACGAGCTTAGGCTGAATTGGAAATTCTGCAGAAAAAACAATCTGCACGACTTTCGATCGGCCTAGTCTAATTCTCAATCGATCGAGCCTGGCAGATTTGCACAGTAATTTCTACAGTAACTCGATTCCAACTTTACGTAAAAACCACATACTTTGAGCAAGTCTAAACAAGACTAAAACCGTTTTGATCATGGTTTTCCAACCTTACAAAATGAAGTTCTAATACATTAGTTCCTAATTCCTTAGAACCTAACATAATATGTCTTTAACATAATCATGAATGACAAGATTGGCAATGTTGCAAAGAATATTAATATTAAAAAGGACAATTGTATACATGAATCTCTATGATGGTTGATGGAATAACCATGATATATATGTAGGGATGGCTGTAAACCAAAGTACAAGACTCCATGCCATTTACATAACCATAAATGACATGATTGACAATATTGCAAAGCTCAGTAGAAGGACATTATGTCCCCCAATATCAACCACAGTATGATACGTTTTTCATCATTTCAAATTTTTAGAGTAAAAAAAGGTATAAGGATTTTAGGCTTTGATATTTTTGAAGGACTAAAATCGAACCCTGAAAGAGGTTTAATTCTCATGTTTTATGTGAATAGAAAAGTTCATATAGGAATTAAAATTCTTGAAAAGTTCATGCGTCTTATAATTCTTAGAAACTTTTGTTTAACAAACAATCAATTAACCATTTTTATTTCAAGTTTATATGAGATTCAGATCTAGTGCAATTACTTCTTATCATCCTAACAAAAAAAATTTATCTTTTTACTTTTTAACTTTGTATCCTTTTTGTATTCAATATTTGAGATTAAAATTTAACTTTTTAACTTTTAATTTCAATCCTTTAAAATTATTTTACTCAATGCAATATTCTATATGATGATGCACGATAAAATCAGTAGGCTAAATGCTTCGGGCTTCAATGGCAAGAAGATAATCTGGAAAAACCTGAAGAGATGAACAAACTATCAAAGGTGACCGAGGAGGGCCGACCAAAAACCCTCCGATGATAAAGTTAGTGTATCTCTCAACTTACAATCCCAAATTACTTGGAAAATGATTTTCATACCTTTTTTGTTGGCAATGATTGTTTATATAGTGCACACTGTGAGTAGTTACTTGCTCAATTACTTCTCTTATGTTAGAGGAAGTCGAAAAATTCGAAGTTAACTTCCATAACTACTATAAAAGTTATATTATTTGGTCATACATTCCATAACTGTCATTGGAGGTGGTTTTGTAATAATAACCTTCAATTTCGCACTTGCATTCTAAAACAAGGATACGAACCTCGTCCAAAGATTGCGTACGATAATCATGCCCAGAGTCCTTGTAGGCCGTCCAAGGTTCTTCACAGACAGACAACCCTGTTACGGACGAGGTTTTTGGGCTAAGTCATCCTCTGCTCCTTCCTTAGACGACCCCTACAGATGAGTGTAAAGTTGGATTAATTTGATACACCATTAGTTGCCCCCTTGTTCGTGGGTTGTCCAAGGAAGTGTATTGTCTAATGCCATTCTTTTGGACGTGTGTATTTATGCCAAGAATTGAGTTCACCACGTGTCACGATCTTACTAGTGAATGTTCACGTTGACTCACTTTTCGAGGAGCGTGCCACGTGTCAGCTTTTGGTTGGTTATGTCGTCTCGGGTACTAAAGTCTTCCACCTATAAATAGTGGAATTCCTGGGCTACCCTCCTTATTTCTAAAATTTTCTTCTACTAACATTCCTCGTCTTAGCGCCTTGTCTAGAAGTTTCCCGCATCCATAGTCTTCGTTTAGATCCAGGTACTTTCCTTACTCTCGTCCTCAGGTTTTAAGTTCTCGAAAAATGACTGAGATTGTCCTTTCCTCGTCTAGCAATAGTGTCGAAAAAGCCATAGACGAGTATCATGAACCTAGTAGTTTTAGTGGTTCTAGTGATAGCAGTAGTAGTGGTAGCAATAGTAGTAATGGGGGAAACACCACATACGAGTATACATCTGGTGTCCCTAGAGTTCCTTTGGAGGTTCTTCAGGAAGAACTTAGGACAAGAATTGAGGCTGGGTCAAGGGCTGGCACAAGTGCTCCCTCGTCCACTGTCCAGGACGAGGTTGAGATTGTTTATAGTTGTGCTATAGGGATTGCCTCCAGGACAGAGGAGAAAAGGTTAGAATCCCTTAAGGCTTGGTACTAAATCCCTAACAGCCTAAACCCTAGGTTACTTGTGCGTGGTGAGTGGTGTTGCCAACCCCATTTTGGCGTTGGTATTTACGAGGCTTACCTTCTGGGAGGTTTGAGGTTGCCTCTTAATGCCTTTGCTAGAGAGTTGCTCACTAGGTTAGGCTTAGGTATCTGTCAATTCAATCCCAATGCATGGAGGCTAATTGTCTCTATGCAAGTTTTGTGGAGGGAGGCGTTTGAGGGGGACCATCTTCTTTCTATGGACGAGTTCCTTTATTACTACAAACCCTCCGAAATTAACCAATCCCTTGGCTTCTATCAATTCACAGCCAAAGGGAAAGATTGTAGATTGATAAAGTCCCTAGTTACCTCAAATAGGAACTGGAAGGTTGAATTCTTCTTCGTCTCTGGTTTCTGGGCTAGGAACCCAGTTGAGGTTGACAGGGATCCGTTTGGTCCCTATACAGTAGAGATAGGAAACCTTCGTCCTGAAGGTATGCTTGAGGCTATTTATCTTAACATTTTTCCTATGTTAT
Organism: Lithocarpus polystachyus; assembly: GCA_033629205.1. Classification (NCBI taxonomy): domain Eukaryota; kingdom Viridiplantae; phylum Streptophyta; class Magnoliopsida; order Fagales; family Fagaceae; genus Lithocarpus; species Lithocarpus polystachyus. Next base: position 6,916,671 of record CM066163.1, on the reverse strand, counting down.
TATTTTTTATCATTCTTATCTAACAGTTTCTCTCTCTCTTTTTGTAGGTGTTAGACGATCTCATTTGGACAGGTTCTATCTTAAACGAGTTCAAAAGGCTCGTCTATACACAGACAGGACTTTTCATTTTTTGGTTAGCCTTAAACACCTTGCTACTTGGGGGTTAGGCCCTGAGCCGTCTGCTAAGGCCATTGCCTACGAGCTCACTGTGCGTAGACGTAAGTTTTCTTTTCATTCATTTCATTTTTTTTCATTTTTTATTATTATTATTATTATTTTATATATATATTTATTTTGTTTTTTTGGAATGGCCACAATGAAAGAGAACAAAGGCAAAGAAGTGATGGACGAGGTGGTTATGCAGGGGGTTCAATCCCAGCTTCGTCCATCAGTTGGTGACAAGAGGAAAAGTCTGTCAAAAGGGGTTGACTTGGAGAACCTTCCAAGTCGACGCAAGGGAAAACAAGCTAAGCATGGGTCGTCCAGGCCTGGGGTTGTTAAGCCCAGCCTTCCTGTCCTCCCTACTCAGCAGCCCTCCGTCCATATCCATGATGTTGATTCTAAGCCTCTTGATCCTCCGTCCATGGATGTCTCGTCCACTACCCAGGTGCTTGTCTCATCCCAGCCCTCTAGACGAGTCTCTCATAACCTTATAGAAAATGAAGATTTGGCTTGGGAGAGGTTTGAGAAGGCTGTAACTGACCAGAACGTGGCAGCATGCTATGACATGTCTTTGAAGGAGTTTGAGCACTCTGGTATTCATGACCTCTTCAAGGTACACTCCCTTTCTTTGGCGTGGTGAGTGCTATAGGAATGACAAGTTGAGTGCCCTTCTTGAGAAAGCTAAGGGAGACGCAGTTGCAGAGTTTAAGGCGTCCAAACAGTACACTGATTTATTGGACACCAACTATGCAGTTAGGTTTGAAGACTTCAGGATAGACACCATGGAGAATTTCCCTAAGCTTGACCTCAGTTCTATTAAGCTCAACCTTGGTGGTGCTGCTACAAGCTCCCTCCTCCAGACGAGCTTAAGCGTTAATATTAAGGACGATGCCACCACTCAGCCAATCCAGGACGACCCTAGTATTGATCCTCCCCAGTGAAGACAGCTTTTTATATTTTAATTTTATCCCTTTTTTTTATTTGGTCCGCTGTTTTGGACCATTTGATGTAACTGAAGTACACTTATTTCGTCCATAGTTTTAGGACGACCTTTTAAACAATTTGCCTTGTTTATTTCAACTTTGTATAAAGGTTTTTGGACGTAGGTTGTCCACCCTTTTTTATTAATGAATGCATGTTTGCTTTATCTTTTATTTACTAAATCTTTGCATGGAAGAACTTGTTTTGCATTCCAGAATAATCTTAACTTTGGCTCGTCCATGATTAGGACCTGTTCACGCTCAGCTCCCTTTTTCATTCTTTGAATTTAGCATAACTCGTCGATGAATAGTGTTATCTTTGTTGGTTTCAATCAGCTCAGCATTATTCCTCGTCCATTTGTTGGATGATTCTTTGCCTGTTTGGATAAGTTGCTGATCTTTGTCCACTTAAAAACATTTTTTTTTTCACTCGTCCAAAAATTGGGCTGTTTTAGTCAATTTCTAGTGGATTTTATGTGTGCATTTCTTCGTCCATGGCTGAATTAAGCATTCCCTCGTCCATGACTGAGTTAAGCATTCCCTCGTCCATGTCTGGGTTGACATGTTGTGGCTTCAACTCGTCTCTTGGTTCGGACGAATGTGCCTTATTTTTGCTTTATCCTTATTTTATGGAAAGCTTACGGATGGTACATCCTTGCGTCCAAGGATTTTATTCGTCTTTGGTTTGTTTTTTGTGGATTATTTCAAACTAAATCACAAGAATGGATTTCTATACAATCATATATATATACTTAGAAATACATCATATATAGACTTGGAAATCCACGCTTTGTAAATATTCGTCCACATGCATGCCACATGCTTAAGAACTAGCGCCTTTAAAAATGCTTAAAAATGAATTCTTCCATAAGTAACATACTTATACACCTAAAACACAATAGTAATAAGAAAATACTAGAAAATAACACAATTAATTGAACGTCCATGACGTTCGTCCCATGGCAATGCTCGTCCATGGTCGTTCCTTATTGATAGTATCTTTTCAGATGTTCAACATTCCAAGGGTGTTCTAGCTTTCGTCCATCCAGGGCTTCCAAATAGTAGGATCCTTGCCTTTTGCAGTTGATAACCTTGTAAGGTCCTTCCTAATTTGGTCCCAGCTTCTCGTGGGCCGAGTTTTTGGTGGCCAAAGAACCCCTTTTTAGGACGAGATCCCTAATGTTGAAGCGCCTGGTCTTTACCATGGCATCATACTGCTTAGCCATAAGGTTTTTATACCTTGCTGTTCTCTGCTCCACGTCCATCCTTACCTCATCAATCAGATCGAGGTTAAGACGAAGCTATTCCCCGTTGTCTTCATCTTGATACTTCATCACTCTATGGCTGGCCATGTGCACTTCCGCAGGTATGACTACTTCACTCCCATAAGCTAGTTTGAAAGGAGTTTTCCCTGTGGGGGTCCTCGCTGTTGTTCTGTAAGCCCAAAAAATGCCTGGTAGCTCGTTTACCCATACTTTCTTTGCCCCCTCAAGCCGAGTCTTGATAATTTTTAGCAAGGATCGGTTTGCTACTTCCGCTTGGCCGTTTGCTTGAGGGTGGGAGGGGGAGGAATAATGATTCTGAATTCCAAAGTGTTCGCAGAAGTCCCTAAAGAGTGCGTTATCAAATTGTCGTCCATTGTCCGATACCAATACCCTGGGCACCCCAAACCGACATACAATATTTTTCCAAATGAAGTTCTTAACATTTTACTGTGTGATCTTTGCTAGTGGTTCTGCTTCTACCCACTTAGTGAAGTAGTTAATACCTACCACTAAAAACTTATCTGCCTGGTTCCGAGTGGAAAGGGACCTAAGATGTCTAATTCCCATTGTGCAAAGGGCCACGAGGCCATCATAGGAGTGAGATACTCTGAGGGTTGTCTGGGGATATTGCTGAATTATTAACATTGGTCACATACTTTGACATAAGCCTTGGCATCTGCTTAAATGGTTGGCCAGTAATACCCTGCACGGACAACTTTATGCACTAGTGCTCTCGCTCCCGACTGGTTTCCACATGCACCTTCATGAACTCCCCTCAATAGATAGTTCACCTCGTCAGGAGCTAAGCACCTCAGATAAGGTTAAGAAAAACCTCTTTTGTATAATACCTCGTTTATGAGGACGTACATGGCAGACCTGATTCTTAGTTTCTTGGCCTCGTCCTTTCCCTCTGGTAACTTTCCATCCTTTAAGTAAGCCATTATTGGGGTTGTCCAATTTTCTTCATCTTCTATCTGCTGTATCTCTAGAAGATCTATACTTGACATATATTGAACTTTGTCAAATTCATCCAATGGTCCACCTGTCGAGGCTTCTTTTGCTAAAGCATCTGCCTTCATGTTCTCTTCTCTTGGGATTTGAATGAAACGAACTTCTTTAAATTTCTTCACAAGGCGTCTCATCCTATTAAGATATTTCTTCATGCGTTCCTCTTTTATTTCGTATGTTCCATTCACTTGACCTATAACCAACTGAAAATCTCCATGGACAAGTAATGACTCCGCTCCCAAGGACTTTGCCAACTCTAACCCCTTAAGAAGGGCTTCATATTCTACTTCATTATTAGTCGGTGTATATTGCAGGCGAACTTTGTACTTCAACTCATCTCCTTCTAGGGATTGCAAAATAACTCATATTCCTCCTGTATGCAGAGTAGAGGACCCATCCACGTGAATGACCCATCTCCGGGCTTTGTCCAGCTCGTCTATCTCTCCCAAGCTTGGAGTGAACTCTGCAATAAAATCTGCCAACACTTATGCTTTTATCGCACTCCTTGGTTGGTATCTGACATCAAATTCGCTAAGTTCTATAGCCCATTGGACTAGTCATCCTGCGGCCTCCAACTTGTTCATTGCCTTCTTTAGTGGATGATCCATCAAGACATTGATGACGTGTGCTTGAAAATAATGCCTCAATTTCCTCGAAGCTGTAACCAAAGCAAAGACCAATTTTTCCATCATTAGATATCGTCCTTCTGCCCCTCTCAGTGCTCGACTTGTATAGTAGACTGGTTTCTGTACCTTTTCCTCCTCCCTGATCAACGCTGAGCTTACTGCATGTGGGAACACCGCCAAATATAAATATAATTCTTCACCAGGCACAAACGAGCTTAGCAATGGAGCTGTGGTTAGGTAGGTTTTAAGATCTTGGAAAGTATTCTGACACTCGTCCATCCACTTGAATGCCTTTTTAAGAACTTTGAAAAATGGCAAACACTTATTAGTTGCTTTAGAAACAAATCTGTTAAGGGCGGCAACTCGTCCAGTGAGGGATTGGACTTCTTTGATATTCCCTAATGGCTTCATATCCAGGATTGCCTGAATTTTGTCGGGGTTCGCTTCAATCCCTCTATGTGAAACCATGAATCCAAGGAATTTTCCTGATGAAACTCCAAAAGCGCACTTACTAAGATTCAACTTTATATTATATTGCCTTAGCATGTCGAAGGTTTCCTGGAGGTCGTCCAAGTGGTTTTTCTCGTCCAAGCTTTTCACCAACATATCGTCCACATAAACCTCCATATTCTGTCCTATTTGTGGTTGGAACATGTGATTAACCAACCTTTGATAAGTTGCCCCTGCGTTCTTTAAACCAAAGGGCATCACCTTAAAACAAAACAAACCCTGACTAGTGATGAAAGACATTTTTTCTTGATCTGCCTCGTCCATCTTTATCTGGTTATACCCTGAGAAGGCGTCCATAAAGCTTAACAACTGATGACTCGCTGTTGAATTTACCAACTGGTCGATGCGCGGCAAATGATAACTGTCCTTGGGGCAAGCTTTATTCAAATCAGTGAAATCTACACACATTCTCCACTTGCCATTTGCCATCCTGACCATCACCACATTGGCTAACCAATCTGGGTAATAGACTTCCCAAATAAATTGCATTGTTGTCAACTTTTGGACTTCTTCCTTAATAGCCTTGTCCTGCTCTGGAGCAAAAACCCTTTTCTTCTGACGGACGGGCTTGTAAGACAGGTATACGTTCAACCGATGAGTGATGACATTTGGGTCAATCCCAAGCATGTCTTCATGACTCCATGCAAAAACATCAGTACTTTTCCTTAAGAAGTGGAAGAGGTCTTGCTTTGTCTCTTTCCTCATGCTTGTCCCAATTCTAGTAAACTTCTAGGGATCATTCTCGTCCAAAGGAATTTCTTCCAATGCTTCGGTGGGCTCTGCCACAACTCTTCTTTCCTCAATACTCATCGTCTGAATCTACTCGTCCATGGCTAGCATGACTAGGTAACATTCTCTTGCTGCTAGCTGATCTCCTTGCACTTGCCCTACCCCGTATGTTGTAGGGAATTTGACTGACAGGTGGTAAGTAGACGTTACTACCTTTCAACTATTCAGAGTTGATCTTCCAATGATGGCATTGTACGATGACGAACAGTCCACTACGAGGAAATTTACTTCCTTAGTTATCTGTTGTGGATGTGCCCCCACCAGCACAGGCAATGTAACTACTCCCACGGGTTGTACCTTCATTCCTCCGAACCCCACCAAAGGTGAGTTTACTAGACAAAGTATATCTCGTCCAAGCTTCATTTGCTAAAAAGCAGGGTAATACAAGATATCCGCCAAACTGCCGTTGTCCACTAATACTCTTCTAGTTGTATAATCTACAATAAGCAAAGTAATGACGATCGCGTTGTCATGGGGGTGGTGAATCCTCTCAACATCCTCGTCCGTGAACGTAATAGCCTGTTCCTCAGTTTTCCTTGTCTTTGGAGATCGTTCTGAGAGCTAGAGGTTCTGCACCACCTTTAAATATGTCTTTCTTGACTTGGAAGATCTTCTTGTCGAGGATCCTCCTATGATAACTCTTATTTCCCCCAGTGGGTGTTGCGATACCTCTTCCAATTTTCCCTTCAACCTTTCGTCTTTGTGATCTCGTCCAAGGAAATTCCTCAATTTTCCTTGCCTGATGAGATTTTCTATCTGCTACTTCAGATCAAAGCACTCGTCCGTGTCATGCCTATGGTCCCTGTGGAAACGACAATACTTGTTCCTATTTCGCTTGTTGAGATCTCCTCTCATTTTCTCCGACCACTTCAAAGAAGGATCGTCCTTGATTTGCATGAGAACTTGCTCTAGTGGTACATTCAATGACGTGTATTGTTGACTCAGTGCGGAAGGGTCTGCCTTCTTATTGTCTCGGTCTTTCTTATCCTTTATTCGTCCTTTCTTTAGACGAGGACCTTGCTCGGAGTGATGCATGAGGTTTGCTTCCATTTTCTCAGCTCTCTTTCTCTTCTTAGCAATGATTGCGTCCTCTACATTCATAAAGTTCTAGGCCAAATGGACGAGTTCAGCCATAGTCTAAGGCTCTTGCTCATAAAGCTTATGGATGAATAAGTCAGAGTTAACCCCATTATGGAAGGCCGCCAATAGTAGCTTGTCATCCATCTCGTCCACCGTTAGGGCTTCTCTGTTGAAACGAGTGACGAAGGACCGCAAGTTTTCATTCTCTCCTTGTTCTATGGTTAACAGGCTGGACGAGGAACGTTTGTGCCTTTGTCCTCCGATGAAATTATTGACAAACAACTTACTCAATTCTTCAAAAGAACTCACTATATTTGGGGGTATTTTCCTGAACCATACTCGCGCTGGTCCTTTAAGGGCAGTAGGGAAGGCCCTGCACATGATCTTGTTTGGAAGCCCCTGAAGATGCATCGTAGTCTTGAAGGTTGCGATGTGATCACACGGGTCACACGTCCCATCGTATGAGTCCAAGGAAGGCATTTTGAACTTAGCAGGTAAGGAATGACTATTGATGGAAGCCGTAAAAGGGGAGTCTGTTCGATGAACCAAATCCTCTACGGGATTTTCCCTTCCATGTTCTCCTTCATCTCGTCCATAGCCTTTCGCATCTGGTCAATTTCCCTTTCCAGGTGTGGCACGCTTCGTGAAGCAATACCCCTTGAGTGGCTTTCGGGTTCAACGTTCCCTCTACCTTCTTGACTCTAGACTTGTCCTTCCTCGAACCTTTCGTGGCTCTGTCTCCGCAAACTAATCTCTCTGGTTAACTCTTGATTCTGACGGGTCAATTCTGCCATGGCTGCTACCATGGACTGTATATGTTGGATGGAAGGCGGTTAAGTGACGAGCGCTAATTGTCGATCACAGTTAGGATTGCTAGAGGCATCCCTACTTTCTTGGTGACCTGGACTAGTAGCCCTTGATCTTGACCGAACCATACAGTCTTTTGTCAAAGGAAGATAAATTGCAAAACACAAACTCTTCCCACAAACGGCACCAACTAATGATGCACGATAAAATTAGTAGACTAAATGCTTAGGGCTTCAATGGCAAGAAGATAATGTGAAAAAACCTGAAGAAATGAACAAACTATCAAAGGTGACCGGGGAGGATCGGCCAAAAACCCTCTGATAATAAAGTTAATGTATCTCTCAACATACAATCCCAAATTACTTGGAAAATGATTTTCATACCTTTTTGTTGGCAATGATTGTTTATATAGTGCACACTATGAGCAGTTACTTGCTCAATAACTTCTCCTATGTTAGAGGAAGTCGAAAAGTTCGGAGTTAACTTCCATAACTACTATAGGAGTTATATTATTTGGTCATACATTCCATAACTGTCATTGGAGGTGGTTTCATGATAATAACCTTCAATTTCTCACTTGCATTCTGAAACAAGGATACGGACCTCGTCTAGAGATTGCATACAGTAATCATGCCTGGAGTCCTTGTAGGCTGTCCAAGGTTCTTCACGGACGGACGGCCCTATTACGAACGAGGTTTCTGGGCTAAGTCATCCTCTGCTCCTTCCTTGGACGACCCCTACGGACGAGTGTGGAGTTGGATTAATTTGATACACCATCACTATATAGGTAGTGTATTGGATCCATTCCAACATACACACCATTGATGGAAATGCTTTCTTAATCAATAAAATTCAAATCAATTTTTCTTTTTGAAAAACCAACTAGCCTACCTGATGTTGACCTGATTTCAGCCCGAACTGAAGCTCCAGTCGGTCGGCGGCAAGGTTTCCAATTCCAAGAACCGACGACAGCGGGTCAAGTAGCGGGTTGCTCCTCCAAAACCCAAGCAACCCGAACCCGACTGAGCTATATAAAAACCAAGCAAAATCCAACAAAATCAAGCTAGATCCAGTGAGATCTCGACCAAATCTAGTGGGATTTACCCAAATCCGGCCAATTCCCAGCAATTTTTAACAAAATTTGCAGAATCTGGCAAAAAAAATGCAAAATTCAGGAAAAAAAAATGTAGAATACAGCTACATTTTGTAGATTCCGACAACGTTTTGCAAATTCTAGTGACTTTTTCGCAGATCTCGACAACATTTTTTCCAAATCCTAACGACTGAACGAACCGACCAACACTCAGCCTCACCCGAAACCGGCTTGACCAATTGATGCCAACGATCACTTTCTAGTTCCTCCGCCCTCCACCTGATGCCAGTGGGTCTAGTCCGGATTGGGTCCAAAAACAACCCGGCTCAACCCGTGGACAGACCTAGTTTTGAACCATATGTTTACACAGGAAAAACTCAACCATAAGCCTATAAATAAGTTATAAGCTTTTTTTCTTTTATTTTGAGAAACAAATAAGTTATAAGCAAGTTAGTATTTGTAGATGAAACGAGTAAATAATAAAAGAAACAATAAATTTTAATGGCTTGGCCAGAGACACATTAAATTTTAAGACGCACTGGTAGAGCCTCAATTGCACTATCTGCAAGCTCAATCACCACAATTAGAGAACGCCATTGCTACAAGCTCTTTCTTTCTCCCTCTCCCATTAGTTTTCACTATGTTATTTGTGATTTGGGTTTCAAATTTTCAAATCTATTTTGTTTTGTGGTTTAGAATAGATGGTAGGGCCTGATTTCGAAAAGTTATATTATTATTGAGATTGGTGAATAGCTATAGTAGTGGGTGATTGTAATTTGACTAAAATTATTTTATGAGTATACTTTGGTGTTAGAGTTGTGTCCTATTTGGTAATTTACCCTCAAACAATAATTTTAGAAAAATATAGATCAAATGCTCAATTGACCAACAAAAAAAAAAAAACTTCTTCTCAATGTTCTCATAAGCTTTACCAAATGCTTATAAACTGTGTTTTCAAAACGCACATTTTAAAAATGCTAATTTTTAAAAACACACTTTTTAAAACAGTTTATCCAAACAGACTTACAAGTATCCTAATAGCAGTAGGATTTCTTATCCTAAGCAATTCAGTTTTTTCATCAATAATATCTTAAATGTGGGAGTATCCAAGCTGTTACATGATCTCAAATGTGAAAGTATCCAAGCAGTGGGTCACAAACAAAGCAAGACTTTATATCTAGTGTTAAATACTATAAATGAACTAAATTAAAAGCATGGACCTATCAAATAAATAAATAAATAAAAGCATGGAGACAAACCACCGCACTACCACAGAGTACAAACCACTAGATTGAACATCCTTATTTGTTTTTACATATGTCCAATTAAGAACCTGCTTATGCCAGCAACACTTCAATCTTATTTTATTCATTTACATCTCTAACATTGCCAACAAACACTTCAATAGCCATAGAGTTTGGCCGGGAGGCATGGGGTAAGAAGAACCTCCAATGGAGTTGCTTTTGGAATTGTTAAACCAGGGCTTTCAGTCATGTCAATAGGCTGATCCAATGGGGTTGCGAATTCAAAGGCATGTAGTAGACGAGCAAGTGTCAAGTGAAGGACTTGGATGGCAAATGACACACCAGGGCATGATCTTCTGCCAGACCCAAAAGGAATAAGCTCAAAGTTTTGACCTCTAACATCAACATTTACATGGCTTGTGAGAAATCTCTCTGGTTGAAAACTAGACGGATTGGTCCAAACCCTTGGGTCTCTTTGAATCTTCCATACATTCACTACCAAGCGAGTGCCAGCTTTAACATTATAGCCAGCAACGTTACAATCTTCCAATGCTTCACGCGGTCCTAAGAGTGGACCAGCTGGGTATAAACGAAGAGTTTCCTTGACAATTGCTTGAAGATAAACAAGGTTGTTTATGTCCGATTCTTCAACTTGTCTATACATTCCAACATGATGCTCTAATTCTTCTTGTGCCTTCTTCAACACATTTCGATTGTTTAGAAGTAATGAGATGGCCCATGTCAGCGTCCCTGCTGTAGTGTCACTGCCACCGAGGATAAGTGCCTGCATAAAATCTTTATAAAAATGCTAACTATGATACATTTTTACATAGGCGAGGTCATATTTTTTATGCACTAATAATGGATCGACTACATTAACATGCATGATCATACACTGAATGCACTGAACACAAGTCAAACCTTCAAATAGTTAAGATTACAAATTCATGAGTCATATGGTTAGTTAAAGTAATGAAATTACACATCAAATAATAATGACAAAATTAAATAAATATATGACAAAGGTATATGGTTAATATCCAACATACCAGGCAAGTAGACTTGATGCTAATGTCTGCATCATATCGAAAATTTGAGAGTTGACCTTCTTCCTGAAGTGACAACATGACATCAATGAAATCTTGCTCACCGTAGGCCTTAATCTCACCAGAAACTCTCCTTTGACGGTGCTCCTCCAGCCAACCTCCCAATATAGAATCCAACTCCTTAGCAGTCTTCTTCATTGCCTTTTCATGTCCCTGCAAATCCAACCACCCCAGAAATGGAAGTGCATCCGAAACCACAAAAATACCAATCAGATGAAAGAACTGATTGATTGCTTTTTGACATCTCCTTGCCTCGCCACTGTCAGAGGCAGCTGAGGAACCAAAATAACGTTTCCCCGCAACCATTCTGACCACCACATTCAGTGTTAACTCTTCTAACCAGTGTTTAAGATCAACAAGCAAAGGACAAGAGCCATTTTGAACCCATAAACTGTATAGCTCCTTTATCCCAATCTCAACTTCAGAGAACCTAACATGCTTTAGCATCTCAAGCCGACGATTTGAGAGAAGTTCAAGTGTTGCAATCTTTCGCATCTCACGCCAGAAGGAGCTGTAGGGTGCAAATCCAAAAACAGCATAGTTGTACCCCATGTGCTTTGCAGCTACTGTAGTTGGACGTGAAGCTAGTGCCTTGTCATTGATGGTGAAGCAGTCCTTTGCTACTTCCCAGCTACTCACAACAAAAGCTCGGCGACTACCTAGGCTAATATTGAATGCTGAGCCATATTTATCAGCCATTTCTCCTAGTGTTCGGTAGAGAAGCTGATCACCACCACCAAGAAGGTGAAGGTGGCCAATTATAGGCCATGCACCAGCTGGTTCAGGAGCCTCTTTGCTGTTGCTGCATTTCTTTGTCTTTTCGAGCAATGAATAGAGAAAGACTAAAGAAACTAACACAGCAACAACAGTAAATTGTAGATTTGCATCCATGGTTCAACAGGAAGATAGACATCCAATATGCATGGATATGAATACCCAGTCAAGTTATATATAAGTCCACTCCAACAACAATTTGACTAAATTCGGCAAGACTCATGAGTCATACCAAAGTCTTATAAAAATTTCAGGCAAGAGGCATGCCTATCTTTTATTTATCTATAGATTTAGCCCTCAATTATAGGCTATTTATAAATAAAAAGATATCAATTTGTTTACCGAATTAAGCAGCCAGATCCATGCGGTGGAATATAGTGTCTATTCTTTTTATATAACCAATTATTAAACATAAACAGTATTAAGATTGTTATTTATCTATTTATTTTTGATGAAAAGGGTCAAGATTGTTGGATGAAGCAAACTGCATTGCCACAAAATCGGTTTTTATTGAATGCCTGAATAAATTGGTGTATCTTATTAGGGTTTTAGACCCCCAATTGAGTCAGATTTTATCAAATCTTAGCCAATTAATTAGTGTGATTAATTATGCAATAGATCTAAATTAAACAAATATCAAACACTCACAAATCACATGAATACCAAGAATGATGACCAAGGAAAACTTTTGAAACTGTGGTTTTAAAGTAAAAAATCTAAGGAGAATTTAACCTAAAAAATTGTCAAAGCAACAATTCACTAATAGAATAGAAATTTGTAAAATAGACTTAACATTAAATCTACTGCTACTTCATGTAGTACTTACTCACGTGACCACACGCAGCTCCAAATTCACGAACTCTTTTATTGTGAAACTGTTGCACACAAACTTTCTAGTTTGTGATTTTGAGATCTCTACTCAAAGATTTAGATTATCAACTGTGCACTACAACAAAATGTATTTTTAGCGACGAAAATTAGTGAGGAAATTTTTTTCGTTTCTAAAAATACAGCTTTAGTGACGAAATATGAATTTCGTCACTAAAAAGGAAAAAAATTATAACATTTAGCGACGAAAAATAATTTTCATCACTATTGTGATTTGAAAAATGGGCACTAGCGGAGGGAAACATTGGCGCGAATTTAATTAATCTATAGTGACGAAATATTTCGTCGCTAAAAGTTCAAATTTTTAGTGACGAAATATTTCGTCACTATAGGTATTGCTGTGGATAGTATTAGTGACGAAAATCCTTTCGTCGCTATAAAGAAGAATTAGCGATGAAAAATAATCGTCACTATAGGTATTGCTGTGGATAGTATTAGTAACGAAAATACTTTCGTCGCTATAAAGAAGAATTAGTGATGAAAAATAATCGTCACTAAAAACATTCATAGTTTTTCATTCCATTGTTTTAGTGACGAAATTACATTTCGTCACTAAAAGTATGCTATAGCGACGAAATATTAATTTCGTCTCTAAAAGTCTTTAAAAAGTTTGGAATTTTTAGTGACAAAATTTACATTCATCACTAAAAACATAATAATGTAATTCCTGTGCAACGAAATTAGGCATTAGCAATGGAAATATTGCGTCTCTAAAGCCTTGACTATAAATGCACTTTTACTTCCCTTTCCTTTCTCATTTCATTTCATCCCAAGAGTCTGAGCTAGAAGCCGATAACCCAAACAGCACTCCCGCGCCGTCTTCATCGTCCCAAAAGCCGATAACCCAAAACTCCAACCGTCGCCGAAGACAACCATCGCCGATGAGCATTCTGTCGCCGATAACCCGAGCCAACCATCGCCGATGAGCATTTCGTCGTGATAACCCAAGCAACCGTCGCCGATAAGCCTAAAAAAACCCAACCGTTGCTGATTTGAGCATTCCGTTGCCGATCTGATCTTTTCGTCGCCGATAACCCAAGCCATCCGTCGTCGATTTGAGCCATCCGTCACCGATTTGAGCTTTCCGTCGTCGATAACCCAAGCCAGTGAGCATTCCATCGCCGATAAGCTAAAAGAAACCCAACCGTCGCTGATTTGAGCATTCAGTCGCCAATTCACCATCCCGTCATCACCGATTCACCATTCTGTCGCCGATTTCACCATTTTTGTAAGATCTTTTGCTCATATTTTTTGGATTCTTTTTTTTTTTTAAATATTTGTAGATATGGTTCTGAAGTCAAAGCATTCAAGTTTGAGGATCAATATTCTTTTTTCAATTTGTTGGTCTAAGTTTTATTTGTGTTTTGGATTATTTCTGTAATGGTCAATTTTATTTTTTTTTTTTTTTAAATAGTTAATTCTTCATACTAATAGGCTATGATTTTTCTTCAGTGGTTAATCTGCTGTGTTTTTAGTTATGGGTCTATTTTGTTGATGGTAATTATCTAATTGATAGTATGTCAAATCTATTTTTTTGTATTTTTTTTCCCCTAAGGGTCATGTGATGCCCCAATTTGATTGATTGATTGTGTGATGTGTGTGGGTGTGTGATAAGTCCCACATCGGGTATTTACTGGGTAGATCTGGGCTTTATTAACAACTACAAGGAGCCTCAATTGCGACTAGTCCTTTTGAGGTATAGCGCAGATGTGGCTAGCGCTTTTCCTTGGGTCGTTACATATGGTATCAGAGCCGACCTGGTAACCCCGTGTGGGCTCGGAGATACTACCCCACAAAGTGGACCCTAACGAGGACGTTAGGGATTTAAGTGAGGGAGATTGTGATGCCCCAATTTGATTGATTGATTGTGTGATGTGTGTGGGTGTGTGATGAGTCCCACATCGGGTATTTACTGGGTAGATCTGGGCTTTATTAACAACTACAAGGAGCCTCAATAGTGACTAGTCCTTTTGAGGTATAGCGCAGATGTGGCTAGCGCTTTTCCTTGGGTCATTACATATGGTATCAGAGCCGACCCAGTAACCCCGTGTGGGCTCGGAGACACTACCCCACAAAGTGAGCCCTAACGAGGACGTTAGGGATTTAAGTGAGGGAGATTGTGATGCCCCAATTTGATTGATTGATTGTGTGATGTGTGTGGGTGTGTGATGAGTCCCACATCGGGTATTTACTGGGTAGATCTGGGCTTTATTAACAACTACAAGGAGCCTCAATTGCGACTAGTCCTTTTGAGGTATAGCGCAGATGTGGCTAGCGCTTTTCCTTGGGTCGTTACAGGTCAGTTTGTTTTGGCAGAAAAATTTTCACTTTGTATGTTTTAGAGGCAAAAAAGAAGAAGAATCTAAACCAAAAAAAGAGCTTTAAGAGCTCTAAAGCTATTTTCAGAACATAAATAGTGTCTGCAAACCCACAAAAAAGATCTTAAGTGGTGCTTTAAGGCTAATTTTACTTTTCATGATATATAAATCAAGCGCTATTCATTGTAATTTGCCAAACACTTAGAATACTAAAGAGTATTTTTTCCGTTAATGCTTTATAATTCAAAACTAACATTTTATGTTTTATTAGAATTAATGTTTATGAATATATTATGATTACTTGCAAGGCTTAGTTTCTTGCTTCATGTATTTGTACTGCGTTGCCAATTTATGTTTTGCTAGAACAAAAAGGGTGAAGCTTTATGATATATTTAATAATTCTAGCTTCACAACCAAGTGTTAATTAAGCCATAATTAGAATGTGTTATTTTTATTTATGTACTGTGGAAGAAATTTAATGGTTTTTGGTTGAATGTGATGACAAGGTTAGTGATTGTGTGGGTTGCTGTGGGGGAATAAAAAGAGGCTTAAATCTGTGAAAGTCAAAGACTAAAGCTTAGCCAACAAATCAGACTTGTACACTTAGCTTGATCATAGTAAGTAAAATCTGTTTAAATACCTATAAAACTCTATACTTGTGATGTTTGTGATTGGTTTTGTAGTGGGTTGTTGTGTTGGAGTAAGCGGGTGGCTTGCATGGTGTTATAAGGTAGTTTAAATTTATATACGGAGTGTTTTTAATTTCTTGAAAATGTAAATAGACCTTGTTGATTAGATGTGATGAATAGCACTTTCACTGATTTCAATACTTAAAAACACTCTGTACTTGTGATGTTTGTAATTTGTTTTGTGGTTGGTTGTTGTGTTGGAGCAAGCGGGTGGCTTGCATGGTGTTATAAGATGGTTTAAATTCATATTGGGAGTGTTGTTTCTTGCAAAGTGAATGGATCTTGTTGATTAGATGTGATGAATAGTACTTTCACTGATTTCAATATTTGTAAACACTCTGTACTTGTGATGTTTGTGATTTGTTTTGTAGTGAATTGTTGTGTTAGAGCAAGCGGGCGGCTTGTATGGTGTTATAAGGTGGTTTAAATTCATATTGAGAGTGTTTTTAGTTTCTTGCAAAGTGAATAGATCTTGTTGATTAGATGTGATGAATAGTACTTTCATTGATTTCAATACTTGTAAACACTCTGTTTTTGTGATGTTTGTGATTTGTTTTGTGGTAAGTTGTTGTGTTAAAGCAAACGGGTGGCTTGTATGGTGTTATAAGGTGGTTTAAATTCATATTGGGAGTGTTTTTAGTTTTTTGTAAATGTGAATGGACCTTGTCGATTAGATGTGATGAAGTACTTTCATTGATTTCAATACTTGTAAACACTCTGTACTTGTGATGTTTGTGATTTGTTTTGTGGTGGGTTGTTGTGTTGGAGTAAGTGGGTGGCTTGCATGGTGTTATAAGCTAGTTTAAATTTATATTGGAGTGTTTTTAGTTTCTTACAAATGTGAATAGACCTTGTTGATTAGATGTGATAAATAATACTTTCATTGATTTCAATAGTTGTAAACACTATGTACTTGTGATGTTTGTGATTTGTTTTGTGGTGGGTTGTGTTGGAGCAAGCAGGTGGCTTGCATGATGTTATAAGGTGGTTTAAATTTATATTGGGAGTGTTTTTAGTTTCTTGCAAATGTGAATGGACCTTGTTGATTAGATGTGATGAATAGTACTTTCATTGATTTCAATACTTATAAATACTCTATAGAACTTTATCTAAGTAGCTTATAAACTGAGATGTTAGAATACATTATGTATGAGTTGTCCTTATTTTACTAAAGTAGCATTCACCTTGCAATTGTAGTCAAGCATGGATAAAAGTTGGATGATAATGGGTAAGACACTTGATAGCAGATTAAGTCATTCATATATTGAAGGGGTCAATGCATTCATTAATTTTGCTAGTGCGGTTGTGGACTTGAGTGATAATATTCCGTACCCGTGTATTCACTGTGTGATTACTTTGGTTAGTACTTTATTTTAGCAATTGACCCACGCTGCATGGTGTGATTACTTTGTTTAATGCATTATTTGAAACTAATTGTATTATATTACACTTGAAAATCTATATTTGCTTTCTACAACTTATTCATTAGGAGTTGTGATTTTAATTCATTGGTGTGGCTGTTCTTAATACATTGTTAGAATTGTTTCTTATAACATAGTCAATGTTTTTACTTTACGATTTTAATATATTATTGTTTATATATTTGTGCAGATTTCTTATTGGTAGCTTTTAGGAGATTTACTTTTGGCATTACTTGAAGACATAAGAGGACATCTTCCGTTAGTTCTAATTATATTACGCTACACTTTTTGCATAGTTATAAAATATCTTGAGTTATTGTATGTGTTGCAAACAATTGTTGTATGGAAGGAGTTTGAATTGGATATTTGTTTTATTTTTTACTTGTGGAATGTATGGATCTTTTTTGTTATAAATGTGTTGTTGAAATAAATGTGTTATTCAAATGTGAGGTTTTAATAATGTAATGACTGGTTACAAGTTAACATCAAAGCTATAAAAAAAATAAAAACAAAAAATAAGTTTTAGCGACAAATTTTTTCGTCACAAATATAGCAACAGCAAAATGTTTTAGTGAAGAAATATTTCGTCGCTAAATGTAGCAAAATTTTGTAAAAAATGGTTTTAGTGACGAAAATTTTCGTCACTATATGCGCTTGGATTTTCTTAAAAATAGTTTTAGTGACGAATTTTTTCGTCACTATATGTACCCAGACATAGTTTTAGTGACGAAATTATTCGTCACTAAATATGATTTAATAAACTAAGGTGTTTTTAATGACGAAATATTTCGTCACTGAATAGTGTTTTTAGCTAGGAAAATATTTAGCGACGAAACATTTTCGTCACTAAAAGTTTTATTTTTTTAAAACAAATCGGACTTTTAGTGACGAAATTTTTCGTTGCCAGGACTTTTAGTGACGGGGTTTTAGCGACGAAATGAGTTTCGTCACTAAAAGTCCGATTTCGTCGCTAAAAGTTCTTAGTGACGAAAAACTGGATTTTTAGTGAGAAATTTTTTCATCACTAAAAATACATTTTCTTGTAGTGGTGGTTGACTTGATGCAGCAACTTTACTTTATAATTGGATTTGTTGTTTTCACAAAGTCTCCAACCATAGCTCCAAAAGGGTATATGGAAAATCTCTAGATCTATGTACACAACACTTTTGTCTTGAAAATGTAAAAGTGTGCTCTAGGATTCTCATTTAAATATCTTTAAGATCTATCAAAACCCTAGATCCAATAGTTGAGAAAGAAAGTGAGATAAGTGAGTCTTTTTCTGCACTTATCTTTTTCTAATTTCTTAAGTCTTCATTTATGCAGAACTTCATTTGTCTTGTTTCAGAATATTTCTACACTAAACCATTTGACAAACTAAATTCTAAATGTCACAATTTGTTCATGGTTGCCAACCTAAAAATATAGACTTTACATATCCTAATAAGTTGGATCCTAGAAAGCATAATAGTGTTATGCGGTTATCTTTTATTAAAGATTTTAATAAATTATATAATTCCCTTATAATTTAGGGGTGATTTTAAAATTATACCTTAAATTTTATTTTATGTTTTTATCAACACCAAAAACATTGTAAATTGTTTCAAATCACACAATCAATATTTTTAGTTATATGACCTATTTAAAGACTCATGGGTTTTGTTTAAATAATAATACACGTTAATAGTTTTATCAATTGCTACGTAATGGGTTTGAAGAAATTCCTTTAAAGGAAAACTTTGTCCACCTATTAATCAGATCAATAATAATGAAAAAAAAAATTATAAATTTTTTGTCATTAGACTAATTGATGTAGATAGAGATCTCTATTAGACTGTTACAGTGGCATACAAGGTTGTCAAAATCGAGATCCTACGTAGGATCATGGGAGTTAGGTGAAATCGTAAATCATTGGATCGGATCGTAGATCATAAGGTCCTACATTATTTGAGAAAAAAAAACAAAAAAATACACATTAGTATATTAAATAATCACATAAATTATACATTCATTGATATAATTACCATACATCACTACATCCATTTGTAAGCATCATTTAAAAATACCAAAAACCTCAAAATGTAACTCTATTGAGATATTTTTTATTTGGGTCCAACTGACACTCTCTAAATTAGAGTGGAAAAACTTGGTCTATTGGAATTTTATTTTTCATTTAGGTCCAAATGAGCTTTCTATCAAGTTAAAGAAAATTACAAGACACCAAAGTCGTTTAGGATTGTCAGAATCGTAAGATTCTACCGATCCTGAATGATCACAAAGATTCTTGAAAGATTCGGATCTTTTTGGGTAGGTGAGGTCGTAAAATCGTAGGATCATAAGATCTAGATCAAGATTTTAACAACCATTGTGACACATGCATCTCTGCATGGTTGGTAAAGCTAAATGGCTCAGGCCCTTTAACTCATTTTCGTGCTTTTTTTCTTTTTTTTAACAAACAAACTATACAGTGTTGAGTAATAACATTTATCAAAGAACTCATTCTCCTACATGATGACGAAAAAAAATTCACAATCCATACCCATCATCATAAAAAGATTAAAACTCAATATGTGTTAGTAATTTTCAGTTAAATGACACAGAAAGCCTTTATGGCCAAACTGAAACGATTTTAGCTATAGATTCTAAGAGCATTTGCAGTAGTAGAGCTAAATAGCTATATTGCTATTTTAGCTCCACCAATATAGCAAAATGAACCCTACAGCAGTGGAGTCGTTTCCTAAAACTTTAACTAAAGTGCTACAATGCACATCTATCTATAGATGTGCACTGTAGCTCACATCTAAAACTAAAAAATAATATTTTATTCCATCTCAGTTAAAATATTCGTTCTTTCTTCTTCTTTTTTTTTTTTTTTTGTTTCTTTTATTCCTTCCATCCACTTCACTTCTCACAAATCACTCTCCCAAGCTCTGACAAATCACTCTCTCTACAAATCACTCTCTCAAGCTCAGACAAATCACTCTCTACAAATCACTCTCTCAAGCTCAGACAAATCACTCTTTCTTAAGCTCTCCTCTCACAACGCAGCCACCCCTATTTACAGCCGCCGGACTGACCCACCAGCAGTCCCAAGCCGCCGATCAGCCCCCACTTCTCTTCCACTAATCAGCATCTCTCCACCGCCGTCCCACCAACCACCCCTATTTACCGCCGCCAGACCAACCCACCAATAGTCCCAAGCCACCGATCAGGCCCCACTTCTCTTCCACCGATCAGCCCCAGCCATCCCACTTCTCCTCTGCCAATCAGCCCTAGCCGTCCCACCGTATTTCGCCGTATCACAACCACCAAACCCCTTAAGTAAGTACCTCACTCTCTTTTCCTAACTCTCCAAAAAAATCTCTTTTTTATGTTCTGCTAAAACAACAATAGTAGAGAATTTTTTGATTTTGGTATAATTTTAGATGCAATAATTTTTAGATGCAAAGAATGGGTATAACAGAATCTCTATTTTAGATGCAATAATTTTTTTTGTTGTTCTTACTCAATGAAAAGTTCTGTCATTTGATCTCAGAGCATCCATTCATTTTGATTTAGAGCTTCCATGAATGGACAGAATGTATTTGTATTGGAATGTATTGGGAATTTTCTGTTTGTAGGAATGTATTTGTATTGGAATGTATTGGGAATTTTCTGTTTGCAGGAATTTGTTGTGTGGTTTTCTTGTAATAGAAGTTTTTGTCCTAGTTTTATGCTCTGTTGCACAAAACCATAAACAGAAGCACACAAAAAGGATTTCTTGTGGTCATTTTAATGAGATTAAGCTACATGTCAAATTCAGTATTATGCATAATCATGTACTATTGTTATAATTTTAAGTATTTTAAGTTTTGATATAAATGTTAGCTTGGGACTTTTCTGTGTGTAGGGAAGGTTTTTTTTTTTTTCCCTAATTTTATGGCGTCACGTAGAGACACAGAATTACGTAGAGACCTAACATATTTCACAAATATCATGACTGGGGATATAGAATTTGACTCACAATTTATGGGAACGTCTCAAAATACTCATGTGTCAGTTTTTGATTCTCTACCTCCACCTCAAGTTGAAAATTTCTCTTCTACAAAAGGAAAACGGGGTTCTAACTTTAGTGTAGAGGAAGATAAACTCCTAGTGGCACCATGGCTCAATACTAGTGTTGATGCCATAAACAGTAATGAACAAACACAAAATACATTTCATCAAAAAGCTTGGGAATACTTCATGCAGTACAATACATCCGGTACCACACGTACTGTTAACGCACAATATCAAAGTGGTATAACCGAAGAAGATAAGGTATAAATTATATTGCAATAGTGTTAACATGTCTATTCACCAATAGTTTGAAGATATTAATTATGTTATATTTCTTTTAATTTTTTTAGATTACCAATGCGAAGGCTTTGTATTTAGAGAAGCACAAGAAACCCTTTCTTCTTGACCATTGTTGGCTCATGTTAAAGGACCAACCAAAGTTTGTCAATCCTAATAATGCTAAATCGAGATCATCCGTGCCTCCAACTCCAGAGTCAATTTCTATTAACGAGGGGGATTGTGGGTCCAGACTTGGTGACACTTCTAATTTTGAGAGACCTATTAGTAGGAAGGCCGAAAAGGTCATCCGAAAGAACAAAGCCACCGGAAAACATGTAGGGGAATATTTGACCAAGAAATTAAAATTGATCAAGAATGTAACTCAATTGGAGGAGGAAAAAGTGTTTATTGAGAGGGAAAAACTTGCGATTGAGAAGGAAAAAAGTGAAGAAAAACTTAAGATTGAGAAGGAAAAAGTCATGATTGAAAAGAAAAAATTTGAGATAACAGAAATGTTAGAGGAGGAGAGAATCATGATGAAAGATACAAGTGGCTTGACTGAAGCACAAAAAGCTTTTTATGAACAACACAAATAGGAAATCATGGCAAGACGAAGTTCACGTAATTAATGGGTTTGATTGCATTTTGGATGTAGGTTAGGCTTTTATGTATTTTGTAATGGCTTATGTAGGCTTTTATGTATTTTGATAGTGGCTTATGTAGGTCTTTATGTATTTTGGTAGCAACTTATATATTTTGTAGTGGCTTATGTCACTCGACTTTAATCTTAAACTAGATGTATGTGTTTGTGTTGTGACTTGAAGTGCAATCTAACAAAGACTTTGAAGTGCAATCTTTTTTATCTTTTGTTAAGTTCCATTCGGTCTTTTGATAGGCATTAATATAATTCTTTGTAGTATCATATGCTTGGTTTTGAGATGACAGGTCTTAGAATAAATTTATTCATCAAAACAATGAACATTCCTAGTATCATAGTATTTCTTTTTTAAAGTGAATCTATTTGTTTACCATTTATTAGCATTCATAGTATTTGCAAGTTGTTTTTTTTAGATGTATGTGTTTGTGTTGTGACTTGTGCGTGAATTGGTTATATTCATTTTTTTGTGGCTTATGTCACTTGACATTAATCTTGCATCTATAGTAATAATTGCTTTCTAATTGTCTTGAAGGTTGCATCCATGAATCACTATTTGTTTCGCAAGTTTCTTCTTGATGGCTCAGATGAAGATGAGATAATCGAAGAACTTGTTATGGAAACATCACAACCCAAACGTCGTCGTTCTATCCGACGTAATCATTTGTTAGGCCATGAAAGACTTTTTCTTGATTATTTTGCTCCCACACCAATATATCCACCCGCTTTACTTCGTAGGAGATTTCGGATGAAGCGTTCTCTTTTTCTCCATATTCAATCTAAAGTAGAAGCTCATGACTCTTACTTTGTCCAAAAAAGAAATAGTGCCAACAAACTTGGTTTATCTTCATTACAAAAGATAACTGCTGCACTTAGAATGCTTGCATATGGAGTATCGGGTGATTTGGTAGATAAATATGTGCGAATTGGAAAAACTACTACATTAGAAAGTTTGAAAAAATTTGTTACTGCGGTAATTAATATTTTCTCTAAGGAATATTTGAGAAAGCCAAACAATGAAGACATTACTAGACTGTTAGCTCATGGCGAACGCCGAGGTTTTCCAGGTATGTTAGGTTCAATTGATTGCATGCATTGAAAGTAGAAAAATTGTCCATCTGCATGGAAAAGTCAATATTGTGGTCACATTCGTGAGCCTACTATTATTTTGGAGGCAGTAACATCATATGATCTTTGGATATGGCATGCATTTTTTAGGTTACCTAGGTCAAATAATGACATTAATGTGTTAAAGCGGTCTCATATATTTAATGAACTTGCTGAAGGACGTGCTCCTGCAGTACATCACTCAATCAATGGTCATGACTACACGATGGGATATTACCTTGCTGATGGCATATATCCAAAGTGGGCAACATTTGTGAAAACAATCCCAGCTCCACAAGGACAAAAGTATAAACTATTTGCAGCAGCCCAAGAGGCATGTAGGAAGGATGTTGAGCGTGCATTTGGAGTGCTTCAAGCACATTTCGCAATTGTTCGTGGACCTGCATGATTTTTCCATCTTGAAACACTCCAAAAGATCATGAAAGCATGCATAATTCTCTATAACATGATTGTTGAAGATGAGCGGGATGATAATGAAGTGGTAGACTTGGATTATGAACAAATTGATGGAGTGGATAATCCTCCTCTGCAAGTGTTACATGAACAAAGTGATGGATTTCTGGCATACATTGAGAGATATGGACGCATTAGAGACCGAGAAATTCATTTTCAACTCCAGTCGGACCTCATTGAACATTTATGGCAATTGCAAGGCGAATTGTAGGAACTTTCTTTTTGTATGTTGAGAAGCATGAGTCATAGGAACTTGTGGGAGTGTGTGAGTTTATTGTAATTTGGTTTGAGTTATGTATATGAGTAATCTATGGACTACATTGTTCTTGCTATAATATGTATTTTATTTTATATGTTTTCTTATAAAGTGCATCCATTTCATAGTTCACATTGTTCCAAGATTGCTTCCGAACAATTGAGACGATAATAGGCTATCATGATGATTGAGAAATTAGTTTAGTAAAAAAAAAATATATAAGTATAATTTGGAATTAAAAAATTCACTTGTTAACACTAGACGATTATTTGCTATCATGTGGCGGCGGCGGCGGTGGAAGAGTCGGAGTCGGTGGCAGTGGTGGCGGCGACGGTGGCGATAGAAGAGGTGGCGGTGGCGGCGGCGGCAGTGGTGGAGGCGGCAATGGAGGCGGTGGCAGTGGCGGCGGCTGTGGTAGCGGTGGCGGTTGCAAGTAGTTGTGATTGTTGTTTATTGTAATGGAGATATTATTTTATTAATGGATATATTATTTTATTGTGATGCTTATAGTATTTTAGTATGTTGAATGCTAAAATAGATCCACTACTGCAGCATATGTATAGCTAAAATAGATAAAATAATTTTTAATAGAGTTAAATTGCTAAAAATTTAACTCTACTGCTGTAAATGCGCTAAGTTATAACTCAGTCTAGTCTTCAACATCTTTCCAAGCAACCAATCCGAAATTCTTTGACTTCGTTGAGGCCTCATTTTTCTTATTCCCAATCACAAGATGGGTCTTATACCCACAAACCTCTTATATACCTTGTTTTATTGGGCTTTAAGCCCGAAAGAAAATCAAAAGGCTTTAAGATGCGCGAATAACCTGCAAATATAAATGGGCTAGATGACCCACAAATAACCCAGAATTCACGCAACCCGTAATTTAGTTGGGCTAATAAATCGCTTGTAAATCAAAGTGGGTTGAAAGACTCATGAACAAGCCAGACTTTAAAATCCATAACCTTTACCTATACCAGGCTAAATGACCCACAGATTTATTTGGGCTAGAAGATCTATATTCACTCAAGCTAAATGGTCCATAACCTTAAATACTCCTACTTTTTGGATTTTAGACCCCATAACACCTCATTTATGCAGTTTAAATGCTTTTGGATCTTAATTATTTGCTAGTTTATTGCCTATTTTTCTTATTGTTTGTGGGTCTTAGTGAGTCTCATATTTTTTATAATTTAGCTTTTACATTTGG
This sequence comes from Lithocarpus polystachyus, assembly GCA_033629205.1. Taxonomy (NCBI): domain Eukaryota; kingdom Viridiplantae; phylum Streptophyta; class Magnoliopsida; order Fagales; family Fagaceae; genus Lithocarpus; species Lithocarpus polystachyus. The sequence continues at coordinate 6,891,895 of CM066163.1, read as the reverse complement.
GTCTCTTTGGATAAGCTTATTGAAAATGAGTGTTTTTAAAAATAGCATTTTTATAATTGTGCCTTTAGAAAATACAATTTTAAAAATTATATTAAAACGTTTGATAAAATTTGTGTATAGTATGAGTCTAAAATTATTGTTTTGGTGCAAATTACCAAAGAGGACTGAATAGACTTAATTCTGATGATATTATTCTATTCTCTCATATTTGAAGTGGCTCATGAAAATAATAATAATAATAATAATAATATTATTATTATTATTATTATTATTATTATTATTATTATTATTATTATTATTCACTTCCCCTCTAGCCTTTTTTTAATCTGTTTGTTTCGCTAGAAAACCTTCTATAAAGATAGTTTTTCACATTTTTCAGTGTTTGATAACATAAAAAAAAATGGTCAATGAAAAACTATCTTTAGTCAACGAAAAACTCATATGAAAATAAGGCTTATTTTCTATAGGTTGTTTTCCAAAAAAAAAAAAAAAAGAGGAAAACAATCTCTCTCTCTCTCTCTCTCTCTCTCTCTCTCTCTCTCTCTCTCTCTCTCTCTCTCTCTCTCTCTCTCTCTCTCTCTCTCTCTCTCTCTCAGGTGGCGCATAACTCCTATAAATATTATATTCTTCTGACTTAAGAAACAATATTTTATTTCACTGATTCAACTTTTCTCACAATAAAATCTCTCACTTCTTCTATTCCCTTTGTTTTTTTCTCTTTTCTCAGACCCTCACTATCATCCCCTCTAGCCTCTTCTCTTACTACAGATTTCTCTCTCTATCTGCCTCTCTCTTCTTCTTCTTTTTTCTCCCTATTTCTTCTTTCCTCTATAACACCGTTCTTTAATAAGTTTTTTTCTTCTCCTCATAGATCAGCCAATAGTTCTATAACAATTTTTAGTATTTATCAAACTATTTGTATTAGATTAGTTTGCTGGTAAAACTATCTGGCCTATGTGGCATTTTGAAATATTTAAAATGGAACTTATGGGTAAAATGATTATTTTGAATTATGAGAAGTATGGTTAATATATATATATATATATATATATATATTAATTAAGCACGTTACTGGTCTTATACATGAACAAGATGAGTATCTGAGATCATGAAAATTTGACAACTAATTTTGATTGTACCCGTTGTCAAAATTTTAGTTTGAAAACCAAATTTATTCTTAATTTTTTTATTATTTATTTATATTGATTACATTAGGTGGGTTTATACAATACACATATTATACATGTTTTAAATTATACAAGAAATGTTATAAAAATTGTGGATACCAAACACCATAAAACGTTCTTAGGTCCATTTTCAGGGTTGTTACCAAACACCGAAAAATGAGATAGTTTTTCAGAAAATGCTCTCTAGAAAATAAACAATTTTTTAAAAAATATTAATGCTGAAACAAACAGAGCAGATATAAAAGTATTATTATCAAAAGCAAAAACTAAATTAATATAACCCCAATTACTTTCTCTTTCCCCAAAGCTAATATCAACCACAAATAATTAAAGTGAAAAAGAGATAGCAGCAAAGAAACCAAGATTTCCTTCACACGGACAGCTTGTTATTGCAAAAATGGAAAAAAGAGCAAGTGGACATGTTGTTCTTGTGGTGCTGTCTTATTTGCATTTTCGATACTCGATTGAGCTCTTTCTTGTTGTGACAACATTCTCCACTGCTGTTGCAACTTCTGCTTGAGACCCTAAGCACAGTGTTATCGCTGGAAAGTCAAGGAGGTGAGGTTATTTACTGGCTGGTGATTTTGTAATTTAGCAAATGCGTGAGGGTATATTAGGTATTCAAGCCTTAAAAAGTATTACGAGACCTGCGTTTTAAGTGTCGATTTCAAAGATTCTCAAAAAAAAAAAAAAAGTGTCGATTTCAAAAAGTTGGCCGGTACTTCAATTCCAAATTGTGATATTTTTCATTGGAACGAATGCAATTTCTAGTAAAATCACAATGCCAAACGCATGCGTATTTGTGTTTTTAATAAAAACATGCGTTGAGGCTTTTAAAACAGTCTATTCAAACGAGCTCTTTATTTACAGTAATTTCAACAAAAATATTTCAACAAAAAATTAAATAAATTGTTTTTAAATAAACACTTTGTCCCTTATTTATCATTGGCACCGCCCAATCAAAGGTTGTGACTGCAACGACAACTTTTCGTTCATAGTTTTTGTTTTCGTTTTTGTTTTGTTTAATATTTAAATAATGTTAGATTTTGATATTCGTAATAGCCCAAATGTTTTAAGTCAAACAATCTGATGTGATATTATTTAATTGGAATGTGTAAATATAAACATTTATACTATATCCTTGTTGAATTAATCTCTTCCTTCTAACCTAAATATAAACAAATATAGAGTATATATTTTGTTCATTTTGGATGATAAATTTATCACCACCTATACCACCTCAAGGTCCATGATAAAAGAAATGACGGATACGTGTAGCCTCAGAATTCATGACATACCATCATTCCTAGAAAGACTTAGTTGTAGTGTTGTACTACTTCATTATTCATTAAAAAAAAAAAAAAAAAAAGTTGTACTACTTCATCTTTAAAATCTATCATCTGAAATGACAGAGTATGTAATAAAATGGAGAAATGAATTTAAGTTGAAGATGCATCGATGAATTTTGTAATACATATAGCGCCTTGTCAAAAAGCAAAAAAAGTTTTCTGTGCATGCATTGAAATTTGAAAATTTTGTACATTGACTGGACACCGTCACTCCAGTAAAATCTTCATATTACAATACAAAACAGCAAATGATGACGCTGCAGATGACCATAGAGCAGCACACGTGGTTGAACATCATTATAAAAGTATAATTAAGAATTTAATTTTATGAAAATAAATATATATGCACTCCAAAAACAATTCCTAGAACTTTTAGCAAACCCTAATCATTTATATTATAGGTAGTACAGAAACAGTGGTACCCAGCAGTACGTAAATCTATATGGTGGAATAACCATGATGGTGGAGAGGAGGCTGGCTTTAATAATCCAGAGACTCCATGTCAATATGTCATTAACATAATCATGTATGACAAGATTGGCGATGTTGCAAAGAATATTAATATTAAAAAGGACAATTGTTTACATGAATCCCTATGATGGTTGATGGAATAACCATGATATGTAGGGATGGCTGTAAACCAGAGTACAAGACTCCATGCCATTTACATAATCATGAATGACATGATTGACAACATTGCAAAGCTCAGTAGAGGGACAATATGTCCCCAAATATCAACCACGGTATGATAGGTTTTTCATCATTTCAAATTTTTAGAGTAAAAAATGTGTAAGGATTTTAGGCTTTGATATTTTTGAAGGACTAAAATTGAACCCTGAAACAGGTTTAATTCTCATGTTTTGTGTGAATTGAAAGGTTCATATGAGAATTATGATTCTTGAAAAGTTCATGGGTATTATAATTCTTACAAACTTTTGTTTAACAAACAATCAATTAACCATTTTTATTTTCAAGTTCATGTAAGATTCAGATCCAGTGCAATTATTTCTCATCATCCTCACAAAAATATTCACTTTTTCACTTTTTAATTAACTTTGTACCCATTTTATATTTAATAGTTGAGATTAAAATTTAACTTTTTAACTTCTAATAATGTGAATCCTTTAAAATTATTTCACCTATTGCAATTTTCTATATAGGTAGTGCACCAGATCCATTCCAACATACACACTGTTAATGGAAATGCTTTCTTAATCAACAAAATTCGAATCAATTTGTTTTTTTTGAAAAGTAATGTTTGTTTCAACTATATATCTACACAGGAAAAACTCAACCATAAGACCGTAAATAAATTATAAGCTAGTCAATGTTTGTAGATCAAAGAAGTAAATAATGAAAGAAAAAATAAATTTTAATGAACAAACAAGGAAATTTTAATGGCTCAGGGCACAATAAAATCACTTTCCTCAAACAGTTTTTGCCTCCACAATAAGTTGTTAAAGCCTTAAAACTACAAACTTTTCCTCAAGATACAATCAAACCTCTTGGAGTCCTCAAATACCAATTTTGGAGAAAACACATAGGATTTCGAGTGTTAAACTTTCAGCCAATCCATAATCTACTGAAAATACAATCGATACATTTTCATTTGTTTTTCTATTGTTTCTTTCACTCTATATCTTTTAAAGAGATAAAAAGGCTCTTCTACTTCGAATGTAGAATTAACCAACATTCTTTCACTACTAAAGTAAGATCAAACTTGCATTACAACTTACTTTAATATACTAAACATCCAATAGTCAAAAAGGGTGCATGTGATGTTTACTACCCTTCCCACTTAGAGGCATCAATCACACCAGTTTAAAAAGAATAAATTACTTCACACGTGTAACTTGTGCTACTTTTCTTGACTAACCATGTAATTTGTTATATATATTATGACCAAAGTAGTCCAAATAAATTGTAAATTCATATACTTAACAATAGATTAATAAAAAACTAATATGTTTATTTTATAAATATATGAGCCTACAATTAATTTGGACCACTTATGCCATAATATGTGTCACATAAATTAACATAATTCCTCACCATAGTAATTTCACAAATTGGAAGTGTATTTTCCTCTTATTCTTTACCAAATGTAAAATTGAAGCCAATGAATATCATAAAGGTACAAATAATAATAGTAACAATAATATAAAACAAAGGAAGAGGTAAATTATCAATAAAATCAGCCACATGATTTGTGGGTACAATATCCAGTAGAGAGCACCCTTGTCTCATCGTAAAAATATCTTTTGAAAAATAAAATAAAATAAAATAAATCAACACACATTGCCGTACACTGTTGTAATATAAAATGTTCTTGCTCAGTGGTTCTTTATAATAATAGTTTGAGAAACCAAAGTCGTATATGAATGAATGAGGGGCATGAATGAAGTTGGGATATTCTGTAACACCGCATGGAACGGACACTAAAAAACAATGACCAGCCAGTTACATGCCAAAATAACATCAAACCATTCGTCCCCCAAAAAACAAAAAATAATGCCAAGGGATTGTTCTAGTGGTTTTTGTAACATCCATAAGTCTTGCATTCAAAATCATTGGCCAATATATTGGAACACAACAAAATATTCCTCCTTATAATTACATCATATATTATATGTGTGAAATGAAAAAACTACACAAACTCAAAAGAATAGTTAAGTGTTTAAAGAACTCTAGACACTCTGGCAGCAAAACATAACATAAAATCAAAAAAATTCATATGTTTAGGCTTCTATTTAGTTAAATTTTGCTCTTTATAGTCATTTTTATTTTTATTTTCAATGAAAAAGTTAGAGCAAGACCTTGTTAGTTTTGAGACGTTTCTTAGAGTTCCTAAGATTTTATTTTGTAATTTTCTCAAATTTTTTTTCCCTTTTGACAATTTCTCTTATTTTCTAAATTAATTTCGTGCCAAACACAAATTAATGTTTTCAATGGTTTCTTAAGGGTCTCCTAATCATATAAAGATTTATTTTCTATAAATTAGTGGTTGTAGCCCATTGGAAATTTAGACTTTGCTTTATAAAATTTTCTGAGAGGTTTTCTCGTTTTCTTTTTTGGTGAATTTCAAGAATATTCATTGTGAATTCAAGGAACATCTTATAAATTCAAAAGTTATTTTCTTAACGAAGACATATTTAATACTTTGTGGCTTTTCATATGCATAAATGGGAATGTAAATTTTAGAGGTTGTGCCCCAAAATCTATATATAATAATAGGTAAAGTAAAGAGAAAATCCAATTAAATTTCAAATTGGAATTCAATTAGTGTCTAATTTTACACCATGTGTCTCATCTAATCTAAATTTTAGAATTTTGTGTCAAGTGGGTTAATTTAGGTAAAAATTAAATTTCAATTAAAGTTTAATTTTGAGTCACATGTCCCATTTAATTTTAAATTTTAAATTTTTGTGGCAAATTAGTTAATTTAATGTAAAAAACGAGGAATCCAATATAATAAACCATAAAAAGCATTATCATATAACTAAAAAAATTCAAGTCATATATATATATATATATATATATTAATAGCTAAGCAAAGAAAAAATTTAATTAAATTCTAAATTGGAGTCTAATTTTGTGTCATGTGTCATTTAATTTTTAAATTTTGGTGTCAAGTGAATTATTAGGTGAAAAAAATCAAAAGATCTAAATTCAATTTGATTTTAAATTGAATTTTAATTGAAGTTCAATTTTACGTCATGTGTCCCATCTAATTTGTTAATATTTGTGGCAAGTAAATTATTGGAGGCAAAAACTGAAGAGTCTAAATCTAATTATATTTCAAATCATATATATATATATATATATATATTATATGTAATTGTGATAGTTTTTAAATGTACCAATGCATATGCACGGAGTTACACACTAATTAAGAATAATACACCTAAATTTAAGTTACAATGTAAGAGCATTCACATTTGCTTTTTTAATATATATATATATATATATATATATATATATACATACATACATATATATATATATATATATATATATGTATGTATTTTGCATCACCAAAACCCACTTATTTATTTTACATAATCACTCTTCTAACACACTCAACATTGTTCTTTATTTTGCATTTTCAAATTAAAATCATATATTTACTGCCCACTTGCTACTACATAACACATCGATATGCCAACAAAGAGAGGGGGGGGGGGGGGGGGTGGGGGGGATTAAAAATAATGATATACATTGTGCTACAATAATATTTATTTTTAGACGTTACTGTGGCAACATGTATTGTTATCTACAATAATAGATAGCCCAATGGATTGTTTTAATGATTAGGTTTTTTACAATATAATGCAAATTGCACTTTGCATTATCTATTGGAAATGCTCTTGATTTCTTTTTCTTTTTTTTTTTTAAATCTACATATTCTTCTTTATCACCAAAAAAAGAAAAGAAAAAGAAAAAGAAAATGGGGGAAATTATCTAAAACCCCAAAATGCCCTCACTTTGGGAAAGGAAAATGCAAAAGGCAAAAACAGCCCCTAGGATGATAGGACCACGGGTCCACACCAAGAAGTTTCAAATATAAAAGTGAAGCAAGCACATGTAGTGGAAGATCTGGGACAAATCGGATAATGAAAATGGACATACTTTTTGTGCAGGAATCTTCTTTCACAAACACATAAATATATAATAATTATATATACATTTCATACGTGCGTGCGTAATGATGGACAACACGAAATTTAGCGGAATGTACCATGAAGATTTTCATAATTGTCTGGGGACTCTGTCGAGAAGAAATCATTCATTTTCTTCTCAAGAGGACAACATACAATGATGAATGCTTCTTAATTTTCTTTCAACCTGTTTTTTTCCTCTCTCATTTTACCACCATGGTTGGGTTAACCTTTTCCTTTCTCAAATCCGTCCCTACCTATATATACTGTTGCTTGTAGTCAATTCTAAACTTTAATACCATATTTGAAAGTTCATGAATGTAAACAAAAACGCCCATACATTGTACAAGAATGGAATAGAACCAATATATATTGTCTCTATTTTGAACCACATATATCTATATATATATATATATATATATATATATAATATTTTGAGTGATTATTTTCCAAAAGAGTCTAGGAGGAATGTTTTACGAAGATTTTTAAAGAGTGCTTAATTTTCTTTCAAGCTTTTGCTCTTTCATATTAGCACAAGGTTTAAGCTTGATTGGGTAATGAAGTTAAAGGCCAAGAGTCTACAAAACTTTGTTTAATATATCATCTTTGTGGGGATAGGAATACTAGCTAGGATTCATAATGGGTGTCATTGCGGTTGTTTGATGTAAAATGTGAAAAATACTATTCAAAATAGAGTTCTTTGGAGTCTTTGAAGGCTCCTACTTCTTATTTTAGGAGATAACTAGCTAGGTTATGGGTTTGTTTATTTTCGCTCTGTTTTTTTGTTTGTTGTTCTTAGTGGCAAGGTGTTTTGTGCTAGCTAGTTTTACTAATGTGTTATTTTGAATTGGTGTCAGGTTTTAATGAAAATTTTCATTTATTAAAAAAAGAAAAATAAATAAATAGTAAAATGGAATCAATTAAAGTGAGGATTTTTTTTTTTTCAATGTGTTTGAAAGTTTATAAAATATGTGTAGGAAAAAAAATAAAAATTTATTTTTACTATTACAACCTTTGTATTTTAATAATTGTACTTAAAGTAAAAAATAAAAACAAAACAAAAAAAAAAAGACAAAAACATAATTTCTCCACAGTTAATTAAAAAAATGGATCACTCTTCTAACTCGGGGTGTACATCAGCTAATTTGGAGGAGGTTTTTGGCCACGCTAACCTCGTTGGCCTTCTTAAAACACAAACCGCCACCACACCATTGGATCAAAATTCAGGTTGCATCAATGGTGTCGGTATGGTTGTTGAATGCTTTAATTGCTTGAAAGAAAAATAGAAAATAAAATACATAATCTGGGTTTTCAAGAACAAGTTCTACCCATAGGTTTATAACACAATCATACATACCCAAATATATCTCAAATGAGAGAGAAAACATATCTAGTTCCCAAAACTCAGTAGATCTAGAGACCCAAAAGATGCTATAGTGCGTTGGTTCAAGCTAAGTGGTGTAAGTGACTAAAGAGGTGAGGGGAGGAGAATGGTGTGGCCAACTTAGCTTAGGCCAGTTTCATTGATTCCAGTCAAATGTTGAACAACCCTACTGTTAACTAAAAAAAAATTTCTCTTAACCTAATTTGGAGGAAGACTTCTCCAACTCATTACTTGGTGACTTAAATGATAATTCACATATATTTTTAGTCATATAAACTATTCTATAATCATGTAACTGATTTAGAGAAATATAAGTACATGGTGATTTATACGGTCACATAATAAGTTGGAGGAATTTCCTTGAACGTGATTTGATTTATTCCTCCAACCTGATCTGATTGAAACAGAGAAGATTCACTAATGAAGTTGACTTGATTTTGAAGTTTGAGCAAGTAAATTTGGCGCTACTAATAGGTGAGGAATCAAATTGAATATTTCCCTGCAAGACTACAATTGGAGGATCGAATTAATAATTTAGCCTAAAAAGAATAAAAGAAAAGAAAAAGTTTTGGATATTTGGTTATTTACGGACTCTGAGTCTCTGACCTGAAAAAAAGGTTTTTAAAAAGAAAAAGACCAAAAAATTGAGTAGCACATTTATTTTGCAATGACCGGCCCTCCCATAGGGGAACAAAAAAAAAGGTATGTGTTCCTGCATGCATGGCACGTTTTTTTCTCATTTCTAGTGAAAGGTCCAAAGACTAAAAGGTCAAAAAGCATTTATTGGTAGTGGGCCGAAGTGGGCAACAATAAATTGAGCAATTGGGTTGCTAAAAACCTTGTCCACAATTTTGTACTGCGTTTCGGGGCAAATAGCACTCTGTAGTGTGTACTAGTCTATCTGTATGTGGATCACTCACAGAACAAATCTGATTTCTGGGGGCTTTTTGAAACTCTCAAATTGCATTGTGTTAATGTCCCTAATCTTCTATAGGATTCAAAGAATCCATAGCCATCTATATTAGATTAGGTAGAAGGTTAAATCAATTCAACAAGTTGCACTCAAAGGAGGGAGAGAGTGAGAGAGAGTGATTGAAATCATTATTCAAGATATTTCACACTAACTAGACCCACCTCTTGTCCTTAATCTGGACCTCTTGTCCTTAATCTGGACCCTCCAATGGGCCTGACATGGCTCAAGTATGGCCCATGGGTCCATGGACTGAAAGCTATCATGATTTTTTACTGAATTTAAGGTCCTTCTGATAAAGCCATCAAAAGAATGCCTTGGAACTCACGGACTACAGCAAAATGTTTCATATAATAGAGTTGTACCATTTCACTTTTCTTTTTTCCCCTCCAATCGAGACAAACTCAAATAAATATGGAACAAAAATCATGCAGAATTAGATAACTTTTTTCCCCCATATTCACGATGAAATAACATTACAAATAGGGATATATGCTTTTGCTCGTAGGTAGTGTTTAACATTTAAGAAGGGCTAACTCAGTTGAGGACTCAACATAGTCCATTTGCCAATTTGGCCTTCCTAGAGTGAACTCCAGATTAAGCAATGTATTCGATGGTGACATAGAGCTAGAGTCCAACCTCTCCTTCGCGCTATCAGACACATTAACATGGGGGGCTTCAATATTGTGTCCGTCCTCCTATATTAAAAAAAAATGATAATTAAACATTATATTATTTTACAAAGAACTGAATATTTTACAAAAAGAAACAAAAATTCAACATGTTTGGTCTTGTTTTTGATGATACAAACATATATATATATATATATATATTCATATATATACCTTGGTATCCTTTGCCTTGAAATCAGAATATGTCAAAGCATTTTCATGACTTGATCTACTCCCACTGCTTGTCTCCATTCTGCTCACAAATTTATTGAGATAATCAAAATTAATATGTTAGGATTAAGAATGAAGACATTAGCACAAAGACAAACAAGAGAGGGAAAAAAATGCAAGGCTGTAGCAGTGCTAGGTAGTGGTTTTTTTGGTAGGTGGGTAGGGATCAATATTCTACGGGCAATTAGTTGTTTATAACTTGGCAAACACAGTACTGAGAGGTTTTAATTTATTTGGAATACTGAGTTGGAAATATAAAAAAAGAATTCTTGGAATCTCAAATTGAAAACCTATGTTAACAACGAGATAGAGACCAGAAAATTTGCGGACAAAACTTTAGTACGTTTCTTTAGGTTTTGTCCCTAAAGTTTCTCAATTAAATTTAATTATGCATTTGTATTTTGTATATATTGATCAGTGCCATCAATGTTATCATTTTCAATGATAATTGAATTCAAATATATGACATTTTTGTCAATGAAAACACATTTTTGAATTTGATCAAACAATGTAAAGTACAACACTAATGAAATTTAAGTATTATCATGGGACAATATAAAGGTTAATCCTTATTCATCTAGAGAATACAGCATTATTACAGAGAGATAACATCTTCCTTCCATGAGATCATGCTTAATTATTAACTGATGAATCCTAATACTACTAAATCATGAGTAAAAATGCATCTAATATCAAGGTTACTCCTCCTTCATCTTCAAAAGTTAACGCTGCATTAAAACACAAAGCACTAAAGCAGTCCTCCGTATGTACGTTTTTTGTCAGTGTCCACAGCCATGGTGAAATTAAGAAAATGGCAACCAAAGATGAAACTTTAATCAACTACTCGATCGGCAAAAAGGCAGCCTAGCTATTACAGAGGTACCCTTTGTGAGCTGTGAGTTAAGAAGCAACCGTAATGTATTCTTTAGATTACAACAGCATTGAGATTTGAACCAAACCCTTGACTTCAAGGACACATTGGGATCAATAATTTCAAAATCTAACGGATATGGGATGTGGGACTTGTTAATAAGGGCAAACATTAAAATCACCCTCACTATTCCGATTGAAACCCTAGGCTTTGTTCACCAAAATCTATGACTTGAGACTCTCACTAATAAATCCTCATTATCTACACCATCAACAAAGACAGACACCTTGTTGGACCAAAAAAGCCCTTCCCCTAGGCGTTTGTGAGTATTCATGCATGTATATGCTTGCACAAAAAAAAAATGTTTGCAAAAAATTAATGACCTATTAACACTAGTATTAACAGTATTATTCACTATTCAAAGAGGTGAAGTTGCATGTTATAAGAGCAAGCATAGGCATTCACCTTTGGGTTTTTTCTAGTGTTGTGATTGGACTAGCCTTCTCACAAGGTAAGACTCCTTCCACATTAACAAGTCCTGGCCTTTGTTTCAATCCAATATCTGTCTGCCCCAGACCTGCAATATCCATCATAGATATAGAGCAATTGCTCTAGCTTTATCAGACACTGATCCAATAATTCACATGGGACTAAGGTCAGTCCTAGCCCAACTCACAGTGAATCAAATGATAGAGTTTCTGTCGCACTTGGATATATAATATCCAAGCTAGCTCAACAACAAAGAGAATAACAGGAAGAGAAATAATGCTTGGTGGGGGTCCTTAGGTGTAGGGAAAATCCAATTACCTGATCCTTTGTCAGTGCTCTTCACTGTTCTATACATCTGCATGAACACCATGGAGAAAAAAATGAGACAATAGTCCACATTGCTAAGATTACCCTCTAGATGCCCTTTTGTCCTTACCCTTTGTTTACACATCCCTCACTACAAATGGATCTTTTCAACTTCAATATAGAAGAATATGTATGATAACTAAAGGGTGAAAAACAAATCTGTGTTCAAAGAAAGGGTGATTTAACAGTACATTAACCCCCACCTGCAAATGACTCTTCACGTGAGCTAGGGTTAGATCCTTCACATTCATCAACTCTAACACAGACTTTGGTGTTGCTCCTGTTAGCAAGGGGAAAAAACAAAAAAAGTGAGCTTGCTAAAATGTAAAACAAAAGATGTATAATCAACACTTTTGTGCTACATAAGGAAAAAAAAATCCTCCTAATATTCATGAGAGATAGAATAAATAGGTCCAAAAGCTATTCACCAAGAACTTGTAACTTAGTGACATTCTCCAATTCTTCTTATAAGAAGAACAGAGGTTCAAATTGCCCTCCCCACTTGTTAAAAGCAAAATAAATAAATAAACATAAGAGTCTTGGACTTGGTCTATATTATTACTTTCATGGCCGCCGAGAAGTTCTACTGCGTGAACAAAATGGGCATGGAGGGTCGTAGTCCATCTCATTCTTGGAGCTCTGACACTTCTTTTCACACCACTAATCAATCTTGCATTTCTCTTGAACTCTCGGCCGTAGATTTGAGGTTGATGATTGTGGTGATGATGGTGCTGGTGTTGGTGATGGTGATGTTGATGATAGTTTCTTGGTAGTTGTAGAGACGGGGGACTCAAATCTGACATTTCAAACCCTAAGCTTAACGTGGGCTCAGTAAGACCAAGATTATAAGCCCCAGCTGGGTAGAAGCCGCCATTTTCATGGCTTAAATCGCTTCCACTGCTTCCAGAATCAGTGGCTGAGCTGTTATCACTGTGGAGTACTGCTTTTCTTGTTATCAATCCATCATAGCTCACCTCCTTAGCTTCAAAATCTGCTGAAACTGAAGGTGGGCTGATCTGTAAGGAAAGGTCAGGCAAGGGTGATGGAGTAGTACTGCTAGTAGTTCTCATTATAGGGTTTGAGCTAAGAAACATGAGGGCTGTGGTGGAGATCTAATAGCTTAATCAAAAGACCTACCTGGGGTTCTTAAATAAACAAGGAAATGAGAGATCAAAGGAACAAATAAGGAAAAGCAAGAATTGGGATGAGAGAGAGGTGAAAAAGAAGGGTGTGAGTTGTGATTATATCATGAGTGCCTCATGATTTGCATTGGTATTAAGAGAGAGAAGAGGAGGCTAATAAGATAGGCTTTTCAGTAGGATCCTATATAGTAGGGTTGATGGAATAGCAAAAGATATAGAGAGGTTAATAAGAAGAAAAAAAAAAAAAAGCAGAAACTTCTAGTCAGATTAAAAATGCAGGAAAAAGAAAGAAAGAAAGCAGAGTTTTTTTTTTGGGGGGGATGAAGGCTTGAAGGAAAAGTTTGTGAAAAGGGTAAGTTGTGTATTTATGGGTGCAGAGGGATCAGAGACCTTTCCACAAAGACTCTACACGGTAACAGAGAGAGAGAGGTCCGTTTTAATAACTACGGAATGATAAAGGAGGACCAGAAATATAATGGTGGTTTCTGAGGGGGAATGGTTGGAATTCGAGAAAACAAAAGGGGTACTGTTCTAGGGAATAATGGAATGGGAATTGAGTCACAGTCTTTCTCTCTCTCTCTACATTGATGGATCGCGACCCATTTAAATTCTCCTACTCTTTTTGTATCTATCAGATTCTATTTTTATTGTTTATTTCTTATAAGCTTGTCTTGATTTGGTATATTCTCTTCTTTTTTTTTTTTTTTTTCATTCACGAGGATTGACTGGCAGGCTAAAATATCCCTGTTCAAAGTTTGCCCTTATTTAGTTTTTGTTCTTGTGGACGTGGCATGAATGATTGTGAAATTTTTAAGGATTTTTTGTTCTATGGCTTGTTTGGGAATATAAGCTTAAGAAACAATGTTTTGGACATTATGATGAGTTTGTGACTATAGTTACACTTTCAAATAGCAAGTAGGAACAAGCCCCCACCACTCAAGAAAATTTATAAAAATGGTTGAAAAAGATTAAGAACTTAAATATCGATTTTGTGGATAAATTATTTAAATGTGACATATATATGACCACTAATGATTTTGTTTAAAATCTAAATTCGGAAAACGAACTTGGTATCATTTTTTTATTATTTTGAATTATTCTAGTTAAACAAAAGACCATTATATGTGTGATTTTTTTTTTTTTTTTTTTTTTTTGGGGTCTTGAGGTATAATGTAAATGACTATATGTATCATATTATTATTAATAAACCCTTAATAATTTCCTAATGGATCACCAGAAAAAGAGCCCTCCATATCTTGGGATTCAGTCCAACCCTATAACTCAAGCTAAACCGACCATTGCCAGCCCTAGCTAGGCTATATAGTTTCTCTCCATTGACATGAACAGAAGCCAGTGTTAACTGGTCTAAAGTCTTTGGTGCACGAAGCAAATTGCCAATAAATATCGAGCTGTACACGTGCGAACCTTATTTAACAAAAAGAAAATCAGCGAAATAAAAATGGTCTCGTGAGAAATAAGGAGAGGAAGGAATATATATATATATATATATATATATATATATATAGGAAAATGTTAAATATGGACTAATAGAAAAGAAGTAGTGTCAGAGCAGCAGGGGTGTCCGGCGACACCAGGGTCGCAGCCTCACATGCCATTCTCGATGACCCACTTCTCCTTTTAATGTTTAGACATACGCGTTTTCCTACTCTCGTGCCACCCTATTGAGTGTTTACTGTGTTTAGTCTACTAGTCTCTTACCATCACCCCCTACCACTCAACCTACTGTCAAAGTCTTCAATAATAATTGAAAGCCAAAAAAAGGTTTGCTTTCTTCTTTCATTTTTTTACTTGAAAAACTGGAATAAGAGTGGTTACAAGTAAAACTTTGTTTTTAAGTATGAGATCCCTTGATATGCGTGTTTCTTATTTGAATAAATCCATTGGTATCTCATTGATCACTAATATAACAATAAATAAATAAAAAATGAATAGTTTTAGGGAAGTACTTATATACTAAATTTTATAATTGGTTGATTTGTGCACACGTAGTGTACACTTTTTTGCTCACTATTGATTATATAAATCTATCACTTCTTATTAACCACTCACAATTGTACAAGTTAACAAGTTGTGACAAATGGTTGTGTTCGCAAATAGATTGATCAAAATTTTATGTGCAACCCTGTAAAAAATGTACAACTTTGTTAAAGATGGAAGACAAGCCTTCCATTAACTACTTTTACAACTTATCATATAAATTCTTTGATTGTTGTATTTCATATGATAATATCATTATTAGAAATAGATCAGTTTCATTGTTCAAATTAAATTTATAAATATATAGTGACACATTACTTAGAATTTTGAAATACATGACACTGCACAAATGGTTAAAAATGTAGAAAATAAACTCTCAATATGAAACTAAAAATAGAGAATCTTGCTCCAAGTTGAGTGTATAAGGTAAATGCCACAATTGAGCTTTAACATAATGGCATAAAAACCCAACCCCAAAAATCATGTATAGTTGGCGCGTGAGGTAGAATGATGGTGAAACATGCTGGCGGGTATAGTAGTAGAGTGAAGTATAAAAACTTCTAAAGGTTTCAATTCAAAGGCTAGCTAGTGTTTGTCTAATCTATAATCAATCTCTCTCTCTCTCTCTTTCTTCCCCAATATTCCCTCTTCCATGTCCAATTATTCCTTTGGCTACATCCATCTGTCGAGCCCCACCCGCGCGTGCATGGGAACTCACGAAGCGATCGAAAGACCATATTCCACGGCGTCAACATGGGGTTCCCATCACGTGACTTATGGACGTGACCTTGTCTAGGTGATAGGCTCTTCTTTGTTCTCTTCCTTTGTTTCTTACCTATTCTCTCCATCTCTCCCGTTTAATATGCTGCATATTCTGTGTTTTGTTTACTTGTATATCTTATACATATATGCTCGAAAACCCATGCTCCTTTTGCCTAAACTTTTTATTCCATTTGTTTATATTTGCTGATTACAGTAACAACAAGATGACTAGAAAACGTTAATCATTTGTTAATACTTTCCGAAGCTGCGGTCAGCGCCTGATGCGCTCTAGATTCTCCGGGAAATGAAACTTTTCTAACTTTTTCTATTACTACTATAATACTAAATTATTAGTGCTATTTAATTCTCTCTCTCTCTCTCTCTCTCTCTCTCTCTCTCTTTCTCTGTGTATCACTCTTTTTTTCTTTGGTTGGATTGTTGAATACTAATAAAGTTTTGCAAGTGTGGGCATTATCCGGTCAACATGTCCCTGTATGGTTCGCTACTTGCAAAAGTTGTCAAAACTCTAGGGCTATATTCCATTATTCCATGTGTTTGTCCTATAAGACCATTTCCCAGTTCCTACTCTCTTTCCTATTTTGGATCTTATATACCCATTAGTTTTTTCTTCCTCTTTCATTTTCTGACAACAAGGACCTCGATCCTTTGGTTTCTCATTGAAGCTATCTATTGCGTGTTATTGTCATTAGGAATCTTTATTTTCTTAATTCTTAACTCAGTACATATATTTACATATACCTTAATCACCGTTTGCTTTTTTCTTCAAATTTGAGATGTGATACACATGCCAAAGATCTCTTCATCACCTAACCACACTCTTGACTATATTTCAAAAGGGTAAATTCGGATTTGATTTATCAATGGGAGAATTCCATGGTACATATATACTTTTTTTTAACGTATTATACATACCTAATTAACCTAAATCATCAGATAAGATATTGTCTTATTTCATATTTGAACTTGATTATGTAATGTACACATGGTAATAATAGCATTACAATTTTTTTTTTTTTTTTGTTAATATGAGTGTTCAGAACTCTTCAAACTCCTAGCTATATATTCTTCAGAGTGTGTATAATTTTCTTGTCCCACACATATCAGGTAATTAAAAAAGAAGAAACTCATAGTGTGCTACAAGACTTGAACCTAGTATCTCATGGATTAATACATGACGTGCACTAGACCAACCCCTTGAATATTGACATGTCAAAATTATTGATAATGTAGTAAAACTATGTGTACATCATGTGAGTAAATTTATTAACCTTCAACAAAAATTCTAATAGAAGTTTTGATTTGTCATAAATCTAAAATTCAAAAGGCTAATTGCTCAAGTCGAATGTGCAAGAATCAGATTGACAATCATGTCAAAGTTCATGCATGGGTGGTACTATTTATCAAAATTTTCCAACAAAGGCATTCATGATTCAAATCCCCCCTCCCCTCACTATCAAATTTGTAAAAAATTAAAAATCTCTTATCCTTGCATTCATTCCTAGTTTAGTTTAGCTAACACAAGAATAGACATATTCAGTGTTGTAAATCACCTAATTAATTAGTTGTACTATTGTAGTGTTAGATTAGACTCCTCCATCTTAATAATAAAGTACTTAAGGAGAGTGGAGTTGCCAATATCTTTAATATTTAAACAAACATTAGATAGCACAACTTTAGTATATATTGAAATTATTAATGATGTGGTAAAAATCATAAGTTAATTGTGAATTCCATAATAAGAGAAATCGTTTCAAACCTCTTTTTTTTATGCAAGATTTTCTTTTCTGCCTGTCCTCTCTTTTTAAATTGGAACGTGGCTTTGATTAATTTCTTACAAAAGAAATATTAAAATGGAGCTCAAAAGAAAAAATTAGACCAAAAAAAAGAACAGAAAAATTGGGAAGAAATGGAAATGTACTGAGGTTGAAAATGAAGGTTCAACACCCAAAAAAAAAAAATGAAGGAAGAGAGAAATACGAGGATGCGCATAAATTAAAAAAGGAAAAGGAAAAAAAATGAAGATTTAAATTCCTTGTGGTAGTGGATAAGACAAAATGAAGTTGGAGAAAGGGAAATGAGGACTTCATAATTAAATCTTGGTGTTCCCAATCTAAGAAAGTCAATGATCCTAATAGAATATATTTATTTATTTATTTTGAGAAATATTTAATTTATTGAAAACTTGACAAAATCAAAATCATTTATTTCACATATAATATAAGTTCGCTTTTAGTTTTCATTTTGACATTTTATTTATTTATTAATTGCCTCAAAGATGTAAGTTTTATCCAAATTATGTGAATAGGAATAGATGATTTCAAATCACAAGATTTTAAAATTTCCCACGTTTTACTAAAAGAACCCCATCCATCCATACTTAAATCTGCAAGACTTATTAATAAAATCTGAAGGTTTTACTCCTAGTTTGAATTCTTTCATGTAAGAAAACATATAATTTCTTAAATTAAATTAAACTAGTTACTCATTTTTTATGCATATATATCCTTGTGATGAGTGAGTGGAAAAGCAAAAACTAAAAAGACACTAGTTTGCTGATACATGACCATAGGCAAAGTTTTTTTTTTTTTTTTTTTTCCTTTCTTTCTTGGCCTTATAGCTAATCGGAAGAATATTAGCTTCTTCATGGTTATTCGTGAGATTAGGATACAGCCATACAAGCATGTGTTGCTTTGAAATTCGAAACTCACCTTCTCCACCCTCATCACCCTCTTCCTTTGAGTATCAATAAAAAGACAAAAAAATGAAAGAAAGTAAGGTATCACCGAAATCAACGCCGTTTAGGCTCAAGTGCACCGCGACATTACATCATTTATATTCTACTGGGAATAAATTTTGGTCACTATTCCCAGGCAAAATTTCGTCATGTCTTGTGTAGTATGTATTGACTATTTTTATTTTCTCAAGACCCTATAATAAATAATGGTCCTGAGATTTGAGAGCAATGTAAGACCAAGGCCTGATGATAGTGATTTGCTAACAATCATATTGTGATAATAATGAATTCATGTGGAAAAAAACATGGATACATAGTACTAACTTCAAAAATTTCAACAGCTTTAGAAAGAAGTCCATCACTTTTATTTTGGAGAAACGTAGTTGACAGCAACATTTCATCAATAAAGAAGTGGGTTCACTGCTTCACAGTTCACCCACACACCACCAGTGCCCACCTAGCTCAGCAGCTGGAGCAAGCTTGCAAAGTGGCTATACTGAAACCAATAAATATAGGAAGATATATACAACAAGAATTATTAATTTGCATGATTACTAACATGTCCTATTGTTTTTTTAAAGATAATTACAACATGCTGCTATCTTTGCAGCTCAAACTCTTTTCCCCTTAGACCCACAAGCACTTTGTGCATGGGAAGGCGTCAATTCAACTACAAGGCATTTGGCAACATATCCTATTATAATTGGCATATAATAAAACTAATATTAATGATGAAAAATAGGAGAGTGACGCTAGTCGATCTTATCATTCATTAATACCTTAGTAAGTTGTGAAAAAAGTTACGTTCATTAACACTTTGGTGCATAATAAATTATGTTTCTCGCTATATTTAATTGAAAAAAAATAAGTGTTTTTTAATTAGCTCTTTACTAAGAATTAGTAAAACTGTACCCAATTTTTATTTTATTTTATGAAACAGTAATTTACTTAACAGTGAAATAAATAGTACAATCAGTACAAGACCAATGGTCACATTCCTAACTAATACAAATTCCTTGTCCCACTACAAGGCAATCAGCAAAATAACTATTAAAAAAAAAGGCTAATTCTAACTGATATAGGTCAGATCATAAGCAAAGTAGCAAACTTCGCATAATTAATTTTTGATTTAGAAACAAATCTCAAAGCTTGTCACTTTCAAGATTCAACGTTTTTCTACTGTCGGACACCACTTGAAATAGACATCCTATTCGGCAAAACCCCTTTGCCATTTGCTTTTCGTCAATTAATATAACGCCCACATGGGTAGGGAATTCATAAAATATAAACTAAAATTAAATTATATAATGTTCTCAGGCTGACTTTTGGCAATTTGTTTATTCCTTTTTTTTTTCTTGTGCTATATACAAATAATTTTGAGGATTTAGAAACTAAAAAAATATTTTGAGGAGTACAACACAAGTTGAAAACAAAATTTAAATGTGCATAGACACAAATAGCGTACTAAAGAAGTCTTGGACTTTTATGTATCCTTATTATTAGTAGGAAGAAGAATGTTCTAGTTGCAAATTAAGGTGAGGTCCACGTAAGATCAATATAGCTTGTCACAGACTTTATTCTTTTATTTTGAACAAAATAGGGCTAGGGCAATAACGGTTGAATCTGGCTAATGGTAGTGACAGTCCGGCGAGCGCAATACGAATCTAGGTCATTTGGCAACAAGGAGAGGTAGAGATCTATTAGACTTGGACAGAGATATTGTCGGAAATAGGAATTTTCAAAAAAATAGGTTCGACGAGACGAGTGTGTCAAACCCTATGTAGAAACTTGACACATAGAGATCTAGAAGGGTGTTTCGTACATGCACTTAAAACGGAAAACATGTGTTTGAAAAGATGTGTGAAAATACGTGTAGGTGAAAAAGTGTATGAAAATACGTGTAATGCTGTTTAAAAACTGAAAATATGTGTTTGAGTTGTGATACCAAATGGTGTTTAGAAACTTGACACATAGAGATCTAGAAGGGTGTTTCGTACATGCACTTAAAACTAAAAACATGTGTTTGAAAACATGTGTGAAAACACGTGTGAGTGAAAAAGTATATAGAAATACGTGTAATGCTGTTTAAAAACTGAAAATATATGTTTGAGTTATGATACCAAATGGGCCTAGCCAAGGTTACATAAAACTTGAATTTTATGTATCCTTCTTATTTGTTGGAAGAAGAATGTTTTAATTTTTATTAAAATTGTTAATATTATTATCATTTTAGTTACTAATATCTTATATATTATTGGAAAAAATTAAATAATTTATTAAAAATGAAAAGTTTCATGAATTACTTAATATTTAATTTAATTAATTATTCAATTACTTTAATTTTCTTAAAATTTTTCATTTTCATTTTTATAATGTAAGGTTGCTAATATAGGCATAGAACATCCAAAATAATGTCACTCTGGCCAAGACATACCTTTATTTTGTTTTAACTTATAGTATTTTGACTTTTATCCTAAGGATTTTCATTCATTTTTGTAAAAATTCATAATAAGGATATGACTATATTTATATTAAGGATTGTGAGTTAGCAAAGAAGTTGACATCTTGCCAGCACATTGCCATAATTTTTAAAATAGTTATAGATTGACACCAAGATGCTAATTAGGCTCATTAATCTCTTCACTGCCATAATTGTCAGTATCGTACGATACGCGATACATATCATATGATATATATCGTATCGTGTGTAAAAAGTTTCGTATCATATCGGCGTATCGTAAGTGTTCATAAATCGTATGATACAGTGTATGTATCATATGAATCGTATCATATCGTAAAATCGTACGTGTCGTATGATACATACACAAATGCTTTAAAATGAGATTTTTTTTGTTAAAATTTGTACTTTTATTTGAATCTAACAAGTTATTAGACTTGTTTTTATCATAAACTTATTAGTTTACTTAATTTAGCCAACTAAAATAACATCTTCATAAGCTTTTTTCCCTCTCTCTTCTACAGTTGGACTACACAGTATACATTTACTCTTTACTTTAATATTTACAAATTTATTTTATATACTATGAATAAAATATTAATTGACAACATAAATTTTATTTTTATCATTATTGTTATAAGTCCAAGAAACTAGAATGTCAAAAAAAGTTTTATAAAAAAATTTTTAAAATAAAAAGAACAAGAAGAGATAGTAAATGTTAA
This sequence comes from Lithocarpus polystachyus, assembly GCA_033629205.1. NCBI lineage: Eukaryota > Viridiplantae > Streptophyta > Magnoliopsida > Fagales > Fagaceae > Lithocarpus > Lithocarpus polystachyus. The sequence continues at coordinate 6,869,882 of CM066163.1, read as the reverse complement.
TAACGAATGATGATGAAGAAAATTTTAATGAAGAAATAAGTTTGCAAAATTATAAACATATGATGACAAAATTGACTTAGATGAGGTTGATTAGGCAATATGATGAAAATAAATTATTATTTTTGGGTCATTTGCAATATATTATCACTTTTGAATTTAAGTAATTTGAATGTGTATGTTATAAATACATGCTAGTTTAATTTATTTAGTTAGCTTATTAAATATTATTACATAATTGATGAAAAAATTGGTCATTAGTTGAATATATTCAAAATTTATAATGAATATACCTTTTATATATATATATATATATATATATATATATTTATGATTTTTTATAGATTTATTAAGTATTTGTGTATCTTACGATACACGATACGATATGATACACGATACAAAAAAATTAAAAATCGATTCACGATACAATTCACGTTTTGACAACTATGTTCACCGCATGAAACTAGTAGACCTTGCTAAGAGCCTTATTACTCAACCGGTATCTCATGGTTTTCTAATGAAGACGTTTATAGTTCAAATCCTCACCTCCAATTATTGAAATCATTAGCTCTTAGGTGGGGCTAAGGTCAAATTATTGGCTCAAGCTCAATCAACCTGAGGGAGTGCTGCTAAGATACTTATAATTTGATTTTCAACGTGCAAGGGAATTATTATAGTCAATTCCAAATAAGATCACCCAATGTTGGGGCCAATTGCCTCCCCCTAGCCCCACCAAAAATACCCCACCCCCATTTTCATTTTGAAATAGTTTCTTTTTATATATACGTTTATTTATTTTCTTGTTTATATATATATATAAAGAAATATTAAAAAAATATTCTTATTTTATCAATTTTTTTTAATGTTCCAAAGTTATAAAAGAAAAATAAGAATTTAAAAAAATTAAAATGAAGTAACGTTTTAAATGAGAGAAAATAAACTTATACCTTAAAAAAGTGTTAAAACTTGATTTCTTTATGTAATAAATTATTAATTTCACAAAATGAGCGTATAAATAATAAAATTTAGAGATAATTATAAAGTAAACACCATTAATTTGATATTGTTTTTAAGCTAAAAAGTAAAAACCTAAATTTTTCGATACACAAATACATGCTATATGGCTTAAAATTGTTAATTAAATCATTTTATGAGTTTAACAAAAATGAAATAAGTTGTACTTGGCTTTATCTAATTTCTAAAAAATCATTACATAATAATTAAAGGTGAAATTATAAGAATGAAAAATTGAAATGTAACTTATTCATATATAAAACTCTAACAGATAAATACAATATAATAAATATTCTATCTATTTATGGGTTTTAAGATTAAAACACTATATAATATTCACACCAATAAAAATTGAATTTTCAGATTAGTCTTACGTACTATATATAATACGTAAGACTAATTTGAAAAGTCAAATTTTATATTTGTATAGACACATGAATGTTAATCATTTTATGAGTTTAAGAAAAATGAGATAGCTTATACTTGAGTTTTATCTAATTTTTGAAAATTATTATATGATAACTATAAATAAATTATTAATTTAAATGAAAAAATGATAAAGTTTTCCTCCAAACTGATTTGGAGAAATCTTTTCTGACCAATACATGGTGATTCATAAAATCATCTCTGCATATTAAATCACTTATAAAGTTACTAAAAATATACATGAATGATCATTTGAATCGCTACGTAATAGATTAAAAAATTTTACTCTAAATTAACTAGTTTGAAAGTAAACCATATCTATATGAAAATATTATTGAGCAACTTGTTTATATATACTGAATATATTATCTATTTTTGAGTTTTCTAATATTGAAGCTCTATATGGTATTGACATAGTATAATTTTATTCTCCAATTGATCTCAGTATTTTATCATTAAAGTGTATGCATTGTGGGTTTGCATAATGTGTCTCTACATGTGTCTAAGTATATGAACACGTGTTACGTGTATGTTACCTACAAATTTTAACACTTAAATCAAAATTTGACTAAGCCGCTAAGGTGTCCCCATCTGCCCCTCTTTCTCCTAGGGGTAAAAAAGTGAGCCAGAAGATTACCAATTGCCATTGACCAAGGCTTGTCAAAAAGTCCCAAAAAATTTCACAGAAGGCCCACAAGATTGGCACATAATTCTTTCTACATTAATGGAGACTTGAAATCTATATATCACCATCCTTTCATGCGAGTAATAAAGCACGAGTCGGTAACTTTTCAACAATTTCAAGCCTTTGTCGTTCGTATTTCGGTTTCAATCACAGTCACAATGGAATTTAGGTGCCATGAAGCTGATAGATGAATTTGTAACATATCAACCAAAGTAGTCCTATCTCTTTTTCTCTCTACCATAGCATTCATGTTTTCCAAACCTTTTCTTTTATATTTTCTTTTGGGTATTTTTATTTTCTTTGGAATCTAAAGAATATGGTACAGAATTATTCTTATCTCTTAGGAACTGAAAGTAAAGAGCTCTAGGAATAATTTTTGGACTGGGGGATGAGATCATATTCATGAGAATGAACAGACAGAGAGGGTGGACAAGGCCTAATATTCTAAACCAGGTCTGTGAAAACGTTTTCCAATAGGACAAAGAACAAAATGGTATATATGTTTAGGCCTGGGAATTGCATAAAATGCTTTGAGTTTGAGGTCCTCTTCTTCTTTCATTTTTTTATTTGTTGCTGTATAGCAAGGTTGGACTATTTCTTTGTCAAGGGACCCACAGAGAGGCAGATCATCATGTGGGTGTAGCCAGAAACCAGTTCTTGTTGGATTTTTCAGAATGGCCACTGAAATCTGGCCCGTTCATATTTGGTCTCCAGAGCTGCCCACCTGACCCAGTTGCCAATTATCATCGATGCATTGTACATGAGAAAGATAGAAAGGTGAAAACTTTATCACCATGGAGGCGGTGAGGGTTTTACCAATATATTTTTTAGCTGTGGTATCTCTATATATTTTGTCGTATTAAATTGTTATTCATGTTTAAATTCTTATAACTTAACTAGCCGGCACCTCCTAATCATCTCAAGACATTTACCATTCAAAATATAATTTATTATTCTTGTGAGAATTTGTACTTAGAACATCATTTTTATATATGTCATGAAGTTAACAATTATGAAAAAAAAGTTTAAAAAAATTGGTTTTGTTAGATTTATTGTTAATTGTCATGTTTATCAGTTTATCTTAAAAAAGTACTCAACAAATTCTTTAAAGGAAATAAAAAAGGTTCTCAATGAAGCATTTCGATCATTTTCTTTCTTTTTCACTCCAACCCTTTCGTTTTCCTTCAATTTTCTTACCATTTCCTTAAGCTCCAAACCTGGCAATATATGTCAATGATCTTCTGGTAGTCCAATACTTTATTAGGTACACCAATTACAGAGTGTTGTAGATAGCTTTTTCGTTCGAAAAATTTGTTGCTTATGGTAATTATAGAATCCCATCCCCATCGCTTTCGTACTCACATCCCCTCCTACTTTTCTTTTTTCCTTACAAATTTTTTTATTTTTTATTTTTCCTTTCCTTTTCTATTGCCTGGGGAAAGTGCCTTTAAAATACTCGTGAAATTGTCTCTCTATCATTTTCCCACTGTCGTTGCATGGACCACACGAGGTACAGTTTTTATATGTTTAAAAAAATTTATTTGGTGCATTGCCTATGTTTTTCATTTCCTCCATTTGAATCATTCTAACAGTGCCATAAATAAATAATGCCACTTTCATATGCTGTCAATTGTCTTGCTCCTCATCAATAATATATAAGAAGAAAAAAAACTAAACCTTAAAATTGTCAACATCAAACAAACTAATTCCCCAGGATGTCTGTGGGTTTGAAATTTGAACTTGGTACCATATAAATTCACTGATAACTATACAATTAAGCATTATGTTTAAATTATTCAGACACTTCTAGTAGCAATGTTCTAGTTCTAACATCTGCAAATAAATATTATTCTTGAAATAAATACATTTGAAAAGAACAAAAATTGTTGTTAACGTTCTAATTGTGTGCCAACAATAATGAAAATGACATAAAGAGTTGAAAATAGGCACACACAAAAAAAAAAAAAGACGTCGTTTCTATTTGCCGTTGGATGCAGGGGTGGAGCCGGAGGCGGGCGAGGGGGGGCACCTGCCCCCCTGACTCTCCTAAAATGTCTATTATATATATGCTTTATGTAAAGTGAGTTAGCTTCTGACATAGAATAGAAAAACAAGAAAACAGTTTTTCTAACAAACAGTACAGTTACATCACATGAAATAAATAATAAAATAACAAATCTTCCAATTGAGAAAGTCTAGAGACACAATAAAATCTCATAATATTTTCACAATATTATTGTTTTTTGTTGAGATGAATCTCAAAATAATTTATTTATTTATTTATTTATTTTATTCTAGCCAATAATGTACTAATACCTTAATTAATTGTAAAAATATTGTGAGATTTTGTGATGTTACGAAAATAATTCGTTCTACTTTAAACAATCTGACACAATAAATGCCACCAAACTAAACTTATTAAAGCTGTTTACACTTTTGACCAATATTAACTCTTTTTATCTTTTTCTTTTTTCACTTACATAAATTTCCTTCTTTTCTCGTTTGAAGCTCTGCCCATGGAGCTCTAATAACACATCTCTAATTACACATAATAATAATAATAATAATAATAATAATAATGTCTTGTATGGTACTAAAGCATTAAAATGTCCATTACTTTTTTCTCCTTCATCTCTTGCACCTTCATAGTTTCAAAAGTTGAGTTTCTACCATAAATCCAAAAGTTTAAATAATTAAAAGAATAGAGAAAAGTTAAAATTTATTTTCTCAATTTATTTTGAGGAATCAAATTAGATCTCTAAACTTTATGTATAACGATTAATCTCTTACTTTGATGATTGATTGTCAATAACTATGAATTAGTTGTTTTACCATTGTTTATTTATTTTACAATTTTTTTAAATTTTAATAGGCCTTGTATGACAATTATTGTTTGTTTATAATTTTATTATTAATATCAATTAATAATTTTAGGTCATATTGTTATTATTGTCTTTAATTTTGCCCCCCCTAAACTAAAATCCTGGCTCCGCCATTGCTTGGACGTGACTTTGCAAGAACACTATCCTAGAATTAAGAGTTAAACAAAGTAGAATAATGTTTTTGAAGAAGCAAAACAAGCTAAAAATATGGTTATCTTGTTGTTGTACTTGTTGAAATATCACACCCATTTGGATTCTCTGTGATATGGTCAATGCAAGGAATGTATTTTTTTTTTTTTTTTTTTACCTGTCATTTCAATTGGGGGGAGATTAATAATTAGAAAATACAACTAGAATAGTAGAATCTCTCAAAATGGGAAATAGAAGACACATGACTATCAGATTCTTAAGTACTCCACCCATATAAAAAGAAAATGAAATAATAAAAAGTCAGATCAAGTAGAATTCATCCAAATGTAGCCTGGAAGGAGTGTCACAGGGTCACAGGCACAACAGCACTCCAGCCAAAATAGAATAAAGAGAGATCATGTGAGGCCAGGGAGAATAGATCACTGGTCAATGAAAGCAATGATTTAAACAAAGATGGAGAACTTGGGGCACATAAGATGGTCCAGGAATATAATTGCTGGTGATTTTGAGTGCGAAATTGGTCATATCATTGCTGCACAGATGGCTAACCTATTGCAAATGGTATAAAAACAAAAGTCCCTAGCTTAGATTCTATTAATTATCTCATACACATTTTGAATATATGCACTTCACATGTGAAAAAGGAGGATTCTGATATATGAAATACATCCACATTTAAAACACACATCCTCCAATTTTATTTTTCTTGCTTTTGTTCAAAGATAGAGTTATGTGGTACTGATAATCCTTCTCTGTTCATAAGAAAAAATTTAAGATCAATCACAAACTTTTGTGTCACAACTTTGATATGACAGATAATAAGCAGTGAGTCAATCTGCCACGTAGAATAAATAAGAAAAATGGTGTGATAAAAGTTATGAATCTTATGATCCTAAAATAACTCATTCATAAATCTGCCAACTTGGATGGACGGAGTTCGATCTAAGTGTTTGATGGATAGCAATGTAGAATGCTTGTGTGTGTATTTCTGACTGGTCAAGTTTGGAATTTTATACCAGGCCATTATCAAAGAAAAGTCCTAGTATTTTTTGATTGGGTTCCTCTTTTTGGGTCCAACCCAAGCCTTTTCAATCGGTCTCTTTCGACACCAATTATTCTAACCCAGTCACCAATCATCATGTACAAATTCCCTATTTCAATTTTTGGCTAAGGCCCAAATCTAAACTAGAGGCCATACCTTTGTTTACGATGGGCCTATACTGGCCTCAACTGATTTACTATTGGACTAAATTCAAAATCATCAACCAGGATGACCTCACTAACACACAACAGGCTTGTTTTGGTAGCCCATGGCTATTGGTCTAGTGATTCTCGATGGCTCATAAGAATTTTGATACCACTACTTTAATTCCTCTCTTAAATATCTTTTTTTTTTTTTTAATGTTCATACATTTTCTCTTTTTACCCAGGTTTTCATCTCTTTCTTTTTTATTTAGTTCTTTCTCCCGCACTTGGGAAAACAACATCCTTTTTTTTTTTACTCTTTAAAAAAAGAAAGAAAAAAAAAACACTCATAGCAAAACAGTAGTTCTTTTTATTATACTCTCTTTAATTAAGGTGAAGAAAAAACAAAAGTCAATCTTTTTATAATTCGAAGGTTGGAGAAGGATATATAGAAATATTTAAATTATAATACTATTTACACAAAAACCAAAAAAAAAAAAAAAAAAAAGAAATCACTCGTAGCAAAACAATGCTATAGTAGTATAATAAGCGTCAATCAATGTTTTTTACTCCCTTTAAATAACTTATTAAAAATTAAAGAGAGGTCGATTCTCAACAAAAAAAAAATTAAAGAGAGATGATATGTTTTAATATTTTTATAACAAATTATAAGTAGTAAATTATTATTGGTTTTAATTTAAATTCACAATTTAAATTACTTTTTTGCTCACCTATAATAGCAAATGATAATTTGCCACTTAAAATTTGTTGTGAAAGTGTTATGAAAATGTTGTAGACATAACATTTCTCAAAATTAAAAAGTTGAGGTATAATTTTCAAGAGATTTTTTTAATTTAAATAATAACTTATTATTATGGAATTAAAATTTTCATTTTCATTTGTTTAAATGGAAAATTTTATATGAAAATAGTTTTTGCATTTTTACAATGTTTGGTAACATTAGAAAAAATGAGTAAAATGAAAACTATCTTCAATAAATATAAAAATACGACTTATCTATACTATTATTTAAGGTGAATTCCTCAATTTTGATGCCAAAAATACCCTTAAATTTATCAGTTTGTAAAGCTTAAATAGTAGGGTTAGACATATAAAATTACTAATTTAAAAGTCCTAAATTTTAGATAAATTTGAAAATAACATTGCCTGCAAAATAGGAACACTCCCACTAACCCACTTATTCTAACACCTGTTTCTAATATTTTATTTAAAAAAAAAAAAAACCCTCACACTCAGTAAAAAAAAAAAAAAACTAAATAGTTGTGTTTCAAATATTTTATTCTAAAAAAAGAAAAAAAAAAAAAAAAAACCACAGTTTCTTTAGCCTAAGGCTTAAGGCGGCGCCAACCCTAGGTTTGTAGAATACGTGCCTACTCCTTGGAGTGAGGCTGTAGTTTTTTTCTGGTTTCATGAACGGCAATATGTGGGATTTTTCCTTGTGATTCAGGCATGGATAACCTCTCGGCTTTGCGGGAGTCTTTTTCACTGACTGAGTCCGAAGGAAACATGTATCAAGTAGATGATGGAGGCCTTGATGGGAAGTTTCTTTTGGCGGCAAGGTTTTTTTACAAGTAGAGCATTGAACATAGAAGCCATAGCTCGAACTTTTAAATTACTTTGGCATGCAAAGAAGGGATTCGAAGTGCGTGACATAGGCAATCACCGAGTTTTATTCTTGTTCTCGGAGGAGTCAGATATAGACAAAGTTGTAGCAAGTGAGCCGTGGTCCTTTGACAAGTACTTGGTTACTCTAAAACGAATACGGAGACAAACGGAGATGAAGGGACTGGTTTTTGATAGTGCACACTTTTGGATACAGATTTATGATCTTCCTGTGGGAAGTTCGAATATGAGAGTGGTCCAAGATATTGTTTCCGCGGTAGGGGGAGTTGTACACAGTAGGGCAAAGCATGATGATTATAAAGGTGGCAATTTCATACGGGTTAGGGTGAAGGTTGATGTTACAAAACCTTTGAGTAGAGGCAGAAAAATAGGATTGTGCAATGGTGAGGAAAGTTGGGCGAGCTTCAAATATGAACGCTTGCCTAACCTTTGTTATTGGTGCAGTCGATTTACCCACCATGATAAGGAATGCTCTGTTTGGTTGAAAAGGAAAGGTAGTATGAAGGAGAGTGACCAACAATTCGGGTCGTGGTTGCGAGTGGTTGCTCCGTACCTGGCAAAAAAGACAACTATACAGGTTACCGGTTATGAAGAGGATGTGAGGGAGGATAACAGGGATGCATTGGGTCAGGTGAGGAGGGATGAAGGAGGGTCTGAAGCTCAGATTGATGAGCAAAACCACAGTGATCGGTCAGAACTTGAGGCGCAGCAAACAAGGGCAGTAATACATGCTGGTTTAGAGGATGTTGTGTTCGTTGAAAGAAGCACTTCGGTTTGTAGGATTTATGCGCAAGAAAGTGGGTTTATAAGCCAGGATTTTCAAGCTAAGTTGGATGAAATTGATGCTGACTTAAGGTGCTTTGAGACCTCAAAAGTTATCGGAGTGGATGAGTGGGATATTCGGGCTGGTCAGGATGGGATTTGGAAGGTGGCGCCTACTAAATTGGTGGGGAAATATAGCCTTTCCAAATCTGGCAAATTAGGTGTTTTGCCTTCAAATGGGATGGGATCGACCTCTTTGAGCGTCCAAGAGAGGATTCAAGTGAGGAACTGAAACTTGTGAGTGTTGGAAGGAAAAAACAGGTTATTGAGCTTAAGAATTTAATGGTAGAGGCTGATGTTCAGCCTCACCGACAGCCATGAAAACCTTAGCTTGGAATTGCGGGGGGCTTAGAAACCGGCATGCAGTTCAAGAGCTTGTCGACATTGTTTTGTTTGTTGCCAGGATGAAAGTTTAAGATTAAAGCATGATAGTAATTTTTTAAATTCCCTTGAATATGTTTAAATGCTCTTAATTGTTCTTACATGTTCTTCATATGTTCTTGGTTGTTCATCACATGTTCATGCATTACACTAGTTTTAATCTTAAATCCATATCAAAAATATGAAAAATATGTTTGTTTAATAATTTATTTTTCAAATCCTTGAATCTAAGATATCACCAGCCACACACATCCACAAGAATTTATTTTTCAATCCAAACGCAATGTTTAATAAATTGAATTAGGGTTTATCACATGCACACACATTAAATTCAACATGCAAATTGATTGATAACATAGTGGATGATGTGATATGATTGTTGGCCACCATAGTCTAGAAGACCGGTTTTACCGGGCAAGGTGGGTGCCTAACACCTTCCCACCTTGTAACATAGCCTCTGAGCTTAGATCAAGGGTTAGTAGCTCAAATGCTTATCCATATAATTTTCAATTTCTAGATTGTAACTAGGAAACAAAGTTATGTATTTTATCTTAAATTGTATCTAAGACCAAAGCCATGTAATTTCCTATGATCAATGTAAATTCAATTTCAAATTAATAAAATGAGGAATCATTTTTCACCTATGTTTGTTACTACAACAAAATTAAAAAGGTGTAAGAAACGGTTGAAATCTTGGAGTCTGGATCACTTTGGCAATGTTAAAAATCAGATAAAGCAAGTGAAGGAGCAATTGTGGCATGCTGAAGAGGTTTCGGCCAAATCTGGGGATCATGAGGTAATTCGATTAAAAAAAGAGTTGAATGTCTTACATGACAAAGAGGAGAAAATGTGGCAACAACGATCTAGGGTTTAGTGGTAGAAGAATGGGGACCAGAATACTAAGTTTTTTCATTGGACTGGTACTCAAAGGAAGAGGAAGAATTTTATTAAGGGGTTGCGTGATGTTAATGGGGTTTAGCAAGAGGATAAGGAGGTATTTTCTGCTCTTCTTAATGATTTTTATACTAATCTCTTTACTTTCTCAAATCCACAGGATTTAGATTGTGTGTTAGATGGGGTGAATGTTGTAGTAACTAAAACAATGAGAGGAGAACTTGATAGACCTTTCACAAGTGAGGAGGTGGGAGAAGCAATTAATGGGATGGCTCCACTTAAAGCCCCTGGTCCAGATGGTATGCCACCTTTATTTTTTCAAACTTACTGGACTGATATTGGTATAGATGTTTCTCAAGCTGTTCTATCTTGTTTAAATTCAAGGTCTATCCTTAGGTCTATAAAGCATACCTTTATTGCTTTGATCCCTAAAGTCCATAATCCTGAAAGGGTTTCTGATTTTCAATCTATAAGTCTTTGCAATGTGATTTATAAGATTATTAGTAAGGCAATTGCAAATCGTCTCAAGTCTATGCTTAATTCTATTATTTCTGAGACCTAGAGTGCTTTTATTGCTGATAAATTGATTACTGATAATATTTAGTTGTACAGGCAAGAAAGGTTTTATGGCTATGAAATTGGATATGAGCAAGGCTTATGATAGGGTGGAGTGGGTTTTTCTTGACAAAATTCTCCTCAAGATGGGTTTCTTGGATACATGGGTGGCTTTGATTATGGAGTGTATTACTACTGTGTCATATTCTATTCTTGTGAATGGTGAACCAAATGGTGTAATAGTTCCTTCTCGTGGCTTAAGACAAGGGAATCCTCTTCCCCCTTATTTGTTGCTCTTTTGTGCTGAAGGGTTGAATGCTCTCTTACAAAATGCTACAGCTGAAGGAGTGATTCATGGTTTCTCTATTTGTAGAAATTGGCCTAAACTAACTCACCTGTTTTTTGCAAACGATTGCTTAATTTTTTGTCAATCTACTCTTGAGGAGTATAATAAAATTCAATAGTTGCTTGCCCTTTACAAGACTGCTTCAAGTCAAATGATCAATAAGGAGAAGGCTACTCTCTTTTTCAGTAGGAATACAGATGAAGCTACTCAGGAAGCTCTAAAAGTGGCACTTACTGTTTCAGTCATCAAACATTATGAGAAATATTTGGGGTTGCCCTCTTTTGTAGGTAGGGATAGGAAAGCGTGTTTTACTTGAAAGGATTTAGGGCCGAATGCAAGGTTGGAAGGAAAAGCTGTTGTCTCAAGCAGGACGAGAAGTCATGATTAAGGCAGTGGTTCAATCTATCCCGGTTTATTCCATGAGTGTTTTCAAGCTACCGGTAGGCCTTTGTAAAGATATTGAAGCCATGATACAAAAGTTTTGATGGGGTAGTGGTGATACAAGAAAAACTCATTGGGTTAAATGAAGCTCTTTATGTCCTTCTAAATCAATTGGTGGCATGGGGTTTCGGTACTTTCAGAAGTTCAATCAGGCCTTATTGGCTAAACAAGTTTGGCGTTTTCTTCATCACCGGGACACACTTCTCTTTAAAGTCTTTTGTGCTAAGTATTTCCCAAATGGTAACCAGTTCACCCTAAGTGCTCTTACGCATGGTAGAGTATTTTGAATGCACGTGGAGTTATTGAGAAAGGTGCGATATGGAGGGAAGGTAGTGGACAAATGATAGATGTATGGCATCATAGATGGCTACCTGACCTTCACCATAGTAAAATTATATCACCCAACGCCAATACAGCTGTTAGTAGGGTGTGTGATTTGTTCCTATTTGGTACACGGATTTGGGACCCAGGGTGCCTAGCAAGCTGTTTTTTACCATGGGAAGCGGATATGGTGCAAAAAATCCAGGTCTGTGCGGATGGGGATGAGGATATTTTAATCTGGCCTTTAACCGTTAATGGTGATTATAGTGTAAAGGGTGCATATAGAATGCTTGTTGATAACGAGAACTTGTCGCCGCCAAGTTCTTCTGCTCCCATTGGTGTTGGCTCGGTGTGGAAGAAAATCTGGAAGGTTTAGGTTCCTCATAAAATTAAGCAGTGCTGCGAAAGATTCTTTACCCACTAAACAGAACTTGGTGGCTCGACACATCCCAGTTGGTAATGTATGTCATGGTTGTGGTGATCATTCGGAATCGATGTTGCATGCTTTATGGCTCTATGATTAGGTTCGTTCAAATTGGATGTCGGATCCGAGATTTCTTTTTTGGTTCAGGCAAAGTCCAGGTCTTTTTTGGAGCTATTGGAGGTTCTATTCAATCATGGTTCCCGCAATCGTATTGCGCTTTTTGCTACTGTGGCGTGGAGTTTGTGGCAGTTCCATAACAGGTTGAGAGAACGCCAATTGGTTTGGCCGCTCCATGAACTGGATGAACGAGCACAGGGTTTAGTTGCTAAGTTTTGGGAAGTTAATCCTCAAGAGCAGTGTGAGCCCTTGTGTCATCCCCAGGTGCGTTGGTCTCCTCCCCCTAATGATCATTACAAAGTGAACTTCAACGTAGCCTTTTTCAAAGAAACCGATTCAGCAAGTGTTGATGTAGTTGTTTGTGATTGTATAGGGCAGATTATTGGAGCTTTGCGACAAAGTATTGGCTCGATTCAATCCGTTGAAATGGCTGAAGCTATGGTGGCTCGGAGGGCTATGATGTTTGCTAAGGAGTTGTGTGTGTTTAGAGTGATTATTGAAGGTGATTGTAGTCGAGTTATTGATGCCTTAAAGGGTTTTAGTTACTGCCGTACTTTGTTTGATCACATTATTGATGAATCTAAGCAAATTGGAGAAACGTTGAGGAGTTGTTTGTTCCACCATGTTCGGCGTGAGGGGAATAGATTAGCTCATTGTTTAGCTAAAAAAACAATTTTATTTACAGATACCAATGTCTGGGTAAAATCTCTACCTGAGGATATGGAAGATGTTTTCCATTCGGACTTGCCTTGAACTTGTGTTGTTTTTTCGTTTCTGGTCTTTATTAATAATATTTTGCTTACCTTTGTCTCAAAAAAAAAAAAAAAACTAATGAAATATCCTTAATATAATAAACTTATCTTTATCTCTAAATCATAAGAAATGGTTTAAAATCTTAAATTGATAAAAATTAAAAACAAAAAAACTAATGAAAAAAGCCACGTTGTATCAAAAAAATTATCTACCACATTCCTATTTTGAAAAAAAAAAATCCTACGTTTTATAAAAAAAAACTACCCCAACCACCTTTTTTTTTTTTTAATTCAAAGTTTAAAAACAGTACAAGTTTTAGATAATTTCATGTTTAAAAACTTAAGTAAAATATGCTAAAATTTTGGATAAAACTACCACTCTCCCACAATCATAAGTTATTTTTCCTTTATCTAAATGCAAGTTACGTGGAGTTATATTCTTGCCATTATGATAACCACTCATGAGAAGATTTATCCAAATTAATTCATGGCCATGTCAAACGTTACTTCCACACCAGGTTAGGATTTGTTTAATTTGTGATATATACACGTGGCTTTGTCACTTTGTTTTCAGTGTAGTTCAATCAATAACATCTTTTAGGGATTTTTTGCGATGTTATTATGGGAATTACTTTTATTTTTTTTCTCTTTCTTTTGTTTTTTTGAATTGCAATGACCAGGTTATGAGCAAAATTGCTTTACAACACCATTAAAGTCCAATATCCTTTAAACAAGGAGTGTCCTTTTATGGTCGTGGTATTTAGTTTATTGTGTTAACAATTCTGGAGTTTTCCTTTCTTCTTCTTTTTTTAAATTAATTTTGCAATTGGAGTCTAATACACTTCATAGGGGGGGGGGGGGGGTAAACATGAGACTGTAGGGTTAGGTTCTTATCTACTTTTTTCTTTTTTCTTTTTTATCTCTCTCTCAATTTAGATTATATTTTCCATTCTTCGGTTAATTTTTATTGGATGTATACATTCCTCTTCTACATTGGGGGTTCTAAAGTCAAATGTAAAAGAGGAATCATTACCACCAAATGCAATTGTGTTTATTTATTTAATTTTATGAAAGATTGTGTTTATATTTAAATTTATACTAGCTTCTGAGCACGCACTCACGTGCTTAGACACTCTTCTATTTTTTTGGAAAAAAAATTAATAATTTACATCTATTATAATTTAAGATTATTTCATTTTCTGATCACAAAAATATCTAGGTGTGTGATGAAAAAATTATTTCACCCCACAAATGTATAACACTCATTATAAGCATAGGTATTTTTGTGATTGAAAAATATAATAATTTCAAATTATAATTGATGCAAATTATTACTAACTTTTTCCCAAAAAAAATAGAAGAACATTTGAACACGAGGCTAAACAACTGTCTTTAAATCTTTTTCTAATTCATTTAAAATTATTACCAAATATAAGAAAATAAGATAATTCTTAGAAAATTTTTATTTATATAAAAAAAAATCATCTTCTAAAAAAGCATTAAAATTACTGGAGTATTCTGTTATTATTAAAAAAAAATTAAAAAAAAAAAGAGAGTAATTTTATCATTTTGCATATTTCTTTCCCACAAGTCCTTCCTCCGACTGGTCTGGCACACTGATCACAAATCTGATTGAACAAATCGGGCCTGTTTTGCTCCAACTCCAACCATCTATTTCTCTCTGATTGAACAAATCTCACTATTAATCGTAATTCCACAGAGAGAGAGAGAGAGAGAGAGAGAGAGAGAGAGAATGACGGTGTTTCACTTCTTCAACTGCGCAATCCTCACATTCGGCCCCCACGCCGTTTACTACTCCGCCACTCCCTTGTCAGTTTCCGTTTACTTTTTTTTTTTTTCTTTAGAATTTACATCTGTCTTCTTCTATTCATATTATTATTAATTTTCCCGATCTGTTACATTTCCGGAGCTCAATTCTATTACTATGTTGTAACGGAAACCCTAACTTATTACAATCCCGATCTGACTATGCAACCCTTAGGATGTTTCATACTCTGTAAACTTATGTTCCATTTACTAGGATTTTCTGTTTATATTCAGCTCAAACTTTTGTGATAATTAGACACGAATTAATAAGACGAAGTGAAACTTTTGTGTAATTTAACAACAACAACAACAACAACAAAGCCGCCTTAGTTGCAAATTTATTTGGAGTCAAGGCTATGGATCCTCAACTTGAATTGACTCATCGTTTCTTAAAGAAAATAATTATTTGTTTTGTCAATGTGTAAATTGGTTTTGCACTAATAATAAATATGCGTGTGCAGATCCGAGTATGATACGCTCGGTACCTCTATTAAGGCAGCTCTTGTCTATCTCGGAACAGCTTTAGTAAAGGTTCGACATCGTTGTTATAGATGCAACTTCTAGCTTATGTTTGGTTTTTCCCTGATGAGCTATATGTTGTGCTAATGCTTTCAACCACAATTTTTTTTTTTCTTTTTTTGGTGTGCAGCTTGTTTGTTTGGCAACCTTTCTAAAGGTATCCGAGAATGATAGCTTTGATCCATACCAGGTACGGCATGGTTTTATTTATCGAATACAAGGCTTATAAATTTCACTTGTAGTGGGTTCCAATATGTCAACAGCAGAACTTCCATTATTCACATAAAGAAATACACTTACTGTTACTTATCAAAAAAAAAAAAAAAATACACTTATTGTTTCCCTCCGATCCTTCCCTGCCCCAAAATGTGTGTGCGCGTCTATAGTTTAGTACCCTAGAATCACTCATCCATGCTAATTCAGGGCAATCTTCTGTTGAATCAAGGGTATTCTAATTTTTCTATGGAATGTAGATAAGTTGTAAAAGTGAATGTTAAAACCCAAAAAAGAGAAAGAGACTTTTTGAATTATCATATAAATTTGAATGTTAAAGTCCATCTGAAGGTTGCAATGCTTATTATGTCTCCCACAAATCTCTGAATCTGTTGGTTTTCTCAGCAATTTATGCATGTTGATGGATTGAATAATCTCATATCTATATTAATTGTTGGTGTATATTACCTATCAAAAAAAAAAAATTGTTGTTGGTGTATATTGGAGAGAGAGAGAGAGAGAGAGAGAGAGAGAGAGAGGTGCTAGAATTACTCAAATTCAAGCTTACTAGTCTCTATAAGTTAGCCAAACCAAACATCTTACACGTTGAACTTTAGAGGATACCAGTTTTCTGAATAGATATACTTATCAATGGTGTTTAAGGATCTTGATGAAACAATGAAAATAGTTAATGGTCATACTCCACAACTTTGTCCCACTCACCCTTCACAAGTCTCTGTCTCTACATACAGTTCCCCCAAAAGGAAGCCCTAAGCTACCAAAGAAAAATATGGCAAAAGGATCTGCTCAGGGAACCCCAGATCTGTTGCCATCCTGAAATGCTTCAGATTCAATGTGACTGCCTCCCCTGCCACTGCCTATGCGCTCCACCTCCGCCACTGCTGCTGGTTCACATTGGCTCTCTTAATTTCAACCAGTTTTGATGTTGGTTTAATAGATTAGGCTGCTGTTTTGTGGTATTGGGATCTAGTTGTGACTGGCATTTGGGTGTGGTGGTTTGGTGTCTTATTGTTTTAAGATTTATATATATAGATGTAGGTATATTAATTTGCGTTGGTTTGGAATTTGGGACTTTGGAAGAGATGAGGTAGTTGGTAGTATAGGTTTTTTTATGGAGCTTGTGTTTTTGTAGAGTGGTTATGGGGTTTGGATTTGGGGATTTGTGTGGGGATTTTGTATTTGAAGAAGAATGAGGGGAAGATATTTGGTTTATTCCTTCTTAGGTCTATAAACTTTTCTTTCAGATTTATCTCAAAGAAAATTTCAAACTGAAGAAAGTGGTTTAACCACTTCTTCTTCTTCTTCTTTTTAAATTAAGAAAGTGATTTGGTCCAAGGCACGTAATCATTTTCCATCATTCACAGCATCTTGAAGTGGGATGAAGGGATTAATTATATCATTTTTGATATCTCACGGATCAATAACACCATAATTAAAACTACAACGGGTCTGTTTGCAATTGATCAACCCAGGGGGTCTTTTTGCATTTTGCCCAAAAATAGATATGGAACATGGTGATATATACAATGCTCGTTAGGAATTTTCATTTTTGAGGGTTCATGTGCATCACATCTGGGAGACCTACTTCTGCTAATAACAAAAACCAAGTGGCCAATGAGCTCTAGCTTAACTGGCACCTTTTCCCCTTACAAGTGTTAGGTAGAGGGTGAGGTCGTAGGTTCAAAATGTAACTTACCAATAAAAAAAGTAATAATAATAATAATAATTATCATAACAAAAACCAAGTGATTTTAAGCGGTGTCTTTGGAGGCCTTCTGTCAGATGCTTGAATATACAATTCTTGATTGCTCTTTGGACTTTGGGCAATTGTGAATAAATATAGCTCCAGTATAGTATAGTTATTTTTGCTTTGAAACATTAATTTTTTTTTTTTTTTTTTTTTTTGTATTGACTATGAGTTTGAGTTATTAACCTTAAATAAATAATGCCTTTCATTTTCAGGAACTGCTGAAAGCTCTGATTGGTTTTGTAGATGTCGCTGGGCTGTACTTTGCCTTGACTCAGTTGACTCACAGGAACATTGCTCAGAATCATAAATTTCAAGCAGTTGGACTTGGTGAGTAAAGGATTAAGTATGCGTTTGGATACTGTTTATTTTGCTGAAAACTGAAAAAAATATATATATATATATATTTTTGTTACTGTTCATATTACTGTATTGCACTGTTCATTGGCCTATTTTTACTGTTCATGGCCAATAAACAGTGCATGATGCGGAGCTGAAGGAAAAAAAAAAAAAAAAAAGAGCTCAAAATGCCAACGTCCACAATGCAAACGTGATCCAAACTCACCTTAAAATATCTATTTAAAAATCAGTTGCTTTTTCTTTGAATTATAAATCAATTTTCAAGCACTTGTCATCTTTGAATTTTATTTTTTGTGACTGCATATTTGTCAACTTATTAGGGCTATGACACCTTTTCTTCTGTTGATAGGGTGGGCTTTTGCTGATTCTGTTCTGCATAGATTGGCACCTCTTTGGATTGGCGCTAGAGGACTAGAATTTACATGGGATTACATTTTGCAAGGCATTGAAGCAAATGCGAATCTGGTATATATATTTCTTCTTGTTTATCATCTATTTTCCATTTTCTGTGGCAGCTTCAGACTGTATCCTTAGTTTACTTTAGACTTCTAGCTTAGGGGTTTCGGACAGAAGATATTTCGTTTGACAGTCCAAAGATTTAGGGGTTGCGTGCATTATATTGTGTATTTGGCAGGAACGCAATGCTCAAAGTTTTGAGGACCATAAATGGACGATTCTCTTCAAAACTTTGTTTGATTGGATGTTACCCTTAGGCTCTTTCTCTGTGTGTTTTCTTCTGAATATACTTGATCTTTGTACTCTGAGAACATGATTTTATTGTTCCCATGTACTCCCTGTGTACTTGGCCCATTTTGTTCGACAATAAGATTGTTATTTATCAAAAAATATTGGCCAGATTCCAGGAGCTTATAGGTCATTTTGTTGATGTAGAAACTTGGCTGTTCTATATAGCTTCTTACAATATCCATAGTTCCAGACTTCTAGGTTAGTGGTTTTGGGCAAATGCATCCAGTTCGAAAGTCCAAAGTATTCATGTAATGATCTTGTATTGGTCAGATTCCAGGAGATTGTAGGTCATTTTGTTTTTGATTAGTGATTGTAGGTCTTTTTGTTGAAGAGAAACTTATCTGTTCTATATTTTAAACTGTTATTTGCATGTGGAGTAAGTTTCTGTGTTTGTTGGTTACCTTTTCTGCCATTATCGTTTTTTTGAATCTTTCTGAATTCAGGTGTTGAGTATATCCCTAGCTGCATTGGGATCTTTGATTTGGCTCCGGAAAAACAAACCCAAGACACTGATTCCCATAATATATGCATGTGCAGTGATTGTGGCAACCATGCCATCTATCACAAGGTATGCTCCTCAACATTCCTCACCAATGTCTCATTTAGAAGTTTGGGTGTACTTTTGCGTGGAAAACAATTGAATTTGAACCATTATTATCACACATCGAAATTTGGTTTACCTTAACCATGATTAAATCACTTTCATAAACTTTTATAATCCTAGCTTCCTTACCAACTACTCATTATGTGTAGTGTAACTCCTATAGCAAAATGCACTTTTATGTGTAGTGATATTCATTCTGTTTATGCTTGCCTGCCCACAACCCCCCCCCCCCCCCCCCCCCCCTTCCCTTCCTGTTTTGCAGTTATCTGAGGCGAGGTTTGGGCTGGCATTTTCCAAAGGTGGTTGGCTTTGAACTGTTCACCTCACTTGTGATGGCTTTTATTAGTTGTCAGCTCTTTGCTGCGTGTCAGAAACCCTCCGCCTAAAGAAGCCTATTGTTACCCCTCATATGGCAGACTGTTTATCAAAGAAAGGTCTTCAAGGCGGCTTAATTCTTAGCTGCACCTAGATTTGATTACTCATTCCCCCTAAGGTGGCTTAGCTGTTTTGCCTGAGCTTCTCATTATTTTTAATTTGGTCTGTAGAAATTTTTGGTCTATTTTCTCTGTAGATGTAGACACTCGAGTACACATCTTCGAATAGATTTTCTGCTGGGTAACCTCGGTAAAATTTGCTTGGATAGAACTTATCAAGATTTTGGATGAAAATTGAGTTGAGTATGCTTTACATTCCATGCCTAAACTTTGTGGACCATCCATCCTTTAAGCTAAGTGGACTAAACAACATTAAACTATTGAACTTCTATTTGTGTTTCGTGGACAAACCTGACCATCTTCAGAGGCAGGAATGGACATTATATCGTTGATGATAGAAATGGAGAATTGGAATACGATGTAAGTTTTGTATCATATAGGTAATTTATGGGAAATATTAATTTTTTGTTCATTCAATTTCATTCTTTCCAAAGCATTACTTCTAAGAGAGTAAAAGGAATACTTCACTTTCAGAAAATAAATGAACTTAAAATATCAATTTTATCTATATTTTGAGAAAAGATGATAAAAAATGAATAATAATAGGAAGTTATATTTATTTATCATTCTTTCTTTTATAAAACCATAAAACACACTTAACAAAAAAAAAAAAAAAAAACCCTTAAGGCATAATCTAACCAATTTCAGTACATTCAATCTTTTTGTCAACTCCCAAGCATTGTGCTTCCTTTTTAGCTCCTGCTCTAAATATATGAACTTGCATCACAGTTTGCGTGACAAACTCAAAAATGAAGGTGTCACCTGCTCCAATCTTATTTCCTTTACAAAAATCAGGCCAACCATTTGTCATGTTCAAAAACCCATCAGCCACCAAATCAAGTCTAACGGGCCATGGGCTTCCAGTTGGATCTAGAAGCATTGCCCTCTTCTTGCTAATTAGGTCTTTCTCTATAGCTAGGAACTTTGGAATGGTCTGCAAATTTGAAGCATCAAAATACACCAAAATTTAAGCATCTCAAGACATGAATATTTTATTCTTGCTAAGCAATGTGTCAAGGAACCATACACTAAACTCACCATGTAGTATTGGCTATACCAAGTCCAAGTTGCAATAAAGTACGAATTTTCTGATCTGAACGAACATATTGACTTTATTTTTTGTTGTTCTATGTCATCGTTAATAAGTTCCTCGTCAAACTTACTACATCCAGCTAAACACCAAGAATAAGACATAATTACACATATGATATGAGAGATGCGAAGTAAGAATACTACGAATTTTATTTCACAATCTTAAAACCAGACACAATTAATAAAAAAATTAATTCAAACATTTTTTTTTCTTGAAATAACACAAATCATATTTATCATTACTTTTATAATAAAATTTGTAAAAATATTAGCATATTCTATATAAATTTTTTATAATAAAATATATAAAACAATAATATTTTTAATATGATAGTGTAAAAACATAATAATCAAAAGAGAAACAATAAGAAATAATTTAACTCACAAATTATTTTGTTGGAGTTGATTGCTTTTTGTCCAGAGCTCTCTTTGTAACAATCAGGTTTGAGTTCCTCAATGATGGTGTTTTCTTGAATTTGTTTTCCTTTCTTCATAAAAGGATCTGGATATTCTTCTTTCCTCTTGGCTAACCTCACATCCTTCTCGCATGTATTTCTACCATATATCTTGACTTTGAACGTTGAATTACCATCATATTTGAAAACAAGGAAATCCCCTATGTCCAAAGAATTATCTTTCACAAAGTCATGCCAACCACTCCAAAAGAACAAGCCATTGTTCCCTCTCTTTTCCACTCGTACTATGTAAACTTTTCCAGTTGAGTTTCTAAGCGAGCATTTGGAAAGTAACCTACCATTAAAGTTCTTGACAAAAGCAGGTGGTATACGCTACATTAAATTAAGCACAAGTCAATTAAACAGAACATATAAACTCAAGAAAATTTATTTTGGAAGGCCGATGTAGGGGAATTAAAATATTCTTACTTATATTTATATATATATATATATATATATAAAATAGTTGAGAAAGAAATGATATTTGAATTATAGAAATCTTTGTTAGCATTCTATTAATCTAAAAAAGAAGAAGCAAGGTACATTACCAGTTGCTCAGAGAAGTCACCAATAAGGACCTTGAAAAAGGATGGTTTACCACTTTTGGAACACTCTGGCTCTCTAGCCATTAAGAACTCTTCAAGAATACGAACAAACTCAAACCCAAATGTTGATACTTTTGGTTCAAGAGCCAGGCCTAAGCAATTGAGAGACAACGAGATTCCACCCCCAGCTAGCTTTATATATAACAAGGCTTCTGAGAAATTTTTTGAGAAGCTCAATGGTTAATTTAAGTGCATAGTTCATGCATCTTTGTTTCACGGTGGTTCTTTATTAATAAGGAGTGATTTTAATGAACCAAGAAAACAATGTATAGAGGCAAATCAAGGCCACGTCAAGAAACTCTTGGTGAGTGCAATTTCTTTTGACATGTACTAATAACAAACACCATTTTCTGTAGTGTATTGCCTCTTCCTGTTCCCCAAATTTTGCATTAGCATGTAGTTAAGTGAAATGAACACAGTAATCAGACTAATTCGAGGAACGGAAATTAAAACACTAATTTAAGCAGTAACATTAAAACAGGGTTTCAATTATCCCAAAAAAAAAACACCATTTTCTGTAGTGTCTATTGCCTCTTCCTGTTCCCCAAATTTTGCATTAGCATGTAGTTAGGTGAAATGAACACAGTAATCAGACTAATTCGAGGAACGGAAATTAAAACACTAATTTAAGCAGTAACATTAAAACAGGGTTTCAATTATCCCAAAAAAAAAAAAAAAAAATCAAACTCCAACGAATGGAAAAGAAGGTAAAATGGAATGAGATCTTCCATTGAAAGGTGTTGCAACATTGAATTAAATAAATAATGACATTACCATCCGATTCTCATTTCAATTTTATAACGACACAACATTGCATTCCATTCTAATTTCAATATTTTATTTTTTATTTTTAATTCAAGGGCTGAGATCAACCATTGAAATGTATTGCACTTGGTGAAATCAAATCTTGATTAAAACATCAAATCTTAATTTGTTTTAATAACATCAAATCTTAATTTGTTTTAATCGAGCAATGTTAGGGACACAAACATTTTCCCAATCTTCAACTATTACATGGCATGTTGTGATTGGAATGACAATTTCACGTGACACCACCACGTACATTACTTTTATTTACACAAATCACAACATGCTACCTCAACAATTATTTAGAAGATTGCACACAATAAATTTTGTGTTGCTACTCGCTAGGCAGATTATTTAAAAGAGAGATAACCAACCACAAAGCAAAATTATATAATTAGAGAGCAGTCACAGACTTACAGTGCATTCCACTAAACATATTAACAAAAACAAGGGTCACTAAACTACTAATTACTAAAGTCCCCTTGAAGCAACCACAATAACAGTAAGTAGTCTGGCAATAAACTTATTTGAGTGCAAAAAAGGCTAGTATGTTACATAAAGTGCAGTCCACAGGTAACAGAACAATTTTCCCTCCTCAGATATTCTAGACCACAATGAGGTTGCACATCTTGTATGAATTACAAGCTTATGCTTCAGTGGATCTTGATTGAATTTTTCCTACCCCTTTTTCGAGGTGGAGTCAATAAAGTCCGAGGGCTAATCTCTTCGACAACCCGGAAAATGCTAACATCCAGGATAGTTGAGCCATCCATTTGACCAGCAGGCTTGAAGAGGCAGACATCAAATTCCTCAAGGTTGTTGTCTATAACAAAATGTTTCCACCCTCCCGTAATCCCTCCATAACCACGAACTCGATTATGGTTATATCTGGCTCGCCATGTATCCTTTTTAAAACGTATATGGATTTCTTGGTTTTCCAGTGAGAGATGATTTGTCGCCCATTCTAAAGGGATGTACTAATCAAGCAATAGCACAAGAACACTTAAGTATATTCATTGAACACCAAGACAAATTTTCAAATAGCAACACGTATATCCATTTTAAGTGAGAATTTTGTTCAATATTAAGCTGATAATGTAGAAGCAATACATGAAAAAGGACAAAAGAACACAATGACGAGATTAGCTATATAATCAAAGTTTGCAATAGAGAACACTTACCACAAAGAATCTCTTGTATACATGTGTGGGTCGCATAACAACAAGGTAGGTATCATCGCTTGATGCTGCTTGGGCCAAAAGCAAGGCATTCTTGATCTCATCTTCAGATACAAGCCTTCTATTTGACAAATATTGCGGGCCTTGTGGCAAATTCTTAGAGATGGGTGAACATTCAGCATCTGAACCATTCATAAACAAAATACTTCTATCAAACCAATATATTCTTGAACTACACGGTTCGTTGTTTAAGGATGGCAATTAGCAAGGTACTATAATAGCCACATGCAGCTAAAATATAGCGGGAAGGGGCCTACAAGGTAATTCCGTATCAAAAATAGATAAGCGTACTATCATATGTGTTAAGAGATTTACCATCACTTGCAGCGGACTTCACTCCCTCTCCACAAGTAGCAGGTTCCTTGCTCCCAACACTCCTAGCACTCTGCCGGGTCCTTTTATTACTGACAAGAGAGATGATACATTGTTCTGAAGGCACTGTGACACTGTCATCACTTACATAGTTCAAAGGTGAAGGGCATGCAATACCATCATCCAAAGGGGTATGAACATCGTCAATAGAACCTTCCCTTGTTTTTTTCTTTGTCAGGCATCCATTGTCATGTTCAGTTGGCCCACATTTTCTGACAAAATACGAAGCCCCTTTCTCACACAAGTTCTTTCCATCAAAGATTAAAACGTCAAATTGTGACCAACCATTGTACCTAAAGACCAATAAATCAGTCTCTTCCAAAGAATGATCCTTGACAAATTCTTGCCAACCATGGTTAAAGAACAATGTATCATCAATAGTCTTCAATTCTACATCCCATGTTAAACCACTAGGACCTTTAAGAGTCACACTTTGAGGCAGCTTCTTTTTCACATTGTCAACAAATTTTTTGGGGATGGCCTGCAATGTCAATACAAAAATAAGCAAACTAGACAATTGAGGACAAAGCTGGAAGAGAGGGGCAAAGTGTTGCAAGAACAACAAACCAGAACTTATAATAACTGACCAAAATGTGAAACATTCCCAACAAGATATAACCTCAACTAAGATTCATCAATTGTAGCAAAGATTCACTGAAAACTAACTCAGAACTTCTATCCAAAAATGAAAAAGTAGCCCAGGACTCCTTGACTCAATGTTCTCTAAAATGGGAATAAGCCCCCATTCATTTTGAATTTAGGATTCTCTCTTTTTGTATGACCAAGTTCACAATGAAGATCTTATCTTTTGTAAATCCTAAAATGTCACATCATTCAAAATTTCATTAGTAACTGATTTTAAATAATATAACCCCAAGTGCTCCTCAGGATTTTGGGAAAAGAAAATCTTCACCATGGATTAGTTTTTGTCCATTTCATAAGCAAATACAGAGGTTCTGTGACATAAAATACTGACGTGCTTCTAACTTAGAATGTGCTTAATCTGAGTTCAAACTACATTTAAAAAGGACTGAAATCATGTTTTAACATACAAGCACCCCCTTCCCCCTTCCCCCCCCAAATCATTTATTTTTTCTTTTCACTGGAACTGGGTGCTCAAAAATTAAAATTAAAAAAAATAAAAAAAATTCGTAACACTCTAAACAAAGAGCTACCAAGCAGAGTAACCCCAAAGCTTCCAATTTTTCCATGTAAAAGAAAGGACCTTTTACATTCTAAAAGGCATGTTCAACAACCTTTTTAACGACCATGCAAAGCTACCACCTTTAGTGTTTTTCACAAACATAAAATTTCATAGATCAGAAAAGGTAAAAAGAGAAGCGTAAAAAACTTACAAGCTGGCGATCATAATCACCGAGGAGATACTGAGAGAAGTGAATTGTTTGGAAATGGGTCCAATAGATGTCCTCTGCCCATTTGCTCCAATCTGTGCATGTTTCTCCCATTTCCACTAATCAATAGCTCTGGAGTCAAAAATCAAAGATAAAAAGTCAGGCTTATAATCATATCTATAAAAATAAACCTAAGATAACATTTTTAATCACAAGAAGCTCTAGACATTGAACGATCAAAGAAGATTAGACCCACTTTAGCAATTTACTTACCAGAAGCAACACCCACCCCAAAAATTGAAGAGAATTTTTTGCAACAAGTGAAAGAAACTGACTTTACTAGTACAGTGAGAGAGAGAGAGAGAGGATAGACGAACCGGTACAGTGCAAGTGCTAGCACTTTTTTTTTTTTTTTCTTAGCACTAGCATCAAAAAACTAAATACTATTTTAACGTGTGGGAATATTATTTTATATATTTTAATACATCAATTTATAATAAATACTACTTCAAATTTTCTATAACTTTATTTAAATTTTTTTCTTTAATTCTTTCTTTCTTCTTTTTGGTTCCCAAAGGCCCAACGTGACACACGCACACAAACAAGAGAGGTATTAGTACTAGCCAACAATCAATGGAAATAACTGAAGAAAGAGAAAAAGTATGAATAAAAAACCCTAAAATATTAATAGCATAGCTGTTCGTACGATGCTATTATTGGAACGTTCTTATGCAAATGACAAATTTATTTGACATTTGAAACAACTCATATAATATATTTTTTAGTATTTTATGTGTTAAATGCCAAATTTTTGAAATTTAGCACACCTAATGTTATTATTCTTATAAAAAAAACAAAAACATTAAAACCTAAACCAAATATGGTGTTGTCGTGATTCGTATTCGCGTGTCGAGTTTGTTTTATGTCGACTCATGAGTATTTGATTATATAAGTCAATACTAACCAAACATGTTTATTAAACGGATTAAGATTCCTCAACTCTAATACGTAAATAGATCAGTCCTGTTGAGTTGTTTATCATATTTTATCAAAGCAAAAAAAAAAAAAATACAAATTTTAGTTTTACCCCATTGATCTTAACTATGAAAAACTAACGTATAGATTTTTTAAATATAAAATTCAAAAATGATGAGTAAATGCATCACAAAATAATTCATTCAATCCTAAAAAATATCTAAATATTATAAATAATCGATCACAATATGTCAAACAAAATAAACCATTACAACTAATAAGTTTATACACCTAGAGTTTTGAAAGGTATAATGGTGAAATAACATTTACTTAAATAGGACAGATAGGTTTTGTGGCTTGAACTCAAATACAACACGTTTATTAAGTGAGTTAATCATGTTAACTTGAATATGATATGAACTCGTTAAACCTCAACCCTTCGTGTCATGTTCGCGGATCGTGTTGGATTTTGCCACCCCTAGTACCGCACAAGCTTTCCCACTATTCGCAACACCCGAAGAGTTAATTGGCTTGGATGGAAGAAATTCCTACTTTCATTTCAGATGTTTTCCATTCTTACTTTGATATTAATAAAATACAAAACACCATTCTTCCAAAAAAAAAAATAATAAATAAATAAAAGGGATGAAAACCTAAGCAAAGCTAATCTACTCTAAACGGCACAACGCAGAAAAATCAAAACAAAAATATGCATTAGCAAGTTCTAGGCTAATTTTTAGGACCATAGCTCATACAGCACATCAAATGTAAGACTCCGGTTCAGGAAATATTGGCCCTATATAGAACAATGAAATTAATGTGGTTAAAATTTGAATCTTTTGCATTGGATCTATTACTATTAGGATTTGTAATTTTTTTTTCTTGACATAGTTAAATTCAAATTAATGAATTCCACCCAAAGTAATTTGTTTACTGCATGACTTACAAGTGGCAAATACATCATGTACATGTTTTCTAATTTATTTATTTTTCAAGTGAAAAAATACGAATTGATCAAATCTAACCCACGGCCCAACTCACTGCTAAGAGCATCTCCAGCCCGTTTTGCTATCACATCTTATTTTACCATCTCAAAAAGCAACTTTATCAATTATACCATATAATTTTACAATCATCCAACATTCCAACTTTTATTTTCCAATTTTGCTCATTAAAATAATATTTTTACATAATAAAATAATATATCTCACAATTACCATCATACAATTCAACACATTATTTATTCTTTCTCTCTTTTTCTTTCTGGTCAAGAACCACAATCACCACCACCACTGCACACCACCACCACCACCGGCAACCCATAATCTGCCATCAACACCAAAAAAAAAAAAAAACCAGAGAAAAAACCAGATCACATCGTTGTACCTACTGCCCTCCGACCATCAACACAACCACCACCACCCTCTCCGCCCATCAACACCACACAAAAAAAAAAAAAAACACAACAACCCACGGCAAAAGCATGGCCACGCCACTGCATCCACTGACCATGTCGTTGCCCACCAAAATCACACCTATTGAAATCAATTCACTGCCACCCATCGACCCAAAACCCACTCCCACACAGATCACAACCCACCTGACCCACACAACCCACGCGACCCAACACTAACCCACCACGATCTCCATCGCTAACCACTGCGAAGCCACATAATCTTCACCCATAAACACAGCAACCGCGCCGATCTAGAGAGTTGCCGAAGAAGGAAAACCATGGAGACCCACCATCGATCTCGCCGATGAGTCCCTACCATGCCGATCTCACCAATAAATCCCAACCACGCCAATCTATCCCACCCGCCGATCTCGCTGATCTATCCCACCCGCCGATCTAGAAAGTTGTCGGAAAGAGTGAAGATGAGGAGAATCAGAGAGAGCAAGAAGAAAAGAGAGCAGAGAGAGAATAAAGAGAAACGGAAGAGAGGCACCCAGTGAGATAATATAATAATAGTTTAAGTTATACAATGTTGCTACAGTACCATCTTATTAATAAGATGGTACTGTAGCAGTATTGTAAAAATTTTTACAATTAGGATCTTTTGCAAGTTCGGCTGGAGCAACGTTTGGAAGGTTTGATGGTAAAATGATGAAGCATATGGCATATAAGATGTGGGCTGCAGATGCTCTAACCTGTGTAAGATGACCTATTTTTAACACAAACTTGTTTTTGAATTGATCTTACCCGCTTGTCATACCTAACTTTTATTACCTCTACAAAAAGTCATCCCACCCAAAGATGCCTCTAAAACTAAATTAACATTTGAAAAATAAAATATTTATTTAGTATGCATTTGAATACCGTTTATTTTGCTAAAAACTGAAAATTGAAAAAAAATAAAAAAAAAATAATTTTTTTACTATTTTCTATAGTGTTATGTATTGTTTGTTGGCCTAAAATCACTGTTCATGGCCAATAAACAGTGCATGATGCGGAGCTGAAGGAAAAAATAAATAAATAAAAAAAACGTCCAAAACACAAAAACGCAAACGTGATACAAATAGAGCTTAATAATTTTTTTTTTTTAAATCTCAATAATCACTTTCAATTGTGTTGTTTTGTCGATGACAAGCTTGACCTCATCTCTCAATGTATTAAGTATTCATATTTGAAAGCATTTGTGGCATGCTTTACAATGGTAAGTATCGCATCTAATCTATCATTTCTAAATTTTGGATGAGACTTTGATATATAAAATAAGCTGCATGGCATCATATCATCTTGGCAACTTTATGAAAATAATTTTAATAATTTACTATATGATTTATAAAATCACAAAATTTTCCATAAAAAACTTCTAATTCTTAAATTCATCAACAAAAATGCATTATGTCATGAAAACTCATATGGTTTATTAAAAAAAACTCTGATAAATAGTCATATCTTTATCCTGCAAATATTCAAATCAAGAAGGAAATAAACTTAACCTACGAAGGTTGAAAGCTATATCTATTATAATTACATGTCCATCTTCTAGTTAAAGAAACAATTAGGTAAAAACAAAAACAAAAACAAAAACAAAACACACAAAACAAACAATTTTTTTCCGTCCAAACTCCAAAGTCTAAACCATATATATATATGGTTATATATATATATATATATTTTTTTTTTTTTTTTTTTTTTTTGGTAAACTAAACCATATATATTTATAGTATTAATAAAAGAAATTTAAAATTTCATTGGATGCCATAGCCCTCCTTTATGAGAATAGTTCCATCCCTCGTTGCAATAAAGCATGATATTTCTCAATTGCCGGTTCTTCCTCATCATCACTAACAGTAACAGGTTCCTTGCTAGACATATTATATATTCACCTAGACACCGGAAATAGCACATAAGGTAATAGGATTGTCATTGTTGGACTTAATTGCTTTCTTTTCAAAGCTCTCTTTTTCTTGGACTTGTTTTCCTTTCTTCTCAAAGGAAATAGGATTGTCATTGTTCTTCTTGGCTACCCTTATATCCTTCTCGCATGCATTTTTACAGTATATCTTGACATTAAACGCTGATTTACCATCATATTGAAAAACAAGAAAACCTCCTATTTCCAAATAATTATCTTTCACAAAGTCCAGCCAACCGTTCCTAAAGAACATTATATTCCCTCTCAGTCTCTCACTTCTACTCGTATCATGCAAAATTTCCCAATTGGGTTTCTAAGAGTATATTTGAAAAGTGACGTACCATTGAAGTTCTTGATAAAAGCAAGTGGTATACGCTACATGGAAATGAAGTAACATTAATTACTTGCATCGTCAACTCAATAGCACAAGTCAATTAAACAAAACATATAATCTTCACTTATTCAAAATTTTTAACAAAATAAATGTACTAATTAGCTTGTAACAAAATGTATAATAATAGTCAAAAGCCTTGTAATTAACTAATAATTAACCTGCTAGTATTTATAAATAGATACAATTAGAGTTCAAAACTTCAAATCATCGTACGCCAATTATCAAATTATCAATAAAATATATGACCCCCCAAAGTTTTGCAAAATGATAGTACTACTAATTTGTGAGTTTTATGATAAATATTAAATATAATCAATGCAATTATACAACAATATCCCTATTTTACCAGTCTAACTGGAGGATGTACTACTATTTGCACTTAACCCTCAGCATTTGGTTATGTTTTACTTGGAATCTTCCTTTTTGTTATAGTTTAAAAAAGCTATTACATACATAAATACATGTATATCCAAAGCATTTGCCATTTGGCAAGAAAAATAAAAAATTATAACTACGTTTTAAAAATGCGGCTATAGCCAAATTCAAAAAAATTAAAAAAAAAAAAAAAACAAAAAGGTTTTAGCCACATTTTTAAGATGTGGCTGTAACTGTTTCAAACGCGGCTAAAGCATGCTCTATAGTCGCATTTTTAGAAAAGCGGCTAAAGTATATTCTATAACCGCTTTTTTAGAAACGCGGCCATTGGTCTAGCTTATAGCCACATTGTAAAAACGCGGATATAGCTCAGACCTATAATTACAAGTTTTAGGCTATAGCTGAGAACGCGGCTATAGGCCGAATTTGCACCTCTTCAATAATATATTGATTTCTGATTTTTTTTTAAAAATTTTAAAACACCCTAATTTTATGGACTAAAAAAACACTATAATAGCAGGCAATGTTCTTCTTTCATTGAGAAATCGTAATAGAGTTCTAATTCTACCCTTAACTTATTGATGGAATCTCTAATTGACTAATTTCTCTTTGAATATTTCGATTTGTCAGATTTAAACAAATAATATAATAAACCAATGACTAAAGACACTATAGTAGGAATGTAGGATCATTACCTCTTCATTGGGAAAAAAAATAAATCTATTGATTAAATTAATCTAAGAAAAGAGGTGAGGTATATTACCAGTTGTTCAGAGAAGCCATCAATGAGGACCTTGAAAAATGATGGTTTACTACTATTGTAACGCTCTAGCTCTGTAGCCATTTAGGACTCCTTTACTCTTCGTCAATACAAAAAAACTCCAACCCAAATGTTGATACGATAGGTTCAGGCTTCAGGACTAGGCAATTGAGAGATTAAAGAAGGGAACGAATCCCCCACCCTACATTTATATACACCACAACCATGAAAAGTTCAAAACTTCAAATTGTTACATGGTTTAAATTGAGGATATTTTTATTTTTATTTGATAATGCAATAATTGAGATGGAGAGGATTAAAACTTTCAAGTATCAACGTAATTAATTTCGTATAAGAAGCTATTTAGATACAATTAAAGGAGCAATATTTCAATATTAGTATGTATATACCGTTGGTTTACACTTTATACTCTTCAATAAGGACATGTCACATCATTATATTACTAAAATATAAGTATATTTAATAACACGGGATAACATTCAACAAAAACTCCATTTCACATTTTCACAGGTTAAAAAAGTCTCAAAGTCTCATTTCTCTCCTCAACTCCTCTTAGAATAAGGAGTACCGAAGACCGAACCACATTTAAGTTACAACTTAGTGTAACCTTATAAAAGTTATACCACTAAATATTAATTGGAGCATTTCCCAACTATTTGCCTAATTAATAGCAGTTTTTTCGTGTTTCACCGATGCAGTGAGCCCCGAGTTGTGGTGTCCCACATCGATGGGGTGTGTGCATGTGTTCTTGTTTATAACTCGCTCTGCGTTACCAACTGTTGCATGCAGTTTTGTGTAATGGCGTGTGAGTTTAACCAAAAAAAAAAAAAAAAAATAGCAGTTTTTTCTCCCCCCTTATTTATTGTTTCCCAACGGGCAACATCACCATGTTCATTGAATTGATTTGAATCCTTCCTATTTTTTTTTTATAACTTATAAAAACTGAATTATTAAAACAAAAATAAGGAAGCTCTATAATTTTTTAACGCTGAACAGAATTTCATTAGTGAAATTAAATAAAATACTCACATTAAAAATAATAATAAAAATCTAATGATTCCACCGGGGTGTTATTAGTCAAATTTTTTTTGTTCAAACTATAAAGCCAATTCCCTTTTTCCTTCACTTTATATTTCAAAACTTGGACAATTTTCTTAGAAATTATCTTGAGTTGTTTTGTTGATTTTCTTTATTATTATTTTCTTCAATCGATATTTTATATTTTATATTTGGCCGATCCTCCCTAACAGGAAGCCTCTCATACTGCTACTGCGAATGTGCAATAATCCACTGTTTTGAAGTTTTCTTGACATCTCGTCTGTTACTGTAATTCAATAGAGTTTTATCAAATGAAGAAAAACAAGTGGAGGTGCCCAGTGGGAAGCAATAAATAAATAAGTTGTTAAGCAATTAATATTAAGAGAAGTGCTAAGTCCATAAAATTTTCACAATAAATCTTAGGTGATTTTTTTTTTTTGAGAAAATAAATTTTAGGTGGTTAATTGTTATTACTTCAAATTTAAACTCATCACAGAAATTACTTTTTTCCTTATTAATAACAGCAAGTAATAACTTGTTATTTAAAATTTGTTGTAAAAATGTTGTAAAAATAACATTTCGTTAATACTGTTCTTTTAACCATTAGATCTCTAAAAGCATTCACATCTGGGTGTCTTAAAAAATATTCATTTTAATATCTAAAAACTTATTTTGTCTATTTTACAATATTATTTTACAATTTACACTACATCTCAATTCTTATTTTTCACATTACAACCAATACTTTTCATTTTTTTTTTTCACTCTCACTCTCTCTCTCATATCAAACCGGCCAACATCACTCTCTCTCATCCACACCCCCACCGCAACTATCACCACACCAAACCAAACCAAACAAAACAAGAAATATAATGCACATTTTTTTTTAATATTGTTGGATATGTTCTAATTAGTCAACCAATTATATTATATTCTTAAAAAACCTTTTTAATAACACCTTCATTTATATAAAACAATATTATAATTATGCATTTTAAACCTTTTTATTAAGTTACATTTTTCATATATATATATATATATATCACTATATATTATTGTTGAATGCAAAACAAATTAAATGTTCTATTACATAAATCTTATAAAAAAAATATACTTTCATACATTATTTAATCTACAAATTTTACTAAATACCTTTTCCCGCCCATTTCGTTAGTAATAATTTGTGACTAGTTTTTTTTTAAAAAAACGGTTCACATAGCATGTTTGTATTGGAATGCAACTTTCACTAGGACTCACCACATTCACTACTTTTATTCATACCACTCAGCAATTATGAAGAAAGACTAAAAAAATAAATAAATAAGTTGGCCTATTGTTTGAATTTGTTTCAAAGAATAAGAGCAAGTTGCAACCACAAAGCAAAATTATATAATTAGAGAGGAGTTGTAGCGCATTCCACAAAACATATTTACAAACAATGGTCACTAAACTACTAGTTAAGTTCCCTTGAAGCATCCACAATAACAGTAACTAGTCTGGCAACAAAAGGCTAAATATGTTACATATATAAAGTGCAGTCCACAGGTAGCAGAACCATTTTCCCTGGCTTAAAATGTAGGATATTCTAGATCAAAATGAGGTTGCACATCTTGTATGAATTACATGCTTATGCTTCGGTGCCCTTGATTGAGTTTCTTCTACCCTTTTTTCGTGGTGGAGTCAATAAAGTCCGAGGGCTAATTTCTTGGACAACCCGGAAAATGCTAACATCCAGGATAGTCGATCCATCCATTTGACCAGCGGGCTTGAACAGGCAGACATCAAGTTCTTCAAGGTTGTTGTCTATAACAAAATGCTTCCACCCACTGGTAATCCCTCCATAACCACGAGCTTGATTATGGTTATATCTGGCTCGCCATGTATCATTATTAAAACGTAGATAGATTTCTTGGTTTTCCAGTGAAAGATGATTTGCCGCCCATTCTAAAGGGATGTACTAATCACGCAATAACACAAGCGCAATTAATATGTAGAAACTTCTTTTTTTTTTTTTTTAATGTTCATTGAACACCAAGAAAGATTTTCAAATAGCAACAACTATATCAATTTTAAGTGATAATGTTGCTCAATATTATGCTGATAATGTAGAAGCAATACAAGAAAAAAGGACAGAAGTAAACACATTGACGAGATTAGCTATATGATGAAAGTTTGCAATAGAGAACATTTACCAGAAAGAATTTCTTGTATACATGCGTGGGTCGCATAACAGCAAGGTAGGTATCATCGGTTGATGCTGCTTGGGCCAAAAGCAAGGCATCCTTGATCTCATCTTCAGTTACAAGCCTTCTATTTGACACATATTGCTGGCCTTGTGCCCTATTCTTAATGATGGGTGAACATTCCGCATCTGAATTATTCATAAACGAAATACTTCTATCAAACCAGTATATCCTTGAACCAAATGATTCTTTGTTTCTAGTACGGTACTACAAAAAACACATGCAGCTAAAAAAATGGTGGAAGGGGCCTACAAAGCAATTCTGTATCAAAAATAGATAAGCGTAGTACCATATGTGTGTTAAGAGGTTTACCATCACTTGCAGTGGACTTCATTCCCTCTCCACAAGTAGCAGGTTCCTTCCTCCCAACACTTTTAGCACTCCGGCGAGTCCTTTTATTACCGACCAGAGAGATGATATATTGTTCTGAAGGCACTGTGGCACTGTCATCACTTACATAGTTCAAAGGTGAAGGGCATCTAACACCATCATCCAAAGGGGTATGAACATCATCAATAGAACCTTCCCTAATTTTTTTCTTAGTCAAGCATCCATTGTCATGTTCAGTTGGCCCACATTTTCTGACAAAATACGAAGCCCCCTTCTCACACAAGTTCTTTCCATCAAAGATTAAAACATCAAACTGTGACCAACCATTGTACCTAAAGACCAATAAATCAGTCTCTTCCAAAGAATGATCCTTGACAAATTCTTGCCAACCATGGTTAAAGAACAATGTATCATCAATAGTCCTCAACTCTACATCCCATGTTAAACCACTAGGACCTTTAAGAGTCACACTTTGAGGCAGCTTCTTTTTCAAATTGTCAACAAATTTTTTGGGAATGGCCTGCATTGTCAATACAAACATAGGCAAACTAAAGTAGACAATTGAGGACAAAAATACAAGAAAGGGGCAAAGTGTTGCAAGAACAACAAACCAGAAACTGGCTGTACTAACTGACCAAAATGTCAAACATTCCCAGCAAGATATAACCTCAACAAAAATTCATTAATTGAAGCAAAGAATTGCATCATCACTATTCAGTGAAAACTAACTCAAGACTTCTATTCAAAAAAAGAAAAAGTAACTCAGGACTCCTTGACACCATGTTCTCTAAAATGGAAACAAATTCATTTTGATTTAGGATTCTCTTTCTGAATTTAGGACTCCTTGACACTACGAAGATCGTATCTTTTGTAAATCCTACAAGCCACATCAATTTAAATTTCATTTTAGTAACTGATTTTAAATAATGTAACCCCACGTGCGCCTTAGTATTTTGTGAAAAGAAAATCTTCACTATGGATTAGCTTTGTCCATTTCATAAGCAAATACAGAGGTTCTGTGACAGAAAATACTAATATGCTTCTACCTTAAAAACATAATACATCTAAACAAAGAGCCACCAAGCAGAGGAACCCCAAAGCTTCCCATTCTTCAATGTAAAAGAAAGGACATTTTACATTCTAAAAAGCACGTTCAACAACCTTTTAAAGACCATGCAAAGCTACCACCTTTAGTGTTCTCATATTCACAAAATTTCATTGATCCGAATAGGTAAAAGACCAGCTTAAAAAACTTACAAGCTGGCGATCATAATCACCGAGGAGATACTGAGAGAAGTGAATTGTTTGGAAATGGGTCCAATAGATGTCCTCTGCCCATTTGCTCCAATCTTTGCATGTTTCTCCCATTTCCACTAAACAATGGCTCTGGAGTAAAAAATCCATGATAAAAAGTAAGACTTAAAATTATAACTATAAAACTAAACTAAAGATAACATTTTTAAAGAAAAGAAGCTCCAGACATTGAAAGAAGATTAGACCCACTTTTAGAAGTCCAGCAACACCTACCTCAAAAATTGAAGAGAATTTTTTTACAAGAAGTGAAAGTAACAGAGAGAGAGAGAGAGAGAGAGAGAGTAAAGGGGGTTGTTGAACCAGATACAGAACAAGACTTGAATAGTAATAAATTGAACCATGAGGATATGAGTGCAAAAAGACAAAGGTCACTGACACAAATCTCCATTATCTATCAAAAAAGGTTATGACTAGCCTCTCCCCGAGGATACAGTTGCAAGTTGCAACACATCTGGCCTCCAACAATTGTATGATACAGTACTTTTTACTGCAGCATTCACACCGTAAAAATATCCGTCAATTTGAGAAAGAATCTTCTTTCACTATTTTATATTATTACTTTTACAAAACATATACGTCAGAATATTTATTATATCAAATTTTCATCTCTTGACTCTTTCTCACATCCCAAACCTCTCTACCTCTCACCTGTCTCTCAGCCGCTGCCACTCTCCGTCACTGCCGCCATCACTTTTTCGCTTGACCTTACGATAAACAATTATTTTTTAAAATAATAATTACTATAAACATTACTTTTAAAGCAATTACATTCGTATTATATTTTCCATAACAAATAAATAAAAAATAAAGACATCCATATTCTATTTGTGTTTTTAATTATTTTTGCATTTTACGGTAAACACCTAATGCTTTAAAATCCCTCCTTCCACACTCGGTGTTATAAGGGTCGTGAGATTTTGCATTTTGCTACATCACCATCTAAAAATAAATGTCTACCGTAGCATGTTATTCTCTCTCCTCTATTATCTACAACAACAGTTCTTTTCTTTTCTTTTTTCCCTTTTGTTGCTAATGTGTATAGAACATGGTACTATTTGAATGAGAATTATGAGATGAGATGAATTACAAAATAGATAATTGAATGTATGATGTATTGTTAGAATAAAAGTGAAATAGATAAAGGAATTTTTTTTAGATACTTAAATGTTTTTTTTTTCCTTAATTTTTTCCATTTCTAGATGTGAAAACTATTATTATCCAATCACATCTATCTAGGTTGGTGAAAACAAAATTATAAAAAAATTTGTGCTCCCGACTTTTTGTTTCAAATAGTGCTAGTAATTGGCATCAAGAAAAGAAAATTGTATAACCACGCGACTTAAACATAGAAACAGACAAAGATAGCCCAAGCCTTCACTAAACACATGAACAAAACCAATATAAAAGCTCACTTGAAGCAACCTCAATAAGTAGTATGGCAACAAGCCTAATTTGAGAGCTCCAAAGGGCAAATATATTACATACACCAAACCCAATTTGAGTACTTAAAAGGCAAATATATTACATAAACAGTCCATAGGCAGCAGAACCCTCTTTCATGCTCAAAATGTATGATATTCTAGACCACATCAAGGTATCACATCTTATATGAATCACAAGCTTGTGGATTGGTGCTCTTGATTGATTTTGGTCTACCCCTTTTTGATGGTGGAGTCAATACAGTCAGAGGGGTAATTTCTTGAACAACCCGGAAAATGCTAACATCCAGGACAAAAGAGCCGTCCATTCGATCAGCAGGCTTGAACAGGCAGACATCAAATTCCTCCAGGTTGTTGTCTAGAACAAAATGTTTCCACCCACTGGTAATCCCTCCGTTACCCCGACCTCGATTATAAAAATATTTGGCCCGCCATGTACCCTCGTTAAAACGTAGATAGATTTCTTGGTTTTCCTTTAAGGGATGATTCATCACCCATTCGGTAGGGATCCACTGATCAAGCAATAAAACAAGCACAATTAATAGGAGGGAAAATAATTAAAAGAAGGTTCGTTTAAATCCAAGACTCGGAGTTCAATCACCAACAAGTGCATCCATTTTAAGTGAGTCTGTTTATAAGCTGATAATGTAGAAGCAATATAAAAGGGGACAAAATTAAACATATAGAAAAGATTCATTATACAATCAAAGCTCGTGATAGAGAACATTTACCAAAAAGTGTCTCTTGTATACATGCGTGGGTCGCATAACTACTTGGAAAGTATCATCACTTGATGCTGCTTGGGCCAAAACCAAGGCACCCTTGATCTCAGCTTCAGTTACTGGCCTTCTATTTGACGCAAATTGCTGGACTTGTGCCCCATTCTTATTGGTGGGTGAATCTGCAGCATCTGAATCATTCATAAATGAAATATTTCAGTCAAACCAGTATATCCTTGGACTACATGATTCTGTGTTTCTAGGATGGCAACTGGCAAGGTACTATAATAGCCATATGCAGCTAAGAAAAATGGTAAAATCTAGAGTAGTAATTCCTTCTTAAAAAAAAAAAAAAAAAAAAAAAAGAACAATATTAAGATCATGTGTTAAGAAGGTTACCATCACTTGGATTGGACTTCACTCCCTCTCCATTAGTAGCAGGTTTCTTGCTCCCAACACGCCTAGCACTCTGCCGGGTCCTTTTATTAGCAACCAAGGAGTTGATACATTGTTCAGAAGGCACTGTGACACTGTCATCACCCATAGAGTTCACTGGTGAGGTGCATCCAGCATCAACGTCCAAAGGGGTGTGAACATCATCCATAGAACCTTCCCTTAATCTTTTCTTAGTCAAGCATCTGTTGTCATGTTCAGTTTGCCCACATTTTCTGACAAAATACGAAGCCCCCTTCTCACACAAGTTCTTCCCATCAAAGATTAAAACGTCAAACTGTGACCAACCATTGTACCTAAAGACCAACAAATCAGTCTCTTCCAAAGAATGATCCTTCACAAATTTTTGCCAACCATGGTTAAAGAACATTGTATCATCATTAGTTGTCAATTCTACATCCCATGTTAAACCACTAGGACCTTTAAGAGTCGCACTTTGAGGCAGCTTCTTCTTCAAATTGTCAGAAAATGTTTTGGGGATGACCTGCAATGTCAACGTAAACATGAGCAAACTAGACAATTGAGGACAAAGATACAAGAGGGGTCAAGTGTTGCAAGAACAACAAGCTAAAACTTATAATTGACCAAAGTGACAAACATTCACAGCAAGATATAACCTCAACAAAATTCATCTATCAAAGCAAAGAATTGCATCGTCACTCACTAATCACTAAAATGTAAATCAATACTCCTTGACAACATGTTCACCATCAATGGGAACAAACCCCCTTAGTTTTGAATTAGGATTCTCTCTTTTATGAAATAGACTAATAGAGAGTGACCAGTTCACAAAATAACTTTTTTCTCTTTCACAAATCCTATAATGCCACTGGCCACATCATTTAAAGTATCATCCGGCTGATCCATTTTCTGAAAGAATGGCAAAAATCCTTTGTCCCACTTATTGTTATGCTCCACCAATCACAAAATGCCATGTATCTGATTTTTTTTTTTTTTTTTTTGCCTGTTTAAACTTTGGTTTGTTTATAAAGAAAGAAAAAAGACTGTGATAAGTTGTGACCCGTGGAGTATAAAGTGATACACAAAAAGTGGGACTAAAGATTTGTATTTGAATGATAACTGATTTTAAATGATATACTGCCACATGCACCTTAGGATTTTGTGAAATAAAATCTTCACCATGAATTAGCCTTTGTCCATTTCCTAAGTAAATGGAGGGGTTCTGTGACAGAAAATACTGATATAATTCTAACTTCGAATGAGATCAACTTCAGTTGCCAGGAGTTACCAAAGTACATTTAAAAGATGAAAACTAAAAGTCATAAGTTTTTTCTTTTCTTATGAAATTGTAATGTAAATTTCATGATTTTTTTTTATTAAAAAAATTGTGCAACATATTCCACTATAGTATTTTCTTCTCAAAAAATATAAATTTACACAACACGTCTAAACAAAGTGCTACCAATATAGTTTTCCCTTACTCCACAAGAACATGTAAGAAGAAGCAGAGGAACCCCAAAGCTTCCGCTTCTTCCATGTAAAAGAAAGGACACTTTGCATTCTAACAAAATAAGTATCACATTTTAACAGACCGCAAAATCACTTATGTGGCCATGCAAAGTTGTGTAAAAATGCATGATTGCTAATCGTTTAAATTTATACTAATCCTGTTCATTTTGCATTTAGTTTGAGGATGAAGGAAGAGAATGCATTGCGGTGTGTGAAAAAAGAGAAATAATTAAAAAAATTAACAAAATTTGATATTTTAATAAAATTTAGTGTAAAATAAATAATATAAGGTGGGTATTTTAAGAAGTGAGAATGCTAAAAATAAAAATAAAGAGGTTCTTGTGTGCTAAAATAAACAGGAATTTCTGAGCTTTGACTTACATTCTAAGAGGCATGTTCAAGAACTTTTCTAACGACCATGCAAAGCTACCACCTTTTAGTGTTTTCAAACTTTTCATAAACATGAAATTCAATAGATCCTAAAAGGAGAAAGATAGTTCTTAAACTTACAAGCCGGCGATCAAAACCACTGAGGAGAAACTGATAAAAGTGAAAGGTTTGGAAATGGGTCCAATAAATGTCCTCTGCCCATTTGTTCCAATCTTTGCATGCATCTCCCATTTCCACTGAACAACGGTTCTGAAGTCAAAAAATCAAACAAAAGAAGACAAAAAGTAAGATTTAACAGTAAATAAACCAAAGACAACACTTTTAAACACAAAGTTGCGCTTGATATTGAAAGAAGATTAGACCCACTAAAGAACTAAAGCAATTTTTACTTAGCAGATAGAAGCAACAACTACCTCAAAAAATGAAGACCGTTTTGCAACAAGCGGAAGGAACCAACTTTACAAGGACAGAGAGAGAAAGACAAAGAGAGAGAATCCTTGATTGATCAGAGAGATATCCGAGACAGCTGCGGGGAACCATGTACAGAGCAAGACTTGAATAGTGAAATGAACGTATGAAGCTATGACCGGCAGTAAAAGTAAAAAAGACAAAAGGGTAAAACTGACACAAATCTCCATTATCTATTTGAAAAGACTAGACTTTACCCGAGGCTACTGTTGGAGCACACTAGAGATGGTATGGTAGTATTTTATTATGGTGTACAAAAACAAAATTGAGCAGAGAAGCACTCGTTTTTTTAAGTAAGGGATATCATTAACGAGATGTGTCATGATGTGTACAATTTTTTGGCATGTAGTGATGATAATAATAATAATAATAATAATAATAGTAACATAATAATTTCAATTTTTTTTATTACTTTGTAAATTGTTATTAGAATTAGATTATCTAATAACAATTCAGATATTAAAATTTCTAAAATATCAAAAAAATATTAAAAAATTAGTCCACTTACTACTTAAAAGTTATTGAAACAAAAAAAATATATATAACTAAATAATAAAAAAATATGGGTTACATTCGAAAAAATAATTTCAATTATTGCAAACTTTTTTATTTTGTAAAAAACGGTTAAAAATAGTTTGATGATTCATGTACGAAAATTACTTTTTAAAAAATACATAAAAAACTATAAAATAAATTTTTTTTTAACAAAGTAAAGGAGAAGAAAATAACATAAGAAGAACTTATACCTTTACTTGACTTAAAAAAAAAATACAATGAGATTTGCTTTGCTTTTATAGTATTCATGACTAACCTCGCAAATTTGGGGATAAATTACTAATGTTTGAGTTTGAGTTTAAGTTTTAGTTTAAGTTGGATTTGTTAAAGAGAAAGAGTTTTAATCCTTGTTAAGTTTGGATAAAAAAAAAATTGTTTTAAAAAAATGATAATGATGAGTTTGAGTTTAAGTTGGACTTGTTAGAAAGATAAAATTTCACTAAAATAATTTTATTTAAATATTGTGCTAACGTGAAAAATTGTGAGAATTTCAAAAGTTTCGGTATATATATATATACATATATAGATTAGTTATAATAAATTATTTTAATAATTATAAAAATTGCTATATTCCTAAACTTATTTATGGGGAAAAAATCATAAAAAAGTTATGTTCCTAGTCTAAAAATCGCTTTTGTGGTTATGGTCTTGTGTTGCCATAGTAGCACACTTGGAAATTGGAATCCAATATATATATATATATATTTTTTTTTTTTGGAAAAGAGGAGATAATTAGATTAGATTGAAACGAAACAGTTACACCCCGAGTGATTCAGATGTACAAAACACTAGTAGCATCATTAATTAAGACCTCTATAACACCAAAAAGAGGGGATAAATAATAAACAAAAGGATCAAGCTAGCTATGTCCTAGTTTAGCAAGGAATTTAGCAGCTCGGTTGGTCTCCCTGAAGCAGTGTTGCAGATGGACTTGCTAGAAAACTTGGAGAGTGTTCCTGCAATAATCCACAATGGGTTAGGTTAGCCGATTAGTGGCTTTTGTGTGAGAGAGGAGGTTAACAACTTCAAGTGCATCCACATTTATAATGAGTTTTTTAATATAAAGATCTCTAGCCATAATTAGCCCATCTCTTAAT
The DNA here is from genome assembly GCA_033629205.1 of Lithocarpus polystachyus. NCBI lineage: Eukaryota > Viridiplantae > Streptophyta > Magnoliopsida > Fagales > Fagaceae > Lithocarpus > Lithocarpus polystachyus. The sequence continues at coordinate 6,826,987 of CM066163.1, read as the reverse complement.
GCCCAAAGCTCAGCTAAAAGGTAACTAGACATGCCAATTTTACTAGAAAAACCTTTCACCCAATCACCATTTGAATCTCTAATAAGGCCTCCACCACAAGCATGATCCACCAAAACAAAGGCATCAGTGTTGAGTTTATACCATCTGGGGCTTGGCTTGATCCAAGAGATATGTGAGCTTCTTCTAAGGATTGGCTGGTTGGCTCCTTGAGCGAGGTAGAAAAATTCTGTAGCTCTTGAAATGCACTCATTAATGCTGGGAAGGGCTGCGTGGTTCCTTTGATGAACAAATGAGTTTCTGTTTAGCCAAAGTGACCAAAGCCCAAAGCAAAAAATAATTCCCCATGGCACACGATGGCGTCAAGAGGTGAGCTTGGAAGTACCATTGAAGTGCAACCAATTTAGGAGGGGAAGCCCAAAGGATTGGATGACTTTTAAAGGAAAGCTAAGCTGGTTCCAGAAACTTACCGAGAAGTGACACTCTTTAAGGAGATGGGTAATTGTTTCCTCATGGCTGTGACAGAGGGGGCAAGCATGATCTATGGTTAAACTTCTTGAACCCAAAACTTTTCTAATCGGTATACTATTATGAGAACAGAGCCAAATGATTTTTTGAGGGTGTTCATTTTCCAAATCCAGCTAAGATTATTAGTAGTAGGGTTCAAAACATTTAAGCCTTTAGCTAGCAGGTAGGCCAAACCTAATGTGAAATTTCCATCACTTGAAGGAGACCATGCAGTAGTGTCACTGCTTAGAGAGGTGGGATTAGTGGGGATGGCTTGAATAACATCCAAGAAAGATTGGGGAGAAGAGAATCAGAGGTTATCCCAATTCCAACCACCATTAAAAGCAACATAGTCATTGACCAAATTGTTTTCTTCCTAAGCATTGAGGGGTCCCACTAGCATGGACCTGACCGAGCCTATAGCGCACCATTTGTCATACCAAAACGAAGTATCATTACCCGTATTGATGACCTTTCTTAGACCCATGTCCAGAAGTGGTTTTGCTGCCTTGCAGGCAGCCCAAGTGTGAGAGCAAGAGCCCTTAGAGGTCCACGGGGGTAGGTATTGCGTGGTTGGAGAGATATTTAGCCTTTAAGACTTTAACTCAAGGAGAGTTATCTCCCACTGAAATTTTCCAATCCAACTTGGCTAGGAGAGAAAGATTTCTTGGACGGGCAGCATGTATACTAAGACCCCCATGATCAGTAGGGAGGGTGACAGAATCCCAGTTGACCATATGCATTCTCTTCTTTATCCCAATTAACCATATGCATTCTCTTCTTTTTAGGTGTAGACCCCCATAGGAAATTGCGGTTTGCCCGATCAATCTCCTGGCATACTCTGCTTGGCACCAAAGCGCCTTGCATCACATAATCAGCTATTGTAGAGAAGGAAGATTGAATTAGGATGCGTCTACCTGCTAGGGACAGTAAGTTAGCTTGCCATCCCGCTAGTTTTTCTTGGGTTTTCTGGATGATGAAGTCAAAATCTTTACTACCTCGATTAGAAAATTTAAGAGGAAATCCCAAGTATTTGTTGAATTTGGATGTTTCCAAAAAACCAAGCAAGTTGCAAATATCATTTCAGACAGCAAGTGGAGTGTTTTTTGAAAAGAGAATCTAAGATTTGTCATTACTAACCTTCTAGCCAAAAAGTAGGCAGAAGCGAGTGAGCACATCCTCAATTGCCCTTGCAGTGGTGAGAGAAGCCTGACTAAAGAGAATAAGGTCGTCCACGAAGAACAAATGGGTGAAGGCTGGGCCAGATTTAGAGGCCTTGACAGCTTTCCAAGTCTTACTAGTAGTCTTTTCATGAATGAGGAGTCCAAGTTATTCAAGGCATAGGATGAATATGTATGGCAAAATGGGGTCACCTTGGCAAATCCCTCTCGATGGAAGAAAAGGTTTAAGCTTGCCTCCATTGAAGAGAATTGCAATAGAAGTGGATGAGATGCACTCTAGGAATCCAGTATTGCAGATCATAAGTTCGATGCAAAAAAGATTTTACCAAATGGAGATTACTTTACCCTATTTTTTTTTTAAGGCAAGAAAAATTTACTCTAAATTTTTTTTTTTTACAACCCTTAAATACTCATTTAAAACTAAAATTTGAGGAAATTATTATATAATCTTAAAGTACCATAAATGCGTATTCTCTCCTCTCATATAAATGGTAAATTCCACTAATTAAATTCATAGTGAAACTCACCATTTATGTGAGAGGAGGAATACGCATTTATGATACTTCAAAAATACTTAATAATTTTTCCAAAATTTGTTAGGTAAAACCTAATTTGTAATTTTAGTAATTAATGGAATTTGCAACAAATCTGATTACTGAGACTTTCCCAAAAATGGCTATGGAACTATGGAAGGTGTTTAAAATATCACTAAAAAGGAAAATGTTACATAACCACAGAGGATACAATTCGTACACTCTAATATAAATTTGAATATATGACATATGTTTCATTAGTATTGTTCTTTATTACTAGGCTAAAACACAAATTTCTTTGTTTTTTTGTTTTTTTTTTTAAAAGCAAGATCCACTTGAATCTTCTTAATAATTCAAACACAATAATTCCTCCTAAATACTTGGATAAGAATTGACAAAAGACATACAATAGCAAAGCGAACTTGCTTACGCTAATTACAGGTTCAAAAGAAAAAAAAAAAAAAAATTCAATACTCTCAGAGAATATCAATGCCTCCTCTTACATAAATGATAAGTTCTACAATGATTTTAATTGGTGGAACTTACCATTCATGTGAAAGAAGGAATACCACCTCTATATATACTATAGGAGTATTACTTCTTTTATCAGCTACAATCTCCACCCAAAAAACAAAACTGGCTCAAATTTGCAAGTATCTGCCTCATCTGATTTTGTCTATGCTTAAAAAAGGATCGCCCTACACAAAAAGAGTTCAGGCCTCTGCAAACTGAACAGTAAATTGGTGAACCTAAGAACCTCCTAAACTGCAAAAACTAGACCTTCACTGTAAACTAAACCTTCCAAAATTGTATCTTAGGACTTCAGGAAAAACACATAGAAATCAAAAGTAACAAGCTGTTGATGGTTTTAACATTTAAAAAGATCATTAAAGATTGGATTTTGTTTCCCTATAGCATGGGGATAATTAAGATCGCAAATGCACACCAATTAAAAGAAAAAGGTGCGCATAGCAACACTGACCATGATATATATACTTCATAAAGGTTGATCTTTTTTACATCAATCATAAAGAAGGCTTATTGCTGGTATATGTCACAAGAGCTAATTCATTATCTGCTCCACTTTGATGGTCAAGCCCTTTCTTACCATTTCCAGATATATGCACGAGCATTTCACATTCGCCAATGAGTTCAAAAATGCAAATATCTCCAATCTTAATATCATTCCCACGAACGAAGGCCATCCACCCACCACAAAAGGTATGGCCCATTCGCCCCTTTGAGTCTGGGACAGAATTCACTGCCCAACATTTTCCTTTTAAATTCCGAAGCACAATCTCTGTTTTGCAGTTAGGGAGATGTGCTGTTGAAAATTGGTATGGGATTTTCTGCAAGATAAACCAATGGGTAAATGGGAATTGATGCCAAAAACCTTTTTCAGGAAAACATAACAAGAAATGTGCAAGCATGGATATACAAGACTCACGAGAGTATATGAACCACTGATGTTGAACTGTTTCATGATCCTCACAAAATTAGGAAAAGATGAAGAAAAAGATCGAGCTGCTCTTTCTTCATCAAGTGCTAACATCATTCTCATACTGCCCTTAGTTTTTGAGCCAACTTCATCTTCGATGACTTTTCTCCTCTGAACTGTATCCATTTAGAGTTTGAAAACTGATTTAGAATAGGAAGGAAAAAAGAAGGTGTTTTGAACAAATCTTGTAGATGAAAAGTAAAAGATATGATACACTGTATCCGTTTATGGTTGCAAGCAATATGATACACTGGTGCTGCTCTAAAACACAGTGAAAATCTAAATACACTAAACTAATATATATGATTACAATTTACAAGTACATAATGAAAACGACAAGCTTAATTTCTGACCAGAAATAGTTAGCAACTATGGTCCATTCTTGCAAGCAATTGACCAAGAGAATGTGGAAGTCAAAACCTATGGTGAAGGCACTGATCCTTCTATTGAAACCAATTCTTAACTGCAAATTCAAATAGAATATGGTTAAAAACCTTACCTAACTTTTTGTTGGCAGCTTTTGACTGAGAGCCAACTGGAGCTCTGGCATATGTCTTTGATGCACTGCATTGTTTCCTTACATCAATAGAGAAAGGTGCTTCTTGACGTCTCTTTGATGCTTTTGGAGATTTCCCCTTTGTTTTCTTCGGCAAAACTTTCAGAGTTTTATGTGAAGAGGGTGCACGACCACCACTTGACCTACTACAAGCTACTTTTCCATTTTGGCAGTCTAGCCCTTCCCTTCCAACCCCAAGAATGTGCACACGCAATTCACACTCACGTACAAGTTCAAATATGCAGATATCTCCAACCTTGATGTCGTTACAACGGACAAAAGCTATCCATCCACCACATAGAGTATGGCTTGTATTCACTCTTGTAGTGGGCACAGAATTCACAGTCCAACATTCTCCTTTCAAATTCTGAAGAACAATCTTAATTTTGCTGTTTGGAAGATGTGCCATCGAAAATTTATATGGGATGTTCTGCATGACAAAAAGCAGTTTGAAAAGAAAATTTGATGAACAGACTGCTTGCAGAAGAAAACAACAATAAACTGTAAGCATAGTGAATGATCAGAAAACCCTTGATGATAACCTTGAGTTGCCTAACCCACAACTGCCAAAGGAAGTTGCATATGCAAGAGAAAAAGGAATTTCTGTCAAAAAAAAGCTGTCCAAACCCACATCTGAACAAGGGAAAAATTCATTGCAATAACATAGGGCTTAAGGGTACCAGGGTTTAATTGTGCCAGATTTAATAGGTAAACCTGGAAGTACTGTAATTCCCACAGGAGAGCAGCACCATACAACAATTAGTATGTTTCTCAGTATGATGTGATGAGAGAAGATAGATGGGTTGTAGAATTCATTGATCAATAGTTGCGCTAAAATATCAGAATCAAGGTAGAGTTTTCATCATGTGGGTGCAAAAGAATAATACTACTTTTTGATAGGTAAAAGAATAAGATTAGATTACAAGGCCAAGAAAAGACATTTACTGATATATCACTCCATATTCAAAAAATCTTTTAAACCTTGATTTAGAATATAATGAGCATACTGCATTATGGAAGTAATTTGATGGACAAGGCATAAAACTTATATTAGAAGATGATTCAATTGAAAGATATAAAAAGAGAAAAACAGAAGAAACAACCTACCAGAGTATACGAACCACTGACATTGAAGCTTTTCATGATTCTCACGAAATAGGGGAAAGAGGAAGTAAATGATTGAGCTACTTCTTGTGCTGACAACATCGACAAACAAACTCTACCATGCATGTATAGATCATCTTCTTTTCCGTTCCTACTCTGGACAGAAGCCTTTGTATTGAATTGAACAATATCCAACACTGCAAGCAAGAATGTAAAATTTCATGAATCATATCCATATCCATCAAACTAATTATACACATTCATATAAATTTACGAAGTTTTTTTCTAAATGGTTAAAATTTGAGTATGAAACATATGTAGACCATTTTCTACACAGATAAAAGTATGTTATGCAAATTTGATTCTTTACATTTTTTATCTAACAAGAAAATAATAGACTTCTGTGCCTTATTTTACAAGAAGATTACTCAAAAAACATGGAAAAAGTAGCAGGATTCTGTAGTCCCTAAAGCAATGCCAATTCTGCTGCAGAAGGTGGATTCTTGTCCTCAAAACCCAAGAAATGAACAGTTGGTTTCATTACCTTGCTTTTCCTTAGAAGCTTTTGATTGAGAGGCAATAGAAGAATTCCTCAAAGTACTACCACAGTGCCTTGTTTCTTCAGGACAAATTGCTTCTCGCAATGTTTTAGCCATAGCTACCACCTCATGCTTACAAACCTCCCCATCATACAAGTCCACCTTGCCTTCTTGGTTCTTGACTGTGCATCCTAGATGGAGTTGCGATGAGCTACCTCTCAATTTCTTTGGCACGCCTTCAAAAATTTTATCTGAAGGGGAAGCAACCTCATCTCTTTCTCTTTTCTGCCCCGTACTATTACCAAGGTCGCTAGGATCTTGACTGCACTCAGAATGAAATGCAGCCTCTTTCTCACATGAACTTTTATCAAAAACTTGCACAGTGAAATGCAATTCACCATCATATCTGAAAACCAAAAAATCCCCAGATTCTATGAAATGGTCCATCACAAATTCTGGCCAGCCCTGATGGAGGAATAAATCATCATTCTGCTGAATTAGCTTCACATGCCATGTGTTCCCACTTGGACCCTCCAATGTCACTAATCCAGATGTTCTGCCTTTCATGTGTCTTACAAATCGTACTGGAATTTTCTGCGACAGATTTGAGTTGTGTCACCATCTAACCGTGCAATACAAATAACATCAAATACTGATAAAAAATAATCATAATAAATCTACTATACTCCCAACAAGATTTAATCAACACAGCATCTCTTAGCAGATGTACGGAATATATGACAAAGGTGGAATGTTAGAATATTTCTATTGATTGGTAATGTCATATAGGCTCGAGTCAGACATGCAATGGCTTCGATTTGAATTATCCGGGGGATGCCTTATATGGATACAAACAACAGTTTACATATTCAGGATACTTTTAGATGCAACTCATGGATAAAAGACTTCTAGCGGTCTTTAAATTCACTGACTAGTCTACCTAGGAACTTGCTTCATTTGCTATCCTGCAGTAAGTTATCTGGCATGCCACAGCCATATTACTTGGAAATAAATATAGACCATAAATTTTGACCGAAGAAAATGAATTATGCAATTGCTTTCTAAAAATGATATTACTTTCTAAAAGCTCTACACTATTTGCAATAGATGCAACATGGGTGACATAAATTTGCAATGGTACAAGACAAATTCTATTGTAGCTCTATTTTCAAATTTTTTTTTCCCGAAGCTTCTTTCTTTTGTTCTAGCAACCAAAAGAGACCTACTTCAAGAAGAAAGAACGATGTGATGACCACCAAACTAAAGACTTTAAGTTGAAATTTTAGCAAACAGATACTTGACTAACATATTTGAAGAAATAAACACCTAACTGGTATTTGCAAGTACCAACCAGATTTCTTATGCTTCACAAATCTTTATCTTTCTATTTTTAGAATCTTAATGCTCGCTCTATCCCTTTTTTTCTTTGATAAATAAAAAGACATGATAACATAAGATGTTGTCAGGAGTAGCTGGTCAGGATATCACATATTTAGGAAAAATACATATCATTGGGAATCCAAATGATTCTTTTCATCATCCAACATCTAATTTAAAGAAAACATAAATTACGTTACAAATACAATAGCCATGTAACCTATTTAGACGACCCTCTCAATTAGTCATGTTAAAAAAAAAAAATGTATTAGCCTTGTCACCGAGAAATATCCTACGAAACTGAGGAAACTCGGAGCTAAAGGCAGAATTACAAGTATGGAATAAATACATGTAACAGAAAACTTCAATATAGCCTAATGATAGATTCCATGATCACAATGCTAAGTTTTTGATCACAAAATTACAATATTAGGTGTAGTAGTATAACCAAACACTTGACTCACCAAAATAACATAAAATAAAAACAAATAAAATCAATAGGTACAGAAAAATAAATAAATAAAAAAAGAGACATGAAAACCTTTGGACGCTTTGAGAGTTGAGAGTTTATGAGGAGAAAACATAGAGGGACGTCTTGCCGCACAAGCCTTGTCCCAAATTGATATTCCTCTTATTCCATTTCGGGATGTCCCAAAATGTAGTTCTCTTTGAAAAGTCAATAAATAAATTTCCTAACTCGCCTTTCACTTTATTTAAAAACCCAATACCCCTCCTCTTTCACTAGAGTTTAGATTAGGGAGGGTTGTTTTGGAAACTTGTACATTTCAATTTAAAAGACAATGCATAAAACAATGTTATCTTAAAAGGTTTGTTTTTTAAAACATGATCAATATTACAGGATGGAAGGAGTATAACCAAAGGGCCCTTTTATACTACTACACAATTGACACTCACTTATACAATGCCTTACTAATTCTTCCATTATTTTTTTGATAAATGCCTTACTAATTCTTCCATTATTACTGCAAGACTCTATCTCTACTAAATAACTACATTTTGTTGTGAGAAATGCTACATCGACAACACTTTCACAACAATTTCACAACAATCCTAGGCGGCAAGCTGTTACTAGTGAGTAAAAAACTGATGTTAGTGGTAAGCCTAGACTAGAACCAGTAACAATTTGCCACCTAGGTCATTGTGAAAAGGTTGCGGATGCATGTAGCGTTTCTCTTTTGTAGTTTCTTTTCATGGGTCCCTTTAAATTTTTGTTTCTTAAAATTGTTCCACGGCTAGTTTTGGAATCTTATTTATTTTTTATCTATTCCAAAGAACTGATACTATTTTCAAGGAATGCCCAAAACTATTTACTACTAACATTACACCATTAACAATAAAAACATAGTTAAGACTATAATCAGCCTAATGCAGGGTCAAATCCCATCAATATTAACATTAGTAATGAATCAAACACCATCATCACTATTAAAAGTACTTTTTTTTTTCAAGGGATTACTAAAAGTGCTCTAGTGTAAAATTAGAATATACACAAATTAGGGTCCAAGACTAACATGCAAAATCAACAGCAAAATATTTTCACTAAACCTAAATTTCTCTTACTAATAAAAAAATTTGAAAACACATACATGTATAATGAAAGAAAGAACAAATTTTTATAAAAAAAGAGAATTTTTTTATTAAAAAAAAATACCAGTCTTTGAGAGCTGAAAATGGCAGAGTAAACGTCAAAGAAGTGAGGGCGTTTGGCATTTGGCATCTCCTGGCGAGTTTCTTTATCCATCAGAAGCCACTTTCTTTTGTTTTGACTTTGTTCGTATGAAATTTTCTGAGGAACCAAACAGAGTGTGTGGGATTTTCTTCTAGGAGAGAGAGCGAGAGAAGACAAGTTAAAGGAAGAGAAAGTGGGTGTGTTGTTCCATTTGAGATTTTTGATCAAATCGACACAACATGGGTTTTTTCAGAGTGCAGTCATGTAAATGTGTTTGTGTCGATCTTTGGTGAAGATGTCAGTGGGTGCACTGGGAAAGAGGAAGGATTGCACGTGTGAGATTTCGAGGGTGTGATTCGCACGTGTGAGAGGTCCATTTTTGTTCCTTCCAGGTCATTTGTGTCCCCACGAAACTATGGGTGAAAGGTTTTTTTTTTTTTGGTTTATCATGTGAGATTTTCTTTTTTTTTTTTTTTTTTTTTTTGGGTTAAGTAAAAGAGGGGTTCGCTAGGTTACGCTAGCCCCCGGACAGGGCGCCAGGTTTTCGGCCTGTGTGAGAGTCACCCATGTGAGATTTTCTTTAAACCATAAAATAGATGCTTTCATATACCAACACGATTATATTAAGGTGAAAATACAATTTGGGTCTCTTCATTGTGTTTTTTATGTATTTAACAAAGCAATCCTATTAAAATTTAATATTTTGTTGAGGTCTATCCTTACATAAGTTACTGATTGGTGACCACTAAAATATATATATATATATATATATATATATATCACATGATAAGATTTTAATGAAATGTCTAAATATATAATAGAATTTGATAAAGCTTTGATTCAGGATTAAATATAGAATATAGCTTAAATCATTAATATATATATATATATATATATGAGAGAGAGAGAGAGAGAGAGAGAATGAGGATGTGTAAAATTGTAAGATCTAAAAAATTTATGTAGCAAAATATTAAAAAGTTCAACAAAAATTCAAACATTTTTGGTTATGTGTGTGTATACATATATATATATATATATATATATATATATATATATATTATTTTTAAGTAAAGATAAAACTCATCCAAACTAAACATAAATTACAACTTACAAGAGTATCTTTCTTCATTCTTCACTATTAAATCAAAATTCATGAGAAACATCACATGAGAAAGAGGACAATCAAAGACTACAAAAATCCTAAGAAAGGTTAGTCCTTCCATTACAAAAGCATTTGCACATTTATTAACTTCTTTGAAATTGGGCTAACTTTAGTCTAAGGGATCTTTTGCTTAACAACACCTTACAATTAATAACCAAAGAATAAATTCCAGAGTTAGTTCAACGCTTACCATTAACTAAATCTACAATTATACTAATGTAAAGACACATTTTGGTTCCTAAGCCCAAAATGTAAAAGGATTTAGGTCCCAAGAGCCTAATACAATGAATTTGTAGAGAGTGGGTTCGAAAACTAAACTCTGATAAGTTAGGTGACAATTATAGTGGGTCCAAATGACAAAAAGTAAAGATAAACTGGTTTTATCCAAAGAAAATTGTCATTGGCACAATCTAAAGAGGTTAGCTCTTGTATATACTTCTTTTGAATTTGATTACAGGTCCAATACTTGTTGCTACAGTGTTTTCCCAATGATTCTCAATCCCTTTTCCTTTAGGAGCTTTTCTCTTTTATACTCTCCTATTTCCTTCACCTCCACCCTCCATGTGTAAGTCAAATTACTTCCTTTGATCCTTATCCCATCAGCACATTCCTGAAGTATCTGAGAGTAGCTGTAAGGCTAAAAATTACTGTTCATGTATTACTTCCACATTAATGCGCCTAGAGAGTTAGCTGCAGAGTATTAAATGCGGTGGTAGCAGCTTTCCCTTAGATATTTCTTAGCTTCCCTCTCTCCTAAGTTTTCATGATATTTATCCTTATCAACAAAATCCTCTGGAGTGTTACTCTTGATGGCAAACTACACCTTCTAATCTCTGCTTTTCTTAGCCGAGGAGAAACTTCTCCTCGGACTACCTTGCTGAACCCTCATGACCAAACCCCTTTTTTCATTCACTAACGTGGACTTCCGCGATAATGTTTACCTGTCCTCGGATTACTAGGTGTTCTCGGACAAGGCCCCTGGCCCAATATGCACTACTGGGCCTATCATTCCTACAACTAACATTGAGCTCAATTTCAACAACCTATAGGTGTGACCACCTAGACAATCTGAGGCCCATTTCAAAGTGCTTGAAGTTACACAGTAATATACTAGCAGCTATCTTAATAGTTCTTAAGTATGGATTACTTAGAGAGGAATCACCAAGGTTGAGTTTAGACCAAGAGCCAACAAGATTACACCATTTTACTTCTATGACATTCTTGTATCTTATCCCTGGGTGTTAATGTTCGACCCAACATGCTAACATGACACTAGTTTTTTTTTTGTTAGGGTTGGGCCTTAATGGGTTTAGGTCCTAAACAGGTCAACCTGAAAACAACACGATAAGAAACGTGTCATAAGCAGGTCAACCCGCGTAATCCGCAATAGACACGTTTGACATGCCAATTTATTTGTGTCAACCCGAAATGACCCACTTAACACAACCCGTTTAACTCATATAATAAATAAATATTTATTTTATTTTAGATTTGTCAAATACCTTTTATATTCAACATATATTTTAAATTAAAAAAGAAAAGTGAGTAATTACAAAAACTTACAAGGGATATAATTGAAAATTAAAACTTTACAAACCCTAAAAACCCTAAATCTCTAAACCTTCTTGTAAATCTTATAATTTCACGCAAAATTCTCAAACTCAAAGTCTCAAACCGGTTGTTACTCTCTCTCTCTCTCTCTCTCTCTCTCTAATGTGTTTATTTTTTATGCATAATGCTTTTGTTCTATAAACTTTGAACCCATGTGCCGTTATTAATATATGAGATATATTAATTGTTGATTAAAGCCACGATTGTTGCTTTTGTCTTATGTTGTGTGTTTGTTTGTTTGTTTGTTTGTTTTTTGTTTTTTTTTTTTTTTGTTGGTGTTTGTATTAGTGTTGGACACCGTTTGTATATCTTGCAAGTGGGTTTATTGAGATAGTTTTTAAACTAGATCCGATGCGTAATGCTTTTAAGGATTACAACAATGTGGGTTAAAAACTTGAAGTGTATGCTTTGCTTTTGGGATGTAAAAAAAATCATTTCTAGATGGATGTTATATTTAATATTATGCAGGTTGAAATGGGTTGTGGTACATTTGTGTCAACCCAACACGACTTGTTTATTAAGCGTGCCAAATGGGTTGGGTCAGGTCAACCTGCCTTATTAATAGGTCGGGTTAGGGTTGAAGGATCATGACACGATTATTAAATGGGTTGGATTAGGGTTAAGCCATTTAGTCGAATACCCTTATCTCGACATGACACGAACCCAACACGCTAACCCGAATTGACACCCCTAATCTTATCCTAATTTGCATTAACATAGATTGATAATGTTAAATTGTGCAATATGCCATGTTGTTTTAGTCATCTTTTCTTATGATGAGGGCTTTGGGTTCAAATTTTTTCTTCATAAAATAAAATAAAATGAAAATTATTATCTTTATTCGATGAACAATCATCATGGAACGAGTATTATCAATTTTAAATCCTATCATACTAATAAATAAATAAATAATAATAATAATAAAAACTTACACATTTGGTTTAGGTAATCTTTTCCAATAAAATGTATTAGCTAGATGCATTAAGGTAGCGTTCACCGTGTTGATAATACATACCATAGAAAAATGTAGCCTGATAAAAATACATTAAAATATAATTCATTATGTCATCTAAATCCCAAAGAATAAAAATAAAAAAGTATTAGCAAAAAGAGGCCCTTTTCTAGCAAAAAGTATTTGCAAGATGTATAATGGTAGAATTCGATAACTCCACCCAAAAAAAAAAAAAAGAAAAAAAAAAAAAGAGAAAGTAATCTAGCAAGGGTTAGAAAGTATATTTTAACCAAATTTATTAAAATATAAAATTCATCATGATAGAATGCATTATTATTAAAAATTGAGATACAAATTGAGTTTAGTTTGGATTAAAAAGAAAATGAGGATCCCAGTTTGGATAGCTTAGACTCGACTTAATCCTCTTGATTTCTCTATCTCACAATATCAAACTATTTTTCTTATACTATTGGCAATACCTATAAGCATCTTTATATGGCATTAGTTAGTGTAATCACATGAATAAATTTAAGGTAAAAAACCCATTTTCATCCCTACATCTTCATGCAATTTCTAATTTGGTTCCTATCTTTTATTTTCACCGCTTTTAGTTCCTCTTTAGAAAAACGCGTCTCGTTTTAGTCATTTTCGTCAGTACCCTAACAGTAAAGTCCTACGTGGCAGATGAAACTATTAAAATAATAATAATAATAAATTTTATTTTGGCATTAAAAAATGCCATGTCATTAAAAAATTAATTTATTAATTTTAACTAAATAAAAAAATTAAAAATAGAAATAAAAACCAAAAATCACATGAATTGAGATCTAATTGTGTCTTGAACAAGAACACAAACCCAGATCTAAAAACACAAAATTAAAATCCAAAAATCACAAATAACTCAAAAAATAAGATCACAAAATTAAACATAAGATCCACATCAGAATAAACATGAACAAAGAATTAGATAGAACAAGATCAATATTCCAAGCTCTAAACAATCTTTCCCGAACTATTAACAGAAATCTAAGCATATCTACGTGGCAGATGGAACTATTAAAATAATAATAATAATAAATTTTATTTTGGCATTAAAAAATGCCATGTCATTAAAAAAATTAATTTATTAATTTTAACTAAATAAAAAAAATTAAAAATAGAAATAAAAACCAAAAATCACATGAATTGAGATCTAATTGTGTCTTGAACAAGAACACAAACCCAGATCTAAGAACACAAAATTAAAATCCAAAAATCACAAATAACTCAAAAAATAAGATCACAAAATTAAACATAAGATCCACATCAGAATAAACATGAACAAAGAATTAAATAAGAACAAGATCAATATTCCAAGCTCTAAACAATCTTTCCCGAACTATTAACAGAATTCTAAGCATATAGAACAACACATGAACACCCTAGCAATAGCAACAAAATATCAAACTCCAATAGAGCTAAGATTCAAAAATCAAAGCAAAAGAGAAGGTGAGACACGGTGAGAGTTGAGAGAGTTGGAGAGAGGAGAGAAAGGCAAACCCACCACCACGCCACCATCACAAAACACCGAGGAGGAGATACGGTTGCATTGGCACTTCTGTTGATGGCGTTTTCTACGTGATCGGCAGACTCAAAATCGGTGGCACCGTAGTCGGGATTGAACCTCCAGAGCTGCGGCGAACGCGGAGGCTCACGTGTACGCGAGCTTGATGGATTTATACGACGTGGATGCAAGCGCGTGGCTCCAAAGCCGACGGAGTGGGAGGAGTTTGCGAGGTTTGAGAGAAGGGCTTGTGTTGGTGTACGATTCCGTTGGTGGAGAGTGGAGTAGAGGACCAGATCTACCTGAGGTTATACGACGCGCCGCTTGGATTTGAGGTTTGTGTTTGGTTTCTTAGAAAGTATAAGAAAATTTGGGTTTTGAGTATTGAGTTTAGGGGCCAAAAATCTGGGTTTGAATTTATTGTCTGAGGGCCAAAAATTTGGATTTGATTTTTGTGTTTGATGTTTTGGTGGTGTGGAGGTTTGAAATATGAGTTTAAATCTAGGTTTGAATTTAAATTTTTGAATCTAGGTTTGAATTTGGGTTTGAATTTAATTTTTTGGGTTTTAAATTTGCTGGGTTTGTGTTCTTGTTCAAATATTTAATGTGTTCTTGTTTAATTTATCAATTTTATCTGGGTTTGTCAAGAATGTTGGCATGAATTCTAATTCTGGGTTTCGACTCTAAGGTTCGAATTTTCTAGATTTTTAATTTTGTTTTCATGTTTAATTTCTTGTTCATATTTAATTTAATGTGGATCTATAGTTTAATTTTCTGTTCTTATTTTCTGAGTTTGTGATTTTTGGATTTTAATTTTGTGTTTTCAGATCTGGGTTTGTGTTCTTGTTCAAGACACACTTAGATCTCAATTCATGTGATTTTTGGTTTTTATTTTTGTTTTTAATTTTTTTATTTAGTTAAAATTAATAAATTAATTTTTTAATGACGTGGCATTTTTAATGCCAAAATAAAATTTATTATTATTATTTTAATAGTTTCGTCTGCCACGTAGGACTTTGCCGTTAGGGCACTGATGGAAAGGACTAAAACAAGATGCATTTTTCTAAATAGGAACTAAAAGCGATTAAAATAAAAGATAGGGACCGAAGTGAGAATCGCGTGAAAATGTAGAGATGAAAATGGGTTTTTCGTCTAAATTTAATTGAAAAACTTAAGATGCATGTATCATTTAAGTAATTGTACATAGTTTTTACCCTAATAGATACTAAGGTCTGGGACCTTTTTGCCAACAATTGCAAATATATAAATAGTAATGAGCTTAACAGTCGTTAAGTGTCTTGTGTTTTAATTTTTTTTTTTGGCGAAAAGCATATTTTAGTCCTTACATTTTCACGCGATTCTTACTTTAGTCCCTATATTTTATTTTCACCGCTTTTAGTCCCTAAAATCAAAAAAACGATTTCGTTTTAGTCCCTAATGTCAGTACCCTAACGGCAAAATCCTAGGTGGCAGACAAAATACTCTACTAACTGACGTGATGCTAATGTGGTAGTGATGTGGCATTAAAATATTATTAAAAAAATATTATTTGGAATTTTATATGCCATGTCAGCATTTTAATTTTTTTTTAAAAGCCATGTCAGAAAATTTAAACCAAAAAAAAAATTAAAAAAAAAACTTGAATCTAATTAAAAAACAAACCTTTAAATTAATTTTTTTTTTCTTTTTTTTGGAAGAACATGAAGAACCTAGAAGATGTTTTTCATTTTCTTTTGGGTTCTTCCCCAGCTTCTCCCCTTCACCTAGCCTCGTGGGAGTGAGCCGTGGAGACAGCGCTAGACGGCCAAACTGACCACGCCTCGGCTTGAACCCTAATCCTAGATGGCGCCGTGAAGTGCGGCCAAGGTCGGTTACAACCGCCGAGCCTTTTGGAGAGGTTCAGTACATCGAGGATCTCGCGCTGCTTGCTCAGCTTAAGCTCGTTTCGCTTGATCTGTATGTGTGTCCGGTTATGCGTGTGAAGGATTATCGATCTAGCGTTTTTGGATTGATCAAATCGTTGAAGTATTTGGATAAGATGGACGCAGAGGAGAACGAGCGACTTGAGAGTGATGATGAGGAGGAAGACGAGGAGGATGACCCCGGGAGCGGTGAAATCGACGTGGAGGATTGACCGTTTGGAATGAATAATGGGCACAACGAAGGGGTTGATGGAGTGGTTGATGTGGATGAGGATGAAGAGAGCGATGTTGATGAGGAGGAGACAGAGACTACTAGGAGAGTGAATGGCTCGAATCATCAAGCGAACGGGTTTAGGGTTGAGCGTGTGGAGGGAGGGGAGGGTGGAGAGGACGAAGACGAGGGGGACGATGATGAAGACAATGAGTCAGGGGAGGAAATCGATGATGACGATGATGTGGTTGAGGTGCACGAGATTGATGATGGTGATGAGGAAGAACCCATAAGAAAATGAAGAACATCTTCTGGGTTCATCGTGTTCTTCCAAAAAAAAGAAAAAAAAAATAATTTAAAGGTTTGTTTTTTAATTATATTCAAGTTTTTTTTAATTTATTTTCTTTTTTGGTTTAAATTTTCTGACATGGCTTTTAAAAAAAATTAAAATGCTGACGTGGCATATAAAATGCCAAATAATATTTTTTTAATAATATTTTAATGCCACATCACTGTCACATCAGCGCCACGTCAGTTAGTAGAGTGTTCCATCTGCCACCTAGGATTTTGCCATTAGGGCACTAACGGTAGGGACTAAAACAAGATCGTTTTATTTTTTTATTTTAGGGACTAAAAGCGGTGAAAATAAAATATAGGGACCAAAGTGAGAATCGCGTGAAAATGTAGAGACTAAAATGTGATTTTCGCATTTTTTTTAAATGATGTAACAACATATACACTCTTAAATACATTTAAGGTACGTTTGGTATACTAAATGAAGATTACGACAGGAATTATAATCTTTATTACTTGGAATAAAATGTGTTGTAATATAATAACTAAACCTATTTATAAGTTTGGTTGTGAGTTATTACATTAGAATAAAAATTAAGATTTATTTTAGGAAATATCTTACTCATACAATTATATCTCCTTAAAAATTGTTTTTTTTTTTAATTTAAGAGAGATATGTATTATTTTTTATGAAATTTTATTTTTATAATTATTAGATGTATATGAAAAGTTTATTTATTTAGAAATATATTAAGTTTTGAAATTATTGCACTTAGTAAAGAATAGCTAATACCCCATTTTTTTTGTTCTAAAAAAAACAAAATACAACTCTTCTAAAGAGGAATAGTTATTTCTCATTTTGAAGAACAGTTATTCATAAGGAATGACTATTCTTTATAATAAAAACATAATCAAACTAAAAAATAACTAAATCATAAGAATAACTATTACATTACATACATATTACAATCTAACGCTCAAAGCTCAATTACAACTCTTCTAATTCTGACGAAGAATTTCAAACATAGGCTTCACGTGTCTTAAGTTAAGACTCTTTAACGCGGTCTAATCTCTTAAGACTCTCACCAGCTAGCTCTTACCTTGTAAAAACACTAAGCCATTGGGCTAAGTAACTCTCTTTTGGTTTTTTGAGGATGACTTGGTCATTGCTAATCTGTCATCTAACAAACTTAAATCCAAAATTAGCTTATTGTGCTAAAACCCAAGCTTCCAAAACACCCATAATTAGAGACATTTTCCAAATAAAATATACCAAAAAAAGTTATAACAAACCCATCAAATCTGTGGTGCTTGAGGAAAACCAATTTCTTTTCTTGGCTAAAACGGCACAGAAAATTCTTGCACACCCTCTCATATATCTCCCATACAATCTGGTTATTTCCCTCAATATAACACCCTATTTTCATTCACCATCTCCACCCAAACGATTCTATAAGCAGCCTTGGGTCTCTCCAAGGTGGCGGCGCTCTTCAAAACCTCTATACAATGCAGGCCTTAGGCTGCTGCTGCTGCTGCTTAGTGCTCTCCTTCCTTCTATTCTCATCATTCTCTTTAGCGCTATCCGATAAAGAAGTCAATTTCATTGCTCGTCGCCAACTCTTAAGTTTGCATCCTCACGGTGGTGATTTACCTGATGACTATGAGTTTCAGGTTGATTTGGATTGTACATTTCCTAATCCTAGGCTTAGACGTGCCTACATTGCACTCCATGCATGGAAAAATGCAATCTACTCAGACCCTTTGAACACCACAGGGAATTGGGTTGGTCCCAATGTTTGTGATTACAATGGTGTATTTTGTGCTACGTCCCTTGATGAACCAAAAGAAACTGTTGTGGCTGGCATCGATATGAACCAAGCTGATATTGCTGGGCACCTTCCGGCGGAGTTGGGTTTATTGACAGAAATTGCTTTGTTCCACATCAATTCCAACAGGTTTTGTGGGATTGTTCCTGAGAGTTTCAATAGACTTACGCTTCTCCACGAGCTTGATATCAGCAACAACCGGTTTGTAGGTCCGTTCCCTAAGGTTGTTCTTTCGATTCCAAAATTGAAGTACCTTGATGTTAGGTACAACGACTTCGAGGGAGAGTTGCCTCATGGGCTCTTCGACAAGGAATTTGATGCTCTATTCTTGAACAATAATCGGTTCACATCCACAATTCCTGATAATTTCGGAAACTCTCCTGCCTCAGTTATTGTAGTCGCCAATAATCATTTCAAGGGCTGCATTCCAAGTAGTATTGGAAAAATGGCTAGCACATTGAACGAGATTATATTCTTGAACAACGATTTTTCAGGATGTTTGCCTGCTGAAATTGGATTGCTTGGAAATGTGTCGGTGTTGGACATTGGTTCCAACAAATTCAGTGGAATCTTACCGAAGACATTCAAAGAGCTTTCCGTGGTTGAAGAGTTGGACATTTCGGGCAACATGTTGACAGGGTTTGTGTCTGAGAGCATTTGCCGATTGCCTAAATTGGTGAACTTCACATTCTCCTACAATTTCTTCAATGGTGAGGCCCCAGAATGTGAGCCTCAATCTAGTAAGGACATTGTTTTTGATGACACAAGCAATTGCTTACCAGATAGGCCAAAACAAAAGTCATCGAAAGTTTGTGCTCCTGTGGTGAACCGACCGGTTGATTGCAGCAAGGCCAAGTGTGGAGCCTCATCACCACCTCCTACACCAAAACCATCTCCTCCCAAAGCATCACCACCACCTCCATCTCCGCCACCACCAGTCCATTCTCCACCGCCGCCACCAGTCTATTCTCCTCCCCCTCCTGTTCACTCCCCACCACCACCACCACCAGTCCTCTCTCCTCCACCGCCAGTACATTCCCCACCACCACCACCACCACCACCACCACCACCGGTATATTCCCCTCCACCTCCAGTTCACTCTCCACCACCACCCCCACCTCCAGTATACTCACCTCCACCACCAGTTCACTCTCCACCTCCACCACCACAAGCTCCGTCTCCTGCACCATCTCCTGATCCTTATGATAATTCACCCATTATCAGGGAACGACCTCCTCCTCCCCCATCTCCCTCACCACCCCCACCTGTGAAATCACCACCACCGTCACCTCCACCAGTCCACTCTCCTCCACCACCAGTTCATTCCCCTCCACCTCCAGTCCACTCTCCTCCACCACCAGTCCATTCTCCTCCACCCCCAGTTCACTCACCGCCGCCACCAGTACATTCCCCCCCACCCCCAGTCCATTCACCACCACCACCAGCACATTCACCACCACCCCCAGTTCACTCACCACCTCCACCAGTTCATTCCCCTCCACCCCCAGTCCATTCACCGCCGCCACCAGTAAAATCACCACCACCCCCAGTTCACTCACCACCTCCCCCAGCACACTCACCGCCACCACCGGTACATTCCCCTCCACCCCCAGTTCACTCACCGCCACCACCAGTTTTCTCACCCCCACCACCAGAGTTGGTTCTTCCCCCAACGTCCGGCTTTGAATACAGTTCACCACCTCCACCTCTATACCCAGGCTATTCTAAATAGCTAGCACAACATTAATCTCCTTGCTTCATTTTTTTTTTTCAAATTCCAAAAAAAAAAAAAAAAGAGACTCTCTTTACTAGTTTTAACAGTCTCACGTTATACCCCAACTTTTGTTAGTTAATAGCTTGAAATTTGATATGAATGAAGTTGTGATGTGTTTCAATTGCCTCCATAAATGACACCGTCGGCCAAATGTAAATCCGAAAACCAGAGAGAAAATCGTTTGTAATTACTGCTCTCTATTTGTTCTCTAAATTTATTTTTTGCTTGATGTGTGGATGTTGCTATTGGTTTGGCGGTTTTTTTTTCCCCTGAATATCTCCCAAACTCTCTTCCTAATAAAGAAAATTAAGACGTCCACATCCGTACGTGCAAGCATGCAAAATTTGAATTGTGAATTACAAATGACCATATGTACGATGTAAAATTAAAGAGGTGGGGGTGCTATTTCTATTAATTTTGGCCTTAAACTATAATTAGTGTTGAAAAATTCCAATTTTATTAAATGTTTCCTACGTAATTATTATATGATATGATAAAGTTGTTTAGAAATTAGAAAATATTGTGAACTTCAGTTAACTCAACTGATAAAATCTATTGTCATCGAATAAAAACAAATACCATAAATTGAAATTATTTCTCAAAAAAAAAAAAATTGAAGACGTCTTCGTTGTTGACTGCTTGACCCACGTACAACATATTTGAAGGGTAATTTAATTAGAGACGAACCAAGTTTGGACTAAACTCTGGCTGTGAGTTTTATTTATTTAACCATAATATGTATGGTAGCTTTTTAATTTTTTGGTCAAAATGTCAAGAGACTATAATGGGGTTTGGGCCATGCTGCAAGCTTCTTGGATTTCAATTTTTCTTATCATATTTATATTTGTGAAATTGATTCTTATATTAAAATTCCACCTGTTCATTATAAAATATTCATTTATAAATTGAATTTAATAAAACGTATATAAAATCAAAAATTTTAAAAAGTATTGAATTAATGTTGCTTTAAGATGCAAACTTCATATCTTGAGAGGTCGATTAAAGCAGTAGTAGCGATTTCTTTAGAGAGAATGAGAGAAGTGCCTGCAAAACACCGTAAAAATCGCCATAGGATTCATTCAAAGAGAGTTGGGTATGATCTCTCAAGTCTCTAAACTTAGTTTTCCTTTTTCTGGTGTGGCAACTTGCCAACTTGCATTGCAACGACCAAATAATGACAGGCCTGCAAAGCTTTTGAAAACTCTTCGCTTTTGGAGACCTTTTGCAATACCTACAATCCTGGAAGCAACTACAATTCTCTGCCGATTAAATAGCTGGACCATATATAAGCTCATCCCATTTGCAAGGGATTGGATATATATGATGTTTTTCATCTTAATGCAACATAATTTCAATGTCTTTTTTAACAAATTTTATATATGTTTTTATTCAACTTTATTTTTTCAAATTATTTTATCGTTGAAGAATAATTAATTTTTATTTAAAATTTTGAAAATTTTATGATAAAAGTGGTCACATGCAAGATGTGATCAGTCATCACTCAAGTGGAAAAAATTTAACATTGTGGTCAATTTCACGAATATGAAAATCTCATGAAATTAAAAGAAAATTTGAAATCTCAAGAGACTAGCTAGTTTGCAACTAACCTAAACCCCAAGGATATTTTTGCATTTTGCCCCTTTTAAAAAAAAGTATATTTAGATAAAATTAAAAGTTTGGCCTAAAGAAAATAAAATTAGTTGGAACTCTAAAAAGTCATTTGTTGACCGATGCTACAAAAAGTTTACACTAAATATAATGACACAAAGGCTATGTAAAACTCACCTCTCAAGTATCAATCACTCCAAGACTTCTTGAAGATTTGTCTTAATCTTTATGATTTCAAACACCAAACGACACAAATGATAATATTTGTGTTTTGGAATAAAAAATCTCTCAAGGATGATATGAGAAAGGTAAGAATGCAAAATAAAACTCTCTAAAGGTTTTTCTCTTGTTTGCATAGCCATCTTTCTATTCTCAAGAGATTATAGTTGAGGTGGGCTACAAATATAATCCTGAAAAAAATCTTAGAGTTTCTATAATAGTGTATTGCTAAATTGAGGTCTTCAATCTTGCATAGTGAGCAGAAGTTTCAGCCTTCAACCCTCTTTACAATCAATTCATCCAACCTCTGAAAATGTATGCCCCACAAGCAAATCAGATCTCTATACATTTTTCTGCACCCAACAAATTTTGATCATTTAGTAACATATTTTTTTATCTCACTTTTTCATTTCACATCCTTTTTTTTAGAAGAACAAATTTTTTCAACTTCAATTGTTTTATGTACAACTTTTTTAAATAACTCAAATTTTAATATTCTAAATAATAAATTGGACTTAACTTGCATCAATATTCTATATAACTATGGTTGAGCGCAAGGTCAACTAGGTACAATTTGAAGTTTATGACAACAATTTTCATTAGACATTTTTCTTATATTTAAATATAAATTAAATTATATATAATCTTGAGTTTTTTTATTCTTATAATTCAATTGAATCATAAAGGTTCTCGTTGGAAACACTAGAAGATGTTAGTGTCTATTAAGTTGTACATAAAAATAAAAATAAATAATAAATAAAAAGTGTGAAGCTGTCCCCTCTTTGATTGTCTTGGTCTTAATCATGGCTTAACAAACAAATCATGGGCGTGAGTTGAGTCGTATCATGTCACATTCAACACTAAAGGAGGTGTTACAAGCTCTTGCATCATTAATTCTCACTTTGCCATTATGAATTCTACCATTGTGGTAGCAGCTGACCAGGCTTTCTATTTGGATAGCTTTGATCTTGCAATATAGTACCATATATTTGGTTGTAGTTACTATTTTTGGTGGGAACTTGCCTGGATTAATCAACAAAATTGGATCTTGCAGCCACCTATAGTGCGATCACCCATGGACGCTGGTAGCTCACCAAGTCCTCAAACAGAATATTATTTATTTATTTTTGTCCCCTTTAGAAATTGACCCAAGTTCTTCATGTCTGATTACTTGTCTATTTGTACCAACTTGAATTAATTTGTGGTTTAGATTTTGAGAAGTATACATTCTTCAGAAACCATTTCTTAGAGAGAGAGAGAGAGAGAGAGAGAGAGAGAGATTACTCAAAAGCATGCATCAATGCAAAACCCATAGGGAATCGGTGATTTAATTAGACACCAAGTGTTTAGCAACAATAAGAAGGGAGAGGACCATCTATGAGTACTCAACTGGACATATTCGATGTCTCCTCACCATCTCATACAACAAATGGCTCTCTCTTTGCCTTCTTTGATCAACACGAGTACGTCTTTCTCAATCTTTATCCCACACCAGTTTTTTTTATACTTTCAATATGCATGCATTGTTTGTTCTTGGTCTCGGGACCATTTCAAATGCATTAATTGTTGAGTGAAGCTGGATATTACAACTTTTACTATATGGAGGTATTTATTAGGTAATTGAAATCTATCTATTATATATATATATATATATATATATTATCAGTTTATAATACTTTAGTAATTTTTCTTTTTTTTTATTTGTTTATTATTAATTTTTAATAATTTTTAAGTATTCTTGAAATATAAAAAGTGATACTTCTTTTTCTCACATTTATAATAGCATCTACTCATTAAATTCATAATAAAATTTACCATAAATATTAAAGAAAAAAAATCCAAATAAGAATACTTCCGAATTTTCCTCGGTTTTTAACTTCCACTGGTAAGATTGTCGTAGTCATCCACATTAAATTAATTATGAGATTCTTTAAATGTCTACTTCAATAGGCCTTAGCTAGGTTAGATCAACCTTATCCAATAGGGGTCAAAAATAGGTCAAAATTATCCAAATTTAAATGGGTTATTATTTTTAGACCCGTGAGGCGTTGGCATGAGGTCAAGCAATTACAGGTCTTCTCTTGTAAACAGTAATATATGCAATACACACACACACACACACACACACACACACACATGGGTTAAAGAAAAACAGTAAAAATTGATTAATTAATATTATCAAAACTTCTTCTTTTTTAAGAATCTAATAGCATTAAAACTTGGTCAAATTAATCCAAGTTCAAACTAACCCAAATCTAATAGCATTAATACATTTCTAATTGACATATTTTGTTAGAAATGTATTTATATTATCAACAACCAAATTGGTGATACTAGTAAGTTCCAGTTAGCTTAATTAATGTTAAAATTTTTCATAGTTGAATAAGAGATTTGGGGTTTAATCTCCGTCTATCCTAAAAACTGATTGGTATCTTGATCTGATGATAAAAGTTATCATCGAGAGCAGGCGCTATAACTTGAAACTTAAAAAAAAAAAATTGGTAACACTAGAAATGTAGGTTTCAATTGTATAACTTTTGTGTGTTTTGTATACAATACAATATTAACAACCATATACAAAAAATCCCCCCTAAATTAGTAGGTCGATTATCACAAGATTAACACAATCTACTAACATTCAAGTTAAATAACATTTAACTATTCTTTCAAAAAAAAAAAAAATTACCAATAACGATTAAAATGACAAGACAACCCTAAAAATTCACAAAAATGGGGCTTTTGCTAATTGATTTTTTTTTTTTTGGTTGTAAATTTATGGCAAATTTGTGTTTTGACTACTTAAGTCAGCGGGTGAATCCCATAATTAATCCATTTTTCAAGGTTTGGATTTCTAGTTGACCAATTTTCCTTGGGTTAGAAATTTATCTAGCCATATCCACTTTTTTTCTTCAAGCTTGACTGTGTTGACAAATCCGGGTCCAATTTTGTCAAATCTATTAAACGATAAAATCTAATAATTAATATATTAATGGAAAATTAACATGTTATGTCCATCTCATGCATTGTCAAAATTAACTATTGAAGAAATACCAATGCAAACTGCAAGTCGTATTGAATGCCACTGTTGTGCTACATGTAGTTTTTGTGTCTTCTGTTACTGCAGCTTTAAGTCATCACGTGCTAATCATGTGATATTAAAAGTTAGTTACTTGTAACTAGTTTAGTTAGTCTGGTTTGTTAAGTTGGTTAGTGAATAAATGACTCAATGTATATATATACTGATCAGCTTTTACAATAAAATCAAGAAGCGTATTATTCATTTTTTCTCTCTTCTAAATTCTCTCTTAATATGGTATCAGAGCGAGTTGGCTCGGTGCATTCCATCGATTCCTAACTCATCCTCCATTGTTGAAATTTCTTATCACTCTGTTTTTCTTTCGTTGATCCCTCTTGCAAAGTTCCTTTAATTCTTTGCTCACACTTTTCTTTGATTCTTGAAACTAAGTTCACTGTAAAACCTAGTTCAAGCTTCTCCAATGGCTTCCGCATCTGCCAACACAGATTCCATATCATCTAATTCTCAATCCTCTGTAGCTTCTTGGGAAAAACCGTCCAGCCCCTATTTTTTGCATAGTGGCGAGAATCCTGGTTTGATTTTAGTCAATCAGCCTCTTACTGAAGAGAACTATGCTACTTGGAGCCGATCTATCATCTATGCTCTTGATTCCAAGAACAAGACGGATTTCGTTGATGGCACCATTAAAGCTCCAACAAGTTCCTCAGATCCAATTTACCCTGCTTGGAAGAAATGCAACAGAATGGTCCTTTCTTGGTTGATCAATTCCATGTCCAAGGATTTAATTTCAAGTGTCATTTACTTCAATACTGCACAAGAAGTTTGGACAGATCTCAAGAATCGATTCTCTCAAAGCAATGGCCCTAGGGTTTTTGAACTTCGAAGAATGGTGAGTACTCTCTCTCAAGATAATCTTTCTGTGAGTAGTTATTACACAAGATTCAAGATAATCTGGGATGAATTGGTCAATTATAAGCCAATTCCCTCATGTTCTTGTGGTATTTGCACTTGTGGTTCAATGGCTGCACGGGTTGAGTACCAAGAAGAGGAGTGTACTATGAATTTCCTGATGGGTCTTAATGAATCTTTTGCAACTGTTAGGGGACAGATCCTACTAATGAAGCCTTTACCTTCATTAAATCAAGTCTTCTCTCTTATCACACAAGAAGAGAAGCAAAGAAGAGTTGGTTCCAATGCCATTGCAGTTGAGTCTGCTGCTCTCTTCTCTAGAGGTTCTAATACCTCATCTAACAAAGGTAACTATACCAACAAGCCTAATGGGAAGAAGGAAAGGCCAATTTGTTCACACTGTGGAATACTTGGGCATGTGGTGGACAAATGCTACAAGATTCATGGTTACCCTCCTGGGTATAAGAACAAAGGAAAAGGGCACTTAGCCAATCAGGTTTCACTGGGTTCCAATCTGGACAATGCAGATAGTTTGGAGGAATTGACTACAGTGGCTCTTACCTCTTCTCAGTGTCACCAGCTCATGTCCATATTACAGGCCCATACCTTAGGATCACAAGGCAATCAAGATTCTTCTCTTGGAACTCATCAAGCTGCCACACTTATCAGTCAAGTTGCTCCTGTCACCAAATCCTTGCCACCTGGTATTTTTCATACTGCAGGTACTTTAGATAAACCTAAATGCCTAGACTCCATTAGTTCCATGCCTCTTTGCTTGCATTCTACTATCAACTTAGATCATTCAGTTTTTTCTTCTAATCTTGTCATTCCACCTGCCCTTTTACCAAATGAATGGATCATTGATAGTGGTGCTACTGACCACATGGTTCATTCCATTTCATATCTTACCAAAATTACTTCTGTAGCTCACATCTCTGTCAAACTTCCTAATGGTGAATCTGTCTTAGTCACTCATGTTGGTCAAGTACAGTTATCATGTGATTTGATTCTTGACAATGTGTTATGTGTTCCTTCCTTTTCTTTCAATCTCATCTCAATTGGGAAGTTAACACATTATTTGAGGTGTTGCT
The DNA here is from genome assembly GCA_033629205.1 of Lithocarpus polystachyus. Lineage (NCBI taxonomy): Eukaryota > Viridiplantae > Streptophyta > Magnoliopsida > Fagales > Fagaceae > Lithocarpus > Lithocarpus polystachyus. The sequence continues at coordinate 6,799,846 of CM066163.1, read as the reverse complement.
GCATTTTTCTATCTCAATTCTGTTTCATACAGGACTTACTCCAGTGGAAAACGATTGGTTTGGGTAGGAAACATGGTGGCCTGTACATTCTACAACAAACCAACTCTGCCAAGCTTTCTGTTCCAATTCAACTTTCCAATTTCATGCCTACTGTTCTTTCACATCCTGGTGTTTACTCTCCTTCCTCTGCTGCTGATTGTAGTCTTGTCTCATGTAATAGCTCCACTATTTCAAATTCTATTTTGTGGCATAATAGAATGGGTCATCCTTCTTCATCTAGGTTGCACTTGATTAGCTCAATAATTCCAGATGTAACATTCTGTGATAAAGAATTTCCTGTTTGTACTGTTTGTCCTTTAGCCAAACAAAAAAGGCTTCCTTTTCCTAATGAGAATAACATTTGTTCTTCCATTTTTGACCTTGTTCATTGTGATATCTGGGGACCCTTTTCTGTTCCTTCTATTAATGGTTTTAAATACTTTCTAACCATTGTTGATGATTGTAGTAGATGTACTTGGGTATATTTGCTGAAATTCAAATCTGATGCTAGAACTGTTATTCAGTCTTTCTTTTCTTTTGTTGAGACTCAATTTCACACCAAAATTAAATCCTTGAGATCAGATAATGGTCTTGAATTTCATATGCCCCAATTTTTCTCTTCTAAGGGTACCTTACATCAACTGAGTTGTGTAGATACACCTCAACAGAACTCAGTTGTTGAAAGGAAACATCAACATATATTGACTGTTGCTCGAGCTCTTAGGTTTCAAGCTAATCTGCCTCTGAAATTCTGGGGAGATTGCATCCTTAAAGCAGTCTATCTTATTAATAGATTGCCTAGCCCTTTGTTGAATAATAAAACTCCCTATGAAGTTCTTTTGGGTACTGTCCCTTCTTACTCTCACCTTAAGGTCCTAGGTTGTCTGTGTTTTGCATCTACTCTATCTAGGAATAGATCAAAATTTGATCCTAGAGCCTCTCCCTGTGTCTTTCTTGGTTATCCTTATGGTGTCAAGGGATATAAATTGTTTAACCTTGAAACCAAGTCCATTTTCTTGTCCAGAGATGTTGTCTTCCATGAGCATATTTTCCCTTTTCATTCCATGGATTTTCATCTTAACAATACTTCAAATTCTCTTCCATTTCCTGCTGGTTCTTTATTCCCACCCCCCACTTTTACTTTTGATGATTCACAAATGGAAGTTTCTGAACCCATAATTGACACCCATACACCTCACATACCTGATTCCACAATCCATTATCCACATGCTATAACTGACCAACATGTCAATTCTGATCCTAATCCTATCACACTTGATGTTGTCTCTGACCAACCCATACAATCTGACCAGCCTATCCAACCTATTCACCCTGTTCAACCTATCCATGAGCCTATTAATCCTGCTCCACCAGCACCCAGAAAATCATCCAGACCTCACAAAGCACCTGCTTACCTTCAGGATTTTCATTGTCAACTTGCCTCAGCCAATCCCCTACCCTTGCCTACTACTCCTTTTCCTATTGAATCTGTCCTTTCCTATGATAGACTATCCACCCCTCATAGAGCTTTCACTATTGCTCTTTCTGTTTGTGCTGAGCCCAAATCCTATACTGAGGCTGCAAGAGATCCTAGGTGGCAGGCAGCAATGTCTGATGAGATAAATGCCCTTAAGATCAACCATACTTGGCAGCTTACACCTTTGCCAACTGGTAAGGTTCCTATAGGCTGCAAATGGGTGTATAAAGTCAAGCATAGAGCTGATGGGAGTATTGAGAGATTCAAGGCTAGACTGGTGGCAAAAGGGTACACTCAACAGGAGGGTTTGGACTACTATGAAACTTTTAGTCCAGTTGTGAAGTTTGTCACTGTTCGGACTCTACTAGCTGTTGCAGCTGCTCTTGATTGGCATCTAGTTCAGTTGGATGTCAATAATGCTTTTCTGCATGGGGACCTTGATGAGGAAGTATATATGCTACCTCCACCTGGTTTTGGTAGCAAGGGGGAGCCTAATTTAGTCTGCAAACTGACCAAGTCCTTGTATGGACTAAAGCAGGCCAGCAGACAATGGTTTTCGAAGCTCTCAACCACAATCATCAACCATGGATTCATTCAGTCCAAATCTGACTACTCCATGTTTACAAGAGTTCATAATGATGTCATCATTGTTATCTTAGTGTATGTTGATGATATTTTGGTGGCTAGCAACAACCTTGAAGCTGTTTCAGAGTTCAAGCAGTTTCTCCATGATCAGTTTAGGCTAAAGGATCTTGGTCCTTTGAAGTACTTTCTGGGATTAGAGGTGGCTCGATCCTCCACAGGCATAAGTGTTTGCCAAAGAAAGTATGTTCTAGAACTTCTAGCAGAGACTGGACAGCTAGCAGCCAAGCCAATCAAATCTCCTATGGAGCAACACACCAAGCTGTCAAACTATAATGGAGAATTGTTAACTGATCCTTCTCAGTATAGGAGACTTGTTGGGAAGATGCTTTATTTGACATTAACCAGACCAGATATTGCTTACAGTGTGCATCAACTTAGTCAGTTCCTTGCACAGCCTAGACAGCCACACCTCCAAGCAGCCAATAGGATCCTTAAGTATTTAAAAGGGACACCTGGACAAGGTCTCTTTTTCTCAGCAACCTCAGATCTGCACTTGAAAGGTTACTGTGATGCAGATTGGGCCAGCTGTCCTGATACAAGAAGATCTATCACTGGATTCTGTGTATTTTTGGGTGAGTCCTTGGTTGCCTGGAAGTCCAAGAAGCAGCACACTGTGTCCAGGTCTTCTGCTGAATCGGAATACAGGTCTATGGCTGCTGTTGTCAGTGAGTTTGTATGGTTAAAAGGTTTGCTTAAGGACTTGTCAATCACTCATGATCAACCTGCTCTTCTGTACTGTGATAGTAAAGCTGCAATCCACATTGCAGCTAACCCAGTCTATCATGAGAGGACTAAACATATAGAACTTGACTGCCATTTTGTGAAGGAGAAGATACAAGATGGTCTAGTCAAAACTTTTCACGTCTCAACTAAGCATCAACTGGCAGACTTGCTCACAAAGCCACTGGGACACCAGCAATTCAGCAACTTACTCTGCAAGATGGGCATGAGTAACATATATGCTCCATCTTGAGGGGGAGTATTGAAGAAATACCAATGCAAACTGCAAGTCGTATTGAATGCCACTGTTGTGCTACATGTAGTTTTTGTGTCTTCTGTTACTGCAGCTTTAAGTCATCACGTGCTGATCATGTGATATTAAAAGTTAGTTACTTGTAACTAGTTTAGTTAGTCTGGTTTGTTAAGTTGGTTAGTGAATAAATGACTCAATGTATATATATACTGATCAGCTTTTACAATAAAATCAAGAAGCGTATTATTCATTTTTTCTCTCTTCTAAATTCTCTCTTAATATTAACAAATCAGTTATCATTAGTTTGTATTATCTATTTCAATTAATGTGTTAATTTTAACATGGGAAAAATACGCAAAACACCCCCCTAAAACACGATTCTCTCTTCAAGTTTTGAGAATAATACTTAACTTCTTTATGGCTATTGTTTTGTTTAAACTGTTCATTGTGTAACACTTAACCTCTTATGAGGTTTTTGGGTGTAACACAAAACCACCATGTAATTTCATTTTATGTGAAAATGCAACTCTAAATATTTATGTTTGTGTTACACTAAAAAATCTAATGGGTTAAGTGTGATTTACACCTAAAACAATACCACTAGGAGATAAGTATATATTATACTCAAAATTCCAAGAGAATTCCATGTTTTATTGAGAAAATATAAGTGATTTTGTATACTTTTCTCTTCTAATATTAATTATTGATTATGAAATACACCTTACAAATTAATTTTTTTTAATACACCTTACAAATTAATTTGGAATTAAGGTGTTGTGTAAAATTTATAATTTAACCTCACATGTATAATATATAACTATACTTATTCCTTTCCATTAGTGTTTTGACTAGATCGTAAAGGCAGTCATTAATCTAGAGCTAATGGAGCAGTCATAAATTTTTGTTCGGGATGAAAGAATTATGGTATTAATAAATTGGTAAAGATAAACTCAAAACAGATATTGCAAGTGTATGAAAAATTATAAATCTTAATTTTCTAAAACTAAAGTAAATTACAACTCATAAGTATGTGTATATAAAACTATCAACTTTTATATATATATATATATATATATATATATCATATTTCATCTTTCAAAACTCCAACGAATATATAATGACAAAAGGAAATGTTAATAAAAAATAGATAGGTTGAAATCTTTATTTATTTCTTTTTTAGGAGATTACTTAGACTAGTTTATTTATTTATTTATTTACCCTCAAACAATTCTTCTACCACCACACATTACTTTCACATGAATTTACATTTTTTTTTCATCATTAATAGTGGCAATATTGTTATGGTTGTGGCACAAAATTTATGTACATAAACTATCTCTTGAGAAAGGTAGTTGATTGATGGTTTATGTTTTCATTCCTTTTTACGGAGGGTAAATAGATTAGTTCAAATTGTTTTAGGGGGGACAAATCAAATTTTTGAATAGCTTTTCTAAAATAACGGATGTTATAAAAGAAAAGACAAAATTTCCTAGAAACAAACGAAGACAAATTGAAACACTGGCCCCTCAGGTAGCAACACGCTCCGCCAATGCATGAAGCAGATGATATAACGTGTGTGACTACTACTGCATTTAGCAGATGCAACGTTTCAAATCATGAATTTTGAAAATCCAATACTAGTTTTGATTTTAAAAAAATAGCTGTAATATAATGTGGGAGTTCATAAAGGTGTCTAATAAACAAGGTCTCCTTAGTCCTTTTCTCTATCTAACTTGCAAAAATCAATGGCCAGCATAACACATTTCCTTCAAGAATTCCAAGCTACACACTTTGCCACCTCTGTTGCTCTTGGTGGTCTGTCTTTGTTTATTTTCTTCTCCTTCTTCATACAAAGATTTCGTTCTACCCAGAAGAATGGAAATTCCAAACTCCCTCCTGTACCAGGTACTTTTTTTTTTCCTGGTGTCTTAATTCCCTTTTGGGCTATATTGGTTTTTTCATTTGGAATTTTGATATGGGCTAGTTGAATTTTTTGCATCATGCACTAAGTAATTTGGATCATGTTTTGGAAATTGATTAATGAGGTTTTGGGACTTTGGGTGGTGCATGCAGTGGTTCCAGGGTTGCCAGTGATAGGAAATTTGCTGCAAATGAAGGAGAAGAAACCTCACAAAACGTTTTTAAGATGGGCTGAAATATATGGACCAATCTACTCCATCAGAACTGGTGCTTCCACTGTAGTTGTTCTCAATTCAGCCAATGTTGCCAAAGAGGTACGTACTCTTCTTCTTCTTCTTCTTCTTAAGCCCTGACTAGAGGGGACTAGCTAGCACCAGTACAGTACTGTGCCACTTTACAAAGCTTTTTCAAGTAACCAATCGATCACTGCACTAGTGCACTCCACGTCAATGGCACTGGTATTATTGAGATTTGAGATTTCTGACAAGGACAGACACCACTTAAGTCTTAACCGTAGGGATTTGGTGGGCCGGGTCAGATACATTTGGATGTGGTTTGAATATTTTATTTTCTTTGATGAACTGGATTTCTTTAAATCAAATAAAATAGTCAACAATGGTATCTTCCTTAAATAAGTTGTGGTTTAAATAAGCTCTCTCAAGTCGCGACCAAATTTCACTCTAAAAAGAAAAAGAAAAAGAAAAAAAGGTCGCCACCAAAAAATTATACAATATATTCCAAAAGTATAATAATGTCATATTTGTTCATTTTTTATATAAATAGTAAATCTTATCATTAATTTAACTAGTAAGATCAATCAATGATAGCTTAAAAAAACATGGCCTAAGACTCACGTTTTTTGTAGTGAAATTAAGTCTTGGCCTTAGATTCTCTCTTGTCCCAAAAATTTTTTTTAAAGGTTTTGAGCATCATTAAACAAAAAAATAATAATAATAAAAAAACATGTGAGTTTTGCATTTATTTTTTTCCATCTTCAAGAAGATGCTATATACTACATATTATTTTAGTTTAATATACCAAGGTAGGGTATGAGTTGGGGGATGCAGCTTGTGTCCTCGCCCTAAACCCACTACATCTACATTTGTACAATTCAATCCAACCTCTATATAGTTCACGGGTCAGGTAAAACCCGCCCTATTCAAGGCGAGGTGGGGTGGGTTCCTACGGGTCGAAAGCAAATTACCATCCCTTTGCACCACAATTTCAATACGTTTTTCTTAGATTTTGTTTCGTCTTTACTCACAAAAAAAAAAGAAAAAAGAAAAAAAAAAGATTTTGTTTCGTTGATTATAGTTGTAATGTTTTCCTTTTATCTTTGTTTTTAGACTTAGCTTTTTGACTTTGCATTTTATGATTTGTTGTTCGAACATCAATTTTTTTTTTTAGCTTTATTTTGTTTGCCACTTTGATTTGGGTGACATATATGCCAATTTAGGCCAACTAAGAAAAAGGCAAAAAGTGGATGATATGGACATGTAATGACTAATGAGGTTTATTTTTGGCTTTTTTTATGTTTGATTTTGATTTTTATATTGATTTTTTTACGTTTAAAAATATTCATTTTGAATTTTCATATTTGATTTTTTTTTTCCTATTTGGCTCGAGCTCTTTACATTACAAAATTTCCATTTTCATGAAAGGCTAAAATAAATTGTCAAAATAAAAATTTTGATACATAAAGGACCAAACAAAAAACTAAATCAAACATAAGAGGCCGAAATGAAAATTTTAAAACATAAAAAACAAATATGAAAATAGAATCAAACCTGAAGTGTACTTTTAGATTTTGCTTTTTTTTTTTTTCTTTTTTGTCTCAGTTTTTTACAAATAATTTAACTTTTAGCTTTACGAAATAAACTATCTTTTAACTTTTTGTTACATATTTAACATAAAATTACAAAAACTATATATTTTTTATAAACACTATGCAAATAGCTACTGAAATAAGCAAAAGCCAAACTCACTTGAAGAGCCAAAATGAAAATTTTGAAACTTAACTTAAATGAAAATTTTGAAACATAAATGAACTCAAACTTTAATTTAAAGTATTAAAAAAATCCCTTAATATATCTAATCCAAGAACCTAAATAAAGAGGAGATTGTTCTTATGCGTTCAAAGTGAAGTACTAAAACAAAAAAAAGTTACTAATTGTTAAGTAAAAATAATATGAATTTGGCCATTTAAATTAAGATAGAAACCAGTTTGCTTTCAGTTTAGTAGAAATTGTCCTCTTGTGACTGTTTTCTTGTATATTATAGGCAACCACTATTTGCTTACTAAGATTAACCACATCGTTTTGTGTACGTCTTTAATTTTCAGCAGTACTGGAATGTCCTTGATAAAAATTCATGACCAAGCAAAAATATTTCAATTTTTCTTATTGCTGTTTTTCTAGAATCCTTGAATTTACTGGATCAATGCCTTCAAGAGTCTAGCTAAATGCCATGAATTTATTACCAAAATGTTCCCTTTGCTAGAATTTCTTTGCTTTATCATCCAACATTCATGCTAATGGGGCCTATTTTATATTATACATGGAATATTTCATTTCTCTGCTGGTTGTTTCAGGCTATGGTGACCAGATTTTCATCCATCTCAACAAGAAATTTATCAAACGCCATAAAGCATCTTTCCGGTAATAAATGCATGGTTGCAACGAGCGATTACGATGAGTTTCACAAGATGGTAAAGAGATATATACTTACAGATGTTCTGGGAACGAATGCACAGGTTTGCTAATACAATTCCATCCTCCCATATATATGTATGCTCCTTCATATTATCAATGATGTCAAATATAAGTCTAATTATTATATCAATTTTCTATTCAGAAGCGACATCGATGCCACAGAGACACTATGATAGAAAATATTTCGAACAAATTACATGCTCATACGAAGAACTCTCCTCTTCAAGCTGTGAATTTTAAGAAAATATTTGAGTATGAGCTTTTTGGACTAGCATTGAAACAAGTGAGTTTTTTTTTTTTTTTTTTGGGTCTAATATTGATTATGTGCTTATTAGTAATAGTAACTTTAAGATTTTTTTTTTTTTTGGATGGGTTGGGGGGCACCATGGAACTTGTAGTCTCTAGGACATGATGTGGAATCCATTTATGTGGAGGAGCTTGAGAGCACTTTGTCAAGGGGAGAGATATTTAAGGTTTTAGTGTCTGACTTGATGGAGGCTGCAATTGAAGTGGATTGGAGAGATTTCTTCCCATATCTAAAATGGATTCCAAATAAGAGCTATGAAATGAAAATTCAGAGAATGGTTTTCGAAAGACAGGCAGTGATGAATGCCCTTATCAAGGCACAGAAAAAGCGCATTGCTTCAGGAGAGGTAATATATTTATGTCTAGAAGTGCAAAATTATTTATGAAAGTCTCTCTTACATTTTAGTGTCGTAACTCTCCGAGGATTTGATACAGGAAGTAAGTTCTTACCTCACTTACTTGTTATCTGAAGCAAAAACACTCACGAATGACCAAATTACTGTGTTGGTATGGGAGCCGATCATTGAGATATCAGATACTACTATGGTTACAACAGAATGGGCCATGTATGAACTTGCTAAAGATCCAAACCGGCAGGTACTTAATTTCGATCACAATTGTATCTCTCTTTATTTGCCAATTGTTGTCATGCTACAAGGTTGCATTTGGAAACTTGGATTTGGATTTGGATTTTAAATTAATGTATTTGAAATACATTGATTTCAAATCTATTGATTTTAAGAGCTATTTCAAATCCAAGCATTTTAGAGGTATAAAATTCTTTGTGGATTTGTCAAATCTAAATCATTGACATATTTTAACCTTTCCACACAAGATATTTGGATTTAATCACCCAAATCTAAATTCAAATGCCCAAATTATGTCATCCAAACAAACCATAATAGATCATCAAAGAATAATACATATGACCAACTCTGAATTGCCCGTTAAGGATCCATACCCGTTTTCAAAATTTAATTTTGAGACTAATGTTTGGTTAGTTAGTACTACATGATACTGATTGATTCCTTGTTCATGCAACAGGATCTTCTTCATAAGGAGATTCAAAATGTTTGTGGGACTAACAAGATGACTGAGGAACACTTATCTAAGCTTCCATACTTGGGTGCTGTTTTCCATGAAACTCTGAGGAAGCACAGTCCAACTCCAATAATACCTCTGCGACACGCACATGAAGATACCCAATTAGGAGGGTACTATATTCCTGCAGGAAGTGAGGTACGTAGTTTTCTTATTTTATCTATCTTTTGACGTTGCAATTATTCATTTCATGACTTGATTGACTTGCACATTGTTGAACAGATTGCTATAAACATATACGGGTGTAACATGGACAAGAAACAATGGGAAAAGCCTGAAGAGTGGAAGCCAGAGAGGTTTCTTGATAAGAAATATGATCCAATGGATTTGTACAAGACAATGTCATTTGGAGGTGGAAAGAGAGTATGTGCAGGTTCACTTCAGGCATCGTTAATAGCATGCACAACAATTGGTAGGTTAGTACAGGAATTTGAGTGGAGGCTGAAAGATAAAGAGGAGGAAAACGTGGATACTGCTGGACTCACTTCTCACAAGCTCCATCCCATGCAAGCAATTCTAAAGCAGAGAAATTAATATCGTAGAATCACACTTGCCTTTGGTTTCATTCCAATGAACTACTGTTGATTGAACCCTCAGCGCCTATTTGTTTGTTGTGCTTGTAGTCTAGGGTCTCTAGACTCTTTGTTGGAGCATGTGCATTTTAATATTAATTAATTAAAATAGATTTATTTTATCGTATAAATATAAAAATGTGAGAGTTAATATATAAGATAAAGAGTTAGTAAAAATGTTTAATCTTATATTGAAAATGAAAGAAACTATTTTATTTTATTTTTAATTAAAATAATTAATGGGTTGATATGTATTTATTCAAATTTTAAGCTAGATACATTAGAAATAATTTTCATATTCATTGGCTTTTTTTTATTATGAAAAATGAAGAATCATTCACCCACTTAATAGATTAGTTGTTGGGCCTATTTATTCTTTAGAAACTCCTTATTTCATCTATTAATTGTGTTACTCCAGCCCATCAGATTTATGTCCAGCAATTAATCTTGTAACACTCATTATATCAGAATAATGGACCTAATTAATCAAATGAATTTGGGTAATAATTTCATGAGGCCCATTGTGCCTATAAATAGACTCATTCAGACCCATTCCAAGTTATTGCAATATTAATTACAAGCATTCTTATACATTAAAAAAATAGAGAGGTTCTTGGTAAGAAAGGGTGTTCCTTCTGGTATAGAGGTTGTTCTAGTTATACGACGTTGGACTGTTGTATTCTAAAAGAGACAAGTCAAAGAAGGTCTAGCTGCACCGGTTACAAATATTAGCCAATCAAAGGCTTGAATCTTCTTAAAGAGAGTGAGTAGCACACCTCAGTTCAAATAATGTTGTCTAATTTTTCACTTTAAATTAATAATATTCAGAAGTATTATTCAATTCCTCTTTATGTCATTTACATTATTATTGTGTTTGCACTAATACTTTTTAAACCCCTATGGACAATAAATGACAAAGGCTATATTCATATTTTTCATATTAAAAAAAAGATTTTTTTTATTCCACTTTATACTATCCTTACTACTTAGTTAATTTGGTGACATATAGAATGATCACTTATGCTCTACTTACCAATTGGTTAATTTGGTGATCGGACAGAATGAAAGGCAAAAAGTGAAATAAAACAATGTGACAAATAGTTTATTAGACGGGTATTCAAATAATGAGACGGGTTTATTAGGGTGTGTTCGGATGCAAAAGGAAGTATGGAAAACTGTGGGTGTAAATGTAACCATGTAAGGTGATTGGTTAAATCCTCCATTGGCTTGAGCTAAAAAAAAAGTAGGAAAAGTGTGTGGATGGGTGTCGTTCACCTATAGACACGCCATTTAATTTTTACAATTATAAAAATTCATATTTTTTATAGAGAATTTTAACTTATACCGTCCACTCCTAATAATAGTTCTTTATTATCATAGCAAGACACCAATCAATTTTTGGTATAGGCAGGGATTGAATCCCAAATCTCTTATACAACTATCGGAGACTTTACCAGTTAAACTAATTAGAACCCACTAAAAATTCATATTTTTAACTTATAACATTAAAGAATAAAATTATAATTTCACAACTTTCATAATTCGTCCCAACATTAAAATTCACATTATATGAGATCATTATTCAAATAAGGGAAAAATGGTTTTTTTTTTTTCTTTCTTTTCTAGGCACAAATAGTGCTTTGACCAAGTGTGTATTATGAATGTACCGAAAATTATCTTAAATTATTTAAGAGACAAGAAGATAAAATACTTATCTTGTTGTCTAATATGATCATCTTAATATTTTAATAAAGAAGAATTTTAATTTGAAAAAACTTAATCAAGAAAGAGTGAATAATTGTCTTAGACCCTAATTTATCTCTTAAATAATTAGGCAAAGAAATAAATCACATTTGGATCTTGTTGAAGGTTTTTTTTTTTTTTTTTTTTTTTTTTTTTTTTTTTTTTTTTTTTTTCTATGAGAAGATCTTGTTGAAAGGCTCAATCTAATTAATGAAAACCCCAAGTAGGGGTGCGCAAAAAACCGATAAATCGGCCGAAACTGACCAATATGAGTTCAATTTTTCGATTCGGTTTTGGTCCGGTTTCGTTTTGGTTTGAATTTCTTGAAACTGAAATATTTCGGTTTCGGTTTCAGTTTCGGTAATGGATTTTTTCACCCTGAAACTGATCGAACCGATTGATATATATATATATATATATATATATATATTTATGTAAGTTCAAAACATATTAGAGTGAGTAGCTTAATGGAATGTCACGCAAGCATCAGCCACTTGTTCACACTTTGCCTCTCCATTTTGAGATTTAAATTTTTATTTTAAACCTTAGCATCTTATATATAAACTTATATCCGGCTACCCCTAAAAATTATAGCCCTAGCCGCCCCTCACTCAATTTTCTCTCCTTCTCACAAACACACGCCCCTCTCAGTGACTAAATCCCTCACCCAATTTTCTCTCCCTCTCACAAACACGTACATCTTATTTTTCTGATTTCTTCCAGCATCGATTTGGTCTCTTCGTTTCTTGCTATGGTATGTCTTCTTCTTGATTCTGTTTCTTTCATCTTAAATCAACCATGCTTGCATTGGGATTCCAAGGGTTTTGTGTCATCCCATGATGTTTGTTTTAAAGAAACTTTGTAGCTGCTGATCTTAGTTTGTGTTTTATGGTTTTTAATGTGTTGCTTTGTATTTTGAGTTGAAAACAGGTTCTGTATTATTACTGTGTTGCTATGTATTTTGTGTTGAATTTTTTTTTTAATTGCTTTTGTTTCTACATTCCAAATACCGAAACCTGACCAAATGGAACTGAAACCGAATGTAATCGGTCGGTTTGGCATCCCTTCCTTACAAGTCGGTTTCGGTGCTCAAAAATTAAAACTGAAATTTTCGGTTCGGTGCAAAAACTACATTCAACACCGACTGACCCGAACTGATTACACCCCAAACTCCAAAGGTGTGTCACATGTCACGTAGTGTGGCAGCAAGAACATGGTATTGATTGCCACCAAATAAAAGTACGATCCCCCATGGACACAGGTGACTCACCAAGTTGTCAAACATAATATATAAACTCATTCTTTGTTTCTAAGAGCATCCACAGCAGTGGAGCTAAAAATTTAGCTTTTTAGCTCTACCAAAAGTTACTTTATCTATTTTACCTACACACATGTTGCAGCAGTAAATTTATTTTAGCTTTCAACACAATAAAATAATATAAACATCACAATAAAATAATATATCCACTACAATAAAATAATATCTTCATTACAATAAACAACAATCACAACCAACTGCAACCGCCACTCCGCCACTGCCATCGTCGCTGCCGCCGCCACTGCCGCTGACTTCGACTCTTCCACCGCAGCCGTCGCCACATGATAGCAAATAATCGTCTAGTGTTAACAAGTGATTTTTTTAACTCCAAATTATACTTACACATTTTTTTTTTTACTAAAATAATTTCTCAATCATCATGATAGCCTATTATCGTCTCAATTGTCCAAAAACAATCTTGGAACAATGTGAACTATGAAATGGATGAACTTTTTAAGAAAACATATAAAATAGAACACATATTATAGCAGGAACAATGTAGTCCATAGATTACTCACATATATAACTCAAACCAAATTACAATAAACTCACACACTCGCACAAGTTCCTATGACTCATGCTTCTCAACATACAAAAAAGAAAGTTCCTACAACTTGCCTTGCAATTGCCATAAATGTTCAATGAGGTTCGACTGGAGTTGAAAATGAATTTCTCGGTCTCTAATGCGTCCATACCTCTCAATGTATGCCAGAAATCCATCACTTTGTTCATGTAACACTTGCAGAGGAGGATTATCCACTCCATCAATCATAATCCAAGTCTACCACTTCATTATCATCCCGCTCATCTTCAACAATCATATTATGGAGAATTATGCACGCTTTCATGATCTTTTAGAGTGTTTCAAGATGGAAAAATCGTGCAAGTCCACAGACAATTACGAAACGTGCTTGAAGCACTCCAAATGCACGCTCAACATCCTTCCTACACGCCTCTTCGGCTACTACAAATAATCTATACTTCTGTCCTTGTGGAGCTGGGATTGTTTTCACAAATGTTGCCCACTTTGGATATATGTCATCAGCAAGGTAATATCCCATTGTGTAGTCATGCCCATTGATTGAGTAATGTACTGCAGGAGCACGTCCTTTAGCAAGTTCATTAAATACATGAGACTGCTCTAACACATTAATGTCATTATTTAACCTAGGTAACCCAAAAAATGCATGTCATATCCAAAGATAACAGTACTGCATGAAGTATTCCCGGCAAACTTATTTGTCTTTTCACTAATCGCTCCCCAACGACTTAGCAAGGAGATAATAGTACGTGTGGTGCCATTTGTATTGTACTGCATAAAGTATTCCCAAACTTTTTGACGAAATGTATTTTGTGTTTGTTCATTACTATTTATGGCATCAACACTAGTATTGAGCCATGCTGACACTAGGAGTTTATCTTCCTCTACACTAAAGTTAGAGCCCCGTTTTCCTTTTGTAGAGGAGGCATTTTCAACTTGAGGTGGAGGTAGAGGTGGAGAATCAGAAACTAACACAGGAGTATTTTGAGACGTTTCCAAAAATTGTGAGTTAATTTCAATATCCTAATTCATGATACCCGTGAAATATGTTAGGTCTCTACGTGACGCCATAAAATTAGGAAAAAAAAAAACATAAACTTCCCTGCACACAGAAAAGTCCCAAACTAACATTTATATCAAAACTTAAAATACTTAGAATTATAACAATAGTACATGATTATGCATAAAAACTAAATTTGACATGTAGCTTAATCTCATTAAAATGACCACAAGAAATCCTTTTTGTGTGCTTCTGTTTATGGTTTTGTGCAACAGAACATAAAACTAGGACAAGAACTTTTATTACAAGAAAACCACACAACAAATTCTTGCAAACAGAAAATTCCCAATACATTCCAATACAAATACATTCTGTCCATTCATGGAAGCTCTAAATCAAAACGAATGGATGCTCTGAGATCAAATGACAGAACTTTTCATTGAGTAAGAACAGGAAAAAAATTATTGCATCTAAAATAATAAACTGAAAGAACAAGAAAAAGAAATCATTGAACACTTTCTTTGATCTTATACCCAAATCAAAAATCTCATATTCTGTTAAACCCATTCTTTGATGTTATACCCAAATAAAAAATCCCACATTCTGTTATACCCATTCTTTGATGTTATGACTCAGTTTCTAGAAAATCAAAACCTACTGCCCAAAAATATAATAAAAAACTTGAGCCTCAACTTTCACGATCTCTAATATTAAATGCAAGTCCTTGATCTCTAGCATATGATGAAAACATTGAAAAGAATTATTGAACACACACACACACAAAACTCAGCGTCGCTATTCAAATCAAGCCACCATGAATTATGAATTCCACACTTGGTTTCTCTACTCTTGTTGTTTTAGCAGAACAAAAAAGAGAGATTTTTTTAGAGAGTTAGGAAAAGAGAGTAAGGTACTTACTTGAGGGGTTTGGTGGTTGTGATACGGCCAAAAAAGGTGGGCTGGGGGAAGAGAAGTGGGACGGCTGGGGCTGATCGGCGGAGGAGAAGTAGGATGGCTAGGGCTGATCGGTGGAAGAGAAGTGGGGGCTGATCGGCGGCTTGGGACTGCTGGTGGGTCGGTCCGGCGGCAATAAACAGGGGCGGCTGGTGGGACGGCGGTGGAGAGATGAGACGGTGGAGACGGCGTGAGCACGGCTGAGAGGAGATGTGAGAGCTTGAGGAGTCTTGAGGCGTTGTGAGAGGAGATGTGAGAGATGAGAGCTTGAGGACTGTGTTGTGAGAGGAGAGCTTGAGTGATTTGTTTGAGAGCTTGAGTGATTTGTTTGTCTGAAAGCTTGAGGAGTGAGGCGGATGAGAGGAATAAAAGAAAGGAAAAAAAATAAGAAAGAAAGAATATTTTAACCAGGACTTAATAAAAAATTATTTTTTAGTTTTAGATGTTAGCTATAGTGCACATCTATAGATAGATATGCACTGTAGCACTTTAGCTAAAAATTTTAAAGATGGCTCCACTGCTGCAGGCTCTTTTTGCTATATTGGTGGAGCTAAATAGCAATATTGCTATTTAACTCCACTGCTGCAAGTGCTCTAAAAGGTTAAATGTTATAAAGTGGTGTAGCACTCCTGTGTAAACTAAACACTCGTTTCTAAAAAATTGATCAAACTACATGTTTGATTACTTGCCTTTCTGTACCGAATTGGATATGGTGTAGACATTTTGAGAACTAGAATTTTCTTCGGAATTTTGGAAAACTGTTTCTCAAAGGGAAAGAGAGTGAAACAGTACACAAACAATGACTGGACAAGAAGGGCAATGGCCCCCATAAATTTAAAAAAAATTGTTAGTATATATATAGGTAGTAATTTTAGCAATTTTGTTCTATAAAATTATACTTTTCCCCCCTTAACAATATCGCTAATTCTTTTGAGAGTAATGTTGTAGTCACATACTTTTCTACAAAATTTTTACAAACCGTTGAAGTTACAAATTCTTATTGGTTCGCATTTGGGCTTGCCACTTACATCGCTTTTTTACTTAACAATAACTAATGATGCCGAAGATCGTTAGTAAGTCACACGGTTCTTACGTGCTCCCGATAGAAAACCTTTACAACACGAAAGCTGAAGACTTTAAGAGGAGTATCGATGTGGTATCGGCCAAATACCCTCCGACGGTCAAGTTAGAGAAATCTCTTGTTCACAACTCTAGAGTGGTAGAGCTGGGGTGAATTTCATGTACCTTTGTTTATGAGGGCTTAGGGGTATTTATAGTAGCGTAGAGTTGACATCCGTGGCGTGTTTAAAAAGATACTTCCTTGTGGGAGAGAGACTTTCTATTGCGTGCTCCTTACAAAGCCTTTTCCTTACCGGAACCTCCTTCTTTTGGGTTTAGCGTGGAGTGCAAGATATCTTCTTATGCTTAAGCATGCAGGGCAACATATCTTCTTAAGCCTAAGTGTGCAGAGCAAGATATCTTCTCACGGATAAGCGTGTAGGGCAAGTCACGCTAACTCCGTTGGCTTGATACCTTCAGCTTGACTTCATATACAACTCTAACTCATCAGCTTCCCATCAACCACGGATTCACCACGTCAGCTTTATGCTGTAGAATCTCTGTAGTCCCAAACGACATAGCTGAAGCCGACGGGTTGGTCCATTTCATGCCTTTTCACTAACGGGTAATCATGCCTCTATTTTACCCTTATTAGCTGCCTCCTACTCCATGGTGTCGTCAGCTTAAGCAGACGACTTATGGAGTACAGCTTTGTTATTATCTCTCCTTTGCCCTGGAGAGAGAATTATTTATGGGTGATTACTTTGAGTAATCTTTATTTAATGCTTTGCCACGTGGCATAATTCAACTGGCTCTACTTTTGGACGGGGGCGTCGCTTCGTCTTCTGTGCACATTCTTCTCTATTTATATATGTCACCTCCCTCTTCATTTTCTTCTACTTCACAGTTGCTGATTGTCAGAGCAAATCCGTCATCTTAAGAAATTTGCCTGCGCCCCTTTGTTCTAACTAAGACCGTCATCTTCCAAGAGCTCGTCAGTTTAACTTGGTAAGTCATTTTTTCTCTTTTTGCTTATTTTTCATTCTTATCTTGGTTGATTTGTGAAATAATTTCTTGGAGAGGTCGTCAATTTAGGTTTTTAGAATGAATCCGTCGCTTGTGGGTAGTCAGATGTCTAGTGAAGCGACCAGTGAACAGTTGTCAGTCCGCGAAGGAGCGGGTTACGACGAGGTCTTTGGTTCAAGTCATGAGCCTAAGGACTTCTCCTGGTCGTCAGAGAGGGAGACGTCAGACCGGTCTCCTGACGACACTGTCGAGAGTTGTGACGAGGAAAATGAGGAAGAGGTAGTTGATGAGGATGAAGGAGAGAGAGAAAATGCCGAGGAGGAGGATGAGGATGACGAGGAATCCTTTGAAGGGACCTCAGGAAGTCCCAGAGGCAACCGTCCCTTTATCCTTCCCAAAGATTAGGCCGTTAATAAATTTCTGCCAAAAATGAGTGACAGGGTCTTTAGGGAATTGCACACCTGTTACCAGATCCCAGACCATATTCCAATCTGTCTTCCTAAGAAAAATGAAAAATGCTACACAAGGAGGACCGTTGACGTTGGCATGTATGATGCCATGTTTGCCACGGGATTGAGGCTACCACTGACGGCTTTGCACTGTCAACTAGCTGATTTTATGGGATTATCTGTCAACCAGATCACTATGAACTCTTGGAGGATCTTTATAAGTGTTGAGATCTTATGGGGTCATCTGAGTGGTGGGAACTGTCAGCTTTCATTAGACAAGTTCTTCTACTGCTACCATCCCCAGCACATCATCTCTTCCAAGGGGACTTATCACTTTTTCGCCCAGGAGAAGGACTTGAGACTCGCGTCTGAAATGTCGGACTCTAATAGAAATTGGAAAAGTAGGTACTTTTTTATTGAGGGGACGGATTGGGTATGCCGTCCTGAAGAATAGGTTACTATACCCCACGGTTTTGATAATACCTGGGGAATAATTAAAGCATTAGGTAGTGCCCTGTCAGCTTTTATTTGCTTCCTACCTCGTCAGCTTTTGTTCATTTATTTTCTAAAATGTGCTCTGACGTTGTCATCCTGTTATTCTTTTGCAGTCAACACTCTCCCACATATAACTGACAAGCAGGGGGATTTCATCCGTCGGCTTTTAGAAATTCCTATCGAGGAACGGAAGTGTAGGGACTTGATTACCCTTGACACTCTCCATTTGTATTGCGGGGGCCCGAAGCCATCGTCCGAAGCTCATAGGTTGGACAAGTACTCTCGCCGTCGTAAGTGCTCCACTTTCCTCATCAGCTTTATTTTTGCCTTCAGCTTTTTCTAATGCCCGTCAGTTGTCTTTTGCAGAAATGGAGGCAGCCAGGCAAAGGGTAAGGGCGGCTGCTGCTAGAAAGAAAGAGGAGGAAAGGAAGTCAAAATGAGAGGGGGTCTCCTCGTCGGCCCCCAAAACCGTTACTAAGGTCTTGGCAAAGAGGAAACCTGACGGGAAGGATGATCGTCCTCTTAAAAAGGTGGCCGTTACCCTTGGGGACCAAAAAGCCACCTCCCAAGTCCAGCTAAGTTGCGAGCAAGGGAGCGATGACTTCTTCTAGTCCTGTCGTTGAGGGACCCTGTCGACTTCTTACACGCAAGGACTACGTCGTTAAGGAAGTGGAGTCCATCATAAAGCCGACGGACTTAGAGCCTTGTGATCATCTAGGGACGGAAGATCTAGGGGCGTCGGCTCTTTTTGACTTTATCCGGGTAAGCTTATATATACTTTCGCTAACTTTGTCTCGTCTCGTTCCTATTTATTGACTGATGACTGTGTCCTTTTCAGGCCTTGGTGCGTGTTAAGGCACTTTAGGACCGGTGTGTTGCTAAGGAGAGGGTCGTCACCTGGGTTAGGAAGCATAACAAGAACTTACTGGATCAGCAGGAGCAATATAAGGAGGCCGTCTGTACTTTAAATGGAGAGCTAAAGGAAGTAAAGGAGAATTTGGAGGAGGCAAGTCGTCGGGCGCAAATGCTGCAGGGAGAGCTGACGACCTTGGGTGAGTAGGTGAAGAAGGCAGGGGCCGACGCTGTCAAGGAGTTCAAGGAGTCACAATCATTCGTCGACTCGTGTGCTGAATACTATGGCACTAGCTTCGATGACTGCCTTAAACAGGTCGCGTCTTCCTATTTGGACTTGGATCTATCCAGGATTACCATGGACGATCCAGTGCCAACACACCTGCTAGCGACACCTTTGCTAGGGAGGGTGACGACTCTACAGAGTTTGACCTCCCTCCCAAGAATGATGGCGTCGTCTTGCCTCAACCCGCCATGACTCCTCCCGTCATCACCTCCAATCCTCCCTTTGAGATCTTAGACGTGGAGGACCCTCTTGCTCAGGGCAAAGATGACGAGACCCTCACTGACGCTCCTGCTGCCTAACCCTGGTCCTTTTCTTTGCTTTTCTTCTGCAATTTGTATATTTCATGTGTTTTTTAAACACTGTTTAAATGCCTTAGTGTCTTTTGGGCTTTGCTTGTAAAGACTTCACTTTATTTTATGGCATTTTATGTTTGTCGCTTGTGCTTGGATGGTTTACTTTGTAGATTTAACGACTTCATTTCTTGGCTTCTTACTGAGCCCGTCTGCTTAGGACTTGATAATATTAAGTCGTGCATCGTCTACTTGGTTACAGGTCCAGTGCCTTGTGGGTTTTATAATTATAATTTGGACTTGCCCACTTCATGGACTAATAAATCAGTCTACTTTATACCCTCATCTTCCTTTGTGGTGTTTAAGTTCGTCCACTTTCGTAGAATTATTATTAACCTCGTTCACTTTATGGACTCGTCTACTTCATGGACTCGTCCACTTTGTGGGTTCGTCCATCTTGTGAACTCATCCACTTAGCATCGTCCACTTTATGGATATTAATAGTAATCTCGTCTGCTTTGTGGACTCAATGAGCTTGTCCACTTTATGGACTTAATAATTTTTTATCCTCTTAGGATGAGGTCGTCAGCTTTGGATCCTCCCCCTTTTTTTTATCTTCTTGGGATAAAGTCATCAGCTTTGGACTACATTTTATCTTCTTGGAATAAAGTTGTCAACTTTGGACTATTTTTTATCCTTTTGGGATAAAGTCGTCAGCTTTGGACCCCTTTTTTTTTTATCTTCTTGGGATAAAGTAGCTTTGGACTACGTTTTTTTATCCTCTTGGGATAAAGTCGTCAGCTTTAAACTTTTTCTCTTTTTGGGATAAAGTCGTCCGTTTTATGGACACTAACAATAACCTCATCTACTTTTCTCTTTACTTGATCTAGATATCTCTTCATTCTTTCGCCTCTACACTCTAGTCCCCATTTATTTGGTGGTGACGACCTGAGAGTCGCAGTAAACAACCACTCTTGCAGCTCTTGTTGCTTTGGTGAGATCAAGCCCTGCCACTAAAGTTTCGAATTTTGCTTCATTGTTGGTGGTAGGGAAGTAGAGGCGAACCATACATTCGATCTGGTCTCCTTCGGGGGAAAGAAGCACGACACCCACGCCCTCGGCCTGCCTGTTGGACGACCCATTTGTATGTATACTCCACTGAGGACATTCATCTGCCCCCTGGTCTTTCCTGTTGGTGAACTCTGCTATAAAGTCAGTGACAACCTGCCCCTTGATAGCGGTACGCGAGTGGTACCAAATATCAAACTCATTTAACTCTATTGCCCATAGAGCCAACCGACCAGCAGCTTTAGGGTTGTTCATTGCCAGTCGTAAGGGCTTGTCAGTTAAGATGATTACCGTGTGGGCCTGGAAGTATGGCTTGAGTTTGCGGATTGCCGTAACTAAAGCGAAGACGAGCTTTTCCATGGGTGGATACCTTTCCTTTGCATTACGAAATGCCTGGCCGGCGTAGTATACAGGTTTTTAAACCTTATCTTCTTCTCTGATCAAAGCCACGTTGACGGCTGTTGGAGAAACAGCTAGATAGAGGAAAAGTTCTTCCTCTGGCTGCGAAGGACTTAGCAACGGAAGGGAAGAAAGGTAAGCCTTCAGCTCCAGCTCCTTGAATGCTCGCTGACACTCGGCTGTTCACTCGAAAGATTTCTTTAGCGTGCGAAAGAAGGGTAAACATTTGTTCGTCACCCTTGATACAAACCTGTTCAGGGCGGCTACTTTCCCATTTAAACTCTGTACTTCTTTTACGTTCTTCGGGGGAGCCATCTCTATCATAGCTCGGATCTTGTTTGGGTTGGCCTTGATACCTCTTTGAGACACCATAAAGCATAGGAATTTTCCCGCTATCACCCTGAATGCACACTTACTCGAATTGAGCTTCATGTTGTAGGAGCGAAGGGTGCCGAATGTTTTCTCGAGATCCTTCAAATGGTCCTCTTCTCTTTAGCTTTTTACTAACATGTCGTCGATGTAGACCTTCTTTCTCTGATCAAAGCCGCGTTGACGGCTGCTGGGGAAACAGCTAGATAGAGGAAAAGTTCTTCCCTTGGCTGTGAAGGACTTAGCAACGAAAGGGAAGAAAGGTAAGCCTTCAGCTCCAGCTCCTCGAATGCTCGCTGACACTCGGCTGTTCATTCGAAAGATTTCTTTAGCATGTGAAAGAAGGGTAAACATTTGTCCGTCACCCTTGATACAAACCTGTTCAGGGCGGCTACTTTTCCATTTAAACTCTGTACTTCTTTTACGTTCTTCGGGGGAGCCGTCTCTATTATAGCTCGGATCTTGTTTGGGTTGGCCTTGATACCTCTTTGAGACACCATAAAGCATAGGAATTTTTCCGCTGTCACCCTGAATGCACACTTACTCGGATTGAGCTTCATGTTGTAGGAGCGAAGGGTGCCAAATGTTTCCTCGAGATCCTTCAAATGGTCCTCTTCTCTTCAACTTTTTACTAACATGTTGTCGACGTAGACCTTCTTTCTCTGATCAAAGCCGCGTTGACGGCTGCTGGGGAAACAGCTAGATAGAGGAAAAGTTCTTCACCTGGCTGCAAAGGACTTAGCAACAGAAGGGAAGAAAGGTAAGCCTTCAACAGAAGGGAAGAAGTGTGTGGATGGGTGTTGTTCACCTATAGACACGCCATTTAATTTTTACAATTATAAAAATTCATATATTTTTTAAGAGTATTTTAACCTATACTGTCCACTCCTGATAATAGCTCTTTATTATCAGACCAAGACACCAATCAGTTTTTGGTGTAGGCGAGGATTGAACCCCAGATCTTTTATACAACCATCAGAGACTTTACTAGTTGAATTAATTGGAACCCACTAAAAATTCATATTTTTAACTTATAACATTAAAGAATAAAATTATAATTTCACATAGGTAGAAACTTTCATAATTCGCCCCAACATTAGAATTCACATTATATGATATCATTATTCAAATAAGGGAAAAATGAGTATTTTTTTTTCCCCTCTCTAGGCACAAATAGTGCTTTGACCAAGGTATTATGAACGTACGGAAAATTATCTTAAATTATTTAAGAGACAACAAGATAAAATACTTAAGATAAGTATTTTATCATGTTGTCTAATATAATCATCTTAATATTTTAATAAAGAAGAATTTTAATTTGAAAAAACTTAATCAAGAAAGAGTGAATAATTGTCTTAGACCCTAGTTTATCTCTTAAATAATTAGGCAAAGAAATAAATCACATTTGGATCTTGTTGAATTTTTTTTTTCTATGAGAAGATCTTGTTGAAAGGCTCAATTTGATTAACGAAAACCCCAACTAGGGGTGTGCAAAAAACCGATAAACCGGCCGAAACTGATTGAACCGATTTCAATTTTTCGATTCAGTTTTGGTCCGATTTGGTTTTGGTTTGAATTTCTTGAAACCGAAATATTTTGGTTTTGGTTTCGGTGCTGGATTTTTTCTCTCTGAAACTAACTGAACCGACTGATATATATATATATATATATATTTATGTAAGTTCAAAACATATTAGAGTGAGTAGCTTAGTGAAATGTCGCCCGCGCATCGGCCACTTGTTCACACTTTGCCTCTCCATTTTGAGATTTAAAATTTTTTTTAAACCCTAGCATCTTATATATAAACTTATATCTGGCTACCCCTTAAAAATTATAGCCCTAGCCGCCCCTCACCCAATTTTCTCTCCCTCTCACAAACATGTATATCTTATTTTTTTGATTTCTTCCAGCACCGATTTGGTCTCTTCGTTTCTTGCTATGGTATGTCTTCTTCTTGATTCTGTTTCTCTCATCTTAAATCACCCATGCTTGTATTGGGATTCCAAGGGTTTTGTGTCATCCCATGATGTTTGTTTTAAAGAAACTTTGTAGCTGCTAATCTTAGTTTGTATTTTATGGTTTTTAATGTGTTGCTCTGTATTTTGAGTTGAAAACAAGTTCTGTGTTTTTACTGTGCTGCTCTGTATTTTGTGTTGAAAATTCTTTTTTTTTTTTTAATTGCTTTTGTTTCTACATTCCAAATACCGAAACCCAACCGAATGGAACCAAAACCGAATGTAATCGGTTGGTTTGGTGTCCCTTCCTTACAAGTCGGTTTCGGTGCTCAAAAACTAAAACCGAAATTTTCGGTTCGGTGCAAAAATTGCGTTCAACACCGACCGACCCGAACCGATTACACCCCTAACTCCATGGGCGTGTCACATGTCACGCAGTGTGGCAGCAAGAACATGGTATTGATTGCCACCAAATAAAAGTGCAATCCCTCATGGACACAGGTGACTCACCAAGTTGTCAAACATAATATATAAACTCATTCTTTGTTTCTAAAAGGTTAAATGTTACAAAGTGGTGTAGCACTCCTGTGTGAACTAAACACTCGTTTCTAAAAAAATTGATCAAACTAGATGTTTGATTACTTGCCAATCTGTACCAAATTGGATATGGTATAGACATTTTGAGAACTAGAATTTTCTTCGGAATTTTGGAAAACCATTTCTCAAAGGGAAAGAGAGTGAAACAGTACACAAACAATGACGGAGCCACTCCTGGACAAGAGGGGCAATGGCCCCCATAAATTAAATAATAAAAAAATATTAGTATATATATAGGTAGTAATTTTAGCAATTTTGTTCTATAAAGTTATACTTTGCCCCCCTTAACAATATCATTAATTTTTTTAAGAATAATGCTATAGTTACAAACTTTTCTACAAAATTTTTGCAAACCGTTGAAGTTACAAATTCTTGTTGTTTCGCATTTGGGCTTGCCAATTACATCGCTTTTTTACATAATAATGACCACTAACAACGTCAACAATTTATAAAAACGGTTGTAACTCTAGCATTTTACTCCTTTTAAAGGTTATAAAAAATTTATAGATCCAAAATTTAAAACAAAATATACAAGCCCAGAAAAATTAGCCCAATAACAAAGATTACCAATAGCAAAAATAATTTTAAAAAAAATTAAGTTCAATCTACCAATTTTACTCAAAACAAACAACTTGGCTCTTTAAAAAATTTTAAACAAACTAATTTTATCCTTACCCAGCAGTACACAATATTAAAGACACTAAAAAAAAAAACCATCTGCGGCTAAACAATAAATTCAGAGGGTGGAACCACAACATGACGTTAGAAGCAAAATTGCCACCCTTAGTTTTAAGTCCTAGCTCCGTACATGTACACAAAGGGGTTTAATAACATTACATGACTTCCCTTTATAAAAAAAAATTACATAACTTCTATATATGCGGCACTTGCTAATGTTTTCTATGCTTTTTTTACATCCAAAGGTAGTTGTGTCTTCAAATAAGAGTGAATAATTCAAGAAAAATATGTATATCCCGTAGAGATTGTTGTTTTATTCACAGAAGTACGTAAACAATACTGATATTAATTTGTTTTATCACGTACCCCTATTCCACAAGTAAAGCATCAAAGCAAAAATGCCAAAGGATTTTGGTGAATCAGACGGCAAAGGCATACCAACAATAGGAAGAGACAGCAACATAATATATATAAGATTTACAAAGGTTACGTACGCACTGTCGTTAACTCAACTGGGCATATTCGCTTCTCTTTCCCTACCATCTAATACGACAACTCTCTTTCTCTTTCTCTTTCTCTTGGCTTTTAGCAACACAAGAGAGTTAACACTTTCTCTGAATCTTTATCCAACACCCACCGCTTCTTCTTCTTGATACCTTCAATGTGCTTTGTTTGAACTTGGTTGCCGTCTACCCACAGTTACAAACTTGCGGCTTCTTTTTTCTAAAGGGTTTTTGCTAACCTTTTACTATATCATTTTCCACATAATTTATTGTCAATCATTTTCACATGAATCTACTACTTTTTCTTGAAAAACAGACACATAATCATAATGAATTTATACATGCAAACTAATGATTAATTAACAAGTTTATTTTCTTCTTTTTTGATAAAAGATAAAAATTCTACTCTTGTCTAATCTAAGTGTATATGTGTGCGAAGTTCTTTCCTGAAAACTTGAACCTCAACCCTTGCCCCCCACACCCACAAACACTTATACTTATGGAGTGATCACCATATCAAATGTGCACAGTAGTGTTTCTTTTCTTCTTTGATAAATGTGCATTATTACAGCTCATAATTGAACATTTATTAATCTTTAACATAAACATTTTGGACACTTGTTAATAAAACCATTTTTAAAAGGAAAAATTTAATGAATACGCTAACCAGACCTTTTTTTAAAAATAAAATAAAATAAGTTGCAGCTTCAATATGCATTGTTTATTTTGTGAGTTCTAGTTAGCTAAACTAATAAAGTCTCTGGTGGTTGAATAAAAGATCTGTGGTACAATCTCTGCCTATACCAAAAATTAATTAGTGTCTTGGTCTGATGATAAAGAGTTATTATTAAGAGCAAACACATTGATTGAAATTCTCTCAAAGAGAAAAAAAAATGCATTGTTTATTTTTGGTCTAATTCTTTGATTAATTAAATTGTAGTCATTTACATTAAATTATGAGATGAGTTATGCATTGTTTGTTTTTAGTTTCGTCATCAACCAGTGAAATTGTTGTCATCCACATTAAATTATGAGCTTCTAGGAAATGCCAACTTTACAGTCAGACATGGCAACAAATCAGGATAGGTCATCGGTTCAAGCTCCTCTCAAATATTGAAAAATCAAAACAAAACCGAAAAACAAAAAGGTTTGGGTTCAAACCTAGTCCATTATGAATAGTAATTTATAAGTTCAATTTAAAATTAACCGGATTCAAATGAGTCATTATTATAAAACTCGCTATCGGTCCGCATGATCAGTTCGGATCAAAATCAAGGATTTTTTAAATTTAATTTTCAATAAACATTAAAAATATATTAATTGATTTATTAGTAACTTAAAACTTAATAAATTATCAAATATCCAATTAGTAAGTGATCTATAATATAACTAATATAATTCGCGTTTAAATAAGTCAAATAACTTTAACCAATTACGACCAGAATAAGAAGAATATCCTAAATATTCACTAAAATAAGTCAAAAAACTTATTATGTGAATCGATTTTTATTTTTATTAGGTACTAGCATATAGTCCGTACTTACGCACGGAAATATTAACAATTGTGATGATAAGATGTTCATCTTGGAAGATTCAGTTTCCACATTGAGTTTAGAATCTTTTTGGAAGCGCCAATGAAACGGTAATGTATGAAAGTGTGAAGCAAGGAAGAGTGGGATTGAACATTGTGTTTAAACCCGGCCTTACTCTTAGAAATCCAAAAGGAGGAAGAAATGATATTGTGTGGATCTAGTTGGTAGAGGATGAGAAAAAAGGAGGAGATATGGGCTGATGATATAACATTAGAAGGAGATGATGTTTTACTTTTATAGTCTTTCTCGTTGGACTCCTTGGTTCTGGTAGTGGGCAAGCGAGATGTTCACTCATAAAAGTGTGCATGTGAGATGTTCTTGCTTAGGCCAATGAGTATTATCATTGTAGTTTTCTTGGCTTCCGTGTTAAATATTAATCCATCATTTATTTAGGCATAAAAATTAAAAAATTTAGATAAGATACATGACACAAAATTGGAGTCCAATTTATAATCTAATTAGATTTTTTTTTTTTGAGTTTTAGTTAGGACAAGTGGCGCAAAATTAAGAATCAAAATCTAGACACATGGCACAAAATTGAAACTCTAATTTAGATTTCTATTTGAATTTCTCTCTGCTTCACCTATTATTATATATATATATATATATAAATTATATGTATGTATGTATGTATGCTGAATAAATACTTTGACAATAAAAATTGATTGAATAAATCTATATATATAATAATAGGTAAAACAGAGAGAAAATCTAATTAAATTTTCAATTAGAATTTAATTAGTGTCTAATTTTACGCCACGTATCTCATCTAATCTAAATTTCAGAATTTTGTGCCAAGTGAGTTAATTTAGATAAAAATTGAATTTTAATTAGAGTTTAATTTTGTATCACGTATTCCATCTAATCTAAATTTTTAAATTTTTGTGTCAAAATTAGTTAATTTAATGTAGAAAACGAGGAGTCCAATATAATAAACCATAAAAAGCATAAGCATATATATAATATGTAATTGTGATTGTTTTTAAATGTACCCGTGCATATGCACGGGGTTACACACTAGTTTTATCATAATATATTTAGCAAATAAGACAATTACATTAATTAAAAATAAATTTATTATATCTGTAACCAAACTGAAAACAAATATTTCTTTTAGTGGGAAAAATTATTTTTCAATTCTATAGTTTTTGTACAAAATGTTTATTGTATGATACTAACAACAAAAATTCCAATTAATATATTGTCTAGCATAGGAATAAAATAATTAACTTGCTACTATTTAGCTCAAATAATGTTAACAATTACAACCAAAATGAGAAGCTAAAGCTAAATATTAAAAATAGAAAAAAAAAAAAAAGAAAAAAAAAAAAAGAAAGAAGAAGGGGGAGAGTTTTTGCTAGTGACACAATTTTACTTTAACCCCGGTTAATCAATGGGATAAAACAAACTAAGAATCATTAATTTATCATATCTTCTCAAAGTATTTATATATATATATATATATATATAGATATAAATAGTAGTAGATATATATATATATATATATATATCTACTACTATTTATATTTATATTACTATTTTAGAGGTAACTTCTCTTAGAAATAGGATTATAAATGTTAAACAAACAAATAATAGATTTCGTTTTGAATTCAAAAAGAGAATTACTAAAATTTAGAATTTTTTTTTTCCTTCACATTCATCTTTTTATTTCCTAAAATTTAGCATTTTTTTTATAAAATTTTTTCGGTTTCCTTGGTCCCTAATCTTACACATTTTTTTTTCCTTCTCATATCTTCTTTTCTTTATTATTATTATTATTTTTTGAGAAATGTTCTTTTCTTTATTTTAAATTTGAAGAGAAAAAAAACACTCCTACTATAACTTCTCATCCTTATTTTTTATTTCTTTCGTTTTCCTCTTTTAAATTTTTAGATTTTTCTCCTTAATCTTTATCTCTTATCTTAAAATTAGGCATTTAACTAAACATACAATCGGAGGTTTGTAACCACGAAGGAATAGGATTTTTTTTTTTTTTTTTCTTATATAAGACTCCCCCACCAGGCTAATGGATTTATCACTGGAAAACAAAAAAGATTTCTCACACTCCTATGTTTTGCGTGCCTGGTAATTGTTTTTCTTCTTCTTTTTCTCTTTTAAATTTTTAATGTTATCCAGAATTTTTAATCCACATTTCACCATCTTTATCTCTTCGCTTCTTACAAAAAAATCCACAGTAGTCTCAACATATTTAAGAGTTACTCAATGACATAGGGAAAAAAATAATAATGTTTTCGGCAATTTCTCCCAGTAATCTTGTAATGTTCTTTTTTTTTTTTTTTTTTTTTTTAATTCCTACATAGCTTTGAGGATATATTGAGTTTGAATACGTACGTATATATTTATTCATTTACACGTTCATTTAAAATTTTTTACTTTTTGTTTATAAGATATGCAGAGAGTTTTCCTAGCATGATGGAGCTTTTATTTCTATGGCCTTAGTCAGAGTTATAGGACCAAATTCAGGACCGGTTTGGTATTATCAACATTACTCAAATTCTTTGTCTTGCTAAGGAATTCTAGACATGATAGGAGACTGCAAATTTGTTATAGTGTGGTTTGCAATGTGCTAGGTTCTAAAAGTTTAAAACAATTGACAAACCGTGAGCACAAACTTGTCTAATTATAAATCTTATCTATAGGATTTATTAGACAATACTTAAGATGCTACAATACAAGAAAAAGGAAGCTATAGGTTCAGGAATTCGAAACACGTCAGGTTCGACCGATCGAAAAACAGGTTCTACAGAATTTAATTAAACGCCATCTACCTGTTAAGCCCATTAAATGATTAGGGTTTCAGATTTAATTCTCCTAGTATATAAAGGAAACCCTAAGGCACGTTTTGTTATGACTCTGGAGGTGCTTTTGTGAGATCTAAAAGGTACCGTGTTTTCTCCTTTCAAAATCAACACCAAAAATCATTCTCATACCATTAGAACCAGTAGATCTAAAGTTGCTACTACAAGATCAACAAGTGCTGATGATTTGAAATTTTTGAGTGAGATCTCAAAATCACAAACGTGGGTGTTTGTGTTTAGCAAATCCAAGATAGAAGAGTTCGTAGAGTCAAAATAGTACGTGGTCGTGTTAATAAGTTCTACATGAGGTAGCTTTATATTTAGGGTTTTAATCTATTGTAATGTTCCATTCTATCATGGTGGATTTATTTTATTTGAGGATAGTTGGTTAAATTCTTCCCAGAACCACTGCACACCCTTGGTACGATGGTCACTCCACAAGTATAAATGTTTGTGGGGTGTGGGGGGCAAGGGCTGGGGTTCAAATCTCCAAGAGGGAGCTTCACAAATATATACACTTAGATTAGGCTAGAGTAGAATTCTATCTTGTATAAAAAATTAAAAAAAAAAATTTCTTCCCAGATTTTCACCTTGGTTTTTCTAAGTCATCATATTATTGTTTTCTTTACTTTTCTGCACCAAGTAATATGTTTGTATGTATTTAACCTAAATCTCATAATTAACATAAGTAAATACTTGGGTTAAGAGATCTAAACAAACAAATACAATGTATTTCACTTCAGCTATTAGGATTCGAGTAAAATTTAGTATGTGAGTTAAGAGTCTTTTTTTGGCCTGATTCTTTGTATGCTCAGGCAAAAAAAAAAAGTGGTGTGTTGTACAACTAAGGTGTGTTCCACTATATATATATAATGTATACTGCAGGTTGAAACTTGAAAGTATCTCATAAACAGGGATTCAATCCTTTCTCTATCGAACTGCAAAATCAATGGCCAACATAACTCATTTTCTTCAAGATTTCCAAGCAACGCCCTTTGCAACCTCTTTTGCTGTTGGTGGTCTCTCTTTGCTCATTTCCTTCTTCTTCATACGAGGATTTCGTTCAACCAAGAAGAATGAGTATTCCAAACTCCCTCCTGTTCCAGGTACTTCTTCTAGTGCCTTAAATCCATTCTTTTTCTTTTGCCGATAACTTAACTTTGTAGCTTAATTAGCATCTTTTGATGTTTCTAATAAAGATATCCAAAGTTTAATTCTGCATATCTTATTGCTATAACTATTTATTTAATTGTCAAAAAAAATCCTTTTTCTTCTCTTTCGGGTTTGATTGGTTTTTCATTTTGAATCTTGATATGGGCCAGTTGGTTTTTCATTTTGGGAATTGATTAATGGACTTTGGGAACATTGGGTGGTGCATGCAGTGGTTCCAGGGCTGCCAGTGGTAGGAAATTTGCTGCAACTGAAGGAGAAGAAACCTTACAAGACTTTCTTAAGGTGGGCTGAGATACATGGACCAATCTATTCCATCAGAACTGGCGCTTCCACTATGGTTGTCCTCAATTCCACCCATGTTGCCAAAGAGGTACTATTGCTATTCTTTCATCGTTGATTCTCATACACTTCTTATTATACATGATCAGTACACATCAATTGTTTCATATTATAAACATGAACTGATGTCAAACGCCCTTATAAAAAATTGTCATCAACGAGTGTGAGAAAACAATTACCGATTTCTTTTTTCACTCTTTCTAGTTCTTTAGAAAACAGTCACCGGTTTCTTTTTTCACTCTTTCTAGTTCTTTAAGGACCAGTACACCTCACTAGGCCTTTATTTTAGTGCAGACCACTTCGATGTCACTTTGATGGATTATTTGAGATTAAAGAAAAAGACAAAACACCTTTTGAAGTGACAAAAGTATCAACAGTAGGGAAACTAGTGGGCTTGGGTTAAATGGATTCGTTTGTGGATAGAAAAAGTTCTCAATCATAACCCCATCCAAATCCAATTGCATTCATCCCCTTTCACAAGCTCGGTTTGACTTTGACCAGTAATAAAACCATTAGTGAGTAATTAATCGTGTATATATATATTATTTGGATTTTAATGTCAAACACCCAAAACTAACTTCATAAGAAAACTCTCAGTTTAATAGTGAAGTAATGGCTTAATTCGTACCATAATACCATACCCAACTTTACAACAATGAAGTCAGCCACCCGTGTTGCCGATCGGCACCACGTTTCTTTTCTGCTACTGCTTCAGTGCTTCTTTACCATTTTGTTTTGTCTGCCTCTCTTTTTTTTTTTTTTTTTTTCTCTTGTTTTGTCATCTTTTTTTTTTTTTTTTTAATTTTATAGTACTACTTTCTTTTTTCTTATTTATTTTGTTTTCCCTTTCCTTGTTTTTTGCGCCCAGATCATATTTTTTTCTTGTTTTTTTTTTCTCCCTGCATGCTCATTGTTTTGTGTGCCCCTCCATCTACCTGAATCAATAAAAAAAAGTAACAAGTCTCATTTGTGATTGTAGCGGTAATCTATGTTAAAGTGATGGTTTACAGTTTAGCTCCAGAGCAGCACGTGTTGTCAAATTGTGGCAGATGGTATGATTTTTAAAAAGTTGAAAAAAGTTAATAAAAAAAAAAAGATTTATATGAAAGATATGATCCATCGCTTATAATCGATTAATTAACTTCAACAAGATTTGAGTCTTGTGACAAATGATATAATCCTAGAAGAAAATACATTCCTAGTTTGACCTCTACCCACTTTCCTCTGTGCAAACCAATCTTCTTCATTTCCTAGTGTTTTTTTTTTCATTATCTATTATTAATTTTGAACATTTGGAATAGAGGTTGATACGTTAGGTAAGATATGGACCCCTAACAAATTTTAGGTTTCAAATTTTATAAGAGTCTAGAGATAGTGATACATTACATGATGTTTGATGTCTGTGATTTGAAATTCATCTTCTTTCCCACTACAAGAAAATGTATTTTTAGTGACGAAAAAATTCGTCACTAAAAATCCAGTTTTTCGTCACTAAGAACTTTTAGCGACGAAATCGGACTTTTAGTGACGAAACTCATTTCGTCGCTGAAACCCCGTCACTAAAAGTCCTGGCAACGAAAAATTTCGTCACTAAAAATCTGATTTTTTTTTTTTTTTTTAATTTTTAGCGACGAAAATGTTTCGTCGCTAAATGTTTTCCTCGCTAAAAATACTATTCAGTGACGAAATATTTCGTCACTGAATAGTATTTCTAGGAAACCCAACACTTAAAAGACCTAACTTCATTTAGCTACCTCAAATCCAATTTTCCTTATCAATTTTCTAAAGAAGCAGAGAGAATTCCCAGTAGAGCATTTCGTCAAACACTTTATGTGCATTCACACAATACCTAAAGACAAAACCATATCTATATTCAAAATAAACCCAGTTAGCTCCTTCACGGCTCTTCCAAAAAAAATAGCACAATCACGTATTCACACAAACTATAAATGTATAGTGTGGAGAAAAAGCATTAGAGAAATATCATATCAATTTTTCTCATCCAATTTTATCAACAACCAAACTCTGTTTCAGCAAAAGAAAACTCCTTGTTTCTCCATAACCAAACAAAATTTAAACAAATGAAAAAAGAGCAGAATAATACAAAGAAAGAGAGTACCTAGACGGCGATGGTGGAGGAAGAGAGATGGATGGCGGTGGCTAGGGAAAGGGGAGCTCGACGGCGGCAAAGGGACTCGACGACGACGGCAGCTTAGGGGCTCAACGACGGCGGCAACACCTTAGGGACTTGATGGAGAATGAAGGAGAGACCAAGAGAGTGAAAGTGAACAACAAAGAGAGAGAGAAAGAGTGAGTGAACGGCTGAGGGAAAAAAAAAACCTAAGGTCTGGACTAAAAAAACTAAAGTGGCATATTTATAATCAAATCTTTAGCGACGAAAATTTCGTCGCTATTGCGTAGCAAAAAGTATCAGGATTTTTTATACTTTTAGTGACGAATTTAATTTCGTCACTATAACATACTTTTAGCGACGAAGTTAAATTTCGTCACTAAAGAACTCAGATTTTGTTAAGATTTTTAGAGACGAAATTCAGATTTCGTCGCTATAGCATACTTTTAGTGACGAATTATGATTTCGTCGCTAAAACAATGAAATGAAAACCCATTATTATTTTTAGTGACGATTATTTTCCGTCGCTAATTCTTCCTTATAGTGACGAAATGATTTTCGTCACTAATACTATTTAAAGCAATACCTACAGTGACAGAATATTTCCTCACTAAAAATTTCAACTTTTAGCGACGAAATATTTCGTCACTATAGATTAATTAAGTTTCCGCCAAAGTTTTCCCTATTGGCGCCCATTTTTTAGATCACAATAGCGACGAAAATTATTTTTCGTCACTAAATGTAATAATTTTTTTTCATTATTAGTGACGAAATTCATATTTTGTCGCTAAATCAGTATTTTTAGTGACGAAAAATATTTCCTCACTAATTTTCGTCACTAAAAATACATTTTGTTGTAGTGTCCTCACATGGATGTCAAGATTGACATCCAGTGCAACTGGGTGAGGATGCAATTTCTTTTAACTCTCTCACAAATATTTTTCACTTTTCTCAAATGATAGTTTTTCAACTCATTTTAAAGTTGTTACCAAACATAAAAATAAATAAATAAATAAAGTAATTTTCTATAAAAATTCTTTTTAAATTTTTTTTTATTTTCTAAAAAATAATAATATCGAAACAAGTAGATCGAGTATTGTAAGTTCAATACACACAACCTTGTTTATTAGAAAATGAAATTTTTAAAAAAAATCTACATAAGCTTTAAAATAGTCCGAGAATATATTCAAAATTCTTAAAAAGTTTTTGCATGTGATATTTTTATTAAATTACAACCTATCTAAACATTCCTCATTTCCTTTGTCATTTAATATATTTTTTCTATATGTTTTCAATTGCCTCATCTCTCTTAACTAGTTATCTACATCTAATTTTAAAACTATCAATAATGCATTGTTGCGAAACTCGGAACTTTTCTGATCTCTTTTAAGAGCCCATGAACACATTTGCAGCGTGTGTAAATACCAAATCAAGTAATTATTTAAAATTTTGAAGAAAACAAATGAATTAATATTGTAGTTGGGCCCGTCAAAATAGTTTGGCGGGTTGGGTAGCCATGAATGAGCGTTAACCCAATTATTGTTGGTAGCAGGCCTTGTTGGACTTATGAATAAAAATGTTAATCATCTTATTGGCGTCCTGTTTAAACGAAACAAATGATAGTTACCACTTACAGCAACAGCAAGTAGTCGCTTTAGGAATTTTTTTAGGGTGTTATTTAACAAGCATAAATTATACAATTTAATAAAAAGAAAATTTTGTATATTGATAACAACAACAATAAAAAAATATGCAAATGCATAAAGTTTACAATTGCCTTCTATGTGGTTTTCTTATCAAATATTTGTCCATAATTCTAGCAAAAGAATAAATAATAAACTATAAGTTCATTTGAAATATTAATAAAATTATGAATTCTTGTTGTTTAGTTGTTTCATTAATTTGTTTGTCTTTTATAAACTATAATTTGTTATATTGTTGTTTCATTAATTATAAAATTATTAATCGTTGTTTAGCCTAACATAATTTAATTTGTTTGTCTTTTATAATGTATTGGTTAATTAAATTATTAATTATTGTTTATTAGTTGCTTCCCCCAATTAATTATTGGTTAATTAAATTATTGTTTATTAGTTGCACTAGCACACACTTTATGTGCATTTACATCCCCTAATTCTAATATCCCACCCCGGCCCCATGCCCCCATCCACTCCCCACTCAATAGACATTGGCAAGCCCCATGGCCCCCAATCACAAGAGCTAATCAAATAAATTCACAATCATATATCACAATACACTAAAAGACAATTAATGGTATCACATATCACAATACACTACAAGACAATTAATGGTATCTCACCAATATTAATAAAGTTATAAAAAGCTAAGCAATCAGCCAATCAATTGTTCAAAGAGAATCAGAATATCAGATAAAATCTCTAGAGAGAGAGAGAGACTCTCATTTCATAATTTTCATTTCACTTTTATTCTTCAAATAAAGAGAGAGAAATTGAGACAGAGAGTAGAGAGAAACTTATTAACCCAAATACCTAATAACCTGTATATGTAAGAGAGAAATAGAGAGAGAAGAGAAAAATACCTTGAGGTTGAGGACTTGAGGGAGCAGGGAGGCCTGAGGTTGAGGGGCGCTGCAATTGGGTAGCACGTCGAGGCGAGGAAGATCGATCTCCGATCCAATCGGACTGATCTCCAATCTTCGATGCACGATGTGTTTTGGTTTTGGAGCTCGAGTTTGAGGCCCGATGTGAGAACCGATGTACTCTGTTGCAACGTTGCTCGAGGCGGAGGCGCCATCCATTGGTTGTTGTTGTTGATGTGCTCTGTTCTGGTTTTGCTTTACTTGATGAATCTGTTGCTCTGGTTTCTTTAGGTTAGGTTGTAATTGCGTATATTGGGTTTTAGTTTTTTATTTTTTTATTTTTGAGAATCTCTGGGTTTGCTACCATTTTGGGTTTACTTTACCTTTTTTTTTTTTTTTTTTTTTTTCTTTAGATTGGGTTTGTAATCTGTTGTTTAGGATTGATGTTGGGCTTTTTTTCCCTGGTGGGCTTGTTCTATTACAAATTTTTTTTTTTTCAAATTTTAGTTCAAAAATTTTTTTTGGGCTTTTTTTTTTTTTTTTGCTTGAAAGTAGAATAAATAATTTTTATTTTATTTTATTTGAGGGTGTTCCTAATTTTGGTTGAGGATGTTCCTAATTTTTTTTAAGGGTAAACAAATAAAAAAATTTAATTATTATTATATATAAAAACAAATAATAAAAAAAAATTCAGGTCAGGGGAGTTCTTGGGAACACCCTAGACAGAATGTGGTGCCGCCAGCAACAACAACAACAACAACAAAAAAGTGGGGGCATTTGAAGTCTAGTTCCGGCAACAAGCAGTATCATTGAGTTACAAGACATTGTTATCACAGTTTTTAGCACTTAAGCATTGAAAATTGTGGTTCAAACTCTGCTACCAAATGAGCTCTTAGTCTAGGTCTTGTTCAACAATGCTACATGCACAACTTATTTCATAACTAATTGAAGTGATAGCTTGTGAATGGTGCAACATAACTAATCACCATTGATATTATTGTTATTGTATCCCAATCACAATCGACTACCTTAACAATTTTGAAAATTATTGTGTCGTTAGACTTATTAGTTGTTAAACTAGTAAAATATGGGATTATTCAAATAGCCCCCCTTAAGAGGTTTGGAATTGGAATCCGAGTCAGAACTAGGTAATGTTCAAACTCTTCTATTCAGAAATTATTTTATGTCTACCAGGCATTATTCACTCCCTGATTACAACACATTGACTAGGTAAGTCCTAATAAAGTACCATGAGATCGTTCTTATGCTTTATTAGTTAAAAGATAAGTATTCATTAAAAGTTTAATAGTTGTGTGAAATTAATATGAGCTGGCCATATAAATTAAGATAGAACCTAGTTTGGTTTCAGTTTATCTAGAAACAGTCCTGTGCTGAGAGTTTTCTTGTATATTTTAGGCACCACCTTTTGCTTTACTAAGATTAACCATGTTTATTTTCGGCAGTACTAGAATCCCTTTTTTGATTCATGAAGAAGCAAAATATTTCAGTTCCTCTTAATTTGTTGTTTTTCTATAAGTACTCGAATGTCCATGAGAACTAATAAAGTCCTTGAATTTATTGGATCAATGCATTAAGGACTCTACAGGCCTTAAGTTAACTATAAAGATGTTCCATTTGCTAAATTTTCTTTGCTTTACCATCAATATTCTCATGCAAATACTGGATGATAATAATATACACGGAATCTAATTTTTCTGGTTGTGTCAGGCTATGGTGACCAGATTTTCATCCATCTCAACAAGAAAGTTATCAAAGGCCCTAGAGCTTCTCACCAGTAATAAATCTATGGTTGCAACAAGTGACTACAATGAGTTTCACAAGATGGTAAAGAAATATATACTCGCAGAGCTTCTGGGAGCTAATGCACAGGTTGGCTCGTATAATTTCATCCTCCTATATGTACGCACCATCACATTATCTACTATGCCAAAAATATGTCTAATAAACATATCCATTTGCTTTTCAGAAACGACATCGAATCCACAGAGACACTCTGATAGAAAATGTTTCGAACAAATTACATGCTCATATAAAGAACTCTCCTCTTCAAGCTGTGAATTTCAGGAAAATATTTGAGTCTGAACTTTTTGGACTGGCAATGAAACAAGTGAGCTTCTTCATTTTGGTTTAATATTAAATATGTGCTTGTTAATAAGAGTGACTCAAGATTTGTTGTTGTTGTGGCTTGTAGGCTTTGGGATATGATGTGGAATCACTTTTTGTGGAAGAGCTTGGAACCACTTTGTCAAGAGAAGAGATATTTAACGTTCTAGTGTCTGACATGTTAAAGGGTGCGATTGAGGTTGATTGGAGAGATTTCTTCCCATATCTAAAATGGATTCCAAATAAGAGCTTTGAAATGAAAATTCAGAGATTGGCTTCCCGCAGACAAGCAGTGATGAATTCCATTGTCAAGGAGCAGAAGAAGCGCATTGCTTCAGGAAAGGTAATGTTTTTCAATTAGCCTAATGACATAATTTTTCATAACTAATTATATGCATGGCATGTTGTGATTGGTGCATAATAAATGTGATATCAGTAATGAAGTCATGTGATATTGACGTTGCTCCAATCACAACTCACTGCATCATCAAGTTATGGAACATGTGAAAAAAGTAGCGTCCCTATTGATCTTAATGTGCAAAATTACTATGAAGTTTCTTACATTTTGTATTATAACTCACCTTGGATTTGGAACAGGGAGAAAATTGTTATCTCAATTACTTGTTATCTGAAGTAAAAACACTTACGGAAAAGCAAATTAGCATTTTGGCATGGGAAACTATCATCGAGACAGCAGATACTACTGTCGTTACAACAGAATGGGCCATGTATGAACTTGCTAAAAGTCCAAACCAGCAGGTAATTAATGTCAATCACAATATTGGTATTAAGGTTTGATTATAATTTTGCTGTTTTAGTACTATATAATACCGAATATTGTACATGCAACAGGATCGTCTTTATCAGGAAATCCAAAATGTTTGTGGGACTGACAAGATTGCTGAGGAACACTTGTCTAAGCTTCCATACTTGAGTGCTGTTTTCCATGAAACTCTGAGGAAGCACAGTCCAAGTCCATTAGTACCTTTGCGATACACACATGAAGATACCCAAATAGGAGGGTACTATGTTCCTGCAGGAACTGAGGTTGATTGTTTTCTTATTTTATCTTTTATCTTTCCATGAGATTTCATGACTTGTTATTATCTCTGCCAGTAAAATTTGACTTGGAACAATGTTGCACAGATTGCTGTAAACATATACGGGTGTAACATGGACAGGAATCAATGGGAAACCCCTGAAGAGTGGAAGCCAGAGAGGTTTCTTGATAAGAAATACGATCCAATGGATATGTACAAGACGATGTCATTTGGAAGTGGAAAGAGAGTATGTGCAGGTTCACTTCAGGCATCGTTAATAGCGTGCACATCAATTGGTAGGTTAGTACAGGAATTTGAGTGGAGGCTGAAAGATGGAGAGGTGGAAAACGTGGATACTCTTGGACTCACTACTCACAAACTCTATCCCATGCAAGCAATTCTAAAGCCTAGGAATTAATATTACTGTTTAGTTTAATCACAATAAATTGAACTAGTAACTAGTCAAGTGATCGAAGCTCAGTGCCTCTTTGTTTATTCTTTGTAACTAAGAAGTACTGGCATTGCATTTAAGATGTTGTATTCATAGCATATTTATGTTGTATTTGTATCATACTGGTATCGTATCGGCCGTTTCATGTTATAATTTTTAGAAATTTCTTTTGTTATTGTGTTCTACTCGTGTTTGCATCTATGCTTCCTAGCTTTATAATGCTTCACTGCTTCTAGTCTAGACTTTCATGAAAAATATTGTACCTTGCCATATGAAAAAAAAAAATAAAAATGCTAGATTTTGAAAGGGAAAAATATACATATCGTACTTCATATTCCTAGAAAAACATATAACCACATTATTAAGTTTTTTTTTTCTGTAAAATATAAGATTGAATCAAAGACATTTTATAACTACGTACGTGAGGGTGGGAAATTTAGATGGATCCACAAACAGATCCTTAACGAATTCTCCTTGGGCCGAGCTCCTCTGTGCAAACCCCGCAAGACAAGTAAGGCCTACTCACAATACCCATGATCAATAATAAGAAATTGATCTTTAGATGCTCTGATGATTAAGTTAGATGAAAATGCATTTGTCAAGAATTTTCGTCTGAGTAGGGTTTTTGAAAGCTAGAATTTTTCATACCATTTTTCTTGATAAATATAAAATAAAATACAAACAAAGAAGAACAAAAACTCCTAATGGACCTTGCCCTGTCATTCTATGAGCTAGAGGAATGGCGGTTGACGTGGGAGTTGGTAAGGGACATGATTGATATCTAAATTTTCAGACATCAAGGATAACACCCCGTCTAGCTTTCAACATCTTAATGTTACCAAGATTTACGGTTAGTGAGTAACAAATTTGAAGGCAGGCCAAGTTTGGGTTCCTTGAATTTTATAAGGAAAGTTCCGAAAACCACTAGAAAATGCAGGAGAAAAGTCTCAAAATTTTTTTATTGAATTGAAACTCTGGATTATCTTAGAGGCTACACTACAAATTCTCTTAAATAAATAAAAGATAATACAAATCCTCGGTACTATCTTTTGTGTATCATTTTATGTTCCACTAATCACTACTTGCCATGTTTTGATTTCACTTTCCTAATAGGCTATAAAATGCAAAACTGACCCTCTAATTTTATTCAGATTTCATTTCAGTCTTTTAACTTTATTTTTGTTCATTTCAGTCTTCTAAGTTTTAGATTTATTCAATTAAGACATTTTCGTTAACTTTTGTTAAAATTTAAAAAATATTTGAAAAATATTTTTCAGTCATTAATTGAATTTTTTTAATTTAATAAATTTGAAGAAAATTTTATAAAATTGAAAAATTAACCATAACATATAACAAAAGTTGATGGGAAAACTTTAATTGAATAAACTTGAAAATTAGAGGACTAAAATGAACTAAAGCAAAATTAGAGGACTAAAGAAATTTAGAGGGATTTTGCATTCGACAAAGGAGACCTGAGACTATCAACAACATTCCTAATTAAGGCGGCTAGGAAATATCTAAAATTCTAATTACATGAAATTAGATTAGAAAATAGAAAAAATTACAAGAAAAAGATCCGTGCTATTGGAGCCCTCTATTCCATAAAAGTCTTGAGTCATTTGCTCTACATCTAGAACGTATTCTTTCTCAAAACTATATTGAGTTTCACACTATGGCAATGAAAAGTCCTTCTCAGACTCTAATTTGTTCAAAACTATATGAACCACAAATTTCCATACCCTTTAGTTACAAATTGTTATGGAGATTCTCAAACTCCATATAATTTTATAAGCTAAAAACTAAACCATAATTTTAAAAATATGCATTCATATGAAAATAAATTTTAATAGTTACTTATGTTACGTGGAAGATGTTTGACAAGAAGACAACACTTCCTATCTAGAGATGTAGGCAAATCAAGTAGTTGTTACTTGCTAGGCTTGTAATTTGCTATGTACTTGTGTTTTTATTCAATAAAAGAAAGCTTGGCAAAGTAGGCATTACAATTTAGGCTTTTCAATTTTCTCATTCTCGTCGTTAACTTATATATTTCACAAAAAGTTCTATTAATTTAGGTGTTACCGAACTTATATCATACTTCTTAAGACTGGTTTATACTCAAATAATATTTCTATTCAAATCTTAAATTATGTAGCTAACTACATCAAGAGAGAAAAATATGTTTGATTTGAAACAGATTTAAAAGTTTGGATTTTAATTTTTAACATATTACAATATAGAGTTTAATTTAAAATCTTACTAAATTATAAGATTAAATATAATATTTTTAAAAGTATAAAGTTTAATTTGAAATTTTACCTAAATTATAGGATTTAAATTTAAAATTTTGTTAACGAATTCCCTTAGAACATTTATCAATAAATCATTTTATAAACAATATGGTACCAGTTTTATGAAAAAATTAAAAAAAATAAAAAACTATCCAAAAAATTAGTTTTTTATTTTTTATAAAAATTTTAGAAAAATATTTTTTTATATTATTTTCTTTAAAGCATTAGTCAACTTTTTTTTTTCCTTAAATTTTTATATTTTTTTTACCAAAATCAAAATAGCAATTTCATAAGGGTTTTTGAGGAACTAGCAAGAAACAAAATTGGTTGGTATTGAAGTGGAAATGGGGGAAAAGATAAGAGAACGGG
Organism: Lithocarpus polystachyus; assembly: GCA_033629205.1. Lineage (NCBI taxonomy): Eukaryota > Viridiplantae > Streptophyta > Magnoliopsida > Fagales > Fagaceae > Lithocarpus > Lithocarpus polystachyus. The sequence continues at coordinate 6,757,631 of CM066163.1, read as the reverse complement.
AATGCAAGAAATGGACAGGTCGGTCCATTATAGTCCCATAAATGTGATAGTGAGTGAGACCGTCAAAGGCGGTCTGAGAAAAATCTGAACTCTCTAAAAAGAGTGTGTCGATTTCACACACACACACACACACACACACTACTTGCCTATATTATTATGTTTGATCGTTGAAAGCGGCAGTGGAGAGAGAATCTGTGTAACTCTGTCAATGACCGTGACTTCCTCGGCCAGCTACAGCTGCTACTACCTCCACACTCTGTAGCCGCGCGTGCTAGCTCCCACTTCAATTTGGACCGGTTATAACCTGCCACGTGTTTTGTTGCCTGGTCAAACTTTCAAAACTGTGGACCCCCCTAAACCCCTTCATTTCCGTACTCTACAGATTAGTCAGATCAATGAATAAGACAGGTCTATGGGGGGAGCAAGTGTGATGAAATGAGGATATAGTCTTTTTGACAGACACCTTTGTCCAAATGTTAGGAGGAGAAAAAAAAAAAAAGTTTTCAAACTTATTGTATATTTTTTTTAGTATAAATTTTAAAAATTTAACGTTAATTTTTATGTTCTTTATTTTTTTTAATATTTATATTAAATTTAGTACAATTTAAACAATAAACTTATTTTTTATATATAATTTTAGATTATAAAAACTTGAGTTTTTAATATTTGTTTGATAACATAGCAATTGATCTTTTGATATCTTAGAAATTTTGCAAGCATAAAAAATAAAATAAGAACATATAATCCAACGGTTAGGAGTCTATTTGGTAGTGTAACAGCAGTTTTCAGTATTTTAACAACATTATATGTATTTTCACACACTTTTTCACCCACATGTATTTCAAAAAAATACAAACAATATTACTAGAACAACATTATCAAACACTCTCTAGATTTTCAAAATTCACACTCAATATAAAGATATGTTAAGAGTTTGGAGAGAAACTTTGTTGAAAAGAAAAAAAAAATACCTACTTGGTTGATGATTAATGTAGAGAAGAGAAGTGTTACCTTCTTAGTATTTTTCATTACAAATCTTAAATATAAATGTTATGTCCATAACATTTTTACAATATTTTTTTAGCAAATTTTAAGTGACAGATTATTATTAGTGACGCAAAAAAATAATTTTAGTAGTAAGTTCAAACTATAACCAATAACAAATAATCATCTATGATTTATTGTAAAGTATTGTAAAAATATTGTAGATCTTCTCAATCTTAAACTATAAATTTAAATTATAAAATATTACAACATAGCATTTAAAATTTATTTTTAAAAATAGTATAGTCATGACATTTCTCATTAAAATATCCACAAATACGAGAATGCATTGATTTGAAGAATAACAATAATAATAATTAAAAATAATAATTTAAAGACAAGTTCAATTCCAAAACATCTTTTAAGGTAATTGGCTATAAATGAGTCAAAGGTTGTTGAAGTGGAATGTGTGGTTGATTGGGTTGGTAGCTCAAATTGTTTTCTATAATTCTCACCCCTCTTTTATTGCGGACGGCAAGTACCTTCTCAATTAGCTGCCCCCAGTGAAGATCAAGCATTGCTTTAAGGAAGCGAACCAATGTGCCATCGTGCTTGTCAAATATGGAGCAAATCACGTGGAAGACTATGTTGTTTTTTATTCCCTTATCAGGGAAATTTCTCTGTTATTGTATTTTGATTATCTGAGAGTGTATTTTGAGAGGTCTCAGCCAAACTTTAAATTTCTATTAATGCATCCAGTTTAATTATCCAAAAAAAAAAAAAAAGTCAGGTTAACAAGTATACTAAGCATACAAGTTAAAAGATTAATAAATACTCAATTTTGAGTTATAATGCATATTTTTCAAAGAAAAATATACATCTATTGTTTGACCTTATTTTTTGAAAAATGTATAAAATTATTATTTAACTACTATTCTTAGGGCATTTATTAACAAAAGTTACTAAAAATAATTGGTTACTTTCGGATCACCACTTTTTTTTGTATGGACTCAACCATTTTTTTTATCCCTCACATTTGATCAATTTAATAAATTATAAAATTTGTTCTGAAATTTATATATATATATATATATTATTGTTGATGATATTAACATGCAAAAATAAAAGGGAAGGGAAGGCAAAAACAGGGGAAATTTTGGGTTAAAGCCCATGCTTGGTTAGGAGCGAAAAGGAGAGACGATTTTGGTGGGCCTTATAATTTTCTTCCCAACCCACCAAAAGTTTTTCCCCATAAATTGAATATGATTTTGGTGGGGTTTACTGTTTTTTTCCCAAACTCTCCAAAATTTTGCCCTCACTCACTGAGAGGAGAGGAAGTTACATAGAAAATTACCCATCTACTCCCTTCTCCTCTTCTCTACTGTATTATGTTTTCTTACATTAGATTGCTTTTTACCTAAATAGTTTTTTTTTTTACTTATAATTTTACAAAAAAAAATATTTGTAGTAAGAATATACGAACAAATTTATATTCTCAACCAAATAAATTTTTCATCCTCTATTTAAAATTTTTTTTCCCACCCCTAATCAAACACACGTACAAATATACAATCAAATTAAATCTTTTTCATACCTCCACAATTTGTCATCCCCTTCATTTCCAACTACCACACAAAGCCGTGGAGTACAATAGGTAGTACATATACATGTTGTAGTGCAGTGTTCATTGGTAATGACTTTGGTATTGGCGTGACAAAACTGTCAAAACAAAACATGGGGCAGTGACACGCAAATACAAAAGAGATGGAAGAGACATAGGAGTACATATATACAAGCTCTAATACAGCATTACTAGGTACGATCGAGTATATATGGTATTTTGGTAGTATTTACTCGTACAAAACACGGTGCAGTGATTAGAGAAGGTCAATCAATGGTGCAGAGATCACGGCAGCCGAGAAATCCGGCACAGGCCGAAGTCTGTGACTGGTACTAAGTTAGAGAGAGAGAGAGAGAGAGAGAGAGAGAGAGAGAAATATGGAATCTTTGATGCAGAGAAGGTGTTGGCCACAGCCACCGAAACAGCAGGCAAATCCAATTATTGCTTCCCACGCTGCCCAACATCCATCATGTTGTCGGACCTATTCAATGCAAAAATTCCCAACTCACCTTGCCTTCCTTCTTATTTTAACCCGACTCAACCCAATTACAATTGCTCTTGCTTCATCTAAAAATAATAAAAACAAAAATTTTGGAAACTTTTTCCTAATGATAAATTAACTTTACTTATATTGATTAACAAGATCTCATCTTTGATCTCTCATCATCTTTTTAGAATAGAATGTCAATTAAACTTCCGTTCATTAACAAAAGAAATTGATAATTTAAAAAGTAATCAATTTAATTTTTTAAATGTAATAAAAGTTAAAAACTTTTTTTTTATTGGATCGTGGTTTTAACACAAGGGTGGGGCTTTTTAAACTCAATTTAAAATTAGGTTTGCTTTATGTCACTCTCCTCACACTTTAATTGATTAAAGAACCTTCCATTGTCGAGGCAAAAAATGCATTTTTTAATACTTTTTTTTAATGAGCCGTTTTAAATAATAATTAAGATAGGTGTTCCATGTTATATATTTTGTCAATTTTGTTTCATTTTATTTAGCAAAAATGTTAATACTACAATTTTTACTACAATTTAATCACATAATTAGTTATGAATTGTGAAATAAAAGTAATAGGATTAAAATTTCACCACTCACGAACTCATACCACATGAGCAAAATGTGATAAAATTATAGTAAAAACTATGATCATAGTATTACTCTTTATTTAGACTAAAATAATTAGTTAATTGAAATAAATTACCATTATTTTATTTATGGCTTAAATTTTGGTCCATAACATTTGTTTCACTTCATTCCTCTAAATTTGGATCAATATAAAAACAAAACTTTTTTTCTCCAAGATCGACAAAAAAGGGGACGTGATCTTAGGGTGCACATCCTTAAGCAACAAAATGATGATGCTCAACTGCTCATCTTATTTCAAGGTAGTTGTAGATGGGGATGAACGAGAGTGTGACAGATTATGGTTTCTTCTAGACACTCTTTTTTTGGGATGTGGTTGATTGTTGAATTCCAAGTCTTAAGAAACTGGTTCCGATGGAACCATAATGCTCATTGCTTAGCACACCCTCAATGTTAGTTGCACCACCACGATGTACTTGCTCAGATCTAGCAGTAGCAACCCTTTGCTTCTACCGTGTGGTTTTGGACTATAAGTACCAATCTAGGTCAGGCTTGCATGGGCCCAGTTGATCATTCAGTTCTGACCCTTATCTACAAGAATCTTCCCCTCCAACATGAATACTAAGTAGAAATATCGATCACTGGTTTTTTCACGTTTCTGTTTGCTGATATGGAATTCATTTGCTGAACAAATTGATGTTTAGTTGGTTTCCTTATCAAACAATAAGGTCGAGTTGATTTTCTTAATCACGGTCTATTCATCACAAGAAACTTCACTGCCACGAGCATGACTATCTTGACTACTCTCTTGGACCGGAATGGAGTTGGATTAGACATCAAACTTATCCAATGTCATATTTTAGTATTCTAATCTAATTTATTTATATTTGTAGCAATCATAATTTGGTCAGGGCTCCTATACCCTGAAGACCTTGGCTGCTAAGAAATTAATTGAATGTTTTGCTTGGGGAGGGGATAACTTGAGAATATTTGACCACTGACTACTGGGGCTGCAATAACTAGCTACTAATTGCCTACTCTAGGAAGAGCAGACCAACTGTGAGAGACCCTAGTTGAACTGAACCAAGTCACTAACCACAAACTCCCAAATAACATCTCCTTTCTTTCTTTCTTTTTTCTTCTTCTTTGTATTTTTCTGTTTTTATTTTATTTTATGAATACTTATCGCTTGCTTCCTTTTTTTTTTTTTTTTTTTTTACAAATCGCTTGCTTTTCTTCAATTACAAACACTCAGATAACGTACCAACTCGTTCTAAAATTTACATATGTGAATAGAAATATAGTATGGAATTAATGTATATAGAAATAAATTTATTATTTGACAAAATTAATCTTTAATTTATTTTATAAATAAAATATATTTTTTTATGTACAATTGCCATGTGCAGATCATCGGTAAATATGTATAATACGTGACTTTTTCATTTCTACATGTTAGTTTTACATACTTCCTATCGTATGTATCATATCGTATAAGGTTGTTGCATGAGATACTTGTCAGGAAACAAACCATGAAAATTTGGCCTCCCACGTTACACAGTAGAGTTGCCTCTGGTATTATTTTCACCAATTGGCTTACGCCAATAAAGCTCCTATGTTCGGATTGTAATGTCGACATCAAATCATCCAATTAGAAAAAAGTCCAAAATAAAATTGTAAATGAACGAATGGTTTATGAACAGTTTTCGTTTCTTTCTACCAAAATTTGTTTATGCTTGTTTATCAATTAAAAAAAAAAATGAGACAAACTACAATTTCTCAAATTTTACAGTATAAAATCCATATAATTTAAAATTTTAAAAAATTTACATATTTTTAGCTTGACTCACTTAGTATATTATTTATGACCTTACTGTACTTTTAGTGCTATTTATAAGTTTTATTGTGTTATTTTAAATAATTTTTATTTTTATTTTTAATATTTTTAATAAAAAAATTTTAATACAACAAAATAAACAAATTCTAAACCTACTGTAGAGTGATTTCGGAAAAATTGATACTTTTGGCAAATGATCTAACGCATGAACATGAGATGAGAGCTACGCGTTGATGAGCCGTTGATATACAAATAGTACACAGACCACCGCTAATGACAACATCAACAACAACAAAATCCCACATTGACCATTGTCAATGTTTCCCACTATGCCTCATTGCCTCTCTCTCTCTCTCTCTTTGTCCTCAGCTTATTATTTCACCCTCCACATTTGTAACCCACCCACACAAAACGCACATACAGACATACTCTCTCTCTCAGTATAAATCTTCCCTCACTGCTTCCAAGACATCTCTATTCTCTCTCAATTCCTGAATCTTCTACCCCCCAAGTCTCTAACTTTAAACCCCATTTGTCTCATTCTAAAAACCAAACCCCCCCAAAAAAAAAAAAAAAAAAAAACACGAACAATCTATCTCTCACCCCACAAAAACAAGAAGAAGCGAAGTACCTAATAACTAGTAACTAGAAATGCCATCGGAGTCAAGTGAAGGAAAATCGGTTACGAGGGTGCACCAAAGTTTGGGCCACCCACCACCGCCGCAGACGCAACCGCTACCATGTCCTCGCTGCGACTCGACCTCCACCAAGTTCTGCTACTACAACAACTACAACCTCTCTCAGCCTCGCCACTTCTGCAAGTCATGCCGGCGTTACTGGACCCAAGGTGGGACCCTGCGCAACGTCCCCGTTGGTGGTGGGACCCGCAAGGCGGCCATGACTAAGCGCTCTCGCTCCGCCACGTGTTCCTCTTCTACTTCTTCGTCTTCGTCTTCTTCCTCCACTGTTAGCAACAGCAACGACGCCGTTTTAGGGAACCCTGCTGCTGCTTCGGGTCTTCACGCTGAGAACATGGATTTGGGTGGTGGGAGCTTCAATTTCTTGCTGAACTCGCAAGGTCCTAGCTTGTTGGGCCTGAGTGGGTATGGGCTTGGGCTTGGGCCCATACCCGGGTTCGATGAGATGGGGTTCGGGTTGGGAAGAGGGAGCTGGACATTCCCTGAAGTTGGGGACTTTGGCGGTGGTGGGAGTGGCAATGGTGCTGACGTGGCTTCTTTGGGATTCAACACGTGGCAGATGAATGGTGCTGAAGCTGGTGGACTAGCTGATTCTGCTGCAGCTGCAGGGGATTCCATCCCTGGTCAGGGTTCGAAGTGATCCATTAATTAAATTACTTTTTAATAGTAATGCTTGTTTTTAGTTTTACCATTTTCCATGGAAATGATTTTTCATTTCATCTTGTTTTTCGGTTTTTTTTTTTTTTTTTTTTTTTGGGGAATGGTGGTGGGATTTTGAAATACTAGGGAAAAGTGGTATTTGTGGGGTTTCACTTTCAGTCGCTTTCTTTTGTGGGTCAGTGTTTGGTTGGACGGGTATAGAGTCTATAGACTGGTATAGGGTTACATAGAGAATGACTAGGATGAAAGAGTGTACCTGTGGGATACTGATTCCTTGGTCTTGATTAGTTAGGGTTCTCTTTTTTTCGTTTTTGTTTTTCATGGCTATGTAAAAAATCTTTGGGTTTTGTCTTTGGACAAATCGGTGGAAGCAAATGGACAAGGACACTTTTTTGGGGAGTTTATTTTACTACCACAATATATCTACTTTGAGAAAAGGCAATTCTTTGGATTGCGTAGTCTCTCTCTCTCTCTCTCTCTCTCTCTCTCTATGTTTTTTCCCGGTTTCCCCTCTCTAATTCATGGGGTTTTGTTTTGCACTTTCTTGCTCTTGCTCTTGCATTTTTGGTACTCTTTTTTTTAAGAACTATATCTACTTGTTTTGCACTGGTGTGGGTAATGCATGATGAATTGAGTATCCACTCTAAAAAATGCTCTGAGTTTTCTTTTTCTTTTTTGGGGTAACAATGCCAATGTATTGAATTCTCTAAGCAGAACAATGTAGGGTAGCATGAATATAATTGGAGTACCGACTCTCGAAGAATGCTAATGTCTGAGATTTGGTTTATTAATACGAGTGTTTGGCACACTTTTTTCTTCTTGTAGATTTTTAATTTATTTGTTTGTGTATAATTTTTTTTTTCTAGGAAAAAAATTACTTTAATCAATTAGTAATTAAAAAAAATTACATCGAAAGATTCCAAGTACACTTATATGTCTTCACTTTTTTTTGGTTAAACACGGCAGACTGAGTGTTCAATTTTAAATCAGACATGTTCAGCTCCAATTCAACACCTAGTTGTTTGAATTCAGTGTTTGATTCCTCCACAAGGCAAAACCAATTCTTCTACTGATGGTACAAAATGTCGCCCCACGTGATTCCTTTGATCAAGGAAAACATTTTACTTTGAATGTTTTGGAGTAACCATATACGACTTCCTATTCAGTTTGACACAGGTCAAAATTACATATTAAACTATTGGGAATGAACATTCTAATAGTATTTGCAGTATAAATTAGATGTCAGCAGATAATATAAAGGGTATTTACTATTCAGTTCAAAGAAAACAACAGCTATGATGAATAATCTTCTAGGGTCATCTACCATTCAACTTTTTATAATTACACGTAATATTTGAGCAGGATTTATTACACATACAAAAATAAAAACAACCGAAACCATTGAAAACAACCGAAATTATTGTCGTGATTTAGAGTCAAAATTTCAATTGCTTTTACGGCGTGTAAATATATATATAACACAGTTTGTATAAGCTCTTTTTTCACTTTCATCATTTGGGATTCAATAATGTATGGCCTGAAAGGAAAAGGGCAAAAGGGGAAGTGAGGTGACCTATAGTCAAGTCATGGTTGACACATTGCTTGTTATCATCTAGAAAAAAAGGGTGATCATAGCTGACATTCCACCCACTACGAGAAGGGTTTCATTTTCTGATGGTTCACCCATCCTGTGTCTAATTAATGCATTTGACTGCTGCGCATGCATGTTCCTAGCTCGATGCTTAATTACCGGGTGCTTTCTTTACTTGTTGATAATGACTACTTTACATAAAAGAATCGCCCGCTTGCACAAAAAAAATACCCCACCCTTGCAATGGCCCCATTTTATATAGATGTTGTGGATGAAATGCTGGAATCAGCACATTCATCCATCCTATGTTTCATTGGTATCGTATTTATAAAATTCACATTGTGGGCGGCGGCCGAGTATGGCAATGGCATTTTAAATTGATAGATATCCCAACTCTAGATCCTAGAGTTGTGTATCAAAGACATTTTTTTTTTTTTAAATCAATCTCATCACTTGGCTGAAGGGAGTTCTATTTTAATTTTTTAAGATAATCAGTGATCAATAATTATCTTATTTATAAAATATTACATTTCAAGTTTTTTAGATTTTTAAATTATACACAAACATTAATTTATGGTTTAAATGGTAAATAATATCAACGGATTTTTTACCTATGATCTCAATACTTGTAAAATTTTGAAATTGACTGCAACTCGCCAAGTTGTTCAAGTGGATCGAGTTTCATGAGTCTTTGGAGAGTCCCAATTTCATCCATGTAATAAGTTTAAGTTGTATCATTAAGTTGTTTTATATATATATATATATATATATATATAGGTTGTGTTAAAGTTACACTTGATGTAATTCTAATCAACTAGCTAATATCTCACGCGATGCGTGGTGCAATTTGATAAATTTTGTAAGAAATTATTTTTGACTCATTGATTTCATGAATACTATTATTGTTAATCATACTTAATCTATGAGGTTTTCTACTAAAACTAAATTCAAACTAAATACATTGGGGGGGGGGGGGGGGGAATTCCTCTAATTCATGCAACCAAGAAATGTCATTAGATCATAGTGAAATTGTCACTTACAAACCTGTTGGTTCCTAGGTGTATTTCTTGTATTATTTATGTTTTATCTATCAATTGGTTATAAAAACTTCTAGAATTTCATGATACAACAATATAAAATATTAATGCCATAGTGATGCAATAATATCACAATTTAATCTCCAAATTTTAATTGAACTAATAGTAGCCAAAAATAGATCCTTACCAAGTATACGCATCATACAAAAAACCAAAAATATAAATTGGCACGTAATATGAAAAAATAAGCCTAAATAAATTACAATGCTACATAAGTAAAACCGTATACATAAAATCTAAACAAAATATTTAAGACGAACGTAATATTTTGAAAATTAGCATATCTCTCAAAAAGAAAAACAAAGATATTGTGAGAAAATTATGGAAGTTTAATTTTTAAGTCCAATGGAAATGAGGATTTATATTGGACAAATGTGGAGGCAAATAATATTTGCCCAATTCATTAAATTTGTCTCTTGCAATTCTGAATTGAAGTTAGTCTTATGCAGAAAATTGAAAAGTTTTTTTGATTCCTACATTTTCTATGACTTTTTAGATCCATTCGTATCAATTCAAAGCATGTAAAGTTATAAATGTATACAAATTCTTTGAATTTTATTCCTACATTTCCCATAACTTCTTAAATCCATTTGTATCAATTTAAAGCATGTAAAATTATAATTGTATACAAATTCTTTGAATTTTATTAATACATTGAAATATATGCATTTGTCATTACTTAATAGTTTGACATAAATGCTAAATTTAGATGATGTGGAAGCATAAATGAGAAGAATGTCATACAATGTGTCACTTGGCAGAACCTCATACTTTCCCACTTGAGGTCTCACATTAATATATATATATATATATATATATTGATGTGGAGACAAATAATATTTTTCCAATTCATTGAATTCGACTCTTGCAATTATGCATTAAAGTTAGTCTTATGTAGGAAATTGAAAGGTTTTTTTGATTCCTACCTTTCCCATGACTTTTTAGATCCATTTGTTTCAATTCAAAGCATGTAAAGTTATAGATGTATACAAATTCTTTGAATTTTATTCCTACATTTCCCATGAATTTTTAAATCCATCCATATCAATTCAAAGCATGCAAAATCATAAATGTATACAAATTCTTTTAATTTTATTAATACATTGAAATAAATGCATTTGCCATTACATAATCGTTTGACATAAATTCTAAATTTAGATGAGGTGGAAGCCTAAATGAGGAGAATGTCATACAATGTGCCACTTGACAGAATCTCATGTTTTCCCACACGAGATTTCTACTTATATATATATATATATATATTGATTGATGTTATACCACTCAATTTTTTTAATATAATGCCAATTTTGACAAATCTATTGTTGGATTACATTATCTTTGTATATTCTCCATGCTTGCAAAATTTCAAGATGATCAAATATCAATAATCATGTTATCAATCAATTGTTTAAATTCAAGTTTTTTTAATTTAAAATAATGCATAAAAAATGAGTTTATAATGAAATTGTAAATAATATCCAATTAGCATGAAAATTGGCATGCATGTTAAGAATATATAGGACATGTAATCCAACGGTAAGATTTTCAAAATATGAATTCAATAACAAGTTATTGAATGGTAAAATATTGCTTAGAGTTATACTGGGTGTAACTTGAACTCAACTCATATATATATATATATATATGTGTGTGTGTGTGTGTGTGTGTGTGTGTGTGTGTGTGTGTGTGTGTCTGTGTGTGTGTGTGGGTTCCAGCTAGCTCAACTGGTAAAGTCTCTGATGGATGTATAAGAGATCTGAGGTTCAATTCTCGCCTACACCAAATACTGATTGGTATCTTGGTCTGATGATAAAGAGCTATCATCAGAAGCGGATGCCATAAGTTGAAATTCTCTAAAAAAAACTTATATATATATATATATGAGTTAATGCAAATGACCATATCTCAGTTCTTAATTTTTAAAAATAGTCTTCAAGTTATTGTAGGGAAAAAAAATGTGTACTTCTAGAAAAAGAATGATGTGTTTTCTTCCAAAAAAATTTTTTTTTCTATATAAAAAAAAAAACTTATTTTAACTTAAAAAAAAAAAAGTACAACCATCCTTTATAAGAGCCCCATAACTCAAAAGAGTGGGATGGGAATATTTCAAAGTAAATAGAATTGAAATATTTTCTTGTATAGGGACGTTCAGAATGAAGGAAGAGGATAAAATAGCAGAAAGGAAAATAGTTAATAAGTTACAGTATATACTAAAATTAAGTACATTTTGATTGATTGATAAATTAACATATGTGCCCAAAAGTTTAAGCCGTAAAAAAAAAAATCATTTAACCATAATTCTAACGCTGATCACATTCGTTGATCTTCTCTCCATCCATACAACATATAGGGTTAGATACCATTGTCGAAACTCATGGGTAGCTTCATTTGCTTCTCTTTTCATCTTGTAAAATTTCGCAATATGGAATTTATTCTTAAGAGCTAGATATCTTCAAGAAGGGTACTCAATTCCTTTTTTTTTTTTTTTTTAAGAAACAAACACACGCGAGAGAGAGAGAGAGAGAGAGAGAGAGAGAGGTACCACAATCTACACTAAAGAAATGATAATTTTTAAGGGAGAGTATGACAAGTTTAGTTCCTAACATTTCTTTTTAAGAGATAGTTTCAACCTATGACATCTGTTACTGATAATTGTTCTTTTATCATCAGACTAAAACGTAAATTAGTTTTTTGTGTAGGCGGGGATTGAAGTTCAAATTTATTATTTGATGACAAGAGATTTTGCCAGTTGAGCTAAAGAGTTGATAAGCGTAGATGATTTTGATATAGACCCACTTTATTATCAGTGATTTCTTTTTATTTTTATTTTTATTTTTTTTATACAAGATATAAATTCTACTTTAACTTAATTTAAATGTATATGTACGTAAAATTTCTTCCTAAATACTTAAACTCTTAAACTCTGACTCTTATCTCCAATACTTCACAGACACTTATATTTGTGAAATAACTGTGACAACAAAGTGTACCATGGTTATTATTATTATTAGTCATTTTCTGATTTCTCCTACTTCGGAACGTCCCATATTTGTAGGCTTTTGAAATGGGAAAACATACATGTTTTTGTCTGTAAGCTGGAGCCATCATTTACGCAGGGAATGATTTTGTTCAGCCCCACTTTTCCCACCATCAAACACGCTCTAAACACTGTGTTCACTGCAAAATGAAAGCCACCAAAAGCGCATGGGAACTAATAAGTGATATCTTCCTTTCCAGGAAGCATCCATTATGATTCCTGGCCCCACATTATTCAATTTTAGATAAAGAACTCAATTTATCTTGACAACCTTTGTATATAATCACTGCTTGGCAAGATTAGGTCCTTAGCCTCTACTATCTTTGTCTCTCAAAATAAAATAAAAAATAAAAAAAGAAGACTTTGTAAAATATCCTTAGTTTGTGTAATTAACGGAAAACATACTTTGTAAAATATTAATAAAAACAACTTGCAGAAAATCAAATTGTTTTCTTATATTTTGCTACAATCCTGAAATGAGATAAATAACATTTTTTGTTGTTTGATTAATAGGAAAAATCATTAACATTAATTTCTTATAATTATAAATGATTATATAATCACAAACTTTCATTTACAAAAGCATACTCAAAATAGGGGGGGGGGGGGGGGAATATTGCTTTGGATCATTTAGAGCATCAAATGGGAAAACAAAACCCTAATTCTAAATTAACGCAGAATATTAAGTGTGAACTTTGACTCGTTTGAGGGAAAAATTTGATAATCGTCAACGTGGATTAACTATGGTTAACCGTCGGTCTAATGGGAGAAAAAGTGAGTAAAGATAGAAAAATACATGCAAGTATTTTATAACCTAAAATTTATATGTGATAGTTTGTTTAGCATGTGAGATTTCAAAAAATATTCTCTTTTATTAGGTTTGTTTGCTATTAACCAACGAAAAATATGTCCAAGTTTATTATTCATTATCCTTAATAAACTTAACCAAAACAACGGAGCTTAAAAGGACATAACTTCCACCTTGGAATCCGACTTTAAATTCTCTTTTTTTTTTTTTTTTTTTTTAAATCTATATATTTCTAAAAACTGAAGCGTAGCATTTATTATTGCTACATTCCAGTTGAGCCACATCAGCGTCTACGTCATTATTTTATTTTATTTTATACCAATTTTTCTATAATTGTTTTTAACATTTTTTTTTAAATATTTATATTTCTCCAACCTTTCTTCCTTCCTTACCTTTTCATCTCACCACTATTTCTCCAACCTTTCTCCCTTCCTTACATTTTCATCTCCCTACTACCATCTAAATTAATATCATTCTTCTTCTTTCTCTTCATCTTTCTTTATTTTTTTCTTTTTTTATTCACACTCTCTTACTGTAAATTTGTTGCTATCTTTTTCATGCTATACATAGTTTTTCCTCACAACAAAAAAGTTGTCTCTCTCTCTCTCTCTCTCTCTCTCTCTCTCTCTCTCTCAAATTTTTGGTAGATTTTTTTTTCTTGCATATCTACTTTAGGTTGGTAATTTTTTATATTTTTTATAACTCTACTTTGGGTTAATGTGATTTAGTTTTGTTTTTAATTTTTTTTTTGTTCTCTTTGCTTATTAAATATTATCCTATTGCATTATAAAGAATTAAATATAGCATATAAAAATATAATATTATTCTATTTTTTGTAAATTGATATTTCTTCTATTACATAGCATGCTTTTTTATAGTGCTCAATTTAGATGTTAAATTATGAGACTTTACTAATTTTTGTTTATTTTTTAACTTGTTGTCATGGACAAAGTACTCTTAATAGTTGTATTAGAAGTATACTGTAATGCCATTTATTTAGAGAAAAGTAAATGTTAACCAAACGAAAATAATCGAATGAGTGACAAATTTTAGTTTTTATAATTTTATTTTAATTATTATTATTATTTTAAAACAATGCATATATAGAAATTTAATTTTTAGATTTTGCTAATAATTGTTTATTTGATAATATGTTTTGAGTGGATGAAATTACAACAAATTGTTTTCCTAATTGGTCCAATTAATTATTGTTAAGTTTTATTAATTTTCTTAGTTACATTTTTTGGTGTTTTGGATTGTAGGCAAAAAAATAATAAAAAAAAAGGTTTGAAAAAGTTTTTTTAAAACTAAAAGAATAATTTTCAAGTTCTATATTTATTAAAAAATGAATATTTTCGTTAACTAGCCTTTTGAATTTCTGAAAAAAATTGTATTGTTTTAATTTTGGTACGACTAAATTTTTATTTAAGATTTTTTATTGTTCTTATATTACATATATGACTGTTCCTATATTAAATAAAAATATGACTACGAAATATATTACTCTTTATTAAATTAGTTTATATTGTAAAAAAAAAAATCAATACAATCACCATAAAATAATTATCGCGCGACCCATGGGTTCGCGGCTAGTGTAAATAATAGAGAAGAAAATGTGAAATTCAAATCATAAACATGAAACACCAAAAAAAAAAAAAATTGTTACTATATTAGTTGCTGCCCAATCATTTGAACCCCAAATTCTCACTTTCACATGATAGTTTTGGTCCACGTCTTCTTCTTGTTGGACCAACCACACGGTTTGAATCCTAATAGTTTTTTTTCTCTTTTCTTCGCACACTCTCTTTGACTTATTGGGCTTCTCACTGTGGTACGGGCATTGTAAGAGTTTTTGGGCTTGCAGTGATAATTAACCACACATTTATACTGAAATATACCATAATGTTCTTTCGTTATTTGCTGGACGGTTTTCACCAGACCCCACCTAGATTTCATACTAGCTAGCTCACATTTTGTCAAAAGCCCAATTTCGCTGATGGATGGCCCTGACAGTCTCTGCGAAGACGTTGATTATTCCAAACACAATGAACCATTTAGGTTCAACACTTCTACAGTTGTTCTAGAGGATAATGACAAATTAGTTTGACTTGGTTTTTATACAAATTCTAATTTCATCCCAAATGCTTAGACAAAATTGCATCTAGAAGGCAGAAAGTTGAGCATTCCATTCCCAGTTTCCCACCTCTAGGCACAAGCACAAAGGAGCTCAAGGTGTTTTTTTTTTTTGGATAAGTGGAACTCAAAGTGATACAATATGCACCACTTAATAGTATTATTATTATTATTAATTTTTTTTTAAAAAGTGTGTCAAGTTACACCTAGAAGGCTAGAAGTTGCACATTATATAACCTTTTGGTAAAATATTATACCACTTAATAATTCAAGCCACCCCTTAGAAGCCTCCTTAATAAGTTTCTAAGGGCACCCCTTAACAAATGCATTTTTTTTATAAGCTTTTTAAAAAAAAAATTATATATTAAAATGTATTTTTTAGACAAAGCTTTTTTTAAAAAATTTATATATTAAATATATTTTTTAGACAAATCCACGGCTTGATTATATTTTAAATTTGTACTTCCAATACTTACACAAAATTTCAAGATTATCTGAAATTAATATCCATCTTATTTATAAAAATGCTTCTCAAAAAAAAAAAAAAAAATCTTATTTTTAAATTTCAAGTTTGTTTGAATAGTAAATAACATTGAAACGTGGGTTGATTAGTGTGATATTCATAGAGTTGCATAATGTGTAACTTGGTCAACTTGGTCTTGTCCTACCAATGAATTTGAGTAAGTCTACATATCTTTGATATAAACCTGCAGTTTATATACATTGATCCTTCACATTTTTCATCATTGCAACATGGGGCCAAGACAGCTGGGCGAGGAACTAAATTCCGCATTAAGACCATATTATATATAGGAAGTTGAGAATGAATTCATCATTACAACAGTTTACTATAAGCGCTTAGGTTCTTACATTGGTGTATATAAAACATCATAATACAATTCCAACACTCATTATGCAGAACTCAGATTCACTATTTAGCTACTCTTCGCCTACAACTCAGTTGGGCGGCTTGAAGAACTTTAACTTGAGTCCACTGTTTACCATGCTCCAAATACCTCCAATGGAAAATGCCACACTAAAAGCAATCCCCAACCAACCAAGGATCCAATTGAAATACCAATTGAAGCTGTATTTTGTAGGCTTTTTTATGAGAACCCACATGAAGCAAGGGTAAGCAAATGTGACTGGAAGAGTAAGTCCTCCTAACAGACCAGCAAGACTTGAGAGGAAAGGCAGTGCCACCCCTATGAAAAAGTTGACAAATCCATAAAATACGCGGAAACCAGACCTGACCCAGATTGAGCAAGGACGATTGGTTCGGCTTGTGTAGCTGGCCTCAAAACTGTCAAAAACAGGCATGGAGTATATCTGGAAACTGCTCAAACAGTTGAACACAACTAGCAGAAAAGTGATTGCAAGAAGTCCTCTTGGAATATCATGACTGTGAAATCCATACAAGGCATTAAGAATCCCAGATGAAGGCATCTGTGACAAGAAACAGAAGCATTGAATTCAGTCAACCGGTTTGCATTATGGAACACTCACATGTAAATTATTCGGAAAGACGTTAAAAGCCTAATATATTTGGTGGCATTAATTAATGTCAACATGACCATAATTATATAGGAAGGAAAAGTGGGGAACTATCTTGGATAAAGCATCGATCAATATTCTGATGAATTAGCTTTTTAATCATTACTAAGATGTCATCAATTTTTTGATCAATTTGAGACTACGCAAGCACAAACATACAAGTATCATGTTAACTAGAAGTTGTCAAATATAGTAAAAAAACAAGGAGTAAAGAACAATGTTCCACAATGGAGGCCAAGCAAGTGAAGGAACAAAAACAGAATACTGGACAGCGAGGGTTTCATCCTGCTGGGTGAGATTACTCCTTGGAGTCATCAAGAAACTTCATCACCAACATTCAGAAGACTACAAAGTATATTGTTGAAACAAGAAGTTACTAAAAATCACTTCTACAATTATATGATGAAGCTTATATTCTGCAAAGACAAACTCCTCCACAGCCTATATCTGGTTCCCGAAAATAATATGGAACATTTAAAAAAAAAAAAAAGAAGTGCAAGAAAACAATTATTTGGTCGCAAGAAGGTTTGGAACCCTACCACTAACCATTTGAGAATTTTGTATAATCCAATTCCAAACCCAGGTTCTTTGATATAAATGATGATAAAAGATGGATGCCAGGAAATGTCAATGATGTCATGGATTTACACTAATTGTCCAAAGCTGTTTCCTTTGGGATTTCAGCCACTAAATTGTTTCCTTTATGCACAGCTGCTAAGAACTTAGCTTTTGATTGTTTTAAATCATCACGCTTTATGATTTGATAAGAATAAAGAGTGGTGCAGTTGGTACACTTACAAGGTTTCCATAAGCCCAAAAACCTCCAATTGCAATAGGGAAAACACACATTGCAATAAAGAAATAGGCAACTTTAGCTCCTCTCCACATTGGCACATGAGCTGGGTGCTTAAATGTTGATGGCATTGTTGCCTGAAAAAGGCCAAACACACTCCATTAGATGACCTAGGTACACATCTTCAAGAAATGATGATTTTGGATATTGTTTCTAAAAGTAAAAAAAAAAAGAAAAAGAATTTATATCCTTTCAGGACTCAGAGTGCATACCTGAATCTCTAGAACTAAATTGTGGCCTCTGAAAGCAAAGGCAACAATCCCAAGTGCGTTCATTACTGAGAAGACAGAAGCAGCGAAGGATGGCATTGGAAGGGGTTCATAAGATATTGTGGGTGGCCTTTGTTGGCTTACAGAGAGAACCCACACCATGGTGGAATAAGTGATGGCTGTCACAGCCCCTACGAGGGAAAGCCCAGCAATAGAATTGAGGTTTGGGAGCTGAGATAGAACAATGCATAGAGAAGTAAACACCAGATACCACTCTACTGTTGTAAGGGGATTCGATGAACAAAGGGGCCCACAAACAATCTGGAAAAACAGTTTCATCGTCTCCCCTCCTATAAGAATCAAAGCTGTTGCAGTTCCCGCTGACAAGTAAACAGTTGGGAAGAGGGATAGCCAGATACCCAATCTTTCCCCTGCACAAGGAACAATATCAGCAGTAGATAGTTAAATTGCCAATTGTTAAGGATCACTTGCTATGATACAAATGATAATTATCGATTATTTCAAAAGCATAAACTATTAGGTAATGATGAATTTTAATTATTTAACCATTATTCTAAGAACAATAAGATTGTATCTCCAGAAGTTATACAAATCCCAGGACCGGCCCTAGGCCTAGGCCATGGCCTAAAGCCCCCTAACATAGAACGCCCCCAAATATTGGGGCAATAAGGTTTTTTTATTTATTTATTTTTATTTGGTAATTAAGGAAAAAAATAAAAAATGTGAGTTACGTGTACTTTTTTTTCCCCACTCTTAAGAAGCCCTAAAATATTAGAGTAATGCTAGTATATTACTAGTTTGATTATATAGGTCCTATAAATTGATGTGCAAGTAATTCAATACTCAATTGATTCTGTTGTTGAAATGCCACTTTATTGTCACATCAGTTTGTAAACTTTTTTTAGTCAAATTTGTAGTAAGTTTAGCATATTTTTAACAAAGAAAATTAATGGAAATACAACCCAATCACCATTAAGTGAATGAAAATGTTAAGACTAATACAAATTTTACAACAAAAAACTTACAAACTGATGTGACATGAATATGATCAGTATCACTTAAACAATATAATAAATGAATATTTGAATAACTTTTTTTTTATTGATGATATGTCAGTTTGTAAAACTTATATAATAAGTAAGAATTAATAATAAATTGAAATAAAAAATATATAATAAAAAAAACTAAATATTATTTAAGTGAAATATAAAAAGGCCCCTTTAACATTTTCGTCTTAGGCCTCAAACTATCTTGGGCCGGCCAGACAAATCCTTAGGGGGAAAAATCAGTAAAGGGCAACACCGAATCCTTTTCTGCTTGATTACTTCTTACAAACTCAAAGTTGTGCAGCATAGCAGCAATCAAGATTATTTCAAAAGTATAGATCAACCAGCAGTTTGAGAGCATTAATTGTTGTGAGCACCAAATTTGGGGAAAAAAAAGGACAATGGGATGGGATAAACAATATCCTTTCATATGACAGTACATTTCATAATTGACCATTTATCATATAAGCAGTGAGAATCAATCAAAACGGGCAATATCCAGTATTTTTTACTCATCTGAGTTTATGTGATGAATGTGGTAATTAATATCATCCATGCAAGTCAGTACAAGTATACATGCAAACAATCAGGCACTGTTTAATAAGTACTCACAGCCATTATATTCATTGTGTGTTTGTCAACTTAGAAGTAGAATATGATAACCATCTTTGAGGCAGGAGAGGAAGTAGACATAATTTTTGGTGCTCAGAAAAATTTAAAAGCCAAAAGTTATGTTGGAACTCATTCTCACCAAATGCTGCTTCTGCAAGCTCCACATATCTGTTGTACCTCTTTCCTGGAACTGCCTCATGTAGCTGAACTAGAATCCACAGTGTATAGAGTTGCCAACAGTAAGCAATGGTTAAAGAAAGTATTCCCCAACTCCTGTGGAAGCAGTAAAAATTGAAAACCAAATCAATTAATATAATTTACAATGTTTGTAAATTTGTTACGAGAGCCAATCGGATATAAGGCAGCAAGCTGCTAGCTGTTTTCTCTTTTTCCCATTTAGTTTTTCCCCCTCCCTTAAATACTTTGGCACTTGGTAATCCTTCCCTTTCCCAGTATTAAGAGACTAATAGATATGAAAGTTTTCAACCTAGATTTGCCTCACAAATGTAGAGAGAGTCCATAACTACACAAAATCGGAAGAAAATCCATTTGTTTTTCTTCTAAATATCCAAATGGGCAAACAACAACAAGAAGGAGAATTTGAACTTCCTGGACCTAAATTTTTCCATAATTTAAATTTACAGCAATAGTACAATGCAATGTGAAATTGGGGGGTGACACTTCAATTTGTGAATATTTGGAGCTAGCTAGAGACATAAAAAAGTATAGAGCAACTAAGTATATACAGCCAAGTGATGCAAATCAGGGGAGCCTTGGCTTTCTAAAATAGGACTTGCAAATTCACAAGGCCATTAAGAAGCTTTTTAACAAACTCCTATGTTTGAAGTAAGATGTTATCTAATTAGGCCACAAATTATATTTGACTGGAAAAGTTCTATGCTATTTGGTCATTAACATGAGGTTGTTCTTGTGTAACTACTACTCAATTGTTAAAATGTGGATCCTAGTTATGCTGTTTAAGTTTTTAGAATCTCACGGGTTTAATTGTGCTGCAGATGAGAACTGCTTCAACCAATTCACAAATTGAAAAAATCTAAATCTTAAAGGCTTTATTTTGCGAGTAAGGTTCAGGAAAATGCTGCTTTTGTTGCCAACAGTCGGCTGTCGCTGCAATTTTATTCAAATTAAAGTCATTCATTAGAGAAAATTATATTGTTCCATGATTTGCAAAGTTGTATTTATTAAAGAATACATGTGGCCAACCCTAACTAGTTTGTTGAAGAACCATAATTAATTCCAAAATTTTGGTACTAAGCTTTGTTGTTGTTGTTGTTGTTGTTGTTGTTGTTGTTGTTGTATATGCAACTTAATCAAGCTCCAAACCCATTAAGGTTGAGCATAAAAAAGCAACCTTGGTTATATGAAGTATCAGTTTTATACAATTGACAATAAATTTGAAGGAAATAGAGATAGGAGATTGAACTGAATATGCTATTATTAATTTATTGTTCTTTTTTTTGTTAATTAATATATAATATACTTAACATCAAGGGAAAACAAATATCTACTAATTAGAGGCTGCAATAAGTTACTATTTGCGGTGATTAGAACTGGATATTATGACAGGGAAAAAGCAAAGCAAGCAATAATCAAAGTATAAAGGGCCCTCTGTCATTATTTCAAAAAGGAGTAACAGAATGATTTGTGGACCCCTGACGATTTGTGGCTTTACTTTTTCTCTCTAGAATAAATTTAACCTGTCAAAAAGCAAAAGATAAATGCACGAAATGACTTGCCTCAAGGATGCATGATCATTCTTCTTCTATTAAAAGTAAAGTTTAATTATATCATATGAACTTTAAGTAAACCAAAGGACAAAAGAGCTTGCTTGGTAGACCCACAAACTCTAAAACTTTACTTAAATTCTTGTGGAAAGCACAGACAGACAAACACATACAGAGAGAGATTCAAATTAAAGTAAAGAAAATAGTTTGTTTGATACTAAAAAAGATGTATGTAAGGTACAAACATAGCCTTTAGGAAATAAAAAAAAATATGCAAGGAATCAAAAGAGAGCCGTTTTGGGAAAAAAGTGACTAGTCGAAGAAGACTAGGAAACAGAGAAATAGCAATAAATATGTGACTTGGAAATTGTAATAATATTGTAAAAGAAAACTGAAAATAAAATAAATTCAATTCAATTCAATTATCAGAACTGGAATTTCATAAGAAAAACAAAAATGCTTAAAATATCTATTATCAATATTATTACAATAAAACAATAGATGTGATTGATGTCATATCAATGTCTCATGTGTCTAATGTACATCCCCAAAATCTCTCCATTGTGTAATGTGAAGCGCATACACGCCAATTTAGGCCATAGGGAGATGACTACATATTGACGTAATAGACTACTTATTAAATTTTATCATATGTTTAAAAGGTCGCACTTGTTAATAAAATATTGTAAGCCACTAATACTCTTGCACACCCTACCTACTCATAAGTTCTCACAGAAATCTCATGGATGAATTAAACCCTAAAACCTCGTCACATCCAAGATTTTTTCTATAAGAGTTATTTTAGGACTAAAACCAATTTCACACTTATCACGTTTTTACCACCACCCACAACCAACCATTTCAGATAATTTGTGAAAATTGTAGTGAAACTAGTAAGTAAATGAAAGTTTTAATCTTTTAAAATTTAAGGTAAAAAAAAAAAAAGTTTCTAAAACGCCTAACTAAACAGACGAAAATAAACAAATAAACAAAGTACAAACTAAGAAACTAATGGGGGTGGACACGATTCAGACACGTGCTGTCCAAATCGTGTCATGTCCGGTGCATATGTCCGGTGCACTGGACAGAAGCCGTATCCGTAACTAATAAGCATAGTTAGAGAACAAAAGATAGTAACATACCAGCCCAGAAAAGCAAAGGCAACAGGCAAAACCAGAGCCTGAAAGCCAACACCAGCATTGAGATTATGAAACGCAGCATAGTGAGCATTCCCATTACGAGACTCAGTGATGGGAAGCCAAGCATCCTGAGGATTCAGCTTAGTGAGGTGACCCACTTCCTCCAAGTAACCCTTCATGTTAATCAACACCCTCTTCATTGGTGTCCCTATCGGACTCAGAAACCTCGGCGATATAAACGACGACGGAGTCCATGCCGTCGACGACTTTCCTTCCTTGTTCGACGCCGGCCTCGGTGACCTCTGACCGGACGGAGTCTGTATCTCCGGGGTTGAAGCTCTTGGTGTTGCTGGTATTGATATCAGCTCTGTCTCTGGCCTCTCCTCCATTCTCAGTGCTCCTACTCTCTCTCTCTCTGAGCAAAAAAGTTTGAAAAGTTGAAAAAGCCACAAAATGAGGAAGTTGTTCTGTGTGTGTGAATGTGACTGTGAGTCTTTTGCTCACCCAATGGGGGTATATATCTATAGCGCTATAGTGCTCTCTAGCTCTTCTTCTTCACTCTTTTACAACTTGTTAACAAGCGTATCTTTATGTGTCTCAAGTAGATTTGAGTACAAGAAAGAATAAACGCACACTGTTTTTGTTTTTGTTTTTGTTTTTCTTTCTTTTCATAAAATTTTTTAAAAAATGATTTACTAATCCATGCTATTAAAACCCTTTTAATATAAACATTAATCATCATTTTTTGAAATTTTCTTTATAAAAAATGAAAATTTTTAAAAAAAGTTGTCACTTTTTATTAGTAAAACTCAGAATTAAAAGGTCAAGTTAATTTATGTTCTAATAGCATATATTAACTTTTAGAAACTACAATAGTTTAGAAAATTTTTTATATGAAGTTGAAAATACTGTCAAATAAACTAGTTATTTTTTTATTTTTATAAAATATTTTTTAAAAATAATTTATTAACATATACACCTTAGAATATAGGTTAGTAAAACTCCTAGAAAGATTCCCTAAATATATATATATATATATATATGTATATTTAAGTTTTTTTTAGAAATTAAAAGCTATCCCTTCAAGTTTTTTAAGCACTAAAGCATTACTTTAAATACTTAAAAGACCAAAAGTATTTATTGTTGGATTGGTATACCCTCCCTTTATGACATCTATTGACAAATCATTTTAAAATTTTTTTAATACCGCTCTTATGAAACACATAAAAAAACTTTCTAAAAACTCAAGAATAAATTTATTTTTTCATAAAAAAAGTCCTAAAAATAGTTTATAAACCAATATTCTTAAAGTATCTATTAGTTTTTTCATTATTAAGGCTATCATTTTAAAGGCTACACTATGGACTAAATTTTTAAGGATTAATAGTATATCCTAACCTAATTTTTATATTAAAAAAACTATTATTGAGTGGAATTTTTTATTGGTATTCATAAAATTGATTACAAGTTTGAATTTTTTTATTAATATATAATAAAAATAATACCAAGAATAAATTTAATTAAAAGTGATTTGTTCCAATTATGTTTACTAATCTAAATTGTGGGAAAAAAAAAATTTAATTTTTGTTCTAACGTTAGTGGTTCTATCATAATAAATTGTCGTGGGAAAAGTCATACTAAAAATTAATGCTTTTTTTAAAAAAATAATTCTATATTCACTTTAATTATTTATTTTGGTGCTTTTCACTTTTCAGTGTCGCTGAGAGGAAGTGTCAGTTGCAAAACAGAGTGTGGGGTCATAACTCTCACAACTTCACAAGTGTCGAAGTGATAGAGAAACTAGAAAACATAAAAGTCTGAACAGGTATGATCGTGACCGTTAATTATGTAGAACCGTGGACCATAGTGGAAATTTGGACGGTTCTGATGGAGGGGTCCTCAGATGGCTCGCGAATCAAGGCTCTGAGATCGAGATCAGACGTGAAGTTGACTGGCTTCGATTTTTTTTGATTTTGATTGATTGGATAGGGTTCTTTTGTTTGGTATGAAAGGGAGAGGGAGTGATTGTGTACGGAGAGTAATACGTGTAGCTTACAGTGTAGACGGTAACGTGACGTGTTGGGTCAAATAGTCAATCAATCACACGGTTCACAGTGTTTTTGATCATTTATTGCTGTCCGTTTTGTCTGATGGTGGGTGGGCAAAAGAAAGTCACGCGCGTGATTATGGGCGCGTGCGGTGTGAAAAATAATAGTAATAATATCGAGGCTACGTTCGCGTGGGAATCGATTTTGGGGTTTTACAAAATTTTTTACCACCACTCCTAATTCTAGACAAAATCGATAGCAGAAAGCATGACCATTGACTGTAATTCTCGATCACTCATTTATTTTGACTAACATTTTGTTTCTTCACACTATGACAAAGATCCAAGATCTCATCACAAAATCAGAATGTATCCACTAATATACACCAGCATTATCATAGTAATGTTTCTACAAAAAAAAAAAAAAATTATCATAGTAATAATTGGATTGTAACGTTTGACTTTTAAAAGGGATGAGATGTGCAGCTTGTAGCTATTTCAACTTCAACTAATTGGTATAAAAAAAAAAAAAAAAACTTCAACTAATTGATTTTAGTGTTTCGAATAAAAATATTTTTTTTCCAAAAAAAAAAAAAGTAAAAATAGTAGAATAACATAGATGTTTTCATGTACCAAATTGAAAACATAGGATTCTTCCTTAAAAAAAAAAAAAAAATTACACTTTAACCTCTCTAAACTATGGCCCCTTTTATATTTGTCCCTTAAACTATAAGAATACACATTTTACCCTCCTAAATTATACTATCTTTTATACTTACATCATAAATTATAAGAATGCACATTTTATCCCATAAACCATAATTTTTTTTCCCACTTACCTGCCTAAATTATGACAATTTTTACCCTTATACTTCTAAACTATAAATATACACACTTACTTCTCTAAATTATTGTACGTGATTTGGTGCAAAGTATTACACAAGTCATAGTTTAGGTAGGGATGGTAGTTCGTGTTTGTGGATCGGGTTTATATCGTGTCAAGTCTTGAGTATTCAGCTATATGAGTTGACTCGAACTTGACTGTTTAGTAAACGTGTCAGAAATTCTTAACCCGAATACGACTTGTTTATTAAACAGGTCGACTCAACCCAACACGTTTAACTCATTTAATTAATAAGTCATGTAAAATTTAATACAAATGACCTGTTTAATAATCTATTTGATTAATAAGTCATACCTAACCTATATAATTTTTATCAATTCTCATATATCTAAAATTAGAATACAATTACTATCATTAATATAGTAATAACCACATAAAAACAACCATAAATTAAGTAATAATATCAAAATAACTAATAACTTAATAAGCTACACGGGTCAAACAGGTCAGACGGGTTCGCACATTAAACACGAAAACCACCCTTTTAATAAACGGGTTAGCAGTGTCAACCCAAACCTGTTTAGTCTCAACTCATAACCTGTTTATAAACGGATTAGTTCTGTTGGGTTCGCAGGTCGTGTCAGATTTTGTTACCCCTAAGTTTAGGGAGTAAGTGCACAAATGTTATGTAGGTAATAGTTTAAAGAGGTAAAATATGCATTCATATAATTTAGAGGGATTAAAGTGTAATTTTCCCTTTAAAAAATTGGAAAACTTAGGTTATGTTTGGTCATAGTTTTTGTTTTCTATTTTCAAAAACTTATTTTTGGTAATATAAAAAAAAAACAATTTTCTTGTATTTTTGAAATAAAAAACATGTTTAGTTAATTGAAATCAAAAAGATAGTTTTTTGAAAAAAAAAATAGAAAATACTAAAATATGTTGTTACTAGGATTTGAACTCTAATACTAACTCATTAAATGAGATGATTTATTAAATTAAATGCGTGTTTTCATTGACTTTTGAAAATTAGAAACTAAAAACAGTCTTTTGCATATTTTCAGTTTCCTTCACAAATTGAGTTTTGATAACAGTTTTTGTTTTTTGTCTATTTTGAGCTGTCAAACAAGTTTTTTAGTCTCAAAAATAGAAAATTGATTTTAGAAAAAAAAAGGGAAAAAAATAGTTACCGAACATACCCTTAGATCCTAAACTAAAGAAACATGTCATTTTAGTTATACCCAACATTTACTAATGTAGTGGATTCTAGTTAACTCCACTGGTAAAATTTTGAATAAAAGATATATGGATTGATATTCACCTAGACCAAAAATCGATTGGTGTCTTAGTCTAATATTAAAAAATTATTATCAATTTCTCAAAAAAAGAAGTTATTATCAATAGCAGATGTCATAAGTTGAAACTATCTATAAAAAAAATAAAAAATAAAACATTTAAAAAACATTTGCAACTTGTTCGATTGCAAGTCAATAGCTGATAGAAAATATCCACTCCTCCCTATTCAACAAGTTACAATATTAGACTTGGGAATTGAGTTTGTCTCTAAATTAAGCAATTAGTCCATATTTCAAAAATGGCTTTTTTTTTTTTTTGATAAATTCAAAAATGGCTTTTGTTAAATGAATAATGATATATTATCATCTCTATTACACAAATAGTAACGAATTTAATAGAGTAAAAAAAAAAAAAAAATAGTACCAAGATTCCATATTGCGCGTGGGTGAGCGCACTTCCGGAATTGGGGCCCCAACGTTATCGATTTGCGCGCGGCGGTTACTTTGAAAAAGTGCAAAATACAATGAAGAAATGTCAGATTTTTGGCGACACAACCACGTGCGGCGTCTAGCGTGGGCAGCCACCTGCGACCCTGCGATTATTACCTTAGCCAAACCACGCCTGCTCCGTTGTAGTCTAGTACTGGTACTAATTTCAAATGCTAATGTGCCCCTATAGTGCACCGTTTCTTCCTACTGTTTCACACCGATAACTGGTAAGTGTTAAGTTGATATCTCATACCTTTTAACTTGAAAAATTATCTCATTCAACCGTTTCGTCCTCACTCTCACGTAGGAAAGAGTTTCAATTACTATTGTGGATTATCTCATACAATCATTACTTGAGTTATTATTGTTAAGTATTTTGAGAGTATACTTTTTCTCTCTCATATAAAGATGAGTCTCACTTATTATGAGATCCGCCTTCATGTGGGAGAGAAGAAGTATACATTTTGAGTATTTAATAAATTTCCTCGTCGCCTTCTCTTTTTCTCTTTTCATTTCACTTTTTTTTAATTTATTTTTATTACTAGTTTTCCATCACCACACAATATTATCACTTTTCTTCTCAAAAAAAAAAAAAATCACTTTATTATTAATCATATATAGTTCGATAACTCAAATTTTAGACTATCACTAAATCACTTTATTATTAATCACATATATAATTCAGATATCCCAAATTTTGTGAAAACATTTGTCACTCAAAACTATCTTTTTTATGTTTTTTCATTTTTTGGGAACACATTTGGCTTCGTTTAGAATTCATATAATGCCAAATGTCACCAAATTTTATGAAAGGAAATTGATAACGTGACCAATATGAAATAAAATAAAATAAAAATGGTCAAATTTTAAATGGTAAAATAAAAATAACCACAAATTTAAAGGATAAAAACCCACCAACCCGACAAAATTGAAATATCCTGACTCCTAAAGTTGGTTTTCCATGAGTTTGTGGGTTAGGTTGCAATTTTATTTAAGTGTCAAGTCAAGTTTGGGTTGAGATTTTTCCAACCTATTTGACCCAATATGACTTACGATATATTATTCTTATTTTAATTTTTCTAGCTTAATTCATTTTGGTATTTTAAGATTTGGTTTCGATAAAATTAGAAATTTGGAATATAATTTAGACATATTATGTAAATTGTAATAATTTATTGAAAAATGCTTAAATAATTTATGGAAGTCTAATTTTGTACAATGCATGAATGCATCTAAGCATAACCCACTAGCCCAACCCAACATGACCCTTGTAGGTTGGGTTAGTTCTACGTATGTGTTGTGTTATGTGTGTAATTTCTCAACCTAATAAGGGGCTGGGTTGAAAAAACTCTCAAACCTGATCCCATGCATACCTCTAATGGTAACAAGCACTTAAAAATTATTAACTACTTAAGACCATAGGTGAGTTCGGGTTTGGTACAATAATAAAAATATGAGGTTTTATTTTAAGATGACACACACACACACACACACATATATATATATATATATATATATACTTCCATCCTATGAAAAAAAATCGATAATCCAACTAATGATTTTTTATTTTATTATATATATATATATATATATATATATATATATCACCAGGATACAACTAATGATTTTTTTCCCCGACTTCTCCTATTTCTATTTGAGAGTATTTTACATTTATTTTGTGATAGCTAGGATAGGATTTGAGCTTATGATGACTATTTTATGATGATTGTTTTTATTATCAAGCTAGACATTGATTGGTTTTGTTATAGGCAAAATTAAATTTGAACTTATATCCTTTATTCAACAACAAATTTTTACAGTATTTGAGCTTATTGCAACCTATATACAGAGTACACTCCATTTAAAATATTGTTTTTGGGGGGGGGGGGGGGTGTTGTAAAGTTTCCATCTTATGAAAGACTTTTCGGATAAACAACTAAATTCACTTTAGTTCTTTACCCCCCACATTTATTTGGGAAAATTCTCTACAGAAAATGACCATGTATGTTATTATGTTGTGGCATTTCTATTTTGTGATTTTATTTTATTTTTGGTTGAGGAAATTACATTTTTTGATAGTAAGTGTGGAGACAGGGACCCAAGACGGTGTACCGGGCCTTATAGAGCTTGAGACCACAAAATCACGTATTGGATCTCGTAGGGATAAAGGCTCGAAACCACGTATTGGACCTCCAGCTATATCCGAGGACGAGGTAAAGTCCGAGGAGAGGTAAATAAACACACAGAATCCCAGATCGTAATTTATCACGTTTGGGATAAATGAGGGCAATCCGAGGAGTGACCCTAGTTCTGGAGGAATGGAAATCCCCAAAAATATCCAAGGGGAGGCTGCTACCACCGCATTAAATGTGTTGCACCTACTCTTCTGACCGCTTTTATGTGGAGAAGACCCCTGAACAGTGTAACCTTGGCCATCGCAACTCACAGCAGGCCAAAAGAAGATGCATGATGGGACGTGCACTCAAGTGAAGACTTAGATAATTGACAAGTGTAGGGTGAAGATGGTCTTGAAAGAACTATATAATGTGAAGGAATCTTTCTTAGAGAAGGAGGTTTTTGGCAAAGTGTAACTGATAAAGAAAAAGAGCAATAATAGCTGAAGTATCAAAATTGACCTTCTCGAACCCTTGTTGAGAATTATTCTTTGAACTTGGGCTTTTTATCTTTCCCTTTTAGAGATCTTAGTCCATTGCGTTGACTATTTAAATTAATCTAACCCAGCTTTCGTTTTCCGCTCTCTAAAAATTCATTGTTTAGGGGCTATTTGGGCCGTCCCATCCAATCAGGGTTGGTTCGCTAAATTCGTGTCCTTACAGTAAGCATACGTAAATACACATTAATGGTCTTATCAAAAGTTAAAAACTAATTAATCATAAATGTGAATTTAAAAAAAAAAAAAAAAATAAATAAAGCGACTTTGAGAGAGAGTTTGCCGTTGCCCACTTTAATTATGTTTTCTCGCTGAAAGCAGAGTCGGAAAATTTTGTACTTCAGATGGAGTTTGGTCTGTATAGTGTTACTCCTTTCCATTGTACTTTTAGATATTTTAAACTTTATAGATGGTAAAGCATGGGTGTCTATATAAATATATAAATATATATATGTATATTGCCTATTCTAGAGTCAAATTGAATAGGTAATACTACACCATATAGCAAAAGGTGAAAGGTGAAACAAGGAGAAGATATTCATTTGATTTGATACAATCATATAATGTAGGACACGAGTTGTATCATGTATGTCAGGAAAAGAAGAATGAAGCATTTACGGCTAGTGTTCCATTGTCTAATAAAAATAAGTGAACTTGAAGGAAAAAAAAAAGTTGATATAACAAATTAAGCGTTTTTGTCTATGTAAATAATTAATAAGAAAAGCTAATAAGAACAATAAAGATATTGTTTCTATTTTAAAAAATTGCTTCAATTTGGTATAATCTCTTAGCAAGTAAACGTGATAGTCACTTAGTATAATCTTGACTTTTAAATCAAACTTTTATTATGACATATGATATAATATGATATGAATAGTTTAACCAAGATAACAACACAGCTACCCTATCCTGTAGAGTGTAGACAGCAGAGAAGGGAGGAGCGGCATGGGCCCTGGATTAAAAAAAAAAAAAAAACCCTCCTCCCTCCTGCAATTTCTACATTGTATTTTATATATATATATATATATATATATATTTTTATATATATATTATTGGTACTCTTGGAAAAAAATTATGTCTTCACCATTAACCATAGAAAATTGATATAACAAAGATTAACAAAAGAAAAAAAAAAATGCTAGAATAAATAGAATGTTGTATTACATACATCCAATTATCCAAGTTTAACCTGCTAGTGACTGTTACATAATATAACTATAATTATTATGGTTGAGTAATTAGTTTCACCTAATAACAAACATGCAAGTATATACATTGCAATATTGCAAATAACCTAGATTAATCCAGATTGATTCTACCGTCAAATGTGCTAGATTAATGAATCATTTTATTGCGAGGAGCAGGTATCTTTTGTTATGTATACCAAACTAGCAAAGTAACAACTAACAACCAAATGAATGAATATCCTAGGAAGTAGGATCAATTCGAAACCTTCAAAGAGTCAAATTACGACACTAGTTAATAAACTCATAATTACGAGGAGTTTGACAGATTAAATATTTGAGTTAGTTATCTATTTATGAAAAAGTGAATGTGGCAAGTTTAGAAATCAAAATGAAGAAATAAGAACAATTCTGTTTTTAACAGAATTGTGAGAAGCACAAAATTAAGACCTGTTAATCTGTTATACTATCTGTAGCTCTCTCTCTCTCTCTCTCTCTCTCTCTCTCTCTATATATATATTTTGGAATAATATTTTTAACTATCTCGATTGTGTAATCTGTTAAATACCTAGCTATATAAGAAGTACGATTTTATTAACTGGTACCATGATTAGAAGGTTTTTGTTGCACTCATTTGCAGGGCCAGGTCAATGGGTAAAGCAATTAATGCAATCGCCTAAGGCCTCCAAATAAAAGAAGGCCCCCACTTGTAAAAAAAAAAATTATATATAATATATTTAACTATATATTTTAGTTAAAAATAATTTTAAGCACTTTTATTAGTCAATAAAATGCATTAAAAAGACTTCATTGTATCCAAAAATGCAAAAAATTTAGCCAAAGGATGATAGGACTACAGGCTGCACTGCACAGGTGCACAGGCTGCACAGTGTGCAACTGTGCAATGCAGCCCACAGACTTATAAGACAACCGTTTCTCGCACTTTTTTTTTTTTTTAATCTGAACATGGTATCTATTATAAATTATTGTACTAATTTTGCATCTCAAAAAGCCAAAAAAAAAAAAAAAGATTTTAAATAAAAAAAATTAATATAATATTTAAATATAAAAAAACCCCACTTAAAATTTTTGCCTAAGACCCCAAAGTTGTTGAGCCGGCCCTACTCATTTGTTTCTAGCTCAAGAGCCCACTGTTTTCTTTTTTCATGAACAAAGCTTATATCTCACTACAAAAAATATAAGTAAAGTCCAGTCAATCCATACTTAACGAGAGAGCCAATAATTACATCAGAGTTGTTGCGTAGTTTGCATGTAGTCTCCGGGGTAGCATACATGCAGGGATAAACATCATGATGTACAGTTATGGAAATCAAAATCGAAGAGAATCAGATACATGAAGAATATCCATCACTACATTTTGGAAGTACTTAGAAAATTAAAGCAAAGATAAAAATCATATATATTTGACCTTAGTGATCCAATTGTGAATTTGTGATTACCATGGAAACAAAACTATTGATCGTAGGAGCTGGGCCTTCTGGTTTTGTAACTTCAGCATGCTTAACTCGCTACTCGATCCCGCATTTGATACTTGAAAGAGAAGATTGTTATGATTCTCTTTGGAAGAAAAGAGCCTACGATCGATTAGGGCTTGTTTGGATTTTTTTTTTTGATCACTCATCACTCCTCACTCAATTTTCATCACTCATCACTCATCACTCCTCACCCATCACTTATCACTCATTACTCATCACTCTAAAACATCACATCCAAACAACATTATCACTCAGTTACCATCACTCAATATTTTTCACACTATTTGTAGACCCCATATCTGTCACTGTGCAACTTTTTGCTTTTTTTTTTTTTTTTTTTTTCTTTTTTCTTCCCTGGTTCGGTCTGCATTTGTTCTTCCTTCTTTTTGTTCTTTTTGTTCTTTTTTTTTTTTTTTTTTCAGGATTAGTACCCAACCCAGTGAAGAAGAAAAAAAAAAAAGAGATGAAGATGTGAAAGACCGAACCCAGGAAAAAAAAAAAAAAAAAAGAAAGAAGAAGAACGGAAGACCGAACCCAGCGAAGAAAAAGAAAAAAAAAAAGAAAAAAAAATTGAAGACGTGACGGAATCCAGAAAAAAAAAAAAAGAAAAAAAAAGAAAGAAAAAAAGGGGAAGACCGAACCCAGTGAAGAAAAAGAAAAAGAAAAAAGAAAAAAGAAAAAAAATATTGAAGACGTGAGGAACCCAGAAAAGAAAAGAAAAGAAAAGAAAAAAAAAAAAAAAGGAGCCCAGACGAACTCAGTGAAGAAAAGAAAAAAAAAAAGAGCCCAGACGAACTCAGTGAAGAAAAGAAAAAAAAAAAAAAAAAAAAAGGAGCCCAGACGAACTCAGTGAAGAAAAGAAAAAAAAAAAAAAAAAAAAAGAGCCCAGACGAACTCAGTGAAGAAAAGAAAAAAAAAAAAAAAAAAGAAGTTGACTGGTCAAAAGTTGCGGCTAAGTGGGTCTCCTATGTGTGTTTAATTACAAAAATGCCATTGAGTTATGATTTATGGAAACTGAAAACAGCCAAAATGTGTTTTCAGTTTCCATAACTCATAACTCAAAAATCAGAGAATTGAGTGATGGAAACAGAGTTATGGAAACAGAGTTATGGTGCTCCCAAACGGATACTCAGTTATGGGTCCCACCATTTTTGAGTTATGAGTTATGGAAACAGAGTTATGAGTTATGGAAACAAGAAATCCAAACGGCCTCTTAGGTCTCCATTTAGCAAAAGAATTTTGTTTCTTGCCACATAAGCGTCTCCCTCCTGATGCCCCTACCTTTATGCCCAAAGATTTTTTTCTTAATATATAGACGATTATGTCTCACAATTTAATATAAAGCCTCTCTACCATCGCACTGTTGAATCGGCTTCATTGGTTGAAGCTGGAAAGAAATGGAGAATTGAAGCTAAGAACACATTAGAAGGAAATGTGGAAGTTTACCATGCTGAGTTCTTAGTGGTTGCTAGTTGGTGAGAATAATGAGGGTTATATTCCTGATATTAAAGGGCTGTCAAGTTTTCCAGGAGAGATTCTCCATTCCAACCATTACAAATCGGGTTCGAGATATAAATCTAAGGATGTTTTGGTAATTGGATGTGGTAATTCTGGAATGGAGATTGCCTATGACCTTGAAGACCATGGAGCTCGCACTTCAATTGTCATGAAGTCCGGTAAGATTCTCTCTTCTTGTTGTGTATGTATTAATTTGCATGCATGTTCTCTCTCTCTCTCTCCAACACAATATCTTATAATAATAACAAGGGAAAAATTAATGGATATTGTGTTCTACTTTATGTTCTATCAATTACAATTTGCCATATATTTGTTTAACTTTTCTTATAAAATAACCAAATTTTAAAATGACAAAAACTATAATAAACTCATGACTTTTTTTTTTTTTTTTAAAGTTTATAAATTATTGGTGGAATACAAAAAGTGATACAAAAAGTGATACAGAAAAATTTGTATTTGTATAAGAGTTTATAATATATTTAATGTATTTCATAAAAATAGAAAAGTTTATAAATTATAAATGTACTTCATTTTTCCTTTAATTACTCTAGACCTCTAATTGCTCTTTATTTGTTATAAGACCTCTAATTACTCTTAAACCATAATTGCTCATTGAACCAAATAATATTTAGGAGACATCCTAGAAATATAGAGTAATGCTACCTCCACAAACTATTTTACAATATTATTATAAATTGTTGTTGTGGCCAACTTCTTAGTTCTTACAAGTTTTCATCTGAACTCACCACTAACATTATTTTTTCATTGAATAATACTAGAGATACAAACTATTTTACAAGAAAATTTACAAACGGCTGATGTAGTGAGTGATTATTGGTAAATGAAAAAGTGATATTAATGGTGAGCCTAAAGGAAAATTAATAAGAGCTAGCCACATCAATATTTTGTAAAAAAGTTGTAAAATAGTTTGTGTCTGTAGAATTACTCTTTTTCATTTACCAATAAGCACTCACCACCAATAGTTTGTAAAATTTGTTGTAAAAAACTTTGTATCTCTAGCATTTTCCAGAAATATATAAATAAATATTTTTAATAAAAGCATTCTTTATTTATTTTTTAATTTTTGTAGAAAATTAGAGATATGGACATTTTCTTAATTTTTATTAATTATACACACACACACACACACACACACACACACACACACACACACACACACACACACACAAATACTAGAACCTAATAATAATAATAATAAAACAATCCATTATTTCTTTTTACAACTCTTGCACATGGAATTTGTAAGGACGCAATTTGAATGCCTAGCCTATGAGTTGGATGGACTTAGGCCCAAAAAGCCCAAAACAATGAATTTGTAGAGAGTGGATTAGAAAACTGGGCTTTAATGAATTAGATAACAATCAAAGCATATTCATGCCACCAGAAGATGAAGGCGTATTAGTTTAATTTCAAAGAAAATCGTCCTTGACACAGCTCGAGGAGACCAGTTCTTATATATTTTTCTCAAGTGTGATTACAAGTTCAACTCTTAATTACTACAGTGTTTCTCTCTTGATTTCTCGGTCCCCTTTCTCATTGCTTCCTTCTTCCTTTATACTTTCTTTTTTCTTCATCTTTACCTTCCACGTGCTGGTCAAATGATTGGTGTTGATCTTTGTTCTATCAGCACCTTCCTGAAGTCTTTAGATAGCAACTGTAAAGGCTGAAAATTACTATTCAGCCATCTTTTCCTTATTAATGCGGCCCGAGAGTTAGTTGCAGAGTATTCAATGCGGTGGTAGCAATTTTCTTTAAAATATTTTTCAGCTTCCACCTGTTCTGTATGTTTACAAGGTACACCCTTACCAGTAGAATCTTATGATATATCATCACAAACAACAAAATGCATACTTTGACTTACGCTTTATTTAGCTGATGATATAATCCTCTTCGGACCACCTTCCTCAGCCTACACAGTTGCCATTTATTCGTGAAGCTCGTAGCCTTGCGTTTTCTACATTACTGACTCGTTCTCGGATAGTTGTGTCTCCTCGGACAGGCCTAAGGCCCAACATCTATATTTGGGCATCTGGTCCCTATAATAGTCCCTCAAAATTCTGATTTTCTCCGCCCGTCCGAGGAGAAAAATGGAGTTTTGATTTATTTAAGAGTTAAAACCACTCGTTTCTTTAGTTCATACATGTGGGAATACCGTTTCGTGCGTTTCACAGTTATTACTGACGCTTCAGAAACTGCAATACGTCATTAATTGCTTCAGGCGACGCTTTGTCCCCTTCATCCAACGGTGAAATGCAGATCGTGCGGCTGACATTTCCCCTTGAATTTTGAGCAGGATAACTCCCACTCAATTCTACTCCCTATAAAAAGCACTCGGGGAAACCACTTTTACTCATTTTACAAGTCTTCACGTTCTCAAGAAAAAATCCTAAGCACCCTAATCTTCAGGACCTCATTCACTCCAAAAGTTTTTAAGTCTTCTTCACTAAAAATTTTAGATTTTTAAGAAGTACCAGAAACAGTGTCAACATTCATTCTCGTAAGTCTTTAATTTCCTAAATATTTTCTTCTCGGTTGAGCTTCTCAACCTACCACCTCCTGTTTCTTCTTCAAGAAAACTTTACTTACCATACCCTCGTGTAACTAGATAGGTAGATTTAAGCACCTAGTTGACTCCCCTGCCACCATGGAGGCCTTTAGGGCAAAATACCATATCTCTCAGGGAGTAGGTTTGAAGTATTGTCCGTCGGAAAAAATACTCACCGATAGGAAAGAAGGCGAGGTGGTCATTCCCATAATCGCCTTCATAGAAGGGGGAATGACCCTTCCTATGGGTGCAGTGACCCGAGATTACCTCTTGAACCATAGATTATGCCCCTACTAATGCATGCCCAACCTTTTTAGGGTCTTGGGCAGCGTCGACGCCCTCAACCAAATGATGGGCCTGCAACTCACCTGGCTCGACATCGTACATATGTACGAGTGTCACTCTCTCGTCGATGGGGGGTATTACTTCAAATCCAAGTTCCCCATCCTCAAACCTATATCATGTCTTTTCAAGTTCAACAAAGGCATGAAAGACGACTATGTAATCGCCTCTGGAGACTAGCATAATGGCCTTCACTGTCCAACTCGAGAGGGAGAGCCAAGTGGGGCACCTAAGGATTAGGTTATACTGACGTAGATTTTAGTTTCTTCGTTTTGCTTTTCTTTAACACTTTACTTCCTTCTTTTGACATGGCTTATTGAAATGACCACATTTTTGCTTCTCAGCCGTCATTGCAGATAAAAAGCACGTTGCTCCCAAACTCAGCCTCGTTAATGTTTCGGGTCTCAACAAGGTACCAAGATCCGTGATCTTTGTGAGCGAAGACGGGCAGCTGCGAGACGTTCATTTGATATTGGACTTTGTTCCCTTGTCGGACAAGTTCCAAGAGATTGGTAACGCCATCAGAGCCAGCGACCCAAGGCTCTGCTGGATCGATGTTTCTCGGCCTAGTTTTCTAGCCAGCAGAGATCTCCCTCCTGTGGAGTTGCCCTTTCAGCGCGCTCTTCCCGAACCAGTGGTTCCAAGGGAAGAAATTGCTTTTTCTTGTCTTTCTCTTGAGGCTGAGATAGACCAATTCTACCTCGAGGAAGAAGAAGTGCAGGGGAAGCCCCTTGAAGTCCCAGACGCCGAGAGTACAGAAGAGGAGGAGGAAATGGCTTTGGAACCGAGGAGGGGATTAAGAGATCTAGTAGTTGGGAGGAACAAAGGGGCATCCTCCAAGGACGTCCTCAAATCTCAAGTGCCCGACAATCTTCCCCCTCCCCCTCCTCCAACAACCACTGTCGGACTGCTTCCCAATCCTGATCTAAAGAAGAAAAAGGAAAGTGGTGGATTTGGAAAAGGGTGAAGTTGCCTATCAAAAGGGGCCCAAGCAACAAAAGAGCACTAAAGACAAATGGGCTTCCTCCACAGACAGTAGAGAGGACCCTAACGCACTCGATATCTGCCAGCAACGCGCGTGGGCATCGCGTTTGGGATTGGATGGCGCTCCCATCCTGTGGAACTCTTCAATCCGGGAGTTCCAAAAAGGGTACTCGGCTAACATTGCCGAGGCCCTGGAACAGCCTCTACTTTTGCCCCAGGACATGGAGGCTGTTAGGTCTTGGAGGCAGCCGGACCTCTTCATGTCTTTGAAGAGGTACCTTGCCATGGTAATCTCTCTACTAATCTTTCTAGATCGAAGTTAATATATATATATATATATATATATTTATTATTATTATTATTATTATTATTATTATTATTATTATTATTATTATTATTATTTTTTACTTAGTTTTGATGGGATTCTCTTATCTTTCCTGTGCAGGTCACCTAGCAGATTTTCGTGGCCAAGGAGTGGGTCAAGGATGCCCGAAATCAGGCTAAGGCCCACTCTCGCCTCAAGGCCGAGAAATCCCTGGGGATCATGAAGCATGAAAAATAGGAATTGGCCAAGAAGTTGGTCATTGAGGAGAGGGAGAGGAGAAGCGTCGAGGCTGGGCTACAGTATGCTCAGGACCTAGCCGAGGACCAGCGAAAGAAATTACACATTTCCTAGATTGAGCTGGCAACTTAAAGGCAATTGGTCCTGGAGCTTAAGGCCAACTTGGAGAAGGCTAAGGAGGCTGTTCGAATTGCTGAGGAAGCTGCAGAGGCTGAGAAGCAAGCATCCTACCTTCGTGGAATAGAAGAGACCGAGATCAGGCTGGTCGAAGAGTTGGCCGAAGTATGCAGAGACTACTGCAAGGCGACATGGGTGGAAGCTCTTAACCTTGTGAGAGTTCCTGCTGATTCGGAGTGGAGGCAGCCCGGGAACATCTTTTTTCATCCTGACATTTGCGAAGTCCCTGCTGCACTTCCACCTCCCTCTGCCCAAGTCCCAAAATCTTCCAAACAGTCTCTTCTTCCCCCCGAGGCCGATAATTAAGGCCAGGGGAAAGAAGTAGCAAAAAATAAGGACAAGGGCAAGGAGACAACCAACTCTTCAGAGGCCAAGAATGCTGCCAAGGCCAAGGAAGCTGCAAACAAGGAGGCCGACTTGGACAAACAAGAAGACCTCCCCCTTCCTAAGGCCAAAGCTTAGCGCCGGGACCTTATATTTCCCTTATTGTTTTTCTTTTCTTTTTGTATTTTTCTTTCTTCTTTTGTAATGACATTTTGTCCTCGTGTATAATGTACTTTCTCTTTCAATTAATGAAAAGGTGTCAATTTTTTACCTTATATGTTTTCACTTTTCTTTCTTGCAACATTTATCCTTTGGTTGATATGATTGTTAACACATGAGTACCTAAGCCCATTGGATTGACCAAACTAGAACAATAAAGCAAATGTTTAAAATATTATGCCGAAAGGAATTTTATAGAGATGAACAACATACTTAGCAAAAATGGAAATAAGTAGGGTTAACAACTCATATTTCGTTTATTCAGTGGGTAAATAATTAAGAATATTAACCAATCTGAAAAAATCGAGAAGCTGAGTTTTACTTGGGATTTGTTTTGACGCTAATGGATAGTTCTTTGAACCTTAAATATGTAGTCCGAGAAGCCTGAACAACTAAGGTTTTTCCCTGATATATGGTAAAAATGATAGGAAATATTAATTTACTCAAGATATGTGGTCCGAGAGACCAGACATGATTAAGGCTCTGTTTAATACTTAGTGAAAATGAGCTGAAGCATTAATTTACCCAAGGTATGTGGTCCAAGAAACCAGGCATGACCAAGGTTCTGTTTAACACTTAGTGAAAATGAGCTGAAGTATCAATTTACTCAAGGTATGTGGTCCGAGAGACCAGACATGACCAAGGTTCTGTTTAACACTTAGTGAAAATGAGCTGAAGCATTAATTTACCCAAGGTATGTGGTCCGAAAGACCAGGCATGACCAAGGTTCTGTTTAGCACTTAGTAAAAATGAGCTGAAACATTAATTTACCTAAGGTATGTGGTCCGAAAGATCTGGCATGACCAAGGTTCTGTTTAACGCTTAGTGAAAATGAGCTAAAGTATGCATGTTATATAAGGTAATAAATTCAAGTGTAGTAATCAAAACTTTCATTAATAATAATACCTTCTTAGATTATTTACATTCCAGAGACGTGGTACAGCGCTTTCCTCTAAATCCTCCAAGTAGTATGCGCCTATTCCGGCCAATTATAGGATGCGATATGTTCCTTCCCAGTTGGGTCCTAGCTTTCCCTAGGCTGGGTTCTTTGCAGTACCCATAACCTTTCTCAAAACCAAATCTCCAAGTGCTAATGGCCTTAACTTCACGTTAACGTTATATCCCTGCTTAAGCCTATGTTGATAATAGGCTAATTGAACCATGACATTTTCTCTCCGCTCGTCAATCAAGTCCAAGCTTCTTTCTAATAGTTCATCATTGGTACTCGAGGTGAACGAACTCATTCTCAGTGTTGGGAATCCAGTTTCCAGGGGGATGACAGCTTCAGCCCCATAAGTCATTGAAAAGGGCGTTTTCCCAGTGGACTTGCGAGGAGTTTTTCGATAAGTCTAGAGGACATGGGGCAGCTCTTCTACCCATTTTCCTTTTGCATCATCTAACCTTTTCTTCAGCCTACTCACTATGACCTTGTTAACGGCCTCGACCTGTCCATTCCCTTATGGATATGCTGGGGTGGAGTATCTGTTTGTGATGCCTAATTCACAACAGTACCTCCTGAAAGCCTTGCTATCAAATTGAAGACCATTGTTCGATATGAGTGTGCGAGGTACTCCAAACCAAGTGACAATGTTTTTCCACATAAATCTTTTGGCATCCACATCCCTGATGTTTGCTAATGGTTTGACTTCGACCCATTTGGTGAAGTAATCTGTGCCAACCAACAGTTATCTTTTACTCCTAGCTGCTTTAGGGAAAGGATCTACAATATCCAAACCCTATTGAGTGAAAGGCCAAGGGCTAGACAGAGGATTAAGAACTCTCCTTGGTTGGTGAATATTTGGTGCAAACCTCTGACATTGATCACACTTCTTCACATACTCCTGTGTCTCCCTCTGTATGTTTGGCCACCAATACCCTTGAGTTAAGGGTCTATGAGATAAATACCTGTCTCCCGTGTGGCTTCCACAGATCCCTTCGTGCAACTCTTCAAGGAGCAACTCTAATGCCTCCGGGTGTATGCACAAGAAGTATGGCTCAGAAAAGAACGCTTGTACAACTTTTGGTCCTCGGACAACCAAAATCGAGGAGCTTTTCTTTGTATCTTGTCAGCCTCTGATTTGTCCTTAGGCCAAAATATCTTCCTTTAGGAATAGTACTATAGAATCCATCCAGTTAGGTCTCACTCTGATTTGATGGATGCGGGGCGCTTCTTTCTTCATTTCAGCAGGTTTGTACAAATCTTCAACAAGGATGACTCGGGGCAAATATTGTGTCGAGGAGGTTGCAAGGGTGGCCAGAGAATCCGCATGTATATTCCTATTACGGGGGATATGCATCAGGCTGAAAGACTCAAATCCCGACTGTAGCTATTTTACATGACTTAAATATTTTTGCATTCTCTCATCCTTAGCCTCTAACTCTCCTCTTACTTGGCCAACAATTAACCTTGAGTTTGAGAATATTTCCACTGAATATCATCCCATTTTTTGAACCATGGCCATTCCAACTAACAGCACCTCATACTCAACCTCGTTGTTTGTGGTCGAGAAGCCTAACCTCAAGGATTTCTCAATAGTGATCTTCTCAGGAGATATTAAAACTAATCCCACCCCGGATCCTCTTTGGTTTGCTGCACCATCGACGTACACCTTCCAAAACAAAGGTACTTGCACGGAGATCAGGCCAACTGAATTTTCATCCATGCCTGGCCTCTCGGCACTTTCCCCTAACGAGGGCTCAGCAAACTCAGCCATCAAATCTGCTAGGTCCTGGTCCTTTACGGAGGTGCGAGGCATGTACTTGATGTCAAAGGTTCCTAGGATTCTACCCCACTTGGCAATCCTCCCTATGTAATTAGCACTCCGAAGCAAAGACCTAAGCGGCAGCTGGGTTAAGACGACAACTGTATGCGCTTGGAAATAATAGGGGAGCTTACAAGTAGCATGCACCAATACCAAAATAGCTTTTTCAAGTGGTAAGTATCGGACCTCGGCCTCATGCAGTGATTTGCTAACATAATAAACCGGCTGTTGTACATCACTGTCAACCCATACCAACACTAAGCTCACTGCGTGAAGGGCCACTGTAATGTAAGCAAATAAAACCTCGTCAACCTCTAGCCTGGACATAATGGGAGCCCGAGAAAGATATTATTTTAGCTTCTGAAAAGCCAGGTCACACTCTTCGGTCCAATTGAATCCCTTCCACTTGCTCAGCAATTGAAAGAAAGGCCTACATCTATCTGCCGACCGAGAAATGAATTGGTTTAAAGCAGTGATCATCCCTGTTAGCTTTTGAACCTCTCTGGGATTCCGAGGTGACTGCAAACTACTGATTGTCTTAATCTGATCGGGGTTGACTTTAATTCCGCGATGCGTAACAATGTCCCCCAAGAATTTCCTTGATCCGACACCAAAAGAGCACTTAGAAGCATTAAGTCGCAACTTGTATTTTATCAAGATTTCAAAGATATTCTCGAGGTCCTTAATATGCTCTGACTTCAGCTTGCTTTTGACCACCATGTCGTCAAATAAACCACAATGTTTTTCCCTAGTAGTGGCTCAAACATTCGGGTCATCATCCTCTGATAGGTAGAGCCTGCATTCTTCAAACCAAAAGGCATCACCTTGTAGTGGTAATTCTCAGTAAGAGTGATAAAAGCTATTTTTCCTGATCATCCAGAGCT
This sequence comes from Lithocarpus polystachyus, assembly GCA_033629205.1. Taxonomy (NCBI): domain Eukaryota; kingdom Viridiplantae; phylum Streptophyta; class Magnoliopsida; order Fagales; family Fagaceae; genus Lithocarpus; species Lithocarpus polystachyus. The sequence goes on along the minus strand of CM066163.1, from coordinate 6,714,533 downwards.
AATGGTATTTGATGATACCCTTGAAAGGCGTCTAAAAAGATCATTTGAGGATGGCCTACCGTTGCGTCTACTAGTTGATCAATCCAAGGCATAGGGAAAGGATCCTTTGGACAAGTTTTGTCAAATCCGTGAAGTCTACACATACTCGCCACTTCCCATTCTTCTTCTTCACTACCATTGTATTAGCCAACCATTCAGGGTAAAACACCTCCTTAATAGCCCCTGCCTGCTTAAGCTTATTCATTTCTTCCTTGACAGCATTAGAATGCTCTTTAGAAGAGCGCCGAGGTGGTTGCTTTTTGTGGAGGATAGCTGGGTTAACATTTAAATGATGGCAGATGAATCCTAGATCTACCCCCGAAGCCTTATAAGCATTCCAGGCAAACACATCAATATGCCTTCTAAGGAGTACTAATAGATCTTCCTTCTCCCGAGGAGGCAACTGAACTCCGATTTGAAAAAATTTCTCCGAATCCCCATCAATAACAATTTCCTCCAATCTTTTGCACTTCACCTCTTTTGACCCCACAACATTAGGTAAGATCGAAACCCTTGTTTGCTATGGGTTCCCTTCACCAAAAGCCGAAGACTTAGTCGTGGGCTAACGCATAATGGCACCCACAAGGCATTGCCTAGCCACGGACTGGCTTCCAACAAGCTCTTCAATTCGGTCCTCTGACGGGTACTTCACCTTTAAGTGCAGAGTTGAAGAAACGGCCCCTAGGGCATGAAACTAGGGTCTGGCTACAATGGCCGTGTAGGGAGCATATGCATCTACCATGATAAAATCTACTTCAACCACTTCTGATCCTGCTTGCACGAGTAACCTAATCTGACCCCTTGGAATGACAACCTTCCCATTAAAACTTATCAAAGGCGAATCATATGTTGTCAGATCCTCAAGTTTTAAGCCCAAACCTCTGTACAGATCGGGGTACATAATCTCAGCCCCACTGCCCTGGTCCACCATCACCCTCTTTACATCATACCCCCTATCCTAAGGGTGACCACCAAAGCTTCATCATGAAGTTGGATGGATCCCTTCTTGTCCTCGTCTGAGAAACTTAGCGCTGGTCGGACCTCCACTCTGGCCCTCCTCGGCACAAAATTAGAGTCCTCGGCTGTTATCCTAGTTACAGACATTACCCTGGAGGGACAAGAGCCAGTCCTCCTAGGTGCGGCAAAAATGACATTAATTGTGCCTAACGGGGGCTTTGAAGAAGCGCTCCCTTGAGCCCCCGAACTTGATTGGTCTCCCTACCCATTAGGCCGATACATAAACTACTGTAACCTTCCTTCTCTGACCAATTGCTCCAGATGATTCCACAGCGTTCTGCAATCCTCTATGGTATGCCCCTGTTCTTGATGGTATTGACAATGAACGCTCTGGTTGCGCTTCAAAGGGTCTCCTCCCATCTTGTTTGGCCATTTGAAGTATGGCTCGTTCTTGATCTTCTCCAGGACTTGATGTACTAGCTCTCGGAACACTGTGTTAACCACTTGAGGCACCATGAACCTAGATTGCCCAGTGAAATCCCTTCGTGGCTTGTTGTTATTATATCGATCCGACCTAAATCCCTTCTCTCCTGAGGGATAAACTTAGCCTTTCCCTTTCTTTGCATTTGATCTTCTTCAACCTGTTTGTACTCGTCGATGCGATCCGTCAGCCGGCGCACACTTCTTACCGGCTTCTTGGTCAAGGACTTTCTCAAATCATGCTCGGCTGGTAGACCAACCTTAAAAGTCCTTATGGCCATGTTGTCAAAGTTCTCATCGATCTCATTGAATATTTTCCAGTATCTATCTGAGTACGTTTTCAGGGTCTTCCCTTCTTGCATGGAAAGAGATAACAAAGAATCCAAAGGCTAAGGAACCCTAATGCATGTAATAAATCGAGAGCAAAAAGCCCTTGTAAGCTCTTTAATGAACCAATAAAACCTACTGTAAGGTCATCGAACCACTTCATTGTCACAGGTCCCAAGCTAGATGGGAATACCTTGCACATAAGGGCTTCATTCCTGGAGTGAACAGCCATTCTCTGATTGAAACGACTCACATGCTCCGCAAATCCGTTCGACCATTGTACATGGTGAATGTGGGTTGAGTAAACCGCCGAGGAAGTCTTCCTTCCTCAATTTTGCCCATGAAGGGTGACCTGAAAATTTGGTTGAGTGCCCTACTCATAGCGTTATTTCCCAAGCCCTTAGAAGACGAGTTTCTACTTCTGTGTTTATGATGATACTCCTCATCGTGGGAGAAAGATTCGCTAGGAGGTGTCCATGACCTGCACCTATAACTGCCATCTTCTTCATCATCTGAAGAAAGATCAGAGATGGAGGGACTTCGCCTTCTTCGCTTGTGGCGTAACTTCCTCTTTAAGTGATCAATTTGACGCTACATGTTCCTGGTATTTTTATCATGAGAAACGTGGCCCTCGTCTTGAAGCTGACTCCTGCTAGTATGAATCGTATGTGCGCTTCCTTCACGATCCCTTTCTCATTCAAGGTGAAGAAAATGATTGAGATGTTAGGAACCATCAGACTCTGCCTGGTTTGGATTTGATCCTACCCGAATATCAAACTCACTATCACACCAGATTTCCCATAAACGGTGCCAATTGTAAGGATGCAATTTGAATGCTTGGCCCATGAGTTGGATGGACTTAGGCCCAAAAAGCCCAAAACAATGAATTTGTAGAGAGTGTGTTAGAAAATTGGGCTTTAATGAATTAGATAGCAATCAAAGCATATTCATGCAACCAAAAAATGAAGGTGTATTAGTTTAACTTCAAAGAAAATCATCCTCGGCACAGTCCGAGGAGACCAGTTCTTATATATTTTTCTCAAGTGTGATTACAAGTTCAACTCTTAATTACTACAATGTTTCTCTCTTGATTTCTCGATCCCCTTTCTCATTGCTTCCCTCTTCCTTTATTCTCTCTTTTTTCTTCATCTTTACACTCCACGTGCTAGTCAAATGGTTGGTGTTGATCCTTGTCCCATCAGCACCTTCCTGAAGTCTTTAGATAGCAACTGTAAAGGATGAAAATCACTGTTCAGCCATCTTTTCCTCATTAATGTGGCCAAAAAGTTAGCTGCAGAGCATTCAATGCAGTATTAGTAGTTTCTAAAATCGCGACCTGCAGATTAAGCAATCTAGGTTGGATTATAAACTGTCATGAGGTGGGATTATGGAAACATCTGTGCTAATCAGAAATTTTAGCAAGATAGAGAGGTGTTCATTGTTAGGGATGCCTAGGCATGTGTTTTTGGATTACGAATCTTTTGATATGGTGTGGTGGGTAAAGGTCATAGATTCAAAGATATACCAGTAATTGATTTGTATTTCCCTTTTAAAAAATAAATTTTGTTTTTAATTTTATGATGGGTTCTGGAATTAAAAGAAAATACGAAGAAGAAAAAGTAGATTTCACATGTTTTTTATGTTTTGCAAAGTATGTCATGCTGGAAAATTTTTTGATTTTTGTAACGTGTATTTATTTTGAGGGACCAAATAGGTGATGGATACAGTTGACATAAATTGTTGTGCTAAGAGGTGTTGGATTTGATTGGTTAGATCAAATTGAAAAGTCTTTAGCTTGTTGGTTATATCTAGGAGTATTTAACCCTTTGTGGGAGGAAAAGTGCATAATTTTATTAAATAAATTTAAGGCCTATACTTATCTGAAATGTGGCGATCATGACAGGTTTAGATGCTTCATTTTTGAATTAGTGAAGAGGATTTAACAAGCCATTTGAATATGTAAATCACTATGATAGAAGGAAGCTTCAGAGTAAGTATTTAGGATAATCTGATAGAAAGCTTTCCATCCATACTAAAATAGTGAAATGGCTGTTTACCTAATTGTTATAGAAAAAACATAGCGATTATTTACTTTTTTGTTGATGTGTTGGTTTGATTTTCTTTAAACTTTGTATTACATGTTGATATCGTAACATAAATGTGCATACATATGTAGTTTTAGGTGTGTTTCTCTTTGAATCTGTCATTGAGTTTGTGCACACACTAGATAAGTCTTTGGGTTTGGAACTCTGTAACTGAGTTTAGTATTGTGTTTTGACAATAATCAATTTGATTTTTTTTTTTGTGTGGAAACTGAGCTATGGGTTTGAATTTGTTTAGTGGTAGTCTATGGTTGGTCTGCATTTATGCTTGCTTTCAATCAATTTGATTTTAGAATTATGACTTAGGATCTGATCTGCTTTTGCTTACTTCAAATTAATTTACTTCGAATTAGTTCACTTCGATGTAGTTTACTTTGATAAAGTGCACTTTGAGTTAGTTTGTTTAGGAATAGTTCACTTCAAGTCAGTTTGTTTTTAATCAAGTTATTTCGAATCAATAGCATTGGAATATGAGTTAGACTTAGAAATTGAAAATTAGTCTCTTGAGGATTGTAGTCACTTTAGTTTTTTATCTATCATTGTACTTGCATGGCAACAAAAAGTCTTCTTAAGTGAGGAATTTTGAACTTCTGCAAAATCAAATTTTAATCTATGAATCTAATGATCATTTAATGCTCTCTTCTAAAAGTTATGTTTGGTATTCGTTTGCTATTTTAAATCTACTTTTATTCTTGGAGTTTTAATATCTTATTTTAACTTTATAAATATTTATCTATCTGAAAATATAGTATTTTTTTTGTTTTAATTTGCTTTTATGCTTGGAGTTTTAATATCATTGAATAATTTCTTATTCTTTGACATAGTTGATGTTAAGCTCTTCTGGAATGCATTTAATTGTAGGAAAAGGAAACTGATAGCTGATTATTTCAAGAAACAACAAAGGATCCTTGAAGGTTGTTTGGGTATGCTCTTTTCTAAACACACAACAAATATATGGTTGCTATTTTGAATCAATATTCAGTTTTTTATTGTTTGATTGAAGGAACATGAGAGAGGTTGAAAGTTAATGTTGATTGTAATTTCTCTAGAAGTGAACATGAGCAGAAATGCATTTAGAATATATCAATAAATCGGTTACCTATTTAGCCAAAAAATTTTATTTATGTATTAATATATGAGTCTGGATGCTACAATGGGCCATGAGCTGTACTCACAACCTATCCAAGCATCAACAATAGCAACAATGACAATGACACCAAGGTACTCTAAAGTCTCTATCCCTAACTTGGCTATGTTTTTAAAATACTTTTGCAATCACTTTGGTCCTGCACATCTACTTCTCTATTTGGTAACCAAATTTGGTTTTATTTGTGGAGCTAAATTTCAGTTTCTTTGTTATTTGTATATATCAGTATATATTATATCTTGATGTTGTTTAGTCATTTTATCTTCAATCATAATTGCAAATTGTTCATGAAATCCTTGATTTGAAAGGAATTGTCTTAGAGTGTTTTGTAAGTAGATTTTAATACGGTAGAAACATAAAGTCAAATTTCCATTTTAAATGTTGGTTGCATCAATCTTGATGCTAGGGTTTAAATTGGTGAATGGTCATTGCTTAATACTGCCAAGTAAAACAAATTTGGCACTTAAGTTTTTGCTATGGGGAATTTCAGACTTTGGTCTATGTTATTTAACCTAACTTATGGTTATCTTTTACTATTTCTCACAAATGACATATTTTTCTTTGAATTGATTGGCATTATTAAAACAAAGGCCTTGATAAAAGAAAGTTAGTTGTTGTACATCATGCTGAGTGTCTCACATATTATCAGCATCTTTTGGAACTTCAAGAAAATTGGGAACATGTTAGAAAATTTTCCTTCCTATTTTAGTTTTGCATTTACATACTTTAATATTTACACTCATTTTTAGGCATTGTATTTCATTATCTTCACTTGATTATTTGTTGTCTCAGTGTACTATTCAATCAAAATTCAGAATTTAAGTTTGGCGTAAATGCACTTTTAGTCCCTACATTTTGACTTTTTTCCATTTTAGTCTCTACATTTTATTTTTACCACTTTTAGTCCCTAAATCAATTAATGTGGGACATTTAAGTCCTTGAAGTACCATTCCGTCACCAAACTAACGGGAAAAGCTGACGTGGCTGACAGATCAATAAAATAATGATTTTTTTTACACGTGGATTAATAAAATAACGGGGAAAGCTCATTGGGATCGTGCATGCCCCCTGAAATTCCTCCTGTGATGGCAGTGAGTGGATGAGTCTAGCCGAAGTGATAAACTGGGAGTTTTGGTCATTTGGTTCCAAGCAACCAATATCCGTGGATGGATAGGAATTTGGACATAGGTCACTTCCTCGTTGTTGGTAGTTTTGATGGAGAGGCAGCTCATCAATTGGTTGAAATGGTCCAGAGGGAGTGGGTGGTCGTAGGGAGGGGAGAGTTGCATGGGCATGGGATTGAGGAATGGGTGATGAGGACTCCCCATTGGTGATAGTGAGAGTTGGAGGTCCGGGTCGGTTGGCGTGGGTGTCGTGGAATCCTGGTCAGATGAGGTGGCCATGTGGGTGAATGGTTGAACTCTGTTTTGGGATATATGAAACAGGGAATGAGGTTAATTCAGTTTGAGAGGTAAAAGATGGCAAAGGACATGTACATGCATGGGTGGTACGTGATTCTACTTCTCACCACATCTACGATTCCTGCGACTACATCTACGATTCCTTTTTGTCGACTAACCTTGGCATCGAGAACGGAAAGCTCCCGGCTCTTTGCTCCGAGTTGTTGAAGAAATTGGAAAACTTTGTCACTAGGGATGAGCAATTGAATAAGCAACAATCAGTCTCTACCACCCTTCCACCACATCTTCGCTGCTATCAGGCTCTTTGTCCATGGCTCTTTGTTGTATCCTAATCCTAATCCTTATAATGGTGCAGCTTTTGTCAATTCTGTGTGTATAAAATAAAATAAATTAAAAAAAATGTGTTGTATATACATATACAAATACAAATACATTGGAGTGTTTTTGCTTCATTCATTCCGTGAATAGATATATAGAGAGTTTTTCGTTCGAGACCACTGCATCATCCTCGAGTGATGTATTCATATTTTTAATTCTTATGGTTTTTGCTAAGTTGGGATACTGATATTTATTTTGTTCATTTAACTGCCCATGTATCGTGGAGCTGTGGGATTTTGTTTTCCAAGATGATATGAATGTGCTATAATAATCTTGTTATTTGACAAAACAACTTTAGAAAATATGTGATATGTTAATAGCTACTACAACCTTTTTTAGGTTTGTAAAAACTAAAAACTAAAAACTATAGTTATCCACAAACTAACGGGTTAGTGATACTGATTCCTATAGTGTTTTTGTTATGTTTCCTTCTTTACTGCCATTGCAAAAATTTATATAAATATGATGCTGGTCATTGATGCACTAAAAAGTGTAATTATTGACAATGAATACAAGCGCCATTAAGACCTTAAAAAGAGTTTTTTCTTTTTTGGTTCTACAGACTCTTTTGATTTATTATGAATGTTGACCTGTGGTGATGTTACTACCACAATGCAACTGCCTAAAATACATAATTTAGTTCCCCACCCAAGGAACTGCATACTGTCTTTTGAGTATATTAGACAGAAGATAGCAGCTTGACCTACTTTTTAAATTTTCTGAACATCTTGGGAGGCATGATAGAGTCTGCACAAAGAGTAACCAAATGAGATAGGGGAAAAAATTGTAGAAGCTAGAAAAATAATTGAGAGACGTGAGTTGCACTGAGTATATTATTTTTATCCATGAATTGATGTTTGACATGCACAGAAACTCACGCTGACCATAGGCAAAAAGTGAAACAATGACGTCCCTGATGGATAATTACATGTTTGTATCGCATACTAAACATATGTAGCGGAATATAGACGGATCTACTTCATTCGCAATAGATAACATGCACTATGTAAGTTTCAGAATATAAGAACAAGAGAGTGTAGCTTGGTGCGGTGAAATTAAAAACCAAAGAGAAAAAGTTCTTGAGAGCACTTTCAATCTTCACTCCAATTCCACTTGATGCCCAAGATGTGTGGTCTCTCAATCAGTTCTATGTTTCTAGAGAGAATATGAAAGAGTGTCTCTCTTCCTTGTGTCATTACTATGAACATACAAACCATTTCATTCTATATAAAATTCTGTATATTTCTCTTCACATAACTGATTATCTAATTGGGCTAGCCTTTTGAGCCTTCCCAATTGGGCTTTAGTGTGTGGCTTGGAGTGGGACCAAAAGGGAACAAATAAAACACTAGCTCCAATGGGCATTGGGCTTTTCTGTCAACTCTTGACAAGTCCAAAGTTACCATTAATTATATTTAATACCACTATATAAATATAATTGCACTCTAGGCCTTATTAATAAATTATATCCCAAGACTTTATTATACATGCAACTCCTTCATAAAATATTCGTAGTAATACAAAGTCATGTATATAGACTGCCACTTTGTAAATTACTACATCTTAATCCTTGAGTATCCGGTTTAATCCATTTAAGTTATTCATCATATATTTATGAAATCCAATTTTATAAATATATACTTTAGTCTTACTAAAGTGGTTAAGCCTAACTCTCTGAATAACTGAACCCATTAACTTATCTCAAGGGAATATTTTATATCTCCGTTAAGAGACTATGAATTCTGTTTTGAGAATATATGTTTCATCAACACTAAATGTGGCTGCCCAACATACTGAGGTTTTGACCGTTACTCTAGATCTCATTCCTGATATATCAAAGCAACCTACATTTCATGATCAGGTCCATTATTCTCTCAGAATTAAGAGTTCTTGTGAATACAAGTCGTGAGATTTATTATTCAATTGATAGTCGTTAGGAGAATAATAAATCTCACAGCGGTGCAGTTCAATATGTCTTAACTTTTAAAACATATCAACATATCAACTAGAAGTCACCACTTCCATGATCAAGAAAAATCATCGTAGTTAATATGTTATAGTCTTCGCAGATGAAATGCCCAATTCCATCACCGACTACGAACCAAAATTCTGAGTTTACAAAGAACTTGTGATCTATATCTTCTGTGACTAAATCACATAAATAACATACTATGCATCTTATTAACTATTTGATAATGTCCGAATATTCATGTTACCATTATTTTAGATAATAACATAACAACTTTATTAATCATAATATTAAGTCATACATCATTTAACACATAATGTCATACATAATATCATACATGGCATATTACAATAGGATTTAAGGGCACTTATCCCAATAGTCCCAAGTGCCAACTACAAACATTCTCATAAACATAACTAGCTAAGCAATTTTAGAACCCACACATGTCTTGGTGCCAGCTGTCCACGTACAACCCAGGCATGTACATGTCCTTTGCCACCTTTTACCTCTCAAACCGAATTAACCTCATCCCCTGTTTCATATATCCCAAAACAGAGTTCAACCGTTCACCCACGCAAACCGACCCGGACCTCCAACTCTCACTATCACCAATGGGGAGTCCTCATCACCCATCCCTCAATCCCATGCCCATGCAACTCTCCCCTCCCCACGACCACCCACTCCCTCTGGACCATCTCAACCAATTGATGAGCTGCCTCTCCATCAAAACTACCAATAACGAGGAAGTGACCTATGTCCGAATTCCTATCCATCCATGGACATTGGTTGCTTGGAACCAAATGACCAAAACTCCCAGTTTACCACTTCGGCTGGACTCATCCACTCACTGTTGTCACAGGAGGAATTTCAGGGGACATGCACGAGCCCTACGAGCTTTCTCTGTTATTTTATTGATCCATGTGTAAAAAAAATTGTTATTTTATTGATCCGTCAGCCACGTCAGCTTTCCCCGTTAGTTTGGTGACAGAATGGTGCTTCAAGGACTTAAATGTCCCATGTTAATTGGTTTAGGGACTAAAAGTGGTAAAAATAAAATGTAGGGACTAAAATGGAAAAAAAAAAGTCAAAATGTAAGGACTAAAAGTGCATTTACACCTTTAAGTTTTAGGGCCATCAAAGCTGTTGGCATGGAAGGAACATATATTTTAATCCTTCATATGTAAGCCTTGAACTCATTTCTAAATATTACATCTACGCTGACATATTTATCTTTAATATTCTTGTAGGACCTTTATGCACTCCTTTCTCACCACCACATTCATTTTCTTCTTATGCAATCCTTACAGCAACTTTCTGTTTGTTTTGTTGAAGGATTCATTAAGATGCTTCTTTATTTTTTTATTTTCCCCCCATCTTAGAGTTATGTGCAAGTGCAGTTCATGTGGATCAAAGAAGTATACACCTAGAAGATCAAATTATACTTGAATTGTTATTAGGAATTTTCATTTTCTAGGTTTTGTTATGTCAGTTCGTTTAGACCCCTGTAAACTAGATTGTTTAACCTAATTAATTAAACAAGTGAATACTTAGGTTTATTATTCAGATCTAGGCTAAAACAATAACAATCATATCAAATAAAGCAGCGGAAAAATAAATAACACAACGATATGATGACCTAGGAAAACCAAACCGGTAAAAAACCTGGGGAGGATTTAACCTAGCTATCCTCAAGGTAAAATAGCAAATCCACTAGAAAGAATTGAAGTTTACACAATAGCGACTTAGACCACTAACATCCTATTGCTACCCAAGTGTAGGAAACTTACTACCATGACCCCATAATAGCTCCGAGATCCACGGACTCCTTCTTTCTTTAATCTTTGCAAAACACAAACACCACCGTTTGTGACTTTGAGACTCCACTCAAAGGTTTAGCAACACAAACTCTCCTGTTTGTGACTCCAAGACCACCCTTGAAGGTTTAGATCATCAGCTCCTTTGATGATTAGAGAAGGCAGCAACTTCAACAATACCGGATCTTGAGATTCTTTAAAGAACAACACCGGTAGAAGTAATAAGAGAGGTTTTAGGAACAAAACCCTAAATACAAAAGAGACACACTCTTTTCTCTCTAAAAAGCCTTGTAAAAAACGTGCTTAGGGTTTCCTTTATATAGTGGGAGAAGTAGATCTGAAACCCTAATCCTTAATGGGCTAGAACTGCTGTTTGGGCCAACTTAAAATTCTGCAGATACGATTCTCGATCGATCGAGCCTGTTTTTCGATCGATCGAACCAGGCAGATTCTGAAATCTTCTTTCTGCAGCTTACATGTTCTTGTGTGCTCACGATTTGCCAATTGTTCTAAACTTTTAGAACCTAACAATCTCCCCCTTTGGCAATTCATGACAAAACTTTCATACAAAATGAAATGTTAAAATACAAGAACAACCCAATACAATAAAATGCCCAATTACATCACAAATCCCAATCTAAGACTCTTAACCTAGAAGTTGCCAAGAAGAGGTAGAAGGTCTTGATCAGAATGCACCTGTCTTTCCTGAAACTCTAAACAAACACATCACCGCATGTGTGGAAAGAAAGACATATAAACAAGATGAAGCACAATATAAAAACAAAAGTAAACTAACTCTCCCCCTAAGTTAGATACATCAAAAAGTTTTTATATTCTCCCCTTTTCAAAAACAATTTTCTCCCCCTAAACAAGACAATCAGGATTCCCACATTTCATCTATTTCTCCCCCTTTTTGTCACGTATTGACAAATACAACTCAAACAAAGAGTAAACATGAGAGAAAAAAAACAAGGGAACATAAAACAGATTAGCTCTATAGAAAAAAGAGATAACTCCCCCTATAAAGAGCAACAACTCCCCTATGAACAACAAAGGTTAAAAAAAACTTTTCTCCCCCTATAAAAATAGGAAAAACAAAACAAGTTTTGGGAAAAATAGTTTTGGGGAAAATTTAGGAGGTGGGGATAAATAAAAAACACACAAACCAAAAAAAATAAAGTTGAGGATACACATGAAGAAAAATATTCTCTCTTTCAATAAATGCAAACTGGACACTATGTGACCCATAAATAGTTGCATGAGTAGAGAAAATATTTGCACATTATTATCCATCATATCTCTTAAGAAAAATATTTTCTGCAATTCACACATCAAGAAAAATAGCATATACTAAACTGTACAAAGGACTCAAAAATTAATCAATAATTTTCTAATTCAAGTTGAGTACCCAATTTAGCAAAGTGTATGCATGTTATGTGTGAAAACAATGAGAGATATGACTGCAAAACTGCAAGATGGATACAGAAAAACAATGCAACTCATGTGAATCATAACCATAAATGATGCAAGAAAAAAAATTTGGTCAAAAACTCTAAAAACTGAAAATTTTTCAGTTTCGATCGATCGAGTATCGATCGAATACCAATCGAGTCAGACAGAATCAAACCAAAAATTTTAATCGCAATTTCGATCGGTCGAGAGACAGATTCGATCGATCGAAAATCTGGAAAAATTAAAATTTTGAAAAACAGTGCAATTTTATGCAGAATCTCCTCAAAGCACAATATTTCATGAATGAAATGCATGAGTATGAGACTAAAAGTTTTTCAAAAATACATAAATACAGCCCAGATCTTCCAAAATTAAGATTTTCAATCAATTTGTCCTTAAAACGCAAATTTTGCATCAAAATCAAGGAACATATAATCTCGGATGGCCACAACAAGATCACACACAATATAATGTACCAAGTTTAGCAAAGAGTAACTTGTGTAGTGTGTGCAACTAGCAAAAGCTTGAGAAACATGTGAGGTGATATGTGAATAGAAAGCAATCACAAAGTCTACAAAATTCATCACATAGAATTTGAAAGAGACTATCACCTAAAGAGTTACATCATATAACTCTCACATCTCCTAGAATAAAAGCTTGCAATCATGTAAGTTTCTTAAATTTGCCTCATAATATACACACCAATTTTAATTAATTTGAATTCATTATAGCCCAATAATGTACACACCAATTTTAGTATTTAAACCGAGGCTACACCTTATGTTCTTTTTGTGCATGTGCTACACTTTCTCGAGCACAAAATCTTACGATATGCACTAAGGTGTTCATGATTGGCTAGTAAACAGTGGCGAGATGGTTATTTATGCCTTTTTCAATAAGTTTAAGTCCAACAATCAAAGGCATGTGACTTCAAGATCAAGACAAAGTGATCAAAAATTATAAACATCTTCCCACACAACATGCACTACAAAGACTTCAGCTAGTAAAGTGCAATAAATAAGCTCATCCAAGCTAAACAAAGTACATAAACATGTTATGTAAAGATAATATGGCCAACCTTGATTACAAATCCATGATATGTAATACAAAACACATAAAAATCTTTTTGGTTTTAAAAAAATTTATGACCAAAAACAAAAAGCACACATTATTCTAAATGAACAAAAATGCAAATGCAATGCATGACAGTGCTTAACTAAGCTATAGAGGGTACACCAACAAGAAATATCAATTTCTTAATTAAACCTTGAGTACATGTACAAAATAGTACATACTCAAACAAAATAAAAAATAGCTTAGGACTTATGGAACACATGCTATTCAAGTTTCTCCACAATGTCAAGCATGTTCTAAATCAAGAGATATATCATAACTCATGTAATCCTCAAAACAAATAAAACTAGACACAAAATAAAATATTTTTGTCTTTTTGAAATTTTTCAATGTTTTTGGATTTTTTTTTAAATAACCAAAAAAAAACAAAACAACCAAAAACAGAAACAAAATATGTCCACAAATAATTGAAAGAATTAAATCAGGGACAAGTCAACAACACTTACCTTAGAGAATCTTTTCTCACCCATATAGCACGAGTCTTCGGCTTTGTAGGTGAAAATCCATGAGAAGCAGTGTATTTGAGGAATTACACCAATCTTTTGAGAAAGACTAAAATCCTGCAAATTCCTTTCACAAGCCAACAAGCTCAAATTTTTCAAAAGAATATGAAACAATTTATTTGGACTTATGGCAGGAGAAATATCATCACATATCCTAGATTGAAATACAGAATTTTTAAATTTCAATTTGTGACAATTAGGACGAATGTGACCAGAGACACCACAAAAGTGACAAACAGGAACAAACTTAGGAACATCAGTATTCCTAACAGCAAATCTAGTCTCAGATTTTGGTTTTTGCCTCAACAAAGAACAATTTGGTCTAATATGACCAACAACACCACAAAGGTGACAAGTAGGCACAAAAACAGATTTTTTATACTCTCTAACAGTAGGTTTAGACTTAGGTTTAGAAACTTCAGCGTTAACATCAGAACTTTTACCTTTGTCTAACCTAGCAAAATAAGCCTTTTCTTTATTATTCCTCTTGAAAGGAGGGATATAAACATTTTCAGCTTTAGGCTTAAGAGAAACAGAAACACTTCTGTTATCATCAGCAGGCTTGGTATTAGTCAAATTTTCAATTTTAGCCTTAGATTCAACTAACTCTTGTTCCAAGCTTTTCATCTTCTCATCTTGAGAGGAAATTTGATTTCTCAAAAATTCATTCTTTTTATTAGATTCATCTAATCTAACAATCAATTCCTCTTTTTCAAGATTAGCCAATTTTAACTATTCCTTAAATTTCTTAGCAATTTTCAAAGACTTAGATAATTCTTTACGAAGAGTTTCAAAGGCATCAATAAAATCAACAGAAACAACAGTGTCCTTTTTATTCAAATCATCACAAACATGAGCAGAAAGACACTTCAAATTATCCATGATAACAGGGATCAAGGATCAACTCTTAGATCAAAAGATCTAACACAAAAGAGCTACCCGCTCTGATACCACTTGTCAGTTCGTTTAGACCCCTGTAAACTAGATTGTTTAATCTAATTAATTAACCAAGTGAATACTTAGGTTTATTATTCAGATCTAGGTTAAAACAATAACAATCATATCAAATAAAGCAGCGGAAAAATAAATAACACAACGATATGATGACCCAGGAAAACCAAACCGGTAAAAAACCTGGGGAGGATTTAACCTAGCTATCCTCAAGGTAAAATAGCAAATCCACTAGAAAGAATTGAAGTTTACACAATAGCGACTTAGACCACTAACATCCTATTGCTACCCAAGTGTAGGAAACTTACTACCATGACCCCATGATAGCTCCGAGATCCACGGACTCCTTCTTTCTTTAATCTTTGCAAAACACAAACACCACCGTTTGTGACTTTGAGACTCCACTCAAAGGTTTAGCAACACAAACTCTCCTGTTTGTGACTCCAAGACCACCCTTGAAGGTTTAGATCATCAGCTCCTTTGATGATTAGAGAAGGCAGCAACTTCAACAATACCGGATCTTGAGATTCTTCAAAGAACAACACCGGTAGAAGTAATAAGAGAGGTTTTAGGAACAAAACCCTAAATACAAAAGAGACACACTCTTTTCTCTCTAAAAAGCCTTGTAAAAAACGTGCTTAGGGTTTCCTTTATATAGTGGGAGAAGTAGATCTGAAACCCTAATCCTTAATGGGCTAGAACTGCTGTTTGGGCCAACTTAAAATTCTGCAGATATGATTCTCGATCGATCGAGCCTGTTTTTCGATCGATCGAACCAGGCAGATTCTGAAATCTTCTTTCTGCAGCTTACATGTTCTTGTGTGCTCACGATTTGCCAATTGTTCTAAACTTTTAGAACCTAACATGTTACTTTTTTATTTTTCAATTAGGTGGCACTCTCCATATCTATGTAAAGAGGTCAGTATTTTCTTTTAAGCCTTTGTGTTTTTGGTAATCTTTACACCAACCTGGACAATTCCATTAAGACAAAGAAACCAATGATGTTTCATAGTTATCAGAAGGACAAGATCACAAGGACTCATGTTGAAGGTTGAGCAAGCTTGGATTATAGCTGTTGACTCAGGCAAAGAGGCAGAGTATCAGAATAGAGCAATGGAAGAATTGTAGCTGTGATTGTATAAACGACAATGTTTATATTTAAAACAACTACACTACCTGTACTTTAGGATTAGTTTAATTCATAGCTATTATTTATATACACGTGTATTAATCTGATTGGTTGTAGAGGCTAGATCTGTATATTGTGGAGTTAGTAAGAAGTTAGTTACTCTCAGATTTTATATAAATACTTGATGTACTTTAATTTTCTTTCAATGCAATATAAAAATCTCTCATCAAATTCTCATAATAGTAACTTTGTTGTCTCAAATGACATAGTGCCTCAATGAAAGAGCTAGCAAGATGCTCTAAAATATTGGCACCTGAAAAGCTCAAAATTCCATTTTTGAAAATTTTGAGTCCAACCTTAGGAATAAACTCTAGCAGCCATGGTATGACTCTACCGTGCAGGCTAACCCTATCCTCTAAGAACTTTCCCGTGCATCGCACGGGTTTACTACTCTCTTTTATTTTTGTCTTTATATAATTAAATTTGCCATCATTTTGATCTTGAGTCTTGACCCTTATGAACAATTCATACGCAGCTAATGAATTGCACTACTAGTTTAAAAAATAACATTTTCTGAAATTGAGAAATTGTTTGGAACCAAAATAATAGTCACTTTAAAATTATGAAGACTAAAATAAAAATTGTAAAAACTTAAACAACCAAGTTAAAAATCAAGTGATTCTAAAAAATAAAAAAGCCAACATTTAAGAATCAGAAATGTGGTTTTGCCTAACTCCTTTTTAATATTTGAGGAACATGTTCACAAGCAAAATAAATAAATGAAATTTATTACTACTATTTTTATTTAATCAAGAAATTAAGTGCCTGAGTTTTCTCCACATTGCAACACATAATTCCCATGATATCTAATATGAAAGTTTCCTTTCTTGCTTTACTGCAGGTTGACCTGGAGATTTTGAATGTTGAAAAGAATAATCACTACAACAAAAGTGGACTATGGTGATGAAACATTTCATCACAATACGTCTTTATTTCGTCACCGAATACATATGGTAACGAAATAGTGACGAAACATCATTCGTCACCTAAGCTTTGTCACAGAATGTATTAGTGACAAAAATGTTTTGTCACCAATAAAAAAATGATAGGTGACGAAAAAAATTTCGTCACCTAATATTTTCATCTCTAAACCTTATTTTTAGTGACGGAATATTTCATCACCAAATGTATTTTTTTTACAATTTCAATAGATTAGGTGACGAAGTTTTGCATCACCGATTGTTTTTTTTTTTTTTTTCAATAGATCAGGTGACGAATTATTTTGTCACCAATTTCTGCTTATAGTCAGATATGGCGACGAAAATTATCGTCACCAATTTTATTTTTTATTAATATTCTTTACATCTACTTGCCATTACATTAACCTGTTCATTTCTAACCAAATCCATAAAAAAAAAAAAATCCTTTCATTTCTAAGCAAATCCATTAAAAAAACATCCATACAATCTAAAAATGCAATAAAGATGTTCACAAAGCATTTACAACTATTTATATACAAATGATGTCTTAGCTTCCAAATTTTACAAAAAATTACTTGAGTTCAAGTAGTCCCACAAAAGCTATCTTTTTGCCACCAATCTGATATCTGCACAATTATAAAGGAAAATACATCAATAACAAACTAAACTGCAAACCAATATCCCTGATAAGATGTACTACAACAACACAAAAAAAAAGATTATTATTAGTAAGACAATGCAGAAAATGTCCACAGAATACCCAATAACAAACTAGACAAAATATTCATAATGCAACATCATATGAAGCCAAACTATCAAAGAAAGAAGACCCACGACATTCTCATCAAATAAAAACCAAACCACCTTATAAACATGGGGAAATCATAAAGAATGCAGAAAAATCCCAATTTAAAACAAAACAAATATAGTGAAATCCAAAACAAAAACCTAGCCATTCTCATAAACACAAACCCAACCACCACAACGAATAAAAAATCTAGCCAACACTATTAAAAAAAAAAAACTAGCCACCACCGTTAAACAAAAACCACAGACACCACCATAAACGAAAAACTCACCACCACTATTAAACAAAAGACACAGCCACCACCATTAACACAAAAACTCAGCCACTACCATAAACAAAAAACCTAGCCATCACAATAAACAAAAAACTTAGCCACCACCATAAACAAAAACCCACCACCACTATTAAACAAAAAACACAACCACCACCATTAACACAAAAACCTAGCCACTACCATAAATAAAACACTCAACCACCACCATTAAACAAAAAGCACAGCCACCCCTATTAACACAAAAACCCAGCTACTACCATAAAAAAAAAAATCTCACCACCACCATTAAACAAAAAACACAGCCACCACCATTAACACAAAAACTCAGCCACTGCCATAAACAAAAAACCCAACAATCACAATAATCAAAAAACTCACCACCAACATTAAACAGAAAACTTAGCCGCCACCATAAACAAAAAAACCCTCCACCATCAGTAAACAAAAAGCACAGTCACCACCATTAACACAAAAACACAGTCACTACCATAAACAAAAAACCCAACCATTACAATAAACAAATAACCCACCACCAATATTAAACAAAAAACCCAACCACCACCATAAACACAAAAACCCAACCACACAATAAACAAAAAATCCAACCACCATCATTAACACAAACCCACCACCACCATTAAACAAAAAAATCCAACTACCACCGCAAACAAAAAACCCACCACCACCATTAAACAAAAAACACAATTACAGCACAATTGTTCTACGGTACCCTCATACATATAAGAGGTTACTATAGCACAATTGTAAAACATTTTACAATTGAGAGACCATGCAATGCTTGTTTTTGTGTTTTTATGCTAAAATATAGCAACATATACCATATACAAGCCCCAATAGTAATGCTCTTAGGCAGGAAAATAAAAAACTAACCAAGGTGTGTTCCAGTTTGTAGATGAGCTCCCCCTGCTGCCACAAACGTCACTGTCACCCTTGCTCCTCAAATATTGTATGATGCAATCCATCTTCTGCTCCAGCCTGAAGTTTGCATCCTGGAGCTCTTCTACTCGACCCTCAAGTTGCTGAGTATACTAAGTTGAGAAAGATGAGGCAAGAGTCCTAAGAGATGAGGAAGGCCTCATGCGAAGTTCCCATATATAGCTAGATCTCGGCTTAAGAACCATCATAGATATTTCCTCTTCGGTCAAAGGTTGTGCTTCAGGAGTACTACAATGCTCATCTTGTACTCTTAACATCTTTTGCTGTCATTTCAAATAATCAAAACCATCAGAAAAACATATGTTCTAGCTTTGTAAATATATATAGAATAAAAATACATATATTCTAGTTTTGCAAACTCAAGGCATGTACTGATATACATACATATGTAAGTTCGCGATCAGGGTGTACCCACTGTTTTGTCTATGAATTGTAGTGGGTATTATAGTAGAATTGTGCCAGCTTAGGAATATGACCTCCATTTTTCCATCTCTGATTAGTTTGCTTTCCAATGTTAGAAGACAAGTTAATTAATTACAACAAGTAATATACTAAGCTTTTGAAAAATTGAAATAACACACCACCTCATCCACCTTAACTGCAAGTGACTTGTTTCCACATCTATGAATGTGTTTGTCAATCATTCCCTCTTTATTTCTGTTTTTTGCATTTCTTTCGGAGACTTTTTATAAAGAATAAAGACCAAGAAAATATTAGAGTTTTGACTTAAGTTATAAATATAGATTACAATATAAATCTACTCCACCTTCCAAATAAGTATTAATCCAACAAATTTGATAGAACAAATAATCTAGTAGACATGACACCATAATAAGATCTACATAAAACATTTATTCAATGCATATATAGGTAGGTATTATCTAGGTGAAAGGTGAGAACATACTTCACTTGTAATTGAAGTTTTCAAAGTATTAATTACCAGCCAATCTTTGTCACTCCACTTTCAATCAATTAGTTCAATCCATTTTTCTCGTGTGACATTTTTTGGTGGGTGGTTTCTTGCATATGTGCTTCCTTTATCCTTTACAAGTTTTTTATATTTTGCAAACAACCTGTTGTAGTGGCTGCTCAATAATCCACCACATTTTGTATTTAGAGATTTGTTCACAAGTACAGATTCTCCTTGTATATCAAATTGATCCTGCAAAGTGAGGTATGTATAAAGAAAATATTATGCCTTGAATTCAATATGCTTAGTGATGACATCAACAACACACTCTAAAATACGGCATAAAGTATAAACCAATGTAATGAAAACAACAAAATCAAGCACATGGACAATTATAAACATTTAAAGTACCGTCACATTTTGAATGATTGCCTTTTTTTCACCACTACCAACATTCTTCCAATTATAAGCATTCATAGTGGACAAGTTCATACGCACTTGTACACCAATTTGGCTAGCAAACTTCCTTGTATGTTCACCAACAGGAGCACAAAACTCTGGGGCAATGCGGACCGGTAGCTTCCCATGTTTCTCAACAAGTCCTCGTACCCCTAATCCACGCGTCATGCCATGGGCATGTCTACTAGTCGATGCTATCAAGACATAATATAAATTAAATCAACAAGTGAACCAAATATAGTGTGATTACGAAATCAAGTAATGGAACTTAAATATCTCACCATCCGTGGTATACGGTGTGCCCATTTATTATTAGCATAATGATGTGTTTAGATGGTAGATTTGGGAATATAAATTTGGATTTGGGAAATTAAAATCGAAATACCTTGTTTGGATAGTTTATAGAAAGTCAAAATTTTGAATTTGACAAATTCACCTATACAAAATGCTTAAATATTTATGAATTTGGAATTAAAGCATTTTATATCCATCACTTTAAAATTCAAATTCAAATACAAGTTCAAGTATCCAAACACAACCTTAATTTTCTTTTAGAAAGTTGGATTTTTTAAATAGATCTAACAAAATTAAAATGGGAAACAAGGGCACCTTTTTTTTTTTTTTTTTTGAGAAGAAGAACCAAGGGCACTTAGTAATGTGTTATAAAAGGGCATTTGGTCCTGTAGTAATATTTAATATTATCTTTTGTAGGACTATAAGTATGCTCTTAATGGCGATGGAATGCCAAAGAATAGAATGCCAAAACATTGGAGAGGAGAGAAGGGTTTATATTGTGCTAAATTGTCAAGGAGAGGACTCTTCTGAGTATCAATGGATGCCAAGGCCATTGCCAATGACATCAACAAGGTCATAACTAGCACCAAAAAAAAAAAAAAAAAAAAAAAGAGTTCAATTCATCCCAAGGATACAACTAATGATTTTTTTCCCCTGATTTCTCCTATTTCTATTTGAGAGTACTTTACATTTATTTTGTGATAATGATAATAAGATTTGAATGCATGACGCCTATTTTATGATGATTGTTTTTATTATTAAGCTAAGACATTGATTAAATTTGTTTTAATAGCGGAATTGAGCTCATATCTTTTATTCAGTAACAACAAATTTTAACAGACTTATAAATAAATAAATAAAACAAATTTTAACAGTATTTGAGCTTATTGCAACGTACATACAGAGAGTACACTCCATTTAAATATTGGAGTAAAGTTTCCATTTTATGAAAGACTTGTCGGATAAACAACTAAATTCATCTTTAGTTCTTTATGATGGAAATACAATCTGTGATAATTCTTCAATATGAAGTAAGACTCAAAGAACAATATCAATACATAACACAGAGAGAGAGAGAGAGAGAGAGAGAGAGAGAGAGATTTTGGTTAATCTTTGCTTGATTAACAATAGGAACACTATGCCAGTATTTATAAAATAAAACCATCTTAACAGAATAATTACAATTCATGAAAATAATTTATACTTCTTCCTATAATAATTTTTTAATAGTTAACTCACTATATACTAATGTGTTTGATTGTAGTTTCATGTGTTGACCAAAGAATTGGTGCATCGAGGAAAGTCTTTGTTGAATTATCTCCCAACTTGATAATTATCTATTAAGAAATTATTTATTAATTACAATTCAATAACACTATTAATTATAATTTTCTAAAATATGGAATTGATCTGTGAAAGGTGGGATTAGTCGAGATGAACAACAGGATTAGAGTAACTAACATTCCCGCCTTCTGCAACTAATTTATAACTGAGCAATACGATACCGGTTTGCTACTAATGAATGACCGTTGCTTCATTTAAACAAAACGGTGAAGCTTCCTCTAATGAAACAGTGCGTTTTGCTTTGTTAAGCTAATACTTTCCTCTCAAAAAAGAAGAAGAAGCTAACACTTTGTTTTATACGCATGGTGTCATTTTGCTTGTCTTCAACACTTTACCCGCCACATATTTATTGGGAAAAAATTCTCAACAGAAAATAACCGTGCATATGTTATGATAGTTGTGGCATTTCTATTTTGTGATTTTATTTATTTTTGTTTGGTGGAGGAAATTCTATTTTTTGATAGTAAGCATGCGTAATTGCATATCAATGGTCTTATAAAAAGTTAAAAACTAATTAATCGCATAATTGTGAATTTTTTATTTTAAATAAAGCGACTTTGAGAGAGAGTTTGCCGTTGCCCACTTCAATTATGTTTTCTCGCCGAAAGCAGAGTCGGAAAATTTTGCACTTCATCAGATTGAGGTTGGTCTGTATAGACTATAGTGTACTCTTTTACATCGTACTTTCAGATATTTTACACTTTATAGATGGTCAAGCTTGTGTGTCTATATATATATATATATATATATATATATATATATATTTTCTTTTTCTTTTTCTTTTTTGCTTGATCTAGAGTCAAACTAGATAGATATAAACCATATAGCAAAAGGTGAAAGGTGAAACGAGGAGAAGGTATCCATTTGATATGATACGATCATATAATGTAGGACTCAAGTTGTATCATGCATGTCAGGAAAAGAAGAATGAAGCATTTAAGGCTAATGTTCCTTTGCCCAACAAAAATAAGTGAACTAGTGAAGGAAAAAAAAGGTTTGATATAATAAAAAATTAACGTGTTTGTGTCCAGGACGGACTTAGGATTTCGAATTAGGGGCTGAAGTATAAGAAAAAAAAAAAAATCAAATAGATATCTATATAGTATTAGCAAACTATCAACTAAAATAAATATATAAAATTATTGTTTCTTGATACATTAAGATGCAATTATTTATCAACAACGAAAAAAACACAAAATAATATTGTTTCTTATGAGTATCAACTATTGCAAAAAAAATTTATCTTCACAAACCAAAAATTACTTTTGCTATTTTAATATAACATTTGAAATGTCTCATACTATAGTGTTTTGGAATTTGGTGTTCTAAATACTAAATATTTAGCATTTAAAACACCTAATACTAATACTCTAATAAAGAGCTAACTAGGATTTTTTAATTTTTAATTTTAGAGTCTTTTTTTTTTTTTTAAGTTTTTTAGTTGAGTAGTTGCTAGTTTGACTAGGTTAATTAAAAGGGAGGCGGTTTAAGTTTTTAAGAGAGAAATGCACAACTCTAGAAAAAAAAAAAATATATATATATATATATATATATAAAATCAATAAAAAAAAATTTCTTTTTTTCTTTTGGCTGGGAGGGCCCAAAGTTTTTTTTTTTTTTTTTTTTTTTTTTTTTTTTTTTTTTAAGGCCGGTCCCTCTTGGGTCCATCCTGGTTTGTGTCTATCTATATAATTAAGAAAACAGTAGATATTGTTTCTATTTTTTTAAAAAAATTGCTTCAATTTGGTATAATCTCTTAACAATTAAACAGACAGTCATTTGGAACAACTTTGACTTTTAAATTAAACTTTTATTATGATATAATAATATAATATAGTATGATATGCTTAACCAAGATAACAACACAGCTACCCCTAACAAACCACCTACCCCATCCTTTAGGCTCCGTTCGTTTGGAGTAAAAACAGGGAGGATGGAAAACAAAGAGAGGAAAATAGGATATAAAGTACTGTTTTTCACTGTTCGTTTGGGGAAGAAAAATAGGAAGGATGGAAAACTGGAGGGAAAATTTTCTCTCCGGGCCCACTTTTTTTTTTCCTTCCAAATCAGAAGGAAAATCTGGAGAGAAAAGTTCTTTAGTAGCACTTTTACAAAAATGCTCTCTTCCCACTTATTTTTTTTTTCAACTTTCTCCTTTTTTTTTTTTCAATTTTCTCCTTTTTTTTTTTTTCTTTTTCTTAACGTTGCCTGAACATTTTTTTTTTCTGTTCAACATTTTCAGTAACGTTGTGTTTTTTTGTTTTTTGTTTTATGTTTTTTTATTCTTTTCAACGTTACTGAAGAGTAACGTAGCTGTGTTTTTTTTTTTTTTTTTTTTCCTTTTCAACGTTATTGAACAGTAATGTTGTTTTATTTTATTTTTTCTTTTCAACGTTAGTGAGAACTTTTTTTTTTTCTTTTCAACATTACTGAGTTTTCAACGTGACCTAAACTAATTTTTTCATTATAATAATATAAATTTATATATATGATGTGATAAATTTTGTATTATTTAATGATTAGAAATAAATCTATTTCTTACATATTATGTAACAAGAGTATAATAGTTAATTTATATAAATTACATTTTCTATCCTTTCCTTTTTCTCTCCAACCGAACACATGAGTTTTCCATCCTCCCATTTTTCCACTTCTCCAACCGAACGGACCCTTAGAGTGTAGACACTGGCGTAGGGAGGAGTGGCATGGCTATATATATATATATATATATATATATATATTCTATTGATCCTCCTGAAAAAAAAAATTGTCTTCACCATTAACCAGAGAATTGATATAACAAAGATTAACATATAAAAAGTAAAAAGATAAAAGGAAACGCTAGAATAAATAGAATTTTGTATTAGATACACCCAATTACCCAAGTTTAACCCTTTTTTATTTTTATTTTTTTTATTTTTATTTTTATACATGATAGAAATTCTACTTTAACCTAATTTTAAGTATATATATATATATATATATATATGTAAAGTTCTCTCCTGAAAGCTTGAACCCCGACTCTTCCCTCCCCCCAACTCTACAAGTAAATGATCATCACACCAATGGTGCAAGCTGGTTAACCTCTTAGTGACTATTACATAATATAACAATAACTATTATGAATAATTAGTTTTATTATCAGATACTTTACTAGTTGAGCTAACTGGAACTCACTGTAATTAGTTTTGCCTAATAATGAATATGCAAGTATATACATTGCTATATTGCATATAATCTAGATTAATTCTACGGTCAGATGTGCTAGATTTGTATATGATTCATGTTATTGCCTTCTTCAACGAGGAGAAAGTATCGTTTGTAATGCATACCAAATTAGCAATGTAACAACTAACCTAAAGATTGAGTATCCTAGGAAGTAGGCTCAATTCAAAACCAAAAGATTCAAATTACGACACTAGTTAATAAACTCATAATTATGAGGTGTTTGAGACTGATTAAAAATATTTTGAGTTAGCTAGTTATCTATTTATGAAAAAGTGAATGCAGTAAGTTTAGAAATCAAAATGAAAAATTAATAGAACAATTCTTTTTTTACAAATTGTGAGAATAGACCTATTATACTATTTATAACTCTCTCTCTCTCTCTCTCTCTCTCTCTCTCTCTCTCTATTTTGGAATATTATACATAACTATCTCGAATGTTTAATCTGTCAAAAAACTGAGAAGTACGATTTTATTAACTAGTACCATGATTAGAAGGTTTTTGTTTGCACTCACTGGTTTCTAGCTCAAGAGCTAGCCCACTGTTTTCTTTTTCCATGCATGAGCAAAGCTTAATTATATATTGTTTTGGTAAGTATAAGTTAAGTCCAGTCAGTCCTTCCTTAACGAGAGAGCCAATAAATTAAATTAGAGTTGTTGCATAGTTTGCATGTAGTCTCTGGGATAGCATACATGCACGGATATATATCATGATTTACAGTTCTGGAAATCAAAATCAAAGAGAATCAGAGACAGAATTGTACATATTGTCATTAATGAGATAAGTTTTGATTTATTTATAAAATCAAACGTGAAAAGAATATCCATCACTACACTTTGGAAGTACTTGGAAAATTAAAGCAAAAGTAAAAATCATATGCATTTGACCTTGTGATCGAATTGTTGAATTTCTGATTACCATGGAAACAAAAGTATTGATCGTAGGAGCTGGGCCTTCTGGTCTTGCAACTTCAGTATGCTTAACTCGCTACTTGATCC
Organism: Lithocarpus polystachyus; assembly: GCA_033629205.1. Lineage (NCBI taxonomy): Eukaryota > Viridiplantae > Streptophyta > Magnoliopsida > Fagales > Fagaceae > Lithocarpus > Lithocarpus polystachyus. The sequence goes on along the minus strand of CM066163.1, from coordinate 6,688,480 downwards.
CGCATTTGATCCTTGAAAGAGAAGATTGTTATGCTTCTCTTTGGAAGAAAAGAATCAATGATCGATTAGGTCTCCATTTAGCAAAAGAATTTTGTTTCTTGCCACATAAGCCTCTCCCTCCTGATGCACGTACCTTCATGCCCAAAGATTTTTTTCTTAAATATGTGGATGATTATGTCTCACAATTTAATATAAATCCTCTCTACCATCGTAGTGTCCAATCGGCTTCATTGGTGAGAATAATGAGGGTTATATTCCTGATATTAAAGGGGTTGTCAAACTTTCCAGGGGAGATTCTCCATTCCAACCATTACAAATCAGGTTTGAGATATAAATCTAAGGATGTTTTGGTAATTGGCTGTGGTAATTCTGAAATGGAAATTGCCTATGACCTTAAAGACGATGGAGCTCACACTTCAATTGTTATTAGAAGTCCAGTAAGATTCTCTCTCAACAAATCACAACTTGTTATATATTTGTTTAACTTTTTTTATAAAATAACTAAAGTTTATAATGAAAATAAATAAATAAACATGTGACAAGTTGTGATTGATGGAACACAAAAAGTGGTACATATTCGTATAAGAGTTTATAATATATTTAATATATTTCATAAAAAATAGAAAAGTTTATAAATTATTAATGTACTTCATTTTTCCTCTAATTATTCTTTTTTTATGAGACCTCTAATTACTCTTAAACCATAATACCTCATTGAACCAAATAATATTGAGGAGACATCCTAGAAATATACAAGTAAATATTTTTTTTATAAAAACATTATTTTTTTTATTTTTAAAAAAAAAAATTAGAGATATGGACTTTTTTTTTTCTTTTGAGAAGAAATTATAAATATGGATTTCATGGTTAAAAGTTAGGAATCCTTTAATTTATATTAATTATATATATATATATATATATATATATATACTTGAACCTGATAATAATAATAATAATAATAGTAATGAAAAAAAAAAAACAATCCATTATTTTTTTTCTCAACGCTTGGCACATGGAATTTGTAGAATTCGATTCGGTTGACATCATTAAAATCTAATATATATAATTGTAGGGGTAAAAGGCCCAGATTCGGTATTGGGCCTTGGGCCCTGGCCAAGGACATGGTTGATCCGAAGACTACTAAATAGACATTGGTGCTTCAGGCTTAGACCTTGACAAAAATGATACGACTGGGAGAACGGTCCGAGGGGGATGCCTCCTCGGATAAGTTAAACAAGGGTCAGATGTGGATCCTATTAACCAAGGCGACCTTCTAGAAAGCTTCGGTGAAAAGGATGCACACCTCAAGCGCACCAACAAGTGGAAACTAGGAGGAACTTAAGGAAAAGCTGTTACCACCACATTTAATGCGCTGCAGCTACTTTTCTAGCCACATTTATGTGGAGAAGACCCCTGAACAGTGCTGCCTTGTCTACCACAACTCACAGGGAGCCAGGAGGGGAGCCTGATGGGATGGGTACTCAAGTGGTAGCTTGGATGATCAACAAGTGGAAGGTCAAGATCATCAAGAAGGGAATATATAATGTAATAGACCCTTGAAGAAAGGGGCGTGAGCAACTAAAGATCAAATTTGTAATAGAACTTCAAAGGCAATAAAAAGAATCAGTCTCCTCGGATTTCGCGAAGGACATTTCCCTTTAGTAAACGTTCATTATCTTTCTTTCCTCGTCACATAAACCTACTGAGACGTTACTGGACTCACTACAGCCCATTTTTCAACCCATTTCTCTACAAATTCATTGTTTGGGCTCTTTGAGTTTGAATCCATATACCTTTTGGGCCAAGAGTTCAAACCAAGACCCTACAATTGGTGCCGTCTGTGGGAAATTACTTGTGTGGTAGTGAGTGTGACATCTAACGATGGTAGGATCAAGTCCGCACCAGGCAGAGTCTGCAGGTTCCCAACAGCAGGATGATTTTCTTAATCTTGAAAAGGACTGAGAGGGTAGCGTACACACCACCCATATGAGCTAAAGCCACTCTCGAGTGGGAACTCAAGTCTCCCGAAGGCCAAATAATGAAAAAGCCATGTAGCTGAAGATTGATGAACTAGAAAGGAAGCTGCGTCGCGCATAGCAAAGACACATTCCTTCCAGCTCTGACAGCTTCTCTAGGGACGAAGGGAACGCTGATCTTAGACGAAGATCAAGGACTCCTCTGCGTAAGCCTTCTGCCTGCGATGAAGAGCACTATCATAGGCGTAGACGTCAAAGCCCACCTCATAAAGGCCTGGGGAACGACGCCATGAGTAGGGCGTTGAACCAAATCTCCAGATCGCCTTTCACGCACAAAATTGAAGCGGTAAAACTTCCTTGGCGATTTCATCAACCCACGTTCACCATTTACAATGGCCGAACGGATCCTGTAGAGCATATGAGCCACTTCAACCAGAGGATGGCCGTCAATTCCAAAGACGAGGCCCTAATATGCAAAGTCTTCCCGTCTAGTTTGAGACCAGTGGTGATGAGATGGTTTGACGACCTGAGGGCAAATTCCATAAATTCCTTCCAGGAACTCACCTGAGCATTTGGTTTCCGTTTTATCACGTGCAGCAGGGTTCCACGGCCTCTGGATTCCCTACTATCCTTATCCATGCGAGAAGGGAAAACCTTGAAAATGTACTCGGACAGATACTGGAAAATGTTCAACAAGATAGACGGAGACTTCGATGATGTGGCCATCAGCACTTTTAAGGTCGGCCTCCCAGCCGAGCACGGTTTAAGGAAGTCCCTTACTGGCAAGCCCGTTATTAGTGTGCGCCAACTCATGGACCGGATCGATAAGTACAAAAGAGTTGAAGAGGACCAGCTGCAGGGGAAGGGAAAGGCTAAGGTTATCCCTCAAGACCAGAGGGATTTCAGGTCGAACTAGTACAATAATAACCGACCAAGGGGAGACTTCGTAGGACAATCTGGATCTGCCAACACGCAGACGGTTAATGCCGTTTTCCGAGAGTTAGTACGCTAGGTATTGGAGAAAATCAAGAACGAGCAATTCTTCAAGTGGCCAAATAAGATGGCAGGAGACCCCATAAAGCGCAATCAGAACCTATATTGCCAATACCACCAAAAACCGGGACACACCACAGAGGACTGCAGGAACTTGCAGAATCACTTAGACCAGCTGGTCCGAGAAGGAAAATTAAAGCACCTCTTGCATCATTCCAGTTGTCAGCAAGGCCAAACGAATCTAGAGCCCCAAAGAGATGCACCTTTAAGACCTCTTATAGGCACAATAAATGTCATTTTTGCTGCTTCAGGAAGGACCGGTTCCGGTCCCTCTAGGGTGATGTCTGTGGCTTGGCTGTTAGCTAAGGACGATAATTCGAAGTCCAAGAGGGTTAAGGTAGATGCTTAGTCGGTGTTGGGTTTTTCGGAGGACGATAAAGTCGGGACCATACAACCTCATGATGACGCCTTGGTAATCACATTTAGAATTGGAGGGAATGATGTAAAAAAAGGTAATGGTGGATGGTGGTAGCGATGTTGAGATTATGTATCTCGATCTTTACAAGGGGCTAGATCTGAGACCCGAGGACACAACGCCCTATAACTCTCCTTTAGTGAGCTTTGACAGGAAGACCGTCATTCCGAAGGGCCAGATTAGATTACCAGTGCAGACCGGTCCAGAGACAGTGGAGGTAGATTTCATCGTAGTAGATACTTATTCCCCCTACACGGCCATCATCGTCAAACCCTGGCTTCATACGTTAGGGGCCGTCGCCTCCACTTTGTACCAGAAGGTGAAATTTTCGTCTGGGGGCCAGGTCATGGAGATCCTTGGATGTTAATCCATGGCAAGACAGTGTTTGGTGGCAACCATCTCATATTGACCTAAAGTGAAGTCCTCGGCCTCCGCCCAAAAAATTTTGTAGCAATCAAAGAACTCGATATCACCTGTTAATATGCCTGCCGAGGAGGCAAAATATGAAGATTTGAAGAAGGTGGTTATTGGTGACGATCCAGAAAGGTTCTTTCAAATAGGCTCTTAGCTGCCTAGTCAGGAGAAGAAAGAGTTAATCGGGTCTCTCAGGAATAACCTGGATGTATTTGCGTGGGACGCCTATGAGGCCCCTAGGGTTGATTCGAGTTTCATCTGTCACCACTTAAATGTTAACCCATCCATCCCTTCTAAAAAGCAACCACCTCGGCGCTCTTCCAAAGAGCACTCCGACGCTGTTAGGGATGAGGTAATGAAGCTCAAGTGAGCAGGGGCTATCAAGGAAGTCTTTTACCCTGAGTGGTTGGCCAACACTGTCGTGGTAAAGAAAAAGAGTGGAAAGAGGTGAGTCTACGTGGACTTCATCGATCTGAATAAAGCCTGTCCAAAAGATCCCTTCCCTAAGCCTCGGATAGATCAGTTAGTAGATGCAACTGCGGGCCACCCTCGGATAAGCTTCTCAGACGCCTTTCAAGGATACCATCAGATTCCCCTAGCCCTAGAAGATTAGGAAAAGACAGCCTTTGTCACTCCCATTGGAAATTACCACTACAAGGTGATGCCTTTTGGTTTAAAGAATATAGGGTCTATTTATTAGAGGATGATGACTAGAATGTTCGATCCGCGGTTGGGTAAGAACATCAAAGCCTATATAGATGATATGGTGGTGAAGAGCAAGGTTGCATCTGAACACGTGGGAGACCTCGAAGACATCTTTGAAATTCTGAGGAGACATAAGCTGCGCCTGAACGCTTCTAAGTGTTCATTTGGGGTGGGATCAAACAAGTTCTTGGGCTATATGGTAACCCACCGGGGAATTGAGGTTAGTCCCGATCAGATTAGAGCTGTCAACAGCCTAAAACCGGCTCGGAATCCCAAAAAGGTTCAAAAACTCACCAGGATGATTGCCGCCTTGAACCGTTTTATTTCCCGGTCGGCGGATAGGTGCAGGCCCTTCTTCCTCTTAATGAACAAGTGAAAGGGATTTAAATGGACTGAGAAGTGCGCTTTGGCCTTCCAGCAGCTTAAAGAGTATCTATCCCGGCTGCTGATCATGTCAAGTCCTGAGATCGACGAAGTCTCGTTCACTTATATCGCTGTGGCCCCACATGCAGTGAGCCTAGTGCTAATACTAGTAGACGGTGGCGTACAGCGACTAGTTTATTACATGAGCAAATCGTTGCATGAAGCTGAGATCCGTTACTTACCATTAGAAAAAGCCATCCTACCAGTGGTCTATACTACACGAAAGCTTCCACATTACTTCTAGGCAAACACGGTTATCATTCTGACTCAGCTCCTGCTCAGATCCGTACTTCGGAGCGCTGATTATACCAGGAGAATTGCTCAGTGGGGTATGATTATAGGAGCTTTTGACATTAAGTATATGCCTCGTACCTCCGTCAAGGGCCAGGTCCTCACGGATTTGATAGTCGAATTCGTTGAACCCTCGCTAGAAGAAGTAGCCGGAACATCAGACATGGATGGAAAGTCAGTTGGCACGATCTCTCTGCAAGGGCCTGCGTGCTGGAAAGTATACGTTAATGGGGCAGCGAACCAAACGGACTCTGGAGTAGGGCTAGTCCTGGTCTCTCTTGAGAGAATTATCATTGAAAAGGCACTAAGACTGGGCTTTTCGGCCATAAATAATAAGGCAGAATACGAGGCCCTACTAGAGGGAATGCCCATGGTTCAAAAGCTTGGTGGAAAGATAATAAACATGTTCTCGGATTCAAGACTAGTGGTTGGCCAAGTGAACGGGGAATTGGAAGTAAGAGATGAAAGAATGCAAAAGGATCTAAGACAAGTTAAGCACCTACAATCACATTTCGATTCTTTCAGTCTACTGCATATCCCTAGAAGTGGAAACACGCAGAAGTGGAAACACGCATGCTAACTCTTTGGCTACACTCGCCATCTCTTTTGGCACATAATTTGCCTTGGGTCGTCCTTATAGAGGATTTATACAAGCCCACCGCGATGAAGAAAGGGGTGGTCCGCATTCACCATGCCAGCGTAGGGCCTTGCTGGATGGACCCCCTGGTACTATTCCTAAAGGATGATGTCCTACTCAAAGAGAAATCAGAAGCTGACAAGGTACGGAGAAAGGCTCCTTGGTTCTAGCTTTTTGAGGACCAAAAATTATATAGATGCTCTTTTTCGGGGCCAAACCTGCTATGCGTACACCCTGAAGCAACATAATTTCTTTTGGAGGAGCTATAAGAGGGAATTTGTGGAAGCCAGACCAGAGAAAGGTCCTTGTCGCACAGAGTCATCACTCAAGGGTATTGGTGGCCCAATATGTAAAAGGAGGTACAAGATTACATGAGGAAATGTGACCAGTGCCAGAGGTTCGCCCTAAACATACACCAACCTGGAGGAGTCCTCAACCCCCTATCCAGTCCTTGGCCATTCGCTCAATGGGGTTTGGACATCGTTGGCCCCTTTCCTAAGGCAACAGAAAACAAGAGATATCTACTTTTCGGCACGGATTACTTCACCAAGTGGGTTAAGGCTGAGCCCTTGGCGAACATCAGAGACGTGGACGTCAAGAAGTTTATTTGGAGGAATATCGTCACCCGATTTGGGGTCCCTCACACCCTGATCTCAGATAATGGCCTGCAGTTCGATAGCAAGGCCTTCAGGCAATACTGTTGTGGTCTTGGGATCACAAGTCGATACTCCACCCCAGCTTATCTCCAAAGGAATGGGCAAGCCGAAGCCGTAAACAAGGTCATAGTGAACAAACTCAAGAAGAGGCTGGATGACGCAAAAGGAAAATGGGTGGAAGAATTGCTGCATATCCTCTGGACATATTGAACCACACCACGCAGATCAACAGGGGAGACCCCCTTCTCGATGACTTATAGAGCCGAAGCTGTTATCCCCTTAGAGGCTGGCTTCCCAACGCTGAGAACAACTTCTTTTGATTCGAGTAGTAACAACGGATTGCTAGAAAAAAGCTTAGACCTGATAGAGGAACGACGAGAAAGTGCAATGATCCAACTGGCATACTATCAACACAAACTCAAACAAGGTTATGATGCCAACGTAAAGCTGAGACCTCTAGGGACTTGGTACTAAGGAAAGTTATGGGTAATGCCAAGAATCCAGCCTGGGGAAAACTAGGACCTAACTGGAAAGGACTATATCGCATCACCTCAATGGTTGGTATAGGGGCTTACACACTCGAAGACTGAGACAAGCCCGAGGTACCACGATCTTGGAATGTAAATAACTTAAAAAGGTATTACTTAGGGCTGAAGCCGGTTCGGTTCGGTCGGTTTTTTTTCATCTGGCCAACTAAAACCGAAATTTTCGGTTTACAAAATTCTCAACCGAAACCGACTGAAATAGTTGAGTCTCAATCGGTTTTGGTTTGTTTTGGTTTCGGTCAGTTTTTCGGTCAGTGTTTGGTTTTTGCACCTGGAGTTTAGGCCAATTGGGCCTTTGGTTTTTTTTCCAAAAATTTTCTGTTTGGGCTTTTTTTTTAAAAAAAAAATGCAGTTCCAGCACTTGTTTTATGGCCCTTTTTTGCTCTTTAAGTCTTTGTAATTAAACCCTTTTTTAGGAATCAATTCTGACCCAGATTCGAGCCTTCTCTATTTTGGCCAATGGCCATCTTTGGGCCATTTTTAGCTTTCTGTTTTGGCCCTTTTGGCCCAGATTCAAGCCTTTCCTATTTTGGCCATTTTTGGGCCTTTTTCCACATCCATAAAGCATTTTACAAATAAAATCAGCATTTTACATTTTTCACAACTGCTTTTGCTCAACATAAATCCAAAAAATCAGAAATACACATTATAGCAGATTCATAAAAAAAAATCACAACCTATTACTGTATTACAGATTCATAAATCCAATAATACAACACACAGCAGATTCATTAATTACAACTTGTCATAGATTCATAAATTCATAACTTGCTTTAAAACATCTATCACATATTCATAAATCCAAAAATAACCTGTGAACATGATATAACATTATAACCTGTCAACAATACATTTGCACAAGCACAACCTTTTAACACAGATTCATAAATCTAGAAATAATTTAGAGCAAAAAATTGCTTTGGTGCTCAAAGTCTCAAACTAATCTGTAACTTTACAGGCACCCATCAAATACAAATAAGATTTAAAAATAAATTGTACAAGTCAAAATAAAATAACTAGTGCAGATTTCATTACTTCATTAGTAATATGTCAATGTCCACATATTGTCCATGTCAATACCTACGTAATAGCATTATAGCCAAAGACTCAAAATAAATTGGCCATATGTCAATGTCAATGTCAACATATACTGTCCATATTTAATATTTGGCCAAAGACTTAAAAAAATTGGTCATATGTCATAGCCTATCCTAATATCATATATTGTTTATGTATAGGCCACTGTCAAAGCTCAAAATAAAAGCCTATATCTATACATAGGCCACTGCCTACCAGTGTCTAATAGCAAAAAGTGTAAATATCATGTCTAGTTGTTGTCAAAATAGAAACTAACACCCTATGTCATCATCAATACCACTTGTCCAAAGAGCAACCTTCAACCATCAACTTCAACCGGTGTTGGTGCGGACATGTCTGGTTCTGATGTTAATTCAGCACCACTCATGAGTTCTACAAACAAAAAATGAAAAAAAAATATATAAGTCACTTGTACAATAAAACAATAAATATGCCAAGAATCCAAGACATTCAATTTTTTTTTTCTTTTAATAAAGAAAGAAGTAGACATACAGATTGCAGAATGTACAATAAAACAATAAATATACTAAAAATTCAAGACATTCAATTTTTTTTTTAATAATAGACATGCAGAATTTTTTTTAATAAGAAATAGAAATTCATATTATTTTAATATAACAAATAATAGTCATACCTCCATCAAGCTTTTCAAACTCCTCAACATCATCCATGGCAGCACGAAAGCTGATTGGAGCTGATGAAGGACGAAGCCAATTTTGACCACAAATGAGGGCTTCCACCATAAGTGGAGACAGTGAACTCCAGAAGGGATCAAGGGCACGACCAGCCGTACTAAAGGCTGATTTTGAGGCCACAGTGGATACCGGAATTGCAAGAACATGTTGTTCAACTCTTGACAGCATACGATATCGTGGAGAATTAATTTTCCACCAATTCAAAATATTGAAATTCTCTTCCGAGACATCTTCACAACTCTCTAACAAGTATTTATCAACCTCTGATTTGGTATTTGAAGAATCAATACCCATCAAGTGCTTCTTAAATCCCATCATCCTCATTGCCTTTGCATCAACCACGCTAGAATCATCTCCCTCCATTGATCCACTTGGTTTTTGGCCTTGGGCTTGTGCAGCAGCACTAGCACTACCACTCCCCACTTGAATTTGAGTATAGGCATTATACAAATCCACCAAAACAGCCTCTACTCTTTTTGCCATATCAATAGCCTTTCGCTTCTCATACAAAATACCAAAACAGTACTCAAGATACCTCATCTTGTATCGAGGATCAAGAACTAACCCTACATACAACAAGTGATTCATATTATCAAAGTTCCCCCAATACTTTTCAAATTTTTCTTCATGTTATCAGCCATTTTTTTCAACAAATAACTATCTTTTTCATTCTCTAACTCAATTGTGTCATGAATTGACATGAGCTCCAAAAAGAAAGAATTGCTAGTGACATAATTAGCACCCGAAAACCGTAAGGTTGCATCATAGAAAATTTTAAGAAATTTCGAAAAGATCCTAATCTTTTCCTAATCCACATCATCCATTCCCCAAGCAACCTCATGTCTATCATTTCCTTCTTCCATTGCCTCCTCTCTAATTGTCCAAAGAAAATTTGGATCTTCTTCCTCCAATCTCTCAAAAGCCTTTTGATACTTCTCAGCCTTCTCCAACATAACATAGGTGTAGTTCCACCTAGTGGGCACATCTAAGTACAACTGACCTTTAAACTCAACTTTCTCTCTCTCCGCACATAACTTAAATGTGCTTTGTCTTTGTGGAGATGATCTCACATATCGCACAGATTTCCTCACCATTACTATTGTCTCATCCATTTCAACTAACCCTTCACGAACAATTAAGTTCAAGATATGAGCACTACACCTCACATGCAAGTATTTATGCCCTAAAATTGTTGCCTTCCTATGCTTAGTATTTTTTTGAATAAAAGAAATCAGCCCACTATTAGAGGCAGCATTATCGATTGTAATAGTTAGAATCTTGTCTAACCCCCAATCAAGTAAACACATCTCAACCGCCTTCCCAAGTGTTTCACCCCTGTGATTTTCCACTAAACAAAAACTAAGAATCCTCTTGTGTAATTTCCAATCACTATCTATAAAATGGGCAGTGAGACACATGTAGTTTAAATTTTGAACAGATGTCCATGTATCTGTGGTAAGGCAGACCAGCTGCTCTCTTAGGGCTTCTTTCAACTTTTGTTTCTCATCTAAAAACACCCTAAAGCAAGTTTTGGCAATTGTTGTGCAGCAAGGGATTGGATTGAACCTAAGTTGGGTAACAGACATAAACTTCTTAAAACCAAAACCCTCTACAAACCTAAAAAACAGCTCATCTAGAATAATCATCTCTGCCAATGCTTTCTTACATTCATCAAAATTAAACACCCAAGGCACAAGTTTACCACTACTTTCTCCTTCTTCTTTAGGTTTGAATGCTAGGGTTGATTGGTTTTTTTTGTCTTCCCTATAAGGATATTTCAAACATTGTGGTTGTATGTGAGTTCTCATGGTTGTAGTGCCATTTTACTTAGTGTCACAAACATAGGTTGTGCCATAGTAGTTACAAGCTGCCCTAGGTTTTTCCCCCCCTTCAATAACAATGAAATGACCCCAAAAAAAAAATCTTTTTTTACCAGTATTACCTACATTTGGTGGGAGTGGGGGTTTGCCTTTATCTTCATGCACATTGGTTGCCCCTTGACCCGCTTCAAGGTCTTGACCCTCATTGATCTACAATATAAAATAAAACACAATAACTCAGCAACTATAAAAAGTAAAAAATAAAAAATAAAATTTAACGCCAAAATGAGTCTAGTCTACAATAAAAAAAAAAAAAAAAAAACACGGTAACAATAACACAATAAAAGTCAGCAACAAAAAAAAAAAAAAGAATGAAGATGACTCTTTACTATACTCTAGTATACAATAACACAACAAGTCAACAAGAAAGAAACCAAAAAAAAAAAAAAAAAAGAATGCGAAGGACTCTAGTAACTAGTATACAGCAACAAGCCGACAATAAACACGTCAATAAGATAATAATAAACACATCAACATCAAGGCAATAATAAACAAATGCCCCAACATCACAGTTAACTATTAACAAATACACCAACATCACAGTTAAACACATGGGGTTATTGATTTTCAAATCTATAACATCAATAAAAAAATAACAACTCAACATCACATAACAGATTCACAGCATGTCAACAACAATAAACAAAAATATATCAACAATAAATAAATAAAAAAGCAGCTAACTTTATATATCAGAACTCAAAGGCAATAAACTAACTTTAATAGAGAAACCAACCAACACAAGCAGCCAAGCACATGGGTAATCGATTTTTTCAAAACCCCAACTTTATACACATATAAAACTTGAAAAAATAAACATCTTGATTACAAAACAGAGATTCAGACATTCAATATTTTAAAAACCCTAACTTTATTGATTAAGTATTTTAAAAACTCTAACTTTATTGATTCAGTATTAAACAAAACCCTAACTTTATTGATTCAGTATTAAACAAAACCCTAAATGAAAAATAGAGAGAGGGTTATCGATTTTTTCAAAACCACAGCTTTATTCGCATATAAAACTATAAAAAATAAACATCAGACATTCAGTATTTTAAAAACCCTAACTTTATTGATTCAGTATTTTAAAAACCCTAACTTTATTGATTCAGTATTAAACAAAATACAAAATAAAAAACAGAGAGAGGGTTATCGAGATTTTCCATGAGCACATGAGACAAAGGCATATAGCTGAACTAATTTTAACACATGGGTTATGGATTTTTTCAAAACCCTAACTTTATTTGCATATAAAACTTTAAAACTTGAAAAAAATAAACATCTTAAGATGAGAAGTCAATGATTTCAAACCCAAAACATAAAACAAAGAGAGGGTCAGAGGGTATCGAGATTTCAAACGGAGACTCACCGTGAGATAAGAAGCCGATGATCAAGCCGGCGTGGGGAGGCGGCAGCAGAGGAAGATTCGATGTGAGTGAGAGGAAGGGACTGTCTGAACGTTAGAGAGGGTGGAGGCTGTGTTCTGATGTTTGAACATGAGAGAGAGTGGAATGTGAGTGAAAGTGTGGGGTGTGTAGGGTAGGGTTTCCAAGTTTTGATTTTATACTCTAATTAGTTTTAGTTTAATTAGTTTAATTAGATATTTACTTAGTTTAATTATAGGTGATTAATCTAATGGGATTTGTTTTAAAATGCTATGTTTAAACTTTAAAAAGATAAAATGAAAACAATGAAAAGCTAAGAAGATAAGCTACTAAAGCTAGGTCGGATCATTTGATTCATTTGAAATTTTGAATCTGTATGACTGAACAAATAAAGGCCAAAATGAAGCAAGCCCAAAAGGCTGGATCATTTGATTCATTTTATTTTAAAACATTCACAATTGAATTGTGAATGTTTTAAAATAAAATGAAGCAAGCCCAAAATGGTGGAGGCCCAACACAAAGCTGCCCCTGCCCAGTGCCCCTTGCGGCCCTGCTGAAGTGTATTTACTAATTATATATATATATATATATATATATTTTAAGAGTATTATATATTTAATATAAAATATAATATAATAATATATAATAATATATTTCGGTTCGGTTCGGTGCATCAAAATTTGAAACCGAAAACCAAACCGAAATTTTCGGTTTTTTATAAAATAAAACCGAAACCGAAACTGAACCGAAATTTTTGCATCGGTTCGGCCGGTTTGAAGCGGATTTTTCAATTCCTTAGTTTTTTGCACACCCCTAGTATTACTATTAATAAAAGTTCCCTTTGGCACATACTTATCCACTGTATAAATATTCCTTGCTTTACTACGTCATTTCTATAAGTGATTAAACAGAACCTAACTCATGCCTGAGTCCTCGGACCACATACTTTGGGGAAATTAACACTACGTCATTTCTATAAGTGATTAAACAGAACCTAAGTCATGCCTGAATCCTCAGACCACATAATTTGGGGAAATTAACACTACATCATTTTTATAAACGATTAACAAGACCCAAATCACGTCTGGCTCCTCGGACCGGGCTGTGACATTCATTTATTTCTTACTAAGTATCAACATGGATTCCAATCTTTTATTATTTGTCTAAACCATAGCGCCTATATATGCTAGACCTCCTAACCGTTGGTACTTGATCAAGTTATTTAGATTGTTAACAGTTCAATACCATTGGCAATAGAGATAAGCTTCATGGCACAATAAGAGAAAATGCAGTGAGTGAAGGGAAAGAACATTTCCATTAAACAAAAAGGTGAATACACTATTTTTGATGATAGATTACCCTTTAAAAGAAATACATGCATGCAAAAATCCTACATCTAAGCCCTGGCTTGAGGAGGGTCCTTCTTGAGATCGGCAGCCTTAAAAGAGACATCATTAGCTTTAGACTTGGCCTCTACGTCCTTGGCCTGAGAGACCACATCCTTGATGGTGAGCGCATCCTCAGGGGACTTGGTCTGCAGAGGTGGTTGAGCCTCCTTGCCCACTCCAACCCCTTTGGGAATTTCTGCATCAGCAGTGGAAGTTTCAGTGGTAAGGAGTTGCTCGGGAGGAGGGATTGCATCTGGAACTTCTCGAATATCCTTTTGGAAGAATATATTCTCGGCCCTCCTAAGCTTGGAGTCTGTCGGAACTCCCGCTTGGTCCATTGCTACCTCCCAAGACTCGGTGCAGTAATCCCTGCACACTACGGCCACCTCCTTTGCAAGCCGAGTCTCCGTGTCCCGCACCCCACACTCATAGGATGCCCCCACTATGGCCTCAGTGACTTCCCTGGCCACCCGAGCTGCTTCTTTGACTTTTTGCAGCTCGACCTTGAGATCTAGGAATTTTTGCTACTTTGTAGCTAGGTTTATTTCAGTTATGTGCAGTTGTTGGCGTTGATCCTCAGCCTGCCTCTCCACAATCTTTAATCCCGCCAGGGCACTTTGACGAGCTTTGTCGGCCTCTTTTAGCCACAATGACAGGTCGGCCTGCTCCTATCTCAAAGCCCCCAACTGTTTCTCAACCTTTTGACGGGAGTGGGCTTCAGCCTTAGCCTCATCATTGGCCCTTCTAACCCACTCCTCAGCCACAAAAACCTGTTGAATGACCTGCATAACGGCGATAAAGAGATTGTAAGGAATACGCACAAATGTAAAGGGACGTGCAGCTTAGTATTTAACAAAAAAGGATGTCGGTCGACCTACCATTGCAAGGTCTCTCTTCAAAGACATGAAGAGGTCGGGTTGCTTGATACGCCTAAGGCCCTTCATGTCTCTAGGGAGGAGAAGAGGCTGCTCTAGGGCCTCGACCAGGATGCCGGCTTGCTCCTTTTGAGACTCCCAAATCGTGGCATCCCCGGGAATGGTAGCACCCCCCACCTCTAGCCCAGGAGCCCAAGAGCGTTGCCCGCGGCGCGCATTAGCCTCCTCCCAGCCCTCCACCAATCGAGCTTTCTTGTCATGGGGGTCCTTGGCTTTCTTCTGTTGTTTGCCCCCTTTTTGAGGTACCACCTTGCCCTCCTCAGATGAGAGACGATGTAAAACCTCTCAAGCTCAGCTTCAGAGTCCGAAAGCTCAACAGGCCTTTCCGCTGCCCCTGCCTCTTCTTCAAAATGGAACTGATCGATCTCGGCGTCTAGAGATTGGGTGGACGATGCTGGCTCCTCACACAAAGTAACTAGTTGCTGATGAACAGGTGGAGGTGGCAGCACAACCGAGGGAAGGTCCTTCTGAGCTAGGAACCCAGACTTAAAGACATCTATTCGTGTGAGCCTAGGGCTACCCGCTTTTATCGCTTAGCCCACATCTTAAAATACGCGCGACAAGGGCTCGTAGTCTAAGATCAAGTGAGTAGCCCTTAATTTTCCATCTTTACTTACGAATATTTCCGACCTTAATAGGAAGTTGAGCACCGAGATGTTGACGAGGCTGAGTTTCGAAAATACGTGACCTTTGTCTGCAAAAACATTCGAAAAGGAAAACTATGGTCAGACTAATAACTATGATCCAAGGAGTCGAGTGGTTCGGAATATATATATATATATACATATAAAAAACATACTTAGAAAACTAAGGTCCCTACCAAGGGGCTTAATCTTGGGGTACCCCACCTGGTGTTCCCGCCCTAACTGGGCAATGAAGACCGTCATGCCACTCTCCGGAGACGACCAGATAATCCTCCTTCAAGCCTTTATTGGACTTGGGAAGGCAGGATATCATCCTCACCTCCTTAGATCAGGATTTAAGGTAATATCCCCCGGAGAAAGAATGGCACTCGTACATGTGCACAACGTCGTGCCACGTAAGCCTAAGGCTCATCTGTTCATTTAGGGCATCTATGCTCTCTAAAATTCTAAACATGTTGGGGGCGCACTGGTGGGGGCATAACCTGTGGTTGCGCAGGTAATCTCTGGTTATCCTACCCATAGGAAGTGTCATCCTTCCCTCTATAAAAGCGATCATTGGAATGACAACCTCACCCACCCCTTTCCTGGTAAGAACTTGGTCTGGGGGACAATATTGTAAGCCCACCCCCTGTGGGATACGGTATTTGGCCCTAAAACCCTCCATCCCGGCCGAAGAATCCACTATGTGCTTAAACCTACCCATTTGAGTAAGCATGGATGGCAAAGGGAGAGTTTTCTAATAAAGAAGGAGGCCAAGGAACTTAGCCGAGGAGAAAACGAAAGTTTGAAGAAACGAATACTTACGAAAACAAGCTAACGCGTCAAATCTTGAACCTTTAGAAGAATCTTTTGGTAATCTCTTAAAAAAAAGAGGTAAGGAAGCTTAAGGCTATACGGAGTATGGTAAGCCGGATTGCTTGAGATCTCTGGAGGACTTGGGAGCACATGAAGAAAAGAGAAACTGATTCCCCTCAATGCTTTATATAGAGGGCAAGATTATGTGGGAGTTATCCCGTTCAAAACCCCAGGAAAATATTAGCCGTTTGATTAACACCGGGGAACGTAACGCCGCCTGGGGTAATTAATGACGGCTCATGGGCTACGAAGCGTCAGTAGCAATAATGAGGCGCGCAAAGCGGTAATTTCACATATACGAATCATAGAAATAAACGGTCTTGTCTTTTTGAAATCAAAACCCCAATTTTCTTCTCGGACGAGAAGGAAAAGTTGGAATTTTGAGGGGCTATTGTAGGGGTAAAAGGCCCAGATCTGGTATTGGGCCTTGGGCCCTGGCCGAGGACATGGTTGATCCGAAGACTATTAAATAGACATTGGTGGTTCAGGCTTAGACCTTGACAAAAATGATACGACTGGGAGAACGGTCCGAGGGGGAATGCCTCCTCGGATAAGTTAAACACGGGTCAGATGTGGATCCTATTAACCAAGGTGACCTTCTAGAAAGCTCCAGTGAAAAGGATGCACACCTCGAGCGCACCAACAAGTGGAAACTAGGAGGTACCTAAGGAAAAGCTGTTACCGCCACATTTAATGCGCTGCAGCTACTTTTCTGGCCGCATTTATATGGAGAAGACCCTTGAACAGTGCTACCTTGGCTACCACAACTCACAAGGAGCCAGGAGAGGAGCCTAATGGGATGGGTACTCAAGTGGTAGCTTGGATGATCAACAAGTGAAAGGTCAAGATCATCAAGAGGGGAATATATAATGTAATAGACCCCTGAAAAAAGAGGGGTGAGCAACTGAAGATCAAATTTGTAATAGAACTTCAAAGGCAATAAAAAGAATCAGTCTCCTTCGATTTTGCCAAGGACATTTCCCTTTAGTAAACGTTCATTATCTTTCTTTCCTCGTCACATAAACCTACTGAGACGTTACTAGACTCACTATAGCCCAATTGTCCAACCCACTTCTCTACAAATTCATTGTTTAGACTCTTTGAGTTTGAATCCATATACCTTTTGGGCCAAGAGTTCAAACCAAGACCCTACAATAATTTTAAAAAATGTTTAGTTCCAAATATCTTTGGAGTTATATTTTCTAATCTATTGTGTAGTAGTTTATAAAACTATTTATGTGTCTTATTTAAATAATTCACATAACTTATTAAAAAAATCATGTAACTAAAATTACATATAAATGATATCTTTAATCGTCAAATCTAGGTTGGAGCAATATAGTTCCAAACATGTTTAAAGCCATATATACTTCTTCCTATAAAAATTTTTTAATAGTTAACTCACTGTATACTAATGTGTTTGATTGTAGTTTCATGTGCTGACCAAAGAATTGGTGCACTGGGGAATGTCGTTGTTGAATTATCTCCCAGTTTACATGGTGGATACTCTAAATCATAGTGCTTGCAAGACTCAAATATGGTAATCTGGCTAAGTATGGGATTCATATATAGACCACAAAGAGGTCCATTCGCTCATAAAAATGTAACAAGAAGATCTCCGGTCATCGATGTTGGTACCATAGGAAAGATTCAAAATGGAGAGATAGAGGTAACTTCTCATAATTAAAATTATGTTTTAAATTAAGGCAAAACACATTTTCTGTTCCTATATATATTTTGGCAATATTTTTCATATATTTTGTTTTTGTCATTATATTATTAAACTTGCTATCATTTTGGTCTTGACCCTTATTTTACTTACGAATAATAATTCATATGTGGCTAATGAATTGCACTGCTAGTTTAAAAATAACGTTTTTTGAATATGAGAATATGTTAGGGACCAAAATAATAGTAACTTAAAAAATATTAAAACTAAAATAAAAATTGTGAAGTTAAAAATAAGTTTTTCTTCTAAAAAAAAAAAAGAAGAAAAAAATAAGGTGATTCTAAAAAATAAAAATAAAAAGGTCAAAATATAAGAATCAAAAATGTTTTTTTGCCTGAAATCTTTTTAACATTTGCGGAACACGTTCACAAGCAAATTAAACAAATGAAATTTATTACTACTATTTTTATTTAATCAAGAAATTAAGTGCGTGAGTTTTCTCCGCATTGCAATACATAGTTCACATGATATCTAATATGAAAATTTCCATGCGTGGTTTACTGCAGGTTGTCTCGGAGATTTTGAACATTGAAAAGAATAATGTGAAGTTCAAAAATGGCACAGAAAAGAATTTCGATGCCATTGTTTTGGCCACTGGCTATAAAAGCGCAGCTAATAAGTGGCTAAAGGTTGTTTATTATTATTATTATTATTATTATTATTATTATTATTATTATTATTATTATTATGTGCACCTAGTATACAATTAACAGGCTCGACCTATACTTGGGCTCACAATCTATTTATATTGTAGGCTTTGGGTTTCCTACTATGGGTGATCCTTTGCTCGGAGGCCCAGTTACACGCTCTTGTTCTCACGAAACCCCCCTTCTCTTCACAGAGTTGCTCCCTTTTCCCTTGATATAGCTATTCTTTTATCTCCGTTTTCTCTCCAGAATTGCCAACCCCCACCTCCTTACTCTATTATCTTATTTATAGGTTAAGATGAGTGGAGGTGTCATGATTTCCTGATCCCACTCGTGTGACTGGTAGTCCAATTTCATCTTTTCTAAGTGGATGTTTTGTTGGAAATAGTGGTAATGACATTGGAATTGGTTCCTGCCTCCAAAAGGATATTCGACAGCGAAATTCCCCAAGGTAATATCGAGCAGCCGAGCTTTTGTATCCCTAAGTAAGTTCAATCCCGACCAAGTTAAAATTTGATTGGGGGATGCCCGTTCTTGGTGTTTAAGGCAAGATGGTCCCGTTGCGATCTTTGGACTCATATTCAGTCTCACGGTGTGTCCGGATCAAGGTTATAAGTCCAATAGGGGTAGGGTCAGGCATTGTATCTCAGGGTCAGGGCCTAAGGCCCAACGGGCCTAGGGCCCTACCTCGTATGGTTCCACAAGGCTAGGGTCCAAGGCTCGATTGGCCCGGGGCCTTATCCCGTACAATTATTATTATTATTATTATTATTATTATTATTATTATTATTATTATTGTAAGGTTACAATTTGGGTTCCTAGCACAAATGATGAATGAACTTAAGCCCAAAAAACCCAATACAATGAATTTGTAGAGAGCAGGGTTGGAAAACTGGGCTTTAATGAGTTGAACAACAAGATAATAAATTCAGGTGACAAGAGAAGGAAAATAAATTGATTTAAGCTTGATGGCTACAGTGTTTTTCAAGTTGATTACAAAGTCCATTCTTGATTACAAAGTTTGAGGAAATCAGGTCTTATATATTTCTTTCAAGTTGATTACAAAGTCCATTCTTGATGGCTACAATGTTTTTCTCTTTTTCTTGATCTCCCTCTCTCTGGATATCTCCCCCCTTTTATACTATCTTCCCCCCTCGTCTTTACCCTCCACGAACAGGCTAGATGGTCGGTGTTGATACTTGTCCCATCAGCAGCTTCCTGAAGTCTTCGTGTAGTAGCTGTAAGGCTGAAAAACACTGTACAGGTATTACCTCTACATTAATGCGGCCAGAGGGTTAGCTGCAGAGCATTCAATGCAATAGTAGCAGCTTTCTCCTTAGATATTTTAGGATTTTTGCCTACCCTATATTTCTGTGATGCTTATTCGTATCAACAAAATTTCCCGAAACATCCCCCTAGACAATAGACTACCCTTCGGACCTCGATTTTTGGTTACCCGAGGAGGCATTCCTCCTCGAACCACCCTCACGGGCCCTTATGACCAAAATTGACATCTTCATTTACTAACACGGACTCCCCTGACAATGTCTCCTCCTCCTCGGACGACTTCACATCCTCGAATTGGGCTCCAAACCCAATGTATACATAGATTATGTGCCCTGAGCCCAATACCCCTACAATTATTATTATTATTATTATTATTATTATTATTATTATTATTATTATTATTATTATTATTATATTCCCTGTCTCATATTGTCCCATATTGTTAAGCTATGTTTATCCTAGTTTAGGAAGCCCTAAAATGAAGATATTTGAAAAGTTAATAAATAAGAGAAATGCTATGTCCACAACAATTTTACAACATTTTCACAACATTTCCTACCTGTCACTGCCAAGTCACAAAACACAACTTAAAATAATCTAACTAGGAAAACAAAACAAAGAAATGTTATAAAGCAAAAAACAACAAAATCATAATCACAACTCAGTAATTACAATAAGAAATAAAATCTGAGAAAGGTAGAGAGATGTGGGTCTCACCAATTTGAGGAAGATAGAGAAGCAACTATGGGCGACGGCAAGGGGAAGAAGTCGAGTGACTCTACCTCTACCTCTGCCTCTGCCTCCAGCGTGTAAGAGCAAGATTCTTCTCCAAAACCCCTTCCTTTCCCTCTTCACCGAAATATGCTGGTGTTTTTTGAACTTTTGAATTTTATTTTGTTATGAATTTTATTTGATTTTCTTTGTTTTGTTTTCCTAGTCAGATTATTTTAAGTTGTGTTTTGTGACTTGGCAGTGACAGGTAGGAAATGTTGTGAAAATGTTGTTAAATTGTTGTGGACGTAGCATTTTCTCAATAAATAAAGTTCATAACATACCATTCACTTTATTTAAAAAGACAACATTCTTCTTACACTAAAGTTAAAATTAAGATAGTTTTGGAAACTTGCACCTTTTATGTAAAAAAACAATGCATAATAGTGTGTTTGACAAATTCACCAAGGATTTTAGACTGTAAAATCTTTGAATTTGAAATAACTTCTAAACCTATAGAATTTTATAAATCCATATAACATGCTTAAATATATATGAATTTGGAATTAAAGCATTTTAAATCCATCAATTTAAAATTCAAATTCAAATCTAAATTCAAGTATCCAAACACATCCTAAATAATTTTTTTTTTGAAAGTTGGGTTTCTTAAATAGGTATAACAAAATCAAAATGGGAAGGAAGGGCATTAAGTAATGTGTTATAAAAGGGCATTTGGTCCTATAGTAATGTGTAATATTATGTTTTGCAGGACTATAAGTATGCTCTTAATGGTGATGGAATGCCAAAGAATAGAATGCCAGAACACTGGAGAGGAGAGAAGGGTTTATATTGTGCTGGATTGTCAAGGAGAGGACTCTTTGGAGTATCAATGGATGCCATGGCCATTGCCAATGACATCAACAAGGACATAACTTGCAAAATATGGAGTCCAATTTATCACAAGGATACAACTAATGATTTTTTTCCCCGACTTCTCCTATTTTTATTTGAGAGTACTTTATATTTATTTTGTGATAATGATAATAAGATTTGAATGTATGGCATCTATTTTATGGTGATTTTTTTTATTATTAAGATAAGACATTGATTGAATTTGTTTTAATAGCGAAATTCAAGCTTATATCCTTTATTCAGCAACAACAAATTTTAATGGACTTATAAAAAACAAATTTTAACAGTATTTGAGCTTATTGCAACGTACATACAAAGAATACACTCCATTTAAATATTGGAGGAAAGTTCCTATCTTATGAAAGACTTGTCAGATAAACAAGTAAATTCCTCTTTAGTTCTTTATGATAAAAATACAATCTAGGATAATTCTTCAATATGAAGTAAGACTCAAAGAACAATAACAATGAGAGAGAGAGAGAGAGAGAGAGAGAGAGAGAGAGAGAGAGAGAGAGAGAGAGAGAGAGAGAGAGAGAGAGAGAGAGATTGATTCTGATTAATCTTTGTTTAATTAACAATAGGAACACTATGCTAGTATTTATACAAGAAAACCATCTTAATAGAATAATTTCAATTCCTGAATATACAGAATTAATCCGTGAAATGTGGGATTAGTTGAGATGAACAGTTGGATTAGAGTAACTAACATTCTTGCCTTCCGCAACTAACTTGATAGGCCAAAAACGTATTGGCCCCTTGTAATGAGTTAATTGATTAATTAGTCAAGTTTATTAATTAATCAAATTAACATGTACTTGTACGTGGCAGTACAAACAAATCACCAATTAACTAAAGTATGCAGTGGAAAATAAATTGACATGGTGATTTATTTACTAAGGGGGAAAACTTACACGGCAAAAACCCCACCGGGTGATTTTAAGGTCACCATTCTCGAGAATCTACTATTATCACAACAAGTGGTTACAAGTAAAAGAACACCAATACCTTATACCAACCCTTACCCCAATACCCAATTGGACTTGTTCTGTACTTGTTCTGTAGTGACAATCTTCCCTTTTCAATGGACGGCTTCCAGTACGTGACTAACCAATTACGCGGATCCCAGTACGTGACTTGATCACCAACTAGAGAAGGATGTTAGCTGCAAAGTTCTTCATTTCATCCAGACGATGAAGATCACAAAGTTGCTTGGTCACAAAACCCTACGGTATACAAACACAACAACTTTTTCAAAAGAAAGGAATTCGGGCAAATTTTGTCTCTAGTCACAATTTGCCTGAACAAAACTTTGCTTCACACTCGCGCAACCTTTAACGGCCCTTAAAATAATCCTTATATATGTTTAGGGTTGTGAGAAAAGAAAACTCAAATATACAATCACAGATTGGATGAAAAATAGTCCTAATAAACTGAACTTTATAAACCTCGATAGATACCCTATCTATCGAGTTAGCTGTCAAGCCACAGGCTTCAACATATTTTAGACCTCAATAGATGCTAGCTGTCGAGCTTTAAAATCCTGAAATTTCTTCCTTGATTCTTGGACAAACTTGCATGGCTTTTACACTTGGACTTGAAACAAGGTTTCTTGAAGTACTAAACTGATTCTAGATCTACCCAATTACAAGAAAAGTGCATTTTGTCAAAGGATTAGCCAATTACATAAAATAGTGACATATGTTCCTAACATTGAATCACATATGTCCTAACAATCTTCCGCTTTTGCAATCCGTGACAAAACCACAACAAACAAATGAGATATGAGAGAAGTCATAAATCACTAAACTCATATTCACTTGTTGAATACAATAAAATCTATCCTAACACAAACTCTTGAAAAACTTTGCAAGAAGAGAGTTCATGGCAAGTAGACTTTGACAACCTGTATTTCTGAAACACTTTAAACACAACTCATCAAGGCATCTTAGTGTAAAACAGAAATAATAGATTGCATACAATATATAAGATACATGTGTATAAAGAAAGAAAAGAAACAACACATGAAAAGATAGGTGAACCTCAAAATGTATATAACAACCTCAAAATGTATATAACAACAAGTACAAGGTTTGCTATCACAATATGATCACAAGATTTAAAGTACATGAATAATGTATCTAAAAAGAAGAGAAAAGAAAATGATACATAAAGTCCTCACTACATCCCTAAAAAAAAAATACACTCCCCCTAACAAAAACCTCCTATGCGAACCTTCTCCCTATGAAAATGACTACTCTCATTTCCAAAACTACTCCCCCTTTTTGTCACGAGTAACAAAAGGTAAAAGTATCAAGTAGACATCTCGTCATCGCTGGGTGAGCTAGCATCTCCATCCTCCTCATCATCATTATCGTCGGAGTCGTCGTCACCAGATGCCTCAGGAGGAGGAGAGGGAGACTCTACGAAGCCACCAAGGCAAGCCTACCGTCTAGCAATACGGCCAACATGGGTGTTCACCTGGCACAACTCATCAATGAGAGTGTCAAGGCGAGCATCCATGCGCTGAAGCTGCGCCATGATTGCATCAAGAGTCACACCACCCGCAGAAGAAGAAGTAATGGAGGTGGATAGAGCTGAAGGAGTGGGAGGAGCTGCCGTACCAGATCACCTCGAATGTAGCTGCGCCTCACTCTGTTTAACGGTAGCGGCATTTATGGCACACATAATAGAAAAGTGGTCGAAAACGGGAAAGGGAACAAAAAAATGGCATAAAATCCTCGTGATAGCTAAAGGGAAGATGAGTTTATCACGGGTCGACGTATCCCTATATACATCTATGATAGAAAGAGTAAAATGAGAGGAAAAATCTATAGTGAGATTCTCTAAAAGGGAAAGTAAAAATCAAGCACGGGGCTCGGTAATAAAGTTATAGTGAGAAAGAGGATGCAAAATAAAAGTCATAACTATGTTCATGAACCTAGGACCTTTAGCAAAGGTCGAACACGGAGTAAACTGATGCTCGCCCCCAATCAGAGGGATGCTCACAAAAAGTGGACATAAGCTCGTCTTTGGACACAGTCCTCAGACACTCACAATCGGGGTAGTCAGGATGCTCTACCCTCGGGACACAAAGCACATCGGATACAATATCCAATGTGACCACATTGTGCGTACCTCGAACGCACTAACAAAAAAAGGTACTGAATAATCAAATTCATGCATGTTGGAGTAGAACTCCTAGATCAGCATGGATGGACAAGTGACTGGGACGTCACATAGTGACTCCCAACCCCTACTGTGAATGACAGTGGGTAGGTCAGTGTTGTAGAAGTCCGACAAAATGACTTGGCATTCCGAATGAACACCTCGTCGAGAGAAGTTCTCCGAGAAGTCCTTTCGGGCTTGCTCATCATGGAACTGAACAGAAGGAGTAGGATCAGATGAAGTGGATGCCCCGGAACGAAGAGGGTTCCGAGACGGAGTAGATTTACACTTAGATGCCATGACACAACTAACGTAAACTAAAGAGAGGGAGAGAAAGAGACAGGCAGAAAAGCACCAATACAGTCAATATATAAGAATATAAAGAATGTAAAGTACGTATGCATGAAAATGCATAGGCATGTGATATGCAATAATAAAGACATCATGGGCTCAACCCAATCCAATCCTAGTAGGACACAAGGAGACAACATATAGAGCATACATCTAAAATGCATGACAATATAGTTAAAATGCTCACGAAATGCAATGTATGATGATTTAGAATCATTTAAACACAAACCCATCCCAAAATTTTTACAAAAACCTCCAAAATTTTGAAAAATCCCAAAATTTTCAAAAAGCCCAAAATTCTAGGTCAAAAGATATGAAATGCATGATTAAAGGATGAATAAAAATCATACCAGAGAGAGAAACAGATCTTGAGACTGAAAACTAATTGGGAATGAGGTTTGGAGAGAGTGAGAGAGGTTTAGGAAGGTGAGAGATCAGAAACTGTCGAGAGAGATTGAGAAAAATGAGATTTGAATCGCGAGGAAGGCTTATATAGCAACTTCATAAATCTCAACAGATTGAGAGCTGTAAAGGTTTAAAACATGATAAATGCAGCTATCGAGCAGGTGTCCAGAGGTGTTCACAGCAAAACAAGCTTGATAGATCGAGAAGCTATCTAGCACTTATCGAGGAGATAGAAACTTTCTCGATCAATCAAGGAGCTATCGAGAAGCTGTTGAGATTGCAATAAAAAGAAGCTGAAGAGCTTGATAGATAAGCTAGGTGTCGAGAGGTGTCGAGAAGCTATTGAGACTGCTTAAAAACAATTTTTCAAGAAGAGAAAAACACAGACATGAATGCAATCAAATATGCAACTCAACCACGGATCCAATCAACATTTTAAACTCTCAAAAACATCTCTCAATCAAGAAAAATGTAAGCACATAGATCTCAAAACACACACATACACACACACATTAAACAAGTCTAACCAATTTTAAATTTCAAAAACAAGTTAAGACAGTTTAGTAAGTATACATTTTCACAAGTATTCCTTGTGATCGCCAAATCATATTGTACCTGAACATGTATCAAAAGTAGCAAAGAATATTGCGTGTTGTGTGTGAAAACATCACAAGATTGCATAGGTGTCTACAGGTTATGATGATTTGAGATATGAGAAAATCACCTTAACTCACACACAATCATAACTATTTGATGGGGACTATCACCTTCGAAGTACATCCTATAACTCCCACATCTCTTAGAATACATGCTTGCAATTATATATAAAACATTTTGTTCTTTTTACTTTTATTTCTCTTTACATATTTTTCTTTTAAGCAAACCATGCATGGGCATATAAGAGAGAGAAAAGAAATACCCAATGATTTTAAGCATTTGACATTGCACTTTTGTTATGCTGAAGCATACAAATGTCATTTCATGATTGGCAGGCAACAATGGTGAAGTGGTTATTTATACATTTCTCTTAGGATTTTCTAGTCCATTCCGTCAAAAAGAGTGATACGAGTGTTAAGCACAAGAGATTACTTAATCTTACTCATCACAAACACGAGCCACAAAACTCACTTACTTAGTTGTGCATAGAAATGTTCATCTAAGCTACAAAAGATACAAAGTTTAGAAAACTTTGTTTCAATGGCCATCCAAGGTACACAAGTATCAATGTACACAAACACACATTGTTTTTGTATTTTTCAATTTTTCAAAATTTTTATTTTTATTTTTGAAAACAAAATAAAACAAAACTGAAAATAAACAAACAAAAACATGTTAAATAAAGCAAAGCAATGCAATGCAACAAAAACTAGATGCAAATGCATAAGGAATGAGAAAAAAAAAGAAGAGATCAATCCATAGAGATAACACCAATGTTTTGATGAAGGAATTCAAACCGTTTGCTATCAAGAGGTTTGGTAAACAAATCAGCCTTCTAATCATTAGTGTGAATGAATTCAAGAATAAGAGTACCATCTTCGACAAGCTCCCTAATGAAGTGATGTCGAATCTCTATGTGTTTTGTTCGAGAGTGTTGAACCGGATTCTGAGAGTGTTGAACCGGATTCTTAGAGATGTTGATGGTATTGGTATTGTCACAGTAGATAGTAAGATACTCTTGACAAATACCGTAATCGTGGAGGAGTTTTTGTATCCAAAGAAGTTGGGTGCAACAGCTATCGGCAGCAATGTACTCAGCTTCTGTAATGGATAATGAGATGAAATTTTACTTCCTACTCATCCAGGAGACAAGATTATTCCCCATATAGAAACAACCCCCTGATGTACTTTTTCTATCATCAACATTCCCAACCCAGTTTGCGTCAGAATACCCAGCTAAGACATCATTTGTGTCCTTGATATACCACACACCAAAGTCGACAGTGGTTTTGACATACTTTATGATTCTTTTCAAAGCAGTCATTTGAGATTCTTTTGGATTAGCCTGATATCTAGCACACACTCCCATACTGTAACTAATGTCAGGTCTACTAGCAGTAAGGTAAAGAAGACTACCTATCATGCTTCTATAAAGAGATGCATTTTACTCAACAAGTCAATAGTGATTTTAACATTTAGGCTCATAGGGGTTCTAACAGAACTAGTAGATTCCAAACCAAACTTTTTCACAAGATTTTTAGCATATTTAAATTGAGATAAGAATATACCTGAATCTTGTTGACGAATCTGCAATCCAAGGAAGTGAGTTAGCTCTCCAATCATGCTCATCTCGAACTCGGCCTGCATGAGTTTTGAGAAGCTATGAGCAAGTTCATCCTTAGTTGACCCAAAGATGATATCATCAACATAGATTTGAGCAACTATCAACTCGCCGTTTTCCCTTTTTATGAAGAGAATTTGATCAGCTTTTCCTCTAGTGAATCTATGTGACACCAAGTATTGTGTGAGCCGATCATATCAAGCTCTGGGGGCTTGCTTTAACCCATAAAGTGCCTTCTTGAAATACAGCACATGATCTAGAAAGTGTGGATCAATGAATCCTTTTGGTTGAGCCACATAGACATCTTCTTTAAGCGACCCATTCAAGAATGCAGTCTTCACATCCATTTGATAGAGCTTGAACCTCAAGTGACATGCCAGGGCTAGGAGAATTCTAATGGACTCCATACAGGCAACCGGAGCAAATGTTTCATCATAGTCTACTTCTTCCATTTGTAAGTATCCTTGAGCTACAAGACGAGCCTTGTTACAGATCACATTACCCTTCTCATCAGTTTTATTGCGGAATATCAACTTTGTGCTAATGATATGCTCACCCTCTGGTCTAAGTACCAAAGTCCAGACATCATTCCTCTAAAACTGAATCAGTTCATCGTGCATAGCTTCAACCCAGCTTTCATCCTGAAAAGCTTCTTCAACTTTAGTGGGTTCAACCTGCGACAAATAACAGGAATAAGACACAAAGTTAGCAACACATTTATCAACTGTACGCTTCTTTAGTGTAAGTTCATTTATGTTTCTCACAATAACTTCAAGAGGATGATTCAATTTAATCCTAGAAGAAGGTCCTTTCTCTCTATGGGTTTTAGAATCAGGTGAAGTAGGTAAGTCTATTGAATCATCTACAACACTTGGAGTATCTGGAGTACTAGGAGATACAAGCTCTTATTCAACAATTTCTTGAACTTCCCTAGGCTCAGTAGGAAGAATCTCTTTAGGGATTTCCTCACCAAATTTCTCAAAACCAGAATCTGAAGACTCATCAATAATAACATTTACTATTTCCATTACCTTCATGGTTCTTTTGTTGTATACCCAATAAGCCTTGCTTGTAGAGGAGTATCCTAGAAATATTCCTTCATCACTTTAGGAGTCAAATTTTTCAACATTCTTTCTATCCTTGAGAATGAAACAAGTACTTCTGAAGATTCTGAAATATTTAACATTTGGCTTCCTTCCCTTCCACAACTCATATGGAGTCTTCTTGGTATCGGGTCTAAAATACATCTTATTAAACGTATGACAAGCAATGTTGATGGCTTCTCCCCACAAGTTTCTAACCACATCCTTGTTGTGCAACATGGCTCTAGCCATCTCTTGAATAACCCTATTCTTCCTTTCTACTACACCATTCTGCTAAGGAGTAATAGGAGCAGAGAATTCTTGAGATATACCTGATCTTGTACAAAAGGACTCCATATATGAGTTCTCAAATTCTTTACCATGATCACTTCGAATTCGATCAATCTTCAGGCTCTTTTCATTTTGCAATCTTGTGCATAAACCTTCAATGTGCTCAAGAGCATCAGACTTGGATCGTAGGAGAACGACCCAAGTGTATCTAGTGAAATCATCTACAACTACCATAATGAATCTCCTTCCGCCAAGAGACTCGATTCTGGTTGGACCCATAAGATCCATATGTAGTAACTCCAATGGTCTAGATGTAGCAGATGTCTAAATGCTCGAATGTTTAGCTTTTGTCTATTTCTCAAGTAGACATGGTCCACACATCATATTGCTCACTCTACTGAGCTTTGGTATCCCCAAAACTAACTCATGCTTAGATACAATCGAAAGATGTTTGTAACTAGCATGTCCCATCTTTTGATGCCATAGATCTTCATTTAGCAAACGAATGCTATTGCACACAATATTAGTATCAAGAACCAAGCCATATCAATTGTATATAGTGCACACACCACTTATGAGCTTCTTTCCAGACTCATCCATAACAAGGCATTTTCTCTTTGAGAATAGTATCATGAAGTCTTGATCACATATCTAACTTACGCTTAATTGGTTCACTCTCAGACCTTCTACATATAGAACATTTGCAATGTTTGGCAATCCAGATAGAGATATGATTCCCTTTCCTTTAATCTGTGACTTGCTCCCATCACCAAAAGTGACATTGCCACCTTTCCTAAACTTGAAAACCTTGAAGAGAGATCGGTCTCCAGTCATATGTCTTAAGCAACCACTATTAAGGTACCACAGTGTCCATAACCTTATATGTAGACTTCATCATAAAGCACACTTCGTATTTAGATGACAGATCAGTGGGAATGGTGTTTTCTCTCATTTTCCTTTGTGAACAAGACCTTTAACTTTCACTCTTATTAGACGAACTCCTTTGCACATTATCATTCTGAGACAATCTAGTTTCTTCTTTGTCAATCTAAGATCTTTTCCAATGATAATCATGATGGAATTCAAATAACTTTTAAACTTGCATTTTCTGATACACTCAAACAAATAGAGATTAGAAAAGCAAGATGTATTTGAAAATAAAAATCTTTTTATGCCAGTTGCAGCCATGACAACAGGGTTCAATAGATCACACAGCAAGGATTAAAACCTAATCAAAGTGTGTCCACTCTGATACCACTTGATAGGCCAAAAACGTATTGACCCCTTGTGATGGGTTAATTGATTAATTAGCCAAGTTTATTAATTAATCAAATTAACATGCAATTGTATGTGGCAGCACAAACAAATCACCAATTAATTAAAGTATGCAGCAGAAAATAAATTGACACAATGATTTGTTTATAAATTGGGAAAACCTACACAGCAAAAATCCCACAGGGTGATTTTAAGGCTACCACTCCCGAGAATCCACTATTATCACAACAAGCGGTTACAAGTAAAGGAATCCCAATACCTTATACCAACTTACAGTTGAACCCTTATCCCAATACCCAATTGGACTTGTTTTGTAGTGACAATCTCTCATTTTCAATGCACGGCTCCCAGTATGTGACTAACCAATTGTGCGGATCCCAATACGCGACTTAATCACCAACTAGAGAAGGACGTTGGCTGCAAAGTTCATCAGTTCATCCAGACGATGAAAATCATGAAATTGCTTGGTCACAAAACCCTACGGTGTACAAACACAGCAGCTTCTTCAAAAGAAAGATGAATTATGGCAAATTTTGTCTCCGGTCACAATTTGCATGAACAAAAATTTGCTTCACACTCGCGCAACCTTTGACGGCTCTTAAAATAATCCTTATATATGTTTAAGGTTGTGAGAAAAGAAAGTCCAAGTATACAATCAAGGAATAAATGAAAAACAATCCTGATAAACTGAACTTCATAAACCTCGACAGATACCCTATCTATCGAGCTAGCTGTCGAGCCACGACTTCAGCAGCTTTTAGACCTCGATAGATGCTAGCTGTCGAGCTAGCTGTTGAGTTTTAAAATCTTGCACTTTCTTCCTTGATTCTTGGACAAACTTACATGGTTTTAACACTTGAACTTGAAACAAGGTTTCTTGAAGTACTAAACCTATCCTAGATCTACCCAATTACAAGTAAAGTGCATTTTGTCAAAGGATTAACCAATTACATAAAATAGTGACATATGTTCCTAACATTGAATCATATATGTCCTAACATAACTGAGCAATACGACACCGGCTTGCTACTAATGAATGACCGTTGCTTCATTTAAACAAAATGATGTGTTTGAAGCTTCCTTTAATGAAACTGTGCATTTTGCTCTGTGCTAACACTTTGTTTTAAATGCACGGTGTTATTTAATTTGCTTGTCTCCAACACTTTACCCCCCCCCCCCCCCACATATTTATTGGGAAAATTCTCAACAAAAAATGACCGTGCATATGTTATGATAGTTGTGGCATTTCTATTTTGTGATAGTAAGTATGCGTAATTGCAAATCAATGGTCTTATAAAAAGTTAAAAGCTAATTAATCATAAATTTTTATTTTTTTTAAAATAAAGTGACTTTGGGAGAGAGTTTACCATTGCCCACTTTAATTATGTTTTCTCGCCGAAAGCAGAGTCGAAAAATTTTGCACTCCAGATGGAGGTTGGTCTGTATAGTGTACTCCTTTACAATGGTGGCTCCACTCACTTGTTAAATTTTTTTTTTATATACTTAGCAAAAAAAAAATAATTAGTTTAAATTAATTTGTTCAGTGACCACTCTGACTTGAAAAAAAAATGTATATATATACTTACAAAAAACAAATATTATATACTATATTAACTTATTTTGACCACCTTAATAAAAATATTAAACAACATGATCTGAGAATCACAAGAATTTGAATTCAACAAAAATAATAGTATTGCTACATTCATAATATTTTCACAATAAATCTTATGTGGTAAGCTATTACTAATTATAATTTGAGCTCAATATTAACATGTTTTACCCACCAATAACAGCTTGTTGCATAAAATTTTTTATGAAATTGTTGTGGTCACTTTATTATTCTCATATCTACATTTTCAATTTCTACTTTATCTCTTATTATTATTATTATTATTTTTACTAGTACAAAAATTTGTAATATTTCATGTATTTGTGTGTGTGTGTGTGTGTGTGTGTGTGTGTGTGTGATGTTGATATATTCAAGTTGTCTCATTATTAAATTTTGTATAATTTAACTTTTTTAGTAACCAGTTAAAAAACAAAAAATCTAATTCCGCCGCTACTCCTTTACTTAGATATCTTAAGATTATAGATGGTCAAGCATGCGTGTCTATATATATATATATATATATATATATATAGAAGAAGATCACGAAATAGTAACAAATGAAGAAATAAATGAATGGGAATGGAAGAGTTATCAAAAAATAAATCCAAAAAATAATATGAATATCAGGATTCAACATAAAATAATTAACTGAAATTAATGATATGTTGATACTGAAAATAATGCAAATGAATTTTTGATAACTATGGCAGTATAACCTACCAACTTATGATTTGATAAAATGTAACTTACAACAACTAGTTTTCTATTTGTTCTATCTCCTTTTCATTTTCTGAGGAGGTTTTGCTAGAACTACTAGATGCTGTGTGGACATCTAAGGTTGCGAGCTGGGTACTCTTACTAGGTGAAGGGGTGACTGGTTCCTTCTTCACTAGTTCCTCAAACTTTTGGGTTACTATCTCTAAGGCTGTTTTATCCTTAAACCTAAGGCTAGTGTGCCTAGTTGTGGGTAGTTTTACTAAAGGCTTTTCTAGGGTTTGGATGGGTTTACTAGGGTTTCCTGGCTAGAGGATAACCTTGTTTTCCATCTTTTCTTCTACCCTATCAAGCTGTTTTCCTATTACACCTAGACACTGGTTGGCGTAATTGTTCTGCTCAATCACCTTTTTTACAAGTTTCTCTTCTCCTGAAGGAATTCTGAAAGGGGTAGCTAAAACATCTTTTCCTTTGTACTTAAAGGTGATAGCATCCTGGGGTGGGTGACTAGAATTAATGACTTCCTTAGTCTCTTCTTTGGTCCAGTTGGTTTTGGTGGTGACACAAGACTTTTTGTGCCATTCAAAATGGTTCTCAAAATATTTAAAGATAGGGACATTATCTGATATCTCTTTCATGAATTTCTGCCATTTTTATAGAACTTCTTTCTTTTGTTCTAGAGTACGGTTGGCACTATAGGCTTCTCTTTTGACTCTGTTTCTTTCAGAATCAAACTCCTTTCCTAAGGCAACTAGGTTTGGGGTGAAGTCTTTCTTCATGACCATAATCTCATGGTCAACTGGGGGTTCCTGGTCTTCATACTGGCATGGGTCCTCCATATCAGTCTTGGATGGGGATGGTGTCTTTCTACTATTGTCGTCATCTTGATCTACAACAGAGTCCAGTTTGGCTATGTAGCAAGGGGTACAAACCTGGGATTTGGTTTTAACTCCTTGGAGTTCTACACCTAAGTCTCGTCTAGATCTTGGATAAGGCACAATGGGTCTAGAGAAGCTGGCATGGAATGCAGGTCTATCTCTTAAAAGAATAGGTGGCTGCCTATTGGGTCACAGGAGAAAGGTTCTCCTACCTCTTTAGAAGCCTCAGGCAATTTCGATCCAAATAATCCACTGATTCCCAAGATCTGAATGATGCTTACAGGTTGGATAGTGAATAAGATATTCTGGATAGCACCAGTCACTATTCAGAACAGTATCCCCAGACCGGTTACTATTCATCTACAGCACCAGTCACTGTTGATGAACAGTACCCGCACTCAGCCAACAAAAGCAGATAAAAGACAAGACACTATTCATGAACAGTACCAGTTACTATTCATGAACAATACCCAGCACAATGATTCAAAAGCACTATTTGCTTTCGGTGGAAAAGGTTTTCACCCCAGTAAAAGCAATTTACCTTCCAGATTTTCAGCAATCTTCAGTAGGACCAGGGCTCCGTCCAGTCTATTTAAGGCAGCCTCATCTCTATTCTGAAGCATGCTTAGTTGAAACAAAACTACCTCCCTTCTCATTACAACCTAATACTTGTAATCAGATGGAAACCCTAGTTTACACTTGTAATTCCTCAGTCAGTTTTACAATTGTAACCATATAGCTCCAATCGGCTTCCAATTTGTAACAGATAGCCCCGATCGACTACTGAACCCCAGTGTTTGTAACTTAACCCCCTTATTGGTATCAGAGCCAAGTTGGCCGATCAGTTGTTGTAAGTTACATTTTATCAAATCATAATTTGGCAGGTTATACCGCCATAGTTATCAAAAATTCATTTGCATTATTTTCAGTATCAATATCTCATTAATTTCAGTCAATTATTTTATGTTGAATCATGATATTCATATTATTTTTTAGATTTATTTTTTGATAACTCTTCCATTCCCATTCATTTATTTTTTCATTTGTTACTATTTCATGATCTTCTTCTATCTATACCGTTGGGTTTAGAATTATTCTTTCATTCTATTTATCCATTGATAGTCTTGTTCCTACAACAACTATTTGTTGCAAGCTAAATCGATTCCTGGGCTGCTAGAGGAATCTGAGTCTCTAGAGAGTTCTGAAGATGATGACCAGTTTAACTGTTGGATCTCATTGTCACTAGAACTACTGGTTGACTCACTTTCTATGTGATCAAGTTCTAGGAGCTTAAAGATCTCTTCTTTGCTGGTTTGGTCACTAACTAAAGTGTTGATAAGGGTTTTGGCCTTGGTTTTACACTCTTTGCTGAAATGACCTCTCTTGCCACAGTTGAAGCATTTTCCTGATGCTTTTGTGGATTTCTCATATTTGCCTGTGGACTTAGACCTGGATGGCTTTCCTGTCTTATAGAAATCATTATCCTTGAAATTGTTGTACTTTTGTTTTCTATAATATTTAGAAGCTGTTCTTTTTCTATGAAACTTCTTAGGGAATTCTTTCCCTCTGAACTTGGATTTTCTCTTGGAATGGGCTATGGGAGGTAAGCCGTACTGTGTACAAAAGTTTCCTACTTTGTACTTGGCTTTGCTCTTACTAGCTTGACTTTGGATCTTGAAATCTCTGTACATCTTCATACCTTCACTACGAATTGTGCTAGAGATGTCACCATAGGTTAGGTTATCATAATCTATGACAGGTTGAACTGTTGGATCTCATTGTCACTAGAACTACTGGTTGACTCACTTTCTATGTGATCAAGTCCTAGGAGCATAAAGATCTCTTATTTGCTGGTTTGGTCAGTAACTAAAGTGTTGATAAGGGTTTTGGCCTTGGTTCTACACTCTTTGCAGAAATGACCTCTCTTGCCATAGTTGAAGCATTTTCCTAATGCTTTTGTGGGTTTCTCATATTTGCCTGTGGACTTAGACCTGGATGGCTTTCCTTTCTTATTGAAATCATTATCCTTGAAGTTGTTGTACTTCTGTTTTTTATAATACTTAGAAGCTGTTCTTTTTCTATGAAACTTCTCAGGGGATTTTTTCCCTCTGAACTTGGATTTTCTCTTGGAAGGGGCTATAGGAGGTAAGCCGTACTGTGTACAGAAGTTTCCTACTTCGTAATTGGCTTTGCTCTTACTAGCTTGACTTTGGATCTTTAAATCTTTGCACATCTTCATACCTTCATTGCGAATTATGCTAGAGATGTAACCATAGGGTGTTGGTCTGGAATACCAATACTTGGTTAGGCTGGTCGGGGTTGGATGGTGAAACCTTTTCACCTCTAATCCTCGAAACTGGTTTTCACTTAGATTTTTTCCAGTAGCTAGCAGATGGAACTGTTAGGCTTAGTTTTGACCAATCTAGGTTTAGAACACCCTTAGATGAGTATAGGCCTAGATCCCCAACAGATCTCCGCCAACCTCACACACCCATTAGGTAGCCACCTATTCTTTTGAGAGATAGCCTTGCATCCCAAGCCAGCTCCTCTAGACCCCTTGCGCCTTATCCAAGATTTAGACGAGACTTAGGTGTAGAACTCTAAGGAGTTAAAACCAAATCCCAGGTTAGTACCCCTTGCTACACAGCCAATAATTAAAGCTCAAAAGCTTAGTGCGTTTCATGCAACCTTAGTTAGGGAAACCAATAAACCCAAACCAAGGATTCGTGAACCCAAGGTAGACCTAGAAAAAATCTATGATAGGTTTTCCAAGTCTAAGAAGGAAGTTACAGTCAACGACCTTTAAAAGGAAATCAAGGAGACAAAGTCTGAGGTTAGAATCCTTAAGCAAGAACTAACCATTCTTAAGGTTGATAATACTCTCCTTGATCAAAGAGTTAAAAATTTGGAAAATACTTCTCATCAAGGTAATGAGGAAAGACCCTCATTCCAAAACCCTTCAGATGATGAAGAAACAGTTAACCCCACAACAGATATGGTTCAGGAAGAACAACCCAGTCAGAAGTTCTTAGAAACTATCAGTAGGATTAACTTCTAGAAATGGTACTCCAAAGTCAGGATTGTCATCAGCAAATAACGAGTAAAGAAGAGATCTTTAAGCTCCTAGGACTTGATCACATAGAAAGTGAGTCAACCAGTAGTTCTAGTGACAATGAGATCCAACAGTTAAACCAGTCATCATCTTTAGAACTCTCTAGAGACTTAAAATCCTCTAGCAGCCCAGGAATTGATTTAGCTTGCAAAGATAGTTGTTGTAGGAACAAGACTATCAATGTTCTTAGCAAACAACTTTCTATGTGATCAAGTCCTAAGAGCTTAAAGATCTCTTCTTTACTGGTTTGGTCACTAACTAAAGTGTTGATAAGGGTTTTGGCCATGGTTCTACACTCTTTGCTGAAATGACCTCTCTTGCCACAGTTAAAGCATTTTCTTGATGCTTTTGTGGGTTTCTCATATTTGCCTGTGGACTTAGACCTGGATGGCTTTCCTTTCTTATAGAAATCATTATCCTTGAAATTGTTGTACTTCTGTTTTTTATAATACTTAGAAGCTGTTCTTTTTCTATGAAACTTCTCAGGGGATTCTTTCCCTCTGAACTTGGATTTTCTCTTGGAAGGGGCTATGGGAGGTAAGCTGTACTATGTACAGAAGTTTCCTACTTCGTACTTGGCTTTGCTCTTACTAGTTTGACTTTGGATCTTGAAATCTCTGCACATCTTCATACCTTCACTGCGAATTGTGCTAGAGATGTCACCATGGGTTAGGTTATCATAATCTATAACACCTAAGGGGTTACAAAGGGTTTCTTTCACCTTTTCACCAAATAACCTGAGTAATCCATTGATGAACTTCTCCTTCCAAAATGGAGAGTTACAATCACTTCTGTGCTTGACTCTGGTGGTGAACACATCTTCGTACCACCTTTAGTCTCCTAAGGTTCGACATCTAAGGTTACTTAACTGATCGTAAATCCTAGATGTGATGTTGCTAGGTTTTCCTACGACGTGTTTTATGATCGTATAGATTAGGCTTCTTGGTGACTATCTCTAAGGTTTTTTTATCCTTGGACCTAAGGCTAGTGTGCCTGGTTGTGGGTAGTTTTACTGAAGGTTTTTCTAGGGTCTGGATGGGTTTACTAGGGTTTCCTGGCTGGAGGACAACCTTGTTTTCCATCTTTTCTTCTACCCTATCAAGCTGTTTTCCTATTACACCTAGACACTGGTTGGTGTAATTGTTCTGCTCAATCACTTTTTTTACAAGTTTCTCTTCTCCTGAAGGAATCCTGAAAGGGGTAGCTATATATATATATATATATATTTTTTTTTTTTTTTTTTTTTTTTGCTTGTTCTAGAGTCAAACTGGATAGATGTACACCATGTAGCAAAAGGTGAAACAAGGAGAAGATATCCAGTGCTTTGATACAATCATATAATGTAGGACACAAGTTGTACGTCAGGAAAGGAAGAATGAAGTATTTACGGCTAATGTTCCTTTGTGTAATAAAAATAAGTGAACTAGTGAGGGAAAAAAAGTTGATATCAACAATTAAGTGTTTGTGTCAAGGGCAGCCTTAGGATTTCAAACTAGGGGCCGAAGTTAAAAAAAAAAAAAACCAAAACAAAACAAAACAAATAGGTTTTCATATAGTATTAATAAACTATCAACTAAGATAAATACACAAAATAATTATTTTTTAATACATTAAGATGTAATTATCCACAAATAACGACAAAAATACACAAAATAATATTGTTTCTTAAGAACAATAACTATTGCAAAACAAATTTATTTTCACAAACCAAAAATTACTTTTGCTACTTTGATATAACATTTGAAATGTTTCGTAACAGTAGTGTTTTCAGGGTGAAAATGGGCAATTAGCCCCATTTTCAAAACTATTTAGTTAGTAGGCACGATTTTCAAACTATATTTTTTACTAGCATCTCGAGTCTAAGAGACTCGATTTTGGGCTTATAAATCAAGTTTTTGATGCTCGATTTCCATGGTCCGGTGACTCTGACATGGCATTCGGTCTGACGTGGCGAACACTTGAAAATCGAGTCTTAAAGACTCGATTTCCAGAATAGAAAACAAAAAAAAGTTTTAAGTTCACAAACACATGCATTTTTAGACTCACTGGACAAACACATGGGAAATTAAGAGAGGAAGACGAGCCCAGATCGGAGAGAGCCCAGGCCACGGCGCGCGAGGAGAAGAAGATCAGATCGAAGAGAGCTCAGGCCGCAGCGCGCGAGCCCTTCTCCTCCGATCATGAAGAAGATCAGATCGCCGCGGCGCGCGAGCCCAGGCCGCGGCGCTCCAGCCCAAGCCGCGGCGCGCCAGCCCTTCTCCTCCGATCATGAAGAAGATCAGATCGGAGAGAGCTCAGGCGGCGGCGCGCGCCCAAGTGAGCTCTCTCCGATCTGATCTTCTTCTCTCTCCGATCATCATTTTTTTTTCCTATCTCTTTGTTCTTTGATGAGAAATTGCATGTGTTCGTGTCTTCCGCTTCGTCTTCCTCTTCTGTTTTGTGTTTTCTGTTTTGTGTTTTTGTTTCTTATGGGCTTAAACTTTTTTTGATTTTTTTTGTTTTGAGTATTCTGGAAATCGAGTCTCTAATACTCGATTTCCAAGGGTTCGCCACATCAGACCAAATGCCACATCAGACTCACCGGGCCATGGAAATCGAGCATCAAAGGCTCAATTTCTAGGCCCAAAATCGAGTCTTTAAGACTCGAGATGTTAGTAACTTATATAGTTTGTAAAATTAGCCTACTAACTAAATAGTTCTGAAAATGGGGCTAATTGCCCATTTTCGCCGTGTTTTCAGTATTTGGTGTTCTAAAATCCAAATACTAAATATTTAGCATTTAGAACACCAGATGCTAGTACTCTAATACTGAGTTGACTAAGATTTTTTGTTTTCTATATTACAATTTTGTTTTTGTTAAGTTTTTGAATTGAGTAGTTGCTAATTGGGCTACGCTAATTATAAGGGAGCGGGACTAAATTTTTGGAAGAGAGAGGCACAACTCAAGAAATAAAAAATAAAAATATAACGAATAAATTTTTTTTTTTTCCTTTAGGCTGGGGGGCCCAAAATTTTTTTTCTTTAGGCCAGGGGTCCGGGCCCCCTTAGGCCCCCCGGGTCCGTCCTTGGAGAATTAAGAAAATAGTGGTTATTGTTTCTATTTTTTTTTTTTTTAAATTGCTTCAATTTGGTATAATCTCTTGGCAATTAAACATGAGTCATTTGGCACAACTTTGACCTTTTTTTTTTTTTTTGAGAAACAAACACACACACAAAGGAGAGGGAAAGAGGTTCTAACACAAAGTCATACCACAACTCCACTCAAAAGCCATGGTAGCTTTTAAGGGAGGGTGAGGCAAGATATACTACACACAACACACTCTCTTAAGCAATGTGGGACAATTACCCTTTTTTTTTTGAGACTTTGACTTTTAAATTAAACTTTTATCATGATATATAATATAATATAGTATGATATGCTTAACCAAGATAACAACGTAGGTCATGGGTTCCAGTTAGCTCAATTGGTAAAGTCTCTGATAGTTGTAAAAGAGATCTGGGATTCAATCCCTGCCTACACCAAAAACTGATTGGTGTCTTGGTCTGATGATAAAGAGCTATCATCAGGAGCGGACGCCATAAGTTGAAACTCTCTAAAAAAAAAAGACATAACAACGCAGGTCCTTCTCAAAAAAAATAAAGAAAAAAGAAAAAGAAAAAAAGAAAAAGAAAAAAAGAAGAAGAAGATAACAACGCAGGTACCCCTAACAAGTAACAACTCACTTACCCCATCTTGTAGAGTGTAGACATCGGCATAGGGAGGTGTGGCATGGCCCTTGGATTTTTATAAATTAAAAAAAAAATCCCCTCCTCTCTCTTGCAATTTTTTTGTTGTATTATATATTTTTATTGGTCCTCTTTGAAAAAAAATTATGTCTTCACTATTAACCATAGAATTGATATAACAAAGATTAACAAATAAAAAAGAAAAAGAAAAAGAAAAGCTAGAATAGATAGAATTTTGTATAAGATACATCCAATTACCTAAGTTTAACTTTTTTTAAATATAAAATAGAAATTCTACTCTAACTTAATCTTAGTTTATATATGTGTAAAGCTTACTTTTGGAGACTTGAACCCCAACCTTAACTCCTCCCCGATCCCATATCCCACAAGTACTTATGATTGTAGAGTACTGACCAACGCCCCAAGGGTGCACAGTGGTTAACCTGTTAGTGACTGTTACATGGTATTACTATAACTGTAGGAGTGAAAGAATCGAGTACGAGTTAGAAACTGTGGGCCTAGCCCAAGGAGGAAAAAAGGAGCCACACACACGTCAGATCTTGGCTCAACCCGAGGACCGGAGCTCGAGGAAGAAAATATAAAGAAGCCAATCCTCCGAGGAGTCCATGGAGCAAACATCCCTCAAGAATTCCCAGGTAGGCCCACAATACTATGAGACAAGAAACCAAGAGAGGAGGAAGAGACAAGGAAACAAAGAATAAAGAAAATATCTGAATAAAGTAACTATCACGTCTGCATTTAATGCAGTGTAACAACTCAAGTGACCGCATTGATGAAGGAGTGACCCCTGAACAGTGAACTCACAGCTTGCAGCACAGTTTACCACCTTCAGCACAACTCTGATGGGACAAGCATCCAAAGGAAAAACCCTAGCAATACAAGTGGAGGACTAGGATGCAATCCTAAGACCTATATAAAGAAGAGGAATACCACCAGAAATGGGGGATGAGAGATATATAAACTGAAGAACCGGACTTTGTATAAAACACTTAAGCTTTTTTTTTTTTTTTTTTATTAATACATCCTAGGCCAAACCCCAGGGAGTGTCATTCCTTCA
Source organism: Lithocarpus polystachyus (assembly GCA_033629205.1). Classification (NCBI taxonomy): domain Eukaryota; kingdom Viridiplantae; phylum Streptophyta; class Magnoliopsida; order Fagales; family Fagaceae; genus Lithocarpus; species Lithocarpus polystachyus. The sequence continues at coordinate 6,647,229 of CM066163.1, read as the reverse complement.
TCGTTGTATCTCTTTTGCTATCTTTAAAATTCTAATTATATTAGCCCTCTAACTGGACCATAATCATGTGTCAAAGTTGACCTTGCAAGCCCATGCTCTAAAAAATTAATTGCATTGGGCCCAAAGAATCTGACTCCACTATTCTAAGTGGGCTTTACATTTTTGGGCTCCTATAATAACTATTATGAATAATTAGTTTCACCATAAGATCTTTCTCAAAAAAAAAGGTTTCACCGTCAAATACTTTACTAGTTTAGTTAATTAGAACTCACTATAATTAATTTCACCTAATAACAAATATGCAAGTGTAATATTGCATATAATCTAGCTTAATTCTACTGTCAGATGTGCTAGATTTATATATGATTCATGTTATTGCCTCCTTCAACGAGGAGAATGTATTGTTTGTTATGCATACCAAATTAGCAATGTAACAACTAACCTAAAGACTGAGTACGTATCCTAGGAAGTAGGATCAATTCGAAACCTTCAAAGAGTCAAATATTACGACACTAGTTAATAAACTCATAATTATGAGGTGTTTGACAGATTAAAAATATTTTGAGTTAGCTAGTTATCTATTTATGAAAAAGTGAATGCGGTAAGTTTAGAAATCAAAATGAAGAAATAATAGAACAATTCTTTTTTAACAATTTGTGAGAATAGACCTGTTATACTATTTATAACTCTCTCTCTCTCTATCTTGGAATATTGTATATAACTATCTCGAATGTGTAAATCTGTCAAACAACGGAGAATTGTAAGATTTTATTAACTAGTGCCATGATTAGATGGTTTCTGTTTGCACTCATTTGTTTCTAGCTCCAGAGCTAGCCCACTGTTTTCTTTTTCCATGCATGAACAAAGCTTATATCTTGTTTTGGTAAGTATAAGTTAAGTCCAGTCAGTCCTTCCTTAACGAGAGAGCCAATAAATTAAATTAGAGTTATTGCATAGTTTGCATGTAGTCTCGCGGGTAGCATACATGCACGGATATACATCATGACTTACAGATATGGAAACAAAATCTAAGAGAATCAGAGACAGAATTGTACAGATATTGTCATTAATGAGATAAGTTTTGATTTATTTATAAAATCAAACATGAAAAGAATATCCATCACTACACTTTGGAAGTACTTAGAAAATTAAAGCAAAAGTAAAAATCATATACATTTGACCTTGTGATCGAATTGTTGAAGTTGTGATTACCATGGAAACAAAAGTATTGATCGTAGGAGCTGGGCCTTCTGGTCTTGCAACTTCAGTATGCTTAACTCGCCACTCGATCCCGCATTTGATCCTTGAAAGAGAAGATTGTTATAATTCTCTTTGGAAGAAAAGAACCTATGATCGATTAGGTCTCCATTTAGCAAAAGAATTTTGTTTCTTGCCACATAAGCCTCTCCCTCCTGATGCACCTACCTTCATGCCCAAAGATTTTTTTCTTAAATATGTGGATGATTATGTCTCACAATTTAATATAAATCCTCTCTACCATCGTAGTGTCGAATCAGCTTCTTTGGTTGAAGCTGGAAAGAAATGGAGAATTGAAGCTAAGAACACATTAGAAGGAAATGTGGAAGTTTACCATGCTGAGTTCTTAGTGGTTGCTAGTGGTGAGAATAATGAGAGTTATATTCCTGATATTGAAGGGTTGTCAAGTTTTCCAGGTGAGATTGTCCATTCCAACTATTTCAAATCAGGTTCGAGATATAAATCTAAGGATGTTTTGGTAATTGGATGTGGTAATTCTGGAATGGAGATTGCCTATGACCTTAATGACCATGGAGCTCGCACTTCAATTGTTATTAGAAGTCCGGTAAGATTCTCTCTTCTTGTTGTGTACGTATTAATTTGCATACATGTTCTCTCTCTCCACCAATCACAACTTGTTATATATTTTTTTAACTTTTCTTATAAAATAACTAAAGTTTAAAATGAAAATAAATAAATAAATAAACACATGATAAGTTGTGATTAGTAGAACACAAAAAAATTATATGTATTCGTATAAGAATTTATAATATATTTAATGTATTTCATTAAAAATAGAAAAGTACAAAAATTATTAATGTACTTCATTTTTCCTCTAACTATTCTTTAATTTTCTATGAGACCTCTAATTACTCTTAAACCATAATAGCTCATTGAACCAAATAATATTGAGGAGACATTCTAGAAATATATAAGTAAATATTTTTGATAAAAACATTATTTTTTTATTTTTAAAAAAAAAATAGAAATAAACTTGAACCTGATAATATTTACTTATTATTTTTATATATATACTTGAACCTAATAATAATGATAATAATAAAAAATAACAATCCATTATTTTTTTTTCTCAACTCTTGGCACATGGAATTTGTAGAATTCGATTCGGTTGACATCAAAAAAATCTTATATATATATATATATATATATAGATATAAATATATAATTTTGAAAACTGTTTAGTTCCAAATATGTTTGGAATTATATTTTCTAATCTATTGTGTAATAGTTTATAAAACTATTTATTTGTATTATTTAAATAATTCACATAACTTATTAAAAAAAATCATGTAACTAAAATTACATATAAATGATATCTTTAATTGCCAAATCTAGGTTGGAGCAATACAGTTCCAAACATTTTTAAAACCATATATACCTCTTCCTATAATAATTTTTTAATAGTTAACTCACTATATACTAATGTGTTTGATTGTAGTTTCATGTGCTGACCAAAGAATTGGTGCATCGGGGAATGTCTTTGTTGAATTATCTCCCAGTTTACATGGTGGATACTTTAATAACAGTGCTTGCAAGACTCAAATTTGGTGATTTGACTAAGTATGGGATTTATAAACCACCGAGAGGTCCATTCGCTCATAAAAATGTAACAGGAAGTTCTCCGATTCTCGATGTTGGAACCATAGGAAAGATTCAAAATGGAGAGATAGAGGTAACTTCTCATAATTAAAATTATGTTTTAAATTAAGGCAAAACACATTTTTTGTTCCTATACATATTTTGACAATATTTTTCATATATTTTGTTTTTGTCATTATATTATTAAACTTGCTATCATTGTGGTCTTGACCCTTATTTTACTTACGAATGATAATTCGTACATGACTAATGAATTGCACTGCTATTTTGAAAATAACATTTTCTGAATATGAGAACATGTTAGGGATCAAATAATAATAGTAACTTTAAAAATATAAAAACTAAAATAAAAATTGTGAAAACTTAATAACCAAGTTAAAAATCAGGTTTTCTTTTCAAAAAAAAACAAAAACACAAACAAAACAGAAGAAGAAAAAAGAAGAAGGTTATTCTAAAAAAATAAAAATAAAAAAGTCAAAATTTAAGAATCAGAAATTTTTTATTTTTTTTCCTGATCTCCTTTTTAACATTTGCGGAACAAGTTCACAAGCAAAATAAATAAGTGACATTTATTACTACTATTTTTATTTAATCAAGTAATTAAGTGCCTGAGTTTTCTCCAGATTACAAGACATAGTTCACATGATATCTAATATGAAAATTTCCTTGCTTTGTTTACTGCAGGTTGTCCCGGAGATTTTGAACATTGAAAAGAATAATGTGAAGTTCAAAAATGGCACAGAAAAGAATTTCGATGCTATTGTTTTGGCCACTGGCTATAAAAGCGCAGCTAATAAATGGCTAAAGGTTATTATTAACGAGTGCTGTACAGCACTTGTTAATAATCCATTTTAAGAAAGTTTTGATACCGTTTTTATGGGAAATGAAAAAAGTTGTCAAAATATTAATTACTTTTTTTCATTTCCCATAAAAACTTTCTTTAAATGAATTATTAACAAATGTTGTACAGCACCCATTAACAGTACCCTATTATTATTATTATTATTATTATTATTCCCTGTCTCATATTGTTAAGCAATATTTATTCCATTTTAGGAAGTCTCAAAATGAAGATCTTTGAAAAGTTAATAAATAAAGTTCATAACATACCCTTCACTTTATAAATTTAAAAAGACAACATTCTTCTTACACTAAAGTTAAAATTAAAATAGTTTTGGAAACTTGCACTTTTGATGTAAAAAAAACAATGCATAATGGTGTGTTTGGATGATAGATTTAGCCACGTGGATTTGGATTGGATAATTAAAATCCACAGATCTTGTTTGAATAGTTTACAAATGGTCAAGAATTTAGATTTGACAAATTCATCAGAAACTTTAAGCCATAAAATCTTTGAATTTGAAATAATTTCTAAACCTATAGAATTTTATAAATCCATATAACGTGCTTAAATATATATGAATTTGGAATTAAATCATTTTAAATCCATCACCTTAAAATTCAAATTCAAATTCAAATCTAAATTCAAGTATCCAAACACAACCTAAATAATTTTCTTTTAGAAAGTTGGGTTTCTTAAATAAGTATAACAAAATCAAAATGGGAAGGATGGGCACTAAGTAATGTGTTATAAAAGGGCATTTAGTCCTGTAGTAATGTGTAATATTATCTTTTGCAGGACTATAAGTATGCTCTTAATGATGATGGAATGCCAAAGAATAGAATGCCAAACCACTGGAGAGGAGAGAAGGGCCTATATTGTGCTGGGTTGTCAAGGAGAGGACTCTTTGGAGTATCAATGGATGCCGAGGCCATAGCTAATGACATCAACAAGGTTATAACTAGCCAAAAATAAAGTTTCTCAATGCCTTTCGTCCGACCATATTCCAGAAGCTAGTATGGTTCGCTCAGTAGCCTACATGGAAGCTCTATAATAAAGATCCCCCTTATGTTTTGTTTGATGGATCCACTATAATAATAATAATAACAGAAAAAAAAATTATCCACTGGTGATTTATGTCCTTGATTACTTAATTAATTAAGGCATCACTTGTGATTTTTTGGTTTTTAATGAATCAAGCTTCGATTTCTCTTTCATCCTTGTTGTAACTATATATTATCACTATTATCCTTTTATTGGTGGTTCACATAGTCATTAACGTTTCCATTGAAGACTTTGAAATTTGAATGTAATATTCACCCATTGAAAAAAAAAATGAATAGTTTGATGTTTGGTAATTTGGCCATGCAGATGCAAATATGCTATATATAAAATGGCACAATATGGATGAATATTGATGTGTCTCATATTTTGTCTTGCAAGATGGGTTTGCATGGATATATACCAAGCAAACATTAAGAGATGGAAGTCAATGTGATAAATTATCTTCAATTGAAACAGGGTCCAATCAAATGTTGCTCAAAAGCCCAGTGACCCAATATGCACTTCATCACTACCTTTCCATCTGAAATATAAGCGAGGATGGCATAGATTAAAATATATGCCTACAGAGAAAAGAAAAATGACTCGATTTTAAACATAGATGTTTAGCGTATTAATTGGGTCATGAGAAAGCCTAAATTCTGCAGCCCACGCTACTGCCAAGCTTTCTGTTAGGCTTAAAAGCCATTTTGGTTGTAATAAACATGAAGCCCCTAAAGGCATCCTGGATGATTGCGAAACTGATTGCATTATTGTAGGTGCCTCTATTTGATTTAATGAAGTTTGCAGGTTATAAAATAAATAAATGTTTAGGATATTAATTAAGGATATAAAAGGTTGGTCATATCATATGACCATCTTACCTTGCAAATTTTCTGTAATGGCTTATACTTACAGATATTTCATAGGCAGAAAACATGGATAATTTTGGTGGTTGATGTTTCACTTCCCACTCTCCTTTTTTGGTTGCTAAACTAAATAAACTCAAACTGTGGCAAGACGGAGGACTTGAGGCAATGGTTAACAATCCATTTAAAAAAAAAATTATGGGAAAAGAAAATAAATAATTAATGTTTTGACAGCATTTTCTATTTACCATAAAAGTAATATCAAAACTTTCTTAAAAAGAATTATTAATTATTACCTTAAAGACACTCCTTAACATGACCCTATATTAAAAGACATATATTAATATTTGGGGTTGGACTTGGAGGCAAGCAAGAGAGGTGATTCCATGTTAGCATTCACAGCAGCGGAGCTAAAAATTTAGCTATTTGGCACTATATAAAGTTATTTTATCTATTTTATCTACACACATGCTGCAGCAGTGGATCTATTTTAGCTTTCAACATTATAAAATAATATAAAAATCACAATAAAATAAGATATCTACTACAATGAAATAATATATCTATTATAAACATCACAGCCACACAAACAACCACATTTTTTTTTTTAACCTTTGAGCTACAGTGCACATCTATCTTTAGATGTGCACTGTAGCAATGAAGCTAAAAAAAATACCTTTAGCTCCACTGCTGTATGATTGATTTTTGTGTTTTGGTGGAGCTAAAATAGCTATATATTATATAGCTATTTAGCTCCACTGCTACAAGTGTTCTTAGGAATTTAATTGGTAGTTGTTAGTTGTTATGACAAAACTTAGGTATAGTACCTTAAATGTTGTTTCTTAGATTCCCCTCTTAAGATTTAGTCATATGGCTATTTAACTAAAAAACACACTTCCATTCTATGAGAAAAAATCCATAAGGTAGAATCTTAAAAGGAAAACTTAAGAAATAGCACTTAAGTACTGTTCCTAAGTCTTATTTTAGTTGTTAAATGGAATTTCAATTCGACTATTTCCATATGATAAGATGAAGGTGGTAGGTCGTACTAATAATATGTACCATCCACCAGTTGGCCAATTGATTTATATTATTTTTCGTTTCTTAAAAAAAAAAAAAAGAGACAGATTTAGATTATTTTTCTCTCAAAAAAAAAACAAAGAAAAAAAAAGATTATTTCCATTGGTTGATGACCATTCTCTCCCTCTCTCAAGTCTAGGCACACAATCAAGGGTTTTGCAGTTAATCAACCTTATGTGTTCTAAAACAAAATACGTTCATGAACTCTCTCGCAAGCTCTCTTGCTCTCTCTCGAGAAGAACAAGAAGAACTCTTGCATAGTAACAAGAAGGTAAAGGACGTTAACCACTCAGGTTTCCGCGAAGGGCAGGACTCAATGCCATCGTCTCCTAGCCATTGCTATAGGTCCTGGAACCGAGCAACATCTTTTAAGGATAAACTCATAAGGGAGATTCCTGGTGCTTTTTCCCAGGCTTTTAACCTTGTGGACTGAATGGAAGATGAATCTGATTCAGATGAAGGAGAGGTGAATGCATTGCGAGAAAGGCTTGCGGCGGTGAAGTTCTCCAAGGACTTCAAACGACAAATCCGGAGACCATGGGAAAAAGCTCTCATAGTTAAGGTTTTTGGTCGCTCTGTAGGATTTACCTTCCTTCATAATAGGTTGTTGTCACTTTGGAAACCAGCTAGAAGGCTGGAATGTGTAGACTTGGGGCATGGTTTCTTCCAGTGGCGGAGCCAGAATTTCAATTTAGGGGGGGCAATATTTAAAGACTATTTTTAAAAATACAAAAACAAAAACAATTGTATATAGGAACTTGATTTGGACTCATTATTATACTTAGCACTTATCATAACTTCAATTAAGTACAAATATATATTTCATATCGAAACAAAAATAACCAATTCATAGTTACAAACAATTAAAGTAAGAGATTAATATAATTACATAAAGTTTAGATATCTAATTTGATTCTTTAAAATTTAGATATCTAAAGTTGTATACATGTCTTTTGCTTTTGATTGCTTTTAAATAATATGTACAATTCAAATTTTTTGTTCTCTATTCTTCAAAGTATTTAAATTTGGGTTCATAGTAGAAACCTAGACTAGAGTTTAAAATTGAAATGTCTAAGAGATGGAGGAGAAAGAAGATAGGTGGAGGTTTAGGGTCTGAGACTATAGTACCAATGTACAAGGACATTAGTTAGTTTTTAAAAAAAAATTATTTCGTATAAAATATTAAGATATAAGACCCACCATCAATTGAAAATTTATGAAATAAAAAAGAAAAGAAAGTTGGGATAAACTTTCCATGAATAGTAGTGACATGATTAAATCTGGGACTCGATAAAAGTTTCTTTTTAAAACCAAAATGATGTAGCAATGAGTCAATGTTGTATAACCTTTTTACCTTTTCTTTTTCAGAGCTATTTTAGGGATTGCATTTTTTTTTTCTTTTTATCAGAGTGGGTAAACAGGTTAAGCATTTAATAGAGTTTTGCTTACTTCTGCAGGATGGTACTTATGAACTTTTTTTGGGTGGAGTTAGGGGGGGCAAGTGCCCCCCCTCGACCCCCCCTGACTCCGCCCCTGGTTTCTTCCTTACCCGCTTTTCTTTAAGAGAAGATTATGATGCCATACTCAAGAAAGGGTCATGGTTCATTGGTGAGCACTTTCTCTCCATCAAACCTTGGGAGCCAGACTTTCGACCGGCAACGGCTAATGTCTCATCTGTAGCTGTATGGGTTAAGCTCAATGAGTTACCGATTGAATATTACAATGAGGAGGTCCTAGTGCAGATTGGTAAGATTGCTGGTACTATTCTGCGAATTGATACACACACTACATCTAAAACTCGTGGTAGGTTCGCGAGACTATGTGTACAAATAGATGTTACTAAGCCACTCGTAACAGGCATTTTGATTGGGAAAGTTGAACAGTCGATCTCATATGAAGGGATTCATAGGCTTTGCTTTGACTGTGGGAGAGTGGGACACCATAGGGAAAACTGTCCTTTTATCATCCGGCGAGACTCCTCTCCAAAACCGACGGTGACGAAGGCAAAACGAGGGGTAGTATCGGGCTCATGCAGCTCACATGTTTTTGACGTGGCAAAAGACAAGGAGGGCCTCATAAGGAGCATGCTGCATGCAGAGCATGAGAAGGCGTCTGAAGGGAATTACAGGCCGTGGGTTGTGGTTACTCGCAAGAAGACGAGAAACACTAGAAGTGGTGGAACGTCATTTCCGCAAGAAATTGTACAGCCACGACAAGTGCATGGGATGCACGGGCTTGATTCCAGGACTGTTGATGGGCCAGCTAAATCGGACAACAGCACTTAAGCATTGAGGGAGGCCAAAAGGAGGCACTCACCATCAGGAATGATAAATGGGGCCCAACTTGGAAGTGTTATACAAGGCTTGAGAAAGGTTTCCAATTACCAAGCCCAACACGCGTTAGAAGGTGGCCCAACAACTCCTGGGATTAAGATATTAGGAAACCAAAAAGAAAAAAAAGGAGTGAGCCCAAAAGGTATAAGTAAGGCCTCTGTGAAGGGCAAAAAGGACTTTGCTCGGACTAGCTTGCATAAAGCTTGGTCTCTAGGCGTCATTGAAGGGGGTAGTACACAACATCCATCTTTCTCAGTTAGCTTGTTTGATTTTGCACCAAATGAAGGGGCTAATATGTCTAGCGCTGATGGTGACCAACAGCAAAGAGATGCTTCAAATTTCCATTTCAATGCAAAGCCACGGACAGGGATGGGTAATCGGCCTAGAGGTGCATCTTGTGAAGCTCCAAACGATCCTAGTGCGGGTTTTAGGGTAGGTTAAGTCGAAGCTAAAGAAGGATTAGAAGTGGACGTTTCTGTTGATGGAAGTGAATGTAAAGGGAGGGAGGTAATATTTGTTGAGAACCTCAGTATGCATGGAAAAAAGGTTGTACAAAGGGCTGTGGCAGCCAATTGCAACCTTGGTAATGGGCAGCAGGTATGCCATGAAGCTCTGACAGTCTTTCCTAATGGTAATGGAGCTTTGGGGTCAATTGTGTTCTTTGGAGATGGTATTGGGAACAGGGCAGACAAGGGAATGGCAGAAGCGAACCGGATGGAATTTGAGGGTAGAGGCGATGCTAATGCCGCGTAATTAAGGAATGTTCCAAGCCTGATCATACTGTCATTATGAATGTGATAATATGGAATTGTAGGGGGGCGCTAAAGCCCAACTTCCAAAATCATGTTAGAGAGCTGGTCCGTATCCATAATCCAACAATTTTGGTGTTGATGGAGACTCGAATTGGCGGGGAGAGAGCTAGAGGGATCACTGACAGGCTCCCTTTTGAGAATGTTATTCATACAGACACCATTGGCCTTGCTGGGGGTTTGTGGATGCTGTGGAACTTGGAAAGGGTAGATGTCACACCTCTGTCTAGCACTGAACAGGAGATTCATGCTGTTGTAAAGGTACCAAACTCTGACTATAATTGGTTGTTTTCTGCCATTTATGCTAGCCCTGGGAGTGCTGAACGGGACATATTATGGAATAATTTAATAAAGGTGGCTGAATTGTATGATATGACGTGGGTTCTTGCGGGGGATTTTAATGAGCCGCTTATGGGAGAAAACAAGTTTGGGGGTCGGCCTGTGAGTGTAAATAGATCTTTATTATTTAAAGAATGTTTGGATAAATGTAGCATGATTGATATTGGTTTCACGGGGGCTCGGTTTACCTGGACAAATAAAAGGCCTTTCCAAGCTCTCATTCAAGAACAGATAGATAGGTTTTTTATGAATCCTAGCTGGTGTTGTTGACACCTCATTTTGCAACCCGCATTTAACCTCACCGGGAGGGTAAAAAGCTAATTTTTCCTTAGAAATATACGTCTTGATTCTGGTCATTAGATCCTTAATCTCATTCTACCAAAATGATCTTAATGTTATAACAATCAAATCGACTGGTCATAAGTCCTAATCGGACCACAAAATTGAAAGTTATCATCAAATCAAGTTTTAATGGCTGAGATGCACTATCACATGTTGAGTCCGACTATATGTGATTATGAACAATTGATTTCGATTGGTTATAAGTATAATCAATTTGAAATCAATGATGTGTCATAATTTTATTGGTTAGGACTACATTTTATGGTAAGGTTAGACACACCTAATTAATTAGATAGTTAAGTATTAATTATTCAATGAGTAATTTGTGCAATTATCTTTTAATTAGAGTAAATTTTGGACTAATTAATTCTGAAATGGGAGTGATTGGAGCCATTTAATGTTAATTGGGAGCTAATTTGGGACCTATTAATGTTAATTGTGCTGAAACCATTTTCTAACAAATGACCTCTACTCACCGTTTCATCAATATCTCTTAGAATATTTTGAATCTGTGAATGAGGTTAATTTTCTCAGAAACTAGACATCCGGGGCTTCAATTTGAGCACAAGAACGAAACAATTCCGATCAAAATTGAGTCAGATATGATTTTTCGAAGTTGGCTACACAGGCTGTTACAGCAGCTACAGGAAAACCGAATTTTGGCTTGCTCCTCACTCCTACCAATCTTTCCATTTAATACACCAGATTTCCCCAAAGGCTAAAATGAGGTCTAGGTTCATGATTCTTTATTAACCCTCATTAATGGCCTTCCATTCATATTTCCTCCACCACTACTATATAAACCCCCCCTCCTTCATTCCAAGACACACAAAAACCCCCTCTCTTCCCCTCTCTTGAGTTCTAGTGAAGTTGAGTAGTCTTGTCATATCTTGGTCTCCCTGAGACTCAAGGTATTGAGTGAGACTCACTCTTCCTCTCCTAGCTCTTCTTTTCCTCCACCCTTAGGACCTCCCTCAAGAATCTCCTCATCCTCCATATGGATCTTGCATGAGGTATAATCTCTTTCCCTAATTGTTTTTTTGTGTTGCCATGATGAGAGTTTAAGATTAAAGCATGATAATGATCATTTAAATTCCTTTGAATATGTTTGAATGTTCTTAATTGTTCTTCACATGTTCTTGGTTGTTCATCACATATTCATACATAACACTAGTTTTAATCTTAAATCCACATCAAAAATATGAAAAACATGTTTGTTTCATAATTCTTTCAAATCCTTGAATCTAGGTTATCACCATTCACACACATTCACTAGATTGTAACTAGGAAATAAAGCTATGTACTTTATCTTAGATTGTATCTAGGACCAAAGCCATGTAATTTTCCTATGATCAATGTAAATTCAATTGCAAATAAATAAAATAAGGAATTTTTCAATTTTGGTTTTCTTATTTATTCCAATAATTAAATAAGTGGTGACTCCATTGTAAAACCCTTAATCTAAAGGGGGAAATATAACTAGTCGAACCTCCATTTTGAGAGGCAATAACACGACTCCACCCATTCACGTAGGTTTCGCCCAACACACCCTATAAAAAAAAGGAGGTTCGGAGGCGTGGTCTCCCACAGTAGCGACTCCACTAGGGATATTGAGGGCTAAGCTTCAATTAGGTTATGGTGGTCAACCATGTCATTTTTTGTTTATTACTTTTTGTATATAATATGTCTAATATGTCATTATTTTGCATGTCATGCATCATTTGCTTGAATGAAATTTATTTTATTTGTGTGTTAGCCCGAAAGCCCGGTAGTATTAACCGTGGATTGTGGTCTTCCTAAGACTCACATACCCAGCGGTGAACCTACCACCCATCGCGACAAGGATCATCATGGTTATGCCATGATGGTTCATAGGGACAAACTGTACCGTTCGGACCAACGCAGCGCTCCTGATGTCACAAGTTGGGAGGTACAACGTCCTAGCTTGTGGGGACCTTTAACCTACCTTCTACCCATGCTGTAATGACCCATAGAACCTACTTTTAGGTCGGTCCATGTAAATTGCATTTCATTACGCATTTGTTTAGCCGTTGTTTAAGCCATCATGACCCAAGTCCAACGCTTGGGTTCATCATGATTGTTTGAACCTTGTATGTTGTGAATGAACTCTAACTCAAAAGCCTATGATTGAACTCAACTTGGTCTGGAAGCTCAATTTGTTTCTTGAATGAGTCTAAGTCCAACACTTGAGCCCATCAAAGGTGTATACGCATGATCAACATCGAAGACCAAAAGCTCACAAAATGCATGCCTTCCAAGTGTAAGCCCAAGCCATTTCAAGCAAATACCAAAAGATCATAATCAAGATTCAAGCCTTCCAAGTGCAAGCCCAAGCCATTTCATCATAATCAAAGTTCAAGCATCCCAGTCTCAAGCATCCTAAATGGACCAAGAAGAAGCAAGCGGCCCAACTTTGCCTCACTCCACATTTGGTTTGCAACATCATGGTTAAGTTTAAAGCTTGTTTGTTTATTCCATGTTTCTATGTTTCTTTGAATTCTAAAAATTCATGTAGCATTTGATGTACTTTGTTCATGTATATATTTAAAAAAAATTCAAAAAAAAAAATTTCAAATGAGAAAGTGTTTGGACTAGGGGCATTGGGCCTTTGAGTCATTTAAAAAAAAATCTTTAAACTAGGACCATTGAACTTCCTAGTGCCTTTTTCAAAAAGACCCATTTTTTTTTTCTGTTAAGATTTAAAAAAAAAAAAAAAGAAGTCTCCTTTTCAAAATGGTACATGAGAATCCCTTGGACAAAACATTTTCTAAATCTTAATGTTTAAAGGCTTGAGCAATCAACTTGTACTAAGGAATGATTAATTTCGTTTGATCCATGTAAAGACTTTTGCTACTTGACTTAGAATATAAGAAGAAATGGTCTTAAAAGGCAATCAAAAAGAATCCATCCATCAAAAAAATCCTAAGAATCCATGCACTCGATCCAATTTTCAAAGAATTTTTGTTTCACAACATTAGAGCATTCATACTTTTTCTTTTAAGATGAATTTATTAAAAGAGCTTGAGTCACTGTGCCTACAAGTAAGCATTACTAGGGATAAGAGGCCATCTTTGGTTAAACCAAATTATTTCCTATTACCTAGAATGTTCATTATCCATTGCTAGCCCATTTGAGCCTTCAAACATTTAGCCTTTTTTTTGCATGAACCCACTAAAATCTAAACTTGGGGTGGGAAAAATCAAGTTATGTATACTTAAATCTCATGTTGAAGAGGAGTCAACCTTGTAACTTTGAAACTAATTGATAAATCTCTCCTAGAAGACATGAAAGACAAGTGGAGAATTCATTAGGCTAAAGACAAGAGATTATCAAAAAAAAATGAGGTTTCACACAATCAAGGAAAGAGAAATGAAATTCCATCAATATGAAAAAAAAAAAAAAAAAAAAAAGTTTCTGTCAAGTTGAAGAGCCTAAAATTCATCGTGCCAAGAGGAATACAAGATTCAGTTCATCAAAAAAGAAAAAGATTCATCAAGCATAGAAATGTGCAGGCGCATCGAAGCAAGAAAGATGTATAGAAAGTGCATCAAAATGAGTTAAGCTGAAAAAAACAAGGGAGGCATAAGATCCCCAAAAAGTTCATTCAATCAAGAGATGAAAAACAGTATAAAAAAAAAAAAAAAAAAATAGCCCGCTAGGCTGAAAACCCAAAAGGGTGGTCTAGGCAAAAGTTAGGGCCAAAAAAAAAAAAAAAAAAAAAGAAAAGAAGAGAAGCCGGCTAGGCTGAAAACCCAAAAGGACGGTCTAGGCAAAAGTTAGGGCCAAAAAAAAGAAGAAGAAGAAGAAGAAGAAAAAAAAAATTTGGAAAATCCAACCAAGTTGGAAACTTGAAGATGCAACCTAAAAAGAGAATAATTTTATAAGATGAAAGTCTAGAGGTATGATTCAAGAGGAATAAGCATAAAAATGATTGTTGATACAAGTGACCAATGAAGACTAGTGAGAAGATGACAATGAAGAAATGAGAAAACTCCTCCAATACTTGATTTTTGAGTAATGCATACTTGGGGGAAACATCATAGGGAATTTTGAGCCTTTTATATCTTTCATTTCTTAACCCAAACCCGGCCTACATTACAACCCATGAGTAAAGACCTTCTTGAAGTCTTGCTAATTGTAGGCACATCTTAAACTCTAATAATATCTTCTCTTAAATTAAAAAGGAAAATGCTTAAAATTGTCAAACCCCATAGGATGATATGTCCGATGACAAAATTTCTCAAATTCTCAAAAGCTCAAAATGACTTAAAAGAATTTCCAAACCTGGAGCACTCTCCTTGTTTGCACCTAACAATGTAATATTATCACATTTCATTTATTGATTGCCTTTGGAGACTTAATCTGATGATGTTCAAAAGGATGAAGCAAATTTAATTACATGAGTTTAATGACCTTGATCCTTCCTAATCAAAGAGATTTGTTTGATTCTTAAACACTTTGATTTGCTAAAATGATTGTTCAAAGGATCACCTCTTGTTCAAAAAAAAATCATTCTTTTTCAAAATCCAGTTCCTTGAACTATGTCTTGACCTGATCCTCTATGAGAGAGGTACGCAAGCAGCCTTGCAGAGGCCCGGTCTCAATCACCCAAACAACCTTGGAGAACAAAGTCAAAACAATGTGACAAAATTATTTAGGTGCATGTTAGGTTGAGCCCATTTGTGTTGCATCAAGCACGCTTAAACTTGGGGCATTGGCCTATTTATATTGTATGCGAATATGTCCTTCTTGCATGAAAGCATGTTTTCATTTGAGACATCAATCCATTTTTTGCAAGCATGTCTACACTAATGGTAATGGCCAAAAATATTTTCATGATAATTGGTTTCTAACAAGCTAGAGAAAGAAAGCTTTTTTGCAGGACCCAGGGATGACGGACCATGATCTTCTTTCATGTTCCCCAATGGTCACAACATCAAATGAATTCAACTTCAATCTAAGCATGGAATATGCCCCAAACTAGGGGCATTGGGTAAGTACTTCCAATTCATTTCAATGAATAAATCCATTGCTAATTAAAATTTTCTTTTTGCAAGAGTTAAGCAAGGACTTGTCTAGCAATCCAGATCAACTTCCAACCAAAGTTATTCTCATTCAAAGGATAGGTTTTTCAAAAAAAAAAAATCATCATGAATAAATCTTCATCACTTTTACTCCATCTTCATCTTCATTTTCTTCCCTTTTTGATAATGAGCAAACCTTCAAATCTCAAAAAAGAAAAAAAATCATCAATCAAAATTTTCAATTCCTTCAATAAAAATTCTAGATTTCCAAAATTTTCAAAAAAAAAAAAAATTTCGTCAATGAAAATTTCCAATTTTTTCAAAAAAAAATCTTCATTAAATTCTTCTTCAAGACTTGAAAGCTATAATCCTCTTCCATATTCTCCAGTGGTGCAACATCAAATCAATTGTCTCGTCATTCATCGAAGCATGGAATATGTCCAAAACTAGGGGCATTCGCCAGGTATGCTGAATTCTTTTCAATGAATGACTCTGTTACTAATTGAAAATATTTATTTTGCAGGTACTAGGGTAAAAGGCCCACAAACATCGGCATGAATAATGTCTTCCAAACCCATGGACCTCTGGGAAGCACGTCCAAACTCCAAATCCTTGGACCTCTAGGAAGCACGTCCAAATTCAAATCCATCGGACCTCTGCAAAGCACGTCCAAACTTCAAATCCATCGAACCTCTGGGAAGCATGTCCAAACTTCAATCCATCAGACCTCTGGGAAGCACATCCAAAATCTAAATCCTTGGACCTCTGGGAAGCACGTCCAAGTTTAAATCCATCGAACCTCTGGGAAGCACGTCCAAACTTCAATCGATCGGACCTCTGGGAAGCACGTCCAAATTCAAATCCATCCATCGGACCTCTAGGAAGCACGTCCAAATTCAAATCCATCCATCAGACCTCTGGGAAGCACGTCCAAACTTCAATCCATCGGACCTCTAGAAAGAACGTCCAAATTCAAATCCATCCATCGGACCTCTGGGAAGCACGTCCAAACTTCAATCCATCGGACCTCTGGGAAGCACGTCCAAATTCAAATCCATCCACCAGACCTCTGGGAAGCACATCCAAATTTCAATCCATCGGACTTCTGGGAAGCACGTCCAAGTTCAAATCCACCGAACCTCTGGGAAGCACGTCCAAATTCAATCCATTGGACCTCTGGGAAGCACGTCCAAATTCAATTTCAATGGACCTCTGG
The DNA here is from genome assembly GCA_033629205.1 of Lithocarpus polystachyus. Classification (NCBI taxonomy): domain Eukaryota; kingdom Viridiplantae; phylum Streptophyta; class Magnoliopsida; order Fagales; family Fagaceae; genus Lithocarpus; species Lithocarpus polystachyus. The sequence goes on along the minus strand of CM066163.1, from coordinate 6,630,437 downwards.
GAAGCATGTCCAAATTCAATCCATCGGACCTCTGCGAAGCACGTCCAAACTTCAAATCCATCGGACCTCTGGGAAACATGTCCAAATTCAAATCCATCCACCGGACCTCTGGGAAGCACGTCCAAATTTCAATCCATCGAACCTCTGGGAAGCACGTCCAAAATCCAAATCCTTGGACCTTTGGGAAGCACGTCCAAGTTCAAATCCATCGGACCTCTGGGAAGCACGTCCAAACTTCAATCCATCGGACCTCTGGGAAGCACGTCCAAATTCAAATCCATCCACCGGACCTTTGGGAAGCACGTCTAAACTTCAATCCATTGGACCTCTGGGAAGCACGTCCAAAATCCAAATCCTTGGACCTTTGGGAAGCACGTCCAAGTTCAAATCCATCGGACCTCTGGGAAGCACGTCCAAACTTCAATCCATCGGACCTCTGGGAAACACGTCCAAATTCAAATCCATCCACCGGACCTCTGGGAAGCACGTCCAAAATCCAAATCCTTAGACCTCTGGGAAGCATGTCCAAGTTCAAATCCATCGGACCTCTAGAAAGCACGTCCAAACTTCAATCCATCGGACCTCTGGGAAGCACGTCCAAATTCAAATCCATCCAACGGACCTCTGGGAAGCACGTCCAAACTTCAATCCATCGGACCTCTGGGAAGCACGTCCAAATTCAAATCCATCCACCGGACCTCTGGGAAGCACGTCCAAAATTCAAATCCATCGGACCTCTGGGAAGCACGTCCAAACTTCAATCCATTGGACCTCTGGGAAGCACGTCTAAATTCAAATCCATCCACCAGACCTCTGGGAAGCACGTCCAAAATCCAAATCCTTGGACCTCTGGGAAGCACGTCCAAATTCAAATCCATCCACCAGACCTCTGGGAAGCACGTCCAAAATCCAAATCCTTGGACCTCTGGGAAGCATTTCCAAGTTCAAATCCATCGGACCTTTGGGAAGCACGTCCAAACTTCAATCCATCGGACCTCTGGGAAGCACGTCCAAATTCAAATCCATCCACCGGACCTCTGGGAAGCATGTCCAAACTTCAATCCATCGGACCTCTGGGAAGCACGTCCAAAATCCAAATCCTTGGGCCTCTGGGAAGCACGTCCAAGTTCAAATCCATTGGACCTCTAGGAAGTACGTCCAAACTTCAATCCATCGGACCTCTGGAAAGCACGTCCAAATTCAAATCCATCCATCGGACCTCTGGGAAGCATGTCCAAACTTCAATCCATCGAACCTCTAGGAAGCACTTCCAAATTCAAATCCACCGGACCTCTGGGAAGCACATCCAAACTTCAATCCATCAAACCTCTGGGAAGCACGTCCAAATTCAAATCCACCAGACCTCTAGGAAGCACGTCCAAATTCAAATCCGCGGACCTCTAGGAAGCATGTTCAAAATTCAAGATCACCACTGGTAAGCATGTCTTGTACTCATTTTTTTCCAAAAAAAAAAAAAAAAGAAAAAAAGAAAAAGAAAAAAGAGAGAGCTGTATGTATGAACTACGTTTGGACCTAATCCTCTCACCAAGAGGTACGTAGGCAATTTCCCTTGAGATTCGGTCCACATTTTGATCCACTACATAATGGTCTGCATTCTTATCTGCATGCATTATACATCCACCAAGGTTAAATACTGATTGCAAAGTTAGGTGTCTCTTTCATACATTGACATTCGCTTTTCAAGCTCTGTCAATGAGGGGCATTCTGTTGACACCCCATTTTGCAACCCGCATTTAACCTCACTGGGAGGGTAAAAGGGTAATTTTTCCTTGAAAATATACTTCTTGATTCTGGTCATTAGATCCTTAATCTCATTCTACCAAAATGATCTTAATATTATAACAATCAAATCGACTGGTCATAAGCCCTAATCAGACCATAAGATTGAAAGTTATCATCAAATCAAATTTTAATGACTGAGATGCACTATCACATGTTGAGTCCGACTATATGTGATTATGAACAATTGATTTCGATTGGTTATAAGTATAATCAATTTGAGATCAATGATGTGTCATAATTTTATTGGTTAGGACTACATTTTATGGTAAGGTTAGACACACCTAATTAATTAGATAGTTAAGTATTAATTATTCAATGAGTAATTTGTGCAATTATCTTTTAATTAGAGTAATTTGGGACCAATTAAGTCTGAAATGGGAGTGATTAGAGCCATTTAATGTTAATTGGGAGCTAATTTGGGACCTATTAATGTTAATTGTGCTGAAACCATTTTCTAACAAATGACCTCTGCTCACCGTTTCATCAATATCTCTTAGAATATTTTTAATCTGTGAATAAGGTTAATTTTCTTAGAAACTAGACATCCGAGGCTTCAATTTGAGCATAAGAACGAAACAATTCCGATAAAAATTGAGTTAGATATGATTTTTCAAAGTTGGCTCCATAGGCTGTTACAGCAGCTACGGAAAAACCGAATTTTGGCTTGCTCCTCACTCCTACCAATCTTTCCATTTAATGCACCAGATTTCCCTAAATGCTAAAATGAGGTCTAGGTTCATGATTCTTTGTCAACCCTTATTAATGGCCTTCCATTCATATTTCCTCCACCACTACTATATAAACCCCCCCCTCCTTCATTCCAAGACACACAAAAACCCCCCTCTCTTCCCCTTTCTTGAGTTCTAGTGAAGTTAAGTAGTCTTGTCATATCTTGGTCTTCCTGAGACTCAAGGTATTGAGTGAGACTCACTCTTCCTCTCCTAACTCTTCTTTTCCTCCACCCTTAGGACCTCCCTCAAGAGTCTCCTCATCCTCCATATGGATCTTGCATGAAGGTATAATATCTTTCCCTAATTGTTTTTTTGTGTTGCCATGATGAGAGTTTAAGATTAAAGCATGATAATGATCATTTAAATTCCTTTGAATATGTTTGAATGTTCTTAATTGTTCTTCACATGTTCTTGGTTGTTCATCACATATTCATACATAACACTAGTTTTAATCTTAAATCCACATCAAAAATATGAAAAACATGTTTGTTTCATAATTCTTTCAAATCCTTGAATCTAGGTTATCACCATTCACACACATTCACTAGAATTTATTTTTCAAATCCAACGATTAATAAATTGAATTAGGGTTTATCACATGCACACACATTAAATTCAACATGCAAATTGATTGATTGGCATATTGGATGATATGATATGAATGTTGGCCACCATAGTCTAGAAGACTGGTTTCACCGGGCAAGGTGGGTGCCTAACACCTTCCCACCTTGTAACATAGCCTCCGAGCTTAGATCAAGGGTTAGGAGACCAATGCTTATCCTTGTAATTTTCAATTTCTAGATTGTAACTAGGTAATAAAGCTATGTACTTTATCTTAGATTGTATCTAGGACCAAAGCCATGTAATTTTCCTATGATCAATGTAAATTCAATTGCAAATAAATAAAATGAGGAACTTTTCAATTTTGGTTTTCTTATTTATTCCAATAATTAAATAAGTGGCGACTTCATTGTAAAACCCTTAATCTAAAGGGGGAAATATAACTAGTCGAACCTCCATTTTGAGAGGCAATAACACGACTCCACCCATTCACGTGGGTTTGGCCCAACACACCTATATAAAAAAAGTAGGGCCGGGGGCGCGGTCTCTCACAGGTGTTTATTGTTTCTTAATGCAAAAGTTGTTCACCTTACCAGATGTCACTCAGATCATTGCCCCGTTCTGCTTGACATGCATCCAAGAACCTCCACAGGGAGGAAAAGGCCTTTTAGATTCCAGTCTTATTGGTTGTCTGATCCTTCTTTCCCAAAGGTTGTATCTCAAGCTTGGCACCTTAATCCTGTGCTGGTTGAGGCAGTTAAAACATTCACTAAAGATGCAGCCAATTGGAACCGGATGCACTTCGGGAACATTTTTGAAAAGAAGAAAAACATTATGGCTAGGTTAAATGGTATTCAGAGGATTATATCGGCTAGGCCTTCAAATTTTCTTCTTAATCTAGAGAACGAATTACATCAGAAGCTTGAAATGGTGCTTAGTCAAGAGGAGGGATTTTGTGCATTAAAGTCTCGAGTGAATTGGATGATCCAGGGGGATCGAAATATAGTTGTTCATCATGTCTTGACACTGGTCAGAAGGAAAAGAAACCGGATTTTGGCTATCAAAGATTTAACTGGGGAATGGATCCTTGAGGAGAATGGAATCAAGGACTTCATTAGAAAAGGTTTTGAGGGAGTGTACACTTCGTCTTTGTTAAGCAGCTCTTGGTGTAACCCCTTAGTCTTTCAATGGCAAGCCAAATTGTCCGAGGAGGAAAAGATGAGTATTAGTAGGGCGGCCTCAGAAGAGGAGATAAAATCAACCCTTTGGTCGCTTAAACCTTTCAAAGCGCCTGGTCCTGATGGGCTGCATGCCAGGTTCTTCCAAAGATTCTGGTTGGTTGTGGGCAAGTCTGTCTTGAAGGATGTGGGAAAAATCTTTACGGAGAGGAAAATGCCAGAGTACTTGAATAGAACCCACGTTGCCCTCATTCCTAAAGTGCAAGGACCTGAAACGTTGGGTAATTATCGACCTATCAGCTTGTGCAACACTATTTATAAAGTTGTCACCAAGATAATTTTTGCGAGGTTGAGGCCCTTATTGGACAAGCCCATTTCCCCTTCTCTAATTAGCTTTTGTTTCGAGAAGAAAAAGTGTTGATAATGCAATCATAGTGCAAGAAATCATCCACTCTCTTAGCAAAAAGAGAGGAAAAATGGGGTATATGGCCTTGAAGGTTGATTTGAAGAAGGCATATGATAAACTTGAGTGGAATTTCATAAGGAATATGATGATTAGAGCTAACTTCCCAGAGGATTTAGTGCACATCATTATGAGCTGTGTTTCTACAGTTTCAACGGAAATTTTGTTCAATGGGGAAACTTTGGATCCAATATACCTGTCAAAAGGAATAAGGCAAGGCGACCCACTATCGCCGTACCTTTTCATTTTATGTATGGAGTTCCTTGGTCAGCTTATTCAAGAAAAATGCAATGCTAAACTTTGGCAATCGGTGAAGGTATCTCAAAGTGGCTTTTTCCCATATGTTTTTTGCAGATGATTTAGTTCTCTTTGCTAGAGCAGATGCCACCAATTGCTCCATGATTAGAGATGTGTTGGATGATTTTTGCAATCTCTCGGGGCAAACTGTGAGTGAAGCCAAGTCAAGAGTGTTCTTCTCACCTAATGTGGATAAGGATAGTAGGGAGTCCTTTTGCAACATCCTTGGGTTCCGCTCTACCCCTGCCCTTGGAAAATACCTAGGTTTCCCAATTAGACACACTGGCTCTTCTTCACAAGACTTCAATTACATTCTTGATAGAGTGAAGAACAAACTAGCGGGGTGGAAAGCTAACTTACTCTCACTAGCTAGCCCACGGTGCTCATTCAAGCCTCCTCATCTGCTATCCCAGCTTATGTTATGCAGTGTGCTCAATTGCCGGTTAGAATTCTTGATGGTATTGACCGAGTAAATCGGAATTTTCTTTGGGGTTCGTCAAATTCTACTAAGAAAGCTCATTGGGTTGGCTGGCACAAAGTGGTTAAACCTAAGGAGGAAGGGGACCTTGGTTTGCCGGTAGCAAAGGGAAGAAACAATGCTCTTCTTGCCAAGTTAAATTGGCAGTTTCATACGGAAACAGATGCCTTGTGGTCACAAGTATTAAGGCAGAAATACTGCAACAATAGAAGAGTAAATGCAAGTAATGTGAATAGGCTTCCTTATTCCCCGATTTGGAGAGCTATGAAGAAGGGTATGGGTACTTTTAACAAAGGTGCAATGTAAATGATTGGAAGAGACAGCACCTTAAATTTTGGCTTGATAGATGGATGGCTTAAGGTCCATTACACCACCTAATCCAAGGCCCGTTAACCCAAGAAGCTACACAATTAAAGGTGAAAGATGTATTGACAGATGCAGGGTGGCAATGGGGTCAGATTCCTTTTGATCTCCCTTCAGACTTGAAATCCTTGATTCAAGCAATTCCGTTTTCAACAGTGAGCAGGGAAAGTGATAAGTTGGCTTGTGTACGCAACCTGAGGGGTTCTTTTGTTCTAGAGAGTGCTTACACTATTTCTATAGGTAATGATTATAGTCCTCGAATTAAGCTAGGGTGGGTTTGGAAAATTGAAGCTCTCCCTAGAATTAAGTCTTTCATATGGCAATGTTGCCATAACAGTATAGGGGTGAAGGGGTGCTTGGTGAAAAGGGGGATAGGGGAAGATGACTGTTGCCCCATTTGCCAAATGGAGCCAAAGACTATTTTGCATGCACTCAGGGACTGTATAAGGGTTAAGGCCGTGTGGGTTCAGCTAGGGATTGGGGTTCAAAACCGAGATTTCTGGAGGAATGATACTCAGGAGTGGTTAATATCCAATGGGAAGGACAGCAGTATCCGAGGAGGCTTTCAGTGGAGGATTCTCTTCCCTATTTTTGTGTGGAGTATTTGGAAGAGTAGAAACCAGAGTGTTTTCAATGGAAAAAGTCTAAACCAGGGGTTAGCAACATACATTCGTGCTCAAGACTTTGAGTTTCTATGTTATGTAACTTCGCCGAGACACTCTATTTGTAATGTGATAAAGCGGATCCGGTGGAAAAGACCTCCAATTGGGTGGAAGAAGCTTAATAATGATGGGTCGTATATGGGCAGTAATGGGTGAGCTGGATGTGGTGGCGTTGTGAGAGATAAGCATGGGAGGTGGATATCTGGGTTCACTAAGCACATCGGTTCAGCAAGTAACTTTGTAGCAGAAATGTAGGGCCTTAGAGATGGATTAGCCCTTTGCAGCAACCTGAATATTCAATGTTTAATAGTTGAAGTAGATGCTAGAGTCATTGTGGATGCTGTGCTTAACTCTAACTATGTTAACATTGTAGTATCTCCTTTGCTGGATGATTGAAAGCAATTGTTGAGTTGCTTCCAACAAGTGAAAATCAGACATTGTTAGCGATAAGGCAATCAATATGCTAACGTTATGGCTAGGATGGGTTCTAACCAACTAGTAGATTATGTTGTTTTTCATAGTCCTCCTGAGGATGTTTTGGAAGCCTTTGAGGCTAATTTTAATAGGTTGTCTTTTGACAGGCGCTGCCCTGATCTTGTTGTAGGCTCTTAGTTTTCTTTTTTAATGAATCGTCCTTTTAAACCAAAAAAAAAAAAAAAACCTTATGTGTTCTTCTTTACAAGAAAGAACTAGGATTGGAATCATTTTTCCCCTGTTGTAATAATTATTGAATTATAAAAAATAAAATAAATAAAAAAGTATAGGCATTCACAAATACAAAAACCTAAAGGGTATAATTGGTGACTTCTCTAATATTATATCCTATATAACTGTATGGACACGTTTTGGCGGACCAAGCCCAAAACGTATGGGATCTTAGCCTAGTGAGCCCACTACAATAAATTTATAAAGAATGGGTCAAAGAACTGAGCCCTAATGAACTGGACAACGGTTGGTAGGGATTTTCAGGATGACAGAACAAAGACAAACAGAATAAAATTGAGTGCACTCCTTTATCCGAGGAGGTTCTCTTTTATATAAATTGATCATAATTGAATACAAGTCCTTCTCCTTTTCTCTCTCCTTTTTCCCTTTTTTCCCTCCCCTATTTTTGGCAGGTTTTTGTACATTATATAGCCCCTTTTTAGACCATCGTGATCTTATACTTGTTGATCATCTGAGCTCTCACTTGAGTACCCGTCACATCAGACACCCTCTTTGATTTACTGTGAGTTACGGTAGCCAATGCAACACTATTCAAGGATCTTCTCCACCTAAATACGGCTAGAAAAGTAGTTGCAATGCATTTAATGCGGTGGATTTCCTTGGACACTTTTGGATTTCCTTCCTTCTTGTAAGTTCACGGGGCACGTTCCTATCGCCAAGGCTTCTACAAGGATTACCTTCATCATGGGAATACGTACCTGTCCTATATTTATCATGTCCGAGGAGAAGCTCCTCCTCGGACCACCTTCCACCCATCTCAATCTCATGAGATTCTAGACCGGAATCCTCCATACTGATTTATCCCCCTCAGACCTGCCAACGTCTTTGGATAAAGTCCAAGGCCCAATATATGATTTTGGGCCTTTATCTCTACAATAACCCCTCAAAACTTCAATTTTTCCCTCCTATCCAAGGAGAAAAAATGAGGTTTTGATTTTTAAGAGATAAGTCCATTCATTCATCTGGCTCTCACATGTGAAATTTTTGTTTTACGTGTCCTATGATTACTACTGACACTTCGGAGTTCGCAAGGCGTCATTAATTGCTCCAGGAGGCGTTATGTTCCCCACATCCTACGGTGACGCGCTCATCCAATGGCTGACATTTCCCTCTGGGTTTTGAGCGGGATAACTTCCATTCGATCTCGCTCCCTATATAAAGCACCCAGAGAAGTTACTCACTTCATTTTTCAACCTTTCAAGCCCTCTAGAGATCTCAAGTAGTCCAACTCACTAAATTTTTCTAAACGGTCAAACTCTTCGCACCCTTCCTCTAAGAGATCCTTAAAAGTTTCTTTATAGACTCCAAAGATTAGCACACACATTCTAGTTCTTGTAACTTACTATTTCTTGGTACTTTTCTTTTTTCTTTTTTTTTTCTCCTCGGCCTTTCAGTTCTTATTTCTTCATTTGCCAATTTGAGTTGTTTCCTTTAGACTTGTCTAAATGGGTAGGTTTAAGTACTTAGTGGATTCCCCCGCTCAAATAGAGACCTTTAAGGAGTAGTATCATATACTGCAGGGGATAGCCCTGCGATATTGTTCCACAGAGCAAATTGTAACACACAGGGGTGAGGGAGAAGTCGTTATCCCCATGATGGCTTTCATAGAAGGAGGAATGACTCTTCCGATGGATAGGGTAACACGGGACTATCTTTTCAACCATAGGATATGTCCCCACCAGTGTGCACCTAACCTATTTAGGATCCTAGATAGTGTTGATGCTCTCAACGAGCATTTGGGCTTAGGGCTCACCTGGCACGATGTGGTCTACATGTACGAATGTCACCACTTCAAGAGCGCGAGATATTACCTCAAGTCCCAATCAGATGTCGTTAGGCTCATCTTGTGTCTACCTAAATAAAATAAGGGAATGAAAGATGACTACCTGATTGCTTCGGGGGCATGGCATGATGGCCTTCATTGTCCAATCCAAGAGGGAAAGCCAGGTGGGACACCTTAGAGCTAGGTTCCTTAGCAAGAATTTCGGATTCTTTAATCTTAGCCATGTCATCATTTCCATTACACTTGCTTTCTTAACTTCCTAACTGTGTTTTGCTTCTCAACTGTACGGAGATAGAAATCAAGTAGCTCCTCGGATAAGCCTTACTAACGTCGCGGCTCTCAACTATCTGCTCCGGTCAGAAATCATTGTAAACGAGGACAAACAGCTGCGAGCCGTTCACCGGATCCTGAACTTCGAGCCCATTTCGCAGATATTCCAAGAGATTGGCCACGGTATCAAGGCTGGTGATTCCCGATTAAACCGGATTAACGTGTCGAGGCCGGACTTCCTTGCCAGAGACGACCTTCCTCCGGTCGTATTACCAGCCCGGCAAAACCTTCCGCCGCTTGGAATATCACTACACCGAGTCCCGCCCGAGGTCGCAGCCGCAACAGGAGAAAAGGTTACCTCCTCGCATTCATCATTGGACACAGAGATAGACAACTTTCGCTTTGAAGAGGCAAAGGGTGAAGTGCTAGAAAGGCCAGTACATCTCTCGAGCTCCGAGGCTGATTTGGACAGATCTTCCACTGCACGCTCTCCGAAGCTAGTGGCCTCTCGGATTGATAACAGCTAGGGGTGTCAAATGGGTGGGTTTGGGTAGGTTTGGGGTAGGCATTATTGGGTTGGGTATATAAAACTCATTTACCCATTAAAACCCATTTAACTAATTGCTTCTAACCCAAATCCAACCCAAACCAATTATTATGGGTAAACCCTAACTCACCCAATTACCCAATTATCAAAACTACCAAAATGCCATTAAAATGAAAACTCCAGTACTTGCTTGAATTCCTTTTTCCACTCTCTCTAGTCTCCATTCTTGGGATTAAAAAATTCCACATAAGCACATTTACATCAGCAATTATATTAAAAATTCAAATTAAAAATATTTTCTTTTCTTTTCTTTTTTATTTTCTCTCACTTTCTTGGCAACCAAATAGTGCAACAAATGCAAAGAAATTTCATTTCAAGCTCAAAGCTTTCCTGGAATTTCGAAAGCAACTGTCCTTGAAACAAATAGAAATTGGTATTAGTTTATATGAAATTTTCGATTGCTTGGTTCTATAATTTCTTCACAAACAACTCACAAATCCTCCAAGTTCTTGCTCAACCTTTTCGGTACCCACTCAGTGAGTCAAGCCAGTCCCAACCCGGAAAAAAGTCACCCAAACAAAACCCAGCAAACAAAGCCTGTGTTTCATTCAAAACCCCAACCAAATGACGCTTCTACCCTTCATCCTCCCCACTTTCCTCCTTAAACCTCTTCCCAAACGCAACAAGACACAGCACATCATTTGCCAGAGCGAAAAAAATCTTACCTAGGTCAAGTTCGGACTCGGACTGAGCCGACACGGAGCCCAGCAACTGATTCACCTCCTTGTCTCTGACGAGTTGGTACGAGCTGACCCGTTTGGAGCTGAGCAACTCAGTGACGCAAATCTTCCTGGCTTGGTGCCAATAAGGGCCGTAAGGTGAGAAAGTGACGTCTGAGCAATTAAAGGAGGGGTATTAAGCTGAGAGAAGGTTTGGTCGACTTGTGAAAACGTGGTCGTGGGTTTTGAGGACAAGTTTGGCTAGGTGAGCTGAAGAGACAACGATGGTGGGGACTCGGCCGACTTGGAGGTGGATTATGGGGCCGAGTTTTTGGGCGAGTTGGGCCAAGGAGTGGTGGGGCATGTCGGTAAGGAAGTGGAGATGACCGATTATTGGGATGCCTGGTGCTGACGGATGTTTCAATGACTGTGACTGTGAGCTGCTTCGCCATTTGTGTAGGTTAAAAATCAAGAAGAAGATGGAAACAAGTAATAGTACTAGTGAGAGAGAGATAGAGATTTATATGAAATTGAGCGCAAGAAATCGGTATTAGTTTATATGAAATTTTTGATTGCTTGGTTCTAATTTTTTTATTTGTTTCAAGCGCGCGCGCGTGAGAGAGAGAGAGAGAGAGAGAGAGAGAGAGAGAGAGAGAGAGGTGTTTGGAGGCTGAGAAAATGAAGGAAAATGAAAACCCTGAAACACTGAAACGTTGAGGGCTTTTTTTTTTTTTTAATGGGAAGGGCTGGGTTGAATTTTGATATATTGTTTTTGGGTTAAATGGGTCTCAATGGGTTTTTAATTAAAACCCAATAATCACTGGGTCTAATTGGGTTAATGCGCATTTAACCCAACTAATAATTAGGTGGGTTTGGATTTAATTAGAGTGGGTGGGTTTGGATGTGCAAATGGGTTTGGGCTTACTTTGCCACCCCTAATAACAGCTCAGAGACCAAAGAGGAGGACATGGACTCGAAGCAAAGGCCCAGGCTAAAGGGCCTACTGGCCAACAGGAACAAAGGGTTAGCCCCAAAAGAGTTTCCTAAGAGCCAGGTTCCTCCCAGTCTTCCTCCACCTCCTCCCCAGCCTCCTATTGATCTCGGACTACACGTCAACCCAAATTTGAAAAAGAAAAGGCTGATTGTGAACCTGGAGGAAGGGGAGGTGCCCCCGAGGCGGGCTAAGAAACACAGGAAAGATAAGGGGCCCTAGGATGAGAGGGCCACCTCCGTGGAAAGCCGAGAGGATTCCCTAGGGGCCGATGTGCGCCGACCACCGTGCACTTGGTCCCCTAGGATCGAGTTGGATGGCGCGCCCATCTTTTGGGATGCCTCGGTCCACAACTTCCAGGGGGGACATGCGAGCTATGTTGCTGAAGTCGTGGAGTAGCCACTTCTTCTCCCGAGAGATATGGAGGCTTACAGACGCTTTAAACAACCCGAGCTTTTCCTGTCCCTGAAAAGGGACCTCGCCATGGTAAGTCATTTTAACACAACTCTTGAATCGGAATCGTAGTTTTTTTTTTTTTTTTTAACTTAGAACTACCCTATTATTTTTATGCAAGTTACCCAGCAGATTTTCGTGGCTGAGGAGTGGGTTAGGGATGCCAACAATAAGGTCAAGGCGAAGGCCCACTCCCGCGCCGAGACTAAAAAGATGATGGGAGCTCTCAAGGAGGAGCATAAGAAGCTGATGACCCAGCTGACCGCCTCGAAAAGGGACCGCCTTAGCTCCAAAGCTGGACTGAAGAATGCGGAGACCCAGGCCGACGACCAGCGTCAAAAGCTTCATATAACCGAAATAGACCTGGCCACCCAAAGACAGGCAGTTTTAGACCTCAAGGCCGAGTTGCAGAAAGCAAAAGACGCCGCTCAGATGGCCAGGGAAGCCGGGGTGCATAACATTGAGGCTCAATTGGTCGAAGAGGTGGCGGGAGCCTGCAAGTACTACTACACCGAGACTTGGGCGGAAGTGCTCAATCGGGATGGGGTCCCTACTGATTTTGAGCTGAGGAGGGTTGAGAATGTCTTCTTCCCTGAAGACATTCGAGAAATCCCAACTCCACGGCCTCCTCTAATCACGGATCCTCTTCCTCTCTCTGATGTCGAGGCTTCATTAGATGCTGGGAAGGATAAGGAGGTTCAGACAAAGGAAGCCAATCAACCCAAGGACGCCCTCACAATCAAGGACATGGTCGATAAAGCTAAGGACGTAGAGACTAAGCCCAAAACCGGTGATGCTCACTCCAAGACTGCTGATCCCAAGAAAGTCTCTCCGCCAGCAGAAACCTAGATGTAGGATTTTTCTTTTGTAGTTTTCTGTGTGTGTATCTTCTTTTCATTGCGATGTTTGTAATTGAACTTCCTTTTTGTTAATAGAGAATTTTTATTTTCATTTTTGGTTTCACGAAATCTTTACTCCTTGATTGTGACTGGTACAATATTTATCTTACCAAGTACGGAATGAACATAATAATATTAACCTTATACAATCTCATAAGTTCACCTCAGCACAACATAACTTCAAGCAATTTAACCAATTATCATAAATAGAGAAGTTTGCCACGTATTTGCGTTTTGAGTGAACCTTCCTACGATGAAGGCTAATTCTAACAAAAACACGTAATATACTTTGTAAAGAATAAAAAGGGACAAATATCTTTCAGGGCAGATAAACTTTATTAAGTATCTTGAGGCATTTGACCTGAATATGATAGGGGTTTTGTTTATCACTTAGAAGGATGAGCGGTTATAAAAAGTGTCGTAGTGTAAATTTCCCCAAAGCAACTTGTCCGAGGACTCAGGCATGACTTTGGTTCTATTTAAACACTTACAAAAAGTATCACGATGTTAATTTCCCCAAAGCATCCAATCTGAGGACTCAGACATAACTTTGGTTCTGTTTAAACACTTATAAAAAGTATCGTGGTGTTAATTTCTCCAAAGCATCTTGTCCGAGGATTCAGGCATAACTTTGGTTCTGTTTAAACACTTATAAAAAGTATCACGGTGTTAATTTCCCTAAAACATCTGGTCCGAGGACTCAGGCATGACTTTGGTTCTATTTAAACACTTATAAAAAAATATCACAGTGTTAATTTTCCCAAATCATCTAGTCCGAGGACTTAGGCATGACTTTGGTTCTATTTAAACACTTATAAAAAGTATCGTGGAGGATAGCACGATGTATTTAAATAACAGATAAGCAGGCGACAAAGTAAACTTTCATTAATAATAATACATTTTCAGGTTGTTTACATTCCAAGGGCGTGGTATCATTTTTTCATCTAAATCTTCCAGGTTGTATACACCTACACCCGCTACTGAAGTAATGCGATATGGGCCCTCCTAATTCGGTCCCATCTTCCCCCAAGCCAGATTCTTAGCATTATCCACAACTTTTCTTAGTACCAAGTCTCCCGTTGCTAGAGGTCTTAGCTTCACGTTGACATTGTAACCTTATTTGAAATCGTGTTGGTAGTACGCCAATTGGAACATTGCACTTTTCCTTCGTTCCTCAATTAGATCTAAGTTTTTTCTAGCAATCCGTTGTTATTGCTCGGATCAAAAGAAGTTGTTCTCAGCGTTGGAAAGCCAGTCTCTAAAGGGATAACGGCTTCGGCACCATAAGTCATTGAGAAAGGAGTCCCCCTTGTTGATCTACACGGTGTCGTTTGATATGTCTAGAGGACATGTGACAATTCTTCCACCCATTTATCTTTCGCGTTATCCACCCTTTTCTTAAGTCTGTTTACTATGACCTTGTTTATAGTTTCGACTTGTCCATTCCCTTGGGGGTAAGCTAGAGTGGAATATCGATTTATAATTCCAAGTTCGTAGCAGTATCATTTGAAGGCTTTGCTATCGAACTGGAGACCATTTTCCGAGATGATGGTATGAGGGACCCCAAACTGAGTAACGATATTCCTCCAAACAAACTTCTTGACATCTAAATTCCTGATATTTACTAACGGCTTGGCTTCAACCCACTTCGTGAAGTAATCTGTACCGACTAGCAAGTATCTCTTATTTCCTGCCGCCTTAGTGAAAGGGCCAACAATGTCCAAGCCCCACTGAGCGAATGGCCAAGGGCTGGATAGAGGGTTAAGGACTCCTCCTGGTTGATGTATATTTGGTGTGAACCTCTGGCACTGGTCGCATTTTCTTACATATTCTTGTGCTTCCTTTTGCATAATGGGCCACCAGTAGCCTTGAGTGACGGCTCTGTGTGATAGGGATCTTCCTCCAGTATGGCTTCCACAAATCCCCTCATGTAATTCTTCCAAGAGTAATTCTGTTACTTCGGGGTGTATGCATAGCAGGTATGGCCCAAAAAAGGAACATTTATATAATTTCTGATTGTCGGATAGATAGAACCGAGGAACCTTTCTACATATCTTGTCTGCTTCCAATTTCTCTTCGGGTAGGATATCATCCTTTAAGAATAGCACTAGAGGGTCCATCCAGCTGGGCCCTACTCTAACTTTGTGGACGCAAACCATCTCTTTCTTCATCTCCATGGGTTTGTACAAATCTTCTACAAGGATGGTCCGAGGCAAGCTCTATGCCGAGGAGGTTGCAAGTGTGGCCAAAGAGTCAGCATGTGTGTTCCCACTTCTAGGGATATGTAGTAGACTAAAAGAATCAAAATGTGACTGTAGGTGTTTAACTTGGCTTAAATATTCTTGCATTCTCTCGTCTCTTGCATCTAATTCCCCATTCACTTGGCCGACAACCAGCCTTGAGTCTGAGAACATGTTTACAATCTTTCCGCCAAGTTTTTGAACCATGGACATCCCCTCCAGTAGGGCCTCATATTCAACCTCATTATTAGTGGTCGAGAAACCCAGTCTTAGTGCCTTTTCAACGGTGATCCTTTCTGGAGAAACCAGAGCCAGCCCCACTCCGGAGCCCCTTTGGTTCACTGACCCATCAACATATACTTTCCAGTACGCAGGTCCTAACAGAGAGATCGCGCCAATTGATTTTTCATCCATGTCTGATGTCTTGGCTACTTCTTCTAATGAGGGTTCAGCGAATTCAGCCACCAAATCTGCGAGGACCTGGCCCTTGACGGAGCTACGAGGCATGTATCTGATGTCAAAAGCCCCCAGTATGGTGGCCCATTTAACAATCTTCCCAGTGTAATCGACGCTCCGAAGCAGAGCTCTGATCGAAAGCTGGGTAAGGACAACAACCGTGTGTGCATGGAAGTAATGGGGAAGTTTGCGAATGGCGTGTACCACTAACAAAATAGCTTTCTCCAACGGCAAATAACGGACCTCGGCCTCGTGTAGTGACTTGCTGACATAATAGACTGGCCTTTGTACGCCGCTATCTACTCATATTAGGACCAAACTGACAACATAAGAGGCCACAGCAATACAAGCGAACAGGACTTCGTCAACCTCAGGACAGGACATAATAGGTGGCCGAGAGAGATAATCTTTAAGCTGTTGGAAGGTCAAGGCACATTCCTCGGTCCACTCAAATCCCTTCCATTTATTCATTAGTAGGAAGAAAGGTCTTCACCTATCCGCTAATCGAAAGATAAAACGATTCAGGGCAGCGGTCATCCCGGTTAATTTCTGGACCTCTTTGGGGTTCCAGGGTGGTTGCAAACTGTTGATTTCCTTAATTTGATCAGGGTTAACTTCAATCCCGCGGTGGGTAATAATGTAACCTAAGAATTTGCTTGACCCCACGCCGAAAAAGCATTTGGAAGCGTTAAGGGGCAACTTTTGTTTTCTCAGTATTTCAAAAATGTTCCCAAGATCTCCCATGTGCTCAGGCACCATCTTACTCTTCACCACCATGTCATCTATATAGACCTCGATGCTCTTGCCAATCTGTGGTTCAAACATTCTGGTCATCATCCTTTGATAAGTAGCCCCGCATTCTTCAAACCAAAGGGCATCACCTTATAGTAGTAGTTCCCAATGGGGGTGAGAAAAGCTGTCTTTTCCTAATCGTCCAGCGCTAGCGAGATCTGATGGTACCCTTGAAAGGCATCTAAGAAGCTCATCAGAGGATGGCCTACAGTCGCATCCACCAGTTAGTCTATCTTAGGTATAGGAAAAGGATCTTTTGGGCAAGCTTTATTTAGATCGGTGAAATCCACATACACTCGTCATTTTTTACTCTTCTTTTTCACCACCACAGCGTTGGCCAACCACTCAGGGTAGAAAACCTCCTTAATAGCCCCTGCCCGCTTAAGTTTTGTCACCTCGTCTTTGACAGCATCAGAATGATCTTTGGATGAGCGCCGAGGTGGTTGCTTTTTGGGGGTGAATAGAGGGATTAACATTTAAATGATGACAGATGAAGCTTGGATCCACCCCTAGGGTTTCGTAAGCATTCCACGTGAACACGTCGACATTTTTTCTAAGAAACTCTATCAGCTCTTCCTTCTCTAAAGGAGGTAGCTGAGTCCCAATCTAAAAGAACTTCTCCAGATCATCGCCAAGAACGACCATTTCCAAATCCTCACATTTTACCTCCTCGGCCAGCCCGCTAATAGCAGGCCTGAAGCTCTTAATTGCTATGAACCCCCTCTAGCAGAGGCCGAGGTTTCAGCTTATGGTTGATGCAAGATGGCAGCCACCAGGCATTGCCTGGCCGTATATTGACTTCCCAAGATCTTCCTTATCTGGCCCACCGACGGATATTTCACCTTCTAGTGTAGGGTGGAGGAAACAGCCCCTAGGGCATGAAGCCAAGGTCTGGCTACAATGGCTGTGTAGGGTTAATAAGCGTCTACAACGATGAAATCCACCTCCACCACCTCTGAATCGGTCTGTACAGGTAATCGGATCTGGCTTCTCAGGATAACGATTTTCCTGTCGAGACTTACCAAAGGAGAGTCATAGGCTGTCAGGTTTTCAGGTCTAAACTTCAGCCCCTTATATAGGTCACCAGAACCCTCTTCACATCTTACCCTCCAATCCTGAGTGTGACGACCAAAGTGTCATCATGGGGCTGTATGGTTCCAACCTTATCATCATCCGAGAATCCCAACACTGGCCGGATATCAACTTTGGCCCTCTTTGGCTTTACATTAGCATCCTCGGCAAGTGGCAAAGATGACATTTATCGTTCTTAAAGGAGGCCTTGAAGAATCATCTCTTCGAGGCTCGGATTTTAACTGGCCCCCCTAACCACTGGAATGATGCAAGAGTTGCTTGAGCTTTCCCTCTCAGACCAACTGGTCTAATTGATCCCACAAATTCCTACAGTCTTCCATAATGTGTCCTAGGTCTTGGTGGTAGTGGCAGTAAAGGCTCAAATTGCGCCTCATGGGGTTGCCCGCCATTTTACTTGGCCATTTGAAGAATGGCTTACTCTTGATCTTTTCGAGAACTTGATGCACTAACTCTCGGAATACAGCATTAACCGCCTGTATGCTGGCAGGCCTTGACTGCCCAGCCAATCCCCTTCAAGGTTGATTATTGTGTCTGTCTAACTTGAAATCCATCCTCTCTTGGGGGATAACCTTTGCCTTTCCTCTGCCTTGCTGCTAATCTTCCTCAACCCGTTTGTACTTATCGATTCGATCCATAAGTTGGCGTACACTGGTAACAGGCTTACCAGTAAGAGATTTCCTCAAACCGTGCTTGGCTAGCAGGCCGACCTTAGAAGTACTGATGTCTACGTCAACAAAGTTTCCGTCTATCTCATTGAACATTTCCTAGTATCTGTCCGAGTACGTTTTTAGGGTTTCCCTCTCTCGCGTGGATAAGAATAGTAGCAAATCTAAAGGTCGTGGGACCCTATTGCACGTGATAAAACGAGAGCCAAATGCTCGAATGAGCTCCTTGAAAGAATTTATGGAATTAGCCCTCAAACCATCAAACCATCTCATTGCCATGGGTCCCAAGTTGGATGGGAAAACCTTGCACATCAAGGCTTCATCCTTGGAATGAATGGTCATCCGCTAATTGAAGTGGCTCACATGCTCCACAGGGTCCGTTCGACCATTGAAAATGGTGAATGTAGGATGATGGAATCACCGAGGAAGTTTTACCCCTTCAATCTTGTGCGTGAAAGGAGATCTGGAGATCTAATTTAACGTCTTACTCATGGCATCATTTTCCAAACCTTTGCGAGGCGAGCTTTTATGCCTACTTCTATGATGATGCTCCTCATTGTGGGTGAAAGGTTTACTTGGTGGAGTTCTTGACCTTTGCCTATAATCAACATCTTCTTCGTCCCTAGAAGAACTGTCAGAGCTGGAAGGAGTTCCCTTCCGCTTTGCATGGCACAACTTCTTCTTTAAATTGTCAATCTCCAGCTGCATGGCTTTTTCATTATTTGGCCCTCGAGAGACGTGAGTTCCTACTTGAGAGTGGCTTCTGCTTGTATGCGAAGTGTGCACACTACCCTCACGATCTCTTTCATGCTCAAGATTAAGAAAGTCGCCTTGTCGTTGAGAGCCTGTCGACTCTGCCTGGTGTGGACCGGATCCTACCATTGTTGATTGTTGCACTCACTACAATCCCAGCTTCTTTCCCACAGACGGCGCCAATTGTATGGACACGTTTTGGCGGACCAAGCCCAAAACGTATGGGATCTTAGCCCAGTGAACCCACAACAATAAATTTATAGAGAATGGGGAAAAGAACTGGGCTCTAATGAACTGGACAACAGTTGGTAGGGATTTTCAAGATGATAGAACAAAGACAAAGAGAAAAGAATTGAGTGCACTCCCTTATCCGAGGAGGTTCTCTTTTATATAAATTGATCACAATTGAATACAAGTCCTTCTCCTTTTCTCTCTCCTTTTTCCCTTTTTTCCCTCCCCTATTTTTGGCGGGTTTTTGTACATTATATAGCCCATTTTTGGACCATTGTGATCTTACACTTGTTGATCATCTGAGCCCTTACTTGAGTACCCGTCACATCAGACACCCTCTTTGATTTGCTGTGAGTTGCAGTAGCCAATACAGCACTGTTCAGGGGTTTTCTCCACATAAATACAGCAAGAAAAGTAGCTGCAATGCATTTAATGCGGTGGATTTCCTTGAACACTTTTGGATTTTCTTCCTTCTTGTAAGTTCATAGGGCATGTTTTTGTCGCCGAGGTTTCTACAAGGATTACCTTCATCGTGGGAATACTTACCTGTCCTATATTTATCATGTCCAAGGAGAAGTTCCTCCTCAAACCACCTTCCACTCATCTCAATCTCATGAGATTCTAGACCGAAATCCTCCATACTGATTTATCCCTCTCGGACCTGTCAACGTTCTTGGATAAAGCCTAAGGCCCAATATATGATTTTGGACCCTTATCTCTACAATAACTATTGGAAATATGCTTAAATTAATGTGACAATAAATATAATTAACATCACAAAAGAAACATAAAAAGTTTATTAATTATTCTTTTGTCTCGTATTTTATAATTGATACATTAATTTTGTACAATATTGCACGTATTTACATATAAATCTATAAAGTTGAGACTCAACAAAATTATAAGTCATATAATATTGTTTAAAAACACAAACATGTTTTTTTTTTTTTTTAACTTGCCTAGGATGGGGGTAGTTGGAAATGTTCTTCTAGAGAATTATGGCCTGATTTCTCAGTTTCTTTATTTTAATCTATTAATATTAACTATTTAATTTAGTAAAATCCTAATGTATACGTATGCTAAATGCATCATGCATGTGCTATGAAATTAGTAAGCAATGACTAATAAATGCAAAGAGAAAAAACAATGTGTGCTAACAACATTATTTAAACCAAGAGCCTTATAGTTCTATAATATTACTTTTTATTTACAATAAAAATGTTTAAGATTCGAAACTCTTATTTTATATATAATAAAGGACATTATCTAGAAAAAAGTTTAGGGACTTTTTTTTTATGAACAAAAAAAAAATCTAATGAGACATATAGTCTATTTTGATTGGGACAAAGTTTGGCAACAAATTTGGTTATAAACTAAGGTTATAACTTCACTCAATATCCTTTTATTGTATGTGAATTTTGACAAATTTATAAATAAATTACATTTTCTTTTTATATCCTTCATGTTTGCAAAATTTCCAAAAGATCGAAGAATAATAGATATTGTAGAGACACGATATTCAGACCCATCCCAAAATGTATGGAATCTTGGCCCAGTGAGCTCAATACAATAAATTTGTAGAGAGTAGGTCAAAGAGCTAGGTTTTAGTACATGGATAACAGTTAATATGGATTTCATGACAATCAAACAGAGATGAACCGAGTTTTCCAAAGAAAGCTTGTCCTCGGCATAATCCGAGGAGCTTTGTTCTAATAAATGTTGAATGAAAATGGTTACAGGAGTTCTTGAGATTGCTACTGTGCTTTCTCCGTTCCTCCCCCCCCCCCCTCTCCATGGTGGGTTTCTCCTATTATATTGTCCCTTTCAAACAATCTGAGCCTTCCCCTTGTTGATCATCCAAGCCTATACTTGAGTGTCTGTCCCATCAAACACCCTCTCTGGTATTCTATGAGTTGTGGTAACCGAGGTAACACAATTCAGGGGTCATATCCACATAAATGCGGTGTTAGCAGCTTTTCCCTAGATATTTTTAAGTTCCTATCCTTCTTGTACGTTTGTGGCACACGTCCCTATCACTAGAGCTTCCTAGAAAGTCACTTTGATCACTAGGATTCATAGCTAATCTGTGTTTAGCTTATCCGAGGAGATATTCTTCCTCGGAGTCAGACTACTCACGATCTCGGCCAAAGCCCAAGACCCAATTGCATGATTTGGGCCCATGACCCCACAATAGCCCCTTAAAACTTCGATTTTTTTCCTCTTATCCGAGGAGAAAAGTGAGGTTTTGAATTCTTAAAAGTTAATTCTACTGGATCCTTTGACCTACACCCGTAGGAGTGCCGTTTTACGCGCCCCATATTTGTACTATAAATTGCTCTTTTCAGAGCTACCAATCTGAGGAGTTGGTTATAATCTTAGGTCTGTCTTGACATTTAGTGAGAAACAAATAGATATCATGGAACGTTACTTTCCTCGAAGTATGTGATCCAAGGATCCATGCATAACTAAGGTTCCGTTTGATACTTGAGAGATATCATAGTGTGTTAATTTCCCCAAAGCATGTGGTCCGAGGACTCAGACATGACTAAGATTTTTTTTAACACTTAACAGGGGGTTTGAGGGATCTGACGTAGCTAAGGCTCTGCTTCGCAAGAAGTTTGAGGACTCAACGTAGCTAAAGCTCTGCTTAGCATGAGGTCTGAGGGACCCGACGTAGCTAAGGCTCTTCTTAGCAGGAAGTCTGAGGACTCGATGTAGCTAAGGATCTGCTTAGTAGGAGATCTGAGGGACCCGACGTAGCTAAGACTCTGTTTAACACTTAGCAGGAGGTCTAAGGGACCCGACGTAGCTAAGGCTCTTCTTAGCAGGAAGTCCGAGGACTCGACGTAGCTAAGGATCTGCTTAGCAGGAGGTCTGAGGGACCCGACACAGCTAAGGCTCTGTTTAACACTTAGCAGGAGATCTGAGGGACCCGACATAGCTAAGGCTCTTCTTAGCAGGAAGTCCGAGGACTCGACGTAGCTAAGGATTTGCTTAGCAGGAGGTCTGAGGGATCCGACGTAGCTAAGGCTCTGTTTAACACTTAGCAGGAGGTCTGAGGGACCCGACGTAGCTAAGGCTCTTCTTAGCAAGAAGTCCGAGGACTCGACATAGCTAAGGATCTGCTTAGCAGGAGGTCTGAGAGACCCGACGTAGCTAAGGCTCTGTTTAACACTTAGCAGGAGGTCTAAAGGACCCGACGTAGCTAAGGTCTGTTTAACACTAGCAGGAGGTCTGAGAGACTTGACGTAACTAAGGCTCTTCTTAGCAGGAAGTCCGAGGACTCGACGTAGCTAAGGATCTGCTTAGCAGGAAGTTTGAGGGACCCGACGTAGCTAAGGCTCTATTTAGCACTTAGAACAAAGATTAGAAGATATCAATACATACCTTATAGAACTAGCCCCGCCGCGGAGCCCCTTTGATTTGCTGCACCATCAACATATACCTTCTAGAATAAAGGTTCTCGCAGGGAGATTATGCTAATCGATTTTCTATCTATGCTCTATGTTGTTGCCACTTCCTCTAATGGAGGTTCAGCGAATTCTGCCGCTAGATTCGCGAGGACTTGGTCCTTGACAGAGGTACGAGGCATGTACTTAATGTCAAAATCCCCCAAAACTGTGCCCCGTTTAGCAATCCTCCCCATGTAATCAGCACCTCGAAGTATAGACCTTGGTCTCATGTAGTGACTTGCTTGCATAGTAAACTGGCCACCATAATGGCTTTACCCAAGGACTCTTGCTGATGGGGGCCTAATCCTACCATAATTAACTATTGCACTCACTATCACACAAGCTCTCTCCACAGACGGCGCCAATTGTAGAGACACGATATTCAGACCCATCCCAAAATGTATGGAATCTTGGCCCAATGAACCCAATACAATAAATTTGTAGAGAGTGGGTCAAAGAGTTAGGCTTTAGTGCATGGATAACAGTTAATATGGATTTCATGACAATCAAACAGAGATGAATCGAGTTTTTCAAAGAAAGCTTGTCCTCGGCACAATCTGAGGAGCTTTGTTCTAGTAAAAGTTGAATGAGAATGATTACAGGAGTTCTTTAGATTGCTACCGTGCTTTCTCCGTTCCTCCCCCCCTCTCCATGGTGGGTTTCTCCTATTATATCGTCCCTTTCAAATAATCTAGGCCTTCCCCTTGTTGATCATCCAAGTCTATACTTGAATGCATGTCCCATCAGACACCCTCTCTAGTACTCTGTGAGTTGCAGTAACCGAGGTAGCACTGTTCAGGGGTCCTGCCACATAAATGTGGTGTTAGCAGCTTTTCCCTAGATATTTTTGAGTTCCTATCCTTCTTGTACGTTTGTAGCACACGTTCCTATCACTAGAGCTTCCTAGAAGGTCACTTTAATCACTAGAATCCATAGCTGATCTGTGTTTAGCTTATCAGAGAAGATGTACTTTCTCGGACTCGGACTACTCACGATCTCAGCTAAAGTCCCATGCTCTTGGCCAAAGCCCAAGACCCAATTGCATGATTTGAGCTCATGACCCCACAGATATATTATTAATCAAATGTTTAAATTCTAAGTTTTTGTATTCTAAAATTATGTATAAAAAATAAGTTTATAAATCGAATAGTAAATAAAATTTAATTGACGCGAAATTTTACATATGCGTTAAGAATATAAAGAAATGCAATCTAATAGTTAGATTTTTAAAGTATATAGTCATGTTAATTTTTTAAGTGGGAGTTGTAGTCTCAAGTTACAACCAAGTTTGTAACCAAACTTTTTCCGATTGATATACGGAAACTCACAACCATGTCAATTATTATGAAATAAATTTTGAAAAATTTTATGTCCTCATTCTTAAGAGGAAAAATTAAAACAACTTACTACTTACAGTCACTGTCAGGAAGTACTAAAAAAAAATGTGGATAATCCCTACCAAAGCAGAATAAGACATGTCACGTTTACTATCATCAATTCTATAGACAGGAAAGAAGTTGAATAGATCAAGAATTATCAATTGAAAAATCATAATTAAGAATTAAGACTCTAGATATATATTATTATATTAGTGGTTTAGCTTACTTGACTTCCTTTCATTCAACAAACCATATATGGATGATGCATGCGCTTGCGTCAACAGCAACCACCACTAAGCAAAGCATTCATACCTGTACTTAGTCAATATAATAGCATGATACAAAAATTTCACATAACTCTTTTTGTTGAGTCAAAAAGTTAGTATATTTTTTCAAATAAAAAAGTGAGTTTATATTATATAATATATATTTGGCTCCACAATTTGATACTCGAACTAAGGAGACTTTAACTAAGTTCAAAGCAGACCAATATTCTTTTACCAAAAAAAAAAAAAGCAGACCAATATTCTATTATAAAGTGGCATTGTACGACACCCTTTTTTTTTTTTTTCGAATATCATTGTATGATATAACTTTTTGGATCATTTGCCCACGCGATTATTTGAAGCCCCTCCAATAAGCAAGCTCGTGTGTGTGTGTGTATATATATATATATATATATATATCACGGGAACATTATCCGATGATGAAATCCAGTTTTGACTGACTATCCACATCTTTTAGATTATGATTTTAAGAAAAACATGGTGAAATCTAGAAAGTTAATAGTTTTAGTCACAATTCAAAAATACTGGACTGGTACATTTACAAGGGTTAGTTCAACTAGTAGCACAAATTTTATTTGATGCACTAACTCAGAATATTTGAAGACCTAAACAACCACATGCTCTTTTTATATCACCATCACCAATATTAGATAATTAGCAGATTCAAAAATAACCCAAATAATTACTGTAAGTATTAAGTCAACGTGTTTAGATAAACTTAAAATCTTCACAACTTATGTATAACTTCTCAAAGTTTCTCAAATGAATAAGCTTTGAGATATAAATTGTCATCTTAGCAAATTGTAGTAAAAATTATAGAACAAGTTGTGTTCCATAACAAAGTTCTCAAAATATAGCTATATATAATTTATTTTTTATTTTTGGTAAAATATAGTCAACTGAGGTTTGGGGTAATGTTAGTCAAGTTCAAGATCCAAGACATTTTAGATTGACCAATTCGATCCTTAAACCTAACTTGATCTCTAAACTATTACTCAATTTTCTCCTCTCCTACCTTGATTACTGACCAGATTTGTCAATTTTAAAATATCATTAACCTGACTGGCATTAGCCTAAATCTCAACAATATTGACTGAATTTTATCCTTTCATTTTTAAGTAAAAGGACTCGACAAAAATAGATTAGACTATGTAGGGAATATCCATGAAATTACTAGATCTATGAGATGCAAAAATAGAAAGAAAAAAAATATATGCGGCAAAGAAAAAAAGCAATTACACAAAATAATATTTACGTAATTTGATAATTTGCTCGTATCTACGAAATTGCAATAATTTTACTATTTTTAATAAAAAATACAAAATGCAGCAATATAAATTTATACTCTTAAAACATCACCTCAAACCCTAATGTAAAGCAACGGTATTTTATGTCGTGCACTGAGGATCCAAAATGGTCAAAAAAAATGAGCCAAAATTTTCCCTCAGGTGCTTGGGCCTATTAGTCCAAAGACTTCACTCCATAATCGTAATACTTTTACATTCGTCATAATTCAGATTAAATACGACAACCCTCTGCATAATCCAAGACTGAAAGTCTACAGTTTGAATATATTGAATTTTGCATATCTTCCTATTGATGAGGATTAGATAGTAGTAGCAGAGAACATTTAATAGCTCACATGATGGGAAACTTCTTGGAAAGATCGGTTCAATTTGACAAAATTAAAGGGTAAAAAAGAAAAAGAGGAAAAAGAATATTAATTTAATTGTATAAATTATAAACCAACCCATTGACTACTATGTCCTCGCATGGTTAATTGTATTTGAACAATTTTTTATATTCATCCCAGTGTGAATTAGGGTTATTCTGGTCTTTGGATCGCCTAAATTTTCCACGCATGTGAGGAGCAGGAAAGTTGCAGGAAAGAAGGCAATGTTAAAAAAAAATATTCATGGTCAAAGTCAACAAAAGGACCCATAAAGGCTGGGAGGTTAAAATTATCAAATTACCCTCGACCTTGCAACTAATTTCCAGGACAAACCTAACTTGACAACTTCTGTGGCCTTTTTTATAAATATTTTTTAATTATTATTATTATTTTAATGCAGGCCTTTTATTATTTGTTTGGTACAATGTACATGGCATTACTCATTGACAATGTTGAATGAGAGGCGAAGTAGAGGACTGTCCTGGCTCAAAAATTGTACATAGTACCACTCTTGAAGATTTCTAGTACAATTCAGTCCAAAAAAAATTTTTTCTAGTACAGTTACTATTTTAGCGTGCGTGTGATTGAGCGTTCTGCCCATCCGTGCGTTTAGCATTTTTTTAGTAAGTTTTACGGGTGTTATCTACCTATCACCAAATTTAAAAAGTACATATTTTTTAGTAAATTTGAGTTTACAGTATTATTTATATTTTTAAAATTTTTTTTGCTATAGTATTTTTAACTATAAATTTTTAGTTTTTAACAAATAAACGTTAGCCAAACACACCCTTAACACTTACACTAATAATAATTTTTTTTATAGGTGAGGCTAAGATACTAATAATTATGTTAAAGTTGTTTAACAGATGAATATGATATCATATAATCATACTCATCTTAACATAATTACCACTATCAATTTAAAGTATGTCAGTATGTGTTGTATATTTAAAAGTTAGGTCATTTTGGATATATACTACTGTCAACTTTTTTAAAACATTCTCTCCTCTTCCCGTGTGTGTATTAAAATACTTAATATTCTAAATAAAAAAAAAATCTTAACACAACTACCAAGTTTTGTAGAAATATTGTTATATAGGCTTCAAATTATATATAAATATAATCATTAATAGACTTTTTATTTACATGTGTCTCAAGGGAAGAGAGAAGTGAAAAATGTTTTTTTTTTTTTTTTTGCATTTATGTATAATTATTCCCTATATATATTTATTGTTCATCCACCTAAGTTATTCAATTTTTCTAGGACATTTTTGGTCTTAATCTTATAGTTTTGTGGGCAAATTTAAGATCAAAGAAAAGAGATACATGTGTTGGAATTTTTATGTGTGAATAGTGTATTTGGTTAAGCGGTGAAGTCTCACATTTGATACTAATGAGAAAAACGAGTGATTAATATAATATTGTTGAGTTCAAACCCATTGGACTTAAAGTTTTTTTGTTAAGTGGTGTCTCTATATGTTATATCAACTACTCAAGGTGACTCACCAATGTGTTATCTCCTCAACAAGTGATATCAGAGCCAATGATTCGAGGTCAAGTATTTATTAGTGAATTTCACCAAGTAAAACGAGGAAGACTCCCATGCCCTTCACCCATGGTTAAGTAAGGGTTCTACCAATGGTGAGTCAAGGCAATTGTGTATTTGTGACTCCTGTAGTTGTACAAGGAAAACTCTTATATTTGCCCCAAACATGGTTGAGTAAAAGGGCACACTATTCATGCTGGTAATGCATAACACTTGGATTGTTAAGTAAAAAAAAAGGTTTTCATTCAAGGAGGAGACTAACCGAAGTGCCACAAGTGACTTGGTAGAAGGCATGTGTGAGTAGCATGGTTAGTTAAGCAATGAAACATCACATTAGATATTAATAAGAAGAAAGAGTGATTAGTATAACATAGTTGAATTTATATTCATTAGGCTTTAAGCCTTTTTATTAAGTGATGTTTCTATATGTTATATTAACTACTCAAGGCGTCCCCTCAAGATGTTATCTTCCCAATGACATGCTTAAAATTGATAGATGAAAAATAATTATGTTGATCAAATCAATGCCTTTATTACGTGATATATAGTCAATAATTCAAATCTCATACAATCAAGAACCAATTGAAGTATATTTGAATTGTAATATATATGATTTTTTTCAATTATTTATTTATTTCATAAATAGTATAGAATTTCAATTTATAATGTATGTTTTTTCATTAAGCTAAAACACCATTTGGGGGGTATGTTAGGTTTGAATCTTAGATCTATTATTTGACGACAAAAAACTTTATCTATTGAGTTAATTGAAACTGACAATATAAAATTGTTTGCTCGAAGAAGAATCGACATATATATATATATATATATTGCTTTTATAAAAGTGATTTCTCCATTGGGTCAATCATGCAACCAACCATTGATACCCCCACGAATTGGTGTCGTTTAAGGAAAAATATGTTTGCTAATTTCTTTGAAATAAAGATTACTCACAGAATTCACTTAGTAGAACAAGAAAATATCTTTAAACTAAGAAAATAAAATAAAAAATTTGACTAAAAATTAGTCAACAATTATAAATAATTATTATTTTCAATAAATCAAATAAGGTCTATTTAATGAGTGCCTTTATATTTTGATACTAATTTTATGGAGCATATTAAAATTGTAAAAAAAAAATTACTTTTTTCATTTCCCACAAAATCTTTTAAAAAATTTTATATTCAAATATCAGAAAATAAAAAAATTAAAAAAATTCCTCAATTTCAATTCTCAATAAAAAATTTTCAAAAATGGTTTACCGAAATGCTTAAAAAAATTCCTCATTTTCACATAGGAGACGCCGTCGTACAGGAAAACGGATGGCAGAATCGTAAATAGAGAAAACAAAAAGTCCAGTTTGTAAAGCTCAGACACAGCCGCCGTCTATTAAAACCCGCAAGGCTCTTTCAATTTTTTCGCAATTATTATTTCCAAAATTTTCATTTTTTTTTTTTTTTTTGGCGTTTCGGTGTTTCGGCTCCTGAGAGAGTCTCTCTCTCTCTCTCTCTGCTTCCGATCAGAGAAACCTCAGGATCTCGAAAAAAAAACAAAACAACCCTCAAATCTAACTCTCCGATTCAACCAAAACCTCGTCCGATTTCCTTACCTTAGTTTCTCCGAAGCCCTCAATTCAACCTTTCCGTCTCCGATTCAGTGTCGTTCACTGCGGAAATGGCATTTCTCGGATTTTAGGGTTTCCCATACAATCCTCGTTAGTTAACGAATTCACTATTTACCGAATCCTCAACAACCTTATCGCAATCGCAAACATGGCATTACGTTATACCTTCGGCGTCTCTGGCTATGTCGCCCAAAACCTGGCCACGTCAGCGGGCCTTCGGGTCGGGAATTGCAAGACCGTCGGTGATTGTTGGATCCGAACCCGGATCTTCGGGCCAACCCAGAAGACCGAGTTCGACTCGTCCAGCACGGTCCGCAACTACCACTCCGGTCTCCGAAGGCCCTCTCTGTTCGAGAATATCGCCGGTGAAATTATCGGCGAGAACTCGAAGAGTCCTATCGTTCTCGGCTTGATCTCGGTGATGAGATCGACGGCTTGTGCTTCTGGCACGTCAGCTACGGCTCTGGGTGTTTTCGGAGTTTCGCCTTTTAAGTCTTCTTCGATTTTGTCTTCGGTTTCCAAGTGGGTGCTACCACCTTGTAACGACGAGCCTGAAACATCATCGGACTCATCGACAACAATAACGACGACGACGATGAATATGGCGGCTGCGGCGGAGTCGAAGTTTGATCAGAAGAGTGGTTGGTTGTCGAAGATTTTGAATTTGTGTTCGGAGGATGCAAAGGCTGTGTTCACTGCTGTGACTGTGAGCATATTGTTCAAGTCATTCTTGGCGGAGCCGAGGTCGATTCCTTCGTCTTCTATGGCCCCTACTCTTGATGTTGGTGACCGTATTTTAGCTGAGAAGGTCAGTGTTGTGAAAGTTTAGGTGAATTCTCTGATTTTGATCATCATTGTTTTTGTGTCTTAAAGGTACTGTCTTTGGGTTAGAATCAATTTGGGGTTATAATTTGATAAATGGGTATGTGCTAAGCAAGACTGTTATTGATGGTTCTGATTGAAATTCTATGTTTAACTTGATGTGGGTTTATAATTTCATATATGGGTATTTGCCTGGCAAGACTGCTGTTGATGATTCTGATTAGAATTCTATGTTTAACTTGATATGGCCGACCCTGACGAGTCTGTCGAATAGCTGACCTCAAATTTTTGGGACTAAGGTTTTGGTTGTTGTTGTTGGTTTTGTTACACGAGTGTTTGTCACAATTTTACGTGTAGTTAGGATCAATTCTAAAAGTTGTATTCCTTTTATTGACTTCAAAAGGGAAAAAAAAGTTATACAAATGAACAATGATGCAATTGGGTTTATTAAGGGATGTTAGAAAGATTCTTATGGTATATTGTGGTTGCATTAAGTGCTGAAAAGTTTGGTTTGTTCCATTAGTCACTTTAGGCACCCAATGGATTCCCTAAGATTTTAGCATGTAGTTCTTTGTTTGTTTAATGATTTGGTCGTTGATGCTCTGGTAGATTGAGAAGATATATGGAATTGTCTAGATAAACAGAGTAAGACAGTTAAATGTTGATTTTGTTACAGGTGAGCTTATATCATCGCTTCTGTTTTTGTTGATGTCACAGGTTTCATACTTTTTCAGGAAGCCTGAAGTTTCAGATATAGTAATTTTTAAGGCACCTCCAATTTTACAGGTATGAGGTGAAATTTACTTAGAAGTGCCTTTGAAATTTTTTTCTTTCCATTTGATTGAGGAGGGTTGCTGATTTTGTCAATCGTGTGCATTGTGCAGGATTTTGGTTATTGTTCAGGCGATGATGTATTTATAAAAAGAATTGTTGCAAAGGCTGGAGACTATGTTGAAGTAAGATTTCATATATTCAATTAATTATATCTGTGTCTTGAGGTCTTAATTCTTGCCTTCTCTCCTCTCCCCCACCCCACCCGCCCCCCCCCCCCCCCCCTTTTTTTTTTCTTTTTAAGATTAAAGAAGCAATTTATTGAAGATCTTTTCTTCTTTTCATTTTCCGTACGTAAGAAAATTTTCTTTACCATTTATCTCTATTATATTGGATCTCACCTGGCCATTTCATGTGATAGGTTCATGATGGGAAATTATATGTGAATGGTGATGTTCAAGATGAAGAATTTGTTGCAGAGCCACTTGCTTATGAAATGGAACCAGTGGTAATGCATCCCGTATATCTTTAATTTCTTTTCCTTCTGTTGGTGTATTATCATACCCTATGCATCATTGAAGCATTGGTAATAACATAGTTTTATGAATTGATTTTGCAGCTTGTGCCTGAAGGTTATGTCTTTGTGATGGGAGACAATCGCAACAACAGTTTTGACTCTCATAACTGGTAATTCTAGAATCTTTGTATTGCTGATGATCTTTTTGGTTTGATGATATGTTGATTAGGTAGGAAAGTAACATTTCCAGCATGTGGCATCTACAGATAATCAAACATGATTATGTTAACATCTAGAATGTATGAAGATTAAAAGAACTGTCATTGATGTTGGTCCATTAATATGGTTTGAAATTCTGAAAATATTTTCTGACACGGCATTTATCTTGTTGTCAGGGGTCCGCTTCCTATCAAGAACATTGTAGGTAGATCGGTGTTTCGTTACTGGCCTCCATCCAAAGTATCAGACACCATATATGGACCTCATTTGGGGGGGAATGCTGTAGCAATTTCTTGACACATTGGCCACTTCTCGTTGAGGAAGAATCTTGACTACATTGATTTCACCTAGATGGTGATTCTACAAGTTATTTTTTACACCCTTTTGCTCGTTATTGAGCAGCTGTGAATTTTGAACCTTTTTCCCATCATGTGCCTGCTTATGTTGGATTGGTTCTTGGTGGGGTATCTGTCTTGTCTATCAGACTGAAGAGCGGTCAACTGTTGCCGCTGATGGATTATTTTCTGTAATGACATGTTTAAACCTTTTGAACAAAAGAGTGAGAACAAAAGGAAAGAAAAAGAGAAAACATACCTCATTTTCATTTATCTTATTCGACCATTTATGTTGTTGTTATGTGTCGGTACTTGGGAAGTTGATGCACTTTTACTTGAGTTGAGGCACTGGAGGACTCAAATATCTGAAGCAAGATGGTTTTCTGGATGTCTGGTGCTGCTATCTCTTTGAATGTAGTTCAAAACTCTATTTCACTTTGTTATTGCAGTTAAAGCACCCCCCTGATGGTGAATTGGTGAGGGAACTCGGGTGCTGCTATTACTTCGAATGTATTTGGAAATCTCTATTTCACTTTGTTGTTGCAGTTAAAGCACCCCTGATGGTGAATTGGTGAAGGGAAGTAGGCAGGCAGATACTTTACAGTGATACTGAAAGCTCATGAATTTATCCATACAGCCTCGCATCGCTGGTCCAGCCGCTGGCGATCTCATGTAAAAGATCTTGGCTATTAAGATGGTTGCCATTTGCCAAGCATCTCTTCAAATTTCTGGGTTGATACCATACTCTTTTCAGTGTACTTGCAAACTAAGAATCCATGTACTCTATTCATCGATGGTTTTGGAACGATATGTATGGAATTCTATTAAGTTGCAAAAAATGCACTTTTATTAATTGTGGCCCTGAGAATTTCCTCTTTTTAATTCTGCTCGTACTGACATTGAATAATACGGCATACATGATATAGGTACGAGTTGAAGTGATCACCTTCAAATCTTAAGCTACTGATTTTATTACAATTTAACAAATAAAACTACTTCTTGCACTTCTATAATGTGATTCTGTGGGGGGGAAAATTGTTTAAAAAGGCCATATAAAAGTGTAGTTAAAAGCAAATTCCAGGGGAAACAAAATATGATAAAAAAGCATTATCTTGGAACCAACCCCCATCCCCCTACCAAATCATAAGCATTCTTTAGAAGAGCAAACTGTGTACATTCCTACACGTTCTAGCTTAATGCATTCTTTAAAGAACATGATCTCATGTACTCCAGTTGATAGTCGAACACGTTCTAGGATTAGCTGTTACTCCTACCCTCCCCTTATATTGTGTGGCTAATGGCTAAAATAATCAGTCCAAGTGTCCAACCACTCATTATCTGCTGTTAAGCTAGCTCAGAGGTTTGACCCGGTCCATGAACACCTGCAAAAAACCGACTATGGAACAATGGAGACTTGTCGAGAGGGTATGTCAGTGGAGGATTCTCTGATTCTTAAGTTGGTAAACTATTAGAGAGTATATGAATGAGATTCTTTTGGTGCATCTCTTAGGGCTTGTAGTGCTGGTTTGTAGTGACCTATTTGTACAACCATGGGGATTAAGTTATCTCATGATTTTATGGATTCGATTCCCTTGCAATTTTTTTTTTTTTTTGCTGAATAAATACTTTATTGCTCAACCCCAAAAAGGGGAGAAACAAAAGAATTAGGCCAAATTCCATCTCTATCCAAAGCCCACAAAATCAAAGAAGGTAAATTTGAAATAAGAATTGACCCAGTCCAGTTTACAAGAGCTGTCCATTAGGCTACAAAATGGGCAAAAACATTGCTCTCCCTACAAACAAACAAAATTTTACATTGATAAAGTACTTTACAAAATACAAAAAATCATCATATAAAGTTTTAATACTCCAATGGGGATCAACATCTGCATTATGAATTGGCTCAATGACATTCCAAGCATCTCCCTCTAGTATAATGTTCTCATAGCCTTCACTAGCAGCAACAGCAAGTCTAATGGCACTTCATGCTGCTCTAGCTTCCCCCACCAAATGACTGCTGGGAACAAACTGGTCAGACCATGCTTTCAAGGTATCACCCATAGAATATCCACTTATCACTGTTATTGTGGTTTTTTTCCTCCCTTATTGCAGCATCAAAGTTCAGTTTAATCCAATTGGATGGAGGCAGCGACCAAGACACATCTCTATTTGGCCTCATTGACTGCTCACTCCAAGCCTGCTTGAATTCTTGAAAAACTCTTAGGATTTGCCTAGCAAACTCTGTTGGATTACTATTATTCCCTTTCACTCTAGATTCCCTTGCAATTTGTTCCCTATGATTCTAGACTCATCCATTAATCTTCAGGGTTTGTTGCTTATTCCAATGACGATAGCTAGCTAAATATGGTAATCTTTCTAGTCATACTCGTAAGTTCAAGCTGCCACGTCAGTCATCTCACTTGAGATCAAATTTACCTAACACGTCACAATTTCTCTTCATCGAAAATGAATAATGATATGGACTGGGACTCAAGCTTCAACCAGAAACAATTTCTTAAGTTTTGACATTAAAATTGATAAAAAAAAAAGTCATAAAAAAAATTTACTTGGTGTTGGTTGGAGGAAAACTTTGAGCCCACTCTTTATTATTTTAAGTCTTCACTCTTCCCAAGTGTACCTAACAAACAAGAACGACAATAAAGCAAGGGTGGAGATTGTGATCCACACACAAACACCCCAGCCTAATTTGGTGGGGCATTATCGTAATCTCATAATATTAAAATCTCAAAAAAAATCAAAATCAATAACGACCTGCCTGCCCTTAGCCAGAAAGCAAAAACAGATTCGGAAAGAACCCTCTAATCTTAAATCAGTTTAGTCCTTTTACCTCAGATGAAGAACAGTCATCGTGGTCTTCTTGTTCCTTTGTCCTTCCCAATCTTAATTATACTCTCATTTATTACACCTTCATTAAACGCCTCGAACTCCAACCTCACCTCCCTTTTCTTACAGGTACACGTTTATCTTATCAGTTACCTCAATTTTTTAATCCAAATCTTTCTTAAAACTCTTTTAATAAAGCTGAGATCTTTGTTATTAATTTCGTGATTATTCAGGATGTCCTCAAGGCAATCTCGTTGAAGCAGAAGTGGGATTTGGAGGACGTTAAGGTTTCCAAGTTGGATCTGCGTAAGGTTCGGTTTGGGAGTGCTTCTCGGGTCGAGTTTCGGGTCGGGTTCGGTAAGAGTAAATGGGTCATCAAACGGTCTGAGGATGAAGAACAAGAAGTGGGGTCTTGGAAAAAGTTCAGAAATGAAAAGAGCGATTTTGGGTCTTTGGTTACTGAAATTGGTTCTTTGATGGGTGTGCTTAACACTTTTAAAATGGAGGGTCCGTTTGAGTTACTGGTCGGTGGTGATCACCAGCTCTCTCTATTGTTGCCGGTATGCCTTTTATTTGACCTTATCAAAGTTACTGTTTTTTTAAAAAAATATATATATATATATATTAGCTCTGATTATTGATAATGGGGTTCAAAATTGAAAGTGTTGGATTGGATTATGAACAAATTTGTTACTATATTGATGTGGGTTATGAGTACAAATTGGTAATTTTTGGTTATTGTTGTTGAATGAATTAGTTGTAAGATAGAAAAAAGTTTTGTGAATTAATAGAGAGAAAATTATTTGATCAGCAATAGAAAGAAATTATTTGTATATGGGTATCTTATTTTTACTTAATCCAGCTTGTAAAGTTTGTTATTTTATATCTTCCATTGGGTTTTATCGATAACTTTGAATTGTTACAAGCATTATTGTAATGTTTCCGGAGCCAAGGAGCTCTAGCTCAATTGGCACCCTTACAAGTTCTAGGTGGAGGGTGAGGTCATGGGTTCAAGTCCCATACCAATTGAAAAGAGAAGATAGAAAAAATAAGTATTATAATGTTTCTGGAGTTTGTAGCAAAGTTCTCTAGGTTGAAATTGTTAAAGATGCAGCTAAAGATTAGTCAGTGTCTGATGCTTATCAGCGCAAGAAACATGAACCTTGCATGAGAAAATTTTTTAGGGCTAGCTGTTATGCAGCTGCATTACTTAAGAATTTGATGGTTTGCTTTTATGTCTAACTTAAATCAGTTTCAGTTATTCAGAGGCCAGGAATGACTCTAAGCTTATTATTTGAATCCAACTGTTTTCTTCCAAATTGCATCTTGTCGGTTTCTTTTTACCTGTGAGTCCATGATATATTGTGGTCTGTTAGTTGTTTTGATAACTGTCCATTTAATTTTATCTCTTTATGTGTGCATGTAAGATAAGTATCTGATTCAGTTGTAGTGCCCCGGATAGCCTTGTAGTTGGAACGAACATCAAACATGCCATTCCCAGCTAAACGCCATCTGATTTTATCACTCTCCCCCTCCCCTGTAGGCACCTTAGAATAGATATAATTTAAAAAGGAATTCACAGACTCCACCTCCCAATCATGAAATTCCTTTTGGAAGCTTACATTCCAGCTTAACCTCTCCCTCCAACCGCAAATCAGAAACTTAAGACTTCCTCAACAACTGAGCAATTAAAAATCAGGATACATATATTCTTTGTAATTTATTTGTTACTTTGAGTTTACGATGGTGAACCTGAAGTAACTCTCTTTTCAATAAAACTTCATGAATTACTTATATATATATATATATATATATAAAAGTATCTGATTCACGTCCGTCTAGTATTCTGTTAGGGCACCAAAGAGCTTGTAAATGCTTGAGTTTTCAATTTATTTGATATCTTAAATGAGTAAAATGAATTTTTTCCTGATAAATTGAGGGAAATGATGTTAGTTATCTATTCATTTGGTTACTGTGATAAGAGTGAAAATAAGGATTTGAATTTTGAGTTCTGATTTCTGATTTCTTACATTGTTTGTTTGATCAAGCTTTAAAATTTCGATGATGCTATAAGAAATGTGGGTGCCTTTTCAAAAAAAAAAAATTTAATGGTTTCTGGGAGTGGGGGGAAGGGGGTTTGGGGAGTTGAAAAGATTTATTTTCTAGCTGCTAGATCATTTTTATTCTGTTCTGGATTCTAAAAATCACTCCTCAGATAGATATATCACCACCTTGACTATCTTTTTTCTCTTCTAAGTTCTCCATAGTACATTTCATTTTCTGTTAAGCAAGTGAATTGTTTTGAAACAGTGATCTTGAAAAACAAAAACAAAAAAGAGCAAGAATACGGATTCCAGAAATTCTTGTAGAAGCCATTTAAAATCACCTTGGTTGTAATCTGTTGAAACAGATAGCCTCAACAAACAAAGGCATTTCTAATGTTTATTTATTTATTTTTCTGCCTTGCTAACTATATTTTTTTGGCAATGTCTAGCTGTATTCATGGATTGACCAAAGTTATCCTACCATATTGATGTGCCTATTGCTTTTTATTTTTTAACTGGTA
Source organism: Lithocarpus polystachyus (assembly GCA_033629205.1). Taxonomy (NCBI): domain Eukaryota; kingdom Viridiplantae; phylum Streptophyta; class Magnoliopsida; order Fagales; family Fagaceae; genus Lithocarpus; species Lithocarpus polystachyus. Next base: position 6,593,250 of record CM066163.1, on the reverse strand, counting down.
TTTTTATTAATGACTATGAATGTTTTGCTGTATACAAGATTGATTCTTTAGTGCAACTTCTGACAGTCTGGACATTTTGACCCTTATCTCCAGATGAACATTTCACATAATGGTTTGAAACGAATTCTTGTTGGTGAAGGCATCACAGTGGAAGTGAGAAGAGCTCAGGAAGTCTCTCTAATACACTCATCTGGTCTTGGTATACCGGTGAATAGAAGTGTTGCAATTAACAAGGAGAAAATTGAGTTTTGGCCCTTTTGGCAATCTATGTGCATCCCATTGCTTCCTATACAAGTTTTAGGGGCTGCATCAATAGTTGCTTATAGGACTCGAAATCCCGATGCTTACATTGAAACTACATTCATTTCCAAGGACACAATTGAGTTGCTGCCGGAGAAGTGTTACAATAGTCATGTTTACAAGGAACGGGCTTGGCCCATTGATTTCTTGAGTTCAAGGATCGCTTTGCTGGAAAGAGTTTTGAAGAGCTTTCTTGGTGACAGAATTCGTCAAAATCGGTCAGGATTCCTCAAAACAAAGATTAAAGCATCTGCTATCATTCGCTTCCCACTAGAACTGGAAAGAGATATCAGAAGTAATGACATACTCCATGGTAAGCTGGCAGAGTGGAGAACAAGGCCAAATGTTGAAAGAATGTGGTTTGAGGTAATGGCAAGAGTTGAAGCAGAGACTTTGCGGCCTCTTTTGGTTAAGAAGGTGAATCCTTTCATTGGAGTAGATTCAGTTTCATGGAGTAATTTAATGTCCAATGTTTCTTTTACAAATTTACGATCTGTCCTTGTCCCTCCTGAGGCTCTAACGCTGGATGTGAAGTGGTAGCATGAAATTGTTGTATTATACTTTGTTTTGTGAATGTTCACAGGTCAAGGCAGTGTGCTGTCATTTTGCCTTTTCCCTTGTTTGATGGGCGGTTGTATTATCAGATACATGTATAAAAAGCACTCATTGGATTTGTACATAAGTTAAAAAAATTTGAAAGGTAAATGAGAGATAAATCATGATGTGCATTCGTTTCTGTTGACTAATGTAGAATGGTGATGAGCTGAGCTTGGTTTAAGGATAGCATGATTTGTTAATGAGTTTGCTTGTCATTTTGGCAGTCAAGAATTCCTTGTATGCATATGTTTACAGTCTCCATTGTATAAAACATCACAACTGCCTCGATGGGCCAGAACCTCATTTTGGTAAATAAGAGTTTCATTAAGCACAAGGGAACAGTATTACAACGACCAAACCAGAAGCATCTGATGCCACCAGAAAGAGACCTAACATCATTAAGCCATGGCCATTTCAACCTTTCCCTCAGCATCACCTTGCTTCACTTCCACATTTTTGTACTTATACCATGATGCACACACCAAATAAAACCCAAAATTCACCACGCTCAACACTGACAATAACCAATAGAAGTAGTTCAGCTTATCTCTATTTATATTATTATTAGCTAACCACCCACCACTCACCTTATTCACCACCTCCACCACCACTGTGCTTAAGAAGTACCCAAACGCCACTGAGCACCATGAAATGGCTGTGCTTAGCGACTTCATACCAGTTGAACTCTCTGCATAGAAAAACTCAAGCAACCCCACAAGGGAAAACATATCTGCAGCTCCAAATATAGCATATTGGAAACCAAGCCAAAACAAACTCATAGGCAAAGGCTCAAGACTATCCACCATGTTATGCTTATAAGCCAAAGATTTGCGGTGTGTCTCCACAACTCCAGAAACAGCCATAGAAACAGCTGAGAGAACTAACCCAATACCAATTCTCTGAAGGTGTCGAATTCCAGTGGGAACACCTGTGATTTTTCTAGCCAGTGGAACAAAAATCCGGTCGTATAATGGGATAAGAACGAACATGAATAAGAGTGGGATTACTGGGATTGAAGAGCCAGGGACTTTAAAGCCAAAGAGATTGGGGTTCATGGTTGTGCTTTGTTGGATAGTGAATGTTTGGAGTTGAGCCAAGCAAGTGTTCATGAACACAGTGCTAAATATAATTGGCAGCATGCGGATTAGAATCTTTGTTTCTTCAACTTGTGTCATTGTGCACAAGGTCCAGGGTCCTTGTGTGGTTGACGTTGTTGCATCATTGGTGCTCCTAATTATTGCTGCTCGGTCCAAAAATCTGTGAAATATACAGTAGGGTATTTAGTTTCATGTAATATATATATATATATATATATATTTGGTTAGGTAACTTTGAAATTTTTGATAACATATATACATAAATTGTTTTGTTCTCTGCAGAATTTCATCATGTGTTCTTGCTTCTTTGTCATGAATCTCATGAAATTCCTCTGTATTTTCTGGAATTGGAAGTTTTCGGTTTTGGATGGCAGCCACAAAAACCTGAATTTTAAGCACCAAAAAAATTTCAATTAATTAATCCTAAAATTTGTATTCTAGATCACCTATTTTATTACTTTGATAAATTACCAATTGTTCCAAAATGTTAAGCAATTAGAAAATGATAAATTTAATAATTAAAATATTATTCTGATAGTTTGTAAGGTTTGTATTATAAAATTTGTCATATCTCTAGTATCATTCCAAAATAAAAACGCAATTTAAAATTTTATTTATTAATTTTAAATATGTTAATAATCAATTTTTTTTTTTTTGATATGTATCCATATCATACCAGGCAACCTAATTTTAGTTATTCATATATGCTATTTAAATATATATTAAATAAGGAGTTATAATATGTTCACAATTAAGGTTTAGTAGGTATGGTACATTAAAAAAAAAGTATGTACAGTAGAATTCTTAATCACTTTATTGTTATCTCAATTTATAAACCTTGTGAAATAAATTTATAATAATTTTTTTTTTAATTGTCTAACATAAAACCATACATCTTTGTATATGGTAGTTAATTACCTGAAGAATCCGTAGTAGTGGGCTTCCCATGGGCTTATTATTCCGATACAAAGACTTGCCCATGCAAACAAATATCAATGAAAATAAGACTGCTACAAAGCATATACCAAAGCCCCACTCCCAGCCTTGGTTGGTGGTTATCCATACCAGAATAGTCACACCAAATATAGCTCCAATGGTGAGGCTAAACAAGAACCAGTTAAAGAAGCTTGACAATTGAGCTACCTCTTTAGGGTTCTTCTCATCGTTGAATTGGTCAGCTCCCAAGGCTGGCAAAGCTGCCTTAACCCCACTGGTTCCAAGTGCAACCAGGTATAAACCAGTGAAAAGGATTGCTGTTTGGCTAGAGTTTGCAGCCTCACATTTGTTCATATGGCCTTTGCATGGTATGGGCCTTAGATGGGGGAAATGTGCTTGAACTGCTAGGAGGGCATATCCCTGCATATATACAAAATGTACATAAATTTTTAGTAATGTTACCAATACACTATTTTTTATAATTATTGGTCTGTTGTGATTAAAGTGTTAAATATTAGCATTGATACACAATAACACACAAGGGTTAAAGAGCTACATCAATAATATATTATAGTGTAGTACAAATCCTGTATTACAATTAATAATAACATGAGTATATATAGTAGGCTAAACCCTAGACTAAAAGATTTCTGGTACAAGTAAAAGACTTGGCTTGCACACAAAGTAGAATTATGTTTGGACCTATGTTAATGGGCTAATATATCTCTAACATAAAGTAACATCACTTTCAAATGGGTATATCACATCATTTTTTATATGATGAATCAATCATAACAAGTCATGGTACGTCATCTTTCTTAATTATTGGTTTGTTGTAATTAGAGTAACATCACTTCCAAACGGGTATATCACTTACATCATTTTCATGATGTATCAATCATAACAAGTCATGTGAGTTGATATAAAAAATATTATGTCCTTGGTATTTTTTCTTCCAGCTTTCAGGTTTTTTTTTTTTGGCTAAAGTATAGCTTTCGAAACTCATTTTTTTCAAAGTATATTTTCAGTAAAAAGCAATAACGAAAAAAACCTAATAAGGCCTACTTTTGTGTGAATTTTTGTTTTGTTTTATCCAAACCACACCGACTCGACAAAAAACGACATCCACCAAACAAACTACCGGTGGGTATGATGCTAAAATTATGAATACTAGTCCATGTGATTGGGTGCTAATGATTAAAGATCTGAAAGATCTACGTAAGAGTTAAGACTGAACAATATATTTATAATTTTTTTTTAACTATTGTTGAGTCATTGACACATTGCCATTATTACACTTAAAATAATTTTAGGTTATCCCCAAATACTTTGGTAGTTGTATAGTGCTATCTGCCTAGAGACAACTTGTGGAGTTTTGACTTTTTATTCTCCTTTCTCATTGCGTTAAGAAAAGTTTAGGGTGTTATATAGGCTGTCCAACTTTATTATATATACCATAATAAAATATTTTTTGATTCCAAAAATTTAAACTATTAAAAGCAATAAACTTATAATTTTACTATTATTCTATCACCGGCCTAGAAGGAGAGTTCTAGGCTAGAATGGAAGACTAAACGTACCAATAGTTCCATGGATATAAAGAGCACACAAGTCTTGAATCTTGACAAATAGGTATCACAGATGAATCCACCAACAAGTGTTAGCATGAATGCAGTACCCAAGAAGTTGGTGAGCGTTATGGCTGATTTTGTTAAGCTGAAGTTCATATATCCATAAAAATATGTAACTAAGCTCACTGCAATGGCGACGAAGGCCATGTTCTCTAGTCCCTCAGTAGCTGCATGAATTCACAGTATAAAAATCCGAACCAATAATCACATATAATTCAAGAATATGAACATAAAAAATAAAAAAATAAAATAAAAAATAAAAAAAAAACACACACACACACACACACAAAAAATAGTTATGGATAACATTATGATTACCATATACAAAAAGCGCAGCTCGATTTCCTCCTAACCTTTTTTCTTTCTTAGGCTGGGTTTTAACATCTCTGCAGATGCCCTGGTGAAATAATCACATAAAGAAACATTAGCCCATATAGCGTGTAGAGCTTGAAATTGAAAAGACTAAAAGAAAAATGCATGAGAGAGCTTTAAAGAAACAAATATGGGAAAACAATATCATCTCTAATATAAATGATGTGGGAATCTGTATAGTTAGATTTAGGAAATAAATGCATTTCAAGTAAAATTGAGATTCTCTTCCAAAAAAGATGTCGGCTCTGAGATCAGTGCCTCGTGAAGTTTATGCAAGACGTTAATTACCATTGTGTTGGAGCTTTCTTCTTTGCCCTGATAGGAGAGAGGCTGCTTCTCACTAAGTTGTGACTTTTTAGAATGGACTCCTCTGACTAATTATAGAGACAAATGTTCTAATCATTCATATAGTGACAATAATAACATAAAAGCAATCAAATGGCATCCTTCGAGAAACTTATTAGGATCATATTTTATCTTTGGAAAAAAGTTAACAGGTGGTTGTGCTTTTTTTTTATTATTATTATTTTTTAAAAAATTTCAATCTACAGCGTCTACTCCTGATAATAGTTCTTTATCATTAAATCAAGACATTAATCGATTTTTGGTATAAACGAGGATTGAATCTCAGATCTTTTATTTAACTATCAAAGACCATACCAGTTGAGCTAACTGAAACCTACTATTTCTTATAAAAGTGATGTTAATATTTCTTTTTAAATAATTTATTAACAATATTCAACAGCAACACTTATCTTTTTATACTATCTCTTTCCCAATAGGCATTAGCTCTGTGCCTCTGTCCCCACCCATAAAAAGTTAAAAACCATTTCTTTAATGGTGGATTTTTTTTTTTTTTTGAATCCGTGAATTTTTTTTTTTTTTTTGTTTAATAATGGTGGATATATGAATTTTATTTGTTTGACTTTAAATACCGGAATCCGTGATATATGGAGACCGATGCTACATTATAAGAGAGATCGTCACGCTACTGTAGTCGAATGCTACATTATTAAATTTTTTATTTGGCTTTTGTTTTTGAGTGGCTTTTTTTTTTATACAATTGAAAATTGAAAATAATGTAATAAAATAATTTTTAAATATATAAATAATATCATAAAATTTATTTTTAATATTTTTTTTGAATAAAATTGCTGTAGGTTCCGTAAATAGTGCATGAACAATGCACTGCATGGTATAATTCGCTTGCATGAACTAGGGCTGTCCAGAGACCTGGCCAACCCGACCCACCCGCCGCCGCCGACCGGACCCGACCCGCCGCCGACCGAACCGACTTCTCCGGCGGTCGGCAACGGGTTTATTCTTCCAAAATCCGAGTTTTTCGGGTCGGGCGTCGGTTTTCCTTCCTCCAAAATCTGATCAACCCGATTCGACCATCCCATAAAATGTCCGGCAATAAAGTGTAGATCCGGCGAGATTTTCGAATTTTTTCCGGAAGATTTGGGCTAGATCCGGCGAGATTTCACTAGATCTAACCAAGATCTTGCTGAAAATGGCCGAGATTTCACTGGATCTAGCGAGATTTGGCCGGATTTTTGCCTTTTTTCAAAAAAATTTCGCCGGAGTTCCGCCATTTTCATCTTTTCTTAGCCGGCTTCTCGCCGTTTTCCAGTTGATCGACTCCGACCGACCCACCCGACAGCCGTGGAAGCTCTGACCCGCCCGATCCGATCAACTACTTCGGTCGGCGGCGGGTTGAAATTTGGACCACCCGATCTGGTTGGGTTGGTTCCGGGTTGGGCACAAATCCGACCCAGACCGACCCGTAGACATCTTTAGCATGAACTGTGCTGATTACTGTTTATAAGTCAATGTACAGTTCATGTCTCGTAACAATGCAAGAGACGCTGAAAATAAAAAATAAAAAAACGCAAAAAAATTTTTATCCAAACCACACCGTCAGAGATCTGTCTTTTCACAACTGTTTTTTCTTTTAACTTTTATACGTTAAAATGTAAATATTTTCACGATAATTATAAATATTAATGTAAATTAGTAGAGGTAAAAGAGTGTGAAATGATTTTTTTTTTTTTAAATGGCAGCCGTACATAGTGGGGTCTAGACAATTAATGGTCAACACTTTCACAGTTTTATTATCTAATGACTAAGATGGATGTGACATTTCTTAGTTTAAGAAATCACCATTGAATAGTTGAATGTTGCTAATGATTATGCTGATAAACTGAAGCTGCAATATTCATGCAACTAAAAGCAATAGGTTATTGGTTTTCGACATTTCACATTACTGTATTGGATGGAAGGTTTTCAGTCGGTAATGCATGTCAACCTCTTTAAATTTACGGGGTTTAACGTGAGGAGCTGCACTTAGGGCATTAGCATTTGAAAATGTAAAAAAGTTTTATTTTATATCTTTAATATTTATTTTACTATTTCATTTTATAACTCATCCAATATTTCAGTTTTTATTTTTATATATAACTTATTAAAATAATATAAACTAAACCAAAAAATAATATAAAAAATTCAATTTCTCTCTTTACTTCCATCTCTCTTTCCTATCTACCTATTTGTCTATCTCAAACCCACTTAACACCTTCTACAAAACTCAGCCACAAAAAACAATTCTAGCACCACCAAAATTACCCTAAAAAAAAAAAAACTCTCACTACCAACCACCACCACTGAAAATCCTTACCACCACCAAAACACTCACAGACCCACTGCAACACCCACAAACCCACTAAATCTGAGCCAAACTCTAACCAATTCCTACCAACAGTGAACCCATCCCACCACCACCACCATAGCAACCCCCCCACCGCCACAACAAAAACGTCAAAGCAATACCAAAACACAATCCCAATCAGAGATAGAGAATCGGAGTGAGAGAAAGAGAGAGAATCGGAATGAGGCTGATCTCCAGTCCATCAACACCAATCTCCAAACCACCACTCCGTCAACACCAATCTCCAGTCCACGCTGTTGACGTCAATCTCCAAACCACCACACCGAAATCCCAAATCCAAATCCAAACCCACCAAACTCTGATCATCCAGCCAAACCCAAACCCAAACCCAGATCACAAACCCGACTACCATCCATTTCTCTCTTCCACATCGCCACCGTAACCACCGCAACACCCCAAAGCCCAACAGAAACCCATAAAACCCAATAAAAGCCCCAAAACCCAGGCACACGACGCCTCCACCGCATGTGCTGAGATGACTTTTGGCTTATTGGTGGCTAAAATAGCAACTGGGGGGTTTTTTACAACCCCCAATGCTAGTGCTATGGAGGGCAACTTTGCTACTGCTTATATGTGGTGGCTTAACCATTAAGGTTTTTTTTTTTTTTTTTTGTGACTTTGGTGCATGTTGTTGGGTAAGGACAATTGTAAGGGTGGGCTTTGATCCTTAAGTCCAAAAGACAAATGGATTAAGGCCCAAAGAGTCCAATACAATAAATTTGTAGAAAGTGAACTGAAAAACTAGGCTTCGATGAAGTGGGCAACACCCCTAATGGGCCAAGAATGGTAAAGAGCTAGGAAAAACAATTAATAGACAAATATGGTGTACATAAATTCTTCCTCAGCTTAGGAATGGCAACGGGTCGGGTTTTTTCATACCCGGACCCGGCCCGTTTATTAATCGGGTTTTTTTTTTCCAAGGCCCAGACCCGCCCCGCCGAGCTCCACGGGCCCCGTCCAACCAGGTTAGATTTGGGCCCAATCTGCGGCCCAATCAAAAAGCAATCCAAAAATCCCTGTCCAGCAATGTCGTCTTCTTTTTTTGGCCCAATCACCGTCCAGCAATGTCTTCTTCTTTTTTCTTTTTTCTTTTTTCTTTTTTCTTTTTTCTTTTTTCTTTTTTCTTTTTTCTTTTTTTTTTTCCAGGCACTGCATCAATAACAAACACAAAAAACAAATCAAATACAAACCAACTCTCATAAAAAAAAAAATACAAACCAACCACAACAAATCAACTACAATGAAATAGCCCTAAAACAAACCCAAAGTTATTAGAAAGACAAAAAAAAAAAAAAAAAGACTAAAAATTAACCAATCACAAGTTTTCCTACTAAAAATAACATTTTATAAATTATTAAAAAAATAAAAATCAGAGAAAAAGAGAAACAATGGCCGTGAGAATTGAGAAACGAACATGTGATGAACTTCAAGGTTAGCGATGACAACGTTTGAGGGTCGGCAGTGAGAGCTTGAGGCTGGCGGTAAGCTTGAGTGATGGCCAACGGTGACAGAGCTTGAAGGTTGGAGGTGATAGCGCTTGAGGGCTGGCGGTGAGATCAAGGGATGGCCGGTGGTGATAGAGCTTAAGGGTGAGTGAGAGTGAGGATAGTAAGGAGAGTGAGGGAAATGAGAGGGTAGGGATGGAGCGGCTGAGTGGTTGAGTGAAATGAGAAGTAGGGTTTTATTAGTTTATATATACCTATATATATGGTTTTTTTGGTAATTTTTATCTAAGCGAGTTGGATCGGGTCGGGTCCAGGTTCAGTCCAGGTTTTTCTCAAAACCTAGATCTGCTTCAGGTTTTTTTTTTTTTTTAAAACCCAAACCCAAACCCAACCATATTCTTTATCGGGCCGGGTAAAATCCGACCCATTAGGGTTTGGCCGAGCCAGGTACCCGCAAGTCGGGCAAAATTGCCATCCCTACCTCAACTATGTCTAAGGAGAGCAATTCTTGAATATATTTCTCTTAGATATAATTACAATTATTGTTCTTAATATTACAATGTTTTCTTTTGTTCCAAATTTTTTTCTTGTCCCCAGAGGGTCTCTCATGTTATATAGCCCCCTCCAGATGATCTAAGCCCTCCACTTGTTAGTCATCCTGTCCACTATTTGAGTGCTTGTCCCATCAGACACCTTCTCAAACCCCTTTGTGAGTTGCAGCAGCCAAGACAGCACTGTTCAGGAACCTTCTCCACATAAATGTAATTAGGAGGTTTGGTAGGATGCATTAAATGCAATGCCAACCACCATCCCTTCAGTTAAGTCAGTGCTAGCCCCCTCTCCTAAGCTCTTTCTCTCTAGTGCGGCTTCACCTGGTGACGTGTCATTGACGTGGCCTCCATATGCATGGGTGTGGCCTCCTCGGCGTGATACTGATCCTCCTCGACGTGATAATGTAGTGAGTGATTATTGGTAAATAAAAAAGTTGTGAGTATAAATGTGAACCAATAAAAATTTATTATCTCAATAATTCATAAAAATATCGTAGAAAAATTTGTGATTACAACATCACTCTTAAAAAAGTTAATGATATTATTAAGGGGACAAAATTTTATTTTATTGAGAAAAATTACTAAAATTAATATCTAATATATATTCTAATTTTTTTTTTTAATAAATTTTGGGGGGCCATTTCCACCAAGTCAAAGGCTATCTCCGTCCTTGGTTTATGGTGATGTACTGTTATTCTGTCAAAGGGTGACATTATTCAATGAACCAGTGTATAATATTTTCCTCTTAAAATTTTTTGTATCTTACATGTAACTCTCATACAAAACTGAAAAGGTGTACTACACCTATTGTACGTAATATCATCTCCTTCAATGATGCATATATAGACATTTATGCATCATTGGTAAGCAACAAAGCAAACTATCTACGAAGGTACAATCATTCTCATGATAATTTTAATGATTTAAGTATCAGGTTTCCATTAATGAAACTCATTAATCTCAACCTATCCAATTAATATACATATATGTGTATGTGCAACCTTCAGATTTCTTGTTTTAACAAGTCTAAAATTACAACAAATTTTGCAATTGTTTAAGATGACAAATTATATATAAATAATAAAGTAATATTAGTGATGGGCTCATATGATAATCAATCATAACCTGTCAAGTCAATAATTGTGTAATTTATTATGAAAAATGATGTATTTGTAAGTTGTAACTTTACTCTTCTTGTATCAAGTGTCATTTTATATGATTGACAATAGCCCACCATTTCTCTCTCAACAGAATCTTCGCCCCCAACTTTCAGCTTAGCAATTGATTTTTGCTCATGCCAAGAGTTAAAAAATTTAACAAGATCACAATCAATAATAACCTTAATTGAGTGGAATCAGGATTGTAAAATCTGTGATCTTGCTTGAGCGAGGATCGTGCAAAATTTCTATATGGACTTGCTCAAGCGAACCTTCTGAAACTTCGACATCTTCAAGCAGTTCTTTTAATAAATAATTGGTCATGAACCGGCCGTGATGTCTGCAACATTCACGTTCTCTATAGAAACTTAGGTCGTTATGTCCGACCATGCAGGTCATTCTGACAGAACGTCCCTAATCGATGGCCAAAATTAATGTAAATGGCTCATTGTGATTAAGAATTATAATTTGAGGATTATTGAAACGTCCTTGTGCAGCAGCATCACTTGCGCGTAGCTTAAATTACTGAAATGTCTCCTATTTGGACGGTAGTTCATGGCACGTAGTTAGCTTAATTTCTACTATATATCTCAATTATTCTATACTCTTTACGTACTTTCTTTTTAATTATTATTTTTTAATAACTTCTATTCAATTATGTTGAAATATTGGGTATAGTGTCCCCCACATTAATAAATCAAGGTCAACTTGCATGCTAAATTATAACTATAATCATATATTAATTTTTAAGGGTCTTTCAATATTTGAAAATAAAGTCTAATATTCTTTTTAGCCAGAGAAAGTGATCATGTAGTGTTAGTTAAAATATAATTCATCAGGGTATCATTTTCGTTATGAGAATCGCAATGACGATTTTGATGGCATAGCGACCAACATTAATTGATCAGGGTATCATATACTCGTATGACCGACTTCTCATGCTATAATATACCTACCCTGGACATTTGCAGTGGTACCACAGCTCCAAGGCAAAATATATATTATTGAAACAATGTAAAATAATTGCAAACATGGTTCATGTGGTATCATAGTTTATTTCAATCAAACTTTTTAATTACGAGGTATTCATTTAAACATCAAACTTTGTTAGCTTGTGTTTGGTTGCAAATTACAATCTCAGCATATATGGGCTCTCATAAGTCATAACCACAATGTACTATAGCTCAAATGAATTTGATTTTGTTTTTGGTTACTCAACTTGCTCTATTCTAATATGAATTTTTGTTGCATTATTTAGCTTGCAATTAGCTTCAAATGAAAATTTTGAGACATATAAAAGTACAACAACATAAAGTCAAAAATTACGGAGCATCTTAAAATATGTAAGCTAATGCATGGAAGCTAGATCATAAAAATAAGACATGAGTATATTAATTAAATTCTATTGATCATAATTCATAAACTCATATATTTATTATGAGACTATTTGGATAGTTCACCAATCGTCAGCTTAGTTTGAATTTTGAAGCAGACGACAACTATATGAGTAATATATGAGAGTTTGTTAAAGGGAGACATCAAGGCTCTCATTATTTTCCATGAAAATGGAGCTTTTGGTTTTGGCTTATTATCAATTGTCCTTTCTAGCAAGTATCAACCTTATAAAAATGTATGAATATGCATATATATTAAAAGGGTTATTGCAGCTTTGGCTTCATACATGTAGGATTGCCCTCTTTAGCCTTGTCAGCATTTTATCAGCATGACAATCATGTAACCATCATACATTGCATGGCTTCTAGTTTCTAAGCTTGTAGCTCCAAGTGTACAGAATAGCAATCTTAAGACCTGGAGCCTTTGTATTTATAATTTTATATAAAACACTACGTTTAATTGGAGATTTTTAGTATCGTTGTTTTAAATGATGTAAAAATTGTGATTTAAAAAGTGTTGTGAAAACATATGTATACAGTATTCATAAAACAAAAAATGTGTTTGGTACCATGTTTCAAATAATTAACATGTTTCAGTTTGTGAAAAATTGTGTGTTTGATATGTGTGTGTGTGTGTTTTTTTTTTTTAAAGCTAACAAGTGGGCCCCCTGGTTGAAATTGAAAAATGAAGCTTTATGTGTTGTCTAATTAAGTGGATCCTATGTTTTTCAAAATATTTACAAAACTGTCATTGAGCAACATTGTTTGAAATTTGAAAACTGGTAAGAGGAATTTTTCAAATTCAGTGTTTATACACCCTAAAATAAGCAACATAAGTCAAACATTCTTAAAAAAAAAAACACCCTTACTGAACGCGTTGTTTTTTTTTTTAGAACCACAATTTTTAGTATTTAAACACTGAAAATTGTTGTTTAGAATCACAATTTTTAGTATTTCCCTCATTCTTGTACTCATCTTATCCAACTCCAAAATATAACTTTAGGTTAAAAAAGAAAAAACAATTGAAGATTTTCATTCTTTTTATAATCAATATAATATTCTTTAATTTAAAACTAGTCATCCATATTTCTCCCTGTTCTGTTTTTCTAATCATTAAACTAGAAAATTTAGATCAATAAAAAAGAGAAGTTTGCCTTAAACCGTTGACCAACTCCTATGTTATGGAATTTAAATTCAATTAGAACTTATGTGAGGACAATTTGATTTGGTAACATTTTTCATTGATGTTACATAAAGTATGTACTATTTTTGTTTTTTGAGGACATAAAGCCTGTACTAGGCCAATGCTTTTCCTCATCGCAATCTTAAAATCGCCATTGTAAGCGACATATAGTGCACAAAACTTGGCTAAAAAATAAAGTCACTTGCCACTACTATAACACCAGCAACATCATTTCCCAAAGTGATGTATTAACAGTTTGATCCCTCAAACCTAAAAAACGAGTTGTCGGAAGTCAACTTGAGTTTGGATATAAGATCACACAATCGAATTATTAGATAAGATTTGGTGAAGATGTCGGCTAGTTGATCATGAGAAGGTTTGAATTGTGAATATAACATACTCTAAAATGTAATAATTAATCAATCTCATTGTGCTCGTGAAAAATGTCATTGTGTGCAACATGTGTTGCATTTAGATTATCGGAGTAGACATGAGTGATAAAAGTGCAATTATGCTTCTATATTGGACCGTACAGCCATAGTCTGCTTCTTATTATGCGCCATGAGATTAATGAATCACCTATAACACAAAACATAAGCTAGTAGTTGAGTAACGATCAATAGGATCTTTTGCCCACATCGCATTTGTGTAAGCACGTAATACAAGTGATGAATCTGTTTAGCTTATTATTGTGAATATTGTTAATAGTGAGTGACAAAAGTGATTTAACTCTATAGGTTTGTTTGGTTGGGTAGATTTTATGAGATGGAAAAGATGGGAGAAAAAAAGGGGGAGAATTATTTTTGACGGTGTTTGGTTAGATGAATTTTAAGAGAGAAAACTACTAAAATCTTAGTATTTTCTCCTTGGGCCTACCAAAATGTTATCTCCTCAATTTGAGGAGAAAACTCAAGAGAAAAGGGAAGTAGAAAAGTCTAGTCCCTATAACTGTGCAATATTATCTCTCTATTTTCTATTCTTCCACTTTTTCACATTTTTATCAAAGAGAGAGAGAGAGAGAAGACCATAGCCTTCTCAAAGGAGACCAAAATAATTCAAGTTTTGAGTTTAAGCCCATATATGAACAAAGTACACAATTGGTTAAATGCGCTTCTAGTTTAAGCTTGGACCAATATGGGCTTGTTAAAGGAGACACTTCATGGATTCAGAAGAAAAGAAGAACTTCGTATATTAGGCCTTTGCCCCCTAGTAATCAGTAACAGAAATGATCTGATTTATTGGGCCTTCTCTTTCTTGCTTACTTGCTCAATTGCAGATGCAACTCTTGGACTTTTAACTACAATTGGCAATTGGCAACGCGCTTCTAGTTCAAGCTTGAACTAATATGGCCTTGTTAATGGAGACAGTTCATGGATTCAGAAGAAAAGAAGAACTTCATGTATTAGTAATCAAGTAATAGAAATGACTGATTCATCTAGAGACCAAAAAGTCGAAAAATTGAGCCTTCTCTTTCTTTCTTTTTTTGAGAATAAACGGCAGGGGCCTTCTCTTTCTTGGTATTTGCTCAATTGTCCATGACTTACTTCCTACGCATGGTATATTATAGGGGTGTCAATTCGGGTTAGCGTGTCGGGTTCGTGTCGTGTCGAGGTAGAGGTATTCGACTAAATGGCTCAACCCTAACCCGACCCATTTAATAATCGTGTCAGAATCCTTCAACCCTAACCCGACCTGTTAATAAGGCGGGTTGACCTGACCCAACCCATTTGACACGGTTAATAAACGAGTCGTGTTGGGTTGACACGAATGTAACACAACCCATTTCAACCTACATAATATTAAATATAACATCCATCTAGAAATATTTTTTTTTTTACATCCCAAAAAGCAGTGCATACACTTCATGTCTTCAACCCACATTCAAAATAATATAGTTTAACAAAAATATAACATTCATCTAGAAATAAGTTCATTACACTCCAAAAAAAGTGTAACACTTTATCCCAAATTCAAAATAACATAGTTTAACAAAAATAAAATAACATAGTTCAACAAAAATATAATATCCTTGGAACTCGCCAAATGCTAAATATCAATATTAAAAGAATTTCAGCAAACAGTATTGTAATCCTGACTATGACCACGATTATCATCCATAGATTCTTTGTTGATGTCCAAATTCATAACATCTTCCACAAGCTCATCCAATTTCATTTGTGCAAGTTTTATGCTAAAAAAATAAAAATAAATAAGTATTAGTAGTGTTACAAAATATGATCATGCCTCAACAGTTTTAAAAGAACTAAATAATAATAATAATGTAAGTGTAATAATAACTAATGAAAAAAATAAGAATCTATGGATGTTATGTTATGCTAGTTAAACGGGTTGTGTTAAGTGGGTCATTTCGGGTTTGACACAAATAAATTGGCGTGTCAAACGTGTCTATTGCGGGTTATGCAGGTTGACCCGCTTATGACATGTTTCTTATCGTGTCGCTTTCAGGTCGACCCGTTTATAACCCAAACCCATTAAGGCCCAACCCTAACCCGAAAAAACCCGTGTCGGGTTCGTGTCATGTTCGCGGGTTGGGTCGAACATTGACACCCCTGGTATATTATGCACGCATACTTTGACGGTGATTTTTTTTTGTTAAAAAAACAAAAAACAAAACAAAATTGTTTTAAAAGGGCAATTAATTCGCGCAACTCATATACGCTTAATATGTTACACATTACCTTAATATCACATTTAAGGTATTTGGTTTATTATGGTCCGTTTGGATTGAAGGGAAGGGAGGGAGGTAGAGTAGAGTATAGTAGATTTAGCACAAAATTAGCTTATTTTTAGCCAACTCTACTTTACTCTCCCTCCTTCCAAACAGACCATTAATTTTTTTCTAACATTAAATCTAAGATTACAAAATATATCACATTACGTTAATCGCGTCACCTTCTTAAATGAAATTGACAAACACAACATTAAAGTAATATGTATCACATCAAAGACACATTATGAGCAAATCACCGCCAACCAAACCAGTGAACCATCTGATGTGACAAAATCATATGTTTCTTACGTTAAAAGTTACAAGTTGCACCACCGCACACCCTTGGTACAATAGTCACTGCACAAGTATAAGTGCTTGTAGGGTGTGGAGGGTAAGGACTGACGTTTAAGTCTTCAGGAAGGAGTTTCACATACATATACACATAGATTAGGCTAAAGTAGAATTTCTATCTTGTAAAAAATATAAAAAATAAATAAAAAAAAGTTACAAGTTGCTAGTCTCTTTGTCGATTGAGGTCAGTTGAGTTGGTCTTTCATGGGCTTAACTTAAATGGATGAAAGCAATTGCTATCCAAACGTATACTACATGATAATAATTAGATGTGGATATGGTGGTGCGTTTAAAAATATTTCCGAAGGGAAGGGGGGTTGATAAGTTTTTTTTTTTTTTTTTTTTGGCGTAAAAGTCATTTTCGTCCCTACATTTTCACGCGATTCTCACTTTGGTCCCTAACTTTTTTTTCCACCGCTTTTAGTCCCTATCCTGGAAAATGCGTCTCGTTTTAGTCCTTTCCATCAGTGCCCTAACAGCAGAATCCTACGTGGCAGACAGAATTATTAAAATAATAATAATAAATTTATTTTGGCATTAAAAAATGCCACGTAAGCATTTAAATTAAAAATAATAATTTATTAATTTTAACTAAATAAAAAATTAAAAACAGAAGTAAAAACAAAAAATTACATTAATTAAAATCTAAGTATGTCTTGAACAAGAACACAAACCCAAATCTAAGAACACAAAATTAAAATTCAAAAATCATAAACCCAGAAATACAAACACAAACACAAACCTAGCAACTTCCTTGTCAACCAAACACAAACCCAAAAATACAAACACAAGCCCAGTAATCCATCTTCAGAAAACCCAAACCCAAACACAAACACATACCCAAATCCAAACAAGTAAAACCCAAATGAAAAAAAGAAGAAGAAAAGTCATGAAACTCAACACAAACACATTCTCTCTCTCTCTCTCTCTCTCTCTCTCTCTCTCTCTCTCTCCAGATCTAAAATCGTTGATTTCTCTGTGTCTTATTTGGGTTCTTGAGGACTAATTTTATCATCAACAACAATGGCGGTGACACCCTCGGCTCGCGAAAAGAACGTGTCTCGGCGGCAGTGGAGAGCGAGGAGCGCAACCTTCTCTCTGTGGCGTACAAGAACGTGATCGGCGCTTGGCAGTGAACCAAGCGTTGTGGACCGGGGTTGCGGTGCAGACCGGGAAAAAGGCGGAAGCCAGTTCGAACAAGAAGGCGGCTCTGGTTGTGAACGCGAAGAAGCTTGACAAGGCGGCTAAGCCGGCGACGCTAGACTGGGTCTTGACGGAGGTGAAGCAACTGATACAGAAGGCAGCTCCAATTTCATGACTTTTCTTCTTCTTCTTTTCATCTGGGTTTCACTTGTTTGGATTTGGGTTTATGTTTGGATTTGGGTTTTTTGGGTTTTCTGAAGTTGGATTGCAGGTTTTCTGAAGATGGATTGCTGGGTTTGTGTTTGTATTTTTGGGTTTGGGTTTGTGTTTGTGTTTCTGGGTTTGTGTCTGTTGTTTGTGTTTGGTTGACAAGAAAAATCAACTGCTAGGTTTGTGTATGGTTGACAAGGAAGTTGCTGGGTTTGTGTTTGTGTTTCTGGGTTTGTGATTTTTGGATTTTAGTTTTGTGTTCTTAGATTTGGGTTTGTGTTCTTATTCAAGACATACTTAGATTTCAATTAATATAATTTTTTTGTTTTTATTTTTGTTTTTAATTTTTTTTATTTAGTTAAAATTAATAAATTAATTTTTTTAATTTAAATGATGACATGGCATTTTTTAATGCCAAAATAAATTTTTTATTATTATTTTCATAATTCCGTCTGCCACGTAGGACTTTGCCGTTAAGGCACTGACGGAAAAGACTAAAACGAGACGCGTTTTCCAGAACAGGGACTAAAAGCGATGGAAAAAAAAGTTAGGGACCAAAGTGAGAATCGAATGAAAATGTAGGGACGAAAATGGATTTTACGCCTTTTTTTTTTTTTTTTTGAGAGAGAAAGGGGGTTGATAAGTTAAACAATTGAGTTGAGAAAATTGATTTACTTTGTTGTTCAATATTTTTGGTTTAAAATTATGAGAAAAAATATAAAATTATAGGTATAATATCGAATCCAAATTTGTATAAGGAAAATTATTATTTTTAAATATTATATACTTATCAAACCATCACAAATAAACTTTTGCAAAAAAAAAAAAAAAACTCCCTTTTAATAATAACTTATCTCTCTTCTTTTTTAAACATAATATCATTCCTTAGAATTAACTCTTTTCAAAATAATATTTCATGCTCAAACTATCACTTTCCCAATTAAATTTTTTCCGTAAATTCTAAACTAGTGGCTTGTTTTCCAATTTGAAGAGCTAATACATAAGTAAAATGATTTTTAAGTCACTTTGATGGTTGCAATTAAATGTGTTTGGGTACATTTTATAAGTTAGTTTTTTACTTTTTAACTTCTATGTATAGTTTTTTTAAATATTTTTTTTTAGTATAAGTATATTTTAGCACACTTTCAACAAAATGCTAAATAAGCTCTTCCTAAACGAATAAATCTCGTGACTTTTGTAATTCAATTAACATTTTTTTTCCTAACAAAAATGTTCAAGATTATTTTTTATTTTTCTCCAACTACTAAATTATCCCAAAAAGTAGATCAATTTTCTATAAAATATTTTCCATAAAAAAAAAGGCGTAAATGTACTTTTAGTCCCTACATTTTGGTTTTTTTTCCTATTTTGGTGCCTACATTTTAATTTTACTACTTTTAGTCCCTAAACTAATTAACGCATGTTATTTTCGTCCTTTTCGTCAATCAACAGACAAAAATATCTGAGGTGGCCAACGGAAGAATTAAAATATTATTAAAAATCCACTGTGGCACTCATCAGCCATGCCACATGGGTTTCCTGCCCTTTTATTTCACAATAATTTATATATAAAAAAAAAGCCACATCAAATAAAATAAAAAAATAATTTCTAACCTTCTTATTTTTAAAAAAAGAAAAGAATTAAATTAAATTAAATTAATTTTGTTTCTTCTTTTTTTTTTTTTTTTTGGGAAGAACATGAAGAATCTAGAAACTTCTAACCCGTTAGTCCCTCCTACCTTCAAAAAATTCCAAACACCTTCAACAAACCCAAAGTCCTTACACAACTTCATCCAAATTTACAAATGCAGTTAGAATCTCTCATTCTCATTACAAACCCAAATTTACAGTCTTTCACATTCATATTCTCATTACAAACCCAAAATAACAATTGGAATCTCTCAAGCAATCTCTCTATGGGCTGACTGAAGGTGAGCTCTCTCTTTAAATCCATTGCTAAAACGATGAAGCCATTGGTACTGGTGAGGTTTGTGAAGTCGAGTGCGATGGGTTTGATATGGGTTTGAGATAGAAAGAGGCTGAAATCGGCTTGATCTGGGTTAGAGAAATGCTGTGATCGGTTGCTGGCGGCGGTATGGTCGGCGACGGCGCGATGTAGGGCCAGTGACAGCGAAGCTAGGTGGTGGAGTCGAATCCAATCAATTCGGTCTCGAAGATTTTTCAGTGCGAGACGTTTCAGTCTGCCATGTGGCAGATGTGATTTAGGTTTAGAGGTTTGTGTAGATGGAGGTAAGCAAATTGGGTTGTTACTGGTTTTGCTGAAGATGGATTGATAGGTTTGTGTTTGTATTCTTGCTGGATTTGTGTTTGTATTTGTGTTCTTGCTGGATCTGTCTGCATTTGTGTTTGTGTTCTTACTGGATTTGTGTTTGTGTTCTTGCTTAATCTTGTGTTTTTTTTTTCTAAGAAAAAAAAAGAAAAAGAAAAGAAAAAATGTCAAATAAAGGAAAATGTTCTTCTTGTTCTTAAATCTGGATTTGTGTTCTTATTGTTCTTGTTCAAAGCACTCTTAGATCTTAATTCAGATGATTTTTTGTTTTTAATTTTTTTATTTAGTTAATTTTTTATTATTATTTTAATAGTGCCGTCAACTACGTCAGCTTTTTTCGTTAGTTGGCTGACGACAAGAACTAATATGACATGTGTTAATTGGTTTAGAACTAAATAGGATGAAATAAAAATGTAAGGACCAAAATAAAAATGAGACCAAAATTTAAGAACTAAAAAAGTGCATTTTAAAGAGAGAGAGAGAGAGAGAGAGGCTTTTCTTCAGTCTCTAAAGCGGTGGAGTTTCTGTTGAGAGCCTTTAATTTCATTGACTCCTTCACTTCCGAAATTCGGTTACACGCTTTTCCACCATTTCTAACTCACACAGACACAGACACAGACACACACCATCATCATCATCATCAACAATGGAGATCCGCGAATCGATCAGCAACCAAACCGACGTAGCTTTAGGAATCTCGAAGCACCTACTGTTAACCGAAGGCAAGGACTCGAACCTAGTGTTCTCTCCCCTCTCGATCCACGTCGTGCTGAGCTTAATCGCTGCTGGGTCAAAGGGTCCCACGCTCGATCAGTTCCTCTCTTTCCTCAAATCCAAGTCCGTCGACCACATCAACTCCTTTGCTTCTCAGTACGTTGCTGTGGTTTTCGCCGATGCAAGTCCCTCTGGTGGGCCTCGCTTGTCTTTCGCCAATGGGGTTTGGCTTGACAGGTCTCTCTCTCTCAAGCCTTCTTTCAAACAGGTTGTGGACACTAACTATAAGGCTGATTTGGACCAAGTTGATTTTCAAACCAAGGTTAGCTCGTCCTACCCATTACTCGACCCAACTCTTCCTTTAAGTTTGTACTAGTTTTTGAGGGTATTGCATTGTTTGTGAAATGGGTTTCTTTTTGTTAGCTCTGTTTTTGTTGTTGTTAAATGCTGTTTAAATTGGTGGATTTTGATGATCAATGGTATATATAGTAGGCAAGTTGATTGAGTAATAGAGGAAAACATAACCCTACTCTACTGCTTTAAGTTTTTATACTAGTTTTTAATGGTCTTGCATTGTTTGTGAAATGGGTTACTTTTGTTAGCTCTGTTTTGTTGTTAAATGCTATTGAATTGGTAGATTTGATGCTCAATGTTATTTAGAGGGAAACATAACTGGTCCCTAGTGTATTCTGGGGGAGATTTTGATGTTGTGGCTTGGACCCATTTGGGTAATTTTAGTTACCTGATGGTCCTCTATTTGGTGCTCAATTCAATGAGATGGAATTACAATGGTTAGAGGTTTTTTATTTAAAATGGTGAATTTACTTTGCTTTGCTTTTGTTCCACCATAGAGTGGCATACGCATTTTTCATTGTCAGTCATGTACTCATGTCTGTAACTTCCAAATATCTCGGGCTTTGCTAGAATTCTGTCTTTTGAATAATTACTCTTGGGCCTATCTATAGGGTTTCTGTAGACTATGTGATGATGGAAAATATATCAATGGGTAGAGGTTTTAGATGATAGCTTTTGGTTCCTTCTTATATGCATCCTCTGTATTTGGCCAATAAACACTAGCTCAAATGGCACTTTCCCCCCCTTTAAGAAGCAAGGTGGAGGGTGGTGAGGCTTTAGGTTGATGACCCAGCGAATGTGTAACTTACCAACCAAAAAAACCATGTGTACTATGGTTGTGGCCCCTTTTAGTAGTTGGGAAAAGCATATGGTAGTATATATTAGGGTATTGTTAGTTGAGAAGTTGGGAAAAGTATATGGTATAGTAGGTGGCGAATTCAGTTTTTTCTTGTAAAAGTTGCATCTAACACTCTTTCTGGAGTTATACCACCCTGTCCGGTCATGATGCCACTGGGTTTTGAAAGTAGAATCACAGAGGTTGAAGAAACAAAGCAAAGCTAACGGCTATATTTGCAATGGCTATATTGTTGAGAGTTAAACGATAGCGTTTTATTTAATGTGACACGTCGTTTAAATCTTATCCACGCGTGTCACATTATGCTTGTAACTAGACGGTGTCGTTTGATCAGACTCTCTTCCTCATAAGACTCTGGGCTTGCTTTGTTCTTCCTCCCTCGTGTTCAGTTATGGGATTAGTATAGATATTTATCTATGGTGTACAGCTGTAATTTTCAGTTAGTCTGGTAGGAGTTTGTTACAGGTTGTTAGATTGGAATCTTCTAGAAGCTTCTAGAACAGTTGCCAATCATGTAATGTATAAACAGAGAGTGTGTGTGTTGTATTCATTTCATGCAAGCTTAATAGAAGTTTTCTTGTGACCTCCTAGGCTTGAGGATAAACTGCTTAGCCCGTCAGGGGTAAAAAGCCCCTGGATTACCTGGTAACTAGTTCTGATGGGTGGCGTCAGTTGCCTGTAGGAGTTTGATTAACAGTGAGAATTGTTGTATAGTATACTTTGCGACGTGCAACTAATCTGAGTGAAGTTCTCCTATGTCATCAAAAAAAAAAAAAGTTTTCTTGTGATTCTTCACTTTTCTCTCTGCCCTTTCACAATCTGCCATTGTAAAAACCTTCAAGCTTGTTTTCTTACAGGTTTAGCTACTACTATATTGATTTTGAAGGACAGTCTGATGGAAAAATACATATATTGGTTTGCCAGTGCGCCCCCCCACCCCTTCTTTCTTTTCTTTTCTTTTCTTTTTTGGAAAATTTTACATTTTAATTCCTATACTTTGGGAATGAATTTTAATTAAACCCAATGGTTTCAAAAGTTTTAAATTAAACTCTGAAGTTCAAGATTATTACAAATTTAAAACTATAGTTTCACATCGAACCATGGAGTTTTAAAATTGGATCAATTTAAACCTCCAATCAAACTTGAAAAGTCCAGGGTTTAAATTGATATAATTTTAAAAGTTCAGGATTCAATATGAAACGAACAGTCTTAAAGGTTTAATCTGAAACTACCATGATAATATAAAAATGTAATTACTATTTTATTCTTATATTTTCTTGCTTATATACTTCGCATGTTCCACTTTGTTGCTTGCTCACCTTTTTTGTGCATGGTCACCAGTTTGTAATCTGCTGTGGTCATGTGGTATTCTAAGTTTCTATCTCAGTATTAACCATGCGTTTCTGTTGTTAATTGATCGTGCTAGAATGACTATAACTGTCTGGTTATATTGAATGATCAATTTAGCTGATCAGGTGTCTGAAATGGAAATGAATTGGAATAAAAAACTTATACATAATTCAAGCTTGGATTCATGTGTACATGTTTGTATTTCAAATTATAAGATTTAGCTACGGTACTGCTTTTTGGCGGTTGTAAATTACCATGCTGGCTGAGGTCTTCATCAGAAGCCTATGCAATGAAGACTGGAGTATTTTACTAAACATCTGTTTGGGTTTTCATATTCCTTATGCTAAGATTTAGAACCCCGCAAATGCTTTTGGTTTCCTTTACTAGAATATGTGCTTCATTCCAACTTAAGCCTAGACAGTCTCTGGATCCTTCTGCTTATATATTTGACTGACCCTGCAAACACAGTGAGTTGCAACATAATATGTTTTCAATGATTCTTTTAAGTGAGGTTGAACATCTAATGGAAACTGAATAATTTTTTATGTTTGAATTTTTTTTTTAATATTATTTTCTTCTTTAAGAATATATTGAAGTAAATTCTCCATACTTAAGAAATGCTTAAAGGATATAGTTTACTTGAATGTATTTGTTTATCTTTATGTGCGCCAAATGCCGTACAGAAACAGTTAACTATTTGTGCAGTGCACCTTACGTAATGGATTCATTCAATTTCCAAGTTGAAGTGTCTCTTAGTTGGTAATGCTACGTGTTTTATTTAATTATCATGTTCACAGTATTTACCAGCTAGTTCTTTAGTACTGATCTACTAAATATGCTAATAGTATAATGTTTAATTTTGAAGGCTGCTGAAGTGACAAGCACAGTGAATTCATGGGCTGAAAAGGAGACTAGTGGCCTTATTAAAGAGGTGCTTCCTTCTGGGTCAGTTGACAGCACAACCAGACTAATCTTTGCAAACGCGCTATACTTCAAAGGAGCTTGGGATGAGAAGTTTGATGCATCAGCAACAAAAGAATCTGATTTCCACCTTCTTAATGGGAGCGCAGTTCAGGTTCCCTTCATGACTAGCAAGAAGAAGCAGGTTGTTGGTGCCTATGATGGTTTCAAAGTCCTTGGACTTCCTTATAAACAAGGTGAGGATAAGCGCAGATTTTCCATGTATTTCTTTCTTCCAGACGCAAAAGATGGGTTACCAGCTCTGGTAGAGAAAGTTGGTTCTGAGTCTAGGTTCTTGGATCGCCATCTTCCAGAACAAAAGGCAGAAGTGGGTGACTTCAGGATCCCAAAGTTTAAGATATCTTTTGGGTTTGAAGCTTCCAAACTTCTGAAGGAACTAGGACTGGTGTTGCCTTTCTCTGGTGAAGCAGATTTGACAGAAATGGTTGACTCGCTTGTGGGTCAGAACCTATATGTTTCAAGCATATTCCATAAATCCTTCATAGAGGTTAATGAAGAAGGCACAGAAGCTGCAGCTGCTTCTGCCGCTGTTATAGCATTGAGAGGCCTCCCACCCCCTAAGATGGACTTTGTGGCTGACCACCCATTTTTGTTCCTGATCAGAGAAGACTTGACTGGAACAGTGCTGTTCATTGGACATGTGCTCAATCCTCTTGCAATCTGAATGAATACGTCATGCCGGAGAAAGCATGTAAGTAGATGAAACCTAACAAACTTGATACCATCATAATTAATAATTGTATGGTTAATCTGCTGTAATTAGCTATTATCATCAGATGTATTGCTTCTTCCCTTCTTCTCTCTTTTTTTATTTTGTTTTGTTTTATTTTATTTTTTTGGGTTCTTTTTCTTCTCTGTTTATTGGCTTGTAAGTGAAATGTAAGCTACTAAGCTGTATGGTTATGAAAGCTACTAAGCTCTATGTTAAAGGTCTGGAAATTACAATTCTGAATCAGATTAAAATGATGTTAAATTTTAGGCAATGCAATATTAAAAAATAATAGAGGAAAAAAAAGAAAAAGAAAAAAAAGCCCAAATGAATCTACCCCAATCTGCTAGGCTACGTGATCTTTCTTACATTTTTGGTTCAGTTGGACTGAAATATTTGAGAATTTGAAACGGTTTTTAATTTAAATAGTGTGAATAACTTGTGAATAAGACAATTTATTTTAGCAAATTAAATTTTGTCAGGGGCAAAAAACTTCCCCCCCCCCCCCCCCCCCCCCGACAAATGAGATTTGAGATGGGTCGGGGCCTAACCGAAACTCGACAATGGGCCCAATGTGCGACTCAAAGGCTATCGGTGAAGATCTTAAGAATTCACTGTGCTGTTATGCCTTGGACCTAGATTGGAACTGACAATAATGGCTTGTAAACGATCCCCACAGCGAACACGTTAAAATGATTATAAAACATACAGCAAGTCATAATCCAGCAGTAAAATGTTTCTGCAGAAAAAGACCCAGCGGTAAAATATTTCTGCAAAAAACGGCCCAGCGGTAAAGTGTTTCTGCAAGAAAACGACCCAACGGTAAAGTACTTCTACAGAAAAAAACGGCCCAGCGGTAGAATGTTTCTGCAGGAAAACGACCCAGTGGTAAAGTATTTCTGCAGAAAAACGACCCAGCAGTGAAGTGTTTCTGCAGGAAAACGACCCAGCGGTAGAATATTTCTGCAGGAAAACGACCCAGCGGTAAAGTATTTCTGCAGGAAAATAGCCCAGCAATAGTGTGTTTCTGCAAAATCAACCCAGCAGCAATGTGTTTCTGCAGAAAGTCAGCCCAGCAGTAAAACAAGACAGAATAGGATGCAACTATTTCATGAATTAAAGAAAGTCTCTATGTTTCAAACTCATCATCCATCAATTCTGGAGAAGAGTCCTCTAATACAATAACATTAATATGAGGGAAAAACACTATAGTTATGGTTACGTCATAGCCATCAATGGTAAATGAATAAGTGAGTATGATGGAATCTATTATGACAAATAATGAGGAAAACTTAGTGTAGGATGAAGGGAGAGAGAGGGATTCTAGCTAGTGCAGCAAGATCATTATAGTGCCAAGGCATGCTCATGGATGTAGTATAAGTGGTGGGTTGTGAAAGACATTTCAAGTAGTATGTATAGTGTGGAATAGTGTTTAGTGGAGTGGCTGGGATCTTCTGCTGGGGCAGAGGAATATTTAGAAAGAAAGGTATATGGAGTGTATTGGGCTAAGAGCTGGGGGAACTTAGTTTTTTGGCTTAAAACTTAGTTCTTTGTGGCTCCTTCAACACGTAGGAAAGGCTTAAACAGAAGAGTGGATAGGGAGTTTTCTCAGTAAGTAGCTTGAGGTCTCCTTCCTCTGTTGTCCTTGAAGCTTTAATGGAGAGTTCTTTTTATAGCTAGGTTCTCAGGGGGTGATTAGCAAATAATCTTTGCTAAATCTTTCTCAATCTTTAGAAAATCCTTTAGAGAATCGTTTCCAAGATTTTTGCTAATGGTGGTAAGAAGATTGTTGCTGTTTCAGGTAAGATTAGCTGGGTTTCTGCCTTAGCATTGAATGTTGATTAGCATTGACTGATGGGATTAGCATATAGATTAGGCTAATGATCTTGGTTATGCTGCTGCTGCTAGAATCAGAGGTCCTCAGGGCAGGTTGCATCACCCCAAGCCAGGTGTCAGCCATGGATCCCTTGCTGGAAACCTCTGCTGGGATCCCCTTGGTGCCCTCCAAGCCACATTTCCCTAAGCTTCCCCATTTGCGGTTTATGTGCTGGGTCCATGAACCAGAAAATATGCATTTTTTATATGAAAAAGAACTAATTTCAGCTTTTTTTGTGAGCTCTACGGGTCTGGTTTCATGGCTGTTTGATGGCCCTTGTCCAGCTACTTTGGAGGGGAAAGAAAGGACTATTGGGAAAGCTAGCTGAGGCTTCCCAGCTATCTGTCACATCAACTCAGCTTTTTGTCATGTCATGTGTGATGGAATTTCAGCTTGTAGAGGAAGTTTTCTCTCTTGATGGACACGTGTCTCTCTTTTTAATCTGATTGGGCAAGTCAGGGGCTGGAGATGGTGGGTTCCAGCTGTCAAGGTTATGCTGAGTCTTGGCTGAATTGTTTACGTTGGCTTCAACTGCTGGGCTGTGCACACGTGATGGGCTTGCTTGGCTGGTGCATATATTTAAGCTCTTTTGGGTTTGGTTAACCCTACAAAATAAAGACTTTTGCCATGGGTGATATATATGGGCTTTTTATAATTTTTGTGAGAGAAGTATTTCCAAGTAATTGCATTTTTTATGAGTAATAATATTTGATTTTGTAAGTATGTGCAAAGATAGCATTTGGGTTTAGTAAAATAATGCCATATTAATATTCGGGCTTTGTAAGGCTAGTGCCAAAATAATTTTTGGGCTTAATAAGATAGATGCCAAATTAGTATTTTGGGCTTAGTCGAATAATGCCAAATTAATATTTGGGCTTTTAGAAAATAGTGTTAAATCATCATTTGGGCTTTAGTAAATAATTGCCAAATTATTATTTGGGCTTAGAAAATAGTGCCAAATTATTTTTTGGGCTTAAGAAAATAATGCCAAATTATTATTTGGGCTTTAGAAAATGAGGCCAAATTATTATTTGGGCTTTAGAAAATAGTGCCAAATTATTATTTGGGCTTAAAAAAAATGCCAAATTATTATTTGGACTTAAGATAATAGTGTCAAATTATTATTTGGGCTTTAGAAAATGATGCCAAATTATTATTTGGGCTTAAGTAAATGATGCCAAATTATTATTTGGGCTTAAGTAAATAGTTTGAGATTTTGTGAAAATATTGCCGTGTAGCAACGGGCTTTTAGAGAGATGCCGTGTAGCAACGGGCTTTTAAAGTGCCGTGTAGCAACGGGCTTTAGAGGTGCCGTGTAACAACGGGCTTTAGAAGGTGCCATGTAGCAACGAGTTTTTCAAGATGCCGTGTAGCAACGGGCTTTAGAGGTGCTGTGTAGCAACGGGCTTCAAATAGGTACCATGTAGCAACGGGCTTTTAAGGATTTTTATTGGATTTTTGGGTTTTCTCACAAGGTAGATAATTTTTGGGCTTTTTCGTTGTGGAGATAGTGCAATTTTACGGCCCAATATTTGTGGTAATATGATGGGTATTATATGGATAATGTGTATTGAGAGGGCCTAAATTAATTTACGGGGCTTATATAGGGATTTTTGTGAAAGCCCAATTACATGGAGAATATTTAGGTAATATACATATGGGAAATATTTATGTGGGCTAAAAATAATTCATGAGCTTGTGTGGGAATTTTGTGAGTGGGCTAAAAAAAGTTAGGGCCTGAAAATTTGTACCTCAACAAATTTATCTTTACTAATAGGTGGATTTGATATGATTTGGAAGTAAAATTCTATTTTAAATCAATTTGACAAATGTTTTTGTTGGAACAAAATCTTCAATGTTCACATTTATAATCTGTTATTAAAATTCATAACCATCTACTTATACTAGTAATGGTTACTCAAATCACTTTTTTTTTTCGAGAAAAGTTACTCAAATCACTTGATTTTAATTTACTAGAATTAAATATAATCAAAAATCAAATCAAATCAAATCAACAAGAATTCGAACTTCGGTTTGATGTGCGCCTGCTCGTTTTGTTTATAGGAGTATTTGAGTATAGTCTATATTTAAAACTACCACAAGCCAATGTGTGACAAGTGATAAACAGGGGAGAGGAGTCCAAACAGGAAAAGTTATTCAATAATTCAGAAGTGCCGAATCCCGATCCCTCTTTAGAGAAGAGTCCAAAGAGGGCAAAGTGACAAAGAGGGAGAGTATCTTTCTTGAAATATTTAATAATTATTCATGAAGGAGACACACTCACTCAACATTTCAACAACAAGAGGTATCTGAAATATGTGCTTTATTACGTGACAAACTTGTAGTATTGACTAAGAAGGTAGCTAAAATAATTTAAGATTTATATATTAGAGTGATTTGGATCTTATTGGACAACCGCCCCAAAGATCAAGAAAAGTTCAACAACGCATCCTAAAAACTGTCCAAAAAATTGAGGTTATGTAGGCATGTGTCCAACGGATCTGACCATAACTATCAGAACTAAAGTATAAATAATAACATCACTTAACTAGAAATAATACTAACACTGTTCAACTCCATATAAAAAAAAATTTAAAAAAAATTCCTGTTTGTTTTCTTTGTAATCTCCATTTAGTTGAATTTAAGCTCACTCTCAAAGTTTACCTGAGTATCTCAAATTCGTTAATGCAAGTAAATTTAATCAGTAGTCGCAATCCTCGTCAGTGCATGAAAAAATGTAATATAAATTATATAATTATAATATTTTTTTATATAAATGAAAAAAGATGTTATTAAAATGACTTTTTTTTTTCAATTTACTAATTTGAATATATCCAATAGTATTAAATATATATATATATACAAAAAAAATAAAATTTTAAGCCTAAAACTAAGAAGGCAACCAACAAAAAGAATCAAATTAAAGCCTAATTAGTTCGAAATGGATCGGACCAGATTATACCGAATCGACTGAAAGAACTTAAGTTGACCAAATAAGATTGATTGGACCGAAATACTATACTGATATAGCCCAAAAGGAGCGTAATAATAATATATACTATGCTTCAGCTTTCAGCTTTTAGATATTATATATAGATTTCATCTTCTCCTTCTCCTTTCTTACTTTATCAAGTTAGCTTGATTTGTCTATTAGTAATGATTTATTTAATCATGTTCAATGAGGTTTGATTACACAAACATTGTCACACCTTGGTTAAAATCCTTTTAATTGAGCGACTAGGGCTATAAATGAATCAAACTGTTCATGAACAACTTGGGCTCTGTTCAATAAAAAGCTTGTTCATGTTTATTTATTTATAAATAAGCCAAGCTTAAACCTTAGTTTTAGGTTTGTTAAATAAACAAGTCGGGCCCAAGCATAAAAATTTGTTCATGAACAAGCTTGTAAGCTATAAAACTTGATACAAAACAATCCAAATATAGAATCATTTAAGTTTATATATTTTTGCTAAATAAATTTATTACATATATTTTAATAATGACATGGCCAATATGGGATCACAACCAATTATTTTATTTTTTTTCATTCCCTCTAAGCTGACCAAGAACCATTTAGACTTTAGTTACATTTAAAAAAATAAAAAAATTTAAATGGGCCACGTATGACCTTTTCTCATCAATCATCTAATGTAAAGTTATAAAATATGTTAGTTTTTTCATATTCATAATAGTTTTAAACAAGTATTTTTCTAGTTCTTCATCATCTAACATGAATGTAAAAACTGTATTTTAAACAATTGTTGAAACTGTAAACAAGGAAGGATGAATGGATGGATTTAATTATGTAAAATTTAAATTTGAATAATGTTTAATCATAAGTGTGACTAGAAGTATGATAAAATGAGAATACTATTTTTTTTATACTTGATTTTGGTAATTTAAGCATTTAATAATGTAATTTTCTTAGATCTCAAGCTCAAAAGCTTAACTTGAGTTTCAAGTTTGAGCTTGATATTAAGCTCTAGCTTAGCTTGATTAACTAATTAGGTCAAGCCAAGCCCAAGCTTTTTAGCTTTCCCACAGACTCAAGTTTAAACATTATTTTAGGCTTGTCATAAGCTCGAGCCAAGTTTGAGTTTTTAACTTTTACTGGCGAGCCAAACTTGAACATGCACTATTTGACAAAATTTGGCTCGTTTACAGCCATAATTGAGACAAAACTGAAACTTTGAAACCTTGATTTTTGAGCATCTGAATCAAGAATGCATTATCAATTTCATTTAGGGTCCGTTCATTTGGGGTGAAAATAGGGAAGATGGAAAACAAAGAGAGGAAAATAGGGTGAAAAATACTGTTTTTCACTGTTCATTTGAGGAAGGAAAATAAGAAGAAGAGAAAACCCAAGAGAAAATTTCCTCTCCGAGCCCACATTTTTTTCCCTCTTAAATCAAGAGAAAAATCTGGGGAGAAAAGTGTTATAGTAGCACTTTTACAAAAATGTCTTATTCCCACTTATTTTTTTTCTCAACGTTCTCTTCTCTTTTTTTTTTTTTTTTTTTTCAATGTGACCTGAAAGTTCTTTTTTTTTTTTTTTTTTTCAACGTGACCTGATCTAATTTTTACATTATAATAATATAAATTTATATATATGATGTGATAAATTTTATATTATTTAATAAGTACAAATAAATCTATTTCTTACATATTATGTAATAAGGGTATAATAATCAATTTATATTTGGCGAAAACCACATTTCGTCCCTATATTTTCATGCGATTCCACTTTGGTTCCTAACTTTTTTTTCCACTGCTGTTAGTCCCTATCTTGAAAAATGCGTCTCGTTTTTGTTCCTGCTGTTACATCAGAGTCAGAAATTGCACACGTGGTAAACGGCAAAATTAAAAAATATTAAAAATAATATTATTTGGCATTAAAAAATGCCATATCAGCATCTAAATTTAAAAAACTAATTTATCAATTTTAATTAAATAAAAAAAAACTAAAAACATAATTAAAAATCAAAAACCATATGAAACAAGATCTAAGTCAATCTAGAACAAGAACAACAAAAATACCAACCCAGATGATTCTCAAAAAAAAAAAAAAAAAAAAAAAAACCCAACCCAGATTTAAATACAAAGAACAACATTTTCCTTTTCAGTCTTTCATCCTCTCCCTTTTCAGTAAAACCCACACAATCAAATCCACATCACGAACAAGAAAACAAGCAGCGGTTGCGACGGCGACTGATCGATTTGGTTGTCTTGAGAGTACTCGATGGTGGTGTAGTGAGGGAAGAGCTCAGCAGGGAGGTTGTCGTCGGAGATGGAGGCGTAGTTGGGAGGGAAGTGGTTGCGCTGGAAGTAGAAAAGGCAGATCTAGATCTTGGCGGCGAAGTTGACAATGGCGAAGGGGTTGAGGACGATGGCAGATCCAGATCTTGGAGGCGAAGTCAACAATAGCGTAGTTGTATTGATTTCTCTAATTCTAGGAATTCTGCCATTTAGGGATTTTGAAATTTCTTTTCCCGATTCAGTTGGGAATTTGAATTCCCGTTCAAATTATTGGGGAGTGTGGGTGGGATTGTGAAGTTTTGGGACAGCGGAAATGATATTGATGGTTACTGTGGATGGTCTATGGCGATGAACATTGGCATGGTGATGGTGCAGTGGGTTTGTTTAGCCTTTAAGAAGTTAGTTGACCATTGCCCATTTCCTCTCCTCTCGTCTCACAACCATGAGTTGAGTATCATCTCTCAGTAACACCATTGAAACTATAAAAAATGACACACGAGTGTAATTATAAAATTCTGTAACATTGCCACTGTTCTGTTGAGAATTGAGATAAGATAACAGTAGTAATTTTGTCCAAACTTGATAACTAAGAGTCATTATATAACAAGTTGGTTCGTTCTTCGTTGCAAATTTTCTGGGCTTTATATATATTTTTACTTGTTTGGATGCTAAGAAAATGTAAGAAAAAAGAAGAAATTCTTGAATTTCTTATTTTCTGGGCAATGTTCTTGTGGGATGAAGAACAATTATTATCTAAATAATTAAATGATAACTAAAATTTTATTTTATTTTAAAATAAAATAAAATATTTTTTAATTCTACCGTTTGTCACGTGTGTAATTTCCGTCTCTGATGTAACGGCAGGGACAAAAACGAGATGCATTTTTCAGGATAGAGTTTAAAAGCGGTGAAAAAAAAAGTTAGAGACCAAAGTAAAAATCTCGTGAAAATGTAGGGACGAAAATGTGGTTTACGCCTTTATATAAATTACATTTTCCATCATTCCATTTCTCTCTTCAGCTAAACAAAAGAGTTTTTCTCTCGCTTTTCCACCCCTTCAACCGAACACACAAAAAGAAAAACTAAATATTTTTTATCCTTTCACTTTTTCATCCTCTCACAATTTTCTATTCTTTCACTTTTTCACACTTCTAACCGAACGGACACTTAAAGTCACACCTGCTGCATGACAATAGAATCAGAACAACATTATTCTATCAAGTAAACATATATATATATATATATTTTTTTTTTTTTTTTTTTAATTAGAATTTGGATCTGTCCATGCATTTCAGCTTTTCACGATAATGCTTCAAAGTGCAAACAATTAAAAAGAAGGCAGTACAGAAAAAGCTCTTTATAAACGAAGTGCTGGGTTGACAATTAATTAACAATAATGATGACTTGTGATTTGTACAATTTCACTTATGCCTCACGTGTTTCTGATCTCGGAATCCGGCACTTCATTTATTAAGGTTAACTAACACCTATGAAACAAATCTTGGACCAAAAAAAAAAACTTCGGAAAAGAACATCGATTAATCCAAATAATGAATGAAATATACAAATAAAAGATGTTAAATATTAGTATTGATATATCATGTTGAATATGTTAGTATAGATGCAGAAGCGAAAGCATAAAGTATAGAACACAATAACACACGAGGGTTACGTGGTTCAGCCTAACGACTTACATTCACGAAGAAAATCCTAAAGAGCTACATCAATAATATATTAGAGTGTAGTACAAATCTTGTGTTATAATGAATAATAACATGTGTATATATAGTAGACTAAACCCTAGACTAATAGACTTCTAGTACAAGTAGGAGACTTGGTTTGCACACAAAGTAGAATTAGGCTTGGGTCTATGCTATTAGACTAATATATCTCTAACAAAAGACTTATACAAACAAACAAACAAAAATTTTAGTCTCAGATCTCAAATAGGAGATCTGAGATTCCATTCTTGCCTATAACAAAAATTAATCAATGTTTTACTCTATTAATAAAGAACAATCATATAAAACGCTTATCATAAGCTAAAATTCTTCCTCTAAAAATTATAATAATTAGTAAAATAACGATTGAAAGGTAAGCAAACAAACAAAATCGTACCATTGGTTTCTAATGCAACCCTTTTAATACTTAAACTTACCTATCTGCTTTCCAAAAAAAAAAAAAAGAACTTATCTATCTAATTTTAGTCATTAAGTTGGTAAATAATAATAAAATAATAAGGCAGAAATCACATTTTCGTCCTTACATTTTCAGCCGATTCCCACTTTGGTCCCTAGATTTTATTTTTACCGCTTTTATTCCCTATTTTGAAAAAAGCTTGCCGTTTTAGTCCCTGCTGTTACATTAAAGACGGAAAATGCACACGTGGCAAACGGCAAGATTAAAAAAATATTAAAAATATTTTATTTTATTTTAAAATAAAATAAAATTTTAGTTATCAATAATTTTAAAATAAAAATATTCAAAATTTTAGTTAAAAACAATTTTTCTTCATGTTCTTCCACCAACAACATGGTTGCCCAGAAAATAGAAATTCAAGATTTTCTTCTCTTTTATTTCATTTTCTTAGCATCCAAACAAAAAAAAATATATACAAAACCATGATCAAACTCGGATACTCCAACACAATCAACTAACAAAACCCAAAAAAAAAAAAATATTTAGCAACTATTGTCTGAAGATACCCCAACACAATCACTCTCTCTTCTTTCAATCATACAGTCACTCCTCTCTTTCATTTCTCATCTTCCTTTCTCTCTCCCCTCTCTCTGATTTGGTGTCTATCTCAGATCGGCGTGGACTGGAGATCGACATCGGCAGTATGGACTAAAGATCGACGGTGACAACGTGGTGGTTTGGAGATCGACGGTGACGGCGTGGTGGTTTGGAGGTGAGGAAGCGGAGGAGGCTAAGAGTTGAGGCCACTAATGACTGAGTCGGGACGAGTCAAATCAGCTGTTGCTGCTCTGACTCGGTGGTGTCGATCCGGAGATCGAGCGGGTCGGGTAAGAGCATTGAGAAGTTTGAAGATTGGCAGTTCAATCTGAAGAAAAGTTCTCACAGTCACAATCATAGTCACAGAGTCTGAGTCCATGCCTCCCCTGCATTGCCATTCGCTTCTCCTCAGTCCGAGTCCGAAGATTGGCGACGGTGGATTCTCTTTCTCTCATTCCAATTCTCTCTTTCTCTCACTCCAATTCTCTCTCTCAAATTGGATGTGGGTTTTAGTTTTGCTTTGAATTTTTGTTGTGGGTTTTGATGCCAAATTTATGGTGGCGGCAGTGGGGGGTTGCTGTGTTGTTGGTGGGGATGGGTTCACTGTGGGTTTACGCAGGTTGCTATAGATGTGGGTGGCGATTTGGTGGCAGTGGGTCTGTGGGTGTTTCGATTCTCTCTCTCAGATTAGGTTTAAGTTTTGGTTCTGCTTTGAATTTTTGTTGTGTGTATCTGAGTTTGATCATGTTTTGTATATCCTTCTGCTTGTTTGGATGCTAAGAAAATAAAATAAAAGAGAAGAAAATCTTGAATTTTTATTTTCTGGGCAACCATATTGTTGGTGGAAGAACATGAAGTTGGTGGAAGAACATGAAAAACAGTTGTTTTTAACTAAAATTTTTAATATTTTTATTTTAAAATTATTGATAACTAAAATTTTATTTTATTTTAAAATAAAATAAAATATTTTTAATAATTTTTTAATTCTGCCGTTTGCCACGTGTGCATTTTTCGTCTCTGATGTAACGGCAGGGACTAAAACGGGAAGCGTTTTTCAAGATAGGGACTAAAAGCAATAAAAATAAAATCTGGGGACCAAAGTGAAAATCGGCTGAAAATGTAGGGACGAAAATGTAATTTCCGCCAAATAATAAATGAAAGGGTGCTAAAGTCTGTGTTTTCAAATTTGTGCAAATCGCAATCATGACTTCTCATGTCCAAAAGAACCAACCTATTGAAGTAGATTATTTTATTTCTTTTATTTTATAATAATAAGATTATTTTATTTTATTGTTCATAAAAAAAATTATTTTATTTTATTAGTTATTAACAAGTAGTAAGTGAGT
The DNA here is from genome assembly GCA_033629205.1 of Lithocarpus polystachyus. Taxonomy (NCBI): domain Eukaryota; kingdom Viridiplantae; phylum Streptophyta; class Magnoliopsida; order Fagales; family Fagaceae; genus Lithocarpus; species Lithocarpus polystachyus. The sequence continues at coordinate 6,556,956 of CM066163.1, read as the reverse complement.
CTTTTAGCTGAATATTGCATTTTTTGAAGTTTATTTGCGTTATGTGTACTATTTGAAGTTATTTAGGTATTTGAGGAGAGAGAGTGAATTTCGGCAACTATGTTGCCGAAATTCAATCAAAAAGTATGAGAGAGAAAAAGTGGGTTGAATTTCGGCAATGACATTGCCGAAATTCTGCTGCCTAATTTCTTCTGCCTGAGTGCTAAGTGCTGTGTGAGGGTGCCCCAAAAAAAAAAATTTTGCCCCCCTATTTCGGCAATGGTAGCAATGCCATTGCCGAAATAGGAAGGAAAAATTTTTGCAATTGGTTTATGACAATGCCATTGCCGAAATAGAGAGAAAAAAAATTGCAATTGATTTGTGGCAATGCCATTGCCGAAATAAAAGGAAAAAAAAATTTTTTGTGGTATTTGTGGCAATGGCATTGCCGAAATAGAGGGGAAAAAAAATTTTGCAATTGGTTTGTGGCAATGCCATTGCCGAAATAGAGGGGAAAAAAAAAGTTTGTAATTGGTTCGTGGCAATGCCATTGTCGAAATAAAGGGGAAAAAATTTGCAATTGATTCGTGGCAATGCCATTGCCGAAATAGAGGGGAAAATTTTTTTTGTGGTATTTGTAAAGAGGGGAAAAAAAATTGCAATTGATTTGTGGCACCATTGCCGAAATAAAGGAAAAAAAAGTGTGGCAATGTCATTGCCGAAAATTAGAGGAGAAGTACATACTTCAGTCAACCAATCAACTCATTGTCAGAGATTCTTTTTTTTTCTTTTTCTCTTTTATAGCTTCCTCTGATTCTTTTATAGCTTCCTCCATGGACATAGTGCACTATCTGAGACCTATGTCTTTTTTTTTGTCTCCTTGATAGCTTCCTACATGCACATAGTGCACTATCTGAGATTTATGTCTTTTTTTTTTTGTCTCTTTTATAGCTTCCTCTTATTCTTATTATCTGAGTATATACATTGTTCATTCCCAATGAAACAATATAACGCGTAAAATCTTTCTTAGATTTTTTTTTTTTCTTCTGCATTTGTCTCAGATTTTTTTATAGAGGAAAAAAAAATTTTGTGGCAATAGCATTGCTGAAATAGGGGGGAAAAATTTTTGTGGCAAAAAAAAGTGGCAATTGACTTGTAGCATGGCATTGCCGAAAATTAAAGGAAAAAGACAGAGTCGAAAAGTATACATATGACTCAATTATCTCGTTTTGGTCCGAGATTTTTTTTGTTTTTTTTTTTTTGTCTTAGAAGAATACTTTACACATCTCCTTCAATCAACCAATCAATTGGTCAACTGTTAAAAGAATCTCCTTACAAATTCTTAGAGAATACTTGCAATCTTAGCCACTATTAGAATAATCTCTTTACAACCAATCAATTGGTTAGAGATTCTTTTTTTTTTTTTTTTTTTTTGTCTCTATTATATCTCTTGCTCTGGGATTCATTCATCATTTTCAAGAAACAATATCACGCGTAATCTGATAATTTTTTTTGTCTTCTTATTTCTCCTGCGTCTGTCTCGGAGATTCGTTTTTGTCTTTTTATTTTTCCTCTTTGTAATAAAAGGCAAGTAGCTGAAGGTTTGCATTTCCTCACAAAGTTACATCCTTCAGCTACTTGCCTTTTATTGTTACTTTTCTCTTTTGCTTCAGTGCATTATTACTCTTCTACTTTACTTCAGTGCATTTTTAGTATTGTTGTTATTTTGTGTTTATTTATTATTATTAAATTATGTTTTTTTTTTCCAAGTATCACTCTATAATTCTCACGATTGTGGTAAGCATCTGAACTTTCTAATTAAATTTATGAACATGTTTTGTTAATTTTGAAATTATTTAATATTATTTATTGTTATTATTAGTATATGACCACAAAAATTGTAATAAATTGTATTGTGGGAACGATGGGCTGATGGTAAAGATGGGCCGAAACAAGCATTGGGCCGACAAAGATGATGGGCTCAGAGGTTCCTACTTACCCGTATAGCGCACCTACTGGCCCAAGCCGAGGACTGGGGAACGCCCGAAGATAGTTCACCTCGGAATATCATTGCCGAGGTGATACTCGAAGCTCTGCCAACCAGAAGAACTTCCTGGGGAACCTCACTGGGCGAGAACGGTTCTGTGGAGACGTACACTAGAAGAAAGCCCTCAAAATATCAAGGAAGGCTGCCAACACCGCATTGAATGCCCCACAGCTAATCCCCTGGCCGCATTGATGTGGAGGGGACATCTGAACAGTGGTAGATTGTCCTATCGTTTCTACGAAGCAAGTTCTGGAAAAAATTAGGGGGACAGGTGTCCAAAGAAAAAGGAGAAAATCCACACGTGGATGGCCAAGAAAGGAGGAAAGGAAGTATAAAAGGGGCGGAAAGAAGGAAAAAGGGAGATCTTTTTTGGCAAAAAAACGGAGAAAAGAAACAAAGAATAAAGAGAGTCACCCTCGGACGTAGAACGAAAATTACATTTGAAGTCAAGAACCAGAACTTGATTATGGTGGATGATCTAGTCCCAACCAGTTGTTAGTCTAAAGCATTCCTAGCCCAGTCCTTCTCAACCTACCCTCTACAAATTCATTGTTTAGGGCCCCTTTTGGGTAACTCCAACCACCTTTGGGCCGTCACCACGAAATTGTGTCCCTACATGTATTATTGTGATCTTTTTATAATCAATTTTACTTTGTTATTATCAATTATTACATCTATTACTTGGAAAAAATATATTGCATAATATGTTTGTTGGTTTATAATAAAGATATATATATATATATATATGTGTGTGTGTGTGTGTATTATTATTATTATTATTATTATTATTATTTAGTACAATAAATCGTACTTTATTGTCAATTCATTAATGTCATAGAGGTTATCTTAGTCAAAAAAAAAAAAAAATGGTTAATGTAGTTTGATTTATAGAGGCATGGTTTAACTAATTGTAGCATTTAATGTAGGATATATTTGAAATGGAGCCTAGGCCATTCAATAATTCTTTGCTAACCCAACAACAATATCACATCTCTAATAATGCAATGGAAGGCAATGTACGTTACGAGATCAAAATTTATTAATGTTCTAATAATATCTACAATTATTCTTTCAATAAACATGAAAATAATTTCAACATTAGCAATATAACATTGTATATTTTTTTTAAAAATTTCAAGTTTCCACCTAACGAGTGTGACCCCAACCGTTTGCACCCCTCCAGTTAGGCGAGTGTATGACCCCATATTTGCGTCAATGTAGACTGTACCGTGTTACCCGCCTATCACATATAGATAACTGGGGTCTTATCACTTCTTTGGTGGAGCGATGGCAATCTAAAACCCATACATTTCACCTACCTACTTGTGAAATGTCGATTACTTTACAAGATATAGCAATCCTTACAGGATTACCTATTGATGGCACTACAGTGTGTGGGCCCACTAATTTGGATTGGGGAATAGATTGTCAGGATTTATTTGGAGTGACACCACCTGTAAATGCATTGAAATATGGTGGCTTTAAAATAACATGAGTAAGGAATACATTCTCAAACCGACTAGAGGATGCCAATGCTATAATAACCCAACAGTATGCTAGGGCATAGATGTTCCAGGTTTTGACTTTACTATTTGGAAATAAGAGCCAAAGTAGGTTGCATTGCTACTTTCTCCACCTGTTAGCAGACTTTGGTATAGCCGGGAAATACAGTTGGGGTAGTGCCACACTTGCTTTCCTTTATAAAGAGCTGTGTACTGCTGCTATTAAAAAAAGCACGGAGGTTGCAGGTCCTATTTTCATATTACAATTATGGGCGTGGGGGCATCTTCCATAGCTGACTCTAATTCCAATAAATCCAACTAATTTAAATGGTGATGACCCATACGGTTGTAAGTATAATATTTAACGCGTGATATCAATACGTGGTTTTATTTGAAATGATCGATGAATATATTCAGAGAATAAGAATTAGAGGAAGATAGATAAATAAAAATCTCTTAGACAAAAAAAAGAATCTCTGAGACAAAAAAGAATCTCTGAAAAGAAATAAAATGACCAGTGAGTTGATTGGTTGATTGAAGGATAAGAATATATGTGCTATATTTTTTTTAGAAAATTGTTACATCCATAACATTTTTACAATATTTTCACAACAAATCACAAGTGGTTAGTTGTTATTGGTTCAAATTTAAATTTAGTACTGAGATTACTTTTTTAATCCATTATTGACAACTAGTAATAACCTGTTGTAAGGACCCAAATTTGGCTCTCCAGCCCAATAGTGGATGGTTAAGTTCAAAAAGGCTCAAAAACAATGAATTTGTAGAGAATAGGTAAAGAAAGCTGGGCTAGCTCAGTTTAAACAATCAATAAGATGGGTTTGGATCACATGAAGAATGACATGATAGAGTTTAACTTCAGGGAGCTATCCTCGGCAGACGTCCGAGGAGATTGGCTTTGATATATATATATATATATATATAGCTTTAAGTTTGGATACAAGTTTGATTCTTAGTTTTTACAATGTTTCTATCTCCTTTCTTCCCTCCCCAGTCTTTTGGGCGTTCTTCTCCCTTTATACTCCTCTCTCCTCCCTTCTTTGCCTTCCACGTGCAGTCTAAATAGTTGGTGTTGATACTTGTCCTATCCCATCTTTTTCAGAAGTCTTTGTGTAGTAGCTGGAAGGCTGTAAATTACTGTTCAGATATCATCTTCACATAAATGCGGCCAGAGGGTTAGCTGCAGAGCATTCAATACGGAGATGGTAGCCTTCTTCCTTGATATTTTGGGATCTTTTCTTGGCATATGCTTCTGCAATATACTCACCTGGTCCGACGGAATCCATTGGGGTGTTTTCTTGAACGACAGATCTCCAAGATTCACCCCGGCTTTAATTATCCGAGGTGACATTCGTCCTCGGCACAACTTCCCGGGTCACTAAGTTCACACTTAACCCCTACATTTTCCACCACAGACTTTTTAGGCTAAGTTGGACCAATTTCGGACTAGCCTTAGTCCTCAGCTTGGGCTTTAGGCCCAACGTGTACAGGAGTAAAGAATTTTTGGCCCATTGCCCCTACACCTGTCATTTAGAATTTGTTGTAAAAATGTTGTGCACATATCATTTACAAATGCCACAAAAAAATTTTTTTTCCCTCTATAAAAATATCTGAGATAGACGCAGAAGAAATAAAAAGACAAAAAAAATATCTGAGAAAGATTTTACGCGTTATATTGTTTCATTGGGAATGAACAATGTATATACTCAGATAATAAGAATCAAAGGAAGCTATAAAAGAGACAAAAAAAAAAAAATAGGTCTTAGAGAGTGCACTATGTGCATGGAGGAAGCTATAAAAGAGAAAAAGAAAAAAAAGAATATTTGACAACAAGTGTGTACTTCTCCTCCAATTTTCGGCAAATGGCATTGCCACACTTTTTTTTCGGCAATGGTGCCACAAATCAATTGCAATTTTTTCCCCTCTATTACAAATACTACAAAATTTTTTTTCCCCTCTATTTCGGCAATGACATTGCCACAAACTAATTGCAAAATTTTTTTTTTCCCTTCTATTTCGGCAATGCCATTCCCACAAACCAATTGTAAAAATGTTGTGCTCATTTACAAATGCCACAAAATTTTTTGTTCCCCCTCTATAAAAATATCTGAGATAGACGCAGAAGAAATAAAAAGTCAAAAAAAATTATCTGAGAAAGATTTTATGCTTTATATTGTTTCATTGGGAATGAACAATGTATATACCCAGAGAATAAGAATCAGAGGAAGCTATAAAAGAGACAAAAAAAAAGACATAGGTCTTAGAGAGTGCATGATATGGATGGAGGAAGCTATAAAAGAATCAGAGGAAGCTATAAAAAAGGAAAAAAAAAAAAAAAAAAAGAATCTCTGACAACGAGTTGATTGGTTTACTAAAGTTTGTACTTCTTCTCCAATATTCGGCAATGGCATTGCCACATTTTTTTTCGGCAATGGTGCCAATAATCAATTGCAATTTATTTTTTCCCCTCTGTTACAAATACCATAAAATTTTTTCCCCCTCTATTTCGGCAATGGCATTAACACAAACTAATTGCAAAAAAAAAAAATTTCCCTCTATTTCAGCAATGGCATTGCCACGAACCAATTGCAAAATTTTTTTTTCCCCTCTATTTCGGCAATGGCATTGCCACAAACCAATTGCAATTTTTTTTTTCCCCTCTTTTTCGACAGTGCCATTGCCACAAATACCACAAAAATTTTTTTCCCCTCTATTTCGACAATGGCATTGCCACGAATCAATTGCAAAAATTTTTTTCCCTTCTATTTCAGCAATGCCATTGCCACAAATGCCACAAAATTTTTTTTTACTCTATTTCGGCAATGGCATTGCCACAAATGAATTGTAATTTTTTTTTCCTCTATTTCGGCAATAGCATTGCCACAAACTAATTGCAAAATTTTGTTTCCCCTCCTATCTCGGCAATGCCATTACCACAAATGCCACAAAAATTTGTTTTTTCCCTTTATTTCGACAATGGCATTGCCACAAATCAATTGCAAAATTTTTTTTCACCTCTTATTTCGGCAATGCAAAAAATGTGAGGGTACCCCAAAAAAAATTTTTTTTTGCCCTCCTATTTCGGCAATGCCATTGCCGAAATAGGGGGCCAAAAAGATTTTTTTTTGGGGCACCCTCACATTCACTCCTCACTTCGAGCACTCAACATTCGGGTAGGAGAAATTGGGCAACAGAATTTTGACAATGTCATTGTCGAAATTTAGCCCACTTTTTCTCTCTTATACTTTTTGATTGAATTTCGGCAACATAGTTGCTGAAATTTACTCTCTCCCTTCAATATCCTAAATAACTTCAAACTGTACATACATAACGCAAATAAATTTTAAAAAATATAATATTTAGCTAAAAGACTTCAGCAGTAATTACTACTTATTGTTTTTATTTATTTTTTATTTTAACGGAAAAATTTAGGGATAGGCTTGTCAGTTGGTCCCACGCATCGCATGACCATCACATGGCTGGCGCGAAATTTTAAATAGTTCAACAGTTACTGAATTGCTGTGCTGTGTCATTTATCCTCTACAGTGCCACATATTGCACTTTTTTTTGCTCCAAATTTACAACTAAGACCACTGTTAACAATATTTAAAAATTAAATTAGTGTTTGCTTATATTTTCAATAGCTTGTTTTTAAAAAGTTAGGGAAAAAAATTAAAATTTATATTATTTGAAATAAAGTTAAGACAAAAAGTAATATAAGACTTACAAATAATAGATAATTAAAAAAAAACCCTTATAATTTAAGTTCAACAATGATTTTGTTGAACAACATGTTATCAGGAGGATATTATCTTATGTAGTACTTATGTGCATCACATCTCTCACTGTTGTGAGTTTTATATTGTGTATGGGTCCTTGTTTTAGTTCAACTCAAACACTCCAAAAATAAAGTGTTGACTTTGCCATTGATCTTGGTGAATATGCTTAAGGATTGAGAACTTTTTAATTTGCCTAAGTTTTTTTTTTTTTTTTGGTTAAAGGTAATAGGTAAACAAAATTTGTAAACTCCTGCTCTGATCTAGGTTAAGTTAAATACAAAACTGATTGGTATTTCTCTGGCATTATCTGTGGGCTTTACCTATTAAGTTGTAGAACTAGATGTTTATCCAAGTTTGATAGAGAAGCCAATAGATGTGTTGATATCTTGGAAGCCTTGGGTAGATTCCAAGTGGAGGACTTGTTGCTTTCTTTGCCCCTGATATGGTTTGGGGGGTTTTGTTGTTTCTTGATAATTCTAATGATGTTAATTCCCCCTGTCTTGTTCAAAAAAATTTGATTGGTCAAATAATATAAACAACCTATTAGACACTATCAATTTCATAGCAAAAAGTTCATTTTTTATACGTCTTGAAATTCCCTTCAATATCTCTCTCAGCAAAATTTTCAAAATAATTATATTTTTTAATTTGACATTGTTTTTAAAACTTTTTGAGAATTCAAATTAAAAAAAAAAATTGTGTTAGAAATATGATTTTAAATAGTGGTTTTAAAATATAATTTTGCTTAAAATGTGATTTAAAGGTTGAAATCGTATTTTAAAAACACGGTTTTAAGCGTTAAAATAATGTTCCCAATACTGCCCCCCTCCCCCACCCCTCTCTTTTTCTCTCCACTTTCCTTTCTATCTTTTCTTATTTTCCATTTAATGGGTGGTGGGGTTTTATGCCTAATAAAGAATCGAAAGTTTTTGAGAAAATCAGAAAACCAAAACTTATTTTGCAAGTTGAAATGTTTCTGTCATGCATCATCCTATGATATATTGATGTCGGTCATTGTTTAAAGTTTTGGTATGGGATATTTGAAGTCATGTGTTCAAACCTTGAGAAACGTCTACGGTCCTCTTATTGCCTAGGCCCCTCAAAACACTTATTTTTGTCAAACAGATATATGAATTATGGATTTTGTTACCTTGAGAAACGTCTACGGTCCTCTTATTGCCTAGGCCCCTCAAAACACTTATTTTTGTCAAACAGATATATGAATTATGGATTTTGTTAATGTGTGCCCTAAGGGCACACAATAATTAACCATTTTTGGAAAGATTTTTCTCGAGAATTGAAAAAGTATTAACAGCTTTTTCAATTCCCGAGAAAATCTTTCCAAAAGTGGATGGCTTAATGTGTGCCCTAAGGGCACACGTTAACCGGACCCATGAATTATTATGATCAAAACCAAGATTGTCACAGCTGGGCTACATATACAGGAAAAGGAATGCAATTATATATAATTTAAAAGTTCATGAGTGCTTGGTTAAACTTTTATTGGCTTAATTTACTTTATCAGATAATAATTTTAAACTTGATTAGACAAGTTACATGGGATAAGATTTTTGAGATTAGGATTTGACAAGACCTCTAAAGAACCAAATCTTCGTGAACTTTTGGATAGCGCCAAGCGTCAGCATTTACGCGTTCAACATTTTGCGCGTGGGTCCCTTATAAGAGATTTATAAACTTTTTTTTTTCAACAAAATTTTTATTAAAAATAAATCTCATAGTACTATTTATACATTTAAAAATTATTTTGCTACAATATTTACAATTTTTAGTAATAAGCAGTATCTAAACAGACTCTAATATTTTGAACCTTACTTACTATATCTACTTTTTGATTATCTTTATTTAATGGTTTCATTGCTGAAAATTAAAAAGATGTGTTGCATGAGCATGACATATTGATAATGTGGAAACTTTGGGTATTTACTATTTAGCATAAAATATATATATATATATATATATATATATATTTATGTATGTATGTCTGTATGTATGTATATGTGGCTTCTCTCTGATGCGTTCAACATAGATTTTGGTTTCTCTAAAGTGGATATAAAGTAATTAAATTCAATCCCTTACTAAAGTATGAAATCAAGAAATATCACCTGATTCATTGGTAAAAGACATTTGCTGTTTTTAACATGAAAAATTCTAAAATTGAGTAATATCCACATAATGAATTTCTCACATTTTAAGTTTATGAATTTTTCAGTAAAAATGTTGAAATTGATGAAAATTGTTTCGAAAAATGGGGGTTTATTTTTACCTATTATCAAAATCTATCAAATTGGTTGATCGTTTGATTCTATAGTTTAGCGGAGAGATCAAACTTGACCCCATAATTTAGGTGGGTAAAGTACAATTAACCCTTGAAATCCTATTATACCAAATCTATATATATAATAATAGGTAAAGTAGAGAGAAAATCCAATTAAATTTTCAATTGAAATTCAATTAGTGTCTAATTTTACGCCACGTGTCTCATCTAATCTAAATTTCAGAATTTTGTGCCAAGTGAGTTAATTTAGGTAAAAATTAAATTTCAATTAAAGTTTAATTTTGTGCCACGTGTCCTATCTAATCTAAAATTTTAAATTTTTGTGCCAAATTAGTTAATTTAATATAGAAAACAAGGAGTCCAATATAATAAACCATAAAAAGCATAATCATATATATATAATATGTAATTGTGATTGTTTTTAAATGTACTCGTGCATATGCACGGGGTTACACACTAGTATAAAATAAAAATAAACAGTAACCAATTTAAATTACATGACACTATGTATTACCTTAAATTCTTGAATATTAATTTTTTTTTAAATTGAATATTAAATCTTTAGTGTGAAACATTGCAGGCAACAAGGGCAAAAAACATTGCTCTTCTTGCTAAGCTTAATTGGAGACTCTACCAAGACAAGGATTCTATGCGGGCAAAGGTGTTAGCACCATACAAATTTTCACTTTTTTATTTTTTAATAACTTATGAGGTCACATGTCATGATTAATGCGCAATAAAAATTATGTCTATGATAAAATATTGTAGAAGTAATGACTCCCAACTTGACAGCTCAATAACTTGTGAATAATGTTGTCCATAGTATCGGGTCTATTTGGATACCGCTTATTTTGCTGAAAACTAAAAATTTATTGCTAAAAACACTCTAGCAAAATAATTTTTAAATTATAAATAGTGCCGTGGGATCCACGACTGACCAGCTTATGTGCGTTTTTTGAAGTTTGGCTAGGTCGTAAACAATGCCATGATACCCAGCCAAAAAACGCAAAACGCCTAATGATCCTTAGGCAAACGCATGCTTAATTGTTTAGTTTTCAAGGAAATTATTCCATATATTGAATATACTATACATTCCTCTTACATAAACATAAGTTTCATGTATGTAATCTATACTATCCCAATTATCAAATTATTAAATTAAAAATAAAAAAGTAAAAGTCATGTGTGGGTCCACTTGTATGTTTAGTATACTGTTTTATTCTTTTATTCCTTGACAAATAGAAATGTACACTATACTGAGTCTGATGAGTAATTTCGCCGATGATTTGGCTGGCTTTTTTGATAGAGTTTCAACCTATGACGCTCATTTTTAATGATAGCTCTTTATCATTAGACCAAGACACCAATCAGTTTTTGGTGTAGGTGAGGATTGAACCCCATATCTCTTATACAACCATCGGAGACTTTACCAGTTGAGCTAATTGGAACCCATATAATTTGGCTGGCTTTTAACCTTAAACTTAATAATTGTTTGCTGATAAAATAAGATTTGGACCATTGGCATTAAATTTTTAACCATCGTTAGCTATATCTTTATGAGCACAATCTTCTAAATATGCACTAATAATCAACTTAAAGTTGGCTTTGGATTAAGAAATGCATAAAAAGTATGACCACCCACTTTACTATGATGGTTTTTTTTTTTTTTTGGGTACAGACATTGCTACAAGTTTCTCAAAAAAAAAAAAAAAGACATTACTACAAAATTCAATATTGTCTTTATTTTCTAATTATAAAAAGGTTTATTGGTGGTAAATTACAATTAACTAGTATGTAGTCCGTGTTTACGCACGAAAATATTAACAGTTGTGATGATAAGATGTTCATCTTGGTAAATTCAGTTTTCACATTGAGTTTGAGATCTTCTTGGAGGCGCCAATGAAACGGTAATGTATAAGAGTGTGAAGCAAGAAAAAGTGGGATTGAACATTGTGTTTGAACCCGGCCTTGCTCTTAGAAATCCGAAAGGAGGAGGAGACATGGGATGTCAATATGACATTAGGAGGAGATAATGTTTTACTTTTATAGTCTTTCTCGTTAGACTCCTTAGTTCTGGTAGTGGGCAAGCGAGATGTTCACCCATAAAAATGTGTAGATGAGATATTCTTGCTTAGATTAATGAGCATTATCATTATGGTTTTCTCGTTGGACTTCTTGGTTCTGATAGTGGGCATGTGAGATGTTCACCCGTAAAAGTTTGCAGGTAAGATGTTCTTGCTTAGACCAATGAGCATTATCATTATGGTTTTCTTAGCTTCCGTGTTAAATGTTAATGCATCATTTATTTGAGTACAAAAATTAGAAAATTTAGATAAGATACATGACACAAAATTGGAGTCCAATTTATAATCTAATTAGATTTTTTTTTTTTAATTTTGGTTAGGACAAATGGCACAAAATTGAGAATCAAAATCTAGATACATGGCACAAAATTGAAACTCTAATTTGGAATTCTATTTAAGTTTTTCTCTATTTCACCTATTATTATATATATAGATATGAAACTGTTACCAAAAATTCAAAGGTCACGTTAATATATATATATATATATATATAAACTTTTTTTCAACTTGAAAAATGAAGCAAAAAAAAAAGGGGATCTCAAAATCACCCCATAGTTTTATACTTTTCATAAATTAGACCTTATACTTTTACATGTATTAAATTTTTTTTTTTTTTGAGAAGGACTTGTATTAATTTAAACCATTTTTTTGTAACTATCAAATAATAAAAATGTACTTCCAGGATTTAAATCTCTTCTCTTCCATTATAACTATTGAATTATATTCTAAAAAAAAAACTATTGAATTAAAAAAAAATTTAACCGTACACTTTCATTAACCTAACAATCAAAATCTCCATCTAATTCCGTAAGAAATCTAATACAAATACACATTAAAAAAAAAAAGAAAAAGGCCTTGTTTGATTCAACCGGCATATCTCACCATTTTATATGTTCACATGAGTGAGGAAAACTTTACAAAAAAAGGACAAAAATTCATCTAAAAACCATTACATGTGTCTCTCTCACTCGCATGCACGCACAATTCAACAAAAAACACCAATGCTATTTTTTTTTTTAAAGTAAAAAAGGTACACCTTTTCTTTGTGTTTCGGTGCCTAATTTCTTATTAAAATATAGTTTGACAGGGAAGTAATGCTAATACCGTAACATTTTACATAACTTTTGTCATAGCTCTTTACGTGGCGAGTTGTGATTAGTGGAGATATGAATTCACAATTTTTTTTTCATCATTCACTATTTACCACATGATGAGTCATGAAAAAAGTTATTTAAAATGTTGTGGTATTAACATTATGTGGGTGAGTTGTGACTGGTGTAGATATGAACTCATAATTTTTTCTTTATCACTCATAATTTATCACATGAAGAGTCATGACAAAATTTTTTTAAAATGTTGTGGTATTAACATTGCTAACATTGCTCTACAGATTGAAAATGAGTTTTGATTGTGACACTCGTGAAAGTGTGAGGTTTAAATTAAGGAAATTCCAAGTTATTATTAAAGGGGAATGAGTATGACCATGACAACGTGCACAGAATAGTGGCAAGATGGTTAATTATGAAAAAAAAGAACACCAATCTTGTACTAAACGAACTGGGTGTTTCTAATAACTAAAAAATCGCGAGAAGAAAGTACGTACAGAAGTTCCTCGAAGACTGAAAGTCCAACGCGTTTCTGCCCATACGATAGTAATAAACATCTTCTAGCAGATGCTTGCTTCTCACTACACGACATATACCTCAAATTACAACCTTAACGTAATCCCAAGCTCTCTCTCTCACTCTCTCTCTTCCTTTATATATATCTCTCTCTGACGCTCACTCTCTCTCTACTCCTCTCTAGTCTCTCTAGCTCTCAAAAGCCTTTGTTTTTTTATGGCAACAAACTTCATTACATGTTCAAAGAGTTTCCTTTCTTCTAAGAAATCAATTACCTTTACACTTTTGCTTAACGTAATTACTAATTTTTATTAATTTTCCCTTTCTTCCTGATCTTCCTTTGCTTACTATATAGTATACACTTTGTTGCGTCGGTGATTTTATTGAATAAAAACCAAGAAGAAGAGCAAGCGTTTAAACACACCCACCAAAAAGAAACAAAAGGACCGGTAGTTGAAAAAGAAGAAGAAGAAGAAGATGGTGGAAACAGCAAATCACCAGCACCCACAGGGGCCACCGCCACCGCCACCATCACTTCAGCCACTTGGAGCGGCAAGGGGTCCTCTTTTTGCTCCCAACGAGCAATTTCAACACCTCCAATATTGCATCCACTCCAACCCAAGATGGGGTTTGTATTTCTCTCTCTATCTTTTTGCTTTGTGACTTGATTTTTAATGGTTTTAGTTCAGTTGGTATTTATTTTTATTGATTTCTTTTGATTCTGCTTAGGATTTTTTTTATAAAGGGTTTAAGTTAGATTCTGTGATTAAAAGGTGAAAGCTTTTGGTATTTAGCTGCATGCCTTTATCTTTGTGGTGGGGTTTGAGGGAAGATGAGGATCACACAAATTTATTTTATATTTATTAAGCTTTTTCTTTATGGGTTCCTTTTCTTCTTAATTTTGCATCTCACTTTTTTTTCTTTATCTTTTTCTATCTGTCTACTTGGTTCTTGATTCTCTTTTTTACTTCACTATGTTTAATTACTCATATCTTGAATATACGTACACTTTGTTCTTTTACTGAAGAGGACAAACCTTTTTGTAAGTTTAGATGATTTTCATTACTGATTCCACTACTTTTCCTGATTTGGAAGAACTCTGTATATATTACTGAAAATTCCAATGAAATTTCCAAACTTTTTGCGTATCAATTTTGTTAGAATTTTGTAAATCTTAATTAACTCTATGTTGTGCCACTCAGATATTCTACAACTAATTAATTTTAATCAATGTAAATTTTACAGTGGAAACATTTATACTGGGTTTCCAGCACTATATTGTAATGCTTGGAACTACAGTTTTGATTGCCAATACACTTGTGCCAAAAATGGGTGGCAGCCATGTAAGTTTTTGATTGTCCACTGTATCGTATTTTGATTTATATCAAATCTCTTTTTGATGGACTAGACCCTTTCTCTAATCCCCAACATCCGAAATTCAATGTTGACGCAAACAGGGTGATAAAGCCCGTGTTATTCAAACATTGCTCTTTATGGCGGGACTGAACACACTGGTTCAAACAATGATTGGGACGAGGCTTCCTACAGTGATGAGTGCATCATTTGCTTACGTCCTACCCGTGTTGGCAATTATCAATGATATCTCTGATGAGAACTTTACAACTGAGCACCAGGTATTTAAATTTCAAGCAGAATGAAATATGAGCCATATCTTTGCTATATCATTGTGATAGAGTTCTAGGTGCTATATGGATTTGTGTCCGAAAGAGATTATATTGCATGGATCATCTGGTTAATTTAACTATTTATGAATTATTATCAACAAATGTTTGGGAGAATACTCCTAGTTTATATGTTTAATTCGTGAATTCTTCTGAAAAGGTCATGAATGGTAACATTTGCCTTTCCTTTTTTTAACATGCGATGCTTTTTCTTTCCCTTACAAATCCAATCTATTTCTCAAATTGTGATGTTGTCACACTGGTGCATACATCTCCCTCCCACTAATAACTAAATTTATCGACCATTGAGGAGCAAGCTTGGTGGGTTTATCATCAAACTGACGTGCCTTCTTATTTTCTACCTAAATTGGTTTGGCACATTATATTTTTTCTAAATTAAAGGTAGAGGACTGCCTGCTGATTATGATGAGGGTGCTTGCAGAGGTTTTTGCACACTATGAGGACAATTCAAGGATCCCTAATTGTCTCTTCCTTCGTCAACATCGTTCTTGGATTTAGTAGGGCATGGGGGAGGTTGACAAGGTTCGGAAATCATGATATGAAAAAACAATTCATTCTACTCATCTTATTCAATGGTTACAAATCCTTTACATCTCGAGGATTATCATTTGAAACCTAGTAAAACTTTCAGGTTCTTGTTTTTATGTTGTCTAACTGTTACCACTTTGCTTTTCTGGTCCCCAGATTATTTAGTCCTGTTGTTCTTGTACCAGTAATTTGTGTAGTGGGTCTTGGTCTGTTCCAGAGGGGCTTCCCACAGGTAATTTCTTTAAAGAACACTATAATGCCTCAGTGGCACTGAAAATAAAATAATTAAATCAGTATATGACTCTCCTATGTTTTGTGCAGGTTGCTAACTGTGTCGAGATTGGCCTGCCCATGCTTATTATACTGGTTATTACCCAGTATTTGAAGCACATCAAATATATTCCCGATGACATACTGGAGAGGTATGGTTTGCTTATTTGCATTGGTATTGCCTGGGCTTTTGCTGCTATCCTCACTGCGGCTGGTGCTTACAACCACGTAAAAGAGGAGACTAAACAGAGTTGCCGCACTGATCATTCCTTCCTTATATCATCTGCTCCTTGGTATGTCCGGATAATTGGGCTCTCTGTTTGCAGATGGAGTCACTACTCCCTTTCATAAGAATCATCCATTTCTGATGCATAACCTGGTGTTTTTTTCCCCCAATCTAGGATTAAAATTCCTTATCCATTTCAGTGGGGTACTCCCATATTCAGAGCGAGCCATGTCTTTGGGATGCTGGGGGCAGCACTTGTTACATCTGCAGAGGTTTAATTGCTATTCTAGAAAATCTCCAATTTAGAATCATTTCAAAGATTTGGATGAATATATCTTTATATCAATCCATTATAAACATTTGACCCGCTTACCCTTTGTGCATGATTTCCATCAACGTGACTAGTTTTTTTATATTGAAACATTTCTCAACTATACTGATTCCATATTTTAAATTTGGTCCTTTGTCTATTCATTTAACTTTTGCTGCAGTCAACTGGAACCTTTTTTGCTGCATCGCGTCTTGCAGGTGCTACACCTCCACCATCACATGTCCTCAACCGAAGTATTGGCCTACAGGTACAGTCATAGACTGACTACAATTCTTCTTTCATCTCTCTCTCTCTCTCTCTCTCTCTCTCTCTCTCTCTCTCTTTCTTATGTATCTATGATTGCTTTAACAGCATATGAAATGAATCTTGATTGGCTTTACCATCTAGAAACTAAAATTAAGGCTTCATCTTCAAATGCAGGGTCTTGGCACGCTTCTTGAAGGGATCTTTGGTTCTGTTGTTGGTACTACTGCATCTGTGTAAGCAATTGGTGCTTTAGCAATCAATATATTAATCTGTTTTGAGTCTTTGTTTTGCTTGGTTCTCAACCTTTCCTCTATATGGTTGGAAAAACAATTCTTGGGTTCTCTAACCCTCAATTATGATGCAATAGGCCACCTAACCAAAAAGTGGGGAAAAAAAGGAGAGGGGGGGGGGGGGGGGGGAGGAGAGAGAGAGGGGGAGAGATGTTGCAGATGATGCAGGCATGCATTTGCAATTGTTTACAAATTAGATTGCCTATAATGGGATTGGTATTTTGGCTTTTAGTTTAGTATGCTCCATGATAAGAAGCTTTGCATCCTGGAATGATTTGACCATTCTACAAACCACTTCAGTGTCCTGTTTGGTGTCAGGATCTGTGCCTGTCTTGTATTTCCAGGTTCTTAGCTCCTTATCACAGATCCAAGCAGTAAGATCATCACACCTTGTAAAATAGCTTCCATACAAGGTTTGTGTCTGTCTATATGTTATATAAGGTGATTGAGTTGAAACTCTTTCTGTGACAGTGGTGATATTGACATTATTGACTGTCGTTTAGGATTAAATCAAACAAGTTCCATCCTTCTTGTACGTAAAAATGCTGCTAGTAGACTGTTTGAAGTAACACTTGGTTTACTCACTTCTTGGGATGATATTGCAGTGAAAATGTTGGACTCCTTGGACTGACTCACATTGGGAGCAGAAGAGTAGTGCAGATTTCAACTTCTTTCATGATCTTCTTCTCCATATTTGGTTTTTTTTTCTACTTCCACCATGAATTGTGGTACTATTTACCCATTAGCCCAGGCTTTATCATGTCATATTTAATTGTGCCACCTTGTTTTTTTCAGGGAAGTTTGGTGCATTGTTTGCATCTATTCCTTTACCAATATTTGCTGCCATATACTGTGTTTTATTTGGCTTTGTTGGTGAGTGATTTTGTTATCTTTGTAGCTAAATCTGTTTTAATCTTGTTGATGCGTTCTTAATGGAAAATTTTACCTTTACTTTATCCACAGCTGCTGTTGGGATCTCATTTATGCAGTTTGCAAACCCTAATTCCTTGAGAAACCACTATGTTTTGGGCCTGTCCCTGTTCCTGGGGATTTCAATACCTCAATATTTTGTCATGAACACTGATATGAATACTGGTCATGGACCAATTAGAACAGGTGGTGGATGGGTAAGTTTTGTATACTATATGCCTCCATGTTTCTCTCTAAATTTCTTTTTGCATATTAATGCTTCCATGTTGTTCATCTCTCTCAATTTTTCTCAGCATCTTATAGAAGGTAAAAGTTTTAGATGAGGCGCAAAAAAGTTTATGGAAAAGTAGATAATAACTGAATCCACGCCCATATTGCGCAAACAGAAAATGCAACTATGTTTAACCAAATGAGCTTTTGGTTTACATAAATCTCATACTAGGGTAAAACAATATTAGCAGAATTGAGACTTTATGATTAAGCTTTGTGGCAATCTATCAATTGTTCTAAATCCTGATTTAAACCTAGCACATTTCATTTAGTCTTGGACGTAATCAATTTTAAGACCCTACATTAATTGAATTTCAATCAAAGGCAATCTAGTTCTTTCTGCCTCTTAACTTCCCTCCATTTGCTGAATTAGTAAACCACGTGTTCTTCTACTTAACTTAGGAAGTTATACCCACTACACTGTTTGTACTGTTCTTTTGCATTGATTATGCACAATTACAAAATGTGTGTACAATTAAAGAGTGTTGGTCTTGACAAAGATTGACCAATGATTCTAGTCTCTTTAATCCCAGCCTTGGCATTGAAGTCTAGTGATATTTCTCTGCATGTAGATTTAATAGGATTACATTGACTTCTCACGATATCTGAAATTCTTTAGTTATTTATCTTCAAATTCCCCTTGTTTGAATGTTTTTTCAAGAATGTTGTCAAATGATTTGTTCTGGTTATGAGACGAGAACAGGATAAGTCCATCTAAAAAAATATATATCCTTCCTAGCCAATACATAAACTCTATTACATGTTTGTCTGATTTTTTTTTTCTTTTCATTTTTATAATTGTTGCAGTTCAACGACATTTTTAACACAATATTCTCATCACCGCCAACTGTGGCAATACTTGTTGGGACACTGCTTGATAACACGCTTGACGCAAAGCATGAAGTTAATAACAGAGGACTTCCATGGTTAATTCCCTTCCATAGGAGGAATGGAGATCATAGAAATGATGAGTTCTACAATTATCCCATGAGGTTAAATGAGTACATCCCCTCCAGATATCGCTGAACTATTAAACCTGTTATTGTATATTAGATATATATTTACTATGAGCAAAATATTGGTTGTGTTTTTTATGCAAAGCAAGGGGTTTTCTAAAAATAGAAGTAACAATGTCACCAAAGGTGAGCTCGTCGAGTACTTACCTAGTTCACTTGACCTCATATCTCCATGTCTGCTTGATATCCCTGCCCAAGTGCTAGCGCGACTACTGACTAGTTTCTCCCAGTAGTCCATGGAATTCTTTGTTCACTTGGTGTGGATGTGTTCCAAACACTTGATCTTTGGTGGGAGTTCCACATTGTTTATTCACTAAAATATTTCCAACAAGAGCGCTTGCGGCCTCAATTTGTTTAACATCCCTTAGGCATTGGTTTCTCAGTTGATTGAAGCTATTATGGTCACATTCAAATAGGATCTATTAATACAAGTGACCTCCTTCCATTTGTTTAAAAATTTTCAAGAAAAAAAAAAATTGTTCTATTTAGAATTTGTATCTGCAGGCATTGGTGGAAAGGGAACCAATGAGATGCAATATGTGCTAAGTAGCAGTGGCGATGCCACGTTCAGTGCAAGCTGTTCCAAGGAACATCCTGAACTGAAAAAAAAAATTATATATAATAATTTAAAATTTTTTATTTGTTTACCCTTAAAAAATGAAATTAAGAACACCTTCAAGCAAAATTAGGAACACCCTCAAATAAAATAAAATAAAATTATTTGTTCTATTTTCAAGCAAAAAAAAAAAAAAAAGAAGCCCAAAAAAAAATTTGAACATCAAAATGAACAGATTACAGATGGTAGCAAACCCACAGATTGGGTCTTCATGGAAAGCAACTACTTGTTTGCTGGATCTATTCTTTAGAGAAGAAAAAGTGAGAAAGGGAGAGAGAGGTAGAGCAAGTGAAGATTGAAGCTGTAAGAGAAATAATTTGTTGCTTTACATTGTGTTTGAAAAACTGGGGCAGACGAAGTGTAGTAGGGACTGAAATGTGAGAAGGAGATGGAGACGAGAAGCATACGTTGAGACTGAAAAGTGAGAAGAATGAGTTGAAGACAGAGGAGCATATGTTGGGAAGAAGAAAAGCTAATTAGAGACTAGAAGAAATTACTATCACTTATCAGATTTAGACTGCTGGGGAAATGTGACAGTGGGAATAAGTTATCTCTTTATTTGTTTTAATTGTTTTCAAATTTAAAAAGCAAGTCTTTTCTTATCATTTGATTAAATTATTTTTAAACTTAAGAAGCCAGGTCTAAGACTTAACCTGAAGGGCTAGTGATGAGTGACATGCTCACTGCTCACTAAGATCTTATATCTAAGGAATTGTGAACTTTAGATATTTTTTTTATATTATTTTGAAGGATTTATTTACATGAAAGTGTTATATAAAAATTTATATATATATATATATAAATTTATATATTACTTTATCACTTTATTAATATTTGCTCCTGTTTTTGGCTTTACCGGTTAGTGTTGGTGAGATATAATTAATTGTCTTTTAATATATTGTGAATTGTGATTGTGAATTTATCTAATTGGTTCTTATGATTAGGGCCATAGGGCTTGTCTGCTAAGTGAGGGTAGATGGGCGCGTGGGGCCAAGGTGGGATATTTGATATGGGGGAAGTAAATCCACATGGGGTGTGTGCTAGTGCAACTAATAAATAATAATTTAATTAACCAATAATTAATTGGAAGAAGCAACTAATAAATAATAATTAATAATTTAATTAACCAATACATTATAAAAGAAAAACAAATTAAATTATGTTAGGTTAAACAATAATTAATAATTTTATAATTAATGAAACAAAAATATAACAAATTATAGTTTATAAAAGACAGACAAATTAATGAAACAACTAAACAACAATAATTAATAATTTCTCTTTTTATTAGATTGTGAAATTTATCCTTCTTAAAGAACACCCTGAGAAAAATTTCTGAAGTCGCCACTAAGTAGAAAAGCAAATGCCACTAAAACCTTCTTGTTCCATCGTTCAAACTCTACAATTTTATATATCCAGATCTGATTCATTAACAGATGCGGATTTAATATATTGTTACTTGTTATATGTGAATTGTGAAATACAGGTACTACTAGTATAATTCTACTTATTTATTATAATTTTGACTTTGATTTTGAAAGAGTAGCAGTATGGATTTGTGGCTCTTGCAAGTTTAGGCTCGGATTCATCCCCATGTATTTATTTCCTATGGCCATGCATAATCTATTTTTGGTCAACACTAAATTTAATGTGCACTGTAATAATTAATGTTCCTTTTTTTTTTTGGTAAACACAATTAATGTTCCTTAACAGTACAGACCTTGTTTCTTTTTTCTTTTCTTTTCTTTTTTTTTTCTTTTTTTGTGTACATTAGTAACACCTTCCCCACTTTCCTTTTCTTTTTTGTTTGGTTGCAGTTTCTCCTTTTGATTGATGTGGAATTTCATGAGCCACCCTAGTTGGGGTTGGAAGAAATAGTTGATTATTGAGCAAAGGCTCAGAAAAAAATTTTAACTAAATTTTAGTTAGAAAAATTATTTTTCCATTTTATCTAGTCAATTTTTCACATTTACCTACATCAAGCTCTTTTTTTATTCATCTTCCAACGGAAATTCAATAGTATCCACATAGACCATATCTTCATCCATGGGAACCCAAGTACTTGGATCAATTTTTTTTTTTCTCTATTCAATTTAAATACCATTTCATTGTTCTGTTTTTTAATCATAGCCTCACACTCCAAATTAAACAATCAAGATCAACTACCCTTTCACTTGCAATAAGTCTAAAGGCAATATAATTCACAACGGATTTCACAATTGTCTAAAGTAGCAAGTTGTTAATGGTACATAATAATAAAGTAGTATTAATAGTGGGTCCATGAGAATCAATAAAAACTGTAAAACCAACCGTTGTGAAATTTGCTGAGAAATACATAACGCACTACTCCAATTGAAAATTGAAAATATGAGATGGCTACACTAATGTGAGTGCTAAACCTACATAAAAATTTACTAAATTTTAGTTAAAAAGAAGAGATGGCTGTACTAATGCAGAGTGCTAAAGGGCTCTAGTATTTTAACAAAAAGGATAAATGTGACAAAAAATAAACAAAGACTACCACCCCATAGTTCATAGACCACAGACTTATCACTCCAAATCATAATCTTGTGGCATCTTTGACCATTTGTGTTGTGATTGACAATAAAAACTAGGATTATAAAAAATAAAAAATAAAAATAAAAATTAATGCTTTGGTCAGACATCTTTCATGATCTATCAACATGTATTAAAAAAAAAAGAAAAAGTTGAGGTGGGGCCAAAGATGTGTGTGTGAACGCATACTAAAAGGTTTTCAAGTTTTTTTTTTTATATATATATTTTTATGAATAAAAGGTTTTCAAGTCACATTGAAGGACTAGAAGTTATCAACAAGGCCAAGAAAGTGAGAAGCTGACTAAAGCAGCTTCTTGGTTCTCTCCTCTTTAATCAACTAAACTCCACTCTTCTGATGACGCATGATACGAATCTCTTGAAGGGTCCCGGAATATATAATAATAATAATAATAATAATAATCTCCAATAACATTCGGTTTTGATTTTGCTATGTAGGTCCCACACGCTTCTTTTACTCGTCGCTCTTTCCGCGTTTTTGCTAATCACATAATGTAAACGCAAATATTACACTGTCCTAATCAGACCAGAAAATCCACATTCTACGCATTCTATATAAGAAAAGGCCAAGAAGACAAAAAACTTTGGGTGAACGAACCTGATAATGCATTGGACCCCACATTGACAAGAGCAATGTTTACCAAAGAGTTAATTTTTTTTTTCAATAAGGCAATCATTTTTCATAATCGACATTAATCACGTTATAATTAAGATGTTATAGGTGATAAGACCCGTTTGGTAAGAGATTTTTAATAATATTGTTTAAATATTGTAAAAATACGTGAGTTAAAAGAATTATGAAAATACGTGCTGTGATGTTTAAATATTAAAAACTATTGTTTAAACAACATTATCAAACACCCTTGATTTCTATGTATGTGCATTTTTTTCTTCTCCCCTGTAAAAAAAAAAAAATGTGTTTCTTTGGGAAAAAAGAAACAGGGTGTACAAAATTTGGCATTTTGAGACTAAAATCATCGAGGCTATGCTTCATGTAATTGTTGCCTTGGTTGGTACTTTATAGGCAGTAAAAATGAGATACGCAACTACCACACGGTTTTATGCCAAAAAGAGAAGACTTCCATAGCAATTGATGGGGTCTATAAACTACTTATGACATATGGCCCCGTTGATTTGTTTTCCACGGCATTAAGCCAGAGACTTTTTGTTTTGGTGTTTCATTGAGATATAAGTTTTGAGTTTTTGGTCGGTTGGATATCCCTTATCCCCTACTTCAGCTGTTCAAAGGGCTCATCCAATCAATGACTGAGTAGTGGCTTGCTGCCTACCAAACACATTTGTATCTCATTACAGAGGCTATAACCCCAGAAGAGAGAGATAATCTACCACTAATTCATTTACATCTTTTCACATTATTTCCAAAAATTATGTACATCGAAAAATACTAATACTAATAGTCACAGATGCCAAGAGCCTTGCAACTTAGCCTCCCTTTTAGGAAGAACGAAACATTCCCCCCAACCTTGTTGATTAAAAAAAAAAAAAAAGCATACACTATGTTCATTCATTTATCCAGTCCATATCAAAGCATTTCTCAGTAACCTGAATATGAAGATCTGGCATAGCCTTCTCCATATCTCTCCACAGCCAAGAAACCTCTTCATCGCAAACAACACGACGCAATGACTGTAATGAAGAAGCAGACCTTGGAAGATTCCTTATCTGTGAACACTCACTCATATCAATCTTCTCCAGACTCCCTAATTTACCTAGGCTTTCAGGAAGACATGCCAAATTAACACATTGAGCAATGTCAAGATACTTCAACTGAGCTAGCTCACATATTCCAGGAGAAAGTATCTTCAAAGTTGGGCAAGCATATAACCTCAGGATTTGTAGGCTTTTCAGTTTGCCCAAGTCAGCAGGCAGCCGGTATAAGCTATGGCAATTGGTGATACTTAGACTCTCGAGTGAGTACATCCCACAGATGGTAGAAGGCAACTCAAATAAATCGTCACAGTGATCAATTGTGAGTTCTGAGAGGGAAGGGAAGAGCTGGGGTAGCTCTACTGACTGACCAAGGATGTTTTTTACCTTGCATAGAACAAGGGAAATTTTGCTCAACTTTTTCAGGATGGAAGCTTTAGATATAGGAGGGATGGTAACTTTCTCAAGCCAGAGGCTCCTCAAGTTGGGTAAATTAGTAAAAATAGAATGGTTCTTAAGGACTGCATTGGATGAACCATGATTGATAACTATTAGTGCCCTCAGCCTTGGCATGTTATCAATGAAGTGAGGCAAGAAGTACTCGGTTGAGGAAAAGTTCAGGATAAGCACTTCAGCCTTTGGAAAATCCAATTGGAACCAGTCCATCTCATTCATTTCCCCTATATTATTAAATCATATTGAAAGTGAGCACAAAAAAGACTATAACAAAACAACAAAATTGAGATGCATGCTCCTTTTATACTCTAATTCCTGTTTGGATAAGCTACCAAACAAGTCTAATTTTTTTCACCAGAAAGAAAGGCAATTTAAAAGGAGTGATGATAATACCTGTATGAATTGAAACGACCTGGGCATTAAACGGCTGATCTGAATTCCTCCCCCAGTCTTTTGGAAGTTCTTTCTCTCTTCTTGGCATAAGCAATCGTGGGCGTTCATTTATGAGTCCCTGATTGCTTAAATGAAGAGCAAGGTCTCTCAACACATCATGTTGAGTAACAAAGATCTCAAAGCAACTGCTATACACGTCTCCAGTTCTGCCAGATTAATAATACAGTAAAGGATTTAGAATGCATATCACTGCTAAAACAAGAGCAGCCTATGTTCATGACAACTAAAGTAAGCCCAAACCAACATACCTCTCGTCCTTTACCAGGGTGAGGAGATTCTTCTCTGAAAGTTCAACAAGAATCGCAAAAGCTTCTTCTCCATCCATATCGTGTAGCTCAACCCACATATTGATAAGGATCTCAAGAGGAATCTTCCTGTCTTCGGGGAAGGCCCCCAAATCCAAGAAACATTCCCTGACCTTTTTGCTCAAGAATTTAACACTTACTGCCATTCTTTCAAGCAGCTTATTTTCATGGGGCTCAGATACAGGCTCACCTCGAGACAACCTGCTCTTTGCACTTAGCCAAAACATTTCAGATTGATCCCTTAACGAAGCTCCTATCACTTTTAGTGCCAAAGGAAGCCCCTTGCACTCACTCACAACCTATTGAATGCAAATTTAATGCGCATCAGCAAGAAACAAGTAACCAATTACAATTCTGAAAAATTACACAACCCCATTTGCTACACAAGCACAGAGGTCAAATAATACTACCTGCTTGACAAGATTCTCATTAGAACCAAGAGGCATGGACTTTTCTCCAAAACAAGAGTGGCAGAACAAAGACAGTGCTTCATTCGCCGTCAATAATTCTACTTCATAAGTAGCCTTGATAACAGAAGGAAATTTGAACCGAGAAACCACAAGGATTTTGCAGCCTGGAAATATAAGCTTTTCAAGCACTGGGAGTGACCACACGTCATCCAGTACCACCAGGGTTCGGGCACCAATTCTCCACTCATACTGGAGATTATATTGTGGAATCATATAATTGCAGTCCAAATTCTCGTTCCCCATAATGTATCCCCAAATCTTAGCCCTCAAATGATCCAAATTTGGAGACTGTGATACTGTCAGGAACAGAATCCTGTCACAGAAGTAACCTGCACAAAGTGATAAAAAGAGTCCATTGGAACCAAACCTTCACACTGGCTGTACAATTTTGAGCATATAAAACATAATAAACAACCTTACATAGTACTTTCCTAAGACAATCTTATTTTCCAAACTAGAAAATCCTTCTTCCAATATCCGCTATAATACAATACTCATTAACCATGAGGAGTACACAACAACAATCAAAGCATTATTCCCAAAATTTTATGATCGGTTATGAATTCTCAACAGACTAGTTAGGATCGGCTCTTAAGTTATAAAATCTCCGCTCATCTCAAAAGGTAGTAACTTGCAACGAAACATTTATCTAAATCAGATACAAAAGTGGTATTTGGCTCAATTTGCTGGAAAACTAAAAATTGAAACTTTTAAGCAAATAAATCAAAACCCAGATACCAAAATTATAAAACAATTAAGAACCAAAAATAACAATGATAAAGTCTTATTCTTTTAAGATTTACAGTACTCACTTCGAACAAGATCATCTTTGCAAAACTCTCTAGCCAAGGTGGTTTTACCAGACCCACCAATCCCACAAATAGAAACAACCCGAAACTCATCTCTCTCAGTCAACACCATCTCCTTCACTCTCTTCTTTCCCAACTCTAACCCGACACCAAAACTCACAAAACCACTGTCAGCACCCCACCTCTCCTCCTCTTCCTCCACTCTCTTCATAGCCTCCTCTATCACCCACCCTCCAGCACCACCACCTCCCATTCTCATAGCTCCAAGCCTCTGCTCGATCCGCCGAGAAGACCCTTCAAGTTTGTCGAACCTCTCAGCCGTATCGGCTCTCAAGTGGTGCACATCAGCAAGCACATGCATCGGAGCCATAGTTTTCATGAAACCCGAAACTTTCTTTTCAATCTGATCCATTTTTCTTGAAAGTTGCAAGTTCCTGTAGACGTTCCAGCGAGGCGAAGCTAAGACCTTGTGGGTGACATCGATGCCTTCTTCCAGAGTCTTGTAGAGATTGTTGAGTTGGGTTTGGCGATAAGGTGTGAGCTCGACTCCAGCCATCTTGATTTCGTAGACCATGGCCCCGAGTTGCTCGAGCGTGGAGCTTAGTTGCTCGGCACTGGACTTGCAGATACATGACTTGCGTGCTATGTTGAACAGCATTTTCAGTAGCTCCGTCGTGATCTCACCGGCGAATAGGTCTACAACACCACCCATGGTTGCGGGTGAGGAATGGTCTGAGAGAGAAAATTGTAGCGGGTGGAAGTTTGTGTTTTATAGTACCAAGTGCCAACAACCGAAGTGTATTCTCGAAAACCTTATTTCACAGTTGGCATCACCCACTCCATTTTAAAATCGTGTTTTTAATAAGGATCAAGGATGTGTGACTGTAGTTACTATAAAAAATAATAATAATATAAAAAAGTGTAGAATATAGTTTTTCTTTTTCTTTTTTAATATGAGAGACGGGGCGGGGGATTTTAACTCAACGGTTTTGACCATTAGAAAATGTTAATTGAATTACAAGATTCATGACACTTTTTTTTTTATAATTATTAGTGCGCAATAAGAGAGATGTTGTCAAGGGGCCTTGCAGCTCATCTAGATTTCTACATGTTTCTAACAAAATAGTTTAAAATTAAAGTAAAAATGATGTTCACGATGGTTTTATATGAAAAGGAAAAAATTATCATTTCCATTTCAAGCCCCATAAAAAGAAACTTAAAATGAATACCAAACTAAATGGAGATGATTTTATTCCATGAAAGTGATATTACTTTATTGAGTCTACCATGTTAGATATTATGCAATCTCAAATATTATGAAAAATAGTAGTGATTATCCGTAGGTTTTTTACATGATATTTTTATTATTATTATTATGATGGTTGATTTTGACCTAAAATTAATAGAAAGCGATAAATCGGATATAAATGAAAAGTAGTTACATAAATGGTGTTGATCGCCAAAGGTCAAAGTGTCACTTTGAAATATTTAAATTTACTTACCTACTAGTATTTTTTTTTTTTTTTTTGAAAGGAACGACATTCATTTAATTATAATAAAATCAAATCCTGGTACAATGCTTCCATAGCCGGTGGGGGAGAGTCCTCCAACCAGAACAAATCATAATCTAAATTTCTAGCATGTTGAGCTAAAGCATGTGCTACTTTATTGCTTCCCCTCCTAATCTTACTAGTTGTAGCCCACTGTAACCCAGACATCAAATGGCGAATATCATCCACCACGTTACCAAGAAAGGAATAGTTAGCCACATCTGAGGAAATTGCATACATAACATTTGAATTATCTCCCTCTATCACTAGTCGAGTAAAACCAGCATCCACAGCAAATTCAATTGATCGCCGACACGCAAGAAGTTCAGCTTCTTCACTTGTATCTACCTTTGGCCCAATAGCAGACATGCCAGCCATGACCTCACCCTTATCATTCCTAATTATAGCACCTATACCGGATTTCTCCAGCCCTGAAAAAATTGCTGCATCAAAATTTAACTTGTATTCCATAACCGGAGGTGGTTGCCATGAATCACCAATTAATTGCTCCTGCGGACTACTATCTAGAGACACTTGTGAATGTTTAAATTCCTCTAGAAACTCCTCTGCCCTCTTATTTAGGCTGGTCGGATGCTTTAGCTGACCTCCATACAAGAGGCAATTGCGCTGATTCCAAATCTGCCAACACTGAACCCAAAACAGCTCCACCTCTTCAGTTGAAAGCCGATCCACCAAATACTCCATGAGCTGCATAAAATCGTTGAATTCAGAGACACCCTTTTGTAGTTTTGAGATGCTACTTGCCCATACATCCTGCACCGCTGCACAGCCCCATAGAGCATGGAATACTGACTCCGCCTCCCTAGTGCAGATATGGCATTTATCATCAGTGATAATTTTTCTCTTCACCAGATTACACTTTGTTGCTAAAATATCATTACATGCCCGCCACCCAAAAATTTTAATTTTGTTTGGAGTACAAAGCTTCCACAAGACCGGCCAGATAAATTGTCCAACACAACCCCCAGAATATTCAGCCCGAGACCCATTACCTACTAGTATTTGACTCTAAAAATAAATGGAATAAAAGAATAAGTGTGCTTGGGGTAAAAAAAAAAATGAAGTTTTAAAAAATATACATAAATTGTCTTAAAAATTAAGTTAATTTATAAGCTTAAACAAACGACTTCAAGATAATCCAACCAGACATATGGAATGTTTAAAACACATGCTTATTGGATGTTAAGAAATTAGAGTTACAAAAACTTGCTTAATGAGTTATAGATATGAATTGGTTTCAATTAGTTAAATTTATTGTCATCAAATAAGAAATATGTTATTTTTAAGACTTAAGATACCTTAGTAAGTTGTGAAAAATACTTCACTTTATGGGACCTGAATATAAATATTCATTGTGAGAAACTAGGAATTCTGAACTATACAGTGTTTTTTACTCATCATTTTTATCGTTATAATTTTGTATTTCGTTTGTTCAATTGTTGATATATTGAGGTTTTAGTAAATGATTGGGATTCACCGAAAATTGGATAGCATTGACGGAAATAGTATAAACTCAGATTGTCGAAATCTGATATCACTGCATTGATTCAAATTTTATTTTTTTATTTTTATTTAAAAGCCATGTTAATCATCATGTAGATAAATGCAAAACATTTTCATAAAGGGTAATTAATTATAAATTTACATTGTACTATCAATGTAAATTTTGCATTGCTAGTACAACGTAACTTAAAAATTTTTCTTCGTAATAAATAAATATGTATATATATATATATATATATATATATATCTATAAGGACACAATTTGCTCTCAAAGCCCAAATGGATGGTCAATGGCCCAAAGAGCTCAAAACAATGAATTTGTGAGAGAGTGGGCTTAAAACCGAACTGTCACTGAATTAGGTGAATAGTGATTACAATAGGTTAGTTATTACTGGGAAGAATAAAACAAACAGTTTTGAACAAGAAAAATTCTCCTCGGTCAAGTCCAAGAAAGGTCTGTTCTTATATATTTCTCTTAGACTTATACAAAAATTACAGTTTTTGGGTATACAATGATTTTTCTATAGTTTTTCTGATGATTCCTTCTATAATGGGGTTCCTCTCTTTTATATTCCCTCCCCTTCTTTCATCTCACCCCTCTACGTGTAGGTCAGATTGCTAATCTTCTTGATACTTGTCCCATTAACACCTTCCTGAAGTTTTTGGGGATAATTGTAAGACTATTTATTGTTCAGGTATCACTTCCACATTAATGTGGCAAAGGGATTAGATGCAGAGCATTTAATGCGATGGTAGCAACTTTCTTCTCAGATATTTCTTAACTCTCTTTTGTCTTATTCTTCTCTGATGTTTATCCTTTCAAGCACGATTGCCTGTGGCCTTGTTTTTTATGGATAGTCGGACCTTTGACCTCCCCTCTGCTTAGCTGAAGAGGTATTTTTTCTCGGACAACGTCTCCTGTTCACTGTCTCCTATTCATTGTGACCAAACTTCTTCCACGGCTCATTAATCTGTATGTCTTCGCCAGTACTTATCTGTTCTTGGGCAATTTGATATCCTCGGGCACGGTCTACGGCCCCATACCTATATCTGGACCCTTCATCCCTACAATATCCTTTTTATGATGGTTTCACAGTTCGATTAACGCAATTCTATTACTAGATGTCTGTTTTTCTTCCTCACAATTAGCTTGTATTTCTTTTTAATAATAATTAGCTTTGTATTCTCAATGAGCTTGTTAAATTTTTTTTTTCAGTTAAACAGAATTTGTTAATTTTAATTAGAAATGAATTAATGAGACCGACAAGTCTCAATTTGGGAGTCATATCTTTTTCTTTTCTTTTTTAGGAGTTTGGAGTCATATCTTGTTTGAGTAAATGTGGTTTTCTCTTTTTTGAACTTACCATGTATAGTAAATGTGTTGTATGGAGCATTAACGAGTTCACTATCGACTAAATGCTTGTCTCATTCACACAAGCATTTACTATACATGGTAAGTTCAAAAAAGAGATGAAAGAAGGGGTGATTAGTAATCAATAGTAATCACTTTGACCAGTAACGCAAGTTCCAAATAGTAATCAATAGTAATCACTTTGTACTGGTCAACCTTTTACAGCGGTGATTAGTAATCACTTTGTACTAAACTTTCTAAGCATAAAAGTCCGTACCATTAACACAATTTTACAGAGTCTAAGAAAAAAGGACAAGTTTTCTTATGAAATCAATAGATTCACAGAAACCTCAAGCAAGATCGATAATGAATTTAAATATAATATTGCATTGATTAGCGTAATGGAATTCATTAGGAATTCTCAACACGCTTCTGCCCAATTTGTTTGCTTGCTTTGTTCACAAACCAAATTTAAGTTCTCTATCTAGAGCAGCCAAAAAAGAAGAAGAAAATCATCATGCTGAAGTTGAGAAAGTCCCGTTTTTTGTTTTTATTTTGAAAGGTGTCTTAAATTGATTTAAAAATGACAAAAACTAAGTTTCATTTGCTAACTAAAGTACTTCAACTTTTCATGATTTATAAATATGTAATTTATTTTAATGGTTTTTGAATAACAAAAATTTTATTCGGTTTCTAAATATCAGCCTACAAATGCAAGACGTGGCTAAGATAGCAATGTTAATAACTCAGGTAATAAAGTTGTGATTAGAACATCATTTTTATATGAATTCATCAATTGACACAACTTTTATTATGTATCATTCACAACAACCACAAATCTTAGTTCCAAAGTTTTAGGAATAATTATAGATACTCAATAGACTAGTTAGTATTGACCACATATATTCTTTTTAACCATTTTATTATATTCAAACTCATACTCTTAAGGGTGTTTTTTTACTTGATATGTCCTTACTACTTTTATTAATGTTATTTATGGTCCTCCCCTTATGACCCTCTTTTGTTCTCTCAACTGGAATTAACTCATTATTTTTCACAGTTGCATTAATTGTTTTCCTTTAAATGATCAAACCATTTGAAGTGACTTTTTATACTTATTATTTCTCACAGTTGCATTAATTATTTTCATTTAAATGATCAAACCATTTGAAGTAACTTTTTATCATCTAATCCTCAACGGTCGGGATCAATCCTATTTTCAAGCAAATTTTCTTCATTTCAAAGTCTATCGATCTTTGTATTCTCACTTATCTATCTTAACATTCTTATAACAAATCATGTTAATAGCTTGGAAAATGAGAAAAATTAAGTAACATTTGGTGTTGTATTCTAAGTTTTTCAATTAAATTCAATTTTGTAATTACATTAACCAATAAATCACATAATTATATTATATTATATTATACATAAAAAAGAAGAAGAAGATAATACTAATTATTGGATAAGAGATAATCCCTTTTTTTGTATTAATAATACAATTATAAAAAATTCCTAAAAAAACTAGACCTAAATTTGATATGTATGACCAAGTGTGAAATCTTTTGTGTATAGGTCCATTTCTTAAAATCTGACAAATGAAATGAAAGGACAAAAGTTATCTATTATTAAAAACAAAACAATTGACCGACCGAAGAAGATAAGTGAAGGAAAAAGATGCAAAGTAACTGTATGGATTGGATATTGACTACTGTTTTAATAAGTGGAGGAGACAACGTTGCACACTTGCACCCCACGAATACAATGCACTCTCGTTGACGAGCGAAATGACCACCATACCCCTCGTCAACTAGAAATAATTATTTTATTACTTCATTTACAATGAAGAGAGAGAGAGAGAGAGAGCTCTCAGTCAAAGCTTTGAAAGTCATACATGGGGTAGTGCTTTTGAATCAAACAGGCTAGTGTTAATCTCACTCTAAAAGATGGGGAAGATGAACAAGGTTAAACGTTTCTTTTAGGTCAGTAGAAACTAGATCCAAGTTTGGGATCCATGAATCATTACCACTTATTACTAATGGGAGAGAAAGGAAGAAAGATTGTTTTATAAGCGTATGCTCGTTTTGGATGCATTTACAAGTCAGTTTATTACTTATTTTTTATGTTATTTATGAATTTTATACGAGTCAAATACTTATTTTATTTAACTATTAAAAAGTTAGATAAACAATTTTCAAACAGCCGAACACGAAATAATTATCACTTTTAACGTTACATGCTGGGAGAGGGGTGCTAATTATTATTGCATCTAAATTCTAACCAATGTAATATAGCTAATTCAGCAATTACAAAAATCATAGAATTTCTTTGGGAAAGTTTACTGGCCAAATTGTTCTAACATCTAAGCTCAGTTATATCATATTGACTAATTGTTAGTTAACTACCATAACAATGCGATAGGCCTCTTCAGTCATATAAAGCAATCAATCGGGTTCCAATATATTAGCCAGTCAAAAAGAGGTTTATGCAGAATATATATACATTGACCTCAAAGTTTTCTTTGTAGTTGGCTGTCCATGTGATCTCTCTTAAAATCGATGAAGAATCTGATTAAACAAGAGAATATGTGGATTTTTTTATAAATGTTTTATTTTTATGAAAAAGAGACTTAGTCATGGTTTCGTATGTATTGAACTCATTGAAGTATTCTAGAACACAATAGGATTAGGAATTGACATCACTCGTTGATTTCTTGCATAGGGTTCCAAATGCACAGTGTGGACTCGGTAACATTGGACCAGAGTCTATGAGATCAAATATTGAAAATTATAAGCTTTTTGTTTGTTTGGTCGCAAAAATTATTTTTTACAACATGCTCACAAAGCCAAAACGAGTTATTAATTGAGCCTCATCACATCTAAACTACCATTTACCAAGTCAATAATAGGGTTGGGTTGTTTAACAATAAACATTAAAAAAAAAAAAAAAACCAATATGAAAGTTCTTGCCAAGCTGAGTTACAAATTATACACAAATAGCTTGCTTCTTCTTTTCTCTTTTTTTTTTTTTTTTTCCTTTTTTTCAGCTCATTCGCATAAGTTTGTGCAATAAATTTTTGTTTGTTTTAGCATAAAAATGGATTTTTTTCTATTTTACGCAACAAATACTCATATCAGATTATCTATTTTATACTCTATTTAATTAAAATATTTAAAAAAATTATTTTTTAATTGTTTCTCTAATTCTTTCACCCTTGAGACATGTAAAGAACAAAATAGGATGATTTTGGGGCTTGAATATATTAAATTGAACACTTTTTTCTATTTTGCAATGTCTTATGCAAATAGTCAAAGAGAAATGCATGGTGATTCTCATTTGTGTAACTGCAACTATCACTCTATCAGAGCATCCACAGCAATGGATCTAAAATTTTAGTTATTTGGCACCTTCAAAAATCACTTTATTTATTTTACATCTTCACACCCCACAACAATGCATCTATATTTTTAACTATTTGATTAAAATAATACAAAAAACTCATTACAATAATAATAAAACTTTTACAGCAAACTTCAGCACAACCATCACCACCACCACAACACAACCATCACCACCACCACAACAAACTTCAGCAGTTCACAACAAAAAAAAAAACCCCCGATGAAGATCGGTGAGATGGAGGACGGCAATGGGTCGGCTACCATCAGCCACAACCACCACCACCACCACCACCACTAGTCCAAAGCAGGAAAAAAAAAAAAAACCAACGAAACCCAGAGAGGTGGGACGGCAAAGAAGATCGGCGAGGTGGGATGGCGATGAAGATCGGCGATGAGATGGAGGTCTGGGCGATGAAGATCGGCGATGAGATGGAGGACTGGGCAATGAAGATGGGCGATGGATGAGATCGGCGATTGAGAGTGGTGTGAGATGAGATCGGCGATGAGGGAGAGAAAAAAAAAAAAAAATAGAGAAGGAAGAAGAAGAAGAAGAGAAGCCGGAGAGAGAGAGAGAGAACGAAAGATAGAGAGAAACTAGTTTTTAAATAAAAGAGGAGAGAAAAAGTTAATAAATTTTTTTTTTTTTTTTAGCTTTGATGAACAGTACACATCTATAGATAGATATGCACTGTTCATGTGGAGCTAAAAAATAAGAATATAGCTCCACTGCTGAAGCTATATTTTTGTGTTTGAGGAGCTATATTGCTATATTGTTATAAAGATAATTGTTGTCAGAACAAGAAACTTTGCACCCTCAGCAAAAAAGAATCTATTCTTAATTTCATAGAACAGATTGAGGATCCTATCATCAAAACCCAGAAGTTTGCCCAGTTCAACAAAACCAGGTCTAAAACTAAGGACAGAACCCTTAGACAAAATTTAGACATATCCAAAGTCCAAAAAGGAATCCTTATCAATCCTAAATACCATGGAACTAGTCCCGGGTATTTAACCATCATCCCTTCAAAAAAGAAACAGGCAAAGAATCCTACTCCCAGTTCTCAACCAGTTCACAATTCTCATTTTACATTCATATTGCATAAAAGTATTTCCAGCATTGTAAAAAATCTTTTTACAAACAAATATGTAATAGAAAACCATTTTGTTTTCCCAGAAAAACCAAAACAGGAAAAAACCCGAAGTCCCACTAGTCCGTGGAAGATGGTAGAAAACAAAGGCAAAGGAAAAGCTCCTATTCAGGACTATTCCCAATTCCAATTTACAAGGTTCCCAGAACAACCTTGTGATTATGAAATGCATGAAGGCGCTTCTTCAAACCCAGAAGCAGTATCCCTTCAGGAATATGCCACAGTGGCTCATTCCAGTGGAAACACAATCATTACTCTCCAAGAAACCCCCACACCCATACACTCCAGTGGAAATCCAGTAAATGATGTCCTGAGATTCACCTTAGAAGAGAATTTAGCCAAAGATTCATACGGTATAAATTCTAATTTCCCATATCCCACCAAAACTATCCTAGACCTTCTCCAGTCAGCCTTTATTTTAGATAATGATAATCTTTTCCAAAGAACCATCAAGACCATGAAAAACCACATAGGAAACCTTGAGGCAAGAAATGATCATCTCACCAGTCTTCTCTCTGGCAAAGAGAAAATCCGTTCAAAGGATAAGACTGTTCTTATGGGCACATGTTTTGCTAGGCTAAGTCTTAAGGCCCAAGCCTCAGTAAGAAGTGCATTTGCCAACTTACCCGGAGAACTACAAGTTCGTATTCTCGGGAGTAAGGCTATGTCCGAATCACTTGACCTATGGTTCAGACATTTCAGAGTTTTGGTCACTACCAGATACTATAATTCTGATAGTCCAGGTCCTGATCACACTGCTTTCCTGAATTATGAAGCTGAAAATGCAATGTCAACATCCAGGTGGGAAGCATATTTTGGTAGTAGTCTCAGAGTCTATGAAAGGGCAAAACACCCCTTTCCAGGATTATTAATTAACTACAATGATCTCTTCGAAGATGAGGAAGAGGATAACCAGATGAATCCTCATTGGCTTTCACAAATGTTCGAATATGGTTTTGTGAGGTTCATGAAATTAACCAGTCACAACCAGATCAGCCAGCTTCCTGCAATCATCAAAGATACAGTCGCTAGGGTTTCTAACCCTTATGTTAACATCAGGTGTTGGAGCACTCTTCCAGATTGGGAATTAAATGAATGGGCAACCGTGCAGCCCTCACATCATCTCGTTCTCATCAATGGATACTCCTACCAAGGACCCTGGTTACAAGGCAATACATTGCTTTCCTACAGAAATCCAAAGGCTCTATCTAACTGCTGGAGAAGCTTTTTCAGCAATGAAATCATTAAAGTTACCAGTGAACTTTGGAAAAATTACCATTTTGTTGGTAATACAGGAAGGATTTCAATCTTCTCAGTAAGGCCCTATTTCGAGTCCATTCCTAGGGTACCATGGACCACCGGTTATGATGACCCTAGACAATTCATGACTCCAGGGATAAATCCAGCCTATGAAGTGTTAATATACTGTGGTCTTTGTGAAAAGTTCACCACCTTTCATGAACATCCTTGCAATGACGATCCCCCATGGGAATCTCAAGATGGTGATGAAGACTACACATTTGATTGGTAAATTCTGGATAGCACCAGTCACTATTCAGAAGAGACTCAGAAAAACAACTTCAGACAAGTTACTATTCATCTACAGTACCAGTCACTATTGATGAACAGTAACCAGCACTCAGCCGACGCTACAGACAAGAGACAGAACACTATTCATGAACAGTACCCGACAGAATCATCTAGAGTTACTATTTGCTTTCGGTGGAAAAGGTTTTCACCTCAGTAAAAGCATTTTACTCTCCGGATTTTCAGCATTCAGTCAAGGAATCCAAGGCTCCCAGCCTCCTATAAGTACCAGCTCCCATTCCAGTTGAAGGCAGACTCCAAAAATTGCAAGAACCAATTTTAGGATACCCTCCCTTCTTTAGAAAAGATTATATCCCAGTTAGTTTTCTCAGTTTACATTTGTATTACTTCAGTCAGTTTTACACTTGTAACCCAGCCTTCCGCTCAGTTGTAACTTGCTTCCCTTTTGTACTCCTTATTTATTCCCTAAACTTGTTCTATGGTCCTAACATGGAAGTCTGTCTTGAATGAATTCAAGTTCCAGGTAGAAGACTTGTAGAACTCTTTAATGGGTACCTTGGGGAGGTTCCAATCTCCTAACTTAAGGTCTAGGTCTGACACTTCATATTCTTCACTATTAATAATTCCAGACTGTTGCGGAATTTCTGGGAGTGATGTAGATCTACTGGCTAAACTGGAGGTTGAGTTACTTCTAAACAATTTACTCAACATCTTGGCTATCTGTAAGATTTAACACAATTAAATCCTAATTTTCTCTATCTCCAAAACTGAATTTAACCATTAACATGATCTAAGGATATATTTGGGTGGACTGCCCTCACTGTCTCACGTATGCTACCAAAAGGGGAGCAAGTTACAACTGAGCGGAAAGCTGGGTTACAAATGTAAAACTGACTGATGTAATACAAATGTAAACTGAGAAAACTAACTGGGATACAATCTTTTCTAAAGAAGGGAGGGTATCCTAAAATTGGTTCTTGCAATTTTTGGAGTCTGCCTTCAACTGGAATGGGAGCTGGTACTTATAGGAGGCTGGGAGCCTTGGATTCCTTGACTGAATGCTGAAAATCCGGAGAGTAAAATGCTTTTACTGAGGTGAAAACATTTTCCACCGAAAGCAAATAGTAACTCTGAATGATTCTGTCGGGTACTGTTCATGAATAGTGACTTTTACTGTTCATGAATAGTGTTCTGTCCCTTTTCTGTATGTCGGCTGAGTGCTGGTTACTGTTCATCGGCTGAATGCTGGTTACTGTAGATGAATAGTAACTTGTCTTGGAGTTGCTTTTCTGAATAGTGACAGGTGCTATCCAGAATCTTCTTTAAAGGCTGTCTTGCCTGTAAGCATAATATATAACAATATAGCAATATAGCTCATTTGCTGTGAGTGCTCTTATAACTTTAACTTTGATTTCATTTTCTTATGTGGACCTATAGTGGTGATTGGTAGACAGACACTTCTCAGATGATAATAAACCCAATAATTAACCGCCAACAGACATATTTTTGAAGATTTCATGGGCGCATAAACCAATATCATAAATAAATTTATATGCAATTCAACACAAAATGAAAACTAGGAAAATTCTTTGTTCTTTCTCTTTTTATTATAATCTCTTTTTATCTGTTTTGTTTTGTATGGAGATAACATTAGGTGTCGTGCGGAAGCACAAAAGTGTAAAAGGCGATAGCACTTTCAATCATAAGAGCACTTGCAAGTTGGAGATGACAAGGCTCCTAAGAGTGATTGGTCATTGATTAATGATTAGCGTTTTGCGATACATTTAAAGTTGTTGTCATGTCTGTAGATTAGTTCATTTTGAAGTCCCACCTCCTTTCCTAACAAAAACAAATCTGGAGACAAGGATATTCTAAGAATAATTACAACAAGCAACAGCCAATACACACAGTCAAATTATGACGAACAATGCGTTGGGCACAACTTTTTACAAATCTTTTTTACTACTTGGACCCACTGTGATTTATGCATATGAAAAGTGGAACGTGGAATAAGTGGTAGTTCTATGTAAAGGTAATAAAGAAATGTGTATTACCCACGTTCACTACACACATAGTACACACTCAATTGTCTAAACTAAAATCGTAACTTTTAACTTGGAAATGGTGATTTCTCTTTCACTTTAGTATATAGTACGGTCAAAATTAGAAATTAACACCATTTGTTAAACAATATAATTAGTAGCTACTGTTTTTAAACTATATTTTTTACTAACATCTCGAGTCTTTAAAATTCAATTTAGGCCTATAAATCGAGTCTCAAAAACTTGATTTTCATAGTCTGATCATGTCTGATGTGGCATTTTTTCCACGTATCGTCTATCTGAAAATTGAGTCTCTAAGACTCGATTTATAAGGCAACTATTTAAAAATCAAGTAAAATGTTTTACAAATCAAGTCCTTTCTCACTGCTCTCTCTTTTCTTTCCTTTTCACAATTCTCCCCCTCTCCTCTCTCACCTGATCTGCAATCCATTTTTTTTTTTAAATCTGGGTTTGCAAACTGCATGTAGGTGGTGGTGGTGATGGATCCAGGCAGTAGTGGTTGCTGATCGGTGGTTTTGATGGGTGGGTGGCTGTGGGTTTTGATGGTTCCTGATCGGTGGGGGTGATGGGTGGGTTTTGATTTTGGGTAGGTGGGTTGGGAGTGGTAGACGGAGTGGTGGCTGGTTCATTTTTGGGTTTGCCACCGTGGGCCTACGTTTTGCTCATCGTAGATTTGCCACTGTAGATTTGGGTTTTGCTCGCTGTGGATCTGGGCTTGCTCGCTGTGGATCTGGGCTTGCTCGCCTTGGTTTTTTTTTTTTTTTTTTTGTGGTGGGTTTTGCTTAGTCATGATCTTCTACAAACACCATGGTGGTGGGTGGATTTTGATGTGGGATAAGCAAAATGTGGGTTTTGGTGGTTGTTGATGTTTGAGGTAAATGGTGATGGTGAGAGAGCTGAACATGTGTGTATAAAGGTTTCGTTGTGCTGGGATTGTTGTGTTGATTTCTTAAATTTTTTTTTTGGGTATTTCTGGGAATGGCTTGTAAGGAGAGACTTAGACTTAAATTTTTTTTGGCTTATAAATCAAGTCTTAGAGACTCGATTTCCAGATGGACGCCATATGGAAAATACGCCAAATCTGAACACTGAAATCAAGCCTTTAAGACTCGATTTATAAGCTCAAAATCGAGTCTTTTAAACTCGAGAAGTTAGTAAAAAATATAGTTTTGTAACAATACTTACTAATTATATTGTTTGAAAAACCGTGTTAATTCCCAATTTTGGCCCATAGTACACACACTCAATTGTTTAAACTAAAATTGTGACTTTTAACTTGGAAATTGTGACTTCTCTTAAAATGATGACTTCTATGCAAAAAATGGAAATTGCTCAGAGTAATGTTATTCCAATCCACAATTTTTCATCTCAACAAGTTGAAAAAAAGTTGTCTATAGAATTGCTTGCCCATAATTTGACAGTGAGTGTTTGTTGCTTGTGGAAATTATTCTTAGAATATCTCGTTTTCAAAGTTGTTTTAGTCCTTGGGAGTGTCCCACACTCGCACATCCCCCTGTTTGTGTAGTCTGGAATATTTGATTTGCTAGCACAAAAACAAATATAGACCGAAGAAAAAGAGGCTATTCAAGGAATACACTGTTGGTCGAACTGGCAAAATTCTATCTATTTGAATGCCTCGAATTCTAATATATGGTTGGGTTACATCAACATGAGTCACACGACATTATCTTCCTAAAAATCCTAGTGCTGATAACAAAATGTAAGAGAGTCATCAGTCAAAGCTTGGAGTCCACACAAAAAAGCTTATTATGTTTTTGAAACAAACAATTATGAATCCCAATATTAAGATCATTGCAGAGCTTAGAGATAGATGAACGAGGCCAAAATATTCTATTAGCTCCATAGTCCATACAACAAAGTAGATCATATTTACCAGCCATGCCCATTACAAAGTATGGATTAAAAAGGAAAAAAGGATTTCTTCTAACTCCATAGAATACTCAGGCAAGGCGGGCTCCCCTCCAGTCCAAAATTCTCCTGTTTTTTCCCGTTTTAATCCTGATGCCAGACACATGGCAAATGAAAAATCTAACGGTGAAAAAAAAAGCCACCTTGAAACGTAATTTATTGCTTTGTTCAAACGCCTTTCAGCTACCTCCCTTGCAAACCCCCAGCCCGTACATCACTGCCCTTGGTAGCATATGGCAAGAAGCCATCGGAAATAGTGCCGGAAACCTTGGAGTTACTGGCGTCATTCCGAAAAGCTCTTGGTGTTAAACCTCTTCTGCAAGTAATAAAAAAAAAAATCTCAAAAAAATCATGTGGAAACTTCCGATTCTTTTCTGGGTTATCTCCATTTTTGCACAAATCCACAAAAACTCCATATGGGTTAAGCCAATTCTCATTCAATACTTGAAAACCCTATTCACCATCTGGGTTTTGCTCCAATCCTCTTCCAAACATCAAAAATCTTAATGAATTTCACCAAAATTCACTTCTTAGGTTTTGGATCTCTCAAATCTAGGCATAACTTTTGTGGGTTTTGCTCCATTTCACTTCAAAGTAATCAAACCCAGCATCTATTCTATTTTTTACAACAAATTACCCAAATAAAAGATAATGCCTCTTTGACTGTGTCAATACAAAACCTCATCTCATAGAAGTTTTAACTTGGCCTCCTTGTTGTTTCATTCTCCACTGGGACGTTAATTAGCTGGTGTTGAAGAATCTGCATATAATCATGCAGTATAGAATCTATAGAGTAATCCATCTTGACTAGCTGTGAAGGATGTAACTGTTGTGTTTCTAGGTAGAATTTCAGATGGCTCCGCTGCCAAGGACGGTGGTGTATGGGCTGTGGGTTTGCAAGGGTGATCGCTGAAGGTGTGAGTAAAATTGAAATAAAATACATTTCAAGGTGGCTTTGTTTTTTACCATTAGATTTTTCATTTGCCATGTGTCTTGCATCCAGATTAAAACGGAAGGGAATGGGAGAATTTTGGACTGGAGGGGAGCCGGCCCCTACTCAGGCAATGAGAAATTCCTAGAATATCTTGTGGGAAAAAAAAATGTAAAAACCAATTTGCTCTGAGGTTAATTCGATCACATTGACTAATTGTTCATTATAGTCGTGCAGAGGGGTCATGCAGTACATCAATTAGCATTTAGTAATATAAAGGAATCAATCAAGTCCTTAGATTTATTAGTCAAAAAAAAGCAACGCTGACCTCTTTGGCAGATGTCTGTGCAAGTGATTTTCACTTCAAGTAATGAGTTTCTTTTTTCTGGTAAACAACTAAAGAAAAGAGTGTGGTCCATGAGACTCACTAAACATAAGTTTCAAGCCTATCTTGAAACTCTAAATAGATATCCCCCCACATTTACTGCCCAACTCTTCTGGTTCTGGCCATTTAACATTTACTTTCATGTATAATTATTCCAGGGTCCATACTTACGGATACCTTTAGGGCAATAATTAACATTTTATTTTAGAAAAATTTTGACATTACTTTTATGAAAAATTGAAAAAGATGTCAAAACATTAATTGCTTTTTTTTCTTTTCCCATAAAAACTTTCTTTAAATGGATTATTAACCATTAGCCTAAGGGCATTTGTTAGCATTTCCCTTATTCCAATTGGGAGCCTTGACATCAGAAAGATCCCTAGTTATAAAAGCTCCAAACTTAGTCACAGAAAAGAACTTGTAATGTATAATATCCTCGACGGGAACCCCTAACTCGTGGTGAATTGCTACAATTCTGATCCCCAGGTATATACGAAAGGCTGGTATCTGTGCAAAGGAAATAACAGCCATGACAAAGAAATCGTTGCTTT
Organism: Lithocarpus polystachyus; assembly: GCA_033629205.1. Classification (NCBI taxonomy): domain Eukaryota; kingdom Viridiplantae; phylum Streptophyta; class Magnoliopsida; order Fagales; family Fagaceae; genus Lithocarpus; species Lithocarpus polystachyus. The sequence goes on along the minus strand of CM066163.1, from coordinate 6,514,090 downwards.
TCACAAGGTCTTTGTGGCATGTCGGCCATGTCCCCAAAATCAGGAGGATCAAGAAAAGCAGAGAGCTGTAGGAGTGAAATTTGGGCTCTAAAGAATGGATTCAATAAACTTGTCTCACCAGACAGTCAAGCCCCAATGTACTGACGGGCTGAGGCCCAACAAACAAAATCCAACCCAAGTCATGAGATTCATATGCTACCATTTCGGCCACATAAGCACGTGCACACACACAAAAAAAAAATATAAAAAAAAAAGAGGCAACAATGAGCATGATTATTGGTTAATGGACCAACGACCTAAGAGTGAAAATATTGCAGTGTTCCTTGTTCATAGTACAAAATACATTTTTGATTTAGAGATTGATACACTAAAGGAGAAAGACATTGAGACATTTACATGCAAGCATAAGAATGCTTTTGAATGATAAGAGAAACATAAGTAAAATTCTCTACTAATGGCCAATGGCATGTTATAACAACCTTTCTCACAAAAAGAAAGAAGCATCCCTTTGGGGGGGGGGGGGGGGGGGTGGAGACACTAATTTCTCATTTACGGATAAAAATCCGATCAGAAACATTTTATTCTTTACAAGAATTCAACTCCCAGGAAATCCAGGAAAAAATTGCAATATAGCAGTTTAAAAATACAAAAGCCAATAATAGAAAACTTAATAAGACTCATTTTGACATTCTTTCAAATTTCAATACAGCACCTAACAAGTTTGACAGAGAGGAAATGCAATATCCCTTCAGTTTTAGGACTAATCCAAATGCAAGGTGTAGAAATGTGTTTTTAGGCTCTCATCCTCCAAACTGAACATACCATTGTTGAAGCTCCCATATGGACTCTCATAAAATCATAATAGCCTTCAAAATAATCATCCATGAAGTAATGCTATTTGCTTTGATCCCAGGACATTTCAGGGCTGAGAGACTGCACAATTATACCATACAAACAAAACCTTATTGCCCAAGTGTTGCACCCCAACCTACCTTATTTTTCTCTTTCCGTCCAATTTATAAACCTTGAAGTTTAAGTAGCCATGGCCGTCATCAGCATCTTCATCATCTTCTTCCCATTCTAAGAACCTACAAATTTTCAAAAGCCCTCTACTAGAACTAGAAGCCTCTACCATGTACTGAAAAATGCACCCTTCATCTTTTGTTTCTCGACTCATTGTCTCAACAGGGTATCAACATGGCAATGATCCCATCCTTTAGGAGTGCCCCAATTAATTATAGCATAAAATCTATACATATGTCATATGTCATCTTCACAGTGATTACCCTGAATAAAGTATTCCACATTTTGTTACTGCGTTTGCAGAAAGCAAAAACTGTCTGTAAATATGGCTATCAGCCTATCACAACAAAATCATTGATTATGCTCAGATTCTTTGTTTCTAAGAGGCAAATCAAATGGCCAAAGTTTGTGATTCCCTGGCAAGCTCCAACCTACCTGTTTCCTAAATCACCTGGATTTTATTGCCTATTTGATCAATAATTGAGTGCATTAAAAACAGTTTTTTTTCCCCTTCTAATATTCTTCTGAGTTTCCTTAGTTCATTTGATGTCAAGTATCCATACAAGGTGGGGAAGCCTAATGCAAAGGCATATGCAAGCCAAAAGGAAAGCTAAATATTCTAAGAAAGTCAACCAATATCCCTCAATGAGAAATTCTCATTCAATCTAAACAGAAAGTTTCAGACAGTTTTCTTATCCAAACTTACTTTAAAGAAGGAAACAAGTTTGTGGAGATGCATTATGTATAGATATTGCTATCATGAAGTGACCCCTGAAGTGGCTAGGCTATACAAGGAAAAAAAAAAGCCTACATAAAATGAAAAAGACTTGTATTCATATTTTGGTCATGTATAGGATACCTGCAACCTGCTGTAGAGAGAACTGAATGCAGAATCTTCAGTGCTCAACACGCTGCAACTCTGAGATTGAGATTGAGATTGAGAAATATGCTTGGAGACGTAAAAACCTCAAATTCCTGTCTAGTTTTGATATTGCTACTGTCATTCTTTGACCTTCCAGTTAGATGCAATTACTAAGATCGTATAACCCTGTACATGACCAATACGCAAAAGCAGATAGTTCTTTCAAGGCCTCCAGACTTGCCCCTACTCATCATAAACCCACATGGAGACACGGGAACGCAAACCGAAGTCACCTTGGCCTTGTTCTGCCATTTTTGTATCAAGCAACTGGAGTTGCCTTTTAATCCATGGAGGATCATTTGGACTCAACCAGAGAGCTTCACCAGTATCCTTGTGTCTGAAATCTGGCTGTCTTGGATTTACCTTACGTTTCCTTAAATCCCACCATTCATATGGATTGGTGAAAAACACTTGCCACAAGTAATTGCGGTTTTCATACCCTTCCAAGTCAGCTCTACCTAGAAATGTGATAAGATACAGGATAAAAAAGATAGATAAGCATGTGGAAAAAGTAAATATTTCACGATGACTAACTGTTAAAAAGAGTCATAAAAAACTCATAATTGAGTATTGTCAAACCTTAAAATATTATGGAAGATAAAGAGAATATGAGAGAGGAAGATCGTAAGAGATTAAGGGGTTTCAATCACTAAGATCGAAGTCCACATACCATACATCTTTCATTCACTTGATTGATCACACAATACAAATGAACCCATAGTTTTTTTTTTTGATAAGCAACGTAAGAATATTATTAATAAAAGAAAAAGTGCCAAGCCGAGTACATTGGGGATGTACTATGACGGCACAAATCAAGAAACAAAAGTACAACGATCAAGAAAAATAGGAAAAGAAGAGCAAGAAAAATGAAAAAAAACCACACTCCATTCATAGAGAGTGTGCAAGAAAAGAGACTTAATCTCAAGCAAAGAACGTTCATAACCCTCAAAGCTTCTAGCATTCCTTTCACGCCAAATGCACCAAATCAAGCAATGCGGCACTAATCTCCAAATATCAATGTGACGATGTCGCGCAAACTTTCCTTGCCATGCCTCAAATAACTCAAGAACAGAATAAGGCATAACCCATTGAACACCAAACAGGCAGAAAACCAAAGACCACAACTCCCAAGCTATGGGGCAATGAAGTAGAAGATGATCCACCGACTCCCCACATCCCTTACACATATAGCACCAGTCAAGCACTATCACACGTCTTTTACGAAGGTTGTCTGTTGTTAAGATTTTACCTAAGGAAGCAGACCAAGAAAAGAAAGCCACCCGTGGAGGAACTTTCGCTTGCCATATCATTCTCCATGGGAAGGAAACAGCAGTAGGAGGATAGAAGGAACAATAATATCCTCTAACCTCAAAACCTCTATTCCTTGCAGGCTTCCAACAAACCTTATCTGGACCAAACCCTCGCACTGTCGAGGAATAGACCAACCCCATAAACCGATCAAAGGCTTCTTCTTCCCAATCTTGTGGTGGACGACGAAATTGCACATTCCAATGAAATCTCCCAGCAGACCAACCCATAATTTCAGCCACCGAAAAATCCTTCGACCTACTAATACTATAAAGCTCCGGAAAGGCCTCTTGAAGAGTACAATCCCCACACCACACATGCTTCCAAAATTTCACTCTAGTACCATCCCCCACATCATATACTAGAAGTTTAGAGAAGTTCAGCCAGCCACTTCTAATGTATCTCCACAGGCTGACTCCATAAGGACTTGTCACCTGTTTTGTACACCAACCACCCCAACTATTACCATATTTTGCCTCTATAACCCTCCTCCATAAAGCATCAGTCTCCATGCCATACCTCCACAACCATTTTCCTAGCAAGGCAGAATTAAAACTTCCCAAACGTCTTATACCCAGCCCCCCAGCCTGCACAGGCTTGCAGACCTTGGCCCAATTAACTAAATGGATTTTAGGTTCACCACCAATCCCATTCCACAGAAAATCTCTCTGTAATTTCTCCATACGCTTTGCCACTTTACCTGGTAAAGGAAGAAGGGAAAGGAAATATGTAGGTAAAGACGAGAGTGAGCTTTTAATGAGTGTCACCTTACCCACTTTAGATAAATACATTCTCTTCCAGCCTGCTAATCTCCTCTCCATTCTCTCGAGGATAGGATTCCAAACAGATAAGTCCTTAAACTTAGCACCTAATGGAAGGCCCAAATATTTCAAAGGTAGAGAAGACCGCCCACACCCCAATATACCCACCAACGCCTCCAAATTGTGCACCTCACCAACAGGTACCAACTCAGATTTCCCCAAATTAATATGAAGCCCTGACACCTCCTCAAATCTAGCAAGAATCGCCCCCAAATTGGCAATCTGACAAGGTTCAGCATCACAAAAAATCAGAGTATCATCTGCAAATAAAAGATGAGACACCATCACTGATGGACCAGCCGTACTACCCACAGAAAAGCCTGAGAATTGCCCAGCGGAGGCAGCCACATCCAACATACGACTTAGTGCCTCCATCACAATATCAAACAACAATGGAGATAATGGATCCCCTTGCCGAAGCCCCCTAGAACTTCCAAAGAAATCAGATGGACTACCATTGATCAGAACGGAAAACTTTACAGTTGAAATGCAATACCTTATCCATTTTCTCCATTTCTCTGAGAAACCACAACGCTGAAGCATGTACATTAAAAAGTCCCAACTCACATGATCATACGCCTTCTCCACATCCAATTTACACAACACACCTGGAACTCCAGACTTTAATCTACTATCAATACATTCAGAAGCAATCAAGACGGAATCCAAAATTTGTCTACCCTTCACAAAGGCATTTTGTGAATCCGAAATAAGCCCATGTGCCACCCTACGAAGCCGATTTGCCAACACCTTAGAAATAATCTTATAAATCCCACCAACTAAGCTAATAGGCCGAAAATCCTTTACCTCCACAGCATCCACTTTCTTGGGAATAAGGGCAAGAAATGAAGCATTAAGACTCTTCTCAATACAAATGAACCCATAGTGTAATGAGATTTATAAAATTTGAAAATAGGTCAACTATTAATTTATTAAATTTATGTTTTGATTTAAAATTTCATATTGATATAATTTATTTCTCCAATCTCTTGATTTACTCCAATCAATTCATTGATTTCGTCTTTAATTTGTGAAAAGTGTCATATTTTCCAACACTCCCCCTCAACCCCTCAAGTTGTGTATTAATCTTTGATGAAATGCACAACTTGCAAAAACTGAATCCAAAGCTTGAAATTGTGTTCCAAAACTTTTGAACTTCCTTTTCTTTTTGTACAGGAATTTTAACCAATAAAGGAAAAACTTAGCATGAACCAATTTTGGTGTTTCAAAGATTGTTGGAAAGTATAATTCACTTTCCTTATCTTTGAAAACCAACTCCAGACATTGATTATCCCATAAAATCATGGGATTGGTTGCTATGGAAAATCATATATTGAAGCAAACAATATGCAATTCAAATTCAAATCATCATTAACTTCCATGTGCAATCCTCATTATAAATATGGATTTTATTGTAATGTATTATCATGAAAAGTGAATGAAAGATGTAGCCCTTTGTCTTTTGGTGTTGTAGACATAGGTCTCAATGATCAATCACATTAATCTATTCCATTCTCGTCTTTATGCTACATGATATTTCAAATTCTGACATGGTATCAAAGTGTATCAATTGGACCTTACTTGAAACTCTTCATTCACATGATTTTCCTCATGTTAGTAATTTTTAATATAATCACCTTGTCAATCATCTTTTATTATTTACATCATTTTTTCTTCCTACTTTTAATAAGGAGATATTAACGTTTCCTTATGCCTATTGGTAATTTTACCCATGCAATTCTCACTCATATTATCTTGCTTCATATTAAAAGGCTTTTGTCATGTTAATCTATAGTGACATCTTTATAGGATAATTTCTTATGACTTTCTCATCGAGGGGGATTCACCATTTTAACGGCGCTGTTATTTTACCAAATTTAACTTGTGTTTGTTAATTTTCTCAGACTCCAAAAAAAAGGGTAAGCTTTAGAAGAGAGGTAAAGCTTTGGACTCAATTTCTGCAAGTTATGCATTCCATCAAAGATTAATGCACAACTTGAGAGGAGTGTAGGAAAGTATAATTCACTTTCCATGTCATTGAAGACCAAATCAAGCCATTAATTGCTAAAAGAGATCATGAGATTGATTAATAAATCAATAGACTAATTGCTAGAGAAAATTGTAAGATTGAAGCAATCAACGTGCAATTCAAATTAAAATTATCATTGACTTTTGTGTGTAATCCCCATAGATATGGATTCTAGTGTAATGTACTATCAAAAAAATGAATAAAAAATATACATCCCTTTTGTGCCAAGAGTTGGCATAAATATATGCATATAAGCAAAGAAATTACAATATTATAATCACTATCATCCTGCGAGCCTGGTTCAAATATTTTCTAGGTCAGATATACAAATCCTGTGCTAACAACTTGCTCCTTTTAAAGACACGCCTTGCTTTAGTTACTTACTTTGTAGTTTTCTACTCATTTCCAAAAGATTAATAAATGGACAAAGTTTAGCTACAAAATTTGTTGTAATCTTAGGCTACAAACTCACTCAATATCTTTTTATTGGAAGTGAATTTTGACAAATCCACCATTGGATTACATCTTCTTCTTATATCCTCCATGTTTGCAAAATTTCAAAAAAATTAAAAATCAATAACTATGTCATCAATAAAATTTTAAATTGCAATTTTTTATAATTTAAAATTATGCATAAAATATAAGTTTATAGATTATATAGTAAATAATATCCGATTGACACAAAATTTGACATGTGTATTAAGAACGTAAAGAACATGCAATTCAACTATTAGATTTTCAAAATATGCAGTAATATTTATTTTATTGAGTGAGTTTGTAGCCCAAGGCTACAACTAATTTTGTAGCTAAACTTTGTCCTTAATAAAATAAAAACTCTAAGCCACATATTTTAGAAGATATTGAAGATATGCGTACACATTTATTTCAACTATAGAAGACATCGTACCTGCTCCTAATTGCGACTCCTCAACTTTCTGGCTGGTTGGGCCTTGGCCATCTCGGGCTACATAATTCAATTCTTCTACTGTGACCTATAAAGAGAAAACAAAATAACTATACAGATAGAGGTTGTGCAAATGCATCAGCATAGGGAAAAAAATTACTGCCCTCATACTTTCTCGTCTAACATGTGAACTCAATCAATCAGAAACCATGGTTTATTAGCTTCTATCCAATATAGCTCCATCCCAAGTTCATAGCAAATAAATCTTAAAAATCAATGCCTAATATGATTAGCAAAGGGATAAGAATGAACATGAAATCATAAAGTGAAAGCTTGAACAGGTATTAGACATAAGGTGCAAGTGGGATCCAGAAAGAAATTTGATACACCGCTAGGTATTGGTTACCACTAAACACAAGGTTAAAGATTAAGAATACCCTAACTATATGAGTCTTCAAAAGAAACCAATAAACAACTTTAATCACTATGTATGCCAACAAAATATCATTAATTTATCGTATTTTATAAAATATATCTTTAGAAAATTCAAGAGTTTTTTTTTTTTTAAAAGTAGGAACTCAAAAGAGGAGTAAGACAAATGCTAGGGAGAAATTCAGTTTAGTATAAAAAACTGTAGCTGCATCTTTGAACATGAAGCTAGAGCTGAGCAGGAAGGATAACTTTTCATGCCAAATAAAGACCCAGCTATGCAACATGTTAAAAAGATGTACTTGGTTTCTGAACCTTGTAATGTGTTCTTAGGTCTCCATCCTCATGAGCCTTTGTATAACACCCTAAAGGACCTGAAACATAGATAAAATCATTTGGTTTCAAATGTTGTAGAGACATTTCTGCCATCTCGTCCCACATCAACAGCAGTATCCTGTTCACAAATTACAGATTGTAAGTTGCATAGTGGCAAACTTGAAAACCCACCAACTTCCATATAAAGAAATGCATGCATATGTCTAAACGAAAAGCAGGAGCAAATCAAATTGACCTCCTATTACACATTCAAATCCAATGCATGACCATAGCCATTACATGTCCTAGCAAGAAAAAAAATAATAATAACCACCCTTCTTTGTTCATTCAGAAACCTTCATTCATCAAATCCCATATGCTAAACTTCATTTAAAATGAAATCATGATATCAGAAGAAGCTTTCTGAAAACCCAATGGAAAATTTGATCAAGTTTGCCTTGTATCACATAGAGCACTAGAAAACACATCAAGATAGTTTAAACTAAAGCCTTTTTCCCAAAAACCCCACTCAGATAACTATACAAATACAACATGAAGCTATTCTTTCTTCTCTATCTCTACTATACAAAACATTTTTCACTAATGCTGACATGGCCTTTTGTGATTGACGCATAATAAAAGTGATATCAATAGTGGACCTGGCAGCTCAACTGGCACTTCATGGTGTTTCGAACTAAGATGTCTAGTATTCAAATCTCTCTCCCCAACTATTAAATTAACAAAATAAAAAATAGTGAACCCACGTGAAAATGGTGTTGCAACCATCACAATAGGCCATTAGCTCATGCAAAATCAAATATTGGAAATATAAACAACTACAACAATAATTATTATTATAAGCACAATTTGAAGAAGCAATTGATACGATACGATTCGATACGATAATGATAACAGAGATGTGGAGTAGAGTACCTAACCGTGCGATTGGAATCGTCGGGGGAGGAATTGACGGAGAGCACAGTGTGAACGCCAAAGCAACCGGTGTTCCTTGTGTCCACAACCTTCAAAGGACGCTCGACGGTCCCAATAAAGCTACCGGAGCTCAGCATCTGCTTATACCACGTGATCGTCGCCGGCCGCTGGAATTTCAGGGCGTGCCGGAAAACCGAGCTCCCGGCTTCGCCGTCGTCGGCGAAGAAGAATTTCCCTGGTCTAGCGATCGCGGGTGAGGACGAATAGAACCGCTTCGCGTTTCGGATTAGGGCTCCGAAACGGTGCGTATTCATTATTGAAAGCCAATTTGGCGGGGGTCCTCTGAAAACTGTTTTTTTTTTTTTTTTTTTTTTTAGTACACTGACAACTGGTTTGTTTATTAGCCATTAGGGTTCAAAAGATTCATGGCGGCGACGTCAACTTTTCTCTAGCTAGACATGTAGGGCCCAAAAATTTATGCTTGCAGTTTTTTTAATGGGATAATATAATTTTTAGTCTTCATATTCTGGCTCAAAAAAAAAATTTATTTTCTAGTAACAGTTAATTTAATTTTTATTATTTTTATCTTCTTGTTAGTTTGGTTTCTGCATTTTAATAGCAATCAAATTGATTGTGTTATTTTGCTCCAAAAAAAAAATTTGATCGTGTTATTTTCAACTTACAATCATTCTAAATTCATTTTAGTTGTTGAGTTAACATGTTTATCTATAAGTTAGAGATTGATAAATATGATTTTATGTTTTTGTATTTATTGTCAAGAAAATACATAATGAAGAACAAGAAAAGGTGAAAAACTATGATCTAGTGGTGGGAATCAAATTAACCCTATAAAGTTAAAAATAACAAATAAGATTTTCAGAATTTATTTTTTATTTTTTTATTATTATTGGATGATGATACACGGAAAATTAGTAGGCTGCATGCTCCAAACTTCAATGGGCTTGAGCTTGCTTGGAAGACCTGAAAAGAAAAAAACACAAGATCAAAGGTGATCAGAATGAACCGGCCAAGAAACCTCCAATGCTTAAGTTAGTTTTCTCTCTCGAATTCAGGAATTCCAACTATATAAGTGGTGAAAACTTACCTTAATTTGATATGGTTGAGTAATTTTATAGTGAGTTTTGGAGTGGTTACTTATTTAGTAACTTCCCCAACCTGAGTGAAAGTTAAAAGGTTCAGACTTAACTTTTATAACTGCTATTGGAAGTTTAAAATTTAGTAGGAAGTTAGAGCGATGAATAAGGATTTCGCTCCCACTTCGGAATAGTAGAACGTGGCCTGAATTATAAGCTTTCAGATAGAAATTTACTCTTAAAATTTTTAAGTGTTGGGCAATCGTCCAAGTGACTCCATATTGGACGACCTTCTTGCACTTGAACTACCTTCTTCAGAGGCACTCAGGTTAAATCTCTATTGCAATTTTGAACATTTAATATATCAAATGAACGACATTTCTGGTCTTAGACGACACGATGGACGAACTGGAGATAGTCCAACTTTTGGGTTCACCATCATTGGATACTCATAACTCATTTACGTGTGATAGCATTTCTATTATTTTTTTGAGAAATGTGTGATAGCATTTCAAATTGTCAAGAACTTTAGATTTGACCAACCACAAATATATTAGTTGATAACTTTATAATTTTTTTTTTAATTGGTATCTTTCCATGCCATGCATTAAGTGCTTGAGAGTTTATAGGGAAGTAATTCAAGTTGTAAAATTAGCAACATATTAATGTATAAATAACATCAAGGACTGCCTTAAGCCAACAGAGCAAGACATCTAATAATTATATTCCCCTTTTCCAACTAAAAAATAAAGCATAAATAATTTGTTCAGAGTTCTCATGAACCTCATCTATGTAAGTTAGACAGTTGTATTTTATCAAACAAAATAAAAAACAAAGTTATGAATAAATCTTAGCCATTATGAATAAAGTATCATGAGTTTCAATGATTGTGTAGACTCCCCTCAAAATTCAATTGCTGATTAGCAATAAGTTAATATCTTCCTTTTATTGGTCAACAAATTTTTTTGGATAATTTAACTGTTACACTTACAATTGGTGGAGTGGGATCCAAAACCTGAGACAATGGTATTGAGTTACAGTCTTACAGGACTCTTTACATCGGTTGACAAATTTTTCATATAGAGGAAAAATGTGTCTAATAGTTTTGCTTAATGAGTAATAGCCCCCTTTATCTTTTGTAAAAATTTAACAAACACTCATTTCTTATTCGAAGTATTAATATCTCACTATTTTTAATATTCAATTTTTTGCTATATATAACTCACTAGTTTTTCCCCCCATTTTGAGAAGAACAAAACTCACTAACTTTAAGACAAAGTATGTTTTCAAATAATATAGAAATAAATCTCTTTAGTAATATATATTGTGGGGTACAAGACTTTGAAAAAGATAATTGCGCCACATGTCATACCCATGGCCAATGGGGCCATTATTGTGCCCAGGAGGCCACATCCTCGGACAGTAAGGTCACGTCAGTGGCGCATTACCAGAGGAGGTCATACTGTAGAGAAAAGGCTTCAGGGGAGGGGTTGACCTTGACATGACTAAAGAGATGATGACTGTCACCACATTTAATGCATCCCACCAAACCTCTTGGCTGCATTTATGTGGAGAAGACCTCCGAACAGTGCTGTCTTGATTGCCGCAACTTACAAGAAACTAGAGAGGGTGTCTGATGGGACAGCTACTCAAGTGGTAGCTTGGACGATCAACAAATAGAGGGCCAAGATCATCTAAAGGAAGCTATATAATGCAACAGACCCTGCAGAGAAGGGGGATCATAAAAATCTCTGGAAATAACACTGTAGTAACCAAAATTGAAATTGTATCCAAGTTTAAGATAATTATATTCAAAAGCCTCTCCTCTCGGACTTTGTTAAGAAAGGATTTCTTCGCATAGGGCCTATCTCTTTTTGCTTTCCTATTATCTTTAATTTCCTACATGTGTTGTTTGATCCATTGAAACCTAGTTTTCAAGCTCATCTTCTACAAATTCATTGTATTGGGCTCTTTGGGCTTGAATCATTTTATCTTTTGGGCTCAGGAACCAAAACCCCCCTACATATATATATATATATATATATATATGTATATATATATATATATATAAATAAAGACTATTCTTCATGCTGTATTTAGAGAGTTAAGGATTCAAGAAAGCATTTATTTATTTTCCTATTAAAAGAAAAGATAATATGATTTTATGGTTAAAAGATTAGTGGGTTGGAGCATGTTTGTGATCAATAAACAATATATATATATATATCCATTTGTTATTGCAATTTTTATATCTCTTATGTTTTATTGTCCTATGTTAGGGCATGTAAAAGTGATATTTATACTATTGCGTACCATTGGCACGATAATCACTTCACAAATATAAATGCTTGTAGAGTGTAAGGGGCAAAGACTGGGGTTTAAGTCTCTAAGAAGGAATTTAACACACATATACGCGTACATAAGAATATACTAAAATTTATATCTCGTATAAAAAAAAAGTAATATTTTTTTTTAGAGGAAACAAGTAAACACACACACACACACACACACACACACACACACACACACACACACACACACACACACACACACACACAGGGAGTGGGGAGTCGAGTTTAATATCACACAACTTACCCCTTACAAAAGCCGGTAACTCTTATAAGATGTATGAAGGCTTTAAACTCATATGACAACACACAACTAAGCGATGTGGGACAAACCCACTTGATTTTCTTTTTTGAGAGGAAACAAGTAAACAGACACACGCACACACACAGGGAATGGGAAGTCGAGTTTAATATCACACGACTTACCCCTTACAAAAGCCGGTAACTTTTGTAAGGTGTATGAAGGCTTTAATCTCATATGGCAACACATAACTAAGCGATGTGGGACAAACCCACTTGATTTTCCTTTTTGAGAGGAAACAAGTAAACAGACACACACACTTAGGGAGTGGGGAGTCGAGTTTAATATCACACAACTTACCCCTTACAAAAGTAATATTTATTATTTAATATTGTTAAGAGAGCCTAAACGACATGCAGCTTGTAAATAGAATTCAAAAATTGCAGGTAGTTTAGGTATATTTATAAGTGGCATAGTTAGTTACAAATCGTGTACCCGTGGAAGCTCCGGTAAGATTAATTCTGTTAGGAAGTTAGATATTTGGTTATATTTTGTTTAGTTAGTGATATATATAGAGACAGAGCTGCACTTTTATTTGAGGTTAATGCAAATATCCATTCAATCTAATAAATACTATATTTGTAATTGGTTTGCACATATAGTATATACTAATAAAAAAATGATTCCTGTTTAGATTTTATCATTTTGTGTACTAAAATATCTTCACACAAATTCTAAATGATCTGAAATACCTCTATCTTTTAGTTAAATAATTTTAAATTAAAAGACACAAATGGTTTAAAACTTAAAAGGGTAATTTACTGTTTCTAAATTTTAGGCACTTTTCTTCATCTTCTCCATTTTGCTTAAAAATTAGGACACTATCTCTATTTCAGTTTTAAACATTATTTCACGTTACCTTATCTTTTTTTTAACAAAAAAAAAAAAAAACACAATTATTTATATATTTTTAGAAAGATTACTTCTTCTATTTGAATTCCAATGCCTCTATGTGAGAGTTGGAAAAAAAAAAATGAAAAGTTTAAATATATAAAGACTATATATATATATATATATATATATATATATAAAGACTATTCTTCATGCTGTATTTAGAGAGTTAAGGATACAAGAAAGCATTTATTTATTTTTCTATTAAAAGAAAAGATAGTATGATTTTATGGTTAAAAGATTAGTGGGTTGGAGCATGTTTGTGATCAATAAACAATATATATCCATTTGTTATTGCAATTTTTATATCTCTTATGTTTTATTGTCCTATGTTAGGGCATGTAAAAGTGATATTTATACTATTGCGTACCTTTGGCACGATAATCACTTCACAAATATAAATGCTTGTGGAGTGTAAGGGGCAAAAACTGGGGTTTAAGTCTCCAAGAAGGAATTTAACACACATATACGCGTAGATAAGAATATACTAAAATTTATATCTCGTATAAAAAAACAGTAATATTTTTTTTTTTTTTTGAGAGGAAACAAGTAAATAGACACACACACACAGGGAGTGCAGAGTTGAGTTTAATATCACACAACTTACCCCTTACAAAAGCCGATAACTCTTGTAAGGTGCATGAAGGCTTTAAACCCATATGACAACACACAACTAAGCGATGTGGGACAAATCCACTTGATTTTTTTTTTTGAGAGGAAACAAGTAAACAGATTGTAAGGTGTATGAAGGCTTTAAACTCATATGACAACACACAACTAAGCGATGTGGGACAAACCCACTTGATTTTCTTTTTTGAGAGGAAACAAGTAAACAGACACACGCACACACACAGGGAATGGGAAATCGAGTTTAATATCACACGACTTACCCCTTACAAAAGCCGGTAACTTTTGTAAGGTGTATGAAGGCTTTAATCTCATATGGCAACACATAACTAAGCGATGTGGGACAAACCCACTTGATTTTCCCTTTTGAGAGGAAACAAGTAAACAGACACACACCCAGGGAGTGGGGAGTCGAGTTTAATATCACACAAATTAACCCTTACAAAAGTAATATTTATTATTTAATATTGTTAAGAGAGCCTAAACGACATGCAGCTTGTAAATAGAATTCATAAACTGCAGGTAGTTTAGGTATATTTATAAGTGGCATAGTTAGTTACAAATCGTGTACCCGTGGAAGCTCCGGTAAGATTAATTCTGTTAAGAAGTTAGATATTTGGTTATATTTTGTTTAGTTAGTGATATATATAGAGACAGAGCTGCACTTTTATTTGAGGTTAATGCAAATATCCATTCAATCTAATAAATACTATATTTGTAATTGGTTTGCACATATAGTATATACTAATAAAAAAATGATTCCTGTTTAGATTTTATCATTTTGTGTACTAAAATATCTTCACGCAAATTCTAAATGATCTAAAATACCTCTATCTTTTAGTTAAATAATTTTAAATTAAAAGACACAAATGGTTTAAAACTTAAAAGGGTAATTTACTGTTTCTAAATTTTAGACACTTTTCTTCATCTTCTCCATTTTGCTTAAAAATTAGGGCACAATCTCTATTTCAGTTTTAAACATTATTTCACGATGCCTTATCTCTTTTTTAACCAAAAAAAAAAAAAAAACACAATTATTTATATATTTTTAGAAAGATTACTTCTTCTATTTGAATTCCAATGCCTCTATGTGAGAGTTGGAAAAAAATGAAAAGTTTAAATTTCAAATAGTTTATTCCATTCACATTAGTCACTAATTAAAGTACAAATAACTAATTAGAAGAAAAAAAAAAAAGAGAGGTGTTACATCCACAATATTTCTCACAACAAATCATAGGTGAGAGGTGTTACGTCCA
This sequence comes from Lithocarpus polystachyus, assembly GCA_033629205.1. Lineage (NCBI taxonomy): Eukaryota > Viridiplantae > Streptophyta > Magnoliopsida > Fagales > Fagaceae > Lithocarpus > Lithocarpus polystachyus. The sequence continues at coordinate 6,498,889 of CM066163.1, read as the reverse complement.
CAACATTTTTACAACATTTTTCACAACATATTATAGATGGTTAGTTGTTATTGGTTCAAATTTGAACTTAACACTAAGATTATTTTTTTGCCCCAACAATAACAACCAGTAACAACTTGTCACTTATGATTTGTTGTAAAAATATTATGAAAATGTTGTAGACATATCATTTCTAGAAAAGAATCACATAAAAAAATTTCCTAAGAAATATGATACTATTTTTATCTCACTTTTAGACATTATGACACTAAACCCAAAAAACAAATAAATAAAAAAAGAGTTTCATTGTATGCACAAAACGCGTGTGATAAGGTTAGTTATATATATATTTTATTTCCTATTCCATTATTATACTCTTATGTGTAATATTTAATTAATTTAACAACGAAAAAAAAAACTTAATTTGAAATGTTTAAAGACTATTAACTGGGATTAATATAATTTAAAAATAATACACATGACGTTAAAATAAAATATTTTCCTTAAATTATATCAAATTGACTTGATGATATTTTTTATAAACGAATAATAATAAATATAATAAATCATGTATAATTCATGTTTATGTATAAATTCTACACAAGTACACATATATGTGTGTACGTTATTTTATTGATTGGTCCACCATAAAAAGAAAAGGAGAAAAAAGAAAGAAAAAAAGTTGGTTCAGACTTCTGCCACTACATATAGAGGTGTCAAAAATATTGGGAGAAATTACACTTTACCCTCTAAATTATATTTTATGTTGCACTTGTTGGGATACCCCTTAAACCATAAGAATGAATACTATAACTTTTAAATTATGCTCCTTTTACTCTTACCCCTAAACTATATCTTATTTTATATGTATCACATAAATTATGAGAATACATACTTGTTTATGGCCTGTTTGGAAGTTTAGAGAGGGAGGAGAGTAGAGGAGAGTAGAGGAAAGGAGAGCAGTGAGGAGGGGAGTAGAGGGGAATAATTTCCCTCTACATTGTTTGAATGTTTTTAAAATTAGTAGGGAGGAATGGGGTAATTAGCCATTTAGAAAAATGTAATTTTGTTAATTTAGAAAGGGTAAATTAGGGAATTTATTTGGCCAATAATTTATCCACTTTGCTCTCCCTCTAAATCTCTCTAATTTAGAAGAATTAAAAATGAGGAGTTAGAGGTAGTTGAAACTCCTCCAAACTCCTCCCTCTCCTTCCTTAAAAAATTTTCAAACAAGATAATTGAATTACTCTTCTTCCCTTTACTCTACTCCTCTTCTTTTTTTTAACTCCCAAATAGGTCATAAGCAAAACTTATGAATTGGAATGTAAAATATTACATGAATAATAGTTTAGAGAGAAAATTGTAAAAGATAATATAGTTTAAGAAGTAAACGTAAAAAAATGTATAATTTAAGAAAATAAAATATAACCTTTTCAAAATATTGCCTATGATTAATTAAGATAGACGGAATTATGGTTTCCGATCATCCGATGCTTTAAAATAAGAACAGATTCTACTTTTTAAAATTTATGTTAAGGCAATAAATAAGGATAGACTACAGTCTACACATTGATGATGCATTGAAAATTTTTATGCTTTCTGAATTTCAAACAGAATTAAAACCTGAAAGTTAAATTCAGAAATGCATTTATTTACGTACTAAAAGATTGAAAATGTCAAAACCCATTTATAAAGTTGACGCACAAAAAACCAAAGTGGAACTACCTACAAAAAGACATTCTGTTGAGACGTCCACTCAAATATATATTTTTAATTTTTAATTAATATTAAATATATTTTTACATATTTTTTTATTAATATGTATTTACATATTTATTTTTAATTTTTAAATGTACGTACTAATCACCCCAATTCTCTTGGTTGACAATCTTACGCAAAAAAAAAAAAAACAATTGAGGAGAAATTCAAAAAATTAATAAACGTTGCAAGTTCACACACGGCAACGACAACAACAACATTGTGGAAAAAAAAAAGAAAAGATTTTGTCAACCTTGACTTTGTTCGTGTTTCACAACCACAAGTTGACAAACAAAATTAAAATTTTTTTAAAAATCACTCCTCTCCCTTTGTTTTTTTTCCTTCGTTTTCTTTCCTCGCAAGTAAAGTATTGACATAAACAAATATATTTGTTTGTATGTATATTTTCGGATTCCGCGAAGCTAATAGTCCTAGATTTCTTCAAGATAAGGTTCAGACTTTTTCTCAAGTTTTGTTATTGTGTCACCGAGGTCAAAATGTTTTAACCCAAACAACAATTCACAGATAGGAAAAAAAAAAAAAACTGATTTTTAAAATTTTCAAAAATGACAGCTAATCAATAAAAGAGAGAAAGAACCGTGTTGTTTCCTTTTATCACGACAAAGCTACAGATACGAATAATAATAGTAATAATAATAATAATAATAATAATAATGTGTTGTTGTTGTTGTTATTATTATTGTTACACTTTCACTTTGCTTGTGTTCTAACGCTTGAAACTCTCAAATGTTTTGCCAAAAAGCTTCGCGTGATACGAGGAATGACAATGGCAGTGTTGGTAAATTCGTTGGGAATTCTGGGCAATCGGGTATTCTCGATAGGAGGCTCACGAGGCAGAGGAAGATCCGCCACGCCAGTGATCGAGAACTGGGGCTGAGAAGCAGATCCAGTGATGGGTTTGGGTCGTCGGACCCGCATCCGCCAGACTCGACCCGAAAGTCTCGGACGCCTAGTGGAACCGAATTCGAATCGGAGCACTGGTCTGTATCGGCTGTGCCACAACCTTTGCCTCCGCTTCCGGCCAATTTTCCATTGACTCGGAGATCGGAGTCAACGGGTCAGGCTGGTCATCTCGGATCACCCGATGAAGCAATCGGACCCTCGTTGAGGAGGTAAAGCTTTTTTATTTTCCTGTTGAAAAAAAAAAAAAAAAAACAGAAACTTGTTTGTTTGGTTAAAATTGGTGGTTGGTTTGGTTTTTCGTTGTATCACGTAATTAAACCGTTATTTGTCTGATTCCTTTACTTATGTTATTACAGTTAGTTTTGATGTTTCATGTTTCAGTGTTTTTTTTTTTTTTTTTTTTTTTTTTTTTTTTTTTTTCATGATTATGTATCTAGATTATTTTTGATGCAATAGCTAATACAACCATGTGGTTGGATCCAATTGAGAAATTAAGGTATAACACCTAAGAAACATTAAAGTTTTGCCTTTATACTAATGATGTTTCTATCTAATTTATTAATTGTAGCTTTTTATTGCTCTCCAAATTTCGTTTGTTGATTAATTGTAAGCATAGGAACTATAACTAAGACAGCATCATTATAATAATGATAATGATGTTGCCATCTAGTTTATTTATTGTAGCCTTTAATTTTTCTCCAAGTTACCTTTGTTGATTTATTGTAATGACGTTGCTTTCAAAAACTCAGGAACCACACTGACAATGTTGTCACAAGCAATTGTCCTATGAAACTCTGTCAGGATGTAAATGTTGGACGTGGTAATCGAAACTTGACTGTGAAAATTCCGGTCAGGAGTGATTCAACAAATGATGTATTAAGTCCTGCTGTTAGTCCACATTTAAGACCAAAGAGTCAGGAGTTTTTTCCTCCTTATGTTACCACAAGTTCAGCTAAATCTTCAACCAATTATCATAAGGGATTCTCTCCTCAAGATCTAAATGTTGGAGGTTACAAATGCAACTCGAGGCAGAAAGTTCTTGTCAAGAGTGCTCCGGCAAGTGGCTTTTCGAGCCCTAATGTAAGCCCACGAAAATCAGACTATGGGGATCTCTCTCCCTCTATTTTGGCTTTTCAAAAATTTCAGGATGGCATTGTTGGGTCTTCGTCAAAAGTGCAACCAGCGAAAACCATGAGAAGTCCTGACCAGTCACCCCTATGTAGCCCAACAGCCCAAAGTCCCCATCTCACCCCTAAAAGTCCAAAGAGATCAGCACTTGCCTCACATCATAAATTGCCGTTAGAGGGTCATATGGATTGGCCTGAAAGTAGTAATCATGCCAGTGCCTACCCTTTGCCTCTTCCTCCAAGAGCTACATTACCATCACAATCATCCCCGCAATCACATTTAAGTACTACCCATCACATTGCAGAACAACCACATGTGTCATCTTTTAAAGGTCAATGGCAAAAAGGAAGACTCATTGGACGTGGTACATTTGGAAGTGTTTACCTTGCAACGAACCGGTATGCAAGTATTATGAAATTTGCTTCTAGTTTTATTGACCTTCTTCTGTAGTTAATCTTGCCTTATTTATTTGGCAGAGAGACCGGAGCTTTGTGTGCCATGAAGGAAGTTGATCTGATTCCTGATGATCCTAAATCTGCTGAATGTGTAAAGCAATTGGAGCAGGTACTTATTAGAGTTTTCATTCGACTGGGGCGTAGTTGCTGTTATATGTTGTTTCTTGTTGAGGGAAGATTCAAAATTTGACCAGGAAGTTATAATGGCAAAAGGCGATATATTTAGCCAACCCTAGCCAGTTGGGACTTGGGATTAAGACTTAATTGGGTTGAGCTGCTACAATAAATTCTGGGAAGGGAATGAACATTGGTTTCTACTACATGAAAGAGGTTTAAGTCGGCAACCTGCATAATGGCCGAAACTCTAGACTCCAATTAGAGGCATTTCCAAAGACTCTTTCCACTTTTGTTTTGTCCCCCTTTCTCCGGTACTGAGTACCTAAGACCACTTGTCTCTTTATAGAAAAATTCCCTATTATAACTCTCAATGATCAGCATTGCTGTTTGGGATGTTCACATCATGCTTTAACCTTTTCCATGTCATGAATTGAGGTCATGCATTGTGACCACATCCTAATAGTTAGGAGTTCACTTATAACTTTGTGTCTGCTCTGATTATCTTTATAATGTTCTAGTGTTGTTCTTACTATATTTCTTGATACAGGAAATAAAAATTCTCGGTCAACTAAAGCACCCAAACATAGTGCAGTATTATGGAAGTGAGATAGTAAGTATTTCTTTGGTTCTTGTTATATTATATTGGTTAAATTAATTGCTTACGATTTCCTTGTGATTCTGACAATTTAAGGTAACGATGTTTATGAGCAGATTGACGATCACTTTTACATATATTTGGAGTATGTTCATCCTGGATCAGTCAACAAATATGTACAAGAACATTTTGGAGCTATGACTGAATCTGTAGTTCGCAATTTCACTCGCCATATCCTCTCTGGGTTGGCTTACTTGCATAGCAAAAAGACTATCCACAGGTAACTATCATGTTTGATAAGAAAGAACAAATTTGCATTGTAAGTTAAGTTCTTTGTTGATCATGTACTATACTTCGGCCAATGAGCTCTAGCTCAACTGGCACCTCCTCCCCTTATGAGTTCTAGGTGGAGGGTGAGGTTGTGAGTTTATGACCCATTGGGTGCATGTGTAACTTACAATAAAAAAAATCATGTACTGTACTCCATAAAATGATATGTTAAAAAAATGAGGGAAAATTTGATTCTTGGGCATTCTTTAAAAGATTATAAGGAATACTTAGGTCCTGTTCGTTTTTTTTTTTTTTTTTTTTTTTTTTTTTTTTTTGTCATCACTCATCACTCCTCACTCAATTTTCGTCACTCATCACTTAAAATATTCCAATTCCCTACACCCCACCCATTTGGCACCATCACTCAACTTGTCATTACTCAAATTTTTAAACTGTTTGTGGGCCCCATGGATTGACTTGGTGCAGCTTTTATAATTCCCCCCCCCCCTTTTCCACCCCCAATACCCAAATTCACCGAACCCAGTGGGAAAAAAAAAAAAAAAGTCAAAAGTTGCGGCTGGTGGGTCCATGCATGTGAGTTTAATTACGAAAATGCCATTGGAAACTGAGTTTTGAAAATTGAAAATACCTAAAATGTGTTTTCAGTTTCCATAACTCATCACTCAAAAATCAGAGAATTGAGTGATGAAAACAAAAACTGGAAACAAAAACCAAACAGATTTCTCAGCTATGAGTTTCACCATTTTTGAGTTATGAGTGATGGAAACAGAGTTACGAGCGATGAAAACACAAAAACCAAACACCCCCGTATTGTTCTGTTATATCTACCTTGTGGTCAGTAAAAGCACATTGTTGGAGTAGTTTGGTTGCTTTTGTTAATGTGAATTTTCAGTGACTTGGATGATTATGCTCTACAGGGATATCAAAGGTGCTAATTTGCTTGTTGATGCATTAGGCGTGGTTAAGCTAGCAGATTTTGGGGTAGCTAAGCATGTAAGTTTGAATTATTTATCCACACATTAGAATTTGATGGTTATTATACTCCCTCAAGCTAGTGTCATCTTTAAGCACCGTGTTTCGGCTATTCTCTTTGGTGAATAGTGGTCCACCAATGCTTCCTGGATTTCCGACACCACCCCCCCCCCCCCCTGCATAATCTGGACCAGATGTTTTTACTTGGTCTGTTCTTTGTGGTTATAGGTTTTTTTTTTAATCAGATTCTTTATTCACAGACCCTGGAGTTTTTTTGGGGTTGTTTTCTTACTTGAACCCTGGTTTGTATTCAGCTTACAGGACAATCTTATAATCTTTCTCTGAAGGGCAGTCCATACTGGATGGCTCCAGAGGTACTTCACATTGCAGCTGGAAATAACTTTGTTGACAGCTAGTACCCTTCCTTTTTTTTTTTCTTTTCTTTTTTGACTCTGATTACTTTTGTGCAGGTCATGCAGGCTGCATTGAATAAAGATGCCAATCCTGACCTTGCATTGGCTGTTGACATATGGAGTTTGGGCTGTACCATTATTGAAATGCTGAATGGAAAACCTCCTTGGAGTGATTTTACGGGGGTGAGGACATTGTTAACCTTGTTATGCTTCATTGATCATAATCTAGGCATGTAAAATGTCATCTACATGCTATTGTTTCATTTGCTCCGTATGAATTCAACCCATCTCTGATTTATATGGACCTATTAAAGAATCACACTTCTTTTGAGAAATTTCTTGTGGCTAATTTTTTGATGTACAACTGGTACTTATTTGTACTATCCTGTTTTGAAGGAGGAAATTAAAAAAATAAATCATTATTATTATTAATACTATCCTTGTGTTTTAAACTTGATCCCTTTAAGCATCCAACTGCTCTTCTGTTTTTCAGCCTCAAGCTATGTTCAAAGTTTTGAACAGAACTCCACCCATACCAGAAACGTTATCCTCAGAGGGAAAGGATTTCCTTCATTGTTGCTTTCGCAGGAATCCTGCAGAGCGATCAACAGCTGCGAAGCTACTTGAGCATCCTTTTGTACGAAATTCATATGATCAAAATGTTGCAGTCTCCATGCAGGCATTTTCTGCAATTAATCTAACGGTAAGTATGAAATACTGGTCCTTGGTGTTTGGCCATAATGACTGCTGTGTAATAACATTCCCCCTCCCTTCCCAAAGAAAAAGAGAGAACCAAATATATTATTTGTTTACTTAAATGTTTTTTGTTGTGTTGTGTGTGCTCCTCCAGGAGAAACCACATACTGTAGGAGATGGCACTAGGCATAAAGATCAGATGTCATTCTCTCCTGGCACACAGAATGTGAATGGGAAACGCCCATGTAGTAGGTAAAAAATACATCCTCACCTATTCCTAAACTTCTCAAGCTATAGTTATTGAATTATTGAAGGGTCTAGTTAACTGGTGCTTTTAGGGCATTTGTTAAAAGATTATTTTAGGAAAGTTTTGATACAAATTTTATGGAAAATATAAAAAGCTGTCAAAATAATTAGTTACTTTTTTCTTTTCACATAAAAAGTTAAAAAAAATATACGTTAATTTTTCCCATTAATAAATTGCTTTCTTAGCCACTCAATTTGGCTTTATTCATAGTAATTCATTGTTGTTATGTTTTCTTTTGCAGAGGGACCTGCCAACATCATAATGCTAAAATTTATAACTGCACTGAGGCTTTCCGTCATCCGTCTTCCACTATGCATCAAGTCCGGACTTCTCTCCCTAACTCACAGTTGATTAATGGTTCACATAGCTTCACCCTTTCTTCAAATATTTCCAGAATGTGCCCTTAGGTACTGTGAACAACCAATTGATTCATGGTTCACATAGCTTCACCCTTCAAATATTTCCAACAATGTGCCCTTAGGTACTGTGAACAACCATCCGTGTGCACTTTAAGGACCCATGGAAAGGAAATCCCATACCTCTGAAATACTTTTGTAGCTAACTTAGGTAGTTGGGAAACTATGTTACTTATATATAAAGTCGGAAAGAGGCCAGAGGTCGTCTGGAAAAGTTGCAGCCTGCAGGGACCTTTAATGGAAATTTTTCCATTACCATTTAGAGATTTCTTTTGTACCTTGCATCCAAAAGAGGTTCGATTTGCCATCAAATGATTCTTTGATACCTCTTTTGAAGTTACAAGCCCTTTTTAGCAGGAAATCTACATGGCTGGAAATCGGAAGCTTGTCATCTTATATTCTTTACTAAAGCTTAAGGCTTTAACTAACACAAGGAGTTCATACTTCTGTAATTGATCTCGAACAGATAGAGAACTTTTTTTTTTTTTTGATAACAGATAGAGAACTCGGTAGAAAAGTTAGGATAATGTTGTCACATAATACAGATAACCGAAAGTTGACTTAATCTGTAAATATTGAGGCTCCATCCTCTTTCAATTAATTCATGTTCAATAGATCCTTGTTTCAATTAAGCTGTCTGCATGATGGCAGCTTAACCTCTTTTCTTACATGTAAATTTATTGTTATTTTCTGTAGAACTGACAGTATCACTTGGAACAGAAATTTATTCCAAAATAAGCCTTGTTCTTTTTGTTTTTTAATTAACCTTTTTAACTTTTTTACCTTAAACTTTTACATATCACATGGGAATGGTAATTTAGGACGGTGCAATTACCCTAGTTATTACATTGGATCTCAGTCTTACGAAATTGATTTTAGATTTTCGAGTCTTTGCAATTGGATTTACAAACTTACCTATTAGGCTCCGTTTGGGAGTTTATAAGGGAATGGAATGGAATGATCATAAGGGAATGGAATGGAATGATCATAAGGGAATGGAAAGGAAATGAATGGAATAGAATGTATTTAAGTAAGTGAAAGGAATGAAAAAGAATGGAATGAAATGGAATTAAGTAATCTTGATTGGATGTTTTAAAATGAAGGAATGGAAAAGAATGAAAATGAATGGAATGTAAGTAATCTTGTTTGGGAGTAACATAGAGGGAATGGAATGGAATCATTTTATAACAATATTACTATTAGATCCCTATTTTAAAATAAAAAGTTGAATATATAGGGGTATTTTGGGAGTTCTAATAAAATTTCATTAAATTTAAATCTATTCCCTCCCATTCCCTCCAATTTTGAGGGGAACAAAATTTTGAGGTTTTGAGGGAAAAGGAAGGAATGAGGATTCCCTCCTAACCATTCCATTCCCTCCCACTTAAACTCCCAAACAAGGGAATGGACTTTCTATTCTCTCCGTTAAAACTCCCAAACAAGGGGAGAGAAGAATATTCTAAGAATATTCCTTTTATTCCTTTCCATTCCTTTTATTCCTTTCCATTCCATTCCATTTCATTCCCTCCTCCTAAACGGACCCTTAGCTAATTGATTAAAATGGTGTTGCCCGACATAATTTTGGACAATATGAGTGCATTTGTATCAGTTTAGGCAATATATCAATTGCATTTGAAACTATGCATCAACGAGTTATTTATTTATATAATTAGATAATTACAAATATTGGAGAAGGAAATTTGAACTTAGATTCTCCTCGTAAAGAAGAGCAAGCAATACTCAAATGTTATCTAACTACAATACTCTTGGCAACATTTGTATACCTTGCACCACTCTTCTTTGTGAATAAAGTTTTCCCCTAAACTAGATGACAACATTTGTATACCTTGCACCACTCTTCTTTGTGGATAAAGTTTTCCCCTAAACTAGATTGAAGGCTTATAAAACTATCAAAATGTATTATTAATTATGTAACTAGTCTACTAGTGCATGTATATAACCTTTTAAGTTGTAATTTCCACATACTTTGGTCTATTTGTCGTGAGCTTTTTTGTTGAATTTTTAACTTATTTTGTCTAGGCGAAAATGCAAACACACTCCTAGGATTTAGATTAGTTGCAAAAAAAAAAAAAAAAAAAACCATGAAGTTTCAATTTTTTTTTTTACGACTTCTTGAATTTTTCATATCCGCCAAGTTGACCCTTAAGACTAATTGATGTTAGCTTTTTGGATAGAAAATCACATGACCATCATATGATCATATTAAGAAGACACGCCAACTGATTGGTGATATTGTCACATGATAGTTACTTAATTTTTCCATTCATGAGAGTTAATAGGAGTTAGTCTCGCCGATGTTTTTAGCAAGTGTCCTAAATCACATTGGGTGTTTTTGCATTTAAGAATTTTGTGTATTTATAACTTTTTAAAATCTAGTATTTTTCACCACTGCTCACCCTTGGTGTGATGGTTACTGTTGAGGGCAAGGGCCAGAGTTCAAGTCTCTAGAAAAGAGTTTCACACATATATACACTTAGATTAAGTTAGAGTAGAATTTCTATCTTGTATAAAAAAAAAACCCTTAGTATTTTTCAAATTACAACAAGATTTTCAGATCCGGACCATTCATTGAATCGTAAAAGGGAGAGAGTTAAGGTTTTTGAGGTCGAACTGGGGTCGAACCGGGGTCGAACCGTGATGACATCATAATTAATTTAATAATTAATTAAAGCCAAATATAGATATTAAATTTATAAAACTAGCAAAATTGATTAATATATCTATATATGTGAGAGAAACTTAATGATTTTCAAGCATATATTTAATAAAATTGTGTTAAGTTGTTTTTATAAAAAAAAAAATTGCTAAGGAGTTGGACCGCTCGATTCTTGCGACTGGTTCTTACGATCCAACCCTGGTTTTAGGGGTTCACGAAATTAACTAAAAATCTGGTTTTTTATGCTTAAAAAACCAATTTTTATCCCGATTTCCAGTTTTCACGGTCCAACCTCCCGGTTTGGTTCGATTCTGAAAACCTTGAATTACAATACAAATATACTTTTATGAAAAATTATTAAGATTTATATGGTAAACTAAAAAAATATATACAATATTATACATTTTATGCATATATATATATATATATATATATATAAATATTGCAGACATTTGCTAAGTCTAGAATACATAAATGTGTATATATATTTTTTTTAACGTATTGAAATTTTTTCCCACCGCTAGGTCCACTACCTCAAAAAAAAGAAAAAAAAAAACGTTGTTTCCTAAAACATTGCTTTTTTTGAAATCTACAACCACTGCGCCAATCGGCCTTAAATACTCAGAAACCTCATGGAACTCACACTCACAGAGCCAAATTCCTAAACCCCAAAATAATGGGAACAACGTAAGTAGCGACTGTTTCACCTGGTGGAGCACTACTAGGAAAACTAAATTCCAAACCCAACAAATTAGGTAATGTGATTTTTTTTTTTGTTTTGTCCAATTATTAGTAAAATGTGTGTGCCCATTTCAAGTTTATTCTCAATTGATACTGATGCGAGCAGATTTGTGTTGTTTAGCCGAAATTATAGCTATTTCTAGCGTACAGGCGAGGCTGCTGCTGCTGCGAGTGCTCTTTTAAGCTTTTTGAAGCTAATTTATGGACATTGAATTTTGGCTTTTTGGCTGTGTTGTTAGGTTGAAGTGTGAGTGTGATCGCCACTGATCCCTAAATTATTTTGATGATGGGAAAGCCTCTCTACTACGGTATGTATACATTTGCTGTGCTAATTGTGTTAGATTTTGTGGATTTAGATTAAATGTTATAGCCCCATTGAAATATCTTGATTTTTTCTTTTTTCCATGTGAACGTCGTGGGTGTGTTTGTATAAGCTGTTGCAAAACTGTGTTTTGAGTTTAAAATGAACGTTTGTAAAAAAGCTACGGGCAGTTGCTGTTTGGGAAACGGAGTTTTGGGTTTTAAAAATCCTCATTTAAGCTCCCAAAAACGCCTAACCAAATGGACCCCATATATCAAACGAGCTCTATGTACAATATAGTAGTTGTAATTTACGTGGAATTTAATAAACTTTGATCTTACATTAGCCTAATTTGAGTTTTGCCGAATTCGTTAAACGTTAAAATCAGTCAAAAGATTTAACAACAACATTAATTGGTTAATTAGGCCGCTAATGTATTATTTCCCTACATTTTATTATTATTATTATTATTATTATTATTATTATTTCAGTTATACTGATGTTTACTACTTAGTCGAAGTAGAAGAAGTAGAAGTAATAGAGGGTATGACTTCGGATAGAGTAGAAAGTAGGAATCAATATTGTAAGGACACAAATTTGTGAGCCGGCCCAAACTAGATGAGACGGCCCAAATGGTCCCTAAACAATGAATTTGTAGAGGGTGGGATGCGAAAGTTGGGCTAGAATGATTTAATCAGCCAATGCAATAGGTTAGGGCTTCCGGACAAAAAAATAATAAGAAGTCCAAGTTTGACGAACCCTTCTTAATAAAGGTCCGAGGAGGTAAATTTTTCTATTCCAACTCTCTCATTTTTCTCTCTTTACAAAAAATGCCTCCCCCTCTTAGAGGAGAATTCCTTCACATTATATAGCTCTCTCAAGACTATCTCCACCTTACACTTGTCACCCATCTGATTATTCACTTGAGTGCATGTTCCATCATGTATCCTTTTTGGCCTACTGTGAGTCACGGTGGCCGAAGTTGCACTATTTAGGGATCTTCTCCACATAAATGCGGTCAGAAGAGTAGGTGTAGCACAATTAATGCAGTGGTGGCAGCCCTTCCTTAGGTATTTTTGGGGATTCCCATTTCCATAAAGCTAGGGCCTCTCCTCGGATTGCCCTTTCTTACACCAAACGTAATAAGTCGCAATCTGGGATTCTGCATGTCCATTTCCCTCTCCTCGGATTATACCATGTCCTCGGATATCGTTGGAGGCTTAATGCACGGTTTTGGGCCTTTAACCCCACAAGGCCCACTACATGATCTTGGGGCTTTTAGCCTCTTCACGACCTGATATGTAGCCATGGGCCCCTGTCCCCACCAATACATTTGGCCGACCTTTAATAATGTTGAGGATCTAGAGCCGACCCCTTTTTTTTTTGAGACTAAGGCTTTGTTTTAGTACTGATGTTATTTGATACTATCCTCACCTTTGCATGTGACCAAACCTCGACTTGAGATGAGTTTGATTTTTTGTTGATAAATTTGTATGATGAATCTTGGTTCACTATCTTATGTTTCATACAATTATTCTATGCGGAATCTAATGAAATTGATCTTAAGAGGCTAATATGAGAATTTCCGAAATCATTATAGATTAAAATCACTCAAAGATGCTAAAGGATTTAAGTGCTCTGAAAACTTCTGGTAGGGATCAATATTTTTAATTTTGGGGGTTTCCCTATTATAATATTTATTTATTACAACCGGGTTATGATGTAGGGAAAGTTTATGATAGGCTTGCATTATTTTTATTTTTTAAGCAGATGGGGCAAAGGCAGAAGTTTCTAAAAGCTTAATCAATAGGATCTATGATGTCTTCTCTGATGGCATACATTTTTCAACACCAGTTTCCTCCTTGAGGACAAATGAAGTTGATTTGGTATGGCCTTGTCTTGGTATAATAGATTCTTAATTTTGCTGGTTTCATAATATATATATATATATATATATATATGCTCCTACTGCTGCTTTTAACTTACAAGTACCATCTCCCTCTTCTTTTCTTAGGTACGAGGTGTTTTACGAATGTTTCAAGGGCTTTCTAGTTCCTTGTTCTATTGGGGCCAGAGTGAAAAGAGTTTTTATGCCAAAAGTGGGATATATGTGACTCACCTTTCCCATACAAGCCTTCTTAACATCCTCAACCAATTTATGTATGCTGCGACATGTTTACAGCGTGTAGAAATAGTGGTCAATAAAGTTGAGACATCTGTGAGGTTATCACCCCCTACTTTGAGGGCATTTGCATGTTCTGTCTCTGCTTGGATTAAGGTATGTTTTGCCGTATTAAATATTTAATTTCTGTAATCTATGATCTGTTTTACTATAATGAAGACTGAGTTCACTTGTGTTTAGAGCAGAGGTTGCGGGATATTGCTCTGAAGGAGGACATGAAGATCAGTGATGCTGACATTGGAACCACTCCCACCCTATTAGGTTTAGTCAATTCTCTATCAAGGTTTGTACTTGTTAAACCTCATTGGAATTAGGTGTGGTAATTGTTGCGGTTTGGGCTATGCTATTGCCTGTTGGCAACTAATACCATCCATAGTTTCTCAACTTCAAGTTGGGATCTTCTTTTATCATTATTGTTGAAAGTTATTTTCTCTTGGTCAAGGGGCTTACAAAATCAGGGGAAAAAATTTTAGAAAGGAAAAAGAAAAAGAGGAACACGACTTGAGAATGACTCGATCTTTTGAATTTTCATTACTATATTCTTTGAATTGTAATATCAACACTAAGATATCGTACTTTTCTGTGTTAGACGCATTTGACTCTTTCTCTAGACCCCACATTTTTATCGCCCTTCTCACTGCATCAGGCATCTTGCATTGCAATTACAAAGGTTACTTTTTCATCTGTAAGGAATTCATTGTGTTGTAATTAGATTCATGGTCTCATCCCTTTTTATCCTTCGGTTCTTCTTGTTTTGACAATCACTGATGACTGTTTATCAATATTAGCCTCTGCTCAGGTGCTGAGTATCTATTGCAAATAGTTCACGGAGCCATACCCCAAGTGTATTTTGAGTCCAGTTCTTCTGTTCCAGCTGCTGAATTGGCCGTGCATGTGCTTGACTATCTTTACAAGAAGCTCGATGAAGTATGTCTAGTGCAAGGTGGTGAGGTTGTGACTCCTGTGGCAGTATATTTTGTTTGGAATTTAAATTTTTGTGTTTCTTGTAGTTTATGCATTCAAATGTGGAACTTATTTTAATTTCAGGAGGAAGCTTATCAAATGCTACTTCATATTTTTGTTGGGAGTTTGTTACCATACATTGAGTCTCTTGATTCCTGGCTATTTGAAGGAACACTAGATGATCCTTTTGAGGAGGTAATTGTGATTAAAAATTTTTTTTATAGCCAAAAACTCAGAATAGTTTGTTTATGTTGTGCTCAAGAGCTCCTCCAAAGGAACTATACACTTTTGAAGATTGATATCATTAATGTAGACATTCTTTCCAAAATCATTTCCCTGGTGCAAGAATATTGATGATGGTTACGCAGATCACCTTCTTTGCATTGTGTGAGTGAATATTAGGGAACATCATGTTTGATGGCCCATAAAATCTTTTATTATTTGAATATTTGTGTGCTATATGTTCCTGATATATGTACTTCTGAAACTATACTTTTATCTCATGATTTAATTAAAAAAAAAAAAAAAAAATCTCACTATTTACATAAGCAGTATTGCTGGATTGACTTTCTATTTTTAGTCTCTTTTTTCAAATATCCTTTCTAAATACTATCTTGCTCATTCTTGCATCCTTTGCAGGTGTTCTTTTATGCTAACAAAGCAATCTCAGTTGATGATGCTGAGTTCTGGGAGAAGAGCTATCTATTAAGATTTGTACAGTTACAGAAATTAGGTGATGAGCTCTCTGCTGCAACTAGTGACAGCGATCATGTACCTATAACAAATGAGAGGAAGGATATGGGTGAACGGGATTCCATCTCTATGCCTAGTTTATTCAAAGGAAAAGAGCGGGTCATTAGAGATTGCCGAACATGTCCTCTGTTTATCCATGACATATCTAAATCAATTCTTTCTGCTGGAAAATCATTGCAGCTGATCCAGCATGTTCCGACTACATTCTCAGCGACATCTAGCAAAGGAAGTGATTGTCAGTTTGATGGTTTTGGAAGCTCTATTGATGGTTTTCATCGTGGGCAACATATAGCAGGGTTAACATTATCGGAAGTTTTCTTAGTTTCATTAACAGGTCTTATAGGCCATGGTGATCACATCTCAAGATACTTTTGGCAAGATGACCTCTGCAAATCTGAGATTCTCCCATCATTTGATGAATCCTTCGTGAGCAAGCTAAAAGTGGGAAATGTTGGTGGTGAAACTTTGCCATCATGCTCAGAGAAGATTTGGTATAAGTTCTTGGTTGATACATTGCTGCAGAAAAGAATGAACAATTTAAAGTCTGCTTGTATGGATGCAAGTTCTTTTCTTGATGCAAATGAAGAGAATATGGTTGCACGTCTTGGGGATAAATTGTCTCTCTTGGAATCATTCTGCCCAGAAAATCCAGTTATTACTGTCTGTCAGACAAGCCTTAGAAATAATATGGATGCCTGGAAAATATTGAACTTGTCTAGAAATTTCTATCTACCTCCTTTAAATGATGAGGCTTTACGAAAGGCTGTCTATAGTTGTGAAAGCAAATCTTCTCATGTTACTCATGGAACAAATTATACTTTTGGTTTTCAGTTTGGTGAATCCGAGTATGCTCGTTCACAAAATGACACAGAGCTCTTAGAAGTGGTGTTTCCTTTCCCTACTCTTCTTCCTTCATTTCAGGTAGTACTAGACTGGTAGTTTCTGAGTTGCTTTCTAGCTATACTACCATTCCTTAAGATTGTTCCTTAAACCACCTATATGTAATTGGGCAACAGGATGATCTCCAAATGCCAGAGCTGTTACCTTTCCAGAAAAATAGCACACTTGCATCAAGAGTTCTCTGCTGGCTTCAAAATGTTGAGCCTAGAACTACTCCACTCCCTGTGGTTATAATGCAGGAATGCCTTACTGTCTACATTAAGAAGCAAGTAAACAGCTCAAACTAATTTATGGAACTTTAGTTTCTTATTGTGCTGTTCACACATGCACCCACACATGTATATATATTAAAAAGAAGCTCACTTTTAAATGTCATAGGTGGATTATATTGGCAAGCATATATTGTCAAAGTTGATGACTGATTGGAGATTGATGGATGAACTTGCAGTATTGCGGGCCATATACTTGTTAGGTTCAGGTAGTGTTTAGCAAGTTGAACTTTTAACTTCTTGTCCTTGTTGGTTACTAGGCACCTCAAATTTCTCTTACTTATTTACTGCTATATTGTTATTTCAGGTGATCTACTGCAGCATTTTTTGACTGTGATTTTTAATAAGCTGGACAAGGGAGAAACTTGGGATGATGATTTTGAGTTGAATACATTATTACAGGTGATGTTACTAAATCCAATAAAATGTTGTGCTTAATATTTGGGGTAGGATATGGGGATTCTTCTTTTCAGTTCTTGTTGTAGGGCCATATCTTCCATCTGCATAATTACTATGATTATTGGTTGTAAGGGCTTAGCTACGATTTTAACAGCTGTCAACATAACAAAAGTACAAAACTGCTTCTAATTATTATTGAGAGTTTTTTACCCATAAAAGGAACAACAACAACATTTAAGCCTTGGTCCCAAAATTTTGAGCTCAGCTATGGATCATCAATAGATTAGTTAGGGTTGGTCAGTTGTATTTTTATAAATGTTAGAAATCAACTTTTTTAACTGAGTACTTTCTTAAGTCATACACTCATAGTTGATGATTTACAGTTCAGTTAATTCCTTTCCCAGTGAAAATGATGTCAATCCAATGTGTTGTTATGCATAGCATTTGAATGGAAAGTTGGTATTATAATATGGAGACATGAACAAGGTCACTTGGCCAATAAATAAAAATGAGATCTAGAAAAGCAAATATGTAGTGGAAGGCTTTGGTAGCCTTGAGAGCTGTGCCTTCTTGTTTAAATTTAATAAATTGGACAAACAGAAGTAGCTAAGCTTTACAGGGTAAAGGGCAGCCCATGGGGGGATTATGTGATATCCTAGGGCATAGTTATCATGGATTATGTGATATCCTAGGGCATAGTTATCATGGTTTTTGGTTCAACTTTCATATGCAGCTTTGGGCTTGTTTTTGGGTTTTCTTTAATGTTATAAATTTTAGAAATTGATGTTTTTTTCCTTGTGTATTTCCTTTTTCTTTTTCCTCTACTTTTTGAGAGGCACTTTTTTGTGTACTTCCTATGTATGCGGGTTGTCCCCTATTCTGGTGCTCTTTAACATCACAACAGTAAGGAATTGTGGTTAATTGCTATAGAAAAGATAATGGGCTCATTAAATTTCTGCTGGACACCTATGCAATTTTGGTTGTATGGGGCTAGGGCGAACAATCTCATACCCTGCCACAAATGCAGAAAGAACATGGTGTTCAAATATGATGATTCTGTGATTACATGGGGAGTTTTTGTTAACGTTTAATTTTATTGAATGATCAAATACACTGCAAAGGTGGCATTTATCAGTGCTATATGCTTGCTCAATATGTTTTTTGTTTCTCTTGCCACTTCATATTGTAATCATAGTAGTGGTCTGTGCTTATTCAATGCAGGAATCTATTAGAAACTCTGCTGATGGAATGCTACTAAGTCCAGATTCATTGGTTGTGTACATCGCTAAAAATCAAGGTTTTGATGGTGATCAGCAACCTAGTTTGGCTACTGTTGCCTCGCCCCCTCGTAAAAATCGTGTTCACAGTTTTGGGATTGATGGCCTTGATTTATTGAAATTCACCTACAAGGTTTATTATGTTTGGGTTCACTTTCTTTTATCTTTCAACTCCATTTCATGAATCGACTTTAATGTGTACATGTATTGGATGCGACAGGTCCCCTGGCCACTTGAACTCATTGCTAATGCAGAGGCTGTTAAGAAGTATAACCAAGTAATTCTTTTCACTTTTGGTTGGATTTGAGGTATCATCCTCTTTTTGTTCTCTAATTCTTCCAGGTTGATGTAGGTGATGTGCTTCTTGTTGAAGGTCAAGCGTGCAAAGTTTGTTCTTGATAAAGCTCGGAGGTGGATGTGGAAGGTATTTATTTATTTTTCTTCAATGCCATTCTAGCATATAGCCATTTCCTTTTGAACAGAGCTTATAACCATAGGAGGGATGGTGGGGAACGTGTTTCACATCTTTTGTTTGCAGACAATACT
This sequence comes from Lithocarpus polystachyus, assembly GCA_033629205.1. Taxonomy (NCBI): domain Eukaryota; kingdom Viridiplantae; phylum Streptophyta; class Magnoliopsida; order Fagales; family Fagaceae; genus Lithocarpus; species Lithocarpus polystachyus. Next base: position 6,479,830 of record CM066163.1, on the reverse strand, counting down.
ATCCTATTTTGTGATGCAAATGTGGAGCAAATTCTTCATATTCGGTTGTTGTTACTTAGTTTTCAGGCGGTAACTGGTTTGAAGGTCAATGTGCATAAGAGTGAAATGGTTCCAATAGGGGAGGTTGTTGATGTGCATGCCCTGGCTGAAATTTTGGGTTGCAGAGTTGGAACTTTGCCTATGTCGTATCTTGGCATGCTGTTAGGGGCTTCACATAATTCCCCTTCAATTTGGAATCCAATTTTGAAAAAAATTGAATGGAAATTAGTTGGGTGGAAGAAGTTGTACTTGTATAAGGGAGACCGATTGATGTTACTCAAGAGTACGCTATCTAGTCTTCCGACTTACTTTCTATCGTTATTCACAATTCCTACTCATATGGCTAATAAAATTGAAAAGTTGCAAATGGATTTTCTATGGGGTGAAAGCAAGATTCATTTGGTAGGATGGGATAAAGTTTGTGCGCCTATAGCCAATGGTGGCTCGGGGATAAGGAAACTTACTACCTTTAATAAGGCCTTATTGGAGAAATGGTTGTGGTAGTTTGGGAAGGAAGAGGATTGGTTATGGAGGAGGGTGGTAGCTTCAAAATATGGGGAAGAATGAGGGGGATGGACCTCAAAGTTGGGTAGGGGAGTTCATGGGTGTGGTTTGTGGAGAGGTATTCGCATGGGATGGGAGTATTTCAGCAAAAATTGTCAGTTTGTTGTTGGGTTGGGGAATAGAGTGAGGTTTTGGCAGGATGGGTGGTATGGGGTTCAACCTTTTCAATTGGCATTTCCAAGGCTGTATGGTATTGCCATTGATAAGGAGGTTTCTGTTGAAGCTTCTTTGCCAAGGCAGGGGGCGGAGGAGAGAAGAATTTGGGATGTACGTTTTATTAGAGATTTTAATGATTGGGAGATGGATGAGATGGAAATTGAACCCTAGTGGGGCTTTTGACATCCGGTCGTATTATAACAAATTAAGGGATTCTCTCTTAACTGTCTTTCTTTGGAAAGCTATTTGGAGAGCAAAGGCCTCTAGGCGAGTTTCTTTTTTTGTTTGGTGTGTAGCTTGGAATAAGATCCTAATGGAAGATAACTTGAAATTGAAGAGATTGAATTTTGTGGATTGGTGCATTATGTGCCATAATTGTGGAGAAATGGTAGACCACTTACTTCTTCATTGTGAGATGGCTTATCGGTTATGGAGCTTTGTTTTTATAACTTTTGGCTTGTTTTGGGTTATACCTAGATCGATTTCAGACTTGCCTTTTGGTTGGTGGAATTGGTTGGGGAAGTATTCGTCTCAGATTTGGAACTTAGTCCTGTTGTGCATCCTATGGTGTATTTGGAAGGAATGGAATCGGAAGACTTTTGAGGATTTGGATAACTCCAGTAATCAGATACTTGCTTTTTTTAGTGGAACTCTTTTTAATTGGTCTCGGGCGTGGGGACTCACGTCTAGTAATTTCCTCCCTTCTTTTCTTTGCTCCCTTTCTCTTTTGTAATTTTTCTGTTGTTTGGTTTTCTTTTATGTTTTTTTCTCTGTTTTCTTCTTCTTGTATTTTCTGGGTTTGCTCTATGTTCTTCATGCTTAGAGTAGCCTTTCGTATTTATATCATTCTTACTTATCAAAAAAAAGAAGACACCTGCACAAATATTTAATTTGAGGATCAATGTTGACAAATATCATGTTTTATAAACCACATGTTAAAGGCTTTCTGATTTGTATCATGCTTCAATTACCTTGATCTTTGTTATGCCTCTTGCAGGGTAGAGGCACTCCGACATACAACCGCAAGCACCACTGGTTAGTGGAGCAGAAACTCCTCCATTTCGTGGATGCTTTTCACCAATATGTAATGGATAGGGTAAGGCTTGTCCCACCATATATATGGACCTTACTTTCACGGGAATTTTATCACCATTTGCAATCTTTGACTTACGGACATGGACAAAAAACATGGTGTTTTTGAGTTAGGGATATTGGACACAACTCTTTAAAAAACAAACAAACTGCTACATGTTTCTTTCCATTACATTATTTTTTTGTTTGGTGACTTTTCTATAATGTACATATGTTTGCCTGTGTACTCTATAGGTTATGTATAGTACGGTGGTTTTGTCAATGTACTTCCATTTACTGACCTGTCCTATATATATATATATATATATATATGGTTTCGACCTTGTCTACTCACCTACCTTTGAACATACACTGATGTAATTAATCATTAGTCACTTATATTTGGTTGTTCTTTAATGAGATTGGTTCAGTACTGTAGTGGTTCCATGGTGAAAAAAAATTGCATGATATTTAATGGCATAAGTTATCAAATATAACCTCATGTTCATATATTCATGTTTTCAATCTCCCTCATGAATTACAATTTTTGATATGGACATGTAGGGGCAGTGAGCATGTATTGAGCTTGAGTGTGTGTGTGTAGTTGTTAGTATGGAGAGATGTTTCAAAAACTATAACTCAGCCCACAAGAAAGAAGAAACTATAGTTTCTCTGGAATTTTATTTTTCAGTAGGTGTTTATAACGATAATTTTACTGTTTGTTTCTCATTTAACGTGTTTGATATTTATTCCAGTCAAAAATTAAGTTTTATAGTTGCTTCTGTTTCTGGTTTTGTAGTGCTTCAAATGCATTCTCAAGACTCTAAAAGCAACTCATTTTTTATTAGGGGTTATGGAATTTTATGTTAGTTACCATACACAATAAATGGGTTCTACTGCATATTGGTTTTTTTATTTTTAAATTCATAAATGCAGTGCATTTTACTAATAAGGGACCTCTCCATGCAAAAGCTCCTCCAATTATAATTTTAGTGTTTTTTTTTTTTTTTTGAGATGGAAAAGTAAGTACTTTATTAAGGTAAACCGGCTAAATCAGCCTGAAGTACATGAAAAAATTGTGATGGAACATCCTCCATTTACACTGAAAAATCTGGAATGTCAATTGCATATCTTGCTAGACTATGAGCGACACCGTAACCTTCTCTCTTAGTGTGAGAGTAAAGTAATTGACTAAAACATTGAGAAAGTACCTTCACATCCTCTACCAGCAAACGAAAGGGTGCCAAAGAAACACTCTCATCAGACAAGGCTTTTATTACAACCAAAGTATCACCCTCAAGAACTGCCCTTGAAACTCCAATCTCTGCTGCAAATGAGAGCGCCTTAGCCGCTGCCAGTGCTTCAATTTCCTCAACACTGTAAGCTTGAGGTAATATCTGTGAGCACGAAGCAATAACTAAGCCAGAGCTATTCCTTAAAACCACTCCAATACCTGCCTTGTTCTCGCTAGCAAACACTGCCCCGTCAAAGTTAATCTTCACCAAATCACGTGGAGGAGGAACCCATCTGATTTTAGCACGAGGTTGACGAGGTAATGGAGATGCTTGACAAGCCCGAAATTCACATAATCTGTCTCTTGTTAGCTGCTCAACTAGATGAAGGGCAGAGCTGTTTGACAGAGGCGAACCTGGTTCCATTGTGTCCATATAGACCATGCCGTGACTGCAAAAACTTCTGGGCTTTTTTCCTGCTCAAAAATCCAAGACAGACGCTCCTTGAAGTCCCCAAAAAAACCTGAACTTTGAAACTACCACAGCACCAGGTCCGACCAGACAATGTCCAGTCTATGGCATGACCACAGTGCATGCAATGGAGATTCAGAAGCAGCATGATCTTCAATGATAGTTCGTCAGACTAGATTTTCCTTTGTTACTCATTTAACGTGTTTGATATTATTTCCAGTCAAAAATTAAGTTTTATGGTTGCTTCTGTTTCTGGTTTCGTAGTGCTTCAAATGCATTCTCAAGACTCTAAAAGCAACTCATTTGTTATTAGGGATTATGGACTTTTATGTTAATTACCATACACAATAAATGGGTTCTACAGCATATTGATTTTTTTATTTTTAAATTTATAAATGCAGTGCATTTTACTAATAAGGGACCGTCTCCATGCAAAAGCTCTTCCAAGATGAAAATTAATTTCAACAAACTTGTCTTGAAAAGCTTACATATGATAATAATGGGAAGTGGTATCGTCTTAATTATGGATTATGTTACTTTTTCAATTGGAGGCCTATTGGTATGGGCTACACAATGGGAGGTAACCTCCTCTTCCTTTCCTAAACCATCTCCCTTGGTGTAGGAAGGATTTGGTTCAAAGCTCCTTGTTCTATAACAAGAGATTTTATTAGCTGACTCCAAAGCATTATGTTCCTTTTCACATAGTTGTAGACACCATGAATTATTAGTTATGCATGTACCATTTTGCATCTAAGTTTATGTTTTCAAAAGAATAAGAACTTGTTAGATATCTGACTAGGATTTAGTAATCAGGTATATCATAGTGCATGGCGTGAACTGTGTGAAGGTATGGCTGCCGCTCGATCCTGGGATGAAGTCATAGAAGTACATGAGGCCTACTTATTGTCAATTCAACGGCAGTGCTTTGTTGTCCCAGATAAACTGGTGGGTTACTTTGCCTTTCTTGTTTGGCTGTTGTGACCTAAATGCTTGGAACTTGTGTAATTCAGTGATTGTTTTGAGGTAATGCTGAGTATCTTCTCGTGATCTCTTTGAATTCAGTGGGCTCTGATTGCAAGCCGAATCAATATTATCCTTGGATTAGCTCTTGATTTCTACTCCATACAGCAAACTCTTAGTAGTGGTGGAGCAGTTTCTGCAATCAAGGCCAGATGTGAAATGGAAGTTGACCGTATTGAGAAACAGTTTGATGATTGCATTGCTTTCCTACTCAGAGTAAGCTTCTATTTATCCTAGTATTGATTCTTTATAATGTGAATGTCAAAGTTTGCATCGAACTCTGGTTTTCTGACTGTACAACATCTTTTCTGTAAGCACAAATATAAGCTCAAGTAGATGTGCATCCTCAAGTAGTTGCACCCACAAATACATGCTTTCTTTCTTACATTCACCACCTTAAAACGGGCATGTTATAGTTTGTGGTGTTCTACGCAGGTCCTATCTTTCAAGCTCAATGTGGGGCACTTTCCTCATTTGGCAGATTTGGTTACTAGGATCAACTACAACTATTTCTACATGTCTGATAGTGGAAACTTGATGATTGCACCTAGCTCTGAAACTGTTGGTTTGAGAATGGGGAAGGCCTTTGTAGGTAGAACAGATTGAATGGTGTTGTTTGGGATGGTTGTGATACTGCGTCTCTGAACATGTTTCAGGGCAAGTGTGTCCTCTAGATTGTACAGAATTTGAAAAAGCCTACATCACCATGCTTTAGGGTTTGTTGATAGAACATGATGGATATGGAGGAAGTTGCTTGTGGCAGCAATGGACTCCTTGCCCTTACCTATAGTTCTCAAAATTGCCACCTGTAAATTAATCTCCATTTGCAATGTTATGTTTCATTGCCTTCCTTAAAACATGTGCAGATATAAGGTGCTCTAAGACTCGGTCATGGTATTTTAATTATAGCAGACTATTGTTTCATGAGTAAAAGTGGACTGTGAATCATTTTCTCTCATTGTCCTCTAGGGAGAGATCCTTGGTGTGATGTGGGGTTATGCCTTAGAATGTGTTAGAGTTTTTAGCTTACTGGAAAGTTGGGAAAGTATATAAGAATGCTATGATCTTGGAATGTTATGCCTTTGCCCCATATTTGGTGTGTTAGGCATGAATGGAACTCAGATACATTTGAAGGATGTGAACTTCTGGTGAAGGATGTTAATTTTCTTTCGTTTCTTCATGTATACCTCAGCTGTATTAGGGTCGTGCACCATTTTGCACCCTCATGTTACATGTTTATTAATATTATTATTACTAGTCGTAGACCCACACAATGTGTGAGAATAAATAATTAGTATTGTAATATAATGTATAATTTTTTTCTCTAAATATTTTGAAGATAATTTGTTCTCCTTAAAAATTAAATAATTTCTATTTGGTCCAATTAAGTCTACTTCGGTCCAATTTGGTCCACATGGTCAATTTCGATCTCCCTTCAATCCATTTTAGACTAGTTGGGCCTTAAATTAATTCTTTTTGTAGGTTTTCTTTTCAATTTTAGTTCAAAAATTCATTTCTTTCTTAATTTTTGGGTTTAAAAGTATAAAATTTTATTATATTTGAGCTAAACTCTTTAGTTTTGAGTTAAAAAATACAAAGAAAATACTAAAATAGACATTAGAAATTCTGTCCTATTTAGTCAATTCTGTCCATTAAAGTTCTTTTCGGACCAATTCTGTCTTATTCAGTCCACATTGGCCCTATTTGGCCCACATTGATCCTATTCTGTCCATTTTGGTCCTATTCGGTCCTTTCTGTATACTTTGGTATTATTCGGTCCTATTCGGTGAATTTTGTGCACTTTGTTCCACTTCAGTCCTATTCAAGCTATTCGATCAACATTGGTCCTATTCGGTCCATTTTGTCCACTTTGGTTATATTCAATTCATTTTGTCTACTTCGGTCCTATTCAGTCTAGATTGCTCTACTTCAGTCTAATTTGCTCTTGTTCGGTCAATTAGGTCCACTTCGGTCCGTTCGTTCTTATCCAGTTCATTTGGTTCTATTCGGTCCACCTTGTTCTTATTCGATCATATTCTGTCCATTTGGTCCAATTCAGTCTATTCAAACTACTTCGGTTCATATTGGTCTATTTCAATCTATTTTTGTGTACTTAAATAATGGGAAAAGACATGTTTGGGTTGAAAGCATCTAATCTAAATCTAAATTTATTAAAATATATATAAATCTCAAACTCGTAATATCTAAAATTTTAAATATAGTATTTATTGTTGCTACGCTTTTGTTGAATCATATATATATATATATATTTTAGAAACTTGTTGAACCACATTTTTTTTTAAATACTAAATATTTTTAACACACACACACACGGGGAGAGGGAAGAAGGATTTAAAACAAAACTTACAATAGTGTATATCTTGTTAAACCACATTAATGTTGCATTTTAGTTTACTTTGGTACAACTAAATTTAAGTAAAATCCTTTTTAAACATAAAAGTTATAAATATATACATATATGTGTGTATGTATAATTTTTATTTAAATAAATAATTCAAATTATTCATTCTCTTAAAAGAGATTATTATGATAATCAAAACTCATATCAAACTTATACTAAATATGTATAATTTATTCTCTAAATTTTCTTGGAGAGAGAGAGAGAGAGAGTACTTGTGATGGAGAGCTAAAAAATATAACACTAAAACGTATGAACCCAAAATAAAATTTTTAAAAATCACAATGATTCATCAACATAAAGTAGAGTTGCAAGAATGAATAAAAAATCAAGAGAAAGAGAATAACCACTTTTTCAAGGAGAATGTGAGAGAGAATAATAAGAAATTTATAGGAAATAATATGAGAAGAAAAAAAAGTAAAAATAAAAAATATAGTAATAAATACCAAATAATCAAAGTTATGTTGTGCAATAAAATAACATTATATTCTTATATACTATCTTTATAACATTTATGAAATCAAAGAGAATAAAAAATATAATAATTTAAAAATACAAAACTTAATCATATCAATCCAAATTAGAGTTCAAAATAGACTCTCAAAAAAAAAAAAAAAAAAAAAGAGAGAAAAAAAGTAGAGTTTTAAATAATACAAAAATTGATCAACTTAAATGGAGACTCTAATGGGGACTCTATTGTCAAAAATGGAGATTCTAATCACACTTCTTGTTGGGGCAATGGCACAAATCATCAAATTTCTGATGTAGCTATTGAGCAATGGCCATTTACTAGTAGGATGCTAATGGCAACTTGCTTCTTCTTATTTTTATTTTTATAAGCCTTTTGATCTGCCTTGCTTCTTCTTTTGTGGTTTTAGCTTATAATTACTTTAGTGGAGGTCCTTGTGAGTATGCCCAAGACAAAAACGTTGAGATCACCAGAGCTAACTTGCATAAGCGAGATTTGGCCTTTTGCCACTGTCTCGTTTCTTCCTGATCGATACTCTTCAAACTAAGAAACTAGGAGATGTCACGTTTCCGGTATTTAGATTTACCAGTAAAGTTTTCATCCTTAAATAAATGACTTAACATTGAGTTCTATCTACATAAGGGAAATGAAAAGATTATCGTGGGCGGTGTGACACGATGCGGCCACGTGTTTAAATCGTGTCTTGTTTAGTGCATTGGAGCATTGAATACAAGCTAAATTTATCTCTTATAAGCAAAACGGTGAACTTGAAAGATGTGTTCTAAACTTGAAGGTCTTGAGTTTCATTCGTCACACTATTGGTCAATGAGATTTTTTGATGTATCATGGATAAGGAGTGAAATAGTCTAATCAAAGGTTGAGACATTACTTTTTATCAAAATAATAATAATGGCCTTTTCAAAAAAATAAAATAAAATAAAGGGGGATTAAATTAAATTGACAAGAAGATATGCAATTAAATAATTAATAACAAAACACAGTATAAACTAAAATTAGAAAAAACAAAACAAAAAGGGAATCCGAATCACCGGATCCAGTTTCGGGTTAGCCTTCGATCCGCATTAAAAAGCCCAAATCAGAACCCGACTTTAAAAACCAATTTTCCCTCTCAAATGCCTCATTTTTCATTTCTCCCTCTTCTTTTTCTCTCTCTCTCTCTCTCTACAGTGAGCACTAGAGAATAGAGAAAGCCATTAACACATTCTCAATCTCCGAACCGAAAACCAAAATGGATGATCCGACTCCGAAACTCCTCACCATCTCCGACCTAATACACCGCAATCGGCCAATCACTGCCACGTCATCTCTCCACTCCCCCCTTCCCGGCCGTCCGATCTGTCCCATACCCAAACCCAAACCTAAACCCCCAACTCCCACCCATTCAAACCCTAACCCTAAAACTCTCACTCCTCTCAACAACCCAACCACCATGATCGGAACCCTAACCCTCCCAATCAACACCTCTCCCTCAAATCCAAACCCTAATTTTCGTTGCCCCTACAACAATTGCCTCCAGTTCTCCGATGATTCGGCTTCGATTTGCTGCGACGTTCTCGACCTCGATGTTCGGATCATCGGCAGGAAAATCCGCGTCCTCGCTTGGAATTTCATTCCCTTGAAGCGCGGCGGCTGGTTCTTGGAGATTATCAAATGGAGTTTCCTCGAATCGAGTGGGCTCGGGCTCCGCCTCGGGCTCGGTCGGTGTTCGAATGTGGATACGTTTCCATTGGTTTCAGGTTCTTCATCTACCACCACTGACGATGATCCCAAAGCTCGGTATCGAATTCATGGCGCTCTAGAGTTTATTAGTCCTGTTTCTGTGGTTCCATGCAATAAAGGAGGTGTAAATTCAAGTCTTCGAGGTTTTTTACTTCAAGTTATAGTTTGTGAATGTAAATTGTGTAGTTCAAAGAGTTCTAAATTGGTTTTGAATGATTCAATTCGAGAACATGATACTCACTCTTATACAAAACCCGTGTTTGTGTACTTTTGTGGTGCTGCTTCGTCTTGGCATCCTGTAATTACGAAACTTATTGGGAAGATCGTGACAGTCTCGGGGTTGAAGAAGAAGTTGGTGTACATAGGGAAGGAAGGGTCTCGGTTGATGTATGCGACTACGGAGAAATCTGCTTTGCATTTGTCTAGATTGTCTAAGAAATGGGCACTGCGTGAAAAACGTGTGATGGAGGGGAAAGGAGAATGTGGTTCGTATAAGGGCGTAATTAGAGGTGTGTACATGAAAGGGATGGTTGTTGAGCTGGACAATGAAGTGTGGCTTTTGTTAACCGATCATTTACTAACTCCACCGCATAGTCTTAGGGTTGGCGCTCTTGTAAGTGAGAATGAACTCATTGTTCGTCTGACCTAAAATTTATTTCTGCACATACAATATGTCTTGTCATAAGAAATGGGTGAAATTTGTTGCAAGTATCTGAGTTTTGTAACACCTCAATTGTTTGTAGATATCGGTGAGAAATGTTCATTTTGTGAATCCAAAATTTTCTTGGAAGAAAATGCTTATACTGGGGGCTTGCTTCAAGACTAGCATTGTTGTGGAATCCTTCTCCCCATTGGAAACTGGGTATGGGATACTTACTTAATTTTGTTATCATAATGAATTCCTGATGTGTGAGTAGCCATCTAAGGCAGCTGTGGACAACCTGTGGAAACTGAGCATCTTTGTTTTTTTTTTTTTTTGGTACATTTGTTTTCATTTTTATTTGAGCATTAAACCATATCAGAAGATGACTCAAAATGATCCTGAACCATCCCAAAATGCACCGTTGGTCCCTAAAGCTTACTTGTTGAGTGCATCTAGTCCCTGATATTTCAAATGAGATTCTAAACATTGAGTTTCCTTGGAATTTCCATACATTCCACCCGTTTATAAATAATCTAATCTTATACTGCAGGAGGCATGTAGTTTCACAATCGCAGAGTATGCTGGGGAAGTTTGTTGAGTCCCTAGTATTTTCTGCTAGACTATGGTATGCAGTTGTCTTAAAAGCTTCTATACGTTGTATAGTTATCAAACTATCTTATTTAGATGAAACTTTTTGATGTCTGACAATTTATTTTGTTGGATGGTTTGGTTTCAGGGTATTACTTGTCATTTCATGCTTTAGGAAAAAGTTTTCTGGTATGACAAATGAGGAGATTTTGGGATCAAAACATGTAATTCACTAGCTTTGGATTCACAGAGTTTCTAGCATTCTGTTCTTTTCGATAGTCATTGTTATATTGTTTTCCAATAAGCTAGCTTTGGCGTCTGCAAGGTGTTATCAGAAGGAAGGACTGGCTCAGGTCTATGCTAGTTTACATTTACCTCCGCCAGTGTTTCGATCTCGGGTAAATTTGTAATTATCAGTTGGATAAAATCTGTTATCATTTTCTTTCGTTCTCATCTTATATAATGCTTTTTATTTTCTTTTGGCAGCATGGAATATTCATGGAAGTATGTAACCATGACCAGTGTGGCTGTGGTAGTGAAGTGTATTCTAATAACCTCAAATTGGTAACTCCTGTGTCTTGAATTTTGTGTGTGTTGGATTGGCTTCTTGATCTTTTTGAAGGACATATGTTATCTAGTTCCTATAGAAATGTGATTATTCAAGCTGTTATTTCAGGTGATGCCCATATCTAGTTTTATCTGTCACTGTGAGGCCACATGGATGAGAATGCTACAATGGGAAAATGACCATAAAAATATTTGCGAGAACAACCAATTTGACCTTCAATCTTGTGAAGGGAGATTTTATGGCCGATCAATCAAGAAAATAATTACAAGTGAAGATATGGGCATTATTTTGCTTGGAAGTCTAAAGGTTAGTAATTGAGGTTTATTTTAAACTATTCTAGTATCTTATAACATCTGGGCCATCATTTTGTTTGTATCAGTTTCATCAAATGTGACCCACAAAGTACTGTTGTTGATTAGGAAAGAAGACAGTCATAATACTTATGGGTGGTCTAATTTTTTTGAGCATTTGAATTGTATGTTCTGCACATTTTACATGATTTTCACTGGGTGTCAAGTTCTCAAAATGCTGATTGTGTACTGTACAATTTAGATGAGTTGAGTTATAAACTTCTGCAGATCTGATCATCATGATAATGCCTTCTATACAGATTTCTCCCTCTTCTGGAAGATTACAGTTGGTTGATGCGACTGCTAGCATTGATGTTCTTATACCAGATCTTCCATTAACCTGGAATACCGACAGCATATATGAGGTCATATACGGTGATGATGTTGCAACCTGTTCTCCACTATCTAGTCATGAGATTCTTTGATTGAAATAAAATTTTTTCTGCACATGTTGGCCGTATTCTTCCAGTCTCTGGAGTCACATTTATTTTCTTTTGGATTTTCAGGTAATTGACTATAGTCTTATTATTGAAGGTGAACCTCATTTGATAGATCATTTGGGTTTGCTTGATGATGAGTCAGTCTCATGCAGAAGTATATTTCAGTGCATCCCACTGGCAAGAGATACAAACCTAGCAGTCTATATTTATTTTCATTTGAGGGATGCAACCTGCAGAAATCTTCCCTTTTATCCTTGTATTGACAAAAAGGACGATTTTGAGAAACTTGAAGGTGGAGCATTTCATCTACTCCGCGTAACACACAAATTTCCTGTGTTGCAGAAGGTATTTTTATTTTTTATAACTTTATTCTCTACATTGTTTCTGTCATGTTCTTAGAAGCTTTTCCAGGTAAGTCTCACTTGGAGTTGTCCCAAGGGAAACCTATGGAAATTCGAGGAGCATTAGCCCTGATTGTTTAGAACACATAGTTGTTTCTCATTACTTTTGTTGTCATTAAATCCACTTTTACTTAATTTCACAGCTTAATTGTGATATGGCTGTATCAAACACGTCAACTCTATTTGTTGAGGCCATAATTTTGCCTTGGGATTTATTTCTCAACGGGGATGGGCTTCCAACAAAGGTTTCAACAGAACAGCTGGAGGAACCCAGGGAACGTTGTGCTGGTGAAAATTACCAGGAGCATGCTTCTCTCAAGAGACGTAAAATTGATCATGCATCAATCAGAGCATTGAGTGCAGGTGTAATGTATGATTGCAGCAAACCTGACCGTGGACTGAGTTCTTGTTCTAATTCTTATGCTCAATTCAATGAGGAGCTGATGTCTTGCAACTTGAGTTCTTACCATAAGATTTCTTGTTTGATCACTGTTAGAGGTGTTAACTGTAATAGCATAGTTAGTTCAGGTACCTTGCAGTGCACAAGTTCCAGTATAAATGGTGGTGGTGGTTGCAGACCAAGTGCACGAAAGGTATTGCTGGAGATCAAGTCTGAAAGTTTTTTCAAGTATCAGGTGAGTTTGATTTCTTTCTTTACTCCAAATTTTTCCTGCTCCAATGGTACTTTCTTGGTCCAGGGATGTGGAAATAATGCTGCATTGTGCTTTCATTTTTAATGTGAATTAACTTGTGTTTATTTTCATCTAAATTCCAGTTTTTGCAGATTGGTGGTTATTACATCACAAAACATCATGGAGATGATTCTTTTTGTAAAAAGGGTTCTAATTACGTCAGTGATGTTAAAGTTCTTATTAATTCTGGAATACATATGTGGAGCCTTTCATATGCTTTTGATGAGGTTTTTCCTGATAGTAATTCATCTGACCACCGGGTATTCAGTAGTTCTTCTTTCAGCAATAATGAGGCTCTCTCTGAAAATAAACATGAACACCTCCAGGTTTTTACAGAAAATTCTCCTAGCACTTGTTCAGATGTTCATATTATTTTCCCTGCAAATGTAAGAGATATCTTGGAGGCAAATCTTGAGGGTTTGGAAGATGGCCTGGTCAAACCAATTGTGCCAGCTAAAGAAATCACTAATGATTCTCTGTCTATGGCGTCCACTGATTGTAGTTGCCTATTTCCTGAGGGAAATTTATTATCTTTACGGGGGCAGGTGGTTTCCTTTAATAGCATGGACCATAGTTCCATTGATGCACATCTGAGTTGTGAAAGCCTCGGTGATATTCTCCAGACAAGATTCTTTCAGGGAGTTATAAGAAGTTTTTGTATTCATGTTTTGGTTGACCATCACATTGTAAATTCCTAGTTCACTTTATTTCTTCTTTTCTTGGATATAATTTGGACGGATTATGTCTTATCTCATTGCATCTATTCCATTAATTAGGTGAGGATCTGTGGTTCCCTGAATAAACGTGCTATTCCTATTGGATTTGGACCTGGAGCATATGCAACATTCCATCGAATTCTTGACAGGGGGTAGGCAGATTTTTTGTTATTTAATATTATAGATTTTACTTTCTTCTCCTTTAGTGCCTGTGGTTTTTTGCTTTTGATTGTATGAATCAGTAGGGTTATTTATAGATGTCCACTAGTAAGAAGCTACAAGACATTTGCTGGCCAATCACTTTCTAGGCACTGCTTAATGTAACATTTATAGGTGATTTCAAAATAACACCAAGCATTCTGTAATCAAGGACAACTGCAAGTGGGACTGAGTTTAATGGGGTTAAAGAAGCAATCAAGTATGTAGAAGTGACACTGCCTCAACCACAAAATTAAGTTATGATTTAGTGGGTGAAAGGTAGTATTAACTTATTAAATCAATTAAATTGGTACCGATTTTGGCTTTAGGTGGCATGTTGGGATGAGAATCTGGTAACCATCCAAATATGACATTGGGGAACACATTTTGCTGCTGCAGCATCAATGGTGATTGCCCACATTAATGCATCGAAAGCTGTGGGTGTACTTCCTTTACGGACTTTATTCATGGCTATAAGATATTTCATTCATTTTTTCTTCTTGTGTGTGTGTTGTCTCCATTCATAGCTTATTCAGTTTCAAATTCTAAGTTGTGGTTGCATGATCTATCTTTATGAAATTACTTATACTCCCATAGTTCCAATTTTGCAATGATTATCTGGTTTGCTTCTAAATCGGTTTCTTTACATTTTGCTAAACTGTTGCAACGGCTATATAATAATTCAATTTTATTCCTTGATTTTCCAGGGGAAAGAATAGCTTTATGTTGACACCTGTAACATTTATTGTAATAAACTCCATCAGTGCAGTCAGTGAACCCTACAATGACAAATATGTCGATTCTTGGCGTGCTTCAGATGTGCACAATGATGCTGCTCCAGATAGTATTTCTTCAGGACTGATTTCTGAGTTGATTCAAAGAGTGGATTGCAAGCCAATGAGGTTTCGTTGCAGGGTAAGTTGCTTTTTGTCCATCATACTATATGAGTTTTAAGCAGGTTAAATTCATCTCCTTTCTACACCCCCAAATGTGTGTTCTCAGACAGATGAAGCTTACTCATATTGTGTCATTGGTTGTTACAGGTTGTTGCTATCCATATACTGGTTCTGGAGAAGAGGAGGAATGTAAAATATGATGATTTACAATCGAAAGATACCTCCAGGTCACCCTTTGTTGACATCCCATTTGCTGGTTTTGTTTTGGGTAAGACATTGCTCTATTTGCAGAAAATATTATAATATGATGACATTGTTAAGAGTTAAGGCCTTTTGTGTTATGAAAGCTGTGGCTAGTTGACACTACTTGATTGCTTCTCATAGCCAGGATGAGAGATTGCAGTGGGTTCTTTACAGCTCCTTGTTTTGGTGATATTGTCTTGTGGTATCTAGGCATAGCATTTTAAGCTTCTCCTCATCCCTGTATTATTTCTCCAATTACTGTTCTTTGTTTTCCTTGTTTATATTTTGTTGGGGACCTTCAGATCGTGGGAATTTTGGGTATGTGCAATAGTATGTCCTACAATTTATAGGAATTTAATTCATTGAATTGATCCTGCAGTTAAACATTCTTTTACGCTAATTCTTTGGAGTTGTGTAATTATGATAGAAAGTTGATTTTAACCTTTTACATGTCAAAGACAAGACCCTCTACTTGCCTATGTGCATGAACATTCAGTTGGTGAGACTAGGAAACAGTTTTTTTCAGAAGGTCTAAGTATATTGAATCGAAGTTTAAATAAAATCTCCGGTTTACCAAAAAGTATATTGAATTGAACTTTTTTTTCTTTTCTGACAAGTAAAGCTCAATTTGAAGGAACTGGAATCTATTTTTAGAAAACAGCTTTAACAAAGTCTGTTTAAGGTTCTCTACACTTTCAAGAAAAAGGGCTACGATAAATCTCAATCAGCAATATATCTGTTTGAAGTCTGACACTTTACCCCACATACATCCAAAACTCTTATTGAATGTGGTGATTCCTAGGTTTCATCTTGGTGCCCTAAAGCATTCTGTTACAAAATGTTGCAGCACTAATGTAATTGGTACTTCAAATTGCATGCTTGTCATGAGTCTGGTAAATTTTATTTTTGTTGAGTAGTCTGGTAAACTTTATGTAGAGACATAGTTAAATGTCCTGCATCGTACACTACCTATCAAAAATAATTTGTGAATAATACAGAAGTGGAGCAGATTAGATTATACAATGATCTCAACTTAATCATCAACATTCAGAAGCAAGCACCTCCACTTTCCATGAGTTCTCAGCTTTGCTAGTGACTTCGCCTTCATTTGTTAGTGTACTTATTTTGGCGTAATTTTGAATCCTTATTTTTTACCCCTCATTTCAACTTGTAGATGATGGTTCATCCTCTTCTTTTTGCTGGGCCAATGCTGAAAGAGCAGCAACCTTGCTGAGGCTGCATGAAAAACTCCCACAAGGAGCTTTTGAAAACAGTGGCTGGACTTCAAAGTGGGCTCAGATAGATGACAATGCCTGTAGCACAATCATTTATCATATTGAGAGAATAATCAGAAAACATGATAGAATTACAGTGAAGAATCATGGGTCAATGTTTGATTCTTCTTATCAAGACCTTGCTGTTTCTGTCAGTTCAGATAATGCCCTCAGTTGCTCAGATGAGAACCTCCTTAAGTTCATAATCTTCAATGCTTGCTTTGGCACATTCTGGGTGAGTTTACATTTAGTGCACGTTTGGATTGCACTAAAAAGAAAAGCAGACACGCGTCTACGTTTTTTGTGTGGGTCTCGTACACTGTTCACGGGACCCACAAGTACTTTTTTTAGAAAAAAAAAAAAAAAACTTTAAAACTGGGTCTTACGGCACTATTTACACATCTAAAAATTATTTTGTTACAGTGTTTTAAGTTTTAAGTTTTCAGCAATAAGCGGTATCCAAATAGACCCTTATTGTGGAAGAGCTTGCAAATTAAACTTCTGTTTCCTCAGAGATAGAATGAAGATATTTTGTGTTTAGATGGTTGGCCTTTACATGGAGATGGAGTGATTTGGTTTTAAATTCATGACAAATTTAATTTTGAACCTGCTAGTCATCACCCGGAAGTTCTCAGATTTGCCAGTGACTTTACCTGCAATTTCAAAGTGTTGTAGGATAGGCGTGCTCAGTAGAATGTTATGAAAGCTTAGAATATTGATGTCACACATTTGTGATATGTCTAAATTCCCTTCATGCATATTCCCTTTTGCAATTTTTAATTTTCCTCGTGATGATTAGTGTATATTATTTACTTCTGCTTGAGAACTTATTATCAATTTTTCCATTGTCCTGGATGTTCTCTTGTACTCTGAGTTGATCATTCCTCTTCCCTGTGCTCATTTCTTGATCAGGCCTTTTGCAGTTGCTGCCTTTTCTGTTATCTTCTTACCATTCCTCCGTTCACATGTTGAAATATTTGACTCAATTTTGTGTTGGCAGAATGTTGTTGCAAGTGTGATGGATTCAAGTACTGTTAGGCAATTGGGGAAAGAACACCTTTCAGGAATGGAGACGACTGTGCGTGCCATACAAAACATGTGGGCTATGGAAGTTTGTTACTCAAACCCACTTACTGATGGCAGGTATTTGATCCAAGAACTGCTTAAGAGATAATTGTTTTATGGCCTATGTGTTTGTTCACAGTTGGTCTTGAGCCCACACAAAGGTGGAGGGTTGCAGTAGGTTGATGGCAAATGTAAAATTTAGTTACTTTTCAAGAATGTATCCTATTGTTGAAAAGTCTTGGGATTAAGGATTTGTTGTTAGTAGCCACTATAGGTTGCAGGGTCTTTTTAAAAATAAAATAAAAATGTCTAAAAGGAGGTAGAAAACCATATCTGTTGAAATATAAAATCAATGTCTAACTAGTTCGATGATGTCAATGATACGAATTAACTTGTGTAGTTAAAGAATCAACATACAAATTGACTTATTTGATAAACTTGAGGACCCTGCCCTTCCTAAATACGTCTTGCTTAATTTGTTTGTTTGAAACTTGTTCATAAGCTGGTGTGGATATGCTTTAGGAGCAACCCGGTCCAGGTCCTTGATTTTAAAAGCTATTCTGATCACGACAGCATATGAAAAATGGTAAGGAATTAATTGCTTGTAGTTCCTGAGGATGTAGATAGCATGAGTGGTTGTTGTTGAATAACGTCATGTGTTTTTTTGAGCGAGCTCGAGTCGGGCTCTAATATCCTTGGATTAAAGTACGAAGTGTTCTAAAAACTGGGCTAAACTAGTCGAGTCTGTTTAACTGTTTGAACCGATGAATCGGTATCTGACCACAACCCTTTGCGACTCATTTAATCAGTTCAGCTACTAAAAACATTGATGACAATAAATAAATAAGTTAAAAATCTTTGAGTGGCCCCTATATTGAGGTCTTAAATCCATACACAATCATGTCACAGACACACACTCCTACCATAATAATGTGGTCCATCTTGGACTCGTTAGCACATTATGATGATACTTGTCCTATGTCCTAAACAATCGGTTTGACCCAATGAGAGCTCAATTATTGTACCTTTAGACCAACTAAAAAGCCCTTAAAATAATCCAGTTCATTTAAAAATCCAGAAACAAAAAAGGGTAAGAGCTTGGACGAATTGAGGTTTTATTACATAATAATTATAAATAATCTTCAGGAAAAGGGGGACCAATGTTGGCTTGAGCCAGAGGTTTGTTTGCCATTATAATTAATGGGAAGTGGTGTTCACGTGGTACGAGTAAGAAAAAAAGAGTTCCTACTTTCAGGTAGGAGTGTCATGTTTAGGTTGTTTTCTTTCCTTCTCCATTGCTGCATACATTACACCACAGAATTTTTTTTTTTTTGGAAGTCCTGAAAAAGCTCGTCGACGTTCTTTTCAGAAGACCTCTCTCTCTCTCTCTCTTCTCGGAAAGAGTTTGGACTTTAGAGTACCGAGAATCCCCCACTTTTCTGATGACTTTTTGCCTTTCTTCTCGTCCTTTTACTGTTGTAGTCTGTTCTGTTCCTTGGGTTCTTCAAAGTGAAAATAACATATTATTATTTATGTGAAAACAGCTCTACGGTTTGCCATTGGTGAACAGTACTGTGTAGTGTCCTCTCTGTAGATCCAATATATGCATAACTATCATAGTCAGTTTTATTTGCCAAACTCATTATCATTATGTCCCATTTCTTGTTTTTTTTTTTTTGAAATTTAAACTACATCTCTCTCTCTCTCTCTCTCTCTCTCTCTGTGGGGTTAGGAAATGAAAGTATTCATGATCTTTAAGATTCCACATTCATCCTTTTAGTACTATCTCTACTTGCAGAATCTTTCTTTCTCGATTGGTTTGCCTCAAGTATTGACCCTGTACTTCCATTTCTCATTATAGTATTGAATGAGTCACACTATCTGGTTACTGCTTCTTTTAATTAGCCATAAGATATCTTGCCCTTCCAGTCCCTTCTATATTCTCTTCATCAATCTCTTTTCGAAACCTCCAAACTCGACCTGTAACTTGTAATCCATATACCCTACAACATTTTCAAGCTACATCTTCCAAAAACCCCATAGGCTGCCCAAAACAGTCCAGAGTCATATATATCTTGGAACATCAAAGTTCAGAGAGTTCTTCACATAATGTCAATGCCACTGGATCAAGCACCTCCTCCACCAACAGTGACCATAACACAGCAAACTTTCTCCAGCCACAGCACCTTTGTTCCTTTTATTGCCGTTTTCGCCGTGATCATAATCTTTGGGGTGCTTGCCATTATGATCGGACGGCTGTGCTCAGGTGGGACAACCCTGGGCTACGGCCATTATGATATGGAGAGGTGGGTAGAGGAGAAATGCTCTTCATGCATTGATGGAAGGATTAGCCCCCCAACAACTACTACAAGACCAAGGGCTAGTAATGTGTCTGTGTCTGTCACCTCGGTCCCAACAACGCCAATCCAAACCCAACAAGAAAACAGGCAAGAGGAGCCCGCTCCTCAGAACCCGCAGGCAAATGTTTGATTCCTTCGGGTGTTTTTTGGATGATATAGCTCGTTTTTATTGTTTTATTTTACAGTATTAATTGGAAATAGCTTTTTGGTAGTTGTTTTTATTATATATTATTAACGAATGTGATGGATTCTTCTTCCTTTAATATCAAATCCTGAATATGTTTTCAGTTCATGTTTACATTCCTGATGGGGTTGAAATATGCCTTTACATGTGTGGTCACTAGGTTCTCTTGTATTATAAAAACAAATACACCCATTTTATATAATTGTGTGCAGTCTAGTAGTTAGAGCTATAGACCTGAAGGGGTGCAGTCTAGTAGTTAAGAGGCATGGAATGAGCTATAGACCTGACATTCAATCCCTATTAGGAGTTTTGTTAGATTACTTGATACACGGTTTCGGCTGGCGGTTTGGCTGGCGAGTGAGGTCGTGTATCCAGTATCCCTAGTTTACTTCCTAGGAGCGGGTTCAATGGGCCTGCCTTTGTGCATTTTTTTTTTTTTTTAATGTCACTTTCTTTCTTTAAATATAAGGTAATACTATCGAGTGTCTTTAGGACATTAGTTAATAATTCAGTTAAATAAAATTATTATAGAAAAAAAAAATAATGTTTTGACAGTTTTTTTCATTTCTTATTAAAGTGATGTCAAAACTTTCCTAAAATAGATTGTTAACTAATATCCTAAGGGCACTTGTCAGCATTTTTCTTAAATATATAAAAACTGTCAAAAAAAAAAAAAATCAATTCCATAAATTTTTAAAAAAAATTCTAAATCAATGCATCCATTAAATTGTGTGACAATGACCTTACATAGAATACACCAAGGCCATGGCTACTAGCTAGAGTTGCCTCAATTTTTATTTTTTTATAATTCAATAGTTGGGAAAGGAGATTTAAACTTCCCTTAATTGACAATATCAAAAAGTATGAGTTGAGCTATAATATTCTTGACTAAGCCTCCGTTTGGGAAGTGCGTTTGCGTTTTCCAGTGGGGCGTTTTTCACAAATTAGTGGGTCTCATGCACTGTTCACGGGACCCGCAAACTACTTAAAAAAAAAATTTTAAACTGGGTCTCACAGTACTATTCACACTTTTAAATATTATTTCACTACAGTATTTTTAGTTTTCAGCAATAAGCGGTATTCAAATAGACCCTAAAACTACCTCAGTTTTCTTACATGTTTAGCACATTTAAATGCTCCATGTTTTGCACTTCTTTCCGTTTATAACAAATGAGGACGGTGGATTCAAATTACTTTGCACTTGAAATTTTTTCAAAAAAGCCAATATTGGTGTCTGGAAATTTTTTTTTTTTTTGCCGCCCGGGGGGGGGGGGGGGGGAAGGAATCGGTAAGGAGGTGTTTTCTTCTTTCTACAATGGTCAACCCCGACTTATGAACTCGTGCTTGAATGCGGTAGTTCGCTCCATTGATTACTACTACTTCCGTCTCACTTTTTTTGTCCTATCAAACTTTTTAAGGGAACATTATTTATTATCTTATTTTCCTTTTAAAAATGTATAAGTTTCCAAAACTATCCTTAAAAAATTTTATTAAAAAATTGAATTAGTAAATTAAAAGGGGTATAATAGGAACATTAGTAAATTAATGATTTTTATTTTTAGAAACAGGACAATATTTTGGGATATCTCAAAATGGAATAGAAGACAAAAAAGGTAGGACGGAGGGAGTAATATATAAGCTTGCAGTTGCAGGAGCATAATATTATTCCTTGTTACGTTCATGAGGATAGGTAACAACTTATTTTTTATAAGTAGAATGGTACAAACATTTTTTATTTTTACATTGCCAAATGGGTTTTAAATTTAAGGAAATGTTAACGAATGCCCTTAGGGTATTGGTTGATAATCTATTTAAAGAAAGCTTTTATAGGAAAAGAAAAAAAAAACAATTAATATTTTGACAGTTTTTTTCATTTCCCATAAAAGTGGTGTCAAAACTTTCCAAAAATGAATTGTTAACCAATGTCCTAAGGACACTTGTTAGCATAACCCTTAAATTTATTCCAACCAATTTATGTGTTGAAACCAGTAAGACATACCGTCTCGAGACATGTAAAGAAGGAAGAGTCAAAACTCAAAAATCCTAATAGCTAGCTACTTAACGAAACCAAAAAGTGCAAGGACATGATTTTTTGCTGCAACTTTCACGTGATTAACCGTGAATGATTGAGAAAAAAAATAGTAGATTTATGTGTATATAATTGTCCATTACTTACAATTTATCGCTTTGTTAAGTTGTGATAAAATCTTGACGATTGGTGGGATCCAACTCAACAGAAAATGTTTTATCTTATGGTCAACCAAGAAAATAATTTTATGAGACAGGACCTCTTTCTCAAAATATGTCTCAATTATATGGATCTCACTCACATCTATCTCTATGTATCTAAAAGCTAAAACGTAGTATTTATTATTACTACGTTCATATTGTGCTACCTCATACGCCATGTCATTGGTTACATTATCATTTTTTTCTTATTTATATTTTATTCCTAAATTTTGTTGACAAAATTTATGTATAACTTTGCATGTACATATTCACCTCCATTAATTTAGATATTTATACCTAAATAATAAATCAATGAATAATCTAAAACCTCAAACAATATCTATATATATATATATGCTATTATATAATAATAGAAGCTTTGCAATAAAAAAAAAAAAAAGCTCTTCTTCTCACAAAAAAAAAAAAAAGCTTTTACAAAGCTGATTACACACACACACACAAACACACACGCAAAGCTCTTTTTGTGCCACGTCATTAGCATCTTTTCTTATTTTTTAGTTTTTGCAATTTTTACTTTGTTCAACTTTTCATCTTCTTTAACCATTGTCTTTTTAATTCAATTTTTTCATCTCCTCCAATCACTATCTTCTTAAATTTTTTATTTGATTTCCTTTATATATTTTTAAATTTCTCCTTCATAACTTTTTAAATTCTACCGTTTCACTTTTTTCAATCTTTTATATATTTTTATCCTAACTCTTTCATCTTAATTTTCTTATAAATTTTTTCCACCTCTCTCCCATATTCTTTCCAAGTTATTCACAGCAAAAAGGTCAATACTCTCTCTCTCTCTCTCTCTCCAATTTTATTTTTTTTCTTTGGTGAATTTTTTTTATTGTTTCAACTACTTTTTTTTTTCCTGTTAACGGTTATTTTTGTAATTGTTAATTTAATTGTCACATCACATTTGTTTCTTTTTTTGTTTTTTGTAAATTTGTATCGATTTTTATGCATATTTATTAGGTATTTTGTTATTCCAATTCTCAATCATATTTTTTTTTTCTTTATCCTATTGGTTTGAATTGATTTAGGTTAATAATTAGTTGTTTTGCAAGTTAGAATTTGATTTTTTTTAGTGATCCATTTAGATGTGAAACTATGAGACTTTATTAAGTTTTGTTTGTTTTTTTAATCCTTTTGGATAAGCAAAATTGTAATTTTTGCAGAGAAAGTACTCTTAATAATTTTGATAGTGAACTGAATTTAGCTTTCATTCGTCCATGAGGGTCATCCAAGCCAAGAGGGCAAGAATGGCTGCACCTAGCAAGGTGATCGTCCAAGAGCCTATGGGTCGTCCATGCAAACACCGGGACGACCCCCAAACACTTGGAAAATTCCATGGAGAATTATTTATGAGAGCCAGTGAAATCAAACCACATGTTATTATTTTAAGGCGTGAGGAAAATCCTAATTCATCGCTATAACTTCCTACTTTGTACTCAACTTCCAACAACGGTTATAGTAACTCCTATAGCAGTTGAGGGAGTTAACCTTGAACTTTCAGACCTCCTCAAATATAGGAGAAGTTACAAGATAAGTAACTGCTTCAAGAACACACTATATAAACACTCATTCACGACAAATGAAGGTAAGTTTTTAACAACTCCCAAAAAGTTGGAACTTCAGAATTTAAGAGAGAAAACTAACTTAAGCATCGGAGGGTTCTTGGCCGGTGAGCCTTGGTCTCCTTTGATAGTTTTGTTTTCCTTTTCACGCTTTTCAAGCAACTGCTAGATCATTGAAACTCGGAGCGTTCAGCCTACTGATTTTCTGTGCATCATCAAGTTTTATTAGAAGTATTCTCTAGTGTCACTTATTTACATAAAAGCAAAATTTAATCAAACGAAAATAATTGGATGAGTGACATTTTTGCTTTTGTAATTGTATTATTATTATTATTATTATTATTATTGTAGGGATAAGGGCCCAAAATCATTGTAGGGATAAAGGCTCAAAATCATATATTGGGCTTTAAGCTTTATCTGAGGACGGTGAAAAGTCCGAAGAGAGATAAACAATTATGAAGGATCCCAGGCTGGAGTTTAATAACTATGAGATGAGTGGGAGTGATCCAAGGAGGTATATCTCCTCGGATATGATGAGTATAGCTTAAGGGTGTATTTAGCAGATGAAAGTGATTTTTGCAGAAACTCCGACTATAGAGACGTGTCTCATGAACATACGAGAGGAAGGAAACCCCAAAAATATCTAAGAAAAAGCTGCTACTACCGCATTAAATGCGTTACAGCTACTTTTCTGAACGCATTTATGTGGAGAAGACCCTTGAATAGTGTGGCCTCAGCTACCGCAACTCACTAGAAAGTTAAAGAGGGTGTCTGATGGGATGGGCATTCAAATGAGGACTTAGATTATTAACAAGTGTAGGATCAAAATGGTCCAAAAAGAATTATGTAACGTGAAGAAACCCTTCATAAAGTGGGGGGGGGGGGAGGGGGGAGAAAGGAAGAGAGAAAAATTGTAGCAATCAATAGTTAAACTTGTAATCACATTTGAAAGAAATATATAAGAGCTGGTCCCCTCGGACATTTGCCGAGAACGATTTTCTGAAGTTGAACTAGTCTATTTTTCTTTTCTTATAATCTAAACCCATTCTATCTATTGTCTAACTCACTCAAGCCCAGTTTTTCCAACTTACTCTTTACAAATATATTGTTTTGGATCTTTTGGGCTGGTCTATCCGTCGTTGGGATCGAGAGGTCAAATCTATGTCCTTACAATTGGCGCCGTCTGTGGGAAAGACTAAGGTGATAGTGAGTCTAGCTTTCAATCATGGTAGGTTCAGGTCCACATCAGTTAGAATCTATGGGGTCCCAACGTGAAGACTGTTTTCGTAGTCTTGAACGTGGGAGGGATCAAGAGGGAAGTGTGCATATTACCTATACTGGTGAGAGTCATTCTCGGGGTGGTAGCCACGTCTCTCAGGAAAAGAATGCAAGGGCCATGCATAAGGAGATTGATCATTTAAAGAGGAAGTTATGCCACGTCTAGTTTTATTACATGCAGTCGAGTTCCTCTGCCTTTGGATTCTTTGTTATCCCTGTCCATGAGAGAATGAGAAACCTTGAAAACATATTGAGACAGATATCGAGAGATGTTCAATGAGATAGATGGTGATTTTGACGAAGTAGCTGTAAGGATTTTTAAGGTTAGCTTGCCTGCCAAGCATGGCTTAAGGAGGTCCCTAACAGGGAAACCTATTACCAGCGTACGCCAACTCATGAATAGGATTGATAAGTATAAAAGAGTTGAGGAAGATCAGCAGCAAGGAAATGGCAAAGGTAAGGTTATTCCTCAAGAGAGGAGGGATTTCAGGTTGGACCGTTATAACAACAACTGGCCATGAAGGGATTTTGGAGGGCACTTCAGGTTCACAGCTGCCTAGGTAGTTAACACTGTGTTCCGGAAACCAGTGCATCAATTCTTAGAGAAAATCAAGAATGAGTCATACTTTAGGTGGCCAAACAAAATGAGTGGGGATCCTTTAAAGCGCAATCAGAGCCTTTACTGTCAATATCACTGGGAAAGGGCGCATACAACTGAAGACTGTAGAACCTTGTGGAGTCATCTGCAGCAGCTGATCCGAGATGGTAGATTGAAACAGTTCTTGAATCGGCCTGGCAAGCAGGAGGGTCAGGCGGGGTCTGGGATTCAGGGCAGCAACTCTTCGAGGCCCTCTCTAGGCACTATCCACATTATCCTTGCCGCATCAGGCCGAACAGGATCTTGTCCATCCAGGGTAATGACAGAAGCTAGATCATCTGCCGAGGATTCTGGACATGAGCCGAAGAGGGCTAAGGTGGGGCTCTAGCCTGCGTTAAGCTTCTCTGACGATGACAAAGTCGGGACTATACAGCCACATAATGATGCTCTAGTAATAACGCTTAGGATTGGTGGGTATGACGTAAAGAGAGTAATGGTGGACTATATAGATATATTTTGATTCGGTATATTTTTATGGATTTATTAAGATAAGAGCATCCACATCAGTGGATGCAAAATCTTGTATAATAGAAAAAGACATCACTTTTACACATTTTATCTAAAAAATGCTCCATATCAGTGCTTCTAAAAATGTGTAAAGATGTGTATATTTATACACTTACTACATAACCGTGTATATTTACACGGTTACTGTAGCTCGTCTATTTATTATTATATTAATTTCTCGTTCGCACCTTTTTTTCTCTCTCTTCTCCATGCACAACGAACTCAGTAACTTCTCCTCTCCTCATCTTCTTTTTTTCCTCAGATGCACACAAACACACCCACACATAAACACATCCACACAGACAAATCAACATAGAGATACACAAACACACCCATACACAAACAAACCCACACGGACAAACCAACAAAGAGACAGATCGGTGCTTGATCGGAACGATAGGTGCTTGCTTGATTGGAGCTAGGGAGATCTGACCGAGAGGTGTGGATTAGACCGAGGGGGAGACTTGTTTAGAAAAAATGGATATAGAGATGGGTATAGAGAGAGAGAGCAACAAAAAATGGATAGAGACGAAGAAAGACGGAGAAGGAAAAGAAAAAGAAAGAAGAAGAAAAATGGAGAAGAAGAAAGACAAAGACGCTGAAAAAGAAAAAATGGAGAAGAAGAAAGAAGGAGAAGGAAAAGAAAAAAAAGAAGAAAGTGAAAAAGAAAAAGAAAGAGACAGAGATCAGACCGTGGGAGAAGAAGTAGAGAAAAGATGTGGTTTTGTGAGATAAAAAAGGAAAAAATAAAAGAGAGGGTTAGATGTTTTAGTGGTGGGGGTTAAAAGTGAGGGGAAAGGAAGCTTCCTTGTTTGTAAATATCTCTCAATATAATTTAATTAAAAAAGAATTATAATTGAGACTTTTTTTTTCAAACAAAGCATGATTTTATTTGGAATTTTATTAAAGTCTATATTAAAAATTTTAATTCAAATTAGTGCATTTTTTTAAAACTAAAATCATACCAATAGTAAATAATATATATATATATATATATATTTATCTCTCTCTCTCTCTCTCTCCCTCTCCAATGCGTAACCTTGAAAGGATACATTGAAATATTTCATTGATAACAGAATGATGGTTGAAAACACTAATCTGTCGGCTGTTGCCGAAGCCACTATTTTGGTGGTTTGGCCACTAGTGCTGGCGGTACGGTGGGCGGAGACACTAATCTAGCGGCAGTAGCTGGAAATATTATTTCGGATGTTTGACCATCAGATCTCCACTATAAGCGGCCATTAAAAAAAGTATGACCATTAGGGAAAATAATAAAAAATTGATGAAGAATGAATATTTTATTGAAATATCTTGTAAAATAGATAAACTGATGTGGTTACTCTAACTATTGTATTCAAGAAGAGAAATTATGATCATATTTTGTATACTTCAAGAGAGATAGACTGATTTGGGATTAAGGATAACATTAAAATAGAAGGCTACATGTTGAAATTTTGAATGGTGAAAAAACTATTTTTCTCATTATTTTCTAACTATAATGATTGGAAAAACTTAATACATACTATATTCTATTACTAGCAAATTAGCTCATAATATGAATAGTTGAAAATTTTAATATTGAAAGAAAGCAAAAGAAATATATAATTTTTTATTTATAGAGAACACAAAAGTCATTACTCAAAAAATATTAATAAAATAGTATAACATTGTATATTTTAGGAAAAAAAAAGAAGAAGATCCTTGCCCTACCCTTTATTGGTTTGGTAAACAGTTATATAAAGAAAATTTTCTTAATTAATAATTTAATGCATCTAAAGTAAAATTCTCTTACGAGTATAATACTTTGTTAAAGATGATTTGTCATAATTATATAATTTTATAAATATTTTAAAAAATAAATTATATATTATATTTCATTACAAAATAATTAAATATTTTTGGGCACTGCGCAGGTTGCAACTAGTCACGTACAATGTGAGAGGTTGAGGGAACCAAAGCCAAGCGTGTAGTTCTATGATAGAGGGAAATAGTTCCCGAAGGAGAGACATCAAGGCCGTCACATAAAAACGCCTGCCACAGCCAGACCAGAGTAATAAAACGACTGCAAGAGTAATAAATCACCACCAAGTAAAAGCTCTGTTCTTCACTTCTGTAGAGATGAACAGAGTTTATTGGTTAAAAGCAGAGATGCATGTGAGGGTGATAGCCATTACCCAGTAATGCCCAACAGGCATCATTGTGATTTGTGAATGATATAATTGCCTAGTCCAACAAAGGTTTTATTAGCCACATTTCAAGCTGAGTCCCCTAAAAAAGAAGAAAAAGAAAAGGATAAAACTTATTAGTTATTACAATACGCACAAGTGTTAAATAACACTAAACACTACCAGCAGTTGGGTAAATATTTTAAATTTGTATGTCAACCATTTCAGAAAATTATTAATTGAATAACTCGGTTTTGTCTTCAAGAGTGGCTGTAAAAATCCGATAAAAAATATAGAGAGAAGGAACAACATTTATAAGAGCATCTACCGCAGTGGAGCTAAATTTTTAGCAATTTAGCTCCACTAAAAGTTACTTTATCTATTTTAACTACACATGTGCTGCAGCAGTGGATCTATTTTAGCTTTTAACACAATAAAATAATATAAATATCACAATAAAATAATATATTTTCTACAATAAAATAATATACACACTACCCAAAAAATATACACCACACCACCTCTACCATCAGCCACAGCCACAGCCACAGCCACCACCACCACCAGTGGTCCACAGCAGAAAAAAAAAAAAAAAAGAACAGATCGGCAATGGACAACCACGCCCACAACCACCACCACCACCTGTGGTCCGCAACAGGAAAAAAAAAAAAAAAAGAGAACAGATCGGCGATACGAGCTGACCGGCGATGGGCTTGGGGTGGATCGGCCGAACAGATCGACGATGATCACAACCACGCCCACAACCACCACCACCACCGGTGGTCCACAGCAGGAAAAAAAAAAAAAAAAAAGAGAACAGATCGGCGATATGAGCTGACCGGCGATGAGCTTGGGGTGGGTTAGCCAAACAGATCGGCAATGACCACAAGCACGCCCACAACCACCACCAGCACCAGTGGTCCACAGCAGGAAAAAAAAAAAAAAGAGAACAGATCGGCGATACGAGCTGACTGGCGATGGGGCTTGGGGTGGGTCGGCGATGGGGCTGAGGGATGAGGTAGACGAGGGAGCTGGTCGGTGAGCTTGAGAGAAAAAATTTTGAGGAAGAAAGAAGAAAGAAGAGAAGCCGAAGAGAGAGAGAGAGAGAGAGAGAGAGAGAGAGAGAGAGAGAATAAGAGATTTTTTAATCCGGAAGAGAGAGAAGATTAATAAAAAAATATTTTTTTTAGCTGTGTGCTACAGTGCACATTTATTTATAAATGTGCACTATAGCACTTTAGCTAAAATTTTTGAGTATGGCTCCACTGCTGTGTGTGGTTTTTGCTATATGGGTGGAGCTAAATAGCAATATAGCTATTTAGCTCCACTGTTGCAAATGCTCTAACACTGCAAAAGGACAGGAGAAACAGTCATCCTATAAAACAAAGAACGATAGACTGTCATACAAGCTTAGATTTGACCCACTTTTATAGGTTGTTAATAAACAAACTAGGTCTCGAAATTTGAAATTTCCTTGGAACATCCATGTCAAATTGCATTTTGTACGTTGAAATGGAAATTGAAAGTTGCTATTAGTGTGTGTTTGGATATCGTTTATTTTGTTAAAATTAAAAAATTATTTATAAAAATATTATAAATAAAAGTAAAAATTAGTTGAAATAGTACAATGAAACTCATAAATAATACTAATAAGTACAATAAGGTCCATAAATAATAACAAAAATAGTAAAATAATTTTAATTTTTCCTTTTTACCTAAACCCACGATAAAAGGCAATTTTCTTTTGTCATCGGTGAGAACACATCACACTTTCCAACATGCGGAGAGGAAGAAGAAAACGAAATCAGTATTGTTAACATCATCATGGTCTAGAATGCAAAGATTTGGCTGATATGGGGCATATAATTTTTATTGCAGGGGTTAAATTGAATATAATTTGAGTACAACTAGTCACTACTCACTAGGGTGCAGCAGTCTGTGGTTCTATGCTAATCTAACGCTATTGATTGTTGAAATAGATCCTGTGCAATACAGTAATTGCATTGATGCAATACCAATGGAGGGCTGATGAGAGCAAAAATTAAAAAAAGAAAAAGAAAAAGAAGTTAACTTTTCTCTTAAGCTGTTTGATATAAAATAAAATAATAAAAAAAGTAATTTTTCTCCTTAACCCTTTTATCTTTTAGTTTTTAATCTTAACTTTTGCTCCAAACTACTGTCTCTCGTGCAATACATTGGTTACATGGTCCTGGGCACTAGAGTTTATGGTTTGGTCTTATGCTTATATTTACTAGAAATGTCAAAAAGAAAATTTTAAAATTTTACTACGAAAATAAAGATATTACAAATGTGTCACGGAAACATTTTCACAAAACTCAAATCCCAAACCCCAAATACCCATCCAAAAAAGGTCAGAAATTGTAATGCTAGTGTGCCCAAGACCAAAGTTGTGTGTTGAAGGCTACCATTTATGTGTGGCCACATAGCTTTGCTTTTTAGGCTTGTCCCATACCACCCAATAGAGTCGGCTAGTTATTATGAACATAACCTTTTTGTACACGAAAAGAAAGAAGACACCATTATTGTCAAAGTCTACAAGGCTTTAAGCCTTTTAAATTGGTCATGTGAACACTACACGTACATGCAAATTGGAGACTCTGAAAATAAAATCTGGAAACACATGCACAACATTTCTTTTTTTTCCAAAACCATTAAGATGACTTTGTTGTAATTGATGACTAATAATGGTGATATAGAATAATAGAGATGTTATTCTAATCATAATATATCATATTATGTTCAAAACTATTGACATGTTTTGTTAAAATTCACGGATAATAATAGTGATTATCGGATGAAATTAATGGTATTCTAATCACTATAGATCATGTCAGTAAAAAAAAAAAAAAAAAGGAGTAAAAATGTAGTGTCAATACAAATACCATTGTGGGCTTTGGAGGGGCCATTATGTATTGAACGGGAAAAAAGGGTCCGAGTGAGTGTAATCTATTCACAAGTCAGACCCAAAAACAAGAGTGTGACCTAATGCTTAGGCTATGATTCATTTTAGGACATAGGAGTTTACGGGTTGTGAAGCAGTGAGGCCCAAAAGGTACGAGGAGAGACCTGTTTAGCCCGTATAAGAATTCATTAAACCGCATGTCAATTTGATCAGAATGACTAGAAGTGTTAGACAAATTTTACAGTCATTTATCCAGATGAAACGAAACAACATAATTGGTTTGTCAACTACAAGTTGGGAGTTCCTGAAATGAAATGACTCTACAATAGTTATCATGGAAAATTTAAAAGCAAAAAGGATGTCGTTTGATGTTGAAAAGAATCAAAGGTTTATTGTGCATAAATGGTCGCCTTTTCGTTGTTGTTGGCTTAAAAGAAATGTGTCCATCTCTATAAATGGTGTCCATTTTTTTGCCGTTTTCATGATCATGAGTATATATTTCGCGAGACATACCCACTTGGCATGTGATGAGTTTCACTTCATATTAAGTCAATTAAGATAAATAAAGGATTACATCCTTTACATGAAGCTCCAATTGTTGAACAATCCCCTTAAATATAACACAAATACAGCTAACACTTCCCTAATTATTGTATCAAAACCAACCTAATAATATCATATTGCCTAAGGGCATTGCAATGAAATGCAAGCTCAATTGATAACGTCAAAGATTTAAGTGAAGGAAATTATAGTATCCCAAAATGCATGAATTTAGAGATTATACTAACTATATGGTGTATATTTTTTGTGTGGATTTTGAGGATATGTATTAGGTTTGTTTAGGATATATAAACAGGTATATGCAGATATGGCTGAAGCTTTCCTTAGATTATGGCAAAAGATGTGTGGCCATTCAAGCTATTTCATTGTGTAAACTTGCTTTGTATGCATCCAAATTAGAATTTCAAGTAGAATTTGAGCTAACATTAGTTGAACTAATGTTTCAACCTAAACAAATGTTTAGTGTAAATGTGAAGAGTTAGTATCTTTATGCCAATGACTTGGAAACATCTATTAAAATTAAATCTAATCCATTGTGAGTAAAAACATTCTGCATATAAACTTACCACAATGACACACTAGTTTTTGTTCAAGTGGGTACAATATTAATCTAGCGATTAGTTTTCAGGGGACGCTTTATTTTGAGAAGATGGGAGAGACCTGCTATTACATGTAGCCGACTACTTGGAACACCTGACTTTGCTAGTGCCCTTCCCTTTTGGTCTAGCAACACAAAGCATGGGACATATTTAATATCATAATGAAGAAGCTGCATTGACAATGAATAAGGAAAAATCAGCTACAGCTTTATATTAATCAATTCATCATATCACAGGGAGGATGTAGGGAGCCAAAGATGCTAAAAATAACCCAAGGTAGCAAAGTAATTGATAATATAACATCATCATAATCCAGTTATGATCCCACTGAGATATTTACAAACTGAAGCTTAAAGAACAATAGCTATAATGCGAAATACATGATAGATTAAGCGATAGATGTATCATGTATTTCACACACTTAAACATAATTCAATTACCAAATTCATAATGCATTAAACTGCAAATTAAATTAATCTGACCAACACAACATTCTATGCAACAGAGCAATTTTTTCTCCATCTGAAGTGATCAGCTTTTATAGAATTTCAGGAACTTAATTAACTCCACTTCCAAGGAAAGATGGAATTATAGGATAATAGGCAATTTATATCAACAAAAAAAAGGTTGTTCAGTTGCTTGTTGTACTCCAAAAAATAAACCTCCATCAGCCATAGCACCCACAAGTATAGACCAGTAACATATTTCTTTGTGCTCAACATACAAGCTAAACATTCAAATTTCATAAATTAAAAGTGCTTTGCATTTCATGCTCAACATCCAGACTAGTATGTCATTTGGTTGTTAAAACTTTCCCACCCTCAAGAATGGAGCCCGTATCATCAAGGACAAAGCCCTAACAATAAAAAAGGTTGAGATATTAATACCGGGTTACTTCAGGATCCTTTAATACGAGAGCAATAATCATACTCATTGTGACAAAAAATGTTATTCCCAAAAAATAAGAAGTGTGAATCTGGTTCCAAATATTTAATAACAATCTCATAATTTCAGCACTTTCATCATCTGAAAAACAGACAAGACACAGTGACATAGCCTTATTGGCCTTTTGTTATCAAAGAGCAAGATCCTGTCACCAGGACTTTAAACCTGGTGTATACTCTCCATCATAAACCATATGATACAATCCAACACAACAAGATTTACTTGAGTAAAATCCACAAATGTTGTGGTCATATGTTAAGCCTGTTCTAAATAGGTCTTGGCCAAGATAGAGAAGTGAAATACTGAAAAATATAAAAAATGATCAATGGCCTCTCAGGCAATTGCAAGAGATTAAAAAAAAAAGCAAAAAAAAAAAAAAAAAAAAAGTAAAAACAAACAAATAAGTGAAACACATGAATGATACCAGATATTTTCCCTCAATACTTAATCATCTGCAAAATCTAAGTTGCCAGACAACATGGTTTCTCCAAGAGGTATATCCTTGGTGCTTCCTAATTAGTAATAACTTCAGTATAGTGTCATACTCAGTGGGACAAACAACTTGGTAATGCATTCTCATGACTACCAGTAATAACTCCACAAAAA
The DNA here is from genome assembly GCA_033629205.1 of Lithocarpus polystachyus. Classification (NCBI taxonomy): domain Eukaryota; kingdom Viridiplantae; phylum Streptophyta; class Magnoliopsida; order Fagales; family Fagaceae; genus Lithocarpus; species Lithocarpus polystachyus. Next base: position 6,445,974 of record CM066163.1, on the reverse strand, counting down.
CAGAATGGCACTAGCCACAATATAAGAAATAGACAGTATGCTTAAAATAATATAACAAGAAACCCGATGGTTTTGTTGATTAATGCTAGATAACTATATCCAACGACCAAGCTAAAAACCAGCCTCAAAATTGCATGTGTTTATATAGAAGATTACGAGGAAAGTAGCATACCTCAGGTAGCCATTTTTCATTTTCTGCATCTGCCATGACAATGTTGAGCCAATCTAAGTTTCTACCCTCCACCTCTGAAACAAAATCAACTAACGAATTGCAAAGCCTGCATTTTGGTGAGTAGAACTCAATCACAGTAGCCTCTTTCCCAGTTGCCAAGGCTGAAGCAAATGCTGTTTGCTCTGCCTCTGCTTGCTCTTCAGGAGTCAAGTTCAACTTTCTCAACTTCAGACTCTTACTTTGGTTGGTTCCAGCATCAAATTGGAAGGGTTTATTGGAACTGAGCGATGGATAAGAGGATTTTGAAGCAGAGGTGATGAGATTGAAAGCAACAGACCCAAGATTTTGCAAGGACTTGAATATCCAAGGACCGTCAAACGTGCAGAGATTAGGACATTTAGGATTTTGTTGGGTGTCCCATGGCCATTTCAGGCAAAATAAAGGTTGTTTGGAAGAAGGACCCATTTTCTGTACTTTTCCTTTTTCAGATTGATGGACCTTTAAGACTCTTCATCTGTTACCCATATAGACTACCGAAACGAAGAATACAGTAAGGGGAGAATGGTCTGCATGGAACAAGGAAGATGCCATTAACAAAGATGCCTCAAGACTATGAAATGACACAATCATCTCTGTCTCCAGTGAGATTGATTGTCTTAGAATTGGTTATCATCTTTTGAGTCTAAATTTATCATTCAAGGCCCCTTAATCAAGCAGAATCATTAAAGTCCAAACCGATTAAATCAATAAACAAGGCCTTTTGGATGGACCTCCAAACTTCCTTATAACCATCTCTTATATTATATGCATAGGGCACAATTAAGTCATTGATAATACATACACACCTAATAGTTCTACTAATGAGCTTCTTTTTTTGCTTCAATGGATATGGAATATCAAAACTAACTAAAAGCCTATAAATTTCCACAAACAACTGAAGCCCACTACTAGATGTGTCCCAATTTCCAACTAAAATGTCCCAATTAATAACAAGAACTAAACCCACAACTACAAGAATTTGCCCAGCAAACAAAAATTACAAAATGATAATGCAATCCACAATAAATTTCATTTTTTTGCTCTTCCTTTTTTCTTATGTGCTCAAGAACAATTAACTAAGAAAAAATTAATCCACAAATCAGAAAGGGAAAAATAGCGCGCAGTATTTTGATTCAAAAGGAAATAACACAAACCCAATTTGAAAAATCTTCTAAAGAGACGAAATTTCTGCAACTTGACTTAAAAACCTTCAAATTTCAAGTACAGAGTTCATGAACTCAGAAACTCACACAAACCCCAAAAGAATGAATCAACAATTTTTGACTGCCCCTGCTTTTAATCAAACTGAGAGACACAATAATATCAATGAAAAAACTCAAACAACGTTAAATATACGTACCTTTTTCTGTATGTATGGCTGGCCGCTCTAGGTGTTTTTGGTTAGCTTCAGGTGGTCTTTGTCTGAGGTTGTTGTTATTTCACTGAAATTGGAGGGTACTTTTGTACTTCAATATTTTAGTCACTATTACTGTTATTATGTCGGCCCGCCCAAACCCAACTCAATTGTCTTGACGGGCTCTAGTAAATTTTTGGGCTGGATCGTAACATGGGCTTTAATTATCATTTTCTGTCTTCGGTTGAAGAAGGTATCCGTTGGATCCATATAAGGATTATCTCCCTTATTAAATAACACTATTTAGGGCACGTGCAAGCCACGTGCAAGCTTGCCATGGAAAGAAAGTAATGATTAAGGTTAATTTTAGATTTTATTTATATCACAAAACAAAAATATAAATTATTTGATTTTTAAAGTATATAGAGATTTACATTAATCAAAAGAGATATTAATTTTAAGAATTTTGATAATTATGTTACAAAAAGTTAATTTCATTCGTATAAAAATTTTGACCAACCACAAAGTTGGGGTAGCTATTTAACATATAAATATATATTTTACTATAATAGTTTTTTAGTACATATTTGCTAAAAGCAATATATCCACTCACTAAAAACTTCTAAGAATAGTAACGAATAGTACTATCTTCCAACAATAAATAACTGAGTTTTACTAAGGAAAAAAATATATAACAAAAGGCATGTGTCATCGAATTTTCCATTAGATAAATTATAAATTTCAAAAATTTAAACCTAGAAAATCAATGTTTTTTAGATAACAAATAAAACACTTTATATCCTCATTCCTACTTCCCAAGAATTACTATTATCTAAAACTCAAAATACGTGAAGAAAATTTTTGGGATGTTAAAATTTAGTGGGAGTATTTTAGACATTACACAATAAATATATTAAGAATCATAAACTTTCATTAGGATTTAACTGAGAGGATAACAATATGACATATTTACTATTTTCCAAAATATTAAGTGAAAAATTACTTAATTTTAAAGTTTAAGGAGGAATTGTGAATTACCCCAAACATAAAAGATGAAAAGTGTTTTTATCTTAAGTTTTTGTTTTTGTTTTTGTTTTTTGTGTGTGTAAAACTATGTGTTTTTACTTAAAATGATGCGTAAAGAAGAAAAAAAAAAATACAAAGAGTCAATCTAAGAAAATTGTATGTGAAATGATGAATTTTAGCTCAACAAAGTTGACTAAACCAAAAAAAAAAAAAAAAAATTCTAAAAACACAACAGAATGACACAATATTTTCATAATATCTTTATAATTTTGTTATATTTTATTTTGACTTGTAAAGAATTAACAGCTGAGTAGTTTTGAAAATATTGTGACGATAACAAGATGCATTAACATTTTTACAAAAGAAATGCTATGTCTATAACAATTTCATAACAAATTATAAGTAATAGGTTGTTGCATGTTGTCGTTGGTTAGCAAAAAAGTAATTTCATTGTTAAGTTTAAATTAGAACTAATAAAAATTTATGACATATGATTTGTTATGAAAAATATTGTGGATATAACACTTCCTTTTTCACAATACCTTTATTTTTAGTTGTAGTTAGTTCTAGTATGATACTTTATTACTTTATTTTGATCTATAAAGAATTAACACCTCAACAATTGCGAAAATATTGAGTCAATTCGTTGTATTAATATTTTATTAAAATGTGAAATAATGCAAATTGGACAAATCAAAAATAATATAGTAAATCTATGGTAGCTTTACCTATCACCAAAAAAAAAAAAAAAAAGTGGCCAGCGAAACAGTGAAAATTGAACAAACCAAAACTATTGTAGCTTTTCCCATTCATTCTTTTTATATATAGAAAGTGTTGTGAAAAATGTTGTTGATGTATGAATTTTTTTTTTCACAATACCTTTATTTTTAGTAGTAGTTGGTTTTAGTATGATATTTTATTTTGACCTACGAGGAATTAATACCTCAATAATTGTAAAAATATTGTGATAATTTATTGTGTTACTAACTTATTATATATAATCCGGGTAACTAACAGTTCATATGTCTATAAAAAATTAGAAAAAAAAAAGTTCAACTTGCGATGTTATGACTTATAAGAAGGAGAAAATAAAATAAAAAAGGGCCAATGAACTATGTCTTGAATAAATCAAAAACACTTTAGCGGTAAGGGTTTGCTCTTTTTATATATAGATAATGGTAAGAAGGAGTAATACATTTTGATTCGGTCTAGGCTACAAGAGTGTAAGGAAAATGTCTTTTGTTGTAGAACGTATCTTGTGCATCTGCATATGCATTATCTCTGTCATAATCTTAATATGGACTGACACATTTTGAGTTGGTCTGAAAATGCGAAAATGAAATGCCTTTAGTTGGATCAAATATCTTGTGCATTTAATATATACGTTATCTCCCTTTTGAAAGTACACAATTGTAAAACTCACGTATTGTGAAAAAGATAATACATGCGATCATTATTGTTATACGTATATATGTATGTATGTGGATTATTTTATTGATAGATGAACCTCGTCCCCCCCCCCCCCACCCCCCCCCCCCCCCCCCCCCCCCCAAAAAAAGAAAAGAAAAGAAACTCGTGTTATGGGTACAAACTGCCCACCAACCCACGTTCAGTTGTTTTTTGATGACCTTGATGCTTGGCTAATCATAACCTTTTGCAACAAATTCTTTTCCTAAATGGATACTTACCGAAATTGTGATGACTGAATGTGATTGTCAACTCATGAATTGACAATCATGCACTTTCCATCCTGATTGTATTGTCACATATGGCTCTCCTAGTCTCCAAACCTTAGGCATAAATCTGTAATTTGCATTCAAGTAATAAGGAAATTAGCTAATGAGAAACGAAATAAATTTACAAATTTTAGCGATGTTGGGAGTATGAAAATGTTGAATTGAATCGAAGCCTCGTAATTTTGCTGCTCATACCAAACGAAGTTGAGGGTGAAACATGCATTTTCTAGCCAGTTTGCTTTGAACCATGTTGCCAAAGTTTCCTATATAAATCCCCACTAGCTCATACTCTCTTACCAGTACCACCATCTCATTCTACCTTGGTTTTCTTTCAAGCTCAGAGGAATTTGAGAACTAAGATGGCTCTCAGTTACAGTGTACAAGGATTCATCCTACTCCTGACTGCCACTTTATTGGTAGTTAGTGAGGCCAACACCATTGTTGTTGGAGGCTCAGAAGGTTGGCGTTTTGGCTTCAACTACACTGATTGGGCTCTCCAAAACAGCCCCTTCTACATAAATGATACATTGGGTGAGCACTAAATGTGTAACTATGTTTTATAAATATCAGAATATATTATATCTATCTACATGATTTTATTTTTTCGGATAATTCAGTTGTTGGAAGTGGGACATTTGAACCCTAAATGTCTCATTTGAAAATACTAGAAAGTGTCAACCAATTGAATTACAAAATTATTGGCCTATTTATGTGAAGTTATGGGATCATTTGTGATATCACATTCATATTATAATCCTTTATTATCACTGTTAGTCTATTAGGTCTAGTTCTGTAAGTTTTGTACACTTGTGTTTTAAGTTTTCCAATTAAATTCAATTACATTGTTGCATTGACTAATACATGTAGTATTACAGTAAAATCTTTTCCCAAGTACAATTGAGTTGAAATATGTGAGTTATTAGTCAATACAACCAAATGGTTGGATTTAATTGGGAAACACAAAATACAACATTCTATCTAAATTTGTCCGCTTATTAATACCCTATTTTAAGAATAATTTACAAAATAATTGGAAGGGATGAGGTGAGTATTGCAAATTAATGCGTACTAATAAGTTGAAACTATTTCTAAAATAAAATTTGTAATAATTTGAATGAGGGATGATGATTGCAAATTAATTTCTAATTCACATATTGATTAAAAAATTATAGTATAACTAGTGTGTTACTCCGTGCATATGCACGAGTACATTTAAAAACAATCACAATTACATATTATATATATGATTATGTTTTTTATGGTTTATTATATTGGACTCCTCGTTTTCTATATTAAATTAACTAATTTAGCACAAAAATTTAAAAATTTGGATTAGATGGGACACGTGGCGCAAAATTAAACTCTAATTGAAATTCAATTTTTACCTAAATTAACTCACTTGGCACAAAATTTTAAAATTTAGATTAGATGAGACACGTGGCGTAAAATTAGACACTAATTAAATTTCAATTAAAAATTTAATTGAATTTTTTCTCTGTTTTACCTATTATTATATATATAGATTAGTGTGACCTAGAAATGACTATACTTTTTTTTTCTAGATAACAGCAATTAACCTTAAAAATATTTATGGATTTAATTTAATTTGTCGTTTTGCATGCCGTTTCGTTTGTTTTACAGTATTTAAATATGTTCCACCAAGCGACACTTCCTTTGCTCCCTCAGTGTATTTACTGCCGGATCTATGGAGCTATATAACATGTGATTTCAGGAGGGCTAAGTTGTTGGCAAACGCTACACAAGGTAGCGGTGAGGGCTTTCAGATTGTGCTGAAACAATATAGGCCTTATTACTTTGCTTCTAATGGCCACAACGGCTTCCACTGCAATGCGGGGTTGATGAAGTTCTTTGCTGTTCCATTGCCACGAGGGAATTAGTCATTGTCTCACTCATCACAAATAAAGCCAAGGTTGATGCAATTAATATTACTATTTATTGTTTCAATAAGTTTGGGTCCACAATCTTTTTACGATCGTTAAGTTGGGATATAAATTATATGTAACAGTAATGTTCTAATCATAATTTGCCACATTAACAGTTGTAACGAAGATTGTAAGAATATTTGGAACCCTAGCATTACTTTCTTTGTTTTTGTCAGTGATCGTTGTAATAAAAAAATCAATCAATTGGGAGGACCATGATTGAATATCAATAAAACTTTTCTTTTTCTTTTTTAACTTATGATACTGTATGATTTATAACGAAAAAATGTGATAGAATTGTTGTTTGAATGAGTATTTTATTAAAAACATCCCAAAAAGTCTTAGAACAAGCAGAAATTTCTACAGAAAACAAACATCACAGCCCTACAGCTCCTAACCAGGACAGAAAACATCACTGCAGCTCGAACAAAGCAAAATAAACTAGAGGTTTGTTCCACAACTTTTTCCTTAATTTGATGAATCGGTAAGTTGAATGGGGGAAGATAAAAGCAGTAAGAGGTACTGTCGTTACTCGAAAGTTGTCATCTTAATCTACAATAAAGTTAGCTAAAAATTATTAGATGCCCTGGAAGTATTAGTTTATGAAATATTTTTAGAAATATTTTATAGAAAAAAAAAACCTTTTGTAGCAACTCTTTATATCTTTCATAAAAATTGTATTAAAATTGTCTAAAAATAATCAATTAGTAAATGTCCTAAAACACCAATTAATGAGACCCATAAAGTTATACAGTGCAACCAAAATCTGTATGACCCTTCACGAAAGGTCTGGCTAGAATGGTAAAAGACAAAGATGTCAGTCTTCCCAAATCGCCAAAAATTATTGCTTTTTGGCACAAGTTGTTTGGTAGTGTAACTAGAACAACAGTTTTTAATATTTAAATAATATTACACGCATTTTAATATACTTTTTTACTCTTACGTATTTTTAAAAAATACAAACATTACTAAAATAACATTATCAAACACCCTGGGCTTTTATTTTTTTCTAGACCTCATGCACGTTTAAAACATGCACGAGCACGACATGATTAAACATGAGATTCCATAGTGTCCACTTCCCAAGTGGAATACATCAAACATTCAGAACCTTGAGCCAATCTAAGTTTCTACCCTCCACCCAAGGGTCGTCAATGGGCCGGGTCGGGCCGGCCCGGCCCATGTTTACTTGGCCCATAGGCACAATAGGCTGGACATAATGGGCTATTAACTAGTTAATGGGTCGGGTCGGGCTGGGCCGAAAGAGAAAACCTCAACCCATGACCCTGCCCATGGGCAATGCTCATTTTGTCTTTAGCGAGTTAGGCTATTGGGTTGAGCCTAATGGGCTACCCATGGGCTTGTATTAGCATATTATTTTATTATTTTTATAAGGAAAGAATCAATTTTTTATAAGAAAATAATCAATCTATTTTTTTAAAGAAGAGAATTAAAGAATTTAATACTTAATTATAAATTTTTTTTACAATCAAATCTATTTAATTTTTTGTTTCGTTGATGGAAACCTATTTAATTTTTTTTATTAAGGTTTTAAATAGTTTTTTATTTTTATCTTTTATAAAAAAAAATGTCAAATGGTTAATTCAAAATTGCTAGACTACTAGAAAAATATATATTTAATAAACTAAGTTTAGCACAATTATTTTGAGTTCCTCTATAATATCACAAGATCAATCCTTCGTACACTTCCTATATATTTTTGTTATGAATTATAAGTTATTGGGCTGGGCCAACGGGTTAGGCCAATGGACTGGGCAATGGGTTGGGCTACTGGGCTAGCCCACTGGGTACCCATGGGCATAACAACTAGCCCACGGCCTGACCCACTGGGCTAGTGGGCTACCTATGGGCTTCAATAACAACGGGCTGGGCCGCCCATTAGCCCGGTGGCCCATTAGCCTGGTGGGCCATTAGGTTTCTGGGCCGGGCTATGGGCCGTAGGTTATTTGATGACCCTTACCTCCACCTCTGAAACAAAATCAACTAACGAATTGCAAAGACTGCATTTTGGCGAGTAGAACTCAATCACAATAGCCTCTTTCCTAGTTGCCAATGTTAGGATGTGTGCCCTTAAATCCTATTGTATGACATTATGTATGACTTAATGTTATGATTAATAAAGTTGTTTTATTATTATCTAAAATAATGACAATATGAATATTTGGATATTATTATATAGTCTATAAGATGCATAGTATGTGATTTTTGTGAAAAGTCATAAGATATAAATTACAAGTTCTTTGTAGACTCAGAATTATAGTTCGTAGTTGGTGATGAAATTGAACATTTCATCTACGAAGATTATAACATATCAACTAAGATGATTTGTCTTGATTATGGAAGTGAAAACTTCTAGTTGGTATGTTGATATGTTTTAAGAGTTAAGACATATTGAACTGGATCGCTGTGAGATTTATTATTCTCCTAACGACTGTCAAATGAATAATAAATCTCACGACTTCTATTTGCATAAACTCTTAATCTTGAGAGGATAATGGACCTGATCATGAAATGTAGGTTGTTTTGATATATCATGAGTGAAATCAAAAGTCACGATCAAAATCTCAGTATGTTGAGCAGCCACATTTAGTGTTGATAGAACATATATTCTCAAGATGGAATTCATAATTTCTTAACGGAGATATAAAATATTTCCTTGAGATAAGTTAAATGGGTTTGGTTATTCAGAGTGTTAGGCCTAACCACTTTAGTAAGGAGATACTAAAGTGTATATTTATGAAATTGGATTTCATAAATATATGATGAATAACTTAAAGGATTAAATCGGGTACTCAAGAATTAAGATGTAGTAATCTTCAAAGTGGCAGTCTACATTCATGACTTTGTATTACTACGAATATTTTATGAAGGGGTTACATGTATAATAAAGTCTTGGGATATAATTTATTAATAAGGCCTAGAGTGCAATTATATTTATATATAGTGGTACTAAATATAATTAATGGTAACTTTGGACTTGTTAAGAGTTGACAGAAAAGCCCAAGGCCCATTGGAGTTAGTGTCTTATTGGTCCCTTTTGGTCCCACTCCAAGCCACACACTAAAGTCTAATTGGAAAGGCCCAATAGGCCAGCCCAATTAGATAATCAGTTAGTTATAAAGGGAAAAATGTACAGAATTTTATTTTAAGAATGAGAGACATCATTGTGAAATGGTGTGTATGTGTGAGTGAAGCCACTCAATTATTCTCCCTTAGAAACTGATTGAGAGACCACACTTTTTGGGTGTAAAGTGGAATTGGAGTGAAGATTAAAAGTGTTCCCAAATACTTCTAATCTTTTGTTTTGAATTTTACTGCACCAATGTACGCTATCTTGTTCTTAAATTCTTAAATTTACATAATACATGTTATCAATCATGAATGAAATAGATCAATGTTTGTTACTTTTGCTGTGTGTTTTGTATGAGATACATGATAGACTGACGAAGCCAATCCAACTGGACGATCGCAAAGACCAACGAGCCCACCTCCTGTTACGAAGGTAGCCACACGTCACTGATGAGAGAAGCGGAGCTCTTTAATACAGCCAAATAATTACAGGACTAGCTATGCAGTCCGTTGGGAATCTCATTAAGTTCCATATTATTGAGCCTTACGCGTTATCAACAAAAGCACTAAAGCCACATTAAAGATTGCAATGGCTAGGAGCTGAAGAAATGTATAAAAAGATCTCACTTCAACAGTTTGACCATAGGAAAAAAACTCCAAGAAAAAAAGAGGTATTCTTTGCTACTCTAATACTCAATTATTTTCTATAATTTTCCTCATACTGACTTTAGCATCGGAGACGTTGTGGTAGGCACCACACCGGTGACCCTTTCTAGAGAATCATTTTGCTCTTCGGTTACTTAGGCGCTCGCACTTGGCTCTGTCTGGACCTGTCTTTCTCGCTTGACGAATCTCGCTTCAACAGTTTGGCGCCGTTTGTGTGGACACAGCTTATTTCTCATACTTAGGTTCGGAAGCGTAACGTTCAGATGGAGTCCAATCAAGATTCTGCCGCCTTAGCTCTGCAAGTCTAAGCCCGAGTGGCTATTGTGGAAGAGCTCACCAGACAGAATCAGGAAATGAGGCAATGGCTTCAACAGGAAGAGAATCGATCCAGAGCCAATCAAGAGGGTGAGGAAAACAGCCATAGGCAGAGCGATTGTCGAGGGCCAACTACCTCAGATGAGCAAACTTTGATCTCCTCCGGGAGATGAGGAGGGAAATGGACAAGCTCAAGAACACCATTAAGGGGAGAACAGACCAAAGCCTGGATAGAATGGTCAGAGCAACAAACTCACCTTTAGAGCCGTTCGACGGACTTAAAGACCCCCAGGATCACCTCAACACCTTCAAGACAACGCTTGGCCTTCAACAACCTCCCGATGAAATACTGTGCCGTTCTTTCCCCACTACACTCAAAGGGGTTGCAAGAGAGTGGTTCACAAAATTACTAACATCAACCATCGATACCTTCAAGCAATTGAGTAACGCTTTTCTGTGTCAATTTGTTAGGGGACAATGCCCCAAAAGGCCAGCAGACTACTTGCTCACCATTAGACAAGGGGAGAAGGAAACCCTGAGATCGTATGTGAAGCGCTTCACTCGGGAAACCTTGGAGGTGGACGAAGCAGACGATAAGGTACAATTGACGACCTTTAAAGCAGGTCTAAAGTCCAGAGAATTCGTGGTTTCACTCGCGAAGAATCCTCCTAAGAAGATGGCAGAAATGCTCCTGAAGGTACAGAAGTATATGAATGCAGAGGATGCACTAGCTGCAATGAAGGACGTGGAGAAACCAAGAGACCAAGGAAAGGAGGACGATCGTAGAGGACGAAAAATGAGAGCATCCGAATCGTCGCACTATTGACGGGAACAAGAGGAAAGACGAAAAGGCTCCCCGCACGGTAAAATTTACCCCCTTGGTTATGCTTGTTAATAAGATTTTAGCGCAGATTAAGGACGAGCATTACCTCAAATGTCCAAGGCTATTACATTCGTCCCCCAACGTCCATGACAAGAAGAAGTATTGCCAGTTCCACAGGAATCATGGCCAGTACACAGAAGATTTTAGGGACCTAAAAGAGCAGATAGAAGAACTTATACGGAAGGGGAAGCTGCAGAAGTATGTCAGAAAGGGGGAGCCTAATAGGCCCAGAAACGACAACAAAAATTAGCACTAATTCTTACCCAGGGATGAGGATCACCCCTCCCTACGCCCACCAAGTTTGATAGGGGAAATAAAAACAATTACAGGTGGTTCGTCCACAGGTGGGTCATTCAAATCCCTCAAGAAAGCGTATCAGAGGCAGGTAAACAGTGTTCACAGATGCCCCCATTTAAGCAAAGACGGACGGACCTAGACATGTACTTCTCAGAAGAAGACGCCAGAGGTGTGAAGCAACCTCATGACGATCTATTAGTAATAATGCTCGTGATAGAAAGGTTCAATACCAGGAGAGTCCTTGTAGATAATGGTAGCTCGGCAGACATTATCTATCTCTCAGCTTTCCAGCAGCTAAAGTTAGATTCAAGAAGGCTACGACCATTTGACTCCCCCCCCCCCCTGGTCAGCTTTAGTGGGGATAGGGTGTATCTCGAGGGCATAGTGACGCTAACGGTCACAGTCGGGGCTCATCCGAGGCAGCTGACTCATCAGTTGGACTTTTTGGTCGTAGACTGCCCTTCATCTTACAACGTGATCATTGGGAGGCCCACACTCAACCGTTGGAAAGCAGCCACGTCTACCTATTGCCTGAAGGTGAAGTTTCCAAAGGAGAATGGTGTGGGTGAAGTGAAAGGAGATCAAGTACTGACCAGAGAATGCTACTAGGCCGTGCTGGCAGCCAAAGAAAACCACGCATGGATGATTGAGGAGAAGGAAAAAGAAAAGATGGAACCCCTAGAGACAGTGGAGTTGGTCGAGGGCGAGACAGCAAAGACAACTAGAATTGGGACGACATTAAGTCCAGAGATTAGGACAAGCCTTGTCCAATTTCTTAAAGAGAACGTGGATGTCTTCGCATGTAGTCATGAGGACATGCCAGGCATATCCCCAAAAGTCATCCACCATAAGCTAAGCGTGGACCCGGAGGCGAAGCTCGTCTAGCAAAAACGACGAGTCTTTGCCCCAGAACTCAATCACGCAGTTACAGACGAGGTTAACAGGTTGTTGTCAGCATGCTTTATTCGAGAAGTCGTCCTAGTGAAGAAAGCAAATGGGAAATGGAGAATGTGCGTGGACTTCACAAACCTAAACAAGGCTTACCTGAAAGATAGTTTCCCTTTGCCAAGAATAGACCAACTGGTAGATTCTCCAGCCGGGCATAGGCTATTGACGTTCATGGACGCTTTCTTGGGGTATAATCAGATAAAATGGCTGAAGAAGATTAGGAGAAAACCGCTTTCATCACGAGTTAAGGGCTTTATTGCTTCAAGGTAATGCCTTTCAGACTAAAAAATGCGGGAGCAACCTACCAGAGATTAGTAAACAAGATGTTCAGCAAACAGATTGGAAGAAACATGGAGGTATATGTGGATGACATGCTCGTCAAGAGTAAGGGAGAACCTGCCCACCTAGAAGATCTCAAGGAAACATTTGCCACTCTCAGACACTACCAGATGAAGTTGAACCCCAGCAAGTGCGTCATTGGGGTAGCCTCGGGAAAATTCTTGGGATTCATGGTGTCACAAAGAGGGATAGAAGCCAACCCAGAGAAGGTGCAAGCCATACTTGATATGGCGTCGCCCAAGACTGTCAAGGAAGTCCAGAAACTCATAGGAAGGATAGCAGCATTCAATAGGTTCGTCTTTAAAGCAACGAACAAGTGTTTGCCTTTCTTCGAGACGCTGAAAAAGGCTTTTGCCTGGATTGACGAATGCGAGGTGTTGTTTCAAGAACTCAAGCATTACCTGAGCAATCCTCCCCTTCTAAGTCCGTCTAAGGAATGGGAGAACTTATATTTGTATCTGGTAGTGTCAACCACGGTTGTAAGTGCAGCCCTAATTCGTGAAGAGGGCAATAAACAACTCCCAGTTTACTACGTCAGTCAAGCTTTTCAAGGAGTTGAGGCCAAGTATCCGGGAATCGAAAAAATCGCATTTGCCCTGATAGTAGCCTCACGCAAGTTACGACCATACTTTCAGGCAAATCCCATCCTGGTGATGACGGACCAACCAATCAGGAAGTCAATGAACAAGCTCGAGGCAGCTAGGACGATGGTCCAATGGGCAATCGAGTTGAGCCAGTTCGACATTGAGTACCGTCCTAGGACCACCATCAAAGCACAAACCCTAGCAGATTTCATTGCCGAGTTCACCATTGCTGACGAAGATAACAGCATTGATGACACAAAATGATGGACGATACAAACCGATGGTTCGTCGACTCAGAAGAAAGAAGGAGAAAGGGTCATTATCATCACCCTTGATGAAGAAACGTTGAAATATGGAATCCAACTGAAGTTTCTAGCAACTAATAACGAAGCCGAGTACGAAGGAATACTGATGGAGCTACGAATTGGGAAAGCATTGGGAGTTAAAAACTTGCTCTTCTAGAGCGATTCGAAGTTGGTGATAGGGCAGATAAGGGGGAATATGAAGCAAAGGAGGAAAGAATGCAAAAATATCTCAGATTGACGAAGCACCTAACACAAGGTTTAGATGGGGTGGAATTTGAACAGATCCCAAGAAACCAAAATGTGATGGCAGACGATATCGCGAAAATGGCCTCATCAGAAGAGAAACCCACAAGTACTAACTTATACATGGAGATCCAGAAGCACCCCAGCATCAAAGAAGCCCCTATGTTTTCAATCCATAACACAAATAGCTGGATGACGCCAATAATATCCTTCCTTCAAGATGGACACCTTCCACTTGATGTCGAGGAGGCTAAGAAGTTCAAGAAAAGAGCAACAAGATTCACGATCCTAAACGACACCCTGTACAAAAGAGGATTTTCCATGCCCTACTTGAAATGTGTCGACAGAGAAGAAGCCCAGTACATCCTAGAAGAAATCCGTAATGGGGTATGCGGAGACCATGCAGGCCCTAGATCTTTGATAAGTAAGGCTATCAGAACAGGTTACTTTTGGCCTACCATGCAGGTGGACGTACTGGAGCTCGTCAGGAGATGCGACAAGTGTTAGAGGTTCGGGAATGTCTAATGCCTTCCAGCTGAAAGATTGACGACAATAACCTTGCCATGGCCGTTCGCCCAATGGGGAATCGATATCATCGGACCATTACCTCAAGGAAAAGGACAGGTAAGGTTCCTGTTAGTTGATATTGACTACTTTACAAAATGGGTCAAAGTAGAAGCACTGGCGAGCATCACCGAGGCAAGAATCCAGAGCTTTGTGTGGAAGAACATAGATTGTAGGTTCAGGATCCCACGGACGATCATATCAGACAATGGGCGTTAGTTCGACAGTCAAAGCTTCAGGGATTTTTGCTCGGGACTAGGAGTTAACAACCAGTTCTCATCCTCAGGACACCCACAAGCAAATGGATAGACGGAGGTGACCAACCGAACATTACTCAAGATCATCAAAGCCAAGCTGGATGAGGCTAAGGGAGTATGGCCCGAGGAATTGCCCAACATCCTGTGGGCTTACAAGACTACAACAAGAACCCCAACAGGAGAAACCCTATTCAGACTCACTTATGGCATTGAAGCAGTAATCCTAGTCGAGGTAGGAGCGACCAGCACTAGGCGAGAAATGTTTCAGGATAAAAGTAACGACGATCATTGACGAAGTCAAAGACGAAGCCTTCAACAGGATGACAAAGTATCAACAGAAGATGGCCGAATACTACAACAAGAGGGTGAAGCTTAGATGACTTGACATTGAGGACCTCGTCCTACGGAAGGTTACCCCAGCAACCAAAGACCCTGCCCACGGGAAGCTCGGTCCCACATAAGAAGGCCCCTATAGAGTTGTGCATTACTCCAGGCAAGGAAGTTACCATCTGAAAACTTTAGATGGGCAGAGATTTCCCTGACCTTGGAATATTGAGCACATGAAGAAATATCACCACTAGATGTAACCGGCGATTGTATTCGTTTTTGAAAGCAATAAAGGAATTATTCAGTCAGTGCCTCAATACGCCAAAAAAAAAAAAAAAAGTAACAAGATTTCGCCCTAACGGATGTAAGTTACTGATGAACCCATGAAAAGGGAATACGCCAAAAAATGGCTAAGTAACAAGATTCCACCCTGACAGATGTAAGTTACTGACGAACCCATGAAAAGAAAATACACCAAAAAATTGGCTAAGTAACATGATTTCACCTAGACAGATGTAAGTTATTGATGAACCCCTAAAATTTCTTGCAAAGTTGCTCGGCTAAGTAACGCGAAAATACAACAAGGTCAAACTATGATCAAAACCCCTGAACAGAAGGGAGCCTTAGAAAATGGTTAAGTAATGGGTTACCGACGTACCCAGTTGGCAATTGAATCCCCTATAAGTCACAAAATTCATCTAAGCATAAGGTTGAAACAACAAGCATACAAAAGTAGGAAGTGCAAGCAAGTAAGTGATCATGAACTTAATTAAACTATTGGCAAATCATCAATGTTCTCACGTAAAAAACAAAAATCCCATAAAACACCGGGCACAAAAACATCATATTTTTTTGAAGGTAGGATGCAGTGAGCCCAAAACACAGGGCAAAAAAAAAAAAAAAAAGAAGAAGAGAGAAAGATAAACTTGAAGTATTGTTAAGCAGTAGCTGTGTTGTCACCAGCCGGAGGAGGAAGGGCACTCTTAGGGGCATCATCTTCAAGAGCTGAGGAGTGGGAAGTTTCATCTGCGACCATCTCTCTATCCACCTCTTCGAGATCAAGGTTATCCAGGTCCACTCCAGAAGGGTGCTTGACAAGATATCGTCTGAGAAGCTCGAACCCCTTGAAGTACCAGCAGAAGAGCACAGTATTGTACTCGTCAGTTTGCTAGAAAGCCTCGACGGCCTTGGCAGCTATTATCTTAATTTTCTCCTTGGCCGCCAAGAGCTGCTCGTCCTTCTCCAAAGTCAACTGATGTTCGGCTTTAAAATCGTTATTCAGCGTCTTGGCTTTTTCCTTCACGACGTTGGCCTCGTTCATGCTAGCTATCAAATCCTTTTTCAACTTATAGTTCTCCGACTCTAAGGCTGCCACCCGGGCAACTGCAGACTCAACTCGGGCCTCTTGAGTAAGAAACTCCGAGGTAAGATGGAGACTCTCCCCCAACACCTAATTAAAAAGGGGGGGGGGGGGGAGGGAAGAGAAATCAGATTTCAAAAAAAAAAAAAGAAGAAAAAAGGGATTCCTGCATTCAAAGACGAGTGCGTTACCTGAACGAGCTTATGAAGGTGACGATCCACCAGCTTGTTTGGAGACAAACCCGAAAACACCATTATTTCCTCAGCGGTGAAAGTCTCCTGCGCCCTAACCGCCGCAACCCCAGCATCGTCCCAGATGCTGGACGAACCAGAGATAGCCTTGTCGCTCCACTGCCTCTTCCGTAGAGGCTGAGTTTCCTCGACGAAAGTGGCTAGAGAGGCCGTCCTCGTCGTCTCGATACCAGGGGTAACAGGGGTTGCAGGGGTGACGGAGGCGCCCTTGTCCATCACTCTCACGGCTTTTGCCCTAAGACTGGAAAGGGTCTCATTCTTTTTAGCCCTCATACGGGCATACATACTTTGGTTAAATTTTGTTGTCATCCTTGCAGAAGAAAAACTGCCAAACAAACATCTACAGGAAGATTATCACTGACGAACCTAAACACTTACTTTTCTTTTCCTCAATACCAAGTGTGCGCAATATGAAAGCGGACGGATCAGGGTCGAGGCAATAAAAGGCCAGAGTCTGCAGGTCCACAAGGTCGTCAAAATCTTCAATAGTCTTCATTTATTCAATGGCCTTTTCAACGCACTCCTTGTACCTACTCTTGAGCTTGGGCCGCCTTTTAACTGCATAAGACAATGAATAAAAAAGGTTAGTGACGATGAAACAAATCTGAAGAGCTAGGGTTGAGGAACATATAGAAGTATTGACGCACCTAAGTTCGGGGTGCCCCACCGACGAAGCAACCTTGGGAGGTCACCCCAGACTCCACCTGAAGGGGTCTCCCAATCATCCCTGGACACAAAGAAGAGCCGGGACTTCCAGTATCTGAATGACAAAGGCAGATCCCGGACGATCCTAGTCCTCCTCTCCCAAGGCAGTAGTTCATAATACTCGTACTCTTTAGACTCCTTTAGACGATAGAGATAGACAAGCTCATCCACTTTAATCATATCTCCTAGGGGTGTCCAGCAAGATCCGAACCCGATCCAACCGACCAGACCTGACGGGAAACGACCCACCCACGACCGATCCTTTAGCTCCGGTGGTCGGCAGCGGGTTACAAAGCCCAGAAACCGAGTCCGGCGGGTCGGATGGCGGATTCTCTCCTCTAAAACCCGTCTTAATTGACCCGACTGGAGCCTTACCAAAAGCCGACGAAATAAGAATTTTCCGACGAGTTTTTGGTCAAAATACTTTAGATTTTCTGAGATTTGGGTCGGATTTAGGGAGATATCACCGAATCTAGTGAGATCTCAGCCAGATCTAGTGGAAATCTCCTCGGATCTAGTGAGATTTCTCCAGACCCGGTGAGATCACCACCGGATCTAACGCATTTTGGCCTGAAATCTATTATTTTGGCTGGATTTTCCACCATGGACGGTTTCGACCTAATCGACTGTGTTTCCGGTGCAAAACCAACCGCTCCGATCCGACTCCCTTGCCGGTCGGCGGCGGGTCAAAACGTTCTCCACCCGATTCCATTGGGTCGGTCTCGAGTTGGGCACAAACCCGACCCGGACCGATCCGTGGACACCCCTATCTCCCTCCGTAGCAGCTAGCCATATCCCCACACAGCTAACCACTATTCTCCACGAATTAGGCATAAGTTGCCCAGGAGCAATACCAAAACGACCTAAGAGCTCCATGACGAACGGATGAACCGGGAGCCTAAGTCCACTCAGGAAGGCAGCCTCATAGAAGCACACCTCCCTAGGGGAAAAGTGACAAGCCCGTTCCTCCACACGGGGCAAAGGAACCCTAACTCTGTTCGAGAATTGAAACCTATCCCTAAATCTGGCAAGAGTATCACCGTCCAGACCATACACCTCGTTAAGGGCGTGAAAAGCCTTAACTTCCTGAGGGTTAGAGACGGTTGTATCCTCCTCCACTGGTTCGCTGCTGGAAGACAACCTAGTCTCGAGTTCACTAGACCGAACCTCAGACATCCTCACCCTTTCACCCACTAAATTCTTAAACCAATTAATTGATTGACTAAGTACGGGGAACAACTCACCCAACAAGATATTCAAGCCATTAACCCTTAAAAACAAAACTCCCAACCAAAGGAAGGAAGGTATGAGAAGTGCCTAGAGAAGCCCTTAAACGTGCAAAGAAAAAGGAAATCGAAGGACACACTATCCTAACCTCAGAGCTGCTAATCATGAAAACACAAAGACAAAAGAAAATGAACACTGAAAAAAAAAAAAGGAAACCGTAAGTTTTATTGTAAAGCAGAAAAAGAAGAAGAAAAAACTAGAAGAAGAAAAGCATACCTAAAAAAAAGGGAGGATGTAGGAAACACAACCATGCTACCAAATCGGCAAGGAGTTGCACAGGAGGCCAAAGAAGAAAATGTCCGGAACAAGGGCGGAAAGTTGAGGGAAAAGTAAAGCAAAGAAAGGAGAAGGGTCGGAGAAGAAAATATTCAAAGCAAATGATTGGAAGTTTTTTGGGAAAAGTAAAGTGAGAAGAAGTTTAAAAACCAAAGCTCAGAAAACCGAAATTCAGCGGGAAACCCAAGGGCCATACAGATCAGAGCATTAATTTCACTAGTTGAAACAGGCCACGTGGCCATACCGCGTATAGCGCCGCCACTAAGCATTTAATGCAGAGCGGAACCCCAAGAGTCAAAGACCTTTCATCTTTTATGATTGTCATGACACGTCATGACGACCACGGAATCTGGGGGCAGTTGATGGGACTGACGAAGCCAATCCAACTGGGCGATATCGCAAAGACCAACGAGCCCACCTCCTGTGACGAAGGTAGCCACACGTCACTGACGAGAGAAGAGGAGCTCTTTAATACAGCTAAATAATTATAGGACCAGCTGTACAGTCCGTTGGGAATCTCATTAAATTCCATAATTCTGAGCCTTAAACGTTATCAACAGAAGCCCTAAAGCCACATTAAAGACTGCAACGATTAAGAGCTGAAGAAATGTATAAAAAGATCTCACTTCAACAGTTTGGCCATAGGAAAAAAACACCAAGAAAAGAAGAGGTATTCCTTGCTACTCTAATACTCAGTTATTTCCTAGAATTTTCCTCATACTGACTTTAGCATCAGAGACGTTGTGGCAGGCACCACACCGGTGAACCTCTCTAGAGAATCATTTTGCTCCTCAGTTACTTAGGCGCTCGCACTTGGCTCCGCCTAGACCTGCCTGTCTTGCTTCAACAATTCAAAACCAGATTTTCCAACAGCCATGGTGGAAGCAAATGATGTTTGCTCTGCCTCTGCTTGCTCTTCAAGAGTCAAGTTCAACTTTCTCGACTTCAAACTCTTACTTTGGTTGGTTCTAGCTTCAAATTGGAAGGGTTTATTGGAATTGAGCAATAGATAAGAGTGTTTTGAAACAACGGTGACGAGATTGAAAGCAACAGACCCAAGATTTTGCAAGGACTTGAATATCCAAGGACTGTCAAACGTGAAGAGATTAGGACTTTTAGGATTTTGTTGGGTGTCCCATGGCCATATCAAGCAAAATAAAGGTTGTTTGGAAGAGGGACCAATTTTCTCTACTTTTCCTTTTTTAGATTGATGAACCTTTAAGACTTTTCATTTGTTACCCATATAGACTATCGAAACGAAGAATACAGTAAGGGGAGAATGGTTTGCATGGAACAAGGAAGATGCCATTAACAAAGATGCCTCAAGACTATGAAATGACACAATCATCTCTGTCTCCAGTGAGATTGATTATCTTAGAATTGGTTATCATCTTTTGATTCTAAATTTATCATTCAAGATCCTTAATCAAGCAGTATCATCAAAGTCCAAACCGATTAATTCAATAAACAAGCCTTTTTGGATGGACCACCAAACTCCCTTATAACCATCTCTTATATTATATGCATATGACACAATAAGTCATTGATAATACATACACACCTAATAGTTCTACTAATGAGCTTCTTTTTTTGCTTCAAGGAATATGGAATATCAAAACTAACTAAAAGCCTATAAATTTCCACAAACAACTGAAGCCCACTACTAGATGTGTTCCAAGTTCCAACCAAAATGTCCCAATTAATAACAAGAACTAAACCCACAAGTACAAGAATTTGACCAACAAACAAAAATTACAAAATGATAATGCAATCCACAATAAATTTCATTTTTTTGCTCTTCCTTTTTTCTCATGTGCTCAAGAACAATTAACTAAGAAAAAATTATTCTACAAATCAAGAAGGGAAAAATAGCATGCAGCATTTTGATTCAAAAGGAAATAACACAAACCCAATTTGAAAAAATTTCTAAAGAGACGAAATTTCTGCAATTTGACTAAAAAACCTTCAAATTTCAAGTACGGAGTTCATGAAATTAGAAACTCACACAAACCCCAAATGAATGAATCAACAATTTTTGACTGCCCCTGCTTTTATTCAAACTGAGAGACACAATAAAATCAATGAAAAAAGTCAAACAACGTTAAATATACGTACCCTTTTCTGTATGTATGGCTAGTCGCTCAGAAAGAGAGAAGATGTTTTCGGTTAGCTTAAGGTGGTCTTTGTCTGAGGTTATTGTTATTTCATTGAATTTGGAGGGTACTTTTGTACTTTAATATTTTAGTCACTATTACTGTTATTATGTCGGCCCGCCCAAACCCAACTCAATTGTCTTGACGGGCTCTAGTCAATTTTTGGGCTAGATCTTAACATGGGCTTTAATTAACATTTTCTGTCTTTGGTCGAAGAAGGGATCTATTGGATCTGCATAAGGATTATCTCTCTTATATATAAAACTAGTTAGGGTAGTACGTGCAAGCCACGTGCTTGCCATGGAAAGAGAGTAGTGATTAAGATTAATTTTAGATTTTATTTATATTACAAAATAAAGATATAAATCATTTGATTTTTAACGTTCATAGAGATTTACATTTGTGGGAGCCCGAGGACCAAGGATGAGGTTGAAGGGTCACAACATTGGTGCGGGAATGCTGCAAGCCACAGGCCTGAGGAAGAAAGCCGCCTGAGTAAAGGAAGAAATGAATTAGGATATTCTGTAATATTCTGAGTGGGAGCTGGAGTCTGAAGAGAGTGTTAGTGGACAGTAGGGAAGCTTCTGGTCTGGTGAAGCCTATAGACAACGACTTTATTAGCTGCATTGATGAGGAAGTGACCTGAACAATGTAAGTCAAAACTAAGCAGATTCCTTCCATTGTCTTCTTCAGGTGTTAAAAGTAACAAGTGTCAAAAAAGGAGGGAGGTTAGGTGAGAATGGATGGTGGAGATATGTTAGAGGGAGAAGTATATAAGAAGAGGTAGAAAAGAGAGTGAGGGATATTAATTTTTATGCAAACTTAGTCTCTTTAAGGGAACTTGTGAAAAGGTTGGATGCTTATTTATTTCTCAAGACAACCCCTTTTCTTCCTTGCACTTGTCCCTAGGCAAACCCTCTATTGTTGTTCATTCCCTCCTCTTACAAATTTTGTTGATTTGGGCTAAGGCTTAATTGTACAACCCACTATTCTAAGTGAGCTTGGACAAATAGATTCACTGGTATATGTGGGAGCCTGAGGATCGAGGATGAGGATGAACGGTCGCAGCATTGGTGCAGGAATGCTGCAAGCCATGGGCCCAAGGAAGAAAGCTACCCGAGGAAGGGAAGAAATGAATCGGGATATTCTGTAATATTCAAAGTGGGAGCTGGAGTTTGAAGAGAGTGTCAGTGGACAGTAGGGAAGCTTCTAGTCTAGTGAAGCCTGTTGCATCCACATTAAATGGTAGACAATTTCTTTATCAGTCGCATTGATGAGGAAGTGGCCTAAATAGTGTAAGCCACAGCTAAACAGATTCCTTCCATCGTCTTCTTCAGGTGTTAAAAGTAAAAAGTGTCAAAAAAGAAGGGAGGTTAGGTGAGAATAGATGGTAGAGATATGCTGGAGGGAGAAGTATATCAAGAGATGGAGAAAAGAGAGTGAGAGATATTAATTTTTATGCAAACTTAGTCTCTTGAAAGGAACTTGTGAAAAGGTTGGATGCTCATTTATTTCTCAAGACAGCCCATTTTCTTCCTTACATTTGTCCTCGGGTAAAGCCCTCTATTGTTGTTCGTTCCCTTCTCTCACAAAATTTGTTGACTTGGGCCAAGGCTTAATTATACAACTCACTATTCTAAGTGAGCTTGGACAAATAGATTCACTGGTCCTTACTTACATCATGCTAGGAGAGGTTGGCTTCCATTTTCCTATTTAGCATATCTACACACCTGAGGACCCTAAAGACATTAGGGGAGCATTGGGTGGGGGTTAACCTATAATTTATCAGGAAGTCTCTAGTGACCCTCCCTATAGGAAGTTCCATCCCGCCTTCAATAAAGGCAATCATAGGAATAACCACGGATTTGGTAAGTCTATTTGAGACCAACCATTCACCGTCTACACAATGCTGGATTGCAACACCTTCAGGTATCCTATATTGTGCTCTAAAGGCAGCCCTGGTCTTGGCAGTGTCCACTAACCTAGTGTATCTACCCATGGAAACTTATGGTATGAAAGAGTTGACTTGTAAAAAAATAAATGGGTAAGCACACCTATCAAGCAAAGGGAAGAGCTCTCCTCAGGAGATTGCTTTGACTCAAATAACAGAACGCGTAAAATGAGTCTCAGCTAACTCCAAGCTCTCCTTTATAGGGGTGAAAAAGTGAGCGGTAAAATTCCCGCTCATACATAAGGGGAAATGAGGACTGTAGGATCTTGATCAAGCCGTAGAACATGGGGAGACAAGCAGCTGCCTGATGCCATAAATGCAAAATCGTGGGTTCCGAGGCATTAGGAGCGTGCAGAGGGCAAATGAAAGGACATTGATACGTGGAAACGCATGTGGCACATGTATGTTTTACCTGTGAAACTAAAACTTCGCTTTTGTTTCATAAACAAAAAGCGAACGTTTTAGGGAGCTACTGTGGGAGCTCGAGGACTGAGGATGAGGTTGAAGGGTCGCAGCATTGGTACAGGAATGCTGCAAGCCATGGGCTCGAGGAAGAGAGCCGCCCGAGGAAGGGAAGAAATGAATCAGAATATTTTGTAATATTCTGAGTGGGAGTTAGAGTCTGAAGAGAGTGTCAGTGGATAGTAGGGAAGTTTCTGGTCTGGTGAAGCCTGTTGCATCCGCATTAAATGGTAGACAACAACTTTATTAGCCGCATTGATGAGGAAGTGACTTGAATAGTGTAAGCCACAGCTAAGCAGAATCCTTCCACCATCTTCTTCAGGTGTTAAAAGTAATAAGTGTCAAAAAAAGAGAGAGGTTAGGTGAGAATGGATGGTGGAGATATGCTGGAGGGAGAAGTATATAAGGAGAGGGAGAAAAGACAGTGAGGGATATAATTTTTATGCAAACTTAGTCTCTTAAAGGGAACTTGTAAAAAGGTTGGACGCTCATTTATTTCTCAAGACAACCCCTTTGCTTCCTTGTACTTGTCCTCTAGTATAGCCCTCTATTGTTATTCATTCCTTTCTCTTACAAATTTTGTTAATTTAGGCCAAGGCTTAATTGTACAACCCACTATTCTAAGTGGGCTTGGACAAATAGATTCACTGGTCCTTACAATATTAATCTAAAGAGACATTAATTTTAAGAATTTTGATAATTATGTCATAAAAAATTAATTTCATTCGTATAAGAATTTTGATTAACCACAAAGTTAGGATAGCTATTTAACATATAAATATATATTTTACTATAATAGTTTTTAGTACCTATTTGCTAAAAGTAATATATCCACTCACTAAAAACTTCTAAGAATGGTAACAAATATTACCATCTTCCAACAATAAATAACTGAGTTTTACTAAGAAAAAAAAAAGATAACAAAAGGCATGTGTCATCGAATTTTCCATTAGATAAATTATAAGTTTCGAAAATTTAAACCTAGAAAATCAATGTTTTTAGATAACAAATAAAACACTTTATATCATCATTTTAACTTTCCAAGAATTACTATTATCTAAAACTCAAAATACGTGAATAAAATTTTTGGGATGTTAAAATTTAGTGGAAGTATTTTAGACATTACACAATAAATATATTAAGAATCATAAACTTTCATTAGGGTTAACTAAGAGGATAACAATATGACATATTTACTATTTTTCAAAAATATTAAGGGAAAAATTGCTTGATTTTAAAGTTTAAGGAAAAATTGTAAACTACCCCATACATAAAAGATTAAAAGTGTTTTTATCTTAAGTTTTTGTAAAACCATGGGGTAGTTTTTGTAAACTACCCCATACATAAAAGATGAAAAGTGTTTTTATCTTAAGTTTTTGTTTTTTTATTTTTATTTTTATTTTTTTTGTGTGTGTAAAACTATGTGTTTTTACTTAAAATGATGTGTAAAGGAAAAAAAAATATACAAAAAGTCAACCCAAAAAAATTGTATGTGAAACGATGAATTTTAGCTTAACAAAGTTGACTAAACCAACAAAAAATTTTAAAAAACATAACAGAATGATACAACATTTTCATAATACCTTTATATATAATTTTGTTATATTTTATTTTGACTTGTAAAAAATTGACAGCTCAACAGTTTTAAAAATATTGTGACGACAACAAGATGTATTAACATTTTCACAAAAGAAATAACGATTTCACAATAAATAATAAGTAGCAGGTTGTTGTAGGTTGTTATTGGTTAGTAAAAAAGTAGTTTCATTGGTAAGTTTAAATTAGAACTAATAAAAATTTATGACATATGATTTATTATGAAAAATATTGTGGATATAACACTTCTTTTTTCACAATATCTTTATTTTTAGTTGTGGTTAGTTCTAGTATGATATTTTATTACTTTATTTTGTTCTATAAAGAATTAATACCTCAACAATTGTGAATATATTGAGCCAATTTGTTGTATTAATTTTTTATTAAAATGTGAAATAGTGCAAATTGGACAAACCAAAAATAATATATATAGCAAATCTACTGTAGCTTTACCATAAAAAAAAAAAAAAAAAAAAGTGGTCAGTAAAACAATGAAAATTGAACAACCCAAAATTACTGTAGCTTTCCCATTCACTCTTTTTATATATAGAAATTATTGTGAAAAATGTTATTGATGTATCACTTTTTTTTTCTTTTTTTTTCACAGTACCTTTATTTTAGTAGTAGTTGGTTTCAGTATGATATTTTATTTTGACCTATAAGGAATTAATACCTCAATAATTGTGACAATTTATTGTGTTACTAACTTATTATATATAATCTGGGTAACTAACAGTTCATATGTCTATAAAAAATTAGAAAAAAAAAATATTTCAACCGGCAATGTTATGACTTATAAGAAGGAGAAAATAAAATAAAAAAGGGCCAATGAACTGTACGTGTTGAATAAACCCAAAAGACTATAGCGGTAAGGATATTGGCTCTTTTTTTAAATAAATAATGGTAAGATGGAGTAACACATTTTGATTCGGTCTAGGCTACAAGAGTGTAAGGAAAATGTCTTTTGTTGTAGAAGGTATCTTGTGCATCTGTATATACATTATCTCTTTCATAATCTTAATATGGACTGACACATTTTGAGTTGGTCTAAAAATGCGAAAATGAAATGCCTTTAGTTGGATAAAATATCTTGTGCATTCAATATATACATATCTCCCTTTGGATAGTACACAATTGTAAAACTCAAGTATTGTGAAAAAGATAATACATGAGATCATTATTGTTGTGTGTGTGTGTGTGTGTGTGTATGGATTATTTTATTGATAGATGAATCTCATGTTGCTATGTTAGGCAAGAACACCCTCCCAAAAAAAAAAAAAAAAAAAACTCGTGTTATGGGTACAAACTGCCCACCAACCCACATTCAGTTGTTTTTTGATGACCATGATGCTTGGCTAATCATAACCTTTTGCAACAAATTCTTTTCTAAATGGATACTTACCGAAATTGTGATGACTAAATGTGATTGTCAACTCATGAATTGACAATCATGCACTTTCCATCCTGATTGTATTGTCACATATGGCTCTCCTAGTCTCCAAACCTTAGGCATAAATCTGTAATTTGCATTCAAGTAATAAGGAAATTAGCTAATGAGAAACGAAATAAATTTACAAATTTTAGCGATGTTGGGAGTATGAAAATGTTGAATTGAATCGAAGCCTCGGAATTTTGCTGCTCATACCAAACGAAGTTGAGGGTGAAACATGCATTTTCTAGCCAGTTTGCTTTGAACCATGTTGCCAAAGTTTCCTATATAAAGCCCCATTTGCTCATACTCTCTTACCAGTACCACCATCTCATTCTACCTTGGTTTTCTTTCAAGCTCATTTGAGGAATTTGAGAACGAAGATGGCTCTCAGTTACAGTGTACAAGGATTCATCCTACTCCTGATTGCCTCTTTATTGGTAGTTAGTGAGGCCAACACCATTGTTGTTGGAGGCTCAGAAGGTTGGCGTTTCGGCTTCAACTACACTCATTGGGCTCTCCAAAACAGCCCCTTCTACATAAATGATACATTGGGTGAGCACTAAATGTCCAACTATGTTTTATAAATATCGGAATAAATTGTATTTATACATCTACATGATTTTATTTTTTCGGATAATTCAATAGTTGGAAGCGGGGGATTTGAACACTAAATATCTCATTTGAAAATATTAGAAAGTGTTAACCAATTGAATTACAAAATTCTTGGCCTATCTACGCAAAGTTATGGGGATCATTCGTGATATCACATTCATATTATAATCCTTTATTATCACTATTAGTCTATTGGGTCTAGTTCTGTAAGTTTTGTACACTTTTGTTTTAAGTTTCCCAATTAAATTCAATTACCCTATTGCATTGATTATTACATGTAGTATTACAGTAAAATCTTTTCCCAAGTACAATTGAATTCAAATGTGTGAGTTATTAGTCAATACAACCAAATGGTTGAATTTAATTGGGAAACACAAAATACAACATTCTATCTAAATTTGTCCTCTCATTAATACCCTATTTTAAGAATAATTTACAAAATAATAGGAAGGGATGAGGTGAGTATTGCAAATTAATGTTTACTAATAAGTTGAAACTATCTCTAAAATAAAATTTGTAATAATTTGAATAAGGGATGATAATTGCAAATTAATTTCGAATTCACATATTGATTAAAAAATTATAGTATAATTAGTGTGACCTAGAAATGACTATACTTTTTTTTTCTTCTGCCTAGATAACAGCAATTAACCTTAAAAATATTTATGGATTAACTAATTTAATTTGTGGTTTTGCATTGTTCCATTTGTTTTGCAGTATTCAAATATGTTCCACCAAGCGACACTTCCTTTGCTCCCTCAGTTTATTTACTGCCGGACCTATGGAGCTATATAACATGTGATTTCAGGAGGGCTAAGTTGTTGGCAAACGCTACACAGGGTAGCGGTGAGGGCTTTGAGATTGTGCTGAAACAGTGGAGGCCTTATTACTTTGCTTCTAGTGGCCACAATGGCTTCCACTGCAGTGCGGGGTTGATGAAGTTCTTTGCTGTTCCATTGCCACGAGCGAAATAGTCATTGTCTCATTCATCACAAATAAAGCCAAGGTTGATGCAATTAACATTGCTATTTATTATTTCAATAAGTCTTGGCAGTACGCAATCTTTTTACGATCGTTAAGGTGGTATATAAATCATATGTGACAGTGATGTTCTAATCATAATTCACCACATTAATCGTTGTAACAAAGATGATAAGAATATTTGGAACCCTAGCATTGCTTTCTTTGTTTTTGTCTGTGATCATTGCAATAAAAAAATTAATCAATTGGGAGAACCATGACTGAATATCAATAAAACTTTTCTTTTTCTTTTTTAAGTTATGATACTGTGTGATTTATACGGAGAAAATGTGACAGAATTGTTGTTTGACTGAGTATTTTATTAAAAACATCCCGAAAAGTCTTAGAACAAGCAGAAATTTCTGCAGAAAACAAACATCACAGCCCTACTGCTCCTAACCAGGACAGAAAACATCACTGCAGCTCAAAGCCTCAAACAAAACAAAAAGAACAAGACGTTTGTTCAACAACTTTTTCCTTAATTTGTTGAATCGGGAAGTTGAGTGGTGGAAGATAAAAGCTGTCAAAGGTACTGTCATTACTATCACTACTTGTCGTCTTAATCTATAATAAAGTTAACTAAAAATTAACTAATGCTTTAGAAGTATTTGTTTATAAATTTTTTTTTAAAATATTTTATAGAAAAAAATAATAATAATAAACTTTTTTAACAAATTTTTATATTTTTCATAAAAATTGTATTAAATTTTTTTAAAAATAATTAATTATTAATAATCCATTAACGAGACCCGTAAAGTTATACAGTGAAATCAGAATCTGAATGACCCTTCGCGAAAGGTCTGGCCATAATGGTAAGAGACAAAGATGTCAAAATCTTCATCTTCCCACGTCGCCAAAGACTATTGCTTTTTGGCACAATTTACAGTCCAAAAGGCTGTTATTCTTTACTGGACGTCATGCACGTTTAAAACATGCACGACCACGACATGATTAAACATGAGATTCTATCGTGTCCACTGTCCCAAGTGGAATACATCTTTAGACAATTTTTGCTTCCAAACCTGACCTTAAGTTGTCCTATATTATATGTCCAATGTTCACTTCCCAACCCATGAAAAAAAGCTCCGATTCAGGCGATTCTCATCATGAGAAATCTCCTTTGCGGATTCTTAAATTGTTTTTGCTTCCTTAAATTTGTGTACTCAAATTACATCAAACATTCAGAACCTCATATATAAAGATTTAAAAAGAAAAAAAAAGGCATATGTTTTCTATGAAATTTGATAGTGGGAATATATTATCATTATAAGCACATAGCTATCTGCTTTAATAAAGATTTCTCATGCTCCTCTTCTGATTTTTGTAGTGATTGTAAAGATTTACTTTTTCAATATTTTTCAAGTTAGCTTTTTTCTTTTTGTTAATTTATTTGAAGAAGGAAATGAGTGAATGGGAGAGAACTATTAAGTTTAATATCACATTCACTTAAAATAAATAAATACTCCAACTTCCAAAATTCCTTAGACAAAAAATAAATAAATAAATTAGATGTTTCAAGCATTTATTTTCTTTCCACCCACACAAAAATTAGTTTAAGACATAATAGGAGTCACGTTAAAAAAATGGGTCTCATGTATTTTTCCTCCCTCAACGTATGTGGGTATTATATGATTGTGAGATCTACATATTGTAAGAAGATAGATATATCTATCAGGTGTATAAAATAATTGTTGTTGTTTTTATAATGAAAATACCTATAGCCATAGTTTGGATTATAAGAGAGTACAATGAATTTAATAATTCAGTTAAATTTTCTTATCCATAAGCAACAACAATGAGAATGTACATTCTAAGTTCATTTGAATGGTGGCTAACTACCAGTATATGGCCGCATAAACAGCTCATGTTCATGGATACGTTTCATCAAGATCTGCATTGCAGCGAGTTAAAAATTTTCCTTTTCAATTATTGAGAAGTATATTATATTATATTTATTCAATCGATCAGGATTTTTTTTATAATTATTATTCATATTTCAGAAATAGATGATATTTTTCCATGGAGAAGGAATAAATATTAAATCTCAGTGCAACCCTTATTGCTTAACGTACCATCAGTCCATCACCATCATTTTTCTAAAAAAATAAAATAAGGATAGAGGTAGTAATAAACCAAATTGTGAGATTTTAATAAGGTGCCCTTTAGATTTTCCAATTAAATGCAATCATATGAGCATAGTTAAAACCTTTTTCTTTCTTTCTTTTTTTCTTCCTTTTTTTTGGAGAAGAAACCCCATAGTTAAATCTAAATCATCCTTAGAAAAGATACGTTTCATTAGTCAATGTAATTAACCATTAATTGGTGAGCCTAAAATATAAAAATTAATGAATTTTATCTAAGCTTTGCTCTAAAAATTTAAAGTCACTTATTGTAATTGAGCAAAAGAGTAAAGAGCTAGGATGTTGTCACTTGTCAGTTAATTTTAATTAAAAAAATTTAACCCTTCACCCTAAGAGGGCGTATGTATATTTTAATAAAGCATGATGTAACGTTATCAAGTATAAATCAACCAAGAACATTTTTATTGACAAAAGAAATTAGTTACAACGGCTAAGACTCCAAAAATAGTTTCTTCATTTTATTTTTTGTCTCTCTTATTTGATATAAAGTGTTAAAGAAATTCTAACTTTGGTATATACCAGCATATATATGATGTTGATGGAGGTAGTCAATATTCCATCTTATCCTAAACGTTTTGTTCGAAATCTTATGAGTTTGAATCCGCACATCTTATTTTGTTTGCCATTCTTTCTTTTTTTAGTGATG
The DNA here is from genome assembly GCA_033629205.1 of Lithocarpus polystachyus. Lineage (NCBI taxonomy): Eukaryota > Viridiplantae > Streptophyta > Magnoliopsida > Fagales > Fagaceae > Lithocarpus > Lithocarpus polystachyus. The sequence goes on along the minus strand of CM066163.1, from coordinate 6,414,994 downwards.
ATGTAAAACCAAAATCGTCAAAGGTTAAAAATAAAAATAAAAGTGAAAAGTACCGTAAAAACTCAGCAAAAAAATAACTAAAAGTACTGTGAGGAATATTTCCTTCTTAAAAAATCACCCTTTAAAAACAGTAACCTGCGCACTGATAATATTAAAATCGAGTAATATGGCAATAAATTAATAAGTTATTACTGGTTTTGGCATGGTTTCCTGGTCACAAAGCAAGATTAGCTTGCATATTGACATGGGATGCTATAATTGGCCAGAAACACCCTTGGAATTCGTCAAGAACAGTATACCTTAGCAACAAGACAATAAAGTTTAAAACTTCTCCATGTTTTGTTGTCATCCCTTTTTAATCAAATACATAGTTGCAACACTTCCTTCGATTTATTGGTGACAGCTTGCCATAGCAAGGCAGATAAAACTTGCTGAACACTCTTTTGTTTTTCCCTTGAGATAAGGTTACGGACAATACATTTTTCACATTATTATGATTGCCCATATTATTGAAACAGTGTTTGTGATAAAGCTAGTGAAAATTGAATTATTTGATGTAGGTTCGGTTAATGTGTGACCTTAAGACACATATTAACAAATCTATTTTTTGAAAAGTTTTATTAAAAATTGAAAAAGTTTTCAAAACTTTTTCAAATTTTGATAAATTTTTTTCAAAATTAGTTTACTATTGTATGCCTAGCATTAATTAGTAAAAGGAAGAAATCCATAACAATTTTACAAAATTTTTGAATTAGCATACTTGTGGTGAACTCTGTGTAAAATGTATCAAATTTGATTCAATTGATGTATACAATTATTGTGAATGGTATCTAATTTGAGTCAAATGATGCAAAATTATTGTGAATTGTTATTATATCTCAAACTTTATTCATGAAGAATCAAGATAATACTCCCATCACAACAGTTTTTTTTTTTTTTTTGGGATAGAGTTTATTGGTGCCATTGTGAAAAATATCATATCCTCAACATTATTGTTATTATTATTTTATTATTATAAGTGGTTAAGGAGACGGCTATGGAGAATTGGCCAATACCATTTACTTCAAGCACTTCTCAAAATTTTGCTAAACACTTTGTTTGTAGCTGAGGCAATAAAATTCATACTACAATTTGCCTTGTAGACTTTATAACCATTAATTACATTTTAACAAATTCAACCCCAAATTTTACTCCTACCCCAACCACAACAACATGAACCATTACACGATCCTCAAAAAGACACAAACATTAATGAAAGCCCGAATTTTCAGACAAGGTTGAGCTCATATAGTCTCTAACCTCCCTAGCAATCACATCCCGCATAACATCCCAAAACCCCGTCGGCAAACTCTCCGACCTCCGCTCCGCCACGCCACCATTCCCACCACCACCACCACCGCCGCCAATCCCCGGCGGCGCAAGTGTCAAAGCCGTAAATTGCTCATCTTCATCAAAACCATTATTACAATACAAAGATCCTGAGGCAAAACCCTCATTATTAATCAAACTATTAGTACTAATACTACAACCCCCACCCTCCATCATTTGTTGATCTTTGACCCTTCTCTTAAGCGTGGAGTTCCAGTGGTTTTTCACAGCATTATCGGTCCGACCAGGGAGCAATCGAGCAATGGTGGCCCACCTGTTACCATATTGAGCATGAGCAGCCAAGATGGTCTCGTCCTCAGCTGGAGAAAAGGGTCTGTGCTCCACGTTTGGGCTCAGCTGGTTACACCACCTAAGCCTACACGACTTGCCAGACCGACCCTTTATGTATCGGCTTATCACAGACCAGTTCCGAGCCCCATATCGTTCAACCAAACGAGTCAAAATCCTATCTTCCTCAGCACTCCAAGGACCTTTGATCTTCTCAGGCCTATTGTGATTTCTTGGTGTTTTGCTAGATAAAGATGAGTCTGAAGAGGAAGAATCAGATGAAGTAGTAGAAGAGGCTTCCATTTTAGAAAAAGCTAGCTACTTTGATAGAAAGAAAGACACAGAGAAAGGTATTGAATTTGGGATTGTTGAGAATAGCTGGGGCTGTGTACAGAATTGAGGAAAGGAAGAGTTTGGGTTTTATATATACAGACGAAAAGAGAGAGGTGCATGCACTTGTTGGAGGGCTCTAATGGGCTATAGAGCTCTTTTGTGCAGAGATGGGGTACTTCCAGGAAATTGGCTTTTGTAAAGTGGGTAGGGGACCTTGGGTTTATAAACTCTATACGCACCCTGTTATTATTTCAGTTTTTTTTTTTTTTTTCCTTTTCTGTGTGAGCCAAAATTTTGTCGCGGTCTGATTCTGCTTTGTCTGGGACTTAAATTTCCTTTGACGATTTTAGCCACTAAAGAGGAAGATAGAGAGAGAAAGAGAGCTTTGGCCATTTGGGCACGGCTCTAGGAAAATGTCATACTGAAGTTTTAGACTATCCTTTTCCTTCTCTCGGTTTATTCAGTTATTTGGAATTTTGGGGCAATACGTTATTTGGTTAAAAAGTTTTGAAAATTTGATGAGAAGAAAAATCATCAAATAATCCAAGTAAGCAGAGCATTGACTTGGTTTTGTGTCAATTTGTTCCAATGTATTACACATGATACAAATACGATAAGCTTTTAAAAATGATTCTGTGTCACTCTCGTGTCTCATTCAATACACTAAATCAGTGATAGAAAGTTTTGTTTTACATTATTTGTATAATCATTTGTTACCCATCACAAAAAAACCGTACATTTCTAGACGCCATATAAACATAACAAATGTTTAAAAAATTAACATACATCACTCTCACTTGTGTTAATTTCACTAGATTCATTGAATGTGAAGCATTGCTCGACATTATTTGTACAAGCACGTGTTATTTTGAGGCAATACGGTAGTTAAAGTTTTGAAAATTAGTAAAATGAATAATCTTTCAATCCAAGTAAGTAAAAATATTGACTTGTTTTGTGTACGATTCAGATACGACACATATTTGAAAATGATTACGTCCCTCTTGTTTTTATCCTCCTCAATTCACTGAATGTGAAGCTTTGCTCGGCATTACTAGTACAATCACATGTTACATATCAAAGAAAAACAAGTATATGTCATAGATTTGTTTGCTCATGCTTTTTTAGGTAAAAAGCTAGTCTAAGTGAGATTGTCACGAGTCATGTCACATGCGATTATATAGAAAAAAAAAATGGGTACAAATAATTTAGGCCGGCACAAGGGTTAAGGGCAAATGTGAGATTTATAGTGAGGGTGGCCAACTGGAAATAATAATAAAGAATAAATGAATAAAAATCATTCTCGTACTCAGAACGTTTGGGAGTACTTATCAGGAGCGTTTAAAACATGACAGGAAAGGCAAAGCTGTTTAACACATCGTATAAGAAACGTTTTAAAACGGCAGAGGTGGGACCTTAAACTTTTTTGACTAAAAACTTTGCCTAAACAATTACAGCTGTAAGAGTCTTTAATGCACATCCAAAATTTACAAAAGTCACTCAAATCGACGGCCACAATGAACCGTCGGAAAGGAGATCTGTTAAAAAGGAAGGGTCTTAAAAATATTGAAAAAAAAATGGAACCTGGTTTTGGAGGTGACTTCGACGTCTTCCACGTAGGAAGGTCCCACTAACAGGCTGTAAGAATCTCACGTGATTCGAGTTTGAATCCCTTTGACTTTTTTGCATCCTCTAAGAAACCTAGAGACCACACTCTTCTTCCTAGAGCGTGAGCTTGCAGGACCTCACAGGTTTCACACCCATTATTTTATAGGGTAGGTTAGGTTGTATTCCACATTTTATTGGGGTGTAAAATGTTTAAACTAATGTCATTTAAAATTATTTTAAATTTACCAACTTGATCCTTAATTATAGTGCAAAATAAGGAAAAAAACAAGTACAATGATTTAATGACTAACTGTATACCGTTTATTTTGTTAAAAATTAAAAAATTTTTGTTGAAAAAACACAGAAATACAAACGTGATCTAAACGGACGCTAAAGTAGAATTAGAGGCCAAATAAGTCAGTTTTAAAAAGTCTTACTCTTAACTGGCATTAATTTAAAACTCAGGCGGTAAACTGTGTTTTATCCTTCTGTCTTTTATTTTTGTAGGAAAATTTGGATTTGTCCCTTGTTTACTTTTCTTTGGCTTTTATATTTTTGTTCTTACCCTACTGATTGGAGATGACACTGTGAACAAGTTGTTGGAAGCAGTTACACGCAATTCATGAACATTAATTCATGTGGAAGCTGTAATCAAAGTCAAATTTTAAAATGATAATTGAGAGTAGTTTCATATTAATGGTTATAAAGGCTTTCAATTTCTAAATTTAATTGTTGATTCAGATGGTGGGCTTTTGTCGAAGAATTTTCGAAGTTAGGAACAATTAGCAGTTCTGCTTTGATTGAGAGTTATTTACAAAACATTTAATATTTCTCCGAAAATATGTGTGCTATTATTTAAGAACTTAAAATTGATTGTTTTACAATTTTTTTTTTTTTTTTTTGAGAATCTAGTTTGTCAAGTATTTTATTGAATTATACTAGCTAAATCAACCTAAAATACAGCATAAGAAAGAGGAGGAACAGACTCCATCTACACTACATAATCTGAAACGTGAAAGAGGAGGAACAGACTCCATCTACACTACATAATCTGAAACGTGAATTGCGTGTTTAACTAATCTATGAGCTACCTTGTTATTTTCTCTCTTTGTACGAGAGTAAAGTACGAAATCTAATTGAAAAAACTTAAACATCCTCCACCAACAGACCAAACGGAGACAAAGACTGTTCACCACTTGTTAAAGCATGATAGACAAGCCAAGAGTCTCCTTCCAATATAGCATTCAGTAATCCCAATCTCCCTTGCAAATTGCAGTGCCCTGGTTGCTGCAATTGCCTCCATGTCTGCCGCCTGGTAAGCACGAGGAATCAGCTGTGACAGAGAAGCAATGGCCAGGTAAAACAAACAACGGGATTGTTTTACAATTTCAGTTAAGTATTATCTATTAAGTACATTTTTAAAGTTTATTTTAATTATAGATGATAGGTCTATTTTGGGATATTTGAAAAATGAGCACCAAAGACTATTACTCCAATTGTAGTAGAGTATAGGATGACCTATATAATTTAAACCCAACAAAGACTCCCAAATTATACTATCTTCTTTATAGTTTATACCAATTAAAAAGTCAAAAAAAGTTTATTCTCTTGTGACCTTTGTGAAACTCCTCAATAAAGAATCAAAAGCCAACAAAAACGGATTAGAAAAATCCTACTTTAAAGTCTCAAATATATCAATTTTCAAGAATAATTACTGAATCTAACAACAAGATGAGAGTATCTAATTCTTATTGAAAAGGTGTCGTAATTCTTATTTGGATTACACCATTCGTATACCTAATATCAATAAATAAAAAAATTCTTCCAAGTGTTTTTTAGCTTTATCAAATAAATTTTAGTAAATTGTAAATTACACCCCTAAAGTTTTGAGGTGATTGGATTTTACACCCTAAAATTTTAGAATTTGGATTTTACCCCCTAATGTTTGGGAGTATTTGAATTTTATACCCTGACGTTTTATAATTTGGATTTTACCCCCTATATTTTAGAGATAATTATATTTTACTTCCTAAAGTTTGAGAGTATTTGAATTTTACACCCTAAAATTTTAGAATTTTGAGAATTTAAAATTCAAATACTCTAACTTTAAAGGGTAAAATCAAAGTTTGAAATCTTAGGGTATAAAATCCAAAGTTTGAAACTTCAGAGTGTAAAATTCATACACCCCCAACTTTAGGGGTGTAATTTGCAATTTACACAATAAATTTTGATAATTTTATTGTTTTGTTTCAATTAAATTTATTTATTACTACCGTAAGGGACCATTGAACCATATTCCTATTAGGCAAAATGATAGCTCCCCAAGTGTTAGAGCTCAGGGGTTAAGGGAGATCTTGGCTTCTAGTTCCACGAAGCACTTTGCAACAACAATAACAACAACAACAAATTATTATTATTATTATTATTATTATTATTATTATTATACAGGATAGATCTTAAAACTATGCCCAACCCACTAAGAGTGAGCTAGGACAAAGGCCCAATACAACTAATTTGTAGAGATGGGTAGTTAAGGCCAACACTTTGATTCCTAAGGACTATGACTTGATAATTAAAGAATTGAGCTTTACAAGAATGACAATACTTGATAGAAATATAACAAAAAAAGAAAGCTTCTTATTTAATTCTTTCCTCGGGCTGGCCAAGGGACAATTGTTCTTAAGAAATACAATTCTCGGTATTATATTGGTCTTTTTCTCTCTCTATTTTTCTATTTCTCTCTCTAAACTTTGTTCGATCCCCCTTCAAGGATGATCTTCCTTCCTATTTACAGTCGTTTGAATTGCATTACAGCCTTCCACTTGGAGGGCTATTGATCTTTCTTTGAATACTTGTCACATCATTGCCTTATTGGTGGTACAGTAGATTACAGATTATGAGTCGTTGTTCAGGAGTCACTCTGCCATTAATGAGACAAAGAGAGTTGTTGTAGGGCATTTAATACGAATAAATGCTTTATTTAGAAGTTTCCTTTCTCTTTTATCTATGTGTCATCATGGTCCTTATTGGCCTTTCAAACTTAGCTCTTGTGGCCTTCCTCCTATTTCCTGAGGAGCAGTTGTTCCATGGACTCCTTGAGCAAGTCGTAACCCTCGACTTTCTTGGTCCGCCAAGTACTTAGGTTGTTTGGATTAAGCTGGGCCTAATCTGATGAACAATTGGACCTAATTATACCTTGGGTGGCACCTGTTGATAGTTCCTTCTCTTCAGGCTTCCTCCCCACAATTATTATTTTAAAAAGCATTGAAAATAAAAGCTGGAGTTTTTTTTTTTTTTTAGACAAGAAAATAAAATCTCACATTTTTTTTTTATAGAGAAAATATAAGCTTGATTGATTGGTCTTTTGTGGCACTAATGTGAGCTAGCTTGATCTTGCTCATGTCTTGGAGCTTGTAACCACGCGCTATATTATAAGTTGTGGGGGTTGCATTCATGTAATATGAACGGAGAGTGGTATCATCATTGCTTCCTAGCCGCCCACGTGGCTTTATTTATGGGATTTTGGAGCCTTATGGTGTCTCACTGATGTAACGTTAGCAAGAAGCAGTTGGGCAGTTGATATTACAGCTGGCGTCAAATCCGAAACTCACCGACTTATTTCAGAGTTTTCTAGGCACACTGAAAGGACAGGGCGTGCCATACTCGTCACACACTTCAATTCTCTTTAGACACAAAATTTTGTCACCCACAATTTGTTCTTTATCAAAATTTATAAGTGAATTACATTATAATTACATATGGACCACCACTTGAACTTAAGTAAAAACAATTAAATCTCTATCCAAAAAAAAAAAAAAAAAAACAATTAAATCATTTTCAGATCTATGTTTTATCACACTCTTTACTATAACTTTTATATTTATTAATTTGCGACTGAATTATATATGAGGTAAATTATTTATTTGGTCACTGTTATTTGTACCATATTTCAATTTGATTTTTAATATTTTAATTGTGTTAGTTTGGTCTCTAACCTTTTAGTGCTGTATCAATTTAGTCTTCAACATTCATTCTCAAAAAAAAAAAAAAAAATTATTCATTGACATTATCTTTTAGATAGAAATTGTTGACGTGGCAAACAACAAAAATAAAAAATTAGTTTATTGTTACATTAACGGAAACTAATAGTTTATATTCGTCCTTTACCACGTCAACAATTTTTATTTAAGAGATAAAAACATTGACTAAATTGACACAACACTAAAAACTTAGAGACCAAATTGACATAAATGTTAGTGACTAAATTGAAATATAGTTTAAAAAATGGAGACCAAATACGTAGTTTACCCTAATATATATCACTTACATATAAACCACCAATGGCAAGTATGTGTTTGGAAACAAATTATAAGCCGGGTTTTTTTTTTTTTAGTATAGATTTTTAAAACTTCATTTAAAAAAAATTTTCTCATTTTTGCCAAGTATAAATATACTTCATTACACTTTTAGTTAAAAAGAAAAGTTAAATAAATAGTTCCTAACACACTCAATTTATTTAGTTCAATTTATTTAGTTTTTTATTGAAAGTGTATTAAAATATATTTTTATTTTGAAAAAAAAAATTAAAAATTTGTATACAAAAGTTAAAAATTAAAAACTAGAAACTGAGCTTATCAGCCCAAGCCAAACAAATGCTACTTTTTTTTTTTATGGGAATTATTTCTACTTGATGCATGAAGAGGTTGTGACAAAATATATGTACAAAACGTGTTACTTTACTTTTGGGCTTTGGCATAGACGTGGACACAAATAGTTCTCTGCAAGCAGTAGTATTGTGGGACCTGAAATTGGACTATATATAAAATATCTTTTTCTTCTGATAAATTAGATTGGGGCCACTTGATGAGTAGCTATCAGGTGGGACCCACAATGTTCCCTTCCAACCCGATTGCCGGTTGGTCTGGTCTCACTGCTTCGCCGAGCCCATGCTGCGTGTGAACCGGTGCTTTGTCGTTCTCGTTATGGGTCAAACTATTGGTTAATGTTTGTTGAATTATTATTTGTTTTCTTTTGCATGTTTTTTGTTTGCCTCTTGTTTGTTTGTTTCCTTATTTTCCCTCTTGTTAATTTGATAGCCAAGAGAATTCACGTCCATCCAAAATATGAATTTCTTTTGAGAGTGAGTGTTTCCCACTTAAGGTAATCTTGAAGGGTATTTTTAGAATTTATATAAGATTTTTTTTTGAACATTCTTTTGTTTGATTGTAAAATTAGAAATAGTTTAGTCATAGTGGGAAAGTGAAGTCGCGAGGGAATGTAAAACATGAGAAATGAGAAAAGACAACCAACAAAGAAGGAAATTTATATGTACGTGAATTTTTGAATTCCCACTTTTATGAGAATGTTGTTTATTTCCTAATAGATTGTGTATTTGCTTTTCTATGTTTAGGAAAATTTGTTTTAATTTAAAAATACTTTCTTGCTATCTAAAAGGGTAATTATTGAGTTCTCTTATAGTACCATAAATACGTATTTTCTTCTCTCACATAAATGCGTACTCCATTTTCTCATATAACTGTAGATTCTACTAATTAAATTTAGGGTAATGCTAACGAGTGCCCTTAGGGCACTCATTAAGAATCCATTTAAAGAAAGTTTTTATTTCACTTTTATGGGAAATATAAAAAGCTGTTAAAATATTAATTACTTTTTTTTCATTTCCCATACAAACTTTCTTTAAATGGATTTTTAATGAGTGCCCTTAGGGCACTCATTAGCATTTCCCTTAAATTTATGATAAGACTCACAATTTATGTGAGAAGAATGAGTCCGCATTTATGGTTCTATAGAGTATTTAATAATTTTCCCTAAAACATATCTGTTTTCTAATCCAACATCTTTCTTTTATATCTTTGATCTTTGATCTTTGTAATACCCACAACAAAAGGATACGTTGATTTGTATGATTGTATCTGCTATTTGGAGATGATTTAATATTTGAAGTGTACATTTAGTACGATTCATTTTAATTTTTTTAATGTTTATAGTATTAAAATATAATTGTACCTAGAATAAAGTGTTGCTTAAAAATAAATTATTTTGATTAGCAAGACATGATGTCTTCATAACCATTAAATACAATAATTTAAAATAATTATTATGTTCATGTATCACAATTGTGTTACTTGGAAATGTTAAACTATCATTTAAGGAGATATGATTTCATTCGTTACCCATATTATTTTTCTTATTAAGTATTTGAAGGAATCTGCATAAAAGTGATGGGTAATTCATTTGGCATTTTGTTTATAAACCTAAGGGTATTTTGAGAATTATCTTTAATCCTACATGATTTCAAGGAAAAAAGAATTTATTGTCTCTATACTTTAAAAATTGATTAAAAAATATCCTTTACGTCATTTAATGAATGGAAACAGTTGATTTGATCAACAAAATTCATGCCACACATGATAGGCTCCATGCCATCAAAGTGATTTCAATTTCATAAATTTCACTCGTTATGTTAGTATTTTCTATCCCTTATATATTAATAAGGATATTTTTAAAATATTTTTAAAGTATATGTATGATTTAAAAACAAAAATCAAAGATCGTGGATCAAATTTATAATTTAACCATGATTTTATTTTTATCACCTTCCCTATATGGCCTTCTGAATAAAGGAACCAAATCAACAAGCAAATGTAGTGTTTGGATAAAAAAGCTACTCCTATGATCTCATATACTTGGCTGCAAGATTAATTAAGCCACGAGATGAGTTCCATATCTCCGTTAATCAAAGAGTACATTTCTAATAGAATGTTGATAACTTGTGGGCACTTGAAGAGTGTATTTTAATATTTGGGTGTGAGGCTGTGAGCTATAGTCAGATTGGGTCCAAATGCCGCGTATGTATATATATACATATATTGAAGAAAAATGCCGCGTGTATTAGGGGATAGAGTTTTGTGGGATAAGGAGGTCTTAACTTTATTTGTATTATATATATATATATATATATATATTATAGTCTTACTATATTCATAAACTTAATGAGTCCCTTTATATTTTAATTAAAGAAAAACAATGAATTAATGCTATTCACAACAAATCGTCTATAAGGCTTGAAATTAGGACACATTGTTGACTGATGTGCGAAATGAAAATTATCATGTTAGGAGATTCGAATTTGTAACCATTCTGTCTTATCTTTAATTGCAATTCTTCAAAAATTATTGCATTTTATTAAGATGCATCTTCTCTGCATATAGAAACAAACACCATATTTATTGAAGTTGAAGATACATACAGCCTGGATTTAAGAAGAAGCTTCCTCAAACGTTTCAAGTTTCAACTCTCAATTATTTTTCTTTTTATTTTATTTTATATTTTGACTAATTTTAGAATACGAAAGAAATATTCAAATTAATATCATATGCATATCCACACGGTTTGAGAATGAGGACACGGTGGTGAGCTACATGAATCTTCAAAAGTGGCCGGTCTAATATTCTTGCTTGTATTTTACGATTGACATGTCTATTGTCAAGAGCTTATTTTGTCAAGACTCCAGGTACTGATCCAAGCCATTGTGTAAACAACTGATTGATGTCAATGTGTAACCATGCGTGCGTGTTGTAAAGTTTCAACTTTCAAAGAGCTGTCCCGAGCTCTCGCTTTCAAGAAGGGGGGAAAAAGACTTAACTGGAGTAGGTTCAGTGTGGGAATATAAACTATTGTCTTGGGTGTGTGCGTTTGCCATCCCACACACACCATGTAATTACTCGTTATATATAGAGAGGAACGTGGATGTAATCCTAAGATGTTGAATAGAAATTTTGAATCTAATATTTCATGGTCAGACCTTAAAACTATTAGACCGATTCCTTGAAATTAATTGCTTAATTTGTGATGGTATAAATGGTTTGCCCAAAAGTCTATCCTATTCAATTCCTGGTTACTTCCTCCATTTGTTGGCCAACCAACGCATTAATTTAAATTGAGTTGAAAAAGATATATGGGTATTAGTTATGGTAAATTTCGTCTGTGACCCGTTATCCATATAAATAGGAATTTCTATTTTAACAGTGAATGGCGGAGAGAGGGGGTGTCATTAAACCAAGGTTTTTTTTTTTTTTTTTTTTTTTTTTTTGAGAGTTTCAATCTATGGCGTCTACTTTTGATGATGCTCATTATCATCAGACCAAGACACTAATCAGTTTTTGGTACATGTGGGAATTGAACCTCAGATCTCTTATTCAACTATCAAAGACTTTACTAGTTGAACTAATTGGAACCCACAAGTCATTAAACAAAATTAGAGTCTAAATACACCACATATTTTATGATCTTTTCACAATTCATTGAGGTGGTAAATTGCGATAAGTGGAAATATGAGTCCACCGTCATGGGCGGCTTGATGTATTTGGGGGCTAAGGCCAAAATTGGTTATCTTGTTTTATATATGAAATTACTAATAATCAACATGTACCACGTAAATTTTTTTTTTTTTTAGTTTATAAACACAAAAAAATTTGACAAAACTTTTTACATTTGTTGATGTGGCAAATTGATAGTAGTGAGTAAAAGAGTGATGTCAATAGTGAATCTAGTTGAAAACTAGTAAAAGTTTGCTAACTAGACTATTATGAAAAATGTTGTGAATTTTTTTGTGAATTTCTTTCTTCCTGTACTTTTTTCTTTTAGAAGTGCTACATTCAGAATATTTTTCATGACAAATCTTGCATGTTAAGTTACTTCTTGTTTTCTAGTTGAACCTACCATTAAAATTATTTTTTTACTGTCAATAACAACCTTTAACAATCCGCTATTAAGATTTTTTGTAAAAATATTGTGGAAAATGTTGTGGACATAACATTTCTTTCTTTTTTTTATTTGTTTTTCATTTGATAAGAAAATATTATTTTATTTATTAATTAATATTTTGGCTTAATTAATACTATTGATTAAAATTTAGGGTCTTTTTTTGTTCACTTGGGGCCTTAAGCGGCCGCATTGCTTATACCATTGAGCCGGCCCTGTCCACCGTATCATCATTTATTCATCCACAAATTGAAACTTTGCAAGTTGCAACCTCCACAAGTTTTGAAAAAGTAATGTGTACATAGATTTACTCGGAACCATTAGCACATTACTTGTTTTACTTTTGTTATAAGACATGAGAAGTAGGGCCATATTTTTTCTTATCCAGGTATACAGCTTGATCTTTTATTCATGTTTCTAGATTATTAAACTACTTAGCCCCCGCAATGTTGCTAAGTAGAATTTTCCTTGTATTTTCTATGGACCAATTCCCATGTCCTCTTTCTCCAGCAGGCTCTTTGACCATGCGGATGGAGATGGTCCTGGCCAGAAGTTTCTTTTGGTTTGGCTCTTTTGGGTAACAAAACTGCTTTCACTTTTTCAGGGAAAGAAGAAGAAGTTGAACCCAGGGCCGGCTCTAGAGGTGATGCAATTGATGCAATCGCCTAAGGCCCCCAAATAAAAGAAGGCCCCACTTGTAAAAAAAAATTATATATAATATATTTATTTATATATTTAAATTAAAAAAATTTTAAGCACTTTTATTGGTTAATAAAATTCATTAAAAAGGGCTCCATTGTATCCTAAAATGCAAAAGATTAAAAAAGAAAAAAATAAAAATAGTCAAATTTCTAGCTTCAACTAACAAAATTAAATTTTAGGAGACAAATTTATTAATTTATTCTTGAAATATGCTAAAATCAAAATTAATACCAGACAAATTTATTAATAATTCAACGTAATTGTCTCCAAATATGCTAAAATAGAGATTATAAATTTAAAAAATAGAAGAAAAACCTCTTATCTCTCTGTCTCTTTGCTTCTCTGTCTCTCCATCTATTTTCTTCTCTTTTGATCTTACCTTTTTTTTTCTTCATCTTGATTCTTGATCTTTTCTCATAAACTCAGGTCTCAGTCAGCCAGCCTACCTTAAAATTTTTCTTTTTTGTTTCCACACTTTCCAGCCGCTAAGCTTGCCGAGTGCTGAGGTATTCTTCGTTCTTCCCCTCTTTTTTTTTTTTTTTTTTTTTTTTTTTTTTTTTTGTCTTTGCCTTTCCGAAAATGAAGACTGAGTCTTCTACTTATGTTTAGTTTATTTCACATTTTTACTGTGCAGTTGTTTGATGGGATGGGATCACGAGACACGTATCACATTTTTGCACTCTACCACTACTCCTATAAGTCTTACAATGGCACGTTTTTGCTATGAATTTTCTGCCCATAGGACACTGCTTCTGCCATGATAGCAATTGATAGGATAGGAGAAGTTTTTTATTTAAAGCTTAGCAATTTGTGGAGTATAGCTAGGTGCTAGATGTTTCTCACCTTTTTTTTATTTTTTAATTTTTAATTTGACAATTTATCTATTATTATAAATTATTATACCAATTAATAATTCGATGTGTATCATATCAACTCATTTGTATTATAGTGATACTAATTTATTAAATCAAGTATTAAATTAATTTTTATTTATGCAGGTTTAAACTTTAAAGTGATCACGGCTTTAGAAAAATCTTATTTAAGGTCTACTATGTCATAAGAAAGATTAAGTGGATTAGCTATATTATCAATTGAAAAAGAAATATTAGAGAAACTTAAATACAAAAACTTATTTAGTAATTTTGCATTTCAAAAAGCAAGAAAAATAAATTTTAAATAAAAAAAATTCAAGATATATATTATTTGATTAATATTTAATTATAAAAAGGTCTTATTTAAAATTTTTGCCTAAGGCCCAAAAAATTATTTAGCCGGCCCTGGTTGAACCACGTCTATCACCAACCAGAGCACAAAATCAACAGGTGCATAAGTTTACCTTGTGTGTAATTTGGGCTTCACGAAGTATATTTGGACTTGGGTTGCCCACAGCTTAGGAAATTCAAGAAGTTTATATTGTTCAAAGCGAGCTGGGTCCAAATCTGGACTTGGGTTGCCCACAGCTTTGGAAATTTAAGATGTTTATAATGTTTTTAGCCTAGCTGTTTTAGAGTTGTATTGCTCCTATTCTAATTAGGCCTTTTACAATGTGTTCGAGCTCCAAACATACAACGAGAAAACAACAGTAGGAATAAACTGATAGTCATGTAGTAATGTAGGCTACGTTTAGGACTAGCAAATATCTCCTGCAATAATGTCTTTATATTGATAATTATCTTGTGCATCGAATATATACATTATTACACTTATAATATGTGAGCTCTGCAATCATCCATTAACAGAATCCTACGTGATTGTTGAGCTCATATACAGTAATAGAGATAATAAATGTATTCAATGCGTCAATATATTCTATTTCTCTTAAAACGTAGATTTCAAGTCTCACTTCTCAAAGTAATAGAGAGAAGATATATCTCCTATGCTCATTCCATGTCACAGGCTGTAGGGTTTAATGCTTAGTTCCATACTTCAATTGTGGTTGTAGACTTGTAGTGGCCCACTACTAGTGAGGCCCACTACTAGTGAGAGCTTAATATGCTGGGTTTGGTGTCCATTTAATGGTCTTTTTGGGCCATGGCTTTTTTAGGTCCACTAAGTTGACAAAACTATTAATTTGATCTTCTTCTTGTTTTTTCGATAGTCAATTTATCAAATTTTATGTTTGGGTTGATTCCACGTTTCGTTCAAAGTGCTCATACCCGTTCTTGCAGATGCTGTAATGTATTTGTATGTATGTGTTTGTGGGTGTTCTGAGATGGTCCAGATGGGGATGGTAAAGCAGGGCGGAGCTACATGTATGAGCGGGGTGCCAAAAATTTTAAAAATATTTTAATACTATATATAAATATTTAACATTTTAATTATTAGCCTATAAAAATGGGACTTGGCCCTCCCAAATATTTGAGTTAGTCTGATGTTATTAAAAAATTGTCCAATTGGTCTAGTAGTTATAGAATTTTTTTTTTTCTTTCTCACATTCTTTTTTTATTGTAAAATATGTTCTTGTGTCTATTAAAGTTTTGGACTATTACAAAGGCACACTACAACTCCACTCAAAAGTCATGGTAACTTTTAAGAGAGGGTGAGACAAGTTATACTACACACAACACACTCTCTTAAGCAATGTGTGTTTGTTTCTCAAAAAAAAAAAAAAAAAAAAAAGTTTTGGACTATTCATGTCTTTGAATACTTCATTAGTTCAATTGAAAATTTTTTACTCACTTTGGTAGACAATTTGATAACGTATATTAAAAATGAAGGGCGCAATTTCCGACACGTGTTCATTTTTGGACATGTGTTATAATCGCAGCAGATCTAATGTCACAGGACACTAGACAAAAGCCACATCCAAAAATGAAAACTTTAAGGATTCACTTTTAATATCCAATCTTATATGCGTGTATAAATTTCTGTGTTTGTGCATGTTTATGGAAGTTTGTATAAGCTAATAAATTAATATCATAAATTGGCCCCCCAAACAAAAATTTAGGACTATGCCCTTGTGATAAAGAGAGTGAGATTTGGGATTTGGACATTTTCTTATGTAACCAAATGAAGTTTATGTAATTAACAGGGAGTCTATTTGATTATTGAGAAAAATATAAGGAACAACGCTTTAGAGATCTGAACTTAAAGTTTCTATATATTTTGGGTTATGGGTTTTTTCACACCGGAGTTAGTGGAGGGAGCTATGGGCCTATGACTTTGATATTGAATTCCAATAGATTTGATTCTAAGAAGATTGTGTTTGGTTCCCTAGATGCTACATCAATTATAATGCTACATTGTTGTAATCTCACATTCATGTAATATGATTCAAGGAATGCAATATTACAGTGTTTGGTTCGTTAAGTAAATTTCCAACGCATTTAAAAAATGTAATATTGCTTTATTTGGTTAATTTCTATAAATGTCCCTCGAAATAAGTTTGACAAATTTTATATAAACAATTTTATAAGTATCCAAAAAATTACTAATGAAAAATATTTTTATTTACTTTTCTCCACTTTCTCCCCAACCAAACAACCCATACAACTCAGATTAGGGAAAAAAAAATTTCTTTCACTTTCCAATCAACCTAACAATTACAATCCTCCATTTCATAATAAAATAACCACAAAACATTCAAACAACATTCCATTTTCACCTTCCCAGATTTTCTTACAAACCAAACAACTCGGATTTAAGACAAATCAAACAAAATTTTCACAAATCCTCCCACCTCCACCACACAAACCACCGTGTATGACTTTGACAGAGCTCCCAACCAACTTGTTCTTCACCTCCTCCACGGGCCCACAAATCTTAAGATTTCAACTCTGATTCGGCATTCTCTTCATCTTGATTCCTAGCACCAACAAATCGAAAGAAAGAAAGGGATTTAAAATTCACAAAGCTAGAGAGAGAGGGGGAGTGAAATTGCCCATGGTGGTCTGTGATGGAGGGGGCAAAGAGAGAGAGAGACGACCACGAATTGATTTGAAGTGAGTGGTATTAGTTATGGTAAATTTCAAAAAGTGCAGAATGAAAAAGTGCTTTTTCAAAAAGCAAAAAGTTTGGTAAAAGTTGTTAAAAAGTGATTTTGAAAAAGCTGAGTGTTTGGCTAGAACTTAGAAAAGTTGCGGTTTGAGTTGTAAATTACCAAAAGGACAATGTATATATAAGAGCATCTCCAGCAAGTTAGGTAAATTTTTGTACTGTTTGGACAATCAACAATGACATTTACTTTTTGCCTACTCACTTTTTTAATCTTTATTTTTTAATCAAATTTATTCTTTTTTAATCTTTATTTTTTTTTTCTATTCTTTCTCAACAATTATATTTTTTAACAAAAAGTGTTACATTCACAATATTTTTAGCAATACTTTCACAAGAATCATAACAAAATCTTATATGAAAAGTTGTTACTAGTTCTAATTTGAACCCACCACTGAAATTATATTTTTAATCACCAATATTAGCCAATTATTTAAAATTTATTGTGAAAATATTGTTGTAGTATTTTTAAAATGTGATTTCTTATACTTTGCCTTTCTTTCATCCATACGTTTCCTCTTTTTTTTTTTCTCTTGCATTTTGTCCACCACACACGTGTACCCATAGGATTCCATCCTCTCCTATTTTTTTTTCTTTACTTTCCACTTGATTCCAGAACCTGCCTCTCTCTTTCTTTCTCTAGCTCTCTCATTTTCTACTCTTTTTTTTTTTTTTTTTTCATTTTTCTACTTGATTCCATAAATTCTCTAGTTCTCTTTATGGTACGTCTCACATAATCTTGCTTGCCTTTGGGTGTCATTATCTTCAAACACACACAGACACGCATGGAGGGAAAGGAGAAATTGCCTTTGCTCCACCACACCGCCACCGCTGCTCCTTCTCCTCATTACGGAGTGCTTGCAACCAGGGGTCAAATCGGCTTTTGTTTTTTTTTTTTCTTGATCATTTATTGTTGTTCTAATTTTTTTTTTTTTTTTCTGTTCTTGATATGTTGTTGTTGTTGTTTTGATTTTAGATTTGTTGTTTAAATTATATCAGTTTTATGAGAGCAAGAATTTTTTTGCTTTTATTGTTATGGTTTTATTAATTTTAAGATTATGTTTTTGAGTTTGTATTTTGATTATGCTTGAGTTTAGAGATGTTTGAGAGAAAGATGGTTTGCCCAAGATCAAAGGGTAAAGTTAGATTTTCAGTAAAATGTGAAGGGTAATTTGGTAATTGCCCAAGATTGTCCAACGGATATATGACAACGCGCACGGACTTTGCTCAAAATGGACCTCTGAGCTCCTTTTACGGCTTGCGTGTTCTCTTCACAAACCCAAAACGCAACTTTTTCCAAAAAGTTGCGTTTTATACTAACCAAACGGGCTTTGGACATTTGCTATTTTCAAAACGGGCTTTTTGGGCTGGGAAAGTTGAAACAAACTTGTTCTACTTGGAACCAGCACATTACTTGTTCTACTTTTGTTATAAGTCGAGAAGTAGGATTACATTTTTTGTAATCCAAGTATACAACTTGGTCTTTTACATCATGTTCCTAGAAGTTTCTATGTTTTTTTTTTTTTTTTTTTTTTTTTTTTTTTTTTGTAAAGGGAGAAGTTTCTATGTTGCTAAGTAGACTTTTGCTTGAATTTTCTATGGACCAATTCCCATATCCTTCTCTCTCCTACTGACTCTTTGACCATGAAGATAGAGATAGTCCTGGCCAGAAGTTTCTTTTGGTTTTGGCACTTTTGGGCAATAAAATTGGTTTCACATATATACATCAATTTTGTTATAATATGTTAGTTCTATAATCACTCATTAATAATTAGAATCTTACGTAATTGTGATTTGTGAGAGAGATAATGCATGTATTCGATACATAAAAAATATTTTATTTCACTTAAAACATAGATTTCAAGTTGCATTTCTCAAAAAAGAGCATCATTATTGGTGGAGGCATATAGCTGTAATGCTATTTTTACCTCCTCAAACTACAAAATATTGTGCACATGGGTGGTGCCATAGCCAAAAAAATTTGGCTACATGCTACAGTAAACAAGTACTAGTACCTATTTACTGTAGCAAGAAGCCAAATGCCTTTAATATATATATTTTTTCTTTCTTTCAGCTCCTCTCTCTCTCTCCCGTTACTCACATCACAGATTCACAAACCATATCAGATCTCGTCTCTCTCTCTCATCCATCTCTCTTCTCTCTTTGCTATGATTGGGTTTTTTGTGTGTTTTTATATGTGTTTGTTGGCTGTGTTGGTGGTGGTGGTTGATTTTGGCTATGATAGTGGCGGTGGATGATTTTGGCAGTGGGTTTATGGATTTTGGTTGTGGTGGTGGTGGATGATTTTGACCTTGGCAGTGGGTTTTTTGGATTTTGGCTATGGCTTTTGTGGTTTATGGTTGTGGTTGTGGTTGTGGTTGTGGTTGTGGCAGTGGATAGTGGTTGTGATGGTTGGTTGTCATGGCTGGTGCTTATGGACGGAGGTAGACTTGGGCATTAGGGGGCAATGGCCCCCACTAAATTTTTTTATAAAAAATATTAGTATATATATAGCTACTAATTTTAGCAATTTCATTCTATAAAATTTCATTCTATATATAGCTATTAATTTTAGTATATATATAGATATCATTGATTCCTTTAAAAGTAATGCTATAGTCACAAACTTTTTTATAACATTTTTACAAACTGTTAAGATAATAAAATCTTATTGGTTTACATCTAGACTTACCACTTACATTACTTTTTTACTTACCAATAATCACTCCACATCAACAATTTGTAAAAAAAAAATTGTAACTCTGGCATTTTTCTCATTCTAAATGCCATAAAAAAATTTATAGGTACAAGCCCAAAAAAAAATTAGCCCAACAACAAAAATTACTAATAGTAAAGCTAAAAACAATTAAGTTTAATCAATCAATTTTACTCAAAACAAACAACCTAACCTTTTGAAAAATTGTAAATAAAATAATTTTGTCCTTACCCAGTAACAACGCACACATCAAAAGCACAAAAAAAGAAAAAAGAAATAGAAAATCCCTTAGCAATTAGATAAGCAGCAGAGCTAGAGGCCAGAATTGCCGCACATAGCCAACAGCAAAGCTGCCCCCCCCTAACTCTAAGTCTTGGCTCCATCCCTGTTGGTGCTTGTGGCAGTTGGTGGTAATGGGGTTGTGATTATGGTTGTGGTTTTGTTTTTGTTTTTTGTTTTTTTGTTTTTTTTTTCTGTGTTATGTTGTAGTTGCCAGAGTAGAGTGGTGGTTGTGGCCGTTGGTAGAGGTGGCTGTGGTGTTTGTTTTTGATTATTTTGTTGTGTTGTTTATGTTATTTTATTGTGTTCAAAATTAAAATGAAATCATTGATATTGGGTGTTTTGTAAAATGAGATGGTAAAATAGATAAAGTAGTTTCTAGTGGAACTAAATTGCTAAATTTATGGTTCTATCAATGTGGATGCTTAATAGAGAGAAGATATCTCCTAGGCTCATTGCATGTCACTGGCTGTATGGTTAATGCTTAGTTCCAAATACTTCAATTGTGGTTGTAGACTTGTAGTGGCCCACTAATTGATATGATGGATTTGGTGTCCATTTAATGGGTTTTTGGGGATCCGGATCCTCTCCATTTCCCTTTGAAATGGAGAGTGTCCATTTCATGGACATGATTTTTTTGAAAACTATCAATGCTCAAACACGTGCTGCGTCATAACTTAACCCAATATCAATCTTACTATGATTAAACACGAAAATTAGAGGCTCTTTAACTCAACCGGACAGTTTCTCTCTCACCAAACCCATCTGAATATTTCAAACTGTCTTTCTCTCTCTCTTCTCCAAGGTTTGACTTTCTCTCTCGCCCCACCATCACGGTGCCACCACTGCCACCTGTGCCAAGGCTACGATTTGATCAAGCTTTTATGCTCCAAGCTTTTACCCAAACACTATAAGCAGAAGCTTTTCTACAACTTCATCCGCTAGAAAAATATCAACTAATCGATCTATGTTTGTATGCCTTTTGTTGCTTTGTTTTGCTTTGTGATAGTGCTTTCTTGGGCTTTTTGATTTTCTTTTGAATTGGGATTAGTTTATACACTTATATATATTATCTCTGTGCGTGTGTTTTATGCTGTGGTTATTAGAATGTTTGGTTCCATTTTTTTGGTTTATGGGTATTTTTTTTTGGTCTCACTATTATGTAAATGTTTGTGCTTTTGCATGGATTTTGATTTTATTTTTAATTGTTCACTTTATTATGAAAGGTTTTAGGGAATGCATTGTGAATGTCTCTTTGTTTTTCTTGTCATGCCATTGATTGCAGAATTAGGTGTGTGTAAATTGACCTTTGTAGGAATGCAATGCACATAATTGTATTTTGATGAAGAACTGTAAAAGAAAATGTCACGCCCCGAACCCAAGTATAAAGATAGGCACGTGACAACTGCCGCATGCTTATAATGTAAGCACCTACAAGTGTGCAAGGCCTTTTTAGCAACTAAAATTTATCCTCAAAAATTAAATCAAATAAATCTAAAATACCTCAACAAATTCTTTATGAATAGCTCTCCAATAATTTAATAGGAATAAATTCTAAACCTCATGTACATAATGCCAATTGGCCAATAAATATAAAACTATTAGAAGACCATCCAATCCCAATATCACAAAGCTTCTTTCCTGCTCACAACACAACATCAAAACTCCAAAAACTTGATATTCTTCACAATCTGAAACTGGAGGGGGAAAAAGGGGGGTTGAGTTGACAACTCAATAAGTAACTAAGATCCTAATAAGTTCTACCAAGCAATAGATCTGTAAAGGAAAAGAAGTAATATGTGTTTTTCAAGTTATAATATACTATGTGTTTTCAAAATAACTGAAGCAGTTTCGTAGTCTTAAAATAATAAGTTGCAAATAGATCACATATTTTAATCTGACAAATATATCAAAGATGGTTTAGAAAGTAGTCAGTTTTCCATATATCAAAGCTATAACTATACAATAGGTTCCAAAAACAGATAAGCAGTTTTAGTGACTCAAAATAGTTTAAATACTTAAACATTTTCAAATCACATATGTAGTTTTAAGGACTCAAAATAGTTCAAATATTCAAACGTAATTCATATTCTTAATAATCTTATGGCTATGGTCACGCTATATCCCCGTGACTGGGCATCAGAGTACCAATGAATAACCTCCATTGGCTGGGTATCAGTGTACCAATGAATAACCCTCATTGGTTTGGGTATCAGAATACCAATGAATAACCCCCATTGGCTGGGTATCAGAGTACCAATGAATAACTCCCATTAGCTGGGTATCAGAATAAATTCATAGTCAAATTGTTCATAATCATATATATAAAATCATAGTTTCTAACAAAAATATATCTTATTCAAACACATTTATATAATCATATATTCAATATTCAAATCTATTTGTGATATTTCTATATTATTTACTTTAAATCATTATAGCTATAAAACAATTAAATAAAATAAACCTTATATTCAATGCTCACATGTATTTGTGAAAATTCTTTATCCTTTACTTGGAATCAGTATCGCTAGAAACAATTACATAAAATACATAATATAATCAGTAATCAGATATATTTGTAATAATTCTTTACTTGAAATCAGTAATACAATGGAAATAAAATTGTAATAACTGTAAACAATTTTCAGTAATTAAAATACGCAAAATAAAACCAATTAAAATAAGGTTACTTATCTCCAAAAGCCATACCAAAAGGAAATTCTTCCTAACACTTCTTCTAAAATTCTTAAATATTCTTTAAAATAATTTTGTAAGTACTATACTCAATAATCAAATAATTCAAAAAAAACTTATAACGGTACCGGCCAAAAGAGAGATTATTAAAAATAACCAATAATTGCCCACTATCCACTCACACCAAAATCTCACTTAATTACAATATTTTTGCTCTCTTTATTTTCTGCCACTAATAATTCTGCGGAATTAAGTTTATAGTTACACCATACCTATAGACATAAAGGGTCAAAAGTATATCACCTATTATTATATTCGTGAGTTGATATATATTTATATATATATATATATATTTAATCACTTCTGTCAGACCTACTGACTTCCCCTATACACCTCAACCAACCAAATAAACAAATATAATAATAATAATAACAATAACAATGAAGGAAAGGGTGCTGGCATTGACTTGTCAAGGTGGTGATTCCATTTATCATATATACATATGTAAGTATATTTTTTTTTTCTTTCCTGCTACTGCCGCCAACCCTAGTTCTCTTTTGGCACGAGGACAAAACTAAGAAAAGCACAATATCAAACTAGAATCAAGCTCTTGACATGCTTTTACGGAAAAATACCCTTTGACATATATATTTTACCTCTATAATTTATCATACTACCAGCCTCTACCATAACTTTTTGCTATTCACTAAAACTCAATTCAGTAAACTTGTGCAGCACTACAGTTAAGGCAACACTGGCATTAAAAAAAAAAAAAATCTAATTCCTATCCGTTTACATCATCAAACTCATTGGATTTTTTTAATAGTTTCACTATTGACCAAAATACTCATATAAAAAAAATACTTTAATTCTAAATAAAACTTAGATTTGACAAGAAAGAGATTCTTAGGCTCTTACCTCAATAGTATAATCAATCCTTCTCTATTTCAATCCTTTAAGTAGTCTCCTCTCTCAAAATATCTTTTCATATATGTTGACTTAATATGCTTATATATATAGCTAGGGTTTCAACCTTATTTTCTAAAAAAAATCCCTTATAATTATAAATTATAAAAAATTGACCCCACAAAATTTACTTAAAATACCCCTCCTTTTAAACCTTTTTTTTTTTTTTTTTTTTTCCGGGTATTACAGAAAACAATCAGCCTATGGCTAGATTTTTGTTTACTGGCTACTAGAAGCTGATATACACTAGCTTTTAGGGTGAGGCAGATGAATTTTCGATTTTCAAAAATCTAAACTGTTGAGAACCCTTTTGTGGTTGGTATTTGAACTTTAAAGCTCTTATAGGAAGAATAATTGAATTTTCTGACTGTCTTTTGTGCCTTTCTTTTTGTAGAGTGGTTCTTGTATTGGCCTTTTGATTATCCATTTGGAAGTCTACATAATTTTTTGGACAGGTTCTGTTATTGGTTTCTCTATAATTCTAAAGGATTGAGATTTGTTAATATTGCTTGTAGGTTTCATTGATCCTAATTATCAGTAATTTGGAAGGGCTTTTAGAGCTATGATACATCCCAAAGCTTTGATACCAAAAGAACTTACATAACAAATAAGCATCATACATTCATACCAAGAGATGGGGTAAGTTGTTTAACACAAGGCAAGTCAAAGTGATCAAGCTAAAATTGAAAATTGTAGACTTTGGATGGAATGTATAATCAAGAAGCAAGAGGTGAATGTATAGTCAAGCAATAAGCACACCAATTGTAGAAGTTTCATGTTATTATAATCATATAATCAAAGTGTTTATTTCAATGGAATTCTTTTTATGTGATCAAAGTGTACATTTTAATAAAATTTGTTCATTTTTTATTATTAAATTCTCTTATTGTCTACTCTGTTGGATTGAATTTTGATTGTAATGCCAAGTAACTCATAGGGGCGCAACCCAAGTACATAGATTAGCTGAGCAATGTAAAAGAAAGTGATTAACTGGCTCCCTTACCAATTTGCAATGCAAGTACACAGAGTTCACATGAAGGTGCATTTAACCAAAAACCAAGTGATTTGCATTTTGGCCTTAAACTACTTTGCACATGTTAAATCCATAGAAGCAACATCGTTTGGATTTCAAATTTGATTCACAAATTCAAAATTTAAATAGTGCAATGACAACTAGATTGCTTTATTGCAAAATACATTATATTCATTGATGGCATTGGGTAATTGCCTTCGAAACATACGCTAAAAGCTTGGCTTATTTATATAATTTTTTTCCCCAAACAGCAACACTTATATATAAAAACAACTCCTGCCTGGACAAAAACTGAATACTATCAACAGCAAAGAGGGAAACTGATCCACTCCTAATACATCTGAAACCTTTTGCAGAAAACAACAACTGTGTAGAAAACAACAAATTCTGTCGAAACACAAACAATACATCCGAAACCTTTAAAACAAAATAGGACAATTTGCTACAGAATGTGCAATATCGGACCTAAATATGCAAAAACAAATAATTATGCAGAAACAGTAATTATGCAAAAATTACAATCTGTAGACAATATGCAAAAACAGTAATTATGCTAAAAAACATAACAATTTCTGCAACAACAAATAATTATGCAGAAATTAACACCATGCAGAGATACATCAGACATGCAGATCACTGTCAGTTGCTTGATTGAGAAGCTACCAAACGTTGATACTCCTTCAGAAAATCAAGTGCTCCATCAAGAATGGACTTGGGGTGAATCTGGATATGTTCAATTTATGCAAATTATGATCCTCAATTTGTCATGAAGCAAAATTTATATAGATTATGATCCATTGAAAAAAACTTCAAATTTATGGATCATTATAACTTCAATCTTAAAGTAAGAAAATTGCAAAACTAGAACACTTGGTCGCAATTTGTACCTCTGTTTTGGCAAGATATAAACAAAGATATGCTCTTTGGTAACAAAAGGAAATGTTCTTTTGGAAAGTATTCTTTCCAAATAATAAAAAATCTGAACATTTGAATGTGACCAAATGTGACTAAGTTTTGGACCATCAAAATCCCAGTCCTAAACTAGGAAAATTACAAAATAAGGGCACTTAATATCAACATGTGTCATAGATTATAAAACATGATCCTAAACTAGAAATATGGCTTGACTTTATGAACCATCTCATTCCATCCACTTGTAACGCTTTCTTGAGTCAAGGGACCTCCACTTGCAACACTTCCTTGAGTCAAGAGACCTCCTGCACTATCAATTTTGTCATTGGAACCTACAACACTTGATATACGCTCTAAATGTGATGCTTATGCAACACTTGCTGATGAGCCTCCCTGATGTGATGCAAAACTTGTAGAAGCCGACTACAAAAAACCAATTACACGTTACACATATCACAAGCTTAGTATTAAAATTATCAAATCATGCATCTAAACTATTATTAATATCAAAGTAAAATATATAATTGTAAATATCTTTACCACTAAAAGTTGTGTAAAACTAGTAATATTTCCAGAAGAGACATCCTCAGTTTTCTTTTGTGCCATGATGTCATATGCATATATTTCCTGTAAAAATTGTACTTGTTTAGCAACAATAATAGTATACTTTATTAATGTGTAAGAATAAAATAGAATAGTGAAAATAAGGATACTTTAGAAGATTACCTCCTGCAATTTCTTTTCTTTGTTTGCTTCTTTGATGTGCCATCCTTTGGTTTCGACATCTTTTCTATCCATGATTTCATCCTACGCTTTTTATTACGATAAATCTCCCTTTTCTTTATCCCTTTTGGTACAATCGTAATCGAAGCACATAATTGATCTTTTTTGTCTGCAAAATCGATGGAAGGCCTAATGTTGTCTTCTTCTACATTAGCTTTGCAATTCCTAAGGTCACAAAGTTTTTTTTTTTCAAATCTACATTTGCTAAGCTTAGAATATTATGGCCTTCTTTAGTTTCACATGCCTCATGCACCAATTGAATATATTTTGGACATAAATCTCGATGCCGATGTACATATTCCAGTCGAGTATCCAGTTTAATGTTATGTGTTGTGCAATTTTTTCTGCTTCCATCTTTTGCATTTGTTCTCCACCTCTTTATGATATATCTATTAGGAATCAACTTGATATCCAATACATCAAGAACTTTCAAACCATGCCTACATTAAATACCAAATGACTCAAACTTTCTGCAACTACAAGATAGAGTCTCATCTAATGGATTCCACATGACTTCATATTTTCCATATTGATTGAAAACTCCGACCACATAACTCTGTGTTTGACTCACATTGCGTTCTAGGATGGAAAGTGTCATTACCTCTTCAACTTTTGTTTGAAATAAATCAAACAACGTAGGCGTGTACACTATTGCTACTTGGTTAAGCATAGGAGAGCTTTTGAGCTTTAATCTTGGAAATTTATATCTAGAGTTGTATTCTGCTTCTAACTCTTATCCCGTTCTTGATTGACAACTCTTTCAAAATGAGTGAAAAACTCTACTATATTAAGATCAGTACGTAAGCAATTCTTCAAGTCAGCATTGAAACTCTTAGTAAGCTGGGTTGTTTTCATTCTTGCAATGAAAGTTCTCTTAATATATGCTTGGGCCCCTTTGTCCTTCAATTTAAATAGATCAATTAGCCATTTATTTTCATGAACATTGTACTTATCCAGCATTTCATTCCAAGTTGTAAGAAACTCATCTTCACCATCATACTCATAAATACATGCTAAGAAATCATCGTTAAATTGAGACTCATTTTTGAGTAAATGACCCAAGTGTCTCTCAACATTCTGCCACATATGCCAACTATACAATGCATGATATGTCTTAAGTATGACTACTTTTATTGCAGCTGACATTACTGCATCTTGATCTGTGAAAATAGTGATTGGCTTCTTTTCAGACATTGCTTCTAAGAAGGTCTCAAATAACCATTCAAAAAATTCAATCGTTTCATCATATAAAAGTGCACCTCCAAATACAACAGTTTCTCTATGGTGATTGAGACCCAAAAATACTCCAAGTGGCCTTGCATCTCTATTTGTACTATACGTTGTATCAAACATTATTACATCATCGAAGTGGCTATAGTCAATGATCATTCTTGTATTGGCCCAAAAGATATTAGTAATCAACTCTTCACAGTCCAATTGAGTAGCGAAATAATATGAAGGATTTTCCTTAAGTTGAAGATTGAAATATCTTCCCAAGCTAGCAGCTTCCCAATGCTCCATATCTCTCTGTTGTTTAATGCGTAAATAGTTTTTATGATCTTGCTTGGTAAATCCAAGATTATCATATCCACCAACTTGCTTACTAAGAAGCTCATAAGATTGCTTTAATCTTAATCCCGATTCATGTGCCAAATCAATTTCAATAGCATGAGTTGCAGCCACTTTCCATTGTGATGGCATCATGTGTACAGTTGTTGTGAGGTGGAGATAGTGGTTATGCTCAGCAATAAATTCATTCACCACATATTTTTTTACTATCTCGATTAAGTACAATAACCAAATGTGCTTCACAACCACATCTTGTTTCTGCTCATGGATTCTTTATATTCTGATCTCTCTTGTCTTTGCCTCAAACTCTCTCCTTCGCGCACATAAATCTCCTTGAAGTAATTACTCCAGTCTTTTTACATTTATTTACATACTCTTTTCTAATACTAAAACTAGCCTTTCTGCCATATTCATTATAAAAATCGTATGCAATCTCATCTGCTTCAAACTCCATCCCTTTAAATGGGGTAGATTCCATGGGCACATTAGAAGGAACATGTATTCCTATCATTATCCCTAGAAAAAAATTGACCATAAATTTATTATGACTTTCACTTATCATTTGTTTTCAAAACAGAGATGATGTAAAAAAATGAGATAGAATAAAAATGAAAGAGTAGTCAGAGTAAAAATGAAAGAGTCATTGGAAGCAAGGGAAAATTTGGCTGCTGAATGAGCAGTAGAGTTATGGCATTTACTAATCCAACTAAAATTGCAAGAAACAAAAGACATAGCCAAGTCTTGAATGTCAGCAATCAAATGGAAAATAGACCAGGTAGAACATGGACCATTGGTTTGGATAGACCAGGCAATCAAATATGCCATATACTAATAAAGATTCAATCTTTATCTCAAAAAAAAAAAAAAAAAAGATTCAATCTTTATCTCAAAAAAATAAAAAAGATACTCCAAGAATCATCCAGCCATTATAAAGATTCAATCATTATCTCAAAAAATTAAAAATAAAAGTTCATATAGACTCTAACTTGCATCCAGCCATCAAAATAACAATATAAACTCACCAAGACAACAATATAAATGCAAACAAATGAGATGGACTCCAAGAATCATCCGGCCATTATAAAGATTCAATCTTTATCTCAAAAAATTAAAAATAAAAATTTAGATAGACTCTAACTTGCATCCAGCCACCAAAACAACAATATAAACTCACCAAGACAACAATATAAATGTAGAAAAATGATCAAACATCAAATAAGATAACCATAAACAAGTTTTACGGATATACCTTTGTTTTGGCAAGATAGAAATAGAAATGTGCTTTGAACTTATTCTCTGAACCTTTGAACGTGTTCTTTGAAGCTTTGAACGTGTTCTTTGGTTTTCTTTTTTCCCTCCTAAAAGAGCTGTAACTCTCTCTCTCTTTTTACTTTTCATGTTTTTTTTTTCCTGTAGAATTTGCTTGGTTAAGTTAAAGAGCCTCTAGTTTAAGTGTTTAATCATAGTTAAGATTGATATTGGGTTAAGTTATGACGTGGCACGTTTTTGACCCTTGATAGTTTTCAAAAAGATCCTGTCCATGAAATGGACACTCTCCATTTCAAAGGGAAATGGAGAGAATCCGGATCCGGTTTTTAGGCCGTGGCTTTTTAGGTCCACTGAGAACAAGGACATGCTCATATCCAAAAAGGTAGGATATAAGATCTAATTAGCACATAATTAAATGTGCTAATTAGTCATTATAGTCAAAGTGCTTTCCTTGAACCAATAAGTATGTGCTAATTAGTCATTATAGTCAAAGGACTAATTAGCACTTTGACTAATTAATTAAGGATAAATATAGAGAATGAGAGTAATGATAGAGATACAAATTTTTTTACAAACTGTTGATGTGGTGAGTGGTTATTAATAAATGATAAAATAATATTAATAGCAGGCCTAAAAGAAAATTAATAGGAAGTTTGCCACATCAACAGTTTATAAAAATATTGTAAAATAGTTTATGACTTTAGTATTACTCCAGAGAGTGGTGATCTAACTATGTGACTATAATGACTAATTAGCACATAATTAAATTAAACTGTCATTGGGGGAAAATAAAGCCTTTTATATTGTGTTAGTCAATCCAGCCACGTGGTTGAAATTAATTAGGGAACTTAAGATCTAACACCACTAAAATTGTATCTAAATGTTGTCCCTCAACTTTAGCCCATTAGAGATTTTAGTCCCTAAAGTTTAAAGTATCACTTTTATTGACTAATAAACTTAAAGTCATCACTTTTTAGTTTGTAGTTTGGCTACATGTCGTCGTTCCCCTAGATATTTAATAGATTTTGACAGAAAAACTAAAAGTGATCACTCAAAGTTTGCTAAGTACTAAAAACAATCATTTCAAATTTCAAGGATTAAAATCGCTGATGAGCAAAAGTTTAGGGATCAACAATGTATTTTTCCCATAAACAAATATAGTCATTAAAGTTTAAAATGATCGATTTTAGTCCATAACAAATTTAAAGTGATCACTTTTGCCACAATAAAAATAACATAAATAAAATCAATGAACAAAATAAGGAATCAAATTCCATCTATTTAATTTCGTACTAGATAATCATTATGCATAGCTTCAAACTTGAGTTTCTCCTCTGAACATGCTTAAGTCAGCTGCCTGATCATAGAGCAAGATGACATTGAAAACCTGTCAAATTTCTATTTCATGCATAGTGATTGCATTTTTGAAGTATTGGCTTTCATTTTATAAAACAAGTTTTTTTATTTCAAAATTCTAAATGAAAACTAGGCTCATTGGACCCAAAAAAGAAAAAGAAAAAAGAAGAAGATATTTACTGAATAACAGCAAAAGGAACTCTAAAAATTTCTTAAAGCACAAGAAATTCTAAATATTTCAAATTTCTAACCCTCATTGATAAATGATTAAATTGTCGATAGTAACACACCACCATCAGTGTACCTATATGCTTTAAGTAGATTTAACTCCTTGACTTTGATATTTTGAGGTGACATTAAATTGCTTTAATAAATCCCCTGCCATTAGAAAAGACAGCTCAAAGTCTAATTGCTAAAAGTGCAATTCTAAAGAACCTTAGAACTTATAATAAAGTTACCAACAATGAAATTATAAATAATAAATTTTAAATTTTTTATTGTATAAAACAATGACTTTTAAAATCAATGAATTTAAAATCAAGATATTTTATATTAATTAATTTAAAACCAAATCTCGCCATCCAAACACAATCTAGGATAATTTAGGCAATGTGGAACTGAATTCATATATAGATATTGTTGCAAAATTTAGAGCAAGAATATAAAGTCCTTTTTTTTTTTTTTTTAGAAACAAGTCCTATTATTTCCTAAATTTGGTGTGATGTGGATTTTCAGTAATGTGCCAACAATGAATAATGCGCCAGATATGGTGATGAGGACAGTACAGCTTCCCTCGTGCAAATGTCCCAAGCTAATTAGAATTGCAACTAATTCTAATAGATATTTGGCATGGATTTGGAGCAGTATGTAATAAAGTCCATAATTATAAATTTGGTTCGACCATCAATACTCCGGAGCTTTGTGCCTCTGCAATTTTGGGCAAGACTCTTTTTTGCTGTAAGCAAAATTTAATATCCCCTTAAACACTATTCCAATTGTAGGTGCACTTGTTCTAGTTCTTCAAAACCACACTTTTTTTAAAAAATATAACTATTTATACTCTTTTATTTTTATTTTTTAGGTACAAATATTTTCAAATAACATATTTTCAAAAGGTGGAAAGATAAGATACCAATAAGTCTTATTTCCCTTGCATTTCTAGCAATATGATCATTGATTGTATTATAAAACTAGCATGTTTACTTCTAGCGTACCAGTGCACCGGAGTTTGGACGTAATACAAACACAACAATTTAAAAATGGCCACTTATTGGTCTTGTATCTTGTTCAGCACAATGAATCAAAATTGTCTTGGCTTATGTTTAGTGTTTTGTTGCACTTTAAGTAAATGTGACATTGACATAAAACATGTTTAAAAATGGTAACTTATCGGTCTAGTGTCTTGTTCAGCACATAAAAACACTTAATGAAAGTCTTACTTACCTTATAAAACTATACATTTATTTGTCGAATTTTAATGCTTAGACTTACCTTGGGCTATTTTGTGTTTTTTTTTTTTTTTAAATTGTTTTTTGGGCAAGTTAAAGAAACTTACTACGAACTTCACATAGTTAAGCAAGACATATGAAACTTAACTTCGTTCAAAAGAACAAAATAAATGAACAATGTTCAAATACGCATGCTAACCAAATGTAATTCTGGTTATGTAATTTTCAAAAGCATTCTACAAAAAACAGTAAAGGCTTTCACACTTTGTCAAAGTAGAAAAAATGATAAACATCAAGAAAGTATTTATTATTACGGTGATATATCAAATCTCTCTCACAAAGTAGCGGAAGAGATTTGATATTTCACAAGGATTTGATATATCACTGTGAGATAAAATAACAACAGAGGAGAAAACAAGAGACTACAAAGCCATGGGAAATATTCCTTTCCTTTAATCATTGAACAAGCAAAAATCTTGAGGAAATGATTTTAAGTAGTATTTTTTTTTAAGGCTTAATTATATTACAATATAAACCTAGAAGAGAACATAATTCTACGACAAAACTATAGGCAGATGGTTAAAATCACATTGGCAAAGCATTAAAAATGGTAAACATAGTGGGAAACCATGAGACTAATTTCCTGTAATCATTGATCAAGCAAAAATCTTGAGGAAATGGTTTTATGTAATTTAACAACAGCAAAAAAAGCTTAATAATTTTACAAAATAAACCTAGAAAGGAACACAAAATTAAGTAATTCTAATGACCTCTTACAAAGAAAATACTCAATTCTGGCCCTGCTGCACCATCTGGATTTATCATGTACAAAGATTCAGAATCCTTTGATCCAACAACTCTTTCGAATCTAGCCCTTATGTATGTCAATTCCCCATCTGCTATGTCTTTCTCAGACTGACTTGGAAGAACCCCAGCTCCCATTGACACACCTCGCAAATGTTGCATCACATAAAGTTCATCATCTGACATTTGTTTCCTCCTAATAGAGTACCCCATCTTTCTTCCATTACAGTAAACTGCCCAAACAAACTCCTCCAACAGTTTCTTCTTGTGAGTTTTTGTTTCACTCTCTAGCGCAATTCTGACTAAATCTGACCCCATTTCCTTGTGAAAAACACTTGTGTGCATTGGTAGCTCTATCACAAACATTGGCATGCATTGAGGGTCTTCTTGTATTGCTAGAGTTACTCTTCCTTTACGAAAACCGAAAAGAGTCCCTGTTGTTGCATTGTCTTTGAGCAAAGGCTTTCGAGGTCTTCCCAATAGTGCCACCATTTTGCACCCTGAGGTTAACATGGGGAAGAGCTTGAACATTTTCAAGAGACCCCCTGAAGACTTTGTGCGTTTCTCATTTCCTGGAGTTGTGTGCCGGAGCAATGATAGTATTGCTTGGTTTTCC
The DNA here is from genome assembly GCA_033629205.1 of Lithocarpus polystachyus. Taxonomy (NCBI): domain Eukaryota; kingdom Viridiplantae; phylum Streptophyta; class Magnoliopsida; order Fagales; family Fagaceae; genus Lithocarpus; species Lithocarpus polystachyus. Next base: position 6,381,473 of record CM066163.1, on the reverse strand, counting down.
ATTTGAAAGAACGGGCTAGAGTGAACAGGAGGCATTATTGGAATATTGGGTTTTGCTGATGGTGTTGGTTCAAGAAAAGCATTAAAGGGTTTGTTGGAGATGATTGTCAAGAAATTAAAGATAGATATAGAGAGTGGTGCGGGATGTTTAAAGTAGGGTAGGGAATTCATCCAAATATATTAATAAAGAAAAAAGAAGAGAAAAGAGAGAGAGTAATGGTGGGGACACAATATTTCTCAAATTGCCGACGCGATTTATTGTGATTGAAGTAACATCACATTACTTCCTCAAGCTTATCACTAACATTATTTTCATGGCTTGGCCAACACGATCTATCGTGATTGAAGCAACATCACCTCACTTTCGCAAGTAGTGCGTGTTTGAGCTTGGCTTGTCAATAAAAATCAAATGCTCAAGCTTAACTCGAGCTTGAGACAAATCTAAAAACAATGTTTGAACTTGAGCTCAGCTTAACTTGGCTTGATTAATTAGTCAAGCCAAACTCAAGCTTAATATCAAACTCATACTCGAGCTCAAATCAAGATTTTTAGCTTGGGATCCAAAAAAAAATTGCATTATCAAATGCTTATATCACCAAAAATAAGTTAAGTAAAAAAAAAAAAAAATAATATACTCATTTTATTAGGCTTCTAATTCCACCCGTGATTAGAAATTGTTCAAATTACAACTTTACATAATTAAATCCATCAATTCACCATTCATTGTCTATAGCTTGAGTAACTAAAAAAAAATATGTAACTCAAGTCTAAAAGTGTTCCATGGTCAATTTAGAGGGAATGTTAAAAAAAACATAAGAGGAAAGAAGAAAAATTAATGGGTAGTAGTAAATGGTCTCATGTGGACTCTATTATCATTAAGATATGTATAATGTCATAATAATGAGTTTATTTAGTAAACATATATCAAGCTATAAACAAGCCAAAGCTCGGGATGTTTTGTATCGAGCCCTATTGTACATGAGCTTGTTCATAAACAATTTTTTTTGTTTGGGCTCGACTTGTTTATCAAACAAGCCTAAAACTAAGGCTTAAGCTTGGTTTTTTTATAAACAAACAAACATAAACGAGATTTTTATCATGCCGAACCCGAGTTGTTCATGAACGGTTTGGTTAATTTACAGCCCTACTTAAGTGGGGAAGTTTTTTTTTATTTGAGGGGAATGAGTTGAAATGAAATGAATAGGAATACTTCATCAATTCTTATGTTTGGAAGTTTAACAAAAGAGAATAAACTAGTTCATTCAATTCCCAATAAGCATTCCTCTCAAAGTGGAAGGAACACTCATTCCTTTTAATAAAATTGATGTGAAATATCAATTTTATCTTCATTTTATGAAAAATAAATAAATAAAAGATGAATGAGTACATTAATAAAATTTTTATATTTATTTCATTTCCATTCCATTCCTCATTTTAGTAACTTCCAAACACATCAGAAAAAAAAAATCCTATAATAAAATGGATGTGAAATACCAAATTTGTTTTTCATCTTGTGAAAATATAAATAAAGATGAATGGTATATTAATAAAAATTCATATTTATTTAATTTCCATTCCTCTTTTTAGCAACTTCTAAACGCATTAGAAAAAAAATACAACATGTTCCATTTCGTTCAATTTCTTTTTTTTTATTTTTAAAACTTGATCTCAAACATAGTATTATTATGCACTAATTACAACAGATTATGTCAATAATTATGAAAAAAATATTATGCTTTGGATTTATTGTTATAGTAGGAAGTTGGTTGGTCGCTACTAGGTTGGGCTGTCCTTTATGGAATCTTTTTGAGGTGGGGATGGAACTAAAACACACCAAGTTGGTTAAGAGAAAGAGAAATGGGGACTATAAAAAGTTTGATGTGACCAAGTTTAGTGATGAAAAGGAAAAAAAAAGAGTTGAATGAATGTGATAAGATAAGGGAGGTCGGACCACACAAGAAGGTAGGGAAGGCAAAGAAGAAAAACTCAAAAAAGATGAGAAAAAAACGACTGTGGAAACGTTGGTTTGGCATGTGCTTCTCTGATCATCACATATGGTATCAACATCACACTTCTTTTTGCTTTTTTCCCCAAACCCATCTAATTATTGAGGTTCAGCTCATCTTTCCTCCAAAAACGTATCTACCACTATCTATCCATGGAATTTTCTTTTGCTTGCAAATCACTCTCTCTCCCTCTCTCTCTCTCTCTCTCTCTCATTAATTCAAAAAGAGTCTTATTCAGTAGCATGTTAGAAAAAGAGGGTCAATTATATTCATTTCATTATTTCATTAGTACTAGTACTACTTTTGTTTAGGGAGTCATTGATAATTTGATAACAACACTCTATTTTAGTGTAAACAGCTGGCGATGATATTTTCCTATTAAAATGATTTTCTCAGCACACTAAAATGTAAAAATTGTCCTATTTATTGTAACAATGTGTTATGTTCCGGTTAAGATTATCTTTATATTAGAGATTATTACATTTGCATTGTTAATGTGAGTTTTATATCAGGTTATTTGAATAAGGATTTAGATGAATATTTATGCTTATCCCCCATCAACTAGTATTAGCTATAGGATTTGTTGATTGATCAGGCTATTTATATTTGGCCAATTATTAGGTAATAAATAGATGAGAATCGTTAATTCAAGAGATCTAATCAAAACACAAGTCTAGAAGCTTGTCTTGGAGTCTTTGTTTTTCCCTCGAAGTAAACCCATTTTCTTATGTGCCAGTGCTACCATTATTTGTTCTCATAAACACCACACCATAATGTCCAAAACCAAATTCCAAAGGAAAGGGCCTTTATTTTATTTGCGTAACCTACAATTATTGCCTGATGAGAAGATTAAAAAAAACCCAAAAAAAAGGTATGATATGACTAATAATTGGAAGTAGGCATGGTTGGCATCGCCATGGTACCATGAACCATGGACAGGTTGAATTTTTTTTAATGTTAGGCACCTTTGGCATACTCAAATCTGATTTTTGGGCTCTGTGCTTACCAGACTTTTGACATTTCTTACTGCACAATGGTTTCTCAAGTTTTACCTTCTCATTTTAGGCTTAAAAAATTAAGAAAAAACCTATAAATATTTCCAGGCTTGTCATCATATATGTGTTGGTTATGATAATAGGTGAGTGTATATACAAAAGAATTTTCGAATAGAGTATTAATGGATTAGATATAAAACTTAACATAGAATTAACTTATATTTTGTAATAATAGATAAACTGTTAAGATTAGATAGGTATGGCATCATATACTTTGATATTGTTCAACCGTACAGGATAGTTACAAATGAAAGAAAATGGTGAGATTACATTGGGAACAAAATGATATGAGACAGATGCTATACCTATGAAGTGATGAAATGTTGGCTTGTTTATCGATCATTATCTAGTCCAATAATAAGCTTTAGGGATCGTTTTTATTTAGACCACCTTCTGAAATGGCCCGATCTGTCTAAGGCACCATATCAACAATGCCCATGTAATGTTTAATAATAATAAATAAATAAAACCCTACTCATAGTACGCAATTAGACCAATTAAGGTAACTCGTAGATGAGTTTCATATTTATGTTAATCAAAAGAGTTCATTTTACATTGATGCAACATGAAGTGTCAATCCTAAATGCAGGTCATCTTATAACTAAAACTGTAAAACACAATGAGATAGATCAAATTAATTGACTGATCCAGGAGGGGTCCCTAAACTCCTAGATTTACGAGTTGTTAGAATTTGATTGAAATCATTGAACAACATTAACAGAGAGTATGACTTCGGATAGTATAGAATGGTGAAAAAGAATACATGTGTCCGATCTTGATTATTTGAAATCAAGGCATGATTATTGTTGTTATAGAATTTGAATGAATGAAACTAATTCTTTGGGTTTAGAAAATTGAGGACTCTTGTGATATTTCAGGATGATGAACACTCACCCATAGCTTTTCTCATTCTCTGCCTGCTTTTGAAATCACTGTTTAAGGTTTGAAATTATCTTAAGCAATAGAAAAAGGAGCTTCAAAGCCTTCAACTGACAAGAGTGATCTAAAATGATTCTCCAATATAACCTGCATTTGTCGTTTGCCTTAGAATTATTGTCCCTGTGATGGGAACGTCAATCCCACTTCACTTTTTACCACTTCCATCATGTGTGACCCAAAATGCCACTGGTTTTCCATATTAAAGCACAGCTTTGGAAAGAATTTGACCTTTATATTGATTGTCAATTGTCAAACTATGAATGACAAAGACCAAAAACACTTTGAGAGAAAACCTCTATCTTGTCAAGCAATGATTGATATGGATTAGTACATGATAAGTTTAAGCCATTTCTAACAAGTATTAAAAATATGCCTAATCACGAGTTGCCTAATCACGACAGCACACAATACTTCATGATTTGAGTGATTAGAGCTCGGATAAGTTGTATAGCAATTAGCAATTGGGTTTTCTCACTTTCTGCACCTGATATTTTCTTTCATGTATAATCTCAAAAGTAAAGACAGAATGGGCAGGTGCATATAATCTTCTTAGCTTTGCATTTGGATTATATTACATTACATATATAATAAGGTCCTTTTCTACAAGACATCAGCAAAAAGCAAATGGGTTCTGCTACTTGCCTACTAATTCAGGCTCCGATTACCTGAATCTAGCTCTCCCTTTTTGCTTCTGTACTTGTTTATTACAGTACTTTAGGGTGTATTAAAAATGTAAAAAGAATCTCATACGGCTTCATGATTGGCATTGATACTTCCTAATATTGGATAACTTTCTTTCTAGATATTTTAGTTATTATTGTTCTTTAAGATAATGGGAACATATATACTGGCAGACCATAATGAACATGATGAGTGTGTGCCATGAACTTAAAATTAATTGCCATGTACCTTTTTCCTCTTGAGCTTCTTGTAGGGTTATTAAATATTAACCAACAGACCATGTGTCTCTCGATGCATCTTTACCTTATTAGACGGCTTTCTTGTGAACAAAAATCTTAGAATTTGAGTAATGATAGTCGCACGCTCACTGTATATACATTGTCACATGACTAAAATCATATTTCCAGAACATAATTTTAAAAGGCAGTGTGTATAGAATGTGCAATAGAAAATGTGTAATAAGATTTTCTGTTAGAATTACATAGAAATCCTAATTCTTGGTGGATACTGATTTTCCAAGGCCTACTAAAAAATTAACATCATTATGCAAGGTGGAGAACAATATTATAACATATTTGTCAATTACTTTTTTTTGGTTTATTTGACTTACGTATAATTTTTTTAAACTTCACTTATTTTAGCCATACATGTATGTTTATCTAATTTATTTTTAAACTAAATAAATCAATTAAAAAAAAAAAACTCTCTTAAACCAAAAGCTTTCTTTAAGCACAGAGTAGGATAAGCCGTAACCCAGCAAAGTGATTCAATATAATTGTGGCACTTTAATTGGCATCTGCAGGGCCCTCTTTATTAAAAGTCTGGGCATAGGGTAATTGCATATTATTGGCATTGCTGCCAATTCTATGTCAGCCATGCTCTGAGTCTAGAGTCAAAAGAAATGATAATTAAATGTGGCCCCCTGCTGCAAGGTCAGAGCAATTGGTACCAATTTATAGCAGATTACATGAGATACACATGTATATATAAAAGCTGAAGATGAAGTTGTGTGGCGCCCTTGTTCAATGATACTTGAGAAGTACTTATAATTGTATTGTTGGTTTGGAAGGTATTCTAGAGAAGATGCCAACAGTGACTTGATGGAAGCTTATATAGTGTGAAATGATAAGCATATATATATATATATATATATTTCCAAGCATGCTTTTATTTGTGGGTTGGCTTTGAAAAATATATTTAGAATACTAAATAATGATATGTGGAGTGCTCTTATGATAGGAGAATTTGGAAGCTCCAATCAAAATAGAATGTTATGCATCATTTAGAGAATTCCTTGTTCTTGTTTTTGATGCTGACAATAAGAATGGTGCTATTGTTGTTTTAAATTCTGGCTTGTAGCTTTTTAGATGCTTGTGTTTGTGTTGTACTTGGTGTTATTGTAGTTGTAGGTTTCTGGTTCGCATCTTCTAGTTGCTTGAGCTTGTATTATGCTGTCAAACTTTTTTTGATAAACTTTGTAGTTTGTATCGTACCTATGATTGAATGAAACCTTTCTTATTCATCAAAAAATATAAAATTAGTTTCATCTGGAAGCAAGTTATTGGAAAAAGAAAAGGCAACAGTGATGCTATGGATCTTACAATTTTATATTTACAAACTGACGTGCACCATTTATAAAAACAAGGTGAAAAGCACATTTTAGTCTCTACATTTTCACACGATTCTCACTTTGGTCCTTATATTTTATTTTCACCGCTTTTAGTCCCTAAAATCAAAAAAGCGATCTCGTTTTAGTCCCTACCGTCAAAGCCCTAACGGCAAAATCCTAAATAGCAGACGGAACACTCTACTAACTGACGTGGCGTTGACGTGGCAATGACGTGGCAGTAAAATATTATTAAAAAAATATTGTTTGGCATTTTATATGCCACGTCAGCATTTAAAATTTTTTTTTTTAAAGCCATGTCAGAAAACTCATTCCAAAAACAAAAAAAAATTTAAAAAAAACTTGAATCTAATTAAGAAACAAACCTTTAAATTATTTTTTTTTTTTTTGGAAAATGTTAATAAGTGCTGTACAGCACTTGTTAATAATCCATTTTAAGAAAGTTTTGATACCACTTTTATGGGAAATGAAAAAAGCTGTCAAAATATTAATTACTTTTTTTTCATTTCCCATAAAAACTATCTTTAAATGAATTATTAACAAGTGCTGTACAGCACCCGTTAACAGTACCTTTTTTTTTTTTGGGGAAGAACACGAAGAACCCAGATGTTCTTCATTTTCTTCCCAACCAAAGGAATATACAATTAGAGTGGTATATATGCTTACACGGCATTTCTCGAGCTTCGGATTCGAATTCGAATTGCTCTTAGCAAACCGCGCTGTGAGACTCTACCTGGGTCTCGTCGATGTCGATTGTGGGCATCCACTCGATCACCGACTTCGAAGCTGGCGGGTTCTCGTACCTCGCAACAACGCCGTTCAATTCAATCTGCGACAGTTGCTCCAAAAGCCGATCAAACCCGGACCCCAACAGAAAATCCGACATGCTCGGCAGCAACGGCCTTAGACTCGACCCACTTCCGTCTTCGTAAAAGAGCTCGACTATATGGCGTCGTTCTGGAGCTGGCGCCATACGGTCTTGATAAGTGGGTTTTGATCCTTTTTTATTCTTTGTTTGATCAGTGGTTTTTGGGAATTTTGTGTGGCTTGTGTGGTTTTTGGGCTTGTGTGGGTTTTGGGATTGATGATGGTGGCTGGGTGGAGAGGACGAAGAAGAGGGGGACGATGATGAAGACAATGAGGCAGGGGAGGAAATCGATGATGACGATGATGTGGTTGAGGTGCACGAGATTGATGATAGTGATGATGGGGAAGAACCCAGAAGAAAATGAAGAACATCTGGGTTCTTCGTGTTCTTCCAAAAAAAAAATTAATTAATATAAAGATTTGTTTTTTAATTAGATTCAAGTTTTTTTTTTTTTAATTTTGTTTTGTTTTTGGAATGAGTTTTTTGACATGGCTTTTAAAAAAAAATTTAAAATACTAACGTGGCATATAAAATGCCAAATAATATTTTTTTTAATAATATTCTAATGCCACGTCACTGCCACGTCAGCGCTACGTCAGTTAGTAGAGTGTTCCGTCTGCCACCTAAGATTTTGCCGTTAGGACACTGACGGTAGGGACTAAAATGAGATCGCTTTTTGATTTTAGGGACTAAAAGTAGTAAAAATAAAATATAGGGACCAAAGTGAGAATTGCGTGAAAATGTAGGGGCTAAAATGTGCTTTTCGCCTAAAAACAATAAGTCTGCATATTCATAAAATTTGACGACTACTCAGGTAGCAAATTGTTATTGATAAGTAAAAGAGTGATGTCAATAATTGGTTCAAATTAAAAGCTTGTCAACTTAACTGTTGTGAAAATTGTTGTGATTATAAAATTGTTTTTTGATAAAATAAATCCACCAATTATATTTATTGTCACGTCACTTATTAAATATTATGTTAGTTTGTAGATATTATGTAGTAAATTTATAATATATTAAATATTTTCTTAAAGGAATAACAATAAGCAATCTTTTCTAACGTTCAATCATTTTCATGTCTCTCTCTTTTCACAACTTGGGATCTCAAATACTTTATTATTAGGGGTATTTGGATTTGGGGGTAATGACTTTCACAAGTTTGCAAGATATTTTTTCTTTTACTTATAACAAGAGTTGAGTTGAATGGTACCTCCTCATACCTTAAGTACATGGGAAAACGTGAGAACCTAGATTCGAGCCCCAGGAGAGGGAGGGGTATGTATAAGTATTTATATAGTATTTCTAATCAGTTTTTTTTTTTTTTTTTTAATGTTAGCAGCATTTATTTATAAATAAAATAAAATAAAATAAAAACAAAAGAGGAAGGATGACCCTAACCAGTGCCAGACTCGGCCTGCTAAATGCTGGTTTGGGCCTAAAAAAACAATCCGTGATGAAGCCCGAAAAGAAGAATATTGGCCTAGAAGTACATGACCCTAGAATGACATACAAAGTCCGCCGCTTAAAAAGATGTATGGACTACGAAACATGGGCCATATGAAAATTACTGCACACTTTTGAATATAGTGATTGAGAGTATGAATCTGAGCCCAATCGGACCTGGGTTTGTTCAATATTGTTGCCAACGAGATCCAAGATTTATGCTGCAGCAGGCAGTAGACCAGCACAGGATACACTTACATGGGAGGAAACACTTGAATTTTTTGTGGCCCATATATAGTATTGTTAGATGGGCTTTTAAAACATATATGGAGAGAGAGAGAGAGAGGGTTTGAAATTTCCTCCCATCCTTTATATTTTCTTTCGTCTTGTCAATGATAAGTATTATTCAACAAACAAAAAAGGAGAGAGAGAGAGAGAGAGAGGACACTATGAATTCACATATTTGACGGCCAATAGGTTACATTCACGTGGAAGACCCATAATACATATTGTATGTACACAATTTGGTAACCAGGCCCACAAGTTGTAAGGACTTAGGCCCAAAAAGTCCAAAACAATGAATTTGTAGAGTGTGGATTGGAAAATTGAGTTTTTAGTAAGTTAAACAATATTCAGAGCATATCCAAATGATAAGAAGAAGGAGATAGATTAGTTTAAACTATGTAAAGCTGTTCTCGGCACAATTTGAGGAAGTTTGTTCTTTTGAAATTCTCTTCTGTGATTACAACTTTCACTCTCCGTTATTACAGTGCTTCTCTCAGGGTTTTTTGATCCCCTTCTCTCATTGCTTTCTCTTATTTTTATACTCCCCTCATCTTTCCTCTTCCACGTGTAGGCCAGATGGTTGGTCTTGATACTTGTCCCATCAACACCTTCCTGAAGTTCTTAGTTAACAGCTGGAAGATTAAAAACTACTGTTCAGATATCACTTCTTCATTAATGCTGCCAGAGTGTTAGCTGCAGAGCATTCAATGCGGTGGTAGCAGCTTTTTCTTTAGATATTTTCCAGTTTTCATCTATACAGCATGCTCGTAGGGTATGCCCTTAATAGTTAAAACCCTTTGATGCATCATCCTAGATAGAAAAATACATCCCTTAACCCTTGCTTAGCTTAGCTGAGGATCCATTCCTCCTCGGATCACCTTCCTCACTCTACATAGTCCAAGCCTGGTAATGATGTCTACCATCTGCATCTTCTTTACCATTGACCCATCCTTGAACAATTGAATCTCCTCGAATAGGCCCAAGGCCTAATATTTGGGCCTCTAGTCCTTACACATATTTTATGAATTACATTAAAATCATAAAGAGTTTATTTGTTTGAAATTAGAGGGGTAAAACATAGGTTTTACACCACATTTTTACCGAATTTAATCTCTATTTATAAATCTTAAACCAACCAATTGTTATATTATTTTGCTTGCATTACAAGTACAAGTAAAATCATTTTATTTGCACTCTAAATAAGATTAGAATTACTTAACTTGTATACCAAATAATATTAGATACAATCAATCTAAACCAGATTTATATAATATACTTTTTTTTTTTCTTTTTTCTTTCTTTTTTGGTCAAGAAGAGGATTCGTAATTTCGTATAATATACTTGGGTCTTGAATAGGATTGGGTATTGATTTCTTTAACAATATAAGACAAAAATATATAATCATGCGTGGATTATTTCTTTGGTCATTGTTTTGACCGACATTAAATAATATTTTAAATGATCAATGCAAATAGCTATTAGATCCGTTTCTTAAAAAAAAAAAAAAAAAAGTTATTAGATCCTAATCCAAATCATACAATCTTAAGGTGCTATAATTTTTAATCAATAAAATGGGGATAGGATTTAGATTATGGGATTGGTAAGATCATGACGCTACCATAAATGAGTCGCTCTTTTTTTAAGAAAGAAATGAGTCATTATTGAATAATGAAAAACTTTTAAAATCATTTTGATTTATCCCCTTGATAAGTCACTAATTAATAATTAATAAAGATGTGGTTTTATTTCGTGATCTTTTTTTTTTTTTTTTGGTTTTATTATAAAATATAAAGATGTAATCGTGACTTTTATCTTGTGGTTGTTGGTTTTATTATAAAATACTATAAAGATGTAATTATTTCGTCACCTTTTTTTTTTTATGGTTTTATTTTAAAACTAGTTTGGGTGGCATGCAAGGCACGTGCAAACTCTTAAATGATAAAATTAAGATAGAATTTATATTTGAAAAAGCATGAAACCATGTAAATAAAAATGTATCTCATACAATATTAATTTCATTTTTATAAAAGTTTTGATTACAAAAATTTAGGGTAGGTGTTTAATAACAAATGAATGTCTATTTTACTATAATAGTTTCTTAGTAGCTATTTTGCTAAAGGAAGTATTTATACACTAAAAATTTCTAAAATTGATAACGAATATCATTATTTTCCAACAGTAATTAATTGGGTTTTGGTAAAACATTGTCACAATATTTAAATTTTCGCAACTAATGATGTCATATGCTCTTCATCCAATACCTACAACCATCCACAATGAAAATTTTGTGTTATATCCATACTTCCTTCTTTATCACCATATATTTTATGAGTCTAGATATGATGTTTAGCTTACTTAGTTTTTAATGAACACCCATTTTAAGCAAGAAGAAGAAGAAAAAAAATAACAAAAGATTGTTTCATCGAATTTTCCATTAGATAAAATTATATCTCTAAAAGATTTAAACCTAGCGAATCAATGTTCTCTAGGTAACAAATAAAACATCCTATATCACCATTCCAATTTTCAAAGCATTATTACCACCTAAAACTTAAAATACTTAAAGAAAATTTTTGGGATATCAAAATTTAGTCGGGGTGTTTTAGACACTACATTTTATTTTATGAATCATAAGATTTCAATAGGGTTTTACAAAGATAGTAAAGTATAGGGTATTTTCTAGCTTCCAAATATTAAGGAGAAATTGTTTGATTTTAAAGTTTAGGGGGGGAATTATGAACTATCCCAAACATAAATGATGGAAAGTGTTTTTATATTTAGTTTTTAGTTTTTTTTTTTTTTGTGTGTAAAACTATGTGTTTTTTTATTATAGTGCATTAAAAAAAGCAAAAATACAAAAAGTTATCTCAATAAAATTATGTGTAAAACAGTGAATTTTAGCTCAACAAAATATCACAACACTTTGACAATACATTTATTATTTTATTACAGTATATTCTATTTTGACTTATAAAGAATTGATAGCTTAATAGTTACGAAAATATTGTGTAACATGTCACAACATTTTACAATGCCTTTATTTTTTATTTTGGTTGGTTTCAATATGATATTTTATTATGTTATTTTAACTTAAAAAAATTACACCTTAATAATTGTAAAAATATTGTAATAAGCTCCTCGGTGTTTTTATATATAGAAATTAACACAAACCATACAGAAATGCAGGGCTAAAAGGCATCCTGTGTAGTAAATGACAGAAAGACCATGCCTATTGATTCTGCTATGAACTTAAAAAAAAAAAAAAAGGCTAAAATGCAAAATTCATCCTATGTTTTACCAAAATTTATTTTGCTTTTGTTTATTCTAGTCTTCTAGTTTTCAAATTTATTCAATTAATACTTTTCCATCAACTTTTTTCATAGGCTGTAGCCAATTAAAGTGTAAAAGACAAAAATACCCAAAAACACTTAAAGCCGCCTAACTACTTTTCAAGGACAAAAAAGTCATTACATTTAATACAAGCATATGCACTTTTTTATATATAGAAAAAGACAAAATAAACCCTCAAATGTATTCAGCCTGCTAGTATTTTAAGGGTAAAAAGGTTTTTGCAATTATTAAACAAACAATAAACAAAAGGTACTCGACAAAGCACTATTCATAGGCTCATTCGCAGTTTTTTTATTGGTAATAGATATCACGTGGTCGTTAAATCAATATAGACACCAATTAGTTTTTGGTATAGACGGGGATTGAATTCTAAATCTCTTATTCGACGATAAGAGATTTTACCAGTTGAGTTAATTAGAGCCTACTAATATATATTTTTTCTTTAAAGATAGTTTTCCATATTTTCAAGTGTTTGGTAGCATAAGAAAAAATAATATAGACACCAATTGTTTGTTTTGACGAAAAACCTTATGTAAAGATAGTTTTCCATAATTTTCAGTATTTGGTAGCATAAAAAAAAGAGTCAAAAGAAAATTATATTTAGTCAACATAAAATGTATAGCTTATTTTTAAAAATTATTTTCTACTAATTTTATTTGAAAAACAACCTTATCTCACAGTAAGTTAAATAAGAAAAATTATGAGATTGTTTTTCAACTTATTTAAGGTTGCTACCAAATATAGAAAAATGAGATAGTTTTATAAAAAATGTTTTTTGAAAAATGACTCATTTTCTAAAAAACATCATCGTTGAAACAAATAGAGCATTCATGTCATATTTCACTTGATTTTTATAATTTGTAGTTAATATTATTAGGCTAAAATGCAAAACTCACATTTTAAGTTTTATCAAAATTTGATTCTCAAATCACCTCTAAAAAAAAAAAAGTTTTACCACAATTCATTTTTGTCCTCTAACTTTGCTTTGATTCGTTTCAATCCTCTAAATTTCAAGTTTATTTAGTTAATGCTTCTTTGTCAACTTCTGCTATTTTTTTTTAATAAAATGACAAAACTTGGCTACAACTTAAGCTAAAAAAATTAACATGGCTATAGATGATAAACTTATTTTTTATATGTAATTATAAACTATGAAAACTTGAAATTTAATCATTTGATTGATAATGTCGCTATTAATCTTTGATCTTTGGGAAATTTTACAAGCATATAGGATAAAATATGAAATTGTAATCCAATTGTGGATTTCTCAAAATTTATATCCAATAAAAAAATATTGAATGAAGTTGTAGCCATTAACCACAACCAAGTCTATAACTAAACTTTGTTCATTTTGAAAAATATTTGTCAATAATTAATTAAATTATTTATTGTAGGGGTAAAAGGCCCAATACCAAATCTTGGGCCGTGGGCCTGTCCGAGGATACCTACACATCCGAGGACAACAAAATCTAAAGGAGTCTGCCCAGCCTAATTCGATGCTGAAGTGTGATTCTCGTGGAAGAAAGCCTAGTCCGAGAAGACTTCCTGCTCGGACTGTTAAAAAGGTGTCCCAGATGAGTGCTCCAACCTCAATCTTAGCTCTCCCGGAGAATCCCCCAATTCATATAGACCACAAGGACAGGTGGCGAAGATCAGATAGTAAGCAAAAGGCTGCTACCACCGCATTTATAATTCTGCAGCTAACATCATGGCCGCATTAATGGGAAAAGACACCTAAACAATGACCTTCATCCTTTGCAGCTGCCAAGAAAGACTCCAGATGGGTGTTGATGGGACAAGTATCAAAAAAGCCCACGTAACAGAGGAAGGGCATATAAATAGATGGAAAGAGGAAAAAGAAGAAAAAAAGGAAGGAACGATCAAGGGAGAGAGAGAAAAAGAGGAATGTTCATAGCATTTGTATAACATACTCCTCGGACTATGCCGAGAGGAATATTGTAGCATTCGAATATCCTATCAATACAGATCTGATTATAATCATATTTGGGCTTTCAACCCATACGTGTTCAATCAAGTATTCTTCAGCCCACTCTCTTTACAAATTCATTTCAAGGATACTATATACAGTCTGGGCCTCCTGCTGCTTTGTTCATAGGCCCAATCCAAAATTTGTGTCCTTACATTTATAATTAAAAGATTTAAAAGAAAAATAAAAAAATTGGACAATTTACTGCAACATTTAACAGAAGTTGATAGAGATGTCTTAATTGAATAAATTTAAAATTTAGAGGACTTAAATGAATAAAAACAAAATTAGAAGACTAAAATGAATTATAGTGAAACATCGAAGACCTTTTTTTTTTGCATTTTAGCCTATTTAATAAAAATATTATGAGTCCTATAAAAAAAATAACAGCTTATAAGTTGACCATATTAAAATAATGCAAAAAAGAAAAAAAAAGGATGTTAATTTAAAAGTTTTTAAAATTTAGGATTTTATACAAAATCATTCGTGTTTGTTCGTTTAGACCTTTGTGTACTCAAATTGTTTAACCTAATTAATTAACCAAGTTGTTACTTAGGTTTATTATTCAGATCTAGGTTAAACATATACAATCATATCACTAAGTGCGGATGGAAGATGTACCTCCACAAGTTTTGTCCTTTTATCTTGTCTATTTGGCTTCTATTTCTAAATAATATTTTAGTTTTTCTTTCTAAAAAAAAAATCACTAAGTGCAAAAAAGTAAAGAAGACAAGTAATATGATGACCCAAGAAAACCAATGAAACCGTCTTCTTTACTAATGCCACATATACACATCACATATTCTTGCATACAATCCTGTGAGCGGATACCAACATCTAGCCCCTACTGGTGAGGGATCAACATATATTCTCACATACAATCCTGTGAGCGGATTTATACATATAGCTGATATACCTGATTAATTCTAAAAACACTTATTTTAAGTCACATATCACAAAAGCAAAGTTTATACAAAATATAATAATTTACTTGTGTGGGGACACGATGGGTAGGGTCAGGCATTGCGCGATGGGTGTGACCGGCCACCGAGCCTGGCACCATTAGAAGTTTATCCTCTTTGGGGAGCCAGGCCCTCAAGGTTTATCTCCCTAGGCCAAGTGCGAGACCTCGTCCCACATCGGTTAGAGAACGATCCCACACACGCTTAATAAGCTTTTGGAGCTCACGTGTGTGTACCACTCATCACACATGATAAGTGGTACACACACGTGAGCTCCAGAAATTTAGATTCCTCAGCTAATGGTTCTTCAATGCTAGCCCAATTCATTGTTGCTAATGGTTCTTCAATGCTAGCCCAATTCACATCTTCCTCAGTTAGTAACAGAAATTTAGATTCCTCAGCAACCCAATCATCCATTAAATCAATATTATCAAGGCTTAAAGGATCCAAGTAATCCTTTGTCCTTCTGATGTTTCTATCAAAATCAATATCATACATTAGTGACATTTTCTAATCATTCAAAATAAAAATTGAATATATTTAAAAACATACCTTTCTCATAACAATAAATTATAATGAACATATACCAAGTCATTCAAACGTTTATGCTCAAGCCTATTTCTCCTCTTGGAATGGACAAACTCAATTGTGCTCCAAGCTCTTTGACAACCAGTTGCACTACAACATTGACTTAGCACTCGAATTGCAAACTTTTGTAATTCTGGAGTGTCATTTAAACAAATTGCTCCCACCAAGCAACTTCCAAAAATAAAAGAAAGTATTAATTTAGTACTGAGCAAATAAAAAACTTTCAAATGAAATATATATGTATGTATAGATACATATAGTATACCTGGACTTAGTTTTTCAAGTTGGCGGATTGCCATAGGCATTCCAAAGTCACCTAAAGACTTTTTGTATGCTTCAATTTGAGAACTAAGAATGTCTTGCTCATTAGGATCAGAAACCAACCTTGTAATGGTACTAAGTAGGCCTTTTGTAACTTCTTTTTGCTTCTTAAATGAAGGCCTAAAGAAGATTCCAGGATTAAGATAACAACCTGCTGCATGTCATGGACTATGGAATTGTTTATCCCACCTAGCATCAATGACACTAGTAAATGGTATATGTAGATACCAGAGGCCCAAATACAAACGTTGGGCCATGGGCTTGTCTGAGGAGATATGACTATCTGAGGACATTCAGTAACGAAGAATATGCATAGCTGCGAGCTTTGCAAGTATTTGGCAAGTGTGTGAACTACGAAGAGTTGTCCAAGGAGGGTTATATCTTCGGATAATCAAAGAGAAAGCTAGTATATGCCTTCTGGTGTTTACGATGATACTTTAGGGGACTCTACTGATAAAGAAGCGCATTGTAAACACATAAGACAAGTGGAAGCAGAAGGATATCATAAAGAAAGCTGCTACCACTGCATTAATTGCCCTGCAGCTAACTCTTTGGTTGCATTAATGAGGAAAAGATGTCTGAACAGTGATTTTCAACCTCTACAGCTATTATCTGAAGACTTCAAGATGAAGTTGATGGGACAAGTATCAAGTGAAACTATCTGACTGGCACGTGGGAAAATGAGAGTATAAAGAAAGGAGGAGGCAGAAAGAATGGGGATCGAAAATCTTGGAAGAGACACTGTAGTAACAAAGAGAAAGAGTAACAGTTGTAATCATACGAGAAGTTATACAACTATCCTCCTTGGACTGAGCTGAGGACGGTTTTCTATAACATAAACTAGTCTATTTCAGTTTTCCTGTTTATGGGACACCCTTTGATAGTTATTTAACTCACTTAAAGCTCAGTTTTTCCAGTCCACACTCTATAAATTCATTGTTTGGATTTTTTGGGCCTGAGTCCATTCAGCTCGTGGGCTTGGTTTTCAAAATCGTGTCCTTACAATATATATGCAGAAATTTTATTCTTCAACCTAGCTTTTATATTCTCCCTTACTTTATCCATTGCCTCATACAAGTATCCCATTGATGGTTTTTCATCCCCATCTACAAGACGTAGTACTCTAACCAAAGGCTCACTAATCTTCACTATTTGTTGACATTGTAACCAAAACTCTTTATCCTCCAAAACAATTGCAGCCACCTCTTTTCCCATTACATCTCTAGCATGTCGAGATTCAACCCATTGATCACAAGTAAAAATTTGCCTAAGTTAATTCTTGAACTTGGTCAAGCATTGAAGACTTAAAAACTCAGTTGCAAACCTTGTGATGGTTAGAGGAATCAAATCCCTACCATTAGTGAAGTCACTTCTCATCAAAGATAAAGCCTTGCCATGGTTGTATATGAATTTGGTAATCTTTTTAGCCTTTTGAATGGTTTCATCAATGATAGGAAAATATCTATTGTCTGAAAAATTTTCCAACATTAAATCAATGCAATGGGTTGCACAAGAAGACCAATAGAATGACCCATATTTCTGCATTAGCTTCTTTCTTGCAGACTTGTAAGAAGAATCATTATCTGTAATGAACTGCACAATGTGCTTAACCCCAACTTCTTGAACAACTTTATCAAACAACTTAAACAATGTATCTGCATCCTTTGTTAGGCCTGACACATCAGGGGATTTAAGAAACATGGTACCTTTTGGACAATACACTAAAAATTAATGATTGGGGCTTTTTTTTTATTTGTCCACCCATTTGACATTATTGAACACCCATAAAATATTCCAAACATTTTTCACATCCAAAAGATAATCATTCATTTTCACCCATATGTTTTTGTAACAAAGGCCCCCTCAAGTCATGATAAGAAGGTCCTTTAAAACCAGGCCCAATAGATGCTACGCTATCTAAAGCTTCTTGATAATACATAGAGCGAGCAACATGGAAAGGTATATTAGCATGGTACCACCATCTTGCAAAATTCATTCTTGCCTTTTCAACCATTTGCTTTGAAGCCAAAGAAGATTTTATGGATGATTGAGAACCAGGAGTTGTTCTTGGAGCAAAAAAGGATTTAATGTTTGACTTTTCTCGAACTTTTTCTTTCCTTTTGGTGTTATAATTACTTTCTGATGAATGACTCTTTGAACCCCCTCTCTCATTATCATTATTACCTTCATCATGATGATGATGATCATCCTCCTCCTCTAAATCATAGGGATTTGCAATTTCTTTATTCATTTTTTTTTCCTGTTTACTTTTCTTTAAATCTTCAATCAACTATTTCATTTGCCAATTTACATCTTCCGATACATTTTTACATGCTTCAACATCACCCAGAATCACAACTAAATGATACTCGAGCCTAGTAATTCCTCCCCCCTTATTATTTTAGAACAAAAAATACACTGGGTGTTATTTCTCGCATCCGGCATAGCACGGCCATAAGCCCATGCTGGATCCTCGAATCTTATAGCGGGGCCAGATGCTACACTTGACTGATTTTCAGTCATAATTCACACTGCATATATACCATCAATTATTTGTTAATAACTCTAAGTTACCTTTTTGTTAATAATCGTACTAAGTTGTAAATTGCTAACCCAATATTTCAAGCTAACCAAAATCAAGAATGAAACAACAATATATATCAACATAATAATATTTTGCTATCAATTCATGAACATAGTTGATGGGGAAAATACCACTTGAAGGTGTCGTCGCCCTTGAAGGTGCCGTCGCCCCTCGAGTGGATGACAGCACGGTAGGGGTGACGGCACTGCTCCATTCATCATACCCGACGGCGTCACCCATGCGCTGACGGGGTGAACGAGTGACGGGAGAACGCTAAAAGGACTGACATGCCTTGTCGAGCACGCCACCACACGGATAGATATCTTGCACCCCACGCTAAAGGGAATGGCTCCGGTGAGGAAAGGATTCCGTAAAGAACACGCTTTAGGGAATGGCCCCGATCAGAGGTTATCTCCTCCGACACGCCAAAGTCCCAGCTCTACACCACTATAAATACCCTCGGCCCTCATGAAAAAGGTACGCATGTTATTACCCCGACTCTAGCACTCTAGTGTTGTGAGCAATACTAACTTGACCATCGTTGGCCGGTACCACACCGGTACTTCCCTTTGAGGTTTTTTCTACCCATGCAGGTCTACCTGAAACGCGCGAAGACCCTGCGACTCACTGAGGGTGATTTTTGGCATCATCAGTTGGCGCCGTCTGTGGGAAAGTGCACGTACTTAGGCTGTGTTCTGTGCTTTCCGGACAAAGAGTTGTATGGTACTCACGCGTTCGAGGGTTACCACCATGAACGATCAAGACAACGGACAACGCACCACGGCCCTCGAGAGACAAGTCCAGACTCTGGCGGCCGCGGTGGAGCGCCTCACAAAGCGCAACAATGACTTGGAAGAACAACTATTGCGAAGGGACACGACGACAGGCAACCATGGAGAGAATGAGGAAAACAGCGCTCGGGAGAGAGATCATGGAGGCCCGGAAGGGAGCAACGCATTGACCCAACCCGAAGGGCAGGGGACAAGCCGTCCGTCGGCAGCTAACAATGATCCGCCCAGCACTACCGAGGAGTTGCGGTTGATGAGGGAGCGTATGGACTTTATGATGAACGCCCTCAAGGGACGAGTGTCCAGTGACCTCGACGACCTCGTCCACCGTACAGACTCTCCCTTCACCACGCACGTCATCATGTTCCCAACGCCGCCAAAGTTCTGCATGCCCCAGATAGAAAGCTACGATGGATCCAAAGATCCACTAAACCACTTGGAGTCCTTCAAGACGCTGATGCACTTGCATGGCGTGCCGGACGAAATTATGTGCCGGGCTTTTCCGGCGACGCTAAAAAGGGCGGCAAGGACTTGGTTCGGCAGGCCGACACCCGGCTCTATCGGTACCTTTAGAGAGCTAAGTGCTCAGTTCGCTACGCATTTCATCGGAGGACATAGGTACAAGAAATCCACCGCGTGCTTGATGAACATCAGACAGCGGGAGGACGAGACAC
The DNA here is from genome assembly GCA_033629205.1 of Lithocarpus polystachyus. Classification (NCBI taxonomy): domain Eukaryota; kingdom Viridiplantae; phylum Streptophyta; class Magnoliopsida; order Fagales; family Fagaceae; genus Lithocarpus; species Lithocarpus polystachyus. Next base: position 6,361,315 of record CM066163.1, on the reverse strand, counting down.
TCAGGTCCTATATAGCTCGCTTCAACAGAGAGGCACTTTCAATCGATGAAGCGGACGATAAGATACAGGTCGCCGCGTTCACCAACGGGCTGAAAGAGGGCAAATTCTTGTTCTCTCTGTACAAGAACGACCCGAAGACGATGTCGGAGGTATTTTACAGGGCAATGAAGTATATGAATGCGGAAGACGCATTACAGGCTCGGGGGGAGAGACCTCCGAAAAGGCGGGAAAGGCACGAGGACGTCAAACATGATAAGGGGCGAAAGAAACCTCGGACGGAGGGTCGAGACAGCAGGTGACCGCAACCCCCTGCCCTTAAGTTCACAAGCTTCACCCCGCTGACGGCCCCGGTCGACCAAGTCCTGATGGAAATCAAAGACGAGGGGTCCCTGACGTTTTCGAGAAAAATGAAGGGGAATCCCGATAGACGACCCAAAGACAAGTACTGTCGCTTCCACCGAGACCACGGCCACGACACCGCCGATTGTTACGACTTGAAGCAACTGATTGAGGCCCTGATCAGACAGGGAAAGTTGCAAAGGTTCGTCAGCCGAGAGAGGACAGAAGCGCCTCGCCAGGAACAGGTCCCCCGCCGGGACAATGAGCGCCCTCGACCGGCCATAGGAGATATAAGGATGATCATCGGGAGTTCGGCAACCGTCGGATCGACAAAGAAATCTCGGAAAGCCTATCTCAGGGCAGTACAGAACGTCCAGGCGACGGGCGACGCTCAGAAGAAGTCGCGTGTCAGCAGCCCCACTATTGAGTTCACAGAAGAAGACGCCCAACGTCTTCATCATCCGCACGATGATGCCCTTGTCGTCAATATCCGGCTGGGAGACTATAACACATACAGGGTCTTGATCGACAATGGTAGTTCTGCGGACATCCTCTATTACCCGGCGTTATAACAGATGCGGATCAGCAAGGAACGCCTGGTCCCCACCAACGTTCCACTCATTGGGTTTGGAGGGATGAGAGTTCACCCCCTCGGTGCCATCACCTTGCCAGTCACGATTGGAGAATATCCTCGGCAGGTCACTAGAGACGTCACCTTCCTCGTCGTCGACTGTTCGTCCGCCTACAATGCTATCATAGGGCGGCCCACCCTTAACGCTTGGAAGGCTGTGACATCGACCTACCACCTGATGGTCAAGTTCCCCATCGAGAACGGAGTGGGGGAATTATGGGGAGACCAGGTCGCCGCGCGAGAGTGCTACGTAGCGATGGTAGAGGCAGACAGCCACCTGCCGGCAATGAACATAGAGCAGCGGGTGGGGGCAGAACCCGCCGAAGAGCTCGAAGAGATAGCACTCGATGAGTCCAGACCAGACAGAACCACCAGAATCGGCGCTCTCGCTAGCACTTCGGCTCGCCAGGCGCTCGTGACTTTCCTCCGAGAAAACCAGGATGTGTTCGCCTGGAGTCACGAAGACATGCCAGGAATTGACCCTTCAGTCATGGTGCACAAGCTGAACGTCTCGCCCGCTTTCCGGCCAGTCCGACAGAAGAAGCGGGTGTTTGCCCCTGAACGAGACCGGGCGATAGCAGAAGAAGTCGGTAAGCTACGAGATGCGGATTTCATCCGAGAAGTGTACTATCCCGATTGGTTGGCCAACGTGGTGATGGTCAGGAAGGCTAGCGGGAAGTGGCGCATGTGTGTGGACTTCACAGACCTGAACAAGGCGTGCCCCAAAGATAGCTACCCCCTCCCGCGAGTCGACACACTGGTGGACTCTACCGCCCGACACCAGCTACTGAGCTTCATGGATGCCTTCTCAGGGTACAATCAAATCCGGATGGACGTGGCTGATCAGGAGAAGACCTCGTTTGTCACCAGCCAAGGTCTTTTCTGTTACAAGGTAATGCCATTCGGGCTGAAAAATGCGGGTGCCACATACCAGAGACTCATGAACAAAATGTTCGCCGACCAGATAGGAAGGAACGTTCAAGTATACGTCGACGACATGTTGGTAAAAAGCAGAAGGAAGGAAGACCACCTGGGGGACCTAAAAGAGACATTCGACACGCTCCGTTCCTACAACATGAAGCTTAATTCGGCAAAGTGTGCATTTGGAGTGGCGGCGGGAAAGTTCCTAGGCTTCATGGTGTCCCAAAGGGGTATCGAGGCCAACCCTGACAAGATTCGGGCCATAGTGGAAATGGCGCCCCCAAAGAGCACGAAGGAGGTGCAAAGTTTGAATGAGAAAGTAGCCGCCCTGAACCGGTTTGTATCAAGGGCGACGGATAAGTGCTTACCCTTTTTTCGCACGCTGAAGAAGTCGTTCGAGTAGACGGACGAATGCCAAAAGGCGTTCGAGGAACTGAAAGCCTACCTCTCCTCACCCCCGCTACTGAGCCCCTCGCAACCAGGGGAGGAGCTCTTCCTTTACCTGGCCGTCTCCCCGGCGGCCGTCAGTGCGGCCTTGATCAGAGAAGAAGACAAGGTCCAAAAGCCTGTATACTACGCCAGCCGGGCGTTCCGTGGGGCAGAAGAAAGGTACCCGCCAATGGAGAAGCTCGCCTTCGCCTTGATCACTACGGCCCGCAAGCTTAAGTCATACTTCCAAGCTCATACCATAGTTGTCTTAACCAACAAACCCCTGTGGCGGGCGATGCACAACCCCGAGGCGGCCGGTCGCCTGGCCTTATGGGCAATCGAATTAACCGAGTTCGACATCAGGTACCGCCCGCGCACCGCCATAAAGGGGCAGGCTGTCGCTGACTTTATTGCCGAATTTACAAGCGGCGAGGACCGGGGGACAGATGAGTACCTATGGGCCTTACACTCGGATGGGTCGTCGACCAGACAGGCCGGGGGGATAGGTGTCGTACTTCGCTCCCCCGAGGGAGATCAGATCGAATGCATGATCCGCCTAGATTTCCCCACCACAAATAATGAGGCGGAATATGAAGCATTGATAGCTGGGATCGACCTCGCCAAAGCAGCAGGGGCCACCAAAGTGGTAGCTTACTGCGACTCCCAGGTCGTCGTTAACCAAGTAAGCGGAGAATACGAGTATAGAGGCGACAGAATGAGAAGATATTTGGATCACGCGAAGAGGAGAGTGGATGAGCTAAGGGCCGAAGTGATCCAAATACCCAGAGAGGAGAATGAGCAAGCCGACCGTCTTGCCAAAGCCGTTTCTTCCGAACACATGGCCCCTCCCGACAATGTGCTTTCCTTTGTGCAAATGACGCCACTAATAGAGCTTATCAGTGTGCAGGAAATAGGCTCCGAAGGCAATTGGACCACGCCGCTAGTCTCCTACCTAAAGGACGGCGCCTTGCCGGACGAAAGAGAAGCCGCCAGAAAGCTGAAGGTCCGAGTCGCAAGGTTCGTATTAATAGAGGGCGTCTTGTACAAAAGGGGTTTCTCTCGCCCGTACCTGAGATGTTTGAGCCCCGAAGAAGCCGACTATGTCATGAGGGAAGTCCATGAGGGAGTTTGTGGAAACCACTCTAGATCTCGGTCATTGGCGCATAAGTTGATTCGGGCTGGGTATTACTGGCCTACCATGCAGAAAGACGCCCAAGCCTACGTCAAAGCCTGCGACAAATGCCAAAGGTTCAGCAACATTGTCCGATAGCCACCCGCGGAGCTGACTCCCATGACAGCCCCGTGGCCTTTTGCTCAATGGGGACTAGACATTATGGGTCCATTTCCGACGGCTATGCGGCAGCTGAAATTCGTGGTAGTAGGCATAGATTACTTCACAAAGTGGGTAGAAGCTGAGGCCCTGGCCACCATCACGGAGAAGAACGTGCGGAGCTTTGTCTAGAAATCCATCATATGCAGATTCGGGATCCCTAGGGTCCTAGTCTCGGACAATGGCAAACAATTCGACAACGGCCCCTTCTGAGAGTTCTGCTCGCAGCTGGGGATAAAAAACCACTACTCCTCCCCCGCCCACCCCCAAGCCAACGGCCAAGTCGAAGTGACGAACCGATCCTTACTGAAGATTATCAAGACTCGGCTCGAGGGGGCAAAGGGGATATGGCCTGAGGAATTACCCAGCGTACTTTGGGCATACAGGACGACGGCAAGGACCCCAACAGGAGAAACTCCATTCCGGCTAACCTACGGAAGCGAAGCAGTCATCCCGGCCGAGGTAGGACTCTCGACCTACCGGGTAAACGCCCACGACGAAGGCAGGAATAATGAGGCATTGCGCCTACGGCTGGACCTAATTGACGAAGACAGAGCAGTAGCCGAACAAAGACTCGTGCGGTACCAAGATCGCATAGCCAAGCACTACAACTCCCGGGTCAAGCACAGGGAATTCCGAGTCGGAGACCTTATTCTAAGAAGAGTCATGGGCGCTACCAGAGACCCTGCCCAAGGAAAGCTCGGCCCCAACTGGGAAGGACCCTACCGAGTCACGTCGTGGCATCGAAGAAGCACCTACCACTTGGAAACGCTGGAAGGACAGACACTACTCCATCCATGGAACGCCGAGCACCTACGAAAGTACTACCAATAAGAAAAGAACGGCAGCTCCTACTTGTATTTGCCTAAATGTATCTCGAAAGCCCAATGGGCACCTTTTTCCTTTCTTAAAATTGATGCAAGGTTTAGAAGTTTATTCAATCTCTCTTGTACTGTGCTTGGATCTTCAAACAGGTATACCCAAGCCGACGGCTTAGAAGCCAACTTAAAATCTACAAGGCATAAGAGCGTCAGGCACCCTAGCCGACGGCTCAAAAGCCAATCTAAAGTCTACAAGGCATAAGAGCGTCAGGCACCCTAACCGACGGCTCAAAAGCCAATCTAAAGTTTACAAGGCATAAGAGCGTCAAGCACCCAAGCTGACGGCTCAAAAGCCAACCTAAAGTCTACAAGGCGTAAGAGCGTCCAGCGCCCAAGCTGACAGCTCAAAAGCCAACCTAAAATCTACAAGGCGTAAGAGCGTCCAGTGCCCAAGCTGACGGCTCAGAAGCCAACCTAAAATCTACAAGGTGTAAGAGCGTCCAGCGCCCAAGCTGACGGCTTAGAAGCCAACCTAAAATCTACAAGGCGTAAGAGCGTTCAGCGCCCAAGCTGACGGCTCAGAAGCCAACTTAAAATCTACACGGCGTAAGAGCGTCCAACGCCCAAGCTGACGGCTCAAAGGCCAACCTTTAATCTACAAGGCATAAGAGCGTCAGGCACCCAAGCTGACGGCTCAAAAGCCAATCTAAAATCTACAAAGCATAAACGCCCGTCAAGCGCAAGAATAAAAGGCCTCAAAACGACGGCGCTATCCTAAAAGAGAGCCTATATTCCAAATGCGAAAACAGGTCAAGCCTTTAAGCTGACGGTTCGTAAGGTGACGGCTCTAAAAGAATTCTACCCTAATTTAACAAGGCGCGAGCTCGTCAGATGCAAAAATTAGCAATCACATCCTAAAATATTCTCAAGGCAAGATCCAAAGCTGACAACCCCGTTGGAAGGTCGTGACGGTGTAAAAAAAAAAAAAAAAATATATATATATATATATAGAAAGAAAAGAAGCATTAAGTCCCAAGTAGGGCCACCGTGAAACAAGAAGAAGAAAGTCATGCGCAGTTAATAAAAACAATATATTGCAAATTATATAAATAAGATCAGTATGTTACAAAAATTTTGTTCATACAAAAAGCCCTCAAAATGACGGGGCACCGAGTACAAAAAGGAAAAGGAAAATTCTACAATGATCAAGCAACGAGGGGCATCTGGTGCAGCCTCGTCACCCTTGGGATCTTGGACCTCGTTGGTAGGAAACCCTTCAGGACTGGAAGGATCGGTTGACGGAACCGTCGAGGCTGCAGACTTGTCCAGGGCAGGCTGGGCAAGGACGACACCATCACCCCTGGTAGGGATCTCAGACTCGCCGAGGTCGTCATCCTCCATGAAGACGGTGTCGATCATGGGCGTCGACGGCACAGGGTCATCCAACGAAACCCGTGACAAGTCGAGATGCGGGAAGAGAGACTTCACCTGTTTAAGGCAGTCCTCAAACCCGTCACCATAGTACACGGCGCAGGAATCGATGAATGCCTGGGACGTCTTGAATTCCGCCACGGCGTCACTTTTTGCCATCTCCACCTGCCCTAAGAGAGATGTCAACTCCCTCTCAGCCGTCACCCTAGCTTCCCGTTCCTGCTCGGTCTGACGGGTTCCCTCCTCGAGTTTCTTTTTCAGCTCCTTGATCTCCCCATTTAGGGTGCGGGATGCGTCCTTGTACTGTTCTAGCCCGTCGGTCAGATTGGCAATGCGCTTCTTCTGACGGGCCAGAAGTTCCTTGTTCTTAGACCCCTTGACCTGAATGGCCTTCATGCGGACCACGGCCTGTGACACAGAATTCCCGTCAGCATAGAGATATAAAAAGATGACGGCACAAACAATAAAGAAGGCGCATACCCTAGCAAGATCAAAGAGGCCCGAGTCTCCCAGCTCCTGCACAGACTGATTGGCGCAGGAATCAGCCTCCTCCTTCCCAAGTATGGAGTCCAACTGCTCCAAGGCGTACCCCTTATGGGTAAGGATGCAGCGCCCCTCCTCTAGGATGACGGAACCTCGCGCCGACATCAATCCCTTGCCGACCCCATGCTTGGGTGACGGGGGCTTTGAGGAGTGGTCCCCAAGGGCGACCGTCACTTTCTTTGACGGGCGGTCTTCAGCCCCGTCACTTTTCCTTTTCGGCGCGCCCTTTGGAATGGACGCAGACACTCCCTCCTTGCCCTTTCCCTCCTCCTTCTTACGGGCGGCGGCAGCCCGGATTTGAGCCCTCAGCTTGGCTGATTCCATCTCTGCAAGACGAGGACACAATGTAAAAATGCCCAAGTGAGAGTGACGGAGGGGATGGGTCGGTCATACTTACGTTGACGGGACAAATTGTTCAAATGGCGTGCCTCTTCTGTTGGCTCGGGTCCCCCACAGTAGGCGTAGAGGGCGTCAGGCGTAATCAGGTCACGACACTTCCTCTCCTCTAAGGGAATCCCCGTCACCTTGAGAATGAAGGCTTTCTGCTCCCCTGTGATCGCCGGACGAGAGAAAGCTGAAAAAGAAAAGGAAAATGAGCGGGTTAGAACCTTGGCATAAGTAAACCTACATGCAAGGCTGACGGTGACGACCTGATTCCCTGACGTGAGCCCAGGTGTTGTCAAAGCCATGAGGAATTGACCCCCACTCTTCCTGACGGCATACCCAATTAGTCCCCTCTACAAAAAAGTACCTGCCCTTCCATTTCCTGTTGGAGTCGGGCATGTCTGACACTAACCTCAGCTCTTTCTTTCTCGCAGAAAAATGGTAAATCCCCTTAGACGAGGCAATTTGGTGTGGACGGTAACACCAAAAGAACTCGTCGAGGGTTAGCTGACGGTGCCCGCCACTTAGACTCCCCCACAGTATCTCGGAGCCAATGAACACCCTCCAGGCATTGGGGGCAATCTGGCTGACGGATATCCCGAGATAGTTTGCCAGCTGACGGTGGAGCGCCGTCAGAGGCAACCTCAATCCTGCCGCGAACATGGCGTCATACATGCCAACGTCCGCGGTCTTCCCGGAGTAACACCTCTCCTTCTCCAAGGGAAGACGGATCGGAATATCGTCCGGGATTTGGTAACGGGCCCGCAACAAGTTGAAAACCTTGTCCGTCATCGAAGGAAGAAAGTGATTAACCGTCCATTCTTTAGGAAGGATGAACGGAAGGTTATCCTCCGAGCCTCCCGACGTGCTCTCCGAGTTTTCATCTCCTGACGAGCCCTTATCACTCCCACTCTCCCTTGCGTCGTTATCTCCGCCTTTCCTTATTACTCCGTCGCCACCCCCTCCCTCCTTGTCGCACGACTGAATCAACGATTCATCCTCTGACGACATGGAAGAGTCATCTCCTGACTCGTGGCCCGGCTGATAAACCTCGTCGTAGCCCGCCCCGTCGCGGACTGACGACTGTTCGCTCGACGTCTCCTCAGGCATCTTACTACCTACAAGCGACGGGGTTGATCTAAGAGCCTGAGTGACGGCCTTCCCAAAAGCCTAAAAGCCCGGTATGTAGCTAGATCGAAGGAATTAAAAAGAAAAAAGAGAGAATGGGGGGAGTAACTCACCAAGTAACGGAGGAAGTGCGAGGGAAGCTGACGGTATCAGACAGCAAGTGAGAACCAGAAAGCAATTATAATCTTCTTGAGGTGACGGTTTCTCTCTGACTAGCGAAATTAGAATAAAAGAAGAGAAATGAGGGAAAACGGAGATGTATATATATAGGAGGCTTGGAGCGCGGAAGACGAAGCAACCTTCCCGTCCAGCTGCCTTCCAGTCTTCCTAGGACACGTGTTCCGACACTAGGCCTGCTCGAGATGACTAGCCATTAATGCCTTGTCCGCCACACACTGTACTCCCCAATCCGTCAGGCTTGACCGACGGGATTAAGGAGTAGGGGGCAACTGATGGGGAAAATACCACTTGAAGGTGCCGTCGCCCTTGAAGGTGCCGTCGCCCCTCGAGTGGATGACGGCACGGTAGGGGTGACGGCACTGCTCCATTCATCATACCCGACGGCGTCACCCATGCGCTGACGAGGTGAACGAGTGACGGGAGAACGCTAAAAGGACTGACATGCCTTGTCGAGCATGCCACCACACGGATAGATATCTTGCACCCCACGCTAAAGGGAATGGCTCCGGTGAGGAAAGGATTCCGTAAAGAACACGCTTTAGGGAATGGCCCCGATCAGAGGTTATCTCCTCCGACACGCCAAAGTCCCAGCTCTACACCACTATAAATACCCTCGGCCCTCATGAAAAAGGTACGCATGTTTCTACCCCGACTCTAGCACTCTAGTGTTGTGAGCAATACTAACTTGACCGTCGGAGGGTTGTTGGCCGGTACCACACCGGTACTTCCCTTTGAGGTTCTTTCTACCCGTGCAGGTCTACTTGAAACGCGCGAAGACCCTGCGACTCACTGAGGGTGATTTTCGGCATCATCAATAGTAATCAATTTGTTATTTATCACATCATTTGAATCACCATTCCACATGAAATATAATTCCACATAGCAAAAATTAAGTCAAAATTTTACCTGAGGCTGAGAGTAAAAGACAGAGAAACCGAAAGATAGAGTGGCCGAGAGACAGAGCAGCCAAGAGACAAAGCAGCCGAGACTTGAGAGACAGAGTGGCCGAGAGAGTGAGAGACACAGAGCAGCTGAGACTGAGAGAGAGCGTGAGAGAGAAAGAAAGAAAGAGGGTTGTGCAGGTAGTGTTAGGGTTAGAATTAGGATTTAGAAAAATTACCATCTTGCCTTTACAAAATGTCAAAATCACAAAAAAAAAAAAAAAGCTTTTCATGTTTCGACCCAGTATCCATTTACTGGTTGAAACAGTCAAATTTCGCCAGTACAGCTAGTATTTTTTCCGGTACGAAACAAGAGGTGTACCTGTACTAGTACACTAGTCGGTACGGTATATACCGGCTGTACTAGCCGGTACGGTACGAGATTAGCTTCCTTGGTTTACAATAGATTTTTCCCTAAATCTAAAATTACCTCTTGTAGTACTTACTTACATGATCACATGCACCTCCGAATTCACAGACTCTTCTATCTGAATTTGTTAAACACAAACATCCACGTTTGTGACCATAAACACTCACGTTGTGACTCTGAGATCTCACTCAAAACTTTAAATCATCAGCAATGTATGATCTTATTGCAGTAACTTTAGATCTATTGGTTCTAATAATGTGTAAATGGAATTTCGGTAGTGACTTTGAAAAGAGAATACACAATACCTTTTAGATCTCACAAGAGCACCTCTAAAGTCTCTTCAAAACGTGTCTTAGGATTTCCTTTAAATACGAGGAGAATTAGATCTGAAACTTTAATTACTTAATGGGCTTAACAGACTATTGGATCTTAATTAAATTAGCATAATTCGTCTTTCGATCGGTCGAGCCAAGCATGTTTTGAATTCTTAAACCTTTTTCTTGTATTCTAATTTGCAGCATCTTGAACATTGTCTAATATATCTTATAGACTCTAGAAATTTATATCTAGACATGTTTGTACTTACGGTTTGCTAATTGTTTTAAACTTTTAGAACCTAGCAATCCGCAATTATAGGAAGGAATCATGGAATTTATTACTTATCTATATATATATATATATATATATATAAAACCGAAGCTTCTGAAGCTCCTACAAATTTTCACGTCAGCACATTATTAAAAAAAAAACATAAAAAAAATGTAATAACAGTTTTCTAAAACCCGATGCTCTGCCCTTTCCCTTTCACGTTGCTTTGCCTCCGAATGCTTTGCCTTTCCCTTACACGATGCTCTGCCATCTCTTCCCAAAAAAACCCTTTCTCTTCCGATCTCCCTCTATAAAACAAGCCCACCGCAAACCAAAATAGTACATATGAGCACAAATCCAAACCAAAACCAAAATAATTCCCCATCTCCCTCTTCATCATCTTCCTCCTCATCCCATAAATTTCTTCAAACACAATACACACCCAACACAAACCAAACCTATAAACCACCAAAACCAAAATAATCTCATCTCTCTCTTCGTTATCTTCCTCTTCATTCCACAAATTTCTTATTTGTAAGGAAAAAAAAAAAAAGAAAAGAAAAGAGAAGAAGAAGACGACGTAGCCGGGGCTGCGCCAAGTTGAAGTAACAGGTTGCCAACATAAGTCGCCGGTCATGGTGTCACGCCTTCATCTTCTACTGCTGTTTCTTCTTCTTTTTTCTTCTTTTCCTCCTCTATCTTCTTCTCTTCCTCCTTCTCTTTCTTTTGTCCGTTTCTAGTCACTGCTGTAGTTTCTCTCTTTTTGTTTTTGTACTCTTTTTTTATGTTTACAAAGCCTCCATGTGACTTGGATTGGGAAAGTAGAAAGCTTTTAATTTTTGAATAAAAAATGGGCAAAATGTTTTAGCCATTAGCTTTTTTTTTTTTATTGCTTTGAGCCCAACGTGATGTGAAACGTGTAGTGATGATATTAATTGATTGACATGCAATAAATATCTTAAATACTTTTAATTCTTATATTATTACCTCATGGTAAGTATTTTTAAAAAATTTTTTTCCCTCTCTTTATGTGTGTTAAAAAATACTTAGTATTTAAAAAAAAAAATTCTTATATTATTATAATATAATTATCTATGTTTACTTATTTATTTTTAATATAAGTACTTTCAATTAATATTTTCCATTTAGTAATTGAATGTTTAGTATTGTCCATAGGATAGGGAATTTTGAGATTGTAATCCTAATGTGTAACATTCATTTTTTGTGATGAGAGTTAGATATCTATTAGTATTATGTAAGATATTTATTTGCTTCTTAAATATATCAAATATGACTCTCGCTTTCATAGAATGTAAGGTATCATATTCGCAATACTTCATGTAAGACTTTCTTTATTTATGAAAAAATTTCAAATCCATTCCATGGGTTTGTCTTAGGTTTTAAGGCTGTTTAGCATTGTCATAAGTGATAGCTTAACAGCTTTCCCGTGCATCATACAGGTTAGCGACTAGTTTATTTTAATATTGCTTGCATGTTTCCTCCGCAGCTCTAGAGCATAAAACGACACCACAACAGGTTGTTTACGAGAATTTTCAATTTTCAAACCAGTGAGGACTGAGGAGGGACCCTCTCGATTTTGTATATTTTGTACCCAGCGTATATGCCGGGTCATCAAGTGGAAAGTCTTGACAATTTGAATTAAAAAAAAAAAGAAAAAGGGGGAATTATTGCTCAGGCTTTATTATCCGATAAAAAACGAACTAAAAAACAAAGGGATAAAAAATTGTACTGTAGTACAGTCTATGGCACTCTCTTCTATATTGCCTCTCACTCGCTTCGCTCATCATTATTCTTTCACACTCATTTCCAACGCCAAGTCAATTCACATCGCTCGAACTCGAACGCTCGTCTCTGCTTTCTCCACTCCAACAATGTCCTCTTCTCCTGAAGTTTCCAAAACCGCCGCTCCTTATGGGTCGTGGAAGTCGCCGATCACATCCGACGTCGTTTCCGGCTCCTCCAAACGGCTCGGCGGCACCGCCGTTGACTCCCTCGGCCGCCTCATCTGGCTCGAGTCTCGCCCCACCGAATCAGGGTCCGTACACTAAGCGTGTCGTTATTTATTGTTGTTGCGATCGATGGTAATTAATGTGTTTGTGTTATTGTGTAACTCAGGCGATCGGTTCTTGCGAGGGAGGCGGAGAAAGCTGGGGAAGAACCGGTGGATATAACGCCGAAGGAGTTTGGAGTTCGGACTTTGGCTCAGGAATATGGCGGTGGCGCTTTCCGTGTTTTTGGCGATACTGTCGTTTTCTCGAACTACAAGGACCAAAGGCTCTACAAGCAGTCTTTGGATTCTAAAGGTAGCTTATTTAGCTAAGCTTATACTGTTTCTTATTTCGCTTTCCGACGTTGTGAGAGGAAAGACGCATATATCGGATGCGCGCATGAGCGAGCTACCTTCTTCTCTTTTGTTTTGTCATTTGTGATTGCGAGAGTGCTAAACAATTGCTTCGTGATGCAAATAAATAATGTTTTAACTCCAATTAGGCTAGTCTAGTTTTGATATAAGTATTTGGTGGCAAGCAGATTCTTCTCCTGTACCAGTACCACTTACCCCGGACTATGGCGAACCAGTAGTAAGCTATGCAGATGGAGTCTTTGATGCACGCTTTAATCGTTATGTCACTGTACAGGAAGGTATATTAAATATATTTGATGTGCTGTTGGTCTTGTCTTGTATACTGTTACTACTGTTGGTCTATTTCATCAATGTGTGCTCATTATTAGTATTACTTGGCAGATCGTCGTGAAAGTAAATTGAATCCGCCAACGACAATTGTAGCAATAGGGTTTGGCAACAAGGATATTCAGGGTAAGAATTAGTAAGCAAATTAAATGATGGTTTATGTGTGGGTGTGGGTGTGCGCGCATTTTGAATCTGCAGATTATTATGTGCTTTGCTATTGCGTCTTCAAGGGGTTTGAAAGCTGCTTTTAGGTTTACAGATTGTCATTCATTTGGTCTTTCATTTATCTATTGTTGTCAATATTTGATGTTCATTTTCTCCTGCTTGGATCATAATATATGCAGAGCCGGAAGTATTAATTGGTGGAAATGACTTCTACGCTTTCCCACGTTTGGACTCGAAGGGTGAAAAAATAGCATGGATTGAATGGAGTCACCCTAACATGCCATGGGATAAAACAGAACTCTGGGTTGGATATATTTCTGAAACTGGGTAAGCAGAGCTGAATTCCTTTCATGAGTTGATAGCTCGCTCATGTTTATGTATCTATTTCTTCCCAAGAAGTATCTTATTAGGTATCAAATATCTCAGATGGCTTACTGTCATCTGCTGCCAGGGGAGCAGGGAGATTGGTGCTGCCCTGTTGTGGCTTGACTTCCGCATGTTTGTTGTCATGCACAAGTCATGAGATCTGTTAAGGCAAAAATAAATGTCATCAACTGACATTATTGAATATTGATAAACTATCATCACTTGTCCCAAAAATTTAAGCTAATGGGAAAGGGCGAATTTAATCACATAACCATTATTCTAACTCTTCGCCTTATGTGCGGGCCTAGACTCCTACCTCAATAAGTAGGGTCAAACTCGTGAAATTTTTAACTTTTAAATGTGAGGTTGGGTGGAGATAGGATTTGAACTCTGGACTATTTGCTTTGATACTATGATAAACTATCACTTGTCCCAGCTTATCAAAATAATAACTACCACTTGCCCAAAAAGATTTACCTAATAGAAAATGATGAATTTAATCACTTGAGTAATTCTAACAAATATCATCAGAAGTGGTTTCAACTTCCTATTATAGAATGATTATGTTTATGCATTTTAATCCTTTTGTTTGTAGAAGTGAATTAGAGACTATGGTTAGTGTCAAACCTTCGTGTATGTAATTAAACCTTTGTGTGTGTGTATATAGCCAAGCACCTTCATTTTCCCCCAGCTATGTATTGGCATGCTAGACCCTGTTTTTTGTACATGTTAGTTGGTTAGTCCCTTCTGCTGTAATTCTCATTCCTACACACTCTTCCTACTCATTAGTTACTTGGTTTTCACGACACCACAATCTGTTATTTCTGAAGCTTTTTTTTTTCCTGATAAGATTAACATAAATGTTATTAACATTGGTCAGCAGCGTTAATTTTCCTTATATTGTCATGTAGAGAGGTCTACAAACGCATCTGTGTTGCTGGCTCTGATTCTACGCTTGTGGAGTCTCCAACTGAACCTAAGTGGTCCCCTGATGGTATTTTGTTAATCTTCTTGGGTTGATGATCAAACTTAAATACAAAACTTCATGGTGAAGTTATTAAATGTTTAACAAATGAACTCCTCAAATTTTCTACTAATAGGGGAAGGTTGTACTTGCCTTATCTTTTCTTGCCAAAAAAAATTACATTTTTGGTCTGAAAATTGAGGTCGGATCAGTAGCCTTTGGAAGTTATCCCCTACAATCCATTTGAGGAATTGTGTGGATTTGGATAATGCGTGATGTGGAAGTGTAGGTCAATATGGAGCGTAATTGCATGGATGGACAATATTCATCAAAATTCAAATTTGGATTGCCGTTGATAAGCTCACAATCCTTGTCATCAATCCTATGACATCATTGCATCAATATTTAATTTCTCATTCTATGACAAATTCTTAGCTCTTACTTTGTTCTATGGAATTCCTTTTGGATGTTTTTCTCTTATTCTTCCATTTACTAGGGCATAGCACCCCCCCTTCCCCCCACCCCCCCCCTTTTTTTCTTATTTTTTCAATGAATTACTTATAAAAAAAATTGGGCCATGGAATTCCCTTAAGCTCGTCTTCTGCTCCTTTGGATTCTAGTATGATAGGCTAATTCATTATTTTTCTTAAGTCTCGGGTAGGTTTTTCAGAAAATGATGATTCATAATTACATGCTCAATGGTTGCTATGAAATATGTTCTAATGTAACTATTTTCTGTAGAAGTTCTAAACTTTTTGTTGCATCATTTCTTAAAATAATATATTTCATTTGAATTTGTGCAGGTGAACTATTTTTTATTACTGATAGAAAAAATGGGTTTTGGAATATCTACAAATGGGTAAACTATTCACGTTAATTAGTAATGAGGTTACCTAATTCATGTGTTGTTCCATTATCCAGTAAATATTTTAAGGTCATATCTTCTTCATGTACACAGAATGCTGATATTCCAGTTTGTTATGCTTGGCAAAATAGTTTGTAGTTTTGGCATTATCTTTGGGTTTTATAATTTAACAACTCCATTGTTCTTTATCATTTGAAAGTTTAGGGAACTTCTTTGATTATTAGAATTTATTGGCTTGACCGCATTATATGTTGTTAATTGTGTCAAAGGATTGCCGCTTGCTGTCAGTTCATGTCAAATTTACATAAGACAATGTTGCTTAGAAACTGCTTTTTTCAAAATTTCAATACCATGGAGTTGTATTTTATGTTAGTTGTATCATGAAAACTGAGTTTCCCAGATGTAAAGGCAACATAAACTCATATAGTATTATTAGGTAGATAATTAAATAAGGGTATCCGAAATTGTTGTTAGATTTTATTTTCCTGGTATTGTGCACTACTGAAGTTGAAATATCAAATGGTTCGACAATGTATAGTTTCCTATAAATTTATTGGGCTATTGTTCGTTGTTGATTGGAATTAACTCTCATTCTATTTATGCATTGGATTTCTGAAATCTAAGACTTTGAATCTGCTTGCACAGTCTCCACTATTTCAGAAACTAATTAGTTGAAACTTGAGGGCCTCCTCATTGTAGCAAGTTTTTTCTTTCAACTTGCAACTTCCAATCCAGCAGTCCCATCAGCGGAACTCACATGATGGGCTTGATAGTACTGCCAAATTATCTGGGAAAAGAAAAGAAAAAAAAAAAAAAAAGAGTTGGTACAGCCAAATCACACACTGAAAACATTGAGAAGATAAAACTTGCATATGTTTATGGTGTGACCAGAAAATACTTAGGCAATGAGTATGCATTTATGAGCTTTCCTGGCAAAGCAAAGTCTGGTGATTTTTGCATCTCATTCATAATGAATATTGTAACATAATAGATGCTTTTAATTCCCTTCTGTATTCACATGAGAGACTCTTGTAATTTATATATGTCTGGAATCTCTTAGACATAGTGTTTCCTCATGCACCATTGGCATTGCTTGAACTTGTTTTTTGGTCACGCTTAACTTATTTGGTGTCATGTGGAATTGGTTACATGTGGAATTGATTACTTGTATTTTTTCCTGGGTGGCAGATTGAGTCTGAGAATGAGGTAGTAGCTGTTTATACCATGGATGCTGAATTTTCTGGACCTTTATGGGTATTTGGCTTGAATTCTTATGAATTCATTCAGAGCAATGAAAAGAAAAATTTAATTGCTTGTAGTTACAGGTATACCTGACGAAGCTCCTAGTTCATTGTTGTATGGATTTATCTTACTTTTGCTTGTGATTTGTGATAATTCTATTTGTTTTTGTTTTTGTAATATAAAAATTGTACATGCAGGCAGAATGGGAGGTCATATCTTGGAATTCTTGATTATGTTCAAGGCTTGTTATCTCTGCTTGATATTCCTTTCACAGATATAGATAATATTGTACTTCCCAAATCCTTATCCTCATTTTGATGCTGTGCTTGTTAAGAAGGTGTCTTGATGATGGTTGTGAGATGTGCCTATTTGTGTATGCAGACTTCAGGAAATCATTGCCTGTATGTGGAGGGAGCATCTGCTGTAAATCCATCATCAGTAGCAAAAGTACTGTCTCCTTTTACCACCCTTGTATTGCAGTTTCTGCTATTTAAGATCAACAAATACAGGCAAAGGCTATTGTTAAGAGATTCAAATAATTTATTTTTGTTTCATGTCTTCTAACGTGCACTTTTTATCTTTCAGGTGATTCTAGATGAACATAAATCTAGGGCAGTTGAATTTGAGATTATTTGGAGTTCTTCACCTGATAGTTTAAAATACAAGTCCTACTTTAGCTTGCCTGAGTTAATTGAATTCCCAACTGAAGTGCCTGGTCAAAATGCCTATGCATTCTTTTATCCACCAACGAATCCCGTGTACCAAGGCAGTCAGGGAGAAAAGCCCCCGTTGTTATTGAAAAGCCATGGTAAGTTATGGTTAATCTTTTATGAGCAGGATTGGCTAGTTATTAATGATTTCTGATTTTCCACTCAACAGAAGCATGTAAAATATGGGGCCATTTCCCTCGCTACAAAAATCTACACTTCCTAATGCAGTTAACACGAAGAAAATTTTATTTTAATTTAGTTTTATTTAATTTTATAAGTGAATTGGATTTTTTATTATTAATCCATGGATTTTATTTTAAGTCTTATTAGTTAATTAGGTCATTAATTGGGCTTTGAGTTAACGTTATTTTTGTAATTTAATAATTGGCCTTTGACCCATGTCAATTTGGTTAGGATTTAGCATAGTAGTTTATATAGACGTGCTATTGTATTCCTATGGAGACAAGTTTATGATGAATGAAATTTCTTTTGGAATTTTTTCAATGCCTTAGTGTCGATACCTTGGGTGCTGACTCTAGGCAACCCTAAGTGCTGATTCCTAGGTCCTATTTTTTATTTTTCTGTTCTTGTTGATTCTCAATCCACTTTGAGAATTTGTGCTGCATCACTTCCAATTTATAATGCCTTCTAGGCATGCTAATCCCAGATAGCTGATCCTTTTATTTGGAACTAGTACACACACACACACACACACATATTTATACAATATTCAATCAGATCCAGGTTGTTTATTTTTATTTCAGGGGTAGTACTTGTATTGTAATTTTGTAAATGAAGATAAAACAGCTTGAGAGAGTATGAAGTAGGCCATCTGATGAAAACTGTTTCAAGACATACACATGTTTCAAAGCTTTGTATTTGGAGTTGCATACATAGAGACATGTTTACAATAGTTATTAATCTGGATCTTGTCTTTGTAAGACTCTTGATGTAGTGATTTGTTGTTAGTAAAATTTCATATGATTATATTGCTTTTGGCTTCTGTAATTAAATGTGTGTGTAACTGAACTTAAATAGATTCTTTCAGTTGTATCAGTAACAATAAAGTAGTAGAAAATTCTTGAGAAGGGGCTCTTGAAATTTCATCAATCAGGTTTTGTAATAGCATAAATGTCATATGAAATATTGCAGGAGGCCCCACAGCTGAAACGCGTGGAATGTTAAATCTGAGTATTCAGTACTGGACTAGTCGAGGTTGGGCATTTGTTGATGTCAATTATGGTGGAAGCACTGGTTTGTCCTTAATCTATCATAATTAAACTTTGAATTCCAGATTTAGATTATCTCACTGCCAATCATTGACGGAATTTGTTATACACATTCTAATTCATTAATTTTAACTTTAGGTTGAGACAATCCTGCTAAATCTTTCAATTTTTGCTGTTTAACAAATATGCTTAGGCTTTGTTGCAATCAGTTTCACCTATTGAAGCAATGCATTTTAATTTATATCTGTTCATTTTATTGATGCATGGACATTGTTTTGAAGGCTACGGCAGAGACTATCGAGATCGGCTTTTGGGGCGCTGGGGAATTGTTGATGTCAATGACTGTTGTAGTTGTGCTAAATTTTTGGTAATTGCGTTCTTTACATTAATTTCCTTCCCAGATTGTCATTGATCTATACCCTCTTAATTCATGATAATATACCTATTTTATTTAGGTGGACTCAGGAAAGGTAGATGGGGAACGACTATGTATCACTGGGGGTTCTGCTGGTGGATATACAACCTTAGCTGCTCTTGCTTTTAAAGAAACGTTTAAGGCAGGAGCTTCCTTGTATGGTGTAAGTTTTACATTGGTGAATTGTGATATGGTTTCTAATATAGTTTTTGAAAGCAGCCATTAGCAGGATTTTGCTAATTGTTCATACTTAATACAGCTCTTGATTCAACTCTTTGGTTTAGTTAGTGATGCATTGCTATAAGTTTCTACTGAAGGATGTCCATATTATGTTTCTTATTTCTTAAGAGTAACAGAATGCACTTCTGTTCAAGATGTGCTTTGAGGGTGTATGGTAAATAAATAGTGTTTCTGTGCAAGGAAATGACTTTGTTGCCTAGTGGGGGGGGGGGGGGGGGGGTGGGGGGGTGTTTGTAGCTGTATCTGTGTCCCCATTCAATCAAATATAAAGTGTAACAAGATTTGTTTTCTTACTTTATGCTATAAATGTCTGATTAAGGAGCTGCATGGTTCTTCGTGGGTTTTTGGTTTATATTCTTCTCAGAAGGAAGGCATTTAGATGGAGGTAGAAAACCTCATGTAGCCTTGCTCAAGGATCGGGAATTCCTCAATTTTAGTCATTTCAAGAACAATTATCTACCAATAAAATAAGTTTCCAGAATATCTGTATATGAAATGAACCTCATATCTGAAATGTTTATTTTTCCCAAGTACCTGAACTGTTGCTATCCGACTAATGTATGCATTCAGCCCTTAAATTTTGGGTTTGTTTTCATTTTGATCTTTTACGTTTTAAATTTTTTGATTTTGGCTCTTCATGTTTCATTTTGTTTTCATATTGGCCCTACTATTCATTTTTATTAGTAATTTGACTGTCAATAATATGTTTTTTTACCTACAACAATGAAAACGGTCAGATTACCAACAAAAATGGACTACGGGGCTAATATGAAAATGGAATCAAACATGAAGGGTCTGAATGAAAATTTTGAAACTTTAAAAGCCAAAATGAAAACAACCTCAAATTTAAGGGCCAAAAGTGTATTTTGGTTGCTGCTATCTTTTGGAAACCAAGTCCTACCTAGTACCGCACCTGTAGACCATAAATAAACTGCAACATTATTTCTTTCCCGTGCATATAATAATTCATTTTTCATATCCTTCTGTTCTTTTCTTTTCTCAATAATCTATAGTACTCATCTACACCATTTGAAGCAATATCTTGCACTTTATAAAAGTGGTTTGGTGGAGCTAATTAATTTCTGGTCTGCTTCTAGTTAAATCTTCATTGACTGTGCCAGTGGTGTTTGGACTAAATTGCATCTCCTGCCTACTTATCAAGAGTAAGGGGTGGTTTCACGGGTTTAATATTGTGCGAGTGTGTGAGTTGTATATACCTGATATACAGACACACTCCCACACACTTTACTGTCCAATCAGTCTCCACTGGAAAAAATTAGTGATATCAATCTGAATATAACTTTAGAGCCTCTATTGACTGTTCTAATGAGAGCATCAAACCCTCTGTTGAAGGGTGGCATGTGATGTTGAACCAAAGAAAGTTGGCTTCAACATTTCAACTTGCATGACTTGTCTTCCCAACTGCTAATAGAAAGCAGTCTTGGGTTCATGCACATTCATAAGTTGGGGTGGTAGTTATGTTACTATCTGCAATTTATCAGTTAAGGGTAAGATTTTTGTTTTTGATTGGTTGTAAAGGTAAGAAATTTGAAATATTCAAATCTATGTAGTGCTTTAATAATTTGTTTAGAATTTCTTTGGTTCTTCTGTGAATGTAATATTATTATTTATTGTTTTGGGTCCAATGAGTTCTTTTTTTTTTTTTTTTTTTTTTGAATTTTAAGATAAGGAAATTGGTTTATAAGGCGATATTAAAAATATGAAATCGCTCTGCAGAAATAGAAAATTGACAGGTTTTTAATGTCATCTTGCTCTATGAACAGGTAGCCGACTTAGGCTTGTTGAGAGCAGAAACTCACAAGTTTGAATCTCATTATATTGATAATCTTGTTGGTAAGTTAAAAAATGACATTTGACACCTTTAAATCTTGTTATATTGATAATCTTGTTGGTAAGTTAAAAGATGATTTTAGAAACTTTATTATATTCATTCATTCATTTTATTTTATTTTTGATAGGTAGATATTCATTCATTCATTCATTTTGTTTATGTCATTTATGTTTAAGCAGTTAACTGATTGCAGGAAATGAAAAGGATTACTTTGAGAGGTCTCCGATCAATTTTGTTGATAAGTTTTCCTGCCCTATAATTTTATTCCAAGGATTGGAGGACAAGGTAAACAGATTCCCCTTTGCTTTTTCATTGTCTTAAATCTTTTCTGTCCGTAAGAATAACAAAACATTGGATATACAAGTACAGTATTCTGGAGTACTCTTGATTAAATATGGTAGTTCTGATTATAATTAGCCTTCAAGGTTGAGTTTTGAAAATCTCTTTTAATTTTGCAGGTTGTACCTCCTGATCAAGCTCGTAAGATTTACCAGGCATTGAAAGAAAAAGGTCTACCAGTTGCCCTTGTAGAGTATGAAGGAGAACAACATGGTTTCCGCAAGGTATTAAAAATTATTACAAGTTTATCTAACAACAAATTTGTATGATAGGCAAACAGTAAGCTTGATCTAGTATTGTATGCAGGCTGAGAACATTAAGTTCACACTAGAACAACAAATGGTTTTCTTTGCACGACTGGTTGGACACTTTGATGTTGCAGACGAGATTAATCCGATCAAAGTTGACAACTTTGACTGAGCTCTTAGTGAAAAGGTACTTTATTCTGGAATATTTGGCATTTGCTTTTTATGTCATAAGCTTACTGGCCAAGCGTTTGTAGTGCCATCTGACAAGAGCAATCAATTTGTTGGTTTCAATAAAAGCTTCTGGATCTGCTATAAGTTTGGGTGATCGTGAGGTAGCCACATGCACATGCAATACCTTTATCTTGATATATAGTACTGAAAACTTAAAGAAATCTGCTTTAGACATGTTGTCTTTTAATTTTGAATGAGCAGATAGAGATTATTGTTCCTGGTGAATTATATGGCATATTTACTTGAATGCCTAATACATAGTTGGATTGTACTTTGATATGATGTTGAATTATTCAGTAAATTACTTTCCATTAGAATAGACAGATCAGAGTCCAATTGCTAGAAGTGCAATTCTACAGAGCCTTATAATTGCCTTGCAGATTGTCTAGGATATTTTAGGTCATGCGGATTGATTACATATGTACATTGTTGTAAAGTTCAAAGCAAGCATTTAAAAACCTTTATTTCTAAATTTGGCATGATATGGGGCTTTCATTAAGTGCTTCTCCCCCCTCTCTCCCCCACCCCCCCCAAAGAAAAAAAAAAAAAAAATCCATGCTGGTAATGAAACTGCCAGATCTGGATGAATCTCTCTCTTTGGGATATTTGGTGTTGTTCGATAGTACAAGATGAGGATAGCTTTCCTCTAGTTGTGAAATTTCGTAACCTTGATTGTACATGATGAGGATAGCTTCTCTCTAGTTGTGAAATTTCCCAACCTTAATTGTTGCAACTCCTGGTGGATTTTGTTTTGTATGTTTTCTGACTGGAGCAGAATGGTGCTTATGCTTCTGCATTTTTTATTTTATTTTTTTTGAGTATGTATGATGTTTCGTTTTGAGGTAGTTGAGGTCGCCTTAAACACTATTTGAATTTTAGCTTCCATTACTATTTAAGCGAGTTAAGTGCCCATTAGTATGGCTTATTTTTCAGATTTCTGAAAGTGAGCTGTTTGAAATATAGAGAAAGTGTGATTTTAAAAAGTTGTATTTTGAAAAAGTGCTGTTGAAACCATCCTCCCTATGGGCACTATGGGGATTTAGGCTGCTCATGCATTTGTAGCTCTACAGTCATTGATTGTATTATAAGACCAAACGTTTACATAGCAAGTTTTAACGCTGTTAAACACTCATCTTATTTGTTAGGGTGGGAAGAAGGGGGTGTGGAAGGAATTGCAAAATTTATTAACAATGCCGGTGTCAAATTGGGTGGCTGAATCAGCCTTCCTACTTCTAGAAGTTGACCATGCTTCTGGTGAATCAATTATTTTTTTCTAAGTTCTAACATGACATCCTATAAAAGATTCAAAGGTATAACAATAAATTTTATTTCTAAGATTTCATCTCTATCTAATATCTGGTGCTTCCCTTCTGAACCATAAAATAGCTCCAAAAATTGTGACAAATGTAACGTAATGACATCTCTAACTATCTAGATGGTTGGAAGTAGTCTAAGCACGTATGAAGTTGATAAGATACAATATTAAAGTATTGTTTTTCCATTATAATTATAATAAAGTTTTCTATGATAGCACTGTCAATCTTATTCTAGTAGACAATTACTTCTTTAATGATAGTTTCACAGGTAAGTCATCAACTTTTGTCTTTTATGCACCTTTTATTCTTAGTTTATTATCATCTTTAGCAAATTGATAATAGTACCTTCTGGCCTAGGTGATGCCTATGTATCAGTAATGTGTCTTCATTCCTTCAGATTTAATGAAAACATTCGAGTTAAATAAATTATAGGGGTGATTGTAAACTTGACAGGCAGGAAATAGAAGGTTTGGTCACGTATGTTTCCGTTAATTGCTCTTGTAAATCTAATAATTTCATACTATTGGAGCAAAACAGAGTTGTCAGGTTCTTCGTTACCTGTATTAGTATACTGTATACCTATGGAATGACAATTCAGTCATGCTTGCAAGGAATTAGTATAAAGAATAAATATTGGTGAGCTTCACATTTTCATGAATGCAGTATGTTTTTGCACTGCACAATAGAATTATGAACCACACATTTAGTTCATTTGAGAATCTACAGTTGTGGGAACAAAAAACTATTTTTATACAACAAAAAATAGGGAAAAAAAATCTTAACAATCTGTCTAGATTCATGAACGTGCAAGTGTTCCAAAGCCATTTGCGAGTGCATGGATGGCGGGATTGAATGCCAGTCGCCCTAGAATCCCCTGTTTGTATGGCAAGAAAGTTTTCTTCTTCAAGTCCTCTGATGCTGCTTTGTTCGTGGTGTAATGCAACTCATGGGCTGAAACTGGTCCCCTTCTCTTGGAGCCGGTCA
Source organism: Lithocarpus polystachyus (assembly GCA_033629205.1). Taxonomy (NCBI): domain Eukaryota; kingdom Viridiplantae; phylum Streptophyta; class Magnoliopsida; order Fagales; family Fagaceae; genus Lithocarpus; species Lithocarpus polystachyus. The sequence continues at coordinate 6,337,403 of CM066163.1, read as the reverse complement.
CTGAACCAGAACTATCTGTGGACCGGAAGCTTGCCATCTTAGTATCTTCATGTCTCTTGTACAAAGTTGAGTACTTCCTGAATGGATCTTTGTCTGTTGCTCGCCCTTCAGATGCACTCCGAAACAACAGAAAGTCTTTTAGGCTCCATTTCTTAGAACTCTTTGAAGAGGAAGACGAAGAATAAGTAGCAGCAGAAATTGATGCCTTTGAATTCAATGAGGATTGTTTGGTGCTTTGTTGTGTCTTTTCTTCTTCTGCTGCTTCTTCTTCTTCTTCTTCCCATGGAACCTCAGCAACCCTGATAGGAGAGAGTGACCTAATTGCTTTGCGGCCTGAATTTGAGGATGACTTGGCTGGAGTTCTCTCTCGCCCTCTTTCTTGTCCCGCTTCCTTAGGTGTGTTTTCCATTGCCTTAGCAAACGGGTCAGTATCTTTCTTTCTTCTAGGTGAAAAGGCACCCAGAACCATCTTCCTCCCTTGTGATATTGGTGATCTAGGTGACCTCGGAGACAAAAGTGGGCTTTTCTGGTTTGTGTACTCATAAACTTTATTGCCAAGTTGAAGCCGAGGTGGAGGCTTCAAAGGCCGGATTTTGCCACCATCAAAGAGCACGTCAGCTGAGAGAGAAGCCTTCTCTAAGTCTTCACTAAAATCAAAAGCAAAATCATCCTCATCCTTGGTGCCACTACTCCCCTTAGGTAACTTAGGTGTACCAGGCTTTTCTTCCCAGTCGAAAGGAACCATGGAAGGCGCATTTCCTTTTCTTTCATAGCTTTCATTCATCCTTGAGAACTCATTGAGGTCCTGGTAAAACTCAGACAGACGTGTTGGACTTGATGGAGCACTGAAGTAGTACTCACCAATACGTCTAGGTGTAGAAGGAGCACTCAAGTGTCGCAAAGAAGGACGCGAATTGTTGAAGTCGAAATCCATACTTGATGCTGGTATCACCACCTCCATTTCTGTAAATTTTCCTATGTTTTTGGTAGAGAGGAAGAAGGTACAAGTTGCAAAGGATCTTTGCAGAGACAGGTGAATATATAAAGGAGGTGTAAGAAGGAGACAAGAAGGGGCAGATAGGTAGAGAGAGCTAGAGATTGTTGACCGTTAGAGTCATTGTGTAAGAGCCGCCTTTTAATACTTTTAGCAAAATAATTGTCACTTTCTCTGAGTAATACTATTCTTGTTCCACATGGGTATCCTAATTTTGCTGTACTATCCTACCAAATAAACAATCTTGGCAATAAGAAAGGACAATTTAGTGTCATGGGGACCCATTAACATACGAATTTTCAATGAAAATAGTGGGTAGACGTGGAGGGAAATTATGGATATACAGTTAAGAAAACGTAACGAATGCCATCATATTTTCCTTGAACCCCAATCAACGGAGTCTTTTGCATCACTTGATTCGTAATTTCTTTTATGTTGTGATGTGGGCAAATGAGCCGGCAAGCAAAATCTATGCGAGTACAATGAAATGCGAACAACGTTACGAGGATGTGTGGAGCTCTTGAAAGACATGGTAAACGTGTCGTGCAAAGCTTGTTGGTGATATGACGGAATGAGACTATTATAATAGTGAAACTCGTGGAAAGAACGGTTCATGAATGGAAAATAATAAAAAATATGTATAAGTTTCTTCGCAATTGTCAGTTGGTCTCCCATTACGTACTTGTAACTTATGAGCGTTTGTGTTACAAATGTTGAGAAAAATATCGAAAATTACCCCTAAAACCCCAACCAAGAGGTGAGGAGAAATAAAATTACAAAACAAATCCTATGTTTTTCTAAGAAATAGCATTGCAAATCCACCTCAAAGACCCTTAGAAAACACAGGATTTGTTTTGTAATTTTATTTCTATGTTTTCTAAGGATAAGATTAGACTTGGGAAAGAAAAGCTCAAAACACTAACACAGTTTCAGTTAGGGCTATTAGCAAACTGAGTGAAGTATTAAAAGTTTAAATTTGATCATGTAATTTTTTTTTCCCTTCGAACACTAGTTGAGTTTGAACACATTTTCAAACAAGATTACATGTTCAAATTTGGTTCATTTTCTTGTCGAATAAGTTCAAGCTTACTCATGAGTTACTTGATTAACTTATTATTTATTCATATATTAAAAATCATGACTAAAATTTCTTACCCTTCTATAAACTAATGAATTTTACTACGAATAAACTGTTTATATTACTAATAAACTATAAATACAAATTTTATATTATATGAATCTAGATACAAACGTACATAATCCATTCTTAAAACTAAATAGTATATTTTTGGACAAGTATACATATAAAAATATAATATTATATTTAGTTAAGTCTATATGTTCACAAGTTTTTTCATGAACATATTTGAAAACTTGGCTTGTTTAATAGTTGAGCTCAAACTTGTGCTTGAGCTTGACTTGTTTAATAGTAGAACTCAAACTTGTGCTTGAGTTTAGCTTATTTGCTAAACAAATGAACATGAACAAAGTTTTTTCTAAGTCAAGCTCGAGCTCAAGGTGTTTATAGACAACTTAGCTCAAGTCCTAAGCTCAATATCCAAGAGGAGGAGACTACTCAATACTTGTGATCTATGCCTAAGATCCATCATTTTAGTTCTAAAAGAGCTTAGATCCAAACTAGTCTGAGTTAGATCAGTGCCGGAAACTCCCTACAAGCACTTCAAAGGGCAGCCCAACTGCACCAATGGAGGATATAATTTTCGATAAAATTTATCAATACTATAATGTATGTTAAGATTTGATATAGTGATTTAAATTATTTTATTAATGCTTAAATGTGGTTAAATAGTAATTTAGAATATAACTAGGTTGATTGTATCCTAGCATCATAAAGTAAAAGGGTTGAATTTTGATGGATGTGGATTTGCCAAGTACGAGTGGAGGAGTTTGAAGTAAAGTTATAATTGGTTGGATGACATCTAACCCAAATTGCTTGTTTTATTTTTACCATATCAAAAACTACTTTATCTAATATACCATACCATTTTACAATACACCAAATATCTTAACTTTTATTTTACCATACAATATATTAAAATAATATATCTACACAATTAAATAATATAACCCAATACCCAAATAAAACCCAAAACTTAATAAAATATTATTTTAAAATAATACCATCTTGCTACGGTACCATCTTATTTATAAGATGGCACTGTAGCACAATTGTAAATATTTTTACAACTAGAATTTTGGATAATGCACACTTTTAAAGTTTGATGCTATAAATTTACAATTTGGGGTGTTTTACAACCCCCAATGCCAATGCTATTCATCAGCTAAAGTACAATTTTTATTGGTTGGATGACATCAATCCAAATTGCTCGTGCATAGTTGCATACTACTACAAATTATACCAATTTTTTATTTATTTCAAAATTGTTCTTTTTAGTATTTCATATCTATTGATACTTGATAGAGACATGTGCTTGAAATCACGATTGACTAATTCATTACTTCTTTTTTTATACTCTTGTCTTGTTGTTCAGCAAGATGGTTGGTTTAATTGTCAACAAAGCTCAATTTGGTGATACAATTAATCTGAGATTATTGGTCACAAACAAACAAAGGTTGGAGAACAAGTTGAGCCTCTTTATTTGATTATTTATAGGCAAACAACCAGATTTTCTACCTCCTAAAAAGGTCGTACTTTTCTGCCAACATTCTCTAATCAAGCACGTTTATTAATCAAAATTTTACATCATCATGGCCATTGGGTATCATATTTAACTAGAACTACTACTATATAACTATATTGTCCCTATTAGTGTGCTCCAATTTACAACTCACAATGGTTTGTGGCCTGAGTGATCGACACGATGTTTTACCAAAGAATAAAAATTAAAAAGACCATCTAGAAAGAACAAAATGACATTAATGGGTCTTTACGTACGTGATAGCTAAAATTAACAAATCTCTTTAATATTTGCTCATAAAAATCAGGAGTTCAAATAACTTGTTTGAATCAGTAATTAGTATACTTTAAGAGATTAGTCAAGTGATCTAAATATTAGCAATCTTCACCATGAAATAACAGCTTCCTCTATATTAAAAAAAAAAAAAAATTGAGAGAAGTTAATACTTTCTGAAAAATCTACTTCAAATCGAATATTTTTCTTAGATAGATAAATAGTGGGGTAAGAAGAGGTGGGGTTTGAACCACATACACTTATAATAAATACATACAATTGCTCCATAGCAATGTGGAATTAAACACCTGAGGTACTAAATTTTCTAAAAAAATTTAAAATTTAAAATTTAAAGCACTTTGTTTGTATGCTATATTTAAATAGAATTTATATATTTTTTAGCGTTCTTTAATTGGATTTGGACTCTTCGATTTTTACACTTAATAATTCATTTAACATAAAATTAAAAATTAAATAAAACATGTGGCGCAAAATTGAAAATCCAATTAAAATCTAATTGAATTTTCTTTTAATTTTACCTATTATTTTATATATATATATATATATATATATATATATATAGATGTGTGTGTGGTTGGAAAGCAAATATGCTTTCTTTGGCTGGTCGATCAGTTCTTATACAAGCCTCGTCAGCCACGATACCTGCTTATGTTATGCAGTGTACACAGCTTCCTGGGAAAATACTTGATGGCATTGATCGAGTTAATCGGAATTTCCTTTGGGGTTCTTCGGATACAGTCAGGAAGATGCATTGGATTGGGTGGAGAAAGGTGACCAAACCTAAAGAGGAAGGTGGTCTTGGTCTGCAAACAGCAAAAGGGCGGAATATTGCTCTGTTGGCCAAGCTGAATTGGAGGCTGGCCACAGAAAAAGAAGCGTTATGGGCTAAAGTATTAAGGCAGAAATACTGCAATCAGCAAAGGATGAATGCAGCCAATGCGGATAGGCTTCCATGCTCTCACGTTTGGGCTGCGGTAAAAAAAGGAAGAGAGGTGTTTAACAAAGGAAGCATGTGGACAGTCGGGAGGGAGAGTAATTTGAGCTTTTGGTCAGGGAATTGGACAAAAAAAGGGCCCCTTCGGCAGCAAATTCAGGGGCCTTTAACTCAAGAAGCATCTCAGTGGGCAGTGAAGGATATTATGGTAAATTCGGGTTGGGATTGGGAGCGTATTCCTTTTGATCTCCCTATGGACATCAAGTGGATGATTCAAGCTACTCCTATAGCTATGACAAGTAGAGGTAAGGACAGGTTAGTATGGATGGAGAATCCAAGGGGTGTTTTTGATCTCAAAAGTGCCTATTGTATTGTTGAAAACTCTGATCCTAGTTCTCCTTTTGCTGCGGGTTGGATTTGGAAAGCTAAAACCCTTCCAAAAATCAAGACCTTCCTTTGGAGGTGTGCCCATGAGAGTATTGGAGTTAAGGCTTGTCTGGTTAGTAGAGGATTGGGTGATGAAGAGAATTGTCCTATTTGCAGAGTGGAGTTGGAATCAATTATACATGCCCTTAGGGATTGTGGCTGGGCTAAGGCCGTGTGGAGGCAGCTGGGTGTTGATAACACTAACCAAGCCTTTTGGATGACAGATTTGCAAGAGTGGCTTATGTGGAATGGGAAGATGAACCGTAGCTTTCTCCCAGATCAGCCCCCATGGAAGATGATCTTTCCTTTTGCTATTTGGAATATATGGAAAAGCAGGAATAATGTTGTGTTTAATAGGAAGAATCCCAATCCAAGGCTGGCAGCAGACATCATTGCGCAAACCAGGGAGTTTATGTACTGTGTGTGCTCAAATAGAGGGCTAACCCGATACATTATGAAGGAAGTTAGGTGGGAAAAACTGCCAGAAGGTTGGAGCAAACTGAACACAGATGGCTCAGTATTGGGCAGCACGGGTCTAGTTGGATGTGGGGGTATTGTGAGGGATAGTCAAGGTGGTTGGATTGCTGGTTTTTCTAGACGTATTGGGTTATCTAATAGCTTTGTGGCTGAGTTGTGGGGCTTGCGAGATGGACTTATTCTGTGCTGCAATTTAAATATTACTTCCATTCTTGTTGAGCTGGATGCTAAAACTATTGTTGATATCTTTCAAAACTCAGACTATGAGAACAATGTAGTTTCCCCTATTTTGGATGACTGCAGACAGTTGATGTGCAGGTTTCAACGGATTCAATTCAAGCACTGCTTCCGCCAGGCTAACCGGTGTGCCGATAGGCTTGCTAGGATGGCTGCTGATAGGAATTTAGATTTTATTTCCTTCGAAAGTCCGCCTGTGGACTTAGCTAATGTGATGGAAGAAGACTTTCATGGCATGTATATGACCAGGCTTTGCCTGGAACATGATGTAGCTTTTTAGTTTCTTTTGCAATATATCGTCTCTGTTACCAAAAAAAAAAAAGATATTAAAATATATTGTCCCATCCTTTATTTCTGTTGAAAAATCAACTAGTTGGAATAATTTGGAACTTTTTGAAGGTCAAAAACTAAGTCAGACAATGATCTTGTCAAAGTATTAAAAGCAATATAAGGTTTTCCCGAGGTTAGGAACTATAATATCATTAATTTAAATGAGTAAATGCAATAATTTTCCATTACAAAAATGCATTAACGTCAAGGTAGCAAGCAGAACTGTAAAGGCTACTACTATTGTCCTTAAAAAATTTTTTTTGTTTATATTTATAACAAGACTTAATTTCATTTATTATCCTCAACTAAGATTGAGTATAACAAATAAGAAAGTTCTTTCAATCTCCAAAAATAATTCTTCCCATTTCACCCTAAAAGAGGTTAACTTGTGTAATTCATTTTTCATTTTAACTATATTCAACACCTATTGTACATTTCTTTCAATCTTAATATGTTGAATCATTTTTGGTGTTTTCAACGAAAACATCTAAGGTTTAAATTCTCCTTCTTCCAACTATTGAATTATATATATATATATATATATATATATATTGAATCCAAAGTTCTTTTCCTTTTTTTTTTTTTTTTTCGGTACAATTGTATTTTATATTAATTTTCAGCAAATACATAAGCTTTCAGAAAATACCAATTCAAAGTTCAAAAGCACATGCAGCATGAAATAGGTGTCTAACTCCAACTTTGATTCACACACTTATAAACCCACAACATAAGTAAAGGTCGTATGTAACACACCTATGGCCCATCTGTTTTTCTCATTGGTATGGGGTTCAATGCCTCCCTCATTGAACCCCAGCCCACAAAAAAAAAAAAAAACAAATGGTCAAAATACCAGCAATTTAATAGCTTTTCAATTGGGCATGTACTGTATAAAGTCCCTCTACAACTATTTTTTGGACACAGGCCACCACGGGCCACTGCTAGGCCCATCTTTTTTCTTCACTCAGCTAAATCACAAGCAAGAAGGTGAGTAACTTAGCTTAGTAATTGTGACCCTTGTAACTGGAAAAGTGCTTCATTATTTGGTCAAGTATGGCTGGTAGTAGATGACCCCATATCATAAAAAGATCAAAAGTAAGGACCAATCAACAAATTTTCTTGAACTTAGGAGAAATATTAGACCAAATTACTCTATTTTTTTGGGGTGAGGTAGATCCGTAGATACTTCAAAGTTGTCCAATTTTTGTAGCTGAATAATACTTATCATTAAAAAGAGAAAGGAAACTACAAAGCAGACCCATCAGTACAAATGTAACTATATAGCTTTGGTTTTGATTGCATAGTTCGATAGCTTCACTGATGTGCTCAAAAAATGGATGACTTCGTACAAATGTACATATGGGAATTAATTGATGGGGAATGGGACTGTGAGAGTACGAAGATATTTAATTACTCTGAGTTAATTAAGGAGACGCGTGAATATAATATAACATCTTTCTACAAAGTCGGCTTAGGAAAATTCCATTCACTTACACAATAAATGTTTACAATCCAAAATTATATCCATACCATTAAGGGGTTGGCAATGAGTCACGTTTATGCCCTTAACAAGAAGCTAAAAATGGCACCAAACTCTGTCATCATTGATTTAAGGATAAAGTTTGGTTACAAACTTGGTTGTAGCTAATGATTATAACTTCACTCAATATCTTTTTATTAGATGTGAATTTTGACAAATTTACCATTATATTACATGATTTTCTTACATTCTCCGTGCTTGCGAAATTTCTTGACAATCAAAGAGTATTAGCTATATTATTAATCTAATGTTTAAATTTCAAGTTTTTGTAATATAAAATTATATGTAAAACATAAGTTTATGAATTAAATAATAAATAACATTTGATCAATATAAAATTTAACATGCAAATTAGAAACATAAAAAAACATACAATTAAATGGTGAAAATTTTAAAATATGTGACCATATTAATTTTTAGTGGCAATTATAGTCATCACCACAACAAAATTTGTAATTTAAATGAGTTTTCCCAAAAAGATAAATGGGCCATCTTTGGACCACAAGCCAATAATTATAATATTTTCTATTAAGTAGGGAATTGCATCGGTGGCTTTCTTGTCCTTTTTTTTTTAGGTTCTAATTAGTAGAGTATGGAATGCCCAAATCCCAATTAATGTTCATCATTCATCAACGTGTCAGACAAAGTGATTGTCAGTTTACACCTATTCTTTAATGATATTTGCGTTGTTTAAATTGTCAATAAAGTTGGCATCTTTCAATTGTGTAGAAAGTGATAAAAAATCAATACTACTCAAGGGAGATCAAGAATGGATAATAACTTATGTGTTCATGTAGCCCCTTTTTATTAATGTGCTCACATGGTTTAGCATTTTTGGAAACTTATTTAATTTATTTGCTTAACAGTATTTAAATCCCATGTTATTTTCGAAAGTATTAGTGTTTATTTTTTGGTTTTATCTACTTTCGGAAGTAAACTGGCGGTTGAATTCAAGCAAATCCTTTTTTATTTTTTCAATTTAGTTGATATCCATAATTCTTAGGTTAAAAAAGAAAAGGATTCAACGATATAGTTTAAAACCCCATATGAAAGGAACTAAGGAAGGAAGTGTCAAAAATTGAATCAGGAACTTACTTTTTAATTTATTTGATTTTTGGTCTAAAACTAACTCTTCACAAATCACAGGTACACGCGGAACCCCTCAGTGGAAGAGATCATTCATCTCAATACTACTTACAATGAGACCATACACATTCTGTAGCTGTATATAACAAAATTGTACCCTGAAAGCCCTTACAACCCAAGCAATAAAGAATTTAATTGAAGCAAGAGTTTATTATGTGTATAACAGGTACCTAAAATTGAACTCATATGGCATAACTTGGACAAACTGTGTAAGAGGTTCTTTTTTACCACTCTCAAGGCACTTAATTGCTTCTTTGGCAAGTTCATTTGGTAACTGAAGGCAGATCCAATCAAGCAATGACTCCAAGTCCTTTGCAAAGTCAGGTAAATACCAATCCAACAACTTTGGGATTGCAAACTTTGTAGCTGAAACTCCAATTGCAGCCTGTAAGAACTCTTTTTTAGCCACTTCAAGTTCGTTCTCAACCTGAGATGCGGTGTACACTCTCACCTTCATATGGAGGAGTTCATAAATCAGTAATGGCATCATTGTATAGAACTCATTTAGGCACTAGCAACAGTGGGAATTGAAAGAGTCTTGATTTAGACATTGTTGGGTGCTAGGAACATATTAGAATTCTTGTATTAGTTGAGAAATTGTCACAATGAAGGTCAGGAAAGCAGTTACAAAATTTATTTTCACTACACACACACACACACACACACACACACACACATATATATATGGGTTTAAGATTGATAATTGAGGCAAAGCTAACTACTCATAAACTTACAGCAGGAGAGGACCAGCTTCCACAGGATAGCGCAAATGTCACCAACGGTTCAGATAACTCTAATCCAAATCTGCTTCTCAGTGTCTTCTCATCATTTTTTGCTCCCTTTGAAAATGTCTGGTGGGACTAAAACTCAGAAATTTGTTGAAAGAATTTTTATTTCAAGTTGGAATTCTTGTGATAGACTTGACATACTACTTACATATTTTGAGTGGTAAGGCAATCTCAGGATGAAATGTTCGACAGTAATTGCATTTAGCAAGTGTCCCCCCACATTTATTGTTGCCTGAGTAGCAAGCAATGGAACTGCATAAATAATTGGCTCTATCCATGTAATGTGATAAATTTTAAGTTTTGTTTGCAACTAACTGAATTCTAAATAGAGACATTCAAGTACTTGATTTAAATACTCTTTGGCTCAGGTGACAGTAGATTAAGTATATTGTTATTATAGCAAGAAGATAAGGAGTTTCTGGATAGTCTGTACCTTCTGCATTAAAGCAACAACCATCTCAGGACTTTCTGGTATGCCGTATTCTAGGAATGCCTGAAGCAATACAGTATAATTTAAGGCTCTTTGTTTTACACTTAACAAAGGTACAGAAAAATGCAAGTGTAGAACATAAACTATCACTAACTTAAAAAAAGAAAAAAAATTTCATTCATGTGGACCTTGATATGTATTCTCAACAGAACAGTTGACATAATGAAACAAGTATTCATGTAAAGGATTCACATACATTCATCATGCAGGAATTGTAAATGTTGATCCAGAATGCAAGCTTCTCCTGATGGGTATGGCTTTCTAAGTTGACAGAGGCAAGTTTCCCAAGAAGTAGTCTGAAGAAATCAGAAAATAAATTTAATGTGACTTCTAGCATACTGTAGATGTCATGAGTAAAATGAGAAACTGCCCTAGTTATATGAAACAGAAAATTTACTTTAATCTGCTGAGTAGAAACACAGAATTTGCTGTTCGGTTGAGATTGATTGAACCAGCTTCAATTTGACATAATTTCTTGTATGGACCAATGTCTCTCTTTCCAAATTCTGAACAAATACCATAAGGGTCCCAACAATTTGTTTCTTCACTGCTTTCTCGAGCTGCTAATGTTGAAAAGGAGGGTAAATTTTCTGCACTACTTCGATTTTTTGTAGAACTCAATCTTAGGAGAATGCTTGATAAGCACTTCACAATATTTTCAGAAATTCTGTTTGGGCTGTCATCTCCTGACAGTCTGAGTCTTCCATCAAGAGTTTCTGCTTCTAGACTTGCTTGGTCTTTTACTCTGCGTTCTAGCTGGACAATTGAAAATTGATATTCGTTTCATTGAATACAAATGAATAAATAAGTAAATATCACCTCCCCCCCCCCTTCCCCCAATCAAAAAAAGACCAAGTGAAATTAGTGAGATTAGTACATACTTGTAAATTCTGAGGATTTAACCGCTTCTCTGCTGATATATGGCTTGTGATAGGTCTCTTAACTGGAGTTTTAATTGTTTGAGATTTATGCATTGAGGATCCCTTTTGGTTCCTTGTTGAATTAGTACATGGTTGGTCCTCTTTTCCCCGACCATCATCTGGGATGAAAGAAGTGGACAAGGCTTCAAATCCTATTTCCAGACACATGCATGTTCTTAATATATATGCTTTTATACATTGAGTTAAGCAGAAAGCTTACCAGAAAGAGACGGTTTATGCCTCCTTAGGGAGGCAGCAGAATCACCCACATTTTGAGTTGAGAACTTGCCTTGCTCCGATTTGTGATTCTTAGACGGGTATGGGGCATATGAATCAGCTGAATTCTCTACACTTCTTTTTGTGGATGAAATGTGGACAGCTTCCTGATACAGGTCCTGTCTAAAATGCACAACTTGTTCTTCAAGCCGAACCACTTCCTCTTCCAAGACAGCCACCTCAGCCAGAAGCTCCAATGTCTATACAAGCGAAAATCCATATTAAAGAATACAATTCCTCGTTGAAAAAAATGAACATACTCAGACAAACTATTTGCTTTCTCTGTTCTCTACCTTAAAATCTATCAATTCAATTCACTCATCTCTCTCACTACCTTCTTGAACTATGATTATTGCCACTATAAGCTTAGAATCTAACCATTGATGAACTAGTTCACTTGAATTGAACTCTTTGTTAATAAACATAAATAAGGAAAATCTGTTCAAACATAAAACAGAAATGGAATTATGAGTCCAAGCAGATTGTGAATTTCTAACATTGATGAACTAGTTCACTTGAATTGAACTCGTTGTTAAGAAACATAAATAAGGAAAATTTGTTAAAACATAAAACAGAAAAGAAATTATGAGTCCAAGAAGACTGTGAATTACTAACATTAGCAGGGAGATATGGGGGAAGACGAGGTAGAGCTCCCAAAGGTCTGTTGAAAGCCCTCTCCAAAGCTCTGTGAACATTCTCTTCGTGCCTAAGCTTCTTCTTAAGCTTATCAACCTGAAAGTCAAAGTTTCAGACTGAGCTGTCAAAAACAGAGGAAAATAAATGAATTCCAAACAAATTAACAAAAATAAGAAAAGGGTCTATGAGAAATTGTATTTATACATCTTGCTGCAAAGCAATTTTTCTTTCCTCGCTGGAAGTCCGTCGACTCCGGGTAGCTTTTGCAGCATCATTTTGCTTTCTCCCCTGCATATCCAGCTTCTCCTTTAAGACAACAACAACACAATCAGCTTCAACAAGAAAAACAATGCAACAGGCCGAATTACATGTATGCATAAAGTTGTTCTTTTTAAAACAGAAAGCATATATGGAAATCTAGTGAAAGGAATAAACTCTTTTTATTGGGAAAGTTCTGTGAGGACATGAATTCAATTGCCCAGATATAAAACCATGAAAAAGACACCTTTCTCAGATTCTCATCAAAAAGATTTTACTTTAGCAAAATTTCTGGAGATTTTGAGTTTCAACTGAAGCATATTTTCAGGTGAAAACAGTAACCCCCACCACATGTGAATAAATTACACACTTCACGGATTGAAGTTGCAACATCTACAGTAGAAAACCGTTTTTCAAAAAAACGTATAATAATAATAATAATATAAAATTTACTTCAAAACATTCAAGGATTACTTTTTCTTGTTTCATAGGAGCTTTCATAGACTGAAGCGAAGTTCTGACTCTGGTATTCATGTTTTGAACTCTGTCAAATCTGCAACAGCATCACCAAACCCAATTCAACACCATAAGTAACAATCACATAAACAAGGAATAGCAATAATGAGATAAAGAAACAAATTCAAAGCACACCATTCCAAAAAAATACTACATTGAATTGCTTTCAATAGAGATGATCAGAGTCAGACCTTCATCAAAGTGTTTCAGTTCATTGACTTTAGCAAGAAACTTGAACGAGTTCAATGCCAACGCAAAAAGTTAGTAGTAAATAACAGCGCAGTGATCACTCCAATCTCCGCATTCCTCTTTGACAGTGAAGTAAAGTGTAAAACCAAAGAATACCCAGATAACAAACGGTCAAGATTTCGAGGTATACGACTTTGGATTATGCAAAAAACATAGAGTTGTACGTGTGTGGACAATCTATATATGGTCTAGCTGAGTCTATAGCTGTATCTTCCACCGTTTCTTTATCTCAATAAAAGAAGTAGGAGAGAGAGAGAGAGAGAGAGAGAATGAGAGAACGTGTCAGGTAGCTTTGGTGTGAAAGGTAAATTGGTTGGCTTTCTTTGCCAAAAGGCCTAAGTGCAAAGCAAATGCAGGTGAAGTGCAATATAGTACCGAACGCAACAAAATGCTAACGCACTATGGAGACTCTAAATGGTGGTCTACAGTCAGTTACAACTCTTCTTTGCTTTTGTCACCATGAATCGACTTGCAACATCGCTTTATAATCCAATTGTGATAGATTCTGTCGATTAAATTGGATAAATATAAAACGCGGTCATAATTGTCTCGTGCATTAGATATTTACATCTTTTCCCTTTATCTTAAGTAGGTTTCACACAGATATTCACCATCGTTTTTTTTTTGGGAGTGTATGAGCCCCACATGATGTGGATCACATAACATTGTGAGACTCACGTGCTCTGAGAGTGAAAATGTATCTTACTGATATTCAATAGCCACTAAGTCATTACAAGGAGCTTAATAGAAATCTTTTGTCCTATTTTAGATGTTCTATTAATCAAGATAAGGAAACAAATTAAAGAAAAAAGGTGTAGTAGATTATGATTTCTTTTTTATAGGAAAAGCAGATTGTGAATTCTGGAATATAAATTAGAACATTTGAAATAAAATAGTTTATCATTGCATCATTTGGATGAGTTGGTACTTCTCTAAGTGCTTGAGGGAGCAAGGAACAACGTATTTAGTATTTAAATTTTTCTAAAATATTTTTATTCACAAAGGAGCTCTAATTTTAACTTTTTTGGAGAAGAGGTAAGTAACTGTAATTTTAACTTAACTAATAGTTGGTGGCAACCAGAATATTCTCTGTGACTTATCACTTCTTTAGTTGCCTTTTTGAGCAATGTTTCCAAAATACCCCTTAACTATATGCTTGGATAAACAAGGAAGTAAATGTAAAAGAGAAGGAACATTAGTGCTATTTTCATTAAATACTAAAGTTTTGTTTTACACTTTTACTATATGTTATTGCATTTTTATATTTATATGATGGGGTTGACTCCAAAAGTTTTATCACTAGTAAGTCCCAAATTGGTAGGGCTTCCTATAATCCTATGCCTTACTGCTTTATGGATTTGGAAGTGAACTATGAGGTGGATTAATTTAATTAGTAATTTAAAAATTATGGGCTGGTATTTGTAGGCAAAAGCTGCCAAAGTCACATGTTTGCCAACTAAACATTTTTGCGTTTATGTAAAAAAATAAAGCTTAAAGCCGTCAGCTGTCAGGACATTAGAGTTTAGACAATTTATGGCCTATGAAAAAGAAAAGAAAAGAAGATTTAGTTCATGTAACATTGACATGGTAATTCAAGATTCTTACTTTATTAAATCCGCAGTCAGCTCATGAATAAAAAAAAAAAAAAAAAAAAATCGCAGTGGGGGTTTAAGAAATGCGTTGTAAATTCAATATGAAACATGTGGCTATTATTATAGAAGATTTTTTTAATTAATTATTTTTAAAATGAGTAATTGAAAGCTCTCGCTATAGTGTCTTTTTACAGAAATTTTTATTCCTTTAGTAAGCAAAATTAAATAATAATAAAAAAAAATTAAAAAAATAAGGTTAAGTGGAAATAAACTCACAAACTAGGTGTCTTAGCAAAAGGAACACCAATCCTCTCCAAATTCAGAGAAAGAGAAAAACTAAGAATAATGAAGAGAAAGATATTGAATATATTAGAAAGAGATTTGAGAGTGAAAAACTGTGAAACAAATAAGGTAAAAATTAGATAAGAAAAAATAAAAAATTTTCCTTCCTTAAAAAGGGTCAATCCATTTCACCCGCACGTTTCCCTGACCTGTCGCCTCAATGGATCAAGTTCGGGTTGTCTTGTTTTTTTTCGTGAGTCCAAAAATCGTTACCTATACTGTTTTTATCTTTCAGCTTTAGGTAGGTTAACGAATTTGATCATTCCATTTTTTTTTTTTGCTAAACAACAACATTGTCATTCAACAAGCAAAACAATGGCTGTTGAAATTTTATCATTCAACAACCAATTTTATCATGTCTACTTAAAGCTTTAATTAAATATTTATTGGAGGTTGAAATTTAAATGTCATAACTTTTGGAAAATTATTTTAGAAATCATTATTTTAGAAAATAGTATTCCCTAACTTTTATTTATTTATTTATTTTTTCCGTTAAGAACTATTCCATACGATAAAATTTAAAGCAGCAACGCAACTTAACAAACTCAATCAAACGACTCATGTTCTTTGAGAGCAATTAATGCATTCATATTGCTGGATGCATGTCTTCATCGAATAAGCACTTTTTTTAAATGCCAAAGTTAAAAGATTTAATAAGAATTGGAATCTGGAATCTGGATATTTAAGTTTAACCCCACATCGCGTGCACTGTCTGGCGTTCTCTTTAAGCTTTCCTCTTAACACCTCGCATTCCAATTTCCCATATCCTTCCTTATAGAATAAAAATGGTAAAGATGATATCTATGACATTTTTATAATATTTTTACAATAAATTTTAAGTGTTATGTAGTTATTAGTGGGACAAAAAAGTAATTTTAAAGACGAGTTAAAATTAAAACTAATAATAATTTAGTAAATAGGATTTATTGTAAGAATATTGTGAAGATATTATGAACGTTGCACTTCTTAAATTATACTCTTCTTTATTTTCTCTTTTCATTTCTTCGACAAAGAATATAATTTATACTCTATTTAAAACTTTTTAATCAACCGTTTATGGGAGAGAGATGTGCGAAAAAAAATTACTTTCTTATATTTAAGAACAATAGTATAAGAACATAAAATTTTAGTTTTTTTTTTTTTTCCTTCAAAACTATTAATTTGGCTTGTTATGATTAGTGAATGATAAAAATAATGTCAATGATAGATTTATGTAAAAGTGATATTACTTTAATCTTAATTTTCTCTTTTGGATCACTGGCGGCTTCACGTTAGAGCCAGGGTGGTCATAAGACCACCCTGACTTATGACCACCCTGGCTTGAAAAAAAATTATTATTATATATAAAATTTAAAAATTTTATGATTTTTTTACCTTTCAAAAAATGTGTGACCACCCTAAATTTTTTTAAGCCCAATATAATTAAACTTTGGACAAAGTTTAGCAACAAATTAACTTGGTTGTAGACTAAGCGTCTGTTTGGGATTCGTTTATTTTGCTGAAACTGAAAATTTTTTGCTGAAAGTACTATAGATAAATATAAAAGTTAGCTGAAATAGTATAGTGAGACCCATGAATAGTATCAAAAAGTGTAGTGAGATCCATGAATAACAAAAATAAGCTGAATAGTAAAATAAGTTGACAAAATTAATCATGCCAAACGGACACTAAGGCTATAGCTCCACCCAATGATTTTTTTATTAGATATGAATTTTGACAAATCCACAATTAGATTACATTTTTTTTCTAATATCCTCTATGCTTGCAAAACTTCAAGAAGATAACAAATCAATAGCTTATGTCATTAATCAAATATTGAAATTTCGAGTTTTTGTAGTCTAAAATTATACGTAAAAAATAAGTTTATGGATCAAATAGTAAATAACATTTGATTGACATGAAATTTGACATGTGTTTTAAGAATATAAAAAACAAACAATTCAACGATTAGATTTTCAAAATATGTAGTCATGTTAATTTGTTTAGTGAAAGTTGTATACTTAGGCTACAACTAAACTTGTAGTCAAATTTTGTTCCTTTTAACAATATATTGAGCCCTTACAAACAAAAAAAAAAATCTAAGAAATTTTTTGAAAAAAATATAGCTTGTAGCATTGATAATGAAATTATCATGCAAGGAATTCAAAATAAAAAAATTCGTAGAAGAAAATTGTAAGACTTTCTATTTTTGGTGTTTTTATTTTTATTTTTACTTCTATTTTTTGTTGTTGTCAATATATGAATTTATCTTTTTATTAGATTTTGTTTAATTTAAGTTTCTTCATAACCACTTTGAGAAAAATTTCTGAAGCCGCCACTGTTTTGGATAATTCAATAGCAAAGGAAAATGAGATTTGAACATTGTATTTCTCAATTTTTTATTTTTTATTTTTGAGAAGTAGATGTCTCATTTTGAAAACACCACAAAATGCTAATCAGATAAACAACTATTAACTACTTTAATTTTAATTTACGAATTTAATAAGTTGTGAAAAATGTTACAAAAAATAACTCTAACCTTGCTCATTAGATAAATAAATATTCTTATTCTATAGCATATGATGTTTGAGTTTGAAAGAAGACGGCAGCACACACACATGAAAGGGGTGTTGAATCGGCAAGCTATCATGATGGGTATGACCAGAACTGACAAAGGGAATGGACTCACCAACCGCCAACCACGTGATCACTGATTGTGACTCCCAAGCAGCCAAGCACAGACACATGAGATTAACTGCAATTCAATGCTTAATAAATAACATTAGATTTAATTGCAGCTATTAACCGGACCCTGTTAATAAACTAAGCCACTTGTTGAAAATGACATGGATCTCCTCACAGTGGCCTTTGATAATGCCAGTTATAGAGAGGGTAGTTTAGTCCTTTGATTGTGCTACAAGACAAGGGATTGTTGAAAATGAGACAACCAGAATCAGCTAGATTTGAATGCAATTATGTTGAGCTTTTACATAATCAGCATTCTATTGGATCATATTCTTTCTTTATGTAATCACAATTGAGAGAAAAAGCTATTACCACTGAGTCTGAGTGATTGACAAGCCATGAAGAATATGATATGAAAATGACTCTTTTTCCTTTGTTAAGCAATTCTAATTACAGAATTGAACTTTTTAACGTAGGAATGATTACAATTGAATGTAAAAGAGAAGGTTGGTACATAAATATAAATAAGAATGGCTTGCTTTACTTGTTATGCAAAATTAAAAGTAAAATACAATGCCTCTTTGTATGGTGAGGATTACAACTTTGTCAGGTACATGTACATCCAAATGGTAATCACCTTTCTCTATCTGAAAAAAATGCAGACCTCATTCTAGTCTGGCAGCAAGTCAAAATCTATGTCGGTTATGCCAAATTAAAAAAAAACACGTATGGACCCTAATCATTCAAGCTAACAAACAAATAAACAAATTGGGCAACAAAGTTGTTTGAGGAGTCCACATATATTTCGAGCTAAGGCAAGCATTTTACCAATATATCCATATGAGCTGTGATATTTCGTCAAACTTTACTGTGTAGTTTTTAAAATTCTGTCCATTCATTTTTTACATAAATGGATTGGACCTTAATATCATCAATAGTTTAAATAAATATCAAAATAGTAGATTTTAATTAATTCAATTAGAAAAATTTTTTGCCGTTGAATAAAAGATTTGGTGTTTGAATCCTGTCTACAGCAAAAAAAAATTGGTGTTTGGTCTGTGTTAGAGAGCAATTATTATAGAGCAGATGCTATAGATATGAAATTCTGTCATATTTATAATAAATAAATACCAAAATGGTATAATTAATGTTTACTTAATTTTTTATAATGATGTCAAATTCAATTTGCTCATTTTAAAGTGTGTATTCTCGGCATCACTCCACTATGGGTAAAAAATAATTGAAATTTCTAAATAATACTAGACAGACTACAAGTTGAGAAATGAAATTTCTCATTCATATTTTCATATTTATGGATTTGGATTTGTTGCAAACTAAGTTGCAACAAATATTTCTACAAAAATATATATATGTGTCAATACCTCAGATAAACATCTGCTTTTTCACTAAATTATCATTTGACATGTATGCATTTTGCAAGAGTTACTGCAACTTAGTTTGCAGCAAATCCTTGACCTTTGTAATTGGACCCTTTATTAATTGGACCCTGCCCTTTGTTTAGTTTAAGCTAGCAACCGCTACTTTCATTGCAAGTCTTTGTTTACCACCTAATAAAATCTACATCTTTTTCTTTTCTTTTTCTCCCCCTAAAAGAAGAACATCTAAATCCATTTATGTTGACCAAATTGATCTAGTTGTTAGAATAATTTGCTCTTTCTTTTTTTTTTTTTTTTTTTGGGGTGGGAATCTAGAGTAGTTTACTCAGGAATAGTTGAATGGATGCACTTGTACGACTGCACTCAAAGATTTATATTGCTTCCCTGGATATATATATATATATATATATATATATATATATATCATATGCATGTAATTGTAATTGCAATTTATATAGCGTAGACAGTAGTCTCTCTGTTTATAGATTGGCTTTGACCAACAACCGAAAAAAATGGCGAGGGGAGAAAAATAACAGTTGTTGTGGGATCCTCGACACACAGAAAGTTGATTAATACTCCAAGTGCTCATCAAGCAGATGTAGATCCTTCTGACAGATGAAAACGAAATGTCAATAGCGAGGATTCCAATTAATTGAAAATAGTTTTTTTTTTAAGGAAAAAAATTGTTGTTTATGTAATATATATATATATATATATATATATATATATATACACATACATTGTTGATTTGATTTGATAGGATAGGTTTCAAACTTTCAACTCAAAATCTACTATGGGTCAAGAGCTTGTAATTTAACTAGTTAGCACTTCTTAGTATTTTCAGTAGAAAAATTCAAGATTCAGATACTTCTACCCTTGATCGATGTAAAAAAAAAAAAAAAACCCTCAAAATCTATATCACATTCCAAATCTAATAAAGACCAAAACTTAGATACCTACCTTAGGTATTATTTATTAGGTACGCTCTTTAAATTAAGTCATTTTTCTAAATTTTTGAAAAAATCAAGCTCTATTTGCTTTTGAAACAGTAGCTAAGACGCTATATCCAAGTTTTTCCCAAATAGTATTTGGTCAAGTAAAAATGTAAGTGAATGGAAAATAAGCTCATTAGAGCAAAAGGTGTTTTTCCCATACACAACAAACCACTACCAAAAAAAAAAAAAAACCCTCTCTCAAAATAGCTTCTCTCTCTTTGTTTTGTCACCCAACATTGATTGACCATTGACTAATTGTTCATCACTATTGACCTTTTTCTATATTACATTATGCTTCCCCTCAAACCAATCATTTTTCCACTTAATTTTTTGCACATACTCTAAATTTTTTGTTTTGTCATTTGGGGCTCTCATATGACCCAAGAAAAAGGCTTTTCTATTTAGGGTCTAATCTATTTTTATGAATACAAATTTTTGTTTATAAAATTATTTGGAATTATAAAAAATATTAATGAATTTCCTAGTGAGCCAAAAAAAAAAAAAATCATTTTGAATGCCGTAACTGTACAAAAAAAAAAAAGAGTGACTTTTCCAGAACATTGTACCAATTGTAATGCTGACTCTCACTCTGAGGTCATGCAGAGACTATTGGGTCACTGAAATGGAAGGACAAAAGTGTTGTAGTCGCAGAACACAGTGACACTCTACTTTTTGTGGTAATTAGAGATGTCCACGGCCTCTGTTTGAAAGTTTCTTTTTCCTTTGAATTGGTCTGCCACCGTGCAAATGCAATACTATTTTCAGTATTTTCATTGTGGAACAAGGCATTCGACCCTAACAAGTAACAACATAAGTAAAATTAATACTGTCTGTCGTGTGTAAAATAACTATTTTTAGCCCCTCTAATTAGCTGTGAAATCATATACTTCAATTTTTGCATAGTTACCTTGCAGGAAAGAATAGTTTATACAAGGAAAATCCACAAGAGTAAGAGGGAAAGAAAGAAAAGCAAGCTCCTTTTGGTGGGGTTAGGGAAAAGCACATAGAGAAACGTAAATGTGAAACAAATGTCGGTATGTCCATTTTCAGGACCAGAAATTGTGAAAATAGTACTTCTATACATGGAGGAGCCAATCAAATCATTACTGGGTCATATGAGAGTGTGGCCTCTCTAGAATCCTATCACCTTGGTTGGAATCACCCTATTTTGGATCTGAAGGACTTCATAAGAGCCAAAGGTGATGTTCGCGAGTCAAATTTTATATGTAGGACTTCAGTTTTTAAGATTTAATATTATACCGACTGTTATGTCATTTAAAATTTTAGATGATTTTAGTTTTTATGATTTTATATTATACACACTGTCATATCATTTAAAATTTCAAATGATTTACTTAATATGATTCGTGAAATAAATTTCAAATCAAAATAATCTTTTGATTGTGCTCATTATGCAATAGATTCCGCAAGGACCATAATATACCCCACACCATTTCTTGCATAAAGACATCTACTCATGCATGTCTTCTATAAAGTCACGATTTAAATTACCTTTTGAAGCTTTCCGGTATGGGGGCTTTTGATGATGAAATGAACATGATATCATGCCACTAAAATCATTGAACCTCTTTTGCTAAAGTTAGCTAAAAGCTTAGCTTATCAAAGGTTGTCATCTTTCTTTTCTTTTCTCTCTTGTCTTTTTCTTCCTTTTCAATTTCCATGGCACCACATGTGTTAAGCATGCTTTTGTTACAACCAACACCCCGAAGTAGATCAAGAAATGATTTTATTATGTCTGGTTTCTTATTCAAGGTTAATAGATAGGGGGTACCATCATTGCTAATCTCTATCAATTTGATGTAAGAAGTAAAAGGTCCCTAGTAGCAAAAAGTTTTCTGGTTACAAAAATTCCCATATTGATGTAAATGAGAATTGAGAAAGAGTATGAGAGCCCTCGAAATTAGAATTCAAAGCATTTAATATAGAATTGAGCATACTTTTTCTCACTTTCAAAATAAAAATCAATATGTTCTAATCATACCGGCAAGTGATCATAATTGTACTAGACATTCCTCTTCATTAATCACATTGTACGGGTTAATAAATGTAATGATGGACAAATAAATAAATGAATGTGATAAACAACTGAGACTCTTGGATAAAAGAATGAGAATTGATGTAGATAAGAGCAAACATGCATGTTAAAATGCTGGCATAAATATGATGGTCCAAGATTATTGCAGACCTAGCTAGGAAATTCCTGCAATACGTATTAATCATGCATTGCAAGTCAAAAGATGGCACAGGCTTTAAAAATGGTCCTACCGTCCTACACTATCCTTGGAAACTGGCGTGGCGAGTGTGTGTCCATGGGTTTCTGAAGTCACATAATTTTCATGTTGGGAGTCAGGCAAAAATAGAAAATAGAACCATCGGAGCTTTGCAGTCGGCAGTCCTGATAAAGGGGAAAAGCAGCTATATGCTGAAAAGTCTTTCTTTTACAGGCAGTGGTGAGAATCAAAAGCCACTTTGTCTAGGATCCAATAGTTCGTACTATGTGCTATGAACTATCAATATTATATAAAACAAAAAAATTTCATCATATATATATATATATATATTTTCAAACAATTTGATGTGATTAATTATAATGGGTGTATAATAAAAAATATGTGATTGATTGTTTTATATGAAAATGATATTATTTCAATAATAATTTATTGGTTTAGTCTCCGTTTGGATACAGATTATAAATGAAAATTATTTCACTATTTAGCTTATTTTTGCTACTATTTATGGTCTTATTGTATTTTTTTGTACTATTTATGGGTCTCGCTGTACTATTTCAACTAACTTTTACCTTTTATTTACAGTATTTTCAATAATAAATTTTTAATTTTAGTAAAATAAATAGTATCCAAACAGATCCTTAACGCCCTGTATAAATGATGGTAAATTTTTTTATGCACATCAACTATTGTCCCGTATGTCTATCTTCCTGTCCCCTTCCGGATCATTTGAAGAGACACCAACAAATCTCTATTATTGAATGATAAAGCAAAATGGTGATCCTTTAATGTGAAAAGTGACTTCTTTTTTATTTTTATTTTTATTTTTATAGTTCTTCTTATATATATAAGAGTAACTCAGTGGTTGAATCAAAAAGCCAATACTTTGCTACAATTTTCACTCGGATAAAGCATATGTGTCCTATTCTTAGCCGACCAGAGGTACACCAATAAGTTTGCCAACTTACTTTTTAAACAATGACTGATCGAAAATGCCTAATACATGAGCATTTTGTTCCTCATCCCCGCGCCCACACCAAACCCCCCCCCCCCCCCCCCCCCCACACACACACACACACACACACACACACACACACACACACACAACCAATAAAAGGCATTAGGGTTTGTGAGTTCAAACCCTAATGCCTACCCATCAATGCTAAATTATAAAAGAGAATCAAGTGTAACCACATACATTAATAATAAAAATCCTGAAAAATGTGTATGTATTATGGCATTTTGTGACCAGACTTTGTTACTCTTACTTGCCAGACTGAAAAATGTATAATTTATAAGCATTTCAGTTTGTGAGATATATATATATATATATATATATTTATATAACTTTGTGGCTAATACTTGCCCCCATAAATCTAAAAACACAATACTTTTCACAACTAAAGATATTGTTTATTGTGATTTGTGAGTTATAAAAGTGGTATTAGTGATGAATTTAGATCATGCATGTGATATTACTCTAATTACAAAGTAATTCTAAAAAGAAGTAAAAATAATTGTATTTCTAGTATTATTCATACTTGCCTAACCGAAAAATGTGTTAAACATGAGCATCTTTGTGATCAAACTTAATAAAATTTTGTCACGATATAATTTTTATTTTGGATGTGATTTAATTTTAATTGTTAAGAAGACATTAGGATCGATGTTAGTATATTCCTGTTTTAGAAAGTCAATACATCGTAAACTGCAAAATTTTCTTCCTAAAACAAAAATTGAAAGCTAGGGGACAAAAACAAGTTGACTTGTGTTTAATGAGATCAAACTGTTCGGTAACAGTAGAAGTTAAATCATCTACCTGGTCTTACAGATCTACTGGAGATCATTCAATTCTTTAAAGAATTACAATAGTGGATTACAGTGAACGAGTCCAAATTTCCATTAAGTAGACAGGCAATAAGACAAAGCCAGAGAAAAAACAATGAGAAAACTATACACAAGCTGCACATAAACCAGTCTCATTGTGTCGTCTTGTTTTGTTTTGATTTTGCCAGCCTTCATTATGAAAATGGTCCCCGTAAGCGTGTTCATCAGGTACTTCTCCCCACATTTTCCTTTTGGTTTTAGGCTTTTAGCTCTTTTTTCCAGACCCCACTACTGAACTTCTAACGAAAAGCTTCATCGAGTACCCGATTTAGTGAAAAATGGATAAGGGTCAGTTAAGACGTTTCCTGCAAGCAACATGCTACATTGAGGTCCAAATTGTTAGGACAAATGTAAATCATGTTAGGAATTTGACTAATTCTTTGACAAAATGTACTTTACTTTGTAATTGGGTAGATCTAAGATATGTTTAATACTTTAAGGAACAAGAGTTCAAGTCTAAGTGCCAAAGCCATGTAAGTCTGTCCAAAAAACAAGTGAAGAAGTACTGGATTTTAAAATTCGACAGCTAGCTCGACAGATAAAATCTATTGAGATTTAAAAGACAACTTTAGCCCGATGCTTGACAGCTGTTCGATAGATAAGCTATCTATCGAGATTTATGAAAATCAGATTTTCAGTTCTGACTTCATTCCAATCCGTGTGTATATATTTAGACTTTCTTTTTTCACAACCCTAAATATATATAAGGATGATTTTAAGGGCCGTCAAAGGTTGCGCGAGTGTGAAGCAAAGTTTTATTCATGCAAATTGTGACCAGAGACAAAATTTGCCCTAGTTCATCTTTCTCTTGAAGAAGCTGCTACATTTGTATGCCGTTGGATTTTGTAACTAAGGAGTTTTGTGATCTTCATTGTGTTGATAAACTGATGAACTTTGCAGCTAACATCTTTCTCAAGTTGGTGAGTAAGCTGCGTACTGGGATCTGCACATCGATTGGTTAGTCACGTATTGAGAGTCGTGCATTGAAAAGTAGAGACTGTCACTATAGAACAAGTCCAATTGTGTATTTGGGTAATGGTTTAACTGTAGGTTAGTATAAGGTACTGAGATTCATTTACTTGTAACCGTTTGTTATGATAATAGTGGATTTTCGGGAGTGGTAACCTTAAAATCACCCGGTGGGATTTTTGCCTTGGAGGTGTTCCCCATTCGTAAACAAATCATTGTGTTAACTTTATTTTCCGTTGCATTTTATATTAGTTGGTGATTTGTTTGTGCTGCCACTCGTTTTTCCATGTTAATTGAATTAATTAATTAACTTAGCTAAATTAATTGGTTAATTTATCACAAGAGGTCAATACATTCTTGACCTATTACAAATATATTGAGACATTAGCAAGGTTCCTGCATTTTGAGGACAAGTTTGTATAAATAGGTTAATATAGGATAATTAGATTTGTATAGGCACTTGCTAGGTGGAAAATCTTAGAGAAATTGAACATATATGATATAAATTATGGTACATAAGAAAAGACACCAATAGAAATGGAGGAGGATGATAACTAAATGGTCGTGTTGAAAAGATAGTAGCTAGGGGATTTGAAAGAATTCATGGAAACAATGTTATAGAGTAAGGAATGAGTGAGGAAGTGCCATTTGAAACTTGACAACCGCATATGATATTGAAGAATCCCTAATTCAAGAAGAATGGTCTACATTTAATTACCTTCAAAGTGAGACAAATGTTTAGGCAAATAGATTTTATCATTACTTGAAAAGTTGATAGTAGATGCAGTAAAATTATGACTCTATGAGTGATATTAACAGAGAGTGTAACTCATTTAACATATGTTGGTCGTACTAGATGAAGTGGAGAAGTGCAAATATGAATGTGGAATGACATTGAACTAAAGGAAATGTTTTACAAGACTACCGTAAAACTCGTTATACTATGTGATAATGAATGTTGATCTCTTAAGAAACAATACTTTCATCAAATAAGCGTAGTTATTAAAATAGATAACTGGAAACAAAAGAAGATAAAATATAAAGTGAAGAAACTCATCATTCAAAGATGGGAGAGAGTAGGGACTATTGCTGAGGAAAAAGTTGTACAGAACCAATTGAGGTGATTTGGTCATGCGCAAAGGAGAAATTAATGCACTAGTAAAAAAGATAGTAAAAAAGAAGTAGAAGAAGGCCTATGATAATATTAATAAAGTATGATTTTAGATATAATAGAATGGTGGAGAATAATACATATTTTCTAGGTTCGTTAGTTTGGTGAGGATTTATAGTTGGCTGATTCGATAGATGTTCTGCCTAGATCTTCTCAAAAAAAAGAAAAAAAAGAAAAAAAAAAGAAAAAAAAAGATGTTTTGCCTAGATCTGGAAGTTTATTAGTTCAATTCTTTGTTTTCTGCAATGTACAATTACCTTTTCTAGCACGAAATAAAATATGAGCAACCCCACTTGTTCTTTTAGAATTCAATCTTCGTTGCATGCTTGTAGCCACTACAACACAAGTACGTACACACTAGCGGAAAAGAACATAATTGTCAGAGAAATGACCGAAACAATAACGATATCAGCAAGTTTTCATTTATATATATATCATACTATGATACTATATTCCTTTAAAATAGCAATATATGTAAAGCACATGTTCACCAACAGCTTGGATGATTTGTTAACAAAGCATTATCTCATAACTTGGTCGCATTCGAAATTTCAGAAGCTGGTGATATTGGACCATGCATGTGTATAAATTTTCATTGGTATAGGGCTTCTTCAACATGTTATGAGAATCTTGTTCTTAGTAAAATTTCGGAACAATTGTGTTGAACATTAGCTTAAATATGCTAGAATAGACATGAAAGCATAAAATATAAATATAAGAATACGAGTCTATTGAGGGAATCCTTAATAGTAACATTTTTATTATATGAGAGTATAATACCAATCCTGTATTACAATGAATCTTAACATGAGTATATATAATAAATTAAACTTTAGACTGATAGACTTCTAGTAAAAATATAACAGTTTGCACACAAAGAAGAATGCTAGAATAGACATGGAAGCATAAAATAGGAATATAAGAATACGAGTCTATCGAGGGAATCCTTAATAGTAACATTTTTATTATATGAGAGTATAGTACAAATCCTGTATTACAATGAACCTTAACATGGGTATATATAGTAAACTAAACTTTAGACTGATAAACTTCTAGTAAAAGTATGACAGTTTGCACACAAAGAAGAATTAGACTTGAATTTATGCTAATAGGTTAATTTATCTCTAATTGTGGTGTATGCTAGACCAGATTGACTGGTCATAGCACCTTTGGTTAGCCATATGGTTCAAATTTCCAACTTTCCATGCTCTAAAAGTGTTACGATTAAGACCATGGTTTTAAAAATTGGATAGGGAGCAAAACTGTTTTGGCCTCCAGATCCCAATTTAACTCAATTTTGACCAATTTTTGACATTTTTACCAGATCGGACTATGTCCAGTTTCCAGTTGAACCTACCGGACCGGCTGGTCCGGTTTTTAAAACCACGATTAAGACTACTTAGTTGTTGTGATAGTTCATCATCCGTAAAACATGGTAACTTCAACCTTTTCTTAATGATTCTATGATTTCTATCATGGTATTTGTTTGCTTTCTCATCCTTAGTTATATGAACAGCCTAATGCTCCGAAGATAGTTTGTCAACTGACCACCAAATGAGTCACCATCACGCATATTACGTAAGAAGTTTTATTAAGTAGGTAAATGAAAACAAGAAAGACGATGACATTATCAATCATCGATGCACAATCACAACTGTTTAGAGTTCAGTTCTAAACATAAATGCAAACAGAAGAACTTGAGACGGCCAAAAAAAAAAAAAAAAATTAGAAGAAAACTAAAATACCTAAAAAAGATTCCAGAGAAATTCTCAATTGAGAAAACTCTCCCAAAATCCCATTTCTTCAAATTAGCTCAACCAACCAAAAATGCACCCAAAAAAGAAAGAAAGTGAAGGTGTCAGTTTCTTTTTGTAATTAATCCTCATTAAATGTAATCTTGCAAGTGACGTATTGCCAAGGAAATGAATGTGATAGTTTTTTTTTTTACACAAAATGTATTTGAATTTTCTACGAACAGCTTTTCAAAAAAAAATTTATACGAACAGCCAGGGTTTCCAAAAACCAAAAAAAGTTTTTTCCTATAAAAATAGGAAAAGGAAAATAAAATGCGGTGAGCGTGGATCGAACACGCGACCTTCAGATCTTCAGTCTGACGCTCTCCCAACTGAGCTATCCCCGCTTGGTGTTGTTAAGAGTAACAATTTAATAAAATTGAACATTATCGAATGCTGAAAGCCTGAGACTGCCAAAGCTGTCCAAAGAAGTTAATTGATTAACTTCCTTGGGTCAGGGGTGGGCCTAGAGTCTGGCTTGGACCTTGGAACATATATAGAGTTGTTGGACGTT
The DNA here is from genome assembly GCA_033629205.1 of Lithocarpus polystachyus. Lineage (NCBI taxonomy): Eukaryota > Viridiplantae > Streptophyta > Magnoliopsida > Fagales > Fagaceae > Lithocarpus > Lithocarpus polystachyus. The sequence goes on along the minus strand of CM066163.1, from coordinate 6,308,662 downwards.
TTCATAGGGAAAAAGGAAAAGACCCAAATTATCGAATTCATGGGGAAAAATCAATCTAGGTTTGAAAATACCAAGTTTGGACCTAGTCTGGGTAAGCCCAAATTAGTGGACTAATTGCAGTTCTGTGAGGACTGAGGGATTTTGAGGTGTTAAGGTCTGGTTTAAAAAAATGGTCACTCATCACTCGTCACTCAATTTTCATCACTCATCATCCATCACTCATCACTCATTACTCATCACTCTAAAATATCACACCCAAACAACATCACCACTCAGTTATCATCACTCAATATTTTCACACTATTGTGGGTCCCATATCTGTCATTGGTACAGTTTTTTATTTTTATTTTTTTATCCAAACTCACTGAACCCAGTGAAATGAAAAAAAAAAAAACTGAAACCGAACCCAGGAAAAAAAGAAAAAAAAAAAAAAACTTGAAGACCGAACCAGTGAAAAAAAAAAAAAAAAGGAGGAAGAAGAAGAGCTGAAACCGAACTCAGGAAAAAAAAGAAAAAAAAAACTTGAAGACCGAGCCAGTGAAAAAAAAAAAAAAGGAGGAAGAAGAAGAGCTGAAACCGAACCCAGGAAAAAAAAAGAAAAAAAAAAACTTGAAGACCGAACTAGTGAAAAAAAGAAAAAGAAAAAAGAAAAGAGGAAGAAGAGCTGAAACCGAACCCAGGAAAAAAAAAGAAAAAAAAAAAAACTTGAAGACCGAAGTCACCGAACTAGTGAAAAAAAGAAAAAGAAAAAGAAGAAACCTGAAGACCAAACCCAGGAGAAGAAAGGAAAAAAAAAAAAAAAAAGTCAAACGGTCAAAAAGTGCGGCTGTGGGGTCCTGCATGTGTGTTTAATTACAAAAATGCCATTGAGTTATGAGTTATAAAAACTGAAAACAGATAAAATGTGTTTTCAGTTTTCATAACTCATCACTCAAAAATCAGAGAACTGAGTGATGAAAACTATAACTCAAAACTCATCCAAACAAAACATCTTGCAATTGAGTGATGAAAACTGAGTATTGAGTGATGAAAACACTCAAACCAAACAGCCTCTAAATTATCCCGTATAGTGCATACTTCATATATGGCATGAAGCAAATGCAATGCAAATCAAGTCACTCTAGGATTCAGGGATGGATAACAAAAAGAATTTTAATTCTGACTCTTAAATTTATATACTTGGCCCCCTTCCCCAAAAAATTTACAAATTGACCCAAAAAATTTAACAAATAGATAACAAGCAAAATCTATATAAAAAAATGTACATATCCAGATAATGAGAAAAATCTTTGGACAAATTATAAATCCGATCTAAGCAAAAACAATAACAACAAATTAATTACAAATCCTAGCAAAAAAAAATCACAAAAACCCAATAACTCCCTCTCACTTAAAAGCTCTATGCCCTTCTTATATGACTCCACCCTCATAGCCATAGAGACAACTCCTATGCCACATATTGATCGCTTCATCCACACATTAGTTAGACTTTGAAAATATTAAGACATGCCAATTGACTTGCAAAACTCTTGATTATAAAATCCTATTATTAAATTTTTTTCAAAAGAAAAAATACAAATAATAATTAATAAATTAATGCTAATAATGCAACTTTGTCAACCTCTAGTATTGATATTCTAATTTTATAAAATCTAAGAACAAAGAACTTTGGCCCCCCTTAAGTTTGAATCCTGGTTCTGTCCTTGCTAGGATTCAACTCAAATATGTGCATACCACAGAATTTGAATCTATAGGCTCTCTTCCATGGCTAAGCCAAATAGTTACCGATTAAATTTTTTCATTATGTTTCCTATAAATCAAATTTGCTAACACCATGGCTTCAATAAGTAAAAATAAAGGCATAAATGCATTTTTCGTCCCTACATTTTGACCCTATTTCCATTTTGGTCCATACTTTTTTATTTTACCGCTTTTAGTCCCTAAATGAGAAAAGCGTTCAATTTTGGTCCTTATTGTTACTCACTTAGGGTCCGTTTGTTTGGGGTGAAAATAGGGAGGATGAAAAATAGAGAGAGGAAAATATGGTGAAAAATGTTGTTTTTCACTGTTCGGTTGGAGAAGGAAAATATGAAGGAGAGAAAATTAGGAAAAGTTTTCTCTCTGGGCCCATATTTTTTTTCCTCCCAAATTGGGAGGAAAATCTAGGAAGAAAAGTGCTAGTGTAGCACTTTTACAAAAATGCCCTTCCTCCCAAGTTCTCTTATCTTTTTTTTTTGTCCTTTTTTTTTTCAACGTGACGTTCTTTTTTTTTTCAACGTGACGTTTTCTTCTCTTTTTTTTTTTGAACGTGACGTTCTCTTCTCTCTTCTCTCTTTTTTTTTTCTTTTTTTTTTTCAACGTGACCTGATTATTGTCCTCATTATACTCTTCATTAATCTATTTTTTTTCTTGTTGATTTTTTGGTTTTTTTTTTTCGTATGACCTTAATTTTTACATTATAAAAATAAAAATAAAAACAAAAATTTATATATATGATGTGGTAAATTTTATATTATTTAATGAATACAAATAAATCTATTTCTTACATATTATGTAACAAGGGTATAATAGTCAAGTTATATAAATTCCATTTTTCATCCTTCCATTTTTCTCTCCAACAAAACAAAAGTGTTTTCCACCCTTCCACTTTTCCACCACTTTAATCGAACACACAAGAGGGAAAATTAAATATTTTCCACATCCTCCCACTTTTCCACTCCTCTAACCGAATGGACCCTTAACGGAAATATCCTAAAAAAAAAATAATATTAAAATAATATTTAAAAAAATAAAAAAAATAAAATTTAAAAAAGTAAACAATTAAAATAATATTTAAAAAAAATTATTTGGCTTTTTAAAAATGCCACGTCAACAATTTATTTTTTTTAAAAGCCACATTAGATAAAACAATTAAAATAAACTTTTGAATTTCAATTTTTTTAAAAGTAAAATAAATGAACAAATTAAATTTTTTTTTGTTCCTTTCATTATTTTCGGAAGAACATGTTCATCTTCTTTGTGTTCTTCCCCAGAACATAACTAATCATGTTCATGTTTTTCATTTTCTTAATAAATTAATCCTTATTTTTTTTCCTTTTCTTTCTTGTACTTTCTTTATAACCAAACACATTAAAACTCATTGATAGTTAAAAGAAAATAATATTTTATTATCCATTTTCTTGGCAACCAAACAGATTTTTTAGTTTCACAAAAAAAAAAAAAAATTGTAGATTTGATAACCAACCAACTTTTTGATGTCAATCCTAAGATCTAAACATTTTTCACAAACCCAACAAATCCCCTTATACACAAACCCAACAAATTCTCTATTACAAACCCAAAAATTTCCTTTCACAAACCCATAATATCCCCTTTCAAATTTATCAAAACTTAAAAACAGATACAACAAACTCAACCCTTATCAAAAAAAAAAAAAAAAAAAAAAAAAAAACAAACAAACAAACAAACTCAACCCAGAGAGACAGAGAGTAAGATGAGAAAGTGCGGAGGGAGAGGATTCACATTCAATTCGAGATAGGTTTCAGATCTACCTGGAAACCCACACCACACACTACACATAGCCAAAAAACTGACCCACCAGCTGCAAACATTATCGATTCCACATTGATTTATCGCTAGCCGAGGACCCATGTCACACCGACGATTTGGAAGAATGAAAGAAAGAAATCATGGGGTTCTACCGAGAGAGAAAGAGAGAATAGTTGAAAAGAAAGAAGAAAAAGAAAGAAGAAGAAAGAAGGAAAAAATAGTATTGAAGAAAAACTGACGGATTAATAAAATAATAATTTTTTTTACACGTTGTCAATAAAATAACAAAACAAAATTAGACTCACCAAGCAATACCTCACGTGAAGCACTTACTAACCTCTTTGGCGCGCAGGTGAAGAAATCAAGCACACTGCAGTTGACTCGTCCCGCCCCACGTGTGTGTATGTCACTCACCAACCTCTCTGGCGCGCAGGTAAAAACCTTTCCCAAATCAAACTTAATCCCTAGTGAAGCTCTCTGCCTCTGCTGAACAGAAAAAGCTCCGGCAAGCTGTTGAGTGGCCTATTAAACATTATGCTGCATTTTCAAGGCTAGGAATATCTCCTGTACGAGGAATTCTTCTCCATGGGCCTCCAGGATGCTCAAAAACGACCCTTGCTAAAGTTGCAGCTCATGCTGCCCAAGCTTCTTTTTTTTCCTTGAGGTTCGAACTTTTTGCTTGTCCCAACAACTGATATGTATCTCATGCTGCATTTGTTGGATGTTATTATATGCTTAGCATTGAAGTCCACCTGTTTTATGAATCACCTGTTATACGCACATCGAGATTACTCATCAGAAAATTAAAAAGAAGCATTTGAAACTAAAAGCTTCAAATTTAAATATCTGGTTTCTCAATCAAAGTGGTAGACAAAATAAATGTTTACCATCACAAAACAATCTTGAGATTAGCAAATGGGCTAGTCAATGAGCTTTATCGTCTGGAGAGATTTCGGGTAGTAAACAGTGGCCAAGGAAACTGAACCAATAATGAACTAAGAGGTTAAAACAATCCCTTAATCCCTCCGCATAAAGCGTAGCACTTAACAGTAAAATCTGTGCAGAATTAGCTAATCTAGGGACTTGCATAAGAAGAGACCAACAAAGAAAAAAAATGAAGGATTTTCCTCATCTAATTTGAATAGTTCCTTGGGTTTCTTTGGCACTCCCAAAATGGCTATTTTTGTTATCTTCAAAAGAGCCCTCCCTGACATTTGATCCCTTACCAGATTATGATTAGGTTTATGTCTGGCTTTGGGTTATGGTTATGAAAATCTTTATGTTCAACCTTTTAGATTTGTACGCCTTGGAAATTTATAAAGTATGAATCAGTACGTGGTGCAGAATTGTATTCGATGTATGTTGGAGAGGGAGAAGCATTGTTGTGCGGAACACATTTCAGAGAGCTCGCCTTGTAGCACCAAGCATAATGTTCTTTGTTGAGGTTGACGTTGTTGCTGCTAAACGGTTAGTTTGCTTGTGTCGTGTTGTTAATACATGCTAAATATGACTACCCTCCACGTGTTTTGACATTAGCATAGAACTATGTGGTGCATGCAAAGGTATGTTTTGACACTAATCTCCACAAGTATGCCTAGATAAAACTATGTGGTACATGCAAAGATAGGTTGCACAACTTAACAATACATAATGTGAACTCAAGATTGTGGGGATGCAATACATGGAAGGATTGTGATGTTAAGTGTTCACTTTCTGTTGGTTTCCACAAGATATCATGCTTGTCAATTTTTTTGTTTCAATTCTTGTTGTAAAAATTTATATTGGATAATTTGGATATTTTTACAAAGGACATGAGAAATGGAATAATTTTTCTTTCTAATTTTTTTTATAAATGAGTTCATTTTGTTTTTCATACTGCTTAAAATAAGACCATCTGTATTTCATCCTTTTACATGATGTTTTATTTTTTTTAATATTAATCACTTATAGGAGGAAATTTTTGTCAAATTTTCTAAAGCTTTTATTCTAAGAATTGAACTATTCACTTTCAAAAATGATTACAGCATGAATTCACTTTGATTGTGTGTCTCCCTACAACTCCTATGATTCAAGAAGGACAATGCATGTTAATCCTTTCTAGTATGTATGTGTTTTGCTGTTTTGGAAACTCAAAATGTTTGCTTGGTGATACAAGCTTGAACAATTAGGTGGTTGAATTGTGTCAGTTGGTCCACAAAATTCCAACAACCAGATTTTCTATAGAGAACCATGAACTATTTATCGCCATACAGGATTAAGTATGATATCAGCTAGCTTGCAGTGTGCTTGATTTCTTTACCTGCGCGCCAGAGAGGTAAGTAAGTGCTTCACGCGAGTTATTGCTTGGTGAGTTTGATTTCATTTTATTATTTTATTGACTGACGTGTAAAAAAATTATTATTTTATTGATCCGTCAGTTTCCCGTTAGTTTGGTGACGAAATGGTGTTTCAAGGACTTAAATGAAGGGTGTTAATTGGTTTAGGGACTAAAAGTGGTAAAAATAAAATGTAGGGACTATAATAAAAAAAATCAAAATATAAGGATTAAAAATATATTTACGCCAAAAGAAAAAGAAAGAAGAAAAAGAAACAAGTACAAACAAAAACACACATAGATCTAAATTCCACCACTTTTTTTTAATTATGTTTTTTCCTCTTTTTATAATTTTTTAAAATTTTAAAATTGATAAATTTATTTTTTTAAGTTAGAGGTTGACATGTTGATGTGACATTTTTTAATATTATTTTAATAGACACGTCAACATTTATTGTGCCAACAATATACTCCGTTTGTCATATAGGATATTTCTATTAAGTGAGTAACGATAAGGACCAAAATAAAATGTTTTTTTTTTTTTTTTTTTTTTTTTTCGTTTAGGAACTAAAAGCGGTAAAATAAAAAGTAGGGACTAAAATTGGAATATGGTCAGGGACGGAACCAGGATTCAAACTTAGGGGGGGCCGAAGTTCTTTGTTCAAAGATTTAAAAAAATTAAAATATCAATACTAGAGGTTGACAAAATTGCATTATTAGCATTAATTTATTAATTATTCTTTGAATTTTTTCTTTTGAAAAAAAATTTAATAATAAGATTTTATAATCAAGAATTTTGTAAGTCAATTGGCATTTTTAAATATTTTCAGGGTCTAACTAATGTGTGGATGAAGCGATCAATGTGGCATAAGAGTTGTCTCTATAACTATAAAGGTGGAGTCATTTGAGAGGGGCATAGAGCTCTCAAGTGAGAGGAAGAAATTGGATAAAGCTTATTGGGTTTTTGTGAATTTTTTTGCTAAGATTTATAATTGATTTGTTGTTATTATTTTTGCTTAGACCAGATTTATGATTTATCCAAAGATTTTCATATACTTTGGATATGTGCATTTTTTTATAGATTTTTTTTGTTATCTATTTGTTGGATTTCTTGGGTTAGTTTGTAAATTTTTTGAAAAATGGAGGCCAAGTATATAAATTTAAAAGATAGAAATAAAATTCTTTTTTGTTAAGTATTTTTTCCAAGAGAAGGGGGGGGGGGGGCAATGGCCCCCCTCTGCCCTTGAATAGTTCTGTCCTTGAATATGGTCAAAATATAGGGACGAAAAATACATTTCCGCCAAAAGTAAAAAATGCTAATATTCTAGGACATGCAACGCACGTAGCCGCAGGTTACAAGAAAATATCTGTAGGCAATAGTTGAGGGAGATTAAAATTTTCTCGTGTAGGCAATAGTTAAGGGATGTTAAATTTTTCTCGTGCTAATAGTAGGCTTTATAATGATTCAATTTTTTTCTTTTGAAAATCTGAAGATTGCGAAAGGTTTTTCACCAGTTACGGCATTGACCTGGATGAGCTTTGGCTTAGAGCCTTGGGACACATCTGCAGGTATTTGGCTGTGCAGTGCACATTGACCCCCCCAGGACAACCTGATGCATTGGAATTTGGCCATACTTGAAAGCATATTGTTTATTATACATATTTTATTATGTACACACGTCCACCTTTGAAATGCACTGAAACTGTGACTTCAAGTCATGATTTTTAAATTGAAAATCGTGACTTCACCATTTCGGTGTATTTTAAAGGTGTCTGTATTAGTATTTTCCTTAATTGAAATATGTCATAGTCAAATGTTGGGTAGGGCAAGCATGACCAGATTCGCATGGACATTCATAATTTGTATGGCACTTAATTAATAGGTTGAAGTTAATTATTGTAATAAGTAATTCTATAATGATAATCATGATTTTTACGTAACAATCAGGCCGGTGTGATTGACAGACAGGACCAAGTCGCCCGTTATCCGCAATTGGACAATTGGAGCAATGATGGAACACGTAGCCCTTTGGATCGAAATGATTTTGTACCATTGTATAGGATATAATGGTGCCTTTTCCAAAGGAGAATATAATTTCCACTGAATTTCCAATTGGAGCAGGCCTTTTCCAAATACCACTTAGAACTATTTAAAGTGAGTATAGATGATGCAAATTCCCAGCTGATTCCAGCCTATTGTTGCTAACAGGTTGGAGAGGTATACCTAATACAAATGAAAATTATACGTATACTTTTATTGCTTTCCCCCCCTGAAGAAAAAAAAAAAAAAAAAAAAAACAAAATGACTTCACCATTTGGGAATTGGGATAGACAAGATATTGCGTATTCTTATGTAACTTTCCTCCTTGATAAATCTTTATCAGCTAACATTAACATGTAGACAAAACATTACCATTAATCCTAATATTGTCACGTATAACAACCATACAGGCAAGAAATTAAGAGGGTTGCTTCTCAAATTTACCTTTGAAAGTCGAAAGCAAAGCTTTGCATCCTGTGATTTCGAGGAGCATGCTTTGCTTCAAATTAACAATGGTTGATGTAAACAATTGTGATTAAAATAACATTTCTTTTATATGAACTTATTATTTACATAATTTTTATTAACACCTATCACAACATGCCAACTCACTCATTGTGAAAATTTTTATATCGTCCACACTCCACTTATTGATATATAAATAGACACCAAAAGCCCTTCACGGAACTAAAGTAATTTGCAATAAGCAACAACAAGAGCTAGCCATGAAGCTTTTATTTCTCACAAGCTTTCTTATTCTCCTCTCTTTTCACCATTTGGTTTTTCCCATCTTTTGCAGCTCTAGCCAAACTGACAACCTTTTCAAGTTGCTTAAATCTCGAAAATCCCAAAATCCTCCAAATACTGAACTATGGGTTGGATTAGGCAACGATGATGGCAATTTTTCTCCAGTGTATATTGGACCCCAAGATGGGTTGAAGAAAGCTGACAAGATCAATGCCTTGCCAGGACAACCAAAAGGAGTGGATTTCGATCAGTATGCTGGCTATATTACTATAGACCCGAAAGCCGGGAGAGCACTGTTCTATTACTTTGTGGAGTCACCTCAAAATTCTGCAACCAAGCCTCTAGTCTTGTGGTTAAATGGAGGTAAACACGGTACCACATATTTCAATTTCATTTGAATGAACTAGTATAGGCACAAAGAATGTAGAAAATATCCACTTATATGCTTCCTAGGTAGTAATAACAACAACGACTCCAAATGATAATATTACATAATATATAATATGGACTTTTATATTAATTACATGAACATCCATGCACACACAATAGAAAAAGAATCTTAGGTAATACTATTATATATGTCCACACAATCAAACACAATTTATTTATTACGTAGGAATTCTTGGCTTAGTGTCCCGCATTTTAACTATATATCAAATTCTACTTGCTCAACTTACTTTCTTTCATTTTGAATATAGAACATAAAAAGGTGGCATCCTATATATAGAAATAGCATATCTTAAAATATCGAAATTATGAATTAATCGATCGAGTCAAAACGGAAACATAACCTAATCTTTCTTATATTGTAATCGCATTACTACCACATTACCCTTGTATCGCGCGTCTTGTACCAAATACGAGCCAATTACTCAAGTTTGTCATCATACTAAATTGGCTACTTTTTTTTTAAGGCTACTAAATTAGATACTTTGATTACATGTTTAAGTTTGCTTTATTTTCTTGTCATACAATTTCAAGTTTATTCACAAGTTATTCATCAACTTGGTCTTTCCTCATATAATAAACAGCACCAATAAAAAAATTTACTATTAAAAATTATATATATGAGATTGACCGTTAATATTATTCATTAATTCCAAATAATTGTTTTTTTTTTTTTTAGAATCCAAATAATTATTTGATATCTTATAAACTTATTTAATAACTTACACAATCCAATATCAAGTCTTTATAAATTATACATATAAAAATATATAATAAGAATAAAAAAACATATATGTAGACATAAACATATGATATATTATATATGCCGAAATTGAATTTATACTCACAAGTTTATTCACAAAACCTATTATATTTTTTTTAGCTTGACTTATTCAATCTTTGAGCATAAACCTGAATATGAATTTCTCATTTGTCAAATAACTGAACATAAATATTACAACCTACAAATATTGACTTATTTTAGATTCTGGAATTGAGCTTAACACTTCAATCAGCAGCAAAATACAGTTCGAGATCACAATAAAATGAAGGAAACTTTGAGATAAAAAAACCCTCCGGAAAGACTTGCTTATTCTGTAGTCTCATCTGTGTAGAAAATAAATAAAAAATAAAGAAGAAGGCAGGGCCTGAGGAATATTGATGCTACTATTCTCACATAGCATAGCATAAGAAATGTAAAGTAAAATAGACATAGATCCGAATAACATGAGGCCACCATTAAATGTAAAGTAGGATAGACTTAGATTTGCGCTCCATAAATTTTTTTAAGGGTGTTTCTTAAGAAGTATAAATTATACAATCTAATAAAAAGAGAAATTCATATATTGACAATAACAATAATAAAAAAAATACGCAAATATATAAAATTTATAAATGTCTTCTATAAGTTTTCATATTTTGAAATCGGTGCATGATAGTCTCATTATCAATGCTACAAACTACGTCTCTTTCAATGTACATAACCAAATAATCATTCATCTATTAAATGTAGAACAAATTATGGAGCAAAATTTAATTTTATTAGAAAAACAATTGAGGGTGTTTTTAAATTTTTTTTTGAAGGGTAGACAAATAAAATTTTTTAAATTATTATATATAAAATAAAAAATTTCAAGTCAGGTGGTCCTTAAGGTAGCGCCGCCCCTTTAGATCCGAATAACATGTGGCCGCCATAGTGGGACTGGGCCACTTCAATTCCCAACATCTTCTGTTTTGTCACCCACCATACTGTCCACACGAAACCCAAATCATCAACCTAATGAGTGGTGTTTTTGTTCGGTTTAGGGGACACGCGAAAATGAGTGTTGTTATTCTTGAGCTAAATTATGGGTTAGGCGTCATCATGTTGGCAATAAGTCAATACTTGAGCCAACCCAGCAAGTTCTACATCGAAAATAACCTTCTTTATTTATTTTTTAGAAGTGTTTCTTTCCAACATTTTCACATCATTTTTACAATAAATCATAAGTAGGAAGTTGTTACGAGTTTTTAATTTGAATCCTCACGTTTTTAAAATTTTTTTTTCGAATCACCATGGAAATTACTTTTTTGTCTACTAGTAACAGCCCATAACAGCTTGCCACTTAAGATTTGTTGTGAAAGTATTATGTATGATAGGAAATTATTTTTTAGACAAAACTACGTTGTTGGTCCCTAAAATTTACCTACAGAGCACTAGCTTTTAGTCTCTGAAGTTTCAAGTGAGCGCTAATGGTCCTGAAATTTCAATAATGAGCGCTAGTAGTCCTTTTATTATATTCTTTGAGTTTTTTTTGTCTATATGTCTAACGGATTAATAATGTGATATTTTTTTTAATGATGTGACGATTTTTTATTATTAAAAAATTACACATTAGCTTGAGTCTCCCAAATCAAACCCAATTCTATTTGGATCTTCCATTGATTTTCTTACTAACCAAACAAAACTATTACTAATATTCTTCAATAGCTGAAACCTAGCTTGCCGAATTTACCATTGCCTGCCTTCTTACTAGCTATTAGATTAACCACCACTTGGAAATTTGTAGTACATGCCGAAAATCAAATACAAATTGAAAACATTCTCAAGGTTTGGAGATATAACATAATAGCCATAATAATTATTAGGATAATGAAAGAAAAACCACAACCAATACATTTCTCCAAAGTACATGGGTATCTTCGAGATCGGTTAGTCTAACACCCACATTTGGAGGGCATCTACCTACCCTATATAATATATTTTTGGTGGACGATCAAAAGGGTATCTCCATCTTTTTCTTTTATCGCAAATAGTCCTATTCTTGTTATTTTTTTTTTCTTTTTAATTCAAATTGGGGTTGTGATTTTAAATCCTTTGGTTTTAGAGAGAGTGGAGGTAGTACTACAGCTTGGAGAAGCCAGGCGGTCATTATAAGATGCAAATTGCTAAGAAAATCAATGTAAGATCCCAAAAAAAAAAATTATTAGTAGTTTTGTTTGGTTCCTAAGAAAATCAATGTATGATTCAAAATAGAACTGGGTTTGATTTGGGAGACCCAAGCTAATGTGTATTTTGATGTGTAATTTTTAATAAAAAAATGACGCATCATTAAAAAATTGCCACATCATTATTCCATTAGACACATAGACAAAAAAAAAAAAAAAAAGAAATTAATAAAAGGACTGCTAGTGTTCATTATTGAAACTTTAAGGATCAATAGAGCTCACTTGAAACTTCAGGAACTAAAAGTGCTCCATAGGTAAACTTTAAAGACCAACAACATAGTTTCGCCTATTTTTTAAGATGAATTTTGGCATTAGCATCGCGAAGTTCCTTGTTTTGTCTTCTAAACTCTGGAACTCATGTTTATGAATTTGTACCTAATGGACAAGTTCATTTCGTAGCTGAACCGAAAGAATGACAATATGTCCTCCAACCTTTTAGGTTTTGATAAGAACTAAATACTGTTAAAATTGGTTGGACACGTGAATGGTCTTCTGAATCTCTGGATTGGAGATATCTTTATCCATATCCTTCAAAAAAAAAAAAAATCCACGAGCTAACTCTCCTGTTTCAAAATTTAAGAAAACACTTTACAGTCAAGTGGTGAAGAGACCTAGAAGTTGAAATATAAAAGATTAGCGAAAACTAGCTAGCTATCCTCTGCATAATATATGATGACAAATTGATTTGAAGGGAAAGAAAACTCTCATATTCTCGTATTATTTATTAAAAGGTTATGTTAATAGGTATTTTTAGGACAATTATTAATAAATAATTTTAGAAAAAATTTGACATAATTTTCATAGAAAATATAAAAAGCTCTAAAAAAATTAATTTTTTTTCCTGAAAAAAATTTCTTAAACCAATGCATTTGTTAACTTTTACCTTTATTAATAATAACACCATCTTCTTCTATATTATAAACAAGGGTTCTGTTAACGGGTGCTGTACAGCACTTGTTAATAATTCATTTAAAGAAAGTTTTTATGAAAAATGAAAAAAAAGTAATTAATATTTTAACAGCTTTTTTCATTTTCCATAAAAGTAGTATTAAAACTTTCTTTAAATAGATTATTAACAAGTGCTGTACAGCACTCGTTAACATTTTCCTAACCTTCCAAATTTCCGGTTTCTACAAAATCATTTAATTTTGCTTTTTCTTTCACATCTTATCTTTGCTTTCTTACATCATTACTTACTAATTTACTCGCATAGGCCCACAAAATTTGAATGCATTGCTGATTTACTTTTGAGTTATAAACTTTCTGTATCATAACAAATTAAAGTATCTCTTGTCAGTTGTCACAACATATTGGACTTTTCCTACCAGTAGTTGTGAGACCGACGCAAAGCATTATACTTATCGCCTAACTATTTTTCTAACAAAAAATAAGGAAAGTTAACGGATGTCACTGGTGGAAAAATTTTAGTACCACAACAAAAATATAACTTTTGTCACAGCTCTCTATTCGGTTGGTTGTAATTGATGAAAAAATAGAAGTAGGTTAATGTGAAAGTTACAAAAAACTAGTTGTGGCAAAAGTTGTGAGTTTTGTTAGGTTAAAATGAATTGACCCCTTGCATTTAATTAATTAATTACCCAAGTTAATTAATTGGATCAAATTTAATGTAATAGTGTGACAGCACAAACAAATCATCAAATTATCTAAATGCAGCGGAAAATAAATTTGATATAGGTGATTTGTTTACGAATGAGGAAAACCACTGAGGCAAAACCCCACCGAGTGATTTTAAGGTCATCACTCCTAAAAATCCACTATTAACAATCACAAGCGGTTATAAGTATAAGAAATCTTACTAAACCCTTGGGCCTATCCCGAAATACCAACCTACAGTTGAACCCTTACCTCAATACCCAATTGGACTTGTATTGTAGTGGCAATCTTTCTCTTGATGCACGAATTCCAGTATGCAACTAATCAATGTGCATGAATCCCAGTACGTGACTAGCTTCAGTAACTTGAAGAGGTTGTTGGCTGCAAAGTTCTTCAGTTCATCAACAATGAAGATCAGGAAGCTCTTTGGTCACAAAACCCTTGGTGTAAAGACATAGTAGCTTCTTTAGAGAGAATAATGAACTAGGACACTTAATGCATGCACGACAGCTTTTTAAAATAAGCCTTATATATGTCTAAGGTTGTGAGAAAAGAAACCTTATACAAATATTTCAGCTTAAGCTGAAAATCAGATTTGGAAGTTCTGATTTCGTAAGTCTCGACAGAAACGGCTTGTGTCGAGCTTCGACTATAAACCTCAATAGAAGTCTTTCTGTCGAGATTGCTGTCGAAATTTAATGAACAACTTTTCTTCATTTGTTTCTTGGTCAGATTTTCATGACTTTAACACTTGACTTGAACAACATGTTTCTTGAAGTCCTAAACCCATCCTAGATCTACTTAATTACAAGTAAAGTGCAATTTGTCAAAAGATTAGTCAATTACATAATATGTTTCTAACAAGTTTGTTTGTGGGGTGGATAGAATAACTCACTAATAAAACCATACTGAGATTTACAGGCCCAGGATGCTCTTCTCTTGGTACCTAAAAATAAAGAAATAAATAATCTGAACTTAAAATAATGAAAATTACATAAAAATAACAAAATTAAATAGTAGATTCTATCCAACATCATTATATACACCCAAATTGAGTTTTATATTCTAGAGTTTATTCATGAACTTATTGTTATTTTTTAGTTTGACTTATTCAATCTTTCAGCCTAAATTTGAATGTGAATTCAATTCACTTTCCAAATAACTACATAAATTAAAATTTTCTTGAATTAAGTCGAGTTCAATTTCTTTTACAATCTACAAATATTGACTTATTTTAAATTTTGGAAGTAAGCTTAAGACTTCAATCAGCAGCAAAATATAGTTCTTTAAAGAAATAGGATACTTCGAGATCAACACCCCTCCAAAAAACGAGATGATATTACATTTTTTTTTTTTGCTGAATAAAACTTTATTACTCAACACAAAACATGAGAAAAACAAAAAGGTTTGGGCCTGAAACCATCTCTATCTAAAGCTTTCATCACAAATAAAGGCACAATGGAGATGGGAACTAGCACAGACCAAGATACAAAAGCAGCCCATTGGGCAAGAAGATGAGCAGGGACATTGCCCTCTCTATTTACAAAAGAAAAAGATACATTTAAAAAAAATTTAAATAAATACAAAATATCATCAGCTATGGATTTGATGCTCCAGTGAGGGACAAAATCTACATTCTTCAAAGGATCAATAATATTTAGAGCATCACCTTCCAATATTATATTTCTATAACCTTCCATAGCAACACACTTAATAGCACACCAAGCTGCTTTGGCTTTCTTTATCAAAGAGTTCCCTGGATCCAGTTGTTCTAACCATGCCAAAGAAGCTTTCCTGAATTATCTCTGCCCACTATTGCAACAGAAATTTTCTCTTCCCTTATTGCTGCATCAAAGTTTAATTTTATCTAGCTGTTTGGAGGGGACTGCCAAGTATTAATTTTTGGTGGTCTCCTTGGTAATTTACTCCAAGCTTGTTTATGCTCCTAAAAAACACGCCTTATTAGTCTAGCAAGCTCAATTGGATTGCTTTTAGATCCCTCCACCTAACTTTGTTCTTGAAAAACCATAATTGATCACAGATAAGTAATGAATATAATTGAAAATCTTGAGCAGATTCATCATCCAGCCCCAAATTTGTTTTTGGGTCAAGAATGATCTTAACCCAATCTAGAATAGATATACTTGACAAGTTACTCAAGTTAATAGGCCATGGGGCCATCAACCAGATTTGTGCAACCCAGTCACATTGAAGAAACAAATGCTCTAAAGATTTTGGAGCATTATTACACAAATAGCAGTCTAGTAAGGGAAGAGGAAACCTGTTATTAAGGACAGTACAAGTTGGCAAAATATTCCAACATATCTTCCATAAAAGGTTTTTTAGTCTAGCATTTGCTTTTATTTTCCATAGCTGCTTCCAATCCTTGGCTTGCAATAGAGGGTGAGTTTGAGTATTTGAGCTTCTAATAGCTTTGTAGACTGATTTCACAGAGAACTCCCCCGAAGAGGTCAAACACCAAAAAACTTGGTCACTCAAAAGCTGATGAGGCAAATGGATATTAAGAATTCTACTCACCGTAGCTGGCTCAAACAAAATGGATAGTTTCCCTCTATCCCATTGCTTGGTTTCTTAATCAATTAAATCAGCAACTAGATGAACACTTTCAATTGCTCCACTTCTGGCTTGGGGAATAAAACCAGGTTCATTGGGAATCCATATATCTTCCCCAAATCCGAGTATTAAAGCCATTGCCAATTCTATGGCACATGCCTTTTTTTATTACTTCTCTACAGGTAAATATACACTGGGATGCCCAACAAGCATTTTTAGGCATAGAAATTTTCATGAAATTTCTATTTCGAACATAGTTCTTTTTAAACACAGTCACCCATATTTTGTCTTCATTACTAACCACTTCCCAGGTCAATTTGGCCACCAAGGCTTTATTCATATCTGCCATTTTTTTAATGCCCAATCCTCCCTCTGATTTAGGACTACAAATAGAATCCTAGCTTTTATGAAAGCGCCCCCGTTTGTTTTCTTCCTTATTTCCCCACCAGAAATTACGATACAAAGCATCAAGTTTTGAACAAACTTGGTTTGGGAGAATGAGAGAAGAAGCTTGATAAGAAGGGAGGGTTGAAGCCATAGAAGAAATGAGAGTGGCTCTACCAGCTTGTGACAAGGTTTTCTTCTTCCAACCTTGAAGACGTTGTTTAACTTTCTCAACGATTTCTTCACACGCTGCTTTCTTATCTTTACCTGAGACAATAGGAATACCCAGGTATTTTTCCTTCTTGTTTGAAGCATTAATTCCAACTAAGTTGGCCAGCCTTGTTTTTAGACTATGGGGAGTATTTTGGCTGAAAATAATAACTGACTTGTAGAAATTAACCTTCTAACCTGACCAGCATGAGAAAACATCCAAACAAGATTTAATCTTCGTCATGTTCTCATCATTTGCTTGTGCAAAGATAAACAAATCATCCGCAAATTGTAAATGGGTGATTGGCATCAAGTCTTGAGTTAACTTGAAACCTTGTATCCCATTACAGGAGGCTTCCCTTTCAATTAAGCGAGCTAGAACTTTAGCAGCAAGAACAAAAAGAAATGCGGAGAGGGGATCTCCTTGTCTTACCCCTCTTTGAGGCCTAAAAAAACCAAATGGGTTGCCATTAATAAGAATTAAGAAAGACGTTGTAGATACACACTCCATAACCCATTGTATTTATGAGCTTGGAAACCCATAACAATGAAGAATTTTTTCCAGAAATCCCCATTCTAAGCGGTCATATGCTTTTTCTAGGTCTATTTTAAGTGCCATCCAGCTTGTTTTACCCTTCTTCTTCTTCTTCATAGCATGGAGGATCTCCTGAGAAAGGATGGTATTTTCTTGGATCTTACGGCCAAGAATGAAAGCAGTTTGTCACGAAGACACCAGCTTATAAAGGACCTTTTTTAGCCTATTTGCTAGCAATTTGGAGATGATTTTGTTGAACACATTGCAAAGGCTAATAGGTCTAAATTGATCGACTGAAGTTGCATTATTACTTTGGAAATGAGGGCTACGAAAGAGTGATTTATTTCTTTTAGCATATAACCCCTAATAAAGAAGCTTATAACCGCTTCAGCAGCTTCCCCCCCAATTATATTCCAATAGAACTTGAAGAAGTGGGCTGACATGCCATTTGGGCCAGGGGCCTTGTTAGACCCTAAACTGAAAACCACACCCTTGACTTACGAGATGATATTACATATATGATATATGTATCGTATACATGATAGATTTTCTCCAAAAACAGACAAAGAAAAATTACTTTTTTTTAATTAAAAAAAAGTTGCCTTTTTGTAGTCTAATCCGTGTAGAAGAAAGAGCCTGAGGAATCTTTCAAGCTACTTTCCACATAGCATTAGCAAACAAGAGCAGAAATGTAAAGTAGAATAGACTTTAGATCCCAATATCAACCAAATTAGTGGTATTTATTAAGGGATACGCAAAAATGAGTTCTGTTATTCTTAAGCTAAATTATGGGTTAGGCATCATTTTTCCAATAAGTTAATAGTTAAGCCACCTAGCAAGGCTCTAGAAAGAAAATAACCTTAATTTTTTTAGATGAATTTTGGCATTAGCGATCCTGATCGAATTCCTTGTTTTGTTTTCTAAACCCTGGAACTCATGGCTAAACTGATCCAACCAAAAGCTATTGAATCTCCTCCAATCCGGTTCGGAGAAATCTCTACTATCCAAAAAAATAATTTTTTAAAAAAAAGAAAAAGTTAACTATCCTATTCAAAACATGTAATATTTTTTATGACTAAATAATGTTACACATATATTTAAATATTTTTTTTTTATATATTGTTAAGCATATATCAATTTAAAAGCAATAATGAAAAATAAAGTGAATCTATGGCCATTAAATGCTGTTTAGAATACAAACCAAGATCCAAAAGAATAAATAAAAAGATAACTAGATAAGTGTTCAATATTAAAACCAATATATAAAAAATATAAATATAAATTCTCACAAGTTTGGGCTATCTCAGGGGGTTGGGTAGTAACTTTATCTGAGCCGTATTACGGCGTATCCAATATCCTAGACGTATCATTACTTTTTTTTCAAAAAAAGGTTGGGACACACATGCACGCAGAGGCATTATAAAGGAATCCAGTACAATATGTATCAGATACAAGTAGTTAAGTAAAAATAGAGTATCAAATACGTAATAACTTCTATTTCAAAATTAGAAGAAACTACTATCAGTGCTTGTGCAACAAATTTTTCAGTTTTTTAAAAATGGGTTTTTTTTTTTTTTTTTTTTTTTTTTTTTTTTTTTTGTGTGTGCGCCAAAGGAGAGGCTACTGAACTGGACCTCACTTGGGCTCACAACTTACTTATGAAGTGGGTTCAGGATTTCCTACATTGAGTCGTTCACTATACTGAGGCCCAATGACATTTCCTCCTTTTCTTAATTGTTTCGCTCTTTTATTTCCCTCCTAGCTTTTGTAACTTTACTATCGTCTACTATCAGTTGCTCCTCAAGCCTCCCCCTCATTCCTCTTTGGTTTCTCTTATTTATAGCCTCAAACAAGTGGAAAAATCATGATTGCTCTTAGGGGTAGTGGGAAAGAAGGCCCAATGACATCGTTGCTAAGTAGATGATTTAGTTGGGAATGGGAGGTGGTAAGAGTGGCATTGGAACTAGTTCCTCACTTTTGGAGGGATGTTCGACAGTGACATCCTTTAGAGCGGTGTCGGACAACTTGGGCATAATGCTCCTGAGTGATCAAACCTCCCCCGGGGCGTTCTTTGCCGAACAATGACCGGGCTATAATCTAATCGTGCACGAATGGTTGAGGTTTGTTCAATGGACATCTTGCCAGGCATAATGGTATGAGGCTCGGACATGTGATCTCGTCCGGTTCAGGGCCTAGCTTGAAACGAAAAGGTCGAGCTTATGGGCCGTCCTGCAAGACTGGATTCTAAAGCTTAAGGACCAAATGGGTCTGGGGGCCTCGGGTCGTACAATAGCCCCCCCTTAATTAGTACCCGTCCGTTGGGGACGAATCAAGGAAGCCTGGGGATAGAGACTATCCTGGGAAGCTAAGAGGTTCAATACTGAATGGTTAAGGGCCTCTTTAATGTGCCCTGAAAAGGCGTGCCACGCCGACTGCTGTTTCAGTCACCATCATTGCCTGACGGTTTGCAAACTGAGGCGACGCATGTGTGGCAGATGAAATGGGGAGTTGTAGGGTTTTCTCGCTCCTTATTCATTAAATAGAATTTATCACTTCTCCTTTGGCACCTATAAATACTCCACTCCGACCAATTCCTATACTTTTACACTCTTCAATTTCTAAATTTCCTCTTTACCGTGCATTCATCTGTGTGGTTATCCTTCAGCCCAGAATACCCCTTTCCCAGAGTCCAAAGTAAGTTTTCTGTCCCTTTCTCTCATTTTAATTTCTTCATTCAAGTTTCTCCCTTCAATTTTTAGAGTTTAGGATGGGTTTTGCTTACCTTCTAAATACAGGGGCGTCCTTAGTCACTTTCAGGCAAACATTCAACATCCTAGAGGATGTGAATGTCGCATACTGCCATGAGAGCGAAATCACTCTCCACCGAGGGCCCAACATTGCCTTTTTTCCCTTGATGACAATCTTGGAGGGTGGGGTTAGGTTTCTCGTGGATCCCTTCTTACTCAGTACCCTTAGGTTTTATGGGTTGTGTCCAAACCAACTTCTTCCTAATTTTTACCGGGTAGTTAGTTATGTTAGTAGGTTAAATCGGATATACAGTTTGCAATTGAACCATCATGACATCAACCACATGCACAGTTTGTGTGGGAATAAGAAAACAAACTATTACTTGAAAGTCAGAGATATGCGGGTACGACTAATTTCTTGCCTACTTGATTCTAATAGGAATTTCGCCGGGGAGTTCGTCCGGGTGGCGGCAACTGGTTTGCCGATGATATCCCCTACCCCTTCTCGCGGTGTGAAGTTGGTTTATATCGATCATTAACTTGCTTCTCCCTTTGTTTATGGTCATTTTGTTTGTCTGAATGCTAACTCATCGTGCTCTTTTGTTGCAGACGGTATGTGTTCACCTTAGATCTCAAGGTAGTACACATGAGAGACTTGAATTTCGTGCTTAGGTCTGAAATATTTTTTCATATCGACGGGCAACTACGAGCTTCACACCTCATACTTGGTTGCACACCAGTATACAGGACTTGGCAACCCTTCAGCCAAGCCCTTTTGGTAGACAGCCCCCTGTTGTCTTACATCGACGTCCGGCAAGCCAATTTCCTTCCTCTTTCGTTAACTATTGGCGAAGCCCGAGACCTCGGTCCTCGTTATGTAACTGCGGACGACCTTGCACCAGTCAGGGACGAGTTTGCTGAGCGAGTATCTTGGGCATTAAGAGAGCAAGAACACATTCCCATCGAAAGGAACGAAGTAGAGACCCAAGCAACCCGAGCCCAAGCAGCCGAGCAAGAAGTAGCTATGAGCGCACAAGGGGTAGACATGGTGACAAGGAAGAAGCTAACCGCCGACTGCTTTCTATCCGGCTCACGAACCTCGATCTCGGAATGCAAAGTGACGCACCCTCTAAGACTCCCCCCCGCCCTTCGTGCGGAATCGTGATCCAGGAGTTGGTGAGTGGTTCCCAAACAGCTACTAGAGGAGGCATCGGAGTAGCCTCCTCTTCTCGGCCTGTGGTCGGCTGGCAACCTATCTTCATGCTGGGCGGCGAGCTCTTGCCGACCGCGGCGAGTGTAAGGCTATGGGCCCAAGGTGAAGGGGGGAGGGTGGCGCAAAGTCTGGCCAGCGATTTGCTGTTGCCCAAAGACATCCATTTCTACGCGGACGGCACCGAGGACTCCATAGTGCGGCGGCTGCAGTGGCATACTATCGTAGTGAGTTCCTTTCTCTTTGCTTCTTACCCACCTTAGTATACAAGTGCCTCCCTTCTTTAAATCCTCCTAAGTTCGATATTGTTGTGTTACAGGCCGCACAGATTATGCACATGCTCGGCGAGAGGATGAATGAGCTCACCGAGGAGGCTGAGCGGGAAAAAAAGCTTAAGGAGGTTGCCAGTGACACCGCTTGGGACAAGGCCAAGGCTACTGAACTCGTGGAGAAAAAGGCGTAGTCCTCGGAGAAGGCCAGGTAACTTGCAGAAAAAAGGGTGGCTAAGATAGAGGCGAAACTGGGAGAAACCGAGTTAAAGCTGGCGCAGGCTGAAAGCCTAAACCTAGCCCATGCCGACGAAGTTGCTGACCTTAAGGCGGCTTTGGAAACATGTGAGGAGAAGTGGTACGATGAAGGTTTCGCGGATGCTGAGAATTCCGTGGAGCCTATCATTCTCCAAGCCCGAGCTCATAGGTTCGACGAGGGTTGGCAGGCCGCCTTTCAGGGTGCAGATGTGCCCAAGTACTCCCTACTATGGAATCTGGAGAACATACCCTGCCCAACTCTCCCTAACCCGGTTCAAAGCCAGGTTGACACTGCTGAAGATGAGGACACCCCCAATATGAGGGAGCTGGTGAAAGCCATAGATACTCACGTAGAAGATCTTGACCTGGAGGTCACCAGCAACTTCAATACCTCCGGCCACGAAGAGACTTAGCAACCACACAGCGAGGAAACCCTAGGACGAGCTGCTAATGATGCGATTCAGCTTTTTCCAACTGACCCAGCCTTTTGATGTTACTACCTACTTTTTTGGTTCCTTTATTTTTCAGTACTTTTATTTTTATTTGTTCGGTTTGCCCAGTCACAACCCACTTTTATTTTTTTTTGTTTGGTTTGCCCAATCACCGGGTTGTGGTGACCAAACAATCATTTTATTTTAAGTTCATTTTCCAAACACTTTTGTTATTCGGTCTGCTTATTCACTGGGATGTAGTGAGAAAATACTTAGTCTAATTTATGCTCTCTCAATTTTGCTATCCTGAGTTACCGGGTTGTGGCCATAAGGTGCTTATTTAATTTGATTTCCTTGCTTAAAATGCTTTATTGCTTAGTTATGGCGACAAAATGCTTGTTTAAATGTTTTTTTTTTTTTTTTTGCTAGTCAGGCATATTTTCTTTTGACATGACGGTTGGTGCTGACTCAATAAAGCTTCATGTGGAAAAAAAGATGCTTGCAATTGTCGTACTTTACCCGGTCTAAGTAAAATCAGGACTGAATTGTTAGAACAAGCGGGGTTCTAACCTTAGACCTTTAATTAAAGTTTCCACCGGGAATACGTTTCCGTCCTTAGAATCTTAATTATGGTTTTCACTTGTCAGGCGATGAAAATTGAATTGGGGATAGGTTTCTGTCTTAGGAATTCTAATTAAGGTATCCACCTGGCCGGTGATGAAAATCAAACTGGGGACAGGCTTCTGTCCTTAAGAGTCTAATTAAGGTTTCCACCTGGCCGATGATGAAAATTGAACCGGGGACAGGCTTCTGTCCTTAGAAGTCTAATTAAGGTTTCCACCTGTCCGGTGATGAAAATCGAACCGGGGACAGGCTTCTGTCCTTAGAAAAGCTCAAGGTGCTGTCGTGATATTCTCAACCCCCCCTCCCTCCCCCCCCCCCCGGTTTTTTTTTTTTTTTTTTAGTATTTGCTTATCGGCGCTAATTGACCAGCATTGAAGGAATCAAATTGGACCATGATAGACGAATACTATCATATTAACTTGTGAGACATATTTATGATTACATTTGCTTTGCATCCCGATACAGGTCCAATCACTGATAAAACTTCTTTAAGTTGTGGATGTTCTAGGGCCGAGGAACTGGCCTTTCGTTCAAATCCTCCAAGTAGTACGCTTCTGTGCCTGTAATGGCGGTTATCTTATAAGGCCCTTCCCAAGACGGGGCTAGTTTCTTGGCATTTGCGTCTCGCATGTTTCCAATCGCTTTTTGCAATACCAGATCCCTGGCACTAAATTCCCGGATCTTCACATTACTGTTATAACGCTGAGAAAGTTTTTGTTGGTATTTGGCAAGCCGTATAATCGTTGCTTCTCGGTACTCCTCTAGTAAATCCAAACGCTTCGTTAACAGTTCGTCATTCTGTGCAGGGGTAAACTCCATTACCCGTGCTGTGCAAAGATTGACCTCCGCTGGTATCACAGTCTCTGCCCCGTATGCGAGAGAGAATGGAGTCTCCCCCATGGACCTTCTTGGGGTCATTCTGTATGCCCATAGAACACTGGGTAACTCCTCTACCCATCTCCCTTTTGCGCCGTCCAACCTCTTCTTTAGCCCGTTCACGATGGCCTTGTTAGTGGTTTCAGCTTGGCCATTGCTCTGGGGATATGCCGGGGTGGAGTACCTGTTCTTGATGTCGAGATCTCTACAAAACTTGCAAAAAACCCTACTATCGAATTACAGTCCATTATCAGATATCACTTAGTCTGGCACCCCAAATCTTGTTGTCAGTTCGTTTAGACCCCTTAAACCCAACATATTAACCTAGAGAATTAGCCAAGTGATTAACTTAGGTAATTTAAGCAGAACTAGGTTAACACAAGTATAATGAAAAACAATAAAGCAGCGGAAAATAAAGAACACAAAGATCTGATGACCCAGGAAAACCAAACCGGTAAAAAACCTGGGGAGGATTTAACCTAGCTATCCTCAAGGTAAACTGAATTCACTATGAAAGAATTGAAGTTTACACAATAAGACTTAGACCACTAACATCCTATTGCTACCCAAGTGTAGGAAACTTACTACCACGACCACGTGACAGCTCCGAGACCATGGACTCCTTCTTTCTTGAATTCTTCAGCAATCCACAAGCGCATCTGCTTGTATTTCTTGAAGATCTTTGATTCTGCAACTGTATGATTTACCAAGCTCTTGACATAAGTCTTGAGTTTGTAAACCCTAAGTGTATGTGAAGGCAAATACCTCTAGATCTCACAATGAGATTCACAAACACAGCAAAACAAAACTCTAAAAACGTGGCTAGGGTTTTCCCTTATATACTTAGGATAAAACATAAAACCCTATACATTAAATGGGCTAGGGCTGAGTTGGAAAATTCTGCAGAAAAACAATCTGTACGACTTTCGATCGATCGAGTCTAATTTTCGATCGATCGAGTTAGGCAGAAAGTGCACAGTGAATTCTGCATAAAACTCGATTCCAACTTTACATTAAGAGCCATACTTTGAGCAAGTCTAACACACAACTAAAAGAACGTTTTGATTATGGTTTGCCAACATTAAGTTCTAATACATTAGTTCCTAATTCTTAGAACCTAACACTTGTGACTATGTTCTTCCACATAAACTTTTTGATATCCACATCCCGAATATTAGCTAGAGCCTCCGCTTCCGCCTATTTGGTGAAGTAGTCAACAGCCACGAGCACAAACCTTCGATTTCCAATTGCCCGGGGAAATGGACCGAGAATATCCAGCCCCCATTGTGTGAAGGGCCAGGGGCTACTGACCGGGCTTAAATGTCCTGCTAGCTGATGGATCAATGGGGCATGCCTCTGGCACTGCTCACACTTCCACGCATACTCAGCTGCATCCTTCTGCATCTGCGACCACTAAAATCCCTGAGTCATTGCAAGATGTGCCAACGAGTGCCCCTCCACGTGGCTGCTGCACACCCCATCATGAACTTAGTCAGGAGTTGGCTTACTTTTTTGAGGCGCAAACACAAGAGGTAGAGCCCCCCGAAAGATCTCTGATACAACTTGCGATCTGCCGACAACCAATACCGAGTAGCTACCTGCCGAATTCTGTTCGCCTCCTTCACATCGTCTGGAACTCGATCCTCGGCAAGGAAGTCAATGATCGGGTCTATCCAACACGGCTTGGGTGTGGAAACTGTAGCACGTCAACCTTGGTAGCACCAGCCTTGACTGCCAGGTTGATACTGGGCTCCACTATGAACTCCACCTTGATTAGCCACGGTACCTCCTCCGTTAGTGACGATGCCAACGTGGCTTGGGAGTTGGCATGTCTGTTCTGAGCCCATGCTACTTGGACCACCTTTATTGTGCAAAATTTATTCATGACTTGCTTTACTACCTGTAAATTCACTTTCATCTGGGGATCCCGGGCTTCGAAATTGCCTTGCACCTGACTAACAACCAACTGGGAATCTGAATAGATTCACCTCTCGGGCACCCATACCTGGAACAACCCTTAACCCGGCAAGTAAGGCTTCATACTCTGCCTTATTATTAAAGGCCTTGAACCCTAACCTAAAAGAATGCTCCAACCGTATTCCCTCGGGAGTAGAAATGACAATCCGACGCCATCCCCCATGGCATTGAATGCGTCGTCCACAAAAGCCTTCCATGGATGGCTCTCCATATGACAAACCATCTCTTCTTCATTTTTAGGGGAGAATTCGGCGATGAAGTCAGCAAGAACTTGACCCTTCACCGAATTTCGCAGTCTGTACCATATATCAAACGAACCTAGCCAGGTCCCCCATTTGGCTATTCGACCTGTGAAGTCAGATATTTTCAATAACGATTGCAATAGGTATTTGGTCAGGACGTAGACGGTGTGAGCCTGAAAATATTGCGGTAATTTTCTTGTGGCGTGTACGAGTGCTAACACCAGCTTCTCCAAGGGTAGATACCTTGTCTCAGCATCAACCAAGGTTTTGCTGATGTAGTACACAGGTTGCTACGTTCGCCGATCTGTCAGTAGCACGGAACTTACAGCATGATTGGACACTGAGAGATACATGAACAAATCTTCTCCAAGCTCCGAGGCTGTTAACACAGGTGCTTGCGTTAAATACTCCTTCAACTTCTGAAAAGCTTCGTCATATTCCACATTTCACTGGAATCCCTTCCACTTCTTCAGAAGTTGGTAAAATGGCCGGCAGCGATCAGCGAACCTGGAGATGAATTGGTTGAGGGTGGCCAACATCCCGGTCAATATTTGCACTTCCTTCGGGTTGCTCGGTGGTTGTAGGCGCTTCACAGCTTCAATCTGATCGGGGTTGACTTCTATTCCCCGACTAGAGATTAGATATCCCAGGAATTTGCCAGCCCCTACTCCAAGAACACACTTCTCCTCATTAAGGCGCAATTTGTGTTGCCGAAGCACCTCAAATGCCTCCTGGAGGTCCTTCGTATGTCGTTCTTCTTGCTTACTTTTTATCACCATATCGTCAATATACACTTCTACGGTCGGCCCAATCCTCTCTCGGAACATTCTTGCCATCATCCTTTGGTACGTGGCCCCGGCGTTTTTCAACCCAAAGGGCATCACAGTGTAATGATAATTGGCTTTCGGGGTGATGAATGCTGTTTTTTCTCAGTCTTCGGCTGCCAGGGCAATCTGATGGTATCCTTGAAACGCATCTAGGAAACTCATCCTCGAGTGTCCGTAGGTGGCGTCTACTAATTGATCGATCTTTGGCATAGGAAATGGATCCTTGGGGCATGTTCGGTTCAAATCCGTGAAATCCACACACACTCTCCATTTGCCATTCTTCTTTTTAACTACTACAGTGTTCGCCAACCACTTTAGGAAGTAGATTTCTTTTATCGCCTCAGCCTCCTTCAACCTCTTAACTTCCAACTTAATTGCCTCGGCGTGCACCTTGGCCGACATTCTCGGCTTCTGCTTCTTGGGAGGAAAATATGGATCGACCTTGAGTCGGTGTACGATAAATTCAGGGTCCACCCCGGGCACCTCGTACGGGCTCCATGCGAAGACATCTACATTGCGAATGAGCAGTAGTAACATTTCTACCCTGTCCTGTCCCGTGATACTTGCTCCTATTTGGAAATATCTGTCAACGTCTGGTAATATCTTAAATTTGATCGTTTCCTCGGCACAACCATCCCCCTGTCCTTCTTAGGGCTCCTATAATTGCTATAAAGTGGCTTTCTCGGGCTGATCCTTTTGCTCGGCTTGTTCATTCTTCCAATTCACAGCTGCAACAAGACATTGCCTTGCAGTTTGCTGGCTCCCCCTTAGTATAGCAATGCCTGCTCGATTGGAAATTTGACTTTTACGTGGAGTGTAGATGGTACGGCCCTCATCGCGTGGATCCACGGCCTCCTTAAAATAGCTGTGTAGGGAGAAAATGACCCCACTACCATAAAAGCTATTACCACCCCTTTGCCCTCTATGTTCACAGGTACCGATATTTGACCGTCGGGGATTACCACCCTGCCATCAAACCCGACCAACGGTGTGTCATACTTCGTGAGATCTTGGCTCTTTACCCTGAGCCCTTCGAACAAGTCTGGATACATCATGTTGGCCCCGCTTCCTTGGTTTATTAGTATCCTTTTTACTAAAAACCCTCCTATCCGTGCCGCGACTACCAACGCGTCATCATGTGGCTGGATTGTTCCTTCCAAATCATTGTCATTAAAGATGAAGGGATCCCGAGCATACTTTAATCTTTTGTTGGATGGTTGCGTATATGTGCAACCTTCCACTGGTGCGGTAGTCAACACCCCTTTCCTTATGGCGGTAAAGTCTCCCGGGGTAGCGTGAATGACCTCAATTACCCCAAGAGGGGGTGGAAGTGGGTTCCCTTTTAGTTGAGTACCTTGCATTGCTTCCCGGTTTCCCGATTCTACCACAAATTCCTTCAAATTCCCGGCTTTCACCAATTGCCCGAGGTAGTCCTTCAATACCCGACATTTCTTGGTGGTTTGCCCCTTGTCCTTGTGGTAGGTGTAGTATAAGTTTTGATTTCTTCTGGATGGGTCACCCCCCATCTTGTTCAGCCACCTGAAGTAGGGCTCGTTCTTGATCCGATCTACAATTCTGTGCACCGGCTCCCTGAACGTTACGTTCACCTCCTCTAGTTGCAATTCTGGCTCCTGCACCATTAGGCCCTTTCGAGGCCTCGGCTAAAAACTGTTCTGCCGAGGACGGTTTGCTAATGGGGTCTTACCTTTACTTTGCAGCCGATCATCCTCCAGACGTTTGTACTCCTCAATGCGTCTCATGAGTTGCCTCATATCTTCGAGAGGCTTCCTCATCAATGACTCACGCAGCTCAGAATCCTTAGGTAGTCCCATCCTGAAGGTACTCACCGCGATCTTCTCGTTACTCCCGCCAATCTCGTTGTAAAGTTCCCAATATCGGCCCGCGTAACTGCGGAGGGTGTCCCCGACCCTCATCTTCATAGATAGTAGTGCGTCCACTAGTTATGGTACCCGGCTGCAAGTTACAAACCGAGTACCAAATTCTTGAATCAACTCAGCGAAACCATGAATAGAGCCTTTACGCAGCCCATTAAACCATCTCAGAGCGGTGGGCCCGAGACTTGAGGGAAATACCTTGCACATTAGTGCGTCATCGTGTTTATGTAGGGACGTCATGTGGATGTAGTGGCAAACGTGCTCAACCGGGTCTATCTTCCCATCGTAGGAGTTGAACGGTGGGCGCGTAAACTTGCTCGGCATTGGGGCCCGTTCAATGTCATCTGAGAATGGTGACCTGGCAGCTCTACGTAGGGCCTGGCTCATAGCATCCATGGCGGCATTTCATGGTCGTCGTTCTTCTGGAGAATCCGAACCTCGGTTGGCATAATCCCGTGAACGGGAACGGTCTCGGTGTCGACGGGACTCCCATGAATATGAACGGTCCCGGGGTTGATAGTGGCTGGACTGATTGGACCCTTCCCCATAGCGGTCCCTTGCACCTCTGGATCTCTTTTCCCAGCGTTCTCGATTCCCTCTCCGTCGCCCTTCCTCTGCTTCTAACTCCAAGTCTCTCATCAGCCTGCGCAACCGCTTAAGTTCTTCATCTCTTTCGTCAAATTGCCTGTGCCCTGTGGCACCGGACATTGTTCGATGGGTTTGGTGCGACCCCTCGCCTAGACCGGACCACTCTTCATCTCGTTCAAGATCTCTGTCTTTGCACCTCTTGCGCCTCTGCTCTCGCCAAGTGGATCCCCGAGAAGATCCTACCGAGCCACTTTTAGTGTAACTTCCTAAACGCTTTTCAGACATCTTCCCGGTTATGGGCCGCAACTGAACTACGGCTTCGTAGGAGATTCCCACAGACGGCGCCAATTGTGCGTGCCAAAGGAGAGGCTACTGAACTGGACCTCACTTGGGCTCACAACTTACTTATGAAGTGGGTTCAGGATTTCCTACATTGGGTCATTCACTATACTGAGGCCCAACAACATTTCCTCCTTTTCTTAACTGTTTCGCTCTTTTCTTTACCTCTTAGCTTTTGTAACTTTACTATCGTCTGCTATCAGTTGCTCCTCAAGCCTCCCCCTCTTTCCTCTTTGGTTTCTCTTATTTATAGCCTCAAACAAGTGGAAGAATCATGATTGCTCTTAGGGGTAGTGAGAAAGAAGGTCCAATGTCATCGTTGCTAAATGGATGTTTTAGTTGGGAGTGGGAGGTGGTAAGAGTGGCATTGGAACTAGTTCCTCACTTCTAGAGGGATGTTCGGCAGCGACATACTTTAGAGCGGTGTCGGACAACTTGGGCACAATGCTCTTGAGTGATCAAACCTCCCTTGGGGCATTCATTGCCAAACAATGATCGGGCTATAATCTAATCATGCACGAATGGTTGAGGTTTGTTCAACGGACATCTTGCCAGGCATAATGGTATAAGGCCCGGACATGCGATCTCGTCCAGTTTAGGGCCTAGCTTGAAACGAAAAGGTCGAGCTTATGGGCCGTCCTGCAAGACTGGATTTAAAAGCTTAAGGCCCAAAAGGGTTTGGGGGCCTCAAGCCGTACAATTTTTATTTAAGTGATAGGTTAAATTAGAACTAATAACAACTTACTATCTATAATTTTTTGTCAAATACTGTGGACATAACACTTCTCGCTTTTTCAAATTAAGGCCACTTATAACTATATAAAATGAGCAGAGATGATATAAATTCACAGGATTCCAACCTTTTGTTGCTAACTGGTTGGAGAGGTATGCCTAATACAAATGAAAATTAATTTCTAAATGAAAATTTTAAGAATATTTTTATAATTTTCTTCCCTTGAGGAAAAAACAAAATTGTTAGGTTCTAAAAGTTTAGAATAATTGGCAAATCGTGAGCACACAAGAACGTACAAGTTGCAAAAAGAAGAATTCAGAATCTGCCTGGTTCGATCGATCGAAAAACAGGCTCGACCGATCGAAAGTCGTATTTGCAGAATTTTAAGTTGGCCCAAACAGCAGTTCTAGCCCATTAAGGATTAGCGTTTCAAATCTACTTTTCCCACTATATAAAGGAAACCCTAAGCACGTTTTTTACAAGGCTTTTTAGAGAGAAAAGAGTGTGCCTCTTTTGTATTTAGGGTTTTGTTCCTAAAATCTCTCTTATTACTTCTACCGGTGTTGTTCCTTGAAAAATCTCAAAATCCGATATTGCTGAAGTTGCTGCCTTCTCTAGTCATCAAAGGTGCTGATGATCTAAACCTTCAAGGGTGGTCTTGGAGTCACAAACAGGAGAGTTTGTGTTGTTAAACCTTTGAGTGGGATCTCAAAGTCACAAACGGTGGTGTTTGTGTTTTGCAAAGATTAAAGAAAGAAGGAGTCCGTGGTCTCGGAGCTGTCACGTGGTCGTGGTAGTAAGTTTCCTACATTGGGTAGCAATAGGATGTTAGTGGTCTAAGTCGCTATTGTGTAAACTTCAATTCTTTCTAGTGGATTTGCTATTTTACCTTAAGGATAGCTAGGTTAAATCCTCCCCAGGTATTTTACCGGTTTGGTTTTCCTGGGTCATCATATCGTTGTGTTATTTATTTTTCCACTGCTTTACTTGATATGATTGTTATTGTTTTAACCTAGATCTGAATAATAAACCTAAGTATTCACTTGGTTAATTAATTAGGTTAAACAATCTAGTTTACAGGGGTCTAAACGAACTGACAAAAATGACTTCACCACTTGGGGTAGACAATGTATTAGCTAATGTTCCGCCAAAAACAGGACAATCTCACGCATAACAACCATACAGGCAAGAAAGATGGTGCTTGCCAGATTACCTTTGAAAGTCAAAGTAAAAGATTTTTGCATCCAAAGATTTCTATGCGCCTTTTAATTCAAAGGCAAAGCTTTGTATCTTGAGATTTCAATGCGCCATCTGCTTGCTACTAGCCGATTATATATGCCGCTTATGAACGGTCCCTCGCTAGAGAATGTGGTTATCTCAATGTTCTTTTCGGCACTGCATCATTTACTTCGCCTTGGCCTATGTTGACACTGATACTAGCGACACAATAATTTCACAATCTTTGTTACAATGGTTGACAAGAACAATTGTGATTGGAGTAACACCAATCACAAAATGCCAACTCAATAGCTGTAAAACTTTTTGTATCCCTCCACTTACTGCTATATAAATAGACACCAAAAAGCCCTTGACGAAAATAAAGTTGTTTGCAATAAGCAACAACGAGAGCCATGAAGCGTTCATTTCTCACAAGGTTTCTGCTACTCCTCTCTTTTCACCATTTGGTTTTTCCCATCTATTGCAATGCCAGCCAGACTGACAACCTTTCCGAGTTGCTTAAATCTCGAAAATCCCAAAATCCTCCAAATACCGAACTATGGGTTGGATTACATAACGATGATAGTAATTATTCTCCAGTGTTTATTGGACCCCAAGATGGGTTGAAAGAAGCTGATAAGATCGATGCTTTGCCTGGACAACCACAAGGAGTAGACTTCGATCAGTATGCCGGCTATATTACCGTAGACCTGAATGCTGGGAGAGAACTGTTCTATTACTTTGTGGAGTCACCTCAGAATTCTACAACCAACCCTCTCGTCTTGTGGTTAAATGGAGGCAAATACAGTTCCACTTGTTTCAATTTCATTTGTGATGATGCTCCTTGCGAATCAGTAGGCTAGATGCTTGGACTCTAAGGATCTGAAAGGCCTGCAAGAAAAATGATGAATCAAAGGAGACTGGGGTTGGCCGGTCTAAGACCCTCCGATGGTGAAGTTAGTCTTCCTTCTCAAAATGAAGAAACTTCCAATTCTATTAAGAGTGTCTAGAGAGATTCAGACTTACCTCCTGTGTTGGAGAGAGGATGTTTATATAGGGTCGAAGTGACGGTTACTATCCTGCAACT
The DNA here is from genome assembly GCA_033629205.1 of Lithocarpus polystachyus. Classification (NCBI taxonomy): domain Eukaryota; kingdom Viridiplantae; phylum Streptophyta; class Magnoliopsida; order Fagales; family Fagaceae; genus Lithocarpus; species Lithocarpus polystachyus. The sequence continues at coordinate 6,275,938 of CM066163.1, read as the reverse complement.
GCTCCCTCTTTTGTGGGAGCCAGGAGGTAACTGCTACGGGAAGGTTGAAAATAACTTCTCTTATAATCATTCCACGTAGCGTGTATTTCTTAACTGAGTAGCAGGGTCTGTTGAGGCTCGTCCATCCTTGGACGAGTGCTGCTGTGAGAACTCAGGACGAGGTCTTTGAATCCTTAGATCTAAATTGAATGGAGAAGGAACGGTTTATATGTATGATTACAGTGTGGGATTGTCGAGCTGGTCTCATGGGTGAGCTGTCTTTTTGCAGACGACAGCGCAAGGACGGGTGGATTAGTGCACTGGACGAGTTCGTCCTCTGGACGAGCTCGTCCTTGTGGATGATATAAGGACGAGCTATGCTAGGTACCATCAGTTGCCCCTTCGTCCTTGTCTCGTCGTCTCAGAAGATGTATCATATTTTTCTCTTTCCTTTTATTGTTGTGTATATATCTTTATTATTTTATTATCTCGAAAACGCAACTCAAACATGACTCCTCGTTTTTTGAGTAACGCCACGTGGCGTGTTCTGGTTGGCTCCGCTGCTTTTAAGGGGTGAAAATGCTTCCTATAAATAGTAGGATTCCTCCCCTGCCCCTTTTACTTCGAAAGATTTTCCTCCTCGATTTGTCGTCTAGAGCCTCGTCTAGAACTCACTCTGCGTCCATAGTCTTCCTCCGTCTAGAGCCAGGTATTTCTCCCTCCTCGTCTTTAGGATTTCCTTTAAGTTTTTAAAGATGTCAACTGTGATTTCGTCGTCTAGCAATAGTACAGAAAAGGCTATTGACGAGTATCAGGACGTCACTAGCTATAGCAGTTCTGATAGTAGTCATAGTAGTAGTGGTAATGGGGGGAGTAGCACGGACGAGGGGTACATTTCTGGCGCCCCTGGGGTTCCCTTAGACGTTCTACAAGAACAACTAAGGAAAACTTCTGGGTCTCATGCTGGTACCTCGTCTAACGTCCCTCCATCTAGTCCTTTGGACGAGGAGGAGATCGTTTACAGCTGTGCCATAGGTGTTTCGTCAAAAACAACCGAGCAAAGGCTCAACAATCTTAAGTCATGGTACCAAATCCCTGACGAACTTAATCCTAGACTACCCGTCCGTGGAGAGTGGTGTTGTAGCCCTCGTTTTGGCATAGGCGTTTATGAGGCCTATTTTTTGGGGGGCTTGAGGTTGCCGTTAAATTCCTTTGCTAGGGAGTTATTAGTTAGATTAGTTTTAGGAGTTTGTCAATTTAACCCAACGCATGGAGATTGATTATCTCTATGCAAGTTTTGTGGAGAGAAGTGTTTGGAGGGGACCGTCCTCTCACAGTGGACGAGTTTCTCTACTGTTACAAGCCTTCTGAAATAAACCAATCCCTTGGCTTTTATCAGTTCATAGCTAGGGGCTCACATTGTAGGTTGATTAAGTCTTTGGCCTCGTCTGATAGGAACTGGAAGACGGAATTCTTTTTCGTCTCTGGTATTTGGGCTGGGCACCCTGTGGACGTTGGTAGGGACACATTTGCCCCTTATGAGGGATGCTTAGGGAACCTTCGTCCTGAGGGTAAGTCCTTTACCCCCATCTTCTTTGTTTGTACTTATACTTTCAGCATCTAACTTTCTGTTGCTTGTTTGTTTTACAGCTGTTGCACGTCCTTCCTTAAGCAAGTTCCTCCGTGATCGCGTCCAGAGAGCTCGTCTACACCCTGATAGGGATTTCCACTCTTTGGTTTCCCTTAGACGTCTAGCTAAGTGGGGGTTTGGCCCAGTACCGTCTGACGAGGCCATTGCACACGAAGTCACTGTTCGTAGACGTAAGTTCCTGACTTAACAAAGATATGTTTCTTTGTTTTATTCTTTTCTTTTTTACTTTGGTTTTATTTTTAATTTTTATTTCCTTGCTTTGTAGGAATGACGACTATGAAGGAGAATAAGGGAAAGGAGCCTGTGGGTGAAGGGAGTCGTCCAGAGGTCCACTCTCAGACTCGTCCTTCTACAGGAGACAAGAGGAAGAGTTTATCTAAAACTCTCGACTTAGGAAATCTACCTAGTCGTAGAGGGAAGAAGCCCAAGCATGGGTCGTCCCAAACGGTGACCAGGTCCACCCTCCCCTCGTCTCAAACGTTAGTCCAGGTCTTGGACGTGGATTCTCCAACTCTTGAAGTTACTCCGTCCAAGACCCCTCCATCCAGGTCAGCTGCGCCTACTTCGTCCCAGCCTCCAAGAGTCCCCTTAAATCTAGTTGAAAATGAGGATTTGGCTTGGGAACGATTCGAGAAGGTCGTGTTGGACGAGGACATAGCTGCATGCTATGACATGTCTTTAAAAGACTTTGAACGTTCCGGCGTCCACAATCTTTTTAAGGTATGTAACCTTATCCTTGGGTCGTCCTTCTCTCTTTTTCTTTTTTTTTTTTTTTTTTTTTTTGAACTTCCCCTTGTCTAACCTTTATTATATTTTACCATTGTAGGCAATGTCTAAGTTCATCGCGGCGTCCAGGCAGGCCACTGATTTGGACAAGACGAGGGTCTTGCTGGAGACGAGGGTGCAGGAAGTGAAGGACGAGTGCAAGAAGTGGGCTGAGGTGGCAGCCAAGTCTAAGGACGAGGTCAGGGAGTTGCAAAACCAAGCTGAAGAACTGAAGGCTAACATCGTCGAGAAGGATACTCATCTTGGCCACCTTCAACAGAGGAACGACGAGCTGAGTACCCTTCTTGAGAAAGCCAGGGAAGAAGCAATCGCTCAGTTCAAGGCGTCCAAGGATTATACTGATCTTTTGGACGCCAATTATGCAGCAGGATTCGAGGATTTCAGGATGGACGCTGCAGAGAACTTCCCTGGGTTGAACTTCAGTGTCATCAAACTTAACATTGGTGGTGCCACCACTAGCTCCCTCCTCCAGACGAGCTCAGAGGACGTGAACATTGAGGACGATACCACTACCCAGCCTATTCAAGACGAGCCCAATGACGACCCTCCTCAACAATGAAGACTTTGCTTTTTACTTGCTCATCTACCTTGTTACTTCTTTCTCTTTTTTGGTTTTGGCCCTCTTGATGTAACTCAAATACAATTAGTTCGTCCAAATTACTGGGACGAGCATACAAACAAGTTTAATTTTGTTTAGGTTTTTCAGACGTTGGTTGTTTGTCATTGAATGCATGTTACTTTACCTTTTTCATTCATTTGAATGTTGTATGGAATTACTTGCATCCCTGTACTTCCAACTTTCACTGTCTATGAATTTATTTATTTTGAATATCATTAGATTCTATAGCATTCGTCCATGGGCGTTATTTTTCAAACGTCATGGAGTTATATTTCCCCTTACTTATTTGGACGGCATTTTGCTCGTCCTTAGGGCTAAGACGAACAAATGAAGGGCTCATGGACGACTTGTCCAAGGGCTTGACTCCTTAAGTTGAAGTTGCCCTAAGGACCATATGCATTCCTCGTCCATGTCTATGGTCGTCTGTTATTTAGACGTTGCCTTGTTTGTTTCCTTGTTGAAGGAAAGTTTAGACGTTATGCCCCTTTGTCTAAGGGTTTGCGCTTGTCTTTAAACCTTGGTCTGTCTCGTAGACGGGGTCATGGAGTTTGCCATGTTATATGTATTTAAACACTCAAACCATACTCATTATTGAATACAACGTCAACAAGTATGGCACATAGTGCCTTATTATACAGGCATCCAAACGTTACTTCGTCCATAGTTAGCGTAATAACTAAGCAGTTGGGGATAAAAAACATTAATAAAAACATTACATAATGCTGAATAATAATAGCAAGTACTCATTTTGGATTCGTCCATGAGGGTCTCGTCCAAGCTGATACTTGATTGTTATTGGTAATACCTTCTTAGATGCTCAACGTTCCAAGGGTGTTCCAATTTTCTCCCATCCAATGCCTCTAAGTAGTATGACCCTTGTCTTTTGCAGTTGACAACCCTGTAGGGTCCTTCCCAATTGGGTCCCAACTTTCCATGAGCTGGGTTTTTGGTTGCAAGAGAGACCCTTTTTAAAACGAGGTCCCCTAAGTTGAAACGTCTTGGTTTCACCATCGCGTCATATTGTCTGGACATGAGGTTTTTGTATCTCGCTGTTCTCTGCTCCACGTCTGCTCTTACTTCGTCTATAAGATCAAGGTTAAGGCGCAGTTGGTCTTCGTTGTCCTTGGACTGGTACCTCATCACTCGGTGATTGGCCATGTGAATTTCAGCGGGTATCACTGCTTCGCTCCCATAAGCTAGCTTAAAAGGAGTTTCTCCCGTATGGGTTCTTGCAGTGGTTCTGTAAGCCCATAAAACGCCAGGTAGCTCGTATGGGTTCTTGCAGTGGTTCTGTTAACGAACAGTTTGCTCAACTCCTCAAAGGAACTTACTGTATTTGGTGGTATCTTACTGAACCACACCCGCGCTGGCCCTTTAAGGGTAGTAGGGAAGGCTCTACACATGATCTCATCTAGGACCCCCTGGAGATGCATTGTGGTCTTGAAAGTGGCGATATGATCGAATGGATCCCTTGTTCCATCATACGAATCCAGGGAAGGCATCTTGAACTTTGGAGGTAATGGATGGCCATTGATTACAGCCGTAAAAGGGGAGTCCGTTCGATGGACTAAGTCTTCTACAGGATTTGCTCTTCTCATATTCTCCCGCATCTCATCCATGGCTTTCTTCATCTGGTCCATCTCCTTCTCCAGATGCGGCACCCTTCGCGAAGTGGCGCCACGTGATTGGCTTTCTGGACCAGGATTCCCTCTGTCTTCTTGACTTTGGGCCTGTCCTACAACGTATCCTTCGTAGCGTTGTCTCCTTTCGTTGATCTCCCTTGTCAACTCTTGGTTTTGGCGGGTTAACTTCGCCATGGCGGCTGCCATGGACTGTATGTGTTGAACAGAAGATGGTTGCATGGCAGGAACTGACTGGCGATCTCGGTGGGGATTGCTGGAAGCATCCCTGCTTTCTTGGTGGCCTGGGCTAGTGGCCCTCGATCTTGTCCGAACCATACAGCCTTTTTTCGGAGAAAGCGTGAAAAGAAACTACAAACACCAAAATTCACGAACTCTTTTTCCCACAGACGGCGCCAACTGATGATGCTCCTTGCGAATCAGTAGGATGGATGCTTGGACTCTAAGGATCTGAAAGGCCTGCAAGAAAAATGATGAATTAAAGGAGACCGGGGTTGGTCGGTCTAAGACCCTCCGATGGTGAAGTTAGTCTTCCTTCTCAAAATGAAGAAACTTCCAATTCTATTAAGAGTGTCTAGAGAGATTCAGACTTACCTCCTGTGTTGGAGAGAGGATGTTTATATAGGGTCGAAGTGATGGTTACTATCCTGCAACTGCTCCCTCTTTTGTGGGAGCCAGGAGGTAACTGCTACGGGAAGGTTGAAAATAACTTCTCTTATAATCATTCCACGTAGCGTGTATTTCTTAACTGAGTAGCAGGGTCTGTTGAGGCTCGTCCATCCTTGGACGAGTGCTGCTGTGAGAACTCAGGACGAGGTCTTTGAATCCTTAGATCTAAATTGAATGGAGAAGGAACGGTTTATATGTATGATTACAGTGTGGGATTGTCGAGCTAGTCTCATGGGTGAGCTGTCTTTTTGCAGACGACAGCGCAAGGACGGGTGGATTAGTGCACTGGACGAGTTCGTCCTCTGGACGAGCTCGTCCTTGTGGATGATATAAGGACGAGCTATGCTAGGTACCATCAATTTGTATGAACTAGTATAGGCACAAAGAATGTAGAAAATACACTAGATTAATCTATTCAGTCCCATTCAGTCTATTCGATCCGATTCAGTCTATACGATCCATTTCAGTTCACATTGGTCCATTTTTTCCATTCCATTCCATTTTATCCATTTTGGTCTATCCGATCCACTGTGGTTCATTTCAGTCTACCTAGGTCCCACACTCTCCAAGAGGTCCACTTCGGTCCAAGTCTCTTAAATTGGTCCATAATGGTCTAGTCGGTTCATATCAATCCACTTTGGTCCCATTCTGTCTACTTCGGTCTATTTTGGATTAATCGCAAGGACGGAACCAGGATTCGTATTTAGGGGGCCAAAGCTTAAAACCCAAAAAAAAAAAAATTTATAAAAATAAAAAACTAACATCTATTTCATATTCAACAAAATACTACATTCAAAATAAGTATTTCTTAAATATTTCATATTATAAAACACATCAACAAAGTATAACATACAAAATAAGTACTTCTTATTTTGTGCGCAATTTTTGTTTAGTCCATATTTATTTTTTTAATTTGTTTTTGTAGTTAAAGAGGCAACGAATTTTATTTATTTAATTCTTTTTTTGTAGGTCAATATCTAAATATTTTAGAGGAGAAGAGACAAATATATATATATATATATTTAATGGCAATTCTTAATTTTTTTATACTAGTTTTTTTTTAATGGGGGGGGGGGTCCTGGCCCCCCTCTGCCCTAGTGTAGGTCCGTCCCTGATTAATCAGGTCTTAAATTAATTTTTTTTGTAAGTTGCCTTTTAGTTTCAGGCTCAAAAACTTTTTTCTTTTTGCTTAATTTTTGGATTGAAAAGTATGAAATTTTTTTCTATTTAAGCCAAACTCTTTACTTTTGGGCTTAAAATATAAACAAAGTAGGCATTGAAAACATAGATGCTCACCACGATGCCACCACCAGTGTTTCCATTTTATAGTTCAAAGTAATTATGGCAGATATTAATAAAACCATACTGAGATTTACAGGCCCTGGATGCTCTTCTCTTGGATATGGAGCCTTCGAGGAACTGGGACCATTCAGAGTCAACAGTGATGGAAAAACACTATTCCGAAATGATTATGCATGGAACTCTGGTAAGCAGATTCTAGTAATTTCACCCTCAAATGATAGACTAAGTTGTAGAGCTTAAGTACTGGAAATCTTATCAGAATTTTTTTCTCCTAAAGTAAAAACTAATACCTGTTTAAAATAATATTGGCAGTGGCAAATGTTATCTTTTTGGAGTCCCCAGCTGGAGTTGGGTTTTCATATTCGAACACGTCCTCGGATTACAGCAAAAGCGGCGACAAAAGAACAGCGGAGGACTCTTACACTTTTCTAGTGAACTGGCTTGAGAGATTCCCTCAATATAAAACCCGAGATTTCTTTCTAACTGGAGAAAGCTACGCTGGTCATTATGTACCTCAACTTGCTCATACAATTCTCTTAAACAACAATAACACAAACCAAACAGTAATCAACCTCAAAGGCATTGCAGTGAGTACATTGTGAAGTCTTTCTTCAGTCTATGATATGTGCCTGTATTTCAATATTTAAACTAATAAACTGATTAATTCTTCTCTGTTTATGTCAATGGATGCAGATTGGGAATGCTTGGATAGATGATAATACTGGTTTAATGGGCATGTATGATTATTACTGGACACATGCTTTAAACTCAGACGAAACTAATGCAGGAATTCACCAGTACTGCAACTTCATTACGGGAAATTATTCAAGAAAGTGTGTTGACTTTCTAAATCAGGGAGATGCAGAGCCCGGAAACATTGATTTTTACAACATATATGCTCCCCTTTGCAAATCATCAGGGACCAAGTCAGGCCCAAGCGGTTCTGTAAGTTTTAATGAATCAATCAAAATAGTTTCTTATAAATAATTTCAAATCTAATTAGAATAATAATTTAAAAAAAATAGCAATGAAGATTATTATATATACAAGACGCATACAATTGGGTTTCAGTTGATGAACCTATAAACTAAGCATGAGTTTGGTCACAATAACTTGTAATTCTGTATTCAGTTGACAAGCACATTTAAATAACTTTACTGGCCTGGTAATTAGAATTAAGCAAGAAATTCAATGATTGTAATCTTTCACTATATAGGTCCACGATTTTGATCCCTGCTCCAACAATTATGTCTCTGCCTATCTAAATCTTGCCGAAGTGCAAACAGTTCTACATGCAAAAGCTACAAAATGGGAAGCTTGCAGGTATGAGTCTGTGATACCTGTGAACTAGACAACATTTGCAGTGATGATCTTGTCACAAAGCATGAAAAGATGAAACTCCCGCATATGCAAAGTTAAGATCTCTCTTCCACCCAATATATATCACTAATTTTCTTCTACACTGCCTGCAGTGGTTTTGTATGGAGTCTATGGACAGACAGTCCAACGACAATTCTACCCACTATAAATGAGCTCATTTCAAGTGGAATTAGAGTATGGATATACAGGTAGCCCCTCATCTTTCCATGAGCTTTTTGGTTTTTTTCTTTTTCAAATGATCCCTCCGATATTTCTCATTCAAGAGAAAATCCAATCAAAATTTCTCTCTTCATAAATGAACCAAAATTGTAAGTCTATTACAGTAATTAGATATAAGAGCACTGATTACTACACACTAGTATGTACGGAGCGTGTGCACTATGTCAGTTGAAATTGTGTATTCAAAACACAATTTGAGTTAAATTGTGAAATCGTGTTTCTAAGGCTGTGTGAAAAAAAAAAATAATTTAAATATAATACAGCCTACCAGTTGCCAACACCTTTAACTTTCTCTCAATGAAACCTGCAGTGGCGACATAGATAGCGTAGTTCCAGTAACCTCCTCTAGGTACTCCATAAACACACTAAAACTACCAGTCACCACTGCTTGGCGCCCGTGGTATTACGACAATGAGGTAAATATATAAGATAATTGATCCCGTAGTTTACCTAACATTAAACAAGGTTATAAAATTTCAACATGTTGATGCTGGCAGGTTGGAGGATATGTGGTTGGGTACAAAGGAATGACATTCACCACAGTAAGGGGAGCTGGGCATGAAGTTCCAAGCTACCAACCAGAACGAGCACTGACCATGATCTCATCTTTCCTTACAGGGAAGCTTCCCCCATCATAATAATTTCATATGGTTCCAAGCTATCAACCAGAACGAGCACTGACCATCATCTTATCTTTCCTTACATGGAAACTCCCTCCATCAGAATAAATTGCCCTCTGGCACAGTAATTTCTAAAAATTTATATTTTCCAGTTACTTGTAACCTAAGCTCAAATGGTTTCTACAATGTCATGGATTGGCTCCTACTGGAGAAAAAGATTTCTAAAAAACATGAATAAGATTGGATTTTTGCCTTAAAGGTGGATGTTTGATATCCAAGCTCCTATGTGAACCGAAATTGTATTTGTAATACTCGATTGCGGTATAAAATGAATACTATTTCAATTTTCTAACTTAGAGATATCCAAATTGATACATAGAACTGAAATAATCTTTCTATGACACGTTTTTTGCATAGCATGAATACTATTGAATTTTTGTCTTAAAGATATCCAAACGTTAAAAGTTTTGATGTCTGATATCCAAACCAAGTTGTAGAATTGAAATCATGTTTTTAGAACATGATTTCCAAATAGCATGAATAAGATTGAATTTTTGCCTTAAAAGTGGATGTTTAATATCCAAACTGATATCGTGAATTGAACTAGTGTTTCTCACACCCGATCTTGGTATAAAATGGATACTATTAAAATTTTTGCCATGGAAATATATGTTTGATATCCAAACGGATATATAAAACTAAAACAATGTTTATAAGGCACAATTTCTGTATAACATGAATTCTATTGAATTTTTCCTTACGATGTCTAATATCTAAATTGATATGTAGAACTGAAATAGTGTTTCCAAGACATGATTTCTAATTAGCATGAATTCTATTGAATTTTTGCCTTAGATATACCCACACCTTTATGGTTTGACATCCTATTTTTAGCATTGAATTCCATGATGTGTCATGTCTTCTTTTGTCTTTTCTTCCTTTGTTGAATTAATCAACAGCAAGACCACATCAAGAAGTACAGATGACAGAACTTCTCTTATACAATCTAAATCCAATATATTCCCAAGATTTAAGTAATATTTAAGCAACATCGAGACAACTAGATCCTACCTTTTGACTTAGCCTTTCTCATTTGTAAAATAATGAGAACCTCCCCCAGAACTCTACACTATAGATTTTTCACTCGTGCACTACCTCCCTGATAGTCCAGAAAGTAAACTAAGCACTTTCCTCGTCTGCTTGGACCCTTCTTTCATCAAACCTTTGCTCACATATTTTAGCATGTTGAGCAAGTCAAAACAAGCCTGAAATTGCCACACCAAAACTCGTTTTCCCTCACTCTACGAGGGACCAAACTACCAAGAAATATCACCAAATTCTCAGAACCCCAATAACACATATCTACATCTTCATTACCACAAGACCTAGCTCTGGTTCCTCACACCATAATGTAAGTATGTAACCCCCAATCGCTCCAGATCTATCAAAATTAGCTGCCCACATGAGATGTACTCTCAACTTCCAACCAACTCAATACTCACGCGGGTTCAGCTTTTGTCCAGTGGCCAGTGGCCACTGGTCCCGTTAGGATATGGACACATGTCCAATCTTGGACACGTGTCCGCAATCCAACATGTCGAGTGGCACTGGCCACTAGACAGAAGTCGGATCCTACTCACGCTATAACTACTTCAAACAATAGGCAATCCATGTTTGATAACAGACCTATACCACTTTCTCACCGGTAGATAATTGAACAAATAATGTTTTGCCATATTCCAATCATTCCGCAATACCCAATCCTTTCTTTAATAAAATCACTTGTTATTTATTAAAGCCTCCCAAGACAAAGACAAGCCATCTATGGAAACAAAATTGACATCCAAGATGAACCCTGCTGTAAATCTAATGGAAAAATTAAGTGGGAAATATGCCATTTGGGAACTAGAAAGGTCTAGACAGCAAAAGTATGGAAAGTCACAACATATATATATATATATATATATGTGTGTGTGTGTGTGTGTGTGTGTGTGTGTGTGTGTGTGTGTTAAAGCATGACATTCATTGTTGCGTGCTTCGTTGAGCTAAATTAGCGGCCATGTCATCATTTTCTTTCCATTTTTTCTTAAAAAAATATATGTATATAAATATTAATGCATTTAATAATACATTATGCCTTTACTCATTCTCAAAACTAATTATAACTTATCAATCATGATATGACCATAACTTTTCACTAACATAAATTTACACCATTTACTTATTTTTTGTTTATACTCGCCCAAAAGAAAATCTCATTCAACCACTATATTCATATTCGTATGTTAATTTAGTATTCAATGCTAGGTTTTACAATACTTTCTAATTATAATAATTATTATTATTATTATTTTTAGTTAGGTTTGTTAATTACATATTGGCATTGGGTCCATTTAAGTCCACTTCAGTCTACTTGGTCTAGTTTGGTTATCAGCCTACATTAGTCCAATTTGGTCCACTTTGGTTTACCTTTTGTCAATTCGGTCCATTAAGTCCACTTCAGTCTATTAGGTCCACTTTGCTGCAAAGTCTATTTGGTTCAGTTTGGTCCATTATGTCCATTGGTCCACTTTGTTCCACTTCAATCTATTTCAGTCCATAACGTCTAGTTCGGTCCAATTCAGTCCACTTAGGTCCAATTCAGGCCATTTCATCCACTTTGGTCTATTCGGTCCAATTTAGTCCATTCCGTATACTCAGTCCAACTTGGTCCAGTTAAGTCAACTTCGGTCCAATTCAGTGCACTAACTTAAGAATGGGAAAAATATAAGTTTGGGTGAAGAGTATTATCAATTATTTGAGTAATATCAATTGTAATTATATGATAATTTTGAGTTATCATAATAATTTCATCAAGAGAATGAGAATTTGAGTAATAAATTTGATACTTAAAAATTTTAGTTGTACCAAAAGAAATTAAGAAAATATAATGCATAATAACAATAATTAGAACTTAGAAAAATATGGACCATTTCAAAAAAGAATAATATCAATCAAAAACACCAAAAAATGATAGAAATAAATATTTGTAAAAATTGTGTAATTAATGAAAATTATTTTTAGAAATTGTTTTATTTTTAGGAACATAAAAGTATCTACAATAAAATTTAGAGAAGAAGTTATACATTATACTACATCTCAAAATAATTATATATTTTCACGCATCGCGTTAGTCTGTGAATAGTGAAGCATAATAGCTAAGGCAAAAAAGATCTTTTTGCTTATAAATTGAGCTTCCACCATAAAAAATTCAATGTAAAAATGTGTGACACATCCTATTATATGAAAAAAAAAAAAAAAAACAAAAACAAAAGTCACAACTTCATACCTAACAAAAATTTATACGAGTAATTTGTGTTCATGAAGTAGCAGAAAGACCAATTCATTATCAACAGAGTTGCATGGCTAAAGTCTGGTAATTTGATGTGAAAATGGACAGCATTCCTTATAAGAATATCCGGATATATCCTCTTGACTAACCTAAGAAGAAATGTTTGCCTACTTGATATGATCTCGTCAGGGTGTCCAAGGGTATAATACCATTCCCTTAAGCTGCTTGCGAAAGATTAATCACTATTTTGTGGAAAATACTTACATAGTCCCGGAGTAGTGTTTCGGGCTCTCACTTAAGGGAGAAACAACTCATTATTTTATGTGAGGAAAGGAAAAAATGAGGAGAAAAATGACGCTTAGAATCAAAAACACTAGAAAAGAAAGTTACCTAGATAAAATGACTTAGAAATTCTTGAAAAATTATGATACAATACGACAGGTGTTAGGACATATGTGATTCATGTTAGGAACATATGTCAATATTTATGTAGTTGGCTAATCCTTTGACAAAACGCACTTTACTTGTAATTGAGTAAATCTAGGATGTGTTTAATACTTCAAGAAACATGTTGTTCAAATCTAGTATTAGCCATAAAGATTGGACCAAAAAACAAGTGAAGAAGTGTTATTCATTAAAGTTGGACAGATAGCTTGATACTTGCGAACAGATAGCTCGATACTTGCGAACAGATAGCTTGACAGCTACTCGACAGATAGTTATCTATTGAGATTTAATGAATGAATCTCGACAGATTCTCGATCGATCGAGGTATCTATCGAGGTTACAGGAATTCAAATTTCCATATCTGATTTTCAGCCCAAGCTTATGTATTTGTGTAGGGTTTCCTTTCTCACAACGCTAGACATATATAAGGCTTATTTTAGAGGCCGTCACATAAGAGAATACAAGGAGAACATATGCAAAAGGTGATCGAAGCCTTATTCTCTCTAAAAGAAGCTATTGCGTCTTTTGCGCCTTAGGGTTTTGTAACCAAGTGCTTCTTGATCTTCATTGTTAATGAAGTGAAGAACTTTGCAGCCAACATTCTTCTTCCTCAAGTTGGTGAGTGAGTCACGTACGGGGATTCGTGCAAAGGAGTTAGTCACGTACTGGGATCCGTGCATCAAAAGGGTGGCATTCATATATTGAAGAGTTTATAGGTTCTAAAGCGGTAGAAGATTTCTGCTGTAAGTTTATCTACGGGGATTGTAGAGTCTAGGGACAAAGGTTTTTGTACTAGATCTGAAACTTCTCTTTACTATAGTGAATTGCTTTTCGGGAAGGTTTCCCCCCAGGTTTTTTTACTGTGAAACTAGTTTGTTTCATTGGTTTTCCTGGGTTATCATATCTTGTCTTATTTATTTTTCCGTTGCATGATTTTGACATGATATTGATGTTTATTTGTTTTAACAAGTTTTATACATAATAAATCTAATTAAACACTTGGGTTTAAAACTTGTTAATTTTATCAACTGGGGTCTAAATTTTCCCAACAACAGGGTTACATGTACTAATTAACTATTAAAAATATATAATTTTTTTTATTGTAAAATATTTATTTTTCATATTGTTAAACATATATCAATTTTAAAAGTAATAATGGAAAATAAAGTGAATCCATGGCCACTAAATGATGCTTTGAATACAAACCAAGAACCAAAATAGCAAATAAAAGATAACTAGCTAAATAAGTGTTCAACAATAAAATCTAAAAAATATAAATAAAATTCCTTACAAGTTTGGGCTATCTAGGGGGTTGGGTTGCAACTTTATCCGAGCTATATTACGGGTGTATCCTAGCCAAGCGTATCATCACTTTTTTTCAAAAAAATGTTGTGAGACACATGCAAAGGCATTCTAGAGGAATCCAGTATGATACGTATCAGACATGGGTAGTTGAGGAAAAATGAAGTATACATGCCTCTTAGAATTCACCATGGTCTTTACATGTAATTAATTCCTATGTTGTATTTCAAAATTGGAAGAAACTATTATCAGTGCTCGTACAACATATTTTTCGGTTTTTGGAAAATGAGTTTTTTATTTTTATTTAAATAGTAGGTTCAAATTAGAACCAGTAATAATTTATCATCATTTATAATTTGTTATAAAAATATTGTAGACGTAGCACTTTTCGATTTTCCAAATGCCACTTAGAACTATTTAAAGTGAGCAGAGATGATATAAATTCCCAGGATTCCAACCTTTTGTTGCTAACTGCTTGGAGAGGTACGCCTAAGACAATTATACTAACGAAAATTTACGTGTACTTAGTTTTACAACTTTCCTCCCTTTGGGGAAAAGACAAAATAGCTTCACTTGGGATTAGACAATACATTGCGTATCCTTATATAACTTCCCTCCTTCATATAACTTTATCCGCGCGCTAACATTAACATGTAGATAAAACATTACCAGTAATCCCAATATTCCGCTAAAAACAGGACATTCTCACGTATAACAACCATACAGGCAAAAATTCGGTGCTTCTCAAATTACCTTTCAAAGTCAAAAAGTAAAGCTTTTTGCATCCTGAGATTTCTATGCGCCTTTTCAAAGGCAAAGCTTTGCATTCTGAGATTTCTATGCGGCCTGCTGCTTGCTACAAGCCAATTATCTATGCTGCCCATGAATGGTCCCTACCTAGAGAATGTTCTTTTCGGCACTGCATCATTTACTTCGCCTGGGCCTATGTTAACACTAATACTAATGACACAATAATTTTCACAATCTTTGTTACAATGGTTGACAAGAACAATTTTGATTGGAGTAGCGCCAATCACAAAATGCCGACTCAATAGTTATGAAAATTTTTGTATCCCTCCACTTACTGCTATATAAATTGACACCAAAAGCCCTAGACGAAACTAAAGTAATTTGCAATAAGCAACAACAAGAGCCATGAAGCTTTCATTTCTCACAAGTTTTCTACTGCTCCTCTTCACCATTTTGTTTTTCCCATCTTTTGCAATGCCAGCCAGACTGACAACCTTTTCGAGTTGCTTAAATCTCGAAAATCCCAAAATTCTCCAAATACCGAACTATGGGTTGGATTACACAATGATGATAGTAATTATTCTCCAGTGTATATTGGACCCCAAGATTGGTTGAAAGAAGCTGATAAGATCGATGCTCTGCCTGGACAACCACAAGGAGTAGATTTCAATCAGTATGCTGGCTATATTACCGTAGACCCGAATGCTGGGAGAGAACTGTTCTATTACTTTGTGGAGTCACCTCAGAATTCTACAACCAACCCTCTCGTCTTGTGGTTAAATGGAGGTAAATTAATACAGTACCACATATTTCAATTTCATTTATATGAACTAGTATAGGCACACACAAAAAATGTAGAAAATACACACAAAAAAAGATTAATCATATCTCATAGCCTGTGACAATTAAATGAAAACTAGTGTGTAACCCCGTGCATATGGACGAGTGCATTTAAAAACAATCACAATTTCATATTATATATATGATTATGTTTTTTATGGTTTATTATATTGGATTCTTCATTTTCTACATTAAATTAACTAATTTGACACAAAAATTTAAAAATTTAGATTAGATGAGATACGTGGCGCAAAATTAAACTCTAATTGAAATTCAATATTTACTTAAATTAACTCACTTGGCACAAAATTTTAAAATTGAGATTAGTTGAGACACATGGCGTAAAATTAGACACTAATTGAATTCCAATTGAAAATTTAATTGGATTTTCTCTCTACTTTACCTATTATTATATATATAGACTAGCATGTAGTCTGTGCTTACGCATAGAAATATTAACAATTGTGATGATAAGATGTTCATCTTGGAAGATTTAGTTTCCACATTGAGCTTGAAATCTTTTTGAAGGCGCCAATGAAACGGTAATGTATAAAAGTGTGAAGTAAGGAAGAGTGGAATTGAACATTGTGTTTGAACCCGGCCTTGCTCTTAGAAATCCGAAAGGAGAAGGAGAGGGTAGTATGTGGATCTAGTTAGTAGAGATTGAGAGAGAAGGAGGAGACATGTGATGACGATATGGCATTAGGAGGAGATGATGTTTTACTTTTATAGTCTTTCTTGTTAGACTCCTTGGTTCTGATAGTGGGCAAGTGAGATGTTTATCTAAAAAAGTATGCAGGTGAGATGTTCTTGCTTAAGCCAATGAGCATTATTATTATGGTTTTCTTGACTTCTGTGTTAAATGTTAATACATCATTTATTTAGGTACAAAAATTAAAAAATTTAGATAAGATACATGACATAAAATTGGAGTCCAATTTATAATCTAATTAGATTTTTTTTTTTTTTTTTTTTTTGAGTTTTGGTTAGGGCAAGTGGCACAAAATTGAGAATTCAAATTTAGACACATGACACAAAATTGAAACTCTAATTTGAAATTCTATTTGAGTTTCTCGCTGTTTCACCTATTATTATATATATAGATATGACTTATAAATTTGAATTATTTTAGTTATATGATTATGTTTTTTATAGTTTATTATATTGAACTCCTCGTTTTCAACATTAAATTAACTAATTTGGCACAAAAATTTAAAAATTTAGATTAGATGGGAAATGTGGCGCAAAATTAAACTCTAATTGAAATTCAATTTTTACCTAAATTAACTCACTTGGCACAAAATTCTAAAATTTAGATTAGATGAGACACGTGGTATAAAATTAGACACTAATTGAATTCCAATTTGAAATTTAATTAGATTTTCTCTCTGCTTTACATATTATTATATATAGATATATAGATATATTATATATACTTCCTAGTAGTAATAATAACAATAACAACAACGACTCCAATGATAATATTATTCATAATATATAATACGGACACTCTTATATTATATGAACATCCATGCACAATAGAAAAAAGAATATTAGATTATAATCCTAATATGTCCACACAATCAAATACAAGTTATTTACGTAGGAATTCTTGGCCTATTTCCCCGCATGCCAGCTGTCAAATTCTAGCTACTTGCTCAACTTACTCCCCAACCTATATATAGAATAACAATCTTAAAATATCGAAATTATAGATATTAATCAATCAAGTCACTTAGGTGTTGTTTGGATTGCATGAAAACTGAGTGATATCACTCAGTTTTCATGATCCATCATCCAAAATAAGTGGGTCCCATAGATGAGTATTCGTTTGGATGAGTTTTGGATCATTGTTTCCATCACTCAAATCTCTGATTTTTTAGTGATGAGTTATGGAAACTGAAAACACATTTTAGTTGTTTTCAGTTTCTATAACTTATAACTCAATAGCATTTTTGTAATTAAACACACATGGAGGACCCCACAGCCGTACTTTTTGACCGTTTGACTTTTTTTTTTTTCCTTTTTTCTCTTGGGTTCGATCTTTAGGTTTTTTTTTTTTTTTTTTCCTGGGTTCAGTCTTCAGTTCTTCTTCCTTTTTTTTTTCTTTTTTCTTTTTTTCATTGGGTTCAGTGAATTTGGGTACCAAAAAAAAAAAAAAAAAAAAACTGCACTGAGTAACAGGTATGAGGCCCACAAACAATGTACAATATATTGAGTGATGACAAGTGAATGATGGTACCAAACGAGTAGGGTATTTTAAGTGATGAATGATGAGTGATGAAAATTGAGTGATGAGTGATGAGTGACCATTTTTTTAAATCAAACAAGGTCTCATAAACTCCCACATATGCGAAGTTAAGATATTTCCGCCACCCAATATAAATTACTATTTTTTCTTCTACACTGCCTGCAGTGGTTCTGGATGGACAGACAGTCCAACGACAATTCTGCCCACTGTTGAAGAAAGTTGTGAATCAGATCAAAAAGGAAGAAAAGAAACAAAGAAAAAGAAGAAAGGGAAGAAGAAATGAAGTCTGAGACAAGTAGTGCAGTGTGGTAGTTGTAGAATTGTAGTGTTCAGTAATTTCATGTTCACACGTGAACCAGAATATGTTCACACGTGAGTTAATGAGCTGGCATGTGCACTGTAACTAATCCCGTATAGTTTGGGATATTTTAGGCCTTGCTCTGTTTTATATTTAGTCTCTTTTTGACTTGTACATGATAATTCATTCATTCAGTCTTATAAGATTTGTTCAGCTTAAAGATTCTCTCATCTCTCTTTCATTTTACATGGTATCAAAGCACATTTTCCCTCATTTTCCTTCTTGCCAAACAGAAACTTTCTTCTGATCTTCTTCAGTTTTCTTCATTTTCTTGGTTGCTCATGGCTTCAGATTCGTCAAGTGCCCCATCTTCTTCATCTTCACCAACTGCAAGTGCAGTTATGGCAGATGAATCTGCCAATAATCCTTTTTTTTTACCAGCAAATGAAAAACCCGGTTTAATTCTCACATCTCAGCCTCTCACTGGTCCTGAGAATTACATGACTTGGGCGAGATCAGTGTTTCTTGCTTTGAGTTTGAGAAACAAATTTGGATTTGTCAATGGTTCAATTTCGGAACCAGCTCCAACTTCACCTTTGTTCAATTCTTGGAACAGGTGCAACACTACGATCCTTTCATGGCTGACTAATTCTCTCAGTCCTGATCTTAAGGCTAGTGTGATTTACATCAATTCTGCAAAAGATCTGTGGATTGATCTCAAGAACAGGTTATCTCAGGACAACACTCCAAGGCTGTTTGAACTTCAAAAGGAAATTTCACATCTGGTTCAAGGAACAATGTCAGTGAGTTCCTATTTTACCAAATTCAAGACTTTATGGGATGAATTTGTGAATAATCAGCCTTTCACAGTCTATAATTGTCCTTATGTTTGTGGTTCTAAGTCTTCTCAGTTAAATGCATAACACAAAGAGCATGTTTTTAGGTTTTTAATGAGGCTGAACGACAGTTATGGTACTCTGATTGGGCAAATCTTGCTAATTGAGCCTTTTCCCTCTCTTAGCAAGGTATGTTCATTGATTCTGCAAGAAGAGAAAAGGAGAAGCATAGGCAACACTATTAATGTGGTTCAGCAAGTTCAGCAATTGGATCTTGTTGCTATGTATGTGAATGGCACTAAACCTTTTCAAGGCAATCAAGGTAATGCTCAAAACAATGGAGAAAAAGGAGGCAACTTTAAGAAGGAAAGACTAGTCTGTACTTACTGTGGTTTCACTGGTCATATTGCTGACAAATGCTACAAGCTTCATGAATATCCTCCAGGGTATAAGCCAAAAGGTGGGACTAAGGCTATGGCTAATCAAATCACAGGAGGTTTTGGTTTTGGTGATGTTACTCAGCCTAACAATGGCCTGCAGACTCCTTTTGGTGTTTCACAGTCAGGATTTGGTGGTTGTTCTAATGATTTTGGTTTTCAGACTTGCCAACAAACCACTCAACCTCAATGCCCAATCTCTCAGGTTCAATGTGAACAGCTTCTCAATTTTCTGAAAGCTCAAAATGCATCCAGTTCAAGTTTTGGTACTCCAAATGGACTTGGTGCTCAGACTACATCACAGGTTGCATCAGTGATGGCACCTGCTCTTTCAGCTTCCACAGCTATTCCTACTTCACCATCTTCTTCGAATTTCTTAGGTAATCCCTTTTGGATACCTCCCAATTTCAGTCATTCTATTTTTTCTGCTCAAGTCATTGATAAGCAATGTTTTAAGTCTAATTCTTGGATAATTGACACTGGGGCCACTGATCACATGGTGCACTCAGTTTCTCAATTGACAACAATCACTTCTATAATTCATTTTTGTGTCTATTTTCCAAATGGGGAAAAGGCTGCTGTAACACACATAGGCACTGTGCAAATTTCTTCTACACTTACACTCACAAATGTTTTGTGTGTCCCTTCCTTCAGTTTCAATCTTATTTCTGTTAGCAAACTTACTCAGACCAAACATTGTTGCCTTATTTTTCTTGGTGATTGGTGTTTCATCCTGGACCTTGCTCAATGGAGCATGATTGGTCTAGGTAAGGAAAGCAATGGTTTATACCTGCTTCAAGCTGCTGTTCCTCCTTCAAATTCAGCTGCTCTTGCTACTACTGTCAGTCATATTTCTTCAGATTTGTGGCATTCTAGATTAGGTCACCCTTCTTTAGCCAAACTTCAATTGTTGAAATCATTTGTAAATATTGATGTTTCCAATAAGGCTTCTTGCTGTGATGTTTGTCATTTTGCAAAACAGAAAAGGCTCTCTTTTCCTTCTAGCATCCATGTAACCACTACACCATTTGAATTGATTCATTGTGACCTATGGGGCCCTTTTTTCTACTCCTACTATTGATGGTTACAAGTTTTTCTTAACTATTGTGGATGATTTTACTAGATGCACATGGGTTTATTTACTTAAACATAAATCTGAAACTCAATCTATATTTCCTAAATTTGCAACTATGATTTCTAATCAATTTGGTTGCACGATTAAAACCATTAGAAGTGACAATGGCATTGAGTTTTTCTTAAAAGATTTTTTTCATTCTAATGGTATTTTGCATCAATTATCATGTGTTGATACTCTTCAGCAGAATGACATTGCTGAAAGGAAGCATCAACACATCTTAAATGTTGCAAGGGCTTTGCAGTTTCAGTCTAAGCTTCCTTTATGTCTTTGGGGTGACTGCATCTTAACAGCCGTTCATCTTATTAACAAGATTCCTTCTAAGGCTTTAAACAATAAAAGCCCTTATGAAATTCTTTTCAATTCTGCTCCTTCTTATCATCATCTAAGAAATTTTGGCTGCTTGTGTTTTATTTCCACTTTATCTCATCTTAGGCACCAGTTTGCACATAGGGCTAGAAAATGTGTGTTTCTTGGCTATCCTCATGGCATTAAGGGTTACAAAGTTCTTGATCTTCAGTCCAATTCTGTCTATGTTTCTAGAGACATTGTCTTTTATGAAACCATTTTTCCTTATGATAAGTTTCCTGCATCTCCAACTTCAATTTTGGATAATTTTGTTTTTCCTCATGCTTCTATTTCTGATTTCCCTCCAACTGATCCCATTCATAATATCCCTGATTCTTCACCAGCCCACGTTTCTGCAGAACCAATTTCTGTAGATCCTATTTCTGTTGATCCTATTATTGATCCCTCTCTTGCTTCCCAGTCTTCCAATCCTATTTCATGTGATTCCACTTCCCTTGTTCCTCTTAAAAGATCCACTAGGCCTCACAAACTTCCTTCTTACTTGTCTAATTACTCTTGTCAATTTGCTAGTGCCAAGCCATGTTCTGGTTTGCCTTCTGCTATTTCAGATAACTTGAGTTACTCACATCTTGGACCTACTTTTCACTCTTTTGTCATGGCTGTTTCTTCCACTCCATCAGAACCTGTCTTTTTTCAACAGGCAGTTCAATTTTCTGAGTGGAGAGCAGCCATGGATAAAGAAATTGAGGCTTTAGAGGTAAATAACACTTGGACTTTAACCTCTTTGCCTCCTGGTAAGTCAGCAATTGGCTGCAAATGGGTTTATAGAGTGAAATACTTACCTGATGGGACTGTTGAGAGGTATAAGGCTAGGGTTGTTGCCAAGGGTTTTACTCAAAAGCATGGGCTGGATTACTCAGAAACTTTCTCCCCAGTTGCAAAATCAGTCTCCGTTAGAATTGTTTTGTCATTGGCTGCTGTGAAAGGGTGGTTTCTTCATCAAATGGATGTGAATAATGCATTTCTTCATGGGGAGCTGCTTGAGGATGTTTACATGTGTTTACCACCTGGCTTTCACAGCAAGGGGGAGCCTCATTTGGTTTGTAAACTAAATAAGAGTTTATATGGTCTCAAACAAGCATCTAGACAATGGTTTGAGAAGTTTTCCTCAACCATTATTCAAATGGGGTTTGTCCAATCAAAGTCTGACTACTCATTGTTCACTCATACTCAAGGAGCTTCATTTACAGTTTTACTAGTATATGTTGATGATATACTCTTGACAGGAAATAATGTTGCTTGTGTTAATAGTTTGAAGAAAGTTCTTGATCATAAGTTTGGTTTGAAGGATCTAGGCTCATTGAGGTATTTTCTAGGATTGGAAGTAGCTAGGACTGATGAAGGAATCAGTCTTAACCAAAGAAAATATGCCTTGGAAATCCTCAGGGACACTGGTTTTATTGGCAGCAAACCTGTTAAGTTTCCCATGGAACAAAACTTGAGATTATCCAAATATGAAGGCAAGTTATTGGAGGAACCAGGTTAGTACAGAAGACTAATTGGAAGACTCCTATACCTTACCTTGACAAGACCTGACTTGACTTATGCAGTGCATCGGTTAAGTCAGTTTGTCTCACAGCCAAGGGAACCACACTTGTAGGCAGCACACAGGGTGCTTCAATTCATTAAAGGGTCATCGGGTAAAGGCATTTTCTTCCCAAGCAATACAGAGTTGCATATCAAGGCCTTCTGTGATGCTGATTGGGCTAGATGCCCAGATACAAGGAGGTCTCTCACTGGTTATGCAGTGCATTTAGGAGATTCCTTAATTTCTTGGAGATTAAAGAAACAAGGAGTTGTGTCCAGGTCCTCAGCTGAAGCTGAGTATAGAGCTATGGCCAGTGTTGCATGTGAAATCACTTGGGCTTTGCAATTGTTGAAGGACTTGAGGATTGAGCATTCAAGACCAGCTCTGCTATTTTGTGATAACCAAGCTGCACTGTACATAGCAGCAAATCCGGTCTTCCATGAAAGAACTAAGCATATAGAAGTTGACTGCCATTTAGTACGAGATAAAATTTTGGAGGGAATGATCAAGACTTTCCATGTTGCTACAAATTCTCATGTTGCAGACATCTTCACTAAAGCTTTGGGTTTTTCATCCTTTGTAAGATTGACAGAAAAACTGGGCTTGAAAGACATTTTTCAACCTAAGGGGTTAAAGGAGCAATCTAAGCAAGTACAGGTAGCTTCTTTAGTTCAAGTCTCAGAATCTAATACTCTGGACTTGAGGGGGAGTGTTGAAGAAAGTTGTGAATCAGATCAGAAAGGAAGAAAAGAAACAAAGAAAAAGAAGAAAGGGAAGAAGAAATGAAGTCTGAGACAAGTAGTGCAGTGTGGTAGTTGTAGAATTTTAGTGTTCAGTAATTTTATGTTCACACGTGAACCAGAATATGTTCACACGTGAGTTAATGAGCTGGCATGTGCACTGTAACTAATCCCGTATAGTTTGGGATATTTTAGGCCTTGCTCTGTTTTATATTTAGTCTCTTTTTGACTTGTACATGATAATTCATTCATTCAGTTTTATAAGATTTGTTCAGCTTAAAGATTCTCTCATCTCTCTTTCATTTTACACCCACTATGACTGAGCTCATTTCAAGTGGAATTAAAGTTTGGATATACAGGTAGCCCCTCATCTTTCCATGAGCTTTTTGGTTTTTTTTTTTTTTTTTTTTTTCCCAAATGATCCCTCTGATATTTCTTAATCAAGAGAAAATCCTATCAAAATTTCTCTCTTCATAAATGAACAATAGCTGTAAGTCTATTACAGTAACTAGATATAAGAGCACTGATTACTACGCACTTGTATGTATAGAGTGTGCGCGCCATTTCAGTTGAAATTGTGTTTTCAAAACACAATTTGAGTTAAATTTTGAAATCATGTTTCTAAGGCTGTGTCCAAAACAAAAAAAAAAAAAAAATTGTAAATATAATACAGGCTACCAATTGGTAAAACCTTTAACTTTCTCTCAATGAAACCTGCAGTGGCGACATAGATAGCGTAGTTCCAGTAACCTCCTCTAGGTACTCCATAATCACACTAAAACTACCAGTCACCACTGCTTGGCGCCCATGGTATTACGACAATGAGGTAAATATTTAAGATAATTGATCCCGTAGTTTACCCAACATTAAACAAGGTTATGAAATTTCAACATGTTGATGCTAGCAGGTAAGAGGATATGTGGTTGGGTACAGAGGAGTGACATTCACCACAGTAAGGGGAGCTGGGCATGAAGTTCCAAGCTACCAACCAGAACAAGCACTGACCATGATTTCATCTTTCCTTACTGGGAAGCTTCCCCCATCATAATAATTTCATATGGTTCCAAGCTATCAACCAGAATGAGCACTGACCATCATCTTATCTTTCCTTACATGGAAACTCCCTCCATCAGAATAAATTGCCCTCTGGCACAGTAATTTCTAAAAATTTATATTATCCAGTTACTTGTAACATAAGCTCAAATAGTTTCTACAATATCATGGATTGGCTCCTACTGGAGAAAAAGATTTCTAAAAAATATGAATAAGATTGGATTTTTGCCTTAAAGGTGGATGTTTGATATCCAAACTCCTATGTGAACTGAAATTGAACTTGTAATACTCAATTTCGGTATAAAAATTAATATTGTTTGAATTTTTGCCTTAGAGATATCCAAATTGATACATAGAACTGAAATAATCTTTCTATGACATGATTTCTGCATAGCATAAATACTATTGAATTTTTTTCTTAAAGATATCCAAACCTTAAAAGTTTGGATGTCTGATATCCAGACCGAGTTATAGAATTGAAATCATGTTTTTAGAACATGATTTCCAAATAGCATGAATAAGATTGAATTTTTACCTTAAAGGAGGATGTTTAATATCCAAACTAATATGTGAACTGAACTAGTGTTTTTCACACACAATTTTGATATAAAATAAATACTATTTAAATTTCTACCTTGGAAATATATATTTGATATCCAAACGGATATATAAAACTAAAACAATGTTTCTAAGACACAATTTCTATATAACATGAAATCTATTGAATTTTTTTCTTAGGATGTCTAATATCCTAATTGATATGTAGAACCGAAATAGTGTTTCTAAGACATGATTTCTAATTATCATGAATTATATTGAATTTTTGCCTTAAATATACCCAAACCATTAAGGTTTCAATGTCTGATATCCAATTTTTAGCATTGAATCCCATGACATATACAACTTCATTACCACGAGACCTAGCTCTGTCTCCTCACACCATAATGTAACCCCCAATTGCTCAAATCTATCAAAATTAGCTGACCCACATGAGATGTACTCTCAACTTCTAATTAACTCAATACTCACGCTATAACTACTTCACACAACAGGCAATCCATGTCTGATAACAGACCTATACCACTTTCTCATCGGTAGATACTTGAACAGATAATGTCTTTCCATATTCCAATCATTCTGCAATTCCCAATCCTTTCTTTAATAAAATCACTTGTTATTTATCAAAGCCTCCCAAGACAAAGACAAGCCATCTATGGAAACGAAATTGACATTCGAGAGAAACCCTGCTCTAAATCTCAAGGGAAAATTAAGAGGGAAATATGTCATTTGGGAACTAAGAAGGTCTAGGCAGCAAAAGTAAGGCGAGTCACAGCATATATATATATATATATATATAAAGTTGAAGCGTGATATTTATTGTTGCTATCCTTCGTTGAGCCAAATCAGCAGCCATGTCATCATTTCCTTTCCATTTTTTCTTTAAAATATATGTATATAAATATTAATGTATTTAATAATGCATTATGTCTTTACTCATTCTCAAAATTAATTATAACTTATCAATCATGATATGACCATAACTTTTCACTACCATAACTTTACACCATTTATTTATTTTTGGTTTATACTCGCCCGAAAGAAAATCTCATTCCACTACTATATTTATATTCGTATGTTAATTTAGTATTCAAAGCAAGTTTTGCAACACTTTATTATTATTATTATTATTATTATTATTATTATTATTATTATTATTATTATTAGGTTTGTTTATTACATATTGGCATTAGGTCCATTTCAGTCCACTTCGGTCTATTTGGTCTAGTTTGGTTACTTTAGCCTACATTAGTCCAATTAGGTCCACTTCAATCTATTTCGGTTCATAACGGCTACTTCGGACCACTTCGGCCCAATTCAGTGCACTTAGGTCCAATTCAATCCATTTTATCTACTTCGGTCTATTCGGTCCAATTTGATCGATTTGGTTCACTTCTGTCTAATTTGGTCCATTTAAGTCTATTTCGGTCCAATTCAGCGTACATACTTAATAATGGGAAAAAATAAGTTTCGGTGGAGTCTATTATCAATTAGTTGAGTAATATCAATTCTAATTGTAGGAGCATTGGGCTAGGAATTCCACATTCACGTATATGTTGGGCCTAGAACCCAAGCCAAGAACTAAGATTTGCCCGAAGATGGGTAAACTCTGTCAAGGGAGTCTGTGTTGGTAGAGAAAGAAGTTAGTTTTGAATATAGTAACCAAGGATAAAGTGCCGAGGATGGATATCACCTCGAACAACCAAAGCCGAGGTCCATTTTAGTGATCTGCCACTCAGGAAAACACTCTAGAGGGTTCTGTCAGAATGGATAAGTGTTGCAGAAATGTGTAGAAAGAGAAGATCATGAAATATCAAAGGAGAAAGCTGCCACCACCGCATTGAATGCTCTGCAACTAACCCTCTGGCCGCATTAATGTGGAGGTGATATCTGAACAGTGGTTTTCAGCCTTACAGCTACTACGCAAAGACTTCTGGAAATGGTGAATGGGACAAGTATCAACACCCACCACCTAGTTTGTACATGGAAGGCAAAGAGAAGGAGGATGGGAGTATAAAAGGGAGGAGAGACCCAGAGAGCAGGTTATCGAAAGAAAGGAGAAAAAAACACTGTAGCAACTTAGAATTAAGTTTGTAACTAACTTGTGAATCAATATACTGAAACCAGTCTCCTCGGATTGAGCCGAGGACGTCTTTCTTGAAATAAATTTATTCTATCTTTCTTCTTTTGGTGACTTGAATCTATTATATTCATTTTCAAACACATTAAAGCCTAGTTTTCCCAACTTACTCTCTACAAATTCATTGTTTTTGGCTTTTTGGGCCTAGGTCTATCCATCCGTTGGGCTAGGAACTTGAATTGTGTCCTTACAGTAATTATATAATAAGTTTGAGTTATCATAATAATCTCATTAAAATAATGGGAATTTGAATAATAAATTTGATACTTAAAAATTTTAGTTGTACCAAAAAAGAAATTAGGAAAATATAATGCATAGTAATAATAGTGAGAAGAATATGGATCATTTCAAAAAAGAATAATATCAATCAAAAACACCAAAAAATGATTAAAAAAATGTTCTTATAAATTGTATGATGAAAATTATTTTTATAAATTGTTTAATTTTTAGGATGAAAAAATTATTTACAATAAAGTTTAGATAATAAAATCTACATTATACTATTGTGGACGACTAAATTTCTAGTTCGAAATAAATCAAACAAGTAAAATAGTTTCACAAATGCGAATTTGTATTGATGAATGTGTGGTACAATTCTCTGTGATTACAAAAGAGTGATCCTCTGATTCGATCTCCTTGAAAGATTTGTTGATTGGAATTGTGGTGATGTGATTTTGATTCGAACACCAAATATACTTTGATTTGACTGAAGAATGGATCGAAAACCTTTGAAACAGAATTACAAGGAATCTCTGGCTATGAGCTTGTTATAAATCCTTTGTTCTTCACGTTCTTCGTGTTCTTCGTGTTCTTGGTGTGTTCTTCGTGTTCTTGGTGCGTTCTTCGTCTTCGAAGGTTTATGGTGGAAGTTCTTCGGTGCTTTAGAGGCTTGAATCCGTAGAGCTTCGTTGATTTATGGTTTGTTGAGGTTTCTGGAGGCTTTTGAGCTTGAGTCCAGTGAATTTGAAGATCTAGGAATATGATTTGGATGATTCCTCTTTGAATATTCTTCGTATTTGAAGGTTTGTGGTAGGAGTTCTTCGGGGCTTTAGAGGCTTGAATCCGCAGAGCTTTACTGATTTGTGGTTTGTTGAGGTTTCTGGAGGCTTTTGAGCTTGATTCCAGTGAACTTGAAGATCTAGGCAGGTAGTTTAGATGATTCTGCTTTGAATGTTCCTTGCATTTGAGTTTGAAGTTCTTGAAGTTCCTAGAGGCTTCAGGGCTTGATTCCAGCAGAGCTTCAATACTTCTGAATCTTCTTTGATGCTGCTTATGCTCTAGATGGCTTCTCCTTCTAAGATGTCCTGGCCTCCGATCTCCTCCTTTTGATGTCTTGGGAAGGCTTCTATTTATAGGAGTTTAGAGGTAGGTGAGCGACACGTGGCGGAGTCTGATTGGTGACACATGTCACAGCCTGATTAGTCTGCTTGTGTCATCGCTTACACGTGCTGGACTGCTTGTGTCATCGCTTACACGTGCTGGATTGCTTGTGTCATCGCTTACACGTGCTGGATTGCTTGTGTCATCGCTTACACGTGCTGATGTGTGATTGGTTTATTTCAATGACACTTGGCAAATTTCTATTGGTTTCTGAGTATTGATAACAAAACCTAGTTGCCATGCGTGATACTTTATAATTAACTGTATTTTGTGGACTTGATAGCATGACGTGTCAGCTTGTGATAGGTCGGGAATTTTCCCTCTCTACAACTATATCTCAAAATAATTATATATTTTCACGTATCGCGTTAGTCTGTGAATAGTGATGCATAATAGCTAATGCGTAAATTTTTTTCTTATAAATTGAGCTTCCACCACAAAAAATGTAATGTACAAAATAACAAAAATTTATATGAGTAATCAATGTTCATGAAGCAGCAAGACCAATCCATTGTCAACAGAGTTGCATAGCTGATGTCAGGTAATTTAATGTGAAAATGGGCAGCTTTCTTTGTCAAAATATCCTCATATATCCTCTTGACTAACCTTAGAAGAAATGTTTGCCTATTTGATATGATCTCGTCGGGGGTGTCCAAGAACCTTATACCATTCCCTTAAGCTGCTTGCGAAAGATTAATCTGTTTTGCGGAAAACGCTTATATAGTCCCAGAGTAGTGCTTCGGGCTCTCACTTAAGGGAGAACCAACTCATTATTTTTGGGGAGGAAATGAAAAAATGAAGAGAAAAATGACACTTATGATCAAAAACACTAGAAAAAAAAAAGTTACCAGGATAATATGACCTAGAAATTCTTGAAAAATTATGATACGATACGGCAGGGTTATATGTATTAATTAATTGTTAAATATATTTTTATTTATATTTTTTATATATTGTTAAGTATTTATTCTTCATATTGGTGTATATATATATATATATATATCAATTTAAAAGCGATAATGGAAAATAAAGTGAATCTAAAAAAAATAACTAGGTAAGTGTTCAACAATAAAACCTAAAAAATATAAATAAAATTCCTTACAAGTTTGGACTATCTAGAGGGTTAGGTTTCAACTTTATCCGAGCCATATTTCGGGCATATCCTAGATGTGCGTATCGTCACTTAGAAAAAAAAAAATGTTGAGACATATGCAATGGCAATCTAGAGGAATCCGGTACGATACGCATCGGACACGGGTAGTTGAGGAAGAGTGGAGTTTCCATGCTTCCTAGAACTTACATTGGTTTTTTACATGTAATAACTTCCTATGTTGTATTTCAAAATTGGAAGAAACTATTATCAGTGCCTATACAATATATTTTTTTGGTTTTTGGAAAATGAGTTCTTCATTTTTATTTAAATGGTAGGTTCAAATTAGAACCAGTAACAATTTATCATCATCTATAATTTGTTATGAAAATATTGTGGATGTAGCATTTTTCGATTTTTCAAATACCAAAGTGAGTAGAGATGATATAAAATTCCCAGGATTCCAACCTTTTGTTGCTAAGTGCTAACTGCTTGGAGAGGTACGCCTAATACAATTATACTAATGAAAATTTAAGTGTGCTTAGTTTTACAACTTTCCTCCCTTTGGGGAAAAAACAAAATAACTTCACCACTTGGGATTAGACAGTATATTGCGTATCCTTATATAAGTTTCCTCCTTCATATAACTTTATCCGCTAACATTAACATGTAAATAAAACATTACCATTAATCCCAATATTCCGCTAAAAACAGGACATTATCACATATAGCAACCATACAGGCAAAGCTAAGATCTGTCTGCCACCAAATATAAATTCCTAATTTTTCTTCTGCGCTGCCTGCAGACATTTTGCATGGACAGAGAGTCCAACGACAATTCTGCCCACTATAATTGAGCTCATTTCAAGTGGAATTAGCGTATGGATATACAGGTAGCCCCTCATCTTTCCATTAGCTTTTTGGTTTTTTTTTTTTTTTTTTTTTTTTCGAATGATCCCTCTGATATTTCTTAGGCGAAAATACACTTTTGGTCCCTACATTTTAGGCTATTTCTCGATTTGGTCCTTAAACTGATTTTGCTCTTAGGTCAGTCCCTGATTTTTTTAAATCGTTTTTAAAATGGTCCCTACCATTAGTCCAGTTACGAAAGAAGCTGAGGTGGCAAACGGAATATACTGTTTACTGACTTAACTAATAAAATATTAATAATAAAACCACATCAACATGCCACGTCAACATCTGATTTAAAAAAATAATAATTAATCAATTTTAACAAAATATAAAAAAAAAACATAAAAACAAAATTAAAAATATAAAAATACATAGATTCATATCTGGGCAAGTCACGAGAATTCAAAAATATAAACTCAAGTCACAAGAACTCAAGAACACAAAAAATATCTAGGCATTCATCATCTTTCCCAGAAAATTTCTTTCAAACCAAACACTGTAAATTCACATCTAAAAAGTCAATGCCTAAGATTTTCATCACAATATTTTCTTTCCACCCAAAACCAAAAATTTTCTTATAAAACAAGCATACACAGACAAACCCAGTCGATTCGGCTCACAACAACAACAAACCCAACCAACCTCATAAATTTTCCTTGAACAATCATCAACATTTTCCCCAGAAAATCAAGATTTTCTTTCAAACCAAACACTAAAATAACTCACATTTAACAAACAAACATAAACACAAACGTAGTCACCACCTCCACCGATCAAACCCATAAATTTTCACCCAAACCCAGAAATTCAAACACAAACCCAAACCCAGAAATTCAAACACAATCCACCCAAACTCAGAAATTCAAACATAAACCCAAACCCAGAAGTCGAACCCATCAAACACGAACCCAAACCAAGAAATTTTCACCCAAACCCAGAAATTCAAACACAAACCCAAACCCAGAAGTCGAACCCATCAAACTCGCTGGAAGACTCGTCCGATCCCAAACGAGTTGCCTCACTTCGACTCGGTCTCCAAGCCCGTTGGCTTCAACGTTGTTTGCGAGCCCAGGAAGGAGAGTCTCAGTGTTGGTCCGCCGCTACTCCTTCATCTCCTCATTGTGGGATGACTCCACCACCACCAGTAAGAGAGGAAAAGAGAGTGGGTGAGTTAGAGAGAGAGAGATCTGGACTTGCTTTCGAAGAGAGAGAGAGAGAGAGAGAGAGAGAGAGAGCTTGAGAGAGTTATGAATCATTTGTGTCGATTTTGTTTTGGGTTTGTGAGGGTTTTCAAATGTTTTTTTTTTTTTTACTTTAATTTTGTCTAAAAATTGATATATTTAAAATTTTGTGATGTGTTTGTTTGCCAAGAAAGTTCAAGAATATTTGAAAAAGTTGCTATAAATTTTTTTCTCAATCTTTAAAATTGAAAAATAATTTTTTATTTTTGTTTTTTCAATTAAATTAAAATTGAAAAATAATTTTTAATTTTTTTAATTTAGAAAATACTGATGTGGCTTTTTTTAATTTAGAAAATGTTGATGTGGCATGCTGACGTGGTTTTATTATTAATATTTTATTAGCCAAGTCAGTACACAGAGTATTCCGTTTGCCACTTCAGCATTTTTCGTAGGGAGGTTAACGGTAGGGACCATTTTAAAAACGATTTTAAAAAATCAGGGACTGACCTAGGAGCAAAATCAATTTAGGGACCAAATCGAGAAATGGCCCAAAATGTAGGGACCAAAAGTGCATTTTCGCCTATTTCTTATTCAAGAGAAAATCCTATCAAAATTTCTCTCTTCATAAATGAACCAAAGCTGTAAGTCTATTACAGTAATTAGATATAAGAGCATTGATTACTGCACACTAGTATGTACGGAGCGTGTGCGCCTTTTCAATTGAAATTGTGTTTTCAAAACACGATTTGAGTTAAATGGTTAAATTGTGTTTCTATGGCTGTGCACACAAAAAAAAATGTAAATATAATACAGGCTACCAATTGCTAACACCTTTAACTTTCTCTCAATGAAACCTGCAGTAGTTCCAATAACCTCCTCTAGGTACTCCATAAACACACTAACACTACCAGTCACCACTGCTTGGCGCCTATGCTATTTTGACAACGAGGTAAATATTTAAGATAATTGATCCCATAGTTTACCCAACATTAAACAGGGTTATGAATTTTCAACATGCTGATGCTGGCAGGTTGGAGAATATGTGGTTGGGTACAGAGGAGTGACATTCACCACAGTAAGGGGAGCTGGCCATTTGGTTCCAAGCTACCAACCAGAATGAGCACTGACCATGATCTCATCTTTCCTTACAGTGAAACTTCCCCCATCACAATAGATTCATATGGTTCCAAGCTACAAACCAAAACAAGCACAGACCATGATCTCATTTTTCCTTACAGGGAAGCTTTCCCCCATCAGAATAAATTGCTCTCGGACATAGTAATTTCTAAAAAATTATATTATCCGGTTACTTGTAACCGAAGCTCAAATAGTTTCTGCAATGTCATGGATTGACTCCTACTGGAGAAAAGGATTTTAAAATGACATGAATAAGATTGGATTTTTACCTTAAAGGTGGATGTTTGATATCCAAACTCATATGTGAAATGAAATTTTGTTTCTAAGACAAGATTTCAGTATGAGATGAATACCATTTGAATTTTTGCCTTAAAGATATCCAAACTGATATATAGACTACAATAGTCTTTCCATGACGTTATTTATGTATAGCATGAATACTATTATATATTTTCCAAAGAGATATCCAAACGTTAAAGGTTTGGATGTCTAATATAAATACTAATATGTAGATTTGAAATCATGTTTTTAAGACAATTTCTAAATAACATGAATAAGATTGAATTTTTGCCTTAAAGGTAAATGTTTGATATCTAAATTGATATGCATATGTGAACTAAAATAGCGTTTCTCACACACTATTTTGGTGTAAAATGAATATTATTTGAACTTTTGCCTTGTTTATATCCACACCTTTAAGGTTTGGATGTCTGATATCCAAACTGATATTATAATACTGAAATAGTGTTTCTAAGACACAATTTCTATATAACATGAATTCTATATAAAAATAATAATAAAAAAATTCTTAGTGTGTCTGATATCCAAATTGATATGTAGAACTGAAATAGTACTTCTAATATGTGATTTCTATTTAGCATGAATTTATTGAATTTTTGCCTTAGATATATCCAACTTAACCTTACTATTATCCAATAGATATGTAGAACTCAAATCGTGTTTTGAAGACACAATTTCTAAATAACATGAATAAGATAGAATTTTTGCCTTAAAAGTAGATGTTTGATATCAAAACTAATATGTGAACTTAAATAGTATTTATTTTTAGCATTGAATTCCATGATGTGTTATGTCTTCTTTTTTTTTTTCTTTTTTCTTCTTTTGATGAAATAATCAAAAGCAAGACCACATCAACAAGTACAGAGAACAAAACTTCTCTTACACAAACTAAATCCAATTTATTCTCAAGATTCAGGTACAATTTAAGCAACATCAGGACAACTAGATCCTACCATTAATTTGACTCAGCCTCTCTCATTTGTAAAATAATGAGAACCTCCCCCAAAACTCTTAAGCCTAATAAGGAGATACTACTAGCACACAAAAATACAACTACCAAACACTAAGCAATAAAGTTTTGACAGTCATTCTCTACACTAAAGATTTTTCACTCATGCACTACTTCCCTGATTGACCCCAGAAAGTAAACTAAGCAATTTACTCCTCTGCTGTAAGCCTGTAAACCATATTCCATCAAACCTCAGCTCACATATTTTAGCATGTTAATCAAG
This sequence comes from Lithocarpus polystachyus, assembly GCA_033629205.1. Taxonomy (NCBI): domain Eukaryota; kingdom Viridiplantae; phylum Streptophyta; class Magnoliopsida; order Fagales; family Fagaceae; genus Lithocarpus; species Lithocarpus polystachyus. Next base: position 6,241,826 of record CM066163.1, on the reverse strand, counting down.
TCAAAACGAGCCTTAAATTCCAACACCAAAACTCAATTACCCTCACTCTACGTAGGACCAAACTACGAAAGATATATCACCAAATTCTCAAAACTCAATTGACACATTCCTACATCTTCATTACCACCAAGACCTAGCTCTGCCTTCTCACACCATAATGTAACCCCCTAGTCACAATTGCTCAAATCTCTCAACTTCTAACTAGCTTAATACTCATGCCATAGCTACTTTCATACAACAGACACTCCTTGTCCGATGAAAGTCCTGTACCACTTTCTCATAGGTAGATCCGTAGATACTTGAAAAAATAAAGTTTTCCATATTCCAATCATTCCGCAATACACAACAAGTCCTATAGTAGGCTTTATTGGTGATTTATAAATAAATAAATAATTAAAATCACTATTGAGTATTTGTTAAAGGTATTTCAGTATTTCACCAGTTGAGGCATTGACATGGTTGAGCACGTGCACGCACACATAATGTTTGCCACTTTCTCCCTATGTGGCAAATGTTGGCCATATTTTTGCATACAATATACACTTTACACGATACTATTCATGTAAACTAATAATTTTTCATTATATATTTGAGAATCACATCAACCCCCAAAACAACCTGATGGATTGGAATTTGCCCAGTACGTGAAATATGTCAAATGTCAAATTTTTGATAGGGCGAGCATTAATCCTTTTTTTTCTTTTTTCTTTTTTCCCTTGTGCCAGAGCTCAATGGATTTAATGCACATGGACATTCTATACTTTGTAGTTTGTATGGCAATAAGGTTGGAATTAGTTAATTATTGTCAAAACTCATTTTATAATTGTAATCATTTTTTTCACATAAAAATCAGCTGGTATATGTGACTGACGAGCAACCAAGTCATCTGTTAGGTTTTAAGGAATTAGGAACTAATGTATTAAAACTTCAATTTGTAATGTTGGCAAACCATGATCAAAACATTTTAGTCATGTTTAGACTTGCTCAAAGTATATGTTTTTATGTAAAGTTGGAATCGAGTTACTGCAAGATTTACTGTGTAAATCTGTCTGGCTCGATCGATCGAGAATTAGACTCAATCGATCGAAAGTCGTGCAGATTGTTTTTCTGCAGAATTTTCCAACTTAGCCCAAGTTCGGTTGACGTGTAGGGTTTTATGTTTTGCCCTAAGTATAAAAGGGAAAACCCTAGCCACGTTTTTAGGGTTCTTTATACTATGTGTGTGAATCTTTTGTGAGATCTAGAAGTGTTTGCCTTCACATACACTTAGAATTTCCAATCTCAAGATTGATGTCAAGAGCTTGATGATCAATTCAGTTGATATTTCAAGAGCTTAAAGATATACAAGCAGGAGTGCTTATGCTTGTTGGGAATTCAAGAAAGAAGTAGTTCGTGAACTCGGAGCTGTCACGTGGCTGTGGTAATAAGTTTCCTATTCGAGGTAACAATAGAATGTTAATGGTCTAAGTCACTATTGTGCAAACTTCAATTCTTTCATAGTGAATTCGTTTTACCTTAAGGATAGCTAGGTTAAATCCTCCACAAGTTTTTTACCGGTTTGGTTTTCCTAAGTTATCATATTGTTGCATTCTTTATTTTCCGTACTTTGCAATGATATGATATATTGTGTTAATCTAGACTTAATAATTTGACTAAGTAATTACTTGGCTAATTAACTAGGTTAATCTGGTTGTGTTTAAAAAGTCTAAAAACGCACAAGTGGTATCAGAGCAAGTAGTTCTCTTGTTTTAGATCTTTTCATAGTGAATTCGTTTTACCTTAAGGATAGCTAGGTTAAATCCTCCAAAAGTTTTTTACCGGTTTGATTTTCCTGGGTTATCATATTGTTGCGTTCTTTATTTTCCGTACTTAGCAATGATATGATATATTGTGTTAACCTAGACTTAATAATTTGACTAAATAATTACTTGGCTAATTAACTAGGTTAATCTGGTTGTGTTTAAGGAGTCTAAAAACGCACAAGTGGTATCAGAGCAGGTAGCTCTCTTGTTTTAGATCTTTTTATTTAAGAGTTGATCCTTGACCCCAGTTGTCATGGAACACGGACACTCTCTTGTTATTCCACCTCACTTTGATGGGAATAATTATGCTTATTAGAATATAAGGATGAAAGCCTTCTTGAAATCTGTTGATGAAAGAGTTTGGAACTCCGTTGAATACGGATAGGAGAAGCCCACTACTCCTGTTAGTGAGTGGCAAACTTCTCAAAAAGAAGCAGCCGCTTTTAATAGCAAAGCTATGAATGCTATTTTTAATGCTGTTTCTATGGAGGAATTTAAGAGAATCTCTAATGTTGAGGTTGCTCATACTGCTTGGAATATCTTTCAGACTGTGCATGAAGGCACAAAGGCATTTAAAATCAACAAGTTGCAGCAATTAACCACTAGATTTGAAAGCATTAGGATGTCTGATGATGAATCTTTTGATGAATTCTATGCTAAACTTAATGATATTGTTAATTCTGCATATAATTTGGGTGAAATCTATGATCAACCTAAAATTGTTAGGAAAATTCTTAGATCTTTGACTGAGGATTTTAGACCCAAAGTGACTGCCATCACTGAAAGCAAGGATGTGGATTCCATCCTTGTTGATGAACTTGTAGGATCTCTTCAGTCCTATGAGTTGGACCTACCTAAGACTAGCAAATCCAAAACAATGGCTCTTAAGTCTGTTGATGATGTTGATGTGAGTGGATTTGATGATGAGCTCTCTGCTACAGAGATTGTATATCTTGCCAAGAACTTTAGAAACTTTCTTAGGAACAACAACAGAAGGGCAAGAGGTAAGAACACTGCTGAACCTAGAAATTTTAGGAGGAATGATCCCACTAAGGTTAATAACACTGAAAAACCTAAAAAGAAGTAGGTCAACCTTCTAATAATTCTATAGGGCAACAATGTTTTGGGTGTCAAGGGTATGGTCATGTTAAATCTGAATGTCCTACATACTTGAGATCTAAGGGGAAGGCTATGGCTGTAACCCTTAGTGATGATGGAGTTTCTGATAATGAGTCTTGTGGTGATGAGGATGGAAACTTCATTGCTTTCACTACTACTGCTGTAGTTGATGAAAATGTTATTGTTGAAGAGAACCCTTCTGATAGGGAACTCTCTGAAGATACAAATTTACAGGAAGCCTACAATAAATTTTGCAAAGTTGCTGCAAATGATGCTATGAATGTTAATCTTGGCTTAAAGAAAATTGCATCTCTTGAACTTGATAATAAAAATTTACTTATGAAACTATTTGATGCTAATGAACTTTTGAATAATGTGAAGACTAAGAACATGCTTTTACTTGATAAAGTTAAGAATTTGGAACTTGAATTGTCTGTTGCTAAAAAACAAACTAATGGGTTTGCAAACTCCAAACTTGATCACATGCTGAGTGTTCAAAAGTCTCCTTCTAACAAAATTGGTTTAGGTTTTGTAGAAAGCATCTCTGTGTCTAAACCTCATCCCACAATCTTTATTCCTCCTTCTGAACCCTCTGTGAGTGAGGCTATTAAACCTGTAGAGGTCACACCTCCTAGGAAGGTTAGGATTGATCTTCAAGAGTCTAAACCTAAGATTTCTAATTCTTCTAAGGGCAAGTTACATGATAAGCCAGTATGAGTTTGTCATTTTTATAGAAAGTCAGGGCACATACATTCAAACTGTTTCAAGTTGCAAGCTGCTAAGCGAGCAAACAAACCAAAAGTACTTATGCCTCAAGCACAAGATCCTATGGTACTTATTGGCGAATTGGTAAAGGCTCTAAACCTTTATTCCAATCCTGGAGTTGGTAATCATTCTAATGCGAATAAGAACTCCAATGCTAGAGTTGCATCTAAAAAGCTTTGGATGCAAAAGGCTCAATTTAATTGAGTCCTTCTGACATGATCCTTGTGCTTCATTGCTCTACTCTTTGTGACCATTGTTCTTTGGTTTTTTTTTTTTTCTTTGTTTTTAGGATTTGCATTACATAACATTCACGCACTTCATTCTAGGTTTTTTTTTTTTTTTTTTTTTAAAAAGAGAGGAAGCAAAATGTGTTTTGCATTATTTTCTTGATTTTGAAAACAAGATTGGTCAATTTATTTTCACATGATATGTCTTAGTACCTTATTTATCTTGGATGAGCTTATTTATTGCACTTTACTAGCTGAAGCTTTGTAATGCATGTTGTTTGGGAAAGATGTTTATAGTTTTTGGTCACATTGTCTTGATCTTGATATCACATGCCTTTGATCGTCGGACTTTAATATTTAGAGAAAAGCATAAATAACCATCTCACCACCATTTACTAACCAATCATGAACACCTTAGTGCAAATCATAAGATTTTGTGCTCGAGAAAGTGTAGCACATGCACAAAAAGAACATAAGGTGTAGCAAGCTTAATAAAATTAGTGTGTACATTATCCTGGTTATTTTAATAAGTTTCTGATCAAATAAAATTGATGTGTACAATATAAGGCAAATCAAGAAACTTACATGATTGCAAGTTTGTTTTCTAGGAGATGTGGGATTTATATGATGTAACAATTTAGGTGGTAGTCTCTTTCAAATTCTGCATGATGATTTTGTAGACATTGTGCTTGACTTCTATTTACATATCACCTCACATGTATCTCAAGTTTTGCTAGTTGCACACACACTACACAAGTTACTCTTTGATAAACTTTATACATGTTATTGTGTGTGATTTTGGTTTGACCAACCAAGTTTGAAAATTCCTTGAATTATTATGCAAAACATGTTTGATGTTTGTGAATTTAAGGAGAATTGATTGAAAATCTTAATTTTGGGAAAACTGGGTTCAAAACAAGTGTTTTTGAAAAGCATTTTATCTCATACTCATGCATTTTATTCATAAAATTTAATGCTTTGAGGAGTTTCTGCTCAAAATTGCTTTATTTTTCAAAAACTTGATTTTTCCAGAATTTTGATCGATAGAACCTGTTTCTCGACCAATCGAAATTGCGATTAAAATTTTGGTCAGACTCTGTCTGTTTCGATCGGTGCTCGATTGGTGCTGGATCAATCGAAGCTAATTTCGATTAATCGAACCTAATTTTCAATTAATTGAAAGTCATATAGAGAGTTTTTTAAAAACCTTTGTTTCTCACGTGTTCAAACACTTTTCAAACATTTTAAAACTTTTTCTCTCTTTATCTGATCGATCAAGGCTTCCAATCAAGATTTTTGTGGTTTTTCTCTGATCTTTTTGCAAGGTTTTCCTCTCCCAAGGCCGGAAAGACCATATTACCCTTCCTTTTTTATTTATTTTCAAGTTTCATGCATTTTTGGAAAATTTCGAACCTATGCAAATTTGGGGTTTTTTGTTGATTTAAGCCTTTTCTTTCAAAATTGATCAATAGGTTTTTGTTGTAGGATGCTATAAACATGATTCTTATGAATTAATTTGATCAATTTGGTGGTTTGTGAACAATTGGAAATTCTAGTGCTTGAAACTACCCGAATTGGGGATTTGTTCAATTAGGTTTAATTTAATGAAATTGGCTTATTGGATTGATTCATATGATCATTAAATTGTGTTATCTATCTTGTTTAATGATCAATTGGTCAATTTCTTGAAAATTCTACAAGTGTTTTTTCAAAAGTTTGGGGTTTTTGGTATAAACTCTTTGCTCAAGCCAATTTTGTGAATTTAATGTTAAATTGTACTTATTCTCACTACATTAGAGCATGCATCATTTGTTTTTATTGTTCATGCATCATATAGAATTGTTATTTCTTTTTTCTTTTTCTTTTTTTGTGCTAACTTACAGTCTGCCCTTAGTTTTTCTTCTGTTTCTTTTTGGTTCTTTTCTGTGTGTCTTGTCCTTCCCTTAGCATCATGGTTAGGAAGACTAGAGCTCATAGGGTGTCCTCCTCCTCTTCTTCTCCTACTTTTGATAGCTCTAGGTTTTCGAGTGAGAAAAACTAGAAAACTTATGAGAAGTTAAACATTCGTAGGAATGTCTAGGCTGAGAGGAGAGTTTTGTTAGACGAGCTAGATGGTGAGATTAGGAGAAATTTTGAGCGTCAGGGCTGGTTACCTCTGTTAGATGTCGATCATCCTCCTCCGGCTACCTTGATGAGAGAGTTCTACTCGAACCTCTCTGTCCACATCTATGATTCCAACACTTAAGTGAAGAGTTGGATACAAGGTGAAGAGTTCACCATTACTCCTTCAGTAGTGGCTGATGCTCTTGAGGTGCCACCGGTCCAGCATCCTGTCTAACCTTATAATGAGTCTCCTCCACTTAATGATATCATGTCATACATCACTGATACTTCTATCCAGTGGGGTTCTGATTCTCGGATCATTTCTGCTGAGTTGACTAAGATTCATTATCTTCTCTTTCGGATTGCTTGTCATTCTTTGTGGCCTATCTCTCATCTGCAAACCATTCCTATCGAGTGTTGTGCATTTTTGTATGCCCTTGTTACAAACGCTCCTATGAGTTTTGCTTATCTTTTCATTCATTCCTTGATTGAGGTTCATAGGAGTAGTTCTACTGCTCATGCTCTCTTTTTTTCGATTTTCATTCATCAAATTTTTTTGCATTTAGGATTAGAGCAGTTTTTTGCGCGTGAGCCCGTTCACATTATAGCTCCTATAGGTGCCACCTTTCTTCGGCAAAGGGCTGCTCAAATGAGAGCAAGCTCTAAACGCCTTAAAGTTGAGTCGTTTGGTGGTGTTTCTCCTCCTCCTCCTCCTTCTACTACAGGTGCTACTTTAGCTGAGGCGTCTGATGATCCTATTGCTGCTACTGCTGTTCCTCCACCTTCCACTTCGAATGATTCAGACATTCAACGTATGTTGGAGACTGTCATGACCGTTCAAGCGGCTAATGGTCAGCTTTTGGTGGACGTGCTTGATGAGCTTTGTGCTTTGTGAGAGGATTTGGATAGTTTTAGATGATCACCTCCGCCACCTCCTTTTGATGATGAGTGAGTGCCCTTTGGAAATTCGTCACAAAAAGGGGAGTACATGTGTAGGGAGACTTTGTTGTTAGGGGGAGATTTTTGTGTTTTGGAGCTGTGAAGCTTTAGATTGTATCTAAGTGCTTCATCGTGTATTTACTTTTTTTTTTTTAGTTCATGATGTATTGTGTTTGGGTTATTCATGATAGGGGGAGATACATTAATGTTATATGTTTTTTGTTTTACATTGTGCTACATTGATTATTAATTTATATTTATGAGGTTATTCATGATATATGTCTTGTAGTTTATGCTATGTGAAATCAAGAAGTTATTTTGTTTTACTTGTATTTTCCACACATGTGTTTATGTATTTGTTAAGTGTTTCAGGAATATACAGGTTAATTCAGTCGTGCTGCTGTCTACACTTGCAACTGATAGATAGTAGTTAGGTTGAATTTGTTATGTTGGGCTATGTTTTTGTAATGGGCTGTTTTTGTGTAAACTTTAAGCATTTTGTTAAGTTTGTGTTTTGTCACGGATTGCCAAAGAGGGAGTTTGTCAGGTTCTAAGGAATTAAGAATTAATATATTAGAATTTCAATTTGTAATGTTGGCAAACCATGATCAAAACGTTTTAGTCATGTTAGACTTGCTCAAAGTATATGTTTTTATGTAAAGTTGGAATCGAATTACTATAGGATTTACTGTGTAAATCTGTCTGGCTCAATCGATCGAGAATTAGACTCAATCGATCAAAAGTCGTGCAGATTATTTTTCTGCAGAATTTTCTAACTCAGCTCAAGTCCGTTTGACGTGTAAGGTTTTATGTTTTGCCCTAAGTATAAAAGGGAAAACCCTAGTCATGTTTTAAGGCTCTTTATACTGTGTGTATGAATCTTTTGTGAGATTTAGAGATATTTGCCTTTAATCTCAAGATTGATGTCAAGAGCTTGATGATCAATGCAGTTACTATTTCAAGAGCTTAAAGATATACAAGCAGGAGTGCTTGTACTTGTTGAGAATTAAAGAAAGAAGTAGTCTGTGGACTAGGAGCTGTCATGTGATTGTGGTAGTAAGTTTCCTACTCGATGTAGCAATAGGATGTTAATGGTCTAAGTCGCTATTATGCAAATTTCAATTCTTTCATAGTAAATTCGTTCTATCTTGAAGATAGCTAAATTAAATCCTCCCCAAGTTTTTTACCGGTTTGGTTTTCCTAGGCTATCATATTGTTGCATTCTTTATTTTCCACACTTTGCAATAATATGATATATTGTGTTAACCTAGACTTAATAATTTGACTAAATAATTACTTGACTAATTAATTAGGTTAATCTGGTTGTGTTTAAGGGGTCTAAAGATGCACATCGTCCATTATCTGCAGTTGCCGCAATAATGGAACACGGATCCATTGGACCTAAATGATTTTGTATGGGACAATGCTGTCTCACTGTCTCTTCCATAAACCAATATAATTTTCACAGAATTTCCAACTGGGACTGGCTTTTCCAAAGGCCACGTAGAAGTATATTTAAAGTGACTAGACTGTAGAGATGATATGCGTTTCTAGGATTCCAACCTTTTGTAGCTAACTAGTTGGAGAGGTATACAAATGACAATTTGTAAATGATCAATCACTGCTGCTTTGCTACGCAAAATTTTCCATATATATCCTGACATAGCTTTCCACCTTTAAAAAAAAAATGGAAAGAAGACACGCATGGTTCCAAGTCCAACAGTTGATTCCTCATGTCCGATGTGCTAAAGTTTCATGACAATTAGCTGGTCATTGATGCTGAACTTTATGATATAATCATGTCCAATTTTCACAAGACACGACAAAAGGTTCTCAAATCTTTGAGAATCAAAATTTCCTTTAATTTTTGTTTAGTTTTGTTTTTTTGTTTTTCACTTAATATGAGAATTCTTGGAGGAGAGAGATTTGATGGTGGAGCTCAGGTCGTCATCCAAAAGTTGTATAGGACAACTCAGTTCACTACAAGTGACGATAGTGGTGTCACAACAATGGAACAAAAGCCTCAGAAATCGTCAATGAAGTGAGAAATGGGAGAGAGACTGAGAGAATGTGAAATTGTGGGGAGAAATTAGAAAGTGGTTGATGTGATGTGATGTGATGTGATGAGCAAATTTTGATTCAATAAAGTTAAGGTTCATACATTTAAAAGTAATGTTTTGAAAACATTACACACTTTTAAGTTGCACGCAAGCTAGTTTAACCACAAAATTATATATTTTAAACAATATTGTATATTTTTTTCATACATTTTTTTATTCATATGTATATCAAAAACACTTAAACAACATAATTCAAACTACTCTCCCAAGTACCCTCTAATGTAAATATTTTTTTAACGAAAATTTGAAGAAAATTTGTGATTTTGAAATATAATTTTAACAAAAATAACTTTAAAACAATACAATTTTTTATAACTATAAGTAAAATAATACTATCATTTTGCTAATTTGGCCGTTTCATTTGTACCATATTTCATTTGTTGGCCATGAAAATCCAATTTAAAATTTAAAAAATTGAACCTCTATAAATCGTGTTTTTACATAGATCTGGACATCTGTCTTGTCAATATTTTATGCAGTGTCAGTTTCAAAAGGTCAAATGCAATCTAAAGAGTAAACACTACAGACACTCTAGGGAGTCCAATCATGGCCGTGAACCACGCATGTATTTGCCATAGAAGACTCAGTCTTACACGCTCTTTACTTTTGTCCTCTTTTTTTGACAGCCACACTCTTAACGTGTTGACAAAACATGAGCGGTCTTTCTTAAATAATATGCTGCCTATGACTGCACCCTAGCACTGAATCGTCTGCACTGAACCGTTCACTTTGGACCATATAAACACTGACTTGACACAATTTTTTCGTAATCTTAATAGAACTGTGGACGTTGACCAACTGTAATCACATGAATCCACCGATTATATGAAGGTTGCGGAATTTTTTTTTCAATTAACCTTTAGAAAAATTTCTTTAGCTGTCGTGTTTTAAAACTATTTAAGAAATTAGTATTTTGACTATTGCATATCTTTGATGTAGTGGTCATTTCACAAATATAAATGTCTGTAAAATGTGGAAAGTTTAAGTCTTTATACACTTATATTATACTAGAGTAAAAATTCTATCTTATATAAAAAAATAAAAATAAAAAAGTTTCTCGAGTGTTTAAAACTTGAGATCAATGCAAAACTCAAGCTTTTAATCCTCGAGTTCAGGATTTTTTCATATACTTACGTGGACAATTTTCCACATGAAACCACGTAAAACTCGAGTTTTAGACACTCGATTTTCCTTTCTTCATTTCTTCCTCCGTTCTCCCTGTTCTTCCTTTTCTCCTTATACCTCACCCACAGAGTCATCAAATCTCGGCACCGGAGCAACAACTCATACCCACAGATTCATAATATCTTGACACCGGAGCAAAAACCCAAACCCAAAAATCATGACTTCGGCACCAGAGCAGCTCCATAAGCTTGGGTTTGTTGATCTTGGCACCGGAGTAGCTTGGGTTTGTTGATCTCAACATCGGAGCAATTTGGGTTTGTTGATCTCAGCACATGAGCGTGCTTGGGTTTGATGTTCCTATCTAGTGTTGTTGCTTGGTTTTTTTTTTTTTTTTCTAGGTGTGTTGTCTTCGGAAGTGGGTTTGGGGTTTTGAGAGTTAGAGAAATCGTTGGGGTGTGGGCGAAAGAGAAAACAGAGAAGGAAAAAACGGATTGAAGAGAAAACAGAACTCGAGTGTCTAAATCTCGAGTTCCACGTGGATTTCAGCCTCCACCTCAGCTGTGTTAGCCCATTGAAATCGAGTCTTTTAGGGTCGAGTTGCTACAGTAAACTCAAGTCTAAAAAACTCGAGATGCTATTTTACTAAATTGTTTCAAATGCGTGCTAACTAATGATATTGTCTCTCAAATGGTTGCTAGTTGGAAAATTACCTCGAAGGTTGCGTTTGGGAACTTGAAATCAAGGAATTTTAAATCAAGAGATTTCAAATTCATTGATTTTAGGAGTTATTTCAAATCCAAGTACTTTAAAGGTTTGAAATCTTTGGTAGATTTGTCAAATCCAAACCCTTGACCTTTTTTAAACTTCGTAAACAAGTTATTAAGATTTTAATCACTCAAATCCAAATCCGATTGCCCAAATTATGTCATCAAACACACCAGAATTGTTATTAACATTCATCATAACATGCCAATTTAACAGTTAGCAAAAACAATTGTGAAATTTATTGTAACACTTGACTTGTATTGAAAGTATTGAAATCTTTATTACAAGTATTGAAATCTTTATTGCAACTATTGACTTAACTAATGGTGAATCTGTGATCACATGAATCCACCATTTACATAATTTTTATAAATATCAATCACAACATACCAACTTAACAGATATGAAAAAAAAAAGGTGAAAATTTGTGTGTCACTCAGACTTGTATTACCATATAAATAGACACCAAAATTAAGCCCTTGGCCTTGATAGAACTAAGTTAATTTGCAATAAGGAACAACAAGAGCCATGAAGCTTTCATTCCTCACAAGGTTTCTTATTCTCCTCTTTTCACCATTTAGCTTTTATCATCCTTTGCAAAGTCAGCCAGATTGACAACCTTTACAAGTCGCTTAAATCTCAAAAATCCCAAAATCCTCCAAATACTGAACTATGGGTTGGACTAGAAGATGAAGATAGCCATTGTTCTCCAATGTATATTGGAGCTTAAGATGGGTTGATGAAAGCTGACAAGATCAATGCCTTGTCAGGACAACCAGAAGGAGTGGATTTCAATTAGTATGCTGGCTATATTACTGTTGACCCTAAAGCTGGGAGAGCATTGTTTTATTACTTTGTGGAGTCACCTTAGAATTCTGCTACCAAACCTCTCGTCTTGTGGTTAAATGGAGGTAAAGATGGTACCATATCTTTTGTTAGGTTCTAAAAATTAGAACAATTGGCAAATCGTAAACACAAACTTGTCTAGATATAAATCCTAGAGTCTATAGGTATTATTAGACAATGCTCAAGGTGATTCATGTCAAGATTCAAGAACATACAAGCTGCAGAAAGAGGAATTTGAAATCTGCCTGGTTCGACCAATCAAAAGACAGGCTCGACCGATCGAAAATCATATCTATAAAATTTTAATTAAACCCAAACAGTAGTTCAAGCCCATTAAGGATTGGGCTTTCAGATCTACTTCTTCTAGTATATAAAGGAAACCCTAAGCACGTTTTTATAAGACTTTTCAAAGAGAAAAGAGTGTGCCTCTTTTGTATCTAGGGTTTTGTACCCAAAAAGCTCTCTCATATCTTCTACCGGTGTTATTCCTTGAAAATCTCAAGATTTGGTGTTGTTGAAGTTGTTGTTTTCTCTAGTCATCAAAGGTGTTGATGATCTAAATTTTCAAAGGTGATCTTGGAGTCACAAATAGGAGAGTTTGTGTTTTTTATCACAAGTGTTGGTGCTTGTGTTGCAAAGGCCAAGGAAAGAAGTAGTCCGTGGACTCAGAGCTATCATGGGATCGTGGTAGTAAGTTTTCTACTCGAGGTAGTAATAGAATGTTAATGTTCTAAGTTCTATTGTACAAACTTTAATTCTTTCTAGTGGATTTTCTTTTTACCTCGAGGATAGTTAGATTAAATCCTTCTGAGGTTTTTTATCTGTTTGGTTTTCTTGGGTCATCATATCATTGTGTTCTTTATTTTTTCGCTGCTTTACATGATATGATTATTTTGTTTTAACCTAGATCTGAATAATAAACCTAAATATTCACTTGGTTAATGTTAGAGATATATTAGCCCAATAGCATAGACCCAAGCCTAATTCTACTTTGTGTGCAAGCCAAGTCTCCTACTTGTATTAGAAGTCTATTAGTCTAGGGTTTAGTCTACTATATATACACATGTTATTATTTATTGTAATACAGGATTTGTACTACACTCTAATATATTATTGATGTAGCCCTTTAGGGTTTCCTTCGTGGATGTAAGCCATTAGGCTGAACCACGTAACCCTCATGTGTTTTTGTGTTCTATGCTTTATACTTTCGCTTCCGCATCAATACTAGCATATTCAACATGGTGTATCAATGCTAATATTTGATATGGTATCAGAGTCATTGCTCTAATTCTCTGGTATGCCGCTCTTAAGCAGTCTTGTCTTCTTGGGTGTCATCCACTGCAGTCGCCGTTGTGTGCACCACCACTGCCTCCACCGCGACTCTAGTACATCAAAGACCACTGCCTTGCCACCACCACTACTTCCGCTTCTCCGATCAAACCACAGATTATACCAACAGAAAGGAATCACTCCAATCTACATTTCTGTGAAAAATCGTCTTCATCGGACCTGTCACGCGCCTCCACGCGCCGCTACAATTTTCAGCAGTAAGTTCACGCGCCTCCACGCGCCGCCTCTGTTCTCCACGCGCTGCCACGTGCCTCCATGCGCTGCCACGCGCCAGAACACCAGCCGCTGACGTCATCGTTCATGCCACGTCAGCCCTAGTGACGTCATCTTGCTGACGTCATCTCCGCTGACCGTTGACTTTGACTAGCGTTGACTTTTTGTAGTTCAGGTGCTTTTTGCCTAGATTTTCGCGTAGATTTCATTTTTGCAATCTATTTTTGCATATTTTGCTTCTAAATGAAGAATAAGGACAAGTTTTCTTCCTTTTGCAACAATCATCCCCGAAAATCCAACAATTGTTTTTGCAATTTTTGCAAACGTTTTGGCCATAATATTGAGACTTGCTATCAACGCAACAAATCAGTTGTTTCATTTTCTGCTGCTACTGTTGCTGTCATTGAGAGTGTCCAACCAATGGCGCCTGTCACTGCACAGTCTCAATCTTCTAGATCCACCTTCACCATTTCCAGAGATGACCTTATAAACATCATCGCTAATGTCATTCGTATGGTTGGTAATGCATCTTATTCCTCTTCTCTCTCAGCTTTATCTGGTATGTCTCCTTCCTCTTGGCTTATGGATTCTGCTTGTTGCAATCATATGACACCTCACTCGTCCTTATTTTCTGAACTTCAACCTGCACCACACCCTCTTAACATTCGCACAGCAAATAGTTCCACAATGTCTGGTCATAATATAGGTTCTGTTTCGACCTCCAACCTCTCAGTTCCTGGGGTCTTTAATGTTCCTGACCTTTCTTACAATTTATTTTCTGTGGGACAATTAGCTGAGTTAGGTTATCGCATTATCTTTGATTATTCTGGATGTATTGTGCAGGATCCGAGGACGGGACAGGAGCTTGGGACCGGTCCCAGAGTTGGACGTATGTTTCTCGTGGACAACCTTCATCTTCCACTTGTTGCTCCTATTTCTGTTGCTACAGCTGCTGCAATTTCTTCTATTCCTTTCCTTGCACTTTGGCATACCCAACTTGGTCACGCATCTTCCTTTCGAGTACAACACTTGGCTTCTAAAGGTTTGTTAGGCTCAGTGTCCACAGAAAATTTTGATTGTGTTTCATGTCAATTAGGAAAACAACCAGCTTTGCCTTTCAATACTAGTGAATCAGTCTCCACTGATATCTTTGACCTAATTCATTCTGATGTTTGGGAACCTTCCTCTGTTTCTAGTATTGGTGGGTCTCGATATTTTGTTGTCTTTGTTGATGATTATTCCCGTTATAGCTGGATTTTTCATATGAAACATCGTTCTGAATTATTGCAAGTATATTCTAATTTTGCAAAAATGGTTGAAACTTAATTTTTCAAACGTATCAAAATTTTTCGATCTGATAATGCTCTTGAGTACACAAAGTAGAATTAGGCTTGGGTCTATGCTATTGGACTAATATATCTCTAACACCCCCTCTCAAATTCAAGATTTCATCAAGCTTCCATCTTGAATTTGAGAGGGTGTGTTAGAGATATATTAGCCCAATAGCATAGACCTAAGTCTAATTCTACTTTGTGTGCAAGCCAAGTCTCCTACTTGTACTAGAAGTCTGTTAGTCTAGGATTTAGTCTACTATATATACACATATTATTTATTGTAATACAGGATTTATACTACACTCTAATATATTATTGATGTAGCCCTTTAAGGTTTCCTCCATGGATATAAGCCGTTAGGCTGAATCACGTAACCCTCATGTGTTTTTGTGTTCTATGCTTTATACTTTCGCTTCCGCATCTATACTAGCATATTCAACATGGTGTATCAATGCTAATATTTAACAGTTAATTAATTAAGCTAAACAATCTAGTTTTACAGGGATCTAAAAACTTTACATCTTTCATTTGTATGAACAGTATAGGCACAAAGAATTAATGTAGAAAATAACCACTAGATTAGTCTTGCTTCATAGGCTGTGCCTATCAAGTAATAATATATGCAATTCCTAGCTAGTAACAAGAAGAACAATATACTTCTATCTTTTCAGTCAAAAAAACAACAAGAACAACAACGACTCTGATGATAAAACACAAGTATTTATCCAGTACTCATATATTCTCTACACAATCAAACCCAAGTATTTACGTGGGAATTCTTGGCACTTCCTACTATTTTTAAAGGAAAATCCAAAATTCAGATCCCTCCTCCCCAAATAAATTATCCAAAAAAAAAAACTTTCTTTGTTTCATTATGATAATACAGGGACGTAGCTAGCTTTGGACTAGGTGGGGCAAGGTCCCCTTAATTTTTTTTTTTTTTAAATTATGTGTGTGTACTAATTTTAGCAATTTTTTTCTATAAAATTACAATTTTTTCCATTAAACAATATCATTGATTCTTTTAATAGTAATGCTATACTCACAAAGTTTTTTACAACATTTTTACAAATTGTTTTGGTAGCAAAACATCATTTTTTTTACAACATTCTTATTGGTTAGCACATGGACCCATCACTCACATAATTTTTTTACTTACTAGTAACCACTTATTACATCAATAATTTATAAAAAAAAAAAATTTATAGCACTAGTATTTTCCTCATTTTAGTGACTATAAAAAAAATTTATAGATCTAAAATCTAAAACAAAATATACAAGCCCCAAAAAAATAGCTCAACAATAAAAATTACTAATAGTAAAATTTAAAAAAAAAATGTTCAATTAACCAATTTTATTTAAAATAAACAACCCTGTCATTTAAAAAATCCTAAACAAAAATAATTTTGTTCTTACGACACACCCAAAAAAAAAAAAAAAATCTCAGCGGCTAAGTAGTAGCAGAGTCAAAGGTTGAAACCACTGCACACAGCCAACAGTAAAGCTACCCCCCTTAACTCAAAGCTTTAGCTCCATCCCTATGATAATAGAACATAATGGCATGTCCCAGCTGCCATTATTAGTGTGGGAAATCAGGAGTAGCCATACCCGCGTCCAATATATGCAAAAATAAAATATTTTTAGAAGAAAAATGTTAAAGGTCCAAACTATTTTATATTTTTTACAAACGGCTGATTTAGTAAGTAGTTATTGATAAATAAAAAAAAAAAAATGTCAGGCTCAGATGCAACCCAATAAGAATTTGTCGTATCAACAATTTATATAAAAGTTGTGAAATAGTTGTTGAGGACAAATTTTTTCACGCCACATGGCTTAATTTCATTGGCGACCCGCACCACGTCAACATTATCATGGATTTTGGAAAAATCTCTTTTAAAGCCCATATTTACACAAAAAAGGCGTCAAAGCCCATAGTTCGAGCTCATGGCACAACATCTCATTTTTGGCTCATGATCCAAGCTCATGAGTCTCATCGGGGGAATTTTGGGAGTCGTGGTTTGGAAGGCCAAGAAATATGTTCAGTAAAGCTCCAGCGGTTCAAAGTTGATAAAGGAAAGCATGTTGCTTGGCATGTCTTCCCCAATTCCTTGAACTCTGACGGGTCAGTGTGCAATAGATAACATTGGGTAAGCCTCTCATATCACATGACACTTAAAATGATAAAACTCTCCATGCTCTTTACATAAAAATTAATGTCCATCATATGATATAAGTTTTAAAATATAATTATATCACATTATTATTTTTCATACAAATCAATTCCAAGCACATGGCTAAATATATATATATATATATTAGCATCTCATATCTAGCATTAAATGCTCTATTTACTCTCCAAGATTTACTTAAAATACAAAAAGACCATAATTACATCTCTAAAACTTCATCAAATATCAACCAACAAGTTTACTTACCAAAATTATATATGGATTAAACATATAATTTTTTCCAAGAGAGGAAACTTAACTGAAAATACCAAAAAAACAGCTCCAACGGAAGCTGCAACAGCTTCTGCAACTCCAGCGGAAGCTGCAGACAGCTTCTGCAACTCCAGCGGAAGCTGCAAACAGCTTCTTCAGAAGCTGTAACAGCTCCAGCTAAGTTGCAGAAGCTCCAGCAGATTGACACATGTCCTAAAATGATGTCATTTGCCCATTAATACCCAAACAAAACAAGAGGATTTCATAAAGATTACCTTACCATTTTTAGTTTAACCATGAGTTTAATGCCAAATATTCTCCTCCAAGCAAATGATGTCATTTAAATGACATCATCCAGCTGTGTCATCAATGATGTCCTAAAATTTCTTCTTTTGGTTGAAAAACAAAAGACCAATTATCTTATCAAAGATTTTCCCCTATTTGCTAATTTTCCCTTCAACTAAGTTTTGATCTAGTTACACACTTGGCTCTATATAAAGAGGACCAAGCTACACACTAGAGCATTCTATTCCTCTCCCACTCCATGGTTTTGAAGCTCCACTCATTTTGCTACCACATACATATTTTCCTACTTCCCCATCTCCCTAACCAAATTCCTCTACATAAATAACAACATAGCACACATATTACAACACACCATTATCCATTACTCATCTTTCCCACACTCCATGATTCTAAAACTTCATCATTTTTGCTACCTAAAAACACATCTCCATCTCATTCTTTATTTCCCTTACAAAAATCTTTATTCTTAGAAAGCAACATAACTCATGACATAACACAAAAAACCACTCCAGTAGCAGCCCTAATCTCATGTATTTACCACATTTAACCTTCATATCATCTATCTCACACTTCCATATATTTCAAAAACACATTCCCCACAAAATACCCATACATACCTCTCATACATCTTTAAATTCCATGTCTAATAAAGTATCTACATATAATTCTCATACATAATACAAACACCATATCTCACAACATATATATATATATATATATATGTATGTATTTCTTACCATCTCCACACATCTTAAAACATACCAAACGTTCTTCCAAGAACTCATTACTAAAAGCCCTTTCTTATGAAAGGCAAAAACTTATAAGATCAAAAGCCCTTCTTATAGAAGGCAACATCACTCAAACTTGACAAAAAGCTAAAAGAGCATTACATGGGGAAAATCATTTAAGTGCATGATTAAGGAGACAAACTTAACCAACCGATGCACACGGCTGGACATGCTCTCTCTCCCTCCAGTTGCGCCCATTTTTCCTTTTCAAATATGAAGGTTGCTAAAATGTTAAGTCCACTGATGCTACGGCTGGAGCTGCAGACCATGAAGGTTGCTGAAATGTTAAGTCCACTGATGCTACGGTTGGAGTTGCAGAACATGAAAGTTGCTGAAATGCTAAGTCCACTGATGCTACGGCTGGAGCTGCAAAATATGAAGATAAGTCATTACATTTTATCCTCAAATTTATATTATTAAATATATTTTATTCATTATTATTTTACCGCTAGATGCAAGCCATTTTAACATCATCTCACCATTTAATAAATATGGTCTCACTAATACTTCATTAATAAACATATGTACTAATAAATTGAATCCATATCACCATTGGACACATATTATTTGGACATGAACCACCATTGGACACATATTATTTGGACACATATTATTTGGACATGAACTACCATTGGACATATATTATTTGGACATAGACCATTGATGGACATACATTACTTGGACATGGACCATTATCAGACATACCTTATTATATCGAACATGAACCATGAACCGCAACTTGACATGGACTATTGGACTCATCTCATTGCTGGACATTTGACACCTAATTAATTATTTTCTAACATTGGACATCACTTAACATACATGATAATAACATACCAACTCACCATTTAATCAAAGCTATCATGCTTAGCATATTATTTATTTATTTATTTATTTATTTCAACCATTATCATGATTCTAAGGCTTTGGGTTTTATCTATTTTGTAGGCTTAAAAATACACCGGAAGCCATTGGACTATACGGCCCAATGTCGAGTTCCAAGTTTAACTCCCCAAAACAAATCCGGGCTTAGCAAAGTCACTCTAAAGACACGTCGCTACGCGCAAAAAACGCCCCCGACAATAGTTAATTTGTGGCTGTAGCATTACTCATCTTAAGAATATGTAAATTATTATATATTAATTAATTAAGTCAAAACGTAATCATAACCTAATATTACTCCATAATATATATACACACACACACACACATACACACACTAATCGGTAATATGTGCACTACACAAAAAAAAATTAATATAATATAATTTTTTTTCTTTTGTCTAAATATGAAATTTGATCATTATAATAAATATTATTAGGAACCAATTATGATTGAGGTTGTATATGAAATTAAATAATTTATAATTAGACATTATTTTAACTGTGTTTATAAATAGAATTATAAATATGATGTGCCAAGATTTTAATGGATGGTTTAAATATAAAATAAATTTATAATTTAATTAAAAAAAATTATATATACTAGAATAATTTTACTTCAAATAAGAGATTAGCTCAAGCTCATCACTAAGTTAAATTATATGTTTAGGCTTGATTTGTTTTCTTGTTGTATAAATTCAAACGTATTCACAACTTACTCATCAACTTAATATTTTCACATATATAATAATAAACAACACCACTAAAAAATTTACCACTTCACAAAAATCTATACTAATAATTATTAACTAAATTTTATTTTATTTTTAAATTTTGCCACTTCACAAAAATATAAACTAATAATTATTAACTAAATTGTATTATTTAAGCTAATTAGATACCAATGATTTTAGTTGAATGAACTGACAAAAATTAGATTCGCCAATTTTATACTTTTAAAAACGATATATATGAGATTAACTATTAACATTATTAATTATTTACAATTAATAATTTGATCTCTCTCTCTCTCTCTCTCTCTCTCTCTCTCTCTCTATATATATATATATATATATAAGGGTTGGATTCAAGTTACATCTGGTGTAATTTTAAGCAATGTTACACCACTCAATATTTTTTAATTGGCCGTGAATTTTGACAAATACACCATTTGATTATATTATTTTCGTATATTCTCCATAGTTGCAAAATTTCAAAATGATCAAAGATTAATAGTCATGTCATCAATCAATTGTTTAGTTTAAAATAATCATACCATCGTTGAATTACATATTAACAAGTTATTTGGTGGTATAATATTACTTAGAGTTACACCAGGTGTAACTTGAACCCAATCTTATGTGTGTGGGTATATATATATATATATATATATATAAAACGGCTTACTTTCTGTAAAATCCCATCCGTGTATAAGGCATGGCCTGAGGAATCTTCATAGTTCACTTCATAGTACAACTTCCCACCTAGCATTAGCAACAACTAGAAAATGTAAGCATTTGTTTTTTTGATAGGATAGAAAATGTAAAGTAGAATAGACATTTTCTACTTTTATTTCCAACCATGTTGTCATCATGTTATCCACATGACACATATCATCAACCTAAATTACCTAATGAGTGCTATGTATTATCAACTGTGTTTTTTTTCTTTCAGTGCATACAATGTCTTGCCTCACCCAAATTTTGACATTTCTTGAAGGGCATTGATAATTATAAAAATCTAAGAGGAAATTATCCTTTGCATAATCAATGATGACAAATTGATTGGAAGGAAAGGAAAAGAAAACTCTTGTATCTAAAAGTTGAAACGTAGTATTTATTGTTGCTACACTCCTATTAAGCTCTATCAACGTAGCATATCAGTTCATTCGATCTCATTGGGTCTACTACAGTCCATTTTGGTCTATTCGGTCCACTTTGGTCTATTCAGTCCATTTAATTTATTTAAATTCACTTCAGTCCTATTTGGTCCATTTCAGTCAACTTAAGTGCTATTCAGTCCAATTCAGCCAATTAGGTCCATTTCGGCCCATTTGGTTCATAATAGTCCTTTTTAGTCCAATTCTATCCCATTCGGCCCATTTTGATCCATTTTGGACTAATTGGGTCTTGATTCTATTTTACAGGTTGCTTTTTCAATTTCAGGCTCAAAATTTCTTTCTTTCTTTTTTTTTTCTTAATTATTGTGTTAAAAAGTTTGAAATGCTATCCTAATTGGCCAAACTCTATAATTTTGAACTTAAAAATATAAACAAAATAGGCATTAGAAATTAAAAATTAAAAATATAGGTCATAAAAATACAATAAAAATGAAAAACATTCAAAAAAAAAAAAAACTTAAAATTCAAGTTTCAATAATGCAAGAATTAATAAATTATGGGGTAAACTACGTATTTTGTCCCTATCCTATACACCATATTTCAATTTGATTCTTAACCTTTCAATTGTATTAATTTGGTCCCTAACCTTTCAATTATGTCAATTTAATCTCTAACCTTTCAATACCGTGTCAATTTAGTTTTTGTCATTATCTTTTAGACGAAAATTGCTGACGTGTCTAATGGCCAAAATAAAAAATTAGCTTCCATTGATGTAAGAATAAACTTAAATTTTATTTTGGCTGTTTGCCATGTCAGAAATTTTCATCCAAGATATAATGGCAGAGACTAAATTGACACGATACTAAAAGATTATGGACCAAATTAACACAATTAAAATATGGTGTAAAGGATAAAGATCAAATATATAGTTTACTCTAAATTAAACTTATATTTGAAAAGAAAAAATGCTATAATTCTTGACTTATATAATAAATTTAAGCTTAAGGTAACATTTCTTATGTGTTCCATGGAATGAGATGTACATTTTTATTTTTAATATTTTTAATATCTAAAAAAATCATTTTTTATAATAACTTCTCCATTTATGTAAAACAATATTATAATTATGTAATTTAAATCTTTTTATTAAATTCAGTTTATAATATATATAGAGCAAAACACATTATACGTTTTATTACATAAAACAAATAAAAATAAAAAATACTTTTAAATAACACATGCATTATTTGATCTAAAAAATTTACTTTATGTTCTTTTCTTTTTTTTTTTTGATTGATACTTTATGTTCTTAATTATAAAATAATTGTATCACTAGTTGCAACTCAGGCATAGCTATGCGTGGGAAAATGTAATACAAATATGTTCCTAATTATAAAATAATTGTATTACATTTTCTCACGCATAGCTATGCCTGAGTTGCAACTAGTGATCTATTAAAAATAACACAATCTCCTCCTGTATTATAAACATGCACCTTCCAAATTTCCGGTTTCCACAAACTCACTTAGATTTGCTTCTTTCTTTCTTTTCTTTTTCTCTCTCTCTCTCTCTCTCATATTTCTGAAGTCCGAAATAACATGGACCGCATAATTTTATTGCATTACTGATTTACTTAAGTTCTAAACCTTTTTTGTGACGACGACGACGACAACAACAAATCGCTTACCTCAACATATAGTCTTTTCCTACCATTGGCATTAACCACTTCTCTAATTTGAGAGAGACAGAGACCAGGTGCTCACCACGATGCCACCTCCATTGTTTCCATTATATGTAGTTCATAGCAAGTTAGCAACTACGAAGAGATTAATAAAAGGATACTGAGATTTACAGGCCCGGGATGCTCTTCTTTTGGATATGGAGCCATGGAAGAACTGGGACCTTTCAGAGTCAAGAGTGATGGAAAAACACTTTACCGAAATGATTATGCATGGAACACGGGTAAGCAGATTCTAATTTCACTTTCAAATGATAGAGTAAAGCTGTAGAGCTTTAGGTACTCTGGACATCTTATCTGAATCATTTTCTCCTTTAGTAAAACCAATACCTGTTAAAAATTTTGGCAGTGACAAATGTAATCTTTTTGGAGTCCCCTGCTGGAATTGGGTTTTCATATTCGAACACCTCGGATTACATAAAAAACGGTGACAAAAGAACAGCGGAGGATTCTTACACTTTACTAGTGAACTGGCTTGAGAGATTCCCACAATATAAAAACCGAGATTTCTTTATAACTGGAGAAAGCTATGCTGGTCATTATGTACCTCAACTTGCTCGCACAATTCTCTCAAAGAACAAGAACAAAAACCAAACAGTAATCAACATCAAAGGCATTGCAGTGAGTATATTGTGAAGTCTAGCTTCAGTCTAAGACGTGCCTGTATCTCAATGCTAATTAAGGCTTCAATGTAAATGTCAATGTATGCAGATTGGGAATGGTTGGATAGATGACGGTATTGGTCAAATGGGCACATATGATTATTTCTGGACACATGCTTTAAACTCCGACAAAACTAATACAGGAATTCACAAGTATTGCAACTTCGCTACCAGTAATTTTTCAAGTACATGTCGTGACTATCTAACTCAAGGAAACATAGAGGCTGGAGCGCTCGATATTTCTAACATATGTGCTCCGGTTTGCAACTTATCATCACCCAAGTCAGGTCCAAGTGGTTCTGTAAGTCTTTACGCATCAATCAAATATAAATAATTTCAAATTTAAGAAGAATAATAAAGAAATAGCTATGGAGATTATTATATATACATGAAGTATACAATTAGGTTTGACTTGATGCTCTTATAAACTAAGCATGAATTTCATCGAAAGAATCTGTGATTATGTATTCAGTTGACGTGCATTTCAAACTTAACTGGCCTTGTAATTAGAACTAAGTAACCTAGAAATGGTTTTAATCTTACACTACATAGGTCCACGATTTTGATGCCTGCTCCAACCATTATGTTGATGCATATCTAAATCTTGCTGAGGTGCAAACAGCTCTTCATACAAAAGCTACAAAATGGGAAGCTTGCAGGTATGAGTGACTAACCTGTGGTACCCGTGGACTAGACAACATTGGTAGTGATAATCCTGTCACGAATATGCAAAGTTAAGATCTTTCTTGTACTAAAAGTGCCACCCAATATAAATGTCTAATTTTGCTTCTGCACTGCCTGCAGAAGTACTCCATGGACAGACAGCCCAACGACAGTTCTGCCCACTATAAATCAGATCATTTCAAGTGGAATTAGTGTATGGATATACAGGTAAACCCTCATATTTACATGAGCTTTTATGGTTTTTTCCCAGTGATCCCTCAAGATTTCCTATCCAAGAGAAAATCCTGCTAAAGTTTCTATCCCCATAAATGAACCGTGACTGTAGTCAAAAATCTATACCGTTAAATATTACAGAAGTAGATATAATACAGGCTAACAATTGCTAGCACCTTAAACTATCTGTCAATGAAACCTGCAGTGGCGACATGGATGGCCTTGTTTCAGTAACCACCTCTAGGTACTCCACAAACACACTAAATCTACCAGTCAGCACTACTTGGCGCCCATGGTATTCTGGCAATGAGGTAAATATATAAGATTATTGATCCCATAGTTTACCCAGCAGCAAACTAGGTAATGAATTTTCAACATGATGATGCTGGCAGGTTGGAGGATATGTGGTTGGGTACAAAGGATTGACATTCACCACAGTAAGGGGAGCTGGGCATGTGGTTCCAAGCTACCAACCAGAACGAGCACTGATCATGATCTCATCTTTCCTTAAAGGGAAACTTCCCCCTCAGAATAAATTGCCATCTGACACAGTAATTTCTAAAAATTCATACCATCCAGGAACTTGTAACCTAAGCTCAAATTGTTTCTGCAAGTCATGGATTGACTCCTACTAGAGAAAAGAAACTCAAAAAATAAAAAACTATTTATTTAGTATCATATTCCATGCAGTGTTATTTCTTCCTTTTTTTTGTTGTGGAAATAATCTACATCAAGCCTACAAGTACAGATGAGAATCTCTCATTTGTAAAATAATGAGAACCTCCCTGACATGTAACTTTAAATCTTCCCCAGTACTCTTAAGCTTAAGGAGATCCTACTAGCACACATGTGCACACAAAAATACAACCACCAAACATTAAGCAATCGAGTTCTGACAGTCAAAAAGTCTATACTGAAGATTTCTGCACTACCTCTCTGATCGACTACAGAAAAAAAAACTAAGCACTTTCCTCCTCTGCTTTAACCTCTTTTCCATCAAACCTCAGCTCACATATTTTAGCGTGTTGAGCAAGCCAAAACAAGTCTTAAATTGCAACACCAAAACTCATTTACCCTCACTCTACAAGGGAAAAAACTACCAAGATATATCATCAAATTCTCAAAACCCAAATAAAAACATATCTACAATTCTACATTTTCATTTCATCTTCTACTCTGGCTACTCACGCCATAATGTAATAACCCCAATTGCTTGAATCTATCAAAATTAGTTGATCCACATGAGATGCACTCTCAATTTCCAACAAACTCAATACTCATGCTATAACTACTTTCATACAACAGGCACTCCATGTCTGATGATGGACCTAAGCCACTTTCTCATCAGTAGAATACTTGAACAAATAAAGTTTTTCCCATATTCCAATCATTCTGCAATACCCAATACGGCCTTTTTATTTAATAAAACCACTCATTACTTATCGATTCCCCCCCCCCCCCACCCCAACACCCCCACTAAATAAGGATTACCAAACAATTAGACAATACTTTATCAAAAGAACAGAAGAAGACCAACTGTATATTTGTCCAATGATCCCTATCTATGCTAAAGGTAGACTCCAAACCCTTCTCTTTTGGAGCACAGAATATTTTCTTTCTAATTGGAAAGAAACTCACAGACCCATGAGCATATGACCTTCATCCACCACCAGATTCTTAGTAGGGGAAGGATATGGAATTTAACCCAAAGGTATAATTGTATCAAACCAAGATTCTTTTGTCCTTACATATAGCAATAAATAGCAACAATTATTTACCAGTCAGTAGCTTTCAAGGCTGGGAATATAAACTAGACGATTCTGGTATCCTTCATGGAGAAAATTCCTGAAAATCCAGGAAGACGGCTTTCAAAAGACGAGTAAAGGATGGGGAGGGGGAGGCTCTCAAAACCAAACGAGAGATGAGCTAAAAGAATTCTCCAACCAGCACCAAAGCCTCCCAAGACAGACAAGCCATCTATGGAAACAAAATTGACATTCAAGAGGAACCCTGATCTAAATCTCACTGAATTTTGGAAAAATTAAGAGGGATTAAAATATGTCATTTGGAAAGGTCTGGCCAGCAAAAGTAAGGTGAGTCACAATATGAAGCATAATAGCTAATGTGTAAAAGAGCTTCTTTTCTTATAAATTGAGCTTCCACTATAAAAATGTAATGTACAAAGGTGTGACACACCCTATTATATGAACAAAAACAATAGTCACAACTTCATACCTAATAAAAATTTATACGAGTAATCATTGTTCATGAAGTAGCAGCAATACAAATTCATTGTCAACATAGCTGATGTCAGGTTTGATGTGAAAATGGACAGCTTTCTTTGTCAGAATATCCGGATATTCTCTTGACTAACCTTAGAGGAAATGTTTGCCTATTTAATATGGTCCCATCAGGGTGTCCAAGAGTCTTATACCATTCCCTTAAGCTGCTTGCGAAAGATTAATCTCTGTTTTGTAGCTAGTTTGCACAGAAGCTGCAATATTTGTGTCTATGAGGCGCTGAAATAATCCTGAACATGTTGCCTCTTTGTCTGCTTGCATCCTGGGGAAAAGCTATAGAGAAAAAACTCATTATTTTTTAGGAGGAAAGGAAAAAAAGAAGAGAAAAATGACACTTATGATCAAAAACACAGGAAAAGAAAAAGTTACCTAGATAAAATGACCTAGAAATGATCATGTGCTTCCAAGGCTTCAAGGATGCTACCAACCCACCTGCCAAAAATTTAGGAGGTGACAAGTCCGATTGATGTACTAGAACAATCCACAAATTGACAGTGAACTCAAACAACCAAGTTATGAACTGCACAAAACTCATTTGAAGTCTCAAATGAGCTCTAGCTAAAAGGGCACCTTCTCCCCTTGTAAAGACGAGGAGGATGAGACCATGGGTTCAAAAACCATTACACATTCCTAACTTAACACCCCCTTCCCAAAAAAAAAACTCCCTAACAGCTATGTTTACACAAATCTATTTATCAAATACTATAAATAAATGTGCCAACTATATCAAGTTCAATCTCATGATTTACCCTATGAAGCACGGGTACGGATACAGTACAATATGGGATATAACTATACGAAAATTCTTGAAAAATTATGATACGATACGATACGGCAGGGTTATATGTATTAATTACTTATTAATTATATTTTTATTTATACTTTTTATACATTGTTAAGCATTCATTTTTCATATATTATTAAGTATATATCAATTTAGAGGCAATAATGGAAAATAAAGTGAATCAACGGCCATTAAATGATGTTTAGAATACAAACCAAGATCCAAAAGAGTAAATAGATAAGTGTTCCACATTAAAACTAATATATAGAAAATATAAATAAAAATCCTTACAAGTTAGGGCTATCTCAGGGGGTTGGGTTGCAACTGTATCCAAGCAGTATCATGGGCATATCCTAGACGCATCGTCACTTTTTTTTCAAAAAATAAAACGCTAGGACACGCATGCAGAGGTATCCTAGAAGAATTTGGTACAACACATATTGGATACGGGTACCTGAGAAAAAATGGAGTATCCATGCTTCCTAGGATTTACCATAGTTTTTCCATATAATAACTTCCTAAATTGTATTTCAAGATTGGAAGAAACTACTATCAGGGCCCCCATTTGTTCATATTTTTCAGTTTTTGAAAATGGGGTTTTTTTTTACATGTACTTAGAAAAAAGTGAAGTTTAAAAAAAGTTGTAAGGTTTGAAACCACATCAAACAACAGTATGTGTAATCTCCTGGAAATGATTAAAAATTTTAAATTGCAAGTCTCTTTCATTTAACAGAAACCAAAACATCTGACTACCATCCTCAACAATTTAAAGCTAGTTTTCTTGCACAAGCCACTTTATATCTTATCGTAATTCATCACATATTACATTAAATTCATTCTCAATATTTTACGAATAATTATTGTTTGATTATACTGGGCTAATAAGAAATGTGGTGTTAACAGCCCAGTTACAATTAAAGGAAACAGTAGTTAGTAAATTTTAGATCAGTGGCATAAATTTTCCACATCCTTGTGATTACTGTAAAGCAAAGAAAACATGCATTCAAAAACCAAATTTGAACAAAAGATTTAGCCACAATCAGCAGTGTAACCTTATGATAGACATACTTGTATCTCAATAGTTCCAATTAAGAAACATTATATGAAAGAAACAAAAGGGTTTGTAATTAGTAAAATATAGGAAACCTATTTTTTCCGATTTTTTTGATAAGTCAATTGCATTCAGTAACAACCATAGCACAAAAGGTTTGTAATCAATAACTTATATCATAGAGACGCTGGCATAAGGTAAAATCTCCAAAAAAAATATGTAAGGAAAGTGAACATACCCTTCAACACCAGGTTGTGCTGGGTAGTACACATTTTGCAGGCCTAATCTTTTTGCAGCCAAAGCAGTTGTCTCACCAATACAGGCAACTGAATTGTTCCACCACTTTGCATCTGAAATAAGTTTGATCCAGGCACTGTTGCAATGGAGATTTATGAACTAAGTACATGGACTAAACCTCCTTATCAAAAACCCCTTGGTCAATCTAGGTAGCCCAAAGAACAAAAAGAAATATAGGTGTTTTATTGACCCTCATCATAAGGGGTGTAATCATAAAGTTGACTCAAACTGCGTATAGGCAGTATATGAAACGGTCAAGTACATGTCACTCCACTCTGTAACTCTGGGGAAACTAACAAAATGTTGCATAAAAATAAAAGCAACAATTACACACCGAACTGCAGAAGGCGAGGCAGCTGCAAGAACAGGAGTAGAAAGTGCCTGCTGTAAAAGCATTTGGTCAACATCATGGACTGGTACCTGGAAGAAATCATTTCAAATCAGGGGCTTATTTACACAATTAACAAAATTGGCTTATTATAAATCACCAACTTGAATTTTTTTTATTTTTTTTGGATAAGTATAAATCACCAACTTGAATTAGTACCCATGTACATAAACTGCAACTTATAATAGATTATGCTTCCACATATCACAAGAAAAGAATAAGGCAGTTATTTTAGAGGCCAGAGAAACAACCACTTCTTTGAAGATTCTAGCATCAAGATTGACCACAGTCAAGCAATTAATTCATTTTTACTGCAACATTTTCACTCTTGAGTTGGGAGAAATGTTAATAACTCTTTAAATTATAGGGCACTAAAATCCATTGATTCAAGGGATCTATAACTTCCCAAAAAAACCACAAGAAGAGAACCACAGCTGGTAAACATGATATCATTGTAAATAAAGGAATTCACAACAATTGTGAAGCTTCCACAGGGAAAAGGAGCAAAATATTTATAGCCTAATTTTATTTAACCAGCTCAGAACTCATAAATTCAGTCCTGTCAACAGAATACCCAGAAAGAGGGGAACCTTCCAATTCTTTGTGATGGGGAGGTGTAAACATGAGGCATGTGATCTAATTAAAGGTTGAATCTAAAAGAACATCACAATGAATGATTATCCATAAAAAAATCCCACAGAGATGGATAAGCAGATATCAGAAGCAAAAATGAACTCCAATCAGCAAAGTTTAATATGACAGGTGCATGTCAGAAAATCGACAAAATATAAAGGCCCCACAATGAAAAATCCTTGGAAGCAAATTTGGCAGATTAGAATTTGCAGTGAACATACATTCTAAGAATCACATAAAAATTAAAAATTGATCAAGGGACAGTCCATAATAGGAAATTAACAGCATTAAGCTCATGATAAGACACATGTCAGTAATCTTATGATTCATATTAAATGTCAAGAAAAGTTCTCTTTTTGTTTTTAGTAAGCAATATGTCAATAAAAGTTTCAATGTATGCATAGAGCAAATCAAATGTGGCATTATGTTCGTTATACAAGAAACCCACAACCAAACCAGCAATACTAAATACTTTACCGTTGTATATGTATTTAGCCTTGTGACCTCGAATCCACGATTAGACAATCCTTCCTCTGTAACACATACACCATAATTGTTGTTTAAGATTTTGCACAACCTTTTTTAAATATAAAAACAAAGAAAATCAACTAAAAGTATGATCCTAACTGCTAAATTATAAATCATTGAGACTTTAAACTATTAAGCTTGGGCTACCCCTCACCACACAGAAGTAATTTGTAACTACCCCGTACCATAGGAAGGTAATTTGTAATTTACCCACAAAGAAATACATCATTATCATAGCAGTACTGTTAAATGTGGACTTAAAACTCAAAGCACAAAGCCTCAAGATCTAAGCACTTTGCTTGGTCAAAGTGAAGCTCATTTAATGAAGTGTCCCCAAAATCCCCCTTATCAAATTCCTTTTTATGTCTTGATAGGAGAATTCTGCAGGTTTTGAAACTGCTAGTTAATTTTGGTTTCCTATTTCTGTATATTGTTAATTAAAAAAATCCACAGCTGGCCACTTTTTATAGCATGTTTGGGAGTTAAAAAAAGGAGGGGGAGTAGAGTAGAGGGAGGGAGAGTAATTCAATTACCTTATTTGGAAGTTTTTTAAGGAAAGAGGGGGAGGGATTTGGAGGGGTTTGGAGGGGTTTCAACTCCCTCTAACCTCTCATTTTTGATTCCTCCAAATTGGAGAGATTTGGAGGAAGAGTAGAATAGATAAGTTATTGGCCAAATGAATTCCCTAATTTACCCTTTCTAAATGGCTAATTACCCTATTCCCCCTCCCTAATTTTAAAAACATCCAAACAATGTAGAGGGGAATCATTCTCCTCTACTCTCCTCCCCACTACTCTCCTTCCCTCTACTCCCCTCTACTCTCCTCTCTCTCTAAACTTCCAAACAAGCCATTAAAGTGGTTATTATAAGCCAACTCTAGCTACTAGTTTGAGTCAACAACTGCATGATCACATACTACTTCTCATCTACCCTAAAACTTTACTTGTATTACTGCACCAAGCCAATCAGACTGATTTTGCAAAGCACAACACCAGTCTCATTCTCATAAAATATTAAAAAAATAACATTCTCAGACTCTCAGTATTGAAAAGGCCAAAAGAAACATATAACAAGAAGCATATCACATACCAATCTCACTGCTAGCTTTTGCAGAAGCAGGATATAGGACTCTGCATTTTTGCCCATTCTTTGGAAGCTCAGAAGCTAAAACCTTACCCGTCGCTGGAGTGAGACAATTCACAAAAATTTCACATTATGGTGCCTAACCGAATCAAATTATAGTAATTTTTCAGAAGAATTAATTATCCATTGAACAAAATACTATAAACAATAAACCATGGTAGCAATGAATGATACATACTCAAAAGAAACCCACCAAATTGCCCCAAAACAAACAATATATATACACACACACACGTATGCATATAAGTATCGGTGCATGTATGCATGTCTGTGTTCGCATGTATAAATGGAGTCAATAATCAGCCCTAAATGCAGGAAAGCAAACCCAACTAAATGTCTCCTCAATATAATAAACTAAATTTCTGCAATCCAGAAATCTAACATTCTCATCAACACAAGACTGTTCTAACACATTCACTCAATTTTTTAGCTTTTAGCAAAGCAACTAAAAAAATGTTGGATTGTCAAGAGTCTAATTCATGCTGATTATCAAGATTCATGTATGATAATACCCCCAGTGCTCATCGTATAGATTATCATGTGTTCCCAATAACAGGTAGCAAAATGCAAGTTTAAATCTAAGTGCAAGCCTGCACATAAATACATTAATGAGTACCTTTAGAAGGAGCAAAGGCAACGCTGAGTGATTGCTTTGAGGACTGCATAACTTCCTCAAAAACGCTTGCTGTACCAGCTCCCACAACACCTACCTTAACATTTGGGGTCCCAGCAGCCCTAAGGTTTTAAATAAAGGTCAAGTTTACCATTTTCGCCAAGAATGAAAAGAAGAAAAGAAAAGGAAACTAGTATTTAATTTAAGATCTCTTTAAGGCACCATATTTTATGATATGCTGAATTGCATCCAGCATCCTAGGGAATAAATAATTTTCCACACAGCCTAAGCATTATGTCAAAAAGCCAATCAATTCATAACTAGGTATAGAACATTTCAATTGAGAAATATAATATACATATCCTAAAATGAAGGTTGACATGCAGCTCAAGAAGACAGGAGACACAACTGAAGCACAAACAAAAATTCAGGTCACACCTTCTAGAAAATTTGCAGAAAAAAATTAAAAAAAAAAACTTTTACTCAGTGGGCCAGAGTATAGTTAACAAGTTCTAAACCTTACTTCCATGCCTCCAAAAAGACTGAACCCGCCTCAGGGGAAGTTATGACTATCCAGTCAAATGTAGTGTCTGCTGCCATAAACAGAAAAGAAGAAATTATGTGAAAAATAAATCTCATTTGTAACATGTCAGGCAAGCACCACTAACCAATCATTCTTTAATGACATAAAATATATGCAATTAGGCTTCATACTAGGCGGGGGCAAGAACTTTAAGAGGCAGGAGAATAACTAGTTGTAAAAAGCCACACAACTGTCCAAAATCAAAATAAAAGAAAACTAAAAAACAAAAATAAAAAGCAAGTTCAATTTCAGGCAAAGAATAAATAAGTCATAACTAAGGTAATCAAGACCCTGGACATACACCAGATCCAAGACCTATCCTAACCATATCTCTTTAAAGATTCATCTCATATTTATCAGTCCAAATCAATCCAGGCTTGCCAACCCATAGCTTGGCATATAATCCGCACAAACACATCATTCCAACTGACAAGGAGTATGTCATGTGGTTTGATTCTAGCTACTCATACATGCTGCCACAGTAGAGATAACCTAATCGTGATCAGTGGTAGAATGACATCATTGGCACTTGCATTAAAGAAAGTGTCCATACCACCAACAAGCTAAAACACAAAGCTTGTGATCTTACCATTTAATACAGAAGAAAGCCTATCTAGATCAGGTCCCTGTGTATGCTGAATGAGGGGAAGCTCCAGACAATTGATCCCATGTTTGGCCTGTACTCAACATTAGAAATTTCATCTTGATTCCAAACTGTATTTGGTACCCATTCAAAAAGAATCCCACTGTAATATATTTTTTTGGTGGTGGACAGACAGCTATGTGTCCACTGGACACAGCTGAGTAAGCACGATGCACAAAATAATAATAATAATAATAATAATAATAATAATAATAATAATAATAATAATAAATGGATGTAATATTTTGCAAAGAACACAGCAAACACAATATGCGAGTAAAACTAACAATGGTGCAGCACCATACTGGTTTTAATAAAATTAACAGTAAATCAAAATATTCATTACCATATAGCTGAAACTATGTTATGGATAAAAAAAGGAATAGCTTTTAGTAATTGAAAGAAAAGATTTGCATGCAGTGACGGTGGATATAGTGAACATTGTAGAGCAATGGCATTGAAAGAGGTGGCAAGGGAGATAAAACTAAACAGGTTGTAAATCGCAATGGTTGTGAATGGGTGGCAGCAATGGATGCACAAGATCAGTGGTTGCGAATGTGTGGCAGCAACAGATAAAAAGATTAGCTGCAGAAGCAATAGTTGTGGTCTCAATGAAACCATATATAGGTGATAAACTGCAGTATGCGCCATTCTTTTGTGCTAAAGCAAGAGAAGTTTAGATGCAAGATCAAGAAAATCAGGTTTTTCTTTCTTTTTGCTTGTTTTTGGGGCAGAAAAATGGGGGGTGTTGTTGCA
Organism: Lithocarpus polystachyus; assembly: GCA_033629205.1. Taxonomy (NCBI): domain Eukaryota; kingdom Viridiplantae; phylum Streptophyta; class Magnoliopsida; order Fagales; family Fagaceae; genus Lithocarpus; species Lithocarpus polystachyus. The sequence continues at coordinate 6,207,843 of CM066163.1, read as the reverse complement.
TTCATAATAAAGTGAATGAATTTTCCCTTTTTTCGGGCTTGGGATCGGTTGTGAACAAAAACAAAATATATGACACTAAGCACAAACACAAGGAATTCCCACTTGCTTCTTTATTGACAAATTGTGAAATTATCATCCATTTGAATAGACGCATCATCAAACTATTGATAATAATAATCCCTTTTTTTTTTTTAAATGCTTCATGATAGTCTAGTTTTATGCAAATCATATCCAATCTACTTACCAGCCACTTCATTTTACAAAACCAATGGCAAAAACACAAATAATTTAATATGTTCATTTTTGTATAATTGGAACTATGACAAAAACAACTAGTATCACCATGTGTTAACACTTAACACCATTTTTTTTTCTTCATCCTACACCAAAGAGAAAATAAAAAGAACATATTTTCTCTTCAAACTATTTATTCATATAAAAAAAAAAATTCAGCCAACACACAAATTTTTTTTTTTTTTTCTTGTGGAAAGTGAACCAAATGTAGCTTTCTAAAACTGTTCAAAATGATTAGATTTTGGCTTTTTTGGAATGTAACATCAGTCTACTCTCAATGTTACATGCAGATAATGCACAAGCTGTAGAAATATTAACTATCAAGCAGATTCTCAATCTACAAGAGACTCGCACACATAAGATTGACCATTTTTTTAAGAATGCAACCAAAGAAAGACAAAAACAAACAAACGCATTCACTAGATAACAAAACGAGTATAATGCTTAACAAAACCGCGTTCATTTCCACATTAAATCAAACACCAAATCCTCATGCCAAACTCAACTACAACAAAGGAATTCAAATAAATTGAAGATACAACAAAGTGAATGAAACTAAAACTAGCAGATTAAAGAAAGAGCTACAGAAGCACCAAAAAAACAAACAAAATAATGCGTTCTGAAACCCTAGAAATCCAACCGGAACGCCAAAAAAAAAAAAATCTGGAGAAGATAACAGTGGCGGAGAGAGAGTGAGGAATGACATACCAGAGCTTGGATGAGCTTGCCATTCTTGCCACGCTCTCTGGTGACCACGACCTTCGCCTTCGAATTCGGAGTAGAAGCTGACAAAGACGAAGCAGCTTCGAATCTGAGCGTAGAGAGAAAGATTCTTCGTCGTTGCGAACAATGCGAAGAAGAAGAAGAAGCAGCAGCAGCAGAAGTTGAAGGAGGAGGAGGAGAGAGAGAGAGCGAGGAGAGAGAAACTTGATGAGCCATTTGGGGAAACGTGTTGCGCAGAGAAGATCCGTTCTGAGAGACAACTGTTGCCAAATTAAATACAACCGACCTCTATTAGTTTAAATTTAATTAATTAATTATTATTCCTCCCGTCCCAAAATATCTCCCAAAGCCAAAAGACACTGATTAAATTATTAAACAAAGACGACTTAAGCTTAACCAACCTTTAATTAATCAAGTAGGTACACCTGTAGAAGCCGCTCGAAGCCACGTGGCTATTAACTATAGCTTAGTTGGTGAAGCCCCCATTAGTAGTAATCAGTGCGTTAATTTCACTGTAAAGTAGCTCTGTGCCTTTTCTTCCAACACTGGCCACGTAGATTTGTGGGTCTGTTAGTGAGTGTGTGGGGTCTATGGTGATTAAATGGAATATTTTATTATGACCGTCGGATTGTTTGACTAATATAAGAATCAAATATTGCACGGGTGTAAAGGGAGCCAATGGTTAATTGAGAATGGGGACGAGAAAAGAGTGATAGTGATACTGTAGTAATTGGTTTTTGTGCGCCACATGCACCGGCAAGGAGATAAGTTGAATTTGCTCTTAAAAAAAATAAAAAAAGTTGGATTCTGGAGGGATCATGTCCCTGGATTACGTCATGGATGACATAAATAGCCCCTAAATTATAATGAAAAAAAAAATTATAATGAAGAAAAATGATGAGCTTATTTGGTACACTCATCTAAACTTATGTTTTTAGTTTTAAAATAATATTATATATATTTTTATATATTTTTTTATTCACACATATTTTTATATAAACTTATATTTTTAAATTTTAAATTTATATACCAAATATCACCTAAAAATCCTCTATTAGTATTAGTTTAAGATATATTTTTAATCATTGCGTACTCAAAAGAGTGATTGGCTTTTGTGCGCCACATGCACTGACAAGGAGATAGGTTGAATTTGCTCTTAAAAAAATAAAAAAGTTGGATTCTGGGGGGACCATATCCCTGGATTACGTCATGGATGACATAGATATTTCCTGAATTATAATAGAGAAAAATTAAGGATGCTCTATTGCCATAAGTTTAAGTTATATTATCTTATATAGATGATCATTGTACAAATATAAGTAGAGACGGAGTCAAGACTTCTATTGAGGGGATATAAGTATAAACCATTTTTTTTAAATGAAAATCTAAACTACCATTTATTTGGTATTAACAAAATATCAACAAATAAAAATACATAAAAGAGCTGTTTCTTAATATATTGCAATGCAAAGTAAATAGTATTAATGTAAATTTACACAATTGTTGTAGTAATTTTACAAATTTACATATTTTTTACTTATATTTTCATTTATCATTAGAATACGTAAAGAAATAAAAAAAAACTATATCTAAAGTAAATAGTATTAATGAAAAGTTACACAATTATTACAATAACTTTGTAGATTGTGTAAAGAAACTGCAACTTAACTGATAGTGGAAGTAAAGTTAAATAGTTGAATTGGTAAAAGTGAGTTTACACAATTATCACTTTAATAGTTATCATAAAAGTGATATCAAAATTTTTCTAAAATAATCTATTAACAAATGCCCTAAAGGCATCTATTAACCAAACCCTCTCAATAATGGTAAGACCACAACTTGTTTATGTGACAAGTTATGAGTGATAGATTTATAAACTCACCACTTTAACTCGACTACACATGATTCACCACTCAAGCAAGTTGTGACAAACCTAATATTTTTGATAGTGTCATCTTTATTGCATAGGGTTTTTATTTATTACTAAAATGAAAATTATGTGTGCGTTTGGGTCTTGATTATAAATAAGCTTACTTTTTTTCCTATTATTTTCATAATAGTTGAGTTTGCAAGTTTTTATATTCCCATGTTGGCCAACTACTAATATCATTTTTTATATACCAATGACAACATATTACTTCAATAGTTGTGAAATTTGTTTTTTTACAAAACTTGCATAGGTTCTTGTTGTATATAAAAGGTAAAGGCCAAGAGGCTATGGAAATGGAATAGACAGCACCAGCTTTGACATTAAAAACTACACTGGCAGCATATCTTTTTTTTTTTTTTTTTTTTTTTTTTGAGAAATACACTGGCAACATATCTAGTTATAGATAGGGATGGCTAACTTGAAAACGTGTAATGTGTTAGAATAATATTGCCCAACATAATATATATATATATATATATATATATATATGATGCCTTTATTATTAACAAATAAATATTCAGTCTCTTGTAAAATTATGCAATACTTATATGATGTAAGATATTGATATATTGAAATAGGTCTACTTGGTTTAGTAGACTAAGATATATTATGAATGCATTCATTGTAGTCCTTGACTTGACCATATCCATCATGATGTAGCATATGTTGGGATTAGTGCCTTTAAATCTTATTGTATGATGCTATGTATGATATTATGTATGACATTATGTATGACTTAATATTGTGATTAATAAAGTTGTTTTATTATTATTTAATATAATGGTAACATGAATATTCGGACATTATCATATAGTCCATGAGATGCATAGTATGTGATTTATGTGAAAAGTCACAGAAGATATAAATCACAAGTTCTTTGTAAACTAAGAATTTTAGTTCGTAGTCGGTGATGAAATTTGGCATTTCATGTGCGAAGACTATAATATATCAACTAAGATGATTTGTCTTGATCATGAAAGTGGAGACTTCTAGTTGATGTGTTGATATGTTTTAAGAGTTAAAACATATTGAACTGGACCACTGTGAAATTTATTATTCTCCTAACGACTGTTAAATGAATAATAAATCTCATGACTTTCATTTGCATGAACTCTTAATCCTGAGAGAATAATGGACCTGATCATGAAGTGTAGGTTGCTTTGATATATCAGGAGTGAGATCTAAATTAACAGTCAAAATCTCAGTATGTTGGGCAGCCACATTTAGTGTTGATGGAACATATATTCTCAAGATGGAATTCATAGTCTCTTAACGGAGATACAAAATATTCACTTGAGATAAGTTTAATGGGTTTGTTATTCAGAATGTTAGGCCTAATTATTTTAGTAATTAGTTACTAAAATATATATTTATGAAATTAGATTTTATAAATATATGATGAATAACTTTAAGAATTAAACCGGGTACTCAAGTATTAAGATATAGTAATTCACAAAGTGGTAGTCTACATTCATGACTTTGTATTACTACGAATATTTTATGAAGGGGTTGTATGTGCAATAAAATATTGGGAAATAATTTATTGATAAGGCCTAGAGTGCAATTATATTTATATACTGGTATTAAATATAATTAATGGTAACTTTGGACTTGTCAAGAGTTGACAGAAAAGCCGAATGCCTATTGGAGCTAGAGTCTTATTTGTTCCATTTTGGTCCCACTCCAAGCCACACTAAAGCCCAATTGGGAAGGCCTAAAAGGCTAACCCAATTAGATAATAAGTTATGTGGAGAGAAACATACAATTTTTTTATGAAAATGAAATGGTTTGTATGTTGGTGAGAAAGAGAGACTCCTTCATATGCTCTCTAGAACATACACACATAATTGATTGAGAGACCACACATCTTGGGCATCAAGTAAAATTAGAGTGAAGATTAAAAGTTTTTCTAAGTGCTTTTCATCTTCGGTTTTGAAATTCACCATACCAAGGTATATTCTCTTGATCTATATTCTAAAACTTACATAGTGCATATTATCAATTACGAATGAAGTAGATCCGTTAATTTTCCGCTGCGTATGTTTTGTATGCGATACAAATAAATTATTTCCAACAACATATTTTGATAGGTACATTGTTGGACCATAATAGAAAGTAGGTGCAAGATAAATTGCTCAAACTATGGAAGACAATCTTTTGATGTTAATGCATAATAATCTCGGAAGTCCTACCATAATGAGATTCATGCACGTTGAGTTTTGGGTTTAATAAATCTATCGTGTCATAACCAGTAACTTGTGTTGTCATTATGGTAGTTCTGGATATGAACAATAAATGAATCTATATATTAGCATGGAGTTACAAAAGTAATAACATATTAATGAACTTCTTCATTAATGAATCTAATTAATAAAGTTGTTAATTAACAAATGTAACATATCTGTTATATGAAGTGTTATTACGATAAGAAGGATTTTATGGCTAGTCATGTCCTTTCTGAATATTATAAATATTGTCAAGGCCACACTTGCAAGGGGTGTGAAAAGAGAAAATAAAACTCTTGTTAATCCTGACCAGCTGGGGAGATCTTGTGAGGTCCTTGAATAACATAATCTAGTATGTATATTTCTCACATCTTATTGTTGAATTTTATTACATATGCACATGATATAATTGTTAATTGATAGATGTATTATATGTGTTTCTTTTGAATTATTACTTTTTAAGTATAATTCCAACAATCACAAGCATGTAGGCTCTGCTAATATTTATGATAATTTGTCTTTATGGTTAATATTTTTTCCCCTATACATGCGATATTGTTATATCTTAAGTATACAATAAATTTTTATTAATAAATGGTTGTAACAAATACAGCGTAACACCATTTAGTTATTTTTAAGTTTTGTAGTGGGAGTTAGTTTTCTTCAAGTCTAGTCTTAGAAGTTAATACATCTATAACTCTTTCATTATCCTAAACTCAAACATGATGACACCCCTTCGGTTAATCACATGGATGAGATAGGATTTTGAAAGATTATGTATATATAAATGTGTCAACGCCCTTACGGATAGACACAGTGTATATGTGTGTGTGTGTGTGTGTGTGTGTGTCAACGCCTCTACGGATAGACACAAATTCTAATTTAATATAAATAAATAAATATTTAAGAGATAAATACTAATTGATTAAATTCTTCCTTACGTCCCTACGGATATGGGATTGAATTTAATTGGTTGAAATATTTGTCATTAAATATCAATTCTTGTATGTTATCAAAAGAAATTGATAGCCAAAAGAATTGGATTTTAATACAAAAATCATATGTGTTGCATTTTATAGAGAAGTGGCAAACGCCTTTGGTTCTCTGAACATGGCTGATATCATGAAAAATTGTACACTTTCTAGACCCAATTATGCAGAGTGGAAATGTAGAGTAGATTTGTACATGGATTTTATGATTATAGTCATTGTATTAAATCTAAGTGTCCACCTAAGCCCAATGAGAAGTCTATTGAGTCTGATAAAATCTCCTATAATAAAGGGATTGAGGCAGATAACAAAATGAAAATTTTTTTTGCTAGGATATATGATTGATTCATTGATGGTTAGCTATATGAATTCCCCTAGTGCTAAATCCATAATTGATAGCCTGGAAGTGAAATTTGGAAAAAAGTTTAGTGCCCATGTGGAAGGCTTATGGGAAAAATTTATTAGGACTAAATTATCAGAAAGAGAAGATGCTCGTCAACATGTGATTAATATGATTGTCTTAACTGATGAATTAGCCCTTCAAGGAAAACCAATAGATGATAAAACAAAAATTTCAACTATCTTGTCATCCTTGCCCAATTCTTATGGTACCTTAAGACAAATTTATTTTGTTTCGAGTTTGGATTGGACATTAGATGATCTCTTATCTAAGGTTACAGCTAAAGAGGATGCAAAGGTGAGAGTCAATAATTTTTCAGTTAACATTGTTGAACAAAAGGAGTTTGTTCCTAAAGGAAGCAAAAGGATTGAGAAGAAAAGAAAACTCAAAAGTGGTAAAAATGATTAGAGAAGTAACAAAAAGGCTTTTGTTAAGCAAGATGTTGAGGTTAAAACAAAACAGATTATTTGCTATCATTTCAACAAACCAAGACATAAAAAATCTGAATATCATTCTCTTTTGAGGTCACGTGAGAAACAACCTCAAGGTATTTTTGGCAATCTTATTCTCAATGAAATTAATACCACTATTATTAAGTTTGGATCTTGGTGGCTGATTCAGGAGCTACTGCTTGTATTTCTAATACTATGCAAGGGTTCAAAGAGCTACAAAAAAATAAATGATGAAGCAAGTTACATTTATATGGGAAATGATGCAAAAGCCAAGATTGAAGGCATAGGAGTTTTGAGTTAAAACTATATAATGGATCAACTTTTGATTTAGTTGATTGTCTGTATGCTCCAAGTCTTAGGAGAAATTTGTTATCTGTTTCTATGCTAGAAAAACTTGGTTATGATTTTTATTTTGGAAATGGATGGTTCTTAATGAAGAAAAATAATGTTGTAGTACTATATGGTTTTTGAAATAATAATATGTATAAAGTGCATTTGTGTGGGAGTATTGTGTGTGATGTTAATGTTTCTGTAAAAGATAATGCAACTTATCTATGGCACTTAAGATTGGGACATGTTAGTAAACAAAAAATTGAAAGAATGATTAAAATGGGTCTATTAAGTGATGTCACATTAGAAGATTATCCAACATGTGAAAGTTGCATTGAAGGGAAAATGACGAAAAAGTCTTACTCTATAGGAGGTCACACTTCTCAGGTTTTGGAGAGAGTTCACACTGATATTTGTGGACCTATAAATATAAATGCTAAAGGAGGATATCGTTATTTTATCACCTTCATTGATGACTTTTCTAGATATGGGTATGTTTATTTGATGAAACATAAATCAGAGGCTTTAGAAAAGTTTATCACTTATAGACTTGAGGTTGAAAAATGGACAAACAATGTAATAAAATCTGGTAATTCAGATAGAGGTGGAGAGTATGTATCAAATGATTTTCGGAGATATTGTGCCGAGAATGGAATCATTTTCGCACTCCTCCATTTACCCCTGAGGCTAATGGAATTGCTGAGAGACATAATAAAACACTTCTAGATATGGTTAGATCTATGATGGCAAGAGCAAATTTGCCAACTTCATTTTGGGGTGAAGCTATTCTAGCTGCTGTGCATATCTTAAATAGAATTCCCACTAAAGCCTTAAAGAAAACACCTCATGAGTTGTTTGTTGGTAAGATAGCTAGTTTATCTCATATTAGGATATGGGGATGTATTGCTCATGTTTTAATTCCTGATCCTAGTAGGGATAAATTGTTGTCTAAAACAAAAACGTGTGTCATGGTGGGCTACCCACAGCGGTCTAGAGGATATAGATTGTTTGATCCAGAAAGTTGAGTTATTTTGGAAAGTAGAAATGTAAAATTTTTGGAGGATCTTTTTGAAATTGAGGGTAATGATGATTTTCAAAAGGAAGTCTTGGAAAAACAAAGAAATACAGAGTCAACAATAGTGAAAGTTATAGATCCAACACCTTTGAGAAGAAGCACTCGAATTTCTAAGCGGCATGATATGTCTGACTATTACCTTTATAATAGTGAAAACTATGAGAAGGTGAAAGTTAGTCAAGATTTGAGAGACCTAACAACGTACTCTCAAGCCTTAGAAGATGCTAAATCAAATAACCGGATTAGTGTTATGAATGAGGAGCTTGATTCTATGCAAAAGAATGGTGTTTGGAGACTAGTGAAAAGGCAACAGGGAATGAAAATAGTTGGATGCAAATGGATTTTTAAAAGAAAGAGAGATGTCTCAGGAAAAGTGGAAAAATTCAAAGCTAGATTGGTAGCCAAGGGCCATACTCAAGAATATGGAGATTTTGAAGAAACCTTTTCTCGAGTTGTAAGAGTCCAATCTATTCGTGCTATACTTTCTCTAGTTGCATTCTTTGATTTTGAACTTTATCAAATGGATGTAAAGACTACGTTTTTAAATGGTGATCTTGAAGAAGATGTTTATATGGAGCAACCTGAGGGTTTTATTTCAAAAGGAGATGAGAACAAGGTATGCAAGTTAGAAAAATCTATATATGGATTAAAGCAAGCATCAAGACAGTGGAATTTGAAGTTTCATGAATCAGTAACAGTTTTGGGGTTTATGCAAAATTCTTCTAAACCTTGTGTATCTGTGAAGAAAAATTCTAATAAGGTTGCCATTCTTACATTATATGTGGATGATATTCTTCTGGTAGGAAATGATATTGAGATGCTTTCCAAAATCAAGCAGTGGCTATTCAAAACTTTTGAAATGAAGGACCTAGGTGGAGCGTCATACATTTTGGGGATTAAAATTGAACGAGACCGTGTGAATAAAAAACTGAGTCTCTCCTAAGAAAAATATATCGAGACTTTACTAGAAAAATTTCATATGGTTGACTATTTAAGTGGGAGGATTCCCTAAAATTTTCTTAGGCCACTTTCCCAGAAAGATTGTCCTAAAAATGAGCAAGACAAACTAGACCCAAAGTTACACCCGTATGCATCTGTTGTAGGAGGTCTGATGTATCTCATGATCTGTAGTCGACTAGATATTGCTTTTGCAGTCAGTATGGTTAGTCGTTTTCAAAGTAATCCAGGAAAACTTCATTGGATGGCTATTCAATGGATTTTCAAATATTTGAAGCGAACTAAAGGTAGGAAATTGACATATCATGGCTCTGATGATTTAAAATTATCTGGATTTTCAGATTCTGATTATCAAGGGTGTCTAGATAGTCGAAAGTCTACCTCTGGTTTTGTATTTATGTTATGTGGTGGAGCCATTGCATGGAAAAGTAAGAAACAAGAATGTGTTGCTCAATCTACGATGGAAGCTGAATATATAGCTTTGAATGTTACGGCAAAAGAAGCTGTATATTTAAAACAATTCTTAACAAAGTTGCTAATTGTAGAATGTGTTAAGAGACCTATTCCCATTTTGTGTGATAACAATTCTGCCATTACTATCACCAAAGATCCGAAATGCCATTCTCGCGCAAAACATATAGAGGGTCGTTACCATTACATTCAACATATGATTAAGAAGAAGAAAGTGGTTGTTCAGAGGGGATCAAAGCAAAATTTGGCTGACCCTTTTACCAAAGGCTTGTACTCTGCGCTATTTGAAACACATGTACTGGAAATGGGGTTATGTTAGGCCAAGCGGGAGGCTGTTAGAATAATGTGGTCCAACATAATATATATATATATATATATATATATATGATACTTTTACTATTAACAAATAAATATTCAATCTCTTGTAAAATTATTCAATATTTATATGATGTAAGATATTGATATATTGAAATAAGTCTACTTGGTTTAGTAGACTAAGATTATGAATGCATTCATTGTAGTTCTTGACTTGACCATATCAATCATAATGTAGCCTATTCTGATAGGTACATTGTTGGACCATGATGGAAAGGAGGTGCAAGTTAAAATTGCTCAAACTATGAAAGACAATAAAGGCTAGTCTTTTGATGGTTAGTGCATAATAATCTCGGAAGTCCTTCCATAATGAGATTCATGCACGTTGATTGTTGGGTTTAATAAATCTATCGTGTCATTACCAGTAACTTGAACTCCTATTAAAGGTGTTGTCATTATGGTAGTTCTGGATATGAACGATAGATGAATCTATGTATTAGCATGGAGTTACAAAAGTAATAACATATTAATGAACTTCTTCATTAATGAATCTAATTAATAAAGTTGTTTATTAACAAATGTAACATATCTGTTACATGAAGTGTTATTATGATAGGAAGGATTTTATGGCTGGTTATGTTCTTTCTGAATATTATAAATATTGTCAAGGCCACACTTGCAAAGGGGTGTGAAAAAAGAAAATAAAACTCTAGTTAATCCTGACCAACTGGGGAGAGAATCCTGATTGCTTGTGAGGTCCTTGAATAACATAATCTAGTATGTCTATTTCTCACATCTTATTGTTGAATTTTATTACATATGCACATGATATAATTGTTAATTGATAGATGTATTATATGTGTTTTTTTTTTTGAATTATTACTTTTTAAGTATAATTCCAACATAATGCAAAATATGATAGTAAATATCATTTAGTCGTACCAAGTCTACAAAACTCACATTTCATGAGCTCATAAAGAGACATTGGTAAATAATTTTACCCTCAATTCATTTGGAGGGTTGATTTTCATACTCGACCCACAACTTATCACTTATGGAGGAAGATACCTACCATCACACCAAGGCCTAACCTTAGAGGGTAAGTATCATTATTCATACAAAAAATTAAGGACATTAGGAGTCCATTTGGAAATAGCTTATTTAGCTGAAACTAAAATTTTTTTGCTGAAAATACTGTCGATAAAGCTAAAAGTAGGGGGTGGCAATTCATTTCACAGGTTGGGTTCGTGTCGTGTCGAGCCATGAGTATTCGGCTATATGGGTTGACCAAAACCCAACCTATTTAGCAAACATGTTAGGAATCCTCAACCCGAATACGATCTGTTTATTAAACAAATTAACATGACTCGACACATTAAACTCGTTTAATTAACAAGTCATGTAAAAGTCAATACAATTAACTCATTTAATAATCAATTTGATTAATAGTCATACCTAACCTATATAATTTTTTATCAATTCCCATATATCTAAAATTAAAATACAATTACAACTATAAATATAGTAATAAACATATAAAAACAACCATTAATTAAGCAATAATATCAAAATAACTAATAATTTTATAAGTTAAACGAGTCCGACGGGGTTTGTGGCGGGCAAAAAATGGGTCAAGTCTGTGTCAAGTACAAACTTGCTACTTTTGCTCACACAATTAATTTTTAAGAGATGTGATGCTCAATCAACCTTAAATACCCTTGACAAGATGAAAAGACTTAAATGAAAGTGATTGAATTAATTCTAAGTGTGAATTAATGCTCATGGGTAAGAAGCAGCCTTGAAAAGCTTATATTGAGTTCCTCGAGTTTAGCCTGAGGTAGTGATTACAGAATGGTTTTCAAGTCTCAAAAAGTTCATCCCTTCTTCCAGGGGCTTCTCAGCTTTGTATAATCAACCAAGATATATCTGAGCCCTACATTTGGAAGGTCGGGGATAGATTTCTCTAATACTTGTCCCATTAAGGCTATACTAGAAGGCTTCTACACTGGACTATGAGCTGGGTTGGCACTGTTTATAGGTCATTTCCTCGTTAATGCGGCTAGTTAAGTGGGTGCAAAGCATTGAATGCGGAGGTGATGGATGTTTTATCTGTCCTCTTTCCTTTCTTCCCAGCTTGACGACAAATCTTCCTCCTCACCCTCAATTTGCATTTGACAGCCTTTAGCCTTTGTTCTCAATTTCCCAAGGGCATGTTGGTATTCTCGGAGTCCTCGGGCATTATAGTCTCTCTGCACATGTAGAAGGTTACTTGTATTTTCCCAAGGACATTCTGTTAGTGCTTTCCAAGATTCATACTCCTGGCATTGTCCTTAGTCTATCTGTCTATATTCTTGGATTCTCATCCTCCCACAGGTTTGCATGTTGAATACGAACACAACCTATTTATTAAATAGATTAGCCATGTCGACTCGAATATGACTTGAACCTGTTTATCCTCAAACCATGACCTGTTTATAAATAGGTTAGTCGTGTGGTCTACAAGTCATGTCAAATTTTGTCACTCCTAGCTAAAGGTTAGCTGAAATAGTACAGTAAGATCTATGAATAGTACCAAAAAGTACAATGAAACCTATAAATAGTACTAAAAATAAACTGAATAGTAGTAAAAATAAGATAAATAATAATAATAATAAAAACTACATTTTACAGGTAATGTCAAACGCAACCTAGGTACCGACAATCATGTATAATGTAAAATTTAGCAACCTCTTTTAGAGAGGATTTAATCAATGAATTTATTGATTTATTCTAACTCTCTTCACGTGAAAGCATTCAAATCCGATTTTGCATCTTTTGGCTAAATTGCTTTTTCAAAAAGTCCTTTACTTTAACCATTTACTATTAAAATATAATATACATCTCATTCTCTATTTTGCAATAGGTTTTATTAAAACAGTCTTATAAAATTCTTTTTCTTTTTTTTCTTTCCATAGATAGAGAGATTAGAAACACAATCCCAAACTCAGACCACCCAATCATCACAAAACCCACTCTCCTCACCCTCATCGTCGCTCCCTCCCATAAAGCCTTGGAGACATTTGAGCTTCAACCCTAGATTCGAATCCATACAAATCTATGTCTTTGTTCTCGTCTTCATTCAAACTCAAGCCCTTTCTCTGTCTTCAACCCTCTTTGTCTTTGTTTTGGTTGCTAATCCTAGTCTCAGTTCAAACTCAAGCCCTGAACCACTTCACTCCCGTTACTTCATTCCGACAATGAAACAAATTATTTCAAATAGAGAGCAATCTTGATCCCAAAAGCACATGAAAGAAATCTCAATGCTAAGCGAGCCCACCTGACAGTGAGACAAGGGACTTACGCGCCAAGACAAGGGACTTACGCGCTTGGCGCATGAGATACCTTCTTTCCTAAAATAGAGTGCAGCTTTCCAGTTTGATTGTTTATTTTATCTATTTCTAGCCCAATTATGCAATTAGATAATAGTCCATAATTAAATGCTCTACCATGCTATCCCTGCATGAAATGTTTAATTCACTTGATATTATGCTATCCCTACATGAAATGTTTAATTCACTTGATATTAGAAGCATTGCTCGAAAGGCTGAAAAGACAAATTTCCTCATAACCATGATGCTTGGAATTTAGCAAAAACTACCGGTGAATGATTGTAGGGAAATTCATTTGATCTTTGGAGCATTGCTTGATATGCTAAAAAGGCATATTTCTTGACCCAAGAAACTGTCTAAACTTAGCAAAACTAAAAAGTATACAATCTTGTATGTTTTCAGTCAAGACTGTTAGCAAGAGCATCAACCACATTCCAAACTGATTTAAGGTTTGATGGCTGGTCAAAATACCTTATCTTTTTGGGGGGTTAAGTGAAAACACACACACACACACACACACACACACACACACACACTGCTTTAACGTTGAGTGCAACTTTTTGCATCAAATACAAATGTCCTAAAGTCTCTGAATTATCATGTTGCCAGCCCCTACACACATGCTAAAGAGTCAAAGAAAGTATTCCAACAAATAAGTTTTCTCATTCAGTCCAGTGAGTTGTAAATAAATCATTAGTCAAATCCCTACAAAATTAGTTCAGGCTGTCAAAATTCAGTTCCACTCCACATTTGGAGGGATTTTCTTAAGAATTCTACAGAACCACTCAACTTACAGAGAAATGAAGAAATTTCGCCCAGTTAAGCGTGATATTGTCTAATTTCTAGAACTACTCGTGCAGTTCCTTCAGCTCACCTGTTGTTGATTTCCATAAATGGGGTAAGCTCCATATGCAGCAAATGGTGCAGCATACATGCTTGGGTCATGAGGTGGTGGCAGAGCATATCCATAACCATCATAAAGCTGCCCTCCATAGTATGCCCCACTCCATTGGTTGCCATAATCTGTTCTAAACTGCCAAACCCCAAAAAGAACCAATTAAGAAAAACAAGCTCACAAAAAATCAGAATTTATGGGCAGATAAAATTAAAAAGATCAATTGTTTAAGAAGGTCATTGGAGATAAGTTTTGGAACTGCTGTAAGCATTTCCAGTTCTGAATTGGATTCTATGGATCCACCATTAAAGATTATCATTATATACTTCCTGAGAAAGCAGATAGCAATGGATGTGTTCAGAATTTAAATGAACAATCATTCATGCAAAACTGATCAATGACCCTTCTAAGTTTCCAACAGCTAAGGATGACTTCAAACAGCTCTGTCAAAGCTAATTGCATAGTGAAATCTGAATTGTCCATTGAATCCTCGAAAAGGCTCTTTTCCAAACCCAAAAGTAGATGAGAACTGCTACGTTCACAATATTTTTCACAACATTTTCACAACAAATCCTAGTTGGCAGGTTGTTACAGGTTTTAAATTTAAATCCAACACTGAAATTACTTTCTTACCTACTAGTAACAGCAAATAACAAGGTGCCAAGTAGGATTTGTTGTGAAAATGTTGTGAAAAATGTTGTGAACGTAGTATTTCTCAAAGTAGATGTAGTGAAAATGGAGTGATGGTGTCATTTTTTTTTTTTTTCCTTTTGGGGGAAAGGGAGAGGGAGTGGGGCGTGAGATTCTGCTGAGTACCTGTTTATTTGCTGGATTGCGTCCCCAAGAAAGACGCACAGTTTGCTTGCCAATTACTGTGCCATTCAATTTCTGTAACGCCTCCTCTGCATTATTTCTGTAAAGAGAGATTAAGAGGATCATGGAGTAAAGGGCAAGCCATAATTTTAATGAAACATGATTTTTCTCTATAAGTCACACATGCAAGAGGGCTTTGAATCCACAATCACACCATGTACTTCTGAGGGAGAAGGTCCGATTGATAAAAAGTTCACCGGCATAAATGTAATGTACTAACACTTTTCTTTCTTTTTGTTTGGAAATGTGCCAACACTTGACATAGTTATGGTAAAAAAATTCTACCTGTTAGCAAATTGTACAAACCCACACCCTTTTCCAGTTGGTATTTTAACAGAGACGATATCACCATACTGTGAGAAAGGCTGCTTGAGATCTTCATCACTGACATTAGGGTCAAGCCCTCCAACAAATATCTAATAAAAAATATGGGTTAGCAAATCCCAATGATTATTACTTAAATCCACAAGAAGAAGATGAAACTCACTGTGGTGTTTGTAGAATCCCCATCAGCCTGTTGTGCTGACATACCATTTGATGCATATCCACCTACCAAAAAATTAAAGAATAATTAAAACAGATATAAATAAGCAAAAGTCAAAGTTAAATGCCATGGCTACATAAGAGTAGCTCCCTTGCACTGCACACCCTCGGTGTAATGGTCATTCCACAAGTATAATTACTTGTGGGGAGTGGGAGGCAAGGGCCATGATTCAAGTTTCTAGAAGGGAGTTTCACACACATATACACTTAGATTAGGTTAGAGTAGAATTTCTATCTTGTATAAAAAAAAAAAAAAAAAAAAGAGTAGCTCCCTTGACATTTCAAACCATGTTCTTAAATACAAGCAGTTTTTTTTTCAGGGTGAAAGTCAATATGTAGAAAAAGGGTACATAAAGGAGTGCTAGCAAGCGGGTAGCATACTAGAGAGTACGCCCAAAGTGAAATCAGCATCTATAATTTTTAAGTTCAAAAAACTCTTAACAAATTACAGAAGGAGAAACGACTAGTAGCAGCATTTCAATCATAAATTTAAGAAAAATGTGTGTTGGAGAAACATCTTCACAGAGTAATTAGAAAGAAAGGAAAAATTTAAGAAAGAGGACATCCTCAGACACAAAACTCGTTTGAATTTTTGTGTTGGATATTATGTCCCTTGTGTATATGGTCAATCCAAACCAAAATTTCCAACCATACAAATTGACAACCTGCCCTAAAAACACTCCTCCAGTTTCAGGACAGAATTTTGGCCTTCTTTGAGAACAATACCAAAGCGGCAGGACCCTCATAATTTAAACATCCGTAACGGTATTCAACATAACCTCTGATGAAAAGTTTATTTCTTCAAACCCATACTGCAGCAGAATATGCTGCATCATGACTAGGCCTGATGAGGCATTACCATCTACATAATCTGTGTTCTTCTCATCAACTTGTACCTTAGACAAACAACTTAACTTTTGGGCCAGTGATATGGAAACAAAGAACTGTTCCATCAGTCTGGTCAACCAAAAAAGTATTTTGATTTTGTTTTTTAAGTAGAAATTTCTGCTCTACCACCCAAAAAATAAGTATAAGGAGTGCTAATGAAATCAATCTAAGGCCACTGTATAACATTTTTTTGTATTAAGATCAACTAATTCCAAGGAGTTGTGACATCTGTCATTCAAATATTAAAATTGGCATTGTTTAGTCCATCAACACAAATAGGAGAAAAGAAAATATCTCCCAATAGTTTTACTTGTCCACTAACAGTAATTGACATAAAGAATTTATGATGAAAGTCATTGTACAATGGCAAAAAAATATATTTCATCCTAGTTAACTACTTCTCAGTTATCAAAAAACAGAGCTCTTTCATGCGTTTAGTCCCATTACAAAGGACACAAAATAACACCAGAATCTTTATATTAATTCCGATGTCTATTTATTCCTCACTAAACATATTGGTAATTGTTCCCTTATATTAATTCCAATTCTGCATGTGTTGAATGAAAGAGTAACAAGAATATAATTGTTCTACTAGTTGGATTACACTCAGCCATCAGTATGACATGAAGCAGAGGAAATGTAACACATAAGCACAGGTATGTCCATTGAACACAGAAAGATTCAAAATAACCAAGAATGAGGAGCTGATAACAAAGAAAAAATTGCAATTCTTAAATGGTCCACAGAGTAGCAAGGTGAATTTTTTTTTTTTTTTTTGAATAAGTAAAAATAAACCGTTTCAATGAGTAATCAGATGAAGCAGGCTACCCATGTGTACACAGGTAGTGTACTAGTGATCCACAAATATGGTAAAAAGTACTCAAGTCTAGAAATTCCTACAAGGAGGAAAAAGCATGCCCACTTAAGGCAGCCATCTAATCCTACATAGATTGTAATAAAAACAATTTGAGCTCCAAGGACGCCCAACCTCTTCAAAAGTTTGCCTGTTTCTTTCCTGCTAAATCATCCACATAACACAGAAGGGAATGGCCCTCCAAAAAGCAAGGTGCCATTTGCAAATGTTTGTTGATGAGGCAAGATAAGAAGAAATAAAAGAATCTCACACCTCCACCAAGTGAAAAAAATGCTCTCTCTAGAAAGTCTAGATTCTATATATTGAAAAAAATCAAAGGCTAACTGTGGTTACATCACAACTAGTGCTGTCAAAAACCACTCAAGCAGTAGTGTGAAAGTCCATCGACAGCCAAGTCGGGGAAAAGAAGCAGAAAAACAGAGCAGCTGTCTCAAAGGCTTTGTAGCACAAGTTAGTTATGCTGGCAAGGCATTGAAAAAGGGGAAAGGATCAGAGACAGATTTCACTACTTTGCATAGATCAAGCTAGAAATAACAGCAGTATATAAGGGATGGTGTGATTCTGGGCACCCACAATCACAGCTGTCTAACTTTTCACATATGAAAAATTGCAGAGGATCCTGAAAAACTTGTCTGAGAGAGAGAGAGAGAGCAGAACAAATAATTGGAGGAAAACTATAGTTATTGAAGCATGCATTTCAACCAATATATCCGAAGGTATCAAGTATTACAACTGCTTTATTTCTTATTGAAATAGAATAATTAAATACCTTGAGATTGTTGATATCCAGATGACTTCCTAGGAGTTGCAGCACCAATGCGCATAGGCCTGCTCGAACAATATACACCATTCATTTCAGTCATGGCCTGTGATCTCTCGTTCTCATCTCCAAATCTCACAAAACCATAACCCTTTGAACGGCCAGTATTGGCATCAAAAACAACTTTTGCAGCCTTAACAGATGGATATTTACTAACAAAAGTTTCATGCAATAAGCTATCTGTAACATCTGCTGCTAAATCTCCTACAAAGATAGAAAGATCAGGAACATTATCTGATCGCTTGTCACCCGTGCTAAATGTTGCCCAGTTCAGCCGGAAGGGCTGTTCTGTATTAGGCATAAAAAGTCCAGCATAATTTTGTAGAACTTTCTCAGCTGTCGCATGCGAAAAAAATTCCACAAATCCATAACCCTCAGATAAACCAGTCTGTTTATTGCGAATGACCTTAACGGAGGCAATCTGCATGATATATGACACATAAGGTTTGCGAAAATAGCAACCAAATAAACAGACAGAATCAATATATGGCAATTTCAAATTTCACAAAGTTGTTTTTAAGAAAGTAAATTAAAATTGTAAAGTTTTCTTTTTCCCAAATATAATTGAAGAGCCGTGACAAATCTACAATAGGAAAATGCTAAAGCCATTACCAATTTTACTACAAAAGGCTTACAAACTAACGTGACAATGAATATGATTAGTGCCACATCAACATAATAAAAAAATTTTAGAATTACTTTTTTTGTTTTGTGTTTAAAAGTTGACCCACCAATTTGTAAGTCTTATGTAATAAAATCTGCAGTAGATATAAATCACTCTTCCAATAAAAATATTCAAGAACTATTTTCAGTCAAAATAAACCAAGCCTAAGTGAAATTGCAATAGCAGAAGGAAAAGGAAATTCAGATCAGCAGAACCACCATGTATTTGTTGCCCCCATTTTAATTTTATAAATAGTTGAAAAAAAAAAGAATGCAAATACATCAATACGTTCAATGCAATTAACTAATTGCCTAAATTATATTTTATAACTCCTCTTTTAAGTAGAAAATTCCTCCACCTTTGCTGTCAATCAATTAGGACCTTAAATACTTAGACACAACAAAATTAATGTTGCGCAAAGTTTAAAGAGAGCAATACACTAGAAGACATCTTGGCTGATTCTTTTCTAATGATCCTGCATGCCTATATATAGTCATATAGTGGCAAATACACATAAGTACAGATTTTGTTATTGTCTATAATGGAAACAAGGCCAAAGTTAGAAGTCGGCAACATAGAACTTTTCTTTTATTTTTTATTTTTTTATTTCCAAGCAATAATGAAGCATTTGACTGCCATGCATGCGCAAAATAAGTGAGTTGATATTAATATTTGTATTTCCAAAATCATGTCATAGGAAGGATTGTTTCCAATCTAACAAGTATTGACACATGCACAAACACAACACCACAACAGTTCTTGAAAAAAATCAAGACACAACATAATTGGATACGACAGCGCCATCATAACAATTAAAATGACTTCTCCCAGACCATGTAAAAGTGGAAGCTTTATGCACTAGGTATGACCTTTTTTTTTAACTATCTTTAGGTATATTTTATTTTTACTTTTTAAGTTTTCAAAATAGATAACAACTATAATTTTAAAAACATATCTAAAATCAAAGGAAATTTTTTTTAAAATAAATATATAAAAAAACTCTCCTGCTCGACAAATTGAGGACAAGCATGAAGAAGTGTTATTCGGTCAGTTCCAACCATCATTGTATTCACCATTTATTAGTGAATGATCAGAACACCAAATTAGGGCAAGCTCATAATGCTAGCTAGGAAGCTTCAACCCTATATGCTAGATAAAAACCTCAATTCTAATCCTAAAGCACAAAAATATATTCAAATCTAAGAAGCATAGACACGAAACTCAACACAACACGAGACATATCGATGGATATGTAATTAATTAACATGTGTAGATATATATTAAGCTTTTAAAATAAATTACAGCTATTAAAATACTTTTTTTTTTTTGCTGAATAAAAAAAGGGGGTCTCCAGTGTGGGCTCATCGACCTCGCGCCACGTGACGGCAATGGATAATACCACGTGTACCACACAGGCCTTGCTGGGGCTATCACTCGAACCGCTCCTCTATGGGTGCAGAACGAGGACTCCTATCATCAAGCCACACCCCCGTGTGGTTCAGCTATTAAAATACTTAAACACATCCAAAGTCAAATGCTTTGTAATTTTTATTTTTATTTTTTTTTTCCTCCTAACACATTGTGGACAAGCATGCAAGAGTGGTGATTTTGGAGTGTATTTGCTTCTTAAAACATTGCAAAATCAACTCCATGTTCCCTAAGTAATTAATGAAACCAAACAACAGGTGTAACATCCTTTTCTTTACTTTATTATAAGCCAATAACACAAATTCCTCTAATAAGGACATAATACCGTTACCACTTCTCTCAGTAAAAAGCAAACATATTTAAAACCCTTTCTCATTACATCACACAAAACGTTCACATACATAAACCTAAACTAAACCCCAACGTTCACAAACAGAGAAAATGCCAAATAAAGCAATCAAAACGTGTCCTTTGAATATTCACTCATTCAAAACCCAAATCAACAAACACACAAATAGATAAATATACGCAAATACAAACGAAAACGAATACGAATACGATATGGATGAAATTATAGAAAGAAAAGAAAAAGAAAAAAGTTGGACCTCTCCGGTGGAGACGAAGCAATTGTGGAGGAAATTCTCGTCCATCCAATTGTGCAAATCGCCGACCCAGATCGTCTTGTTGTGTTCGCCGCTAGATCCTTGCTGCTGCTGCTGAGACTGAGAGTGTTGTAGCTGGTAAGGGTGATACGGCACGTAATGCTGAGGCGGAGGCGGAGGAGGCGGGGGATGACCGTAATGCTGATGGTGCGGCGCCATCATCTGATGCTGCATTACCATCGCCGCCGCCGGATACTGCATCGCCACCCACGACTGCGGCGGCGGAGTCTGTCGTTGTTGTTGTTGTTGTTGTTGTTGATTATTACTATTATTATTCTGCTTCTCTTGTGGCTTTGAATCAGAGCCGCCGTTATTCGATTGCATCGTAATATCTTACACTCACTCTCACTCTAAAAAGAAAAAAAAAATATGGAAGTTTTGGATTTTAGAGAGAGAAAGTTTCTGAATCTGAAGGTTTTTTTTTTTGTTAGAGAGAGAAAGTGAAGGGTACGGATACGGTTAGGGTGAGGATTTTATTTTGAGGATAGAGAAGAATTCATTGTAAAACGCGGTTGTGTTTGTGGCCGTTGGATTAGGCGGTAAGGGTTGATCTGGACCGTTGGATTCATAAAACTGAGATTTATAGGTACTGTTGAGGTTTCTCTCTCTTTTGGATCCGCCGCCAGCTTGAGCTTCCACTTGAGTTTTAACACTTTTTTTTTTTTTTTATAGCTATTTTGCCCTTCCCTTAATAGATATTTTTTGTAATTTGAGTTTTTTTTTTTTTTATTAGAAATATCTTTTACTATTTACGTTCGTGTACCAACAAAAAAAAAATGACAGTGTGTTCAGGGCAAGTCAGTTTTTACTTTTTTTTTTTTTTCACCTCACGTCATGTCTTTTCAATTACAGTGACTATGACTATTTTTGGCAATGTAGATGAAGATCCTAGAAGTACTTGAAAGTTTGAAGGTTGAAACATGATCTGTGCCAAACTGGAAATTTTCCTAGGAATCTGTCAATCTGAACTAGTTCAGTTTTGATTTATCGTTTAGAAGAAAAAACTACAAAAACAAAATGTTACTTTTTAACTTAAAAAATACTTTTTTTTTTGGGGGGGGGGGGCGGGGTAAATAGTGTGGGAAAAGGAAGTTGTGGTTTGAACAGCAAAGGTGAGATATGTTAAAGAATCCTATTACCATTAGTTATCATTAAACCTTGTAAAATACTAGTATTAGTAACTAATAATTGTCACACTTTAGACCAGCATATCTCTGGACAGTTATGCAACTTGAATAAAAGTAAATCTAAATATAATTGAGTTAACTTTGACTTAAGATATATTGAATTTATCTTCTACATGAATAAAAGTTATGTCCTTTCATTAAAAGAAAAAGAAAAAAAAAATATATATATATATATATATGTTACCCTTTATTGTGAGATGAGGTTCTAAATTTGGAAAGAATGTGAATACATGAAAAGAAAAAAAAAAAATACTAGTAGTAATGCTTTAATTTTTTTGATAACTTGAGAGTTGAGAGATGAGGCATTTGTATCTTATACATTTATGTTGAAAACATAAAAAAATTTCAGTTGAATTATAATACTCTTCGTACATGAAAATAACTTAAGCACACGAAAAGAAAAATACTAACACTAGTAACTAGTAAACATCCTTTTATGAAAAAGAAATAAAAAAAAAATTGTTATATATATATATATATATATTGTAAGAACACAAATATGAGAGTTGGGTCTGGCCACGGAATAGCTAGAGGCCCAGACTGTATATTATATCCTAACAATAAATTTGTAAAGAGAGTGGGTTGAAGAACACTTGATTGGACACGTATGGGTTGAAAGCCCAAGTATAGTTATGACCAGATTTGTATTGATAAGATGATTAAGTGATACAATATTCTTCTCGGCACTATCCGAGGAGTATGTTCATACATGTATTGTGTGGGCTTTGCTCTTTCTTTCTTTCTCTCTCTCTCTCTCTTTTCTTTTCTTTCTCTCTCGGATCCCCTCTTTTTGTTCTCTTTTCTTCTATTTATATGCCATCTTCCATTACGTGGGCTTTCCTTGATACTTGTCCCATCCGCCCCCATCTTGAGCCTCCCTGGGGCAGCTGTAAAGGATGGAGGTCACTGTTTAGGAGTTTTTTCTCATTAATACGGCCATGATGTTAGCTGCAGGGCCATAAATGCGGTGGCAGCAGCTTTTTGCTTAATATCTGATTTTCGCCATCTGTCCTTACGGTTAACATACATCGGGGGATTCTTTGGGAGAGCTAAGATTGAGGTTGGTGCACCCATCTAGGACACTTTTTTAACAGTCCGAGCAGAAAGTCTCCTCGGACCAGGCTTTCTTCCACGGGATTCACACTTTAGCATCGAATCAGGCAGGGCAAATTCTTCGAGAGATGTTGTCCTCGGATGTACAGGTCTCCTCGGACAGGTCCACGGCCCAGGATCTGGCGTTGGGCCTTTTACCCCTACAATAGCCCCTCAAAGTTCCGATTTTCTCCTTTTCTCCGAGGAGAAAGGTGGGACTTTGATTTCTGCAGGGCTGAAACCCATCAAGCGCCCCAACAAATCCACGTGGATGCGCCGTTTCGCGAGATTTCCACTTTCCAAAGATGCTTCGGAA
This sequence comes from Lithocarpus polystachyus, assembly GCA_033629205.1. Classification (NCBI taxonomy): domain Eukaryota; kingdom Viridiplantae; phylum Streptophyta; class Magnoliopsida; order Fagales; family Fagaceae; genus Lithocarpus; species Lithocarpus polystachyus. The sequence continues at coordinate 6,184,072 of CM066163.1, read as the reverse complement.
GTTGTAGTGCATCCTTTATTGCTCTAGGTGGCGTTCTGTCTCCATGATCAACGGCTGGAGGCAGATCGTGCGGTTGGGATTTCTCTATGAAATTTTGAGCGGGATAGATCCCCCCACTTTCACCTACTATATATATAAAAGGTCGTGAGAAAGTGAGTTTCTTCACTTTGCATTTGTCTAAGTACTCCAGTATTCCAAAGCATCCTACCGGTACACGTTTCATTGTTTTAGGCATTCCGAGGAGATTTTTATAAAGCTCCCTAGGTGTCTAAGAGATTTCCGAACTTAAAACACCACCCTCTTTCGTAAGTATTCGCTTCTTTTGTTCATTCCATCTTGGCCAAGCACCTCGGCCTCCTTCTTCTTCTCCATTTTTGCTTTTAGGGGAGTCTCGTAACAAATCTTTAGATATCGATATGGGTAGGTTTAAAAACTTAGTCGATACCCCCGTAGCCATAGAGCGTTTTAAGGCGAAGTACAATATTCCCGAGGGGGTTAACCTCCGTTATTGTCCACCGGAGAACATTTTAACCTCTAGAAGGACCGGGGAGGTGATTATCCTTGTGATCGCCTTCTTAGAGGGGGGAATGTCCATTCCTATGGGTAACGTCACTAGGGAGTACCTTAGGAATCACAGACTCTATCCACACCAATGTGCCGCCAATATGTTTAGGGTTCTGGGGTGTGTAGACGCCCTTAATGAAATGATGGGTTTACGACTCACCTGGCACGACATCGTACACATGTACGAATGTCATTCCCTGAAGGAGGGGGAGTACTACTTGAAATCCCGATCTCCGGTCGTGAGGATGATATCGTGCCTCCCAAAATCCAACAAGGGCATGAAAGACGATTACGTCATCGTCTCGGGGGCGTGGCATGACGGCCTCCATTGTCCGACCACTGAGGGGGAGCCAGGTGGGGTACTCTAGGATTAGATTAAGATAATTGTAGGGTTTGCAGTTTAGATTTCACTTTATTTTACTGTATATACGTTTGGCCTTAGAAGTGTGATGACTGATTTTGTGTTTTTTCTTTTGATTGTCATTACAGATAGACAGTTCGTCTCCCCCAAGCTCAGTCTCGTGAATGTGCACGGCCTGAATCACCTACTGCGCTCGGAGGTGTTCGCCCATTCAGACGGCCAGCTACGCGCCGTTCATCTGATATTGGACTTCACCCCAATATCAGATAGCTTCCAAGAAATCGGGAACTCTATCCGGGCAGGGGACAAAAGACTTCGACGGATAGACGTTTCTCGGCCAGGCTTTTTAGCGAACAAGGACCTTCCCCCTGTTCCCTGGCCACTCCAACAAGTTGCTCCTCAATCGAGCATTCAAAGGGAAGAATCTGCCTCGTCTCGGCCATCATTGGATACGGAAATAGACCAATTCCGATTCGAAGAAGAGGAAGAAGTCCAAACCCAACCCGTTGCCCCTCAAGGTTCCGAAACCTCCGAGGACGAGGACGAGATGCCGTTGCAGCAGAGGAAAGGACTGAAGGCCCTCGTGGCAGGGCGAAATGCAGGGCCATCTTCCAAGGATGCCTCTAAAGAGAAGGGTGCTGATCAGCTGCCTCCTCCTCCTCCTCCTCCTCCTCCTCCCGCTATGACCGGCCTTCTTCCCATCCCAGACTTGAAGAGGAAGAGGAAGGTCGTAGATGTGGACGTCGAGGAGGGTGAAGTGTCCCCTCTGCAGCAAAAAGGTGCAAAACAACAAAAGGGGGGGAGAGACGATCGCAGGGCTTCCCCGTCCAGGCACAGAAGCGACCCTCATCCCAGGGAAGTTCAACAACAATCTACATGGGCTCCGCGGTTGGACCTGGATGGGGCTCCCATCCCTGTCACCGCCTCTATTCGGGAATTCCAAGACGGCCACTCGGCCTATATTGCCGAGGCCCTGGAAATCCCCTTGCTCCTACCCCGGGACATGGACACGGTGAGGTCCTGGAGGCAGGCCAACCTCTTTATGTCCATGAAGAGGGACTTAGCCATTGTGAGTTCTTCCTCATTCCTGTGTATTTAGGATTTATTTGAACTGTGTAATCTCAATCTCTGTGCTAACGTGATTTTGTCTCTCTTTCCACGCAGCTCACCCAGCAAGTATACGTGGCAGAGGATTGGGTTAGGGACGCCCGTAATTTGGCCAGGGCCGAGACCCAATCTCGCAAGGAGGTGGAGAAAAGTCTGGGGGAGTTGAAACACCAGAAGATGGAGTTAGCCAAGAAGCTAACCATCGAAGAAAGAGGGAGGAAGAGTGCGGAAGCCGGGCTAAAAAGCGCCCAAGATCAGGCCGAAGACCAGCGGAAGAGGCTGCATATGACTGAAATAGAGCTGGCCACTGAGAGGAGCCTGGTCTTGGAATACAACGCCCGAGCTGAGAGGGCCGAGAAGGCTGAAAAGGAGGCCCGTGAGGCGTTGAAGGCTGCTGAGGCTGCGAAAGAAGCCGAATACATCTGCGGCATAGAAGAGACCGAAAAGAGGCTCGCGGAGGAGGTCGCCGAAGTATGCAGGGAATACTGCCAAGTTTCTTGGCAAGAGGCCTTGAACTCGGCTGGAGTCCCTGCAGATTCCGATCTCAGGCAGCCGGGGAGGATCTATTTCCACCCATATATCGCGGAGAACCCGGCTGATCCTGCTCCTCCGCCACCTCAGGCCCCGGAGCAAACGAACCAAGAACTCATTCCTTTTGAGGCCTCCTATGAGACTCAAGAGGAACAAAGTGCTCCCCAAGGGCGAGCCGCTCCGGAGGCCACTTCTGTGACTGCGGATCAAGAAAAGGCCGATGAAGCAACTACTTCGGCGGCCGAGCCGAGCTTGCCTGGCACGACTCCTCCTCAGACTGACTAGGCTTGAAGCTTTGGCTTCCGTACTTGTAGTTATTTTGTTGTTTCTTTTTTTCTTCTTGTTAATGTAATAGTTGTTTTTGGATAACAGGCTTATGTACCCCAACTTTCTATTTAATGAGAATGTTTTGTTTGCCTACTCTGTTTCCAATTTTACTAATCTGTCTATTTTACTTTGAGGTTTCTAAACTTACAAAAAGTTTAAGTCCACAGAATATTATCGTAACAGAATGACAATAGCATTCCGCGGTTAGTAATAAGAAAACCTTAACGTTTATATTGAACTCAATTTAGTTAACTCAATCTTGTTTTAGCAAACATGGATGCATTCAAACAGACATGACCCATGGCTAACTTGTTAGAAACAATAACGTTGAGGGAGAAGATTAACTCGAGGTATGCAATATGTGGTTACAAGTTTGAAATGGTGTGTATAGTTTTGAACGGATGAACCGAGGGATTTGGAACGTTTGAGGTTTAAGGTGATACATCAGATTAATGTAGAGGAGTGCTAAGTTATCCAAGGTAGGTGGTCCAAGGGGCCAGCCATGACCAAGGTTCTATTTAGCACTTAGGAGTGTTAATTTACCCTAGGTAGTTGGTCCGAGGGACTAGGCCATACTGAGGTTCTGTTTGACACTTAGTAGTATTAATTTACCCAAGGTGTGTGGTCTGAGGGACCAAGCACGACCAAGGTTCTGTTTAATACTTAGTGGTGTTAATTTACCCAAGGTAGGTGGTCTGAGGGGCCAGGCCTGACCGAGGTTCTGTTTAACACTTAGTAGTATTAATTTACCCAGGGTGTGTGGTCCAAGGGACCAGGCACGACCAAGGTTTTGTTTAATACTTAGTGGTGTTAATTTACCCAAGGTAGGTGGTCCGAGGGGCCAGGCCTGACCAAGGTTCTGTTTAACACTTAGTAGTATTAATTTACCCAAGGTGTGTGGTCCGAGGGACCAGGCACGACCAAGGTTCTGTTTAACACTTAGTAGTATTAATTTACCCAAGGTGTGTGGTCCGAGGGACCAGGCACGACCAAGGTTCTGTTTAATACTTAGTGGTGTTAATTTACCCAAGGCAGGTGGTCCGAGGGGCCAGGCCTGACCAAGGTTCTGTTTAACACTTAGTAGTATTAATTTACCCAAGGTGTGTGGTCAGAGGGACCAGGCACGACCAAGGTTCTGTTTAATACTTAGCGGTGTTAATTTACCCAAGGCAGGTGGTTCGAGGGGCCAGGCCTGACCAAGGTTCTGTTTAACACTTAGTAGTATTAATTAACCCAAGGTGTGTGGTCCGAGGGACCAGGCATGACCAAGGTTCTGTTTAATACTTAGTGGATAAGCAGTATAACAAACTTTAATAAGAGAATGGAAACTTTCATTAGTAATAGTACATTTTTAGGTTATTTACATTCCAGGGGTGTGGTACAGCCTTTTCATCTAAATCTTCTAGATAAAAGGCTCCTATTCCAGCTACTGATAAGATACGATAGGGGCCTTCCCAGTTAGGTCCCAGCTTTCCCCAGGTCGGATTCTTCGCGGTGCTCACGACTTTTCGCAAAACCAAATCTCCAGGTGCTAGTGGTCTTAATCTGACGTTGGCATCATAACTCTGCTTGAGCTTATGCTGATAATAGGCTAATTGAACTGCAACGTTTTCTCTACGCTCGGCGATTAGATCCAGGCTGCCCCTTAACTGTTTGTCATTGTTGGCCAAGGTGAACGAACTGGTTCTAAGTGTGGGGAACCCAGTCTCTATGGGGATGACAGCCTCAGCACCATACGTCATGGCGAAGGGGGTCTCTCCGGTAGATCTCCGAGGAGTTGTCCTGTAAGTCCAGAGTACATGTGGTAATTCTTCCACCCACTTTCCTTTGGCATCGTCCAACCTCTTCTTAAGACCGCTTACTATGACTTTATTTACTGCTTCAGCTTGGCCATTTCCCTGGGCGTATGCAGGGGTGGAGTACCTGTTGGTAATGCCTAGTTCACCGTAGAATTTTCTGAATGCTTTATTGTCAAACTGAAGGCCGTTGTCCGAGATGAGAGTATGTGGTACCCCGAATCGTATAACGATATTTTTCCATACAAACTTCTGGATATCGACATCCCTGATATTTGCTAACGGCTCGGCTTCAACCCACTTGGTGAAGTAGTCTGTTGCAATGACCAAGTATTTCTTACTCCCGGCTGCCTTAGGAAAAGGACCAACAATGTCTAGGCCCCACTGAGCGAAAGGCCATGGACTTGACAGAGGATTCAGAACTCCTCCCGGTTGATGTATATTCGGGGCAAATCTCTAGCACTGATCACACTTTTTTACATATGCCTGTGATTCCCTTTGCATGTTTGGCCACCAGTACTCCTGAGTTAAGGCCCTGTGTGCCAGGGACCTTCTTCCTGTGTGACTGCCACAAATCCCTTCATGTAGCTCTTCGAGGAGCAACTCCGTGGCATCAGGGTGCACACATAACAGATAGGGTCCGGAGAAAGAACGTTTGTATAGCTTGTTATCCCCTGATAGCCAGAACTGATGAGCTTTTCTCCTCACCTTGTCGGCTTCAGCCTTGTCTACCGGCAAGATATCATCTCGGAGATAAGTCAACATAGGGTCCATCCAACTTGACCCTATCCTTGCTTGACAAATGTTAGGCCCTTCAATCTCCTCCGAATGCCTCTGTACGTCTTCCACTAGGATGAGCCGAGGTAGCCCCTGAGCCGAGGTGGTTGCAAGAGTAGCTAAGGAGTCTGCGTGTGTGTTCCCATTTCGAGGTACATGTTGCAAACTGAATGACTTGAATCGTGATTGTAGCTGTTGGACCTACTTTAGGTATTTCTGCATTCTTTCATCGCGAGCTTCCAATTCTCCTCGAACTTGGCCGACGACCAACGCTGAGTCCGAGAATACTTCTAGGACGTTTCCCCCCATTCTTTTGACCATAGTCACCCCGATCAGCAATGCTTCGTACTCAGCCTCGTTATTAGTAGCCGAGAAGTTTAGTCTGAGGGATTTTTCGATGACAATGTCCTCGGGAGATATTAAAACTAGCCCCACTCCTGAACCTCTTTGATTGGCTGCACCGTCCACATATAATTTCCAGGACTCGGAATCTTGCACAGAGACGAGGCCAACTGAATTTCCATCCATAGGCATTGCCCCAGTTATTCCTTCCAACACAGGCTTAACAAACTCGGCCACCAGATCGGCGAGTATCTGCCCCTTGATCGAGGTGCGAGGCATGTACTTTATATCGAAAGCCCCCAGTATGGTACCCCATTTAGCAATCCTTCCCGTATAGTCTGCGCTCCGAAGCAGTGATCTGAGGGGGAGTTGGGTGAGGACCACAACCGTATGTGATTGGAAGTAATGAAGGAGTTTACGAGTGGCATGAATTATCGCAAAGATAGCCTTCTCGAGTGGCAAATAGCGGACCTCGGCCTCGTGAAGAGATTTACTCACGTAGTAGACAGGCTTCTGGACGCCATTGTCGACTCGTACAAGTACTAGACTCACGGCATGGGTAGCTACCGCAATATAGGCAAATAGGACCTCATCCGTTGTAGGGCTACACATGATGGGTGGCCGAGTTAGGTATTCTTTCAGCTGTTGAAAAGCTAGAACACACTCTTCGTTCCACTCAAATCCCTTCCATTTATTCAGCAGCTGGAAGAAGGGCCGACACTTCTTTGTGGATTTGGAGATGAATCGGTTGAGAGCGGCAGTCATCCCAGTCAACTTCTGTACTTCTTTTGGGTTTCGAGGAGGCTGCATACTGTTAATCGCCCTTATTTGATCGGGATTCACCTCGATTCCCCGATGAGTGACCATATATCCTAGGAACTTTCCCGATCCCATGCCAAACGAGCACTTCGAAGCGTTGAGACGCAATTTGTGTTTCCTCAAGATCTCAAAAATGTTCTCAAGGTCTTCGATATGGTCGGACTCCAGCTTGCTCTTGACCACCATGTCATCAATGTAAATCTCAATGCGTTTCCCCAGTAGTGGTTCAAACATTTTAGTCATCATTCTCTGGTAGGTGGAGCCTGCATTCTTCAGACCAAATGACATCACCTTGTAATGATAGTTCCCAATGGGAGTCACGAAGGCTGTTTTCTCCTGATCATCCAGAGCTAGGGGAATTTGGTGGTACCCTTGGAATGCGTCCAAGAAACTCATTCGTGGGTGTCCTACGGTTGCATCCACTAGTTGATCAATCCGTGGCATGGGGAAAGGGTCTTTGGACAGGCTCTGTTTAAGTCCGTAAAGTCCACACATACACGCCATTTTCCGCTCTTCTTCTTTACCACTACTGTGTTAGCCAGCCATTCTGGATAGAAGACTTCTCTGATAGCCCCTGCCTGCTTGAGTTTGTTCACCTCATCCTTGACAGCGTCAGAATGTTCCCTGGATGAGCGCCGAGGTGGTTGCTTTTTGGGGAGGGCAGCTGGGCTCACATTAAGGTGGTGACAGATGAACCCGGGATCTACTCCTTGGGCTTCGTAAGAATTCCAGGCAAACACGTCCACGTTTCTCCTAAGGAAAGACAGCAGCTCTTCTTTTTCCCGAGGGGGTAGCTGATTCCCTACCTGGAAAAACTTATCTGGATCCTCCCCGATGGCAACTCTTTCTAACCCTTCACATTGCTCTTCAGACGGATCCTCGACTCTGGGGGGAATCGGGAGCGTTGATTGTTACGAATGCCCGACCGAGGTGGTTGTTAGCTCGGCACCATGTTGATGCAAAATGGCAGCTATAAGGCACTGCCTTGCCATAGGTTGGCTTCCTATGATCTCCTCTACTCGTCCTCCAGACGGAAATTTAACATTTAGGTACAAGGTCGAAGAAACGGCCCCTAAAGCATGGAGCCAAGGTCTGGCTATGATGGCCGTGTAGGGGGAGTATGCATCCACTATGATGAAGTCAACTTCGACTAGCTCAGATCCTGCTTGTACGGGCAGCCTTATTTGACCCTTGGGGATGACGGTCTTGCCATCAAAGCTGACTAGGGGCGAGTCATACGTGGTCAGGTCGTAAGCCCAGTCCCCTGTACAGGTCTGGGTACATGATCTCGGCTCCACTTCCTTGATCAACCATCACCCTCCTCACGTCGTACCCCCCTATTCTGAGGGTGATGACTAAAGCGTCGTCATGGGGCTGTATTGACCCCACCGTATTCTCGTCCGAAAAACTCAAGGCTGGTCAGGCCTCCATTCTTGCCCATTTTGTCTCTTGATTGTCACCCTCAGCGGGTGTCCTAGAAATGGACATCACTCTGAAGGGGCAGGATCCAGTTCTTCCGGGGGCCACGAAGATAACGTTAATCGTGCCCAAAGGGGGTCTTGATGAGGCAGTCCCCGAAGCCCCTGGCCTAACATGATCTCCCTGGTTATTTGGCCGGTAAAGGAACTGCTGCAGCTTTCCTTCCCTTGCAAGTTGTTCCAAATGGCCCTTCAACGTCCTGCAATCCTCGGTGGTGTGCCCTCGCTCTTGATGATACTGGCAATGAAGGCTCTGGTTGCGCTTCATGGGGTCTCCTCCCATCTTGTTTGGCCACCTGAAGTATGGCTCATTCTGAATTTTCTGCAGGATTTGGTGAATTGGCTCTCGGAACACGGCATGGACCTCTTGCGATACAGCCGACCCGGACTGCCCACCGTAGTCCCTCCGTGGCCTGCTATTGCTGTACCTGTCCGACCTGAAATCCCTCCTTTCCTGAGGGATAACCTTAGCCTTTCCCTTTCTAAGCAACTGGTCCTCCTCGACCCGTTTGTACTCGTCTATGCGATCCATTAGCCGACGAACGCTCCTCACTGGCTTCTTGGTCAGAGACTTCCTCAAATCGTGCTCGGCTGGCAGGCTGACCTTGAACGTTCTCACAGCGACATCATCGAAACTCCCTTCGATCTCGTTAAACATCTCCCAGTACCTGTCTGAGTATGTTTTGAGCGTCTCTCCCTCCCGCATGGACATGGACAGCAAGGAATCCAATGGACTGGGGACCCTGGTGTTCGTCACAAACCGGGAGCAGAAGGCTCTAGTGAGCGCCCGAAAGGATCCAACAGAATTTGCCGTGAGGCCATTGAACCATCTCATGGCCACAGGCCCCAGACTGGAAGGGAACACTTTGCACATGAGAGTCTCATTCCGAGAATGGACAGCCATTTTCTGGTTGAAATGGCTCACATGCTCCACGGGATCAGTCCGTCCATTGTATGTAGTGAAGGTAGGCTGAGTAAAACGCCGAGGAAGGCCTCCTCCCTCGATGCTGCGCGTAAAGGGCGACCTGGAGATTTGATTTAGTGCCCTTGTCATGGCATCACTCCCGGTACCCCTCGAGTATGTGTTTTTGAACCTGCGGTCACGGTGATGCTCTTCCTCATAGGAGAAAGACTCACTTGGAGGTGTCCTGGAGCGGGGTCTATAACTAGCATCCTCATCATCAACGTAAGAATCATCCGTGACGGATGGACTGCTAGACGGACTGCGTCTCCTCTGCGCACGACGCAACTTTCTCTTGAGGTGATCGATTTTACGTTGCATGGCCTCATGAGACTCGCCACCAACATTCCGGCGTCGACTCCCCGCCGTACGGTTTGTGTGCATGCTCCCTTCACGATCTCTCTAGTGTTCAAGATGCAAAAAGTGGTCAATATGCTGAGAATCATCTGACTCCGCTCTGTCTGATCTAACCATGGTTCAAGCTATAACACACAGGTACAATAGTAATCTCCCCACAGACGGCGCCAATTGTAAGGACACAAATATGAGAGTTGGGCCTGGCCACGGAATAGCTAGAGGCCCAGACTGTATATTATATCCTAACAATGAATTTGTAAAGAGAGTAGGTTGAAGAACACTTGATTGGACACGTGTGGGTTGAAGGCCTAAGTATAGTTATGACTAGATTTGTATTGATAAGATGATTAAGTGATACAATATTCTTCTCGGCACTATCCGAGGAGTATGTTCATACATGTATTGTGTGGGCTTTTCTCTTTCTTTCTTTCTCTCTCTCTCTCTTTTCTTTTCTTTCTCTCCCGGATCCCCTCTTTTTGTTCTCTTTTCTTCTATTTATATGCCCTCTTCCATTACGTGGGCTTTCCTTGATACTTGTCCCATCTGCCCCCATCTTGAGCCTCCCTGGGGCAGCTGTAAAGGATGGAGGTCATTGTTCAGGAGTCTTTTCTCATTAATGCGGCCATGATGTTAGCTGCAGGGCCATAAATGCGGTGGCAGCAGCCTTTTGCTTAATATCTGATTTTCGTCATCTGTCCTTACGGTTAACAAAAATCGGGGGATTCTTTGGGACAGCTAAGATTGAGGTTGGTGCACCCATCTAGGACACTTTTTTAACAGTCCGAGCAGGAAGTCTCCTCGGACCAGGCTTTCTTCCACGGGATTCACACTTCAGCATCGAATCAGGCAGGGCAAATTCTTCGAGAGACGTTGTCCTCGGATGTACAAGTCTCCTCGGATAGGCCCACGGCCCAGGATCTGGCGTTGGGCCTTTTACCCCTACATATATATATATAAGACTCATCACAGATTATCCAAAAAAAAAAAAAAAAAAACTCATCACATGCACTTTGCACGTACAATAATTTTCTTTTTTATTTATTTGTTTTTTTGATTTTTTTTTTTGAGAAACTTGTTTTTTAAGTTTAGTTTTATAGTGTTTAAAAGTGATATATAAACAATCGTGTATATTTTGTTTTTTAAAGAAAGAGATAAGGTAGCTTGGAATACTGTTTAAAAATAAGATATAGAGATTGTCTTAAGTTTAGGCTGAATGGAGAAAATAAAGGAAAAAACCTAAAACTTAGGAAAAGTAAACTACTCTTTTAATCATTTGTGTTTTTTAATTTAAAATTATTTAAATAAATGATATAGTTATTTTAGATAATTTAAGAATTTGTGTGAGAGTATTTTAGTACGTAAAAAGTTGAAAACCAAACCATAAACTGTGTTATTAATAGTATAGATGTTGTGATATTGGAAATAACTAAAATGGACAAAAAGTACTTATTTGTAAGCATTTTTTTCAGAATAAACAACACCATTACATAATTTTATTATAATTTGTTTTGGATAATTCGATAGTTATAATGGGGTGAAGAGGGGGATTTTTTAATCTTGGATATCTCCTTTGAAATCACTAATAAGTCCCAACCAATTAAATTACGAGGCTCTTTGACAATACCATTACATATTATGTTGTGAGATACAGTTTTAAATTTGGAAATGATCAAATACCATTACAGGATCTCTACTTATTCTTTGTGAATCTGTGATGTGAGATCTGAATTAGGAAAGAACTGAAGTGCAAAAGATAAATACTAATACTAATAGCTTGTAAGCAAGGTTTCTTTTTAGTTTGATCTTCTTGGTTAAAAAGCAATCAAGAGCTTAAAACATTTGTATATGTGATTGTCAAAATAGATAGGACAAAGTTTAGATACAAAATTAGTTATAACTTAAGACTATAATCTTATTCAATATTTTTTTTTCTTGGAGGAGAATATGGACAAATTTACCATTAAATTACATATTCTTCTTATATTTTCTATGCTTGAAAAATTTTTAAAAAATTAAAGATTAATTGCTATTTCATTAATAAATTGTTTAAATTGCAAGTTTTTGTAATTTAAAATTATGCATAAAATATAAGTTTATAGATTATATAGTAAATAATATCCGATTGTGGCAAAATTTGACATGTGTATTAGGAGTATAAAGAACATGCAATTGAACAGTTAGATTTTCAAACTATGTAATAATATATGATTTATTGAGTAAAATTGTAGTTTTAAGTTACAACAAATTTTGTAGTTAAACTTTGTTCAAATAAATATTAGCTAAATTAGGCCCAAAAAACTAAGAAAAAGTTTGTAGCAATGGTTAGAGTCAACTTCTTGTTACATGACTTACATCTTCTATTAAACATGCATATCTAATATCTCCTAATTAAAAAAGGAAAAAGAAAAAAAAAATGCATATGTGATAAATGGGCTTATGTTATAGATTCAGGTTGGGCTGCCCGACTGGGCTTAGGTTGTTGATTCCCTCTCGACTAAAGTGCACTGCAAGCCCAAAATCGAAGCTAAATGTTTGATGAGGCATATTGGCCCATTCAAGTTTTTTCATGACATATATATATATATATATATATATATATATGTATGTATGTATATATATTTTTGTGAAACAAATTTTCTGAGAAACAAATTTTTTTTTTTTTTTTGGAAACTGAAAAAAAAAGGAAGGGAATGAGATTCTAATATCCAGTGTCTATCCTGTTTAATTGCTATACATATATATATATATATATATATATTTTAGAAACAAATTTTTTGAGAACCATTTTTTTTTTTGGAAACCGAAAAAAAAGGAAGGGAATGAGATTCTAATATCCAGTGTCTATCCTGTTTAATTGCTAAGTGGTTACACAAAATTATCAAATTTTTAGATAGACATAACAGCTTAACTTCTTTTGATAAACACAAAAAATCCTTTTTGTTGTTGAGAAAAAGTTAAGGGAAGTGCTACGTTTATAATATTTTCACAAAATTTTCACAAAAAATCATAGGTGGTTAGTAATTATTGGTTTAAATTTGAACCTATCACGTACTGAGGTTACTTTTTTGTCCTAACAATAACAACTAGTTAAATCATACCACCTAGGATTTGTTGTAAAAATGTTGTGGATATAGCATTTTTTAAAAGATAATTGTTGATAACAACTTCTTTTTCCTTCACTTATTTAATTCCATCCTAATACACCACTTACTCTTCTTTCTTTTACCATTGATTTTTTTTTTTTTTGATTTGTTATTAATATATAACATAATATAATATAAGCTCCTTTGCTCTTATCCAATCTTGGCTTAACTATTCTTATCAATTTTTTTTTTTACTGTCTTATGAATTCTTTTAATAGACACAAAAACTTAATTATTTATAACAACTTCTTTTTCCTTCATTTATTTAATTATATCCTAATACACCACTAGATGGGGGGGGGGGGGGGGGGGAGGAGTAGTGTATTTTTGTAAAAGATTTTACCTTAAAAAAAGATTTCATGAAATTGTATAAAGGGTTTTAATATTAATGGAAAACATTTTTAAGTTTAATTAAATTTTACAATGAAACAAACATAATAAAACACTGCAAGCATTTTACAGCGAAACAAACAAAATGAAATATTACAACCACATTACTATAAAGTGTTTTAGTTTTTGATTTGTTTATTTGTACACAACATCAGGGCAGTGTAAGATTACCAAAAATGTTACATTAGAGCATTCTTAGCGAATAATGCAAAATCCATTCTGCATTTCCGTGTAGTAGTTAAAACTCCTAAAGATTATCTTATGCATTACTGTAGTAAACAATAAACATTGCTATAGTATTATGCGAATATACATATTATTGTAGCACGGTGTAAAACATATTTTGTTTGTTTGTTTGTTTTTTTTTTTTTTGATAAGTATTTTGTTTGTTTTTGGTTGCTGCTATTGTTGCAGATGGTGTAAAAAAAAAAAAGCTACTTCATTATGATTTAGTGTAAAATAAAGAATGAGATGTCGGACATGTTGTTTAAGTGATAATGGGAATGCAGAATGCTTTTTATATATATATATATATATATATATATATATAAAGAATCCAATGTGAATGCTCTTCATAAATGATAAATTATGATAATCTCACTAATTTATTAAATGATTAATCTCATATTACATATTTATGGGAATGTAATAATTTATACGAAATTGTCCATTGACTTCATTCTTATAAATTTTAATTACAAAATCATTATATTTTCCTTATTCCAGATCCTAGCATAGCCCCTTTCTCACTAGCCGTATTTCAAACCCTATTCTAGTTGTAATATTTTGCTAAATGTTTTAAATATTTAGTTATTTACCACTCCATAAAAATGACACTATAGCATCGACAAATAAGATGATTTAAGTCTTGGACATTTGAAATATTATGAAGCGTCAGTAAAATTAAAAGACTCCAAGCGTTAGGGTAAAAAATCTAATTTTTAATATAATATCATTATTACATGAATCAACCGGCTATATTGAATCTGTTTGTAATTTGTAACTGATCCTAAAATACTTCCACATCTGTTTGTAATTGTTTCTAAATTACTTCCACTCACATGTATAAACATATCAAAGCTACAAACTTAGAAGGAAGAAAAAAATTGCATAAAGCTGTTGCTATCCTTAATGTCCATCCATCACTCAAGAAAGCCTACTCATCAAGGGACAACAACAGTCGAAAGTCAATTTATCTAGGATTTGATTCCCCATTCAGGAAAATTCCCAAAAATTCTTTGCCAATGTAAGTTGGGGTGGGCCATTATGCAATTGAAAGGCATTAGTCAATTAATTTATAGCCAAACCCATCGAGGGGATCAATAAGTGTCAAAACTTTATATAAGAAAAAAAGGCAAACATCTCCATCTCTCTCTATCGAGCAACAAAGTTTATTTATTCCATTCTTGCTTTTGGAGTGAAGACAATGCCATAGTATCAAATTGCTAATCAAATTATATATTTGGTTATAATATAGTTGGTATTAGCACCTATGGTTTTAATAATAATTTAAATAAAAGATCTTATTTATCATGGAAGACTTGGAAGTCAAGAGATAGTTCACTTTGATTGTCAATCATTAGAACAATCTATAAAATTATTTGGCTCTCATGATTCAGATAAGTTTTTTTTTGGTTTTGTTTTGTTTGAAACCTCATGATTCAGATAATTAATAATTAATATTAATGCTCCATTTTTAATTAGTATGTGTAATATTACCGTCAGCTGCTTTCAATACCATAAGACTGGTAAAGCTCAAATTACAGGTTCCGATGGAAGTAAATCAAGTCATAATTATATATATATATATATATATATATCTTTCGAATTATATTCCGAACTCCATGTATACTCTTTCTTGTTTTTTTTCTTGTTTTTTTTTTTTTTTTTAGAAAAGGTTAATTAGAAAGAACTCTGTGTGTTCTTCACTATAACTATTTTTTTTTGTTAATATGTAGGAGGGCTGTTATGTGCAAAAACAACCTTCCTTCTTCTTCTTCTTCTCTTTTTTTTTTTTTTTTTTTTTTAGCACAGTTCTTTCAATATTTTATATATATATATATATATATATCGAATTATATTCCAACCTCCAAGTATGGCCCTCCCCCCCCCCCCCCCCCCCACCCTCCCTTTTTGTTAATCTTGTGCAAATAAAATCTTCCTTCTTCTTCTTTATTTTTTTTTTTTTTACATAGTTCTTGCAATATTATATATAAGCTAAACTCACCATCTATCTAACTATATATAACATTAAAACATAAGATTTCAACTTGAAACTGTATTTGCAATATATTTTATCAATAGAGTAAGACTTAGGTATAATATTTAAGTGTTGTTCCTTAGATTCCTCTCTTAAAATTCTGTCATGTAGCTTTTTTTTCATGAATGGAAGTATATTTTTTAATTTAAGTAGCCACATGACAAAATTTTAAGAAGAGAATCTAAGAAACAACACTTAAGATATTGTACGTAAATTTTGTCATTATCAATATATGAAGGAAAATAGATAGTTGAGCCAAAAGTCAATGGAAACTAGATTTTTCTATTCTATATTTAAGTATTTATCATCTCTTATTGGAGGAAAAAAACAAAAATCCTCTTTGTTGATAGGAATGTTCCGTTTTATACTCTTTACGGGTTCCATTTATTTGATTTTTTTTTCTTTCTTTCTAAACTTTGATTACTTTAAAAAGGAAAAAAAGAGAGACACGCATGGAAATATAACAGAGGCATTTATTATTGTCTTGAAAGTACTCATTAATACAACCTTACATAGCTCAGAAATAGCAAATGATATCTTAGACTAAATTAGTATAATTAAGGCTTCAACTACAACAGATACAAAGTAACAAAGTCCAATTTATTCTCATCAAAAAAAAAAAAAAGTCCAATTTTATTGATTGATACCGTAGGCTTACATACAAGGATACAACCTTAGATAGCTCAGAAATAGCAAATGATATCTTAGACTAAATTAGTATAATTAAGGCTTCAACTACAACAGATACAAAGTAACAAAGTCCAATTTTATTGATTGATACCTTAGGATTACATATAATGATACAAGAGTAATGCTACAGTCTCAAATTATTTTACAATATTTTTATAAATTAGTGATGTGGCTAACTTCTAATTGGTTTTCATTTAGATTTACCATTAATCATTTTTTCATTTACCAATAATCACTCACCACATCAGCAATTTGTAAAAAATTTTGTAAAAAAATTTGTATCTCTAGCATGATACAAGTACACAAGAAACTAGGAAATACATATGCATCATTATCAGCCAAACCAAATCTAAATTTCTAAATATTTCACAACAATAAACTTTTTTATTGTTATGAACAATTGATAGTATTCATGCATGCAGTTTTAAGATAGAAAAATTATTAGATATTTTCAGAATACCGAAACATAGAGCTCTCTCTTCTCACATATGGTGAATCTCACCATTAATATAATTAGTGAGATTTATTATTAATATATTATTAATATGAGATGAGAAGCATCACGTCACTATACTTTGAAAATACTTAATAATTAGCCATATATATATATATATATATATATATATATCTACTGGTTTGGATCCACGCTTTGAGATCCTATGGAGTGACCAGCGCCAGGACTGTGACCTGGATCAGTGGGTCGGAAATCATCAGTACTGCTTTCTTCAACATGAGTTTGACCACCACCAGCTGGTGGTGCAGGTTCAGTACCTGCAGCTTCATGGTCTAAAATGCCACGGGGCAAGTGATTGAGACTATTTCTCATTTCCCTAGCATTTTTCTCACAGATAGCTACGTGATTCTGATCACATTTCTTAAAGTTCTGTGTCCTCAACTGCCTAGTTCCCTCAGTGGCAATAATCCCATAAGAAAAGACTACTGCAAGAAGGAAAGCAATTGTGTAAATGAGCTTGAAGGTGGCCATGAGAGATTATTAAAAAGAATGATTTTGTTTCTGAATTGACTAAGCAAGAATGTGAGTGTGTGTGTGAGAGAGAGAAAGAAGTGTTGGCATGCAAGAGCTATTATATTTGAGGGTATATATAGGCCTAGAGGGTTGGGTAATGCGGCTGCGAATTATATTAATATAATATAAATTTTTCTAATTAAAATGTTGGAAATTCTAAATTGGTACATTGTAAACGATTCCTATGATTATGTTTGCCAAGTTTTTTCTTGGAAGGGACTACATGAGTATATTCTATGTTGTTTTGAGGATCTAGATTCCTATTGTGCATGTGCCATGCAGCTATTCTCCATTTCTCTACATATAATTTACTTTGAGAAAATACTAATGTCTGGACAATAGGATCAAAATAGTGCGAAACATCTGTACGACTATACCCACTAGCCAAGGTATGACAAGACATAATTTCTGGTGCCAATCCAACATTTGACTTCCGTGTTTTGCCCTTGAATCTTAATTTGCTCAAAATTCTGTAGCTGTTCACTGTTAATGCGTCACATTTCACGTGCTACCGTGATCAACTACACCTATCTTTGTTTGCACGAAAAGATCTCTATGGAATTGAAAGAGATGTAAACAAATGGTCATGTGTGCGTTTGGAATCTCCTAGCTTACTTGCTAAAAAAATGAGACAAGAACTTACTTTAAACAAATACAGCTTAATTTATATTTTTTTACTAAAAATCTGAGATAAGAGGTAATATTAAACAACTGAGTGTGTTAACATATGCCTTTAAAACTATCGTTAAGGGAGAAAAATGGATTCCAAAATAGCAAGAGTTAATAAAAATTTAGACTTTTATTTTATTTTTTATATAAGATAAAAATTGTACTCTAACTTAATCTAAGTGTATATATCCGTGTAAAGTTCCCTCCTGGAGACTTAAATTCTAGCCCTTACCCTCACTCTCCACAAGCACTTATACTTGCAAGGGTGTGCGATGGTACTTGTAGAGTGACCATCGCATCAAGGGTGTGCGGTGATACTTTTGATTTATTTATTAAAATTGACTCGATTACATTGAGAATGCCACCTTAATAATTGTCCTTAAACACGCAATAACAAGACCCTTAAACAAGTAACTAGTAAGCTAGCCAAAAATAGATTTCTTAAACAAGTAACTAGTAAGCTAGCCAAAAATAGATTTCCTAAGGTATATAGTTGGCAAGTTGGAAGGATCTATATGCATATAATCATAGGGACACCAAATTAGTATCCTTCATTAACAATAAAAAGTGGCTTTATGTTTTTAAATGCTCTTTCTTTTAGATCGATCCAGCTCATGATATGTGTATGGTTAGTTGCTTACAACATGTATTATTGTAAGTTCATCAATAATACTAAGAATATAATATCAACAACAACAATAATAATAAATTACTTTTGCTCTATATGTACTATATATAATTTAGTTTTTGCTTGCTGGTGCCAGCCATTTGCGTCTGTTGGTAATGATGAAAGAATCAAAGTTCGATTTTTGTGGCGGTTCTTTTTGACTGAAAGTCCTTCCTTTCAGGCACCCCTTCAAAACGAAACAGGAGTTTGGGCACTTCAGAAGGCTAAAAACAAACTAGCAACTTTAGAGAAAGGAAAATGTTGAAAATAAAAGCCCTAGTAAATACCTACCCCTCTCTGTGTTTTTGTGTGTGTGATTTTAAGAGGAGGCTTTTAATTTTTATGAGCTCATCATGAGCTCAATAGTCTTGAAATGTTTTGGTTGCCCTTCACTATGTTTCTTGGTTGCCATGATTAGGGCTCCACAAGTATTGAACCATACATTAACGGAGGTGCCGGCTTAGAAATGGTAACCAAGTTGGAATTGATCTCTGTATATACATGCATGCATATAGTAGAGCTAAACTTTAAGTACCGGGTAAGGCCTAGCTTTTAGGTGCGTAGGTCCAAATTCTAAATCATGAGGGAAAAAGACGAAGTTACAATTATATATATTTTTACACAATAAAGTAAAAAATAAATAATTAATAAACTAATGAAAACAAGTTCATCCAAACACATCATTAATTAAGTATTAAGTTCATTGTGATATATGAGTTATTCACTAATAAGTTATTGTCATGCATGTATTATAAATTATCGAACCCATTGAGAATTT
Organism: Lithocarpus polystachyus; assembly: GCA_033629205.1. Lineage (NCBI taxonomy): Eukaryota > Viridiplantae > Streptophyta > Magnoliopsida > Fagales > Fagaceae > Lithocarpus > Lithocarpus polystachyus. The sequence goes on along the minus strand of CM066163.1, from coordinate 6,165,028 downwards.
TCATGCATATTATTTGTTTGGTTGCAAATCCAAGTGCATATATAGCATAACGTGGGTCTCTTTAAAATATTTGCACATCTATATTTCAATGACTAAAGAGCACTTTAGTTTTGATAAATTGAAAATAATAACCTCATCTAATATCCAACTAACAAAGGTCAATCTTTCATTTTCCACATAAATCCTTTTCTACCTCTTCGTTGTTTCCAATTTAAGTCTTGATTTTTTTTGGGGGGGGGGGGGGGGGTACTATTATCATTATGTAGATATGAACGGTGGAAGATTTACTTATTTCAAATTTCTCTGCAAAAACAAAATGAAAGATTTTCATACTATGATTTAACTTCTTTTTATTTGAGTTTATATATATATATATATATATGTGTGTGTGTGTTTTTTTTTTTTGAGAATCAGTTTAATTATATATATATATGTGATACTGTTGCTATATTTTTATTTAATATTTTGTCTCGCTGTTGTTGATTTTAAAGCAAAGCACACAATTTTATATTTTTGAGAATTTTATCAAATTTTTAACAAATCAAATATGATTTTATATATTTATTTCTATATATATATATATATTCTTATTTATATAATAGTTAGAATAGTAAGGTGAAAGATTTGAAAGCTAGTCTTAACAACATAAACATAATTAAATTCTCGAATATTCAAGGTACTAAGGCATTAAGTTTAAACAAATCTATAGTAGTATGATATTATGAGGGACATGTGAGATTCTTTGGGCCAAACACTACGTAATCTTCCTTCAAATCACATCACATAAACAATTTAGTAAGTTAAAAGAGGATTTGGATTGAAATTAGAGAGATCTTGATACACAAACTAAAAGTATTAAGTGATCTTGACGGAGGGCGCACTAACTTTTCAACATGTTTACCAGTAAAAGAAAGGTCAAGAGACTCTCAAACCCCACACAGAATGTCCCTAAAGGGAAGAGGACCCCTTTGTCCATTAACATATATAAAATCCCAGAGAAGTTCATTGGTGCTTCAAATGAATCTAATGATTCTCTTTTGTTCTCAAATGTCCCCCATGCCTTTTTCTCTTTCTCTCTCTACCAAAAAATTAGTACTTGACAAAATTATGGGGTTGGCTCCTCAAAGTTTGGGGAGGCTCATCTCACCACTTAATGAGTTTGGGCCAAGAACATGACTACTTGCAGTCATTGAGATAGTGGTACTGGTTGTTACAAGTCGTGGGATGGGATGTTGGCGATTACGACTGAGCTTGAAAATGAAAAGCACTGATCCTAGGTAATAATGGCAGTACTACACACTTTTACAAACATTTTACCATAATTATTTTACGTGGTAGCTTGTGATTAATTGACTGTTACTATTATATGAACTCATTTTTTTTTTCCTACCGCTCACTATTTGTCACGTCAGACAATTGTGACAAAATGTATGGAAAATCATGTGATTATAATATTATTGAATTTTAGTCATTAAAACAAAACGAGAGAAAGCTATATGGACACACATTTGTCACTTGTTACCCCAATTTGTGCATGTATTCAGTGGTGATTGGATTGTTATTTACCGAGTACAAGTGATAGTCTCATAGGTAAGTAAGTAATCTAATCATTTGTACATGTGTTTGTTGGTGATTGAATTGTTTTTCACAAAATACAAGTGATGGTCTCATAGGTAAGTAAGTAATCTAATCATTAAGTTGACAAATGTGTAAGTTATGCTAAAGTGTGTAGTAAATTGTCTCACTAGGAGAATTGGAAACAAAAATCCAATTGTGGTACTAAAAAGGAATCTGTGAAAGCACCATGGATCCTTTTTCGTTTGACTTGGGATTTTGTCATACTTTATTTTCAGTTTACTTAACTTATATATAAAATTTTGAAGATTTTCTTTTTTCAATTTCAGTTCTACTTACACTTAACTTTTTTAAGCCTGATAAATCAATGAAAATTAATTCTTTCAAACTTCTTGGAAGATAAATTCCTAGAGTAGTAAATGAATGGATTGAGATCCTCTAGAGTTCTTAAGGTACCCTACCGTATAGAGTTCTATTAATCTTAACCATTCATTTATGATAAAAGGTTCAGATTTTTCCATATTATTAATCCCCTAACAAATTCCATAAAATAATGGTTTAAAAAATAACTACTCATAAATGATAATTATTACCTTACCATTTTTACCTAAATCAGGTCTCTAAGAAAACGTGAAGTCATCTTCTCCTTCCCCTCTTCATTTTTCAATTTGTTCCACAAATCGTTTTGGTTGTTAATTTCAAAGCATAGGTTGGACTGAAATAGGATAGAGAAAAATCAAGTGCCAATCATGTACTTGAAAAGAAAAAAGAAAGCATGTATATGCTTAATTTTAATAAAATTAATAGAAGACTAAAAAAATTGGAATGAAAACCCAGGTGTCTCTGGCTCTCTGCCATTCATATATCATATATATATATATATATATGCTTCTTGGTCTATGTGCATAATAATCAATTTTCTAAATAAGCAAATTCCTTTTGCATTTAATATGTTGCAATGTCATAGCCACTATTGGCATTTAAGGTAATAACTATTATTTATGAGTAGTTATTTTTTAAAATCATTATTTTTGTAGATTTGTTAGTGGATTAATAATATGGCAAAATCTAAACCTTTTATTATAAATGAAAGGTTAAGATTAAAAGAACTCTATATGGTAGAGTACCCTAGAAACTCTAGATCGAAGATCTCAATCCTGAATGAATCAAACTGTTTATAAGCATTTCAAACTTGGCTTAATAAAAAGTTTGTTCATATTTGCTTGTTTATAAATAAGACAAACTTGAGCATTTTTTTAGGTTTGTTTAATAAACGAGCCAAGCTTGAAAAAGAAAAAAAAAGGTTCATAATAGGCTTGTGAACATTAAGGTTTGATATAAAATAAATTGAGTCTAAGCTTGTTTATGAGATTGTTAATAAGCTTAATATGAGCTTCACAATTAAACACATATATTATTAAGACTTTAAGCAATTGGGAGTTGAAAGTTGGAACCGTTCGCCCAAATCAAATAGGCTTGATGTGACTTAATAATGTACTTGTGTTGAATCATATAAACCAACTACCCTACCAATTCGTACAAAGAGCTACGTCATGAGGAAGTGAAAACCCAACTATAATTTAATAAAGAGAGAGCATTAAGCTTCATAAATTATTCGGTACTCATGTGAAATAAAATAATAATACACCATAATGGCATAATCTTGCTTTGGCTCAATTTTTCAAGGTGGTAAATTATTTTTTTCAAACCGCACGATAGAAAAAGGAGTTCTTGGCTTTGATGCATATGGTCTTGTGCCCTTGGCACCTCATATATTTGCACAAAGCAATTGTTCCAAATATTTGACCAAAGATCATGAGGGGAGATATTCAATGAATGACTAGAATTGAACTAATTAAATATTCAAACACATAAAATTTCTATGATCTATTGATTTCTTTTTATTTTATTCTTGCATTGACTCACAATGAAGATTTTCCAAATAAAATATACATTTGAAAGGTATGTTGGAATAAAAACTCTAAAATGTTGATATATGTGAATTGTTATTCGCTGTGGACACATAAACAAATTTAAGTCACTTCGTTGTTGGTTTCTTGTTTGTTTATGTTTGTTGGTAGAAAATAGACTTTCTAGTTTCTATATGTATCTCACTAGAGTTAACTCGTTAATATCGAATTAAAATTTAGATCGAAAGTTCGCATGTCTATTGCTAGAGCAAAACTTAACCTCCCTCTAGTGAGATTCTTAAACTCAACTTTATTTAAATTATTTTACTTTAAATATATTCTTCATTCTTCCATTATTCAAATTCAAGTAGGATCTCACAAATTACAACCTACATATCTAAATATATAATATAGTATATATCCAGCCAACCTGAAGGATGTCGTCATGACATTTTAACCTCACTTTTATTGAGAACTGGATACCAACTGCACTGAGAAATTAATATAACTACACTACCCCATAACATCCTGAAGACATGCATGGAAGAAAAACACAAAAAATGAGTCATTTCCATCAATCTGAACAATTTGTTCAGTTTACAAAAAATAGGAAGGGGTTCTTTTGCTATCATGACAAAGAGAGAATAATAAGAGTTTATGTTTTGGTTTGCTTTGTTGAAAATATTTTAAAAGTTGCTAATTATATATATATATATATATATGTATATATATTCAAACGTACTTACATATATAGATAAATGTTTGTTTATAAGATAATAGATAACTATGCTATTATATTTGGATTACATGATTACAAGGACGGCGTTTTGATTCCTAAGCCCAAAAGGTAGAAGGATTCAGGCCTAAAGAGCTCAACACAATGAATTTGTAGAGAGTGGGCTTAAAAACGATGCTTAAATAGATCAAGCAACACGCATAGGGGATTAAAGATAATAAGAAAACAAAGAAAGAAAAACTCTATGCAAAGAAATCCTTCCTCGGTGAAGTTCGAGGAGAGCGGTTCTTGAATATAGTTCTTTTACACTTGGAAACAATTTCAATTCTGGTCACTATGGTCTTTTCTCTACTGATTCCTCCCCCCCTTCTCCATGGAGGATCTCTCACATTATATATGCCCATTTTTTTTTATCCTGACCCTCTATTTGTTGATTATGCAGGCCACTACTTGAATACTTGTCCCATTGGACGCCCTTCCCAGTCTTTTATGAGTTGCGGCAACCAAAACAGTACTGTTCAAGGGTTTTTTTCACATAAATGCTGTCAGAGGGTTTAGTGGGGTGTAAAAAATGTGGTGGTAGCTACCATCTCTCCAATTATGTCAGGGCTAACCCCTTCTTTGAAGCTTTTCCTCTACAGTGTGGGCCCCCTCTGGTAATGTGCCCTTGACGTGGCAATGGCTCGCCTCTCCGGCTTACCATCTGAGCGTATAGGCTCCTTAGAACCGTACTGGCCTCTTCGGTCTTGGGTATGACACGTGGCATGATTACCTTATTAAATTTTTATACCCACAATGATAATTCCTAAATAGTATCTGCTTTGGAGGTATTTGGATTACATTTTTTTATATTGTTTTGGAGGTTCTAGTAACTAGTCATTAACCTAAGCAATGTATGAAAAAGCTTGAGAAATTTTATTTTTATCTTTATATTTGATATGTATATGATGAATGAGTATTAATAAAAAAAGAGAGTAAAATTTAGAGAATTTTATAGAAATTAACTTGCTTAATTTAATTACAAATTTTTTTAAGAGAGGATCAAACCTATTTATTTAGAATTTGTTCGGTGTTAGGTTAGTTGATAAAAAAAAAGGGCAAGCTAACTGGTTTAAAGTTTAAACTAATATAGTTTGACACTAGAGCTCTAAAGCAAATTAAAAAAATTATATTATAATGATGGCATGAAAAAATGTGGCTTTCAAAGTCTTAATTATGCAGTAACATTAGAGGAAGTGAACAAAGATTCAAATTTTTATTTTTTGGCTAAACTATGAATTACACTTGTGAAATAATTATCACGCTAAAAGCGCACATGGTTTTATCACCTCTCTCTCTATCCTGGTCAATATATTCTTAAAAGAAAAATTGAGCACTGACTGGGCCTTTCTCTTTTTTTCCAATCTGTTGGCATTTACTGGGCTTGCCAATTTTAATCCTCCTCTACGGGCTACCTTTATCCTATTTGGGCTTAGAAGCCTCAGCAATCTTCACAGCCTAGCCCGTCAAACCTTCGCCGTTGTGGTTGACTTTCTATCCTACACGTTTTTTTTTTATAAATACATTCTTCATGTTTCTTGTTTTTTTGAACATTACAAGATTCTCAAATCTGATTCTCCCCTATAAAATCTGTTTCATACTTTCAGTAACCTCCAAAAACACAGTGATATTATTAGGCTAAAATATAAAGTGCACCATTTAAGTTTAATTGAAACTCATTTCAGTTTTCTAACTTTACTTTTATTTAATTGAATCGTCTAAATTTTAAAATAATTCAATTCAGGTATTTTGTTCAAATTTGTTAAAAGAAAAAATTGCCATTAAGTATGCAATTAATTAATGAAAAAATATTTTTTGAAAAAAAATTCTTACATAAAAAATTTATGGGATTTAAAAAAAAATAATTTTATAGATTTTTTTTTCATGTGAAAATAATATTTTTCTAAGGGCAATTGGATAAAAGGCCTAAATTGAATAAATTTGAAACTTAAAAGACTCAATTAAATGAAAGTAAAGTTAAATAATAAAATAAATTTCAGCCGAACTTAGAGGATACAATTTACATTTTAATTGTAGAGTAATTCTTAAGTACGGAGCATATTGAATGATGTCCACTCTTCTTGTATTTATTGAGAGTATCTAAGTATATCCCTTATTATTTGGCACAATAATTTCCCTTTCCATTAATAAAAAAATAAACTTATTGTCCAAATTGGGCCCAAAGTCAAAAGTCAAGAAATCAATGAATACAAGTAGGTTGCGTATTCAGTGAAGAAAAAGCCCGAGGCCAGTTACGTGTCACAGACACAACCGAACCGCCTCAACAACATTAACTTGGGTTTCAAACTTTGAATAAACCCAAAAAAAACAAAAAACAAAACATAAACCTTTCTCTCCTTCCCATCCCAATTTCCACAGATCCATGTAATTCTAAATTCTGACACATCAATATCGTTATAAATAAACAATAATAATTTTTTTTTATAATTTTTTCTGTTAAAGAATAATTCCTAGTAGAAAGAAAGAGAGAGGGGGTGGTTATAGCTTGTAGGCAAGAGCTTGAAGTAAAAAAGAAAAAAGAATATGCCATTGCAATGTGCCTATGTTCCTCAAAAACATTCTCAGATACCAAAGTCGCTCTTTTGCAACATTAGATAACATATGATAGCGTACCGCAACCCCTTATTTCTCTTTCTTATAATAATTACATAAATTTCTGCTAGCACATGTTGTGTTATCTTTCTCTTCCTTCACTCTTTGTATTCTCTCATCACCGCTCTCTCTTTCAGGTACAATCTCTCTCTCTCTCTCTCTCTTTTTGTGAATTTGCTTTTATGTTCTTGTGCTTTATAATTCTTCAATTAACTGTACGTGTCTCTCTCTGTGTTTGTGTTTGTGGCGGTTACTTTGCGGTTAAGAGTTGTGTTAGGGTTTGTACTTGTTTGATTTTTTTTTTTTTTTTTTGTGTGACTGATTTGAATTCGTTATTACGACGTAGAAGAACTGCGCAAATTTAGATAAAAGTGAATATATATAATGTAATATGTATGTGTTTGTATATATGTAAGTAGTTAGTATTTATGGTCTCTTTTGTGTTGTTGTGTGCTTTTTGATTTTAATTTGAAGCATTGTGGACGTTGCATTTATTGTTTAATAATTGGTTTTAATAAGTTGGAGAACCATATTATGGAACTGGTGGTTTTTTGTTTTACTCGAGATAATTGTGAATTCCTATCAGTACTCACTGTTTGCTTAGACTTAATTTTTTTTTTTTGAATTCAAGTTGATGAGATTAATTGATGGAAATAATCACTTAAGCTAGTTCTTGAAAATTCGTTTTGCGTCTAATGTTTTTTGAACTCATGACCTCACCGTCCAACCCATTATTGTGGGAGAAGGAAGTGCAAGCTGAGCTATAACTCATTGGCAAGCGCAGGATTTTTATCTTTTATTTTATTTTTAATTCCCCCAAAAAAAAAAAAAAAACGTTAGATCGCAATGTTGAGGAATGTTGGGTCTTAATGTTGGAGGGATGAGGGTCTGCTTTTGCATGCTCGTATTTGCCTCAACTAGGAGGGCCGTCAGCCTGATTAGAATGTAGTGATTGACATGTTGTTTTCTTTTCCACATGCAATTTGCTGAACTTGTCTCTTGTCCTGTCTATTTATATGTGTAGCATTGTCAATGAATGTAATCCTTTCAAGTTATTTATTTATTTTTAATAATATGAATTTGTGCTCAGGATTCTGGAACTTGTTTCTATGGTGGTTTTGGAAATCCCAAAGAGAGTTTTATTTGCAAGGCTTTGAATCAAGCGAAGTGATTCAAATAAGTGCAAGGCTGTTTAATGGGTTCTGATAAGCAGTCTGTTGGTTTACTGGAGACACTCAAAATGGAGAGAGTTAGAACAATTTTTACTCCGGCATATCCGTACCCACATGAACATTCACGGCATGCTATAATTGCTGTTGTTATAGGTTGCCTGTTTTTTATCTCATCAGATAACATCCATACTCTTGTAGAGAAGTTGGACAACAATATTAAATGGTGGTCTATGTATGGCTGTTTGCTTGGTTTCTTCTATTTCTTTTCATCTCCATTTATAGGGAAGACTATTAAACCAAGCTATTCTAATTTCAGTCGGTGGTAAGTAGTTTACTCCTCTCCTATGCTATTGAGTTTGCTTCTCATACTCAGATGCACACACGTGTTTAATATTTATGTATTTCTGTCACTTTTCTAGTACGGTGAACTATAAAATCTAGTGGTGTTAGTAATCTTTGGAAATTTACTTCTGCAGGTACATAGCCTGGATTTTAGTAGCAGCTGTGTATCATCTTCCTAGTTTTCAGTCAATGGGAGTGGATATGAGGATGAATCTGTCAATGTTTTTAACAATATTTGTCTCTTCTATTTTGTTTCTTATTGTATTTCATATTATCTTTTATGGTCTTTGGTACATTGGCCTTGTTTCACGTGTGGCTGGAAAGACACCAGAGATCTTGACCATTCTTCAAAATTGTGCTGTAAGTTGTGATGATGCTTTTGGTACCTCTGTGTCACATTGCTGGTTTTGCCATTACATATAAACCCTGAATATCATGTTTATGCCCTTACTTTTGGTTCAGGTTCTTAGTATAGCCTGCTGTGTTTTTTATAGTCATTGTGGCAATCGTGCTATTTTGAGAGAGAGACCGCTTGAACGGAAAAACTCTAATTGGTTTGCTTTTTGGAAGAAACAAGAGCGAAACACATGGCTTGCAAAGTTCCTCCGTATGAATGAGTTGAAAGACCAGGTCTGCTCATCTTGGTTTGCTCCAGTTGGTTCAGCAAGTGATTATCCACTTTTGTCTAAATGGGTTATCTATGGCGAGGTACATTAGCATCCACTATAAGTTTTTATGCAAAACCTTTTCCCCCCATTTTTCGTTTGTAATTTTTTTCCCTTCCATTTCTCAGTTAGCTTGCAATGGCTCATGTGTTGGTTCATCGGATGGAATATCTCCCATATACTCACTATGGGCTACATTTATAGGTCTTTACATTGCCAATTATGTAGTGGAAAGGTCAACAGGGTGAGTAGCAAATGTGCAGTTGATTTTATTATTTTACTGTTGTTGGTTGTTCTCTCTTGACATCAGTAGGATTTCTTGTTTTAAACTATAGGTTTTGATTTCAAGGTTTCTCTTCTGTCTCTATTTCTGCAATTGGATTCTCACTAATAGGAATGTATGAACTGAGTACTTTCTTTCTCTTCTTTTATGTTGTTAACCTTCTGTCCTAATTATCCAATTAAGTTTGTATATAGTTGATTAATGTGAAGGTATCATTGGCTTTTTGTTGTTTTGACTGGGAGGGACTATGTAAGTAATTGCTGTGTGAATTGATGTTATTGTGTAACTGGTCTTAGAGTGGATATCCAGCTACAATCTCGGCTTATAAAGTATTGTAGCTAGGTTTTGGGTAGCATGATAGATAAATTTTGTATCCTTCTTGAGTATCTCATTAAACTGGGAATCAACCTCTCCAAAACAAATTGAGGATAAGGCTACCTACCATGACATCTTCCAAACCCCACAAAAAGTGGGAGCTTTGTGCACTAGGCACGGTTTATTTATTTATTTATATTTTTTTAAAAATATTTTTTTAATATCTTATTATAGATTAAGATTGGTCTGTTGAGGATGAAGTAGAAGAGAGAAATTTTTATAATTATCCAAAGATAAGAGATGTAACACTTTAAGATGGTTTATCATGTTAAATCAATCCTTTTTCTGTTGTACAATCAGTTTAGATAATGCTTATGCTTGATACTTGCTTTTACATCTCTCTCTCATTTTTCCCTTCATTTCCTCTTCAATACTTCATTGATGTCTTACAATGAACAGGTGGGCTCTTACTCATCCTGTGTCAGTTAAAGAATATGAGAAATTCAAGAAGAAGCAAATGAAGCCTGATTTTTTGGATATGGTTCCTTGGTATTCAGGGTAAGCACTCATTTTTTTCTTCTGCTGCCTCTGCATTGTGGGGGTGAAGGGCGGGGAGGGGGTTGCTGAAGCTGATTTTCAGTTTGTAGTTTTCACCATGCTGATGACTACATGTTGCAGGACATCAGCTGATTTATTCAAGACTGTTTTTGATCTCCTGGTATCAGTAACTGTCTTTCTTGGTCGTTTTGACATGCGTATGATGCAGGTATAAAACCTTATTTATTTATTATTTTATACATGAAGGTTCTGTAATATGTCTTTTTCTTTAGTTACACGTTTTCTTACTTAGTGAATATCCTCTTGAATTTTGAAAATTCTTATCTATTTTAGGATATGATTTATCAAATGAAGTACCCATAAGTAGTAATATGATTGTTAGAATTATGGTTAAGTGATTAAATTTCGCATTTCCTAACAGTTTAAACTGGACAATTGGTAATTTAACAATCATTATAATTTTTTATTATTTAAATTTAGAAGTTTATATATATATATATATATATATATTTTGAAATTTCCCATAGTTAATTTTTATGAGATGGGGAAAAAATTAGTCATACGATATCATGTTAGAAACTTTGCATATTTGGCAAGTTCCTTTTTTAGTCAATTTCAGTACTTTTCCTGAGTGTTGAGTTGCAGAATAGCCATCTAGATTAGTCATATACTTGTTTTAATTAATTATTTGTAGTAGTTTTTTTTCACTAACCACATGCTAACCTTGTTTCAAGTTAACTCCTTCATATGAGATAATCAAGGAGTGGAGTTAATTAATAATTATTCCATCTCAATGTTGGTCTTTATGTAATTATGTCTGTTATCCTTCCCTTTCTCTGGTCATTAGGCAGCAATGAGCAAGGTTCAAGATGGAGGAGAACAAGGCGATCTTCTATATGATCATTTAAGTGAAAAGGATGAGATGTGGTTTGACTTCATGGCTGATACTGGTGATGGTGGGAACTCATCGTATGCTGTGGCACGACTACTTGCTCAGCCTTCCATTCGTCTCACTAGAGGTGATTCTGTGGTTACCCTACCACGTGGAAACTTGCTACTTATTGGAGGAGATCTAGCGTGAGTTGAAAACTCTTACTTATGATTCATAACATGGCGTGATTACATGTAATTACGCTTATTGGAAATTATAAGTTGACACCTATTTATACTCATTAAAAAAAAGTTGACACCAATTTATATAATGCTTACTATTGATGTAACCTTTTTGGTCTTGATGATTTGTTAAAGTAAGCAATGAATATCAGAGAATTTGAATCCTATAGTCATTATTACTAAAAAAGAATATTGAAAATGAAAATTTCAAATGATTGTGATTGTTGAACTTTATTTTATTTTTAATTTTTAATTTCAGAATTGGATACCTTAATGTCTATTGTTGGGAGCTGAATTGATCTTTAAGGTTGTGATTGGATGAAGAATTTGAGAAATTCTTAGAATTTCCAAATTGAAGGGATTCAAATTGATGGGAATTTTAATCCCATTAATCTAAATCTCTATTGTTTAGATAAGTACAATTAAGAATTTAGAAATTAGAGTAGTATAATCTTTTCAATGATGATGGTAATGGTAGTGGCAATGATTTGGTGATGACGGTAGTATGGTGGTGGGTGTTATGGCAAGTGGCGGAGGTAGCGACACATGATGGTGGTAGCATTGACAGTGGTGCTGATTGTATTGTTATTAGCAACAGCAGTGGTAATGATGTGAAAAGCAATGGTGGGTTGTTTGAGATAATAATGGTGGTAGAAATTTGTACAATGACAGCTTCTTCCACAATTTTTTCTTTTGGGGCTTTGTACATTCCTCCGTGGAATTTGAACTTGGGCTATGTATATTTGAAAACCAAGTTCACTCTATTGTTAAAGTAAACAAGGGAAATCAATGTTGGAAATTCCAAAATTGCAACCTAGGAAAATCCTACATAAAAATCTCTCATGCAAACACAACATTATTGAAATTCTAACTCTGAAAGTAACTAGACCTAAAAGAACAATCTTCAACACCACCCCCATTGTTACATGTTGCAACTCACCATAATACTATCAGGCATACCCCTCTGGCCCTACTGCCTTTTTCACATGTCTGGACATCACCTCTTAACTGCCACATCAACTCCCTTTTGCCACCACTGCCTCTGCCTACTATGTAGTGCCAACCACTCTGGCATCAATTTATAAGTGTGCTGGATTTAAGGTTTGTTCTCTTTAGAGCCGAACTCCATGTTGGCTGTTCCTGTTATGTTAGAAGTTCTTGGCATGGACTCAATGGTTACTTGTATAGCATGTTGCAGACCACATATTCTGGTAATTTTAGGATCACCTTATTGTAACTTTGCTTTCAGCATTTGACATGCAAGTAGACAATTTATGGCAATTGCTTCAATTTGATGCTGAGTGTTTAATTGTCAACGGTTGAGTTTGAAAAAAAGAAGGGAAAATATATATATATATATATATGGCAAGAGTAGGAGAAGAATTAATTATTTTATGCTAAACTATTCACATACACACTCAAGTATCTCTAAATGACATCTCCTTCCCTGTAGGGCATGCTCATTCCGTATTGTTGTGTGAGTTCTAATTATATAAAAAAAACAAAGCTGAATATCATATTGTTTGGTCCTATTTTAGGTACCCTAATCCGTCAGCATTCACATATGAAAGGCGCTTCTTCCGTCCTTTTGAGTATGCTCTCCAGCCCCCTCTGTGGTATAAGCCAGAGCACGTAGCTGTAAACAAGCCTGAGGTACCTTGCGGGGTTTCTGAACTGAAGCAATATGATGGACCTCAGTGTTTTGTTATTCCTGGAAACCATGGTTTGTATAAATTCTGAGTCTGAGCCTTTCATGATTTACTTTTGTTCCTCCACAAAAAAGAAAAGTTTTCGGAACTGATTCTGTTGTTTTCATATATGAATTTATTACTGCATTTATTTGATACATGAACTAGTATCAGCTTTTTAGACCCTGATTTTTCTCATTGAGAAGCTTTTAAACTTTGTAATCACTATGTTGAAATAATATTCTCTTTTTGAATGCAGATTGGTTTGATGGTCTTAATACATTTATAAGGTATATATGTCATAAAAGCTGGTTGGGCGGGTGGTTCATGCCTCAAAAGAAGAGTTATTTTGCTTTGCAACTCCCTAAAAGGTGGTGGGTATTTGGTCTCGATCTAGCACTCCTTGGTGATATTGATGTATACCAATTCAAATTCTTTTCAGAAGTAGTAAAGAACAAGGTATTTCTTCTTTTCCTTTTTTGCTATTTTAATACTTTTCTGAAAATATCACAACTGGATGAGATTGGTGGTGCACCGGCAGTCTAACCAGATGGGATGCTTACTGCATGAGAGTTGTTTGCATGGTCCCCTTGTTGTTGTCTCAATCTTGTTGGGTTGAATCTGATGCCTATAATAAATTTTTTAGAGATGGGCATATTATAACGTGTCCGTTACACATTTTGACAAGCACTATATGGAGTGCATATCGGACTTTTGTCATTGTGTCAAGACATGCCTGCTGTCACCCACTAACAGATTAACTATAGTGGATAGTGAAACACTTAATCTTGCAATGTGGGTCTAAATATATTTGCTTTGAGATGTCTGTATTATTGGTCAACACCCCCACCCCCGATCCCTTTTGGGGCCAAAAATTATTAAAAAAGTAGGATTACTGCCTTTTAGGTTTATATTCTTGAAATGGCTGCTTGTGTCAGACTACTCACCTTTAGACTTTTGAAGTTAGTGTTAATATGTATACTGTCATTTATAAATTTATAAAAGTGTGGACTTACAAAGCCAACAAACGCTTACATTACTTTCTTGTGGTTATGAATCTGGATTTGATTTTCATATCTTTACTTAGGGAATCGTATACTATTCTTCTGGCTAATAGTCATTAGCTTCATTTTTGGCCTTCCTGTTATTTATTATAAGCATTTGAAAGATATCAGTCTCAACTAGTGCAGGCATTGGGATTTATGCACGACCAAATCCTTTTTCTCATTTTGAAATAGCTAATTTTATATATCCTAAAATCATGTAATTTTATGATGCCACTACTAACTAGTTTACATCTTTGTGTTTCCACTTTATCATAATATTTGAGCGACATAGGACAAGGCATAAGATTGTGACACAAAAATAGAATAACAGGAAAATAAAGGATAGATAAACTTGGAGTCAACACTTAGATTTGCCTTGAATCAGCACAAAGCAAGAGAAAGCCTCTAGGAGTCAGCACTTGGGATTGGGTTGAGTGGGCTCCAGACCATTGGGAAAATTTCAATAGAAATTTTATTAATCAAAATAATCCCCTCCACCAAAGGAGTACAACACTTTGCTTATAAGACTACTAAACCCTAATTTTAATTGAAGTAGGAAATTCTAATACTAAATAACTTGGATCTCTCAATTATTGAATTACAAAAAATACCTTTGACTTTAAACAAAATACTAATAAACCCAATCTACTACTAGGGCCTGGAATAAAATACAATTGACCAAAAAAAATACAATTGATTTGCAAAATTAAAGAAGTTTAAATTAAAATGAATCTTTGCTTGTGCTTCCTGCATCATTGAGTGTTCCAATGCTAATGCTCTTTGTGCTTGTGACTTTTTCCTTTTGAACTGTCCACCTTTGAAGTAATTTTATCATTTTTGATATATCTCTTGTTTTCTGTATGGTGTATGGACCTTCTTCATGGCCTGCTCCATATTTTCTGCCTTTGCTTTCTGGCAGGAGGCAAGGTGCTTGTGATGCCTTATGTAATAAGGGACTTAACCAGAGCTTTTCAGTGGGAAGCACTTCTTTTACTAAATGGCGTAGATTGCTTCAATCCTCTGTGTGCACTCAATAGGCATTTACTTATCTGCCATGATGTCTTGGACAGTTTCATATTGAAATCTTGCTTGCTGGACATGGTGCTCATGTCAACCCCTGTCCAGGGTTTGCCTGGACAATAATAAATACTCAAGAAAAGTTTCAAGTGTTATGCAAATTTTTTAAGAAACTAATGCATGATCACTGTTCAAATTGCTGTACAAATGATTGTGCTTATGCACAGAAATTGGTAATTAAATATATGTGAGTATACATGTTTATTATTATCAATGGCCAGAACACAGATACATAGCCTGGTCCATATGTCGAGATTTATATGGAAATTGTCATGTTCGACACAATCTTTTTTAAAAGATGACACTTGTGTCCATGTCTATATATTCTATGCTGATAATTTTTTTACTTATATAAACATTTTTCCTGGTTGACCCTAACATTGTTAACTCACCTTGTTTGATCAAGGTTGGGGATGAGGACTCTGTGATCATTATGACACACGAACCAGGTTGGCTTATTGATTGGTATTGGGATGACGTGTCTGGGAAGAATATCTCGCACCTGATATCTGATTATTTGAAAGGAAGGTGCAAGCTTCGAATGGCTGGGGACCTGCATCACTATATGCGCCATTCCTCTGTTAAATCAGATGGGCCAGTTCATGTGCCACACCTACTAGTAAATGGTTGTGGTGGGGCATTTCTGCATCCCACTCATGTTTTTAGTAAATTTAAAAAATTTCGAGGAGTTTCTTATGAGTGCAAGGCTGCATATCCTTCGTATGTCGATTCAAGCAGGGTAAATGTGGAACATATTTTTTTGTGCTTTCATTTCCTGGATAAGACCGAGTTCAAAATTTTATCATTCTCCTTTTAATTGTTGGTGCACTAATATATTTCTTATTTTTATGCAGATTGCACTGGGAAATATTTTGAAGTTTCGGAAGAAGAATTGGCAATTTGATTTTATTGGTGGCATTATATACTTTATATTGGTCTTTTCTATGTTCCCACAGGTGGGTTTCTGTTAAGTTCTGTGTGTATATTCATCTATGGTAGTTATCTAGGTAGCATCTTTGAACAGAGATGAGTACGGAATTTTCTCCCCCCACACAATCTCTCTTGAAAGAGCTTGTACCTTGCTGGCTTTCTCGTCTCCCTCCTTGTGTGCAAGCAGTTAATTTAGTTGCTTATAACATGGCAAATATTACTGTGTTACTGAGAGGTGACATTTTTTTTTTCTCTTTTTCTAGTGCAAGCTCGATCACATCTTGCAAGAGCGTTCATTTTCAGGTCACTTGAGGAGCTTCATCGGCTCAGTGTGGAGTGCTTTTATATACATGCTGGAACATTCTTATGTATCTTTAGCAGGTGCTCTGCTATTGCTAATTGTAGCAATCACATTTGTACCCTCCAAAGTGTCTCGGAAGAAAAGGGTAATAATCGGAGTTCTTCATGTTTTTGCTCACTTGGCTTCAGCTTTAATTCTTATGTTGCTGTTGGAACTGGGTGTTGAGACGTGTGTCCAGCATAAACTACTAGCAACCTCAGGTGACTTCTTTTTTTTCCTGTCATGTGTTACTTAGAAATTTGCTTGTTTCATAAATATATATATATATATATATATTTTTTTTTTTTTGGTAAGGTCTAGAAGCATTTCCAGCTTATATACAAGCAGCAGCAAAATTCATTATTAATTTAAATGCTCTGTATGAGATGAGGAAAGTTAATTATATTAATATCATTATTAGTTTTCTTATTAGTAATATACACACCTACCCAGTGGGTCTTGAACCAATGATGGATGGCCTCATCCTTCACCCATTCTTATGGTCGGTGGAGCTGCTGGTTAAGTTAGAGCTCATTGGCTTATCATTATTTGTATGATATAGATTCCTACGCATATGACAAGTTTGGAGCTTGACATTTTTATGTTTATACAATCATGTGTCATGACTGCAAGAATCTAGATTTCATTTTTTTTTACTCACTACATGTTTGGTCCTCCAATAATGGGGGAAGTTTCAATTTTGTCCCTCAACTTTCAAAACCAAGTCAATTTTATCGTTAGTCAACTTTTGAGGATAAAATTGACTTGATTTTGAAGTTGAGCAATGAAATTGACAATTAATATTGAGAGACCTTTATAGAAAGTTGAAGGATGAAATTGAAACTTTGACAAATTTAATGAAACTGAAATTTTAGTTTGGCTATTTAAATTTAATTATTGGTACAACAATAGTAACAAAAACAGTGTTATGATTGAGAATTACAGTGACTGATGTGGTTTAACGTGTTGATAATATCAAAAAAATTTTTATCCCAGGTTATCACACTTTATATCAGTGGTACCGCACGGTGGAAAGTGAGCACTTTCCAGACCCAACTGGCCTTCGAGCTCGTATAGAACAATGGACCCATGGCCTTTATCCAGCATGCATCAAGTATCTCATGTCTGCATTTGATATTCCAGAGGTAAGAGAATCTTTTGTGTGTTCCCGAAATGTGCTTCATATTCATCTATATTAATGGAGAAGTATACTTATCAAAAAAAAAATATTAATGGAGAAGTATAATTAGGTCATGGCTGTAACACGGAGCAACCTGTGCAAGAATGGAATAGATTCGCTCTCTCGAGCCGGTGCTTATGTATATTATGCTTCAGTCTTCCTTTACTTTTGGGTCTTCTCAACCCCTGTGGTTTCCTTGGTGTTTGGAAGCTACTTATACATCTGCATAAACTGGCTTCATATACACTTCGATGAAGCCTTCTCCTCTTTAAGAATTGCTAATTATAAAGCATTCACTCGTTTCCATATCAAGTCTGATGGTGATCTTGAAGTTTTCACCCTTGCTGTTGATAAGGTGAGTACATCATTAAGTACCTTTGATGTGATGATTTTTTTCTCCACTGACTCATTACTTTATTCCCCACTTCCTCCAATAAACTAGGATTGGAATTGCATTATATTCCAGATCACTAACATTACAATGTTATTTTCTACTTGCTCTACCTGATGAAGTCTTTCTTACAGTCAGCCCTGTGCTTGATGTAGGAACCAAGGTCTAGAGCTAATAATTATGTGATAATGGTTAGGGCTTTTCATCTAGTGTACCTGATTGTGGACCTTATAAAACCTGCCTCTCCCCTTTATTCTTATATTAATTTTCTTTTAATAAAACTAAGCTACTATCCCGCTTTTTGTTATGATTAGCCCAAAAACTGTTCTTATTAAAGTAGAAGGATAGCTCTTGCAATTTATAAGCAAGCTTCTTGTCTTCTATTTTAAAACAATGTCATGGCATTCATGTTTTGACTGAGTAAGATAATTATAATTGCCCTTAGAGCTTAGCATCTTACAGCAATCAGCAAGACATCCATTATCAGCATATTCTGTGATTTTAGAGAAATTAACCAATCAAGTGAATCAAAATGCGTCAAGTGATGTCAATGGATCTTAAACTAGAGAGTGGTTTCCTTTTAAAATTGTTTTGCAAGTCCCGGCCCCGGGGCATGAGCAGAAACTGCTTAGCCTGCAGGGGTGAATGCCCTTGAATTACCTGACAACTAGTTCTAGTGGGTGAGGTTAATTGTTCGTAGGTTTTACTGGTTAGAAAGGTTCTCTACGTTAAAAAAAAGTGGTTTCTAAGACTTCCAAGCTGGACATATTTGTGATGGTAATTGAGAAATTGAAGTTTGAAGAACACTTTGTAATGAAACATTATATTACTGAATATTTTATGGTTCATATTAAAACTGTCGAATGCAATGACTACACATTCTTGGGAACACTTGGAAGTTGTCTAACCCTTATTACAAACGCTTTTTTAACAAGCAGGTCCCAAAGGAATGGAAGCTGGACCCTGATTGGGAAGCGGAGTCAAAAGAACCTCGGCAGTTTAGCCACCTTAATAAGTTCCCCAGCAAATGGAGTGCAGCTGCTACTCATCAAGACCCACTTCATACTGTTAAGATTGTCGATCAATTTGTTATACAGAGAACTGATAAATCTGATATTGGATCAAGTAATGGGTCAGTCAATCAGTGACCTGGGCTTCTTAATTGTAATATTAATGTAGTCCTCATCCGAGGAGGAAGCAATGGAAAAAAAAAAAAAAAATCAAAAAAAGAGGAAAAAGAAAAATTTAATGTTATACTTCTTGAGGTCCTATTTTCCAACTGTCTGCTGCCTATATATAGGGTGCTAAGTGCTATTAGATCTGTCTCACATGGACCCCAAGTGTTCTTAGGACTCAGATTAGGTGTCTAAAGTCTAACTAACACTTCGTATTTACTAAATAGTTTTCTTTCTAGATGTTGTATAGCAAAATATGCGATGGTTATTTAGATCACAGGTTACTTTTAAATTATTTTATTTTATTTTTAAAATTGGTGAGGGCTTGGTGCTGTGAATGCCCTAGAAGGCCAACATTGGAAAGATCTGGTTGCTTTCATATGAAATAGGTGTCCGATATTTTCGTTGGCCACATAAATTCTATTATACTTTTTCTATTCTACACAACCTTTAAAAATTAAAGGGCTTATATTAGATTACTTATTTTACATTTTATTTTATTTAAATAATCATTTTCATTTTTTTTATTATCATCTTCATAAAGAGAGAGACAGAGAGCTTGCTGAGAGCAAGAGGTGTGAGAAGAAAAATTATAATAATGAAATGCAAAGCTGATCACCTAAAAATTTAACTCTCTTTAACTTGATTAATATGGGTGATTTCGAAGTTTAAATGTGTAAAATTGAGCATTTTTTTTTATAAATATTTTGCATTGTCTGATGCAAATGTTCTTGATAATAACTTCTTCTTTTTTTTTTTTTTTTTTTTTTTCATATTTTTGTAAGTGACAACAAGTGTTAAGGTAATATTTCAGCTCCAAAAAAGCAAAAGTTTCAAATAATCATTTATTTTCCCAGCAAAGGGTCACGGTGGTTCTAAAATTTTCTGCTGGAGAGTAATGCAAAATAATAGTTAGCCACATTCTGAATATTCCTTGAGTTTCTTCAGAAGGGAAAAAAAAAAACAAAAACTGATTCTTGCTGTGAATTGTCCATTAATTCCTCTGGTTTATCTACAAGTATGCTGCAAATGGACAAAATCTTGCAAATGTGCATTAACAGGATAAACATTCTAAAAAGAGGCACACTAATTAGCAGAACCAAAAAGACTTTAGGATCTACTAGGTTCAGTGTGCTTTCTTGCTATAGCCAAAATTGTTTGTGAAAAATTATGACAAACTTTGATTTGCCGAGTTGTAATCTACAAAATATCTAGTGCTGGTTGGAAGACTACCTACGTTAGTTTTCATAGAGGAATCTCTCATAATGTGTCCCTTCCAATGCTTCTCTGACAGCTTCCCAGTTTTGAATTTGCATCGACAAGGGGGCTGTGTGTATCTTAACTTGACTGCTCGAAAGCTCTCTGTATGGCAACCTTAGAAATTCTTGGACCTCCTTAAGGTCAAGGTTCTGCGCAGAATGACAGTCATATATAGACATTACAATTTGACATAGGAAAAGGGAAGTGCCAATCATAAGTTTGCTCGTACATAAGATAACTATGCGGTCAAGAGTCTTGTAACTAAATTAACACTTTCTGATGTTTTCAACATGAACGTTCAGGGTTCTCCTTCCACCGTATTGTTGAAACTATCGAATTATAACAAAAAAAAAAAAAAAAGCTAACCGTGCGGTTGTTGATAAGATCCTCGTAGTAGAGAACCATGTGGCGGGTTCTCCTAAAGAAATCTATAGCCTCGGCAGTTTCCTCCGCTTCTTGTCGCAGCTCGGATAAAAGAAATGTTGCATTGATTGTTGGCTTATATTTTGCCAGTATACGAGCCTGCAATCCATATAACTGTGAGATTAATTACCACTTGAAAGGCGAAACTCACATCCGTGTGTTTTGTTTATGTAGAGAAAGAGAGACCTGCATTCGTGAGTAAACATGAGACTGGTGGGTTCCATTGAGTGGCCTAGCATCTTTGTCATGTGAGTTTGCAAGCACAGAGATCATTCTGCGCAGTATATTCTTTCTAAAGAGGAATATTGATGAAATTCCTCTCTTCTTAAAGTACTTCAGTATCTGTCTGCGATGCCGGTAAAAACCCTGCCAAGTATTAAGCGAATTATGAGATATATGCAACAAACAATTTGCCGCAATTGACTTGACATTTTTTATAACTGTTGATATGACTTGTTTTTTTAATAGCAACGTCAATTTTACTCTGGTCTATTACAGACATGCACCCATCAAAAAAAAAAAAAAAAAACCTCTGTTAGCAATTGGAGTTTTTTTTTTTTTGAAAAATATTATCTTCCTAAACTTATTGAATAGGAAGAATTTAAGTCAATGTTTTGGCTTGTGATATAAGTGTCTTTTGCTGGAAATTACTTTAAAAATGACAAAACAAAAATAAAGAGATTAAGCTACAAAGAACTTATGTTATATTGAACAAAATATTTATATCCTAAGTACTTCAATCTGTAATCCAACTTCTACTATGCTATTCACCTGATTAATCATCCATTTGAACCCAACCGCAGCTGTGCACTCATTCTTGGAAGCACTACTGAACCAGTCAAGTCTATAAACTTTGTTCATTGTCTTCACAATAGTTGTGATATTAGTCCTCCTCTCTCTAGGTGTAAAAACTTCTCCATTGGAGGTTACATTAATATGACTATTTAATAATGTCTCAAACCAGCCACTCCCGGTTCTTTGCAATGACAAAATGGCAAAGAACCGGACCGGATTGCATGCACATTCCCCCCTGTAAAAGAATAAATCCAATAATATTATATATGTTTGACAAATCTAAATTGAAAAATTTACAATTATCCAAGATAGAGTGCATGTGTAACTTATCGATAAAAAAAAAAAAAAAGAAGACTTTATGGGTACCTGTTATATGTTTTGGGTTTGGGATAATGCACATAGGGAATCTCAGATCGTTTAATATTTGTAGCATTACACTGCTGGTCCGTCACTTTAATGTTTAGCAATTCGGCTATTTTATAGGCGCTTATTTGGATTGAATAGATTGAGCAAATGTATACTCCACAAGCCATGACAAAAAGGAGAATCACCATCATCCTCAATATCAATGGAGGTTTCTTAGGAGGCCTTATGAACTCTCTATCCTGTAATTTATGGATTACCAAGATGTTACTCAATAATAGATAGAGGTTACAACAAAACAAGAAGCTTATGAATTAGTAATTGGAAGAAAACCAGAAGAGATATGATATAGGTAACAAGAATCGTAGAAAACATTACAATTGGCAAGCTAGCTTACTGTGGCTTCCATCTAAAAATTTCCAGAAAAGGATAAAAAAAGATGAAAGAAACGTATGATTTTAAATGGATTCTGGGTTTCATTCTATTTGTACACGCTGAGAAAAATAAGGCAAAAGAAATGACCAGAGTCGGGCTTTTGCTTGAAAAAATCAGATCAAGGCAAGCATATTCTGTTACTGATATTGGAAAAAAAGAAAAAAGAAATATGGCTGAGGCATCATTAAGTCGATAATCTAATTCGTGATGTTATACTGTTAGACTTCAAGTCTTTTGGATAATAAATATTGCTACAATATGAGTTTAAAGGCTTTTTAGCGAAATGAAGAGAGAAGTGAAATTTGACACGTACCTAATTGCTCAGAAAAATGGCACTCATGACTGCTAAATTTGCATGAGAGAGGAGAAAGAAAATGGAATTGAAATTTGGCATCCATATTACAGAATTCAATTCCAATTCCCAAAGCTTCCTAAGCTTGAAAAAACTAGTTTCTAATGTTACTTTTTTAGGATAGTTTCATTAAATATTTTATTAATACGATAATTTTAGTTATTAACCATTAATTTTTTATTAGTTTTTAAGTTAATTAAAACTTTAAGTATACCTTTTTTTTACCTTTACACGCACGCACACAGTGAATCTTTACACATATCTTTAAGAAAATTCTATATATTTCACTTTTTTGGATGCATAAAATTATAGACTACTACTCCATAATAATAGTGGTTAATTAATTTTATATATATTTTTTAGTTATTACATTTGTAACGCTTCTTACCATTATCAAATATTTACTAACTGATGATTTGTATAACAAAGAAGATAAATGAGAGGTAGCATTGTTCATTAGATTTTTGAAAGTAATAGTGTATGAAAATTATATATATATATATATATATTATAAATAAGGTTAAATGAAATGTCAAAAAATAGATTTTTAAATTTTCTAACTTTATTTCCTATGTAATTTCTATTACTATCAGAGAACATCTCTTTTTTAGTTATGATTAATATGGTTTCCTTAGTTAGAGTTTGATTAGTTTTAAATTTAAATTTAGTACTATGATTGTAATTAATTGTTGATTGTTGATTTAATTTTTTAAGTGAATTTCATGGTTTATATTACTACACTGTAAAGTTTTAATATTTTCCACACGGTAATCTCTATTTTATTTTTTACTTCTCCTTACAACATCTTTGTTTTCCAATCAACGATTACTAATTGATGTTTGGTTTTTTTTCTTTATCTACTCTTTATTATTTTGTATTGGTTTTTTTTTCTATACCATCTCTCTCTCTCTCTCTCTCTCTCTCTCTCTCTCTCTCTCTCTCTCTCTCTCTCTCTCCATTGAAAACCTATCGTTTTCCAAAATTTGATGATGATTCTATGATATTAAATATGCATTTTTTTTAATTTAGTGTTTCTAACTTGATTTGTTTTGTATTTTATTCTTCCTTTGATGCATTGGGTGTGAGAATGAGTGTTTCCCTAGCATTACTCCACTTAACGTGGACAATTTTATTTATTTAATTTAGGCAAAATATTATATTTTGAATTTTTTTAAAATAAAAAAGGAGTGGAAATATAAATAATTTAATGATATATATAGGGGATGTGGCTAAATTTAAATGTTAAATAAAATTATATGAGAAAAAAAAAATACATAACAATATACACTAACTTATCCAAATAATTTCTAGGTAATATAATAATAGTACATTCTTATATACTATTTTTAATTATTTATAATGTAATATGATAATTTTTAACAATCAAAGTCATAAAAAAATAAAAAAAACCTTAAAATACAAAACTAAATCCCATTAACCAAAATGGAGTTCTAAAGAATATAAAACTTTATCAAGCTAAAATAGACATGCAAGAAAAATAAAAATAAAAATAAAAATAAAAATCCACCAAAAAATTGAGGGAGAAAGTTTAGGAAATAACCAATTTTTTGTGAGAGAAAATTATTTAAAGAATGGAAGAGTGAATGACAAATTTATACTAAGATGATGATAATAAAAAGAAACAAAATAAAAGAAGATAAAAGGAAAGAGGAAGAGTGATATCAAGGTAGAATGTTTAGAGAGATGAAAAGGTAAAGAGAAGGAGAAATTGGAGAAAGTGTAAATGTAAAAAAAAAAAAGAGTACAATTTGATGAACATAATTTTCTTTTATTAGAATTTAAGGGCACGTTTGGTACACTGTAATGATTATTATATAAGAATAAAAATAAGTATTACAAGGAATACATTAAGTTGGAATGTAATAAGTATTACTATTCATTAGTTTGGTGACATTTAGGAATAGTATCCTGAATATGTATCCACAATTTAGTAGAGTATAAAAAGAAGGTGTAATTAAATCATTTTTAAATCAAATTTCCTAAAATACTCTTATTTTAGGGTGTTCAAAATAGAGCTAATAATTAATAAGAAGGAAAATTTGTTTTCTTTCCTTTGGAAGATGTGGCAACTAATGGCTTTTTAGGAAATTTTTTTTAAAAAGTTATTACACAAGGTGAAAGAATAGATATTCAGTACTTTTGATAAGGAATAGTTATTCCTTATTTTAAAGAATAACTATTCATAAGAAATAACTATTCATTGTAATAAAAACATAACCAGACAACCGAATAATTATGCCATAGGAATATCTATTACATTACAGTGTCTATTACAGTCTACCAAATGTGCCCTAAGTAAAATATTACATTTTTTATTTTTTAAAACAAAAAGAAAGAGAAAATATAAATAATTTAATGATAAGGAGGATGTGGTTGAATTTTAATATTGAGTAAAATAGAAGAGAAGAAAAAAAATAAGAAAAATTAAAAGATATAACAATAAACACTAAATTATCCAAATTATGCTATGTAATGGAATACTATTTTATTTTTATCTACTATTTTTAATTTTTTATAATGTAATCGGATAAAATTTAACAATCAAAGAGAAAAAAAAAAAAAAAATAATAATAATAATAACAACAACTTAAAATAAAAAACTAAATCGTATCAACTTAAATTAGAGTTCTTAAAAATACAAAAATTTATCAACCTAAAGAGGAGATGCAAAATAACATAAAAATCCACCAAAATATTTAGAGAGAGAGAGAGAGAGAGAGAGAGAGAGAGAGAACCTTTTGTGAGAGAAAATTATGCAAAAAAATGAAAAAGAGTGATAAATTTATAGTAAGAGGGAAGGAATGAGGAGAGACATATAAAGGAAGATGAAAGGAAAGATGAATAACAATATTAAAGTAGAGGGTAATGGGGAGATGAATAGGTAAGGGAAGAAGAAAAGTTGAAGAAAGTGTAAATATTTAAAAAATAAGTGAACGTAAAAAAAATTATAGGAAAATTGGAAATAAAATATATATATATATATATATATAGATGTTAAAACCGACAAAGATGAATACGTAAAGTCAATAATCTATTCATATATATTTTTTTTGTAAAAAAATGAATAAATAATAATTATGTGGCAAATGACGTGGCGATGAGGTAGCGCAACATAAGTTCAGCAACAATAAATACCACGCTTCAACTTTTAGTAATATATAGATATAGATATAGATTGGAAATAAAAAAGAAATATATATAGAAGTTAAAATCGACAAAGATGAATACGTAAAGTCAATAATCTATTTATATATATATATATATATATATTATTTTTTGTAAAAAAAAGGAATAAATAATAAATAATAATTATATGGCGAATGACGTGACGATGAGGTGGCGCAATAGAAGCTCAACAGTAATAAATGTCATGTTTCAGCTTTTAGTAATATATAGATAGATAAAAAAAGTTGTCAAAACATTAATTTCTTTTTCTAATATAAATATTTTTTAAATAGATTATTAACCATTACTTTAAGGGCATTTGTTAGTTTTCTTTACGTTTAAAAGATAAGTTTTTGTTTCTTTTAAAAACTAACATTAAAGCTAACATTAGAAACTAGTTCTCAAGAAAAGCTTTGGGAATTGGGATTGAATTCGGTAATGTGGTGAATTTCAACTTCTTTTTTTCTGTCTCCTGTATCCTATGCCAACATCTCTCTTCATTTAGCTAAAAGATTTATCACAATAAACATAAAGCCTATAAATTAATTCAGATTTTAGCAATATTTACCTAAAAAACTCTCCTTTCTTCGCGGTTTATGTTTTGAGATGAGCCTAAAAGTAATAATCTTTGGAAAGTTGATAAATGCACGTAAAAGAATATATATATATATATATATATATATATATATTCCAGCGTGGAGTGTAGCACCTAGCATTTTTTTTTTCTTCAAATTCCTAGTTTAAAGAATTATCAACAAGCTACCTATATATCTTTTTTGTTTTTATTTTTATTTTTATATAAGATAGAGATTTTATTCTAGCCTAATTTAAGGGTATATGTGTGTAAAACTCTCTCCTAAAGACTGGAATCCTGGTTTTTACCCCCACTCTATGAGAACTTTGTACTTGTGATTGACCATCAAGCCCAATTAATTGGTATCTAAAAAATGGGTCAATAGGTTACCAAAATAATTTCTGTAATTAAACTAAATGTATACAAACTTACAAAGTTGTTAACTTTCAGCGATCTTCCTTGCCTCTCCTTATCTTCAATACGTCTCTTCATTTTCTTTTCTATTGATCACTCCTGATCTACATGCAGGTAACGGCGTTCTCTCTATCTCAAGAATTTCCTTTTGAACTTGTTGAGCCTGTATGTTCGTCAATCTGATTTGGTTGCTTTTTGATTCGAGCAATTAATGCTTCTGTATACGTGATCTAGTTCTGATCTTCCATGTGATTTCATTATGTGAACCTTTTATAAATCAAACATGTATGCTTGTTTCTCTCTCTCTCTCTCTCTCTCTCTCTCTCTCTCTCTCTCTCTCTCAATTGTGGAATCCATTGTTATTTTCTTCGTTAAAAGAATTCTCACTGCTGTTATATATAGTATTTATTTATATTTAGGTTAAATTGTATACTTGTCATTCAACATTTCACCTCTGTTCTAAAGTCATTTTTAGATTTTAAAATATTTAAAAGATGTACTAAATCTCATTTATCGGATTAAAAATGCTAAAGTAGCAAAAGAAATCCACGAGAATATGTCCCCTAAAATAGCAAACGAAATCCATGAGATTATGTCACCTTAAAAAATAAAAAAAGACTATTTAATAATGTCTCAAACCTGCCACTCCCGGATCTTTGCATTGAGAATATAGCAAAGAACCCGGACCGGATTGCATGCACATTTGACATGACTCCCTGTAGAAGAATAAAGCCAATATTATATATATTAATATATGTTTGACAAATCTAAATGAGAAATTTACAATTAACTAAGATGGCATGTGTTACATATCAATAATAATAAATAAATAAATAAAAAACTTTATTGGGTACCTGTTATATGTTTTGCGTTTTGGATAATGCACATATGGTGCTTATTTGACTGGCCCATCGCTTTAATGTTTAGCAATTTGACTTTTTTATGGGTGCTTATTTGATTTAAATAGATTGAGCAAATATAGATTCCACAAACCATGACAAAAAGGTGAATTACCAATATCAATGGAGATTTCTTAGGAGGCTTTATGACCAGTGTGTCTTGTAATTTATCGATTACCAAGATGTTACTCAATAATAGATAGAGGTTACAACAAAAGAACAAGCTTTTGAATTAGTAATGGGAAGAAAACAAGAAGACATACGATATTGGTAACAAGAATTGTAGAAAACATTACTATAATGGCAATAGGAGCTTACTGTGGCTTCTATCTAAAAGTTTCCAGAAAAGAAAAAAAAAAAAAATGAAAGAAAAGTACGATTTTTAAGGGGTTTTGGGTTTCATTCTATCTGTATATGCTGAGAAAAATAAGGCAAAAGAAATGGTCAGAGTCGGATTTATATATGTGTAAATACAAAATTTCTCAATTGCAGAAAATCAAACAATTGAAAAGAAATATGGTTTGCAAATATAAATTTGTATTAATGAATAATGAGTACAATTTCTATTTCAATTCTTTTACAAAAGAATGCCCTTTGATTCTATCTTCTTTGAACTTGACTCGGACAATAAATTTTTTTGACTTTAGTTGAACGATGAATTGATTGGTCTTCACAATAAATTTCTAGCTTTGAGCTTATTAGGAATTTAATGTCCTTCGAGTTCTTCAAGCCCTTTGAATGTTATTCAAGTTCCTCAAAGATTCTTTAAATTCCTCAACGATTCTTCAAGTTCTTCTTCAAAGATTCTTCAGACAGATTTTCTCTAGAGCTTAGGTCTTTTGAAAACTTGGTATTCAAAATGAGAGTTCTTCAAGTTCCTCAAAGATTCTTTAAATTCCTTAACGATTCTTCAAGTTCTTCAAAGATTCTTCAGACAGATTTTCTCTAGAGCTTAGGTCTTTTGAAAACTTGGTATTCAAAATGAGAGGAGATGTCCTCTATTTATAGTGGTTTCAGAGGATAAACTCCACTTTGAATTGATATGCTTGAAAAGATGTAGAAGACTCTTAATTGGCCCAAATTCTTCTTAGAGATAATTATTTCAATTTATCTATTTTGATAAAGATCATATTTTGATAAAGATAATAATCAACAAAGATAAATAATTATCTCTATTTAATTTATTTTAATAAAGATAATTATCTATTAATTTTGAATAGAAAATTTATCTTTATTTTATTTATTTATTTTAATAAAGATAATTATCCATAAATATTGAATAGAAAATTTATCTTTATCTTGTGGGCCAAATGACATGTGGTAAATTTTGATATGCCAATGTGATGTCAATTTGGATGACACATGTTGATGATAGGCCTAATAAATGCCATTGTCCAGACGAGCCCATTAAGTACCATCGTCCACCCAGACCTAACATGGACAATGGTAGAAGAGCCATAAAGAGGAATATTCAATATTTCGGACAATTATGAATCCGCCAAGAAGACCGTTGGGAGACCCATCAAAGTCCACATTGAATGAGCCCAGAGGCGTTACAAAAGAGGCACTTACGCCACCATAAATAGGGTATAATGGCTAGAAGAATAAGGGATATATATATATATATATAGATACTGATGATGCAAAAAATCAACAATTGAACTCCTCATCGTAGCGGATGGATGACGCTATGAATGAGGTTGTCTCTGTAGGTGAGAATCCTACAAAATGAGCTGAGGGGAAGAATTACACGTCGGTGTGGCGTCAGCCAAACTGCCTTCGATGATTAAGTCAGTAAGGGAGAAAGATTTTAGAGAGAAAATGAGTCAAGAGTGATTTCATAGAGTATTTGTGTGTACCTTTAACTTTTGTTGTCTTCTCTTTTATAGTTATGTGCCCTATTAATGGGCAATGATGTGCTGCATTTATGCTCAACGGCTAGTGTGTTACAAAATCTTTGTCTGGAGATCACAGCTCATTCTGTGACCGTTGCTCCGTTTGTTACGTTTCGTCATCATTGTGCGTAATAATTGCGTAATGTCTTCTCTGGGTGAATGACGATCTGCGTAATGACAACCATAAATTTTTGGTTCATCAGATACACTTCAGAGCTAAACAAGGCACACACACGCACACACACCCACACACACACACACACACACACACACACACACACACACACACACTGAAATACAGATACTTTCATTATTTACTCTAGCTCTCATAAGCCCTCTTTGCCCATTCCAATCACTTTACCATCGAAGACTTCGTGGTCGGCACCACATTGGTGACCACTCAGA
Source organism: Lithocarpus polystachyus (assembly GCA_033629205.1). NCBI lineage: Eukaryota > Viridiplantae > Streptophyta > Magnoliopsida > Fagales > Fagaceae > Lithocarpus > Lithocarpus polystachyus. The sequence continues at coordinate 6,134,879 of CM066163.1, read as the reverse complement.
GTGGATTCCATTCTTAACCTTACAAGTATAAAGACAAAGCCCGTGATGACCTATCTAGATGAACCTAATTGACTGACGATCTCGGCATTATCACATGTCATCATCTAATTTAATTAATTTAGAATTTGCCTCTAAATTTTGAAGTGGCATTTTATAATTGGCTTAAAATTTTGCCTCCTACAAATGCCCTCTCGAGACTTGGTCATGTTCACGATTTTGAATGTGGAAAGTGATCAAGTCTTGACAACTTCATGCATTGATGCAATTAGTTTTAGCACCTTTCATTTATTTAGAAATTTGCAAGCAAGCATTTCTCCAAGAGCTTGAACATGTGCAGGAGTCTACCACTATGAGAAGAGCTTTGCTCCTAATCAATTTGTCTTGCGAAGATAACTTTAAGAAGGAAGTTTGTTTCCTAGTCAAAGTAGCAACTGTACAAGGACTGAAATTCTATCCTTTGCAGTGATTATTCTTCATGCCTTCCATCAGACACTAAAATTGTTCTTCATTTTGACTTCTTTTCCTAGCCAAATTAGTCTTTGACTAGATAAATTTGTTTTCTAGTCAAAGTGGTCTTAGTTAAACTCCTAGTAGGAATTAAACAAATATCCCCACTATGAGAAGAGATTTACTCCTAATCAAAGTGTAGTTGAAATATGCCATGTGATAGGAAGGTTCCTATTACGATTTGGCTAATGGCTATCACAATTGCTCTTAAGACGTTGGCTGGGATTGCAATTCTTCTGGGCCTAATCTTGACAATTTAGGATTCCATATTTGCTTCAAGTCGACGGCCATTAGGGCTTCCACTTTTAAGAAGGAAGTTTGTTCCCTAGTCGAAGTAGTCTTGCGAAGATAACTTCAATAAGTAGAATTTGTTTCCTACTTAAAGTAATATTGGCCACAGTACACCTAATATCAACAGCCAACGTCCTATAATTGACACGACCTTTGCCTCATGGCTCAAGTACTCCGAAGTAATATGAATGCTTTCCTTCAGTACCTGAAAAGAAGATCCAACTTTCCGAACGATACAAAAGAAGAGAAAGGAAAAGGTGAAAGTGTACAAGTACATTACCTAGACGAGCTTGTGGATGTGACGAGCCACGAGCTTATTAGAAGGTATGCCAGAAAAGACCTTAAGATCTTCAGCAGTGAAAGCATCTTGTGCCCTCGTTAGCACAAGGCCAGCGTCGTCCCAAACGCTGCTGGACAAGCGGGAGTCAGCCTTCTCCTTCCCCTTGTCGGCCACACGCTGCTTCTTCGAGCGTAGGGTGATCTCCTCTACTGAGGTTGTTGAGGAAGCAGTCCTCGTCAGGTCAGGGACGGAGGAAGTGGGAGTGACAGAGACCCCTTTCTCCACCACACGCACCACCCTTTTCCCGAGGTGGGAAAGGGGCTCATTCTTCTTAGCCCTCATTTTGGCGTACATATCTTGGTTGAATTTGGTCGTCATCTCTACAAAAGAAAAGAAGAGAAACACTAAAAAAAAAGGGGAAAAGGGAAGGACAATGAGGTATGATAACACTCACTCTTCTCTTCAATTGCTATAGTCCGAAGAACAAAGGCAGAAGGCTCCGGACCAAGATAGTGACAAGCCAAAGTTCGCGGGTCAACCAGGTCGTCAAAGTCTATTGTCTTTGCGTACTTCATAGTTGCCTTCACATGAACCTTATATCTGCTTTTGAGCCTTGGACGCTTCTTAACTACACATAACAAACAGGAAAGTTAGTGACGATTAAAAAGAAAGAAAAAACATAGAAGAGGGAGTATATAAAGGACGATGAAGGGACTTGATGAGAAATGACGCACCTAGACTCGGCACTCTCCACTAACGGAGTAACCTAGGGACGTCGCCCCAAACTTCATCAGGTAGAGTCTCCCAATCATCCCCAGACACAAAGAAAAACTGGGACTTCTAGTATCTGATGGACGAGGGTAGGTCAGTAACGATCTTAACTTTCTTGTCCCAGGGCACAAGCTCATAGTACTCGTATTCCTTAGACCCCTTCAGAAGGTACAAATATATGAATTCGTCCACCGTAATCATATCCCCCTTTGTGGCCGCTAGCCAAATCTCCATACAACTAACTATGTTCCTCCACGAGTTGGGCATAAGTTGCCCAGGAGTAGTATTGAAGTGATTTAGGAGCTCCATGATAAAGGGGTGGATGGCGAATCTAAGCCCGCTCTGGAAAGCGGTCGCATTCAAACATACCTCTTTGGGCGAAAAATGGCAAGCTTGTTCCTCTTTTTGAGGAAGACGAATCCAAACCCTTTCAGGAAATTGACACCTATCCCTAAATCTGGAAAGGGTCTCAGCGTCCAAGCCACATTCCTCCCCCAGAGCAAAAAAAGCCCTAACCACTCTCAGAGTAGAGGCCGCAGTATCTTCCTTCACAGGGTCGTCACTAGACGATAACCCCGTCTCTACCTCACTAGATCTTACCTTCGACATCACTCTCCGATCACCTACTAGGTCCTCAAACCAATCAATGGATTGACAGAGTAAAGGGAATAGATCAGTTAATACTAAACTTAAGCTATTTCCCCCACACACAAAACCCTCAACTAAAGGGCAAATATTGTGAGAAATTCTCAAAGAAGCCCCTAAACGTGCAAAAAGGAAGGAAACAGAGGGACAAAGTGCCTTAACCTCAGAACTACTAAGCATGGAACTCAAAAAACCAAAGAAGAGGGGCAAGATCCTAAGAAAACCCAAAACACAGAAAGAAGAAAAAAAGGGGAGAATCAGAAACCTTTGCGAAATTACTGTGGTAGGAAGAATAAAAAGAGAAAGAAGAAGCCATATCTTAGAAATGCAACCCTAAAAAGGACAAAATGCAGACAATTGCAAGGAAAGTAGCTCGGAGAAGAAAAAAAATCACAGAGCAGCAATAGCGTAAGAAAGATGAAAAGTGAAGAAGAAAGAGAAAATGAAGGGAGTTTAAAAACTAGGCATAGAAAATTGAAAAACAGTGGGAAACCCAAGAGGCATAAGAAATGGAGCATTAAATCCACCACTTAGAACACGCCATGTGGCCAAGACGTTTGCAGCACCGCCACTACGCACTAGATGTGGAACGGAATCCCAAGAGTCATGTTTGAGCAAGAAACCTTTCACCTTCTGGTGATTGTCATGACACGTAAGGATGACCACAGAACCTGGGGGGGGGGGGGGTAGCTGATGAGACCAACGAACCTTCTTGCCTAGGCGATACTATAAGCCGCCTTCGTCCACCTTGCCACACCATGGACAAAGTAAGGCAAGCCACTTAATGAAGGATTAAATGCCTCGAACAGTTACAGGACAGGCTGTCAGACCGTTGAAAGATCATTAAAACTTACATCACTAAGCCCAGAGGCGTTACAAAGAGGGACTAAAGCCACAATAAAGGCCACAACGGCTAGGAGCAATGAAGCCATATATAAACACCCCCCAACACCTAAAAAGGTACAGATTCTGAAATACGCCATTGTTCTCTAAAATAAGCCTTCACACGCTAACTTTATTATTGGAGACTCTTTGGCAAGCATCACACCAGTGACCACCTAAGGAAGACTTTTAACGACAATTGCAGGCCCAGGGACGAGGTTGCTAACTTAACTAGACAAGTCTACTCGACTGACAATTTCTGTTTCATCAAATACTAAATGAGAATAGTTATGTTATTCATAAAAAAAAAAAAAAAAAAAAATTGTCTGAATGAATTTGAGAATTTGATCGTTGGGTTTGTACTTTGTATGTATGTGTGTGTGTGTGTGTATATATATATATAATATATGTCACCGGGAATAATTCCATGTGCGCTTGACCTAGCTAGGTGTGAACGAATTTGTAAACTTCAACGTAATCTTCCATAGCGATCTTGTCTTCTACGCGTCTAGTCTCAGACACAACTCTGACTCCTTTCACCTGGGGAAGCCATGAACGTGGGGTCGGTTTGATTAATAGAATAACATGCCGTTGTTACCAAGCTTTATTGGTGGCATATATGTATTTTGCTTCTAATCCAAGGTCAAAGGACGTGAGGGAGAGAAGAAGAAACACAGTACTAGTAGAATATGCCATCAATTGTTCTTTTCTTTGTTGACATTAATTAATTTTCACACATAAACCAAGTTGATTAGGATATAACAATGTTGTTCTTCATATATATGTAGTTTCCTTCAATCCGTAGCATTGCTGTTCATTTATTTTTCTCAATGCTACAAGCACCAGGTACCACTACTCTCTCTCTCTCTCTCTCTCTCTCTCTATATATATATATATATACACCTTGAATTTTTGAGATTTGGGTTTGTGTGTGGTGTTCAATTGATCGACTTTGGTTTGAGCAGTGCTTAATTTGTACTCTTTTTTTCTACATGAATTTCTGGTTCTATTCTTCCATGCATATTGATTTTTTCATTTCTCTTTTTAAGTTTTGCCCAAGTTAATCATAGATTTGGGGTAGTAGGTTTAATGAACCCCAACCACCCCCCCCCCCCCCCCCCCCCCGACATATATATATATATATAGAGAGAGAGAGAGAGAGAGAGAGAGAGAAATATTTGAATGAGTTAATAATTAGGAAGAAAGGTGCTTTAACTACATTTTCATCTCTCTCTTTTAAGTTATAGTACTTTTCTTGGAAAATAATTTAAAATCAAATTTTCATATAAACAAAAAATTTGACAGTGACACAATCAATTCTTTTTATCTATTCCTGTTCAATTAATAGCTTCTCAACTTTTCTACTTGCAATATTCCTTTTTTCTTTCTATATATGATAATAGATTTAGTATTTTCCTTACTATTTTTTTTTTGATAAATTATTTTCCTTATTTAATTATTCGTTATGTCTAAAGTTACAGTTTCCTAACTCAAACATGGCCAAAATGGCCAAATACTGCTTTTTTTTTTTTTAAATGTTTTGCAATCTACCATTGTTTTGTAAAATATTTAGCAATTTACCACTTTTTTTTGAAACTTAATTTTATGAAAATCGAGTTTTTCATGGTACTTGAGTTCATGGAACTCGAGTATGTAACTGGAGCGTACTATAGAAAACTCGATTTTCAAAAAATCTAGTTTTAAAAAAATTGTAAATTGCTAAATATTTTGCAAATAATAGTAGATCCATATATCTTATCTCAAACAGTGGTATATGGCCATTTTGGCCGCCAAACATGTGGAACTCGTAAATTTGACTTCTTCCTATTTTTAGAGCTCATTCAGTATGACTTCTTCTATAGCAAATACCTTAATGGCACTCCATAATTTCATAGGACATAGGTGACAGGACTCGAAACCCTGTCTGGAAGCTAAATCAGTATTAGTGCAATATTAACAAGCCATTTACTGTACTAAAAGCCTACATGACCGTGAAGTTGATTCTAACCGACACAAGTCCTTGCCAACCTAGGCTTTCATGTCATGCCGTAGTCGTTGCTCTCCTTAGTTGCGTGTTTTTTTTTATCTTCTTCGACATCAAGCGTACTCTCATCGATGACATTTTCTGGTGGTTTATGCTTGCCTGTTTGATCGGAATCTCCTACTTCTTTTTACATCCTTGGGTCACATCTTTTTCCTCTTTTCCCAAATTTTAATAGGGGGACCAAGCTATTCAAATTTCAGTAAATGGTAAATGTTACTCTCAATCTGTAATATAGCATACATGTATCATACAAATGTACATGATACATGCCTGTTTGTAGAACCCTATGTATCTATTAGTGTACCACAAAACTTAAGTACAGTTTCTTAAATGTTGTCTCTGTTTATTGAAATTCGAAACATTTGGTTACATTGACTATTTCAACACAAATAATATCATTTTTATCTAAGGATAATTAAATTTCAAACACCCGTGTGTTTGAATTTAATTAGCATGAATTTGTGAAGGGAACGAAATTTTAGTTGTGGTTAGCACTAATCAAATAATTTCCGAATAAGTTTGAGTTAATTAAAAAAAAAAAGTACCAAGCTGGAATACATAATCTAATTCCGTACGTGACGAATTCATACTCATATTTGAAATAAAATTCGAATAAACTAATTATGATATATTAATATTCAACTTGACCAACTCAATTACAACACTATGCACTTATAAAAACAGATGTGTTACAACTTACAAGTCATTTTCAAAGAATTAATGGGGGAATGCCTTTCAAATATTTTCTATACCAGAGATGTCAAAATAATCCAAAAACTCGCGAGCATGCCTCTTTTCACATGCCCTTGTGCAATTCAATCTGCTAAACTTCAGGTTAGCCTATTAATTTCAGCTCATTCAATTCTTTGTCAATGAACCATTAGTTGAACATGCTTTTATATCCTGACCAGCATTTGGGGCTTGATCAAAATGAAGCAAAACAATTTACTCTCTTCTCTGTCATCTGTTGTGACAATTCACTACAACAAAGTTGAGTTTTTCCGTGGGTCAAAACCCTTGAAAAAAAAATATTAAAAAGCCTTAAAAAAATTTATTTCAAGAGTCTAACTGACCCTTGATAACCTTCGAAACATATACTATCGAAAAAGAAATTTTGAAGGCCTTTGTGGCCCTCAAAACAAATGCTCTAATCTTATTTTAAGGATCAAGAGACTTTTAAATAACTTTTTACCAAGGTTTAAAAGATTTATATTTACAACCTTTGATAAATAAGGTTATTTAAGGGGTCTCTTGACCCTCAAAATAAGATTTTATTTTATTTAAAAAAAAAGCCACAATCATGCACAATATATATATATATATATATATATATGCACACACACACACACACACACACACATAAAAATTCACAATTGTTGAGATGATATGCTTTGATATTGATGCATAGAAAAAGTGGTATATTGCTACAATTACACTTTCTTTTATCTCTAAACTCAAACCTACAAATTATTGTCAATTATTGTTTAAAAGAAAAGATATCAACAACCACACTTTGTACAAAGACCAAATCTGTCCAAGAGTTAAAAGTTTTGATACATTTTATTCTTCATCATGATCTCCATAGCAAGATGTTATCAGCTAGTACAATTAAAATATATCTACACAACTTTCATGGGAGTTTTTGACTTGGTAAATCATCCAGATGCAAATGGCAAGCCAAAGACATATCTGTATTGCATGTTTCACCTTGAAGCCTTTTGACCTCTGATTTCTACTAAGTGATTGTTTCAACATAGTTGATTCTTGAAAATATGTCCACCAAATATCAGCAACAAGTGGGGAGCCCAATCTGCATGACTGGGAAGGCCAAATTATAAGGAAATAAGCAAAAAAGAACTTTATGATGATGATGAGATATATACATACACACACACACACACACACACACATATATATACACACACACACACACACACATATATATATATTTATATATATATATATATATATATATATATGCCATGTCAATTTTAGAGAATAGACATGAAACTACTTAAATTCAAATGAGAATAGATAAATTTTGTGCAAACTGAGAAATTGAGAATACATTCTATTAACCTTCTACCACAGCCTTAGTGTTAAGTAACAGCTTATGGAGGTTTTCAAACACACTGTCCCCCATGAAAGATGTGATGTGCTCACCAAGTAGTACCACAAATGGATCCAACAAGAATGAAAGATGGAAAAAATCAGTAAATCATGCAGTGCTAGAATATTTCATAATTTTTTTTGGCCAGGTATTTCAATAAACTAAAAACAGAATACAATGGAGAAGAAAATTACCAGGGCGTGTTGATGTTAAGTTTTTAACTGGCATATCAAGGGCTAGGAACATTGCATGATGAGCTGCTCGCCGTGCCTTGGAAAGTTGTGAGCCAGTGGAGTTGGATTCCACATTTAGGTTGCCCTTTTTTTTCCTAATAATGTTCCACCTCTGCATATGTTGCAAAAATCCATAACAAGCACTAGAAAAGAAAAAAAAAATAATAAAAACCCTAAGAGAGAGGGAGAGAGATAGAGATCAGCGGTTGAGTTTCACTGGTATGACCTACACCCTACCACAGGTTCAGATAATTACCTTGATCATTAGTAGAAAAAAGGTAAGGAAAACTATGACTGCAAAACTATCACCAAGAGGTAATGCACAACTTACCTTATTCTTAAGATCACCAAATGGACAATTCACAGTATCCACTAATGAAAATCAAACAAAACTGATAGCAGATGCAAAACATCCATTGCCGAGATTTGAACTCGGGAAAACTGGGTGAAACCTAGACATCCTGATCGGACTAGATGAGAATGGATTTTTCTTGTATAGTAACTAAATTTCAATTAGTGCAATTGACAAAACTCATCAATGACATAGAAATAAGGAATGTAAAAAAGAGAGTCATATTTGCAAATAATAAGTTCCGCTATTACATTATCTAACTACATACTAAAAATATTAGTTTTAAGACTACAATAAAAATATTTTGTTAAGATACAACCTAACTATTGGAAATAATAAAAAGTGTCTAGAGTCAAGACCCTTTAAAATCTACACATGATATTTTCAAATCTAATGATAGCAACAATATTAAAGATGATGATGATGAAAGACAAAACCAGTCATTTTATATCTTATTCTAGAATGTCCCAGACAACACAGTTGTTAAATCCTTGATATTTCTCATTTCCTTTATATATACATACACTCTTTGTATTTCATAATTTATAGCCACCCAAAAGTGTGAATAAATTAATTTATATTTGCCAGTCATACACACAAGTTGAAAGTCTATTTATCTACTTTGATGCAGAGAACAACAAAACTGCTCTACAATATTATTATTTATCTATTACATAACATGAGATAAAAGGGTCCTTAAAATCCAATGCACTGCAACTCGTTTCCCATGATCTTTTTACAGACATGATTTTGAACAGAACAACAACTGTATACAGATAGGAAAATTCACAGACCAATAAGTGTGAGAGCCAAATTCCAGTTTTTATAGCATGTACTCAATTCCTCCTTAGCAATGTCGTTGCTAGTGGTAATCAGTGACCAAAAAAAAATGTACTTTTTAATTGTGTATAGATTAAGTTAACGTAAATATACACAAGTATTAGGGTATTGTCGGTTGTCAAGCCATCACATGGAACTTTGGTGGCTTATTAATACATTACAAAAAAGTCAAAGGACAGTCATTGAAGAAATTTGATGTCATCATCAAAACATATAGGCAAGAGATAAATTCTAGGATTCCATAAAAAGCCACAAATTTGAATATGAAAGACCAATTTGTGTGGCAGATTCCTAGGGCCCCATTAGAGAATTAGTTTGTACTGAGGTCTATTGTTTAAAACACAACAGGAAGCTTTAAGTTTTGTAAGTCTTCCAAATAAACCATTAAGTTAATACCAATTTATTGCAGTTGATTTTGAATTTGAGATCTTGATCACCCTAAACTTGGGGGCAGGTGGAGGGGGAGTCCCTTTTATTTTTTCCTTCAAGGAACACGATTGACACTAGTCAAACTTATGGATCATTCAATACAATTTAATTCATTTTTCCTTTCTGTGGAAAGTATGAGAAATGGTGGGTGGATGATATAGACCATCCACCTGCTCTTCGATTGCAATCCATACACAAAAGTTATTTTCTAAAATTAAAATTGAGGACTAGGTCCTAATATTATTAAAAATAGAAAATTCATACGGTGAAAATTAAAACTGCAACTTGTGACTCATTTTACAAAGAATTTTCGGAGTGCTAAAAATATGTATTAACATATCATATGGCCCTAATGTCAAATCAGGTGAGTCCCAGCTTATGCAGTTTATTAGCAAATGATATTTACAGACAAGCAGGAACCACTGTAAATGCATCCAGCTGAAGTAAAGTGCTTAGTAGCCTATCTACCAGACAACACATCTCAATGATTTCCTTAGAAATGAAACAACCATCATCCACCACTCGGCCAAAGTGGTTTAGCAAAACCACATAGAGCAACTAAATGGAAATAGGTATACCATAGAAAAATTCAATTAATTACTAACCTAATGGTTACTAATGCACGAGGAGTGTTCATTGATGTCTATGTAATGCAGTACTCACTGGAATAAAGAAAAGGCATTGATGAAAAATACATAGAAATGGTTAAAAAGGGTTAGGTGGGCTAACACTACAACATAAGTGGGCTGTGGTGACGAAATCTAGTGAGGATAAACAATTTTGTCACCAAATGATAACATTTAGTGGGGAAAAGCAGAATTCGTCACCAAATATAATAAAAATTTTAAAATTGGTGACGAAATTAATATTTCGTCACCAAAGATGTACCAATTAGTGACGAAATATTTATTTCATCATTATAGGTCATGAAAAAAAGGCAAACCTAGGGTGATGAAATATTCGCGTCACCAAAGACTTGCTAGAGGTGACGAAATTCTAAATTCGTCACACAAAATTGGGATGCAAGTGTTTTTGGTAACGAAATAAATTTTTGTCACCTATTATTTAACCAAAGACTATCCGGAGGTGACGAAATTCGAAATTCATCATCCAATATTAAGATGGACGTGTTTTTGATGACCAAATAAGTGTTCGTCACCTATATTTTTAGTTTCTGGGGATATTTTGGTAATGTTTTAAGTTTTAGGGGTATTTTAGTAATTTTAAGATTTTAGAGGTATTTTGGTAATTTTTTAGATTTAGGGTGCATTTAGGCAATGTTAGAGGATTTTAGGGGTACTTTGATTATTTGCAAGTTTTAGGGACAATTTGGCAATTTTGATTATTGGGTAATTAAGTGAGTTGGGGTTTACCAATAATAATTTGGTTAAGTTAGGTTTGGGTTAGATTTAATTAGTTAAATGGGTAATAATGGGTAAATGGGTAATATTCAAACTATATCTAAACTGTTTGCACCTAATAATAGGTAAATGGGTAAGAGTTTTTGACAGACCTAAAAAACCCTCTCAAAAAATCATATTTGTGATGACAAAATAAAGCCCTTGTAAATACTTGGTAAAATGTGAAATATTTGTAACCGATAAGAAAATTTCAAGGTGATCAAATTTCAAGCTAATCAAATATTAATTGTTATGTCATCAATCAATTGTCTAGATTCAAGTTTTAGTAGTTTAAAATAATGCATAAAAGATGAGTTTATCGATCAAATGGTAAATTACATCTGATTGGCATTTTGGCATTGTAACACCCCATAATTTTATTACTTGTTTAATTTTTAAATGTAAATTGAAAAGGAGACCCACAATTAAATGGATTTAATTGATTTGGGCCTAAAATATTAAAAATAATTTGAGCCTAAGTGAGGTGGCATAAGTAAAAATTTATGGGCCTTGAAAACCCTAGCCTTTTTCCTTTTAAGATACATGTGTATTTACTGATGGAACATCCTTTTGCTTCAACTGACTACTGAATCTTGCTCTTCACTGTGGCTGTGAGTTGGAGTCTACAGGTATGGCTATCTTGAATCTAAATTCTATGATTAATTTAATGGGAAAGAGATGCTCCATGGTTAGTATATAATTTTATATAGCCTCATTTGTTGACTTTCAAAACCATCACACTCTTGTTATTGTCCATGTACTAGTCCAGCGGCATCAAGGGAGAATATAGACAATTGGATTGATAAATTAAGAATACAATATATGTGACTTCTACTTTGACTAATAGAGTAAATAGGGTTGGACTTAATATGCTTTCACACATATAGCCTCCATTGTTGACCAATTCAACTATCACCTTTTATTCTTGTCTAAGACTAGTCCAATGGCTTAAAGGAACAATAAGCACTAGATTGTTGGTGAGCCTTGGACGTGGCTTCCATGTTGGGTTGAATATATATATATATATATATATATATATATAATTTTAAGAGTCAAAAGATGTCCTGCGGCAGTAAGCTTACCAAGCAACTATATATTATTTGGCTTCTACCTTTGTATTGACAGAACTATAATGAGTGCTCTACTTTTGATTTATAGATTTAAATATTAGGTTGATAGATAGGTTTATTTATATCATGTGGCTTCTAAGGAATAGTAGGATATATGATGGCTAGACCTATAGTGAAATACTAGAGTTTTACAAAGTTGCAGTACAATCATGCCTATTAATGGATAGTGAAAAATACGTGGAACAAAACAATTAGATTAAAGCTGAAAGTGAATTTGGATAGTTGAGTGAATAAATGGAGGATTTTGGATATATCAATATTGTCTAGGATTATACCGTTTAAGTGTAAAAATAGATTTTTAAGTGGAAAATTGTGTATTGATGAACCTATTTTTGGTATTGCTAGGTTCTAATTATGCTGAATTGTTGTGATTCAAGGGAGGTTGATTTCTTTTATTTTCGCAATTAAGAGGTTAGTGGTGTTTGCTAATTTTGGGGGTTTTCCCAAAACAGTGTTGATTATTAAACTATTCTATATTAAAGAAATATGTTGATATTCTATATTTAAATTGATATTTTATAAATGTTTGATGTGCACATTAACTATTTGTTTTATGAAAAACTTGTGGGACAACCTAAATTTATTTAAACATGTATGTGTGAATATATCCGTATGTTTTTGAGATTTATGAATGAATTATTTTTGTGAGCATATTGAATATGTGTTGACAACCTATGGCAAGTCATGATTTGAAGTTCAGTATTGTATTTAGTCCTTAGCAAGGGACCATCATACTGCAGCTAGTCCTTAGTAAGGGATGGTCCTAGAAAAGGGGACAGTACACATTGATAGCTCCTTAGTAAGGGAGTATACTATTGAGGATCCAAAAAGGAAGTTCTTTAGCAAGGAAGTGCACCTTTAGGTTCCAAAGGAGTCATCCTTAAGAAAGCGGATGAAAAGGAGGCTCCAGTCCTAAAAAGGGGACAGCACAACCCTGTCAACGGGGCGTAAACATTGACCACGAGAAAAACCTAGGAAATTGTGTTTATGATGGTATTGATATATATATATATATATATATATATTATGATGGCTCACAATATAAAGATTTTTTCTTTTATATGAAATATTTGCTGATAAAATATTGATGAATTGCAAGTTATGAAACTGTTGTAAGAATTTATTTATTTGAAAGGTTGTTCTCATACCCCAATGTTAGTGAATTCCACTTATTGAGTTATCTCACCCCTCCCCCCCCCTTTATCTTCCCCTTACAGATACATTAGAGGAATTATTGGATTGGAGATTTTTGGGAGACAACAGTTACGAACTATTTTGTGGAACTGAGGATTTTATTATTATTATTATTTTTTTTATGGTATTAAACTTTGTATTGGAGAATTATTTTGAGGATATTTTGTTTTTGGTGGATTAGAGCTCTGACATTTGTGATAAGAATTAAGGTTGCTGGTTCCTTTATTTAATATTTTTATGGATTATTCTGATTGAATAGACTTTTATTGCTTATGATTTTGGAGCGTTACAATAAGAACATATAGAACATATAATCCAACTGTTGGATTGTCAAAATATGATATCAATAATAAGTTATTGGGTGGTGTAACATTTTTTAGAGTTACGTTAGGTGTAACTTGAACCAAACCCTATATTTCTTAATTCAATTTGAATTTTGACAAATCTACCGTTAGATTGTATTATCTTCATATATTTTTTATGCTTACAAAATTTCAAGACAATCAAAGATTAATAGTCATGTCATCGATCAATTATCTAAATTCAAGTTTTAGTAGTTAAAAATAATGCATAAAAGATGAGTATATAGATCAAATGGTAAATCACATCCGATTGGAAATAAAACTGACATGCATGTTAAGACCATAGAGAACATGTAATCCAATGATTGGATTTTCAAAATATAAATTCAATAATAACTTATTGGGTGGTGTAACATTTTTTAGAGTTACGTCAGGTGTAACTTAAACTTAGCCCTATATCTCTTAATTAAATGTGAATTTTAACAAATCTACCGTTAGATTACATTATCTTTATATATTTTTCATGCTTACAAAATTTCAAGATGATCAAAGATTAATAGTCATGTCATCGATCAATTGTAACTACTAATCAGTGTGCTACATAGCTATCTCAATGGGTCTATGGTGCCAATCTTTGTAATTCTGCTATTGTGAACGGAATTGTCTTTAGGTAAGTTTTTTAGCCAGAGAATGCAAGTTGTGTCCTTGAGCTGCTTTTGGACACTAATGCCACTGCCTTGCTGACCAATTTTGTGATGAATTAGGATAAAAGTGGCCTTTGTCGTTTAATTATTTTCTGACAGTAAATTTTAATATGTGATGCATGTGTGTACAACAATGTTTGTTTAGAAGTGATTTTAGAATGCCAAAGCATTCTGCCAATTAAGTTCCTTTACAAGCAAATTCATGGATCTTTAATTTGCTAGCATCTTCTTTCATCTCTATAACGTGCTTTGGTTAAGTCCTTGACATGAGGCTTCTCTTCTTTAGGCACAATGTAGGTAAGATATATAATAGCCTTAGGCCTAATGTCAAATTCCTTAATGACCAGTTTATAATTTTTGGCCAACTCTGCACTACTCTCCTTGCTGCTCGCTCCATCCAAACTGGCAATAACAAAATGTTCATTTTAGGTTGAATGGTATAATTATTATTATTATTTTTTTTTTGAGAAGAGAATGGTATAATTATTAGCGAAATGGTACAATTCCTTTTTTGTAACCAAAGTTTACCCACTTGAATGGTTTTTCCCCCAATAAAATACTATGTTTTCTTTCAAAAGTAAATAGATTTCTTGTGTTGGCCAACTAAGCCTTGTGACTTATTATAATTATTTATGACCATTAAACTTTGTGTTGAACTTTCATTTGTGCAAGGTTGAGTTTCCTTGGCGTTTTGCGAGTATAAGCTGAGGTAAAGATTTTTGGTCTTTTAGGACTAGTCTCATATTCTTTTGCTCTAGGGTTTTGTCTTCTAAAACTTAAATTGAAGTTTACATGTTGATTTGAACTAGAAATCTTATTTAAACTTGTTTAATGAAATTGGTGATGCTTGATATATTTGTGGGTTGTTGATTTGGAGCAAGCGGGTGGTTTGTATGGTGTTATATGGCGGTTAATGTTGGTGGTGGGTTATTTGTTGTTATGGTGCTTGGGCTGCTACTGTGACACTGGGTTGGACTATCTCATCCTGCCGTACTAAGCCCAAAATGTTTTGGATTGGAGAGTCGGGACCGGTCCAGTTGTAACTCACCCTGAGCCGACTTGTGCGCAAGCTATGCCCTGACCTGTTATAATTTTATGTTGCGTAATTGCGGTAGGCAGATCCTTTTAAAACAATTGCCGTAGACAGGTATATTATAAATATAATGGAAATGCGTTTATCATAAATAAGCATTGGAATGAACACATAAAGAGAACAACGCAGATGAACTTGAAAGGAGTGAGTATGAAAAGAAATAAACAAGAAATGAAGGCAAGCTTATTAGTCTGCCATGGTATGTTAAAGGAATCCAAGCCAAAAAGGAAACAACACTCCCTCAATGCAACTAATTTCTTAAAGGAGAAATTAATGGCTTTGAAGGAACGGTCCTAGATGACTCCCGTTTCAAGCGTGAGCAAATGGAAAGTGTGGTTTTTCGAGAGGGAGAGAGGAAATGACAATCCACTTCGGTGCATGCCTATCCTATCACTTTCTTTCCTTTCATTTTCTTACTCTGTTTTTTTTTTCTTTTACTCTGTTTTCTTTTCTTTTACTTAATTCTTCCGTACTTGGCCCCCCTCTCTCTCTTGCACAGGGAACATTCTTATATAGTGCCTGTTGAGGCACTGCTTTTACTCTTTTACCCCCTCAACTGTCTTTGTCCGATGCGTGTACTCGCCGACCATTACTGGTTGGTTAGGTACTCAGCTAGCGCCATGTTCCTGCGCTGGCCGCGTCGCACCACACCACCAGACGAAGACAAGGGAATTTTGTCCGTTACCTTACCGTGGCATTCTCACCTGTCATGACAGAGTACTCTCCCTCTCCCTCATGGCATGCACCGAAAGGTTTCAACTCAGCTTTGCCATTTTCGGGTGCTATGTCATCCCAGCAGGACACTCACCCGAAAGTGGCCTGAGCGGAAGCCTTGAAATGGGTGCTATGTCAAACCACACCCCCTTTACCTCTAACCCATGGCCCACCTCCACCCGTATTGGCTGGGTACAGGCTGGTGAGACCTGGGCCTTGCGCGTACCCCATTCTCATGTCCATCCAAAGTATGCATGCTGGTCATGCGTTTGCCGCGGCCTGGACGTCTGCCTTCTTATCCTGCCGTTTACTTCTAACTTTTTGTGGCGTGGCTTATTTCTTCCCGGGTTCATCGTTCGTGGTTTGGGCTCGCCCTTGATTGTGGGCCTCGGCTTTCTTGCTTCCTTTTGTGTTTTGTTTTTCTGCAATTTTTCTATTATTTCTTGTCGTGCCATTTTAACAATTGGCCATTTCATACAATTGGGCCTCTTTGGGTCCACTGCTTGCTCTCTTTTTCAATGGCTTAATAAGCCCATTGGGCTTCTCTTGCCAAACATGCCTGCGGGCTCTCGTGTCCCATTTGTCCTTCTTTGAGGCGTCCTTGGCCCCTTGCAACCTCGTGCTTTCCATGGGCCTTTACTATCTCGTTGGGCTTCCCCGGCCCAACTATTCCTCATTTCCCTTAAAGTCCATAGATTTCCCATGGCTCTATATACTTGCTTTACTTTGGACCTGCCACAATTGGTGTGGCCCATCCTCACTTTTCTACATCCGTGGCCCATAGTTTGCCATTTCTCTCTTTCCAGACCTTTTTAAGCCCATTTACTTCTTCAAGACCCGTTTATTTGCTTTACGGACCTATTCTCTATTATTCATGCCACTCAGATTTGATTTATTCTTTGATTATTTCTTCCTGATGTTGCTGGGCTTATTCTCCTTATTGGGCTTTCAGAAATAAGCCTCAACATTTGTTTATTGTGATGGCTGTGTTTTTTGTTTATGGCAGTGGTTGAGTTTTTGTGTTAATGGTGGTGGCTGTGTTTTTTGTTTAGTGGTGGTGGTGTATTTTTGTTTATGGTAGTGGCTAAGTTTTTTGATTATGGTAGTGGCTGGGTTTTTGTGTTAATGGTGGTGGTTGTGCTTTTTGCGTTAATGGTGGTGGATGGCTTTTTTGTTTATGGTAGTGGCTGGGTTTTTGTGTTAATGGTAGTGGCTGTGTTTTTTGTTTAATAGTGGTGGTAGGTTCTTTTGTTTATAGTGGTGGGCGAGTTTTTTGTTTTTTATTTATTGTGATGGCTGGGTTTTTTGTTTAATGGTGGTGTGGGTTTTTTGTTTATGGTGGTGGCTGTGGTTTATGTTTAATGGTGATGACTAGCTTTTTTTTTTAATAGTGTTGGCTGGATTTTTTATTCATTATGGTGCTAGGGTTTGTGTTTATGATGGTAGCTGGGTTTTTGTTTTGGATTTCACTTTATTTGTTTTGTTTTAATTGGGATTTTTCTGCATTCTTTATGATTTCTCCATGGTTTGTAATGTGGGTTTGATTTTTATTTGATGAGAATATTGTGGGTCTTCTTTCTTTGATAGTTTGGCTTTATATGATGTTGTATTATGATTATTTTGTCTAGTTTGTTATTAGGTATTCCGTGGACATTTTCTGCATTATCTTACTAATACTTTTTTTTTTTTTGTAGTACATCTTATCAGGGATATTGGTTTGCAGTCAAGTTTGCTATTGATGTATTTTCCTTTATACTTGTGCAGATATAAGATTGTTGGCAAAACGATAGCTTTTGTGGGACTACTTGAACTCAAATGTTTTCTGTAAAGTTTGGAAGCTTAGACATCATTTGTATATAAATTGTTGTAATTACTTTGTGAACATCTTTATTGCATTTTTAGATTGTATGGATGTTTTTTTTATTTTTTATTTTTTTATAATGAATGGATTTTTTTTTTTTATGGATTTGGTTAGAAATGAACATGTAATGAACATGTTAATGTAATGGCAAGTAAACGTAAAGAATATTAATAGAAAAATAAAATTGGTGACAATAATTTTTGTAGCTATATCTGACTACAAGCAGAAATTGGTGACAAAATAATTCGTCACCTGATCTATTGAACTTTAAAAAAAAAAAAAAATCGGTGACGCAAAACTTCGTCACCTAATCTATTGAAATTGGGAAAAAAAAAAAAACATTTGGTGACAAAATATTCTGTCACGGAAAATAAGGTTTAGTGACGAAAATATTAGGTGACGAAAAACTTTCCTCACCTATCATTTTTTATTGGTGATGAAAAAATTTCGTCACCTATCATTTTTATATTGGTGACGAAACATTTTCGTCACCAATACATTCTGTGACGGAGCTTAGGTGACGAATGCTGTTTCGTCACCATATGTATTCAATGACGAAATAAGGATATATTGTGACGAAAGGTTTCGTCACCATAGTTCACTTTTGTTGTAGTGTAAGGAAAACAACCTGAGATAGCTGTGAAGCTATTCTATCGCCCTTGAAGTCTCCCTTTAAAATATTTGCCCAATTTCCTTCACAACATTTCTGCACGGCAGCAATCAATTCCTTATCCTCTGCCTCTGACCATGGTTTTCTTTTCCCTCGAGGAGGAAAGTTGCCACTGGCTGGTCCATTTCCATCCAAAACTTCAGCAGGTGTAGGTGTAGCTGCAGGAAGTGGAATTTTCTGAACGAAAACAAGAATAGTAATGTTTGTACCCTGCATTGAACAAGTTGCTTCTGAATTTTCCAGAGGAGCTCTAGATGACTGCCCATTAGGTATATTTATAGTTATTGGAGCCTTAACTATTGAGCTGTTTGGGAGACTAGAGTCACTTGGTAAACTAGAAGCAATCAGCACCTGTACAAAGCAACCACCCTTAGAAACATCAAACCTATATCAGAAGTGAAATATGATAAGCCAGCCAATGTATTTTATTTAAATTACTGAACAGATAAATGATGTTCTGCCTTCTTGGCATACTCCAGAAGTTAGTCAGATGGATCGGAGCTGAACTATAGAGTTAAGATAACCGTGCTCAATAAAATGCAATCAATCAAATTGTCATAAATACCTATAATCAAATCTTTTTTGAGTAAAAGCTCAGCTGTAGCCCCACCCACTTAAGGCACATTGCCAATAAGATAATTTACAATCTACAGAAGACAAATTTCACCCTCTATACATGGTACAGATTTGGGGGTGGGTTCGGTTAGGGACAACATTTGTAGCTCGTTCCTTGGCCCTTAATAAATGTCACATACCCCGGATTCTGGCCATAATTTTTGTACTGTCTAAGCTTGAATTTTTTTTACAAATATTAAAACCTCTACGAAGAATTTGTGCATATCAAAATTAGCAAGTCACTGGCAGTTATTCAGAACCTACTTGAGCTAGTATGTATACCTTAAATAAATTTAAAAAATTACTCTCCTACTGTAATTCCAAACAGTGATATTTACTACATCAAAAAGTTTCTAATTACTTCTAGAAACATACACATTTCTAGATTGGATGATAGATTTTTTTTTTTTTTGGTTTCAAGAAAGAATAATTCCAAAAAAAGAATTGCTAAGGATATTTGGCCATCAACATAAGTGCAAATAGAAAAATGAAAATCATCTAGCTGACCCCACTCATTAGAAGAGTTTACCTAAAAATGCAAATGAAGAATTCTAAAGCCAATCATTCATTTATTATGCAATTTATTTAACATACCTTCACACATGCTGCCGCCTCAGTCGAAGCTTCACCACCAACAGAGGGAAAAGCTTCCACTTCATAAATTTGATCAAGGACTTAACTAACATTTAAAAGAGGCCTTCCTGGGTCAGGCAACCAGCATGAGATGACTTCAATAAAATCTAGGACAGCCAGTCATTTGATTTATTGGTCTAAGTATAGCCGCTATATATCTTTGAGGTAGTTATTATGGATACCAGTAGCATAGATGACAATAATGAAGGTAATAACCATGTAGGACTTGGTAACTTCAAAAGAGCTTCTAGGAACATAGATATGTAGAGTCTCTGGATGAGATAGTCTTCCTAAACCTTGTAAGGCCAATATAAACCAAAAGACTAAGCCAGGTAATTATGTAAAAAAGGTTTTAACCAAATATTGTCAGCCAATCATCTAATAGCCTAATATTTTTGATCAAATTGTTTAAGATCAATTCCCTAGCTCTGCACAGTTTGAACTAATCCACACCCAATAAGCTTAGTAAATAATAGTTCAGCAAAGTATTTGATCAAGCTAGTTTCAAAAACACTCAACTAGCTAAGATAACCAAGTCTAGCCAACAATATTTTTCTCCAATATGTGTAATATATTTTTCTCCAACATATTATTAGTGTTGTTGTATATGCCATTGGTATGATCAAGTTTGTGGGGAGAAAAGAGTTGATTGTTTGGGAAGTGGGAACTACAAGTAGTATGCTCATACATTGCATGGGTTAACTAAAATTCATAGGTAAAATACGTATAGATTTCACAAATTTCAAAAAATTGCAGAATTAAAAGCTCCAAAACCCAGTCTACATCATTTAAGCCAAGGCCTCCAGATTTCCTTTTCATGCCATATGAACTTAGACTTCATTTTTTTCCCCTCTTTTTCTTCCCACTCACCAAAAATATCCCCCGCAGCACATAACCAACTCTGCCATACCCAACCAACCTCACCCTCAATCAACCGACTGCAACAATCACGCACACCACACATCAAACACAAAAACTGCACACATATACAATTCAGAGCAGATTCCTCATCTGTTTCAAATTTCAATTAGCATAACACAACCATTAAATTTCTCAATCTTAAATCTCTAATATCTAGCAAAAAACAACTGAGAAATAATTTCCATTTGTTTGAACCAAATTTTACATGGAGTACTTGAAATAGAGTATGAAGTAACGAAAAACAATTCTATGGATTTTCTAAAAGAAAATTGAATCTAATCACATAAACAAGGAAAATATGCTTAGATTTAAATTCTTGCTAAAGAAATTCAAATGCGATTGTCTGTAATTGAAGTTGAAAGACTGAA
This sequence comes from Lithocarpus polystachyus, assembly GCA_033629205.1. NCBI lineage: Eukaryota > Viridiplantae > Streptophyta > Magnoliopsida > Fagales > Fagaceae > Lithocarpus > Lithocarpus polystachyus. Next base: position 6,113,890 of record CM066163.1, on the reverse strand, counting down.
AAATCAGAATATGTTCAAGCCTCTTAGATCCAACCCATACTTCAGATTCCAAATGACATGTAATCCAAACCCTAGCCCCTAAATTATACTTAAGGACATGTAATCCAAATTCTAACCCCCAAATTATACCAATGGTGAGGAAGAGAAATATCTACCGATGGAGAGAGAGAGAATACCAAAAATTGTTTGTATAGTTCTGCAATGTAATTTCCATGATTTCTCGGGAAACAAACAGAGAAAGACAAACCTGTAATCGAAAAATGGGGTGGTGAAGAGTGCACAGTCTATCAACAGCTCGCTTGTCGTCGGAGATGAGATAGCTGACCACCGCAAATCAACCTATCGGAGATGAGATGAGCTTCGATCTTTGAGTTTTCTGAGATGAGCTTAGATCAATTTTGAGAGAATTTTTTGAGATGAGCTTCGATTTTGAGAGAATTTTGTGACTGTGGAGCATGAACAAAAATGAGCTTTCCGTTTTGTATTTTAATTTTGGACTTTATTTCAAGGGTTGGAAATTTTGAGATATCTTCTATCAAAGGTTGTGATAGGATGCATTGAAAAATGTTTAAATTTGGAGCTAAAATTAGTGCTAGAGTGTAAAAACCGTCTAATTTTAATAGATTATTAGGTTTATTTCGAGGATTTTAATGACCCTTGGAATAAAGCTAATCAAGCTTACCCACACGCCCCAATTTTTAGTGATTGTTTCGGCACACTTTAGCCAACCCTTGAGAAAAGTGGGTTGAAACAAGTCAAGTTTGTTGTAATGATTAATGCTGGAACCAATTGATGTTTAAAGGTATCGACATTGATTTTGTCTGATTGGTAAGAAAATTTGTACGTTTTTAGACCCCTTAAATATAAACAGATTAACCTAGTTATTTAGCCAAGTGATTAACTTAGGTAAATTATTTAGATCTAGGTTAAACACAGACATATCATATCATTGCAAAGTGCAAAAAATAAAGAACACAACAATATGATAACCCAGGAAAACCAAACGGTAAAAAACCTAGGGAGGATTTAACCTAGCTATCCTCAAGGTAAAACGAATTCACTATGAAAGAATTGAAGTTTACACAATAGCGACTTAGACCACTAACATCTTATCAAGTAGAAAACTTATTACTACGACCAAGTGACAGCTCTGAGTCCACGGACTATTTCTTTCTTGGATTCACAGGAATCACAAGCACTCTCGCTTATATATCTTTAAGCTCTTGAAACAGCAACTGAATTGATTACCAAGCTCTTGACATCAATCTTGAGATAGGAAACCCCTAAGTGTATGTGAAGGCAAATACCTTTAGATCTCACAAAAGATTCACACACACAACATAAAGATCAACCTAAAACGTGGCTAGGGTTTTCCCTTTTATATCTAGGGCAAAACATAAAACTCTACACGTCAAACGGACTTGGGTTGAGTTGGAATTTTCTGCAGAAAAAAAAATCTGCACGATTTTTGATTGATCGAGTCTAACTTTCGATCGATCGAGTTAGGCAGACTTACACAGTAAATCTTGCGGTACACTCGATTCCAACTTTACACTTAAACATACTTTGAGCAAGTCTAAAACAAGACTTAACGTTTTGATCATGGTTTGCCAATATTACAAATTGAAGTTCTAATACATTTAAACCTAAAGTCTTAGAACCTAACAAAAATAATCATATGCATTTTTTTTTATCTTATGTAGCAACTATTAAGTGAGTGAAATCCTACAATAAATAATGATGAGAAGAATGAGCAATTAATATAATATAATTGAACATATATCCATTCGGCTTAGGTCTAATAGGTTAAAATGTGTCTCTATATGTTATATTAAGAATTAACTATTCAAAGAAACTCCCTAAGATGTTTGTCTCCCCAACAGCAACTTGGACAACCAATCCCTTCGGTAAGTCATTTATGGACTCAAATCGTTATTTTCTTACTTGATAGTTTGACAAAATGGTCATTTTAATATAGCTAAAATGATGAAGTGTAACATCAGCATACATTTTGATCCACTTCGGTCCATGTCAATTATAAGATTTATTCGTAAATAACTAAATGAGTTAATTTAATTATTTTGTCAAAACCTATTAGTACATGAAGTCATTTAAGTTTTTTTTTTTTTAAATTAATATTAATCAAACAATAGGATCTTTTAAATAATGCATTTTATGAATGTTTTCATTTAAGTTTTTAATAGTAAAAATAACATTTAAATGATAGTTTATAAACTAAAAAAATTACAAAGTTACATTAATGATTAATTTCACATCAACAATGTAAAGTTGTAATTTACAACTATGTGTTTTGTTGGCTCTAATTCCGTGCCAAATTTGATTGTAATTTTATTCAATCTTTTTATACCTTGTATTTATTGTGGGATTTAATTGTAAGGGTTGTGTGATAGAGAGAGAGAGAGAGAGTGTGAAGACTCAAGCAATTAAAGACAGAAGAGTTTTCGAGGGTAGCTCGCAACTAAGCATCCCGCGAAGTGATACATGTGCCTTGCACATGACTGGAATGCAAAGAGTCAGGACAGATGGAGGCAGTTGTGTTTCGCGAGTAGCTCGCGGGTAAGGCTTTCCCGCGAGACACTCGCGAAATATTCTGTTTTGCCAGTCTGTACTATCTGATACACATTTTCTATACCCACACTATATATACCCATATTACCCATAGATGATAGAGAGAGCTTCTGAGAGAAAACCCTAGCAAAACACTTTGAGAGTTAGAAATTGTTATACCCACATAACTCTATACAATCCTTTGTGGTTTTCCTCAACTTTTACCTCTCCATTTCTAAATCCTTGAGGGGTTGATAGTCCAAACACTTATCACACCCATCTTGAGTGAAAAGTAAGGTTTTGGAGCTGTTGGGAAGCATTGGAAGAAGCCATATATTTAGCAAATGCAAATGAGCTGAATTGCGTGATTCGGAGAGTTAGAGAAGACAAGGCTTGGCAAAGTCAGTTGGTAGCAAGAATTTGGAGGGCTCAAATACATTGGGTAGACTAGGCTTGGAGGGTCTTTTGTTATTCGTGTACTCCAACTTATTCTCTAGTGGATTGATTACCGTTTGGAGGGCGGCAGAGAGGTTTTACGCAGAGTACTTCGGTTTCCTTTTCGATAACACAACGGAGTGTTATCTTGTGTTTGCATTCTTCTTCCCTACTATTTTATCTTTCAATTTACTGCTGTGTTTTATTGATTATGGATTAGAGTAGTTTGTTTGTTTATCCGCTTGCATTTACACTATTCTGCACTTAGTATTAAGTTAGTGTAAAATCAACGAGCCGTAATCCTTTTATTTGAGAGTCCAAACAGCTCTTTTGTTTTTAACACATTTTAGAGCTTTCAAACAACATGATAAAAAAAAATTCCTAATTATTTTTTAGTAATACTATAGTAATTAGGACAAATTTTACTATATATAAGTCTTACAAATCTATATCTATATATAATATTTAAAAGCTAAATTGTATTATTTGTTGATGAAACACTCCTTTGAAGCCACATTGGCATAGCATTTCGGTCCACTTTAGTCTATTCACTTCGGTCCTTTTGGTCTATATGGTCTACTTCAATCCATTCACTTCGGTTTTGCTTAGGTCCATTTCGTTCCGCTTTAGTCCATTCACTTCGGTCCATTTGATCCACTTTGATCTAATTCAGTTAATTCAGTCAACTTTGGTTAATTTCGAATTATTTGGGTCTTAGATTGATTCTTTTTGTAAGTTGTATTTTTAGTTTTGCGCTCAAAAATTCATGTTTTCCCCCTCAATTTTTTGGGATGAAAAGTATGAAATTTTATCATATTTAAGCAAAGTGTTTTAGTTTTGGACTAAAAATTACAAACAAAATAAGCATTAGAAGTTAACACAACTAATAAACCGTCCTTAATTTATATGTTCATCCATACAATCAATTATTCAAGAGTTAACACAACACGAATATGACTTATGAAATTACCACCTCTATTGGCAAAACAAGTATATGCACAACCCGTTGAAGGTGGGTAGCATTGGTATTTCTTGTATAAGTCACTGTAGCCTAGAATATGTATGATAGTGGCTTGGGATCAAACTTATCATAAGAACAAAGATAAGGAAAGTATCGTGTCCCAAATACACATAATGATCACTACAAAAAACTGGTTCTATAGTGGCGTTTTTTTTAGTGGCGTTTGTAAAAAACGCCACTATAGGCACCCTATAGTGGCGTTTTTTACAAACGCCACTATAGGCATATCTATAGTGGCGTTTAGAGAGTCCTATAGTGGCGTTTTTAAAAAAAAGTCTATAGCAGCGTTTTCAACGGCCTATAGTGGCGTTTGTCAAACGCCACTATAGGTACCTTTTTTTTTTTCTTTTTTTTCTTTTTTTGGTTCGGTAGGTCCTATAGTGGCATTTGTCAAACGCCACTATAGGGTCTCGTAAGTCAAGGACCTATAGTGGCGTTTGACAAACGCCACTATAGGGTTTTTTTGGGGTTGGATAGGGCCTATAGTGGCGTTTTCCAAACGCCACTATAGGTACCTCTTTTTTTTTTTTTCTTTTTTTGGTTCGGTAGGTCCTATAGTGGCATTTGTCAAACGCCACTATAGGGTCTCGTAAGTCAAGGACCTATAGTGGTGTTTGACAAACGCCACTATAGGGTTTTTTTTTGGGTTGGATAGGGCCTATAATGGCGTTTTCCAAACGCCACTATAGGTACCTCTTTTTTTTTTTTTTTTTTTGGTTCGGTAGGTCCTATAGTGGCATTTGTCAAACGCCACTATAGGGCCTCGTAAGTCCAGGACCTATAGTGCCGTTTGACAAACGCCATTATAGGGTTTTTTGGTTGGATAGGGCCTATAGTGGTGTTTTCCAAACGCCACTACAGGTACTTTTTTTTTTTTTTTTTTTTTTTTTTTTTTTTTTTCTGGTTGGGTAGGTCCTATAGTGGCGTTTGAAAAACGCCACTATAGACCCTTGTACAAACGCCACTATAGCCCAGCACCAAAAAAAAAAAAAAAAAAAAAAACCTGAACGGTTCAGCGTTTATGGAATATGCCAAGAATATTCTTTGGCATATTCCATAATATTTGAATATAATATATATATATATATATATATATATGTAGGGGGAAAATGCCCAATACTAGATAATGGGCCATGGGCCTGTCCGAGGAGGCCACTCGTCCGAGGACACCCAATTATGAAGGAAGTACCTGGCCTAACTCCCCTCTGACATACAAGCTACGCGAAGGAGAAAAGGACTTGTCTGAGGAGAACTTACTGCTCGGATCATCAAAGGAACAGCCGAGATGAGTGTGCCAGCACCGGTCCTGATATTCCGAGGAATCCCCTGACTTATATGGGCCGAAAGGGACAGGTGGCAACAAGGAGATATTTCACATAAAGCTGCTGGTACCGCATTTATGTTGACAGGACCCTTGAACAGTGCTACCTCGGTTACCGCAACTCACAGAACATCAAAGAGGGTGTCTGATGGGACAGGCACTCAAGTATAGGCTTGGATGATCAACAAATGGAAGACCCAGATCGTCTGAAAGGGACTATATAACGGGAAATTCCACCATAGAAGAGGGGGAGGGAGAACAATCTCAAGAACTCCTGTAACACTTCTGATTCAACACAATTACTAAAAACAAAGCTCCTCGGACTGTGCCGAGGAAGCTCTTTCACTCGGTTCATCTCCGTTTGATCCACTAAAGCCTAGCTCTTCGACCCACTCTCTTACAAATTCATTGCGAGGATACCTTTTACTCGTTGGGCCAGAGTCAATCTCTCCTGTAGGCCCAATCTGCAATTTGTGTCCTTACAATTGGCGCCGTCTGTGGGAAGAGCTTGTGTGATAGTGAGTACAACGGTTAAGCCCCCATCAGCAAGAATCCTTGGGTAAAGCCACTATGGTGGCCAATTACTATGTAAACAAGTCACTACATGAGGCCAAGGTCTATACTGCGAGGGGCTGATTACATGGGGCAAAGCTCTAGGGGCTTTTGACACCGAATACATGCCTCGAGAACCTTTATTCTAGAAATATGTTGATGGTGCCGCAAATCAAAGGGGCTCCGAGCAAATCAAAGGGGCTCCACGGCGGGATCAGTTCTATAAACAGAGCCTTAGCTACGTCGGGTCCCTGAGACCTCCTGCTAAGCAATTCCCTAGCTACGTCGAGTCCTTGACTCTATGCTAGGAAGAGCCTTAGCTACGTCAGGTCCCTCGGACCTCCTGCTAAGCAAAGCCTTGGTTACACCGGTCCCTCGGACCTCTGCCAAGCATTCCCTTAGCTACGCCGAGTCCTTGACTCTCTGCTAGGAAGAGCCTTAGCTACGTCAGGTCCCTCGGACCTCCTGCTAAGCAAAGCCTTGGTTACACCGGTCCCTCGGACCTCTGCCAAGCATTCCCTTAGCTACGCCGAGTCCTTGACTCTCTGCTAGGAAGAGCCTTAGCTACGTCAGGTCCCTCGGACCTCCTGCTAAGCAAAGCCTTGGTTACACCGGTCCCTCGGACCTCTGCCAAGCATTCCCTTAGCTACGCCGAGTCCTTGACTCTCTGCTAGGAAGAGCCTTAGCTACGTCAGGTCCCTCGGACCTCCTGCTAAGCAAAGCCTTGGTTACACCGGTCCCTCGGACCTCTGCCAAGCATTCCCTTAGCTACGCCGAGTCCTTGACTCTCTGCTAGGAAGAGCCTTAGCTACGTCAGGTCCCTCGGACCTCCTTCTAAGCAAAGCCTTGGTTACACCGGTCCCTCGGACCTCTGCCAAGCATTCCCTTAGCTACGCCGAGTCCTTGACTCTCTGCTAAGAAGAGCCTTAGCTAGGCCAGGTCCCTCGGACCTCCTGCTAAGCAAAGCCTTGGCTACACCGGTCCCTCGGACCTGCCAAGCATTTCCTTAGCTACGCGGAGTCCTTGACTCTCTGCTAAGAAGAGCCTTAGCTAGGCTAGGTCCCTCGGACCTCCTGCTAAGCAAAGCCTTGGCTACACCGGTCCCTGGGACCTCTGCCAAGCATTCCCTTAGCTACGCTGAGTCCTTGACTCTCTGCTAAGAAGAGCCTTAGCTAGGCCAGGTCCCTCGGACCTCCTGCTAAGCAAAGCCTTGGCTACATCGGTCCCTCGGACCTACCAAGCAATTCCCTTAGCTACGCTGAGTCCTCAGACTCTCTGCGAAGAAAAGCCTTGGCTACACCGGTCCCTCGGACCTCTGCCAAGCGTTCCTTTAGCTACATTGGGTCCCTCGGACCTACCAAGCAATTTCCTTAACTACGCCGAATCCTCGAACTCCCTGCTAAGAAGAGCCTTAGCTACGTCAGGTCCCTCGGACCTCCTGCTAAACAGAACCTTGGTCATGCCTAGTCCCTCGGACCACATACCTTGAGTAAATCAGCACTCCTCAAACGTACCCAACACCTCGGATCGCTGCAGACGGTCCAAGCCGAGCAGGTTCATAAGACTGAGCTTAGGGGCGCCTCCACGTGGATAAGTAGAGAAGCTTAAATGGGTTCTACCCCTAGAGAAATCAAAATCCCACCTCTCTCCTCGGATAGGAGGAAAGGCCGGAATTTTGAGGGGCTATTGTAGGGGGAAAATGCCCAATACTAGATAATGGGCCATGGGCCTGTCCGAGGAGGCCACTCGTCCGAGGACACCCAATTATGAAGGAAGTACCTGGCCTAACTCCCCTCTGACATACAAGCTACGCGAAGGAGAAAAGGACTTGTCTGAGGAGAACTTACTGCTCGGATCATCAAAGGAACAGCCGAGATGAGTGTGCCAGCACCGGTCCTGATATTCCGAGGAATCCCCTGACTTATATGGGCCGAAAGGGACAGGTGGCAACAATGAGATATTTCACATAAAGCTGCTGGTACCGCATTTATGTTGACAGGACCCTTGAACAGTGCTACCTCGGTTACCGCAACTCACAGAACATCAAAGAGGGTGAATGATGGGACAGGCACTCAAGTATAGGCTTGGATGATCAACAAATGGAAGACCCAGATCGTCTGAAAGGGACTATATAACGGGAAATTCCACCATAGAAGAAGGGGAGGGAGAACAATCTCAAGAACTCCTGTAACACTTCTGATTCAACACAATTACTAAAAACAAAGCTCCTCGGACTGTGCCGAGGAAGCTCTTTCACTCGGTTCATCTCCGTTTGATCCACTAAAGCCTAGCTCTTCGACCCACTCTCTTACAAATTCATTGCGAGGATACCTTTTACTCGTTGGGCCAGAGTCAATCTCTCCTGTAGGCCCAATCTGCAATTTGTGTCCTTACAATATATATATATATATATATATATTTAAATGTATTTATTATTATATATTTATATTTAAATAAGAGATGTTACGTTCACAACATTTTTACAAAATATCATAAGTGTTTAGTTGTTATTGGTTTAAATTTGAACTTAACACTAAGATTACTTTTTTGCCCCAACAATAACAACTGGTAATAACTTACCACTTAAGATTTGTTGTAAAAATATTTTGAAAATATTGTGAACATATCATTTGTCTTTATATATATATATATATATATTTTTTTTTTTTTTTATATGAGAGATGCTACATCCACAATATTTTCACAACAAATCATAGATGGTTAGTTGTTATTAATTCAAATTTGAACCTGACACTAAGATTATCTTTTTGCCCTAACAATAACAACCAGTAACAACTTGCCACTTAAAATTTGTTATAAAAATGTTGTTAATATATCATTTTTCTTTATATATATATATATATATATATATATATTTAAAAAAAAATTAAAACCCCCCACCTACCCCCACTCTCCCATATCTCTCCCTTATCTCCAGGTCAAGCCTCACTTTCTCTTTTGTTTTTTTTTTTCCTTTCTTTCTTTCTTTTTCTCCTTGTCTCTCCGCCTCTGCTTGGCTTCCTTTCTCTTTTGTTTTTTTTTTTTTTTTTCCTTTCTTTCTTTCTTTCTTTTTCTCCCTTGTCTCTCCGCCTCTGCTTAGCTTCCTTTCTCTTTTGTTTTTTTTTTTTTCCTTTCTTTCTTTCTTTTTCTCCCTTGTCTCTCCGCCTCTGCTTAGCTTCCTTTCTCTTTTTCTCCCTTGTCTCTTTTGTTTTTTTTTTTTTTTTTCTTTCTTTCTTTTTCTCCCTTGTCTCTCCACGCCAAGTCTCAGATTTCCTTTTGTTTTTTTTTTCCTTATCTCCACTCCTCCATCTTTCTTCTTTGATTTTTCTTTCACTCTTCTTTCACTTAATGTTTGTGGGTTTTGGATTTGCAGATAGTGTTGCAGCTTACTGATTTTGTTCAAATTTGTAGATAGTGTTTGATGCCATTGGTTGTATAGTTGCAGGTAAGCAAAATTTTTTTTTTTTTAAATTTATAATTTTTTTGGTCTATTTATTTTTTGATAATAGTTTTGCAGGTTGCTAGAAATTCAAAATCAATTTGATGATTTTTTTTTTTGCAGGTTGGTCTATGGTGGCTGAGTGTGTTGGGGTGGAGTTTCTATTTTTTTTTTTTTTTTTTTTTTAATTTTTGGATGTGAATGTTGTGTTTGATTTTGAATTTTTTTAGGTGGGTTTGTGTTTCATTTTGAATTCGTTGGGGGCGGCTAGTTATAATGTTTAAATTTTGATTTATTTATGTTTTTTGTTTTGTATCTTTTAATTTAATTAAAATTGTAATTTTAATTTAATTACCATCTTAATTCAATTAAAAAAAATTCACGGCAAAAAAAAAAAAAAAAAACTTTTGATTACCAAAAATTAATTTTTGGTAATCAAATTTTTTTTTGCTGGTTTTTTTGCTATAGTGGCGTTTGTAAGTCTATAGTGGCGTTTGTGAAACGCCACTATAGGTCTTCCCTATAGTGGCGTTTGCAAACGCCAAACGTCACTATAGCCTTTTTTTCAAAAATAAAAAAATTGGTCTATAGTGGTGTTTACAAACGCCACTACAGGGCATACCTATAGTGGCGTTTTTGAGAAACGCCACTATAGGCCTATAGTGGCGGTACAATAGTGGCGTTTGCAAACGCCACTATAGCAAACGCCACTATAGCTCAAATGGGCCTATAGTGGCGTTTTTAGTACCTATAGTGGCGTTTCACAAACGCCACTATAGGTCCAGTTTTTTGTAGTGGATATATGATTAGGCTGTGAAGCAATTAGAACTTCCATAGGGATTGTCAATTAGGCTTATACTCGATTGTATAAGCCATGTAGCTGTAGCAAAAAGGTTTCAACTCAAAATCATTTTGGAAAACTACTATGCAAAAGCATAGTTAAACCAAGTTCAGAGATGTTATGATGCCTGTATTCTGCTAGAGCTTTTTACTCAGGTATTTTAGGGCACGAAAATTGGTGCTCGATACCATGATCAAGCATATATATATATATATATATGTGCAAAAATTTTCAATAATATCCTCTATCAGATTATTATTTATAAAAAAAAAAAAATTTCCAAACTGGGTTGTAATGAATTTAAGAAAAATGAAAGAAGCATTGAAAAAAGAAATGATTTCTTCCTCAACGAAAACAACAAAGTGAAATGAGAGCATTCATTGATAAATATTACGTAGTTTTTGAAGTTATGAATAAAGGGAACAGTGGTAAGTCCCCACAAATCACAATGAATTCTTGCTAATTGTAATCACAGTTTCTATCCACTAACAAAAATGGCAACCTACAAAATTTAGCGGCGTAAGAGCTATCGCAATTTTTGCAAATGCTTTCATAATTTATAATCTTGTTAAAAATCAATTTACTCTCCTTCAGAAAATCCACTACTTTACAATTAAGGTGTCCACCAAGACGTTGATATCAAACTTCATTAACAATCCGCTGTCTGTTGAAGAAGAATAAATCACCATATTCATGTTGTGGGTTCAATTCATACTAGACACTTTCACTTTCTTTATTGACATTCCTTATCGGAATCTCTTTACTAGTCTTGCTACAATCTTGTTTCAAACAGTTTTTTTATTATATAATTTGCTAAAATGACATATTATAGTGGTAAATAACTACTTTGACTCTCGTGAACTTATTACTAACATCACTTTTATATTCACCATTCATAACTTATCACTTCAAGTTTTCAACAAATTGTGAAAAAAGTTATATTTGCTATGTAATTTTGAATTTTGAATCCGGGGTTATCTACTTTTGAAATATCCTTAATAAATAAATAAATGAACAGAAATTTTTTTTTTTTTCTTCTAATTCTAGATATGTTATGAGAGTCGCATCTATCTTGATCCATGGATATAACTGGTCCAGATGCAAGTCATCAAGGTTTCGTGTGAAATTAATGATCGGATAAATGTATCTATAATAAAGTTTCTTCATAATTTCGTTTTTTTGACTTTTTCCCCTTTTTTAGTCCATGTTAGAACCCTTCAATTCTTATGTTTTTTTATTGGGTCTGAGCTCCGAAGTGATATTTTAAACTTGAAGTTGACAAGAACAACAAGCCGTGTAGAGTGTTGCTTTCGCTTTTCACCTAGCAATTCTTTTTGTCATCGTCACAGTATGACGTGAAATTCTCAAAAAGTTCAATAATTTTAATGCAATAAAGTCTACGTCATCGAAAATCATTTGCGCGTAAACTATGAGATATATAATATGTACGAATTTGTCAACTTCAAGCAATCTTCCATGGTGCAGGGGCGGCTCTACAGCCAGCCCAGGGGGTTCAAATGAACCCCCTGGCTTTGCCCAAAAAAAAAAAAAAAAATTATATTTAAAATTTTTTAAATTTTTTTGTTTTGACCCTTAAATAAAATTTTGAACACCCTAACCCTACATTTTGTTTAAACCCAATTGAAATAAACTTCAAATATGATCATATTAATGTTATTTTCACAATATTTTTACAATAAAGATTAAGTAACAAGTTATAATTGACTTTTTATTTAAACTCATAACTGATATCATTTTTTTACATACCTTTAACAACTTGCTATTTAGATTTTATTACGTAAATGTTTTGTTCTCTTAAAATTGCTCATTTATTAAAAAATAAATAAACCTTCTCTCTGGATTCTGGCTTATTTTACAGTTGATGGTAGAATGAAATTGTTTTTTTCCTACACTTTGCTTTTTCATCAACAAAAAATTACACCAGTTGTACTACCAACTGATCAGTATTTACATCTATGATTCTTTTCTCATTCTCTATTTCTCCATTCTATATTTTTTTTCTATCTAATCAAGTAGTTTAATAAGTGTTCTACAGTTTTTCGAATCCAAAAAGTCTTTTAGTGCTTGCTCAAATTCCAAAAGAATGACCACATGTATGGTTAAAAATTCATACACTTTAAAAGCAAAATCTTATATAAATTACTATTTATTTTCCTTAATTTAACGTTTACTCTCAAACCTATTCTTAGGTGTGTTATTATTTTTCTTTATCATATATTTTTATTTAATTGATATTATATATGATTATAATAAGTTATTATTAATTTGACAAAAATTATGATTAGTTATTTATTTATATTTATTTATATGCATTTTATTGTTATTTTCTTATTGATCTTTAAACTATTAATAATGTTTTTAGACTATTTTACAATATAGCTGTATTGTATACTATTTGGAATTGCATTGTATACAATTGTATTGTATGTGATATATACAAAAAAAAAAAAAAAAGCACCCGTTAAGTTTGAATTTTTTATTAGTAAAGTATAGTTGCTTTTTGAGGGTAGAAAAAAGCAAAGTAACGTGGTACTTAGAGCATCCACACTAGATGTTGCAAATGTGCCAAATGTCAAATATTTGACACATTTGCCACACCAAACACCAAAATCAGTAGTTTATCAGATGTTGTATATCCTAAAAATTATGCAGCATGCTACAGTACCGTCACAAATATGTGACGGTACTGTAGCAATGTTGCATAATTTTTATTACTATTTTATTCTCTCTTCACTTTTTCTTTTCTCTTCTCTCTCACCGATTCAATCTCTCTCGTTCGTCTGTACTCTATTCCTCTCAATCTCTCTCTTTCGTCTGTACTCTGTTCCTCTCAATCTCTCTCTCGTACATCTGTTCCTCTCAATCTCTCTCACGGTCGCCGATCTCGCCCAGCCGTCATCTCTCGCTGCCGATCTCCAGTCACGGCCGATCTCGCCCAGCCGTCGTCTTTCGCCGCCGATCTAGATCTCGATCTCGCCGATCTCCAGTCACGGTCGATCTCGCCTAGCCGTCGTCTCTCTCCGCCGATTTCAATCTCGATATCGCCGATCTCCAGTCACGACCGATCTCGCCCAGCCGCCTCAATTCGCTCAGCCACGCTCGATCTCACCCTCTTCCCTCTCCTCTCTGTCTGCCTTTCGCCTCCCTCTGTCTGCCTTTCGCCTCCCTCTGGTTGTGGTTTTTTTTTTTTTTTTTTTTTTTTTTTTTTTTTTTGCTGCAATTTGGGTTGATTTGATATTGTAATTGTGGCTATTGTGGGGGTGATGGCCGGTTCAGTTGCTCGGTGGTTGTTGCTGTTGTTGATGATAAATAGGGAGGGAATAATATATTATTTTAATGTGTAGGAAATATTATTTTAATATATAGAATAGAATTATAAAACATATGATAAATGAGATGTTGTAAAATGACGTGGTAAAATAATAAAGTAGGCTTTTGATATGACAAAATGATATTTTTTTTACAACATCTGCTACGGATGCTCTTAGAGTGCCAATAAAGTATAAAAAATTGGGTGTTTTACAAGAGGACCAAAATACCCTTTTAAGTTCTTTCATCTTCCTTTCCTCAGCTGGTACTTCTCTCAGCCGGTACTTTTTGACTTCTTATTTTTTATTTTTTTCAGATCTACAAAAACCACCATCCAAATACCCAAATTTCAAACCTAAGCCAAATTGTCAAGTTTTTCACGTTCCAAATTGAACCCGTTCATCCAAGCAACACAGATACAACCAAAAACAAATGATGGAAAAGTAGAACCAATGGCAGAAAGAGAGAAAGGAGAGTGACAGCTATAGAGGTGGTGGTGGAGCTGGTGAGCACAGCTAACAAAAATGGTGGTGGAGCTCAAGGCTTTGGCCTTGGCTGATACGAGGGAGAGGATCGAGATAGCAGAGAGTGAGACGGATCTGGTGGTGGTGGATGGGTTACAGATTTGGCGGTTGCGGTGGTGTTGGTGAACTTCTTTTTTCCCTGGGATTGAAACGTTAGAGAGGGTGAGAGACCAAGAGAGAAGGAGTGAATAGGGAAGAAGAGAGAAGGCTTCAGACGTTAAAGACAGAGAGAAGGGTATTTTTGTAACAAACATAACTTTTCAAAAATGATTACCTTTCTTCAATAAATGTGTAATTTATATATATATATATATATATATATATATATATATATACATACTACTCAGCTAACAAATTTCTTCTAAAATTTTTGAGACTAGTGTATTGATGATGTAAGCAACGCTTTTGTGCTGTTTTTTGCATAAATTTCGGATCTTGTTCTTTCGCGTTATTTCATTTATGTGATACTTTTATATATAGAACAAGTTTGCATGTTCCTTTTCACCAAAAAAAAAAAAAAAATTTGCATGTTCCTCTTATGTTCCCTGAAAAAGACTGATCTTTGTATGAGTCCATCAATGATACAACATCACCGTTTGAAAAATTGCACTTAATTTATTAGAACTTTTTGAAGTATACATGATACTATCATTCACGAACACACTCCTAGGCACTCATACTAACACTCACTTTCTTGCTTAACACAAAAGGGTTCATCCAGCTCCGTGGTTAAGCCCACAATTTTGAAAATTCTAGCAAGCTAGGTTCTTCTTTATAGCGCAGCTTCTAGGTAACTCAAAATTGTGGTAGAGTTTTAAGTGAAAGTGATAGCAATCACCTATGTCATCAAGTTATGAAAAGATTCTAAAATGAGTAACCTGTGCATATAAACATTACAGTTTTGACTTACTATTTTAAAAGTCCATCACTATTTGCAAGTAAATTTTTTTCCTTTAAATGGCAATACTTTCTCAGAATTTCGAAGCTTGCCTGGTACGGTGAATCAACCGAAGCAACGCGAACTACATTGTGCAAGATAACGAGAAGAATCTAACAAGAAATTTGGTGCATATATGGAAGCCCTCAAAATGATGAGGATTAAGGTTAGGACTGGTTTTCTAAACACCTTCAATATCGAGAATATAGAGAGGTTTAGGACATTCCTGAGGAGGCATGGCTTTCTAAAAGACACGTGGCCTTCCCAACCTGAGCTTTCACGTCATGCCGTCGTGGTTGCACTACTGAGCTGTGTGCTTTTCTTCTTCTTCGACATTATGCGCACGCTTAACGATGACAGTAGCATTGTTTGGTGGTCTGTGCATGTCTGTTTGTTTGGATTCTTCTATTTCTTTCTGCAGCCTCGGATCAGATTCTTTTCCCAGCCATTGATAGGGAAACCAAGCTATTCCAATTTCTATAAGTGGTAAATATCATTAATCTTGTGATAATTTGTTCTTAATTAATCATGCATATATACATGTGTATATACGCGACAATGGTCTGCTGACTTCACCATATGCCCTTCTCTATGTATGTGCACAGGGAAAAATTATTTTTCCTATATTTGAAATTGATATATTATATGATATATTATACGAATCTAAAATTGAATGCAGTGTTATATACACATCACTTTGTATACGGTTAGATGCTGAAAATAAAATTTACTAGTAATTTTTGGAAATTTACTTTTGCAGGTATGTATCCTGGCTTTTAGTAGCAGCTGTGTATCATCTTCCTAGTTCTCAGTCAGTGGCAATGTCTATGAGAATGAATCTCTCTTTGTTTTTGACAACTTTTGCCTCCTCTATTATGTTTCTTCTCGCTTTCCACTATATTTATAATTGCCTCCAATATTTTATTTCATGTGAGGCTCGAAAGTGGCCAGACATTTGGACCATTCTCCAATTTTCTGCTTTAAGTCCTGAAGCTACTTTTGGTATCTCTACTATGTTCTCCTATCAAGTCATAGCTTTTTCCCTTTGCCATATAAACTCTAAATAATTTTTCATGCTTTGAAGGCTGTGAGAATAGCTTGCTGTGTTTTCCTGAGTTACTGTAGAGAGAGACCGCTTGAACAAGGATATTTGAAAGACAAAATCTGCTCATCTTGGCTTGCTCCGGTTGAGTCAGCGAGTGAGTATTACTATCAGCTTTTTTGTATGTTGGACAACTATGGGAGAATACACTATTTTTATTGCAAGGTACGTATGTATATTTTGGATACATACAGAGGAAACTGCCATTTTTATTTCCTCTATGTAAATATATTTTGGTTTTGCAGTTCTTTTATTCTTACTCTATCATATACAAATTCTTATCTGTTTTCTCAGCTACCTAGCAGTGAGTCACCTGACAGTTCATCGGACAAAATCTCACTCGTCTACTCGTATTGGGCCACATTTATAGGCCTTTACATTGCCAATTATGTAGCAGAGAGGTCATTAGGGTGAGTAATCACTACAAACAACATGACCTTTTTTGACCCTTCTTTTTCAAGGGTTACTAAAATTTGTCCAAATAAACACTAAAGTATGACTATTACTAGATTTATTAAAGACCTTCAAAATAATTAACATAACCCTTGAAAAATAACTAACACAACCCTTGAAATAAATATATAAAAAAATGGTTAGTTTTGTCACTAAAATGTAAATTCTCTTAAATTCACAATCCCTAATAAAAATACCCAAAAAAAATTTTCAACCCTTGAAAAAAATTTCAAAAAAAAAATTAAAAAAAAAAAATATTATAACCTGAAGCTAAAAAGCTAAATCTAATACCCAACTCTCAACTCTCAATCATGGTCTCTCTCAACTCTCAATCTCTTTCATAGCTCTCTCTCTGAGATCTCATTTTCCCCAAATACAAATCTAAGCTCGGCAATCATGGAAATCACATAGCATTCAAGCTCAAGTTCGTGATTTCTTCGTTTGTGTCTCTTTGTCTCTCTCAATCTAAGTTCGGTGTTCTCTTCGTGACTTTGTCTCTCTCAGTCATGGTGTGTTTTCTTCGTCTCTCAATTGCATTGATAAGAATTGGTATTGCCTAATCACAAACCCTAATTTCTTCTTTGAATTTTTGTGTTTCTTTTTTTTCTTCCACTTTCTCGTCGATTTTCACCGCATTTCTTTGGTTTTCCTTTCACACATTTCTCAGAAAATTCAAAAATTGAAGGTCTCCTCTCATCTCGACTCCGACACCACTGATTCCACTAGTTTGAATACATGTTCTACTCTCTCTTATGAAATGTTCATTGTTGATTGTTGATTGTTGATTTTGAAATTGGAAAATTCTCTGTACCTGTTGATTGTTGATTTGTAAGGTTGAATCTGTGCTCTATTCTAAAGTAATTATTTAATTTGCCTTCATTTTTTTTGATTTTTGGGAGATTTTGTTGTATTTGTTTATCTATTTGATTTTTTAGGAATTTCCCATGCTTTTGGATGATTACCTATAACTTCTGCTCCATTTTTTAATAACTTCTGCTCCACTTTATAGCAGTCTTTCAAATTGGATTACAAATATATGAATCTACAGCTTCCAGTTCAATATGATAACATCTATCCTTTTTTTTTTTTGCACTTATCACATTTGTTGGAGAAAGCATAACGCGGGGCCAAGTCAATTATGAAATTGGGAGGAAAAGGAATATCATATCCCTGAATTTTTTCCAGACTTTTTGGCTTTTTTAATTAAGGCAAGTCTTTGGAGTATACGAAAAATTGAAGCCAATGTTTTTGTCAGGACTTGTTTTGGTTTTGGACACGAAAACACACCTTAATTTATAAGGAATTATGATAATGATTGATGATGATGCAACTTTATCAACTATGGGAAGTTAGTGATTAATTGCAAATAAAGTTTCCATATTGTCCCCAAGATTAAGCAATGGGTTTTAATTATAAATTCTGCACCACAGCTGAAATAGAGTGAGGAAGCATTATGGTTAATTAATTGTAAACCAGGTGGCCTTAGTATAATTTTGCAAGAGTGTAATAGGGTGTAGATGTATTGTGGTTAATTGTAAGCTATGTATAAGAAAGAAATTTCTAGGTAGGACTATTCCAAACTTTGTTTAAATCCAGGAGATTTTGCTGTATTTGTTTATACGATTTAACATTTCACGAATTTCCTGCGTTTTTTGAAGCACTGCCTATAAGTACTTATAGGTAGTGCAACATTCAGTACCATAAAGTCTAGTTGGTGCTTAATCTTTCCTATAACTTAATAGGTAGTCAATGATCATATAATATTCCTAATGCTAAGCTTATTGGTAACTATAGCTAGTGCAAAGAGATATGAATTTAATGATGTTTTTTATCACTAAGTTATTGTGATAGAAACTTAATTGTGATGCTTCCACTTCTCCACTCATCAGTTATTGTTTGTGAAATATTGGCATGAGAGTAAGTCCAGCATGTTCATCTTTCTCTAAGTGTTATTGTTTTTAACACTTTTAATCTCCATTGTTAATGTCCTTGATATAATTAAAATCTCATGTTTTCCTCTTGGGTTGCCTTTTTTGTTTCCCTCTTCACTACATAATTTTCATAATCACATTGTCTCTACACATACTTTAATCAAAACATTTCATAAGCACATTGCCTTTTTTGCTTCCCTCTTCACCAACTTTATAATTTTCATAACTGCGTTGTGCCATTTTCTCCATATTTTGGTAGGTTTCTATAGCCCTCTCTCTCTCTCTCTCTCTCTTGCACAATGTTGCTTGAACTACTTCGTTGCAGCATTAAGTCTCCTTAGTTGGTAGCCCTCATCCTTTAGATTCTCCAATTACTTCTTTGGTCATTCTTTTAATACAAGTACTGCGTAAATAATGAAAAAAAAAAAAAAACTATCTTTGTCATCATCATCATCTGTGAATTTAAATATTTGGTTTGTTCAGCACTTTATGTATAACAATTTATAAGAATGATCACAAAACTGCACGAAATCTGTTCTTGAGATTTAGCTGGCCTACTTTGCAAAGCTTTCTTCTAGGGAAGTATGGTGCCATTGCTCTAGTTGTCCATTGAAGATTTGAAGGAACACAAGTGTCCCTAATATTAATGATATTTGATTTGCCATTTGGTTCCTCCTTTTTTGTTTTTTGTTTTTTTAATTACAAAAATTTCGAGGGATAGGAGCTCAGTCATGGATACTACTAACAATCTATATTCTAATAGCTTTCTTGCTTGTTGAAGTGTGTGAAGTCTTGAAGGACTTCTGGCCGAAAAGATAAGAACTTGTCTGACTTTCTTTCTTGACTGTTGGTTTGAAATCTATTTTCCCACAACGTTAGACTTTTATTGAATTTGTGAGCTATGTAGTTTACTTTTGAGTTTTGACCCTACTTTTCTTTGTATTTGCTCTTCATTCGATTGTGTGCAAACTGCAAAGAATCAATAATGAGATACTGAACTCTGCATGAATGCAGTATATAAATTCACACGTATGTATGTACGTGGCAAATTGTGGGTAGTATAGTACTGACAAATAATTTAATAATTGGATGGTATAGTAATGTTTCGCATTAAATTTTTCTGTCACAGCAATTTCAACCTTATTTTTGAGATGATAGTCAAATATACAGGATTTCGAAAGTTCTAATTATGCGGAATGATAAAATTTTTAATGTCATGTTCCTAGATGGTTAAATTTGGATTGATTGAATTGATATATTTTCAAGATTCATAAGGAATATAAGGAGAGAAGGGTTGCAGGTTTAGGTCTGATGTGATATTGATGGTTGTGATAGTGATGTAAGGAAGAGAGGGGTTGCAAATTTAGGAATACATAATAAAAAGAATGGGAGGGTCAGAGGATCTGATGTGGTGTTCGTGAAAGTCGAAGTGTTTCGCTAATTCAATTCAATTGGGTAGAATATTGAAAACTACGAAGAGAAGCTTTTGAGGGGAGTGACAAGGTGAGAGGTCTTTTTTTTTTTTTTTTTTTTTTTTTTTTTTTTTTTATAAGAAAATAAACATAAATAAATAACTAAAAAATATTAGTGCTAAATTTCTCAATTATAAATTGTTAGCTAGTCTAACATGGATGTTTGGACTCCTTGAAGTAGTCCATTTATCAAATTTTAAGATCTTGCTTCTCTAAAGCCCCATCAAGCCACCCCCATGGCTTCATACTCTCTCTCTCTCTCTCTCTCTCTCTCTCTCTCTCTCATCTTAGAAATTTTCCGCAAAAAAAAAAAAAAAAAAAAAATCATTGCAAAGTGATGAGTTTCAATACCAATCTGGTATTTATTTACCCACTGAAACATAGAACATTTTTTAGTGTTGCCTAAATGGTTCGATATTCAAGATTTTGGAGGAATTTTTGTACCAAATCCTGTAACGGTACAGTTGTTTGAACTAAAAAATTAATTCCAGTCTTTTAGCGTTTCTTGCAGGTTATTCGAGATAAACAGTAGGCAACTGATTCTAGCACTAAATGATTATTTGACTTCGTAGATAAGGGTTTGGGGACCGTAAATGCCTAAACTAAATAGTACTTAATATGCACTAGTTAACAATTAGAGAGAATGAGAAATCTTAAGAGCCTGACAGATTGCATCCAACTGAAAAACATGATTCAAATCCAAAGTTCATACGCACAAGGAAGCATAAACTTACAATAATAAGACAATGATGGTCTTTGTACAAGCCTAATGATCTAAGAGACTAAATCTAAGAGCCTAATCAAATGATCTCTTGATGTGCGCTATTTGTATGTGGTATGGCTGTTGTTCAGTTGAAGAAAGAGGTCCATATTTTTAAACTTCATTCTAAATTATGCACACTAGCATGCATTAAAATTTTCCTCCTCTAGATTTCCTTCATTATATTCCTTTTTTTTGGGTTGATTTTCTCACTGCTAGTTTGATATTTTAGTTTCTATAAGTTCAAGAATCTGAATCCCTTTTCCTCCATTAACTACTTTGTTGTGATTTATACTTGCAATGTTTATAGTATACATGGGAAGCCCCCAAAAATAATTTTAAAGGAATGAATTGAATGTTGCATCAATGATTCCCATTAGCAAAGACATACGAGCAGAAAAAAAGAAAGAAGGGGAGATGGGGTGGGTTTTTTACAAAGTGGGTCTATTTAAGTGTTTGCCTGAGTAGCACGCTTTTGACTCAATGCTTGTGTCTGTATTTGCTAGTGCTCCAATTACTTTTGCTGGCTTAACTGTGTAAAAAAAATTGAGTGAGGCAGGGCGGGGTGGGTGCCTGCTAGGACAGGGCAGGAGGGAAAAAAAAAAAAAACAAAACCTTCCTTGAAGCAGGAGTGGGGCAGGGGCAGGGGCAGGGGCAGGGAATAGGAAACCAGCCCTGTTATCATCCCTCATTGCTTGTTACATTTCAAACTTTTGTAATTGCAAACAAAGGAATGGTTTCTTTTTGTTCCTTTCTCTCCATTTTTGTCTATCTTTTCCCTCTTTATTGTGATGGATGAATGAATATATTAAGGTTGATGGTCAAATCTGGTGGATAGAAATTGCGTAAATCTCACCCACAGTGGGTTGATCCTTAGAACTCCATGTTTCCAAGGAGAAGTACCACTACTTTGCTACCAGACCATTGTTATTGGAGGAACTGTAATGAGTTCATCTATTCTTTATTTTGAGTTCATCTATTCTTTATTTTGAGTTCATCTATTCTTCTTGTGTTTTTAATGTCTTTATTATATGCTTTATTTGATAAATACCACTCTGATGTGCAGAAAACTGCCAGAAGTGGTCTTCATATTCTCCTTGGAGGCATCTGTGCTCTAACAGTTGTGGTTTTCTTTCGCTTTGTAAGTATTTTCCTTAATAGCATATATTGATATCTGCACATGGGATATACTGTATTATATGTTGTCATTAAATTCCACAACCTTTGGAACCTGTAGCTCCACGCATTCCTATCTCTTTATCTTCATTTTCTTGAGGCCCATACATTATAACCCCATCATTAAATTTAGGTAACACAGACTTAAATACTAGAGTCACCTTATAAAGATATAGCTTGGACTTTGTAGCTAGGCAAGTCAACAATTCACAGTTAGCTCAATTATAAATAGCACTACATGACAAGTCTACAATAATTTGCTTACAGCTTTCAGTAATTCGATTGTACAAGTTTTGTAAATCTCTTTGAAGGTTTATATTATGGTAATTGTGCTTGTGAGTGATTCTCAACCAATCTGGCATTGTTATGTAAGCAACGTGGATTTGTGTTTGTACACCTGTTTCAATTTTTCTTTTATCCTTATTTTTCTTTTTTGGTAAATTCACGTTCAAAACTATATGTACTACTGTACTAGAGAGATGAGAACATTCAATTCATAGAACGTGGTTGAGAAAAAATGTTAGAAATATCATGACTCGAGTCCACCATATAACTGAATAAAAAAAGTCCATTATATTTTTTAGTTAAGACAAAATTTAGATACAGTACTTTAGGTGCTGTTCCAAAATTATTTCATCTATTGTATTATGTAATGTCTCAAACTCTACATTGAAATATTCTTTTATGCAGGCTTTTCCACTGGATTTAGTACTCTTTTTCGGTTGAGGACAATTTAAGGTGGTCCCTCGTTGAAGATTTAAAAAAAAAAAAAAATTTAAACCAACTTTAGATGGAACGGAATTGGGTAAAGCTCAGGAATAGAGCTCTTCCTGAGTATAGACAAGGAATTAAAGACTTCCTTGATTTTGCATTTGAGCATACAACAATGGGGGATAAAATTTATTGTCCATGTAAGAAATGCAATAACTACTTTGCAAAGACCAGAGATGATGTTGAGGCTGATTTGCTTACTATTGGTATTCTCCCAAGTTATACTCATTGGTTTAGACATGGTGAGGAGAGACATTTTCAAACATGTGATAGTTTGGATAGTGATGATGAGTCAGACGGAGATGGCTTGAGTGAGATGGTAGAAGATTATTGTGCAGCCTTTAATGCAGCCAGTTGTGTAGCTGGAGATTTGAGTGGCGACGGTACTTTTGAAGAGCCTAATGATGATGCAGCTAACTTTTTTCTGAAACTAGGAGATAATGAGTAGAAACTTTTTCAAGATTGCAAGTATACAAAACTGTCTTTCATTGTGAAGTTACTTCATATTAAATGCCTTAGTGGTTGGACAAACAAATCATTTACTCTATTGCTTCAATTGTTGAATGATGCGCTTTCTAAAGTTATTGTAGAGTTGCCAGATTCATTATATGAGGCAAAGAAGATGATTCGGGATTTGGGTCTTGATTATGTGAAGATAGATGCTTGTGAAAATAATTGTATGTTGTATTGGAAGGAAAATTCTAACAGAAGTGAGTGTCAAGTTTGTGGCGTCTCAAGATGGAAATCAAGTGAAGGGAGAGTAAGTGGTAAAAAAGTCCCTTACAAGGTATTGTGTTATTTCCCAATAACACTAGGGCTCAAGAGGTTTTTCTTGTCAAAAAAGATAGCTTCCTACATGACTTGGCATCATGATAAGCGTGTTGATGATGGTCTATTAAGACATCCAGCTGATTCTAAGGCCTGGAAAAATTTTGATGAGATACACGAGTCATTTTCTTCTGAGAAGCGCAATGTTAGGTTGGGTTTAGCAAGTGATGGGTTTAATCCATATGGAAACATGAGCACCAGTCATAGCACATGGCCTGTTGTCCTTGTTCCGTATAATTTACCACCGCGGATGTGTATGAAGCAATCTTATTTTACGCTAGCCTTGCTCATTCCATGACTGAAAGGTCCGGGAATCAAAATTGATATTTATTTGCAACCATTAATTGATGAGCTAAACAAATTATGGGAAGTTGGTGTTACTACTTTTGACTCCTCTAGAAATCAAAATTTCAATATGCATGCAGCAGTTTTATGGACAATTAATGACTTCCCAGCTTATAGGAATCTTTCTGGTTGGAATACAATGGGTGCTTTGGCATGTCCTTCTTGTCATAATGAAACAAGTTCTTCTTATTTACAAAATGGAAGAAAGTTTTGTTTCATGGGCATTGACACTTCTTGCCAATCAAGCATAGATGGAGATTGGAATCTAAGAAATTTGATGGTAAGAAAGAGATTGGTTTATCCCCTAAACAACTATCTGGAGATGATGTGCTTTGTCAATTATGTGATCTTGAATTCTTGATATTTAGGAACAGTGCGAAGAAGAGAAAAGATGATGAGTTAAATGAAAAAGATAATTGGTTGAAGAAGAGTATATTTTTCAAATTACCATATTGGAGAACCTTATTATTGAGAAATAATTTAGATGTTATGCACATTGAGAAGAATGTGTGTGATAGTATAATCGGGACATTGATGAGTACTAAAAAAAAAAACAAAAGATAAACTTGAATTCTCGTCTTGATCTAAAAGCCGTGGGCATTAGGAAGGAACTCTATCCAATACCATGTGGGGAATATTTAAAGCTGCCATGGGCATTAGGAAGGAACTCCATCCAATACCATGTGGGGAATATTTAAAGCTGCCATCTGCATGTTATACTTTATCTGTCGACGAGCAAAGAGATTTTTGTGGATTCTTAAAGGAGTTAAAGTTTCCTGATGGTTATTCCTCAAACATTGCTAGATATGTGAATCTAAAAGATCGGAAGATATTTGGACTTAAGAGCCATGATTGCCATATCTTATTAGAGACCTTACTTCCTTTAGCAATTGAAGGATTGCTGCCAGAAGAAGTGTCTGCAAAAGTGTCTAAACCACTAATTGTGCTAAGTAATTTTTTTAAAGCACTATGCTCAAAGGTGCTAAGTGTGGATGACTTGGAGAAAATGGAATCTCAAATTACAATAGCACTTTATCAGTTGGAAATGATATTCCCTCCATCATTTTTTGATGTTATGATGCATTTACCTGTTCACCTAGCTACTGAGGCTATGATTGCTGGACCTATCCAATATAGATGGATGTACCCGATAGAAAGATACTTGCAAACACTAAAGAATTATGTTCGTAATCCTGCCTGTTCAGAGGGTTCTATTGCAGAAGGGTATTTGATAGATGAATGCTTGACATTTTGCTCAAGATACTTTCATGGTATTGAGACTCGATTTAATCGAGTTGAACGAAATTGGGATGGAGATCATTTACAGCCATACAAAGGATTGCCCATTTTTTCTCCAATTGGTCGTGCTTTAGGTAGGGGATATGTCTCACGTCAACTTAGTCAAGAAGAGTGGATGCAAGCACATTTATATGTCTTGAAAAACTGCGATGAAGTGCTTCCATATATTGAGTAAGTTGAAATGTAGTTAATATTAATTTTTTGTAGAGTTAGCTTTCTTCTTAAACTTTTAAGTTGTTTACAATGTAATTGCATCTTGTGTTATATAGAGAGCACAAGTACTTGATTCAACAAGCAAGTGTTAAGAATGTAGAGAATCGACATAAAAAACAGTTTTGAGAGTGGTTTGAAAGTCACGTAAGTTCTATCTATATGAAAATTATTATAATTGTTCTATATGCTTAATTTGAGTCAATTATAATGATGTATTGATTTTGAACTTGTTTTGAATAGATCACTCAATTATATGATGAAAGGAAAGTGAGCAAGCAACTCTTAGATTTGGCTCGTGGACCATTAGAAGAAGCTGTATGTTATAATGGGTACATTGTCAATGGTTTTAGATTTCGAAAAAATGAAGTTGATTGTAACAGAAGAACTCAAAGTTGTGGAGTCTTGGTAAAAGGAGATGTAAGTACGGGCAATCGTGATTATTATGGTGTTTTAATTAATATCATTGAGTTACACTACATGGGAGGCAATAAGATTGCAATGTTTAAATGTGAATGGAGGGATATTGACCATTGTGGTAGAGGAATTATGGTTGACCAGTATGGCCGAACTCTTGTGAATGTAACACGTTCATTAAAGAGTAATGAACCTTTTGTGTTAGCATGTCAAGCAGAGCAAGTATTTTATGTGAAAAGCATAAGGAATCCTCAGTGGCATTTTGTTATAAAAACAGAACTTCGAAATTATTACAATATGCCATCTCCAAAGGAGGAAAATGATGATGAAGAAGAAGATGATGATCAAGAGCCATACCAACAGAATGATTCACATGGTCATCAAATGGGTTTCACAAGTATTGATGATCAAGATGATGCTATTATTTCATTAGATAGGGTTGACATACCTAGCAGACTTGTGGATATGGATGATGTTGATATGAATTAATGAGAATAAACGTTTCAAAATGAATGTAATTTATTTACTTCAAAGTTATGTTATTTACTTATCTAAATAGTTATATGTTCATTTGTTTTATATTGTGTATTTATGTGTATGTTTCATTTTGTCAGTTCGTTTAGACCCCTGTAAACTAGATTGTTTAACCTAATTAATTAACCAAGTGAATACTTAGGTTTATTATTCAGATCTAGGTTAAAACAAAACAATCATATCAAGTAAAGCAGCGGAAAATAAAGAACACAAAGATCTGATGACCCAGGAAAACCAAACCGGTAAAAAACCTGGGGAGGATTTAACCTAGCTATCCTCAAGGAAAACTGAATCCACTATGAAAGAATTGAATTTTACACAATAAGACTTAGACCACTAACATCTTATTGCTACCCAAGTGTAGGAAACTTACTACCACGACCCCATGATAGCTCCGAGATCCACGGACTCCTTCTTTCCTTGAATTCTTTAGCAAATCACAAGCGCACCTGCTTGTATATCTTTATGCTCTTTTGATTCTGCAACTGTATTGATTTACACAACTCTTGACATGAATCTCAAGTTTGTAAACCCTAAGTGTATGTGAAGGTAAACACCTCTAGATCTCACAATGAGATTCACAAACACCGTATTCAGAACTCCAAAAACGTGGCTAGGGTTTTCCCTTTTATACTTAGGGCAAAACATAAAACCCTATACATTAAATGGGCTTGGGCTGAGTTGGAATTTTCTGCAGAAAAACGATCTGCCCGATTTTCGATCGATCGAGCCTAATTTTCGATCGATCAAGTCAGGCAGAAAGTTAACAGTTACTTCTGCAGTAAACTCAATTTCAACTTTACATAAACGCCATACTTTGAGCAAGTCTAACACAAGGCTAAACATTATTTTGATCATGGTTTGCCAACATTACAAATTGAAGTTCTAATACATTAGTTCCTAATTCTTAGAACCTAACAAACTCCCCCTTTGGCAATCCGTGACAAAACACAGACTTAACAAAAAGCTCAAAGTTTACAAAATAACACAGCCCATTACAAAATAAAAGCCACTTAAACAATTCAACCTAACTACTATCTAACAGTTGCACAATAGACAGCAGCACGACTGAATCAACCTGTATATTCCTGTAACACTTAACAAACACATCAACGCATGTGTGGAAAGAAAGACATATAAACAAAAATATGAAACTGAATATAAAAACACAAATAAATTCTAACTCTCCCCCTAAGTTAGATACAACAAAAAGTTTTTATATTCTCCCCTTTTCAAAAACAATTTTCTCCCCCTAAACAAGACAATCAGGATTCCCACATTTCATCTATTTCTCCCCCTTTTTTGTCACGTATTGACAAAAACAACTCAAACAAAGAGTAAAGTGACAATAAACATGAGAAAAAAAGAGAACTAAGGGAACATAAAACAGTTTAGCTCTATAGAAAATAGAGAGAACTCCCCCTATGAAGAACAACAACTCCCTCTAACAACAACAAAGGCAAAAAAAAAAATTTTCTCCTCCTATAAAAATAGGAAAAACAAAACAAGTTTTGGGAAAAATTTAGGAGGTGGTGATAAATAAAAACACACAAACCTAAAAAAAATTAAGTTGAGGATACACATAAAAAAAAAAATTCTCTCTTTCAATAAATGCAAACTTGACACTGTGTGACCTATAAACAGTTGCATAAGTAGAGAAAATATTTGCACATTGATTATCCATCATATCTCTGAAGAAAAATATTTTCTGTAGTTCACACATCAAGAAAAATAGCATATACTAAAATGTACAAAGGATTCAAAAATTAATCAATCAATCAATTTTTTAAATCAAGTTGAGTACCCAATTTAGCAAAGTCTACGCATGTTATGTGTGAAAAAAATGAGAGATATGATTGCAAAACTGCAAGATGGACACAAAAAAAACAATACAACTCATGTGAATCTTAACCATAAATGATGCATGAAAAAATTTGGTCAAAAACTCTAAAAACTGAAAATTTTTCAGTTTCGATCAATCGAGCATTGATCGAATACCAATCGAGTCAGACAGAATCAAATCAAAATTTTTAATCGCAATTTCGATCGGTCAAGAAACAGCTTCGATCGGTCGAAATTCTGGAAAACTCAAATTTTTGAAAAACAGAGCAATTTTATGCAGTAACTCCTCAAAGCACAGTGATTCATGAATGAATTGCATGAGTATGAGACTGAAAATTTTTCAAAAACACTTGAATTCAACCCAGATCTTTCAAAAACAAGTTTTTCAACCAATGTGTCCTCAAAACTCAACCATTAAAGCAAATTTTGCATTAAAATCAAGGAACACATAATCTTGGATGGCTATAACAAAATCACACACAATAACATGTACAAAGTTTAGCAAAGAGTAACTTTGTGTAGTGTGTGCAACTAGCAAAAGCTTGAGAAACATGTGAGGTGATATGTGAATAGTAATCAATCACAAAGTCTACAAAATTCATCACATAAATTTGAAAGAGACTATCACCTAAAGAGTTACATCATATAACTCTCACATCTCCTAGAATAAAAGCTTGCAATCATATAAGTTTCTTGATTTGCCTCATAATATACACACCAATTTTAATTGATTAGAAACTTATTATAGCCCAATAATGTACACACCAATTTTAACAATTTAATCCGAGGCTACACCTTATGTTCTTTTTGTGCATGTGCTACACTTTCTCGAGCACAAAATCTTATGATATGCACTAAGGTGTTCATGATTGGCTAGTAAACAGTGGTGAGATAAATGTGGCCAACCTTGATTATAAATCCAAGATATATAATACAAAAACACAAAAATATTTTTGGTTTAAAAAAAATTTTATGACCAAAAACAAAATGTACACATTATTCTAAATGAACAAAAATGCAAATGCAAATGCAATGCATGACAGTGCTTAACTAAGCTATAGAGGGTACACAAACAAGAAATATCAATTTCTTAATTAACCCTTGAGTACATGTACAAACTAGTACATACTCAAAAAAAATCAAAAAACAGCTTAGCACTTATAGAACGCATGCTATTTAAGTTTCTCCACAATGTCAAGCATGTTCTAAATCAAGAGAGAGATATCATAATCCATGTAATCCTCAAGAAAAATTAAAACTAGACACAAAATAAAATATTTTTGTCTTTTTGAAAATTTTCAATATTTTTGGATTTTTTTTTTAATAAAAAAAACAACCTAAAAAACAAAAGAACCAAAAACAAAAACAAAACATGTCTACAAATAATTGAAAGAATTAAAACAGGGACAAATCAGAACACTCACCTTAAAGAATCTTTTCTCACCCATATAACACGAGTCTTCGGCTTTGTAGGTGAAAATTCATGTGAAGCAGAGTGTATTTGAGGGATTACACCAATCTTCTGAGAAAGACTGAAATCCTGCAAATTCCTTTCACAAGCCAACAAGCTTAAATTTTTCAAAAGCATATGAAACAATTTATTTGGACTCATGGCAGGAAAAATATCATCATATGTCCTAGATTGAAATACAGAATTTTTAAATTTCAATTTATGACAATTAGGACGAATGTAACTAGAGACACCACAAAAGTGACAAACAGGAACAAATTTAGGAACATCAGTATTCCTAACAGCAAATCTAATCTCAGATTTTGGTTTTCGCCTCAACAAAGAACAATTTGGTCTAATATGACCAACAACACCACAAAGGTGACAAGTAGGCACAAAAACAGATTTCTTTTGCACACTAGCAGTAGGTTTAGACATAGGTTTAGAAACTTCAGCGTCTACATCAGAACTTTTACCTTTGTCTAACCTAGCAAAATAAGCCTTTTCTTTATTATTCCTTTTGAAAGGAGGGATATAAACATTTTCAGCTTTAGGCTTAAGAGAAACAGAAACACTTCTGTTATCATCAGCAGGCTTGGTACTAGTCAGATTTTCAATTTTAGCTTTAGATTCAACTAACTCTTGTTCCAAGCTTTTCATCTTCTCATCTTTAGAGGAAATTTGATTTCTCAAAAATTCATTCTTTTTATTAGATTCATCTAATCTAACAATCAATTCCTCTTTTTCAAGATTAGCCAATTTTAACTCTTCCTTGAATTTCTTAGCAATTCTTATAGTTTTTAATAATTCCTTACGAAGAGTTTCACAGGCATCAAAAAGATCAACAGAAACAACAGTGTCCTTATTCAAATCATCACAATCAAAAACAGTAAGACACTTAAAATTATCCATGATAACAGGGATCAAGGATCAACTCTTAGATCAAAGGATCTACAACAGAAGAGCTACCCGCTCTGATACCACTTGTCAGTTTATTTAGACCCCTGTAAACTAGATTGTTTAACCTAATTAATTAACCAAGTGAATACTTAGGTTTATTATTCAGATCTAGGTTAAAACAAAACAATCATATCAAGTAAAGTAGCGGAAAATAAAGAACACAAAGATCTGATGACCTAGGAAAACCAAACTGGTAAAAAACCTGGGGCGGATTTAACCTAGCTATCCTCAAGGTAAACTGAATCCACTATGAAAGAATTGAAGTTTATACAATAAGACTTAGACCACTAACATCCTATTGTTACCCAAGTGTAGGAAACTTACTACCACGACCCCATGATAGCTCCGAGATCCACAGACTCCTTTCCTTGAATTCTTTAGCAAATCACAAGCGCACTTGCTTGTATATCTTTATGATCTTTTGATTCTGCAACTGTATTGATTTACACAACTCTTGACATGAATCTCAAGTTTGTAAACCCTAAGTGTATGTGAAGGTAAACACCTATAGATCTCACAATGAGATTCACAAACACCGCATTCAGAACTCCAAAAACGTGGCTAGGGATTTCCCTTTTATACTTAGGGCAAAACATAAAACCCTATACATTAAATGGGCTTGGGATGAGTTGGAATTTTCTGCAGAAAAACGATCTGCCCGATTTTCGATCGATCGAGCCTAATTTTCGATCGATCGAGTCAGGCAGAAAGTTAACAGTTACTTCTGCAGTAAACTCGATTCCAACTTTATATAAACGCCATACTTTGAGCAAGTCTAACACAAGACTAAACATTGTTTTGATCATGGTTTGCCAACATTACAAATTGAAGTTCTAATACATTAGTTCCTAATTCTTAGAACCTAACACATTTATATAGAAATATGCGTGTATTGACTAAACTAATTAAATATGCATATGATGAATAGTGCTAACATATATTGGATTGATCAAAGCAAAAGATTCTATTAATGGCAAACAGAGGTAGCAAAGGAGGAGTTGGCATAAGTGGTGCTAATGGAAGTAGAAATGATTTGGCTCATTAAGGTAAGTTTTAAATTATGCTTTCTAGTTTTTTAATACTGTATTGAAGATACTATTCTAGTAAGTTGAGGTGATCTTTACTTTTATTTTTCTGCCCATAGGGAAGAAGAAAGGGCGAGGGCCTACTCGGAATCTTAAATTGGCCAAAGAGTTCAAGGGAGGGGAAAGATATGAGATTGGTTGGTTGAATGGAAGACCTATAGGGCCTCATGCTTGTGATTTAATAAATGAATGTACAAAACTTGTTAGGACACAACAAAATGTACCTCTAAAGTTCACAGATTGGAAAAAAGTACCCTATATCAACAAAAAGAAGCTTTTTGATAAAGTATTGGTAGGCAGTATAATAAAATCTAGTAGCAGCTTCTATTATTTTTTTTATTATATTCTTATTTGTGTATTTATGTTTCATTTTATTGTAGGAGTATTTCAAAGTTGAGGGTCGAGATCAAGAGGTTTGATGACAAATGGGTAGTTCTTACTCAAATTATCATGACTCCCTAAAAAAAAAGTGGTTTAAGCCATATGGTGAAGCAACAGAAGAGGCATGAGTAAATGTCCCACCCGGACTAGAGAAGGATGACTGGAATTGTCTCGTGGATTTGTGGAGCAAGCAAGATTATATGGTACCATTACAAAGAATTTATTATCAAATTTATTCTTAACTATTGTCTTGTGGATTTGTTGGTTTATGGGATTGACTTATCATTCTTAAATGTAGGACATGTGTTTGAAAAATAAGGAAAATCGGGACAAAAACAATATTATCCACACTTCTGGTTCAAAAAGCTTCCAACAACGTAGTGCGGAAGAGGTATATGCTAATGACTACAATATCACTGTGTTCTATTTTGGTGTGTGTAAACTTATGTTAACCATAAAAAACCTAAGACATGGAAATACAAATTCTTAGATTGTTTCATGGCAATGCTTGCAGGCATCCAGATTCTAGTGAGCCATGTGAAATGAAACTCATGATTCTTGGGAATTGTAAAATATTTGATGAATAAAATGAAATAGTAGCTTCCTGTAGGTACCCTTTATGACTGGATGGCTGCCTTAGGTGGCCATTCCTTTTCTAATTAGCCCGAATTTTTGGACTTATTTACTCTTCGTTGAAATTTTAACCACCTCTCTATGTACAATGGCTGTGTTGTTTTTTTGTTTGAATAAAATGTTTCATGTACTTATAAAAAAAAGTAGCTTCTTGTAGGAAGATTTTACAATCTTTTCTTTGTCCTTGCATTGTAAAAAGCTTATTAAATCTCTACAAAATATCTTGTTGTCTTGACTTGGATCATAGATTATGATAGATGCTTGGAGTGCATCAAGTTGATGCATCTTGTTCTACCTCCATGAAATTACCTATATTTGGAAAAAAAAAAAAAAAAAACTCCTATGAAGGACCTATTCCCTGATCTGTTTGAAGGTATGGTGTGGAAACCTTCCTTTGAAGGACCTATTCCCTGATCTGTTTGAAGTTGTTTCCTTTTTTGATAAGAATTTTGAAGTTGTCTCCTTTGCATCCAAATTGTCTAGTACTTGAACTTGTGGTCCTTGTTTTCTCTCCATTTAATTTGGCTTGGGCAGAATTTAAGGGGCTGTGAAGTGAGTTAAAGTTTTTTTAAATTGTTATGATTTCAAGGTTGGAATAACTTGAAAGTTATTTAGATAAGTCTTCATTTGTTTAATGTTTGGATAAAGGTTACTTGTTTTAGACATGAACATTTTTTTCATAATACTT
The DNA here is from genome assembly GCA_033629205.1 of Lithocarpus polystachyus. NCBI lineage: Eukaryota > Viridiplantae > Streptophyta > Magnoliopsida > Fagales > Fagaceae > Lithocarpus > Lithocarpus polystachyus. Next base: position 6,080,585 of record CM066163.1, on the reverse strand, counting down.
AATTACTATATGCTTTCTATTTGTTTTGTCAAATGGTAGAAAGAGAAGACAGGTCATAGCCCTAGTAGAATTGAATTATTTAACATCACCTATGTGCAAGCTAATGGCCAAGCAGTAAATGAACCAACACAAGATGCATTGGTATGAAATCTTCTAATTATATTAATATAGATAGTATATTTTTATGTGGTTTTGTTGCGAGTTACTTTTCTTTTTAGGTGGCATTGAGGAATCTTACTACTCAAGTGAATGAGGGGGCATTGCAAATATCTCAAGATCAAATGTTTGTGGAGGTGTTTGGACCTGAGCGTCATGGACGAGTTTGTGGCTATGGGGCTGGAGTCACTCCTACCAAGTTATGGGGTTCCTCCTCATCTAGAATGTATGATCTTGAGAAGCGACTCCAAGAATCTGAACAAAAACGCTTAGAAGCTGAACAAAAACGCTTAGAAGCTGAACACATACGAATAGAGGCTGATGTAGAGTTGAAAGAAGAAGTAAAGCACCTCAAAAGCATGCTCGAACAACAAGCTATTGAAATGGTTGAACAAAGAAGATATTTTGAGGAACAACAAGCTAGTCAAATGGCAGAACAAAGAGCACATTATGACAATATGATGATGCAAATGTTGAATTTTGTCACATCGCAATCAGCCCAATCTAGTAGTGATCACTAAGGTATGAAGATCAACTCAAGCAAAATTATATAGAGATGCTCCTCTGTAGAAAATAGATATATAAATAGTAAATAAATGTCCTATGGAGTTGGGTATTAGATATTATTTTATTATGAATCTTTAATCTTCTCCATGATTTGTTATATGAGTTGATTAACAGTATCAATATTCAGATTAGACCACTAAGTGAATATCCAAAGTAAGCATTTGTTAGTTAAGCTCACGAGCAAGACAGAGCTTTATGGGTTGGTTCTTATAAATCTGATTGTGCTGGAATTTGAAATGAAATTAGGAGCAGAGGTAGTAATATGAAATGGTGGCATTTAGTGTGGTTTAACTTGGCCATTCCCAAACATTCATTTGTTGGTTGGATAGTTATTCTTAGTAAGCTTACAACAAAAGCTAGAATCTTGCAACGGGGTCTTCCAAGTTCCAGTGGATAGTTTGTGTTTTTTGCAGTTCTAGTATTGAGTTCAGGGACCATTTATTTTTTGGTTCTTCTTTTACCAAGAGGGTCTGGGAAATTACAATTAACTTGTTTCTAGTAGTGATCACTTATGTATTGTTTGATATGCAGATTGTCGCTTTGCAGTGTGGTGGTAAGTGTTCTTATCTTGATGCATTTTTTTGCTTTGTCTATGTTTTACTGGTCATTGTTATGGTGTGTATATATAGAGAGAGATGATTTTCTTTTTACCTTTTTCAATCTTGCTGAGGGATATTATATTTTGCCCTTCACTTACTGTTTATTTGTGTGTGTGTGTGTGTGTGTGTGTGTTTTATTTTTATTTTTTATTCTCCTTGTTCACATAAGTGAAGGCTAAATGAAGCCTTGTAATTCTTTTGAAGGTGTGAAGGAGTTTGACGCTAGATGGATTGGTTGGGTGGGTGTAAATGTACCTGATGATGTTGGACAAAGAGCACTTGCTAAAACTTTAGCTGAAAAGGTTCGAAAATCTTGATTAGAACTTGAAGTTGCCATAAAACAAAAAATCTGAAACAAATGTCATCTATAATCCTGAATCACATCATTGGTTTCAGATGTCTAAGTTTTGCTCCCCCCCACCCCAATACATAAGCAAATAATGTAGAGTGCTCTCTCCTCCTAACATTTCTTTATTTACTGCAGAGGTGCATCCTTGTATTTCTCGATGAAGAGATTGTTCATCAATATTACAATGGATATTGTAACAACATCTTGTGGCCTCTCTTTCATTATCTTGTATTGGGCTATTGCTGTTTCTTTTTCACCTTCAAGAACTTTGATATTTGTGTATGGCCAATGTGATATAGAATTAATAAGATTGGAACTGCAATAACTTTACAGCTTTACGTGTCATTGTGTTTGTACATAAATAATATTTGTACTTTTCATTTGGATTGAATAAAACTTTGATACATAAAAAAAAAAAAAAAAGAAGATCATACTCGTTATCAAGCAAATCCTCGTCCAATTGTGAATTTTTGTGTGTGTGTGTGTGTGTGTGTGTGTGTATTGTGCATGATTGTGGTTTTTTTTTTAAATAAAATAAAATCTTATTTTGAGGGTCAAGAGACCCCTTAAATAACCTTATTTATCAAGAGTTGTAAATATAAATCTTTTAAACTTTGGTAAAAGGTTATTTAAGGGTCGCTTGACCCTCAAAATGAGATTAGAGCACTTGTTTTGAGGGTCACGAAGGCCTTCAAAATATCTTTTTCGACGATATATATTTCGAAGGTTATCAAGGGTCAATTAGACTCTTAAAATAAATTTTTTCAAGGTTTTTTTGTTAGAAATAGAAACTCGCAGCGGAATATAAAGAATCGATTTTTTCGGCATACCTCTCTTGGCCTAAACCGATGATCACACAGGAGCTTTGAGATTGTTCTACGTTGTCTAGAGCCAGCCTCCACACAGACCAGCTATCCAAACACGTTTTGAATTCCAGTTTGTGTAACCCACAAACCAAAAAATGTTTCCGACGGTGTTGCACACTACTAGAGTGATGCAAACATAACCCACAAACTAAGAGCCTCACAACACTCTGTAAACACTATGAGAAATGCAGAATTCGTTCACACCTCAATGGGTACCACTCTTAGTGTTTTTATACACACCACTCCATTAATATTGAGTGGGATAGTGGACTTAGTGGGGTAGAGTAACGGTCCAAACCATTACTCCATAACTCCTAGATGTTACAATCTGATTGAGGCAAACAAAGGGACATGCTCACTTTGGGTGTCTGTCCATATTCCTTTCAGTTTCTAACATTTTTAATACTTTTTTCAAGGGTTTTGACCCTCGAAAAAAATCAACTTTGTTGTAGTGAATACTAATGTGCTTGATTTTCTAACGTGCAAAGCATAATTTTAATTGTTATATAGACTTAAAGTCTACATAAATTATGACTGATTGAGTGCTTCTTGTATTCTTATGGTTAGGCCAGTCGAAAAATACAAGAAGAATAAGCAAACCAAGCCTGATTTTTTTGATATGGTTCCTTGGTATTCGGGGTAAATTTCTGTCATCTAATTTTTTTTTTTCTTCCTTTTAATTTAAATTTGTTTGCTATTCCAACATGAAACACCCCCTAAATTTGTGTTTTCTCTGGTGATGTGGTGGCTATGTGTTGCAGTACATCAGCTGATCTATACAAGACTGTTTTCGATCTCATGCTATCAGTAACTGTCTTCCTAGGTCGTTTTGATATGCGTGTATTGCAGGTATAACTAACTTTTAAGTTTTGCTAATTTCTTTTTGTTAAAGATATATTAACCCAATGTAATAAGTTCAAGTCTAATCTTTTTAGTCTAAGATTTAGCCTACTATATATTAGAGTATAATATAAATCCTATATTATAATAAATTATAACATGTATATATATATATATATATATATATATATAAAATATGTTAAACCTTAAATAAGAAGGCTTAAGCTTGAGTCTATTACATTGAACCAATATATCTCTAACACTTTTTTTTTTTTTTACGTAAAATTATTTAATTTCTAAGTTGATTGAAAGTTTGGGAGAAATTTTTTTTATCTTGTATTTGGTTTCACCAAAAATTTCTATATTAAAATTATCACATAATCAAAATACTCAATGGACAAATTGATAACGGTGGTGGTGGAACGGATGAGGAGGGAGGGGTGGCACATGGGGCGGTTGGTGGTGATGACTGTGTGAGAGGAGGAAGGAGGAGGGAGGTGATGATGGTGTCATAAAGAAAATGATATAGATAATAATTTAACTATTATTTTAACACATACTTGATTTGTAAATAATTTGTGCTCTTAAAAACAATAAATTATTTTCTATAATTTCTTTGCAATTTTTCTTTGAGCATGAAAATGATGTTTGCAAATCGACTAGTATTTTTCAGTTGCACCAAACATTGAAAAATTAGGAAAATATACTCAATAAATTTATCCTGAGACAAATATGGAGTGTTAATTGTATTTTGGAAATTAATTGTATACTTAAGTTTCTTGTGAATTGACTCTATGATGTGAAATAACTAAATAGTGTAGTTGAAAAAGTGACTCCCTTTTAAGTATTAGGATTTATGAATATTTGTTTTAAGAATAAGGAAGGACATTGAAGATTTAGTCTTTTTACCAATTTAAACATACAAATGATGGTACCACATCTTTTAAAATATCTTATTCAAATTTCTTACATATGCCAATAAGTACCTTTCTTCTTCTAATTTTTGTAGGAAAGAAGAATATATATATATATATATATATATATTTATATTTATATTTATATATATAAAGTAAGTTATTTCCACTTCCTTCCATCTTCAGGCAGCAATGAACCAAAATCAAGTTGAGCCAAAATATAAAAAGGAGGCACAAGCTGGAATTCAACAAGGGGATTATTTATATGATCATTTTAGTAAAGAAAAAGAACTGTGGTTTGACTTCATGGCTGATACTGGTGATGGTGGGAACTGAACTTTTGCTGTGGCACGTCTACTTGCTCAACCCCAAATCAAAATCGATTCAGCCCAGAAGGAAAAATACAAAATTGATTATGATACCTTAAAACGTGGAGACTTACTACTCATTGGAGGGGATCTTGCATAAGTTAACAATACCTATTTATTATTCCTAATATATATGACAATTCTACCTATATGATCATGGGTCTCTGATCATAATTGCCAATTTCTCCATTCCAAAAGTTTAAATTATTAAGAAATTATAAATTTAATCAGTTAATCATAATATTCTAACACTTGGTCATTTTGTTACTATATACTTACAATATTTATATATTATTATTTGTCAAAAAATATGTTGTTTATTAATTTTTGAAACCATTGATTTTATTCTAGGTATCCTAATCCCTCAGAGTTCACATATGAAAGACGGCTCTTTTGTCCTTTTAAGTATGCCTTTCAGCCACCACTCTGTAATGACCAAGGACGTATCACTGTCAACAAGCTTGAGATGCTTCCTTGTTATGAACAACAACGTATGGTTGTCAACAAGCTTGCAGTGCCTCTTGGGGTAGACGTGGCAAAACGGGCGGGGCAGGGCGGGTTCGGGTCGGGTCGGGTCAAACGGGTCACGGGTCAAAACAGGTCAATTTTAAACGGGTCAATCGGGTTGCAGGTCGGGTCGGGTTGACCCGTATTTTTCAAACAAGTTTTTTTTTTTTTTTTTTTTTTTTTTTTTTTTTTTTTTTTTTCAATTAGAAAAACAAATCAATGATAACTTATTTAGAAAGAATGAATAAAATCAATTAAGCAAATGAATTGCACTTAATGCCACTTGTTAATATCCTTCCAATTCTGACAGTTTTGACTTTTAAGCATGAAAAAAATTATTTATAGTCATAAATTCATGATGGAAAAAGTCTTCAATGTTAATAGTTCACTGTCAAAAGACATATAATTACAAGTTTATAGCTTCAAAAAGAGATAGATCTTAAAACAAACAAAATAAGTAAGCCAGTAAAGTAGCAAGTTATCGATCTTCTTAAGTGCACATGTTCCTGTTGCATTTAAAATAATAGTAAAGTTAGATTACTTAGAAAGATAAACTAAACAAAATAAGATTTAAAAATAAATATAATATATTAAATAAAGAGGAATAAGTAAATATTTTATAAGAATTATATCTCAATCTCAATCTACTCAACGTTGGTAGCAGATTCAGCACTGCGAATATTCATACTTGCAAATTGTAGCTCAAGTTGGCCAATTTTGTTAGCATCTTCATCTACAATATAATATTTTAATATAACTTAATGTTTCATGAAAATAAATCAATAAAGAATTAAAATTGTTTAATTATGACTATAAAAAGTGTGTAAGTGTGAAAAGAAAAGAAGGGCAGAGGAAGTTTTACCGCTTTGGCCCTTGTGGATGTGTGGTTGTCACGTTTTGTTTTACTCTTTCTGTCTTTCATGTTTTGAATAACAATTTTGGCTTTGGACTACAGCTAAGCTAAGCTAGTCAAATTATATTTTTTTTTCTTTTTTTTTTAATGGTTGTGTTGTCTAAGACTCTAAGTCTTGTCTCATTCTTTCTCATGTCATGTCTTTGTGGAGGCAGAGCTGAATTTTATAGCCTTTATTGGTTGTGATTCGTGAAGCTCTCAAATAGTCAAATTGCATGTGAAAAGCTATTGTTATTTTATTGACTATTGCTAATGGTTTGGTTCTAGTGCTTTGTGCATAAAGCACAAAGTATGACGTAGTTTAAATATTTTTTTAGCAAATTTTTTTAACAAGTTATTCGGGTCACGGGTTATTCGGGTCGGGTCGGTTTGACCTGCAAAAAAAAAAAGGGTCGGGTCACGGGTCAACCCGTTTTTGTTTGGGGTCAAAAAATCGGGTTCGGGTTAGGTATTTGTCAGGTTGGGTCAGAAAATTCTAACCCGTTTTGCCATGTCTATCTTGGGGTGTCTAGAAAGCTTAGGAAGGACAAAAAAAGAACCAAAAAAGGAAAACAACCGACATCATATAATGGCCCTCAGTGTTTTGTTATTCCCGGAAACCATGGTTGGTCTTAGTTTTTAGCTTCAACATCTTCTTAATTACTTTTTTTTTTTCTTTTAATAAGAAAAAGAGGATGCAATACTAATATTAATATTTTTGTAACAAGTATACATAAAAGGAAAAATGTTAAAAGTAGTATTAATTTTGTTAAAAAAAACTTACAAATACAAATTGATGTTGCAATAAATATAATTGGTGTCATTTTACTAAAGTCAAAATAAATATCTAATTAATAAAGATCATCTTCATTTGAAATGGTTTTACTATTTTCCATGAAAATTGTCATTTGAAAAAAAAAATTATATATATGTATGTATGTGCTTGTGTGTGTATTTTTTTTTTTTTTTTTTTGAGAAGACCATTCTTCACACTCCTTTAAAAACCTTTACAAGTTTGTTTGCATTTAGATTGTCATTTTTTTGAGGTAATGTTTTGTTTTGGCTTGACAGATTGGTTTGATGGACTTCATACCTTTACGAGGTATATATGTCACAGGAGCTGGTTGGGTGGGTGGTTCATGCCTCAGAAGAAGAGTTATTTTGCCTTGCAACTTCCTATGGGATGGTGGATATTTGGTCTCGATCTTGCACTCCATGGTGATATCGATGTCTACCAATTCGAATTCTTCTCCAAACTAGCTAGGAAAATGGTATTTACATATGTTTACTTACACAAAGCATTAAATTAGTGGATGATAGTGATTAATTGCTTATGCCACACATGCATTTATATCATGAAGTATATGAATATGTATTAGGTTGGAGTTTATTACCACACACTGTGTACAAACACACACCGCTCTAAATAACAGAAAATGTGACTTAAAGTCACATTTCAATTATTTTGGGTAGTGTATTTACACACCTTGTACAACAGGTTTTTCCTATGTATTATTATATGAAGTATATGAATATGTATTAGGATGGAGTTTATTACTGCACACTGTGCACAAACACACACCTCTCAAAATAATTGAAAATGCGACTTAAAGTCACATTTCAATTGTTTTGGGTAGTGTATTTACACATCTTGTGCAACAGGTTTTTCCTATGTATTATAATATGGATGATATTAATGTTAATTGACTTTACCTTGTATGTATAACTATGTGTAATTAAGGTGAGAAGGATAGACTCTGTGATCATTATGACACATCAACCAGATTGGCTTCTTGATTGGTATGAGAACGATGATTCTAGAAAAGATGCTTCAGACAACCAATCAAAAGGAAATAATGTCTCAGACCATATATATAACATTTTAAAAGAAAGGTGTAGGCTTCGAATTGCTGGGGACATACATCACTATATGCGCCACTCAACTGTCAGTTCAAATGAGTCAGATTCTTCTCAGTCAAATAAAAAGAATGAGTCAGTTTATCCCCAACATCTACTTGTAAATGGTTGTGGTGGAGCATTTACACATCCCACCCATGTCTTTCGTGATTTCAATGAATCTCATGGAGTTTCCTATAAGTGCAAAAATGCTTATCCTCCTTATAAAATGTCAAGAAGAGTAAGTAATAGTGAAATTCTATTTTCTGTTGTTCCATTTCCTTTTATTACCAACTTCACATTTTAAAACATTTTCTCCTGCTTCTTGCTTAATACATGTTATTGATTTTTAATTTGCAGCTTGCATTAAGAAATATTTGGAATTTCAGAAAGGAAAATTGGCAATTTGACTTTATTGGTGGCATTATATATTTTATATTGGTGTTTTCTATGTTCCCACAGGTGAACTTCTTTTTTATTATTTGTTGATTATTCAAATTTATAGTAACTTTTCTTTATACACCATAAATAGGAGAGGGAGATTCAAAGTCTAAAAGTCTCTCCCGAATTATGATGTCTTTCCTCTTTCTTCCTCTCTTGAATTGAAAGTTTGAAACAACTTAAACAGTTGTATCAAGCTGATTTTTCCCCTTTTCATGTTCTTCTCTAGTGTAAGCTTGACCACATATTTGAAGAAGATTCAATTTCTGGATTCTCGAGGAGTTTCTTTGGCACAGTGTGGAATGCTTTTATGTACTTGCTGGAGCACTCTTATGTGTCTCTAGGAGGTGCTACACTATTGCTAATTGTGGCAGTTGCATTTGTACCTTCCAAAGTGTCATGTAAGACACGGATACTGATTGGAGTTCTTCATGCTTCAATACATCTAGCCGCAGCTCTAATTCTCATGTTGGTGTTCGAATTGGGTATCGAGTTCCTTGTCCGCACTACAAAGAGAAACTAGTAGAAACTTCAGGTCAATATCCTTTTCCCTTTCGATATGTGTAACATTCAACAAACGTTTTCTTTCTTCAAATTGTTGTAAATTGTACGAAAACTCAATATTCAAGCTTTTCTATTTAGTAATGAAGTTACAGATTTCTGTACTTCATGTATTTTAGCATATATAGCAAGTATACTATTGTTGAGATTTGTCGCTGAACTTAGCTTTTGCTTTCTTGGTAGAACCCAAAAGAGACCGCCCTAAAATCACTCAACTATAGTTAAAAATAATGCAAATGAAAAGTCCATAAAAGCAACTTTTTTTTCATCTTGAATTTCAATTAGAGTTTCAGTACTTTTTTTAATTGTACATATCTTTTTGTTTTAAATATGCACTGTTAAATGATAGCGAGTTTTAATCTCCATACTTTATTTAGTTAGTGGGTGACGTGACAGTCTCTCATCTATATCTATATATTACTAAAAGCTGAAGCGTAGCATTTAATGTTTCTACGCTCACGTTAAGTCACCATATTTTTTGTAATTGTTCAACAATTTAAAATTAGTTTTTTTTTTCAATTTTAAAATACTAACAAATATAAAATAAATCTCACCCTTATCTCCACCATAAAGCCCACTTTTTATTAATTTAATTCCCACAACTATCTCCACCATAAATCCCACTTCTTATTAATTTAATTCCACTATATATATATATATATATATATCTAAAAGCTGAAGCGTTGCATTTAATTTTGTTACACTCCGGTTGAGCCACATCAGCATTCATATCATTATTTCTTTTCTTCTCAATTTTCTTATAATTGTTTTTAACATTTACTCTTTTTTTTTTCTTTTTTCACTTTCACCAACCTTCTCCCTCTCTCACCTTTTCATCTCCCCACTATCCTTTACATCAATATCACTCCTTTTCTTCTCCTTCATCTTCCTTTATTTTGTCTCTTCCTATTCACTCCCTCTTATTATAAATTTATCATTATCTCTTCCATTCTATGCATAGTTTCCCTCACAAAAGTTTTTTTTTTAGCTCTCTCTCTCTCTCTCTCTCTCAATTTTTTGATGGTTTTTTTTTTTTTGCATCTCTACTTTAGGTTGATAAATTTGTGTTCCATAGAACTCTACTTTAGGTTAATGCAATTTAGTTTTGTGTTGAATGTTATCCTCGATTTTTTTTTTTTTTTTGGTTCTCTTTTATTGTTAAATGTTATCTTGCTATGTTATAAAGAATTAAATATAGTAATGTGATTTAGTTTTGTGTTGATGTTATCCTCGATTCTTTAGGTTGTTTTATTTATTTATTTTTTTGTTCTCTTTTATTGTTAAATGTTATCATATTATGTTATAAAGAATTAAACATAGTATATAAAAATATAATATTATTCTATTATATAGCATGATTTAGAGAATTTGGTATTTGTTGTTATATCTTTTATTTTTACTTTTTTCCTTCTCATCTTATGTTATTCAGGATCAAAATCCTATGTTCTACCTTGAGTGTTCTCCCGCATTTGTCCCACGACCAATCTACATAGTCATATTCTACTTTGGGCTGAAGGTACAAATTTAAGTATTTGAAAGCAATTCCCACTAGGAAAAGAAAAGCCTAACTGTTAAATTTATGCATTAAATTAGCACCTACTTGAAAATTTAGAACATAAAAACCCAAAACGTTGCTCTTCTTTGGACCAAAATGTACCTTAAAATTTCCAGTATTAGATAAGCACTTGAGATTATTTGGATCAAAACTCAATCCGGCCTTTTGTGCTTTTTTGGTTTCTTCTGGCTTTGATCATTGAACAAACTCTTTTCATTTGGTTTTGCTTCTTTCTTATAGATTTGATATGAAATTTGTTCAATAAAAAAATAGTATGGGTTTAGTTGAAACTTTTTTACTACGTGGAGAATGGCAATGTTTGCTTTCTTTTGCAAAACCATCGAGTCCATGGTGGTGATTTCCTTCCATTAATATTTCCTCATAATTTTGGTAAGGTGAATAAATTTGAATTTTTTTTATAGCATTCAATGATGGTTATGGTAGTGGATTGATAATATGGCAAAATCTTAGTCTTTTATTTTAAAAGAAATATGAGGATGTAAAGAACTTTATGTGGTAGACTATCTTAGAAACTCTAGAAGATTTTGATCCTATTATTTAACATTTAAATTTAGTCAAATCTTCCTTATCATTAAATTATTTATAATTTTTCTCATTTTATATTTTTAAAAATTTAACATAGAATATTTTATTTAAAGTAAATAAAAATGTCGTAAAAAAATTGTATTCATTTTTTTTTTTACATTTACACTTTGTCCAACCTTTCTTCTTCCCTTTATCTTTTCATCTCCCCACTAGCCTCCACTTTAATATCACTCTTCTTATTTCCCTTCATCTTCCTTTATTTTGTTTCTTTTTATTCTTATCATCATAGTATAAATTTGTCATTCTCTCTTCCATGCTATATATAATTTTCTCTCACAAAAAAACAAAAAAAAAATTGTCATTTCACTCTCTTTAATTCTCACTCAATTATTTTGTGAATTTTTTGAAATTTTTTTGCCTCTTTGTTTTAGGTTGATTAATTTTGGTGTTCTTTAAAACTCTACTTTGGGTTAATGCGATTTAGTTTTGTGTTAAATTTTTTTTTTTTTTTGGGTTCTTTTTTATTGTTAGATGTTATCCTATAGCATTATAAAAAATTAAAGATACTATATAAGAATATAATAATATTTTATTATATAACATGATTTGGATAGGTGTTTATTGTTATATCTTCTATTTTTACTTTTTTTTTTTCTTCTCATCTTATTTTATTCACCATTTAAATTCAGCCACATCTTCCATATCATTAAATAATTTATATTTCTACTCCTCTTATTTAAAAAAAATTTAAATTTTTAATATTTAACTTAAATTCAATAAATAAAGAACAAAAGAGAAGATAAAAAAAAAAAAATCAAACGTCAATTAGTAATAAAGAGTAGATAGAGAGAGAGAGAGAGGTTTACGATAACGAAAAAAAAAAAAACAATACAAAGTAATAAAGAATAGATAAAGAAAAAAAAAATCAAACATCAATTAATAACTGTTAATTGGAAAACAAAGAGACTGTAAGGAGAAGTAAAAAAATTAAATAGATATGACTATACGGAGAACATTAAAAATTTTACAATGCAATAAAATCAATTGTTATATTCACTTAAAAAATTAAATCAAAAATCAAAAATGAAATACAATCATATTACTACATTTAAACTTAAATCTAATCAAACTCTAATCATAGAAACCATATTTCCATTCATAACTAAAAGGGAGATGTTCTCCAGTAATCATATAAATTACATAGGAAATAAAGTCAAGAAATTTTAAAATTCATTTTTTGACATTTCATTTAACCCTTTATATATAAAAAAATAAACTAAACATGTTAAACATTAATAGTAAAGATCAAGAAGATTTATTTCGAATCCTTGAGTCAAACAACTCATCTAACTCTTTGGAAGACGATTTATCTTCCTCATCTGATTCTTGTTATCACTCTGCTAATGAATCTTCTAGTTCACCTAATATTAAACTTGGCTGCAGAGATTCATGTTGCAATACTATTAAAACTATTAACACCCTCACAAAACATGAAGAAAATGAAAACCTATTAATCACTCTAATAAGTCAGGTCCAAAACCCTGAATTACAAAAAGAATACCTTGATAAATTCAAGAAAAATTTAACAAAAGATGAAAATTCTAAAAAACTTAAATCAACAATAAGTTTTGAAGAAACTTTGGAAAGGTTCAATAAGAAGAAATCCAAAGAATTAACTATTAATGATCTCCAAAGTGAAATATCTTTTGTTAAAAAAGAAATTATTGAACTAAAAAATGATTTCAAAACCATTAAAAGCGATAATATTAACCTTAGACAAGAATTGGTATTATTAAAAATTGATAAAAATCTTAATAAGCACCATTCTGATGATGAAGATGATGAGCTTGGCAATGGAGATGAATCCAATCAAAAGACCCATATTTCTGATACAGGTATTATTGAGAATATTGATTCTCACATTAATCTTGTTAACAAAATACTTCCTCCAAAATGGTTTACAAAAGTAAACATTGTTGTTGCTCATGATTATCATTTTGATGCTATTGCAATGATTGATTCTGGTTCCGATATGAATTGTATTCAGGAAGGATTGATTCCTTCCAAATATTTTGAGAAATCTACTGAACAACTTGTCTCGGCTAATGGTTCTCAAATGAGAATCAATTATGAATTAAACAATGCCCATGTTTGCTATGATAATGTTTGCTTCAAGATTCCTTCTGTCCTTGTTAAAAATATGCATGACAAAGTAATTCTTGGACTACCATTTATTAATGTTTTGTATCCCTTTCTTGTTGAACATGATGGTATTACTACTGATCCTTTTGGACAGAAAGTAAAATTCAAATTTGCTTCAAAGCTTGAAATTGATATTGACTATGCTATTTTGAAAACGCTAATATTCTTGCTCCTTCTTGGCAAGAATACAACTCTGTTTCAAAGCAGCATATTATAAATACCACTAATAAGTGGATTAAAGATATCTATACCACTAGCAAGTGGAATATTATGTCTTCCTCTACATCAAGGAAGAACAAGGAGAAAGCACTTGCACAGGACTATCCTCAAGACAAAAGAATCCTAGCGGGACAACCTTTTGTAATGCATGAAGGTGCATCTTCTAGGAGAAATCCTAGTAGATCAACATCCCTTCAGGAATTTGTCCCAGCAGAGGTGACATTTTCCAGTGGTGATATGGTAATTGCTTTACAGGAAGTTTTGTCTAAAACACTGCAGTTCCATAATGGTGCTTTCAATGAATTACCCATTCCTATTAAAGTTCTTCTTGATAACCTCCAAGCTGCTTTCACCATTAACCATCGCAAGCTTTTCAAGAAAACTCTCTAGGCTCTTGAAATCCACCTTGTTAACCTTACTGCCCAAAATGAGGTCTATGAAGGCCTACTTGTTGACCTTACTTCAGATAACCATAAAGACAAACCTGTTGATCAACCTTTTTCATATAAAGAGGCTTTTGCAAGCCATTCTGTTAACCTTGAATTCTACACTAGTCAACTCTTTGGCAAAGAGGAAATCCATCCTATGGATAAAATGACTATAATGGGTACTGATTATGTCAGATTAAGTCTTAAGACTCAATCTGATTTAAGATGTGCTGTTGCTAACTTGCCAACTGAACCCTAAACCCTAATTCGGTAACCACTACTGCTATAAGTGCTTACCACTATTGTATATGTTCAACTATTTTTAGTATTAATTCAGTACTTTCATATTCACTTATTGTTTTAATGTTATACTGCTTGGCTAGTTCTACCGCCTTATTATTACTTAAAAATTATTTTGCTTATTAATTGTTGCTACCACCTCCTTGGCTGGTTTTACTGTTATTCACTATATATCTGTGCTTCCGGTGCAATGTGGTTGTGTCTTTTCTCCCTTGTCTGTGTCTACCCAAACCTTTGGTACTCTGTTGTCGTGTCCCCTTCTTGTTGTCGTTGGCGCCACCTTAGACGTAAAGTGAATCCCCAAAGGACCGAACAGTAACGCCCGCTTGAGCCAGTAAGGGCGTTTAGGGCATGAGAGGTTGTTGTGGTTGTCTAGGGTCTGTGTTACAAAATGCAACGATTGTGAGAAAAACATGATAATTGAGTGTTAAAACTAGGATAGTAAGGATAAGATGTGGAGATCCAACTCCTCTGTTAGCTCCAGGACTGACTGTCCTCCTGACATCATTAATGAAGAAGATCAAGTTGTTGAAGAGAAAGAAATTCCGAATTTTTGAAGATGGAATATCCCCAAGGTTAACGTTAAAACTATTTATAATACTACTTGGACTGAGAATTCTGGATTTTCTCAGTACAGAGTAAGAACTATTGAACAAACATTTTCTATTTCCAGACATCATGAGAAATTTGTTTGCTTTTCAAAAAGAATATTAACGAATTTCTTGCTACAAAATTGAAATATTTGCATATTGGTTTTGTTCAAGTTGCTGTTAAACCACTTACTAGAAAAGGTATTAATGCTTCTGTTTTAATGTGTTTAAGAGATGCTAGATTTAAAAAGTTTAATGATAGCATTCTTGGCATGATTACTGCATCCTTGTATGATGGTCCTGTTTACTTTGATGTTTACCCTAATATTTGTCTTGCTCTTGATGATCCTAATATTATTAAAGCTTTAACATTGAATGTTTTAACCTCTGGTTATGACATGGATGAAGGTAGTAAACCTTTTGCTCTTATTTATCGTATTTACTACAGACTTGTGGGTTCCCAGTTGAATCCTTGAGCAACTCATATTAAGATATTTCTGGTAAAACTATGTTGATTCAATGTTCAACCTCTGATGCTAAAAGCGTAAAGGGGTGGAAGCACCAGAAGTACAGATATATAGTGAATAACAGTAAAACCAGCCAAGGAGGTGATAGAAACAATTAATAAGCAAAATAATTTTAAAGCAATAATAAGGCGGTAGAACCAGCCAAGCAGTATAACATTAAAACAATAAGTGAATATGAAAGTACTGAATTAATACTGAAAATAGTTAAACCTATACAATAGTGGTAAGCACTTATAGCAGTAGTGGTTATCAGATTACAAAGGGGCAAAAGCATCGAAAGCACAGATATATAGTGAATAACAGTAAAACCAGCCAAGGAGGCGGTAGCAACAATTAATAAGCAAAATAATTTTAAAGCAATAATAAGGCGGTAGAACCAGCTAAGAAGTATAACATTAAAACAATAAGTGAATATGAAAGTACTGAATTAATACTGAAAATAGTTGAACATATACAATGGTGGTAAGCATTTACAGCAATAGTGGTTACCGGATTACAAACAGTGATAGTTCCTGAGGGAGTTTAGGAGGGGGAGAGAAACTCTTTAATATCTCTAAACTAGCTCTAGGAAGTTCTCTTCAGAAACTTATCAAAGTAAGTTCTCTTACTTGTGAGAATTTTCAAAGGAAATTCTGAGTTTAATAATAAGGGACATCCCCCTTTATATAGGTAGAAAAAGCAAAAGTTTAACAGTGAATAGTAAAATGAGTAGTGACTTTTTTACTATTCATATCAGGACTCGTGAGGGATAGCAGGGGCTTTATCAAAATCCAGAAGATAAGATTTTGGTGTCTTGTGCCGAAAGTAGTCAATAGATCCCATGGGGGACAGGGAAAGCAATAGGTAGAGCTTTAACCAAGGGCAAATACTGTTCAGATATCTCCTTTGTCAGGAGAATCTTCATCATGTCCAAATAGCTTTTGATCATAAGGGAAATAAGGATTGTTGGAGACAGATTCTTCAGAAGAGGCATTTGACTTTTCTTCTTCAGAAGTTCAGTTGGCAACTAGATCTTCAGCACATTTGAGCAGAGCAAAGAGAGCATCAGGATCTCTTCGAAGATCTTCAAGAGGGGAACTCTTCTTCTTTGGTTTAATACTGTGTTTAACATTTATGATTGACAATGGGGATGGTATCTCAGTCTGAACAGGAGCATGTAGTAGTGAATGTCTACTGGCATTGGAAGTAGCATAAACTGAGCATTCCCTGGTAACAGTGTTAGTAATATTTTGGATATGAGGAAACTTATCCCACCACTTAACATACCTATGGCGAGCAAGAACCCCATCATCATGTTTTTCATATTGCCATTTTAAAATCCATGGGATTTTATTGCGTTTAACAAAATGGAGCATAATAGAATATTTAGCACCATGGGAGTCCACTCTATAGCTTTTTGCAAATAGTCGGAAAACATCCATTAAAGGTTCAGGAAGGATGTCAGGAACAAGACCAAATTGGGACCACCAACATATAAACCAGAGAGGTAAATATTTAGTAAATTGTTTATCAAAATTAACAAACCAGAAATAAGTCATGTTATCATTCTGGTGAAGCATGAATCGGAACCAGGTAGTGATATAATCATGGTATGAATAGGGGATGGGGGATTTTGGCATTGATCTGGTATCATTAGGGGAGGAGCCCCATTTTGATTTAGCAATAACTTTAACAATGTAAACACTATGGTAAATAATTTTTGAGTGATCTTCCTTATCATGGATGGTCTTGATAAAGATGGAATTCTCATGTTGCAGGAGGTCAAAATAAAATTGTAAATTCTTTTCCCCATGCTCAGGGATCCAATGAAATCTTGAAGGAAAATAGCTCCTAGCAAGCTGCAAAGGGTCAACAATCGAAGCTCTGTTGGGTTCAACATAAAACAAGCTTTGGTAATATTGTTTTTTGACATATTGGGCAGGATTGGATTTTTTAGGAAGAGCATTCCTACGGGTTGGTGAACAGGTGTTATATCATAAGGGTCATATGATGAGGCTAAAACAGCAGAATAGTTAGGTTTAGGTATGGTACCTAAGGTAGTGAAATGGTTAACAGTCTGCAGGGAAGAGGTAGATTCTCGTTTAACAATTTGGTTTTTATTGGCAGGGCCTTTGTCTTTGGACGGCCTACTTGCCATTGGTGAATTCTGTAGAAATTTGCGAGTAAGGAAATCGGGGATGACATTTTGGAAACCTTTTATATAGTCAATATTGAAATCAAAAACACTTAAAATAGCTTGCCATCTAGCAAAAATATGTTTGGAGGCTATATTTTCAACATCTTTTTCGATAACATATTTGGCACTTTTAAAGTCAATACGAAGTAAAAACTTTTGGTTTAACAAATCACTTTGAAACTTTGAAATGCATAATACTATGAATAAAATCTCTTTTTTAATAGTACTATAATTCATCTGTGCAGTATTCCAGATTCCAGAGTAGAATCGAACAATTTGTTCAGATGAATCTGGCGAAACTCTTTGTTTCAAAATACTTCCATAACCTATGTCAGAGGCATCAGTTTCAACAATTTTAAAAGCATTAACAGTAGGAATACCAAGACAGGGTAATGTCTTGACATGAATTTTAATTTTTTTTTAACAAGAGTAGTATGAATATCAGACCAAGGTGGAGGATTACTTTGTAGCCGATCTAAAAGAGGTTTACAATGTTTCCTCAAATTTTTATAGAAATCAGCAACATAATTCAAAGAACCAAGAAATCTCTGAAGTTGAGTTTTATCAATGATGATATCAGGGAATTCATCAGCAAACTGGATGGCTCTATCAATAGGACAGATTTGTCCCTCAGCAATGTCAAAACCAAGAAATCGAATCTTTGTTTGAAACAACTTGATTTTCTTAGTAGAGACTACAAGACCATTTCTTTTGATGGTATCTAAAAACGAATGCAAATGTTTCCAGTGTTCATCAATAGAATTAGAATAAACAAGGACATCATTAATATAAACAATGGTGAAATCGCTGAATGATAAGAAAATATCATTCATGATATTTTGGAATTCACTGGGGGCATTCTTGAGACCAAAAGGCATAACATTCCACTCATAATGACTAAAAGGAGTGGTGAAAGTAGTTTTGTATCTATCATCTTCACTTATCTGGATTTGTCAAAAACTAGACTTCATGTCAAACTTAGAGAATACCACCACATCACTCAATCTATGAACTAAGTCATTTTTGTTTGGAATAGGATACCTAATCCATTCTAAAACTTTGTTCAAAGGCTTGTAGTTGATCACTAGGCGAGGGGTTCCTATCTCAATTTCAGCATTCTTTTGAATATAGAAAGCAGCACATGACCAGGGTGACTTGCTGTTTCTAATCAATCTTTTATCAAGCAAATCTTGGATTTCCTTTTTACAAAACTCTACCATTTCAGCATTCATCTGTATGAGTCGAGCTTTGGTAGGAATGTTTTTTTCATTAAAATCTTTAACATAAGGCAAGTTAACATTGTGTTTCTTCATATGCCAGAAAGCAATAGGAAAATCAGAGCAGACACTATCAGTTAATATTTTCTGAAAATTATTAATTTTCGATTGCAGTAATTTATCAGAAAGATGTTCAGCAACTTTCTTATATCTAACTTCTTGCTTAAGGAAGTTAAGATGATTTGTTTTAGCATGGATTAATTTCAAAGCATAGTCAATATCAATTTCAGATTTTGAAGCAAATTTGAATTTTACTTTCTATCCAAAAGGATCAGTAGTAATTCCATCATGTTCAACAAGAAAATGATACAAAGCATTAATAAATGGAAGTCCAAGAATAACTTTGTCATGCATGTTTTTGACAAGGACAGAAGGAATCTTGAAACAAATATTATCATGGCAAAAATGAGCATTGTTCAATTCATAATTAATTCTCATTTGAGAACCATTAGCAGAGACAAGCCTTTCAGTAGACTTTTCAAAATATTTGGAAGGGATCAATCCTTCCTGAATACAATTCATATCAGCGCTAGAATCAACCATGGCAATAACATCAAAATGATAATCATGGGAAACAACAATTTTTACTTTTGTAAACCATTTTGGAGAAAGTATTTTGTTAACAAGATTAATATGAGAATCAGCAATATTTTGATCATGGTTAACATTGTCTTTTTTGAGCTTGTGTTTTAGTTCAGTTATTTCTTGGTTAACAATAGCAATTTCATGTTGCAAGTAATTAGTTGTTAATACTTTTGAAACATTCTTGTCAGTTTTAAGGGTCTCAATATTTTTAGTAAGGACATTAATAGTTTCATTACAACAGAGACTAAGTTGAGAAGAATCTTCAAAAACATTTTTAGTGTCAACAGAAGAAGATGACTCAAAATCTATATTTTCTTTAAAAATAGGTTCTTTACTATTTCTTGAAATGACAGCAGCAACATTAGAAGAGGTGCCTTCAGTTTTAACTTTTAAATTAGAAAGCATCTTTTCAACCATATCAAGGGTTTTCGACTGAGAAGTTTTAAAAGCAATTTTTTCTCTTTGACTGGGTAAATCAATCAAAGGTTTCTCAAATTTTGTAGAAATAGTTTGTTCAACAATTTTTTCTTCAATACGGTCAAGCTGCAGACCAATAATATGCAAGGATTTATTAGCAAAATTACATTGTTCAATAATTTCAGAAATAGGAGTATCAGTATCAGCAATTTGAAAGGAGAAGTTTTTACTTCCATCTTCTGACAAGTTACAAGAACTGTCTCAAGAGGAGGATGGCTAGACTTAATAACAGTTTTATCTTTTTTAACAAAATTTGATTTCTTTATTACGTTCAAATGATGTTGTGCATTAGCATCTTTTGAAACATAATGGATTTCAAGAAAATCAAAAAACAGAATATGTCTTTTCAAAGCATTTATTTTTTCTGTTCATTTCCTTTTAACCCTTTCTTTTTCAAATTCGGAAAAAGTACTTTGATAATACTTCCTTTTATCTCTGTTTTTTGCAGAAATAAATTCGTTAAACAGGGAGATCATATCAATTTCAAAACTTTGATTAAGAGAAGTTAAAACTCTCAATTGGCTTTGAAAAATGGGAGGTTCAACAGTTTGAAAATCAGAACCAGAAGGAGACACAGATTGGTCTCTTCTTCTTCTTCATCAGCAACTTTGTTGTATGGAAAGGAAGGTTCTGCTTTAGTGGAATAAAAAGCAGTGCTAACTTGAGAGTTATTACTTGAAACTCCTTTTAGCTTCAAATCAAAACTTTTTTGTAAATAATCAGCGAGATCTTGATCTCTTTTTGAAACACTTTCAGATCTAGCAAAGGAATGTCTTCCTTCGTTGATCTTCAAGGGTTTATCATCATGAAAACTTATTTTAACAGTTCCATCAAGATATTGTTGAATATGAGCAAGATCAGTTTCATGATAAATAGGTTTAGCAGGTGGTGAAACATTTTCCAATAACCATTACTTAGGAAGTTTTACGTCTTCCCATCGAATCATTTTTGGAACTTCAATTTTAGCATCAGAGGTTGAACATTGAATTAACATAGTTTTACCAGAAGAATCTTTAATATGAGTTGCTCAAGGATTCAACTGGGAACCCACAAGTCTGTAGTAAATACGATAAATAAGAGCAGAAGATTTACTACCTTCATCCATGTCATAACCAGAGGTTAAAACATTCAATGTTAAAGCTTTAATAATATTAGGATCATCAAGAGCAAGACAAATATCAGGGTAAACATCAAAGTAAATAGGACCATCATACAAGGATACAGTAATCATACCAAGAATGTTATCATTAAACTTCTTAAATCTAGCATCTCTTAAACACATTAAAATAGAAGCATTAATACCTTTTCTAGTAAGTGGTTTAACAGCAACTTGAACAAGACCAATATGCAAATATTTCAATTTTGTAGCAAGAAATTCGTTAATATTCTTTTTGGAAAACAAACAACATTTTTCATGATGTTTGGAAATAGAAAATGTTTGTTCAACAGTTCTTACTCTGTACTGAAAAAATCCAGAATTCTCAGTCCAAGTAGTATTGTAAATAGTTTTAATGTTAACCTTGGAGATATTCCATCTTCGGAAATTCGGAATTTCTTTCTCTTCAACAACTTGATCTTCTTCATTAATGATGTCAGGAGGACAGTCAGTCCTGGAGCTAACAGAGGAGTTGGATCTCCACATCTTATCCATACTATTTTAGTTTTAACACTCAATTATCATGTTTTTCTCACAATCGTTGCATTTTGTAACACAGACCCTAGACAACCACGACAACCTCTCATGCCCTAAATGCCCTCACTGGCTCAAGCGGGCGTTACTGTTCGGTCTTTTGGGGATTCATTTTACGTCTAAGGTGGCGCCAACAACCACAAGAAGGGGACACAACAACAGAGTACCAAAGGTTCGGATAGCAATCTAATGAACAATACTTTTAAAAATCTAATGAACGATGCTACATCTCATTTAAAGCCTCTGTTATGCAAATCATCAACTAGTAAATATATGATAATAATAAGAAACGTTATGAATGAGATCATGAAAAAAATGATAAAACTAATTAGCTACTATCATTATGGAGTAGTAGTCTATGATTTTACACATCTAAAAAATTAGAATAAATAGAGTTTACTTAAAGTATATATAAAGATTCATATTAAAAAAAAGTATATGTAAATGTTAAAAAAAATAAATAAATAAATAAAACTTAGGTACAGCACTTAGATGCTGTTCCTTAGATTCCCCTTTTAAAATTTGGTCATGTGGCTATTTTTTCATGGGATGAAAGTATATTTTATAGTTAAATAGCCACATGGCTAAATTTTAAAAAGAGAACCTAACGAACAACACCTAAGGTACTGTACATAAGTTTTGTCATAAAAAAAAAGGGTATAAGTAAGGTTTTTATTAATTTAAAAAATAATGAAAAATCAATTGTTAATAATAATAATAATAATAATAATAATATATTTAATGAGATTGCTCTAAAAAAAATTATCTCACGCAACGCGCTTGTTTGCGACTAGTTAAAATAAAAGGAAATTTCAATTAAAAAAGTACTAAAAGTAAGACAAACCCTTTCAATTAACAGTCACTTATTACCCCATAATCTTCGTGAGTGAAACTAAAAAAGGTTCACTACTTTCTATGCTGATTTTTTTTTCCTACTTTATATGTTGATTGATTTATTATTTATGTGACATCTAAGATAGTAAGTAGGTTATAAGTTCCAGTTAACTCAACTGCTAAAATTGTTGATGGTTGAATAAGAGATTTGAGATTAGTATTTTGGTCTGATGATAAAGAGCTATCATCATGAGTGAACGTCATAAATTGAAACTCTCTAAAAAAAAAAGAAAAAAAGAAGAAGATAATAAATGGGTTAAGGATCTCAAGTAGTAACAGAGAAAAAACTAAAATAAGACCTAACAAGCTAATAAATTCAACCATAATTTTTTCTTGTTCAGGCTATCACTCTTTATATCGATGGCACCAATCTATGTTCCATAGGCACCTTCAAGTTCCAATTGTCATTCGAGATAGTATAAAGCGATGGACTTTTGGGCTTTATCCTGCATGTATCAAGTATATCATGTCTGCATTCGATGTACCAGAGGTGAGAAACAAAAAGTTCAGGGGCACTGAATTTTTTACCGAATATTTCTTTTAATCTTTTTCATAACTATTAAGGTGGTATATTGTGATTAGTGTTAATAAAAATAATTTTAGTGGTGATTGCAAGTAAAAGTAATGTTTCTCTAATCACAATTTTTCACAAATATGCCTCTTTTCTTCTTCTTCTTCTTCTTCTTTACTAATGTATATTCAAATGAAATGTATTAGCTCATGGCTGTGACTCGGAGCAATATTTGCAAGAATGGGATGGAGTCTATCTCTCGATGGGGTGCAATCTTGTATTATGCCTCTATCTTCCTTTATTTATGGGTCTTATCAACCCCTGCAGTCTCCTTTGTAATTGGAAGCTACTTATACATTTGCATCAATTGGTTCAATTTACACTGTGATGAAGCCTTTTCCTCACTTAGAATCGCTGGTTACAAGGCATTCACTCGATTTCACATCAAAGGTAATGGTAATCTTGAAATTTTCACCCTTGCAGTTGATAAGGTAAGAAATCAACCTCCTACCCCATTGCAATTACTTAAATTTACAAATCAAAAACATTCAAATAAATTTATAGACAATCAATTAATTTAAATTAGTAAAGCCAAATTATTTATCGTGGTGCTTGAATTGGAATGGTACTAGCTAGTAAATACATGGACAAAATCTGTTTCTTATAGAAAAATGTTTTTACTTTTAAGTTTTTACTTTGTTTCAACTTGTATAATTGTATAAGAACCTTGAACCTAATGAATATGGGAGCTGGATCATTGGCATTTAGGTACCAGAGGAATGGGAGCTGGATCCTAAATGGAAGAGGCAAAGTTCGGAAGAGTTGAGCCACCTTAGAGAGAATCCTAGCCAATGGAAGTCTGCTGATTCGGATAAGGAACCGTTAAAAACTGTTAGGATTATTGACAAATTCGATATTTCACGAAAACATAGTTCTGAATCTCCTGATGATACTAGTGGAAGTGAAACAGAATAATATATCCGATTTCTTGGTCAAATACTTGCTGACTAGGGCAAGCGGTACCGCAAATAAAGTTTTGTAACGCAGTGCGATACATGATCAATTGCACAATAATTCTTTCTTTTTTTCATGCAGCACTGCTCATCTAGGATTGTAAATAAGCCAACCTATTAGCTATGTATAAAAAGGCTTGGCTAGGGATTTGTTAACATTTATTTAAGGGGAAGTGTAAAATAAAAAAGGTCAAAATAAATTGACCTTATTCTTTTAATCTAAAATTTTAATTCACTAAATTGTGGTTAGGTACAAATCTCCTCTCAATGGGTATAACAATGGGAAAGGGAATGAGAAGAGACTACAAAGATTTCTCTCTAAGAATGAGTAGCTCTCTTTAATAGGGTGGGTGTGTTGTAGAAACCTTTCTTAGGGTTTTTCTCTCAAATAGGCTCCTTACTATTTTTGTGGGTAATGAGGATATATATATATATATATATATAGTATGTGTGAGGAGAATACGAAAGGTCATTTGTTTCAACAAAACAGGGGAATCTCGCGGCTCACTCACGACTAGTTTCAGTGGCAACTCGAGTCGCAAGTTAGCCAATTGACAGACTGTACTCTCTGGACAACTGGCTTGACTCTTCACCTTCCTACATGTGCTTCTCATATGACTTTTAGCTGTCTTGGTCAAATCTCCACCACTTGACACTAAACCCATTACAAATAAATCTCACAAAAATACAAGGAAATAGATTTATGCAATTACAATACTTTTTGTCATGGACTAAGCCAACACTAATGTTATGAGAAAATTCGTAACTTAACAATCTCTCCCTTTGGCTATTTTGTGACAAAACACCCTAAAATAGACCCTAGACTTAAACGTGAGTTTGGGAACAGTGGCAAAACTCACTCATACCTAAATCTAGAAGCTGTGATGAACTTCGAATAAAATACCTGTAACCTGAAACATTTGCACAAAACACATTAGACCTTCAAGGTATAGTAAGTAATAAAAGGACAGGTATGATGTAACAAGTAAATTGCAATTAAGTAAACATGATGTGAAATATATGAGTAACTTGATCATACACCAAAACAGTCATATAAAAATGACTACATTGGTCATATAGCAAAACAAATGATCATTCGAATATGCATTCTATGAAGCACAATAGCATATGAATGTATGCTTGTTCAACACCAAACATGATGCAATGAGAAAAACAAAGCATAGATACTAAACATAAATCAAAGCACCATAAAACAAACAAGAAAACAAACATAAAAAAAAAAAAAAAAAAAAAACAAACAAACAAACAAACAAAACAAAGTTTTCTTATTAACACAATGTCTTCTCCCCCTTAGTATATGCATCTCCCTTATGGAATATCTTTCCCCCTACAAATGTGCACGAGAAATAAAATTTCTTCCCCTAAGAATGTGCACAAGAGTCATATAGAAATGACAAAAGTAAACTCTCTCCCTTTTTGACACGAATAGACAAAGGGTTAAGGAGAAAAGTGGGCAAGAGATGAAGGTATACACAAGGGTAATGATGCATGAAGGGTGCAAGATGAATAAGAAATAAAGCTCAAACAAAATACAAAACAAAATGCTACAAAACATAAGGTAAAATGACATGTTAGGATAAAGAAACAAGGTTTAGACCAATGCATGACAAGGGTAGCAAAGGTGTGTGCAAGAGGTGGCTATGTGCAATGCATGACCAAAGCATGGAAAATGCACATGTGGGGCAAGGTGTGTTAAATACACAACCAATGATCCAAACATTTTTCTAATGAGGAAACATGAGAAACCCTAAAGTTTGGTAATCATTGGAGTCCAAACAAGTGAAAAAATGCTTAAAAGACATTTTATCAAACACCTAGTGTGCACACTATGAACAACAATGTGAAATAATGCATGAACATCATGAAATCCACCCTTAATATATGTTCTTTTTGCCACAATGGGCCAACATCCATAGCAAATCATCAAAAGAAACCAATCTCATACAAAAATTTGACAAAAATTAAGTGTTCCCAGCCCTTATGATGAAAATCCCAACCAAGAGCACAAAAACTCTCCAAAGCATAATCTAAGGATTAAAATCAATAAAAAGAGTTGAGAATTACCTTAGAGATATTAGTGGAATGAAAAACCATTCAAATTGATTGGGTTTTGATGTTAAAATATCGAAAGATGGGTTTTAGAGAGCATGGGAGATATTTAAAATAGGTTTCTCACGAAAAAGCCCTTTAAAAAGCTGATTCTGTACGTTTGGCGACTGGGCGAGTTACGAGTGAGTTGCAAAAGCCCTTAGATGAACTCACGACTCACGAATGAGTCGAAAAAATGAGTAGCCAGAACTCGTGACTCGTGAGTGAGTCGCCAAAACGAATAGCCAAAACTCGCTACTCGTGAGAGTAGGCAAAACGAGTAGCCAAAAATTCTAACACCTGTTTTTCAACACAAAACATGTTTAAAACAATGAAAAACAAAGTAAGCACTAAACATGATTACAAAGAGTGATAAAAATCACTTCTAAATACATATAAAATGATCAAAAATCTTTTTAGTTTGATCAAACATGTAGATGAGCGCACATACATCACATTTAAATAAGTACAATCGAACAAATGAATAAGGCATTCATTGAACATTAAGCATGTGTGTTGTGTGTGTATCAAATGTGGAATAGTTCTTAGTCTAGAGTGAATGTTTAATAATCAATTCAATCAAGTCATACACAACTAGTATTGAGTCAAGTGATCTATCTCAATTATAGAAATGAACATATATGATCTCCCATAAGAAAATGATCACATATTTTTGAAACTTTTCATTTGGCTTTTTTACAATTCATTACATCTCATTTTGAGATCGATGCCTGAAATTTTTGATATTTTAATTTGATGATTAAGCCCTTGGCTTTTGGGCACCATACATTTTCATTACAAGTCGCTTTCCCTTTTTCCAAGTCGAATACTAGCATATGCGACGACTTTTGCAACTCATTATCTCTTTTCAAGATTTGACATTTGTTGAGCTATAAGCAAAAATATAAAAGAGTGGGAAGATATATAGGCACAAGTTTATGCATGTCTCAAGATCAACAAAACCATTGGCTATTCATTCATGACAAGTTTGAAGATCTATTTACAACAATCACATAGATGTCAAGATTTTTCTCACATAGATAGATGTGTATACATAACAAGCTAAGCTCATAAATGCACTAAGCCATTAGTACGGAGGTACAAGGCTAAACTCACATGTCATATGTGCCTAAATATCTACAATCAAACTTTTTGAAATTTTCACTTTTTATGTGGTTTTGAATTTTTTACTTACACAAAACTAAAACATAAAAGTAAGATCAAAACAAAAACGATGCATATAAAGAAATGCAAGATGCACAAAATGCATGGGATATGACATTCAATACATAAAGGGTCATACAAAAATTGAAAGAATTAGATTAAGGACCAAAAGAGCAAAAGCTCAACCATAGGAATCCTTCCTCATCCAAACAAAATGATCATTTGGAATGAGTGTCTCATGAGAAGTGAGACGAGGGTTGGAAGAATTAGAATCGGAGATACACATAGACAAGGAGTTAAGAGCATTAAACACTTTCTTTAACAACATGCTAATTTCACTTAAAACCGGTTCACCCTTTTTAGCACAACTTCCAAGAAATTCAAGTTTCTCTTTTCTTTTGATTCTTTTAAAAGCATGAAACTTAGAGCAGTGAGGTCTTAGATGACCAAAAGCACCACAATGATGACAAACAATGTGTTTAGGTCCACTAGGCTTTTTGGAAAAGGATCTAACAACATGGTTTTGTTTTCTCTTCAATTTATGACATTGAGGTCTTATATGACCAATCATACCACAATGGTGACAAGTTGGAACAAACTTAGATTCATCCAAATTTTTGTATTTGGAAAATGGGCTTTTCTAAAACACTCGTTTGCATTTCGTTACCAAACACGCTTTTTGGATTTTCAGCTTGAAAACACATGTTTTGGCTCATGAAGACCCACCAAAACACGCGTTTTGGAATTTCAGTACCCACACTTCAAGAATCAAGACCCACCAAAACACGCGTTTTAAAAGCATGAAACTTAGAGCAATGAGGTCTTAGATGACCAAAAGCACCACAATGATGACAAACAATGTGTTTAGGTCCACTAGGCTTTTTGGAAAAGGATCTAGCAACATGGTTTTGTTTTCTCTTCAATTTATGACATTGAGGTCTTATATGACCAATCACACCACAATGGTGACAAGTTGGAACAAACTTAGATTCATCCAAATTTTTGTATTTGGAAAATGGGCTTTTCTAAAACACTCGTTTGCATTTCGTTACCAAACACGCTTTTTGGATTTTCAGCTTGAAAACACATGTTTTGGCTCATGAAGACCCACCAAAACACGCGTTTTGGATTTTCAGTACCCACACTTCAAGAATCAAGACCCTCCTGATGAGCCATGAGGCGAAGCCTCATTGCAAGAAGGAAACTGTGACTCACAAAAATCGCTTTGTTGAAGTGTGGGTATTGGGTTAAGCATGCAATATGTGAAACACAGAGTTAGAGAGAGGGAGGTGTGGAAACTTCAAAGAAGACAAAATGTGAAGAAGTGTGTGTGTGTGTGTGGAGGAAAATAGAGATAAGGGAGAAATAAAGAAGACAAAAGGTGAAGAAAATGTGGCTAAGAAAAAAACGTAAAAAAAAGGTGTTGTGTTGGTTATACGTGTGGTGTGGGGCAAAGGCATGAACAAATCTTTTTTTTTTTTTTTTTTTTTTTAAGTAGGCTTATGGAAAAAGAAAATTATATTAGAGTAATGTTATCTCTAAAGTATTTTTTACAACAAATTTTAGTTAATAATATTTTTACAACAAATTTTAGTTAACAATAAATTTATTATTATTATTATTATTAAGTAGTTTTTTTTTTTTTAGTAAATATTATTAAGTAGTTGATTTTAGTATGAAATAAATTCCCTTATATATACATTGTCTTTTTTGGTAATTTACAACTCAAACCGCCACTTTTATGAAGTGTACCTCTTTGTCGAAGAATTTTTTTTTTATTTGACTAAATTTACGGATTAATATGGATTCTAGTGTACTAGACACTATATGTGCATGTGTCAACTATTCTCCATTTGTGATAAGTTTTAAAATTTTAAATTACTACTCTAATTAAAAATTGATTAACAAAAAGATTTTAGAAAATTCAAAAGAATTAGCGAATTACTAGTCTAATTAAAAGTTAATTACCCAAAATAGTAAGTAATTCATAAGAAGTCCCATTAATCATTTTAAATTATTTTAATTATTCACTATTTTTTTTGTTTTAATAATTAAATTTGGGTACTCTGTTCCTTGTTTGATTAACTCGCTGACATTACAAAGTCATATGGTTAAGTTGTTTTCACAATTTTGTATCTAAATTCAAGCTGATTTTCAATAATTCATTAAAATTTGAAGGGACTGCTAGAATATAAGACCAAGCTTTAACTTATAGGTCTAGTATGGTTAAATAATCTATCGTCCTATACTGTTTATACTATCATATTGTTAAAAGTTTTAACAATATCACTCTGTTGTATAATTTAATACGCGATTTTTTTTTTTTTTTGGTAGTAAG
This sequence comes from Lithocarpus polystachyus, assembly GCA_033629205.1. Classification (NCBI taxonomy): domain Eukaryota; kingdom Viridiplantae; phylum Streptophyta; class Magnoliopsida; order Fagales; family Fagaceae; genus Lithocarpus; species Lithocarpus polystachyus. The sequence goes on along the minus strand of CM066163.1, from coordinate 6,051,028 downwards.
GAAAAATAAATATACTGTACACAAACATTAAATAACGGATTATATTTAAGAAAACCATAAAATTACAAAGACTTCCCCACAAGTGTTTGATGATGTAGTCGGGGAAGGTCAGCAATAGTTAAAGTGAAAGTACCCTTAATTGATTCATTTCTTAATCCAAATTAAATAAAATCTAACTATGTATCTACTTTCATATCAATTAAAAAAAAATTAAATAATATATGTAGAGATCCAATTAACAAGTGTATTTAGAATATTTATTAACAGACAATTTTAAAAATGTTTGAATATCACTTTAATATGAAATATAAAAAAACTGTCAAAAAAATAAATTACTCTTTTTTCTTTTTTAATAAAATTTTTTAAAAATATTTGATATATCAATTAATATTTAAATCTTGAAAAGTCACCATCAAATTCAGAAAAAAGGTTACACCAGACATGCGTGGAGTGTCGTTTCCGTTAGGAACTACCTAACCTTGTTCTGTTCTGTTCTGTTCTGTTCTGTATTGTTGTAAACTTCAAGCAATATTCCATGGCACTCTTAAGTCTTAATCTTGAATGTGTCTAGTCTCTCTGGCCAACGATTATATGTACTTCTCTTTCTCTTCACTTTATCTGACGAGGCCGTGAACTTGAAATTTAAATCTTGAAAAGTCATCATCAAATTCAGAAAAAAGGTTACACCAGACATGCGTGGAGTGTCGTTTTTCCGTTAGCAACTACCTAACCTTGTTTTGTTCTGTTCTGTTCTGTATTGTTGTAAACTTCGAGCAATATTCCATGGTACTCTTAAGTCTTAATCTTGAATGTGTCTAGTCTCTCTGGCCAACGATTATATCTACTTCTCTTTCTCTTCACTTTATCTGAGGAAGCCGTGAACTTGGGATATGGGTTTTGACCAGAATATGCCATTGTTAGAAAATGCCAATTCCACGGTGGTAGGAGGCAACTGTTGCTTCCACCAAGGTTCGGCGAATGGTAGAGTGTAGGGAGTGAAGAAGCGTGACACTAGTAGAATATTCCATTGTTGATTTTTCAAGCTCGTTGAAATGTTCTCACATGGGTTCCCAAGTGGATTAAGTTTTTTAGAGATATATATATATATATATATATATATATATATATATATATATATACAGGGCCGGCTCAATGTATAATGCAATTGAGTCCACCGCTTAAGGCACCCAAGTTCCTAAGGCCCCCAACTTTAAGCAGTAAAAATATCTCTTTGCCGTTGTGAGATTAATAATACCTAAAATATTAACCAATAAGAGTAAAAGAAAGCCCTCAAATTTAAGTAATAGAGATATTTTTTTACCATTGAGAGTATTAATTAAGCCCCAAATATTAACTAATAAATCGAAAATATTATTAATTTTTATATAAAAAATTAGAAAAAAAAAACATTGAATATGCAACCAAAGTGTTCGATTCTCTGTGTGAGTCATTAATCTACCACGCCTAGAATCTGAAAATTCATTCTCTTCCTCTCTCTCAACAAGACAAAACATAAATCAAAAGACAAAAAAATAAAAATAAAAATATATCTCAAACCTCAAACCTCAAATATTTTTAATGAATTGTTGGAAAGTGACTTTTTCATACGTTTCTTAGCAGTACATTCGACCCTCCTTTCCGTTGAGCGTTGCCCTCCTTCAAGTTTTGCACTACTCTTAAATGTCTTATTCTTGCTTACTTATGTCATTATTTGGTTCTTGCTACTTTGTTTTACTTTCTCAGAGTGTTCACTTGGTTATTTGATACTTGCTTCACTGTGAAGCTTTAACCTTCTGACAAAATATAGGCGTGTCAAATTTTACTGATTTACAAATTGGGTTGGGCTAGGGTCCTGGAGACATGTGGTAACATAGTAATCCTAATCTCCAACCATTCAACACTATGCACTTATCTTTTAGGTTTTTTTTATTTAATTATTATTTTAGTCAAAAAAGATTTTATTTTTTTTAAATAAAATTTTACGTTCAATTTCTTCTTTGTTTCTATGTATATAGTTATATATATATTTTTCAGTTTCTTATTATAATATTCTAATTATTAACTAAAAAAATTAATTTTGCGAATAAAAAAAATGTATAACTAATCAATTATGCCACAAAAAAATAAGTGGATTAGTTATATTGAAGAAAATATTAAAGAAACCTAAATACAAAACTTTTTTCAATAACTTTGTACCTTAAAAAGTAGGAAAAATATATTTAAATAAAAATTGACATAAAAAATTAAATAAAAATTTATTAATTAAACGTTATAATACGAGAAAAGGTCCCACATAATATTTTTGCCTTAGACCTCACAATGTATTGGCCGGTCCTGTATATGTACACACAGTTTCCTCGATCCATAACATTGATCTCTTCATTTGCTTTCCTATCGATCGCCGCTGATCTACCTGCAGGTACTTCTACTACTCTCTCTCTATTTCATGAACTTCCTTTTGAACTTTTGAGACCGTGTGTTTGATTGGTTACTTTTTGATTCGAACAATTCAAGCTTCTATACTGTTTCCTGCGTGATCTCACTAGTTTTGATCTGCCATATTGTGATTTTTTTTTATATGTGACCTTTTTGATACAAAGAAGTGATAGAACTTGTATGCTTGTTCCTTTCTTTCAAGCTTCTAATTGAAAAATCCCAGAATCGTGGTGGGTTAGGGAAATCCTGACGAGGTTTGGCTTTCTAAAGGACACGTACCCTTACGAACCTGAGCTTTCACGTCATGTCGTACTGGTTGCAGGCCGGCCTAGACATTTTTGGGCCTGGCAAGAATTAAAATTAGGTCTTTTATATTTATATATTAATTAAATTAATATTTTTTTATTATAATATATTTTGTTTGAAAATGTAAATTGATTAATTAAATTTTTGTATGCAAATTCTTCTAACATCTCATTTTCATTATCTTCTAGTTTTCTTTGGTTAATTTTTTGTTCATTTGTGATATTTTCATCGAAATTTTATACTGTATTTTGTTTATTACTAATAAAAAATTTATTCATTAATCATTTTTTCAACTCAATTAATATTTTTTTTAAAATTTTTCATATCCAGATGCATATTTTTTAATAAAAATTTTAATAAAACAATATTTAAATATAAAATAAACACTGTCTATGATATATTTATAATGACTGAAATAAAAAATATCTTCGAGTGTAAAGTAATAAAACATGATATATATATAAAAAAGAAAACATACTGTCAGGAGCTGGCGTAAAAGGCCAGGTTTACGCCACCAATCAGTGTTTGCCACGACATACATTTAATGAAAAACCAATACACCCTATCACACAATTGTCTTCCTCACACACGTATCAGAGAGCAAACTCTATCAAACACGCCTAAACCTATTCCATTTACTCCACTGCTCTTACCACCGGACCGGAGCTCCACACCGCCGCTGGCGCCGCCCACATGTCGTTCTGGAGCTGGCGCCACCGCACCGAACCTCAAGGTTTGTTCTGATTTATGTTTATTGTTGGGTTAGTTATTTCCCCAAACTTTGGGTTTGAAATTATGATGGGTTTGGGTTATTTTTTGGATATTTAATCTGTTCATAATGGTATGAGTTTTGTTGATTTTGTATGGATTTTGCTTTCTTTTCTTTTCTTTTTTGTAGTATTTTCATGGGTTTTGGTTGGATTCTTAAGTGGTAGGTTTAAACCTAAAAAAATCTGATTGTACCAAATGAGTTTGCTAGCAAAGAGAGTGCCGTTTCATGTAATTCTGAGCCTCAATGATAGAATTTGCTATTATCTACTACCTTAAATGAAAAAGTAAATCATCTTGCCAAACTTAGTTTAGAGAATCCTGTTATGAATGGCCTTGATGACAAGAAGATACAGTCTGTATTATCATCTGAAGATTTTGGATCTTTGGGATTTGATGTGAATGATGAATTTGAACAGCCTGATAAATTGACGAGCTCTCCAATTGTAGATTTTAGAGTTCCATCTCAATTAGTTCAGAGATATGTGAAAGGTTTATGCTGATATAAAGCTTGATTTTGTGAATCTTTAAGTGGCACTCTGTATCTTGCATCGGCTTCACATGAGAAGTACCCTGGAAAGCCTCAAGAGTTTAAAATATATTCTAATAGCACATTTCATATCCCTGTTAACGATGCTCACCAGTTAAACAATCCTATGTTTGTTGTTTTCTAATGGCATTAGAAGATGCAGTCTAATGTTGTAATTCAGAAGGGTAATGTGGGCTTCAAAGAACAACTCAGAGGATGTTCTGAATCCATCTAGAATTTCAATTATTCTATAACTGCTTATATATGTCTTACACACACTTCTCATCATTGACCTATACCAGCAAGCATGAATTAATGATCAATCTTTTTTGACAAATTTTACTTCTTTTCCCAGGCTGAAGTCCGTGGAAATCCAGCAGTATGGCTTACACCTCCAAGCAAGAAGTCAGAAGTATGGCAAGGTTTGTCTTCTTCATAATTTATAAACCTCTACATTCAGACGTAGATAGTGAAGAAGGAAATAATTGTTGACTAGCTCGTTTTACATAGAAGAAGCAAGAGCAGTTGGAACTCACAAAAAAGTTCCGGATAGGTTCCTTCTATTAAATATCTTAATAGTTGAAATTTGTAGTGCAAGGAAAATAAAGATTTTGTTTTATAAGATACATTTTCCTAAATTTTAAAAAGCAAGTGCATTCGGCATTCCATTCCTCACTCTTATTTATGGAGCTAGAGTTTTTACTTCTAGAGCAACTCTAGGTGTGCAACGCATCAATTTACTCACATGATGAATTGAAGCAGCTAAAGGTTCTCTAGCAGTATCTTTTTTTTCCATTGATCAAGCTAAATAAATCATTCTAGCATCTTTTTCATTGTTGTGTCTGTGGCTGGTTCAGTTTCATAGCCTTTTATCTGTTAATGATCGTAATTTTTTCATGACAGCTTGAGAGGGGTCAATTGCTCACAGTTCCTCCTTATCTAGTGAGGAGACGCAAGCAGCATTTCCACCATCTAGAACAGTGCGGAGTTGACTTAATACTCGGACGTAATGGATTCATTTGGGTTGGTGAACATGTTGAAGCCAAAGATGATGTGGTAGAGGATCAAGCAAGCAAACTTGAGCAACAGATTAAATCTAATAAAAATTCCATTAGTCTTGAAGAGCAAGAACAAACATACACTCTGATAGAGACAAGGCAGAGCATATGTAGGATTGCAAATGCTGTCCGGGTATTAACTATTTTAGGCTTCAATATAACCATCGAAGTGATCATGGATACCATGAACCTAAGTAGCTCTCTAAATCTTGATATACATGAGATGCTTGGTTCAGAGTTCTATGTTCTGGTTGCAGAGGGAGAGGCTGAAGGGTGAAGCTTGACTAAAAGGAAGGGATGATTATAGCATCCCTGTTAAGTACCAACTGTTTAGAGAAGCATCAACCTTCATATCCTCTCTTTTTATTGCCTTGATTTTTTTGGGTTTTAGCCCTCGTTGTGTTTGGTTTTACCATGAATATTAGGGAGCGTTTTTTTTTTTTTTTTGGTCAATTGTAAAAAATAATAATGTACTGTAAGCAGAATTGCATTAATGCTTCTTTTTTTATTATTTATTATTTAATTATTTTTAAGAAACCACTCTTGATGATTTTCACTTCAAAGAAATATAGATATGATAGATCTGAATCTTTACGCTTCAGAATAATTGTCCCATATGATATGTTTTAAAACTAGCATTTTTTTCTCTTCTCATAATAACGTAAACAAGGAAACAGAATTTCTTGTTGCATTACATTGAATAGTTCCCAAAGGTAGAAAGGTAAACAAAAAAAATATTGTTAATAATTCTAATATCTATCATACACCAATGTAGAATCTAGAATGTAAACTCTGAACATACATAAAAAATAACTGAAACTTTTATTGTCTATTTTCTGATGAATATTGAAGGATCATTTATTTTTAGCAAATGAAAGGCTAATTTGGTGTGTTAGCACTATGCACAAGTCATTGCTTAAAAACTAAAATTCTTCTTTAGGAGGTGATTGGAAGTAGTGTTCATCCCAATAGTACGGCTACTTCAATTTTGCTGCAGTGTGAGGCATGGACCAATCCTCGTTTATAAACCTGAAAGCAAGTGCCAGAGTGCAAATTTTCTCTTAGAAGATAACAATTAAAAAGGAAAGAAAGAACCAAGAATGAGACACAGAAAGCCATCTAAATTTTGTAAACAAGCAGGTTCTTTGCAAAACAGAGAACTTTCAAAGTAGTGCTTTATAAAAAATAAACACATGCATACATGTTATGCATGAATTTAAGGGTGGAAAATGTATGTAATAGGCATGAAATTTGTGGATTTAAATATTCATATGCTTGAGAAACTTGTATCCATCCCTCTGATTAATACAGGTTCTAATTTAATGCTTTTATTATCTTTTAACTGGTAAGTAACACACACTCCCAACCCACCACATTACCCATCATCTTGTACTTAGCACTTACAGGGTGTCATTTGAGCTAAAACTTATTGAAAACATTATGTTACTAAAAAAACGCAGGTTAATGCAGGAACCTATCTTATAAAACAAAATCTTTATTTTCCTTGCACTACAAATTTCAACTATTAAGATATTTAATAGAAGGAACCTATCCGGAACTTTTTTGTGAGTTCCAACTACTCTTGCTTCTTCTATGTAAAACGAGCTAGTCAACAATTATTTCCTTCTTCACTATCTATGTCTGAATGTAGAAGTTTATAAATTATGAAGAAGACAAACCTTGCCATACTTCTGACTTCTTGCTTGGAGGTGTAAGCCATCCTGCTGGATTTCCACGGACTTCAGCCTGGGAAAAGAAGTAAAATTTGTCAAAAAGGATTGATCATTAATTCATGCTTGCTGGAATAGGTCAATGATGAGAAGTGTGTGTAAGACATATATAAGCAGTTATAGAATAATTGAAATTCTAGATGGATTCAGAACATCCTCTAAGTTGTTCTTTGAGGCCCACATTACCCTTTTGAATTACAACATTAGATAGCATCTTCTAATGCCATTAGAAAACATCAAACATATGATTGTTTAACTGGTGAGCATCATTAACAAGGATATGAAATGTGCTATTAGAATATATTTTAAACTCTTGAGGCTTTCCAGGGTACTGCTCATGTGAAGTCGATGCAAGATACAGAGTGCCACTTAAAGATTCACAAAATCAAGCTTTATATCAGCATAAACCTTTCACATATCTCTGAACTAATTGAGATGGAACTCTAAAATCTACAATTGGAGAGCTCGTCAATTTATCACGCTGTTCAAATTCATCATTCACATCAAATCCCAAAGATCCAAAATCTTCAGATGATAATACAGACTGTATCTTCTTGTCATCGAGGCCATTCATAACAGGATTCTCTAAACTAAGTTTGGCAAGATGATTTACTTTTTCATTTAAGGTAGTAGATAATAGCAAATTCTGTCATTGAGGCTCAGAATTACATGAAACGGCACTCTCTTTGCCAGCAAACTCATTTGGCACAATCAGATTTTTTTAGGTTTAAACCTACCACTTAAGAATCCAACCAAAACCCATGAAAATACTACAAAAAAGAAAAGAAAAGAAAGCAAAATCCATACAAAATCAACAAAACCCATACCATTATGAACAGATTAATATCCAAAAAATAACCCAAACCCATCAAAATTTCAAAACCCAAAGTTTGGGGAAATAACTAATCAAACAATAAACATAAATCAGAACAAACCTTGAGGTTCGGTGCGGTGGCGCCAGCTCCAGAACGACGTCTGAGGCGGCGCCAGCGGCGGGGTGGAGCTCCGGTCCGGTGGTAAGAGCAGAGGAGTAAATGTAATAGGTTTAGGCGTGTTTGATAGAGTCTGCTCTCTGATACGAGTGTGAGGAATACAATTGTGTGACAAGGTGTATTGGTTTTTCATTAAATGTATGACGTGGCAAACACTGATTGGTGGCGTAAACCTGGCCTTTTACGCCAGCTCCTGACCGTATGTTTTCTCAAAAAGAGAAAACATATAAAAAAGTACTACGTAGCTCTAACTTTACCGATCAATATAAAGAATCTAGCAATCTCAAGTTCTCAACCTGCACAAATAAAAAAACTCATGATTAGGTCCATTTGAATATTGTTTATTTTGTTGAAAACTGAAAATATGTAGCAAAATAATTTTTAAATGTGTGAATAGTACTATAAGACTTATTTATAATGAAAGTTTTGATAAAAAAGAGAGGTTTGTGAGTCCCGTAAACTGTATACAAGACCCACTGAACAATTCATAATCCCACTCGTGGCGCTCTTCTCCCAAAAAAAAAAAAAAAAAAAAAAGCAAAATGCAGACGCTTTCAATTTTCATCCGTATCCAAACAGAAGTACAACTCCACGTACAACCGAGCCAAAAATTGAAGGCCCAGCCAAAACCGATCCTATTACCTGTAAAATAAAAATAAAAATAAACAAATAAATGTAAAAGGCAAAACTTTAAGGCCAACGGCCACAGCCTAAGATAAGACATAAGAGTTCTAAGACTCTAGTCCACCCACAGCCACAGGTCTTATTAGATGAGGTAAGCCTCCATCCACAAAACTAGTAAACCACAGCACCATTTGGATTCTGGATCTGCAGAGTGCAGAGCAGAGGAAAAATCATATAGTCTATACCTAGAGAACATAGAGTTGAGACGAATCACTAATCAGATTGAAGGAAGCATGAGCCACCAACAAAAGATTTAAAAGTAGAACTAGTGTAGAGAAAGAATGAGAGAGGCAGAGAGCAAGAGCTCAGAGAGAGAGAAGGTATGAATAAATTTTAGGAACTTGAGATTTTTTATGTGTTTTGATATGAGATTGTTTTGTAAGTAAGTTTTTTAGACCGGATTTGTAATTTATCCAGTTAAATTTTGATTTGTCTAAAGGCTAAGGTCCTAAGGGTGATATTTTTAGGATAACTAATTTTGTTTAAGCCAAAGAATTTTTTGGGATAGCAATATTTACAAGAATTTTTTAGAGTTATCATTTGAAACTAAAATTTTTCTTTATACTAATTTTTCAAAATTTTGGAGCCCTTTTTCCACTTGGAGGCCTTAGGCTTGGGCTAGTGGAAGGGCCGGCCCTGATAATTAGACACACGTTGGAACAGTTCGAAATATACTGTAATTTAGAGCGAAATGGAACTAAGAGGTGCTAATTACACGGGACTAGCTAGGCATTAGAATAGAGCAGAATTTGAAATCAGATTTTAAAATTAAATAAGAATCAATCAATATATTTGAAGATATATCCATTATAAGATATTTGAAAGCAATAATCCACTACCAATCCAAGCAAATATATTAGGGAAAAAAAACTAATGTATGCTATAATTTAACTTTCAACCCAATAGATTCTCCGAAAAAAAAAAAAAACTTTCAACTCAACAACCCCTTTAAAAATATAATAAAATAATAATAATATAAAAAACCCACTAATACTTTTAATTTTACAAAATAATATTTATAAATTAATAAAATCTTGAGGGGTTCATGGCCCTTTTGTTCTAAAGTAAATCGGTATTTGGAATTTTATTTTTATCCAGTTAATGGATGCTTTAAAAAAATTTGTTAATAGATTATTTATTAAAATTTTGATACTATTTCCATAGAAGATATAATAAATAGTAAAAAAATTAGTTATTTTTTCTTTTCTCATTAAAAAAATTTCTAAAAATCATTTCTAAACTAGTGTCTTTTAAGTATTTGCCTTAGTTTTTCTTGTCTTATATTTTTCTTAATAACAATACCTCATAGTACTCCTTTCACAGAGTTCGCAAGCTTGCCTGGTACGCTGAATCAAGTGAAGTCACGTGAACTACATCGTGCATGCATGATTACGAGCAGACTTTAAAAACAATTTGATGGAAGCCCTCATAAAAAATGTGGAGGATTTGACTCGGTTTCTAAGGTCTCACCATTCTGAAAATGTGAAGGATTTGACTCGGTTTCTAAGGTCTTTCCATTCTGAGCTTTCACTTCCTGCCGTACTAGTTGCAGGACTGTGTGGGATTTTTTTGGCCTTCGTCGACTTTACGGATTCGGTTAACAATGGACGCTTCACTGTTTCTTGGTCTTTGTATGTCAGTCTGCTTGTATGCTTAATTGCATTATTTTTTAATGAGATCCCAGCACCAAGCTATAAGAAGCTCATGAATTGGTAAATATTACTCACTATCTTACTATAATTCTTTCGTACTTCATCTTGAAAGACATGTATAATACATTTATATATGCAGCGATGAATCCATGATTTTTCTTAGGAGTTCAATAAAAAATATAAATTATATAAAATCTAAAACAAAAACAAAAACAGAACTTGAATATAATGATTTCATAAAAAAGAGTATATAAATACATGAAGTTTTATGATTGCCTTTAACGAGATTTCATATTTTGAAATTATTATATGATAACTATATTATCAATCTTACTAGTTACATTTTTTTCAATATACATAGTCAAATAATAATTTATTTCTTAATCTCTTATTTGTTATTATAAATTTGTCTTTAATATTAGTGAAAAATAAAAGATAAACTTTTTTTTTAGAGATAATTATAATATGCTGCTAACCCCACAGCTCAAACCCTTTTTCCCTTACACCCACAAGCACTTTGTACACTCCATATGTCAATTTAATTATAAGACCTTTGGCATAAAAGATAAACTAATTGTTCATTTGACATAATTTTTTCATAATACAATGAACATACTAATTGTTATTGCTAATATTAAATATTGAAAATCGTCCATTGTTTCTAAAGTAAACTTTAATTATCATTGTTTAGAATACTTTAATTTATTAATTTATGTCTTTTACTCTTTACAATTCTTTTATTGAATTCATAAGACATTTTGAGCAATTCTTTTGCATTTTCTTTACATTTCTTTAATTTAATTTATTAGTTTATGTCCCACGGCCAAACTGACTAAGTGACTAATTGCTTAATTTTTTCATACTTTCATTTTAGTTTAATGCTAATGCACTGACCCACTCAAAAACACACACATAGAAACTGACAATCAAAGACTAACAAAACTCAAAAACTTTTTTATCGAAACACTATAAAGTCTATAACCAGTTAATTTGATTAATTGATTGTGGGCTTTTTCTTATTGAGATCGTGGGCACGTCCCTAAGAGCTATTAGCATTCGCATCATCGCTTGTACAGGCCCTTCCACGTGTACATTTCCTCTTTATTTAAAATCTTAATCAAGAAATAAGTCCATTTCCATTTCAAGAAAAATGGAGAGGATCGCGTTCCATATATATATATATATATATATATATATATATATATATATTATATACAGGGCCGGCTTAATACATTGTGGGGTCTAAGGCAAAAATGTTATGTGGGGTCTTTTCTCATATTATAATTGTAGGGGTAAAAGGCCCAAGGCCAGATCTTAGGCCGTGGGCCTATCCGAGGAGTCTTGTTGGTCCGAGGACAACAACTCTTCGGGAGGGCGCCCAGCTTAGCTCGCTTCTGAAGCATAAGTCACGTGGAAGAAAGAGTTGTCCGAAGAGACTTGCCTGTTCGGATTGATAAGAAAGGTGTCCCAAGTGAATGTCCCAACATCAGTCCTAGTTCTCCCGGAGAGCCCCTTTATTTATATGGGCAAATAGGACAGGTGGCAAAGATCAAATATTAGGCAAAAGGCTGCTGCCACCGCATTTATGATCCTGCAGCTAACATCATGGCCGCATTAATGGGAAAAGACACCTGAACAGTGACTTCCATCCTTTACAGCTGTCCCATGAAGACTCAAGAAGGGGGCTGATAGGACAAGTATCAGAGAAAAGGCTCACGTAATGGAAGGAGGGGATAAAAATAGAAGAAAGGGGAGAGAAAAGATGAAAAAAGAGCAATCAAAAGAGAAAGAAAGAAAGAGAGAAGCCCATATAATATCTGTGTAAACATACTCCTCAGACAGTGCCGAGAAGAACATTGTATCCCTCAAATATCTTATCAATACAAATCTGGTCATAATCATACTTGGGCTTTCAACCCATACGTGTCCAATCAAGTATTCTTCAACCCACTCTCTTTACAAATTCATTGTTAGGATATTGTATACAATCTGGGCCTCCAGCTATTCCGTTGATAGGCCCAATCTCCAAATTTGTGTCCTTACAATTGGCGCCGTCTGTGAGAAGATTACTATTGTACCTGTGTGTTATAGCTTGAACTATGGTTAGATCAGACAGAGCGGAGTCAAGTGACTCTCAGCATATTGACCACTTTTTGCATCTTGAGCGCCAGAGAGACCGTGAAGGGAGCGTGCACACGAACCGTACTGCGAGGAGTCGACGTCGGAATGACGGTGACGAGTCTCATGAGGTCATGCAACGTAAAATCGATCACCTCAAGAGGAAGTTGCGTCGTACGCAGAGGAGATGCAGTCCGTCTAGCAGTCCATCCATCATGGATGATTCTTACGATGATGATGAGGATGCTAGTTATAGACCCCGCTCCAGGACACCTCCAAGTGAGTCTTTCTCCTACGAGGAAGAGCATCACCGTGACCGCAGGAGCAGAAACACGTACTCAAGGGGTACTGGGAGTGATGCCATGACAAAGGCACTCATCCAAATCTTCAAGTTGCCCTTTACACGCAGCATCGAGGGAGGGAGCCTTCCTCGGCGTTTTACTCAACCTACCTTCACTGCATACAACGGACGGACTGATCCCGTGGAGCATGTGAGCCATTTCAATCAGAAAATGGCTGTCCATTCTCAGAACGAGACTCTCATGTGCAAAGTGTTCCCTTCCAGTTTGGGGTCTGTGGCCATGAGATGGTTCGATGGCCTCGCGACAAATTCTATCGGATCCTTTCGGGCGTTCACTAGAGCCTTCTGCTCTCGGTTTGTGACGAACACTAGGGTCCCCAGCCATTGGACTCCTTGCTGTCCATGTCCATGCGGGAGGGAGAGACACTGAAAACCTAGTTAAACAGATATTGGGAGATGTTTAACGAGATCGAAGGGAGTTTCGATGATGTTGCTGTGAGAACATTCAAGGTCGGCTTGCCCGTCGAGCACGACCTGAGGAAGTCTTTAACCAGGAAGCCTGTAAGGAGTGTGCGCCGACTAATGGATCGCATTGACGAGTACAAGCGGGTCGAGGAGGACCAGCTGCTGGGAAAGGGAAAGGCAAAGGTTAACCCTTAGGAGAGGAGGGATTTCAGGTCGGACAGGTACAGCAATAGCAGACCGCGGAGAGACTATAGTGTGCAGTCCGGGTCTGCTGTATCGCAAGCAGTCCATGCCGTATTCCGAGAGCCGATTCACCAGATTCTGGAGAAAATTCAGAACGAGCCATATTTCAAGTGGCCAAACAAGATGGGGGGAGACCCCATGAAGCGCAACCAGAGCCTTCATTGCCAGTATCATCAGGAGCGAGGGCACACAACCAAGGATTGCAGGATGTTGAAGAGCCATTTGGAACAACTTGTGAGGGAAGGAAAGCTGCAACAATTCATGTATCGGCCTAATAACCAAGGAGATCATATTAGGCCAGGGGCTTCAGGGACCGCCTCATCAAGGCCCCCTTTGGGCACGATTAACGTTATCTTCGTGGCCCCCGGGAGAACTGGATCCTGCCCCTCCAGAGTAATGTCCATTTCCAGGGCATCCGCCGAGGATGCCAATCAAGAGGCGAAACGGGCAAGAATGGAGGCCCGACCAGCCTTGAGCTTCTCGGACGAGGATAAAGTGGGGACGATACAGCCCCATGACGACGCTTTGGTCATCACCCTCAGAATAGGAGGGTACGATGTGAAGAGGGTGATGGTTGATCAAGGAAGCAGAGTTGAGATCATGTATCCAGACCTGTACAAGGGACTAGGCCTATGGCTTGAGGATCTGACCTCGTACGATTCGCCCCTAGTCAGCTTTGATGGAAAGACCGTCATCCCCAAGGGTCAAATAAGGCTGCCCGTACAAGCAGGCTCCGAAGTGGTCGAAGTGGACTTCATCGTTGTGGATGCATATTCCCCCTACACGGCCATTGTAGCCAGACCTTGGCTTCACGCTTTGGGGGCCGTTTCTTCGACCTTGCACCTGAAGGTTAAATTTTCGTCTGGAGGACGAGTAGAGGAGATCATAGGAAGCCAACCCATGGCAAGGCAGTGCCTTATAGCTGCCATTTCACATCAGCATGATGCCGAGCTAACAACCACCTCGGTTGGACATTCATAGCAATCAACGTTCCCGGTTCCCCCCAGAGCCGAGGATCCGTCCGAGGAGCAATGTGAAAAGTTAGAGAGGGTTATCATCGGGGAAGATGCAGATCAGTTTTTCCAGATAGGGGATCAGCTACCCCCTCGGGAAAAGGAAGAGCTGCTGTCTTTCCTTAGGAGAAACGTGGACGTGTTTGCCTGGAATTCTTACGAGGCCCTAGGAGTAGATCCCAGGTTCATCTGCCACCACCTTAATGTGAGCCCAGCTGCCCTCCCCAAAAAGAAGCCACCTCGGCGCTCATCCAGGGAACATTCTGACGCTGTCAAAGATGAGGTGAACAAACTTAAGCAGGCAGGGGCTATTAGAGAGGTCTTCTATCCAGAATGGCTGGCTAACACAGTGGTGGTAAAGAAGAAGAACGGGAAATGGCGTGTATGTGTGGACTTTACGGACTTAAACAGAGCCTGTCCAAAAGACCATTTCCCCATGCCACGGATTGATCAACTAGTGGATGCAACCATAGGGCATCCACGAATGAGTTTCTTGGACGCCTTCCAAGGGTACCACCAGATTCCCCTAGCCCTGGATGATCAAGAGAAAACAGCCTTCGTGACTCCCATTGGGAACTACCATTACAAGGTGATGCCATTTGGCCTGAAGAATGCAGGCTCCACCTACTAGAGAATGATGACCAAAATGTTTGAACCACTACTGGGGAAATGCATTGAGATCTACATCGATGACATGGTGGTCAAGAGCAAGCTGGAGTCCAACCACATCGAAGACCTTGAGAACATCTTTGAGATCTTAAGGAAACACAAATTGCGTCTCAACGCTTCAAAGTGTTCTTTCGGCGTTGGATCAGGAAAGTTCCTGGGATATATGGTCACTCATCGGGGAATCGAGGTGAATCCCGATCAAATAAAGGCGATTAACAGTCTGCAGCCTCCTCGGAACCCAAAAGAAGTACAAAAGTTGACTGGGATGACTGCCGCTCTCAACCGATTCATCTCCAAATCCGCAGAGAGGTGTCGGCCCTTCTTCCAGCTGCTGAATAAATGGAAGGGATTTGAGTGGAATGAAGAGTGTGTTCTAGCTTTTTAACAGCTGAAAGAATACCTAACTCGGCCACCCATCATGTCTAGCCCTACAACGAACGAGGTCCTATTCGCCTATATTGCGGTAGCTACCCATGCTGTGAGTCTGGTACTTGTACGAGTCGACAGTGGCGTCCAGAAGCCTGTCTACTATGTGAGTAAATCTCTTCATGAGGCCGAGGTCCGCTATCTGCCACTTGAGAAGGCCGTCTTTGCAATAATTCATGCCACTTGTAAACTCCCTCATTACTTCCAATCACATACGGTTGTGGTCCTCACCCAGCTCCCGCTCAAATCACTGCTTCGGAGTGCAGACTATACGGGAAGGATTGCTAAATGGGGTACCATACTGGGGGCTTTCGACATAAAGTACATGCCTCGCACCTCGATCAAGGGGCAGATACTCGCCGATCTGGTGGCCGAGTTCGCTGAGCCTGTGTTGGAAGGGATAACTGGGGCAAACCCCACGGATGAAAATTCAGTTGGCCTCGTCTCTGGGCAAGATTCCGCGTCCTGGAAATTATATGTGGACGGTGCAGCCAATCAAAGAGGTTCAGGAATGGGGCTGGTTTTAATATCTCCCGAGGACGTTGTCATCGAAAAATCCCTCAGACTAAACTTCTCGGCTACTAATAACGAGGCTGAGTACGAAGCATTGCTGATCGGAGTAACTATGGTCCAAAGAATGGGGGGAAGCATCTTAGAAGTATTCTCGGACTCAGCTTTGGTCGTCGGCCAAGTTCGAGGAGAATTGGAAGCCCGTGATGAAAGAATACAGAAATACCTGAAGCAGGTCAAACAGTTGCAATCACGATTCAAGTCATTCAATTTGCAACATGTTCCTCGGAGTGGGAATACACACGCGGACTCCTTAGCTACTCTTGCAACCACCTCGGCCTAGGGGCTACCCCGGCTTATCCTAGTGGAAGATGTACAAAGGCATTCTGAGGATATTGAAGGGCTTAGCATTTATCAAGCTAGGGTAGGGTCAAGTTGGATGGACCCTATGGTGACTTATCTCAGAGACAACGTCTTACCGGTAGACAAGGCTGAAGCCGACAAGGTGAGGAGAAAAGCTCCTCAGTTCTGGCTATCAGGGGATAATAAGCTATACAAACGTTTTTTCTCTGGACCCTATCTATTATGCGTGCACCCTGAAGCCACGGAGTTGCTCCTCGAAGAGCTGCATGAAGGGATTTGTGGCAATCACACGGGAGGAAGGTCCCTAGCACACAGGGCCTTAACTCAGGGGTACTGGTGGCCAAACATGCAAAGGGAATCACAAGCATATGTAAAGAAGTGTGATCAATGCCAGAGGTTTGCTCCGAATATACATCAACCAGGAGGGGTTCTGAATCCTCTATCAAGTCCATGGCCTTTCGCTCAGTGGGGCCTAGACATTGTTGGTCCTTTTCCTAAGGCAGCCGGGAGTAAGAAATACTTGGTCGTTGCAACAGACTACTTCACCAAGTGGGTTGAAGCCGAGCCGTTAGCAAACATCAAGAATGTGGATGTCCAGAAGTTTGTATGGAAAAATATCGTTATACGGTTCGGAGTACCACATACTCTCATCTCGGACAATGGCCTTCAGTTTGACAGTAAAGCATTCCGAAGATTCTGCTGTGGACTAGGCATTACCAACAGGTACTCCACCCCTGCATACTCTCAGGGAAACGGCCAAGCTGAAGCAGTTAATAAAGTCATAGTAAGCAGTCTTAAGAAGAGGTTGGACGATGCCAAAGGAAAATGGGTGGAAGAATTACCACATGTACTCTGGACTTACAGGACAACTCCTCGAAGGTCTACCGGAGAGACCCCCTTTGCCATGATGTATGGTGCTGAGGCTGTCATCCCCATAGAAACTGGGTTCCCCACACTTAGAACCAGTTCATTCACCTCGGCCAACAATGACGAACTGCTAAGGGACAACCTGGATCTCATCGCCGAGCGCAGAGAAGACGCTGCGGCTTAATTGACCTATTATCAGCATAAGCTCAAGCAAAGTTATGATGCCAATGTCAAACTGAGACCACTAGCACCAGGGGATTTGGTTTTGCGAAGAGTCGTGGGCACTGCGAAGAACCCGGCTTGGGGGAAGCTGGGACCTAACTGGGAAGGCCCCTATCGGATCCTATCAGTTGCTGGAATAGGAGCTTTTTATTTAGTGGATTTAGATGAGAGGGCTGTACAACACTCCTGGAATGTAAATAACCTAAAAAGGTACTACTACTAATGAAAATTTTCATTCTCTTATTGAAATCTATTATATTGTCTATCTACTAAGTGTTAAACAGAACCTTGGTCAGGCCTGGTCCCTCAGACCACCTACCTTGGGTAAATTAACACCATTAAGTATTAAACAGAACCTTGGTCGTGCCTGGCTCCTCGGACCACACACCTTGGGTAAATTAATACTACTAAGTGTTAAACAGAACCTTGGTCAGGCCTGGTCCCTCAGACCACTTACCTTGGGTAAATTAACACCCCCAAGTATTAAACAGAACCCTGGTCGTGCCTGGTTCCTCGGACCACACACCTTGGGTAAATTAATACTACTAAGTGTTAAATAGAACCTTGGTCAGGCCTGGTCCCTCAGACCACCTACCTTGGGTAAATTAACACCATTAAGTATTAAACAGAACCTTGGTCGTGTCTGGCTCCTCGGACCACACACCTTGGGTAAATTAATACTACTAAGTGTTAAACGAAACCTTGGTCAGGCCTGGTCCCTCAGACCACCTACCTTGGGTAAATTAACACCCCCAAGTGTTAAACAGAACCTTGGTCGTGCCTAGTTCCTCGAACTACACACCTTAGGTAAATTGATACTACTAAGTGTTAAACAGAACCTTGGTCAGGCCTGGTCCCTCAGACCACCTACCTTGGGTAAATTAACACCATTAAGTATTAAACAGAACCTTGGTCATGCCTGGCTCCTCGGACCACACACCTTGGGTAAATTAATACTACTAAGTATTAAACAGAACCTTGATCGTGTCTGGCTCCTCGGACCACACACCTTGGGTAAATTAATACTACTAAGTATTAAACAGAACCTTGGTCATGCCTGGCTCCTCAGACCACACACCTTGAGTAAATTAATACTACTAAGTGTTAAACAGAACCTTGGTCAGGCCTAGTCCCTCAGACCACCTACCTTGGGTAAATTAACACCATTAAGTATTAA
Source organism: Lithocarpus polystachyus (assembly GCA_033629205.1). NCBI lineage: Eukaryota > Viridiplantae > Streptophyta > Magnoliopsida > Fagales > Fagaceae > Lithocarpus > Lithocarpus polystachyus. Next base: position 6,032,499 of record CM066163.1, on the reverse strand, counting down.
ACAGAACCTTGGTCGTGCCTAGCTCCTCGGACCACACACCTTGGGTAAATTAATACTACTAAGTGTTAAACAGAACCTTGGTCAGGCCTGGTCCCTCAGACCACACCTACCTTGGGTAAATTAACACCATTAAGTATTAAACCGAACCTTGGTCGTGCCTGGCTCCTCGGACCACACACCTTGGGTAAATTAATACTACTAAGTGTTAAACAGAACCACGGTCAGGCCTGGCCCTTCGGACCACCTACCTTGGGCAAATTAACGCTCCTAAATGCAAAGCTTAATCCTGGTCAGGTCTGGTCCCTCAGACCAACTATTTTGGGTGAACTATCAATTTTCACTCACTCCTCTGAAGGTTGCATGAAATCTCGAATGAGTCTGACCTTTCGGATCGCACACTTAGAACTATTTGGAAGCTTAATTTTTCATAATCACTCAGACTGCGCACTCTAGGTTGTTGTTCTTACTCAATTTAACATGTCAACAATACGACAGTTAATTGTGCTTGCTTGAATTCATATCCGTTCGCTGAGATAAAACCAAGTTAGTTAAAGGTGTTTGATGTGAACCTTAAAGTTTTGTGCTGCTATCGCAGTTTATAGACTTAAACTTTTCACCAGCAGATAAACAGAAATGAAAACAGCTGAAGTTAAGCAAAATTTTTTCATTGAATTATAGAATTGGAATACATTAGTTCAACATGCAAAGTGCTTGCTACGTACAAAACAAAAACTAACGGCTGTAGCAACCAACAAGCCTAAAACCTAAGTCTATCTCGTCTAAAAGGGAGAAAACCCAACTCTAAGCCTGTTCGGCCTGGGGAGGAATGCTGTCACCGTCGCTCGGCATGGTCGCTGAGGGAGCCGCTTCCTTGGTTCGATCGGAATCCGCGATCACAGATATGGCACCCGGAGCCTCTGGTTCTTTTTGAATCTCCTGAGTCGCCCTAAGAGGAATGACTGTTTGGCTCACTTGCTCCGGGGCCCGAGGCGACGAGGAGGTGGGGTCAGCCGGTAGCAAGGCAAGATCCGGATGGAAATATGTCTTCCCCGGCCGCCTAAGTTCTGAATCGGCAGGGACTCCAGCCATGTTTAGAGCCTCCTCCCATGTAGATTGGCAGTAGTCCCTGCAGACTTCAGTAACCTCCTCCGCGAGCCTCTTCTCTGTTTCCTCAATGCCGCGGAGGTATTCAGCCTCCCTCTCGGCCTCTGCCGCCCTCAGCGCCGCCTTGGCCTCTTTCTCAGCCTTCTCGGCCTTTTCGGCTCGGGTGTGAAGTTCCAAAACCAGTTGCCTCTCGGTGGCCAGCTCTATCTCTGTCATGTGTAGCTTCTTCCGCTGGTCTTCAGCCTGGTTTTAGGCACTCTGCAACCCAGCTTCAGCACTCCTTCTCTCTCTTTCTTCGATAGTTAGCTTCTTGGCTAACTCGAGCTTCTGATACTTCAGCTCCCCCAAGCTCTTCTCTACCTCCTTGCGAGATTGGGTCTCGGCCCTGGCCAGATTACGGGCGTCCCTGACCCAATCCTCCGCCACGTAGACCTGCTGGGTAAGCTACAAAATAAGAAAAACGAAGTTACACCACCACAAAGATAACGGAAATGCACAACTCAAACATAAATACATCCTATGTGTATAGAAATGATCAGGGACTCACCATGGCTAAGTCCCTCTTCATGGACATAAAGAGGTCGGCTTGCCTCCAAGACCTCACTGCCTCCATATCTCGAGGGAGAAGCAATGGACGCTCTAAGGCCTCAGCGACATAGCCCGAATGCCCATTTTGGAATTCCCGTATGGAGGCAGTGACAGTGATTGGAGCCCCATCCAGGTCCAGCCGAGGAGCCCAGACTTGTGGCAGTTGAACCTCTCTGGGGTGGGGGTCACCCCTGTGCCTGGGTAGGGAAGCCCTCCTATCACCCTCTTTTGTTGCTTCCCCCCTTTTTACTGCCGAGGGGACACTTCACCCTCCTCGGCGTCTAGGTCCACAACCTTCTTCTTCCTCTTCAAATCGGGCATGGGAAGGAGGCCGATTGCAGCGGTGGGTGGAGGAGGGGGAGGAGGCAATTTGCCAACATCCTTCTCTTTAGGGGCCTCCTTAGAAGATGTCCCCGTGTTCTGCCCCGCCATTAGGGCTTTCAATCCCTTCCTCGGCTGCAGAGGCATCTCTTCAGTGTCTTCTGAGGTCTCAGAACTTCGAGAGCTAAGGGGTCTGGTCTGCACCTCTTCCTCCTGTTCGAAACGGAATTGGTCTAGCTCCGTCTCCAAAGATGGCAGAGTCGAAGCGGAATCTGCCCTTGGTGTGACTTCTTAGGGGGCGACTTGTTGAAGCGGCCAAGGAACCTGGGAAGATCTTTGTTCGCCAAAAATCCCGGCCGAGAAACGTCTATCTGGCGAATTCTCTTGTCCCTAGCTCGGATCGAGTCCCCGACGTCTTGAAAGCTATCTGATATTGGAGTGAAGTCCAATATCAGGTGAACGGCGCGCAGCTGACCGTCCGAATGGGCGAACACCTCCGAGCGCAGCAGGTGATTTAGGCCGTGCACGTTCACAAGGCTGAGCTTGGGGACGACGAACTGTCTATCTGCAATGATAATCAAATAGGAAAACACAAAATCAGTCATCTCTCTTCTAAGGCCAAACATATATACAGTAAAATAAAGTGAAGTCTAAACTGCAAACCCTACAATTATCTTAATCTAATCCTAGAGTACCCCACCTGGCTCCCCCTCGGTGGTCGGACAATGGAGACCGTCACACCACGCCCCCGAGACGATGACGTAATCGTCCTTCATGCCCTTGTTGGATTTTGGGAGGCACGATATCATCCTCACGATCGGAGATCGGGACTTCAAGTAGTACCCACTATCCTTCAGGGAATGACATTCGTACATGTGTACGACGTCGTGCCAGGTGAGTCGTAAACCCATCATTTCATTGAGGGCGTCTACACACCCCAGAACCCTAAACATATTGGCGGCACATTGGTGTGGACACAGCCTGTGGTTCCTAAGGTACTCCCTAGTGACGTTACCCATAGGAATGGACATTCCCCCCTCTAAAAAGGCGATCACAGGGATAACCACCTCCTCGGTCCTCCTAGAGGTTAAAATATCCTCCGGTGGACAGTAACGGAGGCTAATCCCCTCGGGAATGTTGTACTTCGCCTTAAAAAGCTCTATGGCTACGGGGGTATCGACTAAGTTTTTAAACCGACCCATATGGATATCTAAAAGGTTGCTACGAGACTCCCCTGAAAGCGAAAATGAAGAAAAAGAAACAGGCCGAGGTGCTTGGCCGAGATGGAATGAACAAAGGAGCCGAATACTAACGAAAGAAGTTGGTATTTCTGGTTAGGAAATCTCTTAGGCACCTAGGGGTCTTTGTAAAAATCTCCTCGGAACGCCTAGAACAATGAAACGTGTATCGATAGGGTGCTTTGGAATACTGGAGTACTTAGTTGATTGCAAAGTGGAGAAAATCACTTTCTCATGACCTTTTATATATATAGTAGGTGAAAATGGTGGGATCTATCCCGCTCAAAATTTCATAAAGAAATCCCAACCGCACGATCTACCTCCCGCCGTTGATCACGGAGACAGAGCGCCACCTAGAGTAATAAATGATGCGCTACAACTTCCAAAGCGTCTTTGGAAAGTGGAAATCTCGCGAAACGGTGCCTCCACGTGGAGTTAGTTGGGGGGGGGGGTTCGATGGCTTTCACCCCTGAAGAATTCAAAATCCCGTCTCTCTCCTCAGACAAAAGAAGAGAACTGGAATTTTAAGGGGCTATTGTAGGGGTAAAAGGCCCAAGGCCAGATCTTGGGCCGTGGGCCTGTCCGAGGAGTCTTGTTGGTCCGAGGACAACAACTCTTGGGGAGGGCGCCTAGCTTAACTCGCTTCTGAAGCATAAGTCACGTGGAAGAAAGAGTTGTACAAGGAGACTTGCCTGTTCGGATTGATAAGAAAGGTGTCCTAAGTGAATGTCCCAACATCAGTCCTGGTTCTCCCGGAGAGCCCCTTTATTTATATGGGCAAATAGGACAGGTGGCAAAGATCAAATATTAGGCAAAAGGCTGCTGCCACCGCATTTATGATCCTGCAGCTAACATCATGGCTGCATTAATGGGAAAAGACACCTGAACAGTGACTTCCATCCTTTACAGCTGCCCCATGAAGACTCAAGAAGGGGGCTGATGGGACAAGTATCAAAGAAAAGGCTCACGTAATGGAGGGAGGGGATATAAATAGAAGAAAGGGGAGAGAAAAGATGAAAAAAGAGCAATCAAAAGAGAAAGAAAGAAAGAGAGAAGCCCATATAATATCTGTGTAAACATACTCCTCGGACAGTGCCGAGAAGAACATTGTATCCCTCAAATATCTTATCAATACAAATCTGGTCATAATCATACTTGGGCTTTCAACCCATACGTGTCCAATCAAGTATTTTTCAACCCACTCTCTTTACAAATTCATTGTTAGGATATTGTATACAGTCTGGGCCTCCAGCTATTCCGTTGATAGGCCCAATCTCCAAATTTGTATCCTTACAATAATGTTTAATTAATAAATTTTTATTTAATTTTTTATGTCAATTTTTATTTAAATATATTTTTCCTACTTTTTAAGGTACAAAGCTATTGAAAAAAAATTTGTATTTAGGTTTCCTTAATGTTTTCTTCAATATAACTAATCCACTTATTTTTTTGTGGCATAATTGATTAGTTATACATTTTTTTTTATTCGCAAAATTAATTTTTTTAGTTAATAATTAGAATATTATAATAAGAAACCGAAAAATATATATAAATATATACATAGAAACAAAGAAGAAATTGAACGTAAAATTTTATTTAAAAAATAAAATCTTTTTTGACTAAAATAATAATTAAATAAAAAAAAAACCTAAAAGATAAGTGTGTAGTGTTGAATGGTTGGAGATTAGGATTACTATGCTACCACATGTCCCCAGGACCCTAACCCAACCCAATTTATAAATCAGTAAAATTTGACACGCCTATGCTTTGTTAGAAGGTTAAATCTTCACAGTGAAGCAAGTATCAAATAACCAAGTGAACACTCTGAGAAAGTAAAACAAAGTAGCAAGAATCAAATAATGACATAAGTAAGCAAGAATAAGACATTTAAGAGTAGTGCAAAACTTGAAGGAGGGCAACACTCAACAGAGAGGAGGGTCCAATGCACTGCTAAGAAACGTATGAAAAATCACTTTCCAACAATTCATTAAAACTATTTGAGGTTTGAGGTTTGAGATTGATTTTTATTTTTATTTTTTTGTCTTTTGATTTATGTTTTGTCTTGTTGAGAGAGAGAGAGAGAGAGAATGAATTTTCAGATTCTAGGCGTGGTAGATTAATGTCTCACACAGAGAATCGAACACTTTGGTTGCATATTCAATATTTTTTTTCTAATTTTTTATATAAAAATTAATAATACTTTCGATTTATTGATTAATATTTGGGGCTTAATTAGTACTCTCAATGGTAAAAAAAGATCTCTATTACTTAAATTTGAGGGCTTTCTTTTACTCTTATTGGTTAATATTTGAGGTATTATTAATCTCACAATGGCAAAGAGATATTTTTACTGCTTAAATTAGGGGGCTTTAGGAACTTGGGGGCCTTAAGCGGTTGACTCAATTGCATTATGCATTGAGCCGGCCCTGTATATATATATATATATATATATATATATATATATATGTTTGTGTAGACTGTAGAGTTACGTACATGGAGAACAACAATGAGTAGTATAATACTAGTAATTTTTGGGATTTTACTTCTGCAGGTGTTTATTATTGATCTTCGTATCACTTTTGTATCATTATGCTGTTTCTACTTCTCACTCAGTGACAACGTCTCCGACTATGTCTCCGGAAAGTAAACTGTACACTTTCTTTTTGTCAACTTTTGCCTCTTCTATTTTGTGTCTTCTCGCCTTCCACTATATTTTGTTTAAGCTCGGCCTCCAGAAAAAAATTCAAGAATTCGCGGCTCCAAATCAGAAAAGAAATGTTCCAGAATCCGAGCAGCAGCAGCAGAAAAATGATGTTCCAGAATCCGAGCAGCAGAAAAATGATGTTCCAGGCACATGGGTCATTCTCCAGAAAATTTTTCCATTTGAGGCTCGAAAGCAGCCAGGCATATGGGTCATTCTCCACGTTTCTGCTGTAAGTACCTCTGACTTTTGAAGATACTTTACGTTTATAATATTTTTACACAACAAATTATAAGTGAAAAATTATTATTGATTACTATTCCTTATAGTACGCGCGTGAGGCTCTTCTATTTTTTTTGTAAAAGTTAATAATTTGCATTCATTATAATTTGAAATTACTATATTTTCCAGTCATAAAATATCTAGAGGCGTGATAAAAAAAAAATACCTAGGAGTGTGAATAATATTATGCGTTTGTGGATGAAATAATTTTTTAATAACATCCCTAGGTATTTTATAATTAGAAAATATAGCAATTTCAAATTATATGATGCTATGAACATGTATATATGGGGTATGTATTTGTGCATTATATGTATGTGTGTGTATGGATCCCATGATTTGGTTCATAATGATATATTTTTAACCAAATATTTCAACATCTAAAATTACATCCAATTGACACTGGTGCTAAATTTCTAATAACACAGTACAACTTTTTATGTTTGATTAACACTCCCTTGAAGACCAAAAAAAAAAAAAAAAGGCTAAAGAATTCATCAAGAAAATTGGGCGTTACTCACAATGGTTTCAACCTCCATTCTTGAACAACTTTTTATTGCTACACTTGTTAAAGGCTTCCACTACAAAAAAAAACTGCTCCATTTGCTGGCTTTTGTTTCGCTTTGGTTCGGGCAGCACAATCACCAAAATATGGAAATAGTTCTACAAACAGGCTTTTGCTTAAGAGACTCATTGTGGTTGAAAACATTTAGATGTGGTGTGATAACTGATAAGCATAACCAGTTAAGAGTACGTAGTAGGAGGAGAGGGAAGTTTTTGTTTTGGAGTGGGAGACTAATTAAACGTGTTTGTGTGGTTTGTTTTTTGTTTTTTATTTTTTATTTTTTTGTTTTTTGTTTTTTTTTTTAAATGAAAAATATCAAACGTGGGTTGCCACTTGCCAATATGGATAATAGTGGGTTTTGAATTATAGAATGGATTTGTGTGACCTATTTTCAAGGGTGAGGAACGAAGCAATTAACTGGGGAGCTTTTTTTTTTCCCTTAATCATTGAATTATTAAATTTCAATTACTTATATACCCTAAGTTATTTATTTGTCTAAAGTAATGTCTTGTAAAAATTAAGGGTTATTTAGAGAATTTAGTCATCAATAACTAATATGTGATTGTTGGAGATGAAGAGTTTTTAAACGTGCAGTTATCCACAAATTTTTTTTTTGAAAGGGGTAGTTATCCACAAATTTGAAAAAAAAAAAAATGGCCGAGGTAGGCTTTTTTGGATAGAACGTGGGATAGATTTATTTATTTTTTTTTTTCAAATTAGAAATGTAGGTAGATAACCTTTTTAAATTTTTTTTTTTTATAACAGGGTAGATAACTTTTTTGATAGAATGTGATTTTTTTTATTAGGTTTTTTGTTTTTAATTTTTAAAAAGAAGTTAAAAGACGTTTAAATTGTAATCAAACCTGTATATATCTGTTTTTTTTTTTTTTTGGATAAACTTGAGGATTTTTTTTAAATAAAATTTGATTTAAAGATAAACGTGAAGATGATTTTTTTTAAATGAAAAAAAAGAAAAAAAAAAAGAGTAAACTGGGTTAGTGGGAAAATGATCCTATTTTGTAGGAAATATTTTTAGTGAGAGTTAGAGATATATTTTTACATTGTTATCCTCATTTTTACCCATAGGCTGTAGAAGTATTTTGAAACAAAAAAAATTTGGTCCAAACAGGAGAAACCTCTTAAATAATAGTATAGATTAAATAGTATTATAGATAATTTAAATTCAAAACTTAAATTACTTTTTTACCCATTCATAACAATTAATAACAACCTTCAATTTACCACTTAGGATTCGTTGTGAAAGTATTATGAAAATGTTGTGTACATATCATTTCTCATTATTATATATCATATCAAGTTATAGGCTTTCCCGTTTGTCATGTGAAATCTAATAATTTTTCATGCTTTGAAGATTGTGAGTGTAGCCTGCTGTGTTTGTCTGAGTCGATGTAGAGAGACATCGCTTGAACAAAGATATTGGAAAGAAAAATTCTGCTCATTTTGGCATATTCCGGTTGAGTTTGCTTATTCCGATCAGCACCGTTATTCTCCCAAGGTATGGATATAATAACCTATTGATTAAAGATTTTGTCTTTTGTTTTTTGTGTTCCATAATCCATATGCTTATGTGCCATGTAGTGAAGGGTAAAATGGAACACTAGAGAGATTTTGTATTTACAACATATTTTAAGCTAGCGATGTAGTTTTTATTGAACAAAAATCCTTGTCCAGTGTTCGATTCTATGCTTCACCTATTGTAGTATTCTATTTGAATAGATTATGGTTGGTTAAATATAAAATGGAACACTTCAGAGTGATAAGAAATTTATAAATTTGTATGACAATTTGGCTGCCGCATGCATTAATTGCCCTGTCATCTTTTTTTTCTATACATATATATTCTATTTTTTTTTTCAGTTAGCTGGCAGTGAGTCACCAGTAGGTTCATCGGACGAAACTTATCTCCGCTTAACGCCTTGGGCCACATTTATAGGCGTTTACATTGTCAGTTTCGTAGTAATGTTATTAAAGTGAGTAATATGCTTGAAATTCTAACGAGCAAAAAGCATTTTTTTTATTATTATGATACTTAATAGTTCACATGAATTAGGATGTAATTATGTAAAGATGCCTTACAACGAGATGAACTGGACTGAGTGGTTCTTATTTTCTTAGGGTCAGGCCAGGCAACCAGCAGGAAAAACCTGATTTTTTAGCTATGTCTCACTGGTATTCAGGGTATATTTCTGTCACATATATTTTCTTTTATTTAAATATGTTTGCTCTTCCAAACATCCCCTTCAGTTGATTTTGCTCTGGTGGTGGCTCTCTGTTGCAGTACATCACTTATTCTATACAAGACTGTTATTGACATGCTATCAACAAATGTCATCCATACTCGCTTTGACATGCGTACATTGCAGGTATAAGTGTACAATTAACTTTTAAGCTCATTTGTTTTGAGGTAAATGATTAATTTTCTATTGTTTGATTGAGACCTTGGAAAAAAAAAAGTTATTGTATTTGGTTACCTTACACTACATTTTTTTCCGGCTAAAATTAACAAAAACAATAGATAATGGTGGTATATTGGTAAGCCAAGTTGAGTTGAGTATTAAGAATTTAAGATTTGTTCATTTAATTTTATTCAAACACAAGTCAAAATTGAAATCTTTATCAAGCCAAGTCAAACTTGAAATCTTTATCAAGCTAAGGTATTTGTTTTAGCTTGATTCATTTTCTTATTGAGTAAGTTTAAGTTGGTTCACAAACTATTTGATTAACCTATATAAGGATGGTATTAGGTGAGACGGGTGTATAAGCCCTATGTCTCACCGACATGTGGGACCCACCCATCTCACCCAAGATTTTTTCTTTCTTATATATAGTAAACACTATGGCCAAATTTTTTAACTCCACAAATCTTGAACACATTATTTTGTTGATCTTGTCTTGTTTTGTTGATCTTGTGTTGTTTTATAGCTGAACTTAAACTTGGGTTTGGGTTTGGCTCATTTGCTAAATTAACAAATATAAAGTGTAAACAAGTTTTTTTCCAAGTTGGCTCAATTCGTTTATAGCCTACTGGTGACATAGGGCGAAGGATAAATACATAATGTCTTCTTTTGGGAGGGAGGGGAGGGAAAATTAGGTCATTGATGCCTTCGATACTAATACTATAACACCACTTAAGTTCAGGTATTTATTAAAAAGTGAGTGCACATTTTTAGGAAGGGCATTATGTATTGGCTAGTTGGCTATTTATAATTTTGGACCAATTTATTTCTATAGAGGGAGTTAATAACTAGTTTTGGAAGTATAAATTTCAAATTTGACTATATATCCAATAATGTTTTTTAATAATTTATACTATTTAAAAAAATTTGGGGCCAAGGGGGTCATTTCCTCCCCTGGTTCCAACTAGATTCATCCCCGCATGGAGAAGCTGGCGGTGACAATGTAGAAAAGAAGGAAGGGAAGGCAGGTAGTAGTGTTGGTGGCTGCTTAAAGGAGGAGGGAAGGAGGTGGTGGTGACAGTACGAAGATTGAGGGAAAATGGGAAGGAAATGATGTTGATGGCGGTTGAGAGGATAGGGGAGGCGATAATGCTATAAAACAAATTCCTACAATTTCAATGTAAATTTCCTTTGAGCATGAAAATGTTTGCAGTTGACTAGCATTGGTGATTGTTAGTCTAGAGATTTATGAGATCTTAAATTCAAAACTTCTATCACCTATTTTGGGTCTATCACTAAGAGATTATTCTTATAATTATTTGGTGTATGTGGGCCAGGACTTAGGAGAACTACACACACCCAAAAGAATAATTAAGTACTTGAAAAGCTTTAGACACCTTTATTAGGGGGAATAGTGTTATTTATATTTTGTAAATTAAAAAATCAGTTTTAGTCTTTAAAATCATTTCATTTTCTAATTTAAAGTTAGATTTGTAAAAGCTACAATTAAATCCCTAAAGTGTGAAAATTATCAAATTCGGTCCTTAAAGTTCGTCTCATTTTTCATTTTGGTTCTTATGGTTTCAAACTTTATAAAATGATTTCCCAACTTTTTTTCCCTTTTGATATTCTCGTATTAATATATAATTATTTATTAAATTTAAGTTCAGAAAGTAGAAAATCTTATTTTATTTTTTATTTCATGTTAATTTCCACGTGGCAATAGGGAACTATATATATTTTGGTATTCTCGTATTAATATATAATTATTTTTTATTTCATGTTAATTTCCACATGTACTGTTAGCATGTAATTTTTAAATTACATGGACATTTTTCTTATTATAAATGTGCCTAATCACATGACATATTATTATATATTGAGATAGTTTGCATAACAAGCACCATCATTTTATATATTTTAAGGATTAGATTGCCACTTTTGAAACTCCAAGAACCAAATTGAAAAATTGGACAATTTTAAGAACCAAAATTTATATTTGTAGAAGAGGGACTTTTTTCTTTGGGAAGGCTTGAAAGCAGCGCAAAAGATTCAAGCCTCCCCAAAAGAGGGACCCTTTGTTTTTACTTTGGACGAAAAATGAAAAAAAAAAAAAAAAAATCTGGATATAAGTTGTCATCGTACTAATGATTTCTTTTTATCTTACCCCTTCTTCCGTATTCAATTATTCAGGCAGCACTGAATCAAAGGGAGGAGGCTACAAGTGATGATTTATACGATCATTTTAGTGGAAAAAACGAACTATGGTTTGACTTCATGGCTGATACAGGCGATGGTGGGAACTCAACATATACTGTGGCACGACTACTTGCTCAGCGTAAAATTCTAGTCACCGATCCTGAACCTTCTGCTGAGCCTAATCAAGACACCGAGCCTGAGCTTGACTTAAATCGTGGAAATTTTCTACTCATTGGAGGGGATCTTGCGTAAGTGCCTAGCTAACCAATATGTTTATATCTTATTTGATCAAATATGTTGTTTAATCTTCGAAACCTTTGCCTCTATTATAGATATCCTACTCCCTCACAGTTCGCATATGAAAGACGCTTGTTTCATCCTTTCCAGTGTGCTCTTCAGCCACCACCCAATCATGATGAACGCATGACTACCAACAAGCCTGTAATGCCCCCAGGGCTGCCCGAGCGAGATCAGGATGTTCCTCAGTGTTTTGTTATTCCCGGAAATCATGGTTGGTCTTAGTTTTTACTTTAGCCTCTTCTTAATGAGTTTATTTTTTATAGTGAGGATAACGTGTCTCCATTATAAACATTCTGCGTAAGTTCAGTTCTACGGCTTTTACCCGCAAAATGTGAGCAGGATATATATATTTATATACACACACAACAATAGGAAAAGGAATTTGAACCATCATTCTCATATTAAAGAAGTGCATGTTCAGCGCTACAAGGCTTTAACTACAACTTCTTGGCACTCAAAGGACAATTTTTAAAGAGAAATGATATGTCCATAATATTTTCACAATATTTTTACAAGAAATCCTAAGTGGCAGGTTGTTACTGGTTTTTATTGCTGAGGCAAAAAAATAATTTTAGTGTTAGGTTCAAATTTGAACTAATAACAACTAACCATTTGTGATTTGTTGTAAAAATGTTGTAGACGTAGCATCTCTTATTTTTAAATTTACTATTAATATATATTAAATAATAGAACTTAAATACAATACCTTAGTTACTATTCTTTAAGTACTCCTTTTAAAATTCTACCACACGCCCAGTTACTTAAGTTTACAAGCGACGTTAAGTTAACCATCTATATATTTCTGTTTACTTTTCTTGTTCTGCCTGTTGAAACCCAACCTGCCACAAGAGAAACAAGAAAACCTCACATCTCTCTCTCTCTCTCCAAAGAAAAAGAAAAGTTCAAGTAAAAGAAATCCTATGTGGACGATTCCACCTGTTCAAATGTCACCCATCCAATGAACTTTGAGAACCTTAACCTATCTTCCTCTTCGTCTGTCTTCACCTTAGCAGCTGAAGCGGCAGCACAACACATAGAGCGTCTCTTAAACTTGAACTAACACACGAAGCTGTCAAGAACGATCTATTGAGATTGGTTCATACGTAGTAGATTTGAGTCGAATTTTGCACTTTTAGACTTGGTTTCGCTAAAGGCTAGGTTGATTTGGGTTTGGAATTTGTGAATTGGGATTGTGGGATTTATGATTTTTTTAAAATGAAAAAGAGAGAATTTTGTATTATAAATAGAAAAGCAGTATACAATGGGGCCCTGGACTTAGCAACAATGTCCAACCCAAAAAAGTTGAAACCACAAAATAGTGGTTTTACAAAAGTTGTACAAACAAAATGCAGACTAAAAATTTTGGGTTTTTTTTTGGATATGTAGGTTTTTGATGCTCTAGCATTGTAGGATGATTTTTATCTCAATCTTATATATAGATTGGGTGTGAGAAGTTGGGCTTTAGAGTTTTCTTGAATTCTGAATGGTTTTCACAAGAGAAGAGCACAAAAGAAATAAAAAGAAAAAGAGAAAGGTACGGTTGGTTAACACTGTTTGCAAACTTAAGTGACGAGACGGGTGGAAGAATTTTTAAAAGGGTACCTAAAAAACAGTACTTAAGATATTCTATCTAAGTTTTGCCTATAACAAAATACTTAGAAATTGATGTGAGAATAAATATGATTGATATCACTTTTAATAACATAATAAATAATAGTAATGCTAAAATTCTACAAAATTTGCAACATAAGACTTACAAATTAATGTGTCACTAATCATAAAGAAGTAATTTAATATTTATTTATTATGTTATTGAAGAGGCAATAATCACATTCTTTATGTTAGTTTGTAAGTTTGTAGTAAAATTTATAATATTAACTTTGGCATTTTTCAATTAATAAAGAGTGATGCTAGAGATACTACGTAAGTGTTAGACATTAATGTAATGTCATCACAAAACAATAAGTTTTGGGACACACCAAACTTTGTGTCATGTGATTAATGCATAGTGAAAATATTGTCACTAGTCGATCCATGTGAAATGATCTTGCTCGTATCATAAGTTGGCAACTTGACAATGTGTAAAATTTAGCATTTTTTTATCACAAAAAGTAATTTAGGAATTTATTTACAATGACATTAAAACGATACCAATCGTGAGTTCCAATTAGCTAAACTTGTAGAGTTGTTAAAACTCCATTTATACAAAAAACTAATTAATGTTTTGGCGTGAAAAAATTTTTAGGTACTTTCGAAGCATAGTGAAATGATATTATTTCCTCTCACATCCATGGTGGACTCACAATGAATTTAATAAGAAAACTCTACCAAGAATGTGAAAGGAGGGAGTACTATTCATGCTATTCTTTGAGAGTACTTAAAAATTACTCATTGACCTAATAATAAAACGCAATTATCATAGAGCGGTAAAAAAATGGTATCAATCACATTTATTGATACATGTTAAGAAATATTAATATGCAATTAATAGTTGTGACACACATTTTTTAAAAGAAAAATATATGTCAATAATCCATTGTTTGCACGCAAAAATTTATAGTAATTATTTGTGTTTTTCTTGGTATTTATTCACAACTTGACTTTATTTAATCACTTAATAGAATATTAAATATACTTTAACTCCTGTCATTAGGGTTGTTATTAACAAAAGCCTTGCTTTTTTTGTAATTTAGAACACGTTAGAATTTAAGAAATATGTAGTAAATTTGTACTTTTTTTTATACAAAGAGAGCGTTATTACAGTACTTTTTTTCCCCAGGAAAATTGTAATTCATGTATTACTTGTGTTTTCTTAGAAGAGCATTATTCGTACTCCTTTAAGAACCATCAAAGTTTATTTGCATTTAGATTGTCATTGTTTTATGGTAATATTTTATTTTGGCATGACAGATTGGTTTGATGGACTTTGTACCTTTATGAGGAATATATGTCATAGGAGCTGGTTGGGCGGGTGGTATATGCCACAGAAGAAGAGTTATTTTGCCTTGAAACTTCCTAAGGGATGGTGGATATTCGGTCTTGATCTTGCACTCTCTAATGATATGGATGTGTACCAATTCGAATTCTTCTCCAAACTAGCTGATGAAAAGGTACCTTTCTAATTTCTTGCATTAAAATTACATTATGTTTGAAAATGTTTAGAACATAGCATTACCCTTTTTTTTATATTAGTTCTGAATTTGGAGTATGCTAAAGCTCCCAGATATAGTCTATAAAATACAACAGTTTTTTTTTTTTTTAATATTTGGAGTGTCTTATATTCTTTTTGCAAATGAAAAGTTTTGTTAATATAATTATTACAAATGATAAGAAATATTTATAATTTTTCATGTGAATCAAATAAAATAAAATGTTTTTCTTTTGGCATATTTTTAAGATCACAGTCCAATAGTAATTAACAAATCATTATATATATTTTTTTTTTCCAAAAAATGAGTCACTTTCCATCGAAACAAAGGGATTATGTGATTCCCAGATACTAATTATTAGGTATTCCTAAAATACGATGATTTAATACTCCCTTCTCTCACATTCATTGTTGATCCTGCTAATTGAATTTGATATTCAAATATTTTTTGTTAGACCATATTGATTTGACTCCATAAGTAGGCCCTTCTCCCCCCCCCCCCCCCCCCCCCCAAGTATGTTACTATCGGAAGCAAAACCCTACATTTTTTCTAGAGAATTTCTTGATTGTTCTAGAGCAACTAGAAAGAAATTCTAACCAGAAATGATTCAGGTTGTAGAGTCTATCATAAATATGAGAAGAGAGAGTACCACATTACTGTACTCCAAGAGGATCTAACAATTTTTATTTGTGCATGCATTTATAGCATGAAGTATATATGTAGCATGTATTATATGGCCGTTGTTTAGCTTGTTTTAGTGGTTCATTTTATCTATTGTGTGCTACTTTTTTTTGGGTAAGTAATTATAAGTTTATTACTTTTCAACTTGTATGAGACATCATATATATCTATATGATATCTAAAAATTAAAATGTAGCATTTATTATTGTTACTCTCTTGTTAAACCACATTATGGTAGCACTTCAGTCTATTTTGGTCCATTTGGCCCACTTCAGTCCATTACAGTCTAATTTGTTCCACTAGGGTTCATTCAGTCCAATTAGGTCCATTTGGTCATATTCAATCTATTTTGTCTACTTGGGTCCATTTGGCCCATTTTGGACTAATTGAGTTTTAAATTGATTCTTTTTGTAAGTTGTCTTTTCAGTTTTGAGCCCAAAATTTTTTTTTTCCTTAATTTTTGGATTGAAAAGTATGAGATTTTATTCTATTTAGGCCAAACTCTTTAGTTTTGAGTTAAAAAATATAAACAAAATAAAAATTAGAAATTAGAGATATGGGTCCTAAAAAAGTATTTAATGCCTATATTACTTAATTAATCAACTTGGATAATTGAATTAGTTAACCAGGGTTAGTCTATTTTAACCCAACAAGTATAATGCCTATATTATTGAAACTAGAATTTTAAGGTAGTCTTGTAAATATTATCATAAATACTTTTTTATGATAATATTTACAAGACTACCTTAAAATTCTAGTTTCAATAATATAGGCATTATACTTGTTGGGTTAAAATAGATTGACCCTGGTTAATTAATTCAATTATCCAAGTTGATTAATTAAGTCAAATTACATGCAAATTATGGAAGCACCAACAAATCACCAAATAAACTAAATCCAGTGGAAAATAAATTAACAAAGTAATTTGTTGACAAATGGGGAAAACTTCTCACAAAGAAAAAATCCTTCCGGGTGAATTTAAGGTCACCACTCCCAAGAATCCACTAATTAATAATCAAGCGGTTAAAAGTATAAGGAATTTTACCATTGCTCTAGCCTATTCCAAAATACCAAACTGCAGTTGAACTTTTGCTTCAATACCCAATTGAACTTGATCTTGTAGTGAACTTTTTTGTTTTGCACAAATTTCCAATTTGTGACTAACTCCTTTGCACGGATCCCAGTTCGTGACTAATTCTAGCAACTTGATTAATTGTTGTTGGCTACAAAGTTTTTCACTTCATAAACGATGAAGAAAAAGCACTTAGTTACAAAACCTTAAGACGTATAGACGCAGTAGCTTCGCACAGAGTATATGAGTTCTAGATTTTTGTTTCCATACTTGTTGACTTTTAAAATAAGCCATATATATGACTAGGATTGTAGAAAGAGAAATCCTAATCATTGAAGTCATTACCAGCCGAATTTCAGATCTGAGATTTTTGAAATCGTAATTCTCAATAGATCGAGCTTATGTCAAGCTTCTTCATTAATTCTCGATAGTAGCTAATGTCGAGCTTTAATGAAACAACTTTTTTTCACCTGTTTCTCAAATTAAACTTCATGTCTTTAACGATACAACTTAATATGTTTGAACAACATACTTCTTGATATATTAAACCCAACTTAGATCTACCCAATTATAAAAAAAAGTGCGTTTTGTTAAAAGAATAACCAATTACAAAGAAAATATGACCCTAACAATACTTATATTTGGAAAAAAAAAGCTACAATTCTTGTGGACACCCCAAAAATTCATAACTTTTTTTGGGTTTAGTCACACATTGAGTCCTTGGCGACGTGACTCTTTATTTGCTTATGTCTCTAGGGTGGGGTGTGTATATGTAAGTCCATTTTTCTTATTTTTATTTTATGAGTCGTCACCAACCATTGGTTTTTTGTTACATGTGATTGGTCACCTAGGGGTCTAATCCATTTTAAGTTGCCTACTTATCTAAACCAAATTTTAAGGGTTTATTAATTAAAGCAAACCAAAAGGTACCTTATTTTAATTTATTACAAACATTATCTTTTTGTGAAGAAATAGAATACTTAGCATTTTGATTTTTGAAAGGGTTTTGCAAACAATACACACACACACACACATGTGAGTAATTATTTACTTAAAATATACCATATGAATATTGAAAGCTCAGATTTGTGTTAAAAACATAAAAACCGTTTAGACCCCAATTTTAAATATTACGGCTCGATAGATTTTACTCTAATTTATGCTAAGTGCAGAATAGAGTAAATGCGAGCAAATAAACAAATAAACTACTCTAACCCATAATTAATATAACATAACAGTAAATTGAAAGGTAGAAGAGTAGGGAAGAAGAATGCAAACACAAGATAACATGCCGATGTGTTATCGAAGAGGAAACCGAAGTACTCCGCGTAAAACCTCTTCGCTGCCCTTCAAGTGGTAATCGATTTACTAGACAATCAGTTGGGATACATGAGCAGCAAGAGACCCTCCAAGCCTAATCTACCCAATGCACCTAAGCCCTCCAAGCTCCTACTCCAAACAAGGCTTCTCGGAACTGTGTCTTGTCTAGCTCTCTAGAACTCGTAATACGCCTGATTGCATCCACCAAAGCCTGACTTCTTCCAATGCTTCCCAGCAACACCAAAATGTCACTTGACACTCTGAAATGGTGTGGTAAGTATTTGGGCTATCAAGCTCTCAAGTGTATGGAAAAAGAGAGGTAGGAGTTAAGGAAAATGCACAAACAATTGTGTAGAGAATTGTGGGTATATAACAATCTCTAACTCTCAAGGTTTGTGGCTAGGGTTTTCTCTCAGAAGCACTCCTCAACATCTGTGGGTAATATGGGTATATATAGTGTGGGTATAGATAGTGTGTATCAAATATGACAGTTCAACAAAACAGAATGTTTCGCGGGTATCTCGCAGGAAGGCCTTACCCACGAGACACTCGTAAAAACCAGCTATTACCAACCTGTCCTAACTCTTCGCATTTCAGTCATGTGCAGGACACATGAATCATTTCGCGGGTAAGCTTCTCGTGAGACACCCACGAAAACTTCTTACTCTTCACTTTGCCTTGAGTTTTCACACTCTCTTTCTCACACAACCCTTACAATAAAACCCCACATAAAATACCAGGTACAAAAGATTGAACATAATTACAATCAAATTTGGCACAGAATTAAAGCCAACATACAATAGTTGTAAATCACAACTTTACAAATATCAACTCCAAAGAATATTTACAATCAAAGCATGTGAGGTATATACATAGGTAGCATACAATTAGAGGTATAGTATACAATAGCATGTGAGTATTTATTTACTATATAGCTAACATGTATATAATAAATAATATACAAAAGAAAAAAAATCAAAAACAGATTACAAAAAAAAAAAAAGAAAAAAAAAGAAAGAAAAAGAAAACAAAAGAGGGAGTTGGAATAGTAGCATCTTGTTGTCGTCCACCTTTTCTGATTTTTTTATCGTGCAAAAAAGATGACAAATAAAATAGGTTAGTGCCAAAGGATTAGGAGGGACAATGTAAGCTTGATTGGTGTCTAAGGATTGAAGAAAATGAGTCATAGACACAAATCTTTAACAGCACCATTCTAGGGAAAAGTTTTAAATTACAAAGTATGAACAAATTTACGATGTTAACTTTTTATTATTGTTTTTAAAAGCACATTTTTTCAGAAAGGTTTTATTGTTTTTATTTAGAGAAGTTTTAAGAAAACATCTTCAACACATTTTTTGAAAGGGAGAGATTATTTTGAACTAGAAAAATTTGCATAAGAAAATAAGTTTTCATTAAGAAAAAAAAAGGTTTTTGAAAAGTGCCATTTTTTATAAAGGGGAACCCCAAAATTGATTAGAGGAGTTGAAAATCTCAAACAAATTCATTTTAAAGCGTTAGAGAGAGAGAGAGAGAGAGAGAGAGAGAGAGAGAGAGACTCATGGGTTTGTTTCTTTTCTTTTTCTTTTTTTTTTTGGAAAAGAGGATCGATTTAGCTTTTGAAAAAAGTCCCATGATTTGTAAGAAAATTATTTCAGGAAAAGAGTACCTTTTTTGAAAATCTTTTTATTTACGTAAAAGATAGTTTGAAAACAATAATGTTTTGGCAAATTTCTTTGAAAGAATTTCATTAGTTTTCTTTTGAGAAGATTTGGGTTAAAAATCCCATGACCTTATGTGAAAGGCATGTTTAAGGAAAAATTGGAAAAATTTTAAAAAGATCCATGGGTTTTTATTTTTGAAAGAAAAAGTTTGGATTCTAAGAAAAATTCAATGATTTTTATGTGAAAACAAAATTCTTTTTTGGAAAATTTTGCTTGTTCTAAAGATTTTCTTTTATTAAAAGAAGCTTCAACATGGAAAAAGGAAACATTTTTGAAAACATTTTTTTTTTTTGTAAGGACTTGATTTTTCAGATTCTTAAAGAAAAAAGAAAACATTTTTTTAAGCATTTTAGAAAAAGACTCTTTTGGGAAAAGCATTTTTTGAAGGAAAATTTGAAAGAAAACTCTCTTAAAAAAAAAAAAAAACTTATTTTAAAAGGACATCTTTTGAAAAAGGGAGGAAAAAGAATTTTTTGTTTTGAAAAACATTTCCTTAGAATAGTATGTAAAGAAGTTGTTTTAACCAAGCAACTTTAATTTATGGCAACGATATCAATGAGAAAAGTAAAGGAGCAATAATAGTAAAGTGCACCTTCTCAAAAAAAAAAAAAAAAATAGTAAAGTGCAGAAAATTAAATAGCAAGGTAAATAAAGTGCTGAAATTTAAATAACATTAAAATAAAAAGCTGGAAAAATAAATGACTTTAAAGTAAAAAGCTGGAATTTAAATGACATTTAAAATAAAAAGCTAAAAAAATAAAGTGCTGGAATATTATAAAGGTTCATTGAAAAAAGTTTTTTTAGGAGTCTCTCTTATATAAACCTTAATCTCTTTCAAGTTCTAATGGTGTTTCATCAAAAAGAGATGGGAGTTCTAAGCCATCAACCATCCTTAAGGTGACATACCCATATTGTGCTCTACTTGAGATTTAAGACCCATTTAAGAGGGATGAGTAGAAAATCTTTTTTATTTAGGTGTCTAGGTGGTAGTAGTAGTAGTAGTACACACACACACACACACACACACACACACACACACACACACACACACACACATAAGTGCAATAAAGTAAAGGGGTGGGGGATTGAGCAAGAAATTAAAGGAATGACATAAAAGAAAAGGGGAAGGGGTTACTTGAAATTAAAATGGATGACATAAGATAAAGCAAGAACAATAGGTATTCCTAGATGCCTATATGAAATGAGATTTCTTCCCCCTAAGGGTACATCCCATATAAAGTCTAGGAGATGGTTCAATACCCACCTAGGAATGTATTCACAATATCACAAACAATTAATAAACATTATAGACATAAATGTAAAAAGATATATACACAACAATATTGGAATTTAAAGCAAGTAAAATAAAGAGACAATATGAATAAAAGAGCTTCATATATTGAGAAGATGATGTTTACATGAGAGAGTAAAGAAAATAGGATGGGTATAGTTATAGAAAAACTATCCCCTCCCTACAGGCTTACCCAAAAAATTTCAAGTAAAAATAGAAGAGGCTTTTTTTGTGATGGGTCTCCAAGAGAGAGGAGAGAAAAAATGTTTTCAAAATTTCTAAGGATTTTGTCCAGAATCTTTCCACTCTTGAAGGTCTTGACCTTGCAAGATTTGGAGCTACAGTCGTTGAGATATCATGCTCAGAAGGAAGGTGTGCTAAAAAATTTTGTGACGTTTTTCTTTGAAAAATTTGTATCTTCCAATCCGGGGTAGATATCATCGAGCCCTTCTTATGAGAGGTAGTCAAGACCTTGTTCCTCAAGTTGGTTCAGCCAAATCACTCCAGTTCTTGGCTAGTTGGTATAGTTTATTGCAAGAAGTTGGTCCAAAAACTGTCTATTTTTCTGGAAAAAAGTGACAATTTTATTAGGGTTTTTGGTATTTTGATGAAATTTCACCCGTTTGAACTCCAATTTTGGCCTATAAACTTTCGTTTCGAAGAGAAAAATATTCCCTACAAGATAGTCCAAACTTCAACACAATTTGATAGTTGGATCAAAAGTCAACATTTTGACCATACTCGGTTAGGGTTTCGATCTCAATTGCTATCGAAAGGGTTTTTAAATGTTGTGACCCTTTGATCCACTATTTGATCGCATAGTATTTATTTTTTTACCCTTTTTGGCTTTGAAACTTGTAATTTGCACATTTTTTCAAATTTTTTTTGGATTTTGGCATTTGTTTTGACGCATGAATTGGGGTCGAACAAAATATGGTATTAACAATTCTAAACCTATATAATAATTTAAATTTAATGTAACATGAATGTTGCATGTGTTCCATGGAATGAGGGTGCACATTTTCTTTTTAATATTCTTGGATATGTTCAAATTAGTCGACTGATTGTGGTGTGTGCGTGTATAAAGAAAATCTAGAATCACAACTTCTTTTGCCTAAACTTTGTCATAACTGTGATATGGCAGACTGTAAGTGATGGAGAAAAATGGATGGATTCATACGAAAGTAATAAATAACCACTCAGAGTTTGTCACTTCAGAATTGTCATAATTGTAGAACAAAAAAAAGTTGTGTTCCTATAACCACTCTTTATTTTACTTCTGAACTTTCTATCATTTGACAATATGCAAGGTTGGACAGAATGACTCCGTGATCATCATGACACACCAACCGGATTGGCTTGTTGATTGGTACGAGAATGGTGATTCCAGAAATCAGGTGTCAGGCTACCAATCAAAAGGAAAAAATGTTACAGACCTGATACATAATATTTTAAACGAAAGGTGTAAGCTTCAAATTGCTGGGGACATACATCACTATATGCACCATGAAGAAGAAACTCAGTCAAATGGAAACAATAATGAGCCAAAACATTTACTTGTAAATGGTTGCGGTGGAGCATTTACACATCCCACCCATACGTTTCATGATTTTGGAAAATATCGTGGCGTTTCTTATAAGAAGTGTCAAAGGCCTTATCCTTCTTTCGAGGAGTCAAGACGGGTAATTATTAATTAATTGTGACATTCTGATCTTTGTTATTCCATTTCCTATTATTACCAACTTCACATATTATAACATTTTCTTCTGCTTCTTGATTAAACAATACGTCGTAATGTTTTTTAATTTGCAGCTTGCATTTGGAAATATTTGGAATTTCTTCAGGGAAAATTGGCGATTTGATTTTGTTGGCAGCATTATTCAATTTGTGTTGGTCTTTTCTTTGCTCCCACGGGTGAATTTCTACTTTACACCCGGCTATTATTCCAATTTATAGTATTTATTGTGACAATAATGAATATATGGAGAAAGAGGCTATTGAGAAAAGAGAGAGAAGTCAGGGAACACAAAATTACTGGTTTAGCCTAACAACCTATGTCAATGGAAGAATCCATTGACAACTACATCTTCAATATATATTCAATTGATCAATTACATTGAACCCTAAGCTTAGGTATATATAGGCTCCTCATTTAAACTTAATATCTCTAACAAAGTTGATTTTTGTTTTTCCCTTTTCATGTTCTTCTGTAGTGTGAGCTTGATCAACTAGTTTCAGCTTCTGGTTACCCGAGTGAAATCTTTGGCTCAATTGGTAATGCTTTTATATACATTCTGGAGGACTCTTATGTGTCTCTAGGAAGTGCTACGGTATTGCTCATTGTGGCAGCGGTACTTGTACCTTCCAAAGTGTCAAAATGGAAGCGGGTAATGATTGGAGCTCTTCACGTATTTGCACATCTGGCCGCAGCTTTATGTATTACGTTTCTGTTGGAAGCGAGTATTGTCTGTTTTGTTCAGAGAAAAACATTACATACTTCAGGTCAGTTATCCCTTTCCAGTTTCTATATGTGTGACATTTGAGTATTCCACGAATGTTTTCTTGCTTCAAATATTTTTGAAGTGTACGGTATCTAGATATTCAAGATTCTATACTTAGTAATAGAGTTTTACTAACGTATGTTCTAAGGGTATACATTAGTAAACTATTTTAGGAATCTTTTTATGAAAAAATAAAATATTGATTAACTCTTTTGACAATTTTTTCAGTTCTCGACAAAAATTTTCTAAAATAGATGATTAATGTATGTCATAAAAGCATACATTTACCAGACCCTTAGTAATAGGCTTATATTTCTTCACTTTTGAAGCTATTGTTAAATATAACATGTATTTTAATGTGTGAGTAATGTTATGTCCTAATATTTTCATAACAAATCATAGATGATAAATTGTTACCGGTTCTAATCTGAGTCAACCACTAAAATTACATTTTTATCTGCTAATAATAATTACTAACAACCTATCACCTAAGATTTATTGTGAAATTGTTGTCAAATGTTGTGGATGTAGCATTTCTCTTTAACAGATATACCAAATATAAAAGATTATCGAACAAACATATAGCAAAATATAAAATAGTCTCATCCTTCTACACATCCCCCCCCCCCCCCCCCCCCCAACAAAAAGAAGTCACATTAGCTTGTTCATAATATGAGGCTGTGGGAAGAAGAAACACCTTACCACAAACAAACAGATGTGAAAATAGCCTTATAACCTATCAAAAATTATGGTTAATTGCTTAAGTAGCTTTAGTAGTAATTTACTATTAACAGCCATTTATTGCCTTAAAATCTTCCGGTGAAAACTGAAAAGGTTTCACTACTTTATATTTTATATATTGATAGATTTTTTATGTTTCTGATGGAAACATAAAAAGATGTCAATCATTTGAGTTGCAACTTGCAAGACTCATAGCATAATTATATATATATAACATTACAATAATTTACTTATTAAGCCATTTATTGCCTCGAAACTACTTTATATGTTTGATGGATTTATGTGACATCAAAGATAGTAATTAAATAGGTTAAGGATTTTTTACTTGAGTAACAGAGAAAAAACTAAAATAAGACCTAACAATTTCAAGCATAGTTTTTTTTCTTTTTCAGAATATCACTCTCTTTATCGGTCGCACCAAGCTATGTTTCATAGAGATCTTCCAGATCCAACTTCCATTCAGGATACAATAAAACAATGGGCTTTTGGGCCTTATCAAGCATATATCAAGTACTTCATGTCTGCATTTGATGTACCAGAGGTAAGAAAGAACAAGTTTAGGGATACCAAAAATTTTTATAATGTTTTTCACAATTGTTGAGATGACATATTGTGATTGATGTTAATAAATTAATGTTAGTAATGAGTTCATGTAACACTGATGTTTCTCTAATTACAATTTGTTATGTCAGTAATTGTAAAAAAAAAAAAAAATTGTGAAATTTTTGTATCCTTAATATATATGTTTGGGTGAGAAATACTTTCCCCACAAATATGTTGCTTCTTCTACTTCTTCTTTACTAATCCATATTCATATTAAATGTATCAGCTCATAGCGGTGTCACGGAGCAAGATTTGCAACAATGGGATTAAGTCTACCTCTCGACGGGATATAACAATTTATTATGCTTCCACCTTCGTTTTTTTATTTGTCTTATCAGTCGTGATAGTTTCCTTTATAATTGGAAGTTACTTATGCATTTGCATCAATTGCTTAAACTTATACTATGACGAAGCCTTCTCCTCACTTAGGACTGCAGATTACAAGGCCTTCACTCGATTTCACATCAATGGTGATGGTAATCTTGAAGTTTTCACCCTTGCAGTTGATAAGGTAAGAAATCAAACTTGGTTTATTTGTAATTCTAGGATAGTTCAATTACTTAAAATGCAATGCCTTATTTCCTTGAACCCCTTTTAAGTGTGTTTTGTTCTTTTTCCCCTTTAACCACTTTTTTAACACCCCCATGGCCCACCCTTATTTTTTAAGTAGCTAATGTAATTTACGGTACATCCATTTTCACACATAGAGGTGCAATCATTACCAAATCTCAATGTTCAAATAATTTTATAAATAACTAGTCGCTAACTTAAGCAATGCATGGATTTATAAATTATCTCTTATTTGAGTAGTTTTGCTATGAACATGTGAGTTCAAGCTTATAGAACAATTTCTTGTCAATAATTTTTTTTTCATGGTATAACAGCGTCCATAAATTACAAGTAAGAAATATTATATAGCTGAAACACTCAAACATGTAATGTAGTTCAAACTAATACAAAGTTAGAACATATGTGTTTGTAATTTACTCTCATGAACAAATAATTAGAAAGCTGGTATTTCATTTTGAACATAAGTTGATGGCACATTTTCACCTTGTAAAAAAACACAAAACAAATAATTAGAAAAAATAAAATGATTTTCAAAAGAGAATCACATATTTGAATCTTTATCTAAGTAGATAACTTGAAACTTTCTCACATCTTAATTATTGTGTGTAGTATATTGCAACTTGTTGAGGAAATTTCTCTTTGGATTCTTCCCTGGGGTTTTGGTGCTTCCATTTGAACCATATACTTTCCCCTTCGATTGAAGCTGGAGATTCCTACATACACTTTCTTTAGCTCTAGCACTAAGACTTGCTCAAACATACACATATATACATATATAAATATTCAAACTAAATGATATGCTTTTAAGATCTTAGCAATATCAAGTTAGGATCTAAGACACAAAAATCCACCTCCAAAATATGCATGCAGATTTATACATATACATACATATATATATATATATATATATATATATGAAATGCTTCTAGTTCAACTTAAAATCCTTTAGCAAAACTACACCAATTATGCTTTATCTGCCATTAATCCCACAACACAAAGCAAAAAATCTACAAACAAATTGATATTATGAAATACCTAATTATCAACCTTCTTCAATTACTTATATATCATTGAATTAGATAGCCAATCCAGTGAATCAGAAGACAGAACCAATCCCTTCTATTCTATAATTTGATGTCCAATTCTCTTTTAATAGCATCCAGTGATTCATTGTGTATTAATAATTTATATCAATCAAAAGAGTTATGGATTAAAAAAAAATAACAAATAATATAGTTTGCATAATCTAGATTTAGTGCGTACTAAATTACTTTTTCTATTTTATCTAAAAAGAAAGCACAACAAATAACCAAAAGAATAATATCTATAATACAAAGCTATAGAGCCGATAATCTGAATAGAGCCAAAAATAGCCAAGCTTCTTAATAGAGCTAATACTTTTGAATTGAAAAAAGCTAAAGACAAAACAATACCTTGAATTAAAAGAAAATATAATTTTAGAATATTAGTAAACCAAAGTGCTTCACAAAGAGAACAGGGTAAGAGAGAAAATCCTAAAATGACATTGTAATTTTATCTTATAAGGCCGAATATATAAATAAAATTATATAGATAAAACCCTAAAATTATATAGATTTTTTTTTTGTTGGTAAAATTCTTTATAACTTTATAAAAAAATTTTCTTTTAAAAAATAGATATCTAATGACATATATAAAGAATGTAATATTTCTTATAAGGCAAAGAAAACGAAATATATTATGAAATGTGTTTAAATGGTACTAAATATATATATATATATATATATATATATATAAAGCACCACCAAGGAAATATATTTATTATAAATGAAAGATTTTTAAGATATGAGATGTATATACGAAGAAAGGTGACCTTGATAACATAATTAAGCTTCCTTCACACCCTTGAGCATAAGAGCCTAGGCATCCACCCCAAATTTGTTATATTTGACCACATAGTTTCTTCTCAAACTCAATCTACTACCAATCTAAATCACACACACAAATAAAACACAACAAAAAGAGCGGGATCAATACAAACACCAACACTGTAACACAGATAATTATATAAGTTTCATAGTTAAAGTAAATACAACCACTGATTCTCTCACCTGCTGGGTTGTGTTCTTAGCAACCCTACAAAACCAAAAAAAAAAAAAAAGTTGAAATACAGCAATAAGTTTTATAACCATGAACAAAAAAGTATTAAAGATATCAACCATTCTAATTATTTCTCTTTTGATATTGGTTTTCCAACATGTTCTCAGGAGCAAATAGAAAAAGGGTCAATCAAAATCAAATAAACCCATTTGTAAATCACAATTTCAAATACAACCTACTATAAGATTCCCCTTGAAACAACCATACATCCTCTGTATCCTGTCTCTTGTCTTTGTCTCTCTCTCACACTTGCTAGCAGAGTTTTTATTTTTTATTTTAGCAAAAAATTCAGCATTGTAATATAAAAAAGTGTCTATCCAATGGTGACACACAACATAAGAAAAGTGTTGCTTTTACTGGATTACTCTTAGCACTTGTATAAAACGTCAGTTTTCCTCATTAATGGCACAATACAATTTTTTTGAGACATTTTATCAAACACACACCATGCATTATTGTTGCAACCATTCCCTGCATATAACGTGATCAAAGAACTACCTAGAATTTCAACAATAATAGAATACCATAATACCTCCAAAACATAGTCAAATTAGAATTTTAATAATAACTGACTATAATCAAAAGTATAGTGGAAACAAATAACACAATAGTTACAGTTCCAAAATCCAAAAAACAAAAAAACTGTCGTTTCCAATTCCTTCAAAATCATGCATTTTTGTATATGTAATCATAAGGATACGTTTTGACAATTACATTACTTACACATTGAAAAATAATAAAATTTTCTAAAACTCTTATCTAGGAGATGCATAGACACGGGTATAAACAATAAAATAGAGATTCTTACTTGAGTCTCAATCCGAGTCGCCCAAATAAACCTGATCCTCCTCTTCCAAATCTTGCTTCAGGGCTCACACAAATTGGACTGGTACTATATTTGCTACTTGAGCAAGTTTAGACCAGATAGTTTCTAAGAAGAGAAAGGAGGGGTCGCATGCTACTGGAGTTTTGGGTGAGGATTTGGGGGGAAGGAGGTGGTTTCTGAGAATAAAAGGAGAAGGGTAGAGAGATTTTCAAAGTTGGTGGCGTCGACAAAGGTGGAGCCGGAGATGGGTCGTGTTAGAGAAGGTGGAGTCGTTGAGTTGTGGGAGAGGAGGATCGATGGTGGTCTGGGTTGTGGAGAGAAAATTGACATTAAGTGTTTTGGCTTCAGAATTATATCAGAGAAGAGTATTTGGTTCGAGAAAGGAGAGTATATATATTTAATAAAAAGAAATAAATCGGATTTAAAAATTAAAAAAAAATGTTGATGAAGAAAATTGTGGAGAAGTCAGAAACTTCAATTATATATATATATATATATATATTGATTAATTAATTTTTAGAAAAAGTTAACGCATGCCCTAAAAGTATTTATTTAAAAAATATTTTTATAAAAATTTTATGAGAAAAGAAAAAAGTAATTGATTTTTTTGACAACCTTTTATATTTTTCATAAAGATTGTATAAATTTTTATTAAAAATTGTTCAATAATAAATGCTTTAAGAATACCCGTTATCCAGGTCCTTAATTTTAACCAGTAATACCAAATTATTTATTGTTGAGCTTGAATTTGAATTGTGGACTATTGTAAATACATGGTAAAATGGACAAATATATAGCATCTGTGTGTTTTTTTTTTTTTTTTTTAAATAGAAAAACATATTTAAATTTAGTTTTTCATTTTGTTATAACTTGTATAAGAACCTTCAACCCAATGATATGAGAGCTGGATCATTGACAATTTGACATTTAGGTACCACGGGAATGGGAGCTGGATCCTAATTGGAAGGAACCGAAATCGAATGACTTGAGCCACCGTAGACAGAATCCCAGCAAATGGAAGGCTTTTGAAATCAATCTGGATCCGCTGGTGACTGTCAAGATTATTGAAAAATTCGTTATTCGAGGTACGAGAGAAGATAGTCCTGATGATACCAGTGGAACTGCAACAGAGATTAATCTGATTTCTTGGTCACATGCTAGCCTAACTAGACGGTAGATGTGGCAAATAGTCGGGTCAAAAACGGGTTGCAAATTGATTGGGTCAATCCTATGAGATGGGTTGAGAGTGGACCCGTATTTTTTCACATGAAAATTAAAAAAAAAAATTGAAAACTTGTATTTGATTTTTGATTGCTTGGACTGTTAAAGTTCATACGGTTTACATGTTAGTTACTTGGGTGCTTTTCTGTACTCGTGCACAGGGTCCCTGGCACTGAGCAAAATTCCTCCGATGAGAACACAGAAGGAGACGGAGACAACTCTGAAGACTGAAGGGAAAACTAATGTGGATCAAACTGTTGCAGCTAAGGAAATTCAGGAGGTAGAGGAAAAACAAAGCGAAGCCAAGTAATGTCAATTGAGAAACTTTTTCAGATGGTTTGGTTATTGAGGAGCAAGCAATGGGCAAACCAGATGGCAAAAGAGCTTCTCCTGGAAATTAAGAAGGTTATTATTTGTTAACTTCTCATTTGGTCAAGTTCCCTATTTATGCCTTGGTCCTCAGCTTCTCCCATAAAATAGAGATTATGTTACGAAGGGAACCATTTATATGGCCTTTTAGTTTACTGACTTTTGAATGTTTCCTCGTACTTAACAAGGTAAAGATCTTTATTGTAATATTGTTTGTTGGAGTTCTAATGGCCCTCTTGGCCTATAATTGCTAAGACTTTTCTTTTTTGAAAAGAATTGCTATGAAACTTTAGTGGCATGAGCTGAGGAGTTGAGAATAAATTAAAGGGCTTTAGCTATTCTATTTTAGGACTGCTTTAAAGCATATATTAATCATTTATTTTAAAAAAAATTTATAAAAAATTAAAAAAATTATCAATATTTTTGAAAATTTTTTCAATTTCTCATAAAAAATTTTCTAAAATGATTTACTAATACGCGATAGCAAAACCTTTTATTTTTTTTTAGCTCTAACATACCACGCTATAAAAAAAGAATAAATTATGTGGTGTAATTGGCCCTGTTGCATCTGGGTCTTATGTCCCTGGTTGCTGTATACTTGTATTATCCAATACATATACTGGGCCCAAGAAAAGTCATATCTGAATTTTATTAAATGGGTCAAATTATGGTCAGCTAGATTGACCGAACCCAAAAAAAGGGATGTATTACGAGTGAATTGAATTTTACTTTAAGTTTAGAGAAATGATATATATGTAATATTTTTACAATATTTTTACAACAAATC
Organism: Lithocarpus polystachyus; assembly: GCA_033629205.1. Lineage (NCBI taxonomy): Eukaryota > Viridiplantae > Streptophyta > Magnoliopsida > Fagales > Fagaceae > Lithocarpus > Lithocarpus polystachyus. The sequence goes on along the minus strand of CM066163.1, from coordinate 6,001,793 downwards.
ATAAATGATAGGTTGTTACTGGTTGTTATTGTGAGGGTAAAAAAATAATTTTAGTGTTAGGTTCAAATTTGAAATAATAACAACTAATTACCTATAATTTATTATAAAAATGTTATGAACGTAACACTTCTTTTAAGTTTAAAAGTTCCGATCTTGGTCCAATTTTGCCATGTTTACTAGTACTACAATAGCAGTAAATAAGTTACCAAAAATAAACTATTCACATTTGGACATGGAAACTCAACCGAGCCCAATGCCCAATTTTTGTACACACCAATTCCATCTTAGATAGTTGATAGTTGATTATTTGATTATGACAGCAAAGGGTTTAAATTTTGACCAGATTTTTTGAATTAACGATCACGTTAAAAAAAAAAAAAAATTAAAAGGTGTTTCGAGTTAGGGGAAATGGTGGGTTTGCCACTGTAATAGTAATTTGGGTTTTGTTTAGTTGGTCCTGGAGAAATAGAGTCCTGTAAAAGTGGAAATCACAAGAAAATCTGGTTATCCAAAAGAGGTTTTATTTTTTTCAGAAAAAGAGGAATTTTAGTCCTGTAAAGAGTTGCTTTGATAATACTTCATGACTATTCATGAAGTATTATCAAAGCAACTCTTCTTGAAGCATGGCGTGGTCATCCCTACAAACACTAATAGCTAAATTAGCGGCGAGGTCATGGTGCATGGCAATATTGGGGTGGCATGGGTGCTTGGTGGAAGAAAAGAGAAAGATTATTATTTTTTTTTAAACAGAAGAAATTTTATTAAATTTTTTATTCTCTCCATCCAGTCTAGCTAACGAAAGTGTGGGAGAATAACCAATTTGACCAATTTCCTAACCTGGGGACTTCTAACTTCAAATTAGAACAAGAAATGATCAATTTGATTTGGACTCTTAAGTTCAAAATGTGCTTTTGCAGTTTGTTTTTCTATGTTTACTTAGAAAACAAGTCAAACAAAAGTTCAATATTAGGCTCGATTATTAAGTAAATAAACTCAAACATAATAATTTATCAGTGGACATGCTTTTGAGTATGAAGTTGACTTACGTAAATGTATATATTTATGTGTATAATATATATACACACATATATATATATATATATATATCAAAATATACTTATATAGACTTGAGATTGTCTATGTTAGAAAATAAGTTCATAAGATGTCAAATTATTATTCTTTTTGTTGATTAAATAAATGGTCCATTCATAATAAAAAATTAATACAATTTCTAACTGTAAGAATGCAATTTGAGTTTCTAGCCAACAAGAGGGATGAACTTAGACACAAAAAGTCCAAAACAATAAATTTGTAAAGAGTGGGTTAGAAAACTGGGCTTTAATGAGTTAGAAAACAAATGTAATAGATTTATTCAAAGAAAAACGTCATCGGTTTAATCTGAGGAGACTAGTTGTCATATACAGACTCACAGGTTGACTACAAATTTAGCTATCTCTTGCTACAGTAATCCCTTCTCTCTTTTTCTGATCCCCCTTTTTTGTTGTCGCCTTCTTCCTTCTTTTATACTTTTTTCTTTACCCTCTACCTACAAACCAGATATTTTCTGTTAATACTTATCCCATCAGCACTTTCCTGAAGTCTTCATATAATAGCTGTAAGACTGAAAAACTACTGTTCAAACATCATTTCTCCATTAATGCGACCAAAAAATTAGTTGCAGAGTATTTAATGTGGTGGTAATAGCTTTTCATTAGATATTTTTAAACTCCCACCTGTCCTGTACGCCCACAGGATATACTCTTACCAATAGAACCTTCCGGTGCATCATCCTAGATAGCAAAGTACATACTTTGACCTTTGCCTTGCTTATCCGAGAATATATTCCTCCTCGAACCACCTTCCTCAGCCTACACAGTCGCCTTCCATTTGCGAAGCCCACCGCCCTGCATTTTCTACACTGTTGACCATCCTCAGACAATTAAGCCTCCTCGGATAAGCCCACGGCCCAATACACGTATTTGGGCCTTTTGGTCCCTAAAATAACCCCTTAAAACTCCGGTTTTCTCCTCCTATCCGAGGAGAAAAGTGGAGTTTTGATTCTTAAGAGTTAAGACTACTCATTTTTTTGATTTACACATGTGGGAGCACCGTTTCATGTGCCTCATAACTATTTCTGATACTTCGAAACCCGCGATGCGTCATTAATTGCTCCAAGCGACGTTTTGTTCCCCTTATCCAACGGTGAGATACAAATTATGTGGTTGACATTTTCCCTTGATTTTTGCACAGTTTAACTCTCATTCAATTCTATTTCCTATATAAAGCACCTGAGGAAATCATTTTTCCTCATTTTACAAGTCTTCAAGTTCTTAAGTCTTTTTCTCTGAAAACTTTAAATTTTTAAGAAGTACCAGAAGCAGTGTCAACACTTGTTTTCGTAAGTCTCTAATTTCTAAGTCATTTTCTCCTTGGCCAAGCTTCTCGGCCTACTATCTTCTGTTTGTTCTTCTAGAAAACTTCATCTATCATTCCTTCATTAAACTAGATGGGTCGATTTAAGCATTTCGTTGACTCCCCTGTCGCCATGGAGGCCTTCAGGCGAAATATCGCATCCCCCAGGGAGTAAACTTAAAGGACTGCCTGTCGGACAAAATACTTATCAATAGAGGAGTGGGTGAAGTGGTCATTCCCATAATCGCCTTCATAGAAGGGGAAATGACACTTCCTATAGGTGCTGTAACCCGAGATTACCTCCTAAACCATAGGTTGTGCCCCCACCAATGCACGCCCAACCTATTTAGGGTTTTGGGTAGCATCGACGCCCTCAACGAAATGATGGGCTTGCAACTCACATGGCACGACGTCGTACATATGTACGAGTGCCACTCTCTCATCAATGGAGGGTATTACCTCAAATCCAAGTCCCCTATTGTCAAACTCATATTGTGTCTTCCCAAGTCCAACAAAAGCACGAAGGACGACTACGTGACGCTTCCAGGGAGTGGAACTATGGCCTTCTCTATCCAACTTAGGAAGGAGAGCCAGGTGGGGTGTCTTAGGATTAGGTTATACTGACATAGATTTTAGTTCCTTAATTTTGCTTCATTTCAATACTTCACTTCCTTTTATTGATGTGGCTTGTTGATCTGACCACGTTTCTGTTTCTTGGCTGTCATTGCAAATAAAAGGCATGTTACTCCAAAGCTCAACCTTGTCAACGTCAAGGGTTTCAAAAAGGTACTGAGATTCGAGATCTTTGTGAGCGAAGATAGATAGCTGCGAGCCATCCACCTAATACTGGACTTTGTGCCCTTGTCAGACAAGTTCCAGGAGGTTGGCAACGCCATCAGGGCAAGTGACCCAAGGCTTCGTTAGATTGACGTCTCTTGACCCGGCTTCCTAGCCAAAAGAGACCTCCCTCCAGTGGAGTTGCCCTTTCAGCGTGCTCTCCCCGTGCCAGCAGTTCCAAGGGAAGAAACTGCTTCTTCTCGTCCATCTCTAGAGGCCGAGATAGATCAATTCCACCTTGAAGAAGAAGAAGAAGAAGTGCAGGAAAATCCCCTTGAAATTTCAGACTCCGAGGGTGAGCCTGATAGGGCTTCCATAGCTTGCTCCCCAATACTTGTCATAACCTGCGAAGATCCAAGTTCTGAGGAAGGAGAGGACATGGATTTGAACCCGAGAAGAGGCTTAAAGGACCTCCTTGCTGAAAGAAAGGGCTCATCATCTAAGGAGGCTCCTAATTCCCAAATTCCTGCTAATCTCCCTCCTCCCCCTCCACTACCTACAACCACAATCGGACTGTTCTCCTGTCCCGACTTAAAGAAGAAAAGGAAGGTACTGGATATGGAGGAGGGAGAGGTGGTCCCCCACAAAGAGGCCAAACAGTAGAAGAACACTAAGGACAAACGGACCTCTTCTACAGAAAGCAGGGAGGATCTAAACATAGCCGAAATTCGCCAGCAACACGCATGGGCACCGCGGTTGGAGCTAGACGGCACTCCCATCCCCTGGAACTCTTCAATCCGGGAGTTCTAGAAGGGGTATTCAGCTTACATTGCCGAGGCTCTGGAGCAGCCTCTGCTCCTGTCCAAGGACATGGAGGCTATCAAGCACATAAGGCAGCCGAACCTCTTCATGTCCTTGAAGAAGGACCTTGCCATGGTAATCTTTCTACTAATTCTTTTAAATAAATGTTAAGCTTTTTTTTTTTTTTACTCTCCTCTCCATTACTTCTATTTTGATGGGATTCCTTTATTTTTTCCGTGCAGGTTACCCAGCAAATTTTTGTGGCCGAGGAGTAGGTTAAGGAGGCCCGTAATAAGGCTAAGGCTAAGACCCACAACCGCATTGAGGCCGAGAAGTCCCTAAGGGCTGTGAAGCAAGAAAAACAAGAACTGGCCAAGAAGCTGGTCGTTGAGAAGAGGGAGAGGAGGAATTCTGAAGCTGGGCTAAAGAGTACCCAGGACCAAGCCGAAGACTAGCGGAAGAAACTACATATCACTGAGATAAAGCTGGCCACTCAAAGGTAGCTGGTCCTAGAGCTTAAGGCCGACTTGGAGAAGGCCAAAACCACTACTCGAATTGCCGAGGAAGCTGCAAAGGCCGAGATGCAAGCATCCTACCTCTGTGGAATAGAAGAGACCGAGATTAGGCTGGCCGAAGAGTTGGCTGAAGTATGCAAAGACTACTGTAAGGCGACATGGGCAGAAGCCCTTTACCTTGCAGGGGTTCTTGCAGATTCAGAGTGGAGGTAGCTAGGGAGCGTCTTTTTCCACCCTAACATCCGTGAAGCTCCAACGGCGCTCCCATCTCCCTCTGCCCAAGTCCCAAAATTTTTAGAGCAGTCCTTGACTGTGCAGGATACCCTTCCTTCCCCCGAGGTCAGTAATCAAGGCCAGGGAGATGAAGTGGCAAAAGATAAGGTTAAGGGCAAGGAGACCACAAACTCTTCAAAGGCCAAGGATGCTGCCAAGGCCAAAGAAGCTGCAACCGAAGCAAAGGAGGTCGAAGCCAAATCCAAGAAAGCCAATCCGAGCAAAAAAGATGACCTCCCTCCTCCCAAGGCTAAAGCTTGGTGCTAGGATTCTATGTACTTTATTTATTTATTTATTTTATTTCCTCCTGTAGCCTTCTTGGCAGAGATTTTTTACTTTGACTTTCTCTGTACTGCTCTTTTTAATTAATGAAAAAGCTTTATTTTTCACTTTGTGTTTCTATATTTATTCTTTTTACTTATCCTCTGGTTCGTATAGTTATCATTTCTATCTTATCTAATGCTTAACAATTATAATAACGTAGTAGAATTATTCTCACATGATCAACAACAAAACAGGTTAAATTTACTAAGTCCACCATCTCGGCGAAGCATAACTGTAACTTCAAAACCATATCCAACAATACAGCACACACTCAAATTTGGTTTTACTCTACTTCTTACTCATTAGTGAGTTTAAAGGACCAAAGAGATAATCCATTCTCAAACGGATATGGATGTGCCTACAAATGCTTTAAGTGATGCTCATGAGCATTTACATGAACCCTAAATATGTAATCCGAGAAGCCTGAAATAATTAAAGCTTAACCTTGACATATGGCAAAAATGATAGGAAGTATTAATTTACCCAAGGTATGTGGTCCGAGAGACCAGAGATAACCAATGTTCTGTTTAACACTTAGTGAAACTGAACTGAAGCATTAATTTATCCAAGGTATATGGTCCAAGAGACCAAGCATGACCAAGGTTTTGTTTAACACTTAGTGAAAATGAACTGAAGTATTAATTTACCCAAGGTATGTGGTCCGAGAGACCAGGCATGACCAAGGTTCTGTTTAACACTTAATGAGAATGAACTGAAGTATTAATTTATCCAAGGTATGTGGTCCGAGAGACCAGGCATGACCAAGGTTCTGTTTAACACTTAGTGAAAACGAACTGAAGTATACATATCATGTAATGTAATAAACTTAAGTGCAGTAATCAAAACTTTCATTAATAGTAATACCTTCGTAGATTATTTACATTCTAGGGACATGGTACAGCCCTTTCCTCCAAATCCTCCAAGAAATATGCACTTATTCCGGCCACTAATAGGATGCGATATGGTCCTTCTCAGTTGGGTCCTAACTTTCCCTAGGCTGAGTTCTTTGTAATACCCATAACCTTTCTTAAGACCAAATCTCCAAGTGCTAATGGCCTTAATTTTACATTAACATCATATCCCTTCTTAAGCTTATGTTGATAATTGGCTAATTGGACCATGACATTTTCTCTCCGCTCGCCAATCAGGTCCAAGCTTCTCCCTAATAATCTGTCATTGTTGATCGGGGTGAAAGAACTCATTCTCAGCATTAGAAATCCAGTTTCTAGGGAGATGAAAGCTTCAGCCCCATAAATCATTGAAAAGGACGTCTCCCCAGTGGACCTATAAGGAGTTGTCCGATAAGTCCAGAAGACATGGGGCAGCTCTTCAACCCATTTTCCTTTTGCATCATCCAGCATCTTCTTAAGCCCACTAATTATGACCTTGTTGACAGCCTCAGCCTGTCCATTCCCTAGTGGATATGCTGGGGTGGAATACCTGTTTATTATTCCTAGCTCACAACAATACCTTATGAAGGCCTTGCTATCAAAGTAAAGACCGTTATCCGAGATGAGTATGCGAGGTATTCCAAACCGCGTGACAATATTTTTCCATACAAATCTCTTGGCATCCACGTCCCTAATGTTTGCCAATGGTTCAGCTTTGACTCACTTAGTGAAAAAATCTATGCCAACTAACAAATATCTTTTATGCCACACTGCTTAGGGAAAGGACCTACAATGTCCAAACCCTACTGAGCATATGGCGAAGGGCTAAACAGAGGATTAAGAACTCCCCCTGGTTGGTGAATATTCGGTACAAACCTCTGACATTGATCACACTTCTTCACATACTCTTGTACTTCCCTCTGCATGTTTGGCCACCAATACCCCTGAATGAGGGCTTTATGAGATAAAGACCTGCCTCCTATGTGGCTTCCACAAATCCCTTCACGCAACTCTTCAAGGAACAGCTCTGATGCCTTAGGGTGTATGCACAGCACGTATGGCCCAGAAAAAAAAAACGCTTGTATAATTTTTGATCCTCAGACAACCAAAATCGAGGGGCTTTTCTTCGTATCTTGTTAGCCTCTAATTTGTCCTCAGGCAAGATATCTTCCTTGAGGAATAACGCTATATAATCCATCCAGCTGGGTCCTACTCTAATTTGATGGATACGGGCCGCCTCCTTCTACATTTCAATGGGTTTGTACAAATCTTCAACAAAGATGATTCGGGGTAAACCCTAGGCCGAGGAGGTCACAAGAATGGCCAGAGAATCCACATGTGAATTCCCACTCTGGGGGATATGTAGCAGGCTGAAAGATTCAAAGCTCGACTGCAGCTGTTTTACATTACTCAAGTACTCTTGCATTCCTTCATCTCTAGCCTCTAACTCTCCTCTTTCTTGACCAACGACCAATCTTGAGTTTGAGAATATTTCCAATAAATTTTCGCCCATTCTTTGAACCATGACCATCCCCACCAACAGAGCCTCATACTCAGCCTCGTTATTTGTGGTCGAGAATCCTAATCTTAAGATTTCTCAATAGTGACCTTCTTAAGAGATATTAAAACTAGCCCCACTCCGGATCCTCTCTGATTTGCTGCACCGTCAACATACACCCTCTAGGACAAAGGTTCTTTCACGGAGATCAAGCCAACTGAATTTTCATCCATGCCTGGCCCCTCTGCACTTTCTTCTAGCGAAGGCTCAGCAAATTCAGCTGCCAAATCAACAAGGACCTGACCCTTGATAGAGGTGTGACGCATATATTTTATATCAAAAGCCCCCAAGATCGTACCCCATTTTGCAATCTTTCCCGTGTAATCGGCACTCCAAAGTAGAGATCTAAACAGGGGCTGAGTTAAGACAACGACCATGTGTGATTGGAAGTAGTGAGGGAGCTTATGAGTGACGTGCACTACTGCAAAAATAGCCTTCTCCAACTGTAGGTAGCGGACCTCGGCCTCATGTAGTGACTTATTGACATAGTAAACTGGTCTCTGTACGCCACTATCAACCCGTACAAGTACTAGGCTTACTGCGTGGGCAGCCACTGCGATGTAAGCAAACAAAACCTCATCCACCTCAGGACTAGACATGATAGGTGGCCAAGATAGATATTCTTTCAATTGCTGGAAAGCCAAAACGCACTTCTCAGTCCATTCGAATCCCTTCCACAAGTTAGTAATTGGAAAAAAGGCCTGCATCTGTCCGCTGATCGAGAAATGAATCGATTTAGGGCAGCAACCATTCCAGTTAACTTTTGGACCTCTTTAGGATTCCGAGGCGTCTGTAAGTTGTTAATTACTCTAATTTGTTCTGGGTTGACTTCAATTCCACGGTGTGTGACCATGTAGCCCAAAAACTTCCCTGATTCGACACCAAAAGAACACTTGGAAACATTAAGTCGTAGCTTGTGTTTCCACAGGATCTCAAAGATATTTTCGAGGTCATCAACATGCTCAGATTCTATTTTACTCTTGACCACCATGTCATCTATGTACACTTCAATGTTTTTTCCCAGTTGTGGCTCAAACATTCTGGTTAGCATTCTCTGATAAGTAGATCCTGCATTCTTCAGACCGAATTGCATCACCTTGTAATGGTAGTTTCCTGTAGGAGTAATAAAGGTTTTTTTCTCTTGATCGTCCAAGGCTAAGGGGATTTGATGATACCCTTGAAAGGCGTCCAAAAAACTCATCCGTGGATGGCGTACAGTTGCATCCACCAACTGATCAATCCGAGACATGGGGAAGGGATCTTTAAAGCAGGCTTTATTTATATCCGTGAAATCTATGTATACTCGCCATTTTCCATTCTTCTTCTTCACAACTACTGTATTGGCCAACCATTCGGGGTAGAACACTTCTTTAATAGCCTCGGCCGGCTTTAGCTTCATCACTTCGTCCTTCACAGCGTCAGAATGATCCTCAGACGAGCGTTGATGAGGTTTCTTTCTGGGGGTAACCGATGGGTTAACGTTTAAATGATGGCAAATGAAGCTCGGATCCACCCCTGGAGCCTCATAAGCATTCTAAGCGAACACATCGACATTCTTCTTAAGAAATCCTACCAGTTCTTCCTTTTCTTGAGGCGGTAGCTAAGCCCCAACCTGAAAAAATTTCTCCAGATCATCGCCTACAGGAAATTTCTCTAAATCTTCACACTTCGCCTCCTTGGCTGGCCCATCGACCAGTAACACTGAAGACTTTAACTATTATAAGCCCCCCTCAGCTGAGGCCAAGGATTCAGCTGCAAGCTGATGCACAATTGTCGCCACAAGGCATTGCCTAGCCATGGACTGGTTCCCCACAAGCTCCTCAATTTGGTCCCCTAATGGATACTTTACTTTCAAATGCAAAATTGAAGAAACGGCCCCCAGGGCATGAAGCTAGGGTCTAGCCACAATCACCGTATAGGGAGAATATGCATCCACCACAATGAAGTCCACCTCGACCACCACTGAACTAGCCTACACGGGTAGCCTAATCTGTCCTTTTAGAACAACAACCTTTCCATTGAAGCTCATCAGAGGTGAATCATAACTCATCAAATCTTTTGGCTTCAAATTGAGCCTATTGTACAAATTCTGATACATAATCTTAGCTCTACTAGCTTGGTCTACCAATACCCTCTTCACATCATACCCCCCAATCCTAAGGGTTATCACTAGGACATCATCATGCGGTTGTATGGTCCCTGTCTTATCATCATCTGAGAAGCTCAATGCTGGTCGGATCTCCAACTTAGCCTTCTTCAGCTCTTGCTCAGAGTCCACGGCAGATGGCATAGCTACCAACATCACCCTAGATGGATAAGATCTAGTTCTCCCCGAAGCGACAAGGATGACGTGGATAGTGCCTAGAGGGGACCTTGAAGAAGTATTCCCTTGAGTCCCTGATCCTGCTTGGCTTCCCTGTTCGTTGGGCCAATGCAGAAATTGCTTCAGTTTGCCATTTCAAACCAATTGCTCTAGATAATTCCACAAGGTTCTACAGTCTTCGGTGGTATACCCCAACTCTTGGTGATATTGGCAATGAAGACTAATTGCGCCTCGAGGGGTCTCCGCCCATTTTTTTAGCCATTTGAAGTATGGCTCGTTCTTGATCTTCTCCAAGACTTGATGCACTAGTTCTCGGAACACGATGTTAACCACTTGAGGAGCTGTAAAACCGGACTGTCCAATAGAATCCCTTCATGGCCTATTGTTGTTATAACGATCATACCTAAAATCCCTCCTCTCCTAAAGGACAACCTTAGCCTTTCCCTTTCCTTGCAATTGATCCTCTTCAACCTGTTTGTATTCGTCAATGCGATCCATCAGCCGGCGCATACTCCTCACTGGCTTCTTTATCAAAGACTTTCTTGAATTATGCTCGACTAGCAGGCCGACCTTAAAAGTCCTTATGGCCATGTCGTTAAAGTTCTCATTGATCTCATTAAACATTTTCTAGTATCTATTTGAGTACGTTTTTCGAGTCTCCCCCTCTCGCATGGATAGAGACAGCAAATAATCTAAGGGCTGAGGAACCTTACTACATGTAATAAAACGAGAGCAAAATGCCCTTGTGAGTTCCTTAAAGGAACCGACAGAACCTGCTGCCAGGCCATCGAACCACCTCATTGCCACAGGCCCCAAGCTAGATGGGAATACCTTGCACATTAAAGCTTTATTTCTGGAGTGTACAGCCATTCTCTGATTGAAATGGCTCACATGCTCCGCAGGATTCGTTCAACCATTATACATGGTGAACGTGGGCTGGGTAAACCATCGTGGAAGCCTCACTCCTTCGATTCTGCACATGAAGGGCAACCTAGAAATTTGGTTGAGTGCTCTACTCATAGTGTCATTTCCCAAGCCTCTACAAGAAGAGTTTCTACTCCTGCGTTCATGATGATACTCCTCGTTGTGTGATAAAGATTCGCTAAGAGGTGTCCTTGACCTGCACCTATAACTTCCGTCCTCTTCATCATCAGAAGAAAGGTCAAAAATGAAGGAACTCCGCCTCCTCCGCTCATGGCGCAACTTCCTCTTTAAGTAATCAATCTCCAACTGCATGTCCCTGGTATTATCTGCATAAGGGATATAGCCCTCATCTCGAAACTGACTCCTACCAGTATAAAAGATATGCACACTTCCCTCACGGTTTCTTTCTCGTTTAAGATGAAGAAAGTGATCATGATGCAGGGAACCACTGGACTCTGCCTAGTTTGGACCTGATCCTACCATGGTTGAATGCCAAACTCACTGCGACACTAGAAATTCTCCACAAACGCGCCAATTGTAAGGACAAAATTTGAGTTTCTAGCCCACGATAGGGATGGACTTAGGCACAAAAAGCCCAAAACAATTTGTAGAAAGTGAGTTAAAAAACTGGGTTTTAATAAGTTAGAGAGCAAATGTAATGGTTTTATTCAAAGAAAAACGTCTTCAGCTCAATCTGAGGAGACTAGTTATCATATACAGACTCACAGGTTGACTACAAATTTAGCTATCTCTTGCTACAGTAATCCCTTCTCTCTTTTTCCGATCCCCCCTTTTTTGTTGTCCCCTTCTTCCTTCTTTTATACTTTTTTTTTTACCCTCCACCTACAAACCAGATATTTTTTGTTGACACTTGTTCCATCAACACTTTCCTGAAATCTTTATGTAATAGTTGTAAGGCTGAAAAACTACTGTTCAGACATCACTTCTCCATTAATGTGGCCAGAACGCTAGCTGTAGAGTATTTAATGTGGTGATAGTAGCTTTCTATTAGATATTTTTCAGCTCCCATTTGTCCTGTATGCCCACAGGATATACCTTTACCAGTAGAACCTTCTGGTGTATCATCCCAGATAGCAAAATACATACTTTGACCTTTGCCTAGCTTATCCGAGGATGTATTCCTCCTTGGACCACCATCCTCAGCCTACATAGTCGCCTTCCATTTGCGAAACCCACCGCCCTCCATTTTCTACACTATTGACCATCCTCAAACGAGCCCAAGGCCTAATACACGTATTTGGGCCTTTGGTCCCTACACTAACCATGCTAGCTAGGTTCATAAATCTAATTTTTATATACTCATATTAGTTCAGATAATAGAATCTAAAATATAGTTATTAGCACAAGTTTGTGAAGGGAAAGGATTAGTTGTGGTTAAAATCAATCAAGTAATTCCTAAACAAATTTGTGTTAGTTAAAAAAAAAAAAAAAGTCTAAATATATAAACTAGTTTGGTGATGAATTTATATTCAGATGTCCGCTTGGCTAAAAACTTTTCATTTTTTTATTTATTTTTATTTTATAAATTTAACAAAATTAGGTCCTATGAAAATAAGCTAATTGTTATCTTTTTGTCACACATTTAGTGTAAATGCGCTACTATATCTTTTATCTCATATTTAGCAAATAAACTATCAAAAACTATGTGATACTAAAGGGACACCATTTAGTATCTCATACAAATTTCATTGACATTTACTGGAAAGAAATTTCACCACTAGAAACAACTACATTAGCACTAACCAAAGATAGCAATACAGCAACGGACACCATCGAGAAAAATAGGTACCTATTCTGTTAAGAAATTTGTCACGCCAAAGTTCAACCAGTGTAGCATCTCTGCTGGTTCTTTCTAGCTTCTAGGGTTATACCTTCCTCAGCCTTTAGGCTAAGATCAGGTGACTTCTAGGGTTATAGACCAAGTAGAAATTAGCTTTCAAACAGGATTATGCCCCCGATGTCTCAAGACATGTACATCTGCCCCAAGAATAAACAAAAGAGAAATTATAAGACTCATTGCAAACAATGAGAAAAGAGAGAAAAAGTGAATGTCAAGAGAATGAGACCAATGGACCTTGGGCCAATTGAAACCTAGAGCCAAAAGAAAAGGGTGGCTGGTGACAAGGGCACAACTCAATCCATAGGTCCCATCCAAAAAGATTGATTTGAGTTGGTTTGGGTCGATTCTCAAGTTAGAGAATACTGCCATATGTATAAATTCTATGTGTAAAAAAAAAAAAAAAAAAAAAGATCTAACTGTGTGGTTGCTGATAACTGGTAAGATTTTCGTAGTATAGTGTAAAAACTAAAAAGCAATGTATATCTGATGCTTCTGATGAGTGTCCAAAACGACAGGTAGTATAAGTGTAAGAGGTCTAAACACTGTAGTTTAGGAGAAGAAAGGCTAAGTAGAGTTAATTATTAATCTGTATACGAGTCATGATCTGATTAGTGTTTACAGGTGTTTGTTAGTCCGATCCAATCTTTAAGGAATTAGTTATGTATGTATTATGTTGGGGCTGTATCTGAATCTGAGTAAATCAAGAATCATAATTTCAATTTTACAATATTCTCTCAAGAACTTTGCTCTGCTTTTCCTTGCTTTCTTTACACTTCTGTTCGTAGAGAACTATGTGGAGAGTGCTCTTAAAGTATTCTATAGCCTTGGTAGTTGTCTCCTCTGTTTGTTTCAGCTCGGGTACAAGTAATGTTGAATTGATTGTTGGCTTGTATTTTGCTAGTATATGAGCCGGCAATCCATATAAACTATGAGATTAATTACCAATTGAAAGTTGAAACTTTCGCTACCTGTGTGTGTATGTAGAGAAGGAGAGAGACCTCCACTGGGGAGTGAACGTGAGACTTGTGGGTTACATTGAGTGGCTTAGCATCTTTGTCATAGGAGTTTGCAAGCACAGAGATCATTCTGCACAACAAATTCTTTCTAAAGAGGAATATTGCCGAAACTCCTCTCTTCTTAAAGTACTCCACTATCTGTTTGTGATGCCCCATCAAACCCTGCCAAAGTATTCAGAAATTTAGGAAACATGATCAACAACATTTTTCACAATTGTTGACTTGACTTTTTTTATTGTAACATCACTTTAACTATGGTTCATCACAGTCATGCACCCATTAAAACAAACAATGAAAGCAGTTGGGAAAAAAGTTTTGAAAAATCTTGTATCTCTAGCTAGACTTGTTGAACAAAATATTTATATACTAAACATCCATTTGAACTCAACCGTAGCTGATCGAGCACTCAGTAATTCTTGGAAGCACTACTGAACCACAAGTCTATAAACTTTGTCCATTGTCTCCACAATAGAAGAGATATATCCTCCTATCTCTAAGTGAAAAAAAATTTCTCCATTTTAGCTTACATTAATATGGCTATTTAATAATGTCTCAAACCATCCACTCCCGGATCTTTGCATTGACAAAATGGCAAAGAACCTGACCGGACTGCATGCACATTCCTCCCTATAAAAGAATAAAACCAATATTACATATGTTTGACAAATCTAAATTGAAATTTTGCAACTAACCAAGATAGCGTGTATGTGTAACTTATCAATAAAAAATAAAAAAGAAAGACTTTATGGGCACCTGTTATATGTTTTGGGTTTTGGATAATGCACATATGGATCCTCAGATGGTTCAATTCTTAATGTTTAGCCATTTGAGCTTTTTATGAATTATGGGTGCTTGTTTGATTTAAACAGATTGAGCAAATGTAGACTCCACAAACCATGAAAAAAAGTAGAATATCATCATCCTCAATATCAATGGAGATTTCTTAGGAGGCTTTATGACCAGCAGGGACGGAACTATTCAAGGGCAGAGGGGGCCCATTGCCCCCCTCCCCCCCTTCTTGGAAAAAATATTTAACAAAAAAGAATTTTATTTTTATCTTTTAAATTTATATACTTGACCTCCATTTTTCAAAAAATTTACAAACTAACCCAAGAAATCCAACAAATAGATAACAAAAAAAATCTATAAAAAAATGCACATATCCAAAGAATATGAAAATTTTTGGACAAATCATAAATCTGGTCTAAGCAAAAATAATAACAACAAATCAATTATAAATCTTAGCAAAAAAATTCACAAAAACCCAATAAGTTTTATCCAATTTCTCCCTCTCACTTGGAGCTCTATGCCCCTCTCAAATGACTTCACCCTTATAGTTATAGAGACAACTCTTATGCCACATTGATCGCTTCATCCACACATTAGATAGACCCTGAAAATATTTAGAAGTGCCAATTGACTTACAAAATTCTTGATTATAAAATCCTATTATTAAATTTTTTTTCAAAAGAAAAAATTCAAAGAATAATTAATAAATTAATGCTAATAATGCAATTTTGTCAACCTCTAGTATTGATATATTAATTTTTTTAAATCTTTGAACAAAGAACTTCGGCCCCCCCTAAGTTTGAATCCTGGTTCCGTCCCTGATGACCAGTGTGTCCTGTAGTTTATGGCTTACCAAGATGTTACTCAATAATAGAAAGATGTTACAACAAAAGAACAAGCTTATGAATAAATAATTGGAAGATAACAAGAAGACATATGATACAGGTAACAAGAATTCTAGAAAACATTACAAATGGCAATAGAAGCTTATTGTGGCTTCCATCTAAAAATTCTAGAAACGGGAAAAAGATGAAAGAAAAGTGTGATTTTAAAGGGATTCTGGGTTTCATTCTATTTGTATATGTTGAGAAAAACGAGGCAAAAGAAATGGTCATAGTCGGGTTAATGCTTGAAAAAATCAGATCAAAGCAAGCATATTATGTTACTGATATTGGGGGAAAAAAAAAAAAAAACGATTGAGGTATCATTAAGTCGATAATCTAATTCGTGATGTTATAGCTGCCCATAAATAATAAATTTAGGATGATAAAATAAAAAAAGACTTCCAAAAGACCCTAAAAGCAAGGAAGTTTCTAAAAATAGGGAAAGAAAACTACTCCATCTTTTTGCAATTTATATTTTGGAGTTAGAGCATTTGTTATTTTAGGAAAGTTTTAATATATTCATAAGAAGTTTCTAAAAATAGGGAAAGAAAACTACTCCATCTTTTTGCAATTTATGTTTTAGGGGTTAATATGCATTCTTAGAGTATTTGTCATTTTAGGGAAGTTTTAATATTATATTTATAAGAAATATGAAAAGTTGTCATTTTTTTTTTTTTTTTTTGCTTCTTATAAAAAATTTTCAAAGATATTTTCTAAATCAATTCTCTTAAGACAACTTTTAACTTTTTCCTATATATTAAAATGAGCTCAATTATAGTCTTTTTTGCAAAGTTGATAAATAAATATAATAGAATAATATATATATATATATATATATATATATATATAGAGGGTTGGTTTCAAGTTACACTTGGTGTAACTTTAAATAATGTTACATCACTCAACATTTTTTAATTAGATATGAATTTTGACAAATCCACTATTAGATTACATTATCTTCATATATTCTCCATTCTTACAAAATTTAAATATAATCAAAGATCAATAATCATGTCATCAATTAATTATTTAAATTCAAGATTTTGTAATTTAAAATAATACATAAAATATGAGTTTATGAATCGATTGGTAAATTATATTCGCTTGCCATGAAAATTGAAATACATATTAAAAACATATAAAACATGTAACTCAACGGTTGGATTTGCAAAATATGAATTTAATAACAAGTTATTGGATAATGTAATATTGCTTAGGGTTACACCAGGTGTAACTTAAACCAAACCCATATATATATATATATATATATATATATGTTAGGACATATGTAGTTCACTTGTTAGGAACATATGTCATTATTTTATGTAATTGGCTAATCCTTTGACAAAACGCACTTTACTTGTATTTAGATAGATCTAAGTGTTTTTAATACTTCAAAAAACAAGGTTTCAAGTTCAAGTATTAAAGTCATTCAAGTCTGTCCAAGAAACAAGCTGAATAGTGCAAATTCATTAAAGCTAGACAGCTGGCTCGACACCTGCTCGACAGCTCCTATCTGTCAAGGTTTAAGAATTTCAGAATTCTGATCTGATTTTCTTAAGATCCGTGAATGTGTCTTTAGGCCTTCTTTTCTCCTAACCCTAGACATATAAAAGGATTATTTTAAGAGCCGTCAAAGTGTTCACAAGTTGCACAAGCATTGAGCAAAGTCTGTTCAAGCAAATTGTGACCGAAGACAAAGTTTTGCCCTAATTCATCTCTTGTGAAGAAGTTGTTGTGTATGTGCACCGTAGGGTTTTGTAACCAAGCATCTTCTTGATCTTCATCGTCTGGATGAACTGAAGAACTTTGCAACCAACAAACTTCTCTAGTTTGTGATTGAAGTCACGTACTGGGATCCATGCATTTGATTAGTCACGTACATGGGAGCCATGCATCAAAAGGAGAAATTGTCACTACAGAACAAGTCCAATTGGGTATTGGGGTAAGGGTTCAACTGTAGGTTGGTATAAGGTACTGAGATTCCTTTACTTGTAACCGCTTGTTGTGATAATAGTGAAATTTTGGGAATGGTGACCTTAAAATCACCCGGTGGGATTTTTGCCATATAGGTTTTCTCCATTTATAAACAAATCACCGTGTCATTTATTTTCCGCTGCATATTTACTTAATTGGTGATTTATTTGTGCTACCACGCTCATTGCATGTAATTGAACCTAATTAATTTATTTGGTTAATTAATTGGTTAATTCATCATAAGGGGTCAATACGTTTTTGGCCTATCAAGTGGTATCAGAGCAGGCACACTCTGATTAGGTTTAATCTTTGCTGTGTTGATCCATTGACCCCTGTTTGTCATGGATAGAGGACTGTCATTAATTATACCTCCTTTATTTATTTGATGGCATTAACTATGCATACTGGAAAGTACGCATGAGAGTTTTCTTACAGTCTTTAGATGAGAAGGTGTGGCAAGTTATAGAGATTGGCTGGACCAAGCCAAACAAAGCGCCGACCGATTAGGATGAAGTCAAGATCAAGGCGGCAAACTTCAACAGTAAGGCATTGAATGCTTTATTCAGTGCGGTCACCAATAAGGAATTCAAGAAGATATCCTCCACTGAAATTGCTAAGGAAGCATGGACCATCCTCCAGACAACCTATGAGGGAACAAAGGCTGTCAAGGATTCAAAGCTTCAGAGGCTCACTACAAGCTTTGAAGAAATAAAGATGAAGGAGGATGAGTTGTTTGATGAGTTCTATGCCAAGCTTAAGGACATAGTGAACTCAGCCTTCAATCTTGGAGAAACCATTCCTGAACCCAAGATTGTGAGAAAGGTGCTCAGATCTCTACCCGAGAGATTCCATGCCAAAATCACAAGATTCCTCTGACAGAGCTGGTTGGAAATCTACAGACCTATAAGCTAGGGTTAACAAGAATTGGCAAGTCGGGTAAGGGCAAGAGCATGGCATTGAAGGCCAAAAGCAGTGACACTGATGAATCTTTAGATAATAAGGATTCTAAGATAAAGTCCTACATTACAAAACAATTCAAGAAGTTCATGAAGAATGCTAATGGGAAGGGCTTCGACAAGGACCGGAGGCAATCTAGTTCTTCTCAGTTCAAGAGCCAAGATAAAGGGAAAAAGGATGCTAGGGATGGCAATTAGTACACTGTTCCCGTAGGACCTAAGTGCTTTGGGTGCCAAGGCTTCGGTCACATGAAGCAAGAGTGTCCCACATATCTCAAGAGCATTGGGAAGAGCAAGGCACTTGCTGCTACTTTAAGTGATATTGAGCCTGAAGATGATTCCAATAATGAGGATGACGAAATCTTGAATGCCTTCACTGCCACTATTAATCCTACTTAGGGGATTGTTGAAGATGTGGATGAAGAAGAAGAATTGGTGGAGTCCAAGTTTGAGAAGATGGATGAACAAGATGACATCCATATAGCCTAAACTGTACAAGCTTTTTGAGAAACACGAGAAACTCTATAGGCTGGCCACCAAGAAGCTCAGTGATGTGAAACTTCATTGTGAATGGCTTTCCACAAAGTTTAATGAAGCAAATCAGACTATTGGAGCACTGAGGTTTAAGAACAATTTCTTGTCTAAGAAGACTGATGATGCTAAAAAAAATTGCCAGTAAGCCACAAGGTCCTTTCACATACTCGAAGCAACCTGCAAAACACAAAGTAAAGAACACCTTAAAAGGATACTGGTGTGGTACCGGCCAAGGACCTTCCAAAGGTTAAGTTAGAGGATGCTTGCAACCCTAGAGTACCAAAATTGGGGAATAGTATGCGTACCTTTTCTTGTGGAAGCCCTTGGAGTTTTTATAGTAGCATAGAACCGACCTTCTTTCATTGTAAAAGAAGTCTTTTCTTTATAGGATTTTTCATTAATTGGGCGGATATCGCAAAATCCTCTTTATATTTGGATTCTATTTCCATCAGGATTCTACATACCCTAATCATGCGTGAAACACAAGTTATTTCCATTTATAAAGTGATGACACGTGTACATCGAACCCGTCCACGCTGTGCCCGTATACTCTGGATCCATCCACGTCAGGTATATATATTTCTACTCGTCATCTCAAACTTTCATCCTCTTCAAAGACCAAGAAGCTTGAAGCAGAATTGTTGCAAGTTAGAGCTCAATTGGAGAGGACTTCAAGTGCGAAGATTGATGAGATGCTCAGCATTTAGAAATCTACTTCAAATCGAACAGGTTTAGGGTATGGTCTTTCTTCCTCTAATATTGCTTCTACTAATACTACTGTTTTTGTTCCTCATGCTAATATTGTTGAAATTGAGAATAATGTTGTTAAAAATGAATTAGCTAGTGAGAACTTAGACCAAGGTAAATCTATCTTAGGAGCACCCCCTAAACAGGATAAGAAAGATGTTAAAAACCATAGGGTTAAGAAGGCTAACTCTTAAAAGCCTAAACAGAGGAAGCAGCATCTCTGTCATCATTGTGGAGTTACCGGTCACACTCGACCAAATTGCTATAAATGGTTAGCCACTCAACAGAGCAGCAACATGATAGCATCTGGAAGCCCGAATCAGCTTCAATCCTCTCTTGCTCCTCTTGGAGATCTTCTCAAAGCCCTCATGTTCCTTTCGAACTTGAACGAGTTCAATTCTTCCCCCTCACCACCGGTTCAAGGGTTTAATCAAAGGAAAGGTTCTTCCAAGGTGTGGAAGGAAAAAGGTTCCAAGTGATTCTATCACTTTCTTCTCTCTCTTCATGTTTTTTGTTTTTGCATAACTTGTGTGTTTTGCTTTTATTTTGAGTCAGTCTAGTTTTACTTTTATTTTGTTTGTTTATTCTTTCAGTTTTGTTTTTTTTTTTTTTCATATAAAAATAAAAAAAAATTGAAAAATAAAAAAAATATATATATACAAAAACAGTATGTGTTTTGTGTACATTGGTACTTGTGTACCTTGGATGGCCATTGAAACAAAATTTTCTAAACTTTGTATCTTTTGTAGCTTCGATGAGCATCTCTATGCACAATTAAGCAAGTGAGCTTTGTGGCTCGTGTTTGTGATGAGTAAGATTAAGTAGTCTCTTGTACTTAACACTCATAGCACTCTTTTTGACGGGTAGGACTAGAAAATCCTAAGAGAAAGGCATAAATAACCATCTCACCACTGTTGCCTGCCAATCATAAAATGACATCTGTATGCTTCGACATAGCAAAAGTGCAATGTCAATGACATCTACATGCTTCGGCATAGTAAAAATGCAATATCAAAAGCTTAACATAATTGGGTATTTCTTTTCTCTCTCTTATATATGCCCATGCATGGTTTGCTTAAAAGAAAAATATGCAAAGAAAATTAAAAAGCTAAAAGATCAAAAATGCTTTTAAAATATGATTGCAAGCATGTACTCTAGGAGATGTGGGAGTTATAGGATGTACCTCAAAGGTGATAGTCCCCATCAAACAGTTATGATTGTGTGTGAGTTAAAGTGATTTTCTCATATCTCAAATTGTCATAACATGTATACACTTATGCAATCTTGCGATGTTTTTCACACACAACATGCAATATTCTTTACTACTCTTGATACATGTGCAGGTACAATGTGATTGAGCCATCACAAGATTTACATGTGTTAATGTATGCTCACTAAACTGTATTGACTTATTTTTGAAATATAAAATTGGTTAGACTTGTTTAGTGTGTGTGTGTTTTTGGGATCCATGTGCTTAAAATTATTGTTGAGAGATGATTTTGAAAGCATAATATGTTGATTGGATTATTGGTTGTGTTGCATGTCTAATTGCTTTCATGTCTATGTTTTTCTCTTCTCGAAAAACTGTTTTTAAAAGCTATATCGACACCTCCTCGACACCTAGCTGTCAGTCAAGCTTCTTAGTTTTTTCTTATCGCAATCTCGATAGCTTCTCAACACCTAGTGGATCGATCGAGAAAGTTCTTGGACTCTCGATAGCTTCTCAACACCTGGTGGATCGATCGAGCTTCTGTTCTTGCATCTGGTGGTTTGTTCCTCGACACATGCTCAACACCTGCATCTGTCGACGGCCAAAATCTCGACACCTCCCTCGACACATAGCTCGACACCTCTCGACACCTCTATCTGTCAAGATTTACTGAGGTCCTATATATTGGTTCTATGCGATCTAGAATTCATTTCTCTCGATCTCTCTCTCGATACCTCTGTCTTTTCACCTCCCTACTCATTCTCTCTCACTCCAAACCTCTACCTAAGTGATTTTCAAGCTTTTTCAAGGTCTTTTCTACACTTGGTATGTTCCTTCTCCTTCATTTACATGCGTTTCATGTTTTGCAATCTAGGTTTTGGGATTTTTTTTAAAATTTTGGGGTTTTTCAAAATTAATGAGTTTTTGAGAAATTTTTAAGATGGGTTTTGAAGATTTAATCTTAAGAACTTCATGCATTACATTTCATGTGCATTATAACTATATTTTCATGCATTTAGTTGTGTGTTATACATGTTGAACAATTTGTGTGCTGGTAAGATTGGATTGGACTGAGCCCATGATGCAATTTCTTTTGCATGTCACATGTTCATGCATTTCCCATGCAAACGTACTGTATTTTCAATATACTTGTTATATTTGAACTGTTTTGGAGCTTTTCTGATTGTCTCTTTCTCTACCTCTCTCTCTTCATTTACGTTAGTCGTGTCTATGGCACCCAAGCATAAATCTGTTCCGCCTCGGAACCCTTTTTGTTCCGCGACATCCACTTCATCTGATCCTACTCCACCACATATTCGGTTCCGTGATGAGGATGCCCATAAGGCCTTCTCGGAGAATTTTTCTCGACGAGGCATTCATTTTGAACGCCAAGTCATTCTGGCGAACTTCACCAACACCAACCTTCCCGATGTCATTCACAGTTGGGAATGGGAGTCACTGTGTAATGTCCCGATCACCTGTCTTTCCATGCTTATATAGGAGTTTTACTCCAATATGCATGGAATTGATCATTCAGTACCTCATTTCTTCACTCGCGAGGCGTAGTTTAGGTCGTGACAGACTGGGTCAACAGCTCCTCCCACCCACTTGACTCCATCCCGATCTGCTCCATCCACATCCGCTCCCTCTTCTTCTATGGGCGATGTGACTCTTAGAGACATTATGGCGCAGCTTCAGCGCATGGATGCTTACCTAGATACACTCTCTACTGAGCTGTATCAGGTGAACGTTCATGTCGGCCGTATCGCACGGTAGCAGGCGGTCATGGGTGACTTCGCTCCTAAGGCTTCTCCTCCACCTCCTCCAGTGGCTTCTAGTTCTGATGCTGGTGATGATGATGATGCTTCTGATAATGATGATAATGGAGATGCTAGCTCAACCGATAAGATGTCTACTTGACACTCTTCTCTTTGTCACTTGTGACAATAAGGGGGAGTAGTTTTGATATGAGAGTAGTCATACTTAGGGGGAGAGTTAGTATAGGACCATTTTTGTTAGGGGGAGTGTTGATACCTTGAGGGATGTAGTGAGGATATTATGTATATTTTCTTTTCACCTATCTTTACATGTGTTGTTTCTTTTCTCTCTTTATGGACATGCTTCTTATTACTTGTATACAATCTATTATTTCTGCTTCGCACTAAGATGCCTTGATGAGTTTTGTTTAAGTGTTTCAGAAATACAAGTTGTCAAAGTCTACTTGCCATAAATTCTCCTCTTGCAAAGTTTTTCAAGAGTTTGTGTTAGGATAAATTTTACTATATTCAACAAGTGAGTATGAGTTGAGTGATTTATGACTTCTCTCATATATTCATTTGTTTGTTGTGGTTTTGTCACAAATTTCCAAAGGGGGAGATTGTTAGGACATATGTAGTTCACTTGTTAGGAACATATGTCATTATTTTATGTAATTGGTTAATCCTTTGACAAAACACACTTTACTTGTATTTGGGTAAATCTAAGTATTTTTAATATTTTATGAAACAAAGTTTCAAGATCAAGTGTTAAAGCCATTCAAGTCTGTCCAAGAAACAAGCTGAATAGTGCAAATTCATTAAAGCTCGATAGCTGCATCTATCGAGCTTAAGAAAGTTGTTTCAGTCGGTGTGCTCGACACCTGCTCAACAATTGCTTGACAGCTCCTATCTGTCGAGGTTTAAGAATTTCAGAATTTTAATATGATTTTCTTAGGATCCGTGAATGTGTCTTTGGGCCTTCTTTTCTCCTAACCCTAGACATATAAAATGATTATTTTAAGGGCTGTCAAAGTGTTCACAAGTTGCACAAGCATTGAGCAAAGTCTGTTCAAGCAAATTGTGACCGGAGACAAAGTTTTGCCCTAGTTCATCTCTTGTGAAGAAGTTGCTGTGTATATGCACCGCAGAGTTTTATAACTAAGCATCTTCTTGATCTTCATTGTCTGGATGAACTGAAGAACTTTGCAGCCAACAAACTTCTCTAGTTTGTGATTGAAGTAGCGTACTAGGATCTGCACATTTGGTTAGTCACATACTTGGGAGCCGTGCATCAAAAGGAGAAATTGTCACTACAAAATAAGTCCAATTAAGTATTGGGGTAAGTGCTCAACTGTAGGTTGGTACAAGGTACTGGGATTCCTTTACTTGTAACCGCTTGTTGTGATAATAGTGGAATTTCAAGAGTGGTGACCTTAAAATCACCCGGTGGGGTTTTTGCCGTGTAAGTTTTCCTCATTCGTAAACAAACACCATGTCATTTATTTTCCGCTGCATATTTAGTTAATTGGTGATTTGTTTGTGCTACCACGCTCATTGTATGTAATTGAACCTAATTAATTTACTTGGTTAATTAATTGGTTAATTCATCACAAGGGGCAAATACGTTTTTGGCCTATCAATATATATATTGCAGGACAAAACATGATCCGATAAGTTTGATAGTATAGATACAAAGATAGAAAGACTTGGTTGCCTTTTGCCAATTTCAAAAAGAACATGGCAAAGTAAAGGTTCAAATAATTGGATCCCACTTATTAATTATATATACATGGATCCGGTTAATGTATGCCTTTAGAATACAAATTAATCATCCATTTTAGAATTTTTTTTATAAAAAATTAAAAAAAAAACTGTCAGAAAAATTAATAGCATTTTCGTTTTTTCATACAAAATTTCTTAAAATAGTTTACTAACATATGCCTGTTAGGATTAGTACCCTTGAATCCTATTGTATGATGTTATGTATGATATTAAGTATGACATTATGTATGACTTAATATTGTAATTAATAAAGTTGTTTTATTTTTATCTGAAATAATAGTAATATGAATATTTGGACATTATTATATAGTCCATGAGATGCATAGTATGTGATTTATGTGATTTAGTCCCAAAAAATATATGTCACAAGTTCTTTGTAAACTCAAAATTTTAGTTCGTAGTCGGTGATGAAATTGGGCATTTCATCTACGAAAACTATAACATATCAATTAAGATGATTTGTCTTGATCATGGAAGTGGAGACTTTTAGTTGATGTGTTGATATATTTTAAGAGTTAAGACATATTGAACTGGATCACTGTGAGATATATTATTCTCCTAATGACTGTCAAATGAATAATAAATTTCTCGACTTCTATTTACATGAACTCTTAATCCTTAGAGGATAATGGACTTGATCATGAAGTGTCAGTTGCTTTGATATATCAAGAGTGAGATCTAAAGACACAATCAAAACCTCAATATGTTGGGCAGCCACATTTAGTGTTAATGGAACATATATTCTCAAGATGGAATTCATAGTCTCTTAACGGAGATATAAAATATTCCCTTAAAATAAGTTTAATGAGTTCAATTATTCAGAGAGTTAGACCTAACCACTTTGGTAAGAAATTACTAAAGTATATATTTATGAAATTGGATTTCATAAATATATAATGAATAACTTTAAAAAATTAAATCGGGTACTCAAGGATTAAGATGTAGTAATCTACAAAGTGGCAGTCTACATTAATGACTTTGTATTACTACGAATATTTTATGAAGGGGTTGCATGTATAATAAAGTCTTGAGATATAATTTATTAATAAGGCCTAGAGTGCAATTATATTTATATAGTGGTATTAAATATAATTAATGGTAACTTTGGACTTGTCAAGAGTTGACAAAAAAGCCTAAGGCCCGTTGGAGCTAGTATTTTATTGGTCCCTTTTAGTCAAACTCCAAGCCACATACTAAAGCCCAATTGTAAAGGCCCAAAAGGCTAGCCCAATTAGATAATTAGTTATAAGGAGAGAAACATACAGAATTTATGTAATGGATATGAAATGGTGTGTATGTGAGTATTGGACACTCTAATTCTCTCTTGAACAAACGCATATAATTGATTGAGAGACCACACTTCTTGGGCGTTAGTAGAATTGGAATAAAGATTAAAAGTGTTCCCGAGTACTTCTAATCTTTTATTTTGAAATTCACCACACCAAGGTATACTCTCTTATTCTTGAATTCTGAAATTTACATAGTACATGTTATCAATTGCGAATGAAGTAGATTCGTTAATTTTCTGCTGCGTATGTTTTGTATACAATACAAATATGTATTTTTCCAACAAATGGTATCAGAGCGGTCTTCAATTTCGAATCTGTATAACATGTTTTGTGATTTTTGGAATTAGAGATAATAGTTTCATGATATTAGAAGATTATATGTGTATTTAATTTTCTGCATGGTTGTTAAAACTATGATTTGATGAAAATTGATATTGATGTTATGATGTTGTTTAAATTTGAATTTAAGTATGTTAAATTGATCTTTAAGGCTGTAGTATTAACGGAATTCACTTTTGATATCAAATTCTGTCTATCATGTTCATATGGTGGTTGTTTTTTTTATGGAAAACCGTTAAAAACTGTTCAGAACTTCCCTTTAAAAACTGTTCAGAACTTCCCTTTAAAAACTGAAAACACGGGTTTTTTGCGGGTTAACTTCCCGCGAAGTTACTCGCAAAAATGCCTCTGAATCACAAAATTTTTTGCGGGTAAGCTTTACTTGCAAAATAATCACGAGACAGTCGCAAAAGTTTCTGTTTGAATTTTTTGTTTTCACTTTTTTGCCTTAAACCATTTTCGCGGGAAAAGCTTAGTTGCAAGCTTCTCGCGAAAATGCCACTGAAGGGAATTTTGAACTTTTTCTAACTGTTTTCAAATGTATAAAGTGCAAGGCTGTGTGTGATTAGATTACACATGTTTACAAAATAAAAACATTTAATTTAAAACATCTAGTAGGAGAGAGATACAAGGGTTGGATCTTACGGCCTCCAATTTCGGTTCATAGTAGTATGAGTAAGCACCTCGTTTTGGCATATATGCCTTGTGATCCCAAAGGAGGGTGTTTACTTCATAGTACTACAAGTTTGAACTTACCCATTTAAAGTAGTGTGGACAAACACCTCGTCTTGACGTATATGCCTTGCGATCCCAAAGGAGGGTGTTTTGTTCCATGGTACTACAAGTTTAAACATTATAAGGGAGATGAAATGTGGCTACACATGATTCTAGATAATGGTGTAAACTAAACTAAGTGTAATGTTAACCTCTCAAATGAGCTATGTCATTATTACTTAGAGGCTGAAGGTAATACGACATATTATTAGTGTTTGATAAGAGTTATCATGATAGTACTAAAAATGAGAATAGTTCTCAATTAATTAATGTGTTTATAATAAACTTGCTAGCAAGCAATTATTGACATGGATTGGATTGTCGTTGCATATATTATTTTATGATTTTATTAAGGTTCTATATTATATGCTTATATGCTAATTTCATAATGTCCAGTATACTTATTATACTCATGTTTATTATTTTCAGATTTGATCATGGCATCATTTAGCCTAGTTGTTACTATCTTAATCAAAACAAAATGACTGGATCCAACTATGTTGGTTGAAAAAGAAATTTGGACATTGTTCTTACAGTTAAAGAGCACAAATATGTGCTTACTCAATCATGTCCTAGCTTTCCTTCATTAGATGCTCCTCCTGAGGAAAAACAACGATATGATCGTTGGCAGAAATCTAATGAGATGGCCAAGTGTTACATCCTAGCTTTCATCTCAAATGTTCTACAGTATCAAATGCAGGATATATAACTAGTTTCGGACATTATGCTAAATCTGAAGGAGATGTTTGGTGAGTAAGGCCGTTTTGCAAGGCAAGAAACCATGAGGCAAATTTATAATATCAAAATGGCTGAAGTTAATTCAGTGAGGGAGCATTGTCTTACAATCATCTCTAATCTAAATACATTAGAACTTTTAGGTGCCGACATTGATAGAGAATTCTAAGTGAATATAATACTCTAGTCACTACCAGAATCATTCAAGGAATTCAAACTTAATTATAACATGAACAAAAAGATTTATTCATTGTCTGAATTAATGAATGAGTTGGTAGCAGCGAAAGGCATCCTTGGTACTTCTAGTGTTGAAGCCAATGTGGGTGAAGCTTCTACTTCTCAACTTAAGTCGAAAGGCAATGGTAAGAAGAAGAAGAAGAAGAAGGACTTCACCAAGCAAGATGTTAAACAAATTTCCTTGGGGGTTGCCGACAAAGGAAAGAAGATCAAAGGAAAGTGTTTTCATTATGGTGAGAAAGGACATTGGAAAAGAAATTGTCCAAAATTCAAGGCTGCCAATAATAAGGGTATGAAAAGTTCATTCCTCCTTGAAATATATTTAGTACAAAATCCCACGGATTCTTGGTGTGTGGATTCAGGTTGTACTAATCATATTTACAATTCTTTGCAGGGGTTCCAAGAGATCAGAAAGCTTAATGAAGGGGAATTGTTTCTTACTTTGGCTGATGGGAGTAGGATTTCGGTTGTAGCTGTTGGAGTGTTTAATTTATGCTTTGAGTCTAGGGTTTTAATATTGGAAGACTATCTATATGTACCTAATGTTCGTAGGAATTTAATTTCTGCAACTTATTTAGGTAAACATGAATATTGTGTTATCCTTAAAGACAATATTGTAATAAAGAAGGATAAAGTGTTTATCTATTCTGGCAATATTGTGGATGGTCTGTATATTTTAACTCATGATAAACACGAATTATATAATTTTGAATTAGATAATGACTCTCATGTAAAATCATTAAAGAGAAAGTTTCCTTCTACTAATGATGCATATCTTTGGCACTTGCGTTTAGGTCATATTAATTCAAACAGAATTCAAAGACTGGTCAAAAATGGTCTCTTAGAACCATTGGACTTTGATGAATTTTCAGTTTGTGAATCATGTTTGGAGGGAAAAATGACCAAACGACCTTTTAATGCAAAAGGTAGAAGAGCCCAAAAGTTGCTTGAATTAGTTCATATGGATGTATGTGGTCCTATGTCAACCCAAGCAAAAGGAGGTTATGAGTATTTCATCACATTTACCGATGATTACTCAAGATATGGTTATGTGTACCTAATGAGACGGAAGTTTGAAACTTTTAAAAAGTTCAAAGATTTTAGGGCTGAAGTTGAGAATCAATTAGGTAAACACAAAAAGGCCATTCGATCTGATCGTGGTGGCGAATACCTTTTTGGGGATTTCAAAGATTACTTAACTCAAAATGAGATTGTATCCCAATTGAATGCATCTGGAATTCCCTAACAGAATGGTGTAGTAGAGAGAAGGAATAGGACTCTTTTGGAAATGGTTAGGTCCATGATGAGTTGTTCAACTTTACCAATTTCCTTTTGAGGATATGCACTAAAAACTACAATACATATTTTGTATTTAATTCCTTCAAAATCTATTCCCAACACACCTAAGGTATTGTGGAGTAGGCGTAAGCCTAATATGAAATATCTCCACATTTGGGGATTTCCAGCACATGTGTTGAAAGGGAAGTCTGATAAGTTGGAAACTAAAACGGAAGTATGCATGTTTTTAGGTATTCAAAGGAAACCAAAGACTATTTATTCTATAATCATAAGGAAAACAAAGTGTTTATTAATACTCATGCCAAATTTTTAGAAGATAATTATGTGAATAATTTTAATCCTAGAAGTAAAGTTGTATTGACTGAATTAGATGAACCTGTAATTGAACAACCAATGGATGAAACTAGGGATGATGTGGCTGTATTGGATACACCACAAGACACTACTTATGAGAAGTCTAGTACACAGGTGCCTCGTCATAGTAGGAGAATTGTTCGGCCTCCTATAAGATTTATAGGTTTGGGAAAAACTTATGAAGCTATCTCAAAAGAAGCTAAATCGGATCCCTACACTTATGAAGAGGCTATGAATGATATAGATGCACATCATTGGGTTAAAACTACGAAATCTAAATTAGATTCCATGTATTCCAATCAAGTTTGGGATCTTGTAAAGGCGTCTAATAGCATTAAACCTGTTGGTTGTAAATGGGTTTACAAGAGGAAGAGAGGGATAGATGGAAAGGTTTAAACCTTTAAAGTAACGCTAGTAGCGAAAGGGTATACACAAAAAGAAAGTATTGATTATGAAGAAAGCTTTTCACCAGTAGTAATGCTTAAATCTATCAAAATTCTCTTATCCATTACTACTCATTATGATTATGAGATTTGGAAAATGGATGTCAAGACTGCATTTCTTAATGGCAATCTTGAAGAGGAAATCTACATGATTCAATCGGAAGGTTTCATAGCAAAGAACCAAGAGCATATGGTATGCAAGTTGAAAAGGTCAATTTATGGACTTAAGCAAGCATCTAGGTCATGGAACATCAAATTTGATCAAGCAATCAAGTCATTTGGTTTTGAACAAAATCTTGATAAACCATATGTGTACAAAAGATATCAAGATAAAGTAGTAATGTTCCTAGTGCTTTATGTTGATGATCTTCTACTCATTGGAAATGATGTTGGGGGTAATGTTATCAGTAAAGGTTTGGTTGTCAAGCCAATTTGATATGAAGGACTTGGGTGAGGCTAACTTTATTCTAGGGATCAAGCTTTGGCGAAATTGCAAGAATAACATATTAGGCTTATCACAAGCTGGATATATAGATAAGGTTCTAGAATGGTTTAGCATGTAAAACTCTAAGAAAGGATTACTTCCTTTTAGACATAGAGTTTCTCTGTCTGATGACCGAAGGCTTAAGACTTAAGAGGAAGAAAATATGATAAGACAAGTTCCTTATGCTTCTGTCTCATGTATACCATGTTTTGTACTAGACCAGATATTTGTTATTCAGTTAGCATGGTCAACCGATATCAATCAAATCTAGGACCAAAACAGTGGCAAGCTGTAAAACATATTCTCAAGTATCTACAGAGAACGAGAGATTATATGCTTGTTTATCGGTGTGAGGATTTGATTCTCATTGGCTATACAGATTTAGATTTTTAATCAGGTCTAGATTTCAGAAAATCAACTTTAGGTTGTGTGTTCACCTTGGGAGGTGGAGCCATAAGTTGGAAGAGTGTTAAGCAATCTTGTATTGTGGACTCTACCATGGAAGCTGAATATGTTGCTGCTTGTAAGGCAGCAAAAGAAGTTGTTTGGCTCAAGAAATTCCTTTTTGATCTTGGTGTTGTGAGAATAGAGCAAGTTCCCATCACATTGTTTTGTGACAATAGTGGTGCAGTTGTACAATCCAAAGATCCAAGGAATCACAAGAAAGGAAAGAACATTGAGAGCAAGTACCACATCATTTGAAACATTGTTGCTCGTGGAAATGTAATGGTAGCAAAGATTGAAAGTGCAAACAATCTAGCGAATCTCTTTACCAAAGTCTTACCTTAAAGGACTTTCGAGTCACATTTGGAGGGAATAGGAGTTAGATTAGTGCACAATAGTCTTTAGAGCAAGTGGGAGATTGTTAGTATTAGTGCCCTTAAATTCTATTGTATGATGCTATGTATGATATTAAGTATGACATTATGTATGACTTAATTTTGTAATTAATACAGTTGTTTTATTATTATCTAAAATAATGGTAACATGAATATTTGGACATTATCATATAGTCCATGAGATGCATAGTATGTGATTTATGTGATTTAGTCACAGAAGATATAAGTCACAAGTTCTTTGTAAACTCAGAATTTTAGTTCGTAGTCGGTGATAACCAAATTGAAAACCAAATTCAAAAGCTTGATAACCAAATTGAAAACATGACCAAAATTTAGGGAATAAAAAGATTTTTCTTTTAAAAAAAAAAAAATTAAGTCTAAAGTAGGATTGTTCATTTGTCAAGTAGTATTGATTTTAGGCCTTTTTATCACTAAATCATTGGGGCTTGTATCTCTCTAGTCAATGCTGTCGATTTTTGCGATTTGGGGCGATGTGGTAAAAGCAAGTCGGTTCGAAGCGATACATATATTTAAGTCAGATCTCAAACCCACTAATTAAACTCTCATCACTCATCAAATATAAACACCAAAACCTATGATCTAGACAACAAAAACCAATATCAAAATACAAAAGCCTTAGATCTATACACCAAAACACATGTTAAATCAAACCCACATTAGACCTTACCTTGTCATATCTACTTCAATACGAGAGAGAGAGAGAGAGAGAGAGAGAGAGAGAGAGAGAGAGAGAGAGAGAGAGAGAGAGAGAGAGAGAGAGAGAGAGAATCAAAATTTTGGATGGTTTAGGATTTAGTGTGGGTTTGTTAATTGCCATTGAGAGAGATCTGGGAGTTCTAAATCTTTTGATGAAAAATGAAAATGATAGGTAGACTAGAAAGAGATAGATATCTAATGATATATATTTGAGCTAGTTTGGTGGATGTCGAAATCCATGAACCACAAACGATGTTCTTGTTGGCCAACATCAGAAATGACTGCTCAACTCTAACCACTAGCGTCGTCCTAGTCAGAATCTCTATATGGTAGTGGATCAATAGGTTGATAAGGCTTGGTACATGAACACCCCTAGTTTGAAATGAAAATTTTTCAAATTTTAAACTTATGAGATAGACTATATGTCTTACTATTGTTATGGCAATAGGTGTTAAAGCACAAGCATCAGGTGTTCTAAATGCTAAATTTTTAGCATTTAGCATTAGGGATGGCAATGGGGCGGGGCGGATCCGAAGGATGGGGTCTTCGCCCCTGCCCTGCCCTATATGATGGGTCGGGGAAAATTTTCTTGCCCTATCCCCACCCCTTAGGGCCCCACAAAGCCCCGTCCCACCCCGTAAAACTTTACTTCTTGTTAATTTACCCACAACTATTACAATTGTTTTTAACAAAACCTATTTCATCAATAAAAATATACTTGAAATTACAAATAAATTTATCCCATCAAATCAAACTAATTTTTAGAAAAAATTAAATAATATTATTAAAGTTTTTAACAAGACAATATCCCAACAAATACAAAAATTTTATAACATAAAATCAATGATTCAATAGTATATGAATTTTTTTGTAATAAAGATAAAAGAAAATGTTAAAATCGGCACCTAATTTCCAACCTTGCTAGAGAGGAAAGAAAAAAAAAAAGAGGCAAAAAACCTTGTTGGGTAGAATAAAATAAGTTAATGATATGTTTGTTTAAATAGTAGGGTCATAGAGTATGAAAAATTTACAATTTAACCCTTTTCAATGCGGAGCAGGGCGAGGATGGGTTAGGGCGAAGTGGGGCGGGTTGGATCTAAAAAGTCTAAACCCATCCCCCCTCGCCTCATGATGCGTGTTAGAACATATGTGAATCATGTTAGGAATATATGTCAATATAGAATTGGCTAATCCTTTGACAAAATGCACTTTACTTGTAATTGGGTAGATCTAGGATGTGTTTAATACTTCAAGGAATAAGGTTTCAAATTCAAGTGCTAAAGCTTTGTAAGTCTGTCCAAGAATCAAGTGAAGAAGTGCTGGATTTTAAAACTCGACAGCTAGCTTGATAACTAGTATCTATCGAGGTTTAAAATGCTGTTTAAGCTCGATGCTCGACGCTCGACAGCTGCTCAATAGATAGGGTATTTATCGAGATTTAAGAAAATTAGATTTTCAGTTCTAATTTTCATCCAATCTGTGTATAGATGTTTGGACTTTCTTTTCTCACAACCTTAAACATATACAAGGATTATTTTAAGGGCTGCCACAACTGATGCGCCTCAATGCAAAAGTTTTTCACAAGTATATTATGAACCGGAGACATATGTCATAGTTCATCTTTCTATTCAAGAAGCTGCTGTGTTTGTACACCGTATGATTTTGTAACCAAGGAGCTTCATAATCTTCATGGTGTGATGAACTAAAGAACTTTGTAGCCAATAACTTTCTCAAGTTGGTGTGTAAGCTGTGTACTGAGATCCGTGCATCGAATTGGTTAGTCACGTATTGGAAGCCATGCATTGAAAGAAGAGATTGTCACTACAAAACAAGTCCAATTGGGTATTGGGGAAAGGGTTCAACTGTAGGTTGGTATAAGATATTGGAATTCCTTTACTTGTAACTGCTTATTGTGAAAATAGTGAATTCTCGGGAGTTGTGACCTTAAAATCATCCGATGGGATTTTTTCCGTGTAGGTTTTCCTCATTCGTAAACAAATCATCGTGTCAATTTATTTTCCGCTGCATTTTAACTTAGTTTGTGATTTGTTTGTGCTATTACACTTATTGCATGCTAATTAAATTAATTAATTAACTTGGTTAATTAATTGGTTAATTCATCACAAGGAGTCAATACATTCTTGGCCTATCAGTGGGTGGCTAAAATCTCACTCCATCCCCGCCCCACCACCTTTGCGGGACGAGAAAAACCTGCGTAGGGCAAAGCGGGGAAGGGTGGGTCAAGCTGAGCGGGTCAAAATTGCCATCCCTATTTTGCATACTAAAAACCCACCAATACCAGATGTTCCTAATGCCAAATGATTTTGATATTGGCTACAATATTATTCCACTTTCGGAACAGTACGGACAAGAAATGCTAAAATTTTATTATTATTTTATCTAGCTTTTCTCTCCTCTCTCTCTCTCTCTCTCTCTCTCTCATAAACATCCCCTCTCCAATCTCACTACATTGCCCATAAACCCACAACGTCAACCTTGCCATGCCGTTCACCACGCAACGCCGTCCACCATTCCACGCTGCTGACCTCCCACCTTCGGATCTCCCTCCAATCGTCCAGTTGTTATTGTGGTAGTTGTGGTGGTTGGTTTGATGGTTTTTTGATTGTTTATATAAACTATCAAAACAAGGTATGCAAATTTCTAATAGATTAGATATTAAATAAATTTTCAAAGACTCACACAATTCAGTATATTATTCATTAAATACGTGTATATCATGTTATAATTGTTATTTTTCATTTGCGAGGAGCTAGATGAGAAGAAACTTGCCTTGGTGTTTTTTTTTTTTTTTTGGTAGGTGTGGGTTAAGGTGGTTATGTGCCTTCAAAATTATCCCTTGGGCACGTTCCTTGTTGCCTTGGTGTTTTGTGGGATTATTCTCTTGTGTGATGGCTACACGTGTAAGGTTAGGATGACATAAGTACAATGGTCTCAAAGAATACAATATTACCCTTGACCTTAATCCTAGTAACTCTAGAACGCCTAAATATTTGTTATCAGTGGCGACTCTAGGAAATTTCTTCAGGGTGTTCCTCAACAAGCATAAATTATACAATCTAATAAAAAGAAAATTTTATATATTGACAACAACAACAATAAAAAAAACACGCAAATACATAAAATTTACAATTTCCTTCTACGAGTTTTCATATTTTGAAATCGTTGCATGATAGTCTCATTATCAATGCTACAAGCTACATCTTTTTTAAATATTTGTTTTAACGTTAAATATTTGTCCATAATTCTAGCAAAAGAATAAACAATAAACTATAAGTTCATTTGAAATATTAATAAAATTATTAATTATTGTTGTAACGTTGTTTAGTTGTTTCATTAATTTATTTGTCTTTTATAAATTATAATTTGTTATATTATTGTTCAATTAATTATAAAATTATTAATTGTTGTTTAGCCTAACATAATTTAATTTGTTTGTCTTTATAATGCATTGGTTTATTAATTATTATACTCTTTAATTATTGTTGTTTAGCCTAACAATAAACTATATTGCTTTAATTTATTTGTCATTAATTATACTGTTTTAATTTGTTATATTGTTTAGCCCCATGTGCACATTACACTAAAAGAACTACTGATGTGCACATTATTTACACATCCTATGTGTAGGTGTAGTATAATAATTAAAGCATTAAAATTGTATAATGTACACTTGTGCAGCCTGCCCCATCCTATGCGCCCATCCACCATTCCACCCCCACCCCCACCCCAACCCCAATCAACACACAAGTATGTCTTATGATGCCCCTGCCAATCAAAAAATTTCACAATTAAAAGACAATAAATATTTCAGCAAGACACCAACACCAACACCAACACAGACACAGACACAGTGCACACTACACACACTAACATAGTAACACCAACAAATAAGTTAAACTAATAAAGGCATAACGCTAAATTCAATTTTCAAAAAGTCAAAAACAAACAAAATTTAATAAAGCATTAAAGCTACAGATTATAGTCGACCAATCAAAAGAAGTAGTCGGCCAATCAAAAGACTAAAAAGAGAGAGACTGAGAGAGGGTTATGAGTTGGTCTTAAGTCTTATTAAAGAATAAAGAGAGAGAGAGAGAGAGAGAGAGAGAGAGAGAGAGTGAGAGACATTTTCTATTTTCTAAATCAGATAAAGAGAGAGACTGAGAGAAAGTTTGAGAGAAAAAGAGAGATTGAGAGAAGAAACTTAGAAAAAAAAATGAAATACCTTAGAGATGGAGTGCCGATCAGCAAGCGCCGAGTAGGGCAGCGGTAACAACAGAGCAGGGCAGCGGCAGCAACCGAGCAGCAAGCGCCGAGCAGGGAGGCGATCTGAACTTCTGTCACTGGATTTGGATGAGCGACGGCCGACGAGGCGATCTGGCGATCTCCGATCTGATGAGCGACGACGAGGTGACAAGGCAACGAGCGGTGTTGGGAGTTGGGTATTTGGGTTGGATGAGCCTCAACAAGCGGCTAATGGCTGATAGCTGATGCTCTGTGATCTCTCTGTCTTTAGGTTAGGTCAGGTTAGTGATTTCTTTTTCTTTTTTTGATAAGGCCTGATCTGTGGACTGTGGGTTTGTCTTTTTTTTTTTTTTTTTTGTTATGAGGCACTACCGCGCTGCTCTGCTCTTCTTTCTTTCTTTTTTTTTTTCTTTTTTTTTTATTGGTGAGAATTTGTGGTTTATGGCTGTAGTCTATTGGGCACTTGGGCTTGCCGTGGGCTTGCCTCTGTTACAAATCTTTTTTTTTTTTTTTGGTGAGAATCTGTGAGTTGGGTTGTAATCTGTTGGGCACTTAGGCTTGCCGTGGGCTTGCCTCTGTTATAAATTTTTTTTTTTTTTTTCAGATTTTAGTTCAAATTTGCTTTTTTGGTTTTTTTTTTTTTTTTTTTTTTTTTTGGAAAGTAGAACAAATAATTTTTTTTTAATTTGAGGGTATTCCTAATTTGATTGAGGGTGTTCCTGATGCAAAGCAAATATAATTTTTTTTTTCAAGTTTTTTCAGGAACACCCTGACCTCAATGTAGCATCGCCCCTGTTTGTTATAGACTATTAGCTGTGAAATTTCGGCCAATTATGGTGATTCTTTTGAAGAAGTCTGTATTCATGTTCGATCTCTATCTTTTTTTTTTTTAATCTGTTTTTGATATATTCAAAAAGTGCCTTCTTGAATGGTGGATCTTTTTGAAAAAATCTGTATGCAACCTCTTTTAGGTCATGTGCATTCCTCAAAGCTCAACATGGTTTTGTCCCTAACTCTTATGATTTCTATTTCACAACAAAAAAGAAAAGAAAAATCCTAGTGACTGTAGAACGCCTAAATAGTTGACCAATTATGATTATCAATAGATTTTAGGTTACTACCATGCCACAGATTTAACAAGTTACCAAATAAACTAATAAAGCAATAAAGAAAAGCACATAGTAAGACAGTGACAAAATGGATTTTTCTCACGAACTTCGTCAGTTATTTCGAGAATCTCGAAGATTCTCTTCATAGCAACTAAATTTAATGGTTCTATGACTTCAAAAATTGATCTCCAATCTTCAATGGAACCTTCTTTAGATTGATGTGAAATTCCCTTTTTCAACTGTATTGTTTGCCTCTTTTCCTTTTTAGCTCATCGACTCTCTATTGATTTTTTTCCTCTCTTTATATATATAGTTTTTTTTATTTAATTTTTTTTTCTAACCAAACCTAATCGCACTTGTTTCAACCAAAAATTCTCACTAAACAAAACGGTGAGTTTTGAATATGCTTTTTATTTATTTATTAGTAAGGGTTGCACGTGGTGTCTCTTGAGTGAAAAAATTTAAGATAGAATTTTTTTTTTGTTTTTTTTTTTAAGTAGTGTCAAACCATGTATATTAAATTTAGAATAGTTATTTAACATATGACTATCTATTTACTATGATAATTTCTTAGGAAAAAGTATTTAGTATCAAATGATACCATGTCAGTGGTATCAAAATCCAATATGTGTGAGATATGTCAATAAACAATAATTAACCCACTAACAACTGAAAGATATGTGTTAGTAGAGAGTTATTTTTGCACACATGTCTCTCGTTTATTAGATTTTGATACGGGTGACATGGAATAATTTGATACAAAATACTTTTTCATTTCTTAGAACCTATTTACTAAAGACAATATCTACTCACAAAAAAATTCTGTTAAGAATGATAACAAATGTCGTCATCTTCCAACAATTAACAACTAAGTTTGGATAAAACATTGTCATAATATTTAAATTTTCGCAATAAATGATGGTATATGCTACAATTGAAACTCTTCATCAAATTAAATACCTACAACCATTTGCAATGAATATTTTGTTATTCATACTTCTTTCTTTATCATTTTATTTTATAAACCTAACTACAATACTTAGCTTGCTTAATTTTTAATGAACACATTTTTAAAAAGAAAAAAAATAAAAAAAGAACAAAATAACAAAAGACATATGTCATTGAAGTTTCTATTAGACAAAATTATAATTAATCTAGAAGATTTAAACCACTAATAAATTAGCGTTCTCTAGGTAACAAATAGAATATCATACATCATCATTTTTACTTTCTAAGTATGACTAACACATAAAACTCAAAATACAAAAAAAAAAAAAAATGTGACGTTAAAATTTAATGAGGCACTTTAGATATTGCACAATGAAATATTCTAGGAATCATTAGATTTTGTTAAGGTATAACTAAGAGAGTAATAGTATGGACTATATACTTACCTACAAAATATAAAAGAGGAAATTATTCAACTTTAAAGTTGGGGAGATAAACTACTCCAAACATAAAGGGAGAAAGTACTTTTTTCCATAATTCTTTTTTTTTTTTTTTTTTACTTTAAACAATGTGTTAAAAAAAAATCAGCCCAAGAAAACTATCCGTAAACTATGAATTTTCACTCAACAAATTGGCTAAAAAAAAAAAAAAAGTCAGGAATACAATAAATGTCATGATATTTTCTCAATACTTTTATTTTAGCTATGGTGGGGCTTGGTATGATATTTTATAATTTTATTTTAGAGTAATGCTACATCCACAACAATTTCAAAGCAAATCTTAGGTGTTAAATTATTATTAGTTTTTAATTGGGACAACTACTTTAAATTATGCATGAAAAAAAAAAAAAAAAACAACAACAACAACAGCAGCAAACAAAAAACTAACAAAAGAAAATTGTGTATGAAACAGTGAATTTTTGCTCACCAAATTTAACTAAACTAAAAAAGAAGTCTAAGAACACAACAAAATATCACAATATTTTCACAATACCTTTATTTTCAGCCCTGGAATGTTTCAGCCTGATATAATATTATTTATTTTATAGAAATATTATCTCCATAATATTTTCATAACAAATTCTAGTTGACAAGTTGTTACTGATTTTAAAATGGACCTACGACTGATATCACTTTTTTATCCATCAATAGTAACTTACCTATGATTTGTTGTGAAATTAATGTGAAAATGTTGCTGACCTAGTATTTTTTTATTTGATCTATAAGAAATTGAGATCTCAAAAATTGTGAAAATATTGTGATAATAACAAATGTTACAACATTTTCACAAAATATTTATTTTCAGTTCTGGTTGGTAGGGCTGTCCACTAGAAACCAAGAACCGACCCACCCACCCAAATCGCCTAGGTCGACCCAAAAACCGGCCGACCCATCGCCGATGACAGTCGGCGGCGGGTCTTCGCCACCAAAAATCGACTTAGGTGGGTCGGACTGCGGGTTTTCTTCTCCAAAACCCGATGAACCCGATCCAACCGACGAAACCCTTGAAAGAAGGCCGATCTACCAAGATTCACTCAGATTCGATGAAGATTTGGTAGTTTTTGGTTAGATCCGACGATGAGATGGAAGTTTTTGCTTAAATTTGGGCTTGAGGTGGTGGTTTTTGCTTCGATCTCGTGGTTGTCACACAGATTCGAAGAAAAATCAGTAGATTCGACTAAGATCCAATGAAGATTCAGTGAAGATCCGACGATGAGATGGAAG
Source organism: Lithocarpus polystachyus (assembly GCA_033629205.1). Taxonomy (NCBI): domain Eukaryota; kingdom Viridiplantae; phylum Streptophyta; class Magnoliopsida; order Fagales; family Fagaceae; genus Lithocarpus; species Lithocarpus polystachyus. Next base: position 5,961,929 of record CM066163.1, on the reverse strand, counting down.
TTTTTGCTCAAATCTGGGCTTGAGGTTGTGTTTTTTGCTTTGATCCCGTGGTTCTCACATAGATCTGAAGAAAACTCAATAGATTCGACGAAGATCCAGCGAAGGTTGGTGAAGATCTAGCAAAGATCTGGCGAGATCCGACGACGATTTAGCGAAGATTTGAAGGTTGAAACTCACTCCAACTTCAACCGACCCGACCATTGTCCACCAGAGCTCGATCCGACTCGACCCGAGGTTGTCCGCGGTCGGCAGCGAGTCGTTGAACCTCCCACCCGATGTGAGCTGGTCGGTTCTGGGTTGGGCACAAAACCAACCCGAATCGACCCGTGGACACCCCTAGTGGTTGGGTCACAATCTCATATTTTATTATTTTATTTCGACTTATAAGAAATTGACACCTCAATAATTGTGAAATTTATTGTGTCAGTATAACAATATATATGCAAACTCATATAAATATTAAAAAAAAAGGAGCGCAAACCAATGACTAAAAAAATTATAAAAAAAAAACTAATGAAGTGATGAACAGTACATATTGAACAAACTAAAAAGTACTGTAGCTTTTACATATTCACCCAACAAGTGTTACACCATTTTCACAAAACATATATTTTCAGTTGTGGTTGGTCACAATCTCATATTTTATTATTTTATTTCGACTTATAAGAAATTGAAAAAGAAAAAAAAAAAGCACAAACCGATGACTAAAAAACTAAAAACTATAGCCACTGTAGCTATAGTGCCAAATTGCCAATTGAACAAACCAAAAAAATCACCGTTTGTGCATTGGCGCTTTTATATATACCAGTAAAGGTTGCACATATAAGGCACGTGCTGCCCCTTGAATGAGAAAATTTAAGATTGAATATGTTTTTGAAGTAGTATCAAACCATGTATTTAAATTTAGAATAATTAATTAACATATGGGTATCTATTTAGTACAACAATTTCATAGAAGAAAGTATTTGGTATCAAATGATATCATGTCAGCGGTATCAAAATCCAATAAGTATAAGACATATCAGCAAAAACTAGCTAACCCACTAAAAATTGAAAGACATGTGTTAATGTGTAGTTATTTTTGCATACATGTCTCTCGTTTATTAGATTTTGATACGTATGACGTGATATTATTTGATACAAAATACTTTTTCATTTCTTAGAACCTATTTACTAAAGATAGTATCTACTCACAAAAAAATTCTACTAAGAATGATAACAAATGTCGCCATCTACTCATCTTCCAACTATTAACAACTAAGTTTTGATAAAACATTGTCACAATATTTAAATTTTTGCAATAAATGATGACATATGCAACAATTGAAAATTTTTATCAAATTAAATGCCTACAACCATTTGTAATGAATATTTTGTTATTCATACTTCCTTCTTTATCATTATTTTATGAGCCTAACTACATATTTTGTAGTGGTACACTCTTACCTTCAACTAAGGCTTATAAGGCATGAGTGGCACGCATCTTCCTTCGATGTGGGAGCAAGTCTCAAAAATTGCTCATGTCGCTTGAAGGAACAAAGCCGTGTGGGTCCTTGGGCCCCATAGCGGACAAACTGCTTGCGGGCTTGGAACAAAATCCTCCCCCACACTTAGCTTACTTAATTTTTAATGAACACCTTTTTAAGAAAGAAAACAAATAAAAAAAGAACAAACTAACAAAATACATATGTCATTGAAGTTTCTATTAAATAAATTTATAAATTTAGAAGATTTAAATTACTAATTAATTAGTATTCTCTAGGTAACAAATAGAATACTATACATCACCATTTTTACTTTCTAAATATGACTAACACATAAAACTCAAAATACATGAAGAAAATTTTTGGGACATTAAAATTTAATGAGGCATTTTAGTTATTGCACAATGAAATATTCTAGAAATCATAAGATTTTATTAGGGTTTAACTAAGAGAGTAAGAGTAGGAACTATATATTTGTCTATAAAATATAAATGAGGAAATTATTCAACTACCCCAAACATAAAAGGGGAAAGTATTTTTTTTCCATAATTCTTTTTTGGTTGGTAAAACTATGTGTTTTTTACTTTAAACAATGTGTTACAAAAAAAAAAAAAAAAAAAAAAAAAAATCAACCCAAGAAAACTGTCCGTAAAATTATGAATTTTGACTAAAAAAATTGACCAAAAAAAAGTTAGGAACACAATAAATGTCATGATATTTTCTCAGTACCTTTATTTTAGCTATGGTGGGTCCTAATATGATATTTTATAGTTTTATTTTAGAGTAATGCTACATCCACAATATTTTCACAACAAATCCTAGGTGGTAAATTGTTATTAGTTTTTAATTGAGACAACCACTTTAAGCTATGCATTAAAAAAAAAAAAAAAAAAACAACAACAACAACAAACAAAAAACAAAAAAAGAAAATTGTACATGAAACAGTAAATTTTTGCTTATCAAATTTGACTAAACCAAAAAAAAGCCGAAGAACACAACAAATTGTCATAATATTTTCAAAATACCTTTATTTTCAACTGTGGTAAGTTTCGGCCTGATATATTATTATTTATTTTATAGAAATATTATCTCCATAATATTTTCATAACAAATTCTAGTTGGTAAATTGTTATTGATTTTAAAATGAACCCGCGATTGACATCACCTTTTTATTTATCAATAGTAGCTTGCCTATGATTTGTTGCGAAATTAATGTGAAAATGTTGTGGACTTAACATTTTTTATTTATTTGATCTATAAGAAATTAAGATCTCAACAATTGTGAAAATATTTTAATAACAACAAGTGTTACAACATTTTCACAAAATATTTATTTTCAGTTGTGGTTGGTTATAGTATCATATTTTATTATTTTATTTTGACCTATAAAAAATTAACACCTCAATAATTATGAAAATATTATAAAATTTGTTATGTTAGTATAACAATATATATATGTGCAAGCTCATTAAATAAATAAATATATATATATATATATATTAAAAAGAGCACAACTCGATGACTGGGGAAAAAAAATGATGAACAGTGCATATTAAACAAACCAAAAAGTACTCTAGTTTTTACACAATCATCCAACAAGTGTTATAACATTTTTTTCAATTGTGATTAATCACAGTCTCATATTTTATTATTTTATTTTAATTTATAAAAAATTAACACCTTAATAATTGTAAAAATATTATAAAATTTATTGTGTCAGTATAATAATATATATTCTAGCTCATATAAATAATTAAAAGCAAAAAAAAAAAAAAGACTATAATTAAAGTGCCGATAACCAAAGTAGCACTGTTTTCGCATTGGTGCTTTTTATATATAGAGATATAGAAATCGGTAAGAAAAGTTTTGAACTTGGCAATTTGCTTAACAACGAAGGAACGGCACGTAAAAAAATCATTAAAAGTTACATTTTACCTTTCTCAGCAAAAAAGTTCCATTTTTCCTTTGTTTTTTACTTTATGTTTTGGCCGAGGATAATAATTTTGTCTATCCTTTCTTTTCCGTTCGCACTAACACGCCAATCGAGATAATAATTCACTTGTTTTTGCTTTCTCTTTTTCAGCACAATTATTTGCCTTCTTATATCTCAATAAAAAATTGCCTTACAAGTTACAACATTTATCGTGACTGAGCAGAGCATAAGAGCATCGTTATCAGATGTTGCAAATGTGCCAAATGTCAAATATTTGGCACATTTGCAACACCAAACACTAAAAGCAAGGATTTATCAGATGTGGCAAATTGTAAAAATTATGCCATATGCTACAGTACCGTCACAGATTTGTGACGGTACTGTAGCACGTTGGATAATTTTTTTGGGACTTTTTTATTCTCTTTCTCTCTCACTGGCTCTCTTCTCTCACCGGTTCTCTCTCACCTCTGTTCCTCCTCCATTTCTTCTTTTCCTCTCTTTTCTTATCCTCTGTTCATTTCCGTTTTTATCATTTTTTTTTCCTTCTCTCTCCCAGCCAATCTCGCCATCTGAAGCCGCCGATCTCGCCATCTGAAGCCGCCGATCTCGCCATCTGAAGTCGCCGCTGCGCGATCTCGCCCAGCCGATCTCGCCCAGTAGACGATCTCGCCTAGCCGATCTTGCCCAGTAGCCGATCTCGCCCCGCCGCGCGATCTCCTCAAGAAACTCTCGCCCAGCCCATCCATTTCCGTTTCGGTGGCCGCAACAATTTCGGTGGTGGCGTCTCCTCCATTTTTTCCGTTCACGTTATTTTTTTTTTTTTTCCCTGGTGATTGTGGCCACAGCAAAATCCCGTTGAGCCCGTTGTAGTTGTCGGTGTCGTTGATAAAGATGATGGGGGATGAATTTAATATATTATTTTAATGTGTAATAAATATTATTTTAATGTATAGTATTGAATTATAGAACATCTAATAAATGAGATGTTGTAAAATGATGTGGTAAAATAATAAAGTAAGGTTTTGATGTTGCAAAATGGCATTTTTTTTGCAACATCTGCTGTGGATGCTCTAATTAATGAAATTCCATTCCAACATGCAACTCCTGTCCTCTCCCAGTTCACCAACTATGTTTTTCTTTATTATCTTCTTCATCTAAGAGCCCGTGGGTTTTTTTGTCTTTCTACCAGGAAGACGCCATTGTTAAACACTTATAAATTCCATGGTGGTCACTTTCTACAAGGTTTCGACTACGAAGATGGTGGAGAGATAAAGAGCCAGCAGGTACTTGTGTTCTCTCATGTTTTTACTTCAGACTATGGTAATAATTTACCTTCTCTTCATTTATTACCAGTTTTAAATATTTACCATTAAATATTCATTATTCATCCAACTCATTATTAAATTCTAATTTCGTTTGGGGAATATCATGTACTACTTTTCTTTTTCTTTTTTCTTTTTTTTTTTTTCCCTCAGAAGAAAGAGAATATCTTGTACTACCTAGTAGTTTGATACTTTTGTTATTATGCAAAACCATCACGGTAATAATTTTTAAAAGGCTTTGAAATTACAGATTTTTATCACACTTTCTCGGAATCCAAACAGGGCTCTGTCAGCTCACAATTTTTCTTCTTCTTCACCTCGCTTTCAGTTCTTTCACCCTTTCAGTTTCAGCTTCGTTTCCACTTTCACAAATCTCTCTTTTGGACTTCACATCATTTTTTTCAATCTATTTACGCCACTACCACCACTTGGTCCACTGGTACCGAACTCCGCCCCAATCCCTCTCCGATCGCGATTTGGTTGTAAATATTGCATAAAAAGTATTTCGATTTGGTTATAAATAATGGATTTAACTGTTAATATACAATTCTAGATCAACAAAAAGTTTTCGTTCTCGTTCTAAATTGTCAATCAACTTGGTTAATTAATGATATACTGGGCGTTTCTTTGCAATTTTAATTTATCTCAGCCTCTTTATTTGTTGAGATCCATTTGGTCGTTTGTGCTCGTCATCATAATGTGCCTGATTGGCTAATCGTTGATTAGTTTTTGGATGAAAAATTGTCTTTAAATTTTATGGCAAAACTTAGATAAGTACTTTGTGCTGTTTTTAAGTTTTTCTTTTTTTTAATTCAGTTATATAATAATATTTAATTAAAAATACACTTTTATTTATTTCAAAAAATCTACATAAATAAATTTAAAAAGTAAAATTTAAAAAAGAGAAATGCTAACGAGTGCCCTTAGGGCACTCATTAAGAATCCATTTAAAGAAAGTTTTTATTTCACTTTTATGGGAAATGTAAAAAGCTGTTAAAATATTAATTACTTTTTTTTCATTTTCCATACAAACTTTCTTTAAGGGCACTCGGTAGCATTTCCCTTTAAAAAATAGCACTTAAACTGGCTTAAGTTTTGTCCTTAAGACTACTCCTTACTCTCAGTTTCAGGCTTGTAATTTTCAAGTGTCATTAATCAGTGACCCACCAATACCAGATATTTTCTTTCCTTTTAACTTTAAGCTCACGTGTAATTTCCCTAGTGGCTGATGGCTCTTGAGGTGGAGAGTTTTAGACCAAAGCTGGTTGGACTAAGGCCCTGTTTAGTATGAGATTTTTAGTAATATTTGTATTTTTTAAAGATATATGTAAATAAAAAATGTATGAAAGTACGTATAAAATTGTTTATACAACAACATCAAAGGATCTGATTAGATTTTCAGTTTTTATCATTTACAATTTAGTTTTCATCACTCATAACTCAAAATTGGTGGGTCTCACGGTTGAGTAGTGTGTTTAGATGTGTTTCCATCGCTTAATTATTTGATTTTTAAGTGCTGAGTTATGAAAACTGAAAACACATTTGAAGTGTTTTCAAATTATCAAAACTGAGTTTTCACGGTATTTCGATAATTAAACACACATTCATGGACCTACGGTCAAAGCAACATCACACCAACGCACCTTTTTCTTCTTTCTTTCTTTTTCTTGCTTTCTTTCTTCTTCACAGACTCACTCCAACAGGCCATTTTTCTTCTTCTTCTTCATTCTTTTTCTTTCTTTTCTTCTTCACAGAAACACGAGTAACTTTATCAAAAAAGAAAAGAAAAAGAAACACATTTTTTTTTTATAAACCCAAAAAATCAAACCCATAAACACGAGTTAGATCATATACACTAACACAAAAACACAAACCCACAAACATGTTCATCCACACGGCCACAAAAATTCCATTGCCACCAATCATTCCAATCCAACGGCCACAAAAATTCTATAACAATTCGAAGATCTACCACATTGGATCAAAATAAAAACTCAAAACTTATTTACTTCACTTCAACTCACTTTCACACTAAATTAAGTCAACAAACAGTGAAGCTTAAAAGCAAAACCAAAACCAAAATCTAAGTACATATACAAAACAATAGTGTAGAAATGAGGAAAAGGAGAAATGAATTTCACCATGGGTCTGAACTTGCTGCTCCTCCTAGCCATGGTGGCTACAAACATCTTATCTCTGACTCCATAGCCGAGTCCCTCATCCTCCGTGGCTACCACCCTCTCCTCGCCGCCACTGTTTCTCCAAAACCCCACTAAAACCCACTTCCTCTCTTCCCCATAACCCAGCTTCAACTGCCTCATTCACTCAAACCTGAAACTTGGCTTCAATTCATCTCATGAAATCGACAGATTCACCTCTTACACCAATGAGCTCGACCTCCCAATCCTGCAGCTATTCCAAAGAAAGACGCTGAAAAAAAGAAAAAAAAGAAAAGAAAAGGTAGAGAAAGATGTAAGAGTCAGGGGAAAAAGAAAAAAAATGAGAGAGAAAAGGCTTCTTTGTGTCAGTGTGTGGGTCCCAGTTTTTTAGCTTTTTTTGGTTGAAAATATAACTGAGTATTGGGTGCCAAACGGGTTGACAGTGAGATATTTAGAGTATTTTGAACTATGAGTATTGAGTGAAGAAAATTGAGTGAAGAGTGATTAGTGATGGTTTTAAAAAATCAATCAGCCTCTACGTGTTTTCTATTTTGAACCATGGTCAGAAGAAAAATTAGGACCCAAAACCCATGTGACCACCTGCGCATAGTTCAATGTATTTGTGTTTTCTTCTTTTGCCTCTTCCAAAAAATTTCAAACCAATCCCACGGTAAATACGTTGAACTGTTATATATCACAACCCAAATTTCAAACCAATCCCACGGAAGCATTTGTTTTCCTGTTTTTTTTTTTTTTTTTTTTTTTTTTTTTGACCTTTTAATTTCCTTTGGACTTTTGTCTTTTCGAGTAACTTCTCATTTAGTTAGTTTTTTTTTTTTTTTCCCTCCTTTTTTCTTTCTTTCCATTTTTTTTTTTTTTGTTCATCCTTTTTTTTTTCCCTCTAATTTGTGTCAAAATGGGTAGACAACTAAGACAAGTGCGTGGTTCTGAACTTACTGACAGTAGGACTACAACCAATGATTATGATCAGGTGAACTGAATGCAATACTTATGAATGTCTAAGATTGATAGTTGCAAAAAACAACTTTTAATCTCGGCCATTGATTAAAAAGTGTTAAGAAAAAGATTAAGAAAAGTAAAAGTTAAAAAAGTAAAAAGTGAAAAAAAGGTTGTGAGAGAAGAGTGGGAATTGCACCCAGTGCAATACCTATTTACACCTTTTTTCACGTATGATGTAATTGTAATCAATGGTTGAATTTAAGAATTGAAAAAATAACTTTTAATCTTAATTATTAAATAAAAAATATTAAAAGAAGTAAAAAAAGTTATAATTAAAAAGTTAATTTGGTGAAAAGTTTTGTGAGAGTGAATTAGAGCGCTAGTATCATATGTGTCAAATGCCATCAGATGTTCTAAATGTTAAAAAATTTAACATTAATGAACAATACAATTTCATATTTGGAATGGTGTGGGCATAAAATCTTATATGTGCTAAACATTTTTTGGTGTTTTTTTATTCCAATATCTCTCTCCCGTGTCACATCCCAAGTCCTCTCTCTCTTTCTTTCTCTCTATCTCTCTCCTTGTTAGATGGGTCACAATAAAATATATTTATTTTTTAATTTTTTTAATATAAGTGAGGTTTGTTTTAAATTATTTTAATGTGATGTAATCTTAAAATATAATATGTGATGTAAAGTGTATTGCAAAATGATATGTTAAAATAGATTAAGTAACTTTTTGATGCGTCAAATGCTAAAATTTTTAGAAGAGCTGATGTTAGTGCTCTTAGGCAATTGCATTGAGACTTTTAATCCTATTTTCACAGGACTCTCTATTTTGTTTTGTTTTGGGCATTATCTATTGAATTTATACTACTATTTAAGAGGCTTCCTCTATTTGGAATCCTCATTTTTTTTATTAAAAAATGTTCCTACATCCCTATGTTTAAGTAGAGACAAAACTAAAGAAAAATCTTGTAAAAATACAATTCTAATTCCTACTAAAATATTGCCTAAAAAATAGGGTCACTCTTCGGTTGATTTTCAAATTACTTTTTCCATTTATAAATTAGATTCTCAAAATAAAAATTATATATATATATATATATATATAATAAAAACATAGATTTTTTTTTTTTGCTACAAAATAGGACCACTAAAAAAAAAAAAAACCTCTTCATGTGTGTGATGTAGTGGGTTATTATTGGGTATTTTGAAATGTATTCCTTCTCTCTCATATGGGGTGGGGTTCCACTCACCAACATTTGACTCTATCTTTTTTTGAGTTGAGTCTCTCTCTTTGGATTAGGATCTGATGCGATACGGATGCAATAGCAATGAATGGTTGAGATTAAAAGTAGCAAGAAGTAACTTTCAATCTCAACCATTAAATAAAAAAATATTAGAAAAAGTAAAAAGTTAAAATTAAAAAGTTAAAATGTAAAAAAAAAAAAAAAAAAAAAAAATTGTAAAGGAGGTAGTTTAATTGCAGGTCCCTCTCTCTCTCTCTCTCTCTCTCTCTCTCATATCTTAATTTTTCTTTTGCAGCTAACCCAATCTCACGCTTGTCTCTCTCTCTTTATCTTAGTATTTTCTTTCTTTTTCCTTCCCACCTCTTCCTCTCGCATCTTATCTGCCAGTAAAAAAGATTTTCTTGATCTTCTAATCTTTGCTTGAAGATTTAATTCTTTGAATTTCATTGAATTTTCTACCTCTTTCTTATCATCAACAACGCCACAACTGTAACGACCCAAGGAAAAGCGCTAGCCACATCTGCGCTATACCTCAAAAGGACTAGTCACAATTGAGGCTCATTGTAGTTATTAATAAAGCCTAGATCTACCTAGTAAATACCCGATGTGGGACTCATCACACACATCACACAATCAATTAATCAAATTGGGGTATCACAATCTTCTCCACTTAAATCCCTAACGTCCTCGTTAGGACCCACTTTGTGGGGTAGTGTCTCCAAGCCCACACGGGGTTACCGGGCCGGCTCTGATACCATATGTAACGATCCAAGGAAAAGCGCTAGTCACAACTGCGCTAGTCACAATTGAGGCTCCTTGTAATTATTAATAAAGCCCAGATCTACCCAGTAAATACCCGATGTGGGACTTATCACACACATCACACAATCAATCAATCAAATTGGGGTATCACAATATCTACCCAGTAAATACCCGATGTGGGACTCATCACACACATCACACAATCAATCAATCAATTGTGACTAGTTCTTTTGAGGTATAACGCAGATGTGGCTAGCGCTTTTCCTTGAGTTATTATATATGGTATCAGAACTAGCCCAGTAATCCAGTGTGGGCTTGGAGACACTACCCTACAAAGTGGGCCCTAACGAGGACGTTAGAGATTTAAGTGGAGGAGATTGTGATACCCCAATTTGATTGATTGATTGTGTGATGTGTGTGATGAGTCCCACATCGGGTATTTACTGGGTAGATCTGGGCTTTATTAATAACTACAAGGAACCTCAATTGCGACTAGTCCTTTTGAGGTATAGCGTAGATGTGGCTAGCGCTTTTCCTTGGGTCGTTATATATGGTATCAGAGCCGGCCCGGTAACCCCGTGTGAGCTCAGAGACACTACCCCACAAAGTGGGCCCTAACGAGGACGTTAGGGATTTAAGTGGGGGAGATTGTGATGCCCCAATTTGATTGATTGATTGATTCTGTGATGTGTGTGAGTGTGTAATGAGTCCCACATCGGGTATTTACTGGGTAGATCTGGACTTTATTAACAACTACAAGGAGCCTCAATAGTGACTAATCCTTTTGAGGTATAGCGCAGATGTAGCTAGCGCTTTTCCTTGGGTCGTTACAACAACGATTTCCTTTGATTTTTTAGAAATAAATTTAAAAAGAAAAAGAAAAATTATTAATGTCTGTGTTTGATAACCGAGAAAATAAAACGAAAAAGCCATATTAATCTTCTTCATTTTGGGTTTGATAGCTAGGAAAACTATAAGAGAAAACCTCAATTTCTTCGCAAAGAAACCCAAGAAAACCCTATGGCCTTAACCCAACCACACCGGCCAAGGTCCTAATAGACTTATTCCCTCTCAAATTCACCTCTCTCTCAATTTGTGTATTTCTCTCTCTTTTTTACCCCTCTTCTTTCTACATCTACCTACCACTGGCAACCAAAATATCAACGCCAAAGTGGTGAGTTTTTTTTTTTTTTTTTTTTTTTTTTTTTTTTTAATTTTAATTTTATTATTATTTAGATAAGTTTGTTTGTGCCTTATTTCATACAAATTCTTATGTGAGTTTGCTTTAATTCTGAAGAATTTTAGTTTGTTTCGATCATTTTTCTGCAAATTCTGATAGCCTTGTCGGAGAGGAAAGGAAATAAAAAGTGTGGGGTATAGGAATTTAGATAAGGTAATTGTGCCATGTGTCATACCCATGCCCAAGAGGGGCCATTATCATGCCGAGCAGGTCATACTCTCGGACAGTAAGGCCATGTCAGTAGCACGTCATTAGAGGAGGTCGTACTATAGAGAAAGAGTATTGGGAAAGGGGTCAGCCCTGACATGACTGAAGGGATGGTGGCTGCCACCACATTTAATGCATCCTACCAAACCTCCTGGCTACATTTATGTGGAGAAGACCCCTGAACAGTGCTGCCTTGGCTGCCGTAATTCACAAGGGGTTTGGAAAAATGTCTGATGGGACAAGCACTCAAGTAGTGGCCCGGATGATCAACAAAATGAGGGCTAAGATTATCTAAAGGGAGCAATATAATGTAAGAGATCCTCCAGGGAAAGGGGATCAGAGAAATCTCTAGAAATAACACTGTAGTAACAAGAACTAAAATTGCACCCAAGTTTAAGAGAATTATATTCAAAAGCCACTCTCCTCGGACTTCGCCGAGGAAGGATTTTTTTCGCATAGGGCCTGTCTCTCTTTTCTTTCCTATTATCTTTAATTCCTTGTGCGTGTGTTGTTTAATCCATTGAAACCTAGTTTTTAAGCCCACTTTCTACAAATTCATTGTATTGGGCTCCTTGGGCCTGAACCCTTCTACCTTTTGGGTTTAGGAACCAAAACGCCCCCATACAATTGACACCGTCTGTGGGAATTACATGAGTTTCGGTGAAGTCAGCGTTTAGTTATGGTGGAACCAAGTTCTGACTAGGAAGAATCCGTTGGCTCCTTGTGCCAAAATTGTTTCCTCAACCTTGAGCATAGGAGAGATCGTGAAGTCAGTATACACACTACTCAAACCAGTAGAAGCCAGCCTCGAGGTGGGAGTCACATATCTCATAAAGAAAATATCAGGAGCTTGCAGTGGGAGATAGATCATTTGCGAAGGAGATTGCGCTGCGAGTGACGCAGAGGACTTCCTTCGAATTCTGACTATTCTTCTGGTGATGATAGCAATAATAGCTACCGGCCCAGGTCAAGGACTCCTCCTAGTGAGTCTTTCTCATATGACGAGAAGCGCCATGATAAGCGCAGAGGGAAGAGCCCGTTTTATAAAGGCCTGGAAAACGATGCTATGAGTAGGGTTCTGAGCCAGATTTCCAAGTCACCTTTTACCCGTAGGATAGAAGCAGAAAGACTTCCTCAGCAGTTCACCCAACTAATGTTCACCATGTATAATGGTCAGACGGACCCCGTGGAGCATGTTAGCCACTTCAACCAGAGAATGACTGTCCACTCAAAAAATGAGACCTTGATGTGCAAGGTGTTCTTGTCCAATTTGAGGTCTATGGCGATGAGATAGTTTGACAGTCTAAAGGAAGGCTCTATCAACTCCTTTAAGGAGCTTACAAGAGCCTTTGGCTCTCATTTTGTGACTTGTAGTAAAGTTCCTTGGACTTTGGACTCCCTGCTGTTTATGGCCATACAAGAGGGGGAAACCTTGAAAATGTATTCTGATAGGTACTGGGAGATGTTCAACGAAATAGATGGGAACTTTGATGACGTGGCTATGAGGACTTTCAAGGTCAGCTTGCCCGCTGAGCACAATCTGTGAAAGTATTTGACCAGGAAACTAGTTAGGAGTGTGCGTCAGCTTATAGAGCGTATTAATGAGTATAAATGGGTCGAGGAAGACCAGTAGCAAGGAAAGGTGTTGGAAAATTTAGACTTTGATTGATAGAATTAACCATTTTTAAATCTAAGTTGTTAATTAGATTTATTATGAATAAAACTTATTAAAACAAACAAACATCAATATCATGTCAAAATCATGCAGCAAAAAAATAAATAAGACAATATATGATGACCTAGGAAAACCAATGAAACAAACTAGTTTCACAGTAAAAAACCTGGGGGGAAACCATCCCGAAAAGCAATTCATTATAGTAAAGAGAAGTTTCAGATTTAGAACAAAACATTTGTCCTTAGACTTTACAATCTTCGTAGATAAACTTACAGCAGAAACCTTTTACCACTTCAGAACCTCTGAACTCTTCAATATATGAACGCCATCCTTTTTGCATAGATCCCAGTACATGACTAACCAAAGATGCATGACTCTCAGTACGTGACTAATACACCAACTAGAAGTAGATTGTTGGTTGTAAAGTTCTTCACTTCATCAATAATGAAGATCAAGAAGCACTTGGTTACAAAATCCTAAGGCGTAAAGATGCAGTAACTTCTTTTAGAGAGAATAAGACACTCAGTCACCTTTTGCATATGTTTTCCTTGTATTCTCTTGTGTGACGGCCTTTAAAATAAGCCTTATATATGTCTAGGGTTGTGAGAAAAGAAACCCTACACAAATACATAAGCATGGGCCGAAAATCAGATCTAAAAAATTGATTTTTGTAATTCTCGATAGATATTTTGATAAATAGCTATCTGTTGAGACCTATTGCGAGCTATTGAGCTATTTGTTACGAGCTATCGAGAATCCAGAAGGTTTCTCGATCGATCAAAGTAGCTATCGAGAGTTATCGAGAATGCGATAAAAAAAAGTTGATGGGCCTCGATAGATAGCCTAGCTGTCGAGAGGTATCGAGGAACTATCGAGATTTAATGAATCCGCACTTCTTGAATCAACACTTCTTCACTTGTTTCTTGGACAGATTTGCATGACGTTAATACTAGACTTGAACTCTTATTTCTTGAAATACTAAACTCATTTTAGATCTACCTAAATAGAAGTAAAGTGCGTTTTGTCAAATGATTAGCCAATTATATAAAATATTAACATATGTTCCTAACATCAAATCACATATGTCTTAACAATCTCCCTCTTTGGCAATCCGTGACAAAATCACAACAAACAAATGAATATATGAGATAAGTCATAAATCACTCAACTCATACTCACTTGTTGAATACAATAAAATCTGTCCTAACACAAACACTTAAAAAACTTTGCAAGAAGAGAGTTCATGGCCAGAAGACTTTAACAACCTGTATTTCTGAAACATTTTAAACAAAACTTATCAAGGCATTTTAGTGTGAAACAAAAATAAAATATTGCATACATAAGAAATATATGTATAAAGATAGAAAAAAAACAACACATGTAGAGGTAAGTGAAGAAAACATACATCATCATATATATCAAAGATAAGCACAATGTATGCAAACATTATGATCATAAGACCGGTGTACAAGAAGAAGGAGGTAAACACTCCCCTTAACAAGATGAAACACATCTCCACCTTACAAAGACATGTATTTCTCCCCCTAACATGTAGAATCCTAAAAAGAAACCACAAATTCTCCCCCTTTTTATCATGATTGACAAAGGGTACGAGAAGCTAAAAAGCTTCACCCGAGATATATAAAGATGATCAATGATGATCAAGGGGGTACAAAGAATCCATATAAATGCATGAATGTAATGAAACAGGATGCTATTGATGACAAGATAACAGAAAGATGCAAAACATGTGAAAAACAATGCATGCAAGAGGATCTCGATGGATCGAGAGGTGTCAAGAAGCTGTCGAGATTTCTTAAAAACAGTTTTTCAAAGAAGAGAAAAACACAGACATGAATGCAATCAAACATGCTATTCAACCAAAGATCCAAATAATATTTTAATCTCTCAAAATCATCTCTCAACAAGAAAAATGCAAGGCATTCAAGATCCAAAACACACACACATATACACACTAAACAAGTCTAACCAATTTTATATTTCAAAAATAAGTTAAGATAATTTAGTAAGTATACATTAACACATGTATTCCTTGTGATGGCCAAATCACATTGTACCTGCACATGTATCAAAAGTAGCAAAGAATATTGTATGTTGTGTGTGAAAACATCGCAAGATTGCATAAGTGTTAACATGTTATGACGATTTGAGATATGAGAAAATCACTTTAACTCACACACAATCATAACTGTTTGATAGGGACTATCACATTCGAGGTACATCTTATAACTTCCACATCTCCTAGAATATATGCTTGTAATCATATATAAAGCATTTTGTTATTTTTTCTTTTATTTTTCTTTGTATATTTTTCTTTTAAGCAAACCATGAATGGGCATATAAGAGAGAAACGAAATACCCAATGATGTTAAGAATTTGACATTGCACTTTTGCTATGCCGAAGCATACGGATGTCATTCCATGATTAGTGGGTAATAGTGGTAAGATGGTTATTTATGCCTTTCTCTTAAGATTTTCTAATCCTTCTTGTCAAAAAGAGTGATATGAGTGTTAAGTACAACAGATTACTTAACTTTACTCATCACAAATACGAGCCACAAAACTCACTTGCTTAGTTATGCATAAAGATACTCATCTAAGTTACAAAAGATACAGAGTTTAAAAACTTGGTTTCAGTGGCCATCCAAGGTACACAAGCCAATGAACACAAACACACACTGTTTTTGTTTTTTGTTTTTTTTTTTTTAATTTTTCCCTTTTGTTTTATTTATTTATTTATTTTGAAAACAAAATAAAAACTAAAAAACCAAACAAAAACAGACAAACAACATGAAAGCATGAAAAAGAGATATAGATGCATGAAAGCATGATTCAAAAAACAGATAAGAAATAAGCAAGAGAGTCCTACTTTCAATAGAAAGAATTAAAGTAGAGGACAAACAAAAAGACAATTAAGTCTTAGGCTCCTTTCTCACCCACACTGCATGAGTCTTTGGCTGTGAAGATGAAAAGACATATATCCTAGTATGTCTACTAAAGGACATGGAAGAATTAAAATTCTCTTGAAATTGAGTTAAAAAGCTCAAGCCTTTTAATAACTCTCCAAACAAAGGTGTAGATCCTTGAGAGGAAACCTATGACTGTTTGGGCACTTGCTTTTGAGGATACAATTTAAAGCAATTAGGACAAATGTATCTAGGAATACCACAATGGTGACAAACACGAGGTTTAACAATGGATTTAGAATTAGCCAAAATAGTTTTGGATTTCATACCTTTATCACCTTTCTCAGACTAGGGCACAAAGACAGTCCTTGATCCAGAAGTTGTGGAAGAGGAGGGGCCGGAAGAAACAACATATCCTAAGTCAGTCTTATCAGAATTAGGCTTTTGAGCACTTAATACCTCATCAAGCTTTGCACTAGACATTCTCTCTATTTGAGTTCTAACTTGACTAAACTCTACCTCAAGATTCTTGACCTTTTCTTCTAATGAGATGTTCTCTACAACAAGAGTCTCAACTAACCTTGTAGTCTCATCTAGTTTGACTAACAGATCAACTTTTATCTCATTAAGCTCTTTTCTACAACGATGAAAAGTCTTTTCAGATTTTATAAATTCAGTGCATAACTTATCATAGGCTTCTTGAAGGGTCATCTTCTTAGGTACTTCATCATTAGAAGAATCCTTACTATCACTAGCACTCTCCACAATCACCTTATCGGTTGTGGCAGCAAAAACCATAAAGTGACCACATTCATCCACAAACTCATCAAAAAAGTCATCCTCAGTATCACTCCAGGTAGCGACCAACCCTTTATCTTTTGAATTCTTGGTCTTTTCCTTATATGACCAAAACATTTGCACTTATGGCATTGGATGAAGGGTTTCTCATTCTTACCCTTCCTTAAAGATTTAGATTTCCTAAGAAGTTTGTCCTTATCATTTTTCCTAAATTGAAGAAGCTTGATAATCTCATCAGTTATGAAAGTTAGATCCTTATCCTCATCATCATCATCATCTTCATCTTCAAAGTTCTCAATCTCTTCCTCTATACCCTTAAGAGCCAAGTTTTAACCCTTTTCACATTTTCCTATTAAGCCTAATCCCATCTCATAGGTTTGAAGGTTCCTTACAAGTTCAGTCAAAGGAAGTTGATCAATGTCCTTCACTTCTTCAATGGCAGTGATCTTGACATGGAATCTTTCAAGTAAAGACCTAAGGATTTTCCTAACAATTTTGGATTCTGCTATAGATTCTCCAAGGTTGAAGGCAAAATTCCTCCATCTTTATTTCTTCAAAACTACTAGTGAGTTTTTGAAGCTTCATTGTCTTTACTGCCTTGGTACCTTCATAGTTGGTCTCAAGAATGGTCCATGTGTCCTTGGCAACTTCCGTGGATGATATTTTCATGAATTTCTCATTTGTCATCCCACAAAACAAAGCATTCAAGGCTCTGCTGTTGAAATTTTCCACTATGATTATTGCATCATCCCAATCCACCTGCGCTTTCTTTGGCTTAATCTAGCCAACTTCAACAGCTTGCCATACCTATTTACCTAGAGCCTGCAAAAAGACTTTCATGTGAACTTTCTAGTATGCATAATTAGTGCCATCAAATAAAGGAGGAATCAAAAGAGATTATTTACAATCCATGACAACAGGGGTCAAGGATCACATTCAGAAAATTAATCCAATCAGAGTGTACCTGCTCTAATACCACTTATTGAAAAATTTAGATCCCGGTTGATACAATTAACAAGTTTTAAATCCAAGTTATTAATTAGATTTATTATAAATAAAACTTGTTAAAACAAACAAACGTCATTATCATGTCAAAGTCATGCAGCAGAAAAATAAATAAGACAAGATATAATGACCCAGTAAAACTAATGAAACAAACTAGTTTCACAGTAAAAAACTTGAGAGCAAACTTTCCTGGAAAGTAATTCACTATAGTAAAGAGAAGTTTCAGATCTAGTATAAAACCTTTGTCCCTAGACTCTACAGTCCCTGTAGACAAATTTACAACAGAAATCTTCTATCACTTTAGAACCTCTAAACTCTTCAATATATGAACGCCATCCTTTTTGTACGAATCCTAGTACGTGACTAACCAAAGATGCATGGCTCCCAGTACATGACTAACACACCAACTAGAAGAAGATTGCTGGCTGCAAAGTTCTTCACTTCATTAACAATGAAGATCAAGAATCACTTGGTTACAAAACCCTAAGGCGCAAAGACGCAGTAGCTTCTTTTGGAGAGAATAAGGCACTCGATCATCTTTTGCATTTGTTTTCCTTGTATTCTTTTGTGTGGCGGTCTTTAAAATAAGCTTTATATATGTCTAAGGTTGTGAGAAAAGAAACCCTTCACAAATACATAAGCATGGGCCGAAAATCAGATCTGAAAATTTGATTTTTGTAATTCTCGATAGATAACTATCTGTTGAGACCTGTTGCAAGCTATCGAGAGCTATCAAGAAGCTATCGAGCATCCAGAAGGTTTCTCGATCGATCGAAGTAGTTATCGAGAATGCGATAAAGAAAAGTTGAAGGCTCTTGATAGATAGCATAGCTATTGAGAGGTATTGAGGAGCTGTTGAGAGGCATTGAGGAGCTATCGAGATTTAATGAATCAACGCTTCTTGAATCAGCACTTCTTCACTTGTTTCTTGGACAGATTTGCATGGCTTCAATACTAGATTTGAACTCTTGTTCCTTG
The DNA here is from genome assembly GCA_033629205.1 of Lithocarpus polystachyus. Lineage (NCBI taxonomy): Eukaryota > Viridiplantae > Streptophyta > Magnoliopsida > Fagales > Fagaceae > Lithocarpus > Lithocarpus polystachyus. Next base: position 5,943,224 of record CM066163.1, on the reverse strand, counting down.
AAGTACTAAACCCATCCTAGATCTACCCAAATAGAAATAAAGTGCGTTTTGTCAAAGGATTAGCCAATTCCATAAAATATTGACATATGTTCCTAACATCAAATCACATATGTCCTAACAAAAGAGAAAGTCTAAGGTGGTCCCTCAGGATAGAAGGGATTTCAGGTTGAATAGATACAATAACAACTGACCTCAGAGAGATTTTACGGGGCATTCAAGATCTACTACTCCTTAGGTAATCAATACTATGTTTCGAGAGCCAGTACACCAAATCTTGGAAAAAATTAAGAATGATTCATATTTTCAATGGCTAAACAAGATGGGAGGAGACCCCACAAAGCGCAACCAAAGTCTTCACTGCCAATGCCACCAAGAGCGAGGGCACACCACTGAAGATTGCAGAATTTGTGGGGCCATTTGGAGCAATTAGTTAAAATCGGGAAATTAAAGCAATTTCTGTATTAGCCCAATGGGCAAGGCAATCAAGCTGGGCCGAGAGCACAAAGAGATGCTTCTTTAAGACCCCCGCCGGGTAAGATTAGCAAGATCCTTGTGGCTTCGGGAAGGATTGGCTTCTTTCCATCTAGGGTGATGTCTATAGAGCAGCCATTGGCCGAAGACTTGATTCCTGATCCTAAAAGGAGTAGAGTGAAAGTTCAACCAACCTTGAGCTTTTTTGACAAAGACAAAGTTGGAACCTCACAACCACATGATGATGCCCTAGTGGTCACCCTAAGGATTAGGGGATACGATGTGAAGAGAGTGCTGGTAGATCAGGGCAGCGATGTAGAAATCATGTACCTTGATTTATACAAGGGGCTTAGATTGAAACCTGAGGACTTAACCTCCTACAACTCCCCTTTGGTAGGTTTTGACGGGAAGACCATTATCCCATAGGGTCAAATCAAACTACCTGTGCAGGCAGGATTAGAAATGGTGGAGGTGGATTTCATTGTGGTGGATACGCACTCCCCTTACACTGCCATTGCGGCAAGACCTTAGCTTCATGCCATTGGGGCCGTTTCTTCCACCCTACATTTGAAGGTGAAGTATCTACCTGGAGGCCAGGTTGAGGAGATAGTGGAGAGCCAGTTTATGGCTAAGCAGTGCTTGGTGATCGCGATTAGACATCAAACTGGGGTTGAGTCCTCGGTCTTTGCCGGGTGGGATTTATAGCAATCAAAGGTGCCAGTGTTGTCCACGAATGAAGTAGTAGAGGGGCCAAAGTGTGAGCCGCTGGAAAAAGTTGTTATTGGCGATGATGAGGAGAAGTTCTTTCAAGTTGAAGTTCAGCTACCTCCTTAAGAGAGGCAGGAGCTAATAGACTTTCTTATAAAAGATATTGATGTATTTGCGTGGAGCGCCTATGAGGCCTTGGGGTGGATCCAGATTCCATTTGCTATTGTCTAGACGTCAATCCATCTGCCATCCCCAAGAAGCAACTGCCTTAGTGGTCATTTAGGGAGCATTCTAAGCCTATCTAGGGGGAAGTGCTCAAGCTTAAGCGGGCTGGGGTCATAAATGAGGTATTTTACCCAAAATGGCTGGCCAACGTAGTGGTGGTGAAGAAGAAAACTAGGAAGTGGCGAGTGTACGTGGACTTTACAGATCTAAATAAAGCTTGCCCAAAGGATCCTTTCCCCCTACCTCAAATAGATCAATTAATGGACGCCACTGTAGGTCACCTTCAGATGAGCTTTCTAGACGCCTTTCAAGGCTATCATCAGTACCATTGGCTTTGGACGACTAGGAAAAACTACAAAGTAATGCCCTTTGGATTGAAAAACGTAGGGCCTACCTACCAGAGGATGATGACCAGGATGTTTGAACCTCTGTTGGGCAAAAATATTGAGGTGTATATGGATGATATGGTGGTAAAAAGTAAAGCAAAGTTCGAGCATATAGATGACCTCGGGAATATCTTCGGGATACTAAGAAACACAGACTACGCCTTAATGCCGCTAAGTGTTCTTTTGGCGTAGGCTCTAGCAAGTTTCTGGGTTATATGGTCACCCACCGCGAAATAGAAGTTGACCCTAATTAGATTAGGGCAATTAGCAACCTGTAGTCTCCTCAGAATCTCAAAGAGGTCTAAAAGTTGACAGGAATGACTGTTACTTTGAACCGATTCATTTCTCGATCAGCAGACAGGTGTAGGCCTTTCTTCCAGTTATTGCATAAGTGGAAGGGATTTAAATGGATAGAGGAATGCTCTTCGGCCTTCCAGCAATTAAAGGAATATCTTTCTCGGCCACTTATTATGTCTAAGCCCGAGGAGGATGAGGTTCTGTTTGCTTACATTGCTGTAGCCTTACATGCAGTGAGTTTGATATTGATACGGGTTGATGATGGGGTACAGAGACCAATCTATTATATGAGCAAATCATTACATGAGCTTGAGATTCGCTATTTACCATTGGAAAAGGTCATCTAGGCGGTAGTACATACTACATGAAAGCTTTCGCATTACTTCCAGGCTCACACTATTGTGGCTTTAACCCAACTCCCTCTTCGATCACTGCTTCGGAAAGCTGATTACACAAGGAGGGTTGCAAAATGGGCAACGATCTTAGGAGCTTTCGATATTAAGTATATGCCTCACACCTCCATAAAGGGCTTGGTCCTTGCCGAATTGGTGGCAGAGTTTGCTGAGCCTTTATTTGAAGAAAACGGTGAAAGGCCAAGCATAGATGGAAAATCAGTTGAGATGATCTCCTTGTAGGAACCTCTATCTTGGAAGGTGTATGTTAACGGCGCAGCAAACCAAAAGAGATAAGGAGTGGGGTTGGTTGTAGTATCTCCTGAAATGATCACCATTGAGAAATCCTTAAGACTGGGCTTTTCGGCTACAAACAACAAGGCCGAGTACGAGGCTTTGTTGATGGGAATGGCTATAGTTCGAAAAATGGGAGGAAGAACAGTAGAGATGTTTTCAGATTTGAGGTTGGTTGTAGGCCAAGTAAAGGGAGAGTTGGAAGCTAGGGATGTAAGAATGCAAGAGTACATGAACCAAGCTAGGCACTTGCAATCAGGTTTCGACTCTTTTTCCTTACATAAAATCTCTAGAAGCAGAAATACACATACTGACTCCCTTGCCACTCTTGTAACCTCCTCGGCACAGAGTCTACCTCAGGTTATCCTGGTTAAGGATCTATGTAATCCTATTGAGATGAAGAGGGAGAAGGTTTGGATTCATCAACTTAGGGTTGGACCTAGTTGGATGGATCCAATTTTTTATTCCTTAAAGATGACATCTTGCCCGAGGAGAAGGGGGAGACTGATAAAGTGCGAAGAAAGGCTTCTCGATTTTGACTATTTAAAGACCAAAAGTTATACAAGTGTTTTTTTTCAGGGTCATATTTGCTGCCACTCTTGAAAGAGTTGCACGAAGGGATTTGTGGAAGCCGTACAAGAGGCAAATCCTTATCTCACAGGGCCCTCATTCAGGGATATTGGTGGCCCAATATACAAAGGGAAGTACAGGAATACATGAAGAAGTGTGATTAATGCCAAAGATTTGCTTCTAACATTCATCAGCCAGGGTCTAATTCCTGGACTTTTGCTCAGTGAAACTTGGACATTGTGGGCCCTTTCCCAAAGCAGCGGGAAACAAGAGATGGCTTTTGGTCGGCATTAGTTACTTTATCAAGTGGGTTGAAGCTGAGCCACTGGCAACCATCAAGGATGTGGATGCCAAAAGATTTATGTGAAAGAACATTGTCACTTGGTTTGGGATTCTTTATACCCTCATCTCAGACAACGGATTTCAATTTAATAGCAAGGCTTTCAAAAAGTACTATTGTGAATTGGGGATCATATAGGTATTCCACTTTAGCTTATCCCTAGGAGAATAGACAAGTCGAGGCTGTCAATAAAGTTATAGTGAATGGACTCAAGAAGAGGCTCGATGATGCAAAGGGCAAATGGGTGGATGAGCTTCCACATGTTCTCTGGACATATCAGACTACCCCTCGTAAGTCAACAGGGGAGACCCCCTTTTCAATGACTTATGGGGCTGAGGCTGTGATTCCTTTGGAGATTGGATTCCCAACGCTGAGGACTAGCTTATTCGCTCCAGACAACAATGAAAACCTACTAAAAAAGAACCTGGACCTAGTTGAAGAATGGAGAGAAAACGACATGGTTCAATTAGCATACTATCAAGTGAAGCTCAAACAGGGGTATGATTCAAGTGTGAAGTTAAGACCATTGGCCCCTGGGGACTTGGTATTAAGGAAGGTCGTAGGTACTACAAAAAACCCGGCATGGGAAAAATTAGGGCCCAATTGGAAAAGGCCATATCGGGTTACCTTGGTAGCAGGCATAGGTGTGTATTTCTTGGAAGACTTAGATGAAAATTTTGTATTACGTCCCTGGAATGTAAGTAACCTGCGAAGGTACTATTATTAATGAAAGGCAGCTCTGCCATGTTCTTCTTTCTAGCGTTATGTGTTCTCTCTATTACTTGTTTGAATATTTAATAGAACCTTGGTTATGCCTGACTCCTCGGACCACATACCTTGAGTAAATTAATATTCTTAGTTATTTGCTTAAGTTTTAAACAGAATCTTGGTTATGTCTGGCTCCTTAAACCATATGCCTTGGGTAAATTAACACTCTTCATTACTTGTTTGAATATTAAACAAAACCTTGGTTATGCCTGTCTCCTCGAACCACATACATTGGGTAAATTAATATTATTGATTATTTGTTTAGGTGTTAAACAGAACCTTGGTTATGTTTGACTCCTCAGACCACATGCATTGGGTAAATTAACACTCTCCATCACTTGTTTGAATATTAAACAGAACCTTGGTTATGCCTGGCTCCTCGAACCACATACCTTAGGTAAATTAATATTCTTGGTCATTTGTTTAATTGTTAAACAGATCTCTAGTTATGTTGGGTCCCTCAGACCACATGCTTTGGGTAAACTAACACTTATAGTTGTACAAGCCTACTGTGAAATGGAGTGCTATGTGAAATCCTAAGCATGGTGGCCTTCTTGGATTATATACCCTGGATAGACATGAACTTCACTATCATTTGAGGTTAAAAAGAAAATCCAGAAGTGCACTTCATCCTTTGAGCTATTTACCTGAGGTACAAAAAGTTCATTTTTTTAGGCTGAGTTACTAGATGTCAAGTGCCACGAACAAGGTAAAGTTATCCAACTACACTGCTAACTACATGAAAGGTAATAGTTGGACTGTTAATTACATGAATAACTGTTAACTTTAGAGGTTAGAATATATCTTAATCAAGGTGATAGTAAATTTTCTCACTGTTTACATGGGAGTAATTTACTTGAATTAACAACAATTCATTACTATTAGCTTTTGTTAAAGTATGGATGTCCACCCTTAGAAGCATCATCAATCTAGAGTCTTAGCAAGGGGCAAAACAATAACTACAGCCAACCAGAAACGAATATTGTAAGAAAAACTGAGGTCCACAAAAGCAAAAGTCCATGTCTTTTCACTTATTAAGAAAGGAGATACATCTTAAACATGGCAAACTACAATAACAAAGGAAAATTACATAAAAAAAAAGGGAGTAAAAGAAAGGGAAAAAGAATAAAAGAAAAAGATCCTAAACTATGCCTTGGTTGGAGGAGAGTCTTCTTTGCTGTCTGGCTGGGAGACAAGTGGGTCGGTGGCCTTAGGATCAGCTTTCTTGGATTTGGGATCATCCTCCTTTGCCTTGGGAGCAGCATCTTTGGCTTTAGGAGCGGCATCCTTGAGCTTGAGAGTAGCCTCTGAACCCTTGGCCTCTGGCAGGGGCTTGACCTCCTTGCCTTTGCCCTTATCCTCTAGCTGAGAACCACCTTGGCCAGTCCCCTTACCCTTAGCCACCTCAACCCCCTGGCTTTGGTCACCAGCCTTGCTAGGCCCTTCGGGGACCTCAAGAGGAGGAAGAGCAGCTTGGGTGGTAGAGGGCTGTTCAGAGGAGGTTGGTGTAGGGGCAGCAGGAGGAGGGAGTGCAGCTAGAACTTCATGGATGTCTGGAGGGTAGTAGATGTTCTTAGCCTTCCTCCACTCCGAAGCAGCAGGGACTCCTGCTAGGTTGAGCGCCTTTGCCCATACTTCCTGGCAGTAATCCCTACAGTCCTCTACCAGCTTCTCTGCCAAGCGAACCTCGGTCTCCTGCACCCCAAGGTCATAGGATGCCTGCTTCGAAGCCTTCGTAGCTTCCTTGGCCGTCCAAACAACCTCCTTGGCCTTCCCTAGCTCTGCCTTAAAGTCCGTGACTTGCTGTTTGGCCATGGCCAGCTCTATCTCAGTATAATGGAGCTTCTTGCGTTGCTCCTCAACCTGGTCTTGATCATTCTTGAGGCCAGCCTCAACGCTCCTTCTTTCTCTCTCCTCAACAGTCAGCTTTGTAGTCAACTCCTGGTTCTTCTGCTCTGCTGCACCCAAGGCCTTGTTGGTCTCGGCGCAAAGATTAGCCTCAACCCTAGCTTCGTTACGGGTGTCTTTCACCCACTCCTAAGACATGAATACCTACTGGATGGCTTGCACAAAAACAACAAGGGAATGCTATGTCAAAAAAAGAAAAGGACAACTTAGCATGAAATCAGGAAAGCATGACAAGAAGCTTACCAAGGCCAAGTCCCTCTTCAGGGACAGAAACAAATCTTGCTGCCTCATGGTCTGTAGTGCAGCCATATCTTTAGGCAACAGCAGGGGTTGCTCTAGGGCCTCGGCCAGGTAGTAGGCGTGCCCTCTCTAGAACTCCTTAATGGAGGAGCTTCGTGGTATGGCTGCCCCTCCCATCTCCAGCTAGGAATCTCACACTGGGATTTGAGGATGCACCTCGGCTGCGTTATGGCCTTCATTGCTTTCGACCGAGGAAGCCCTCCCCTGGCCCTTGGCCGTCTTTTCCTGCTTGGGCTCCTTTTGAAGGACCAACTCCCTCTTCTCGACCACCTCCTTCTCCTTCTCCTTCCTTTTTTTTCTTCAGATTAGCAACGACAAATAGGTTAACTATATGAGAAGGAGGGAAAGGGGGGGATCAAGAGGAGGCTAGGACCCCGAGGTGTCCTTGGGCGCCGGCCCCTTAGCCCTGTCCACAAGGAGATCACGTAAGCCTTTCTTCCTGTTCAGAGCCATTTCTTCTTTCTCCTCTGAACTGTTGTCCACCCAAGTAACTATGAACCTGGGGGTACAAACACCGAAGGACCTGTCAAGCTTGTCCTCCAAATTTGAGACCTGGATCACTGGCTCTTCTCACTTCTCTCCTTCTTCCTTGAGACAAAACTGATTCATCTCTACCTTAAGTGACAGCCACAAGGAAGCTGTCTCTTCTCTTAGGACTGCTGTTTCGCGGGGGGAGCGACGGGAAGGCAACTCAACTGGCATAATATCTTCTTGGGCTAAAAATCTGGGCATCGAGACGTCTATCCGAGCTAGTTGAGGATCGCCTTCTTTGATTGCGTAGCCCACGTCTTGGAACTTGTCGGATAGGGGCTAGAAGTTAAGGATGAGATGGACGGCTCTCAGATGTCTGTCCTCGCTTACAAACACCTGGGACCTCAGCACCTTATTGAGGTTGTGGACGTTGACGAGGTTAAGATTGGGAGCTACATCTCTTTTATCTGCAAAAATAGTTGAGAAGCAGAACCACGGTCAAAATAATGAAGCCCTCAATCAAAAAGAAACAAAATACTAAAGAAAATGAGAAAGCAGCAAATTTACAAAACTAGTGCCCATGTTAAAAGACCTAAACTTAGGGTACCCCACTTGGCTCTCCCTCCCTGATTGGGTAGTGAAGACCATCATGCCATTAACTGGAGGCGATTAGGTAGTCGTCTTTCATGCCCTTGTTAGACTTGGAAAGACACGAGATGAGCCTAACAACTGAAGACCTAAACTTAACGTAGTAGCCCGAGTTTGCCAGCAAATGACACTCGTACATCCAAACGACATTGTGCCAGGTGAGGTTCAACCCTATTTGCTCGTTGAGAGCATCTACACTACCCAAGACTTTAAATAGGTTGGGCGCGCACTGGTGAGGGCAGATCCTATGGGCTATTAGGTAGTCTCTAGTCACCCTCCCAATGGGTAGCCTCATCCCCCCTTCTATGAAGGCAATCATGGGAATGACGACTTCCCCTTCCCTTCAATGGGTAAGCCATCCATTCGGAGGGTAGTACCGTAAGGAAACGCCTTGGGGAATGTGATACAAGACTCTAAACCCCTCCATACCAGTGGGGGAATCTACTAAATGAGCGAACCTACCCATCTAGGTGGACTAAGGAGAGAAGAGAGAAACTTATACGAAGGCAAAAATAGAAAATAGAATGGCCAAGAAGACTAGCTGGGGAGAAAGGAACCTAAGGACAAATGAACTTATGAAAATAAAGGTAAGGGTCATTTCAAGAGCTTCTCGAAAGTTTGAAGATTTGGGAAGTCTTGAAAGTTTGAAGATTTAGGAAGTCTTGAAAGTTCGAAGATTGGGAAAGTGAGAGAAATGAATCCCCTAAGTGCCTTATATAGGAGGTAGAATTGGGTGGGAGTTATACCGCCCAAAATTTGAGGAGAAAGGGCCGTCTGGAGCATTTAATGAGACATTGCAGACTCCGAAGCGCCTGAACGGGTGGAAGTCAAAGAAACGTGTGGAATTAATTATCCAAAGTCACCCCATTTTTCTCCTCAGATAAGAGGAAAAAACCGGAGTTTTGAAGAGCTATTGTGGGGTACAAGGTAATTGCGCCACATCTCGTACCCATGGCCAAGAAGGGCCATTATCATGCCGAGAAGATCACGCCCTCGGATAGCAAGGCCACGTCAGTGGCACATCACTAGAGGAGATCATATTGTAGAGAAAAAGTTTCGAGGAAGGGGTTAGCCTTGACATGACTGAAGGGATGGTGGCTGCCATCACATTTAATGCATCCCATCAAACCTCTTGGCTGCATTTATGTGGAGAAGACCCCTGAACAGTACTGTCTTGGCTGCCGTAACTCACAAGAGGTTTGGGAATGTGTCTAATGGGACCAATACTCAAGTAGTGGCCTAGATGATTAACAAATGGAGGGTCAAAATCATCTAAAGGGAGTTATATAATGTAAGAAATCTTCCAGGGAGAGGGGATCAGAGAAATCTCTAGAAATAACACCATAGTAACAAGAACTGAAATTGTACCCAAGTCTAAGAGAATTATATTCAAAAGCCACTTTCCTCGGACTTTGTCGAGGAAGGATTTTTTCGCATAGGGCCTGTCTCTTTTTGCTTTCCTATTATCTTTAATTCCACGTGCCTGTGTTGTTTGATCCATTGAAACTTAGTTTTTAAGTCCACTCTCTACAAATTTATTGTATTAGGCTCCTTGGGTCTAAATCCTTCTACCTTTTGGACTCAGGAACCAAAACGCCCCTGTACAAAAAGCAACAGCTTTCTTTGAAATTAAAAAAAGAAGAAGAAGAAGAAGTTAATTTCTAATTTTGAATCGTTCCACGTAGAAAGCAAAGATATTTTATTAAGTATCACCGTCTAATGTATAGATCCACATGCGATTCATTTATAGATCCATATGCGATTCATATAGAGCCTATGAGAAATAAATTAAATAATAGTTAAGATTGTTACGCCACATATGCTAGTCATTATCATGTTAGAAAGAAAATCTAGGTGCTTTTTCTCCTTCTTCTATCTGACAGCGGTTGCCTCTGGCAGAGCTGGAGAAAGATACCAGATTGAAAAAAAATAAAATAAAATAAAAGAAAAAAGAGAACAATTAATGAGAGAAAATTGTGGTTTTTTTTTAATGATTTTTTTCTTATTTAAGCAATAGCTAGCTTTTGTGTTGTTGCGTGCATTAATTTCATTTTTGGTTATATTATATCTTGATTGTAATTGTCAAAATTGCAATTAAAATTGTAGGATCATACGATCTTATGATCCCATATTACTAAAACAATTAGGATTGCAAATTTTGTAGGATCATATGGATTTTATTGATCTTGCAAAAGCATAAATTTTGGGTTGGGCTTCTTTAAGCTCAACTAAAGCCACAAGCCCAACATATGACTAGTGGCCCACAAGTATTGAAGTCCCAAATTTGCCCATATCAACTGAAAATCTAAAAAAGAAAACCACATTTGAAACTTAAAAAATACCTAATATTCAAAAACAAGAAACCTCAAAGCTCAAACCCCTAACAGTGAATCAAGCTTGTAGCTTGTAATCCTCTCAAAAACCCATTATCGTTGCATAGACCATGAGCCATTTGACTCCCCATGCTCGTGCTGTGTGGGTTACACACTTTCAGTGTGTAAATTAGAACCAATGGGGCTTGTGTGGGGGTCGAGGTCTCTGAGCTCCACTTTTGGGCTGGTGGTACTTTTGAGCTTACCCAACTGTACCTTAGGATGTGGGAGGATGACTGCACACGTGAGTCCCCTTTTTCTTTGCTAAAAAAAACAGAAAAAAAAAGAAAAAGAAAAAACAGAGAGAGACCATGAGCCATTGCCGTTGAAGTTGTCGTCCATATGTGTTGATAAATATTTTGGTACTTAGTTGCTAATTAAACATTTATTAAATTTTTTGGATACATTGTATTCAAACTTAAGCGTATTTGTTTAGTTAGTATATTGATGCATGATATACAAATTACATTATATTGATGCAAATCTTGTTTTTTTATGGATGAATTCATAATTTATGATTATTCAACACACAAAGTTACTACCAATTTATTTTTTGCTTTCAATATGAAAATATGTAGGATCTTACCATCCTCAATTCCATGTAGATTCCTGATCTTAGCAACCTTGTGTGTGATTCATTTATGTGAGCCTTTTAAATATGGAACAAATTTGCATGTCCCTTTCAATTTCCCTGGAAAATCCTTAGTCTCTAAAAATAAAATAAAATAAAAAACTGCTACGAATCAATTAATTCTTATTCTCTACTTTTGTTTAATTAATCATTTCTCAACTGTTGTGCTTTGAGAAAGAGAAACGCTTTTAATCTTTTATTACTAATAAAGACTTGGACAGTACAAGTATCTCTTACTTACGGTGATACATAAGAATGGACGCATAATCACGACCGCACTAATCACGACCGCACTCTTGTACACACCACAGTTCTTACCTAGTTAGTAGTCACTCATAGCATCACTCATTTTATTGATTCTAGGTTCTTTTCCATGGCTTCACTTTCTTTATAGTGCTTTTTTTTTTTTTTTTTTTGATTGAAACGATTGTATAGTGCAACTTCTACTGTGGTAGATCTTTGTTTAGAAAATTTACCCGTGAATGTGAACATTACAATTTTTGACATATTATTTTAGAAGTCCAGTATTTTGAAGCACTTGTTTTATTAATGCCTATACTTAATAGTACGTACTCCTGCAGAAATCGGAAGCTTGCCTGGTACGGTGAATCAAGTAACGTGAACTACATAGTGCAACAGGTTCTAACAAGCAATTTGATGGCATCCTTCAAAAAGAAGGAGAGGGTTAAAACTGGTTTTCTAAATGCCTCCGAAACCGAGAAGATGAAGAGGGTTAGGAAAATCCTGGGGAGGTTGGGAATTCTAAATGACGCATTCCCTTACCAACGTGAGCTCTCACGAGATGCTGTAGTGGTCGCACTACTGAGTTGCGTTATCTTTTTCTTCTTCGACATTACGCATACTCTTGAGGATGACAACAGCATTGTTTGGTGGTCTCTGCACATCGGTTTGCTTGGATTCTTCTATTTCTTTTTACAGCCTTCGAAGAGTTCGATGTGGTAAAAATTATTTTAAATCTTATTATAGTTCTGTTCACACTTCATTTTGAAAGACATGTATAAATCATACATGTACATAAACTGGCAAGAGGCAGCTGCCTTTGCATTTACATGCCCTTCCACACGTGCATTTTATCTCTATTTGAAATGGATCCGTTTTCCAAAAGATAAAAATAAAATAAACTGATTCATTTTATGGTTACTGAATATTATAAATTTAAAGATATATTCAGTATCATATTATTTAAAATTTTTTATAACATGAAATTTTGTACAGTGTCATTTCTAAAATAGTGATATATATACAAATTTTACTGTATAAAGTTCCAAACTAATATGTTACCATTTAGTAAAAAAAAAAACTGATATGTCACCAATTACATGAAAACAACTCATATATTCATTTATTAGATAGTTAAAATTCATTAATCCAATTAATTGACATATTAGTTTATAAATTTTATATTATAAAATTTGTAATAACTATAGAATTTTCCATTAGGAAAAAATTAAAAAATTTAACCATGAAAAAAAAAAATGGACTTTATCCTATCAGGTGAAATGGAAAATATCATGTTCTCATGTGCATGTGTAGACTGTACAGGGACAAAGATAAACAATGGGTATTTAGTAAATTTTGGAAATTTACTTCTGCAGGTATGTATCCTGGCTCTTCGTTGCACTTGTGTATCATCTTCCAAGTTTTCAGTCAGTGGCAATATCCCTGAGAATGAATTTGTCTTTATTTTTGACAATATTGATCTTTTCTATTGTTTGCCTTCTCGTCTTCCACTATATCTTTATTCTGGTCGAGTACATTTTTTCATGTCAGAACCGAAAGTGGCCAGACATATGGACCATTCTCCAATTTTCTGCCGTAAGTTCTAAAATGACTTTTGGTAACTCTAGATTTGCCGACTCAGTTGGCTTCTCCCTTGTCGATGTAAACTCTGAATACTTGTTCATGCTTTGAAGGTTGTCAGTATAGCCTGCTGTGTATTTCTGAGTCATTGTAGAGAGAGGCCGCTTGAACCAAGAAATTGGGAAGACAAAGTGTGTTCTTGGCTTGCTCCGGTTAAGTCTGAGGGATACTATTATCCACTTTTTTGCATGGGGGATGAAAATTGGGGGACAATATGCGTTCCTTATGCCAAGGTATGCCTGCAACCTATTTTAAGCAGTGTGGTTTTATCCAACAAAAATTTTCAATCCAATGTTCCATACTTTATTTTTATTTTTCCCTTTCAAACTTTGATTATTTTATATAAAAAAAATCTGTAGCAAACTATGGTTGCTAGAGGATAAAAAAGAAACACTTGAGTGAAACAGGATTTTTCTTAGTTTTATTTTACCAAGAAATAGTATATTATGGGTCTATTTGGATACTGCTTATTGCTGAAAACTAAAAACACTGTAGCAAAATAATTTTTAAATGTGTGAAGAGTGCTATGAAACCCAATTTTAAAAAAAAATTTGCTGAAATCCGTACTTGCGAGTCCTGTGAACAGTGCACTGAACCTATACAAAAAACGCATTTGTCGGCACAAACGCAAACGCATTTGTATCCAAACTAACACTATAAGATATACAAAGAATGACACTGCACCAAAATAAGAAAGAGATCATAAATATAATAAGAGAAGTTCTGGTGCCACACCCAATTACACAACTTTGTCCACAATTTGCCCATGTAGCGAGTTGTGTTTGGTGAAAGGGTGTCTCCACATAGATCCACCATCACCCTTTCACCAATCACAACTCGCCACATGGGTGAGTTGTGGGCAAAGTTGTGTAATTGGACGTGGCGCCAAAATTTTTCATATAATAAGAATACAATGTACAAGCCTCTATTTATCATCCAATCCCAGTGTGCCACATCTAATCTGTCTAAGTGGTAAAAATAATTTCAATCTTTATGATAGTTCTGTTCATACTTCATTCTTAAAGACATGTATAATACATACATATGCATGCATGCATGCATTGGCAAGAGCCAGATGCCTTTGCATTTACATGTCCTTCCACTTGCTCTATTTCCTCTCTATTTCAAGTGGTCCATAAATCTTAAGATATATTTAATAATAAAATACAAATAAAGGTATTGAAATAGTAAACATTAACAAAATTTTACTAAAAATGTGTCGAAAAAATTTAAACAACCTGCAAATGAACTTTCACTATTTTTATAAGGTTAATAGAAAATAATAAAGTATAAACAAGTGTAAAAATTTTGTGTTTAGTAATCTTTCAAATAAAAAAGAGTTTAAAATAAAATCATTTTTAACATAAATTAAAAAATTATATATTCACATGTAAAAAGTATAATTTTTGAACCACCAATAAAATAATCAAATAATAATAGATTGAGAGGGTGTAATATGATAAATTGAAAAACTATAATATAAACTCAAAATAAATAAAATAATGAGTGTCATCAAAGATTGACACATTAAAGGAGCTTAGCTTAGCGGTTAGTATGGTCTTATTAAAACTTGGAGATCTTAGATTCTATCCCTCGCCTTCACATTTTCATAATTTAATTTACTCCTGTTGGTCGAGTTCAAATCATACCATAGACATAAACATAAAACCAAAGCTTTTTCAAATCTTGATTTTCCATAATGTTTCTTGATAATAGCATATCCACTTCATTCTTAAATAGCATGTTCATGAAATGAGTAATAACATCAATATGCTTAAATCATATACATAAGAATTCAAAAGCTCAAGCATATATATATCTTTGTTTGAAACACGACTATATACAACATCTTTAGTCAAAATATTTTAATGCATAATAATATTTTTAAACAAATCTCAAGCTTAACAAATGCCCATATCACATATCCTTTACCTGAAAGTAGAAGATGTAAGAGATTAGGATTAGAGAAGCTCGAGTGTCCACGTTCTCACCACCTAAACGAATGATCAAAGCTTATTACTTACAATTCTACCATACCAAAAACTTACACATGAATGACAACCTAACTCTAAAAATAAAGAGAACTTTAATCCCATCTCAAAGAGGTTCCCAAAGCCAACATACATACATCAAACAATTTAATGAGCACTACCAAAGAGGATCATTATAAGAAGGTACCAAAAATCTTTATGCAAGCATTATATTGCTCAACACGGGGTACTGAAGTACATGTGTTTCGTTTAGGTGTTAAACCATTGAATCAAGCCATAATAAATTTGCTCTAGTATTATAACACATATCAATGGATAGTGACATCAAATGAAAATCTAATCTAATTAACCAAAACCAAGCTTTAAGTCCCTAATTTCTTAGTATTTCATTACTCTTACAGATTTAAGTTAATGTAAATCAGTCTGCTTGTGAACTTAATTTAACTCACTTAAAAGTCTCCAATCGGCATAAAACTTAAGATGAACAACTATACATATGATTAGTTTATACTCTATAAATTTCAATTCAGTATCATTTCTCAATGATTAATTAAAATTTGTACAAGCCATTAAACTCAATTCCATCAAAGATAGATTAAGTGTAAATCAGTCTGCTTGTGAACTTAATTTAAGTTAATGTAAATCAGTCTGCTTGTGAACTTAATTTAACTCACTTAAAAGTCTCCAATCGGCATAAAACTTAAGATGAACAACTATACATATGATTAGTTTATACTCTATAAATTTCAATTCAGTATCATTTCTCAATGATTAATTAAAATTTGTACAAGCCATTAAACTCAATTCCATCAAAGATAGATTAAGTGTGCGTTTGAATACCGCTTATTTTACTAAAAATTAAAAACTGAAAATAAAATAAAAAATATTTTTCGGTTACTGTTCACTACTGTTTAGCACTATTCATTGGCCTATTTGCACTATTCATGTCCCATAAACAGTGTAAGAGGTGCTGAGCTGAAAATATATATATATATATATATATATATGGAAAGCAGATGCAAATGTGAGATGTGGACGTGCAAACGAAACGAAGCCTAAGAGTCAGAATGAAAAACTCATAAAACATTCAATACTAATCCAATTTCTTTGATATTTGATTCATTTGAAACAAATGGATGTAATATTTCATACAAATCAAACTAGTTCTCAAATTCAGTCTATAGAAATCAATATAAATTTTTAATCACAAGCTGTACATAATCTGTATAGGAAACAACAGTGCACAAAAGTCTTGTAAATTTGTAAAACATGCTCAAATGGAGTTCTTTAATATTAATTTTTAATCACAAGCTGTACATAATCTGTATGGGAAACAACAGTGCACATAAGTCTTGTAAATTTGTAAAACATGCTCAAATGGAGGTCTTTCAACATGGAAATTGGTACACACACACTAAACACATCATTGAGTAATACCAAGTATAAGATCCATAAATTTTTAGTATATTAGACAACCAAATAGCATGCCCAATTGTGTTTAGAAACCGAAATAGAGCAAAAATATAGTTTTCCTTCAACATGCACATACTTTTCTACTCAACCAACATGGCATACAAGTTCTCAACTAAGAGAAACTTTTAACAATTTACTTAACCAAAGAAATAAAAATAAAAACATGCAAACTTAATACACTATGCTGAGATACAAGAAGATCATGCAAACTTTCAGATTTGTGTCTTACCTCTTGAATTAGAATGGTTGGTATGCTTGGTTCTTGAGAAAGAGTGCAAGTGTGAGAGAAAGACTAAGAGGAGGTTTAGAATACTGAAAATTTATGTAGGAATTGCTGAACATAGGAGTAGGTGGTGTGGGAGTAATGTGGAGATGTCATGCAACTAGCAGCAAAGAGAAGATGAATCGTGTTTTGAAGTGGGTGTCTCATACTTCCTTCCTAAGTTTTTTTTTTTTTTGATGAAACTTCCCTCCTAAGTTGATGTGTCATGCTTCATATTTAGGCGTGTCATGCTTTCATATATATATATATATATATATATTGAGAAATAACCTAGGAATTTTTATTAGAAAACTTCAGCCAACATCGGCTTCCAATACAGAATGAAGGTGTGAAGGAATATCCTCCATCCACACCATGTACCCACTAAATATCTAACATGTTTAGCTAGGGTATGAGCAACAGAATTACCAATACGAGAGAAAATGAAATACAGTTCGCTTCTGTCATATTCTTTGCTGACTCAAGAATAAGCCCAAATGAAGAAAGGGACCTCTCTTCACTGCACAGGGACTTGATTACCAATTCTGAGTCGCCTTCAAGAATAAAGGGTAAGTATCCTATCTCCTGAGCAAATTGGACAGCCCAAGTTGCTGCTAGTGCTTCGACCATATCGGAGGAGAATGGGAGATGAATCTGCTCTGTCAAGGAAGCTATGGCCTGACCTTGGCTATCTCGGATCACCACACCTATTCCAGCTCTGCCAATTTCCTTGAATGTCGCTTTGTCGAAGTTTACCTTCCAAGAGTGTGAGGGAGGGGGTGACCATCTGCTTTGTAAGGAAACACTTGATAAACCTGGCAGTGAGGTTGTAGCGTTAGCTCTGCTGAACTCCTGTAAGGCTTGCTGGGCGTTCACTGCAGCCTGTGTCGTTGGAAAATCCGCGTTGTTTGCTCTAATCTGATTTCGGCAAGACCAAATAATCCACAACAACATCGCTAGCTTTTCCAGTTTTCCTTCGGTCTGGGCCTATAGCATGAGCTTTGAAATAGATGATAAACCTTGAGGGAGATGGAGATTGTACCCTGGAGTGGCTCTCCATATTGGCGCTAGTTCTGGATAGTCCTACAGCGCATACACCATGCTTTCTGCAGATCTGTTGCAGTGTTCACATGTGTCAGTCAACAGGATTTTTCTCTTCTTTAAGTTTTCTTTCACTGGTATAGCATTTCGGCATGACCTCCATAGGAAATTCTTTACTTTGTTTGGTATAGATAAACCCCAAACTAATTTCCAAACACCACCATGATGGTTCGGGTTTGCAATGGCTGGGTTTATCATATTCTCCTTTGCTAGAAATCTGTATCCTGACTGAATCGAGTATTGACCAGAGGAAGTGTAAGGCCATATAAGCTTATCCACACAGGGGGTGCTGCACAACGGAATGCTCTTTATTAATTCAACTTCCTGGGGATTAAACAGCCCTTGTATAAGGCTTAAATCCCACTGCCTGGAGACTGGGTCAATGAGGTCTGCCACCTTTGCCTCCTCAAAGCCATCAACCAATGGAGACATAATTTTTGGTGCTCACAAGATGGTAGCCATGAATCAAGCCAAACCCCAATTGACTCACCATTGCCCTCTCCACCTGGCACTTCTTAAAAGGACATCCTGCCTTTTAAGGATACTATGCCATGCATAAGACCCAGAACTAGATTCAACAACTTCTAGGATTAAACAATTGGGAAAAAATTTGGCTTTGAAGACCCAGTAAAATAGAGATTCTTTATGATGTAATAGTTTCCAAGCTTGTTTTGCTAATAAAGCATCATTGAAAAGGGCCAAATCCTTAAAACCCATTCCGCCCTCCGATTTAGCTTGACATAGAGTTTACCATATGACCCAGTGCACTTTTCTTTTATCACCCTTTTGTTCCCATCAAAATTTTATGATAAGGCTTTCAATCTCTAAACATAAGCCCATTGGGAGTTTGAAACAACTTATCGTATATGTTGGGATAGCTTGGACCACCACCTTGGTATGTTCTCTCATCTCTGCAGAGGTTGATTTGCTAAAGAAGATAGTAGTTTTGCTTCGGTTAATTTGTTGTCCTGAACATTGGTCATACACATCTAATATTTCCAAGATTTTTTGGCATTCTTGAGTAGTTGCCCTGCAAAACAAAAGACTATCATCTGCAAAAAGGAGGTGAGTCAAACGAGGTCTATTTCTAGATAGAGAATAGCCCCGTATATCACCTTGACCAGTTGCCTTGCTAATAAGACCATGCA
Source organism: Lithocarpus polystachyus (assembly GCA_033629205.1). Taxonomy (NCBI): domain Eukaryota; kingdom Viridiplantae; phylum Streptophyta; class Magnoliopsida; order Fagales; family Fagaceae; genus Lithocarpus; species Lithocarpus polystachyus. The sequence goes on along the minus strand of CM066163.1, from coordinate 5,924,587 downwards.
AGCCTTCTGTATATAGGAGGAACTGGAAGGGGGATAGTGGGTCTCCCTAATGAATGCCTCTTGAAGGATGAATCATGCCTTTGGGTTCTCCATTAACAAGGATAGAGTAAGAGACGGTTGAAACACAGAGCATAACAAGCTTAATCCATTGCTCAATACAACCCATCTTCCTCATAACTACTTCTAAATATGGCCACTCCACCCTATCATAAGCTTTACTCATATCAAGTTTTATGGTCATAAAGTCATCCTTCCTTGTATGTTTCTACATTGTGAAGAGATTCAAAAGCTACCAAAATATTATCAGAGATAAGCCTACTTTTTACGAAAGCGCTTTGGTGTTCAGTTATAATTTTTGGTAAAATTCTTTTCAATGTATTTGCCAAAACTTTAGAGAAAATTTTGTACAAAACATTACAGAGACTGATAAGTCTGAATTTAGAGGCATGTTCTTGGTTCTTCTTCTTTGGGATGATGGTTATAAAAGTGTGGTTAAGATGCATAGGTAGGGAAGTAGTATTCAGGAAATTAAGGACAGATTGACATATATCATCACCCACTAGACTCCAGTAATGTTGATAAAATAAAGGAGGCATTCTGTCATGACCTGAGGCTTTGAGTGGAGCCATCTGTTTAATAGCTTGGTGTATTTCCCATGCCTTGAACTCGGAAGACAGCTGAGCATTCATCTCATCACTGATTATCCTATTGATGGAATTAGTGGTTGCATCATTCTGTTGAAGGTTGGTCAAGGAGAATAAGTCTTGATAAAATTCAATTAGGCACTTTGCTACATCTTCAATATTTGAATTCCAAACTCCAGCTGTATCTCGAATCTTCAAAATTGAATTTTTCCTCTTCCTTTGAGTGGCTCGACTATAGAAGAATTTTGAGTTCTTATCACCATGTGCTGCCTATAAGACCTCAGATCTTTGAAACCACATCTTGTTCTCTTTGTCCATAAGCTCAGAGATCTCCCTCTTCAACTCCCTAATTCGGTGATTTAATCCAGATCTCAATGCTTCCTTCTCAGCTTCAACTAATAGTTTTCTCTTTCTTTCTATCTCTCTTCTTACATTCCCAAAATGGTCTCTATTCCACCTCTGCAATTTTTTACCACACCTTTCTATTCTTCTCACAACCTTAACCGATAGATCATCATTGGCTCTGGCTGACCATATTGCTTCAACCACATTTGAACAACCTAGATCTGAGAGCCACATTTCTTCAAATCGAAAGAGCTTCATTGTTGTTGTGACTTCTAGGCCATCGGGTACTATTCGCAGAGGGCAATGATCTGATGAATCAGAGGATAGTTGGTGGATTCTCACTCCCAAGAACTTCATTAGCCAACCGTTAGTTGCTAGACCACGATCTAGTCTTTCCCAAATTGAGTGCTCGTCTATAAAGTGCTTCTGCCATGTGTATGGTGAACCCACAAATCTGAGATCAATAAAGCCACACTCATCAATAACGTCCTAGAATAATTGCATTTGAGCTTGGCTTCTATTACTTCCTCCTAACTTCTCAAAACTTTCAATGTTTTCATTGAAATCGCCTACACAGAGCCATGGAAGGGTGAATCTACTATTCAATTGACAAAGCATGTTCCAGGATTCAAATCTTTTGTGAGTAACTGGTTCCCCATAGAATCCAATAAATCTCTAGGAGTCTTCTTTACCCTTGTTTATAATGGCATCTATATGATTCTTGGAGAAAGTATCAATGTTCAGGTCCAAAGAGTTTTGCCAATATAAAGCCAAACCTCCTCCTCTGTTATTTCTTTCCACGAAAAATAAATTTTCAAGTTCAATCTTCCGTTGTATTTCTTTTTACCTTACTTCATCTGTCCATGTTTCGGCTATAAACATGGCAGAGGGATCTTTTGCTCGAAGCACTACTTCCAGCTCTTTTCCTGTACGTAGGTTCCCAAGCCCACTACAGTTTCAAACAAGGAAACTCATTGTGATTGGCAGAGCTGCTATATAGCCTCTACCATTAAATGATTCTGATCTTCAACCTTCGAAACTTGAATCTTCTTCATAGGTAACTTTGGTTGGTTTGCACTTTCTTGATTCCTGTTTCTTTTTGCCAGGACAGTTTGTTGCATAGGGGAATCCTCTGAGACGAGGTCACGTGCAATTTTTTTCCACTTGCATAGAATTTCAAAATTTTTGGGGAGAGTATCACGTGAGGGTGGATTCAGAGACGTGGGGAATGGCTGCTGTAAAAGCTCATGCTTTCATATTTAAGTAGGCGCGTCATGCTTCATGCCAAGTAGGTGAGTCATGATTCCATGCTTTTCAATAAAATACATATGCACCCTAGCTAATAGTTCTTGTAAATTTTTTATAAGACCCCCAAACATTCTTGCGATAAGACTAAAGACTTAATTTGGTTTTGAATGCTTGAAAAGTTGCTAAAATTAGTTAGGAGGCATATTCAAAATTCGAGTTGTGAAGGTTTTCTCTTTACCAATACAAGAAGAAATATAAACAAATATGGCAAGAATGGCATTATTATGAAGATCTTAGACAATAAGATGTGTGCCATAGTATGAAGATTTAGGTATGGGATATCACATGTGGCTCCCTTTACATTGTCATTTTTAAAAGAGTTATGTTAGAGATACTACAAATTTTATTACGAATTGAAACATTACTAATCACGTAAAAATGATCCAAACATTTATTTATTAGATGGTTGAAGTCTACTAATCACTTTCACTTTCGCATTAGTTTGTAAATTTTATATAGTAAGGTTTGTAGTTGTTGTAGCACTTTCTATTTTATAAAAAATTAAATTAAATTATAACTTTTTATCGCTTCCAACAAGTGTAATGGAAAGAATCATGATATGACATCTATGGATATATAAAGAGTGACATAGAGAAAGATACTTGGAATCGGTAATTTTTGGGAATTTACCTCTGCAAGTTTGTATCCAGGCTTTTTGTGGCACTTGTGTATCATTCTTCTAGTTCTCAGTTAGTGACAATATCTATGAAAATGAATGTGTCTTTATTTTTTACCAAGTGTGCTCATCTTGGCTTACTCCTGTGGAGTAAGCAGGTTGCAATCATAGTTATCAAAACCGTATTAAGGAATGATCCGGTTGAAAGATTGGTTCACTGATTCAACCAGTAGTTTAATGGCTGGACCATAGGTTTTTTAATAATTAATTAAGTACATATAATTATAAAAATTAACTAAAATAAAGTAAAATTAGCTAATAAAAATTTTATTTTCATTGTTAAATCCAAGAACATACCAAAATAGATATAAAAAAATATCATTGTTTAGTAGGAAATGCAGTGATAATTCACTTCAACATGTGTTAAAGGCTAAGCTAATTGTTAGGTTTGAGTAATAGACCAAAAACACCGCAAAAAGGTCAAAAGTGACGTTATATGTATCAAAAGTGTGACAGCTTTTGTCATCAAATTGATTTTCTATTCCATGTTGAGGTCTTTTAACCACGGTTTAAACAGTTTATAACTTGGTTTTTATGATTTTCCGTGGGTTGATACGGTAGACTACTTAAATGGTACAAAATTGCATATCATTCCGTCTAATATCATGGAACACGGTTATTTTGGTTTAACCATAGGTTAGATATGGAATTAATAACACTGGTTACTATTATTATTTGGTTTATTTTTTTTTAGAGAATTATTATTGGTTTTTTAAATGCCGGATAAATGTTGTTACTATCACAAGGTATGGTTATAATAACCAAACTCTGTTTTGTGTTCCATCTATCAACATTAGGTATGTATATGATTTTTTATTCCATATTGTTAAGTATACATATATGAATGAAATCCTAAATTGAATAATAATTAAAAAAATGAATTGTAATTATTAAATTGTTAGGCCTAATTTTATAGGTTTAAGTTTTTGGGTTAAATAGTGTCCTTATATGTTTATTTATTTATTTATTTTATATTTCTCATTTATAGTCTCCCTAAGTAGGGATGGCAATGGGGCGGGGTAGGGCCGAAGGATGGGGTCTTCGTCCCCATCTCGCATGGTTTTGTCTTGCCCCATCCTCGCCCCGCCCCGCCCCGCCCCGCAAGACGGGGAAAACTTTCTCATCTCATCCCCGCCCCTTAGGGCCCCGCTAAGCCCCGCTTCAACTCGTAAAACTCAACTTTTTGTTAATTTGCCCTACAACTAGTATAATTTTTTTAATGAAACCTATTTCATTAATAAAAATATACTTGAAATTACAACTAAATTTATCCTATCAAATCGAATCAATTTTTAGAAAAAATTGAATAATGTATCCAAATGTTTAACAAGACAATCACAACCAAAAAAAAAAAAAAAAACTCATAGTATAACACAACAAAATAAAGATAGAGAACCACATTGGGTAGACTAAAATAAGCTAATATTGATATGTTTGTTTAAATAGTAGGGTTTTAGGGTATGAAAAATTTACAATTATAACCCTTAGCAACGCGGGGCAGGGTGGGGTGGAGACGAGGAGGAGCGGGGCGGGGTGGGTCTAAAAAGTCTAAACCCATCCCCGCCCCACGCCACCCCGTGGTGCGAAGCTAAAATCTTGCCCCATCCCCACCCCACCACCTTTATGGGGTGAGGAAAACCCGCAAGAACGAAGCGAGAAGGGGCGAGTTAAGTGAGACGGGGCAAAATTGTCATTCCTATCCCCAAGTGTTACCTACCAATATACACAAATACAAATCCTTAGGTCTTACTTTTTCGTATTTTGTTTTTTATCCCACCTATTACAATAAAGAACGACAATAAACTAAAATAAGAAATTTATTGTTAAGTTTTTAGATCCCTTAAATACATACAGATTAACCTAGTTATTTAGTTAAGTGATTAATTTAGATAAATTATTCAGATCTAGGTTAAAACAATAACAATCATATCATGTAAAGCAGCTGAAAATATAAAAAAAACACAAAGATCTGAGAACTTAGGAAAATCAAACCGGTAAAAAACCTGGGGAGGATTTAACCTAGCTATCCTCAAGGTAAAATAGCAAATCCACTATGAAAGAATTGAAGTTTGTACAATAGAACTTAGACCACTAACAACCTATTACTACCTCGAGTCGAAAACTTACTACCACGACCACATGATAGCTTCGAGTCCACGAACTACTTCTTTCTTTGGCCTTTGCAACACAAGTATCCACACTTGTGATAAAAAACACAGACTCTCATGTTTGTGACTCCAAGACCACCCTTGAAGGTTTAGATCATTAGCACCTTTGATGACTAGAGAAGGCAGCAACTTCTACAACATCGGATCTTAAAATTATTCAAGGAATAACACCGGTAGAAGACATGAGAAAGCTTTTTAGGTATAAAACCCTAAATACAAAAGAAGCACACTCTTCTCACTAAAAAGCCTTTTAAAAACGTGCTTTGGGTTTCCTTTATATACTAGAAGAAGTAGATCTGAAACCCAAATCTTTAATGGGCTTGAACTGTTATTTGAGCTTAATTAAAATTTTGCAGATATGACTTTCGATTGGTTGAGCCTATCTGTTGATCTATCGAACCAGGCAGTTTTTGAACTCTTCTCTCTACAGCTTACTTGTTCTTGAATCTTGACGTGAATCACCTTGAGCATTGTCTAATAATACTTATAGGCTCTAGGATCTATATCTAGACAAGTTTGTGTTCACGATTTGCCAATTGTTTTAAACTTTTAAAACCTAACGATATCCCCATTTAGCAATTTGTGACAAAACTTACATACAAAATGAAATGCTCAAATACAAGAACTACTCAATATAATAAAATGCTCAAATACATCACAAATCCCAATCTAAGACTCCTAACCTAGAAGTTGCAAGAAGATGTAGAAAATCTTGATTAGAATGTACCTGTCTTTCTTGAAACACTCAAAAGAACACATCAACGCATGTGTTGAAAGAAAGACATATAAACAATAATATGAAATAGAATATAAAAACAAAAGTAAATTTTGACCCTTCCCCTAAGTTAGATACATCAAAACATTTTTATATTCTCCCATTCAAAAACAATTTTATCTCTCCCTAAACAAAACATTTTAAAAACCTTTTTAAACAGGATTCTCACATTTCATCTATTTTTCTCCCTTTTTGTCACGTATTGACAAAAGACAACTCAAACAAAAAGTAAATAGAAAACATACGCAACAAAAGTCAAGAGAAAATCGAGAATTAAGGGAACACAAAACAATTAAACTCTATAGAAAATAGAGACAACTCCCCCTATGAAGAGCAACAACTCCCTTTATGAACAACAAAGGTTAAATACAAGCTTCTCCCCCTATAAAAATAGGAAAAACAAAAAAAAACAAATTTGGGAAAAATAGTTTTGGGGAAAATTTAGGAAGTGGGGAAAATAAAGGCACACAAACCAAACTTAAAAACTAAGTTGAGGATACACATGAAAAAAAAAATTCTCTCTTTCAATAAATGCAAACTTGACACTATGTGACCCATAAACAGATGGTCTTTTGAACTCGATCGAATATCAATCGAGTCAGGCAAATTCAAATCAAAATTTTTAACGCATTTTCGATCAGTCGAGAAACAAATTCAATCGATTGAAAATCTGAAAAACTCAAATTTTTGAAAAACAGAGCAATATTATGCAGAAACTTCTCAAAGCACAGTATTTCATGAATGAAATGCATGAGTATGAGATTAAAAGTTTTTCAAAAATACTTGAATTCAACCCAGATCCTTAAAATTCAAACATTAAATACATTTTGTATCAAAATCAAGAAACATATAATCTTAGATGGCCAAAAAAAATTCACACACAATATCATGTACTAAGTTTAGCAAGGAGTAACTTGTGTAGTGTGTGCAACTAGCAAAAACTTGAGATACATGTGAGGTGATAAGTAAATAGTGATCAATCACAATTTCTACAAAATTTATCACTTAAATTTGAGAGAGATAATCACCTAAAGAGTTACATCATATAACTCTCACATTTCCTAGAAAACAAGCTTACAATCATGTAAGTTTCTTGATTTGCTTCATAATGTACATACCAATTTTATTTGATTAGAAACTTATTAAAATAGCACAATAATGTATACACCAATTTTAACATTTAATCCGAGGCGACACCTTTTGTTCTTTTTGTACATAAGCTACACTTTCTCGAGCACAAAATCTTATGATATGTACTAAAGTGTTCATGATTGGATAGTAAACAGTGGTAAGATGGTTATTTATGTCTTTTTCGTTAAGTTCAAGTCCAACATTCAAAGGCATGTGACTTCAAGATCAAGATCAAGTGATCAAAAACTATAAACAACTCCCACACAACACGCACTATAAAACTCAAACTAGTAAAGTGCAATAAAATAAGCACATCCAAGCTAAACACAGTACATAAAACTGTTATGTAAATATAATATAGCCAATCTTAACTACACATCCATGATATGTAATACAAAACACAAAAATCTTTTTTGGTTAAAAAAAATTTTATGACCAAAAAACAAAAAACACACATTATGCTAAATGAACAATGCAAAGCTATGCATGATAGTGTTAAACTAAGCTATAGAGGGTACAAAAATAAGAAATATCAATTTCTTATTTAACCCTTGAGTACATGTACAAACTAGTACATACTCACACAAAATCAGAAATAGCTTAGTACTTATATAACACATACTATTCAAGTTTCTCCGCAATGTCAAGCATGTTCTAAAATAAGAGAGAGATATTATAATTCATGTAATCCTCAAAACAAATAAAAGAAGACACAAAATAAAATATTTTTGTCTTTTTTTTGTTGAAATTTTTCAATGTTTTTTTATTTTTAAATAATCAAAACAACCTAAGAAAAATAAAACAACCAAAAACTAAAAGAAAACATGTCCACAATTAATTGAAAGAATTAAATCAAGGACAAGTAAACAACACTCACCTTTGAAAATCTTTTCTCGCCCATATAGCACTAGTCTTCGGCTTTGTAGGTGAAAATCCATGAGAAGTAAAGTATATTTGAGAGATTACACCAATCTTCTGAGAAAGACTAAAATCCTACAAATTCATTTCACAAGCCAACAAGCTTAATTTTTTCATAAGAATATGAAACAATTTGTATGGACTTATGGCAGGAGAAATATCATCACATATCCTAGATTGAAATACAGAATTTTTAAATTTCAATTTATGACAATTAGGACGAATGTGACCGGAAACATCACAAAAGTGACAAATAGGAACAAATTTAGGAATATCAGTATTCCTAACAACAAATCTAGTCTCAGATTTTGGTTTTTGCCTCAATAAAGAACAATTTGGTATAATATGACCAACAACACCACAAACGTGACAAGTAGGCACAAAAACAGATTTATTATGCTCTTTAACAATAGGTTTAGACTTAGGTTTAGAAATTTAAACGTCTACATCAGAACTTTTATCTTTGTCTAACCTAGCAAAATAAGCATTTTCTTTATTATTCCTCTAGAAATGGGGGATATAAACTTTCTCAGCTTTAGGCTTAAGAGAACCAGAAATACTTATGTTATCAACAGCAGGCTTGGTACTAGTCAAATTTTCAATTTTAGCTTTAAATTCAACTAATTCTTGTTCCAAACTTTTCATCTTCTCATATTTAGAGGAAATTTGATTTCTTAAAAATTCATTCTTTTTATAAGATTCATCTAATCTAACAACTAATTCCTCTTTTTCAAGATTAGCCAATTTTAACTCTTCCTTGAATTTCTTAGCAATTTTCATAAATTTCAATAATTCCTTATGAAAAGTTTTACAGGCATCAATAAGATCAACAGAAACAATAGTGTCCTTTTTATTCAAATCAACACAATCAAAAATAGTAAGACATTTAAAATTATCTATGATAACAGGGATCAAGGATTAACTTTTAAATCAACAGATCTAAAACACAACAGCTAACCCGCTCTGATATTACTTATAAGTTTTTAGATCTCTCAAACACACACAGATTAACATAGTTATTTAGCCAAGTGATTAACTTAGGTAAATTATTCAGATCTAGGTTAAAACAATAACAATTATATCATGTAAAGTAGTGGAAAATAAAAAGAACACAAAAACCTGATGACCTAAGAAAACCAAACCGGTAAAAAATTTGGGGAGGATTTAACCTATCTATTTTCAAGGTAAAACAGCAAATCCACTATGAAAGAATTAAAGTTTGTACAATAGAACTTAGACCACTAACATATTATTGCTACCTCGAGTAGAAAACTTACTACCACGACCACATGATAGCTCCGAGTTTACATATTACTTCTTTCTTTGGCCTTTGCAACACAAGCACCCACACTTGTAATAAAAAACACAAACTCTCCTGTTTGTGACTCCAAGATCACCCTTGAAAGTTTAGATCATCAGCACCTTTGACGACTAGAGAAGACAGAAATTTCTACAACATCAGATCTTGAGATTCTTCAAGGAATAACACCAGTAGAAGACATAAGAGAGCTTTTTAGGTACAAAATCCTAAATACAAAAGAGTCGCACTCTTCTCTCTCTAAAAAGCCTTTTAAAAACGTGCTTAGGGTTTCTTTTATGTACTAGAAGAAGTAGATCTGAAACCCTAATCCTTAATGGACTTGAACTGCTGTTGGGCTTAATTAAAATTCTTCAGATACGACTTTCGATCGGTCAAGCTTGTCTTTCGAACGATCGAACTAGGCAATTTTTGAACTCTTCTTTCTATAGCTTATTTGTTCTTAAATCTTGACTTAAATCACCTTGAGTATTGTCTAATAATACTTATAGACTCTAGGATCTATATCTAGACAAGTTTGTGTTCACGATTTGTCAATTGTTCTAAACTTTTAGAACCTAATATTTATGTTTTTCATGAGAAAATAAGAGGTTAATATATTTTTATGAAAATTTAGCTTACATGCATTGCCATGTCATCTTCTTTTTCCTATACATATTCCTTTTTCTTTTTTTTCTTTTTTCTTTAATCAGTTAGCTAGCACTAGCAGTGAGTCATCACCTGCGAGTTCATCAGACGAAATCTCTCTCATCAACTCGTGTTGGGTCACATTTATCGGCCTGTACATTGCCAATTATGTAGCAGAGAGGTCATCAGAGTGAGTGCCAATGTACCATGCTTGATTTTAGAACGTGCAAAGCATTTTTTTTATTTAAAATTTATTTTTATAGTCGACATTAAGTAGGATGTAAAAGATGCCTTGCCAAGAGATGAGCTGCACTAAGTGCTTCTTACGCTCTTATGGTCAGGTCAGAAGGAAAATACAAGAAGAATAAGCAAACGAAGCCTGATTTTCTAGATATGGTTCCCTGGTATTCAGGGTATATTTCTGTCATCTCCTTATTTATTTATTTATTATAATTATTATTTAATTTTAAGTTTTTCGCTCTTACAAACATCCCCTTTAGTTCTTTTTTCTTTGGTTGTGGCTATGTGGTGCAGTACATCAGCTGATCTATACAAGACTGTTTTTGACCTCATAGTATCAGCAAATGTCTTCCTAAGACGCTTTGACTTGCGTATATTTCAGGTATAAGTGTATAACTAGAGCTCTGTTTGTTTTGAGGTAAATGATTTATTTTCTATTATTTGATTGAGACATTAGAAATTTTGTACGTTTGATCACACTAAAAGTTTTTATGCTAAAATTAACAAAACTCAAATAAACAAATAGACCATGGTGGTAATAATAGTAACGATGATGGCCGATGTGGGAGGTAAATGGTGGTGGCTAGGGCCTTCTAGACAAGTTAAATTGAGCATATTTAAGTATTTGAAAGTTCAAAATTGGTTTATTTAACTTTATTCAAACACGAGTTGAGCTTGAGCACTTCACCAAGTCAAAGAACATTTTTAGCTTGGTTCATTTTTTTTTTTTTTGTCTAATAAGTTCAAACTTGTTCATAAGCTACTTAATTAACTTATTTTATTCTTATATATAGTATACACCAAGACTAAATTTTTTTACCAATTCACAAATCTATACTAATAATTAATAATTAAATAATTGTTTCAATTATATTATTAGAATTAATTAGATATATGATTTTTTTTATTATGAACTCATAAAAATTATATTATCAACGTTATATTATTAATAATTATATATAGTATCTATAAGTTATATATCGTTTTTACTATGAATGAACTATTTATATTGTCAATAAATTACAAATAATGATTTGATACACACACATAATATTACATGCATTCAATTTGAGCCTCATCATATTTACAAGTTTATTTACAAGCTCATTATTTTGTTGGAGTTCGGCTTGTTTAAAAGTTAAGCCTAATTTGGGCTTGGGCTGATTCATTCATAAGCTGAGCTCGGTTGCTCAGGTCATTTATAAACGACTTAATTCTTTTGTAGTCTATAGGTGACATGGGGTGAAATAGAACAAGAATTTCTTCTCGGGGAAGAGGGAGGTGGTGTGGGGTGGTGGTGCTGAGGGGAGAGGCAATTGATGCCATCAATATAGTAACACCACTTAAGTTTAGGTACTTGTTAACAAAAAAGTCTGTACTTTTTTAAGAGGGGCCTCAAGTATGGTCTAGTTAGTTTTTTTTTTTTTTTTTTTTTTGGCCTCTTTGGACCAATTTAATTCTTGAGAGGGAGGTAGTTACAAGTTTTGGAAGTATAAACTTCAAATTTATCTACATACCCTATTACAAAAAATCTAACCATATATACTACTAAAAAAATTGGGGGCCAATGGGGTTATGGGGTAGTATTCAAGTATATCCGTCCTTGCATTGTGTAGCTAGTGGTGACAATGTGGTGGAGAAGGAAGGGAAGGAAGATGGCGGCTTAGAGAAGAGGGAAGGGAGGTGGTGGTGATGGTATGAATGAGGAGGGAAGGGTGGGAAGAAAATGATGTTGCTGGCTGCTGAGAGGATGGGGAGGTGGCGATGCTATAGTGGAAGGGGAACGTGTTAAATTAACGATTATCCCAAAAACGTAAGCTATTGAAATATGGTAAATTTAATTATTTAACCACACAATATTAACACTTTCTCTCACGTTTGGGCCCAAATTCCTCTTAATAGGTGAAGTCCAGCATGTGGGATTTTAAATGAGAGGTAGAGTGGAGGAGATAAAGATTGAACTTAAGATCTCATGCTTTAATACCATGTTAAATTACCGATTGTTCCAAAAGTTTAAGTTATTGGGATATGATAAATTTAATTATTTAACTACACAATTCTAGCATGCTATAGTAGAAGGGCACATGAATTTTTTGGAAACTTTTTTAGGCTTTTAAATGAATAAAATATTTTCTATAATTTCAATGTAAATTTCCTTTGAGCATGAAAATGTTTGCAGTTGATTAACAATTTTTTATTGCACCAAGCATTGAAAAGATGGGATTATATTTCTCATCTACAGTTGTGTTAGAACTTAGAACCAATGAAGTGTTAATAATTGTTGGTCTAGTAGTTCTTATTGTTGCATGAGATTCATAAGATATCAGGTTCAAAATTTCTAGCTCTCATCTCGCGTCCATCCATGTAGGATTACTCTTGTAATTATCTAGTGTATGAGGAATGGGGGAATTACACATGCTTAAAAAGAAAAGATCTAGACGCCTTCACAAGGAAGGAACAAAAGGAAATGTTAATTGTATTTTGGAAATAAAAAATTACTCTTAGTATTTAAAATCGTTTTATTTTCAAGAGTAACAAACAAATACCTAAAGTGTGTAAAATTATCAAATTTGGTAAGTTTTGTCACGTTTTCCATTTTGGCTCATAAGGTTTCAAAAGTTTATAAAATGATTGCCCTTTTTTTTCCCCTTTTTATACTCTTGAGCTTTTTTTTTTCAATATTTTCACCAATCAACCTTGGAATGTAGAGTTATTTAGTAAATTCAAGTTTAGAAAGTAAACAATGTTATCTCTTTGAATACTTCACGTTAGTTGCATGTGACAATACAGTAGTGAACTATCCTGGTGGCCATTTAGTTTTTTTTTTTTTTATTATTATAAATAATTCAATAATTGAGGAAGAGGGAATTTAAACCCTGAATGTTCCACTTAGGAACAATAAGAATTGTCAATCGATAGAGCTACAAGGTTCATGATAGCCCCTTATTTTTAATCCACATGTACTGTTAACATGTAATATTTAAGTTACATAGACTTTAAAATATATATATATATATATATATATAAATGTGCCTAATCTCATGACATATTATTATATATCCGGCTAGTGTACATAACAAATTAGATCATTTTATAAATTTGAAGGATTGGATTGCCATTTTGAAACTCCAAGAACCAAAGTAAAAAATTGGACAAGTTTAAGAACCAAAAATGCTATTTGTATAAGTGGGGCTATTTCATAGAGAAATTTATTTACAAATCTAAGATATGTGTGATACCACATCATTTAAAATCTTCACATTTATATTCTTACACGTGCAAATAGGCTACTTTTTTATTTTGTAGGAAAAATGAAAAACAAATATTTGGATAAGAATCTTACTAATGATTTCTTTTATATCTTACCCTTTCTTCCATCTTCACTCATCGCTCATCAGACAGCAATGAAGAAAAATCAACGTGTGCCAAAAAAGAAGACTCAAAGGGACTATTTACATGATGATTTTATTGCCAAAAAAGAACTATGGATTGACTTCATGGCAGATACTGGTGACGGTGGGAACTCAACTTATACTGTGGCACGGCTACTTGCTCAACCCGAAATTAAAATCGATTCATCCCAGAAAGAAAAATACAAAATCGATTTGGATACCTTAAAACGTGGAGACTTACTCCTTATTGGCGGGGATCTTGCGTAAGTTGACAACCCCTTTTTATGATTATAATATGACAATTTAACACATTTTAACTAGTTTCGAGCTTACTTTCGTATATAAATATATATATATATATATATATATATATATAAATAAAGGTTTCGGTTTTACTTTAAGACTTACTACTCATTGGGAGTGAGTGAAAATTGATAATTTTATTCATAATAAAAATTCTTATTAACAATTCTACACCTTATTGTCGACAAGTCATGGGTTTCAGTTAGCTCAACTAGTAAAGTTTTTTATCGACAAATAAAAAATTTGTAGTTTGATCCCTGCCTACTCCAAAAAATCAATTGGTATTTTGGTTTGATGATAAAGGCAATCATTAAGAGTGTTTGTTTATTTAGACCCCTTAAAAACAAATTATTTAACTTAATGAATTAGCCAAGTAGTTACTTAGGTTAATTATGAGATCTAGGTTAAATAAAAATATATCATATCATGTAGTGAGAAAAACTAAGTAAGATAACGATATGATTACCTAGAAAAACTAATAAAACCAACAGTTTCAAGGTAAAAACCTGGGGAGGATTTGACCTAGCTATCTTCAAGGTAAACAAATCCACTAAAAAGAATTGAAGTTTACAAAAGATTTAACTCCTAAACCTAATGCTACCTCCAGTAGAACTTACTGATATGACCACGGGCAACTCCGACTCCATGGACTCTTCTCTCTTGGATTTGCAGAACACAAGCTCCCACACTTATGACTTTGAAATCCCACTCAAAGGTTTCAGATCACCAGTCATTGTTGATCTTGTAGCAACAACTTGATTCCACCAGTTCTTGATTGTAGATCTCTTGATCCGACAGATGCTTGTTGAGTTAGAAGGTACAAAATCTCTTAGATTTCACAGGAGTAACTCACAAGACTTTCAAGAACCTTTAAAAAGTAGTTAGGGTTAACGTTTTATACCAAGAAGTGTTCCACTTAAAACCCTAAACGTTTTTGGTAGTGTTTAGACTGAAGTAGAATTCTGTAGGAAAATCTTGACTGCGATTTTCAATTGGTTGAAGCTTAATTTCAGTCAGTCGAACCTCACTAAAATTAACTTCTCTTTTCTACAGCTTGTAAGTTCTTGAATCCTAATTTATACTATCATGAGTAATGTCTAATATATGATCTAGACATGTTTATACCTCGGTTTGCCAACATACATAAAAATAGAAATCTAAATATTTAATCCTTAAGATTTAGAATCAAACAATCTCCCCCTTTGGCAATTTGTGACATAACTTACATACAAATGAATTGCTCAACTTCAAGAACTAACCAAAGTACAAAAATTCAAAATAATTCTCTCATCATCTACTATTTACCAGTTGCTAAAGTAGTCAGCACTTGTTGAAAAATCAACCTGTAAATTCCTGAAACACTAAAACAAACCATAAACACATATGTGAAAAATACAGTATAAACAATGAAAATACTTGATTTCACTAAACTAAACCAAAAGAAACAGATATCCAATGGAAGTCATCAATATCATCAATATATCAACAATACATATAAGGTTTTGTGAAACAAGTCATAAACAAATTAAAAAACTAAAAATAAACATCAAATACCATCATATCTCCCCCTAAGTACAAAAATCTACTCTCCTACTCTCTCCCCCTAAGTACAAAAGTCTACACCATTCTACTTCCCCTTTTTGTTACGTATTTTCATGGCAACACTCAACTATGCGAAGGTGGAGGAGGTGGGAAAGCACTCCTATACTCATCAAAATCTTTCCTCAAGGTAGCAACCTCTGTAAGAAGCTTATCAAGAAGCTGCCCATGAGCCACTTATGTAGTCATGAACATCTCCATTATAGATCTAAGTGAGAGACATGAAGGAATAGAAGGATCAATATTCTAAGCACCATCAGAATCAAGATCTACCTCATCAACACCATTATCGCCACTACAGCCGTAGGATCAAAATTCCTCTCCTCAGGTGGTGGTGAGGGATTAATAGCAAGAGTCTCAACTCATGGTCTCTTGGATGAACCAACACTTGGCTCAACCATTTTTATTTGTGCACTCTGTTGTCTAGGAAAAGAAGCTCCTATGGGTGCGGTGAGGTGTACAGGATCAAAGGCAGGAAAATCCTCAAGCTGAAGATATTCTAAGATCCTATGAATGAAAATAGGGAGGTAGAGAGCATGTTTCTTAGATTTGCTCCTATGTGCTTCTACGATGGTTTGAATGAAGAGAGAGGGAAAACAAATAGAACCATCGGTACTAAGAGCATAAACAAAAACACATCTATCTATAGGAATAGTGTGTACATGAAAGATAGGGAAAATATTATGAACAGCAATCCTAAAAAACATGTAATGAAACTTAGTTAACTCACTTGAGTGAATTTTGGGTTCCATACCCTATGTGACAGGTTTGCCACAAAAAAGAGACATCACATCATCAATCGGGGGGAGAAGGATTGTATGGATAGGTAGGGACGAACAAGAGGTACACAAAGAGCCTTAAATACTATTTTCTTAGTTATCCTAAACTTCTCACCTCGAATCCAAGTAGAAAAAATATGACTAACTGAATAATCAGACTCAATAGAGAGATTCACATAGAATTCTCTAAGCAGAAGAGCTAGAGGGGGAACAAGGTTCTAACACAGAGGTAACCAACTCCTAGACTCTAGATTCCCACGAACAGGAGATTCTAACTCATCTAAATGAATTTCCCTTTCACCCTAGATGGACCTAAACTTAATTAGCTTTTCATACTTATCAAAAGAGGCTTAAGTTTGGAACCTAGTCAGTTCATACTAGACAGTCTAAGATTAAGAACTAGAGACACGGTTTGCTTTTGTCTTAATATTTCTAGATTTCTTAAGAGCCATAGGAACTAAGGAATGAGAAAAAAAAAACAAAATAAAAAATAAAACGAAACACAAAACCAAGGGCGGACTACATTAGAGGAATAAAAATAGTATATGCTATTTTCAAAATCTATATGATGCATGAAGCATAGATACACATGATGCATGAACTAATGCATTTAAGTGTTCAATTTTCTCACAATTTTGAAAAATTGACCCAAAAACTCAAGTTTTATGAAAAATCCCCAATTTTTTATGAACAAAAACCCTAATTTTTCAAAAACACACAAACTAACAAATTGATTATCACAACAAGTGCAAAATAGGTTATAAACAATCAATCTATTAACAACAATGATCAATTTTAGTCAATTATATACAATTGAACAAAATCCCCAATTTTCTCCTAATTTCTAAATTTCCATTGGTTATGTTGAATTAAAAATACTCAAAACATCAAAAACCCCAAAAATCTTTAAGTCTGAAAATATTGAGAAATTTTATGCAAAATGCATGAAATGCGAGTAAATGAATGAAAAGAAAAGGGTAAAAGAGTCATTCTAGGTGTGTAGATGAAAACCTTTGAAGCTTTGACTCAAGAAAGACCCAACAAGAAAAAAAAAAAGAATTTGAGTGAAGAGGAATCGAGAGTTGAGAGGAAGAAGACAAAGTTTCAAAAAACACTAATCTGATTCCTTTTTAAATTTTGAAAAACACGAAATTCGATGGTTAAGAGGAATTAAGCAGCGATCGAAAAATTTTTAAAAGTAGATTTCAACTGATCAAAAGGAATCGAATAGGAATCGAAAAAGGCAATGAGTTTTGGCCTAAAAACTGCTCATTTTCGATCGGTCAAGAGACAACTTCGATCAATCAAAAAAGCTGAAAATTAGAATATTTAAAAAAAAAAAACTTGAATTTTTTTTGCAAAAACACAATTCAAAACCAATTTTAATGATATAAAATGCATATGAATGATTCTAAAAATTTTCAAACACATCTTCTTCAAACAATAAAATTTTCCTCATCAAAAATTTAACTTTTCCTCATCAAACATTTCAACCCAAACCCTAAAAAGAGTATTAAACATCACACATTGTATAATTTCGGATGGCCACATTAGTTAAAACAAAATCATATGTACAAAGTTTAACAGAGATTTGCATGTAGTGTGTACAACTAGTAAGCGTATAAGATACATGAAAGGTGATATGTACATAGTAATTAAACAAATTTTCTACATCATCAATCATATTGGTTTGAAAGTGACCATCACTTAAAGAGTTACATCATATAACTCTCACATCTCCTAAAAAACACGCTTGCAATCATGTAAAAACATTTTTTTTTCTTTTTGCTTTTTGCCTTTTCTTTGTTTTCTTTTGAAATTTTCATTTGAGCACAATCAAAGATATCATGCATGGGCATATAGGAGATAGAAAAGAAAATACCCTTGTTACATTTTTTTATTCTTTTTCAACACCTTGTTTAATCTTGCTGTGCAAGTGCTACACCTTAGCGAGCACAGCTTTTATAATTTGCACATAGTTGTTCATGATTGGCAAGTAATAGTGGTGAGATAGTTATTTATGCGTTTCTTCTAGGAATTTATAGTCCTTACAATCAAAAGAATGTGACATTAAAATAAAAATCATTTGTTTAAAGACTATAAAAAAAACTCACACAATTAAGCACTATATAGCACAAATTAGCAAAGTGCAAAAAATAACTCATCAAAGCAAAACAAGGTACACAGTCATGAAATGTAAATTTCATAGGCCAACCTCAATTACACATTTGGTGTGTAATACCAAAAAAAAAAAATCTTTTTATATTTTGTATTTTTTTTATTAAAAAAAAAAAACTTAAAAACATCCTAATCAACCCTAGAATGAAATGCAAAAAAAAAAAAAAAAAAAAAAAAAAAAAAAAAAAAAAAAAAAAAATTAAAAAAAAAATCCTAAGCAAAAACATTTTGATCCAAAGGATAGAGAGATTAAGCATGAGGACCATGAGGTTTAAGAAAACCTAGGGGCATGTGATAACTATTTTTGGAATATAGTCAAGAACAACTATTTTTCTTTCCACAAGATCTCTAATAAATTGATATCTAATCTCTATGTGTTTAGTCCTAGAGTGTTGAACCGGATTCTTAGGGATATCAATAGCACTAGAGTTATCACAATACACGATAATAGTATCCTGTGATATGCTATAATCACCTAACAACTTTTTCATCCACAAAAGCTATGAGCAACAGCTGCCTGCAGCAATATATTCAACTTTTGTAGTAGACAAAGAGACTGAATTTTTTTTCTTACTTATCCAAGCAACTAAATTTGTTCCAACATAAAAACACCCTCAAGTAGTGTATTTTCTATCATCGACATTCCCAGCCCAATCAGCATCAAAATATCCAGCAAGGGATACATTCGACTTTTTGCTATAGAACAAACCAAAATCACTAGTTCCATTCACGTATTTGATTTTTTTTTAACTGCAGTTAAATGTGACATTTTAGGATTAGCTTGAAATCTAGCACACACACCAACACTAATAGATATATTAGGAAAACTAGCAGTAAGATATAACAAACAACCAATCATTGTTCTATATAAAGTAATGTCAACAGATTGACTTGATGGATCAATTCTCAATTTTGTGCTGGTGGCCATTGGTGTTCTAGCTTGGGCTGCATTTTCCAGTCCAAATCTCTTTACAAGATTTTTGGCATATTTTGCATGGTTGATGTAGATTCCTTTGTCAATTTACTTCACTCGCAGTCCTAAGAAGTAGGTAAGTTTGCCTACCATGCTCATCTCAAACATTGTCTTCATTTCATCAACAAAAGACATGGCAAGATTACCATCAGTGGAGCCAAAAACAATGTCATCCACAGACTCGTGCTAAAACAAAATGTTTCTTATCCTTCCAAATAAAAAGAGTACTATCTACATTTCCTCTTTTAAATTGATTCTCCAGAAGATAAGAAGTTAGTTTGTAATACCAAGCTCGAGGGGCTTGTTTGAGACCATACAGTGCACTTTTCAGTTTGTAGACATCATTAGGTTTATATGGATCTACAAATCTTAGGCTGCTCCACATACACTTCTTCTTACAACATCCCATTCAAAAATGCACTCCACATCTATTTGATACAATTTGAAGTTTAAGTGACAAGCAATGGCCAATAGAATTCGAATGGATTCAAGTCTAGCTACAAGTGCAAAAGTTTCATCAAAATATACTCCTTCTACTTGAGTATACCCCTATGCTACAAGTCTTGATTTATTCCTTATAATTATGCCATGTTTATCAGACTTGTTCTTAAAAATCCATTTAGTGCCAATTACATTAACTCCTTGTGGTCTAGGAACCAGTTCCCACATATCATTTCGAAAGAATTGATGAAGTTCTTCATTTATGAAGTTTATCCAATCGGTATCTTCAAGCTTCATCTACCTTCTTGGGTTCTATTTGAGACAAATAGCAAGAATGAGTGATCACATTTAGTGCTTTTGATCTGAGTTGCATATTGTCATTTAAGCTTCCCAAGATGTTGGTAATAGGATGATTCAGCTTAACCCTTGTTGATGGTCCTTTTACCAAAGATGTTGATATGCTGGTCTACCTAGTAGGAGTACTTCCCTCACCTTGTTCTTGTATCCTTTCTTGAACAGGTGTTGTAGGTTCTAACATAGCATCATTTAGAATTTGTAATTCTTGGTCATTAGGCCTGTTAACATACTCCTTGGGTAGAGTGTCTTCACTATTAGTGTGACAATTTTGGGTTTCTTGAAACACTTCAGAATGATCTTCAGTACTCTGTTAATCATTTATTGCCACATTTGCTAATTCCATCACTGTTTTGGTTCTAAGATTGTATACTTTATAGGCTCTGCTTGATGTAGAGTATCCAAGAAAGACCCCTTTATCACTTTTAGGATCAAACTTTTCAAGATTCTCATGATCTCAAAGAATGTAGCATTCACTGCCAAATATTCTAAAGTATTTCACAACAGGCTTTTTCCCTTTCTAGAGTTCATATGGAGTTTTCTTGGTATCGGGTCGAAAGTAAACTCTATTCAGTATGTGACATGTAATGTTCATAGCTTCTCCCTAAAATGACTTGGCCATACTTTTGTTGTTCAACATAACCCTAGCCATTTCTTGGATCAGTCTATTCTTCCTTTCCAGAACTCCATTTTGCTAAGGTGTCTTAGGTGTAGAAAATTCGTGTTTAGTTCCTTGATCATTGCGAAATGATCCAAGCTTACAGTTTTCAGACTCCTTTCCATGATCACTTCTAATACGAGCAACAACCGCATTCTTCTCAATTTGAAGTTTCTTGCATAGATGTATCATCTTTTCAAGTGCTTCAGATTTATCTCTCAAAAGAATTACCCAAGTGTATCATGTGAAGTCATCTACAACAACTAGAATGTACTTCATTCCTCCTAAACTTTGAACTCTGGCTGGGCCCATTAGATCAATGTGTAGTAACTCTAATGATCTGGATGTCTGAACCTCACTTATGGATGGATGTTGAGATTTCACTTGTTTACCAATTTGACATGGTCCACAGATATTTTTCTCTATCTTCTCAAATTTTGGTAAGCCTACAACAGCTTCATACTTTGAGATCTTTTCAATTTATTTGTGACTAGCATGTCCCAACCGTTGATGTCACAAGTCCACTTGATTAATCTTCACACTATAGTACTTGTGACTGATACTTGGTGTTATACCATAGCAGTTATCAGCGATTCTTATTCCAACACAAATGCAATCACCTCCATCATTGAGTATCTCACATTCATACTTGGTAAATATCACATTCAGTCCATTATCACAAATTTGACTGATACCTAGTAGATTAGCCTTCAATCCATCTATATACCACACATCTTCAAAGACCGGTAGTCCTGGGATGTCTGCTATGCCAATACCTCGGATGACTGATTTGCTTCCATCTCCAAATGTGACAGGTCCTATCTTTCCTTCAAAAAGGGTCATGAACAATGCTTTTGTACCTATCATATGCTTAGAACAACCACTATCCAATACCACAAACAAGCATCACGTACTTTTAAAGCAGTTAAAGCAATAAGTATAACAAACATAATTATTACAACGTGTAGTTATACCAAAGTACTTAAGAATAGGATTAGCACATTTCAGCAGCCACATAGTCCAAGATGAAAAAGATTCAATTTTCAATTTAATTAAATGTAGAGGAAAGACAAGAGAATCCATGACAGCAGGGGTCAAGGATCAACTCAAGGTAAAACTACCTAAACAAGAGCTAACCCACTCTGATACCACTTGTTTATTTGTTTAGACCCCCCTTAAAAACAGATTATTTAACCTAATGAATTAGCTAAATAGTTACTTAGGAAATTATGAGATCTAGGTTAAACAGAAGTATATCATATCGTGCAGTGCAGAAAACTAAATAAGACAATGATATGATTACCTAGGAAACCTAATGAAACCAACAATTTCAAGGTAAAAACTTGGGGAGAATTTGACCTAGCTATCCTCAAGGTAAACAAATCCACTAGAAAGAATTGAAGTTTACAAAAGATTTAACTCCTAAACCTAATGCTACCTCCAGTAGAACTTACTCACATGACCATATGCACCTCCAACTCCACGAACTCTTCTCTCTTGAATTTGCAGAACACAAGCTCTCACGCTTATGACTTTGAGATCCCACTCAAAGGTTTCAAATCACCAATCATTGTTGATCTTGTAGCAGCAACTTGATTCCACTAGTTCTTGATTGTAGATCTCTTGATCCGATAGATTGTTGTTGAATTAGAAGGTACAGAACCTCTCAGATCTCACAGAAGTAACTCACAAGACTTCCAAGAACCTTTAAAACATAGTTAGGGTTAACCTTTTATACCAAGAAGTGTTACATTTAAAACCCTAAACGTTTTTGGTAGTGTTTGGATTGAAATAGAATTCTGTAGAAAAATCCTAACTGCGATTTTCAATTGGTCGATGCTTAATTTTGATCGGCTGAACCTCACTGAAATTAACTTCTTTTTTCTGCAACTTGTAAGTTCTTGAATCCTGATTTGTACTATCATGAGCAATGTCTAATACATGATCTAGACATGTTTTGACCTCAGTTTGCCAACATACATAAAAATAGAAATCTAAATATTTAATCCTAAACATTTAGAACCTAACAAGGAACGAATGCCATGAGTTAAAACTATCTCTAAAAAAATAAAAATTATTGTCGACTAGTCTGACATTGTCTTTTAGTAGTTGGCCTTTTGTTGATGGTCAAGCTAGGTGAAAAACCTTTGTCTACTGATGCTCTAAAATAAGTTTCCACCAATTGGGCACTGATTAACTTCTCAAATCCCCTTATTGGTAAGAGCGACTGCCTCTGCTACTACCCTTCACCCCTGTGCAAACTTAAAGATGTATCAAAGCTTTTTTTTAACTTGGTTTTTGGATCTTTCATGCATTGCTTGTGCATGATTTTAGTTGAAACCTTAGAACATTTTCCTTTCTTCCAGTTGTGTACGTGGGACAGGTTGTTAAGGGTGTTTTTGATAGGTATTGCCAAACAAAATACCTAAGGCACTACAAATGGTGCCATTATTTGTTGAGGTTTTATTTGGGCTTCTATTTGTCCTAGTTTTTTTGTTCAGTGGTAAAGCATTTGCTATAAAATTCTCCTTATATAGCATTACTACTCTATGTATATATACATGCATGTAGGGACGGAGTAAGAAATTTTTGTTTGAGGGGTCAAGACTAAATGATCATAATGATTCAGAATATCTATGTATGAATGCCTAACACACTCATCACTACATTAATGAATTTTCAAACATCAATTTTAAGATTTGTGTCTCCAAATGTCAAACAGAAAAACAAATTTGTTAGTTTTGGCAGGTGTATGAGATTTCAAATAAGATTTGTGGTACCATAAATTGGACTATGAAGCTTTGTGTTGTAATCTTGTACTAGTTGTGTTTGTCATATATACCCAATCCAACTTGTATTTCAGTTCTTTAACTAGAAGTAGTTTTTTTTTTTTTTAAGAAGACTTTGACTAGAAGCTAATATGTAATTTTTAATAAAAATAATGAATAAAGTCTATCAATTGGTTTTTTAAATTAAAGGGAAAAAAATTATAAACCTTAAGATAAATAAATAAAATTTGAAGAAAAATATAATTTAAGAAGGATAATAAAAATTTTGTACCTTTCAAGATTTTAAAACTATTTCCCCTTAGTTTCAAATAAGAAAGCTCTCTATTCAAAAGAAAAGAAAAGAAAGAGGAGCTGCATGAGAATATAGTATGTGAGAGACTTAGAGCATGGGATGCGAGAGTAGTCAAATTGAATAGAATTGATTGAGAGACCGTGAGAAAACTTGATTGGACATTGAATTGGACGGCTAGTAAGCAGAATATGAAAAATGAAAATTGAATAAAAGGAAGCTAGCTAGCAGTAAAAGTTTCTCAATAAAAGTTTGGCCTTTGTTTATGAATAAAAATTTTCAATTTATATCTATGTATATATACACACACGTGCAAGTTAGATTTGAGCTGAAGAATAAAATAAGTTATCTAACAATACATTTACATGAGAAAGCTTTTAAGTGACAAAGATGCTAACTTTGACATGACATATGATAAAGAAGAAGAAATTTCTTTTGAATAGAGAGCTTTCTTATTTGAAACTAAGGGGAAATAAGAAAGAGGAGCTGAATGAGAATATAGTGTCAGTTCGTTTAGACCCTTTAAACCCAACAGATTAACCTAGTGAATTAGCCAAGTGATTAACTTAGGTAATTTAATTAAATCTAGGTTAACACAAATAAGTAAAAACAACAAAGCAGCGGAAAAATAAATAACACAAAGATATGATGACCCAGGAAACCACACCGGTAAAAACCTGGGGAGGATTTAACCTAGCTATCCTCAAGGTAAACTGAATCCACTATGAAAGAATCGAAGTTTACACAACAAGACTTAGACCACTAACATCTTATTGCTACCCAAGTGTAGGAAACTTACTACCATGACCCCATGATAGCTCTGAGATCCACGGACTCCTTCTTTCTTGAATTCTTCAGCAAATCCACAAGCGCATCTGCTTGTATATCTTTGTGCTCTTTTGATTCTGCAACTGTATTGATTTACATAACTCTTGACATGAATCTCAAGTTTGTAAACCCTAAGTGTATGTGAAGGTAAACGCCTCTAGATCTCACAATGAGATTCACAAACACAGCATTCAGAACCTAAAAAACGTGGCTAGGGTTTTCCCTTATATACTTAGGGCAAAACATAAAACCCTATACATTAAATGGACTTGGGCTGAGTTGGAATTTTCTGCAGAAAAACGATCTGCCCGATTTTCGATCGATCGAGACTAATTTTCAATCGATCGAGTCTAACAGAAAGTTAATAGTAATTCTGCATAAAAACTCAATTCCAACTTTACATTAAATCCCATACTTTGAGCAAGTCTAACACACGACTAAACATTGTTTTGATCATGGTTTGCCAACATACAAATTGAAGTTCTAAATACATTAGATCCTAATCCTTAGAACCTAACAAACTCCCCCTTTGGCAATCCGTGACAAAATACAGACTTAACAAAAAACTCAAAGTTACAAATTGAAATAGCCCATTACAATAAAAAGCCACTTAACTATTTAACCTAGACTACTATCTAACAGTTGCAAAGTAGACAGCAGCTCGACTGAAAGCAACCTGTATATTCCTGTAACACTTAACAAACACATAAACGCATGTGTGGAAGAAAGAAACAAGGAATATATAAAAAACCTCTTGATTTCACATAACACAAAATAAAGACATATATCATGAATAACATCATAAATATAAATCAATAAGCAATAAAGTATAGTGAAATAAGAAACATATACATAAAAATGTATCTCAACAAAAATATCTCCTAAACAAGAGCTAAAAATGAGAATACACAGTGAAGCACCTAGATACAATCTAATAACTCCACAAGCTCCGCAGTATCACTACCAAGTAAACAAAACTCCCCCTAAAATGTAAATCACTACAACAAAATCTCCTAGATACAAATGAACTATGCACTCCCCCTTTTTGTGACGAATTGCCAAAGGGCACTTACTCATCATCAAAAGGAGGCGGAGTAGAATGACGAGAGCTCGCCAAATCCTCTCGTAACGCACGTAGCTCATCAAGGATGTCCACCAAAAGCTGACCATGAGCCGCCTGAACGGTCACGACAGTATCAAGCGTACGACGAAGGTCAGAAACCTCATCAAACGGTGGAGGAACATCAGCAGCAGCAGCAGCAACAGCAGGATCAGAAGACGTCCCAGCTGCATGAGTATCTGTAGAAGAAGAAGGGGGTGGAGTGACACCAGAAGGCTCTACCCTAGGACGCTTAGAGCTAGCTCGAAGTTGAGCAGCCCTTTGCCTCAAAAAGGTAGCACCAATAGGAGCAATGACATGCACAGGCTCAGAAGTAGGATACTCACCAAAACCAAGAAAAAGGAGAATCCGATGAATAAAAACGGGAAAAAACAAAGCATGAGCCGTAGACCTAGACCGATGAACCTCGTTTAAAGAACGAAGGAACAAATGCGGAAAACTGATAGGCGCATCAGTGACAAGAGCATACAAAAACACACATCGCTTAAGAGGGATGGTGTGGACATGCGAAATCGGCCACAAAGAATGACACGTTATCCTAAAGAAAAGATAGTAAAGCTCGGAAAGCTCAGCCGAAGTGATCCGAGGATCAGAACCCCACTGGATAGAAGACCCAGTGATGTATGACAAAACGTCATCAAGAGGTGGAGACTCCTCATAAGGAAAAACGGGATGGTCCACAATGGGCACCCCAAGAGCATCAGACACTACCGAAGGGGTAATGCGATACTCCACACCACGTAATCACACCTTTACCAAGGTGTCGTTATCGTAGACATGGATAGAGAGGTTCGAATAGAACTCTCTAATCAAGGTGGCAGGAGGAGGAGAATGCTCATACTCGAGCAAAGGTAACCAACCCCGACGCTCAAAGTTACGTCACACCTCAGGATCTAACTCATCTAATAAGACCCTACGCTCAGCCCAGATATGACGCCTAAGGTTCAGAGTCTCATAGGTGACTTGGTTTGACTCACTAGGGAACCGCTCGGTGTCAAAAGAAGGAGAAGGATCAGAAGTCCTATGGGCTCTAGTTTTCCTAGGCATAGTGCTAAGGAAAAGAGATAGACACAAAAAAGAGCAAAAAAAACAAATACCAAAGGCAGACTGCAAGTTAGCACAGCATAAAATATAGAAAATATCAAATCTATATGATGCATGAGCATGAACACCAAATGATGCATGTACTAATGCAGTGACAAGTTCAATTGTGATCCAAATTAACAAAATTGGCTTGAGCAATTAATTTTTATCAAAAATACCCAATTTGAAAACCCTAAATTTTCAAAACACAACAAATTGATAAATTGATCAACACATTAGTTAATTAACACAATATAATGATCAAATTAGACAATCTAACAAGCCAATGTCATCAATTTCAATCAAATTGAACAAAACCCCCAATTTTCTCAAATTCAAGCCCTAGAATTTCAAATTTTCCTCAAAACACTAAAATAATCAAATTAAACCACATATAGAGCTTAGGTAAGGTGTCCCCACAAAAACTCATGAAAAATTTGAGAAAAAAACACTCAAAAACATTCCCAAAAAGACAAAAATCCTAAATGTCGAAAATACCCAAAAATGCATGAAAATAATGCATAAAATATGAAAATAAATTCAAAGGAGGGGCAAAAAGGACTTACCGGCCTTGGGAGAGAGAGATTAGGCAAAAAGTTTGGAAGAAAACGACAAATCCACCCAAAAATAGCTTGACCGGTTGGTAGGGAGACCAAAAGTTTGAAAAAGTTTTTGAAAAGTTAAAGAGATCACGTGAAAAATGACATTTTTAAAACAGTCGTCCCGATTTTCGATTGATCGAAAATTACATTCGATCGATCGAAAATACCGTCGATTGATCCAAATTCAGCTTGGATCGATCGAGCCAACCAGAGAGTTTTCTGAGTATTTTGAAAACATTTTCGATCGGTCGAAAATCAGTTTCGATCGATCGAAATTCTGGAAAAATCACAATTTTGAAAAAACAAACATTTTAGATCAAAAACTCCTCAAAGCATTAGATTTTGTAAATAAAATGCATGAGTATGAGATGAGATGTTTTCCAAAAACACATGTATTCAACCCAGATTTCTCAAAGCAGAAAATTTCTTTCAATATACCCCCAAAAAAAACAAGCAAACATGTTCTGCATCAATTTCCCAAAATTCTCAAACTTGGTTGGTCAGACAAAAAACAAAAATACACAATAACATGTACACAATTTAGCAAAGAATAACTTGTGTAGTGTGTGCAACTAGCATAAGCTTGAGAAACATGTGAGGTGATATACACATAGAGATCAACCACAATTTCTACAAAATCCATCACATGAATTTGAAAGAGACTATTACTTAAAGAGTTACATCCTATAACTCCCACATCTCCTAGAATAAAAGCTTGCAATCATGTAAGTTTCTTGATTTGCCTCATAATTAATATTCAAATTAAATGATTAGAAACTCAATAAAAGCCGGGATAATGTACACACCAATTTTATTTGAATTTGTGAGATTATTATAGCCCAATAATGTACACACCAATTTTAATAGAGGCTACACCTTATTTTCTTTTTGTGCATGTGCTACACTTTCTCGAGCACAAAATCTTACGATATGCACTAAGGTGTTCATGATTGGCTAATAAACAGTGGTGAGATGGTTATTTATGCCTTTCTCAATAAGTTCAAGTCCAACAATCAAAGACATAAGACTTCAAGATCAAGATCATGTGATCAACAAATATAACATCTTCCCACACAACATGCACATCAAAACTTTAGCTAGGAAAGTGCAATAAATAAGTGCATCAAAGCTAAACAAGGTACATTCACATGATATGCAATATTTGATAGACCAACCTTGTCTTCAAATTTAAGAAAAATAGCAAAACACAATTTGCAAAAAAAAAATTTTTTTTTTTTTAAATTAAAAGAAACAAACATCCTAGAATGAAATGCATGAATGTAATGCAATGCAAATCCTAGAAACAAAGGTCACAAAAGATTGAGCAATGAAGCACAAGGACCATGAAGTCAAGAATGACTAGGGACAAAGAATCACACCAATGACTTGACGAAGAATTTCAAACTTTCCTCTATCAAGTGGTTTGGTGAAAATATCAGCATTCTGACGTTCAGTGGGAATATACTCTAGAGCAACAATTTTCCGTTCAACAAGATCCCTAATGAAGTGATATCTAATCTCAATGTGTTTGGTCTTAGAGTGTTGAACAGGATTCTTAGAGATATCTATGGCACTAGAGCTATCACAATAAATAACCATGGTGTCCTATGATATTCCATAATCACTCAAAAGTTTCTTCATCCAGAGAAGCTGAGAACAACAACTTCCAGCAGCAATATATTCTGCCTCAGCAGTAGATAAAGAAACAGAATTTTGCTTCTTACTCATCCAAGCAACCAAATTAGCACCAACATAAAAACTACCACCAGTTGTACTTTTTCTATCATCAGCATTACCAGCCCAATCAGAATCAGAAAAACCAGCAAGAGAAAGATTTGACTTTTTACTGTAAAATAGACCATAATCACAAGTTTCAGCAACATATTTTATGATCCTCTTAACAGCATTTAAGTGAGAGACCTTAGGATTAGATAGAAATCTAGAACAAACACCCACACTAAACGCAATATCAAGTCTGCTAGCAGTTAAGTACAAAAGACAACCAATCATGCTTCTATATAGGGTAACATCAACAGACTCACCTGATGGATCATTTGTTAGTTTTGCATTAGCAGCCATTGGTGTCCTAGCATGTGCAGCCTTGTCAAGACCAAATCGCTTGACCAAATTTTGTGCATATTTAGCTTGGTTGATGTAGATTCCATCATCCGTTTGCTTTACCTGCAATCCCAAGAAATAAGTTAGTTCCCCAACCATACTCATCTCAAACATGGCCTTCATTTCATCTGCAAAAGATTGAGCAAGAGAATCATTAGTAGCACCAAAAACAATATCATCAACATAAATTTGAGCAACTACAAAATGATTCTTATCCTTTCGTATAAATAGAGTGGTGTCAACAAAACCTCTCTTGAAGCCATGATCCGTGAGATATGCAGTTAATCTATCATACCAAGCCCGTGGAGCTTGTTTCAATCCATAGAGAGCTCTCTTCAACTTGTAGACATCATTCGGCCTGTGAGGATCAATAAAACCTTTCGGTTGTTCAACATATACCTCTTCTTGTAACATGCCATTTAAGAATGCACTCTTGACATCCATTTGATACAACCTGAAGTTCATGTGACATGCTATAGCCAAAAGAATTCGAATGGATTCCAATCTTGCTACAGGTGCAAAAGTCTCATCAAAATCAATTCCTTCTACTTGTGTGTATCCTTGAGCAACAAGCCTAGATTTATTTCTGATAACAGTTCCATGTTCATCTGACTTGTTCTTGAAGATCCACTTAGTTCCAATAACATTGACTCCCTCAGGTCTAGGAACTAATTCCCACACATCATTTCGAACAAACTGATGAAGTTCTTCATGCATAGAATTTACCTAATCAGCATCTTGAAGAGCTTCATCCACCCTTTTCGGTTCGAATTGGGATAGGTATCATGAGTAAGTAATCACATTTAATGCTTTGGATCTCAATCTCATGTTATCATTTAAACTTCCCAAAATATTAGTAGCAGGATGATTCAATCTAACTCCTGATGATGGACCTTTGACCAATGAAGTAGTGGTACCTTTCTGATCTGATGGACTTTGAACTTCTCTCTGTTCTTGTGGAACTCCATGAACTGGTGTTGAAGGTTCTGAACTTGATGGCACAGATGCTGTATCATTCAAAACCATTAACTCTTCCTCTGTAGGCTTTCCCACATAGTTTTCAGGTAGAGAATCATCAACTTCCATCATCTTTTCTTGAACTTGAGGTGCATGTTCTGAATGGCCTTCTGAGTTTAATTCATCATTGATCACTACATTTGAGGATTCCATGACTGTTTTAGTTCTCAGATTGTATACTCTGTATGTTCTACTGGTGGAAGAGTATCCCAGAAAATAACCTTTATCACTCTTAGCATCAAACTTTTCCAGGTTCTCTCTATCATGCAGAATGTAACAGTCACTACCAAATATTCTGAAGTATTTGACTACAGGTTTCTTTCCTCTCCAGAGTTCATAGGGAGTTTGCTTGGAATTAGGTCTGAAATATACCCGATTGAGAGTGTGACATGCAGTATAAACAGCTTCTCCCCAAAAAGATTTAGGCATCTTCTTATTATGAAGCATGACACGGGCCATTTCTTGTACAACTCTATTTTTCCTTTCCACAATTCCATTTTGTTGTGGTGTTTTGGGTGAAGAGAATTCCTGACGGGTGCCTTGATTATCGCAAAACGTAGCCAGTTTGGTGTTCTCAAACTCTTTTCCATGATCACTTCTTATTCTGGCTATCACAGTTCCTTTTTCTACTTGCAATTTCTTGCATAGATGAATCATTTTTTCAGGAGCCTCAGCTTTATCTTTCAAAAGTACAACCCATGTGAATCTTTTAAAATCATCCACAACAACTAGAATGTACTTCTTTCCACCTAAACTCTGAACTCTGACAGGACCCATGAAATCAATGTGCAACAACTCCAAAGGTCTCGTAGTTTGAACATCAACTACAGACGGATGTTTAGACTTCACTTGTTTACCCATCTGACATGGTCCACAGATGCATTTTTCAATCTTCTCAAACTTGGGCAACCCAATTACTGCATCACATTTTGAAATCTTCTCTAATTGCTTGAGGCTGGCATGTCCCAACCTTTGATGCCATAAGTCAACTTGATTGATCTTAGCACTGAAGCATTTGTTGCTTATACTTGGGGTGATACCATAACAGTTATCAGCTGTTCTCACACCAACACACATACAATCACCCCCTTCATCAAGTATTTCACATTCTTGTTTGGTGAAGAATACATTAAGTCCGTTGTCACAAATCTGGCTTATGCTGAGTAAGTTTGCCTTCAACCTATCAACATACCACACATCTTCAAAAACTGGTAGTCTTGGAATGTCCACAATACCAATGCCTCTAATCACAGATTTACTTCCGTCTCCAAAGGTAACTGTACCAATCTTTCCTTCGAAGAGTGTCTTGAACAAGGCTTTATTTCCTGTCATGTGCCTGGAACAACCACTATCCAAATACCAAAGACAAGAATCACGTGCCTTTAAGGCGGTTAAAGCAGTATAGCACATGTGATTATTTTCATATGTGATTATAGCAAGACACTCAAGAAAAACTTTAACAAAGATTGTAAAGGACAAGCACACCAAGTAGATAATGTGACAAACTAAAGAGAAGATTTTAGAGAAATCCATAACAACAGGGGTCAAGGATCAGCTAAAAGATCAAAGGATCAAAAACAAAAGCTACCCGCTCTGATACCACTTGTCAGTTCGTTTAGACCCCTTAAACCCAACAGATTAACCTAGTGAATTAGCCAAATGATTAACTTAGGTAATTTAATTAAATCTAGGTTAACATAAATAAGTAAAAACAACAAAGCAACGGAAAAATAAATAACACAAAGATATGATGACCCAGGAAACCACACCGGTAAAAACCTGGGGAGGATTTGACCTAGCTATCCTCAAGGTAAACTGAATCCACTATGAAAGAATCGAAGTTTACACAACAAGACTTAGACCACTAACATCTTATTGTTACCCAAGTGTAGGAAACTTACTACCATGACCCCATGATAGCTCCAAGATCCATGGACTCCTTCTTTCTTGAATTCTTCAGCAAATCCACAAGCGCACCTGCTTGTATATCTTTGTGCTCTTTTGATTTTGCAACTGTATTGATTTACATAACTCTTGACATGAATCTCAAGTTTGTAAACCCTAAGTGTATGTGAAGGTAAACACCTCTAGATCTCACAATGAGATTCACAAACACAGCATTCAGAACCTAAAAAACGTGGCTAGGGTTTTCCCTTATATACTTAGGGCAAAACATAAAACCCTATACATTAAATGGACTTGGGCTGAGTTGGAATTTTCTGCAGAAAAACGATCTGCCCGATTTTCGATCGATCGAGACTAATTTTCGATCGATCGAGTCTAACAGAAAGTTAATAGTAATTCTGCATAAAAACTCGATTCCAACTTTACATTAAATCCCATACTTTGAGCAAGTCTAACACACGACTAAATATTGTTTTGATCATGGTTTGCCAACATACAAATTGAAGTTCTAAATACATTAGATCCTAATCCTTAGAACCTAACATATAGTAAGTGAGAGACTTAGAGCATATGATGGGAGAGTAGTCAAATTGAATAGAATTTATTGTGGGACCGTAAGAAAACTTGATTGGACATTGAATTGGGCGGCTACTAAGCAGAATATGAAAAATGCAAATTGAAAAGGTAAAAGGAAGCTAGCAGTAAAAGTTTCTTAATAAAAGTTTGGCCTTTGTTTATGAATAAAAGTTTCCAGTTTATATCTATGTATATAGACACACACGTGCAAGTTAGATTTGAGTTGAAGAATAAAATAAGTTAGCTAACAATACATTTACATGAGAAAGCTTTTAAGTGACAAAGATGCTAAATTTGACATAACACATGATAAAGAAGAAGAAAGTGATAGCAAGAACGTCAAAGGACACAAAATGTATGTGGAAAACCCTCAAAAAGGGATGAAAAACCACAGTTTGCTCTGCTCAGCTTTGTATTATGTGGGAAAAGAGGTCACTCTTGTACAATAAGGGTGTTCTTCCTTTAAGAGAGACCTTGTCTTTTACCTTCCTATCTTATAAATTTTCTACTCTCTTCTACAAATATCTACTTGGGTTCTTACCCTCCAATATACAACTGCATGGTCCTCTTATACTCTGAGGAATATGGCCAAGGACGGAACTAGGATTCGTACTTGGGAGGGGCCAAAGCTTAAAACCAAAAAAAATTTATGAAAATAAAAACTAACATCTATTTCATATTTAACAAAATACTACATACAAAATAAGTATTTCTTAAACATTTCATATTAAAACACATCAACAAAATATAACATACAAAATAAGTGTTTCTTATTTTGTGTGCAATTTTTGTTTAGTCCATATTTATTTTTTTTATTTTGTTTTTTGTAGTTAAAGGGGCATGAATTTTATTTATTTATTATTTTTCTTTTAGGTCAATATCTAAATATTTTAGAAGAGGAGAGACAAATATATATATATATATATATATATTTAACGGCAAATTTTAATTTTTTTATACTAGTTTTTTTTTTTAATGGGGGAGGGGGGGGGGGCATGGCCCCCCTCTGCCCTAGTGCAGGTTTGTCCCTGAATATGGCTGAGTACAAAGACAGGTGTCAAATCATCATTTTTCTATTTTAGACCTTTCCATAGCTGTGATATTATTTGCTGACTAGAGGACAGGGATTGCACCAATGTGGCACTAGGACCCGTGGGTAGGTGACTTTGCCACTGCTTAGGAAACAAGTCCTGGACAATAAGAGGGACATTAGGAGTACTGTGAATGATACACATGTCTCTGAGGTGGTCCAACATGCATTCAACGAATAAGGGGTGTCCTCATAGTTGCTGACCTTAGAAAATCACTATCTCCCTTTAGCCAACGTTTTCTCTTCCTTTGCTCACAGTCATTCCGCATGTAGAGTCCAGGTCCAACCACATATACATTCTCCCATGCCTTAATGGTGTAATGTACAATATATATATATATATATATATATATATAAAGGAAGTTAGCAATAAAAGTTAATTAAATGGTAGGCTTGTGGCTAACATTTATGGGGACTAGATCGAGAAAGACTAAAAACGTTGCAAGTAATCAAGCAAATTGAAAAGAACATGGATAGGTTAAGCAAATTGAAAAGAACATGAATAGGTAGGGGGTCAACTCTGTTTGGAAATTTAGACCCTGGTTAATAGAATTAACAAGTTTTAAACCCAAGTTGTTAATTAGATTTATTATGAATAAACCTTGTTAAAACATATTAACATCAATATCATGTCACAAATAAATGCAGCGGAAAAGTAAATAAGACAAGATATGATGACCTAAGAAAACCAATGAAACAAACTAGTTTCACATTAAAAAATCTGGGGGGAAACCTTCTCGAAAAGCAATTCACTATAGTAAAAAAAAGTTTCAGATCTAATACAAAACTTTTGTCCCTAGACTCTACAATCCCCGTAGATGAACTTACAGCAAAAATCTTCCACCAATTCAGAACCTCTGAACTCTTCAATATATGAATGCCACCCTTTTTGCACGGATCCTAGTATGTGACTAACCAAAGATGCACGACTCCCAGTACGTGATTAACATACCAACTTGACGAAGATGTTGGCTGCAAAGTTCTTCACTTCATCAACAATGATGATCAAGAAGCACTTGGTTACAAAACCCTAAGATGCAATGACGCAATAGCTTCTTTTAGAGAGAATATGGCATCGGTCACCATTTTCATGTGTTCTCCTTGTATTCTCTTATGTGACGGCCTCTAAAATAAACCTTATATATGTCTATGGTTGTGAGAAAAGAAACTCTACACAAATACATAAATATAGGATGAAAATCAGATCTGGAAATATGAATTTTGTAATTCTCAATAAATGCCTCGATAGATAGTATTTGTCGAGCCTCGATAGATAGCTATCTGTCGAGCAGCTGTTGAGCTTTAATGAATCAGCACTTCTTCACTTGTTTCTGCATGGCTTTAATACTAGACTTGAACTCTTGTTCTTCGAAGTATTAAACACATCCTAAATCTACCCAATTACAAGTAAAGTGCATTTTGTCAAAAGATTAGCCAATTACATAAAATATGTCCTTAACAAACTCTTCAAAAAATGCATTGAAGTCTTAAGTCTAAACTTTTATGGTTTTACCTACTACAATTTTTTTCCTTACTCATTATACTATAAACGTGGCTCTGCCCCTGCATGCATGAGAAAAATGTACCCAATTTTCTCAAAAAAATGCAAGAGAAAAATATTTATATATTATGTTTGACAATATGTTGTTTAAATTTTGAAACCTTTGCTTTTATTGTAGGTATCCTAATCCCTCAGAGTTTACATATGAAAGGCGCATGTTTCGTCCTTTTGAGTATGCTCTTCAACCGCCACCCTGTCATGAAAAAGAAAGTATGACTGTCAACAAGAATGTAGTGCCTTCTGGGGTGTCAGAGCTGCAACAAGGGAAGAAAAACAAAAAGAAATACCAAAAAAAATCGACATATGATGGGCCTCGATGTTTTGTTATCCCTGGAAACCATGGTTGGTCTTAGTTTTTACATTTATGCTCTATTTGTTTTGAAGTAAAATACTTTCAAACATAATATTTTTTAAAAGTAAAATTTTCAACCTAATCACGAAAACTGGTGGCTCAACCATGAAAGCCATTACTACTGAAGGTTCGGTGATTGGACCACCGAAACTGGCAGTCGGAATGGTGGCTTCAATGACTGGTCAGCCAGAATGGCGTCTTTGGCTACCGAACCAGCAACCTAGCCTCCCAATGAGGGGAAGGGGAGTCATTGTGTATTTTTGTAAAATGTTTTACCAAATTTTTAAAAGTAAAACATTTTACAACTTTTTATAATGGATTTATGTATAACGGAAAATATTTTACAAGTTTGACTACATTTTACATGCAAACAAAAATTTGAAAATAAGAAAACATTTCATGAAAAATATTTTACTTTAAAACAAATGGAGTGTTAAACTCTTCTTAATTGGATTGTTTTGACTCATAAAAAGAAAATTTTATCTGTGTATATGGTCGGGACAACCCTCTCACATAAGGTGGACCTCATAAGTGTGGGACCAACTCCATGTGAGATAGATGTTATAATATGGGTTATCACCTACTTAAAATGAGGAGGTAATATGTTGCGTACTGAGTGTGTATAAGAGCATTCATATTAGTCTATGTATAATAGAAAAATGTGTAGAATTTATATAGTTTTACCTAAAAATCAATGATCCACATCAGTCTGTGCGTAATATATAAATTTAAAAGTTTGCTATAGTAACCGTGTAAATTTACACTAACATTATTTATTTTGCATTTCGCATTTAGTTATTTATTATTTTTTTATGTATCTTAAGGATGAGGGAAGAGAGTAGATGGAAGAGAATCAATTAAAAAAATCAAGAACAAAATCATATTTTAATAAAATATAGTGTAAAATAGATAATCTGATGTGGGGTGATTTGAAAAGTAAGTATGTAAAATATAAAAAATAGGTTCTTATGCTAAAATAGACGAGAATTTTTAGATGAGCTACTGCGAATGCTCTAAAGGAAAATTTTAGATCTAATATTAATTTTTTTTTAAATGCTTTCAAATTGATGTGTTACTAGTCATCAAAAGGTAATTCAATATTTGTTATTATGTTGTTGAAGTGGCATCAATTACATTCATTGTGACGTCAATTTGTGAGTATTTTATAGTAAAATTTGTAGTAATTTTAGTATTTTTCAATAAATAAATATTGATGCTAGAGATTTTATACAAGTTTTTCAAATTGATGTGAAATCAATCAAAAAAAGTGTAATTCAAATATTTATTTAACTTATTGTTAAAAATGTAGTACCAATTACATTTATTGTCACATTAATCTATAAATATTTTGAAGTTAATTAAACATCTTTCCTTAAATAAATGTATGTATTAGAATTTTTTTTTTTTTATCATGTTAACTAGTTCTCTAAGAGAATAGGTTAAGAAATAATAATTATGAAGTTAAGAGCTTCAATGCATTTTAAAAAAGCAAGAAAAAAAAGAGTCTTTTTTAATCCAAAAAATATACTGGTATATAATTTATTGATTTGCATGCATATTGTAGTTTTTTTTTTTAATACAAGATAGATATTCTACTTTCGCTTAATCTAAGCGTATATATGTGTAAAATTTCATCTTGGATACTTGAACCCCTACCCTTGCCCCTACACCCCACAAGCACCTATACTTGTAGAGTGACCATAGCACCAAGGGTGTGTGGTAAATGCATATTGTAGTTATTTGTGTTTTTCTTGATCTTTGTACACCGTTTGAATTTATTTTTTAAACATTATAAATACATCAATTAATAAATTATTAAATGTACCCTAATTTATGCTTCATTAACAAAAGTCTCACTTCTTTGTAATTTTTAAAATATACATCAGTTTTTAAGAATAATGTAGTAAAATAAATTTTAGTATTCCCTATATTAGTAATTAATGTATCACTTGTTTTCTTGGAAAACCATTCTTCATACTCCTTTAAAAACCCTTTAAAGTTTGTTTGCATTTAGATTGTCATTGTGGTAATATTTTGTTTTGGCGTGACAGATTGGTGTGATGGACTTCATACCTTTATGAGGAATATATGTCATAGGAGCTGGTTGGGAGGGTGGTTTATGCCTCAGAAGACAAGTTATTTTGCCTTGCAACTTCCTATGGGATGGTGGATATTCGGTCTTGATCTTGCACTCCATAATGATATTGATGTCTACCAATTCGATTTCTTCTCCAAACTAGCTAAGAAAAAGGTATCTTTCCTATATTTGTATTTTCATTGTTTTGACTTTCAATATGTTTATCAAAGCATTAAATTAAATTATGTTTGTTTCGGCAGAATTTTTTTTTTAGTAAAATACTATTTTGGTCCCTAAACTTTACCAAAAGTTTTTTTTTAATCCTCACACTTTGTAAAGAGTTTTTTTTTTTTTTTTTTTTTTTTTTTTTTTTAAGGTTTAGAAAAAAAATAGGCATGAAAAAAAAAACATTTTTTTTCAATAGTTTAGGAAAGAATAATAAACTTTTGATAAATTTTAAGGATAGAAAGTAAAACATTTCCAATTAGGGGCAAAAAAATGAACTTATCAATTGTTTAGGAATCAAAAATGAATTTTTTTTTAAGTTCAAGGATGAAAAATAAACGTTTGATAAAATTTAAGGACCAAAAAAGTATTTTATTTCCTTTTTTTTAATACATTTTCCAATGCTGGATATACTAAAAAGAATAAGAAGAATATTTATATAGCCAACAACAAAACAAGTTATTTTTAGCGTTTTCTACAATGTAACTGAATAAATCATCGCAAATAAACTCCATACAAACAAAAACAAAAGCTCTCTCATGGTAACATTTATCTCTGCCCCCTTTCTC
The DNA here is from genome assembly GCA_033629205.1 of Lithocarpus polystachyus. Lineage (NCBI taxonomy): Eukaryota > Viridiplantae > Streptophyta > Magnoliopsida > Fagales > Fagaceae > Lithocarpus > Lithocarpus polystachyus. The sequence goes on along the minus strand of CM066163.1, from coordinate 5,885,559 downwards.
TTTTCATAGACAGATTGTTGACCAAACCGATTGATCAAACATTGACTTTTTCTTTTAATTTTTTGTTCAAAGCAATCGTTTTCCCAATTATTTAATTTTATTTGTTGTTGCATAGATTCTGAATTTTGTGAACATTAAGGCTCACAAATAGACCCACGAAAAAAAAAATCATTAATATTTCTTGGTGTGATACCCAAGGGGCATAAGGCGGCCATAACTGATTCCTCGGTGAAGTGTTCTTCAATGTGATTCTTCAATATTTATCTAAACACTGAAAACTAATAACTAGTTATAAGTTATAGTCATTTCTCTTCAAAACAAATGGATCACATGATTCGCTCATTTATTTATAGCATAAGTGTATATGACTAGAACAAAATTTGATTACAAACTTAATTGTAGTTTATACGAAGATAGTATGTGTCCCTGTAATGTGTATTGTACAGGACTTACTAATCAACACTTTTTTTTTTTTTTTCATTTTTGAGAAGAATTCTAATCCGCACTTAAGTAATACTATCTCCATCCCACTATTTTTGTCTTGTTTGAAAAGTCAAGCTTTTTAAGGGAACATCATTTATTGTCTTGTCTACCTTTTAAAAATGTATAAGTTTCCAAAACTACCTTTAAAAAAATTTATCAAAAAATTGAATTAGTAAATTAATAGGGGTATAATAGGAACATTAGTAAATTAATGACTTTTATTTTTAGAAACAGGACAATATTTTAGGATATCTCAAAATAGAATAGAGGACAAAAAAAAGTGGGACGGAGGGAGTAGTATTCAATTGGTGACTCGTGTGTACATGTCATATTTCTATTATTGAGTTTGTAGCCAAACTTTATCCATATGGCCATATGTAACATGTAGTGTATGGGAAATTCTCCTTTTGATAAGTTTAGAAAGAAAGAAAAAAAAACTGCCATGTATTATACTACAGTTGTTTGTCTTGTTTTAGTGGCTCATTTTTTTTACTTTCTACTTTTTCTGAGTAATTATAACTATTATATTAAATGATTGGGTTTATCATTTCTTAACAATGTAAATTTTTAGAATAATCAATAATTATCATGATATCACAACCTAAAGTGTAACATATAAACTTGTTCCTTGTTTTTTTTTTTTTTTTCCCCTTAAACTTTCTATTATTTGACTCTACTTTCCTTCTCTAAATGTGTAAGGTTGGAGAGAAAAACTCTGTGATAATCATGACACACCAACCGGATTGGCTTGTTGATTGGTATGAGAATGGTGATTCTAAAAATAATGGCTCAGACTACCAATCAAAAGGAAAATATGTCTCATGTCTTATCTATAACATTTTAAAAGAAAGGTGTAAACTTCGAATTGCTGGTGACATACATCACTATATGCGCCACTCAATTGTTAGATCGAAAGAGTCAAATTCAATTTATCCCCAACATCTGCTAGTAAATGGTTGTGGTGGAGCATTTGCACATCCCACCCATGTGTTTCGTGATTTTAACGAATCTCGTGGAGTTTTCTATAAGTGCAAAGCCGCTTATCCTTCTTTTAAGAAGTCAAGAAGGGTAATTAATTGTGACTCTGTTGTTTCATTTCCTATTATTTACCAACTTCACATATTGTATCATTTTCTTCTGCTTCCTGTTTAAATAATACATCTTATTTGTTTTTTATTTGCAGCTTGCATTAAGAAATATCTGGAATTTCCGAAAGGAAAATTGGCGATTTGATATTGTCGGTGGCATCATATACTTTATGTTGGTCTATTCTCTATTCCCACAGGTGAATTTATGTTCTACTTCTAGTGATTTTTCCAATTTATAGTAGTTATTGTGACAATTATGATGTCTTTCTTCCTTCTTCCTGTCTTAAATTGAAATTTCTTAAACAGGCCTTTCAATTTGATTTTTTCTTTCCCTCCTTTCATGTTCCTTTCCAGTGTGAGCTTGACCACATTTTTCAAGTAGACTCAATTTCCGGTTTCTCAAGGGCTTTCTTTGGCACAGTTTGGAATGTTTTTATGTACGTGGTGAACTTCTCTTATGTGTCTCTAGGAGGTGCTACGCTATTGCTAATTCTGGCAGTTGTATTTGTACCTTCCAAAGTCTCAGGTAAGACACGGGTTATGATTGGAGTTCTTCATGTTTCTGCTCATCTGGCCGCCGCTCTAATTCTTATGTTGACGCTAGAATTGGGTATTGAGACCTTGGTCCGGCATAAACTTGTAGCAACTTCAGGTCAGTTTTCCATTCTGTTATGTGACATTCCACGATTTTTTTTCTTGCTTCAAATTGTTTGAAAGAGTACGGTAATGTCTGTTATATGTCGATTGATTTATGTACATCTAAGATGGTAAAGAAACAACTAAAATAAGACCCAACATGCTAACAAATTCAACACAATTTTTTTTTCTTGTTCAGGTTTTCACTCTTTATATCGGTGGCACCAATCTATGTTCCATAGGCACCTCCGAGTTCCAATTGCCATTCAAGATAGTATAAAACGATGGACTTTTGGGCTTTATCCTGCATGCATCAAGTATCTCATGTCTGCATTTGATCTACCAGAGGTGAGAACAATAAGTACAGGGACCCAAAAAAAAAAAAATTCAATGACTAAAGTAACATATTGTGATTGGGATAAAAGTTTTTACACACTAGTGTGTATACACACATGTATACACACATGTAAAAGAACACTAAAATCGTGAGTTTAACTCACGTTTTCAATTTCGAAATCTTGAGTAAGACTCGCGATTTTAGTGTCATTACCACATGTGTAATAGACACTACTCTTGTGATGTTAATAAAAGTGATATCAATTGTAAACCAATATAAAAGTAATGTTTTTTTTTAATCACAAATTCACAATTTATTACGTGAGAAATGCACTTTCTTAGTTACTCCACACAGATGCTTCTTCTTCCTCTTCTTTACTAACCAATATTCATATGAAATGTGCAATCAGCTCATCGCTGTGACACGAAGCAATATTTGCAAGAATGGGATGGAGTCTATCTCTCGATGGGGTGCAATCATTTATTATGCTTCTGTCTTCCTTTATTTCTGGGTCTTGTCAACCCCTGCAGTTTCCTTTGTATTTGGAATCTACTTATACATCTGCATCAATTGGTTTAACTTACACTACGATGAAGCCTTCTCCTCGCTTAGGATTGCTGATTACAAGGCATTCACGCGATTTCACATCAAACATAATGGTGATCTTGAAGTTTTCACCCTTGCAGTTGATAAGGTAAGAAATTAACCCTTATAGGTGGAATTATATATAAATCAAAAACATTCAAATAAATTTATAGACAATCAATTAATTTAAATTAGTAAAGCCAAATTGTTTATTTTTGTGCTTGAATTTGAATGGTGGACTCTAGTAAAGACATGAACAAAAATAGAGCATCTGTCTTTTATAGAAGAAAAAAAGTTTTTAATTTTAATTTTTGATATTGTTATAACTTTTATAAAATCCTTGAACCTAATGAATATGGGATCTGGATCATTGACATTTAGGTACCAGAGGATTGGGAGCTGGATCCTAAATGGGAGGGGCCAAATTCAAATCAGTTGAGCCACCTTAGAGAGAATCCCAGCCAATGGAAAGCTGCTGATTCGGATCAGGAACCGATAAACACAGTTAGGATTATTGACAAATTCGTTATTCCACGAAAACATAGTCCTGAATCTCTTGATGATAGCAGTGGAAGTGAAACAGAATAATAAATCCGATTTCTTGGTCAAATACTCACTAAGGCCAACGATAGCAACAAATAGTCTTGTAAAGCAGTGCTACAAATGATCAATTGTACAATAATTCATTCTTTTTCATGCGTTGCTGCTCATCTAGGATTGTAAATAAGCCAAGCTATGAATGAAAAGGTTCGGTTAGGCAATTGTGTACATTTATTTATGGGAAAAATGGAAAATTTTAAATGAAATAAAAAAGCCCAAAATCAAATTGACCTTAATCTCTTAGTTTAAAATTGTAATCCAGTAGTGTTAATGTAACATTGTACCCTGCAAAGAAAAAGCAGTATAACACTTTTTTTTTTTTTTTGAGGGAAAAGCAGTACAACACTTAGTTTACCTAATTGCTTGATTAAATCATAAAAATTTCATTGACATTACTGACAGGGCCGGCTCAATGCATAATGCAATTGAGTCAACCGCTTAAGGCCCCCAAGTTCCTAAGGCCCCCAAATTTAAGCAGTAAAAATATCTCTTTGTCATTGTGAGATTAATAATACCTCAAATATTAACCAATAAGAGTAAAAGAAAGCTCTCAAATTTAAGTAATAGAGACATTTTTTTTACCATTGAGAGTATTAATTAAGCCCCAAATATTAATCAATAAATCGAAAGTATTATTAATTTTTATATAAAAAATTAGAAAAAAAAAAAAACATTGAATATGCAACCAAAGTGTTCGATTCTCTGTGTAAGTCATTAATCTACCACGCCTAGAATCTGAAAATTCATTCTCTCCCTCTCTCTCAACAAGACAAAACATAAATCAAAAGACAAAAAAATAAAAATAAAAATCAATCTCAAACCTCAAACCTCAAATATTTTTAATGAATTGTTGGAAAGTGACTTTTTCATACGTTTCTTAGCAGTGCATTGGACCCTCCTCTCCGTTGAGTGTTGCCCTCTTTCAAGTTTTGCACTACTCTTAAATGTCTTATTCTTGCTTACTTATGTCATTATTTGATTCTTGTTACTTTGTTTTACTTTCTCAGAGTGTTCACTTGGTTATTTGATACTTGTTTCACTGTGAAGCTTTAACCTTCTAACAAAGCATAGGCGTGTCAAATTTTACTGATTTACAAATTGGGTTGGGCTTGGAGACATGTGATAGCATAGTAATCCTAATCTCCAACCATTAAACACTACACACTTATCTTTTAGATTTTTTTATTTAATTATTATTTTAGTCAAAAAAGATTTTATTTTTTTAAATAAAATTTTACGTTCAATTTCTTCTTTGTTTCTATGTATATATTTATATATATATTTCGGTTTCTTATTATAATATTCTAATTATTAACTAAAAAAATTAATTTTGCGAATAAAAAAAAATGTATAACTAATCAATTATGCCACAAAAAAATAAGTGGATTAGTTATATTGAAGAAAATATTAAGGAAACCTAAATACAAAATTTTTTTCAATAACTTTGTACCTTAAAAAGTAGGAAAAATATATTTAAATAAAAATTGGCATAAAAAATTAAATAAAAATTTATTAATTAAACATTATAATATGAGAAAAGGCACCACATAACATTTTTGCCTTAGACCCCACAATGTATTGGGCCGGCCCTGATTACTGAACACAAATTTCACCTCCAGCATAAAGTATAAATAACTATATTAGAACTAGCCAACCCATGTAGAGCTAAACATAGCAGTACTGCAACTTACACCATAATATATATATATATATATATATATATATATATATTAAAAAAAATAAAAAATAAAAAGTGAAATATTCTCATAAGAATTTTGTCACGGCCAAGTTCAGCCAGTGTAGCATCTCTGCTGGTCCTTTCTAGCTTCTAGGGTTATACCATCCTCGGCCTTTTGGCTAAGATCGAGTGTAGCTTCTAGGGTTATACCATCCTCGGCCTTTTGGCTAAGATCGAGTGTAGCTTCTAGGGTTATAGTCCAAATACAAATAGTGTTCTTACATGACTATGCCACTAATGTCTCAAGACTTGGACATCAGCCCTAAGAATGAACAAAATAGAAATTATAAAACTCATTGCAAACAATGATAAACAAGAGGAAAACAAAAGAACAAAAGAAAGTGTATGTCAAGAGAATGTCAGGAACGAGGCCAGTAGACTTCGGGAAAATTGACGCCTCTAGCCACATAAGAAAATGGTGGTTGGTGACAAGGCCACAACTCGATCCATAGGACCCAAACCAAAAAGACTGATTTGAGTTGGTTTGGTTCGATTCTCTGTTAGAGAATTGTGTTACCTGATATATATATATATATATATATATATATTAATTACATACAAATCTTAATATTATACATTGCTGCAATATAAAATTATAGATACATCATCAAATAGTGTGTACTATCCCTTTGCTTTTGTCCTCTACATCTGTTTCTACTCTTTAATATACTAGTCCATTTTGTTTTAAAGAGAAAAGAGACCCATGGAACCAAACTGAGCCAATCCAGAAAAAGATATTTGGTTTGGGTTGGTTCATTTCTATTGCTAATTCTGTTTGGTTTTGGGTTGAATTTGGTTGTTTTGATTGTTAATTTTCACAGAATCAAACCACTGCCAACCCAAACCAAGTTGCACCCCCAAAAAGGGGTGTATATATTTCTTAGTAGAGAGAAAGAGAACAATAGGAAGTTGTGCCCAAGGTGAAAACCCCATCTGCAACACCTACAACAAGCGTGTGAGATAGAAACGGTGGACTGGCAGAAACATAGTGGTTACCAGCGAAAACACAACCTTGTTTCAAGGGGATTTCAAAATTGAGGTCAATCAGTAATAGACAATATCATTTTATTTTTAGAATAAGATTATCAACCCATAGCATGTTTAGTTCAAAACAATAGGCAATTTCTTTCCGTAGTCCATCAGATAAAATATTTTTAACAATTTTCAAAAGGCTTGTAACTGAACGTACTGGTCAACATCAGGTAGTAGGTCTCATAGTAACACATAATATCATTTTAATTTTAGAATAAGAATAGATCATCAACACATAACATGGTCTGTTCTTCAAACAATAGGAAATTTCTTTTATCAGATAAACTATTGTTAACAATTTTCAAAAGGCTTGTAAGTTGTAACTTTACTTACTCAACATCAGGTAGTATGCTTGAATATCATAAAGAATGAACTCAGTAGTCTACATGGCACTAAAACACTATAAGACTAAAAGGGCAACTTCAAAAACCCAGAGCATACCAGGAGTCATTCAGAGGAAGCTTTGCTCTACTTTCGGAGAAAAGAACTGAGATTTAGCCACCTGCACATCAATCATCCAGTCCAATAGGACTTTTTGATAGTATAACTTAGTAAAGGGATCAGAGTTATCAAAAAAGAAAAAACTTAGTAAGGTGATCAAGCTAACTAAAAAAGCTTCAAGGTAATAGAGCATGAGGAAAGTCATTGAAATGATTTTCAGCATATCTGTTCAATTTACCAATGAACAAACAAAAAGAAGAATTGCAGCTTCACCTCTTGACGAACATTCAGAATTGTAATTTGAGTTGACTTCATAAGATGATCAAGCGGACAATCTGCCCCAGGAAACGAAATGCCTTTGTTGCTTCTTTTAGGCATCTGTTTTTCTCATCACGACACCAGTGCTACATCAAAGAATTTCAAACATCCAACAGATAAGTATTAGAGATCTCCCAACTTCAAACTAATGCAAACCAATTAGACATGACAGGTACATGTACTAACCTCTCCAAGCATGTTCAGCTTCTCACGAACATCTTTTATCAATTCTGCAACATCGCCCTCCCATTTGTAGAACTCCAACTCCCGTCCTTCTAGGAGCTTCTCCGAAACCTAAAGACAACAAATCAACAAGAAAGTGCTGTATTGATAGTTTGATACACATGGTTGAAAGAAATATAAACATTTGAAGAGCTTTAATTTTTCTTGATGGGTCCAAATAGGGAAAAGTTTTATATAGGCCATCGACCATCCACCCATCCAGGGACATCCAGTGAGAGAATAACCATACATTGTCCAAATTATTGCAAGTGCATAGGGCTCAATAAATGAGTGTTGCTTAAAATTTGTGATATATGTAATATGAAAATAACACAGAAATTACACAAATACACACAAGTGAATCTATGTGTCCGTGCCATGTCTATAAAAAAATCAACTTCATTTCAACTTTAAACTTGAATTATCTACAAATACATGTTGGGGCATCGCCCAGAGACTAAGGCTTGATTGTTATTGTTGTTGTTGTTGTTGTTGTATTGTTTCCAAATACTCAATAAATTACTGTAAAAAAATATTTTCCAATCATGAAACACCAATACAGCATCAAATTGCTGAAGCAGTATGGACAAGAATATAAAATCACGCATACCTGTCTTGCTATCACTTGACCTCCGGCTATATGCGAAAAATATATATTGTAGAAATGGCACATGAACAATGGGGCACTCTTCTCTGAAAGTTCCCCCAAATACTTGGCATAAGAAATCCCCGGACCACTAGGTTCAGGAATCACAAACCCCTGCTGCCCAAGCCACTCTAAATCTTTTTCAAGAGCTTCTGATCGTTCCAATCCAGTTTTTCTGAAATAGGCATCTGTAATAAAATAATAAAATCCCACGCATTAGAATCTCACAAAAACACCAACTCTTATTTTCTTGCATCACTACAATTTTTTTTTTCATCAATGGGCTTAAATACACGATTGGTTCCTAAAGTTTAGCTCATAAGCAATTTTTGTGCATTAACGACGTTGACAAACTAAAAACTGACACGTCATCATTATATTAGACATATTAGAGACTAAAAATGATAACTTAAAAAATTTGTTAAGAACTAAAATTAGTCAATTTAAGTTTTTTAGGGACTAAAAGCGATTACTTTAATGCTCTGTTTGTTTTGTAGCATTTTCTGTATTTTCCAGTGTTTGGACAATCCCAATAAAGTGGAAAATGTTTTCCGCGCGAATAACGTTTTCCAAAACTACACATGCTTAAGAAACCACCATAAATAAACAACCAGCCACAAATGATTTCCAGCTCATTTTCAAGGTCACAACCAAACACAAGAAAGTGAGTTAGTTTTCAAGAAAATGTTTTCCCTGGAAATGAGTCATTTTCAAGAAAACATTTTCCGTTTGAAACAAAAATAGCATCACAGATTGTCAGGACAAAAATAAAAATTAAACTCAGTCACTCACAGGCAACGTGACTGGATTCATCGACAATGCGCTCCACAGTGTTGAAGACGAGCTTGCTATCAACCAAATAATTGAGGAAACCTTCCATGCTGGGCTGCCACGTCACTCCTCCATCATCACCATCATTATCATTATCATTATCTGAAGCTAAATTATCGTCTTTTTCTTCGTCTTCACCGTGTGAATCTTTAGTGTATTTTTTGCCTTTAACGTTTCGGAGTCTCATAGCAACGAACCTCAACTCTTCAGTGATTCCTACGCTCTCTCCTGGATACTGCCTCCTATACCTCTTCCTCCGCTTTATAATTGGTGGAGCACTGGTTGTTGTTGCTGTTGTTGAAATCGACGGAGATGGTGAATACGACGACGTGTTGGAACCAGAGCAACATAGAATTAGGGCTCTTCTGTTACTCATACTCTTCTTCTTCTGATTCGTTGTGTTCGTTGAAATGAAGGAAGAAGAATGCATTGGCATTGAGTGTTGTTGTAGCTGTAGTCGTTGTAGTAGAAGAGGTTGCTGCACCGTCGTCTTCCATAACGACATCGTTTTGGAACTCCAACGAGAGAGAGAGAGAGAGAGAGAGAGTATGGTGGTTCTGAACTTCTGATTACTGATATTTACTTGTACTACAGCAAGAAAATTTGGGCTTCAAGTTAATGGGCTTCGTAGTTGTTATTGGGCTTTTTGGCATGACGGGCTGTGATTACAGTGGAATTATTGGGTACCAATTACAAGTTCATATTTAAACATCTAGAAAAATTTAGCCAAACGTGAGTTTTCTATAACTTATTCCTTACTCATACAATACACAAAAACTTACAAAATATGTTTAGCGAATGGTAAAGGTAATAGTAATGTAGATTTGTATTGATTTTGTTTCTCAAAAAAAAAAATAAATAAAGATTTGTATTGATTTTTCTTTTTCTTTCTTTGTAGTACATGTACATACAACACCTTTGTAAACCTAACCTAAATGGAGGCTTATCCACAATGTACAAAGAATAAAAAATGGTTACAATGAATGATGTACAGTTTGGAGAAGAAAATTGATAAAAGACATGTGAGAAAAAATCTCTGTGCAGTTTAGGCTCAATTATTAGGTCCATGGTCCTCCTCCGATGTCATCTCAACAGGTCAGCAAACATTCTAATATACAGGATGCCAGACTGGCAGATGAATTGTACTCACAACCGTCTGCAATATTTCTTCCACAGCTCCTATGGTCATCTTGGTAACCAGTAAAGCCCAGCTCCAGACTTTCTAATGATTAATTGCACAAATTCAATGGGCAGAACTGAGTAACGTCGTCACCTATAACGCTCTATCAACTTCTGCAAAAATTCTAATATCCGAGTATATGAAGGATCTGAACGGTTAATTGGTTTACATGAATTAATATGATCTGTTGACTCTAGTACCTGTTAAGAAAAGTAAAATATATAAATGAAGAGATGAAGAATAGGAAGAATGATAAGCAATACGCATGAGCTAGAAGATCATGCATTCATTTGAAGTTGTCAACGTTTAAAACGGCAAGGCTATGAGACCAAGTTCCTAGAACTATATAAGCCGCAAAGTATATCCATTTCAGAGAAAATAAAAGGCCTGACATCTGTCCAAATTGATCCTCTAACTGATCACCTCACAATATATTCAGTTGATCCCTCACCATGTGCATCCTATCAATCTTTTCAGCCTACAAATGTGAGATCAACAATATCATTCCCTAACTGCTCAAATCTAGGAATTAACATCTTAAAGGTCTCCCATCTGCTGCTGAAAATAACACACGTTCTTGAACACTGTCGATCAATACTTTGATAAAACAACAGGCCCAAGACATACTCATGTTTGACAAAAACATATGTAAAAAGGTTGGATGCCACAGTTTCCAGGAACCAATCTATGAAATCATTGAAATGTACAAGAATACCCAATCAAAAGATTTTGCATTTTTCTAATGCTTACCTGTTAACTAATTATAAATAACATATATAGCATGTCACTACTTTAATCAGAAAAGATTATCTCCTCTACAAGATGCAGACTAGACTCAAACCAATGTGTAGTGATGTATCAGTATGTCATGAAGACAAATGGAGGACTAGTAACTAACAAACGCTTCCAAGATAATTGATGGCTCATGGCAAAGTCTAAACAAGCTTTTAAAGCTTTTCCCGCTAATAGAGAAAAAAGTTAAAAACTAATTTGCAAGGCATGAAGGGTATGTTCATGTTCAACAGCCAACACTACATATGCAATGATACTCTAAAGTCATTTCAACCAATTTTTTAAAACCTAACTACTTAGGAAAAAGACCTCTCTGTCTTCTTCAGCCTAAGTGTCATATGTTTATCAAAGTCATACTTACAACAAGTTCGCCAAATCCAGGATATGCTGATTCAATTGATACTATTTCCATTCGGAAGGCCCATCCTCCGTAACCTTCAACAAGGGGAGTTACCTTGGTCTGCAAAACAGTTACTAGCTACCTCTTAAGCTCAGAAAAAGATACACGGGAAGAGATACACTATTTTAACCAAACTGTGGACTACCTCACAGAAACTGAGGACATCAAGCACCCCTTTCTTATGAAGGTCTCGGATATAGTCGTTAAGCTCTACTAGTCTCGGTGACCCACTCCTTAGCTCCCCTATCTAAGAACAGCATGAATCAAATGCTATTAACATCTACTTGTACAACAATTATTTTAACTACAAGATAAATGTAGAAACCAACAATCACGTGTTATTGGGGGTGGGGGGATAATAACCCAGCTTAGTTTATAAAGATCATATACTCACAGTTGGGGCAGGGCGAAACACCAGGCCCATTCGCCAAGGCATGTCTGCTAGTTTGCTGCCAAAATGTGGGCAGCTATAGAACACCTGAAACCAGGTTAAAAAACAAGCATCATAAAGAATTGATAATTGAAAGTTAATCAAAGGATCGGCAATGTAAGAAACTATTTAATTATTGATTGAAGCATACAACTCCAGCAGTGTTGTTCACAAGGTTATCTATATTTTCTGCCTTAGCTTTATACAGCATCTGCTTTACAACCAAGCCTCCCATGCTGCAAAAAGTAAAAGTAAATACATTAAATAAGATGATACACACGCACAGAGAGAGACCAAATGCTACATGCTGTGAAACAACAGAAACAGACTCATCATGTTGCTCTAGGAGTACTACAATGTCTACCAATAATGGAATTAGTTTCTTTTTCCATCTTATACCAATTGGCTGATAATTTTATTAGATGCGAAATTGCAAATAGAAGCAATATATTATAAACAAGATATGGTAGTCAAAATTCCCTGACCATTAGGATGAGTTATCATCTATTCACTAAATCAAACCAAACCTACTGACATAAGGACTCTTATTTCCAGGGACATAAATCATCAGTGAAATACTTGAGGACCACAGTTAAGCTAATGAGTGCCTATTTGGAAGCAAATATCAATTTTAGATGTAAAAGTTGGCAAATATATGTTATGTTAGTTACTGCATTGAAAATAAAGGAAAATCAGCAAAACCTTTAGAGGAAAAAAATCTTTGTGTGTGTGTGTCTGTGTGTGTCACTTTCCTAATGTGTATCAAATACAAGAAGATTCTCTGTTATTGCTAAGAAACCACACAATCTCCTCCCTAAGACCACTATAAAAACCTGTGAGTCACAAACACCACCGGTCGATTCCCAATGCCTGCAGCAACAAGCTTCTCCAATAGCATGGAGCTTACTTCCTGCACATTTCCAGCAGAACCAGGTAAAGACAAGCATCAGTAGAAATCAAATTATATATAAGCCAACCAGCAAAGAAGGAACTGTGAGAACAGCAGATTCCATAAAGAGATAATTGAATGAAGCAAATGCTACAATTTTGAAGTCACAAAAGATCAAAACTAGGTCAAGTAACGTTATAGCTTTTTCCATATGAAGGAAATCTGAAGATCATCTTCTACTCATCAATAGAAGTACCACCTAGGATTGGCCTAGACTGACTAGGATGAAATCCATTAAAGATATACATTCAAATTATGCAAAAATTAACCTCCATGGGTTCCCATAAATAACAAGGTGTGAGAACTGTGAATCTTATACCCATGTCAACCATTGATGCTCACCAACCGTAGAAGTGCAAAATAATATGAGCTAAAATTCCAAATGGAAAGTTCCCATTCCCCCATAACTCATGCTTCCTAAAAAGAATCTCAAAGTAACCTGTATGTATACAACAAACATCTTGTGTATGAATAACATTCTCAGATCTTTGATGATTCAAATTCCTAGTAACATAACATGATGGGTGTTAACAACTCAAATGATATATAAAGCCGCTTCTTAACTGTCAACCAAACATACAAACCTGAAGGGGCAAGCTAGCTCCAGACCATTGTGTGAGATTTGTCTGTATAAAACATGCAACTCTGGATTAGATGCTGAACATGGAGACCTCAAGATCACCTCCATAAACCAACTAGTCATCAAGGAATTAAGGACAAAATTTCCAAGAGGTAGCAGATACCAGAAAGACCTTTTAGAAAAACAAGAACCTTTTAAATTACTACCAGACTCAAAACAAACCTTGTATTTGATAGTAAACATGCGAGCTTGAGGGAAGTCAGATGAAAGCCATTCACCTGGCCAAAATGTTCCTAGCTTCCCTGCTTCCTCATCAATCTTTTCTACCAAGCCAGACGTAGTTGAGGTCTTGTCCTCAGCTATGCGCCAAGACCTATAAGCCCCACCGCGGATCCCATGGACAAAAACAACATCCAAAAGAGGCAGTTCTGATTGTGAGACAGCATAATCAACAGAACTAGAAAAGTTACCATCATTTCGGGGTGTGTTTACAGGCATACCCTCACTGGCTACAGTAGTAGCCAGAGTCGAAGATTTATCCCTTCGAACATTGTCCTGATCTACTTGTTCAGGACACTTCCAGTGGGGAAGTTCGGGATTGATTAAAAATACCATATCTTTATATCGAGGACAATTGTTATCTCTGTTTGAAACACCAGTATCAGGAAGATTCTTATTTACATGGTCTTTATCAATTTGGTGATTGCAAAATATATTTAGAAGTGTTGCCCTAGCATAACTTTGTATCTTAGGGTCGCTGCAACCTGGAATCTTCCCATTAGCACAATCCTCAAGCCATTTACACCAAGTTTCATCCGCCATAATAACCTTCTGGGCTTTTGGAAGGAGTGAAAGGATAGCTAACAGCCGAGCTGCATGCTTGCGAATGTGGGCCGTAGCTGGAACACGAACACTAGATGAATCATTAGTATCAGAAATAGGTGATTCCCCATGACCATTTGGAACTCGATCTTGAGCCTCAAGTGTTCTAGATGCATCATACGCTTCAATTGCAGCAAGTTTCTCATAATCATCACATAACAGAAAACGTCTCAACAGACACAAAACCCCAGAATCAGTTATTTTTTCCTGAAATTGAGGCTCTTCGGCACAAATTTCAGTCAGTGCTTTGATCCCCTTCAGGGTTGCCAATGCAGAATCTGCAGCATCAAACTTAGCAAGGTTATCTTTCTTTAGATTTTTAAGTGGTCCCACAAAAGGTTCCAGAGAAAGAAGATCTGACAGAGGGAATGTATCCACAGAACCAGTGGCTGTTCCCAGCTGCTTCGCTGCCAGATTAACAACAGCAACTGCTAATTGATTAGAAATCTGTGAGGCAGAAAGAATGTTTGACTGATCGATTTTAGTCTGCAAAAGTGAGTAAACTTCATGAATACTAACAGAGAAAGAGCACTGATAGAAAAGAAGAATTATCTATTAAAAAAAAAAACAATTTAATGATAGTCCAAGAAATTATAACTGAAGTATAACCAAATAAAATTTCTTTCTGCAACACATTTCAATGTTAAATAGCAATGAGATAGAAAATTTCTCCAAACCTTCACTTTGTCATTTTTAGGTTGAGTGTTTCCTTTAGCTGATGTCTTGGCAGAACCCAGGATTTCAGTTAGTAGAATAGCCAACCATCCTTGAGAAATTGGTACAGAAGATGGTCCATAATCTTCAAGAATGTGAGAAAGTATCTTTTTGGCCGAAGATCGTACGGTGTCTGAGGAATTTTTCCCAAAAATCCAAGGAAGCAATATACCAGACCACTTTTGACTCTCTTTAAGGGATAAGTGCATGTTCCCAGTACAAATTAATTCTAGTGCTTTTGCCAGTGCATCTTGCACATGCTTATGCTTTGTCAACCGTTTAGCAGTGTCCCTCATTAGATGTAGGCCCTTCTCCATCACTATCTTTTTGGCCTCAGGGCTTCTCTCAACAGAAACCTGAAAGGCAGACAATGCCACCAGAGCCAAAGAAATGTCCTCATTTTTACTTGCCTGCGAAATAGTAGAAAGAAGACTAGAACTCCAATCAGAAACAGAACCATTTAAGGGCAGATTACGGTCCTCTAGTAGCAACCGCGCCACCAAACTTCCATGCCATTTCACAGATCTCTCTGATGCCACTAAAGCAGTCATGACAGCATGGCCATCTTGATCCAGTTCCTGAATATGAGACCTATTCACCTCTGATGCCGTTGCCCAATTTGCTAATGCCCATGCAGCAAAAGGTACAGAAACATGTTCACAATGCAAATCATCCCAAAGACCAGGAACAACAGCAGAAGACAAATTATTAGCTTGCATTAGTGAACCATCATGCTTATTTTGTAGGAAGAAAGCTTTAGGTGTATGCCTAGCAGATTGTACATGATTGGTTTCACCAATCCCTAATTCCATAAGCTCACTTGTTCTTGAAAGCCCCAATACTGTAGTTCCTCCAAAAATTTTCATTCCAATCCCTTTTATTCCATTCCCACCATCTTCATCATCTTGATTAGCATTTGATTCATCCAAGTGAATGCCACCTTCCTCAAGAACTTGAATGGCTGCAGCAATATCTCCAGTTTCAGCATGCCCTGGTAGGGCTGGCTGAAATGATACCTTGTCTGAACTATCACAGCTGGAAGTAACAATATCCATAATGGCAGCCACAAGCATGCTCCTTCCTTTCAAAGAATCAGAAACATCGAATGAACTACGTCTTGATTGCTGCTCCCACAAAAATGCAATATATCAATGGCAAAACAAAAACTAAAAGCATCAAAAGACCAGGGTCTGTGACAGTTTTAATAATTAGTGAAAAATCAAAGAACTATAACAATGATCAAGCTATTTCATGTACTTGATAGGTCAAGACTTAAATGCAGTACTTAAGTGCTATTCATTAAGTTCTTCTCTTAAGATTTTTCCATGTGCATTTTTTCTCATGAGATGGAAGTGTATTTTTTAATTAAATATCCACATGACTGAATCTTAAAGAAAGAAACGTAAGAAACAGTACCTAAGGTACTATACCTAAGTTTTGTTCTATTTGATATTGATGTTCCATATTACTTATTAAACAAAAAACAAAAATAAAATTAGATGATTTGCTATTTATTGATATTGTCCGATACGAGCAGGTCAGTCTCAAGTTCCTTTCAGATGCCAATTCACACTATATTAACTGTTTCTTAAAGACATTGCCTGTCCACCTTTGAGATTTACACCTGAATTTAACAACCAAATTAGGCTTTTTCCTCTTCTAGTTTTAAGTACACAAACCCGACATCTTGCTTTTAACTTGTTTATGCAAATGGAAGAAATTCAGCATTAAAATTTTTGGGTGGTTGCAAATTCCGAACAAATTAGTATTTGATGTGGACTCCAAAATGGTTTTTTTTTTAATGGAGTCCAAAACGAAAATTAAAAGAAAATCTGTCAAAAGTTATGAGTTCCAAGTCATAAACAAGGATCTAGGGCCATCAACTAACTAGCCTTATTCTACTCAAGAAAAAAGATAATGCTTATTAGTATTGGCGTTGTCCTGTTTGATTTTACATTTGATGCTGGTACTTCTAACAGTAATCTATAAAGAGAATGCTATATGTACCATTCCATACTACCCTATAATAAATCATGATCAACCATATATCGAATTCCTAGAATACAATTCAGAATTCATTGGATGTGGCTTACAAGTGAATGCAATCATTATAGATTAAACTCAAGAATAAGAACAGGAAAGGCCTTCAAACAAAAGTCCAAACTCCTATAGATTAAGCTATTTACATGAATCAACTTTATTGATCAAACCAATCCAAAACTACTTTCCGAGACTTAAATAATTAAAAAAATCCAACAATTCAAGCTATTTAACTAAATCAACTATCGCACAAAATGGCATTGATTCGTCATCAAACTAATCCAAAGCTACCTTCCAATACTTGAATACATCAAAATCTAACATTTCTATCTAATAAATAACAAAAATTCGAAAACCTATAGATTAAGCTAATTGCATTGATTCTTCAATTGTTCAAAATAATCCAAAGCTACTTTCCAATACTTCAATTCATGAAAATCTAACATTTATATATCTAATTAATATATAAAAAATTTGATGGAAATTCACCTTCTTCGACCGCTGAGGGTGACATGAGAAAATGAACCTGAGAAGCTTGGGAATAGCATGAGGCCTCCCAAGCACGGAGGCGGAGACATTAGGATCGGCGATCAAGTACGCGAGCGCCCTCGCCGACTCGGCCTGAGTCCCAAACCCGTCCCTGGGGACCGCCACGGACTCAAGCAACCAATCGACGACGGCGCCACCTCCAGCACCAACAATCGCGGCCCTGCGACTGGCATTGGCAGCGGAAATGTCGGCGAGGAGCGCCGCAACCCTAAGTTCGAAACCGGAGCGGACCTCATGGTTGGCGGAGGACAAGACGGAGCTGAGAGACTGCCAGAGAACGGAGGCTGCGACGCCAGTTTGCTTGGCGTGGTGGAAGATTCTGTTGACGGAATCGGAGGATTTCTTGACTGCGCGCTCGATTCCGGTGTACAAGGGGTTAGTAGAAGTGGAGGAGGAGGAGGAGTTGTGTTCGTCTGAGGTGGAGAGGATAGCGTAGTGGGAGGCGATTAAAGCGGAGAGGAGTGTAGCGGAGAGAGCGAGCAGGGAATTGCGAGAGAGAGGGGCTGTGGCAGAGGCGGCGGTGGCGGTGGTAGTAGTGAGAGGGTGATGAATGGAAGAAGGCGGCGGCGGCGGCGGCGGCGGTGGCGGAGGGGCTTTTTGGGAAGTTTTGAGATTGCTGGAGGGTTCGATTGGTTTTTGCGAAGAGGAAAATTGAAGGCGAGGGTGATTGGAGAGAGGGAAACGGAGAGAGCGTCGGGTTCTGAAGCAGAGCCGAAGCATAGTTTGTTTAGAAAGGAAGGAAAGGGCAGGGAAGGGAAGAGAAGAGAAGAGAGAAGGGAAACTTGTTATTTATTATTCGAGGTCTTGATTGGGTCTTGGTTTTGTGTAATGTTTTTCTTTCTTTTTGTTTCTGCGTTTTTGATTGTGTGGGAGAGTGAAGAAGGAGGCGTGTATGGCGGGAGCAAAAAACGCGATTTGTATTGTACGTGTAACGTGGGAAGAAAAGAAAGGTGATAGATGGTGAACAATGGTCTACAATAGGAGGGAATTTCCCCCCAGAATATGCGAACCTTGTAGGAGACATGGAGGTTCATTCTTTTTCTTTCTATTTCTATTTTTCTTTTTCTTTAAATAAAAAAAAACAAAACAAAACAAACAAACAAAACATAAATAATAGAGAAAGAACGAAGTTTGCTGGAAAAACAGGCCATAAACTCCACTTAAAAAAACTATAATAAGGTTCATTCTTCTAATACAAGTAATAATAATCTATATATATATATATATATAACTGATTAATACAAGTAATAATCATCTATAAACTCCCACAATTTTCCACGTCAGCGTTGCTTTAAAAAAAAAATTTCTGATTTTTTTTCTTCTAAAACCCCATAATTCATAAAACATTAAAACCCAATAATACCAAAAACTAAACTCTGATTTTCTATTTCTCCCACACCACCGTCAAACCTTCTCCTTCGTGCAAAATACACCCCATGGCCAAACCACTTCTCCATCATCCAAAACCCAGACCCATATTAGCTCCAACAAAACCTAATCTCGTTCCCCTTCTTCGTCGTCCAAAACGCCTTTAAAGTGATTCACTTCAATCGCAAGTGCAGGTCGGCCAAACCCCTTCTTCGTATCAGACCATTCTCTCTCGGTATTTCTCAATTAATCAATGAATAATATCTTTTCCTATTGTCTTTAATTAGATTTTTCTGTCAATTTAGGGATTTCGTCTTGAATTAGGTTTTTCTATCGTTTTAGGGATTTCACTTCCTAACCCTCGGATGTGTTGGGTTTTGGCCATCAATTGCAACTGAAGCCACCCTCCTCTATAGAGGAAGTCCAAACCCGAAGTAACAATTCTGATTTGCTCTTTAATTAAAAACCTACTTGCCCAATTATTACTTCCGATATACTATTCTTTCTCCACTTCAATTGTTCATGGAATTTTGTTTTGTGGTTGTGGGTGATCTACTTTGGTGTTTTGTATTGCTATGGCTGAATGGTTGGCCTTTGGTTTGCTGGCATTAGAAAAGGGTTTTTTTTTTTTTTTTTTTTTGTGTGCTTTAGGTTCTAGAGATTTAAGGTGAAAATTTGTTATTTATTTTTCCATCTTGGTTTTGAAGAAAAATTGGGGTTTTTTTTTTTTTTTTTTGCTTTAGGTTCTAGCAATTTAAGGTGGAAATTTGTGTCGAAGAAGATTGCGATGACCGTCAAGGAAGACGGATTTGCTGGGCGGGGTAACAGACTAACAATGGTGTTCATGGGTTGCAATAAGGTTATCCTCATGCCCAATTCTTTTGTTGTATGTATTGAATATAAATTGGATTTTCTGGCTAAAGCCTGAAATTGGTGGTATATCAATTTTTTGCCAATAAGTTTTTAATTTCTAGATTACATTATTCTAATTTTTTTTAAGTTCCTCTATTTCAGCACCTATACATCAACTAAGTTCTATTTCTTGCCCATATCTGTTAGGTGTTCGACAAAAGGCCTACAAGAGTAACTATGTACATGGGTTGTCAATTGAAATAAGAAAATAGTTGAATGTATTTCTTTAAAATGGAAACTCAAAATTTATATGTAGGTGGGAAAGGTTACTTTTTACCAAATCATTTTTGCCAATATGTATCTCACAAATTTCGCTTTTGCATAACAGGTCAGTGTTTGGCAACATCTACATGGCACCTCCTTCCATGTCTATTTTTGCAGTTTTGTTTGCCTTATATAATGCTGTACATAAGCACAATTGCGATACCCAATATACTTCCATTTGGGTGAGATATATTAAGATGCACTTCTTATTGCAGTAAAAGATGATAAAGTAAGATCTTAAAGGTAAATGCCTTTGGTAGGTTTTGACTTACTAATGGTTGTATTTATTTAATAGTTGTAAGCCTTTGTCTTTTAATTGTGTTACTGATTCTTGGGGGAAATGTTTTGATGATTCATGTTTAGTTTATCAATTTATCCGTAAAAATGGTATTTGGTACTCCAAGAACCCAGTTTTGGTTTGTATAAAACAACCGTATCTTGAATGTGTTTGGCTTCGATTAGGAAGCTTCTATACCAAAAAAAATTTGATGGTTCTAATGTGAAATGAGTCTACCATCATGATATGTTAAATAGTTGAGGCAGAATCTGTTTTATAACTTATATTTATGACAATGATGGTTAATATCTTAGACATTGTTACCTGACCGGATTGTAGTTATATGCAAAATAGGGTGCACTGACTTGACCTTTTTTGAAGGCTAGGTTATTTTTGTTAATATGCTGGGTTATTTTAGTTGGAAATACATAATTATGCAGATGTTTATGTGTGCTGTTTCAAGTCTACCCTTTGGAAACTATGTAGATATTTATGTGTGCTGTTGTCTTTATTTGTTAGTGGAAGTGAAACTGTGGAGCACTTTGGTTTATTAAATCTCTTCAAATTGTGTTATTTTAATTCAAAACTTTTGAATCAGGTTTTAAATGTATTATAAATTTTTGGGTGTCAATGTATGTTAGTTACTATTTTGTTATATTAGATGTTACCCATAAGACAATTTTAGACAAGCTATGGGTTTTCCATGTTTGAAAAACTAAATCTTTATCCAAATATACAGAGGCTTAAAAAGTAAAATTTCATTTTAAATTTGGGGGTTTAATAGGATTTAGTTTTTTTGGTATTTTGATCGGTTGGTTTTGAATTAGGTGATTGAGTTAGATTTTGTTTTAATTAAGGTTTTGATTTAGACTTATTCTTCTTCATCTACTGTAATTTCAAAAAGGTTGTTTATTCATTTAAATGAAATTGATACCTCTTTTTGGTTATTTAATTGTTCTGATAATGATTGATTTTGTTTATTTGTTTGGTGTTCTTAGATTCCCAAAGCGGTTTATTTAGACTATTATTAGATTGGCCTCAACCTTGGACTAATGGTTTGAGTTACCAGTGGCCACCAAATCATTACATTTTGAGTTTTTCACAAAGATAGTGCTCGGTAAAGGTGTTACACACTGAGCCAAAATGTAATGATTTGGTGGCCACTGGTGAGTGCAAAAGTTTGAGTTTGAATTTTTTTTACAAAGTTGTTATCTTTTTCAATCATTTGTTATTATTTTAATTATTTAATTTAAAATAGATTTCATTAAAGAACTTCATTTTAAGAAATATTATCCTTATTAGTTTACGTACTTTGATGACATGGTTCCTTATACTCTGAAGAGTGAAGGAGGTTGTGTATTTGCTTGCAAAAAAAAAAAAAAAAAAAAAAAAAAAAAAAAAGATGGGGATGTGCAGAATGATGTGCTAGCGTAAGATTTGTGTCTATATGAGAATAATTTGTGCTTGACATATTGTTCATTGTAACTTTTGCTACTTTTGTTGTAAATGCATAGACCTAGGGTCGTATTTTAAAATTTTGTTATATTTAAGATCCAAAAGAAAGGGAATATTAGGAAGAAGCTTGCAGAAGAGGCTGAATAGAACGTCAAGCAGGGGTGGCCAAGAGGGAATATTACTTGGTAACAAGTATGTCATACTGGATTGCATTGTTCAAGAGCTACTGCTGCATTAAGGTTGCATCAATTAAGTGCTATTGCATATTGAGACAAACAAATTTAATTCTATGCAACACTCTATCAAATTAAATCATTTTGAGTTCAAGCCTAAGGTAGACTTGGCAATGTATGAAAGTTGAGGAATAGATGTCTTGATTTGGTTGGATGAAAGTTTTTGAATTAGCAGAGTGAATGTAGTTTTGTATTGCTGATTTTTTTCCCATCTAAATAGTAATATCGCTACAATAATATGATAATTTGGTAGATTGGAGTCTCATGCATTCCATTTTTTTTATCAAAAAAAAAAAAAAAAGAGATCTCATATTTCACATGCCTTTCTTTCAACTCTTTTAGATAATAATATTATTGCTCTACTCTTTTTTCTTTGTTTGGTTGATGGGATGTTATTCAAAATTTAAGTCAATTATTTTTTTAAACTGCACGTAATTTAGTTAGACAGTCCACACTCCTAAATTTCAGATTTCTTTTTTTTCCTCTTTGCTTGGTTAGTGTGGAAGTTCAAGAAGGTTAAAGAATTAAGAAATGGGATCTTGCCAATTTTCTTTTGCTCAGCTATTGGGATTTTCCAAATAGAAGCTAATGTTGAATCTGGCAAAATTAATTTTATTTTGGATTAGCACAAGACACCATTATTTGATTGGAATATATTTAGACTTAAAGTAACATCTTAAACTACAAATGAAAAATGCATTCAACAGAAGAAGAAAAATAAATCAAGATGATTTTGCATATGTTATACATGTTTCACATTTATGTAAAAACTTCTCACGCATAGCGCGGGTTAGCGACTAGTTCAAGTAATTTATGTAACATATAATTTTTCAATAGATGAATGTAGAATATAAAAACCTTTTCAAAATATAGAAAAAATTTGAATAAGAAGCTCTTCCGTTGGTGGAATCAATTTTAAAATAAGGGAAAAATTAACGGATTTTCCAAGAGAACTAATTTAGAAACTTTTTATAAGAAGAAAAAAAAATTTTTATAGCATTTTATAATTTCCAAGATAATGTTATTAAATTTTTTTTTAAATGATGTATTAACAAATACTCTAAAAATACCCATTAAATGACCTTTAAAATAAATAAAATAATATACATATAAATTAAAGGACAAAGTTTAGTTACAAAATTTATTGTAGCCTGAGACTACAACCTTACTCAATAAAATAAACATTATTATATATTTTAAAAATCTAACCGTTGAATTGTATGTTCTTTTCACTCTTAATACACATGTCAAATTTGGTGTCAATCAAATATTATTTATTATATGATTTATAAGCTTATGTTTTAAGTATAATTTTAAACTACAAAAACTAACAAGTAAAACAATTTATTGATAGCATAGTTATTGATCTTTAATTTTCTTGAAATTTTGCAAGTATAAGAAGAAAACATAATCCAATAGTGGAATTCTCAAAATTTACCTCCAATAAAAAGATATTGAGTAAAGTTGTAATTTTAGGTTACAACCAATTTTTTAGCTAAACTTTATCATAAATTAAATCATGTACACTGTATATACACAAATAAATAATCCATGAGCATTCCATCCCATTCTTTATATCATTTTCGTTACTCAAATTGTGATTAATCATGCACAAAATTACTCAACAAAAAAATATACACATATTTGTTTTTATATCTCACTAGTTTCCAATCTCTCTCTCTCTCTCTCTCTCTCTCTCTCAAATGCTACAATGATTGCACTATAAATGAGTCACGGAAACTTTTTCATTTGATTGTTTAATACTTTTTCTTTTCTCTACTCATCTATTCTTCTCTTTCAGTCTTTCTCTCTTCACTCTGCACAATCACATTTCCTTAATAGGGCATATGGTTTGGACATCATTGTTGTGGGTGGCTTTGATGGATGTTAGTAGCGATGGTGTGTGGTCATTTTGCAAGTATATGCTACATGATCATTGAAGAGGGAGAAGTCAAGCAAGGTTTCATTCATGGTTGGACAAAGTGTAACCAAGAATGACAAAGGGTTGATCAACAAGTCATAAGAGGTACATGAAGGTCACAACTCACAAGGGCAAAGAGGGAGAGAAGAGAAGGGAAAATAGATAGTGGATGGGAGAGGAGTTAGAAAGTGAGGCCGAGGGCAATAAACGACATAGTTTGCATGGGTGGTTATGAATACTGAATAGCACATTTTTCTGAAGGTTTCATGGAGGTTGGTAGCAATGGTGTGTTGTCATTGTGAGTGGTAGAAACTATTTTAGTAGAATAACATATTATATTTAAATGGAGACAAGTGTGTGTGTGTGTATGTGTGTGTGTGTGTATATATATATATATATATATATATATATATTTTTTTTTAATGAACGGAGACAAGTATATTTAAATGGAGGTGCGGAAATGATTAAGAGGGTGATGTAGATTCAATAATAATAATAGAGATAATAATATTTACCAAAAATAAATTAATCTATACTATTATTTAAGGGTTTCTCCTGTTTGGATTCCTCATTTTGGATGTCCAAAATACCCTCATTCTATTCACTTACAAGTTTTAAACCAACGAGGATAAATATGTAAAAAAAAAAAATTACCAACTATTGTCCTAAATTTTAGTTTTTCAAAAAGGAAACTACCAATTATTCAGCATGTTCAATTTAAGATAACTGTGAATTACTATCTTAAACTCACACAAACAAAATGCCCAGAAAAAAGGAGCCCACTGTCCCGGACATAAACACAAATTCAATGAGTAGTACACTCTCCTAATTCTTCAGTTTTCTTCTGGAAAAAAAAAAAAAAAAAAAGATAGATAGATAGATAAATCTTCACTTTTGATAAAAATTTCCTCATTCTCTCCCATGTTGGCCGTCCTTATTTCCTCTTCATCAGATTAAGACGTAAAATCCATTTTCGTCCCTATATTTTCACACAATTCCCACTTTAGTTCCTAACTTTTTTTCCCACCGCTTTTAGTCCCTATCCTGGAAAATGCGTTTCGTTTTTGTCCATACCGTTACATCAAAGACGAAAATTACACAGGTGGCAAACGGAAGTTGACATGGCCATTAAAATAATAATAAAAAATATTTTTTGGCATTAAAAAATGCCACGTCAGCATCTAAATTAAAAAAATTAATTTATTAATTTTAACTAAATAAAAAAATTAAAAACATGAATAAAAACAGAATTCACATAAATTAAGATCTAAATGTTTTTTGAACAAGAATAACAAGAACACAAACTTAGATCTAAGAACACAAAATTAAAATCCAAAAATCACAGACCTAGAAAATAAGAACAAAAAATTAAATTATAGATCCACATCAAATTAAACATGAACAAGAAATTAAACATGAAAACAAAATTTAAAACCCAGAAAATTAAAACCTTAGAGTCGAAACCCAGAATTAGAATTCATGCCAAGAACACAAACCCAGCAAAAAATTAAAACCTAGCAAATTTAAACAAGAACACATTAAATATTTGAACAAGAACATAAACACAGTAAAATTGATAAATTAAACATGAACACGTTATATATTTGCAGAAGAACACAAACCCAGCAAATTTTAAATCCTAAAAATTAAATTCAAACCCAGTAAAATGAAATTTGAGCCTCCAAATCTCACATACCAGCAAACCCAAGCAACCACCAACAAATTGGCAAAACCCAACCCACCCCCACTCCACTGACCCCCCATACCACCAACAAATCGGAACAAAACCACCCACGTCCACTCCACTGACCACACAAATCCACGTGTTGCAGAGGGAAAAAAGAAAAAACAGCCACCATCACAACCCATAATCCTGGCCACCTAGCAAAAATCCACAAACCCAGCCTTAAAATCGAGATTGTTGCTAAAAAACGGCGGTACATTAGCTCTCGGAACCCATGGATTCTGTCTCCCCCAACCAGAGCAGCACGCTAACCAAAACGCGCTTCTCCGATCTCAACCCCTCACTCTCTGAACTGGTTCTCGAAGCCCTAACCCAATCTGGCTTTGAGTTCTGCCCGCCGGTCTAAGCCTCCACAATCCCCTTACTCTGTAGCTACAAGGACGTCGCCGTCGACGCCGCCATCGGCTCTGGCAAAACCCTAGCCTTTGTGGTCCCACTCGTTGAGATCCTCTGCCACAACAAAACTCCTCCTAAACCAATCGCCTTTGTATGGCGTCGATCTGTGTTGAATTTGGGATTTCGAGAAGCTAGGCCTAGTGGATTTGAATTTCGGGTTTTGTATGAATATGGGATTTGACTTCTTCAGCCATGAATCAGAGAGAACAAAAGATTAATGAGAGAGAGATAAGCTTAGAGATGAGATGAAGGAAATTCATGATAAAAGAAAAATGTATGAAGGAAAAACAAGATAAGCTTAGATGGGTTTTGATGTTTTTGTGTTTGGTTGACAACGAAAAATCAGTTGCTGGGTTTGTGTTTGTTGCTTTTACGTTTGGTTGACAAAGAAGATCTGGGTTTGGGTTTATGTCTGTGTTTCTGGGTTTATGATTTTTGGATTTTAATTTTGTGTTCTTATATCTAGGTTTGTATTCTTGTTGTTCTTGTTCAAGAAACATTTAGATCTTAATTTATGTGATTTCTGTTTTTATTCATGTTTTTAATTTTTTTTATTTAGTTAAAATTAATAAATTAATTTTTTTTAATTTAGATGCTGACGTGGCATTTTTTAATGCCAAATAATATTTTTTATTATTATTTTAATGGCCACGTCAGCTTCCGTTTACCACCTGTGTAATTTCCATCTCTGAGGTAACGATAGGAACAAAAACGAAACGCGTTTTCTAAGATAGGGACTAAAAGCGGTGGAAAAAAAAAAAGTTAGAGACTAAAGTGAGAATCACGTGAAAATGTAGGAACGAAAATGAGTTTTACGCCTTAGATTAATGGCCACTACAATGGTGGTGAGTGGTTTGATCAAATTTTTTTTCTACATATTTTTTAGACATTGTCTATTGGCATTGCTGTTTTTGGGATTTTTGCATAACAAGGGATCAACGTGACGAGGGTATGTTATATTTTGTTAAGTTTCTCAACAGTGGTAAGGTCTTTTATCTTACTAACACATATATCTCCTTTGCACATCCAGTCCATTGGTGAGGTGTTGGATGTGTAACCATGATTCTGTTTTTTGGAATTATTTGATAGTTGTTCTAATTGTTACTACGTTTTTTGATGCAGCCACGCAAAACACGCTTGATGGCACATCAAGTAGGGAATTACCAGGGCTACTAAGGTAAGTTACTGCTTATTGTATGAATTGGCCTTATTTACAATGTTGTTTGATGTTAGAATGTTATGCCTGCTTGATGGTAAAATAATATTATTTTGTGAATTTGGAATCTTTTTTTTTTCTGTCTTTTATTTTTGTTAAATGAAAAGCATCCAAGATCCATATTTGTTTTTGTTTAGGTGTTGTTTTTGGTGTTTTTTTTTTTTTTTTAATTTAAAATCTCCTTGTTGCTATTATGCTTCTTCTACTCACGGCCATACAAATTCTATGGCCCCTAAAGTTCATATTAGATGTGGATCACTTTATCTTTTTTTTATCTTTTTTTTTTTTTTTTCCAGTTGTTACCATTTTGAATAAGGGGTTAACTTATAATTATCCTTATCATCAGGAAGTCTTTTGAGTATGTTAGTGTTGGAATTGGATCAGATAAGCATAGTGCTTATCTATATCTGTTTAATTGTATGGTAGCTGGGATTTTCAGGTTGGTAAAGGAGAGGAGGGATTTTTGTGTTAGTGAAGATGTAAAAAGGAGGGATTTTTGGGGTTCTATTTTGAAGGCTTGCTGTGAGGTTGTATGGGGTTTAGGGTAGGTGTAGAAAGGAAGAATTTTTTTTTTACGCTACTTTTTTTAAAATTTAATTTACTCTACTTTTTTTTAGAGGGTATTATTATATATTTGATGTATCATGTTAATGGTTATTCAATTTAAACCTCACATGAAGTGATTGTTATCTAAGAATTTGTTGTAAAAAATTTCTTTTTTTAACATAAATTATATTTATCATATGTATAATTTTATGTGAAATTCAATTTACATTTTTTTATAGTAATTATTAATTTACTACTCTATAAAAATTGTTACGTACCTTTTCTCAGTTTTAAGGGTAGTTGATATCTTTGAAATTTAAACTCCTTTTAACTTTTGTTATGGATGTGTAGTAAGTGGCTAATTATTAGGATTAAAACACTACATTTTAGGATTGAAATTGATCCATTTACCATAAAAGAAATATATTTGAAATTTAAATTCTTTTTAACTTTTGTTATGGATGTGTAATAAGTGGATAACTTTTAGGATTAAAACAATACAAGTAGTTATCCACAAATGTGTATTATTTTTAAACTTTGAATTTGGAAAAAAAAAAAAAAAAAAGTGTGGCCTAGTAGTGTTTTTTGGATAGAACGTGGGATTTAAAAAAAAAATAGTTTAATTCAAAATTTTTAAACGTGTACTTTTTCTTTTTTAACTTTTTATTATGGATGTGTACTTCATTACTAAATTTTAGAATTAAATTCAACTTGATCACTGTCATAAATAAATATAGGTGAGTATTATGTGTGATGAAATAATTTTTCATTACAACCCTAGATTTTTTTGTGATCGAAAAAATGTAATAATCTCAAATTATAATAAATGTTCTAAATTAACTCTTACCCAAAAAATAGAAAAACCTCACGTGCATGCTCAAAGGCTAGTAATAATAATAATGTTAATAATAGGTAGTATTTTCTATTCTATTGATGTATTAGATATTTCATAATTGGATGAAAACTTATTAGGTTTTAGTTTTATGCATTTAGGATTTATTATTATTATTATTTTTTTAATATTGGTTGATAAAGGAGTTTAATTTAATATTGTAGATGAATGGCCCAATGAGCCTAGAAAAAGGCCCAACTATTTGGTTTGGTTTGGTCACATGTGGTTTGGTTTGGTCAACTATTCTTTAATAACAGCGAATTAGTTTGGAGTAATGATTTCCTAACCTAACAAGGCTTGGTTAGATTAAAAATACTTATAAAATGAACCATCCCAACGGTGGTCCAAATGCACATTAAGAATTCCTTATTCTAATGGTGGCCCAAACGCAGACTGGACACTTTAAACTGATTTTCTAGTGGTAATGTACATATTTAAATGGGAGAAAGTTGTAGAATTGTCTTCAACTGTGTATTGGGTGGAGGGGTGGCAATTCGTGTTCGTGTGTCGGGTTCGTGTTGTGTCGACTCATGAGTATTCGACTATATAGGTCAACACTAACCCGATATGTTTATTAAACGAATCAAGATTCCTCAATCCTAACACGACTCATTTATTAAACTAGTCAATCGTGTCTACCTGTTTATTAGATTTTATCAAAATGAAAAGAAAAAAAAAATAGTATTAACCAAATTGAGTTATGAAAAACTAAAAAATAAATATTTTTAATATAAAATTCAGAACTAATAAGTAACTGCATCACAAATAATCATCCAAAACTAAAGCATATCTCAATATCATAAATAATCAATCATAATATGTTAAAGAAAATAAATTAAAACAACTAATAAGTTTATATACCTAGGATTTGAAGGGTGTATTGGTAAATTTTCATTTAATTAAACGGGTCAGACAAGTTAAACGAGTTCTATATATTGGACACTAATCCAACCCGTTATTAAACGGGTCAGTCATGTCAATCCGAATATGACACTAACCCATTAAGTTTCATCCCATAATTAATCTGCTAATTTCATGTCGTATTGTGTTGGGTTCACGCGTCGTGTCAAATTTTGCCACCACTAATTGGGTGACAATGAAAATGCCTCGCTTCACCTACCATGATGGGCTTTAAAGTTTGAAGCCCAAGTAGTGCTCGCAGCTCACGGGGTCAAGTTTGCAATAAATGTTACTAGTTTGACGAAGCAACAAACCATTTAGGCCTTGTTTGGTTTAAAAAAATGGTCACTCATCACTCATCACTCAATTTTCATCACTCATCATCCATCACTCATCACTCTAAAATATCACACCCAAACAACATCATCACTCAGTTATCATCACTCAATATTTTCACACTATTGTGGGTCCCATATCTGTCATTGGTACAGTTTTTTTTTTTTTTTTTTTTTTTTTTTTTTTTTTTTGTATCCAAACTCACTGAACCCAGTGAAATGAAAAAAAAAAAAAAAAAAAAAAGCTGAAACCGAACCTAGGAAAAAAAAGAAAAAAAAAAAAAAAACTTGAAGACCGAACTAGTGAAAAAAAAAAAAAAAAGGAGGAAGAAGAAGAGCTGAAACCGAACCCAGAAAAAAAAAAAACTTGAAGACCGAACTAGTGAAAAAAAAAAAAGGAGGAAGAAGAAGAGCTAAAACCGAACGCAGGAAAAAAAAGAAAAAAAAAAAAACTT
This sequence comes from Lithocarpus polystachyus, assembly GCA_033629205.1. Classification (NCBI taxonomy): domain Eukaryota; kingdom Viridiplantae; phylum Streptophyta; class Magnoliopsida; order Fagales; family Fagaceae; genus Lithocarpus; species Lithocarpus polystachyus. The sequence goes on along the minus strand of CM066163.1, from coordinate 5,855,172 downwards.
GAAGACCGAACCAGTGAAAAAAAAAAAAGAAAAGAGGAAGAAGAGCTGAAACCGAACCCAGAAAAAAAAAAAAAGAAAAAAAAAACTTGAAGACCGAAGTCACCGAACTAGTGAAAAAAAAAGAAAAGAAACCTGAAGACCGAACCCAGGAGAAGAAAGGAAAAAAAAAAAAAGTCAAACGGTCAAAAAGTACGGCTGTGGGGTCCTCCATGTATGTTTAATTACAAAAATGCCATTGAGTTATGAGTTATGAAAACTGAAAACAGATAAAATGTGTTTTCAGTTTTCATAACTCATCACTCAAAAATCAGAGAACTGAGTGATGAAAACCATAACTCAAAACTCATCCAAACAAAACATCTTGCAATTGAGTGATGAAAACTGAGTATTGAGCGATGAAAACTGAGTATTGAGTGATGAAAACACTCAAACCAAACAGCCTCTTAATAACTCCTTTCAAATTGTGAATGCTAAATCAAGGGAGATGGATGGAATAGAACTAAAGTGGAATGAATAAGATCAAATTGGACTGAGAAGAACCGAGATGGACAGAATGGACCGAATAGGATCAAAGTAGACCGAATAAGATGAAATAGGACCAAAGCTTACCGAATAAGACCGAATAGAACCAAAGTGGATATGATGGACCAATGTGGACTGAATAAGAACAAAGTGGACTGAATTGGACAGAACGGACCGAATGGGACCAATGTCTACCGAACAGTATTGAAGTGTAGCGAATAGGACCTAAGTAGACTGAATAAGACCAAAGTGGACCGAAAAAGTATCCAAATGGACAAAATGGACTGAATAAGACCAATGTGGACCGAATAAGCTTGAAACCGAAGTGAACATGATGAACCAAATTGGACCAATGTAGACCGCATAAGACCAATGTACATTTTAAATGGGAGCAAGTTGTGTAGAATTGTCTCCAATTGTCTCTTGGGAGACAATAAAAATACTTCACTTCACCTACCTTGGGCTTTGAAGCCCAAGTAGTGCTCACAGCTGATGGATCAAGTTTACAATAGAGGTTAATGGTTTGACGAAGCAACAGACCATTTTATCTATTTCCAACTCTGCGTAGGCTGACTGTTACTTCTTATTATTAAGGATACTCTTTTCAAATTGTGAACAAGGATGATGCTCAATCAAGTGAGTTAGTGAGAAAGTGGAATCTCTAAAGTAAGAGAATACTAAACCTTGAGATCTCGAATATGATGATCAAGGGAGGTCTAAACCCATAAATAAAACAAGGAATGCTCATATCTGAATTGAGAAATGGATAATATAAAATGCAAAACTTATCGGCAACAAGGCAGGCAGAGATATTAACCTTCACATTCAGATTTAATCAAATAACTCGAGGTACTGGTACGATACCAGCCTAAACTTATTTGATGCTTAAGTTAGTGATATTATTTATTTGTGTACAAAAATAATTTTGTATGAAAAATTACTCATACCTATAATGGTGGAGAAAGATTATAATTTACCTCCACAACACTTCAGTTTGCTATTTCTAACATCATGAACGTTACGGCCATAATGGGAGGTTATTGGTATCATTTACAGAGCCTGCACCTCTTATGGGCGTGATTTCTAACACTTACCTCGCAATCCTAGTATTGTGGTTGACAATGGCCTGTAATTCTTGCACTAGCAATAAGATTGCCCATGGTTGCTAGTCGTCTATAAGCAAGTAGATCTTCCATTTCGGGTCATTCATGCAACATTTCTAAATAGATGATCTTTTATCCTATCAGCAATCATATGTTTGAATTCAATCGAAAAACCTATTGTATTAGGAATTTTTTTGAGTTTCAATAAAAGCGTTAATGCAAATTGCAAATTAAGCATCAATTTTTAACTTTAATGAGGTGATAAAAGCACTTTCTAATTGTGGGAGGACTAGAAGCCGATGACAGGAATGCATAAAAAGAGATCAATACTAGAAGAACACACCTTGGGAAGTACTGTCAAAGAATCCTTGGAGCAAAAATGACAACTCAACCACAAACCCAGGAAGATTAGACTGTCCGAGGACCCTAAGAATACTGATATGTCCTCGGAAGGGCCGAAGTCCAGTTCTGAAGACCTTCAGGCACGAATCAAGGAAAAGAAGGAAAATTTGTCATCAAGAAAGAAAAGGAAGAGTACAGACAAAGTATCCATCACCTCCACATTCAATGCTCTGTACTCACTTAGCTGGTCGTATTAATGAAGGAATGACCCCTGAACAGTGTCATCACAGCTCACAGCCTAGTAGAGAAACCTTCTAGTAAAATCCTAATGGGATAAATATCAAGGGAAGTAAACCCTGACCCTCAAAGTGGAAGGCCAGGATTCAACTTGGATGACTATATAAGATAGAGAGATCCCTATGAAGAGTGGGATGAAATATCTGAAGAATAAAGAAAGGAAAATAATATCATTGTAATCCAAGAACAAGTGTAAATCTATACCTTGGACCATTCCCGAGGAGCATAACTTAATCAATCCAAGACTAGTATTATTCAATTTCCTTGTCTCACATATATTCCAAGCACTTATTCTCTTATCACAAGAATAATTCACTCTAACAAGGGTAATTGAGATTGACTGGCACCCCATTCTATAAATTAATTGTGTGAGATTAAAATTTAGCTTATTAAATTTTGCTCCGCCACACTAATTTTTGTCAAGTAGTAATAACTTGCATGTAAAAAATGGTTTTTATGCTTGAAAACCCATTATTACCCCCTCCAAACGCAATCTATGATAGGTCCTTGGATTTGGAATGGGAAAAAAAAAAAACACAAAAAACACAAAATTCTAATCGAAATAAATGAGTTTTTTTTTTTTTTTTTTTTTTTTGGGGTTAAATTCGATAGTCACAATGAGGGAGGAGGGATTTAAACACAAGACGCTCTCATTAAAACACCAAAAAATGTCAACTTGAGCTATAAAACTCTTGACAATTGGATGGAAAATTAGCCAACCTCAATTTCAACAATGGACTTTTCTATGATAGTAAATGAAGGTTTTAGATTTGGATAAAATTTTAGTGCTATCTCTTTCAAGAAGTCATTACTAGACCAAAATGCAAGATAATATGGTCTACCAAAAAGTTGAAATTTTTGAATAGAGGTTTAGAATACATTTTGAGCAAACATAATACTGACTCTCTCTCTCTCTCTCTCTCTCTCTCTCTCTCTCTCTCAAAGTGCCACATTTTTTTCTATAATGAAAATTAATTAACCTTATTTGAATGTTTTCCAAATAAATAAGGGATTAAAGGATTTGAATCAGTTATTTTTAATTCTCTTAAATGGAAATAATTTGGATGGTTTAATTTCACTAATTTTAACTTGTCAATTTTCCTCTTATAATGTTAACTTATATCCATGTCTTAAATATTCAAAAAGATGGGATTTAATTAATATCCTGATATTAATGGTATCATTTGCAGTGTCTCTTATTATCCCATATTAGTTAAGAGAGTGTGTTGTGTGTAGTATAACTTGCCACATCCTTCCTTAAAAGTTACCATGGCTATGACGTCCCAGTCAGTCAGAAATTTTTTTTTTTTTTTTTTTAAAAAAAGAAAAAAAAAAGGGAAAGGTCAGATTTTTTTTGGGTTCCCACGTGCCCCACCTAACCCCACTACCCACAACTTATCTCACACTACCACTACATCACTTGGCCAGCCATCATTTCTTCTTATTTTCTTTTCTTTCTTTTCTTTTCTCTCATACACTCCTGTACTCTCATATTTTCTCTACCCGGTACTTCCACACCACCAACACACCATTTCACCATCATTTTTCCTGCAAGATCACCGGAAAATTGTTGTGAACCCATAAACACCTTCACATCCTTTATTTGAGGTAAAAATTTCTAATCTTTTTTGTTGATTTTACACTTTTGCTTGAGGTTATTTTTATCTAAGCTTTAATAATGATACCCATGTGATTTATGAGTATTGGAAGTGATATTTATGTGTTTTTATGTATGAATTTGGTATTGGTGAAATTATTTGATGAGTGGATATATGGTTTGTGCTAATGATGACTACCTAAGGTTTATTTATGATGGAAAATTTAGGGGTTTTGAGTTATAACATGTGATGGGTGGTAAACTTAATTTTTCCATTACCATTGGGTTTATTTGGAGTTAGTTGAAGTTCTAAATATCTTGTCTTGGTGGATATTTTGATTTTGCTTTCATGGGTCTCTTAATAATGTAGTGTAAATTTTATGAAAGCTAGTCATAATGTTGGAGATGATATTAAATGGGCTAACTTTATAAATTAGAGTTTATGCCTTGTGAATCAATTTGTTGAGAAACTTTGGAAGTGGTATATATTATTATTGATGAGGTTAAATAATAGGTTTGCCTAATTAAGTGCTCTTTTGGCAATTCTTAAATTGTAACTAGATGCAATTTCAAGCTCTATACTTATTGTGATAGGTTTACTTGATATTGTTTAGGTTCTAGCTAATCTCCTTGGAGCTTGGAGAATTAGGATTTTGCGGTTGCGAAGTAAGTAGCTTCTTAATGGGATATTTTTGGAAAATAACCATGCTTTATAAATGTTGTTTTTGGGTCAAACACATTTTGAAAAACTATATATGGATGTATGTTTTTTTAGAAGTATTGTATTGTGACCCTATTATATATTATTATATATGAAAAGTGCATCATATTTGGTATTGCATTTGGGGAAATGCATGAATTGTTGACATGGAAAATTTATGGTATATTAGAAAATTTAAAGATGCTTATCTTGTCTTGTATTATTTGGAAAATTGATAGAAAAAATCTCTTGACAAGAATAAAATTGAAAACCTTACAAACTTTGTGGAAGTTAGACTGTTTAACATTTTTCTGAAACTATCTAGATATGAACTATGTGTTTTAAGAAAATGTATACCTGTGAGCTTTATATGGTTTTAATAACATACCATGTGTAATTTTCCGGTGATCACCCGATTTGGTTGCCGTAGTCTTTGTGATAACGGAATCAAATCTAGGTCAGTGCTCTTTCATTTTGGATGACGCGTTCTTCTCTGCTGCCTATGGGGGGAAGAGGTTCCTTAATTGTGTATTGGTGAGGCTACTGCCCATGGGGCCAAGGGACCACATACAAGAGATGTCTTATTTGACACGCTCTCTCTGCTGCTCATGGGAGGAGAGAAAAACCTTGAGAGTATGAGTGAGGCTGTTGTCCATGAGGCCAAGAGTCTGCATACCAAAGAGGACAATATCATGCTAATTGTGAATGGGTAGATCCCCTAACTGGTCCATGTAGTAGTGTGGTATATTTATGATAATTTACCCTATGTTAGATGTTATGACTTTGGAAATTATATTGTTGGCGCTCACAGATTATAGTATATAGTTTCAAAGTATTTACTTTAAGAAACTTGGTATTTCATTATTCAATCATTCTTGTCATATCATATTATTATTATTAAAAATGGAACTTGCATTTCCCCCACCCCCATTAGTTATGCTACTTAGTGAGCTTTATCTCATTCCATTATTTTATAAACTTTTCAGAGTAGGCAACATTCTTTTGAGACAGCTTTTTGGTGGCTAACGGTAGTTAGACTGACTACTAATGGAGGCTGAACCTTTATAATGGAGATATTGGATGATGTACATCTTAGAATAGGCTTGACTCATTCTTTTGTATATTATAGTGGTTGTGATGTTATTCCCACTGATGGAACAAGCTGATGATGTGTAACTATATATTCAGATCTCTATTCTTTTGTAGCCAATGATCCTTGTAATTATTGCTTAGAATTCTAACCTACTTTGAAAGTATATTCAATGGAACTATTATGGTAATTCTTGATGTTAATACTTGATATGATTTATGTGGATTGAATTTCCAAAAAAGAAAATGCTACAGGTACTTTGAGACGTCTTTCTTATGCTTTGGACCCTTTTGGGTTTGGGGCGTGACAATGGCTTTTGAGTGAAGTTGTAGTGTGCTTTTATATTAAAACCTCTTTCTCTCTCCCCTATGGGTCCGTTCGGTTGGAGGAGTGGAAAAGTGGGAGGATGAAAAATTGTGGGAGGATGGAAAAGTGGGAGGATGGAAAATATTTAGTTTTCTCTCTTGTGTGTTCGGTTGGGGGAGTGGAAAAGTGGGAGGATGGAAAACTTTTTGTGTTCGGTTGGAAAGAAAAAGGAAAGGATGGAAAATGTAATTTATATATGTTGACTATTATACCCTTATTATATAATATCTAAGAAATAAATTTATTTCTAATTATTAAATAATATAAAATTTATCATATCATATATATAAATTTATATTATTTTAATGTAAAAATTAGATCAGATCACGTTGAAAAAAAAAAAAAAACAACATTCAGTAATGTTGAAAAGAAAAAAAAAAAACCACATTGTTTAGTAAAGTTGAAAAAAAAAGAACAAAAAAAACAAAAACAAAAACATAGTTGTGACGTTGAAAAAAAAAAAAAAAACAAGGAAACCAACGTTCCAGTTAAAGAAAAGAAAAAAAAAATGTCCAAGCCAAAAAAAAAAGGAAACCAACGTTTCAGTAACGTTAAAAAGAAAAGAAAAAAAAATTTGTTCAGCCCAACGTTGTTGATAACGTTGAACAGGGAAAAAATAAATAAATAAAAAAACTTCTCACAGTAACGTTGAAAGAAAAAGAAAAAAAAGGCAAAAAAAAAAAAAAAGAAGAAAAGAAAAAAAAACGTTGAAAAAAATAGGTGAAAAGAGGGCATTTTTGTAAAAGTGCTACTATAGAACTTTTCTCTCCAAGTTTTCCTTCCGATTTGGAAGGAAAAAAAAAGTGGGCCCGGAGAGAAAACTTTCTCTCCAGTTTTCCATCCTCCCTATTTTCCTTCTCCAAACGAACAGTGGAAAACAGCATTTTCCACCCTGTTTTCCATCCTCTATTTTCCATCCTCCCTATTTTCCTTCCAAACGAACAGACCCTATGTGTGTGTGTGTGTGTTTGTTTCTCAAAAAAAAAAAAAAAAAAAGAATGGGTAATTGTCCAATATTGCTTAAGAGAGTGTGTTGTATGTAGTATAACTTGCCCCACCCTCCTTTAAAAGTTACCATAACTTTTGAGTGGAGTTGTGGTGTGCTTTTATGTTAAAACTCATTTTCCTCTCCCTTGTGTGTGTGTATTTGTTTCTCAAAAAAAAAAAAAAAAAAAGAATAGGTAATTATCCCACATTGCTTAAGAGAATGTGTTGTGTATAGTATAACTTGCGCCACCCTCCCTTAAAAATTACTATGACCTTTGAGTGGAGTTCTGGTGTACCTTTGTGTTAGAATCCCTTTCCTCTCTCTCCTGTGTTTGTATGCGATTGTTTCTCCCAAAAAAAAAAAAAAAGAATGGGTAATTGTCCCACATTACGTAAGAGAGTATGTTGTGTGTAGTATAACTTGCCGCACCCTCCCTTAAAAGTTACCATAATTTTTTAGTGGAGTTGTGGTATGTTTTTGTGTTAGAACCCCTTTCCCTCTCCCTCTCCCTCTCCCTCTCCCCTGTGTGTGTGTGTGTGTGTGTGTGTGTGTGTGTGTGTGTGTGTGTGTGTATTTGTTTCTCAAAAAAAAAGAAAAGAAAAAAGAATAGGTAATTGTCCCACATTACTTAAGATATTGTGTTGTGCGTAGTATAACTTGCCACACCCTCCTTTAAAAGTTACCATGGCTTTTGAGTGAAGTTGTGGTGTACATTTATGTTAGAACTCATTTTCCTCTCCCTCGTGTGTGTGTGTGTGTGTGTGTGTGTGTGTGTGTGTGTGTTTATTTCTCAAAAAAAAAAAAAAAGGATAATTGTCCCACATTGCTTAAGAGAGTGTGTTGTGTGTAGTATAACTTGCCACGCCCTCTCTTAAAAGTTACCATGGTTTTTTAGTGGAGTTGTGATATTCTTTTGTGTTAGAAACCCTTTCCCTCTCCCCTGTGTATGTGTGTATTTGTTTGTTTCTCAAAAAAAGAAAAATAGGTAATTATCCCACATTACTTAAGAGAGTGTGTTGTGTGTAGTATAACTTACCACACCCTCCTTTAAAAGTTACCATGGCTTTAGAATAGAGTTGTAATATGTCTTTGTATTAAAACCTCATTCCCTCTTCCTTGTGTGTGTGTTTGTTTCTTAAAAAAAAAAAAAAAAAAAAATCCCACTTTGACTATTATAATTCTCCCGTCGTCTTTTCCCCCTTTGACCATTTACTTTCTTCTTTTTCCAAATTTTAACATACATTGTAAAGTTGATATCTCCCTATCTGAATTCTAAAACGTATTACCTGAGGCTAGTTTGTTACTGGGGTGTTGTAGCTGCATGCACCCAAATGTAAAATAGATCCTACAAGTGTGTGGAGCCACGTTACGTGAGAATAGGCATTCCATGCAATTGTAGATACCCTCTGATTAGCTGTTTCAATCAAAACAAAAATACACAAGAGAAGGAATGTGGTTTCAACATAAAAAACACAAAAGGAATTATATAATAAGCTATACTCCAGAGTATCTATGTATTTTTCACCATACACAACACAATTTCTTAAATAATAATGTATAACAATTACTTTTTATTTTTTAAAAAACAAACATACACACAAGAGACAGCACAAGAAACAATGGATAATATATACCAAACATCAGATAATATCTTATCTATAAATAAAATTTCACGTGTTAGTCATTATCTACGTTGCATGAATTATCAAAACTTTCCCCATTTCATGATGTCAGAACGATATTCACACACGTTATTTCATCTAATGGGCATTGATTTTTCGAGCACATGTGCAATTGTTCTGTGATTTTTGGTATCAATACCTAATTTCAAGAATACGAAAAGAAAGCAGATTCATTTAGGACTAATTAAAATCATGCACCGTCATATAGCAAATCATCATTTAATTTTAACTACAAACTAAACTAGCCGCCAACATGTAGTTCATTGCATCTAACCAAGCATGAACTCAACCTCAAACACCACACGTACGGCAAATACATTATCTTTTGAAGCAAGTGAGACCTCTAAGCAACATATAAATGTCATATATATATATATACACACACACAAAGCATTAATTAAACATAAACATGAAAGAGAGGGTTTATCTTACATCATATATATGATCTAATATTATTTGTATAGTTCTAAGTGCATCTCCCTTTGCATTTCTTTAGTCCAAATCATCATTTATGGCATGGTCACCAAAGCTGATAAATTCTTTGCCATAGTGGGTCACCCATGGCATAATTTTAATAATATGTTCATTATGTACTTGATCTGAGATCAGACTATATATTTCTAAGCTTTAATAAATTAAATATTAAAAAGTTCAGACTATATATATATATATATATATATATATGCATTACTTTACGTGAAAATATTGGTATCTACCCTCAGATTACGAGTCCAAGATGGCAAAGTTCGTCAGACTGCAGATAAAGCCTCATGAGTTCTTTAGGATAAAACCTAATTTTTGAATAGTTAGGTCCCATCCCATGTCTCTCTTTGCTAAATGGAAGATAAAGATTCCATTTATTTCATGGTACCTCCACCACTTAATTGAAACGTGTTACGTGCATTTGAAAAAAATAATCAAATCAGAGTAATGCATATTGGCTATCATATGCTGCTACTGAACCCATTCTTGTAGTACTACTATTAGACTGTTAGGTGGAGTTGGGTTTACCATTACCATTAAGTCTTTTGAATTATGATCATCTTAAAGTAACGTTAGTTAGAAAATAATTTATTTTATAATATCTCTTTAAAGGTGATAGCATCGTAAAATTTAAACCATTCGTTTAAAAATCAATAAATTCCATGATGAACTTAGTACTAAAATTTTAAGGGGTCTCAATTCTTATATACGATGTTCTGATATGTTGGTTGAGATTGTTACTAAATTTGAAGCGTCCTTCTCTGCATAGATTAATCCATGATATTCGCAGAGGAAAGACATCCTATTTACTTCTTTTTTTTTTCTTCTTTTTTTTTTTGTCATTTGGGTCCAAGTCCAACTCACATATGAGTGCACAGCTGATCATAAAACGGCTTGTAGTTTGTGGAACTTATATATTGGACAGTTCTCAATTTCCCATGTGGGAAAATTTTCAAATTCTCAATTCTCCTAGACATACATAGACTAGGAGATTGTTTGGACTAGAGAAAGATTCAAAGTGAAACTTGATAAAGTGGAGTTTCTTGTTCCACCATGTACCCTTTGACCATTGCATGTTCCCTGAACTTTCATCTTTCTTTAACCACAACCTAAGGCTATAAATAGGTCGTTGATGGATCAAATGTACAAACAAAAACTTAGCTTTCTTTGATCTTATTCCTTACAAAACCTAAGGCATTCTTTTATATTGCAACTTACTTTCTGATCACTTGCCTACCAGTTTCATCTTCCTCATGGAAAAAACATTGTCATTTCAACTTCAACCCCCTACTTATGGGAACTTGATCACCATTCTCAGCATTGATGGGGGAGGTGTCAGAGGGATCATCCCTGCAACTATCTTAGCTTTCCTTGAATCACAACTTCAGGTATACTTTGCAGGATTACTAGTAGGTGGGGTTAAGTCTTAAATGTATTCAAAGATATAATTACTAGCTATCAGCTATTACACAATTTCCTGTACTTGTGCAAGAGTATATTATTAAACTAGATTCAAGAAATTAAAACTCGATCATTATATAATAATTTATATATAAGAATGTTGCGAATGTTTACTGGGTAGTGTTAGGTCTTAAAGTATTCAAAGACATAGTTGTTATGACTTTCAAAATAATAGTTATTGCACAATTTCCAATACTTGTGGACGTGCGTATTATTAAATTCGATCCATGAAATAAAACTCATCTCGTATAAAATAGTTGCAAAAGAACAATTTAAGTTAATGTCATGTATATGTTTGAAAAAATATATATGTATATAATGTTATAACAGCTATATATTAACTATACATAATTTGACAATAATGGTAGGAGTTGGACGGTGAGGACGCTAGACTTGCAGACTACTTTGATGTCATTGCGGGAACAAGCACAGGTGGTCTTGTAACTTCCATGTTAACTTCTCCAGATGAAAATAATCGTCCTCTCTTTGCTGCCAAGGATATTAAACCCTTCTATCTTGAGCACTGTCCTAAAATTTTCCCACAAAAGAAGTAAATCTTCATATACTTGATTGCTCTTATATATGTATACACTAAGTGTTAGAATATGGTATCATGGTTATGCGGTATATATATATATATATATATCTGAGCTTTGTTTCATGCTTTGAATCTTTTGGATTTGTAAATATTAATTAACCAACTAACAAGCATGCATATATTGGTTTCAATGGCAGAGGCTTGTGTGTAGCAATCCAAAAAATATACAAATCACTGAGAGGACCTAGGTATGATGGGCAATACCTTCACAAGGTTGTGAGGGAGAAATTAGGAGAGACTCGGCTGCATAGCACTTTGACGAATGTTGTGATACCAACTTTTGATATCAGGCATTTACAGCCAACCATTTTCTCATCCTATGAGGTCTACTTCTCTCCCTTTCTCTTTCCCTATCCAAAATCGTCTTATTTGTCAGCGCCATACCACGAAATTTGACCCTCTTGAATTGTTTCCTTTTGTAGTCTTGTATTTATTAGTATTACAACAATTGAAATTTTGAAGTCTTAAAAAGGAAATAAATAGGGCTAGTTTAGAATAGACTTTTTCCTTTGCTGAATAGACTTTAGGGTGCGTTCGTTTAGAAGGAAAACAGGGAGGATGAAAAATAGAGGATGGAAAACAGGGTGGAAAATGCTGTTTTTCACTGTTCGTTTGGGGAAGGAAAATAGGGAGGATGGAAAACTCGAGAGAAAGTTTTCTCTCCTAGCCCATTTTTTTTTTCCTTCCAAATCGGAAGGAAAATCTGGAGAGAAAAGTTCTATAGCAGCACTTTTACAAAAATACCATTTTTCTACCTATTTTTTTCAACATTTTTTTTTTCTTTCAACGTTGACCTAAAATTTTTTTTTTTTTTATTGAACAACGTTGTTCTTTCTTTTTTTTTTTTTTTTTTCCACTGAACAACGTTGTTCAGTGAACAACGTTGTTCTTTCATTCTTTTTTTTTTTTTTTTTTCACTGAACAACGTTGTTCAGTGAACAACGTTGTTCTTTTTTTTTTTTTTTTTTTTTTTCACTGAGCAACGTTGTTCAGTGAACAACGTTGTTCTACGTAGGTCTTTTTTTTTTTTTTTTTTTTTTCAACATTACTGAACAATGATGTTTTTTTTTTTTTCAACTTTATATATATGATGTGATAAATTTTATATTATTTAATGATTAAAAATAAATATGTTTCTTACATATTATGTAACAAGGGTATAATAGTCAATTTATATAAGTTACATTTTCCATCCTTTCCTTTTTCTCTCCAACCGAACACAAGGGTTTTCCATCCTCCCACTTTTCCACTCTCCCAACCGAACACACAAGAGGAAAAACTAAATATTTTCCATCCTCCCACTTTTCCATCCTCTCACAATTTTCCATCCTCTCACTTTTCCACTCCTCTAACCGAACAGACCCTTAGAATTTAGACACAAAGAAAATTAATGACACTTGAAAACTTTTAGCAAACAGAAATCTTTCACTTTCAATGGCAAGGCAAACTAGAAAAATAGAACGAAGACATTGACTCTGCGGCACTTAATTGAAATAGTATATTAGGTTTACTATTCAAGTATGATGTGGCTAGAACTCAATTTTTTCTTAACTAAATATAGGCAAAAGATATAGAAAAAAGAAGAAGAAGGAAATATTAATTTCAATTCACAAGTATATACTGTGATTTTCCCTTAAAAAAAGTTGTGTTGCATGGATTTTGAAACCTTATTATTAAATATTGTTCACTAGTCGTCTAGTCCCTTAATTTGAAGTGCATGGAAGAGTCTGAGGAGCTTCTCTTGAAATAAAAAAGCTATGGTGAAAAAACCTAATGATTTGCTTGTATAAGTGAATTTAAAGAGAATGATTTGGACTATATTATTATTATTATTATTATTATTATTATTATTATTATTATTATTTTGATGAATTGGACTTTATTATTTAGTTTCAATGACTTGAATATAGAGTATGAAATTATTATATAATTTTTTTCTATTGTTGAAATTTATGAAAAGAATTTCCCTTTGTTAATACGTGCATTTGAAGTGAATATGTAAAGATGTCATTTCAAATCCATATTATCACGTGTGTTTTTGCTCAAGCAAGATTTTCAAAACTCACATCATCATGTGTTGTTAAATTTATATTAAGCAATTTATGATATCAGTTGTTTTTTAGATTCCTTATTTGTAAATCCTCAAATCGAAATGCAACCTAAGAGAAAATTCTAACTTCATGCAGGTGAAAAACTTCCCTTGTTTGGATGCTCGATTGTCCGACATATGCATTGGTACTTCGGCAGCTCCAACTTATCTTCCTGCTTACCAATTCAAGAACCGAGATAATGAAGGGAATGTTCGAAAATTCAATCTTATAGATGGTGGTGTTGCAGCAAACAATCCGGTATATAATCATTTAGAGTGATAAAGTTCATTTTAAATTGCATATTTGATGCTCAACTTTTGACATTTATTTGAAAATCATCCTTATATATATAATGGATAAAAATCTTTATGTATTGAATTGAATTCATGAAATTGAGGTCACTTTAATAACGTGGAGCTTATGATATGGCATGAATTATGTTTGCCATATCGCATTTTCTATCAATCAATTGACAATATATATTTTTTTTTTTTTTGAAATATTGAAAGTAGAGGGATTAAAATGAAACATTTTACAGCATATAGATGACTTTGTAAAGAAAAGATCAAAAGTTGAGAACAAAATATGCAATATATTCTAAAGTTAAAAGTTTCAACACAAGAAAAGCTAATCTTTATGGTGTTTTTCTTTTCTTTTTGGCACCATGGTCCAGACATTAGTAGCCATAAACCAAGTGACTAAACAGGTCTTTAAAGAAAATCCTGATTTCTTCCCAATTAAACCCATGGACTATGGCCGCTTTCTTGTAATTTCAGTAGGCACCGGCTCACCAAAGACAGCAGAAAAAATACAATGCTAAAAAGGCAGCCAGGTGGGGCACTCTGGGTTGGTTACATCATGGTGGTTCTGTTCCATTAGTGGATGTGTTTACTCAAGCAAGTGCAGATATGGTTGATGTCCATATTGCTGTGCTGTTCCAAGCTCTTCGTTCAGAACATAATTACCTTCGAATTCAAGTAAGAAAATTTCTGGTTTCTCTCTAGGTTTTTATGTTGAATTCATATAAAGTTATTTAGTATTGACTAATCTTTTGAAATATGACATTAGGATGACACCTTGACCGGGACAGATGCTTCAGTTGATGTGTCTACAAAACAAAACTTGGAAAAACTTCAATATATAGGAGAAAGAATATTGAAGAAACCAGTATCACGGGTGAATTTAGAGACGGGTTTGTCAGAACCAGTCGAAAACGGAGGCACAAATGAGGAGGCTTTGAAAAAGTATGGAAGAACATGCATGCATACACACGTACACAATTACATGCCATTATATTATATTCATAATCTATATATTATCATAAAATATTTATCACAATACTAATTTCACGTAAAATTTTTGCTACTTACAGGTTTGCAAAAATACTCTCACGAGAAAGGATGCTTCGAGATGCAAAATCTCCACACACGAAAAGGCACTTCTAATGCCAATTATTACATCAGATTATTAATGATCTCCAATGTGTATATATATATATATATATATATATATATATATATATAGTAGTCCAAAAAGGGTACCTTAGTTGCATAGAAAGAAATTTACATTTATTAATTTAAATGATTCTTTCGATTTTTTTTTTTTTTTTTTTGGTTTAAATTTCTGACTACAGTTGTGTGTACAAGTTGACAAGAAAAAGAATATATTCATTATTCGTTCATTGTTTTATGTTATTGTTATGTTCTAAAAATTTAGAACAATTAGCAAATCGTGAACACAAACTTGTCTAGATATAGATCCTAGAGTCTATAGTTATTATTAGACAATGCTCAAAATGATTCAAGAACAAGTAAGCTGCAGAAAAAATGATTCAAAAATTGCCTGGTTTGACCGATCGAGAAATAGGCTCAACCGATCGAGAATCGTATCTGTAGAATTTTAAGTTGGCCTAAACAGCAGTTCAAGCCCATTAAGGATTAGGGTTTCAGATATAATTCTTTTAGTATCTAAAGGAAATTCTAAGCATGTTTTTATAAGACTTTTCAGATAGAGAAAAGTGTGCCTCTTTTGTATCTAGGGTTTTGTACTTAAAAGCTCTCTCATGTCTCTTACTGGTATTATTCCTTGAAGAATCTCAAGATCTGGTGTTGTAGAAGTTGTTGCCTTCTCTAGTTATCAAAGGTACTGATAATCTAAACCTTCAAGGGTGGTCTTGGAGTCACAAATAAGAGAGTTTGTGTTACTAAACCTTTGAGTGGGATCTCAAAGTCACAAACATGTGGGTTTGTGTTTTGCAAAGGTCAAGGAAAAAAGTAATCCGTGGACTCGGAGTTATCATGGGGTCATGGTAGTAAGTTTTCTACTCGTGGTAGCAATAGGATGTTAGTGGTCTAAGTCGCTATTGTGTAAGTTTCAATTCTTTCATAGTGGATTTGCTATTTTACCTTGAGGATAGCTAGGTTAAATCTTCTCCAAGTTTTTTACCGGTTTGGTTTTCCTGAGTTATCATATCGTTGTGTTATTTATTTTTCCGTTGCTTTACATTATATGATTGTTTTTTTTTTAACCTAGATCTGAATAATGAACCTAAGTATTCACTTGGTTAATTAATTAGGTTAAACAATCTAATTTTACAGGGATCTAAAAACGTACAAGTGGTATCAGAATGAGTAGCCCTTTTGTGTTAGATCTTTTGATCTAAGAGTTGATCCTTGATCCTTGTTATCATGGATTTTGAAGTGTCTTTCTACTCATGTTTGTGGTTAATTGAATAAAAAGAACACTGTTGTTTCTGTTGATCTTATTGATACCTGTGAACTCTCTGTAAGGAATTATTGAAATATATGAAAATAGCTAAGAAATTCAAGGAAGAGTTAAAATTGGCTAATCTTGAAAAAGATGAATTGGTTGTTAAATTAGATGAATCTTGATGATGCTCTTTGCGAATCAGTAGGCTGGATGCTTGGACTCTAAGGATCTGAAAGGTCTGCAAGAAAAATGGTAAATCAAAGGAGACCGGGGTTGGCCGGTCTAAGACCCTCCGATGGTGAAGTTAGTTTTCCTTCTCAAAAATGAAGAAACTTCCAATTCTATTAAGAGTGTCTAGAGAGAGTCAGACTTACCTCCTGTGTTGGAGAGAGGATGTTTATATAGGGTCGAAGTGACGGTTACTATCTTGCAACTGCTTCCTCTTTTGCGGGAGCCAGGAGGTAACTGCTACGGGAAGTTTGAAAATAACTTCTCTTATAATCATTCCACGTAGCGTGTATTTCTTCACTGAGTAGCAGGGTCTGTTGAGGCTCGTCCATCCTTGGACGAGTGCTGCTGTGAGAACTTAGGACGAGGTCTTTGAACCCTTAGATCTAAATTGAACGGAGAAGGAACGATTTATATGTATGGTTACAGTGTGGGATTGTCGAGCAGGTCTCATGGGTGAGCTGTCTTTTTGCAGACGACAGCGCAAGGACGGGTGGATTAGAGCACTGGACGAGTTCGTCCTCTGGACGAGCTCGTCCTTGTGGATGATATAAGGACGAGCTATGCTAGGTACCATCAGTTGCCCCTTCATCCTTGTCTTGTCGTCTCAGAAGATGTATCATATTTTTCTCTTTCCTTTTATCGTTGTGTATATGTCTTTATGATTTTATTATCTCGAAAACGCAACTCAAACATGACTCCTCGTTTTTCGAGTAACGCCACGTGGCGTGTTCTGGTTGGCTCCGCTGCTTTTAAGGAATGAAAATGCTTCCTATAAATAGTAGAATTCCTCCCCTGCCCCTTTTACTTCGAAAGATTTTCCTCTTTGATTTGTCGTCTAGAGCCTCGTCTAGAACTCAATCTGCGTCCATAGTCTTCCTCTGTCTAGAGCCAAGTATTTCTCCCTCCTCGTCTTTAGGATTTCCTTTAAGTTTTTAAAGATGTAAACTGTGATTTCGTCGTCTAGCAATAGTACAGAAAAAGCTATTGACAAGTACCAGGACGTCACTAGCTATAGTAGTTCTGATAGTAGTCATAGTAGTAGTGGTAATGGGGGGAGTAGCACGGACGAGGGGTACATTTCTGGCGCCCCTGGGGTTCCCTTAGACGTTCTACAAGAACAACTAAGGAAAACTTCTGGGTCTCATGCTGGTACCTCGTCTAACGTCCCTCCATCTAGTCCTTTGGACGAGGAGGAGACCGTCTACAGCTGTGCCATAGGTGTTTCGTCAAAAACAACCGAGCAAAGGCTCAACAATCTTAAGTCATGGTACCAAATCCCTGACGAACTTAATCCTAGACTACCCGTCTGTGGAGAGTGGTGTTGTAGCCCTCGTTTTGGCATAGGCGTTTATAAGGCCTATTTTTTGGGGGGCTTGAGGTTGCCGTTAAATTCCTTTGCTAGGGAGTTATTAGTTAGATTAGGTTTAGGAGTTTGTCAATTTAACCCTAACGCATGGAGATTGATTATCTCTATGCAAGTTTTGTGGAGAGAAGTGTTTGGAGGGGACCGTCCTCTCACAGTGGACGAGTTTTTCTACTGTTACAAGCCTTCTGAAATAAACCAATCCCTTGGCTTTTATCAATTCATAGCTAGGGGCTCACATTGTAGGTTGATTAAGTCTTTGGCCTCGTCTGATAGGAACTGGAAGACGGAATTATTTTTCGTCTCTGGTATTTGGGCTGGGCACCCTGTGGACGTTGGTAGGGACACATTTGCCCCTTATGAGGGAAGCTTAGGGAACCTTCGTCCTGAGGGTAAGTCCTTTACGCCCATCTTCTTTGTTTGTACTTATACTTTTAGCGTCTAACTTTCAGTTGCTTGTTTGTTTTACAGCTGTTGCACGTCCTTCCTTAAGCAAGTTCCTCCGTGATCGCGTCCAGAGAGCTCGTCTACACCCTGATAGGGATTTCCACTCTTTGGTTTCCCTTAGACATCTAGCTAAGTGGGGGTTTGGCCCAGTACCGTCTGACGAGGCCATTGCACACGAAGTCACTGTTCGTAGACGTAAGTTCCTGACTTAACAAAGATATGTTTCTTTGTTTTATTCTTTTCTCTTTTACTTTGGTTTTATTTTTAATTTTTATTTCCTTGCTTTGTAGGAATGACGACTATGAAGGAGAATAGGGGAAAGGAGCCTGTGGGTGAGGGGAGTCGTCCAGAGGTCCACTCTCAGACTCGTCCTTCTACAGGAGACAAGAGGAAGAGTTTATCTAAAACTCTCGACTTGGGAAACCTACCTAGTCGCAGAGGGAAGAAGCCCAAGCATGGGTCGTCCCAAACGGTGACCAGGTCCACCCTCCCCTCGTCTCAAACGTTAGTCCAGGTCTTGGACGTGGATTCTCCAACTCCTGAAGTTACTTCGTCCAAGACCCCTCCGTCCAGGTCTGCTGCGCCTACTTCGTCCCAGCCTCCAAGAGTCCCCTTTAATCTAGTTGAAAATGAGGATCTGGCTTGGGAACGATTCGAGAAGGTCGTGTTGGACGAGGACATAGCTGCATGCTATGACATGTCTTTAAAAGACTTTGAACGTTCTGGCGTCCAGGATCTTTTTAGGGTATGTAACCTTATCTTTGGGTCGTCCTTCTCTTCTTTTTTTTTTTTTTTACTTCCCCTCGTCTAATTTTTATTATATTACTTCCCCTCGTCTAACCTTTATTATATTTTGCCATTGTAGGCAATGTCTAAGTTCATCGCGGCGTCCAGGCAGGCCACTGATTTGGACAAGACGAGGGTCTTGCTGGAGACGAGGGTGCAGGAAGTGAAGGACGAGTGCAAGAAGTGGGCTGAGGTGGCGGCCAAGTCTAAGGACGAGGTCAGGGAGTTGTAAAACCAGGCTGAAGAACTGAAGGCTAACATCGTCGAGAAGGATACTCGTCTTGGCCACCTTCAACAGAGGAACGACGAGCTGAGTACCCTTCTTGAGAAAGCCAGGGAAGAAGCAATCGCTCAGTTGAAGGTGTCCAAGGATTATACTGATCTTTTGGACGCCAATTATGCAGCAGGATTCGAGGATTTCAGGATGGACGCTGCAGAGAACTTCCCTGGGTTGGACTTCAGTGTCATCAAACTTAACATTGGTGGTGCCACCACTAGCTCCCTCCTCCAGACGAGCTCAGAGGACGTGAACATTGAGGACGATGCCACTACCCAGCCTATCCAAGACGAGCCCAATGACGACCCTCCTCAACAATGAAGACTTCGCTTTTTACCTGCTCATCTACCTTGTTACTTCTTTCTCTTTTTTGGTTTTGGCCCGTTGTTTTGGCCCTCTTGATGTAACTCAAGTACAATTAGTTCGTCCAAAGTACTGGGACGAGCATATAAACAAGTTTAATTTTGTTTAGGTTTTTCAGACGTTGGTTGTTTGTCATTACTGAATGCATGTTACTTTACCTTTTTCATTCATTTGAATGTTGTATGGAATTACTTGCATCCCTGTACTCCCAACTTTCACTGTCCATGAATTTATTTATTTTGAATATCATTAGAATCTATAGTATTCGTCCATGGGCGTTATTTTTCAAACGCCTTGGAGTTATATTTCCCCTTACTTATTTGGACGGCACCTTGCTCGTCCTTATGGCTAAGACGAACAAATGAAGGGCTTATGGACGACTTGTCCAAGGGCTTGACTCAAGTTGAAGTTGCCCTAAGGACCATATGCATTCCTCGTCCATGTCTATGGTCGTCTGTTATTTAGACGTTGCCTTGTTTGTTTCCTTTTTGAAGGAAAGTTTAGACGTTATGCCCCTTTGTCTTAGGGTTTGCGCTCGTCTTTAAATCTTAGTTTCCTTGTTGAAGGAAAGTTTAGACGTTATGCCCCTTTGTCTAAGGGTTTGCGCTCGTCTTTAAATCTTAGTTTGTCTCGTAGACGGGGTCATGGAGTTTGCCATACTATATGTATTTAAACACTCAAACCATACTCATTATTGAATACAACGTTGACAAGTATGGCACATAGTGCCTTATTATACAGACATCCGAACGTTACTTCGTCCATAGCTGGCGTAATAACTAAGCAGTTTGGGATAAAAAGCATTAATAAAAACATTACATAATGCTGAATAATAATAGCAAGTGCTCATTTTGGATTCGTCCATGAGGGTCTCGTCCAAGCTGATACTTGATTGTTACTGGTAATACCTTCTTAGATGCTCAACGTTCCAAGGGTGTTCCAATTTTCTCCCATCCAATGCCTCTAAGTAGTATGACCCTTGTCTTTTGCAGTTGACAACCCTGTAGGGTCCTTCCCAATTGGGTCCCAACTTTCCATGAGCTGGGTTTTTGGTTGCAAGAGAGACCCTTTTTAAAACGAGGTCCCCTAAGTTGAAACGTCTTGGTTTCACCATCGCGTCATATTGTCTGGACATGAGGTTTTTGTATCTAGCTGTTCTCTGCTCCGCGTCTACTCTTACTTCGTCTATAAGATCAAGGTTAAGGCGCAGTTGGTCTTCGTTGTCCTTGGACTGGTACCTCATCACTCGGTGATTGGCCATGTGAATTTCAGCGGGTATCACTGCTTCGCTCCCATAAGCTAGCTTAAAAGGAGTTTCTCCCGTAGGGGTTCTTGCAGTGGTTCTGTAAGCCCATAAAACGCCGGGTAGCTCGTCTGGCCATACCCCTTTTGCCCCCGCAAGCCGGGTTTTGATGATTTTCAACAAAGAGCGGTTTGCAACTTTTGCCTGACCGTTGGCTTGAGGGTGGGCGGGGGAGGAGTAATGATTGTCGATCCCGAAGTGCTTGCAGAAGTCTCTGAAGAGGGCGTTATCAAATTGCAGCCCGTTGTCGGACACTAGAACCCTGGGCACTCCGAATCTACACATGATGTTTTTCCAGACGAAGTTCTTCACATTTTGCTGTGTTATTTTTGCTAAGGGTTCAGCTTCTATCCACTTGGTGAAGTAATCAATCCCAACCACCAAGAATTTCATCTGTCTGGTTCCAAGTGGAAAAGGACCTAAGATGTCCAACCCCCACTGGGCAAAGGGCCATAGGGCCGTCATTGGAGTAAGATATTCTGCCGGTTGTCGGGGGATACTGCTGAAACGCTGACATTGGTCACATACCTTGACGTACGCCTTCGCGTCTGCTTGAATGCTTGGCCAGTAATATCCTGCACGGACTACCTTATGAACCAACACTCTTGCCCCCGAGTGGTTACCGCACGCTCCTTCATGGATTTCTCTCAATACATAGTTCGGCTCGTCCGGGGCTAAACACCTCAAGTAGGGCTGGGAGAAACCCCGTTTGTACAGCACTTCGCCCATAAGAATATATTTGGCAGTTCGAATTCTTACCTTCCTAGCTTCACCCTCGTCTTGTGGAAGCCTTCCATCTTTAAGATAGGCAATTATTGGAGTCATCCAGTTTTCTCTTTCTCCTACCTCTTGGACTTCCGGGAGGTCTATGCTTGGCATGTATTGAACTTCATCAATCTTGTCCATGGTTTCTCCTGAAGAGGCTGCTTTCGCCAAGGCATCTGCTTCCATATTTTCCTCCCTCGGGAGTTGGACAAATTTGGTGTCGTTGAATCCCTTGATGAGTTGCCTTACTTTATCCAGATATTTCATCATTCGTCCTTCCTTGGCTTCACATGCTCCATTTACTTGGTTAATGATCAACTAGGAGTCTCCTCGGACGACGATGGATTCTGCCCCCAGAGCTTTGGCTAACTCTAACCCCTTAAGGAGTGCCTCATACTCGGCCTCGTTGTTAGTGGGTTGGTATTGTAGTCGTACGGCGTACTCCAACTTATCCCCTTCGGGTGATCTAAGTACAACCCCGACTCCTCTAGAATGCAACGTGGACGAACCGTCTACGTTGATATCCCACTTCCGAACTTCACTTAATTCGTCCAGCTCTCCTTGTCCAGGGGTAAACTTCGCAATGAAGTCCGCTAGCACTTGTGCTTTAATTGCTCTCCTTGATGGTATCTGACATCGAACTCACTGAGCTCTACAGCCCATTGGACAAGTCGTCCTGCCGCTTCTAACTTATTCATTGCTTTCTTTAAAGGATGGTCTGTTTGGACGTTGATAACATGAGCTTGGAAGTAATGCCTCAGCTTCCTAGAAGCTGTAATCAATGCAAAAGCTAGCTTTTCCATGAAGGGATACCGTCCTTCCGCCCCTTTGAGTGCTCGGCTCGTGTAATACACCGGTTTCTGCACCCCTGCTTCTTCTTTGATCAGAGCGGAGCTCACTGCATTTAGGGATACTGCCAAGTATAAGTACAACTCCTCACCAGGGACTGACGAGCTTAACAAAGGAGCTTCGGTGAGATATGTCTTCAAGTCTGCGAAAGCTTTTTGACATTCGTCCGTCCATTCAAACGCCTTTCTAAGAACCTTGAAGAACGGTAGACACTTGTCAGTGGCTCTAGAGACAAACCTGTTGAGGGCAGCAACTCGTCCGGTAAGGGACTGGACTTCCTTGATATTTTATGGAGGCGTCATATTCAATATTGCTTGAATCTTGTCAGGGTTTGCTTCAATTCCTCTTTGTGACACCATGAAACCTAGAAATTTGCCTGACGAAACCCCGAAGGCGCACTTACTTGGGTTCAGCTTCATGTTGTATCGCCTGAGTGTGTTAAAAGTTTCTTGCAGGTCGTCCAAGTGCTGTCCTTCATCTAGGCTCTTTACTAGCATGTCGTCAACATAGACTTCTACATTTCGACTAATCTGAGGCCGAAACATGTGGTTTACCAGCCTTTGGTACGTTGCCCCCGCGTTTTTTAAGCCAAAGGGCATCACCTTATAGCAAAACAGGCCTTGACTAGTGACGAATGATGTCTTCTCTTGGTCTCTTTCATCCATTCTTATCTGGTTATATCCGGAGAAGGCATCCATGAAGCTCAGCAACTTATGTCCCGCAGTTGAATCCACCAATTGATCAATGCGCGGCAATGGGTAGCTATCTTTGGGACAGGCTTTGTTCAAATCAGTGAAATCCACGCACATTCTCCATTTGCCGTTAGCCTTCTTGACCATCACTACGTTGGCCAACCAGTCTGGATAATAAACCTCTCGAATGAAATTCGCTGCAGCTAACTTTTGAACTTCTTCTTTGATGGCATTATCTCTCTCGGGGGCGAACACTCTTTTCTTCTGTCGAACAGGCTTCGAGGAGGCGTGGACGTTGAGATGGTGGGTGATGATAGCGGGGTCTATACCCGGCATATCTTCATGTGTCCATGCAAACACGTCAATATTCTTCCTTAAGAACAGGACGAGGTCTTCTTTTACCTTATCTTCAATTTCCATTCCAATCCTTGTATACCTCTCGGGTTTATCCTCGTCCAAGGAGATATCTTCTAGTGCTTCAGTTGGCTCTGCCACGGCTCGTCTTTCCTCAATATTCATCATTTGTGTCTGCTCGTCCATGGCTAACATGGCCAGATAGCACTCCCTCGCTGCCAATTGGTCTCCTTGTACCTGCCCTACCCCATGCTCCGTAGGGAACTTGACTGACAAGTGATAAGTGGAGGTGACTGCCTTCCAACTATTTAAAGTTGGCCTTCCTATGATGGCATTGTAAGAGGATGAACAGTCGACCACCAAGAAATTCACGTTGCTAGTTACCTGCTGTGGGTGTGTGCCTACTACCACGGGCAAAGTAATAATACCCACTGGCTGCACCTTCATTCCTCCGAACCCCACCAAGGGTGAGTTCACTGGACGAAGTTGGTTTCGTTCAAACTTCATTTGTTGAAAAGCGGGATAATACAAAATATCCGCTGAACTTCCATTATCTACCAACACCCTTCTCGTTGTGTAGTCTGCGATAAGTATAGTGATGACGATGGAATCATCATGGGGGTGATGAACCCTTCCAGCATCCTCGTCCGTGAATGTGATGGCCTGCTCGTTCGTTGTCCTATCTCCGGACGACCGTCCAGAGAGCTGGACGTTCTGCACTACCTTCAAGTAAGACTTCTTCGCTTTGGACGACTGCGCCATTGAATTTCCTCCTATGATTACTCTTATTTCTCCGAGCGGGGGACGTGGTGGTTCCTCCGCCTTTGCTTTCAGCTTGTCGTCCTTGTGATCTCGTCCAAGGAAATTTCGTAACTTCCCTTGTCTGATAAGGTTTTCTATCTGCTGTTTCAAATCAAAACACTCGTCGGTGTCATGCCCGTGGTCCCTATGGAAGCGACAATATTTGTTTCTATTGCGCTTATTGGGATCTCCCTTCATCTTTTCAGGCCATTTTAGGGAGGGGTCATCTTTGATTTGCATGAGCACCTATTCCAGTGGCGCATTCAACTGCGTGTATTGCTGGGTTCTCGCTGAGGGGCCTACCTTCTTGCTGTCCCGATCTTTCTTGTCTTCCATCCGTCCCTTCTTTGGATGAGTACCTTGTTCGGAGTGACGCATGGAATTCTCCATTCTCTCAGCTCTCTTCCTTTTCTTGGCTATGATTGCGTCTTCTGCATTCATAAAGTTTTGGGCCGAGTGAACGAGTTCGGCCATGGTCTGAGACTCCTTTTCATAAAGCTTGTGGATGAATAAGTCAGAGTTCACTCCATTGTGGAAGGCTGCCAACAGCAACTTGTCATCTACTTCGTCTACCGTCAGGGCTTCTCTGTTGAAACGAGTGATGAAGGATCGCAAACTTTCATTCTCTCCTTGTTCGATGGTCAACAGGCTGGACGAGGAACATTTATGCCTTTGTCCTCCAATGAAATTGTTAACGAACAGTTTGCTCAACTCCTCAAAGGAACTTACTGTATTTGGTGGTATCTTACTGAACCACACCCGCGCTGGCCCTTTAAGGGTAGTAGGGAAGGCTCTACACATGATCTCATCTGGGACCCCCTGGAGATGCATTGTGGTCTTGAAAGTGGCGATATGATCGAATGGATCCCTTGTTCCATCATACGAATCCAGGGAAGGCATTTTGAACTTTGGAGGTAATGGATGGCCATTGATTACAGCCGTAAAAGGGGAGTCCGTTCGATGGACTAAGTCTTCTACAGGATTTGCTCTTCTCATATTCTCCCGCATCTCATCCATGGCTTTCTTCATCTGGTCCATCTCCTTCTCCAGATGCGGCACCCTTCGCGAAGTAGCGCCACGTGATTGACTTTCTGGACCAGGATTCCCTCTGTCTTCTTGACTTTGGGCTTGTCCTTCAACGTATCCTTCGTAGCGTTGTCTCCTTTCGTTGATCTCCCTTGTCAACTCTTGGTTTTGGCGGGTTAACTCCACCATGGCAGCTGCCATGGACTGTATGTGTTGAACAGAAGACGGTTGCATGGCAGGAACTGACTGGCGATCTCGGTGGGGATTGCTGGAAGCATCCCTGCTTTGTTGGTGGCCCGGGCTAGTGGCCCTCGATCTTGTCCGAACCATACAGCCTTTTGTCGGAGAAAGCGTGAAAAGAAATTACAAACACCAAATTCACGAACTCTTCCCCACAGACGGCGCCAACTGATGATGCTCTTTGCGAATCAGTAGGCTGGATGCTTGGACTCTAAGGATCTGAAAGGCCTGCAAGAAAAATGGTAAATCAAAGGAGACCGGGGTTGGCCGGTCTAAGACCCTCCGATGGTGAAGTTAGTTTTCCTTCTCAAAAATGAAGAAACTTCCAATTCTATTAAGAGTGTCTAGAGAGAGTCAGACTTACCTCCTGTGTTGGAGAGAGGATGTTTATATAGGGTCGAAGTGACGGTTACTATCCTGCAACTGCTTCCTCTTTTGCGGGAGCCAGGAGGTAACTGCTACGGGAAGTTTGAAAATAACTTCTCTTATAATCATTCCACGTAGCGTGTATTTCTTCACTGAGTAACAGAGTCTGTTGAGGCTCGTCCATCCTTGGACGAGTGCTGCTGTGAGAACTTAGGACGAGGTCTTTGAACCCTTAGATCTAAATTGAACGAAGAAGGAACGGTTTATATGTATGGTTACAGTGTGGGATTGTCGAGCAGGTCTCATGGGTGAGCTGTCTTTTTGTAGACGACAGCGCAAGGACGGGTGGATTAGAGCACTGGACGAGTTCGTCCTCTGGACGAGCTCGTCCTTGTGGATGATATAAGGACGAGCTATGCTAGGTACCATCAAATCTAATAAAAAGAATGAATTTTTGAGAAATCAAATTTCCTCTCAAAATGAGAAGATGAAAAGCTTGGAACAAGAGTTAGTTGAATCTAAAGCTAAAATTGAAAATTTGACTAGTTCCAAGCCTGTGGTTGATAACAGAAGTGGTTCTGTTTCTTTTAAACCTAAAACTGAAAAAGTTTATATCCCTCCTTTCAAGAGAAATAATAAAGAAAAGGCTTATTTTGCTAGGTTAGACAAAGGTAAAAGTTCTGCTGTAAACGCTGAAGTTTTTAAACCTAAGTCTAAACCTACTGTTAGAGAGTATAAGAAATCTGTTTTTATGTCTACTTGTCACCTTTGTGGTGTTGTTGGTCATATTAGACCAAATTGTTCTTTGTTAAGTCAAAAACCAAAATCTGAGACTAGATTTGTTATTAGGAGTACTGATGTTCCTAAATTTGTTCCTGTTTGTCACTTTTGTGGTGTCTCTGGTTACATTCGTTCTAACATTCTGTATTTCAATCTAGGATATGTGATGATATTTCTCCTATCATAAGTTCATATAAATTTTTTCATATTTATTGACGAAAATTGTTAACCAATGTTTAACAATAATTGTTAGATTATGTTTAACAAACGTTGTCAACTTATGTTTAACAAACGTTGTCAAATTATGTTTAACAATTATTGTCAAATTATGTTTAACAAACAGTGTCAAATTAGTCAAATTCGTCAAACATAATTTCACCTATAGGCCTTTTGGTGTATGAGTTTTATTAATGTGAGTAGTGTCCATTCAAGATGACGTATCTCTTAATTACAATCCCTTATTTCAAGGGAAGATCTTTTGATTCCAACTATGTTGTCTTTGTACATGAGTTTATTTATTTTTATGTTTAAGGGAATATGTGTTTTTGTTTATTTGTGGCTGCACCTAATAATTTGTTTAGGTTGCATACGTACCCTAAGCGGGGATCGAGTCATTTCGTAGTTCTTATTTTTGAGGTTTTAAATTTAAAGTCCTCAAATTGATTGTGCCCAATTTAAATGATGGGTATTTAAGTCAAATACTTTGTATCAACTTAATTTTGCTTTGGGTGAGATAATTAATTTTAATCTCAAGGATAAGTCACGAACCATGTTTTTATGGAAATTGAACCAAGGATTTTTATGTTTTTGAGAAGTTAAACATCCAAGAAATTTTCCCTTTCTTTCATTTGCTTCTTTGTAGGAATTTTAATGATATTTTGATTGAGGTTTACAAATTTAATTAAGGGAAAGAAAACTCCTTTGAAACAATTTTATTTTTTTATGAACATTAGGAATTAGAAAATTTCCTTAAATTAATTTTTATGGTCATTTTATTTTAAGAATTATTAACCCTAATCTTGTTTAAAGAATTAATAATCCCAAAGAATTAGTCACAATTAATTTGATAGAGTTAAAGCTTTTATTAATTTTGATGGTGGAGTCAAGGACTCCATTGAAGTGGTAAAGTCAAGGACTCCATTGATAAGGTAAAGTCAAGGACTCCAATTAATGGGGTGTAGTCAAGGGCTCTAATTAATTTGGTAGAGTCAAGGACTCCATAAATGGGGTAGAGTCAAGGACTCCAATTAAAAAGGGAGTTACACCACAACTTGAGAGAATTTTTATTTGGCAATTTTCAAATAGGATTTAAAAGTCAGAAACTCTTGTATAAAGCTTCATGTATGGAGTTAGCAACTCCTCATGAAACCCAACCCTATTTGTTTTACCAAATAAAAATTCAACCTTGAAGAATGGTAAGAGAGAGATTTTGGTAGTGCCAAGATGAGAGAATTTTTATTTGGTAATTTTCAAATAGGACTTAAGAGTCAAGAACTCTTGTATAAAGCTTCATGTATGGAGTTAGGAACTCCTTATGAAACCCAACCCTATTTGTTTTATCAAACAAAAATTCAAAATTGAGGATATGAGAGAGAGAGAGAGAGAGAGAGAGAAGAAAGGGATTGTTGAAATCCCACGTAGCTATGCTCGTATTCCTCCTCTGCTTAATGTTAATCTCTTTGTCTGTACTTCTCTTTTTTTTTTTCTTCTCTATATGTCTTTGCCGTGTGTGTACTTGCTCTCTTTATGTGTGTCTACCTTTTTTTTTCTTTTCTTTTTTTGTGCGTACCTCTCTACATATATATAGAGATCCTAGAGAAGCTGTTCCTTATTCTTCTCTCAACTGATCAGATCATGGAGCAATTTTCGTCAGTTTTTCTCCACAACTCCTAATTTCATGATGAGCCGTGACCCACTTTTCAGCTTTTTTCTCTCTTTTATTTGTTCCATTGCTTTTTAAACTCCTTTTTAGTTTGTGACAGCCCACTTTCACCAAACCGTGTTCCTTACTTTTTGGTGGTGACATTTCCTCGTTCACTTTTTCTATACTATTATTTAAGGGGCTTCTCCTGTTTGGATTCCTCATTTTTATGCCTAAAACTAGCCTCTGAGCACGCGCGTGATCGCGTGCTCAGAGAATTGGAGAACTAAAAAAGAAGTAATTTGAGTTTGAAAACTAACGTGAGTGTACTGGGAATATAGTCCTATTTTGTAGATAGTGTTTTATGTGAAAGTTAAAGAAACGTTTTTACCAAATTTTGGCCCTATGATTCTGGGAGAGTGGTAGTTTTATTCAAAATTTTAGCATTTTGAACATTAGTATTTTACTTGAGTATTTTCTTTTTTGTTTATTGAAGAGTTTTTTAAACATGTAGTTATTCACAATTGTTTTTTTTTTTTTTAAAGGCCGGAGTAGGCTTTTATTATTATTTTTTGTTATAAAAAATAATAATTTTTTTTGAGAAAGTATAAAAAATAATAAATAAAGATGAATTGATTTGAAAAAAAAAAGGTGAAGGGAGTATAAGTGAGGAAACGTGAATTCAAGAGAGAGAGAGAGGAAAAAAAAAAAGATAACGGAAAAAAGAGTGAAAAATAAAATAAAATAACCAACTTAGGGGAAGTTAGACATAGGTTTAAAAAAATGAAATAGATAACAAAAAAAAAATTAAAGGATAAACCTTAATAAGAGGGTAGTTAACTTTTTTGATAGAAACGTGGTTTTTTTTTTTTTTTTTTTCCAATAGGTTTTCTGTTTTAATAAAAAAGTTAAGAAAATAGTTTAAATAAATTGAAATATATATTTATTTCGTTTTTTTTTTTTTTTTGGATAAACTTGAGGATGTTTTTTTTTTTTAAATGATTTGAAGAAAAAACGTATAGTTGCTTTGAAAAAGTGGTTAGTGGGAGAGTGATCCTATTTTGTTGGCAATGTTTTAGTGGGAGTTAAAAGACGTAGTTTTACCAAATTATCCTTTAGTTTTGTCTCTACTTAAATCTAGGAAAATAGGGGTATTTTGGAAAAAAAAAAATCTGGTCCAAACAGGTGCAGCCCCTTAAATAATAGTATAGATACACCCACCATACTCACTTAAAAGTTTTTAACTAACGGGGATAAATATGTAAATTAAAACTCTTACACTTTAAGACCCACAAACTCACCTACGTTTTACAGTTTTTATCTCACTTTCTATCTCTCATTCTTCTCCAGATTGAAGACATTTAATTTAGCTCTACATTCTCCTTTCTTCTTCTTCTTCAGATTAAGCTTTTAACAAATTTTCAGGTTCTAACTTTTGTAAGTTCTTCTTTATTTTTTTTTTCTTTTGTTTATGATTAACTTTGTTTGAGTTCCACTTTTTCTTTTCTTTTTTTATATGTATCACGTTAAACATTTTTCTTTTCTATTTTTAAATGCAAGTTCATCTTTGTATTCTTTTTTTTTTTTTCTTTATGATTGATTCTGTTTGAGTTTTACTCTCTTTTTTTTTTTTTTTTTTTTTACATGTATCACTTTAACTCTTTTTTTTTTCTTTTTCTTTTTTTAAATGTAATTTTCAATATCAGACTTAAGAAGCTTTGCAAACAGATCTGCAATCCATGTTGTTCTTCTCCACAGTCTTCTTCTTCATACTATACCGTCACATCAGGACCTTTTTCTTGAGAACCCAGTTGTTGAGAAGTTGAGGAAGGACGTTCAAGCAACCAAAGTGTACAAAGTTTGGGGTTGCACGTATCACGGTAACTTTTTTTTTTATTTTATTTAAATGTAATTGAGTTAATCCCTTTGGGGTTGCACGTATCACGGCAACTTTGGATTAACTCAGTTTGAGTTCACCCCTTTGAATGTAACAGTGTGATATGGTATTTAATATTAGATAGGTTTTTTTTTTTTTTTTTGAGAAAAAATAGAAGAGATAATTAATTAATTAATAAATTAATTAAAAGTTATTTAATTATTAAATAATAATAATCTACACTATTAGTTTTTCTATTTGGAATCCAACAAAGTAGTTGCTAAATTTTAAATTTAAGTTCTTTTTAACTTTTTTTATATAAATGTGGCTAACTTTTAGTATTAAAAAACTAAATTTTAGGATTAAACAAAATTTGACAGCTGCCATAGTTCTTTAAAAAAAAAATAGTGACAATAAAAAATTAAAAAACGTGGTTCTTGGAGCCAAACAAAATAAATAAATAAACAAAACAAAAAGAAAGTGAGCCTTTTACCGTAAAAATAATGTAGTTGCTTAATTTAAAATTTAATCACTTTTTAACTTTGTTATGAATGTGTACTAAGTGGCTAAATTTTAGGATTAAACAAAAATTGACAACTGCCATAAATAATAAATAAATAAACAACAACACCACCACCAAAAAATAAAACAACGTGGATCCTGTAGCCTTTCTATAGCCTTTCCTTTAATCGAAGAAAAAAAAAAAAAAAACTAAACTAAATTAAACTAAAGCAAAAAAGTGTGAGCCTTTTAACTTTTGTTATGGATGTGCAGTAAATGGCTACATTTTAGGATTAAAAAACTACATTTTAAGATTAAACAACAATTGATAAATAATAAAATAAAAACCTAACACAAAAAAATGTGAGCCTTTTACAGTAACAAAAATGAATAAAAACTATAAAAATTTTGTATTTTGTTTTGTTATGAATCTGTACTAAGTGGCTATATTTTAGGACTATCATAAACAGATAATAGCCATGTCCATTTTTTCTCAAAAAAAAAAAAAAAAAAAACCCACGTCCATTTTTCGTCTCTCAAATAAATAAGAGATCTGGATTCAAACTGCATTCACAACAAAGACCAATTTGGTGTCTTAGATTTGATGACAAAAGAGATTTGAACTTTATTTATAACAAAAACTAGCCTCTGAGCACGCGCTCACGCGCGTGCTCAGAGGCTCTTCTATTTTTTGGGTAAGGATTAATTTCGATCACGCGCGTGCTCAGAGGCTCTTCTATTTTTTGGGTAAGGATTAATTTCGAGCATTTATTATAATTTGGGATTACTACATTTTTTCAATCACAAAAAAATATAGGGGTGTGATGAAAAATTATTTCTCTACACATGATACTCATCACACCCCTAGATTTTTTTGTGATTGAAAAAATGTAATAATCCCAAATTATGATAAATGCTCAAAATTAACCCTACCTAAAAAATAGAAGAGCCTCTGAGCACTCGCTCGCGCGCGTGCTCAGAGGCTAGTTGCTTTTAAAGTTTTTATTACTATATTTGCTTCTGCCGGGCCATCTTTTCACACTTTATCTCTTTTTTATTTATTTATTTAGGGACAATGGCAGACTTACTTAATGTCATGCCCACCTTCCCTTATTTTTCTCCCTCAAGTCTTTTCTTATAGGTAATAGAAGACTAGCATAACAGACTAGTGGCTCTTCACCTCACGTGGACTCCATCTTATAAATATAAATATATATATATATATATATATATATATATTTATATCACCTTTTTGTAGACCACCACGTTTGGTCTCATTCTATCATCTAGTCCATAAGCCATGACGTGGCGCTTTAGTCCACAAGTCATGAAGTGACATTTTTTTTTTAATGACATATTTTTTTTAGTTTCGACAATATTCTTTTGAAAAATTTAAACTTGTTGGCTTATGAAAGGAATTTGCAGAATTTCAGTCTTTTTCAGAAGATTGGTGTAATCTCTTAAATACACTCTGTTTCTCATGAATTTTCACCTATAAAGCCGAAGACTCATGCTATATAGGTGAGAAAAGATTCTATAGGATGAGTGTTGCTGACTTGTCCCTAATTTAATTCTTTCAATTATTAGTGGACATGTTTTGTTTCTGTTTTTGGTTGTTTTGTTTTGTTTTTTTAGGTTGTTTTTTATTAAAAAAAATCCAAAAACATTGAAAAATTTCAAAAAGAAAAAAATATTTTATTTTGTGTCTTATTTTATTTGTTTTGAGGATTACATGAGTTATAATATCTCTCCCTTGATTTAGAACATACTTGACATTGTGGAGAAACTTGAATAGTATGTGTTATATAAGTGCTAAGCTATTTCTGATTTTGTGTGAGTATGTATTAGTTTGTACATGTACTCAAGGGTTAATTAAGAAATTGATATTTCTTGTTTGTGTACCCTCTATAGCTTAGTTAAGTATTGACATGTATTGCATTTACATTTTTAATCATTTAGCATAACGTGTGTTTTATTTTTAGTCAAAAAAATTTTTTAAACCAAAAAGATTTTTATTTGTTTTGTATTACACATCATGGATATGTAATCAAGGTTGGCCATATTATCTTTACATAACATGTTTATGTACCTTATTTAGCTTGAATGAGTGTACACACAAAATTCGTAAAAGATGAATCACACGGTCATGAAATGGTGTAACAAATAATCAATTTGTATTTGATTTGTATATATGTGAGTACAATCCTCTGTATGAATCTTTACAATGAAAGAGTACAATAAATTCCTCTGATTCGATCTCCAAGAAATGTTATGATCTGAAGGGGCTGTGAAACTTGATCTCGAATCGTGCTTTGATGTCTCCAAGTTGAATGAATAGTTGAATGTGCTTGATTTGATGCGAGGGCCGTTGGCTTGATCTCGAACTAGGTTAAAGGAGAATCCCCACTTTGGTTTGAAGAAGTAGGAATAGGCCTTGATGAAGAATAAAATTCTTATGAACTTTAGAGATAACGCTTTATTTTGGCAGAGTGTCAGTAGTGTTTTCTCTGTAAGTGTTCTCCTATTTTTTCATATGAGAAGCCTGTATTTATAGGCAACTCAATAGTATTTAATTTGGAATTTTCTCTCAACATTTATTGAGAGTTGAAGTAGGAATTTAATTTGACATTTCATTTAATAAGAATTTTCCATATAGGCTTTTTTTTCTTCTGACATTGCCATATGACTTTCTTCATTTGATGTTGCCACGTAGCTTGATTTCATTCGCTGATCGTCCACATCATCAATTGGAGATTAATTTGATCACAAATATTTTGTCATGAACAATCGGACGGTTGTGAATACATCATAAAATTTTGATGTCTACAATGAGCTTATTTTACTGCACTTTACTAGTTTGAGCTTTGTAGTGCAAGTTGTGTGGGAGTTGTTTATAGTTTTTGATTACATGATCTTGATCTTGAAGTCACATGCCTTTCATTGTTGGACCTGACCTTAATGAAAAAGACATAAATAACCATCTTACCACTTTACTAGCCAATCATGAACACCTTAGTGCATATTATAAGATTTTATGCTGGAGAAAGTGTAGCACATGCACAAAAAGAACATAAGGTCTAGCCTCGGTTTAAATGCTAAAATTGGTGTGTACATTATTGGACTATAATTAATTCAATCAAATAAAAATGGTGTGTACACTATCCTGGCTATTTTAATAAGTTTCTGATCAAATAAAATTGGTGTGTACATTATGAGGCAAATTAAGAAACTTACATGATTGCAAGCTTGTTTTCTAGGAGATGTGAGAGTTATATGATGTAACTCTTTAGGTGATAGTCTCTTTCAAATTTTTGTGATGAGTTTTGTAGAAATTGTGATTGATCACTATTCACATATCACCTCACATATATCTCAAGTTTTTGCTAGTTGCACACACTACATAAGTTACTCTTTGCTAAACTTAGTACATATATATTGTGTGTGATCATGTTATGCCCATCCAAGATTAAAAATTCCTTGATTTTGGTGCAAAATATGTTTAATGTTTTAAGGATAAATTGGTGGAAAAACTTGTTTTTGGAAGATCTAGGTTGAATTTATGTGTTTTTGAAAAACTTTTAATCTCATACTCATGCATTTTATTCATAAAATACTATGCTTTGAGGAGTTTTTGCATAAAATTGCTATGTTTTTAAAAAATTTAAGTTTTCCAGATTTTTGATAAATCGAACTTGTTTCTCGACCGATCGAAATTGCGTTAAAAATTTTGGTTTGAATCTGCCTGACTCAATTGGTATTTGATCGATGCTCAATTGATCGAAACTGAAAAATTTTCAGTTTCTAAGTTTTTGACCAAATTATTTTTCATGCATCATTTATGTTTAGGATTCACATGCATTACATTGTTTTTTTGTGTCCATCTTATAGTTTTGCAGCCATATCTCTCATTGTTTTCACACGTGACATGCATACACTTTGCTAAATTGGGTACTCAACTTGATTTAAAAATTGATTGGTTAATTTTTGAGTCCTTTGTACATTTTAGTATATGCTATTTTTATGTGTGAACTATAGAAAATATTTTTCTTAAGAAATATGATGGATAATAAATGTGCAAATATTTTCTCTAATCATGCAACTATTTATGGGTCACATAGTGTCAAGTTTGCATTTATTGAAAAAGAGAATATATTTTTTTATGTGTATCCTCAACTTAGTTTTTAAGTTAGGTTTGTGTGTTTTATTTATCCCTACCTCTTAAATATTCTCCAAAACTGTTTTTCCCAAAACTTTTTTTTGTTTTTTCTATTTTTATAGGGGGAGAAACTTGTTTTGAACTTTTTTTGTTCATAGGGGGAGTTGTTGCTCTTCATAGGAGGAGTTGTCTTTATTTTCTATAGAGTTGAATTGTTTTATGTTCCCTTAATTCTCTTTTTTCTCTTGACTTTTGTTGCGTATGTTTTTGGTTTACTCTTTGTTTGAGTTGTCTTTGTCAATACGTGACAAAAAAGGGGAGATTTAGATGAAATGTAGGAATATGTGGGAATCCTATTTGTTTTATTTATGTTTTGTTTACGGGGAGTTGAAATTGTTTTGAAAGGGGGAGAAAATAAATTTTTTTGATGTATCTAACTTAAGGGGAGAGTTAGTTTACTTTTGTTTTTATATTTGTGTTTCATATTGTTTATATGTCTTTCTTTCCACACATGCGTGGATGTGTTCTTTGAGTGTTTTAAGGAAAGATAGGTACATTCTAATCAAAACCTTCTACTTCTTCTTGCAACTTCTAGGTTAGGAGTCTTAGATTGGGATTTGTTATGTAATTGGGCATTTTATTGTACTGGGTTGTTCTTGTATTTGAGCATTTCATTTTGTATGTGAGTTTTGTCACGAATTGCCAAAGGGAGAGATTGTTAGGTTCTAAAAATTTAGAACAATCGGCAAATCAAGAACACAAACTTGTCTAGATATAGATCCTAGAATCTATAGGTATTATTAGACAATATTCAAGGTGATTCAAGTCAAGATTCAAGAATAAGTAAGCTGCAGAAAGAATAATTCAAAAATTGTCTGGTTCGACCGATCGAGAAACAAGCTCGACCAATTGAGAATCAAGCTCGACCGATCGAGAATCATATCTGCAGAATTTTAAGTTGGCCCAAACAGCAATTCAAGCCCATTAAGGATTAGGGTTTCAGATTTCGTTTTTATAAAGCTTTTCAGAGAGAGAAGAGTGTGCCTCTTTTGTATCTAGGGTTTTGTACCTAAAAGCTCTCTCATGTCTTCTACTGGTGTTATTCCTTGAAGAATCTCAAGATCTGGTGTTGTAGAAGTTGTTGCCTTCTCTATTCATCAAAGGTGCTGATGATCTAAACCTTCAAGGGTGGTCTTGGAGTCACAAACAAGAGAGTTTGAAGTAGTCCGTGGACTAGGAGCTATCATGGGGTCGTGGTAATAAGTTTTTTACTCGAGGTAGCAATAGGATGTTAGCGGTCTAAGTCGCTATTGTGTAAACTTCAATTCTTTCATAGTGGATTTGCTGTTTTACCTTGAGGATAGCTAGGTTAAATCCTCCCCAGGTTTTTTACCGGTTTGGTTTTCCTGAGTTATCATATCGTTGTGTTATTTATTTTTCCGCTGCTTTACATAAAATGATTGTTTTGTTTTTAACCTAGATCTAAATAATAAACCTAAGTATTCACTTGGTTAATTAATTAGGTTAAACAATCTAATTTTATAGGGATCTAAAAACGTACAGTTATGAAAAAAGTTAGCTGAATATATAGATTTGAAAGTTTGATGGAAAAGCTATAAACTAACCACATGTGATTGCTATTTTTTTTTTTTTGGCAAAAATACACTTTTAGTCTCTACATTTTAATACGATTCTTATTTGGTCCCTAAATTGATTTTGTTACTAATCTTGTCCCTAAAAAAAGAAAATCGATTTTATTTTGGTATTTGCTATCAACTAACTAACGGAAGCCTCCTACATGGTAAACGACAATGTAACGCCCCAGCTCAATTCAAGATTAAAGAAAAGGAAAAAAAGAAAGAAAGAGGGAAGTCAGATATTTTAAGGAGCCACACGTGTGACCCCACTTACCCCACTCCCCTCAACGACACATCTCACAAATATCCTCACTCTCTTGGCCGGCCACTCATCTGCTTCTTTCTTTTTTTTTTTCATTTTCTCTCCATACAACAAACACTCCCCTCTATCACCATCTCATCCTCTTCCATGGTACCCACTCCATAGCACCACCTCCACCATCATTTTTTGGCCAAGATCACTAAAAAACTCCATAGGAAAAAGGTAAGGCTCACTCATCTCTATTTATTTGTGGTAAAAATTCCTTATCTTTTGGTGGGTTTATATGTTTTTGCTTGAGGCCCTTTAATCTAAGTTTTGATAATGATATCCATTTGATATATGAGCTTTGGAAGTGATATTCATGTGTTTATATGTATGGGTTTTGTGTTGGTGGAATGATTTGATGAGTGGGTTTATAATTTTGCAATGGTGGTTATCTAAATGGTGAAGATTTCGGGGTTTTGGATTTCTAATGTGAAATAGTTGATGAATTTCATTTTTATTGTTTATTTGGAGCTAGTGGAGGATTTACTTGTGGGGTTTGTAATAGTGGGTATTGTTATATATGTTGTTTCATGGGTCTCTTGAATATGGTATGTATATATGGTGGAAGAAATTCATAAAGTGCTAGGATCTCTTATGGTAAAGGAGATGATTTGAATGACATGATGATAAATTGGAGTCTATGCCTTGTAATGAAATTGTTGAGAAACTTTGGAAGTGAAACACTTTATTTGTGAGGTTAAATACTAGGCTTGCCTAATTAAAGTGCTTATTTGGCAATTCCTAATTTGTAACTAGATACAATTTCAAGCTTTGTGCTTATTGTGATAGGTTTGCTTGATATTGTTTAGGTTCTAGCTAATCTCCTTTGGAGCTTGGAGAATTAGGCCTTTTTGCGGGTTGCAAGGTAAGTAGTTTTTAATGAAATTTTTGGAAAATAATCATGTTGCATAAACTTTGTTTTTGGGTCAAACATATTTTGGAAAATTATTTGTGGAACTATGTTTTCTTAAAAAGTATTGTATTGTGACCCTATTATATATGATTATATATGAAAAACGCATTATGATTAATATTGAATATGGGGAAATGCATGATTTATTAGTATGGAAGAGATAAACATCTTTGATATAATTCTTGGGAATGGATTTTATGGATTTATTGCATTAATTGCAAATTCTACAGATGTTTTATCTTGACTTGTGATATTTGGGAAATTGATAGAAAATCTTATTGACAATAAATGATTTTGGAAAATTTGAGAACCTTGTAAATATATTGGGTATTTCAAAGTTTTTTGTGAAATTAAACCGTGTTTTAATTTCATGTAAACTGTGAGCTTTTCATGTTTTTACCCTTGGGTCGTGACATGTGATTACCTGGTGATTACTTAGCCAGATGCTGTAGTCTTTGTGACATTGGTATCTTAACACCTCACCTTTGTGGCGGATTGATGTCGTCGTGGCATAATTGATGTCTTCGTAGCATAACTGATATTTTCGTAGCATAACTTGATGTCTTTGTGACATACCTAACGTCTTTATGGCGGCTTGTCACATGGCATTGGATTGGATTTTCAGGTTTTAAAATGGTGTTTTGATAGCTCACAGTAAATAATACGTAGTTTCATGTTGAAATACTTTGAAAAAGCTTGGTGCTACATTCTTTTAATCATTCTTGTCATTTTATTAAGAAAAATGGATTTGCTGGATTTTCATAGAAATTCCCAAATTATTATGAAACTTGCATTTCCCCCACCCCCATTAATTGTGCTACTAACTGGGCTTTATCTCATCCTATTATTTTATAAACTTTTCATAGTAGACAATATTCTTTTGAGACAGCTTTTTGGTGGCTAATAGTAGTTATACTAACTACTGATAGAGGCCGAACTTTTGTAATGGAGATATTAGATGATGTACATCTTAGAATAGACTTGACTCATTTTTTTGTATATTATGGTGGTTGTGACGTTATTCCCACAGATGCGACAAGCTGATGATATGTAATTATTTATTTAGACCTTTATTCTTTTGTGGCCAATGGTCCTTGTAATTATAACTTAGAGTTTTGACTTACTTTGAGAGTATATTCAATGAAATTATTATAATAATTCTTGATGTCGGTACTTGATATGATTTATGTGGATTGAATTGTCAATAACAAAAAATTTACAGGTGCTTTGAGATGTCTTTTCATGCTTTGGACCAGTGTAGTCATTCCCGTACCATACCGGCTGGTACAACCGGAATTTACCGCATCGGTGGGTAGGTCGGTACAAAAATACTCTTATTTCGTCTCTGATTAAATACCGGCCATACCGGTGTTATTCCGGCCATATCGGGATAAATACCGGATTCTGGCCAGTAAATAGATTTCGGGCGAAACAAAAACACTTACCGACTGGCGACTTACCTTCTATACATTTTTATTTTCACCTCTATTATCTCGTTCTCTCTTCTTCTTCTCCCTTTTCTTCATATTTTCTTTGTTTATGACATTCTTTCTTGTTCTCCTCTTTTTCCAGCTTTCCTCCACTTTTCGTTCTTCAATTCTATCTTCAAATCTGCCTCTCAGCATTTGAGTGTGTCTATGTTTGTTTGTTCCTTTTCGTTTGTATTTTTAAAGATTTTTTTTTTCTTAGTTTTGTGTGGCCACGTGAAGAGGCAGAGCCGCAGAGGAGTTCTTCAGCCAAGAAAAGAAAAAGTATTGTAAAGCATTAAATGTGATAAGACTTCTCTTGAAAAGTGGGAGTGAAAAAAAGACTTTAAAAATAATAATAAAAGATACTAAAGATAGTGGAAGAGAAAGAAAAACTAAGAAAAAGGTAGTAACAAATGTTGGCAGGTATACATTGACTTTTACATGTGAAACAACTTCGGATTTGAGTAAAAAAGAGATCCGAAATTTTCCTTATAATTTTTTTTTAAATGTGTATTCAATTAAAAAAAAAATTCACATTTATTGTTATATATATATATATATATATAAAATAGTGGTAAATCTGAAACGGTACACCGGTATTGACCGGTACTCGAAATATATCGTACCGGTGGTCAAACCGATACAGCCTCCGGTATGGTATTGACTTCCTTACTTTGGATCCTTTGGGGTTTAGGGCGTGACAGACTGGGATTAAAATAAAATCGATTTTCTTTTTTTAGGGACTACATTAGTAGCAAAATCAATTTAGAGACTAAAATGAGAATCGACCAAAAATGTAAGGATCAAAAGTGTATTTTTGCTTCTTCTTTTTTTTGTTTGTTTGTTTGTTAAATGTGTAATAAGGTGAGCTATATGATTTTGAAGAAGAGCACTACTTCAGAATCTCAATCAAGTCCAAAAAAAAAAAAAAACATAAAAAGTATAATCAATGAAACCGAAATTAATATATTATGGGTTAGGTTCTAAAGTTTAGAACAATTGGTAAATCGTGAACACAAACTTGTCTAGATATAGATCTTAAAGTCTATAGGTTTTATTAGACAATACTCAAGGTGATCCAAGTCAAGATTCAAGAACAAGTAAGCTGCAGAAAGAAGAATTCAGAAAGTGCCTGATTCGACCGATCGAGAATCGTATCTACAGAATTTTAAGTTGACCCAAACAGCAGTTCAAGCCCATTAAGGATTAGGGTTTCAAGTCTACTTCTCCCACTGTATAAAGGAAACCCTAAACACGTTTTTATTAAGGCTTTTCAGAGAGAGAAGAGTGTGCCTCTTTTCTATTTAAGGTTTTGTTATTAAAAAGCTCTCTCATATCTTCTACTGGTCTAATTGCTTGAAGATTCTTAAGATTGGGTATTGTTGAAGTTGCTGCCTTATATAGTCATCAAAGGTGCTGATAATCTAAACCTTCAAGGGTGGTCTTAGAGTCACAAACAGGAGAGTTTGTGTTGCTAAACCTTTGAGTGGGATCTCAAAGTCACAAGCGTGGGTGTTTGTGTTTTGCAAAGGCCAAGGAAAGAAGTAGTTCGTGGACTCGGAGCTGTCACGTGATCGTGGTAGTAAGTTTTCTACTCGAGGTTGCAATAGGATGTTAGTGGTCTAAGTTGCTATTGTACAAACTTCAATTCTTTCTTAGTGGATTTGCTGTTTTACCTTGAGGATAGCTAGGTTAAATCCTCCCCAGGTTTTTTACCAGTTTGGTTTCCTTGGGTCATCATATCATTGTGTTCTTTATTTTTCCACTGCTTTACATGATATGATTATTATTATTTTAACCTAGATCTGAATAATAAATCTAAGTATTCACTTGGTTAATTAATTAGGTTAAACAATCTAGTTTTTCAGGGATCTAAATTTCTTACATTGTAAACCTGCAAATGCATTGTGACTCGTGAACAAGATCTAGATTTTAGATAGTTTCGATTAATTTAATCTAATCTCACACCCTAATTGAAATTAAGAATATATTGGAAAATAAGTTGTACCAAACTAGCACTAAATTAACATTTTAGATTTGGATTTTACTATTAATTAGATCTTATTTAATAAATTTACTGTGTATAAATACTTTTAAAAAATGACTATAATTTAAAATTTAACCAAAATTTAGTAAACTATATAAATATTTTGAAACTTATTATTGTGACGAGAATAGGAATTTAGATCAACTGTTTAAAAATATCAAAAAGAGTAGAATCTTAATATACTTAGTATGTGTTTAGATACAGCTTATTTTGTTGTAAACTGAAAACTAAAAAAAAATATATATATATATATATATTTTTACTGGTTGTTATAGTGTTTGT
Source organism: Lithocarpus polystachyus (assembly GCA_033629205.1). Taxonomy (NCBI): domain Eukaryota; kingdom Viridiplantae; phylum Streptophyta; class Magnoliopsida; order Fagales; family Fagaceae; genus Lithocarpus; species Lithocarpus polystachyus. The sequence goes on along the minus strand of CM066163.1, from coordinate 5,813,452 downwards.
CACTGTTTATTGGCTTAAAATCACTGTTCATGGCCAATGAACTGTGACAAACATGCTGGCTTAAAAAAAAAAAAAAAAAAAAAAAACGCCGTAAACGCAAACGCTATCCAAACAAGTCTTAGTAATATATACAACCATACCTATGAGATGATAGATTTTGATAAGATAAGTTGCTCAAAACGAACACTAAATGACCTAAGAAATGTGACCCAATGCACATCATTATGAATTGTATCTTTCAAAAACCGGTGTGATCTAATGATTGAACTTTCTGCATTCCAATCACCATAGGTTGCCACTACTTGTGGAAAAAATCCAGATTTCAACTAGTGATTAAAATGTTTGCTAATTATTGAAAGCAAAAACTAGACATTTGCCCTGGAGTGTGCACATGGAGGCACTATAACTTGAGATTGAAAATCAAAAGAACAATGTTAGAGATGCCTAACTTTTTTACATGGGCTCACACTAGTAACATCATTTTATTATACATCAATCATAACATATCATCTCCACTGTTGTAGAAGAAATTGTGAAAATTTTATACCGTATACTTATTGAAATTAAACCAAAAAAGAGTCATTGGATAGGATATTTATATCCAAAATATATTGCCCACCTTAAAATTCCTTATTGCTAGATAATTAAATCCACTATCCACATTGCCATTAGGATATCACTTCACCTAATTCTTCTTACTTGCAATTCTCCTGGAGTCTCAACTATAATTCCTGTATATGTGGCGTCTAAGATGCAATTTCTTCTTTGCTAAAGCAAGATCACTATAAGGAAATGGAATCCTCTGCTGTTCTTGACAATGATAAAGATACATATCAACTCAAACCATATTGAAGAAACCACTATATATGCATGTGGTCCATAGCATTATTAGTCCCATAAAAATGATGAAAATGTTGAATTCTAACCAGCGCTTGAAGCCTTAAAGGATTATAAATAGATTGGCACTATGTAGTTTCCGGCAACAAAATTGACCTCCTAGCTCCATAATCATATTCCCATCCCAGTCCTTTATGGAAAAAACAATATCACCACTGCGGCCTCCAACGCATGGAAACCTCATTACTGTTCTTAGCATTGATGGAGTTGGAATAAGGGGGATTATTCCAGGAATCATTCTTAGCTTCCTTGAGTCTGAGTTACAGGTTACAATATTGTTATATACCAGCAGTTGGCACATGTCATCTGTGTATAAAGTTGAAATATTAGTTTTCAATGCAAAGTTATTATTTAATAGGAAAAAGAAATCAATCATTGGAAGCTTGCATAATTGCGTTTTTTTTTTTTTCCAAATAAAAAATGGGTTTGATTAGTGACTTTCATGAGTTTCATGCATCCCAATATAGTCACTTACAAGCCATGCGTGTGGATTAACTTCTAGAAGACCATTTGACAAGCTTGAGCTTTATAAAAATTGACTAAAGTGGTACTACATATAAGTTTTTCAAAATAGTAATGGCAATTAACGAATGACTTTTTTTTTTTTTTTACCTTATGGTGCAGAAAATTGATGGCCCCGAAGCTAGAATTGCAGATTATTTTGATGTGATCGCAGGGACAAGCACAAGAGATCTTGTGACTACCATGCTAACTGTAAGTTCGTTTAGACCTCTGTAAACTTAGATTGTTTAACCTAATTAATTAACCAAGTGAATACTTAGGTTTATTATTCAGATCTAGGTTAAAACAATAATAATCATATCAAGTAAAACAGCGGAAAATAAAGAACACAACGATATGATGACCCAGGAAAATCAAACCGGTAAAAAACCTGGGGAGGATTTAATCTAACTATCCTCAAGGTAAAATAGCAAATCCACTAGAAAGAATTGAAGTTTACACAATAGCGACTTAGACCACTAACATCCTATTACTACCCAAGTGTAGGAAACTTACTACCACGACCCCATGATAGTTCCAAGATCCACGGATTCCTTCTTTCTTGAATTCTTCAGCAAATCCACAAGCGCACCTGCTTGTATATCTTTGTGCTCTTTTGATTCTGCAACTGTATTGATCTACACAACTCTTGACATGAGTCTCAAGTTTGTAAATCCTAAGTGTATGTGAAGGTAAACACCTCTAGATCTCACAAAGAGATTCACAAACACAGCATTCAGAACACTAAAAACGTGGCTAGGGTTTCCTTTATATAGTGGGAGAAGTAGATTTGAAACTCTAATCCTTAATGGGCTAGAACTGCTGTTTGGGCCAACTTAAAATTCTGCAGATACGATTCTCGATCGGTCGAGCCTGTTTTTCGATCGATCGAACCAGACAGATTCTGAAATCTTCTTTCTGCAGCTTGTACGTTCTTGTGTGCTCACGATTTGCCAATTGTTCTAAGCTCTTAGAGCCTAACAATCTCCCCCTTTGGCAATTCGTGACAAAACTTTCATACAAAATGAAATGTTAAAATACAAGAACAACCCAATACAATAAAATGCCCAATTACATCACAAATCCCAATCTAAGACTCTTAACCTAGAAGTTGCCAAGAAGAGGTAGGAGGTCTTGATCAGAATGCACCTGTCTTTCCTGAAACACTCAACAAACACATCACCGCATGTGTGGAAAGAAAGACATATAAACAATAATATAAAACAGAATATACAAACAAAAGTAAACTAACTCTCCCCCTAAGTTAGATACATCAAAAAGTTTTTATATTCTCCCCTTTTCAAAAACAATTTTCTCCCCCTAAACAAGACAATCAGGATTCCCACATTTCATCTATTTCTCCCCCTTTTTGTCACGTATTGACAAATACAACCCAAACAAAGAGTAAACATGAGAGAAAAAAGAGAATCAAGGGAACATAAAATAATTCAGCTCTATAGAAAATAGAGAGAACTCTCCCTATAAAGAACAACAACTCCCCCTAATAACAACAAAGGCAAAAAAACTTTTCTCCCCCTATAAAAATAGGAAAAACAAAACAAGTTTTGGGAAAAACAGTTTCGGGGAAAATTTAGGAGGTGGGGATAAATAAAAAACACACAAACCCAAAAAAAAATAAAGTTGAGGATACACATGAAGAAAAATATTCTCTCTTTCAATAAATGCAAACTTGACACTATGTGACCCATAAAAAGTTGCATGAGTAGAGAAAATATTTGCACGTTATTATCCATCATATCTTTTAATAAAAAAATTTTCTGCAGTTCACACATCAAGAAAATAGCATATACTAAAATGTACAAAGGACTCAGCAATTAATCAATCAATTTTTAAATCAAGTTGAGTACCCAATTTAGCAAAGTATATGCATGTTATGTGTGAAAACAATAAGAGATATGACTGCAAAACTGCAAGATGGATACAGAAAAACAATGCAACTCATGTGAATCCTAAACATAAATGATGCATGAAAAAATTTGGTCAAAAACTCTAAAAACTGAAAATTTTTCAGTTTCGATCGATCGATCATCGATCGAATACCAATCGAGTCAGACAGAATCAAACCAAAAATTTTAATCGCAATTTCGATCGGTCGAAAAACAGCTTCGATCGGTCGAAATTCTGGAAAACTCAAATTTTTGAAAAACAGAGCAATTTTATGCAAAAACTCCTCAAAGCATAGTATTTCATGAATGAAATGCATGAGTATAAGACTAAAAGTTTTCAAAAACACATGAATATAGCCCAGATCTTCCAAAATTAAGATTTTCAATCAATTTGTCCTTAAAAATCAAATTTTGCATCAAAATCAAAGAACATATAATCTTGGATGGCCACAACAAAATCACACACAATAACATGTACAAAGTTTAGCAAAGAGTAACTTGTGTAGTGTGTGCAACTAGCAAAAGCTTGAGAAACATGTGAGGTGATATGTGAATAGTAATCAATCACAAAGTTTACAAAATTCATCACATAAATTTGAAAGAGACTATCACCTAAAGAGTTACATCATATAACTCTCACATCTCCTTGAATAAAAGCTTGCAATCATGTAAATTTCTTGATTTGCCTCATAATATACACACCAATTTTAATTGATTAGAAACTTATTAAAATAGCCGGGATAATGTACACACCAATTTTAACAATTTAACCGAGACTACACCTTATGATCTTTTTGTGCATGTGCTACACTTTCTCGAGCACAAAATCTTACGATATGCACTAAGGTGTTCATGATTGGCTAGTAAACAGTGGTGAGATGGTTATTTATGCCTTTCTCAATAAGTTCAAGTCCAACAATCAAAGGCATGTGACTTCAAGATCAAAACAAAGTGATCAAAAAACTATAAACATCTTCCCACACAACATGCACTACAAAGCTCAAACTAGTAAAGTGCAAAAAGTAAGCTCATCTAAGCTAAACAAAGTACATAAACATGTTATGTAAAGATAATATGGCCAACATTGATTATAAATCCAAGATATATAATACAAAACACATAAAAATCTTTTTGGAAAAAAAATTTATGACCAAAACTAAAAGCACACATTATGCTAAAAGATTAAAAATGCAAATGCAATGCATGATAGTGCTTAACTAAGCTATAGAGGGTACACAAACAAGAAATATCAATTTCTTAATTAACCCTTGAGTAAATGTACAAACTAGTACATACTCAAACAAAATTAAAAAATAGCTTAGCACTTATAGAACACATACTTTTTATATTTCTCCACAATATCAAGCATGTTCTAAATCAAGAGAGAGATATCATAATTCATGTAATCCTCAAAACAAATAAAACTAGACACAAAATAAAATATTTTTGTCTTTTTGAAATTTTTCAATGTTTTTGGATTTTTTTTTATAATAAAAAAAAACAAAAAGAAAAAAAAAAACAACCAAAAACAGAAACAAAACATGTCCACAAACAATTGAAAGAATTAAATCAGGGACAAGTCAACAACACTCACCTTAGAGAATCTTTTCTCACCCATATAGCACGAGTCTTCGGCTTTGTAGGTGAAAATCCATGTGAAGCTGAGTGTATTTGAGGGATTACACCAATCTTCTGAGAAATACTGAAATCTTGCAATTTCCTTTCACAAGCCAACAAGCTTAAATTTTTCAAAAGAATATGAAACAATTTATATGGACTTATGGCAGGAGAAATATCATCACATGTCCTAGACTGAAACACAGAATGCTTAAATTTTAATTTATGACAATTAGGACGAATGTGACCGGAAACACCACAAAAGTGACAAACAGGAACAAATTTAGGAACATCAGTATTCCTAACAGCAAATCTAGTCTCAGATTTTGGTTTTTGCCTCAACAAAGAACAATTTGGTCTAATATGACCAACACCACCACAAAGATGACAAGTAGGCACAAAAACAGATTTATTATGCTCTCTAACAGTAGGTTTAGACTTAGGTTTAGAAACTTCAGCGTTTACATCAGAACTTTTACCTTTGTCTAACCTAGCAAAATAAGCATTTTCTTTATTATTCCTCTTGAAAGGAGGAACATAAACTTTTTCATCTTTAGGCTTAAGAGAAACAGAAACACTTCTGTTAATAACAGCAGGCTTAGTTCTAGTCAAATTTTCAATTTTACCTTTAGATTCAACTAACTCTTGTTCCAAGCTTTTCACCTTCTCATCTTGAGAGGAAATTTGATTTCTCAAAAATTCATTCTTTTTATTAGATTTATCTAATCTAACAATCAATTCCTCTTTTTCAAGATTAGCCAATTTTAACTCTTCCTTGAATTTTTTAGCAATTCTCATAGTTTTCAATAATTCCTTACGAAGAGTTTCACAGGCATCAAAAGATCAACAGAAACAATAGTGTCCTTTTTATTCAAATCATCACAATAAAAAACAGTAAGACACTTAAAATTATCCATGATAACAGGGATCAAGGATCAACTCTTAGATCAAAGGATCTACAACAGAAGAGCTACCCGCTCTGATACCACTTGTAAGTTCGTTTAGACCCCTGTAAACTTAGATTGTTTAACCTAATTAATTAACCAAGTGAATACTTAGGTTTATTATTCAGATCTAGGTTAAAATAATAATAATCATATCAAGTAAAGCAGCGGAAAATAAAGAACACAACGATATGATGACCCAGGAAAACCAAACCGGTAAAAAACCTGGGGAGGATTTAACCTAGCTATCCTCAAGGTAAAATAGCAAATCCACTAGAAAGAATTGAAGTTTACACAATAGCGACTTAGACCACTAACATCCTATTGTTACCCAAGTGTAGGAAACTTACTACCACGACCCCATGATAGCTCCGAGATCCACGGACTCCTTCTTTCTTGAATTCTTCAGCAAATCCACAAGCGCACCTGCTTGTATATCTTTATGCTCTTTTGATTCTGCAACTGTATTGATCTACACAACTCTTGACATGAGTCTCAAGTTTGTAAACCCTAAGTGTATGTGAAGGTAAACACCTCTAGATCTCACAAAGAGATTCACAAACACAGCATTCAGAACACTAAAAACGTGGCTAGGGTTTCCTTTATATAGTGGGAGAAGTAGATTTGAAACTCTAATCCTTAATGGGCTAGAACTGCTGTTTGGGCCAACTTAAAATTTTGCAGATACGATTCTCGATCGGTCGAGCCTGTTTTTCGATCGATCGAACCAGACAGATTCTGAAATCTTCTTTCTGCAGCTTGTACGTTCTTGTGTGCTCACGATTTGCCAATTGTTCTAAGCTCTTAGAACCTAACACTAACTGCACCAAATGAAAGCAAACGCCCCATGTATGTTGCAAAAGACATCAAGGCCTTTTATTTTGATAATGGACCTAAAATATTTCCTCAAGACCGGTAACAATTGAGCCTCAACGTTGTTCATGCTATCACTATGTCTTGTTCCATGTTACATAACACTATACTAATCTGCTTAAGCAACAGTTCTCCATTTGCTCAAGCAACAAAATTGATCAAAGCCATAACAGGACCAAAATACGATGGAAAGTGTTAGGTTCTAAGGAATTAGGAACTAATGTATTAGAATTTCATTTTGTAAGGTTGGCAAACCATGATCAAAACGGTTTTAGTCTTATTTAGACTTACTCAAAGTATGTGGTTTTTATGTAAAGTTGGAATTGAGTTACTGCAGAAGTTACTGTGCAAATCTTCCAGGCTTGATCGATCGAGAATTAGACTCGACCGATCGAAAGTTGTGCAGATTATTTTTTCTGCAGAATTTCCAACTCAAGCCAAGCCCGTTTGACGTGTAGGGTTTTATGTTTTGCCCTAAATATAAAAAGGAAAACCCTAGCCATGTTTTTTTTTTTTTTTTTTGTTCTGAATGCTGTGTATGTGAATCTTTTTATGAGATCTAGAGGTGTTTGCCTTCACATACACTTAGAGTTTCCAAACTCAAGATTGATGTCAAAAGCTTGGTGATCATTCAGTTGCAAATTCAAGAACTTAAAGATATACAAGCAAGAGTATTTGTGCTTGCTGTGAATTCAAGAAAGAAGTAATTCGTGGACTTGGAGCTGTCACGTGGTTGTGGTAGTAAGTTTCCTACTCGAGATAGCAATAGGATGTTAGTGGTCTAAGTCTCTATTGTGTAAACTTCAATTCTTTCATAGTGAATTCTGTTAAACCTTGAGGATAGCTAGGTTAAATTCTCCCCAGGTTTTTTACCGATTTGATTTTCTTGAGTTATCATATCGTGTGTTCTTTATTTTCCGCATTTTGCATGATATGATATATTTGTTTTAACCTAGATCTGCTTAATTTTCCTAAGTTAATCACTTGGCTAAATATCTAGGTTAATCTATTTGGGTTTAAGGGGTCTAAATTTCTAACAAGTGGTATCAGAGCGGGTAGCTTTTTATTGTAGATCTTTTGATCTAAAAGCTAATCCTTGACTCCTGTTGTCATAGATTCTTTAAAAATATTCTTACCAGTATGTCACATTGTCTACTTGTTGTGTTTATCTCTTACTAATTATGTTAAATCTTTCCTTGAGTTTCTTGGTATAATCACATATGATGATAATTATTTGTGCTATACTGCTTTAACCGCATTAAAGGCACGTGATTCTTGTCTTTGGTATTTGGGTAGTGGTTGTTCCAGGCACATGACAGGAAATAAAGCTTTGTTTAAGACACTTTTTGAAGGAAGGATTGGGACAGTCACATTTGGAGATGGAAGCAAATATGTGATTAGAGACATTGGCACTGTGGATATTCCAAGATTACTAGTCTTTGAAGATGTTTGGTATGTTGATGGACTAAAGGCTAACTTACTCAGCATAAGTCAGATTTGTGACAATGGACTGAATGTTCTCTTCACTAAGCATGAATGTGAGATACTTGATAAAGGAGGTAACTGTATGTGCATTGGTGTGAGGACAGTTGACAACTGTTATGGTATTACTCCAAGTATAAGTAACAAATGTTTTAGTGCAAAGATCAATCAAGTTGACTTATGACATCAAAGGTTAGGACATACTAGTCTCAAGCAATTAAAGAAGACTTCCAAGTGTGATGCAGTTATTGGCTTGCCCAAGTTTGAGATTACTCACTCATGCTATCTATTCCAATTTGAGCTGAAAAAGGTGGATGAAGCTCTTCAAGATGCTGATTGGGTTAATTCTATGCATGAAGAACTTCATCAGTTTGTTCGGAATGATGTGTGGGAATTAGTTCCTAGACCAAAGGGAGTTAATGTTATCGGAACTAAGTAGATATTCAAGAACAAGTCAGATGAACATGAAACTGTTGTCAGAAATAAATCAAGACTTGTTGCTCAAGGGTACACACAAGTAGAAGGGATTGATTTTGATGAGACTTTTGCACCAGTAGCAAGATTGGAATCCATTAGGATACTCTTGGCAATAGCAAGTCATTTGAATTTCAAGCTATATCAAATGGATGTTAACAGTACCTTCTTGAATGGCATGTTGCAAGAAGAAATATATGTTGAACAACCAAAGGGTTTTGTTGATCCTCACAGACCGAATGATGTCTACAAGTTGAAGAGAGCCATTTATGGTTTGAAACAAGTTCCACGAGTTTGATATGATAGGTTAACGGCATATCTCACAGAGCATGGTTTTAAAAAAGGATTTACTGACACCACTCTCTTCATACGAAAGGATAAGAATTATTTTGTAGTTGCTCAAATTTATGTTGATGACATTATTTTTGGTGCTACTAATGATTCTCTTGCTCAATCTTTTACAGATGAAATAAAGGCAATGTTCGAAATAAGTATGGTTGGTGAACTAACTTATTTCTTGGGATTGCAGGTGAAACAAACGGAGTTCGGAGTTTACATGAACCAAGCAAAGTATGCAAGAAACTTGGTCAGGAGATTTGGACTTGATAAGGCTGCACATGCTAGAACACCAATGACTGCAAATGTAAAACTCACAAATGATCCATCAGGTGAGTTTGTTGATATTACATTATACAGAAGCATGATTAGTTGTCTTTTGTATTTAACTGCAAGTCGGCCTGATATTGCTTTTAGTGTGGGTGTTTGTTCTAGATTTTAATCTAATCCTAAGGTTTCACATTTAAATGCTGTTAAAAGAATTATAAAATATGTTGGTGGAACTTGTGATTATGGATTGTTTTATAGCAAAGAGTCAAATCTCTCTCTTGCTGGATTTTCTGATTCTAATTGGGCTGGTAATGCCGATAACAGAAAAAGCACCACTGATAGGTTTTTTTATGTAGGAGCCAATCTTGTTGCTTAGATGAGTAAGAAGCAAATTCTATTTCTTTGTCTACGGCAGAGGTAGAATATATTGCTGCTGGAAGTTGTTGCTCACAGCTTCTTTAGATGAAAAAGCTTTTGAGTAATTATGGAATATCACAAGACACCATAGTTGTTTATTGTGATAATTCTAGTGCTATCGATATCTCTAAGAATCCTGTTCAACATTCTAAGACTAAGAACATTGAGATTAGATATCACTTTATTAGGGATTTAGTTGAAAGAAAGATTGTTACTCTAGAGTATATTCTTACTGAACGTCAGAATGCTGACATTTTCACCAAACCACTTGATAGAAATAAGTTTGAGACTCTTCGTCAAGTTATTGGTGTGATTCATTGTCCCTAGTCATTCTTAACTTTCATGGTCCTTATTCTTCATTGCTTTATTTATTGTGACCAATTTTTTTACTAGGATTTGTATTGCATAACATTCATACATTTCATTCTACGATGTTTTTATTTTTTATTTATTTTTATATAAAAAAAGGGGTAACAAGAATGTGTTTTGCAAAATGTGCTTTGCAGTATTTTTCTTGAATTTGAAATTAAGGTTGGTCAATCTATTTTTACATAACATTTTTATGTACCTTGTTTAGCTTGGATGAGCTTATTTTATTACACTTTACTAGTTTGAGTTTGTAGTGCATGTTGTGTGGGAAAGATGTTTATAGTTTTTGATCACATGATCTTGATCTTGAAGTCATATGTCTTTGATTGTCGGACTTGGTCTTATTGAGAAAGGCATAAATAACCATCTCACCGCTGTTTATTAGCCAATCATGAACATCTTAGTGCATATCATAAGATTTTGTGCTCGAGAATGTATAGCACATGCACAAAAAGAAAATAAGTTGTAGCCTCGGTTAAAATGTTAAAATTGGTGCGTACATTATTGGGCTATAATAATTTCACATTTCAAATAAAATTGGTGTATACATTATTCCGGCTATTTTAATAAGTTTCTGATCAATTGAAATTGGTGTGTATATTATGAGGCAAATTAAGAAACTTACATGATTGCAAGTTTTTATTTTAGGAGATGTGAGAGTTATATGATGTAACTCTTTAGGTGATAGTCTCTTTCAAATTTATGTGATAAATTTTGTAGCAATTGTGATTGATTTCTATTCACATATCACCTCACTTGTTTTTCAAGCTTTTGCTAGTTGCACACACTACACAAATTACTTTTTGCTAAACTTTGTACATGTTATTGTGTGTGTTTTTGGTTTGACCAACCAAGTTTGAAAATTCCTTGAATTGTATGCAAAATATGTTTGATGTTTGAGACCTTGAGGAGAATTAAGTGATAATCTTAATTTTGAAAAACTGGGATCAAAACAAGTGTTTTTGAAAAGCATTCCATCTCATACTCATGCATTTTATTCATAAAATTTAATGCTTTGAGGAGTTACTGCACAAAAATTTACTTTGTTTTTCAAAAAATTGATTTTTCCAGAATTTCGATCAATCGAACCTATTTTTCGATCGATTGAAATTGCGTTTAAATCCTTTGGTGAGCTTCTGTCTATTTCGATCGATGCTCGATTGGTTCTGTTTCAATCGAAGCAGTTTTGACCGATCGAATCTAATTTTCGATCGATCAAAAATCATGCTGAGTTTTTTTTTAAAAGGTTTTTTCTTCACGTGTTCTTCACTTTTCAAAAAGTTTTCAAATAGTTTTTTCTCTCTCACCAACCGGTCAAGCCTTCAAAGCAAATTTTTTGTTGTTTTCCTCCAAAATTTTTGCAAGGTTTCTCTCCTCTAGGGCCGGTATGTTTATTTTGCCCTTCCTTTTCTTTTTATTTCCATTTTTCATGCATTAAATCATGCATATTTTGGGTTATTTTCGGCACTTTTACTTTTTGGGATTGTTGATGTTTTAGGCCGTTTCTTTCACAATAAATCATTAGGTTTTTGTTGGGACACTATATACAACAGATCCATATGGTTTAATTTGATCAATTTAGTGATTTGTGAGAAATTGAAAATTCTAGGGCTTGAAAAATGCCGAATTTGGGGTTTTTGTTCAATTTGATGTAAATTGATGAAATTGGCTTGATTGACTCATTTGATCATTATATTGTGTTTTCTAACTTATGTAATGATCAATTTTTCAATTTGTTGGGTTTTGTGAAAATGGGTTTTTCAAATTTGGGGATTTTTGATGTAACGTTCATGCTCAAGCCAATTTTGTGAGTTTGGATCATAATTGAACTGTTTTCATTGCATTAGACAATGCATCATTTGAATATTCTATTCATGCATCATATAGACTTGTTATTTCTATATTATTTTTGTGCTAATTTTACAGTCTGCCCTTGTTTTTTTTTTTCTTTTGTCTTTTTCTTTCTGTGTCTCTCTGTCTAGCCTGTAGCATCATGCCTAGTAAAACTAGAGCTCATAGGACTTCTTCTTCTTCACCATTCTTCAATAGTGATGGATTTCTGAGTGAGAAACATCAAGAGACCTATGAGACCCTTAACCTTAGGAGGAACATTTGGGGTGAGCGTAGGGTCCTTTTAGATAAGTTAGATATGAGGTTAGGTGCAACTTTGAGTGTCGGGGTTGGTTACCTTTGTTAGACATTGATCATCCGCCTCCAGCTACCCTGATTAGAAAGTTCTACTCGAACCTCTCTATCCATGTCTATGATTCCAACATTTTAGTAAAGAGTTGGATACGAGGTGTAGAGTATCGCATTACTCCTTCGGTAGTGTCTGATGCTCTTGGGGTATCCGTGATTTCTCATCCTGTCTATCCCTATGATAAGTCTCCTCCCATTAACGATGTTATGTCATACATTACTGATTCTTCTATCCAGTGGGGTTCCGATCCTCGGATCACGTCTACTGAGCTTTCTGAGATCCACTATCTTTTTCTTTAGGATTACCTGTCATTCCTTGTGGCCTATCTCTCATCTACACACTATTCCTATTAAGCGATGTGTGTTTCTATATGCTCTTGTCACTGATGCTCCTATCAGTTTTCCTAATCTTTTTCTTCGTTCTTTAAACGAGGTGCATAGGAGCAGTTCTACTTCTCATGCTTTGTTATTCCTTGTTTTTATTCATATGATTCTTCTCCATTTAGGGTTAGGTGATATCCCAGCCTCTGAGCCTGTTCATATAGTTGCTCCCATTGGTGCCACCTTTCTTAGGCAAAGGGATGCTCAGTTTCGAGCCAGCTCTAAGCGTTCTAGGGTTGATCCAATTGCTACTGCAGCTGCTGTTCCTTCACCTTCACCTACGGATGATTTGGACATTCGTCGGATGTTGGATACTGTCATGACTGTCCAAGCGGCTCATGGTCAGCTTTTGGTGGACATGCTTGATGAGATCTTTGCTTTGCGAGCAGATTTGGAAAGTCTTTGACGTTCTCCTCCGCCACCTCCTTTTGGTGATGAGTGAGTGCCCTTTGGCAATTTGTCACAAAAAGGGGGAGTACATTGATGTAAAGGAGTTTTTGTCTCAAGGGAAGATTTTTGTAAGAAATTTAGACCCCTTAAACCCAAACAGATTAACCTAGATATTTAGCCAAGTGATTAACTTAGGTAAATTAAGCAATTCTAGGTTAACACAAATATATCATATCATACAAAAGTGCGGAAAATAAATAACACATGATATGATAACCCAGGAAAACCAAACCGGTAAAAAACCTGGGGGGGATTTAATCTAGCTATCCTCAAGGTAAAACCGAATTCACTATGAAAGAATTGAAGTTTACACAATAGCGACTTAGACCACTAACATCCTATTGCTACCTCGAGTAGGAAACTTACTACCACGACCACGTGACAAGTCCGAGTCCACGGACTACTTCTTTTCTTGAATTCTCAGCAAAGTACAAGCACATCTTCTTGTATATCTTGATGTTCTTGATTCTGCAACTGAACAATCACCAAGCTCTTGACATCAATCTTGAGTTTGGAAACCCTAAGTGTATATGAAGGTAAACACCTCTAGATCTCACAAATAAGATTCACACACATAGCATTTAGAACTCTAGAAACGTGGCTAGGGTTTTCCCTTTTATACTTAGGGCAAAACATAAAACCCTACACATCAAACGGGCTTGAGCTAAGTTGGAAATTCTGCAGAAAAAACAATCTGCACGACTTTCGATCGATCGAGTTTAATTCTCGATCGATCGAGCTAGGCATAATTGCACAGTAATATCTGCAATAACTCGATTCCAACTTTACATAAAAACCTTATACTTTGAGCAAGTCTAAACAAGACTAAAAACGTTTTGATCATGGTTTGCCAACATTACAAAATGAAGTTCTAATATATTAGTTCCTAATTCCTTAGAACCTAACAAACTCCCCCTTTGGCAATCCGTGACAAAACACAAACTTAACAAAATACTCAAAGTTTACAAAATAAACAACCCATTACAAAACAATAGCCCAACTAAACAAATTCAACCTAACTACTATCTATCAGTTGCAAAAGTAGACAGCAGCATGACTGAATCAACCTGTATATTCCTATAACACTTAACAAACACATAAATGCATGTGTGGAAAATACAAGTAACATAGAAAAGAATTTCTTGATTTCACATAACCCAAAATAAAGATATATATCATAAACAACATCATAAATATAAATCAATAAGTAATGTAGCATAGTGAAACAAGAAACATATACAAAAGATGTATCTCAAATATATCTCCCCCTATCATGAGCTAAAAAAGATAAATACACAATGAAGCATCTAGATACAATCTAAAAGCTCCACAACTCCACAGAATCACAAAAAGAAACAAAAAATCTCCCCTTAAGACAAAAAATCTCCACTACAATGTACTCCTCCTTTTTGTGACGAATTACCAAAGGGCACTTACTCATCATCAAAAGGAGGCGGTAGAGGAGGAGAACGTCGAAGACTCGCCAAATCTGCTCACAATGCTCGAATCTCGTCAAGCACATCCACCAAAAGCTGACCATGAGCCGCCTGAACGGTCATGACAGTGTCCAACAGCCGACGAATGTCCGAATCATCCGTAGACGAAGGTGGAGGAACAGCAGCAGCAGCAACAGCAGTAGCAGTCGGATCAACAGACGTCTCTGCCAAAGGAGAAGCTACAGAAGAAGAAGGAGGAGTGACACCGGAAGACTCTACCCTAGGATGCTTAAAGCTAACTCGAAACTGAGCAGCCTTTTGCCTAAGAAAGGTAGCACCTATGGGAGCAACTATATGAATAAGCTCAGAAGCAGAGAAATCACCTAAACCTAAGTGAAGAAGAATCCTATGTATAAAAACAGGAAAGAACAAAGCATGGGCAGTAGAACTGCTCTGATGCACTTCGTTCAAAGAACGAAGAAATAGATGAGGAAAACTAATAGGAGCATCAGTGACAAGAGCGTATAGGAACACACATCGCTCAATAGGGATAATGTGTAGATGAGAAATAGGCCACAAGGAATGACAAGCAATCCTAAAGAATAGATAGTGTAGCTCAAAAAGCTCAGCAGATGTGATTCGAGGAGCGGAACCCCACTAGATAGAAGACCCAGTGATGTATGACATCACGTCATCAAGAGGAGGAAACTCATCGTACGGATAGACCGGATGAGAAACCATGGGTACCCCAAGAGCATCAAACACTACCGAAGGAGTAATGCGATACTCTACACCTCATATCCAACTCTTTACCAAAGTGTTGGAATCATAGATGTGGATAGAGAGGTTCGAGTAGAACTCTCTAATCAGGGTAGCCGAAGGCTGATCTATATCTAACAAGGGTAGCCAGCCCCTACACTCAAACTTACGCCTCACCTCATCATCAACCTCATCTAAAAGAACCTTACGCTCACCGCAAATGTTTCGTCTAAGGTTAAGGGTCTCATATGTCTCTAGATGCTTCTCACTCAAGAACCTATCACTATCAAAAGATGGTGAAGAGGAAGAAGTCCTATGGGCTCTAGTTTCCTAGGCATGATGCTAAAGACAGGATTGAGAGACACCGAAAGAAGAGAGACAAAAGAAAAACCAAGGGCAGATTGCATGATTAGAATTAAAATCAACAATAAAATAAAACTAAATGATGCATGATAAAAATATCCAAATGATGCATGATCTAATGCAATGAAACAGTTCAAATATGATCCAAATTCACAAAATTGGCTTGAGCAAGAATTTTATAACAAAAAATCCCAAATTTGAAAAACTCAATTTCACAAAACTTAACAAATTGATAAATTGATCATCACAACAGTTAGAAAACACAATATAATGATCAAATAAGTCAATCTAACAAGCCAATTTCATCAATTTATATCAATTTGAACAAAAGCCCCAAATTCGGCAATTTTCAAACCCTAGAATTTTCAATTCTCCATAAAACATCAAATTAATCAAATTAAACCATTTGTATCATTTGTATATGGTGTCCCCACAAAAACCCAACGATTTATTGTGAAAGAAAATAATCAAAACATCAACAATTTCTAAAATCACAAATGCCGAAAATAGCCAACAAATGCATAAATTTATGCATGAAAGAATGGAAATAAAAGCAAAAGGAAGGAAAAAATGGTCTTACCGGCTTTGGGAGAGAAAAACCTTGCAAAAAATTTGGAGAAAAACAACAAAAATCTGAGTTGGAGCCTTGACCGGTTGGTGAGAGAGAGAAAAAGTTTGAAAAGTTTTTAAAAAGTGAAGAACACGTGAAGAAAAGTTCTTTTTAAAAACTCTCAACCCGATTTTCGATCGATCGAAAAATAGGTTCGATCGGTCGAAAATACTTCAATTGATCCAGAACCAAGCGAGCACCGATCAAAACAGACAGAAGCTGACCAAAGGATTTAATCGCAATTTCGATCGGTTGAGAAACAGCTTCGATCGATTGAAATTATGGAAAAAAACAGATTTTTGAAAAACAGATTTTAGATCACATTTTTCCAAAATTAACATCTTCACTCAATTCTCCCAAAATTCTCAAATACAAAACATGTTTTGCATCAATTTCAAGAAATTATCAAACTTGGTTGGTTAGGCCAGAAACTCACACAGTAACATGTACAAAGTTTAGCAAAGAGTAACTTGTGTAATGTGTGCAACTAGCAAAAGCTTAAGAAACATGTGAGGTGATATGTGAATAGAAATCAATCACAATTTCTACAAAATTCATCACATGAATTGGAAAGAGACTATCACTAAAAAAGTTACATCATATAACTCTCACATCTTCTAGAATAAAATATTGCAATCATGTAAGTTTCTTGATTTGCCTCATAATATATTCACCAATTTCAATTGATCAGATTCTTATTAAAATAGTCGGGATAATGTACACACCAATTTTATTGGAATTGTGAAATTATTATAGTCCAATAATGTACACACCAATTTTAACATTTTAACCGAGGCTACACCTTATTTTCTTTTTGTGCATGTACTACACTTTCTCAAGCACAAAATCTTATAATATGTACTAAGGTGTTCATGATTGGCTAATAAACAGTGGTGAGATGGTTATTTATGCCTTTCTCAAAAAGTTCAAGTTCGTCAATCAAAGACATATGACTTCAAGATCAAGATCAAGATCATGTGAGCAAAAACCATAAACATCTTCCCACACAACATGCACTACAAAGCTCAAACTAGTAAAGTGCAATAAAATAAGCTCATCCAAGATAAACAAGGTACATAAATATGTTATGTAAAAATAGATTGACCAACCTTGTCTTCAAATTCAAGAAAAATACTGTAAAACACATATTGCCAAATCCATTCTTGTTACCTTTTTTTTTTTTAAATAAAAAAAACAACCTAGAATGAAATGCATGAATGTTATGTAATGCAAATCCAAAAAAAATGGTCACAAGAGATAGAACAATGAAGAACAAGGACCATGTCAGACAAACTCAATTAGATCGAGCATTTTGCATCCAAAACCTTTTAGATGCAACTCTAGCATTGGAGTTATGATTCACATTAGAATTCTGAGCAACTCCAGGATTGGAATAAAGGTTTAACGTCTTTACCAATTCATCAATACGTACCACAGGATCTTGTGCTTGAGGCACATGTATTTTAGGTTTATTTGCTTGCTTAGCAGCTTGCAACTTAAAACAATTTGGACGAATGTGCTCAAACTTTCCACAAAAGTGACAAACCCATGCAGGCTTATCATACAACTTGCCCTTAGAAGAATTAGAAGCTCTAGAATTAGACTCTTGAAGATCAACCCTAATCTTTCTAGGAGGTGTAACTTCTACAGATTTAACAACTTCACTCACAGAAGGTTTGACAGTTTCACTCTTAGGAGGTTGAGTAGAAGGAACAAAGTTTGTGGAATATGATTCAGGCACAGAAATGCTTTCCACAAAACCTAAGCCAGTTTTGTCAGAGGGAGACTTTTGAATACTTAACATGTGATCAAGTTTGGAGCTTGCAGACTTATTAGTTTGTTCTCTAGCAACAGATAATTCAAGTTCTAAATTCTTAACTTTATCAAGTAAAAACATGTTCTCAATTTTCACATTATTCAAAAGTTCATTAGCATCAAACAGTTTCACAAGAAGATTTTTCTTATTAAGTTTCAGAGATGCAATTTTCTTTAAGCCAAGATCAACATTCATAGCATCTTTTGCAGTAACTTTGCAAAGTTTATTGTAGGCTTTCTGTAAATCTGCATCTTCAGAGAGTTCCACATCAGAAGGGTTCTCTTCAACAGACACGCTTTCATTGACAACAGCAGTAACAATGAAAGCAATGAAGTTTCCATCCTCATCACTGACGGATTCATTGTCAGATACTTCATCATCACTAAGGGTTACAGTAGCCTTACCCTTAGACTTCAAGTATGTAGGACATTCAGATTTCACATGACCATACCCTTGACATCCAAAACATTGTTGTCCCATAGAATTATTAGAGGGTTGACCTACTCTCTCTTTAGGTTTTTCAGTGTTATTAACTTTTGTGGGATCATTCCTCCTAAAATTTCTAGGTTCAGCAGTGTTCTTACCTCTTGCCCTTCTGTTATTGTTCCTAAGAAAATTTCTAAAGTTCTTGGTAAGATAGGCAATCTCTGTAGCAGAGAGCTCATCATCAAATCCACCAGCCTCAACATCATCAACAGACTTGAGAGTCATTAATTTGGATTTGTTAGTCTTGGGTAGGTCCAACTCATAGGACTGAGGAGATCCTACAAGTTCATCAACAGGGATGGAGTCCACATCCTTGCTTTCAATGGTGGCAGTCACTTTGGGTCTAAAATCCTCAGTCAAAGATCCAAGAATCTTCCTAACAATTTTAGGTTGATCATAGATTTCACCCAGATTATATGCAGAATTTACAATATCATTCAGTTTAGCACAGAACTCATCAAAAGATTCATCATCATTCACTCTAATGCTTTCAAATCTAGTAGTCAATTGTTGCAACTTATTAATTTTAACTGCCTTTGTACCTTCATGCACAGTCTGGAGGATATTCCAAGCAGTATGAGCAACCTCGACATTAGAGATTCTCTTAAATTCCTCCATAGAGACAGCATTTAAAATAGCATTCATAACTTTGCTATTAAAAGCAGCTGCCTCTTTTTGAGAAGTTTGCCACTCACTCACAGGAGTAGTGGGCTTCTCCCATCCATATTCTACAGAATTCCAAACTCCCTCGTCAATAGATTTCAGGAATTCTTTCATCTTTACTTTCCAATAAGCATAATTATTCCAATCAAAATGAGGTGGAATAACAAGAGAATGTTCGTGTTCTATGACAACCGGGGTCAAGGATCAGCTTTAAGATCAAAAGATCTACACAAAAAGCTACCCGCTCTGATACCACTTGTAAGAAGTTTAGATACCTTAAATCCAAACA
The DNA here is from genome assembly GCA_033629205.1 of Lithocarpus polystachyus. Lineage (NCBI taxonomy): Eukaryota > Viridiplantae > Streptophyta > Magnoliopsida > Fagales > Fagaceae > Lithocarpus > Lithocarpus polystachyus. The sequence goes on along the minus strand of CM066163.1, from coordinate 5,793,913 downwards.
AATTAACCTAGATATTTAGCCAAGTGATTAACTTAGATAAATTAAGCACTTCTAGGTTAACACAAATATATCATATCATGCAAAAGTGCGAAAAATAAATAACACACGATATGATAACCCAGGAAAACCAAACTGGTAAAAAACCTGGGGAAGATTTAACCTAGTTATCCTCAAGGTAAAGCCGAATTCACTATGAAAGAATTGAAGTTTACACAATAGCGACTTAGATCACTAACATCCTATTGCTACCTCGAATAGGAAACTTACTACCACGACCACGTGATAGCTCCGAGTCCACGGACTACTTCTTTTCTTGAATTCTCAACAAAGCACAAGCACACCTACTTGTATATCTTGAAGTTCTTGATTCTACAACTGAACAATCACCAAGCTTTTGACATCAATCTTAAGTTTGGAAACCCTAAGTGTATATGAAAGTAAACACCTCTAGATCTCACAAATAAGATTCACACACACAGCATTCAGAACTCTAAAAACGTGGTTAGGGTTTTCCTTTTTATACTTAGGGCAAAACATAAAACCCTACACGTCAAACGGGCTTGGGCTGAATTGGAAATTCTGTAGAAAAAACAATCTGCACGACTTTTAATCGATCGAGTCTAATTCTCGATCGATCGAGCCAAGCAGAATTGCACAGTAATATCTGCAATAACTTGATTCCAACTTTACGTAAAAACCTCATACTTTGAGCAAGTCTAAACAAGAATAAAAACGTTTTGATCATGGTTTGCCAATATTACAAAATGAAGTTCTAATACATCAGTTCCTAATTCCTTAGAACCTAACAATTTTGATACTTTTGTGATATTGTAGAGCTGTGGAGCTTTTAGATTGTATCTAGGTGCTTCATTTTGTATATATCTTTTTGGCTCATGTTATTTTTGTTTGGGTTGTCCATGATAGGAGGAGATATATTGGATACATTGATTGTATTTATTTCTTGTTTCACATTGTGTTGCATTACTTATTTATTTATATTTATGAGGCTATTCATGATATATGTCTTTATTTTGTATTATGTGAAATCAAGAAGTTACTTTCAATATTACTTGTATTTTCCACACATGCGTTTATGTGTTTGTTTAGTGTTACAGGAATATACAGGTTGATTCAGTCGTGCTGCTGTCTACAATTGCAACTGATAGATAGTAGTTAGGTTGAATTTGTTTTAGTTGGGCTATTGTTTTGTAATAGGCTGTTCTTTTTGTAAACTTTGAGTTTTATGTTAAGTTTGTGTTTTGTCACGGATTTCCAAAGGGGGAATATGTTAGGTTCTAAGGAATTAGGAACTAATGTATTAGAACTTCAGTTTGTAAGGTTGGCAAACCATGATCAAAACGGTTTTAGTCTTGTTTAGACTTGCTCAAAGTATGTGGTTTTTATATAAAGTTGGAATCGAGTTACTGCAGAAGTTACTATGCAAATCTGCCAGGCTCGATCGAACGAGAATTAGACTCGATCGATCGGAAGTCGTGCAAATTGTTTTTTCTACAAAATTTCCAACTCATCCCAAGCCCGTTTGACGCGTAGGGTTTTATGTTTTGCCCTAAGTATAAAAGGGAAAACCCTAGTCACGTTTTTTGTTATTCTGAATGCTATATGTGTGAATCTTTTTGTGAGATCTAGAGGTGTTTGCCTTCACATACACTTAGGATTTCCAAACTCAAGATTGATGTCAAGAGCTTGATGATCATTCAGTTGCAGATTCAAGAACTTAAAGATATACAAGCAGGAGTGCTTGTGCTTGCTGTGAATTCAAGAAAGAAGTAGTTTATGGACTCGAAGCTGTCTCGTGGTCGTGGTAGTAAATTTCCTACTCGAGGTAGCAATAATGTTAGTGGTCTAAGTTGCTATTGTGTAAACTTCAATTCTTTCATAGTGAATTCTGTTTTACCTTGAGGATAGCTAGGTTAAATCCTCCCTAGGTTTTTTACCGGTTTGGTTGTTCTAGGTTATCATATCGTGTGTTCTTTATTTTCCGCATTTTGCATGATATAATATATTTGTGTTAACCTAGATCTGCTTAATTTTCCTAAGTTAATCACTTTGCTAAATATTTAGGTTAATCTATTTGGGTTTAAGGGGTCTAAATTTCTAACAGAAAGTATCTTCATAGCCTTCTGAAGGAAAAACTTGGATACTCAATTACACCACACACTGACCAATGTGGTAATCCCAACCTTTGACATCAAGCAACTACAACCAACCATTTTCTCCAGCTATGAGGTTTTCAAATTAATCCAAGTTTTTAACTTTACCTAAAATTAATCCAGTCTAATGAGAAGGAATTGACACTTCACATAAACAAAAAAGAACTAACATATATTTGTATCCATGCCTTAATTAGGTAAAGAACCATGCACACTTTGATGCCTTACTTTCAGATATATGCATTGGAACCTCAGCTGCCCCAACATATTTCCCTGCCCATAATTTTGATACCAAAGACTCTACTGGAAGAGTGAGAAAATTCAATCTTATTGATGGTGGTGTAGCTGCTAATAATCTGGTAACAAGTTTAATATACATCACTTTTTTATTCTATTTGAAGTCATACTCTCTTAAACATCAGTATCATTGTCTAATTTTCATATGATTCTATAGGCTTTAATCGCCATTGGCGAAGTGACAAAAGAGATTAACTGGGGGGAGTCCTAACTTCAGTTCCATAAAGATAGCAGATTATGGTCAATTTCTGGTTCTATCACTAGGAACTGGTTCAACAAAAGTTGACGAGAAATACACTGCCAAAGAAGCAGCTCGGTGGGGTATATTCGGGTGGTTTACTAGTGGTCACTCTGCCCCATTGGTGGATGTGTTCACTCAAGCAAGTGCTGATATAGTGGACTTTCACATTTCTGTTGTTTTTAAAGCTCTCGATTGTGAAAATAAATACCTCCGAATTCAGGTAATAATTAAACTTAATAGTTAATACCCATGTTGGCACATTAATATGAGAGTGATAAATTCGTTACCTCTTGTTCTAAAAGTTTAAGTCTCTGGAAATAGACAACTTTAATCATTTAACATTTATTTTAACATTGACATTTCAAAATGATACACTGAAGGGAGAAGTGTCTTCTGTTGATATTTCCACCAAGGAGAACATGGAAAATCTTGCAAAAGTTGCAGAAGGATTATTAAAGAAACCGGTCTCAAGGGTGAATTTAGAGACGGGTAATCCGGAGCCTTCTAAACATGAGACTAATGAGGAGGCTCTCATAAGGTGTAAGTTTATTCAAATTTTTGCAAAGTATAAAAAAATCTACATTGTTTATAATAACAATAGCTTTTATCTAAATAATGCAGGTTTTCAAAGCTACTCTCAAAAGAGAAGCACTGTCACGAAACCTCATCACTGCAGAAATGAGATACGAAACGCAACTGATGTTAATCTAAGAACTGCAGAAATGATATAAAGTTAATGTACGTAACATATTTCCATGGAACTTTGAACCGGCTTCCAGTGCAATGAAATGGAGCCTAGTCTGTAATTTGCGTGAGTCCTCTTGTTAAAGGCTAAAAGATTGTGTATTAAGCTGTATAAAATAAAGGTCTGCCTTTTATATAGGTAGACTATATATGTTGAATAAGTAATATAAGTGTAGTACAAGAAACCTTGAATAATTGTGTTAGGTTCTAAGAATTAGAAACTAATATATTAGAACTTCAAGTTGTAATGTTGGCAAACTATGATCAAAACATTCTTTAAGTTGTGTGTTAGATTTGCTCAAAGTATGACTTTTTATGTAAAGTTGGAATCGAGTTGACTGCAGAGTTACTGTGCACTTTCTGCCTGACTCGATCGATTGAGAATTAGACTCGATTGATCGAAAATCGTGCAAAACGTTTTTCTGCAGAATTTTTCCAACTCAGCCCTAGCCCATTTACTGTATAGGGTTTTATGTTTTGCCCTAAGTATATAAGGGAAAACCCTAGCCACGTTTTTAGAGTTCTGAATGCTGTGTTTGTGAATCTATTTGTTAGATCTAGAGGTGTTTACCTTCACATACACTTAGGGTTTCCAAACTCAAGATTCATGTCAAGAGGTTGGTAAATCATACAGTTGCAGAACAAAAGAGCTTCAAGATATACAAGCAGGTGTTGCTTGTGCTTTGCTGAAGAATTCAAAGAAAGAAGGAGTCCGTGGATCTCGGAGCTGTCACGTGGTCGTGGTAGTAAGTTTCCTACAAGCAGGTAGCAATAGGATGTTAGTGGTCTAAGTCTTTATTGTGTAAACTTCGATTCTTTCATAGTGAATTCGTTTTACCTTGAGGATAGCTAGATTAATTCCTCCCTAGGTTTTTTACCGGTTTGATTTTCCTGGGTCATCATATCATGTGTTTTTTATTATTCCGCACTTTTACATGATTTGATATATTTGTGTTAACCTAGATCTGTTTAAATTACCTAAGTTAATCACTTGGCTAATTCTCTAGGTTAATCTGTTGGGTTTAAGGGGTGTAAACGAACTTACAAATTGGTCTAAGCACCTTGCGAGCTTATATTCTAAGAGTCTCTCACAAACTCATTTGGGTGAGTGGAGACCAACTTGAATTTGGCAGCTAATGCACGAAAACATCTTGGTGGAGGAGGCTTGGTAAAGATATCTGCTAGTCTTCTGACAAACAGATTGAGCTTTAAGTTTTAATGTATTATTTATTATTGATGTTGTTCTTGTTTTTATTATTTACTCTAATTGGTGTTTGGTTTATCCTGAGTTGGATCTATAGCCATCCATGTGAATTGTATTGTCTTTGCTCTGGCTTCAAGCCTTCAGCCATGTATAAAAAATGTATTGCGGCCGGGTATGGCCGCTCTTACACTTATCAAGAAAGTTATTGTTAATATTATCAGTTTGTGCAGTCAAAATTGGGCAATAGAAGACTCATCTTTCACAATTTACTTTTCTGGCTTCCACTTTTGTGCATTTTCCTAGAATACAGAAACAAGGAAAGTCAAGCTTTAAACCTCTCTTTTTTTTTTTTTTTTCTTTTTTCTTTTTTTTTTTTTGTGAAAAAGCTTTAAACCTTTAGTAATATATCATGAGTCATGCTAACGAGTGTCCTTAAAGAAATGATTAATAATTTATTTTAGAAAAATTTTGACATCACTTTTATGGGGAATAGAAAAAACTGTCAAAAAATTAACTACTTTTTTTTTTTCTTTTCACATAAATTTTTTTTTTAAATGAATTATTAAAACATTAACATAAGGACATCTGTTAGCATTTTCTTTTAATATATACCACCCGTGTACTTGCTTCTGCGAATGTTTTTTTTTTTTTTTTGATGGTCTTCTGTGATGTATGTTGATGCGTCTTTTTCAAATGTTGTCATCATGCTTATTCCTAATGTGATAACCTAGACAACTCTCTCAAAAGTTTGACTACCGTAGCGGTAAGACTTACTTCTTTTCCTTTTGACAGAACAATTAAATCTTTTAAGAATGAATGAGGATTTGCAAAATGGTATAGATACATAGGGTCAATAATTCAACACGATTTGAAGACAAAATGCAAAAGGCCAATAGAATTATCAAGTTTTTCACATTTCCTATAAGCATTAGATGTAATTGAATTGTACACATTTGTTTGAATGGTTGAATTCTAACAAGTACCCCAAATGACTTTTCAATGATATGATCACCGGATGGGTGTACACATGTGTTATTGAAGTCATTCATTGAATAATAATGATAATAATGAGTGATTAATCATTAAGCTTAGACCTTTTGAGTCAAATATGTCTCTATATATTATATTAACTATTTAAGGAGTCTCTTTAAGGTGTTTATCTCTCTAACATCACCATTATGTTGGGAAGATAATACTTAGGAAAACTCCAATTGAGTCCAAGGTGTTTATCTCCCCAACATCATCATCATGTTGGAAAGATAATACTTAGAAAAACTCCAATTGAGTCCTTAATATGACACAGGAGCTCCACTATATATATATATATATATATATATATTAATTTCTCAACTTCCTTTCTTCTTCTCTATATGAGCATTCTACTCACATGTATATATCCAACACATCTTTTGGTTACTTGAGCCGCTGCCTTTTGCGAATCAAATTAACATGTAAAATGCAAGTTTGATTCTTTTGTTATTCTTGACTGTTGCAGCCACTAGGTAGGGATTAACTTGGGGGTAGCCATTCAAGACCGCCTTTGTTAGGCCTGTTGCCTAACCAGACCCATATTGCCTTTATGGTCTAACCAAACTCATGCTTACCTACAATTCTTCTGAAGTGGTCTCACCTACAATTCTCACTTACAGTGACCATAGCCTAAAGGGACAATTTTTGTGACAAAGTAAGAGGCAATGCTTGTACTTCACACGAAGCACTACATTGGTTTGTGAATTTCCAGTATATATGTATGTAAACAATATCAGAAAAGGTACAAGTTATTGGTCAAATTTGAAACACTTTGATCCGATGACTTTCCTTTAGGGCCTATGGCCCAATCCAAGGACGCGGATGAATCTTTGGACAAGGAGATGACTGAGGAGTACTATAAATACACATAATTCCAAGAAAAGAAGACATATCAAGTCACATAATCCTCTCTTTTTAACTTCCTTAAAAGTTCATAGTTTCTCTAAAGCTCTTATATCCCTCTCTCTCTCTCTCTCTCCTTACCTGCATCGATCTTTATCCCAATGGGCTCAAAAAATGTACCCCTACAACCTCCAACTTATGGAAACCTAATCACTGTTCTCAGCATTGATGGTGGTGGAATAAGAGGGGTTATCCCAGGAACTATCCTTAGTTTCTTAGAATCTGAACTTCAGGTAGAAAAATATATTATATATTAATCATACATGTTTCGTGCCACAAACCTAAAGAAATTCAGTACTTTTTTTCATTCACTAGTGAAGTTCTGCTTGGTTAAATCATTTATAAGGGTTCAACATGCAATCTTTACATGTACTTACTCTATATTTGCTTATGTATGGTGCAGAAACTGGATGGTGAAGATGCAAGAATAGCAGATTATTTTGATGTTATCTCGGGAACAAGCACAGGTGGTCTTGTCACTGCCATGCTAGCTGCTCCAGATGAAAATAACCGACCTGTCTTTGCTGCCAAGGATATTAAGGATTTCTACCTAAACCACTGCCCTCGTATCTTTCCACAGAACAGGTAAAAATTTAGATTATGAGATATAAAAATATTATTAATATATCTAACTGTTTGATTATTGACTTGGCCCATTTGTTTTGGTTTTTAACATGATATTTTTTTTCCAAATTGCAGTTGTCCAGTACTTCATCATCTTTCAAAGATTATCAAAGCTCTAGCTGGACCAAAGTATGATGGGAAATATCTGCATAACCTTGTTAAGGAAAAACTAGGACATACAAAATTGCAACAGACATTGACAAATGTTGTTATTCCAACATTTGACATCAAAACACTCCAGCCAACCATTTTTTCTAGCTATGAGGTTTGTCTTCTTCTCATTAAAATGGTTTTTTAATTGGTTACCCCAGTACTTTTTTTTTTTCTTTAATTTCCACAATATATGTAGTGGTTCAGATTAACCCTGGATAAGAAAGTAACTGCAAATGATGGAGCTGAATTGTACTAACATTTACTTTGATTTGGTCATGAAAACAGGTAAAGAAGAACCCAAGCATGAATGCCTTACTCTCAGATATTTGCATAGCAACCTCAGCTGCCCCAACTTATCTTCCAACCTATTACTTTGAAACTGTAGACCCCGAGGGAAATGTGAGAGAATTTAATCTTACAGATGGTGGTGTTGCTGCTAATAATCCGGTATATGTCTTTTTCAAACTTTACATGACTCCTAATGATTGTTATATATAATAATTTTCCTAATATTTTTTTAATATATAGCTATTTAAAAAATAAGAAATGTAATCATTTAACCATTATTCTAATATTACTAAATTGGTGCAATCTCAGGCTTTACTTGCCATTGGTGAAGTGACAAAGCAGATCCTGCGAGGAAGTTCTGACTTCTTTCCAATAAAACCAATGAACCATGAAAGGTTTTTGGTGATATCATTAGGAACTGGCTCAAAAAAAGCCGAAGGAAAATACAGGGCACACCAGGCAGCTAGGTGGGGCTTGCTGGACTGGTTAACAAGTGGTGGTTCCACCCCAATTATTGATGTATTTTCTCAGGCAAGTGCAGACATGGTTGATGTCCACCTCTCTGTGGTTTTCCAAGCCCTTCATTCTGAGAAAAATTACCTGCGGATTCAGGTACATATATATCGTTCAAACCTTCCATTACCAGAAGAAATACATTAGAAAATACTACAACTATTACCAAGTTTATTCCAAAAAAAAAATAATAATAATTACATGTCAATGAATGTAATTAATGACACATAAATAATGTAATAAATAAATATCTTAATTACTTTTTAGGTGATACTAAGGGTTAATACAAATTTTGTTACAAAGATCTTGCAAGTTGATGTTCACCGATCGAGTTCTTCTACAGGCACAACAAAATCTCACAAACATTTTCTCAACAAATTGAGGTGTCAATTCATCATAAGTCAAATAAAATAAGATTATATGTAGATCAACTACAACTAAAAATGAAAGTGTTATAAAAGTATTATGAGATTTTTATTGCGTATTGTGACTTTCTCATCATGAATTAAATAAATAATTTAAACATTTATTTATTATATGTCAAAGTGACTCTGATCACATTTATTTTTACGTTTGTTTGAAAACATATTTATAGTAAAATTAGTAAAAACTATGATATTTTTCTTACATTTTTTGTTTTGTATTTAATAAAACAAAACATAATTAACATTGAAGTGACACATTGGTATAGATGTTTTATGTAATAAAATTCGTGGTATAAAAGTCCAAAGTTCTTGTTCACTTAATTATCGTTGACAAGTTTGAATCAAAACAATGCAGGACGATACCTTGGTTGGGACAGTAACTTCTGTGGACGTGGCCACAAAACAAAATATGGATGATCTTGTGAAAGTAAGTGAAGATTTGCTAAAGAAACCTGTTGCTAGGGTGAACTTGGAGACAGGAGTTTATGAGGCTTCTAACCATGAAACTAATGAAGCTGCCCTCATAAGGTACTAAAGATAAATATATCAAACTGTTATTATATTCTACAATTTCTTTAGAAAAGGTTTTGTTTTTAGTTTTCACATTAAGCTAATGCAAAAGCATATAATGTTGTTGCAGGTTTGCAAAATTACTCTCCCAAGAGAGGCACCTTCGCCATGCAAGGTCCCCCGTTGGACATGCTCATCAAGTTACCAGTACTCACAAAACAAATGGTCTTAGTAGACTAAGCATATAATTCTTTTGCTAATGTTATGCATGAATACACTGTACATATTAAAATGCAAATACATATTCATATCTTAACGTGTCTAATGTATTAGTGCATTGGACATAAGCCATGTTTTTGTATTAAAGTATATCAACATCGAGGATGGGACACAAAAATCTCAGCTTTTGATTCTTTGGTAGTATTGGTTTGAATAAAATGTTGGGTAAAATAACTTGACACCGATACAAATGTTTTTTTTTTTTTTTTTAATTTTTGGTGGGTGATTTGTAATTGATAAATGAAAGCCAATTTAGCTTCCATGTATTCTTTTGTTAATTCAAAAGTTTTTTTTTTTTTTTTTTACATCTTATTTCTTTAGTGCTGCTTTTATTGGCTCGTGCGTCCATGTAATTGTATAGGTTACGACTTACGAGGAAAGAGAAGAAGAGAGAGCTTTCAATAAATGGTAATATGATCAAATTTCCACAATTGCGTGACCAAGAAAATAAAACTCTAGTCCTTGATTTCACCATTAGTGGTTGGAAATTGAAATAATCAACAATGACTTTCGTGATGATGAATTTGTTGATCAACAAGGAAAGTGATTTACTTTATTGGAAATGCTAACGAGTGCCCTAAGGGCATCTGTTAATAATCTATTTTAAGAAAGTTTTAATACCACTTTTATAGAAAATGAAAAAAGTTATCAAAATATTAATTACTTTTTTTTTCTTTTCCCATAAAAACTTTCTTTAAATGGATCATGTGCTCTTAGGACACTCGTTAGCATTTCCCTTTGCCTAATAGGTTAATCAACCTTTTAATAATATCACCAAATCCATATATTTCCAAAACTAGTTGAAATTATGTAAGCAGGATGTCACCTTTGAAAAGCTGTTTCTACTTTGAAGTGAGAGCGCTATCCATTCCCACTAATTATACATTCAATTTTGTGTTCGAACATGGGCCATGAAATATTCAGAGAACTGTATGTAAATTCAAGACAAATGAGCCAACCATCCATAACAATCAATGCGGGGCTGCATAATAATTGTTAAGGGAGAAATTGATGTCCTCAAATGAAATATGAGGAGGCCAAGTCGAAACTCAACGTTGGGCTTTAAGATGATACCCAAAGGCTTTTGGTGTAGTGACAAGCCTATCCAAGCAAGAAATAAAAGGTGCACCTTAGCAAGAACAACATTAAGGCCCAATAAAACACTTCATAATTGTTAATTAATAGATTATTGATCCTATTACAACAATGCAAGAAAAAAAAAATTCTCTAGTAGTAGGGTAAAATTAAACTTATAGTCTAGCAGTCAATCATTGAACAAATTTAAGAAGGTGTTCACTTCAGGAAGTCCTTATGTGTCTCGGTCAAAAGGGTCTAGGGTACTTTCTACTACTACTACGTCAATATGAGGAAAAAATTTCGTTGTTACAAATACATTATATCCTTCAATAATAGAAAAAAAAAAAAAAAAAAAAGTAAAGATCAATGGCTCCATGGTGAGAAGAAATGAGTTATTTGGCATGGTGTGAAGGGAGAGAGAGATTTCAGCTTAGTGCAATAGATATTGAATCAAGATTCTTATAGGATATGTATGTGGGGTATAAGTGGGATAGTAAAAGCTGTTTTTAATGAGTGAGTGGGTGTGTAAGCTTGTAATGGGATGGTGGAAATAATGCTAAAACTAAGTCTTTAATGGGGAAGAGGGTTGTTTATGGCTGATTAGGAAGCATTTATGGACTTAGGATATGTAGAAAAGGGAAAAGGAATGTTTGACGCTAAGTGAGTGTGGGCTGAGAGGGATGATTTATGAGCTAGGGAAAGTTGAACTACAAGCTAAAATATGGCAAAGTAAACAAAATAACAGATTTTGCAGAAGGTTTGGTGTGTGTTTGTGGGGCTGATGTGATTACCCTTTTATAGTGGAGCTTAAGGGGGGTGATTAGCAAGAATAAAAAAACGTAGGGCTGGTCAAGAGGCAAAATGGCAGACTGCTCATCCTAAGATTTGGTTATAAATGGTAGATTTTTGGGGCTGCCTTGCTTCTTTGGGCAATATGACACATGGGTGAATATTTGGGTAATCTTGCATTAAATGTTGAGATTTCTGAGGATGTGTCTAGCCAATAGGATTAGGGTAGGTATTAAGGAAGAATCTTGGTGCTGCAACTGAGATTTGAATCCTAGAGAGTAGGATTCAACACCCCAAGTCAGGTGTCAAATTTTGAGCCTACTTCAGAGAGTTCTACTGGAGATCCCTTTATGCCCTCCAAACCACATTTCCTAAATTTTTCCCTTTAGGATTATAGGCTTGACACATGAACCAATTCTTGAACATTTTTGGCATTTATAGAATGGATTTGTTGAGACTTAAGTAACTTGGTTATGGCTTCCCTCCACGGGAGATAGATTTCTGAGGAAGATGATGAAATTCCATTACCCATTAGACTCTAGCTGTTAGTACAACCTCTAGGCATTGTTTACGTCAGGGAGATGGTGGCAAAAAGTTGATGGGACAACCCTTAGTCCATTCTTAGAGATTTGGTTGTCCCTTGAAGAAATCTTCAGTTGAACCTTGATCAAGGATGAACAAGAAGGAAGCTAGCTGGCTGGTTCAGTCCTTTGCCTTGGCTAGAGCTTTGGATTGGGCTTATTCACGTGGGCTAGACCCTTTGGCTGAGCTATGCTTATGTCCCTTTTCACTTGGGCTTGTTCTCCTTCTATCACATATTTGGACCTACAAAATGGACATCAATGTCATAATTGCCATGGGTTTTCATCCCTCATGAACTCTTATTGTTAGTGGATATTAAACATAGTTTGGGTTTTGACAGATATTTGTAATGGATCTTTGGGTAATGAATGTAATATAATAGCATAAGCTTAATTATTTCAAAATGCTTCGTTAATAATATTTATCATTTTGAAATGATAAATTCCATATCATAAGTAATGTTTATGGTTCCCAATAATCATGTCATAATTTAAATGACGAGCTTATAGAATGAATAATCGTCATAGAATTATAAATAGTGACTATAGAATCAAATAATCATAATTTCTCATGAATTTGGAAACACACGAGCATTCAAGCTTTTTTTTTAAACAATCGTGGTTATGGGCATAGGTAATTTAATCATATGGTATTTCCCAAGTATTAACAATATTTGATTTTTTTTTACTAAATAGTACCAATATAAACCAGGCTTTTTAATGTTGCCAATGAGAATTGGACTTTTTGATATTGCCTATGAGAACTAGATTTTTGATTTTTCCAGTGAGAACTAGGCTTTTTTATGTTATCAATGGGAATTTGGCTTTTTTATATTGCCAGTAAGAACTGGACTTTTTAATGTTGTCAATAAGAACTGGGCTTTTTGAAATTGCCGGCGAGAATTAGGCTTTTTGATATTGTCAACGAGAACTATGCTTTTTTAACATTGCCAATGAGAACTAGACTTTTTGATAGATAATTTCCCATGGACTTGAATCATGGTTTTTGATCAAGGGTTTTGAACCCGTTAATAAAATAATTTGGGCGTATGTATGAACTATAGGCCTCACAAAATATTGGGTCTTATACTATTTTATATTTGTGGCCCAATTTAGTGGTGGCATGGAGAATAGTTATGGGTTAGCATAACAATAGGGCATTAATATTTGGAGAAGCCCAATGATTTGTTGGTGATGTTTGCAAATAAATGAGTGGGATTTAAGTAAAAATAGGCGTAAAAAAATGTACCCTAATAATAATCTTGCTAGATAATGGCTTTCTCTAACATTGTCAAATAAATACATCATATTAGAATAGACTGGACATGAGTTTATAATCAAAGGGTCATGTTAGCAGTTCCTTTAGGGCAGGGATGGACCAAGAAGGGGTCCAGGCTCCCTTGGTCAAATTTTTTTATATTAGGTGTAATTTGCTTATTTTAAGGTTGGGCGTTTCTCTTCCAAAGCCTTGGCCCCCTCCCCTAATAGCCAAGACAACTCAATCCAAAAGAAAACTAAAAACTCACCCACAATTACAGCTTAGAGCCTTATACAAACCAAATTCAGGGGTAGGGGGGGGGGGGGAGAAGAGATGGAGAAAGTTATGAGATAGAGACCAAGAGATTAGGGATAGAGCCTAAACTTAGAATTAGGGAGGGCGGCTTTGCTACTAGCAGTTATGTGTGGCGGCTTCGACCTCCAACTTTGCTTCTACTTAGCTACTAAGGTTTTTTTTTTTTTTTTTTTTTGTCTTTGATATGTGCGCTGCTGAGTAAGAACAAAATTATTTTGTTTAAAATTTTTTAAAGAGTCGGGTTGTTTGTATTGGGTAAAATTGGTTGATTAGGCTTAATTTTTTTTAGTTTTACTATTAGTAATTTTTGTTGTTATGATAATTTTTTTGCGCTTGTATATTTTATTTTAGATTATAGATTTATAAATTTTTTTATGGTCTTTAAAATGAGGAAAATGCTAGAGGTACAATTTTTTTTACAAATTGCTAATGTGATGAGTGGTTACTTGATGCTGCGGAAGCTTGAAGAAAACACACACAATTCTCTCTTGGTTGAACAAAACTAAACAATTAGCTTTTGGTAGTAAACCTCAAATCCACAAGGGGTTTTGTAATGCCCTATCACAAAAAAAAAAAAAAAAAAAAAAAAAAAAAAAAAGTAGAAAACTCATATTTTTATGGGTCTTACGTGCTCCCACCTACCCCACCCTTCCCTACCACTCATTTTTCACTCTATCTCTTTATCTCTTTGACCTGCCAAAGCTCCTCACCTCACCTTTCTTTCTTTTTCTTCATTTTCATTTTCTGTCTAACATTCCTCTCCACTGCCTCACACTATCCCACTAGTACCTCCATGCCACCATCTCCACTAGAGCTGTCTAGATTGATCCGGTAACCTGACCCGCCCGAAGAACCGACTGGACCCGACCCAAATTCGGCAGACCTAAAAGCTCTAGCGGGTCGGCAGTGGGTCTTCACCCCCAAAAACCAATTCCGGCGGGTCGGTTTCGGTTTTCCTCCCCTAAAATCCGAAAAACCCGAACCGAGGGAAAGATTTCCAGATTCTGACCAAAAATTCCAGAATCCGGCGATAATTTTCCAGAATCCGGCGAAGAAACCCAAATTATGGTGACGTTTCCCTTAGATCCGGTAAGATTTGACCGGATCTGGCGAAATCTTATCAAATCCGGTGAGATTTTCGCCGAATCTAGTGAAATGTCACCAGATCTAAGGGAAATATTGTCGGAATCTGGAAAACTATCGCCGAAATTTGGGTTTCTTCGTCGGATTTGTGTTTTTTTCACCATTTTCTCGCTGTCTTCTTGGATCTAGGACTCCGACCGACCCGCCGCCACCCGTTGATGGTTTAAACCGCCCGACCCGATTACTCCGGCAGGTCGACGGCGGGTGCATTTTTTTCCCACCCGATTCCGGCGGGTCGGTTCTGGGTTGGGCATAAACCCGACCCAGATCGACCCGTGGACAGCCCTAATCTCCACCATTATTTTTCCGGCAATATCACCTGACAATCCTTAGGAGCCTCTAAGCACCTTCACATCTTTTATTTGAGGTAAATATTTCTATTCTTTTAGGTGGGTTTATATACTTTTGCTTGAGATTCTTTAGTCTAAGTTTTGATAATGATGTCCATGTGATTTGTGAGCATTGGAAGTAATATTTATGTGTTTATATGTATGGGTTTTGTATTGGTGGAATTATTTGATGAGTAGGTTTATGGTTTGTGCTAATGATGACTACATAAGGTTTATGTATGGTAGAAAATTTGGGGGTTTTGAGTTATAACATGTGATGGTTGGCAAATCCAATTTTTCCATTGCTATTGGGTTTATTTGGAGTTAGTTGAAGTTCTAAATTTCTTATCTTGAAGGATATTTTGATTTTGCTTTCATGGGTCTCTTATTGATGTAGTGTAAATTTTATGGAAGCTAGTCATAATGTTGGAGATGATATTAAATGGGTTAACTTTATAAATTGGAGTTTATGCCTTGTGAATCAATTTGTTGAGAAAATTTGGAAGTTGAATATATTATTATTGATGAGGTTAAATACTAGGTTTGCCTAATTAAGTGTCTATTTGGCAATTCCTAAATTGTAGCTAGATACAATTTTAAGCTTTATACTTATTGTGTTAGGTTTGCTTGATATTGTTGAGGTTCTAGCTAATCTCCTTTGGAGCTTGGAGAATTAGGCTTTTTGCAGGTTGCAAGGTAAGTAACTTTTTAATGGAATTTTTGAAAAATAATCATGTTGCATAAATGCTGTTTTTAGGTTAGACACTTTTGGAAACTACCAATGAAAACTACCAATGGAAACTATATTTTTTCCTAGAAACTATTGTGTCGTAACCTTAATATATATATATATATATATATGATTATTTATGAAAAATGCATCATATTTGGTATTGCATTTGGGGAAATGCATGAATTGTTGATATGAAAAAATGAGCATCTTTTATTTAATCTTTGATAAGAAAATCATTGATTTTATGGTATATTGAAAAATTTAAAGATGCTTATATTGTCTTGTTATTTGGGAAATTGATAGAAAATCTTTTTGATAAGAATGAAGTTGAAAACCTTCTAAACTGTGTGGAAGTTAGATTATTTAAAGTTTTTCTGAAACTACCTGGATATAAACTATGTGTTTCAAAGTAATGTAACATGTGAGCTTTATGTGGTTTTAACACTATGCCATGTGTGATTTCTCGGTGATCACCCGATTTGGTTTTCGTAGTCTTTGTGACAACGGAATCAAATCTAGGTCAGTGCCCTTTTACTTTGGATGACGTGTTCTTCCCTACTGCCTATGGAGGGAAAAGGTTCCTTGATTGTGTGTGGGTAAGGCTGCTGCCCATGGGGCCAAGAGACCATGTGCAAGAAAGGTCCTATTTGACGCGCTCTCTCTGCTGCCCATGGGGAGAGAGAAAAACCTTGAGGGTATGGGCGAGACTGCTGTCCATGAGGCCAAGAATCTGTATACCAGAGAGGAAAATATGCCAGTTGTGAATGGGTAGATCCCTTGACTAGTCTAGGTGGTAATATGGTATATTTGTGATAATTTACCTTATGTTAGACATTATGGCTTTGAAAATTATTGTTGGTGCTCACAGATTATAGTATATAGTTTCAAGGTATTTACTTTAAAAAACTTTGTGTTTCATTATTCAGTCATTCTTATCATATCATATTATTATTAATGAAAATGAAACTTGCATTTCCCCCACCCTCATTAATTATGCTACTTACTGGGCGTTAGCTCATCCCACCCTCTAATAGTTTTTCAGATTTATTAGCTATATCTTGGATGTGGAGCTTACTTCTTTGGTAATGATTAGAGTGCTATATATGTTAAATTTGGAGACTTTTGCTGTAAATGGTTGGTGACTCGATCTTGCTATGTTCAACGAGACCTTAATTAATTCTATTGTAGGCTTGAGGTTTGTTAGCCTTTGGCGTGGTAGGCCTAGACTCAATGTTAAGCTCCTTATTCTTGATAAGATTGTGACTTTGTGTAATTTAGTCAAAGTTTTGTAATATATTCACGTATTATGCGGAGGTACATAATTTTTTGTTATTGTTTGTAAATATGTTATAGAGCTCTGACTTATAAAGTGGAGATTTTAGTATGGTTGCATATTCTTATCCTCTGGAAAAGAAAGGAAAATAAAGATCTTCTATAATTTGATTTGCCAAAAAGGAAAAATCTACAGGTACCCTTAGAATGTATTTCTTATGCTTTGAACCCTTTTGGGTTAGGGGTATGACAGGTTTTCCTTGAATTCACAAGAAAATAAAATGGAATCTACTAGAGAGAGAATTTGACAAAAGTCTATGCTTATTAGTAATAGTCTAATTTGCCTCTGACGGCTACAAAATATATAAATTGTAACATCGCAGTTACTTAGACACCCAAAAAAAAAAAAAAAGGATCAGATTTTTAAGTTCTCACGTGCCCCCCACCTAACACCCTTCCCCACCACTCATTTTCACTCATCCCCTTATCTCTTTGACTGGCTTCTCACTTCTCTTTCCTTTCTTTTTCTTCTTTTTCATTTCTGTCTAACACTTCTCTTCACTCCCTCAAACTCTCCCGTCGGTACCTCCATACCACCATTTCCACCATCATTTTTTCGACAATGTCACCGGAAAATCCTTAAGAACCCATGAGCACCTTCACATCCTTTTTTTTGAGGTAAAAATTTCTAATCTTTTTGGTGGGTTTTAAACTTTTGCTTAAAGTTATTTTTATCTAAGCTTTAATAATGATACCCATGTGATTTATGAGCATTGGAAGTGATATCTATGTGTTTTTATGTATGGGTTTTTGTATTGGTGGAATTATTTGATGAGTGAGTATATGGTTTGTGCTAATGATGACTATCTAAGGTTTATTATGGTGGAAAATTTAGGGGTTTTGAGTTATAACATATAATAGTTGGTAAATCTAATTTTTCCATTGTCATTGGGTTTATTTGGAGTTAGTTGAAGTTCTAAATTTCTTGTCTTGGAGGATATTTTGATTCTGCTTTCATGGGATTCTTAATGATGTAGTATAAATTTTATGGAAGCTAGTCATAATGTTGGAGATGATATTAAATGGGTTAACTTTATAAATTGGAGTTTATGCCTTGTGAATCAATTTGTTGAGAAACTTTGGAAATTGAATATATTACTATTGATGAGGTTAAATACTAGGCTTGCCTAATTAAGTCCTCATTCGGCAATTCCTAAATTGTGGCTAGATACAATTTCAAGCTCTATGCTTATTGTGATAATTTTACTTGATGTTAAGCTCCTTATTCTTGATAAGATTGTGACTTTGTGTAATTTAATCAAAGTTTTGTAATATATTCATGTATTATGTGGAGGTACATGATTTTTTGTTATTGTTTGTAAATATGTTATAGAGCTCTGACTTGTAATGTGGAAAAGGAAGGAAAATAATGATCTCCTATAGTTTGATTTTCCAAAAAAGAAAAATCTACAGGTACCCTTGAGATGTATTTCTCATGTTTTGGACCCTTTTGGGTTTGAGGCGTGACATAAATACTGAGAAAAACATTTGAAACCCTAATTCACACTAATTACGCGATTATGTGACAAAATACCGATATTTACCAAAAGTGGCAAAATTGAGTTAAATGCAGAATCATAAACTTCTGACCTTAAGGTTTGTCCCAAAACAAGTGGGACATTATTATGACTTTTGAGCAAAAAGTTATTAAGGAAACAAAAATTACTATAAATGGCAAAATTGCAGTTTTCGTGGCCTAAATGAAGGAATTCTCCATTATCAGGGGATATAAAGCTATAACTATTGCGTAGAAGGTCATTTCACTTCAACTTGCCAAATTTCATGCGATTTCGATTCTGAGGCCCATGATTTCTACTAGTGTCTTTTTTGTCTTGCATGATGATTTCAGTTGCACGTGAGAGTTTAGGAAAGCCATGGTGGTCTGTTCTACATCAATCTCCCCTACTTGAAAAGAACTCGACCCCGAGTTCCCACTATCTGACGCTTCAGGAGGATGGTACACATATAAGTTAGCAACATTGAAGGTGGAAGAGATATTCATGTTAGGTGGGAGAGCAACCACATAAGCATTATTGTTGATCTTCTTTGTAATCTTGAATGGTCCATATTTCTTATCCTTCAACTTGTTGTAGGTACCAACGAGAAACCTCTCCTTTCTAAGGTAGACCAGTACTAAATCCTCAACACCGAAAATCTTCCCGTGTCTCTTCTTATCAGCTGCTTCCTTGTACTTGGCATTAGTAGCTTCCAGTTTCTACCTCACTTCCTTTTGCATTGCCTAAATCCGCAGCTTGACTCACTCCTGGAAGCTTAGGTAAGGGTACCAAGTCCAAAGTGTGTTTAGTAGGCACGCAATAGACAATGGTAAATGGAGATTTACTAGTGTTTTTGCTAACGGAGCTGTTGTAAGCAAACTCTGCCTAGGAAAATGCGAGATCCCGTTACTTAGGCTTCTCTCTTGAGATACACCGGATCAGATTCCCCAAAATGCAGTTAATCACTTCTGTCTAGCCATCAGTTTGAGGATGACTGGTGCTGCTGTAATTCAAGGATGTGTCAAAACGCTTCCACAAGGTCTACCAGAAGTGATTGATGAAATTGGTATCCCGGTCAGAGGTGATGGGCTTTGACACCCCATACAAGTGCACAACTTCTTTAAAAAACAAATTGGCCACTCGAGTAGCATCTAAAGTCTTCCTATGTTATGCCCCAAACCCAAAAGGGTCCAAAGTGTGAAAGAAGAACCATTAATAGCGAGAACGTAGGAGATTTTTTTTTCTTTTTTTCTTTTCTTCTCCTCAACACATGATAAGGATAAAGAACCATACTAAAATCTTCATATTACAAGTCAGAGCTCTATAACACATTTACAAACAATACATATTACAAATAATGTCTCCAAATATACATGAAATTCCAAAACTCCAAATGAATCAACATCAGATCACAATCCTTCCTAGGATAGGCAACCATAACGATAGAATCTATGCTTACCATGCCCAAGGCTAATAAACCTTAAGGGCCCAACCTTCGATAGAATTAGCTATGGCCTCAATAAATTTAGAAAGCTGAGTCACCAACCAATCATGGCATAAATCTCTCAATTAGCATAATGCTCCAATCACCACCAATAAAACAAGCTCCATGCCCGAAGTATAGCAAATTTATCTGAAAAAAACTATTGGACAGTGGGGTGAGTTAAAGCCCAGTAAGTAGCATAATTAATGGGGGTGAGGGAAATGCAAGTTTCATCTTCAATAATAGTAATATGATATGACAAGAATGATTGAATATTGAAACACAAAGTTTCTGAAAGTAGATACCTTGAAACTATATACTATAATATCCAACATAGGGTAAATTATCATAAATATACCACACTACCACATAGACCGGTTAGGGGATCCACCCATTTACAACTGGCATGATATTGTCCTCTTTGGTATACAGACTCTTAGCCCCATGGACAGCAACCTCACCTATACCCTCAAAGTTTTTCTCTCCCCCCATGGGCAGAAGAGAAAGCGCGTCAAATAGAACCTCTCTTGCATGTGGTCTCTTGGCCCCATAGGCAGCAGCCTCATCGACACACAATCAAGGAACCTCTTCCTCTCATGGGCAACAGGGAAGAACGCGTCATCTAAAGTGAAAGGGCACTAACCTGGATTTGATTCCATTGTCACAAAGACTACTGAAACCAAATCAGGTGATCACCAAGAAATCACACATGGCATGATATTAAAACCACATAAAGCTCACAGGTTACATTACTTTGAAAAACTTAGTTTATATCCAGGCAGTTTAGAAAAACCTTAAATAATCTAACTTCTACAAAATTTATAAGGTTTTCAACTTCATTCTTGTCAAGAGATTTTCTATCAATTTCCCAAATAACAAGACAAGATAAATTTTTTTAGATTTTCTAATAAACCATAAAATCCATAATTTCCCTATCAAAGATTAAATAAAAGATGCACATATTTTCTATGTCAACAATTCATGCATTTCCCCAAATGCGATACCAAATATAATGCATTTTCATATATAATAATATATAATAGGGTCACAACACAACACTTTTAAGAAAACATATATCATATATAATTTTCTGTTAGAAGTTTAGACCCCTTAAAACCCAAACAAATTAACCTAGTTATTTAGTCAAGTGATTAACTTAGGTAAATTAAGCAGTTCTAAGTTAACACAATTATATCATATCATGCAAAGTGCGGAAAATAAAGAACACACGATATGATGAACCAAGAAAACCAAACCGATAAAAACTTGGGAAGGATTTAACCTAACTATCCTCAAGGTAAAACAGAATTCACTATGAAAGAATTGAAGTTTACACAATAGAGACTTAGACCACTAACATCCTATTGCTACCTCGAGTAGGAAACTTACTACCATGACCACGTGACAGCTCCGAGTCCATGGACTACTTCTTTCTTGAATTCACAGCAAGCACAAGCACTCCCGCTTGTATATCTTTAAGTTCTTGAATCTGCAACTGTATGATCACCAAGCTCTTGACATTAATCTTGAGTTTGGAAACCCTAAGTATATGTGAAGGCAAACACCTCTACATCTCACAAAAGATTCACACACACAGCATAAAGAACTCTTCTAAAACATGGCTAGGGTTTTCCCTTTTATACTTAGGGCAAAACATAAAACCCTACACGTCAAACCGGGCTTAGGCTGAGTTGGAAATTCTGCAGAAAAAACAATCTGCATAACTTTCGATCGGTCGAGTCTAATTCTCGATCGATCAAGCCAAACAGATTTGCATAATAATTTCTGCAATGACTTGATTCTAACTTTACATAAAAACCACATACTTTGAGCAAGTCTAAACATGACTAAAAACTGTTTTGATCATGGTTTGCCAACTTTACAAAATGAAGTTCTAATACATTAGTTTCTAATTCCTTAGAGCCTAACATTTTCCAAAATGTGTTTGACCTAAAAAACATCATTTATGAAACATGGTTATTTTCCAAAAATATCCCATTAAGAAGCTACTTTCCTTAGCAGTCCAATCCAAATTTACCTCAACCGGGCACTGCATTCAATCAATCAAGTTACTGGTTCCATCACCAAGTACCTTGGAACCCAGAAACACAAGTATCAAGCCTATTAATAACAAGGCTTACAACAAAATTACACCATCAAATTTGTCTCCATAAATTAGAAAGGATTCCCTCAAAAATCAAACCTAAGGCCCTAAAGCCTAGCTTGACCATCCCAAGACAAGTACCCCTACCCAAAAGGGAACTAAACAAGCATACAAGAAACTCATAGGACTACAACACAACCAAAGCCTTTAATTTCCCTTCAGCAAACAATGTGCATTTACCATTGTAACAAAGCATGTCATTACCAATCCATGATAAAATTAGCCAAAGTAAAACATTTGTTAAAGAAAGCACATATGCACTTACAAGCTAAACCACACAACAAAACCTTGGAGTAAATTCCTTAAAGTCTCAGCATCCTAATCACACTTTCAGATAACTTCCAACAGGTCAGCCCTTTTTATAAAATTCGTTTGGTCTACTTAGTGTTATCCAAAAAGCTTGAAATTAAATAGGGAGAAGCCTTTATATGTCTAGTATGTACCACCAAAAATTTAGCTCAAAATGATTTTTCTATAATTTATTAAAAGTCATGTAATTCAGCTTACTCAAATCTGTCAAGGACAGATTTACAGTCCCAAAAGAAAAATCATTATAATTTTTATACTAGCCAAAATGCTATGAGACTTGAATCAAGTAAAAGATATGTGTATTAGCTTTCATTATAGCCATCTTAGGCTTCCAGATTCAATCTATGGAATTTATTATGAACTTTTAACTACAATGTGCACAGAGTTTCTACAGAAAACAAATTGAGTATAATGTATGGTCAAATGGTCTTTTTGAACACCAAACTTCCTATCCCCTTTCAAGAAATATCATATGTTCATCCTTAACAAACCATTTTATCATTGGTACTATACATAAACACCAGAATTTTAAGAAATAAACACAACAAGCGACCACAAAACAAAGTTAAGCAAAATCACACAAAACCATAAACCGTACAAAACCAAAGGGAACATCTCACACAACCCATATCTGAAGCTTGCATTACCCACTTCTTAAACATCATCAAGAAGAAATACCCATATCAAAATATTATCCCCACCCTAGAGATTGACTCTACACAAGCTTTAGACCATAACCAAAACATTTTAAATTCATTACCTCAATAATGTGCATCATAAGATAATATAGCATACTCATGAATCTCTTTGGGTACTAAATATTATATTTAAGCAAAGATAAGATCAACCTAGGTTTGGGATTAATTCCAAAATTTCTTAACGTTTTAGTCTTACTTTCAGATTCAATACATAGCAGGGCAGCCATTTTGTAAAAATTGTTTGGTTAATGAAAAGTTATCTGATTAATTCAAAACTTTAAAGGAACATTCCCCCATATGTATACAATGTACCACAGAAAATTCAGCCCCAAACGATTTTTCTGTAATTTATTAAAAATCATGCATTGTGACTAACTCAAATTTGTCATGACAGTTTTAGAAAATTGCTATAGTTGTAAGACTAGCCCAAATTATTTTAGAATTTACTCACATTAAAACCACCCAATTTAAAGCATATTAAAAACAAAGAATCAAACCCAAAATCTCATATAAACAACTTATCAAACACTTGGTGCGCAACAAGCAAATGCCCACATTCACATATGTCAAAGTCACTCAAATGCAAAGGAAACACACTCTAAATCAACTCACATCAACATATGCAACAACAAGACCCATCTAGTTGATCTAGCAAACCAACCCTCAAATACCCATTAGAAAACTAATCAACCAAAAACCTATTATCAAAGCAAAAACTCTCAAAGGATATGAAATTTTCAAATTTTAACAAAACCATTGCTACCCAAATCATCTTAACCCTCTAATCTTCCATTATTCACCATAATAATCATTAAATAGCAAAACCCAAAGGATTTCATAGAAGAAATTGAGATAAAAGCTCAGATTTTTACCTTGGCTTTAATCCACTCCGAAATCTCATGGAGTTTTGGCTCTACTAGGAGAATCAATGGAGACATAATCCTCCCTAATAGGGAGATTTCAACTAGAGAGGGGAAAGAAATGATGAAGGAGATGGGAGCTAGAGTGTGTTTGTGTGTGTTTCGGTGGGCGGGTGAGATAGAAGGACAAAGAAATAGAGAGAAGGGCAGCCGGTCAAGAGGGAGAGAGATATCAACGTGAAATAAGGAAGAAAAAGGGGGGGGGGGGTGACTTAAGTTGAAAGCTTAATTACCAATTTGCCCCAAATATATCTAGTGGTAAATTACCACTTCACCCTTAAGGTGTTGAGTTAGCGGAAGCTCTAACACTAGATTGTTGAACAAAGAGCTTTTATTAAAACTTGACTCTTTAAATTCCAACACTTTACAAGCACTAATACTTGACTCCCATACACTTGACTCTATTTCACTCTACACACTTGCTACCTATGGCACACACTTCACCTCATACAACTTCACACCTCTCTCACTTGGTGCTTTATGACACTCTACTTCACAAGTCTCTCACACTTCATGTCTCTCACTATTCTCACACTCTACTTCACATACCACCACATCTATTTATACTAGGTGTATGTTGGTTAGGAAACCAACTTGAAGCTTCTAGCATCTTCCTTTTTATTGGCATTAAATGAATGCCATTCTCCAACCTTCTAGACTATTCTATAAACATGTGGCTAAAATTCACTAGTACAAGGAAGCTTCTAGAGAAAATATAAGAACTATCTTGGAGAGAATTCCAAAAAGAGAGCAAGAGAGAAATTTCCAAAATTAGAGAGAAATTTCTAGAAAGAGAGAGAGATTGTGTGAGAAGTTCTAGAAGTTTCTAGAGAATTCCAGAGAGAAGCAAATTGAGTGAAACTCTAGAAATTTCTAGAGAGTAGAGAGTTAGTATTGATTTCTAACATAAGGTTCCTCCCATATTTCATTTGGCCCCATAAATCACTTAAGTCTTCATAAGTCCTCCATAAAATAGTCAAACACACAAATAAAATGATAAACTCCAATTTAGATATGATTCCTTCAAAAGAAAATTTCTTTAAAAATATTTGGGGTGTTACATCCTACATGCTACGAAATGGAACATCTTCGAGTACTTGTCAACCATAACAAAAACAGAATCCATACCTCTTTGGGTTCATGGAAGACCTAGTATAAAATCCATATACAGATCCACCCATGTTGCTTGTGAAACTGGTAATAGTATGTACAAACCAGTATTTTGAGATTGTCCCTTGGCAGTTTGATAGATTAGACACTTCCTCACATAATTGCCAACATCCCTCTTCAATTGTGGCCAATAATACCTCTCCTTCACAAGTGCTATCATCTTGTCTCTACCCATATGTCCACCCAAACCTCCACATGCAGCTTCCTAATCATCTGCTTCCTCAATGAACTCTTAGGGACGCATAATTGATTACCCCGAAAAAGGAAACTGTCGTAGATGTATATACTATTAACAGCAGTATAAGTTTGTTAACACTTACCCCAAATATCACCAAGATTATCATCATTCTCGTACATCTCTTTGAGGCAATCAAACCCTACAACTTTAGTATGTATTGTGGTCAACAAAGATGCCCGTCTGTTGAGTGCATCTACCACCTTATTAGTATTGACACCAGACTTGTGCTTCAATGTGATGGAAGCGTTGTATATAAGCTACCCACCTAGCATGCATCTGGCTAATGCTAGCTTGACTGTTGATGTGCTTCAATGACTGATGATCTGTATATAATACAAACTCCCTTTGAATCAAGTAATGCTCCCAATGCTTAAGAGTTCGTACCACAGCAAAGAACTCCAGCTCATAGACCGACCATTTACTCTGAGCTTTACAAACTTTCTCACTGAAGAATGCTACTGGCCTGTTGTCTTGGGAAAAAACAGTGTCTATCCCGACCACAAATGCATCACACTCCACCTGAAACACTTTCTTAAATTTCATGTGATTTCGACTCCGAGGCCCATGATTTCTATTAGTACATATTTGCCTTGCACGATGATTTCAGGCACATGTGAAAGTCCAGGAAGGCCATGGCGGTCTATTCTACATCATTATTGACAAGTAAAAAAATAATGTAAATGGTGGGCCCAAATGCAAACCAATAAAAATTTACTACCTTTATAAAAATGTTGTAGAAAAATTTATAACTATAACAATACTGTTAAAAAAGAATCAAAGATATTGTTAAGGGGAACAAAAAGTAATTTATAGAAAAAAATTACTAAAATTAATACCCATGTATATAATAATAATTTTTAAAAAAAATTGCACCTCCCCCCTCACTGAAGAATGCTACTGGCCTATTGTCTTGGGAAAGAACAGTGTCTATCCCGACCACAGATGCATCACACTCCACCTGAAACACTTTCTTAAATTTTGTGTGATTCTGACTTTAAGGCCCATGATTTCTATTAGTACATATTTGCCTTGCACGATGATTTCAAGCACATGTGAGATTCCAGGAAGGCCATGACGGTCTATTCTACATCATTATTGATAAGTAAAAAAATAATGTAAATGGTGGGCCCAAATGCAAGCTAATAAGAATTCACTACCTTTATAAAAATGTTATATAAAAGTTCGTAACTATAACAATACTCTTAAAAAAAAAAATCAAAGATATTGTTAAGGGGAGCAAAGAGTAATTTATAGAACAAAATTACTAAAATTAATATCCATGTATATAATAATATTTTTTTTTTTTTTTAAATTGCACCTCCCGCCATCCCCCCCCCCCCCCCCCCCCCCCCCCCCCCCCCCCACACGATAGATGGAGTGATAATTATGTTTGCAGAGAGAGTGGTAAAGAATTTAGCCACTCCAACTTTCTTTAATCTCAAATTTGTTGCATAGTGCAAGATTTTAACAAAAATAAGAAGCAAATGCAGATACAAAACTTTTGAAAGAGAAGACTTTAAACAACCCACGTATCCGTTGAAAATAACAAGAGGATAAAGAAATGGTCAAGTGGGGTAAATTGGCAGTTGGATAGGTGGGTAGCTAATAGAGTTTTTTTTTTATTATTATATTTTATTATTCATTATGTAGTTGTAGAGAACAACGTTATAGTCTTCCATGAGGTACTTATTTTCTTAGGACTTACATAGTCTAAAAAAATATATTGTAATATATATAATATAATATTATATATAAGAAATGCACAATAATATTTAGTATATAATTTTAAAATATTAATAAATAATAATTCATTTTAGTACAGATTTATTATTAAGTTATTGTTAATTTCAGTTATAAACTTACTATATATAAAATGTGGATTTGTTATTTTACTTTTCTAGATATAAGATCCTCTTTGTTACATTTTAGTATTTCTAATTTGCAAATATAAGATGTAAACTGCTAAAAACTTAGATAAATTCTTTAAAAAGATGTTATATATTTCTCAAGCATAAATATTTATTACTATTAGTTTATTAGTATATGAAAAAAAACTTATTATTTATTTATATAGTTTAAAAATTCTTAATTAAATTATTTATGACATCATCGGTTCAATCCTGGTCGAACCATAAAACCAATAAAGAGTCCCTTTTACGATTCTTTGACTGTATCAATTTTTAAAATCATAGGTTTACTATAATTTCCCTTATAATTAAAATGTCACGCAAATTTAAAAAAATAAAATGTCACCATAGGCAATCTTTTATTGTATCAGCAATTATATGTTTGAATTTCAATTGAAAAACCTAATGTATTAGGAATTGTTTCGAGTTTGATAAAAGCTTATTAAGCATCGAGTTTTGATAAAAGCTTATTAAGCATCAAGTTTTGACTTTTATGAGGTGATAAAAGCACACACAAATTTTTTTTAAATACTAATAAATTGCATGAAAAAACGGTTTTTGTGCTTGAAAACCCATTTTTACCCCCTCCAAATGCAATCTAAGATAGGGCCTTGGATTTGGAATGGAAAAAAAAAAAAAAAAAGTGAGGGAGAGAAAAGGAGGGCCCAAAACTCTCTAATCGGAATAAATAAGATTTTTTTTGTGGTTAAATTCGATATTTACAATGAGGAAGAAGAGATTTTAACACAAGGCGCTCTCATTGAAACACCAAAAAATGTCAACTAAGCTATAAGACTCTTGACAATTGGATGAAAAATTAGCCAACCTTAATTTCAAAAATGGAATTTTCTATGATAATAAATGAAGGTTTTAGATTTGGATAAAATATTAGTGCTATCTCTTTCAAGAATTCATTGCTGGACCAAAATGCAAGATAATATGGTCTACCAAAAAGTTGAAATGTTTTAATAGAGGTTTAGAATACATTTTAAGCAAAAACGATACTCTCTCTCTCTCTCTCTCCTTTTTCGTTTTTGTTGAGACTGCCACATATTTTTCTCTTATGAGAATTAATTAACCTTATTTGGATGTTTTTCAAATGAATGAAAGAAAGGATTTGAATCACTTATTTTTAATTCTCTTAAATGAAAATAATTTGGGTGGTTTCATTAATTTTAACTTGTCAATTTTCCTCTTATAATATTAACTTATATCCATGTCTTAATATTAACAAAGATGGGTTTAATTAATATCCCGGTGTTTATGGTATCATTTGCGGTCTCATATATGTGGTTTCAAACCCTACCTCCCCCACCCCAACTACCTATTAAAACAACAAAAACAAAAACAAAAACAAAAAACAAAAATTGGTTTAATTATTAATTTATACAATTTTATCTTATTTTCATTTTAATTTTTAAAACATCTAAATAAAAGAAAATGATATTTATTATCTTCACCTTAGTTTTTAAAATATTCAAACAATGAAAAAGGATAAGTATTTCCCTCCCCTCTTGTCTGCTTCCCCTTTGACCATCTACTTTCTTCAAACTTTCACACACATTGTAAAGGTTATATCTCAATATCTGAATTCTAAACATATTACCTGAAAGTGAATACTGGATTCTACAAGTGCGTAGGGCCACATATGTGAGAATAGGCATTCCATGCAATTGCAGATACCCTTCTGGTGCGGTTTCAATCAACTGTTTTTTTGTTTTTTTGTTTTTTTATTTATTTATTTTATTTAGAGAAACAAAAATACACGAAGAAAAGGAATGTGGCTTCAACATAAAAATACACCACAAATTTGGTTCCAGAGTTATGATAACTTTTAAGAAATATAATAATAAGCTATATATGCTATACACAATACAATTTATAAAATAATGAGGATCAATTACTCTTTTTTTTATTTTTTTAGAAACAAGCATACACACAAGAGATAGCTAGCACAAAAAACAATGGATAATACCAAACACCGGATAACTTCTTATCTATAAATAAAATAAAGGTGATTATATGTATTTAATGTCACGTGTTATTCATTATCTACGTTGCGTAAATTATCAAAATATCCCCCCATTTCATGATGTCAAATCGATTCACACACGTCATTTCATCTAATGGGCATTGATTTTTATATTTCGTGCACGTGTGCAATTGTTTTGTGATTTTTAGTATTAATATCTAATTGATTTCAAACATAAGAAAAGAATGCAGATTCATTTAGGACTAATCAAAATCATGCACAGTTATATAGCAAATCATCGTTTAATGTTAACTACCAACTAAACTAGCCGCCAACATGCAGTTCATTGCATCTAAACAAGCATGACCACAACCTGAAACTCTACACGTACGGCATATACATTATCTTTTGAAGCAAGTGAAATCTCTAAGCAATATATAAATGTCATCTATATACAAACCATTAATTAAACATGAAAGAGAGGGTTTATCTTACATCATTTATCAAAAATAATATATGATGCAAGATATAACACCTTTGCATTTCTTTATAGCATGTTTGGGAGTTAAAAAAAAGAGGGAGAGTAGAGTAGAAGGAGGGAGAGTAATTCAATTACCTTGTTTGGAACTTTTTTAAGGAAGGAGGGAGAGGGATTTGGAGGAGTTTCAACTACCTTTAACTCCTCATTTTTAATTCCTCCAAATTGGAGAGATTTAGAGGGAGAGTAGAGTAGATAAGTTATTAGTCAAATGAATTCTCTAATTTACCCTTTCTAAATTAACAAAATTACCCTTTCTAAAGGGCTAATTACTCCCTTCCCCCTCCCTAATTTTAAAAACATCCAAACAATGTAAAGATGATTCATTTCCCTGTACTCTCCTCCCCACTACTCTCCTTCCCTCTACTCCCCTCTACTCTCCTCCCTCTCTAAACTTCCAAACAAGCCATTAGTCTAAATCGTAAGCCATGCCATTATGGCACGGTCACCAAAGCTGATAAATTCTTTGTCATAGTGGATCACCCATGTTCATTATGTACTTGATCTAGGATCAGACTATCTATTTCTAAGCTTTAATAAATTAAATATAAAAAAGTTCAGACTATATATATGCATTACTTTACGTGAAAAAATTGGTATCTACCCCTCAGATTACGAGCTTGGACGGAGTCATTCATGGAATTGCCCCCCTAATTTTTTTTTTAAAAATAATATAATTATATAACTATATATTTAAGTACTAATTTTAGCAATTTTGTTCAATAAAATTACATTTTGTTCCACTTATTTATCATTATAAGAGAAATGCTACAATTACAAACTTTTTTACAACATTTTTACAGACTATAGGTAGCAAATTCTTACTAATTTGCATTTGAGTCTACCACTTACATCACTTTTTTACTTACTAATAACCACTAATTACAACAAAATTTTGTAAAAAAAAAATATAAATTTAGTATTTTCCTTCTTTTAAAGTCCATAAAAAAATTTATAGATCTAAAATCTACAATATATATATATATACAAGCCCAGAATATTAGCCCAACAACAAATAGTATCAATAGGCAAGAGCAAAGCTAAAAAAAAACTTTGAGACTAATCAACCAATTTTACTAAAAACAAACAACTTAGCCCTTTAAAAAATTTTAAACAAAATAATTTTGTCCTTACCAGCAAAAGACACATTTTACACACACATGAAAAATAATAATAATAATAATAATAATAAAAGAAAACCTTTGCCGTCTAAGCAATAGAACTGAAAGTCGATACCACTACATATAAGTAACAATAAAATCGTCTCCCCTACCTCCAAGTCTTTGCTCCGTCCCTAATTACGAGTCCAAGATGGCAAAGTTCGTCAGACTGCAGATAAAGCCTCATAACTTATGAGGCTTTATCTCATAAGTTCTTTAGGATAAAACCTAATTTATGAATGGCTAGGTCCCATTTCTGGTCTCTCTTTGCAAAATGAAAGATAAAGATTACATCTATTCATTGTACGTATTCCATCACTTAATGGAAACGTGTTACGTTCAGGTGAAAAAAATTAATCAAATTAGAGTAACGCACATTGGCTGTCATATGCTGCTACTGAACCCATTCTTATAGTACTACTATTAGACTGTTAGGTAGAGTTGGGTATACTATTACCATTAAGTCTTTTGAATTATGATCATCTTAAAGTAACTCTAGTTAGAAAATAATTTATTTTATAATATCTCTTTAAAGGATTGATAGTATAGTAAAATTTAAACCATTCCTTCTTTGGCCGTGTTTTTTGAAAACGCAGCTAAAAAATTGACTATAGCCTGCGTTTTTTGTAGTGAATTCTTATGATGTTCTGATACGTTGGTTGAGTTTGTTACAAAATTTGAAGCGTCCTTCTCTGCATATATCAATCCATGATATTCGCAGAGGAAAGAAATCTTATTTACTTTTCAATTTGTTCTTATTAGGGTCCAAGTCCAACTCACATATAAGTGCACAACTGATCATAAAACGGCTTCCAGTTCGTGGAACTTATATATTGGACAATTGGCTTTCAAAAAATTATTTATTGCACAATTTCCTATATTTGTGGACGTGTGTATTATTAAACTTGATCCATGAAATAAAACTCATCTCGTATAAAATATTTGCATAAAAACATTTTAAGTTAATGACACGTATATGTTTGAAAATATATATATATATATATATATATAAATAATGTTATAACAGCCATATTAACTATACATAATTTGACAATAATGGTAGGAGTTGGATGGTGAGGACGCTAGACTTGCAGACTACTTTGATGTCATTGCGGGAACAAGTACAGGTGGTCGTGTAACTTCCATGTTAACTGCTCCAGATGAAAACAATCGTCCTCTCTTTGCTGCTAAAGATATTAAGCCCTTCTATCTTGAACACTGTCCTAAAATTTTCCCACAAAAGAGGTAAATCTTCATACTTGACTGCCCTTATATATGTATACACGTATGTGTTAGAATATAGTATCAAGGTCACGTGGTATATCTGCAGTGATGGCTATAAGAAATTTTTTTAAGATAGTTACTAAAAATTTTAAATTATACAAAATTTAATAAAACAATAACTTGAATATTTACTAAAACTACGAGTCGTGTCGCTGTCGTTAAGGAGAGCAAAATTATTGCGAATACAAAGCCAAAAAAAGTATAATTGTTGTCACCATCAAGGAGAACTCACAACCACAATATTTTTTTTTGTACTATTTTTTAAGGAAAAAACTAATTAGAGATTATTTTATTGAATAGGTTAAACAATCTACAAATTTTATCTTTTTGTTTTATAGTAGGCTTTTTGTTGAATAATTTGTTCAATTCTTATTGTTTGGTCTTTTCTTATTTTTGTTTGATTTATGTTTGTTGGTTTTGGGGCTAATATATATTGTTGTTGTTTAAGATTGAAAAAAAAAAAGGATTAAGGATTATGTTTGGTGGTTGAATCAATTTTGGAGTAATGCTATGTCCACAACATTTTTATAATAAATCTTACGCAAAAAACTGTTATTGGTGAGTAAAAAAGTAATATCAATATTAGGCCTAGATTAGAATCAGTACACATTAGATTTGTTGTGAAATTATTGTAAAAATATTGTGAATATAGTAGCATTACTCTTATTTTTTGTTAAATCCAAAATTTTGTAATTCTAAAGTCAAGGTGTTCAAAATTTTTATTAGGATGGTCATAATAAGTTATTTTAGCATAAATTTTTTTTTTTGGAAAATATATATACATTTTTTTGCAAGTCAGGATGCTCCTGTGACTACCCTGGCTTGCATGTAGAGCCGCCACTGTATATCTGAGCTTTGTTTCATGCTTTGAATCTTTTGGATTTGTAGAGCATTCATATATTGGTTTCAAAGGCAGAGGCTTGTGTGGAGCAAGCCAAAAAATATACAGATCACTGAGAGGACCTAGGTATGATGGGCAATACCTTCCCAAGGTTGTGAGGGAGAAATTAGGAGAAACTCAGCTGCATAGCACTTTGACGAATGTTGTGATACCAACTTTTGATATCAGGCATTTACAGCTAACCATTTTCTAGGAATGGCAACGGGTCGGGTTCGGGCCGGGTTTGTTTATACCCGGATCCGACCCGCGGGCTAAGACCCGCGACCCGGACCCGGCCCGATTATTAATCGGATTTTTTTTCTGAGGCCCAGACCCGCCCCACGGGCCCCGTTGGGCCATTCCACTTTAGGGCCTATTCTGTTTCCCAATCAAAAAAAAAAAAAAAAAACTTTGTTTGCCCGATTTTGATTTTCTCAGCAACCAAACAGTAGGGGAAACTCAAGAAAATCCAGATCTGAACAGCTCCGTTGCCCAATCAAAAAAAAAAAAAAATTGTCTACCTGATACTGATTTTCCTAGCAACCAAACAGTAGGAGAAACTGATTTTCATTACAAAATTTTCCCACATCAAAAGTAAAAACAAGAACTAACATATAATCCCTAGGTCCTAACAAGAAGACCCTACAAAATCAAATCAAACAAGCCGATCCTATTCAACAAAAATAGCACTTAAACTAGAAAATACAAATTTGATTCTTTGAACAAAAAAAAAAAGAAAAAGATTTTCAGTGCAGAGGCTAGAGTTCACAACGAGATGAGAAAGATGAGGGTCCAGCGAGGTGAGGAGAGGTGCTTGTCTGCTTGATCGCTTGAGGTTCTTGTCGGCGAGGTCGCTTGAGAGAGAGCGGTGACAGAGTTGGACTGGCGGTGACATCTTGGTCCAGTGCTAAGATTGAGAGTGAGTGAGAGTGGGAGAGGAGAGAGGCGGTTGGTGAGTTGCTGTGAAATGAGAGAAGATTGATATTAGATTAGGGTTTATAAGCATATATATATATATATATATATATAGAGAGAGAGAGAGAGAGAGAGAGAGAGAGAGAGAGAGAGAGAGAGAGAGAGAGAGAGAGAGAGAGAGGGTATTTTTGTAATTGTATTATCTTATAATCGGGTCGGGTCGGGTCCGGGTCCGGGTTCGGGTTCGGGCCGGGTTTTGTCAAAAACCAGGACCCGACCCGGACCCGCTTCGGGTTTTTTTAAAAAAAATCCAAACCCGACCATATTATTTATCGGGCCGGGTAAAATCCGACCCATTAGGGTCGGGCCAGACCGAGTATCCACGGATCGAGTTGTAATTGCCATCCCTACCATTTTCTCATCATATGAGGTCTATTTCTCTCCCTTTCTCTTTCCCTATCCAAAATCGTCTTATTTGTCAGCGCCATACCACGAAATTTGACCCTCTTGAATTGTTTCCTTCTATAGTCTTTTATTTATTAGTACTGTGCAACAATTGAAATTTTGAAGTCTTAAAAAGGAAATAAATAGGGCTAGTTTAGAATAGACTTTTTCCTTTGCTGAATAGACTTTAGAGTTTAGACACAGAGAAAATTAATGACACATGAAAACTTTTAGGAAACAGAAATCTTTCACTTTCAATGGCAAGGCAAATTAGAAAAATAGAACGAAGACATTGACTCTGCGGCACTTAATTGAAATAGTATATTAGGTTTACTATTCAAGTATGATGTGGCTAGAAAGAGAAAAAATAAGAAGATGGAAATATTAATTTCAATTCACAAGTATATACTGTGATTTTCCCTTAAAAAAATTGTGTTGCGTGGATTTTGAAACCTTATTATTAAATATTGTTCACTAGTTGTCTTGTCCCGTAATTTGAAGTGCACGAAAGAGTCTGAGGAGCTTCTCTTGAAATAAAAAGCTAAGGTGAAAAAACCTAATGATTTGTTTGTATAAGTGAATTTAAAGAGAATGATTTGGACTTTATTATTATTATTATTATTATTAGTATTATTATTATTATTATTGATGAATTGGACTTTATTATTTAGTTTCAATGACTTGAATATAGAGTATGAAATTATTATATAATTTTTTTCTATTGTTGAAATTTATGAAGAGAATTTCCCTTTGTTAATACGTGCATTTGAAGTGAATATGTAAATATGTCATTTCAAATCCATATTATCACGTGTGTTTTTGCTCAAGCAAAATTTTCAAAACTCACATCATCATGTGTTGTTAAATTTATATTAAGCAATTTATGATATCAATTGTTTTTTAGATTCCTTATTTGTAAATCCTCAAATCGAAATGCAACCTAAGAGAAAATTCTAACTTCATGCATGTGAAAAACTTCCCTTGTTTGGATGCTCGATTGTCCGACATATGCATCGGTACTTCGGCAGCTTCAACTTATCTTCTTGCTTGCCAATTCAAGAACCGGGAATGTTCAAAAATTCAATCTTATAGATGGTGGTGTTGCTGCAAACAATCCGGTATATAATCATTTAGAGTGATAAAGTTCATTTTAAATTGCATATTTGATGCTCAACTTTTGACATTTACTTGAAAATCATCCTTATATATCTAATGGATAAAAAATTTTATGTATTGAATTGAATTCATGAAATTGAGGTCACTTTAATAACGTGGAGCCTATGATATGGCATGAATTATGTTTGCCATATCGCATTTTCTATCAATCAATAGCCGATAATTTTTTTTTTTTTTTTGAAATATTGAAAGTAGAGGGATTAAAATGAAACATTTTAAAGCATATAGATGATTTTGTAAAGAAAAGATCAAAAGTTGAGAACAAAATATGCAGTATATTCTAAAGTTAAAAGTTTCAAAACAAGAAAAGCTAATCTTTATAGTGTTTTTCTTTTCTTTTTGGCACCATGGTCTTTAAAGAAAATCCTGATTTCTTCCCAATTAAACCCATGGACTATGGCCGCTTTCTAGTAATTTCAGTAGGCACCGGCTCACCAAAGACAGCAGAAAAATACAATGCTAAAAAGGCAGCCAGGTGGGGCACATCATTATGCATTGTATCTTTCAAAAACCAGTGTAATCTAATAATTAAACTTTCTGCATTCCAATCATCATAGGTTGCCACTACTTGTGGAGAAAATCCAGATTTCAACTAGTGATTAAAATGTTTGCTAATTATTGAGCACAACAACTATACATTTGCCCTAGAGTGTGCACATGGACACTTATGCACTACAACTTGAGATTGAAAATCAAGAGAACAATGTTAGAGACGCCTAACTTTTTTATATGGTTTCACACTAGTAACAACATTTTATTATACATCAATCATAAAATTTCATCTCCACTGTTGTAAAAGAAACTATGAAAAATTTTATATCACTAGACTTATTGAAATTAAACCAAAAAAGAGTCATTGGATAGGATTTTTATAACCAAAATATTGCCCACCTTAAAATTCCTTTTTGCTAGATGATGAAATCCACTAACCACATTGCCATTAGGATATCACTTCACCTAATTCTTCTTACCTGCAATTCTCCTGGATTCTCAACTACGTACAATTCCTTATATGTAGCGTTTAAGATGCAATTTCTGCTTAATTTGCTAAAGCAAGATCACTATAAGGAAATGCAATCCTCTGTTGTCACTACAAAAAACGGGGTCTATAGCCGTGATTCAAAAACGCGGCTACAGACCCCAAAAACGCAGCTATAGGAACATGTTCCTGACAATGATAAAGCTAAATATCAACTCAAACCATATTGAAGAAACCACTATGTATGCATATGGTCCATATTACAGCATTATTAGTCCCATAAAAATGATGAAAATGTTGATTTCTATCCAGCGCTTGAAACCTTAAAGGATTATAAATAGATTGGCACTACGTAGTTTCCGGCAGCAAAATTAACCTCCTAGCCCCATAATCATATTCTCATCCCAGTCCCTTATGGAAAAATAAATTTCACCACTGCGGCCTCCAACACATGGAGACCTCATTACTGTTCTTAGCATTGATGGAGGTGGAATTAGGGGGATTATTCCAGGAATCATTCTTAGCTTCCTTGAGTCTGAGTTACAGGTTACAATATTGTTATATACCAGCCAGTTGGCACACGTCATTTATGTGTATAAAGTTGAAATATTAGTTTTCAATGTAAAGTTCTTATTTAATAGGAAAAAGAAATCAATCATTGGTAGCTTGCGTAATTGCTTTTCTTTTTCTTTTTTTCCAAATAAAAAATGGGTTTGATTAGTAACTTTCATGAGTTTCATCCCAATATAGTCACTTACAATCCATGCGTGTAGATTAACTTCTAGAAGACCATTTGACAAGCTTGAGCTTTATAAAAATTGACTAAAGTGGTACTACATATAAGTTATTCAAAATAGTAATGGCAATTAACACATGACTATTTTTTTCACATGGTTTTTTTTTTATATACATTTTTTACCTTATGGTGCAGAAAATTGATGGCCCCGAAGCTAGAATTGCAGATTATTTTGACATGATCGCAGGGACAAGCACAGGAGGTCTTGTGACTACCATGCTAACTACACCAAATGAAAACAAACGCCCGATGTACGCTGCAAAAGACATCAAGGCCTTCTATTTTGATAATGGACCTAAAATCTTTCCTCTAGACCGGTAACAATTGAGCCTCAATGTTTTTCATGCTATCACTATTTCTTGTTCCATATTAAATGACACTATACTAATCTGCTTAAGCAACAGTTCTCCATTTGCTCAAGCAACAAAATTTATCAAAGCCATAACGGACCAAAATACGATGGAAAGTATCTTCATAGCCTTCGGAAGGAAAAACTTGGGAATACTCAATTACACCACACACTGACCAATGTGGTAATCCCAACCTTTGACATCAGGCAACTACAACTAGCCCTTTTCTCCTGCTATGAGGTTTTCAAATTAATTCAAGTTTTTAACTTTACCTGAAATTAATCCAGTCTAATGAGAAGGAATTAACACTTCACATAAACAAAAATGAACTAACATATATTTGTATCCATGCCTTAATTAGGTAAAGAACCATGCACACTTTGACGCCTTACTTTCAGATATATGCATTGGAACCTCAGCTGCCACAACATATTTCCCTGCCCATAATTTTGATACCAAAGGCTCCATTGGAAGAGTGAGAAAATTCAATCTTGTTGATGGTGGTGTAGCTGCTAATAATCCGGTAATAAGTTGAATATACGTCACTTTTTTATTCTATTTGAACTCATACTCTCTTAAACATCAATATCATTGTCTAATTTTCATATGATTCTATAGGCTTTAATCGCCATTGGCAAAGTGACAAAAGAGATTAACTGGGGGAGTCCTAACTTCAGTTCCATAAAGACAGCAGATTATGGTCGATTTCTGGTTCTATCACTAGGAACTGGTTCAACAAAAGTTGACGAGAAATACACAGCCAAAGAAGCAGCTCGGTGGGGTATATTCGGGTGGTTAACTAGTGGTCACTCTGCCGCATTGGTGGATGTGTTCACTCAAGCAAGTGCTGATATAGTGGACTTTTACATTTCTGTTGTTTTTAAAGCTCTCGATTGTGAAAATAAATACCTCCGAATTCAGGTAATAATTAAACTTAATAGTTAATACCCATGTTGGCACATTAATATGAGAGTGATAAATTAGTTACCTCTTGTTCTAAAAGTTTAAAGTCTATGGAAAAAGACAACTTTAATCATTTAACAATTATTTTAACATTGACATTTCAGGATGATACACTGAAGGGAGAAGTGTCTTCTGTTGATATTTCCACCAAGGAGAATATGGAAAATCTTGCAAAAGTTGCGGAAGGATTATTAAAGAAACCGGTCTCAAGGGTGAATTTAGAGACGGGTAATCTGGAGCCTTCTAAACATGAGACTAATGGGGAGGCTCTCATAAGGCGTAAGATTATTCAAAGTTTTACAGAGTATAAAAAAATCTACATTGTTTATAATAACAATAGCTTTTATCTAAATAATGCAGGTTTGCAAAGCTACTCTCAAAAGAGAAGCACTGTCGCGAAACCTCATCACTGCAGAAATGAGATACGAAACGCAACTGATGTTAATCTAAGAACTGCAGAAATGATATAAAGTTAATGTACGTAACATGTTTCCATGGAACTTTGAACTGGCTTCCAGTGCAACGAAATGGAGGCCTAATCAGTAATTTGCTTGAGTCCTGTTGTTAAAGGCTAAAAGATTGTGTATTAAGCTGTATAAAATAAAGTATAAAGGTCTGCCTTTTATATAGGTAGGCAAGATATGGTGTATGAGTAATATAAGTGTAGTACAAGAAACCTTGAATAATTGGCCTAAGCACCTTGCGAGCTTATATTCTAAGAGTCTCTCACCAACTTGAATTTGGCAGCTAATGCACGAAAACATCTTGGTGGAGGAGGCTTGGTAAAGATATCTGCTAGTCTTCTGACAAACAGATTGAGCTTTAAGTTTTAATGTAT
Organism: Lithocarpus polystachyus; assembly: GCA_033629205.1. Taxonomy (NCBI): domain Eukaryota; kingdom Viridiplantae; phylum Streptophyta; class Magnoliopsida; order Fagales; family Fagaceae; genus Lithocarpus; species Lithocarpus polystachyus. Next base: position 5,754,295 of record CM066163.1, on the reverse strand, counting down.
TATTTATTATTGTTGTTGTTATTGTTTTTAGTATCTACTCTAATTGGTGTTTGGTTTATCCTGACTTGGATCTATAGCCATCCATGTGCATTGTATTGTCTTTGCTCTGGCTTCAAGCCTTCAGCCATGCATAAAAAAATGTCTTGCGGCCGGGTATGGGCGCTCTTACACTTAACAAGATAGTTATTGTTAATATTATCAGTTTGTGCAGTCAAAATTGGGCAATAGAAGACTCATCTTTCACAATTTACTTTTCTGGCTTCCATTTTTGTGCATTTTCCTTATATAGAAACAAAGAAAGTAAAGCTTTAAACTTTTTTTTTTTTTTTTTTTTTTGTGAAAAAGCTTTAAACCTTTAGTAATATATCATGAGTCACACTAACGAGTGCTCTTAGGGTAATGATTAATAATTTATTTTAGAAAAATTTTAACATCACTTTTATGAGATATAAAAAAAGTTGTCAAAATATTAATTACTTTTTTTTCTTTTCTTATAAAAATTTTCTTTAAATGAATTATTAAAACATTAACCTAAGGGCATCCGTTAACATTTCTCTTTAATATATACCACCCGTGTACTTGCTTCTGCTAATTTTTTTTTTTTGATGGTCTTCTGTGATGTATGTTGATGCGTCTTTTTCAAATGTTGGTAATCATGCTTATTCCTAATGTGATAACCTAGACGACTCTCTCAAAAGTTTGACTATGTCTTTTACCCAAAAGAGAAAAAAAAAAAGGTTTGACCATGTCAACTGGAAAATTTACCAAAACTAAGTATCGTAGCTGTAAGACTTACTTCTTTTCCTTTTGACATAACAATCAAATCTTTTAAGATTGAATAAGGATTTGCAAAATGGCCATATAGATACATAGGGTCAATAATTCAACACGATTTGAAGACAAAATGCATAAGGCCAATAGAATTATCAAGTTTTTCACATTTCCTTTAAGCATTAAATGTATTTGAATTGTACACATTTGTTTGAATGGTTGAATTCTGACAAGTACCCCAAATGACTTTTCAATGATATGATCACCAGTTGGGTGTACACGTGTGTTATTGAAGTCATTCATTGAATAATAATGATAATAATGAGTTATTAATCATTGGGTTTTGACTTTTTGAGTCAAATGTATTTTTATATATTATTTTAACTACTCAATGAGTCACTTTAAGGTGTTTATCTCTCTAACATCACCATTATGTTGGGAAAATAAAACTTAGGAAAACTCCAATTGAGTCTAAGGTGTTTATCTCCCCAACATCATTATTAAGTTGGGAAGATAATATTTGGAAAAACTCCAATTGAGTCCTTAATATGACACAGGAGTTCCACTATATTTTATATAAATATATATATATATATATATATTAATTTCTCAACTTCCTTTTTTCTTCTCTATATGAGCATTTACTCACATGTATATATTCAACACATCTTTTGGTTACTTGAGGCGCCGTCTTTTGCGAATCAAATTAACATGTAAAATGCAAGTTTGATTCTTTTGTTATTCTTGAATGTTGCAGCCATTGTATATATGTAGCAAAAGCAAAGCTTGAGAATAATAATAAATTTAATTTTAGCCACTAGGTAGGGATTAACCTGGGGGTAACCATTCAAGACCGCCTTTGTTAGGCCTGTTGCCTAACCAGACCCATATTGCCTTTATGGTCTAACCAAACTCATGTTTACCTACAATTCTTCTGAAGTGGTCTCACCTACAATTCTCACTTACAGTGACTATAGCCTAAAGGGACAATTTTTGTGACAAAGTAAGAGGCAATGCTTGTACTTCACACGAATCATTACATTGGTTTGTGAATTTTCAGTATATATGTACGTAAACAATATCAGAAAAGGTACAAGTTATTGGTCAAATTTGAAACGCTTTGATCCGATGACTTTCTCTTAGGGCTTATGGCCCAATCCAATGACGCGGATGAATCTTTGGATAAGGAGATGACTGAGGAGTACTATAAATACACATACTTCCATGAAAAGAAGACATATCAAGTCACATAATCCTCTCTTTTTAACTCCTTAAAAGTTCATAGTTTCTCTAAAGCTCTTAAATCCTCTCTCTCTCTCTCTCTCTCTCTCTCTCTCTCTCTCCTTACCTGCATCTTTATCCCAATGGGGTCAACAAATGTACCCCTACAACCTCCAACTTATGGAAACCTAATCACTGTTCTCAGCATTGATGGTGGTGGAATAAGAGGGGTTATCCCAGGAACTATCCTTAGTTTTTTAGAATCTGAACTTCAGGTAGAAAAATATATTATATATTAATCATACATGTTTCATGCCACAAACCTAAAGAAATTCAACACCTTTTTTCATTCACTAGTGAAGTTCTGCTTTGTTAAATCATTTATTAGGGTTCAACATGCAATCTTTTCATCTACTTACTCTATATTTGGTTATATATGGTGCAGAAACTGGATGGTGAAGATGCAAGAATAACAGATTATTTTGATGTTATCTCGGGAACAAGCACAGGTGGTCTTGTCACTGCCATGCTAGCTGCTCCAGATGAAAATAACCGACCTGTCTTTGCTGCCAAGGATATCAAGGATTTCTACCTAAACCACTGCCCTCGTATCTTCCCACAGAACAGGTAAAAATTAGGGTATGAGATATAAAAATTTCATTAATATATATAACTGTTTGATTATTGACTTGGCCCATTTGTTTTGGTTTTTAAAATGATATTATTTTTTCCAATTGCAGTTGTCCAGTACTTCCTCATCTTACAAAGATTATCAAAGCTCTATCTGGACCAAAGTATGATGGGAAATATCTGCATAACCTTGTTAAGGAAAAACTAGGACATACAAAATTGCAACAGACATTGACTAATGTTGTTATTCCAACATTTGACATCAAAACACTCCAGCCAACCATTTTTTCTAGCTATGAGGTTTGTCTTCTTCTCATTAAAATGGTTTTTTAATTGGTTACCCCAGTACTTTTTTTTTTTCTTTAATTTCCACAATATATGTAGTGGTTCAGATTAACCCTGGATAAGAAAGTGACTGCAAATGATGGAGCTGAATTGTACTAACATTTACTTTGATTTGGTCATGAAAACAGGTAAAGAACAACCCAAGCATGAATGCCTTACTCTCAGATATTTGCATAGCAACCTCAGCTGCCCCAACTTATCTTCCAACTTATTACTTTGAAACTGTAGACCCCAAGGGGAATGTGAGAGAATTTAACCTTACAGATGGTGGTGTTGCTGCTAATAATCCGGTATATGTCTTTTTCAAACTTCACATGACTCCTGATGATTATTATATATTATAAACTTTCAAATATTTTTTAATATATAGTTATTTAAAAAATAAAAAATTTAATCATTTAACCGTTATTCTAATATTACTAAATTGGTAATCTCAGACTTTACTTGCCATTGGTGAAGTGACAAAGCAGATCCTTCGAGGAAGTTCTGACTTCTTTCCGATAAAACCAATGGACTATGAAAGGTTTTTAGTGATATCATTAGGAACTGGCTCAAAAAAAGCCGAAGGAAAATACAGGGCACACCAGGCAGCTAAGTGGGGCTTGCTGGACTGGTTAACAAGTGGTGGTTCCACCCCAATTATTGATGTATTTTCTCACGCAAGTGCAGACATGGTTGATGTCCACCTCTCTGTAGTTTTTCAAGCCCTTCATTCTGAGAAAAATTACCTGCGGATTCAGGTACATATATATCGCTTAAACCTTCCATAACCAGAAAACATACATAAGAAAATACTACAACTATTACCAAGTTTATTACAAAAAAAATTAATAACTTACATGTCAATGAATGTAATTAATGACACATCAATAATGTAATAAATAAATTTCTTAATTACTTTTTGGGTGATACTAAGGGTTAATACAAATTTTATTACAAAAATCTTGCAAATTGATGTTCACCAATCAAGTTCTTCTACAGGCACAACAAAATATTACAATATTTTCTCAACAAGTCGAAGTGTCAATTCATCATAAGTCAAAATAAAATAAAATTATATATAGATCAACTACAACTAAAAATAAAAGTGTTATAAAAGTATTATGAGATTTTTATTGCGTATTGTGATTTTTTCATCATGAATTAAAAAAATAATTTAAACATTTATTTATTACATGTTAAAGTGACACTCATCACATTTATTATTACGTTAGTTTGAAAACATTTTTACAGTAAAATTAGTAAAAACTATGATATTTTTCTTACATTTTTTGTTTTGTGTTTAATAAAACAAAACATAATTAACATTGAAGTGACACATTGGTATAGATGTCTTATGTAATAAAATTCGTGGTATAAAAGTCAAAAGTTCTCGTTCACTTAATTAACGTAGACAAGTTTGAATCAAAACAATGCAGGATGATACCTTGGTTGGGACAGTAACTTCTGTGGACGTGGCCACAAAGCAAAATATGGATGATCTTGTAAAAGTTGGTGAAGAGTTGCTAAAGAAACCAGTTGCTAGGGTGAACTTGGAGACAGGAGTTTATGAGGCTTCTAACCATGAAACTAATGAAGCTGCCCTCATAAGGTACTAAAAATAAATATATCAAACTTTTATTATATTCTACAATTTCTTTTGAAAAAAGTTTTGTTTTTAGTTTTCACATTAAGCTAATGCAAAAGCATATAATGTTGTTGCAGGTTTGCAAAATTACTCTCCCAAGAGAGGCACCTTCGCCATGCAAGGTCCCCCGTTGGACATGCTCATCAAGTTACCAGTACTCACAAAACAAATGGTATTAGTAGACTAAGCATATAATTCTTTTGCAAATGTTATGCATCAATACACTAGACATATTAAAATGCAAACACATATTTGTATTTCAACGTGTTTAGTGTATTAGTGCATTGGACATAAGCCGTGTCTTTGTATTAAAGTATAGTAACATCGAGGATGGGACACAAAAATCCCACCTTTTGATTCTTTGGTAGTATTGGTTTGAATAAAATGTCGGGTAAAATAACTTGACACCGACACAAATGTTTTTTTTTTTTTTTTAATTTTTGGTGGGTGATTTGTAATTGATAAATGAAAGCCAATTTAGCTTCCGTGTATTCTTTTTGTTAATTCAAAAGTATTTTTTTTCATCTCGTTTCTTTAGTGCTGCTTTTCTTGGCTCGTGCGAGCATGTAATTGTATGGGTTACGACTTACGAGGAAAGAGAAGAAGAGAGAGCTTCCAATAAATGGAATATGATCAAATTTCCACAGTTGCGTGACCAAGAAAATAAAACTCTAGTCCTTGATTTCACCATTAGTGGTTGGAAATTGAAATAATCAACAATGACTTTAGTGATGAAGAATTTGTTGAATCAACCAAGAAAGTGATTTACTTAATAGATTAATCAACCTTTTAATAATTTCACCAAATCCAGATATTTCCAAAACTAGTTGAAATTATGTAAGCGTGTTGTCACCTTTGAAAAGTTGTTTCTACTTTGAAGTGAGAGCGCTATCCATATATACCCACTAATTATATATTCAAATTTGTGTTCGAACATGGGCCATGAAATATTCGGAGAACTGTACGTAAATTTAAGACAAATGAGCCAACCATCCATAACATTCAATGCGGGGCTGCGTAATAATTGTTGAGGGGAAAATTGATGTCCTCAAATGAAATAAGGGGAAGCCAAATCGAAACTCAACGTTGGGTTTTAAGATAATACTCAAAGGCTTTTGGTGTAGTGACAAGTCTATCCAAGCAAAAAATAAAAAGTGCACCTTAGCAAGAACAACATTAAGGCCCAATAAAACACTTCATAATAGTTAATTAATAGATTATTGATCTTGTTACAACAATGCAAGAAAATAAAATTCTCCAGCGGAAGGGTAAAATTAAACTTATAGTCCAGCAGTCAATCATTGAACAAATTTAAAAAGGTGATTCACTTCAAGAAGTCCTTATGTGTCTCGATCAAAAGGGTCTAGGGTCATCTTTCTGCGTACACTACAAAAAAAGGGAGCTGTCCCAGCGTTTTTTTTCCGGCGTTTTTGTAAACCGCCGTAACAGATAAGCCTATACCAGCGCTTTTTGAAAACGCTGGTATAGGAAATTCTATTACGGCGGCTCAAAGCCGGCGCTTTAGAAAGCGCTGCAGCAGGAGGCCTATAGCTGCGTTTTTAAAAAATGCTAGTATAGGAAGCCCAAAAGCTCTGGGATAGGGTTACTGATTTCCATTAGGGGGAACGACTTATCCCAGTGCTTTTAAAAACGCTGGAATAGGTAAACCCTATTCCAGCGCTTTAAAAAGCACTGGGATAGGTCAGTCTCCATAAGAGAATTGAGGGACCTGTCCCAGCGCTTTTAAAAGCGCTGGGACAAGTTAGTTCATTTCCATATAGATTCAGACCTATCCCAGCGCTTTTTGGAGCGCTAGAATAGGGTTTACCTATTCCAGCGCTACCAAAAGCGCTAGGATAGGTGACCTCTAAGGATTTGTTTTATTTTTTTTTTATTTTTTTTACACAAGATAGAATTTCTACCCTAGTTTAATCTAAATGTATGACCAAAATACCCAAAAAAAAAAGGACCAAAATAACCCTAAAACCTACAAAATGACCAAAATACCCTCAAAACCTAAAAATTACCAAAATACCCTGAAATCCATAAAATAACCAAAATACCCCCAAAACCTAAAAGATGACGAAATATCCTCAAATCAGGAAATTATGAAAATACCCCTAAAATAAAAAAAATTACCCAAATACCCCCCCAAACCTAAAAAATGCGCAAAATACTATCGAAACCTAAACAATGGCCAAAATAACCCCGAAGCCTAAAAATTGATCAAAACAACATTGAAACCTAAAAATGACCAAAATACCCCCAAAACCTAAAAAATGACCAAAATAACCCCAAAGCCTAAAAATTGATGAAAATTATCCCGAAACCTAAAAAGGACAAAAATACCCCCCAAAACCTAAAAAATTTCCAGAATACACCTGAAATCTAAAAAATGATCAAAATACTCTCAAGCCTATAAAGTGACGAAAATACCCCTAAACCTTTGAAATGACCCAAATAAACCCAAAACCTCAAAATTGGCCACAAACAACCTAAAACTTCTAAAATTACCAAAAATCCCTTGAAACCCCTAAAACGACCAAAATACCTCTAAACCTATAAAACGACCAAAATACCCTTCAAAATATCTAAAATGACCAATATACCACTAATCCTATAAGATGAACAAAATACACCCAAAACCTCTAAAATTACCAAAATAGGGGTTTAGGGGGTATTTTGGTCATTTTCTATGTTTAGGGAGTATTTTGGTCATTTCTTAGTTTTAGGGGGGATTTTGGTAATTTTTAGGTTTAGGGTGTATTTTATCGACTTACAAATTTAAAGGGCATTTTCATCATTTTATAGGTTTTAGGGTATTTTGGTCATATATAGGTTTCAGTGGTACTTTAGTCATTTTTTAGGTTTTAGGGGGCATTTCAATTAATTTCTAGGCTTTCAGGGTACTTCGATCATATTTTAGGTTTTGAGGGTATTTTGATCATTTTTAGATTTCTAAGTTATTTTGGTCAATTTTCAAGCTTCGGGTTTATTTTGGCCATTTTTAAGATTTTGAGGGTATGTCGATCATTTTTAGGTTTCTAGGTTATTTTGGCCAATTTTCAGGCTTCGGGGTTATTTTGGCCATTTTTAAGGTTTCGGAGGTATTTTTGTGATTATTAGGTTTCGGGGATATTTTGGTTAATTTTTAACCTTCGGGATTATTTTGACCATTTTTTAGATTTCGGAGGTATTTTAGTAATTTTTTAGGTTTCGGGGATATTTTGGACATTTTTTAGGGTATTGGGGATATTTTGGTCATTTTTTGGTTTCAAATATATTTTGATTATTTTTTGGGTTTCATGGTTATTTTCGTCACTTTTCATGTTTCGGGGGTATTTTAGTCATTTTTTTAGTTTCGGAAGTATTGTGGTAATTTTTTGGTTTTGGGGTTATTTTGGTCATTTTATGGGTTTTGGGGGTATTTTGGTCATTTTTAGGTTTTGGGGTTATTTTGGTTAATTTTTAGGCTTCGAGGTTATATTGGCCATTTTTGAGGCTTTAGAGGTATTTTGGTAATTTTTTAGGTTTCAGGAGTATTTAGGACAATTCTTTTAGGGTTTGGGTGTATTTTGGCCATTTTTTTAATTTCAGAAGTATTTTGTTTAATTTTTGGGTTTCGTGGGTATTTTCGTCATTTTATATGTTTCAGGGGTATTTTAGTCATTTTTTTTGTTTTGGTTTTATTTTGGTCATTTTATGAGTTTTTTGGGTATTTTGGTAATTTTTAGATTTAGGGGTATTTTGGTCATTTTTTTGGTTTCGGGGGTATTTAGGTTATTTTGTAGGTTTCGTGGTTATTTTTGGTAATTTTGAGGTTTTTGGGTATTTTGGTCATTTCTGAAGATTTTAGAGTACTTTAGTCATTTACACTTTAAGGGCATTTTGGTAAGTTTGATAATTGGGTAATTAGGTGTATTAGAGTTTACCCATAATAAAAGGGTTGGGTTAGATTCTCTAAGAAACAATTAGTTAAATGACATGCTTAATGGGTAAATGAGTTTTATATATCTAAACCAATTAAAATATTAAATTATATTCTAATATTGTCAGTCCTCGAGTCTCATCTTACATTTTTTTTTAGCTATTACATTATATTTTACTAATTTTTAGTGAGGAATTATATTTTATTAATTTGAAGTATTAAATTAAAATATATTAAATTAGTTTGAAGTATCAAATTAAATTAAATTTTGTTAAATTGAATTATTAAAAAATATTTTTATTAATTAATATAATTTATTTTATTAATTTGTACTTTTAAATTATATTTTATTAATTTGAAGTATTATATTCAATCTTATTTATCAAGAAAATATTAAATAGTACTATTTATATTACTATTTAAGAAAATATTAAATTCTATCTTGTATCTAAAAAAAAAATCATCTATGTGACCTGTCCTAGCACTTTTGGAAGCGTTAGAATAGGTTCACCCTATTCCAGCGCTTCTAAAAGCGCTGGGATAGGGAATGGAGAGGGACCTATTCCAGCGCTTCTAAAAGCGCTGGGACAGGGTCTTCTCCGAAAGGGAATGGAGAGGGACCTGTCCCAGCGCTTTTAGAAGCGCTGGAATAAGTTCACCCTATCCCAGCGCTTCTAAAAGCGCTAGGACAGGGCCTTCTCCGTAAGGGAATGGAGAGGGACCTGTCCCAGCGCTTCTAAAAGTGATGGAATAGGTTCACCCTATTCCAGCACTTCTAAAAGCGCAGGGACAGGTCCTTCTCCGTAAGGGAATAGAGAGAGGCCTGTCCCAGCGCTTCCAAAAGCGCTGGAATAGGTTCACCCTATTCCAGCGCTTCTAAAAGCGCTGGTACAGGTCACATATAGTTTTTTTTTTTTATATACAAAATGGAATTTCTATTCTAACACTTATCAAATGATCAATACTCTCCTAAACCTAGAAAAAGTCCAATGTACCCTCCAAAACATCGAAAAAGAGAAAAAAAAATACCCCCGATACCTAGAAAAAGACCGATATATACCCTCGAAACCTAATAAATGACTGAAATAGCCCCAAAACATAAAAAATGACCCAAGCACCCTCTAAGACATCCAAAATAACCGAAGTACCCCAGAAAGACAGAAAATGTCCAAAACACATCCGACACCCAGAAAAGGACTAATACACCCCCGAAACATAAAAAATGAACGAAATACTTCCAAAAAGCAAGAAAATGACAAAAGCACCCCTCATGCCTGAAAAATGTCGAAAACCCTTTGATTACTTGAATAATACTAGGGGTGGCAAAATCAATCCAAATTCATTTGCCCACCCAAACCTGCCTACTTAAATGAGATCTAAACCCACCCAATTAACATTAATGTTTATTGTGTTTTAAATGGGTAACCAATTAGACCCAATTATGATCCAAGTATCATATCTACAAATCAACCAACTTTAAAATACTCCAAAACCACAAAAATGACCAAAATACCCTTTAAATCTAAAAATGACCAAAATACCCCCCAAGACCCAAAAAATGACCAAAGTATCCTGTGTGAAGAAACGAATCTCTCTCATAGAAGGTATTGTCCACTTTGGGAATGAGCCGAGAAGACCGATGTCACCTGTACGGATTTGTTCAATCCCATATCGGGGAGAGATGCCTCCCAACCTTTCTTTATAAGCACTTGGCCTAAGGAAGGGTGTACTACTTGATGTGTACACTCCATTTGTGAGCTCATGCTTATAAGCTGCGGGTGGGAGGCGTCTTTCCCCAATGTGGGATTCAACAAATCCGTGCGGGTGGCATCGGCTTCCTCGGCCCATTCCCAAAGCAGACAATACCTTCTAAGGGAGAGATTCGTTCCTCCACACCCCCAACATTTAAAAATTACCAAAATACTCCTGAAACATAAAAAAAAATGACTAAAATACCCCCTAAAACCAAATAAATGACCAAAATACCCCCCAAAACCTAAAAATTTCCAAAATATCCACAAAACCCAAAAAATGACCAAAATACCTTTGAAACCTAAAAATTACCAAAATACCCCCAATCCCAAAAAATGGCTAAAATACCCTTGAAACCCAAAAAAAATAACCAAAATATCCCCAAAACCTAAAAAATTACCAAACTACCGTTGATTGCCCAAAAATGACCAAAATACTCCTGAAATCCAAAAAATGACCAAAATACCCCTTCAAGGTGGATTTTGGTAATTTTTTAGGTTTAAGGTGTATTTTTATCGACTTACATGTTGAAGGGGAAATTTTGTCATTTTATAGGTTTCGGGGTATTTTTGTCATTAATTATATTCGCGGATATTTTGGTCATTTTAACGTTTAGGGGTTATTTTGCTAATATGTAGGTTTTGGGGGTATTTTGGTCATTTTTTAGGTTTTAGTCGGTACTTTAGTGAATTTTTAGGTTTTCAGGGTATTTTGATCATTTTTTAGGTTTTGAGGGTATTTCGATCATTTTTAGGTTTTTAGGTTATTTTGCTCAATTTTCAGCCTTCGGGGTTATTTTGGCCATTTTTAAGGTTTTAGGGATATTTTGGTTAATTTTTAGGCTTCAAGGTTATTTTGGCCATTTTTTAGGTTTCAAAGGTATTTTGGTCATTTTTTTGGGTTTTGAGGGTACTTTTGTAATTTTTAGGTTTCAAGCGTATTTTGGTCATTTTTGGGTTTTAGAGGTTTTTTAGGTTTTGAGGGTATTGTGGTCAAAGTAGGTTGTGGGAGTATTTTGGTCATTTTCTATGTTTTTTGGGTATTTTGGTAATTTCTAGATTTTGGAGGTATTTTGGTCATTTTTTGGGTTTTGGGGGCATTTTGGTAATTTTTGGGTTGTGGGGGGTATTTTGGTAATTTCTAGATTTTGGAGGTATTTTAGTCATTTTTTGGGTTTGGGCGGCATTTTGGTAATTTTTGTGTTGTGGGGGGGTATTTTGGTAATTTTATAGGTTTTAAGGGGTATTTTGGTCATTTGCTGGGCTTTGGAGGTATTTTGGTAATTTTTAGGTTTTAGAGTATTTTGGTCATTTTTAGGTTTGGGGGGTATTTTGGTTATTTTTTGGGTTTTGGGGATACTTTGGTCATTATTTGGGTTTTGAGGGTATATTGGTAATTTTCTAGGTTTTGGTGATATTTTGGACATTTTAGAGGTTTTGGGGGGTATTTTGCTCATTTTAGAGATTTTGGAGTTATTTTGGTCATTTTAGTGGTTTTTAAGCGTATTTAGTGATTCCAAAGTAATATTAAATTATATTTTAATTTTTTGGTCCGCCAGTCTCATCTTACATTTTTTTCTAGTTATTACATCATATTTTAGTAATTTGTAGCGAGGAATTATATTTTATTAATTTGAAGTATTAAATTAAAATATATTAAATTAGTTTGAAGTATTAAATTCAATTAAATTTTGTTAAATTGAATTATGAAAATATATTTCTATTAATTAATATATTTCATTTTATTAATTTGTAGTGTTAAATTACATTTTATTAATTTGAAGTATTATACTAAATGTTTTTAATTATTAAATTATACTCAAAATAATTTGTAGTATTAAAATATATTTACATAATTGGAAGTATTAATTATATTGTAGGATTAAATTGCATTTTAGTAATTTAAAGTATTAAATTATATATTTGTTAATTTGTAGGATTAAATTATATTTTATTAATTTCAAGTATTAAATTTAATTTATTAAAAAAATCAGTAAGGAGCTATTAAGGCGGGCTTAGTTTTCGCCACAACAAGTTATATTTCCATCATAGAAAACCTTAGCCTACTCTTTCTTTATTGCAGCAACTTTAAAATTCTGAATGTTGTCATAATAGGTCAAAATGTTGTCACAATAAAAATTCGGAATTCCCTCTAAAAGTCTTCGGTTCCCACCAAAACACAAAGTACAAATTTGGGGTTTCTTTACTGCCGAGCCTCACCCAAACACTCTCACCTCATTCTCCCTCACTCTCGTCTCCGTACCCTCGCCGCTCAGACTGTCGTGCCACCACCGTCCTCCCCGCCACTGATCCAACAGTCCTCCGACAACCTCATTCTCCCTCACTCCCTTCCTCTCTCTCCCTCACACTCCGTCGGCCTTGCCTCCTTCCGCCAACACCACCACCTCCAACAACACAGCCACCGCGGCCATCCTCAGACTCCTTTCCTCCCTCAGCTGCCTGACACACCCCTGACGGTATAGCTTCCACCCACAACAACCGCAAACTCTTTGGATTGAAGAAGAGCCTTTCTCTTGAACTGTTGATTCCGTAAGGGTATAAATACCTGTTGTTTATATATAGACTTGAAGATATTGCGTTTTAAGTTTTAACTCAATAATATTCGTATAATTTATTCTTTCTTTTCTGTGTTGTTATTGTGCGTTATATTTTGGATTTTGATGTTTGTTTTCTTATTAAAAGTCTATGCATTGTAGGTGTTTGTGAAAATGTGTATTAGAATTATGTCATTTATTTTTGCATGCGTTGAGTTCACGGGAGCTTCTTTGCATTCCATTTGCTAGAAAATGCCCAATGCACGCCCCTCACTCCATTAACTATTGAGACAATTGCTGTTGTTGTAAGCTTGGGTAAGGATTCGATTCCATCCTTTTTACTTACCTCCCTTTCAGTTTTGTTCTCTTAATACTCATTCATTGTTACTACAAATAGTGACAAACCGGATGACGCATTTCTGAGACTAACCAAATGGATAAATTTATCAATGATATGAAATGACAAACTGGATTCCAGTTTTTCTATACAAATTTTCTGGTTGCTACCGATCAGAACACAATGCAGCAGCTAAAGTAAAAGGAATCCATTTCATTAGGGAATTGGATCACTTAAAGGATCGATGAAATTCATGTTCCATTCGCTTTCTTTTATATAGTTTTAGATCTATTATTTAATTTTTATTTCAATTTTGTCATAGGAAACTCTTAAATTGACGTTAAATTCAAAGGTTGTATATAGACAGTTCTATTTTTAATTTAGTTTAATTTTCTTTCTGATTTATATTTTCAATTTTAGCTATTGGTATATGTTTCATTCCATTTGTTATATGTTGTAATAGTTTTTTTAAAAATTTATTTTTGATTTTTTCATAGGTGATTCCAAGCAAGCATCCTATAAAATTGTTGAAGACTCCTAAATTGACATACAATTTAAAGGTTGTAATCTATGTTATTCTATTTTTTTAACGTAGATTTTAATTTCTTCTGATTTTTATTTTCAATTTTAGTTATTGCTATACAAATGTTATTTTATATTTTCTTTTCTTTTTCAGTGTTGTCATAGAAGATTCCATGGGTTCGAAGATTGTTGAAGACTCTTGACACTCAGTCCCAAGGATGTAAAGAAAAGGTTGTATAGGCTTTTCTACGAGTATGAGGTACGTAACTTCCTTGACTGCCAAACCGCCATCTCTTCAAATTATCAAACTAAAATTCAGTCATTAATCAAAACCGACGCAGATTTTTCAGGGAAAATTCTCATTAGAAGTTCAAAATTCCCACACAATTTTTAGAAGTTCAAAATTCCTATCTGTACGTGGGTTGTAGGGAAACTTTTTAATGTTCTTAGGAGTTAGGACCATTTGTACTCTTTGTTTCCATGTCATTGTAGTGTTAAAACTTCCTTTGTTTTAAGTCATTGAAATGAAATTGCAGCCCTGTTTGGAATTCTCATTTGTTAAGTAATTGTAATGTAATTAGGCTTAATTTGGGTTGTTTGTGGTGTTGACCATTTGGTTTGTTGTGTTAAGTGTATAGAAGAAAAATCCTAGCTTACACATGTAGTGGCCATCGCACCAAGGGTGTGTGGTGGTGCTTGTTGCAGAATTGGAATGCTATGGTACATGGAATGGGCAAAGCATGGTTTTGTAGACCTTACAGCTGCCATCTATTTTTTTTTAATTTTGTTTTATGGCTTGCCAAAACTTGCAATTTATAAACTCAGACTTTGGTACCTCAGCTTTTTCTTCTTCTTTTCTCTAAAAAAAAAAAAAAAAACTTAACCATTTGCACATCATCAAACGAAAAGAAGGAAATAGATCATGCATAACATATTTCAATTACAATCCGATTGTGAGAATGGGTGAGATCTTGACCTAATTATGAAAGTGAAATTAGTCCTATACATAAATTTATGTGATGACATTAGGATGGATAGGGTGGGTTCATTTCATATTTTTAGCAGGAAACAATGAAGTTATAAACGCATGCCCTAAACAATTTTAACCCCATTGTTTGCTCATTCTTTTCTCAATGGGCAAATCTCATAAGAGAAACACCCAGGTTGAAAGGGCCTAGTAAATATTTGGTGATACACTTAAGCTTATACACTAACCAAAACAACACTTGTAGTTCTCACATCTCACTTAAGATGTGTATGAAAATTGAAAAGCCATTTGAGTTCAACAAGGGGGGAAAATTTTGTTTCCAAAATATTTTAATGGAACTTCTTTCTGATTTATTAGTGAATATTTCTAATAAAATTTACTAAACCTGTTTATTAGTTGATGGAATTATTGATTATTACTAGACTCTTTTTTCCTCTCTAATTTTATTTTAGTGGTTCTATTTAGCATTTTGTAGCAAAATAAAAATGTGTTTTTATATAATTTATAAGTGGAAAAAGCAGTTTGAAAATTAATAGGAGAATTTTCAAAAAAAAAAAATAGGAGAGTGGCCCTATTTTTTAGACAATGTTTTAGTGGGAGTTAGAATTGCATTATTACCAAATTGTCTTTTAGTTTTGTCTCTACTTAAACAATGTTTTAGTGGGAGTTTATTTTACTTAAACTATAAGCTGAATAAAAATACAACTGTATCAGAAAGAGAAAGAAAGATTGCAATTTTAAAAGTTGTGAATTCCAGAGTTTGATTCTCACACATCAACTATTTCATATATGTGTTAAAATGTGAATATTTTAAATGTGGACATTCCTACTCAATTGTAGATGTCTGTGTGAGGTAGTGGATGTAAACTAGTGTGAGAATATTTTTCTTCTATTTTAGAATTAAATTAAACCGCCAACTATAGTAGTTGCTCATATCTAAAAAGCATTTTGTAACTTTTTCTACATCAATTGTGTAGGTTAGGAACAGTCAAAGCTTTGATACATCTTTAAGAAAGCCAAGGTTAGCATATCCATTGAGCTATTAAACTAGTATTTCCTGTTTGTTGAATGAATAAACTATGTTTTTTAATGATAAGGTCAAAAGTTATAAGAATCCTATGGTAGGTATTGCAAACTTTAGAAACACATATAACTTTCATTTCTCAACAAACGACATCACCTATTGTTCCCACAATTTGACATGTCAAAAGAGATGGAGATTAATCTTTCAAAGATCACACTTCGTCCATACATCAGTCACATCGTCCATGATTTGTCATTTAGCAATTTCTTTGGTATAACTTATAAGTTGATTTATTTTATTTTTTTTAAGTCTTAGTTACATTTTAATTTATATGAAGAATATGATTTGAAATCTATGACATGGTGTCTTTGTAATTTGAACACATATGGCCGGTAACTCCAAAATAAGAATTTTAGGAGTTGACTTAACTGCAACCTATTTTTTTCTTGTTGCTCGTATACATGGCTCAGATATTGAAATCTATGACATGGTGTCTTTCAATTACGGTTGTGGTTTTTTCAATTACCACAAGTTACTATTTCAACTATTAGCCAATGATCTCTTTCTCAAATGACTCCTTTTGTTCTAAGTGCAAGTTAGAGAGTGAGGTCATGAGTTTAAGACCCACTATATGCGTACATAATTGACCAATAAAAATAAGAATTCTCATATAAGGAAATCAAAAGTGGATGTGGTTAGTTGAATGAGTTAGGAAAATCATGTGTAACATGAAATAGATTTGTTTCTATCTATTACTTATCAAAAAAAAATAAAAAATAATAAAAAATAATTGTTTCTATTTCTGTGTATAACAAGAGAAAATTTTGTTTTCTTCTTGATATTCATACAAAAAAAAAAAAAAAAAAAAAAAAGTAACGCTCATTCTTCTTGATATTCATAATTCATTATGTATCTCTCGTTATGCTCGGAAACTTGAAAAAGAACTTGAATAATATTGCTACTGGGAGAAATTTGGTTTAATATATACCTGCTTGATCTTGATCATCATACTGTGATGTCAACTTGCTTTTCTTCTTAAATTTCAATCTTTCAACTTAGAGCAAGTGATTCACGTTGTCCAATGGTTTGTAATTTATGTCTCTAAAATTGCCAAAACTTGTTCATTTCTAAATTTTTTTTTTTTTTTTTTTTTGATGGGTGGATTTGTAAGTTGCTTATTTTTTTCTTGTTGCTTGTATGCATGGCTCAGAATGTTGGAGTTGACTTATCTTTTCTTGCCTATTATGTGACAAATTATAAGACTATCTATATGTATTATTTAAATAATACAAGGAAAATATATACCTATCCCAAGGAAAAGTGTCCCATTTAGAAAGGGAGGGGTGGCAAAAAGAAATTGTCACCAAGATTTCCAACATGCATGTGATTAAATAAACAAGTGAGATAAACTGGATTAGGCGGTGAAGGATTAGACAATTGATAAAGACAAGGACCAACTCTGAGATAGAGAGATTTTCCGCGATCTCATCTCATTAATATTTAATACTTCAAATTAATAAAATATAGTTTAATTATTAAAAAAATATAATTTAATCCTACAAATTAACAAATATATAATTTAATACTTCAAATTACTAAAATTAAATTTAATACTACAATTGTCAATTAAATATAATTTACTAATGAATAACAATATAATTAATACCCAACAATTATGTAAATATATTTTAATACTACAAATTAATTGAGTATACTTTAATAATTAATAAGATTGAATACAATACTTCAAATACCTCTGAATTATTTAAAAACAAAGTTTTGAATGGGTTTATATCTATAATTAATTATATATTTGAATTTATTTTCTCGTGCGCAACCTTTACCATTCTAATGTAAAGAATTATTGTAGTTCTTTGTTTTTATGAATCATATTGTTTGAGTTTTATGTTTTGGTTTATTATAATTTACTTCCTTTGCAGTTTTGTGTTTTGGTTTATTATTATTTACTATTTTTGTAATTTTCAGTTACGCTTTGTGATTACTTAAGTAAAGCTATTACTAATCAAAATGTCATTACTCTATAAATAAGCTTGTTCATGAAGACTAGGAATCATCTTACATAGGAATACAAAAACTTTAAGGAGGGACATAGATTACTATATATACTATGTAGACACACATATAATGTGTCTACATTACTGCTGTGGTGGGTTGTTGTTTTGGAGCAAGCGGGTGGCTTGCATGGAGAGAAAAGGTGGAGTATTTTCTATTAGGAGTGTTGTTTGTTTTATGACTTACATTTTTGAAACTCGATGTGCAATGGTAAAATTGTAGTGTAGGTGCGCCTCATAATTCGGCACATATCAATGGATAAGAGTTGGATGGACGCTAAAAAGGGTTCTGAAGAATAACTCCATGGGCTTGACTCATTTGTGGAGTTTGCTGCTCGCACGGCATGTCAAGGGAAGATCTCATGTCCTTGTAGGAACTGTAGGCATAGATATATGTTTGATGTAGAGGTCGTGCGTGATCACCTATACTCATTTGGGATGGTGAAGAATTATAGAACTTGGATGTTTAATGGGGAATTTGAGTCTACACCGACCACTACTGAAGGTGGAAGTAGTCGTGTGCATGAGACTTTGGATGAATATGGCGATTTCCATAGGATGTTGCATGACTTACACCCCATGCATGATATGGCACCGAATTCAATGGACGAAGGTCCTAGTGTGCAACAAGGTCCAAATGGTCCTTCTATGCAACAACCGGTTGAAGGTCCCAATGATGATGCAAAAAAGTTTTACGACCGAATACAAGATGTGGAGAAACCTTTATACGAAGGGTGTACAAAATTTAGCATATTCTCAGCCATAGTGGTTTTGTACCACTTGAAGACTCTTTGTGGTTGGACTAACAAATCATTCACTTTGTTGCTTCAAGTCTTGCAAGATATGTTTCCTTTGGATGCTAAGTTGCCAAAAGATTGTTACGAGGCTAAGAAGATAATTACGGATTTGGGTTTGAGTTATAAGAAGATTCATGCTTGTCCTAATGACTGCATGCTTTATTGGAAGGAAAAGAGTAACCTTGATGCTTGCCCACATTGTGAGGTATCAAGATGGAAACCACCCGAGCTTGTAGCTGATAAGACACAGGCTTCATCAAGCAAAAGCAAGAAGAAAGCTGCAAAGGTCCTACATTGGTTCCCTTTAAAGCCAAGATTGTAATGACTCTTTCTATCATCCGAACTAGCCACTAATATGAAATGGCATGGTACTGGTCGAACAAATGACGGGGTAATGAGGCATCCCGCTGATTCTGAAGCTTGGAAAGAATTTGATGATAAGTATGTAGAGTTTGCATCTGACCCCCGCAATGTTAGACTTAGGTTAACAGCGGATGGGTTCAACCCATATGGAAACATGAGTACCACGCATAGTACATGGCCGGTTGTGTTGGTTCCATACAACCTCCCTCCTTGGATGTGCATGAAAAGGTCTTCCTTGATTTTGTCACTTGTAATTCCTGGTCCAACCTCACCTAGGATTGCTATAGATGTATACCTACAGCCCTTGGTAGAAGAATTAAGAGAGCTATGGGATGTTGGAGTTGAATCATATGACGCATCTTCTAATACCAGATTCCAATTGTGTGCAGCACTGATATGGACCATAAATGATTTTCCTGCATATGCTGACGTTTTCGGTTGGAGTACGAAGGGTTTGCTTGCATGTCCATGTTGCATGGATGATACTGAGTCCTGTTACCTGAAAGTTTGTTACATGGGACATACGCGATGGTTGGATAACGATCATGAGTTCTGTGAAGATGATATAAATTTTGATGGGACTAAGGAGTTTAGAGTAGCTCTAGTGACACCATCGAGCTCAGAAATCATGCAGCAAACAAAGAAGTTAGTTGGACGTTGTCTTGGGAAGAAGCATCAGGCTCTTTATAACAAAAGAAAGAGGGGGGAGGAGGATGCGTGTGTCTAGAAAAAGAGAAGCATTTTGCTCACCTTGCCTTATTAGGCTGATCAGAAGTTGCGTCACAATATCGATGTGATGCATACGGAGAAGAATGTAATTGATAATATAATGGCGACGTTGCTAGACTTGGATGGCAAGACAAAGGACACATATAAGGCACGCCTTGACTTAAAGGCCATGGGTATACGGAGTGAACTTCATCTAGACCATAAAGGGGTTGATACGGTTGAGATGCCAGCAGCTTGTTATAATATGTCTACAAGTGAGAAAGACAGGTTCCTACAAGTTTTGAAGGATGTAAGAGTGTCCGATGGGTATGCTTCGAATATCTCTCATCGTGTCCATCTCAAAGAACGCAAGATTTCTTGTTTAAAGAGCCATGATAACCACATCTTGATGCAGCAACTCCTTCCAATAGCTTTGCGTGGATCTTTGCCGTCACAAGTAACAAGGCCTTTGATCAAGTTATCAAGTTATTTTCGTGAAATTTGTTCCAAAACACTGACAGTGCCGGATCTTGAAAACCTCGAGAAAGGTATCACAGTTACGTTGTGTGAATTGGAGAAGATATTTCCTCCATCATTTTTCACGATTATGGTACATGTAGTCATGCATTTGGCAAGGGAAGCGAAGCTTGGTGGACCAGTTCATTATCGTTGGATGTAGCCTATTGAGAGGTAATCCTAATATTTGGCTTATGATTGATTTGGTATTTTAATGCATGGTACGTTGTTCAATTGGGGAGTTCGGTATTGTGCCTAGGTACCTATCCCGACTTAAGTTTTACGTGTGACATAAAGCTGCTCCAGAAGGATCTATAGCTCAGGGGTACATAGTTGAAGAGTGCTTAACATTCTGTTCAAGGTACATGCATGGCATTGAAACAATTTTCACACGACCTATCAGGACGGTGGAAAATTCTACCAGTGCGGTGTCTTACTTCACACCAAGTCAAAGAAAATTAATTCAAGCTCATCGTTACATTCTTTTCAACTATGCCGACGTTGGACATTTTCGCAAGTAAGTTATAGCTGATTCAATTACTTTACGATTGTAGTCCATTACTGGAAATACTGTTTTACTAGGACTAACACAAATGCATGCACAGTATGCACAAACAAGTGATCGAGGATGAATTAAGAAATGCTCGCCGTCGTATAACCGATGGTGTCATTCATAAGCATCACATGGAGAAGTTTTGTGGCTGGTTTAGAGATCTTGTAAGTATGAATGCTAGTGACTTTTTTCATGACTGTATATGGGAAGTAATCTAACTTACTTATAATATGTACATATAAACGTGTTAGGTTATGTCCATGAGTGATGCTGACAGGCAGAAACTTAGCATTACTCTTAGTACAAGTGGTGCATGTCCTTATTCTAAAGCCAAGTGGATGAAGCACTATGTCACCAATGATTTAAAATTTCGAACTAAAGATTCGGAGAAGAATAAGAAAACTCAAAACAGTGGAGTAAGTGTCGTGACTGACGGTGGCATTACTTACTATGGTATTGTAACGGATATTATTGAGTTGAATTATTCGGATAAAATAAGACATGTGCTATTCAAATGTAAATGGGTCGACGTTCATAATAGCCAGGGGTACAAGATTGATGAGTTAAGGTTTCCACTTATGAATTTTACCCGCTTGATACATATGGGGGATGAATAGATGGATGAGCCATATGTATTGGCATCTGAAGCTTCACAAGTTTTTATGTAAAGGACAAGAGGGACAAGGACTGGTTTGTAGTTGTTAAAACTAAAGCAAGGGATGTGTTTGACGCAGGCAGTGGTCCCTTGTGTGAGGATGATAATGGTGATACTTATTACGAAAATGTTCCTTACAATATCATCGGTGACAATGCGGCTTCTGACAACATTGGTTTGGCTCGACCTGATGTCCAACGAACCATAATTGATGCAATGGTCATTGAGGAGAACGAGAAGCAAGATGGGAACTTCATAGATGATAATGACTTTATTGATGACGAAGTCAGCGATGAGGGGTATAGCGACGATGAGTACAACGACAATTAGTAGTGTAATGTAGTAAGACCATCTTTTGAACTAATACGTTTCTATTATAACACTTTAGATTAGAATATGCATTTTCATTGTCACGTATACTGTTTTTGGACTTAAGTAAATGGAAACGCTATATAGACATGTTTGGCTTGGTAGTGTGCTTGTGAAGTGCTGCATGTTTAAAGGATTTGTTAGAGATTATATACATACATACGTGTATATATATATATATATAGACATATGTATATGTAACATTATTCTTTGTATAACTAACAAGCTTACATTGTTTAGGTACTGCACAGAAGAATGGGGAGGAAGCGGCGACTTGAGTTCGTTGAGCCTAGTGAGAGCTCCTCACATGTGGGGTCGAATGAAGTACCATCACGCGAACAAGCTCCTCCAGCTGATGATGATAGACGACATTCCCAGGGGATTGATGACGAGACACAAGCACCAGGTTGGTGTATTTCTAAATTTATACTCAATAGCATGATTATGAAATTCCATTCCTATATTTTTTTTTTCATATTTTTTTGTAAATAATTATTTATATATCTGTTGTAAATCTGTTTTGTTTTTAATAAATAAAATCCAATTTAAGTAATTTGTAAGATGATCAGAAGTTTATAGGTTCACTATTAATGTGTTAATAAATATGTTCCTATGAAAATTATTATAAATTATAAATTATATATAATACATATGTAAAATGTCAATTTGTTCTTTTTGTTACATTTTTGTACATGTGCTCCATATTTGTTCTAGGGACTTACCATAATATTCTCTGACCTGACAGTTTTCAAATTGAAAGTTGCATTATCATATTGTGCCATACAGAATGACATACATTAGCTAGGCTGTCTTCTGCCAAAAACTTGTAGATCCAAATGGCAGTGAATGAGTGAATTGAAGTTAAGGAAGTAATTCTTACAACTGTTGGTTTTTGTAAGACTTTAAAGTTTCCATTTTTTCTGTACATTTTGTTTGCCAAAGGGATCTTTGGAATTTTTTTAATTTAATTTTTTTCTTGTTCAACAATTACTTCCTTTGACTGTACCACTTGGTCATGATTATTTCCTAAACTATTTAAATGGCAAAAACATTCTCACTACAAATTATTTTCAAGTTTAGATTTGGATTCTTTTACATGCTTTAGAGGCTTTGAAGGAAATAATAAAGGCTATTACTTTTAGCATTCAAAGTAGATGATAAAAGGAAAATCTCAATATAAATTGGTACAATTGGCATAAGTAACATTCCCTTTGTGTATGAACCTCATAATCTATATTGGTACAATTGTACAAATATATTCATATTCCACAAGCAATTATAGTCCCAATTATTATTTTGGCCTATTATTTCTCAGAATCAAGTCCACATGTGATCTTAAGTTCAACCAATGACAGAAAAACATTTTTGTCCTTTGACTTTTTATGCCACATAATTTATTACCTGTTAGCTTCTTCATTAGGGGTGTTTGTTAGTATCTCATTGTTTTAAAGTTTAAATTCACACTCTTTGGCGATTCCAATGTTATTAATATTTTCATTAAATATTCTTATACCCCCTGAAACCAAACGTTTATTGACTTATATGTTTTTTGGAATATCCAAGTATCCAAATGGCTAGTTTCTTTTCAATTTCATTCTTTTGTGTTTCATTGTAATTTGATGTAATTTGGTGTTTTAATAGATACTCAGGACGTACCCGCTGCTGGAGCGATCGTTGTGCCCAATAAACGTGGGCCTAATTGATTTGATGATATATGGAATATGCCACCGGGAAAAAAATTATTCTTGAAAATAAATAAAGCGGGACAGCCGGTCGGGAAGAATGCTGGGTCTTTTTCTAGGTGGCTAGGAACAGTGGCAAGAAAGCCTGATATGTGCCCAATCAATTACCGCTCATGGCCTAAAATGCCACTACAATACAAGAATCGATGTTGGGAAGCCATTCAGGTATGAGGCAAAAAGCAATGGTAAAAGAAATGACCATGAATTTCCGTTAAACATACATCAATTGCTTGAATAGTCATGATTTTCTTCTTCTTTTTTTCTTTTCTCTGTTGGTTCAAAATAAAATTCAATCTTTCTAAATAAAATTATATAAAGTTATGCAAACTACAAGAATAGGTTCTATCTCTCTTTCAAATTCTTTAATTTTTGGGTTTTTTCTCTCTGGGTTGGTGATGGAGGAAAAGGGAGAGAAATGACAGAGGCTAGAAAGGATTTTCTCTCTGCCTGTTGTTGTGAGATCAGGAAATAGAATTTTGTATTTGAGAGTGGGTATTAGTAGTAATAAATCTAGAGACTTTTGTATTTGAGGGTATAGCATTGAGGGCTTCAGAGTGAGTGTGCTGGCAGAGATTGTTAGAGGGGAATGCTCTAGCATGTCATCAAATGGCAATAATTTTTCAAAAATTTTTTTTTTTGATAAATCTGAGTTGATCGATTGGTGAGAAAGTGGAGGAATGTGACATAAAATTTTGCTTAGTTTTTTTGTTTTTAAAAATTTTTATTTTGGTGTGAAATTTTAGGGGATAAGATCCATTCCCATTAAATCCTCTAATTTTATTTAATTTTTATTTAAATGTAAGAATTATGGCACTTAAAAATCAAATAAATCTCAATATGTCTCACATTGAGTTAAAATCAAAGAGAATTGAAGGATTCTCCATTTGATCCTTCCAGCTTCTCCATTTCCCTTCTCTCGAAACATATTTATTGTAACTATGCTTTATGAGATAAATATTAATGTTAATTTGCTACTTGTTCTGATAATGAAATCCAATCATTTTTGTAGCTTAACAAGTAAGTGGATTTTATTTCTTTCATTCCTTGGTCATTTGACTCTGTTTGTTATTTAAATTTTATTTCATTCCTTTTTTTTTTCTAATACGTAAACAAATGGTTTAAAAAATAGCATGTATTATTTGTAGTATATGAAATCACTCGAAAAAGATAAGAAAAAAAAAGTGTGTAGGATTCTCAATTGAATGGTTCCAAGATATGAATGCAACTTGCATTATGATGCTAATGATATCAATATCAATATCAATAACTATATATATATATATATATATATCTTAGTGAATTTTTGTCGAAAAAAAAATGATTGTACATTGTGCAAGCAAAGCTAATTAATTGGTTGATTAGTAACTATTAACTAACAGCCTCCTAACTAACTTTGCTCCAACAAAGTCGTCAATTTTGGTAATTGTTACAAAAGACCCTAGGAACTAACTAGTGGTAGGGAATGGTTGTTGCACCCGGTTTTTGTTTGATGTTTGGTGTGGATGAGTCCCCCTAATTGTTATAAAAGTTACTGAAAATTTAATTACAAAAAGTACTACCGCAGATGGTCTTGCGTCACTTCCATAATTAACTGTGAATGTGCTTATTTGATGCTAGTTTCAATTTTTTTTCTGCTTCTTCTTAGTTTTAGATAAATTTATATGATGGAAGGTTATTAAACTTTACAAATGGTAGGCACGAAGGGTAATTCCTACAAACCGCATCCCACTTGCCGAGCACAAGAAATGGACACTCTCACGGATTGGGAAGTTGTGGAGGACCCACAAATCAGGGTTGAAGAAGCAGTACTACAAAACGAACACAACTAAGGAAGATTTACTTCAGCTATCAGTGCCGGAGGTTGATGACACTCAATTTCATGGCTTGGTGGAAAACTAGTTCACTTGCGATTTTAAGGTAGTAATAGTTACAAATGTATAGACGTTTTGCTTTTATAGGTTCCATGCTTAGGGGTATTATATATTACCTTGTTATTGTAATTGGTAGTGAATTTCTTGAAATGTGTGTAGGACCTGTCGAGAGATAACAAAGCACGGCGTAGGAAGCAAACTGAGATGCATACATTAGGATCTAGAAGCCTGGCCCAGACGGCAGATAGTGTTGTAAGAACAATATTATATATATTAATAACATGCTTAAAATAACAAAGCTTATATTATTTTGCGTTCTAAAGTAGGAATAAATGTGATTCGACGCCATCGAATTGACACCCTCGCTTTAATATGCTGAATGTACTGACCATGTTGTAGGCAGAAAAGAAAGGCAGGCAACTAGAGAGAGGTGAGATGTATGAAGTGGCGACGTATTCTCACCGCGATGGTACTGCTGTGAATGCCACTGCGTAAGCGAACATTGTAAGTTTGTAACAAATTATATTAGTAATTTGAATGTATTGTATTTTGAGTTGGAAAAAAGTTCTTTGATTAACGTCACATGGTAGGGACTTTAATTAAAAGGGAGACTGTTTCTCATTGCCAAACTTTGTCCTTGATTAGGTTGTTGGCATTATAAGATTAGATTGGATTAGGGTCGTCCAATGTTAGGAAACTACAAGTTTATAACATTATTATTTTTGTTTATTAAAAGGTCCTTAGATATTGAGGATTTTACTCAGATGCTCTTCATTTCATTTATAAGTGTAGTTTACATTTTTTTTTTTTTAATAAAAAGACAAGCAAGGGTAACTTTACATCTT
This sequence comes from Lithocarpus polystachyus, assembly GCA_033629205.1. Taxonomy (NCBI): domain Eukaryota; kingdom Viridiplantae; phylum Streptophyta; class Magnoliopsida; order Fagales; family Fagaceae; genus Lithocarpus; species Lithocarpus polystachyus. The sequence continues at coordinate 5,728,105 of CM066163.1, read as the reverse complement.
CAGTGCCAGTATTTGCAAGTGTCTTATGGTTTTAAAGGCCTTGATATTGGTTTCTTGGTTTTAAAATAGTTTTTAAGTTGTTTTTAACTTTACAAGTTATTGTTGATTTTGTAAGAAGGGGCAGGTTTATAATTTTCTACAACTACTGCTAGTAAGGGTGTATTGGTAGTTGAGTAAAGTATAAAATTTTCTAAGAGATTCTAATTTCATGTCTTTAAATATTTGAGTAAAGTTAGTCTTTATTTGGATTTTATTAGGTCTTTGGTTCACTACTTTAGTTTATGAGTTATAATGCTACTTGTATAAGAAAGAGTCATCAGTCAATACACTCAAATAACTCAATATACAAAACCTAAAATTGTCCTCACCATGACTAACCCCAAGGTCATAACTTTTCCTATCCTAAAGTCCACCAAAAACATAGGTAGGCAGATCTTTAAACTTTTCCTATGTTTTCCATTTATATGTTTTTTGAAATTCCATAGAGCATGCTAAAGGCTGCAGTCATCACCATTGTTATAATATCTTGAGTGTATGGAGAAGAATATTCTCTGGGGATGATAGGCTGCTTCTTAAAGGTATGGTGGCTTTAGTGGTATGAATTAAGTTCTTTTGGCCATTCACTAACAAAATTTTCCAACTAGACGGAAGGAGGCCAACAAATAAAAAAAATCACTTGAAATTTAATAGATATGTCCCTACTGGTAAGTATTGTACATGAGCTTCCCATAACAAAGATGAAAGAACATCTTTTCTTTAAAATCAGACTTGTTTGAATTTCCCCTTCTCTTGGGTTGGGTTTATACAACTGTTTCTTAAATGTGTTTGTATATGATCTAGGAAACTTTTAGGTTCAAAACATTGTAGTTCTTCACATGTTGGTTCTTAATTTCTGATATGCTTAGATATTTGATGGAAACTCTTAAGGAAACTCTTAGATATAGTAACCCAACTTTTTTTTTCTTTTATAATAACTCCAACCCAACTTATATATATATATATATATATATAAAAGCATATTACTCATGTTGGCATGTGTATTATTGCCCTTGTTGCTAATATGTTGTTTTGTTTATTTGTGATTACTAGACAAAGATGAAAGAACTTATGACAGAGGGGTCACAGTTGCAGGGAAATGACATTGAGGCTGGCATACTTTGGCAGCCCAATGATGCATTTGGATAGATCATCGGTGCAAAGAGAGGTGGCCGTGTCAGAGGGCTAGGCTTTGGTCCAACCTTCTCTAGCAATCGTGTAAGGTCAATGGATGACAATACGCCACCTCCAACATCTACTGCAACCGACCAAAGGGTTATAGAGTTGTCAGCTCAAGTAGAAGCAATGAAGGAGAAATACACTCGTTATGATGCCCTTAAAGCTCAAGTTCAGTTAATGCAGAGGATGTTGACCCGACTATGCCCATCGTTTCCTAGTATGTCTATGGTAAGCAGTTTGAATACAAAGTATGTGCATTTTTGTTCATGTTTGTATGGTGATTGGTGAGTTGTCATGAAGTTTCTTTGATGCAAAATAATCAGATGAAATTTTGTTTGGAAATGGTTTATGGATAATTTATGAAGTTAATGGGATAGGCATTTAAAAAGCGTTGGTATAGGTCTTTTAAATTAACTTAATTCATGACCTATACCAGCGCTTTAGAAAGCGCTGGCATAGGCAGCACCTATTCCAGCATTTAAAAAGCGCTGGTATAGGTATTTGTTAGGTTCTAAGAATTAGGAACTAATGTATTAGAACTTCAATTTGTAATGTTGGCAAACCATGATCAAAACATTCTTTAAGTTGTGTGTTAGACTTGCTCAAAGTATGGCTTTTTATGTAAAGTTGGAATCGAGTTTTATGCAGAATTACTGTGCACTTTCTGCCTGACTCGATCGATCGAAAATTAGACTCGATCGATCGAAAGTCGTGCAGATTGTTTTTCTGCAGAATTTTTTCCAACTCAGCCCTAGCCCATTTAATGTATAGGGTTTTATGTTTGCCCTAAGTATATAAGGGAAAACCCTAGCCACGTTTTTAGAGTTCTGTTTTGCTGTGTTTGTAAATCTATTTGTTAGATCTAGAGGTGTTTACCTTCACATACACTTAGGGTTTCCAAACTCAAGATTCATGTCAAGAGCTTGGTAAATCATATAGTTGCAGAATCAAAGAGTTTCAAAGATATACAAGTAGGTGCGCTTGTGATTTGCTGAAGAATTCAAAGAAAGAAGGAGTCCGTGGATCTCGGAGCTATCATGGGGTCGTGGTAGTAAGTTTCCTACACTAGGTAGCAATAGGATGTTAGTGGTCTAAGTCTTATTGTGTAAACTTCAATTCTTTCATAGTGAATTCGATTTACCTTGAGGATAGCTAGGCTAAATCCTCCCCTGATTTTTTACCGGTTTAGTTTTCCTAGGTCATCAGATCTTTGTGTTCTTTATTTTCCGCTGCTTTATTATTTTTGATTAATTGTGTTAACCTAGATCTGTTTAAATTACCTAAGTTAATCACTTGGCTAATTCTCTAGGTTAATCTGTTTAGGTTTAAGGGGTCTAAACGAACTTACAAGTGGTATCAGAGCGGGTAGCTTTTGTTTTTGATCCTTTGATCTTTGAGCTGATCCTTGACCCCTGTTGTCATGGAACACGGACACTCTCTTGTTGTTCCACCTCACTTTGATGGAAATAATTATGCTTATTGGAAAGTAAGGATGAAAGCATTCCTGAAATCCATTGATAAGAGAGTTTGGTACTCCATTGAGTACGGATGGGAGAAGCCCACTACTCCTGTGAGTGAGTGGCAAACTTCTCAAAAGGAGGCAGCTGCTTTCAATAGCAAAGCTATGAATGCTATTTTCAATGCTGTCTCCATAGAGGAATTTAAGAGAATCTTTAATGTTGAGGTTGCTCATACTGCTTGGAAAATCCTCCAGACTGTGCATGAAGGCACAAAGGCAGTTAAAATAAATAAATTGCAGCAATTAACTACTAGATTTGAAAGCATTAGAATGAATGATGATGAATCTTTTGATGAGTTCTATACTAAACTAAATGACATTGTTAATTCTGCATATAATCTGGGTGAAATCTATGATCAACCTAAAATTGTTAGGAAGATTCTTAGATCTTTAACTGAGGATTTTAAACTCAAAGTGACTACCATCACTAAAAGCAAGGATGTGGACTCCATCCCTGTTGATGAACTTGTAGGATCTCTTCAGTCCTATGAGTTGGATCTACCCAAGATAAACAAATCCAAATCAATGGCTCTTAAGTCTGTTGATGATGTTGAGGATGGTGGATTTGATGATGAACTCTCTGCTACAGAGATTGCCTATCTTGCCAAGAACTTTAGAAACTTTCTTAGGAACAATAACAGAAGGGCAAGAGGCAAGAACACTGCTGAACCTAGAAATATTAGGAGGAATGACCCCACTCAGGTTAATAACACTGAAAAACCTAAAGAGAAAGTAGGTCAACCTTCTAACAATTCTTTGGGACAACAATGTTATGGATGTCAAGGGTATGGTCATTTGAAATCTGAATGTCCCACATACTTGAAGTCTAAGGGTAAGGCTATAGCTGTAACTCTTAGTGATGATGAAGTTTCTGACAATGAATCCACTAGTGATAAGGATGGAAACTTCATTACTTTCACTGCTACTACTGTAGTTAATGAAAGCATGTCTGTTGAAGAGAACCCTTCTGATGGGGAACTCTCTGAAGATGCAGATTTACAAGAAGCCTATAACAAACTTTGCAAAGTTGCTGCAAAGAATGCCATGAATGTTGATTTAGGCTTAAAGAAAATTGCATCTCTTGAACTTGATAAGAAGAATTTACTTGTGAAATTGTTTGATGCAAACGAGCTTTTGAATAATGTGAAAACTGAGAACATGTTGTTACTTGATAAAGTTAAATGTTTGGAACTTGAATTATCTGTTGCTAGAGACCAAACTAATAGGTCTGCAAGCTCCAAACTTGATCACATGTTGAGTGTTCAAAAGTCTCCTTTTGACAAAACTGGTTTAGGTTTTGTGGAAAGTATTTCTGTGCTTGAACCTTCTTCCATAAACTTTGTTCCCTCTTCTAAACCTCCTAAGAGTGAGATTGTCAAACCCTTGATGAGTGAACCTGTTAAATCTGTAGATGTTGCTCCACCTAAAAAGATTAGGGTTGATCCTCAAGCTTCTCATTCTAGAGCTTTTACTTCTTCTAAGGGCAAGTTGCATGATAAGCCTGCATAGGTTTGTCATTTTTGTGGAAAGTCTGGACACATTCATCCAAATTGTTTTAAGTTGCAAGCTGCAAAACAAGCAAATAAACTTAAAGTACTTGTGCCCCAAGCATATGATCCTATGGTACTTATTGGTGAATTGGTAAAGGCGTTAAACCTTTATTTCAATTCTGGAGTTGCTCAGAATTCTAATGTGAATCATAACTCCAATGCAAGAGTTGCATCTAAAAAGTTTTGGATGCAAAAGGCTCAACTTAATTGAGTCTGTCTGACATGGTCCTTGTGCTTCATTGCTCTATCTTTTGTGACCTTTGTTTCTAGGATTTGCATTGCATAACATTCATGCATTTCATTCTACGATGTTTTTTTTTTATATAAATAAAAAAAATTTGCAAATTGTGTTTTTGCTATTTTTTCCTTGAATTTGAAGACAAGGTTGGTCAATCAATTTTTGCATAATATGTTTATGTACCTTGTTTAGCTTTGATGCACTTATTTCTATTGCGCTTTACTAGCTAAAGTTTTGTTGTGCATGTTGTGTGGGAAGATGCTATATTTGTTGATCACATGATCTTGATCTTGAAGTCTTATGACTTTGATTATCGGACTTGGTCTTATTGAGAAAGACATAAATAACCATCTCACCACTGTTTACTAGCCAATCATGAACACCTTAGTGCATATCGTAAGATTTTGTGTTCGAGAAAGTGTAGCACATGCACAAAAAGAACATAAGGTGTAGCCTCCATTAAAATTGGTGTGTACATTATTGGGCTATAATAATTTCACAATTCATAAAATTGGTGTGTACATTATCCCGGCTTTTATTAAGTTTCTAATCAATTAAATTGAATATTAATTTTGAGGCAAATCAAGAAACTTACATGATTGCAAGTTTTTATTCTAGGAGATGTGAGAGTTATATGATGTAACTCTTTAAGTAATAGTCTCTTTCAAATTCATGTGATGGATTTTGTAGAAATTGTGATTGATTACTATGTGCATATCACCTCACATGTTTCTCATGCTTATGCTAGTTGCACACACTACACAAATTATTCTTTGCTAAACTGTGTACATGTTATTGTGTGTGTTTTTGGTCTAATCAACCGAGTTTGAATATTTCTGGAAATTGATGCAAAAAACATATTTTCTTGTTTGATTAGTTGAGGGATATTATGAGAAAATCTTACTTTGAGAGATCTGGGTTAAAATCATGGGTTTTTGGAAAACATTTCATCTCATACTCATGCATTCTTTTCATAAAATATAATGCTTTGAGGAGTTTTTGAGCAAATGGGTTTCAATTTTCAAAAATTCAATTTTTTCAGATTTTCGATCAATCGAGTCTGTTTTTCGATCGATCTAAATTGTTTTTAAAATCTCAGTAAAGTCTCTGTGTGTTTCGATCGGTTCTTGATTGATATTGGATCAATCGAAGGATTTTCGACCGATCGAATCTGTTTTTCAATCGATCGAAAATCGGGCTAAGTGTTTTTAAAAAGGAACTTTTCTCACGTGGTTCTTCACCTTTTCAAAACTTTTCAAACTCTTTTGTCTCCTCACCAACCGGTCAAAGCAATTTTTGGTGTGTTTGTCGTTTTCCTCCGATCTTTTTGCACAAATCCTCTCTCCCAAGGCCAGTAAGACATCTTTGCCCCTCCTTTTGTTTTTATTTTCAAGTTTCATGCATTTTTTCATGCTTTGTTGGGTTATTTTCGCCATTTCTGTTTTTGGCATTTTTGGGTTTGATTTTGGCTCTTTCTTTTTCAAATGAATCATGGGTCTTTGTGGGGACACTATATATAAGCACTACATGTGTTTTAATTTGATTATTTTGGTGTTTTGTGGAAAATTTGAAATTCTAGGGCTTGAAATTGGGGATTTTGGGGTTTTTGTTCAAATTGATATAAATTGATGAAATTGACTTGTTGGATTGATTAATTTGATCATTATATTGAGTTATATGACTGTTGTGTTGATCAATTTATCAATTAATTGTGTTTTGAAAAATTGGGTTTTTCAAAATTGGGAATTTTTAATTTAAAACTCATGCTCAAGTCAATTTTGTTAATTTAGATTGTATTTGAACTTGTCACTGCATTAGTTCATGCATCATTTGCATATTTTGTTCATGCATCATATAGATTGTTTTTTTTTTCTATATTTTTTGCTGTACTAACTTGCAGTCTGCCCTTGGTTTTTGTTTTTACTCTTTTCTTTCTGTGTCTCTTTTTTCTTTCCTTAGCACCATGCCTAGGAAAACTAGAGCCCATAGGACTTCTGACCCTTCACCTTCCTTCGATAGTGATCGGTTCCCTAGTGAGAAGAACCAAGAGTCCTATGAGACCCTTAACCGTAGGCGTCATATCTGGACTGAGCGTAGGGTACTTCTAGATGAGGTTGATCCTGAGGTGAGACGTAACTTTGAGCGTCGGGGTTGGTTATCTTTGCTCGATTTTGAGCATCCTCCTCCTACCACCTTGATTAGAGAGTTCTATTCGAACCTCTCTATCCACATCTATGATACCAACACCTTAGTTAAGGTTTGGTTACGAGGTGTAGAGTATCGCATTACCCCTTCGGTGGTGTCTGATGCTCTTAGGGTGCCGATTATTGATCATCCCGTCTTTCCTTATGAGGAGTCTCCACCTCTTGATGACGTGATGTCATACATCACTGGATCTTCTATCCAGTGGGGATCTGATCCTCGGATCACGTCTGCTGAGCTCTCTGAGCTTCATTACCTTTTCTTTAGGATTGCTTGTCATTCCTTGTGGCCTATTTCTCATCTTCATACTATTCCGATTGAGAGGTGTGTCTTTTTGTATGCCCTTGTTACTGATGCTCCTATCAGTTTTCCTCATTTGTTCTTTTGTTCTTTGAATGAGGTACATCGGTCTAGTTCTACAGCTCATGCTTTATTCTTTCCTGTTTTTATTCATAGGATTCTCTTGTATCTCGGTTTAGGTGATTTTCTTGCTTCTGAGCCTGTACATGTCATTGCTCCCATAGGTGCTACCTTTTTGAGGCAAAGGGCTGCTCAACTTCGAGCTAGCTCTAAGCGTCCTAGGGTAGAACCTTCCGGTGTCACTCCACCTCCTTCTTCTTCTACAGATGCTCCTGCAGCTGAGACGTCTGTTGATCCTACTGCTGCTGCTGCTGCTGATGTTCCTCCACCTTTTGATGATGTTTCTGACCTTCGTCGGACTCTAGATACTGTCGTGACCGTTCAGGCGGCTCATGGTCAGCTTCTGGTGGACATCCTTGATGAGCTTCGTGCTTTGCGAGCAGATTTGGCGAGTTCTCGTCATTCTCCGCCACCTCCTTTTGATGATGAGTGAGTGCCCTTTGGCAATTCGTCACAAAAAGGGGGAGTGCATTCTATTGAGGAGTTCATATCTTGTAAAGGAGATTTTTGTTTTAGGGGGAGTTTTGTACTTTGTAGTGATACTGCGGAGCTTATGGAGTTATTAGATTGTATCTAGGCGCTTCACTTTGTATTTACATTTTTGGCTCTTGATTAGGAGATATTTTTGTTGGGATACATTGTTATGTATTATGTTTCTTATTTCACTATGCTACTTTGCTTATTGATTTATATTTATGATGTTATTCATGATATATGTCTTTATTTTGTGCCATGTGAAATCAAGAAGTTATTTTTATATTCCTTGTATTTTCCATACATACGTTTATGTGTTTGTTAAGTGTTACAGGAATATACAGGTTGATTCAGACGTGCTGCTGTCTACTTTGCAACTGTTAGATAGTAGTTAGGTTGAATTATTTAGTGGCTGTTTCATTTTGTAATGGGTTGTTTCACTTTGTAAACTTTGAGCTTTTTGTTAAGTCTGTGTTTTGTCACGGATTGCCAAAGGGGGATTTTGTTAGGTTCTAAGAATTAGGAACTAATGTATTAGAACTTCAATTTGTAATGTTGGAAAACCATGATCAAAACATTCTTTAAGTTGTGCGTTAGACTTGCTCAAAGTATGGCTTTTTATGTAAAGTTGGAATCGAGTTTTATGCAGAATTACTGTGCACTTTCTGCCTGACTCGATCGATCGAAAATTAGACTCGATCGATCGAAAGTCGTGCAGATTGTTTTTCTGCAGAATTTTTTCCAACTCAGCCCTAGCCCATTTAATGTATAGGGTTTTATGTTTGCCCTAAGTATATAAGGGAAAACCCTAGCCACGTTTTTAGAGTTCTGTTTTGCTGTGTTTGTGAATCTATTTGTTAGATCTAGAGGTGTTTACCTTCACATACACTTAGGGTTTCCAAACTCAAGATTCATGTCAAGAGCTTGGTAAATCATACAGTTGCAGAATCAAAGATCTTCAAAGATATACAAGCAGGTGCGCTTATGATTTGCTGAAGAATTCAAAGAAAGAAGGAGTCCGTGGATCTCAGAGCTATCATGGGGTCGTGGTAGTAAGTTTCCTACACTGGGTAGCAATAGGATGTTAGTGGTCAAAGTCTTATTGTGTAAACTTCAATTCTTTCATAGTGAATTCGGTTTACCTTGAAGATAGCTAGGCTAAATCCTCCCCAGGTTTTTTACCGGTTTGGTTTTCCTGGGTCATCAGATCTTTGTGTTCTTTATTTTCCGCTGCTTTATTGTTTTTGATTAATTGTGTTAACCTAGATCTGTTTAAATTACTTAAGTTAATCACTTGGCTAATTCTCTAGGTTAATCTGTTTGAGCTTAAGGGGTCTAAACGAACTTACAGTATTGAATCAGTATCATTTAAAAGACCTATACCAACGCTTTTGAAAACGCTGGCATAGGGCGTATGCCTTTCCCAGGGCTTTTGAAAAGCGCCGGTACAGGTCCGGCGACCCTATACCCACATTCACTGAGCAGCGGTTTGAAGCACCGGGAAAAAAAACGCCGGGATAGGAATTTTTGTAGTGTACTACTACGTCAATATGAGGGAAAAATTTCTTTGTTTCAAATACATTATATATATAATACACGGATTGTTATATATATAATCTGTATGGTATGTTATATTATATATATATATATATATATTATTTATATATATATATATATGTAATATAATATATATGGGTTTGGTTTTATATTAATATATATTAGCGCTAGGATTAAAGTATTTGTTTAATGAAATTTATTCCTAATGAGAATAGGATTATGTTTTCAAGGGTTTCAAGCATTTGATGGTTTGATTCTTATTGGTTGATCGAATTGTATAGAATTGCATTTGTGGGCAGCTTTACAATTAAATATACGAGTATTTTAGATGTTAGTTTAGGGAATGCTTTACAATTATTTTTAAACTGGAATAGGTTTGGGGGTATGTTAGAAATATATGTTAAATTTTTACCTTGCCGAATCTTCTTAGTGGTTGAGGAATTTGTGGTTATTAGAGAACCTACCCTTATTGAATTGTTTAATTATTATTTAGGTTCTAGTTGACGTTGTTTCGAGCAATTGAAGTGAAGCTTGGTTTAGCCGCTAGAGGTAAGTAGACTTCAACACATGACGTCTCTCAAGACGTATATATTTATATATATATATATATATATAATTGTGGTAAAAATATATTTATATATATATACATACACATAATTGCAAAAGTGAAGTTTCAAAGACTTATACCATTGTTAGTGCTTTATACATACTCAAACTCTATTATTTATTGTATATTATTGTGAAACTGTATATGTCAAGAGTATTTCAAATGGTCAACTAGACAGTCTGCAACCTTTGCCAACACAGGGTTAAGTGTTGGTCTTCGGCCGAAGTAGTGTTAGTGTGGTGTGGTGCAGTGTTATTGTTGCTCTTCGGAGTTAGTGTTGCCTCTTTGAGGTTAGTGTTATTGTTCCCATGGGAAATCACCCACCGAGTGTTTAGCAGCTTTTGTCTGTGGTTGACTAATATTTTTCATATTGAATTACTGTTTATTTACTACTGTTCTTTTAGGTGGAAAATTGCTTATTTTCAAAATAAAATTGTTTCTACCTATTTGGTGCATATTGTCATATAAATGTGGTCATTATTTTATTAATGTTTACAGTGTTATAGACAAGTGTTTATTTTAACAGCTTTATAGAATATATTATATTACAGTTTAAACTAATTTTAATTGTATCGTGATGACTATATTTTGTCAATGATATTATCGTTTTGTTTTGGAAGACATCCTCATGTTTGTAGTCTCTTATTGAGCCTTTAGCTCACCCCTTTTTCCATCCTTTCAGATTAGAGTTATGGAGTGTCTTTTGGTGGTAGATCAGTGGAGCCTTAGATGGACGACTTCGTTTGGAGCTTGATAGTTGCAGAATTGTTTTAGTAAAAATTGTTTCAGGACAATGAGATTATTATTTTGGAACTATTTTGAGATGTTATTTGGAGATTTTACATTCAAGAATATTATTGTTGTTTTGTTTTTATGGATTCTTAAGGAAATCTGATGATATTCAAGAAGTTTATTTGAGGATTAATATTACGCTCTGTTCCATTATGTCATTGTTGATTATTTCTAAGACAGGTTATGCATCTAAATCCTTATTAAGGGTTTGGGGTGTTACAGTTATGGTATCAGAGCCGACCCGGTAACCCCGTGTGGGCTCGGAGACACTACCCCACAAAGTGGCCCTAACGAGGACGTTAGGGATTTAAGTGGGGGAGATTGTAATGCCCCAATTTGATTAATTGATTGTGTGATGTGTGTGGGTGTGTGATGAGTCCCACATCGGGTATTTACTGGGTAGATCTGGGCTTTATTAACAACTACAAGGAGCCTCAATAGTGACTAGTCCTTTTGAGGTATAGCGCAGATGTGGCTAGCGCTTTTCCTTGGGTCGTTACAGTAAGTGTTTGGGTTATCAACCTCTCAAGGATTTAGAAATGGAGAGGTAAGAGTTGAGGAAAACCACAAAGGATTATGTAGATATTTGTGGGTATAACAATCTCTCACTCTCAAGGGTTTGTGGCTAGGGTTTTCTCTTAGAAGCTCTCTTTTTCATCTGTGGGTATATATAGTGTGGGTACAGAAAGTGTGTATCAGATAATACAGTTTGGCAAGACAGAATGTTTCGTGAGTGTCTCGCGAGAAGGCCTTACCTGCGAGCTACTTGCGAAACACAGCTGTCTTCATCTGTCCTGACTCTTCGCTTTCCAGTCATGTGCAGGGCACATATATCATTTCGCAAGATGCTTAGTCGTGAGCTACCCGCGAAAACTCTTTTGTCTTCAATTGCTTGAGTCTTCACACTCTCTCTCTCTATCACACAACCCTTACAATTAAATCCCACAATAACTACAAGGTATAAAAAGATTGAATAAAATTACAATCAAATTTGGCACGAAATTAAAACCAACCAAAAATAGTTATAAATTACAACTTTACAATCTTCCCCTTTGGCTATTCCGTGACAAAACCCCAAAAACAGACTCTAGACTTAGATGTGAGTTTGGGAACAATGGCAAAACTCACTCACACCTAATCTAGAAGCTGTGAAGCACTTGCATGTATATACCTACAACCTGAAACACTTGCACACAAACAAAACTTTCATTAAACTTATGACAAGTTGAATACATGGTATGTATATAAGCAAGTAACAATGTGATTAAGTTTATAAACATAATATAGCATGTATGCATATCATGATCAACATGGAACAGTCATTAAAGAATGACAACAATGAACATTTAGCTAGTAAATGCTCATCCAGACACGCAATGCAATAAAAACCAATCACAATGATCAATTGCATGTCCAACACACAATCAATGCAAAATACACTAAGTATTTGCATCTAGGATACAAGATCCTACTAGGGTACAAGTGTGAGGTACTTAAGATAGTTTTGCAACATCTAAAAGTACAAAAAAAAAAATGCTACAAAGCAGTGAAATACACAAGTACTGAAAACTAAACTGAGATATAAGAGCAACGTACTAAAAGCTTTAAACAAAAGCAGTAACAAGAGTTATATATGCTGAAACAATTTAAACCAAAACATAAATAAAGCTAAACCGCCTGTGATGAACCAATGGATCTAAGATCTAAGCTATGCTCTCCCTCCACTGTGCAAGCTCCCCCTCAAAATTTTCTTACCCTTTTTGACCGGAACGGCCAAAGAGGCTAGAACTGGTCGGACTCTAAATCTGATCCCTGGTCCATGGATAAATCATCGATTTGTGAAGATAAAGCTGTGATCTAACCCTGAATATAGGCAAACTGATCCGCGATGTGCTGCACATGGGAGTCAAGCATGGTAAACATCTGGTCCACTCTAGCTAGGAGCTGATCAAGTCTGGTCCTCATGCTAGTGCTGAAGATGATGGCTAAGCTAAAGTCTCTGGTGCAGAAGTGAATCTATCAATCTCCTCCTCTGTATCTCCTCCCTCTTCCTCAACACTATCTCTCGATATTTGAGACACACCAGTTTTGGATCCTCGAATGTGAGTTGTGCAACGAGTCACCGTGTGTGCACCAATAGGATAGTCTCTTTGTACTACGGTGAGGCTGCTCGGAAGTTTGAGCTTTGCCTTTGCAATAAGGCCCATGAGGAGAGTGGGAAATGGCTGGATAGTTCTAGAGTTCCGCTTCTCAATGCTCTTGATCAAGAGGTGGAAAATGTGTCCACAAATATCAATCTCCTTGTGAGTAAACAGATCGTACAAGAAGATTATCCCTAGACAGGACAATATAGTCAAATTGGTGACCGAATACAAGTTGTGGATCATCACATAAGCTAGAGTTCTTATCTCCAGATTGAATGGAATTGTTTTCATGGACCTATTCTTCTTGAGAGTGCCACCAAGAATTGTTACCATTTCTTCAATAGATTCCAACTGATCATCATATTGCACGGTGATTGGCTGAGAAGGAGGAAGAACTTCAAGGAATTCTTGGATTGACTCCCTTGTAATCACAAATTCCTTGTGTCTCACCCAGCAATTTATGTGCTCTCCATCCATACTGACATTCAAGAAGAATTCTTTGATGATTTCTGAGTACACAACTCCACTCGGATTCAAAAACTTCATCCATGTCCTTTCCTTGAACACTTCAGGGATACAAGTGTTTGCAAGGGTATTTAATAGGACAACTCTTTCCATAATTATCGTGGTCTATTTGTACCAATCATTGTAAGCCATGTCTGCATCAGCTGATATGAAGTTATCTGAGTCCGTACAAGGACGCTCGGATGATTTCTTGGAAGCAGAGTGTTCTTTCCCTTTGTTACTGCCTCCTTTCATAGCTGACTTTTTGAATGGAGACATCTACACACATTAACACAAAACAGAAGGATAACAGGTGCAAAAACACAAAAGCAGAACACAAAACTTGATTAGATTCAAGTTAATTCAAAACATAAGTATAAATACTTAAAACAGAACACAACAAAGTTAAAAAAAAATGCTATCAGTGTTAAATAATGTACTCATGAGCAAAATGCAAGAAATTAGCAACTGTACATGTATGTGCATCTACTGTGTATGTGTGTGCATGAGATGATGCATGGTGTGTGCCTAGTGGATGCCTAGTGTGTGCCTAGGTGATGCATGACAAGGCATGATGATGCACACATGGGTCAAAATGTGTAAAACACACACCCAATGATTAAAACATGTTCAACAATTTCAATTAATGGTAATCCCAGAGTTTGGAGCTCATTTGAGTCCAAAACAACAAAAATATGTCACATAAACATTCTGTCAAACACATAGCATGCAACATTGCACTACACAAATGAACAATGCATGAACATAAGTGAAAATGCCTCAATACATGGTTAGAATGCCTCATGGGGCCAACACAGATACACAAAGATCAAATGGGACTCAGCCCAATCAAAATTTTTGAAAAAATTTCATAAAATTAAGAACCCCAACCCATTTTCGAAAAATCCCCAATTTTTAGAACCCTAACTTAAATTTCTGCATAAACTCAGAAAAAACATGAAGAAAATGTTTTAGAAAATCATACCTTGAAGTTGGAAATGCAAAAAATAAGCTCGAGAGTGATGGGGTTTGAGTGAAAACTGACTTTGGGTTTAGATGGGTTCGAGAAAGGCAGTGCGAGGGAAATGAGGTGTTTTTGAAAAACTGTCACATCTGCTATATAAAACTGAAAACACGTGTTTTTCGTGGGTTAGGCAATAGCGAGCCACTCAAGAGACAGTCACGAAAAGGGCCACTGAAGCTCAAAAGCTTTTGCAAGAAGCTGTTAGTCGCGAATCAATTGCGATATTGTCGCGATAGCCTCTATATGAATTGAAAATTTTCAGTTTTTGCCTAAAAACATTTCGCGAGAAGTGGTTAGTCGCAAAATACTCGTGAGACAACAGTGAGACTCTCTGTATGAAATGACAAAAATATTTATTTCCCTTAATCTACTTTCGCTGGAAGCTCTAAGTCGTGAGCTTCTCGCGAAATTGCCTCTGAGCCAGTTTTTGAAGAAAAACACAAAAATGCATTTTGAACAAAAACTAAAGACACGAAAGTATAAAATCACTTTCAAAAACATATAAATCACTCAAAAATCTTTTTGGGTTTGATCAGCAAGCAATTGAGCATCCACATCACATTTGAACATGTACAATCACACAAATGAGATATGCATTAATTGAATCAAAGTCTTGCGTGTTATGGGTGAGTATCAAATGTGGAATAGTCCTTAGATCAGAGTGAAGTTTCAATGATCAATTCAATCAAGTCATACACAACTGATACTAAGTCAAGAGGTCTATCTCAATTATAGAAATGAAAATATATGACCTCCCATAAGAACATGATTACAAATCTTAGAAGTTTTTCATTTGACTTCTTCATAAATTATAACATTTGATCCTTTTGAACAATACATCTCATTTTTGGAGATCGGTGCTTGAAATTTTTGATATTTCAACATTGAGAGTTAGCCTTTGGCTATTTGAGCGCCATACATTTCAATACAAAAGTCGTTTTTCCTTTTTCCTAGTCAGATACTAGTATGAGCAACAGGTTTTTGCAGCTCATAATCTCTTTTTCATTTTGAGATTTATATTTGGTGAGCTCAATAAACAAAAATATAAAAATAAAGTGGGAAGATATATAGGCACAAGTCTATGCAAGTATCACGACCATCAAAACAATTGACCAATCATTCATGACAAGTTTGAAGATCTATTTACCACAAACACACATAGTTTTCAAGATTTCTTCCACAAAGATATATGTGCATACATAACAAACTAAGCTTGTAAATGCACAACGCCATTAGTACGAAGGTACTAGACCAAACTCACATGTGATATACATAACACAAAGCAATCAAAATTTTTGAAGATTTTACAATTTTTATGGGTTTTCGAATTTTTGAACACACTCAAAAACAGAACAAGAAAAGTAAGATCAACGAAAAAAAAAACATCAAGAACAAAAACAAGCTTGAAAAGAAACATACTAAAATAAGAGACATAGGCAAACAACCAACCAAGGTCACAACAAATAGGAAGAATTGATGCATGGACATAGTCAAATGCTTATGCATGAGTACCTTCTTCACCCACCCAGCACGTGCGTTTGGGGTGATATCCCTAGAGGATTGGGTACTAGAGCTGTGATTCTCAAACCTTTGACTGAAGCTGGCCAAACAAGAAGTGATAGCATCTATTATCTTCATCACATCACCAACACCTGAATCAGCTTCTCGCCCTTTTGTTTGCTTGGCATTCCAATTTTCTTTTCCTTGTCCACTTGATCTTTGAAAATCTGCTTTCTTCAGTGCGTGAAGTTTATAACAGTTAGGTCTTGTGTGTCCTCGAACTCCACAAAGGTGGCAAAAGTGTTGTACTTAAGGACCTTTTTGAGACTTTAGAAGAGATTTCCCTTTAGCCTTGAATTTGGCCACAAATGGTGTTTGAGGTTTTGTTAAGACCATTTGAGCAGCTCCATTTGGCTTCTTCTCCACTTTTACACTCTTAACACTTGGAGTTGCTACCACTGGTTTCTTAGCCTTCACAAACTTTATCTCTTTGGACACATTTGCACTTGAACTACCCTCTCCAGTATATCCTAAACCACTTTTATCAAAAAATGGCTTTTAATGTGTAAGTACTTCGTCAAGCTTCTTGGAGGCAACTCGCTCCACTTTAGCATTAGCTTGAATCACTTCAAGCTTAAAAAACTTGATCTTAGAGTAGGCTTCAATGAGCTCTCCATTCAGCGCCTCAATTTCACACTTTGTTTCTTTATACCTCATGAGTATGCTCTTGTAATCTTGTTCAGCTCTCTTCAATTTTTTGATGGCTGTTTTAGCCACTCTAGCATACTCTCGGGTCTTCTCAAGTAGAGCATTATAGGATTCTTGCAATCCCTTTGCTTCTTCATCTTCCTCATCAGATTTTTTCCCTAATTCCCATAGACTCTACCTCCACGTACTTACCGAGTTCTTCCACTAGAAGACTCAAATCTTCCGCTGAGTCTACGGGTGCAATGGCCATAAAAGCAGAGTAGTTTCCTTCTCCATCACAAATTTCTTCCAAATCTGAATTTGAACCATCAGAGTTACTAAGGGTAGTTGCAAAGACTTTATCCGTTGCTTTCAAATATGTGGGGCATTCTTTCTTTACATGCCCATGACCATTGCACTCAAAGCACGTGACCATTTCAGTCGGTGAAGAATCTCTTGAATCCTTCTTCTTGAATTCTTTTTTGTCCTTTTTGAATTTTGAAAATTTGCCCTTGTCAAAAAACTTTCCATCGCTCTTGAACTTAAGAAACTTACGGAAGTTCCTGGCAAGATATGCTACATCATTTTCAACCTCATCCTCATCTGAGAAGTCTTGAGCATCGAATCTCTCATTGATTGTCTTGAGAGCAAGAGATTTGCTCTTCTTTTGAGATGGTAGAGATAGCTCATAGGTTTGAAGAGAATCGATGAGTTCTTGAATTTTAATTTCATCAAGATCTTTGCTCTCTTCTATGGCTGTGACCTTTGCACGAAAACTTTCCGGCAATGATCGTAGAATCTTCTTTACAATCTTGGAGTCCTCTGTCTTTTCTCCCAAGTTGAACTTCCCAATTACCACTTCATTTAATTTCTCATAGAATGAGTCAAATGACTCGTCTTCACTCATTTTCAGTTCCTCGAAGCACGTGGTAAGCATTTGCAACTTGGTGTCCTTCACTTTTTTGGTGCCTTTATAGGTAGTCTCCATGCTTTGCCACGCCTCCTTGGCAATTGTGACATGAGAGATCCTGTGAAATTCATCAGGAGAAACACCACAGAAAATAGCATTTAAAGCTTTGCTATTAACATTAGCTGCCGCAAGAGCAGCCTTATCCTATATGGATTTGGCAACCTCCGGCCTAGTCCATCCTATCTCGACAGCGTCTCAAACACTATCATTGATAGAGTAAAGGAATGCCCTTATACAGACTTTCCAAAAAGCATAATTACTCCCATCAAAGTATGGTGGAGCATTGAGCGATTGAGATCGGTCCATCTCAACAAGGGTCTAGGATCACACTCAAATAATAAAAGCATAGCGAGTGTACCCGCTCTGATACAAATTAAAAGCTCGGATTTGTGTTAAAAACACAAGAGCTGTTTAGACCCCCAAATAAAAGATAACGGCTCGAAAGATTATACTCTAACTTATACTAAGTGCGGAATAAAGTAAATGCGAGCAAATAAAAAAATAAACTACTCTAACCCATAATCAATAAAGCACAGCAGTAAATTGAAAGGTAAAAGAGTAAGGAAAAAGAATGAAAACACAAGATAACACTCCAATATGTTATCGAAGAGGAAACCAAAATACTCGACGTAAAACCTCTTCGCCGCCCTTCAAGCGGTAAATCGATCCACTAGAGAATAAGTTGGAGTACACGAATAACAAAAAACCTTCCAAGTCTAATCTACCTCATGTACTTGAGCCCTCCAAGCTCCTGCTACCAACTGACTTCGCCAAGCCTTGTCTTCTCTAGCTCTCCGGATCACGCAATTCAGGCCGATTGCATTTGCCAAACATATGGCTTCTTCCAATGCTTCCCAGCAGCTCCAAAACCTTATTTTTCACTTGAGATGGGTATGGTAAGTGTTTGGGCTATCAACCTCTCAAGGATTTAGAAATGGAGAGGTAAGAGTTGAGAAAAACCACAAAGGATTGTGTAGAGATTTATGGGTATAACAATCTCTCACTCTCAAAGGTTTGTGGCTAGGGTTTTCTCTCAGAAGCTCTCTTTTTCATCTGTGGATAATGTGGGTATATATAGTGTGGGTACAGAAAATGTGTATCAGATAGTACAGTCTGGCAAAACAAAATGTTTCGCGAGTGTCTCGTGGGAAGGCCTTACCCGTGAGATACTCGTGAAACATAGCTGTCTCCATCATGTCCTGACTCTTCGTATTCCAGTTATATGCAGGGCACATGCATTATTTCACGGGATGCTTAGTCGCGAGCTACTCGCGAAAACTCTTCTGTCTTCAATTACTTGAGTCTTCACACACTCTCTCTCTCTCTATCACACAACCCTTACAATTAAATCCCACAATAAACACAGGGTATAAAAAGATTGAATAAAATTACGATCAAATTTGGTACGGAATTAAAACCAACAAAAAATAATTGTAAATTACAACTTTACAACTTCTTAATTTGTTCTTATTTGGGTCCAAGTCCAACTCACAAATAAGTGCACAACTGATCATAAAACGGCTTCCAGTTCGTGGAACTTATATATTGGACAATTCTCTGTTTCCCACGTGGGAAAATTCAAATTTCTTTTTGATAATTGAATCCAAAAAGACATACATAGACTAGGAGATTGTTTGGACTAGAGAAAGATTCAACGTGAAACTAGATAAAGTGGAGTTTCTTGTTCTACCATGCATTCTTTGACCATTGCATAGTTCCCTGAACTTTCATCTTTCTATAACCACAACTTAAGGCTATAAATAGGTCGTTGATGGATCAAAATTCAAATGTAAGAACAAAAACTTAGCTTTCTTTGATCTTATTCCCTACAAAACCTAAGGCATTCTTTTATATTGCAACTTAGTTTCTGATCACTTGCCTACCATTTTCATCTTCCTTATGGAAAAAACATTGTATTTTCAACTTCAACCCCCAACTTATGGTAACTTGATCACCATTCTCAGCATTGATGGGGGAGGTGTCAGGGGGATCATCCCTGCAACTATATTAGCGTTCCTTGAATCACAACTTCAGGTATAATTTAGAGTGCTAGGTGGGGTTATGTCTTAATGTATTCAAAGACATAATTACTAGCTAGCTAGGGCTTTCAAAATATTAGTATTACACAATTTCCTATACTTGAGCAAGTGTATACAGAGACGGAGTTAGGACTTGAAGTTAAGGGGGGCAAAAGTATAAACAAAAAAAAATTTTGAAACTCTAAATAAATATTTATTTTATAAACCATCAACAAAGAAAAATACACAAAATTATTGTTTTTTATGATATTATAATGCAATTGTTTATAAAAATAAGACATTAAATTTTCCTCAACATTAGTAGTTGGTAATGTTACACCACTATTATTAGCTTCTAAATCATTTGAAGTTTTTTTAAAAAAAAATCAAATATGGTAATAAAAATTTTAAAATGGTAAATAATCTCTTTAATTATTTACCTTAAAAAAAAAATCTTTCAATTTTTTTAAAAGACGCTAATAGACAACAACACTACCAAACAAAACTACAAATCTACACTAAAGTGCACAGAAGTGTCCGAACATCACATGGGCATTGTGTTGTTTACTTGTTTTACATAGTTCACGGTTGTTAATCACTGGACTAGAGACAAGACACCACATGACCACCATTTATTATAAAATATATATATATATATATATATATATATATAACTTTAGCCTTATTAAAGATTGAAAGAGAAAATCAAAGATGGAGTCAAGTCAGAGTTTACCTCTCTCTCTCTTTGACACTTTTTTTATAGTCTCTTCTTCTATTTTCAGATGTGGTGGAGTCTCTTAGCTCTGCTTCTCTTTCAATTTTCTTCACAACACTATCAACACATATGATTAAATCTAAGTTAATCAACCAACTAACCAAGCATTAGAGATTCAGATATGAGAGAGGGATAAAATGTTACCAGGTTTGGGGCCTTTGGGCGGTGCTGATTGCTGCAGTGGACTAGTGGTGGTCGGTGGTGTCAGGCATGGTGCACTATTCTGCCTTTACTTCAGCTACATTGCTGTTCTGCTGCAATGCCGCTGCCCAAGTCCTCAGTTTTGAGGTCCTCACTCTTTTGCCGTAAGTTAGGTTTTAGGTTTTCTTTTCTTTTTCTTTTTTATTTTTTGGTAGTGGCTTAGAAACCCCCTGTTTTTTCCCTTTTATTATATGTGTGTCTTTCCTTAAGTTGGCTTAGAAATCCCCTTCTAGTTAGAATCCGCTTAATTTGAGGTTTATTTTTTTAATTTTTTTTGCTTGTGTTTATTTGTTTTGTGCTGTTGTTTATGCTTAATTTTTATTGTTGGGATAATATTTATAGCTTTTAAAAATATCAATAAAATTGTTGAGGGGGGCAAATAGCAATTTTATTGAAACAAATTGTTAAAAATACTAATAGATTATATATATAGTAAAAAATTTTAAAAAAAATCTGGGGGAGCCATTGCCCCCCAAGTCCAACAATAGCTCCGTCCCTGAGTGTATATTATTAAACTAGATCCATGAAATAATACTCGATCATTATATAATAATATTTATATAAGAATGTTGTGAATGTTTACTGGGTTGTGTTGATCTTTTATAAAGTATTCAAAGACATAATTGGTATGGCTTTCAAAATATTATTTATTGCAGAGTTTCCTATACTTGTGGACGTGTGTATTATTAAACTTGATCCATGAAATAAAACTCATCTTGTATAAAATATTTGCATAAGAACATTTTAAGTTAATAATATATATATATATATATATGTATGTAATGTTATAACAGCCATATTAACTATACATAATTTGACAATAATGATAGGAGTTGGTTGGTTAGGACGCTAGACTTGCAGACTACTTTGATGTCATTGCGGGAACAGGCACAGGTGGTCTTGTGACTTCCATATTAACTGCTCCAGATGAAAACAATCGTCCTCTCTTTGCTGCTAAAGATATTAAGCCCTTCTATCTTGAACACTGTCCTAAAATTTTCCCACAAAAGAGGTAAATCTTCATACTTGACTGCCCTTATATATGTATACACGTATGTGTTAGAAAATGGTATCAGGGTTATGTGGTATATCTGCAGCAACGGCTCCAGAAAAAAAAAAATTTGGGTGGTCACTAAAAAATTTAAATTATACAAAATCTAATAAAACAATAATCTAAATATTTACTACAACTACGAGACGAGTCATTAACGAGAGAAAAATTGTTGCGACTACAAAGCCAAAAAAAAGTATAATTGTTGTCACCATTAAGGAGAACTCACTATCACATTTTTTTTTTTTTTTTTTGTACCATTTAAGGAAAAATGTAATTAGAGATTATTTTATTGAATAGGTTGAACGATCTACAAATTTATCTTTATGTTTTATAGTAGGGTTTTTGTTGAATAATTTGTTCAATTCTTGTTGTTTGGTCTTATCTTGTTTTTATTTTATATATGTTTGTTGGTTTTTGGGCTAATATTTATTGTTGTTATTTAAGCTTTTTTTTATTTAAAAAAAATGATTAAGGATTATGTTTGAGGGTAGAATTAATTTTGGAGTAATGCTATGTTCACAACATTTTTATAATAAATCTTATGTAAAAAGCTATTATTGGTTGGTAAAAAAATAATATCAGTATTAGACCCAAATTAGAATCAGCACACATTGGATTTGTAATTCTCAAGTCATGGTGTTCAAAATTTTTATTTGGGTAGTCATAATAAGTTATTTTAGCAAATAATTTTTTTTTGGAAAGTATATATATACATTTTTTTGCAAGTCAGGATAATCCTGTGATCACCCTAGCTTGCATGTAGAGCTTCCACTGTATATCTGAGCTTTGTTTCATGCTTTGCATCTTTTGGATTTGTAAATATTAACTAACCAATTAACAAGTACATGCATAAATTGGTTGCAATGGCAGAGGCTTGTGTGGAGCAACCCAAAAAATATACAGATTACTTAGAGGACCTAGGTATGATGGGCAATGCCTTCACAAGGTTGTGAGGGAGAAATTAGGAGAGTCTCGGCTGCATAGCACATTGACGAATGTTGTGGTACCAATTTTTGATATCAGGCATTTACAGCCAACCATTTTTTCATCCTATGAGGTCTCTCTCTCCCTTTCTCTTTAACTATCCAAAATCGTCTTATTTGTCAGCGCCATGCCACGAAGTTTGACCCTCTTGAAATGTTTCCTTCTATAGACTTGTATTTCTTCGTAGTGTACAACAATTAAAATTTTGACGTCTTAAAATTGGAAATATATAGGACTAGTATATAATAGACATTTTCCTTTGCTGAATAGACTTTAGAGTTTAGACACCAAGAAAATTAATGACACTTAAAACTTTTAGGTAACAGAAATCTTTCACTTTCAATGGCAAGGCAAACTAGAAAAATAGAACAAAGACATTGACCCTGCGCCACTTAATTGAAATAGTAAATTAGGTTTACTATTCAAGTTCAAAGATTAAAATTATTTATGATGTGGTTAGAACTCAATTTTTTCTTAATTCAATATAGGCAAAGGATATTGAAAAAAAAAAAAGGAAATATTAATTTCAATTCACAAGTATATATACTATGATTTTCCGTTAAAAAAATTGTGTTGTATGGATTTTGAAACCTTATTATTTAATATTGTTCACTTGTCGTCTAGTCCCTTAATTTGAAGTGAATGAAAGAGTCTGAGGAGCTTCTCTTGAAATAAAAAGCTGTGGTGAAAAAACCTAATGATTTGTTTGTATAAGTGAATTTAAATTTTAAAGAGAATGATTTAGACTTTATTATTTAGTTTCAATGACTTGAATATAGAGTATGAAATTATTATATTTTTTTTTTTATTGATGAAATTTTGGAAGAGAATTTCCCTTTGTTAATACGTGCATTTGAAGTGAATATGTAAAGATGTCATTTCAAATTCATATTATCACGTGTTTTTGCTCAAGCAAAATTTTCAAAACTCACATCATCATGTGTTGTTAAATTTATATTAAGCAAGTTATGATAACAATTGTTTTTTAGCTCCCTTGATTGTAAATCCTCAAATCGAAACGCAGCCTAAGAGAAAATTCTAACTTCATGTAGGTGAAAAACATCCCTTGTTTGGATGCTCGATTGCCCGACATATGCATCTGTACTTCGGCAGCTCCAACTTATCTTCCTGCCTACCAATTCAAGAACCAAGATAATGAAGGGAATGTTCGAAAATTCAATCTTATAGATGGTGGTGTTGCTGCAAACAATCCAGTATATAATCATTTAGAGAGATAAAGTTAATTTAAATTACATATTTGATGCTCAACTTTTGACATTTTTTTGAAAATCATCCTTGTATATCTAATGGATAAAAAATTTTATGTATTGAATTGAATTCGTGAAATTGAGGTCACATTGATAATGTGGAGCTTATGATAAGGCATAAATTATGTTTGCCATATTACAGTTTTCATCGATCAAATGATGATAATTTTGGCACTATTTTTCACTTTACAGTGTTCTTCTTTTCTTTTTGGCTTCATGTTCCAGACATTAGTAGCCATAAACCAAGTGACTAAGTAGGTCTTCAAAAAAAATCCTGATTTCTTCCCAATTAAACCCATGGACTATGGCCGCTTTCTAGTAATTTCAGTGGGCACCGGCTCACCAATGATAGCAGAAAAATACAATGCTAAAAAGGCAGCCAGGTGGGGCACTCTGGGTTGGTTACATCATGGTGGTTCTGTTCCATTAGTGGATGTGTTTACTCAAGCAAGTGCAGATATGGTTGATGTCCATATTGCTGTGCTGTTCCAAGCTCTTCGTTCAGAACATAATTACCTTCGAATTCAAGTAAGAAAATTTCTGGTTTCTCTCTAGGTTTTTATGTTGAATTCATATAAAGTTATTTAGTATTGACTAGTCTTTTGTAATATGACATTAGGATGACACCTTGACCGGGACAGATGCTTCAGTTGATGTGTCTACAAAACAAAACTTGGAAAAACTTCAATATATAGGAGAAAGAATATTGAAGAAACCAGTATCACGGGTGAATTTAGAGACGGGTTTGTCAGAACCAGTCGAAAACGGAGGCACAAATGAGGAGGCTTTGAAAAAGTATGGAAGAAACATGCATGCATACACACGTACACAATTACATGCCGTTATATTATATTTATATAATCTATATATTATCATAAAATATTTCTCACAATAATTTCGCGTAAAATTTTTGTTACTTGCAGGTTTGCAAAAATACTCTCACAAGAAAGGATGCTTCGAGATGCAAAATCTCCACACACGAAAAGGCACTTCTAATGCCGATTACTACATCAGATTATTAATGATCTCCAGTCTGTATGTCTAGTAGTCCAAAAATGGTACCTTAGTTACTCTGCATAGAAAGAAAGATAGAAATAAATGTACATTTATTAATTCAAATGATTCTTTTGATTTTTTATTTTTGGTTTAAATTTCTGACTACAGTTGTGCGTACAAGTTGACAAGAAAAAGAATTCATTATTCGTTCATTGTTTTATGTTATGATGGAAAAGCTACAAACTAGCCACAAGTGATTGCTATTTTTTTTTTTTTTATATTAAATGTGTAATAAGGTGAGCTATATGATTTTGAAGAAAAGCACTGCTTCAGAATCTTAATCAAGTCCAAAATCAAAAACATAAAAAGCATAACCAATGAAACCGAAATTAAAATTGAACCTGCAAATGCATTGTGACTCGTGAGCAAGATCTAAATTTTAGATAGTTTCGATTATTTTAATCCAACCTCACACCCTAATTGAAATTAAGAATATATTGAAAAATAAGTTGTACCAAACTAGCACTAAATTAACATTTTAGATTTGGATTTACTATTAATTAGATCTTATTTAATAAATTTAATGTGTAAAAATACATTAAAAAATGAAAATAATTTAAAATTTTGACCAAAATTTAGTAAACTATATAAATATTTTGAAACTTATTATTATGACGAGAATAGGAATTTAGATCAAATGTTTAAAAATATCAAAAATGAGTAGAATCTTCATATACTTAGTAATATATACAACCATACCTATGAGATGATAGATTTTGATAAGAAAAGTATGAATTGCTCAATAGGAACACTAAATGACCTAAGAAATGTGACCCAATGCACATCATTATGCATTGTATCTTTCAAAAACCGGCGTGATCAAATAATTGAACTTTCTGCATTGCAATCATCATAGTTTGCCAATTATTGAGAGCAACAACTAGACATTTGCCCTAGAGTGTGCACATGGACACTTATGCACTACAACTTAAGATTGAAAATCAACAACTAGACATTTGCCCTAGAGTGTGCACATGGACACTTAAGCACTACAACTTGAATTGAAAATCAACAGAACAATGTTAGAGACGCCTAACTTTTTTACATGGACTCACACTAGTAACATCATTTTATTATACATCAATTATAACATATCATCTCCACTGTTATAAAAGAAGCTGTGAAAAATTTTATATCCCTAGACTTATTGAAATGAAACCAAAAAAGAGTCATTGGATAGGATTTTTATATCCAAAATATTGCCCACCTTAAAAGTCCATTTTGCTAGATAATGAATCCACTATCCACATTGCCATTATGATTAGGATATCACTTCACCTAATTCTTCTTACCTACAATTCTCCTGGAGTCTCAACTACAATTCCTGTATATGTAGCGTCTAAGATGCAATTTCTTCTTTGCTAAAGCAAGATCACTATAAGGAAATGGAATCCACTGTTGTTCCTGTCAATGATAAAGCTAAATATCAACTCAAACCATATTGAAGAAACCACTATGTATGCATATGGTCCATATTACAGCATTATTAGTCCCATAAAAATGATGAAAATGCTGATTCTTAACCAATACTTGAAAGCTTAAAGGATTATAAATAGATTGGCACTATGTAGTTTCCGGCAGCGCAACTAACCTCCTAGCCCCATAATCATATTCTCATCCCAGTCCCTTATGGAAAAAACAATATCACCCCTGCGGCCTCCAACACATGGAAACTTCATTACGGTTCTTAGCATTGATGGAGGTGGAATAAGGGGGATTATTCCAGGAATCATACTTAGCTTCCTTGAGTCTGAGTTACAGGTTACAATATTGTTATATACCAGCTAGTTGGCACATGTCATCTGTGTATAAAGTTGAAATATTCGTTTTCAATCTAAAGTTCTTATTTAATAGGAAAAAGAAATCAATCATTGGTAGCTTGCATAATTGCTTTTTTTTATCCAAATAAAAAATGGTTATGATTAGTAACTTTCATGACTTTCATCCCAATATAGTCACTTACAAGCCATGCGTGTAGATTAACTTCTAGAAGACCATTTGACAAGCTTGAGCTTTAAAAAAATTGACTAAAGTGGTACTACATATAAGTTATTCAAAATAGCAATGGCAATTAACACATGACTATTTTTTTCACATGGTTTTTTTTAATACATTTTTTACCTTATGGTGCAGAAAATTGATGGCCCGGAGGCTAGAATTGCAGATTATTTTGACGTGATCGCAGGGACAAGCACAGGAGGTCTTTTGACTACCATGCTAACTGCACCAAATGAAAACAAACGCCCCATGTATGCTGCAAAAGACATCAAGGCCTTCTATTTTGATAATGGACCTAAAATCTTTCCTCAAGACCGGTAACAATTGAGCCTCAATGTTTTTCATGCTATCACTATGTCTTATTGCATATTAAATTACACTATACTAATCTGCTTAAGCAACAGTTCTCCATTTGCTCAAGTAACAAAATTGATCAAAGCCATAATAGGACCAAAATACGATGGAAAGTATCTTCATAGCCTTCTGAAGGAAAAACTAGGGAATACTCAATTACGCCATACACTGACCAATGTGGTAATCCCAACCTTTGACATCAAGCAACTCCAGCCAGCCATTTTCTCCAGCTATGAGGTTTTTAAATTAATCCAAGTTTTTAACTTTACCTGAAATTAATTCACTCTAATGAGAAGGAATTAACACTTCACATAAACAAAAATGAACTAACATATATTTGTATCCATGCCTTAATTAGGTGAAGAACCATGCACACTTTGATGCCTTACTTTCAGATATATGCATTGGAACCTCAGCTGCCCCAACATATTTCCCTGCACATAGTTTTGATACCAAAGACTCAACTGGAAGAGTGAGAAAATTCAATCTTATTGATGGTGGTGTAGCTGCTAATAATCCGGTAATAAGTTTAGTATACGGCGCTTTTTTATTCTCTCTGAAATCATACTCTCTTATCAATATCATTGTCTAATTCTCATATGATTCTGTAGGCTTTGATTGCCATTGGCGAAGTGACAAAAGAGATTAACCGGGGGAGTCCTAACTTCAATTCCATAAAGACAGCAGATTATGGTCGATTTCTGGTTCTATCACTAGGAACTGGTTCAACAAAAGTTGAAGAGAAATACACTGCCAAAGAAGCAGCTCGGTGGGGTATATTCGGGTGGTTAACTAGTGATCACTCTGCCCCATTGGTGAATGTGTTCACTCAAGCAAGTGCTGATATAGTGGACTTGCACCTTTCTGTTGTTTTTAAAGCTCTCGATAGTGAAAATAACTACCTCCGAATTCAGGTAATAATTAAACTTCAATGCTTAAGTCCAATGTGGGCAGATACTACTATACACAAGTTTTATTAAATTCAGTATTTCATTGATTGATTTTAACTGATGCCTTGAGTCCAAAAAGTGCAAGGTTTGTAACTTCATAGTCAATACCCATGTTTGGCACATTAATATGAGAGTGACAAATTAGTTACCACTCGTTCTAAAAGTTTAAGTCTATGGAAAAAGACAATTTTAATCATTTAAAAATTATTTTAACATGGACATTTCAGGATGATACACTGAAGGGAGAAGTGTCTTCTGTTGATATTTCCACCAAGGAGAATATGGAAAATCTTGCAAAAGTTGCAGAAGGATTATTAAAGAAACCGGTCTCAAGGGTGAACTTAGAGACGGGTAATCTGGAGCCTTCTAAACATGAGACTAATGAGGAGGCTCTCATAAGGTGTAAGATTATTCAAATTTTTGTGAAGTATAAAAAAATCTGCATTGTTAATAATAACAATAGCTTTTATCCAAATAATGCAGGTTTGCAAAGCTACTCTCAAAAGAGAAGTACTGTCGCGAAACCTCATCACTACAGAAATGAGATGCGAAACGCAACTGATGTTAATCTAAGAACTGCAGAAATGATATAAAGTTAATGTAACATATTTCCATGGAACTTTGAACAGGCTTCCGGTGCAATGAAATGGAGCCTAGTCAGTAATTTGCTTGAGTCCTCTTGTTAAAGTCTAAAAGACTGTAGTAAACTATGTAGAATAAAGTACAAAGGTCTGCCTTTTATATAGGTAGACAAGATACATTGTATAAGAAACATAAGTGTAGTACAGGAAACCTAGAATAATTGGCCTAAGCGCCTTGGGCATATATTCTAACAGCCTCTCACAAATTCATTTGGATGAGTGGAGACCAACTTGAATTTGGCAGCTAATGCACTAAAACATCTTGGTGGAGGAGGCTTGGTAAAGATATCAGCTAGTCTTGTGAGACAGATTGAGCTTTAAGTTTTAATGTATTATTTATTATTGTTCTTGTTCTTGTTTTTAGTATTTATTCTAATTTGTGTTTTGTTTATCCTGAGTTGGATCTATAGCCATCCATGTGAATTGTATTGTTTTTGCTCTGGCTGCAAGCCTTCAGCCATGCATAAAAAAAATGTCTTGCGGCCGAGTATGGGCGCACTTATCCTTATCAAGAATGTTATTGTTAGTATTATCAGTTTGTGCAGTCAAAATTGTGCAATAGAAGACTCATCTTTCACAATTTACTTTTTTGGCTTCCACTTTTGTGCGTTTTCCTAATATAAAAACAAAGAAAGCCAAGCTTTAAACCTTTAGTAATGTATCATTATCACTGTGTACCCTTGATGTGATGGTCACTTCAAAAATATAAGTACTTTCAAATCTCCAAGAGGGAACTTCACACATATATACACTTAGATTAGGTTAGAGTAGATTTTTTATCTTGTATAGAAAAAATAATAATAAAATAAAGTAATATATCATTTATTATATACCACCCGTGCACTTGCTCCTGTGATGTATGTTTCTTTTTAAAAAAAAAAAAAAAATTATGATGGTCTTCTGTGATGTATGTTGATGCGTCTTTTTCTAATTGTTGTCATCATGCTTATTCCTAATGTGATAAGGTCTAACAGGAAAGATATTATCAATTTTCATACTTAATTTGTTCCCTTCTCTAAACATAAATTACTCTTCTTCCTACCTTGCTAGTAAACTGCAAATAATTGATTTAAAAATATTGCAGCAATACAAATATCAGTTAATACTAGATTGGAAATGCAGTAAGTCAAATACTGCCATAGAAAATTCTAAACAGGTGGTGCTAAATCTATGTTCCTGTCAAGAAAAAACTTAGTAAAAACTCTCAAGACGAACTACTTACAGTAAGAATAATGACCAAATGATTTAATTCACCATTTTCCTATTAGTTTAAGCTTTAGAGACAAGTTGCATAATTTCATGCTGCAGTTTTTTCATTAATCTCTACTGTAGTTTTTTTTTTCTTTCTTTCTTTCATTAATCTCTACTGAAGGTCCTAGAAATGATCAAGTATTGAAAACAATGCATAAGGCGAATAGAATTAATGACCAAGTTTTTACATTTCTTTTATGCAGCGCTTGAAATTGAATGGTACACATACGTTGAATTGTTGAATTCTAACAAGTACTCAATTACTAAAATTTCCTTTTGCAAGTTATCCTCTGATAATGGATATAATATTCTTCACATTTAAAATTCCATTTGCCCTTTCTTCACGTTTGTTTTAGCCAAAGAGAAAAGAAAGCATAACCTAGACAACGCTCTCAGAAGTTTGACTATGTCAACTTGAAAATTTACCAGAAGTTTGACTATGTCAACTTGAAAATAATACTGAATATTGAATTGTACACATTTGTTTGAATATTGAATTCTGACAAGTACCTCAATTGACTTTTCAATGATATGATCACCGGCTGGGTGTATACACGTTATTGAAGTCCAAAATTAAATAATAATATTAATAATAAGTGATTAATATAATATAATTGAGTTTATAGTTAAACATTTTGAATTAAATGTGTCTCTATAAATTAAATACTCAAGGAGTCTTCTTAAAGTGTTTTATCTCCCCAACATCACCGTCATGCTAGGAAAATAATACTTAGGAAAACTCCAATTGAGTCTAAGGTGTTTATCGCCCCAACATTATCATCATGTTGGGAAGATAATACTTGGGAAAACTCCAATGGAGTCCTTAGGTGCGGTTTGGATACAATTATTTCGGTTTGCGTTTTTGTTTTTGTTTTTTTTTTTCTTCTTGCCGTGATTTTTTACTTTTCTTCCCATGCACTGTTCACACTAGCACACCAGTGGGTCCTATACACTGTTCATGAGATCCACAAATCTCACTTTTTAGCAACTTTTTCATAAAAAAAATGAGTCATACAGTACTATTCACATATTTAAAAATTATTTTGCTACAGTATTTTCCACTATATTATATTAATTTCTCGACTTCCCTTCTTTTTCTCTATATGAATATTCTACTCACACGTATATATCCAACACATCTTTT
Organism: Lithocarpus polystachyus; assembly: GCA_033629205.1. Taxonomy (NCBI): domain Eukaryota; kingdom Viridiplantae; phylum Streptophyta; class Magnoliopsida; order Fagales; family Fagaceae; genus Lithocarpus; species Lithocarpus polystachyus. The sequence continues at coordinate 5,697,008 of CM066163.1, read as the reverse complement.
GGTTACTTGAGGCGCCGCCTTTTGCGAATCAAATTAACATGTAAAATGTAAAGACTTATTCTTGAATGTTGCAGCCATTGAATGTAGCAAAAGCAAAGCTTGAGAATAATAATAAATTTAATTTTAGCCACTAGGTGGGGGGATTAACTTGGGGGTGGCCATTCATGAGCGCCTTTGTTAGGCCTGTTGCCTAACTAGTCCCATATTGCCTTTATGGTCTAACCAAACTCATGCTTAACTACAATTCTTTTGAAGTGGTCTCACCTACAATTCTCACTTACAGTGACCATAGACTAAAGGGACAATTTTTGTGACAATGTAAGAGGCAATGCTTGTAATTCACCCGAACTTTCCAATCACTACATTGGTTTATGAATTTTCAGTATATATGTACGTAAACAATATCAGCAAAGGTACAAGTTATTGGTCAAATTTGATTCACTTTGATCCGATGACTTTCTTTTAGGGCTTATGGCCCAATCCAATGACGCGGTTGAATCTTTGGACAAGGAGATGACTGAGGAGTACTATAAATACACATTCTTCCATGAAAAGAAGACATTTCAAGTCACATAATCCTCACTTTTTAACTTCCTTAAAAGTTCATAGTTTCTCTAAAGCTCTTAAATCCTCTCCATCTCTCTCTCTCTCTCCTTGCCTGCATCTTTATCCCAATGGGCTCAACAAATGTACCCCTACAACCTCCAACTTATGGAAACCTAATCACTGTTCTCAGCATTGATGGTGGTGGAATAAGAGGGGTTATCCCAGGAACTATCCTTGGTTTTTTAGAATCTGAACTTCAGGTAGAAAAATATATTATATATTAATCATACATGTTTCATGCCACAAACCTAAAGAAATTCAACACTTTTTTTCATTCACTAGTGAAGTTCTGCTTTGTTAAATCATTTATAAGGGTTCAACATGCAATCTTTCCAAGTACTTACTCTATATTTGCTTATGTATGGTGCAGAAACTGGATGGTGAAGATGCAAGAATAGCAGATTATTTTGATGTTATCTCAGGAACAAGCACAGGTGGTCTTGTCACTGCCATGCTAGCTGCTCCAGATGAAAATAACCGACCTGTCTTTGCTGCCAAGGATATCAAGGATTTCTATCTAAACCACTGCCCTCATATCTTCCCGCAGAACAGGTAAAAATTAGAGTATGAGATATAAAAATATCAATAATATATATATATATATATCTGTTTGATTATTGACTTGACCCCATTTGTTTTGGTTTTTAACATGATATTATTTTTTCCAAATTGCAGTTGTCCAGTACTTCCTCATCTTACAAAGATTATCAAAGCTCTATCTGGACCAAAGTATGATGGGAAATATCTGCATAACCTTGTTAAGGAAAAACTAAGACATACAAAATTGGAAAAGACATTGACTAATGTTGTTATTCCAACATTTGACATCAAAACACTCCAGCCAGCCATTTTTTCTAGCTATGAGGTTTGTCTTCTTCTCGTTAAAATGGTTTTTTAACCCCACTACTTTTGTTTTCCTTTAATTTCCACAATATATGTAGTGGTTCAGATTAACCCTGGATAAGAAAGTGACTGCAAATGATGGAGCTGAATTGTACTAACATTTACTTTGATTTGGTCATGAAAACAGGTAAAGAAGAACCCAAGCATGAATGCCTTACTCTCAGATATTTGCATAGCAACCTCAGCTGCCCCAACTTATCTTCCAACTTATTACTTTGAAACTGTAGACCCCGAGGGGAATGTGAGAGAATTTAACCTTACAGATGGTGGTGTTGCTGCTAATAATCCGGTATATGTCTTTTTCAAACTTCACATGACTCCTAATGATTATTATATATAATTAATCTCCTAATATTTTTTTTATTATAAACCTGTTTAAAAAATAATAAATTTAATCATTTAACCGTTATCTAATATTACTAAATTGGTACAATTTCAGGCTTTACTTGCCATTGGTGAAGTGACAAAGCAGATCATTCGAGGAAATACTGACTTCTTTCCAATAAAACCAATGGACTATGGAAGGTTTCTGGTGATATCATTAGGAACTGGCTCACATAAAGCCGAAGGAAAATACAGGGCACACAAGGCAGCTAAGTGGGGCCTGCTAGACTGGTTAACAAGTGGTGGTTCCACCCCAATTATTGATTTATTTTCTCACGCAAGTGCAGATATGGTTGACGTCCACCTCTCTGTGGTTTTTCAAGCCCTTCATTCTGAGAAAAATTACTTGCGGATTCAGGTACATATATATCATTTAGACCTTCCATAATCAAAAGAAATACATAAGAAAATACTACAACTACTAACAATTTTATTACCAAAAAAAAATTAATAACTTACTGTCAATTAATGCAATTAATGACACATCAATAATATAGTAATAAATAAATTTTTTAATTACTTTTTGGGTGAGACTAGGGGTTAGTACTTAGTATTACATATTTTATCACACAAATCCTATAAATCGATGTTCACCAATCGAGTTTTTCTACGGGCACAACAAAATTTAACAACATTTTCTCAACAAATTGAGTGTCAATTTAACATAAGTCAAAATAAAATAAGATTATACATAGATCCACTACAACTAAAAATAAAGATATCATGAAAAAATTGTGAGATATTTATTATGTATTGAGACTTTCTTGTCATGAAACAAAAAAATTGATTTAAACATACATTTATTATGTGTTGAAGTGAAAGTGATCACATTTATTATTACAACATTAGTTTGAAATATTTATAGTAAAATTAATAAAAACTTTGATATTTTTCTTACATTTTATGTTTTGTATTTAAGAATTGACACATTGTTACGCAAGTCTTATGTAATAAAATTCATGGTATAAAAGTCAAAAGTTCTTGTTCACATAATTAACATAGACAAGTTTGAATCAAAACAATGCAGGACGATACCTTGGTTGGGACAGTAACTTCTGTGGACGTGGCCACAAAACAAAATTTGGATGATCTTGTGAAAGTTGGTGAAGAGTTGCTAAAGAAACCAGTTGCTAGGGTGAACTTGGAGACAGGAGTTTATGAGGCTTCTAACCATGAAACTAATGAAGCTGCCCTCATAAGGTACTAAAAACAAATATATCAAACTGTTATTATATATATATTCTACAATTTCTTTAGAAAAAAGTTTCGTTTTTAGTTTTCACATTAAGCTAATGCAAAAGCTTATAATTAATGTTGTTTCAGGTTTGCAAAATTACTCTCCGATGAAAGGCACCATCGCCATGCAAAGTCCCCCGCCGGACATGCTCATGATCATCAAGCCACCAGTTCTCACAAAACAAATGGTCTTAGTAGCCTGAGCATATAATTTTTTTGCTAATGTTGTATTAAGGGTTGATATTATATCTAACGCATCAATACACTAGACATATTAAAATGCAGACACATGTTTGTACCTCAATGTGTCTAAGTTATTAAAGTGTTGTAACATCGAGGATGGGACACAAAAATTCCACCTTTTGATTCTTTCGTAGTATTGGTTTGAATAAAATGTTGGGTAAGATAACTTGACACCAACACATGTATTTTTTTTTTTTTTTTTTGGTGGGTGATTTGTAATTGATAAATGAAAGCCAATTTAGCTTCCATGTATTCTTTTTGTTAATTCAAAAGAATTTTTTATAAATCTCGTTTCTTTAGTCAAATTTCTGAACACTTTAGTCCTTGTTTTGTAGTGCTATTTTTCTTGGCTCGTGCGTGTATGTAATTGTATGGGTTACGACTTACGAGGAAGGAGAAGAAGAGAGAGCTTTCAATAAATGGTAATGTGATCAAATTTTCACAATCGCGTGACCAAGAAAATAAAACTTTAGTCCTTGATTTCACCACTAGTGGTTGGAAATTGAAATAATCAACAATGACTTTAGTGATGATGAAATTTGTTGAATCAACCAGGAAAGTGATTTACTTAATAGATTAATCAACCTTTTAATAATATCACCAAATTCAGATATTTTCTTCAGCAAAAAAAAATTCAGATATTTACTAAACTAGTTGAATTTATGTAAGCGTGATGTCAGCTTTGAAAAGCTGTTTTTTTTTTATATTAGATAGAATTTTTACTCTAATTTAAACTAAATATATATGTGTGTGAAGCTTTTTTTTTTTTAATTTGAATTCCGACCTTTATTCTTCGCCCTCCACAAAAATTTATACTTATTAAGTGACTACTGCACCAAAAATATATTGCGATTGAAAAGCTGTTTTACTTTGTAGTTTGCAGTGAACGTTATTTATACCCATTAATTATACATTCAACTTTATGTGGAGAGCGTTATCCATACCCATTGTACATTCAATTTTGTGTACGAACATATATGGGCCACGAAAACGGCACTCATCAGCCAACAAGAACATTCAATGCTGAGCGACATAATAATAAATTAATAATCCCGACGGATGCGGTAATCGAGTGCATTAATTGGCTTCGTTGAACATTGTCAAACAAGTACACGATAAAAGAATAGACTGCACATGAGTTTATAATAAAGATCGTGTTAGCTGTTCGTTTAGGCGCATTGTTAATGGTCCAGTTAATGTATATTCTTAGGATAATTATTAATAAATTATAATAAAGGATTTTGTTAATAAACGTCGGTCAGTACCTATTAATGAATTAATTGTGATTTATTTATGATCTATCACAAATTTTACCTATATTAAAAATTGGCAAACATATACTTTAATTTCTTCGATACTCCATTTAAACTAACACATATTTAATATATATATTTAACTTTTTTCCATATCCCAAAAAAAAATATAAATAGTTTATTTTAAATTTTATCGCATTAACATGTGTTGTACAGCAATCATTAACAGCACCCTGTAATAAAAAGATTTTGACACTACTTTTATGAAAAATATAAAAAATTATTTACATCATTTATTATTATTTTATTATTTTCTTAATAAAATATTTCTGAAAATAATTCTTAAACAAATGCTCTAACCAATGCTCTTATAGAGAGCATAACATTTCTCATTGTTAATAAACCATATTTAAAAAGTTTTTCCATCATTTTAATTGGAAATATAAAAAGTTATCAATAAAATTAATTATTTTCTTATTTTCTTATAAAATAGTTCCTAAACCAATTCCTTATGGCATTTTTTAACATTTCCATATAATCAAAGTGAGGGCATTACTCTGGTGGAAGGGGTTTTTTCGTCAATTGAAATTAGAGTGCATTTGGGATGAGCTAAATTTTTCAGCTTATTTCCAATTTCAGCTTATTTTTGCTACTATTTATGAGTTCTACTACACTTTTTGATACTAGTAATGGGTCTCACTGTACTATTCAACTTATTTTTTAACTTTTTTTTTACACTTTCAATAAAAAGTTTTCAATTTCAACTAAGTGTGCGTTTGGCATGGATTATTTTTGCCAACTTATTTTACTATTCAACTTATTTTTGCTACTATTCATAAGTCCCACTGTACTTTTTGGTACTATTCATAAATTTCACTGTACTATTTCAGCTAATTTTTACCTTTATCTACAGTACTTTCAGTAAAAAATTTTTAGTTTTAGCAAAATAAGTAGATGCCAAAAAGAGACTTATATGTTGCTCCAAACAGACACTAAATGTGGTAGATGGTGATTTTTCTATATGATGAATAGATAACTTTTTAGCTTTATCTCACTTATGACATAGACTATGCAAATCAACTACTAGAAACTACACAATACATAAAGATTATGCAAATCAGCTACCAGAAACTACATGATACCCAAATGAATGCAAATTCCTTTTTTAATCCTACTTCATAGTTTAGGTATAAATGTTTATTTTAATCTTTTTTTTTTTTGGGTATATTTTTTATTATCCTCAACACACTTTTTTAAATTTTCAACGAAAGTAATGGGCTTGCAACAATATTACGCTCATTGCTTGAATATGATAGTTTTTTTTTTTTTTTTTTTTTTTTTTTTTTTTTTTTTTTTTTGCATCAAGAGTAAGGGAAAAGTATTTGATACTCCTAAAATATAATGACATATTGCTCATTCCTCTATAAATATCTAATAATTACTCAAGAGTAAGGGCATACTCTTTTTACTAAAAGAATATTATACAATTTTTTCTCATTTTTAAATATTTTGTTTTCTCTAAAGTTAAATTATCAATTGTCTTAAAAGCTTAATCTATTAGGAAAATGGAAATTAATCATTTAAGCATAATTTTAATATTGCACATGTGGCCCTAAACTCCCCCCCTAATAAGTGTGGCCCAATATGTGAGATTTTTAATATTTTAAATGAAAAATAGAGTAAAACAAAATATCAAATTTATAATCTCTTACTTTGATACTATATTAAATTATTAATAGTCTCAAAAGTTTAAACAATTAAGAAATGATAAATTTAATCATTTAACTATAATTCTAACATCAAATACCAGTCTATTGCGAGAAAGTGTCTCTGGGTGATACTTCCACACAAGATTGATTCTAAAAATTATTATTGGTTTTTGAAAGATTTCCAAATAATTAATAGGAACAATAAAAAAAACATAAAGACAATCCCAACACATGAGAAGAACAATAGTGATTTACGTGATTCGACAATAACCTACGTCCACAAGTAGTAGCAGATGAATTCACTATATCAAAAAGAGATTATTAAGCGTATATAGACTCAAATAGGACTCACAAATAATAAAATCTCTATAAGTCTCTCTCAAATTAATTCAAATTTCCTTCTTACCTGGGATGACTCTTGGGTAAAGCCACCAAACCTTTATTTCTATTGTCTATTTAATTATAAGATTTTAATATCTAATTTTTGGTGGTCAAAGAGTACTTTCCTGGGGATTAATGAATACTTTTCTTGGACAAAGCAAAAATATTATGACAAAGTCAAATTAGAATTTTAGACATTATCTTACATAATAAATCTCCATATTACCTTATCAACTCCATATAATAAATCACAAGACTCACAAACTAAGCCAACCTCTACGACACAGCAATACCCACCACATTGCCATGCCGACTATTCATCACAGATATAAAGTCCATCCTCTTACTGAGCCCCATCCATCAACATCATTAATGTTACAGGACTTAGAAAAATCAACTATCAAGATTTTGTAAAGTTTTAAAAGGAAAACGACAGTTTATTTACAGAAAACAGTACTTCAAAAATCTAGTAACAAAGATCTTTATTTTATTTTATTTTTTTAGAGAAAAAAAACTTAATTTTGTTTGTGCATGGATGGAGAGGTTCAGAATTTAATAATAATAATAATAATAATAATAATAATAATAATAATAATAATAATAAAAAGATTGGTGAAGGAGAGAAAAAAAATTAAGTCATGTTTGAAATTGAAAAGCTTGTTTTTTATAAAAGAAAAAAAGATTGATGATATATATGCTATAAAATAAAACAAAATGGAAGTATTTACATATATAAGAACATGCGAGTACTTGTCGTCACTCCACTTGACATGAATATGCTTGATAAGAACACTAAAAAAGAATAAAACTCTACTTTTTAAAAATCATAAATATTAATATAATTCGTACCATTTTTAAAAAAATAAAATTTTGGTGACTTTTTAAGTGCAAGATGCCAAGAGTACTGACCATTTCATATGAGACAATTTTCAATTCCTCTGCCTAATAATTCTTTTGGTGAAAGGGAAAAGTTTTTGCCCCATGCGGAAATAACTCACCCCTTGGGACCTCCAAGAAGACGCGTGTGATGATTTTTCCAGCTAAAATTAATATGGGTTTAGATTTTTAGAATAATTAGGACTTTTTTAGAATTTTTTCTAGAATCAAGATTTAAGATTGTGATTATTGATAGAAAATAAAAAAAAATAGCATGAGTTATTTTATTTGTGATGGAACAGAGACTTATTTGATGGAATAGTATGGTGTAGATAAGCCATACTATTCCTATAGTAAAGAGTAAAGACTATTGGATTTTTGAATAGTATGCAAAGGCGGCTGGGTTCAAATCAATTCTTAACGGGGCTAAATACCAAAAATTATAAATAAAATATTTTAAATTTTTTTTTTTACCCTTAAAATAAAATTTTGAACATTCTAACCCTAAATTTTTTTTAATCTCAATTGAAATAACTTTGAATATAATTATTTTAGTGCTATTTTCACAATAATTTTACAATAAAAATTAAGTGACAAGTTTTAATTGACATGGATTATTTTTGCCAACTTATTTTATTATTTTACTTATTTTTGTTACTATTAATGAGTCCCACTGTACTTTTTGGTACTATTTATGAATTCTACTGTACTATTTCAGCTAACTTTTACCTTTACTTACAATATTTTCAGCAAAAAGTTTTTAATTTTAGCAAAATAAGCGGATGCCAAACGAACACTAAATATGCTATTCCAAACGGACACTAAATGTAGTAGATGGTGATTTTTAATTTCTATATGATGAATAAATAACTTTTTAGCTTTATCTCACTTATGACATAGCCTATGCAAATCGGCTACTAGAAACTACATGATACATAAAGATTATGCAAATCAGCTACCAGAAATTACATGATACCCAAATGAATGCAAATCCCTTTTTTAATCCTACTTCATAGTATAGGTATATATATTTATATTAATCTTTTTTTTTTTTTGGGTATATTTTTTATTATCCTCAACACATTTTTTTAAATTTTCAACGAAAGTAAGGGCTTGCAACAATATTATGCTCGTTGCTTGAGTAGGATAGGTTTTTTTTTTTTTTTTTTTTTTTTTTTGCATCAAGAGTAAGGGGAAAGTATTTGATACTCCTAAAATATAATGACATGTTGCTCATTCCTCTAGAAGTACCTAATAATTACTCAAGAGTAAGGGCATACTCTTTTTACTCAAAGTATATTATACAATTTTTCTCATTTTTAAATATTTTGTCTTCTCTAATGTTAAATTATCAATTGTCTTAAAAGATTAATCTATTAGGAAAACGTGAATTTAATCATATAACTATAATTTTAATATTTCTCCTAACATGTGGCCCAAACTCCCCCCCCCCTAATAAGTGTGGCCCAATATGTGAAATTTTTAATATTTTAAATGAAAGGTAGAGTAAAACAAAATATCAAATTTATGATCTCTTACTTTGATATTATATTAAATTATTAATAGTCCTAAAAGTTTAAACAATTAAGAAATAACGAATTTAATCATTTAACTATAATTCTAACATCAAATACCAGTCTATTGCGGGAAAGTGTCTCTGGGTGACACTTCCACACAAGATTGAATATAAAAATTATTATTGGTTTTTGAAAGATTTCCAAATAATTAATAGGAACAAAAAAAAAAAAAAAAAAAAAAAAGAATCCCAACACATGAGAAGAACAATAGTAGTTTACGTGGTTCGACAATAACCTACGTCTACAAGTAATAGTAGATGAATTCACTATATCAAAAAGCTCAAAAAGAGATTACTAAGTGTATACAGACTCAAATAGGACTCACAAATAATAAAATCTCTATAAGGCTCTCTCAAATTAATTCAAATTCCCTTCTTATGTGGGATGACTCTTGGGTAAAGCCACCAAACCTTTCAATTGTCTATTTAATTATAATATTTTAATACCTATTTTTTTGGAGGTCAAAGAGTATATTTTCTGGGTGGTTAATGAATACTTTTCTTGGACAAAGCAAAAGTACTATGATAAAGTCAAATTAGAATTTTAGACATTATCTTACATAATAAATCTCCATATTACCTTATCAACTCCATATAATAAAATCACAAGACTCACAAATTAAGCCAACCTCTACAACACAGCAATACCCACCACATTGCCGTGCCGACTATTCATCATAGACAAAAAGTCAATCCTCTTACTGAGCCCACCCATCAACATCATGAGTGTTACAGGACTTAGAAAAATCAATTACCAAGATTTTGTAAAGTTTTAAAAGAAAAATGACAGTTTAGCCACAGAAAACAGTACTTCAAAAATCTAGTAATAAAGATCTTTATTTTATTTTATTTTTTTAGAGAAAAAAAACTTAATTATGTTTGTGCATGGATGGAGAGGTTCAGAATTTAATAATAATAATAATAATAATAATAAAAAGATTGGTGAAGGGGAGAAAAAAAAAATTAAGTCATGTTTGAAATTAAAAAGCTTGTTTTTTATAAAAGAAAAAAAGATTGATGATATATATGCCATAAAATAAAACAAAATGTAAGCATTTACATATATAAGAACATGTGAGTACTTGTCGTCACTCCACTTGACATGAATATGATTGATAAGAACACAAAAAAAGTCTAAAACTATACGTTTTAAGAATCATAAATATTAATATAATTCATACCATTTTTTAAAAAATAAAATTTTGGTGACTTTTTGAGTGGAAGATGCCAAGAGTACAGAGTACTGACCATTTCAAATGAGACAATTTTCAATTCCTCTGCCTAATAATTTTTTTGGTGAAAGGGAAAAGTTTTTGCCCCATGCGGAAATAACTCGCCCCTTGGGACCTCCAAGAAGACGTGTGTGATGATTTTTCCAGCTAAAATTAATATGGGTTTAAATTTTTAGAATAATTAGGACTTTTTCAGAATTTTTTCTGGAATCAAGATTTAAGATTGTGATTATTGATAGAAAATCAAAAAAAATAGCATGAGTTATTTTATTTGTGATGGAACACAGACTTATTTGATGGAATAGTATGGAGTAGGTAAGCCATACTATTCCTGTAGTAAAGAGTAAAGACCATTGGATTTTGAATAGTATACAGAGGCGGTTGGGGTTCAAATCAATTCTTAACAGGGCTAAATACCAAAAATTATATGTAAAATATTTTTTTTGTTTTTTTTGTTTTGACCCTTAAAATAAAATTTTGAACATTCTAATTCTAAATTTTGTTTAATTTCAATTGAAATAAGTTTGAATATAATTATTTTAGTGCTATTTTCACAATAATTTTACAATAAAATTTAAGTGACAAATTTTAATTGGTTTTTATCTAAATTCACAAATGATATCACTTTTTTTATATATGTAAGAACATGGATTTGGCGAATCAACCCTGGTTGGAGGAGAAGGCCCAAATGGCCCCTAAACAATGAATTTTTAGAGAGCGAGAAATGAAAGCTGAACTAGATTAATTTAAACATTCAACGCTATGGATCAAGATCTCTAAAAGGGAAAGATAAAAAGCCAAAGTTCAAAGAATTATTCTCCACAAGGTTTCGAGGAGGTTAATTTTGATACTTCAGCTCTTATTATTTTTTTTATCAGTTACACTTCCAAAAAACCCCCCTCCTCTAAGAAGGATTCCTTCACATTATATAGTTCTTTCAAGATCATCTTCACCCTACACTTGTCAATTATTTAAGTCTTCACTTGAGTGCACGTCTCATCATGCTTCTTCTTTGGCTTTCTATGAGTTGCAATGTCCAAGGTTACACTGTTTAGGGGTCTTCTCCACATAAATGCGATCAGGAGAGTAGGTGCAGCATATTTAATGTGGTGGTAGTGGTAGCAGCCTTCCTTTAGATATTTTTTGGGGACTTCCATCCTTCCAGTCATGCTACACATCTCCACAGTTAGGGTTGTGCGAGGATCACTCCTCAGATCGTCCTTGTTTATCCCAAATGTGGCAAATTTCGTTCTGGGATTCCGTGTATGCATTTACTTCTCCTCGGACTTCTCCTCGTCCTCGAATAAGGCTTGAGGCCCAACACATGGTTTTGGGCCTTTATCCTCATAAAGCCCAATACTTGGTTTTGGGTTTTCAGCTCCTTAAGGCCTAATACTCAGCTTTGGATCCCTGTCCCCACAATATATCTTTAACAACTTACTACCTAAATTTTGCTATGAAAGTATTATGTCAATAGCTAATTATACTCTTAAAACTAAATTTTGCCTTGAAGGTATTACGTTAATAGCTAGTTATACTCTTAAAATTGCAGCTTCATTTTTAAAAATAAATAAATAAATAAATTCTCGCTCCAGACTCTAGCTTACTTTGGTATTGGCCATAGAATGAAGCTAGTTTCTGCAATTTTTTTTTCATTAACAAAAAAGTACACAACTTTTAACCTGCAAAATTTACAACACTATTTACCCCAAAATCCTGAGCCGCCGCTGATATTATATATGAGACTTGTACAGTTGTACTCTTCTCTCCTCTTTACTTTTTTTTTTTTTTTTTTTTTTTTTTTTGTTCTTCCAGGCTTTGGTGGCCGAAATGAGCAAGCGACTTGACTTTGACTTAAAAAAAAAAACATGTTTACTACCAGTCAACGTAGATAGTGATTGATACCAATTTTTCTTTTTCTTTTTTTGATATATGACTAGTTTGTAGTTTTCTTTTATTTATGGGTGTTTATTTCTTTTCAGCCAGGAGTCAGGGGACTATATGACAGGGAGCAGCAGTATAAAAATTCACAGGTTAAAATTCAGGAATAGAGTTTGATTCTCCTTTGATATATGCAATTTCAATTTTTTTTTTAATTTTAAAAAACACTTAAAAGAGCTTGTCATATTGCACAAATTTTTAACATCTTTGAATATAATAATATTCTTTGCATTTTTGCTATCAAATTGAACAAATTAAATATTTCCAATTAAAAGCCTGGAATTTTGAAATACATAAAACAACATCTAGAATTTCTTATTGATTGTACTATGATTTTGTTGCGCAACATTTTATACACCTAAATGAAAATAAATAACTTGTTCTTTAGATTCAATTTTTTTTTTTTTAAGAATACTTCTACAACCAAGATAAGAGGCATCAATTTCGACAATTTACCACTAGTGTCTTTAGATTGAACTATTATTTGATGCCAAGTGTCCTTAGATATTTAATGCATTCCACTTGTATGGCAAGTGTCATTCCTTTTAGTTTTGTATCAATTATATTTACACTCAAATTCATGCCTAAACTTAGAAAATGTGTAAAAACTCAATTTGAATTTATTATATTTCTATGTAATACTATGAATGTATACAATATATTATTTATTTAAACAAAAAAGCTCCATAGATACACATACAATTGTAGTTATTTTTAATAATTGCACTCGTGAATATACAATAATTATTAGCTAGTAATGTATTTGTTTTTTTTTTTTTTTTTTGCTAAATAAAAAAGAGAGGTGAGGGTGACCATATATGACTTACCCCCCAGAACATGACCAAATAAGAGCAGCCTCCGCTAGGGAATGTTGGATTGAGTCATAGCTACTGTGACCGGGGTGCCACAGACCTCACCCTAGTACCCCAAGAGAGTCAGTGGATAAGGCGCAATGCATGCTAGGAGACCACCCCCCCACATGGTACCGACCACGACTCAAACGAGGGACCTCATGCATGCACGCGGGATCTCACACCAACTGGGCCACCCCTCCTAGGGCTGTAAATGTGTATATTTGAAAAGTAATTATTAAGTACTCACATATTATATACGATGATATGGTAATCTTTCAACTTATTCATAGTGGGTCTCACTAATTAAATTAATTGTGAGTCTATCGTGTATGCAAGAGAATGGAGCATCATGTCACCATACTCCCTAAATACCTAATAATTTTTCATATATGAGAGTTTGAGACTAATTTGAGTTTAGATTCCCTATACATGTGGGATGGTCTTATAATAAGGTGTAAAAATTTGCTTAGGACAGGATGTCTTTAAATTTTCTTTACCAAATGGGAAATTTCATGGATTTGTTGGGTTTTTAGTTTTAATGCCCTATCACGACCCCAAAAAAAAAAAAAAAACCCGTCCCCATATTTGGGCCTAGATCTGCAATAAAAGAATTTAAAACTGGCCTAGCCTAGATATCCCTACAGGATGAAACACAAAACAAAAGCCCATTTATTTTCTGTATGGGCCATATTTAAATCAGGCCCAAAAAACTTTCATCTATGAATGTTATTGGATCCGAACCAATATATAAAGAGCCGAAGCCGAAGCAAAAGCAGGGTAGTGAGAAAGAGCATCAGAGAAATCTTGATAAGAAAGAAAGCTCGGAAGAGAGAGAGAGAAACACACCCTATATGTCAGGTATGGAGAGATTGCAGCGAATGTTCGCCGGCGCCGGTGGTGGTTTGGGCCACCCGCCACCAGATTCGCCGACTCTTGATTCCTCGGAGCAAGTCTATATCTCTTCCCTCACTCTCCTCAAAATGCCCAAACACGGTACTCCTCTCTCTCTCTCTCTCTCTCTCTCTCCAGCTCTAAGACTCTAATCTTAAACCCTAATTGTTTGGTTTTTCTGGTTTTTTGTTTTCAATTCTAGGGTTTTGAGCTATGTTTAGCTTTTTGTGTGTGTTTGTTTCAATTTTTAGGGTTTTGTATCTGATGAGTACCAAAATTGTTAATAATTACAGTATGTATTATTGTGAGTTATATAGGGAGGGCTGGGGTTCCCATGGAGGTTTATGGGATTGATGCTTGGGGAGTTTGTGGATGAGTACACTGTTCGTGTCGTCGATGCGTTTGCGATGCTGCAGGGTACCAGTACCGGTGTTAGTGTTGAAGCTGTCGATCACGTATTCCAGACTAACTTGCTCGATATGCTTAAACAGACTGGACGGTAATTCGTGTTTCTATTTTTGTATATGTGAGATTTGATTGTTATGTTATTGCTTGCTATTAGTGGAATGTGAAATCCTAAGCTTGCTTGGTAGATTTGTAGGTTATGGGTGTTTTGTGTTTTGCTTCTTCTTTTTAAATTGCAATTTGGGAGAATGTAACTGAATTTTGTTCAATTGGGTAATGGATTTATGAAGGATTTAAAGGTTAGAAGATGGTTAAAAGAATTGCAATTGCGTGAAACCATTTCTCAATATTAATTAAGAACCATTAAAACTTAATGGCTTTATGTAGAAACATGAAATTTATGAAACTTCTATTTCCATAATTAGAATTTGTGGCTGTGGATTGGTGGGGTTTTAAAATACACTTTTTTTGTTTCTTTGTTTTTTTAATGATGGTCTTCTGTGATGTATGTTGATGCGTCTTTTTCAAATGTTGTCATCCTAATGTGATAAGGTCTAACAGGAAAGATATTATCAATTTTCATACTTAATTTGTTCCCTTCTCAAAACATAAATTAATCTTCTTCCTTCCTTGCTAGTAAACTGCAGATAATTGATTTAAAAATATTGCAGCAATACAATATCAGTTAATACTAGATTGGAAATGCAGTAAGTCAAATACTGCCATAGAAAATTCTAAACAGGTGGTGCTAAATCATTTTTCCGGTCAAGGAAAAACTTAGTAAACTCTCAACATGAACTACTTACGGTTAGAATAATGGTTAAATGATTTAATTCACCATTTTCCTAATGATTTAAGTTTTAGAGACAAGTCGCATAATTTCATGCTGCAGTTCTTTCATTAATCTCTACTGTAATTTGTTTTTTTTTTTTAATCTCTACTGGAGGTCCTAGAAATGATCAAGTATTAAAAACAAATCAGCCAATAAAATGATCAAGTTTTTACATTTCTCGTATGCAGCACTTGAAATTGAATGGTACACATATGTTGAATTGTTGAATTCTAACAAGTACTCAGTTACTAGAATTGCCTTTGCAAGTTATTTTCTGATAATGGATATAATATTCTTCACATTTAAAATTCCATTTGCCCTTTCTTCACCTTTGTTTTAGCCAAAGAGAAAAGGAACCATAACCTAGACAACTCTCTCAAAAGTTTGACTATGTCAACTGGGAAATTTACCAAAACTGAGTATCGTAGCTATAAGACTTACTTCTTTTCCTTTTTGATAGTACAATCAAATCTTTTAAGAATGAATAATCATCATGCATGTCGGATTTGCAAAATGGTATAGATACATAGGGTCAATAATTCAACACGATTTGAAGACAAAATGCATAAGGTCAATAGAATAATTAAGTTTTTTACATTTCCTTTAAGCATTAGATGTAATTGAATTGTACACATTTGTTTGAATATTGAATTCTGACAAGTACCCCAAATGACTTTTCAATGATATGATCAACAGTTGGGTGTATACGCGTTATTGAAATCCTAAATTGAATAATGATAATAATAATGAGTGGTCAATATAATATAGTTGAACTCATAGTTAGACCTTTTGAGTCAAGTGTACAAAAGGCCTCCACCCCTCAGACTCCTTGTATAAAATTTTATAAAATTGGACAATCTGATTAGTTACCTCAGTTTCCTCCTCAAAGACCACCCCATCCACTTCCAAAGTCCTCTGATAATTAAACCTTCTATGGGAGTTAGCCATCTTATGGAAGAACTTAGTGTTATTATCCCCTTCCTTGATACATAACATCCTAGATTTTTGTCTCCAGGAAATTTCCTCCAAGGTCAAGAGATGCTCCACCTGGGACCTCAACTCAGCCCTCTGACTTTTCTCCCCATCAATGAGACCCAATTCCCCTTCCTTAGCATCTAAGTTTTTTAACTCCTCCATTAATCGCTTCTTTTGGCGCTCTACATTACCAAACTCTCGGCGATTCCATTGTTCAATGTCTTCTTTCAGAGCCTTTAATTTTTTGGCAAGCACAAAACTGGGAGTACCAACAAAAGAATGTCGATTCCACCAGGATTAAACTTTATCCATAAAACCCTCCGACTTCAACCACATATTTTCAAATCTGAACGGACTTTTCCCTCTTGCCATACCCCCAATTTCCAAAAGAATTGGGCAATGGTCAGAGATAGGACGGGGTAAAATCCTTTGAATAACATCTGGGAAATGATCCTCCCAATCTGGAGTGACCAAAGTTCTATCAATCCTAGACATCGCTGGTTCATTGGTACCACTAGACCAAGTATAACTACCTCCTTCCAAAGGCAAATCAATCAAGTTTAGATCCTCGATAAATTCAGAGAATTGTTCCATAGCTAGGTTCAGTCGAGTCTCGCCCCTACGCTCACTAGGAAAACGGATAATATTAAAATCCCCGAAGCAACACCAAGGTATCCTCCAATACTGCTGAATACCCACCAACTCATTCCACATGTGACCCCTATCGATGTTCTCATTTGGACCATAAACCCCTGAACATGCCCATATAAAACCATCCTCCACCCCTTGCCACTTAATCGATACTGAGAATGTACCGACCAACACCTCCACCTTATCCAAAACCCTTTTATCCCACATAATCAAGATACCTGCAACAGTCCGGTTAGCCTCCAAAACAGCCCAATCCACAAAAGGACATCCCCACAAACTACAAACCAACTGTCTGTTCATGCCAGCAATTTTCGTTTCTTGCAAACAAACAACATCACACTTCCACTCCCACAACAAATTCTTCACCACAAGACGTTTTCGAGGATCATTTAGACCTCTAACATTCCACGAAATCATTTTTAACTTCATCATCACAAGAAATTCCCACTTGAAAACACCAACACAAAACCAACCTCTATCTCCCATCATAATTCACCGAAGAGATCAAATTTCGCAGCTCTCTCCGTCCCCGATTTTTGGACTTAACCGCTTTTTTTTGACTACCTGTTACTTTCCGGTGTAGCACATTGGCTACCGCCATCTCAGTTTCTAGCCTTTGTAAGAGAGCAATGCACAGCTTCTCATGCCGTGTTGTTGACAACCCAACCAATTTACTGAAACCAGGGATTCTATGTTTCACCCACCCAGAAATATCCAACTCAGCCTCCAAACTCAATACCTCAGTGACCTCCTCCACCTCGGCCAAAGATGTCGAAGCACTCTGAGTAATAGTCCTCAAAGGTAGACATTCTGTCAATTCTGTTTCGCCAATAATCATAGAGAAATCAGCAGCATCCTTCACTAGCACAATCTCCCCAGAATTGCGCATGATTCTCTTACTAGAAAAGGAGCTTGCCTCCTGACCAGAAGCTCCAAGACTCTGACCCAGAATGCAAAAACTCCGAAAAAAGGCTGGGAAAAGGTGGTCCAATCAATCGCGGCACAAAATCGAGAGTGACCGACCTTGTAACTACAGAGACCAGTCCACCCGATACCATATTTGAGGCCACAAAGCTTTTTCAGTCTGAGCTGAACTTGAGAACCATGAGTGGGCCAGAAAAGATACCTGGGCTTGTGACCATTGGGCTTAAATTCGAACCATAATGGGCTTCTGGCTGTATCGGGCCCAAGCCTAAACTCACCTTCTTCATCACTGACCCCACGATGCATTCCACAGACACGGAATGAGAAACTGACTTCTCGTAGACACCCTCAAGGTTCCTCTTTGTCTCCTCAGCGCTAAAACCACCAAGGATAGAACACCTAGCCATCGCGAAAGGCCTCGCACTTCTACCCACTAATTTCATCGTTGACGCCGTCGCCGGTGAGCGAAAACGCACTTCAACCTCACCGATGACACCCAAATCCACAAGCCCAGCCCTGTCAGCCTCCATCGGAGGCTTTGCGCATCGTCCCATCACCTCTAGTGCTAGGACGAGGGCTTGGGATGGAGCCAAAAGGCTCGCCTCTGTTGCCGAATCGTGGGCAAGAGAATCTGCGCCAGCCGAAGAAGTCTCACCCACTTCAAAAATGCTTGGGCCCGAGAATACTGGTTTAAGAGAATCCACATGTGTGTCGGTCAACCTTGGGCTTGTGCATAGGCCCATAATGGGCTTAACTTCAGCCTTTTTGGTTCCCCTAGCAACCCATTTACAATCCTTAGGTCCTACCTTCTAATCTCCCCTTTTCTTTCTATCCCAGGAAACCTGCCTCCTCCTTTTCACGTCAACCTCCACGATAAGACCTCTCCCTTGCCAACATGGACTCCTGACAGCACTATTCTTCTTCCCCTTTTCCAACGCTTTTTTTTTCAAACTAAAGCTTGGGAAGCGTATCCTAATGTCTACCAAATTTTACTCACCAACCACTGCCTCCTCATTAATGCACTGCTCCTTCCTGACCCCTCCTCCCACCTTCATCTTATCAGGCTTGCCTGCTGGAGAGACCCCCACCTTGGCACCTGAAATTCATTTGTTCACCCCCGACTTCTCCTCTCCCAACTGTGCCTTCTTTCCCTTAATAGTGAAACTTAGCTGCTTAAACTGCTTTCCCTCCTCTACTCTTTCTTGAAAGCCTTGCACAACTTCAACAAAAGTTCTAGGATGTTGAACTCATAGTTAGACCTTTTGAGTCAAGTGAGTCAAGTGTGTCTCTGATATTAGAGATTTCCGGCCTATTAACTTGGTGGGGAGTGTGTATAAAATCTTGGCTAAAGTTTTGGCAAATCGTTTGAGAGTGGTTTTGGATCAGTTGATCTCGGAGACTCAGAACAGCTTTGTGGGTGGGAGACAAATCCTTGACTCGGTTCTGATTGCGAACGAGTGTGTGGATAGTTGTGGAAAGAGCAAGGTTCCTGGAGTCATTTGTAAACTTGATATTGAGAAGACCTACGATCATGTGAATTGGGAGGCTTTGCTGGATTTGATGAATAGAATGGGCTTTGGAAGGAAGTGGTGTAAGTGGATCCGTACGTGTATATCCACCGTTCAATTCTCTGTTTTGGTTAATGGGTCTCCAGCTATTTTTTTTGGTAGTTCGAGGGGTTTAAGACAAAGGGACCCGATATCTCCTTTGCTATTTTTGATTGTGATGGAGGTGTTCAGCAGGATGTTGAGAAAAGTGGAGGGAGCTGGTTTGATATGTGGTTTCCAAGTTGAGGGTAGGGGTGGTGGGGAAAGTGTTTCACATCTTTTGTTTGCAGATGATACTATCCTATTTTGTGATGCAGATGTGGAGCAAATTCTTCATATTCGGTTGCTGTTACTCAGCTTTCAAGCGGTAACAGGTTTGAAAGTCAATGTGCACAAGAGTGAAATGGTTCCGTTAGGGGAGGTTGACGATGTGCATGCCCTGGCGAAAATTTTGGGCTGTAGAGTTGGAACTCTGCCTATGTCTTATCTTGGCATGCCTTTGGGGGCGCTGCATAATTCCCCCTCAATCTGGAACCCCATTTTGGAAAAATTTGAGAGGAATTTAGCAGGGTGGAAGAAGTTGTATTTGTCTAAAGGGGGTCGCTTGATGTTACTCAAGAGTAAGCTCTCTAGTCTCCCTACCTACTTTCTATCTCTGTTCACCATTCCTACTTATGTGGCTAAGAAAATTGAAAAGTTGCATAGGGATTTCCTTTGGGGTGATAGCAAGATTCATTTGGTAGGATGGGATAAAGTTTGTGCGCCTATAGCTAACGGTGGCTTGGGGATAAGAAAAATTACTACTTTCAATAAAGCCTTATTGGGGAAATGGTTATGGCAGTTTGGGAAGGAAGAGAATCGGTTATGGAGGAAGGTGGTAGCATCAAAATATGGAGAAGAATGGGGAGGTTGGACCACAAAGCTAGGCGGGGGAGCTCATGGATGTGGTCTGTGGAGAGGTATTTGCATGGGATTGGAGGATTTTCGCAATAATTGTCAGTTTGTGGTTGGGTTGGGGAACAAAGTGAGATTTTGGTAGGATGGATGGTATGGGAATCAACCTCTCCGTCTGGCTTTCCTAAGGCTGTATGGTATTGCCCTTGATAAGGAGGCTTTTGTTGAAGCCTCTCTGTCGAGGCAGGGGGTGGAGAATAGGAGAACCTGGGATGTTCGTCTCATTCGTGATCTTAATGAGTGGGAGTTGGAGGAAGGGCTGCATTTCTTTTGCACTTTGGGAGCTATTACCCCTCCTCTAGATGTTGGAGACCGAATGAGATGGAAGTTGAAACCTAATGGGGAGTTTGACACCCAGTCGTATTATAACAAATTGCGGGATCCTCCCTCAATTGTCTTTCCTTGGAAAGGTATATGGAGAGTTAAGGCTCCTCGACGGGTTTCTTTTTTCATATGGTGTGTAGCTTGGAATAGGATCCTAACGGGTGATAACTTGAGGCTAAAGAAACTGGTCTTTGTAGACTGGTGTATTATGTGCCGCCAGTGTGGTGAGACGGTAGACCATTTACTCTTCCATTGTGAGACGGCACATCGGTTGTGGAGCTTTGCTTTGATATCCTTTGGTGTGACTTGGGTTGTTCCTAGATCGATCCCAGGTTTGCTTTTTGGTTGGTGGAATTGGTTGGGGAAGCTCTCATCCCAAATTTGGAACTTAGTCCCGTTGGGCATAGTTTGGTCTATTTGGAAGGAACGGAACCGGCAGACTATTGAAGATTTGGATAGGTCTGGGGATCAGATTCTTGTTTCTTTTAGTGGGACTCTCTTTGATTGGTCTCGGGTTTGGGGACTCACGACTAGAGATTCTCTCCCTTCTTTTCTTTGTTCCCTTTCTCTTTTGTAATTTCTTTTTGTTCTCTGGTTCCTTTTCCTTCGCTCTGTTTTCTCTTCTTGTATTCTCTGGGTTTGCCCTATGCTTTTCATGCATAGAGTAGCCCTTCATATATATATCATTCTTACTTATCAAAAAAAAAATAATACTTAGAAAAAGTCCAATTGAGTATAAGGTGTTTATCTCCCCAACATCATCATCATGTTGGGAAGATAATACTATTGGGAAAACTCCAATTGAGTCCTTAATATGACATAGGAGCTCTAATATATTATATTAATTTCTCAACTTCCTTTCTTTTTCTCTATATGAACATTCTACTCACACATATATATCCAACACATCTTTTGGTTACTTGAGACGCCGCCTTTTGCGAATCAAATTAACATGTAAAATGCAAAGTTTGATTCTTTTGTTATTCTTGAATGTTGCAGCCATTGTACGTAGCAAAAGCAAAGCTTGAGAATAATATTAAATTTAATTTTGGCCACTAGGTAGGGATTAACTTGGGGGTAGCCATTCGTGAGTGCCTTTGTTAGGCCTGTTACCGAACCAGACCCATGTTGCCTTTATGGTCTAACCAAACTCATTCTTACCTACAATTATTTTGAAGTGGTCTCACCTACAATTCTCACTTACAGTGACCATAGCCTAAAGGGACAATTTTTGTGACAAAGTAAGAGGCAATGTTTGTAATTCACACGACCTTTCCAATCGCTACATTGGTTTATGAATTTCAGTATGTATGTACGTAAACAATATCCGAAAGGTTACAAGTTATCAGTCAAATTTGATACACTTTGATCCGATGACTTTCTTATAAGGCTTATGGCCCAATCCAATGACACGGTTGAATCTTTGGTCAAGGAGATGACTGAGGAGTACTATAAATACACGTACTTCCATGAAAAGAAGACATTTCAACTCACATAATCCTCTCTTTCTAACTTCCTTAAAAGTTCATTGTTTCTCTAAAGCTCTTAAATCCTCTCTATCTCTCTCTCTCTCCTTACCTGCTTCTTTATCCCAATGGGCTCAACAAATGTACCCCTACAACCTCCAACTTATGGAAACCTAATCACTGTTATCAGCATTGATGGTGGTGGAATAAGAGATGACTGAGGAGTACTATAAATACACATACTTCCATGAAAAGAAGACATTTCAAGTCACATAATCCTCTCTTTTTAACTTCCTTAAAAGTTCATAGTTTCTCTAAAGCTCTTAAATCCTCTCCATCTCTCCCTCTCTCTCCTTGCCTGCATCTTTATCCCAATGGGCTCAACAAATGTACCTCTACAACCTCCAACTTATGGAAACCTAATCACTGTTCTCAGCATTGATGGTGGTGGAATAAGAGGGGTTATCCCAGGAACTATCCTTAGTTTTTTAGAATCTGAACTTCAGGTAGAAAAATATATTATATATTAATCATACATGTTTCATGCCACAAACCTAGAGAAATTCAACACTTTTTTTCATTCACTAGTGAAGTTCTGCTTTGTTAAATCATTTATAAGGGTTCAACATGCAATCTTTCCAAGTACTTAGTCTATATTTGCTTATGTATGGTGCAGAAACTGGATGGTGAAGATGCAAGAATAGCAGATTATTTTGATGTTATCTCAGGAACAAGCACAGGTGGTCTTGTCACTGCTATGCTAGCTGCTCCAGATGAAAATAACCGACCTGTCTTTGCTGCCAAGGATATCAAGGATTTCTACCTAAAACCACTGCCCTTGTATCTTCCCACAGAACAGGTAAAAATTAGAGTATGAGACATAAAAATATCATTAATATATATATATATATGTCTGTTTGATTATTGACTTGACCCCATTTGTTTTGGTTTTTAACATGATATTATTTTTTCCAAATTGCAGTTGTCCAGTACTTCCTTATCTTACAAAGATTATCAAAGCTCTAGCTGGACCAAAGTATGATGGGAAATATCTGCATAACCTTGTTAGGGAAAAACTAGGACATACAAAATTGGAAAAGACATTGACTAATGTTGTTATTCCAACATTTGACATCAAAACACTCCAGCCAACCATTTTTTCTAGCTATGAGGTTTGTCTTCTTCTCATTAAAATGGTTTTTTAATTGTTTAATTACCCCAGTACTTTTTTTTTCTTTAATTTCCACAATACATGTAGTGGTTCAGATTAACCCTGGATAAGAAAGTGACTGCAAATGATGGGGCTGAATTGTACTAACATTTACTTTGATTTGGTCATGAAAACAGGTAAAGAACATTGTTATGCAAGTCTTATGTAATAAAATTCATGGTATAAAAGTCAAAAGTTCTTGTTCACATAATTAACATAGAACAAGTTTGAATCAAAACAATGCAGGACGATACCTTGGTTGGGACAGTAACTTCTGTGGACGTGGCCACAAAACAAAATTTGGATGATCTTGTGAAAGTTGGTGAAGAGTTGCTAAAGAAACCAGTTGCTAGGGTGAACTTGGAGACGGGAGTTTATGAGGCTTCTGACCATGAAACTAATGAAGCTGCCCTCATAAGGTACTAAAAATAAATATATCAAACTGTTATTATATATATTCTACGATTTCTTTAGAAAAAAGTTTTGTTTTTAGTTTTCACATTAAGCTAATGCAAAAGCATATAATTAATGTTGTTTCAGGTTTGCAAAATTACTCTCCCAAGAAAGGCACCTTCTCCATGCAAGGTCCCCCGCCGGACATGCTCATGATCATCAAGCCACCAGTACTCACAAAACAAAGGGTCTTGGTAGACTAAGCATATAATTTATTTTGCTAATGTTGTATTAAGGGTTGAGATTATATCTAATGCATCAATACACTGGACATATTAAAATGCAGACGCATGTTCGTATACCAATGTATCTAGTATATATTAGTGCTGTATCTAGTATATATTAGTGCATTGGACATAATCCGTGTCTTTGTATTATAGTGTTGTAACATGGAGGTGGGACACAAAATTCCCACCTTTTGATTCTTCGGCAGTATTGGTTTGAATAAAGTGTTGGGTAAGATAACTTGACACCGACACATTTATTTTATTATATTTTTTTTGTGGGTGATTTGTAATTAATAAATGAAAGCCAATTTAGCTTCCATGTATTCTTTTTGTTAATTCAAAAGAATTTTTTATAAATCTCGTTTCTTTAGTCAAATTTCTATACACTTTAGTCCTTATTTTGTAGTGCTATTTTTCTTGTGGGTTACAACTTACGACGAAAGAGAATAAGAGAGAGCTTTCAATACCCATTAATTATACATTCAATTTTTCGTCGTGAGAGTGTTATCCATGCCCATTGTACATTCAATTTTGGTGGAAGGGAAAAGTTTTTGCCCCATGTGGAAATAACTCACCCTATGGGACCTCGAGAAGACGTGTGTGATGATTTTTCAAGCAACAATTAATATGGTTTTTGATTTTTAGAATAATTAGGACTTTTTTAGAATTTTTTTCTAGAATCAAGATTTAAGATTGTGATTATTGATGGAAAATCAAACAAAATAGCATGAGTTATTTTATTTGCGATGGAACGGATACTTATTTGATGGAATAGTATGGTGTACCTTTTTTTTTAATTTTTAAATGAGACCTAACTTTGACTTTTCATTTGTTTGTACGTAGATAAGCCATACAATTTCTATAGTAAAGAGTAAAGACTATTGGATTTTTTAATAGTATACTGAGGCTACTGCGGTTCAAATCAGCTCCTGACTTGGCTAAAAACCAAAAATTAGGGGTGTGCAAAAAATCGAGGAACCGAACAAACTGCCTGAAACCGACTGAATCGTTGCCAAAATTTCGGTTCGGTTTCGGTGCGGTTCGGTTTCGGTCTTATTTTTTAAAAACCAAAATTTTCGGTTTCGGTTTCGGTGCTGGATTTTTTCACCCCGAAATCGACCGAACCGACCGATATATATATATATATATATATATATTTATTTATTTATTTATTTATGTAACTTTAAAACAAAATTGATTAGTGGCTTAGTGGTATGCTCCTTGTGGTTTGGCTAGCTGATCCCAGGTTCAAGACTTCACGTGGAAGGAGGGTTCTTTTTTCGCTATTTAATTTTTTAAAACCCTAGAGCATGGTAAAATACAGAAATACCTCTATTTTATTCTTCCCTTTTCTTTTCTTCAGCCGCCCCCTTCACCACCTTTTTCTCTCAATTTTTTCTCTGTTTCTTTCTACCTCTCTCTCTCTATATTTTCCTTGGCATCATCGGTGCAATTGTTTGACACACACACACAGAGCAAAATGGAAGAAGAAGCTTTCTCAAGCTTTCTTCACTCAAATTCTTCAGGCTCTTTGACTCTCTCTCTCTCCAAGTTTCTTCTCTTCGCTTCAAATCGATGAAGACCCACAGAGCAAAATGTAACAGATCTACTTCCCTGATCTTTCGTATATCTCAGATTCTCATATAATCTGTGAGTTTTTTTTTACATTTTAGGTTGTGTATGTTTTGTTTCGTTTATACTGTGATTTGTTTTTTCAAGTGAACGATGATTTGCTTTAGAGTAATCTGTGTGAAAAGTTTTGAGCTTGTGGTTTTTATCGATTTTGGGTGTGATTTTTTATGCTTTGGTTTTTGCTTTATCGTTTGAAAGAGCTCTCTTTGGAAAACCAAAAACCGACCGAAACCGACTGAAACTGAAATACACCTGTAAGGCCACATATTGGAGGATCCGGCCCAAAGGTGGGTGGATTCGTCTAAAGAGGCCCAAGTACAATGAATTTGTAGAGAATAGGTTACGAAGGACTGGGCTTTTGGAAGTTAGACTATCAATTGACTAGGCGGGATCAAGCACCGATATACGATTTGGGGGTTTGATACTGATTAACGTCCGAGGATCACTGTCTCCAGTCCCCTTTTTTTTTTTTTCCTCTTTTTCTTCTCCGCTCTCCCCCTTTTATACTCCTTCCCCTCTTTCTCTGAACCCTCCACGTGTGGATGTTGTAATTTCTTTATTGACATCTGTCCCTTCCCATCTTTCTAGAATCCTCTATATAGAAATGGCTGGACTGAAAATCACTGGTCAGATGTCTTCTCTACATAAATGCGGTCAGGAAGTTAGCTGTGGAGCATTCAATGCGGGGTTGGCAGCCTTCTCCCTTGATATTTTGGGGTTTTCTCCTAGTGCACGTCTCCGCAGTGTTGTCCCCGCCCAGTGGAATCTTCTGGGGGATACTCCTGACTGGTGGAACTCCAAGTCTTTCCTCGGTTTTACTTGACCGAGGTGGAGAGTGTCCTCGGCAGAATCCTTGTATCGCTGAGCTCACACTTCGCTCTTCCGACTGCCGGTTCGGATGGACTAGGCCAAGCTGAATCATCCTCAGACTGTTCTCAGTCCTCGTCTTGGGCTTGTGGGGCGCTACACAAATGGATGGAAAGCTCTGGGCCCATTACCCTTACTGGCGTGATGTTCAGTTCGGCCCATCTCTCCTAGCAGCCCATTGTCCCTACAACACCGAAACCGATTGATTTCCAGCCATTTCGGTCGGTTTCAGTTGAGAATTTCACAAACCGAAATATTCGGTTTCGGTTGGCCATACCCATACAAACTGACCAAAACCGAACCGAGCATAGCCCTACCAAAAATTATATATAAAATATTTTAATTTTTTTTGTTTTGACCTTTGAAATAAAATTTTTAACATTCAAATCCTAAATTTTGTTTAATCTCAATTGAAATAAGTTTGAATATAATTATTTTAATGTTATTTTTACAATAATTTTACAATAAAAGTTAAATGGCAAGTTTTATTTAGTTTTTATCTAAATCCACAAATAACATCACTTTTTTATATATCTTACTACCTAAATTTTGCTGTGAAAGTGTTATGTAAGTGGCTAGTTATACTCTTAAAATTGTTACTTCGTTTTAAAAATAAATAAATCTTGGCTCCAAATTCTGATTTATTTTGCCATTGATTGCAAAATAAAGTTGTTTTTTCCTTCAATTTTTTTTTCATTAGTAAAAAATTACACAATTTTTAACACACAAAAATAACTTAGAAAAAAAAAAAAAAATTCTTGAGCCGCCACTGATAGTATATATGAGACTTGTCCAGTTGTACTCCTCTCCTCTTCACTTTTTTTTCTTTTTTCTTTTTTTCTGCTTCTTCTAGGGTTTGGTGGCAGAAATGAGCAAGAGACTTGACTTTGACTTGAAAAAAAAAAACATGATTTCTACCAGTCAACTTAGATGGTGATTGATACCAATTTTTCTTTTTTTCTTTTTACTTTTTTATATATGACTAGTTTGTCATTTTCTTTTATTTATGGGTATTTATTTCTTTTCACCCAGGAGTCAGGGGACTATTAAATATGTGGACTTTTCAATGACAGGGAGCAGCAGTATTTATGGGTATTCATTGATTGTACTATGATTTTGTTGCGCAACATTTTATACACCTAAATAGAAATAAAT
The DNA here is from genome assembly GCA_033629205.1 of Lithocarpus polystachyus. Taxonomy (NCBI): domain Eukaryota; kingdom Viridiplantae; phylum Streptophyta; class Magnoliopsida; order Fagales; family Fagaceae; genus Lithocarpus; species Lithocarpus polystachyus. Next base: position 5,669,301 of record CM066163.1, on the reverse strand, counting down.
AACTTGTTCTTTAGACTCAAATTTTTTTTTTGTTTAATAATTTAGAGAGTATCGATTCGGATTAGCGTGTTGGGTTTATGTTTTGTTGAGGTAGCGGTATTTGACTAAATAGTTCAATCTTAATTCGACCCATTTAATAATCGTGTCATGATCTTTTAACCCTAATCCGACTTGTTAATAAGGTAGGTTGATCTGCCTTAACCTATTTGACACACTTAATAAACGAGTCGAGTTGGGTTGGTACAATTATAACACAACTCATTTCAACCTGCATAATATTAAATATAACATCCATCTAGAAAATATTTTTTTTTTACATCCAAAAAACAATGCATGCACTTCAAGTTTTCAACCCACATTCTTGTAATCTTTAAAAGCAATACCCATCAGATCTAATTTATAATATCTCAATAAACCCACTTGCAAGGTATGCAGACGGTGTCCAACACTAAAACAAACACCAAAAAAAAAAAAAAAAAGCACACGGCACAAGACAAAAGCTACAACTGTGGCCTTAATCAACAATTAATATATCTCATATATTAATAATGGCACATGAGTTCAAAGTTTATAAAACAAAAGTATTATGCTAAAAAAATAAACACATTAGAGAGAGATAGAGAGTACTAACCAGTTTGAGACTTTGGGTTTGAGAATTGGGTGTGAAATTATAAGATAGTAGAGTAAGTAATACGGCTGAAATTAAAAAAAAAAAAAAAGAAGATATTTATAAGAATTCGAGAGTGTTTGGTGAAGTAGTTTGAAAATTGTTGTTTGTAGTTTTTTGAAATACATGTGGGTAAAAAAGTGCGTAAAAATACGTGAAATGTTTTTTAAAAACAGAAAATTGTTGTTTAAAAATACAAACCAAACAACCCCGGTTGTTAGGATTTAGAGATCTAGGATTTGTAAAGTTTTCAATTTTCAATTATATCCCTTGTAAATTTTCGTAATTACGCACGTTTCTTTTTAAATTTAAAATATACATTGGATATAAAATGTATTTGACAAATCTAAAATAAATAAATATTTATTTGTTATACAAATTAAACGGGTTATATTAAGTAGGTTATTTTGGGTTGACACAAATGAATTGGTGTATCAAAGGTGTCTATTATGGGTTATGCGAATTGACACGCTTATGACACGTTTCTTATCATGTCGCTTTCGGGTCGACCCGTTTATGACCCATACTCATTAAGGCCCAACCCTAACCCGAAAAAACCCATGTCGACAATTTACCACTAGTGTCTTTAGATTGAACTATTATTTGATGCCAAGTGTCCTTAGATGTTTAATGCATTCCACTTGCATGCTAAGTGTCATTCCATTTAGTTTTGTATCAATTATATTTACACTCAAATTCATGTCTAAACTTAGAAAATGTAAATAAATAAAAAAACACAATTTGAATTTATTATATTTCTATGTAATACTATGAATGTATACAATATATTATTTATTTACACAAACGAAAATGCTAAAGAATGCCTTTAGGACATTCGTTAATAATTCTTTTAAAGAAAGTTTTTATAGGAAAAGAAAAAAAAATTTAATGTTTTGACAGTTTTTTTCATATCCTATAAAAGTAGTGTTAAAACTTTTCTAAAATAGATTGTTAACCAATGTCCTAAGGGTACTCGTTAGCATGACCCTTAAACAAAAAAGCTCCATAAATACACGTACAATTGTAGTTATTTTTAATAATTGCACTCGTGGATATACAAGAATTATTAGCTAGTAAATGTATATGTTTGAGAAGTAATTATTAAGTACTCTTATATTATATATGGTGATACGATGCTCTTTTAACTCACGTTTATAGTGGGTCTCATTAATTAAATTTATTGCGAGTCCACCATGTATGCAAGAGAATGGAGCATCATGGGGAAATTATTGTGTATTCTCGGAGTACCATAAATGCGTATTCCTTCCTCTTCACATGAATGGTGAGTCTCACTAATTAAATTCATGATGAGACATACCATTCATGTGAAAAGAGGAAATATACATTTATAGTACTCCGGAAGTACCTAATAATTTTTCAGCATCATTATGTCACCATACTCAGTACCTAATAATTTTCCATGTTTGACCGTATGAAACTAATTTGAGTTTAGATTCCCTATACATGTGGGATGGGCTTATAATAAGATGTTAAAATTTGCTTAGGACAGGATCTCTTTAAATTTTCTTTACCAAAGGGGAAATTTCATGTATTCGTTGGATTTTTAGTTTTAATGCCCTATCATGACCCCCCGCCAAAAAAAAAAAAAAAAACCCCAAATCCCCATATTTGGGCCTAGATCTGCAATAAAAGAATTCAAAACTGGCCTAGCCCAGATATCCCTATAGGCTGAAACACAAAACATAAGCCCATTTATTTTCAGTATGGGCCATATTTAAATCAGGCCCAAAAAGTCTTTATATATATATAAAAGTTATTGGATCCGAACCAATATATAAAAAGCCGAAGCCGAAGCAAAAGAGGAGTAGAGAGAGAGCATCAGAGAAATCTTGATAAGAAAGAAAACTCAGAAGAGTGAGAGAGAGAAACACACCCTATATGTCAGGTATGGAGAGATTGCAGCGAATGTTCGCCGGAGCCGGTGGTGGTTTGGGCCATCCGCCACCAGATTCGCCGACTCTCGATTCGTCGGAGCAAGTCTATATCTCTTCCCTCGCTCTCCTCAAAATGCTTAAGCACGGTACTTCTCTCTCTCTCTCTCTCTCTCTCTCTCTCTGTATATATTGAGGACTCTAATCGTAAATACATGGAATCTTAAACCCTAACTGTTTGGTTATTCTGGTTTTTTGTTTTTAATTTTAGGGTTTTGAGCTAGGATTAGCTGTTTGTGTGTGTTTGTTTCAATTTTTAGGGTTTTGTATTTGATGAGTACCAAAATTGTTAATAATTATGTATTATTTTGATTGATATAGGGAGAGCTGGGGTTCCCATGGAGGTTATGGGATTGATGCTTGGGGAGTTTGTGGATGAGTACACTGTTCGTGTTGTCGATGTGTTTGCGATGCCGCAGAGTGGTACCGGTGTTAGTGTTGAAGCTGTCGATCACGTATTCCAGACTAACATGCTCGATATGCTTAAACAGACTGGACGGTAATTCTTATTTCTATTTTTGTATATGTGAGATTTGATTGCTATGTTATTACTTGCTATTCGTGGAATGTGAAATCCTAAGCTTGCTTGGTAGATTTGTAGGTTATGGGTGTTTTGTGTTTTGCTTATTCTTTTTAAATTGCAATTTGGGAGAATGTAACTGATTTTTGTTCAGTTGGGCACTGGATTTATGAAGGATTTAAAGGTTAGACGATGGTTAAAAGAATTGCAATTGCGTGAAACCATTGTTCAAATGAATTAAGAACCATTAAAATTTAATGGCTTTATGCAGAAACATGAAAGTTATGAAACTTCTATTTCCATAATTAAAATTTGTGGCTGTGGATTGGTGGGGTTCTAAAATACACTTTTGTTATCTTAGCTTATGAAACAAAGGGTAGAAATTTGCAATACTTCCTCCACTCTGACAACCTTCTGAACTTTTCAAATAGAGGTTTGTATCACTTTAACTAAGTTATTGAAGGAAAAAGGCTGGGAGATAAACTTTGTTAAGGTGTTCTGTGTATTGTGTGCCGCAAATCTATATGTGAAGAATTTAGCATTTTTGTATTGGCACTCATTTTTGCAACTCTATATGTGAAGAATATAGCATAATGTATTGGCATTCATTTTTAATTGCTACATTTGTGTAATTATGAGGATCCAAATCAATACTGAAGATTTCATCTTTTTATGAAGTAGTTGCTTTAGATTTTTAATTTATATGTTAGTGCTTCCATGGTTAACATACATAAATAATTGAAACTTTTTCTGGTTCGCTTACCTTGTTATTACTTCTTCCTTATATATATATATATATATATATATATATTTTTTTTTTTTGCTTGGTATTGCAGACCAGAGATGGTTGTTGGGTGGTACCATTCACATCCTGGATTTGGATGTTGGCTCTCTGGAGTGGACATAAATACACAGCAGGTTGGGTAGTTTATTCTTGTGCATTTCTTTTTACTAATTGTTTGGCAATTGAGTTTATTTTTGTTCTTTATTATTTCACGTAGTAGTGTAGTACTCATTTAACCTGCATTGGTATTTGGCACTTTTGTTAAATAATCAATAAGGATTTTTGATGGTACACATCTTATGTTTTACTACAAGCCAGGGAACGTGCGTCTTTTTTATGAAGGCAATGGTATGGGTTTCATATTTTTTTTGCCTAACGCCTTTTGTATGTTGGCAGTTCCATTCAGCTTTTTAGTACAAATGGTTTCTCACTTGTGTATATTTTTGGCTTTTCCCACTTGATCTGAAACATGTGTTATTAATTAGAAGATCTTTAATATCATAAAATATTTTCACCTTTTTATAGGATTACTTTCTTGAAGACCATGGTTTAATTAAATAAGTGCTACTCCTCAACCACACTCACTTTGCTGCTACTGAATTTATTCTTAACCTATAGTCAAATGATAGGGATATATTATTACTTTTGAGAGATTTCCTGCAGTTGTTTGCTTGTTAGGATGGCCAATGAATTATAGCTCAATTGGCACTTCCTTCTCCCACAATATTGGATTGGAGGGTGAGTTTGTGGATTTTAGATCCATTGGATGCTTTTGTAGCTTATCAATAAAAAAAGTAGTGTTGGCTTGTTAGGTGTAGCTTCTGCTTTTAGTTTTTTTTTTTTTTTTTTTTTTTTGGTGCTCATGTAAAATTTTTTAAAACCTCGCATTTTCTCACTTTTTAACCCAATTTCAGCAAAAAGAAATCAGCCAAAAGCCAAATAAGCTAATGCCAAACACACACTAGGATGTCTTTGAAGATTATAATGTTGATACTTTTTTATGGAGGATTGTTATGATTTGGGTTCATTTGTGTGTGAATATTTCCAAGTTACCATATGATACCTGGACCCTTCGCGGTGGAGAAGAGGTAGCACCCGTGTAGGAGATAGCCAAGCCTTGAACACAGACATGGGAATGTTGTGAAATGACTGTTTGTATGTCCTTCCAAAATGTTGAAATTTAACATACATGTAATTTGACATTAGCGTTAGACGTGATTATAAGATGTCTGAGACGTAAAAAGGCCAAACTGGGAAATGCAGTAAGATTTCCAGTAGAATGAGAAATTGAGAAGATCTATGGATACCATGTTTACAAAACTATTGCATCTTGTGGACTTTAATGAATCATTTGGATGGTGTTTGACCAGACCTCTGAATCTGATAGTCATGTGCAGAAATATGATATATATGTGTGTGTGTGTGTGTGTGTGGAATGAGTTTGATGTTACTTAATTCAGAATCTGTCAAAAGCTATGAATCTGCTCTTATGAATGATTAGGGCCACTACAATGAATATGAATTTATGCAACTTTCAGTTCACATGAATGTTTTCCTTTCTTTTCTTGGCGACTGGGGTTTGGCTTGTGCTTTTCATTATCTTATCGAAATCCTTGAAATGCTCAAATCTGTTATTCTCTTCAGAGTTTTGAAGCTTTAAATCAACGAGCTGTGGCTGTGGTGGTGGATCCAATTCAGAGTGTAAAAGGGAAGGTGGTGATTGATGCCTTTCGTCTGATTAACCCTCAAACCATGATGCTTGGTCAAGAACCACGACAGACAACATCCAACCTGGGGCATCTTAATAAACCATCCATCCAAGTGAGTGCTTCGCAAATAGTAGTCTAGCTGCTCTTTACTTCTCTGCATTTCAAGCTTTTGACTTTTTTGGTGGCGTTGTTTTTCAGGCATTGATCCATGGGTTGAATCGGCATTATTATTCGATAGCAATTAACTACAGAAAGAATGAGCTCGAGGAGAAGATGTTGCTTAACCTTCACAAGAAGAAATGGACTGATGGCTTGACACTTAAGCGATTTGATACCCATTCTAAAACTAATGAGCAAACTGTTCAGGTGAGTCAAGGTTTATTGTATTTCAGAGTTGCTTACGTTACTTGTTTTGTCTTGATATTTTGTGTTTACACAGCACACTTATAATGACAAAGGCAGATACTTGTTGTCATGTCTAACATGGATAGAAGGTTCATACTAGGTTGCACCGACATGCCATTTTTGACAAAGTACCGGTGTCTGGTATGTGTCGGACACCGATACCGGTAAGACTCGCGAGACTCCGGTGTATGAGTGGTGTCTCTTTTTTTCTTTTCTTTTTTTCCTGTGGCTCCGACATGGTGCTGACGCGGCTCCGACATGGCATGGACACGGTTCTCGCAGGTTTAGTTGATTCAGAGTTTTTTTTTTTTTTTTTTCCCCCTTTTTGGTACTTACAGGCTCAGCCATTGATGAAACTTCAACCTCAGACATTGAGATCGCACTACTATTTGTTCTCACTCTTCATTTCAGTCTCGCTCGCTTTCTCTCTCTACGTTTTTGCCGACTGCTGTTTCTTCATTTTCTCTTTCTCTGCGTTTTTTTCATTTGTTGTTTCTGCAGTTTTCTGTTTCTCCTTTGAACTCTAGAGTCTTCTGGTCTCTTAGAAGATGATTGACAACTTGCACTCTGTCAACCACTAAATACATGCTGTCAACCACTCATTTTTAAATTTCTTTGGGTTTAATCAATTTTTTAATGGTTTGTCTGTGCACTCTTCTAGCTTTTGTTTATCCTTTATTTTAAAAATTTGACTAAAAACATGCTATCAAGTGTCAACTGTCAATTACTCTTTTCAAAATTTTATTGGGCTTTGTTCTTTATTTAATCAACTTCTTGATTCTTTATCCGGCCACTCCTCTAGCTTTTGTTTATTTTTTAATTTTAAAAATTTTCATAAATAGTTGAATATTCAAATGGGCTTTGGCATAAACAATTTATTGGATAGTCAAATGGGCTTAAGCATAACTTGACATAATTTATGTCTAAAAATATTAAAAAATATGCCTAAATATAAAATTTAATTAATTATTTAATTGCCATACTCACGCCGTATCGTATCCTTATTTTTCAAAATTGCCATACCTCGGTATCTGTACCCTTGTCGTATCCGTACCCGTGTCCGTGTCAGTGCAACTTAGGGTTCATAAGGTTCATGACCTAGCATCTCCTTTCCAATCCTCTGCCATCAGAAATTATAGAAGAAAGACTGGAAAGCGCCTGAGTTTTGTTGCAATTGAGTAAAAGATATAGTTGTCTGTGTTTAACTTTAAACAAAGTTTTATAGACAGTTAAGGTCCTTGTTACACTGTCTGCCATAGATGCCCACTGTAGTGCTCTCCCTCTTAAATATCTTTAATTTTATGTTATTACTTGTTCTGGGTTGGACTTTTGGATTTCATCCTTTATCCATGGGAACTTTGTAAATCTCCTGGTTTTGCATATGTTGATCTGTATATGTCTCCTGCAAATGATAAACTGAGACTGTGGTTAAAGGAGAACGAAAGCAGTTTTTTGGGAAAAGTATTGGATCTGAACCATTGTGCTTTTTTGGTCCTCCATTAGACCTGTCAATTCATCAGCGCAGCAATCATGTGTTAGAATGACCATAGGAATTTTTTCTTTTTAAGATTCAAATATGAGTTTATTTTTGTTGATATGTTGGTGCATATGCTTGTTATATTCTGCCAAATTTCATGACAATGTGGCCTTTGTTTTGGGATGTGCAGGAGATGCTAAACTTAGCTATCAAATATAACAAGGCAGTGCAGGAGGAAGATGAGTTACCACCAGAAAAACTTGCAATTGCAAATGTGGGAAGGCAAGATGCCAAGAAGCACCTTGAAGAACATGTCTCCAACTTGATGTCTTCAAATATAATTCAAACCCTGGGAACCATGCTCGATACAGTTGTTTTCTAGAGTTCATCGTTTCAAATCCTAGCCTTAGATATATCTAGAGGCAATTAGGAAACTATTGCATCAGATGGGTTTGTTTTCTGTGAACATTTTGGCAATCAGCTTATAATTGCTAGAAAGACCAATGCTGGTCAAGAAAGTGATGAATGGAAGTTTTAGCACCATATGATTTCTGGTTTACTTGTATTCCTGTATCAGTTATACTTGTGTCTAATTTGATTCTTCATTCAAATACGTTGGTCGTTAATCCAAAGTGTTAAGATCTGTTACAAAATTCTTAAATGTGTTTGGTAGAGCATCAGCCTGGTAGTTGATTGAATTTTGATAAATCTTATATTTTCTTTTCTAAGAATGTATTAACTATTAACTCATTAACAAGTTGCTGTTAGGAAATTCATACAAACTCTTGGGTATTCCCATGGTGGGAAGTTGAGGTAGAATAATATATGTTTAGATTTAGTTAAATAAAATCGACACAAGAACATAAAATTGGTAGGCTAAGACCTTTATCTAGAGCTGATGGAGAAGTGTTTGTTAAATCAATTCTGCCTGCTTGTGTCTAATATGTTATGAACTGTTTTCTTTAGCATTAAAAGTACATGATAAAATAGAGGAGCTATGAAGAACTTGCTTTCAGCAGAGTGATTAGAAGGAAGAGCCAACTCTGAAGAATTGTCTTTTCAGCAGAATGATGAGAGAGAAAACTTAAGGCCTTGGTATTGTAGGAGAAGTTTATGGTTATACTTTTTAAGTCTTAAAGCATAAAGTTTGAGTCTTTTGACCTTAGAAATTAGCATGGGTGTAATATTAGGTTGTATGGCAAAAAATCTTAGGAAAATTTTATTGACGCGGGGAGGGGGGGGGGGGGGGGGGGGGGGGGTGTATGCAATTAATGCGGAACAAATATATCAATCTAGCTAGGGCTGTCCAAGGACCCAACACACCCACTGCTGCCGATCGAACCAGATTCGCCGCTGACCGAACTGATTACTCCAGCGGTCGGTGACGGATTTCTTTCTCCAAAAACTAAGATCGGTAGGTTGGATATCAGGTCTCCTCTCAAATCCGAGAAACCCGAACTAATCGACTCATCAATTTTTTCGACGGAAAATTGTAGATCTAGCGAATTTTTGGATTTTTTCTGGAAGATCTAGGCTAGATTTGGCGAGATTTCGCTAGTCGAGATCTTGCCGAAAATGGCAAAAATCTCACCTAATCTAGTGAGATCCATTGAAGCTTTGACCACTCTAGTCGATAGCAAATTGAAATTTTGACCACCCAATCTGGTTAGGTCAGTTCCAGGTTGGGCATAAACCCAACCCGGACCGACCCGTGGACAGGCCCAAATCTAGCTATGATTCTTGGATATAAAAATCATTTAAAAGCTTATGATCTTTTCATTTCAAGTTTTCAGTTTCAGTAAAATAAGCAGATCTCAAACAGACTTTGATATTGTTTTTTTTAAGTAGAACTGTAGAAGTATATTGTTATTTATGGATTGTATATTTGTATAAGTTCAAAGATAAATTACACACACATATATATAGAGATAGATTCAAGATTTTAAGCTAGTGGAGACCAGAGTATAAAGGAAAAAAAAAACTTCAAATAGGCATCCATATAGTATTAAAAAAATTATAAATACACAAAATCATCGTTGTTTCTAAATACATTAAGATGCAATCATCTACCAACAAAGACAAAAACAAAAGCAAAATAAGGTTTTTTTAACACTAGACTGGCTAGGATTTTTTTTGTTTTTTGTTTGTTGAAGTTAGAGCATTCACAGTGGTAATGCTAAAAATTTTAGCTTTTAGCACTTCAAAAAACTATTTTATCTATTCTACCACCTCACTTTATAATACACCTAATATAAAATATTCTTTTTTATTATCACTTCATTTAAAATAATATAAACAACTAATTAAAATAATAAATAAAGAAAGAGAATTCGAGTTTTTTAATTGAATTAGGAAGAGATATAATCTTGATAAAATATTGATTTTTATTTATGGGAAATGCTAACGAATGCCCTTAGGGCATTAGTTAACAATCCATTTATAGAAAGTTTTTATGGAAAAAGAAAAAGAAAACAATTAATATTTTGACAACTTTTTTCATTTCCCACAAAAGCGATGTCAAAATTTTTCTAAAATGAATTGTTAACCGATGCCCTAAGGGCACTCATTAGCATGACCCTTAATTTATAACAACTTGTTACAGTCAATTGGTATTTATACCAATTTATTGTTAGTTGCAAAAAATTTAGCTTTAGCTTCTCCAATAACACATAATTTTTTGGTTCATTTGTGGTAAAATATTTTTTTTTTTGCTAAAATACAATTGCCATTGTAAATGTTTTTATTATTTTTGTTAAGTTTTTGGGTTGGATAGTTGGTATTTAGGTTAAACTAGTTAGGCCGATTAGGGAGAAGAACGCCTAAGGTTTTTGGAAGGGATAACTATAACCAAAAAAAAAAAAATTGGACTCAGGGTTCTGTCCCTCTGTGTGTGTGTGTGTGTGTGTGTGTGTGTATTTATGCCTGAAATTATTGTGTCAAAGAAATGATGGTTGTTTCAATAAAAAAGCTCATGAACATTGATTCCTATAATTGATTCATGCTTTGAAGAAGGCTACTCGAATTTTTCTTTTCCTTCTTTCTGGTTCAATGATCGAAATTAAGACTTTTTAATTTTTATTATTATAAAATTGGTTACCGAAAGTCTAAATAATAAAATTGGTATTCCATACTCCCTCCCCCCAAGCTACCGTTTTTCATTACATTTTTCACAATCCATTGAGTCGAGAAATTGTTTTTATTATTATTATTATTATTATTATTATTATTATTATTATTATTATGTGAGATAAAATCTATACTTTAACATAATCTAAATGTATGTGTGAGAGGTGAAATTACCTCTTGGGTATTTGAACCCCGACCCTTACCCCTTACAAGAATTGATACTCCTTCCCCCTCTCCCTGACTACCCTTTTTCATTACATTTTTCACAATCCATTGAGTTATCAATTTTTTATTTATTTATTATGTGAGATAAAAATCCTATTAAGTGATAAAGGGTAGATTCAAATCCAAATTCTCTTTTTAGTAAAATGAATAATATTAGTAAATTATCTATACTATTAATAAAAAGATTTTCAATCTAGGTTTTAACATTTTACGTACTAAAATACCCTCACACAAATTTCTTAAATTCTATAAAATACCCTTATCTTTTAGTTAAATAATTTTAAATTAAAAAACACAAACTAGTTAAAAGAATAATTTATTGTTCCTAAGTTTGAGGTTTTTTTCATTTATCTTTCCTATTCAGCCTAAAACTTAGAACACTATATCTATCTCATTTTTAAATATTATTTCATATTATCTTACTTTAAAAAAAAATAGGGTTATTTATATACATTTTTAAAGATTATAACACAAAAAAAAATAGCATTATTGCATGCACAAAATACATATGATGAGTTTAGTATAATATCTCAATCTCATTTTTAACATTACCTTAACTCTTTATTAAATATATATATATATATATATATATACTTGGTTATTTATATATCACTTTAAAAATTTATAGCACTAAACAAAATAAATAAATATGAACATTATTACATGTGTAAAGCACATATTATGAGTTTAATTAAAGTATAAGATTCTTGACGACAATAAGATCATCTCAGTTGTTATTATTAGCCGGATAAAAAATAATAACAACTTAACATCTTATCTTATTAAATGGTAAAAAAATAGTTTACATGACAGGACTGTCTTGTCATGATCATGGATCATTATGTAAATATTGAAAATTTGACCAGCTTAATATATATTTATTGCATGACAAGTGCACAATTGACAATACATCAATGGTGATGTTAATCATAAATGAAAGTTAGAAACGTTACGAGAGTATTAGGGGTTGTTTGGTGAAATAGTTTGAAAATTGTTGTTTATTATTTTTTGAAATACGTGTGGGTGAAAAAGTGTGTAGAAATACGTGAAATGCTGTTTAAAAACTGAAAATTGTTGTTTAAAAACCCTTACCAAACACCCCCTTATAATCGGTAAAGCTGCAAAGTAATATTATTATTTTTAGCACCATTAATGCTAAGTATTCATTTGGGTACAGCTGAAACGCAGTGCATCTGTGTTTCAACGTTTTTTTTTTTTTTTTTTTAACCAGCGCCAGTGGTTTATGAATAGTGCATTAAAGCAAATGAACAGTATTTTGTAGGTGTGAACAGGAACCGAAAATTATTTTTTTATTGTTTTTAGTTTCAGCAAAATAAACGGTATCCAAACGCACTTTTAGAAGAAGCATGCTACAAAGGTGGAGGGGAAGCATTTAGCTTTTGAGCTACAGTCATAGTTGTCAAAATGGCGATTTGGATCCTAGGATTGCACGATTTTACAATCTCACCTCACCAAATAGTTTAGAATCGCAGCAAGATCGTAAAAATGGTAAGATCGTATGAAATCCCACCGATCCTACCAAAACACGTTTTTGGTTTGGGTTTTTTTTTTTTTTTTTTTTTTAGTGGAATTGGTTTGGGGTAAGATAATCCAACTAAACTCACAAGCCCAACGGGTTATTAGAAGCCCAATAACGAATTGAAGTCCCAAATTTACTCCTATGTCAACATAAAATCTCAAGAAAAAACCTACAGTACTTAAGTTAAAAGTTAAAAAAAAAAAAAAAAAAAAAAAAAAACCTAAAATATTTAGAAACATTCAGCCCCATAGCAGTGCCTCCTTAGTCCTCTAAAAAACCCAGCACCTCTCAGCCCTCTCAATGATGTTGCCGTGAGCCATCGCCCACTTTAAGCTTTCTGCTATTGGGTAAATTGTTTTGATAGTTAATAGTTTATCATTTATTTGTACTTTGATAGCTTGATTCCACGTTGCTGTTTTGTGTATATGATTTTGATGAAGCTTTTATGGTTTTTATTTTTCCATTTTGTTAACTAAATTAAGTAAAATTTGAAAAACTATGAAACAGCTAGTTTACCTTAGAATGAGAATTCCCTTTTGGATTACATATTGTAAATTTGTAATCAACTAGTTTTCATTTGCTAACTAGCCTAACTTATTTTGGATTTGGAACTTAGAATTTGGAAAACATTTTCCATATGTGTAGATAATATTTTGGTACTTAGTTACTAATTAAACATGTATTGAACTTTTTAGATACATTATGTCAAAAGTTAAATACATTTTGTTTTGTTTGTATGAAATAACGATGTAGTGCATGCAAATTACATTTTATGATGCAAATAATTTTTTTAATGGATGGATTCATATTTTGAGTGATTATTTAACATATAAAGTCACTATCAATTATTTTTTGCTTAAAATCTGAAAATAAGTAAAATCTTACTATTCACGTTCTAATCCTACGATCCACAATCTTATCTACCTCTCACGATCTTACGTAAGATCTCGATTTTGACAACCTTGGCTATAGTGTACGGTCAAAGACATATACACCGTAGCTAAAAAGGTTAAAAAAAATATAATTTATTAAAAATTATATTATTTTATTATGTCTGTGGTGGTAGTTATTGTTTATTATAGTAAATATTTTATTTTATTTTGTTGTTTATATTATATTGTGTTAAAAGTTAAAATAAAATAATTAATGTTTGATATTTTGTAAAAAAAAAATGGCAAAATAGATAAAGTTAAATTTTTGTAATACTAAATTGCTAAATTTATAGCTGTAGAGTGTTCTGAGCTAAGATTTGATAGCTAACTAGTAGTGCAAAAGACAGCTTTAATTTCTGTCTATTTTATTTTAACTCCCCATGACATAAAACATCAGCCTTGATAGCATTAGCAACACTTTTCCGACAGGAAAGATCAGCATTGACAAGAGAGATCAGTATCACTGGTTGATATAAGAAGCCAAGTGTTTAATCAAGCTCTTTGCTTTCTGACAATCGGGGTCAAAGATGTGAAACACATGATCTTCCCCTTCAATCTCGAAGATCTCAGCAGTACCTTTCCACTCACTACTCACCAATTTTTCATAATAAAGCTTACCTCTATCCCTCGATATATCTTTCTCAGCAACAATAACAAGTATTCTATGGCAGGGCAAGTTAGCAAAACTTGGTGCACCATCCACAAATGGGTTAATGAGTAAATCATCACAACCTTTATCACATGGATATACGAAGTTCCACCACTTGTCCACCATTGCTATTCTAATCGGGTCCGTGACCTCTACCCCAATTGGCTTTTCACCCCAGAAAGAAGGATTTACTAAACCAATCACAGCGAGCTTGACGAGATTGAAGTCCGAGTTGTTCATAGCCCTCATGGCTAGGTGGTGTGCAATATTAGCACCAGCACCGTCTCCAACCAAGTAAAATCTCTCAAAATCACCTTTATCTTTGAGCCATGGCTCAACGTCATAATTTCCCACAACTTGAGAATTCAAGCACTTGAGCCCAGCCCAACAATCCTCATAGGCTGTTGGAAGAGGGTGCTCTGGGGCTAGCCTGTAGTTCACAGAAATAAGAATGATGTTAGCGTCAGCAACTAGCGTGTTGAGGCTTTTGTGGTAGTCGGGATCAAAGACCGATGATGCGCAAAATGCTCCCCCGTGAAAGTAAATAACTATAGGAATCTTTTCATGACCACTGCTTTCTTTGTTGAGACGGTAAAGTCTGACTGAGAGACCGGTTTCTGGTTTGAACACTTTGTGATAAAACACCAGTTTCAGGATCGAACCTGGAAGGGACAACTTGGGTTCCAGCAATCCTTTCCAAGGTTCCATCTTTGGGTACCAGTTTCTGCTTCTTTTTTTTTTTTTTTTTTTTTTTTTTTTTTTGTTTCCAACTGTGTATCCTCGTCGCCTACGACCATAGACTAATTACTGTTTGCGCTAGGTAAGCCTACGAAGGGGTAAAGCGTTGGCTCATGAAATTCTTTTCAAAGTGCAAGTAAGAACTAGGAAGCATACCCAATTCAGCCCAGTACAAGCACCTTGAGACTGAGAGCCCAACCAACTCGGCCAACCTCCTGGGTTGATGCATCTGCTTTACTTGGACTCATTTGTATGTTTTTGTGTTTGTGCACTCGTGTGCTTTGAGATAGATTGGGAGGGGGTGAGGAGGACTTGGATTTGTTTGTTTATAACAAGAGCATCAGCGTCAGAGGTGTAAACCCCCCAGTTCTAAAATAGCTACTGACCAGCTTCATCTGGGGATATGTATTTAAAATATTATACCACGTGTAAACATAAGTTCTTATATTTAGTTCATGAGTTTGTAAACTAAAATAATATATATATATATATATATATTTCCTCTCTCACTTATTTAATATTTATATTATTATTAGATTGGGTAGTTTATATTATTTTAATAAGTTATATGTAAAAATAGAAACTAAGATGTTGAGTGAGTTGTAAAATAATACGGTAAAATAGATAAAATAGTGTTTGACGATGTAAAACAGAGAATTTTTTTTTTTTTTTTTTTTTTTTTTTTTTTTGCATCCCTAGATATTAGTGCTCTAAAAGGAGTAAACTAGGAAAGGAAAATGCTAAAATTACGTCACATCAATAGTTTGTAAAAATGTTTTTATATGTATATCACCTACTAAGAATAGCATTACACACTATTAGCATTACTCACTAGGGATAGCGTTACACATTATTAGCATTACTCACTAGAAATAGCATTCACAAGACAGCTTGAAATACAAACCTACCTCACTTTTTGTGTTTAACTTTATGTTCAATCAATCACAACTTATCGTGTATTAGTTTGACTTTTTCTTCTTTTTAAAATAGCAAAAAATATCCAACACAAAGCTATCCTAATTTTTGTGTTTAACTTTATCCTTTATCAATTACAACTTAAAATAAATAAAGAAATAAATATATAGCATTTTATAATTGATGAAATAGAAAAAGTAAAACACAAAAAATGAGACAAATAATCTTTATTCCGTACCATACTTATTAAATCTGGACCAAACATTGACCCGATTTATGAACTGGGTCACTGGTTCAACCAATGGATCATCGGTCAAATCATAGGGTCAAATAAAGAAATTTCAAAAATTAAATATATATATATATATATATATAATTAAGTTTGAGAAATCAAACTTGAATATGTAAATTTAAAAAAGAAAAAAAAAGCATATGCTTAAATTAAACTCGCCATTATAATTCAAAATCAATATTTTATAAGCAATAGCATTAGAAGGAACAAACAAATTAATTTATATTTGTCAGTAAAGTTAAGTTTAACTAAAACCTAAAGCAACAAACAAATTCAAAGTAACAAAAATAGTCAAAACTCAAAAAAGAAACAATGTCCCACACTCACACTGTACACAACAAAAATAAAATAAAATAAACCAAACATGCTTAAACTAAAAAGCAATCAAGAAATAAAGTATTAAAAAAAAAAAAAACTAAACAAAAGAAGATAGTTGGTGACATAGAGTTATATGGTCATACTTACATGCTGGCCAAGTATATCTGTTCATACTCCAAAGCATAAAAATAAAATATGCACAGTAGCCTGTACTAGTAGGTTTTGAGAATTGTGAAAACTGAAAAGTGATGGTACATGTACAAACTACAAAGTACAAAGTGTGAATCCATAGGGCAGGGCACAGGGAAGAATGTTTTTTTTTAAAATATTTTTATAGGTTTTCACTTGTTTAAATTACCGTATTATCACACATTTAAATAATAAAAGAGTCATTAAAGTAGTTTTATTAATATAATTTTATACAATTCACAAACTCAGCCGAGTTAATAAAACCCAACTGGGTCACACGAGTTGCTTAAAACCCACCTGGTTGCATCGGTTTTGACCGAGTCACATACTTTTCCGATCCAATTGATCACTCAACCCAATCAATACGTCGAGTCACCAGTTTAACCAGTCGAGCCGAGCTGGGTTTAATAACATTGATCCGAACACTTGAACCAAAACCTTTCCTTTTTTGAGACACAGATTTTCTTTACTACCGACAATTGATGATAGGCCCAATTGTTTGAGTGGTGGAAAATGAAAAAAGAACTATTTTGTGTAATATTTATTTAGCGCGGATCATGGATAGAATCATCCTTCTTCTACTTTTTTGAAGCCCTTTTCCTTAATTTCAGGGCACTTCGGGTTAGGTAACAGGGAATTCCAGGGATACAAGAATATAAAGATTGAAGTCTCATTCCAAATTGTATATATTTTATGTTAATTATTTTAAGCACTCAACAACGCAAGCAATACAAAATCATACCATACACGTACCATATTTCTTGCTTGTAAAGCAGCCAACAAGGCAACAACAACCCAAGCAAAACAACAATCAAGCACAAGCATAAGATGTGTTTCACTAAAAGTTTCTTGCTTAATTTTTTTTTAATTTAAAAAAAATTAAAAGAAAAACATATCAAAACTGTTGCTTTGGCTTCTCAACGGGGAAACGAGCTGCCCAACCTTCCCCCGAAAACAACTACTCCTATTAGAGTTTGTCCTTTCGTTTTTAGGAATTTTACGCCAAATTATATTTTCTTGAGTCATTTTATTGATTTATGTTAAAATGGAAAGAAAAAAAAAAATTAGAATGATATAAAGAGAAGAACGGAAAAATAAAAGTAAAAGAAAAACCATTAGTGAGTACCTATACTGTTTAGAATTGTATATCAAAAATAGAGTAATACTACAGTTACAAATTGTTAGGGTACGAATATTATAAAAAGGGTAATTGCGCCACGTGTCATACCCATGGCCGAAGGGGGGGCCACTATCGTGCTGAAGAGGTCATACCCTCGGACATAAGACCACGTCAGTGACACTTTACCAAAAGAGGTCATACTGTAGAGAAAAAGCTTCGGGGAAGGGGTTAGCCATAACATGATTGAAGGGATGGTGACTGCCACCATATTTAATGCATCCAACCAAACCTCCCGACTGCATTTATGTGGAAAAGACCCCTGAACAGTACTACCTTGACTGCCGCAACTCACAAGGGATTTGGGAATGTTTCTGATGGGACAAGCACTCAAGTAGTGACCTAGACGATTAACAAATGGAGGGCCAAGATCATCCAAAGGGAACTATATAATACAAGAGACCCTCCAGGGAGAGGGGGGAGAGAAAAAATCTGTAGAGAAAAGACTATAGCAACAAGAACTGAAATTGCATCCCAGTATAAAAGAAATATACACAAGAACCACTCTCTTCGGATTTTGCCGAGAAATGTTTTCTTTGTATGAGAGCTTGTTTTTCTTTACTCTCTTACTTTTTTTGATTCACTGTACATGTTGTTCGATCCATTGAAACATAACTTTTAGGCCTACTCTCTACAAATTCATTGTGTTGAGCTATTTGGGCCTTAATCCATTCATCTTTTGGGCTAAGAAACCAAAACCCGCCCTTAGATGAACTATTTTACATTATTTTTGGAAAATGTTGATGTGACCAACCTCTTATTGGTTTTCATCTAGACCCACCACTAATATCACTTTATCATTTACCAATAATCACTTATCCAATAATCACTCACCACATCAACAATTTGTAAAATAGTTTGTATCTCTAGCATTATTATTAAAAATAACCCAAAATCATGGATTTCGATGATATTACAAAATCATGATTTACTTATTTATGATAATACGAATGTATTAATATATTCTAACAATTTACATGCACTCAAACGGCTTAAAAGCTTCAAATAATTAAGAAATAAAAATAATTTTGAACTTCAATTGAATGAAAAGCCGGATAAATTACCAATTTTTTTGATCATTAGAATTTCGTAAAATTTTTATATATAAGTAAATAATTCCGATATATACATGCATGAATGCGTGGATTCACCTCTATGTTAATTAATTTTGAAAATGGCATCCCCAAATTGTGCTTAAAAAGAACTTTGGTAAATATAATTGGTTTTTTTTTTTTTTTTGGCCCACCTCTATGTTAATTAGATTTGAAAATGACATCCCCTAATTGTGCTTAGCAAGAACTTTGGTACATATAATTGGCTTTTTTGGCCCCAAATGCCTCGGTCTCACTTTTTGATAAGAAAAATAATAGTAATAAATATATTTGTACATGCTACATATGTGATAAATGATGACAAAGCTTTTACGTGAAGAAAGCCCAATATAAACAAGGATGTTATTTTTTCCGCAACCGCCAGAGCCCACAATCAAATCAAATCAATGGAGGCATATCCCTATTGAAGAAATTAGCCAAGTGTTTGATCAAATCCCTAGCTTCTCACACTTCAAATCATACAAATGAAACCCATGATCCTCCCCTTATGTTTCTTCGATCTCCACCATACTCATCCATCCACTCTTACTCAATGCCTCGTAAAAATGGCACCATCTATCCTAGCCACACATACCAAAACCCTCCTACACCCCCCAATTGGGCCAAGCTAGGTGCACCCTTTGCCATCGGGTTAACCTGCAGGTCATCATTATCCGGTTGGTTCGGCACAAATGGCCATAACCAATCCACTAAGACATTCCTGCTTGGATCTTGGGCCTCTCCATCCTTCATAGCCAGATTATAAGCAATAGCACTAGAACTTTCTCCAGCCAAAGAACACTCTCCCAAAATCCACATGCTCATAATTCAACCATACCTCAGGCCTATTATAGTTACAATGGCACTCAACCCATAGTAGAATAGCCCAAGAATCCTTGTATGTAACTGGAATTGGGTTTTCAAGGGCTTTCCTATTATCCTATAGTTCACTGAGATTGAAACAACGTTAGCTTTGGATACAAGCGTGTTTATGCAGTTACAGTACTTGGAAGTGAATGGAGAAGAGACACCCCCATGGAAGTAGACAAGTAGAGAAGCTTTTGGTTTGGATTGGTGAGTTTCTTATGGACGTAAAGGTGAGTGAAAATAAAGATATTGGATTTGGATAGGATTGTAATGTCCTGCTCGCTTTTACTTTCCAAAATTAAAAAGATCCGAACTGTCAATATCTTGCTCGCCTTTACCTTCCAACTTTCATTTATGATTTAATCTTTTCCATTTCATTTTTCACAATCCATTGAGGTGTGAAATTGTTGATATGGGCAATAGAAGGACGTCTTTTTTACTTATATTAAGTTTGCACCCAAATTTATTACTAACTAGCATGTAACTTCATGTAAACGCATGAATGCATTTAAAATTAAATAAAATTTTTATTATAAAAATATAAATAATTAGTCAAATTAATTTTTTTTAAAGCTTGTAACACATGCATTCAGCATGCATATACATGACGCAAAATTGGATTATAATTTTAAATTCTAATTCAATTTTCTCTCATTTTTACATATATATACATATATAGATGACTTATAAATTTGAATTTTTTTTAGTTATATGATTATGTTTTTTATGGTTTATTACATTGCACTCATCGTTTTCTATACTAAATTAACTAATTTGGCACAAAAATTTAAAAATTTAGATTAGATGGAATACATGGCGCAAAACTAAACTCTAATTGAAATTCAATTTTTACAATAAATTAACTCACTTGGCACAAAATTCTAAAATTGAGATTAGATGAAACACATGGCGCAAAATTATATTCTAATTAAATTTCAATTTGAAATGTAATTGGATTTTCTCTCTACTTTACCTTTTATTTTATATATATATATATATATATAGATTTCACAACTTGTCAAGGTGTCAACTTGTGATTGGATTTCACTACTTATCATGAGATTGTACTTCCTGAAAGAAATATATATTAAGTACACTGACTACAAGGTAAGACTTAAGTATATTAGAACATTAACAGGTATTTTAAGACATTATTATTTTGATACATTAAAAAGTTACTTTATATATATTTTATTATGTCAATTTACAATACATCTTACATCACATTTTCTATTTTAAAATTACAACATATTATTATTACCTAAAACAAACCGCTCATCTTTTATATTAAAAGAATAATGCTAGGATTATAACTTTTGAACTTGCTCATGTGGCAAGGAATAAGTAGTGAAGTTGAGAACCCACATAAACTCCGTTAGATTAGAGGAGTGGAAAAGTAGGGGGATGGAAAAGTGGGAGGATGGAAAAGTAGAAGGATGAAAAATATTTAGTTTTCTGTCTTATGTGTTCGGTTGGAGGGGTGGAAAAGTGGAAGGGTGAAAAACTCTTTTGTTTGGTTGGAGAGAAAAAGGGAAGGATGGAAAATGTAATTTATATAAATTGACTATTATACCCTTGTTACATAATATGTAAGAAATAGATTTATTTGTAATCATTAAATAATATAAAATTTATCACATCATATATATAATTTATATTATTATAATATAAAAATTAGATCAGGTCACGTTGAAAGGAAAAAAAAAAAAAACAACGTAACGTTGAAAAGAAAAGAAAAAACAAAAAAATACAACAACAACAACGTTGTTAACGTTGAAAAGAAATAAAATAACCTTCAGTTCAATGTTGAAAGAAAAAGAATAAAAAAAAGAATAAAAAAACGTTGAAAAAAATAGGTGAGAAGAGAGTATTTTTGTAAAAGTGCTACTATAGAACTTTTCTCTCCAGATTTTCCTTCCGATTTAGAAGGAAAAAAAATGTGGGTTCGGAGAAAAAACTTTCTCTTGAGTTTTTCATCCTTCCTATTTTCCTTCCTCAAACGAATAGTAGAAAACAACATTTTTTACCCTATTTTCCATCCTTCCTAGTTTTCTTCCAAACGAACACACCTACTCCACAATTCTGACTTGTCACACAAGCAAATTGTGACAAAAATTATGATCTACCATTTTTTATATTAAAAAATTTACAAAAATGAATATGTTTTTTTTTTTTTTTAAGAATAAATGGCAGTCAAAAACGAATATGTTAAGCACATCGGACTGCCAAAGAGTGAGGCATAGTGATAGGATATGGGATGTGATAAAAAAACTCATAATTTTTACTCCACAATTCTAACTTGTCATTGTGACAAAAATTATAGTCTACCATTTTTTATATTAAAAAATTTACAAAAACGAATATGTTTTTTTTTTTTTTAAGAATAAACGGCAGTCAAAAACGAATATGTTAAGCACATCGGACTGCCAAAGAGTGAGGCATAGTGATAGGATATGGGATGTGATAAGACGTGGGATGTGAGGTGGGAAAGAGAGAATTGAATCAAAAATAGTTGAGCACATCTTATTGCAGCGAGCTATGCTGCACAACTTATGCCACTTTATGCGGCACAAGCCTAATTCTGTTGCAGATACCAAATTTATTTGTTATTTGACACAATTTTATGAAAGTGAATTTTTGAATACTGCAGTAATTTGCCAAATTTATTTGATATTTGATACATTTTATGAAAGTGTGAAAGTGATTTTTTATATTTGGTGGGCTAAATATTAAAAATTTAGTATTTGTCACAGTACTCCTATGAATTTGGGTCTGTCTTCTCATCAAAAAAAAAAAAAAAAAAAAAAGAATTTGGGTCTGTCTTTGGACTTAAGTGAGAAGGATATTTAAATCCAAATTTCTCATCTACGAGAGAAATGGATAATGTCAATTAATTACATGATTATGTCAGTAATCAGCCACATGAAAATTAATAACGTCTTAAAGTAAATTGTAAAAATATAGTCTATATTACAAGACTGCCTCGTCATTGATGATGACAAGAGGTTGAAAATTTGAAGCAGCTTAAAATTATTTATTGCATCACAGGAACTGAAGGACACATTTGGTATACAATATTAAATGGTGTAGTGAATCATAGATGAAAGTTGGAAACTTTGACAAGCAAAGAATTGAAAGCAAACTGCAGAAAGTCAGCTTTCTCTCTATTTTTCATTTCCAAACTTTGAAATTTAATACTCCGTATGCGTTTAGATACCGCTTATTTAGTTGAAAATTAAAAACTAAAAAAAATAAAAAAAAAATATTTTTTCTGTTTATTTTACTGTATAACACTGTTTATTAGCCTATTTTTACTAAACAGTGCCACACACGGAGCTTAAAAAAAAAAACACTCACAAACGCAGCAAACGCTGCCGCACAAACGCGGAATACAAACAGACCTGGATATCACACATTTACACGAGAGATCAGAGGCTAGTCACTGCTGGTTGATGAAGGAAGCCAGGCGTTTAATCAAGATCTTCGCTTTTTGACAATTGGGGTCGAAGATATGAAACACGTGATCTTCCCCTTCAGTCTCGAAGATCTCAGCCGTACCTTTCCACTCACTATTCACCAATTTTTCATAATAAAGCTTACCTCTATCCCTCAATATATCTTTCTCAGCAATCAGAACAAGTATTTTATGGCAGGCCAAGTCAGCAAAACTTGGTGCGCCATCCACAAATGGGTTGATAAGTAAATCATCACAACCTTTATCAGATGGACACACATAGTTCCACCACTTGTCCACCATTGCTTTTCTTATTGGATCTGTGACCTCTAACCCAATTGGCTTTTCACCCCAGAAATAAGGATTAATTGAACCAATCCCATTGAGCTTGATGAGATTTAAGTCCGAGTTGGACTCAGCCCTCAAGGCCATGTGGTGTGCAATATTAGCACCGGCGCTATCTCCAACCAAGTAAACTCTCTCAAAGTCAGCTTTATCTTTGAGCCATGGCTCAAGGCCATCGTTTCCCACAGCTTGAGAATCCACCCACTTGAGCGCATCCCAGCAATCTTCATAGGCTGTTGGAAGTGGGAACTCTGGGGCTATCCTGTAGTTTACAGAGATAACTATGATGTTAGCTTCAGCAACTAGTGCGTTGAGGCTGTTGTGGTAGAAGGGATCAGAGGTTGATGATATGCAAAATGCTCCACCGTGAAAGTAAAGAACTATAGGAAGCTTTTGAGGGTCATTGATTTCTTTGTTGAGACAGTAAAGTCTGGCTGAGACACCGGTTTGTGGTATGATCACTATGTCTTTGGATACAACACCAGTTTGAGGATCGAACCCAGAAGGGGCAACTTGGGTTCCAGCAAGCCTTTCCAAGGTTCCATCTTTGTATACTCTAAGGTAAGGAGGTACCTCAAGAGATACATCTGCGTCACTTGGATTCATCTGTGTTTGTCTGTGTGCCCTCCTGTGCTTTGGGAGAGAGATTAGAAGGGTGAGGAGGAATGGGATGTGTTAGACCAGGATGTGTTCCTTTATAGAAGGAGCGGACTAGACGGTTCCAACTTCCCACAACACGAGAGGACATCTTGGAATACAAATTTATCACGCTTTTTACTCGTTTCATCCGTCCCAATTTATCACATATTTGTTAAGGATAGATGCTACTATCACAATATTTTCTCAACAAATCATAAGTGGTTAGTTATTGTTACTTCAAATTTGGACTTAATACTAAGATTACCTTTTTGTATCAGCAATAACAACTAATAACAACCTGACACTTAGGATTTGTTATAAAAATATTGTGAATATATCATTTCTCTTTATTTAACTCTTCTTAAAATATCTCGTCTTAAAAAAAACTAAAATTTTAAAAAAATCAACACAAATCTGTCCTATTTTAATATATATAAATATTTTAGGTGGTAAATTATGATTGACTATTTTTTACTTTTAACATTTTTTTTTTCACCACTCAAATATTGTGATTCTAAAACTATATGTATGGCATACGAACACATGCCCATTTATCTTAGGCTCAGGCCTAAATAGGACCATAAATATTGTCAGGCCCAGGTCTAATGTCATGACTAGCTCACTATTCATAAGCTCGGCACGTGAATGCCACCCATGTGTAGGATGGTCAGTAGGTATCCATGTGATGGGCAGAAATGACTCGATAACTCAGGAGTGCCATGGGGAATCATGCTACCGAGCAATCTTTTAGAGGCTAGTGCCAGTTTAACGTCCTTGACACCATTCCCAATGAAGCATATTCCTTGTCATGAATAATCAATTTGGCCCCACCCACACGAGCAGAATCAGAGATAATCAAGATTCCCCCACTTACCTAAAGCTATAAATAAGAGAAAGCAAGAAGGTAAAGGGGTTGGATATTGGAGAGAGGGAGAGGAGAGAGAGAAAACACATCTTTAGCTTGAGAGAGCTTAAGGAGGGAAAGAGGGAGGCTAGAATATATATATATATATATATATATATATATATATATATTGTGTGGGGGAGGGGGAGGGGGGGGGGAGAATTACTACTTATTCACTTGTAGTTTGACAAAAATTTAAGTTACCTACTTGTGTTTTATAATTTGACACTTTACTTACTTGAAATTTGACCGAAATTAAATTGTCTTCCAATGATTTAAAATCTCATGATAAAAGTGTTTGCTCGATTCTTTTTAGTCTTACTTGATCTTGTACTTTTATGCTTTTTATGTTTATGAAGTAGAGAGACATAAAAGTGGAGCAAAATTACATATTTAGTCATATTTTTAACAAAGGTATGTTACGAAATTCTAAGTAAGCTAACTTCAAGTAGGTAAGTAGCAAATTTTAAACCACCGGTAGACAACTTAAATTTCAGATAAAACTTAGGTATACTACTTAAGCCAAAACTTAGATACGCTATTTAAGTGTTATTCCTTAAGTCTTTTAAGATTTTGTCTTGTAGATTTTTTCTCAAAAGATAAAAATATATTTTTTAATTAAATAGATACGTAACTGAGTTTTAAGCGAAAAATTTAAAGAACAGTTCCTAATATAAAAAAATAAAATCGGTTACAAAACTTAGGTATACTACTTAAGCCAAAACTTAGATACGCTATTTATGTGTTATTCTTTAAGTCTTTTAAGATTTTATCTTGTAGATTTTTTCTCAAAAGTTAAAAATATATTTTTTAATTAAATAATTACGTGCCTGAGTTTTAAGCAAAAAATTTAAAGAACAGTTCCTAATATAAAAAAATAAAATCGGTTAGCATTTTCCTATTAAAAATGGGAAAAAATATCTGTATCCCGACGACTTACACGAAAGCCAAGTCATTTTGCCAATGCAGGGGAGTGAAGACAATTAATGTCTTTTTTATTACCGACGATTGATGATGGACGCAATTGTTTGTGTGGTGGACATTGAAATGAGACTATTCTGTATGATATATTTTTTTTTTTTGGAAAGATTCTGTATAATATTTATTTATTGGGGATCATGGATATAACCGTAGAATCATCCCTAGGTCTTACTTTTTTGGTAGGACTCTAACCTTTTATTTTTAAGGCACTTAAGATTAGGTAATAGTCGTCTCAAAAAAAAAAAAAAAAAAAGGGTTGGGTAACAGGGAAATTCCAGAGATATAAATATAAGATTTGGACGCATCTTATCCTAGAATTGTAAATATTATATGTTAGTTATTTCCATAGATATAAATACAATAAGATTGCACACATCTCATTCTAAATTTCTGTTTTTTTTTTTTTTTTTTTTTTTTTTTTTTGGTGAGAATAAGTAACAGGGAAATTCAGAATATATAAATATAAGATTTGGACACGTCTCATCCTAGAATTGTAAATATTATATGATAATTGTGGGGACTATTTTTGCCGGTCCTAGGCAAGGCTATGGGCGCAGTGCCGAGGAGGCTCAGATGTCCCACATCGAAGAGAGCTTCCCCCACTTTCAACCTTATAAGCTGTGAAGCGAAGGAAGTAGTGTATCATCGCATTCTCGTATTCGAATACCGGAATACGATGGTGCACTACTTCCTTCGCTTCACAGCTTATAAGATTGAAAGTGGGGGAAGCTCTCTTCGATGTGGGACATCTGAACCTCCTCGGCACTGCGCCCATGGCCTTGTCGAGGACCGGCAAAAATGGTCCCCACAATAAAAGAAGTGTACCATCGTATTCTCGTATTCGAATACGAGAATACGATGGTACACTACTTCCTTCGCTTCACAGCTTATAAAGTTGAAAGTGGGGGAAGCTCTCTTCGATGTGGGACATCTGAGCCTCCTCGGCACTGCGCCCATGACCTTGCCGAGGACCGGCAAAAATGGTCCCCACAATAATTATTTCCAGAGATATAAATATAATAAGATTAAACATATCTCATTTTAAAATTGTTTTTTTTTTTTTTTTTTTTTTGTTGAGAATCAATTGTAAATATTATAGGGTAGTTATTATTAGCACTTAGAAACGCATGCAACCAAAAAAAAAAAAAAAATCATACTATACTAGTATTATATATATTTCTCGTAAAGCACTCAATAACAATCCATGCAAAAAAAAAAAAATCCACTTATTAAAAAAGAATTACAAAAAAAAAAAAAGAAAGCAAAAAAAAATTCAAGCACGAACATAAGATGGGTTTCAGTGGAAGTTTCTAAAGGAGATGCCAATATGCCAAAACAAATTGGTTGCTTTGGCTTCTCAACTAGAAGTGGAAACCCCAACTTTCCCCACTAAACAACTATTTTATTTTATTGATTTATGTTAAAGGGGAAATAAGTAGGAGTGGCAATTTGTGTTTATGTGTCGGGTTCGTGTCGTGACAACTCTTGAGTATTTGACTAAATAAATCAGCACTAACCCGACAAATTTATTAAACGGTCAAGATTCCTCAACATTAACGCAACCCATTTATTAAATAAGTCAGTCGGGTTGACCTGTTTATCAAATTTTGTCAAAATGAAGAAAAAAAAATATTTACGAAAAAACAAACAAACAAATATTTATAATATAAAATTCAAAACTAACGAGTAATTGCATCACAAATAATCATTCAAAACTAAAGCATACCTAAATATCACAAATAATCGATCACAATATAAAAAAAAAAAAAACCACAACAACTAATAAGTTTATGTACCTTAGGTTTGATGGATATATTAGTAAAATGTCATTTAATTAAACGGGTCAAATAGGTTCTGTAGGGGTAAAAGGCCCAATTCTAGATAGTGGGCCGTGGGCCTGTCCGAGGGGACTGGCTGTCCGAGTACAATAAGTCACGAGGACTGTACCTAGTTTAGCTCCTCTCTGTAATAAAACTTGTGTGAAGAAAGAAAGGAGTGGTCCGAGGAGCACTGCCTGGTCGGATGATCAGAAGGACGATCCAGATGAATGTCCCAGCATTAATCCTGTCATTTTTAGAGAGCCTTTAGGTTCATGTGGGCAAAAAGGGCAGGTGGCAACAAGGAGATATTATGTGAAAGGCTGCTGTCACCACATTTATAACCCTGCAGCTAACCTCCTGGCCGCATTAATGGGGAAAAGACATCTGAACAGTGACCTTCACCCTTTACAGCTGCCATATGGAGACTTCAAGTGGAGGTTGATGGGACAAGTATCAATGGAGGCTCACCTAACTGGCACGTGAGGCAAATTGGCCTATAAATAGAGCGAAAAACAGAGAGAAAGGGCATCGAACAATCAGGAGAAAGAAGGAAGTCATTGAAGAGGAGAATAAGCAAGAGAAAGATACAAGTACTCAGAGCAGTTGCCTAAACCCACTCCTCGAACTAAGCCGAGAAGAACCATGTACCAAATCAATGCTTCGTTTATGTTAGTCTGGCCATAACCATATTTGGGCCATCAGCTTATACGCTCTCAATCAAGTTTTCTTCGGCCCACTCTCTCAACAAATTCATTCCAAGGATACTGTATACAATATGGGCTTCAACTTCTTCTGCTTGTAGACCCATCCGTTGATTTGTGTCCTTACAATTAGAGCCGTCTGTGGGAAGTTAATTGTTGTGTCTGTGAGTTGAGGCTTGAACCATGGTTGGATCAGGTCCTAACAGAGTGGAGTCAGATGGCTCTCAGCACCTTGATCACTTTGTGCACCTTGAGCGTGAAAGGGACCGTGAAGGGATCATGCATACTATGCACAAGGGGAAGGAGTCAACGTCGAAATGAAGAAGGTGGATCTTACCAAGACGCTACCAGGAAGATGCAACGTGAGATTGATCATTTAAAAGAGAAGTTGTGCCGTGCACGAAGGAGGCATAGTCCATCTAGTAGCCCGTCTGTCACTGATAATTCTTCTGGGGATGATGAAGATGATGACTATAGACCTCGATCACGCACGCCCCACAGTGAATCCTATTCTCATGATACCGCAGCCACTACGGTAGACACGTCCTCAAGAGGTGTAGGGAATGATGCAATGAATAAGGCACTTAACCAGATTTCTAAGTCGCCCTTCAAACACAGAATCGAAGCAGGAAGCCTTCCTCAGCGTTTTACTCAGCCCATTTTTAGTGCGTATAATGGATGGTCCGACCCTGTGGAACACGTGAACCATTTTAACTAGAAGATGGCTGTTCACTCCCGGAACGAGACTCTTAAGTGTAAGGTGTTCCCCTCCAGCTTGGGACCTGTAGCCATGAGATGGTTCGATGGCCTTGCTGCCAATTCTATTGGATCCTTCCGGGCACTCACTAAGGCCTTTTGTTCTCGATTCGTTACAAACACTAGGGTCCCTCGGCCGTTAGATTCCTTGCTGTCCATGTCTATGCGAGAAGAGGAGACGCTAAAAACGTACTCGGATAGATACTGGGAAATGTTTAATGAGATTGAAGGGAGTTTCGACGACATGGCTGTGAGAACGTTCAAAGTTGGCTTGCCAGCCGAACATGATCTGAGGAAATCGCTCACCAAGAAGCCCGTGAGAAGCGTGCACCGATTAATGGACCGCATCGATGAGTATAAGCGGGTGGAGGAGGATCAACTGCTCGAAAAGGGCAAAGCCAAGGTTGTCCTCCAGGAGAGGAGGGACTTCAGGTCGGACCGATACAGCAACAGCAAGCCACGGAGGGACTCCAGTGTGCAGTCCGGATCTGTTGCATCGATAGCAGTTCATGCCATGTTTCGAGAGTCAATCCACCAAATTCTAGAGAAAATTCAGAATGAGCCACACTTCAGATGGCCGAACAAAATGGAAGGAGACCCCACGAAGCGCAATCAGAGCCTTCACTGCCAATACCATCAAGAGTGAGGGCATACCACAGAGGATTGCAGGATTTTGAGAAGTCATTTAGAACAACTTGTGAGAAAAGGAAAACTACAGCAGTTTATACATCGCCCCAGTGGTCAGGGAGACCTCGGCAAGTCAAAGGCTTCCGGGACCGCCTCATCAAGGCCCCTGTTGGGCACGATCAACGTCATCTTTGCAGCACCTAAAAGAACGAGGTCCTGCCCCTCTAGAGTGATGTCCATCTCCAGGACATCTGCCGAGGACACAGGTCAAGAGATGAAACGAGCCAGAGTAGAGATCTGACCAGCCTTGAGCTTCTCGGACGAAGATAAGTAGGGCACCATACAACCCCATGATGACGCTCTGGTCATCACTCTCAGAATAGGGGGGTATGACGTGAAGAAGGTGATGGTTGACCAAGGAAGTGGGGCTGAAATCATGTATCCAGACCTATACAAAGGACTGGGTTTACGACCTGAAGATCTGACAGCGTATGATTCACCTCTGGTCAGCTTTGATAGGAAGACCGTCATCCCCAAAGGTCAGATCAGGCTACCTGTATAAGTAGGGTCCGAGGTAGTTGAGGTGGACTTCATTGTGGTGGGCGCATATTCCCCCTACACGGCCATTGTGGCCAGACCCTGGCTTCACGCCTTGGGAGCTGTTTCGTCAACCTTGCACCTAAAGGTTAAATTCCCATCTGAGTGACGAGTGGAGAAGATTGTAGGAAGCCAATATATGGCAAGACAGTGTCTCATAGCTGCCATCACAAGTCAGTCTGCTGCCGAGCCAGCAACCACCTTGCGCAGGGACTCATAGCAATCAGAAATCCCGATTCCGCTTAACGTCGTGGAATTGGCGGAAGAGAAATGTGAGAGGTTGGAGAAAGTTGTTATCAACGGAGACCCAAAGAGGTTCTTCCAGGTTAGGGCTTAGCTGCCCCCTCGGGATAAGGAGGAGCCGGTGGCATTCCTTAGGGGAAACATCGACGTATTTGCTTGGAATTCTTATGAGACCCCAGGGGTAAATCCGGAGTTTATCTGCCATCACCTAAATGTAAGCCCAGCTGCCCTACCCAAAAAGCAACCACCTCGGTGCTCATCCAAAGAGCATTCTGCCACCGTAAGGGAGGAGGTGAATAAACTCAAGCAGGCAGGGGCTATTAAGGAGGTGTTTTATCCTGAATGGCTGGCCAATACAGTGGTGGTGAAGAAGAAAAATGGAAAATGGCGTGTATGCGTGGATTTCACACACTTGAACAAAGCCTAAGGATCCCTTCCCTATGCCTCGGATTGATCAGCTAGTGGATGCCACTGTGGGGCATCCGCGAATAAGCTTCTTGGACGCCTTTCAAAGGTACCACCAAACTCCCTTAGCTTTAGACGATCAAGAAAAGACGGCCTTCGTCACTCCTGTTGGGAACTACCACTACAAGGTAATGCCATTTGGGCTGAAGAACGCCGGCTCTACTTATCAAAGAATGATGACAAAAATGTTCGAACTACAGTTGGAGAAATGCATCGAGATTTACATCAATGACATGGTGGTCAAGAGCAAGCTAGAATCTAAGCACGTCGGCGACCTTGGAAGCATCTTTGAGATCTTAAGGAAACATATGTTGAAGCTCAATGCTTCAAAATGCTCTTTCGGCATTGGATCAGGGAAGTTTCTTGGTTATATGGTCACCCATCGCGGAATTGAGGTGAATCCCGACCAGATAAAGGCCATCAACAACCTGCAGCTTCCTTGGAATCCTAAAGAAGTTCAAAGGTTGACTGGAATGACAGCTGCTCTCAACCGATTCATCTCCAAATCGGCAGAGAGATATCGGCCTTTCTTCCAGCTGTTGAACAAGTGAAAAGGGTTTGAATGGACTGAAAAGTGCGCTCTGGCTTTCCAACAGTTAAAAGAATACTTATCTCGACCTCCCATCATGTCCAGCCCTATGACGGATGAGGTCATGTTCGCCTATATCGCAATAGCCACCCATGCAGTAAGTTTAGTACTGATTCGGGTGGACAACGGTGTTCAGAAACCTGTTTACTATGTGAGTCAATCTCTGCATGAGGCTGAGATCCGGTATTTGCCCCTAGAGAAAGCCATTTTTGCAGTTGTCCATGCCACTCGCAAGCTTTCTCACTACTTCCAGTCACACACAGTTGTGGTCTTTACCCAACTCCCGCTCAGATCATTGCTTCGAAGTGCAGATTACACGAGAAAGATTGCAAAGTGGAGCACGGTCCTAAGGGCCTTCGATATAAGATACATGCCCCGCACCTCAGTTAAGGGACAAATACTGGCTGACCTGGTGGTCGAGTTCACTGAGCCTGGACTACAAGAATATACCGAGAAGGTGCACATGGATGAAAATTCAGTTGGCCTAGTGTCTGTGCAAGAACACCCACCCTGGAAATTCTATGCGGACAGTGCAGCCAATCAAAGAGGCTCAGGAGTGGGGCTAGTTTTGATATCTCCTGAGAATATTGTTATTGAAAAATCCCTCAGACTAAACTTCTCGGCTACTAATAATGAAACTGAGTACGAAGCGCTATTGGTCAGAATGGCCATGGTCAGAAGAATGGGTGGGAACGCCGTAGAGGTATTCTCGGACTCGGCATTGGTCATCGGCCAGGTCAGGGGAGAGCTAGAAGCGCGCGATGAAAGAATGCAGAAGTATCTAAGAGACATCAAGCAACTGCAATCTCAGTTCAAGTCGTTTATTTTGCAACATGTCCTTCGGAGTGGAAACACGCACGCAGACTCCTTGGCCACTCTGGCAACCTCCTTGGCTCAAGGATTACCCCGACTTATCTTGGTGGAAAACGTACATAGGCATTCTGAGGAAGATGAAGGGCCCCGCATATGTCAAGTTAGGGTGGGACCAAACTGGATGGACCCTATGGTGACCTACCTCAGAGACGATGTTTTACCACCAGACAGAGCCGAAGCTGACAAGGTGCGGAGGAAAGCCCCTCGGTTCTGGCTCTCAGGAGACCAGAAGCTATATAAACGCTCTTTTTCCACGCCTTACTTATTGTGTGTGCACCCTGAGGCCACAGAGTTGCTCCTTGAAGAGCTGCATGAAGGAATCTGTGGCAGCCACACAGGAGGCAGGTCCCTAGCTCACAGGGCCTTGACTCAGGGATATTGTTGGCCGAACATGCAGAGGGAATCACAGGAGTACGTAAGGAAGTGTGATCAATGCCAGAGGTTCGCACGAACATACATCAGCTAGGGGGAGTTCTAAATCCTCTATCCAACCCGTGGCCCTTCGCTCAGTGGGCCCTAGACATTGTGGGCCCCTTCCCTAAAGCAGCCGGAAGTAAGAAACACTTGGTCGTTGGAACAGACTATTTCACTAAGTGGGTTAAAGCCGAGCCGTTGACAAACATCAGTGATATAGATGTCCAAAAGTTTGTATGGAAGAATATCGTAATCCGATTTGGAGTGCCACATACTCTCATCTTGGACAATGGTCTTCAATTTGACAGTAAAGCATTTAGAAGATTTTGCTGTGGACTGGGCATTACAAACAGGTACTCCACCCCCGCGTACCCCCAAGGAAACGGCCAGGCTGAAGCAGTTAACAAAGTAATGGTAAGCGGCCTGAAGAAGAGGTTGGATGATGCCAAAGGGAAGTGGGTGGAAGAATTGCCACATGTCCTCTGGACTTACAGGATAACTCCTCAGAAATCTACGGGAGAGACCCCCTTTGCAATGACGTACGATGCTGAAGCTGTCATTCCCATAGAAACCAGATTCTCCACGCTTAGAACGAGTTCTTTTACCTCAGCTGACAATGACAGACTGCTAAAGAATAATTGGGATCTGGTCGCCGAGCGAAGGGAAATTGCTGCAGTTCAGCTAGCCTACTATCAACACAAGCTCAAGCAGAGATATGATGCTAATGTCAAGCTCAGGCCACTCGCACCGGGAGATTTGGTTTTGCGAAAAGTCGTGGGTACTGCGAAGAATCCCGCCTGGGGAAAACTGGGGCCCAATTGGAAAGGTCCTTACCGCATCCTATCCATCGCTGGAATAGGAGCGTTTTACTTGGAAGATTTAGACGAATGGGCAGTACCACACCCTTGGAATGTAAATAACCTCAAAAGGTATTATTATTAATAAAAGTTTCAATTCTCACATTGGATTCTATCATATTGCTTGTTTACTAAGTGTTAAACAGAACCTTGGTCATGCCTGATCCCTCGGATCACATACCTTGGGTAAATTATCACTCTAGTTCATTTTACTAAGTGTTAAATAGAACCTCGGTCATGCCTGGTCCCTCGGACCACATACCTTGAGTAAATTATCACTTTAGTTCATTTTACCAAGTGGTAAACAGAACCTTGGTCGTGCCTGGTCCCTCGAACCACATACCTTGGGTAAATTATCACTTTAGTTCATTTCACTAAGTGTTAAATAGAACATTGGTCATGCCTGACCCCTCGGACCACATACCTTGGGTAAATTATCACTCTAGTTCATTTTACTAAGTGTTAAATAGAACCTTGGTCATGCCTGGTCCCTCGGACCACATACCTTGGGTAAATTATCACTTTAGTTCATTTCACTAAGTGGTAAATAGAACCTTGGTCATGCTTGGTCTTTCAGACCACATACATTGGGTAAATTATCACTCTACTTCATTTTACTAAGTGTTAAACAGAACCTTGGTTATGCCTGGTCCCTCGGACCATATACCTTAGGTAAATTATCACTTTAGTTCATTTTACCAAGTGATAAACAGAACCTTGGTCATGCCTGGTCCCTCAGACCACATACCTTGGGTAAATTATCACTTTAGTCCATTTCACTAAGCGCTAAAATACGACCTTGGTCATACACAACCCCTCGGATCGTACATTCCGAGCAGTTTCATCATCTCAAATTTATCACTAAGATTTCGGCAGAAATTTCATTTTGCGTATTTTCTCACACCGCATACTTTGGACAAACTTGATTTCTCGTTCAATTTAGTGTTTCCAGTGGTGGAAGACTCAATTGTGTTGGCATAAATTTATACCTATTTGTTAAAGCAGGTTGAGTTAACCGAGTTACGGCGAAATAAATGAAAGACTTGCGTCATGTTTACCATTGGCCTTGGATTACTATTCTCGTACTCATGATATCTACACTATTCCGTTTGAACATAAGTTTACTACCTTCATTACTCAGTTCTCTTTTTACCCCCATCAAGAAGTTCAAGTTCATACGGGTTTAAAGATTGTGAAACAAAAGAAATGAATAAATAGAATTGAGATTAATTGAAAACGAATCCAGGTATTCTTATTAATAAAAAAAAGTTGAAGTACACCAACCCTGCGTACAAAATGCTACCACAAGAATAGAAACAAAAGAAAAACAACAACAACAACAAAAGACAACAATAATTGAAAACCCTAATCCTAAGCCTATTTTGTTGGAGGAGGAAGGCCGTCAGGTCTGCTCGACTCGGCCTCGGGGGATCTAGATTCAGTCTCCAAGAGGGCTGCCTCTTTGGCCTTAAGAACATCCACGGCCTCAGAAGAAGTCTCTGGAACCACTTGTTCTTGCGGAGCAACTTGTTCCTGCCGAACCTCATGCTCGGCTCCGAGAGGAACAGTCATCAGAGATGTCAGCTCCGGAGCTTGGGATGATGTGGGCGCAAGGTCAGCCAGGACTAAGCCAATATGTGGGTGGAAGTATATTCGTCCCGGCTGCCTAAGGTCCGAGTCGGCTGGGACTCCCGCCAAGTTCAGGGCCTCCTCCTAGGTGAACTTGCAGTAGTCCCTGCACACCTCAGAAACCTCTTCCGCAAGCCTTCTCTCCGTTTCTTCTATGCCGCATATGTATTCGGCATTCTTCTCGGCCTCGGTTGCTTCCAGTGCCTCCTGAGCCTCCCTTTCAACCTTCTCAGCCCTCTCAAGGCTGGACTTAAGCTCCAGAACCAACTGCCTCTGAGTTGCCATTTCTATCTCAGTTGTGTATAGTTTTTTCCTTTGGTCCTCAGCCTGGTCCTGGGCGTTCTTTAAGCCCGCCTCGGCGCTCCTCCTTTGTCTCTCCTTGGCTGCCAGCTTCTTGGCCAGCTCCTGCTTCTCATGTTTGACCGCTCCCAGGTCCTTCTCGGCGCTAGCCCGAGACTGAGCCTCAACCCTAGCCTTGCTACAGGCGTCCTTGACCCAGTCCTCTGCCACATAGATCTGCTGGGTCACCTGCGTGAGAAAAATGAGAGAAGTGTGTTAGCATGAAAACACCAACTGCAGGAAACTAATTTAAGTCTAAGAGCTCACCATTGCTAAGTCTCTCTTTAGAGACATGAATAGATCTTCCTGCCTCCAAGATTTCACTTCCTCCATGTCCCGGGGCAGCAACAAGGGATGCTCCAACGCCTCGGCAATGTATGCCGAGTGGCCCTTCTGGAATTCCCTTATGGAAGCGGTTGTGGGAATTGGAGCGCCGTCCAAGTCCAACCAAGAGGCCCAGGTTGGCGGCTGGCGGATGTCCCGGGTGTTTGCTTCGGTCCTATTATCGGATGGAGAGACCCTTTGGCTGTCCCTCCCATCCTTCTGCTACTTTGGCCCCCTTTGTTGGTGCGGGGGCACTTCACCCGCTTCAGTGTCTAGGTCCACCACTTTCCTCTTCTTCTTCAAATCTGGTATCGAAAGAAGATCGGTCCCGAACGCAGGAAAAGGTGGAGGTGGAGGAAGGTTGTCTGCTTTTGCAGCAGGTGCATCCTTAGAAGATGCACCCCCACTCCTCCCAGCCAAAAGATCTCTCAATCCCGCCCTCGGTATCAGAGACATCTCCTCGTCCTCCTCTTCAGAGCTCTCAAGATTTGGTGTGCTTTGAGGCTGGGTTTGAACCTCTTCTTCTCCCTCAAAGCGGAGCTGATCTATCTCCATCTCCAGAGACAGTCGAGAGGAAGCGGACTCTTCCCTCTGAGTAGCTGGTTGAGGTAGAGCTTGTGGAATCGGCCACTCAACAGGTGGAAGATCTCTCTTGGACAAAATCCTGGCCGAGAGACGTCAATTCTGTGAATTCTCTTATCTCCGGCCCGGATGGCGTTCCCAACTTCCTGGAATTTGTCCGACAAGGGAACGAAGTCCAATATCAGATGGACGGTGCGCAATTGGCCGTATGAATGCACGAATACCTCAAATCGCAGTAGCTTGTTCAGGCCGAGCACGTTCACGAGACTAAGTCTTGAAGCAACGAATTTTCTATCTGCGATCGCAGTCAAGAAATAAGGACTTAGTTATACTACTTCAGAATCGAATCAATGAACAAAAAAGTAAGAAGAAATCTAAAGTGCAAATCCTATGTCATCTCAACTTAGTCCTAGAGCACACCACCTAGCTCCCCCTCCTTGGTCGGACAGTGTTGACCGTCATGCCACGCTCTAGAGACGATGACGAAGTTGTCCTTCATGCCCTTGTTGGACTTGGGAAGACATGACAACATTTTTACTACTGGGGACCTAGATTTTAAGTAGTACTATAACGACCCAAGGAAAAGCGCTAGCCACATCTGCGCTATATCTCAAAAGGACTAGTCACAATTGAGGCTCCTTGTAGTTGTTAATAAAGCCCAGATCTACCCAGTAAATACCCGATGTGGGAATCATCACACACCCACACACATCACACAATCAATCAAATTGAGGCATCACAATATATGTAACGACCCAAGGAAAAGCGCTAGCCACATCTGCGCTATACCTCAAAAGGACTAGTCACAATTAAGACTCCTTGTAGTTGTTAATAAAGCCCAGATCTACCCAGTAAATACCCGATGTGGGACTCATCACACACCCACACACATCACACAATCAATCAAATTAGGGCATCACAATCTCCCCCACTTAAATCCCTAAGGTCCTTGTTAGGGCCCACTTTGTGGGGTAGTGTCTCCGAGCCCACACGGGGTTACCGGGCCGGCTCTGATACCATATGTAACGACCCAAGGAAAAGCGCTAGTCACATCTGCGCTATACCTCAAAAGGACTCAACACTGTCACGACCCAAATCCATGGAACATGAATTTAGATACATGACTAACTTGTTGAACTTACATGACTCAATAGACATAATTAATTTAAACATAATTCAATAAACTCCAAATAGACAATGATCTAAATAAATCTTTTACAATACTAAAATCCTCAATTTAGAATAATCTCCAAAATACTATGAAATCTAAAACAGAATAAAGAAAAATAACTAATAATCCTTTAAGGCTTCAAGTATTATTGACTTCGCTTAAAAACTCCCACGCTCTACCTTGCACCTTACGAAGCAATCCAATAGTTCAGTTCTCCAACTACACTTTAATCTGAAAATATTAATTGATGGGGTGAGCCACACATCTAGTAAGTAATTATACAGAATACACAACGGAATAGAGTCAAACAAAGCACGAGTTTGATTTCACAATTTCACTCAAAATATTCGATATAGTTTTCCAAACATATAAAGAACCACTTATTACATATATAATCAAATCTTAGAGTCATTTGAAAACACACAGATAATTGATCAGAGCACAGTGTCACATATACACATCACATATTCTCATAAACAATCATGTGAGCGGATTTACACATATATCTGATATATCTGATCAATTCTAAAAACACTTATTTTGAGTCACATATCACAAAAGCAACGTTTATACAAAATATAATAATTTACTTGATATTACAATTATTCCAAATACAGGAGCATATCAAAGATCACAATATCGAATAAAACATAAATTAAAGGATGCTTGACTCTCTTAGGAAACAAATAGGAATTGGGGAATTTATTCAAATATATTACAATTCTTGAGTAAATCTGAAATTTCAATTTGCTAAAAGAAACGTCTTAAATACCATTTGGAAAATAAGAATATGTCTTTGTAATCAATTGGTTTTAACAAATTTAAAGAATAAGAACCTTCTAAAAAACACTTACATTGAAACGCAGTTCTTTCTGAAAATAGTTTAGTTTAGAAATCGTCTTTTAAATGAATTTCGGATGTTCAAAACTTTATTTAAAAGTCAAAGTTTTTCTTTAAAACATCATTTAAAAGACGAGATTTCTCTTTCAATGGTGTAAAAATGCTGTTTGATAAACTTTTGAAAAAGTAAGCCTAAAAACATAACTTTTGAAAACTTTTAACTTCTAAGAACCTAAAGAACAAAACTTGTGCATATTATGCATAATTACTTACAGTGCTTAAATTACCCTGAAATTCTAGCCAAAACAACCTCCAAAGAGCCTCAAAACACTCTTAAATAAGACCTATATTCAATCATAGAAATTTCTTAATATCCTCCACAAAATATAAAACTTATTGAATTGTACAAACTGATTCACTAAGAAAAATACTTTGCTGAACTGATAACACTTTAACACTAAATTAAAGTTTCTCTAACCAATAATAATCCCTTGCATTAATCAAAACTCATATTGCCATGAGTAAGGTAGTAGCCAAAATATCATTCATCGATGATTTAATATATATCTCCAATGGAAACGTAAAAGCCGTATGTATGAATCAAGATTTGCAACCATGAATTTGTTCTAGAATAAACACTATGGGCATACCTAGGGTTTAATATATATATATAACCTAAAGAAGACGTAAAGCCATATACATAACCCTTTTTAAATTCATGGCTTTGCTTTGTTTTAGAATACATAAAGTGGGCAAGCTTAGGATTTAATATATCTATCCCAATGAAAACGTAAAATCCATCTGCATGAATAGAGATTTAAAACCATGACTTTTGTTCTTGAATACAAACCGTAGGCAACCTAGTGATGAAATCGTGTAGACTAGTTTCAATTTAATCTATTATATATAGCCACAACAGAAAACCGTACAGCCATTCTAATATATATATATATATATATATATATGTATAACCACAATTGAAAAGGTGAAGCCTCAAGATTGAAGATTTGATCCATGACTTGTTCATGGATATACACGGTGCCCAAACTAAAATTTAGTCTATATATAAACCAATGAAAACGTAAAGCTATATAATTGAATCGAGTTTCGCAATCCATGATAAAATTCTAAATTCTTGATTCTTTGATTCTAACAGTTGAATAATCATACCTGAAATTCTTGGGTTGCCTCTTTAATTAACTCCAAGGAAAAGTACAGCTTCTAGCCTCCTTAGTGATGAAACCTTCTTATCAAAACCCTAATTATCCTTTTCTCTACCTTATATTCAACACATCAAAGATGTGGGCTTAGTGGGTAGTGGGCTGGACTTGAAACCCACTTAACTTATCTCTTTAGTCTTCAAGGGGCCCAAAAGCATCCTTCTCTTTTATTTAATTATTTATTATTTTAATTGCAGCACCAAATTGTATGCACTAAAACTTTAATATTCTTACCTATTTTGTAGCACCACAAAATTGTCTACTCCCATCTTACTGTGCACACACATATAGTACCTCAACTCTATATTAAAAATGACAGGATACGGTGATAATTATAAAAACAAAATTGGGGTATTACACTCTTCCCCCCTTAAAATAAGTTTAGTCCTCTAAACTTGACATACCTTAGACCTTGAACATAGAAAGATATTAGTCAACCAAATTAGCATCACTAAAACTCAATACTGTCCATAACATGTATGAATGACAATCTTAAGAATATCTTCCTTCTTAACTTTGAGTTGATGGTAACCTGTTTTAAAGACAATCTTGGGTAATTGACATTTTTTTTTTTTTTGGGTCATCCTATTCAATCGTCTATTGTCTATGCATAATATCTTTTCCACATGGAAATACACCGTTGAATATAACCCCTAATTGGAACTCAAAAATATCACGATAACCAATCTACATTATATTATATCAAAATATCAAATCTTAAAGAGAATTAATTTAGCCATTAATTCCTTGTCTACTATCATAACCATACAATACTTACATAAACTCGTCAGCCATTTTTTTTTTTCACTTAATAAGAGAAAAATAAGGAGATGTACCTGACTTAGTTTCCTCATCACCTTGCCCAGTAATAGCAAACACCCGTCCTTGGATTTTTGGCCGTTGATTACATCATTAGGCTTAACCATCGGCTCACTCTTCAAAGTTGGGCAATCTTTGATACGATGACCTATTTTTCCACACTTAAAACACGCCCCACTTTCACGATAGCAAACAACGTTATGCTTTTTACCACACTTTGAACAATTCTCCATTATCTGTTGTACCACCTTAGGCTCTAGTTTTATTGTAGTCTTCTTTTTGAATGGTTTGCCATTTTCGTTTTCTTTTTGAGATTCTTCCGACTTGAATCTCTTTTTATTTTGATCTCGAATTTTCTGATAGTCTTCACATTCCTTCTCAACAACTTTTGCCGTCTCCACTACCTCAGAATAAGCCTTCAATCGCAAGGCTGCCATCCTAGTTCTGATACTTGGTTGTAGTCCCCTTTGAAATTTCTTAGCCTTCCTAACATCATCAGACACAACATGAGGGGCAAATCGAGCCAACTCAGTAAATTTAGCCTCATACTGTAACACCGTTTTATTCCCTTGAATAAGTTCCATAAACTCCACTTCTTTCTTATCCCGTACACTTTCTGGAAAATATTTCTCATAAAATGCATCAAGGAAAATAGTCCAAGTCAATATATCATCTTTCTCAAGTGGCTGAGTCTTTTTAGTGGATCTCCACCAATGCTCTGCTTCCCCTTTCAGTATAAAGGAAGCAAAAGTTACTTTTTGCACTTCTGTACAACCAACCACATCAAATATTTTCTCCATTTGCATTATCCAAGTCTCTGCTTTTGTAGGATCAGGGTTTCCCAAAAATGAAGAAGGACCCATTTTCCTGAATTGCTCAATGGTACACCCTTCAATCTCAGCATCTTTGGGCTTAGCTGTTCCACTAGTACTAACATGTTTTCCACCACCTCAACAAGACTTCTAATAGCATTAAAAACACCCTCAAGGTTTTCAAGATTTGGCTCAGAACTAGAAGGGGTAGAATTGCGGAGTGGCATTTTCCTATAACCAAACAAACAACGCTTTAGAGTAGGATAAACCTCAAAGAAAAATCATAGTATACAAGAGATACTAAAGCTTTTACTATTCTTATGATTCTAAGCATATAGGCACACAACTTCTAACAATTTCCAAACCCATAAAATAACTACTGAATATCCAATGATTCAAGCCTATTCTTCCACATCCTATACAAAAACATCAGAAGTCCTAATTGTCTACAAAATCATAACCTAGAGCTCTGATAAGTACCCCCCTTCGGCCAAAGAATAACACTCGTACATACGCACGACGTCGTGCCAGGTGAGTTATAGGCCCATCATTTGGTTGAGGGTGTCTACACAGCCCAGGACCCTAAATAGGTTGGGAGTGCATTGATGCGGGCATAGCCTGTGGTTCCTAAGGTACTTCCTTGTTACTGTGCCTATGGGAATGGTCATTCCTCCCTCTAAAAAGGCAATTACGGGAATGACCACTTCACCGGTTCTCCTATTGGTCAGAATATTCTCTAGTGGACAGTATCGAAGACCCACCCCCTCAGGTATATTGTACTTTGCCTTGAAAAGCTCTATGGCTATAGGCGAATCGACAAGATTCTTAAATCTACCCATCTAGATGTGTATAAGAACACTAAGGGGATACCCTAAGGTGAGATAAAATAGAGACAAGAAGGCCGAGGTGCTCAGCCGAGGAGAAAAAAACTTGGAAATCAAGTACTTACAGAAATGGATGAGGTTTTGGTCTCAATAATTTCTTAGATATTTAGGTTTCTTCACGAAAGTGTTCTCAGAGTGACAAGAACAGGGTAACGTATGAAGGCTGGGATGCTTAAAAACTCTGAGATGCTTAAGGATAGGCAAAATGAGCAAGGCAACCCTCTCTGAACCTTTTATATAGGAAGAGAAAATTAGTGGGAGTTACCCTGCTCAAAATTTCACGAAGAAATCCTAGCCATTTGATCTGCATCTCACCGTTAATAAGGTAGACAGAGCGCCACCTAGAACAATAAATGATGCGTTGCAATTTTTGAAGCATCGGTAAAGTTGGCGAAGCACGTAAAGGGGCGCCTCCACGTGGATAAATTCAAAAAGTTGAAAAGATTAACCTTTAGAGAAGTCAAAATCCCGCCCTTCTGCTCGAATGAGAGGAGAAAATCGAAATTTTGAGGGGCTATTGTGGGGATAAAAGGCCCAATTCCAGTTAGTGGGTCGTGGGCTTGTCCAAGGAGACTGGCTGTCCGAGTACAATAAGTCACGAGGACTATACCTAGTTTAGCTCCTCCCTGTAATAAAACTTGTGTGAAGAAAGAAAGGAGTGGTCCGAGGAGCACTGTCTGATTGGATGATCAGAAGGACGATCGAGATGAATGTCCCAGCATTAATCCTGTCATTTCTAGAGAGCCTTTAGGTTCATATGGGCAAAGAGGGCAGGTGGCAGTAAGGAGATATTATATGAAAGGCTGCTGCCATCGTATTTATAACCCTGCAGCTAACCTCCTAGCCGCATTAATGGGAAAAAGACATCTGAACAGTGATCTTCACCCTTTACAGCTGCCATATGGAAACTTCAAGTGGAGGTTGATGGGACAAGTATCAATGGAGGCTCACCTAACTGGCACATGAGGCAAATTGGCCTATAAATAGAGCGGAAAACAGAGAGAAAGGGCATCGAATAATCAGGAGAAAGAAGGAAGTCATTGAAGAGGAGAACAAGCAAGAGAAAGATACAAGTACTCAGAGCAGTTGCCTAAACCCACTCCTCGGATTAAGCCGAGAAGAACCCTGTACCAAATCAATGCTTCGTTTATGTTAGTCTGGACATAACCATATTTGGGCCATCAGCCCATACGCTCTCAATTAAGTTTTCTTCAGCCCACTCTCTCAACAAATTCATTCCAAGGATACCGTATACGATATAGGCTTCAACTTCTTCTGCTTGTAGGCCCATCCGTTGATTTGTGTCCTTACAGGTTCTATATGTTAAACTCTAACCCAACCTATTTATTAAACAAGCCAGTCATGTCACCTCGAATATAACACGAACCCATTAAACCTTAACCCACAACCTGCTAATTTTGTGTCGTGTCGTGTCGGATTTATTGGTCGTGTCTAATTTTACCACTCCTAGAAAGAAGCAGATAGAATAATATAAATAGAAATAAAAGAATTAACGTGATTCAATGTGATGATTGCTTTTATCAACAACGAAAAACAATTAACAGTTACATCTACCATTTAAAATTGTGTATTACAAATAACCCAAAATCACATTTTATATATATATATATATATATTATATACATATTCCGAGGAGCACTGTCTGGTTGGATGATCAGAAGGACGATCCAGATGAATGTCCCAGTATTAATCCTGTCATTTCTGGAGAGCCTTTAGGTTCATATGGGCAAAGAGGGCAGGTGGTAGCAAGGAGATATTATGTGAAAGGCTGCTGCCACCGTATTTATAACCCTGCAGCTAACCTCCTAGCCGCATTAATGGGG
Source organism: Lithocarpus polystachyus (assembly GCA_033629205.1). Lineage (NCBI taxonomy): Eukaryota > Viridiplantae > Streptophyta > Magnoliopsida > Fagales > Fagaceae > Lithocarpus > Lithocarpus polystachyus. The sequence goes on along the minus strand of CM066163.1, from coordinate 5,624,999 downwards.
AAAAGACATCTGAACAGTGATCTTCACCCTTTACAGCTGCCATATGGAAACTTCAAGTGGAGGTTGATGGGACAAGTATCAATGGAGGCTCACCTAACTGGCACATGAGGCAAATTGGCCTATAAATAGAGCGAAAAACAGAGAGAAAGGGCATCGAATAATCAGGAGAAAGAAGGAAGTCATTGAAGAGGAGAACAAGCAAGAGAAAGATACAAGTACTCAGAGCAGTTGCCTAAACCCACTCCTCGGATTAAGCCGAGAAGAACCCTGTACCAAATCAATGCTTCGTTTATGTTAGTCTGGACATAACCATATTTGGGCCATCAGCCCATACGCTCTCAATCAAGTTTTCTTCGGCTCACTCTCTCAATAAATTCATTCCAATGATACCGTATACGATATAGGCTTCAACTTCTTCTGCTTGTAGGCCCATCCGTTGATTTGTGTCCTTACAGGTTCTATATGTTAAACTCTAACCCAACCTATTTATTAAACAAGCCAGTCATGTTACCTCGAATATAATACGAACCCATTAAACCTTAACCCACAACCTGCTAATTTCGTGTCATGTCGTGTCGGATTTATTGGTCGTGTCTAATTTTACCACTCCTAGAAAGAAGCAGATAGAATAATATAAATAGAAATAAAAGAATTAACGTGATTCAATGTGATGATTGCTTCTATCAACAACGAAAAACAATTAACAGTTACATCTACCATTTAAAATTGTGTATTACAAATAACCCAAAATCACATTTTATTTTTATATATATTATATACATATAATAATAATAATAATAATAATAATAATAATAATAATAATAATATTTATAGGTAAAGCTCAGAGAAAATTCAACTAGAATTTGAAATTGAAATCAAATTTTGTGTCATGTGTCTAAATTTATGTGGGAGCTACACTATAATTATCCACTTAAGTTTGTACCATGTGTTCACTTAAGTTTTTTAATCTTTGTGCCAAGTGAGTTAATAGTGCAAAATATTAAAAATCTAATATTAATGAACTATAAAATTAAAAAATTAAAAAAAAAACCAATCACATATACTCAATAAAAAAAACCACACAACAAATATCACCATATGTTCTATCTTATTAAAAATTAGAAAAAAATTATTATAAGTAATATTAAATTTATGTAAGAAATTTAATATGTGACTAATTACGTTTACTTTAAAAAAAAAATTTGACTAATTATTTATATTTTTATGATAAAAGTTGTGTTTAATTTTAAATGTATCTATCTGTATGCATATGTCACATGCTATTTTTTTAATAATTTGAGTAATTATTTATATTTTTATAATAAAAATTTTATTTAATTTTAATCAATGCTTTTGTATAGATTACATGCTAGTTTATAATAATATGAATGTAATAATATTTACATGCATACAATAGCCCTAAAAGCTTCAAATAGTCACGAAATACAAATAATTTGAACCCCAATTTAATGAAGAGTTGGATGAATTACGTGTATATATGATTGCGTGTATTCAACACTATGTATATGATTGCGTGTATAATTCCAATGTATATAAAGTAAATAATTCCAATCTATATATGATTGCGTGTATTCACCACTATGTCTCTCTCACACACACAGATATAGAACTCAAATACTCAGGCCTGTTCGGTTTGGTGCTAAATCAATTTTCATATCTCAGCACTCAATTCTCATAGCTCAAATTCATTACACAATTCTCATATCTCTAACTCAAGTTTCTCAAAATACTATTTGTAGTGTGTTTAGCTAGAAATTCTCAGTGGTACTTCAATTCAAAAACTCAATTTTAAGTAAAGTTATAGGACCCACAAAAATTAATGCTCAGCAAAATGCATTCTCTCAACTTCACATCTTCCTCTCTTTGAACAAAACCCAACAGCTACACCCCAAAGATAAAAGAAGAATGCAAAGTGAAAAAAAAAAATATATATATATATATATTTATACTATTATTTAAGGGACTTCTCTTATTTGAATTCCTCATTTTTTAGTTTAAAAATGCCCATACACTCATATGTTTAAGTAGAAACAAAACTAAAGGACAATCTGGTAAAAATGCAACTCTAACTCCCACTAAAACATTACCTAAAAATTAGTATCACTCTCCTATTAATTTTCAAATTGATTTATTCACTTATAAATTAGATTTTCAAAATAAAAATTATATATATTAGCCTCTTTACAAGTGCTTTGCGCATACAATGAGTCTTTTTTTTTTAGTGGTCCTATTTTGTAGAAAAAAAACTGTGTTTTTTTATTTTATAGATATAATTTTAATTTTGAAATTTTAATTTAAAAGTGAATAAATTAATTTGAAAATTAATAAGGAAGTGGTCCTATTTTTTAGGCAATATTTTAGTGAGAGTTAGTTACATTTTTACCCGATTGTCTTTTAGTTTTATCTGATATTTTTAAACTAAAAAATAAAGAATCTAAACAGAAAAAACTCCTTAAATAATAGTATAAATAAAATAAAAAACACAATTTTTTTCTCTACAAAATAAGACACTAACCAAAAAAAGAAAAAAGAACGCGCGAGTATATATATATAAAGGGGCTTTGATCTTGTAAAATAAACCCAAAAAATGAAGCCAAAAGATCTCAGTTTTAAGAGTTTGGTGCTGATACTGAGTTTGGTGCTGATACTTGAAGCTCTGATCTCATGTCATAAACCCAGTAAGTAGCACAAACATCACAAACCCAAAAAATACCCAAAAAAATAAACTAAAATAATCTAGTTCGAAAATCAAAGCCAAAAATGCCCAAAAAAGACTATAACAACCCATCAAGAAAAAAGAATGAAAAAAAAAATATCAGTGTGAAGAAAGAAAGAAAAAAATCGATGTGAAGAGACGAAGAAAAAAAGAAGCAGCTGCTGTGAAGAAACAAAGAAAGAAAAGAGAAGAGAAGAATGGCGCTGGAGTGAAGAACGAAGAAAGAAAAAGAAAAAAATAATAAAAAATTTTTTTTTTAAAAAAAGGAAAAAAAAATAAAGAGAGAACCAGGCGTGTGACCCGAAGAAGAAAGGACGTAAAAAGAAAAAGAAAAAAAAAGAAAGGGAATTTTTTTTTTTTTTTTTGAAACTAAAAGAAAGGGAATTGATGTGACGAGCTTGAGGTGGATCTCATTATTTTTATGTATTTATTAAAATGGCATGTAACTCATATTTTTTTTTTTTCTAGAAACAAACACGCACTCAAGGGAAAGAAAAAATAGGTTCTAATATAAAGACACATTGCAATTCCACTCAAAAGTTATGGTAACTTTTAAGGGAGGATAAAACAAGTTATACTATACACAATACTCTCTTAAGTACTATTGGACAATTACCCATTACTTAAAAATGTGAAAATACCAAAATTATGTTTTCAGCTTCTATAATAATAAAAAAAATAAAATAAAATAAAAAAAGAAAGAAAGAGAGAACCAGGGGTGTGACATGAGGAAGAAAGGACGTAAAAAGAAAAAGAAAAAAAAAAAGAAAGGGAGTTGATGTGACGAGCTTTAGGTGGATCCCATTATTTTTATGTATTTACTAAAATGGCATGTAACTCATAACTTTTTTTTTTTTTTTTTTTTTTGGTTGAGAAACAAACAAGCACTCTAGGGAAAAGAAAATGAGTTCTAATATAAAAGTACACTATAACTCCACTCAAAAGTTATAGTAACTTTTAAGGGAGGGTGAAACAAATTATACTACACACAATACTCTCTTAAATAATATGGGACAATTACCCATAACTTAAAAATGTGAAAACACCAAAATTGTGTTTTCAGTTTCCATCGTCCAAACTCAAAATTTTAAAGTTTTGAGGGCTGTAAACAAACATCCAAAACCAATCCAAACACTGCATGATATTTGTGGGACTCACAAATTTTGGATTATGGATCATGAAAACGGATTGATATAAGTTAGTTTTCATACTATCAAACAAGCGCTGAGTCCCACTTTTTGACAAGAAAAACAATATTATTATTTGTACATGCCACACATGTGATAAGTGATGACAAAGCTTTACGTGAAGAAAGACTAACAGAGACAAACCAAAAACAACAAATCTTTAAGCTTAAAATTGAATATAAAAAAAGCACAAAGGATACTACAGCTTCTTATTTTCTCAACTGCAAGAGCCCACAATCAAATCAAATCAGTGGAGGCATGTCCCTATTGAAAAAATCAGCCAAGTGTTTGATCAAATCCCTAGCTTTCTCACATTTCAAATCATTCAAATGAAACCCATGATCCTCCCCTTCTGTTTCTTCAATTTCCACCATACCCATCCATCCACTCCTACTCAATGCCTCATAAAAAAGCCACCCTCTATCCCTCAATATATCCTTCTCAGCCACACACACCAAAACCCTCCTGCACCCCAATTGGGCCAAGCTAGGTGCACCCTCTGCCACCGGGTTAGCCCATGGGTCATCATTATCTGGTTGGGCTGGGCACACAAATGGCCACAACCGATCCACCACGGCCTTCTGACTTGGGTTTTGGGCCTCTGACCCAATAGGGTTTGAACCCCAAAAAAATGGGTGGACTAAAGCAACCCCAATCAGGCCCATTTTAAGCCCAAATTGAGCCTGGGCCTGGGTCTCTCCAACCTTCATAGCCAAATTATAAGCAACATTAGCACCACTACTTTCTCCAGCTAAGAACACTCTCTCAAAATCCACATGCTCATTCAACCAAGCCTCAGGCCCACCATTGTTACAATGGGACTCAACCCATTGTAAAGCAGCCCAAGAATCCTCGTATGCAGCTGGAATTGGGTGTTCGGGGGCTTTCCTATAATTCACTGAGATTGCAACAACGTTAGCTTCAGACACAAGAGTGTTAACATAGTTGTAGTACTTGGAAGTGAATGGGGAGGAGAGACAAAAAGCGCCACCATGGAAGTAAACAAGTAGAGGAAGCTTTTGGTTTGGATTGGCAAGTTTCGTAGGGAGGTAAAGGCGAGCGGAGATAGAGATAGTGGATTTGGATAGGATTGTGATGTCTTTGGATGTGACACCAGTTATGGAATCATCTGATGCTGGAACAAAATCAGTTTCTACTAACCTTTCTACATGACCATCTTTGTAGACTTGTATCATTCCGGGAAACTCTTGAGCTATTTCTGCGTTGCTTGAGTCCATGGATGATAAGAGAGAGAGAGAAGAGGAAGCGTGTTGTGAGTTTTGAGTTGTTCCTCCTCCTCTCGTTTGTGCCTATGGATATATACGACTTTCACTTGGTCATTGGTCCTGTATGTAGCTAGCTAGTTAGTTGATTTTTAGACCTTGCTGATGGCATGTTGTCTTCTGCTTAATTGCTTCTTATCATGGAATAGTCAAAGATGACTTTTTTTTTGATAAGTAGAATAGTCAAAGATGACTTTCTTCTCAAGGTCATTTCAGTCTTCATAAGTTTTTTATCTTCTTTTTTTCTCTTTTTCTTTTTTCTTTTAAGGTCTGTTCAGTTGGAGGAGTGGAAAAGTGGGAGGATAGAAAATTGTAGGAGGATGGAAAAGTGGAAGAATGGAAAATATTTAGTTTTCCTTCTTGTGTATTCGGTTGGGGGAGTGGAAAAGTGGGAGGATGGAAAACTTTTGTGTTCGGTTGGAGAGAAAAATGAAAAGATGAAAAATGTAATTTATATAAATTGACTATTATACTCTTGTTATATTATATGTAAGAAATAGATTTATTTCTAATTATTAAATAATATAAAATTTATCACATCATATATATAAATTTATATTATTATAATGTAAAAATTAGATCAAATCACGTTGAAAAAAAAAACAACATTAAGTAATGTTGAAAAGAAAAAAAAAAAACATTGTTCAATATAGTTGAAAAGAAAAGAAAAGAAAAAAAACAAAAACAAAAACATAGTTGTTCTGTGACGTTGAAAAGAAAAAAAAAAACCAATGTTATTCAATAACGTTAAAAAAAAAAAGATAAAAAAAAAAAAGTTTCAGTTCAACGTTGTTAACGTTGAACAGAAGAAAAAAAAAAAGTTTCAGTTCAACGTTGTTAACGTTGAACAAAAGAAAAAAAAAAGTTTCAGTTCAATGTTGTTGTTAACGTTGAACAGAAGAAAAAAAAAAAAAAAAAAACTTCTTAGGTCAACGTTGAAAGAAATAGAAAAAAAAGAAAAAAAAAAACGTTGAAAAAAATAGGTAGAAAGAGGGTATTTTTGTAAAATAGCTACTATAGAACTTTTCTCTCCAGATTTTCCTTCCGATTTGGAAGGAAAAAAAAAAAAAAGTGGGCATGGAGAGAAAACTTTCTCTCGAGTTTCCCATCTTCCCTATTTTCCTTCCCCAAACGAACAGTAAAAAACAGCATTTTCCACCCTATTTTCCATCCTCTATTTTCCATCCTCCCTATTTTCCTTCCAAACGAACGCAGCCTTATTTTCCAAAGTGAAAAAAGATTTTAATATTTCTACAAAACGTGCATCGAAAATGTAGTCATATGTTTTGCGTGGCAACTACGTTGAAGTGAGATGAGATTGTGTGGGTACTAGATGTTCTAAATTCTAACGTAGAATCAGAATTTTCAACTGCCAGTTGCGTAGGAGAAGCGCATATTTGAAGCAGAAAATTGTGCTAGTGTCATCATCATGTCACACATTTCACACGTTAGAAGCAAAATGTTTTTGAGGTTTGAAATTCAAAATGAATGAAGAGGTCTTCTGTAAAAAAACGTTGTGTCCATGAACTTGACTGTTTTTCTAGAGATTGGTTACTGTTGTGAAAGATGTATCAAGACAAAAGAATACAAGAATTATACAATATGATCTCAATTGCCAAGCTGTTTCAGTACAAGGACCAAGTATATATGTGGGAATTCGTTAATAAACAATATAAGTATATAACAATCAAATTTTACACACCTTACAGATGATACAAGCAATCAATTGCACAGGTTCTCAATAAAAAGATCCGCAACCAATATATGTGATTTATCAAGTTCATTAAAATAAAATAAAAAGTTCCTCCAGGCAGACACCAATTGAAAAAGAGCTAAGGTTGACAAGCACACAAATTCAAGAAACAAGGAAATGAGAAACACATACAAATGCAGAGTGTGTTAGTAAAATGTTGACAGTTAGTTTAGACTTTAGAGAAACATCTCATATAACAAGAACCAGTCTTCCCATCAAACTAACATTTTTTTTTTTTTAAAAAACCTCACACCAAAATTTGAAGTATAAATTCAACATTTAATCAGTAGGAATATTTCTTGAGTTCCTAAAATGATAGAAACAATGACTTTAGCTTAATAACAGCTGAAGTCCAGGTTAATTATTTATTTGGGAGATTAGTGTCTCTTAAAGTACTCTCCATTTTAATTTCATGCACATTGATTCACTGAGTTGTTAATGTTCAAATTGTTTAATAAAATGTACCTCACTAGTCACTATTTTAGTATTATGGAAGCATATAAAAGACCTAGATTTGCGAGACTATAAAATAATTTATAAGATCAATGGATACAAAACCTATGTTTCTAAGCATTGCTGTCCTGGTTTTAAAATCAATACAGGAAGGTTATGGAGGCAGTGGGAAGTATAAAAACGTTTGGACCTGATTAGCTCTTGGAAAGGGTAAAGTAATGGAAAAGGAAAATGTTGAATTGCTTATGAAATCAGATTCCTTGCTTAAGCTTTTCTTTACCTTTTTCTTTTCCACTTCCTTCACACTTCCTAAAATCCAATTAGAGTGTAAACAGCACCATGAGGCATGAAGGGAAAATCAATACCATCAAGCAAAAAATAAACTTAAAGTTCTTGTACTCATTACCGGTTCAAAGAGACATGTTATATGGCATCATTAAATGGGGAGAGCTTTTGTAGGCTTATTGCCACTTTGGCCTAGTTTAATGAAATTTCCTTTTAACCCAAAAAAAATGACATCATTAAATTAACAACAAAAGTATAAAAATCACAAAAATTCAGAACTGTAAAAAAGTACCTAGTAGTTCAAATGGGAGACTTGTGGAGTTGCTGAGATGTAAGAGCAATGAGAGACTGAAGCTTAGCAACAGCATTTGTCTTACCAGGTGGGCATTTAGAAATGTTCAAAGAGTAAAGAGCCTCATCAAGCTTGGCTGCAGCCAAGGCTGCACATCCTGCTCTGCAAGCTTCACCTGCCAGTTGGGCATCATATTGAGGCCTTGGACTTGAATCTGAGCTGTTATTCTTTAATACAGAAGAAGAAGAAGAAGGGTACTCAAGCCTAGAAGTAGGAGGAGCATACTCAAGCTTAGAAATAGCTCTATCAATCTCTGCCATGAGAGCTTCAGGCGTTGCTGGAATAACCTTAACCCCATAAAAAACACTCCACCTGGGGTTTTGTTCTCCAGAACCCGTCTCAATGTTTTCTCCTTTATCCATATGACTCACACAACCTTTACAAAAAAAAAAATAAAACACAAAAACAAACAAACCATTTGGAATAAGATGACCTAGGTGCATTGTTCCACAAACTGTCGCTTTGAATCACAGGTCCCTCGTTGTTTGGTGCAATGATACCCCATAACCCAGTCCCAAGTTCATTTCACACACATTCACATATCATGCAATAAATTTCACTAGAAAAATATAATGTTGTAATGTTTACACATGGAAAATATAATGTTGCAATGTTTACAGACATAAAAAGTCTAGAGACAGCAAGCAGCAAACTAATAAACACCATGTTTGACAGGTTCAACATCACATTGGATTTTCATAGATAAATCATGCTTCAAAAAGAAACATTTGACCAAAATTGTATACAGTGTTTGGGTTAGAGGCGCTCAAACCAAGTAAATTCAGAAAGGGATCACAATAAAATCATATCAGAAACTTTCAATGAAACAAAATAAAACAAAATAGCATTTTAGCAGCTAATCACTTGCTTCTTTCTTTTATAGTCAATCCATTAACTTGACAGTTTATACCATAAATTCAACAATCTAACCATTAATTAACGCTCTATATTAATAATATTTAACAAAAGAAAAGAGAAAGATTGAAGTTATTATATAGTGTTCCATTAGTTAACGCTCTTTTTCTTAAACCAACTAAAAGTCTACACGCATACTAGTGCTAGTGGGTTCAACTTGGAAATCTTTTAATCAATTTATATTTACAATGTTGACTATTGATCTAAAAACATGTTTTTTTATTCCTTCTTCTTCTACATCAAATACTGAATCCACAGAGACATTAAATCATATGAGACAATAGAAAATGGAAGAAGTGGAACAGATAGAGATCGTAATAGTTGGCACAGGCATATGTAGACTTGCTACTGCTCTTGCTCTTCATAGATACTTAATATTCACTATTCAATACTTGACTTCTTTCTACCATTCCATTAGTTATCAGACATTTTTATAAATTAAAACATGACATAGTGAGCAACCAAAGAAAGAAAAATGAAATATGTATTTGTGTTGTGTAGGAAGGGTATTAAAAGTGTGGTATTAGAAAAATCGGAGCAACCTGAGCAGATATCACTATCCGGCCAAATGGTTGGCTTGCTATTCATCACCCTGGTGTTGTCTCAAACCTCAGGCAACTCTCCCTTTTCAAGGTTAACCTATACTATGACTATTACTAATACTATGCCCTCCCTCCCATTAATTTAATTTGGGTGCTTCCATGAGAATACTGATTAGCACATAGTAACTCACTACATCACAGTTGGACCCATATACTATGAATATAACGACCTTATATCATTCACCAATCAACCAAATAATAAAGTTATAGATCTGCTCGCGCATACCATAGAGATTCTGAGTGGACTCACCCACTGGATGAATTGCTTGCTAGGCAATTATGACGAAAAAACACAATTCAGAGTCAACATAATGTTTACATCTTCCTTCTACTGATTTCAATTTACTTTCTTTACCCTTTTTATTATTTGATACTATCAGATATCAAATTCACAAATTAACAAAAGAAAAACCAGTTCAAATCCAAGTATTTATATATTATGCTGTATAGATTTCCATGTTTTCTGATAGTATTAATATTACTCAAATACGGGGGGTAAGATATGTGTCTTGCCAATGGCAACCAACAAGAAATACCACTCGAGTAAGTGCTTTTAGTTTTGCCATCATTAATGTATGTGCAGATGCAGAGGCCGTATCTAAAAAGAATGTTCAGAAATAAATAGATATTCTTATCTTGGCCTAGGTAAATTCTATAGAAAATGAACCATTTATTTATTGATTTTTAAAGTTGAAATTAAAGAGAAAAGCATTATTTCTTTAGAAAGTTACTCAAGACGGATACTTAATACATGTTTTGAAATAATGAGTGGGTTTCATCACTTGATTGCAATCATAATGAAAATGAATCTTTTTTAAGTACAAAAATTCTAGAAGGATGGGACAAGAGAGTCGATTGAAGACTCAAGTCCTATCCTACCCAACTATGTAATAGACACAAGTCCTTTGAAAGGGGGAATAAAATCAATAATTAGGAACCTTGTAACAGCCTCAGTGATATGACAAAACTTGACTAGTTGGAGCGTTTCAAAAACTTGATCAAAGCAAACCAGGGAATTTTTTTTACAAACCTGAACTAGGCTTTAAGTTACAAAAAGACCAACGTGGCAGAGTTCTAAATTGTGTGTGTGTGCGCGCGCGCGCATTTATATGTATGTGCTCATCTTTACACACAAGTCAGAGTCCTATAAAGATTCACAAAAACAGCACTAACAATACAATACTGACTTCGTGTTGCACAATGACCTATTATATAGTTAATTTTGGTCTTATAGCACTAATAGACCTCATAATTATTGACTTTTAAAAGAAAAAAATGGTTCTTAACTAGCAAAAAAATGACAGAAACTCACATGCTCTTAAACTCTGTTGCTCAAGCATACATTTCAAGTTTAAACAATCACAATTTCCCCTCCAGCATACATATCAAGTTTAAATAATCAAACATTTTTGTCTTGACACCCAAACAATTGTAGGACCTAGGAAAATACTCGTCACAAAACCATAAAACAAACATCACCAGCTTATGAAGAGTTTTGATGGCATCTGCTCACTCATTTTCTGACTCGGAAATCAAGTACAAAAAAGCCCGAATCACAACTCCCCACTTGCAGACATATTAAGATTAAAATTATCAGACATTTTCGGTTCAAGCATACAAAGAATCATGGGAATCAGGAAAGTACTCGTCACAAAACTAACATCACCAACTTATGAAAAAGTCTTGCTTGGAAATGGGTGGCATCTGCTCAATCACTTTCTATGACCAAAAAAATCAATCAATAACATTCTAATGTTATGACTTATGATGCAAATCCAAAGACAAAAGTTAAAAACATTTAATTCCCAGAAAGATGAACTCATGCCAATCACAGGACAAAGCAAAAACCTGTATTATTATCTCCACAACCATATTTGGGTACGATCACCACCAATCTACCTGTCCTATACAAACAAGAGGCATTACCATTTGAATAAAAGATTAGTTTTCCCACACAGCATGACCAAAAACTAAACAAGACTGCAGCACAAAGTAAAAACAATTGCAATGAAAGTTTCAAACTGTCACAGAGTGAGACTAGGATTTATAATCCTCATGGATACCAAAGCTTCAAAAAAGAACACAAGCCTAATTTAGGAAGAAGTAAAATCAAGCTAGAAATTATATTTATAACTCTTATGATTGTAGGAGAGAAAAATGAAAAGAGGAAGAAAAAAAATCGTATCACATAATCAAACTCGCCAAACCATTTGTTTTCTAAGTCCAAAAAAAGTCTGCTTACTGTGGACATGTTAGGATAGAGATTTAACACACACTCAAAACTGCAAAAGTAAACAAATTGAAGAACTCTTCTTTACAAGATCAACACATTCTAAAGAGCTATGATAAGGGAGAGTTTGATGGCAGAAGTAAAGGCAAGCAATAATAATGGATTGTACTCCTTTGGAAGAATCAAATTGATCTACAAAAGCCAACTTCACTACAACAAATGTGCCCTTAAAAGAGTGTCCACTGTCAAGGAGCAAAATCTAAAAAAAAAAAATTGAACAAATAGTATAATCTAAAATTTGAGGGAACATGTGTTACTGGTTTGCATCACCAGCGAGCTTATAAAGAAGCATGTGCTACTCAGTGCTCAACTAATACAACTCCAGAATAACAAAAGCTTGAGGATAACAACTTGGTCAGATATTGACTGGTCTACACAGTGCATTCTATGATGAGGAAATCAATCAGCAAGAGTCTAAGATAACAAAACCAGTCAGCTAACCAATAAGGGAAAACAAAGTATAAGTTAGTTAAAACCACACAAATAATGCCTGAAATACACACACAATGCTAGCACCAATTTTCATTTACAAAGTAAATTTTAAACTTTTTAAAACTATAATTACCAGACAGCCGACAAGGGAAATGAATGTTTACACATTTATCCTCCTATATAAGAAAACCGAACTTGACCTATATGCCAAATTTACTGCAACAAATGCCTTGAAAAGTAGCCAAGCACCAAAATCAATAAAAACAAACTGAACAACCAGGAACATTAAACACATTTGAGGGAAATAGTATATCAAAAAATATATAAGAGAAATGTAAAATCAAGAGAACAAAAGAAGAGTTCTTCAATTGTCGCAGTCAATTACACAGCCCAAGCATGATAAAGATGATAAGACTTCTACACAAACTCTTCTTCGTTTTTTTTTTTTTTTAAAGTAAAACTTTTACAAAAACTCTGTTTCTCAAGTACAAGAAAGCCCAAAACAGTTTTCCCTCCAGCATGCAAATCAAGTTTAAATAATCAAACATTTTTTATTCCACATACAAACGATGCAATAACCAATTCTCATTTACAAAATGAATTTAAATTCTTGAACACATAATAACCTGCTTTGTACTCCTAAAAAAGGGAACCAAATCAATCTATTGCTGCAACATACAGGGCTTCCAAACTGCCAAGCAACAAAATCCATTAAATAAATTGAAAAAGGGACATGATCATGCTAAAAGGTGCATTACATTAAAATACTCATCAGCAAAACATGAAATCAAGAGAAAACTGTATAACCTTAAGACCCTACCAACTCAACTATAGAGCGGACATAAGGAAGCACAGCCCCACACTTCTCGGGCATTTGGAGAACAGCAAGTCTTTAAAGCATGCAGATCTTATATTTTATATGGCTGCCAATGACAATAAATCACTATACTGACAAATGCTCCAAAAATCATAAAGAGGTAGAGCAAATGACCAAATTCACGATTGAAATATCAAGTTCAAAAAGTTGTGATAAGTCCAAGTAGATCGTAGTAGAAAAAGGAACTAGTGCTAATGTTATGAACTATGATGCAAATACAAAGACTCAAGTTAAAACCATTTTAATTCTCCTGGAGCTAAAGTGCAAACTATTGCCAATCACACGACAAAGCAGAAACCTGTATGATTCTACCTCCACAACCAAATTTGGGTCACTATCACCGTCAATCTACCTGTCCCATACAAGTAAGAGATGAGTTCCCACATTTGAATAAGAGATGAGTTGTCCCACATAGAATAATCAAAACTAAACTAGACAGGTGTACAAAGGGAAAAGAATTACACTGGAAGCATTGTTCTAGCATATGGAATTTGGCTCCTTTGTGCTTAATGTGGAGTGTGTGGAGGGAGCGAAATTGGAGGAAGTTTGAGGACATGGAAAGTTCTGATGACCAGTTATTGGCTTCTTTCAGTGGCTCCCTCTTTGATTGGTCTAGGGCTTGGGGACTCACCTCTAGTGACTCTCTCCCTATGTTCCTTAGCTCCCTTCTTTGTACTTAGTTTCTTTTCTTTCTGTTTTTGCACTTTTATGTATTTATCTCTGCCTTATGTTTTCTGCATGAGGTGGTTTTCTTAATATATATCTTTTTACTTATCAAAAAAAAAAAAGTTTCACACTGTCACAGGCTGACACTAACAGGAGGAAAAGAGATATTATTGCAGAATCAAACTTCCACCACAAGTCCAAAAAAAAAAAAAAAACCTGCTTCCTGTAGACATGTAGGGATTGAGATTTAACACTCCCAAAATTGCAGAAGTTGACACAAAAAAAGAAAAAATTTAAAGGAAGGACTCATTTCTACAAGATAAATACAATAACGTTGAAATCAGTTTTGCCTCTTGTAAACAATCAAAATTAAGTTATCAACATTGTGTTTATAAAACCACAAAGAGAACATCACCAGCTTATAAAGTCGCAAGTGTTACTCAGTGCTCAGAGTCCAGAATAAAAAAAATTGAAGACTAACAACTTGATTCAATATTTACAGGATCAGCACACTCACTTTCTATGATAAATAATTGACAATACCTAAGATTACAAATTATGATGCAAGTTCTCCATGTAATTCCCAGAAAACCCAACTCATAAGGAAGCATCAACCTATACTTTAAAGGCATTTATTAAATAGCAGACATGTTTAAAGCAAGCTACTGTTATCTTACATGACTACAAAAAGGCAATAAATCACCATATCGACCAAAGCTCCAAAAAACTAAAAGGTTTTAATGAATAATGAATTACTCAATTATCTTAATTCTAAAAAGTTGTAATAAGTTCAAGTAGATGGCAGTAACAAACATGCTGAGCAGTGCTAGAATCAGTTAAAACTGCAAAAATGCAGCCTGAAATACACACAATACAAGTATCAGCCACCAAACAATAAGGAAAAGGAAACTTTACTTATCTTTGCAGCAATAAACACCTTAATAACTGCCAAGTACCAAATTGCATAAGTTGCGAAACAATAAATGAAAAACCTACATATTTCAAAAGAAATTAAAACAAGGCAAAAGTATTTAAGTTCACATGATTGCAAAAGAGAATAATGAAAGCGGGAGGAAAAAAAGAGATTATCACCTAAGCTTGGCTGTTTAAGCTGCCAAGCACAAAAAAAAAATACCAGTTCCAGTAGAGACATATAAGGAATATAATTTTAACACGTACAAAGAATCACAAGAGTTGCAAAACAACAAATGAAAGAACCATTACATTTCAAAGAATGAAACAAACTTAGAGATAAATCCTTCAAACTCAAAATGCCTAGCTCTTCTCTGTTGCCAAGATATTGGGGGACAAGGAAATCAATTAGCAACAATCCAAGTAAACAAATTATGATGCATACCAACGAACTCCTAGAAAGCCCAACTAATGCCAAGAGAAGAGAAAGCAAAGCTTTCCAACATCAACCATACTCAGGTTGCATTATGATTATAATTCTGGCCAAAACCAATAAGAGGCATTGACTGATTAAGCGCTGAATTCATTATTGAGGTTGCCAGCACATAATGACCAAAAATAAAATAAGACAGCAAGACAAAGGGAGAAGAACTGCAATAGAAATTTCAAACCCACACTTCACAAGACTTGGAATTATCATCCTTCTCGAAAATGAAACCTAGGAAATTCGGTCACAAACCCAAGTATTAGAAAACAACAAAAATCTATCCTTAAAATCTATCCTTAAAATTCTTATGCTTGAAGGAGAGAAAAACAAAAGGGAAGAAAAGAGAGTTTATCTAAAAACCAGACTCAGCTGCTTAAGCTGTGAAGCACCAGAAAAAATATATCGTTTCCTGCATACACAATGTGACAATCCAAAGTATAAATAGAGCTGCTAATACAATATAACTAGGTTCCACTATAAGCAAGAAAACATCAATAGAATCAAGACAAGAAGAAAGATGTGCAAGTACTATATGAAAGCTCAAACCCTTCGTGGTCCTGGCATTGACCTCCTACATGAGCAAACTGAAAAACACAGAAATCCAGCTAAATAGTTTATAACAAATTTAAATTATAAGATTTTTTTTTTCTTTTTTAAGGAATAAATAATAAATAATAAAGAGCAACACTACTCAGAAGCTTGTTTCATCGAGAAGCAACAAAACAAAATCAACCCTAGCTGAAGTACCGCAAGTGCATTACCACTTAAATTAAACAAAACCTGACAATGCTGACTCGGAAGACATTCAATCTCCAGCAATAAAATGTAGATTTAAATAATAAGCATCATTATTGTTAATACTATTATTTTAAAAAAAAAAAAAAAGATTACAAAGAAAGAAAAGAAAATATATAATAGAAAACCAAAAACCACTGAAGGGTCAAGCAAGCAGTTAAGGGGGTATTAGGATCAAAAGCAAAAACTAAAACACAGCTGTAATAGAAGCCTGTTCTCAACCCAAAGTCAGTCCAATAAATTGTTTTTATAACTCATACATATCTTACTCCAATACTTAAAACTGCAAATTATAAGAAAGGAATAATCAAGACATAAAGAAAGCTTATTGCCTGAGGTCCCCCATCAAATTTTGTCACTCAAGTTGATATACAGCATGCAATTTTTAAAACACAAGAATTGGGGTAGCAGAGACATAAGCCCCAAAATATCCCCCCACACAGTCCAACTATACAAACCACATCCACAGAAGTTATAACTTTGAAACCTATACAGAACATACAAGGAAGCAAAAACCAGTACTGTTCTGGAATTTAAAGAGCAGCCATGTTTAAAGAATACAAATGTTCACCCTATACAATTGCCCAATAATGAATCACAATTTATACATGCTAATAACAATGAATCACAATATAGACCAAAGCTCCAAAAGACACAATAAATAGTGCAACAAATTGACGATCTTAAGTTCTAAAAAGTTTTCATGAGTGCAAGTTGATGGCAATAGAAAAAGGAACTAGGACAATCATGCTGAGCAATGCGGGAATTTATTAAAGCCGGACAAAAGCAGCCTAAAATACACACAATGCAAGCACCAATTTTGCATTTACAAAGTGAATTTTAAATTCTTGGAACACACATAATAATCTGCCAGACAACAATGAGGGAAGAGACGGTTTATATATTTACGCTCCGAATAAAGAGTACCAAATTGATCTAGAAAAGCAGACATCGATCCAACATACATGCCTTAAAAAAACTGCCAAGAAACAAAATCCATAAAACAAATTGAACAAGGGACAAGATCATGTTCAAGGGTAAAAAACGTGAAATCAAAAAAGAATGATAAGGGCTTTCTTACTGCCCAAGAACAAGAAAAAGCTACAAAAGTATATCACAATGTTTGCTCCTATAGCCACATCATGATTAAGTCTTTGAACTAACAATATATAGCCGGACATAATGAAACCCCAATGTTTAGCAAATATGAAGTTGCAAGCAAACAAACTAAAGAAAAACTCAAGCAGAAACATTATTCTTCACATGCTGGGGAGAGAATAATGAGATCAATTGATAAAAAGAGATTATTGCCTTAGGTCCTCTTAGAAAGATTCAAGACTTCTACGCACTCTGTTGCGCAAGTAAATTACCATTTCCAGTCCCATAGACACATCAAGATTGTAAGTCACAATTTCCCTTTCTGTAGACACATCAAGATTCAAGACTTCTGACTAACAACAAATAGCAAGACATAATAAAACTCTAGTTGCAAGCTGCCAAAAAATGACATCAATGATGAAATAGACAACAAATAGCAAGACATAATGAAATCAATTGATAAAGAGAGATTATTGCCTTAGGTGCTCATCAAGCTCCATCCCGAGTAGACATACTATACCTACACATTAAACTGATTGATTTAGGGGTAGTTAAATCATAAAACCCCTCGTATCCCAGAGCATGATCCAACAATAAAAGAGAAAACTACATAACTTTGAAACCCTACCAACTCACCTGTAGAGTGCACATAAGGACGCACAGACCTAAACTCCCCTCGTATTTAGAGAAAAACCATGTTTAAAGCACGCAGATCTTATCTTATATGGCTGCCGATGACAATAAATCACCAAAATGAGAAATCCAAAATTGCAAATCTTAAGAAGTTCTAAAATGTCTTGATGAGTGCAAATGGATGTCAATACAAAAAGGAACCAGAAAAAGCATGCCAAAAGTGCTGGAATTAGTTAGAACCACACAAATGCAGCCTCAAATACCCACAATAGAAGCACCAATTGTCATTTACAACAAGAATTTCCATTTCTAAATCCACATTAACCAGCCAGCTCACAATAAAAGGAAAAAAAAAGTTTTAAAGGGGCATAAACCTATACTTTTAAGGCATTTAAAGAGCACATGTTTAAAGCACAGCTACTGTTATCTTCCATAACTGCCCAAAGACAATAAATCACCCAATTGACCAAAGCTCCAAAAACCATAAGAGGTTTTAATGTATAACGAATTAATCAATTATCATAAATTCTAAAAAGTTGTAAGAAGTTCAAGTAGATGGTAGTAACAAACATGCTGAGCAGTGCTGGAATCAGATCAGACTGCAGAAATACAGCCTGAAATACACACAATACAAGAATCAGCCACCCAACAATAAGGGAAAGGAAAATTTACTTATTTGTGCCACTAAAGAAGACAAGATCAATCTATAAAACCAACTTTGCAGCATCAAATGCCTTAAAAACTGACAAGTACCAAAATCACTAAAAATTCAAATACTTATAAACAAAAGGTGAAAAGGTACAAGAAAAACCTAAGATTCTGTCGAAAATGACAATAAATCACCATTGACTAAAGCAAAAAGTATCATGAGGTTGTAGAGAAAATGAGAAATCCAAAATTGCAAATCTTAAGAAGTTCTAAAATGTCTTGATGAGTGCAAACGGATGTCAATACAAAAAGGAACCAGAGAAAACATGTTGAGAGTGCTGGAATTAGTTAGAACCACACAAATGCAGCCTCAAATACTCACAATAGAAGCACCAATTGTCATTTACAACGATAATTTCAATTTCTAAATCCACAGTAACCAGCCAGCTCACAATAAAAGGGAAAAAAAAAATTGAAAGAGGTATAAACCTATACTTTTAAGGCATTTAAAGAGCAGACATGTTAAAAGCACAGCTACTGTTATCTTCCATGACTGCCCAAAGACAATAAATCACCATATCGACCAAAGCTCCAAAAACCATAAGAGGTTTTAATGTATAACGAATTAATTAATTATCTTAAATTCTAAAAAGTAGTAAGAAGTTCAAGTAGATGGTAGTAACAAACATACTGAGCAGTGCTGGAATCAGTTCAGACTGCAGAAATGCAGCCTGAAATACACACAATACAAGAATCAGCCACCCAACAATAAGGGAAAGGAAAATTTACTTATTTGTGCCACTAAAGAAGACAAGATCAATCTATAAAACCAACTTTGCAGCATCAAATGCCTTAAAAACTGATAAGTACCAAAATCACTATAATAAATTAAAATGCAATAGAATCATGCTAAAGTAAAAAAAATTCAAATACTTATAAACAAAAGGTGAAAAGGTACGAGAAAAACCTAAGACTCTGTTGCTCAAGTAGATAGTTGCGAAACCTTTAAACTAAAAACAAACTTGGTTCAACAAGGGATGCATCTGGCTAACTCACATTCAGTAACAAGGATATCAATCAAAAAAATCTAGGATATCCAGAGACAAAAGTTAAATCCATGTAATTCCAAGAAGAGCTTTATAATCCGCTCGGAAACAAAAGCCTAGAAAAGGAATCACAGGCCCAAATATTAGAAAGAATTAAATCAAGAATCCCTATAATCATTATAGAAGAGAACAACAAAAACAGGAGGAAAAGAGAGCTTATTGCCAAATCAACTCCACTTACTTAAGCTGCCCAAAGGGGAAAAAAAATCAAACTTCCTCTAACCAATAAGTAGGCAATGCCAGATTAAAATCCAAATTAGATATGGGGCAAGTATCAATAAAAGCAGAGAATAACAACAGAACAAGTCACTAAGCTGCACAAGCACTGAATGAAAGTACAATCACTCAGTGGTGCAGGCATTAATTTCCCACAAGAGCAAACTGAAAATACATGCATTCCAAAGCTACAATTCAGGGCAACTCAAGTTAAAAAATAATTTTTTTAAAGATGAAAGAAAAACAAGAGCAACACTGCTCAAAACAATAAATCGTGTATGATAGAAAAAAGACAATCAAATTAGCCTTAATTAAAACACTTGCATTACATCAGACCCATACAAATAGACAAATCCAGATAATGCAAACTGACAATACATACAATCCAGTCTCAAATTAAAAGAATACAAATTGAAATGTGTCCAAAAAAAAAAAAAAAGAGCAAAAGATAACAAAAATAAAGATTCAAGCAAGTATTTAAAGAGAAAAAGCACCAACAATTTCTAAATGAAAATAAATCACAAAACTGAACAAGCTCAAAAATACATAGGTTGTAATTTAACAAATTGATAATATTAATTTTTGAAAAGTTGGGATAAGCCGACAACAAGGGAAATGAAAGTTTACATATTTATCCTCCTATACAAAATAACCAAAGCTGACCAAGACGCCAAATTTACTGCAAAAAAATGCCTTGAAAATTAGCCAAGCACCAAAATCTATAAAACAAATTGAACAACCAAGAACACATTCAAGGAATAGTATATCAATATATATATATATATATATATATATTTATAAGAGAAGAGTGAAAATCTATTAAATAAATGGAACGAAGTCATTCCTTGACTCTTGTTAATCTCCCTGTCCCTCGACAAATGCCTTAAAAAGAAACCATGCACCAAGTCATTCCTAGAAAGTCTAACTCACGCCAAAAATGATAGGATGAAACAAAAAACTGTATTATTTTCCCTCGGCAACCATATTAAGGTAACGATCTTTGTTAATCTACCTGTCCCTCAACATCAGGAGGCATTACCACAATCAAACTGAATAACTGAATTTCAAACAAGAGAAGACAAAGAAACAAGAAGAATTGCAAGGGAAATTTCAAGCCCTCGCTGGGTGAGACATGAATTTATGGCTGTCTGTTCAGGAAACCAAACTCTAAGAGAAGAAGTTACAGGCCCAAGTATTAGAAAGAATCAAAACAAGCCAAAAAAAATTTTATAATTCTTATGATTGCAAGAGAGAATAGTGAAAGCAGAAGGAGAAGAGGGCTCATCACCAGATGAAATTCAATTTCTTAAGCTTCTAAACCCAAAAAAGACCCAGTTCCTGTAAACAAACAATGAACAGATATTTAACGTGCAAATTGCATAAGGTGCGAAACAACAAATGAGAGAACTATATACTTCAAAAGAAATTAAAACAAGGAAAAAGTATTTAAGTTCTCATAATTGCAAAAGAGAATAATTAAAGCGGGAGGAAAATAGAGATTATCACCTAATCAAGCTTGGCTGCTTAAGCTGACAAACACAGAAAAAACAAACACCAGTTCCAGTAGACATATAAGGAATATATTTTTAACATGCACAAAGAATCACAGGAGATGCGAAACAACAAACGAAAGAACTACTATATTTCAAAGATTGCAACAAATTTAAAGATAAATCAATTAATCAATTATCTCTTAAAAGTTATAATAAGTTCAAGTAGATGGGAGTAAAAACATGCTAAGCGGTGCTGGAATCTGTTAAAAAACTGCAGAAATGCAGACTGAAATACACACCATACTAGAACCAGCAACCCAACAATAAGGGAAAGGAAAATTTAACCATTTGTGCCACTAAAGAAGACAAACCCAGATAATCTATAAAACAACCAACTTTGCAGTAACAAACGCCTTAAAAACTGCCAAGTACCAAAATCACTAAAATAAATTTTAAAAATTCAAATTCTGTTGCTCAAGTATAATAAAAAATTTGGTTCAACATGGGATGCATCTGGCTCGGAAACTGAAGCCTAGAAAATCAATCACGGGCCCAAATATTAGAAAGCATTAAATCAAGAAGAAGCTCTTCCCCTATAATTCTAATGATTGTAGGAGAGACAAATGAAAACAGTAGGAAAAGAGAGCTTATTGCAAAATCAACTACACTACTTAAGCCTTCCTAAAGGTTGGGAAAACACCCAACTTCTATTAAAATCCAAATTAGATACGGGGCCGAGAATCGCTAAAAGCAGAGAATAACAACAGGATGAAATTGCAATCCCTTATTGGTTCAGTGCAGGCATTAATTTCTCACATGAGCAAACTGAAAATACATGCATTACAAAGCTACAATTCAGGACAAGCAACACTACTCAAAACACAAAAATCATAAGTATGATTGAAAAGAGAAAAAATTAAATTAAATTAAATTAAAACACCACAAGTGAACCCCATTACATCACTATCAGACCCAAACAAATAGAATAAATCCAGATAATGCAGTCTCACTACACACAATCCAGTCTCAAATTAAAAGAATACAAATTAAGAAACAAAACAAAATTCCTCATTACAGTGCAAGATAAGATAACGTGTTTAATTGTAATGTAGTTTTCAACAAAGCAGCCGAGTCCAAAAAGAAAACAACCGGAAGATTGAGAGTTTGGGGAACAACGCCAGTCGCAGCACCAAAACCTAATCGGAAAACCAAAAACAATGAAATTTGAGAGCAGAGACGAAGAAAACCTAATCGGAAAACCTAACACAAAAAAAATATACAAGTAATGATGAAATATGTGCGCTGGGGTGATGATATATTTATACCCGATCCTTTCCGACTCTCACTCGGTAAATGAATTGGCTTAAAATTAACGCTTTTAATAAATAAATTTTAAATTAAAGCATTCCCGTGTTTTTTTTTTTTTTATATAAATCGTTTTGGTGGCACGTGCAAGTGCATTTTTTTTTATATAATTTAGGACACTCGTTAATAATATATTTAAAAAAAAATTTATGAGAAATGAAAAAAAAAGTAATTAATATTTTGATTATTTTTTTCATTTCTGATAAAAGTGGTATAAAAACTTTCTTAAAATTGATTATTAACGAGTACCTTGAGGGCACTCGGTAGCATTTTTCATTAATTAATTAAGATAGGATTTTTTTTTTTTTTAAGAAAGTACTTAAATGTAAAATAAGTATTTAACATATAAATATTTATTTACTATGACAATTTCTTATATCCTATTGGCTAAAGGGAATATTTTACTTACTATAAAATTCTACAAAGAATGATAGTGAAATATAAATGAGGAAATTATTTAACTTTAAAGTATGGAGAAAGTGAAACTACCTCAAACATAAAGAGAAAAAGTCCACAAAAAAAAAAAGTGTAAAATTATGTGTTTTTTTACTTTAAATAGTGTGTTTCAAAAAAAAAAAAACAAACCAAGAAAATTGTGCGTAAAATGTAAAATTTGGCTCAACAAATTGACTAAACCAAAAAAAAAAGTCTAAAAACACAACAAAATGACATAATATTTTCACGATACCTTTTATTTTTATCTATGGTGAGTTTTGGTCTGATATTTAATTATTTTATTCTAGAATAATGGTAAGTCCACAACATTCTCATAACACCCTTAATGACAAATTGTTACTAGTTTTAAATTAAGCCAACCACTTAAAATTGTGCATTTTAAAAGAAAAAATTAAAATAAAATTGCAAATAAAGAAAATTGTGTCTCTAACAGTGAACTTTGGCTCACCAAATTGGACTAAACAAAAAAAATAGTCTAAAAACACAACAAAATGTTACAACATTTTTCACAAAACATTTCACTTTCAGTTGTGGTAGGTCTTGGTCTTATGTTTTATTATATTATTTTGGGTAAATTTCAGTAACTACCCCTGAGGTTTGGGAAAATACAAAACAAGTCCACAACTTCTCAAAACTAACCAATTTAGTCCTAAGTACAACTTAAACTCTAAATAAACTTAACGGACGTTATTTTTCAACTCTCCCTTTTCTCTCTTCTCCTCCTCTCTGACCCAAACACCACCGGCCACAAACATTTCATCTCTCTTCTCTTCTTTGACTCAAAATTCCCCCAAAATCCAAAAGCCACCACAGATCCAAAGTATCCAACCCCCCAAAGAATGGCACTGGTTGTTCTAGGCTACGTGGCGGCCGCAGAGGTCATAATGGTCCTATTCCTAACGGTCCCAGGCTTGGAAGGCCTCCGTAATGTCCTGATCGCAGTGGCCGGTGACGTCCTGAAACAGTTCCTCTTCAGTGGAGTTCGAATCTTGGCGGTGAATCTTGGTTGCAAGGTTTGATTTGGTATTTTCTGTGTGGGTTGGATTTTTTTTTTTTGTTTTTGGAATTGCTGGTGGTGGTTTTTTGTTTGTGGGTCTCATTGATTATGGGTTTGGGTTTGAGAAAATGTGGGTTTTGTTGAATTTTCTGGTGTTTTCGGAGTGGGGTTTGTGAACCTTGTGTGTGGGTTTATGGGTATTTTCTGTGTATATGAACCGTGGTGCGTGGGTTTAGTGGTTTGGGTGGTTGAAATTGGTTTGGTTTGGCCGTGGGTTTTTGAATTGGATTGATTTGGGTGGCTATGACTGTAAATTTGTGGTGGTTGGGCTCCTATTTATGGTTTTGGTTTGTGGTGGGCGGTGGTTTTGGTCTCACCGAGTGGGTTTGTGAGTTGTGGTGGTGTTTTTTTCTTTGGGTGCGATTTGAGTTCGCACTTGTGGGATGTGTCGTCAATGGCGGCGTATGTGGGTTGTGGACCTGTGGAGTTGTGGTTTGGTGGTTGGGTGTCTTGCAGTCTGAGTTTCGGTGGTGGTCACGGAAGAGAGGAGAAGAGAGTGAAGGGAGAGTTAAAAAATACCGTCTGTTAAGTTTATTTAGAGTTTAAGTTGTACTTAGGACTAAATTGGTTAGTTTTGAGAAGTTGTGGACTTGTTCGGTATTTCCCCAAACCTCAGGGGTAGTTACTGAAATTTACCCTATTATTTTTTACGCTTAGAATATATTGACTACAAATTGTTACTAATTTCAAATTGGGACCACCACTTTAAATTGTGCGCTAAAAAAGACAAAAAGTCAGCCCCAATAAAACTATTGAAGAAAAATAATGTTCAAGACATCAATGAGTGATTTTTTTTTTGAAATAATTTTTAGAAAAATAGGTCGTGTAAGATAGAGCAAAGCCCCTACTTTTAATCTCAACACTAGTTGAAATTCTGTGTGCTGCACAGTTTTGGTCATAAACTTATAATATGTATAATTTTATTGAAAAACACTAATTAATGATTAAAGAGAAATGCAATATTGGTCAGACTAAGTCATATCTTTTACTTGCTCAGGTAACAATTAAGGTAAAGTGGGGCAGGAACAATGAATAATAATTATAACTGTAGGGGTCAAAGGCTCAATTCTAGATGATGAGCTGTGGGCCTGTCCGAAGAGACACATCCATCCGAGGATAGTAAACTGCGAGAAAGACACGTGGCCATAATTCTCACAAGAATTTGGTCAGCATATGAACAGGGGAGAGTTGTCTAAGGAGTATTACCTCCTCGAACAATCAAAGAGAAAGCAAAAACATACACTCTGACGCCTAATACGATATTTTGGAGGATCCTTCTGGTACATGAACGTCCAGCAAGCTCATAGGACAAGTGGAAGCTATAAGACATTGTATGGAAAAGTTGCTACTACCGCATTAATGACTCTGCAGCTAACCTTCTAGTCGCATTAATGAGGAAAGGATGTCTAAACAGTGACCCCTAACCTTTACAGCTGCCGTATAAAGACTTTAAGGGAAGGTTGATGGGACAAGTATCAAGGAAAAATGACCTAACTAGCACGTGAGAGGAGCTGGTATAAATAGAGCAGAAGGCAAGGAAAGAAGACACTGAACAATCTGGAGGGAAAAAGGATAGGCAATTAAAAAAGAAGGAGAGAAACAAAGTGAAAATAACTGTAATACATTCCTCCTCAGATTAAGTAGAGGACAGCTTTGCAATAAGATATCAGCTTTCTATTTTTGTTAATTCGTTCTTTACCTTATCCTGATCATTATTAGTCACACTCTAAGCCCAGTTTCTCTAACCCACTCTCTACAAATTTATTGCAAGGATTTGGTTTTTGTTTTGGACCTACGTCCATCTCACTTGGAAGCCCAATTTACATACACTGTGTCCTTACAATAACATACCAATATAATGGCATTTTTATTTGTCAAATTAATATTATCACGTAACATGCTAAGATGTTCTCTTCCTCTTTTTCCCATTAAAAAAAAAACATGATAAGATGTTTATATTAAATAGGTTAAATTGCAAATTACAATCCTAAAGTTTAAGGGTGTTTGAATTTTACACCCTAAAGTTTCAAAACTTGAATTTTACCCCTTGAAGTTTATGGTGTTTGAATTTTATACCTTAACGTTTCAAAATTTGGATTTTAATATTATCACGTAACATGCTAAGATATTCTCTCTCTCTTTTTCCCATTAAAAAAAAAAAAAATGATAAAATGTTTATGTTAAATAGGTTAAATTGTAAATTACAACCCTAAAGTTTAAGTGTGTTTGAATTTTACACCCTAAAGTTTCAAGACTTCAATTTTACCCCCTGAAATTTATGATGTTTGAATTTTGCACCCTGACGTTTCAAAATTTAGATTTTATCCCCTAAAGTTTTTGAGTGTTTGGATTTAACACCTTCAAATTCTGAAACTTCAGAATGTAAAATTCAACACCCCCAAACTTTATGGTGTAATTTGCAATTTACCCTTAATTAATGTATGTAAGCATAAAATTAACATCCTACTATTGCATGAATTACTATTAAAATTGCAATAATATTTTTACTTTAACCTTTAGAAATCATCCCGAATTTACAACTTAAGAACTATCCACATTAAAATGAAAGCAAAATTAATTAAGACACACACATACACACAAAGAAACTCTGAATTAATGGATTAAAAATAAATAAATTTGTAAACATTAAAAAAAGTTAGAATTAGAGGTAAAGCTGAGACACTCACATGAAAATTGAACCGACTTTGACAGCAAGTCATTATTACAAAATTCTTAGCCATCAAAAAAGCACGTGGGTTTAAATACAAACTTGTGTATTCCCATGGTGGGAGGTTGAGGTAAGAATAATTGTCACACGAATATAAAATTGGAAGGCAATCTTATATAGAGCTGATGGCCGAAAATGTTTGTTAAATCAATTCTTCCTGCTTGTGTCCGATATTTTTATGAACTGTTTTCTTTAGCTTTACAAGTCCATAAAATAAATTAAAAAAAAAAAAATCGGAAGAACTTGCTTAATTCTCCAACTGCCAGGCCTTCAGCCAAGTCCAACTTAAGAGCATTCACAATGGAAAGTGTCATTCTATCCTATTTTACCATCCCAAAAAATTACTTTATCAATTATATCATACCATTTTACAATACACCTAACAGCTCAAAACTCTATTATTTTACCATTTTGTTAAAATATTATTTTTTAAACTTTCTTTATTATTTCTTTCCAATGGTCATTTTTTTTCCCGTGATAGAGAGCGAAAACCCCTCGTGATGAAGCGAAATCCCACCTCTGCAAATATCAACAACAATTCTTTTATCAAAACCCAAACACAAACGCAAGTTGAATCCCCCTTTTTCTTGCAGAGAGAGAAAAGAAACAAAGACACAAAAACTAGAATACCTTGATCAAAATCCACCCAGTATATTGCTTTGATTTTGATTTTGATTTGATTTGATTTTTCACGATGTATTACGATCAGCACCAAGCTTGCTCTCGGGATAGCCTAACCTCCATCACTAATTCGATGAGAGACCGATTAATCGCCGAGAGAGCACAAAACCCCCCAACACCGATGGAGCTTCGTTTTGAGATTTTGCAAACAAAATCTTAACCCAAACCCAAAAACCCTTGAGAATCTTGGTTTGAAAAGAAAGTGACAGAGTGAAGAGTTAAATGGGTAGAGCTATCTAAAGTGTTGGGTTTATGAGATGAGTAAATCGGTAAAAGGATTTGGAGATGGGTGAGGGTGAATCGGCATTCGGCAGAGACATTAGGAGAGAAAGAGAGAGGCTTGGTGACAATGATGGCGATCGAGACCACCATCACCGATACAAACCCATCAGATACAAACTCACCATTACAAACCCATCAAATTAACCCACCATCACAAACCACCCCAATCCCACCGACCTAGACCCATGCCGCCACCATTGAGACCACCCCTCGTCACCGCCATCGATCACCGTCCCAGAACCATGCTGCCACCATTGAGACCACCCCACGTCGCCGCCATCGATCACCGACCCAGACCCACACTACCACCATCAAGACCACCTCACGTCGCCACCATTGATCACTGACCCAGACCCATCTCGACATCGATTACCGACCTAGCTCCGGTGGCATGTTTTGAAAGAGAAAGAATTAGAGAGGGAGTGAGAACTGAGATGAAGAAAGAGAGAATCAGAAGGGGAAAAAAGGAAGAAGAAGAAAGAAGATAACTAAGTGGCTGAGAGAGAGAGAGAGAGAGAGAGAGAGAGAGAGAGAGAGAGAGAGAGAGAGAGAAAACAATATAATACTTATGCAAGATGCTACAATACTGTCAGAAAAGTAAGATAGTACTATAGCAATATTGTAAAAAAGTTTACAAGTTTGGAAGGTCGGATGAAGTGGGTTTTTTGTGCATTGATGGCAAAATACACTATCATATACCATATACAATTGCCAATGCGAATGCTCTAAGCCCATTCTCTTTTTTTTAACCTCACCCAAAAAAGAAAATCAAGCCCAATAACATTTAAATTAAATTGGCTAAATTGCAAATTATACTTAAAGTTGAGTTATTTGAATTTTATACCCTAAAATTTCAAAAATTAAATTTTAACTCCTGAAATTCGGGAGTGTTTGAATTTTACACTTTAACATTTTATAATTTGGATTTTATATTCTAAAATTTGAGAGTATTTAAATTTTATAACCTAAAATTTAGAGGTATTTGGATTTTACATCTAAAGTTTTAAAATTTAAAGGTGTAAATCCAAACACCCCCAAAGGTAAAATCTAAATTTCGTAGAATGTTAAATGTAAACACCCTAAACTTTAGGGGTGAGTTTGCAATTTAGCTAAATAAATAATAAAAAAATAAACCAAGTTTTGTCAACAAATGCCACATGTTCACCTCAAACAAAACCAAAAAAAAAAAACTTCTTCGCTCGTCAGTCACTCGCACTTTTCTTCTTCTTTACAGGGAGAGAGAGAGAGAGCTGAAAATGGATAAAAAATTGATTGTTCGATCACTGTATCGCTCACTTTGCTCCAGATCTTATCATGTCGCCGCCATCAGCCACACCCTACTCCGCCACCACCAACACCACTTGGCTTCTCCTTCTCGAAGCCTCTTCAGTCTCTCATCCCCATCTCCCAATCGCCTCCTCTCTGGTACTACTCTTCTCTTTTCTTTTCCCAATCTACTTCCGATCAATCCCAAAACCCATTTCTCACTTTTCATCAATTTTTATATATTTTTCGCTGAAATCGCAAACTTTAAGAATTAGTCAAAACTTGGGCCTTTTAGGTGGAATCTTGTTATCCTGTCTTGGGGTCGTAGGATGTGGTAAACAAATGTGTTGTACCTGGTATTATGTAATGCATGATCCGTTATATGTCTTAGAATCTTGTCCTTAGTACACGTTCTTAAACTTAAGCAAGCACTTGAGCTTAGTGAAAAGCATGTTTGTGTAATTTGAAATGCTTAATGTTGACATGTTGTGTTTGGAAACCTGATCATGAGGTCATGGTGGTTCCTTCCTTTGCATTTATGATTTCAGTAAATGCTAGGGACACAACTTTTTTCATAGACTTGTTGAGGTTGTAAGTTGTGATCATTGCGATGTTATTCTTGCTCAATATGGACTTTAGCAGCTTATCTAATTCGCAAACATGAATGTATAGTGGCAAAACAATTACTGATTATTGGGTATGAAATCTACTTAAAGAGAGTAAGATAATCTGATTGTAAAGCTTCTCATTTATTTGTGGTTAAAATCCATTGCCTTAAGAAAAGAAGAGAGACAGACAGAGTAGCTTTGAACTTTTAAGGCATCTTAAGTATTCTAGAGCCTTTACTCCATGACCAAGATTTAGATGGAGATTTAGGTAGGCAGGAAGTAACACAGGCTATGTAATGGGTGCATATCTTCAAGTGGTGGATCAGTTATATATCTTAGAATTTTGTCCTCGGTACTTGGTGTTAAGCACCTGAGCTTAGTGCAGAGCATTGTTATGTTATTTAAGTTATTTAACATGTCTAATGTTGTGGTTGGATTCCTGACCATGATTTCATTGTGGTCCCTTTGCATCTATAATATCAGTAGTGCCAGAGGGACAACACTTTTCACAACTTGTTGAAGTGGTAAGTTGTGATCAACACCTTTGGCACTAGTCAGAACATGATATTTCAGTAGTTTGTGAAAATAGTTTTCACTAGAGTTATTGTTATAATTTTATGTACAATGCTAAGTATTTCAATAAGAGTTTGACATATTAGGGTAGATAGTTTGTAATCAGCCTTACGCTGTTTTGGTTATGTTAAGGAATTTGTTTGTGTTTGTGCATGTACACTTGAACCTGTTGAATCAACAATAATATGTTTGTAGACAGTAAAAACAATATGTATTTATGAGAGTGTGCCATAAAAATGGTCTCCAAGGCATGAGAAAATCTATGAACTTCATGGGCTAGGGGCCTAGGGCTTAGATGTGCCCTGTGAAAGTTCTATGATTAGAGTTTGGCCAAAGCATGATAGTACTTTATTAAACTGCACAATAAATGGTTATAGATTGTATTATATGTGCCAGACTCGAACAATATTTTATGATGTGTAAGTAATTTTTTCTTTATCGTGCTTTTGCTTCCTACTAAGCATGTGGACAGTTAGCAGCAGTGTTTCCACACAGTTAGCTTAGTGGGTTAACTTTTAGTTGGGCTTAGATGTGTGATATATGATTGTTATTGGATGGCTCTTATGTACTGAACTTCTCGTGGTGCAACTCCACAGATTGCATGTCTCCTTTTTCAATGAGTATTGGAAGCAAGAGACTGTATAGTGAAGATGTAACTCACATGCCCACCATAAAAGACCCTGAGCTTCATAATGTTTTCAAGGATTTCTTGGCTGGAAATTGGGATCATCTTCCCGATGCTCTCATCCATGACGCAAAGGCAGCATTGTCTAAAAGCACTGATGACACAACTGGCAAAGAGATTTTGGCCAATGTTTTCCGTGCCGCTGAAGCAGTTGAGGAATTTTCTGGTATTCTTGTAAGTTTGAAGATGGAAATTGATGACAGTGTTGGGATAAGTGGGGAGGTAATGTAGTCTGTATGTTAAATTGAGGACTTTTTATCCTGCTGTCTCTCCAGTTACTGTAGTTTGATGATCTGAGATTTTCTGTAGGATGTAAAGCTCATGCCAGATGAGCTTAAGAATGCCCTTCAGGCAGCTTTCAATCGCTACACTGCTTATTTGGATGCATTTGGGCCTGATGAGACCTATTTGCGAAAGAAAGTAGAGACAGAATTGGGAACAAAGATGATACACTTAAAGATGAGATGCAGTGGCCTGAATTCCGAGTGGGGAAAGGTAATCAAAATTTTTACAAATACCTTCGAGAGTTTACTAAACTATTTTAGTTAGGCAATGCTTAGAGTAGATACTTCTGACTTACATACTTCATGGAACTCATTTATTGTTGGGTGTGCCATCAAACACTTAATTGCAACACCTGACCAATTTTTTAAATTTAGAACATAGACGAATCATGTATCATTCTGACTTTTGAGAAATGCATCCAAAAACAAACAAAAATGCCTATGTGAAGTAACATATACTATTTAATTTTGGTTCTTTGTAGTCTTGTAACATAAATAAAATTTTGTCCTAATTATTTGGGCTAACCTAGGAGTATTCATGGCCAAGGATTGACCTGTCTGAAGAATAATTATTAATTTAACTGATAAACACCCCCTTTCCTCTCTCTTTTCAAAGAAGAAAGTGCATATAAATGATTCATCAGCCATGAGATTTCTAGCTTTTCTACTTTTGCATCTGCGGGATGTGGCATTGGCATATATCAGTCGAGCTCCATAACAAATATTTAGCTCATATACATAACATGTCAAAACTCTAGTGTGGCTCTTGTCCTATAAATGAGTTACTAATACAATTTGGCTCTTTGATTGCAGGTTACGGTTCTTGGAACTTCAGGACTCTCTGGATCATACGTTGAACAAAGAGCTTAGACCCTTAGTTTCTGAGAGGTTTAATGTAATTGTGAGCATTATGTATGGAATCATTTTTTTAAAAGATTTGGAGACAGGCTGGTATTTTCTCTTCTTGAAAACCTTCATGGTTTGGGTTTAATGGCAGTTAAATAAGAGTGCTATTTGTCAACTACAAGGAAAGGAACATGGTGGCACCGAGTTTGTGATGTTTATGCTTTTGAGTTGACCCCATTATGCTGTCAGTTTTATTTATTTTGACTGAAATGAGTTTGATCTATTTCATTTTGCTTCTGCTGACAACACTGATTAAATTGGGGACTTACTCCACGTTTTTCCCAAGACTTAAATAGGAAAATTGTTCAGAAAAATAAGCTCTTTGATTTTTTGAAATGTTCAATCCATCCTTAATATATACATGGCCATCTGTAATATTCTATGATCCTTCGTTAATCTGTCACAAAGGTTCTTCGCGCCCTGATTGCCTGGTGCGACAAACTGAAATAGCATGATACTATCCACAGCAATAAATCTTTTGTCATAACATGGTTTGATCTTACAGTCTTAGCTTTAAAAAGTAGTGCTGCAGAATCAGAAGCTACCTAATTCTTAAAATTTCTACATGTTTTCCACCTTACGTAAAAGGACAAGCCAAAGCTGAAAAGTTTATAGATTTTGATTGATACATTATATCTGGAATGCAGAAATTATGATGTTGTTTTGGCTCATTTATGGACTTGAGCGGCTCATCTAATTTCCTAACACGTATGTTTGAGATAAAAACCAAAAAATGGCATGCTCACTTCTTAAGTTAGGAAAACAATGAGTAACGAGGTTGAAAACAAAATTTATTCTTCTGAAATTGTTGTCTTCCATAACTAATGGCCGGTGCTTGGTCGACCTATTGATCTCTCACATTATTATACATAAATAGCCACCTCCTGCCCCCTGGGCCGGGGCGGCGGAAAACTCTTGAAGTAATGACTATCAAATGCTTCCCTCTGGGTTGAAGCACTGATGATACAGTATGAAATCTATTTAAGGAGAGTAACAACATCTAGAGTGAAAGTCTTCTCTTTTATTTGATCACTTTTTTAAATCCGTGGACTGAAGAAAAAGTAGAGAGACATGTAGATTAACTTAGAGCTTTTCAAGGCATCTTGACCATTCTGGAGCCTTTACGCCATTTCCAGGATTCAGATGGAGATTTAGGCAGGGGAGGAAGTAACACAGCCTTACGGCACAGACCAAATGGCCACCCCTCACAGTGGCACAACTCTCTGATTATTGATCGCCTCCATAATTCTTGAAAATCAAGGCCATTCAAGCTGGAACTGCGGGAAAAGTTGGACTTGATGGAATAATATGCTTCCCTACTCATAGCACTTGAGCAACAAGAGAAACAACTTCCAACAGTCACAAATTCTTCCATGTCATCATCTTCAGCATCAAAACCCTCCTTTCTTTGTCCTCCGTTTGGAGTCATGTACAATTCTCCGGTCATAGGAGAGTAAACCCAGGAAAAGCTATCTGTCAAGGTGCTAGGCCTGCGCTTCAACTTTTCCATGGCTTTACTTCTAATAGCCGATACAACAACCTGAGGAAAGATCAAACATAATAACAATAACCCAAGAACATGTTAGTTTGGTAGGAAAAGAAATTCGCAATAGTTGATACAAAATATACATATGCATATGTTAATTGTATTTACTTCATGTTCTTCATTAAAATCACTTGTTGTATACTCCTCTTCCAAGCTTGAAGTCGAAAGCCGCCTGCCAAAAATATGGCAGTTGGAAAATTTGTCCTTCAAAGTTGCAGTGAGGAATTGGCATCTCTTGGAAGAGTTTGGTGGTGGCTCTTCATGAAAAAAGACACTCATGGTGGAGGACTAGTTGGGTAGAATTTTTGTGGACACGAAAATATATACACAACTAAAAGCTTTATTTAATCCACACATGCATTGAGTTTCAAGTTGACAATGCTTTTCTGATAGTGGCCTAGCAGCTTATTGAAAATACTGCTTTGCATCCTTTGGGGTAAAGACAAAGTCACAATAGGGTAAACAAGCATAGGACATTCTAACAAAACACACTATAGAGTCCCATTTGAGATTCTAGCATGCTGCTTTGACCATTACTATTATCTCAAAAATTAAGGACCCTAGAAGTCTTTAAAAAAAAAAAAACAATCATGGTTTTTGATGTTTCAATTTAACCTTAAGACCTAGTGAACTAGGACAAGATACCTAAACACAAAAGCTGTTGAACAAATTTGCTAAGAATGACACTCCAATGTAACTTGTTTTAGGGGAAAAAAGGGAATAATAACAAAGAAACAAATTATTGGGCATTAGGGGCCCCCATCTCAGTATCACATTCCTACCAAAAATAATTACCTGACTTAAGAAGAAATCCAATTATACATAATGAGAAAAAGAAAATACTTTAGAAAAAAAAACTTTCAATCCAATCCTCAAGAATTAGATATAAAAGTGACCCTTTTTATTGAGATTTTTCGTGGATCAAGACCAAGATCTGGTCACGTCGAAACTATTTGGCAACTAATCCGATTTGATAGCATTATTTATTACTCCATTTATAACGTTCAGACTTTCAAAATCACGTCATTAATGAGGGCAGGTTCAATAAACCAAATGAACAGAATTTATTTCAACAACATTGTAACAGAAAATTTATTTCTAACGGCCCATTTGTGTGACATTTTTTTTTTTCAATTTCAAACCTTTATTATGGAAGAAGCCTAGTGGGATGGAAAAACACGCACCACCCACCAAGATGCCGATGGAAAGGTATTAATAAGTGGCCATATTCTATGGGAGAACTCTTTTTGGGAGACCAAAATGCTAAAAATACTATTTATACTATTCAAATTTGTGGCAGAGTAGTTTAGAGTATTCAGTTTGAAAAATGTTATCTTATTCTATTTCATCGTTTTAAAAAGTTACTTTATTAATTATACAATATCATTTTACAATATACTTAACATTTCAATTGTTATTTTACCATACTACGTATTAAAATATTATATTTACACAATAAAATATTTTTTTTCTCTCAATCTCATTTTTCTCTTCCTCTCCATCTCAACCATTTATCAGTCATCACCACCTAAAACCCAGACCCAAAATTCTAAAAACAGAAACTCATCCCAAACCCCAAACAAACCCCTAGCACAAAATCTCAACCCAACCATCATCAACACAACATCCTCCCAATTTAAGCACAGTTTAAACTTACAAATTAGAATATAAAATCTTTGAGATTAGCTTGGCATCTGACTCAATACAGAAGGCCAACCACGGCACCACTCCGATCTACCACATCAAACCATGAGCTCTACCAAACTATGAGACCCACAAAGGCTTGATTTAAGGGAAAATAGAGAGAGAGAAAAAAAAAAAGAAAAAAGAAAAAAAGGAAGAGATCTGCCAAAGCCACCAAACCCACGCCGTCGCACCACCTACCCACGCCACTGCACCACCTGACCCACGCCATATGCTCTGAGATACACCAATGCACAGGCACCAATCCACACAGAGAGGGATGAGAGAGGGGGAAGGATTGAATGAGAGAATCAGAACTGAAAAAGAAAAAAAAAAAAGAAGAGAAAGGAGATGAGAGTGGCCGGTGAGACAGAGAGGAGTTGAAAGACAAAATATCAGTTAATGCAAAAAGTGAAAAAGGAATAAAATATTAATATTTTGTTTTACAATTGTGCTACAGTGCCATCCTACATTTAGGATGGTACTGTAGCACAATTGCAAAAAAATTTGCAATTCTCAGATTTTAAAAGTCTAGCTGCTGGGCTCTTTTTGTGCCTTGATGCTAAATTTTCCTTACATTTGGCATATACCATACCAATTGTGAATGATTAAGATCCTTTAAGTTCGCACATCTTGGTAGTTGGTATTTTCAATATAGATATCTAATGTTCAAATTTTTCCACTCTCAATATCTAAAAAAATAAAATTGAGACAGAATAATTTGTTAAATCTGATCTTTAAGTAGGTTAATAGCGAAAAGCTAAAATAGAAAATTGATATAAGCTTTAGATAGGTCCTTTAGTAGTCTATATATATAATAATAGGTAAAGCAGAGAGAAAATCTAATTAGATTTTAAATTGGAATTAAATTAGAGTCTAATTTTACGCCATGTGTCCTATCTAATTGAAGTTTTTAAATTTTTGTGTCAAGTGAGTTAATTCAATGTAAAAATTGGATTTCAATTAGAGTTTAATTTTGTGCCATATTTCTCCTCTAATCTAAGTTTTTTAATCTTTGTGTTAAATAAGTTAATTTAGTGTAAAAAATGAGGAGTCTAATATATGTAAACTATAAAAAAAAAAAAATTTGAATGATTTTATATTTATGAGCCTTTGTTTTGTATAACTAAAAACAATTCAAGTTTATAAGTCAAATATATATATATATATATATATATATATATAGCCAAAGTTAGAAAAATCCCAATTAAATTCTAAATTGGAGTTTAATTTTGCGCCATATGTTTTATCTAATTTTTAAATTTGTATGTCAAGTGAATTATTAGATGCAAAAATTAAAGAGTCTAAATTCAATTAGATTTTAATTTGAATTTTAAATGGAGTTCAATTTTGCGCATGTGTTCCATCAATTTTTTTTAATTTTTGTGGCAAGTAAATTATTGAATGCAAAAACAAAAGAGTTTAGATCTAATTAGATTCTAAATTATATATGTAATTGTGATTGTTTTTAAATGTATCCATACATATGCACGGAATTACACACTAGTTCTAGTTATATGATAACGGAAGAGACACATTAATATGCTTTAGTAGTCATAGTATAATGGAAGAGACGCATTGATATCCTTTAATAGTTAAAGGATGTAAATTGTAAGTTTTGTAAGTACAAATATCAATTTAAAGCATAATTCTTGTATGTGCTGGGACATAAGATACTGTGAAATGATGTCAAAAATACTTTCTTTAGCAAAAAAGTGAGAGTGCGTTTTAAAAATCCCATTTAGAACTTTTCACTTTAAAAGACAACCTAAAACAGTGGTATAGTAAACCGCCAATTTGATGATGGAAAGGTATTAATAAGTGGCCATATCCTATGGTAGGTTTTTTTTGGGAGACCAAAATGATAATGTACTATTTACAATATTCAAATTTGAGGTGGAATAGAAAAGACACTTTAGTTCAACTAGTTAGCACATTATAGTATTTCAATAGAGATATTTAATGTTCAAATTTCTCCACTTCTAACTATGGATATATTCCAAAAAAATTGAGGCTGAATAATTTGTTAAATCTGGATATTAACCCACACACAATAATGTAATTTTGGATTTTTAAAAAAAAAAATTTGATATAAGTTTTAAGTAATTTAATAGTGAAAACTTGAAAAATGTGGGCGATCATAACGAAAGAGACACATTGACATCTTTTGATAGTTTAAGTGTGTAAATTATAAATTTGGAAAGTAAAAATATAGATTTAGAAATGATGTCAAAAATACTTTCTTTGGCAAAAAAGTGAGGGAGGGTGCATTTAGACCTTCCCACCCCCAAAAACAAAAAAAAAAAAAGTGGTCGAGATCTAGTAAACCGCATGTTAGATAGTGGCATCGTTCTATTGTCATTAGACCCAAATTTTCCAGTTACTGAAACAATCATCCTCGATCAAATTTTACTTAATTCTTTAATTTCTTATCTTTTAACCTACACACAGCCGATTTCCAGGTTTTTGGGAAGAGTGAAAATTGAGAGGGCCAGTGACCCAGTAGTACTAGCAAATCAAACTCATATACATAGTCAATTGAGCTCATCTCTTTCACTTTCAGCTTCTAAGCCTCTAAAGATAGCCTGAACTTCCTCAAAGCAGTATAATATTCACTTTATCCAGGATATTATTCAGCTCTGCCAAACAATAAAAATGATTGAACTGCTTGCATAGAAAGAAAGTGTGAGGCCTGAAATTAAGCCTACTATTTATTATATCTACTATGCACCTTAACCGCATCATTCTTTCAGAGGGCAATTTTAGTAACACACCAATTTTTTTTTTTTTTCGTATTATTGAAATAACATTACTTTCATATGGATCTAACATTGACATTGCTTTTATTATGCACAAAACGCGACAAACCATGTCAGCAGCTATGAAAAACGTTGTGTCCTTGTTCTTATTGTTTTTCTGGAGATTGGGTACTGTTGTGAAAGATGTATCAAAAGTTCAAAACAAAAGAATGCAAGGAACCATACAATATACTCTGAGTTGCCAAGTTACCTATAAAAAAAAACAAAAAAAACAAAAATCTGAGTTGCCAACTTGTTCCAGTACAACGACCAAGTATATATGTGGGAATTCGTACACAAACAACATAACATACAAATTTTTTACACACCTAACCGACAATACATGGCCACATAAAGAAAAGTTTGTCAAGCTGACATGCTGTCTGATTCTGATGTCCACCAAAGCAGCAAAACCTGCCTTCCCAGTGCCCACTAGCGACTTAATCGCAATGAACAAACCATATCCACAAGCAATTAGATCATACAGCATTGTGTTAAGGGCATATCTACTAGCAATTAGATCCTGCAGCATTTTGTTATGAGCACTCCCTCATGTTTCTTCCATTATTGAACCAGCAAGTGATCTCCAATCGATTGCACGGGTTTTTAATAAAAATATCTGCAGCCAACATCTGTAATTTATCAAGTTCATAAAAACAAAAACAAAAACAAAAACAAAAAACAGTCACTCCAGGCAGAGACAAATTGAAAAGGGGCAAAGGCTGACTAACACACAAATTCAAGAAACAAGGAAATGAGAAACAAATAAAATGCTGAAGTGTTAATAAATGTTCATAGTTAGATTAGAGAAACATCTCATATAACATCAAGCAGTCTTCCGATCAAAGTAACATTGACAAATAAAAACCTTATACCAGAATTTGTAGTATAAAGTTTAACATTTAATCCAGTTGGAATACTTCTTGAGTTCCTGAAATGATAGAGACAATGACTTTAGCAACAACTGCAGTCCAGGTTAATTGTTAATATTGGGAGATCAAAAGTGCCTCTTAAAGTTCTCTCCATTTTAATTTCAAGCACATTGATTCCCTGAATTACTAATGTTCAAATTGTTTAATAGAATATACCTCACTATTTTAGAATTATGGAAGCATATTAAAGACCTAGATTTGTGAGATTATACAATAATACATAAGATTGATGGATACAAACCTACATTTCTATGCATTGCTTTCCTTGTTTTTAACTTAATACAGGAAGGTTATAGAGACAGTGGGAAGTATACTAAAACGTTTGGACCTGATTAGCTCTTGGAAAGGGTGAAGTAAAAGAAAAGGAAATTGTTGAATTACTTAAGAAAATAGATTCCTTGCTTGCTTTTCTTTACTTTTTCGTTCCACTTCCTTCACCTTTCCTAATATCCCTATAGAGTGTAAACATCACCGTGAGGCATGAAGAGAAAATCAGAACAATCAAGCAAAGAAATAAACTTTTAGTTCTTGTACTCATTACCAGTTCAAAGAGATATGTTATACAACATCATTAAATTAACAAAAAAATGTATAAAAATCACAAATTTAAAAGTATTAAAAAAAAAAGTACCTAGCAGTTCAAATGGGAGACTTGTAGAGTTGCTGAGATGTAAGAGCAATGAGAGACTGAAGCTTAGCAACGGCACTAGTCTTATCAGGTGGGCATTTAGAGAGAGAAATATTCAAAGAGGAAAGAGCCTCATCAAGCTTGCCTGCAGCCAAGGCTGCACATCCTGCTCTGTAAGCTTCATCTGCCAGTCGGGCATCATACTGAGGCCTTGGACTCGAATCCGAGCTCGTATTCTTTAATACAGAAGAAGAAGAAGAAGAAGAAGAAGATGAAGAAGAAGAAGAAAAAGAAGAAGATGGGGACTCAAGCCTAGCAGTAGCACGAGCATACTCAAGCTTAGAAATGGCTATATCAATCTCTGCCATGAGAGCCTCAGGTGCTGCTGGAATAACCTTAACCCCATCAAAAACGCTCCAATTGGGGTTTTGTTCTCCAGAACTCATCTCAATTTTTTTTCTTGACTATGATTGCCAGTACTACAACAACAACAACAACCAATCCCAAGTCCCAAAATTTAGGGGTTGCTATAGATCCTCAACGGACTAGTTAGAGTCAGGCCACATGTATTCAAAAAACGAATTACAATACTCCTAACATATTAGCACAAAATAATTCGACAATTTGACTATCCATCTTGGTAAATTTTGCATGTGAATAGAAAAACTTTGAGCTTAAGCAAGCTAGACCCAGAGGCCAGAACTTGTTCCCAATGAATACTCAGATGTATGTGACACAAACCCAAATCAAACCTAAAGATAATCACCAATATCAGCCCTGAAAGCTTCAATTTTGAACAGAGAATCACACTCTATTAATTAAAAAAACTACAGATTTTCATGGGCTTTGAGTTGAGAAGGAACAAAATGTATGAAGAAAACGAAAGATTGGAAATAGTCCCAATTTATTTGTTACCCAGAAAAGATAACTCTCTCTCGGTCTCTGATCCAACCTTGGCATTCAATTCCTAATTAGAAAAATATAGAATGAACTCTAATTTTGTGTTTCTTCAAAATAGATGAATAAGAAAAAGTGTTACCTCAGAAGTCAACAGCAAGCAAGCGTCCAAGGTTTCATGAATACATACAGAAGAATATGCAAATATCCTGGCTCTGTGCCTTGTCGATCGCTTAAATTGATTATCATTGAAAGATAGGATAAGCTCGTAAGTACTTATTAGTCCATTCTTCAACATACTACTATTAAGATCTCTATCTCTATCCAGACTCCTATGATCTCTTATCAGTAAAAAAAAAAGAAAAAAAAGAAAAAAAAAAAGTCTGATAGACAATTCTACTTGGATTTTGGAGTATTGGACAGAAAAATACGATTTTTTTTTTTTGGGTCGAGAAGTTTTAGGCTTAAAGCATACTGGGAGCATCCACGTGGAGCCTTAAATTTAGCAATTTGGCATGGGGTGTCCAACAAAAACTGTGACCTGACCCACCTGCCCAACCTGTCCAATCTGGCTCGAGAACCAGTCGAGTCGATGCTAGTGACGGTTGGCGACAGGTCTCCACCTCCAGGACCCGAAAACGGCGGGTCGGTTGGCAGGTTTTCTCTCCAAAACCCGAAGAAACCCGACCAAACCAAGATATGGAGCATTTCTCGGCAAAAGTTTTTAGATCCGGCAAGTTCTCAACCATTTTTGGCGAGATTTCAGCTAAATCCATAGAATCTCCACCGAATTTGCCGAATCTAGTTAGATTTTACCAAATCTAGCAAACATATCACTGAGATTTTGCCGTTAATTTGCTGGATTTTGGTTGATTTTTAGATCTCCAACTATGACCGAACCGACCACCATTCGTTGAAGGTCGGATCTACCCGATCTGATGAACCACTCCGGTCGGCAGTAGGTTGAAATTCTGACCATCCGATCTGGTAGGATCGGTTCTGGGTTGGGCACAAACCCAACCCAGACCAACTTGTGGACAGACCTAATTTGGCACTACAAAAAGCTACTTTATTTATTTTATCACTTTACTTTACAAAATATCTAACATCAGTGGTTTTATTTTAACTTTCAACATAATAAAATAATATAAACAACATAATAAAATAAAATATCTACTACAATAAATAACAACACCACCATCAACAAAATAAAATAATATAACTTTTAATAAATTTGTTTTTTTTTTACCTTCTTAGTTACACTGTACAGTCATCTTTGACTATGCACTATTAGCTCAAAAGCCAAATTTTTTGACTTTCCCTCCGCCATTGTAGCATACTTTTTAGTATTGGTGGTGCTAAAAATAGTAATATGGCTTTTTAACACCACCAATTCTAATGCTCCATAAAATAAGTGGGTGAGGCCTGTCTAGTGAGCCCAGTCTACCAAGTCAGTATAGATAAAATACCACCATAATTAGTTTTGTTTTCAAGTCGGATTAACGAGCAACCTTAGTTCATTTGTTAATGGGTTATTTTAAAGAAGTTTTATTACCACTTTCATGAAATGGCAAAACTTGGTACAATACCTTAACCACAGTTCCTTAAATTCCCCTCTTAAAAATATAAAAAAGCTTGTATGTGCAAGTTAGATTTGAGCTTATATGGGAGATAAAATAAGTTATCTAACAGTACATCTACATGAAAAAGTTTATGAGTGACAAAGGTACAAGCTTTGAAATCACAAAAGTTAGAGAAGAAGAAAGTAATTGCAATAATGTAAAATGGACATAAGATATACGTGGAAAACTCTAAGAAAGGGATGAAAAATCATGGTTTGAGCAAGAATGTTCCATTCTTGCTTTGTTCAGCTTGGTATTATGTGGAAAGAAGAGGCAGCTCTTGTACATCCTTAAAAGAGAGACCTTGTTTTCTATCTTCCTATCTTATCAACTTTCTACCTTCTTCTGAAAAAGATCTAATTGGGTTCTTACCCTAAAAGTTCAGCTACATGTTCCTCTTATAATATGAGAAATATGGCTGAGTACAAAGATAAGTGTCAAATCATCATTTTCTTGTTTTTGGACCTTTTCACAACTGGGGTACTATTTAATGACTGGAGGAGAGAGAATGCGCCAACATGGCATTGTGGCATGTGGGTAGGTGACTCTACCATTGCCTGGGGAACAACTCTTGGACAATGAGAGGGACATCAGGAGTACTGTAACTAATACGTGTGTGTCTGAAGTGGTCCAACATGCACTCAGCCAATTAGGGTGTTCTCATAGCTGCTGACCTTAGAAAGTCATTATTTCCCTTTTTGTGAGTACTTACGTATCATGTCAAGTGCATATTTTACTTACTTCCCAAGACAGTCACGCCTTTGGCACGGGTTGCGGATAGAATTTTGTAGCCAACGTTTCCTCTTCCTTTGCTCA
This sequence comes from Lithocarpus polystachyus, assembly GCA_033629205.1. Taxonomy (NCBI): domain Eukaryota; kingdom Viridiplantae; phylum Streptophyta; class Magnoliopsida; order Fagales; family Fagaceae; genus Lithocarpus; species Lithocarpus polystachyus. Next base: position 5,581,966 of record CM066163.1, on the reverse strand, counting down.
CAGGCACTCCATGTGTAGGGTCTAGATTCAACCACATAGACATTCCCCTATGTCTTGGTTGGTGGAATGTACAAAGCTGTTTAACAAGTTAGTTACTTTTTTTCCCCTCAAATGTTTCTAAAAATAATTTTTTAAACTAATTTCTTTAAAACATCCGTTAACTTTTCCCTTTGTTTATGAGTGTCCCATTTTCATCCCCTTTTTATAATAGAAAAAAATTATAGGAAAAATCAAGATTATATCGGAAAAATATTTGATCATCCTTAATGAAGTGAAAGAGCTTTCTCAAAAGAAAAAATGTGATAGAGAAACGAGTCTTTTTGGGAAAGGTAATAAAATACGTATAAAGGGGTAGGGCAAGCAAAACCAGTTACCGCAAAAAATAGCCACACTAGGGGATCAACAATACTGTTCCGGTCGGGGTGGGATAGTGCCACGCACATTTGAGACTATGGGTTTCTCTAGTTTCAATGGTAAATAACTAGTTAGCCAATTAGTCTAACAGAGCTGCAAAAAACGTATACTTCTAAGGCTGCATTTTTTGGCCTTGTAGATTAACCAAAAAGTAACAGCATCACCAAATAATAATTCAGTGGGGGAAAAAATGTCCACAAGCAGATCTTACAGGTATATGCACATGTATAATTGATGGTATACATTATGTGCATAAGAAAATACCAATAACATACTCTCTTTTTATTTTAATAATTAGATAATTGGGGAAGGGGGGGATTTGAACTCTTGATGTCACTGTTGGATACGCCATTAGGTGCCAACCAGTTAAGTTACAAGGCTCTTGGCCAATAACATACTCTATTATGTCAACAAGACAACAACCATGTCCAGAAAATAATGTCAAGATTCTGGAAATTTTTCATTGTCTTCTTTAACAGCATACAGTGGCAATTTTAGTGTATCTTACCCAACTGCTCCAACTGATTGCCTAGAAGACATTGAAGGAAATTATGACATGGAAATCAAGCACTACGCAATCCAACAAAGTGCCAATGACAACAACAATCATAGATGGTCATCAATTGAAAGAATAATATCTGAATTGATCAATACACGAACTTTCAAAGAACAAGACCCACAAGGAAGAACCATTGATGCCGGTGAAGCATCCAGTGTCTGTAATAAAATCTTATTCCCATCTCTCAACAATGAATATCCCATTTTACCCAAATCCAGGGAATCAACAAAGAAGTAATCACCACATCGACATTGGTAAAAGAGCTCCATCGCTTCACCAGTATCTTCAACCGTCATATCCTCCAAGCTGATATCATCTGCAACTACAGTATCCTGTCTCGAAGCTCGCAACTCACTATCATAAATAGCTCGTGAATTCGAATTGCTGAGGATTTCCCAAGCTCTCTGTACCTTCAAAAATCTTTCCCTTAACTCATGGTCAGGGTTGGCTGTCTCAGATTTCTTCTGTAATTTATCAGGATGGTAATTTAGGATGGCAGATCGGTAGCTTGTGCGAATTTCTTCATAGCTTGCATCCTGCTTCACAGATAGAACATCGTAGTGAGTTTCCAGAATGGAGTTCTCTCCAAGAAGCATGGTTGGAACTTGCTTGCTATCAGATATCTTACACTGCAACTGCAATGAAAAGATTTTATTAAATTATATTTACTTGTGATATAAGAAGCATAGCAATAGCAAATAGTTTCTAGATCCAGCACTAATAAGAACAGCTGAATTTAGAAATTTATGCACCACTCAGTGGCCAAAAGAAATTCCATATAAGCTTGGGAAATGGGAATCTTCTGAAATTCAGGGAGTCTTGCCTTAGCAAGGTTTTCAATTATTTCCCCAACCACTTCAGTTTAATGAGAGGCTTCAGCTATCAACCATAGTATCTTTCTATATGAGAGTACCACAAAGTCCAACTTGTTGACCATAAAACATGGTAAATATGTACAACCAAGACTGAAAGCCATAAGCCTAACATAACATTGAGCGAAATATTCTGGTTGACACAGTTAAGAAAGATGTTACTACCCAACTGCAGGCATAATGATTAAATTTTTATCGATAATTAAACACGCACCCAGTGGATCTTGAACCCACACTCACCTACACCTTGTTCTTAGAAAGAGAGTAGATACCATTTTAAGCTACACTTCATTACTATTACTGCAGGTATGATGATTATTTATAAGACTTTTCTATCATTTTTGTGCAATTCATCCTCCTCCGTTGTTTAAATACTCTCAAGTCTCATCGCTGAAGCAGCCACTTGCGTGCAAAGTGGTCCTAGATAAAGGCTTCAACTGATCCTTATACAAGTAACTTAATTAATCTAGTCATATAGATGCAAACAAGGGTCTTTTAACATAATGATCCACGCTAGCTTAAATCAGCAAAGATCATAAATGTTGCAATCCACAACTTGTCTCAATATCTAATACAATAGATGCCCAAACTTATGCAAAGGGCAACATCGAAAACACACCAATTACACAAGAGTAAAACTTAGATACAGTTCTTTCGATACCGTTGTACATTAAGTTCCCCAATTATATTCAACCATGTGGTAGTATTGAGTATTGACCAATAAACAACCTTGTTGAATTTGATTGTCTTTGGAAAAGATACCAATTTTTTTGTTGTATTTCAATCGGGGAACCTAAGGTACAACACCGCATCCAAGTAACTGTATCTAAGTTTTTGCCTATTACACGATGTCATTGAAAGGCGGCAACATAGTTCCTTTCTAGCCCTAAAAACGCATTTTCCCTTTTCACTCTATCTATTTTACTCAACATCTGCTACCTTCAATCAATGATTTCCACATAACAAAAACATTCCAAGACTCAAGCTTTCTACCAATGCATATTTTAGATTCTCACATAGATCCTAGCACAAGTAGCATCCGAAAAAATCAATAGCAGACTAGGCCTACAAGCTAGAAACTACATATATATATATATATAATATCAGGGATGCACAACCAGAGGAAACAAGTGTAATACCTGAGATGGGAGGAGGAAGGAACGGCGAGGCTGTGCGAGCGGCGTGAGGCAGGAGGCCACCGTCTCCAGCGGAGGGAGGCGGCGTCGCGGCGGCTAGAGCTAGTGTCCGTTCAGCCACTCTCTCTCTCTCTCTCTCTCTTGTGCGTTTGTGAATCCAAAATCAGATTGCGATTTGATTTGATTTGGAATCGGGTTGGGATTAAGATTTGAACTTGGAACGGGTCAATTTGTTTGCCACGTCAGTTTAAAAAAAATGTCATTTTATTGTTCTTCCCCTATCACGCTAACAGTAGTTAACAGAAAAATCTACTTAAACCTTGACGGACTAAATATAAAAAGATTTTTTGTTTTTTTTTGTTTTTTTGAGGAATACATAAAAAGAATTAGGAAAAGAGTTAGATGAAATATTTAAATGTGGGTATATTTGGGTGTGTATGGATTGGTTTAGGTTATGTTAAAGGTGTTTTTTTAATCCAATCCAACAAGTGGATTGATCGAGAATTCTCTAACCCAACACAATTCATGATAACTTTAAAAATAATCAAATATTTATTTATTTATTTTTAAACTAATAAACCCAAGTCATATGTTCGAGTGGGGCTAGTTCTAAAAAAAAAAAAAAAAGTTCAGTTCAATTTAGTGGTCCAATTGAGGCTATTTTATTGTGTCTAATAAAATATTGGATTTTCATATTAAAGTTGATTGTTCAATAAATTATTATAATTTACACAATTGATAATAATATTTCAATTTTATCAAACTAAGTATCAAACTAAATAACTTTGTAAACAAGAATTATAATTTACACCTAGTCTCCTAAAAGATCATTATGGATTTTTTTTTTTCTTCAGGTTGATGAACAATACTTTATATTCACAATTAATTTTTTGCTTAATAACACAAAATTTTAATTACTTTTTTCTTTTCCTTTAAAAAGTTTCTAAAAGTATTTTCTAAACTAATGCCCTAAGAACATCTATTAACTTTTACCATATTTAAAATAGACATTGTTTTAGCTTTATTATTTACTAAGACATTGTTGTGATTCTAAATTAGGTATATGAAAGCCTAGCTTCTTCTTTTTCTTCTTTTTTTTTATTTTTTTATTTTTTTTGAGAAACATATGAAAGCCTAGGTGATTTCAAAAAGTCAAAAACATTATGTTCCCTCCATTTCACCCAACCTTTTTAGGTTGGTCCTATTTATGGACTTTAGCATTTTAATTCTCCTTTGTTTTTTTCCATGTCACATTTATAAGGCAATAACTTGAAAAACTTACTTTCTTTGTAAACAACAGTTTTAGACCATCCTAAATGTTTTTTTTTTAATATTAAATATCGTTGATTATTATCATATTGCTATGTATATGCACCTAATTAAGTGCTAAGTACTTAAATAAAATATTTTCCTTTTTGGTCTAAAGACTTCATCTATATAATTTAGGTAAGTCCATGTAGTTCTTATCATAACAATATGATATTTAGCATGCATTTGGATAAGAATAAAAAATTAAAATTATTTTACTATTCAGTTTATTTTTTTTACTATTTATGGACTCCATTGCACTTTTTGAAACTATTCATAAGCTCCGCTATACTATTTCAATCAACTTTTATCTTTATCTACAGTACTTTCAATAATAAATTTTCAATTTTAACAAAATAAGTTATATCCAAACAAACCTTTAAGTTAGCCAACTCCCAGAAGAAAAGCCAACCAAACACACTTGAATTGCAGCCCACAGACCTCATCTGATATTTGTATACTACAGTGGCTTACCTATGTAGCAAGTGGTTACTCTTGTCAGTCACACAGAGAGAAACAGCATTAAAGAGTGACAAGGAATTGACATGCCCATGATGGTAAATTATTTCCATAGATTCCTTCACATTCCAACAACAATGAATCATTTTGCAGATCAATGGAATCCACAAAGAAAGCGTTTTTCACCGTCTAACTGATGTCACCTTGCCTTTAGCACCAGAAGACGAACGCACTCAACTTTTACAAGAATTGACTGATGAAACAAAAATGAGACGGTACCATCCCCACTCACACTGCCCTCATCTCTTCTCCCTATTTGCTCTTTTGTTCCGCAAATACAACATATAAGGAGCGGATAGCTTCTTGCGTGTATGTTATAGTAAAACAACAAAGTTAAGCTGCAGCTCGCATTTCATACCGTGTCAGCCAAATAATGTTGGTCAATCTGATCAGGCAGCGATGACACCAGAAACCCATGGTACAACAAAGGGTGCATTTGGGTGTGAATTTCTATATGAGTCAGGATACTTGTCCTTAAAATTCAGTCTGGGCTTTTCCGCCTGTGTTTTGATAAAGTAAAAACAAGAATATTAGACTAGAATGAATTAGGAAGAAACTCAATAACACTGAGCAAATAAGTGCCAAGATAACAAAGAAATAGCCCGATACTCACAGATTTGAGCCAGCACTCTTGATGTTTGTGTTGATAGATATCTGGAGAATGACAACCATCCTCAGACGGGCAATAAACCCAAATGTTACATTTCTTTTCACCTGGCTTGGCACGTTTAGCATGATCCAAGCAAGCTTGACAGCAGTCAGCTGCACTTTCTTTATGGTGGGTAAGGCCCCATCTAACGGCTGCACCATCATAATCCGTATGAAGTTGAGCATGGCATTCCGTTGGTATTGGCCTGCCAGGTAAAATTTGATCCTCTGAAGAAGAAAGTACATACCCTTGTCAATGATATTATAGATCTCCACCCGACAAAAAATGTGTACAATACACTCCTTAAATCTAGCATACAATGAAAACTGGGTTTTTTTGGTGTGAGAGAGAGGGAATGGGGGGATTGAGAGGGACAGAGAATAAATTACCTAAATCTTCTACACCCTCAGGTTTATCATCATGCTCCTTGTTAATAACTTCACCAGGTATCCAAAGGCCAATTCCTTCAGATAGCACTGCCCAATCAGACTCCAAGGCTCTTACTATCATCCCTATGAAAAAGCAGTTCAGACTATTAGCCATCAGTCAAACAACGATTTACCAGTGTTTAAAGGCTCAAGCATGGGGGATCTTTTAATGTTTTTTCCAAACAAATAGAATCAAGTACCAAAGAATACAGAACTCTTGAAAGCAAAGACAATACCCGCTTCCTCATATTGGATAGTTGGATTCAAAGTCCCTTTGTTAAGGGTTAACTGCTTAGCTTCTTCTAGTTTTTCCCTCCGCCAACTTTCAACTGCTTCTGTTTATTTAAAAAAACAATATCGACAGGATAAATAGCAAGAATGAGCCAATAATAGCCAGACTCAAATAATTAATCATCACAGAACTCTTGAGGAATTTAAGAAACATATTATTTAGCTTATTACATAATGAATTTTGGTTATCTACATTACCAGCAGCTAAAAAGTTCTTCCAAGAGAAAGTAGGACCACCCTTTGGTAAATTTAAAAATCTGTATGTTCCTTAGGTTATAGTTTTAGAAGGGATCAAAACTGTGCACTCTTGGGGGAAAAAGTTATTGAGGTAGAGGGGGAGGCAATATAGTTATAATTTGGTAAAAGTAGGGTTCCCTATGCAGGTCTGAACTTCATTGTTTAACTACAAATGCTGTGATATAAAGGTAACATACAGGTGATTTTCACACTTACTCATAAGAAACAATAGCTTCAACGCTTTTTATGACTACATTTAGCATTCTTTTGAATTTTCACGCCCAAGGTTTCCTTTGAATCATTAGAAAATCACGAGATTGCCTCATTATGATGAAAAATATAATCTGGATATAAATTATACACCTTAAATTAAATAATACAATATAAATTATTATCATATTATCATGAAGTTATTACATACTACTGGCTTTTTCAATCCAGTGGCATTGCTGGACGAAACAGAGGAGGAAAAAAAAGTTCCAGTGGCATTAGCAATATACTTTTCTTTTTTTCTTTTTTCAGCTTTTTTCTGGCAACATAGTGCACCATTAATGGACATTAAAAAGTTAAGTACTGAAAGGCTCCCTGGTCTCCATGAGTTGGTGACATCTATCAACAGACAACAGCAGCGGTGACTGGAAAGGGAGCACCAGCCACTGGAGCAAATTTTATATTGGGCCAATTTTAAAAGAGGGCACTTTACACTATACCACTAAATATACAATTAAACAATCTCACACTTACATAGAAATGTATAAGCTTTTGAACGTGGATTTTCCATGAGATGGTGACATCCACCAACAGCAGTTGTGATTCACCAGCACTTGTGACTGGAAAGGTAGGGCCAGCCACCAGAACAAATTTCATATTGGACTAATTTAAAAAAGAGAGCACTAGACATTGCACCACAAATTATCTCATTAAAACAATCCCACTTTTACATACAAATTTTGAACATTGATTCTCCTTTATCCATATTACTCACACAACACCTATACAAAGAAAAATCATTAGGAAGAAGATGACCCAGGTGCATTGTTCCACAAATTTTTGCTCTGAATCACAAGTCCCTTGTTGTTTGGTGCAATTATACACCAGAACCCAGTCCCAAGTTCATTTCACTCTCACATTTGCATATCATGCACTAAATTTCACTAGGAAAATATAATGTTTATACTAGGAAAATCTAATGTTGTGATGTTTACACTCACACATAAAGTTTAGAGCCAGCAAGCAGAAAACTAATAAACACCATGTTTGACAGGTGCAACATCACATTGGATTTTTCATAGATCAATCACGCTTCAAAAAGAAACATTTGACCATAATTTTATATGGTGTTTGGGTTAGAGGTACTCAAGCAAAGTAAATTCAGAACGGGATCAAAATAAAATCACATCAGAAACTTTCATTGAAACAAAATGAAACCAAATTGCATTTCAGCAGCTAATCTCACTTGCTTCTTTCTTTTGCAGTCCATCCATTAACTTGACAGTTTATACCATTCACTCAACAATCTAACCAATCAATGATGTTCCATTCCATTCCTAAAGGGCAGTGATTTCCCAATAAAATTCATAATTGTCAACGGAAATTGCTTTTATCATTAAAATTCATAATTTGTCAACGGAAATTGCTTTTATCAATAACAGAGAAGAAAGAAATTCTGAGGCTGGCTTATTAAAGCCACTTGTCAAAAGATAAACTTACTATCGGACTCCATGGAACTGCCACTGCAGGTCATGAAGTGGCAGCAACATAAATGGCTCCTAAGGAAATGGCAATGGTGTGACAGTAGTGGCAGTAACAACATGACACTAGAATTTGGTGATAGAGCAGTTGCTGGTGGTAATAGCATTGGAAATATAAATACTGGAGTAAGTGCAATGGTAGTCTCAAGGATGTGGTAACAGTGTCGTCCATATTAGCAGCAATGTCTTGATGGATCTATGGTGATAATTACAACTGGCATTATGGCGTTAAGATTGATGGTACCAACAACAATGGCATCATGAATTGCAGACTTGGTTGTAGCTGTGGAGGTACAGATAAAGATAGTAGCAATAGCAAAGGCCACGATAGATGAGACAGCAGTAAAGGCAGAAAGCTGGTGCCCAAGGGGATCGCAAGAATTAGTGGAGGTGGAGATAGGTAAAACTTGAACCCGAATGTGAAGCCTCCATTACCAAAATGAGAGCAAATTTTGCTGTATTGAATGATAATTAAGTTGCACTTATGCTTACATTTAAGAATAAAAGTGAATTTTACTACACCTGGCTTAGCTGATCTCAGACAATATACAAGTAAAATACAATCTTCAACCTGTAGTGCAATTACTTACAAATTGGTATCTAGCATATCATCCTTAGAATTATACCATGTAACTGTACTAGATGGTAAAACATGTGGGTCATTATTGGGGTAAAGCCCCTGAGGACGTTGAAGAAAATAATTTATTTATCTATGAATGAGCTCATTGGGCCATAGAAAACAAGACAACTTAAATAGTATGAGTAATATACTAATTCCTAATGGAACCGACAAAGCATTTTCACAGACTTTCCTCCCCCCCTTTTTCTCCAACTTCCCAAGTGGCATCAACTCAACCTTATACCCTTACAATTTATGCTCAAATCCCAGAACACAATACTGAATTGTTTTAGAAGAGAGAAAGAGAAATTATAAACCAACAGTAATTCCTTCACACCTAAATCCCTCCCTTATGTACCCCCACAAAAAATCCCATCCTTAATTAATCTGGGTTGTTATGAAATCTGGAGAGACAAAAGACAAGTTACTGCAAGGAGAGAAAGGAGGAGAAGAATTAAAGAATGCAAGTAATGCACACTATCCACCACATCCCAACTCATCTGATTAATTACAAAATTACAAATTTTAAACATGACACCATCAACTACTAAGTAAAGTGACCCTATTAAACCCAGAAAAGAAAGAATAATCTGATTTTGTCAACAGCCTATGAATAAGCATGAGTTTGAACACATAGCTCGCAGGACTTCAGCAAATCAGGAGCTACTTATTATCCTAGATGATTAATGACAACAATGTTCAGCAACAAGACCATAAATGCCCTCAATCTACGAGGATAAGAATTTGGATTGTGTACTTATTATTTAATTACCATTTATTTCTAATTTCAGGTGCCCCTACAGAATGACAATAGAAATTTATACAGTCAAAAAGGTTTTTTAGAGATACAATCAAAGTGTCATTTCTCATGATTCTGTAACTCCACAGAGTATGATAAGCACAGAACAGGAAGAGAGAGAACTTCAATGTGAGTACATTATCATTCAAAATCCTCATAGCTGTATAACTGACTACAACCTTTTGGTTCTTAAACAAAATATAATTCCGTACTAATATTTTAGAACAAGTTTTATGATTCACCTTAAGAAACCACTGGGAAGAGATGTGGACTGGTAGCAAAGCATGATCATATATGCCAGCACAATATAATATCTCAGGAAAAACCAAACAATAAAAGCCCACAAGGGAATGAGTTTAGGATTAAATTTGAATACTAAAGCATTGGACAACTGCATTACTCACACCTCAAGATATAACTGCATCACTCACACCTCAAGATATTTATTGCTTCAAAAAAGCGCATAAAACCATAATTTATAACATCACCAATAAAATGCTTCAGCAATTTAAATGAATCCTTTATGACGAACAACCAAAATTTCAGTGAAATTAAGGTGCACCCACCTTGCTGTTGAGTAATGTTGGCACTCCCATTCAAGCTTTTCAACCTCACCAAAATCTCATCTGTGATCTTCTGCTTCAAAGGACCTGGCAATTGAACCACTTCTTCTCCTCTAGAAATCTCCTCCTTAATTTCCTTCACCTTTTGGCCCCATAAAAATTTGAGTTTCAGCTTTCAAAGCAAAAACACTAAGGAAGCAATAGCTCAAAATACACTAATACACAAATAGTTACATCTATGTGAAAAAATGGATCTTACCAATTTAACAAGCTCCAAGGGTTTGGCTGCTCCCCGAATCCGAATCGATTCCTCCATTTTCCTCATCTGGTCCGGGGTATATTTAACAACTGAAAATTTTTATTAAAAAAAAAAATTTATCATTTTATTAAACCAGCATTGAACATAAAGCAAAACTGCAACTGAACTTCTCACAAAACTCCCAAACTCAATTTGAATTGGAACTGAAATTTAGACCAATGAAAAAAAATCATAGCTTTCTTTGAACATAAATGAAAATTGGAACTGGATTTCTCACAAAATCTACCAAGCGTATTCTAAAAATTGATCTTTTTATCAAACCAGCATTGAACATAAACGAAAATCGAAACTGGGTTTCTCACAAAATCCCCCAAACTATCAAGTGGGATTCCCAAAATTCGATCTTTTTCTTAAACCAGTATTGAACATAAAGAAAATTGGAACTGGGTTTCTCACAAAATCCCCAAACTCTATTGGAACTGAAATTTCTAACCAAAAAAAGAATGATCCTTGAATTACCAGCATTGAACAAAAACAAAATTTGAAACTGGGATTCTCAACAAATCCCCAAAACACTCAAGTGGGTATTCTAAAATCCATAGAAACAAGCTCAAAAGGTGGAATTGGATTGAGGACAAAAAAAGAGTGACTTACTGTTTCTAGAGACGTTACCGGAGTAGATGTACAGGGAAGAATATAGAGAACGAAGAACATAGAGTGCGATTACAATGTTAATAGAGCAAACAACCCAAGTGGTTTTCTTGTACGAAAACCCCCTCCTTAATCTTCCTTCCGCCATGTCCCTCTCTCTCTCCTTTCTTCTTTACTCTCATCCCACCATCGCTCTCTCTCTCTAGAAATTTGCACACAGATAGTCTCAGATTCTTTTCCCTTTGTAAACAGATAGTCTCAGATTCTTTTCCCTCTTTTATCGACTACTAGATCAGTTTTCAGATTAGATCGCAGGAATTAGAATTTAGAAGTTGCTTTCTTTGACAACCCACGCGTGTTGCTTGTGCTCTAAAAAAGAGTGTCTTTTTTCGGTCCTTCTTTTTCCTATTGTGCTTTTCTTTTTTTCTTTTTTTCCTCAAAAAACAAAATATTGTGTTCTTAAACTTAAACCAAAATTAAGTGCATGCACTTTTTTTTTTTGTTAACTTCTGCTCATACCACTGATAATCACAAATAATCACCTGTGATTCCCGTGATTGTTGGTGGTGGTGGTTGTGCTAAAAAAGTAACCTTGAGTTTTTGGGCTTTTTTTTTTTTTTTTTTAACTTTGCTTGTTTTGCTTATCAAGATTAAACGTGTGTAATTGATATTCGTTTTTATTGCTTGTTGTTTAATCGACTGTGTTATTGTAGTAAGTATCAATGTACCATCACGAGGTAAAAGGCTGTCATTTGGTTGTTAAAAGGGATCATGATTTTAGTGGAATGATTACTTATCCCCCTCATATTGGATCTATACATATCTTGCAATTAATGCCCCTGTTGCAATCTTGTTATGCACATTAATGGAGATATTATTGGTATGATAAGAATTTTCCTCCAATTAAATATAGAGGTTAACGAGTGATTTGAGTCCTCATAAAAAAAAAAAAAAAAACGAGTGATTTGAGTCGTTAATTAAGGTTACATTTTTTTTATTGTGATAGATTAGTTTTTTATACTGCAATGGGGCATATTAAATTCTTCCTCAAGGAATGTACAAATGCACCCATTAACAAATGGGTTAAATAAATAATGAATTTATTTATGGGTTATATTAATGAGTGTTTAAAGACATTGGTTAAGATTAATTTTTTAATTGAGATTTATCAGCTTTTTTGAGAAGTCACACGTGAGTTTATTAAAAGCCAAAAAAGTATATGTTTTTTTTTTTTTGAGAAACAAAAAGTATATGTGTTTACTTGTTTTTGTTGCTTTCCAATACAATAAAGCCTATTGAAGTAATTGTACATATCCCACCATAATGAAAATACTAATTAGATTTATTTATTTAAAGTAATGTGATTAAGGTGAAAGTTAATATGCATGTTTAGAAATACAACTTTACTATTTGGCAAGTGTCAAAATATTAAATACTTAATAATCAATTAATTGAATGATATCGCGATCAATCGGTTTTCCTTTATAATGCAAGCGTCATTTTGAAGTTGAACATGAAAGAATGGCATCCAAACTTTTATCCTATCTAATCACCTGAAAAGCGATAACCAACAATAAATTCACAATTCTTGGTGAAACATAACATCTTCTCCTTCCACCTTGTCTAACAATTGGTTTGAACTTTTTCAAAAGGATTTTCTGAGATTAATTTTTATCTTCTTTTTTTAGGGTTAGGGTTAATGCAATGATTAGAAACATATTTTATATTAAACAAATGAATATGTGAGAATCTAGTTCTCAGAGATAAAAAGCAAAGGATGCATTTGGATACTTGAATTTAGATTTTTAATAAATCAATTTTATATCTATTAATTTATTTTTATTATATTTGTTTTGATGAGTTTGAAACAAAGGGGGATTTGAAATCATAAATTTTTTAAAATATTGAAATATTTTAAGATTATATGGGATTAAATGTTATTTTAAATCCAATAATTTCAAGTTTTAAGATCCTTTGTGAATTTGACCAAATTTAGGGGTATCATAGTTTGACTTTGACACAACCCATGCACACAACACGATTTTTTACGAGTTACAATTAGTCCTTAGCGGGTTCAGAGTCCAAATTCAAATCTTTGACTTTTTTAAATTATTCAAACAATATATTTGGATTTTAATCACTTAAATCCAAATCCACATGCCCAAATATTATTATCCAAGTGCATGATTGACTTTGAAAAAAAATATAAATCAAGTAAGCCAACAAATTGATAATATGTTTTTCTTTTTTCCCCAAAAAAATTTACGAACAAATGCATTGCATGATTATGATTTACATAATTATGATGCACAAGAGAACTGTATAGATGAGAAATCGCCAGTGAAATTGTGGTAATCTATATCTATATTACTATATAAGGAGCTTTCAAGCCATTTAAGCCGTTAACTCTAGGTATTGGATACCCCAAAATATCCATTCTCAGCTCACTTATAGGTTTTTAATTAAGGGGAGTATATTCATAAAATAAAAGCTCACAATTTAAAACATCATGCTAAACCCACGTTCTCAGCAGTTTATGATTTCTTTATCTCTCATCCATTTTAAAATTTAAATAAACGCACTATTTTCCTCCTCATCTCTTATAATTTTTAAAATTTAAACAGACACTATTTTTTTTTCCTGCATATTTTCCTCCTCGTCTCTTATAATTTTTAAAATTTAAACAAACACACTATTTTTTTTCTCCTGCATTGTTTCTTCTATGTTTTCTTTTATTCTGAATAAACAAAATTCTAAGCATTCAGTAAAATCAAACTCACCACAAATTTCTAGTACACGAAAAGAGATGAATGAATAGAAAATTATGATACTCAACAACAAAAAAAGTTGAATTTATTATTTTGTATAGTTCATTAGTTTGTTATATACCATGAGTGTGTTTGATAAATATGCTTTGGGCATTGACCAAAAGACTTGCATTATGAAAAATGATGTGAAAAATGTTGTGTCATTAATATTTCTTTAAAAAAAATACTTGTATATTTTTATAAGGATCAGAAAAACTGGCCCAAGCCCATTTAGAATAGTGGCTGGATCAGTTCAACTTTGGCCCAAAATAATGAATTGACCAATTGAGCTCCCGTGGATGACATTTAATTAGAAAACTCTCTTTGGGGGCGATTACCCTGATACCCACCTCCCCGAGGATCCCTCTTCTCTGGAAACATTTTAGCCTTATCCTTTCCCTGTATCTGGTCCTCCTTCACCTGCTTATACTTATCTATGCGATCCATAAGTTCAAAGCGGACTTCATCATCAACGACTTCTCAACTAGTGCTCGGCAGGGAGGCCAACCTTAAAGGTTCTCACGGCCACATCCTCAACGTTCCCATCTATCTCATTATATGTTTCCCAATACCTATTCGAATACATCTTAAGGGTCTCCCCTTCCTTCATTTCCGTAGACAACAAAAAATCTACTGGCTTGGGGACTCTACTGTACGTTACGAATCTTGCCTCGAAAGCCCTCGTCAGCTCCTCGAAAAACTCCACTGACCCGTCCTTTAGGGCGCTAAACCAATGCATAGCTACCAGTCCAAGGCTGGAGGGGAACACTTTGCACATAAGGGATTCATTACTAGCATGAACTACCATCTTCTGACTAAAGTGGCTGACGTGCTCCACAGGATCAATCCTCCCATTGTAAATGGTAAACGTTGGCTGAGAAAACCGATGAGGAAGTTTGGCCTTGTTAATCCTCCTGATGAAAGGTGACTTAGAAATTTGTTGTAGGGCTTTACTCATTGCATCGTTAACCACCATGCCATGGTGGGAGGACCTTTTCTCACGCTTATTACTACTCTTCTCCAACTTGTCCTAGCGTGAAGAGGCTGAATAGGACTCACTAGATGGAGTTCTAGACCCACGACGATATGAGCAATCCCTGCTTCCCCTCGAACTATCACTTGGTGGGGAGGATGGACTCTTTCTATCACACTCCTTGCGCCTCAGCTTCCTGCGCGGGCGTTCTACTTCCTGTTGCAACTTCCGTGTCTCCTGATCATGTGAAACATGACTCCTAGTGCTTGAGTGACTCTGCTTAGTACGCTCAGTATGGTAAGACTCTACCATAACGCATGGGGTATGTTGCCTATCCCTCCTTCACTCCATGTTAACAAACTGGTTCTCCCTTTGTGAGCTAACCGATTCTTCCCTATCCTGGCCTACATTAGCCATAACAGGACAAATTCACAGCACTTTGTTGCTTCCCACAGACGGCGCCAATTGTAAGGACCAGAAAAACTGGTTACCCAAGCCCATTTAGAATAGTGGCTAGATCAGTTCAACCATGGCTCAAAACAATAAATTTGTAAAAGATAGAAACAAACAACAAGAGGGAGGCTCTGCCCGAGGATAAAAATAAGGAAGAAAAAGAAGATGTAATTAAATGGATGAGCTTCTTTCTCTCTACAAGCTGACCCAAGGAGACCACAGTTATACAAGAAATGTTACTGTTCACTCTTTTCTCTCGATGTTCTTCTTATTTCTTTTCTATGTTTTGATACTTGGGTCTGTGTCCCTTTCTTTGTAAACCCTCTTTTTCTTATATACTCGTCCCTCTCTCACATCTCAACCTTCCATCTTTACCTAACCAATCTCCCCTCATGACACTTGTATCTTTTTACATCTGAAGAAGGTGATAGAAGGAGTCTGCTTAACTGTGACTTACAATGTTCAAGACACTTCCTCATCAATGCAACTGATAAAATTGTTGCCCATCATTTAATGCGAAGACAACAGGCTATTCCAAACTGGAAACTTCCTCTGTAGTCACTGATTCTCTTTCTTCAGATCCTTCTTCCACTTGGAGTGCCTCAGAGTCCTTTGACTCACCCCTTCCTCTCCTTGGGCGACCTTCCTCCTTGGGCTCGTGACATCCCCACACCAATACTACAACTCTTCAACTTCATCCTTGGTCCTTGGGTACCCACAATTTTTATAATTAAAAGATAGATGGGTGATAATAGGTGAAGAAGTGTTTGTTCGTCAATTATTTTTTATTTAAAAAACATGTGTATAAGTTTTAACATCTTGCACTTATTATATTTTTATCTAAAAATGGCTTTTAAATATCTGAAGGTTAGAATTATTATTACTTTTATATTCGATAGCTAGGGTGGAAGGATTTGAATTTATGACTAATGTCAATTAAGTTACAAGGCCCTTAGCCAAAGGTTTAGATTTATATGAATTAAAAATATGTATATATATATGTGTGTGTGTGTATATATATATTTTAAAATTTATTAAAAAATGCCTCTAAGAACTTATGTAATAAAGAGATTATTTTCATATTAACTAGCATTACTCCCATGCATTGCACGGTTTTGGTTATAAACTTTTAGAATAATTTTATTGAAAAATAACAAATTAATAATCACTTGAATCTAGATCATAAAAATTGTATATAAAGTATTGTTCTTTGGATTCAAACAATCACATAAAATATTTATATGAAATAAAAATTCCTGAATTTAATAATTAAAAACCTAAGGAAACTTAACATGGTATTTTGTTTTTCAAACCTTTATTTAGAGTTACTTTTTGTTACACTAATGGCCTTTTTTATCTAAACGGGATCTCCTTAAAAATGAGTGGAGAGTTATGAAGATTTAATATTAAAGGAGTCTTAATGGATAAAAAGGATAAAGACAATTGTTAGAAAAAATTATTAGTTCAAGCAAATAGTTGCATGATCATATTAAGATGTGAATTCCTTTTCATGATGCAGATTAATATTACTTGCTAATAGCAATCTTGTGAAGGAATATGTTGTTGATATTTATAACATGCTATGTTAAAAAAAAAATTTCATGAATACTATTCAAATGTGTTGTGGGTGATAAATATTGGTATGGATATTGATATTTGTAAAAACTAAAATAAAAATTAATTACAGTGAAATTTAAAATAATAAAAAAAGTTATATGCTCATAATGTTAGACAATTTCTTTTGCACACATATAATATCATTAACAACAAAAATAAAAATGAGAAATAGTAACATAAAAATTTCACTTCTCAAGAAATTAATTTAATCTAATAACACACATATAAACATAACACAAATACAAATAGAACCTTTGTTGTAGGAGAGAATAAAATTTGATAATTCTTAAATAATATTTATAGAGGTTTATATGATAGATTTCATGGATTTAAAATTGCATTTATGACTCATAAGCAAAACCTTAAAAAAAAAAAACAAAAACAAAAACAAAGAAGAGAAATACATACCTGTAATAGTTTGGATGGTAGGTGTGGAGGAACGAATGGGTGGTACACTCATCCTTAGGCCAAAGGCTTATAAGGCATGGGTGGGAGGCGTCTCTCCCTGATGTGGGATTGAGCAAATCCGTGCGGGTGGCATCGGCCTCCTCGGCCCATTCCCAAAGTAGACAATACCTTCTAAGGGAGAGATTTTTTGTGGGAGGAACGAATTTTTCCCCAATAAAGTATTGTCCGCTTTGGGATGGGCAGGGTCGACCCTTGTTCCCACCCGTACGAATTTGCTTAATCCCACATCGAGGGAAGACGCCTCCCACCATTGCCTTATAAGCACTTGGCCCAAGGAAGGGTGTACCATAGTGTGTGTAATCAAAGTAAGATTTTTATCAACTTAGAAATTATAGGAAAAGAGAAATTATATCTATTTTTTCTTAAAATCTAAAAAAATTTCTACAATATGGTGAAGCCAAGAAAAAAAAAAACAAACAAAGGAGAGTTAGATTTCTAAACAACATAGAAATTGTAAGAGAATGAGAATTATTGATAATAGGGGAGAGAAAATAAGAAGAAGAAGAAGTTGTGCCTAAGAATATATAAGAATGCACTAAAAAACATTGTATATATATATATATATATATATAGAGAGAGAGAGAGAGAGAGAGAGAGAGAGAATTTTCAATTGTGATGAACTTAGATTTCTAATTGTTCTAGAAATTATAAGAGAAGAAGAATTAATTTAGGATGTATGTTTATCCAAAAAAAAATGTCATATAGTCATTGGACGTAATGTAAAAAGAAGAAGAAGAAAGTAAGTAAACGTGAATGGTAATAAAGAAATAGGATAGACACACACACACACATATATATATTAAAGTTATAATTAGTTTAGAAGTTTAAAGTTATCCAAATAAGAAGAAGTTAAACACAACATTACTTTATCCAAAAAAAATGATAAAGTCATAGAGGAAAAGTTGATAATAACAAAATTATATCTATAAATTTCTGCATGTGTAGTATGTTGCTCTTTTTTCATAAACATGTAGTATTTTTTTTTAATTAAGAATTTTAATAAATGATTAGATAAAGAATTTGGATTGTAATCAAATTAAGATAGAATTTGGATTGTAATCAAATTAAGATAGAATTTGAATTGTAATCAAAATAAGATTTTTATCAACTTATAAATTATAGGAGAAGAAAAATTATATCTATTTTTTTTTAAATCTAAAAAAAATTATGCAATATGGTGAAGCCACTTGAGAAGGAAAATATAATTTTACTATATAGTCATGGGTGCATGTGATTTTTTTTTTTTTTTAGATAACCGCCCTGAGGGCAAACTTCATTCAAAGAAACTACAGAAATTACAAGGCATCATAAACAACAAGAGGAGCTATATCTCTAGGAATGGTATCAAGCCAAACCTGTAGCTCACAGCCAGACTTAGCGCGTCTAGCTAAATGGTGGGCAACTTGATTGTCTGATCTTTTAACATGATTGAAAGAACTAAAGTGAAACTCCCTAGCTAATACTAGAATATCCTCAATAATATGACCATACTCGGGGTTATTTGCATCTTCCCTACATATAGCTTTAATAAGAACCTCTGCATCACCTTCAAAGATGCAGTCCATAGCAGAAATTTCTTTTGCGAACTCCATAGCCCTTCGACAAGCCAAGGCTTTAACCGTAGCTGCAGAGAAAGATAGCAGGACTCGTTGAGACAAAGCTGCATTGACAATACCTGAGGTGTTTCGGATTACAATGCCTATTCTTGCAAAATCCAACTCCTTGAACAGTGCTACATCAAAATTAATTATGGTGTGAGGCAGAACAAGGGGACACCAACGCACTACTCTATTCCAGGGCAAATCAGCATAGGTTGGAGAGACTTGGGTAGCTAGGAACTCCGAGAGAAAATCCTTAGCTGTATCTCTAATCTGATGTAGCTGAACCCTCTTCTTTTTAAGCCTGACTGCATTCCTATTTCTCCAAATCAGCCAGAAGATCAATGTTAGCAAGTTTGTATTAAGCCGATCACTAATGGATAACAACAGTCCCAACAAAGCATCAAAATCACGAAATTCATACCATAATAACTTCATCAGCATGGCATCATCCTTCCATATAACCATCAAAGAGCTACAGTACCATCGTGCATGCATTGTGTCTTCATTTGCACAGTGACATCCAGTGCAGATAGAAAAGAAATCACCTTACGCCTCCATAGATTACATAAAGTAGGTAAGGCGTTATGAGATGCTCGCCAAAGAAAGTGTTTAACTTGATGAGGGACTTGAAGCTTCCAAATACCAGTCCACAAAACATGGTTCTTGGCATGCGATGAACAGCTAGGTTGCAGATTCCTAGCCACCCGAACTACTAGTCTGTAGGCACTACAAGTTGTATAACTACCGTCCGTGGATGGAAGTCATACCAGCTTGTCTGGGATACTACGGTCACTTAGAGGAATAGCCAAAATCAGATTAGCCTCATGAGGAAGAAATTCATGCCTTATTAAATCTACATTCCATGAATGGGAATTAATATTAATAAGAGCACTCACCGTTGAAGTTGGAGGGAGCGCACCAGGAATCCATTTAGCTTCTTTAATCTGGACAGATTGGCCATCACCTATTCTCCAAATTGCACCCACATCGATAACATGACAAGATTGAAGGATGCTTTTCCAAGCATATGAGCCCTTATTTGAGGTGTTACACTCCATGATGGAGGAATTCGGGAAAAACTTGGCTTTGAATACTTTATAGAATAGAGAATTCTCACAAGTCTGAAGTCGCCAGACTTGCTTCGCTAAGAGGGAATCATTGAAAATGGATAAGTCACGAAAACCCAAACCTCTTTCATTCTTGGGACGACACATCTTCTCCCAACTCACCTAATGAATTTTCCGCTGCTCCCCACTATATCCCCACTAGAATTTTCTGACTAGAGACTCATTTTCTTTAGTCAATCCTTTAGGAAGCTTGAAACAAGACATGGCGTAGGTGAGAATTGCTTGAATAACCGCCTTAATAAGAACTTCCCGGCCAGCTTGGGAGAGGAGCTTCTCCTTCCAACCTTTTAGCTTTTTCCAAATTTGCTCTTTTATGAGGTTGAACGATATTTTCTTCTCTCTGCCTATCAATGATGGGAGGCCCAAGTAATGCTCATAGCACTGTGACACCCGCACTCCTAAAAAGATAGATATGGCATTCTGAAGATTATGAGGAGTGTTTGAACTGAAAAAAATACTAGTTTTACCTCTATTTATGCTTTGACCTGAGGCTTGTTCATACATAAACAACAAGGATTGGATTTGGACACATTCAGCTATAGTTGCTCTACAAAACACCAAACTATCATCTGCGAATAGAAGGTGAGACACCCGAGGGCCAGCAGCACATAATGAGACTCCCTTAATATTTCCATTCTCTTCAGCCTTCTTAAGTAAAGCATGTAGACCTTCGATGACCATTAAAAACAAATAAGGCGAGAGGGCGAAGCCCCCTAGATGGTGAGATGAGACCGTGGGGTTGCCCATTGAACAAGATTACGTATGTGACTGATCTGATACTAGTTGAGACCAGAGCTACCCATTTTTGACAGAACCCCATTTTTAACATGATTTTCTCCAAAAACACCCACTCCACTCAATCATACGCCTTACTCATATCGAGCTTTAATGCCATATAACCTAGCTTGCCAGTTCTTTTATCTTTCAAATAATGCAGGTTCTCATGAGCAATCAAAATATTATCAGTAATAATTCTTTCAAACAAGAAAGCGCCCTGAGTCTTAGAGATTAGATGGGGAAGCAAAGGTTTTAAACGATTAACCAGCACTTTGGCAATGATCTTATACAACACATTGCACAAACTAATTGGTCTGAAGTCAGATACCTTTCGCGGACTATGGATTTTTGGAATTAGAGTTAAGAAAGTATGGTTAAGCTTATTGGGAATGATACTTGAGTTTAAGAATGATAAAATAGCCTCGGAAACCTCACCACCCACTTTACTCCAAAATTGTTTATAAAACAGAGGGGGAAGACCATCAGTCCAGGAGATGTATTCGAGTCCATCTGTTGGAGAGCTACATATACTTCACTCACTTCAAAAGGCTTCACCAAGTCAGTATTCATGGCTTCGGTCACTCTTGATTCCACACCAGATAGGATGGGATCGAATTGAATGGGATCTGCCGATGAGAACAGATTAGCATAAAAACTAAGCAATATATCCCCAACCTGGGCTTCATCCTCAGTCCAAACACCAGCAGCATTTTCTATGCCGAAAATATAGTTTCTTTTATTCCTCTCTGAAGCTCTACAATGAAAGTATTTAGTATTTTGGTCCCCGTATCGCAGCCAATCTGTTTTCGGTCGTTGACTCCACATACGTTCTTCCAAGGCCGTGAGATTGTGAAGCTCCTCATTCAGCAATGCAAGCTTGTTATTCCCATCCCCTGCCATGGAGCGTGCCTCTGCTTTCTCCATTTGTTTTCTAACTTTGGCTAATTTCCAACGGATATTCCCAAAGACCTTTTTATTCCACGTAGACAACTGCTCTTGGCAATGACTGACTTTCACCAAAACACTACTCATAGGGTCCATATCTGAGCCCATGTTCTATGCAGAATGGACCACTTCCTCACATTTTTCATCAGTTACCCACATTGCCTCAAATCTGAATGGCCTCTAAGGTCTATAAAAAACACAATAAACATCATCAGTACATAACCAAATAGGTTTATGATCAGAGGAAAAACCTCATAAGTGATGCAAGCGAACCTTTGGGAATTTTTGAAACCAATCCGAGAAAGCCAAAGCTATGTCAAGTCTCACCCACACAACCGGACTGTTAAAGCGACAATTACTCCATATATAAGGCAGCTCAGAAAAACCCAAGTCCTTCAGCGCACAAAAATCCAAGCATTCCTTGAAACTTCGCATCTGCCTCTCCAGCCTAATTGGGCCTCCCGATTTTTCTCCCAACCTTGTGATCTCATTGAAGTCTCCAATACACACCCAAGGTAGATCAAGTTGAGTGCTCAAATGACGGAGCAGTGTCCAAGAATCTTCCCGGTTAGCAACTTCAGGAGCTTTGTAAAACCCCGTGAAACACTAGGCGTCATCAATTCTTGGACTCACCACCGTATCGATGTGGTGAGGAGAGAACGTCCTAATTTGGAGATCGATCTCATTCATCCAAAGCAAAGCCAAACTCCCACTCAAATTTCTTCTAGGGACAATAAACAGATTATCATATCCTAAACGGCATTGCAAACGCTCCAAATAACTCTTCTTCTTCTTCTTCTTCTTCTTCTTCTTCTTCTTCTTTGTTTCCATCAAAAATAGTAGTGTGGGTCTTTTTGCTTTCACCAATCCTAAAAGCTCACGAACTCACCGGTGGTTTCCAAGCCCATGGCAGTTTCAACTTAAATAATTCATGGCAAACGGCGGGGCTGAGGAATAGCCACCGCCGATGAAGGGTTAGAGAGGGAAGAGAGATCAGAGCTTACGCCTCTTTTTTTTTGAACTGGGGTATCTAAACTATCTTCAGGGAAGTGCTCCCTCTCTTTAACACTAGCCGAAGAAGCCAAATGGGCTGTGGGCTTAAGTTGTTTAGGAGTTCTTTTGGGCTTAAGTTTAGTAGGCAGCTCCTTTGGATTTAATAAATCCTGGAAAGGAGGCCTACTGTTAGGTTGGTTCACATCATGGTTAGGGAGAATGGGCCCATTTGCCTGTGGCCTAGCTAATTGAGGCTTACCCACTTCTTTTTCAAACTTACCCTATGCAGCAACCAACCCATCTAAGTAGGAAGCCAACGCTATCATGTCACCAAGATTCGTGCATAGGTCCTGATCAAACTTCTTTATGTCAAGATCAGTTTCCTGGAGCTTTGCAAGAAAAGGATCAGCAAAGGTACCTGTGTTATTTGGCAGCATTACCGAATTGGAGAACTTAGAGATGGCTTCCGTATCTACCAACAAGGAATCACCACCTTTTGGGTTAGCGTAAAGTTCGTTGGTCTGACGAAAGATAGCTGAAGGTAAGGAAAAGTCGGCTTTAACCTGTGTGTCATACATCAAGTCTTTATCAGTTCGCGTACCTGACACATCCGGTGTCACATCAGCATTAATAATCTCCTCATGCATATCCATTTCCATCACTGGGTTTAAATTCGTCGGCGACGAAGGACCAGAAAGTTCCATTGCTTGAATGTTCTCCGACCCACCAAAACTCGTCCTAGGATTATCAACACTCTCGTAGAAACCAGGAACGAAGACCACGGGCTTATTATAGGACTTATATGGAGATGCTCTCAAGGTATGGTTTTATTGCTTGTCTTCCTCTGTTAGAGAGCCTTTACTCCGAATCCATAGTGCACAGTCCTTATCGTTGTGATCCAACCGACCACACCAGTAACATATATTGGGGAGGCGTTCGTATTTGAAACTAACCTAGTGCTTATTTCCAATTTCCAAAGTGATCAACCGTCCACGACATAAGGGGAAGGAAATATCCAAACTCACCTTAACACGTATAAATTTTCCACCATCTGCCTCCACCCCTCCGAGAGAGCGACAAACAGCCCCAACAGTTTCACAAATGGATTCGGCCACTTCTCTAGACATGTATCTAATCAAAATATCGTGAACTTGAACCTAGAAAGTTGCTCGATCAAACTTAAAGTCATTAATTGAGACGTCTTGATCGTAACGTTGTAAGATCACCAGATGTTTATCGAAGCACCAAGGTTCACTCTGAAGAACCCATTCCAGATCTCGTTTCTTCTTAAACACAAATAAGACCAGGTGATCATCAAGTTTTCTCATCTTAAAGCCCTCAGTAGATCTCCAGAGTTGTCTGAACGTTTTGGCAACAGTTTCCATGTTCAGCACACGTTTCGTTAGAAACTTTGCTGCAATAACAAACTCCACAGATCTGTGTTGATTCTGAAGGGTAAATTTGGAGCCTTCTCTATTGTTAAGAGAAAGATTCTTCCAGGTACTTGTTAACTCCTCCATTGGGTGAGAAGAAAGGAAAAGGAGAAAACAGAAAAGAATAAGAAAGAGAAAAACAGAAAAGTGTATCCCAAGGACCCCACGAAAGGGACAACCACAAGCTCTGAGGTAAACTTGTCACCTCCAGAGAACATAGGCACCTCCAGTACAGGGGGGACAAACAATTCTACAGGTTAAGAACAGAGAAGGGAGAGGAGCCCTTCTTCCTAGTGAGAGAAACTTTGTTTGTTTGTGAGTTTGTTTTTTCCTTTTGGGGTGCTTGTGATTTAAATTTGAAAAATAAAAATAAAATTTATTAGTAGATTTAATGAGAATCCTCAAACGGCAAACCCTGCGGTTGTGGCTCTATTTGTATTCAGCGTTTCTGCGGCACGTTTGCTGCGTTTTTTTCTCTTTTTCATTTATTTATTTTTTCTCTTCACTTGGATGCGCATTTGGTACTGTTCACTGTTCATGAACAATGATTTTAGGCAAGTGAACAGCACCAAACGCGTGAACAACAATTTTTTTATTATTATTTTATTATTTTCAGTTTTTAGTTTTCAGCAAAATAAGCGGTATCCAAACGCATATTAAAGCTGTGTTTGGATAGCGTTTTGGGCTGAAGCGTTTTCTGCGTGTGTGGCGTTTTTTTTTAAGTCAGCGTGTTTGTCACTGTTCATTGGCCATGAACAATGATTTTAGGCCAATAAACAGTGACAAATACTGTAGCAAACAGTAAAAAAAATACTTTTTTTTAATTTTCAGCAAAATAAACGGTATCCAAACGCATACTAAGTGTAATTACCGTCCAACTTACAAGTTAAAATGAGAAAGAGCCCAATGGACCTTATTAAACCCGGCCCGTATGTCAGTTCAACTTCTCAAAGGAAAAAAAAAAAACGCGGGAAAATTCGCTTCTAGGGCACAAACAAAAAGAGCCAATTTTCTTCACCCCACTCATTACGACTTCACCGCCATTTCTTGCATTTCAATCAGCTTGAGAAAATCGTTAACAATGGAGACCAACAATGACATTGAAGATATGGAGGAAGAGGAGGAATTCGGATTCTCGAGAAACTATTTTCTCGCGAAAGAATTGGGAAGCTCGGGAAAGAAGTCCGCTCGCAAGCTTTCTGAAATTAACCTCGTTGACGAACAGGTACTCGCTCTTAAAATCTAGGGTTCTTAATCTTGACAAAAAGATCAAAAATTTTCAATTTAGTTTATTTTTGTGAAATTTATGTTTAGGAACTGAGGGCAGCGGCGTCTAACATTGAGCCAAAGCACGAGAAAGAGGTCGTGGCTTTGATGAACAGCTACAAGAGTTTGTACTCGAAATGGGTTTTCGAACTAAGGTGTGTGCTCTGCTTTATTTAATCTAGAAATGGAAGAGTTGTTCTTTATAATATGTATATGATGGAATAGAGGTGTGTTTGTTTAGTTGTGGTGTTTGAAATAGTTTGGTGTGTAGTGTTTTGTTTTGTTGAGAGTGATATTGAGCTGAAATCACTTCAATTGTGACAAATTTAGGGTAAGCATTGTTACAATTGTTTGTGTGTGTACGAGTACCTAGATTGTTTTATTTATATGGATACCTAGATTTGGTATTGGGATGGTATTTATTTTTGTTAATCTGTGATGGGTGTGTAATTTTGTGGTTTTGAGTCTGCATTGCGTGAACTGTGTAAATGATTGATACCTATGTTAGGGAGCCAATTGTGCACATTTAGTTAATTGATATTAGAGGGGCTTGTATGGTGTTTATGGTGATGGAACGGAGATGGTGTGAAAGACTTTGGAGAAATAATTACATAGGGTGAACACCGTAGGCTGGAAGAGGTGTACTGGTCAGCACAACTGAGTAAATCAAAATAGAATCAATAGACGAGATAAAGGATGAAAATAATCAGCATAGAACAAAATTTATGCTGAAAATTGATTATAATTATCCTGGCATGGCATGATATCAGATGGTGATGTCTTGCTGCTGAAAATGGAATAGTAGCAGCAGCCAGAGTAATGGAACAATAATAGACTGAAAAGAATTTGATGGGCTTGGCACAAGGTGGTGCAGGAGCAAGTGTTATTTTTATCTCTCCTATTGGTCTAGTTTCTCACCATTTATATCAGCCTTTTTCCCCCCCGCATGAACAACGGAACTGACCATGAAGCCTTGCTTATTGGATTAGAACTAGCTGTGGAAAAAAGCTAATTTCTCAGGAATTTTAGACCAAGCTTCTGATTAACTTTGATTTTGGCTAGCTTTTAGTGCCAACTCTTCTATAAATTTCTTCCTAGAAGTATCCCCAACTACTAAAAAAGATGTTCACTTAAAATATCCCATATGTGTTGGCAGGAACGAGGGAAGGAGTCATATTTATCTTGACAGTAGCAAGAGTAACAATAATGTTTTTAATGCTACAGCAGGGGTATCAAAGAAGCAACCTCAACTTGAGAATCAAGAAGATTCATGTATTTGTAGATTTGCAACCTAGGGAATAATCTTGGTCCAACCCAAAACGAAAATCTACTTTAAGAAGAAAATTGAGGGGTTTCATCTTTGAATAGTTACTCAGGAAAGCAAGATGGTACAGGAGGGAAGCCTGTTAACCACGATTTCATAGTCACCTTACCCTAGTAAACCCGGCACCTATGAGAATTGAGGATAACAGGCGCATTGTCCTCACTTTCAAGAGAAATGCATGACTTTATAGCTCATTTGCTGCCCTTCTCTTGCTTGGCATTGGATATTTACTGTTTGGTAGGACCAGACAACTGCTGATATACGAAAATACTCTTTCTTAAAATATTGTTGTGAAGTATCTATCTATTTATATCTTAAACTATCGGATAGGGTATTACTTAAACGTGAAACTTGCAGAACTCTTAGGTTGTGATATTGATCTTATGGGGAACAAAATCAATGCCCTAGGCTAGGACTCACTTATATAGCAAACAAGACGGCTTGGAATTGGAATTCTACTTCAAATGGGTTTCCAAAGCTCAGGCAAGGCAGCGGGTGTCCAGCTCTCAGGGCGAGGGGTGAGAATCAATCTGAGTTCTCGCATTGGATAGGCTACCAATAGGCTGAGGCGTAAGCCTTTTATTGGAGCTTAGCCCTGATTGACTAGCTCAACATGGGCAGATGAGAAATCTCATTCAATTAGAAATGGTATTAAAAAATGGAACACCAAAAGAGTTGACCACTGAGCTGTATGAGGTAGGAAACTCTCAAGTACAGTTCTAAGGGAAGGAATTTACCTGCCTATTCTGAGCAAAACTACAGAGGGAAACTTTTAACTCATTAACCAAATATTATCTGGAAGGGTAAAGAAGGTAAAGTGTTTTCCCGAAAAACCATGGAAGCTACTGGGAAACAGAATCGTTTGAACTAAGTTGGCAGTGGTACCAAAGTAATGGACTATCTTTGGGAAGAATAGCATACCAGTAGAGAAGCTTCTGCCAAGCATTTATGGTTATGTGTGAGGATAAGCATCCTTACTGCTCCTTTATGTGGTACAGGGATTTTTCCAAAGGTTCTTTGGCATGAGGGTTAGTTTCAGTTTGAGACATTGCTTCTTTATTTTTATGTTATTTTACGTTGCCCTTAAAGATAGGCACTCTATTGATAATTCTAGGTGATACTTCATCTATACTTAGCAAACGCAACTTAAGGTTGTACCTAGCACACAAGGCTCCCACTTTTGCAAGGTCTGGGAGATGTTATGGTAGACAGCTTTACCCCCAATTTATTGGAGAGGCTGATTCCTGGACTCAAACCCACAACCTTGTGCTTGTGCTTTTGGTGGAAGGCACTTGCCATCACAAACCCAACTTTATACTTTTTAAAATTTTGCACCTAGCGGAGACTTAGTTCATGCATAACTGCACATTGCTTAGATGACTTTGAGGAATTGATTAACAGGTTAACCATGTATTATTGTTGGTGTCCTTTTTTTTTAAATTTTTTTAATTTTTTATTGTCATGCTTGGAAAGTTATGTAAATAATATTGTATGTTATTGGAAATCTCTTCATGTGTTTTATCTATTCTTTTCAATTTAGCAGATGTGGTTTTGGCCTTCTGATGTATGGATTTGGATCTAAGAAAGCTTTGATTGAAGATTTTGCTTCAACGGCGTTGACTGACTATTCTGTAGTTGTAATCAATGGCTATCTTCAAGCAATTAATATTAAACAGGTATCATTTGCGCAAACACAATTTGAAGGTGATAAGTGCTTACTTCACTGCTTGCTATTTATATTGATGTATCTATTTTTAGACATAAACCAATGAGCTATAACTCAATCGGTATTTCTTCCTCCCATTATTATGGATGGAGGGTGAGGAGGTGGGTTCATGACCCACTGAGTGCATGTATAACTTACCAATCAAAAAATTTATTAGCCCTTCACCAAAAAAAAAAAAAAAAAAAAAAAACTATTAGCAGACATAAATTTAACAAAAAAATTGTTTCCACTACCGAATTGCAAATGGAACACAATATACACTATAAAAAAATAAGGAGGCTATGTACTGTTTATTGACCTTTTGTTCTCCCCATGCTCCATTACTTATCTCTGCTGATTAAAATGTAGGTTGTGATAGCCTTAGCTGAAGTTCTATGGGATCAATTGAAAAGCAAACGAGTGACTTCTTCAGGGAACCTGCCTAAAGCTCAACAGCCATTTAATTCTCGGTCCATGGATGATCTTCTTGCATTTTTGAATGGATCAGAAGCAGAGGATAAAGATTGTTTCATATGTGTTGTTATTCACAACATCGATGGACCTGCATTAAGAGACTCTGAAACTCAACAGTATCTTGCGCAAATAGCTGCTTGTTCTTGCATCCGTATTGTTGCTTCAATTGACCATGTGAATGCACCTCTTTGTAAGTATTTTTGTTATTATAATAATTATTTCATAGAGATTAAGTTAGCACTTAGCAGCGTGCATGTTAATTTCTTGTCTAATTACTAGCAATATTATTATGATTTCATACCACAGGACATTTTTTTCTTCATTGTGCTTTTGCATTGTTCAACTATCTCAATCAAATTTTTGCTGTTAATTCTATTAGTGTGGTTGAAGTTAAATTGTTCAATTATTTTAGGTAAATATGTCTTTTGCAAGTAAGACTTTTGATGTTGGGTGTGAAGGATTTGATATGCATTCGATTCTCTTATTCTTCGAAGTTTTGAATTTCTTCATTGAAAGAGGAAAGGTCTAAATGAAGGGATTGGTCATTCATTTAGGCTAGTTTGGGATCTGACTTTTCTCCTGGTAAGCCACAAAAAGGTATTGGCCAATTTGTCATCCTTCCCTGCAACTGCAAGTGGAGAACAAAATATTTCCATGTTGACTCTTTGGTAGTGTATATTTGTGTGTTTGTATCTTCATTGTTACAACTGTCTACATGAAAAGAATATGCCAATTTGAAGCATTTCAGAGATAGAATATTCTGAATATTACTGTTTTTTTGGGGTCTTTGAGCCTAATTACCATATCCTAATTTGGTTGACAGTGTGGGACAAGAAGATGGTTCACACACAGTTCAACTGGTGTTGGTATCATGTTCCGACCTTTGCACCATACAAGGTTGAAGGAATGTTCTTTCCTTTGATTCTCGCACATGGCGGTACCGCTCAAAGTGCCAAAACTGCTGCAATAGTTTTGCAGAGTTTGACACCCAATGCCCAAAGCGTTTTCAGAGTTCTTGCAGAATATCAGCTGTCTCATCCTGATGAAGAAGGCAAGAAGCTCTCTGTACTTTTAAGGAATTTTGTTGTGAATTTTAGTTTTTATATATTTAGTCTTTTTTTTTTTTTTCTTTCTTTTTCAGGGATGCCAATTAACAATTTGTACACAGTCTGTAGAGAGCGTTTCCTGGTCAGCAGCCAGCTTACATTGAATTCCCATTTGACAGAATTTAAAGATCATGAATTGGTCAAGACCAGAAGGCATTCGGACGGCCAGGATTGCTTGTACATCCCTCTCACGACTGAGGCACTTGAAAAACTATTAATGGAGATTAATTAATAACTTTTTCATGTCCTATTTGTGTTTATATCTCTTGGGAAAAAATAATAATTAAAGATTGAATTGCCTTCTCTCGGACCAAAAGAAAAACTCCTCTTGGATAGTGTTTTTTCAAACGCATTTAAATGCAGAAATCAATAGATTTTTGTTCTTATGCTCACAAAACAGTTCTTTGTTTATAACAAAATTTAAAAAAAGAACCAATTTGTTGGTTTTTATTTATTTACTAATTTCTGGCCATTTAACTGAACCTTAAAAATAAAAATAAAAACTCCACTATAACATAGCATTTAAGAATATTATATGTTCTTAGAAAGGTGGTACCTGGGAATTTGGACAATTGGGATGTAAGTATGTCATTTTGATTTGATTAGGAATATGATTAAATTATTGAGAGTGAGATTCTTATGTTTGGTTTAATCCTAAAAATCCTATATAAATTACTCATTTTTCCCCAAACATCTTTAGTTTTATAAATACATTGTCAAGTGTTTATCCATCACTTTGATAATAAAAATAACATGAGTTGTGAATTAACTCAAAGATCCTAAAATAATTGTAACATTAACACATGCAATACAAAACAATTCCAAATAGATATGGTTTATCAAAACATCGTACCTTTTTAATTAATGTTATTATTTTATTAAAATACTAAAACAATTCCAAATAGAGATACAAATCAAAGTAAAAAACTAATTGTTAATATGATTGAGCATGTCTAATCAATTGAGAATCTATAGTCGAGTTTAAAAAAATGGGACCAAGACTTGGCTATATGAAAAGATAATCATTAAAGGTGAATAGAACCACAGTATATATAAAAATTTGACCAAGACTTGGTTACATGAAAAGATAATTATTAAAGGTGAATAGAGCCATAGTATATAAATTGAATATATATTATATAGCACACACTTTATTAAAAAACTTATATATCTTTTTTTTTATTGATATAATAAAATTTTAATTTAAAACGTTTGCTTCATAATAATTACTTTTTATTATTAGGTTAAAGTATCAATCGGTTTATAATGTAGACGGAGTTTAAATTATAGATCTCTTATTTGACAATAAAAAATTGATATATCAGTTAAGTTAATTGAAACCCATGTACTAATAAAATAATATCGAATGACATACATATACTCAAATGACATTCATATTCGTGTAACGTTTACATTGGACGTTGTACTTTTCACAACATCTCTATGACTAGTCACCACATTTGTTCGTTTGTTTACACGTTCCCTCATCTTTCTTACAGTAGCATGAAAATCTCGTAATCGTGTGACACATCTTCTTCTAGTTTTGGTTTTTGAAAGATATATTTTCGGCTTTAATATTGCAAATTAAGGAAAGTCTAATATTTCTGATTAGAAGTCTTAAGAAGATTGCAAAGACCCATTCTCATCTTATCTTGAAAGTCTCGACAAATTCAGTTTTGTTGCGTTACGTCAATTATTGGAACTGTGTACTGACTTGCCACGCTGTGTCACCATTGGATGAACCTCAAATAGATATAAACGACAACGATGATAGACCCTCAATTTGTAATTTGCTAAGACAGAAAATACAAATCTAGTATTTCATTTATCTTCACTAATTATATTAACACATAAAAAGTTACCATTTTTATCATAACTATCTTATCTATGTGATTAATTGACTGTTATTTTTATATGAATTTGTTGTTATTTATTAATTTTAATACTATATAAAAAGTTATAATTTTTTTTTATAATTATCTTACTTGGTAGGTTATGATCGGCTACATGTTATTTTTACATGATCGTATCATTTTTTCTTTCGCAACTCATAGTTTACAGTGTGACAAGTTATAAGCGATGAAGTTGTAGACTCACTATTTAATTTTCACCATTTAAATTATAACAAAAATTATAATTTTTTATGCATTACTAAAATTTTTATAAAAAATTATAAGATATCATAAAATGTCACGATTTGTGCTACAGTCTCCACGCGGCAAATTGCAAGACATTTGCGGCAAAAATTACGAAATTTTATGTGTCAGTCCATTTTTATTTATCCTTTTATTCCTTTTAATTTACACACAACGGTGATTTTAACTGCGTTTATGCCGTCCAAACGAATCGACTCGCCGCATTGGATACGATTTAACAGCCAATGATATGTTGCCACCACATAATCCAGGGGTTTTTTGTAATGGGGGCACAAACAGTAAGTGCTCATAGAGTACGTGGCAAATTATTATTTGTTGAACACAGAAATCATAGAATTCACGACTGCGGAGAGTCAAAATCCTTGTACTCTCTCTCTCTTATCCCTACCTTGTATTTTTGTTTCTTTGATATAAACAGCTCCAAAATTTTTAAAGACAAATAGAAAAAACAAAAAGACAGAAGCTCATAAATGATATCATCTCTCTCTCTAAGCTCAACCACCACCCGTGGTTCTCTCGATTTGCTACGATGATTTATAGTCCAATTCCATCATAGGCAAATCCGAGGTCATTTTTGTAAAAATTCTCGTAAAGTTTAAGGATTTCCAAGTTTGGTGGAAAACACACACACACACATATATATATATATTTTCCGGGAATTTGAATTCTTGGGAAAAGGAAAAATGTGGGGATTTGGGGGTAGATATTATTGGGGAAGAAGAGAAAGGGGTGGGAAAATTGAAGGGATAGTGGTGGTGTTTGCTTGGTTGTCTAGCCAGGAAAGGCACTTGAAGAACTACGTGCAGCTCTACTCGTGTTTGGGTTGGAATTCACTCATCTGTCACCCTGAGTTTCTCAATTCGTGAGTTCCAATTTTGTTCTTAATTTTTCTGAATTGGGTTTATTTATTTTCTTAAAGTTGTTGTCTTTCATGTGTGTTTAGCTTTTTTTTTTTTTTTTTTTTTTTTTTTTTTTTTTTTTTATACTGAGTTTGCGAGGTTGAGATATATGAAATCATAGCTAAACAAAATTGGCTATCTGGGTTTGGTTTAGATTTGCGAATTGTGTGCACCAATAAAGTGAAATTTGGCATCTTTACTTTTTTTTTTTTTTTGTTGTTGCTAATATTGGCATCTTTAGTTTTATTGTAGTTTATGTGCTCTACTACTTTATTGGCTCCAAATTTGTTTTATCAAATGTATGTGTGTTTTTGTATTTTTAGGATAATTTTGTTGCTATTTTGGTCCATGATTTTGTTAATGGTATTTTATTAATTTTCCTTTGAACAATCAATCTTCAACTGTTTCAAAATCACTGTATTTTTTGGCAGATAACAGAATTCACAAATTAATGGGCTGTTATGCAATTTAAATTTCCTGGCTTGTAATAAGATTAGTATTTTTAGAATGACTACTGGGTCTTATTCAATTACTGCTATCAGAATAAAAATTGCACTATATAATTCCTCTTTTTTGTGCACATATGTTGATTTGGACTTTATCTTTAATCTGCCCAGGTTTTTCCCTGAGAAAGCTGCAACTCTGGCAGCTGACATCGTCAATGAACTTGTTCAGGTCAGTGCTAATAATAGTTGCAACTACCACAGGTGAAAAGCCTATACTCATTTACTCCTTTAACCTATTCCTAGCCAATATTTATGGAACTTTGATACTTTGGAAATCCTGCTTGAGTTGTATTGCCATTGATTTGGGTGGGGCATTCATAATTAAAAATGGAAAGAAAAGAGTTGCAGTATGTTTACCTTTTGCATCCATATTTTTTACTTCAGTTTCAAATGATTTCCTTAAAGGATAAAATTTAGGTATAGTTGCTTTGGTGCTGTACCTGAGGTTCCTCAATTAAATTCAAAAATGCGGTTGGACTGATCAATAAGTCACACGATAAAAATTTAATTGTAATTGGGAACAATAACATTGTTTACACTACATTTGTCAAAGCAACCTTGTGGTTAAATTTAATTGGGGAACCTAAGGAACTATACCTAAGTTTTTCTTTCCTTAAAAAGTACTATAGCACTTTAAATATTCCTCTTCCACAAGTAAAACTATAGTACTCATGCTCAAGTTTTTGAAAGGGTTAGCTAATAATTGCCTTGTTTTATATTTTGATATGTAGGAGCTAAAAATTAGGCCATGCCCTGTAGTCCTTGCTTCTTTTTCTGGTGGTCCTAAAGCTTGCATGTACAAGGTCCTTCAGGTAATTTCCTCTAAAGTTTCAAGTGACCTGAGTATGTGATTTTCTAAGGGTTTCCCTTTATACGGTATCATCGCAGCTATCAGAAAGCCTTTTCTTTCGGTGATAGATATGTAAATAGATTTTCCTTCTTTAGCAGATAATTGAAGGAAAATGTGAAGGACTAGAAAATCTGGTATGCTCTTCTTTTCTTCTCCCTCTTCCCCCTTCCCTTTTGCAATTAAGCAGATAGTGTTATATATTAATCTCAATTTTATTGCATAAAAGCAATAAAATACATAACAAGGTGAAACTCATTATGTTTAATTTCCAGCGGTCTCAATATGGTAGGGGCAAAAGAAGTTTTGTCTTACATTTGCAAAAGCTCATATAGTTTAAGAACTTCAATATCCAAATTTAACTTTTGTTGCTATTATTTTTTTCTCATGAAGGATGACTTCCGACTGGTTAGAGACTGTATCTCTGGCCATATCTATGATTCCAGTCCAGCAGACTTTACCAGCGATGTGGGTACAAGATTTCTTCTTCACCCAACTATTCTCAAAATGTCCCATCCACCAAGAATAGCATCATGGATAGTCCACAGCCTTGCTTCTAGTCTTGATGCCCTCTTCCTCAGCCGGCTTGAATCACAGCGCGCCGAGTATTGGCAGACTCTTTACTCCTCTGTTGTAAGTATATATGAGGGCTTGGTACAATTCAAAGTACTCACTTCCTTTTCTTCTGCATTTATACAACTTTATTTTCTGCAGAACATGCGGGCCCCATATCTCATTTTATGCTCTGAAAATGATGATCTTGCTAACTATGAAACTATCTGCAATTTTGCTCAACGACTACAAGATCTTGGGGGTGACATTAAGCTAGTGAAATGGAATGACTCTCCTCACGTAGGTCTGCTTCTAAACTTACTGACTCTATGTTAATATCAACCATGGAAAATGTTAAAACTACTACCAATTAAACTATATAAGCTTTACAAACTAACATGACATGAATGCGATTAGTGCTACATCAACAACATTATAAATAAAACTTTGAATTACTTTTTTGTTTTATGTTTGAAAGTTAACACATCAGTTTGTTGTATTTGTGTAGTAAAATTCATAGCAGCTATAGCATCACTCTATTAACCTTTTTATGTGTATTAATTAACACTACAGAAATTATCCTAGTTGCATACTGACTGCACTCAGATACACAATCAAAATTGCTACAATTGTTTTCAATTGTGGTAAAGAAATGCCAAATACACTGATTACCACCCCTTAAAGCATACCTCTGCTCTGATCAATAGCCCACTACATTAGTTTATGTTTGAAAAAAAAAAAAAAATACTATCATAAGTCAATATTGTACATTCAAAATTTCATTGCTTGAACGATCTTAATTTGTTTCCATTTACTCCTCCAGACCATGCTATGATATTTTCAAAAGATTATTGTGTGACTCTATCTTGTCACAGGTCATTATCAGCATTATCCGATTGACTATAAGGCTGCTGTGACTGAGCTCCTTGGTAAAGCAGCTAAAGTTTATTCTCAAAGAATTCGTCGACTTGAAGGGGAAAGGATGGGCATAGAGGGAACACGTGATGAGATCCTTGAGCCAATCGACGACTTGAGGAAAGCAACAACAAACTCAAGTAGTTTTCAGGGGCTTGCTTTAGGACCAAGTGACCATTGCTTGCCCGGTTCGATGGAGTATTATGATGGGAGAGACGTTGGGTCGGTGCAAGATGATCGTAAGGAAGGTTTGATCCACCTTCAAAGTCTACCAAGCATTAATGCTCATGGTGTTCTTGGTCAAATCCTTTTTGATGTGTGTGTACCCAAGAATGTGGAAGATTGGGATATCAAATCAAGTTCTTCAAATGGACGCCTGTTTACTTCCACAAAGAGGCATACTCCATTTAATCCCATCAAATGCATACGCCGCTCTAGACTATAATCTCTCATGCACTAGTTCTCGCCTTCTCGGTGCATGTCTATGAAAAAATTGTTGGATTAATATTTGGTCCAAAGAGTCTGTCCATGACGTGTGAAGTGTACGATGTGCTGTTTTTGTAGGCAATAAGAATTTTGCATAATTTTGAGCCGATGGCCTCTTTTTAACAACAATGTAGATAAATTACTGGAGAAAGCTTTACAAAATACTAGGCGTTTGATGTATCATTGTAATTGTAATTCAACTCAACTGCAAAGTCATATTCCTCAGCTTTCGGACGGAGATGACATACAAAAATTTTTCTACCGAAGAAGTTACGTTGTATATCAACCCAGTAAGAATTATGTATATGAAATATGTATTTGATCAAGTTTTTTATTTTTATTTTTTCATATAAGCCAATTACTTGTTTCAAGTCACACTTTTCGTCTCACTCTTAAACAAATAAGTTATTGACAGCTCGACAGCGGTTTTCCAAAAAACTAGTTGCTGGAAGTAGAACTATCCGGCAATGCCAGAACCGATCGGCACATGCAATTTTGATCGGTTCTGTCAACATCAATTGACATGTAAATGGTCCTAACTTTTGCAAAACAAACGCTCAGTGGTCGATGTGCCAAGTCATTTGTTTAAGTAGGCACTAATAAGAAGACAGGGAACCAGCAATACACAAGTACGCAAAATTGTCCAGATCTAATTTTATATCAGTATCATCACATAATATTGTACTCCTAAAAAAAATTGTATCTTGAACTTGATGGGTCATTATTTTATAATTGGCATGCTAGTTGTGATACAAAAGAAAATCATTTTTAAATGCTGGGGGTGGGGGTTGGCATTGTGGCTAAATTATCAATTATTTTATTACTTTTATATTTTTACAAGTGGGAATCCTAGAGTATGGATCTACTTTACTTTTTTTTTTTTTAAATGATATTAATATTAGTGTACTTTAAGTTTCTTAAATTCATGACTTGGCTATTTACGTATAGCGTTCTAGACATTGCTCTCAAAGTCTCACTTAAATAAAATGATGTGATTAAATTATACCATTTTTTGTAAGAATAATTAAATCCATCCTATAAATATGTTGGTCAATATAACCATATAATTAAATTTAATAGGAAATTTGAGGTAAATTACCTAAAGAATTGTTTCTAAGTTGTATCATAAAATTTGAACCAATAAGGTTTGCTCTATTATAATTGCTCTTTATCATCATATCAAGGCACTAATTAATTTTTGATAGAGTTGGAATTCAAACCCAACCGTCTAATTCGGGAACATAAAAATTTTTCCAATTGAATCAATTGAGACCCACAAGTTACAACATATTACCAGGAGTTTGTTGGGGGGGGGGGGGGGAATAAAGGGTAAGCAGTGAAAGAAACAATGAAAAGTATAATGAATAAACAAAGAGATCTTTAATGGCTTCATGAATTAATGGTTTAGACTTTAAAGGCATGAATGAACGTTATATTTAAAAACTTATCTTATGAGACGGTATTATTAGATATTTTTCTCAAACCATGCATGGATATTGCACGTAGGTCTCACATGTTGTGAGTGAGGTCACATGAGATACCTCTTTTTTTTCTTTTTTTTTTCTTAGGTAATATATTTGGTCCTGCACAAATATCTCTAATAAGTTATTGCAAATTTATCCTCATAATACAATGGCTCATATTGGGTTATATAAAGAGAAATTTTGAATATAAACATATCTTATGAATGTATCACTGCATGCAACACTTCTCTGAAGGGCAAAGGTTGAGTCTAGTGCTTTGTCCACTAGATCTGCTGAGATTTGGATAGGATACGTGGCAATTATTAGACAACATGTCTGTTTCTATATAGTGTGAGAGAGATGCTATGCATAGCTAATACATAAGATACTACCTTAAAAAAGAGTTAAAAATAATTTCCTAATGTTTACAAATTTTTTAAATATCAAATGAACCAACTCATTACAATAAATTATGCAAAATATAATTGACAACTTTTAAGTTTTAATATTTCTAGTAGAGACATACATAATTCTAATTCATTTTCTCCCATTATTACTATCAAATTATATAAAATAAAATAAAATAAAAAAATTTAGGGAGAATGTGTAAAATGCAACTTTATTTCACCATTGATAGGAAAGACACTTTCCACTTTTTCAATAATACTTTTTCTCCGGTGTAATTCCGGAGTATAATACTTTATCTTTTCACATTCATGATAAATCATGTTCCACTAATTAAATTCATTGTAGAATTTACCATATAGGTGAGAAAAGGAAGTACAGTAATACACATTTATTTAAAACAGTAGTAAGAGCATCCACATTGGTAGAGCTAAAATTTTTAGCATTTAACATCTGAAAATACTATTTTATTTTTTTAAGAACATTCTCATAAAGAGTTTTAAAAATTTTAACATTTAGCACCTAAAAAACCAACTTTATAACATTTAACATATCACTTTATAATACACCTAACACCAAAACTTCTATTTTTTTTAGCACTTTATTAAAATATTATTTATTTATCATTTTTTATTTTTTTTGAGAGAGAGCAGAGAGTGAGATTTGAGGGGAGAGAGAGAAGGGGAATAGAAAATAAAATAAAAATGAGTAGCAACTTGCTACAATAGGGTGTTAGTGTAGCAAGGTGCTACAAAATTTAAAATTTAGCACCATTGATGTAGGGGCTTTTTTAGTGGTTTTGTTGCTAAAAATAGCTTTTAGCATTTATCCCACATTTGATGAGAATGCTTGTTGAGGGGAGAATCTCGATGTTCCCAAATAGAATATGGGATAGCCAAGCCGAAACTCGACAATAGGCCCTTGAAATAAAGCCCAAAGGCTTTCGGTGTTGTGTAAGTCCGCCCAAGCAAGAGATAGAGGCTTCACCCTAACAAGAAGACAACAATAAAGTACAATAAATATGTTACTGTTGTTAATTTGTTATATTATTAGTCCTTTTACAACATCATAGTTCAAATCAGTTCTCTAGCGGTATGGTATTATCTCCAGCGGTAGGGTAATTCCAGGTTAATAAGTGTATTTACATGGTAAAAGTCATATGTTTTCTTCATTATTATTAAGTCATCATAAGGGAAAACTTCCATAGTATTTAGAACATTATGACCTTCATCATAATAATAATAAATAAGGATTAAAAGCTTCATAATTACAAATAAAAGAGGAAAAATAGGATGGAATGAAGGGAAAGAGAGATCCCAGCTTAGTGCAGCAAGTATTAAACCAAGATTTTGGTGAGTATGTGTTTATATGGCATGAGCGAAGTGAATGTAGGCTGTTTTGAGTGAGTGGAATAGGATTATTACTGAGATTGAAGCTTTTTGTGAGTGGTAGTCTGTTTATGACTAGTTGAGAGACATTTATGGGCTGTGATTATGTGAAAGGGGGAAAAGAGTATCTGAGATTAGATGAGTGTGGGCTAAAAATGATGAGTGGTGAGCTTGAGGGAAGCTAAACCACGAGCAAAATAGCAAACAAACCTAGAGTTTCAGAGAGGGTGGCTAGGTTGTCTTTTTGGTTAGTTTGCTTGTGTTTTTATAATGGAGTTGTAGAGAAGCATTAATTAACAAGAATCCAAAAAACGAATGACAACTCAGAGGTGACGAAATCAAAGTTAAGCTTTCTTGGGATTTTTGATCAAAAGTAGGAAAACCCATTTTAGGGGCAGCCTTGCTTCTTTGGGTAATGATGGGATTTTAGAGTGTTTTGCATTAAATGCCAGGATTCTTGGGCTGTGCTTAATTATTGTGTTTGAGGACTGTATCAAGAGTGAATCCTAATACTGCAACTGAGATTTGGACCCCTGAGAAGTAAGATTTAACACCCCTAGCCAGGTGTCAAGCTCTAGTCTACTTCAGGGGGTTCTGCTGGAGATCCCTTTATGCCCTCCAAACCACATATTCCCAATTTTTCTCTTTTAGGATTCATGGGCTTGGCACATGAATCATGTATTTATAGCATCAATTTGTTGAGGTTTGGATAACTTGGTTTCAGCTCTCCTTCCGCTGAAGGTACAGTCTTGAGGAAGATGATGGAGTTCCATCATCCTTCAGACTTCAGCTGATGTGACAGCCCTCGGGCATTGTTCACGTCAAGTAGAGTGTCGCAAAAAACTGATAGGACAGCTTCTAGTTCATCCTCAAAGACTTGGTTCTCTTGTAGGGGTCTCTAGTTGTACTTTGGTTAGGGATGAACAAGGGCTTGTTGCCCACTTTCAAGCCTCTTGCTAGGGACTTTTTTGGGCTGGAATTTTGTTCCATTTCAGCACTTTTAGTTGGGCCACATGGCCTTTTCTTTGCTTGGGCTTGTTCCCTACTCCATGAGATTCTTGGTCTTACAAAATGGGCATTAAAGACATGCTTTGTCATGAGTTTTTTTACTCCTCATGAGCTTTAGTTGTTAGTAGAAATAAAATGAATTCATAAACTTTAATAAATATTTATGATTCCCTACTCCATGAGATTCTTGGTCCTACAAAATATGCATTAAAGACATGATTTGCCATGAGTTTTTTTACTCCTCATGGGCTTTAGTTGTTAATAGAAATAAAATGAATTCATAAACTTTAATAAATATTTATGATAGATTTTGGGTATTAATTTCCATGGGCTTTAAATAACAACTTGTATAGTTTTTCATAATTTTTGGTATGAATTACTTTGTAAATGATATTTTCTTTAGGGCTTTTTAAATAATGACCTCCAATAGTTTTTCTTGAGAATAATATTACCATGAGTTTTAAATAAATATGGTAACAACCACTATAATGGAATAATGTAATGTTTTCATGAGTTTCTCTATAGATAATCATAATGGACATGTAGGATGAATAATTACCATGAGTTTTGGTAATAAATATTATGAATGTTGTGATGTAAGATAAATAGTGAACATGAGTTTATAACATGAAATAAATAAATGTCATGGGTCTAATAATCATAATTTTCCATGAGTTTTTATAAAATGATTGCCATGGGTTTTGAGAATAGATAATTCATAAATTCCATGAGCTTGTAATATTATAGTAATAAGTTTAAGAATCTAAAGTATTGTTCATTATTGGATTTTTAAGTGAAATAACTATGATATAGTATTTTGCCAAGTATTGATAACCTTGGGCTTTTGATAAAATAGTGCCAAATAGTTAGCATGGGCTTTTAATAGTGCCAACGTAAGTTGGGCTTTTGATATTGCCAATGAGAATTTGGCTTTCATGTTGCCAATAAAAATTGGGTTTTGATGTTGCCAATGGAAATTAGGCTTTAAATATTACCAGTGAGAATTGGGCTTTGATATTGCCAATGAGAATTGGGTTTTAAATATTGCCAGCGAGAACTGGGCTTTGATATTGCCAATGAGAATTGGGCTTTGATGTTGCCAATGAAAATTGGGTTTTAAATATTGCCAGCGAGAACTGGGTTTTGATATTGCCAATGAGAATTGGGTTTTGATATTGCCAATGAGAATTGGGTTTTAAATATTGGCAACGAGAACTGGACTTTAATATTGCCAACGAAAACTGGACTTTAAATATTGCCAGCGAGAATTAGGTTTTGATATTGCCAAAGAGAATTGGGCTTTGATGTTGCCAATAAGAATTGGGTTTTAAATATTGCCAGCGAGAACTAGGCTTTGATATTGCCAATGAGAATTGGGTTTTGATATTGTTAATGTGAATTGGGTTTTGGATAAATAAATTGCCATGAGTTTAAATCATGGGCTTTGATTATGGATTTGAATTCCATTGATAAAATTATTTTGCCATGGATTTGAATTATGGGTAGGGGTGTCCAGCGGGTGGAAGACCCGACCAACCCGACCGACCTGATGCCCAGCGGGTGGACCCGATGGCCTTGATGGGTCGGCCTCGGGTCCCTCTCTCATTCAACCCGACTGGTCGGTTTGGTTAGGGGGTTTATGAGTTAAAAACCTGTGGAACCCGACCCGACCGACTTTATTAAGTTTTAAAAAATATATATTTTATATGTGGGTTATCTGTATCACGTGAAGTCTGGGATGAGAGAGTACTGCTGATTGGACTATTTGATGGCTGTTTAGTGCTATTGCCACACACAAGACAACAAGAGGATGGGACTTGGGACTAAAAGGCTAAAATTATACACTGCCACACGCAAAAGAAAGGACTCAAAAGACTCAAAAAATTTATTCAAGTTCCTTTTAGTTCAGTCTTGACTATTGATCTCAAAAATCTGTAGGCTCTTCTCCTCATCTCTTTACCTTCGGTTCAGTCTTCACTCTCTCTCTCTCTCTACCCGCCCCAACAAGGCAACAACTAGTCGGCAACCCTTCAAATCAAACTTAGATTTGCACTTTCCCATGCCTTTAGCTCTACACTCACTCATGAATCATGGACCATACTCCTCAAAATCAAAATCAAGACCCTACTCGGCTACAACCTACAAGACTGTACCCTTCAAGACTTTACTTGGGTCTTGGCTACACTTGCCAAAGATTCAAAATCAAAATAAAATTCTCCATACTCCCCCAGGTAGAAACACTCTCAACACTCCTCTCTCTCTCTCTCTCTCTCTTATAATTTATAAATTGGTGTTTTCTAAGTGTTCTCCGTTCTCTCTTCTCTCGTCTCTCTGGTGATTTCAAAATCTCACTTTATTTCCCCTTTGTTTTTCAAAATCTCAGATCAGACTCGGCTTCCTAGTCTCAACTCTCAGGTCAGGTAAAATTTCTTCCTTTTTGATCCCTATTTTTCTGTATTTTGTGTTTGTGATATACTGATATGGGTTTATCAAGTGTTCTCCGTTCTCTCTGCTCTCTTGTCTCTCTAGTGATTTCAAAATCTCTCACTTTGTTTCCACTTTATTTTTCAAAATCTCAGATCAGACTCGGCTTCCTAGTTTCAACTCTCAGGTCAGGTAAAATTTCTTCATTTTTAATCCCTCTTTTTCTGTATTTTGTGTTTGTGATATACTGATATGGGTTTATCATTTTGTTCAAATGTTTTTTTTTGATAAATAATAAGAATCATATGAAAAGCAACTTAAGGGATTTTGTTCAAATGATTTAAAACTTAGAGATTAGGGACCAAAATTGACCAAGAGATTGGATTCAAAGAACCCTAATTTTTTTTTATTTGATTTGTTGGTAACAGACTTCATTTATCACTTTTCAAAGATGGAATCCCTAATTTGAGTATGTTTGTTTGTGTTATCATTTTTCAAATACTTGAGTTATTACTTTTCTGAGTGCTCTGAGTATGTTTGTTTATTTTCGTGTACACTCTTTACAGACAGACATTATAGTTAGTTTGATTAATTATTTTAGTGCTAGTGTGATTTGTATCTGCCCTGTTTTATTCCTTTTTTTGTTTTGTTTTTTGTTTTTTTATGATCAATATACTGTATCTTCAGTCTTTACTATAAAAAGAGAATATGAATCCCCTATTTTAAGAAGATGAAATCCAACCACATTGTCTTTTAAATTTTTTGGTCAGTCTTGTTAGTTTATTCAGGATACATTCCAATCAATACTTGTGAAGTCAATTCTTATGCATATTTCTTATTCTACAAAGCGTCATTGTATGTGACTTAACCCTTTAAGAGGTCAACTACAATGATCTTTCTTAGGATTAGTTTTTTTATGGTTGTTTGCTAATGCATAAATTTGATGGCTTTAGGTTATGGAACCCTCTAGTGATGTACCCTCTTCTCAAACAACACCTACTACCCAAGCTGAACCTGTTGCCCAAGCTGAACCTAATGCCATTCCAACTAATGCTGAGGTTCCCCCACTACCGCCTAAAGGTAAAGACAAGGTGTGTAGCAATAGGAAAAAGTCTATTGCTTGGAGCCATTTTGAAAAAGTAGATATTGGTGAGGGTCATTTTAAGACTGTTTGCAATTACTGTCAAAAAACTTATCTAGCTGATAGTAAGAGGCATGGCACTGCTAATTTATTGAATCATACGCCAGTTTGTGTTAAGAACCCTAATAGAGATACAATTAAAGGGCAACAAACCTTAGCGTTTGAACCTAAAATGGATGGGGAGGAAGGGTTTCAACTTGTACCAACAGCCTTTACTGTTGAGGCTTCTAGAAAGGCACTTGCAGAAATGGTTATAATAGATGAGTTGCCTTTTAAGTTTGTTGAAGGGTATGGGTTTCAAAAATATTCGACAACTTTACAACCTAAGTTGCGAATTAGGGATATCCCATCTCGTCAAACTGTGGCTAGGG
This sequence comes from Lithocarpus polystachyus, assembly GCA_033629205.1. Lineage (NCBI taxonomy): Eukaryota > Viridiplantae > Streptophyta > Magnoliopsida > Fagales > Fagaceae > Lithocarpus > Lithocarpus polystachyus. Next base: position 5,537,281 of record CM066163.1, on the reverse strand, counting down.
ATGTGATTGGCATTTATGGTGTTGAGAGAGAGAAACTAAGGGGGGCTTTGAAGGGTCGTAGGGTGTGTCTTACTACGGACACTTGGACTAGTATTCAAAATCTGAATTATATGTCCCTTACAGGTCATTTTATTGATGATGATTGAAAGTTGCATAAGAGAATTTTGAATTTTTGTCAAGTTGAAGACCATAAGGGGGAGACTATAGGTAGAAAGATTGAGATGTGTTTGCGTGAGTGGGGTATTAATGGCATATTCACTTTAACAGTGGACAATGCTAGCTCAAATGGTGCCACCATTAAGTTTCTGCAAACTGTAACTAAAGATTGGGAGGGGACTGTTTTAGAACATGAGTTCCTACACATGAGGTGTTGTGCACATATCCTAAATCTGATTGTGGGGGATGGTATGAGAGAAATTGATGCATCCATTGCTAAGGTGCGTGAGGCTGTGAGGTATGTGAAGTCCTCACCAAATAGGAATCAAATTTTTATGGGTTTTGTGGAGAGATTAGGTATTGAGTCTAAGTCTCTTCTTTGTCTAGATGTGCCAACTAGGTGGAACTCTACCTACCTCATGTTAGAAACTGCACAAAAATTTGAGAAAGTGTTCATACGAATGGACTTTGAGGATGATAGTTATTCTTCATACTTTATGAACAAGGAGAATAGTGGTGGTATGGGATCTCCTAGTGGTATTGATTTCCAAAATTGTAGGACATTTGTGGGTTTTTTTAAGCTTTTTTACAATGCCACTAAAAAGTTTTCAGGTTCTTTGTATGTTATTGCAAACACTTTTTTTGATGAGATGTTTGTCATTCAAGAGAATATTTCCCATTTAAGTAAATCTCAGAACCACCTCTTGAAAAACATGGCAATTAAAATGGAATCTAAGTTTGATAAGTATTAGGGGAAAGGGGATAAAATTAATCATCTCTTGTATGTGGCTGTGGTTCTTGATCCAAGAAAGAAGTTGAGGTTTTTGAAGTTTTGTTTTTCTGAAATTTATGGGAATGAAGTGGTTGATGTGATAGTTGAATTGGTGAGGGGTTCCTTGGTCAAGTTGTATGATTATTACTCTTGTGATGATTCACCAAATGTAGAAGTACCAAGTGGGAGTGAGAGGACACACATAGAAGGTGAGTCAAGTGATCCATATGCGATGGTTAATTCTAGGTTTGACCGTTTCTTGGAGGCTGAGTAGTCCATAGGGTGTAGCAATGAGATTGACAAATATTTGGTTGAAAATTGTGAAAGTAGAAGGGGGGATGGGAAATTTGAGATATTGGGGTGGTGGAAGGCCAATTCAAATAGGTATCAAGTGCTGTCCAAATTGGCTAGGGATGTTCTGGCTGTACCTGTTTCTACTGTTTGATTCCGAGTCAGCATTTAGTACCGGAGGACGCATACTTGATCCATTTCGAAGTTCTCTTTCTTCACTCATGGTTCAAAATCTTGTTTGTGCACAAGATTGGCTTCAAGTCTTGGTTCCAATTTCTTTTCGCAAATCAAAGGATGAGTTAGAGGCCTTGGAAGATGAATTTCATGATTTAGGTAATATGTTAGCTTTCAAACTTTTTGTCTATTAAGTGCTATTAAATATGTCTTATGCAAATGAAATTTAATCTAATAGCCTTCATTTCTTTCTCTTTTCTAGTTATAAGTCAAGCAGCATCAGGTGGTGGAAGTTCAAGCTCAAGCAAAGGTACCTCAATCAATCTTGATGACTAATTACTAACTGGGTAAGTTTCTGCCTTACTGTTATTGGTTCTACCCTCTCTATTGATTTTGGTTATTACTGTTCTGTTTTTTTGTTTTTGGTCTTGTCCTTATATTTCTATTGATAAATATCATTCTACCCATTTTCTTGTTGGAGGAAGGACACATTTTGTATTGGAGGCAGATTTTGGATACATTTTGGAAGTTATTTTTGACAGTGCTTTTCAAACTTATTATTTATAAATCAACTCTTGCTTATAGGAAAGAAATCTTATTAAGTTTATATGTTTTCTTTTCTATAAGTAATGGACTTATCACTTTAACTAGAGACTAGTTGCTCTTTAATACTTTAGAAAAGCTATTTTTTGGAAATACTTAGGTATTTCATGATTGTAATTAATTATAACTAGTTACTGCCTTTAGTTTACTGCCTACACACTTGCAGTAACTATCTGCCTTCTCTGACTCTATGGAAATATTGCAAGATGCTCTTATTATCTTTTGTTGCTAGACTTATGGTGTGGTTGTGATTGAGTTTTTTGTTAGAATTTGTTTGCTGGCTTGTGCAAGTTGTGTTACATCATACATGTATGGAATGGGTGGCACAACTTGGCAGGTTAAATAGGTTGAGATGTGCTTTTGTGGTTACTAGACTTTTCTTGAATTGTTTTTGGAGTTTTAAGGTATTGTCCAGGTCTTAAGTTGTGTGGTTTTAACAGGTGGTTGAGAAGTGATATTAAAGTTGTGTAATGGCATACAAGCTGAGCTTGAAGGCCCAATTTGAAATAAAGGACGTGTCCAGGTCTTAAGTAGTGTGGTTTTAACAGGTGGTTGAGAAGTGATATTAAAGTTGTGTAATGGCATACAAGCTGAGCTTGAAGGCCCAATTTGAAATAAAGGATGTGAAAAGAGGCCCATATGATACGATATATATACATGGTTCAAAAATTTATAACTCTTTGTTAAAAGTAAGGCCATTATTTTGGGCCCAAAAGGCCTGTCAAAAATGGAGTTCAAAAAAAAAAAAATCATGCAAATTCACAAATTTAGCCCAATTTGAAGCCCAGCCTAATTCGAAGCCCAAACCCACCTACCCGAAGAATCCTACCCATTCAACCGATGACCCGAACCGCCGGGTCTGACCTATATATCGGGTCGGTTGCGAGTCACGTTTTTGGTAACCTAATCCAATCGGGTCGAGTCCGGGTCAGGTCTAAACCCGGCCCGTGGACAGCCCTAATTATGGGTTTTTCAAACATTGCCAAATATAAGTATTCTTGTGCTTTAAATAGAATAGGATGTGTGTATTGGGTTCATAGGGCCAGTTTTGGGCTTAGCTAAATAATAATAATAAAATTGGAAAAAATATGAGGTTTTTGGGCTTTTTTTGTGATATTTTATATCATAACCGAATTTAGATAATGAGATATGAAACATTTGTAATTAACATAATAATAGAGCAAAAAATATTCGAGAAAACTCAATAACTTATTAGTGGTATAAATAGGTGGTACTTGAATAAAATTAGGTATAAAAAAAAGTACCCTAACAATGCTCTAACACACGATTTTACAACACTAACCTGCATCATTTCTCTTATTTTTTCCTTCAGTCGAATACTATTCATTTTTTATTAATTTATTTCTCACTTTGCCACAAAACTAAATTAAGTGATAAAATACTTTTTTTTTTATGCCTTCTTGCAATAGTGAATCACCAAGACTGGCGGTTCACTATAGCAAAAAGGAAAAAAATTTGCCTTTGGTGTCATTGATACTGGATACTAAGGCTCCGTTTGTTTGGAGTGAAAATAGGGAGGATGAAAAACAAAGAGAGGAAAACAGGATGGAAAATACTGTTTTCCACTGTTTGTTTGGGAAAAGAAAATAGGAAGGAGAGAAAATCCGGTAGAAAGTTTTCTTTCTGGGTCCACATTTTTTTTCCTTCCAAATCGGAAGGAAAATCTGGGGATAGCAGCACTTTTACAAAAATTCTATAGCAGCACTTTTACAAAAATGCCTTATTCCCACATATTTTTTTTTCGATGTTCTCATCTCTCTTTTTTTTTTAAATGTGACCTGAACGTCTTTTTTTTTTTTTTTCTTTTCTTTTCTTTTCTTCAACGTGACTTGAACGTTCTCTTCTCTTCTTTTTTTTTTTTTGTCAACGTGACCTAATCTAATTTTTACATTATAATAATAAAAATAAAAATAATAATTTATATATATGATGTGATAGATTTTATATTATTTAATGAGCACAAATAAATTTATTTCTTACATATTATGTAACAAGGGTATTGTAAGGACACAATTTTGCAGGATGGGCCTGCAAGCAAGATTAACTTAGGCCCAAAACATGAACAGCATCCTTACAATGAAATTGTAGAAGGTGGGCTAAATAAACTGGGCTCGAAGTGAGATTATTGACGGCTCAAATATGGTTATAAGAAGATCAACAAAAACAAAGTGCTGAAGTTGTATAAAGTTATCCTCGGCTTAGTCCGAGGAGAAATGTTTTTACAGTTATCTGAGTGTCTATAATTTTTTTTTTCTCTCTCTCTCTTGGTTGCTTCTTCTCTTTTCCTCTGGAGTGTTCAATGAATCTTTTTCTTGCCCTTAGCTCCATTTATATACCAGTTTCTCCCACGTGCCAGTTAGGTGATTTTTCCTTGATACTTGTCCCATCAAACTTCCCTTAAAGTCTTTACATGGCAGCTGTAAAGATTAAAAGTCACTGTTCAGACATCCTTTCCTCATTAATGCGGTCAGAGAGTTAGCTACAGAGCCATTAATGCAGTGGTAGCAGCTTTCCTTATAGTATTAGATAGCATCCACCTGTCCTATATGCTCGTTGGATGTTCATATACCAGAAGTATCTTTAAAAATATCTTATTAAGTGTTAGAGTGTGCATTTTAGCTTCCTTTTTGATTATCCGAAGAGGTAGTTCCCCTCGGACAATTCCTCTCAGTTCATATGTTGGCCATATCCTTACGATGATCGTCATAACGAATCATTTTGGTAGCTTACCGTCCTCGGATACACACGGCTCCTCGGACGGGCCCACGGCCCAATATCTAAAATTGGGCTTTTGTCCCCTACAGATATAATAGTTAATTTATATAAATTACATTTTCCATCATTCCCTTTTTCTCTCAAACCAAACAAAAGAATTTTCCACCCTCTCACTTTTCTACCCCTCAAATTGAACACACAAAAGGGAAAACTAAGTGTGCGTTTGGGAAGCGCGTTTTGCGCCTCCCAAACGCATGCTTTGCGCCTCCCAAACGCATGTTTTGCGTTTCAGGTTCTTTTTTTTTTTTTTGTGTTTTGAGCCGAAAAGTTTGACTTTTTCCAAGAACAGCGCATATCGTGCACTGTTCACGGACCCACAAATTTCATTTTTCAGCAATTTTTTCATTAAAAATAGGTCTCACGGTACTATTCACACATTTAAAAATTATTTTGCTACAGTATTTTTTAGTTTTCAGTTTCATTGTTCAGTTTTCAGCGGTATCTAAATGGACCATATTTTCCATCCTCCCATTTTTCCACTCCTCTAACCGAACGGACCTTAAGTAAGTGTTTGGATTGCGTCCACGTCTGCATAAACATCTGCGTTTACGTTTTATCCCAGCTAGTGTTTTTTTTTTTAATGAGTCTCGTACACTATTTACGAGACTTGCAAGTACTTTTTTTAGAAAAAACAACTTTAAAACTGGGATTCACAGTACTATTCACATATTTAAAAATGAGATATGTTACGTCCACAACATTTTTACAACAAATCATAAGTGGTTAGTTGTTATGGTTCAAATTTGAATCTAACACTAAGATTACTTTTTTGCCCCAATAATAGCAACCAGTAATAACCTGCCATTTAGAATTTATTATAAAAATATTATAAACATATCATTTCTCTTTAAAAATTATTTTGTTACAATATTTTCAATTTTCAAAATAATAAATGATATTCAAACAGTCATTATAAATTTTGGAATTTGAGGCGATGAAATAGCTGACCAACGGTGATGCTCTAATAGTTTATCAAAAAAACGGTGATGCTCTAATATTGTTATTTAAAGGAGTAGTACTATCCATGAAGGAACAGTAGAAGTATTGTTTTTTCCATTGAAATGTTCTCAACTCCCGTTGACTAGAAACATTGCGAAGTGATTTCAATGAAGAAGATATTGGTGACCGGAGCAACCGGTTACTTAGGTGGAAGGCTATGCCACGCTCTGCTCCAACAAGGCCACCCCGTCCGAGTGTTGGTTCGACGCACCAGCGACCTCTCCTCCCTCCCTCCGCCCACTGACGCTGCCGCCATCGAAATCGTCTACGGTGACGTCACCGACTACCGGTCCCTCCTCTCTGCCTGCTCCGACTGCCACGTCATCTTCCACGTGGCTGCCGTCGTCGAGCCCTGGCTTCCCGATCCTTCTAAGTTCTTCTCCGTAAGCTCATCTTCAATTTCTCTAAGATTCTTCTTTTTACATCTGAACATTCAACTGTACTTGTACTAGGTTGTTGTCGCTTTGAGTACTATGAATGCGTCACTTCTACACAAAAATTAAGAAAATTGAATTAGACCCATGAATTGGATTCTATAATATAGATATACGATTATGAATAGTTAAAGAGTGTTTTTATTTTTTGGTTTTTGCTAATAGGTGAATGTTGGAGGATTGAAGAATGTGTTACAAGCAGTGAGAGAGACAGAGACAATTGAAAAGCTTATATACACTTCGTCGTTTTTCGCTCTTGGACCAACTGATGATGGATGTGTTGCTGATGAGAATCAAGTAGGGAGATATATTGCCTTTTGGTTTTGTTCTTTTACTCGTACTTTCTTCTTAGAATAACAAAAATTGTGATGTGATGTGGTAGGTTCATCATGAGAAGTATTTTTGTACAGAGTATGAGAAATCGAAGGCGTATGCCGATAAGATTGCCATACAAGCTGCATCGGAGGGGGTTCCAATAGTGGCGGTTTACCCCGGAGTGATTTATGGGCCTGGCAAGGTCACTGCTGGAAATGTTGTAGCTAGAATGGTATTAATACTATCGCCTTTTCTTCTGTCTAGTTTCTCTTGATGATGTTGAAACTTGAAATTAGTAGCACTTTATATCTAAGCCATTCAGTGGAAGTTAGTTGTGGGACTTTGTTGTTGTCACCCATAACTGATGAGAGGAAGTAGATTTTTGCGGCCATGATTGTGGTTTCCATAAAGGGATATTATTACAATTTCTTCCCTTGACCTATAATTGCAGCTGTGACTTTCTGAATTATATATTTTGGAAAATGCGAAAGGTACTATCAGTTTGACTACAAAAATGCTTACAAACCAACATATTTCATTGCTTCAAATGCCATGGCATGGTACAAATTATGAGAGGTATTGGATTGTGAAGGGCTCTGGTGGAAGTGTGTGAGATTAAGTCTAGGTGCTAACACTTCATTCTTAAAATGCTAGGGCCTAGAGGTTAGGTCTCTATCCAAGCCCTAGTCCCACCTCCCCCTTTTGGTCAGAACTACACTTTGAGCCTTTTCTATCCTCATAAATAAAATCTGTTGAATTTACTATAAAACCTACCCTGGAAGTGACATGTTAATTGGTTGAGTCATGAGAGTACTCCGATTGGGGTGGGCTTGGGGTTACACCTATAAGGTCTTCATCTACTCCTCTCATTCTCCTTAACTACTTGGGAAAAAAAATGGTTGAGGCATGCTTTTTACTTGTTTCCAGTCTTTGGTGTAAGTTGGGAAGAATATTACTTACAGATTTATGGGAATTATCTTTTAATATGGGTTTTTGTCAAGTGAGTACTATTGGATGTTCACCTACAAGATGCACATTTCTTATTTATAGCTCATTTGATGATTTTATGTTTCTCCTTTCAGATTATTGAACGCTTTAATTGGCGGTTACCTGGCTATATAGGGCCTGGAAGCGACAAATTTTCTTTTAGCCACGTTGATGACGTAGTAGAGGGGCATATTGCAGCAATGAACAAAGGAAAACCTGGTGAAAGATATCTACTGACAGGAGAAAATGCATCATTTAGGCATGTTTTTGATATAGCTGCTATCATCACCGAGACAAAAAAGCCTATGTTTAATATCCCGTTTTGGGCGATTGATGCATATGGCTGGGCCTCAGTTATGTTCTCACGAATTACAGGAAAGCTTCCTCTGATCAGCCCCCCGGTATGCTTCATGGTTTTTGAAGTTGCCTTTTAGTCTTATATAGTGTATCAATCATTAGTAGACCATTAATTAAAAGAATTCTTCTTGATAATTAAATCCACCTAATATTAAAGTATAAGTTCTCAGTTTATAATAAACCTTTTGAAAAAAGAAAAGAAAAAAAGATTGGTATTTAAGCCTTTTGAAAATTATAATCAATATGGTTATAATGGAAAATAGAAAGAAAATGCTAAATGTTTTGAACTAAACATAAATGTTTTTAACATCTTAAATCCCAAAATCAAATGATTTTTAGGAATTGCTCAAATTGAACAACTATGACATTTACTTAAACCAGGATATATGTCTTCTCTGGTAACAACTATTTGTCTGCACTACATCAATACCTCAGGCACATCTCTCTCTCTCTCTCTCTCTCTCTCTCTCTCTCTCTTGATTGGTTAGCAAATCACACATCTCATTAGACTTCAACCTATGAGCTCATCCATAGCCTTGTTCTTATTTGAGTGAATGTATCATTTGGCCTAACTGGCCTCCTTCCTGTTATTCTCTTCAGTCTTCACTCTACTTTTTTTTAGTTCATCTCATAGTCTACAACACAGTCTTACTACTCTTTGTTCAATTTTGGAGCAGACAGTGAATGTTCTAAAACATCAGTGGGCATATTCCTGTGAGAAGGCTAAAGTAGAGTTGGATTATAACCCTAGAAGCTTGAAAGATGGACTAGCAGAGATGCTGCACTGGCTGAAGAACTTGGGCTTGATAAAATTCTAATGAGAATAAGTTTACCTCTTTTTTTTCCTTTTTCTTTTTGGTATTGATGTTGTGCATTATTGCTACTGCTATATTTTATTTATAGATCTCCTAGTGCTAATATAATTTGGTTGGGATACAAGCTAATTTCTTTATGATTTTCTAATGCAATTCATGGTAGCCATTATGACCAAGCAGCGGCTTTTCTAGAAAAGATATACCCAGCAAATTTAGACTCACTTTGAGTTTGTGGACTCGATTAGTTCTCTGATAAGATTTCATTCGTGTTAATTTAAATCAATACACATTAGTTTTGTTTGACTCTAAAACTTGATTGCTTTTTTCTTTGGGCTAATTAAGGAGAGATGGAGTTTATGTTAAAACTTGTTATTAGTTGTTCATGACTTGGTCAAGCCTGAGAGAATATAATGAACAATTGGCAGACATGGGTTCTTAGAGAAATTACTGGTAACATGACTGATTTGAGATAGGTACTCTCCAAGAAAAGAGAACGAGAGAAAGGAAATAGATGGAAAGGTAAGAGAAAAAGTCTCAGACTTATTAAGCTTCTTAACCTTGTGTTGTGTTTCAATTAGGAATTTTAGAATTTCGAAATGTTGGTTAATCTGTTGTGTTAGAAGACCTCTTGTTGATAATCTTGTTTTTGTTTGATGCAAATCTTGGATTCAGTTAATTGAGAGAATCAAGTTCTTGTAGTCATTTTGAGTTGATGCTTTAATACTAAAGTAGTCACAAACTCACGCAATGCACGGAAAAATATAATTTAATTATTTTATAAGAATGTTATGTTTAATTTTGTAGGTTAAATAATGTGTATATTATATAAAATATCTTCTGTTTATAAATTAATGTAATGGGATATTTTGTGTATTTTTGCATTCAATTACAATATATTTATATGAAAAATGTAATTTAATAAAAATATTTAAATTACATAATTATAATATTGTTTTGTATAAATGAAGAAGATGATATTAAAATGACTTAATATATACACACACACACCCCATAATTGATTTACTAATGCGAATATATCCAAGAATATTATATAAAAAAATGTAAACCTTTATTCCATAAAATACGTGTAACATGTTATATTAAATTTAAATTATTATATAAATTTTAGAAGTGTACATTTTTTTTCCTTTCCAAATATAAGTATAATACTTATATTATTGAAACTTGAATTTTAAGGTAATATCTTGAATATTTATCATTTTTATCGCTTTTTAAGGACATGTAACTCTAATTTCTAATGCCATTTTTTTTTTTGGAATTTTTTAGCCCAAAACTAAAGAGTTTGGCCCAAATAGAATAAAATTTTATACTTTTCAACCCAAAAATCAAGAAAAAATAAAATAAAATTTTGAGCCAAAAACTGAAAAAGACAACTTACAAAAAAATCAATTTAATGCCCAATTAGTCTAAAATGGACCAATTGGACTGAATGGATGGAAGGGGACTGAAATAGATCAAGTGGACCGAATGGACCAAAGTGAATCAAATTGACCAGTCTTGGGTTCCTAGGATGGCAAGAGGGTAAAATAGTAACTTGACTGATTCGAGATAATCATTCCTCCAAGAAAAGAGAATGAGGTAAAAAGATACGAGGAAAGGAAAGAGGAAAAGTCTATGACTTCTATCTTATTGATCTTCATCACTTATGCATGTAGAGTAATTGACACCTTCCAATATTTCGAATAAAAATATCAATGTTCAATTCACATTTTTCCATTATTATTACTATTGAATTATTAAAAAAAAAAAAACAATTTATGTAGAATGTGTGAAATTCTGACCTATCTAAGGAGAGAGGGAAGTTACTTTCTATTTGCTTTATCAATAACACTCTCTTTTAAACTCGCTAACACTTAGAGAATTAAAATTATACTATTTAAGTTCAAGACTTTTCAAAATTGACTTGGTATTAGTCATATAAGGACCAAATGAGTCTATTTTAAAAAGTCTTGAACCTATCTGATATTAGTCCAAATTCCAGGGAGTGTTTACTATAGTTGTTCCAAGTTATTTAAACTAGTCTCATCACACACGCTTTGTGCGTGCTATGAGTCTTTTTTTTTTTTTTTTTTTGTTAGTAGTCCTATTTTATAGAAAAAAACTGTGTTTTATTTTATTTTATATATTTATAATTTTTATTTTGAAAATTTTATTTATAAGTGAATAAATCAATTTGAAAATTAATGAGAGAGTGGTCCTATTTTTTAGGCAATATTTTAGTGAAGTTAGAGTTGCATTTTTACCGGATTGTCATTTAATTTTGTCTTTACTTAAATATAAGGGTGTAGGGGCATTTTTGAACTAAAAAAATGAAGAATCCAAAGAGGAGAAACCCCTTAAATAATAGTATAAATCAATTCACATTTTCCCATTATTATTACTATTGAATTATCAAAAAAAAAAAAAAAAAACAATTTATGCGAAATGTGTGAAATTCTGACCTATCTAAGGAGAGAGGGAAGTTACTTTCCATTTGCTTTATCAATAACACTCTCTGTTAAACTCGCTAATGCTTTGAGATTCGAGATAATACTATTTAAGTTCAAGACTTTTCAAAATTGACTTGGTAATAGTCAAATAAGGACCAAATGAGTCAATTTTAAAAAGTCTTGAACCTATTTGATATTAGTCCAAATCTCGGGGAGTGTTTACTATATTTTACCCTTTTCAAGTTATTTAAACTAGCTTAATCACACGTGGTTCGCGCATGCGATGAGTCTTTTTTTTTTTTGTTAATGGTCCTATTTTATAGAAAAAAAATTGTGTTTATTTTATTTTATATATATATATATATAATTTTTATTTTGAAAATTTAATTTATAAGTGAATAAATCAATTTAAAAATTAATAAGAGAGTTGTCCTATTTTTTAGGCAATATTTTAGTGGGAGTTAGAATTGTATTTTTGAATTAAAAAAATGAAGAATCCAAATTGAGAAAGCCCCTTAAATAATACTAGTCTCATCACATGTGTTTCGCGCGTGCGATGAGGCTTTTTTTTAATTTTATTTTAGTGGTTCTATTTAGTATTTTGTAACAAAATAAAAATTTGTGTTTTTATTTTATATATATAATTTTTATTTTGAAGATCTAATTTATAAGTGGATAAAGCAATTTGAAAATTAATAAGAGAATTTTCAAAAAAAAAAAAAAAAGGAGAGTGACCCTATTTTTTAGGTAATATTTTAGTAAGAGTTAGAGTTATATTTTTATCAAAGAGAGGTGTTACATCCACAACATTTTTCACAACATTTTCACAACAAATCATAGGTGGTTAGTTGTTATTGGTTTAAATTTGAACCTAACACTAAGATTACTTTTTTGCCCCAACAATAACAACCAGTAACAACTTACCACTTCGGATTTGTTGTGAAAATATTGTGAAAAATGTTGTAGACATATCATTTTTCTTTACAAAATTATCATTTAATTTTGTCTCTACTTAAATATAAGAGTGTAAAATTATTTTTAAATAAAAAAAAATGAGAAATTCATATAGAATAAACCTCTTAAATAATAGGGTAGATCATTGATACAGTTGTTGACTAGAAAGATTGAAAAAGTGGTGCATGAAGAAGATACTGGTGACCGGAGCAACCGGTTCCTTAGGTGGAAAGCTATGCCACGTCCTTTTCCAACAAGGCCACCCTGTCCGAGTGTTGGTTCGACGCACCAGCGACCTCTCCTCCCTCCCTCCGCCCACTGACGCCGCCGCTATCGAAATCGTCTACGGTGATGTCACCGACTACCAGTCCCTCCTCGCTGCCTGCTCCGGCTGCCACGTCATCTTCCACGTGGCTGCCGTCGTCGAGCCCTGGCTTCCTGATCCTTCTAAATTCTTCTCCGTAAGCTCATTTTCAATTTCTTCAAGATTTTTTTTAATATATATATATATATATTTATATATAAACAAACATTCAACAGTACTAGGTGGTTGTCGTGTTGTGTACTATGAATCTGTCACCTTTACACCAAAATTAAGAAAATTACATTAGACCCATGATTGGATTCTATACTTGGTCGCCTACAATTCGTTGTTACATTATTGTATCACATATTAAAAAAAGAGTAGGCATGAACATACTCAATAAATTTTAACACCCCTCTAAATATTTAACTCAACTGAAAATTTATTAAGAAAGATATTATTAAGAGTAGTAAAATATATTGCGTCTTAAGTAAAAAGTTGACTTCGCAATAGTTTATTGGATGGCATCTTACCAAATTCAAACTCTTCTATAATATAAGTATATATGATTATGAAAGTTAAAGAGATTTTACCAAAAAAAAAAAAAAAAAGAAGAAAGTTAAAGAGGCTTTTTATTTTTTTTTTTTAGTTGAAATAATTTGGTTTTGGCTAATAGGTGAATGTTGGAGGATTGAGGAATGTGTTACAAGCAGTGAGAGAGACAAAGACTATTGAAAAGCTTATATACACGTCTTCGTTTTTCGCGCTTGGACCAACTGATGGTGGACATGTTGCCGATGAGAATCAAGTAGGGAGATATATTGCCCTTTTGATTTTGTTATTTTGTTTGTATTTTCTTCTTAGAATATCAAAAATTGTGATGTGATGTGGTAGGTTCATCATGAGAAATATTTCTGTACGGAATATGAGAAATCGAAGGCGATTGCTGATAAGATTGCCATACAAGCTGCGTCTGAGGGGGTTCCAATAGTACCGGTTTACCCCGGAGTTATTTATGGGACTGGCAAGGTCACTTCTGGAAATATTGTTGCTAAAATGGTATTAATACTATTGCCTTTTCTTCTGTCTAGTTTCTTTTGTTGTAGCAGTAGAATGATAGATGTTGAAACTTGAAATTAGTAGCACTTTATGTATAAATCATTAAGTTAGAGATACGCAATGCAATTCAGTGGAAGTTAGTTTTGGGCCTTTTTTGTTCTCATCCAATAGCTCATGAGAGGAAGTTGATGTTTGCTGGCATGATTTTGGTTTCCATGTAGAGATATTATTACAAATTCTTCACTTGACCGATAACTGCATTTGTGACTTTCTGAATTATATGATTTGGAAAATGTGAAAGGTACTACCTGTTTTACTACAAAATGCTTACAAACGGACATAACAATGATTATGTTGGTGTTATGTCAACAACATAATATATAATTTTGAGTTACATTTTTGGTCTTGCGTTTAAAAGTTGACATATCAGTTTGTAAGGTTAATGCAGTATAATTTGTAGTATCCTTTGCGTCACTCTTTTTATTATGTTTGTTACGAAAGAAGTAGTTAGCCCTCGAGACATATAATGAGGCCAATGAAGTTGGTTAGGATGGTTTTTATTATCCTTGGGAGATTTCTAATCGTGGGGGTGTTTTTTTGTGGTGACTGAAGAAAGTTGGTTGAACATGTTAACAAGGTGATTTGCTGTTGACATGTTTTTAATATTATTCTCATTTTCATCTTTCCCAACCATTGCTTTCTTTGGATGACTGAAGAGATTTGCATGTGGAGAGGCTTTGAATGACTGTTGAATTTGAAAATTGTGCGCCTTAATGAAGCCTTTTAAGTCATCACTCTGTGGAACTTACAATAAAATGCAGTTAACATTTAATTGCATCAATGCCATGGCCTGGTACAATTATAAAAGGTATCGGATTATCAAGGGCTCTAGTGGAAGTGCGTGAGATTAAGTCTAGGTGCTAACACTTCATTCTTAAAATGCTATGGCCTAGCGGTTAGGTCTCTATCCAAGCCCTAGTCTCAGATCCCCCTCTTGGTGGAATCCACATTTTAAGCCTTTTCTATCCTCATAAATAAAATCTGTTGAATTTACTATAAAACATCCCCTGGAAGTGACATGTTAATTGCTTGAGTCATGAGAGTACTCCTATTGGGGTGGGCTTGGGGTTAGACCTATAAGGTCTTTATCTACTCCTCTTATTCTCCTTAATTACTTGGAAAAAAATGGCTTGAGTCATTATTCTTATTTGTTTCCAGTCTTTGGTGTAAGTTGGGAAGAATATTTACAGATTTATGGGAATTATCTTTTAATATGGGATTTTGTCAGGTGTGTACTATTGGACATTCACCTACAAGATGCACATTTCTTATTTATAACTCCAATTGATGATGTTATATTTCTCCTTTCAGATTATTGAACGCTTTAATTGGCGATTACCTGGCTATATAGGGTCTGGAAACGACAAATTTTCTTTTAGCCATGTTGATGATGTAGTAGAGGGGCATATTGCAGCAATGAATAAAGGAAGACCTGGTGAAAGATATCTACTGACAGGAGAAAATGCATCATTTAGGCATGTTTTTGATTTAGCTGCTATCATCACTGAGACAAAAAAACCTATGTTTAATATCCCTTTTTGGGCAATTGATGCATATGGATGGGCCTCAGTTTTGATATCACGAATTACAGGAAAGATTCCTCTGATCAGTCCCCCGGTATGCACCATGGTTTTTGAAGTTGCCTTATAGTCTTATATAGTGTATCAATCATTAGTAGACCATTAGTTAAAAGAATTCTTCTTGATATTCAAATCTACCGCCTAATTTCAAAGTATAAGTTCTCAGTAATAATTAAGCCTTTTGAAGAAAAAGAATGATTGGTAATTAAGCCTTTTGAAAATTATTATCAATATGTAATATAATGGACAATAGAAAGAAAATAGCTGATGTTTTGAAATATACATAAGCTTTTAACATCTTAAATCCCAAAATCAAGTGATTTTTAGGAATTGCTCAAATTCATCAATTATGACATTTACTTGAACTAGGATATATTTCTTCTCTGGTAATAACTATTTGTCTGCACTACATTAATTTCTCACACCACTTGAAGTAGGTACTGCAAATGGAATTATTTACCTTAGGCACATCTCTCTTTCTCTATTGATTGGTAAGCTACTCACACATCTCATTGGACTTCAACCTATCAGCTTATCCATCACCTTGTTCTTATTTGAGTGAATGTGTCATTTGGCCCAAATGGCCTCCTTTTTTCCTCTTTACTCTACTTTCTTTCATTTATATCATAGTCTGCAACACAGTCTTACTACTCTTTGTTCAATTTTGGAGCAGGCAGTGAAAGTTCTAAAACATCAGTGGGCATATTCCTGTGAGAAGGCTAAAGTAGAGTTGGATTATAACCCTAGAAGCTTGAAAGATGGCCTAGCAGAGATGCTACCCTGGCTGAAGAATTTGGGCTTGATAAAATTCTAATGAGAATAAGTTCACCCTTTTTTTTTTCTTTTTCTGTTTGGTATTGATGTTGTGCATTATTGCTACTGCTATATTTATAGATCTCCTGGTGTTAATATAATTTGGTTAGGATTCAAGCTAATTTCTGTATGGTTTTCTAATGCAATTCACGGTAGCCATTATGACCAAGTAGTGGCTTGCCTATAGGGCTGTAAACGAGCTGAGCTTTGTCGAGCAGTGTATGTTCAAGCTTGGCTCGTCGGTAAAATTAAAAAGCTCAAGCTTGGCTTGAGCTTGAGACAAGTCTAAAATATTGTTTGAGCTTGAGCTTGTGGGAAACCCAAAAAGCTTGAACTTGGCTTGGCTTGGCTTGATTCATTAGTCAAGCCAAGCTCGAGCTTAATATCAAGCTCAAACATGAGCTCAGATCAAGATTTTGAGCTTGAGATCCAACAAAATTATCTAATGCTTAAATCTCCCAAAATCAAGTAAACAAATATAAGAAAATAACATACTCATTTTATCATGCTTCTAGTCCGACCTATGATTAGCCATTGTTCATATTACAACTTTACAAAATTAAATTCATTCATTCATCCTTTATTCTCTATAGCTTCATCAATTGTTTAAAATATAATTTTTACATCCACATTAGATAATAAAGAACTAGAAAAAGGCTTGTTTGTAACTATTGTGAATGAGAAATTATTAACATGATTTATAACTTTACATCAGATAATGGATAAGGAAGGGCCATATGTGGCCCACTTATAAATTTTTTAAAAAGGAAACTAAAGTCTAAAGTGGTGCTTGATCAGTTTAGAAGGAAATGAAAAATAAAGGTAGAGGGTATTAGTCTAATATGAGACATATATCAAGCCTATAAATGAGTTTATACTTGACTTGTTTTATATCGAGCCTTATAGCTCACGAGCTTGTTCATGAACAAATAGTTTTGCTTGGGCTCAGCTTGTTTACTAAACAAGCCTAAAACTAAGGCTCAAGCTTGGCTTATTTATAAATAAACAAACATGAACGAGCTTTTTATCGAGCCGAACTCGAGTTGTTTATGAACGGCTTGGTTCATTTACAACCCTACTTGCCTAGACGAGATGTACCCAGCAGATTTAGACTCAATTGTGGGCTCTATTGATTCTCTGATAAGATTTCATTCATGTCAATTTAAATCAATACATATTAGTATTGTTTTACTCTAAAACTTGATTGCTATTTTCTTTTGGGCAATTAAAGAGAGATTGAGTTTATATTAAAACTTGTTAGTCGTTCAAGAATTAGTGGTAACTTGACTGAATTGGGATAAGTCACTATCCAAGAGAATAAAACTAGAGAAAGGAAAAAGAAAAAGTCGAGACTTATTTCTTTTTGAAGTTCATCACTTGTGACGTTTAAGCTTCTTGACCTTGTGTTGTGTTTCAATTAGGAATTTAAGAATTTCGAATAGTTGGTTAATTTGTTGTGCTAAAAGGCCTTTTGTTGATAATTGTGTTTTCTTTTGATGCAAATCATGGATTCAGTTAATTGAGAGAATCAAGTTCCTGTAGTCATTCTGAGTCAATGCTTTAATACTAAACTAGTCACAAACTCATGTAATGTATTTATTGTATAAGAATATAATGTAAAATTTGTAGGTTAAATTGTGTATTTGTTATTTAAAAGTATTTTCTATTTTTATAAGTTTATGTAATGAATATGTGTGTGTGTGAAAAATGTAATTTTGTAAAAATATTTAAATTACATGATTATAATTTTTTTATATAAATATAAAAGATGTTATTAGAATGAATTTTTTAAATATACTATAATCAACTTACTAATTTAAACATATCGAAGAATATTAAAAAAAAAAAATGTACACTCGTTTTTCATGAAACATATCTAACATGTCACATTAAGTTTAAATTGTTATATAAGTTTAGAATTGTAGCATTTTTTCTTTCTTTTTCCAAATATAAGTATAATGCCTATATTATTGAAACTTAAATTTTAACGTAATATTTTGAATTTTATTTTATCATTTTTACTTTTTTAGGGCTTATATTTCTAATTTCTAATGTCAATTTTCTATGTATTTTTTAGCCCAAAATTAAAGAGTTTGGCCTAAATAAAACAAAATATCATACTTTTCAACCTAAAAATTAAGCAAAAAAAGTGAAAAAATATTTTTGAGCCCGAAATTGATAAGGCAGCCTAATAAAAAAAAAAAAAAAAAAAAGGCCCTATTAGGAAATTAGTCCAAAAAGACCAAAGTGGACCAAAATGGATCAAATCGACTGAATTCGACCATATTGGACCGAATGGATGGAAGTAGACCGAATTATACTGAATTGGACTGAATTAGCCAAATTGGTCCGAAATGCTACTAACTACAGTATGTTAGCATCACTAAAAAAAAATTTAAAATTTGTTTATTATGTTGTGGACAATTGAAATGGATTGAAGTAAACCAAAATGGACCAAAATCCTATTCTAATATGACTAAACAGGAGTGTAGTAAACTAGTAACAATAAATGTTATGCTTCAATTTTTAAATATTATATGGATGTAATGAATAATTTGCAATCTTGGGTTCTTAGGATTGTAACTTGACTGATTCGAGGTAGTCACATTCCAAGAAAAGAGAACGAGGGAAAGAAATATAAGGAAAGGAAAGAGGAAAATTGTGTGGCTTATTTCTTGTTGATGTTCATCACTTAAGTGTAACTGATTTGAATGAAAAAACCAACTTAGTAACTCACTAACAACTTTGAACTGTACTAACTCCCAAGCATCTTATTTAACAATATCTTGTCAAGCTAACCCACTCTTAATTGCATGTACAACAATTAGAAGTACAATTGACAATACACTCGGGGAATGCTTCTCAAGAGATCCTTCATAGAGCTCAACTAACCACGTAGGAGAGTACCACCACCACGTTGGGCGAAATGGTACTTTCACAAGCTTTAAAGGCTTGTGGGATTTAAGAACCCAAGTTTGAGTGGTCTTGTGTGGGAAGGGGTGGGGTTAGTATATTAAGTTCGTTAGATTAGGATTTCTAACTGAGCTAAAAAAAAAAAAAAAAAAAAACCATATAGGAGAGCATGTTTGGTTTAGCCCATCACTCTAACTTAGTTCTCATCACTCAATTTTTATGACTTAAATGTTGAAACTCATATCTCATTTCTCTTTAAAGTATTACTAATATTGTATTAGTACAAAATAACTCCATGTATTTACATATTAAGATGGTCATAATTTTAATTTACCCAATTTTTAAATACTCAATTTTGTGTTTAATTATTGAAAAAAAATATGGGATTAAAAAATTATTGGAAAAAGTTGGAAGAACACTATGAATATGATTTTTTGGTTGGTAGGCCATAATTTAAAATCTTGTCAAGAAGAGATAAAAGACTAATTGGATACATATCTCCAATTTAGTGGCACGAATTGCTCTATTATTAAGGAAATCGGAATTATTCTCAAAAAAAAAAAAAAAAGGAAATTAGGATTCAAATTTTCCTCCCACGTAATTATTGAGTATTGATAAAAATATAGTACAGTACATATCAATATGCTAAGACCTTGAATCAAGAGCTTTGGAAAGGTAGGACAAAAAAATTCAAAATATTTATCAACATAAGAGCATCCACAACAATGGAGCTATAATTATAGCTATTTGGTACCACAAAAAGCCACTTTATCTATTTTTCCTATACATTTTACAAAATTACCTACAGCAGTAGATCTATTTTAGCTTTTAACACAACAAAATAATATAATCTTCCCTCTAAAATATTCATCCTATATAGCATCATAATCTCCATCTTTTTCTCTCTCTTCCTCTTCGTCTCTCTCTTCTCTGATACAGAGCAAGCAAACCACCACACCACAGCAACAATCACATCATGACAATCACACCACGGCAACAATCACACCAACACACCACGGCAACCCACGGATCAACAACCCACCACCTCTGACCCACAGGCCACAATCCACCGATCCACATCCATGAAACCCACTAATCCACAGGCCACAATCCAATCAGACCACACTGACGGCATAAACCCAGCACAAACATAAACACAAGCACAAGCACAAACTCAACACACATACACAAATCAAGCATAAACTCGACGGCGATGGGGCTCGGGTAATAGATCGGCAATAGGGCTAGCACAAACTCGATAGTGATGGAGCTCGAGTAACATATCAGCGATGGGGCTTGGGGAGATGGGGTCTCGGCCCGCTAGAACCGCTCAACCCATGCCTACCAAAACCGCTTGACCTGTGGTCACCAGAACTGAAGGCCGATTGACTCGAGCACCATCGCGGCGCTAGAGGAAAAAAATGATAAGGAAAAAACAGAAAGGAGTAGAGAAGCTGGAAAGAAAGAGAGAAAGAAAAAAAAGAGAGGATAATTTAATGAGAGAGGAGAGAGAAATTTAATAAAATATTATTATTTTTTTTAGCTTCTTGCTACAGTATACATCCATAAATAAATATGTACTGTAGCAAGAAGCTAAAATTTTTTTTGGTGTTTTGGTGGAGCTCCATTGTTGCAAGCGCTCTTAAATAAATTTATTTCTCCAAGTAATTCCTCATAGTTTTTATATTTCATTTTTTTATTAAAAAAAAGAAAGAGAAAAATGTAAGTTTTTCCCAAGAATTTAAACTTGTACAGTCAGATTCTAGCTGTGAATATCGATGATGACGCGTTCATCATTCAAAATTTGAAGTGGGATTCGTGGGAACCCAACGTCTATGGTTCTTCAATTTAACTATATAACCCCAAACCCATCTCTCCCTCGCACACTCACGCACACACAGAAAAGCACAAAAAGAGACAGAAAGAAACGAAAATGTTGGTGGCGAAGCAATCATACGAGGAAAGCCGTGGCAACAGAGTGGAAGTGAATAAGAAGAGAATGGAAGCCCTCAATCTCCCTCTGCTTTCTCAAGCTCTCAAATCTTCCTCTTCTCCCAAACCCTCTTCTGTATCTCTCTCTCTGTTTTCTTATTTATTTATTTATTTATTATTATTATTATTACTAAAATCTGTCATTTTTATGTGTTTCTATTCCATAATCATTTACTCTTTTTGATGCCCACATTCACGTAGACGAAGCAGGCCAAACCCCGTGTGGTGCAGAAGCAATTGGTCGTAATCAAGAGGTCCACTCACTTTGCCAACAAGCGGGTGAATGAATCGTTTTGTTCATTTCCTCAAATACTAGTCCCTAATGAACCATTTTAGTCCTTTAAAATTTTAGTCCTTATTATAAAAAAAAAAGAAAAAGAAAATGTGATCGCTTTTAGTCCCAACAAAAATTTTTGAAGGACTAAAAATCGATCACTTTTAGTATTTTTTTAGACTAAAAGTGAGACTAAAACCGCTCATGTTCTAAAGTTTAGGACCAGCGATATATTTTGGCCTTTCATTTATATTAAGATTTTATGTTACAACATCATGCTTTTGCTGGTGCTGACAGGTCGCTGTGGACCGCGTGGCAATACCCAGAAGGTATATTTGATTCAAATGTTAATTGTTAGCAAATAGAATGATCTATTTCATATAATATTTTAGATGTATAGTTTTAATTTTTTTGTGGGGGTGTGTGTAGGATTTTTGGTAGGCAAAGGGAGTTGTCCAACCGGGTATATGCCTTGCCTGAAGCCCGAGCAGAAGCTCAAGAGAAAGCGGAAAAATTAGAATTGGGTCTAGAACCTGTTTATCCAACATTTACAAAGTCAATGCTGCGACCCCATGTCACTGGTGGATTCTGGCTGGTAAGAGAATTGGTTTTTCTGCTTAACTTATTTAACAACTTCTCAATGTACATTAGTGTGTTATCTAACTAAGATGTTGGAACTCAGGCTTTTCTTTTTCTCTGACATGTATTGATGAGTTTATTAGTATACAAACAACATTACTAGAAGTAGTAAAAAACAACATGTCAATACAAGAGGTAACAACGGGTATGAGATAAAATAGAATGGTGGAAAAGAATATGATGTGGCCAACCATGATTATAATGTTGAGGATTTATAGTTCTCCAAAATTTTGGAACTAAAGGCTTGGTTTTTGTTGTGTTTTAATTTACAGTGGCTTAGAAAGGATGAAGTTATATCATTTAGCCTGGAAGTATAGTCACATACCTGATCCATGAATAACTTAAAAATTGATTGCATTTGCTTTTCCAAAGCAAAATATAATTGTATAACTAGTTCTGATGGAATAGAAATCCACTTAATGGGGACTAGGGGGTGAAAGTTGACATGGGATTGCATTATAGTTGAATAATGTGGCAGATTACTCTCACTTGGTTTGGGGGCACCTGCATGTTTCAGTAAGGACTAGTCACTATCTATTCTGAGAACGTTGAGGACTTGAAACATATATATTTAAAATGATAAATATGTCATCCTTATACCTATAATGGATTGAAGCTGATTTACCTTTGGAGTAATTTGGAGTAACAGTCATAATGATTCTGGTTAAATTTGATAACAGGGTCTTCCAATCCAATTCTGCTTTCGGAACCTTCCAAAGCGTGATGCTGTTATGACTTTGATAGATGAGGATGGTGATGAGTATCCAACAATATACTTGGTTCATAAGATAGGACTGACTGGTGGATGGAAAGGGTTTGCTGTTGCTCATCATTTGGTAGTTGGGGATGCAGTAGTATTTCAATTAATCCGGCCAACAACGTTTAAGGTGATTGATCATTTATCAATGGAATTTAACTAAGCATCTTGTTCTTCTTGTTATTCCTCTCAATTATCAACTTATTGTTGTTGATGTTGTTGTGAAGTTTCATGTTTGAATTAGGCTGTGCCAACATTTGTTTATGGTCTTCCAAATACTCTTGATGGGCATGCAGCATGTGTGTGCGATTATAGATTGTTATTATGTATAATACCGTCACTTTCCTTTCAGCTACTATGCAAACTAATGTGCATCTGTAACCTATGCAAGTTATCCCTTGTCAATAACTTGTAGGGCTTTTCCTTTTTGCTACTCACTATCACTGAGGGAAATTTTTACATTTTATGGCTTCTTGTGTGTATATGTACTAAATGTACTTCTATTTTCTTTTTAGGTGTACATCGTCAGGGTGAAAGGTTCTGTAGAGGATAATTAGCTTTAAGTCTTACTTGCTTGGATGATGGAGCCAATTGAATTAATACAGGTAACTGTTTTTGAGATGACAGCTCTAGATATGGGATTTATTCATTGTTGGTCCTCTGAGTTTTAGTATAATCCATAACTATGTTAGAATTTTGTATACAGCTGCTTCCTCATCATTAGCTATTATACTTGCAATGAAATGATGATGACATCTATTTTGGATGTTGGCTAAATTGCAATTGCATAATGTTAGACGTAATGGTTCAGAGTTCAGACCTTGTGTCCAATGGGACCAAGAAAGGTCTATTCATTGTTTTTGATGATGCTGTAAATCACTGGATTTTAGTTGTCTTTGTACTTATTCATGAACCTGACATTTGGTTCCTTCCAAACTAACCAATTGCCATTTCCACCGGCATTTGTGTTTGGCAGCTATAACCTGTTTTTTAACTGTTGAACCACAGGACTTATCTTGACTCTCTTAGTATCAGATTAAAAGGAGGGAGTAACCTAAATTTTTTTTACATAAAAGTTTATAAGAAAGGCACTGTATGTACGAATAGGGCAATTATAAGGCCATCACGTAACTTCATATGACATGATCTCATATGATCCCCTGCGTGCAACATCAAATGTAGAAATGTGGTTGCTGATAAATGACACATATTTACTTGCATATGCATGCAATAGCAGTGTTCCCACACAAGGGCATGGGCATGATCCCACGCAGTATGCCATATCCACTTGTGTTCAATGTTTTTCAAAGAGACTATTCAAACTTTGTTCGCTCAACTGACATATATATCAGTTTGCAACCTTCCCCCACCAACTGTATTAAACTTTTTGATTGCAATTCATATTAGCACTACTCTCTCCACAAGTGATATACGTATATGTCTGGTCTAAAGAGGAAATAAAATTAAAAGACCTATTTTCTTGGAGAAATGCTATGTTCACAACAAATCTTAGGTGATAGTGATAAGTTGTAATTTGTTATTATGGGTGGGCAAAAAAGTAATTTAAGTTGTGGATTTAAATTAAAACCAATAACAACTTACCACTTATAATTTGTTGTGAAAGTGTTGTGAAAATTTTGTGGATCAACCACTTTTTATTTTCATGTGTGCCTCTAAAATGTGGTAGATAAGTATGACATTATTCCTAATTTTTAGTATCATTTTGAGCTTATACTCTTGAACCTTCCACTTGAATTTATTTATTCTTTTCAATTGAAATATTTCAAACTCTTGTTGTTGGTTGCAGGTAAAAGGGCCTTGACATGTTCTTTTTCCCATTTTGTCATGAGTTTTTTGTGGACCTCCATACTCATGTTGTCTATAGAAACACTACATGTAACTTCCACTAAAGCTGTTTAGTTTTAGCTCTAATCATGGTAGTTTTTCTAATGTTTATTCTTCGTTTAATATGGATTTGTAGGAGACAATGAGCTATGAGCTATCTAATGGTCAATTGATGAACTAGTCTTTTGTCTTATTCCTCATTCTTTAACTTTGTTTTAAAATTTCATTCTCTGCCGTGGAGACAGCTAATTGCATGCTGTTTGGAATGTTTGTTGGGAATAAATATGAAAGCAAAATGCTAAACACCTATTGATACAACATTAGTTACACCATTTCACACGATATGTCAATCACAACCTGTCAATTTAGTAGTTGTGAAATTTATATCATGTCGCAGAAACTTGCAATAGTCCAAAAATATCTCACTCCCTATCCCAAAAATAAAATAAAAATCAGGCTTAATCCCTAATTGAAATCTCAATCACTAAAAAAATAATTAAAAATTTGTTTATTATATTGGGGATGTGAAACTAACCAATTATGGAACTCTGTAAATTTTATAGTTAGTAATAATATCGATTAAATGCCCTTCTTATTATTAAAAATTTAAATTAAAACATTCATAACATGCATTATTTAAAAAATCATATTGTTTGATTAATATTAATTTTAAAAAAAGCTTAAACAAAATAATTAAATTAATTCATTTAGTTATTTACTAATAAATTTTACAATTGAAATGGACTGAAGTAAACCGTAATGGACCAAAATCCTATTCTAATGTGGCTTAATAGGAGAATAACAAACTAGAACGATAAATATTGTGTGGCTTATTTCTTGTTGATGTTCATGAGTTATGACTTGTGACAAGTATTAGTGTAATTGATTTGAATGAAACAACTAACTCAGTTAACTCACTTAGTTATTTACTAATAAATTTTACAATTGAAATGGACTGAAGTAAACCGTAATGGACCAAAATCCTATTCTAATGTGGCTTAATAGGAGAATAACAAACTAGAACGATAAATATTGTGTGGCTTATTTCTTGTTGATGTTCATGAGTTATGACTTGTGACAAGTATTAGTGTAATTGATTTGAATGAAACAACTAACTCAGTTAACTCACTAACAACTTCGAATGGTACTGACTCCCAATCATTTCATTTAACAATCTCATGTTTAGTCAAGCAAACTCACTCTTAATTGCATGCACAACAATTATAAGTACAACTGACAATACACTCAAGGGCACGCTTCTCAAGAGATCTTTCATAGAGCTTAGCTAACCACATAGGAGATAAAGTATTACTAATATAGTATTAGTACAAAATAACTCCATGTAATTTTACATATTAAGCCGGTCATAATTTTAATTTACCCAATTTTTAAATGCTCAATTATGTGTTTAATTATTGTAAGGACATAGTTAGACTTCCAAGCTCAAAGGATTCATGAACTTAGGCCCAAAGAGCGCAATACAATGAATTTGTAGATGGTGAGTTGAAAAACTAGGCTTTAATGAGTTAGGTAACTAGTAAAGTGAATCCAGATGACAAGAAAATGAAGATAGACAGGTTAAATCTAAAAAAAATCGTCTTTGGCTTAGTCCGAGGAGATCAGTTCTTATATACTTCTCTCAAGTTTAATTACAAATTCAATTCTTGATTGCTATAGTGTTTTTCTCTTAATTTCTCGATCGTCCTCCCCTTAGGGTCTTCTTTCTATTTTATATTATCCTCCTCCTTTGTCTCTACCCTCTACGTGTAAAGTAGATTGCTGGTATTGATCCTTTTTCCATCAGTACATTCTTGAAGTCTTTAGGGAGTAGCTGTATGGTTGAAAGTTACTGTTAAGTCTTTAGGGAGTAGCTGCAGAGTATTTAATGCAGATGGTAGCAGCTTTTCCTTTAGATATTTCATGGCCTCCCTCTGTTCTGTTCCTTCTTGATACTTATCCTCATCAATGGAATTGTCTGGAACGTTGCTCTTGATGTTAAACCGCACCTTCTGACCTCGGCTTTACTCAGCCAAGAAAGCATTTCTCCTTGGATCGCCTTCTTGGATGATCATGATCAGATTTCACCTCTTCACTTACCAACATGAAATTCTTAGGAAGGTGTTTACCTGCCCTCGGATAGGGCCCCTGGCCCAATGTATATATAAATATGTACTCTTAGGCCTATCACCCCTACAATTATTTTAAAAATTATTGGATTAAAAAAATTATTGGAAAAGTTAAAAGAACACCATAAATATGATTTTTTGGTTTGTAGGCCATAATTTAAAATATTGTCAAGAAGAGATAAGACAAATAGGATAAATATTTCTAATTTAGTGGCACAAATTATTCTATTTTATTAAGAGAATTACTAAATTATGATTTAAATTCCCCATCTGTCTAACTTTTAAGAATTGATAAAAATACCATTGCACATCCTTAGTGTGGAGGGTATGGATCGAAGTTCAAGTCTCAATGAGTGAGTTTCACAAACATATACTTTTTCTTTTGATAAATCACATATACACTTAAATTAATTTAGTGTAGAATTCTATCTTGTATAAAAAAAAAAGTATTGATATAAATATAGTATATATCAATATGGTAAGACCTTGAATCAAGAGCTTCCGAAAGGTAGGAGAAAAAGAAATATATTGATAAAAATATAGTATATATCAATATGGTAAGACCTTAAATCAAGAGCTTCCGAAAGGTAGGAGAAAAAAAGAAAATCCAAAATAGTTATCAACATAACAAATAAAATTCTCAATCATGCGTCTATTTATTTATTTATTTTTTCTCCGAGTAATTCCTTATAGTTTTTATATTTCATTTTTTTATTAAAAAATAAAGAAAGAAAAAGAAAAATGTAAGTTTGCTTCCGTATCGATGATGACGCGTTCATCATTCAAAATTTGAAGTGGGAACCCAACGGTCCTTAAGGCTAGGGTTCTTCAATTTAACTATTTAACCCCAAACACTCAACACATCTCTCTCTCTCTCTCTCTCTCTCACACTCAAACACACACAGAGAAGCACAAAAAGAGAGAGAAAGAAACGAAAATGGTGGTGGCGAAGCAATCATACGAGGATAGCCGTCGCAAGAGAGTGGAAGAGAATAAGAAAAGAATGGAAGCCCTCAATCTCCCTCTGCTTTCTCAAGCTCTCAAAACTTCTCCCAAACCCTCTCCTGTATCTCTCTCTCTCTCTCTCTCTCTCTCTCTGTTTTTTTTTTTTTTTCACTAAAATCTGCCATTTTTATGTGTTTCTATTTCATACTCATTTACTCTCTATGATGCCCACATTCACATAGACGAAACAGGCCAAACCCCGTGTGGTGCAGAAGCAATTGGTCGTGGTTAGGAGGTCCACTCGCTTTGCCAACAAGCCTGCACCTATTTACAAAGAAGTGAGTCTGTGAATCGTTTTGTTCATTTCCTCAAACACTAGTCCCTAATGAACCATTTTAGTCCCTAAAAGTGATCGCTTTAAACCTCAGGGACTAAAACCGCTCATGTTCTAAAGTTTAGGACCAACAGCATATTTTGGCCTTTCATTTATGTCAATATTTTATGTTACAACATTATGCTATTATTGCTGACAGGTTGCTGTGGACCGCGTGGCAATACCCAGAAGGTATTTTTGTTTCAAATGTTGATGTGTTAGCAAATAGAATGATCTATGTCATATAATTTTTTTATCGGGGATGTGTAGGATTTCAGGTAGGCAAAGGAATTTGTCAAACCTGGTACTTGCCTCGCCTGAAGCCATAGCCGAAGCTGATGAGAAAGCGGAAAAATTAGTATCGGGTCTACCATCTGGTTATCCAATATTGACAAGGTCAATGCAGCCATCCCATGTCGCTGGTGGATTTTGGCTGGTAAGAGAATTGGTTTTTCTGCTTAACTTATTTAACAACTTCCCAAGGTACATTAGTGTGTTATCTAACTAAGATGTTGGAACTCAGGCTTTTCTTTTTCTCTGATATGTATTAATGGGTTATTAGCATATAAATAACATTAGTAGAAGAAGTAAAAATAACATGTCTTACGTGTATGACTTCGGATAAAATAGAATGGTGGAAAAGAATATATTTGGCTACCATGATTATTCTGTTGAGGATTATAGTTCCCCAAAATTTTGGAACTAAAGGCTTGGTTGTTGTTCTGTATTAATTTACAGTGGCTTGGAAAGCACTAAGTTATGTGATTTAGCCTGTATAAGTAAAATACCCGATCCATGAATAACTTAAAATCTGATTGCATTTTCTTGTCCAAAGCAAAATTTAATTGTATAAATTGTTCTGCCAGAGTAGAAATCTACTAAATAGGGACTAGAGGGTGAAAGTTGACATATGGTTGCGTTAGATTTGAATAATGTGGCAGATTACCCTCACTTGGATTGGGGGCACCTGCATGTTTCAGTAATGAAGATGGACTAGTTACCATTTGTTCTGAGAACGTAGAAGACTTGGAACTATATATATAATGATGAATATGTCATCCTTGATCCATACTATACCTGTAATTTGGAGTAACAATCATAATGATTCTGGTAAAATTTGATAACAGGGTCTTCCAGTCGATTTCTGCAAGCTGAACCTTCCAAGTCGCGATGATGTTATGACTTTGATAGATGAGGATGGTGATGAGTATCCAACAATATATCTAGCCCGTAAAAGAGGACTGAGTGGTGGATGGAAAGGGTTCGCCGTTGCTCATCATTTGGTACATGGGGATGCAGTAGTATTTCAATTAATTGGGCGAACAAAATTTAAGGTGATTGATAACTTATCAAAGGCATTTAACTAAGCACCTTGTTCTTCTGGTTATTCCTCTCAATCTCAAATTTTTGTTGTTGTGAAGTTTCATGTTTGAATTAGGCTATGATAACATTTTTTTATGGTCTTCCAAATTCTCTTGATGGGCATGTTGCATGCGCATATATATGTGCATGTTCTTATTTATAATACTATCACTTTCCTTTTTCTTTTATACAAACTAATGTGTATCTGTAACCTATGTAAGTTATCCCTTTTCAATAAACTCGTAGGGCTTTTCCTTTCTGCTACTCGCTGTCATCGAGGGGAATTTTTACATTTTATGTCTTCTTATATGTATATGTATATGTACTAAATGTACTTCTATTTTCTTTCTAGGTGTACATCATCAGGGTGAATGGTTCTGAGGAGGGAAATAATGGAGTCAATTGAATTAATACAGGTAACCATTTTTGAAATGATAGCTCTAGATATGGGATTATACTCATTGTTGGCCCCCTGAGTTTTAGTATAATCCATAAATATGTTAGAATTTTGTATACATCTGTTTCCTCATCATTAGCTATAATACTTGCAATGAAATAATGACAACATCTATTTTGGATGTTGGCTAAATTGCAATTGCACAATGTTAGACCTTGTGGTTTGGAGTTCAGACCTTGTGTCCAATGGGACCAAGAGAGGTCTATTCATTTTTTTTTTAGGATGCTGTAAATCAATGGATTTTAGTTGTCTTTGTACTTATTCATGAGCCAGACATGTGATTCCTTCCAAACCAATTGCCATTTCCACTGGCATTTGAGTTTGGCAGCTTTAACCTGTTTTTTAACAACTAAACTACAGCACTTAGCTTGATTCTCTTAGTATCAGATCAAAAGGAGGAGTAACCTAAATTTTTTTACATAAAAGTTTATATGAAAGGCACTTTCCTTAATCCTTATAGTTCTCTGATATTCCTTTTGTTACGCATGGAAACATATATTAAAATATGCAAAAGTTTTTGTTTTCTTTTGTCTTGTCTTAAGTGAATGGAGGAAAAAGATTGTTATAGGCACTGTATGTATGGATTGGGAATTATAAAGCCATCATGTAACTTCATATGACATGATCTCATATGATTGCAACATCAGATGTAGAAATGTGGTTGCTGATGTATTACATATCTATTTGCATATGCATGCAATAGCAGTGTTCCCACACAAGGGCGTGGGCAGTATGCCATATGCACTAGTGTTCAATGTTCTTTAAGGAGTTATTCAAATTTTGTTGGCTCGACTGACATATATATCAATATGCAACCTTTTCCCACCAACTGTATTAAACTTTTTGATTGCAATCCATGTTAATACTCGCTCCACAAGTGATATAAATATACGTCTGGTCTAAAGAGGAAATAAAATTAAAAGGCCTATTTTCTTGTGCCTCTAAAATGTGGTAGATAAGTATGACATTATTCCTAATTTTTTAGTATCATTTTGAGCTCATACTCTGGAGCCTTCCACTCGTATTAATTTATTCTTTTCAATTGAAATATTTATCAAACTTCTGTTGTTGGTTGCAGGTAAAAGGGTCTTGGCAAGTTCTGTTATCCATTTTGTCATGAGTTTTTTGTGGACCTCCATACTCATGTTGTCTATAGAAACACTAGATGTAACTTGCTCCACTAAAGCTGTTTAATTTTAGCTCTAATCAAGGTAGTTTTTCTAATGTTTATTCTCCTGTTAAAATGGATTTGTAGGAGACAATGAGCTATCTAATGATCAATTGAAGAACTAGTCTTCTGTTCTATCCTCATTCTTTGAACTTTTTTCTAAAATTTCATTCTTTGTAGTGGCGATAGCTAATTGCATGCTGGAGGGAATAAATATGAAAGAAAAATGCTTAACACCTATTGGTACAACATTAGTTACACCATTTCACATGATACACCAATCATAACATGTCAATTTAGCAGTTGTGAAATTTACATTATGTTGCAGAAACTTGCAATAATCCAAAAATATCTCGCTCACTATCCCGAAAGTAAAATAAAAATCAGGCTTATCATTAACCCAGTTGCTCCAACGCGATTAGACCTTGTTGCACCATGGTGTAACACCTCATAACCATGTGCTTTCATAAGTCAAGTCAAAAACCTAAACACACGTCCAGGGAAAATACAAATCATAAATGAACTGACAAATCATTGCATTTTGTCAATTTTTTAGTTAGTAAATGATATTGTTTAAATTCTTTTCTTGTTATTAAAATTTTAAATGAAAACATTCATAACATTCATTATTTAAAAAATCTTATTGTTTGATTAATATTAATTAAAAAAAAAAGCTTAAATGACTTCATGTACTAATAGATTTGAACAAAATAATTAAATTAATTCATTTTACAATTGAAATGGACCAAAGTAAATTGAAAAGAACCAAAATCCTATTATAATGTGGCTTAATAGGGGCGTAGCAAACTAGTAATAATAAATATTTCGCTTCAGTTTTTAAATATTATTATATAGATGTAATGAATAATTTGCATTCTTGGGTTCTTATGGTGGTAACTTGACTAATTCGAGGTAGTAGAGAATGAGGGAAAGAAATATGAGGAAAGGAAAGAGGAAAATTGTGTGGCTTATTTCTTGTTGATGTTCATCACTTATGAGTTGTGACAAGTTTTAAGCGTAATTGATTTGAATTAGACATTGTGATTTCAGAGTTGGATCCCCCCAAAAGCGTAATTGATTTGAATGAAACATGGCGATTTTCATAGATGAATCTACCCAAAAGCCTCTCCAATCGGAAACCACGACTAAGGGTATGTTTGGTACATTGTAATAGGCATTGTAATGTAACAGTTATTCCTATGATTTAGCTATTTAGTAGTTTGGTTATGTATTTAGTATCGGGAATAATTGTTCCTTATGAATAGCTATTCTTTAAAATGAGAAATTAATTTAGTATTAATTTCTAATTAATATATTTCAAATAAACAAACTTTCAATATGAAAATAAAAAATCATAAAAAATTAACTACTTTCTCTTTCAAATTTTAAAAAATATTATTTTTTAGGTAATATAATTATATGAGTAAGATATCTCCTAAAATATATCTTAAGATTGATTTAAAATGCTTTCATTCCATTGTTTTCAGAGTTCTATTATTGTATTGTCACCAAATAAATGAATAGTGATAAGCATTATATTACAACGTCTTGTATTTCTTGTAACATTCTTAATTATTGTTATAGTCTATCAAATGTGCCCAAAACTTCTGAGTTTACTTTCCTTGGTCTTAATGAAAAAATGAGACACACTCCGATCTCCATCCTCGTCAGATGGAATCCCCCCTGGACAATTGGTTTGAATTGAATTCGGATGGGTCTTCTTTAGGGAACTTGGGTCGTGGTAGGAGGGGGAGGGGGGGGGGGGGGGGGGCATCATTAGAAATTCCAATGGGAATTGGGTTTGTGAATATGCTAGAGATGTTGGATTCACGACCACCATAGCGGCAGAATTGTGGGCGTTGAGGGATGGAATCAGTATGTGCATTAATATGAATCTTGCTGCTGTGGAGATAGAGCTAGATGCAAAACTTGTGGTTGAACTTTTGAAGAAGGATGCTAGAAGCCTCCATGGGAATGAAGTGATAGTAGCAGATTGTAAAGAATGTCTCAAAAAAATCCCAAGAGTTAGAATCTAACACTGTTTTAAGGAAGCCAATAAGTGTGTTGATGCACTTGCTAGGAGAGGTGCCCCCCTCCCCCAAGATTTTGTTGTTTTTATTCTCGCCCAACAGCAGGCTGTCTTTTACTTAGTCTAGGCTCTGCTGAGACCAAGGAGCGTGTTTGCTCTAATGTTTTTGTTTCTTTAGTTAATGAAATTCTCTTGTTTACCAAAAAGAAAAAACTGATTTGAATAAAACAACCAACTCACTAACTCACTAACTACTTCGAACAGTACTAACTTCCAACCATCTCATTTAACAATCTCTTGTCAAGCTAACTCACTCTTAATTGCATGTACAACAATTAGAAGTACAATTGACAATAAACTTCGGGGGCATCCTTCTCAAGAGATCCTTTATAGAGCTTAGCTAACCACATAGGAGATAAAGAATTACAAAATAAAACATTAAATAACTCCATGTACTTACATATTAAGATGGAAGTAATTTTAATTTATCTAATTTTTAAATACTTAGTTTTGTGTTTAATTATTTAAAAAGGTAGGGAATTAAAAAAAATTATTGGAAAAGTTGGATGCAAACCATAAATATGATTTTTTGGTTGGTAGGACATAATTTAAAATATTGTTAAGAAGAGATAAGAGTGGCACAAATTTAATACATATCTCTAATTTTTTATTTTTTTAGAAGATACATATCTTTAATTTAGTGGCCCACAAATTGCATATCTCTAAAGAATTACAAAATAAAACATTAAATAACTCCATGTACTTAAATATTAAGATGGACATAATTTTAATTTACCTAATTTTTAAATACTTAGTTTTGTGTTTAATTATTTAAAAAGGTATGGGATTAAAAAAAATTATTGGAAAAGTTGGAAGCAAACTAAAAATATGATTTTTTAGTTGGTAGGACATAATTTAAAATCTTATTAAGAAGAGATAAGAGTGGCACAAATTTAATACATATCTCTAATTTTTTTTTTTTGAGAAGATACATATCTCTAATTTGGTTCACAAATTGGCTCTTTAAAAAAAAAAATTGCTCGATTTTGTTAAGGGAATTAGGATTCAAATTTCCCTCCCATGTAGTTATCAACATACCACATAAAATTCTCCATCATGCGACCATTTCTATTTATTTCTTCAAGTAATTCCTTATATTTTTACCTTAAGAATTTAAACTAGTACAGTCAGATTCTAGCTGTGAATGCGGATGTGAGGTAGCTTGCTTCCATATCGGTTACGCGTTCATCATTCAAAATTTGAAGTGGGGTTCATGGGAACCAACCCAACGGTCCTTGAGGCTAGTGTTGTGTTCTTCAATCTAACTATTTAACCCAAAACCCATCTCTCTCTCTCTCTCTCACACACACAGAGAAAAGCACAAAAAGAGAGAGAAAGAAACGAAAATGGTGGTGGCGAAGAAATCATACGAGGATAGCCGTCGCAAGAGAGTGGAAGAGAATGGAAGCCCTCAATCTCCCTTGCTTTCTCAAGCTCTCAAAACTTTCTCTTCTCCCAAACCCTCTCCTGTATCTCTCTCTTTCTCTCTAATCTGAATTTTTACGTGTTTCTCTTCTATACTCATTAACACTTATTGATGCCCACATTCACATAGACGAAGCAGGCCAAACCCCGTGTGGTACAGAAACAAGTGGCCGAGGTCAGGAGGTCCACTCGCTTTGCCAACAAGCCTGCACCTATTTACAAAGAAGTGAGTCAGTGAATCACTTTGTTTATTTTCTCAAACACTAGTCCAATGAACCAGTTTAGTCCTTAAAGTGATCACTTTTAATCCCAAATTAAATTGTTTGAAGGACTAAAAATCGATCACTTTTAGTTTTTGTTTTTTGGGAGTAAAAGCGGTCACTTTAAACTTCAACTTTAGGATTAAAACTGTTCATGTTATGGGTTTCAGTTAGCTTAACTGGTAAAGTCTTATAACTGAATAAGAGATCTTGGGTTTAATCTTCGCTTATATCTAAAACTGATTGGTGTTTCATTCTGATGATAAAGAACTATTCTATCATCAAGAATAGGTCGAAACTCTAAAAAAAAAAAAAAAAAAAAAACTCTCATGCTCTAAAGTTTAGGACCAACAATATATCAAGATTTTATGTTACAAGTTACAACATTATGTTATTGCTGATAGGTTGCTGTGGACCGCGTGGCAATACTCAGAAGGTATATTTGATTTAATTGTTAATGTGTTAGCAAAAATAGAATGAACTATTTCACATAATAAGATGATTAGGTTTAGATTCTCAAAAAAAAAAAAAAAAAGATGATTAGGTTTAATTTTTGTGTGGGGGATGTATAGGATTTTTGGTAGGAAAAGGAATTTGTCGAACCTGGTACTTGCCTCGTCTGAAGCTGTTGCAGAAGCTGAAGAGAAAGCGGGAAAATTAGTATGGGGTCTACCACCTGGCTGTCCATTATTTACCAAGTCATGCAGCCATCTCATGTCGCTGGTGGATTTTGGCTGGTAAGAGAATTGGTTTTTCTGCTTAACTTATTTTACAACTTCTCGAAGTACATTAGCGTGTTATCTAACTAAGATATTGGAACTCAGGCTTTTCTTTTTCTCTAATATGTATTGATTTGTTATTAGTATATAAATAACATTAGTAGAAGTAGTAAAAATAATAGGGTCATAATGATTTTATACAGTATATATAATGGTAAATATGTCATCCTTGATCCATACTATACCTGTAATTTGGAGTAATATTCATAATGATTCTGGTAAAATTTGATAACAGGGTCTTCCATTAATTTCTCCGGGCGGAACCTTCCAAGTCATGATGCTGTAATGACTTTGATAGATGAGGATGGTGATGAGTATCCAACAAAATATCTAGCCAAAAAAAGTGAACTGAGTGGTGGATGGAAAGGGTTCGCCGTTGCTCATCATTTGGCATATGGGGATGCATTAGTATTTCAATTAATCGGGCGAACAACATTTAAGGTGATTGATCATTTATCAGTGGCATTTAACTAAGCACCTTGATTTTCTTGTTATTCCTCTCAATCATCAAATTATTTTGTTGTTGTTGTTGTGAAGTTTCATGTTTGAATTAGGCTGTGCTAACATTTGTTTATGGGCTTCAAATTTTCTTGATGGGCATGGTGCATGCACATATGTGTGTGTGTGCACGAGTGCGTACTATCTTAGATTGTTATGTATAACACCATCACTTTTTCTTTTATACAAACTAATGTCTTAAGTTATCCCTTGTCAATAAACTCGTAGGGCTTTTCCTTTCTGCTACTCCTTGTCATCGAGGGGAATTTTTACATTTTATGTCTTCTCATGTGCGTATGTACTAAATGTACTATTTTCTTTTTAGGTGTACTTCATCAGGGTGAATGGTTCTGAAGAGGGTAATAAACTTTGAGTCTTCCTTTCTTGGATGATGGAGCCAATTGAATTAGTACAGTTATGGGATTGCATCCATTGTTGGTCCTCTGAGTTTTAGTATAATCCATAAATATGTTAGAATTTTGTATACATGTATACAAAATTCTAACATATTTAGCTATACACTTGCAATCTATATTATTACTAAAAGTTAAAGCGTAACATTTAATGTTGTTGTTCTCACGTTGCACCACATCAGCCACCACATCATTTAGAAAAAAATAATAATAATTTGTCTTACAATTTTAAAATAATTTTTACAATTTTCAGCCCTATAAATGCAGCCCACTATTTATTTATTTACTCCCATTATCACCATATAATAAATCTGTATAATTAATTCAGCCCATCTCTTATCTATATATATAATAATAGGTAAACTAGAGAGAAAATCCAATTAAATTTTCAATTGGAATTCAATTAGTGTTTAATTTTACGCCATGTGTCTCATCTAATCTAAATTTTAGAATTTTGTGCCAAGTGAGTTAATTTAAGTAAAAATTGAATTCCAATTAGATTCTAATTTTGTGCAACGTGTCCCATCTAATTTAAATTTTTAATTTTTTGTGCCAAATTAGTTAATTTAATGTAGAAAACGAGGAGTCCAATATAATAAACCATAAAAAACATAATCATATGTATAGTATGTAATTGTGATTGTTTTCAAATATACCCGTGCATATGCATGAGGTTACACACTAGTTTATTTAGTTCCACTATCAAGTTCACCCCAAAACCTTTTCAATTAAGCTTTAGGGTTTTGTGTGAGCAGCTTAAAGGAAAAAAAAAAAAAAAAACCAACAACGTTGAAGCCTTTCAAGCTTTAGGGTTTTTTTTTTTTTTTTTTTCAATTTTCTTATAATTGTTTTTAACATTTATTTTTTTTAATATTTACACTTCTCCAACCTTTCTCTGTCCCTTACCATTTCATCTCCCGACTACTTCAATCTTTTTTTCTCCTTTACTTTTTCATTTCCCTACTACCCTCTACATTAATATCATTTTTCCTCTTGCTTTCATCTGTCTTTATTTTTGTTTCTTCTTATTCATACCCTCTTACTATAAATTTGTCACTATCTCTTCTATTCTATGCATAGTTTTCCTTCACAAAAAAATGATTCTCTCTCTCTCTCTCTCTCTCTCTCTATATATATATATATATATATATTGGTGGATTTTTTTATTTTTCTTGCATCTCTACTTTAGGTTGATAATTTTTTATATTTTTTAAAACTCTATTTTGGGTTAATGCAATTTAGTTTTGTTTTTTTTAATTGTTGTTGTTGTTGTTTTTTTTTTTTTTTTTTACTCTTTGATTGTTAAATATCATCCTATTGTGTTCTAAAGAATTAAATATAGAATATGAAAATATAATATTATTTTATTACATAGCATGATTTGGATAACTTGGTATTTATTCTGTTACATATCATGATTTTTTATAGTGCTCAATTTAGACGTTAAACAATGAGACTTTACTAATTTTTGTTTATTTTCTAATCCTTTGTGGTGGATAAGGTACTCTTAATAGTTATATTAAAAATACTCTATAATGCCTTTCATTTAAAGAAAAGTAAAGGTTAGCTAAACGAAAATAATCGGATAGGTGACAAATTTTAATTTTATTTTAATTATTATTATTTTATAACAATGCATCTATAAAAATTTAATTATTAGATTTTGCTAATAATTGTTTATTTGATAATAGGGTGGCCGAAATTACAATTTATAGAATGAAAATAACCTTAATAGATTATCAAAAACAAAAATTTATCATAATATTAATTTAATTAATTATTGTTAAGTTTTATTAATTTTTTTTAGTTTACGTTTTTTTGGTATTTTGGATTGTTCTTATATTACATTTATGATTGTTCCTATAATAAATAAAAATATAATTACGAAATACATTACTCATTATTAGATTAGTTTAAATTGTAAAAAAAAAAATTTAATAAAACTAATATAAAAATAATTATCCCGCGTAACACGCAGGTTCGCGGTTGGTGAAATATTAATGACAAAATTTATTTTGGATGTTGGCTAAATTGCAATTGCACAATGTTAGACTAACTGGTTTGGAGTTTAGACCTCGTGTTGCCAATGGGACCAAGAAAGGTCTATTTGTTGTTTTTGATGATGCTGTAAATCACTGGATTTTAGTTGTCTTTGTACGTATTCATGAACCAGACAATGATTCCTTCCAAACTAATTAATTTCCATTTCCACTGGCATTTGTGTTTGGCAGCTATAACCTGTTTTTTAACCATTAAACCATAGGACTTATCTTAACTCTCTTAGTATCAGATCAAAAGGAGGGAGTAACCTAAATTTTTTACATAAAAGTTTATATGAAAGGCACTTTACTTATCATTATTGTTCTCTGATATTCCTTTTTATTACTTATGGAAACATATATTAAAACCTATACAGAAGTTTTGGTTTTCTTTTGTCATGTCTTAAGTGGAAGGAGGAAAAAGATTGTTACAGGCACTGTATGTAAGGTTAAGGAATTATAAAGCCATCATATAGAAATGTGGTTGCTGAAATATGACAGATATATATTTGCATATGCATGCAAAAGCAGTGTTCCCACACAAGGGCATGGGCAGTATGCCATATCCATTTGTGTTCAATGTTCTTTAAGGAGACTATTCAAACTTTGTTGGCTCAACTGACATATATATCAGTATGCAACCTTCCCCCACCAACTATTAAACTTTTTGATTGCAATTCATATTAGTACTCTCTCCACAAGTGATATAAATATATATCTGGTCTAAGGAGGAAATAAAATTAATAGGCCTATCTTCTTGTATGCCTCTAAAATGTGGTAGATAAGTATGACATTATTTCTAATTTTTTAGTATCGTTTTGAGCTTATACTCTGGAACCTTCCGCTTGTATTTATTTATTCTGTTCAATTGAAATATATCAAACTTCTGTTGTTGGTTGCAGGTAAAAGGGTCTTGACCTGTTTAGCTTTCCATTTTGTCATGAGTTTTTGTGGACCTCCATACTCATGTTGTCTATAGAAAATGTAACTTGGTCCACTAAAGCTGTTTAGTTTTAGCTCTAATCAAGGTAGTTTTTCTAAAGTTTTTTCTCCTGTTAATATGGATTTGTAGGAGACAATGAGCGATCTAATGGCCAATTGATGAACTAGTCTTTTGTTATATTCCTCATTCTTTATAACTTTGTTTTAAAATTTCATTCTTTGTAGTGGAGACAGCTAATTGCGTACTGTTTGGAATGTTTGGTGGGAATAAATATGAAAGCAAAAAAAATGCTAAACACCTATTGTTACAACATTAACTACACCATTTCACACGATACACCAATCACATCACGTCAATTTAGCAGTTGTGAAATTTACATCATGTTGTGGAAACTTCAATAATCCAAAAATATCTCACTCCCAATCCCAAAAATAAAATAAAAATCAAGCTCAACCTTAACCCCTTATTGAAACGTTGACCCAGTTGCCCAAACGCGGCTAGACCTTATTGCATGGTGCAAAA
The DNA here is from genome assembly GCA_033629205.1 of Lithocarpus polystachyus. Taxonomy (NCBI): domain Eukaryota; kingdom Viridiplantae; phylum Streptophyta; class Magnoliopsida; order Fagales; family Fagaceae; genus Lithocarpus; species Lithocarpus polystachyus. The sequence goes on along the minus strand of CM066163.1, from coordinate 5,497,543 downwards.
CCTCATAACCATGTGCTTTCAGAAGTAGAGTCAGAAACCTAAACACAAGTCCAGGGCAGATACAAATCATAAATGAGTTGACGAGGTCTCTAGGCAATTTTTTTTTCTTTTCCCTTGAATAGAAGTCACACAAAAATATTCAACCTTTTAGCAAATGGCTTAGCAATGCCAATGAAACAACAACAAGACTGTTCAATTGTGAGCTGTAATTGGGACTTCTTTTTTTTTTTTTTTTTTTTGGTTAAAGCTGTAATTGAGACTTTGATAGAGCAAAATGGTAGACAACAAAACAGTGGGGGCAGCTGTTTGATGGGGCACAAATTGATAGCAACATTTCATTGAAAAAAGCTGGAAACAAAGCTCTCCAAGGCAAAATATTGGAACATGCTTTTGTCTTTATACCAATGACATTGCCTAGAAACTATTTAGTATTTACTACTATTATCCCCCCAACATTTTATCCTGAAACCCTCTTTCTTATTCAGCTTTTGTGGGTCCTAATAATGTAAATGTGGTCTAGTTTCATTGGCTGAGCCATTGGGCTATAAAAGCTGATGATTCTTCAAGTGATAAGCCACAAATAATAATAATAATAATAATAAAAATTTCAACTTTCTTTCACGCGGTGTTTGTCCAATAACAAACATTTAATAGATTTTAAAGCCCAACGCGTTGCTTAAGCTTCGTGACAACACGTCTTAATCTAAAACAAATCTATTAATCTAATCTAATTTGACCCCCTTTTAAGTTTTAAGAGAAAGAACTTTTTTTTTTTTTGTTTTTTGTTTACAGCACATTTGTTCCCTTATATGATGAACTTTTATAATTATTTAAGGCACAATTCTGGTGCAAGTGAGATTGTTAGAAATTTTAATTTGTTCACAGATAATTGGCGCCGGTAATTTCGGGACCCCCCAAGTGGAGGCCAAAGGGGTGGTTGAAAAGTGTGGAGAATAAGGGTGTCCACTGTCCAGTTAGTACCAGGCGCCAAAGTTCTACAGGCTCACAAAAACAACTACGTGACACTCACAATTGGCATTAAATACCAAATAGATTAGAAACAAGTTTTTTAGCTGGTTATTACCGTATGTTTGGATTGTACTGAAACCAGCATAAGTGCGTCTGTATTTTTTTTTTTGGGTGTGGATTCGGTGCACGTGCACTGTTTACAAGATCTGCAAATACGGACTTTAGCAAATTTTTTTTTTTAAACTTGGTTCCACAGCACTACTTACACATTTAAAAATTATTTAGTTATAGTATTTTAGTTTTCAATTTTCAGTAATAAACGGTATTCAAATAGAAGTACCAATCAATCAAAGAAAAAAAAATAAGGGTAAATTTCATTCACATCTTTTGAGGTTTGGACTAATTCCAACTAAGTACAAGACTTTTCAAACTGACCAATTTGGTTCTTAAAACTAATTTAGTCCCTAAAACTATTAAGAAAAAAAAAAAAAAACTAACTATTGGAGGGTTAAGTTGGCTTTAAGAACCAGATTAACTAATTTTGAAAAGTTTTGGATTTGGTTGATATTAGCTCAAACTTTAGTGTATATTAATGGAATTTATCCAAATAATAATAATAATAACCGGCTAAAATGTTTTAATTTCCTTTTTAATGTTTAGGGAAATTAATGCTTTAAACCTTGTACCTTAGGGATAGTTTAAAATTAAATTCTAAAATTTCATTGGATTAAATCAAACTTGAACTTTAATTTTGTCACTTGAAATTCCTGATCAAGCCCCAATTTAAACCCAAAATGTCTAGGGTATAAATTGGTATGATTTTAAAAGTTTATGGTTTGATTTGAGGATTTTGTTAATGGATGCCTTAGGTTATTTGTTAATAAACCATTTTAATAAAGTTTTAATAGTGCTTTCATGTGGATATAAAAAGCAGTAAAAAAAAGTCAACTATTTTTTTTCATTTTCCTATAAAAAGTTTCTAAAAATATATTCTAAACCAATAACTTTTCATATGATTTAAAACCATTGATTTAATTTGTAACAAATTAACAATATTAAATTTTAGTTTTTTATTTTGAAAATATAAGATTGATTTGAAAACTCCCCTTAAATATAAAACTTAATTTACCATAATTTTATTGTGAATACAAACAACTCTAATTATAGAGTTGCTTGGTTTCTTTAAGAGGAACCAAGAATCTCAATCCCCTACTTTTCTAAAAATAATTTTAAAAAAATCTCAATCTCCCACTTGTGGTAATAATTATCAATTTTTTTTTATCTATTTAGAAATTTGTGGATTAAATTTTATCTATTCATTACCTTTTAAACAAACATCAATTATCACTTTTTAGCACTAAAATTTGTGGATTAAAGATGAACTTAGTATAAGAATTTGTATTTTAAAAATTGACTCAGTCAATTTGACCTTCCAGATTCCTTTATTGTTGTTTCCGCGTTTTTGATAAAAAAAAAAAAAAAAAAAACCCGCGTTGCTCATAATAACCGGCGCCAGCCCATAATAAAAAATATAAAATATTATAGGGTCCTGGGTCCCACGGTTATTGGTGAGCCCAGATCGCAAGTCAATCCCAAATCAAACGGTTGAGAAAGCGCCGCAAGCCGATCTTGATGTCGTTGAGACCCGCCAATACCCACCGTACACGTTGGCTCCAACCAAAAACGGCTCGCTCTCTGCCATGTCAGCACCAATTAAATTTAATTAAAAAAAAAAAAACCAAAACTAAGAAACAAAAACAGAGAGATGAAGAAAAAGAACAGCTTAGTGTTATTTCGTTTGAGGTTGTTTGGTTTTTGGTTTTCTCGTTTAGGAACTTGGTTTTTTTTTTTTTGAGAGAAAGAATTATGGAATTTTGGGAACTCGACTTCGACGGGATCCACAATTCTCGATCATTACCACATTCCCGTTTCTCAAACGCATCTCGTCTTCTTCGCCGCGCGTAGCCTCCAATCGCCTCTTCCATTTTCTTCCTCTTTCTCGTAATTCTCATTTGTCCTTAATCTATGTTTTTTTTTTTTTTTTTAAGATTTATTGTTTGTTTTCCACGTACATTTGCTGTGTTTTTTTCTGTAATTGTTTTCTCGTTTTGGAAAAAAAAAAAATTAAAGAATTTTCTGATCACAAATATTGCTGTTGTTGTAGAAGATCTTGATACAGCTATAAGAATCAATGATTTAGGGATCGGGGAAAAATGTTGAGATTTTGATTGGTTTTTTTTTGGTTTCAGGGAGGATTAGAGAGGTGGTGGTGAATTTTATATACTTTGTTTAAGAAAGGAAAAAAAAAAAAAAAAATCAACGTTTTTGGTGTATTTGGGGGGTGGTGGATTTTGAAGGAGAAGAACAATGGCAACAAGGAGTGAGCATCAGACGGTGCCGCTTTCGGTTCTGCTGAAGCGTGAACTGGCGAATGAGAGGATTGAGTGTCCGGAACTTGTGCATGGTCAGGCTTACCAGAGCAAGAAAGGGGAGGACTATACATTAATAAAGACAGAACGACAAAGGGTGCTTGGAGATGGAGTGTCTACATACTCGGTTTTCGGGGTATGGTTTTTTTATTTATTTTGGTTACTTTGTTTGATTCGTTCATTTATTAGATATCGGTGTTTGGATGTTTACATTGTGGTGGATTGCATTTGCATCTAGTTTTGTTTTGATATGTTGATTGAGTTTTGCCTTTGTTATCTTTGTTATATGGTTTCAATCCTTACAATCCCATTTTCAAAAAGCTGGAAAATGAGTTGTACCGAACGGGTATGGGTGTGGTTGACTGCGTTTGAGATGTGGTTATGTTGTGTAGAATGTCAAGGCTTGATCTTTTTATCAATTTGAATGGATTTATGGTTGATACACTGGCAAGAGTAGTAACTAATTAAGACTTGTGAAAGCAAAGTACTTGGGGGGGGGGGGGGGGTGGGGTACTTATGCGAAGAGTTGAAAATGGTTGCTCAGCAACAGTGAAAACTATGTTTTTTCTGGAGTGTTTGAGTTTTATCCTGTTGTTTGTCTAGTTTTGGTGCATTCTTAGTCACTTAGTGGTGATTTTTATTTTTTGCATGTCTATTTAGATCTGTTTGAATACAAGTTGATATCTGAGACGAATCAGATTATGTCAGTGTTCAACGATAGTGAGTGCTTTGTGTGAAAGCTAAGGTGGGTCTTCTCGAGTAGGCTCTTAGCCGTTCATGGATAATTTCCTGTACTTGGGATTTTTTTTTGGGCAAAAGATTGACTTGGTCTTCACAATGATAGGCATTTCAAGGATTTCATTATTGGGTATTTCAAAGTAGTCGTCAGTTAGCTTTATATGATTTATTCATGGTTCATCTGTATTTTGGTGATTCATTGTCATCTGGCTTATTCTGGGATTATTTGTGTCTTTCACTACTAACAGATTTATTTAAAAGTTTGAACACCCCTTATGAGAAAAAAAAAAGTGAAAATTAGTTTTTTTTTTTTATAAGAATATTGAAAATTAGTTAAGCAGGTGGCTGCATTCCATCTACATAAATGATAAAATCATATCTACTTATCAAATAAAAAATGGTAAAATCATATCCTTCATAGTTTCTATTTATCTTTGTAGCTTGCTCTTACTAAAACCTGTTTTGCAGCTATTTGATGGACACAATGGATCTGCTGCTGCTATATACTCTAAGGAGAATCTCCTCAGTAATGTGTTAAGTGCCATTCCTTCAGATCTTAACAGAGATGAATGGGTAGCAGCACTTCCAAGGGCTTTGGTTGCTGGATTCGTTAAAACGGATAAAGACTTTCAAGAGAAGGGTATGAGTTACATTCTATAAAATGCAAATTATTTTGTTGTATGTGTGCATATTATGCACATTTTTATAAAGATATATTAAAAGGTTATGTGAGATCAACCTGGATATAATAAAGTTGGCTTCCAATTTTTTTACTCAACTTATGTACACTATAAATCAACACCTTTGTCATTCTTGGCACGTTCACAAATTCAAGTTTTGCCAGATACATTTTTTTGGATTTTTTTAAGTAGCATACAATTATAATGTACATCCTCCTATTAAAAGCTCTGGAGTTCTGTGTTTCTACTTGTGTGTTTTTTACTGGCTTAGGTTTTGTTGGCTTTTAGCTTTTTCATATCATTTGCCTGAAAAATTGATGTATTTTGGTTTTTGGATTGTGATGCATTTTGGTTTTGTTTTGCCTTCTATTTCTCAGCATGTATGATATCAATAACAATGTTTAAAAAAAAAAAAAAAAACATTTTTGTGTGTTGGGCATTTTTTTATGTAGTTCTAAGTCTCTTAACTATAATATCTGTGTTTTGTTTATTTTGGACTAATATTTGCATCCATGATATTTATGTATTTCTTTTGTGCCTCAGCACAAACATCAGGAACAACTGTCACCTTTGTGATTATAGAAGGATGGGTTGTAACCGTTGCATCTGTTGGTGATTCCCGTTGCATTCTTGAACCTGCTGAGGGTGGTGTTTATTACTTGTCAGCAGATCACAGACTTGAATGCAATGAAGAAGAGTAAGTTACTAATATACCGCATTTGGTGACTCACTTAACAACCACCCCATTTAGGCCTAACTCTTCTGTGTCTTATTAGGAGGGACCGTATCACTGCAAGTGGAGGTGAGGTGGGTCGGCTTAATACTGGTGGTGGTGCAGAGGTATCTTCACTTTTTCATTAATTCTTTATGCAATTCAGTAGTAATATACTTGTATTAATATGAAGCTGGCTAAGTAATGCTACCATGTTTTCATTGTCCTTGATTTCAATTCCAGACTTTAAAGTTTAAATATAAACCTAGTCAAGTTAAAGTCATTGGTGAAAACATGGGCAATAGAACCCAAAGGATCATATCATTGTTGGTTTAAATTTATTTAAGTTGTAGGACCACGTGTGTAGATATTTAAGCAAATAAGATTGTAGAATCTTCGACTGGCTTCTGAATGGATGATGCTGTTTAGATGAAATCCATGATGTCAATCTGCCCATATATTATGATAGATCGATTATGTTCCTGTTAAATTCTTTAGAATCTATGAACATTCACATTTGAAGAATTCTATATATGATTTAACTTCATAGAATAAGGCTGGTTGTCTAACTAATCTAATGCATTTTTTGTAGATTGGTCCTTTGAGGTGTTGGCCTGGTGGTTTGTGTCTTTCACGATCAATTGGTGATATGGATGTTGGCGAGTTCATTGTTCCTGTTCCTTATGTAAAGCAAGTGAAGGTTTGTGTTCTTATCCTCTCCATCCCTCTCCCTCTTTTTTCTTTGTATGTATGTTTATGTTTTAATTTTGCTACATTGTTCATCACAATTTTACATTCCCATTTCCACTTCCATTTATCAGTTACAAGATGCTTACTTCCATTGTAGGTTTAACTAATATGTTTTCTCTTTACTTTTGGTAGCTTTCAATCATATTATTCAACTTCAAGGATAATTTTAATTATTGTGTTATGTTATGAAGTAGCCTCTATTTAATAAAATTATTCTTTCTTATAGAAATAAAAATTATTATGTTATTTGAAAATTTTATTGTGCATCACTTGTAACTCCCAAGTATCGTGAAATTGATGCCTAGAAGAATCAGATAAAAAACATTCAAATGTAGTGGTTCTCCTCTTTTATTTTTATTTCGTTGCAACTTGTGAGCAACCTTTTTATGTGAACTCCTTATTGCAACATACAGCTCCTGTTTATTTTATTTCATTTTTGATAAATGATATACAGCTCCAGATTTTAATCGTTGGGACTCGGGACTATTTACCAAAAGGGGGGGGGGGGGGGGTTTGGGCAGGACAAATGAAAGAGACATAAAATAAAATGAACTAGGTTTTGTTGGACTACTGGCTAAATAATGCACCTATACTTTTCTGGAGGTGCTTAGAGCAGAATGGTTTTGGTTTGATTTTGCTGACCACTAACATTTTTAATTGTTGGAGTTATTTGCTTTCCATTTACTAAGATGATTCTTGTTCATTCCATAAACATGTGCAGTCTCATCTCCTACTGAGACTACTCGACCAATCTCATTGCTAATTCTACTTTCTAACATGGTTGTTAGTTCTTCAGCTCAAGGAGAGAACTCCATGATTGATTCCCTTGCCTGCATGTGTTACGTCAGTAACACTTTGAAATCACTTTTTCCCCCCAAAAAAAATCCAGTAATACTTTGAAATCTGGTTCACTCAGAAATCTGCTTTTCCATATGCTTATAGAGAGGTTCATGACTAATTCATTGCTATAATTCATGTTGCTATTTTTGTTTTCCCTTTTGGTTGCAGATCAACTGGTACTTTACTTTTTGTAATACTGCATTTGAATAGAGCTTTATAGAATGGGCTGAAGTTATTAGATTTATATTTTCGAGTGCCAATTAAATTTTCTCAGTTTGAGCAAACACAAAAATTCTGATGGAGAGAAAATCTCTTGTAGTTTGCCACAACAAGAGAAAGAATAGATAACAGTTTGTATCTAGTGCACAAAGCTCCGACTTTTGCAAGATCTAGTATAGGTAATAATAGTCAGCCTTACCCCCAATTGTTTTGGAGAGGATGATTCCTGTACTCAAAAATCTGCAACCTATTGCTTTTGCTGGAAGGTATTTGCCATCGCACCAAGACCCGACCTTACCACAATTCTGTACTACCCTAGTTAACTGAATTTAGTATTTTTTTTTTTTTGATAGGTAACGAAAAATTTTATTAATAAAGAAGCCAACCTGAGTACATTGGGGATGTACTACGGGGGCAAAAATGAAGAACCAAAATTACAATGATCAAATAAAACAAGAATGGAAAAACAAGTAAAATGTGACAAAGCCACACTCCAAACAAGGTGAGTATCGTAGAAGAAAAACTTAATCTCTAGCAAGGACCATTCACATTTCTCAAAACATCTAGCATTCCTCTCACTCCAAATACACCACATCAAACAATATGTGGCATGAGTCTCCAAAAGCCTATATTGTGATGACGCCCAAACTTACCTTGCCAAGACTCAAACAACTCAATTACCTTATGTGGCATAACCCAGTGAATTCCAAACAAACAAAACACCAAAAACCACAACTCAAATGCTGCGAGGCAATGAAGAAGAAGATGATCCACCGACTCTCTACACCTCTTACACATATAATATCAATCAAGAAAAATAATACACCTTTTGCAAAGGTTATCTATTGTAAGAATCTTACCTAAGGAAGCAGACCATGGGAAAAAGGCTACTCTTGGAGGAACCTTCGATTGCCACACCATTCTCCAAGGAAAAGAAGCAATTGGATTTAGTATTACTCAATCTGAAACATCACACTTCTGAATTTCTGTTCCAGTACCATAATTTTTGCTATTTGGAAATTTCCTTCCCTGCATTCCCTCATTTCTTTTTCTTGAAAGGCAATAGAATATTTAAAATCTTGTTTAAATAAGGAAATTTTAGGGTAGAATGAGAATATCAAAATCTTAAATTAAGGTTACCGTATAACATTCAAATTCCTAATGAAGGTCCATAGATAAATTGTATGTTATCTAAACCACATTTTACCATGTTTCAAGTTAAGTGGTATTATGTTACACGTATTGCCTGGAAACTTAGGAAGAAACTGTTTCCCTGTGGTTTTTATTCCCAGGGGGGTTGTTATTGGCTGATGTTTAAGGCATATGTTTGGACCTTTGAATCCGTGGATTTCATTTTGATGTGTTTCATGGGTTTGTGTGTGCATGCTTCCTTCTTTGAAAGGATTCCTTTTGGTTGTTACAGTATGAACCCAGTTCTATTCTGTTAGAAAATTCTCAAGATGCTCATTTTGAACAAACCTTTTTTTATTTTTTTATTCTTAATATCTATAAATCATATTTCTACAGCTTTCTTCAGCCGGTGGTAGGCTTATTATTTCAAGCGATGGTGTTTGGGATGCTTTATCTGCAGAAACAGCTCTTGATTGTTGTCGCGGGATGCCTGCTGATGCTGCAGCTGCACAAATTGTTAAAGTATGCTACAACTAAAATGGAACCCTTTTTTTCAAAGAATGGTGTTCAATTTTATTCCTTATTAATTACAATATCTACAGCCCTGACTCCAATGTGCTATTTAGATTCCATTCCTCCCGATCTATTGTTGCTTGTCTTACTCTTATCTGTTCCATTGTCAGGAAGCATTACAAGCTAAAGGACTACGAGATGATACAACCTGCATTGTAATTGATATATTACCACCAGAGAAGCCAACTGCTCCTTTGCCACCTCCAAAGAAGCAAGGAATAGGCGTGTTTAAGTCCATGTTTCGTAGAAAGTCCTCAGAATCATCTTCTCAAGTTGATAAAGAATTCATTGAGCCAGATATTGTGGAGGAAATGTATGAGGAAGGATCTGCTATGCTTTCTGAAAGGTTTGTGCTATGAAAATTGTATTTTTTAATCTGAAAATTCTTTGATCTCTAAGTAAGGCGTGATGGGACTAATGCATTCTTTTCATTTTGGCTTTTGTCTTACTGTATAATATGGTGGCATGGCTACCTATGTGTGCGCAATCAACGTAGCTTAATACCATTTTGACATGGGAATTGTTTTTGTGGAATGCAGGTTAGATACGAAGTACCCACTTTGCAACATGTTTAAGTTGTTCATGTGTGCAGTCTGTCAAGTGGAGATGAAACCTGGAGAGGGTATTTCAATACATTCTGGCTCATTAAACCCAGGAAAATTGCGTCCATGGGATGGCCCCTTCCTTTGCTCAAGTTGCCAAGAGAAGAAAGAAGCCATGGAAGGCAAAAGATTATCAGGTGTGGCATCTCTCACTCTGACTCTCTTCGCCCCTATGCATTGCATTAATATTCTATAGCAGTGGCTTTCTTAATTTTATTCTTGTTCCGTTTTCTTTTTCCAGATAGACACAGTAGTGGAAGTGACTAGCCAATGCTCCTCAACTATAATCATATTTTGAGAGCACTAACAATTGTTTCAGATTTGATCATAAATGGGAAGTTGGATCTTCCTACAAAATGTTGTTTCCCTTCAATTTCTCATGGAGGGTGTCCAGCATTGGATCCAATTTGGCATTCACTTCAGGGTCTTTCGGATATTTTTTCTAATGTTTCGTTGCTTCAAGTCAGAAGATCACAGTTAGAGGTGCTTGCTTTTTTAAGACCTGTTTTCTGACTTCCACAGTTATATTACAACTGTGACTGTGCCTGTGCCCGCCTCCCTAAAAAGAGTTGTGGAAGGCTTTGATAAATTCACCAATGCATAATGACGCATTGGAGGTCATTCATGTCCTTCTGGATCCATTCCACAGTATACCGGTTCTGCCATTTCATAGAGCTGACATTCAATTAGAGCGGCCTTTGTTGTAATATTATCATATAGGGAGTTTGATGAGACCTCTTATAGATTCATTCCAAATTTGGAGAACTTGTTTGACCTGCTTGCTGATGAATATGGTCATGTAGCATAAAAGTGTATCCTTCCTTTTGACTAGTAGGAAGGTGAACGTGTGGAATAGAAAATTGCCATTGATTTTTTTTTCTTGGAAGAGAAATGTCTTATTTTTTGCTAAGCTGTGTCTCCTTTCATAGTTTTTGATAAATCAATAGCTAACTTCACCCTGTTACAACAGATGCGTCCCTATTTTCTTTTTTGCTAATTACCTTGTTTCTTTGGTTTCTTGCCATGTCGAAAACTCGAAATTCATGGTGAGCTGCCTTCTGTAATTCTAATTTTTATATGAAAATAACTATCGCAATCATTGACCAGTTTTAATTGACCCCAGTTTTAGGAACTCAAATCCAGTCCATTGATAATCTCTCTCTCTCTCTCTCTCTCTCTCTCTCTCCCCCTCTCTCTCTCTCTCTCGTATGATATATTGTTTTTGGTGTGTTACACCTTTTCACCATAAACTTTCAGATGTACAATGTTCTTCCAAACTATTAATTTAATTTGCTCGATTGACACACCAGTTTGAGAGGATAGTATCGATGTATCCTTTGCCATCTAAATTGGGTGTGAAATGAGATGAAAATGGATACACATGATCCACTCATGCCACCCACCAATCTCATGTTGCAATGAAAGATCACTAATACGTCTCATTTACCATCCAATTTAGACAAAAGAGGTATTGATGCAATTCTCTTAAATTGTGGTGCTAATCGGACAAATTGATAGTTTGAGGGGCATTAAGAGTGAGGTGAAAGCTTAAGATGGAAGAGTATAATTTGCCTATAATTAAGTTGCTAGAGTACAGCTTTGGTTCTTAATCATAACATTAGTACCAGATTTTGGTGGGGAACAAACGTAGACATGCTCTGCTGACTGCTGTAGGTTTTGTTAGGAGCAAGTTCCGTGTAAACTTGCTAATTTTCTTGTTGGTACTTCTCTTGGTGTTTTCAATTTTCATGCTTTACTTGGTTTGTTGAGATGCACGTATGGAGTAATTATAAAATGCTCTCGAAGTACCATAAATGTATACTTTTCATTCTCACATAATAGTGAGACTTATTAATTAAATTATAATTTAAATGAGAGGAGGAAGTACATATTTAGTACTCCTAAAATATTCAATAATTTTCTATATAAAAGAATGAACAATCTAATTAGAAATTCACGTAATAAATCTACAAAATCTCTCTCCTCAGTACTCACATCAAAATCAAACATGAACTGTCATTGCAAGAATTAAAGGAAAAGATTTATTCTAGCCCTATGAGATGAAAGGAAGGGACTGAGTCACTGAACATATTTAATAGATGTTAAAGGAAAGACACTGACTGCTTTGTGGTTAGTGGTTCACTTACTTCCGTATGAATTTGATTTAAAGTTGTTGAGTAATAAAATTACACGAATTGGGAGCCAAGAATTATTTGTCTTAGTCATGGTAGTGACTTCTTTGTTAAGCATATAATACAAAATAGTTTGTGTCATTGTTTATCACACATTTTGGGCAGTAATATAACAAAAACAGTGCTAGTTTGAAACTAATGGTTGCAGTGCTCCATTAATGGCTTTTTTTTTTGGTCCTTGGGGCCCCATTTCATGGTCTTGACCCCAGTGCACGCACGCACATTTAGAGTAAAAGTAAGGAAGTTTGTCTAATGTACCAACTTTGGTTCTTGGTTTTCGTTCCTATGACTGAGTCTGAGTATGTAAGTCACTGGAGAAAGTATAAGATATTCAGTGGCTAGTGGGAAAAGCAGCAAAGGGATATAGTTTTTCCACGCTAAGGTATGAGAGATATCTATATGGGTTGGTTGAATGCGAAGTCTTTGTTTTATACCATGTTTGTTATACCCTCTATGTCTCTCACTCTTTATCTTCACAGATTTAATAGAATATATGGATTTTGAGTGGTTTAGAGGTGAAGATGAGTCAGTCCACAAAAATAATGCATCCATAATTGTGATGTTGACCTTAACTATACGAACAAAATTCCTCTATATTGAAGGACCACCTTGTACACGTGTGTGTGGGTCTACCTTCCCCACCAAACTCTGAAACTTCTTTTCATGTCTATCACCTATGTCTGGCTATAGCATGTTCATAAACGTAGGATCTAATAGTGGACGGTTTAAAACTTATCCCAATTAGGCCAATACATAAAAATACGACCCTAACAACATTAACTAGAATTTTTTGCTACTCCTAAGTCTTAACATGATATCGTGTTTTAGGGTTATAAAACTTTTATCATACACCAATCAAGTTATGACATGGCAGTTGCGAAAAAAGTTGTAAAAACTATTGTGTTCTTGTACATATTGTTCTTATACATTGATTGTTTGACTGGTGAAGTATATGAATCCCAATATTGGCTTGTGTGTCACGTTTGAGGTCATTCAAGCTGCCTTTATGATCATAAATCAGTGTGGGGTCATCTTCTCCTCCGTCTAACAAATAATCATTTGCAATTATGTTGATGTATGCTTATGCCACAAATTTTCTTATGGTGTGTCATGGACAGTGAATGAGATGTACAACAACATTTTGTTATGTTTATGTTTTCTTTAATGGATTTTGATGTTCAATGGAACATGTGATACCAGCAACCGAACTGATGTTGAGGATGAGCTCAAAAATCAAATTCGGTTTGCCAATACAACCCATTCAAGAAAAAGAAATGTCAGCATCCACCTTTTTAAAACCATAATTTTTCAACTTGGATTGAGAGAAATGACTACTTCAGCATAGACTTGGAATTTTATCTTTTCAAATTTCAAACCCTCAACCTCAAGTGACATCACCTCTATGTTAAGATGTGCAACCTCCTTCACATTACTACTTTCTCCTACAAAAATTGTGGCACAAAGCTCAAAAACTTAGAACACTTTCCCCAATGTAGTTGCGTGCAAATAGAGAACGTAATAACAGTCAAAAGAGCATACAAGCCCTTGGTTCAATTCAAAGATTCCTCTTGAAATGGGTGTGTGCAACTTTCTGTGTGTGTATGAATTATGAACAGGACATTCTCTAGGGACCCTTTTCACTGGCAAACAACCCAAATACAAAGACGCATACCCAATATGAAGTCTTCCTTGCCTATCTCATCTACCTTTTTTGTGGCAAATTTGGAACTTTGTGATCTTATTTTCCAAATCAGGACCCCAACAGCTGTTAGATTGGACAAGGACATAGCAACTTTTAACTCATACAAGCTAATTTTATCATCTCATTCCGTTGTGTCATGGCCACCACACCCTTTCACTACATGAACAATAATGCACTAATAATAAGTGAATGTATGTACCTATTGTGCACAAAAGACATTTTAAGCCTAACTGCAAGACATACCCTCTCTCTCTCTCTCTCTCTCTCTCTCTCTCTCTCTCTCTCTCTCCACTGCTTCCTGATCGCCTTATCCCTCCCTTGGCTTGGTAATATCCATTGAACCCAAAATTTAAAAGTAAGAGACTTTCAGACACTTGCAGATCTTAGGATTTGTCTTCATCATAATCTTTGAGTTATGGACAGCCATCATTACCAAAAGACCAGAGAGAAAGTAGCAAACAATCAGCAAGAAGATAGGAAGTCAAAACAAGAAGGAAAAGAAGGCCTAGCAGTAGCACCAAAGCCACCTTCAGCATCCTCCTCTCCATCTCATGAATTCAGCTTCACAATCTCTCTTCACTCTTCCTCAACAACAACAATCCCTGGTAAAAGCAATGCACCACCTTCATTTGCAGTTGATTTAACTCCTGCAGATGACATTTTCTTCCATGGTCACTTGCTTCCCCTCCACCTCCTCTCTCACCTTCCTGTCTCTCCTCGCTCCTCTACCAACTCTTTGGACAACTTCACCATCCCAATCACAGACTTATTAGATGAGCAGCAAACACCCAATACAGATAGCACTAACAGCAACTGCAGCACCAGCAATAACAAGAGCAACCACCTTCAAAGCAGCAATATTAGTGACACAAAGGCAAGAAACAAGTCCAAGTCTTTCTCATTATTTGGCTTTAAAAGATGGCGAAAAGAATGTGAGAATAGAGAGAAGGAAGATGATAAGGAGAAGCACAAGAGGAGTAAACTGAGGTTTGATGTGAGTCATGTACTAAAGAGGTATGTGAGACTGGTCAGGCCTCTATGGTTCTTCAGAAGGAGAGGAGAGAATATCCAATTACGCCGGCAACCTTATTCGTTTTCAGGTAATTTAACTATGAAAAGTAAGCAAGAGTTGAGAGGAAGAAGAGGAGAATTCTCAGCACCAGCCTCAATGAGGACATCTCCAACAAATAGTGGCCTTCTTCTAGCTACTGCAACTCTTCCTTCTTCTACTAGTGACAGCACTATGGAAGAGTTGCAGGCTGCAATTCAAGCTGCAATTGCTCATTGCAAGAATTCAATTGCAAAAGAAGAGAAAATCACATGTTAAGACAATTAGACAGATGAAGTGAAATTTTTTCTTTTAATTTTTATTATTAATTTGCATATTTTATTTGTATTCCTATGTAGAAAATGGTATATAATAGAAGTATATATGAGATTAGTTTGAAAATGATTAAACAGTTTGAAAGATTATCTAGGTATTTTCTTTTCTCTGATGTTTGCAAGACAGTATTGGGTTTGATGGTCATTTTAAATCATCTTAAATTATTTAAGGAATCAAATCCGTGTTCAAATGTTACACGGGTCTTGAAAATCTCCACAGAAATTAAACTATTCCATTGCTCTTTGTGTAGAATAAAAAATGAATTTGTTACTTATTAGTAAGGTATTATTATGAAGTCTTTATTAATTTCCTGCACAATTAAACACATAGGATCATGATTTTAAATAATATGACCCAACCTCTTACTTATCTTAAAATTATAGTGATGTCTCAATTTTACAGAAGCAATACCATGTGGGATATTAGCACACGATACTGACATAAATTTCATGGGACATCCAAAAATTTATAAAGTTGTGAAATTTGTTGCGTCTGAATACTGTGG
This sequence comes from Lithocarpus polystachyus, assembly GCA_033629205.1. Lineage (NCBI taxonomy): Eukaryota > Viridiplantae > Streptophyta > Magnoliopsida > Fagales > Fagaceae > Lithocarpus > Lithocarpus polystachyus. The sequence continues at coordinate 5,482,117 of CM066163.1, read as the reverse complement.
TAAGAACAATCTAGTGTTGAATAGTCCTCAGTTATATATATGGGACACAGCAGCTTTTGCACTTTTCAGATTAAAGTTAACAGACGTACATAGGTACATACACACGTGTTTTTGGCTGTGGGCTTGTATTCAAATCATATCTAGCTTGTTAAGTCTAACCAACATCCATTCATCATTGATCAGGCCCAGGCTCTTTTCTAGCACATACGGTTCTTTTAAAATATTCTTGAGAACTCCCCATGAGATCCTAGTTCCACAATCCTCTGCATTGTTAAAAAGGGAGTGAGCAGCTTCATCATATTTGTGCAATATGATATCATTTATCACTATCCAAATAAATCGTTAATCATATTTGCGCAATGTCTCAAAAGAACTAGTAAAGTTGCAATTGGAATTCTTTGTAATTTTTCATACAATTCAAATCAACCTAGTACATATCTAATAAGAGACTTAACACACGTCCTCACAATACACATTTTTATAATCTAATCAATCCAAACCATCCTAGGTACCATACATGCCATTTTAAGTTCTAACTATTACAAAAAACTGTATAGTAATATTTGCTTAATGAATCAATATGCATAACGATGGATAGGTAAAGTTATATAGAGAATTAATTGACCTCAAGTTCCTGTCCCCACAAGAAAGGGGAAAAGAAAAAAGGGAACTGAAACCATTTCTAATCATTATACGCAGTGGTTGGGGCTTTGAAAACAGATGGTATTTCACTATATTGGGATCAAGGACAGTGGGACTCATCTCAAGAGTTGTTGGTTGCAGAATTCACAAAAAGCACCGAGTACAACAATTATAGGTGATTACAAATAATGCAGAAACTACTTGACATATGAAAGACATAAAATTCATGTAATGCTATGGTTGTGATTTTAATCATGATATTGATGATGGGTGAAATCGACTGAGTGCCTATTTGCCCTTTTGAGGTCCATCTTTATGATTATTATCAAAACCCCACCCACATGAAAGTGCTTTCTTTGATCTTTGAACCACCATTCTAAAGCGACTATAGGACAAAAAGTGCACTCAGCTAAAAAAAAAAAAAAAAAAAAGAACACAAAAAGTGCACAACATCAAACCATTCATCCTTGGTGAAATGTAGGCACACTGTGCAACAGTGCAAGTGCTTGTGCTGTGCATTCGTGGATACACACTTGTATTGAACTTTATCGCACGAGCTGCAGATGCATATTCTTTATCAGTAGCATTGGACTTGACAATTACAAGTTTCTTTTACACAACCATCGAGGAAGCCTGATGGCTGTTGGGCTCAATGCCGAACCTTTTCTCATGATTAAAGCTTCATGATAACGATATAAACAGTTCCATTTCCTGTAACATAGATTATTATATTTTTATCTTATGACAAGTTAAAAATGGCAAAACTTCGGCACAATTACTTAAGTGTTGTACCTAATATTTTTCAATTAATTCAACCATGTGACTGCACTTACTAATGCACCATGAGAGATGTGTTATAATCCCCTAAAAACAAACAAGTTCAATGATGTAGGACAACCATAAACAACAATAGAACAAAAAGATAAACCCTAGGAGTTAGCACCTAAGAGTTGCTTGGAGTCAGCACCAAGCAAAATTGGAGTCGGCACCAGTGTAAAGAAAACACACGTTTTTAATAATTCTCAAAAACTGTCTTACAATAATAAGAAAAAGTGTTTAAATAGCTAACAATAAAATGCATAAAGAAACTCTAATTATTAAATGCTTGAGCTTGCTTAATCTCAAGCCCAATAGCTAATAGGCTCTATCCATAAGGCCACAGGTTGGGCCGTCTTCTTTTTGCTTTTCCTCCCATACATGCGTATAATTGAGGGACTTGTACCTCGTGTCCACACCAACTCCCCCCCGGTGAGAAGAACTCAACCTCGTTGAGTGGAAATCTGAAGAGCTTTGATAGTATTCTAGCAAGTCAAGATCCAATTGCTGTAGCTCATCTCGAGTAATCCATATGCAATCAGAATTCGGTTGCCTTCACCACCGAACTAGGAAACGGTGAACTCTTCCATCCTTGGTAGAAACAATTTGCTCATCTAAAATAGCATCAATAGGTTCTTTATGTGCATAGGGCAGATTTAAGGGTAAAGGGGTAGGAATAGGGGCATCAATAGGATCAAGCAAAGGCTCATCAAAAGGGGTATTAGGAATAGCTGTGGGGCTTTTATAAGCAACTAAATCCTTAATATTAAAGGAGGAGCTAATATCATAATCATAAGGAATGTCAATGACATATGCATTTGGGCCCATTCGTTTCAATACCTTGAAAGGACCGGTACTATGAGCTTGCAATTTCTTAACGGTCCCAGAGGGAAACCGTTTAGGTCGAATCCGAATCATGACATAATCCTCTACCTGAAACTCTACATGATGCCGATGAGTTTCAGCATGAATTTTATATTGAGAATTACTTATCTGAATTTTTTTGCGAATTTCATTATGCAAATCATAAATATGTCATGCAAATGCCTCAGCAGATTTTGAAATCCTAACATGTAGGGACATGGGCAAAAGATTTAAGGGCTTCCTAGGTGTATATCCATGCACAACCTCAAAAGGACTAGTGCCTATAGACATATTGACAGAGCTATTATATGCAAGTTGGGCTATAGGAAGAATTGAATCACAATTCCGATTGGCTTCACCCACTAGACACTGAAGGAGGTTGCCTAGACTACGATTAACCACCTCAGTTTGACAATCATTTTGAGGATGAAATGACGTGAAAAATTTTAATTTGATGCCTACTAAATGCCACAAGGTTTTTCAAAAATAACTCATGAAGCGAACATCCCTATCAGACACTATGGTTTTAGGGAGACCATAAAGTTTGACAATCTCATCAAAGTAGAGCTTTGCAATCTTAGAAGCATTAGAGGTTTTAGAACATGGTAGAAATTGAGCCATCTTAAAGAAGCGATCAACAACTACTAGAATAGAATCATGCTTCCTAAAGGTGCGGGGCAAACCTAACACAAAGTCCATACTCACATCCTGCCACGGGCGATCTGGCATAGGTAAAGGCATGTACAGGCCAGTGTTATGCTTGCGATGTTTGGCTAGTTGACATGTACGACACTGACCAACTATCTTGGCAATGCCCCTTTTAAGACCAGGCCAATAGAATTGACGTTCCACTTCCTTAATTGTTTTGTCTTGGCAAAAATGATCTGCAAGGCCTCCCGCATGTATCTCCCAAACTAGGAAATCTCTCATTGAAGACCAAGGAATACATAACTTGTTGGCTTTGAACAAGTAACCATCTTGAAAGGTATAATCATCCAGGATTACCCGTGGGGCATTACTTAGGCTAGTGTAGAGCTCCCCAAAATCTGGGCATGACTCATAGTCATCCTTGAGTCGTTCAAACCCAATGACCTTAACACTCATGACAGATAGCAACGACACCCTTCGACTTAGTGTATCAGCAGCCTTATTCTCAACTTGGGTCTGATACCAAAATTGATGTAGGACAACCACAAACAACAATAGAACAAAAAGATAAACCCTAGGAGTCAACACCTAAGGGTTGCTTGGAGTCAGCACCAAGTAAAACTGGAGTCGGCACCAGTGTAAAAAAAACACACGTTTTTAATAATTCTCAAAAGTTGTCTTACAATAATCAGAAAAAGTGCTTAAATAGTTAACAATAAAATGCATAAAGAAATCCTAATTATTAAATGCTTGGGCTTGCTTAATCTCAAGCCAAATAACTAATAGGCTCCATCCATAAGGCCACAGGTTAGACTGTCTTTTTTTTACTTCTTCCTCCTAAACATGCGTATAATTTGGGGCTTGTACCTCATGTCTGCACCATTCAACCATGTGACTCATTAGCAAATACAGCCACGTGGTGAAGTTACCTTCAACACCTTCCATGTAATTCCTAGTTCCTACATTTTTTCCAGTCAATAATAAGAAAGCTACCACAGTGAGCACATAGTAGAAGTTGCCTTCAACACCTTCCATGTAATTCTTAGGAGATTTTCTGTTACTGTCTTTTCCCTAAAACAAGTTCAAATGTTGTGTCACAGCAGGCAGAATCCAACTATTGGCATTTTCGAATCCATGGATGGACCAATGCTGGAAAAGTGACCATAGAAGAAACTAGATTGCCAATGTGCGTATTGCATAAGAACAAGGCCATCTTTGGTTTAAATTGTGGAGTTTCAATTTATCTCCAATCACTGGTTATATAATCCATGTTTGCAGAAAATATGTGATAATTACTTTAAGGAACCAAACAAAATTCCAATTTAGTTAGGGAAGTCATTTAAAAGTGCCTGCAGAGGAAGTTTGGACACTATTCTAAATGGTATGAACACTAATATATATATATATATATATATATATACTAGACTCATAATACGCGTTCAATAATGCTCTTTTTTATTTATTTGTTTTTTTGGTTTAGTGTAATAATGTTTAAAAGTGATATATAAATAACCGTGTGATTTTTTTTTTTTTTTAAGAAAGAGATAAGGTAGCGTGGAATAATGTTTAAAAATGAGATAGAGATAATGTCCTAAGTTGTAAGCTGAATGGAAGTAAAGAAAAAAACCTAAAACTTAGGAACAGTTTAAATTACTTTTTTAACTGGTTTGTGTTATTTTAATTTAAAGTTATTTAACTAAAAGATATAAGTATTTTAGAGAGTTTAAGAATCAGTGTGAGGGTAATTTAGTACGCAAAATGTTGAAAGCTTAGAGAATCCTGTTATTAATAGTATAGATAGATATATACACACAATTGTTAAGATGACATACTTTGTTAATGGTTTTAATAAAATAAATGTTAGTGGTGAGGCCATGTGAATGTAATATACTCCAATCACAACTTATTATCTTCATAGTTGTGAACAATTTTGTTTCTTGTATTACTTACTTAGCTTCCTACTACCATGACAGCAAGAAAATAGAAATAGATGACTGGGATAAAAATTTCTTAGCATATTGAATATACAAAACGATGTTACTCAAACAAAATTGAAATTAAAGCTTTAAAGATATATTCTAGCTTCTTCAAAATTAAGATTTACTCTAGCAAAAGGAACAAGTTAAGCAATTGCTCTTGCATTTGAATGAAAGGGCCCAGTGCAGAGGGAACAATATGTCCCAGTTGGGCTTAGCCCCCATGTTTGTCAATGACAAGGCCTTTCTAACGAAAGCTGGTAGATGACTTCAGGCCGGGGTTAGTTGGCCCAAGCCAAACAGCCCATTCACAAGTTTATCCATGCTTCAAACGATGAAAGCATAATTAAAATCTATTATGAATTTACAACCTAAATGGCAGGGAAAAAAAAAAAAATAGATACAGAACATAGAACATAGGTTTCCAACCGAATTCAAACACTTGGTTGTATTAAACAATAAGACACAAATAATGTTATTTTCCTGAGAACAATCAAATTCAAAACAACTAAGGGCCTGGTAGGAGGATTTTTGTTGTTTTCAAAACAGTATAAAAACAATTTTCAAAAAATTGAACTTGAAACTAGTTTTCAGATAATAATTTTTATATTTTGAGAAATAATATGCCCACAACATATTTATAACAAATCATAAATGACAGGTTGTTATTGGTTGTTATTGTTGGGGCAAAAAAATAATTTTAGCGTTAAGTTCAAATTTGAACCAATAACAATTAATCACCTATGGTTTGTTGTGAAAATGTTGTAAAAATATTATGGACGTAACACTTCTCTTATATTTTACGTGTTTGGCTCCCACTTTCAAGAACAATTTTCAAAATACCAAAAACAAAAATAATTGTTTGGGATACCATTTCTATTTTTGATTTTTTTTAAAATATTTATAAAAAGTAACATGTAGAATCTGTAGATTACCTTTTTTTTTTTTGTGGATAATGATAAGAGAATAGAGCTCATCATTTTTTTTTAATGATAAGTTTTAAATTTGAAGTGTGAGAGTTCTTTTTTTGATAAAGATGAACTCTTAAATTTAAAAGATAAAAGAGTTTGGACAAATATGTGGGGTCTATTGTTTTCAATTTATTTACAACTATGTCATTAAAAATGTTTTCTATATCTTGAAAACACTCCTTAAGTCGTTTTCAAAATCATGTTTTAAATTAGGAAAATAGGATACAGTTTTTTGAAAATTATATGTAGAAAATATTAGTAAAACAATAAATTCAAGTGTGGGACTCACCATTTTATGGATTATAAAACAAAAAATTATATTTAAGTACCCTTACCAAACGGCCCCTAAGTATTTGAATTCAATTAGGGAATTTAAGGGCACGTTTGATAAGAGTATTTAAATATAGTTTTTTGTTTGCAATCTCACGCTTGAATTTATTGTTTCACTAATATTTTCTAAATTCAATTTTCAAAAAACTATATCATATTTTCCTGATTTAGAACAGGATTTTGAAAACAATTAGGAGGTGTTTTCAAGATGCAAAAAATGTTTTTAATGATATAGTTGAATATAAACTAAAAATAGTGGACCTCACATATTTGTCCAAATTCTTTTATTTTTTAAATTAAGGAACTTATTTTTATCACAAAAAGAGTTTCCACACTTCAAATTTGAAACATATCATTTAAAAAAAAAGTACATGTTGAACTCTATTCTCTTATCATTATCCACTAAAAAAGTAATTTATAGATTTTACACATTACTTTTTGTAAATATATTTTTTTAAATCTCAAAAATAGAAATAGTCTCTCAAACAATTATTTTTTGTTTTTAGTATTTTGAAATTTTTTTTAAAAGTGGGAGCCAAACACGTATAATATAGAAATTATTATCTGAAAATTAGTTTCAAGTTCAATTTTTTGAAATTTGTTTTTATTTATACTGTTTTGAAAACAAAAACAAAAATCCTCCTACCAATTAGGCCCAATGTACCAATCATACAATATTATACCTAAGTTTTATCCCAATTTTAATATACCAAATACACATATTATTGTTCTAGCTATACTGGCAATATGCTTTTGCAATTCACAGTTAAATGAAAAATTATACGTAAAGTAATGATATAATTGCAATGAAGTAATAAAATAGAGAGTGAAATAGAGGAATGGTTTTTTTTTTCCTGATAATATAGAAGAATAAAAATTATTTTATGTAAAGTACACTACGTAAAACCTAATTTTTATCAAAAACTACAAAATTATAATAATTTCCTTAAATCATATAAAATAAATAATAGTTTTTTAATTCCTTATAACTTATGGTCATCAAATATTTTTAACCACAGTAATATTTTAAATTTCTTAAAACTTTGATATTAAAGTTTAATTTAAAAATTCCACTATTTGAAAAATATAATCATTAAAGAGGAAAAGTACGTGATGCACGTAAAAATGTGGAAAGGACTTTGACACAAGAACTCATGTGAGACATGTGGATGTTGTCTTTAGAGTAGAAAACGAAGTGTGCAATTATAATGAAAGCACATAATCGGAACCAAGTGTGTGATGTTGAAATGGCATTTATCATTTTTATGAGATGATCCAAAAGCATATAAGGGAAGTCTAGGTAGAGATGGAATTTCCATGGATGTATATTTCATGGGCGGGCTTTGGGACAAAATTGGCCTATACCCTTTTCACACAAACTAATCAGCATTTTGCCCCCTTTTCCAAACTAATTAGGGAAATGCCCTTCTTTTGAAAATCGATTTTCAAAAAATCGAGTTAGGCCCTATAGCGGCGTTTTTAAGGAGCCTATAGTGACGTTTTCAGGACCTATAACGGCGTTTTATAACTCGATCTTTACAAAGTCGAGTTATAGGCAAAAAAAATGAAAAAAATTGCATATAACTCGATTTTATGGAAGTCGAGTTATAAAACGCCACTATAGGTCCTGAAAACGCCACTATAGACTCCTTAAAACGTCACTATAGGGCTCCAAAAAAATTTTTTTTTTTAACTCGATTTTGAGAAAATCGAGTTTCAAAAGATGGGCATTTTCCTAATTAGTTTGGAAAAGAGGGCAAAATGCTGCTTAGTTTGTGTGAAAAGGGCATTTGCCCATTTTGTCCGCGGGCTTTGGTATTGCTAGCAAAAAGACCTTCGATTTGCTGGGGATGTGCAAGAGCGATCTCAAAAGGCACTTAGGCAAAGAATATACTTTATATTAGACTCAACACAATGGTATAATGATTGAAGTAGGCTATTAAAGATCATAAAAACATGGTTTTTTCCCCCTTCTTCTAGGAATGAAAACGTGGCTTTGATACTATATTAAAATAGAAAGTAAAAAAAATCATTATGTGAGAGAGAAAAAATTTTGACTTGGTTCGATCTATTAATGGTTTAACTAAAAAACATTGCTTAGAGTATAATTTTTACTATTTTAAATTGTGTATAACTCAACATTAAGAGCAATTGCCGATTCGTATCAGTTTATGCAGATATTCTTGCCTATTTTAATATAAGAACTTACTTTATCTATTTTATAAAACCACTTTTCAAAAGCATTCATATCAAATTATCTATTATACATTCTATTTTATTTAAGTATTCATTTTTCATTTTTTGTTTGTTATTATCCTAGGAGAGAGAGAGAGAGAGAGAGAGAGGAAATTGATAATACAAGAGGTGAGAGTAAAAAAAATTAAAATAATGATATACAAAGATATACCATGTATTTACATGGTTACTGTAGTAACATTGTATATTAACACATTTTTTCCTTAACTGATGTGAGTGATATTGAGACTTGAATGTGCAAATTTGACACATTTTTCTATTATACAAGTTGTTATGCGAAAGTGCACTTAATTTACTAAATTTAGTATGTAACCACAAAATGGTAGCCCGTGATATTATAAAATTTTGGTAATTCATGATGTCCTACAAAATCATAGTCTACAGTCTACATATTTATGAAAATTTCACAGAATATATAATTTCTTTATATATTTTAACATGAACAAAAGGTTTTTTTGGGTTTCTCCCAAAAGCCAAATGCAAACACAGTCGCCCAGCTTCCACTTCTAGCCCCCTACAGCCAAGTCACCAATCTAACGAGGAAAGAATAAAGTCCAATTACTAGGTTTTCTGTAGACAATGACATGTAAAGATATTTTAAGTTTTAACCTCTAATACTCTATATTTCTTCATGTGAAATTGGAAATACCCCAAAAATTGTGTCCATGATTTTGTTTTTCTTTCATTTTGGCTGAATAAGTATTTGTCAATTGCTAAAAGTCAAAGACTAATACTTTTGCTATGATGTTGATTTCTCTTCTCATTTAGCCTTTAAAAGTAAGTAACATACTTTTTCCAAATTATAATTGCGTCAAGGGGACCGGAAAATAATATCAATTTTGACTTTAATGAAAGAAGCAACCCATTATTTTACAAGCGAACAATTAGGCTAGGTTTTTTGTGAGTGATTATTAAATATTCTGAAAGTATATTCTTTACTCATCACATGATGGTATATTTTATTATCGTATGAATGTATAATAAAATTTGTCATTCATGTGAGGATAAAAGATACCACTCCCATCTTTTAAAAGAATAAAAAGATAATGCTTCCAAAAAATTCAAAATTTTGTCTTATAATTGATGTATAGTCGGTTAGTCAATTATTTATGATGTAAGAGAAATTATTCAGTTCTCTCAGAAAATGACATCACTGAGAAACTATTTATAGGCAAATGGGTGCATAAACATTTTTGAGTGTAGATAATGAGCGCCTTTAGAATATTTGTTAATAAATCATTTTAGGAAAGTTTTAATATTACTTTAATGGGAAATATAAAAAAAAATGTCAAAATTATATTTTTATCTTTTTCAATAAAAAAAATTTTCTAAAAATTTTTATAAATCAATGTCTTTAATCTTTATGACAACCGTTAACTTTTCCTAACATTTTTATGCAAACATAGGAATATCATGGTGGTGGTCTCAAGATGTTGACAAGAGGTTTCGAATACAATATCTCATGAATATCATGAGGCCTTAAGAATTATTAAGCCAACTTCTTGAGGTTGGAGTTGAGCACTCTTAAATTTTAATAACGAGATATCTTATACATCTAACATAATCTCTTTCACAATATGTTAACATTTAATGAGATTAATGCATTATATTATGACTTTGTGTGTGTATATATCATCAATTTGTTAGATGGCAATTATTATGACTTTGTGTGTGTATATCTAGGACTCTTATTTGATGATAGTATGTACTAATTAAGCCAACTAGAAAGCTACATAATACAAAATAAAAGGAAAGTCTTTAACTTTTTTGTTTACCCTTTTTTATGACGCCACTTAAGTTTTTTTTTTTTTTTAGATAGAAATTCTACTCTAACCTAATCTAAGTGTATATGTGTATAAAACTCCCTTCTGAAGACTTGAATCCCGGTCCTTACCCCTCACACTCCACAAATACTTATACTTGTGGAGTGACCATTGCACCAAAGATGTGCGGTGGTACACCACTTAAGTTTTTAAATGCTTATATTTGTATACATTATCATTATATTTAGAATATATATATATATATATATATATGTAGGGACAAGAGACCCAAATATGTACATTGGGCCTTGTTTGAGGATGCTCAAATGACCTGAGAATGGATTGGAAGTATGGAAGGCATAAGCCAGTGGATTTAACGAACAAATTACAACTGTAAAGGCTAAAGGAGGTGGTGGTCCGAGAAGGAATGTTCTCTCGGATAATGTGATAAGCATATACATTGTAAGTATACAAGACATATGGGAGCTGAGAAATATCTAAGGGAAAGCTGCTACCACCGCATTGAATGTTTTGCAGCTAATTCTCTGGCCGCATTAATGAGGAGGTGATGTCTGAGCAGTAACTTTCAGCCTTACAATTACTACCCAAAGACTTCTTGAAGGGGTAGATGGGACAAAGACCATGGCCAACAAACTGATCTACACGTAGAGGATAGAAATGGAAGAGAAATGTAGTATAAAATAGGGGAGACACCCTAAAAGAAGGGGATCGAAAATTAGAGAAAGAAACACTGTAGCAATCTAGAACTACAATTATAATTAACTTCTAAATCAGTATTTAAGAACTAGTCTCCTCGGATTGAGCCGATGACGTTTTTCTTTGGATTATCCACTCTATCCTAATTCTTTTAGTTATTTGAATCCATTATATTTGTTTTCTAACTCATTAAAGCACAGTTTTCTAACTCACTCTTTACAAATTCATTGTTTTGAGCTTTTTGGGTCTAAATCCATCCATCTTATGGGTTAGGAATTATTTTAATTTGATTTTTGTTAATTGAGGTCAATTATAACTTAATCTTTATTGGAATAAAACAACCTATACAAATCTATTTAGAAGTCTTTTACTTTTTTGTTTACTCTTTCTTCTGTTGTCATTTGAGTTTCTTGAATACCAATAGTTTTACAAACCATCATTATACTATATTTTTTTTTTAATTTGATTTTTTATTCATTAGTTAAAATCAATTAGAACTCATTTGCCCTATGGATCTACCTGTTGTTGATTGGGAATTAGAAATTAATATTTGAAAGAAACGTTTGCTTAATTACATTATTGATTTCAAAATCTGTATATTTTGTGTTAACTGCGTTGAGTATTTTCCAACAAATTTTTTTTATTAATGATTGAAGAATATGAGCTTTATTTAATAAAATAAACCTAACATGAAACTAATTATAATTAAATATTGTGGTATTTTGTAGGAAAATTTTAATAAATTTGATTATGTTACATTGCTTTTAGTAATTACCTCATTTGTTGTTATATATATATATATATATATATATATTTATTTATTTATTTTGTAGGAATGTGTTCCTTACTTTTGTGATTTAGGATACTAAGCAAGACATGTGATACAACTAGGGCTGTCCACACCCATTCCTGACCCGAATAACCCATTTGACTTGAAGCCACCCGAATCGAAACTGTGTTACCCGAGAAGAGAAGGCAGTTGGTGGTGGGTCTTAGAGGTCCACAATTGATGTTGGTGGGTCGGGTGGCGGATCTCCTTCTCCAAAACCCGAGCCAAAAGATCCAACTGGCTAAGAGGCCAGATCTACCCTTGATTTGACGAAAATAAGTGATTTTCGCTCAAATCTAGTGAAGATCTTGTGGTTTTTGGTTAGATCTAGCTGTTCTCGCTCATATTCGACTACGATTTAGTGGGTTTTGCTTAAATATGGATCAGATCTGGTGGGTTTTTTCAAATCCAACAAAAATTTGGTGGTTTTTTTGCTAAGATTTGGTGGGTTTTGGCCAAATCTGGCAAAGATTCCGTGTTATTTTGCTCAGATCTAATGGGTTTTGCTCAAATCTAATGAAGATTTGGCTAAAAAATGCATATTGCTGCCGATTTGAACCTTTGGTAGCATCTAAGCAGCATCTTCTCAGCTTCAACTAACCCAATTGCCGACCAACCGAGTTCGATCTGACTTGACTCGTGGATTTTTGCGATTGGTGGCGGGTCTTCTCGCAGGAAACTTGATGTCATCGGGTTGTTTATGGGTTGGGAACAAACCCAACCCAGACCGACCTGTGGACACCCTTAAATACAAATAATTTGTATTATGGGTTGATATTGATCCACAATGGGAAATTCAGAAAAGAACATGCAGAATCATCAAACTAAACTATTCTTTATTTCTTTTGGTATGTTGTTACAAGGATATTACTCTTAAATTTGTTTAGAGCATTAGCATTAGGGAATGCTAATGTTATCTAAGGTGAATTTGACATTTTAAGCCTCAAAATGCACTCCATTGGGGAATTCTAAACCCAAGTATTGCAAATTTTTTTGCAATACTGCTACAGTACAATTCTATCTTTAGAATTGTACTGTAGCACTATTGTAAAAATAATAATAATATTTTATCTGAAATTTCTCTCTCCTCCTTCTCTCTTTCTCATCTCATCTGTTCTCTCCTCTCTTCAAACCTAAACCCGTCCTCCGTCCAACATCTCATTTTTTGTAGTGGGTTGCGATCCGGGTCTTATTGTGTTCTGGGTTTTTTTTTTTTTTTTTTTTTTTTTTTTTTGCTGTGACCGGTGCTCAAAAAATTTTTTTTTTTTGCTTAAAGGAAGAGATGCTCAGATTGGTGATGTGTTTGGCGGAGATCGGCGTGGATCATTGGGTTTGGCGGAGATCGGCGTGCGTGGGTCACTGGGTCTAGTGGAGATCGGCGTGCGTGGGTCACTGGGTCTGGTGGAGATCGGCATGCGTTTGGCGTAGCGGAGATCGGTAGGTGGCGAGATCGGTGGAGCTTTGGTGGCTGTGGCATTGTGTGATCGACGTTGTGGTGGTATATGTGATCGGCATGTTCTAGCTTGGCGTGGCGTGATCGGCATGTTCTGTGTTTTTTTTTCTCTCTGGGTTTGCTGGTATATATGATCGGTGTTGTGGTGGCTGTGGCGTTGTAATCAATAATAGGAATAATTATAACATAACTTAATAAACATTCTATTTGACATAAAGTCTAAGTTTGATCAATAAACTCAATTCATAAATAAATAATAGATTTAACATATATAGATTAAAAAATTACCTTAAAACCCGGCTTTGCAATGTCCAAGTTTGATCAATAAAGTGAGCGGTAATGACCATGAACCCTCTCTTTTTGTTGGTCGAAGTCCACATATCAGTTGTAATTGCCATCCTACTTCCATTCTTGTCTGTTATCTTCAAAGTGTTTCTTGAGACAAGCTTAAACAAAGGTTGAAGAGACTTCACAAATTCTCTAAACCCAATGTGGTCAACTATTGAAAGTGGGTATTCATGTAGGATGACCATACGGGCAAGTTTATTCCTCACTATGTTTTGATCAAATTGGTAAGCATTTAAACCCGTTGTTCCATCCACCTTATTTTGTTGTCTAATTAACACTTGTTGTCGCATATCTCTTATATCTTTAAACTTTAAGCGTGGACATCTTGCTAAATGATTACGCAAATGGGTTGTACCTTGGCTAGAGTCTCCCAAGTAAAGCTTGCTACAATGATGGCATTGGGCTTTAACTTTTCCATCAACTTTCTTCCTTGTAAAATGCTCCCAAACATCTGAGGTAGTCTTTCTTTTTCTACTTGTATCCTCATTCTCATCCTCATTTATACCCTCTTGCTCTCCCTCTTCCCCTATCTCTTGACTTCTTTCTCGTTCCTCTACTTCTATGTCCTCTCCCACTAAGTCCACCATTGGAGATTTCGGACTCCTAATTAGTTCAAAAGTTTGGGAGTTAGAAATTCTATCAATAAAAAAAAATATTCACAAATTTATTGTTACACATTCTCATTGATTAATGGGCACAAATTCATAATTACACAAATTCACAAATTCTATCGACCCAATGATAATTAAACATGATTAACTACAAATTTAAGCACTCACTCGTTGTTTAATGGGCATAAAGGTGATGGTGATGGTGATCCTGAGGGTGAGCTGCCACAAGGCGACAATGGCGAGGGTGATCGTGAAAATGGCGAAGGAGATCGCAGAGCCGGCAAGGGACAACGTCCAGTTCTCGAGGGAGAATCGCTTGGTGAGGAAGAACCAGATTTGTTTGTGTCTCCCATCTCCATTTTAGGCACTGCATTCACAACAAACACAAAAAACAATATAAGTGAAAGAAGACCCGTCAAACATGCAAGTGATTGATAATGCAAGGAAATATAAGGAATTATTTTAAAGTCCGTATAGTAGAAAGTTAATGTATGACTATTGATCAATTCAAGAATGGGCTAAGATATGAAATTAATAAAGATATTTTCATGTATATTAAGATCTAAACCATGTTATAGAAGTGGCTATTCAAAGTGAAAAAGTAAAAAAAAAAAGAACTATGCCAAACACACACTAAAACACTTGCATTAATGCTTGTATAATAGAAAAAGTACACCGTATTTTAGTCAACTAAACTCAAAATTCACTCATGTTAGATTATGTAAAGTTGTGTAAATATACTTGATTATAATAACTGTAAAACTTTATAGTCCATTGTTAATTTTACAATTAGTATCTTGAGAATAAATGAAGAAAGTAGTCAAGTAGATAGTGATTATTGTGCGAAAGAGATCTAAACCATATTATAATTTAGAACCTACAAGAGTATCTTAGTTTTATTATTTGCCAATTTGCTACCCTGTTCAGCTCAGGTGGGTGGGGTAGCCCTTTTCACAAATTTTTATTTTTTATTTCCGACTGTAAACCATATAGACAACTAAGACAAGTATGTAGTAGCTTCTCAAAATTTGGCCCAGTGGGCTTTTCTTTTTGCCTAGCCATCTCAGTTCTTCCACTGGTCAAGGTACATTACTGGCTCCGAGTGATATAAACATCACAGATGTGTAAGGTTTTGCAAGGTTTTATTTGGACTTTTGGAAGGGATCCTAACTTGACCAATTTATTGACCAAGGTTTTATATTGCTTTCGTCTTGCTGTTCTTTTAATACAACTCATAAACCACTCCTAATAAATAAATAAAAATTAACTTATAAACTACAACCGAATTAAACTCATAAACTCATCTCAGCCATATTATTCTACAAAAATCCAAGATTAGAACAAAAGAAGATAGTATGATGCAAGAAGAAACATAAGAGATGAAGAATCAAGTCCCAATACTTACATATGTGCATCAAAAAAGCTGAGCATAAAGAAAAAGAAAATGAAAACAGAGCTGAGCATAAAAAACCCACTTGCCGGATCGGTGAGAGTGAGCATAAAAATAAAGCTGAGCATAAAAAAAAAAAAATTATATACCTGCCGGATCGGTGAGAGTGAGGCGCTGTCAACTGCGCTGTGAGGTTAAGGGACTGATGCGTGTGTGAGGTGCTGCTGATGTGTGAGGCGCTGCTGTTGTGTGAGGCGTGCTTGTGGGCGCTGCTTGTGTGAGGCGCTGCTGCTGATGCACTGTCAGCTGCGCTGCTTGTGTGAGGCGCTGCAGCTGCTGATGCGTGCTTGTGGCTGAATGTCTGCTTCAGTTCAGTGCTTGGGAGGGAGATGAGTGAGCTCAGAGGCAGAGCTGAAATGCTTGAGTTGTGGCTGCTGAATGTGTATTTTAGTGTTATGGTTAGTTTTTAGGTCTTTATATATATAGGGGGGGTTTTTGGTAATTTAAAATAACCGGGCCGGGTCCGGGTCCGGGTTTCGGGCCGGGTTTTTTAAAAAACCCGGACCCGACCCGGACTCGCTTCGGGTTTTTTTTTTTTTTAAACCCATACCCGACCTTATTTCTTATTGGACCGGGTAAAACCCGACCCATTAGGGTCGGATCGGGCCGGGTACCCGCAGGTCGGGCAAAAATTGCCATCCCTACACTTGTCTACCATTTCATTAAAAATTTTAATTTTTTAAAAATTATCGAGTCAATCTTCATAGTAGACAAGTGACGTGATTCACTATGAGAACGATATAATTTTTCATCCATTTATGAATCATAATACGCATGTTATTTCCTAAAAAAAAAAGGAAAAGAAAAAAAAAATTCATGTTACACCATACTTTGAATCATGAAAGTGATACTAAATAAAATAAACAGGCTAAAGATTTGCTGTAAATTAAGTTGTAACAACTCATGGAAAATGTACATGAGTGAAATGACTATTTGGTGAAAAATTCACTCTTGATACAAAATTTTTCATTTAAATATAAGAATGGACAAATGTGTATACAAAGCATTGAGACAGGTATATTTTTGTAGGAGTTGCTGCAACTTAGTTTGCATCAAATTCTTACCCAAAATAAATAAATATCAAAGACATCGCAGCATCGTCATCATAGAACTTAATTGGATGGCACATTTTGTTGGCCACACCTAATTCAAACTGTTCTAGACTTCCACCTACCTAACTTAAGTAACTTCAAAAATCTCAAACATCCTATGCTGACGTGTTACTCCCACCATGCATTGCATTGCTAGACTTTTCCAAATCCAACACTCACACACACGCACTCTCTCTCTCTCTCTCTCTGTATAGATCCTCACGAATCTATAAGCCACAGGCTTCTTCTTCTCTCCAGGTCAGTTTCATGACTCACAGTCTCACACCCATTTTCCCGTTCTTTTTTTTTTTTTTTTTTTTTTTTCCTATTCTTAATTATTATACTTTGGAATTTGAATGAGAAAAATATAAAAGGAATATACCAGTCTATTAAAAAATGCGTTGTCATTTATTTTGATCAGCTGGGACACTCTATCTCAATGATGATGGGTTTTGCACATTCGAATAATTAAAAGCGAATATGCTTTTTTTTGCTTGCTTGGCCCAACTGCTCTCTCTTCTTCTTGGCGGTTCGTTTTAACTATTTGGGTTTTGTTAGTTGTGAGCCTTTCTTCTTTTTCACAGGGTCATCTTTTAAAAAGTTAGAGAGAGACAGAGTCTGAACCAGGTTTAATTATTTTTTACTTAATTAATTACGTCTAGTTGTTGTATTATAATCCACGATCTTAATCTCTTATATATCTTTAATCCTAAGTATTAATTGCTTTTGAGCCTGAAGTTGTGAAATTTTTGAGTTGTAATCAATTGGGTTTTCAAAAATTTATGATTTTGTGATCTGGGTACGTTGTAATTTTGAATCCTAGGATACTTTATTGAAAAAAGGTGGGTTCTTGATTTTTTTTTTTTAAAGCCTCACATATTTTTGTGGGGGTGCAATCAGATAGATTTGAAGTATGATTGGATTTTGAGATTTTGTTACTTGGGTTTGCTTGAGAAATCCTGAGTATTGAAAAGATGTATGCGGTGGAGAGGCTAGGTAGCTACATAACCAAAGTGTCTGGCCCATTTCATCCATTTGGTGGAGCTGTGGATATCATTGTAGTTGAACAGCAAGATGGGAGCTTTAAGTCCTCACCTTGGTATATCAGGTTTGGGAAATTTCAAGGGGTTTTGAAGTCTAAGGAGAAGGTGGTCAACATTGGTGTCAATGGAGTGGAAGCTAATTTCCACATGTATTTGGATCATAAAGGGGAGGCTTTCTTTCTTAGAGAGGTAGATGTAGAAGGGGGGGAAATTGTGCCAAAATCATTGTCCTCTGGGGATGAGATAGATGGGGAATCCAAGACCAAGAATGATAGGCGGCCATTGAAGTCCAAAAGTTACAAGTATGAAAATTCAGTTGATAAGATTGATGTGAGGAATGGGAAGGTTATGACAAGGTCTGGTTCGCGGCGGTCACGGATGTTTGGGCTTGTTTTTGGACGGAGATCAATGAAGGAGGAAGATGGGGATGCTGGTGCGGCAAGGGCTGACTCATTGAAGCGTGCTGAGATTGCGGCCGACCTCTTGGAGGTGAGGTGGTCTACTAATCTTGGTGGTAATAAATCGAGGAAAGATAAAGCTGAGAAAGGTCAGGTGAACTCATCTGTAGATAATAATGTGGAAAATGGTTTGGACCAATGTGTGTTACATGAAGAAACTGGTTCCCACAACGAGCAAAAGGGGGACATTTCTGTCTCCAGCTTTGAGAATACAGAGAGTTTTGTTGATGAAACTAGAATGGAAGTGCCCTGCTTTAGCTCTCCAGAACAAGTTACTGAAAATTCCATGGCAGATGAAAATGTTTTGGAAGAGAAATGTGAGACGGCCTCTGTGGTATCAAGAAAGATTGATGGGGATATCGAACATGATGAAAATGCAAAAGTTCAATATTCGATTCAGCTTGAAGAACACCCTGGAAAGCATATTGATGAGGAACAGGTTTTAGGGGATGTTTTAACAGGCTGTGGAATTTCCCAGGAGGAGAGTGAAACAGATAGGGCTCAATCCTTTATCTATTGTGAAGCATCAGAGAGATTTATAGTGGCAATGAATGGTACCAGTGAACAAACTTCTGAAACGATGTACCTTGTTAGCAAAGAAGATGGGGAAGTCCACATTAATACTGAAATGTTGCATCCAACAACTGAACTAGCATCCGAGGTACCATTTCAACCAACATCTGGTTTATAATTAATAAAGTAGTATTTGAACAAGATTAGGCTTTTTAGCATGTAAGCCTCATTGCAAATTATCTAATGGTACAAAGATAGTTGACAGTGAAAAACTGCTATGAACTAAAATAGAAATTACATATCAACTAATTTTGTTTCTTGAATTGTTATAGACTTATAAGTTGTTGACACTGAGGTCTTAGAAGTTCTTTATCAGGATACAGTTACTCTTCAAGTTGCTAAAGATGATGAATTGCAGACAGAAACAGTGGAGGTTCCTGAGGATCATTCTCAACAACTGAATCCTTCTCATTCTTGCATACATCAATGCAATGTGATGGATCTTGAAGAGCCACTGACAGTTCCAGAAACCTATGCCCAAATGGTCACCCCAGACCAAACACTTGGCCCAGCTGATAAAGTTGAGTCACAGACCATTTGCACCATTTCTAGTTTTAGTAATTCAGCTCATCAAGTTCAAGATGAAGAAGAGAAGAAGGATGAAGAATTAACTAGCAAGTTCCAATCTTCTTTGGAGTCTATTGGTGACTGTCTCCCTCCAAAATCAATAAGTGCATTGTCATCAGCGAGTTCAGAGGAAGGTCAGTTTCCCTTCAATGACCTTGAAGAATTTCAAATCAGTGAGGTACAACACATGGAATCAATACCTCCAGAGAAAGTAGATAAAGAAAGCCCCTCATTTAGTCCTGATTTTCATGAAATCATTGAAGAAGTGAATGGGCAAGTCAATGAAAGCAATGAGTCATATTCGTCTTCTGAAAAGTTTGTTCAAGAGAATCCATGGACTGATCTTGAGATAGAAAAATCAAAGGTAACATCAAGCCCCATTATAATACCTAGAAGTCATAAGGTTTCTGGCAAGGAAGTTGGGCGGCTGGTAGAATCATTGCCCAATTTGTGGTCTCACACTGAAAATCCAGATGCACATGATGTTCAGTGTCCTCTCAGACACTCACTGGACTCGAGATCCATATCCTTGAATTCAAAGATGCAGGGTAAAGATGATTCAAGCCGTATAAGGTCAGACAAAGATTCACAATTGGCTGGGGAACAATCAACTGCTAAGAACACCGAGATTTCAGGGGAGCCTATAAATGTTCTTGCCATTCCTGCAGTTGGTAAGACAGATTGAATGTGCACTTGCATGACATTTACATTTTGAGAAAAAAAAAAAAAAAACAAATGACTTCATTTCAGTGCTTTGTCCAAATTCCCCAAAGAGTAATGAAAGTTTAATTTTTCCCCTTTTAAAAATGTAATTGAACTTATTCCATCTTATCACTCATAGTGTGTTCAAGGTGACATTATGGTATTAAAAAAAGAAAAGAGATTATCTCCTTTCTGTGATATCATTGTATCCAAAGTCCATATTGAAACAACTTAATTTCCATTTATGGATTAATTCACTCCAAATAAAGACTTATTGCTATAATTGCGATGGAAAACAAATTGAATGATTTCATTTGATTTTTTGTATGTTCCATAAGCAGAAGATTAGAGAAAGTCACATGTATTGTCCTTCATGCAGAGAGATCTCTTTGCAAGCACTTTTTGTATGAAGGGATGGGGGGCTGATGCTGCTTCTCAAGCAATTGATGCTGAAAATTTGGATATAAATAAATTTACCTCTCTAGGTCCTGGGGTTGTTAAGGATGATAGGCTTGTAGGCAAATTTGGCGGCTGATATTTCCCATGGGATGTGGCTGGTCATATTGTGTTAGGGATGGTTTTATTTGGAAATGAACAAATATTTGAACCAAAAGGCATGATAGCTGTTGACCAAGTTGAAAAACCTCTTTCAGGAGATCCATCAAAATTCAATGTATCCCCTGGTGGAAGCTGGAGGATTTGGCCCTTTTCTTTAAGGAGATCAAGATCCAGGAATGGTATGCAGCCAGCTCCGAATGACGCCAGAGTTTCTGGTGCTGAGAATGCTTCAGAGAGCACCACCTGGAGGGATGGAGACAAAAATGTGCTTAAACCAAAGGTGGTAAAAAGGATGTTGAGGGCAACCACTCCAACATCTGAGCAACTGGCATCCTTGAATTTGAAGGATGGGAAGAACACAGTAACCTTCACATTCTCCACTGCAATGCTGGGGGAACAGCAGGTATATTTTTATTTCTTTCAGTGTTTTCAATTTTTTACCTCCAAAAACAGAAGCTTTTACTGCTCCAATTCCCTCTTATACTAATTTTTGGTGGGTACAGAAAATGTTGCCTCCAATTTTACTGAGCTAATGGCTATTGGCTAACGCTGAAAATTTTAGTTCCCATCCACTGCCTAGGCATAAAAAAAGGATGAAAAATGCAATTTTAGCCCCACGAATGCTTTCACAACAGGGCTAAACTTGCCATTTACTTGAGTGACACACACAGGATCCAAAAATTGTTTCCTTTTAGAATTCTATTGGAAAAACTTTTCAGTTGGTGAATAAGAAATGGTTGAATTCTTGGCAAATTAAAGATTGATTGTTATTGTTATTATCTATTTTCTGGGTGCTTATATGTACTCATGTTACTCTACAGGTTGATGCCAGAATATATTTGTGGAAATGGAACACTCGTATAGTCATCTCAGATGTGGATGGGACAATTACAAAGTAAGGGTATTCTCTTTCTGTTTAGTGAAATAGGGTTTTTCTCGTTGCCTTGTTTGTGAAAATGACTAAATTTGAAGTGCATGTTCTATGTTGTTTAGTTCAATTTCTTACATTCTTGTGTTATTTAAGCAAATAAGAAAACTATCGGGTATTTAATTGTAGCCAAATAAAATTAATATAGATTACAGAACCAAAGCAGTGGAAATAGTTACTTTGAGATACTTATTGTAGTTATCCTAACTGAAACAATCAAATCAGGAACAAAGTTAAGATGTATCTTCCTCTTCCCTAAATTAGCATTCCCTTGTCATTTCTCCTTTAACAGCCTCATGGATGGATGAAAGAAGTAAAGTTACAGAATGGGATGGTGAAGGCCTCCAACGTAGACAACAATCGCCAGCTCCTTTTCTTGCTGTCTACTTTTTGAGCCTTCGGTTTATTTGGAGTAATAAAATACATCAATGTCATCCTAGCATGATGTATGGCAATCTTAAGTTTATCAAATTTGGATTATTTTAGTTTCTCTCTCTTTACCCCTCCTTGCCTTCTTTCTTCACTTTTCTTTTTCTTGCCCCCTAATCAATTTCTGCAGAAATGTTATCCTCCATAAAAGAGTAGCATACTATAACTTGGTTATGCATTTAGCTTAATTCAGTTGCAAAAAGAGTAGCATACTATTTTCTCTACTTTAAGAGGCATTGTTAGGTGTGTAAAAGTGTTTAGAGAAGGCTAATATATGTCATTTAGCTTTCATTCCCCCCCTTTTAAAGAAAGTTTGATACTAAGAGTGCTGGATTTAAGAATGGTTATCGCCAAATATTGGTAGACTACATTTATTAGACCTTTAGGAATTGGAAGGAAGTTAAGTAAGGCGTGAACTCTTCATTTACCATATGTGGCTTTCC
Organism: Lithocarpus polystachyus; assembly: GCA_033629205.1. NCBI lineage: Eukaryota > Viridiplantae > Streptophyta > Magnoliopsida > Fagales > Fagaceae > Lithocarpus > Lithocarpus polystachyus. The sequence goes on along the minus strand of CM066163.1, from coordinate 5,459,651 downwards.
CTTGGTTCAACTGTCACTGTCAGTACTAGGAGTAAAATTATGTTCCTTCCAACATATACAACTTATACAATCACCTATCCTAGACCTTGCAAAATTGGGGCTTTGTGCATTGGGTATGACCAATTTTTGTTACCAAAATTTTGGACAAAATTATAGTGTGACAGCCCTGGAATTGTTTTAGCAAGTCTAAAGAAGCTATTTTTCGTTGGGTATTTTAAGGGTGTGGAGCAAATAAGAGTCTGGGTGAAGTCATTTCATTGTAATGTTTTTTATAGGAGTTGGAAAAAGTCTACCCATGGGCAGTTTGGGTTTCCTTCATTCTGCAAAAGTTGGATTATTATTTCCTTCTTTTAATTTTGGCTCAATAGAAACCCTTGCTGTTGATTGTAAGCATTGTGTAAGAATAAGGATGGTTTAAAATATTGCTGATGTATCGCAGTTGCTCATGATATAGCTGTAATGGTAATGGTAATGAGAAATGAGAAATCTATCTTAAAATATCAAATACGTTGGCTGATATATCAAACTTACTGGCAATATATGATATTAGATATATTGCAAAAAAATGTATGAAAAACTCAAAAAAGGGTAAAACTGAAGTATTTCAGGTTTACAGCTGATATATTGGAAAGTATTGGAAACTTATCAGAAAATTTCAAAATAATAAATAATGAAATCTGGCCTTCATGAAAATATCAGCTGATGTCTCGGATATTGGTGAGATATAGTTTTGATGGGACCCTGCCAATATCACTGATGTTTTTGAAATTTAAAACCTTCAGACCAGGTTCAGAGAGGTCATTTGTATCAATGGGAGTAAGGATAGGCTAATAGGTTAGGTACTTTCCAACCTATTTTTTCATTCTTTTTTTCTATACAAAGTTATAGTGACCTGTGGAACTTAGGAACAGGGAGGATGTCATGCAATGGAAAGGAATGAAGAGCTATGTAAAGACTTTCATTAGGGTGTTGTTTGAGGAGGTGTTGAGATATCTAGTCTAGAGGCTGTTTTGGGTATTTTCTCCTGCAGAGTGGCCTTTTATTTTCCCTTCCTTAAATTTTGAGTTATAGTTCATTAAACAATCCGTGTTGGTTGCGTGGTGGTTAGTAAAACATGGGTTATTAACTTATTACCATGGTTGCTTTTATGTATTAGGGAAGGAAAGATGGTGGCCCATCTGTTTATTTGTTTTTTTGTTTCAGAATTGTGGATTATTCTGTTCTTCTTTTTGTTATACTTGTTTTTAACCTGCCTATGTATTGGTTATTCTCTGGGATTAGTGTTGGATGTGAGTAGGATAAAGATTTGAGTGTGAAGTTTGGTTAAATTGACTGCATGATGGTAGTAACTTCCAGTATGGATGAAAAAAATATGTACAGAGCTATAAAGTAACAAAAGGTGAAGATGAAGATTTTTCTCTTTTCTTGTGTTCGTCGCATGCATATTTGTGCTAGAAGCATGGGCCGCATAATACCCTTCTCCCTTAGTATTTTTGTACATTTTGGTCAATGCTTTATAGTGTGTGTGGCTTTAGCATTATCTGGCTGATAAATTGAGCACTCTTTTGTTGAAAATCTTACTTTGATGAAGGCTGGGATTATTAGTGACATATCTGATTCCTCTTTTCTTGCATTGTTATTACAGATCGGATGTTCTAGGTCAGTTCATGCCTTTGGTTGGAGTTGATTGGTCACAAACAGGCGTTGCACATTTATATTCAGCTATTAAGGTTTGTTGCTTATGATGCTATGTATTAGAATACTTAGTATTGTTCAGATCATATACTGGTTGAAGTCAACATTTCATATTGCATTAATCACAAATTTCACATTAGGAAAATTCTTGTGGGGTTGGCTTCAAATAGTTCAATTGGTAGGCACATCTTTAGTCCACCAAACTATTTAGTCTATGGTATCATCACCAACAAATGAAATGCAAGCTATTTGCTATAACCTGTCTTCCACCAAGATATTCAGTGTACAATTTTATTGTCCTACAAATTTTATTTTCCTACAAATGCAATTCATGTTATTGGTATAAAATGCTTTTTGTCTCATTATTCTTTGTGGCTTTAGAAAGCTTACTGTTCTGTTTTATGTTTTATTTCTTAATTTTTCCCATTTTGAGTTGTCTTTGGAAAAATAGAATGTATATAGCTTCTCTATGTTACCATGTCCAGCAACAACATAGTTGTACACAGAACTAAGTATTTTTTTTCCCTTCTTTTCCATGTGTCGCAGGAAAATGGGTATCAATTACTTTTTCTTAGTGCACGTGCAATTTCACAGGCTTATCACACTAGACAATTTCTATTCAACCTTAAGCAGGTAATGCTTAAAGAAATTGAGGCTTGATTCTCTATTTGAGGTTGAAACATCCAAATCAAGAAAGTGCCAGTTTTATGTTTATTTTCTTGTTTTAATATGTACAGGATGGGAAGGCTTTACCGGATGGGCCTGTTGTTATTTCCCCTGATGGACTTTTTCCTTCTTTATATCGAGAAGGTAACTAATGGTATATGCAATTTTTTGAGGACATTAACAAGGGTTACTTCCATTTTGCAATCTATGCTGTGTATCATTCTCAAGCATCTTATTTGTCCCTTGGTATGCCCTGCACTAATCCTGATAACAAAATTTTCAGTCTGAATTGCCTTAAAGAATTAAGGTAATGTGACATCAGATTCTTAAACTGCTTAGCTCGTCAGGGGTGGATGCCCTTAGATTAAATTTTAGTGGGTGAGATCTGTTGTCTGTAGGTTTTACTAGCTAGAATCGAGTCCAAATGGCGCTTCTTTAGAAAAGTTCCCTACATTGTCAAAAGAAAAAAAATGATATCAGATTCTTCGTTATTACATAGATAAATAGCCATATTTAAATTTCTACTCACCAATTAGAATGTTTTTTCAGCCTATACATAGTTAATACTTCCTTCTCTATCACATTTTTGATTTCATATATCAATGCTTTGAGCATGTTAGAAGTTGTTGGTCACCTGTTATTTTCTTATTTTTAGCTGTGGTCTGAGATCCTCTCTGTTTTTTCAGTTATCAGGCGGGCTCCTCATGAATTCAAGATCTCATGCCTAGAGGTTAGTCCCCTGCTGTTACTTATCTATTTTGACATATGCAACTTATTACTTCTCCTAATAATTCTTTTGTTATGTAATCCATTAACATCCTGAACTTTTCTGCTATTTGATTTTTAAATGTTTGGGCTTTTAGCAGAAATTGAGTCTATTGTGTCTAGGTTTAAAAAGGTCTTCTTAATTTCTTGGCAGAAGTAACTTGTTTAAGTCAAGGAGATTCTAGATTCTCCATGAATGCCCATTTCATTATTTTGTGAAACATGATACTATCTGAAAGACATTATACTTGCCGATCAACTTTTGTGGAATGTCTATCAGACTCTTGGTGCATGAAGTCATTTTATAGTTATGATAAGAAAATGTAGGTTCAGTGAGTCACGTGATGGGTTTCAACTTCGTGTCATGTGTAAAGAGACAGCATGATGCATAGGATACCCTTTTTTACATTCTCACTTTAAATTTGGTCCTGAGCAGGGGCAACCCATGATCTATCTCATGGTATTATTTTCCTTAAAATTTCTAAAAACATGCTTATAGTTGGGATCTGAAGCCTACCTGCACACTTAAGTAGACAGTTTGAGAGAGAGAGAGAGAGAGAGAGAGAGAGAGAGAGAGAGAGAGCATTTGTTGGATGGTTGACGAATCATCTAGTAGGCCTTTAATGAGCGTTTGTTCTCCTTTTTTCTAGGATATCAAGGCTCTGTTTCCTTCTGATTGCAATCCATTCTATGCTGGTTTTGGAAACAGAGATACTGATGAGTTCAGCTACATTAAGGTTGGAATCCCAAAAGGAAAAATCTTCATTATTAATCCCAAGGTAATTTAATGCCTTCATGGTTTAAAAATAGCAATCTTAAACCTTTAATATTGTTATACCAAAGTTTCTAATATACTTGGTCTGCAGGGTGAGGTTGCCGTTAACCGTCGTGTTGATACCAGATCATATAGCACACTTCATGCTCTTGTGAATGGCATGTTTCCACCAATGTCCTCGGCTGAGCAGGTTTATCTTGCAATCCTTTTTCATGTCCGTGTGTGTGTATATATATATATATATATTAAGCATGACTCTTTTCTATTCTTAAAGTAGCAATCATTGAGGAGCTCTTTTGAAAAGCAGTGAGTAAGAAATTGAACTAATCATTTACAGCTGCTCTACCCCTCTTTTCTTTTTCCTGCACCTGGAAATTTGCTCTTGGCACATTGGTTGCAGAAGGCAATGAGGTTCAGGAGTTCCTTGTAATATTTCTCTCATGTGAAAAGTAATCCTACTTTTTATTATGGTCTTGTTTTCAAATTTTCGGTCCTTCAGATGAGCAGTGAGTAAGAAATTGAACTCAGCAAATCCAGCTGCTCTACCCCTGTTTTCTTTTTCCTGCACCTGGAAATTTGCTCTTGTCACATTGGTTTCAGAAGGCAATGAGGTTCAGGAGTTCCTTGTAATATTTCTCTCATGTGAAAAGTAATCGTACTTTTTATTGTGGTCTTGATTTCAAATTTTCAGTCCTTCACACGAGTAGTGTATAAACTGAGTTAGGTGTCAGCTCAAGTAACTGTACATAACCATCCTCTACTTAACTAAGTCTTTGATGTGAAGGAATTGGATGTTAGCTTAAGTAACTTTGCATGCCCAATCCTCACTGCATGAATTTTTTTTTTTTTCATAATTTTCAGGTCTTGTTTTTTTATTTAATTTTTAATTTTTGTATTTGATGGAATACTGCAAATTTTTTGGTTTTTAACTTCCCTGATTGCAGGAGGATTTTAATTCATGGAATTACTGGAGATTGCCGCCTACTGTTATTGATATTTGAAGACATCAGTCACAGTTGTGCTTCACCTCTGATGTGGAGATGGATTTGGTATTACAAATGGCAGTTCTGGAATTAATCTGGTAAACTATAATCTTACCTATGCATAAATTCTCAATAACTCAGGATGGAATTTTGGCTTTTCTTTTTAATATTTAGAGTTAATTACAAAATTGGTCCCTATCCTTTACGGCATATCTCAATTTGGTTTTTAATTTTTCAATTATGTCAATTTGGTCCTTGCTGTTATCTCTTGGATGGAAAATGACGTGTCAAACAGAATAATAAAAAATTATGTTCGTTGCCACATCAACTGCCAATTGTATCGCCACATTAGATTATTTTATAATAAAAAAAAATCCAAATTAAAATATGCACACAGTATCATCTCACTAAAATATATTTCTCTTTCGTTAGTCCTAGTCAATATCATCTCCATCTCTTTACCCAAAAAAAATCAACTTGCAATATTTTTTTTTCTTTCAGTTTCTTAGCTGCCAAACACATCTAATCAAAGCACAAAGGACTTCTTAATATTTATGTTTCCAAGTTTGTTTCATGTATAGCTCGGCTTGGATAAGAGCCTCTGAATTGGAAAAAATCAACAAGAAAAGAGCAAGAGAAAAAGGAGAAGAGAGGCAAAAAACTGTAAAAGGTTGATATTATTGGTAATCCCATGGCTCTTTTTATAAAATTTCACCTGGGTTTTTTCCCAGAAGAGCCTCTAAATTAAAAAATAGCAAGTGAAAAAGGACAACAGGAGCAAAAATCTCAAAAGTTTGAAAATTTTCTGCTCAAATAACTATTGGATATTTGCAAACTAGTTTCTTTCATAAATAGAGGACAACAGGCCGCGACTTCTTCACCAATAACGATTGGATCTTTGTAAACTAGTTTCTTTCATAAATAGAAACTCGGTTGCTCTCAATTCTAATTCTACAAGGAAAAACATTGAATTGGGAAAGAACCTTTACAAATCTGAAAAACCTTAAGATCTATCAAACCCAAAACTAACCCAAAGGACTTAAACAAGAGAGAGAGAGAGAGAGAGAGAGAGAGAGAGAGAGAGAGAGAGAGATTTCAAGTGTTTGAATTTTAATGTGGGTTTTATTTTTAATAATTTGATGTGGTAAATGGTGATACAATTAGCAGTTGATGTGGCATATGATAAATAATAATTTTTTATTATTCCATTTGATACATCAGATTTTTCCATCTAATAATAAAGGACTAAATTGACACGACATTGAAAATGTTAGGGACAAAATTGACACAATCGAAAGGTTAGGGACTAAATTGAGATATGATGTAAAGGATAAGGATCAACTTTGTAATTTACCCTAATATTTACTGTCAAAATGGATTTTTCAAACTTAGAGGTTCTCTCTTGGCATTATCCAAAAGGTTTTGTAAAACCGAAGCTTGTAATTTATTTTAGAATCACTTTTATAACAAGTATGGTACAAAACAAACTGAAACAATCTATGCAGGGAAAGGGCCTCTCATTTTGTGGGCAAGTGAAAACTATACTAATCCAGGGCCTATTGCTAAGTTTGAATATGGTTAAGGGTGTCTCTAACTGTAAGACAACCATCATAAAACATGAGACAGTAAAGTCAGAGAAGTTCTAGAATTTTGCAACTGCATCTTTTTATGATCCTAAGTTATGTCTTGCTCAAAGTTTTAGCTTTTATCATTTTCATTGATTAATATGCTTTGCTGACAAATCATACAGGTTATATGTGGCCAAGGCTGATGGCAAAAGCTCCACTTTGTTTATACTTCACAGTTTTGCTTCACTGGCTGATTTATTGTCAATCTGAAAGTTATTAAAGAAAAAAGAAAAAAAAAAAAATCAATACAGGAGTTGGATCTGTAACACCTTTATTCTTCTTGGAAAATTTCCACTCCCCCCCTCCCACCCTCTTTTTGGTCTTTTGGTGAGGGGAGAGAGAGAGAGAGAGAGAGAGAAGGGAGGAGTGGGGTTGTATATTTTTTTCATGTCATTTACTGTCATTTTAATATGTAATTATATATTGAAAGCCCATTAGTTAGGCATATCTGAAACTCTAGTGTAAAAATTCACTTCAAATGCAAATCATTTCTCACAATCAGTTCATTGGTGATACCTGTTTGTAGTTGATTACTTAATGTACATATGACGTGATCTTTTTGCCCTTCACTTTTTCATAGAGGAAAAATATTATGCATAAGAAGAATGTGCATTTTACTAGGTCTACTTATGGTTCTCTGTAATGTTAGTATTGTTTTTTCATTTTTAGCTTCTCCTAATGTTAGTACTTAAGACATGTTTGGTACACTGAATAAAGATTATGATAAGAATGGTAATCTTTATTATTGGGAATAAATTGTGTTGTAACATATTCATAAGTTTGATTGTGAGTTGTAACATCTAGAACCTAGATTCCTTTCATGAAGATCATTTGGTAGTGCCATTGAGCTTTAAAACTCTTGGCAAAATAGTAACAAACATAAAGAGATTAAGGGAGGGATAGATTGAGTATTAAAGAAAATTAAAGATTAAGAGAGTGATTGAATGAAAAAAAGAGAGACACATATATAGGCATAACCTTCATTCAGTTAAAACACTACAAATACAAATAAGTTACTACTCTGTTGCATTTCTCATAATTAAATTGGATTAGCATTGAACTTTGCTCATGTGAGGTTTTCGTACACTTTAAAAGACTTTTTGGTATCCCCATACTACATTTACTACTAAACTTTCTGCCAGAGGTTTTGTTGAATTAACTTTGTTAGTGTACATTAATATTCTCAAATATATATACATATACATCACAAAATGGATTGGGCCGTATGGTCTTCAGCCTCAACTCTCACAACCTTATTGCTTCAATTCAAGACTGCACAAAACTGTGAGGTTTAAGACTCAAATCAAAGTGGTATCACTTGAACGTCTCTTTCCAAGAGATTTAGGTGAGGAGGGTTTCATGGGAGAGAGGAAGTTCCTAGTGGTGCATGTAGATAATACTATACTCCATATAGTACTCTACTTTCTCTCTTTTTCTCTACTAATTTTCTCCTTTGATTCTCACTTTTTCTCTACTCTTTCACTTTTCCTGTACTTTCTCGTTGTGTGAAGCCTAAGAGATGGTGAATTGTTCCTTTTTATCTCAAGGGTTAAAACTTAAAACCTCTTATCTTTCTCTGTCTGTGTGTTTTCGTCTCTACAAAAAGAAAATTCACACCTTCATCATCTCATGCTTTTGTTTGCTCTTTTTCTTTTAATTTTTTTACGCTCGTATTTGTAGCTTAATTTATCAATACAAGGTACAATGTGAAAGTGAAGGGGAATGATAACAATTAACATGGGTAAACCACGATTAGTACTGTTGAAGTTATACCTCTGGTTTACAGTAAATTTCTCTAACCCCCCAATTAACAGAAAGTTATTGAAACCATAAGCCCCACCGTGCCTAATAGAATTCTAGTCAAGAAAAAGAAGGCACTGAGCAAACACAGTAGGTTGAGAAGATTGAAAAGAAGATTACCTGCAAAATGAAGAATGAAGCTAAACGGCATGAAGTTCCCGTAGTCTAGTAGTTATAGTTGTAAACGACCTGTAGCTTTAGTTTTTAATATCTGTACAGTTAGTACACACGTGATCTGCAGGGGTGACTTAAGTTAGTTATTTTTAGGCGGTTAGTTTTTTTCTCTAGTATACAAACAGAGACTTGTAATTGCAATCTAATCTAATCACAATATACATTTCATCAAATCTCTCCCTTAGATATTTTGATATGGTATCAGAGACAGAGATATTAACTTGTTTGGATTAAGACTACGTTTATGGGTAGTATTATTGTGGAGAAAGTTTCATTAAAGAAATATAAGATTAAAAAGGTTGCACAAAAACCCAAATATATCCAAATAGTTATCTCTCACGGTGTCACCACAACAATGACAACAAAGCACGCCACAAAAAACCTTAATCCTCTAAATCTAACATGCAAAAGACCAAGATTGGGTGGCATTATTGAGGAGAAAGTTTCATTAAGGAAATATAGAGATTAAAAAGGTTGCACAAAAACTCAGATATATCCAAATAGTTCTCTATCACGCGGTGTCACCACAACCTAGCACACCACAAAAATCCTTAATTCTCTAAAGTGCAAAAGACCAAGATTATGTATGTTGAAGTGTGTGATATTAGAATTATTGATGTGTTAAATAACAAAGCTTGATTAGGAAAAAATGATAAAAAATGTTAAACGTATGCTGTTACACATACATATACACACACAAGAAAAAACAACTGAAACTGTGATTTGAAATCAAAATTTTTACTTTAAAATTGTAATTTCAAGTCATAATTTTAGTTGCTTTTTTAAATATGTAAATGTGTGAGTAATAAACACTACTAAGAAAAATATACAAGTGCAAAAATGTCTACTTACAGCTTTTAAAAAACAATCACCAAAGTCAAATTTGGTTTGGTGTTCAACATGTTGTACACGGATCCAAAATTCCAAATCAATACACGTAAGAGCATTCATATTGGGCCTGGGAAATGCCAAATGTAAGGAAAATTTGGCATTCAAGCCCAAGGGAGCTCAGCATCTGGACTACTAAATGGGAACAATTGTAAAAATTTTTACAGTGTTGCTACAGTACCATCCTAAATGTAGGATGGTATTGTAGCACTATTGTATCCATTTTTTAATCACTTTTATTCTCTCTCTCCTCTGTCTTCTCTTTCTTTGGCGCTGAGATGTCTTCTTTCTTTCTTTCTCAACTCTCTCTTTTTGTTTTCTCATCTACCCTCTCTCACTCTCTGATTCGCTATTGGCCGAAGCAAGGTTTGACGAAGGCGTGGCGGTGATGGCGTTTCTCACTGCAGTGATGCTGTTTTTGTGGGTATTTTCGATGGCCTGGATTTCAAATCGGTGGCTTGGGTTTGCTGATCGATGGGTTGGGTTTGCTTATTGGTGGCTTGGGTTTGCTAATCGATGGCTTGTGGAGATCGGCAAGTCGGCGTGGTGGGTTTGAAGTGATTTCCTCGATTGTGGGTTTGAAGTGGTTTTTTCCCTTGGTGTGTTTCTGGCAATTTTTTTGTGTTTCTTAGAAATTTTTTGGCAATTTCCTCGATCAGTGGTGGTGGTTTTTGGCAATTTTTTGTGTTTTTTTTTCCTCTTGGTGGTTGTTTCTTGTGGTTGTTATTGGTGGTGAGTTTGGTTGTGGTGGTGGTTGCTGGCTGGTGGCGTGGTGGTGGCAAGGTGGCCATTTTCATGTGGTTGTTCTTGCTATGGTTTCTAGGTTTGGTGCTGGTAGCAATCGGCATGGATTGATGGTGGGTTTTTCTACAATTTTTTGTTTTGGGATTGTGTGATTTGCTGGGTAGAGGATTTAGGTTTGGGTAAATGATTGTTGCTGTGTGGAGGAGGTGGTTGGGGTTTGGGTTTGTTCACGGTGGAGAGAGAGAGATAGGGGAGGAAGGAATAGAGAAATTAGACAGAGGAGGTTATTTTTTTAATTATATATTTTAGTAGATAATATATATTATTTTATTGAGTAGAATAGGAAAATAAGTTGGGATGCTGAGTGTATTGTAAAATGATATTGTATAATCAATAAAATAACTTTTTAGGATGATAAAATAGGATAGGATAGCATTTTCGAATGCGAATGCTCTAACAAATAACTGCACTAGCATTTAACAAAACAGTACATATACTTGAAGTCCCATTTTTTAAGGCCAAGCTCTCAATAATGCAGTAAAAGTGAAATGCTGGTTGGTGGGGAGACAATTCCAAAGTTGTGAGGGCTCCAAAGAGAATGACGAGGATCCAATATTGTGAACATTTGTGAAGGAGCAATGGTACTCACTTTCACTTCTTGCTTCTCATGTTCTAAAAGAGTAATAAGTTTAAGGTGGCAAGCATAAATACTTTGCTTATTTGTTTCTCTTGTTCCACGTGTTATAATTAAATATAAATTGACAAGTAGTCATAAATTCCTTGTGTTGCTTGCTTTTCTTTTCTAACACAACTACGTAATAATCCTATATATAGTAGAAATTATAGATAACTTTTACATCAACTTAGTTATAACAAAATTGAAATTGAGGTTAACTTTAAAGCTTTTTTGTGTTTTAAAGCCAAAATTAGATTTTTCTTATTGTAAGTATTGATATTTACTTTTGCAAGTTTGTTGTGACGTGAATGCTAAGTTTGGAAAACAGTTTTGATAAATTTTTGTATCCCTGACAATGACAGGATTCTTATGAGTATACTATAGGATTCGGAGCAATAATGGGATTGGAAAGTCATGTGAGTGTACGTTTTCAAAGAAGACATATAAATTTTGCTTCAACCATGTAAATATAAAGGCAAGCATTTAGCAACAAAAAAATAGAATAAAAGCAAGCAGAGAGTATTCCTTTTTATTAGCACTTGGATAATACATAGCTGCCAAGGAAAAATACGAGGCACGGGAAAGGAAAAGAAAGGTAAACAGTAAATTAACCAACACAATTACCGCATTGTCTCCTCATATAAATTTATATAGGAAATATTTTATGCAAGTGTTGATAATGTTGTTTCTTTTCTTACAAATTCAATCAAATGAAAAGAAAACGTGTCACAATCAAACACAAAAAGAATCTTTGTCGAATACATTTCATGGTATCCAAATTGTAGCATTTGCAAAGTGGTCCAAACATTTATCATGGTATAAGCAGCTAGATGAGAAAGAAGAATATTTGTTGTAACTTCATCCAATATTTCCAAAAAAAAAAAAAAAAAAAATTACAAGGAAGACAAAGATTAAATTGTTTGGCTTAAGCCTACATTTATGGGTGGTATATTATTTAGGATAAAGTTTCATTAAGGAAATATAGAGACTACAAAGGGTTGCACAAAAACCCAAATATATCCAAATAGCTCTCTATCACTGCAACTAGCACACCAAAAAAATCCTTAATTCTCTAAATCTAATTTGTTTGTACACGGATATCCAAATCAATACACGTAACAAATTTTCACCTTGGCTTAAATTTGGTCAAGGCTTGCAAACAAAAATCTTTCATCACCTTCACCAAAGCCCCTAAGGACTATCACTAACTCCAAATACCAATCAAGTCCATCATGTTTACTGGATTATCTGCTGTAACTTAACAAACGTTCATATTGCATGTCCGGATCTTGCAATTTGAAACCATAGCACTAAAAGGATGAATATCATTAGTTGCTTACGAGTGATATTACCATCTGGGCATCCACCTCAATTATAAGGTTAGTAATTCCCAAATCAATTCCCAAGTTTAATCCATCCCTTGTTGCTCACAATTCCACTACGAAATCTTCCCCTCCGCTTTATTAACTTAGAGTACCTATTTGATCTATATTAAAGTCGCTAGCCTGTAATACCTGGGAAAGGAAAAAACCTTGTAAGTTTGCAGCTATTGTTGCGTGCTTAACCCTCTTGATTGGCTTTGGGGCGAGACATAGCCACTTTAAAAAAAAAAAAAAATTTCAACTTAAGGCACACGCATTCACATGAATCATTTCAAAAATCACAGCTCAATAGTGCGTAAATAGTACTTAACAGTGCATGAACAGTACATTTTATCCCCTCAAGCTGAAATGCGTGCAGGAAAAAAAAAAGAAAAAAAAGAAAAGCAAAACGCAAAACGTAGATTCATCCGGATCCAAATGCTCACTTAAATATTTTTGATTTTATTCAACATTTGTATGGACTAATTCATATAATAAAATAAGTGTTAGTGTTAGCGGTGGTGATGGGTCCATGTCAGCAACCCGTGATGGCCTCCATCAGCGTTTGTTTATTTTTTTTAGGGTTTGGCTATTGGAGGTAAGTTAAATTCTTCTTTTTAATACAATTATGAAATCAATAATTCTAACATTATATCCTTAATTATTTTTTTTGTTTTGTTTTTTTTTTCTTTCACGATTGACTGCTTGTTATTTTTACATAAATCTACTACTTTTTCATCACTATTCACAATCCACTACATTATAATTGTTGTCCTAAATTTTTTCCTATGAAAATAATTGAGAATATTTGACAAGAGAGAATGTGATTATCAAATTTTGGTGGTTGTTAATACCTATCTTAAGGCATTCTTACGAAAGTATTGATTGGATTTCACCTGCATTAGGAAGCAAAAAAAAAAAAAAAATGTGGATTTTTAAATTGAAAGTAACTTGTGTGCCCATATTTTGCTCAATTGCATTGATTTTCCCATTTTTTAAGAATGCTTTTAGGGTATTTGTTAATTGGACTCATAAATTTTAGTAGCTATAGAATTAGGAGCAATAATGGTATTGAAATAAGTTCTGAAATTGTACTTTTTCAAGTAGACCATATAAATTCTGCTTCCACCCAGTAAACATGGTGAGCAGACACTATTCCTTGTTATAACAACTTGGATATTACACAGCTGACGAGGAAATACAAGCATGACCAGAAAGAAAAAGAAAAGTAAACATGAAACCAACACAACCGCATTGCCACCCTATATAAATTTATATAGAAACATTGCGGAAGATCTAGCTTCTTCTCGATTCTACATTGTAGAAGAAGCTGAAGCTTGCAATCACATAGCACCCATGTCATTAGTACATGATTTCTCACAAGTTATTGCTAAGTACGTAAACGTAATTAAGGATTTCTACGCCTTAACTGTATATCCAAGTTGCATAGCGTATTCCACGAGATTGTTCAGCTCCTGGTCGTCGATTTGCCCGTCTTTGTTGGCATCAGCATGGTGAATCCCATTGCTGGCTCGAATGCCAGGGATCCATGAGCCGAGGCATTGAAAGGCTTTCTTTAGCTCTGCTTGGCTGAGGAGACCATCATTATTCGCGTCGTGTTGCTTGAAAATTTTCTTTAGCTCCCCCTCTGTTCGGAGCATAGGATTAGTAGACTTCGACTCTACGTCCACAAGGCCCATGTTAAGGAGACTTGGAGGATCAAGAGAGAATGAGGCAAGTTTTTTGAGAACCTTGTTGTGTGGTTTGAGTTTGGAGTAATGAAGCCTGGGGGTATACATAATGGATATCAGTCTCTGTTTTATTCCTGTTTTTCTTGATGATGAAGTGTCATTGTTGTGTGTGAGAAGGGTTGGATCAGAAGCTAGCTAGCTCGAATATATTTGATTGTAAGACATTTTCATACTTCTTTTTCAAAAAAAATATTTTGGGCAACTGTTGATAATGTTATTTCTTTCCATGCAAATTCATTCAAGTGAAAATAAAACATTTCACAATCAAACACAAAGGAAGCAAATTGTGAAAAATATCTCATGGTATCAAAATGTAGCATCTGCAAAGTGGTCCAAAAGTTTATCAGGGTATAAAAGCAACTAGATAATAAAGAAGAATTTATTGTACCTTTATCCAATATAGACAAAATAGAAGGAAAAAAAAAAAAAAAACTTTATAAGGAAGATAAAGATTTACATGGTTTCGCTTAAGCTTACGTCTATAAGTGGCGTTACTGAGGAGAAAGTTATTAATGAAATATGAATATTACAAAGGTGGCACAAAAATGCTTTCATAAAACTAGTGCCAACCCTAGACCTAGGCCATCGCCTAGGAGGCCCTACTAGAAAAGAGCCCCAAAGAGTAGGTAGCAATAAGTTATTTTTCTTACTTATTAATTAAAATGTGTGTGAGTGGTACATTTTTTTCTTTATTTTTATGAAAGCCCAACACCAATTGAGTGATGCTTTATGGATGGGGGAGTATTTGAATTCTTGGCCCAAAAAATGTATGGATGCAAGCCCAAAAAGCCCAAACAATAAAATTATAGAGAAGTGGGTTGGAAAACTAGGCTGTAGTGAAATCCGTGATGGGCTAGCAGATTTAGCCAACAAAGAAAGACGATGAATGTTTTATATCAGAAAATGTCCTCGGCCAAATCCGAGGAAACTGGTTCTTTTGTTTTGCCCTTTCAATTCTATTACAAGACCTCCCTCTCTCTCTTTCTTCCTACCCCCTCCTTCAGGGGTCTCTTGCATTACATACACCCTTCCTGATGATCCTGAGCCTACATTTGTTGGCCATCTAAGTTACCACTTGAGTGCTTGTCCCATCAGTCACCCCTTTTGGCTCCCTCTAAGTTGTGGTTGCCAATGCAGCACTGTTCAGGGGTCTTCTCCTCATAAATGTGGTCAGAAAAGTAGTTGCAGTGCATTAAATGTGGTGGTAATAGCTTTCCCTTAGGTACCTCCTAGTTTCCACCTGCTGGTGTGCTCGAGGTGTATGTACCTGTCGTCGGACCTTTTTAGAAGCTCGCCTTGGTTTGTGAGATCCGAATCTGGCCCATGTTTAGCCTGTCTGAGGAGGCATTGCTCCTCGGACAGGGCCCAAGGCCCAATACCAGATTTGGGCCCTTACCCCCACAATAGCCCCTAAAAACTCCAATTTTTCCCCCTTTCTTCTGAGAGGAAAATTAGGGTTTTGATTATAAAGGGACGAGACCATTGATTTCTTTGACTCGTATGTGTGAAATTACCGCTTTGCGCGCCTTATTATTGCTGCTGACGCCTAGTAGTCCGTGAGTCGTCCTTAATTACTCCAGGCAGCATTATGTCTCTCGCATCTATTGGTGGGGTGTTAATAGAACGGCTGATATTTTCCTGGGATTTTGAGTGGGGTAACTCCTATACGATTTCACCCTCTATATAAAGCATGAAGAGAAAACAGTTTTATTTTTCTTCGCGAGCTCCCAAGTTCTTCAGAGATCTCAAGCATTCCAACTTACTGTACTCCTTACAGCCTTAGACTTCCTTACCTCCTTCTCCCAAGAGATCACCAAGAGATTCTTTAAAAAGGTTCAGGATTTAACGCATTTGTTTATTTTTGTAAGTATCTATTTATTCAAGCTTTCCTTTTCTCCTCGGCTGGACTCCTCGGCCATCGTTTCAATTAGAAAACTTTCCCTTTGCCATCCGTGTTTACTCAAATGGGTAGTTTTAAGCATCTAGTGGACTCTTTGATTGGGATGGAGGGCTTTAGGGCTAAGTACCGTATCCTACCAGGGGTAGGTTTACAATATTGTGCCCCAGACCAAGTTTTTACTAATAGAGGGACGGGTGAGGTTGTTATTCCGATGATCGCTTTTATAGAGGGAGGGATGACTCTTCCCATGGGTAGGATAGCTAGAGATTACCTGCGCAACCATCGGTTATGCCCCCACCAGTGCGGTCCCAACATGTTTAGAATTTTAGGGAGTATAGATGCCCTAAATGAGCAAATGAACCTTAGGCTTACGTGGCATGACGTCGCGCATATGTACGAGTGCCATTCTCTCTCCGGAGGGTATTACCTTAAATCCCGATCCGAGGAGGTGAGGATGATATCTTGCCTTCCCAAGTCCAACAAAGGACGATTATCTGGTCGTCTCCGGAGAGTGGCACGATGGTCTTCACTGCCGGGTTAGGGCGGGAACACCAGGTGGGGTACCCCAGGATTAGGCTCCTTGGTAGGGACCTTAGTTTTCTAAGTTTTTTCTTTATTCTGAACTTTTATTATCTCTCCTCGGATCATAGTTATTGGTCTAACCACAGTTTTCCTTTTCGGACGTTTTGCAAACAAAAGCCACGTCTCTCCGAAGCTCAGCCTCGTCAACGTTTTGGCACTCAACTTCCTATTGAGGTCAGAAGTATTCGAGAGTGAGGACGGATAGCTAAAGGCTGCTTATCTGATCCTTGACTACGAGCCCCTGTCACGCGTATTTCAAGATGTGGGGCAAGCGATAAGAGCCGGTAGTCCTAAACTTGAGCGAATAGATGTCTCTAAGCCTTGGTTCTTGGCCCAAAGGGACCTTCCTTCGGTTGTGTTGCCACCTCCGCCCTTTCATCAACAACTAGCTGTCTCGAGCGAGGAGCCGCCACCGTCGCCTCAATCTTTGGACGTTGAAATCGACCAATTCCGTTTTGAAGAAGAGGCAGGGGCAACAGAAAGGCCTGTTGAGCTCTCGGATTCTAAAGCTGAGTTCGAGAGACCTTTTACTGCTTCCCATCCGTGGTTACTCGTTGCTCGGCCAGATTCAAGCTTCGAGGAGGAAGAGGGCATAGATCTGAAACAAAGACCTAGCCTGAAGGGCTTGATGGCTAGTAGGAATAAAGGGGGGTCGACTTCAGGAGAAGTTCCCAAGACCTAAGTTTCCCCCACTTTGCCTCTTCCTTCCTCTCAGCTCCCCGCCGACTTCGGACCGAAGGCCAACTAGAATCTGAGAAAGAAAAGGCCAGTGGAGGTCTTGGAAGAGGGAGAGGTACCACCCACAAGGGGGGCAAACAGCAGAAGAAAACCAGGGACCCCTGTGATAAGAAAGACCGATCAATAGAGGGCTTTGAGAAGGTTGATGCGTGCCGAGGGCAGCGCACATGGGCTTCTCAGTTGGAGGTGAAGGGCACCACCATTCCTTGGGATGCTACTATTTGGGAGTCTCAAAAGGAGCATGCCGGCATCCTGGCCGAGGCCTTAAAGTAGCCTTTTCTCCTTCCCAGGGACATGAAGGGCCTCAGGCGCATCAAGCAGCCAGACCTCTTCATGTCTCTGAAGAGGGATCTAGCAATGATAAGCCCGTAAGCACCCTTTACGTTAACTGCTAAGTTGTACGTTCATTTACATGTGTATATTCCTTGTAACTTCTTTTTTGTTGACGTGCAGGTCACTTAGCAGGTTTTTGTGGCCGAAGAGTGGATCAAGAGGGCCAATGAGGAGGCCAAGGCTGAGTCTCACTCCCGCCAAGAGGTTGAGAGACAGTTGGGAACTGTGAGGCAGGAGAAGGCTGACCTGTCCGCGAAGCTAAAAGAGGCCGACAAAGCTCGCCAAAGTGCTTAGGCCGGGCTAAAGACCGCGGAGAGGCAGGCCGAGGACCAGCACCAATAGCTGCATGTGATAGAGATAAACCTGGCCACGGAGAAGCAGAAGGTCTTGGACCTCTTGGCCGAGTTGCAAAAGGTCAAAGAAGCAACTTGGGTGGCCAGGGAAGCTGCCGAGGCCGCAGTGGAGGCGTCCTATGAGTGCAGGGTGAAGGGCACGGAGGCTCGGCTTGCAGAGGAGGTGGCTGTAGTATGTAGGGATTACTGCACCGAGTTCTAGGGGGTAGTGATGGACCGGGCGGGAGTTCCTGCAGACTCCGAGCTTAGGAGGGTCGAGAGCATTTTCTTACTAGAGGATATTCAAGAAGTTCTTGATCCGGTCCCTCCTTTCGAGCAACCTCCTACCATCGAAGCTTCCCTTACTGATACCAGAATTCCCGAGGGGGTTGAAATGGGCAAGAAGGCTCAACCTCCCTTGAAGGCCAAGCTCTCCGAAGATGCGCTCACTATCAGGGACGTAGTCTCCCAGGCCAAGGATGTGGAGGCCAAATCCAAAGCTGATGATGTCCCGCCTAAGACTGCTGATCCCAAGAAGGATCCTCCTCAAGATAAGGCCTAGATGTAGGAATTTTTGTATACATGTCTACCTTTTGTAAGGGCAATCGGTCAGCAAAAACAATGTATTCGTTTTTCTGCTTAATGGAAATGTTTTTTTTTTATTCGTTACACTTTTTTGTTGGGTTGTGAAGCTTATTACTATCTGTCAATGGTGTTGAACTGTTAACAATTTAAATAACTTAATCATGAAGCGTTTATCAACAAGCGTGACTCTAGGTTCTGATTAATCAGTTATAAAAGTACCATAGTGTGAGTGCATAGTCCGAGGACTCAGGCCTGAATTAGGTTCTATTTGAACACTTATAAAAAATGATTGTAGTGTTAATTTCCCCAAAGTATGTGGTTCGAGGACTCAGGCATGGCTTAGGTTCTGTTTGAACACTTATAAAAAATGATCGTAGTGTTAATTTCCCCAAAGTATGTGGTCCGAGGACTCAGACATGACTTAGATTCTGTTTGACCACTTATAAAAATGATCGTAGTGTTAATTTCCTCAAAGTATGTGGTCCAAGAACTTAGACATGACTTAGGTTCTGTTTGAACACTTATAAAAAATGATCACAGTGTTAATTTTCCCAAAGTATGTGGTCCAAGGACTCAGGCATGATTTAGGTTCTGTTTGAACACTTATAAAAAATGATTGTAGTGTTAATTTCCTTAAAGTATGTGGTTCGAGGACTCAGGCATGACTTAGGTTATGTTTGAACACTTATAAAAAATGATCATAGTGAACAATAGATAAGTATGAGATAATAAAAGTTTTCATTAATAATAATACATTTTCAGGTTGTTTATATTCCAAGGGCGCGGTATCATTTTTTCATCTAAATCTTCCAGGTAATATGCACCTACTCCTGCTGCAGAAGTGATGCGATATGGACCCTCCCAATTCGGTCCCAGTTTACCCCAAGCCGAGTTTTTTGTGTTGCCCACAACTTTCCTCAGTACCAAGTCTCTCGTTGTTAGAGGCCTTAGCTTCACGTCAGCATCATAACCTTTTTTGAGTTTGTGTTGGTAATATGCCAATTGGACTCTTGCATTTTCCCTGCGTTCCTCAATCAGATCTAGACTTTTTTCTAGCAACCCATTGTTACCACTCGGATGGAAAGAAGTGGTTCTCAGTGTTAGGAAGCCAGTCTCTAAAGGAATAACGGCCTCGGCGCTATGAGTCATTGAGAGGGGGGTTTGCCCTATTGACCTTCGTGGCATCGTCTGATACGTCCAAAGGACATGCGGCACCTCTTCCACCCATTTTTCTTTCGCGTCGTCTAGTCTCTTCTTGAGTCCGTTCACTATTACTTTATTTACAGCTTCAGCCTGTCCATTTCCTTGGGGGTAGGCTGGAGTGGAAAATCGATTTGTGATTCTGAGCTCACAACAGTATCGCCTGAAGGTTTTGCTATCAAACTGGAGGCCATTGTCCGAGATGAGGGTGTGAGGAACCCCAAACCGAGTAACGATATTCCTCCATACAAACTTCTTGACGTCTACATCCCTGATGTTCGCTAATGGTTCGGCCTTAACTCATTTTGTGAAGTAATCCGTCTCGACTAGCAAGTACCTTTTATTTCCTGCTGCTTTGGGGAATGGGTCAACAATGTCCAAACCCCATTGAGCGAATGGCCATGGGCTGGATATAGGATTGAGGGCTCCCCCTGGTTGGTGTATATTCGACGCGAACCTTTGGCATTGGTTGCACTTCCTTACGTATTCTTGTGCCTCCTTTTGCATATTGGGCCACCAGTAGCCTTGAGTGATAGCTCTATGCAATAGGGATCTTCCTCCGGTATGGCTCCCATAAATCCCTTCATGTAATTCTTCCAGGAATGACTCTGTTACCTCGGGGTATACGCATAGCAAGTAGGGCCCTGAAAAGGAACACTTGTATAACTTCTGGTCCTCAGATAGCCAGAACTGAGAGGCCTTTCTGTGTAGCTTGTCCACTTCTAACTTCTCTTCGGGTAGGATATCCTCTTTTAGGAACAGCACTAGGGGGTCCATCCATCTAGGACCTACCCTGACATTGTGGATTTGGATCATCTCTTTCACCATCTCCATGGGTTTGCTCAAATCTTCCACCAGGATGACTCGAGACAAACTCTGAGCCGAGGAGGTTGCGAGGGTGGCCAAAGAGTTAGTGTGTGTATTTCCACTTCTAGAGATATTTAGCAGGCTAAAAGAATCAAAATGTGATTGCAGATGTTTAACTTGTCTTAGATATTCTTGCATTCTTTCATCTCTCGCGTCTATCTCCCCGTTCACTTGGCCAACGACTAGTCTCGAGTCCAAGAACACGTTAACGATCTTCCCACCAAGTTTTCGAACCATAGACATCCCCTCTACTAGGGCCTCATATTCGGCCTCGTTATTAGTGGCCGTGAAGCCCAATCTTAGCGCTTTCTTGATGGTGATCCCCTCGGAAGAAATTAGAACTAGCCCCACTCCAGAACCCCTTTGGTTTGCAGCCCCATCAACATATACTTTCCAGCACACGGGTCTAGGCAGAGAGATAATGCCAACTAACTTTTCATCCATGTTTGAAGTCCCGGCCACTTCTCCTAACGAGGGTTTGGCGAATTCGGCCACTAGATCTGCAAGAACCTGGCCTTTGACGGAGGTTCGGGGCACGTACTTGATGTTAAAAGCCCCCAGAATCGTACCCCACTTGGCAATCCTCCCTGTATAATCAGCACTCCGAAGTATGGCCTCAGCGGGAGCTGGGTTAGGACGATAACTGTGTGCGCCTGAAAGTAATTAGGAAACTTCCGTGTAGCGTACACCACCGCTAAGATGGCATTCTCTAGTGGTAAGTAACGAACCTCAGCCTCGTGCAGTGATTTGCTTACGTAATAAACTGGTTGTTGTACGCCGCTGTCTACTTGTATTAGCACCAGGCTTATTGCATGCGAGGCCATAGCGATGTAGGTGAATAGGACTTCGTCTACCTTGGGACTCGACATGATCGGTGGCCAAGATAGATACACTTTAAGTTGTTGGAAGGCCAGAGCACACTCCTCGGTCCACTCAAATCCCTTCCACTTGTTCATTAACAGGAAGAAGGGTCTATATCTGTTCGCCGATCGAGATATAAAATGATTCAAGGCAGCAATCATTCCGGTGAGCTTCTGGACCTCCTTAGGATTCCAAGGTGGTTGTAGCTTGTTGATAGCTCTGATCTGATCGGGGCTGACCTCAATCCCCCTGTGGGTTACCATATAGCCCAAGAATTTTTTTGATCCAACTCCAAATGAGCACTTGGAAGCGTTAAGCCGCAGCTTATGCTTCCTCAGGATTTCAAAGATCTCCCTGAGGTCTCCTAGGTGCTCGGATACCACCTTACTCTTCACCATCATATTATCTATATAAGCTTCGATGTTCTTACCCAATTGTGGTTCGAACATCCTGGTCATCTTCTTCTGATAGGTAGAACCTGCGTTCTTTAAACCGAAGGGCATCACCTTGTAGTGGTAGTTCCCAATGGGAGTGACGAAAGCAGTCTTCTCCTGATCTTCCAAGGCTAACGGTATTTGGTGATACCCTTGAAAGGCGTCTAGGAAGCTCATCCGAGGATGGCTTGCGGTCACATCCACTAACCGGTCTATTCGAGGTATAGGGAAAGGGTCCTTTAGGCATGCTTTGTTCAGGTTTGTGAAGTCCATGCAGACTCGCCATTTTCGACTCTTTTTCCTTACCACGACAGTGTTGGCTAACCACTCTGGGTAAAAGACTTCCTTGATAGCCCTTGCTCGCTTGAGCTTCATCACCTCCTCTCAAACAGCATCAGAGTGCTCTTTAGACGGGTGTCGAAGTGGTTGCTTTTTGGGGGGTATGGACGAGTTAACATTTAAGTGGTGGCAGATGAGGCTCGGATTGACCCTAGAGGCCTCGTAGGCATCCCATGCAAACACGTCCAGGTTATTTTTGAGGAACCCAATTAACCCTTTCTTCTCTTCCATGGGCATCTGAGAACCTATTTGAAAGAACCTTTCTAGGTTAGCACCAATGACCACCTTTTCAAGATCTTCACATTTCGCCTCCTCGGTAGGCAGATTAGCAGGTGATGTCGGGTTCTTTAATTGCTACAAACTTTTTTGGGCAGAGGCCGAGGACTCCGTTTTAGGTTGGTGCAAGATGGCTGCCACTAGACATTGCCTCACCATTGATTGACATCCAAGGATCTCCATAACTTGGCCCCCGGATGGAAATTTCACTTTCTGGTGCAATGTAGAGGCGACGGCCCCTAACGTATGAAGTCAGGGTCTGGTGACGATGGCTGTGTAGGGGGAGTAAGTATCTACCACAATGAAATCTACCTCCATCGTTTTTGGGCCGGTCTACACGGGTAACCTAATTTGGCCCTTCGGAATGACAGTCTTCCCGTCAAAACTCACTAGGGGGGAGTTATAGGGCGTTAAGTCTTCTGGCTTCAGATCCAACCCCTTGTAAAGGTCAGGATACATGATCTCGGCACTGCTACCACCATCTACCATAGCCCTTTTTACATCATATCCTTCAATCCTGAGTGTGATTACCAAGGCGTCATCATGAGGTTGTATGGTCCCGACTTTATCCTCTTCTGAAAAACCCAGCACCGGCTGTGCGTCCACCTTAACCCTTTTGGACTTTGAATTGTCGTCCTCGGTAGACAGCTGAGCTACAGAAATCACCCTGGAGGGACTTGAACCGGTTCTTCTTGGAGAGGTAAAAATGACATTTATCGTGCCTATAGGGGGTCTTAAAGGTGTATCCCTCCCGGGTTCTGGATTCGTCTGGCCCTGCTGACCGTTAGAATGATGCAAGAGGTGTTTTAATCTTCCTTCTCTGACTAACTGGTCCAAGTGACTCCGCAAGTTCCTGTAGTCCTCTGTAGTGTGACCCGGTTCCTGGAGGTATTGGCAATACAGGTTCTAATTGTGCCTCATAGGGTCCTTTGCCATCTTATTTGGCCACCTGAAAAATGGCTCGTTTTTGATTTTCTCCAACACCTAGCGCACTAGCTCTCGGAATACAGCATTAATTGCCTATGTGCTAGCAGGTCCGGATTGTCTGGAAAAGTCTTCCCTTGGTCGGCTATTATTGTACCTGTCCGACCTAAAATCCCTCCGCTCCTAAGGGATAACCTTAGCTTTTTCCTTCCCCTGTAGTTGGTCCTCCTCAACCCTTTTGTATTTATCAATTCGGTCCATGAGTTGGCGTACACTAATAACAGGCTTGCCAGTGAGGGACTTCCTCAAACCGTGCTTGGCTGGGAGGCCGACCTTAAAAGTGCTAATGGCCACCTCATCGAAGTCTCCGTCTATCTCGTTGAACATTTCCCAGTATTTGTCCGAGTACGTTTTTAAGGTTTCTCCTTTTCGCATGGATAAGGACAGTAGGGAATCCAGAGGCCGTGGGACCCTGCGACACGTGATAAAGCGGGACCCAAATGTTCGGGTGAGCTCTTGGAAGGAATTTATGGACCCTGCCCTTAGGCTATCAAACCATCTCATCCCCACTGGTCCCAAGCTGGATGGGAAGACTTTGCACATCAAGCCCTCGTTGTTGGAATGAACTGCCATCCTCTGGTTGAAGTGGCTTACATGCTCCACAGGGTCTATCCGACCACTGTACATGGTAAACGTGGGTTGATGGAATCGTCGGGGAAGTTTAGCCCCTTCGATTTTTCATGTGAAAGGCGACCTGGAAATCTGGTTCAACGCCCTACTCATGGCATCATTCCCCAGACCTTTATGAGGTGGGTTTTGACGCCTGCGCCTATGATAGTGCTTATCATCATTGATGGAAGGCTCACGCGGGGGAGTTCGTGATCTTTGTCTATGATCAGCGTCCCTTTTGTCCCTAGAGGAGCTGCCAGAATTGGAAGGAATGTGTCTGCGCTGCGCACGGCGCAATTTCCTTTCTAGTTCGTCAATCTTCAACTGCATGGCTTTCTCATTATTTGGCCCTCGAGAGATGTGGGTTCTCACCTAGGAATGACTTCGGCTCGTATGGGTAGTGTGCACACTACCTTCTTGGTCTTTTTCAAGATTGAGAAAATCATCCTGCCGTTGGGAACCTGTAGACTTTGCCTGGTGTGGACCTGATCCCGCCATCGTTCGATGTCTCACGCACTATCGCACAAGTAATTCCCACAGACGGAGCCAATTGTATGGGGAAGTATTTGAATTCTTGGCCTAAAAAGTGTATGGATGCAAGCCCAAAAAGCCCAAACAATAAAATTATAGAGAAGTGGGTTAGAAAACTAGGCTGTAGTGAAATCCGTGACGGGCCAGCAGATTTAGTCAACAAATAAAGACGATGAATGTTTAGCCTGTCCGAGGAGGCATTGCTCCTCGGACAGGGCCCAAGGCCCAATACTAGATTTGGGCCCTTACCCCCACACTTTAAATACCACAAATTTTATTACATAGGTTTTACAAAGTTTTATTTCGCTAATCACAAGAAGTAATTTAAATATTCATTTGCTATCTTATTGAAGTGTCATCAATCTCTTTTCTTTTACTTTTTTTTTTATAGAAAAATTGTGGTAGCTCTAGCATTTCCCCCCCCCCCCCCCCCCCCCCCCCCCACAAAAAAAAAAAAAAGGTAGAAACCCAACCAAATCACCATTAAGTAAATGAAAAATTCTAAAAATACTACAAAATATTTATAATGATGTGGTAAGAATATGGTTGATGCCACTTAAACAAAATAATAAATGAATATTTTAATTAATTTTTTATTTATTAATGAAACGTTTTGTAAGACTTATATTGTAAAATTTGCAGTATCCTTATATAATATAAATCACTCAAGTGAATTAATTGTAATAAGAATTTTCAACTTAGACCTCAAATTATGTTGAGTTGGCCTAGCACAAAACCTAAATCACAAACATATATCCAAGTAAATCTCTATCACCACAACTAGTACACCACATGAATTCCTAATTATCCTAAATCAACTTGTTGAGTTGGTCTAGTTGCATGTTGTCATGGATAACATCTATTGAGTCAAATTTGGTTTGGTGTTCAACTGGTTGCATGCGGGATCCAAATCAAGAATCGTAAAAAATCTTCGCCTAGGCATAAATTTGGTCAAGCCTTGCAAACGAAATTCTTCCATCACCTTCACCAAAGCCCTAACGACTATCAGTCTTTCCAAATACCAATCAAGTTCAACATGTTTACTACTGGATTATCCGGATCTTGTAATTTGAAACCATATATAGCATTAAAAGGATGAAAAACATCATTAGTTGCTTTCATTACGAGCGATATGACTATCTGGGTGTCCACCTCAATTATAGGGTTAGTAATCCCAAATCAATCCCCAAGTTTAATTTAATCCATCCCTTATCCCTTATTGGTCCACCTTGTTCCTTTTCGGTCCTATTCTATCTACTTTGCAATTTCTTAGCACTCCAATGCTCAAATAATTATATTTTTAATCTGTGTTATAAATGAATTCTAAATCTTATCTTAATTGATAATCTTTATAACGGTTAGGACAGGCCTTGCACATGTATCTCAAACTAGTAATTGTTGAAATCCATACACACAAATGAAGTCTCATCAATGGTGAAGATAATTCTTTAATGGAAGAGAGAAAATCATATTTGTATGTATATTGAGAAAGTGTGTTATTTACAAAAATCAAGCTCTACCTCTTATATATGCAGAGATGGGAAAAGTAAAACAGAAAATCTAACTAATTGACAGCTGTCATCATACTCTAACTAACTCAACTATACAAAAAAATTACTTGTAGTCTAACCTCTAATATATACATAAAGGACTTGTAGCATATGCTCAGATACGAAGTCTAACACTAATTACAAAAAAAAGGTAAAAATTGGTTACTAGTTATTATTTGGTTCAGCTGTTTGGTTTTTTTTTTAAATAATAATGATGTTTCATAAAATACAAAAAATAAAAAGGAACATGCAACTTGATTGGCGTTAATTATCATTGAGTCCCTTATTTGACAACTAAATTTTGATTAAAACAACATATGTCACTTTAGAACTTTTCATTTTCTTTTCCCTTTTTACTCAAATGCAAATTACACTTTTTTTTTAAGTTTGGGTGAATTTAATATTGGTACCCGATATTTAAAAGTTTTTATTTTAATTCTTAAGGTTTGTGTTGACTAATTCTTGTAACAAAACAAATGTAAATGTGGGTTGTATATATTTAAATAACTAATTTTGTATCGAGTGAGTCAAAAAGAAACATGTAATAAACCAAGCTATAACGTCTCTATAAGGTAATCATGGGATTGACTGTTATGAGTATACTATGGTAGTGGGAGCGATAATGATGATTACAGATTCTGTAAGTGCATGTATACGATTTCAAGTAGAGCATATAAATTCTGCTTCCACCACGTAAACATAGTGAGCAGACAATATTCCTTGTTATTACCACTTGGATATTACATAGCTGCCAAGGAAAAACAAGCATGGCCAGAAAGGAAAAGAAAAGTAAAACAGGAAACCAACACAACCGCATTGCCTCCTCATATAAATTTTTATAGGAAACATTGCGGAAGGTCTAGCTTCTTCGGGATTCTACATCATATAGAAGAAGCTGAAGCTTGCAAGCACAAAGGGCACACATATTAGTAGTACATGATATCTGACAAGTTATTGCTAAGCACGTAATTAAGGATTTCTACGCCTTAACGTACGGTAAATCCGACTTTCACAGCGTATTTGACTAGGTCATCCATCTCCGTTTCGTCGACGTATCCGTCTCTATTGGCATCGGCATGGTGGAGGCCGCGGCCTGCACGAAAGCCAGGGATAAGTGAGCCCAGGTCTTCAAAGGCTTTCTTTAGCTCTTCCCTGCTGAGCATATTGTCATTATTGGTGTCGTATTTCTTGAAAATTTTCCTCAGCAGATCCTCCGTTGGCACTACTAAAAACGCGGGCCTTAGGCCGCGTTTTTTTGGGCCGCGTTTGTAAAAACGCGGCCCAAATTCAACTAAAGCCGCGTTTCATTAAACGCGGCTTTACATTCTCCCATTGGGCCGCGTTTTATACACGCGGCCTACGGGCCCACGTTTTAGCCGCGTTAAATTGAGTTAGTCGCGTTTAAAACGCGCGGCCTAAGGACCCGCGCGTTTCAAATTTTTTGCGAAATTTTTTTTTTTTGTTTTCTTTAACTAGAGCCGCGTTTAAAAATCGCGGCTCCAGTATACATAAAGCCGCGTTTTTTAGACGCGGCTTTACATTTTGGATGAAGCCGCGTCTATAAAACGCGGCTTTACATGTTTTCTGAAGCCGCGTTCAAAACCCGCGGCTTCAGTTTCCAATTGGGCCGCGTGTATAGAAACGCGGCCTCAGCATTTGCCTATAGCCGCAGGTTAGACCCGCGGCTATAGGCTTTGTATATATACCATTGGGGCAAAATTTCTATGCTCAACCCTACCCGGCCTTTCCCACAAGCCCGATCTCATCATCTCTCCCACAAGCCTTCATCGTCCTCATCACCCGATCTCCGATCTCTCCGAGCCTCACCCTCACCCTCTCCATCTCCGTCGATCCTCACACTCACCCTCTCCATCTTCGTCGAGCCTCACCCTCACCCTCTCCATCTCCGTCGATCCTCACCCTCTCCATCTCCGATCGATCGTCACCCTCACCCTCTCCATCTCCGTCGATCCTCACCCTCTCCATCTCCGATCGATCGTCACCCTCACCCTCTCCATCTCCGATCGATCGTCACCCGCACCCTCTCCATCTCCGAGCCTCAGCCTCAGCCTCACCTTCCTCCATCTCCGATCCTCACCCTCCTCCACCCTCCTCCATCTCCGGTCCTCACCCTCCTCCACCCTCCTCCATCTCCGATCCTCAGTCTCACCCTCCAAGCCTTCATCTCAGATCCTCACCCTCCATCCGTCACTCGCGTCCTCATTACTCTAGGAGGTAACGATTTCTGTTGCATGTCTACCTCAAGATTCTTGATTGACTTTTCCAAATTTTGTTGCAAGGTTGGGATTTGTGAGCTTCCATTTCATTCAAGGAGGAGTTGGTGGAATGTAAGTAGAAACAAAATCTACTCTTTCATTTGTAACCCATGGACTGCAGTTCCTATGTCATTTGCTTTAATCATTATGTTGATACACAAAATGGTGTAACTTTTTACTATCAATATAGAATTAGTTCTGCAGTTGCAACTTATTTCTTGTTTTCTTTTTTTTAATGGTTCTATTATTATTGGTTGAAAGACTTATTATGATAGGTTTGAGCAAGTGGCTATATATAGTTCTAGCCTATGGCTGCGTTTTAAACGTGGCTATTGGAGAACTACTCTAAAATGGGTCTCCTATAGCCACGTTTAAAACGCAGCCATAAGTTGGAATTTTGCAGCAATAATAACGTATAGCAGCGTTTGTAAAACTTCTGTTATCCGCCAACACAGGGAAAAAGAAAGGAGAAAAAAAAAAAAAAAAAAACAAACCTATAGCCGCGTTCTAAACGCGGCTATAGGAAAATTCCAAAACCAACTCAGGTTCCTATAGCCGCGCTTAAGATGCGGCCATAGAACAGTCTGAGGCCGCGGTTGAGGGACGCGGCCAAAGGATATATCTATGGCCGCGTGTAAACGGCGGCTAAAAGGGTTTTAAAAACTTGTCAAACAGGGTCCTATGGCCTCGTTTAAACCGCGGCTATAGGACCTCCTCCCTATAGCCGCGCTTTAAACGAGGCTATAGATTGCATACTATAGCCGCGCTCAAAACGCAGCCTAAGGACATAGTCTATGGCCGCGGTTTAAACGCGGCCTAAAATTAACGCTATGGCTGCGTTTAAAACGCGGCCATAGACTACGTCTTTAAGCCGCGTTTGTAAAAGTGCGGCCATAGACCCCGGACGGCTATAGTCTCGGGGTTTAGGCCGCACTCAAAAACGCGGCCTAAAAAACCGCGGCCATAGTCTATGGCCGCGGTTTAAGGACCTTAGGCCGCGTTTTATAAACGCGGCCTAAGGTTTGTTTTTTTCTAGTGTGGGGGCCCAGGCTTATAAACTGTTGCATGGACCATGTTATGGAGACTTGGAGGATGGAGAGCCTTAGGCAAGTTTTTAAAGAACCTTCTTATGTGGTTTGAGTTTGGGGTTATTGAATCCCTGGGGTATATATAATGAACCTCGTCTCTGTTTCTCTACACGAGATCTATTCCAAGTTTTCTTGATTAAGAAGTGTCACTGTCGTTGTGCATGTGATGGGTCGGACCAGAAGCTAGCCCAAATGAAAAGAAAACATCTGTCACAATCAAACACAAGAATCAAATTATCGAAAATATCACATGGTATCAAATTGTAGCATCTGCCAAGTATTCCAAACATTTAGCATATATGGTATAAAAGCAACTAGATAAGAAAGACGAACCTTTAATATGGAAATAAGAATTCAGCCTTTTTCTTTACCTCCTACTAAACCATATCCACAACAAAAGAATACTTGAATCTATGTTCACGTGTGAGTCAAAAGTCAATAGCTTTAACTGTAGCTTCTGTGCTAATTGTTTTTGGATCAAGATGCTTATCGGACAACATTCATGGTCGGGTCCAAGAAATTATGAGAATGAAATTTGGAAGCCAAGTGGGTCAATTTGAGTTCTTTTGGACTCAAATGTCACTTTAAAAACATCAATGCAGTCACAGGTATGATTTCAACAGACTTTTCACCCTAATTTCAATACTAGTGTGGTGCCTCCTTCACCTTCAGACTTCCTCAAAATATAATCTTCAGTCATAAGTGAAAAGCGAAAACTATTTACTCTCACATAATAAAATCATTAGTCCAAAGTAAAAACTATTACCTGACGCTTGTCATGCATGAATTAGTACAGTAAGTTATCATTATTATTACTATTGTTATGTTTTGGGCATGAAATCCCATATATAAAGGGGAAAATTACTAAGAGTAATTCGATTTACCTCAAGCTTTATGCTTACAAGTCAAAAATATCTTTGAACTATAAAATTCATGTTAAAATATTTTGGCTTTAAACTTTACCTTTTGATCGTTTAGATTCAGACACTCATTGGATAACATTCAAGGTCATGGCAAACTTTACCTGTTGTTCAACTGCGTTTGTGTTGGCTAATTCTTGTAACAAAACAAGTGTAAACGTGGGTTGTATTTAAATAACTTATTTTGTATCGAGTGAGTCAAGAAGAAACATGTGAGAAACCAAGCTACAATGCCTCCATAAGGTAATCATGGGATTGACTATTCTGTAAGTATACGATTTCAAGTAGAGCATATAAATTCTGCTTCCACCACGTAAACATAGTGTGCAGACAATGATGGGACTGACGACCCCGCAAGATCGTCGGGACGGACGAGCCCATTTCGAAAGACGAACTCAGGCCAATGAAATGGCACTCTTCAATGCAGTCATTTAAGGGCCAGCCATGCATGCCGTTAATGGCCCCTTTAAGATTCACAGGTGTTACCAAGTAGGACATTAAAAGCTGCAACGGCTAGGGACTGCAGAGGCATATATAAAGCCCTCATCACACAAACAAAGGGGTAAGAGAAATCCATCTTGATAAATATACTACTGATTCATTTCCATCTTTCCAGAAATTCTTTACTAACTTAGGCATCGGAGGCGTGGTGGCAAGCACCACACCGGTGCCCACTTGAAGGATTGATATTCTTAATTTGCAGGAGGACCACTGCCGAAAGGACGACTCCACTCGGAAGCACATACGACGACTGACGAATCCGTTCGTCATCAGTTTGGCGCCGTTTGTGGGGACGATTTGTCTTGATCTCCCATCAACCTTTGCATCCGGATGGAGCCTAACCAGGATTCAGTGGCCCTAGCCCAACAAGTCCAGGCCCTGGCGGCCACCGTGGAAGAACTTACTAGGAAGAATCAGGAAATGAGGCAACGGCTTCAACAGAGGGAGAATCGGACTGGAGCAAATCAGGAGGGTGGAGAAAACAGCAACGGAAGGAGCGACTGCCAGGAGCAGGCCACTTCTGATAGACAGAATTTCGATCCCCTCAGTGAAATAAGGAAGGAGATGGACGAGCTCAGAAGCGCCATCCGGGGCAGAACAGACCAGAGCTTAGACAGGATGGTCAGAGCGACGGACTCACCGTTTACGGCGGCGGTCCTGGGATGCCCAGTCCTGTCGAAATTTCGATTGCCCCAGTTGGAACCCTTCGACGGGCTCAAAGATCCTCAAGACCACCTCAACAATTTCAAGATGACGCTTGGCCTGCAGCAACCTCCCGACAAGATATTGTGTCGGTCTTTCCCAACCACCCTCAAGGGGGCTGCAAGGGAATGGTTTGCAAGGCTACCAATATCATCGATCGACGACTTCGGGCAGCTGAGTAGCGCCTTTCTGCGCCACTTTGTTGGGGGTCAGCGCCCGAAGAGGCCAGCAGATTACTTGTTTACCATCAGGCAAGAGGAGAAAGAAACGCTTAGGTCATATGTGAAACGCTTCACCCGGGAAACCTTGGAAGTAGATGAAGCAGACGATAGAGTGCAACTGACTGCCTTTGAAGCAGTATTGAAGTCCAGAGAATTTGTAGTTTCACTTGCGAAAAACCCTCCTAAAACGATGGCAGAGATGCTCCTGAAAGCACAGAAGTACATGAACGCCGAGGATGCGCTGGCCGCCATACGAGAGACAGAGCAAACAGGGGACATAAAAAAAGAAGAGGATGATCGTAGGGGAAGGAAGAGAGATCGACCAGACCGTCGAAGCACTGACGGAAGTAGGAGGAAAGATGATAGAACCCAGCGTACGGTAAAATTCACCCCCTTAATTATGCCCATCGACAAGATCTTAGCGCAGATTAAAGATGAGCATTACCTAAAGTGGCCCAGGCTGTTGCATTCATCGCCCAATGTCCGCGACAAAAAGAAGTATTGCCGATTCCACAAGGATCACGGCCACTATACAGAGGAGTGCAGAGACCTGAAGGGACAAATAGAAGAGCTAATTAGGGAAGGGAAGCTGCAAAAGTATGTCAAGAAGGGAGAACCCAGCAGGCCCGGGGTCGGCAACAGGAACCAGCACGGGATTGCGTCCAGAGACGAGGGTAACCCCCCGCAGCACCCGAGTATTATAGGGGAAATAAAGACAATCGCGGGTGGCCCATCCACAGGAGCTTCTTTGAAGTCTCTTAAGAAAGCACATCAGAGGCAGGTGAATAGCGTCCATATGGCGCCTCCATTCAAGCAGAGACGGGCGAACCAGGATGTGTATTTTTCGGAAGACGACGCCAGGGGAGTGAAGCAACCCCATGACGACCCATTGGTAATTATGCTCGCAATCGAAGGGTTCAACACGAGGAGAGTCCTTGTAGATAACGGCAGTTCGGCAGATATCATCTACCTCCCAGCTTTCCAGCAACTAAACCTGGACCCAAAGAGGTTGCGGCAGTTTAACTCCCCACTCGTCAGCTTTAGTGGGGACAGGGTTTATCCTAAAGGCATAGTGACGTTAACAGTCACCGTTGGAACTCACCCTAAACAGTTGACCCGTCAAATTGACTTCTTGGTGGTAGATTGCCCTTCGTCCTATAATGTAATCATCGGAAGGCCCGCACTCAATCGTTGGAAGGCAGCCACGTCCACCTATTGCTTGAAAATGAAATTCCCAACCGAAGACGGTGTAGGCGAAGTAAAAGGTGACCAAGTCTTGGCTAGAGAATGCTATCAGGCCGTGCTTGTAGCCAAAGAAAACCACACTTGGATGGTAGAAGAGGAAAAGGAGGAAGAAATGGAACCCCTAGAGACAATTGAACTGGTTGATGGCAGAATGGCGTTGACGACCTGGATAGGGACGACACTGACTCCTGAAATGAAAGCTAAACTCGTCCAGTTCCTCGGAGAGAACTTAGACGTCTTCGCATGGAGCCACGAGGATATGCCTGGCATACCACGAGACGTCATTCAGCACAGACTCAATATAGACCAAAGTGTAAAGCCTATCCAGCAAAAACGATGAGTATTCGCTCCCGAACGAAACCAAGCAGTCTCAGACGAGGTCAGTAAGTTGTTATCCGCAGGATTCATCCGAGAAGTTCATTATCCTGAATGGCTCGCTAACGTCGTCCTAGTAAAGAAGGCCAGTGGGAAATAAAGAATGTGCGTGGACTTCACAGACCTAAACAAGGCTTGCCCGAAAGACAGTTTTCCCCTGCCACGGATAGACCAATTGGTGGATTCCACAGCCGGGCATAGATTGTTAACATTCATGGACGCCTTTTCGGGGTACAACCAAATAAAGATGGCTGAGGACGACCAAGAGAAGACCGCCTTCATTACGAGCTAAGGGCTGTACTGCTACAAAGTAATGCCATTCGGGCTGAAGAACGCGGGGGCAACCTACCAGAGGTTAGTAAACAAGATGTTCAGCAAGTAAATCGGTAGGAACATGGAGGTGTGTGTGGACGATATGCTCGTGAAAAGTAAAGAAGAGCTTTCCCATTTGGACGACCTGAAGGAGACATTCGCTACCTTCAGGAAGCATCAGATGAAGTTGAACCCCAGCAAATGTGTATTCGGTGTAGCTTCTGGGAAGTTTCTGGGGTTCATGGTGTCCCAAAGAGGAATAGAAGCGAACCCAGAGAAGGTACAGGCCATACTCAACATGGCATCCCATAAAACTGTTAAAGAAGTCCAGAAGCTCACAGGAAGAATTGCTGCACTCAATAGGTTCATCTCGAAAGCGACGGATCGATGTTTGCCTTTCTTCAAAACGTTGAAGCAAGCTTTTGTCTGGACTGACGAATGCGAGGCAGCATTTCGTGAACTCAAGCACTACCTGAGCAACCCACCTCTACTGAGCCCGTCCAAAGAAGGGGAAAACTTATATTTGTACTTAGCCGTGTCGAATACGGCCGTCAATGTAGTGCTAGTTCGCGAAGAAGATAAGAGGCAACTTCCGGTCTACTACGTCAGTCAGGCTTTTCAAGAAGCTGAAGCCAAGTATCCCAGGATCGAAAAGATTGCATTCGCCCTTATAGTAGCTTCGTGTAAGTTACGGCCCTACTTTGAAGCAAACCCCATCCGAGTGATGATGGACCAGCCCATCAAAAAGTCTATGAATAAACTAGAGGCAGCTGGGAGGATGGTTCAATGGGCAATTGAGTTGAGCCAGTTTGACATTGAGTACCATCCAAGGATCGCCATTAAAGCACAGGCTCTAGCAGACTTCATTGTCGAATTCACCGGCGATGACGAACCTAACAACGCTAATGACTTAGGGCGGTGGACGGTACAAACTGACGGGTCATCATCCCAAAAAAGAGGGGGAGTAGGGGTTATCATCATCAGCCTTGAAGGAGAAACCCTGAAGTATGGAGTCCAATTAAAATTCCCAGCCACCAACAATGAAGCCGAGTATGAGGGAATACTTACAGGACTAAGAATAGTGAGAGCGTTGGGGGGAAAAAAACCTACTTCTCCAAAGCGACTCAAAGCTGGTAGTAGGACGGATAAAGGGAGAATACGAAGCGAAGGAGGAAAGGATGTAGAAGTACCTCAGACTGACGAGGTGTCTGGCACAGGAGCTCGACAGAGTGGAATTTGAACAAGTCCCAAGAAACTAGAACACGAGAGCGGACGAGATTGCGAAACAGGCCTCTTCATTAGAAGAGCCTACAAGAACTGACGCCTACATAGAGGTCCAGGCACACCCCAGCATAGAAGAAGTTCCCATGTTCACAGTGCAAAGCACTTATAGCTAGATGACACCAATAATATCTTACCTTCAAGACGGACACCTTCCACCGGACGTCAAGGAAGCCAAGAAGATAGAGAAAAGAGCAGCCAGATTCACAATCCTGAACGACACCCTATACAAAAGAGGCTTCTCCATGCCTTATTTGAAATGCGTTAACGAAGAGGAAGCACCCTACATCCTGAAAGAAGTCCATGAGGGAGTGTGTGGAGACCACACAGGCCCCAGATCCTTGGTAAGTAAGATCATCAGAACGGGTTACTTTTGGCCTACCATGCAGGCGGACGCGTATGACCTCGTCAAAAGATGTGACAGATGCCAGAGGTTTGGAAACGTGCAATGCCTCCCGGTTGAGAGACTGACGACGATAACCTCGGTATGGCCCTTCTCTAAATGGGGGATCGACATCGTCGGACCACTTTCCCAGGGAAAGGGACAGGTAAAATTCCTGCTTGTTGCCATTGATTACTTCACCAAATGGGTCGAGGCAGAAGCACTGGCATCCATTACCGAGGCAAAAATCCAAAGCTTTGTGTAGAAGAACATAATTTGCCGGTTTGGGATCCCACGAACAATTGTATCAGACAATGGACGCCAATTCGACAATCAGAGCTTCAGAGACTTTTGTTCGACGTTGGGAATTAAGAACCAATTCTTGTCCCCAGGACACCCTCAAGCGAATGGACAGACGGAGGTAACCAACCGAACGCTGCTAAGGATCATCCGAACGAAGCTAGACGAGGCCAAAGGGACATGGCCCGAAGAGTTGCCTAATGTCTTGTGGGCGTACAGGACTACGGCGAGAACCCCAACGGCAGAAACCCCATTTCGACTCACTTATGGCTCCGAAGCCGTGATCTCGGTCCAGGTGGGAGTGACGAGCACCAGGCGAGAAATGTTTCAGGAAGAAAGCAGGGACACAGCTTTGATCAAAATGACGAAATACCAACAGAAGGTGGCTGAATACTACAACAAGAGGGTGAAACTCAGACGACTCAATATCGGGGACCTCGTCTTACGAAGAGTCTCCCCGGCGACCAAGAATCCTGCCCAAGGAAAGCTCGGCCCTACCTGGGAAGGCCCTTACAAGATAGCGCATTACTTTAGGCAGGGGAGCTACCACCTGGAAACACTGGACGGACAGAAGCTTCCCCGACCCTGGAACATCGAGCACCTAAAGAGATACCACGTCGCAATGTAACAAGATATTGTACTCACGATTTTCATAAGCAATAAAGGAACTGTTCAGCAAATGTTTGACAAACAAAAAACACAAGCCAACAAATTTCACCTTTGGCTAAGTAACAAGATTCTGCTCTGACAGATGTAAGTTACTGACGAACCCTTAAGAGGGAAAAGAGCCAACAAATCTTGGCTAAGTAACAAGATTCTGCTCTGACGGATGTAAGTTACTGACGAACTCTTAAGAGGGAAAAAGCCAACAAACCTTGGCTAAGTAACAAGATTCCGCTCTGACGGATGTAAGTTACTGACGAACCCTTAAGAGGGAAAAAAGCCAACAAATCGTGGCTAAGTAATCCTATATATATAAAAAAAAGGGGGGAGAAGAGCTAACGGATTTTGGCCAAGCAACAAAACTCAGCCTCGACGGACGAGTACAACAAAAAGAGTATGCCAAAGCATTGATCGAGCTTGCTCACAAAAGGATAAGTGCATCACAAGACAAAAGGAGGTTAATCAACAAACTAAAGACAAGCAAGTAAGTACAAAACCGTCAATCCAACTTAAACCCGAAAAGACAGTTATCATTGTTTCTACAGCTAAAGCAACACTAGACCTACAATTGCTACTTGAAAAATAAAATTGTCTTGAAAGTGGATCTTACAGCCCAAGACCCAATGGGCATTAAAAAAAAAAAAAAAAAAATCCTTAAAAACTGCAGTCTCAAACATCTCCAGCAAGGTCGTCTGTGGGATCGGTGGTCTCAGGAATGTCACCTTCTGGGGCAGTGGATGAAGCAGCCTTGTCAGCAGCCATTTCTTTGTCCACCTCTTCCAGGTCTAAACTCTCCAAATCGACTCCGGGGGAATGCTTGACCAAATACCTTCTCAGGAGCTCAAAACCTTTAAAGTACCAGCTAAAGAGAACGGTGTTGTACTCGTCCGTCTGCTGGAAGCCTTCAACGGCCCTCGCGGCAATGGTTTTGAGCTTCTCCTTAGCACCCAGAAGCTGCTCATCCTTTTCCATTCACAGTTGACGCTTTGCTCGGAGGTTGTCACTCAATGATTTAACCTTCTCTTTCAAGGAGTTGGCCTCACCCATGGAATCAATGAGATCCTTCTTCAACGCTGAATTCTCCGCCTCTAGAGCATTCGTCTGGGACATCATGGACGACACCTTGGCCTCTTGGGCAGCGTACTCAGCAGACATGTGAAGACTCTCCCCCAGCAGCTGAAAAGGAAAGTTAAGAACGTCAGCAACGTGACTCCACAAAAAAAAAAAAAAAAAAAAAAATTTGAAGACTCAAGGACCATTCACCTGAACCAACTTATGGACATGATGGGCGGCAGTCGCGTTGAAGCGCTTGTCAGAAAGAGCCCTCAAATCATTGGCAGTCACAGCCCCTTGCGCCCTTTCCTAAGAAAGCTTCTCGTCACTCCAGATTGTAGACTGACGGGAGTCCTTCTCCTTCTCGGATAGACGCGCCTTCTTAGACGCAGGAGTGGGAATCTCCTCAACTGACGTAGTTGGAGAAGCCGTCGGTGTAGTCTCGGTCCCGGACGTGATAGGAGTAACGAGCACAGAAGGAGGAGCAGGCAGGCCCTTCCTGGTAATCCGGACCGTCCTCTTCCCCAGACTGGACAACGGCTCGTCCTTCTTTGTCCTCATCTTGGTGTACATGTCCCTATTGAATTTGGTCGTCATCTTTGTAAAGACGAAGACAAGTCAAAAAAAAAAAAAGGGGAGAGAATAACGACGAATATAGACTACAGACGAGGCCGTGCACTTACTATTTTTTCCCTCGATATCGATGATGCGCAAAACAAAAGCAGAAGGCTCAGGGCCCAAACAATAGAATGAGAGTTTCCTCGGATCTACCAAATCGTCCCAATCCTCGATTGTCTTCGCGTATTCGATCGCCTTCTCTACCCGATCTCTGTACCTGCTCTTGAGCTTGGGTCGGCTCTTGACTGAGCAAAACACAAGACGAAGAGGTCAACATTATGGGGGAAAACAAGCATAGAAGAAACTCAGTGACGAGGAAGAATATTGACGCACCTAAGGGTGGGGTCCCCCACCGACGACGCAACCTCGGGAGATCACCCACACCTAATCAGAAGGGGTCTCAAAATCATCCCCAGACACAAAGAAAAATCTTGATTTCCAATACCTGAATGACGACGGCAAACCCCGGATAATCCTGGTCCTTCTCTCCCAAGGCACCAACTCATAATACCCATGCTCCTTAGACTCTTTCAACCGATACATGTAAACAAGCTCATCTACCCTAAGCATACCACCGTCAGTCGCGGCCAGCCATATCCCCATACAGCTGACCACGATCCTCCAAGAATTGGGCATAAGTTGCCCTAGAGCAATGCTGAACCGATCCAGCAGCTCCATGAGAAATGGATGGACGGGGAGCCTCAGCCCACAAACGAAGGCAGCCTCGTAAAAGCATACCTCCCCGGGAAAGAAGGTACAGGCCTGATCTCCCTCACCAGGCAGACGAACCCTCACCCGTTCTAGGAATTGAAACCTATCTCTAAAACGGCCCAATGTGTCCGCGTCCAACCCACACTTCTCCTCTTGAGCATGAAAAGCCCTAATCTCTCTAGGAGAAGAGACGGTTGTGTCTTCTTCCACCGGGCCATCGCTAGACGATAGCCTAGTCTCGAGGTCACTAGACCGTACCTCCGACATCCTTTTACCTCCCTCTACCAAACCCCCAAACCAATTAATTGATTGGCTAAGTACCGGAAATAACTCGCCCACTACAACCCGCAAACTACAACCCTCAAAAACAAAGTTCCCAAGCAATGGAAGAAAAACACTAGAAGTATCCAAAGAAGCCCCTAAGCGAGCAAATACAAAAGAAACCGAGGGGCACACCTCCCTAACCACAGAACTATCGACCATGAGAAACAGACACTACAACCCCAAAAGATTTCAAAAAAAAAAAAAAAAAAAAGAGGGAAGGGAAAAGAAAATCAAAATTGTAATCATATCATAACAGCAAAAGAAAAGAGAAGATAAGAACAAGGAGAGGGAACATACCTCGAAAAAGGGGGAAATAGCAGCACCACCACGTTGCGGAGAAAGTTTACAGAAAGGAAGATGGAGAAGGTAACACTCGGAGCAATGATTGGAAATTTTGGGAAAAGTAAGAAGAGGAAAAGTTTAAAGAAAGTTTATAGAAAGTTTATAGAATCATTAGTCCAAAGTAAAAACTATTACCTGACGCTTGTCATGCATGAATTAGTACAGTAAGTTATCATTATTATTACTATTGTTATGTTTTGGGCATGAAATCCCATATATAAAGGGGAAAATTATTAAGAGTAATTCGATTTACCTCAAGCTTTATGCTTACAAGTCAAAAATATCTTTGAACTATAAAATTCATGTTAAAATATTTTGGCTTTAAACTTTACCTTTTGATCGTTTAGATTCAGACACTCATTGGATAACATTCAAGGTCATGGCAAACTTTACCTGTTGTTCAACTGCGTTTGTGTTGGCTAATTCTTGTAACAAAACAAGTGTAAACGTGGGTTGTATTTAAACAACTTATTTTGTATCGAGTGAGTCAAGAAGAAACATGTGAGAAACCAAGCTATAATGCCTCCATAAGGTAATCATGGGATTGACTATTCTGTAAGTATACGATTTCAAGTAGAGCATATAAATTCTGCTTCCACCACGTAAACATAGTGTGCAGACAATATTCCATGCATGTTATTACGACTTCGATATTACCTAGCCAGTGGCGACTCTTGAAATTTTATTTAGGGTGGTCATTAAAAAATTTAATTACTACAATATTTATCTTGGTACCATTTTTTAAGAAAAAATAAAATTAGAAATTATTTTTATTAAATAGGTTGAACGAGTTATAAATTTTATCTTTTTGTTTTATAATAGGTTTTTTGTTGAATAATTTTTTCACTTGTTGTTGTTTGGTCTTGTATTATTTTTGTTTGGTTTATATTTGTTGTTATTTGGGCTAATATTTATTGTTGTTATTTAAGCTTAAAAACAGGATTAAGAATTATGTTTGGGGACAAAATTAATTTTGGAGTAATGCTATGTCTGTAATATTTTTACAATAAATCTTATGCAAAAAGCTTACTACATTAAATTTGTTGTGAAAATGTTGTGAATGTAGCAACACTACTCTTATTTTTGTTGAACTCAAATTTTTGTAATTCTCAAGTATAGGTGTTCAAAATTTTTATAAGGATAGTCACGATAGGTTAGTTTAGTATATAATATTTTTTTAGCAAGTGTACATGTACATTTTTTTTTGTAAGTCTAGGTGGTCCTGTGACCACCCTGGTAGCTGCCAAGGAAAAACTGGCATGACCAGAAAGGAAAATAAAAGTAACACAGGAAACCAACACAACCGCATTACCTCCTCATATAAATTTTTATAGGAAACATTGCGGAAGGTCTAGCTTCTTCGGGATTCTACATCATATGGAAGAAGCTGAAGCTTGCAAGCCCAAAGGCCACACATATTAGTAGTACATGATATCTTACAAGTTATTGTTAAGTACGTAATTAAGGATTTCTACGCCATAACGTTAAATCCAACTCGCACAGCGTATTTGAGGAGTTCATCCATCTCCCCTTCGTTGATGAATCCGTCTTTATTGTCATCGGCATGGTGGAGGGCGCGGTTGGCACGAATGCCAGGGATAATTGAGCCAAGGTATGCAAAGGCCTTTTTTAGCTCTTCCTTGCTGAGCTGATTGTCATTATTGGCGTCGTATTTCTTGAAAATGTTCCTTAGCTGATTGTCCGATAGGGGAAGCAGAATCTTTTGGGGCAGCTTCTTATAATCAACTGTTGGGTTAACTATTGCATGGTCTGTAGGGAAATTAAACCGAAATTCCCAACCTGTGAGAAACAAAAATAGAGAAAACACACGCCAAAGAAAAACAATCACACGCACAAGACAATATTTACGTGGTTCGGCAATTTGCCTACGTCCACGGAGTTGCAGGGATTTCACTATTATTAGGGAAAAATTACAGAGTGCGGCTACAGTATTTTTTCTCTCTTAAAAGTACAACAAGACAAAACCCTAATCACCAAAAACCGGTTTTTATATCCTGCGCACAGGAGCTACAAAAACGGGCCCAAAAATTTTTCCCGGGGGCGTTGCCCCCGGACCCCCAGAAGGCTTGTCCATGAGCGCTCCGGCTTGGGCCTATCGGCCCAAGCCTCCGCTCCATGGACTAAGCCTCAGAAAATCTCCCATTAAAAACCACGCAACATTATTCAAGTCGGGTCGGGTCGTCAACCGGGTCAAATATAAACTAGTCTCCATAAAGCCCAACAAATCTCCCACTTGGAGACTAGTTCAATCACCAACATCAACCGCTATCTTCCAAATGCCAATCCCTCATCCCTGCAACTCATCCTCCTATCCTCAAGCTAGAAGGCCAACTGAAGCTGCACACAACTTCAGCTTCTCAATAGTGACACCCTTAGTCAACATGTCTGCCGGGTTCTTAGATCCACAGATCTTCTCAAGTATTACCAACTTATCTTTAACAAGGTAACGGATAAAGTGGTATTTCGTCTATATGTGCTTCAACTTTGAATGAAAAGCTGAATTTTTAGCAAGAAAAATTGCACTCTGACTGTCACTGTGTAGAATGCCCATCTCCTGCTTCTTACCCAATTCATCTAAGAAACCATGTAACCAAATCATCTCCTTTCCAGCTTCTGTTGCTGCAACATACTCAGCTTCTGTAGTAGACAAAGTAACAATCTTTTGTAGATTTGAAGCCCATGATATAGCTGTACCACCCAAAGTAAATACAAACCCAGTAGTACTTTTTCTACTATCAATATCACCAGCAAAATCAGCATCTACATAACCCTGCAGTTTCAAACTTGCACCTGTGTAGCAAAGACATGTATCTGATGAGCCCCTCAGATATCTCAGAATCCACTTAACTGCCTCCCAATGCTGCTTTCCAGGCCTACTCATGAATCTGCTCACAACTCCCACTGCATGTGCAATGTCTGGCTTTGTACACACCATAGCATACATCAAGCTGCCAATAGCTGAGGCATAAGGTACCTTGCTCATATGGTCCCTTTCTTCTTCTGTCTTTGGTGACTGTTCCTTACTTAGTTTGAAATGACTACCCAAGGGTGTGCTCACTGGTTTAGCTTCATTCATGTTGAACCTGTTGAGAACTTTCTTCACATACTCTGACTGTGAAAGCTTCAATGTACCATTAGCCTTGTCTCTAATGATTCTCATACCAAGGATTTGCTTTGCAGCTCCCAAATCCTTCATTGCAAACTGTTTTGACAATTGCTTCTTCAGATCATTAATCTCCTCAATGCTAGACCCTGCAATGAGCATATCATCCACATACAACAGTAAAATGATATAAGAATTGTCAAAGAACTTAACATAGCAACAATGATCAGCTTCACATCTCTTGAACCTAATTTTGTGCATAAAGCTGTCAAATTTCTTGTACCACTGTCTAGGAGCTTGTTTTAGGCCATACAAGCTCTTTCTCAGTTTGCAGACTAGATTCTCTTGTCCCTGAACAATGAACCCTTCAGGCTGAATCATGTAAATGTCTTCCTCCAAGTCACCATGAAGGAATGCCGTCTTCACATCTAACTGCTCAAGATGTAAATTTTCTGCAGCCACCATTCCCAGTACCAATCTGATTGTTGACATCTTCACAACTGGAGAAAATATCTCTGTGTAGTCAATGCCCTGCTTCTGCTGGAACCCTTTAACAGCTAATCTGGCCTTGTAACGTTTGCTACCATCATGCTCATTCTTTATTCTGTATACCCACTTGTTGTGCAAAGCCTTCTTTCCTACTGGCAATTTAGTCAATTCCCATGTCTGATTCCCTAACAAGGAATCCATCTCATCCTTCATGGCTAACTCCCACTTGCTTGAATTTTCATCCTGCAAGGCTTCTTCGTAACACTCTGGCTCACCACCATCAGTCAACAGGAGATAATTTAGAGTGGGTGAATAACGCTGTGGAGGTCTAATAGTCCTGGAAGATCTACGGACTTCAGCTACAGGTGTACTCTGATCTACCTGTGAATCTTCATTCTCCTTATCCTCTTCACCCCTTTTCTGGACAGTACTTTCAGTCAATTCATCTAAGTTGACAAACTCAGATTTCTTTTGATCTATCTCTGTAACATCTGACACTACAGTTGACCTGTCCTTGTACATAACCTGTTCATTAAATATCACATTTCTACTTCTGATGATTTTCCTGTTTTGTTCATCCCAAAACCTATAGCCAAATTTCTCATCACCATAGCCAATGAAAAAACATATTTTAGACTTTGCATCAAGTTTACTACGAGCATCAGAATCAATATGAACATAAGAAACACAACCAAAAACTTTTAAATGTGAAAACTTTACCTCTTTACCACTCCAAACCTCCTCAGGAAGTCTGAACTCCATGGGAACTGATGGCCCTCGATTTATTAAGTAAGCTGCAGTGCTAACAGCATCAGCCCAGAAAGTTTTTGGTAGTCCAGCATGCAATCTCATACTCCTAGCTCGCTCATTAAGAGTTCTGTTCATGCGCTCAGCCACACCATTCTGCTGTGGTGTCCTAGGAATGGTCTTCTCCATCCTAATTCCTTGTGTAGCACAATACTCACTGAACCCTCCATCTATGTACTCTCCTCCATTATCTGATCTCAAACATTTTACTTT
Organism: Lithocarpus polystachyus; assembly: GCA_033629205.1. Taxonomy (NCBI): domain Eukaryota; kingdom Viridiplantae; phylum Streptophyta; class Magnoliopsida; order Fagales; family Fagaceae; genus Lithocarpus; species Lithocarpus polystachyus. Next base: position 5,415,677 of record CM066163.1, on the reverse strand, counting down.
CAAACCTATTTCTGTCTCAACCATGGCTTTCCACTTCTTAAAAGTTTCAAATACATCAGATTTATTTTTCAGAAAATAAACCCATACCTTTCTGCTTGAGTCATCAACGAACGTGATGTAGTACCTTGAACCTCCAAGGGATGCAACCGGTGAAGGCCCCCACAAATCAGTGTGCACTAACTCCAATTTTTCAGCCTTCGGTGTCCTGCCAGTTTTCAAGAAACTCACCCTTTTCTGCTTTCCCAAGATGCAGCTTTCACACATGTCAAAATCAACGGACTTCAATTCTGGTAGTTTCCCTTTTGACAACAGCATCTTCATCCCTTTCTCACTCATGTGACCAAGTCTGCGGTGCCATAGGCTTGTATCAGTACTTGCTTCAGCAACTGCAATTGTGTCTCTTGGACTTGAGGTCATATATAGAGTACCAGTCTTCTTTCCACGAGCCAATACTCTGGCTCCTTTTGTAACCTTCCAAGTACCACCAACAAATAGTATTGCATGCCCTTCATCATCAAGTTGTCCAACAGAAATCAAATTCCTCCTTAGGTCAGGAATGTGTCGAGCCTTCTCCAGTAACCAAACAGACCCATTGGGCAACAATATACAGACGTTTCCCATACCCACAACATCCAAGGCTGCACCATCAGCCAAATACACCTTACCAAAATCACCAGCAACATAATTCTGTATGATTTCTCGATGTGGAGTGGTATGAAATGAAGCTCCTGAATCTAAAACCCAATCATCAAGCGGACTGTCTACTGCAAGAAGTAATGCATCCTATACCTCTTCTGTTACAGCATTAGCAAAATCATCCTCATTTTTCTTCTTAGGACTTTTACATTGCCTCTTAAAGTGACCTGTTTTCCCACAGTTCCAGCATTGTACTTGTTGGCTTGATCTAGATTTACTTCTGTTCCGATTAGAATTTCTGGATTTTGATCTACCCCGATTTGAATTTCTGTCATTACCTCTACCTCTTGTTTCAAGGTTTAGGGCAGAACCAGATCCTGAGGTTTCACCAGCATCTCTTCTGCGAATCTCCTCAGCCAAAATTAAATCTCGTATGTCATTGTACTTCAGCTTTTCCTTCCCTGTAGAATTGCTTACTGCCATCCTCATTGCCTCCCAACTGTTTGGCAAAGAAGCCAAAACGATCAGTGCACGAATCTCATCATCAAAATCAATTTCTACAGACGACAATTGATTTGTGATAGTGTTAAATTCATTCAGATGTTGTGCTACTGATGCGTTCTCTGCCATCTTCAGATTGAACAGTTTCTTCATCAAATGCACTTTATTGTTTGCTGACGGCTTTTCATACATACCAGACAAAGCCTTCATCAGATCTGCTGTAGTCTTCTCCTTTACGACATTGTGCGCAACAGACCTAGACAGAGTTAACCTGATAACTCCCAGTACCTGTCTGTCAAGAAGAGCCCATTCCTCAGCCTTCATAGTCTCAGGTTTTGCCCCTAGAAGCGGCAGATGCAACTTCCTCCCATAAAGATAATCCTCGATTTGCATCCTCCAAAATCCAAAGTCTGTGCCATCGAACTTTTCTATTCCAGACGCCTTTCCTGCTTCCTCTGCCATTGCTCCCACTCAAACCTAACCCTAGGCTCTGATACCAGTTGTAGGGAAATTAAACCGAAATTCCCAACCTGTGAGAAACAAAAATAGAGAAAACACATGCCAAAGAAAAACAATCACACGCACAAGACAATATTTACGTGGTTCGGCAATTTGCCTACGTCCACGGAGTTGTAGGGATTTCACTATTATCAGGGAAAAATTACAGAGTGCGGCTACAGTATTTTTTCTCTCTTAAAAGTACAACAAGACAAAACTCTAATCACCAAAAACCGGTTTTTATATCCTGCGCACAGGAGCTACAAAAACGGGCCCAAAAATTTTTCCCCCGGGTCAAATATAAACTAGTCTCCATAAAGCTCAACATGGTCCATTTTTATGTGGAGACTTGGAGGATGGAGAACCTTAGGCAAGTTTTTTAAGAACCTTCTTATGTTGTTCGAGTTTGGGGTATTGAAGCCCTGGGGTATATATAAGAACTTCGTCTCTGTTTCTCTACACGAGATCTATTCCAAGTTTTCTTTATTGAGAAGTGTCACTGTTGTTGTGCATGTGATCGATGGGTCGGACCAGAAGCTTGCCCGAATATATTTGACTGTAAATAAATTTTCGTACTATATTAAGTGTTGATAATGCTGTTACTTTCCACACAAATTAATTCAAATGAAAAGAAAACATGTCACAATCAAACACAAGATTCAAATTATCGAAAATATCTCATGGTATCAAATTGTAGCATCTGCAAAGCTGTCCAAACATTTAGCATATATGGTGTATAAAAGCAACTAGATAAGAAAGACGAAACTTTTAATATGGAAATAAGAATTCCGCCTTTTTCTTATCCTCTTACGAAACCATATCCAGAACAAAAGAGTACTTGAATCTATGAATCCAAATATTTTGGTAGAAAATTCGAATTCTCACTTGAATGGAAAGTTGTTGGAATGGTTCATGTGTGTGTCAAAAGTTGATAGCTTTCGCTATAGCTTTTATGCTAACTGTTTTTAGATTAAGATGCTTATCGGAGAACAGTCATGGTCGGGTCCAAGAAATTATGGGAATGGAATTTGGAAGCCAAGGGTCATTTGAGTTCTATTAGACTCAAATGTCATTTCAATTTTCAAAAGCATCAATGTCATCACAGGTATGATGTCAACAGACTTGTCACCCTAATTTCAACACTAGGGTGGTGCCTCTTTCATCTCCAGACTTCCACAAAATTAATAGAATCCTGTCATAAGTGAAATGTGAAAACTACTTATTTACTCTCACATAATAGGATCATCAGTCCAATGTAAAAACTATTCCCCGATACTTGTCATGAATAAGTACAGTAGTTGTCATCATTATTATTATTGTTATGGTTTTGGCCAAGAAATCCCATATTAAGGGGAAAATCGTTAAGTAATTCATGTACGGATTAAAAATTTATTGTCTTTTTTGCTTACAAGTCAACAATACCATTGAACCATAAAATTCGTGACAAAAATTATTAGTCTTTAAACTTTACCTTTTGATCTAATTAGCTTTAGACTAATAAGATGCTCATTGGACAGCATTCAAGGTTGCGTCACGTGTGTTGTCCCCTTAGTATCATCACTAGTGTCTGCTACTCTTTCTTAGAATAAAATTCTCAAATCAAAATAAAAAAGCAAATACTACTGATACATGATTAAGGTCATCATTTGAAATTGAAAAACCATTGCTCGATACGTGGCATCTGGTATAAAAATGGTACAAAATCCTTCTTACCACTTTTGGTGTTATTTTATACTCCAATAATAATATACCAAATGTTTATTTTATTTATTTATTTTCTATAACTTTGGTTACTTTAAAATAAGAACATATAGTTGCTTATGATTGGAGAAATATAAAAATTAAGGGACACAAGATTAATATTAATCTAAATGTGTTGATGTATTGTTTGTAGGTAGATAAACTGGAAAATGTTCCACCTCCAACAATACATATTTACCATTTTCACGCTTTCCATGTTGGCAAGAAAGTGTTTCAGTCTTTTAAATGCTTCAGTCTTATTGTGTGTTTCAATTAACTCAAATGGTAAAGTTTCTTATAGTTGAAAAAGAAATTTAGAATTCAAACCCCACCTATACTAAAAATCAACTAGTGTCTTAGTTTGATGATAAAAAAAAAAAAAAAACCATAGATTGGACATCATAAGTGTGGAAAATAAAGAACATACGATATGATAACCCAGGAAAACCAAACCAGTAAAAAACCTGGGGAGGATTTAACCTAACTATCCTCAAGGTAAAACAGAATTCACTATGAAAGAATTGAAGTTTACTACCACAACCACGTGACAGCTCCGAGTCCACGGACTACTTCTTTCTTGAATTCACAGCAAAGCACAAGCACTCCTGCTTGTATATCTTGAAGTTCTTGAATCTGCAATTGAATGATCACCAAGCTCTTGACATTAATCTTGAGTTTGGAAACCCTAAGTGTATATGAAGGCAAACACCTCTAGATCTCACAAATAAGATTCATACACACAGCATTCAGAACACTAAAAACGTAGCTAGGGTTTTCCCTTTTATACTTAGGGCAAAACATAAAACCCTACACATCATATAGGCTTGGACTGAGTTGGAAATTCTGCAGAAAAAACAATCTACACGACTTTCGATCGGTCGAGTCTAATTCTCGATCGATTGAGCCTGGCAGATTTGCACAATGACTTCTGCAGAACTCGATTCCAACTTTACATAATAAGCACACACTTTGAGCAAGTCTTAACTAGACTAAAATCGTTTTGATCATGGTTTGCCAACATTACAAAATGAAGTTCTAATACATTAGTTCCTAATTTCTTAGAATCTAACAATATTATACCTAGAAAAAGCTCATTATTGTCATATCAAATATACATGATCATTATGCAGAAAGGAATGAAAGAATAACAATATATCTTATCAAATTTCCTGTAGCGGTTTGATATATATAAACCTCAAATGTTTTATCATATATACATGATCATTATATAGAAAGAATAATAATCTTATCAAATTATCTATCACGGCTTAATATAAACCTTAGTTGTAATTAATGGATGATGCTCCGTGTTTAAAAATCTAGGCTAAACAAATAATCAAGAAAAGAGCTGGTTATCGGATTTGTGGTTATGTGGTTCAATTGGTGGTCTGTGACATAAATAATACTAAATATTTCAATTAATATATGTTACTGAACATATTAGGTTGTTAGGCCAAAGATTTTTATATATACTTCTTCGTTTTAAATTTAAGAGAGAGATTTATAAATTAAACACTTATTGTCAAGTATCATATGAATTTTCAATTTATGAGTTTTTGCACCTCAAAAATGAAAGACAAAGGGGAAGAAAGACTAATTATAAGTAAAATGTTGTTAATGTGGGACTAAAATGTTTTAATTTAATACTGGCTTTGTTAGTACTTGACTTGCGTACTAATGTATGTAAGCTTTTATTTATTTATTTGATTTTAATAAGTCAAATTATTTTTAGTAATTAAAAAAGGTAAAAATATGTCAAAACCAGTAGTGATTTGGTTCAGTTTGATTTTTAAAATAATATCGATGGAACATAAAAATCCAAAAAATATAAAAAGAAGAAAAATAAATTGGAACATGCAAATTGATTGGCCTTGTCCTTGAGTCCCATATTTGACACCTAAAAATTGATTAAAATAACATATGTAAGTTTACATCTTTTCATTTTCTTTTTCCTTTTAACAAAAATTCAAAATACACCCTTTTAAGTTTGGGTGGATTTAATACTAGTTCTTGATATGTAAAAGTTTTTGTGAGTTCCAGTTAGATCAATTGGTAAAGTCTTTGATGGTTGTGTAAGAAGTTTAGACCCCTTAAACCCAAACAGATTAGCCTAGATATTTAGCCAAGTGATTAACTTAGGTAAATTAAACAATTCTAGGTTAACACAAATACATCATATTATGCAAAAGTGCGGAAAATAAATAACACACGATATGATAACCCAAGAAACCAAACCGGTAAAAACTTGGGGAGGATTTAACCTAGCTATCTTCAAGGTAAAAAGGAATTCACTATGAAAGAATTGAAGTTTACACAATAGCGACTTAGACCACTAACATCCTATTGCTACCTCGAGTAGGAAACTTACTACCACGAACACGTGACATCTACGAGTCCACGGACTACTTCTTTCCTAGAATTCTTAGCAAAGCACAAGCACACCTGCTTGTATATCTTGAAGCTCTTGATTCTGCAACTGAATGATTACCAAGCTTTTGACATCAATCTTGAGTTTGGAAATCCTAAGTGTATGTGAAGGTAAACACCTCTAAATCTCACAAATAAGATTCACAAACACAATATTCAGAACACTAAAAACGTGGCTAGGGTTTTCCCTTTTATATTTAAGGAAAAACATAAAACCCTACACATTAAATGGGCTTCAGCTGAGTTGAAAATTCTACAGAAAAAACAATCTGCACGACTTTCGATCGATCGAGTCTAATTCTAGATTGATCGAGCCAGGCAGAATTGTACAATAATATTTGCAGTAACTCGATTCCAACTTTACATAAAAACGTCATACTTTGAGCAAGTCTAAACAAGACTAAAAATGTTTTGATCATGGTTTGCCAACATTACAAAATGAAGTTCTAATACATTAATTCCTAATTCCTTAGAACCTAACAAACTCCCCCTTTGACAATCCGTGACAAAACACAAACTTAACAAAATGCTCAAAGTTTACAAAAAATACAGCCCATTACAAAAAACAATAGCCCAACTAAACAAATTCAACCTAATTACTATCTATCAATTGCAAAAGTAGACAGCAGCACGACTGAATCAACTTGTATATTCCTGTAACACTTAACAAACACATAAATGTATGTATGGAAAATACAAGTAACATAGAAAAGAAGTTCTTGATTGCACATAACACAAAATAAAGAAATATATTATGAATAACATCATAAATATAAATCAATAAGCAATGTAGCATAGTGAAACAAGAAACATATACAAAAGATGTATCGCAAATATATCTCCCTTTATCATGAGCCAAAAAAGGTAAATACATAACGAAACACCTAGATACAATCTAAAGGCTCCACAAGCTCCACAGTATCACAAAAAGAAACAAAAACTTCCCTACAAAGTAAAAACTCCCCTACAATGTAAAAACTCCCCTACAATGTACTCCCCCTTTTTGTGACGAATTGCCAAAGGTCATTCACTCATCATCAAAAGAAGGCAGCGGAGGAGAATGTCAAAGACTCGCCAAATCTGCTCTCAACGCTCAAAGCTCGTCAAGTACATCCACCAAAAGTTGACCATGAGCCGCCTGAACGGTCATGACAGTGTCCAAAGTCCGATGAATGTTCGAAACATCCGAAGGAGAAGATGGAGGAACATCAGCAGCAGCAGCAGGATTAGTAGATGTCTTAGCCGAAGGAGCACCTACAGAAGAAGTAGGAGGTGGAGTGACACAAGAAGGCTCTACCCTAGGACGCTTAGAGCTGGCTCGAAGCTGAGCAGCCCTTTGCCTCAGAAAGGTGGCACCTATGGGAGCAATGATATGAACAGGCTCAGAAGTAGGAAAATCACCTAAACCTAAGTGAAGAAGAATCCTATGAATAAAAATAGGAAAGAATAAAGTATGAGCAGTAGAACTGCTCCGATGCACTTCGTTCAAAGAACGAAGAAACAGATGAGGAAAACTGATAGGAGCATCAGTGACAAGAGCGTATAGAAACACACATCGCTCAAGAGGGATAGTGTGGAGATGAGAAATGGGCCACAAGGAATGACAAGCAATTCTAAAGAAAAGATAATGCAGCTTAGAAAGCTCAGCAGAGGTGATCTGAGAATCAGAACCCCACTGGATAGAAGACCCAGTGATGAATGACATCACATCATCAAGAGGAGGAGACTCATCATAGGGAAAGACAGGATGAGCAACCACAGGCACCCCAAGAGCATCAGACACTACCGAAGGGGTAATGCGATACTCTACACATCGTATCCAACTCTTAACCAAAGTGTTGGAATCATAGATGTGGATAGAGAGGTTCGAGTAGAACTCTCTAATCAAGGTAGCTGGAGGCGGGTGATCTATGTCTAACAAGGGTAGCCAGCCCCTATGCTCAAAATTACACCTCACCTCATTATCAACCTCATTTAAAAGAACCCTACGCCCACCCCAAATGTTACGCCTAAGGTTAAGGGTCTCGTATGTCTCCTGATGCTTCTCACTCAGAAACCTATCACTATTAAAGGAAGGTGATGAGGCAGAAGTCCTATGTGCTCTAGTTTTCCTAGGCATGATGCTAAGGACAGGATTGAGAGACACAGAAAGAAAAGAAACAAGAGAAAAACCAAGGGTAGATTGCAAGTTAGAACAACACAAATATAGAAATAACAATTCTATATGATGCATGAGCAGAATAACCAAATGATGCATGGTCAAATGCAATGACACACAGTTCAAATATGATTCAATATCACAAAATTGGCTTGAGCAAGAATTTTATATCAAAAATCCCCAAATTTGAAAAACCCAATTTCACAAAACCTAACAAGTTGAGAAATTGATCATTACACAAGTTAGAAAACACAATATAATGATCAAATTAATCAATCTAACAAGCCAATTTCATCAAATTTCATCAATTTGAACAAAAGCCCCAAATTCGGCAATTTCAAGCCCTAGAATTTTCAATTTTTCACAAAACCCCAAATTAATCATATTAAGCCCCATAGATCACTTGAATATGGTGTCCTCACAAAAACCCATCAAATTATTGTGAAAAAAAAAAAAAACCAAATAAACAAAAATAGCAAAAAGAATCAAGTCCGAAAATACCCAACAAATGCATGAATATATGCAAGAAAAAATGAAAATAAAAGTAAGAAGAAGGGTAAAATAGTCATACCAGCCTTGGGAGAGAGATTCCTTGCAAAAAATCTGGAGGAAAACGACAAAAAAAGCTTTTGAGTTCTTGACCGGTTGGTGAGAGACAAAAGAGGTTTGAAAAGTTTTTTGAAAAGTGAAGAACACGTGAAGAAAAGTTCTTTTTAAAAACTCTCAGCCCGATTTTCGATCGATTGAAAATAAGGTTTGATCGGTTGAAAATACTTCGATTAATCCAGTATCAATCAAATACCGATCAAAACACACAGAAACTTTCCAGGGATTTTAAAAACAATTTCGATCAGTTGAAAAACAGATTCGATCGATTGAAAATCTGAAAAAAACAAATTTTTGAAAAACGAGGCAATTTTAGTGCTGAAACTCCTCAAAGCATTAGATTTTATGAATAAAATGCATGAGTACGAAATGAAATGTTTTTCAAAAACACATGTATTTATCCCAGTTTCCCAAAAATAAGATTTTCACATAATTTTCCTCAAAATCTCAAACAGCAAACATGTTTTGCATCAATTTTCAAGAAATTTTCAAATTTGGTTGGTCAGACTAAAAACACATACAATAACATGTACATAGTTTAGCAAAGAATAACTTGTATAGTGTGTGTAACTAGCAAAAGCTTGAGAAACATGTGAGGTGATATGCAAATAGTGGTCAATCACAATTTCTACAAAATTCATCACATGAATTTGAAAGAGACTATCACTTAAAGAGTTACATCATTTATCTCTCACATCTTCAAGAATAAAAGCTTGCAATCATGTAAGTTTCTTGATTTGTCTCATAATATATATACCAATTTCAGTTGATTAGAAACTTATTAAATTAGCCGGGATAATGTACACACCAATTTTATTTGAACTGTGAAATTATTATAGCTCAATAATGTACACACCAATTTTAACATTTTAACCGAGGCTACACCTTATGTTCTTTTTGTGCATATGCTACACTTTCTCGAGCACAAAATCTTACGATATGCACTAAGGTGTTCATGATTGGCTAGTAAACAGTGGTGAGATGGTTATTTATGCCTTTCTCAAAAAGTTCAAGTCCAACAATCAAAGGCATGGGACTTCAAGATCAAGATCATGTGATCAAAAACCATAAACATCTTCCCACACAGCATGCACTACACAACTTCAGCTAGAAAAGTGCAATAAAATTAAGTGCATCCAAGCTAAACAAGGTACATAAACATGTTATGTAAAAATAGATTGACCAACCTTGTCTTCAAATTCAAGAAAAATACAGTAAAACACATATTGCTAATTCCATTCTTGTTACCCTTTTAAAAAAAAAATAAAAAAAAATAAAAAAAACAACATAAAATGAAATGCATGAATGTTATGCAATGTAAATCCTAAGAAAAATGGTCACAAGAGGTAGATCAATGAAGAACAAGGACCATGTCAGACAGACTTAATTAGGTCGATCTTTTTGCATCCAAAACTTTTTAGATGCAACTCTAGCATTGGAGTTATTATTTACATTAGAATTCTGAGCAACTCCAGGATTGGAATAAAGATTTAACGCTTTTACCAATTCACCAATAAGTACCATATGATCTTGTGCTTGAGGCACATGTACTTTAGGTTTATTTGCTCGCTTAGCAGCTTGCAACTTAAAATAATTTGGACGAATATGCCCAGACTTTCCACAAAAGTGACAAACCCATGCAGGCTTATCATGCAACTTGCCCTTAGAAGAATTAGAAGTTCTAGAATTTGACTCTTGAAGATCAACTCTAATCTTTCTAGGAGGTGTGACTTCTACAGATTTAACAACTTCTCTTACAGAAGGTTTGACAATCTCATTATTAGAAAGTTGAGTAGAAGGAACATAGTTTATGGAATGGGGTTTAGGCACAAAGATGCTTTCCACAAAACTTAAGCCAGTTTTGTCAGAGGGAGACTTTTGAATACTTAACATGTGATCAAGTTTGGAGCTTGCAGATCTATTAGTTTGTTTACTAGCAACAGATAATTCAAGTTTCAAATTTTTAACTTTATCAAGCAAAAACATGTTCTCAGTCTTCACATTATTCAAAAGCTCATTAGCATCAAACAATTTCACAAGCAAATTTTTCTTATCAAGTTCAAGAGATGCAATTTTCTTTAAGCCAAGGTCAACATTCATAGCATCCTTTGCAGCAATTTTGCAAAGTTTATTATAGGCTTCTTGTAAATCTGCATCTTTAGAGAGTTCCCCATCAGAAGGGTTCTCTTCAACAGACACGCTTTTATTGACTACAGCGGTAGCAGTGAAAGCAATGAAGTTTCCATTCTCATCACTAACTGATTTATTGTCAGAAACTTCATCATCACTAAGGGTTACAGCTATAGCCTTACCCTTAGACTTCAAGTATGTAGGACATTCAGATTTCACATGACCATACCCTTGACATCCAAAACATTGTTGTCCCATAGAATTATTAGAGGGTTGACCTACTTTCTCTTTAGGTTTTTTAGTGTTATTAACCTTAGTGGGATCATTCCTCCTAAAATTTATAGGTTCAGCAGTGTTCTTACCTCTTGCCCTTCTGTTATTGTTCCTAAGAAAGTTTCTAAAGTTCTTGGCAAGATAGGCAATCTCTGTAGTAGAGAGTTCATCATCAAATCCACCATCCTCAACATCATCCACTAACTTAAGAGCCATTGATTTGGATTTGGTAGTCTTGGGTAGGTCCAACTCATAGGACTAAAGAGACCCTACAAGTTCATCAACAGGGATGGAGTCCACATCCTTTCTTTCAGTGATGGCAGTCACTTTGGGTCTAAAATTCTCAGTTAAAGATCTAAGAATCTTCCTAACAATCTTAGGTTGATCATAGATTTTACTCAAATTATATGCAGAATTAACAATATTGTTAGGTTTTAAGGAATCAAGAACTAATGTATTAGAATTTCAATTTGTAATGTTGGCAAACCATGATTAAAACAATCTTTAGTCTTGTGTTAGACTTGCTCAAAGTATGACTTTTTATGTAAAGTTGGAATCGAGTTAACTGCAGAATTTACTGTGCACTTCTGCCTGACTCGATCGATCGAGAATTAGACTCGATCGATCGAAAGTCGTGCAGAATGTTTTTCTGCAGAATTTTTCCAACTCAGCCCTAGCTCATTTAATGTATAGGGTTTTATGTTTTGCCTTAAGTATATAATGGAAAACTCTAACCACATTTTTAGTGTTCTGAATGCTGTGTTTGTGAATCTAATTGTTAGATCTAGAGGTGTTTACCTTCACATGCACTTAGGGTTTCCAAACTCAAGATTCATGTCAAGAGATTGGTAAATCATACAGTTGCAGAATCAAAGAGTTTCAAGATATACAAGCAGGTGTCCTTGTGCTTTACTGAGAATTCAAGGAAAGAAGGAGTCCATGGTCTCGGAGCTGTCACGTGGTTGTAGTAGTAAGTTTCCTACAGGCAAGTAGCAATAGGATGTTAGTGGTCTAAGTCTCTATTGTGTAAACTTCGATTCTTTCATAGTGAATTCATTTTACCTTGAGGATAGCTAGGTTAAATCCTCCCTAGGTTTTTATCGGTTTGGTTTTCCTGGGTCATCATATCATGTGTTCTTTATTATTTCGCACCTTTGCATGATATGATTATATTTGTGTTAACCTAGATCTAAATAATTTACCTAAGTAAATCACTTGGCTAAATAACTAGGTTAATTTGTTTGGGTTTAAGGGGTCTAAACAACCTTACAAATATCATTTAGTTTGGCATAGAACTCATCAAAAGATTCATCATTAGTCATTCTAATGCTTTCAAATCTAGAAGTCAATTGCTGTAACTTATTTATTTTAACTGCCTTTGTGCCTTCATGCACAGTCTGAAGGATATTCCAAGCAGTATGAGCAACCTCAACATTAGAGATTCTCTTAAATTCCTCCATAGAGACAGCATTAAAAATAGCATTTATAGCTTTGCTATTAAAAGCGGCTGCCTCTTTTTGAGAAGTTTGCCACTCACTCACAAGAGTAGTGGGCTTCTCCCATCCATATTCTACAGAATTCCAGACTCTCTCATCAATAGATTTCAGGAAAGCTTTCATCCTTACTTTCCAATAAGCATAATTATTCCCATCAAAATGAGGTGGAATAACAAGAGAGTGTCCGTGTTCCATGACAACTGGGGTCAAGGATCAACTTTAAGATCAAAGGATCTAAAACAAAAAAGCTACCCGCTCTGATACCACTTGTAAGAAGTTTAGACTCCTTAAACCCAAACAGATTAACCTAGATATTTAGCCAAGTGATTAACTTAGGTAAATTAAACAATTCTAGGTTAACACAAATACATCATATCATGCAAAAGTGCGGAAAATAAATAATACACGATATGATAACCAAGGAAACCAAACCGATAAAAACCTAAGGAGGATTTAACCTAGCTATCCTCAAGGTAAAAAGGAATTCACTATGAAAGAATTGAAGTTTACACAATAGCGACTTAGACCACTAACATCCTATTGCTACCTTGAGTAGGAAACTTACTACCACGACCACGTGACAGCTCCGAGTCCACGGACTACTTCTTTCCGTAAATTCTCAGCAAAGCATAAGCACAACTGCTTGTATATCTTGAAACTCTTGATTCTGCAACTGAATGATTACCAAGCTCTGGACATCAATCTTGAGTTTGGAAACCCTAAGTGTATGTGAAGGTAAACACCTCTAAATCTCACAAATAAGATTCACAAACACAATATTCAGAATACTAAAAACGTGGCTAGGGCTTTTCCTTTTATACTTAGGGCAAAACATAAAACCCTACACATTAAATGGGCTTGGGCTGAGTTGGAAATTCTGCAGAAAAAACAATCTGCACGACTTTCGATCGATCGAGTCTAATTCTCGATCGATCGAGCCAGGCAGAATTGCACAGTAATATCTACAGTAACTCGATTCCAACTTTACATAAAAACCTCATACTTTGAGCAAGTCTAAACAAGACTAAAAATGTTTTTATCATGGTTTACCAACATTACAAAATGAAGTTCTAATACATTAGTTCCTAATTCCTTAGAACCTAACAGGATGAATAAGAAATTTAGGATTCAATCTCCGCTTACACCAAAAAATAAATTGATATATTGGTTTGATCATAAGAAATGAACGCTATAAGTTGGACTTGGGAGTATAAAATTTTCAAAATATGTAATAATGCTAATTTTGTTTAAAGAAAGTTGTAACCCTAACCTGCAACAAATTTTATAGCTAAAATTTTTCCAGTTAATTTGCTTTTGTATTGAGTGAGTCAAGAAGAAACATGGAAGAAATCAAGCTATAATGTCTCCAAAACGTAATCATGGGATTGACTATTATGAGTATGCTATAGTATTGGGAGCGATAATGGTACTTATTACAGATTCTACAAGTGTATTCGATTTCAAGTAGATCCATATAAATTCTGCTTCCACCATGTAAACATAGTGAGCAGACAATATTCCTTGTTATTACCGCTTTGCTATTACATAGCTACCAAGGAAAAACAGGCACGAAAAAAAAGGAAAAGAAAAGTAAAACAGGAAACCAACACAACCGCATTGCCTCCTCATATAAACTTATATATATAGAGAGGAAACATTGCGGAATGTCTAGCTTCTTCTCGATTCTACATCATTGAAGAAGCTGAAGCTTGCAAGTACAAAGCACACATATTAGTACGTAGTACATGATATCTGACAAGTTAAAGTTAAGTACGTAATTAAGGATTTCTACGCCTTTATGCCAAATCCGACCCGCACAGCGTATTTGATAAGTTCATCCATCTCCCCCTCGCTGACATATCCGTCTCTATTGGCATCAGCATGGTGGAGGCCGCGGTTGGCACGAAAGCCAGGGATAATTGAGCCCAAGTATTCAAAGGCTTTCTTTAGCTCTTCCTTGCTGAGCAGATTGTCATTATTGGTGTCGTATTTCTTGAAAACTGCCCTTAGCTGATCCTCCGGTAGGGGCGCAGTCTTATCATGTACTGTTGGGTTAAATATTGCACGGCCCATGCTATGGAGACTTGGAGGATGGAGGCTTGGGAAAGTTTTTTAAGAACCTTAAATTTTTATGTGGTTTGAGTTTATGGGGTATTAAAGCCTTGGGGTATATATAATGGACCTAGTCTTTATTTCTCAACAAAAGAGATCTATTCCAAGTTTCTTGATGTGGAAGTGTCACTGTCGTGCATGTGATGGGTCGGACCAGAAGCTAGCCCGAATATATTTGAATGTTAGAAATTTTCATTCTATTTTGTGTTGATAATGTTGTTTCTTTGCATGCAAATTCATTCAAATGAAAAGAAAACATGTGTCACAATCAAACACAAGAATCAAATAATCAAAAATATCTCATGGTATCAAAGTTGTAGCATCTGCAAAGTAGTCCAAACATTTAGCATATATGGTGAATAAAAGCAACTAGAATAGAAAGACGAAACCTTTAATATGAAAATAGGGCTGTAAATGAACCAAGACGTTCATAAACAGCTTGAGTTTGGCTTGATAAAAAGCTCGTTCATGTTTGTTTGTTTATAAACAAGCCAAGCTTAAGTTTTAGTTTTAGGCTTGTTTAATAAACGAGTTGAGCCCGAGTAAAACATATATCTCATGAATAAGCTCGTGAACACCAAGGCTCGATATAAAAGTAATAAAACAAGTTGAGTCTAGGCTTATTTATGAGTTTGGTAATAAAATTGATATGAGTTTGACAAGTAAACTCATATCTTTCTAAGATTTTAATTAATTATAAGTTGAGACCACTCATCTAAACCAAATAGGCTTAATAATAAACTTGATATAGGCTTGATAATATACTTGTTTTGGAGTTTGGACTTGATATTGAACTTGAGCTTGGCTTGACTAATAAATCAAGCCAAGCCAAGCCAAGCTCAAGCTTTTATACTTTATAACGAGCTCAAACTTAAACATTATTTTTAGGCTTGTACCAAGTTCAAGCTAAGCATGAACATTCTACTTTTGCTGTCGAGCCGAGCTTAAACATTCACTACTCGACAAAACTCGTCTCGTTTACAGCCCTATATGGAAATAAGAATTCCGCCTTTTTCTTAACCTCCTACGAAACCATATCCACAAAAAAAGAATACTTGAATCTATGAATCCAAATACGTTGATAGAGAATTCGAATTCTCACATGAATGGAAAATTGTTGGAGTGGTTCATGTACGTGTGTGTCAAAAGTCGATAGCTTTTACTATACCTTTTATGCTAATTCTTTTTAGATTAAGATGCTTATCGGACTACATTCATGATGGGGTCCAAGAAATTATGGGAATGAGATTTGGAAGCCAAGCAAGTCAATTGGAGTTCTATTGGACTCAAATGTCATTTCAAAAGCATCAATGTCATCACAGGTATGACGTCAACAGACTTGTCACCCTAATTTTAACACTAGTGTGGTGCCTCCTTCATCTTCAGACTTCCTCAAAATAGAATCCTCTGTCATAAGTGAAATGCGAAAACTATTTATTTACTCTCACATAATAGAATCATCAGTCCGAAGTAAAAACTATTCCCCAATACTTCTCATGAATAAGTACAGTAGTTGTCATCATTATTATTATTGTTTTTGTTATGGCAAAGAAACCCTGTATTAACGAGAAAATCGTTAGGGTAATTTAAGTACAGAGTAAAAATTTATTGGCTTTTTGCTTACAAGTCAACAATACAATTGAACCATAAATTTCGTGACAAAAATGATTGGGTTTTAAACTTTACCTTTTGATCTAATTGGCTTTAGACTAATAAGATGCTCATTGAATAGCATTCAAGGTTATGTCACGTGCGTTGTCCCCTTAGCATCATCACTAGTGCCTGCTACTCTTTTCTTAGAATATGATTCTCAATCAAAATAAAAAAGTGAATACTATTTATTCATAATTAGGGTCATCATTTGAAATTGAAAAACCATGGATCGATACTTGACATATGGTATGAAAATGGTACAAAAATATTCTTACCACTTTTGGTGTTATTTTATACTTCACCAATAATATACCAAGTGTCTAATTAAAAAAAAAAAAAAAAAACTTTGGTTACTTACAAATAAGAACATATAGTAGCTTATGGTTGGTAAAATATAAAAATAAAGAGATACAAGATTTTTATTCATATAAATGTGTTGATGTATTGTTTGTAGGTCCCAATGGAAAAGTAGATAAATTGGAAAATGCTCCACTTCCAACAATACATATTTTCCATTTTCGTACTTTCCATGTTGGTAAGCAAGTGTTTTAGTCTTTTAGATGCTTTAGTCTTATTGTATGTTCTAATTAACTGATAAAATTTCTTATCGTTGAATAGGAAATTTTGGATTCAAACTCTACCTATACCAAAAATTAATTGACAATCAAACACAAAAGAATCAAATCATGGTATCAAATTGTAGCATCTGCAAAGTGGTCCAAACATTTAGCATATAAATATACATAAATATATATATATATATATATATATAGTTGAAAGTTGTCCATTTTTTTTTATAAATGTTAAATATTTAGCATACTTAGCATATTTAGCATATATTTTTGTTGCTAAATAGAATCCTCAGTCAAATGTGAAAAGCGAAATCTATTTACATCCACTGCCACATAATAGAATCATCAGTCCAAAGACTCACTACAACAAAATGTATTTTTAGTGACGAAAATTAGTGAGGAAATATTTTTCGTCACTAAAAATACAGTTTTAGTGACGAAATATGAATTTCGTCATATTTCGTCACTAATAATGAAAAAAATTATAATATTTAGTGACGAAAAATAAATTTCGTCACTATTGTGATCTGAAAAATGGGCGCCAGCGAAGGGAAATTTTGGCGCAAGTTGAATTAATCTATAGTGACGAAATATTTCGTCACTAAAAGTTGAAATTTTTAGTGACGAAATATTTCGTCACTGTAGGTATTGTTGTGGATAATATTAGTGATGAAAATAATTTCGTCACTATAAGGAAGAATTAGTTACGAAATATTTTCGTCATTAAAAATAATATAGTTTTGTACTTCCATGTTTTTAGTGACGAAATCACAATTCCTCACTAAAAGTAAGCTTTAGTGACGAAATATGAATTTCGTCTCTAAAAATCTCAACAAAGCTTGGGTCTTTAGTGACGAAACTAAAATTCGTTACTAAAATCTTTAAATCCTATTACCTTTTGCGACGAAGAGGTGGAAATAGCGACGGATTAAATCGTCGCTAAAGACCACTATAAATATCCTTACCAATTGTTCATTTTCTTCAGATTTTCTCCTGAACCCATTTTCTATTCTAAACCCATTTTCTCCTAAACTCATCCCCAATCCCATTTTCTCCTAAACTCATACCCTTACCGTCGCCGTTTTCCTTCGCCATTTACCATCGCCGTTTATCCTCGCCGTTATCGTCGCCATTTACCGGCGATGCTTCAGATCGTGACGGTTCAGCTCGCCGGCCGTTCGCGAAGCTTCAGATCGCGGCGGTTCAGCTCGCCGGCCGTTCGCGAAGCTTCAGATCGCGGCGGTTCGCGTCGCTTCAACTTGCGACGGTTCAACACGCCGGCCGTTCGCGAGGCTTCAGATCGCGACGGTTTGCGTCGCTTTAGCTCGTGACGGTTCACAACGCTTTAGCGCGCCGGCCGTTCGCGAAGCTTCCGGCGACCCTTCGCTTTCCACCCAGCCGGCGACTCTTCGCCTCCTACCCAGCCGGCGACCCTTCACCTTCCACCCAACATGTAATGGGTATTTTTTTTTCTTTTGAGTTAATTTTTTTGTTAATTTTTGTTTAATGATTCTAGTTCCTTTGGGTTTTTTTGTTTAATGATTCTAAATGCTTGATGTTAATTTTTTTGTTTAATGATTCTAGTTCCTTTTGGTGTTTTTTTTGTTTGATACAGTAATGGGTATATGCATTTTTGTTTAGTTTGCATTCCCTATCGGCGGCAACCCTTCACATTCCCTACTGGCGGTGACCATTCGCATTCCCTACCAGCGACCCTTTGCATTTCCACTCCTCTGTAAGTTCTTCTTTTTTCGCATTCCCACTTACATCTTTGTCATTTTTTGTTTTGATTTATTAGTAATTTTGGGTTTGTTTATTTTTCTCATTTTTATTTTGGTTTGTTTATATTTTTTCTTCATTGTTTTGTGATAAAAGAAATTTGAAAAGTGAATTTAGTTTGTAATTTATATATATATAAATATATATATATATATATATATATGTAGGAGCTTTGCTGTACAGTTTGTGAAATTGGGGAGGTGGGTTTGTTTGAAATCTGGGTTGGACTTAGCTACAGGGGAGGTATTATCCTAAGGATTCTAGCATTTTTGTTGTTGGATTGGGGGTGCATTACAGAGTTTGAATGTTGAGGATGATTATGGGTACATTATAGAGTTGATAAGTGTTGATGGTGTAGTATTTCAATAGTATCAATTTAAGCATGGGTGCCTATGAGGGTTTTTTTTTTTTTGTGTGATGCTGTTTTGTTGATTTTTGTTTCCCTGCTTGCGCCCACACTATGGAAATGAGAACTGGCTTTTATTTTTGTTTTGTGTGGAGCACAAGGATTGGATGATGAAGTTTTGAGCTTCTGTGAAAGTATTTGATCTGAGATTTTGATGCTGGTTTTGAAAAATCTGTGTATAATTATTGTCCATTTCTTTTGATTTAGTGCTTAGGATTTCGTTTGACCTTTAAGCTATAGATTTTTTTTGGTACAAGTAATTTAGCTATTTCTCATTTATTTTGAAATTGGTCTTTTTTTCTTAATTCTTTTAGTTGTAATCTTGTCTGTGTAAATTGCATAACTTGTAACTCTGAGAAAAAACTGGAGAGGGACATATGTTATTGTCATGTTGATTACGAGACTTTATTTGTAAGGTCAATGGAAAGTAGCAGGCTTGGGCAAAAAAATTATAGTTGAAGAAGTTGAATGGTAATAAATTTGGTTTATCTAAGTTTAGTTTAGCTGAGCATGTTGGTGTCACAACACTCTTGTAGGATGAGGAGTTTGGATGACTGCTGTTTCTCAAATGGGTATTGGTTGGATTTGGGACCCTGGTTAACTGCATGTACCAGTCAGACCAATCAGTGGTGACATGTGCAATAGTACTTGTACAATATCCACATTCTTGTTACTTTCTTTCTTTCTAACCTGCACTGAAGCTTTGTTTAGAAGATACAATGTTTTGAATACACTTGTTTCTTTGTGTAAATTCTTGGGTGTAGCAACCTTGAAATCAAAGGGAAAGGAAGATAGTTTTAAAGGGAAGGATGACAGCTCAATGAAGTTTAAGTATGGAAGGAAAGTTCATATCAATTTTGAAGGTTAATGTTTTCTTCTTTTCCGTTAGTGTATATTAAGTTTGTTATTGGAATATGCTAGTCATAAATATGCTTAATCTTGAACAATCATTTGAAGGAAACTTAATCATATTCATTAATTTTCTCTAATTGGTGGTCTTGCTTTTATAGGTTCTCCTGAACCCAAAACTCTTTCTTCACCAAAATCTGTAGGGAAGGATGACACTCCATTTCCAAAAGGTCCAATTTTGTTGATTGTTTTGTTTGGTTGTTGCCTGTTTATGTTAATTTTACCTTTCCTTGTACAATCAATGATCGATTACCTCTTGTGTTGATTTTCCTTGAATGAGCTTCTCTTTTTTATTTTTAAATATTATAAAGGCTATTCAAGCAAAGGGGGAAAAGGAGACAAAATTGCTAATGGTGGAAAGACCCCAGCTAAAGAACCACAACCACTGGAGCTTAACATTGAGCTAGGTGGGTACTTGGGAGTATGTTTTTGGTTTATAGTCATTATATTCATTATTTTGTTGAGATAATGAAAATTTGGCCTCTTTATATGTTTGAATGTTTCACTTGTTAATATTGTAGATTTTATGGTTGTATACTATGAATTTTTTCTTGGTTGTGGAAAACTTAGTTCTAGATCAACTTCTTAAGCTGGGGATGTACTTTGATAGGTTAACACCATGTTGTTACATGTTTATGGTGGCATATGCAGAACTACCAGAAATTGTCAAATGCTTAAGTAGAAACATTTGGCAACTGGATATTTTTGGTAAATTAGTAGAAACAAGCCAAATTGGTGCTTAGTGTATTAATGCCTATAGTTGCAGAACTGACATTTGTTGTGCCACCAATTATTTTAAATGTGAAGGTGCAAGACAAAAGGTTAATATTTCCTGACTAAATGAGTGTGAAAAATTTTCAGTTGTTGATAATGTTGTCTTAATCTAAATGTGTTCTGCCATTCAGCAAATCCCTAGGAAAGCATTTGGTATTGCAATTAAAACACTTATTAGTTTCTACAGCTCTACCGTGGATTCTCTCTCTCTCTCTCTCTCTCTCTATATATATATATATATATATATATAGAGAGAGAGAGAGAGAGAGAGAGAGAGAGAGAGCTGTAGTTTAATAGGTCAATGTTGAAGGAGACCCAAGTTTTAGTGCTACATTCAACAATTTAAGAGACTTTGTTCAGTTCACTGAGTGCCAGTCTACTGGAAGAATTATTTATGGTTATGTTCTTTTGTGTTGTGGTTTTAAAGCTACTATTTGGGGTGACAACTTGCTGTAACTATTTTTTATTTCAATCATTTGAACATGCTACTCTACATATTTTCTCACAGGCTAAGAGAAGCAAGCTTAGTGAACCCCTCAAAGGTGTACTAAGTGAGCTTGCTAAGCTTAAAGAGTCTGCTAACTTAGCAAGTCAACTTGAGGAGGAAAGTCAACATGGGGGAAAATCAACACAAGGAGGAAAATTCATATGAGGATTCCTTTGTGTGGTGAAGCAACAGCAGCTCTACTTGCAGTTAGGTTCCAAACGAAATTTGATTTTATGATCTTTGATGGTTATTCGACTTCAGTATTAAATGTAATTACTGGCAAATCTCTTTGATGTTCCATGGTTGATCAATGGTATTGCAGCTAATATGAAACTTTTGTTAAAAGAACTGTGTAGCTTGGGATTTTGTGCACTTATATTATGCTACCCCTTTTGTATTGTTATAAAACATTTTGAGTTATTGTACGTATTGCAAACAATTATTGTATGGAACGAGTTTGAATTGGATACTTCTTTTATTTTTTATTTGTGGAATGTATGGATCCATTTTTATAAATGTGTTGTTGAAATAAATGTGTTATTCAAATGTGAGGTTTTAATAATGTAATGACAGGTTACAGGTTAATATCAAAGCCATGAAAAAAATAAAAACAGAAAATAACATTTAGTGACTAATTTTTTCGTCACAAATATAGCAACAAAAAATTGTTTTAGTGACGAAATATTTCGTCGCTAAATGTAGCAAAATTTTGTAAGAAATGGTTTTAGTGATGAAAATTTTCGTTACTATATATGCCTGGATTTTCTTAAAAATAGTTTTAGTGACGAACTTTTTCGTCACTATATGTACCTAAACATAGTTTTAGTGACGAAATTATTCGTCGCTAAATATGATTTAATAAACTAAAGTGTTTTTAATTTCGTCACTGAATACTGTTTTTAATGAGGAAAACATTTAGTGACGAAACGTTTTCGTCGCTAAAGTTTTTTTTTTAAAATCAAATCGGACTTTTAGTGACAAAATTTTTCGTCACTAGAACTTTTAGTGACGGGGTTTCAGTGACGAAATAAGTTTCGTCACTAAAAGTCCAATTTCGTTACTAAAGGTCCTTAGTGACGAAAAATTGGACTTTTAGTGACGAATTTTTTCGTCACTGGAAATACATTTTGTTGTAGTGACTATTGCCTGGTTCTTGTCATGAATTAGAGCAGTAGTTGTCAACTTGTCATTATCATTAAGTACTGTTATATGTTTTGGGCAAAGAAATCCCAGATATGAAAGGGGTTAATTGTTTGAGAAATTCACCTACTGAGTAAAAAATTTATTTGGTTTTTTCTTACAAGTCGACAATACAATGGAATCATAAAACTCTTGATACTAATTTTTTGGCTTTAAACTTTATCTTTTGATCTAATTGTGTATAGACTAAAATACTCATTGCATTCAAGGACATTGAACGTGTGTTGTCCCCTAGTATCATTGTTGTTGCCTATTGTTAGGTTCTAAAAGTTTAAAACAATTGGCAAATCGTAAGCACAAACTTGTCTAGATATAGATTACTAAGTCTATAAGGTATATTAGACAATGCTCAAAGTGCTCCAAGTCAGATTATGTGAACATGGAAGCTGCAAGTTCAAGAAAACAAAGTTTGCTAGGCTCGACCGATCGAGAAGAAGGCTTGACTGATCGAGACACGGACCTGCATGAATTTAATTAAGGTCCAACAGCCCATGAAGCCCATCAAGTGATTAGGGTTTCAAATCTAATTCACTTAATAATTAAAGGAAACCTTAAGACACGTTTTGTTATGACTTTGGAGCTTCTCTTTTGAGATCTAAAAGGTTTTGTTCCTACTCCTGTCAAAGTCACTACCAGAATTCTATCTACACATAATTATAACTGGTAAATATGAAGTTGCTGCATACCAGTCATCAAAGGTGTTGGATTTAAATCTTCAAGGTTGGTCTTGGAGTCATAGACTGGATGTCTATGTGGGAGATCTAAAGTGTGAATTGGAGGTTCATGTGAGAGTAGATCCAAATCAAAGAAGTATAAGGGTGTAAGAATTTAGACGCCTGTAAAACTAGATTGTTTAACCTAATTAATTAACCAAGTGAATACTTAGGTTTATTATTCAGATCTAGGTTAAAACAATAACAATCATATCATGTAAAGTAGCGGAAATATAAAGAACACAATGATATGATGACCCAGGAAAATCAAACCGGTAAAAAACCTGTGGAGGATTTAACCTAGCTATCTTCAAAGTAAATAGCAAATCCGGTAGAAAGAATTGAAGTTTGTACATAGCGACTTAGACCACTAACATCCTATTGCTACCTCGAGTAGAAAACTTACTACCACGATCCCATGATAGCTCTGAGTCCACGGACTACTTCTTTCCTTAGCATTTGCAAAACACAAATACCCACGTTTGTGGCTTTGAGATCCCACTCAAAGGTTTAGCAACACAAACTTTCCTGTTTGTGACTCCAAGACCACCCTTGAAGGTTTAGATCATCAGCACCTTTGATGACTAGAGAAGGCAGCAACTTCAACAATATCAAATCTTGAGATTCTTCAAGCAATGACACCGGCAGAAGATATGAGAGAGTTTTTTAGGAACAAAACCCTAAATACAAAAGAGGCATACTCTTCTCTCTCTAAAAAGCCTTTTAAAAAATGTGCTTAGGGTTTCCTTTATATAGTGGGAGAAGTAGATCTGAAATCCTAATCCTTAATGGGCTTGAACTGCTGTTTGGACTTAATCAAAATTCTGCAGATACAAATTTCGATCGGTCGAGCCTATTTCTCGATCGGTCTGTAAGTTCGTTTAGACCCCTTAAACCCAAACAGATTAACCTAGAGAATTAGCCAAGTGATTAACTTAGGTAATTTAAACAGATCTAGGTTAACACAAAAAATATCAAATCATGTAAAAGTGCGGAATAATAAAGAACACATGATATGATGACCCAGGAAAACCAAACCGGTAAAAAACCTGGGGAGGATTTAACCTAGCTATCCTTAAGGTAAAACGAATTCACTATGAAAGAATTGAAGTTTACACAATAGAGACTTAGACCACTAACATCCTATTGCTACCTACCTGTAGGAAACTTACTACCACGACCACGTGACAGCTCCGATATCCACGGACTCCTTCTTTCCTTGAATTCTTCAGCAAAGCACAAGCAACACTTGCTTGTATATCTTGAAGCTCTTTTGATTCTGCAACTGTATGATTTACCAATCTCTTGACATGAATCTAGCGTTTGGAAACCCTAAGTGTATGTGAAGGTAAACACCTCTAGATCTAACAATTAGATTCACAAACACAGCATTCAGAACTCTAAAAACGTGGCTAGGGTTTTCCCTTATATACTTAGGGCAAAACATAAAACTCTACACATTAAATGGGCTAGGGCTGAGTTGGAAAATTCTGTAGAAAAATGTTCTGCACGATTTTCGATTGGTCGAGTCTAATTCTCGATCGATCGAGTCAGGCAGAAGTGCACAGTAAATTCTGCAGTTAACTCGATTCCAACTTTACATAAAAAGCCATACTTTGAGCAAGTCTAACACACAACTTAAAGAATGTTTTGATCATGGTTTGCCAACATTACAAATTGAAGTTCTAATACATTAGTTCCTAATTCCTTAGAACCTAACAAACTCCCCCTTTGGCAATCCGTGACAAAATACAGACTTAACAAAAAACTCAAAGTTTACAAATTGAAACAGCCCATTACAAAAATAAAAAGCCACTAAACAATTCAACCTAACTACTATCTAACAGTTGCAAAGTAGACAGCAGCACGACTGAATCAACCTGTATATTCCTGTAACACTTAACAAACACATAAACACATGTGTGGAAAATACAAGGAATATAGAAAAAAAACTTCTTGATTTCACATGACACAAAATAAAGACATATATCATGAATAACATCATAAATATAAATCAATAAGCAAAGTAGCATAGTGAAACAAGAAACAAATACATAAAAATGTATCTAAAAAAAAATCTCCTAACAAGAGCCAAAAATGTAAATATAAAGTGAAGCACCTAGATACAATCTAATAACTCCACAAGCTCCTCAGTATCACCGCAAGGTACAAAACTCTCCCTAAGACAAAAATATCCTCTACAAGATATGAACTCCTCAATAGAATGCACTTCCCCTTTTTGTGACGAATTGCCAAAGGGTACTCACTCATCATCAAAAGGAGGTGGCGGAGGAGAACGACGAAAACTCGCCAAAGTCGCTCTCAAAGCACGAAGCTGATCAAGGACATCCACCAGAAGCTGACCATGAGCCGCCTGAACGGTCATGACAGTGTCCAAAGTCCGACGAATATCAGAAACATCCAAAGGAGAAGGTGGAGGAACATCATCAGCAGCAGCATCAGGATCAGCAGACATCTCAGCCGCAGGAGCATTTGTAGAAGAAGAAGGGGGTGGAATGACACTGGAAGGCTCTACCCTAGGACGCTTAGAACTAGCTCGAAGTTGAGCAGCCCTTTACCTTAGAAAGGTAGCACCTATAGGAGCAATAATATGTACAGGCTCAGAAACAAGATAATCACCTAAACCTAGATGATGGAGAATCCTATGAATAAAAACAGGAAAGAATAAAGCATGAGCCGTAGAACTACTTCGATGTACCTCGTTCAAAGAACGAAGGAACATGTGTGGAAAGCTGATAGGAGAATCAGTAACAAGAGCATACAAAAAGACACACCGCTCAATAGGAATAGTATGAAGATGAGAAATAGGCCACAAGGAATGACAAACAATCCTAAAGAAAAGATAATTAAGCTCAG
The DNA here is from genome assembly GCA_033629205.1 of Lithocarpus polystachyus. Taxonomy (NCBI): domain Eukaryota; kingdom Viridiplantae; phylum Streptophyta; class Magnoliopsida; order Fagales; family Fagaceae; genus Lithocarpus; species Lithocarpus polystachyus. The sequence continues at coordinate 5,389,730 of CM066163.1, read as the reverse complement.
AGAGCTCAGCAGATGTGATTCGAGGATTAGAACCCCACTGGATAGAAGACCCAGTGACGTAAGACATAACATCATCAAGAGGCGGAGACTCCTCATAAGGAAAAACGGGATGATCAACAATAGGCACTCCAAGAGCATCAGACACTACCGAAGGGGTAATGCGATACTCCACACCTCGTAACCAAACCTTAACCAAGGTGTTGGTATCATAGACGTGGATAGAGAGGTTCGAGTAGAACTCTCTAATTAAGGTAGCCAGAGGTGGATGATCTATATCCAACAAAGGTAACCAACCCCAACGCTCAAAATTATGTCTTACCTCAGGATCAACCTCATCTAGAATGACCCTACGCTCACTCCAAATTTGACGTCTAAGATTAAGGGACTCGTATGTCTCTTGGTTCTTCTCACTAGGAAATCGATCACTATCAAAGAAAGGAGAAAGAACAGGAGTCCTATGGGCTCTAGTTTTTCTAGGCATGGTGCTAATGAAACAAAAAGAGACACAGAAAGAGGAGAGCAAAAACAAAAACCAAGGGCAGACTGCAAGTTAGCACAACATAAAATATAGAAAACCAATCTATATGATGCATGAACAAAATATGCAAATGATGCATGAACTAATGCAGTGACATAGGTCAATTATGATCAAAATTAATAAAATTGGCTTGAGCATAAAATTTAAATAAAAAATACCCAATTTGGGAAAAACCCAATTTCCAAAACACAACATATTGAGAAATTGATCATCACAACAGTTAAATAACACAATAGAATGATCAAATTAATCAATCTAACAAGCCAATTTCATCAATTCATATCAAATTGAACAAAATCCCCAAATTCATCAATTTCAAGCCCTAGATTTTCAAGTTTCCCACAAAGCACCAAATTAATCAAATTAAACCACTTGTAGTACTTGGATAAGGTGTTCCCACAAAACCCATGATTAATTTGAAAGAAAAAGGTCCAAAATCAATCCCAAAAATACCTAAACTATAAATGCCGAAAATAACCCAAAAATGCATGAAATAATGCATGAAACAAGAAAATAAAATCAAAAGGAGGGTTAAAAGTGTCTTACTGGCTTTGGGAGAGAGAAATTATGCAAAAGGATCGGAGGAAAACGACAAGAAAATTCTTGGATGCTTTGACCGGTTGGTGAGGGACAAAAAAAATTTGAAAATTTTTTAGAAAAGTGAGTAATCACGTGAAAAAGATTCCTCTTTAAAAACACTCAGCTTGATTTTCAATCTATCGAAAAATAGATTCGATCGGTCGAAAATCCTTCGATTGATCCAAAACCAATCGAGTACCGATCGAAACAACCCGAGACTTTCTAGAGATTTTGAAACATTTTCGATCGGTCAAAAAATACTTTCGATCGATCGAAATTCTGGAAAAACAGATTTTTGAAAAAGCGACCAATTTCAGTGATGAAACTCCTCAAAGCATTAGATTTATGAGAAAAATGCATAAGTATGAGTTGAAAAGTTTTCCAAAAACACATGTATTTACCCCAGATCTCTCAAAACAAGATTTTCTCTTAATATCCCTCAAAAATTTTAAACAGACAAACATGTTTTGCAACAATTTCTAAAAATTTTCAAACTTGGTTGGTCAGACAAAAAAAAAAAAAAAAAAAAAAAACACACACAATAACATGTACACAGTTTAGCAAAGAATAACTTGTGTAGTGTGTGCAACTAGCATAAGCTTGAGAAACATGTGAGGTGATATGCACATAGAGATCAATTATAGTTTCTACAAAATTCATCACATGAATTTGAAAGAGACTATTACTTAAAGAGTTACATCATATAACTCTCACATCTCCTAGAATAAAAGTTTGCAATCATGTAAGTTTCTTGATTTGCCTCATAATTAATATCAATTTAAATTGATTAGAAACTCTATTAATAAAGCCGGGATAATGTACACTCCAATTTTATTTGAATTGTGAATTTATTATAGCCCAATAATGTACACACCAATTTTAGTATTTTAATAGAGGCTACACCTTATGTTCTTTTTGTGCATGTGCTACACTTTCTCGAGCATAAAATCTTACGATATGCACTAAGGTGTTCATGATTGGCTAGTAAACAGTGGTGAGATGGTTATTTATGCTTTTCTTAATAAGATCAAGTCCAACAATCAAAGACATAAGACTTTAAGAACAAGATCATGTGATTAACAGATATAGCATCTTCCCACACAACATGCACAATAAAACTTCAGCTAATAAAGTGCAATAAAAATAAGTGCATCAAAACTAAACAAGGTACATAAACATGTTATGCAAAATTAGATTGACCAACCTTGTTTTCAAATTCAAGAAAAAAAATAACAAAAACACAATTTGCACAAAATTTTTTTTTTTTAAAATAAAACAACCTAGAATGAAATGCATGAATGTTATGCAATGCAAATCCTAAAAACAAAGGTCACAAAAAGATAGAACAATGAAGCACAAGGACCATGTTAGACAGACTCAATTAGGTCGAGTCTTTTGCATCCAAAACCTTTTAGATGCAACTCTTGCATTGGAGTTATGATTCATATTAGAATTTTGACCAACTCTAGGATTGGAATAAAGGTTTAACGCCTTTACTAATTCACCAATAAGTACCATAGGATCATGTGCTTGAGGCACAGGTACTTTAGGTTTATTTGCTCACTTTGCAGCTTGCAACTTGAAACAATTTGGACGAATGTGTCCAGACTTTCCACAAAAATAACAAACCCATGCAGGCTTATCATGCAACTTGCCCTTAGTAAAAGTAGAAGCTCTAGAATGAGACTCTTGAAGATCAACCCTAATCTTCCTAGGTGGAGTAACATCTACAGATTTAACAGCTTCACTCACCAAAGGTTTGACAATCTCACTCTTAGGAGGTTCAGAAGAGGGAACAAAGTTTGTGGAAAAAGGTTCAAGCACAGAAATACTTTTCACAAAACCTAAGCCAGTTTTGTCAGGAGGAGACTTTTGAACACTCAACATGTGATCAAGTTTGGAGCTTGCAGACCTATTAGTTTATTCTCTAGCAACAGATAATTCAAGTTCCAAATATTTAACTTTATCAAGTAAAATCATGTTCTCAGTTTTCACATTATTCAAAAGCTCATTTGCATAAAACAGTTTCACAAGCAAATTCTTCTTATCAAGCTCAAGAGATGCAATTTTCTTTAAGCCTAAATCAACATTCATGGCATCCTTTGCAGTAACTTTGCAAAGTTTATTATAGGCTTCCTGTAAATCTGCATCTTCAGAGAGTTCTCCATCAGAAGGGTTCTCTTCAACAGACACGCTTTCATTAACTACAGTAGTAGCAGTGAAAGCAATGAAGTTTCCATCGTCATCACTAGCGGATTCATTGTCAGAAACTTCATCATCACTAAGAGTCACAGATGGAGCTTTACCCTTAGACTTCAAGTATGTAGGACATTCAGATTTCATATGACCATACCCTTGACATCCATAACATTGTTGTCCCAAAGAATTATTAGAAGTTTGACCTACTTTCTCTTTAGGTTTTTCAGTGTTATTAACCTTAGTGGGATCATTCCTCCTAAAATTTCTAGGTTCAACAGTACTCTTGCCTCTTGCCCTTCTGTTATTGTTTCTAAGAAAGTTTCTAAAGTTCTTGGCAAGATAGGCAATCTCTGTAGCAGAGAGTTCATCATCAAATCCACCATCCTCAACATCATCCACTAACTTAAGAGCCATTGATTTGGATTTGTTTGTCTTGGGTAGGTCCAACTCATAGGACTGAAGAGATCCTACAAGTTCATCAATAGGGATGGAGTCCACATCCTTGCTTTTAGTGATGGCAGTCACTTTGGGTCTAAAATCTTCAGTCAAAGATCTAAGAATCTTCCTAACAATTTTAGGTTGATCATAGATTTCACCCAAATTATAAGCAGATTTAACTATATCATTCAGTTTAGCATATAACTCATCAAAAGATTCATCATCATTCATTCTAATGCTTTCAAATCTAGTAGTCAATTGCTGCAACTTATTAATTTTAACTGCCTTTGTGCCTTCATGCACAGTCTGGAGGATATTCCAAGCAGTATGAGCAACCTCAACATTAGAGATTCTCTTAAATTCCTCCATAAAGACAACATTGAAAATAGCATTCATAACTTTGCTATTGAACGCAGCTGCCTCCTTTTGAGAAGTTTGCCACTCACTCACAAGAGTAGTGGGCTTCTCCCATCCGTACTCAACGGAGTTCCAGACTCTCTCATCAATGGATTTCAGGAATGCTTTTATCCTTACTTTCCAATAAGCATAGTTGTTTCCATCAAAATGAGGTGGAACAACAAGAGAGTGTCCGTGTTCCATGACAACAGGGGTCAAGGATCAGCTCAAAGATCAAAGGATCAAACACAAAAGCTACCCGCTCTGATACCACTTGTAAGTTCGTTTAGACCCCTTAAACCCAAACAGATTAACCTAGAGAATTAGTCAAGTGATTAACTTAGGTAATTTATACAGATCTAGGTTAACACAAAAAATATCAAATCATGTAAAAGTGCGGAATAATAAAGAACACATGATATGATGACCCAGGAAAACCAAACCGGTAAAAAACGTGGGGAGGATTTAACCTAGCTATCCTCAAGGTAAAACGAATTCACTATGAAAGAATTGAAGTTTACACAATAGAGACTTAGACCACTAACATCCTATTGCTACCTGCCTGTAGGAAACTTACTACCACGACCATGTGACAGCTCCGAGATCCACGGACTCCTTCTTTCCTTGAATTCTTCAGCAAAGCACAAGCAACACCTGCTTGTATATCTTGAAGCTCTTTTGATTCTGCAACTGTATGATTTACCAATCTCTTGACATGAATCTAGAGTTTGGAAACCCTAAGTGTATGTGAAGGTAAATACCTCTAGATCTAACAATTAGATTAATAAACACAGCATTCAGAACTCTAAAAATGTGGCTAGGGTTTTCCCTTATATACTTAGGGCAAAACATAAAACCCTACACATTAAATGGGCTAGGGCTGAGTTGGAAAATTCTGCAGAAAAACGTTCTGCACGATTTTTGATCGGTCGAGTCTAATTCTCGATCGATCGAGTCAGACAGAAGTGCACAGTAAATTCTGCAGTTAACTCGATTCCAACTTTACATAAAAAGCCATACTTTGAGCAAGTCTAACACACAGCTTAAAGAATGTTTTGATCATGGTTTGCCAACATTACAAATTGAAGTTCTAATACATTAGTTCCTAATTCCTTAGAACCTAACACGGTCGAACCAGGCAATTTCTGAATTCTTCTTTCTGCAGCTTACTTGTTCTTGAATCTTGACTTGAATCACCTTGAGCATTGTCTAATAAAACCTATAGACTCAGAGATCTATATCTAGACAAGTTTGTGTTTACGATTTGCCAATTGTTCTAAACTTTTAGAACCTAACAATCTCCTCCTTTGGCAATTCGTGACAAAACTTACATACAATATGAAATGCTCAAATACAAGAACAACCCAATACAATAAAATGCCTAAATACATCACAAATCCTAATCTAAGACTCTTAACCTAGAAGTTGCAAGAAGAGGTAGATGGTCTTGATTAGAATGCACTTGTCTTTCCTGAAAATACTCAAAAGAATACATCACCGCATGTGTGGAAAGAAAAACATATAAAAAATAATATGAAATAGAAATATAAAAACAAAAATAAATTCTAACTCTCCCCCTAAGTTAGATATATCAAAAAGTTGTTATATTCTCTCCCTTTCAAAAACAATTTTATCTCTCCCTAAACAAGACAAACAGGATTCCCACATTTCATCTATTTCTCTCCCTTTTTGTCACGTATTGACAAGGACAACTCAAACAAAGAGTAGAGTGACAGTAAACATGAGAGAAAAAAGAGAACCAAGGGAACATAAAACAATTTATCTCTATAAAAAATAGAGAGAACTCCTCCTATGAAGAGCAACAACTCCCCCTATGAACAACAAAGGCAAAAAAACTTTTCTCCCCCTATAAAAATAGGAAAAATTAAACAAGTTTTGGGAAAAACAGTTTTGGGAAAAATTTAGGAGGTGGGGATAAATAAAAACACACAAACCTAAAAAAAATGAGTTGAGGATACACATGAAGAAAAATATTCTCTCTTTCAATAAATGCAAACTTGACACTATGTAACCCATAAACAGTTCCATGAGTAGAGAAAATATTTGCACATTGATTATCCATCATATCTCTTAAGAAAAATATTTTCTGCAGTTCACACATCAAGAAAAATAGCATATACTAAAATGTACAAAGGACTCAAAAATTAATCAATCAATTTTTAATTCAAGTTGAGTACCCAATTTAGCAAAGTGTATGCATGTTATGTGTGAAAACAATGAGAGATATAACTGCAAAACTCCAAGATGGATACAGAAAAATAATGCAACTCATGTGAATCCTAACCATAAATGATGCATAAAAAAATTTGGTCAAAACTCTAAAAACTGAAAATTTTCCAGTTTCGATCGATCGAGCATCGATCGAATACCAATCGAGTCAGACAGATTCAAACCAAAATTTTTATCGCAATTTCGATCGGTCGAGAAACACCCTTGATCGATCAAAAATCTGGAAAAATGAGATTTTTGAAAAACAGAGCAATTTTATGTAGAAACTCCTCAAAGCACAATATTTTATGAATGAAATGCATGAGTATAAGATTAAAAGTTTTTCTAAAACACATAAATTCAACCCAGATCTCTCAAAAACAATTTTTTCAACCAATTTGACCAAAACTCAAACATTAAACACATTTTGTATCAAAATCAAGAAATTTTCAATCTTGGATGGCCACAACAAAATCATACACAATAACATGTACAAAGTTTACCAAAGAGTAACTTGTGTAGTGTGTGCAACTAGCAAAAGCTTGAGAAACAAGTGAGGTGATATGTGAATAGTAAGCAATCACAATTTCTATAAAATTCATCACATAGAATTTGAAAGAAACTATCACCTAAAGAGTTACATCATATAACTCCCACATCTCCTAGAATAAAAGTTTACAATCATGTAAGTTTCTTGATTTGCCTTATAATGTACACACCAATTTTAAATGATCAGAAACTTATTTAAAATAGCCAGGATAATGTATACACCAATTTTATGTGTATTGTAAAATTATTATAGTCCAATAATGTACACACCATTTTAGTATTTTAATCTGAGGCTACACCTTATGTTCTTTTTGTGCATGTGCTACACTTTCTTGAGCACAAAATCTTACGATATGCACTAAGGTGTTCATGATTGGCTAGTAAACAGTGGTGAGATGGTTATTTATGCCTTTCTCATTAAGTTCAAATCCAACAATAAAAAACATGTGACTTCAAGATCAAGATCATGTAATCAAAAACTATAAACATCTTCCCACACAACATGCACTACAAGGCTCAAACTAGTAAATTGCAAAAAGTAAGCTCATCCAAGCTAAACAAGGTACATAAACATGTTATGTAAAGATAATATGGCTAACTTTGATTATAAATCCAAGATATAAAATAAAAAACACATAAAAATCTTTTTGGTTAAAAAACAATTATGACAAAAACTAAAAGCACACATTATGCTAAATGATAAAAAATGCAAATGCAATACATGACAATGCTTAACTAAGCCATAGAGGGTGCACAAATAAGAAATATCAATTTCTTAATTAACCCTTGAATACATCTACAAACTAGTACATACTCACACAAAATCAGAAAAAGTTTAGCACTTATATAACGCATGCTATTCAAGTTTCTCCATAATGTCAAGCATGTTCTAAATCAAGAGAGAGATATCATAATTCATGTAATCTTCAAGAAAAATAAAACTAGACACAAAATAAAATATTTTTGTCTTTTTGAAAATTTTCAATGTTTTTGGATTTTTTTTAAAAATAAAAACAACCTAAAAAAACAAAACAACCAAAAAACAAAAACAAAACATGTCCACAAACAATTGAAAGAATTAAATCAGGGACAAGTAAACAACATTCACCTTAGAGAATCTTTTCTCACCCATATAGCATGAGTCTTCGGCTTTGTAGGTGAAAATCCATGTGAAGCAGAGTGTATTTGAGGGATTACACCAATCTTCTGAGAAAGACTATAATCCTGCAAATTCCTTTCACAAGCCAACAAGCTTAAATTTTTCAAAAGAGTATCTTTTCTCACCCATATAGCACGAGTCTTCAGCTTTGTAGGTGAAAATCCATGTGAAGCAGAGTGTATTTGAGGGATTACACCAATCTTTTGAGAAAGACTACAATCCTGCAAATTCCTTTCACAAGCCCACAAGCTCAAATTTTTCAAAAGAGTATGAAACAATTTGTATGGACTTATGGTAGGAGAAATATCATCACATGTCCTAGACTGAAGCACGGAATGCTTAAATTTCAATTTATGACAATTAGAACAAATGTGACCGGAAACACCACAATAGTGACAAACAGGAACAAATTTAGGAACATCTGTATTCCTAACATCAAATCTAGTCTCAAATTTTGGTTTATGCCTCAATAAAGAACAATTTGGTCTAATATGACCAACAACAACACAAAGGTGACAGGTAGGCACAAAAACAGATTTCTTTTGCACACTAGCAGTAGATTTAGACATAGGTTTAGAAACTTCAGTGTTTACATCAGAACTTTTACCTTTGTCTATCCTAGCAAAATAAGCATTTTCTTTATTATTCCTCTTGAAAGGAAAGATATAAACTTTCTCAGTTTTAGGCTTTAGAGCAACAGAAACACGTTTGTTATCAGCAGCAGGCTTGGTACTAGTTAAATTTTTAATTTTAGCTTTAGATTCAACTAATTCTTGTTCCAAGCTTTTCATCTTCTCATCTTAAGAGGAAATTTGATTTCTCAAAAATTCATTTTTTTTATTAAATTCATCTAATCTCACAATCAATTCCTCTTTTTCAAGATTAGCCCATTTTAACTCTTCCTTGAATTTCTTAGCAATTCTCATAGTTTTCAATAATTCTTTATGAAGAGCTTCACAGGAATCAACAAGATCAATAGTGTCCTTTTTATTCAAATCATCACAATAAAAAACAGTAAGACACTTAAAATCATCTATGATAATAGGGATCAAGGATCAACTCTTAGATCAAAAGATCTAAAACAAAAGAGTTACCCGCTCTGATACCACTTGTAAGAATTTAGACCCCTGTAAAACTAGATTGTTTAACCTAATTAATTAACCAAGTAAATACTTAGGTTTACTATTCAGATCTAGGTTAAAACAATAACAATCATATCATGTAAAGCAGCGGAAATATAAAGAACACAATGATATGATGACCCAGGAAAACCAAACCAGTAAAAAACCTGGGGAGGATTTAATCTAGCTATCCTCAAGGTAAAATAGTAAATCCACTAGAAAGAATTGAAGTTTGTACAATAGCGACTTAGACCACTAACATCCTATTGCTACCTCGAGTAGAAAACTTACTATCACGATCCCAAGATAGCTCTGAGTCCACGGATTACTTCTTTCCTTGGCCTTTGCAAAATACAAACACCCACGCTTATGACTTTGAGATCCCACTCAAAGGTTTAGCAACATAAACTCTCTTGTTTGTGACTCCAAGACCACCCTTGAAGGTTTAGATCATTAGCACCTTTGATGACTAGAGAAGGCAGCAACTTCAATAATACCGAATCTTGAGATTCTTCAAGCAATGACACCGGTAGAAGATATGAGAGTTTTTTAGGAACAAAACCCTAAATACAAAAGAGGCACACTCTTCTCTCTCTAAAAAGCCTTTTAAAAAACGTGCTTAGGGTTTCCTTTAAATAGTGGGAGAAGTAGATTTGAAACCCTAATCCTTAATGGGCTTGAACTGCTGTTTGGGCTTAATCAAAATTCTGCAGATACGACTTTCGATTGGTCGAGCCTGTTTCTTGATCAGTCAAACCAGGCAATTTTTGAATTCTTCTTTCTGCAGCTTACTTGTTCTTGAATCTTGACTTGAATCACCTTGAGCATTGTTTAATAAAACCTATAGACTCAGATATCTATATCTAGACAAGTTTGTGTTCACGATTTGCCAATTGTTCTAAACTTTTAGAACCTAATAAAGGGGTTCTAAGCTTAGTTTGGTAATTGTAGTTAGATTTACTACAAATTGGTATACTTGACTGTAAATCTCAATTTGATATAGTGGATTATTCTCTTGGGATCGTTCCAATAGGTTTTTTACCTTGAAACTGGTTTGTTTCATTGGTTTTTTTGGGTCTTCATATCTGTGTCTTATTTACTTTTTCATTGTGCATGATATGTTTGATGAATATTTAACCTAGATCTTCATAATTAACCTAAGTAACAACTTGGCTATTAAATTAGGTTAAACACTATGTTTTCAGGGGTCTAAACTTAACACCTACTACTTTTTTCCCATAATAGAATCCTAAGTTAAAAGCAAAAGGTGAATACTATCTATTCCAAATTAAATCATCATTCGTGGTGAAAAAACATTTTAGCCGATACTTGGCATCTTGTATAAAAGTTTTCTATTTCATTTTTTAGTGTTTTTTTATATATATTCCACCTATTGAAATATGTGTCATGTGTTTAATATTTCTTATATTAAACTTGGGTTAATTTATGAAGAATAAATAAATAAAGAAGGAAAAAGAGAATGTATAGCAGGTTATAATTGGTGAAATATAAAAATGAAAGAGACATAATATATTTTATTTATATATAAAATAGGGTGATGTTCTATTTGTAGATCTCGTTGAAGAAGTAGATAAATTCAGATATATTCTCCTTCCAACAATTAATATTCACCATTTTCATGCTTTCCATGTTGGCAAGTAATTGTTTTAGTCTTCTGATGGTTCATTTTTGTCTTTATCATATATACATGGTCATTATGGGGAAAGGAATAATAATCTTATCAAATTATTTCCTATCAATTTAATAAAAATCTTAGATGTAATTAATGGATGATGCTCTAGGTTTTAAAATCGAAACTAAACAAACAATAAAAAAAATGAGAAAAATTTTCATTCCTGTAGGTTGAGTGCTAGAGAGGAAGGAGGACTCCTCCCTATAGGAGTGAAAATTTTCTCCAAGAAAAGAATTAGTTCTTGAAATTGTAGTTGAATAGGGTTAAATTAGTGGTCTCTATGCATAAATAATACTAACCATTTTAATTAATTGTGTTACTGAACCTGTTAACTAGTTAGCCAAAATATGATAGAAGTACTGAAAGCTCGAATTTGTGTGAAAACACAAGAACTTGTTTAGATCCCCAATTAAAAAATTACGGCTAGATAACTTTTACTCTAACTTGTCTAAGTGCAGAATAAGAGTAAATGAAGCGCAAAAAACCGATAACTACTCTAGTGCATAAAGCTGGATAACAAACAATAAAAGTAAAGCACAAGAGTAAGAGAAGAGAGATGCAACCACAAGAGATAACACCAATACGTGTTATTGAAGAGGAAACCGAAGAACTCGGTGAACAACCTCTCCTCCGCCCTCCAAGTGGTAAGTCGATCCACTAAAGAATAAAGTTGGAGTACATGAATAACAAAAGACCCTTCAAGCCTAGTCTACCCATTGTACTTGAGCCCTCTAAGCTCTTGCTACCAACTGACTTAACGAAACTTTGTCTTCTCTAGCTCTTCGGATCACGCAATACGCTCGATTGCATCCGCCAAGCCTCATCGGCTTCTTTTGGAAAATCTTCAAAGCTTTCTAAGCTCCAAAACACTCTTTACACTCTGACAAAGGTGTGGGTTATGTTTGTGTATAAATCTCCTCTCAAGGTATGACAATGGGAGAGAGAAAGAGAAGAGGCTAGAATGATTTCTCACTAAGGGTGAGTAGCTCTCTCTCTAAAAGATGGATGTGTGTATTGTAGAAAACCTATCTAGGGTTTCTCTCTCTGAATGGCCTCCTTACAATTGTTGTGGGTAATGAGGGTATATATAGTATGGGTAAAGATAAGAAAGTCACACCAAAAAAATCCTCCGGGTAGAATGTTTCGCGAGTACCTCGCGGGAAGGTCTTACCCACGAGACACTTGCAAAATTGACAGCCTGGTATGATTCTTGAGCTTCCAGTCATGTGCTTCTCACGTAGCTACTTGGTGGGGTGGCTACTTGGTGGGTTATCTTCTCGCGAGCTTCTCGCGAAATCCACTTGATCTTCAATTAAGCTTGAGTCTTCACCAACTTAATACTAAACCCAATACAATAAAATCCGACAAAATACAATTAACAAAATTAAAGCAATTACAACACTTTTTGTCATGGAATAAGCCAATACTAATGTTATGATAAAAATCATAACTTAACAATCTCCCATTTTGGCTATTCAGTGACTAAACACCCTATAACAGACTCTAGACTTGAACAAGAGTTTGGGAACAATGGTGAAACTCACTCACGCCTAATTCTAAAAGCTGTGATGAACTTTAAACATATATACCTGTAACCTAAAACACTTACACAAAACACATTATACCCTCAAGGTAAATCAAGAGATAAAAGAACAAGTATAATGTAACAAGTAAAAAATGATCAAGTAAACATGTTGTAAAACATATGAGTAACTTGATCAAACACATGACAGTCATATGGAAATGACTACAATGATCATATAACAAAGCAAATGATCATCTCATCATGCAACCAATAAAGCACAATAGCATAAGGATAAATGCATGTCCAACACATAAACACGATGTGATGAGAGCAATAAAGCATAGATACTAAAAGTAACTCAAAGCATCAAAAAACAACGAGAAAACAAGCATAATGTAAAGCAAACAAAACAAGGTTTTCTAAAAAAAAGAATGTCTTCTTCCCCTTGGTAAATGCATCTCCCTTATGGCTTTCTACCCCTACGAATGTGCACAAGGTAGAATTTCTCCCCCTAAGAATGTGCACTTGAGTCATAAAGAAATGACGATACACTCCGGTATACTCTCTAATATACTCTCCCCTTGGTATATGCATTTCCCCTATGGCTTTCTTCCCCTACAAATAGACAAATGAGTCAAGAGGAAGAAGGGAAAGAAAAGAAGATATGAGCAAGGGTATGATGCATGAGGGGTGCAAGATGAATGAGAAAATGAAGCTCAAACGAAAGACAAGAATAAAGAATGCTACAAAGCATAAAGTAAACATGACATGCTAAGGATGATGAAACATATATAGACTAAGGCATGACATAGACACAAGAACATGTTATATGTGCTAAAAAGGTCTAAAAAAACTTAACTAGCATAAGTGAATGTAAAACATGTCAAGTGTTAGAGTGTGTGCAGCAAGGTACATCTAGTGTGCATGTAAGGTGCATGACCAATGCATGAGCAAGCACTCACAGGGCAAAGTATGTAAAACACATAACCAATGATTAAAACATTATAAACATGAATAATTATAGTGATCCCCAAAAATTGGTACTCATCAGAGTCCAAAACAATGAGAAAATGTCATTTGGGCTTTTTATCAAACACTTAGAGTGCACACACTACACATATATGTTAAACAATGCATGAACATATGAAAAACTTGCCTAAATACATGTTATTTTTGCCATAAGAGGCCAACATCCAAAGCAAATTATCATTTAAAACAGAACTCAATCAAAAAGATTGACAAAAAATAAGTTTTCCAACTCCCATTTGAGAAATTCCCAACTATGAACATAAAACCCCAAAAATATAATCTAAGGATCAAAATCAATGAAAATAGTTAAAGATTACCTTAGAGTGTTAGTGGAATGAAAAACTCTTGAATTTAGTTGGGTTTTGATGTAGAAACATTCAAATAGGAGTTTGGGAGAAGATGGGAGAAGTTTAAAATAAACGTCCCACGAAATGCCCTTTAAAAAGTTGATATGGAAATTTTTGTAGGTAACTCGCTGGTAAGCTTCCAGCGAAAATTTCGTTGGTATTTCGCTGGTAAGTCTTACTCATGAAACAGTTGCTAAATAGTTGCGAAACTCTTGTCCAAATTTAAAAAATTTGAGAATTGGACGATTTAACTCGCGCCTGAGCTTGCACATGAAATGGGTCACGAAAACACCCAGGAAACATGTTTTTCACGCAAAACAACTTGAAAAACTTTGAAAAACATAGGTGATACAAATCACCTCCAAAAGCAAACAAAAAGAACAAAAATATTTTTGGTTTGATCCACATATGATTGAGCACACACACATCACATTTGAACATGTACAATCACACAAATGAAATAAGCATTCATTGAACATTAGACTTGTGTGTTGTGTGTGTGTGTGTATCAAATATGGAATAGTTCTTAGTCTAGAGTGAAGCTTCAATGATCATTTAAATCAAGTCATACACAACTAGTACTAAGTTAGGTGGTCTATCTCAATTATAGAAATGAACATATATGACTTCCCACAAGAAAATAATTACATATCTTTGAAGCTTTTCTTTTGGCTTCTTTCAACTCATATCTTTTGATCATTTAAGAACAATACATCTCCTTTTGAGATCGATGCCTGAAATTTTTGATATTTTATTTTGTAAGTAAGCCTTTGGCTTTTTGGGCACCATACATTTCAATACAAGTCGCTTTCCCTTTTTCTTGGTCAAATACTAGTATGTGTAACGGTTTTTGCAGCTCATTATCTCTTCTCGAAATTTGACATTTGTTGAGCTATAAAGCAAAAACATAAAAGGGTGGGAAGATATATAGGCACAAGTCTATGCATGTATGAAAATCATCAAGACTATTGACTAATCATTCATGACAAAGCTTGAAGATCGATTTACAATAATCACACATAGATGTCAAGATTTATCCCACAAAGATAGATGTGCATACATAACAAGCTAAGCTTGTAAATGTACTACGCCATTAGTACGAAGGTACTAGGCCAAACTCACATGTGATATATGCTCAAACTTATATGATCAAACATTTTGAATTTTTCACTTTTTATGTGGTTTTGGATTTTTATACACACACAAAACAAAGACATAAAAGTAAGATAAAAAACAAAAACAAAACAATGCATATAAAGAGATGCATGATGCACAAATGCATGACAATAAAGCATCTAATGTATGAAGGGTCCTACAAAGATTGAAATAATTAGATCAAGGACCAAAAGAGTAAAAGCTTAACCATAGGACCCCTTCCTTATCCAAACAAAACGATTGTTTGGAATGAGTGTCTTATGAGAAGTGAGACTAGGGTTGGAAGAAGGAGAACCGGAGATGCACATAGACAAGGAGGTAAGAACATCAAAAACTTTCTTCAACAACTTACCGTTTTCCCCCAAAATCGGTTTTGCTTTCATAGCATAACTTCCAAAAAGGTCAAGTTTCTCTTTTTTTTTTTTTGATTCTTTTAAGAGTTTGAAACTTAGAGCAATGAGGTCTAAGATGACCAAGGGCACTACAATGGTGACAAACAATGGGTTTATGTCTACTAGGCCTTTTGGGAAGGGATCTAGCAACATGGGTTTGTTATCTTTTTAACTTTAGACATTGAGGTCTTATATGACCAATCACATCACAATGGTGGCAAGTTGAAACAAACTTAGATCTATCCAAAACCTTAGGTTGAGACCTAAACGAAGGCCTTGACTTAAGAGCCTTTTTCTCCACCTTTTGATTTCTTTTATGTGGAGGAATGTACACTAATTTTTCCTTTGAGGTAGAACACATAATAGGCACAAAATCAGGTACCATAACATGATTGCAACAAATATTTTCATCCTTATTAGTAATGGGTTCAGCAATCAAACACTTGGCATGCATTTTAAGAGATTCATTTTCACATTTTAGTTCATCAACAAGTTTGTTATACAAAACAAGTTTAGCATCCAAGTCCATATTCAAACATTCAAACTCTTTTAAATTTTCAAGAGAATTTTCAGCAAGCTTCTTATACTTTGCAACTAATTTATTGGATTCATTGAGCTTAACAATCAAATCATCCTTTTCCCAATGAAACTTGCTCAAATTCTTATGAAACTTCTTAGCCTCTTTCTTCAAGAGTTTGATGTTAGGAATATCAATAACACCTATAGATTCAAATAACATGTCATCACAAATATGAGGATTAACACTCATAGAGGCATTTTCACAAACACATGACATGTTACAATCAACAACATCCATAGAAGCATACAAAGCATTATCCATGGCAAAACACACACAGGGTCAAGGATTACACTTAGGTAACGAAACCAAAACAAGTTTACCCACTCTGATACCAATTGAAAGCTCGAATTTGTGTGAAAACACAAGAGCTTGTTTAAACCCCCAATTAAAAAATTACGGCTAGTTGGCTTTTACTTTAACTTATCTAAGTGTGGAGCAAGAGTAAATGAAGCACAAAAAACCGGTAACTACTCTAGTGCATAAACATGAATAACAAACAATAAAAGTAAAACACAAGAGTAAGGGAAGAGAGATGTAACCACAAGATAACAACAAGACGTGTTATTGAAGAGGAAACCGAAGAACTCAATGAAAAACATCTTCATCGCCCTCCAAGCAGTAAATCGATCCACTAGAGAATAAAGTTGGAGTACACGAATAACAGAGGACCCTCCAAGCCTAGTCTACCCAATGTACTTGACCCCTCCAAGCTCCTACTACCAACTGAATTAACGAAGCCTTGTTTTCTCTAGTTCTCCAGATCACGCAATACACCCGATTGCATCCGCCAAGCCTTATTGGCTTCTTTTGGCTAATCTCCAAAACTTCCTAAGCTCCAAAACACTTTCTACATTCTGAAAATGTGTGGGTTGTGTTTGGGTATAAATCTCCTCTCAAAGTATGACAATGGGAGAGGGAAGGAGAAGAGACTAGAATGATTTCTCACTAAGGATGAGTAGCTCTCTCTCTCTAAAAGATGGTGTGTGTGTTGTAGAAAACCTATCTAGGGTGTTTCTCTCTGAATGGCCTCCTTACAATTTCTATGGGTAATGAGGGTATATATAGTATGGGTGAAGGATAAGAAAGTCACACCAAAAAAATCTTCTAGGCAGAATGTTTCGCGAGTACCTCGTGGGAAGGCCTTACCCGCAAGACATTCGCGAAACTGACAGCCTGGCACGACTTTTCAGCTTCTAGTCATGTGCTTCTCACGTGGCTACTTTGTGGGTTAGCTTCTCATGAGCTTCTCGCAAAATCTACTTGATCTTCAATTAAGCTTGAGTCTTCACCAACTTAATACTAAACTCAATACAATAAAATCCCACAAAATACAAAAAAAAAAAAAAAAAAAAAAAAAATTAAAGCAATTACAACACTTTTTGTCATGGAATAAGCCAATCCTAATGTTATGATAAAAATCATAACTTAACAACTACTTTTTCATTTTGAATTTGAGAGATATTTATAAGCATTTGTTGTCAAGTATTATATGAATTTTCAATGTGAGAGTTTAGCATTTAAAAAATGGAAAAGAAATGGGAAGAATGAATAATTATATGTAAAAATGTTGTTAATATCCCTCTGTAGTTTAATTTGAGACTTATTGTTTGTTTCAGAAAGTCATACAAAAAGTCCCACGTAAAAAGAGTGTAATATATTGATTTTGATGTAATTATTACATTTGATGAAGAATTTAGTTTGATAACTTGATAGTTACAATAATGGGAGGGGATTTTTGAATTTTTCTTCTTCTTATAAAAAAGAACAAATAATACCACTGAGATACAAGATGCTCTCGGTCACTCGATCAAGAATTTTAAGTATTAAATGGTAGCTTTTTGGTAATTAAAAAAAGGGCAAAATTTGGTCATAACCAGTCATAATTTGGTTCAGTTGTTTGATTTTTAAAACAATAATGATAATTCATAAAATACAAAATAATTGTCAAGAGTGGAAAAGTTTTCCTTTCGACAAATGAGATTTGTGTTGGGTTAGGGGCCTAAACCGAAACTCGATGATGGGCTTGAAGCATGGCCCAAAGGCTATCGGTGAAGTTTTTGAAGAGTTCGCCCTTTTTTATGCCTTAGGCCTAGGATGGGACTGACAAGGGTTATGAGATGGCCCAAAAACACTTCCTACAGTGGAATAACCCAGCAGTAAAATATTTCCGCAGTAAAAGATCCCAGCGGTAAAGTATTCTAGTGGTAAAATGAAACAGAACATAGTAAACCTCATCTCCCATTGGCTCTGGAGAACATAGTAAACCTCATCTCCCATTAGCTATTTCACAGATTAAGGAAAGTATCTACATCTTTAAACTCATCTCCCATTGGCTCTGGAGAAGAGTCTTCTAATACAATAATATGAGGGAAAAACTCTATAGTAACAGTCACATTATAACCTTCAATAGTAAATGAATAAACAAATATTGCAGGCTCTATTATAACAAATGAGAAAAACTTAGTGTGAGATGAAGGGAGAGAGAGAGATTCTAGCTAGCATAGCAAGATCATTATGATGCCAAGGTATGCTCTTAGATATATATATATATATATATATATATATATATTTATATGTAGTGAGTAATGAGGGGTATTTCAGGTAGTAGTGAGAGAGAGAGTGTTTAGTAAAACCGCTGGGGCTTTCTGCTGGGGATGGATAAAAGCTTATAAGTAAAAGTGGGTATTTGTGAGTTATGGGCTGAAGAGTTTAGTTTCTGAGTTTGAAACTAAGGACTTAGAGACTCAGAACCTCACTAAGAGCTTTTAGAAAATTAGAGCAAGGAGAATAGAGTAGTTTATGAGAGAGTTCTTCTCTATTGGTGTGTCTCTTAGTGTCTTGAAGTATTAGTGAAAAGTTCCATTTATACTTAAGTTTGAGGGAGTAATTAGCAAATAATCTCTGCTAAATCATCCTCAATCTTCAAAAAATCCTTAAAGAATCGCTCCTAAGATTTGGCCAAGAGTGGTAAGCTCAGCTTTAGAATGTTCTTTGTTGTTTTGGGTAATGGTAGCTGGAGTTTTGACCTAGCATTAAATGCTGATTGGCCTTAGCTGACAGGATTAAAGCATGTATTAGGCTAATGATCTTGGTTTTGCTGCTGCTAGAATCAGAGCTCCCGAGGGCAGATTGCATCACGCCAAGCCAGCTGTCAATCTTGGAGCATTTTGCTGGGAACTCTGTTGGAGATCCCTTTGGTTTCCTCCAAACCACATTTCCCTAAGTTTCTCCATTTGGGGTTCATATGCTTGATCCATGAACCAGAGAGTACATGTTTTTGGCATGATAATGAACTGATTTCAAGTTGTTCCAAAGGCTTTCATGGCCTAGTTATGGCTGCCTTTAGTCCTTGATCAAATGGGTTGGAGAAGAAAGGAAATACAGTTGGTTGAAGCTTCCCAGTTTTATGTCATATCATCTCAGCTTTGTGTCACATGAGAAATGATGGAAATCAGCTTGGCAAGGAAGGGTTTAACCCCTATTGGACATGTGTCCTCTTCTGATCTGATTGGACAAGCTAGAACTGATAGCAATGGGCCCTAGCTGTCAGGTTGTACTGAAACTTGACTGGTCAGCTCACATGAGCTTCAACTGCTGGGATTTGTATGTGAGCTGGCCTAGCTCAACTGGGCCTTGTAATTGAGCTTTTTTGGGCTTGGTCATCCCTACAAAATGAATAGTTTTGCCATGGGTGATATACATATATAGACTTTTATAAGTTTTGTAAGAGAAGTATTTCTTGAGGGATGAGTAATTATATTTCCCACGAGTTAGGGACTTTAGTATATGTAAAATAGGTAACAAAATAATATTGGGCTTTGTAAGATAGGTGCAAAAATAATATTTGGGCTTTGTAAAATAGGTGCCAAAATAGTATTTGGGCTTTGTAAGATTTTGCAAATATATTGCCGTGTAGCAACGGGCTTTAGAGGTGTTGTGTAGCAATGGGCTTCATAAGAGAGCTTTGTTGGGCTTTTTGGGTTTTGCCCACAAGTTAAATGATTTTAGGCTTTTTTATGGAGGTAGTATAATTTTGTGGCCCAATTTTGGTAGTAATGTGATAAGTATTTTTGTGGAAAACACACAAGTTGGATAATATGTAGGATATAATGGGTAGTATTTATGAGAGGACCCAAGATAATTTATGGGGCTTATATAGGGAATATTTGTGGGAGCCCAAGTTGGGCAATAATGTAGAGAATATTTGGGTAATATGTGGGAAATATGTATGTGGGCTCAAAATAGTTTATGAGCTTGTGTGGGTATATTTTAGTAAGTGGGCTAATAAGATTAGGGTTCGAAAATTTGTACCTTAACAATAATAAAATAAAATAAAATAAAATATAAAAGAACGATAAACTTGATTGGCCTTATCACCTAAATATGTGACTTTAGATCTATTCATTTTCTTTTTCCTTTTAACTAAAATGCAAATTACAATTGTAACATCACAATTTAGTTCCCAAGCCCAAAAGATGAATGAACTTAGGCCCAAAAAGCCCAATACAATGAATTTGTAGAGAGTGGGTTGAAAAACTAGGCTCTAATGAGTTAGACAACAAGTATAATGGATCAGGATGCCTAGAAAGTAAAGGTAAACTGGTTAATTCAAAGAAAATCGTCCTCGGTACAAACCAAGGAGATCGGTTCTTCTATATATTTCTCTTGAGTTGGATTACAAGTATAGTTGTTATTTGCTACAGTGTTTTTCTCTCAAATCTCAAGGGGCCTTCCTTATTAGGGACTTCTCTCTCTTTTATACTCTCTTCTTCCTTTTATCTCTACCCTTCACGTGTAGATTTAGATTGCTGGTGTTGATACTTGTCCCATCAGCACCTTCTTGAAGTCTTTGAAAGTAGCTATAAGACTGAAAGATACTGTTCAGATATCACTTCCTCATTAATGCGGCCAGAGAGTTAGCTACAGAGCATTCAATGCGGCGGTAGCAGCTTTCTCCTAGATATTTTATAGTCTCCCTTTATCCTGTACCTTTAGGATGTGTATCCCTAACAGTAGAATTTTTTGGAATGTTGCTCTGGAAGGCAGAACATATGCTTAGACTTTGGTTTTGAGCAGCTGAGGTGACATTCCTCCTCGGACCACCATCTTGGACCCTTATAACCGAACCGAACCTCTTCACTCTCTAATACCGACTCCTATGACAATGTTTACCTGTCCTCGGACCATTTAATATCCTGGGATTGGGACCCCGGCCCAATATATACACAAATATATACTATTGGGCTTATCACACTTACAACAACCTTCTATGTTTGGGTTAATCTAATATTGGTTACTGATATTTAAAAGTTTTTATTTTAATTCCTGACGTTTGTGTTCGCTAATTCTTGTAATAAAACAAGTGTTAATGTGGGTTGTATTTAAATAATTTGCTTTTGTATTGAGTCAAGAAGAAACATGGAAGAAGTCAAGCTATATTAATGTCTCCACAAAGTAATCATGGGATAGACTATTATGAGTATACTATAGTATTGGGAGGAGCGATAATTAATGATACTGATTACAGAACTGTAAGTGTATACGATTTCAAGTAGACCATATAAATTCTGCTTCCACTACGTAAACATAGTGAGCTAACAATATTCCTTGTTATTACCACTTGGATATTATATTACATAGCTGCCAAGGAAAAGCAGGCATGACCAGAAGGACCGAAAAGTAAAACAGGAAACCAACACAACCGCATTGCTTCCTCATATCAATTTGTATAGGAAACATTGCGGAAGGTCTAGCTTTTTCTCGCTTCTACATCATAGAAGAAGCTGAAGCTTGCAAGTACAAATAAAGCACACATATTATTAGTACATGATATCTGACAAGTTATTGTCAAATACTACGTAAAAATTAAGGATATCTACGCTATAACGGTAAATCCAACTCTCTCAGCGTATTTGACGAGTTCATTCATCTCCGCTTCGTTGACGTATCCATCCTTATTGGCATCAGCATGGTGGAGGCCGCGGTCGGCACGAAAGCCAGGGATAATTGAGCCCAGGTATTCAAAGGCTTTCTTTAGCTCTTCCCTGCTGAGCTTATTGTCATTATTGGCATCGTATTTCTTGAAAATGTTCCTTAGCTGATCGTCATTGTAATTGGACATCTTTAGCTGCTCCTCCGGTAGGGACAGAATCTTAGAAAAAAGAAGGCCCATGTTATATGGAGACTTGGAGGATGGAGAGCCTTTGGCAAGTTTTTTGAGAACCTTAATTCTTGTGTGGTTTGAGTTTGGGGTATTGAAGCCGGGGGTATATGTATATATATATATATATATATATATATATATATATATATATAAATTTTAGTCCGAGTAAAATTTTCAGTCTATTTTAATATATGAACATATTCTTTTCTATTTTACATAAATGCTTACATCAAGTTATATTATATACTCTATTTTATTTAAATAATCATCTTTTATTTATTATATCACCTACAACACAATCTCTCTCTTCCTTTTCAAGACACGAGAGAGAGAGAAAATATTAAAATAATAAATGAGAAAATCATAATAATCGTATATATTTATATGGTTATTGTAGTAATAATGTATATGTACAATGTATAGGGTAGTTTGTAAGCAAAAATGTGTAAAATTGACTACTTTTTTTTTTTTTTTTGCACTAACAAATGCTCTAATATCTAATTCTCTATACAAGAGATCTATTCCAAGTTTTCTTGATGCGGTAGAAATTTTGATACTATATTTTAAGTGTTGATAATGTTGTTCCTTTCTATGCAAATTCATTCAAATGAAAAGAAAACATGTCATCACAATCAAACACAAGAATAAAATTGTCCAAAATATCTCATGGAATCAAATTATAGCATCTGCAAAGTGATCCAAACAATTAGCATATATAGTAGAAATAGAAAAGCAGCTAGATAAGAAAGACGAAACCTTTTGTGGTAACTGTTTTTGGATTAAGATGCTCATCGGATAACATTCATGGTCGGGTCCAAGGAATTCTGGGATCCAGAAGCCAAGTGGGCAGTTGGAGTTCCATAACTAATGGACTCAAATGTCACTTCAAAAGCATCAATGTCGTCACAGGTATTATGTTATCAGACTCATCACCATAATATCCACAAAAATAATGCTAGAGACACAAAAATGTAAAATTTTGTGTCACATCTCGCTATGTGGCAAGTTGTAAGTGGTGAAAGTGTGTCCCCAAATAGCCACTATCACACATCCATCAATCACAACTTACCATGCGGTGAATTGTGACATAAAATTATACATTTTAATGTGTTCACTGCGTTACTCTATTAACAAGAATCTAGTCAAAAACAAGAATCTAGTCACACGTGAAAAAGCAAAAACTATTTACACCCGCTGCCACATAATAGAATCATCAGTCCAAAGTAAAAACTATTAATGCCTGATGCTTTTCAAGAATAAGTACAGTATTAATCATTATCATTATTGTATTGTTTTGGGCAAAGAAATCCCAAATATGAAAAACTGTAAATTTGAGAATTTCACTTATTAAGTAAAAATTTATAAGTTTTTGACTTACAAGTTAACAATATCACTAAATCATAAAATTCTTGATACAATTATTTTGACTTTAACTTTATCTTTCAATCTAACTGTACTAGTATAGACTAAAATACTCATTGGATAGCAGTCAAGTTCATTGATTGTTGTTGCCTACTACTTTTTCCCCAGAATAGAATCCTAAGTTAAAAGCAAAAGGTGAATACTATCGATCTATATATTCCAGATTAGGAACATCTTTCGTGGTAAAAAACCATTATCCGATACTTGGCATCTGGTATAAAATTTTCTATTTCATTTTGCATGTGTTATTTCATGCTCCACTGATTGAAATATATGCCACGTGTATAATATTTCTTATATTAAACTTGGGTTACTTTAAAGAGAGAGAGAAGCTTATTATAATTGGTGAAATATAAAAATAAAAGGGACATAAGATTATTATTATTATTATTATTATTATTATTATTATATATAAATTTGGTGATGTGCTGTCCTCATCGGAAAAGTAGATAAAAATTGGGATATGTTCTCCTTCCAACAATTAATATTTGCCATTTTCATGCTTTCCATTAAATGCTTCTGTTAGGTTCTAAGGAATTAGGAACTAATGTATTAGAACTTCATTTTGTAAGGTTGACAAATCATGATCAAAATGGTTTTAATCATGTTTAGACTCACTTAAAGTATGTGGTTTTTATGTAAAGTTGGAATCGAGTTACTGCAGAAGTTATTATGCAAATCTGCCTAATTCGATCGATCGAGAATTAGACTTGACCGATCAAAAGTCGTGCAAATTGTTTTTCTACAGAATTTTCCAACTCAGCGCAAGCCCGTTTGACGTGTAGGGTTTTATGTTTTGCCCTAAGTATAAAAGGGAAAAACCTAGCCACGTTTTAGTAGAGTTTTTTATGCTGTGTGTGTGAATCTTTTGTGAGATCTAGAGGTATTTGCCTTCAAATACACTTAGGGTTTCCAAACTCAAGATTGATGTCTAGAGCTTGGTGATCATTCAGTTGCAGATTCAAGAACTTAAAGATATACAAGCAGGAGTGCTTGTGCTTGCTGTGAATTCAAGAAAGAAGTAGTCCGTGGACTCGGAGCTATCACATGGTCGTGGTAGTAAGTTTTCTACTCGAGGTAGCAATAGGATGTTAGTGGTCTAAGTCGCTATTGTACAAACTTCAATTCTTTCATAGTGAATTCTGTTTTACCTTGAGGATAGCTAGGTTAAATCCTCTCCAAGTTTTTTACTGGTTTGGTTTTCTTAGATTATCATATCGTGTGTTCTTTATTTTCTGCACTTTGCATGATATGATATATTTGTGTTAACCTAGAACTGCATAATTTACCTAAGTTAATTACTTGGCTAAATAACTAGGTTAATCTGGTTGGGTTTTAAGGGGTCTAAATTCTAACAAGTGGTATCAGAGCGAGTAGCTCTTTTGTTTTAGATCTTTTGATCTAAGAGCTGATCCTTGACCCCGGTTGTCATGGATTCTTAGAAAATCTTTTTGCTAATAAGCCGATTTGTTTGCTTGCTGTTTTTGTCTCTTGTTGCTTTTGTTAAATCTTCCCTTGAGCATCTTGGTATAATTACATATGGTAATAATTATTTGTGTTATACTGCTTTAACTGCCTTAAAGGCACATGATTCTTATCTTTAGTATATGGATAGTGGTTGTTCTAGGCATATGACAGGAAATAAAGCTTTATTCAAGACGCTCTTCGAAGGAAAGATTGAGATAGTCACCTTTGGAGATGGAAGCTCTGTGATCAGAGGCATTGGCATTGTGGACATTCTAGGGTTGCCGGTCTTTGAAGATGTTTGGTATGTTGATGGGTTGAAGGCTAACTTACTCAGCATAAGTCAAATTTGTGACAATGGACTGAATGTTCTCTTCAGTAAGTATGAATGTGAGATACTTGATGGAGGAGGTGACTGTATGTGTGTTGGTGTGAGGACTGCTGACAACTGTTATGTTATAACACCAAGTATAAGCAACAAATGTTTTAGTGCGAAGATTAATCAAGTTGACTTATGGCATCAAAGGTTGGGACATGCAAGTCACAAGCAATTAGAGAAGATTTCCAAGTGTGATGCAGTTATTGGTTTTCCCAAGTTTGAGAAGATAGAAAAATGCATCTGTGGACCATGTCAGATGGGTAAACAAGTGAAGTCCAAACATCTATCTATAATTGATGTTCAAACTACAAGACCTCTAGAGTTGTTACACATTGATCCCATGGGTCCTGCTAGAGTTCAGAGTTTAGGTGGAAAGAAGTATATTCTAATAGTTGTGGATGATTTTACCAGATATACATAGGTTGTACTTTTGAAAGATAAAGCTGAGACCCCTGAAAAGATGATACATTTGTGCAAAAAATTGCAAGTAGAAAAAGGAACTGTGATAGCCAGAATCAGAAGTGACCATGGAAGAGAGTTTGAGAACACAAAACTGGTTACCTTTTGCAATGATCAAGGCACACATCAGGAATTCTCTTCATCCAAAACACCACAACAGAATGGAATAGTGGAATGGAAGAATAGGGTTATACAAGAGATGGCTCATGTCATGCTACATCACAAGAAGATGCCTAAATCCTTCTGGGGAGAAGCAGTTAATACTGCATGTCATACACTCAATCAGGTGTATTTCAAACCTGACTCCAAGCAAACTCCCTATGAACTCTAGAGAGGAAAGAAGCCTATTTTCAAATATTTCAGGATATTTGGTAGTGACTGTTACATTCTACGTGATAGAGAGAACCTAAAAAAGTTTGATGCAAAGAGTGACAAGGGTTAGTTTCTGGGATACTCTTCCACTAGTAGAGCCTACAGAGTGTACAATCTGAGAACTAAGACAGTCATGGAATCATCCAATGTTGTGATCAATGATGAATTAAATTTAGACAGTCATTCAAAAAACACTTCACCTGCTCAAGAAAAGATCATGGAAGTTAATGATTCACTACCTGATGATTATGTAGGAAAGCATACCGAGGAAGAGTTGTTGCTGTTAAATGATGCAGTTTCTACACCATCAAGCTCAGAACCATCTACACCGGTTCATGAAACTCAACAAGAACGGAGTGAGCGTAGTCTTCCATCAGAACAGAAAGGTCCCTCCACATCATTAGTCAAAGGTCCATCTTCCAGAGTTAAGTTAAATCATCTTGCCACAAATATATTGGGGAGTTGAATGATAACATGAGATTGAGATCCAAAGCCTTAAAAGTAATTACTCACTCATGCTATCTATCCTAATTTGAACCGAAAAAGGTGGATGAAGCCCTTCAAGATGCTGATTGGGTTAATTTTATGCATGAAGAACTTCATCAGTTTGTTCGGAATGATGTGTGGGAATTAGTTCCTAGACCAAATGGAGTCAATGTGATTGGAACTAAGTGGATATTCAAGAACAAGTTAGATGAACATGGAACTATTATCAGAAATAAATTGAGACTTGTTGCTCAAGGATACACTCAAGTAGAAGGGATTGATTTTGATGAGACTTTTGCACCAGTAGCAAGACTGGAATCCATTAGGATACTTCTGGCTATAGCAAGTCATTTGAATTTCAAGTTGTATCAAATGGATATTAAGAGTACTTTCTTGAATGGTATGCTTCAAGAAAAGGTATATGTTGAACAACCAAAGGGTTTTGTTGATCCTCACAGACCAGATGATGTCTATAAGTTGAAGAGAGCCTTCTATGGTTTGAAACAAGCTCCAAGGGCTTGGTATGATAGGTTAACTGCATATCTCATAGAGCATGGTTTCAAAAGAGGATTTACCGGCACTACTCTCTTCATACGAAAGGACAAGGATTATTTTGTAGTCGCTCAAATTTATGTTAATGACATTGTTTTTAGTGCTACTAATGATTCTCTTGCTCAAGCTTTCGCAGATGAAATGAAGGCCATGTTCGAAATGAGTATGGTTGGTGAACTAACTTATTTCTTGGGATTGCAGGTGAAACAAACGGAGTCTGGAATTTACATCAACTAAGCAAAGTATGCACGAAACTTAGTCAAGAGATTTGGACTTGACAAGGCTACACATGCTAGAACACCAATGGCTGTAAATGTAAAACTAACAAATGATCCATCAGGTGAGTCTGTTGATGTTAGATTATACAGAAGCATGATTGATTGTCTTTTGTATTTAACTGCAAGTCGGCCTGATATTGCTTTTAGTGTAGGTGTTTGTTCTAGATTTCAATCTAATCCTAAGGTTTCACATTTGAATGCTGTTAAAAGAATTATAAAATATGTTGGTGGAACTTGTGATTATGGATTGTTTTATAGTAAAGAGTCAAATCTATCTCTTGCTGGATTTTTTGTTCCGATTGGGCTGGTAATGCCGATGACAGAAAAAGCACCACTGGTGGGTGTTTTTATTTAGGAGCCAATCTTGTTGCTTGGATGAGTAAGAAGCAAAATTCTGTTTCTTTGTCTACTGCAGAGGTAGAATATATTGCTGCTGGAAGTTGTTGCTCACAACTTCTTTGGATGAAAAAGCTTTTGAGTGATTATGGAATATCACAAGACACCATGGTTGTTTATTGTGATAACTCTAGTGCTACCGATATCTCTAAGAATCCTGTTCAACATTCTAAGACTAAGCACATTGAGATTAGATATCATTTTATGAGGGATTTGGTTGAAAAAAAGATTGTTGCTCTTGAGTATATCCCTACTGAATGTTAGAATGCTGACATCTTCACCAAACCACTTGATAAAAGTAAGTTTGAGACTCTTCGTCAAGTTATTGGTGTGATTCTTTGTCCCTAGTCATCCTTGGCTTTTTTGGTCCTTGTGCTTCATTGCTTTACTTCTTGTGACCATTTTTTTTGTTTTACTAGGATTTGCATTGCATAACATTTATGCATTTCATTCTAGGTTGTTTTATTATTTTTTTTATAAAAAAAAAGGGGAAGCAAAATGTGTTTTGCAGTATTTTTCTTGAATTTGAAATCAAGGTTGGTCAATCTATTTTTACATAACATGTTTTTGTATCTTGTTTAGCTTGGATGAGCATCTTTATTGCACTTTACTAGTTTGAGCTTTGTAGTGCATGTTGTGTGGGAAAGATGTTTATAGCTGTTGATCACTTTGTCTTGATCTTGAAGTCACATGTCTTGATTGACGGACTTGAACTTTTTGAGATAGGCATAAATAACCATCTCACCACTGTTTATTAGCCAATCATGAACATCTTAGTGCATATCATAAGATTTTGTGCTCGCGTAAGTGTAGCACATGCACAAAAAGATCATAAGGTGTAGCCTCGGTTAAAATGCTAAAATTAGTGTGTACATTATTCGGCTTTAATAACTTCACAATTCAAATAAAATTGGTGTGTACATTATCCCGGCTATATTAATAAGTTTCTAATCAATTAAAATTGGTGTGTACATTATGAGGCAAATTAAGAAACTTACATGGTTGCAAGCTTTTACTCTAGGAGATGTGAGAGTTATATGATGTAACTCTTTAGGTAATAGTCTCTTTCAAATTCTATGTGATAAATTTTGTAGACTTTGTGTTTGATTTCTATTTACATATCACCTCACATGTCTCTCAAGCTTTTGCTAGTTGCACACACTACACAAGTTACTCTTTGCTAAACTTTGTACATGTTATTGTGTGTGTTTTTGGTTTGACCAACCAAATTTGAAAATTTCTTGAATTTATGCAAAACATGTTGTTTGAGAGTTTAAGGAGAATTGATTGAAAATCTCAATTTTGGGAAAACTGGGTTCAAAACGAGTGTTTTTTAAAAGCATTCCATCTCATACTCATGCATTTTATTCATAAAATTTAATGCTTTGAGGAGTTTCTGCTCAAAAATTGCTTTGTTTTTCAAAAATTTGATTTTTCCACATTTTCGATTGATTGAACTTGTTTTTCGACCGATCGAAATTGTGTTTAAATATTTTGGTTAGCTTCTGTCTGTTTCGATATGTGCTCGATTGGTGTTGGATCAATCGAAGCATTTTCGATAGATCAGACCTAATTTTCAATCGATCGAAAATCGCGATTAGAGTTTATTAAAAAGGTTTTTCCCTCACGTGTACAAACACTTTTTCAAAATTTTTCAAACTTTCTTTCTCTCTCACCGATCGGTCAAGCCTCCAAAAAATTTTTTTGTCGTTTTCCTCCGAATTTTTTTGCATAGATTCTCTCTCCTAGGGCCGGTAAGACTTTTATACCCTTTCTTTTGCATTTATTTTCATGTTTCATGCATCAAATCATGCATTTTTTTGGGTAATTTTCAGACCTTTTCTTTTTAGGATTTTTGATGATTCCAACCTTTTCTTTCACAATTAATCAATGGGTTTTTGTTGGAGGACTATATATAACTGATCTACATGGTTTAATTTGATTAATTTGGTGATTTGTGAGAATTTGAAATTTCTAGGGCTTGAATATACCCAATTTGGGGATTTTGTTCAATTTGCTGTAAATTGATGAAATTGGCTTGTTAGATTACGTCATTTGATCATTATATTATGTTTTCTAACTTGAGTTCTGATCAATTGCTCAATTTGTTGGGTTTTGTCAATTTTTTTTAAAATTTAGGTTTTTGATGTAACCTACATGCTCAAGCCAATTTTGTAAATTTGGAGTAAAATTGAACTGATTTTCACTTCATTAGAGCATGCATCATTTGGTAAAAATGTTCATGCATCATATAGAATTGTTATTCCTATATTGTTTTTGTGCCAACTTGTAGTCTACCCTTGGTTTTTCTTTTCTTCTCTCTCTGTCTCTTTTGTGTCTCTCTATTTGATCTGTAGCATCATACCTAGGAAAACTAGAGCTCATAGGACCTCTTTTTCTTCACCATCCTTTGATAATGATAGATTTCTGAGTGAGAAATATCAGGAGACCTATGAGAAACTTAATCTCAAGAGAAACATTTAGGGTGAGCGTAGGGTTCTTTTAGATGAGCTGGATGAGGAGCTTAGGCGTAACTTTGAGTGTAGGGGCTAGTTACCTCTGTTAGACATAAATCATCAACTTCCGGCTACCCTGATTAGAGAGTTCTACTCGAACCTCTCTATCCACGTCTATGATTCCAGCACTTTAGTAAAGAGTTGGATACGAGGTGTGGAGTATCGCATTACTCCTACAGTAGTGTCTGATGCACTTGGGGTACCTGTGGTCCCACATCCTGTCTATCCCTATGATGATTCTCCTCCCTTAGACAACATCATGTCTTACATCACTGGTTCTTCTATCTGATGGGGTTCTGATTCTCGGATCACGTCTACTAAGCTCTCTGAGTTACATTATCTTTTCTTTAGGATTGCTTGTCATTCTTTGTGGCCTATTTCTCATCTGCACACCATCCCTATTGAACGATGTGTGTTTTTGTACGCTTTTGTCACAGATGCTCCTATCAGTTTTCCTCACCTTTTTCTTTATTCTTATTACATGTATGCAATCTATTATTTCTGTTTCACACTAAGATGCCTTGATGAGTTTTGTTTAAGTATTTCAGAAATACAGGTTGTCAAAGTTTACTTATCATAAACTCTCTTCTTGCAAAGTTTTTCAAGAGTTTGTGTTAGAATAGATTTTATTGTACTCAACAAGTTTGTATGAGTTAAGCGATTTATGACTTCTTTCATATGTTCATTTATTTGTTGTGGTTTTGTCACGGATTGCCAAAGGGGGAGATTGTTAGGACATATGTGTTTCACTTGTTAAGAACATATGCCATTCTTTTATATAATTGGCTAATCCTTTGACAAAACACACTTTACTTGTAATTGAGAAGATTTAAGATGTGTTTGATACTTCAAGAAACCTGTTTCAAGATCAAGTGTTAAAACCATTTAAGTCTGTCCAAGAAACAAGCTGAATAGTGC
This sequence comes from Lithocarpus polystachyus, assembly GCA_033629205.1. Taxonomy (NCBI): domain Eukaryota; kingdom Viridiplantae; phylum Streptophyta; class Magnoliopsida; order Fagales; family Fagaceae; genus Lithocarpus; species Lithocarpus polystachyus. The sequence continues at coordinate 5,358,396 of CM066163.1, read as the reverse complement.
AGATTCATTAAAGCTCGACAGCTATCTTGACAGCTGTATCTATCGAGCTTCAATAAGCTGTTCTAGCCCGTGTGCTCGACAGCTCCTATCTGTCGAGCTTTAAGAAAATCAGATTCTCTGTTCTGTTTTCTTGGGATCCGTGAATATGTCGTTGGGCCTTCTTTTCTTCTAACCCTAGACATATAAAAGGATTATTTTAAGGGCCGTCAAAGTGTTCACAAGTTGCACAAGCATTGAGTAAAGGCTGTTCAAGCAAATTGTGACTGGAGACAAAGTTTTGCCCTAGTTCATCTCTTGTGAAGAAGTTGCTGTGTATATGCACCATAAGGCTTTGTGACCAAGCATCTTCTTGATCTTCATCGTGTGATGAACTGAAGAACTTTGCCGCCAACATACTTCTCTAGTTGGTGATTGAAGTCGCGTACTGTGATCCGCGCAATTGGTTAGTTACGTACTTGGGAGTTTTGCATCAAAAGGAGAAATTGTCACTACAGAACAAGTCCAATTGTGTATTAGGGTAAGAGTTCAACTGTAGGTTGATATAAGGTACTGGGATTCCTTTACTTGTAACCGTTTGTTGTGATGATAGTGAAATTTTGGGAGTGGTGACCTTAAAATCACCCAGTGGGGTTTTTGTAATGTAGGTTTTCCCCATTCGTAAACAAATCACTGCGTCAATTTATTTTCTGCTGCATATTTTAGTTATTTGATGATTTGTTTGTGCTACCACGCGCTTTGCATATTAATTAACTTAATTAATTCACTTGGCTAAATTAATTGGTTAATTTATCACAAGGGGTCAATACATTTTTGGCCTATCAAGTGGTATCAGAGCAGGCACACTCTGATTAGGTTAATATTTGTTGTGTTGATCCACTGACCCCTGTTTGTCATAGATAGAGGACAGTCATTAATTATACCTCCTTTATTTGATGACACTAACTATGCATGCTGGAAAGTACACATGAGAGCTTTCTTGCAGTCTTTAGATGAGAAGGTGTGGCAAGTTGTAGAGATTGGCTAGACCAAGCCGAAGGAAGCGCCGGCCGATTGGGATGATGCGAAGATCAAGGCGGCAAACTTCAACAGCAGAGCATTGAATGCTTTATTCAGTGCAATAAAAAATGAGGAGTTTAAGAAATATCCTCCACTGAAACTGCGAAGGAAGCATGGACCATCCTTCAAACAACCTATGAGGGAACAAAGGCTGTCAAGGATTCAAAGTTTCAAAGGCTCACTACAAGCTTTGAAGAAGTAAAGATGGAGGAGGATGAGTCATTTGATGAGTTCTATGCCAAGCTTAAGGACATAGTGAACTCAGCTTTTAATCTTGGGGAAACCATTCCTGAACCCAAGATTGTGAGGAAGGTGCTCAGATCTCTACCCGAGAGATTTCATGCCAAGATCACGACAATAGAGGAATCAAAGGATACCAATAAGATTCCTCTGACAGAGCTGGTTGGAAATCTACAAACCTACCAGCTAGGTTTAACAAGAATTGACAAGTCGGGTAAGGGCAAGAGCATGGCATTGAAGGCCAAGAGCAGTGAAACTGTTGAGTCTTCAGATGATGAGGATTCTAAGATGAAGTCCTACATTACAAGACAATTTAAGAAGTTCATGAAGAATGTAACTGGTAAGGGCTTCGACAAGGACTATAGGCAATCTAGTTCTTCTCAGTTTAAGAGCCAAGATAAAGGAAAGAAGGATGCTAGGGATGGAGGTCAATACACTGTTCCTGCAGGACCTAAGTGCTTTGGGTGCCAAGGATTCGGTCACATGAAGCAAAAGTGTCCCACATATCTCAAGAGCATTGGGAAGATCAAGGCACTTACTGCTACTTTGAGTGATACTGAGCCTGAGGATGATTCCGACAATAAGGATGATGAAATCTTAAATGCCTTCACTGCCACTGTTAATCTTACTGAGGGGATTGTTGAAGATGTGGATGAAGAAGAAGAATTGGTGGAGTCTAAGTTTGAGAAGATGGATGATCAAGATGACATCCATACAACCTATGAGAAACTGTACAAGCTTTCTGAGAAACACGAGAAACTCTAAAGTTACAGGCTAGCGGAAAAAGGGGGGTAAGTTACAGGCTAGCGGAAACTGTCAGATGCCGACTGGCGCTATCTGATTTCTATTACAAATTGGAGGTCGACTGGGGCTATCTGGTTACAATTGTAAGACTACCTGGGGTATTACAAAAGTAAATTGCCATTTTGATTACAAGTGAGAGTGGGAGAGAAGAGAAATGAACTAGGCTTGAACCAAAACTTTAAGGTAATTGCTGTAATTGGACCTACTTCAGACTAGAATGGAGGCTGCCTTATATAAGGAGATGGGAGCCTTGGATTATGCTGAAGATTGTTGAAAATCCGGAGGGTGAATTGCTTTAACTTGGGTGAAAACCTTTTCCACCGAAAGCAACAGTGATTCTGAATGATTGTGTCGGGTACTGTTCATGAATAGTGACTTTTTACTGTTCATGAATAGTGTTCTGTGCCTTGTCTTTAGTGTCGGCTGGGTGCTGGTTACTGTTCATCAATAGTGACTGGTGCTGTAGATGAATAGTAGCTTGTCTAGGGGTACTGTTCTGAATAGTGACTGGTGCCATCCAGAACTTTCTTCAATCATCTTCTAGCCTGTAGGCATCATTTGGATCCTAGGAATCCTAAAACAGAGGATTATTTGGATCAAAATTTGTTGAGGCTTCGGAAGAGGCAGGAGAACCTTTCCCTTGCTCTAGATACTGTAATTCTTCTGACTAGAGAAGTAGCTGCTGGGCCAGATCTTTTAACTCTTTGCTAGATTTTTCGGCAAACTGAGAGGAATCTAGGCTAGACTAAGACCTTGTGACTATATTCCTTTGAACAGGGAGGGGGTAATCCTTATAAACTTGACTAATGACTGAATCAATCTTAAGGGAGTCCCACCATTTAACTGAAAATTCCCTGTTTAACAAATTTCCATTAATGTCATAGTTCCACATGCTAATCCAGTGAATTCTGTACTTGACTGTCATGTGCAGAATAGTTGGAAACTGCGCACTATGAGGAGTGAGCTTGTACCTTGAGCTGAAATACTGTAAGGTATCCTAGAGGGGATCTAGGAAAATTTGAGGAACTGATCCAAACATTTCCCACCACTTAAGGAACCATGTGGGTATCGGACTGGAGAACTTCTTATCAAACATTAAGAACCAAGAGTGATCAAAGTTCTTGTTCTGGTAGAAGAGAACCTTTTCAAATGCATCCATGTAGTCATGATAACTGTAATGGAGATTTGAACCTGTGATGGACTTGAGTCCTTTGAGAGTCTTTAGCAAAGAATGATGTTGTCCCCAATCTTTACTACTGATAAAACCTGTGATTATGAACTTGTGGTAGAGGATGACTGAGGGGTCCCCTTTGTTCATGATGTTTTCAACTCTGGCAGACTCTTCCTCCATGAGGATTTGCTTGTAGTTTTTGATGTTTTTCTCCGGGTGCCTTGGGAGAAAATGCCATCCTTCTGGGAAAACTTCCATGGCTAGGGCAAGAGGATCTTTTATATGAACTATGTGGGGTTCAATATAAGAGATGTGTTGGATGAATGGTTTCTTGAAATAGGGTGACCTATTTCTCCTGGATAATGGCTGGGATGATTTTTGGGACTGCAAGGGGCCCAAGGGATCATCAACTGTGTATAGGGTGGTTTGCCTAGGGGCTGGGGAGGCTAGGGCTGAGCTATAACTGGGTTGAACTGGCCTTTTGTAGTTGGGTCTTGGAATGGTAGACAAAACATAGCGATTGACAACTGAGACTGGTGATGCTGGTACTAATTGGCTAGGGTTCTTTGCCTGACTAGTACTTCCTAGGGTTTACTGTCTAGGCAAATTTGGGGGGACGGGTTTCTTTCCCGACATCTTGGTTTGGACTCTGCAAAAATTCACGGGTAAGGAAATCAGGGATGCTGTTTTGAGTTCCTTTTATGAACATCTGTTTTGATGCAATGTTTTGAACATCTTTTTGTAAAACATGTTTAGCAGATTTGCAATCAATTTTTATTAAAAACTTTTGGTTCAAAAGGTCACTCTGAAATTTTGAAATGCAAAGTACTATAGATAAAATTTCTTTTTTAATAGTACTATAATTCAACTAAGTAGAAGTCCAAATTCCGGAATGGAAGCAGACTATTTGTTCTGGAGAATTAGGACTAACACGCTGGAGGAGGATGCCACCATAACCTATGTCAGAGGCATCAGTCTAAACAATCTTGAAGGAATTGACTGAGGGAATTCCTAAACAAGGAAGTGTATTGACATATTTTTTTATGTTCTGGACAACTAGAGTATGGGCAGGGGTCTATGGAGATGGATTGTTTTGGAGTCTATCAAAAAGGGGTTTGCATTGCTGCCTGAGATTTTGATAGAAATCAGAAATGTAATTGAGAGATCCTAGAAATCTCTGGAGCTGGGTTTTATCTAGGATTTCATCTGGAAACTTGTCTACAAACTGGATAGCACGACTAATGGGTTTGATGACACCATGTCTTATATCAAAACCTAAGAATCGTACACTAGTTTGAAAGAGCTTGATTTTAGGAGCCGAAACAACAAGACCATTAAGCTTGATAGTTTGGAGGCAGACTCGTAAGTGCTTCCAATGCCTTTCAATGGAATCTGAAAAGATGAGAACATCATCAATGTAGACAATAGTATGATTGGAGAATGGATTAAAAATCTCATTCATGATATTTTGGAATTCTGAGGGTGCATTTTTGAGACCAAAGGGCATTACATTCCATTCATAATGACCAAAGGGTGTGGTGAAAGCTGTTTTATACCTATCAGACTCTCTGATTTGTATTTGCCAAAAACCACTCTTCATATCAAACTTGCTGAACACCACTGCTTTATTGAGCTTGTTAACTAGGTCTTTTTTGTTGGGAATTGGGTATCTTACCCATTCTAAGACTTTGTTAAGGGGCTTGTAATTGATGACTAATATTGGTACGCCTCTCTCAATCTTATCATTTTTCTGGACATAAAAGGCTGGACAAGACCATGGTGACCTGGATTTCCTAATGATACCTTTTCTAAGAAGATCATCAATCTCGGCTTTGCAAGCATCCATAAGTTCTTGGTTCATTTGGATGGGTCTAGCCTTAGTTGGGATATTTCTTTCATTAAAATCTTTAATATAGGGGAGAGCTACCTCGTGCCTCTTCCTATACCAAAAAGCTGTGGGTAAATCAGAACAGACTTCCTGTTTGAGTTTTTCTTCAAACTCTCTGATTTCTTTTTGGATGTTTTTACAAGTTAGTCTTTCTTCGACTTTCTTGTACTTCAAATCATCTCCCAGATATTTAATCTGCTGTCTTTTGGCACTAATAAGATTTAGGGTTTTGAAGACAGAAATATCTTGGAGAAGACTAATATCTCTGGGTTCAGGACTCCGAAGGAACCTAAACTTAACTGGTTGACCAAAGGGATGGGTAGTGATTCCTTCACTATCCGTAACAAAGGGGTACAAAAGACACATGAATGGGTTTCCTAGGATAACCTTATCCGTCATGTTTTTGACTAAGACAAACGAGGTTTTAAAACATGCGTTGTCTTGGCAAACATGTGCACCTGGAATCTTATACTTGATTTGCATTTTTCCTCCACTTGCAGATGTTAACCTTTCTTTGGTTTTCTTGAAATACTTAGAAGGGACAATTCCTTCTTGGATACAATTGAGATCAGCACCTGAGTCGATTAAGGCCACAGCAGTAAACTCATAATCTTTGCTAATCACAATTCTGACTATGGAATGCCATTTTTGGAAATCAATCCTATTCATGGTTTCTAAAAACTTTTCACTACTGGGTCATTCATCTTAGGCTTCGACCATATCTGCTGTTGGATTAACTGTCTCATCTGCTTCATCAGAAGGGTCCTGAAATAGGGAATCTTTCTCATTTTCTTGATGAGAGGTTCCTTCTAGGTTTTTTACTCTTTTATCGAGAAGACTATTGTCAATTCTTAGGATGGTCATTTCTTGTTTAAGGGTTCTAACCTCAGATTTGGTTTCCTTGATTTCTTTTTGAGGTCATTGACCGTAACTTCCTTCTTAGCTCTGGAGAATCTATCATAGATTTTCTCTAGATCTACCTTAGGTTCACGAATCTTAGGTTCTGGCTTATTGGTTTCTTTTACCAAGGTTGCATGGAACGAACTAAGCCTTTGGGCTTTGACTATTGGGTCCTCGATCTGTTCTATGAGATCTAGGAGTAGTTCTTCTTGTTTGCTAAGAACTTTAACCTCGGAAGAGGTTTTGGTAGGGTTTTGACTAGATTGGGTAGCCATTTTGCTAGTCTCCTTATGCCACTTGAAATATTTCTCAAAGTACACAAAGAAAGGGATATTTTCTGATACCTCTTTCATGAATGCTTGCCAAGCATCATAAACTTCTTGTTTTTGTTCTTTGGTATGGTTAGCTATATAGGCTTTCTTTTTGTCTAGGTTCCCTTCTAGATCAAATTCCTTGCCTAAGTAATCCATATCTGGTTTGAAATCCTTTTTCAAAACCTTAAGATCATAATTCTTGATGTCATCTTGATATGGGTCCTCCATATCAGTTCCTGAAGGTGATCCTACCTTTTGACTGTTGTCGTCATCTTGATCAACAACTGAGTCCTGTTTGGCTGTGTAACAAGGTGTACTAACCTGAGATCTGGTTTTTACTCCTTGAAACTCTGGTCCTAAGTCTCTTCTAGATCTAGGGAATGATGCTAGAGGTCTAGAGGAGCTGGCTTGGGAGACAGGTGTATCTTTGAGGAGAAAGGGTGGTTGCTTGCTAGGTGAAGGAAATCGGCTGAGATCTATTGGGGATCTAGGCCTGTACTATCTGCTAGTTGCTGGACAAAGTCTAACTCTGAATCCTGATCTGGTTTTGGATCTAGAGAGGAAAATTCTCATTCTGAAGTTTCCAATTTTCTGGAAAGGAAATTTCATCCCATTTAAGGGTTCTAGGGATCTGGATTTTGGCTTGGACGTTGGTTTGAATAAGAAGTGTTTCTCCCACTTTCTTTCTGTCCAAAGCACCAACATTCATGTTTGTTTTGATACACTTATAATACACTCTGTATATAAGTGCAATCTGGCTGGTTCCCTGTATCATGAGGGATCCATGGGTTTTAATGTTTAAAGTGAGGGCATTCATGACATGCGGATCATGAAGGTGAACTGTAAAGTTTGGAAAACAGTCGAAATAGACTAGTCCGTTACTTAGACTGGTTTCTATGGTTCCTAAAAGACTTTCATTAAACCTTATATGACGGGTATCTCTAAGGGCTAACAGAATTGAATTTTTCAATCCTGATCTAATGAGAGGTTTAACTCCGACCTGGACTAAGCCTATGTGTAGGAAATGGTGTCCTTTCTTAATATGTGCTTTTATCTGGGTTGGACTAAATAAGTAGCACGTCTCGTACTCTTTATTTATTCCATAAACTTGTTCTATGGTTCTTACATGGAAATCTGTCTTGAAAGCATTCAAGTTCCATGAAGACTTATAGAATTCTTTTATGGGTACCTTATGGAGGTTCCAATCTCCTAACTTAAGGTCAACATCAGACAACTCATATTCTTCACTATGAATAATTCCTGACTCTTGTGGAATTTCTGGGAGTGATGTGGATCTTTAGGCTAAACTGAAGGTTGAGTTATTTCTAAACAATTTACTCATCATCTTGGCTATCTGGTAGGAAAACACAATTAAAACCTAATTATCTTTATCTCCAAACAACTGGATCTAACTTTAGATCTGACAACAGGGGTTTTTAACTAGAGACAAGGTGCCCTTTCAATGAACAGTATAACCTCTAACTGCCTCTTCTTATCCTAAAACGCCTGTAAACGCCTCAACGCCTCACTCCGGCTACACGGCTATAATGGCGAACCAAGGACTCAAAGGTCTAACTGGGCTATAGGACATCATTGGTATAGGTCTTACACATCTCATAAGCATTCTACACCTACAACAGATTTTGGGGCTAATCACAGAGATAAGAAGAAGAAGATAACTGGGAAATAATTGAGTTAGCTTGAACAGATAACACAGAATGAAGGAATAAATAGAAGAAATAACTGAATCAACAGGTAAGTAAGTAGAAGAAGATCACTGGACAGAAATAAACAATAGGAATATAGTGAGGAAATAATTCCATGAAATTAATAAATGTAATATCTAAAAATAACTGAGGCGGTATAACCGGCCAACTTGATTATTTTTAAAACAAAGTAACTTACAAACTGATCAGTCAAACTTGGCTCTGATACCAAAAGGGGGGTAAGTTACAGGCTAGCGGAAACTGTTAGATGCCGACTGGGGCTATCTGATTTTTATTACAAACTGGAGGCCGTTAATAGAAATCAGATAGCCCTAGTCGGCATCTGACAGTTTCCGCTAGCCTGTAACTTACCCCCCTTTTGGTATCAGAGCCAAGTTTGGCTGATCAGTTTGTAAGTTACTTTGTTTTAAAGATAATCAAGTTAGGTTGCGACAGATTGGGTTAGCTACTCCTCCTTCCCGTTCGGCTCCATCTCGATCTGCTCCATCCACATTTGCTCCCTCTTCTTCTATGGGTGATGTGTCACTAGGAGACATCATGGCGCAGTTTCAGCGCATCGATACTTGCCTTGATACGCTCTCTACGGAGTTGTATCAGGTGAACGTTCGTGTCGGTCGTATTGCACGGCAGCAGGCGGTCATGGGTGGCTTTTCTTTTGAGGCTTCTCTTCCACTTCCTCCAGTGGCTTTTAAGTCTGAGGCTGACGATGATGGTGATGACGATGATACTTCTGATGATGATGATGGAGATGCTAGCTCTACCGATGAGATGTCTACTTGACACTCTTCCCTTTGTCACTCGTGACAAAGAGGGGGAGTAGTTTTGTGATGAGAGTAGTCATACTTAGTGTAACACCCTGGCCCAATTTAATAGTTAAACTATGTGTTTAAGTAGTTAATCATTATTAATATTTTAAGCCACTTACTTTTTATAATTAATATAAGAGTATTTAATAAACATATTATTTTATAATGTCTTTGATTAAGAATTGTAAAGATTATAAATAATTGAATGGCTATTGTATTATATACAATAGCATTTTGTATGTACAAAACTATATTAAGTGGTTAAGTTATTAGATATTTAGTTGTTGGTGTTTAATTAAGTGTATAAAGGTAAGAGTTTATGTGTAAAGTTATTTTATTATTTGGGTCTTTTGAGAATATAGAACTATGGGAGGGTGAAATGTCTAAATACCAAAAAGTTGAAAAGGTGAGTCAAAACTTCTTCTTTCCTTAGCAATATACGTACCTCACCCTTGATATTTTCCTTGACTTTTCTTTGCTGCACCACTCATCTTTCTTTGCTCTTTGTTTTATTCTTTCCTTGTTCTTATTGGCTCCACCTCATTCTTCTTTGACTATCTCAAGCAACTAGAACATCCAAGAAGCTATCTACCCCTCTATTCCCACGGGTCCAAGAGAAAAATCTGAATTTCATCAACTCACTTTACTCTCTTTTTCTCTTAAGGAAAGAGCTAGGAAGCTCCCTTAGTCTTTCTCTCAAAACCCACGGTCAACTCCTCCAAAGGAAAGATGAAACTCCATACAATTTCTTCTCCAAATACTCTCTCAAGCTCTCTACCTCTCATACTTTCGGGTCCAACAACTAGGAAAGGGAAATCCTTTCATGCAAGAGTGATTCTAGGTCTATTTTCCCCTCATGAACCATAAACTTGGTAAGGGTTTTAGCAACTCTCATCTTAGAATCCATGATTTCTTCAAGGAATTCTAGTTATGGTATTTGTGGTTTGTAAAATTAAGAAATCATGAGCTTGTAAGTTTTATATATAAATATATATATATATATATGCTGTTTTAAGAAGCTCTGAAATTGTGTTGGTGTTTTGTTGAAGGTAGATTAGGGTTTTTACTAATTAATGATTTTATATGATTAAGGAAGTAAGAAAAAGTTAGGATGAGTACTTTGATGTTACTGCTGGGATTTTTGTTGTATGTAATTTTGCTATAAATGGTTAAATGACTGTATGTAAATGTTTTATAACATGTCTGATGAGTGTATAAAAATCCCCATATGAAAATACCATCGTTTGATAATTGTTTGTGAATTTACAAGAAAAGGTTGCAAAGCTGTCATTGTGACAGATTCTGTGTTCATGCATGATAAATTATGTAGTAAATCGTATACGGTGAATTAGGATGCTAGGGATATTTCCTATGAAAGCTAAGACACATATGGTTGTATTGGAAGTGGCCTCACAGTATTTTGGTTTAATATAAAAATAATGGTTTAATTTCAAAGTTGCATGAAATTCTGTCAGGACAGAATTGAGTACGTTTCCTAGTATGATTTTTAATAAATTATGGTTTTATGCTTTGACTCCGAAATTTCTATGGTATATACTAGACTTACAGGGGAGTAGCTCTGTAAAATTTCATGACAATTGGATCTGTACGGACAGCCCATTTTTATTTTACAAATGGGGCTTACGCTGCTGTAATGAGCAGTGAACAGCATATGATACACTTGACTTTGTAGATTTAATTTTGAAGTTAGGGTGAATGTTTTAAGCTATAATTTAATATGCTTATCTTTTGGTATGTCTAGATCATAGATAAATTTTGTATAACTTAGTTCAAGGTTTAGTACTCAAAGGAGTGGTTCTAAACCATTTGACGGTTGTATCTATAAAGCTATTTTATTAAACACGCTGTATGTTGCCATACAAGTATATATGGTTATATGACCATGCTTAAAAGAGTTTATGTTTATGCATGCATTTTTGCCCTAATCTCAAAGCACCTTCTGGAATGAAGTTTGCTCTTCTAGAGATATGATATTAATATGAGAATATTGGTTTTTCCTTAGTTTGGTACATCACTTGTTGATGTGTGCGTTATATGTTTGTGGGAACCTCGTTGAGGCGGGATTAGGATCTCCTTGATTCTAAGATATAGGTTTTGAGATGAATGTGTAAGTTTATGATAAGGAATAATGGATAGTAATAATTTTTGATTTTGGTTTAGGTGTTATCAGTACCCAAGTCTAAGCTCCTTCGACTGTAGGCTCTCGGTTCCTCTGCTTTCAGGTAAGGGATAAGTTATATGGGCATTTGGTAAGTCATGAGGTTATTTTAAAGTATATGATGCATTAAAAAGGTTTTTGATTAGATATATGGCATGTAATCATGTTTTAGACAAAGATATGTTCGTGAGCTTTCGAAACTTTATGTATATGATTTAAGCATATTGATGCTATTAATAATTCCACGAACATGATGTCTAAAGAAAACACTGGAAATGCTTTTATTATGAAACGTTATTCAAACTATGAATTTTAGTATGATGTATAAGTATGAAATGATTTCGGGTTAGGTCCTCTGATGATCTGAACTCTGCCAGTAGGGATTTAATTACTAGCTTTCCATGGAAAATGTTATATGATTGGCCATTAAAGTGGGACTGGCTCTGCTGTACCCGCCCTAGTTGGTTATGGCCAACTTGTGGAGGAAGTCAACCGACCCCCATGGTTGAAAGTATGTATTATGATGTGATCCCGGGAATACCTGGCATTGTGGGGAATGCTGGATGCCTAGCACTGTGGTGCTAGAAGCCTCCCAAATAAGTACAGACTTATCAGCTATGGACTAACCAATAAGTTATTTATGAACAGCTATATTATGTTATTAATCATGAGAAAATAATTTTGTTTAAATGCATTGTGAAAAGAAGAAGTTTCTGATGAAAAGAAAGCTGTTCATTAAAGATAAAAGTTTCTAAAATTCTATCGTGTTAAAGGATAAAACTTCAGATGAAAGTGCAAGTTTATGTTAAAAGTTATTAGATATCTGTGTTTCTTTATGAAACGTTAAGTTTTATGATTATGGAAGTTATAAGATTTAACGAGAAGAAGTTTATGAAGGGAAGTTTTATTATTTTTTAAGACGTTTCTAGTTTAAGACAAAGTTACCAATTATCTGATTTAAGTTAAAAAGATTATTCTGTAACAAGAATATTTATATATATATATGTATGTATATATGTATATGATTTTAAACGATCAATATTATATTTGGTGACGTTGTAAGAAATAAAAGAAATTCAATCTGAAAGGTTTTCGTAATATTATTTTGATAAGAAAGAGGAGAACAATTATTTTATTACGAAGAGCATATAAGTTATTATTATAAATAGTATAAAATACTATGCATGAAAAGATGTTCTCCTATCTAAATATTTATAGAATGAAATGAGTTGATTTACATGCATTCTTATTAAATTCTTATGTATCTTACCCTTACTGAGCTGTGTAGCTCACCCTTTCCACCCTTTCAGTCAACAGGTTTTATTTTGGAGCAGAGGGAGCCTTAGTTGAGTTTTGGAAGGAGCTGGTTTTAGTTTTATATGTATAGATCCTAAATTAGCAATTTTGATGTTTAGATTTGTAGTATGGTGTATTTTAGGATCTAATGAAAGTTGTGTACCTTAAAGCATTAAGAGATGTATTATGTAAGATTTAGAATTTAAGTAACTGGTGGATTATGTTATTTTTTAAGTACAGTGTAGATGCTCTGAATGTCAAGTGAAAGGTTATATCTGTTAAGCAAAGAAACAAGAAAGAAAAGAAAGAGTGAAGCTTTTGTAAAAGATTTGTAAAAGTTAAGTTGGTTCTTGTTAATATCAGGTTTAAGCTTGATATTAGCATGCCGGTCATGGTCACAAATCCGGGTATTGGGTTTGGGGCGTGACAATTGTGGTATCAGAGCAAAGGTTATGATTTTGTAGACTCTAAGTATCAATCTTCAGAGTAAGATATTAAGATTGGGTAGTTAAGGGTAGACAAGTAAGATACATCTCTTCAGAGATGTTTGAATTGTTTGATCATTGGCTTATTATTTGATGTCTACTAGCATTTTTGGATACCTTGAATTGTGAAAATATGCTCAGTATTGCTATGGTTTTAGTTCTTTTGTTATTAGCACTATGATGCTTGCTGCATTGGTGGTTTATGGTCTGTCTTGTTTCACACAGGTCAAAGAAGATCACTTTTGTCATTTTGTTCCATAGAAACGTCTGGAATCATCTTTGTTAGGGTACTATGGAATCATAGTAGGCTAACTCTAGGTTTGATATATTATGTATTTCTCTGAAGATAGAAATTGTGGTTGGCTTCTTTATTTGACTAGGAAAATGAAAGTGGAGCACAGATAAGATGTGTGATGTATCTTTACTAGAAAGTAGATTTGACTGCCTAAATGGAAGCCAAATCTTAAAGCCCTTAATAAAAATAAAAACTACAATACTTCAGTCTTTTCTATTATTTGGTGATCTGACTCTTTGTATTACTGTGACATTCAAAAAGGGAAGCATACATGATAGAGCAAGTTGGTTACACCTTTAGTCGAGGAATTCTTTTTCACCAGAGATTTTGTTTATTACAATTCCTATTAACTTAGTAAATTCAGTGCAACAGACATTTCTGAGGTGTTGGAAGGTTTAAGCATTTGTATGGCACATGATTCTGTCAAAATGAGTGTTTTGGCTTGTTCAAGTATGATATACAATAACCGCTATTTGGTACACTTATGATTCAAAATTGATGTCTTGGGGTTATTCAATTTTTAAACGGACTCAAATTTGTAAAGTTTTTATTTTTTTATTCTTTCATTTTCCTTGCAATGTTTTTCTCCATTACGTGTCAAGTCCTTGACAAAGCTATTTTTATAATAACGTTTTCTGGCATTATTTATAAAGCATTAATTTTAACTAGTTTACTTAAGATGTGCATGGTGGACATATACTAAGAAATTGGCCCAGGATCCTACAAAAGTACATATATATATTCATAATATATTTAGAAAAAAAAAAAAATTGTGCTTGCTAACATGCATCTGTTCTTGTATAACAATTGCATGTGTCAATTGAGGTACTACATTTTTGAGTTTTCATGCAAAGTCGAGACAAAGTTTTCCATTACAAATGGTGATATTGTTCGAATAGTGAAATGAGGGAAAATAAGGTTGTAGAGTATTTTGTTTGCTGGCTGCTAGTGCTATCTAAAGATGTGCTTATCTTCTTTGCCTTTTCTTTCTTCTTTATTATTTTAATATGATGCTTCTTTAATGCTACATGGGAATCTACAACATTAAACATTAAATTAGCATTATTGCCATGGACATTGTGCTTCTATGGCCTTACTTGAACACTATTAAGGTTGGCATCTAAAAAGCAACTTGACCTTGCATATTCTGGAGTTAGTAATCTTTTTGAAGCTAATATGATTCTTCTGGCTCTAAAGAATTTTGATAGTATGCATGAATTGAGGCCACCATGATAATCATGCTGACAGTGGCTTTGGGTAGGTTGAAAAATCTGTCTATGAGTGCTTGTGGTACTCATAGGGTTAGCATAATTTGCGGACTAAGGGATTAGAGCTTTAAAAAGAAGGGTTAGGGTTCAAGAATAACTAGGGTTTTGGTAAGCTATGATTATTATGAAGCCTATAATTGTGTCCTCTCTATTTTCTAGTATAAGTGAACTTATGAGATCCCTCAAGTAAATTATAGTGTGGTAATGATATATTTATACTTCAAAGATGAGGGTTCTATTTTGATTTATGAAATGTAAAATAATGATTATTTTGATTTTTGAAATGTAAAATAATGATTATTTTGATTTTTGAAATGTAAAACAATGATTATATTGTTTATTTGGAGTTGCTTATTAAACTTGTAACAAAGATAGAAGTTTTTAAGAGTGAGTTATTAAATGTTTTGAAAATTGTATATCTTATTTTATTGTAGTCAGCCTTCCTAATGTTAGTATGGACTGATTTAGTTGAACACCGCTGGCCACGTGTGATCTGCTAAGTCATTTGCCAACTAACCTTATGTGGGGTGACATAAAATAATTTTTATGCCTATTCCTTGATTAAGTAATTTGTCATCTGCCATTGAGCTCGCGTGTGGTTACACAAGTTATTGACAACATATGATTTTAGTATAACGTAATATCACTTGTGATGATATTATTTGATGAAGTTTATAAAAAAAAAAAAAATACTGTCAAAGTGAATTTTGATGAGTTTTTGGTTGTTGATTATGTATAACAATATATCTCATTTTTTTTTAATGGAGAGATATATGCTAAATGGACGCTTTCTAAGAAATTCTTTGAGTTTTTGGAATTGATCTTATTTGATTGATTCATTCTATTGTACCTCTTGAATTATAATCTCTTGCCCAAGTTACTAAAATTTTGACAAGTGAATGATTTCTAATATTTGTTTGTCACAATTAAGATCTTTTCTTATTAAATCCATTGATTATATTGACATTATAAATTCTGATTTGTGCATGAAAGAATTTCTTAATCGTATTCTTAGATTGAATATATATTAGTGACATGTGCTCTTTGTACCTGTCTGCATGTGTATATAGTGTTGTGTCTTTTAATTGAGCATGAAGATGATTGAAAGCAGGTATCAAAACATAAGGAAATTTTATAATGAAACATATACACTTTTAACATGTGATTCTACTAAGTTTTGTGATTTTCTGAACTTATCATTTCACATTGTTGTAATACAAAGACATTTACGGTTATAATTTTCGAGGACGAAAATTTTTTTTAAGGAGGGAAGGATGTAACACCCCGGCCCAATTTAATAGTTAAACTATGTGTTTAAGTAGTTAATCATTATTAATATTTTAAGCCACTTACTTTTTATAATTAATATAAGAGTATTTAATAAACATATTATTTTATAATGTCTTTGATTAAGAATTGTAAAGATTATAAATAATTGAATGGCTATTGTATTATATACAATAGCATTTTGTATGTACAAAACTATATTAAGTGGTTAAGTTATTAGATATTTAGTTGTTGGTGTTTAATTAAGTGTATAAAGGTAAGAGTTTATGTGTAAAGTTATTTTATTATTTGGGTCTTTTGAGAATATAGAACTATGGGAGGGTGAAATGTCTAAATACCAAAAAGTTGAAAAGGTGAGTCAAAACTTCTTCTTTCCTTAGCAATATACGTACCTCACCCTTGATATTTTCCTTGACTTTTCTTTGCTGCACCACTCATCTTTCTTTGCTCTTTGTTTTATTCTTTCCTTGTTCTTATTGGCTCCACCTCATTCTTCTTTGACTATCTCAAGCAACTAGAACATCCAAGAAGCTATCTACCCCTCTATTCCCACGGGTCCAAGAGAAAAATCTGAATTTCATCAACTCACTTTACTCTCTTTTTCTCTTAAGGAAAGAGCTAGGAAGCTCCCTTAGTCTTTCTCTCAAAACCCACGGTCAACTCCTCCAAAGGAAAGATGAAACTCCATACAATTTCTTCTCCAAATACTCTCTCAAGCTCTCTACCTCTCATACTTTCGGGTCCAACAACTAGGAAAGGGAAATCCTTTCATGCAAGAGTGATTCTAGGTCTATTTTCCCCTCATGAACCATAAACTTGGTAAGGGTTTTAGCAACTCTCATCTTAGAATCCATGATTTCTTCAAGGAATTCTAGTTATGGTATTTGTGGTTTGTAAAATTAAGAAATCATGAGCTTGTAAGTTTTATATATAAATATATATATATATATGCTGTTTTAAGAAGCTCTGAAATTGTGTTGGTGTTTTGTTGAAGGTAGATTAGGGTTTTTACTAATTAATGATTTTATATGATTAAGGAAGTAAGAAAAAGTTAGGATGAGTACTTTGATGTTACTGCTGGGATTTTTGTTGTATGTAATTTTGCTATAAATGGTTAAATGACTGTATGTAAATGTTTTATAACATGTCTGATGAGTGTATAAAAATCCCCATATGAAAATACCATCGTTTGATAATTGTTTGTGAATTTACAAGAAAAGGTTGCAAAGCTGTCATTGTGACAGATTCTGTGTTCATGCATGATAAATTATGTAGTAAATCGTATACGGTGAATTAGGATGCTAGGGATATTTCCTATGAAAGCTAAGACACATATGGTTGTATTGGAAGTGGCCTCACAGTATTTTGGTTTAATATAAAAATAATGGTTTAATTTCAAAGTTGCATGAAATTCTGTCAGGACAGAATTGAGTACGTTTCCTAGTATGATTTTTAATAAATTATGGTTTTATGCTTTGACTCCGAAATTTCTATGGTATATACTAGACTTACAGGGGAGTAGCTCTGTAAAATTTCATGACAATTGGATCTGTACGGACAGCCCATTTTTATTTTACAAATGGGGCTTACGCTGCTGTAATGAGCAGTGAACAGCATATGATACACTTGACTTTGTAGATTTAATTTTGAAGTTAGGGTGAATGTTTTAAGCTATAATTTAATATGCTTATCTTTTGGTATGTCTAGATCATAGATAAATTTTGTATAACTTAGTTCAAGGTTTAGTACTCAAAGGAGTGGTTCTAAACCATTTGACGGTTGTATCTATAAAGCTATTTTATTAAACACGCTGTATGTTGCCATACAAGTATATATGGTTATATGACCATGCTTAAAAGAGTTTATGTTTATGCATGCATTTTTGCCCTAATCTCAAAGCACCTTCTGGAATGAAGTTTGCTCTTCTAGAGATATGATATTAATATGAGAATATTGGTTTTTCCTTAGTTTGGTACATCACTTGTTGATGTGTGCGTTATATGTTTGTGGGAACCTCGTTGAGGCGGGATTAGGATCTCCTTGATTCTAAGATATAGGTTTTGAGATGAATGTGTAAGTTTATGATAAGGAATAATGGATAGTAATAATTTTTGATTTTGGTTTAGGTGTTATCAGTACCCAAGTCTAAGCTCCTTCGACTGTAGGCTCTCGGTTCCTCTGCTTTCAGGTAAGGGATAAGTTATATGGGCATTTGGTAAGTCATGAGGTTATTTTAAAGTATATGATGCATTAAAAAGGTTTTTGATTAGATATATGGCATGTAATCATGTTTTAGACAAAGATATGTTCGTGAGCTTTCGAAACTTTATGTATATGATTTAAGCATATTGATGCTATTAATAATTCCACGAACATGATGTCTAAAGAAAACACTGGAAATGCTTTTATTATGAAACGTTATTCAAACTATGAATTTTAGTATGATGTATAAGTATGAAATGATTTCGGGTTAGGTCCTCTGATGATCTGAACTCTGCCAGTAGGGATTTAATTACTAGCTTTCCATGGAAAATGTTATATGATTGGCCATTAAAGTGGGACTGGCTCTGCTGTACCCGCCCTAGTTGGTTATGGCCAACTTGTGGAGGAAGTCAACCGACCCCCATGGTTGAAAGTATGTATTATGATGTGATCCCGGGAATACCTGGCATTGTGGGGAATGCTGGATGCCTAGCACTGTGGTGCTAGAAGCCTCCCAAATAAGTACAGACTTATCAGCTATGGACTAACCAATAAGTTATTTATGAACAGCTATATTATGTTATTAATCATGAGAAAATAATTTTGTTTAAATGCATTGTGAAAAGAAGAAGTTTCTGATGAAAAGAAAGCTGTTCATTAAAGATAAAAGTTTCTAAAATTCTATCGTGTTAAAGGATAAAACTTCAGATGAAAGTGCAAGTTTATGTTAAAAGTTATTAGATATCTGTGTTTCTTTATGAAACGTTAAGTTTTATGATTATGGAAGTTATAAGATTTAACGAGAAGAAGTTTATGAAGGGAAGTTTTATTATTTTTTAAGACGTTTCTAGTTTAAGACAAAGTTACCAATTATCTGATTTAAGTTAAAAAGATTATTCTGTAACAAGAATATTTATATATATATATGTATGTATATATGTATATGATTTTAAACGATCAATATTATATTTGGTGACGTTGTAAGAAATAAAAGAAATTCAATCTGAAAGGTTTTCGTAATATTATTTTGATAAGAAAGAGGAGAACAATTATTTTATTACGAAGAGCATATAAGTTATTATTATAAATAGTATAAAATACTATGCATGAAAAGATGTTCTCCTATCTAAATATTTATAGAATGAAATGAGTTGATTTACATGCATTCTTATTAAATTCTTATGTATCTTACCCTTACTGAGCTGTGTAGCTCACCCTTTCCACCCTTTCAGTCAACAGGTTTTATTTTGGAACAGAGGGAGCCTTAGTCAAGTTTTGGAAGGAGCTGGTTTTAGTTTTATATGTATAGATCCTAAATTAGCAATTTTGATGTTTAGATTTGTAGTATGGTGTATTTTAGGATCTAATGAAAGTTGTGTACCTTAAAGCATTAAGAGATGTATTATGTAAGATTTAGAATTTAAGTAACTGGTGGATTATGTTATTCTTTAAGTACAGTGTAGATGCTCTGAATGTCAAGTGAAAGGTTATATCTGTTAAGCAAAGAAACAAGAAAGAAAAGAAAGAGTGAAGCTTTTGTAAAAGATTTGTAAAAGTTAAGTTGGTTCTTGTTAATATCAGGTTTAAGCTTGATATTAGCATGTCGGTCATGGTCACAAATCCGGGTATTGGGTTTGGGGCGTGACACTTAGGGGGAGAGTTAGTATAGGATTTTTGTTAGGGGGAGAGTGTTGATTTCTTGAGGGATGTAGTGAGGTCATTCTGTATTCTTTTTCTTTCTATTTTAGATACATTACTCATGTACCTTTGACAAACATTGTACTTACTTTCTTTATATGTTGATGTATGTTTTCTTCACCAACCTCTACATGTATTGTTTCTTTTCTCTCTTTATGCACATACTTCTTATTACATGTATGTAATCTATTATTTCTGTTTCACACTAAGATGCCTTGATGAGTTTTGTTTAAGTGTTTCAGAAATACAAGTTGTCAAAGTCTACTTGTCATAAACTCTCTTCTTACAAAGTTTTTCAAGAGTTTGTGTTAGGATAGATTTTATTGTACTCAACAAGTGAGTATGAGTTAAGCGATTTATAACTTCTCTCATATGTTTATTTGTTTGTTGTGGTTTTGTCACGGATTGCCAAAGGGGGACATTGTTAGGACATATGTGTTTCACTTGTTAATAACATATGAT
Source organism: Lithocarpus polystachyus (assembly GCA_033629205.1). Taxonomy (NCBI): domain Eukaryota; kingdom Viridiplantae; phylum Streptophyta; class Magnoliopsida; order Fagales; family Fagaceae; genus Lithocarpus; species Lithocarpus polystachyus. Next base: position 5,338,318 of record CM066163.1, on the reverse strand, counting down.
TTCAAGATCAAGATCAAGTGATCAACAACTATAACATCTTCCCACACAACATGCACTACAAAAATTTCAGCTAGTAAAGTGTAGTAAAAATAAGTGTATCCAAGCTAAACAAAGTACATAAACATGTTATGCAAATTAGATTGACCAACCTTGTCTTCAAATTCAAGAAAAATATAGCAAAAACACATTTTGCACAAATTTTTTTTTTTAAAAAAAATGAAATAAAACAACCTAGAATGAAATGCATAAATATTATGCAATGCAAATCCTAAGAAAAATGGTCACAAAAGATAGAGCAATGAAGCACAAAGACCATGTTAGACAGACTTAATTAGGTCTAGCCTTTTGCATCAAAAACCTTTTAGATGCAACTCTTGCATTGGAGTTATGATTCACATTAGAATTATGAGCAACTCCAGGATTGGAATAAAGATTTAATGCCTTTACCAATTCACCAATAAGTACCATAGGGTCTTGTGCTTGAGGCACAGATACTTTAGATTTATTTGCTCGCTTCGCAGCTTGTAACTTGAAAAAATTTGGACGAATATGTCTAGATTTTCCACAAAAATGACAAACTCATGCAGGCTTATTAAGCAATTTGCCCTTAGAAGAATTAGAAGCTCTAGAATGAGACTTTTGAAAATCAACCCTAATCTTCCTAGGTGGAGTAACATCTACAGATTTAACAGGTTCACTCACCAAAAGTTTGACAATCTAACTCTTAGGAGGTTCAGAAGAGGGAAAAAAATTTGTGGAATGAGATTCAAGCATAGAGATGCTTTCTACAAAACCTAAGCCTGTTTTGTCAGAAGGGGACTTTTGAACACTCAACATGTGATCAAGTTTGGAGCTTGCAGACCTATTAGATTGTTCTCTAGCAACAGATAATTCAAATTCCAAGTTTTTAACTTTATCAAGTAAAAACATGTTCTCAGTTTTTACATTATTCAAAAGCTCATTAGCATCAAACAATTTCACAAGCAAATTCTTTTTATCAAGTTCAAGAGATGCAATTTTCTTCAAGCCTAAATCCACATTCATAGCATCCTTTACAGCAACTTTACAAAGTTTATTAAAGGCTTCCTGTAGATCTGCATCTTCAGAGAGTTCCCCATCAGAAGGTTTCTCTTCAACAGACACGCTTTCATTAACTACAGTAGTAGCAGTGAAAGCAATGAAGTTTCCATCCTCATCACTCACGGATTCAATGTCAGAAATTTCATCATCACTAAGAGTCACAGCCATAGCTTTACCCTTAGACTTCAAGTAAGTAGGACATTCAGATTTCATATGACATACCTTTGACATCCATAACATTGTTGTCCCAAAGAATCATTAGAAGGTTAACCTACTTTCTCTTTAGGTTTTTCAGTGTTATTAACCTTAGTGGGATCATTCCTCCTAAAATTTCTAGGTTCAGCAGTGTTTTTGCCTCTTGCCCTTCTGTTATTGTTCCTAAGAAAGTTTCTAAAGTTCTTGGCAAGATAGGCAATCTCTGTAGCAGAGAGTTCATCATCAAATCCACCATCCTCAACATCATCAACTGACTTAAGAGCCATTGATTTGGATTTGTTAGTCTTGGGTAGGTCCAACTCATAGGATTGAAGAGATCCTATAAGTTCATCAACAGGGATGGAGTCCACATCCTTGCTTTCAGTGATGGCAGTCACTTTGGGTCTAAAATCCTCAGTCAAAGATCTAAGAATCTTCTTAACAATTTTAGGTTGATCATAGATTTCACCCAAATTATATGCAGAATTAACAATATCATTTAGTTTAGCATAGAACTCATCAAAAGATTCATCATCATTCATTCTAATGCTTTCAAATCTAGTAGTCAATTGCTGCAACTTATTAATCTTAACTACCTTTGTGCCTTCATGCACAGTCTGGAGGATATTCCAAGCAGTATGAGCAACCTCAACATTTGAGATTCTCTTAAATTCCTCCATTGAGACAGCATTGAAAAAAGCATTCATAGTTTTGCTATTGAAAGCAGCTGCCTCCTTTTGAGAAGTTTGCCACTCACTCACAGGAGTAGTGGGCTTCTCTCATCCATATTCAACAAAGTTCCAAACCCTCTCATCAATGGATTTCAGGAATGCTTTCATCCTTACTTTCCAATAAGCATAGTTGTTTCCATCAAAATGAGGTGAAACAACAAGAGAGTGTCCGTGTTCCATGACAACAGGGGTCAAGGATCAGCTCAAAGATCAAAGGATCAAAAACAAAAGCTACCCACTCTAATACCAATTGTAAGGTTTTTTAGACCCTTTAAACCCAAACAAATTAACCTAGTTATTTAGCCAAGTAATTAACTTAGGTAAATTATTTAGATCTAGGTTAACACAAATATATCAAATCATGTAAAAGTGCAGAATAATAAAGAACACATGATATGATGACCCAGGAAAATCAAACCGGTAAAAAACCTGGGGAGGATTTAACCTAACTATCTTCAAGGTAAAACGAATTCACTATGAAAGAATCGAAGTTTACACAATAGAGACTTAGACCACTAACATCCTATTGCTACCTGCCTGTAGGAAACTTACTACCACGACCACGTGACAGCTCCGAGACCACGGACTCCTTCTTTCTTTGAATTCTCAGTAAAGCACAAGTACACCTGCTTGTATATCTTGAAGTTCTTTGATTCTGCAACCGTATGATTTACCAATCTCTTGACATGAATCTTGAGTTTGCAAACCCTAAATGTATATGAAAGTAAACACCTCTAGATCTAACAATTAGATTCACAAACACAACATTCAAAACTGTAAATACGTGGCTAGGGTTTTCCCTTATATACTTAGGGCAAAACATAAAACCCTATACATTAAATGGGCTAGGGCTGAGTTGGAAAAATTCTGCAGAAAAACGTTCTGCACGACTTTCGATCGGTCGAGTCTAATTCTCGATTAATCGAGTCAGGCAGAAGTGCACAGTAAATTCTGCAGTTAACTCGATTCCAACTTTACATAAAAAGCCATACTTTGAGCAAGTCTAACACAAAACTAAAGATTGTTTTGATCATGATTTGCCAACATTATAAATTGAAGTTCTAATACATTAGTTCCTAACTCTTTAGAACCTAACAGTTGTTAATATCGACCTGTTGTTAAATTTGAGACTTGTTTAAGAAAGACATACAAAAAGTCCCACATAAAAAGAGTGCTATATATCTTTTGCTATAGTTACAACAATGGGAAGGAGAATTTCAATTTGGGTTCTCCTTATAAAGAAGAGCAAATAATACCACTGAGATACAAGATACTCTTAGTCACTTGATTAAGAATTTTAAGTATTAAATGGTAGCTTTTTTGGTAATTAAAAAAAAGGTAAAAATTGGTCAAAACTAGTCATGATTTGGTTCAGCTATTTGATTTTTAAAACAATAATGATGCTTCATATATAAAACACAAAAAATAAAATAAAATAAAATAAAATAAAAAGGAACATTAAACTTGATTGGCCTTATCATTGAATTCGATCCCTTATTAAAACAGCATATATGACTTTAGATCATTTCATTTTCTTTTTCTTTTTAACTAAAATGCAAATTACAACCTGTTAAATTTGGGTGAATTTAATATTAGTTTTTGATATTAATTTTTTTTTTAATTTTAATTCTAAACGTTTGTGTTGGCTAATTATTGTAACAAAACAAGTGTTAACGTGGGTTGTATTTAAATAATTTGCTTTTGTATTGAGTAAAGAAGAAACATCGAAAAAATCAAGCTTTGACTATTATGATTATACAATAGGATTGGAATTTGGAAGCGATAATGATACAGATTACAAATTCTGCAGTGTATACGATTTCATGTAGACCATAAAAATTTTTCTTCCACCACGTGAACATGGTGAGCAGACAATATTCCTTGTTATTACCACTTGGATATTACATAGCTGAAGAAAATACAAGCATGATCAGAAAGGAAAGGAAAAAGTGATCAGCAAACCAACACAACCGCCTTGCCTCCTCATATAAATTTTATAGGAAACATTACGGAAGGTCTAGTCATATAGAAGAAGCTGTAAATTAAGCTTGCAAGCACAAAGCACACATATTATTAGCTAGTACATGATATCTGACAAGTTATTGATAAGTACGTAGTTAAGGATTTCTACGCCTTAACGCTGAATCCAGCTCGCACAGCATATTTGACGAGTTCATCCATCTCCCTTTCGTTGACAAATCCGTCTCTATTGGCATCAGCATGGTGAAGGCCGCGGTTGGCACGAATGCCAGGGATAATTGAGCCGAGGTAGTTAAAGGCTTTCTTGAGCTCTTCCCTGCTGAGCAGATTGTCATTGTTGGTGTCGTATTTCTTGAAAATTTGCCTTAGCTGATCCTCCGTTGGGGGCAGAATCTTCTGATCAACTACTATTGCACGGCCCATGTTATGGAGAGACTTGGAGGATGGAGAGCCTTAGACAAGTTTTTTAAGAACCTTAATTCCTGTGTGGTTTGAGTTTGGGGTATTGAAGCCTTGGGGTATATATATTGAACCTCGTGATCTATTTCTCTACAAGAGATCCATTCCAAGTTTCTTGATTGGGAAATGTCACTGTCGAATATATTTGACTGTAAAGAACTATATCAAGTTTTGATAATGTTGTTTCTTTCCGTGCAAATTCATTCAAATGAAAAGAAAACATTAATTTCACAATCAAACACAAAAGAATCAAATTGCCGAAAGCATCTGCAAAGTGGTCCAATTATTTAGCATATATATATATATATATGGTATAAAAGCAACTTGATAAGAAAGACGAAGCCTTTAAGAAGGGAATAAGAATAAGGCCTTTTTCTTAACCTTCATTAAAAACTTGTCGACAACAAAAGAATACTTGAATCTATGGTTCCAAATAAGTTGGCAGAGAATTCTCACGTGATTTATGGAAAATTGTTGGAGTAGTTCACGTGTAAGTCAAAAGTCGATGGCTTTTAACTGTACCTTTTGTGCTAAACTGTTTTTGGATTAAGATGCTCATCAGATAACATTCATGGCCGGTCCAAGAAATTGTGGGAATGAAATTTGGAAGCCAAGTGGGTTAATTTGAGTTCTGTTGGACTCAAATGTCACCTCAAAAGCATCAATGTCACCTCAAAAGCATCAATGTCGTCCCAAGTATGATATCATCAGACTTGTCACCCAGCACTAACTAGTGTGGTTCCCCCTAGGGCCCCTACAACTTCAGACTTCCTCAGAATAGAATCCTCAGCCGAAAGTGGAAAGCGAAAACTATCCTCTCTCACATAATAGAATCACCAGTCCAAAGAAAAAACTATTCCCCAATGTTTGTCATGAATAAGTGCAGTAGTTCTCATCATCATCATCATCATCTTTATTATGTTTTGGGCAAAGAAATCCCTTACAAAAGAGGGAAAATTGTACCGAGTAAAAATGTATTAGCTTTATAGCAATATTATTGAATTATAAAACTCCTCCGATAATGTTTTTTTTTTTTTTTTTAGTTTAAACTTTACATTTCGATCTAACTGCATTTAGATTAAGATGCTCATTGGATAACGTTTAAGGTCTCGCACATGTGTTGTCCCCTTAGTATCATAACTCGCACATGGTGCTCTTTTCTTAGGATAGAATCCTTAGTTAAAAGCAAAATGCGAATACTATCATTTCTAGATTAATTAGGAACATAATTCGAAAGTAAAAAACCATTACCTGATACTTGGTATATCTGGTATAAAAATATTTTGCCTCACTTGGTGTTATTTTATACTCTACCAACTATAATATGTTGTGCATCTATAAATTTTTATTATAAAATTTAGTTAATAAAAAAAGGGTGTATAACAAATTATGATTGGTGAAATATAAATGAAAATGATACAATATTTTTAGTCATATAATTATATAAATGTGATGATACAATATTTTTAGTCATATAGTTATATAAATGTGATGATATGTTGTTTGTAGTCCCAATGGAAAAGTAGATAGAAATCCTCCTTCCAACAATTAAATATTCACCATTTTGATGCTTTCCATGTCGGCAAGTAAGTGTTTTGGTACATCTTTAAGATATTTTATTCTTGTCGTATCATATATACATGGTCATTATGTGGAAAGAATAACAATATTATCAATTTTCTTATTGATTTAATAAATATCTTAGATGTAATTAATGGATGATGCTCCAGGGTTTTTTATTTTACGGATGATGCTCCAGATTTAAAATCCTAAACTAAACAAAGAATCGAGAAAAGAGTTGGTTCCTAAATTTGTGATTGAATGGGGTTCAATTAGGTTTGAAGTTGTGGAGTTAGCACCATATTATTACAATCTCCAAAAAAAAAAAAAAAAAAGTTACTAAACTTATTTACTAGCTAGCAAAAATATTTTGGGAAATACTTCTTCATATTGAATTTAAGAGAGAGATCACTACAAAAAACGGGGTCTATAGCCGCGTTTTAAAAATGCGGCTATAGACCCCAAAAACGCGGCTATAGGATATAGCCGCGTTTACAACCCAGTCCTATGCTATGCAGCAATAGCCCTCGGGGGGTCTATAGCTGCGTTTTTTAAAACGTGGCTATATGTCGGACCTAAAGCTACGTTTCTTAACCGCGGCTATAGGTTTTTTTTTTTTTTTTTTAAATTTCTGGGTTTTTTTTTTCCCCAGAAAAATTTAAAATTCAAACCAAAAACAAATTTAAAATTAAATACAAATTCAAAAAATTCAAAATCAAACACAAACCCAAAAAATTCAAAATCAACCACAAACCCAAAAAATTCAAAATCAAACACAACATACTCACAATACAAACACAACATGCATCAAAATATAAGAACACAAACCCATGAATCTTCTCTCATTCAACAAAACTAACCCAAATCTAACAGTAAATCCAATAGCACAAATTCTAGCACAGATCCAAAAAATTCAAAATCATAACTCAAATACTAGATCTATACAAAATCAGTATGTTAGAGAAAAAATAAAAAGAAAGAAGAAGTAGCTTCAAAGAAAAAAAGAAAAAAAAAAGTTGTGCTGGAGTGAAGAAGGAAGAAAGAAAAAGGGGGAAAAAAAAAGGAAAGAAGAACGTACCTGGTGTGCTCCAAATGATTAGCTGCTCCATAGAAACAAAGAAAAAAAAGAAGAAGAAGAAGAAGAGCTACGTTGGTGTGAAGAAGGAAGAAAGAAAAAGAAAAAAAAAAAAAAAAAGTTCACTGAAGCACGCCGGAATGAGTGAAGAAGGAAGAAAGAAAAAAAAAAAAAAAAAGAGAAAAGAGAGAAAGGAGAGAAAAGATGAAAGTGAGAGGTAGGTGGGAAAGTGGATTCGCGTTATAAAATTATTCTGGGAGGGTCTATAGCCGTGTTTTTAAAAAAAACGCGGCTATAGACCTGCTGAAAATTATTCAGCTAGACCTATAGTCGCGTTTTCAAAAATGCGGCTATAGGTCCTCCCTCTTTTGGCTGAAAATTTTTAACAAAGACCTAAAAATGCGGCTATAGGTCCAGTTGAATATTTTCAGCAGGCCTATAGCTGCGTTTTTGAAAACGCGGCTATAGGTCCAGCTGAATAATTTTCAGCAGGTCTATAGCCGCATTTTTTTTTAAAACGCGGCTATAGGTCCCAGTTAAAAAATATTCCGCAGGTTTATAGCTGCCTTTTTTTAAAAACGTGGCTATAGGTCCGTTCTAAGAAATTATTTGATAGGCCCTATAGCCGCATTTTCAAAAAAACGTAGCTGAAGATACTTAAAAACGCAGCTATAGACATTACCTATAGCTGTGTTTTGAAAACGCGGCCAAAGGTGGGCCTATAGTCGTGTTTTTTAAAAACGCGGCTATAGGTCCACCTTTGGCCGCGTTTTTTGAAAATGCGGCTAAAAAAACGTGGCTATAGCCTGCGTTTTTTGTAGTGGATTTTCAAACACTTTATTGTCAAGTATTATATGTGTAAGGTTGAATTTATTCAATCATGTGTTCACTTTATTCCATGTCAAATTTGCTTATAATTTAGCAATTAGATACCCTGTATTTAGGTAGGAATTATGTAAGGGTAGTACGTGAGAGAGTGTGAAGAAAACTCAAGATGTGTGCACTCAAAGGAGTCTCGCGACTAGATCTCGCAACTGGCAAGTTGCTAAAGTGACACACGTGTGAAGCATGCAGGAAGTTGAAGGGTCATGACAGCTGAAACACTATAGAACAAAAAGTATAGTCTGGCCTGGAAGTTATCTCACAACTCAAACTTGCGATTCGTTCTAGTCACGAGGCCAAGTCGCTAGAATGCCCTATTTGGATGAAAACTGACTTTTCACATTCCCCACGTATCCTACTATAAATACCCTTATACCCAAGAAATATAGAGAACTTCCAGAGAAAACTTTGAGAGAGAAACCCTAAAGAAAATCAAGATTGACTCATCCACAATCTTTGCCTTTTGATTCTCCAAATTCCTCTACTCTCACCCTCTCCATTGATAGATCCTTGAGAAGTACATTAGCCAAATCTTTATCTCACCATACTCATATCAGTGAGAAGGTATTTTAGTGCTTGGGAAGTAGTTCAGAGAGGACCAACTTGTTTGGTTAATGCAATGGGCTTATTGTAGAATCAGGAAAGCTAAAGAAAACAAGGGTCGGTGTAACCCTATTGGAGCAAGAAGCTTAGAAAGCTTAGATGCATTGGGTAGATTAGGCTTGGAGGGTATATTGCTATTCATGTATCCCAACTTTATTCTTTAGTAGATCATTTGACCGTGTAAGTTCGTTTAGACCCCTGTAAACTAGATTGTTTAACCTAATTAATTAACCAAGTGAATACTTAGGTTTATTATTCAGATCTAGGTTAAAACAATAACAATCATATCAAGTAAAGCAGCGGAAAAATAAAGAACACAACGATATGATGACCCAGGAAAACCAAACCGGTAAAAAACCTGGGGAGGATTTAACCTAGCTATCCTCAAGGTCAAATAGCAAATCCACTAGAAAGAATTGAAGTTTACACAATAGCGACTTAGACCACTAACATCCTATTGCTACCCAAGTGTAGGAAACTTACTACCATGACCCCATGATAGCTCCGAGATCCACGGACTCCTTCTTTCTTTAATCTTTGCAAAACACAAACACCACCGTTTGTGACTTTGAGACTCCACTCAAAGGTTTAGCAACACAAACTCATCTGTTTGTGACTCCAAGACCACCCTTGAAGGTTTTGATCATCAGCTCCTTTGATGACTAGAGAAGGCAGCAACTTCAGCAATACCGGATCTTGAGATTTACCAAGGAACAACACCGGTAGAAGTAATAAGAGAGGTTTTAGGAACAAAACCCTAAAAAATAAAGAGGCATACTCTTCTCTCTCTAAAAAGCCTTGTAAAAAACGTGCTTAGGGTTTCCTTTATATAGTGGGAGAAGTAGATCTAAAACCCTAATCCTTAATGGGCTAGAACTGCTGTTTGGGCCAACTTAAAATTCTGCAGATACGATTCTCGATCGATCGAGCCTGTTTTTCGATCGATCGAACCAGGCAGATTCTGAAATCTTCTTTCTGCAGCTTACATGTTCTTGTGTGCTCACGATTTGCCAATTGTTCTAAGCTTTTAGAACCTAACAATCTCCCCCTTTGGCAATTCGTGACAAAACTTTCATACAAAATGAAATGTTAAAATACAAGAACAACCCAATACAATAAAATGCCCAATTACATCACAAATCCCAATCTAAGACTCTTAACCTAGAAGTTGCCAAGAAGAGGTAGAAGGTCTTGATCAGAATGCACCTGTCTTTCCTGAAACACTCAACAAACACATCAACGCATGTGTGGAAAGAAAGACATATAAACAATAACATGAAACAGAATATAAAAACACAAATAAATTCTAACTCTCCCCCTAAGTTAGATACAACAAAAAGTTTTTATATTCTCCCCCTTTTAAAAACAAATTTAACTTCCCCTAAACAACATAAACAGGATTCCCACAAATTCTAACTCTCCCCCTAAGTTAGATACAACAAAAAGTTTTTATATTCTCCCCCTTTTAAAAACAAATTTAACTCCCCCTAAACAACATAAACAGGATTCCCACATTTCATTTATTTCTCCCCCTTTTTGTCACGTATTGACAAATACAACTCAAACAAAGAGTAAACATGAGAGAAAAGAGAACCAAGGGAACATAAAATAGTTTAGCTCTATGGAAAATAGAGAGAACTCCCCCTATGAACAGCAACAACTCCCCCTTTGAACAACAAAGAAAAAAACTTTTCTCCCCCTATAAAAATAGGAAAAACAAAAAAAGTTTTGGAAAAAGTTTTGGGGAAAATTTAGGAGGTGGGGAAAAATAAAAAACACACAAACCTAAAAAAAATTAAGTTGAGGATACACATGAAGAAAAATATTCTCTCTTTCAACAAATGCAAACTGGACACTATGTGACCCATAAATAGTTGCATGAGTAGAGAAAATATTTGTACATTGATTATCCATCACATCTCTTAAGAAAAAATATTTTATGTAGTTCACACATAAAAATAGTATATACTAGAAAAGTACATAACTCAAAAATTAATCAATCAATTTATAAATCAAGTTGAGTACCAAATTTAACAAAGTGTATGCATGTTATGTGTGAAAACAATGAGAGATATGACTGCAAAACTGCAAGATGGATACAGAAAAACAATGCAACTCATGTGAATCCTAACCATAAATGATGCAAGAAAAAAAATTTGGTCAAAAACTCTAAAAATTGAAAATTTTTCAGTTTCGATCGATCGGGAATCGATCGAATACCAATCGAGTCAGACAGAATCAAACCAAAAATTTTAATCGCAATTTCGATCGGTCGAGAGACAGATTCGATCGATCGAAAATTTGGAAAAATTAAAATTTTGAAAAACAGTGCAATTTTATGCAGAATCTCCTCAAAGCACAATATTTCATGAATGAAATGCATGAGTATGAGACTAAAAGTTTTTCAAAAACACATGAATACAGCCCAGATCTTCCAAAATTAAAATTTTTAATCAATTTGTCCTTAAAACTCAAATTTTGCATCAAAATCAAGGAACATATAATCTTGGATGGCCACAACAAGATCACACACAATATAATGTACAAAGTTTAGCAAAGAGTAACTTGTGTAGTGTGTGCAACTAGCAAAAGCTTGAGATACATGTGAGGTGATATGTGAATAGTAATCAATCACAAAGTCTACAAAATTCATCACATAAATTTGAAAGAGACTATCACCTAAAGAGTTACATCATATAACTCTCACATCTCCTAGAATAAAAGCTTGCAATCATGTAAGTTTCTTGATTTGCCTCATAATATACACACCAATTTTAATTGATTGATTTAATTAAAGTCCAATAATGTACACACCAATTTTAGCATTTTAACCGAGGCTACACCTTATTTTCTTTTTGTGCATGTGCTACACTTTCTCGAGCACAAAATCTTATGATATGCACTAAGGTGTTCATGATTGGCTAGTAAACAGTGGTGAGATGGTTATTTATGCCTTTCTCATTAAGTTCAAGTCCGACAGACAAAGGCATGTGACTTCAAGATCAAGACAAAGTGATCAAAAACTATAAACATCTTCCCACACAACATGCACAACAAGACTTCAGCTAGTAAAGTGCAATAAATAAGCTCATCTAAGATAAACAAAGTACATAAACATGTTATGTAAAGATAATATGACCAACCTTGATTATAAATCCAAGATATATAATACAAAACATATAAAAATCTTTTTGGTTAAAAAAATTTTATGACCAAAAACAAAAAGCACACGTTATGCTAAATGAACAATGCAAATGCAATGCATGACAGTGCTTAACCAAGCTATAGAGGGTACACAAACAAGAAATATCAATTTCTTAATTAACCCTTGAGTAAATGTACAAACTAGTACATACTCAAACAAAATTAAAAAAATAGCTTAGCACTTATAAAACACATACTTTTTATGTTTCTCCACAATATCAAGCATGTTCTAAATCAAGAGAGATATATCATAATTCATGTAATCCTCAAAACAAATAAAACAAGACACAAAATAAAATATTTTTGTCTTTTTGAAATTTTTCAATGTTTTTGGATTTTTTTTTAAATAAAAAACAACCTAAAAAACAAAACAACCAAAAACAAAAACAAAACATGTCCACAAATAATTGAAAAAATTAAAACAGGGACAAGTCAGCAACACTCACCTTAGAGAATCTTTTCTCACCCATATAGCACGAGTCTTCGGCTTTGTAGGTGAAAATCCATGTGAAGCAGAGTGTATTTGAGGAATTACACCAATCTTCTGAGAAAGACTAAAATCCTGCAATTTCCTTTCACAAGCCAACAAGCTCAAATTTTTCAAAAGCATATGAAACAATTTATTTGAACTCATGGCAGGAAAAATATCATCACATGTCCTAAACTGAAACACAGAATGCTTAAATTTCAATTTATGACAATTAGGACGAATGTGACCAGAGACACCACAAAAGTGACAAACAGGAACAAATTTAGGAACATCAGTATTCCTAACAGCAAATCTAGTCTCAGATTTTGGTTTTTGCCTCAACAAAGAACAATTTGGTCTAATATGACCAACAACACCACAAAGGTGACAAGTAGGCACAAAAACCGATTTCTTATGCTCTCTAACAGTAGGTTTAGACTTAGGTGTAGAAACTTCAGCGTCTACATCATAACTTTTACCTTTGTCTAACCTAGCAAAATAAGCCTTTTCTTTATTATTCCTCTTGAAAGGAGGGATATAAACTTTTTCAGCTTTAGGCTTAAGAGAAACAGAAACACTTCTGTCATCAACAACAGGCTTGGCACTAGTCAAATTTTCAATTTTAGCTTTAGATTCAACTAACTCTTGTTCCAAGCTTTTCATCTTCTCATCTTTAGAGGAAATTTGATTTCTCAAAAATTCATTCTTTTTATTAGATTCATCTAATCTAACAATCAATTCCTCTTTTTCAAGATTAGCCAATTTTAACTCTTCTTTAAATTTCTTAGCAATTTTCAAAGACTTTGATAATTCTTTACGAAGAGTTTCAAAGGCATCAATAAAATCAACAGAAACAACAGTGTCCTTTTTATTCAAATCATCACAAACATGAGCAGAAAGACACTTCAAATTATCCATGATAACAGGGATCAAGGATCAACTCTTAGATCAAAAGATCTACAACAGAAGAGCTACTCGCTCTGATACCACTTGTAAGTTCGTTTAGACCCCTGTAAACTAGATTGTTTAACCTAATTAATTAACCAAGTGAATACTTAGGTTTATTATTCAGATCTAGGTTAAAACAATAACAATCATATCAAGTAAAGCAGCGGAAAAATAAAGAACACAACGATATGATGACCCAGGAAAACCAAACCGGTAAAAAACCTGGGGAGGATTTAACCTAGCTATCCTCAAGGTCAAATAGCAAATCCACTAGAAAGAATTGAAGTTTACACAATAGCGACTTAGACCACTAACATCCTATTGCTACCCAAGTGTAGGAAACTTGCTACCATGACCCCATGATAGCTCCGAGATCCACGGACTCCTTCTTTCTTTAATCTTTGCAAAACACAAACACCACCGTTTGTGACTTTGAGACTCCACTCAAAGGTTTAGTAACACAAACTCACCTGTTTGTGACTCCAAGACCACCCTTGAAGGTTTTGATCATCAGCTCCTTTGATGACTAGAGAAGGCAGCAACTTCAGCAATACCGGATCTTGAGATTTACTAAGGAACAACACCGGTAGAAGTAATAAGAGAGGTTTTAGGAACAAAACCCTAAAAAATAAAGAGGCATACTCTTGTCTCTCTAAAAAGCCTTGTAAAAAACGTGCTTAGGGTTTCCTTTATATAGTGGGAGAAGTAGATCTGAAACCCTAATCCTTAATGGGCTAGAACTGCTGTTTGGGCCAACTTAAAATTCTGCAGATACGATTCTCGATCGATCGAGCCTGTTTTTCGATCGATCGAACCAGGCAGATTCTGAAATCTTCTTTCTGCAGCTTACATGTTCTTGTGTGCTCACGATTTGCCAATTGTTCTAAGCTTTTAGAACCTAACAGACCGCTTGGAGAGTGGCGTAGAGGTTAGCATCACTGTGTTATCTTTGTGTTTGCATCTCTCTAGCTCTCACTTTTACCATTTAATTGTTATTGTGTTGTGATTATTTGTGGTATAGAGTTATTTATTTGTTTGGAATTTTTCTTGTACCTATTATTTTGCACATATATTGTTTGAGTATAAACTTGTGTTGGAAATTTTGATATTGGGGGTCTAAACATTTATTGATGTTTTATATGCTATTTAAACTTTCAATATGAATTTTCGATTTGAAAGTTTTGCGCCCTTGAAGAATGAAAGACAAATGGGAAGAAATAATAATTATAAGTAAAAACGTTAAATTTGAGATTTGTTGTTTTGTGATAAAGACGTACTATACAGAAAGTTCCACATTAAAAAAAATAATAATAATAAAATACTATGCCATGTTGCTTTTGCTATGATTATTACACTTATCAAGAATTTTTATTTTGATTATCTAATAGTTATAATAATATGAGATGGGAGACTTGAATTTTTGTTCTCATTGTAAAGAAGGGCAGATAATACCATTGAGATAAAAGGTGCTCTATCTCTTGACCGCTCGTTGAAGAATTTTAAGTATTAAATGATAGCTTTTTATGTGAGACTAAAACTCTCTAGTTCAATGTACTTACTCGTTTTACTAATCGATGTAATAAGTTTTTTTTTTTTTAATAAGTAAAAATATTTCTGATAATTAAAAAAGGTGAAAATTGGACAAAATTAGAGGTGATAATGTTTAACATAGCCCATAAACATGATGCAGGTTTTTACAGGTTAGTATTTAGTATAAAAGGATTCATATCAAAGTGAGTCAACACACATTAACACCTGAAATGATCCACTTTATATAAATCAATGTCAATTTTATTTAACATAAATTTAAATTATAAATATAATTGAGTAATTAGAAGAATTTCAGTTGTTATATTGATAAATTCTACATTGAAACTTTAAAGTCTCTAACACTTTTACCCAAAAAAAAAAAAAAATACATTCATTTTCGCTTTATTTTTCTTATATTATGCATTAAACAGGTCAAAAAGGGTTGTGTTATGTCAAGTTATCAACTCATTTAATAAAGGGGTTGTATTACGTTGGGTTAGGGTTAAGCTAAATATTCAAATACCCTTATCTTTCAACACGACTCATAATTTGTATGAATGGCCACCTTCAAAACCAAAAACTTTGTTCAGTTTGATTTTTTTTTTTTTTTTTTTTTTTTTTAACTATGATGATGCTGCAAAAAAATTTAGAAAAGAAGAAGAAAAAAGAAAAACAAAGGAGCGGTAATGGTACTGATTTCAAGTAATAGACCGTATAAATTCTGCTTCCACATGCAAACATAGTGAGCAGACAATATTCTTTGCTATTACCATGACAAGAAAATACAAGCACGACCAGAAAGGAAAGAAAAAGAAAAGTAAACATGAAACCAACACAACCGCATTGCCTCCTTATATAAATTTGTATAGTAAACATCGCGGAAGGTCTAGCTTTTTCTTGCTTCTACATCATAGAAGAAGCTGAAGCTTGCAAGTACAAAGCACACATATTATTAGTACATCATATCTGAAAAGTTATTGTTAAGTACCTAATTAAGGATTTCTACGCCTTAACTTTAAATCCAAGTCCTACAGCATATTTCACGAGTTCGTTCATCTCCCCTTCATCAACTACTCCGTCTTTATTGGCATCAGCGTGGTGGAGGCCGCGGTTGGCACGAATGCCAGGGATAATTGAGCCCAGGTAATGAAAGGCTTTCTTCAGCTCTTCCTTGCTGAGCTGATTGTCATTATTGACGTCGTATTTCTTGAAAATTTTCTTTATCTGATCTTCCGTTAGCTTCATAGGCTTGGGGGTCTTCGTATCTGTCTGATCTTTCACAATACGACCCATGTTGTCTGACAGGACTTTGGACGATGGAGAGTGGGGTGGCAAGACGAGGCCTTAGGCAAGTTTTTGAAAAACCTTCTTGTGTAGTTTGATTATGAGTATTGAAGCCATGAGTATATATAATGTTATAAATTAACTTTTGGAACAATTAAATTATCATGGTATCAAGTGGTACGGTGCTGAATTTGATGAGTTCGAATCCTATTTTCAGTTCACTTTCTTCTAAAAAATATTAAATTATCATGTGTTAGAAGAATTTGGACCCACGTGTAAAGGAAGTGTTAAATAATATGTTAAATTATCAATTGTTCCCAAAATTTAAATTATTAAAAAAATTAAATTTGAACATGTAATCACAGTTTTAATATAAAAGATCTCGTATTTGTTCACGCTTACAAGAGATATGTTCTAGATTTTCTTAATGGAGACGTGTCTCCAATGTCGTGTCTGTGATGGCTCGGGCTAGAAGCTGGCTCGAATATATTTGACTAAAACATATTCATATTTCATTCTCCTAACAATATTTCATGCAATTGTTGCTAACTTATTATTTCATTCCAAGCAAATTCACATAAATAAAAAAAAAAGTCACAATCAAACACAAAAGGATCAATTTGTTGAAAATATATCCCAGGGTATCATATTGTAGCATCTTCAAAGTGGTCAAATTTTGTGGTCAATTGATATTTCTTGGCGTTTCCAACAAAAAAGTCCAGAGTTCAAATTCTCTCTTTCATTGTTATAATTATTGACTTTAAAAAATAAATAAATAAACAAGAACTACTCCTTTTTCTTAAGCTATCTACTTATTGTATTTTTTTCAATACATTTCCCTCTAAAAGTAGAGGAAGATTTATTTTTATCGAAGGGCTTTCTCTTAACTTTTTGGTCCCTATTTTCTAGATAGAGAATAAATTTTATAATATGGATAGTTGGGAATCTACGAAAAAAATTAATTTCAAGACAGATAAAAAATTTAATAAGTAGTGATTCTTCTTCTAGGGCCCAACTTGAAAGCATTCAAAGCAAGTGATTCTCTATCAATTTTTGGTAAATCTCTTTTCACCTTATCTTTTTGTAGTTGGGAATCTAGGAAAAAAATTTAAGTTCAACACTAGATAAATGTCACTATGTTACAAGGCTTTTGTCTTCTTTGCTCCCTATATTTGATTTGCAACTAGTAGATAGCTCTTTCTCTTAATACTCTTAGCATTGCCTGCCGTCTTATCTCTCATCTACATTACTCCCATAAGTCTCGAGACAACTTCATTTAAAGATGATAAAATATGCCTTTGCTCCTGTAGATTGAGTAGGTTTTTCCAAGTTTTGGAGAGAGAGGATAGGGCAAGGACATGGCACCCATGATTCAAACTTATATCTTCCAATGTTTTTTTTTTTTTTTTTTTGGTTTAAAGTGTTTTGGAAGTTAATTTATATATATTAACATGCACGCTCATGCACATTCATTTGAGGCAGGGTGAGACAAGTAAAATCCATACTCATCCTTTTTTCTCCTTAATTGGAGCTGGGAATTAAACCCACGTGGGACAAGGAGGTACATGGTCTGAAAATTTTGCCGTCCCTAGGCTAGTAATTACTGAAACATTGGTGTCTATGCACCCCCAACAAAGGTTTTATCAAGAGCTTCAATTATCTTAATTTTTATCTTCCTTTTATGGTCTTTGAATTTCTCCTAGTTGGCTAAATTTGGATTGAGAACTAAACTAGCAGAAATGATTCAATATTGTCGTTAGAAAAAAAAAATCTGAAATTTTAATAAGATTTACCATTATGTGAGATGATAAAATTGTGCTGTGGGGGGGTGGGGGGGAGGGGACTGAAACAAAAACATTAGGAAATACATTAGATTCATAGATCAAAAGTACACACATACAAGCACTGCATCCTCTGTTGCAGGTTTTACAGACGGATCAGGCCGCAATTAGATTCTACATCATAGAAGAGAAGCTGAAACTTGCGAAGGATAATTACTTACGTAGCATACATGGTGTAACATGATGTATCAGACACTATGATACAAGCACGTACGTACACATTATTTTCCAAGGACATATCCATGTTTGGCAGCGTATTTTACAACCTCATCGAGCTCCTCCAGGCTGATGAATTTGTCGCCGTTGGCATCAGCATGGTTCAGCGCACGGCGGGCTCTCCAGTTGGGCATGCGTGAGCCGAGGGATTTGAAGGCATTCTCCAACTCTGCCTTGCTGAGAAGGCCGTCACCATTACTATCGTATTTTTGGAATGTATCCCGTAATTGCTTTTCATTAGTTGGGGGCAAAGGCCTGTAGTTGGTCACTGCATTAAAAGGTATACGTCCCATGTTGTCAAAAAGGGAATTTGGGAAATAGGTAGCTGTAGTTGTGAGACAATTAACAAGTTTAGAGGGCTGCTTTTGCGGTATGTTTTGGGAGTATTCAAGCATGGGGATTATATAGAGACCTTGGTCTATGGTTAAATTAACACCATGTTAGGGTGAGATTATAATATTACAAATTATCTTCAAAAGGAAGAGTCTTGTACGTTAAGGGTACGTCGGATCCTGATCAGTACCTGTAACACTTTCTACTGTTTCACTGTGTATGAATGGAGAGCCTAGAGGTATACATATATGGTTCCATTTAAATCTATCATCAATTTTGTTGGAAACAGCACAACAAAATATATACAATATATTCTAAAGTAGAATAATTATGATATATTCTAAGAAGTACAAACACATTATTTAGAGTGTCGTACTAGTGTCATTCTGATATCATATCTGTGGTCATACTTATGTTATACCAGTATTGTATATTGACCGTTTTATATTATAATTTTCATAAATTATTCGTATCACTGTATCATATCCGTGTTTGTGTCCATACTTCCTAAGATATATTAGCTAGGATCATAAAAAATTTCCTTGAAATATCTTTTTGAAGCTGTTGTAATTTTGTGGTGAGTGGTTGTTGTTGTTGTTGTTGTTGTTGTTTTTTTTTTTTTTTTTTTTTTTTTTTTTTTTCACAGAAAAGAAAAAGGGAAAACATGAACACTACCATGTACATCTCAATGTCTTTGCTAGAGTCCTTAAACATACAACTCAAACAGCAAGAGTTCAACATATACAACAACAGCAACTCAACCACTAAAACATTATAAGGAATCCCATTGCACCAGATTAGCTTTGAATTGCACGCCAGGAGATAACCCAGATAATGCACAACACTTTGTTGAGGATAGAATTATTTAGTGTGCCTTTTGCTTTTCCGTTCTTGCTTTAACATCCTTTCTTTTATTCTTTACTATCTGATCTGGTTTCCTCAGCATAAACTCTCCACGTAGAGTTACTGTCGGGAAGCATTAAATATGATCAAGCATTACACATGATATGACAAAAAAAAATCATGTCGTGTCGGTTATGTCAAATACTAAACTAATTTTTTAGTAATTTTAGAGTATGAAAAATAATGTTCTATTCTCTTACATTTATGGTAAGATTTACTCATCAAATTCATGATAGTGTTAACTATGAATATGAGAGGAGTGAATATTATTTATCTATGTTCCGAAAGTACCTAAAAATTTGTCCAAATAAAAACTTGTTTTTGTCTTTATTTGGTGTGTGGAATCTATAGTAAAGTACTGTTTACCTATTCATCTTTATATATTTCTTTGACTTGGTTCAAACTTCTAACCACCACAGTCCAGTCTACCATGGCAAGTGGGGTTGGTCACAAAGCACCTTTGCTTGCTGAATTATCATAATACTGGTGGCTGCAAGAATTACTTCGTAGAAAGTAACAGATTGCTTCTTTTTTGATAGCCAGTTTCCTTCATTTTCCTGTAAAGTAAAAAAACCTCATGATTCAATCTAAGTGGCACGTGAAACGGCATGTGAATTTATACTTTTTCATTGGTCGAGATATATGATTGCCCTATGTTAATCACGTAGCCTCTTTAATTGCTTGCTAAAATATCACAATACTTAGGATTGAGAATTGGTGTAATAGCAAAAGAATTTTCGTAGAATGTAAACAGCGTTCAATTTCCTGTAAAGGAATAGTACCTCACAACTCAAATTCCAAGTATAGCACGAAAAAAGCAAGTGGATTTATCCATTTCGAAGGTTGAGATATGTGATTGCCCTCCTATTTACAGCAGTGAGTCCAGTAAAACTCAAATCTCCAAGAAGATTGGTTTGAATCAGATTCCATCCATTAATGCGGGTCCTTTTCTTTTCTTTTTTAGGAAGATGGACTCGAATATTTGATAATTGTAACTTTTTATCTATCACACAGAAATGATTAACAAAGGCAGTTAAAAAGAAACAAGCATGCACCCCCAAAAAATAAAGAGAGAATGAAGAAGAATAAGATCCACACATAAGGTACCAATTATTCATTCTTTATTACATACTTACAATACACACATTACCGCATTGACTAAAATCGGTTTTTTTTTTTTTTTCAACACAATTTTAAAAGGGAGTACGCAATATATAAATATATATATATATATATATATATTTATTTATTTATATAGGGGCGCAGGGAGGGGGGTCCGGGGGGGCAAGTGCCCCCCTTGAACTTCCAAAAATTTCTCTATATCACTATATTGTACAAAAATATCTTATTTGTCCCCCTACACCACAAAAGGACAAATAACTTCTTCTTCTTCTTCTTCTTCTTCTTCTTTTTTTTTTTTTTTTTTTTTTTTTTTTTTTTTTTTTTTTTCAATTCCCACGGCAGCATCAGTATTGATGGTGCCAAAATTTTCACAATTTGGCACCACAAAAAACAGTTTTATCTATTTTACTAGATCATTTTACAAAACACTCAACATCAATGATTTTATTTTAGCATTTAATACAATAAAATAATATATCTACTACAACAAACAACAACAACAACAACCACCACCAACATAATAAAATAATACAACTTTTAATAAAATATTTTTTTTTTACCATCTTAGCAACTATAATGCACAGACATCTTTGGCTATGCACTGTAGTTCAATAGCCCAAGATTTTTACTTTTCCTCCACAATTGCAGCAGGCTTTTTAGTATTGATGGTGCTAAAAATAGTAATATGACTTTTTAACTCCACCAATGCTAACGCTCTCTCATAAATAGACCTACACTCCAACAACTCTTATATTAAAATAATGGTAGAAATGAAAAAGGATGTTTTATATCCATTGTTTTACATGTTAGTGACCTCAGCATTGATATTACAAGTTGCAGCAGTTACTGTTGAAAAAAAGTTTTTAGTAATGAACATAATTAAAAATTGATTACACAATTGAATAGGAGATCAATGGATAAATGATTGTTTAGTCACATATATTGTTAAAGATATGTTCAAGACTATTGAGTGTGAAAAAATCATGCAGCAGTTTTAAAATATGAAAAATTGATGAGAGCAATTAAGTAAATTAAACTAGGAGTGAAAAAATAAATTAAAGTTTACATTTTATCTTAGATTGTGTATGAGATTTTCTTAGCATATAGTTGGTTATTTATTTTGTTATTAATATTGATTAATATTTTTTAGATTAATTTTTTACTTTCAATTTTGTCTTTTAATCTTGCCCCCTTAACCCAAATTCCTGGCTCCACCACTGTTAATATATATATATATATATAGATATATAGAGTTAATAAGATTGTCCCTATATAATGTATATAAAGATAAACACAATTGCATCCATGATAGGCAATAGGCACGTACTACTTCTTGGCATTGTAGTCAACGAGGGGTTCCAACTCCTTTTCAAAATCAATGACACCATCGCCATTCTAGAATGCAACTATATTGATGTATATATAGAAACTCTAGCCTCTAGCTCAAGTTTTTTTTTTTTTTTTTTTTTTTCTTCTAATTTTTAAATTTATTATTTATCATCCTTCTCATTATTTAAGTTTCCTATTGCGAGTTGAAGGTTCAATTAGTGTGTAAAACACCAATGAACATTTAGACCCCCAAATTTACAAATTATCAACACAAGCTTATAATTAAACAATACATGTGCAGAATATGAATATAAGTTAAACCCAAATTGGTAAAACACTTTAAATCATACTTAATCACAATCACATCAGTAATTAAAAAGTAAAGAGAAAGGGAAGAAAGATGCAAATATAAAGATAACATGGCGATGTGTTATCGAAGAGGAAACTACTCAGCGAAAAACCTCTCTGCCGCCCTCTAAATGGTCAATAATCCACTAGAGAATGAAGTTGGGATACATGAATAGCAGAAGACCCTCCAAGCCTAATCTACCCAGTGCATCTAAGCTCTCCAAGCTTCTTGTTCCAACAGGGTTACGCCGAACCTTGTTTTCTCTAGCTTACCGGATCCCTCAATAGCCCATTGCATTAACCAAAATGAATTGGTCCATTCTGAACTGCTTCCCAAGCACCAAATGCCTTCTCATTGATATCAGTATGGTGAGATAAGGATTTGGCTAAATGTACCTCTCGAGGATATGTCAATGGAAAGGGTGAGAGTAGAGGAATTCAGAGAATCAAAATATGAAGGTTGAGGATGAGTCAATCTTGTTTTTCTCTAGGATTTCTCTCTCAAAATTCTCTTTGGAAGCTCTCTACATTTCGTGGGTATAAGGTATTTATAGAAGGGTGTATGAGGAATGCGAAGAGTCAGTTACAACCAAACATGGCATTCTGGCGACTCAAGCTTGTGACTGGAACAAGTCACGAGTTTGAGTAGCGAGCTAACTGCCTAGCCAGACTGGAAGTTTTGTCCTGTAGTGCAACAGTTGGCATGACCCGTCAACTCCCCATGCATGCTTCACACGTGTGCCATTTTAGCGACTTGCCAGTCGCGAGACTCCCTTGAATTGCACACTTCTAAGATTTCTTCACACTCTTTCGTACACTACTCTTACATGCATCCCACCTAAATACAGGGTATCTAATTGCTAAATTACAAGCAAATTTGACACAGAATAAAGCCAACAAATGATTGAATAAATTCAACCTTACACAAGTCATATCTGCCAGTTATTCGGATAGGGAGGATTTGCTAGTTGCAACCTTTTTCCTAATTGATATTCAAACTTTTTGGTCGGTAGTGGTCATAATGGAAGATAAATTATATATCTATGAATGGGATTCTTGTAAAGTTGTGGGTAAAGTAGGTTTGATCCTGTCGGATCGTTTAGACCCCTTAAACCCAACAGATTAACTTAAAGAATTAGCCAAGTGATTAACTTAGGTAATTTAAACAGAATTAGGTTAACACAAGTATATTGAAAAACAATAAAGCAGCGAAAAATAAAGAACACAAAGATCTGATGACCCAGGAAAACCAAACCGGTAAAAACCTGGGGAGGATTTAACCTAGCTATCCTCAAAGTAAACCGAATTCACTATGAAAGAATCGAAGTTTACACAATAAGACTTAGACCACTAACATCCTATTGCTACCCAAGTGTAGGAAACTTATTACCACGACCCCATGATAACTCCGAGATCCACGAACTCCTTCTTTCTTGAATTCTTCAGCAATTCACAAGCGCACCTGCTTGTATTTCTTGAAGATCTTTGATTCTGCAACTGTATGATTTACCAAGCTCTTGACATGAGTCTTGAGTTTGTAAACCCTAAGTGAATGTGAAGGTAAACACCTCTAGATCTCACAATGAGATTCACAAACACATCAAAACAGAACTCTAAAAACGTGGCTAGGGTTTTCCCTTATATACTTAGGGCAAAACATAAAACCCTATATATTAAATGGGCTAGGGTTGAGTTGGAAAATTCTGCAAAAAAACAATCTGCACGACTTTCGATCGATCGAGTCTATTTTTCGATCGATCGAGTCAGGCAGAAAGTGCACAGTGAATTCTGCATAAAACTCGATTCCAACTTTACATTAAGAGCCATACTTTGAGCAAGTCTAACACACAACTTAAAGAATGTTTTGATCATGGTTTGCCAACATTACAAATTGAAGTTCTAATACATTAGTTCCTAATTCTTAGAACCTAACAGATCCTAACGTGAATATATATATATATATACACACACACGGAAATATGGTGAAATATTTTCCAGATGATTTCAAAAACACTAAGAAACATGTAGAAACTGATCAACCTCTTTGCTAGAGTCCTTAAACATAAAACTCAAGGTCAAGAGTTCCACATATACAACAACTTAACTGCTAAACCTATGTCATGTTCTAGAGTAATACTACAGTCACAAATTATTTTACAATATTTTACATTAAAGTGATAAATTTTTACTGATTCTCATCTGATTCTACCACTGATATTATTTTTTTACTTCCACGCTCAAAAGAATGATATGGAGGTCCAAGCTAGAACCTGGTACCTTTGCATATTTATATATTTCTTTGACTAGGTTCAAACTTCTAACTGATCTCAGTCCACAGTCCACCATGGCATATATATGGGTTGGTCAAACATCTTTACTTGCTAAAATATATCATAATATTTGTGGCTACTAAAATTACTCCTGTTTTTTTGGTAACAGATTCCTTCTTTTTTTTTTTTTTTTTAATAGTCAGATTCCTTCAATTTCCTGTAGAGGAAAAGAACCTCATGACTCAAATTCTAAGTAGCACTTGAAAAGGCATTTGAATTTATACTTTTCCGTTGGTCGAGATATATACGATTGCCCTGGGTCTGTCAAGTAGCATCTTTACTTGCTAATTAAAATACCATAATACTTATGGGTACGAAGGAGGGTACGTACCCTCATTCGAATACAAATCCTCCTCTATTATATTTCTTGTGTTCCACTTTATACTGTAACAATCACAACTTGTCATATATTATTTTTAATTTTATTATAAAATACTTAATGTTTAATTTTTTTTTTTTAATTGAGAGATATGAATTATGACATACTATGTGAAAGCTTGGATTTGTACTAAAACACGAGAGTTTGTTCAGACCCCCAATTAAAAATTACGGCTAGATTGCATTTACTCTAACTTAGATTAAGTGTGGAACAAGAGTAAATAAGCACAATGAACCGATAACACTATCCTAAGCCATATTCATCAATCATCAACAATAAAAAGAAAAATTAAAGAGTAGAGAAGAGAGATGCAAACACAAGATAACACCAAGACGTGTTATCGAAGAGGAAACTGAAGAACTCAGCGAAAAACCTCTCCATGACCCTCCAAGCCGAAATCAATCTACTAGAGAATAAAGTTGGAGAACACGAATAACAAAAAACCCTGCAAGCATAGTCTACCCCATGTACTTGAGCCCTCCAAGCTTCTACTACCAACTGACTTTTCGAAGCCTTGTCTTTTCCAGCTTTCCTAATCTCGCAATTTAGCACGATTGCATCCGCCAATGAATGGCTCCTTCCATTTCTTCCCAGCAACACCAAAATCTCACTCTACACTCAGTATGGGTGTGGCAAGTGTTTGGGCTAGCAACCTCTCAAAGATCTAGAGATTAAGAGGTAAGAGTTGAAAAAAACCACAAGGAAATGTGTAGATGATTGTGGGTGTAATAATCTCTAACTCTCAAGTGTATTTTTTAAGGTTTTCTCTCTGAAAAGAACTCCTTACATTTTGTGGGTAATGAGGGTATATATAGTGTGGGTAAAGATTTGGTAAAACAAAACATAACTTTTGCCAAATAGAGACTTTCGCAGGTCCTTCGAGGGTTGTCCCTTCCCGCGAGACAGTCGTGAAAATGACAGCCTGGCACAACTTTTCAATTCCAGTCATTTGCTCATGTGCTCTACACGTAGCTTTTTCACGGGTTGCTTCTCACGAGCTACTCACGAACTAGTCACGAAATCTACTTGTTCATCTTTTGAAGTTTAATTCTTCACTGACCTCTCACACTCATCCCTTACATTTAAACCTACATACATACAGGGAAAATGATTGAAAAAATTACAATCAAATTTGGTAGGAATTAAAGCCAACACAATATAGTTGGCAATCACAACTTTACACTATGATTGGTGGAGAACAAATTAGAACGCAAAAAATGAGATAGATGATTTGTTTTTCCTATATTCTCTTTAGTACTCCACACAAGAGCCCTGGGCTGCTTAATTTCATTTCTTAGGAACTTATTACTTTTATTTACATCATGTATCATAAATTCTTCATTTGAGTGAGCTAAAGAATAAGAGAAGTATTATTTCTACAATACTTTCATAACAAATCACAAGTAGTTAGTTGTTATTGGTTCTAATTTAAACCAACCATCGAAATTACTTTTTTATTTATCAATAAAAACTCGTAACAACCTGTTACATAGGATTTATTGTGAATAAAAACTCGTAACAACCTGTTACATAGGATTTATTGTGAAAGTATTGTGAACATAGCATTTTTTAGAGAATAATCCATTAAAAAACGTTGTTAATGTCCAAGCAAGAGATAATTTATAGTTGATTACATGGTTGGCCATAAATTGTAGGATTGCCCCGTGATCATCTTATCCTACGGGTACAAACAGAAGAAACTAGAAAGTAGCACATTGGAAGGAGGGTACGTAACCATGTGTGAGAAGTGCAAAGTAGCATTATATGGAAGAATAAGTTCAATGATACAACTTTTTATCTATCACGCATAAATGATTAAACAAGGCAATTAAAGATAAGCAAGATTGCACCAAAAGGAAAAAATAAAAAATAAAGAGAGAGAGAGAGAGAGAGAGAGAGAGAGAGAGAGAGAGAGAGAGAGAGAGAGAGAGAGAAGGAGAGAGAAGGAGATGCGCACACGTGCACACGTGCACACACACACACACACACACACACACACACACACACACACACACACACACACACACACACACACACACACATATATAAGAGTACTGATTATTACACTTATCATACAAACATTGCCACATGAATTAAAATCATATTTGTAAAATGCGATTTTAGTTAAAATTATTGTTAGGTTCTAAAAGTTTAGAACAATTGGCAAACCGTAAACACAACCTTGTATAGATATAGATCTTAGAATCTATAGGTATTATTAGACAATGCTCAAGGTGATACAAGTTAATATCCAAGAACAAGCAAGCTGCAGAAAAGAGAATTCAAAATTTGCCTCGTTCGATCGATCGAAAAACAGGCTAAACCGATCAAAACACGTATCTACAGAATTTTAAGTCAGCCTAAAAAGCAGTTCAAGCCCATTAAGGATTAGGGTTTCAAATCTACTTCTTCTAGTATATAAAGGAAACCCTAAGCACGTTTTTATAAGGCTTTTCAAAGAGAGAAGAGTGTACCTCTTTTGTATCTAGGGTTTTGTAGCCAAAAAGCTATCTTATGTTTTCTATTGGTGTTATTCCTTGAAGAATCTCAAGATCCGATGTTGTAGAAGTTGCTGCCTTCTCTAGTAATCAAAGGTGCTGATAATCTAAACCTTCAAGTGTAGTCTTGGAGTCACAAACAGGAGAGTTTGTGTTTTTTATCACAAGTGTGGGTTCTTATGTTGCAAAGGCCAAGGAAAGAGGTAGTCCGTGGACTTAGAGCTATCATGGGGTCATGGTAGTAAATTTTCTACTTAAAGTAGCAATAGGATGTTAGTGGTCTAAGTCTTATTGTATAAACTTCAATTCTTTCATAGTTGTTTTGCTTTTTACTTTGAGAATAGTTAGGTTAAATCCTTCCCAGATTTTCTATTTGTTTGGTTTTCGTGGGTCATCATATCATTATGTTCTTTATTTTTCCACTGCTTTACATGATATAATCGTTTTGTTTTAACCTAGATCTGAATAATAAACCTAAGTATTTACTTGATTAATTAATTAGGTTAAACAATCTAGTTTATAGGGATCTAAAAACGTACAAGTGGTATCAAAGCGGGTTAACTCTTGATTTAGGTTATTATACCTAGAGTTGATCCTTGATCCCTATTATCATGGATAATTTTAAGTGTCTTATTGTTTTTTATTGTGATATTTTGAATAAAAAGGACACTTATTTTTGTTGATCTTATTGATGCCTGTGAAACTCTCCGTAAAGATTATTGAAATCTATGAAAATTGTTAAGAAATTCAAGGAAGAGTTAAAATTGGCTAATCTTGAAAAAGAGGAATTGGTTGTTAGATTAGATGAATCTAATAAAAAGAATGAATTTTTGAGAAATCAAATTTCCTCTCAAGATAAAAAGATGAAAAGCTTGGAACAAGAGTTAGTTGAGTCTAAAGCTAAACTTGAAAATTTGATTAGTACCAAGCATGCTGTTGATAACAGAAGTGTTTCTGTTTCTCTTAAGTCTAAAACTGAGAAAATTTATATCCCTCATTTCAAGAGGAATAATAAAAAATTTTTTTCTTTTTCTAGATTAGACAAAGGTAAAAGTTCTGATGTAGACGCTGAAGTTTCTAAACCTATGTCTAAACCTACTGTTAGAGAGCATTAAAAATCTATTTTTGTGTCTACTTGTCATTTTTGTGGTGTTGTTGGTTATATTAGACCAAATTGTCCTTTGTTGAGACAAAAACCAAAATCTGAGACTAGATATGTTGTTAGGAATATTGATGCTCCTAAATTTGTTCCTATTTGTCACTTTTGTGGTATCTCCGGTCACATTCGTCCTAATTGTCATAAATTGAAATTTAAAAATACTGTATTTTAATCTAGGATATGTTATGATATTTCTTCTGTTATAAGTCCATACAAATTGTTTCATATTCTTTTGAAAAATTTAAGCTTGTTAACCTGTGAAAGGAATTTGCAAGATTTCAGTCTTTCTCGGAAGATTGGTATAATCCCTCAAATACACTCTGCTTCTCGTGGATTTTCATCTACAAAGCTGTTAGGACATATGTGTTTCACTTGTTAAGAACATATGTCATTCTTTTATGTAATTGGCTAATCCTTTGACAAAACGCACTTTACTTGTATTTGGGTAGATCTAGGTGTTTTTAATACTTCAAGAAACAAGGTTTTAAGATCAAGTGTTAAAGCCATTCAAGTTTGTCCAAGAAACAAGCTGAATAGTGCAAATTCATTAAAGCTCGATAGCTAGCTCGACAGCTGCAGCTATTGAGCTTAAGAAAGCTGTTTTAGCCCATGTGCTCGACAGCTCCTATCTGTCGAGATTTAAGAATTTCAGAATTCTGATATGATTTTCTTGGGATCTGTGAATGTGTCTTTGGGCTTTCTTTTCTCACAATCCTAGACATATATAAGGCTTATTTTAGAGGCCGTCACATAAGAGAATACAAGGAGAACTCATGCAAAAGGTGACCGAAGCCTTATTCTCTCTGAAAGAAGCTACTGCGTCTTTTGCGCCTTAGGGTTTTGGGACCAAGTATCTTCTTAATCTTCATCGTGTGATGAACTGAAGAACTTTGCGGCCAACATCTTCTTCTAGTTGGTGATTAAAGTCGCGTACTGGGATCCGTGCAATTGGTTAGTCACATACTGGAATTCGTGTATCAAAGGGTGGCGTTCATATATAGAAGAGTTCAGAGGTTCTGAAACAGTAGAAGGTTTCTACTGTACGTTCATCTTTAGGGATTATAGAGTCTAAGGATAAAGGTTTTGTACTAGATCTGAAACTTCTCTTTACTATAGTGGATTACCTTTTGGGAATGTTTCCCCCTAGGTTTTTTACTGTGAAACAAGTTTGTTTCATTAGTTTTCCTAGGTCATCATATCTTGTCTTATTTATTTTTCCGCTGCATGATTTTGACATAATATTGATGTTTATTTGTTTTAACAAGTTTTATATATAATAAATCTAATTAACAATTTGAGTTTAAAACTTGTTAATTCTATCAACTGGGGTCTAAATTTCCAAACAAGTGGTATCAGAGCGGGTATACTTTGATTGGATTAATTTCTTGAGTGTGATCCTTGACCACCGTTGTCATGGAATCTCTTGATTGTTTTAATGTGCATGATCTTATATTGAATGATGCTGATGATATTCAAGATGCCTATTGCAAGCTTTATAATTTTTGTATAAAATCTCTTGAATATTCTACAAAATTAAAAGCTAAATTTAAAAAGGTAAAGCTTGTAAAAGATGATTTGATTGCAAAATTGGATGAAGCCAATAATTTGAATGAGAATTTTAAAAATCAAATTTCATCTCAGGTGGACAAAATTAAAAGTTTGGAAGAGCAACTAGTTGAATCTAAAAATGAAGTTGAAAAATTAACAAATGCCAAACTTGTTGTTAAGCCTAACTCAAAAGAAAAAGATTTTTATTTTCCTCCATTTAAAAGGAATAATCAAGAGTTGAAGGCTAATATTGCTAGGATAGACAAAAGTAAACAATCTGATGTTAATGCTGAAGTTTCTAAACCTACGTCTAAAACTCCTCTTAGGTTGAATGATAAATCTGAATTTGTCCCCATTTGTCATCATTGTCATATTGTTGGTCATATTAGGTCATATTGTCCTAAGTCGAGGTCTCTGTCAACCTCTAAGGTTAAACCTCCTTCTAGGAAGCTGAGTAGCTCTAAAACTTTGTCACCATTGTGGTGTTTCTGAACACACTTGTCCTAATTGCTTTAAATTGTATTCTCATATGCAATTGTCCAAATAGTCACAGGTTTCCTCTCAAGGACCTATACCTTTGTTTGGAGAGTTATTAAAAGCTTTAAGCTTTTTAACTCAATTTCAGGAGAATTTTAATTCTTCTATGTCCTTTAGTAGACATACTAAGACACGTGCTTTTTCATCTTCACAGCCAAAGACTCGTGCTGTGTGGGTGAGAAAGGAGCTTAAGACTTAATTGTCTTTTCTGTTTGTCCTCTGCTTTAATTCTTTCTATCTAAAGTAGGACTCTCTTTGCTTGATTTCTTATCTGCTTTTGGAATCATGATTTCATGCATCTGCATCTTTCTATCATGCTTTCATGCATATGCATCTTTCCTTCATGCTTTCATGTTGTTTGTCTTTTTTTGTTTGGTTGTTTAGTCTTTATTTTGTTTGTTTTTTAAAATAAAAAGAGAAAAAAAATACAAAAACAGTATGTGTTTGTGTACATTGGTACTTGTGTACCTTAAATGGCCATTGAAACAAAGTTCTCTAAACTTTGTATCTTTTGTAGCTTAAATGAGCATCTCTATGCATAACTAAGCAAGTGAGCTTTGTGGCTCGTGTTTGTGATGAGTAAGATTAAGTTATCTCTTGTATTTAACACTCGTATCACTCTTTTTGACGGGTAGGACTAGAAAATCCAAAGAGGAAGGCATAAATAACCATCTCACCACTGTTACCCGCCAATCATGAAATAACATCTGTATGCTTCGGCGTAGCAAAAATGTAATGTCAAAAGCTTAACATAATTGGATGATTCTCTTCTTTCTCTTATTTTTCCATGCATGATTTGCTTAATAAAAGAAAAATATGCACAAAAAAAAAAAAAAAAGCAAAAGCAAAAAGATCAAAATTGCTTTTAAATATGATTGCAAGCGTGTATTCTAGGAGATGTGAGAGTTATAGGATGTACCTCAAAGGTGATAGTCCCCATCAAACAGTTATGATTGTGTGTGAGTTAAAGTGATTTTCTCATATTTCAAATCGTCATAACATGTATGCACTTATGCAATCTTGCGATGTTTTTCACACACAACACGCAATATTCTTTGCTACTTTTGATACATGTGCAGATGAAATGTGATTTGGCCATCACAAGATTTATATGTGTTAATGTATGCTCACTAAACTGTCTTAACTTATTTTTGAACTATAAAATTGGTTAAACTTGTTTAGTGTGTGTGTGTGTGTGTGTGTGTGTGTGTGTGTGTGTGTGTTGGATCTAAATGCTTTACATTTTTCTTGTTGAGAGATGTTTTTGAAAGCTTAAAATGTTGTTTGGATCCTTGGTTGAGTTGGATACTTGATTGCATTCATATCTGTATTTTTCCCTTCTTGAAAAACTGTTTTTAAGCAATCTCGACACCCCCTCGACACCTGGCTTATCTTTCAAGCTCTTCAGTTGAATTTTTATTGCAATCTCAACACCTCTCAATAGCTAGGTAGATCGATCAAGAAAGCTCCTATCCCCTCGATAGCTTCTCGATAGTTGTTCAACCCATCGAGGACTGCTCGATAGCTTCTCGACACCTCTCGATCTGTCGAGATCCTCTACATGCATTTTTTTTCACATGTTTTGTATCTTTTTATTATCTTGTCATCCATAGCAACTTGTTTCATTACATTCATGTATTTATATGGATTCTTTGTACTCCCTTGATCATCTTTGATCATCTTTATATTTCTCGAGTAAAGCTTTCTAACTTCTTGTACCCTTTGTCAATCATGACAAAAAGAGGGAGAAATTGTGGAAATATATGGTTCCTTTTTTAAGATTCTACATGTTAGTGGAAGAAATACATGCCTCTGTAAGGGGGAGTTGTGTTTCACCTTGTTAGGGGGAGTATTTACCTCCTTGTTGTTGTAGGAGCTTCTTTTAGCTTCTTCTTCTTGTACATTGGGTCTTGTGACCATTTATTGACATAAATTGTACTTATTTTCTCTATATGTTGATGTATGTTTCTTTCACTTACCCTTACATGTGTTGTTTCTTTTCTCTCTTTATGCACATGTTTCTTATATACTTGTATGCAATCTATTATTTCTATTTCACACTAAGATACCTTGATGAGTTTTGTTTAAGTGTTTCAGAAATACAGGTTATCAAAGTCTACTTGCCATAAACTCTCTTCTTGCAAAGTTTTTCAAGAGCTTGTGTTAGGATAGATTTTATTGTATTCAACAAGTGAGTATGAGTTGAGTGATTTATGACTTCTCTCATATGTTCATTTGGTTGTTGCAGTTTTGTCATGAATTGCAAAAGGGGGAGATTGTTAGGACATATGTGTTTCACTTGTTAAGAACATATGTCATTCTTTTATATAATTGGCTAATCCTTTGACAAAACGCACTTTACTTGTATTTGGGTAAATCTAGGTGTTTATAATACTTCAAGAAACAAGGTTTCAAGGTCAAGTGTTAAAGTTATTCAAGTCTGTCCAAGAAACAAGCTGAATAGAGCAAATTCATTAAAGCTCGACAGCTGGCTCGACAGCTGCATCTATTGAGCTTAAGAAAGCTGTTTCAACTCGTGTGCTCGAAACCTGCTCGACAACTCCTATTTGTCGAGGTTTAAGAATTTCAGAATTCTGATATGATTTTCTTGGGATCCGTGAATATGTCTTCGGGCTTTCTTTTCTCACAACTCTAGACATATATAAGGCTTATTTTAGAGGCCGTCACATAAGAGAATACAAGGAGAACTCATGCAAGAAATGACCGAAGCCTTATTCTCTCTGAAAGAAGCTACTGCATCTTTTGCGCCTTAGGGTTTTGTGAGCAAGTATCTTCTTGATCTTCATCGTGTGATGAATCGAAGAACTTTGCAGCTAACATCTTCTTCTAGTTGGTGATTGAAGTCTCGTACTGAGATCTGCGTAATTGGTTAGTCACGTACTGGGATTCGTGCATCAAAGGGTGGCGTTCATATATTGAAGAGTTTAGAGGTTCTGAAGCGGTAGAAGGTTTCGACTATAAGTTCATTTACAGGGATTATTGAGTCTAGGGACAAAAGTTTTATACTAGATCTGAAACTTATCTTTACTATAATAGATTGTCTTTTGGGAAGGTTTCCCCCCAAGTTTTTTACTGTGAAATAAATTTGTTTCATTGGTTTTCATGGGTCATCATATCTTGTCTTATTTATTTTTCCGCTGCATGATTTTGACATGATATTGATGTTTATTTGTTTTTACAAGTTTTATACATAATAAATCTAATTAACAACTTGGGTTTAAAACTTGTTAATTCTATCAATCGAGGTCTAAATTTCTAAACAAAAGCCAAAGACTCGTGCTATATGGGTGAGAAAAGATTCTCTAAGGTGAGTGTTGTTTACTTGTCCTTGTTTTAATTCTTTCAATTAATTGTGGACATGTTTTCTTTTAGTTTTTGGTTGTTTTATTTTCTTTGGTTGTTTTATTTAAAAAAAAAATCCAAAAACATTGAAAATTTTCAAAAAGACAAAAATATTTTATTTTGTGTTTTGTTTTATTTGTTTTGAGGATTACATGAGTTATAATATCTCTCTCTTGATTTAGAACATGCTTGATATTGTGCAGAAACATAAAAAGTATATGTTATATTAGTGCTAAGCTAATTCTGATTTTATATGACTATGTACTAGTTTGTATATGTACTCATGGGTTAATTAAGAAATTGATATTTCTTGTTTGTGTACCTCCTATAGCTTAGTTAAGCACTATCATGCATAGATTTGCATTGTTCATTTAGCATAGTGTGTGTTTTTTGTTTTTTGTCATAAAATTTTTTTAAAACCAATAAGATTTTTATTTTTTTTGTATTACACATCATAAATTTGTAATCAAGGTTGGCCTATTATCTTTACATAACATGCTTGTGTACCTTGTTTAGCTTGGATGAGCTTATTTTTTTGCACTTTGCTAGTTTTAGCTATGTAGTGCATGTTGTGTGGGAGTTGTTTATAGTTTTTGATCATATGATCTTGATTGGAAAAAGAACATAAGGTGTAGCATCGGATTAATAATAAAATTGGTGTGTACATTATTGGGCTATAATAAAGATGACACAAAGAAATAAAATTGGTGTATACATTACGTGGCTAAAAATAAAAATTTCACAATGAAATAAAAATGGTGTGTACATTATGAGGCAAAACAAGAAACTTACATGATTGTAAGCTTGTTTTTTAGGAGATGTGAGAGTTATATGATGTAACTCTTTAGGTGATAGTCTCTTTCAAACTTATGTGATATATTTTGTAGAAATTGTGATCGATTACTATCTACATATTACCTCACATGTATCTCATGCTATTGCTAGTTAAACACACTACATAAGTTATTCTTTGCTAAACTTAGTACATGATACTGTGTGTGAATTTGTTTTGGCCATCCAAGATTATATACTCTATGATTTTGATACAAAATGTGTTCTTTGGATTGAAAATTTGGGGCAAAAAGTATAACAAACTTGTTTTTGGAAGATCTAAGTTGAATTCAAGTATTTTTGAAAAACTTTTAAACTTATACTCATGCACCCCATTCATGAAATATAGTGCTTCTGTGGAGTTTCTACATAACATTGCTCTATTTTTCAAAAATTTAAGTTTTCTAGATTTTCGATCGATCGAAGCTATTTTTTGACCAATCAAAAATGCGTTAAAATTTTTGGTTTGAATCTACCTAGCTTGATTGGTATTTGATCGATGCTCAACGGATCGAAAATGAAAATTTTTTAGTTTTTAAGTTTTTGACCAAATTTTTTTTCATGCATCATTTGTGTTTAGGATTCACATGCATTCCACTTTTTTTTTTTTTTTTTTTTTTTTTTTGTATCCATCTTGCAGTTTTGCAGTCATGTCTCTCATTGTTTCCACACATAACATGCATACACTTTGCTAAATTGAGTACTCAACTTGATTTAAAAATTGATTGATTTATTTTTGAGTTATGTACTTTTTAGTATATGCTATTTTCATGTGTGAACTACAAAAAATATTTCTCTAAAGAGATATGATGGATAATAATGTGCAAATATTCTCTCTACTTGATTTGAGTTCAAACACCATCTGTTTATGAGTCACACAGCGTCAAGTTTGCATTTATTGAAAGAGAGAATATTTGTATTCATGTGTAACCTCATTTTTTTTTAGTTTGGTTTGTGTTTTACCTTTCCCCACCTCCTATATTTTCCCCAATACTATTTTTTCCAAAATTTGTTTTGTTTTTCCTATATTTATAGGGGAAGAAACTTGTTTTTAACCTTTGTTGTTCATAGGAGGAGTTGTTTCCTTGATTCTCTATTTCCTTTTATTTTTTTTGTTGCATATGTTTTCAATTTACTCTTTTATTGGGTTGTCTTTGTCAATACGTGACAAAAAAGGGGGAGAAATAGATGAAATTGTGGAAAAGGTTTTTAAAATTTTTTGATTAGGGAGAGATGAAATTGTTTTTGAAAGGGGCAATAAAAGTTTTTGATGTATCTAACTT
Organism: Lithocarpus polystachyus; assembly: GCA_033629205.1. NCBI lineage: Eukaryota > Viridiplantae > Streptophyta > Magnoliopsida > Fagales > Fagaceae > Lithocarpus > Lithocarpus polystachyus. Next base: position 5,302,298 of record CM066163.1, on the reverse strand, counting down.
AGGGGAGAGTTAGTTTACTTCTGTTTTTATATTGTGTTTCATATTGTTTATATGTCTTTCTTTCCACATATGCGTTGATGTGTTCTTTTGAGTATTTTAAGAAAGACAGGTACATTCTAATAAAGATCTTCTACCTCTTATTGCAACTTCTAGGTTAGGATTCTTAGATTGGAATTTGTAAGAAGTTTAGACCCCTTAAACCCAAACAGATTAACCTAGATATTTAGCCAAATGATTAACTTAGGTAAATTAAACAGTTCTAGGTTAACACAAATATATCATATCATGCAAAGTGCGGAAAATAAAGAACACACGATATGATAACTTAGGAAAACCAAACCGGTAAAAAAATCTAGGGAGGATGTAACCTAGCTATCCTCAAGGTAAAATAGAATTCGCTATGAAAGAATTGAAGTTTACACAATAGCGACTTAGACCACTAACATCCTATTGCTACCTTAAGTAGGAAACTTACTACCATGACCACGTGACAGCTCCGAGTCCACGGACTACTTCTTTCTTGAATTCACAACAAAGTACAAGCACTCCTGCTTGTATATCTTGAAGTTCTTAAATCTGCAACTAAACGATCACCAAGCTCTTGACATCAATCTTGAGTTTGGAAACCGTAAGTGTATGTGAAGGCAAACACCTCTAGATCTCATAAAAAGATTCACACACACAGCATTCAGAACACTAAAAACGTGGCTAGGGTTTTCCCTTTTATACTTAGGGCAAAACATAAAACTCTACACGTCAAACAGGCTTAGGCTGAGTTGGAAATTCTGCAAAAAAAACAATCTGCACGACTTTCGATCAATCGAGCCTAATTCTCGATCGATCGAGCCTGGTTGATTTGTACAGTGACTTCTAAAGTAACTCGTTTCCAACTTTACACAAAAAACACATACTTTGAGCAAGTCTTAACAAGACTAAAACCGTTTTGATCATGGTTTGCCAACCTTACAAAATGAAGTTCTAATACATTAGTTCCTAATTCCTTAGAACCTAACAGAATTTGTGATGTAATTGGGCATTTTATTGTATTGGGTTGTTCTTGTATTTGAGCATTTCATTTTGTATGTAAGTTTTGTTACGAATTGTCAAAGGAAGAAATTGTTAGGTTCTAAAACTTTAGAACAATTGGCAATTCGTGAACACAAACTTGTATAGATATAGATCTTAGAGTCTATAGGTATTATTGACAATACTCATGGTGATACAAGTCAAGATCCAAGAACAAGCATGCTGCAGAAAAGAGAATTCAAAATTCTCCTGGTTCGATCGATCGAAAAATAAGCTTGACCGATCAAAACACGTATCTGCAGAATTTTAAATTTGCCCAGATGGCAGTTCAAGCCCATGAAGGATTAGGGTTTCAGATCTACTTTTTCTAGTATGTAAAGGAAACCCTAAGCACGTTTTTATAAGACTTTTCAGAGAGAGAAGAGTGTACCTCTTTTATATCTAGGGTTTTGTACCCAAAAAGTTATCTCATGTCTTCTACTGGTATTATTCTTTGAAGAATCTCAAGATCCGGTATTGTAGAAGTTGTTGCCTTTTCTAATCATCAAAGGTGCTGATGATCTAAACCTTTAAGGGTGGTCTTGGAGTCATAAATAAGAGAGTTTGTGTTTTTTATCACAAGTGTGGATGCTTGTGATCTAAGTCTTATAGTACAAACTTCAATTTTTTCATAGTAGTTTGCTTTTTACCTTGAGAATATCTAGGTTAAATCCTCCCTAAGTTTTTTACCAATTTGGTTTTCCTGGGTCATCATATCATTGTGTTCTTTATTTTTCCGCTACTGTACATGATATGATTATTTTGTTTTAACCTAAATTTGAATAATAAACCTAAATATTCACTTGGTTAATTAATTGGGTTAAACAATCTAGCTTATAAGGATCTAAAAATGTACAATTATGAAATCGTGGAATCGTTTTTATCCTATCCTTATCATGGGTGCCCAAGTCCTTATTCTATCCTTTCTCTTTGAAACTTGGAAAAACCTACTCAATCTACAAGAGCAAAGGCATTTTACCATCTTTAAATGAAGTCGTCTCGAGACTTATGGGAGTAATATAGATGAGAGATAAGACGGAAGGCAATGCTAAGAGTATTAAGAGAAAGAGCTAGTGTTTTGGAAGTTAGTTTATATATATTAACATGTATATTCATTTGAGGCAGGGTGAGACAGTAAAATCCATCCCCATCCTTTTTTCTCTTTAATTGGAGCTGGAATTAAACCTACGTGGGACAAGGAGGTACATGGTCGGAAAAATTTTCCATCCCTAGCTAGTAATTACTGAAACATTGGTGCCTATGCACCCCCAACAAAGGTTTTATCAAGAGCTTCAATTATCCTAATTTTTATTTTCCTTTTATGTTCTTTGAATTTCTCCTAGTTGGCTAAAATTTGGATTGAGAACTAAACTAGCCGAAATGATTCAATATTGTTGTTAGAAAGAAAAATCTGAAATTTTAATTCGTTAGAAAGAAAAATATGAGATTTTAATAACCTACTATTATGTGCGATGATAAAATTGTGCCCCGGGGGGCGGGGGAGATCGTAACAAAAACATTAGTAAAAACATTAGATTCATAAATCAAAAGTACACACATACAAGCACTGCATCCTCTGCTACAGGTTTAACAGAAGGATCAGGCCGCAATTAGATTCTACATCATAGAAAAGAAGCTGAAACTTGCGGAGGATAATTACTTACGTAGCATACATGGTGTAACATGATGTATCAGACACTATGATACAAACACGTACGTACACATCATTTTCCAAGGACATATCCATGTTTGGCAGCGTATTTTACAACCTCGTCGAGCTCCTCCAGGCTGATGAATTTGTCTCCGTTGGCATCAGCACGGTTCAGCGCACGGTGGGCTCTCCAGTTGGGCATGTGTGAGCCGAGGGATTTGAAGGCATTCTCTAACTCTGCCTTGCTGAGAAGACCGTCACCATTACTATCGTATTTTTGGAATGTATCCCGTAATTGCTTTTCATTAGTTGGGGGCAAAGGCTTGTAGTTGGTCACTGCATTAAAAGGTATACGTCCCATGTTGTCAAAAAGGGAATTTGGGAAATAGGTAGCTGTAGCTGTGAGACAATTAACTAGTTTAGAGGGCTTCTTTTGCGGTATGTTTTGGGAGTATTCAAGCATGGGGATTATATAGAGACCTTGGTCTATGGTTAAATTAACACCATGCTAGGGTGAGATTATAATATTCCAACTTATCTTCAAAAGGAAGAGTCTTGTACGTTAAGGGTCGGATCCTGATCAGCACCTGTAACACTTTCTACTGTTTCACTGTGTATGATTCGAGGGCCTAGAGGTATACATATAGTGGTTCCATTTGAATCTATCATCAATTTTGTTGGAAACAAAAAAACAAAATATATACAATATTTTCTTAAGTAGAATACTTATGATATATTTTAGGAAGTACAAACACTTCATTTAGGGTGTTGTACCTGTGTCGTGTCAGTGTCATACTGATATCATATCCATGGTTGTACCCATGTTATACCAGTATCGTATCGGCCGTTTTATGCTATAATTTTCATAAATTGCTCATGTCACCGTATCATACCCATATTTGTATCCGTACTTTCTAAAATATATTAGCTAGGATCATAAAAATTTCCTTGAAATATCTTTTTGAAGCTGTTCTAATTTTGTGGTGGGTGGTGGTTTTTTTTCCCCTTCATAGAAAAGAAAAAGGGAAAACATGACTGCTTGGTAGTTGTTAATTTAGGTGATATATACATGGAAATATGGTGAAATATTTGCCGGATGATTTTTTAAAAACTAACATGTACATCTCAACGTCTTTGCTAGAGTCCTTAAACATAAAAATCAAACAGCAAGAGTTCAACATATACAACAACAGCAACTCAACCACTAAAACATTATAAGATATCCCATTACACCATATTAGCTTTGAAGTGCACGAGAGGAGATAATTAACCCAAAAAATGCACAACACTTTGTTGAGGATAGAATTATTTAGTGTGCCTTTTGCTTTTCCATTCTTGCTTTAACATCCTTTTTTTTATTCTTCACTATCTTATCTGGTTTCCTCAGCATAAACTCTCCTAGTTAGGAAAAAAGAGTTACTGTAGAGAAGCAGTAAATATGATCAAGCATTACACATGACATGACAAAAAAAAAAACATGTCATGTCATATTCACAAGTCATGTCAAATATTGGAGTAATTTTTTGGTGAAAATGCACTTTTGGTCTTTACATTTTAGGTCAATTCCCATTTTGGTCCCAAAATTGATTTCGTTACTAATGTCATCCCTAAAAAAAGAAAATCGATTCTATTTTGATCATTGCCGTCAATCCATTAACGGAAACCTCCTACGTGGCAGATGAAATGCTCTGCTTGTTGACGTGATGCTAACGTTGTCATTAAAATATTATTTGAAAAAATTATATTGGCATTTTTTAAATGCCACGTCAGCATTTAAAATTTTTTTAAAAAGCCACATCAGAAAATTTATAAAAATTAAAATTAAATCTTAAATCTAATTAATTAAAATTATGTCTTAAAAAAACAAAAATAATTATCATTTTAATCTTTTTTCTTTTTCTTTAACCTCATCAGTGATCAGCTTTTAAATTTATCTATATGTTCTTCCTCTTCTCCCAAAACTTAGTCGAGGCAGCAATTCCGAACACAATATTTCATATCTGGGTTGTCTGGCGGCGAACCTCGACTGCTTGATCTTGATCTAGAATCGATTGTGGCAGTTGTGATGAGGCGGCAGAGGTGGAGGAGGTAGAAACAGTGGCTTTAGAGGTGGAGGAGATTTGATGGTGGGAATTAGAGAAAGGCTCGTGGTTGTAGGCGCGTGGGGTAGAGACAAGCCTAAGCTTGTAGACAACGTAGGTGACGGTGACAAAGAGGATGAGCCAGAGCAAAAGCCTAGGCAAGTCTCTAGATTGTGGGCCCGACCCAGCATTAGGTGTACCCAGATTCATCATCATCATCTTCTCTGTATCTTCCTCTCTTCACCCTCGACGGAATCACTCTCAAACCCAAACTCTCTCTTATCTCAAAATCTCATCTCCACTGATCTGCTAAACTCCAATCTGACCCAAACTCTCTCTAATCTCGTTCAAGACTCAGTGATGAGGTCATCACCATTGAACTCGTTCAAGACTTAGTGATGAGGTCGCCAATTCGATAGTTTTGTTTCTATGTAGTTATGGCTCCGTTGTACAAAACCCCAATCAACGATTTGGTATTGGAGCCCAGATCAGTGGTTGTGAAGTCGAGATCAGTGGTTCTCACACCTCTCTCACCTCACCGTCTCTCTTTTCCTCTCTTTAAGGTTGATTTGGAAGTTTTTAGCTTAGGATTTTTGTAGATTTGATGTTAAGGCTTTACTGGTTACTGGGAAATTTTGGAAGATTTGATTCTATGGTGGTGCTTTACTGGATGTTGGGTTTCTATTCTTTTGCTTAGATTTGATATTCATGTTCTTGGTGGTTGTTGAGGGGAAAATTTTGATGTTCCCAAATAGAATATGGAGTAGCCAAGCCGAAACTCAACGATGGGCCATTGAAATAAAGCCCAAAGGCTTTCGGTGTTGTGTAAGTCCGCCCAAGCAAGAGATAAAGGTTGCACCCTAACAAGAAAACAACAATAAAGCACGATAAACACGTTACTATTATTAGTTTGTTATATTATTAGTCATTTTACAGCATCATAGTTCAAATTAGTCTTCTAGCGGTACGGTATTATCTCTAGTGGTAGGGTAATTCTAGGTTAATAAGTGTGTTTACATGATAAAAATAATATATTTTCCTTATTATTATTATTAAGTCAACATAAGAGAAAACTTCCATAGTATCCAAAACATTATGACTTTCATCATAATAATAATAAATAAGGATTAAAGGCTTCATAATTACAAATAAAAGAGGAAAAATAGGATGGAATGAAGCAAGAGAGAGATCCCAGCTCAGTGCAGCAAGTATTAAACTAAGATTTTGGTGAGTATGTGTTTATAAGGCATGAGCGAAGTGAATGTGGGCTGTTTTTAGTGAGTGGGATAGGATTATTACTGAGATTGAAGTTTTTTGTGATTGGTGGTCTGTTTATGACTAGTTGAGAGACATTTATAGGCTGGATTGTGTGAGAGGGGGAAGAGAGTATCTGAGATTAGATGAGTGTGGGTTAAAGATGATGAGTGGTGAGCTTGAGGGAAGCTAAACCACGAGCAAAATAGCAAACAAACATAGAGTTTCAAGAGCGTGGCTAGGGTTGTCTTTTTGGTTAGTTTGCTTGTGTTTTTATAATGGAGCTGTAGGGAGGCATTAATTGACAAGAATCCAAAAAACATATGACTACTCAGAGGTGATGAATCAAGGTCAAGCTTCCCTAGGATTTTTGATCAGAAGTAGGAAAATCTCTTTTAGGGGCTACCTTGCTTCTTTGGGTAATGATAGGATTTTAGAGTGTTTTGCATTAAATGCCAAGATTTTTGAGCTGAGCTTAATTATTGTGTTTGAGGCGTGTATCAAGAGTGAATCCTAATGCTGCAACTGAGATTCGGACCCTTGAGAAGTAAGATTTAACACCCCAATTCAGGTGTCAAGCTCTAGTCTACTTCAGGGGGTTCCGTTGGAGATCTCTTTATGCCTTCCATACCATACATTCCCAATTTTTCTCTTTTAGGATTCATGAGATTGGCACATGAATCATGTTTTGAACATTTTTAACATTTATATCATCAATTTGTTGAGGTTTGGATAACTTGGTTTCAGCTCTCCTTCCGCTGGAGGTACAGTCTTGAGGAAGATGATAGAGTTCCATCATCCTTCAGACTTCAGCTGATGTGACAGCCCTCAGGCACTGTTCACGTCAGGTAGAGGGTGACAAAAAGCTGATGGGATAGCTCCTAGTTCATCCTCAAAGACTTGGTTTTCTTGTAGGGGTCTCTAGTTGTTTTTTGGTTAGGGATGAACAAGGACTGGTTGCCCACTTTCAAGCCTCTTGCTGGGGACCTTTTTGGGCTGGAACTTTGCTCCATTTCAGCACTTTTGGTTGGGCCACATGCCCCTTTCTTTGCTTGGGCTTGTTCCCTACTTCATGAGATTCTTAGGCCTACAAAATGGGCATTAAAGACATACTTTGCCATGGGTTTCTTACTCCTCATGGGTTTTAGTTGTTAGTAGAAATAAAATGAATACATGAGCTTTAATAAATATTTATGATAGATTTTGGGTATTAATTTCCATGGGCTTTAAATAACATTTTGTATAGTTTCTCATAATTTTTGCTATGGATTACTTTGTAACTGATATTTTCTTTGGGGTTTTTTTAAATAATGACCTCCAATATTTTCTTGAGAATAATATTTACCATGGGTTTTAAATAAATATAGTAACAACTACTATAATGGAATAATGTGATGTTCTCATGAGTTTCTCTATAAATAATCATAATGGACCTGTAGGATGAATAATTACAATGAGTTTTGGTAATAAATATTATGAATGTTGTGATGTAAGATAGCTAGTGAACATGAGTTTATAACATGAAATAAATAAATGTTATGGGTCTAATAATCATAACTTTCCATAGGCTTTTATAAAATGATTGCCATGGGTTTTGAGAATAGATAATTCATAAATTCTATGAGCTTGTACTATTATAGTAATAGGTTTAAGAACCTAAAGTATAGTTCATTATTGGACTTTTAAGTGAAATAATTATGATATAGTATTTTGCCAAGTATTAATAATCTTGGGCTTTTGATAGAGTAGTGCCAAGTAGTTAGCTTGAGTTTTTAATAGTGCCAATGTTAGTTGGGCTTTTGATATTGCCAATGAGAATTGTGCTTTGATATTGTCAATGAGAATTGGGCTTTGACGTTGCCAATGAAAATTGGGTTTTAAATATTGCCAACGAAAACTGGGTTTTGATATTGCCAATGAGAAAGTGGGCTTTGATATTGCCAATGAGAAAGGGGGCTTTGATATTATTAATGTGAATTGGGTTTTGGATAAATAAATTGCCATGGGTTTAAACCATGGGCTTTGATTATGGATTTGAATTCCATTTTTAAAATTTTTTTGCCACGGATTTGAATCATAAGCTTTTCAAATATTGCCAAGCATAAGTATTCTTAGACTTTAAATAGAATAGGATGTGTTTATTGGGTTCATAGGGCCGGTTTTGGGCTTAGCTAAATAATGATAATAAAATTGGATAAAATATGAGTTTTTGGGCTTTTTGTGATAATTTATATCATAACCCAATTTAAGCAATGAGATATGAAACATTTGTTATTAACATAATAATAGAGCAAAAAATATTTGGGAAAAACCCAATAACTTATTAGTGGTATTTGAAAATATATAGGTGGTACTCAAATAAAATTAGGTGTAAAAAAAAAAGTTCTCTGAAGTGGTGATTTGGGGGTTTTTGTTTGTTTTTCCTGTGGGTTTTTCTATGTTTGTTTCCCTAGAAAAATTATGGGTTTGAAGGGTAGGGTTTGCTTTGCTGGAAATATGTGTTTGGCATTTGGTTAAGATTTGGGTTTGGGATTTGGTTCTTTGTGGAGATTGATTTTGGGGAAGAACACTAGGGAAGAACAAGAAAGAATAAAATAACGAAAGCAATAAAAATAAAATAAAAGACAAGAAATACGTTTAATTAATTTATTTTGTTTTAATGTGTTTGTTATAAAGAAAGTACAAGAAAGACAAAGAAAATTATAAGAAAATAAGGATTAATTTGCTAAGAATATGAATCTTAGAGATTGGAATAAAAAAAAATCATTTTAATTAAAAGAATGTCAAAATTTTTGTTTAAAAAAAGAAAAAAATTGTTTTTTTTTTAATTTTTTAATTAAAATTGAGGAATTAAAATTTTTATAATGTAAATGCTGACGTGGCATTTAAAAAATGTGAAATAATTTTTTTAAATAATATTTTATGGGCAACATCAACACCACAGCAGCAAGCAGGGCATTCCATCTACCACGTAGAAGGTTTCCATTAGTGGGTTGATAGCAATGACCAAAATAGAATTGATTTTCTTTTTTTAGGGATGACATTAGTAACGAAATCAATTTTGGGACCAAAATAGAAATTGACCCAAAATGTAGGGACCAAAAGTTCATTTTCACCTAATTTTTAAGTAATCTCAGAGAATGAAAAATGATGCTCCCTTCTTTCACATTAATGGTAGGGTCTACTCATTAAATTCATGATGTGATTAAGTATGAATATGAGAAAATAGAATATTATTTTTCCATACTCTAAAAGTACTTAAGAATTTTTAAATAAAAACTTGTTTTTGTCATTATTTGGTGTGTGGGATCTATAGTAAAGTACTGTGTACCTTTACATCTTTATATATTTCTTTGACTTGGTTCAAACTACTAACCGACCAGAGTCCACAGTCTACCATGGCAAGCGGGGTTGATCACAAAGCGTCTTTGCTTGCTAAATTATCATTATACTTTGTCGCTACAAGAATTACTTCGTAGAAAGTAACAAATTGCTTCTTTTTTGATAGCCCGATTCTTTCAAATCACAATTCAACTCTTTACTACCACTCTAAAAGCAGGCTCTCGTGGTGTGGTGTTGAAAGCCATAAAATACTTTTGAGTGTCTTCTTCATCACTAATTGATTTTAAGGTAGAATGGCACAGCTCATAGTCCGTCAAATAGTATCAAAGTCAAGGTCATGAGTTTGAGTCACGAGAGTGTCATTGTGAGGAGAGTTGTTGGGGGACCACAATTTGACTCCCTACAACCACTCTAAAAACAAGCCCGCGTGGTGTGATGTCGAAAGCCATAAAAATTTGAGTGTGTCTTCTTTATTACCAATTGGTGTTGAGGTAGAATGGCACAGCTGATGATCCGTACCTCATGACTCAAATTCTAAATAGCACGTGAAAAGGCAAATGAATTTATACTTTTTCATTGGTCGAGATATACGATCGCCCTGTCTTGGTGATCACGTAGCCTCTTTGCTTGCTAAAATATCACAATACTTACGTGTACGAGAAGAATTTTCGTAGAAAGTAACAGCATTCAATTTCCTGTAAAGGAATAATATGTACCTCATGACTCAAATTCCAAGTATAGGCAAGTGGATTTATCCTTTTTCGTAGGTTGAGATATGTGATTGCCCTCGTATGTACAGGCAGTAAGTCCAGTAAAACTCAAGTCTCCAAGAAGATTGGTTTGAATCAGATTCCATCCATTAATGCGGGTCCCTTTCTTTTCTTTTGTAGGAAGGACTCGAATATTTTAATAATAGTAACTTTTTATCTATCACGTATAAATGATTAAAGGAAAATGTTATCGAATGCTTTTAGGACATTGATTAACAATCCATTTTAAAAAAGTTTTGACATCACTTTTATGAAAAAACCAAACAGTCCCTTAGAGACTGTTTGGTTTTTAGTGTTTTCATCACTCATCACTCAAAAATGGTGGAACCCACAAAGAGAAGCTTGTTTAGATTTGTATTCAAGTTTTGTTTCCAAACTCAATTCTCTAATTTTTGAGTGATGAGTTATGGAAACTGAAAGCACATTTGAGGTGTTTTCAAGTTATGGAAACTGAGTTATGATGGCATTTTTGTAAATACACACACATTGAGAGACTCACAGGCAAACTTCGTGCTCTCTCCAACACAGTTGTCTTTTTTTTTTCTTTTTTTTCTTTTTTTTTCACGCTGGGTCTAGATCACCTTTCTCTATTCTCTTCTTCTTCTTCTTCTTCTTTTCTTCTTTTCTTTTCTTTTCACGTTGATTTCTGGGTTTTGTTGCATTTTTTTTTTCTTTTTTCTTTTTTTCCATTCCTTTTCACTAGGTTTCTAGGCTTGGGTTCTTTTCTTTTTTCTTCTTTTCTTTCCTTTTCACATTGGGTTTCTGGGTTTTGTTGCATTTTTTTTCTTTTTTCTTTTCATCGGATTGGAAAATCAATAAATCAAAGAGGAAATTACAAGCACCAAACCCATACAAAGGAAACCCATATACCCACATATTACAAGCACTAAACCCATTCAAAGATTATAAGCACCAAACTGATATACCCACAGATTGGTGCCGCTGCTGCTCGTTGGAGGTGGAGATTAGCGCTAGAGATCAGCGTTGGAGATCGGCGCTGTTTGTACTCAGAGAGGAAGAGAGAATCGGTGTCTGGGTATTGGGGGAGAGTGATGGAAAAAAAGAAAAAAAAAATGGAGAAAAAGGGATGTATACGTGGGTATGTTGCTCAGGCAATGGGTCAAGTATGGGTCTCACAAAAAGTAGAAAAATTTGAGTGAGAGAAGCTGAAAATATGTGCCAAACGTGTGGGGTTCTAAAAATGGGGTATTTTAAGTAATGAGTGAGAAGTGAGGAGTGATGAGTGACGAAAATTGACTGAGGAGTGATGGTTTTTTTAAAACCAAACCACCCCTAATTTTTTTTTCTTTTCCTATAAAACTTTTTTTAATTAAATTGTTAACCAATGCCCTAAAGGCAATTAAAAATAAACAAGCTTGCACCCAAAAAAAAAAGAAGAGAAAGAGAAAGAATGAAGAAGAATAAGGTACTAATTATAGTGGGTTCCAGTTAGCTCAACTGGTAAAGTCTCTAATGGTTGTATAATAGATCTGAGGTTCAATCCTCGCCTAAACCAAAAAACTAATTGGTATCTTAGTCTGATAATAAAGAGCTATCATCAAGAACAGACGCCATAGGTTGAAACTTTCTCCAAAAAAAAAAACCAGTACTAATTATTCATTCTTTATTACATACTTATAGTACACATATTACCACCTTGACTAAAATCGTGTTTTTTTTTTTTTTTTGGAGTACGCAAAATATATATATATATATATATATATATATATATATATATATATAGAAACTCTAGTCTCTAGCTCAGGTTTTTTTTTTTCTTCATATTTTTAAATTTATTATTTATCATCCTTCTCATTATTTAAGTTTCCTATTGCAAGTCAGCACATATCTGCAAATTATTCGGATAGGGAGGATTTGCAAGTTGCAACCTTTTTCCTGATTAATTTCAAACTTTTTGGTCGGTAGTGGTCCTAGTGGAAGATAAATTATCTATGAATGGGATTCTTGTAAAGTTGTGGATAAAGTAGGTTTGATCCTAACGTGAATATATATATACACGGAAATATGTTGAAATATTTTCCAGATGGTTTCAAAAACACTAAGAAACATGTAGAAACTGATCAACCTCTTTGCTAGAGTCCTTAAACATAAAACTCAAAGGGCAAGAGTTCCACATATACAGCAACTTAGCTGCTAAAACCATGTCATGTTCTAGAATAATCCTACAATCACAAACTATTTTATAATATTTTAAATTGAAGAGGCAAATTTTTACTGATTCTTGTCTTAGCTCACCACTTATATTACTTTTTTTTACTTACACACTCAAAAGAATGATAAGATGTTCCAAGAACCTGGGTACCTTTGCATCTTTCTATACTTCTTTGACCAGGTTCAAACTTCTAACTGATCACAGTCCACAGTCCAGTTGGTCAAGCATCTTTACTTGCTAAAATATCATAATATTTGTGGCTACAAGAATTACTCCTCTTTTTTTGTAACAGATTCCTTCTTTTTTTTGATAGTCAGATTCCTTCAATTTCCTGTGGAGGAAAAGAACCTCATGACTCAAATTCTAAGTAGCACTTGAAAAGGAATGTGAATTTATACTTTTTCGTTGATCGAGATTTATATGATTGCCCTGGGTCTGTCAAGTAGCGATATCTTTACCTGCCACTTAAAATACCAGAATACTTATGGGTGCGAAGGAGGGTACGTACCCTCATTCAAATACAAATCTTCCTCTATTTTATTTTTTGTATTTCACTTTATATTGTAGTAATCACAGCTTGTTATATATTATTTTTAATTTCCTTATAAAATACTTAATGTTTAAAAAAATTTTATAAATTGAGACATGAATTATGACATACTATGATTGATGAAGCATAAATTAGAATACAGAAAATGAGATAAATGATTTGTATTTCCCTTATTCTCTTTAGTACTCCATGCAAGAGCCCTAGGCTGCTTAACTACAATTTTTTTTTTTTTTTTGAGAGAGAGACTTTCAACCTATGGCGTCCGCTCCTGATAATAGCTATTTATCATCACACCAAGGCACTAATTGATTTTTAGTGTAGGCAGGGATTAAACTCCAGATCTCTTTTTCAACTGTTAGGTTCTAAGAATTAGGAACTAATGTATTAGAACTTCAATTTGTAATGTTGGCAAACCATGATCAAAACATTCTTTAAGTTGTGTGTTAGACTTGCTCAAAGTATGGCTCTTAATGTAAAGTTGGAATCGAGTTTTATGCAGAATTCACTGTGCACTTTCTGCCTGACTCGATCGATCGAAAGTCGTGCAGATTGTTTTTCTGCAGAATTTATCAACTCAGCCCTAGCCCATTTAATGTATAGGGTTTTATGTTTTGCCCTAAGTATATAAGGGAAAACCCTAGCCACGTTTTTAGAGTTCTGTTTTGCTGTGTTTGTGAATCTCATTGTGAGATCTAGAGGTATTTACCTTCACATACACTTAGGGTTTACAAACTCAAGACTCATGTCAAGAGCTTGGTAAATCATACAGTTGCAGAATCAAAGATCTTCAAGAAATACAAGCAGGTGCGCTTGTGAATTGCTAAAGAATTCAAGAAAGAAGGAGTCCGTGGATCTCGGAGCTATCACAGGGTCGTGGTAGTAAGTTTCCTACACTTGGGTAGTAATAGGATGTTAGTGGTCTAAGTCTTATTGTGTAAACTTCGATTCTTTCATAATGAATTCGGTTTACCTTGAAGATAGCTAGGTTAAATCCTCCCCAGGTTTTTTACCGGTTTGGTTTTCCTAGGTCATCAGATCTTTGTGTTCTTTATTTTCCGCTGCTTTATTGTTTTTCAATATACTTGTGTTAACCTAGTTCTGTTTAAATTACCTAAGTTAATCACTTGGCTAATTCTCTAGGTTAATCTGTTGGGTTTAAGGGGTCTAAACGATCTGACAAGTGGTATCAGAGCGGGTATCTTTTGTGTTTGATCTTTTTGCTGATCCTTGACCCCTGTTGTCATGGAACACGGACACTCTCTTGTTGTTCCACCTCACTTTGATGGAAACAATTATGCTTATTGGAAAGTAAGGATGAAAGCATTCCTGAAATCCATTGATGAGAGAGTTTGGAATTCCGTTGAATATGGATGGGAGAAGCCCACTACTTCTGTGAGTGAGTGGCAAACTTCACAAAAGGAGGCAGCCGCTTTCAATAGCAAAGCAATGAATGTTATTTTTAATGCTGTTTCCATGGAGGAATTTAAGAGAATCTCTAATGTTGAGGTTGCTCATACTGTTTGGAAAATCCTCCAGACTGTGCATGAAGGCACAAAGGAAATTAAAATAAATAAGTTGCAGCAATTAACCTCTAGATTTGAAAGCATTAAAATGAATGATGATGAATCTTTTGATGAGTTCTATACTAAACTGAATGATATTGTTAATTCTGCATATAATTTGGGTGAAATCTGTGATCAACCTAAAATTGTTATGAAGATTCTTAGATCTTTGACTGAGGACTTTAGACCCAAAGTGACTGCCATCACTGAGAGCAAGGATGTGGACTCCATACCTGTTGATGAACTTGTAGGATCTCTTCAGTCCTATGAGTTGGATTTACCCAAGACAAACAAATCCAAATCAATGGCTCTTAAGTCTGTTGATGATGTTGAGGATGATGGATTTGATGATGAACTCTCTGCTACAGAGATTGCCTATCTTGCCAAAAACTTTAGAAACTTTCTTAGGAACAATAACAGAAGGGCAAGAGGCAAGAACACTGTTGAACCTAGAAATTTTAGGAGGAATGATCCCACTAAGGTTAGTAACACTGAAAAACCTAAAGAGAAAGTAGTTTAACCTTCTAATAATTCTTTGGGACAACAATGTTATGGATGTCAAGGGTATGGTCATTTGAAATCTGAATGTCCTACATATTTGAGGTCTAAGGGTAAAGCTATGGCTGTAACCCTTAGTGATGATGAAGTTTCTGACAATAAATCCGCTAGTGATGAGGATGGAAATTTCATTGCTTTCACTGCTACTACTGTAGTTAATGAAAGCATGTCTGTTGAAGAGAATCCTTCTGATGGGGAACTCTCTGAGGATGCAGATTTACAGGAAGCCTATAATAAACTTTGCAAAGTTGCTGCAAAAGATGTCATGAATATTGATTTAGGCTTGAAGAAAATTGTATCTTTGGAACTTAAAAAGAAAAATTTACTTGTGAAATTGTTTGATGCAAATGAGCTTTTGAATAATGTGAAAACTGAGAACATGCTTTTACTTGATAAAGTCAAATGTTTGGAACTTGAATTATCTGTTGCTAGAGAACAAACTAATAGGTCTGCAAGCTCCAAACTTGATCACATACTGAGTGTTCAAAAGTCTCCCTCTGACAAAACTGGCTTAGGATTTAAGGAAAGTATGTCTGTGCTTGAATCTTCTTCCACTAAATTTGTCCCTTCTTCTGAACCTCCTAAGAGTGAGATTATCAAACCCTTGGTGAGTGAACCTGTCAAATCTGTAGATGTTGCTCCACCTAGGAAGATTAGGGTTGATCTTCAAGCTTCTCATTCTAGAGCTTCTACTTCTTCTAAGGGCAAGTTGCATGATAAGCCTGCATGGGTTTGTCATTTTTGTGGAAAGTCTAGACACATTTGTCCAAATTGTTTTAAGTTGCAAGCTGCAAAGCGAGCAAGTAAACCTAAAGTACCTATGCCCCAAGCACATGATCCTATGGTACTTATTGGTGAATTGGTAAAGGCGTTAAACCTTTATTCCAATCCTGGAGTTGCTCAGAATTCTAATGTGAATCATAACTCCACTGCAAGAGTTGCATCTAAAAAGTTTTGGATGCAAAAGGCTCGATCTAATTGAGTCTGTTTGACATGGTCCTTGTGCTTCATTGCTCTACCTTTTGTGACCTTTGTTTCTAGGATTTGCATTGCATAACATTCATGCATTTCATTCTAAGATGTGTGTTTCTTTTATAAAAAAAAAAAAAATTTTGCAAATTGTGTTTTTGCGATTTTTTCCTTGAATTTGAAGACAAGGTTGGTCAATCAAATTTTGCATAACATGTTTATGTACCTTGTTTAGCTTTGATGCACTTATTTCTATTGCACTTTACTAGCTAAAGTTTTGTTGTGCATGTTGTGTGGGAAGATGCTATATTTGTTGATCACATGATCTTGATCTTGAAGTATTATATCTTTAATTGTCGGACTTGGTCTTATTGAGAAAGGCATAAATAACCATCTCACCACTGTTTATTAGCCAATCATAAACACCATAGTGCATATCGTGAGATTTTGTGCTCGAGAAAGTGTAGCACATGCACAAAAAGACCATAAAGTGTAGCCTCTGTTAAAATTGGTATGTACATTATTGGGCTATAATAATTTCACAATTCATAAAATTGGTGTGTACATTATCCTGGCTTTTATTAAGTTTCTAATCAATTAAATTGAATAATGAGGCAAATCGAGAAACTTACATGATTGCAAGCTTTTATTCTAGGAGATGTGAGAGTTATATGATGTAACTCTTTAAGTAATAGTCTCTTTCAAATTCATGTGATGAATTTTGTAGAAATTGTGATTAATCAATTTGTGCATATCACCTC
The DNA here is from genome assembly GCA_033629205.1 of Lithocarpus polystachyus. Classification (NCBI taxonomy): domain Eukaryota; kingdom Viridiplantae; phylum Streptophyta; class Magnoliopsida; order Fagales; family Fagaceae; genus Lithocarpus; species Lithocarpus polystachyus. The sequence continues at coordinate 5,285,562 of CM066163.1, read as the reverse complement.
ACATGTTTCTCAAGCTTATGCTAGTTGCACACACTACACAAGTTATTCTTTGCTAAATTGTGTACATGTTAATGTGTGTGTTTTTGGCCTGACCAACCGAGTTTGAATATTTCTGGAAATTGATGCAAAACATGTTTGCTTGTCTGATTGGTTGAGAGATATTATGGGAAAATCTTACTTTGAGAGATCTGGGTTAAAAAACATGGGTTTTTGGAAAACATCTCATCTCATCTCATACTCATGCATTCTTTTCATAAAATTTAATGCTTTGAGGAGTTTTTGAGCTAATTTGTTTCAATTTTAAAAAATTCAATTTTTCCAGATTTTCGATCGATCGAGTCTGTTTTTCGATCGATCGAAAATGTTTTTAAAATCGCACTAAAGTCTCTGTGTGTTTCGATCGGTTCTCGATTGATACTGGATCAATCGAAGGATTTTCGACCGATCGAATATATTTTTTGATCGATCGAAAATCGGGCTGAGTGTTTTTTAAAAGGTTTTTTTTTTTTTTTTTTTCACGTGCCTATTCACTTTTCAAATCTTTTCAAAACACTTTTTCTCCCTACCAACCGGTCAAGCCTATCTTTGGAGATTTTTGTCGTTTTCCTCCGATCTTTTTGCATCATCTCTCTCTCCCAAGACCGGTAAGACATTTTTGCCCACTCTTTTGATCTTATTTTCATGTTTCATGCATTATTTTCATGCATTTTAGGCTATTTTCGGCATTTTTGGTTTTGGTATTTTTGAGAGTGATTTTGGTTCTTTTTCTTTCAAATGAATCATGGGTTTTTGTGGGGACACCTTATCCAAGCACTACATATGTTTTAATGTGTTTGATTTAGTGCTTTGTGGAATTTTTAAATTTCTAGGGCTTGAATTTGGGGATTTTGGGGTTTTTGTTCAATTTGATTGAAATTGATGAAATTGACTTGTTAGATTGATTAATTTGGTCATTATATTGAGATTGTATGACTGCTGTGTTGATCAATTTATCAATTAATTGCGTTTTGAAAAATTGGGTTTTTCAAAATTGGGTATTTTTAATTTAAAACTCCTGCTCAAGTCAATTTTGTTAATTTGGATTATATTTGAACATGTCACTGCATTAGTTCATGCATCATTTGTATAATTTGTTCATGCATCATATAGATTGTGTTTTTCTATATTTTATGCTGTTCTAACTTGCAATCTGCCCTTGGTTTTTGTTTTTGCTCCTCTTTTTCTGTGTCTCTCGTTATTCCTTAGCACTATGCCTAGGAAAAATAAAGCCCATAGGACTTCTGACCCTTCACCTTCATTCGATAGTGAGCGGTTCCCTAGTGAGAAGAACCAAGAGACCTATGAGACCCTGAACCTTAGGCGTCATATCTAGGCTGAGCGTAGGGTCATACTAGATGAAGTAGATCCTGAGGTGAGACGTAACTTTGAGCGTCGGGGTTGGTTGTCTTTGCTCGATTTTGAGCATCCTCCTCCTGCCACCTTGATTAGAGAGTTCTATTCGAACCTCTCTATCCACATCTATGATACCGACACCTTAGTTAAGGTTTGGTTACGAGGTGTAGAGTATCACATTACCCCGTCGGTAGTGTCTGACGCTCTTGGGGTGCCCATTGTTGACCATCCTGTTTTTCCTTATGAGGAGTCTCTACCTCTTGATGACGTGTTGTCATGCATCACTAGATCTTCTATCCAGTGGGGTTCTGATCCTCGGATCACTTCTGCTGAGCTTTCCGAGCTTCATTATCTTTTCTTTAGGATTGCTTGTCATTCCTTGTGGCCTATTTCTCATGTCCACACCATTCCACTTGAGCGATGTGTGTTTTTGTACGCACTTGTTACTGATGCTCCTATCAGTTTTCCTCATTTGTTCCTTCGTTCTTTGAACGAGATTCATCGGTCTAGCTCTACGGCTCATGCGTTATTCTTTCCCGTTTTTATTCATAGGATTCTCCTTTATCTTGGTTTAAGTGATTTTCCTGCTTCTGAGCCTGTACATGTCATTGCTCCTATAGGTGCTACCTTTTTGAGACAAAGGGCTGCTCAACTTCGAGCTAGCTCTAAGCGTCCTAGGGTAGAGCCTTCCGGTGTCACTCCACCCCCTTCTTCTTCTACAGATACTCCTGCAGCTGGGACGTCGTTTGATCCTGCTGTTGCTGCTGCTGCTGATGTTCCTCCACCTTTTGACGATGTTTCTGACCTTCGTCGAACTCTTGATACTGTCGTGACCGTTCAGGCGGCTCATGGTCAGCTTTTGGTGGACATCCTTGATGAGCTACGTGCGTTGCGAGCTGATTTGGCGAGTTCTCGTCATTCTCCTCCACCTCCTTTTGATGATGAGTGAGTGCCCTTTGGCAATTCGTCACAAAAAGGGGGAGTGTATATTAAGTAGTTCATATGTATCTAGGATATCTAGGAGATTTTTTTGTGTGGAGATTTTCATTTTAGGGGGAGTTTTTGTACTTAGTAGTGATACTGCGGAGCTTGTGGAGTTATTAGATTGTATCTAGGCACTTCACTGTGTATTCACATTTTTGGCTCTTGTTAGGAGATATTTTTGTTGAGATACATTTTGATGTATATGTTTCTTATTTTACTATGCTACTCTGCTTATTGATTTATATTTATGATGTTATTCATGATATATGTTTTTATTTTGTGTCATGTGAAATCAAGAAGTTATTTTTATATATTTCCTGTTTTTTTCACACATGCGTTTATGTGTTTGGTAAGTGTTACAGGAATATACAGGTTGATTCAGTCATGCTGCTGTCTACTTTGCAACTATTAGATAGTAGTTAGGTTGAATTGTTTAAGTGGCTTTTTATTTTGTAATGGGCTGTTTCAATTTGTAAACTTTGAGCTTTTTGTTGAGTCTGTGTTTTGTCACGGATTGCCAAAGGGGGAGTTTGTTAGGTTCTAAGAATTAAGAACTAATGTATTAGAACTTCAATTTGTAATGTTGGCAAACCATGATCAAAACATTCTTTAAGTTGTGTGTTAGACTTGCTCAAAGTATGGCTCTTAATGTAAAGTTGGAATCGAGTTTTATGCAGAATTCACTGTGCACTTTCTGCCTGACTCGATCGATCGAAAGTTGTGCAGATTGTTTTTCTGCAGAATTTTTCAACTCAGCCCTAGCCCATTTAATGTATAGGGTTTTATGTTTTGCCCTAAGTATATAAGGGAAAACCCTAGCCACGTTTTTAGAGTTCTGTTTTGCTGTGTTTGTGAATCTCATTGTGAGATCTAGAGGTGTTTACCTTCACATACACTTAGGGTTTACAAACTCAAGACTCATGTCAAGAGCTTGGTAAATCATACAGTTGCAGAATCAAAGATCTTCAAGAAATACAAGCAGGTGCGCTTGTGAATTGCTGAAGAATTCAAGAAAGAAGGAGTCTGTGGATCTCGGAGCTATCATGGGGTCGTGGTAGTAAGTTTCCTACACTTGGGTAGCAATAGGATGTTAGTGGTCTAAGTCTTATTGTGTAAACTTCGATTCTTTCATAGTGAATTCGGTTTACCTTGAGGATAGCTAGGTTAAATCCTCTCCAGGTTTTTTACCGGTTTGGTTTTCCTGGGTCATCAGATCTTTGTGTTCTTTATTTTCCGCTGTTTTATTGTTTTTCAATATACTTGTGTTAACCTAGTTCTGTTTAAATTACCTAAGTTAATCACTTGGCTAATTCTCTAGGTTAATCTGTTGGGTTTAAGGGGTCTAAATGATCTGACATCAACTATCATAGACTTTACCAGTTAAACTAATTACTGAAACCCACGCATAATTACATTTCTTAGGAACTTGTTACTTGTATTCACATCATGTATTGTAAATTCTTCATTTGAGTGAATTAGAGAATAAGAGAAGTATTATGTCTACAATACTTTCATAACAAATCACAAGTGGCAAATTGTTATTGGTTTTAATTTGAACTTACCACCGAAATTACTTTTTTATCTGCCAATAAAAACTCGTAACAACTTGTCACGTAAGATTTGTTGCGAAAGTGCTGTGAACATAGCATTTCTTATAGAATAATCAATTAAAAAACGTTGTTAATGTCCAAGCAAGAGATAATTTATAGTTGATTACATGGTTGGCCATAAATTGTAGGATTGCCCCGTGATCATCTTATCCTACAAATTACAAACAGAAGAAACCAGAGAGTAGCACATTGGAAGGAGGGTACGTACCCATGTGTGAGAAGCGCAGAGAAGCATTATATGTAAGAATAAGTCCAGTGATACAACTTTTTATCTATCACACAAATGATTAAACAAGGCAATTAAAAATAAACAAGATTGCACCATAAGGGAAAAAAATGAAAAATAAAAAAATAAAAAGAGAGAGAGAGAAGAAGAAGAAGAAGAAGAAGAAGGTGATGTGCACACATATATATATATATATGAGATGGGTTCAAGTTACACCTGGTGTGACTCTTTAGAGTTACACTTTTTTTAAACCATTGAATTTAAGTAGATCTAACGGTTAAAAAAAGACCTTCATTATTACAAATATTCTTATTAGGATCTCATCAATTACTCTCATTTATTACATTCTAAACCAATCTCTAGACCCAAAAAAACTCTCTCTCTCTCTCTCTCTCTCTCTCTCTCTCTCTCTCTCTCTCTCTCCTTCATCATTGCTCCACCTCTACAGGTTGCCAGCAGAAGAAAAAAAAAAAAAAAAAAAAAACCAAGCCACACACTAAAAATACGCCATATACATATAGATGAACACAATGGTGGAAATTATGTATAAAGATTTTCAATCTTCCTAAACTCGTGGAAATTAAGGTTCACAAGAATGACCTTGAGAGGTTTGAATTGGAAGAATCAAATCTTCATTATCTATGTTAACGGAGAAGCATATTTCCGAGCTCAACTTGCTTCCTCTAAAAAATCTGAAAAAGCTAAATCTAGATATGCCAAACTTAACAGAAAAGTGGCTTCATGACCATCTTCTGGACTTCCAGTCCTTGAGACCTTAGAGATAACTTCTTGTTATATGCTAAAAAGAATAAACCTTTCAAGTCGTCATCATCATCTTAAATCATTGGGATTGTCGTCATGTGACAATATGGTAGAAGTCATGGTTGATTCTCCTATATGATGTAGACTCCCATATTATGGCAATAGCAATGTGACAATATCTATTTCATTGAATGCTTCGGATCTGTTAGAAGTTAAGGACTTATGTGGTTTCGGCTATCGTTCCCGGAATGCTGAAAGGATTAAATTCCTCTAAAAGATGGGAAATTTAAAAGTATTCGAATTGAGTAGTTTTTCATTTAAGGTATTTCATTATTTGATTATATATCTTATTCATAAAGTATTCGGCTTGGTTTTTTTTTTCTTTTTTTTTTTTTTTTTTTCCCTTCTGCTGGCAACCTGTAGAGGTGGAGGAGATAAAGAGAGAGAAACGTAGAGAGAGAGAGAGAGAGAGAGAGAGAGAGAGAGAGAGAGAGAGAGAGAGAGTGTGTGTGTGTGTGTGTGTGTGTGATTTTTGGGTTTAGAGATAGGTTTAGAATGTAATAAATGAAGGCAATTAATGAGATCCTAATAAGAATATTTGTAATGATAAGGGTTTTTTTTTTAACCACTGGATCTACTTAAATCTAGCGGTTTAAAAAAGGTGTAACTCTAAAGAGTTACACCAGGTGTAACTCGAACCCATCTCTCTCTCTCTATATATATATATATATATATATAAGAGTACTTATTATTACAATTATCATACAAACATTGCCACATGAATTGAAATCATATTTGTAAAATGCGAATTTAGTTAAAATTATGAAGTTGTGAAATCATGTTTTTGAAACACGATTCCACGATTTTAACTATAGTTTTGTTTTTAAAACACGATTGCAAAAGATGTCAGGACTAAGACCCTTCATGCAGGGCCGGCCCTAGGCCTAGGCCATTTAGGCAATTGCCTAGGCCCCCCTACTAGATAAAGGCCCCAAATTTTGGGGCAAAAATTGAAATATATTTTTTTTAAAATATTTTTTTTGAGATATAAGAAAAAAAAATTAGTTTTACATTTTTTCTCTACTTTTAAGAAGTTCCAAAGAATTGAGTAACGCTAGAGATAATACAACTTTAAATATATAGAGCTTACAAATATGTGTCACTAATCACAAAAAATAATTCAAATAGGAAAATGCTAGAAGTACTATAAATTCTACTTCAAAACCTTTACAAATTGATGTGACAATTAATATAATTTGTGGACGTCAACAACCTATTAAATACATTTTTAAATTACTTTTTGTGATTGATGATACATCTTTATAAGCCTAATGTTGTAAAATTTATAATATTCCTAACATAATTCATTCAAATACTTATTTATTATCTTCTTGAATTATTACTAATCACATTCATTGCTACATCGTTTGTAAGTTTTTTGTAGTAAAATTTTTTTTATAGCTTTGGCATTTCTTCCCCAAAAAAAAAAAAAAGCATATTACAAGATAAAAAGAATGGATTTTTGTTATAAAAAAATTATGATATTAAAAACTAGTTCAACATTATTTAAGTAATATCCAGAAGGCTCCATTTAAATATATCGTCTTAGGCCTCAAAATTTGTTGAGTGCCCCTGCCTTCATGTACGTGGTCGTGAACGTTAACCTACTCATATTATATATGTATCACTTGAAGTTTCCGGATTTTTTTCAATATATATATATATAGAAACCTCTAGCTCTCAGTTTATTTATTTTTTATTTTTAAAAATTTATTATTTATCATCCTTCTCCGAATTTAATTTTCCTATTGTAAGTCAGTACATTTCTGAAATTATTCGATCGGATAGGGAAGATTTGCAGCCTTTTTCCTGATTTGTTTTCAAACTTTTTGGTCGGCAGTGGTCCTCGTGGAAGATAAATTATCTATGAGTGGGATTCTTGTAAAGCTGTGGATAAGGTAGTTCGATTCTAACATGACACTAAAATGAATACATTTCATGATTCATTTTAAATAGTAGTATTAATTTTATATAGAATACTACAAATTAGAAAGTATATTAAATATCACAATATTTAAATTTTTAAATGATGTAACACTTTGAAGTTTAAATACTGTTAAATCCTAAATTAAATATGATCTTAACTATGAAATTGACACAAATGTATTTGCTTTTGTTATTCTTTTTAATTATGCTTTTAAGTATTGGTTGTATGCAAATAAGAAATTAAATTGTTGTCATTATGTTTGGGAGACCGATATATCGGAAAAAATGGGCAAATGCCCTTTTCATGTTAAAAAAGTGGCATTTTGCCTCCTTTCCCAAACTAATTAGAGAAATGTCCTTCTTTTGTAACTTGATTTTCTAAAAATTGAGTTTAAAAAAAATTTTCTAGTGCCCTATAGCGGCGTTTTAAGGAGCATATAGTGACATTTTAAAAACCTATGGTGGCGTTTTGGAACTCGATCTCTATGAACTCAAGTTATTGGAATATTTTTTTATTTTTTTTACCTATAACTCAAGTTCATGGAGCTCGAGTTCCAAAACACTACTATAGGTTCTAAAAACGTCACTATAGGTTCTGAAAACGTCACTATAGGCTCCTTAAAAACGCCACTATAGGGCTTAACTCGATTTTTAGAAAATCGAGTTTCAAAAGAGATGCATTTCCCTAATTAGTTTGGGAATGAGGGCAAAATGCTACTTTTTTTGCACGAAAAGGCATAGGCCAATTTTTTCCTCGATATATCTTCAGATTGAATTACGTAGGCACCAACATCTTTGCTACTTTGTAATTAACTTAGATTTTGAAGTTAGATTTTGGGGTGTAGGTTAGAGATTTAACTTTGAATTTTTTTCCCTTTAGATGGTAAATTAGGTTAAAAATCCATGTAATTTTTATTTCTTTAGATTGTAACTTAGGACCCAAAGCTTTAGAACATTTATTTGAAATATCATGTGCTATCTTATAATTCAATTGAGGGATTTTTTGTTCTTAGTTTTCCAGGGGTTAAATTAAATTAAGTGTCAAATTTCATTGTCAATTCTTTAATATAGAAATGAGGGATAAAATTGGTCTATGCCCTTTTCAAAAAAACAATCCAGCATTTTGCCGCTTTCCTAAACTAATTAGGAAAACACCCCTCTTTTGAAACTCGATTTTCTCAAAATCGAGTTAAGCCCTATAACGGCGTTTTTAAGGAGCCTATAGTGATGTTTTTAGGACCTATAGTGGTGTTTTGAAACTCGAGTTCCATGAACTCAAGTTATAGGTGAAAAAAATAAAAAAATTTGCCTATAACTCGAGTCATGGAGATCGAGTTCCAAAACGCCACTATAGGTCCTGAAAACGTCACTATAGACTCCTTAAAACGCCGCTATAGGGCTTCATAATTTTTTTTTAAAAACTTGATTTTTAGAAAATTGAGTTTCAAAATAGGGGCATTTCCCTAATTAGTTTGGAAAATGAGGCAAAATGCTACTTTTTTTTGCATGAAAAGGGCATTTTCCCATTTTGTCCTAAAAATGAGTATAGTTGTAGTTGAGCATCCATTATGTGTGTGGCTATCAAGTGTAGCCAAATATCTTGGTCCCTTTGGATCGTGATTTTCACATTATGTTACCACATGAGAGGTGAAACCTAACATTGAATTTGATATGAACACTGCTTTATGTGACCTTATGACATTCTAAAATGAGAATGCTAAAGAACTGTGGAGTTACTACTCAATCAATGAATGTATATGTAACAAACCAAATATCATGTGTTATTAGAATTCTAGAGTTTTTGATATACGGGTCATATGCTAACGGGTGCCCTTAGGGCAATGGTTAACAATTTGTTGGGTTCTAAGGAATTAGGAACTAATGTATTATAACTTTATTTTGTAAGGTTGGCAAATCATGATCAAAACGGTTTTAGTCTTGTTTAGACTTGCTCAAAGTATGTGGTTTTTAGATAAAGTTGGAATCGAGTTACTGCAGAAGTTACTGTGCAAATCTGCCAGGCTTGATCGATTGAGAATTAGACTCAACCGATCGAAAGTCGTGTAAATTGTTTTTTCTGCAAAATTTCCAACTCAACCCAAGCCCGTTTAACGTGTAGGGTTTTATGTTCTGCCCTAAGTATAAAAGGGAAAACCCTAGCCACGTTTTCAAGGTTCTTCTGAATATTGTGTGTGTGTGAATCTTTTGTGAGATCTAGAGGTGTTTGCCTTCACATACACTTAGCGTTTCCAAACTCAAGATTGATGTCAAGAGCTTGGTGATCATTCAATTGCAGATTCAAGAACTTAAAGATATACAAGCAGGAATGCTTGTGCTTGCTGTGAATTCAAGAAAGAAGTAGTCCGTAGACTCGGAGCTATCACATGGTCGTGGTAGTAAGTTTCCTACTCGAGATAGCAATAGGATGTTAGTGGTCGAAGTCGCTATTGTGTAAACTTCAATTCTTTCATAGTGAATTCTGTTTTACCTTGAGGATAGCTAGGTTAAATCGTTCCTAGGTTTTTTACCGGTTTGATTTTTCTGAGTTATCATATCGTGTGTTCTTTATTTTCCGCACTTTGCATAATATGATATATTTGTGTTAACCTAGATCTGCTTAATTTACCTTGTAAGGTTGTTTAGACCCCTTAAACCCAAACAAATTAACCTAGTTATTTAGCCAAGTGATTAATTTAGGTAAATTATTCAGATCTAGGTTAACACAAATATATCAAATCATGTAAAAGTGCGGAATAATAAAGAACACATGATATGATGACCCAGGAAAACCAAATCGGTAAAAAACCTGGGGAGGATTTAACCTAGATATCCTTAAGGTAAAACGAATTCACTGTGAAAGAATCAAAGTTTACACAATAGAGACTTAGACCACTAACATCATATTGCTACCTGCCTGTAGGAAACTTACTACCATGACCACGTGACAGCTCCGAGACCACGGACTCCTTCTTTCCTTGAATTCTTAGCAAAGCACAAGTAACACCTGCTTGTATATCTTGAAGCTCTTTGATTCTGCAACTGTATGATTTACCAATCTCTTGACATGAATCTTGAGTTTGAAAACCCTAAGTGTATGTGAAGGTAAATACCTCTAGATCTAACAATTAGATTTACAAACATAGCATTCAGAACACTAAAAACGTGGCTAGGGTTTTCCCTTATATACTTAGGGCAAAACATAAAACCCTATACATTTAATGAGCTAGGGCTGAGTTGGAAAAATTTTGCAGAAAAACGTTCTGCACGACTTTCGATCGGTCGAGTCTAATTCTCGATCGATCGAGTCAGGCAGAAGTGCATAGTAAATTCTGCAGTTAACTCGATTCCAACTTTACATAAAAAGCCATACTTTGAGTAAGTCTAACACAAGACTAAAGATTGTTTTGATCATGGTTTGCCAACATTACAAATTGAAGTTCTAATACATTAGTTCCTAATTCTTAGAACCTAACAAACTCCCCCTTTGGCAATCCATGACAAAACACAAACTTAACAAAAAGCTCAAAGTTTACAAAATAAACAGCCCATTACAAAACAATAGCCACACTAGCAAATTCAACCTAACTACTATCTAACAATTGCAAAAGTAGACAGCAGCATGATTGAATCAACCTGTATATTTCTGTAACACTTAACAAACACATAAACGCATGTGTGGAAAATACAAGTAACAAAAAAAAAAAACTTCTTGATTTCACATAGTACAAAATAAAGACATATATCATGAATAGCATCATAAATATAAATCAATAAGTAATGTAGCATAGTGAAATAAGAAACATATACATAAAAATGTATCTCAAATATATCTCCCCTATCATGAGCCAAAAATGTAAATATACAGTGAAGCACCTAGATACAATCTAAAAGACTCCACAAGCTCCTCAGTATCACAACAAGGTACAAAACTCCCCCTAAGACAAAAATCTCCTCTACAAGATATGTACTCCACAGTAGAACTGTACTCCCCCTTTTTGTGACGAATTGCCAAAGGGCACTCACTCATCATCAAAAGGAGGCGACGGAGGAGAACGACGAAAACTCGCCAAATCCGCTCTCAAAGCACGAAGCTCATCAAGTACATCCACTAGTAGCTAACTATGAGCCGCCTGAATGGTCATGACAGTGTCTAAAGTCCGACGAATATCAGAAACATCCAAAGGAGAAGGTGGAGGAACATCGGTTGCAGCAGTTGTAGGGTCAGTAGACGTCGCAGTCGCAGGAGCATCTGTAGAAGAAGAAGGAGGTGGAGTGACACCGAAAGGCTTTACCCTAGGACGCTTAGAGCTAGCTCGAAGTTGAGCAGCCCTTTGCCTTAGAAGGGTAGCATCTATAGGAGCAATAATGTGAACGGGCTCAGAAGCATGAAAATCACCTAAACTTAGATGAAGGAGAATCCTATGAATAAAGACAGGAAAGAATAAAGTATGAGCCGTAGAACTACTCCGATGCACCTCGTTCAAAGAACGAAGAAACAGGTGTGGAAAACTGATAGGAGCATCAGTAACAAGAGCATACAAAAATACACATCGCTCAATCGGGATAGTATGAAGATAAGAAATAGGCCACAAGGAATGACAAGCAATCCTAAAGAAAAGATAGTGAAGCTCAGAGAGCTCAGCAGACGTGATCTGAGGATCAGAACCCCATTGGATAGAAGACCCAGTGATGTAAGACATCACGTCGTCAAGAGGTGGAGATTCATCATAGGGAAAGACGGGATGATCAACAATAGGCACCCCAAGAGCATCAGACACTACCGAAGGGGTAATGTGATACTCCACACCTTGTAACCAACTCTTAACTAGAGTGTTGGTATCATAGACGTGGATAGAGAGGTTCGAGTAGAACTCTCTAATCAAGGTAGCCGGAGGTGGATGATCTATATCCAACAAAGGTAACCAACCCCGACGCTCAAAATTACGTCTCACTTCAGGATCAACCTCATCTAAAATGACCCTGCGCTCACCCCAAATATGACGCCTAAGGTTAAGGGTCTCATATGTCTCTTGGTTCTTCTCACTAGGAAACTAATCACTATCAAAAGAAGGAGAAGGAACAGAAGTCCTATGGGGCTTTGGTTTTCCTTGGCATGGTGCGAAGGATAGAGAGACACAGATAGAAAAAGGACAAAGACAAAAAAAAAAAAAAGAGAAACTAAGGGCAGACTGCAAGTTAGCACAGCATAAAATATAGAAATATAAATCTATATGATGCATGAGCATGAAAAGCAAATGATGCATGAACTAATGCAGTGACATAGTTCAAATATGATCCAAATTAACAAAATTGGCTTGAGCATGAATTTTATATCAAAAAATTCTCAATTTTCAAAAACCCAATTTTACAAAACACAACAAATTGAGAAATTGATCATCACAACAGTTAGGAAACACAATATAATGATCAAATTAATCAAACTAACAAGCCAATTATATCAATTGATATCAATTTGAACAAAAAACCCCAAATTTATCAAATTCAAGCCCTAGATTTTCAAATTGTCCACAAAACACCAAATTAATCAAATTAAACCACATGTTATACTTGTATATGGTGTCCCCACAAAAACCCATGATTAATTTGAAAGAAAAACACCCAAAATCAATACCAAATTACAAAATGCCGAAAATACCCAAAAAATGCATGAAAAAATGCAAGAAAAATGAAAATAAAATCAAAAGGAAGGGTAAAAAGGTCTTACCGGCTTTGGGAGAGAGAATTGATGCAAAAAGAACGAAGAAAAATGACAAGAAAATCCTTGGGTGCTTTGACCGATGGTTGAGATTGAAAAGGATTTGAATAGTTCTTAGAAAAGTGAACAATCACGTGAGAAAAAATTCCTTTTAAAAAAAACTCAGCCCGATTTTCGATCGATCGAAAAACAAATTCGATCGGTCGAAAATACCTCGATTGATCCAATACCAATCGAATACCGATCGAAACAACCCGAGACTTTCCAGGGATTTTTGAAACAATTTCGATCGGTCGAAAAACAGATTCGATGGATTGAAATTCTGGAAAAATTGAATTTTTGAAAAACGAAGCATTTTTAGTGCAAAAACCCTCAAAGCATTGGATTTTATGAAAAAAAATGCATGAGTATGAGATGAAATGTTTTTCAAAAACACATGAATTTATCCCAGATCTCCCAAAACAAAATTTTCTCTAAAATTTCCCTCAAGAACTCAAAAAGCAAACATGTTCTGCATTAATTTCAAGAAATTTTCAAACTTGATTGGTCAGACTAAAAACACACAATAACATGTACACAGTTTAGTAGAGAATAACTTGTGTAGTGTGTGCAACTAGCAGAAGTTTGAGTAACATGTGAGGTGATATGCACATAGTGATTAATCACAATTTCTACAAAATTCATCACATGAATTTGTAAGAGACTATAACTTAAAGAGTTACATCATATAACTCTCACATCTCCTAGAATAAAAGCATGCAATCATGTAAATTTCTTGATTTGCCTCATAATTAATATCAATTGTAATTGATCAGAAACTTGTTAACAAAGCCGGGATAATGTACACACCAATTTTATTTGAATTGTGAATTTATTATAGCCCAATAATGTATACACCAATTTTAGCATTTTAATGGAGGCCACACTTTATGTTTTTTTTGTGCATGTGCTACACTTTCTCGATCACAAAATCTTACGATATGCACTAAGGTATTCATGATTGGCTAGTAAATAGTGGTGAGATGGTTATTTATGCCTTTCTCAAAAAGTTCAAGTCCGACAATCAAAGACATATGATTTCAAGATCAAGATCAAGTGATCAACAACTATAATATCTTCCCACACAACATATACTACAAAAATTTCAACTAGTAAAGTACAGTAAAAATAAGTGCATCCAAGCTAAACAAGGTACATAAGCATGTTATGCAAATTAGATTGACCAACCTTATCTTCAAATTCAAGAAAAATATAGCAAAAACACATTTTGCACAAAATTTTTTTTTTTAAATGAAATAAAACAACCTAGAATGAAATGCATGAATGTTATGCAATGCAAATCTTAAGAAAAATGGTCACAAAAGATATAGCAATGAAGCACAAAGACCATGTCAGACAGACTTAATTAGGTCTAGCCTTTTGCATCCAAAACCTTTTAGATGCAACTCTTGCATTGGAGTTATGATTCACATTAGAATTCTGAGCAACTCCAGAATTGGAATAAAAGTTTAACGCCTTTACCAATTCACTAATAAGTACCATAGGATCTTATGCTTGAGGCACAAGTACTTTAGATTTATTTACTCGCTTCGCAACTTACAATTTGAAACAATTTGGACGAATGTGTCTAGACTTTCCACAAAAATGACAAACTCATGCAGGCTTATTAAGCAATTTGCCCTTAGAAGAATTAGAAGCTCTAGAATGAGACTTTTGAAGATCAACCCTAATCTTCCTAGGTGGAGTAACATCTACAGATTTAACAGGTTCACTCACCAAAAGTTTGACAATCTAACTCTTAGGAGGTTCAGAAGAGGGAAAAAAATTTGTGGAATGAGATTCAAGCATAGAGATGCTTTCTACAAAACCTAAGCCTGTTTTGTCAGAAGGGGACTTTTGAACACTCAACATGTGATCAAGTTTGGAGCTTGCAGACCTATTAGATTGTTCTCTAGCAACAGATAATTCAAATTCCAAGTTTTTAACTTTATCAAGTAAAAACATGTTCTCAGTTTTTACATTATTCAAAAGCTCATTAGCATTAAACAATTTCACAAACAAATTCTTTTTATCAATTTCAAGAGATGCAATTTTCTTCAAGCCTAAATCCACATTCATAGCATCCTTTGTAGCAACTTTGCAAAGTTTATTAAAGGCTTCCTGTAGATCTGCATCTTCAGAGAGTTCCCCATCAGAAGGGTTCTCTTCAACAGACACGCTTTCATTAACTACAGTAGTAGCAGTGAAAGCAATGAAGTTTCCATCCTCATCACTCTTGGATTCATTGTCAGAAACTTCATCATCACTAAGAGTCACAGCCATAGCTTTACCCTTAGACTTCAAGTAAGTAGGACATTCAGATTTCATATGACCATACCCTTGACATCCATAACATTGTTGTCCCAAAGAATTATTAGAAGGTTGACCTACTTTCTTTTTAGGTTTTTCAGTGTTATTAACCTTAGTGGGATCATTCCTCCTAAAATTTCTAGGTTCAGCAGTGTTCTTGCCTCTTGCCCTTCTGTTATTGTTCCTAAGAAAGTTTTTAAAGTTCTTGGCAAGATAGGCAATCTCTGTAACAGAGAGTTCATCATCAAATCCACCATTCTCAACATTATCAACTGATTTAAGAGCCATTGATTTAGATTTGTTAGTCTTGGTTAGGTCTAACTCATAGGACTGAAGAGATCCTACAAGTTCATCAACAGGGATGGAGTCCACATCCTTGCTTTCAGTGATGACAGTCACTTTGGGTCTAAAATCCTCAGTCAAAGATCTAAGAATCTTCCTAACAATTTTAGGTTGATCATAGATTTCACCCAAATTATATGCAGAATTAACAATATCATTCAGTTTAACATAGAACTTATCAAAAGATTCATCATCATTCATTCTAATGCTTTCAAATCTAGTAGTCAATTGCTGCAACTTATTAATCTTAACTGCCTTTGTGCCTTCATGCACAGTCTGGAGGATATTCCAAGTAGTATGAGTAACCTCAACATTTAAGGTTCTCTTAAATTCCTCCATGGAGACAGCATTGAAAATAGCATTCATAGCTTTGCTATTGAAAGTAGCTGCCTCCTTTTGAGAAGTTTTCCACTCACTCACAGGAGTAATGGGCTTCTCCCATCCATATTCAACAGAATTTCAGACTCTCTCATCAATGGATTTCAGGAATGCTTCCATCCTTACTTTCCAATAAGCATAGTTGTTTCCATCAAAATGAGTGGAACAACAAGAGAGTGTCCGTGTTCCATGACAACAGGAGTCAAGGATCAGCTCAAAGATCAAAGGATCAACAACAAAAGCTACCCGCTCTGTTACCAATTGTAAGGTTGTTTAGACCCCTTAAACCCAAACAAATTAACCTAGTTATTTAGCCAAGTGATTAACTTAGGTAAATTATTCAGATTTAGGTTAACACAAATATATCAAATCATGTAAAAGAGCGGAATAATAAAGAACACATGATATGATGACCCAGGAAAACCAAACCAGTAAAAAACCTGGGGAGGATTTAACTTAGCTATCCTCAAGGTAAAACGAATTCACTATGAAAGAATCGAAGTTTACACAATAGAGACTTAGTCTACTAACATCCTATTGCTACCTGCCTATACGAAACTTACTACCACGACTACGTGACAGCTCCGAGACTACAGACACCTTCTTTCCTTGAATTCTCAGCAAAGCACAAGCAACGCCTGCTTGTATATCTTGAAACTCTTTAATTTTGCAACTGTATGATTTACCAATCTCTTGACATGAATCTTGAGTTTGGAAACCCTAAGTGTATGTGAAGGTAAACACCTCTAGATCTAACAATTAGATTCACAAACACAACATTCAGAACACTAAAAACGTGGCTAGGGTTTTCCCTTATATACTTAGGGCAAAACATAAAACCCTATACATTAAATGAGCTAGGGCTGAGTTAGAAAAATTCTGCAGAAAAACGTTCTGCACGACTTTCGATCGGTCGAGTCTAATTCTCAATCGATCGAGTCAGGCAGAAATGCACAGTAAATTCTACAATTAACTCGATTCCAACTTTACATAAAAAGCCATACTTTGAGCAAGTCTAACACAAGACTAAAGATTGTTTTTATCATGGTTTGCCAACATTACAAATTAAAGTTCTAATACATTAGTTCCTGATTCTTAGAACCTAACATACCTAAGTTAATCACTTGGCTAAATATTTAGGTTAATCTGTTTGGGTTTAAGGGGTCTAAATTTCTAACACAATTCATTTTAGGAAGTTTGTCAGGAGCGAAAAAGTTCTTCTTCCGACAAATGATATTTGTGTTAAGTTGGGGCCCTAAACCGACACTCAACAATGGGCTTGAAGCATGGCCCAAAAGCTATCGGTGAAGATTTGGAGAATTCGCCTTATTTTATGCCTTGGGCGACTGACAAGGATTATGGGATGGCCCCAAAGCATTTCCTACAGCAGACACGTCAGCAGAACAGAAAAGCAAACTGCAATAAAGAAATAGCCCAGCTGTAAAATATTCCAACGGTAAAATATTCTAGTGGTAAAATATTCAAGCAGTAAAATATTCTAACAGTAAAATGAAACAAAACAGAACAAACCTCCAACCGTTAATTATTTCACAAATTGAGGAGAGTGTTCACGTCTCCAAAATCATCAACCATGGGATCCAGGGAGTTCTTCTAATGTAACAACATGGGGGAAATAAAAAACTCTATAGTAATAGTTACATCATAGCCTTCAATGGTAAATGAAAAAACAAACACTATAGGATCCATTATAACAAGTAATGGAGAAAGATTAGTGTGAGATGAAGGGAGAGAGTGAGATTCCAGCTAGCATAGCAAGATCATTATGATGCCAAGATATGCTCACAAAGATAGTATATGTAGTAAGTAGTGAGAGGCATTTTGGGTAATATGATTAATGAGAAAAAGTATTTAGTAAAGCTGCTAGGACTTTCTGCTGGGGATGGATAAGAGCTTATAAGTAGAGGTGTGAGGGGTATTTGTAAGCTAGGGGCTGAAGAGCTTAGTTTCTAAGTTTGAAACAAAGAACTCAGAAGATCAAAACCTCACTAAGAGCTAAAAGAAAATTAGAGAGAGAGAAAAATAAAGAAGTTTATGAGAGAGTTCTTCTCTGTTGGTGTGTGTCAAAGAGTTGGTAGAGAGCTCTATTTATAGTTGAGTTTAACGGGGTTTTTATCAAATAATCTTTGCCAAAATCAGTCATAATCTTTGCCAAAATCAGTCTCATTCTTCAGAAAATCCTTAGAAAATCATTCTTAGGATTTGGCCAAGAGTGGTAAGTTCAACTTTAGAATGTTCTTGTTGTTTCGGGTAATAGCAGCTGGAGTTTTGATTTAGCATTAAATGCTGATTGTCCTCAGCCAATTAGAGCATGTTTTAGGCTAATGATCTTGATTGTCTACTGCTAGTATCAGAGCTTCCTAGGGCAGATTGTGTCACCCTAAGCCAGGTGTCAATCTTGAAGCCCTCTACTAGAAACTCTGTTGGAGATCTCCTTGGTGCCCTCCAAACCACAGTTCCCCAAGATTCTCCATTTGGGTTCATGTGCTTAGTTCATGAACTAGAAAATATACATTTTTTGGCATGGTAATGAGTTATTTACAAGTAATTCCAGAAGCTTCTATGGTTTGTTCATGGTTGCTCTTTGTTCGTTGGCCGATTGTGATGGAGAAGAGAGAGAGAATGGCTGGCTGCAGCTTCACAGCCTTGTGTCTTGTCAACACAACTTTATGTCACATCAATAATCATGAAAATCAGCTTGCCAAAGAAGGGTGTAAGCTCAGCTGGACATGTGTCCCCCTTCTAATATAATTTGCCAAGCTGAAATTGAGGGTAATGGGTCCTAGCTGTCAGCTTAGCTGTGCTGAAACTTGACTAGTGGCTAGTCTAATCACTTTAGTTATTTAAGTGAACCTTGGTTGCTGAGATTAACACATGGGCTGGGCTGTCTCGGCTGAACCTTGTTCTTGGGCTTCTTTGGGCTTGTTCATCCCTACAAAATGAATCGTTTTGCTATGGGTAATATACAAAGGCTTTTATAGTTAGAGTTTCTTATAGAAAAATAAGTATAGTTCATATAAATTTTGTAGATAAAGTAGTTTTAAAAGATAAGTAATGTATCATAAGTAGTTTATGCTTCCCATGAGTTAGGGATTTTAGTATATGAAAATATGTTTTTTCCAAGAAATAGTTTTGGGCTTTGAGTATAATGTTATTGCTTTTGCCAAATAATATTTAGGCTTTAATAGAATAATTGTTTGCCCAATAGTTTTGGTTTTTTGATAAAATATTATTGGACTTTTTGTAAAAGTTTCCAAAATAATATTGGGTTTTTGCAAATAGTTGCCAAAATAATTGTAGGCTTTTGTAAATAGTTGCCAAAATATTATTGGGCTTTTGTAAATAGTTTCCAAAATAGTATTTGGGTTTTTTGTAAATAGTTTAAGATTTTTGTAAAAATATTGCCGTGTAGCAACGGACTTTGTAAGAGTACCGTGTAGCAACGAGCTTTATAAGAGTGCCGTGTAGCATTGGGCTTTATAAGAGTGCCATGTAGCAACGAGCTTTAGAGGTGCTGTGTAACAACGGGCTTTAAGGTGCTGTATAGTAACGGGTTTTAGAAGTTCCTGTAGTAACGGGCTTTAAGTTGCCGCGTAGTAATAGGCTTTAGAAGTGTTGTGTAGCAACAGGCTTTGTGAAGAGAGTTTTGTTGAGCTTTTTGGATTTTGCCCACATGATAAATGAGTTTGGGCTTTTTGTAGAGATGGTATAATTTTGTGGCCTAATTTTGGTAGTGGTATGATAAGTATTTGTGTGAGAGCCCAAGTTGGGTAATAATATGGGAAAATATTTGGGTAATATGTGGAAAGTGTGTAGGAAATATTTGTGTGGGCCCAAAATAGTTTATGGGCTTGTATGGGTATTTTAGTCATTGGGCTAATTATTAGGATATGTGCTCTTAAATCCTATTGTATGATGCTATGTATGACATTATGTATGACTTAATGTTATGATTAATAAAATTGCTTTATTATTATTTAATATAATGGCAATATGAATATTTGGACATTATCATATAGTCTATGAGATGCATAGTATGTGATTTATATGATTTAGTCACGGAAGATATAAATCACAAGTTCTTTGTAAACTTAGAATTATAGTTCGTAGTCGGTGATGAAATTGGGCATTTCATCTACGAAGACTATAATATATCAACTAAGAAGATTTGTCTTGATCATGGAAGTAGAAACTTCTAATTGATATGTTGATATGTTTTAAGAGTTAAGACATATTGAACTAGACCGCTATAAGATTTATTATTCTCCTAACGACTATCAAATAAATAATAAATCTTACGACTTCTATTTGCATGAACTCTTAATCCTGAGAGAATAATGGACCTAATCATGAGATGTAGGTTGCTTTGATATATTAGGAGTGAGATCTAAAGTCACGATCAAAACCTCAGTATGTTGGATAGCCACATTTAGTGTTGATGGAACATATATTCTCAAGATGGAATTCATAATCTATTAACGGAGATATAAAATATTCTCTTGAAATAAGTTTAATGGGTTTGGTTATTTAGAGTGTTAGGCCTAACCACTTTAGTAAAGGATATACTAAAGTATATATTTATGAAATTGGATTTCATAATAAATGATGAATAACTTAAAGGATTAAACCGGGTACTCAAGGATTAAGACGTAGTAATTTTCAAAGTGGCAATCTATATTCATGACTTTGTATTACTGCGAATATTTTATGAAGGGGTTGCATGTATAATAAAGTCTTGGGATATAATTTATTAATAAGATCTAGAGTGCAATTATATTTATATAATGGTATTAAATATAATTAATGGTAACTTTGGGCTTGTCAAGAGTTGATAGAAAAGACTAAGATCCATTGGAGCTAGTGTCTTATTGGTCCCTTTTGGTCTCACTCCAAGCCACACACTAAAACCCAATTGGAAAGGCACAATAGGCCAGCCCAATTAGATAATCAGTTAGTTATAAAGGAAGAAACATACAGAATTTTTCATTAGAGAAAAAGACGCATCATTGTGAAGTGGTGTGTATGTGTGAGTGAAGCCACTCAATTATTCTCTCTTGGAAACTGATTGAGAGACCACACTTCTTGGGCATAAAGTGGAATTGGAGTGAAGATTAAAAGTATTCCTAAGTACTTCTAATTTTTGTTTTGAATTTTACCGTACCAAGGTACGCTATCTTGTTCTTCAATTCTGAAATTTATATAGTGCATGTTATCAATCATGAATTAAATAGATCCATGTTTGTTGCTTCCGCTATGTGTTTTGTATGAGATACAATACCAAATTTTCCAACAATTGGTATCAGAGCCAGGTTTTTTAATTTCATGTTTGTATAACATATGATTGGATTTTAGAATAAAAGAAAAATGGTTTCTTGATGATATCGGGTTCACACTAAGGATGCATATTCTCTTGGTTTAATCGTAGTAGGCCATGATTATGTTTCTTTGCATCAAGTGTTGTGTCATGCTTTTATATGCATCAACAATTCGCATGCATTAAGGATTGATTTTCTTTTTCTATTGAATCCTATATCATCATTACAAATCGGCTCTGTCAGAAATGAATCGTATATTAATTATTGGCCAATTGATCCTATATATTCATGAATTGATTATTGAATCTGTATTCATGTTTTTATATATTAAGATTGAATCCATAAAGCCCATGGTCAATAATCATGTCTCTTGTGATAGTGCCGTGTCTTGTTAATAATTGCCAAGAATTGATTGTTATTGAGTATTTTATAACCGTCAAGATTGTCATGCGCGTGAACCAAATGATTGCAACGCTTGGCTTATATAAAGGCTTATATAAGGCTTGCATGACTTGGCATTGTATTACATGCTATAGGATCATATATAAATCTTGCATGGTTTCGTGGACTCATGTGGCACGCCATTAACATGTTTTCATATATATATATATATATATATATATATATGCAAGTTCTTGATGGCCATCTTATAAGCATATAATGATTGCTTTGAAAAAAATTGAAACGGAATATTTTATATATATATATATATATATATAAAATATAATATCATATGGGTTTATATGAAAATTTTTTATTAAAAGGATTCATCGTATTGTTGCATGCCTTGGTTTATATATTTATATATATTAACGATAGGATTAAAGTATTTGTTTAATGAAATTTATTCCTAATGATATTAGGATTATATTTTCAAAGTTTTTAGCGTTATTATGGTTCTTCATCTTAAAAACCTTTAATTTAAAACATCTAATGGGAGAGAGATACAAGGGTTGCATCTCACGGTCTCCATTATCGATTCATAGTAGTGTGGGTAAACACCTCGCCTTGGCATATATGCCTCGCGATCCCAAAGGAGAGTGTTTACTTCATAGTACTACAAGATTGAACTTACCTGTTTAAGGTAGTGTGGACAAACATCTCGTCTTGGCATATATGCCTCGCGATCCCAAAGGAGGGTGTTTTGTTTCATGGTACTACAAGTTTAAACACTATAAAGGGAGATGAAATGTGGCTACACATGATTCTAGATAATGATGTACACTAGACTAAGTGTAATGTTAACCTCCCAAAGGAGCTATGTCATTATTACTTAGAGACTGAAGGCAAAACGACAAATTATTTTTGTTTGGTAAGAGTTACCATGATAGCATAAATAATGAGAATATTTCTCAACCAAATAATGTGTTTATAATAAACTTGCTACCAAGGAATTATAGACATGGATTGGGTTGTCGTTGCATATATTATTTTATGGTTTTATTAAGGTTCCATATCATATGTTTATAGGTTAAATTGATAATATCCAGTTTACTTATTATATTCATGTTTATTATTTACAGATTTAAATCATGGCATTATTTAGCCCACTTGTTGCTATTCTTAATCAAAACAAACTGACTGGATCCAACTATGTTGACTGAAAAAGAAATTTGGACATTGTTCTTACTGCTGAAGAGCACAAATATGTGCTTACTCAACCATGTCCTAGTTTTCCATCATTAGATGCTCCTCTTGAGAAGAAACAGCGATATGATCATTGGCAAAAATCTAATGAGATGGCCAAGTGCTATATCCTAGCATCTATTTCAAATGTTCTACAACATCAAATGTAGGATGTAAAACTAGTTTCAGACATTATGCTAAGTCTGAGGGAGATGTTTGGTGAGCAAGGCCGTTCTGCAAGGCTAAAAACTATGAGGCAAATTTATAATACCAAAATGGCTGAAGGTACTTCAGGGAGGGACCATTGTATTAGGATGATCTCTAATCTGAATACATTAGAAATTTTAGGTGCCGATATTGATGGAAAATCCCAAGTGGATATGATACTCCAGTCACTACTAGAATCATTCAAAGAATCCAGGCTTAACTATAATATGAACAAAAAGGTTTATACATTGTCTGAATTGATGAATGAGTTGGTAGTGGCGGAAGGCATCCTTGGTACTTCTAGTGTTGATGCCAATATGACTGAAGCTTCTACTTCTCAATCTAAGTCGAAAGACAAGGGCAAAAAGAAGAAGAAGAAGAAGAAGAAGAAGAAGAAGAAGAAGAAGGACTTCACCAAGAGAGATGGTAAATAAGTTGCCTTAGGAGTTGTCAACAAAAGAAAGAAAACCAAAGGAAAGCGTTTCCATTGTGGTGAGAAAGGACATTGGAAGAGGAATTGTCCAATATTTAAGGCTGCCAAGATTAAAGGTATGAAAAGTACATTCCTTCTTGAAACATGTTTAGTACAGAATCCTATAGATTCCAGGTGTGTGGATTCAAGTTGTACTAATCGTATCTGCAATACTTTACAGGGGTTTCAAGAGACCAAAAAGCTGAATGAAGGGGAATTGTTTCTTACTTTGGCTGATGGAAGCAGAATACCAGTTGTAGCTGCTGGAGTATTTAATTTATGCTTTGAGTCTAGGGTTTTAATATTAGAAGACTATTTGTATGTACCTAATATTTGTAGGAATTTAATTTCTGCAACTTATTTAGGTAAACATGGATATTGTGTTATCCTCAAAGACAATGTTATAATAATGAAAGATAAAATGTTTATCTGTTCTGCCAATATTGTGGATAATCTTTATATTTTAACTCCTGACAAGCATGAATTATACAATTCTCAATTAGATAGTAGCTCTCATGTAAAATCATTAAAAAGAAAGTTGTCTTTTACTAGTGATGCATATCTATGGCACTTGTGTTTGGGTCATATTAATTCCAATAGGATTCAAAGACTAATCAAAGATGGACTTTTACAGCCCAGGGACTTTAATGGATTTACAGTTTGCAAATCTTGTTTGGAAGGTAAAATGACCAAATGACCTTTTAATGCAAAAGGTAGAAGAGTCCAAGAGTTGCCTAAATTAGTTCATACAGATATATGTGGTCCTATGTCAACCCAAGCAAAAGAAGGTTATGAGTACTTCATCACTTTTACGAATAATTATTCAAAATATGGTTATGTGTACCTAATGAGATGGAAGTCCGAAGCCTTTGAAAAGTTCAAAGAGTTTAGGGCCGAAGTTGAAAATTAATTGGGTAAACGCATAAAGGCCATTCGATCTGATCGAGGTGGCAAATACCTTCTTGGAGATTTCAAGGATTACCTAATTCATAAATGGGATTGTCTCCCAATTGACTGCACCTGGAACTCCCCAACAAAATGGTGTAGCGGAAAGAAGGAATAGGACTCTTTTGGAAATGGTTAGGTCCATGATGAGTTATTCAACTTTACCAATTTCCTTTTAAGGATATGTACTAAAAAATGCTATGCATACTTTGAATTTAATTCCATCAAAATCTGTTCCCAACACACCTAAGGAATTGTGGAGTGGGCGCAAGCCTGGAATGAAATATCTCCACATTTGGGGATGTTCAGCACATGTGTTGAAAGGGAAGTCTGATAAGTTGGAAGCTAAATGGAAGTATGCATGTTTTTAGAGTATTCAAAGGAAACCAGGGGTCATTTATTCTATAATCATAAGGATAACAAAGTGTTTGTTAGCACCCATGCCAAATTTTTGGAAGATGATTATGTGAATAATTTTAATCCTAGAAGTAAAGTTGTATTGGCTGAATTAGATGAACATGTAATTGAATAACCAGTGGATAAAACTAGGAATGATGTGGCTGTATAGGATACACCACAAGACATTACTCATGAGATGACTAATACACAGGTGTCTCGTCGTAGTGGGAGAATTGTTCGGCCTCTTATAAGAGTTATAAGTTTAGGAGAAACTTATGAAGCTATTCCAAAAGAGGCTGAGTCGAATCCCTACACTTATGAGGAGGCAATGAATGATATAGATGCACATCATTGGGTCCTAGCTATGAAATTTGAATTGGATTCTATGTATTCCAATCAAGTATGGGATCTTGTAAAAGCCCCTAACGGCATTAAACCTGTTGGTTGCAAATAGGTTTACAAGAGGAAGAGAGGGATAGATGTAAAGGTTGAAACCTTTAAAGTAAGACTAGTGGCGAAAGGATATACACAAAAAAAAAGGTATTGATTATGATGAAACTTTTTCGCTAGTAGCCATGCTTAAATCTATCAGAATTCTCTTATCCACTGCTGCTCATTATGATTATGAGATTTGGCACATGGATGTCAAGACTGCATTTCTTAATGGCAATCTTGAAGAAGAAATTTATATGATGCAGCCGGAAGGTTTCAAAGCAAAGAACTAAGAGCATATGGTATGCAAGTTAAAAAGGTTCATTTATGGACTTAAGCACGCATCTAGGTCATGGAACATCATATTTGATCAAGCAATCAAATTATTTGGTTTTGAACAAAATTTTGATGAACCATGTGTGTACAAAAGACATCGAGTAAAAAAAAGTAATGTTCCTAATGCTTTATGTTGATGATATTCTACTCATTTAAAATGATGTAGGGTTAATGTCATCGGTAAAGGTTTGATTGTCAAGCCAATTTGAAATGAAGGACTTAGGTGAAGCTAACTTTATTCTAGGGATCAAGTTTTGGCGAGATCGCAAGGATAAGATGTTAGGTTTATCACAAACTGGGTATATAGATAAGATTCTAGAACAGTTTAGCATGCAAAACTCCAAGAAATGATTGCTTCCTTTTAGACATGGAGTTCCTCTGTCTGATGACCGAAGGCCTAAGACTCTTGAGGAAGAAAATATGATGAGACAAGTTCCTTATGCTTCTGCAGTGGGAAGTCTCATGTATGCCATACTATGTACTAGACCAGATATCTGTTATTCAGTTGGCATAGTCAGCCGATATCAATCAAATCTAGGACTTAAACATTGGCAAGCTGTAAAGCATATTCTCAAGTATCTACGGAGAACAAGAGATTATATGCTTGTTTACCATAGTGAGGATTTGATTCCCATTGGTTATACAAATTCATATTTTCAGTCAGATCTTGATTTGAGAAAGTCCATTTTAGGTTGTATGTTCGCCTTGGGAGGTGGAGCCATAAGTTGGAGGAGTGTTAAGCAATCTTGTATTGCGAACTCCACCATGGAAGCTGAACATGTTACTGCTTATGAAGCGGCAAAAGAAGTTGTTTGGCTCAAGAAATTCCTTTTTGATCTTGGTATTGTGAGAATGGAGCAAGTTCCCATCACATTGTTTTGCAACAATAGTACAGTGGTTGCACAATCTAAGGATCCAAGGAATCACAAGAAAGGAAAGCACATTGAGAGAAAGTATCACATTATTCGAAAATTTGTTGTTCGAAGAGATTTAGTAGTAGCAAAGATTGAAAATGCAAGTAATCTAGCGGATCCCTTTACCAAAACCTTGACACAAGGGACTTTTGAGTCACATTTAGAGGGAATGAGAGTTAGATTAGTGCACAATAGTCTTTAGGGAAAGTGGAAGATTGTTAGGATATGTGCCCTAAAATCCTATTGTATGATACTATGTATGACATTATGTATAACTTAATGTTATGATTAATAAAGTTGTTTTATTATTATTTAATATAATGGCAACATGAATATTTGGACATTATCATATAGTCCATGAGATGCATAGTATGTGATTTATGTGATTTAGTCATGGAAGATATAAATTACAAGTTTTTTATAAATTAAGAATTATAATTCGTAGTCGGTGATGAAATTGGGCATTTCATCTGCGAAGACTATAATATATCAACTACGGTCATTTGTCTTGATCATGGAAGTGGAGACTTCTAGTTGATATGTTGATATGTTTTAAGAGTTAAGATATATTGAATTACATCGCTGTGAGATTTATCATTCTTCTAGCGACAGTCAAATGAATAATAAATCTCACTGACTTCTATTTGCATAAACTCTTAATCTTGAGATAATAATGGACTTAATCATGAGGTGTAGGTTACTTTGATATATCAGAAGTGAGATTTAAAGTCACAATCAAAACCTCAGTATGTTGGGCAGCCACATTTAGTATTGATGGAATACGTATTCTCAAGATAGAATTCATAATCTCTTAACGGAGATATAAAATATTCCTTTGAAATAAGTTTAATGGGTTTGGTTATTTAGAGTGTTAGGCCTAACCACTTTAATAAAGGATATACTAAAGTATATATTTATGAAATTGGATTTCATAAATATATGATGAATAACTTAAAGGATTAAACCGGGTACTCAAGGATTAAGATGTAGTAATTTTCAAAGTGGCAGCTATATTTATGACTTTGTATTACTGCGAATATTTTATAAAGGGGTTGCATGTATAATAAAGTCTTGGGATATAATTTATTAATAAAACCTAGAGTGCAATTATATTTATATAGTGGTATTAAATATAATTAATGGTAACTTTATGCTTGTCAAGAGTTGATAGAAAAGCTCAAGGCCCATTGGAGCTAGTGTCTTATTGGTCCCTTTTGGTCTCACTTCAAGCCACACACTAAAGCCCAATTGGAAAGGCACAATAGGCCAGCCCAATTAGATAATCAGTTAGTTATAAAGGGAGAAACATACAGAATTTTTCATTAGAGAAAAAGACACATCATTGTGAAGTGGTGTGTATGTGTGAGTGAAGCCACTCAATTGTTCTCCCTTGGAAACTGATTGAGAGACCACACTTCTTGGGCATAAAGTGGAATTGGAGTGAAGATTAAAAGTGTTCCTAAGTACTTCTAATTTTTGTTTTGAATTTCACCGCACCAAGGTACGCTATCTTGTTCTTAAATTCTGAAATTTACATAGTGCATGTTATCAATCATAAATAAAATAGATCCATGTTTGTTGCTTCCGCTGTGTGTTTTGTATGAGATACAAAACCAGATTTTCCAACAATTGATATCAGAGCCAGATTTTCCAACACTAATGAGATTAGGGCCTGAAAATTTGTACCTCAAAAAAGTTTTAATACCACTTTTATGGGAAATGAAAAAAGCTATCAAAATATTAGTTGTTTTTTTTTTTTTCTATAAAAACTTTCTTTAAATAAATTATTAATTATTACCCTAAAGACATCTGTTAGCATTTCCCTTGATAAATTATTCCAACCCATGGAGCTATATTTCTAGATGTTCAATTGCATCAAAGACAACAAATGTATGCTCACAAAACTACATTTTATACACGTATATTTGGTTTCAAAAACTACTTTTTTTTTCTTTTTCCTTTTTTTTTTATAAGTCTTGTAATTTAAATGACACATTTTGAGGATTCTAACAAAAATGTCCAGAATTCAAATCTCTCAACCACAACTATTGTTATGAATAAATAAATAATTTCATTTTTTACAAAGCAGCCCTTATGCAGGCTATGCTGCAAATCAAAATCGTGATTTTATTGTGGTTTTCAAAAGACCTGGTTAATTTGTTGCATAAATCCATGAAATTTAATGACTACCTTAATGTTGAATTCATCTTCGTTTGTGTTTTTTTTTTTTTTTTTTTTTTTCTCGGGAATACCTATTTTAAAGGTAAGAATCTAATTAGCAACTCTCTTGAAAAAAGAATTTCTTACCAAGTCTATCGGATTTTCACTCAACTTAAATTTGCCTTATTAAATAATTACACAATAGCTTACACTCCAAAAAGAGGCCAAGAAGGTCACCTCTTTCCTTTAGCCATCGCATAATAAGCTACGGCTTACAAACAGGAACACTCCCTTATATGTATAAACACAAGACTAAACCCATGATAAACAACAACAACAACAACAACATAATTAGAGGGTGCACTTGGGTTGGGAGATTACACACACCCAAGGAAATAACCAGATACTTCAAGAGTTCTGAACACCCTCGTTAAAAAAAAAAAAAAAAAAAAAAAAACGACTAGGACGACAACAAGATCTATCCAACAGTGTACCCGCAATCTAGGGCGTACTCAACTAGCTTTTTCAACTCATCTTCAGTAATATACCCATCATCATTAGCATCAGCCTGACGGAGTGCCTGATCAGTTCTATAAGCATCCCAACGCGACCCAAGATATTTGAATGCATTCTTCAACTCGTCCCGTGAAAGCTTTCCATCTCCATCAACGTCATGGCTCTTGAAAATATTCAATAGCTGCTGTTCATTGAATGGAACTGAACTACGTTTAAACGCCACAGCTTTCCTGCCCATTTCGTGAGGGGACTTTAGATATATAGGTTAGGATTTGATTGCAACGAGAGTCTCTTAATTGCAGCACTACAAAGTGACTAGAGTGCAACACTGATTTATATAAGAATGTGGTTCCCACATCTTTGCACCTATATTCTACTTTATCTTTACTAATATCTTTATTCTCAGAATATTAATATAGTATAAATTGGCATAGTTATTAGATTGTTATTAAGTTATTATTCACATGAGTTCCTTGAGTTTTAATTTGATACAACAAAATGTCTTAGAAGGAATTTGATTTTGAATTCCGCATTAGAAAAAAAAAATCCTTTAATATAGATTCAAATCATATCATAATTGTTAAAAAATATTTTTTTTTAAATAAACAGAAGATCGAATATATAATAGTGTCACTACGTGACAAAATTTTTGGTGATATATAATAATTAAATAATCACATTGATTTATAAACAAATTTTTATGATTTATTTAATATTATAAAGCTCTAAATCACCACATGAACGTGATCATCATGGGCAACAAGAGAAACGGGTAGCAAGGCTTATTAATTTATTATCACCATCCAAATTTCTTTTGTTTATGCGATCAAATTTATTTTACCCAGAATCAATAATATTAAAATCTTAACATAAGTCTAAAAGAGTACAGGAGATGGCCAATAATCTTATTCTGTACAAACCCTTGGGGGAAAGTTTCTAATAGCGTGCAACATTGTGCGCTAGATAGGAGATTGCAAAATAAACTTATATCTTATTAAACTTTTAATTAATTGGAAGTTAGGATCACTCATCCAAATATATGGGCTCATAATATACTTAATATGAGTTTTATAATGTACTTATATTTAATTGGGAGTTGGGATCACTCAACCAAAAAAAAAAAAATTTGTAATTAGTGATGCATCAATTTTCAAAATTTATAAGTAAACTTTGTAATATTTATAACATTATTATTAACAATTTTACATATTGAATTATTTTCATGTAATTGATGAGACATCAATTTCCTAGTGATGGATGAATCTTTTTTTTTTTTTATGCGAGTCAGAAAATTGGATTATTTTTTAATGCTTCTAAAATTTCAAATACTCTGATATGTCTCATATCTAGGCATTTTTATGTCTTCAAATTGCAATATCCTTCTCATCATTTAAGTTTCCTATTACAAATACAGGAGGATTCTGGAAATCAACATCGATCTATAACTGAAAATTCGGTAAGGGGAAGCTTTTTAACCTGTAAAAAAAAAAAAAAATCCAACTTGGTCAGCAGTGGAAGTTTTTATTGTTTTTGACAACCAAGATAGGAATTTTATATAAATCAAGTAAATATTACAAGTAAGACCAGGCCAACGTAAACATAGAGTAATCATATTGGCTTGGCATGGGTATGCATGTGATGGCTTATAAACAAAGACAGTACGCCACAAAGCATACAAGCGAAGCAACCACTACCACAGGTGTACTAAACACCCCGTCTCACTGGTGCACAGATACTAATCATTGGCAAAGCCTTTGGTAGTCATGTAACAGTGTCATGGCTCCCCTAAGAGTATCGCAGGGGTGGGCCTGTTTTCTGTCAAAAATGTACCTGTTTCTTGCATTCCAGATGGCCCATGAGACCACTGCCCACACCTCCATTTCTTTTTTCGTCAACACTGACTCCAGTTCTTTCGCCAGGCCGTAGAAATAGTGGAAGTTTTTATTGTTGAATTAATGCAGATTGTGTCAAATTTGGTATAAAAGTTAAAACAAGTTGATTTTGATATGACATAATTGCATGGCTCCTTTTACTCAATGGGTTCTTCTTTTTCTTTTTTTATTCCTTTTCTAAAATCTTCCAGAATTGAGAATAAAAAATTTAATAGTTAATCGCATCCCATTTTTGGGATTTTGACAGTCACGTTTATGTTGAATGTAACAAAACCTGGAAATTGAGTTAGATGCAAAGGTAGTTGTGGAGCTAATTCAATCCAAAACCTGCTTTATTGCTTTCTATTCCTCTCTGCTGGCTGATTGCAGATCGCTTATGGGCAGATTTTCTAGCTGCAAAGTGCAGCATGTGTTTCACGAAGCCAACAGAGTCGCGGATGCACTGGCTAAGCAAGGACGTGTAATGCAAGAGGATTTTGTTGTTTTTGATATCTCCCCATCTGATGAGATTTCATCCTTTGTGTATTCTGATGTAAATGGGGGGAGCTTTTGTAGGCTAATTGCCACTAATTTAGCCATTTTGGCCTAGTTTAATGAAATTTCCTTTTAACCAAAAAAAATTTTTTTAATAAAAATATATGATAGAGTACTAGTGGTTACACAACAAACCTAAATTCCGGACGGCTGAGTGGCTGACAAAGTACTTGTACTCAAAATTAATCAAATGGCTTATGTGGCATTGATGTGATACTGACTTAAACGCCTTTTTCTATTCAATTGGGGGTTACTATAGTGAGAATAAAATCAAGGATTCACCCGACCCCACCAGCCGACCTTTAGCAAACTCGGATGGCCATGCATTGCAGCATCTTATCGATTAATATAAGTTATTGCAACACACTTTAGAATGAGATTCTTCATTATGGAAAGTTCAACAGGAAACAAATAGCTTCATTCGTGTTTTAGTTAAATGCACATATGGCACCTACAAGTCTACAACCCTAAAAAGATTCTCTTCATTTACTCTTAAATGAAGATGTTCATTTCATTTTAAGGTGAAACTAATAGCATGCTTGTGTGACTCACGGAAGAATGAGAAATTGAGAATTAAAATCTAAAGTAAATAAAAGATTTTGTAAGTATCATTCTAATTTGAACAATAAAACAGTTAATGAAAAAAATTACCTTATATGATAATAGATGAATAAAATAATTTTATTTAAATAATGAAAGTTCAATGAAACTTTTAGTAATAGAATTTTAATCCAAGTAGTAGAATTGGTTTAGTAATCCAAAGAGTAATCCAAACGTTTTATTC
The DNA here is from genome assembly GCA_033629205.1 of Lithocarpus polystachyus. NCBI lineage: Eukaryota > Viridiplantae > Streptophyta > Magnoliopsida > Fagales > Fagaceae > Lithocarpus > Lithocarpus polystachyus. The sequence continues at coordinate 5,253,267 of CM066163.1, read as the reverse complement.
CAAAACGAGAAAATCACTCTTTGGATTACTAAACCAATTCTACTGCAGCTACAGTAGAATTGGTTTAGTAATCCAAAGAGTGATTTAACTTTTTGGAACTTTGGTATAGTTTCACCTAGAGTAGAATTGGTATAGTAATTTTAATGTGCTTACTATAGTGTGGGGGAACAAGAGTTGGAGAAAGAAACAGAAAAAGACTGAGGAGCAAGAAACATTCAAATAATGTTAAGTACGGTTTGTGCTTGATATACAAATTATATTTTTGAAAATTTGAGTGGTGCCTGGCATTACATTCAAGCCCTTTCATCATCAACAAGTTGTAATATGCTACGTTAAATATTAATATACACTGTGGCAGGCAAAAAGTAAGTCAAGTTTATGTCAAGTACAAACTTACTACTTTTGCTCACACAATTAATTTTTTAAGAGGTGGGATGCTCAATCAGCCTTAAATATACATAACAAGATGAAAAGATTTAAGTGGATGTGTTTGAATTAATTCTAAGTGTAAGTTAATGATATCAAATAAGAAACAGCCTTGAAAAGCTTATATTGGTGTCCTCAGGTTTATTCGGAGATAGTGATTACAAATGGTTTTCAAGTCTCAAAAAGTCCATCCCTTCCTCCAAGGGCTTCTTAGCTTTATATATTCAGCTAAGATGTATCTAAGCCCTACGTTTGGAAGGTCAGGGTTAAATTCTTTTGATACTTGTCCCATCAAGACCTTACTAAAAGGCTTCCACACTGGGGTATGAGCTGGGTTGACTCTGTTCATGGGTCATTTTCTCATTAATGCAGCCAGCTAAGTGATTGCAAAGTATTGAATGCAGAGGTGATGGATGCTTTATCCATCCTCTTTCCTTTCTTCCCAACTTGGCAACAAATCTTTCTCCTCACCCTCAGTTTGCACCCAACAGCCTTTAACCTTGGTTCTCAGTTTCCCGAGGGCATGTTGGCATCCTCGGAGTCCTCGGGTGTTGTAGTCTTTCTACACTTGCATAAAGTCACTTGTATTCTCCCGAGGACATTCTACCAATGCTTTCGAAGGTTCGTACCCTCAGCATTGTCCTTAATCCATCCGTTTGTATTCGCAGATCCTCGTCCCCCCACATACACAATAGCTGATTTAGAGTTGGTACATATATACTCTCATAAAAAGGACAAGAAGTTCCTTTTCTCCCCAACTACATATACACAAAGACAAACATTATACTATTAGACAATATCTAGAACTACCAAAGAGGCTTGTAATTCAACTAGCACTTTTTGGTGTTTCCAATGGAGATGTTCAAAGATTAAATTCCATCTCCCTAAACTATTGAAGTTTAAAAAAAGGAAAAAGAAAAAAAGACGCAATATCTTGAACTAGAAGATCTACACAACGGTGTACCGGCGTTTTAGGGTGTAATCAACTAGCTTTTCCAACTCCTTTTCATCAATGTACCCATCATCATTAGCATCAGTAAACCGGAGTGCCTGCTCAGTTCTATAAGAACCCCAACGCGAGCCAAGATATTTGAATGCTTTCTTCAGCTCTTCCCTTGAAAGTTTTCCATCTCCATCAGCATCATGGCTCTTGAAAACATTCATTAGCTGATCTTTAGTGTATAAAACACTCGTAGGTTTATACACTGTAACTTTCCTGCCCATTTGTGAGCGACTTTGGATAGGATTATTTGTTTGCTAATAGAGTCACAATTAATTGCACTACAAGGAGTTTGAGAGCAACATTGATTTATATAGAGATGTGGCTCCCATATATATCTTTGTACCTTTATTCTAATGAACAAGACTTAGGTACAATACTCAGGGCGACATTAAGTGTTATTCAGGGGGTGCAAATGAATCCCTTGACTTGAAAATAAAAATATTATATATAAAAAAATATTTTTTTTATTAGCTTACTTTACTTTAAAAAATATTTTTGAATACCCTGACTTAAATTTTGCACACCCTAATCACAAATAAGTCCAACTCAAAACTAAACAATAACACAAGTCAACCCAGTCCAAAACTAAAACAACATAGATCAGCCCATCCTAAAACCAAACAACAACACGGATCATATAGATCTCTCTCTCTCTTGAATCTCATCTCATCTCAGTTAATTATCTGACTATCTTAGTATCTTCAACTCTAAGAATAAAGCGTAAATATTTGTGAGTTGCGAGTGTCAATTTTATTATAAATTTATATTATATGTGTGAGTGTGTTTAATATTGATTATGAATATTTATATATATATATATATATATTTTTTTTTTTTTTGTGAATTGTGATGTGTGCAAATGTGTGCATGTACAGTATAAACATGATATAACTTTATATAATTTAATTTTTAGGAAATACAGAGGGTTTGTAATTATTCAAAATATGAAAACTTGTAAAAAGAAATTGTAAAACTTTATATATTTGTGTGTTTTTTTGTTAATAACTCAATATAGTCAAGTTTTATTTTAAGTAAATTTTGTTTTAACTTATATTTCTTAATGAACCCTCTGGATAAAATTCTTAGAGCCATGTGGATTTGATTGCAACGAGAGTCTCCTAATTGCAGTACTACAAAGAGACAAGAGTGCAACACTGACTTATATAAGAATGTGGTTCCCATATCTTTGCACCTATATTCTACTTTATCTTTACTAATATCTTTATTCTCAGAATATTAATATAGTATAAATTGGCATAGTTATTAGATTGTTATTAAGTTATTATTCACATGAGTTCCTTGAGTTTTAATTTGATACAACAAAATATCTTAGAAGGAATTTTATTTTAAATTCCGCTTTAAAAAAAAATCCTTTAATATAGATTTCAAATCATATCATAATTGTTAAAAAATAACAAGAAGATCAAATATATTATAGTGTCACTACGTGATAAAATTTTTGGTGATATATAATAATTAAATAATCACATTAATTTATAACCAAATTTTTATGATTTATTTAATATTATAAAGCTCTAAATCACCACATGAACGTGATCATGGGCAACAAGAGAAATGGGTAGCAAGGCTTATTAATTTATTATCACCGAACAAATTTCTTTTGTTTATGCGATCAAAATTTTTTTACCTGGAATCAATAATATTAGAATCTTAACATAAGTCTAAAAGAGTACAGGAAAATGCCGATAATCTTATTCTGTACAAAACTTTGGGGAAAGTTTCTAATAGAGTGCAACATTGTGCTAGATACGAGATTGCGAAATAAATTTATATCTTATTAAAATTTTAATTAATTGATAGTTAGGATCACTCATCTAAATATATGGGCTTGATAATATACTATATGAGTTTTATAATGTACTTATATTTAATTGGGAGTTAGGATTACTCGTCCAAAACTTTTTATAATTAGTAACACATCAATTTTCAAAATTCATGAGTAAAATTTGTAATGTTTATAACAATATTATGAGCAATTTTACATATTGAATTATTTTCATGTAATTAATGAGACATCAATTTCCTAGTGATGGATGAATCATTTTTTTTTTATGCGAGTCAGAAAATTGGATTATTTTTTAATGCTTTCTAAAATTTCAAATACTTTGATATTTCTCATATCTAGGCATTTTTATGTCTTCAAATTGCAATATCCTTCTCTGCATTTAAGTTTCCTATTACAAGTACAGGAGGATTCAGGAAATCAACATCGATCTATAACTGAAAATTCAGTAAGGGGAAGCTTTTTAACCGGTTAAGAAGAAAAATCCAACTTGATCAGTAGTGGAAGTTTTTATCGTTGAATTAATGAAGATTGTGTCAAATTTGGTATAAAACGTGTTGATTTTGATATGATACAATTGCATGGCTCCTTTTACTCAATGGGTTCTTCTTTTTCTTTTCTTTTTTAATTTCTTTTTTAAAATCTTCTAGAATTGACAATAAAAAATTAAATAGTTAATCGCATCCCCTTTTTGGGATTTTGACAGTCACGTTTATGTTGAATGTAACAAAGCGAAGAAATTTTATTAAAAATATATGATGGAGTAGTAGTGGTTATACAACAAACCTAAGTTTTGGACTGCTGACAAAGTTCTTGCACTCAAAACAAATCAAATCACTATAAGAAAATCGAGCTACGGCGGCGAGTTTTTTGCAGTGGTTGCGAAAACTACCACTATACGTCACATATTGCAGTGCTTTTTTGGCCCACCGCTGTAGATGAGATATATTGCGGCGTTTCATTGGACCGCCACAATAGATGTAGCCTTTTCTGTGTACAACAGCGGCGCTATATAAACCGCCGCAATATACGTGTTTTAGTGGTGTTAGATTTAGTTATAGTGTCGCTTCATAAACCCGCCGCAATAAATATACCCTTTTGCGGCATACTACAGCTGCGATATATAAAACCGCCGCAATATATTAGCTTTAGCATTATTTCTGTTACTTATAGCGGCAAGTTGGATGACCGCCACAATAGATACGTTTTTGCGGCACTATTTCTTAGTTATAGTGGCGGTTTGGACCGCCGCAATAGACCTTTTAATGGCCCACGTCTAGTCCAATGTATCCCTCTGTTGTTTTGGCCTAAGCACCATTTTGTCTTTTCATTTCCCTCCTCTTTTCATTTTCCAATGTATTCCACACACTCTCTTTGTTGTTAGCTCTAAGAAAAAACCATCTCTCTCTCTCTCTCTCTCTCTCTCTCTCTCTCTCTCTCTCTCTCTTCGCCACCACTAACGTCCTTCAACAACTATCATCAATTGTCATCACCACCACCGGATTCGTGAAACCCAACAGACTAGCCATCACCTCGTGGGTACCAAGGCTGATTTTGAACCATATTTTTCAAGACCAACAAGGTGCGATTGCAACGGTGCGGCATTGAGGGATTCGTGAAACCACAAGGTGTATTTCTTTTTCTTCTTTTTTTCATTAATGTTATGGTTTCTGTGTATTCGTTATCAAATTTGTTTTTGGACTTTATATTCCTTTAGGGTGCGTTCGTTTGGAAAGAAAATAGGGAGGATGGAAAATAGATGATAGAAAATAGGGTGAAAAATACTATTTTCTACTGTTTGTTTGGAGAAGGAAAATAGGGAGGATGGAAAACTCGAGAAAAAGTTTTCTCTCCGGGCTCACTTTTTTTTTCTTTCCAAATCGAAAGGAAAATATGGAGAGAAAAGTTCTATAGTAGTACTTTTACAAAAATATCCTCTTCCCACCTATTTTTTTCAACGTTTTTTTTTTCCTTCTTTTTTTTCTTTTTTTTTTCTTTTTCTTTCAAAGTTGACCTAAAAGTTTTTTTCTTTTCTTTTCTTTTCAACGTTATTGAACAACGTTGGTTTTTTTTTTTTTTTCTTCTTCAACGTTGCTGAACAACGTTGTTTTTTTTTTTTTTTTTCTTCTTCAACGATACTGAACAACGTTGTTTTTGTTTTGTTTTTTTTTTTTTTTTCTTTTCTTTTCTTTTCAACTTTAACTGAACAATGTTGGTTTTTTTTTTTTTTTTTCTTCTTCAACGTTACTGAACAACGTTGTTTTTGTTTTTTTTTTTCTTTTCTTTTCAACTTTACTGAACAATGTTGTTTTTTTTTTTTTTCAACGTGACCTGATCTAATTTTTACATTATAATAATATAAATTTATATATATGATGTGATAAATTTTATATTATTTAATGATTAGAAATAAATCTATTTTTTACATATTATGTAATAAGGGTATAATAGTCAATTTATATAAATTACATTTTCCATCCTTTCCTTTTTCTCTCCAACCGAACATAAGAGTTTTCCAGCTTCCCACTTTTCCACTCCCCCAACCGAACACACAAGAGGGAAAACTAAATATTTTTCATCCTCCCACAATTTTCCATCCTCCCACTTTTCCACTCCTCCAACCGAACGGACCCTTATATTCTGTTTGGTCGCTGAGAAAATGTGGAAAGGAAAGAAAACTTAGTTCTATTGGTAAATGTGGTAAAGTTTTTGTTAGGTTCTAAAAATTTAGAACAATTGACAAATCGTGAACACAAACTTGTCTAGATATAGATCTTAGAGTCTATAGGTTTTATTAAACAATAATCAAGGTGATTCAAGTAAAAATTCAAGAACAAGTAAGCTGCCGAAAGAAGAATTCAAAAATTGCTAGGTTCGACCGATCTAGAAACAAGCTCGACCAATCGAAAATCGTATCTGCAGAATTTTAATTAAGCTTAAATAGCAGTTCATTCCCATTAAGGATTAGGGTTTCAGATCTACTTCTCCCACTATATAAAGGAAACCCTAAGATCATTTTTTATAAGACATTTTAGAGAGATAAGAATGTGCCTTTTTTGTATTTAGGGTTTTGTTCCTAAAAAGCTCTCTCATGTCTTCGACCGGTGTTATTGCTTGAAGAATCTCAAGATCCGGTGTTGTTGAAGTTGCTGCCTTCTCTAGTCATCAAAGGTGTTGATGATCTAAACCTTCAAAAGTGGTCTTGGAGTCACAAACAGGAGAGTTTATGTTGCTAAACCTTTGAGTGGGATCTCAAAGTCACAAACGTGGGTGTTTGTGTTTGCAAAGGCCAAGGAAAGAAGTAGTCCGTGGACTCAGAGCTATCATGAGGTCATGGTAGTAAGTTTTCTACTCGAGGTAGCAATAGGATGTTAGTGTTCTAAGTCGCTATTGTACAAACTTCAATTCTTTTTAGTGAATTTGCTGTTTTACCTTAAGGATAGTTAGGTTAAATCCTCCCCAGGTTTTTCACCGGTTTGGTTTTCCTGGATCATCATATCATTGTGTTCTTTATATTTCCGCTACTTTGCATGATATGATTGTTATTGTTTTAACCTAGATCTGAATAATAAACCTAAGTACTCACTTAGTTAATTAATTAGGTTAAATAATTTAGTTTACAGAGGTTTAAACTTCTTACAAGTGGTATCAGAGCAGGTAGTTTTTTTGTGTAGATCCTTTGATCTAAGAGTTGATCCTTGATCCCTGTTATCATGGATAATTTGAAATGTCTTTCTTCTCATGTTTGTGATGATTTGAATAAAAAGAACACTGTTGTTTCTGTTGATCTTTTTGATGCCTATGAAACTCTTCGTAAGGAATTATTGAAAACTATGAGAATTGCTAAGAAATTCAAGGAAGAGTTAAAATTGGCTAATCTTGAAAAAGAGGAATTGATTGTTAGATTAGATGAATCTAATAAAAAAAATGAATTTTTGAGAAATCAAATTTCCTTTCAAGATGAGAAAATGAAAAGCTTGGAATAAGAGTTAGCTGAATCTAAAGCTAAAATTGAAAATTTGACTAGTACCAAGCCTGCTATTAATAACAGAAGTGTTTCTGTTTCTCTTAAGCCTAAAACTGAGAAATTTTATATCCCTCCTTTCAAGAGTAATAATAAAAAAAAGGCTTATTTTGCTAGGTTAGACAAAGGTAAAAGTTCTGATGTAGATGCTGAAGTTTCTAAATCTAAGTCTGAACTTACTGTTAGAGAGCATAAGAAATCTGTTTTTGTGCCTACCTGTCACCTTTATGGTGTTGTTGGTCATATTAGACCAAATTGTTTTTTGTTGAGGCAAAAACCAAAATCTGAGACTAAATTTGTTGTTAGTGTAAGTTCGTTTAGACCCCTTAAACCCAAACAGATTAACCTAGAGAATTAGCCAAGTGATTAACTTAGGTAATTTAAACAGATCTAGGTTAACATAAATATATCAAATCATGTAAAAGTGCGGAATAATAAAGAACACATGATATGATGACCCAGGAAAACCAAACCGGTTAAAAACCTGGGGAGGATTTAACCTAGCTATTCTCAAGGTAAAACGAATTCACTATGAAAGAATCGAAATTTACACAATAGAGATTTAGACCACTAACATCCTATTGCTACCTGCTTGTAGGAAACTTACTACCACGACCACGTGACATCTCCGAGATCCACGGACTCCTTCTTTCCTTGAATTCTTCAACAAAGCACAAGCAACACCTGCTTGTATATCTTGAAACTCTTTTGTTCTGCAACTGTATGATTTTCCAACCTCTTGACATGAATCTTGAGTTTGGAAACCCTAAGTGTATGTGAAGGTAAACACCTCTAGATCTAACAAATAGATTCACAAACACAGCATTCAGAACTCTAAAAATGTGGCTAGGGTTTTCCCTTATATACTTAGGGCAAAACATAAAACCCTATACATTAAATGGGCTAGGGCTGAGTTGGAAAAATTCTGCAGAAAAATGTTCTGCACAATTTTCGATCGATCGAGTCAGGCAGAAAGTGCACAGTAATTCTGCAGTCAACTCGATTTCAACTTTACATAAAAAGCCATACTTTGAGCAACTCTAACACAAAATTTGAAGAATGTATTGATCATGGTTTGCCAACATTACAAATTGAAGTTCTAATACATTAGTTCCTAATTCTTAGAACCTAACGAAATCCCCCTTTGGCAATTCGTGACAAAACACAGACTTAACAAAAAGTTCAAAGTTTACAAATTGAAACAACCCATTACAAAATTAAAAAGCAACTAAACAATTCAACCTAACTACTATTAACAGTTGCAAAGTAGACTGCAGCACGACTGAATCAACCTGTATATTCCTGTAACACTTAACAAACACATAAACGCATGTGTGGAAAATACAAGGAATATAAAAAATAACTTCTTGATTTCACATAACACAAAATAAAGACATATATCATGAATAACATCATAAATATAAATCAATAAGCAATATAGCATAGTGAAACAAGAAACAAATACATAAAAAAGTATCCCAAAAATATATATCTCCACTATCATGAGCAAAAAAAGTAAATACACAGTGAAGCACCTAGATACAATCTAATAACTCCACAAGCTCAACAGTATCACAGTAAGGTACAAAAACTCCCCCTAAAACAAAAATCTCCTCTACAAGATATGAACTCCTCAATAGAATGCACTCCCCCTTTTTGTGACGAATTGCCAAAGGGCAGTCACTCATCATCAAAAGGAGGCGGCGGAGGAGAATGACAAAAACTCGCCAAATCCGCTCTCAAAACTCGAAGCTCATCAAGGACATCCACCAGAAGCTAACCATGAGCCACCTGAACGGTCATGACAGTGTCCAGAGTCCGACGAATATCAGAAACATCCGAAGGAGAAGGTGGAGGAGCATCATCAGTAGCAGCAGCAAGATCAACAGACGTCTCAGCTGCAAGAGCATCTGTAGAAGAAGAAGGAGGTGGAGTGACACCGGAAGGCTCTACCCTAGGACGCTTAGAGCTAGCTCGAAATTGAGCAGCCCTTTGCCTTAAAAAGGTAGCACCTATAGGAGCAATAACGTGTACAGGCTCAGAAGCAGGAAAATCACCTAAACCTAGGTGAAGGAGAATCCTATGAATAAATACAGGAAAGAATAAAGCATGAGCCGTAGAACTAGACCTATGTACCTCGTTCAAAGAACGAAGGAACAAATGAGGAAAACTGATAGGGGCATCAGTAACAAGTGCATACAAAAACACACATCGCTAAAGAGGGATGGTGTGGAGATGAGAAATGGGCCACAAGGAATGACATGCTATCCTAAAGAAGAGATAATGAAGCTCGGAAACCTCAGCAGATGTGATCCGAGGATCAGAACCCCACTAGAAAGAAGACCCAGTGATGTATGACATAACATCATCTAGAGGTGGAGACTCATCATAAGGAAAGACGGGATGATCAACAACAGGTACCCCAAGAGCATCAGACACTACCGAAGGGGTAATGCGATACTCCACACCTCGTAACCAAACCTTAACCAAGGTGTTGTTATCATAGAGGTGGATAGAGAGGTTCGAATAGAACTCTCTAATTAAGGTAGCAGGAGGAGGATGCTCAAAATCTAGCAAAGATAACCAACCCCGACGCTTAAAGTTACGTCTCACCTCAGGATCAACCTCATCTAGAATAACCCTACGCTCAGCCCAAATATGACGCCTAAGATTAAGGGTCTCATATGTCTCTTGGATCTTCTCACTAGGGAACCGATCACTATCAAAGGAAGGTGAAGGGTCTATATGATGCATGAACATGAGAATCAAATGATGCATGTACTAATGCAGTGACATAGTTCAAATATAATCCAAATTCACAAAATTGGCTTGAGTCAAGAAACTTTATCAAAAATACCTAATTTTGAAAAACCTAATTTTTCAAAACACAACAAATTGATAAATTGATCAACACAACAGTCATATAACTCAATATAATGATTAAATTAATCAATCGAACAAGCCAATTTCATCAATTTATATCAATTTGAACAAAATCCCCAAATTCATCAATTTCAAGCCCTAGATTTTCAAATTGTCCACAAAACTCCAAAATAATCAAATTAAACCACATGGCATACTTGTAAATGGTGTCCCCACAAAAACCCATGATTAATTTGAAAGAAAATGAGTCAGAATCAAATCCAAAAATATCAAAACTCTAAATGCCGAAAATACCCAAAAATGCATGAAAATTATGCATGAAACATGAAAATAAAATCAAAAGAAGGGGCAAAAGAGTCTTACCGGCTTTGGGAGAGAGGATTGATGCAAAAAGAACGAACGAAAACGACAAATATAGCAAAAATTGCTTTGACCGGTTGGTAGAGAGAAAAAGGTATTTCAAAAGATTTTGAAAAGTGAAGAATCACGTGAAGAAAAACCTTTTTAAAAAACACTCAGCCCGATTTTCGATCGATCGAAAATTATATTCGATCGGTCGAAAATCCTTCGATTGATCCAATACCAATCGAGGACCGATCGAAACAACTAGAGACTTTTCTGAGATTTTAAAAAACATTTTCGATCAGTCGAAAAATACTTTCGATCGATCGAAATTCTGGAAAAATAGATTTTTCAAAAAACAAGTAATTTCAGTGCTGAAAATCCTCAAAGCATTAGATTTTATGAATAGAATGCATGAGTATGAGATGAAATGTTTTTCAAAAATCCATGTTTTTAACCCAGATCTCTCAAAGCAAGATTTTCTCTTAATATCCCTCAACCATTTAAACAAGCAAACATGTTCTGCATCAATTTCCAGAAATATTCAAACTTGGTTGGTTAGATCAAAAACACACGATAACATGTACACAGTTTAGCAAAGAATAACTTGTGTAGTGTGTGCAACTAGCATAAGCTTGAGAGACATGTGAGGTGATATGCACATAGTAATCAATCACAATTTCTATAAAATTCATCACATGAATTTGAAAGAGACTATTACTTAAAGAGTTACATCATATAACTCTCACATCTTCTAGAATAAAAGCTTGCAATCATGTAATTTTCTTGATTTGCCTCAAAATTAATATTCAATTTAATTGATTAGAAACTTAATAATAGTCGGGATAATGTACACACTAATTTTATTTGAATTATGAAATTATTATAGCCCAATAATGTACACACCAATTTTATTTAGAGGCTACACCTTATGTTCTTTTTGTGCATGTGCTACACTTTCTCGAGCATAAAATCTTACGATATGTACTAAGGTGTTCATGATTGGCTAGTAAACAGTGGTGAGATGGTTATTTATGCCTTTCTCAAAAAGTTCAAGTCCGTCAATCAAACACATAGGACTTCAAGATCAAGATCATGCGATCAACAAATATAACATATTCCCACACAACATGCACAACAAAACTTCAGCTAGTAAAGTGCAATAGAAATAAGTACACCAAAGCTACAACAAGGTACATAAACATGTTATGCAAAATTTGATTGATCAACCTTGTCTTCAAGTTCAAGGAAAAAAATAGCAAAAACACAATTTGCAAAAAAAAAAATTTATATATAAAAGAAATAAACATCCTAGAATGAAATGCATGAATGTTATGCAATGCAAATCCTAGAAACAAAGGTCACAAAAGATAGAGCAATGAAGCACAAGGACCATGTCAGACAGACTCAATTAGGTCGAGCCTTTTGCATCCAAAACTTTTTAGATGCAACTCTTGCATTGGAGTTATGATTTACATTAGAATTCTGAGCAACTCTAGGATTGGAATAAAGGTTTAACGCCTTTACCAATTCACCAATAAGTACCATAGGATCATGTGCTTGGGGCACAGGTACTTTAGGTTTATTTGCTCGCTTTGCAGCTTGCAACTTAAAACAATTTGGACGAATGTGTCCAGACTTTCCACAAAAATGACAAACCCATGCAAGCTTATCATGCAACTTGCCCTTAGTAGACGTAGAAGCTCTAGAATGAAACTCTTGGAGATCAACCCTAATCTTCCTAGGTGGAGTAACATCTACAGACTTAGCAGGTTCACTCACCAAAGGTTTGACAATCTCACTCTTAGGAGGTTCAAAAGAGGGAACAAAGTTTGTGGAATGAGATTCAAGCACAGAGATGCTTTCCACAAAACCTAAGCCAGTCTTGTCAGAAGGAGACTTTTGAAAACTCAACATGTGATCAAGTTTGGAGCTTGCAGACCTATTAGTTTGTTCTCTAGCAACAGATAATTCAAGTTCCAAACATTTAACTTTATCAAGTAAAAGCATGTTCTCAGTTTTCACATTATTCAAAAGCTCATTTGCATCAAACAATTTCACAAGTAAATTCTTCTTATCAAGTTCAAGGGATGCAATTTTCTTTAAGCCTAAATCAACATTCATGGCATCCTTTGCAGCAACTTTGCAAAGTTTATTATAAGCTTCCTGTAAATTTGCATCTTCAGAGAGTTCCCCATCAGAAGGGTTCTCTTCAACAGACACGCTTTCATTAACTACAGTAGTAGCAGTGAAAGTAATGAAGTTTCCATCCTCATCACTAGTAGATTCATTGTCAGAAACTTCATCATCACTAAGGGTTATAGCCATAGCCTTACCCTTACCCTTAGACTTCAAGTATGTAGGACATTCAGATTTCATATGCCCAAACCCTTGACATCCATAACATTGTTGTCCCAAAGAATTATTAGAAGGTTGACCCACTTTCTCTTTAGGTTTTTCAGTGTTATTAACCTTAGTGGGATCATTCCTCCTAAAATTTCTAGGTTCAACAGTGTTCTTGCCTCTTGCCCTTCTGTTATTGTTCCTAAGAAAGTTTCTAAAGTTCTTGGCAAGATAGGTAATCTCTGTAGCAGAGAGTTCATCATCAAATCCACCATCCTCAACATCCTCAACAAACTTAAGAGCCATTGATTTGGATTTGTTTGTCTTGGGTAGGTCCAACTCATAGGACTGAAGAGATCCTACAAGTTCATCAACAAGGATGGAGTCCACATCCTTGCTTTCAGTGATGGCAGTCACTTTGGATCTAAAATCCTTAGTTAAAGATCTAAGAATCTTCCTAACAATTTTAGGTTGATCATAAATTTCACCCAAATTATATGCAGAATTAACAATATCATTCAGTTTAGCATAGAACTCATCAAAAGATTCATCATCATTCATTCTAATGCTTTCAAATCTAGTAGTTAATTGTTGCAATTTATTTATTTTAACTGTCTTTATGCCTTCATGTATAGTCTGGAGGATATTCCAAGTAGTATGAGCAACCTCAACATTAGAGATTCTCTTAAATTCCTTCATAGAGACAGCATTGAAAATAGCATTCATAGCTTTGCTATTGAAAGCTGCTGCCTCCTTTTGAGAAGTTTGCCACTCACTTACAGGAGTAGTGGGCTTCTCCCATCCATATTCAACAGAGTCCCAGACTCTCTCATCAATGGATTTCAGAAATGCTTTCATCCTTACTTTCCAATAAGTATAATTGTTCCCATCAAAATGAGGTGGAACAACAAGAGAGTGTCTGTGTTCCATGACAACAAGGGTCAAGGATCAACTCAAAGATCAAAGGATCAACTCAAAGATCAAAGGATCAAAAACAAAAGCTACCCGCTCTGATACCACTTGTAAGTTTGTTTAGACCCCTTAAACCCAAACAAATTAACCTAGAGAATTATCCAAGTAATTAACTTAGGTAATTTAAACAGATCTAGGTTAACACAAATATATCAAATCATGTAAAAGTGCGGAATAATAAAGAACACATGATATGATGACCCAGGAAAACCAAACCGGTAAAAAACCTGAGGAGGATTTAACCTAACTATCCTCAAGGTAAAACGAATTCACCATGAAAGAATCGAATTTTACACAATAGAGACTTAGACCACTAACATCCTATTGCTACCTGCCTGTAGGAAACTTATTACCACAACCACGTGACAGCTCCAAGATCCGCGGACTCCTTCTTTCCTTGAATTCTTCAGCAAAGCACAAGCAACACCTGCTTGTATATCTTGAAACTCTTTTGTTCTGCAACTGTATGATTTACCAACCTCTTGACATGAATCTTAAGTTTGGAAACCCTAAGTGTATGTGAAGGTAAACACCTCTAGATCTAACAAATAGATTCACAAACACAGCATTCAGAACTCTAAAAACATGGCTAGGGTTTTCCCTTATATACTTAGAGCAAAACATAAAACCCTATACATTAAATGGGCTAGGGCTGAGTTGGAAAAATTCTGCAGAAAAACATTCTGCACGATTTTCGATCGATCGAGAATTTTTTCTGCACGATTTTCGATCGATCGAGTCTAATTCTTGATCGATCGAGTCAGGCAGAAAGTGCACAGTAATTCTGCAGTCAACTCGATTCCAACTTTACATAAAAAGCCATACTTTGAGCAAGTCTAACACACAACTTAAAGAATGTTTTGATCATGGTTTGCCAACATTACAAATTGAAGTTCTAATACATTAGTTCCTAATTCTTAGAACATAACAGTTAGGAATACTGATGTTCATAAATTTGTTCCTGTCTGTCACTTTAGTGGTGTCTCCGGTCACATTCGTCCTAATTGTCATAAATTGAAATTTAAAAATTCTATATTTCAATCTAGGATATGTGATGATATTTCTCCTGCCATAAGTCTATATAAATTGTTTCATATTCTTTTGAAAAATTTGAACTTGTTGGTTTGTGAAAGGAATTTGCAGGATTTCAGTCTTTCTCAGAAGATTGGTGTAATCCCTCAAACACACTCTGCTTCACATGGATTTTCACCTACAAAGCTGAAGACTCGTGCTATGTGGGTGAGAAAAAATTCTCTAAGGTGAGTGTTGCTAACTTGTCCCTAATTTAATTCTTTCAATTATTCGTGGACATGTTTTGTTTCTGTTTTTGGTTTTTTTTTTTTTTAAGGTTGTTTTTATTTAAAAAAAATCCAAAAACATTGAAAAATTTCAAAAAGACAAAAATATTTTATTTTGTGTCTAGTTTTATTTTTCTTTAGGATTACATGAATTATGATATTTCTCTCTTGATTTAGAATATGCTTGACATTATGGAGAAACTTGAATAGCATGTGTTATATAAGTGCTAAGCTTTTTCTGATTTTGTGTGAGTATGTACTAGTTTATACATGTACTCCAAGGTTAATTAAGAAATTGATATTTCTTATTTGTGTACCCTCTATAGCTTAGTTAAGCACTACCATGCATTGCATTTGCATTTTTTAATCATTTAGCATAATGTGTGCTTTTAGTTTTGGTCATAAATTTTTTAAAACCAACAGATTTTTATGTGTTTTTTATTATATATCTTGCATTTATAATCAGGGTTGGCCATATTATCTTTACATAACATGTGTATGTACTTTGTTTAACTTGGATGAGCTTATTTTATTGCACTTTACTAGTTTAAGCTTTGTAGTGCATGTTGTGTGGGAAGATATTTATAGTTTTTGATCACATGATCTTGATCTTGAAGTCACATGCCTTTGATTGTCGGACATGAACTTTTAGAGAAAGGCATAAATAACCATCTCACCACTGTTTACTAGCCAATCATGAACACCTTAGTGCATATCATAAGATTTTGTGCTCGAGAAAGTGTAGCACATGTACAAAAAGATCATAAGGTGTAGCCTCGGTTAAAATGTTAAAAATGGTGTGTACATTATTGGACTATAATAACTTCACAATTTAATTAAAATTGGTGTGTACAATATGAGGCAAAACAAGAAACTTACATGATTGCAAGCTTTTATTCTAGGAGATGTGAGAGTTATATGATGTAACTCATCAGGTGATAGTCTCTTTCAAATTTATGTGATGAATTTTGTAGACATTGTGATTGCTTACTATTCACATATTTCTCAAGCTTTTGCTACTTGCACACACTACACAAGTTATTCTTTGCTAAACTTAGTACATGATATTGTGTGTGAATTTGTTTTGGCCATCCAAGATTATATTTTCCTCGATTTTGATACAAAATGTGTTTAATGTTTGAGTTTTGAGGACAAATTGGTTGAAAAAAAATTATTTTTGAGAGATCTGGGTTGTATTCATGTGTTTTTGAAAAACTTTTAGTCTCATACTCACGCACTTCGTTCATGAAATATTGTGCTTTGAGGAGTTTCTACATAAAATTGCTCTGCTTTTCAAAAATTTAATTTTTTCATATTTTTGATCGATCGAATCTGTCTCTCGACTGATCGAAATTGTGTTAAAATTTTTTGGTTTGAATCTATCTAGCTCAATTGGTATTCGATCGATGCTCGACCGATCGAAACTGAAAAATTTTCAGTTCCTAAGTTTTTGACCAAATTTTTTTCATACATCATTTATGGTTAGGATTCACATGAGTTAAATTGTTTTTCTATATCCATCTTGCAGTTTTGCAATCATATCTCTCATTATTTTCACACATAACATACATACACTTTGCTAAATTGGATACTTAACTTGATTTAAAAATTGATTGATTAATTTTTGAGCCCTTTGTACATTTTAGTA
This sequence comes from Lithocarpus polystachyus, assembly GCA_033629205.1. Lineage (NCBI taxonomy): Eukaryota > Viridiplantae > Streptophyta > Magnoliopsida > Fagales > Fagaceae > Lithocarpus > Lithocarpus polystachyus. The sequence continues at coordinate 5,236,524 of CM066163.1, read as the reverse complement.
TATGCTATTTTTTATGTGTGAACTGCAGAAAATATTTTTCTTAAGGGATGTGATGGATAATAATGTACAAATATTTTCTCTACTCATGCAACTATTTATGGGTCACATAGTGTCAAGTATGCATTTATTGAAAGAGAGAATATTTTTCTTCATGTGTATCCTTAACTCAATTTTTTTTTAGGTTTGTGTGTTTTTATTTATCCCCACCTCCTAAATTTTCCCTAAAACATGTTTTGTTTTTCCTATTTTTATAGGAGGAGAAGCTTGTTTTTAACCTTTGTTGTTCATAGGGGGAGTTATTGCTCTTCATAGGGGGAGTTCTCTCTATTTTCTATAGAGCTAAACTGTTTTATGTTCCCTTGATTCTCTTTTTTCTCTCATGTTTACTGTCACTCTACTCTTTATTTGAGTTGTCTTTGTCAATACGTGACAAAAAGTGGGAGAAATAGATGAAATGTGGGAATCATGTTTGTCTTGTTTAGGGGGAGATAAAATTGTTTTTAAAAGGGGGAGAATATAAAATATCTTGTTTAGGGGGAGATAAAATTGTTTTTGAAAGTGGGAGAATATAAAAACTTTTTGATGTATCTAACTTAAAGGGAGAGTTAGGATTTACTTTTGTTTTTATATTCTGTTTCATATTATTGTTTATATGTCTTTCTTTCCACACATGTGGTGATGTGTTTTTTGAGTGTTTTCAGGAAAGACAGGTACATTCTGATCAAAACCTTCTACCTCTTCTTGCAACTTCTAGGGTAGGAGTCTTAGATTGGGATTTGTGGTGTAATTGGGTATTTTATTGTATTGGGTTGTTCTTATATTTGACCACTTCATTTTGTATGTGAGTTTTATCACGAATCGCCATAGGGGGAGATTATTAGGTTCTAAAAATTTAGAACAATTGGCAAATCGTGAACACAAACTTGTTTAGATATAGATCTTAGAATCTATAGGTTTTATTAGAAAATGCTCAAGGTGATTCAAGTCAAGATTCAAGAACAAGTAAGCTACAGAAAGAAGAATTCAGAAATTGCCAGGTTTGACCGATCGAGAAACAGGCTCGACCGATCGAAAGTCGTACTTGCAAAAGTTTAATTAAGCCCAAATAGCAGTTCAAGCCTATTAAGGATTAGGGTTTCAGATCTACTTTTCCCACTATATAAAAGAAACCCTAAGCACGTTTTTTATAAGGCTTTTTAGAGAGAGAAGAGTGTGTCTCTTTTATATTTAGGGTTTTGTTCCTAAAAAGCATGTCTTCTACTGGTGTTATTGCTTGAAGAATCTCAAGATCCGGTGTTGTTGAAGTTGCTGCCTTCTCTAGTCATCAAAGGTGCTGATGATCTAAACTTTCAAGAGTGATCTTATAGTGACAAACATGAGAGTTTGTGTTGCTAAACCTTTGAGTGGGATCTCAAAGTCACAAACGTGAGTGTTTGTGTTTGCAAAGGCCAAGGAAAGAAGTAGTCCGTGGACTCGGAGCTATCATGGGGTCGTGGTAGTAAGTTTTCTACTCGAGGTAGCAATAGGATGTTAGTGGTCTAAGTCGCTATTGTACAAACTTCAATTCTTTCTAGTGGATTTGTTGTTTTATCTTGAGGATAGTTAGGTTAAATCCTTCCCAGGTTTTTTACCAGTTTGGTTTTCTTGGGTAATCATATCATTGTGTTCTTTATATTTCTGCTGCTTCGCATGATATGATTGTTATTGTTTTAACCTAGATCTAAATAATAAACCTAAGTATTCACTTGATTAAATCCTCCCCAGGTTTTTTACCGGTTTGGTTTTCCTGGATAATCATATTATTGTGTTTTTTATATTTCCGCTGCTTCGCATGATATGATTGTTATTGTTTTAACCTAGATCTGAATAATAAACCTAAGTATTCACTTGATTAATTAATTAGGTTAAATAATTTAGTTTACAGGGGTCTAAATTCTTACAGTTTTCATCTTTTTTTGGGTGGAAAATGGACTGAAAGTGAATAATTTTGGTGTTTTATGTGAATAGATTGGTTACCCATTGGTCATTTGGTTGATGATGTGTTAATATTTTGTGGGTAGCTTTTGTCTTATGTTTTTGTAGCTCAAAGATTGGAAATTTGATAGTTTCTGGTATGTGGAAAATATTGTAGAATTGGATATGATTCATTTATTAGTTTAACACAAGGGTGAGAGACCTGCTCTGTTGAAATTTTGTTTTGTTATTAGTTTTATTTCACTTTGCAATGATTATTTTTTGTTGTTTTGGAATTTGAATTCAATGACCCTTTTTTAGCTTTAATGGTTCTGACGCATGTTTATTTTTGTTTTACAGTTGTTGTTCGTGGGCTCCCTTATTCTGCTTCCTAGCAAGATTTGAAGGTGTGGAATTTTTATTGTTAGGACATATGTGAATTATGTTAGGAACATATTTCATTTAGAATTGGCTAATCCTTTGACAAAACGTACTTTACTTGTAATTGGGTAGATCTAGGATGTGTTTAATACTTCAAGGAATAAGAGTTCAAGCCTAAGTGTTAAAACCATGCAAATCTGTCCAAGAATCAAATGAAGAAGTGCTATATTTTAAAACTCGACAGCTAACTCGACAGATGGCATCTATCAAGGTCTAAAAGGCAATTTTAACCCGATGCTCGACAGCTGCTCGATAGATAACCTATCTATCGAGATTTACGAAAATCAATTTTTCAAATCTGATTTCACACATATCTGTGTATACTTGTTTAGGCTTTCTTTTCTCACAACCCTAAACATATATAAGGATTATTTTAAGGGCTGTCACAATTGATAAAACTTGACGCAAAGTTTTCGTTCAAGCACATTATGCGACTAAAGACAATTTGCCCTAGTTCATCTTTCTCTCGAAGAATTTGCTGCGTTTGTAAGCAGTAGAGATTTGTAATCAAGGAGTTTCGTGATCTTCATCGTGTTGATGAACTGAAGAACTCAAGTTGATGTGTTACTCACGTACTTGGATCCGTGCATCAACTGGTTAGTCACGTACTGGGACCACGCATTGAAAATGAGATATTGTCACTATAGAACAAGTCCAATTTTGTATTGGGGTAAGGGTTCAACTGTAGATTGGTATAAGGTACTCAGATTCCTTTACTTGTAACCGCTTGTTGTGATAATAGTAAATTCCCAAGAGTGATGACCTTAAAATCACCCAGTGGGGTTTTTACCTTGGAGGTTTCCCCCATTCGTAAACAAATCACTATGTCAACTTTATTTTCCAATGCATTTAACTTAGTTGGTGATTTTTTTGTGCTACCAAGCTTATAGCATGTAATTGAATCTAATTAATTAACTTGGCTAATTAATTGATTAATTTATCAAATAGGTCAATACATTCTTTGTGATGCCCCAATTTGATTGATTGTGTGATGTGTGTGGGTGTGTGATAAATCCCACATCAGGTATTTACTAGATTGAATTGAGCTTTATTAACAACTGCAAGGAGCCTCAATTGTGACTAGTCCTTTTGAGGTATAGCATAGATGTGGCTAGTGCTTTTCCTTGGGTCGTTACATTCTCGGCCAATCATTTATATTAAAAAGTAATTTGTAGATTATTTTTTATTTATTTTTTCATGTTGATGTTCAATCTATATGGTTCGTATGAGTTTGATGGTCAATTTTCATTTCCTCTGGCAAATGAGCTCTAGCTTAAATTACACATCTTTTTCTTTTTAAGAGTAAGTTGGAGGATGAGGTTGTGGGTTAAAGTTCCACTGGCTACCTGTGTAGTTACCAATTTGAAGAAAAAATTATTTCCTCTTTTTATGTGGGAATACAGATATGCTTTGGATATGCAAATAGCTGTGAGACTAACTCATTATGTTTGTTGAAAATGCAAATTTTCTTATGGAAAAAAATTAGCATGTCTCATAATTTATTTTGAACAAAAGTTTACACATCTTATGCTTGACATCTATAGTTTGCAACTTTGCATTTGGTGGGTTAATGCCGTGTTCTTCTGTTTTTTCTGTATATCTACTATAAGGGGGTGAAACAGGACATTGGAGATTGCCGATGCATGTTTAATGTTTATAGCTCATTAAAATGTTGTAGGACTATAAATAATTATTAATGCTACATGCATTAATAATTAATTCTGAATGCATCACTTATTAATGATGTAGGATTGTAAATAATTAAAATTTGACGAATAGTTGATGATTGCTGCAGTTACTTTACAAACTAAGCTCCAACTTTAGATGCCTACATGCTAATGGATAGTTTTGGCTAATATTCTTAATTAGACTAATTTGAGAACGTAATAAACTATAAATCAGTTTCAGATTTGAGAATGAACGTGGGTTTATATATATTCTTTCCTTGTTGGCAGATTGCGAAAAGAAGAGGCATTACAAGTTCATGTGATCAAAGCAAGTGAAATTGTTTATGTTAGACTTAAGGTATTCTCTCTCTCTCTCTCTCTCTCTCTCTCTCTCTCTCTCTCTCTCTCTCTCTCTGTGCTTGTGGTGGGTTGTTGAATTGGGGCAAGCAGGTGGCTTGCATGGAGTTATAAGGTGGTTTAGCTAATATTGGGAGTGTTAACTGTTTTGTGTAATATTGGATAATTCTTGTTGAGTTGTTTTTAATTGATTAATTAATTTGAGAGGCTTCTCTCTATCTTTTTTCACATGAGGAACACTAAAATGAAATGGGATATTTAAAGAAATGTCAATTTCTAAAGAATATTACTAATAATGATGTTATAGTTACCAAATGTGTTGATAACTTCTCTATGTGTTTAAATTCGTTGTTTTCTTAGGAACATAGCTAAAAGTGCATTATTAAAGATGATTTGTTTCTTAACTTAAAGTAAAATTAACTAAATGAAATGTATGTTAACTCTTGGTTTGTGCTTTCATGAAATCACATTATAGGTGTTTTTTGTAAACCACTTTATAGCAACGGATAAGAGTTGGATGAAACTTACCAACAAAAGGTCGCGAGAATATTTAGATAGAGTCCAATAGTTTCTGAATTTTGCATCTAACCATGCACACTCGAATGGAATGATTTCATATCTGTGTAAAAAATGTGTGCATACAAATTCGTGGCCTATAGATGTTGTACAGGCTCACTTAGTGTCACATGGGATTTGTAAGGGTTATGACCCTTGGGTTTTTAACGGGAAATCATCGATTGCAAAGACTTCTACTGAAATTCCTAGTAGTCGTGTCCAAGAAAACCCAATAGAGTATGCCGATCTTTGTGACATGTTTCCCATATATGATATGGCATCTAGGCCAATGAAAGAAGTCCCTAATGTGCAACAACCCACAGAAGGTCCTAGAGAAGGTCCTAATGAAGATGCACTTTAGTTTATGAAATTGCTTGAAGATGCTAATCAACCTTGTTATGAAGGTTGTAAGCATTTTAACAAATTGTCAGCCATTGTGCATTTGTACTACATGAAGTGTCTTAATGGTTGAACCAACAAATCATTTACCATGTTACTGCAATTTTTGCTTGATTTTCTTTCTTCAAATGCTAAGTTGTCAAACAATTGTTATGAGGCTAAGAAGATTATTAAGGATCTAGGCTTGAGCTATGAGAAGATTCATGCTTGTCCTAAAGATTGTATTTTATATTAGAAGGAGAATGCCAACCTTGAAGCTTGTCCAAATTGTGGAGTTTCAAGATGGGAAAGTAATGAGTCTAAAGGTCAACAAAGTACTAATGCTTCTCCCAAGAAAAGAAAGAAAAAAAAAACTGCTAAGATCCAATGGTGGTTCCCTTTAAAGCCAAGATTGAAACAACTTTTATGTCTCCTGAAACAGCCAATCATATGAAGTGGCATGCCAATTGTTGTGTGAATGATGGATTATTAAGGCATCCTACTGATTCTGAAGCTTGGAAATCATTTGACTCTAAGTACATAGAGTTCTCATCCGAACCTCGTAATGTGAGGCTTGGATTAGCAACCGATGGATTCAACCTGTATGGAAATATGAGTACTAGTCATAGTACATGGCCTATCATTTTAATCCCATATAATCTCCCTCCATGGATATGCATGAAAAGGTCTAATTTTATGCTATCATTATTGATTCCCGGTCCAACCTCTCCCAAGAACGATATAGATGTGTACTTACAACCCCTAGTAGAAGAACTAAAGGAGTTCTAGGATGTTGGAGTAGAAACGTTCAATATGTCTTCCAAACAATCATTCCAAATGCATGTTGCATTATTGTGGACCATAAATGATTTTCTTGCATATGGTGATATCTTGGGTTTGAGTACTAAAGGTGCTCTTGTATGTCCCCCTTGTAACTATGATAATCAGTCTCGTTGGTTAAGATATGGAAGAAAATTTAATTACTTGGACACAGACGATTCTTGGATAGTGATCATAAATTCTGTAAGCAAAAAAAAATTCATTTAATAGGCATGTTAATATGAGATTAGCTCCTATTATAGTATCCGGAGGGGAAATCATATTACAAACAGATGTTGTAGCCGATTATGTGTTTGGAAAGAAACAAGTTAATTTGGGCAATAAAAGAAAAAGAGAGGAGGAAGCCTTAATGTGTGGTAGAAGAGAAGTACATTTTTCACCTTGCCTTATTGGGAAGACCATGTGTTACTTCACAATTTTGACGTGATGCATATTGAAAAGAATGTAGTCGATATTGTAATTGGCATATTGTTGAACTTGGATGGCAAGACAAAGGATAACTTGAAGGCACGCCAAGACTTAAAAGATATGGATATAAGAAGTGAACTTTAGTTGGAAAAGGTTGGGAATGATCAAACACATATGCCACATGCCTGCTACCATATGAATGCTAATGAAAAGGATGGTTTTCTACAAGTTTTGAAAGATGTAAGAGTGCCAGATGGTTATTCTTCAAACATCTAACGTTGCGTCAAACTCAAAGAACGCAAGATTAGTGAGATGAAGAGGCATGATAATCACATCTTAATGCAACAACTTTTTCCAATAACAATACGAGGATCTTTGCCCCCTGCAGTGAGTAGGCCTTTAATTGACTTATCTTGTTTCTTTAGGGAGATATGTTCCAAAGTACTAAATGTGGAGGAACTTAGGGCTCTTGAGAAGTGAATTGCAGTGACATTGTGTGAGTTGGAAAGGATATTCCCTCCCTCTTTCTTTACAGTAATGGAACATCTAGTCATGCATTTGGCTAGCGATGCCAAAGTTGCTGGTCCAATTCATTATCGTTGGATGTATTCCATAGAGAGGTAACACATATAGTAACTTGGTCTATTTGGTTTTGTTTAACTTACCGATTTCCCATTGTTGATCTTGGGTTTTCCAATAGATACTTGTCAAGACTTAAGTCTTACGTGCATAATAAAACTTATCTAGAGGCTTCATTGCAAAAAGGTATATAGCAGAGGAATGCCTAACATTCTGCTCACGCTATTTTAAATCTGTTGAAACTACATTCAATCTACCTGTAAGGAATGTTAAGGAATCCATGGGTGCGGTGGTGAGCATTACACTAAATTCAAATTCATTGATAGCACATCGTATATGCTATTCAATTGTGAAGAAATCACCCCATTTCACGAGTAGTAATATGTCCTTGTGTATCCTTTCACGGCATTCCAATACAATACTCTAGCTTAACACTAACATGTTTGTGTACACATAGCGGAGATTAAGGCTGATTTCCCTTTTCATGTGGTTGATGATGTTATTCAAAAGCAGCACATGGAAAAATTCTGCAACTGGTTTAGGGAATATGTAAGTAAAGCATATATATATATATATATATAACTATTTTCAGTCATAACATTTTAGATAGCATACTTATATTAAAAGTCTTTCTCTATAATTAGTGATGTCAATAGATGCCTCTAAGAAAAAGGAACTCCCTGATAAAGTTAGATGGCTTGCTCGATATCCAGATAATCAAGCAAAAATTTCATGCGTTATGTTATAAATGGTTTGAAGTTTCGCACCAAAGAGTCTGAGGCAACTAGGAAAACTCAAAATAGTGGAGTTTGTGTTATTACTAAAGGTGGTGCTACTTATTATGGTGTACTAATCGATATTATTGAGTTGAACTACTCTGACAAGTATCGATATGTATTATTCAAATGTCAAAGGGCTAACGTTATTGGTGGGAAAGGATGCAAAAAAGAAGATTTTGGATTTCCCCTTGTCAATTTTTCAAGATTGATACACACGGGTGATCAATTGATTGACGAACCTTATGTATTAGCATCTCGAGTAGTGTAGGATTCGGTCCAAGCCCAAGTGGCTGAAGTAGCAAGAGTGCTCTCACGAGCATTCAAATACAATCAAGTCAAGCAAGGGACAATGAAGTTGAACAACTGAAAGCTTCCTTGGCTACTATGGAAGAGAAACTAGCAAGTTTTGATGCAATGAAGGAAAGACTTAGTCAATTCAAAGATATAGAGCAAAGAATGGCTTGAATGCTTCAACAAATGCAACAAATTTCTTCACAGTGCAATCAGGTATGTTAAATGACTTTTAGAATGTCAATTTTAAAACATAAGAGACATGTCTACATTTAAAACCCTATAGGACACGACATTTAAAGACATAGGAATTTGCATCCCAAAAATGGCCATTTTCAAAAGGAAAATGGAAAAAGAGTTTGGACTATTGTGGGTTTGTGGTGGGGTTGTGAAGTGTTGTTGGGTTTGAAAGGGAAAAAGAGTTTGGACTATTGTTGGGTTTGTGCTGCCTATGGCTAATTGGTTTGGACTTTGTGCTACTTGTTGGGTTTGGACTTTTGGCACTCTCTTTAGCCAATGCATCACAGAATGCTCTATGGGTTATGAAGCCGTCCTTCCTGTCAATTTTACATGAAAATTAGAGAGAAAAAAAAATCCAAAAAAAGAAGAAGAAAATAACTATGTTTGTGAATGCTAGTAAGTGTGCGTTATGATCATTTTTTTTTTTTTTTTTTTTTGCTGAAAAACTTATTTGTTTATTTGCTGAAAAATTAATGTATGTACAATTGTAGAGAGAGAGACAGAGAGACAGAGATTTTAAAAACCTATATATACATAAATAAATTAGTAAGTTAATGGAAAAAAGCTAGTCCAAATGGACTATTACTACTATATACTTCTCTTTATACTATTGTGATTGGTAACATTAAGTAACAACCACATCTTAATATCAATTATATAATAATTGTAGCTAAATTATAAGTCATCCAGTTAGATTTTGAGAGGGGTTCTGTTTAACTTGTTCCCATTTTTTGCCTTGGTAATATTTTCTTGTCATTCTATTCCATTTATACGCACTTATTGAGTAATCATAATTTGTATGTAGGATGTTCCCCGGTCCAACAATCTCCAACTCTCCAAAAATCATCAGCCGCATCCCATCAACCAAGCAGCTTATAAGTTTTATCTTGGTGTTCGAGGATTTTTTTTGTGTACAAAGAACTACATTTGAACAACCGCATTTTTTTGCAAGTGTTGAAGGATATTTTTAAATACTTTGGAACTTTGATTATGGTATTAGTTTAATTTGACCGGTTGTTTTATTCAAAGGACCACATCTTTTTTTGTTAATCTTATGATGATGGCTATAGACAATTTTATGTATTTGACAATATATTTCTATGTTAATATTGCGTAAGTTTGGAGACATTTGTGGTGTTGTTAATTAGTTACATTTGTGGTATTGTGTCAGTAGAGTTAAAATTATTACAGGTTTTTTGTAACAGGTCTGTGAACAATTTATCAACAAATAGTGGTTTTAAAACCCAATGGGAAAAAACCACTAAAGGTTCATGCATCTAGCGGCGGTCATATCCGCCTGTTGTGTTTTACATAAAGCCCTATAGCGGTGCTTATTGCCCACCGCGAAAGGTTGTCACAGATAGTTGCGCTTCTCGCCTGCCACTACAAGTGCAATTAGACCATTTTAATTGATGCCCTATAGCGGCGCTTCGTTTCCGCCGCTAAAGGTGGACACCAATAGCAGTGCATATAACCCACCACAAAAAGTCAATTGACCCAAATTCTAATCTAATATGGCAGCAGTTTTTTGCCTGCCGCGCAATAAACCAAAACCGCCACTAAAAGGTGCATATACAACAACACTTTTTGTTATTGCATCTATTGCGGCTCTACAACACTGACGGGATGAATCGCCGCATTACCACCTATCACTAAAGGTCAAATGTACCTTTAGTGGCGCTTTTGGCCCACCGCAATAGTCTAATTTTCTTGTAGTGAATGGCTTATGTGGCATTGATGTGACACCGGCTTAGACTTATTGACTTAAGTTAATGATCTTGTCTTTTCCTATTCAATAGAAATATTCAGTGGTTGTCTCATACTTGAGATTGGTTTGGAGCCTCTAGGAAGCTCCCATTTCTCTATAATTCTGGTCATTTCCGACATAATGGGTGTTGTGGCCTCAATTGGGGGTTACTATAGTGAGAATAAAATCAAGGATTCACCCAACTCCACCAGCCGACCTTTAGCAAACTCGGATGGCCATGCATTGCAGCATCCTATCGATTAATATAAGTTATTGCAACACACTTTAGAATGAGATTCTTCATAGAAAGTTCAACAGGAAACAAATAGCTTCATTTGTGTTCTAGTTAAATGTATGGCACCTACAACACAAAAAAGATTCTCTTCATTTACTCTTAAAAGAAGATGTTCATTTTAAGGTGAAACTAATAGCATGCTTGTGTGATTCACGGGTGAATGAGAATTATAATCTAAAGTAAATAAAAGATTTTGTAAGTATCAATTTAATTTGAACAATAAAACAGTTAATGAAAAAAATTACCTTATATGATGATAGATGGTTAAAATAATTTTATTTAAATAATGAAAGTTCAATGAAACTTTTAGTAATAGAATTTTGTTAGGTTTTAAAGATTCAGGATTAAATGTTTAGATTCCTATTTTGTGTATGCTGGCAAACCGAGAACAAAAAACATATCTAGATTAGGTGTTAGACATTGCTCAAGATTGTACAAATCAAGATTTAAAAACATTCAAGCTGCAGAAAGGAGAGTTCAAGTTCTGTGAAGCTCGGCCGATAGAAAATTAGATTCGACTGATCGAAAATTGTAGAAAATCAAATTCTGTAGAATTTAAATCAGGCCCAATCCCGAGAAAATGTTTAGGGTTTCAGTATAACGCTTCTAAGTATAAAATGAAAACTCTAACTTTGTTTTAAAGACTCTTAGAAGACTTGTAAGTTACTCCTATGAAATCTGAGAGGTTTCTATAACCTTCTAACTCTACTTGTGTCTACCAAAACAAGATCTACAATCAAGTGCCGGTGGAATCAAGTTACTGCTACAAGATCAACAACGACTGATAATCTGAAACCTTTGAGTAGAATCTCAAACATAAGCGTGAGAGTTTGTATTCAACAAATCCAAGAGAGGAGTCCATGGAGTCAGAGCTGCACATGGTCATGTCAGTAAGTTCTACTAGAGGTAGCATTAGATTTAGAGTTAAATCTTTTGTAAACTTCAATTCTTTCTAGTGGATTTGTTTACCTTGAGGATAGCTAGATCAAAAACTCCCTAAGTTTTTACCTTGAAGCGGTTTGTTTTATTGATTTTCTTGAGTAATCATATTGTTGTGTCTCTTTCTTTCTGTGCATGATATGATATTTTGCTGTTTAATCTAAATCTCATAATTAACCTAAGTAACTACTTGGCTAATTCACTAGGTTTAAACAATCTGTTTTAAAAGGGTCTAAACAAACTAACAGATTTTAATCCAAATAGTATTTTCACGTTTTTGAACTTCAGTAGAGTTTGACCTACAGTAGAATTGGTTTAGTAATCCAAGGATTCACCCAACCCCACCAGCTGGCCTTCAGCAACTCGGATGTCCATGCATTGCAGCATCTTATCGATTAATATAAGTTATTGCAACACACTTTAGAATGAGATTCTTCAGGGAAAGTTCAACAGGAAACAAATAGCTTCATTCGTGTTCTAGTTAAATGTATGGCACCTACAACACAAAAAAGATTCTCTTCATTTACTCTTAAATGAAGATGTTCATTTTAAGGTGAAACTAATAGCATGCTTGTGTGATTCACGGGTGAATGAGAATTAAAATCTAAAGTAAATAAAAGATTTTGCAAGTATCATTCTAATTTGAACAATAAAACAGTGAATGAAAAAAAATTACCTTATATGATGATAGATGGTTAAAATAATTTTATTTAAATAATGAAAGTTCAATGGAACTTTTAGTAATAGAATTTTAATCCAAATAGTATATTCACGTTTTGGAACTTCTGTAGAGTTTGACCTACAGTAGAATTGGTTTAGTAATCCAAAGAGTAATTTAACTTTTTGGAACTTTGGTAGAGTTTCACCTAGAGTAGAATTGGTTTAGTAATTTTAATGTGCTTACTATAGTGTGGGAGAACAAGAGTTGGAGAAAGAAACAGAAAAAGACTTAAGGAGCAAGAAACATACAAAAAATGTTAAGCATGGTTTGTGCTTGATAGAAAAATTAAATATTTTTGAAAATTTGAGTAGTGCCTGTCATTACATTCAAGCCCTTTCATCGTCAACTATGCTATGTTAAATATTAATATATGTAATTGCTGATTTAGAGTTGGTTCATATGCACTCTCACAAACAGGACAAGAAGTTCCTTTTCTCCCCAACTACGTATACACAAAGATAAACATTATACTATTAGGCAATATCTAGAACTACCAAAGAGGCTAGTAATTCAACTAGCACTTTTTGGAGCTTTCAGTGGAGATGTTCAAACATTAAATTCCATCTCTCTAAACTATCGAAGTTTAAAAAAAGGAAAAAGAAAAAGAGACAATATCTTGAACTAGAAGATCTACACAGTGGTGTACCGGCGTTCTAGGGTGTAATCAACTAGCTTTTCCAACTCCTTTTCATCAATGTACCCATCATCGTTAGTATCAGTACACCGGAGTGCCTGCTCAGCTCTATAAGAAGCCCAACGCGAGCCAAGATATTTGAATGCTTTATTCAGCTCTTCCTTTGAAAGTTTTCCATCTCCATCAGCATCATGGCTCTTGAAAACATTCATTAGCTGATCTTTAGTGTATAAAACACTCGTAGGTTTATACACTGTAACTTTCCTGCCCATTTGTGAGCGACTTTGGATAGGATTTGTTTGCTAATAGAGTCACACTTAATTGCACTATGAGGAGTTTAAGAGTAACATTGATTTATAGAGAGATGTGGCTCCCATGTATATCTTTGTACCTTTATTCCAATTTATTTTGTACCTAGTATCTTTATTCAAAATTATAGAAATACACATTTGATGCAAGAGAAATATTCCGGTCTTCGACGCATCAGATTAATTAATCTGATATGACCTTCTTTTTTATGTGAAAAAAAAAATCCCTCAAATGTACTTTTCAATATATTTTTTCATATTTCTTCTAAAACAAATAAAAAATAAAATTTGAATAATACATAAATCCTTACATTAATAGTCCTTTAATTTCTATTAGCATATTAATCTATTAATTCCACACACACACACACACACACACACACACACACACACACACACACACACACACACACACACACACACACAAAAAAGATAAGAAAAGACCTGTGTATGTTACACTTAAAACATTACATAAACTTAAATCACCTAAAAATTTGAATATATAGAGTTTAAAAATAAAATATAAAATGATTGATAAAGAAAAAATGTAAATAATTGAAAAGACAATTTATAGTGAAATTTACAACAACAACAACAACCAAAAAAAAAAATTACTATTGTAAGGGCACGTTTTGGTTCCTAAGCCCAAAGGGTGAGAGGATTTAGGCCCAAAGAACCCAATACAATGAATTTATAGAGAATGGGTTAGAAAACTAGGCTCTAATGAGTTGAACAACAATTATAATGGGTTCAGATGACAAGAAAGTAAAGATAAACTGTGTTAGATTCTAAGGAATTAGGAATTAATGTATTAGAACTTTATTTTGTAATGTTGGCAAACCATGAGCAAAACGTTTTTAGTCTTGTTTAGACTTGCTCAAAGTATGAGGTTTTTATGTAAAGTTGGAATCAAGTTACTGCAGAAGTCACAATGCAAATCTGCCTGGCTCGATCGATCGAGAATTAGACTCGATCGATCGAAAGTCGTGCAAATTGTTTTTTCTGTAGAATTTTCAACTTAGCCCAAGCCCGTTTAACGTGTAGGGTTTTATGTTTTGCCCTAAGTATAAACCCTAGCCACGTTTTTAGAGTTCTGAATGCTGTGTGTGTGAATCTTATTTTTGAGATCTAGAGGTGTTTACCTTCACATACACTTAGGGTTTCCAAACTCAAGATTAATGTCAAGAGCTTGGTGATCAGCCAGTTGCAGAATCAAGAACTTCAAGATATACAAGCAGGTGTGCTTGTGCTTTGCTGCGAATTCAAGGAAAGAAGTAGTCCGTGGACTCAGAGCTGTCACGTGGTCGTGGTAGTAAGTTTCCTACTCAAGGTAGCAATAGGATGTTAATGGTCTAAGTCGCTATTGTGTAAACTTCAATTCTTTCATAGTAAATTCAGTTTTACCTTGAGGATAGCTAGGTTAAATCCTCCCTAGGTTTTTTACCGATTTAGTTTTCCTAGGTTATTATATCGTGTGTTATTTATTTTCCGCACTTTTGCATGATATGATATATTTGTGTTAACCTAGAATTGCTTAATTTACCTAAGTTAATCACTTGGCTAAATATCTAGGTTAATTTGTTTGAGTTTAAGGGGTCTAAACTTCTTACAAACTAGTTTTATCCAAAGAAAATCATCCTTAGCACAATCCGAGGAGATTAGTTCTTGTATATATTTCCTTTCTCTCTTATACTATCTTCCTTCTTTCATCTCCACCCTCCACGTGTAAACCAGGTTACTGGCGTTGATCCCTGTCCCATCAGCACCTTCTTAAAGTCTCTGGGAGTAGCTGTAAAGCTAAAAATTACTGTTCAAGTATCACTTCCATATTAGTGCGGCCAGAGAGTTAGCTGCAAAGCATTTAGTGTGGTGGTAGCAGCTTTCTCTTTAGATATTTCATAGCTTCCCTTTGTCCTGTACTTTCATGATGTGTATCCTTATCAATAAAATCTACCAGAACGTTGTTTTGGATGGTAGACTACACCTTCTGACCTTTGCTTCCTCGAACCACCTTCCTGGACCTTTATGACCAAACCCTTTTCTTTATTCACTAATGCAAACTTTCATGACAGCGTTTACCCATCCTCGGACTACTTGGTGTGCTCGAACCAGGCCCCGGCCCAATACATATATATATATACACACTACTGGGCCTATCATTCCTACAATAGCCCTTTAAAATTCCCCTCTTCTGCTCCTCGGGAAGAAAGGAGGATTTCGACATCACCCCCATTACCCCACTCTTATCATACGTCATCTATGCCTATGTAGGTACCTTTTCAACTGCCCAACGCACACTCCCGACACTTCGACATCTGAGACGTGCCTTCATTAAATTTCTGTGGCTTCATGTTCCCCACATTCTACGGTGTGATACGAATCCAACAGCTGGAGATTTTATTGGAACTCGGGTGGGAATTCTCCCACTTGTCTTTCTCTTTGATACAAATATTGCTTGAATACTTCATTCACTTCACTTTTGCACTCATAAATATCAAGAGCCAGTTCGAGAAGAGTTTCTTCCTTTGCGAAAGTCTTTTAAACATTTTCTTTTACTTTCTCTTCTACTATTCTTTACATAGAGCCCTTTTCTCCTCGACCCTCTTAATTTCCCTTTACCATCTTAGTACCTTCAACCCTCTTTCATATATGGGTATATTTGCTTACTTGGTAGACTCCGCAGGGAGTATAGAGAGCTTTAAAGCTCAATATAGAATCTCACCGGGAGTCTCCATTAGATACTGTAAGGAAGGGAACTGGCATACTCAGAGGCAGGAGGGAGAAGTGGTAATCCCGATGATTGCCTTTATAGAGGGAAGGATGAGAATTCCCATAGGCACAATCACTAGGGATCACCTAAGGGTTCATAGATTAGCCCCTACCTAATGTGCCCCAAATATGTTTAGGATTTTAGGTAGCGTAGATGCCCTTAATGAGAAAATGGGCTTAAACCTTACCCATCATGATGTCAACTGGGTTTACAACCTTCCCCATTTAAAAAGGCAGGGATATTATCTAAAAACTAGGTATCCTGAGGTTAGACTCATCTCATGCCTCCCTGAATCCAACAAAGGCATGAACAAAGACTTTCTAATCAATTCAGGGGAATGGCACAATGGCCTCCATTGCTCGACGAGAGAGGGGATACTAAGTGGGGTCTTTAGGTCTAGGTTTATTATTTCAAAGTCACCCCTTTCTCCCTTTGACATATTCTGTACCCATTTTTCTCCGTTTGTGTTTGTAATTGAAATTTCCTTTAATTTGTGCCTTTTTTTTTACGATGTTTTGTTTCTTTTCCTAATGGTTTTGCAGATAAGCACGCCGCCATTTTGAATTTCAATCTCGCCAACCAGCCAAACCTAGACAAGATACTTAAAGCCGAGGTTTTCATTCACAGTGACGCTCAATTAAGAGCAGTCCACCTCATCCTCAACTACAACCCTCTTTCATCTAGTTTCCAGGCACCGAAGTACGTGATAAAGGCGAAGGACCCACGCTTGCACCTGATAAACCTCATTGTGCTTGGCTTTCTCAACCCAAGTTTGGGACCACAAGGTGTATTAGAAGTAGAACCACTCCTTTAGTAAAAGGCCGGGGACGAAGCAACCCCTTCACAGCCAGCCACCAAAAAGGAAGAAGAAGAAGAAGAAGAAGCAAAAGTAGTTAAAGTGCCTGATTCCGAGGATGATTTCGAGGTATTTAACCGACCTCAATCCCCACAGACAAGAATGAGCCTCCTAGACTTGCTGGAGTCCCACACTGGGGGAAACGTTCCTAAAAAGGCAATTCAGCCAAAGCCTGCTACCTTTCCCTCTACCCAAGTCTCCCAAACTGACCTCGCTGATAAAAAGAGAAAACAAGATCAGAAGGGGAAGGAAGTGATAGAGGAGAGGAGAAACCTCCCACCTAAGGAGGCCGAGGTCCAAAGAAGGGGCAAGCAAGCCAGGTTTATGCAAACAAGGTCCTCTAGTGAAGGTGCTATCATAGACAAGAGGGGTGACCAACAAATTGAAGTCCCAGCCTGGACCCCCTTCCTGGTGCTGGACAAAGCTCCTCTCTCCAGTGATGCCTCAATCAAGGACTTGCAACAGGGCAAGGCTGGATATGTGGCTAAAGCCGTAGAGCAAGCTCTGCTGCTGCCCACCGATATGGCTGACCTCAAGTCTATGAGGAAGCATGAGATGTTCCTCAGCTTGAAGAGGGACCTCGCCATGGTAAATCCCTTAGTCCCTTTCTCTTCTTTTTCCCCTTTTTTTTTAACAATTGTATTTCCTTCCTTGATAGGCCATTCAAGCTACGTTTAAGGCCAAGGAGATGGTAAACAGCTCCCACCGGCAGATGAAGGAAGAGGAAGGAAGGCACATTGTGACCTCAGATGCCTTCAATGTGGCTAAAAAAAGGATACAGGAGCTGAAACAGAAATTAACTAAGGCAGAGAGAGACAAAAAGAGTGTTGAAGCTACCTTAGAAGGAGCTGAAAGGCAAGTTGAGGGTTAACGAAGGCAACTTCGTCAGACCGAGGACTAGCTGACCGCCTCCAAAGAACAAGTCAAGGCTGTAAAGAAGAAACTAGAGGAGGCCGAGAAGGCCAGGGATCAGGCCGTGCAGGACAGGTATGATGTAATGGTGGTAGAGACCGCAGAGGCCCTCAAGGCTGAGGTCTCGGTGGTATGTAGGAACTACTACTTCTGGGTGTGGAACAAGGCCCTTAACCAAGCTAGGGTTGAGGCCTCTTCTGCACTTAGGAGAGCAGAAAGTGTATACTACCCTCCTACCATCTGTGCATCAGGCCCTGCTAGCTCCAAGGATGACATTGCCTCCGAGGTGGCAGATATTGGCAAGGACAGCCCGGCCAAGGCTCATCTCTCTCCTGATAGCCTTCCAAAGAGAACAAGTAGCCCGGGGTCGTTGAAAAAGAAACACACAACCAAGGGAATGGCCCTTGATGCCACCAAGCCCCCAGCTACTTCTTAGGACCAGCCCAAAGAGAAAGAGCTACCCTCCAAGATGGAGATCGTCCTAGCAACTCTCTGTATGCCTGCCAAGGGGGACCTCAAGGGTAAGGGCCCAGAATCCTTAGAAGCAGCACTCACCCCTTCTACCAAAGCCCCAGCCAAAGACAAAATTGTAATAAAAAAGTAGTTTTTAGAGTAGCTTCCTTTTTTCTCTTTTTTTTTTCTTTTTTTTAATGTTGTTTTTGTTTCCAGAAGTTGTAATCAATTTGACCTTTTGTAATCAACTTGCCTTTTTCTAAGGCTTAACTTAATGACAATTATGAGCCTTTCCTTTACTCTTGTGATATTCATACAAATCCTAACCTATTTTCTGCTTTATTGCACATTTGACGATGAGATATAGCTCCATTTAGTTACCTGTATAAATGGTAATGTGTTTACAATCTCAACAAAGCATATCTTTCACTACAAGAACATACCTTAAACAGAATTAACCCAAAGGCTCCTACATATCACTGGTCTTCCTCCTATTTTCAGAAAATGGTGGAGCATTTATCCCTCCAGGACTCCATATGACCTTCCACTTAATAGTAGACTAAAGGAATTGTAGATGACAATTAGCTCATGAATTGATCATGAAAATACTTGCAAATTCTTTGTCTGATGCTCAAAAGTGTCCTTTTGACTAAGTTACTACAATGAGAGTCTTTGTTACTCAGCATGGCTGGTTCTATTTGATACTTAAATAAATAGTAGGAAGTATTAATTTACCCAAGGTATGTGGTCTGAGGAGTCAGGCATAACCAAGGTTCTATTCAACACTTAGAAAAATGATTGAAAATATCAATTTACCTAAGATATGTGGTCCGAGGAACTAGACATGACCAAGGTTCTGTTTAATACTTAAATAAATAACAAGAAGTATTAATTTACCCCTAATATATGGTCCGAGAAATCAGTCATGACCAAGGTTCATTTTAACACTTAGAAAAATGATATGAAGTATTAATTTATCCAAAGTATGTAGTCCGAGGAGCCAGGCATGTCTAAGGTTCTGTTTAATACTTAGAAAAATGATTGAAAATATCAATTTACCTAAAGTATGTGGTCCGAGGAACCAGACATGACCAAGGTTCTGTTTGATACTTAAACAAATAATAGGAAGTATTAATTTACCCCTAGAATGTGGTCCAAGGAACCAATCATGGCTAAGGTTCTGTTTAACACTTAGAAAAATGATATGAAGTATTAATTTACTCAAAGTATGTGATCTAGGGAGCCAGGCATGAATAAAGTTCTGTTTAACACTTAGAAAAATAATTAAAAATATCGATTTATCCAAGGTATGTAGTCCGAGGAGCTAGACATGACCAAGGTTCTATTTGATACTTAAATAAATAATAGGAAATGTAAAGCATAACGTCATAAACAAAAATATGGCAGAAAATATTTTCATTAATATTAATAATAATACCTTCGTACGTTATTTACATTCTAGGGGCGTGGTACAACATTTTCATCAAGATCTTCCAAGTAATACGCACATATGCCAGCCACCGAGTGATACAATATGGTCCTTCCCAGTTGGGCCCTAACTTTCCCCATGCTGGGTTCTTTGCAGTACTTAAAACCTTTCTTAATACCAAGTCTCCAGGCCCTAATGGCCTTAACCTCGCATTTGAGTCATACCCCTGCTTAAGCTTATGTTGATAATACGCCAATTGAACCATGGCATTTTCTCTTCGTTCTTCAATCAAATCTAAACTCTTCTCTAACAGCTTGTCATTGTTGCTCGAAGTGAAAAGCTCATCCTCAATGTTGGGAATCTAGTTTCTAGAGGAATTATAACCTCGGCCCCATAAGTCATTGAAAAGGGTGTCTCCCCTGTTGACCTACGAGGTGTAATTCAATATGTCCAAAGGACGTGTGGCAGCTCTTCCACCCATTTTCTTTTTGCATCATTCAGCCTCTTTTTGAGCCCATTCACTATATCCTTATTGACAGCCTCGGCTTGTCCATTCCCCCGTGGATAAGCCGGGGTGGAATACCTATTCTTAATGCCCAAGTCACAACAGTACCTCCTGAAGACTTTACTATCAAACTGGAGACCATTATTAGAGATGAGGGTATAAGGGATCCTAAACCGAGTGACAATATTTTTCCAAACAAATCTTTTGGCATCCACGTTCTTGATATTTGCCAATGGTTCAGCTTCAATCTACTTGGTGAAGTAGTCTGTGCCGACCAGCAGCCATCGCTTATTTCCTGCTGCCTTAGGGAAAGGCCCTACAATATCCAAGCCCCATTGAGTAAAAGGCTAGGGGCTGGACAGAGGGTTGAAGACACCCCCTGGTTGATGATGTTTGGAGCAAATCTTTGGCATTAGTCACACTTCTTTACATACTCTTGTGCTTTCTTCTGCATGTTCGGCCACCAATATCCCTAAGTGAGGGCTCTATGAGACAAGGATCTGCCTCATGTGTGGCTTCCACAAATCCCTTCATATAACTCTTCTAGGAGTAGCTCTACTGCCTCAGGGTGTATGCATAGCAAATATAGCCCAAAAAAATAGCGCTTGTACAACTTTTGGCCCTTGGACAGCCAAAACCGAGGAGCCTTTCTTCGCACTTTATCAGCCTCAGACTTCTCCTCAGATAAAATATCCTCCTTAAGAAATAGCATAATAGAGTCCATCCAGCTAGGTCTTATCCTAATTTGATGAATATGGACCATCTCTCTCTTCATCTTAGTAGGTTTGCACAAGTCTTCAACAAGGATAACCTGAGGTAAGCTTTGTGCCGAGAAGGTTGCGAGAGTGGCAAGAGAATCAGCATGTGTATTCTTGTTCTTAGGGATTTGCAGTAAAGTGAAGGACTCGAACCCTGATCACAGGCGCCTAACCTGATTCAAATACTCTTGCATTCTCACATCCCTAGCCTCCAACTCCCCCTCTACCTGGCCTACAACCAACCTTGAATCTGAAATATCTCGACTATTTTTCCTCCCATTTTCTGAACCATAGTCATTCCTACCAATAGAGCCTCATACTCGGCTTCATTATTTGTGACCGAGAAACTCAACCTTAAGGATTTTTCAATAATGATCTTCTTAGGAGAAATTACAACTAGCCCCACTCCAGATCCTCATTGATTTGCTACACCATCAACGTATATCCTTCAGGATAAAGGCTCTTGCAAGGAGACCATGCCAATTGATTTTCCATCCATGTTCTGCTTCTCAACTTCCTCTTCCAATGGGGATTCAGCAAACTCGGCCACCAAATCTGCGAGGACCTGGCCCTTGATAGAGATGTGAGGCATGTATTTGATATCAAAAGCTCTTAGGATCGTACCCCACTTGGCAATCCTTCCTATGTAATCAGCCCTCAGAAGTAGTGATCTAAGTGGAAGTTGGGTTAAAATAACAACTGTGTGGGATTGGAAGTAGTGGAGGAGGTTACGTATAGCATGCACCACTGCCAAAATGGCATTTTCTAGTGGTAAGTAATGAATCTCGACCTTATGCAGTGACTTGATCACATAATAAACTGGCCTCTGCACACCACTATTAACTCGTATCAGCACTAAGCTCACCGCATGGGAAGCCACAACAATGTAAGCAAACAAAACCTCATCCACCTCAGGCCTGGACATGATGGGTGACCGAGAAAGGTATTCCTTCAGTTACTAGAAGGCCAGGACACACTCCTCGGTCCATTTAAATCCCTTCCCCTTATTCAACAACTAGAAAAAATGCCTACACTTGTGTGTCGACCGATAGATGAATTGGTTTAGAGCAACAATCATCCCTGTCAACTTTTAGACCTCTTTGGGATTCCGAAGTGGCTGCAAACTATTAATTGCTTTAATTTGGTCAAAATTGACTTCAATTCCACGGTGGGTGACCATGTACCCCAAGAACTTTCCTGAACCGACACCAAAAAAACACTTAGAGGCATTAAGGCACAGCTTGTGTTTTCTTAACATCCCAAAGATATTCCCAAGATCGTTAACATGTTTGGATTCTAACCTACTCTTTACCACCATATTATCTATATAAACCTCAATATTTTTTCCTAGCTGGGGCTCAAAAATCCTGGTCATCATCCTCTGATAGGTAGACCCTGCATTCTTTAAACCAAAGGGCATCACTTTGTAGTGGTAATTTTCAGTAGGAGTAACAAAAGTTGCTTTTTGGGGACGAGCGCTAGGTTGACATTTAAATGATGGCAAATGAAGTTTGGGTCCACCCTAGGAGCTTCGTAAGTACTCAATGAGAACACATCAATATTCCTCTTGAGAAACACTATCAGCTCTTCCTTCTCTCGAAGAGGCAACTGAGCTCCAACCTGAAAAACTTTTCCGAATCATCTTCAATAACAATTTCCTCTAACTTCTCACACTTTGCCCCTTTTGACACCGCATCCATAGATAACACCAGAATTCTTAATTGCTATAAGCCCCCCTCAGCAGAGGCCGAGGACTCAACTCCAGGCTGATGCATAATTGCAGCTACAAGCACTGCCTAGCCACGGATTGGCTCCCAACCAGCTCCTGAATCTGGTCCCCAGACAGGTATTTCACTTTCAAGTGCAGGGTGGAAGAAACAGCCCCCAGGGCATAAAGCCAGGGTCTTGCCACAATGGCAGTATAAGGGAAGTAAGCATCCACTACAATAAAGTCCACCTCCACTACTTCCGAATTTGTTTGTACCGGTAGTCTAATCTAACCCTTCAAAACAACAACTTTACAATCGAAGCCTAACAAAGGTGAATCATAACTTGTCAAATCTTCCAATTTCAAGTTTAGCCCCTTATACAAATCAAGGTACATGATTTCTGCCTCGCTGCCTTGATCCACCAACACCCTCTTCACATCATACCCTCTATCCTGAGGGTGACCACCAAGGCATCATCGTATGGCTATATGATTCCAACCTTGTCCTCATCTAAGAAATTCAACGCTAGTCGGACCTCCATTTTAGCTCTTTTCGGTACTGGGGTGGAGTCCTCGACCTCTGGCCAAGCTATGGACAACACCCGGGAGGGACGAGAACCAGTCCTCCCCGAAACAGCCAGAATAACATTAATTATGCCCAAAGGGGCTCTCAAAGAAGCATCTCTCTGAGATCCTAATCCTGTCTGGCCCCCTTGTCTATTAGGCTAATATAAAAATTGCTTTAACTTTCCTTCTCTAACCAGCTGCTCCAGATGACTCCACAAAGTTCTACAATTTTCTGTGGTGTGCCCTCGCTCCTGGTGGTATTGGTAATGAAGGCTTTGGTTGCGCTTCATTAAGTCTGCTTCCATCTTATTTGGCCATTTAAAGTATGGCTCATTCTTAATTTTCTCCAAGACTTGATGCACTGGCTCACAGAACACTATGCCGACCACCTGAGTAGCAGAAGACTCAGATTGCCCAGCAAAGTCTCTTCGGGGACGATTATTGTTGTATCTATCCAACCTGAAATCCCTCCTATCCTGAAAGATAACCTTAGCCTTCCCTTTCCCTTGCTGTTGGTCTTCCTCAACCCACTTATATTCATCAATACGATCCATAAGCTAACGTACACTCCTAGCAGGCTTCCTGGTTAAAGGTTTTTTTAAATCATGCTCGGCAGGCAGGCCGACCTTGAAAGTCCTTATAGCTACGTCATCGAAATTCCCATCAATCTCATTGAACATCTCCCAGTACTTGTCCGAGTAAGTTTTCAGGGTCTCCCCCTCTCTCATGGTCATGAACAACAAAGAGTCCAAAGGCCGAGGAACTCTACTGCAAGTAACAAAACGAGATCCAAACTCCTAAGTAAGTTCCTTAAAAAAACCAATGGAACCTGCTCCCAGGCCATCGAACCATCTCATTGCCCCAGGCCCCAAACTGGAAAGGAACAACTTGCACATCAAGACCTCATTCCTAGAGTGAATAGCCATTCTCTGGTTGAAGTGGCTTACATGCTCTACAAGATCTATTCAACCATTGTACATGGTGAAAGTTGGCTAAGTAAACCGCCGAGGAAGTTTTCCTCCTTCAATTCTCATGTGAAAAGTGATCTGAAAATTTGTTTTAACGCTCTGCTCATAGCGTCATTTACCAAGCCTCTGCAAGACGAGCTCTTATTTCTGCGCTCACGGTGGTAATCCTTATCACACGAGAAAGACTCACTTTGCGGAGCTCTTGACCTGGGCCTATAACTACCATCTCTATCACCATCAGAAGAGAAGTCAGAATTGGAAGGAGTTCACCTTCATCGTTTGCGGCGCAACCTCCCTCGCAAACGATCAATCTCCAATTGCTTGATTCTGGTATTCTCCTTATGAGAGACATGACTCCCACTTCAAGACTGGCTCCTACTAGTATGGGTGGTATGCACACTAACTTCCCGGTCCCTTCTTCGCTCAAAATTGATAAAATGATCTTGACGTTGGGACCCCATAGATTCCTCCCGTTTTGGCTCGAAGCCCACCATGACTGATCATTTATCTCACTAAAGCTCAAGTAATTTCCACAGATGACGCCAATTGTAATGGCACATTTTCGTCCCTAAGCCCAAAGAGTGAGAGGATTTAGGCTCAAAGAGCCTAATACAACGAATTTGTAGAGAATGGGTTAGAAAACTAGGCTCTAATGAGTTGGACAAAAATATAATGGGTCCTGATGACAAGAAAGCAAAGATAAACTAGTTTTATTCAAAGAAAATCGTCCTCGGCACAATCCATGGTGATTAGTTTTTGTATATATTTCTTTTTGAATTTGATTACAAGTCTAGTTCTTATTGCTATAGTATTTTTCTCTCAATTTTCCAATCCCTCTTCCTTAGGGTATCTTTTCTCTTTTATACTATCTTCCTTCTTTCATCTCTACCCTCCACATGTAGAATAGGTTGCTGGCGTTAATCCATGTCCCATCAGCACCTTCTTGAAGTCTCTAAGAGTAGCTATAAGTCTGAAAATTACTGTTCAGGTATCATTTCCACATTAATGCAGCTAGAGAGTTAGCTGTAGAGCATTCAATTCAGTGGTAGCAGCTTTCTCTTTAGATATTTCATAACTTCCCTTTGTCCTGTGCTTTCATGATGTGTATTCTTATTAATAGAATCTTCTGAAATGTTGCCTTAGATGGCAAACCACACCTTCTAACCTCTGCTTTGCTCAGTCGAGGAGACATTCCTCCTCGGACCTCCTTCTCATGACCAGACCCCTTTCTTTATTTACTAATGCAGATTTTCATGACAGCGTTTACCCGTCCTCAGACTACTTGGTGTCCTCAGATCGGGCCCTGGGCCCAATATATAAATATTTATATATATATATATATATATATATATATATATATATATATAAACTACTGAACCTATCATTGCTACAACTATTATTAGATCTAATTAACACTAAAAATATGTATATCTGAGAATTGTACGTTAAGTTTATAAGTAATTTTATTAATATATTTATCTATAACTGGAAAAAGTTTAGACCCCTTAAACCCAAACAGATTAACCTAGATATTTAGCCAAGTAATTAACTTAGGTAAATTAAGCAATTCTAGGTTAACACAAATATATCATATCATGCAAAGTGCGGAAAATAAAAAACACATAATATGATAACCTAGGAAAACCAAACCGGTAAAAAACCTGGGGAGGATTTAACCTAGCTATCCTCAAGGTAAAACAGAATTCACTATGAAAGAATTGAAGTTTACACAATTGTGTCTTAGACCACTAACATCCTATTGCTACCTCGAGTAGGAAACTTACTACCACGACCACGTGACAGCTCCGAGTCCACGGACTACTTCTTTCTTGAATTCACAGCAAGCACAAGCACTCCTGCTTGTATATCTTTAAGTTCTTAAATCTGTAACTGAATGATCACCAAGCTTTTGACATCAATCTTGAGTTTGGAAACCCTAAATGAATGTGAAGGCAAACACCTCTAGATCTAACAATAAGATTCACACACACAACATTCAGAACTCTAAAAACGTGGCTAGGGTTTTCCCTTTTATACTTAGGGCAAAACATAAAATCCTACACATCAAACGGGCTTGGGCTGAGTTGGAAATTCTGCAAAAAAAAAAAAAAAAAAAAACAATCTACACGACTTTCGATCAGTTGAGTCTAATTCTCGATCAATCGAGCCTGTCAGATTTGCACAATAACTTCTGCAGTAACTCAATTCCAACTTTACATAAAAAGCACATACTTTGAGCAAGTCTAAACAAGACTAAAACTGTTTTGATCATAGTTTGCCAACCTTACAAAATAAAGTTCTAATACATTAGTTCCTAATTCCTTAGAACCTAACAACAACATTAAAAAAAAAAAACTAAAATAACTTTAGTGTATAAATATAAATTGAAAATAGATCCATTAAATTAAAATTTAGATTTAATAATAGATGCTTGCCAAACAAGTCGGGCTGGGTTATAATCCTGTATAAGTCAAAATGGAAAAGGCCAAAACAGGGTTTTTATTCTTATTATGCGTGAAATTTATACCCTAAGCCATCACATATATATTATAATCACATTAACTTATAAGTAACAAAATATTTAGAGTATATACAAGCTTAAGTGCTGTTTGTTTTAGCTTAAAATCCATTTTATAGCCAAATATATGCATAAAGTTTTAAAATTAATGCACATATATTTATATTTTATATATAGCTATACTTATAACCAAATTATTTTTATATATAGCTATGCTTACAGTGGAGTTATGGTGTGCCTTTATGTTAGAACCCCTTTTTCTCTCCTCTGTGTATGTGTATGTGTTTGTTTCTCAAAAAAAAAAAAGGGGGTAATTGTCTCACATTGCTTAAGAGAGTATGTTGTGTGTAGTATAACTTGTCCCATCCTTCTTTAAAAATTACCATGATTTTTGAGTGGAGTTGTGATGTGCCTTTATATTAGAACTCATTTCCCTCTCCCTTGTGTGTGTGTGTTTGTTTCTCAAAAAAAATTATTTTTTAAATAAAATAAACCAAGAAAAACAATTACAGCAAAACACAAGCATAATATAACTTTTTTGTTATTATGGGCGACAAGAGAAGTGGTCGCAAGGAGCCAAGGTTTATTGATAACAAGAAATTCACTATGAAAAGCAATTGATGCTTATTTACTTTTCTCAGTCAAAAAGTTTAAGGAGGTTATATAATGAAGTGTCATGAACAAGACTGGTGGCTAAAAGATTTGCTAGAATTTTTTTTTTTTTTTTTTTTTTTTTTTTTTTTTGGTTGTTGTTGTTGTTGTTGTGAGAAGAAGAAGAAGAAAGATTTGCTAGAAATGATCGATAATCTTATCCTATACCAAACCTAGCTAGGATATAGTTTCTGATAGTAACCCACACAAAGTTGCGTAGAGGCCAAAAAAGCATATACCCGATATCTGCTAATAGCCTAATGATGTTATATGTGGACCGTAGTCTGGTCCGTGGAGATTGAAACGAATAAACTTTAGTGTTTATTTTCTATCTAAAACTTTAGTGTTTATAAAGCTTCTAAAAGAGGGAACATGGGATTACAGGGAATATTATTTTTATTTTTTCCGGTTATTTTTGCCAGACTTTTAATGTAGTTCTTGAATTATGTTCGGATATTGTTTAGTATTTTTCACCCCATATATTGACAATTTAAATGGAATTAAAATCGAATTGATTAATTAATCAATTATGTATGAATTTCGCTTCACATTAATTAAGTCATATAAAGAATTTTTATAAAAAAAAAAAGTCATTAAAATATTATAAAGAAATAAAAATAAAAAATAGAATGCAGAAATCAAGGACGCAGTCATGATGTGAAAAACCAATGACAACTACCAATGAAAAAAAAAATCAAAGGTTTAACCACCAACCCTATGATAGAGATCCACTAAATAAAATTGAAGTTCTTAGAATAGAAATTAATCTTAACTTCTATCGCTACTTCTGGCAAAAACTTACTCATATGACTGCACACTATTCCAACCTTAAGTTATTCTACTTTGAATTTTCAAGAACTTTCCACTCGCAACTTCAAAGTCTACCCTAAAAGATTCTTCATAGAAGCTTGGTTTTTAGTACCATAGCTTCAATTGGATGGTTCACCAAGTACCGACCTTCAGATCTTTGGTGTATTCGGTATGTTGGTGAACTTAAGAGAAAAAGCACAAACCCTAGGCATAAGGCTCTCTCTTTTGTTATTTAGACCACTATTAATATTAATGATTCCTTTTATACTCTAGCAAGTAGGGCTAAAATACGAACTCATGGCGGGTTAGGTTAATGGGCCTAATTAAGTATTGAGGTAAATAATTATTTTCGATCGATCAACTAATTGTAGAGAGGCTGTCAAGATTAATCTTGATCAATCGACTAGTTGTCGACCTAGGTTCAAGAATACACAAGCTTCCTTTTCCTAGAGCTGTTATGGAATTGACTTGTACTTGAAAACACATTTTTTTAACACATCTAACTCACACTTTTGTTCACAATTTGCCAACCTAAACACTACAGACATAACAAATTATATAAACTATAGAGTTCAATTCAATTTATTAACTTGTATCAATTTAGTTCATAATGCTAAATAAAAAAACTCCGATTCGAAAAACTTACAAAAACACTGATTCTCTTAAATATCATGGAATATTCCATGGCCAATATTTGGCTGAAATCCACCAATATAAAAGAACAAAGTTTATTCTTATTCTTTAGAGCTGCTAGAGAAACTGAGGAATGATTCATCCAAAAGAGAAAAAATTTCAATGTTATTACACCAGGAAGAGAACTTATCATATTTAATTAAGCATGTATTGCAAATCTAGGTTCCATATCCAGAACATGTTACAACACTTAAACTTCATTTGCTATCCCCATTAAACAAAGGTAGACATTTTATTTTTATTATTCATTTATTCTTATAATCCACCCATCTCCTAAAAAATGGGTTAAAAGAATAAAACAAGGCCTATTTATTAGTACAAATATTCATTGTTGAAGTGTATTTCACTAGCTCAGCCAACTCTTTCTTGCTGATGTAATTATCACCATTATCATCAGCATGCCAGAGTGCTGACATAGCTCGCAAGCTAGGGAATTCAACTCCTAAATCGCTGAAGGCCTTCTTAAGCTCTTGCTTGCTGAGGTAGCCATCTTTGTCTGAGTCAGAGCGCCCAAATACATTCTTCATCTGCTCTTCACCACATGTAATAGCAACAGAATTGGTCTCTCTCTTAGTACGGTTAGCAGGAGCAGAATTAAACCTAGCATGACTCATTTTTTTGGCTGGGAATTCGGGTTTTCGTTGGTGTTAAATTGAATATTGGGAGCTATATATATAAGAGTTTGCTTGCTGTGTGATAAGCGAGTGTTGAGAACGAATTTAATCAGTTTATATAGAACAGAGGCCGACTTCAATTTGATATGAGTGCGCATTTGTTTTATATTCTTTACTCTTTTCTAACTTTTAGAACTTGCGGGATGTGCCTAATGAGACAAAATATGGTACCCAAGCATATATAGATGGACGGTAGCATAAACTTGGTACATGAATCTATTAATTTTGCTAGGTGCATGTTACATAAATATACAAAATATAAATAAAGCTTCCCTTTTGATAATAATAATAATAATAATAATAATAATAATAATAATAATAATAATAATAATAATAATAAAAAAATAAAAGACATATAGATGGAAGTGTCAAATTACTCAAATCCACTTCTTAATTAGTTGAGCAGATTACGCATATTTACTCTCGTAGATGATAAACCAAATGATCCGCTTGCAATGAATAAATTTATATATTAACAATGAATAAAGGGTAGTCACAATTTCCTAAATTATAAACAATTTAAAATTATAACTTGGAAATTTGTACTCCCTCAAAATAGTCCATTTATGAAATTAAGAGATCTTGATTCCCTTAATGCAACCAATAAAATTTTGGGCACAAAACAAAAGCGATCCAATTATCCAAATGATTTTTTTCATAAGTACTTCTTCTTGTAGTCAAGGGAACAAACTTTTGTAGTGGCCACAAAACTCACGAATTAAATGATCTTTAAAAAAAATTCCCAACAATGTAATATTGCCAATGGTGTGTGAGGTTCCAATGGTCGTGGACTTGTGGAATTCCCATGGATCAGCGTGTAAGATTCACAAGTGGTTTCTATAAATGGTTTATAAGAGCTTATGGATGAGGCATGTTGAAAGAAAAACTCACACATAAGGGAGAACTATTAGGAATTGTTTGTGCCCAAAAATTAAGAGAGAGATCTTAGAACCTACAAAGAGGTAATGATTTGCATTTGAGGAGAGATTATTAGATATATACATGTAAATGTAAATAGAAGTACCATGCACATAAAAACTAATATAATATATTTAGGTCAAATTCCATAGTCATAAATGCTGGGGTCAAATGTTATCCTTATATGTTATATTAAGACCTCAATAGTAACCACCGTGCACCCTTGGTGCGGTGGTCACTCCATAAGTATAAATGCTTGTGGAGTGTGGGGGGCAAGGGTCGGAATTCAAGTTTCCAAAAGAGAGTTTCACACACATATACACTTAGATAAGGCTAGAATAAAAATTTTATATTGTAAAAATAAAAAAAAAATTTTAAAAAAAAAAAAAAAAAAACCTCAATAGTAGAGATTTGAAGTATTTGTTTAAAGTATTAACTAATTCCCTCAAATTGCATTAAGAATGTTGAAGTTGTTCAGTATTTGTCCTTGAAGGATTCTCTCTTAATTTTTTTAACATGTGAACTCAAATATTATCGCATGCTTCACCTGCTTAGCTTTCTTTTATTTTTCTCTACTGTCTTGGGATCCAGTGGATCTGGTTCTGGTGAACTTTCCAATTTCTTTTTTAGATGGGTTTGGTGGATTTCCATATATAATACGCTTCTTTTTTATTTTTCTTTTTCTTTTTTAATGAATGATATATTCCATAGTTCTTAAGATTATATTAAACTTGTATTGGGACCGTAACTTTTTTTTTTAGCTGATAAGACGTTAATGGAAGAAGAAAGTTAATTCCATTCCGACGAGCTTGTAGAGAGATTGAGGTTCAATATTCGTAGTCATATATAACAGGACAAAATTCAGCTTCGAACCTGGTTATGTGCATCTCACATAACTAGTTTTATTCACTTTAACATTGTTTAGCTCCTTAGGTCCATTTGTTTGGAGGTAAAATGTGGTGGATGGAAAACTTTGGAGAGAAAATAAGAAGGAAAAACCTTTTAGAGTATGTTTGGTTAGGTGGAGAAGAAGGAAAATAAATTGTGAGACTCAAGTATTTTCTCACCAGACCAACCAAAAAGTTTTCTCTCTAAAATGGAGAGAAAATTGAAGGAAAAAATTGGATATTATTTTTGGACAAAAATGCCCATGTGCAACTGCACATGGGCTTGTCCACGTTGCTTTCTTCTTCTTCTTCTTCTTTTGATTTACTGGATTGGCTTCCAACGTCCAGTTTTCATATTCTTCTTCTTCTTCTTCTTCTTCTTCTTTTCTTTTTTTTTCTTTTGCCTTCTTGTGTGTGTGTGTGTGTGTGTTTTTTTTTTTTTTTTTTTAGATGTGATTTTTTTTCCTAGACATGATTTTCATTTTTTAATAAATTTAGGTGATTGATTTTTTTTTTTTGGTTGTTTATCCATTTTTTGGTTTTAATTGAGCATCATTTTTTAACAAGAATATATGCGTAAATTTATATTGAGCATCATTTTTTGTTTTAATTGAACATCATTTTTTCTAGACATGATTTTTTTTTAATAAATTTAAGTGATTGGTTTTTTTTTTTTTTTGTGGGTTGTTTATCCTTTTTTTGGTTTTAATTGACCATCATTTTTTAACAAGGGTATATGCATAAATTTATACAAACTCATTTTTTCTATCTTTCTACTTTTCCACTCCCAACCAAACAAAAATGAGGGAAATTAAAATATTTTCTTTCCTCCCACCATTTTTTATCTATCTATTTTTCTACTCTTTCAACCAAACGAACTCATAGTCACATATTATGCACCCTTTTAAAGGTGCCAACTAGTTTGGTTGACCTTATTTAATTATTTTCATTGTTTTATTCATTTAAAAAATAAGTTGCACAAAAAGGCAATTATACGTAAAAATAAACTACAAAAGAATTAAGGATAACAAGTAAGAGAGAGAGAGAGAGAGAGAGAGAGAGAACAAGTTTTATTTAGGTTTATGAAGTGTGAAGGGTTACATAGTAGACAATCAGATTGTGATCGTTCTAGTCTGTGTACATAAGGGCTGCAAAAGTCACCTCATATATGTTTATTTCACATAAAAGAAAGTGGCTGTAAGGTAAACGCTCTCAAATATACGAAGATAACACACTTTACACAATAAATACTGAGAGCCCCTATAAAGATCTAAGTTATAGTAAACCCACATTCTTCCGCGTAGGCAACGAGGGAATCCATCTCCTTTCCATAATCGATGTACCCATTCTCGTCCTTATCGCATTTATGGAATGCTAACTCAGTTCTAATACTAGGAAACCGCGACTTAAGGTATTTGAAAGCCGACTTCAACTCATCCCATGAAAGTTTCTCATCTTTGTTGGTATCGTAATTCGTGAAAGTTTGCTTTAACTGCTCTCGAGTGAGGCGTATCTCACCGCCTTTATGCTCAGTCGACAACATTACCGGTAGTAACCTCCCCATTTTGTTAGCTATAATATAGGGACTGCTAAGTGGATAGTTTCTGGGGTTGAAATGTGTGATTGCAACAAGTTTAAAGCACTAAAACTTCAGTTGCTATATTGTGAGATTATATAAGAATGCAACACTATTTATAGAGCTCACTCTCTCTCAACTTTTCCATAGCAATTGCTATGGAAAAGTTGAGAGGATTCTATAACCCGTATCCAATAGTAATATATGAAAATTATTCCGAGTCATTGCAATGACTCAGAATAATTTTAATTAGGAAAATTCTAAAGTAATTTTAATTAGAGGCTAGTATATATTATCATGCTAGTTTATAAGCTTGCACGTGCTCAAGAGCTCTTCTATTTTTTTGGTAAAGATTAATCATTTACATTTATTATAATTTGAAATTTCTACTTTTTTTCAATCATAAAAAAAAAAATACGTGGGGTGAGTTTAGTAGATTAGAGAAGTTTTAAAACTAACAAAAAAATGATCCTATTTTAGAGAGAATTAATGAGTAGAAGTAGGAATTTAAATCAATATAAAAGTAAGAGTTTATTAGAAGCATGAAGACATTTCAACATAGAAGTAGGAATTTATTATTTTTGTCAATTTACTATTTTAACTCCATTTTTAAGTTTTAGGTAGGGGTATTTTTGACAATAAAAAAACAATAACTAACTTTTTGTTGCCAATTTACTATTTTAACCATATTTTTAAGTTGTTGGTTAATTAATTTATAGGTGTTTTTGACAAAAAAAAAAGTAATAACTAACTTTCTGAATCCTCTTAATAGATACAGATATATATATATATATATATAATGATAAATGTTTAATATATAATAATTATTCTTTATCATCATGTCAAGATACTAATCAATTTTTGTATAATAAATAAGATTGATTTTATTTAAATAATATAATAAATAAATATTTAAATTTACTTTTTGGTGATTGATGATATTTTAACCGTAAAACTTCTAATACTCATATCGTTAATTAATTATAACCTAGCGATCTGCACGGTTTGAGGGTTG
Organism: Lithocarpus polystachyus; assembly: GCA_033629205.1. NCBI lineage: Eukaryota > Viridiplantae > Streptophyta > Magnoliopsida > Fagales > Fagaceae > Lithocarpus > Lithocarpus polystachyus. The sequence continues at coordinate 5,202,724 of CM066163.1, read as the reverse complement.
AAAGCTAGATTCCATTCGAGATTTTCCATAAAACAAGTTGATTTTAATATGAGGTAAACAAGGTGTGTCATTCAGCTCTCTCTCAGGGACCCCTCACTGGATATATAGTAGATAAAATATGGCCGTCACTGTTCTATGCTGTGGATTCTTCATAACTTTTTTGACTTAGACCAAGGAATCGAAAAAAAAAAAAAAAGGGGGGGGCACTATGGTTGGCTTGCTTAAATGGATTATTTGGCATCTTGCTTTATATCGCTCCTCTCACTTGGCCGGCAAGATTCGAATCCGTGGAATGGATAACAATTTGTGATCGATAAGCCAGAGATAGTGGACAAAAATATCGTTTCTCATGCAAGTTACTTTCTTTAGGAATTAATCCTTCATTACCAGGGGGAAAAGAAAAAAAAATATTTTGGCCATTGTTGAGTTTAAATACTATAATACAAAATTGATGTTGAGACGCATAACTTATAAGAGTGAGAAAGAATATAATGGTTCAGCTTGATGGTTTATGTCTACAAAGAAAGATGTAGAGAAAAGCCTTGATGGCTGCATATTATTATATGATCAAGTGGATCATAAAAAACCCTAAACAAGATGGATATATATGTATAGAAATTATAAGCGTTAGTTAGCCATAGTTGGGCTTTACAACACATTGGGCCTCTTGTGCATAACACATTATAAATCATAAATAATCAATCACCCATATTTTAAGGACTCGTGCAAGAGAAAGATTCCGTACATAAAGGCCCAATTCTTCTACTTCATTAACGGGTCGACATACCGGTGATAATGCTACTACCAATTTACTTTGAACTCAAGAACTTTTTTTTTTTTTTTTTGGTTTTTTGATAAGTCATGACCTTGACACTTTTTTTTTTTTTTAGAACTTGAAAATTGAAGTTAGAAGGAATTTTTTTAGTAATTATTGGTAGGTTTTCTGGTTCTGCAATCCTTCCTTGCAATGAATTGAATATGTTAAGGTTAGTTGCCTCTTTGATTCCATAGTTGGCCAACTAGAGAGTGGATAAAATAGATAAATCTTTCTCTACAAAGTTGGTACTTCACCTTAATTTTTTTGAATAAGTTACGAAAATTATCAATGTTAATTGCCTTTTTAAAAAGGATGATGTTAAACTAGCTCTCTTTTATTAGGTGAACAAAGATTTGAATCTCATCTCCCAGCTACTGTAATTGATAGGGATATTTTAGCCATAAGTTTACCCCCAGAACATCGCACAAAAAGGTCTTCAACGCCCACATACCGGTCAACTTCACGAAAACCAACAGAAGAGTTGGGCCAACAACACCATACGGGACGACCCCAAAGAGACTCGACAAGCGACTCCATAGGCTGACGGAATGCTAGGACGGAGCAGATGGCTGATGGATATGGAGAGGCCGACAGGGTTAAAAAGGCAGACGGGTCCAGCCTGGCTTTGCTTAACCCCCACGGATATCTATGCAAGGAAATTTCTTGTTTCCCACAATTAACCCTAATCAAAAGGATCCCTACAAGGAAAGGATCCTGCAAAGCATTAATGAGGATCTTCCCTACAAGGAAAGATCTTCTCCACCAAAAAATGAATATCAGCTCTACACTACTCTAAAAACCCCAAAGCCCTCACAAACCAAGGTACGCATAATTTACCCCAGCTCTAGCACTCTAAAGTTGTGAAAGTTCTCTAACTTAACCTTCGGAGGGTATATGGCCGGTACCACACTGATACTTTCTGCAAGGTCTTCTTTGTTTCTGTTTCGTAGTTCTGTCTCGAGCACATAAGGACCGTATGGTTTACTGACGATTTTCGGCATCATTAGTTTCGTCGGCAAAGGACCACCATAATAGGTGTGCAGTGTATCGAGAATGATCAGGTCCCTGCACTTCCTCTCGTTGAAGGGTATCTCAAGTACCCGACGGATGAAAGCCTCTTACTCATTGGATATATAAAGCGAACGCTAGCTGAAAAAGAGAAAAAAAAAAAAACGACGTTAAACTTTAACAAATAAATGAAGGAAAAAGTGAAAATGTAGACGGTGCTAAACCTAAATCCTTGACAATACCCCAAGTGTTGTCAAAACCATGAGGCACCGTCGCCCACTCTTCCCGACGGCACACCCAGTCTATCCTTTGGACAAAGAAGTATCTACCCTTCCAATTTCTATTGGAGTCAGGCATGTCCAACACTAGCCTAAGTGTCTTCTTCCTCGCGTCAAAATGGTATATCCACTTGGACGAGGAGATATGTTGGAATTTGTAACATCAAAAGAACTCGTCTAGGGTAAGTTGACGGTTTCCCCCACTGAGACGACCCCAAAGGATTTCAGCACCTATAAATATCCTCCGAGCGTTGGGGCCTATTTGGTTGACAGATAAACCAAGGAAAATGGCCAACTGACAGTGTAGCGCCGTCAAAGGCAATCTCAATCCTGCCGCAAACATGGAGTCATACATGCCGATGTCCACGATCTTCCTAGAATAGCACTTTTCATACTTCCCTAGGAGACGGATTGGAATGTTATCAGGGATTTATTAACGATCCCTTAAGTTATTTAAAATTTTGGTCGTCATCATTAGCTTAAAATCATTGACGATCCATATCGCGAGAAGGATGAAGGCACAAGTATGACCATCCCCTAGGCTTCCTAAACGTCCCCCCCACAGAAGCTCCCCCGTCGCTCTCACCTTCATTTTCGTCATTTTCTCCCTCGAACTCCCCCTCATTCTCTCCTTCACCCTCGTCGTACTCATCCTCATCTTCCTCTCTTTCCTCTACTTCCCCTCCGTCATAGTCTTCCTCATCGTCGACAGGAGAATAGGCAGATGGTTCCCTCTCTGACGACCAGGACAACCCCTCCTTGGGCCCATGACTTGACGAGAAGACCTCGTTGTAGCTCGCTCCCTAATGGATTGTCGACGACTGCTCACTATCTCCCGACATCTATTCACCTACAAACGACGGAGGTATTCTAGGAACCTAGTTTATGAGTCTCTCTATAAAAGTAACGACCAGCTAGGAAAACGAAAATAAAAAAGGAATGAAAAAGAGAAGAGGACTTACAAGTAGGGGTGTTCGCGGTGCGGTGCGGTGCGGTTTCGGGCCATTTTTAGCACCGCACTTTGCGGTGCGGTTTAGCTAAAACCATAACTGCACCGCATCTTTTTTTTTGCGGTCACATGTGCGGTGCGGTGCGGTGTAGTGCGGTTTAGAGTTTGGCCAAAACGATAACCGCACCGCACCTCAATTTTGTGGTCACATATGCGATACTATGTATAAAATGCGGTTTGAAATCGGTTTCCTACTCAACCTAAAACTAATTTTTTTTCTTTTTTTAGGCCAAATTTTAAATTATTGAGCTAGTTTTTCTTTATTTTGGGTTGGCTTTTCTAGTCAACACTTGCTAGAGTTATTAAACTTTTTTTTTTTTTGAAAACTAAGGTTATTAAACTATTAATAATATATTTAATATTAAAAATAAATAAATTAATTAATATATAGAGAGGGTGCGGTGCAGTGCGGTTTGTGCGGTTTTTTTATTATAAAACCGCAAACCGCACCACAGTATGCGGTGTGGTGCGGTGCGGTGCACTATTACTTGCGGTGCGGTGCGGTGCGGTTATGCTATTTTGTGAGCGGTTTTGGTGCAGTTTTTTGCGGTTTTTGCGGTTTATGCGGTTTGATGAACACCCCTACTTACAAGGTTAATAAACGAGTTTGTAGAAGTGACAGGATCAGCAAGTAGACGGCATCAAAAATGACGAAATGACAGCTCTCTCTCTCTCTCTCTCTCTCTCTCTCTCTCTCTCTCTCTCTCAATATTTGCAAAGATGAAATAAGAAAAAATGAAAAGAGGTGGTGAACTATTCATAGAGCGAAGAAGCACGATAAACGAAGCGACGCTTGTGATTGTAAACGAAGAGAACCAGCGAGAGCCACGTGTCGCTTGGCATTTAAGTTTAAGGATGATTACACCATTTAATGACACACTCGCCGATAAAACATCTAATTAATGGTCATAAATACTCTAATACTCCGTGGCCCGTTAGCCAAAGCTGACGGTACCACGAAGTAGAGGGCAGCTAATAGGGATATTTTAGCCATAAGTTTAATACCCCTAGAACATCGTGCAAAAAGGTCATCAGTGCCCACATACCCATCAACTTCACAAAAACCAACAGAAGAGTTAGGCCGACAACACCATACGGGATGACTCCAAAGAGACTCGACAGGTGTCTCCATAAGCTGACGGGAATGCTAAGACGAAGCAGATGGCTGATGGATGTGGAGGAGCCGACAGGGTTAAAAAGGCAGCCAAGTCCAACCTAGCTTTACTTGACCCCCACAAATATCTATGTAAGGAAATTTCTTGTCTCCCACAATCAACCCTAATCAAAGGAATCCCTACAAGGAAAGGATCCTACAAAGTACGTGCATTAATGAGGATCTTCCCTACAAGGAAAGATCTTATTTTCCAAAAAACGAAGGTCAACTCTACGCTACTATAAAAACTCTCAAACCCTCACAAATCAAGGTACGCATAATTTACCCCAACTCTGGCACTCTAGAATTGTGAAAATTCTCTAACTTAACCTTCGGAGAGTATTTGGCCGGTACCACACCGATACTCTCTGCAAGGTCTTTTTTGCTTCTGTTTCGCAGATTCTATCTTAAGCACGTAAGGACTGTGTGGCTTATTGATGATTTTCGGCATTATCAGTCATTATTCTATTATATAATATATATATATATATATATATATATTAATATTAATTAGAACATCTTAAAATAAAATAGAGTACGAATGAGTGGATTTAAGTTAAATCAACTAGTAAGGTTTATTGTCATTAAATAAGAGGTATGGAGTTCAAATCACACCTACCAAAAACTAAATAGTGTCTCAGGCTGAAGGAATAATTACAGACCAATTAGTAATAAACTGGAAAGTATTGCTTAAACTACCATACCAAACGGTCCTATAGTTTCTCATGCTATTTACTTTCTTTAGGAAGGACTTCTATCAATTTAAGTACAAATTCCCCGTTGTTAGCAACTGAACCACTCTCCTCCACGAACAAAACTAAAATCGACTTTTGCGAGAATCCAAAGTTTCCAAAACCTTGTGACCTCGTTTCATACCTAGAGTTAGATAACTAAATCCACAAGAGAGATTCTGTGCAGCCCCACTTCTTTTTCTTAAATGATTGACCTCCTGTGCAAATTGCAATATCCAAAATCGAGTGAATTGGATTAGATTGGATTGAATTAGTGAAAAAGTGTATAGACATGAGATGAGTCTTGTTTCAAGTGTTTATTACATCGAATTAGATTATTTAAACGATCGCGATGAACCTAATCATATCATGAATAATCATTTTAGTGTATAGTGATGTGACGTGCACGCCATAACTGTGGTGTCTATTTTCTAATTAAGGCCGAGCACGGGTTTGATTTTTGAGCCTCTATGCGCTCCTTAATCTAACTGCAGTCTCGTTGATACAGATCTTAGTCGGGCCTTTGTACCTCCATTATTGCTCAGCTTAAGCCAGGCCCGAAATTTATAAAAGGATATCGGGTAAAAATAAAAGTTCTCACATTTCTTCTCAATTTGGGCCAGGCCTGACATTAATTTTTCTCTACCGTACAGAAGTACCATATATTATCATAATTTGTACAATGTTCATTTCTTTACGGAACAAACTAGTAATTGAATCTTTTCTAATATACAAGAAAGGTGGATGTTTACAACCGTTTCTTTCTTTTGTTAACTATATATATATATAGAGAGAGAGAGCTACATGACCCAAAAAAAATAGCTATATGTAGCTATATAACAAAAATATATATATCTATATATCTATCTAGTTCATAGTAAAACCCCATTTCATAGCATACTTGACCAGCTCTTTCATCTCCTCTTCGCTAACATATCCATCTCCATTAGCATCTGCATGACGAAGTGCTTGTCCAGCTCTCCAGCCACTAAAATGCAAGCCAAGGCTACGAAAAGCAGCCTTTAGCTCATTCTTGCTTAGCTTACCATCTCCATTTGTATCATATCTCTTTAGAAGACCCTTAAGTTGCTCTTCAGACAAGGGATAGCTTGTACTTCTAGGGCTCCACACAGGCATTTTGTTGGTATATGATATATGGGTGTGTTTATGTGATGAGGCAAAAACTTGTTATGTGGAAGAGACCTAGTGAGAATTTCTTATATACTGAGATTGTTAGATATGAGAAATGAGAGAGAGATAAGAAGAGTAACAAGTAACCTTTTTTTTTTCTCAAAATTCTATTTTATCCCATTTTCTAGATAGGATATTTGTATCACTTTTTAGTGGATAAGACTAAATAAAAATCCGCGTTGGCTTTCTGTGAATCGGTGCAACTGTGCAAGGATTTTAATCTTTTTCTTGACCAGATTATAAAGTATTTTAAGACAATAATATCAAAGATTTACTTGGTCCCTTGGATTATAAGGTATCATATCTGATATCACTAGGTTTCTAGTAAGCTAAATAAAAACCTACCATATTAAATAGTCGTAGGATCAAAGTTTTTTTTTTTTTTTTTAATTATTACCAGCGATTAATTTGATGTGACTACGACAATAATATTTGTTGTTATCATTTCTTTCCCTTCCATATGCGATTACTGTTAAAGAAATACACTTGTAATTTCAAACGAAGGATAAATTCATATCCATGGTCCTCTTTTCCTCTTTTTTCTTTTTTCTTTTTTGGCTGAACTTTTGCTTTTCTTTTCATCCTTAGCCATAACTTAAGTTGATTTCTTTTCATACCGTGTCACTATTTGAAGTGAAAACATTTTAAAATATTTACTAAAGAAAGATAGACCCCTCTTCTTCACTTTTAATATATTTATGATCCTTCTTCATTTTTAATTATTTATTGCCAAGAACCTTGTAACTTAATTGACACCTTTTCATATACAAAATGTTTGGAAGTTAGAGAAAAAAATGTTCAAATTCTTATTAATATAAGAGATATTTAGGATTATAAATATATTAATAGACAAAAGTTTTCGAGAGGGAGCAGCTCACGTTCGAATCTAATATAATTGTGCCTAACAAAGAATATTCATGAGTATGATTATCATTAACTCTTCACAAATAAATCATTAATCCACCTTTTCGCCAGTTTTTGCCTTTTATTTTCGGTAAAAAATGACTTTTTAAATTCTTGATTCTTATCTTATATTTAATGACCCAAGTGATACAGCTTTAAATAAAATAACATGACCATATTTTTTTGCTTCCTTGTAGAGCTAACTAAGAAAACACATCTAGGCCGAAAGCACTAGCCTACAATCTCATTAGTTTTATCACTTTGTATGAGTAATGCTAGAGAGTCAAAAAAAAAACCTTGCATATCTAGCACAGTCCACATACGCATCTTGAATCCTTGATACTTTAAAGAGGCCTTGCATTTGTAGCAATCCACGTACAGCTCTTGATCATCTGCTATGTTAAACAGATAGGAATAAATAATTCAAACCTTAAGCAATATTATGCATTATTATGAGGAAAAAGTAAGATTCTGCATATAAAATAATTAAAGTGATCTTATTGTATGGTATATTAGAACATTACATTCTAATCTAGCCCCCAATAACTTTGGAAGAAGAAAATTATTGAGGGGATATTTTGTGGAAAGGATCCTAATCAAAATTTTCAAAAGATAAGTAGAATGTTAGATCCCACTGCCCAACAATTTGGCCAAACTCAAAAGCAATTCCTAAGTGCTACTCAAGATATATCTTATCTGCCTTCTTTTCTTTTTCTTTTTTTTTGGAAAATTATTTGCCTTCCGTCGGCAAAGATAAAACGACCATATAATTCCTTATTGGTATGACCATATAATGACCCCCCCCCCCCCCCCCAACACACACACACACACACACACACACACACACACACACACACACACACATATATATATATATATTCACTTGGACCAAATAGATCAAATTGGACAAAATAGAACCAAATGGACCGAATAAGACCAAATTAGATAAAATAGGACCAAATTAAACTGAAATAGAGATAATAGGACCAAATAGAACTAAATAGACAGAATAGGACCAAAGTAGACCGAATAAAAAAAGGACCGAAGTGGACCGAATAGGACCAAAGTAGACCAAACAGAAACAAATGGACCAAATTGGACCGCATAAGACTGAAATGGACCAAATAGAACCAAAGTAAGCAGAATGGACCGAATAGAAGCAAATTAGACCGAATAAAACAAATGAACCGAATAAGACCGAAGTGGACCGAATAGAACAAAGTAGACCAAATAGAAACAAATGGACTGAAGTGAACCGAATAGAACCAAAGTAGACCAAATATGAATGAATAGACTGAAGTGGACCGAATAAAAGCAATGTGGACCGAATAAGACCAAAGTGGACTGAATTAGAGCCAAATTAGAGCAAATAAGATTGAAATGAACCGAATAAGACCAAAGTAAATTGAATAGCCAAAATAGACCTAATAAGACCAAAGTGGACGGAATAGGATCAAATAGACCGAATAGGACCAAAGAGGACTGAATAAGACCAATGTGGACCGAATAGGACCAAAGTAGACCAAATAAACTGAATAGAACCAATGTGAACCAAATAGGACCGATGTACATCCACCAATTTTGATATCCAGCTTTTATACTATACTAGTGTGTAACCCGTGCTTATGCACGAAATGATAAATTGTAATGGTGCTATTGATATTAGCTTAGGTTATAAAATGTATAGAATATTAGTTCGACCAGGACATTTAGAGGTATTAAAATAGTTTTTTCTTACAATTTTCTTGATATTGGTTACGCCAAGTTTCTCATTACACTACTATTATGTATATAATTTTGAAAGTCACTATTTTTTTTTTATACAAGATAGAATTCTACTCTAACCTAATCTAAGTGTATATGTATGTGAAACTTCCTCTTGGAGACTTAAACCCCGGCCCTTACCCCCCCACACCCCACAAGTACTTATATTTATAAAGTGACCATCACACTAAGGGTGTGCGATATACAAAATCAAATCACAATCACTATTCATGAAATTCTACTAAATACAACACAAAAATAAAATAAAAAATTTGATTCAATAGTATCTTCTAAATTGAATGGGAATAGGTGTATGGGATCGTTTAACTCAATTATAATTCGTTACGTTCAAGATCCTAGCATACAAAATATCTAAATAGAAATAGTATAAAATCTATGCTCATTAGTTCAGAATATTAGCTTATGCACGAAATGATAAATTGTAATGGTGCTATTGATATTAGCTTAGGTTATAAAATGTATAGAATATTAGTTCGACCAGGACATTTAGAGGTATTAAAATAGTTTTTTCTTACAATTTTCTTGATATTGGTTACGCCAAGTTTCTCATTACACTACTATTATGTATATAATTTTGAAAGTCACTATTTTTTTTTTATACAAGATAGAATTCTACTCTAACCTAATCTAAGTGTATATGTATGTGAAACTTCCTCTTGGAGACTTAAACCCCGGCCCTTACCCCCCCACACCCCACAAGTACTTATATTTATAAAGTGACCATCACACTAAGGGTGTGCGATATACAAAATCAAATCACAATCACTATTCATGAAATTCTACTAAATACAACACAAAAATAAAATAAAAAATTTGATTCAATAGTATCTTCTAAATTGAATGGGAATAGGTGTATGGGATCGTTTAACTCAATTATAATTCGTTACGTTCAAGATCCTAGCATACAAAATATCTAAATAGAAATAGTATAAAATCTATGCTCATTAGTTCAGAGAAAAAATAACAGTAAAAATCTAAATAATTTAATTTGTATGGAAAGCTAACAAAAGCAAAATTCAATTTTGAATCTAATTAAATTTTCTCCAAGTATTGGTTATATATATATATATATATATAATTAGGTTTTTATAGTTTATTTATATTGAATTCCTCATTTTTTACGTTTAATAAACTCACTTGGCATAAAAATTTAAAACTTAAATTAGATAAAATACATGACGCAAAATTAAACTCTAATTGAATTCCAATTTGGAATCTAATTGGATTTTCTCTCAAATTTATCTATTAATATGTAAATAGATATATAGATTATAGATTATCTATTAATATATATATATATATATATAGAGAGAGAGAGAGAGAGAGAGAGAGAGAGAGAGAGAGAGAGAGAGAGAGAGAGAGAGAGAAATTCCCTAGCTACTAGTGCTACTCATGGTCAAAAGTTGTAAATTGAATATCCTCATTAACATTCAATGTTGATCATACAAACCCCACTTTCTAATTTTAAATCTAGCAAGATATTGAGGATAAACTTAGAAAGAGAAAGAAAAGATAGATGCAGACTAATAAATTTTAGAATTTTAGGATCAATTTGAAACTAATGAAACTATACAATTCAATTTATCCATACTTAAAAATTAAAAAAAAAAATTTTTTGATTGGTGAGCAATATAGGCTGGCCTTTTAGGCTGCGTTTGTTTCACAGGAATTTAATTTCAGGATACTGTTTTACACCAAGGGGTGTGTTTGGGCACCCACGGAAAAAACAGTCAACGGAAAATCAACAACCCGTTGACCGTAAAATAACCCACCAAAGGCGTAAAATCGTTTACGCTTTGATTTTACCTTCAACCATTTTCCGGAAATCACACCCAGAAGAGAGAGACTGAGATAAAGCTCAAGCACACACCACCTGAAGCTCATCCTCGCCGGTCAGATCGTCGTCCTCGTCCCCTCCACGCGACAGTGAATGCTCTGTTCCTCTTCCTTCCTTTTTGTCGCTTGCATAAACCCATCTGTTCAAACCCACCCTCATCGGAAGTCCCCTCCATCTTCGTCGAGCAATGCCCAAACCACAAGGTGTCGACTGAAGTCCCCTCCAGCTTCGTCGTCCCCTCCATTTTTCTTGTTCAAACTCAACCTGATTTGGTTGCATCCCACCACACCCATCCCTAAAACCCAGAAAACCCATTCCTCAAACCTATTTCGACGAACCCACCACTCCAACAAACCCACCACTCTGACGAACCCATTCCGCAAACCCATTTCTCAAACCCCCACTGGCCGCCACCAACCACCAACCCACTCCACTCCCAAACCCACATGATCTGGCCACCGCCGCCACCGTCGTCTCCATCCACTTTGATCCTCTCTTTCTCGATCTATCTCTCTTTCCCTCAATCTCTCACTCGTTCTTCCTCCTCTCACTGAGTTTGTGAATAAAAGATGTTTTTATTTTGATTTTTGGTTGTGTAAAGGGTATATTTTTAATTTTTCTGTTATAAAATTTGTTTGAAACTGAAAAAATGTGAAAAATTTGTAAGAAAATAACATTTTAGAATGTTACCAAACACCGAAAATCGTTTTTTAGACTATTTTTTATTGCAAAACTAAACACCCGAATTTTATTTTTCTTATAAAAATTCAATTTTTCTTGCATTCATTTTACACTCAAAATTCGATTTACATTCAACCAATTGCAGCCGTAGTGAAGTCAGATGCAGACTAATAAATAGTGACTCAATTTGGGCTTCCGAAGACCGATATTAGGCCCAATGTGAAAACGGTCCTGTAATCCTTCCATTTCTAACGCGCTCAAATTTGTTATCAAACACAAACAAACACTTGACCAAAACACTCTCACTCACTCACTCGTTACTGTTCCGTTTCTCTTTCGGAGCCAAATCCAATATCCATATGGAGCCCCAAAAACCCGAACCCTTTGTAGGGCCCACAAACCCGCTCCTCTCACTCTCCACCTTCATCCACCAACACTGCCTCCGCCTCGGCGCCGACATCGCCGCTCGCTTCGACGACACCAAGCGACTAGCCGGAACCCTAGCCGCCGCGCACTGGCCACTGCCAAACAGGCGTGTCCGCCCGGCGCATCCTCCTCCGCTTCCGTTCGCTTCGATTTGGCAGCCGAAGCAAGCCGTATCCGCCGGATTGAGCGCCGAACACGTGGCCAAAACCCTAGCCGGCACGGCGGTGTACACGGTCAGCAATTCGAACAATGAGTTCGTGCTCATCTCCGATCCTAATGGCGTTAAGTCCATTGGCTTGCTTTGCTTTCGCCAGGAAGACGCCGAGGCCTTCCTTGCTCAAGTTCAGTAATTTTCTCTCTCTCCTGTTTGTTTCCCGAGAAAAAAAAATTGGAAATTTGTGTGTTATTTTACTTTACGGTGGTGAATTTTCAGGTTAGGACGCGAAAGAGACAATTACGCAGTGATGCAAAGGTGGTTCCAATTACACTTGACCAGGTAGTGTATTCCTCTGGAGTTTGATTCATTATTCAATTCTATTCTGTAATGTAATGTAACTCAAATTTCTTTTTCTACAAGTTATAGGTGTATTTGTTAAAGGTTGAAGGAATTGCATTTCGGTTTTTGCCTGATCCAGTTCAAATAAAGAATGCACTAGAGGTTAGTTTTTTCTCTATTGGGTCTATTATGTTTAGAAGTTTGAGGCATATCAGCAACTTGTATTTTGTTTGAGAAGAAAATGAATGTAGTTCAAGTGCAACACGTAAAAAGGAATAAATAAGTTTATAAGTCAATGTTAAAAAATCGAAGTTACACCATCTTAAGTTTTGGGTGAATTGTCCGTTGTTGTCTACAGAATTGTAAGAATCGCAATATATGATGCAACATCGTTTTACTAGATTTTTCGGCATCTATATAGACAGCAATGGATGGAAGTGCTAACTTTACAAGGATGTGAAGATTTAACGAGCAAAATGACCCCAAAAAAAAAAAAAAGGAAAAAAAATGACAATTCACCTCATGCCTTAATAACAGCAAGGTGAAGGGTGAGTTTGTGGGTTCAAGACGCACTGGGTGCATGCATAATTACCAACTATAGACTAAATGAACTAAAATGTGGGGTGTCAATACCAAAAAATAAATAAAATAAAAATAAAAATGTAAGGAGTCGAAAACCATATAGAAGGATGTTGTGAGAGAAATCATAATTGCTTTTTATGAATGTGCTGTATAATTGTATGCCATTATTGTATAATTATATTCAGCTAACCTTTAAGATTGACTCGCAATTATGTGTCATGTATAATAGATCAAATCTGCTGATGGGAGGAGCGGGTTTGATGGAGTTCCTGTTTTTCAGGTTTGTTAATCTACTTTGGAATCTAATGCCCAATTGTAAAAGCAGAAATACATTAGAATGAGTGCTTAAGTAACACCAGCTCTTTTATGCATCATATGAATGGCTTTCATATTTGTGTCCACTACTCAAATGAAATACTTTGGAGAGAAAGGAACTGAAATGAAGGAGAAAATAAGAAGAAGAAATCAAGATTTAAATAACACTTTTGTTCTGAGCGCTGGTTGGTTTTTTGTCTCAGCCTTGTCTTCCATATGTTCAAATAGATTCATCTATAGTTAGGGGTGGCAAAATTGGACACGACCCGCGAACCCGACACGACATGACACGAAATTAGCAGGTTATGGGTTGAGACTTAATAGGTTCGTGTCATATTTGGGTTGACACGGCGGACCCGTTTGATAAATTGGTTGGGTTAGGGTTCAACCTATGGAACCCGTTTAACCCGTCTGACCCGTTTAATTAAATAAAATTTTACCAATATACCATTCAAACCCTAGCTATATAAACTTATTAGTTGTTGTAGTTTATTTTCTTTGATATATTGTGATTGATTATTTATGATATTGAGATATGCTTTAGTTTTGAATGATTATTTGTGATGCAGTTACTCATTAATTTTGAATTTTATATTTAAAATATTTATTTGTTTGTTTTTTCATAAATGTTTTTCTTTAGTTTGATAAAATTAGATAAACAGGTCGACACGACTGACCCGTTTAATAAATGGGTCGTGTTAGAGTTGAGGAATCTTGACCCGTTTAATAAACAGGTCGGATTAGTGTTGACCCATATAGTCGGATACGTATGAGTTGACATGACACGAACCCGACACGCAAACACGAATTGCCACCCCTATCTATAGTTAAACCAGTAATATGGATGTTTTTTAGTATTATTACATTGACAATGTATATCATATACAAAATTATTGACTACATATAAAATTTCTATACTCTGGAGACTACCTTACTAAATGGAACCTGCACATACCAAATCAGTAGAACACTAAAACTGTAGCATGGCTGTTCTCAGCCTTTGCACTAGTGCAAGGGATCATTTAAGTGACCAAATTTTCTTGCATGAGTGTGTTGGTGGGAGAAAATTTTGGATCTTAGTTGTCCTTCCTCAGTTTTTTCTAATTATCTGCCTGTGTCTACAGTCAGACCTTCTGGTTGTGAAGAAGAAAAACAAGCGTTACTGCCCTGTGTATTTTACAAAGGTTGGTTTGGCCCATTGAGCTCCTTGGTTATGCTGTTGTGTTGTAAGATGCAGATATGAGTACATGATTTACCAGTAGCTGTCCTTCGCTTGTTTGTATACAGGAGGATATAGAAAAAGAACTGTCAAAGGTCTCTAGGGCATCAAGAGGACCAGCACTCTCCCAACATATTATGGTATGACATCCCACCATTCTTTTGCCTCTCTTCTCATATAGAACTATTTATGGTGTTAATGGGAATGTTTTTTTTTACTGAAAACATATGGAGTGTGCATTTAGATACTGCTTATTTTGCTGAAAATTGAAAAGAAAAAAAAAAATTTAAATACTGTTCATTACTATTTATTACTGTTTAGCGCTGATCATTGGCCTATTTTCACTGTTCATGGCTAATGAACAGTGCAAGGGACGCAGAGCTGAAAAAAAATAAAAAGCTGAAAATGCAAACGAGGGAAGCGCAAACGCGCTTCCCAAATGCACCTGAAATAATAATGTGAAGTACCTTTCTGAAACTTAAAAGAAAATTTCAATGTATTCCAAGTCATCCTTCATTTTTCTCAGTCTTTGTAACATGCTCCAATTTTAGCACCTTTTCCGAGTTTACCAACATAATCACACTTCATTCTTTTACTCTGTTTTGGGTACCAACAGACATGGCTGTTTTCATTTGTCCTGAATTGGTTTTGTTCCAATAATTGTGTTGTGCAAGAATCCAATTTATAGTTGGTGACAGGTCACAGGAATAACTTGGTGGGTTTGATTTGAAATTTGCTTTTATTCCAACTAATGATTTGTGCAGGTTAAGATTTCCAATTATTTGCAAATCTTTGGCCCAGATTTCATGAAATATTGGACAATAAATTATTGTTTGCTAGTTTATAACTCAGTAACTCGCCAAGTATTTACAAATATTAATGTTCATTTTCAACTTCATGAAGTTTTATGAATTCCGCATTGATTTTGGGGCCTGGAGCATTTTGGGAATGTCTTTTACAAAGTTGGGGTATTAATGTCAGGATGATCATATGATCCTCTGACTCTGTTAAGATTTTAATATTCAGGGTAAAACCAAATAAATGTTCAAATTTTCTACATGTCAGGATGATCATATGATAATAGATCACTGACATAAAGGGCGAGTTTTACAGTTTGATCCTCTGACTCTGTTAAGATTTTAATATTCAGGGTAAAACCAAATAAATGTTCAAATTTTCTACATGAAATCCACAGTTATTGGAGAAGTTATTTGCTTGAAGCTCTTATAAGTCTCTACTTTATAAAGGTTCCTTACATTATCAAAAATAAATGAATAATAATAATGGATATGGGATGCAATATAAGTTTATAGATTAAAAATCAAGCTCTCCTATACCAAAGAGAGAAAATGGATAAAAGGAGAAATTGCATTGGGGGAAATAAATAAAAACTATTTACTTATCAAAAAAATAAAATAAAAACTATTTCCCTGCTGTATATTTCAGAAATTGTGACAAGGCAATAGTGCCTTTAGCTCATATTTCTACACAGGATATAATTCATATTTTGTGATTTACTACTCTCGTTTCCACCAACAATGCAATGTTGATTTTTTGTACTTATTCTTTTACATTATTGTATTCTATTTACTTGATTAAAATGATCTCAACAGGTTGGTAGCTTGGAAGATGTTTTGAGAAAAATGGAGGTAACAAGACATTTCCTATGGAAATTGAATGCTTACTTTTTTAGAAAAAACTAGAATTAAATAGTAATACTGAATTGGTACCCGACTGATGCAGGTGAGTGAAAAAAACTTGGGTTGGGAAGATTTGATTTTTATTCCACCTGGCAAGAGCCACTCTCAACACATTCAAGAAGTGCTTAGAGCGAGATGAATGTGATGTGTGACTTCAACTGACCATTTGTGAACACATTGCAAGTTTTCAGGTTCATAATAAAGCAGGTCAGCCATTATGTCTATCAGTAACCCCTCTGTTTGGCATGTGTGTATTTCAAGTTAACAAAATAAGTTCCTTGACATGCGGATAATGGTTTGTAGGAGATCAAAGCTACAAAGAGGGTATCCATTCAAAAATTTATGAGAATGGAACAGCTAGCATGAGATCCAGTAAAGGAGGTCAGGGAAATCACAATGTTTACACTCAAATTATGGAACTGGTTGTAGTCTATGTGTACAGTTTTGTCATATTGATAAAATCATTCTCTATAAGTTTTAGAGCCTTTATGAGTTTATGGAATGGATGGCCATCGAATATATGACTACTGTGTTGTGTGGTGAGTCTGGTGACCCTTATGTCATTGAAGACATTGAGTAAGAGGGTGTAGCTAATATTTAATAATGAACCAAATGAATAGTATAACAATGTTTTTGCTGTTTAACAATGACATAAATATCAAGTCAGGCTTGCCCTGTGCCAAGCTGCATTTCCTTTAAATGAAATAGTATTTTCACATCAGTTATCATGTTGCCAAAACTTAAATATTTTTGCATCTGGCAACTGCCCAGCATGTGATGCATCAAACTCAAATACTTTTAATGCTAATGAGGCAGGAAATGAGATTAGTTGCCCAAAGTGGCTTAATAGATGTTCCCTGTTTTGCTTAAAGAACATGGCTCATATTAAGGAAGCTAGAGTTCCATGTCACATGGCAGAATAGATGCTCAATTTGCTTATTATGTTGCTGAACAGAGAGCTTGGCAGCTTGCAATGAGATGACCACTTCAAGTATTGTCAATTCTCACTCCAGGGATATCAAGGAACAATATTGTTAAACTCCTTAGGATGGGCCCTGTGTTACCTGAACCCTCATGACAGAAATTATAACTACATAGGTTGATCACAAACTAAGGCCCAAATAGAATAAAAGCGTAAAAGATGCACTTTTTCCGCATGGTAATTGTGGATACATTATATATTCACTTTTGAGTTCGTCAATGTCAGGAGGCTGACCACCAAGAACACCATTGTGATAGTTTACCCAACTTGGGCAGAATGTCATGCAAAACATGGTTTAGAAATCATTTTGGTGAGTTGTTTTGTAATGAATTGAAATCTAACCTAAAATGAAAATCATATCAATGATGAATAAAGATCAGCAAAAGGAAGAAATGATTAGAAAATTAAGATATTGGTGAAGAGACACAATTTCCTAACGAATAAAAACGACATTTCCTTGCGTGTATGAAGTTGACGGGGCAACCAAATAGTTGTTGGAGGGCCTGCTTAGCTTCTTCCTTCAAGATTCCTAGGATACGCACATACCTAAGTTTCTCGAGAAAGTTTCAATTCACCTTTCTACCTGTGCTCTATCCTCTAACTAATCGATTGACAATTGCCTAGATTCATAAAAATGGATTAAAAAAAAAAAAGCAGAATATAGGTGAAACATTCAGCCAAAAATAAAAAACACACTTTATTGATAAAGTCCATTTTTGTTTTTTTTTTTTTTTTCAATTTATATTGACATATAAAAAAACATTATAGCGGTTGGTAGAAGGTAGTGTGGGAGAAAGGTGCAAAGTTATCAGGGTAGAATTGGACTTCAAATGATTGTCTAGAAATAAAAATGTGCAAAGTTATAATTTACTCAATTACTCCCAACTTTTTTTGTCTTAAAGTAAAGAAAACCAACAGGTAGACACATGGAGCTCTATAAATGGTCTAGACTTTCTTAATTTGAGATTTACTCTAGTATCACTCTCTAAGCTCTCTAACCACAGCCTACAAATTCTTCATTCAATCCTAATCAAAATAATAATAATCAGCTCCTACATTTTTAATGTGAAAGTGGGGCAAATAGTTAGATATATATATAAACAGGGTCCCCTTTGAAGGACTTGAAAGCATTTGAATAAACTGATGGAAGGACTTAGTCTTCAAAAGCTTATGAAGGCCACTCCTTCAAAGGCTTTGGTTAAGATCAATTTGGTCTTCCTTGCTTTATTTCTGGTTGTTTACGCAGCTCTTCTTCTCCGGCCAAATTCTTCACTCTATTTTGAGAATGCAGGCTCGCTTGTTAGGTGTTCATTGCGCGAGTGCCATCACAAGGTAAGGTGAGCCTGCACAAGTTTTTCTTCTCTTTCCCCCATTCATCTGCATTTTAAAACCACGAGAAAGCAAACATGATTTTTTTAAAAAAAATTTCTGCCTCATCTATTGGCATCATGAGATAGTAAAAGTTGCATGTGTTTCATTTGAAATTTTGAATGATGAAACACTGTTTATGCTCTTCATTTCACTTGAAGCAAAGAGGATCTTATTCCTTGTAATAATACATTATCATTTTGTTAGAGATTTTTTTTTTTTCCTTTCTCAGACTTTTTTTTTTTTTTTTGGATGACCCATTTTTTGTTGAACTTGAATTTTTAGGTGGACACTCTTAAAATGAAGGTGGTGTTGGAGGAGACTCAAGCCAATTCACCAAAGCCCAAGGGAAACCTGAGTGAGCTAGAAATGCCAAACTTCTTGAATAAAATGGGGAAAGGAATGAAGATTGGAATGGTCAATATGGATGACAGAGATGTGAGTAAATGGAGCGCACACAGTGAAACTATACCAGTCAAATTTGAAAGGGTCTCACAGTTATTTGAATGGGAAGACTTGTTCCCTGAATGGATAGATGAAGAGGAAGACACAGATGTGGCAACATGTCCCGAGATACCAATGCCAGATTATAGAATCTATGACAATTTGGACATGATAGTGGCTATATTGCCATGCAAGTTTCCAGAAGAGGGTTGGGCAAGAGAGGTGTTCAGACTCCAAGTTCATCTTATTGTGGCAAATTTGGCTGTAAAGAAAGGGAAGAAGGATTGGTATAGTAGGACAAAGGTTGGGCTATTGAGCAAGTGTAGGCCAATGATGGAGCTGTTTAGATGTGAGGATTTGGTAAAACAAGAAGGCGATTGGTGGTTTTTTGAGCCAGAGATGGGGAGGTTGGAGCAGAAAGTTTCATTGCCTATTGGGTCTTGCAAATTAGCTTTACCCCTTTGGGGACAAGGTACGTAAAAGGCTTCAAGTCCATGTTTGAGTTTGTTTTAATTATGGTCTTCCCAGATTTTTTTTTTTTTTTTTTTTTTGCTCTATAGCTGCATTACACATCATATATGTCACAATAAAATTAGACATAGCATATGCAAAAACTTTGAGGTATAAAAATAAAAAATAAAAAACTAACTCGCGCCAGATAGGGGTCGAACCTATGACCTTCTGCTTAGGAAACAGACGCTCTATCCACTGAGCTACAGGCGCTTCCACTTGCAAGAGTGCGTTATCAATTCTAGAAGAATATAAGAAATAACAGAGTCATTTGGCTGTTAATTAACGGACGTCAAAAGCATCTCTAGCCTTATTTCGTTTTCTTTCTTGTTTTTTAATGTGATTTGGGTAAGTATCAGCTATTAATTAGGGTTGGTTGGCCGAAAAATTGATGTGGACAAATTAAGGAACAAACAAAATTAGTTGATTGCTTTGATGACATCTTTTTGGCTGGGTTAGTTGTGCTTTAGCTGTGTTTCTAAGAAACCTTCATACTTCTTTTAGGTGCCGAAAAGTAGCTTTCATGAAATGTACATTCTCCTTTAAGATTGGGAGACATCTTTTGCTGACATTTTCTTTCAATATAGCTTAGAAATCAAGGAATCTGAATTTTTTTTTTTCAAATTCCCTATCCTCAAATTCACCGTCACATTTTTTTATCCCTAATGAAGAAGAAGTCCGATCTATAAATAGTTCATAATATACCATATCCTCTAAATAACTTTTGAATTAATATTTCTTCTAGATGATATAAAACTATGTCCATAAATGATAACATGAATCTTTCATCATTAAACATTAGACAAACTGACTCAGCCAAAGAAAAAAACAAAAAACAAAAAACGGAGTGAGAGAGAGACATTGGTCAATCAAATCATTATTAATTATTTTATGCATCATTTCCATACCTACATGGCTAGTTCACACAAACATAGTTGGGAAAAAATTCCATACTCGATAACAAATGTGATTTTTCATACTTAAATTTTAGCTATAAGATTCTCACACAAATTACGAAGGCAATTTGATAACATATGACATTATTCTTAAATTAATGTATCAAAATCACCCATGTATAAAACATAATAGTATAACATAGTCTTAGATCTCCTTTTTATATTTCACTTTATACTTTACCGATTAAAATGTAACATAATATTTTTATTCGGTTTATAAAACTACAATACTACTTGTTTTGATGCTTAAATCGATTAAAAAATCATTAATTCACAGGTATCCACGAAATCTACGACCTCTCCAGGATCCAAAGCTCTACAATAAAACCAAAAAAAGAAGCTTATGCCACAGTTCTTCATTCCACAGAATCCTACGTTTGTGGTGCCATAACCTTAGCCCAAAGCCTCATCAAAACCGGAACCAAGCGTGACCTACTCATGCTCATAGACAACTCCATCTCTATATCCAAACGCAATGCCCTCGTCGCTGCCGGGTGGACTCTCAGAATCATCGAACGTATCAGAAACCCTAGAGCTGAAAATGGCACGTACAATGAGTACAACTACAGCAAATTCCGACTTTGGCAACTCACTGACTATGACAAAGTCATATTCATCGATTCAGACATCCTCGTACTACGCAACCTCGACTTGTTATTCCATTTTCCTCAAATGACAGCCACTGGCAACGATGTTTCGATCTTCAATTCAGGCATCATGGTCATCGAGCCTTCAAATTGCACGTTTCGAGTTTTCATAGACCGTACAAAGGACATAATTTCGTACAATGGTGGTGACCAAGGTTTCCTTAACGAGGTCTTCGTGTGGTGGCATCGTTTGCCGAGGAGAGTGAACTTCTTGAAGAACTTTTGGGCTAACACAACGTTGGAAGCAACAGTGAAGAACCATTTGTTTGGAGCTGACCCACCACAAGTTTATTCTATACATTATTTAGGGTTGAAGCCATGGCTTTGTTACAGGGACTATGATTGTAACTGGGACATTGGAGACCAACGTGTTTATGCAAGCGATGTGGCACACCAAAGGTGGTGGAAATTTCACGATGATATGGATGAAGGGTTGCAAAAGTTTTGTGGGTTAACGGAGCGAAGGAGGATTGAGTTGGATTGGGATAGAAAGAAAGCTAGAGAGATGGGTTTGGCTGATAAGCATTGGGAGATTAAAATTACAGATCCTAGACGGAAGCATTTGATTACATAGAATTTTGTAATAATTCTCTCATTTTTATTTTTATTTTTATTTTTATTTAATTTGATTTTCCTTTTTTTTGTTTCATTTAATTTATGTGTGAATAGATTGTCACAAGAGAATGCATATGAGACATTGCGAGTTTTTAGTCGTAA
The DNA here is from genome assembly GCA_033629205.1 of Lithocarpus polystachyus. Classification (NCBI taxonomy): domain Eukaryota; kingdom Viridiplantae; phylum Streptophyta; class Magnoliopsida; order Fagales; family Fagaceae; genus Lithocarpus; species Lithocarpus polystachyus. The sequence goes on along the minus strand of CM066163.1, from coordinate 5,180,969 downwards.
TTACATTTATATTTGCAGGGATATATGGCATTTTATTCTCTCTCTCTCTCTCTCTCTCTCTCTCTCTCTCTCTCTCTCTCTTTTGTTCTAGGAATATTCCTAGCCCCAAGGTTCATGTCTTGAGTTTGGTGCGACATTTGTCAACTTATGTCATAAATTTGGGATTTCTAGCAAGAAGAAGTAGGTGCGATATTGGTCAACTTATGTCATAAATTTGGGATTTCTAGAGAAAAAAAAAAACAGTACTTTGTAGTTTGTACTCGTGCAAAATGAGGCATACAATTTAAAAAATGCTCAACTTTCCAAACAACTTTTGGAAGAGGATGCCATTTTAATTTTTCCAATTTATCCAGTTAATGCAATTTTGTAATTAAAATAAATTTTTGTCTCCACGCTAGTGGCTATGTCGCGTTGAGATAAGTATACATTATAATACCCATCATGACCCACATAACCAACTTAATATCATTATTTTGTTGAGTTTGTAATAATTACGAATCATTTCAATTTGTTCAATAAATACATATGGGTTAACACATAACCTATTTCAATCCATTAAAAAAATCATAAAATGATTGATTTGTTAATATAACCATTAAAAGCTTTAATTACTTAGCTTTAATAATAAAATTCAAATTTATGTTTGACAAAAATGATATTTATTCAATAAATACATTATAATACCCATCATGACCCACATAACCAACTTAATATCATTATTCTGTTGAGTTTGTAATAATTACGAATCATTTCAATTTGTTCAATAAATACATATGGGTTAACACATAACCTATTTCAATCCATTAAAAAAATCATAAAATGATTGATTTGTTAATATAACCATTAAAAGCTTTTAATTACTTAGCTTTAATAATAAAATTCAAATTTATGTTTGACAAAAATGATATTTATTCATATGGATCTTGTCATTTTGGATTGATTACAAGTTAAATAAGCTAATATGTAATTAATCCGCTTATTAATCATATCAAAATGGGACAACATGTTTTGACACAGGAATTTTATACTACACACTAATTCGCTTTAAAAAAATGTGAGTCATGTCAAATAACTTAAATATTGTTGTCCTTTCCAAAAACTTAGGTGACTATACAATTCAAATTTTAACATTTGATTTGACACAGATATTCCAAAATCCTTGCAGCTCAATGACATGCCATCCCATCCGATCTCTCTCATTGAGAAAACTTGATTTCAAATTCTCTTACTCTCTCACTTGTTGTAAGAAAAAACATAAACATTTGATACAATTTGGGTAAGATCAAGTCATTTACATAAATGGCCACGCTTAATTTCCATTTATGGCTATCAATTTCTTGAGAATGGCTCCATTGACAACCTAGTATATTGTGATAAAAAGAATGGATTCTGAATCTAACCATCAATTTCAATAGGTTGGAATTATGAAATTCAAATGCGGTGTCTACAAGACCAGGTAATAGCCTCTCTATCACAACAACTATCCCAGGCGTATCTGCCTCTTGAAGTTGAAGTACTTGCTGCTGCACATGCACACGAGTTTGGTTGGGAAATAGGTATTGGTAAAGCAATGCTTGAAGGGGACTCGGAGCTAACTATATTAGCTTTGAAGGAAGACGGGCAAGAACGGAGCTAGGACTTGGAGTTAAGGGAGGCGACTCTATTGTTAGCTGTATGCAGTGACTTCGGCCTCTAAATCTACTGTTTTACTACTAAAGATTTTTGTTTAAAATTTTTTAAATGGCCAAGTTGTTTGGGTAAAATAAATTGATTGGGCTTAATTTTTTTAGTTTTGTTATTGGTAATTTTTAATTTGTTTTTGGGCTAATTTTTATTGGGCTTGTATATTTTGTTTTAGATTTAATCTATTAATTTTTATATGTTCTTTAAAAGGTGAAAAATGCTAAAACTAAAAAATTTTAACAAATTACTAATGTAGTGGACGGTTATTGATAAGTAAAAAGTGACGCAAGTGTACAAACCAATCAGAATTTGCTACCTTAATAGTTTGTATAAAGGTTGTAAAAACGTTTGTGGCTATGACATTACTCTCAAAAGAATTGATGGCATTATTAAAGGGGACAAAGTGTAATTTTATTGAACAAAATTACTAAAATTAGTACCTATTAATATAATAATATTTTTTTAAAACAAAATTTAGGGGGGACATTGCCCCCCTAGTCCAATAACAGCTCCATCCATGAAGACGGGTACTACATGGCTGCGATGGAACCCCCCCTCATTCAAGATGCCCTCACCTGGTCTGATAGGTGTACAAAATTACTTTACTCTCATTGCATAAGAGAAGGCAATAAATTAGCCCATAAATTAGCTAGACATTCCATTCATGTCTTAGACTATGGAGTGTGGATGGAGAGTGTTCCTCCACTTTTGTTTTCAGTTTCATAGCATGATGTAGCCAACTTGGCATTTCCAGTTTAATAATAATTCATTTCTTTCTTAAAAAAAAAATAGCAGTGTCTAAATCAAAATGGAAGTAAATATCCATTGAGCGAGAAAGCAAAGTGATTCATGAATTAGTCATATATCTGTGTTCTGTGTCAAGGTTAAGTAGTCCACAAAAAGTCAATTATTTTACCCAAAACCTTGAATTATTCTCTCTAATAACGAATTTCTCCGGGTAAATTAGTAGTCGGATTGTTGGTCTCTATCATAAATTCAAAATAGAGGGCCTAAAGAGCGGTGAACCAAGAAAATGATTGGGTAGAAGGCAAGGACTAGAGATTTTTTTTTTTTTTTTGATAAGATAAGATTATTGTGGATGGTCCAGAAGGATAGGTTGAGCGAACCCACTTAGGTACACCTACTAAATGCCCTAATTTATATCTAATGTTCGTGCATGGTCCAGAAGAAAATGATATGATAAAGTATTGGTATATTATAAAGTCTTATTCGAAATTCAATAACTCAACTACTATTAGGTCCAGAAACCCTATGATCTGCCAAAGAAAACAATAATTTATTGGGTTTGGGTAGAGACTTTATTAAGAAAATTACACTCAATTCCCTCACAAAAGTATTGGTTAGCAGACATATTAAAAGGACACATATTGATAGGGAAAGGTGAGCGGTGAGCAATCTTATGTATGAAATTTTCCGTGATATTGATCACGGATTCGTGTAGCTCAAAAATAAGCAGTTCACATTTATTTAGGATGTTATGATAGTAATAGGATAACCTTTTATGACTTTAAGGCTACGTAGTATGTAAAAGACTTTTTTATTTCTTGACTAAAGAGTTTGAAATAAAAAAAAAATTATATATATATATATATATATATATATACATATGCATATATATTCTATCTTAATTAGATTGTGTTCATTGCAAGGAACCTTTAATTAAAGAGTATATGACATCATAGAAGAATTGAAGAATAACAACAAAAATTTGGCTCATTTATTTAGGATGTTATGATAGTAATAGCATACCATTTTATAACTATAAGGCTGCGTAGTACATATAAGACTTTTTTTTTTTTTTTTTCTTGACTAAAGAGTTTGAAATATATATAAATATAAATATATATATATATATATATATCTCTTAAAATATTGTATTTAAGTTTTTGCCCTTATATATAGTAAAAAGGAAAACAACTTAAACATCTCCATTTGGTAAAGAGAGTCAGGGTTGAACTTAGAATTAAACAAGAAAGAGCTTTGAGTATCTTGGATATCTTTAGAAGAATTGAAACGAAATTAAGCAATAAATATATCAATTTGTAAACGAAAGACTTCAATGAAAATAAATTGTAATTACATTTTGAAAAGAAAATATATGTTTCCTACTGCCAAAATGGGAAATTAACTTCATTTTTCAAACAATATAATTAATAGGCACAGTTTCAAAACTATATTTTTTACTAACATCTCAAGTCTAAAAAACTCGATTTTGAGCTTATAAATCGAGTCTCAAAAACTCAATTTCAGTGTTTTGAGCACCTCTAACGTGGCATCTTTTCCACATAGCGTCAACCTGGAAATCGAGTCTCTAAGACTCGATTTATAAGCAAAAAAAAAATAAACAACACACATGATGTCCTCTTTATTCTTAAAGCAGCACACAGAGGAGAGAGGTCTTTGTTCTTCATCCCTTCAGCCCAGCCATGTCTACCGAGCCGAGGACGTTATCCAATTCGCGACAGCCAGCCACAGCTCAGACCGGCAACGATGACGACAAGATCCACTGTTCGTAGCCTAAGAACTCCAACGCTGCTTCCCTCATCACTGTCGATCTCCTTCATCGGACAGTGGGCCAGCTGAACGGTGGTCAAGGAGTACGGTCAAGCACGAACGGTAGTCTCCACAAAGTAGATCCACACCTTTTCTTCCTTGATCTGTCGGTTTGGATGCTGGGTTCCCTTTTTTTTTCCCCCTGTTATTCTCAATTTCTTATGTGGATGAGAGATTTGGGTATTGTTGGATTTTTAGTGGTGGTGGGTTTTGGTGGTTCCGGTTGCGACTGTAGGTCTTGGTGGTTTCGGTTGTGGTGGTGGTTTCATCTCGTCACGGTGGTTGTATCTCTCGATAAGTAGTTACAATTTTTCTCGCCATTAATGGGTTGTGGCTCTCCATTTGGTAGTTTTTGTGTCACCATTTGTGGGTTTTTTTTTTTTTTTTTTCTTCTCTTCTCTGATGAGGTAGGTGGCGGAGTCCGGTTTGTTTGGGTTTGGGTCACCGTCGGTGCTCGTGGGATTGTTGTGTTTCTGGGATTAGCGAATGTGTTTCATTGCTGGGATTATTGTGTTTCTGGGTTTCTTGAATTTTTTTTTTTTTTTTGGTATTTTTGAGAATGGGTTGTACATGAAAGAGTTAGACTTAAATTATTTTTTGGCTTATAAATCGAGTCTCTAAGACTCGATTTATAGGTGGATGCCACGTAGAAAAGATGCCACATCAAACAAATCAAAACACTAAAATCGAGTCTTAAAGACTTGATTTATAACTCCAAAATCGAGTCTTTAAGACTCCAAATATTAGTAAAATATAAAGTTTTGAAACTGTGCTTACTAATTAAATAGTTAGAAAATTGGGCTTAATTTCTAATTTTGGCCTGTTTCCTATTGATTCGACTAAATTCATATGAGATCATATGCCTTATCCTAGAAGAGGGCACTGACTCAACTCTCCAAAACAATTGAAAATTAGTTTTTGGCTTTACAAAATGAGTTCATTTTCCAAAATTTATTATGGGGCTCTCTGAAAATCATTTGTTTGTTATACATGGTCCCCTCTCAAAATCAAAATTTGGGCTGGTTAATTTGAAGGGTAGCCCATAGGTCCAAGTCCAACAATATATGCTCTAGCCCGCATATATTCCTTTGAAGAAAACTGAAATAGTTTCTCAATGCGACATTGGGCCTATTGTACAGTAGTAGTGCCCATAAGTGACTATAACTAATTGAGATCTAGTCCACTTGAATTCACAATGAACTTTTAAGTGAAAGCCTCTTGGTTCTATTGGGCCAAGTTGGACATTGTCCTCCTAGATCCTCATCAGTGTTCTCTTTCCTTCGTTTTGGTCTGGTTAATATGGAGCACACAACCCCGAAACTTGTGAGGTATCATACCCAAAGGGTGGCAAAAGAAAAGGCACTTGTTTTGAATATGGGCTTGCATATTAATTGGGCTTTCTTTCAACAACCGGAAATAAAAGGTTTTTTTTTTTTTTTGAAGAGGAAATAAAAGGTTTTTAACCATAATAATAAAAAATAATAAAAACCCCGCAATCTAATAAGTCTAAGATGAGAGTTTTTTTTTTTTTTTTTTTTTTGTTCTCAAAAGATAAATCTTGAACTAGTAATTGTTTCTCCAAATCCATTTATTTAATCCTTAAATTTAAACAAAAGCTAAAAAAGGTGTTGTATTTGTATGGAAAGAACTTTTAAGAAAACAGAAATAGAAAGATGTGTATATAATTTTTTATTTTCAATTTTTAGAATAAAACCCACAATATTTGAGAAGACTTTTTTCTCTGGGGGAGATTTTATGAGATTGTTTTATACATTCAATTGCTTGTCATATTTTCAAATTTCAACCCTATCAAACAACTTCTTACAAAATGGTAGAGACAATTAGTATGCGACCTGCACGTACCTCTTGTCACTTTTATAGTCTGGTGCTAAAATTTAAAAATTAAATTGTGAATTTATACAAGAGATAATTGGTTGTTAACACCTCCTGTTGTAAAATTAGTACTCCCTCGTTCATTTAAAAAAATTGATTATTATTATTATTATTATTATTATATACGAAGTAGTATGTAACTCGTACTTACGCACATAAATGATGAATTATAATGGTGCTATTGATGTTAATTTAGATTATCAAATATATAGAACATTAGTTCAACCAAGACATTTAGAGGTACTAAATTGATTTTCCCTTGCAGTTTTAATGATATTGGTTACGCTAAGTTTTTTATTACACTGTTGTTGTGTATATAATTTTAAAAGTCACTATTTGACACTACATACAATATTAATTTACTATTACTGTCTATGAAATTTTACAAAATACAACACAAAATAAAAGAATAAATTAGTTTAATAGTATCTCTTAAATTGAATGGGGATAAATGCATAAGCTCGTTTAACTCAATTACAATTTGTTATGTTCAAGATCTTCATATGCAAAATATCTAAATAGAAAAAATATAAAAAAATATATACTCATTAGTTCAAAAAAAAAAAAAATAACAACAAAAATTTAAACAATTTAATTTGTATGAAAGCTAATAAAGGCAAAATCTAATTTTGATTCTAATTAAATTTTCTCTAAACTTTGGTTTTAAATATATATATATATATATATATATATATATATTACCTAGGTTTATTTATATTGAACTCCTCGTTTTCTACATTAAATTAATTCACTTGTCACAAAAATTAAAAAAAAAAAAAAAGTAGATTAGATGGGATACGTGGCGCAAAATTAAATTCTAATTGAAATCCAATTTTTACACTAAATTAACTCACTTGGTACAAAAATTTAAAAGTTTTGATTAGATGAGACACATGACGCAAAATTAAATTCTAATCTATATATATAATTGTGGGCTCCGGGTTTGAGTTTTGGGCCTAATGCAGTGTGTCAACTCAAGTCCAAGTGGCCCGAACAATAAATTTATAGAGAAGTGGACTGAAAAGCTGGGCCGTAGCAAGTGTAATGGTGAACCATAGTTATTAGGAAAAAAGAAAGAGGAAGGAAAATTACAGGAGCCTCCTATATAAAGTGTCCTCAGCGATATTCGAGGAGATTGGTTCTTTCTCTATTTCACCTTTAAGACTTTTTACAAGTTCTTCCCTTTCTCTCCCCCCTTCACTTAGGGGTCCCTTACATTATATACCCCCTTCTGGATAATCTTGAGCTTCCACTTGTCGGCCATCTATGCTACTACTTGATTACCTATCCTATCAGACACCCCTTCTGGCTCCTGTGAGTCGTAGTAGCCAAGGCAACACTGTTCAGGGGTCTTCTCCACATAAATGCGGCCAGAAAGGTAGCTGCTACGCATTAAATGCGGAGGTAGTACCTTCCCCTTTGGTATCCCCTAGTTTCTGCTTGCTGTTCTACCTCCGGTGTGTGTATCTATTGCTGAAGCTCTTTAGAGACTTGTTTCGGTTAATGGGGTCCGTACATGGCCCGTGCCCAAGCTGTCCGAGGAGATACCTCTCCTCGGACAAGCCTAAGGCCCAACGCCAGGTTTGGGCCCTGGCCCCTACAATAGCCTCTCAAAAGCCCAATTCTTCCCTCTCAGCCGAGGAGAAGATTAGGGTTTTGACCTTTAAATGAGGGTACTGATCATTTATGTGGTCCTCACATGCAAAATTTTCGCTTCGCGTGCCTTTTAATTGCGACTGGCGCTTCGTAATCCGTGAATCGTCTTTAGTTACTCTAGGCGACACGCTGTCTCTCACTCCTATTGGTGAAGTGCTGATCCAATGGCAGGTATTTCTCTGGGATTTCGAGTAGGGTAACTCCCACCTGATCTCATCTATTATATAAAGCAGAGAGAGAGAGAGAGAGAGAGAGAGAGAGAGAGAGAGAGAGAGAGAGAGAGAGAGAGAGAGAGCATTTTTATTTCCTTTCTTCGCGAGCGCCTAAGTGCTCTAGAGACCTCGAGCACTCCAACTTGTCGCATCCCTCACAACCTTGAGCTTTCTTCCTTCTTTCTCCCAAGAGCTCACCAAAAGATTCTTCAGAAGGGTTGAAGGTTTGACGCGTTAGTTTGATTTTGTAGGTATCGGTTTCCTCAAGCTTCCCTCTCTCCTCGGCCAGGTTCCTCGGCCTTTGTTCTTATTAGGAAGCCTTTCCTGTCACCTTTCCCTACTCAAATGGATAGATTTAAGTGCCTGGCGGATTCTCCGACCGGGATGGTAGGTTTTAGGGCCACGTACCACATCCCACCAGGAGTAGGCTTGCAGTATTGCCCTCCAGATCAAGTTTGTACTGAGAGGGGGATGGGTGAGGTTGTCATCCCGATGATTGCGTTCATAGAAAGAGGGATGACCCTTCCCATGGGTAGGATAACTAGGGATTATCTGTGCAACCATCGGTTATGCCCCCATCAGTGCGCTCCTAATATGTTTAGAATTTAGAGAGTATAGAGGCCCTAAGTGAACACCTACACCTTGGGCTCACATGGCACGATGTAGTGCATATGTACGAGTACCATTCTCTCTCCGGAGGATACTATCTTAAGTTTAGGTCCGAGGAGGTGAGGATGATATCTTGCCTTCCCAAGTCCAACAAAGGCTTGAAGGATGATTACTTGGTCATCTCCGGGGAGTGGCATGACGGTCTTCACTGCCCAGTTAGGGTGGGGACACCAGGTGGGGTACCTCAGGATCAGACCCAATGGCTGGGGCCTTAGTTTGCTAAGTTCCCCCCCCCCCCTTCCTTTTCTGTTATTATTTTTTGAAACTAAATTATTACTCCTCGGATCATAGTCACTTATCTAACCATGGCTTTTCTCCTCGGACGTTTTGCAGACAAGGACCACGTCTCTCTAAAGCTCAGCCTTGTGAACGTTCCGGCCCTCAACTTCCTACTGAGATCGAAAATATTCCAAAGCGAGGACGGACTAATAAGGGTGGCACACCTAATCCATGACTACGAGCCTTTGTCACGCGTGTTCCAGGACGTGGGACAAGCGATCAGAGCTGGCAGTTCCAAGCTTGCACGGATTGACGTCTCCAAACCTGGGTTCCTCGCCTGAAAGGACCTTCCTCCTGTCGTGCTGCCACCTCCGCCCGTTCGCCAACAGTTAGTCGATCTGAGCGAGGAGCTACCTTTGTCATCCCAATCATTGGATGCCGAGATTGACCAGTTCCGCTTTGAAGAAGAAGCGGGAGCAGCAGAAAGGCCAGTTGATCTTTCGGACTCGGAGGTCGATCATGCGGGACCTTCCTCAGGTGTTCAGGAGCGGTTAATTGTAGCGAGACCGAATACAAGCTCCGAGCAAGAAGAAGGAATGGATTTGAAATCGAGGACTGGTCTGAGAGGCCTGATGGCCGGTAGGAACAAAGGGGGGTCAACTTCTGGAGAACCTCCCAAGACCAAGGTTGCTCCCCCTCTGCCTCCTTCTCCCCCTCAGCTCCCTATTGACCTTGGACTGAAGGCGAAACCCAACTTAAAGAAGAAAAGGCCCGTAGAGGTCTTAGAGGAGGGAGAGGTACCACCTCCAAAAGAGGGGAAGCAGTAGAAGAAGTCCAAGGACCCCCACGACAAGAGAGATTGGTCTGTGGAGGGCTCCGAGGAGGTCGAACAGCGCTGAGCACAACGCACCTAGGCCCCTCGGTTGAAGGTGGGTGGCGCCGCCATTCCTTGGGACGCCACCATCTGGGAGTCCTAAAGGGAGCATGCTGGCACTCTGGCCAAGGCATTGGAGCAACCCCTTCTCCTCCCCAGGGACATGGAAGGCCTCAGGCGCATCAAACAGCCAGACCTCTTCATGCTGTTGAAGAGGGATCTTGCAATGGTAGGTTTGCGATTATCCTTTTACGTTGCATGCTTGCGTGTTTATTTACGTTGCATGACTCATTTGTTTTCCAATTTGCAGGTTACTCAGCAAGTCTTTGTGGCTGACGAGTGCATCAAGAGGGCCCATGAGGATACCAAGGCCGAGGCCCGTTTCTGTCAGGAGGCTGAGAAGTAGCTCTGGGTCCTGAAGCAAGAGAGAGCCGATCTTTTTAGGAAGTTGAAGGAGGCTGTCGCCTAAGCGCCTAAGTGGGCTTTAAGACCACGGAGAGGCAAGCTGAGGACCAACATCAACAACTGCACATAACTGAGATTAACCTGGCCACGGAGAAGCAGAGGATTGTTGACCTCATGGCTGAGCTGCAAAGGCCAAGGAAGCAGCTCGCGTGGCTAGGGAAGTTGCCGATGCCACGGTAGAGGCATCCTATGAGCGGGGCGTGAAGGACACAGAGAAGCGGCTTGCCGAGGAGATGGTCGTGGTGTGTAGGGATTACTTCACCGAGTCCTGGGGCGTTGCTATGGACCGGGCGGGAATCCCTACGGACTCCGAGCTGAGGAGAGCGGAGAGTATTTTCTTCCCGGAGGATATCCGTGAAGGAATTGATCCTGACTCTCCTCCTGAGCAACCCACTGCCAATGAAGCCCCCCTTGCTGAGGTCAGAAGTCCCGAGGGGGTTCAAGTGGACAGTACGGCTCAGTCATCGCCGAGGGCCAAGTCTCCAGAGGACACTCTTACCATTAAGGATGTGGTCTCCCAGGCTAAGGACACGAAGGCCAAATCTGAAGCTAATGACGTTCCCCCTAAGGCTGCTGATCCCCAAGAGGGCCTTGCCCAGCAAGAGGCTTAGGAGTAGGAACTTTCAATATATGTTAAGCTTTTGTATGGGCAACTTTGCCAATTAGAACGATGTACTTATCCTTTTGTTTAATGAAAATGATTTTCTTCTCTCTCATTTACTGCATTATTTCTCGTTATGCCTTGAAGCCTATCACGGCCACTGCTAGCACCATGCCTTTAATAATGCACACATTCTGACCATTGAACACTTAAAAAATGTAACTTAGTGTCAATTTCCCCTAAGAACGTGGTCCGAGGGCTCACCGTTAACTCAGGTTCTATTTGAATACTTGTAAGAATGACGTAGTGTTAATTTCTCCCAAGAATGTGGTTCGAGGACTCGCCATTGACTTAGGTTCTGTTTGAACACTTATAAAACGTAACGTAGTGTTAATTTCCCCTAAGAAGGTGGTTCGAGGACTCGCCATTGACTTAGGTTCTGTTTGAACACTTGTAAAACGTAACGTAGTATTAATTTCCCCTAAGAATGTGGTCCGAGGACTCGCCAATGACTTAGGTTCTGTTTGAACACTTGTAAAATGTAACGTGATGTTATGAACTAGTCGAATGACAGATAAGTAAGGAACAAAAAGAGTTTTTATTAAAAATAGTACCTTTTCAGGTTATTTACATTCCATGGGTGTGGCACAGTTTTTTCATCTAAGTCTTCAAGATAGTACGCACATATGCCCGCCACTGAAGTGATGAGATAAGGACCCTCCCAATATGGTCCTAGCTCTCCCCAGGCAGGGTTTCTGGTGTTGCCCACGACCTTCCTGAGCACCAGGTCTCCCATTGCTAGTGGCCTTAACTTTACGTAGGCGTTATAACCCTGCTTGAGTTTGTTCTAGTAGTACGTAAGTTGGACCCTTGCACTCTCCCTTCGCTCATCTATTAAATCCAGATCTTTCTCCAGCAACCCGTCGTTAGTGCTCGGATTGAAACAGGTGGTTCTTAATGTTGGGAAACCGGTCTCCAACGTAATCACGGCCTCGGCCCTATAAGTCAATGAGAAAGGGGTTTCCCCCGTTGACCTTCGTGGTGTCGTCCAGTATGTCCAGAGGACATGAGGTAGCTCTTCCACCTACTTTCCCTTTGCGTCATCCGGCCTCTTTTTGAGTCCGTTTACTATGGCCTTGTTTACGGCCTCGGCTTGCCCGTTCCCCTGGGGATAAGCGGGAGTGGAATACCGATTCTTGATCCCAAGGCTATAGTAGTACCGTCTGAAGGCTTTGCTATCGAATTGAAGGCCGTTATCCGAAATGAAGGTATGAGGGACCCCAAATTGGGTGATGATATTCCTCCACACGAACTTCTTAACATCCACGTCTTTGATGTTTCCCAAAGGCTCGGCTTCCACCTACTTGGTGAAATAGTCTGTGTCGACGAGCAGGAACTTCTTGTTTTCGACGGCTTTGGGGAAAGGGCCTACGATGTCTAAGCCCCACTGGGCAAAGGGCCATGGACTGGATAGAAGATTAAGGACACCGCCCGGCTGATGTATGTTTGGTGCGAACCTTTGGCATTGGTCGCTTTTCCTTACATATTCTTGTGCTTCCCTTTTCATATTGGGCCACCAATAGCCTTGGGTAATGGCTCTGTGAGACAAGGATCTTCCTCCGGTATGAATCCCGCAGATTCCTTCATGCATCTCTTCCAGGAGTAACTCTGTTGCCCCGGGGTGTACGCATAGCAGGTATGGCCCAGAGAAAGACCGCCTGTACAACCTCAGGTCTTCCGACAGCCAAAACCGTGAGGCCTTTCTTCGAATCTTGTCAGTCTCTCCTTTGTCCTCGAGGAGGATGTCATCTTTCAAGAATAGTGTTACGGGGTCCATCCAGCTAAGCCCTACCCTGACTTGGTGGACGCAGGCTGCATCCTTTTTTATCTCTGTGGGCGCATGCAAGTCCTGCACAAGTATGATCCGAGGAAGGCTTTGAGCCGAGGAGGTGGCTAGCATGGCTAGAGAGTCGGCATGTGTGTTCTCGCTTCTAAGGATGTGTTGCAGGATAAAGGAATCGAAGTGGGACTGTAGGGTTTTGGCTCTGTCGAGATACTCTTGCATTCTTCCATCTCTTGCTTTCAGCTCTCCGTTTACTTTGCCTACGACCAGCCTTGAGTTTGAGTATATGTTCACTCTCTTTCCGCCACGTTTTTCGACTATGGACATCCCTTTCAGTAGGGCCTCGTACTCGACCTCATTATTCGTGGCCGAGAAGCTCAGTCTTAGTGCTTTTTCGATAACGAGCCCTTCGGGAGAAGTCAGGACGAGCCCCACTCCGGAACCCCTCTGGTTTGACGCCCCATCAATGCACACCTTCCAACAAGTGGGCCCCTAGAGGGAGACCATGTCGACTGACTTTTCATGGGTGTCAAATGTCTCGGCTATCCCTTCTGACAAGGGCTCGGCGAACTCGGCCACCAAATCTGCAAGGACTTGGCCCTTGATGGAGGTGCGGGGCATGTACCTAATGTCAAAAGCCCTTAGAATCGTTCCCCACTTAGCAATTCTACCCGTGTAGTCAGCGCTTCGAAGTACGAACCTAAGTGGGAGCTGTGTTAGTATGATAATCGTGTGAGCTTGGAAATAGTGGAGGAGCTTTCGTGTGGCATGAACCACCGCCAAGATGGCCTTTTCCAGAGGCAAGTTTCAGATCTTGGCTTCATGCAAAGATTTGCTTACATAGTAAACCGGTCGTTGTGTTCCATCATCAACCCGTATCAGCACAAGGCTTACCGCATGCGATGCCACATCGATATAGGCGAACAAGACCTCGTCGGTCTGGGGGCTGGACATGATTGGTGGCCGAGAGAGGTATTCCTTGAGCTGTTAAAAGGCCGAGTCGCACTCCTTGTTCCACTCGAACCCTTTCCACTTGTTCATTAGGAGGAAGAAAGGTCTGCACCTGTCTGCCAACCAGGAAATGAACCGGTTCAGTGCGACGATCATTCCAGTGAGTTTCTGAACCTCCTTAGGATTCCGAGGTGGCTGTAAGCTGTTAACAGCTCTGATTTGGTCAGGGTCGACTTCGATCCCCCTGTGGGTGACCATGTAGCCTAGGAACTTCCCTGATCCTACCCCGAATGAACACTTGAAGGCGTTAAGGCGCAGTTTATGCCTCCTCAGAATTTTAAAGATGCCTCTGAGGTCTTCAACATGGTCGGACACATTCTTGCTCTTACCACGATATCATCTATATATACTTCTACATTCTTACCCAATTGTGGTTCGAACATCCTGGTCATCATCCTTTGGTAAGTAGATCCTGCATTCTTCAACCCGAAATGCATCACCTTGTAGTGGTAATTCCCGATGGGCGTGACGAAAGCGGTCTTCTCTTGATCTTCTAGGGCTAACGGGATTTGGTGATACCCTTAGAAGGCGTCTAAGAAGCTCATCCGAGGATGGCCCGCGGTCGCATCCACCAATTGGTCTATCCGAGGCATGGGAAAGGGGTCTTTTGAACAAGCCTTATTCAGGTCTATGAAGTCCACGCAGACTCGCCATTTTTCGCTTTTCTTCTTAAGAACAACTGTGTTAGCCAACCACTCGGGATATAAAACTTCCTTGATAGCCCCTGCTTTCTTGAGCTTCATCACTTCGGCTCTCATAGCGTCAGCATGCTCCTTGGACGGACGTCGAGGGGGTTGCTTCTTTGGGGTGAAGGAGGGATTAACATTCAGGTTGTGGCATGCGAAACTCGGGTTAACCCCCGGGGCCTCGTATGCATCCCACGCAAATACGTCCATATTTTCTCTGAGGAACTCGGCCAGCTCCTCCTTCTCCTGAGGAGGCAGCTGAGAGCTGATTTGGAAGAATCTTTCAGGGTCATCGCCAATCACCACCTTCTCCAACTCCTCGCACCTTGCCCCCTTGGCGGGCGTACCAGTTAGTGGTCCCGGGTCCTTTGATTACTATAAGTCCTTTTGGGCGGAGGCTGAAGGCTCTACTTCAGGCTGGTATGTAATGGCTGCCACCAAGCACTGCCTCGCTATGGCCTGACACCCGGAGATTTCCATGATCTGCCCCCCGGAGGGGAATTTCACCTTTTGGTGCAGGGTGGAGGCGACGGCCCCTAACGTATGGAGCCAGGGTCTAGCGACGATAGCTGTGTAGGGTGAGTAAGTGTCCACTACGATGAAGTCTACTTCCACTACCTCTGGGCTCGCTTGGACGGGTAATCTAATCTAGCCCTTTGGGACGACCATATTTCCTTCAAAGCTCACTAGAGGAGAGGCATAGGGTGTCAGATCCTCGGGCTTAAGGCCAAGCCCCTTAAAGAGGTCGGGGTACATAATCTCGGTGCCACTACCGTCATCCACCATTACCCTCTTCACGTCATACCCGCCAATCCTAAGCGTTACCACCAAAGCATCGTCATGAGGCTGTATGGTTCCGATTTTGTCTTCCTCCGAAAAGGTCAGGACTGGTATGCTGTCCACTTTGGCCCTCTTCTGACTTGAAGTGCCGCCCTCAGCCGAGAGGCAGGCCACAGACATCACCCTCAACGGGCATGAGCCGGTCCTCCCCGGGGCTACAAAGATGACGTTTATCGTGCCCACTGGGGGCCTCATGATCATGTTGGCTTGAGGCTGGTTCTGCGTGCCACTGGTAAGGTGCAGGAGGTGTCCTAGCCGTCCTTCTCGGACAAGCTAGTCCAGATTATTCCACAAGTTCCTACAGTCCTCTGTGGCGTGCCCCGGCTCTTGATGGTATCGGCAGTACAGGTTCCTATTGCACTTCATGAGGTCCCCCGCCATCTTGGGTGGCAACTTGAAGAATGGTTCGTGCTTGATTTTTTCCAGGACTTGGTGCACCGGCTCTCAAAACACGGTGTTAACTACCTGCACGTTAGCACCTCTAAGCTGGCCGGCGAACTCTCTCCTCGGCCAGCTGTCGTTATACTTCCTGAAATCTCTCCACTCCTGGGGGATGACCTTAGCCTTTCCCTTCCTCTACAATTGGTCTTCCTCGACTCTCTTGTATTTATCGATGACGTCCATAAGCTGGTGTACACTGGTAACTGGCTTACCTGTGAGGGATTCCTCAACCCGTGCTTGGCTTGTAGGCCGAGCTTGAAGGTGCCGACAGCGACATCATCGATTTCCTCGTCTATCTCGTTTAACATCTCACAGTATTTGTCTGAATAGGCTTTTAGGGTCTCCCCTTCTCGCATGGACAGGGACAGCAGCGAGCCTAAGGGCCGGGGGACTCGGCTGAATGTGACGAAATGAGAGCCGAACGCCCTGGTCAGCTTTTGGAAGGAGTTTATAGACTCAGCCTTCAGGCCATCGAACCATCTCATTGCCACAGGTCCCAGGCTAGATGAAAAAACTTTGCACATTAGGGCCTCGTTCTTGGAATGAACTGCCATCCTCTGGTTGAAGTGGCTAACGTGCTCCACGGGGTCCGTTTGACCATTATACATGGTGAACGTAGGCTGGTGAAAACGCCGGGGAAGCCTTGCTGCCTTGATCTTACGCGTGAAACGCGACTTGGAAATCTGGTGCAATGCTTTACTCATGGCGTCATTTCCCGGTCCTCCATGAGACGAGCCCTCGTGCTTACGCCCTCAATGGTACTCCTCTTCCTGAGAGAAAGACTCTCTCGGGGAGTTCTCAACCTTTGCCTGTAATCATTGTCCCCCTCATCTCCGGAGGAGCTGTTGGAGCTGGATAAGTCTCGCCTTTGCAGGGCGTTGCATAACTTTCTTTTTAGCTCGTCGATTTGCATCTGCAGGGCCCTGTTGTCGTTGGACCTCCGGGAGGCATGGCTTTTGTTCGAGGACGACTTCTGTTACCATGCAGGGTATGTGCACCTGTCTCCTGATCTCTTTCACGTTCAAGGAACAGGAAGCCACCTTGTTGTTGAGATTCAGCTGATTTCGCTTGACGTGGGTTTGATCTCACCATGTTTGTCCGTTACACTCACTACTTCGCGAAGCAGTTCCCACAGACGGCGCCAATTGTGGGCTCCGAGTTTGAGTTTTAGGCCTAATGCAGTGTGTCAACTCAAGTCCAAGTGGCCCGAACTATAAATTTATAGAGAAGTGGGTTGAAAAGCTGGGCCGTAGCAAGTGTAACGGTGAACCATAATTATTAGGACAAAAGAAAGAGGAAGGAAAATTACAAGAGTCTCCTATATAAAGTGTCCTCGGCGATATCCGAGGAGATTGGTTCTTTCTCTATTTCACCTTTAAGACTTTTTACAAGTTCTTCCCTTTCTCTCCCCCCTTCACTTAGGGGTCCCTTACATTATATACCCCCCTCTAGATGATCTTGAGCCTCCACTAGTCGGCCATCCATGTTACTACTTGATTACCTGTCCTATTAGACTCTCCTTCTGGCTCCTGTGAGTCGTAGTAGTCGAGGCAACATTGTTCAGGGGTATTCTCCACATAAATGCGGCCAGAAAGGTAGCTACTGCGCATTAAATGCAAAGGTAGTACCTTCCCCTTTGGCATCCCCTAGTTTCTGTTTGCTGTTCTGCCTCCGGTGTGTGTATCTGTTGCTGAAGCTCTTTAGAGACTCGTTTTGGTTAATGGGGTCCGTACATGGCCCGTGCCCAAGCTGTCTGAGGAGATACCTCTCCTCGGACAAGTCCAAGGCCCAACGACAGGTTTGGGCCCTGGCCCCCAGAATAATAATAGGTAAAGCAGAGAAAAAATCTAATTAAATTTCAAATTGGAATTAAATTAGTGTCTAATTTTACGTCACGTGTCTCATCTAATCTAAATTTTAGAATTTTGTGCTAAGTGAGTTAATCTATATATCTAATAATAGGTAAAACAGAGAGAAAATCTAATTAAATGTCAAATTAGAATTCAATTAGTGTCTAATTTTACGCCACGTGTCTCATCTAATCTAAATTTTAGAATTTTGTGCCAAGTGAGTTAATTTTTATAAAAATTAAATTTCAATTAGAGTTTAATTTTACGCCATGTTTCCCATCTAATCTAAATTTTTAAATTTTTGTGCCAAATTAATTAATTTAATGTAGAAAACAAGGAGTTCAATATAATAAACCATAAAAAACATAATCATATAATTCAAATAATTCACATTTATAAGTCATATATATATATATATATTAATAGCTAAAGCAGAGAGAAAATTTAATTAAATTCTAAATTGGAGTCTAATTTTGTGTCACATGTCATTTAATTTTTAAATTTTTGTGTCAAGTGAATTATTAGGTGCAAAAATTAAAAGGTCTAAATTCAATTAGATTTTAGATTGAATTTTAATTGGAGTTCAATTTTGTGTCATATATCTTATCTAATTTGTTAATTTTTGTGACAAGTGAATTATTGGAAGCAAAAACCGAAGAGTTTAGATCCAATTAAATTTCAAATCATATATATATATATATATATTATGTAATTGTGATTGTTTTTAAATATACCCGTGCATATGCACGGGATTACACACTAGTTTAGGTAAAAATTGAATTTCAATTAGAGTTTGATTTTGCGCCACGTTTCCTATCTAATCTAAATTTTTAAACTTCTGTGCCAAATTAGTTAATTTAATGTAGAAAACGAGGAGTTCAATATAATAAACCATAAAAAACATAATCATATAACTAAAATAATTCAAATTTATAAGTTATATATATATATATATATATATATATTTATAGCTAAAGCGGAGAGAAAATTTAATTAAATTCTAAATTGAAATTTAATTTTGTGTCACATGTCATTTAATTTTAAAATTATTATGTCAAGTGAATTACTAGGTGCAAAAATCAAAAAGTCTAAATTCAATTAGATTTTAGATTGAATTTTAATTGAAGTTCAATTTTGCGTCATGTATCTCATTTAATTTGTTAATTTTTGTGGCAAGTGAATTATTGGGGGCAAAAATCAAAGAGTCTAGATCCAATTAAATTTCAAATCATATATATATATATATATATATATTATATGTAATTGTGATTGTTTTTAAATGGACCCGTGCATATGCACGAAATTACATAGTAGTTGAATTCTAATTTGAAATCTAATTGGATTTTCTCTCAGCTTTGCTTATATATATATATAAATATATATATATATATATATATACAAGTCTGTAATAAATGCAGTAAATAAGAGCAAAAGGCTTACTGCCTTCATTCATGTCATAACCAGAAGTTAACACATTCAATGTCAAAGCTTTAATAATATTAGGATTATCCAAAGCAAGACAGATATCAGGGTAAACATTAATGTAAATAGGACCATCATACAAAGAAGTAGTAATCATACCAAAAATGCTATCATTAAATTTTTTAAATCTAGCATCTCTTAAACACATCAAAACAGAAGCATTGATGCCTCTTCTTGTAAGTGGTTTAACAACAATTTGAACAAAACCAATATGCAAATATTTCAATTTTGTAGCAAGAAATTCGTTAACATTCTTTTTAGAAAACAAAAAACATTTTTCATGGTGTCTAGAAATAGAAAATGTTTGTTCAACAGTTCTTACTCTGTACTGTGAAAGTCCAGTATTCTCAGTCCAAGTAGTATCGTAAATAGTTTTAACATTAACCTTTGGAATATTCCATCTTCGAAAATCCGGAATTTCTTTCTCATTTACAACATGATCTTCTTCATTTACCATATCAGGAGGACAGTCAGTCCTAGAGCTAATAGAGGAGTTGGATCTCCACATCTTATCCATACTATCCGGTAGAATTTTGTAAAAAGGAAATCCAAGATTTACTTGATAAAAAATTGATTAGGAACAGCAAGTTCCCTTGGTCATGTGATGCTTTCTATGTTCAAAAGAATGCTGAAATTGAGAGAGGAACCCCTCGCTTTGTGATTAATTACAAGCCTTTAAACAAAGTCTTAGAATGGATTAGGTACCCTATTCCAAATAAGAATGACTTAGTTCATAGATTGAGTGATGTTGTGGTATTCTCCAAGTTTGATATGAAATGTGGTTTTTGGCAAATCCAGATTAGTGAGAATGATAAGTATAAAACTGCTTTTATCACTCCTTTTGGTCATTATGAGTGGAATGTATGCCTTTTGGTCTCAAAAATGCCCCTAGTGAATTCCAAAACATCATGAATGACATTTTCAATTCTTTCAGCCACTTCACTATTGTTTACATTGATGATGTTCTTATTTACTCCAACTCTATTGTTGAACACTAGAAACATTTGTATGCTTTTCTTGATATCATCAAAAGAAATGGACTTGTTGTTTCTGCTAAGAAAATCAAATTGTTCCAATCAAAAATTCGTTTTCTTGGCTATGACATTGCTGAAGGACAAATTCGTCCTATTGATAGAGCCATCCAGTTTGCTGATAAATTCCTTGATGTCATCATTGATAAAACCTAACTCTAAAGATTCCTTGGGTCTCTAAATTATGTTGCTGATTTCTACAAGGATTTAAGGAAACAATGTAAGATTCGTCCTATTGATAGAATCATCCAATTTGCTGACAAATTCCTTGATGTCATCATTGATAAAACCCAACTCCAAAGATTCCTTGTGTCTCTAAATTATGTTGCTGATTTCTACAAGGATTTGAGGAAACAATGTAAACCTCTTTTTGATCGGTTACAAAGTAATCCTCCTTCTTGATCTGATGTCCATACTTCTCTTGTTAAACAAATCAAATCTCATGTCAAGACATTACCCTGTCTTGGTATTCCTACTGTTAATGCTTTCAAAATTGTTGGAACTGATGCCTCTAACATTGGTTATGGAGGTATTCTGAAACAAAGAGTTTCTCCTCATTCATTCGAACAAATTGTTCGATTCTATTTTGGAATCTGGACTGCTGCATAGCTAAACTATAGTACTATTAAAAAAGAAATTTTTTCTATAGTACTATGTATTTCAAAATTCCAAAGTGATTTGTTAAACCAAAAGTTTTTACTTTGTATTGACTGCGAAAGTGCTAAGTATGTTATTGAAAAAGATGTTAAGAATATTGCTTCCAAACATATTTTTTCCAAATGGCAAGCTATTTTAAGTGTTTTTTATTTTGATATTGACTATATTAAAGGTTCTCAAAATGTCATCCCTGATTTCCTTACTCGTGAATTCCTATAGAACATCAATGGCAAGTAGGCGGTCGAAAGACAAAAGCCTTGCCACTAAAAACCAAATTGTTAAACGTGAACCTATTTCTTCCCTGCAAATTGCTAACCATTTTACCTCTCTAGGTACCACATCCAAGCCTAACTACTCCACTATTTTGACCTCATCATATGATCCTTATACCCCTGCTCATCAACCACTTAGGACTGCTTACCCTAGGAAATCCAATGGTTCCTAATATTATAAAAAAACAAATTTACCAGAGTTTGTTTTATGTTGAACCCAATAGAGCCACAATTTTTGACCCATTGAAGCTTGCTAAAAGTTATTTCCCTCCTAGATTTCACTGGGTCCTTGAGCATGAGGGAACGAATTTACAATTTTATTCTGACCTCCTACAGCATGAGAATTCTATTCTTATTAAGACCATTTGTGATAAGGAAGATTCTTCAAAATGGGGCTCTTCCCCTAATGATACTAGATTAATACCAAAATCCCCCATCCCCTATTCATACCATGATTATATCATTGCTTGGTTGAAATTTATGCTTCACCAGAATGATAACATGACTCATTCCTGGTTTGTTAACTTTGACAAACATTTTACTGGCTATTTACCCCTTTGGTTCATCCGCTGGTGGTCCCAATTTGGCCTTGTTCCTGAAATCTTCCCAGATCCTTTAATGGAGGTTTTCTGGCTATTTTCCAGTAGTTACAGAGTTGACCCTCATGGTGCTAAATTTCCTCTTCTGCTTCATTTTGTTAAACGAAATAAGATCCCATGGATTCTAAAGTGGCAATATGAGAAACATGAGGACGATGTTCTTGCCCGAAATTGGTATGTTAAATGGTGGGATAAGTTTCCCCATATCCAACAGATTGTTTCTACTGTTACCAGGGAATGCTCAGTCTATGCTACCCCTCCCATGGCTAGAGATTATATTCCAATCCAGGCCCCTGTTCAGACTGAAATGCCTTCCCCCTCATTGGTAAAAAATGTTAAACCCACTGTTAAACCAAAAAAGAAGAGTTCCCCTCTTGATGATTTACAAAGGAATCCTGATGCTTTGTTTGCTCTGCTCAAATGTGCAGAAGAATTAGTTGCCAATCGAACTTCAAGAGAAGGAGAAGAGTCAAAAACTTACTCTGAAGAATCTATTGCTTATAACCCCTACTTTTCTTATGATCAAAAGCTGTTTGGTCATGATGAAGATTCTCCTGACCAAGGAGATATCTGAAGATTTCTTGTTCGTCTGACCTGCACAACGGTTAATTTGCTACATTGTTTACCCTTGGTTAAAGTTCCAATTATTGCTCTACCTGTCCCCCATGGGAATCTATTGACTACTCTGTTGACTACTTTCGGCACAAAACGCCAAAATACTATCTCCTAGCTTTTGATAAAGCCCTTGCTGTACCTCACGGGTCCTGATATGAATAGTAAAAAAGTCACTGTTCATTTTACTATTCACTGTTAAACTTTTGCTTTTTCTACCTATATAAGGGGGGCTGTCCCTTATTTGCAAATCAAAATTTTCTTTAGGGTCTTCTTTTAGAACTCTCCTATCGGAATTCCCACTGTTTACAAAGCTTGTAACTAGTTTTCAAGCCTTGTACTGCTTATCTTGTTTACCTGTAATCCTGTAACTCCTACTGCTCCTTGTACTGCTTATCCTGTTTACCTGTAATCCTGTAACTCCTACTGTTGTAAGTGTTTACTACTACTGTAAATGTTTTAAGTATTTTCAATATTAATCCAATATTTTCTTATTCACTTATTGTTTTAATGCTATACTGCTTGGCTGGTTCTACGGCCTTACTATTGTTTTAAATTACTTTGATTATTACTTTTACTACCGCCTCCTTGGTTGGTTTTACTTTATTAATTCTAACTTTCTAATATATTAAATCTGTGCTTCTGGTGCTTCCGCCTCCTACGACTTGGTCTCCCTCCCTTTTTGAAATGAAAAGAAAAAATGAATGCTTTGAAAAGGCATATCTAGTTTTTTGATTTACTTGAAAATTATTATGTTTCAAAAGATGTTATTTCACAAAATCATTTGAACGTAATAAAGAAATCAAATTTTGTTAAAGAAGATAAATCTGTTGTTAGGTTTAGCCATCCGCCTCTTGAGACAGTTATCATGTTTTTTTCACAACCGTTGCATTTCGTAACACATACCTTAAACAACCACGACAACCTCTCATGCCCTACACGCCCTCTCTGGCTCAAATGGGCCTTACTGTTTGGTCTTTTGGGGATTCACTTTACGTCTAAGGTGGCGCCAATGACGGTAAGAAGGAGACACAACAACAGAGTATCAAAGGTTTGAGTAGACACAGACAAGGAGCAAAGACACACAACAACACTATCGGCGGCTAAGGAAGGAATGGCTCTAATACCAAAAAGGGAAGGGGACCAAGTCGTAGGAGGCGGAAGCACCAGAAGCATAGATTTAATATATTAGAAAGTAAGAATTAATAAAGTAGAACCAGCCAAGAAGGCGGTGGACAAGTAATAATTAAAGTAATTTAAAACAATAGTAAGGCGGTAGAACCAGCCAAGCAGTATAACATTAAAACAATAAGTGAATAAGAAAGTATTGGATTAATATTGAAAATAATTAAAACATTTACAGCTGTAGTAAACACTTATAGCAGTAGGAGTTACACGATTACAAGTAAACAAGATAAGCAGTACAAGGCTTGAAAACTAGTTCTAGTTACAAGCTTTGTAAACAGTGAGAATTCTAATAGGAGAGTTCTAAAAGAAGACCCTAAAGAAAATTCTGATTTGCAAATAAGGGACAACCCCCCCTATATAGGTAAAAAAAACAAAAGTTCAACAGTAAATAGTAAAATGAACAGTGACTTTTTTACTATTCATATCAGGACCCATGGGGGACAGCAAGGGCTTTATCAAAAGCCAGGAGATAGTATTTTGGCATTTTGTGCCGAAAGTAATCAACAAAATCGTCAATAGATTCCCATGAGGGACAGGCAGAGTTATAGTCGAAACTTTAACCAGGAGTAAATATTGTAGCAGATTGATCGTTGTGCAGGTCAGACAAACAGCAATAATCTTCAGATATCTCCTTTGTCAGGAGAATCTTCATTTTGATGGTGCTGCAGCTAACAAGAGTGAACAGCATAATAGCTCCATTAGTCAGTATCATAAAATTTAGATTAGCAACCATCATAGGGATCCCATGGGGGATCACAATTACATTCATGTTCATGATAAGTAGCATATTGGTTGCAAAATCCACAATATAACAAGGGTTCATAAACAGGATTTTTCCCTGGTATGATGAGACTATTTGGTTAACATAGTCAGCCATTGAAAGATGCTGAATAACAATACCATAGGGTCTAGGTCCAAACACAGAGATCCTGTCTGTGTTTCCTATGAAATGATAATCTTTCCATAGGTTTTGAATGACCTCGAGGATTTGATTATTGAAATAGTTTCCCCAGTTTTCTGCAAGAGTATAGGAATCTATAAAGGACAGGCGGGAATCTCCTTCATACCATTGTCCTTGGTGAGTGTATCCGTTAACAAGTATGAGATGTTTGGAGGGCTGAACATTCATCCAATTATTCTTTTCCCATTTTGGAAGAGTGCTCCAACGTCTAATAGAAACAGAAGGACTGGTGACTTGTGAAACAGCTTTTTGGATAATCTGTAAAAGTTGGCTAATCTGGTCATGGTTTGATAGTTTGATTATCCTGATAAAGCCATATTCAAACATTTGGGACAGCCAATCAGGGTCCTTGTCTTCTTCATCTAATTCCATGTCCTTATAATTGATCAGGAGGCCAGGAAAGGGATGTTTCTTTTCATACACTCTGAGACTGCTCCCAAAGTGTTCTTCCCAGTCTAGTTGAACAAAAATACTATCGTTAACATCTATATCATCAGGATTGGGAATGGTGGCTGTAACAAGTTTCTTGAAGTGTTTGAACCATAGGTCAAAAGACCTAAACATAGCCTTGCTTTCTAAAATACTAATTTATATTTCAGTTGGCAAGTTGGCAACAGGACTTCTCAACAGGGATTGGGTCTTAAGACTCAACCTAGCGTAATCAGTGCTCATTACAGTCATTTTATCCATTGAATGGATTTCCTCTTTGCCAAAGAGTTGACTAGTGTGAGGGTTATGGTTAACAAGATGGCTTGCAAAAGCTTGATTATCTGGAAAGGGTTGGTTAACAGAATGGCTTACAAAAGCCTCATTACCTAAAAAAGGTTTAATAGGATGACTAGTATGAGCTTCAGCAGGGTTATCTGAAGTAAGATCAATAAGAAGGCCCTCATAGACCTCATTTTGAGCAGTAAGGTTAACAAGGTGGGTTTCAAGAGCTTAGAGGGTTTTTTTGAAAAGCTTGCGATGGTTAATAGTAAAAGCAACTTGGAGATTGTCAAGAAGAACTTTAATAGGGGCAGGTAGCTCACTAAAAGCTCAATTGTGGAACTGCAGTGTTTTAGACAAAACTTCCTGTAAAGCAATAATCATATCACTACTGGAATATGCCACCTCTGTTGGGACAATTCTCTGAATGGATGTTGATCTACTAGATTTTATCCCAGAAGATTCACCTTCATGCATTACAAAAGGTTGTTCCGCTGGAAGCCTTTTGTCTTGAGGATAGCCATGTGCAGATGCTTTTCCCTTGTTCTTCCTTACTGTTGAGGAAGTCATAATATTCCACTTATTAATGGTACAGATATTTTTAATCCACTTATTAGTGGTATTTATATTTGTAGTGTTCTTTTTATCAACAAGATTGTTTTCCTGCCAATAAAGATTGAGATGATTAGCACAGATAAAAGCACATGTGAAACGGGTTAATAATTTGTTTTTGCTTTGAGCAGAAAGTATGAGGAGAACCAAAACAATCGTTAATAAGTAAGAATTCGTCAACCTTATCGTAAGAATTCGTCAACAAAGCAACTTCATTGTATCCAACTTCTTGTTTAAGGAAATTGAAATGGTTAGTTTTTGCATGGTCAACATCAATTTCAAAATTTGAAGCAAATTTGAACTTTACTTTCTGTCCAAAAGGATCAGTAGTGATTCCATCATGTTCAACAATAAAGGGATATAAAGCATTAATAAATGGGAGTCCAAGAATTACTTTATCATGCATGTTTTTAACAAGAACAGAGGGAATCTTGAAACAAACTTTATTATGGCAAACATGAGCATTGTTCAGTTCATATTTAATTTTCATTTGAGTACCATTAGCAGAAACAAGTCTTTCAGTGGACTTTTCAAAATATTTGGAAGGGATCAATCCTTTTTGAATACAATTCATATCAGCACCAGAATCAATCATAGCAACAACATCAAAATGGTAATCATGGGAAACAACAATTTTAACTTTTGTAAACCATTTTGGAGGAAGTATTTTTTGAACAAGATTAATATAGAATCAATAACACCAGTAATACCTTTATCAGAAAGATGAGTTGACTGGATTCATCTTCATCACCATGCTCATCTTGTTCATTATCAGATTGGTGTTTATCAAGTTTTTCATTAATTTTTAATAACAATAATTCTTGTTTCAGGTTAACATTATCACTTTTAATGGTTTTAAACTCATTTTTTAGTTCAATAATTTCTTGTTTAACAACAACAATTTCATGTTGAAGATCGTTAACAGTTAATTCTATGGATTTCTTCTTATTGAATCTTTCCAAAGTTTCTTCAAAACTTATTGTTGTTTTAAGTTTTTTTAGCATTTTCATCTTTTGTTAAATTTTTCTTAAATTTATCAAGATATTCTTTTGGCAGTTTAGGGTTCTGAATCTAACTTATCAATTTAATCAACAAGTTTTCATTTTCTTAATTTTTTGTGAGGGTGTTAACAGTTTTAATAACATTGCAACAGGAATCTCAGCGACCAAGTTTAACATTAGGTGAACCAGAAGATTCATTAGTAGAGTGGTAACAAGAATCAGATGAGGAAGATAAATCGTCTTCCAAAGAATTAGAAGAATTGTTTGATTCAAGGATTTGGAATAAATCTTCTTGATCTTCATCATTAATGTTTAATAGATTAAGCTTATTCTTCAATTTACTAGGTTTTTGTTTACAGTCTTTACTGTAATGACCAGGTTTTCCACAATTAAAGCATTTACCTTTAGCAGGGTTCTGTTTAACATATCTTTTAGAAACATTTTTCTCTTTAACATAAAAATCATTTGGTTTAACATAGTTGGTTCTGTATCTTTTATGTTTAACATAGTTGTGAATTTTATCATGTTTTTTCCCTTTTTGCCTGGAGGAGGCAATAAGGGGTAAACCATATTGTTCACAAAAATTACTCATTTCATATTTAGCTTTTTTCTTATTTTTCAATTGATATTTTAACAATTTTTCATCATTACACTTGTTAACATATATATATATATATATATATAGTAGCATGTAACACATGCATATGCATAGATACATTTAAAAATGAGCACACTTTTTAATCATAAAAAGATACATAATTGACTGAATTATTAGAAAAAATTAACATAATAAG
Organism: Lithocarpus polystachyus; assembly: GCA_033629205.1. Taxonomy (NCBI): domain Eukaryota; kingdom Viridiplantae; phylum Streptophyta; class Magnoliopsida; order Fagales; family Fagaceae; genus Lithocarpus; species Lithocarpus polystachyus. The sequence continues at coordinate 5,153,535 of CM066163.1, read as the reverse complement.
ATGCATATTAAAATTTCTACCAAAGTTTAATATTACTTAATATTATTTTTATTCTAATTTTGAATAAGATAGAAAGTAAGGTGACTTTGGTTGAATAGATATATGATTGGTTTTTTATTTTTTATTTTTATATTCATTAGTATTGAATTCTTAGTATTTTGTACTCATTAACTCATTTGACACAAATATTAAAAAAATTTAGTGGACACATGGCACAAAATTAGCCTATAATTAAAATCTAATTTGAGATCTAATTAAATTTTCTCTCAACTTTGGCTTTAATTATATATATAGATATGAATTAGAGATTTGAATCTCAAACCTTGACCTACAATGCTTTTAGCAAAATGCAAATTTTTAGTCCGTTTGACACAATTATAATACATGCCACGTTTTGGATTCGTGCACATATCACATTGGATTTAAAGTATTGACGTATTGGACTGTGTCCCTTGGCAAAAAGAGTCCTACTTAGAGCATTCACATCAAATGTGCTAAAAAATTTAGTTTGTAGCAACTCAAAAAACTATTTTATTTCTATATATTAAGAGGATCAAAAAGTTAATCATGACTTCAAAAAATGTCAGAAATATGCATAATCTAATTAGATAATCTTTATTCTTAAAAAATAAAAAATAGGGTTAAAATTGTAGGATAAAATTTAGGTACAGTACTTTAGATGCTGTTCCTTAGGTTCCCCTCTTAAGATTTAGCCATGTGGCTACTTAATTAAAAAAATATACTTCATTCTCATGAGAAAAAGTCCACATGGCAGAATCTTAAGAGAGGAACTTAAGGAATAGCACCTAAATACTGTACCTAAGTCTTACCTAAAATTGTAATTCAACAAAATTCAAAAACAAGGAAAAACTTTTTTCCTAAAAATAAGCACACTCTCTATCTAAACATATCTCACATACGTTTGATAATTTTTTTTTCCTAAAAACTAGCACACACTAAACCCAGCAATTTAATCCATTTCAAATTTCAAATTTTAGTTTTATAAAAATCCATTCTTGTGTATCCTCACTAACAATAGATAAATTTAAATTGAAAAATTATATTAAACTCAAAATAAAAAAAAGAGTCTCATTGCACGTGCAGAGTACGTGTGATGAGGCTAATCTATTTTAACACCTTGGTTTGTAATACACTTAACATCTAATATTCTATTCTTTTACCACTTCATTTAAATCTTGATTCTTTATTTGGATAAATTGCAAATTGCACCCCTAAAGTTTGAGAGTGATTGGATTTTACACCTTGAAGTTTAATTGGATTTTACCCCCCTAAAGTTTGGGGTCTTTGGATTCAAATACCCCAAAAATTTAGAGAGTAAAATCAAAACACTCCTAAAATATAGGGGGTAAAACCTAAATTCTGAAACGTTGGGGTGTAAAATCTATACACCACCAAACTTTAGGGGATAAAATCCAAATTCTAAAACTTTTGAGTGTAAAATCCAATCACCTCCAAACTTTAGAAGTGTAATTTGCAATTTACTCTTTTTTATTTTACCACTCAAGTCGCTCTCTCTAACTTTCAATTAAATAACTTTTTTTTTTTTTTTATGTTTACCAATTTTTTTTTGAGAAGAAAGACAATACATTTCATTTAAGGAAGGCTGTCAAGATCAACTTGTAAAACAGAGGTGACGTTTGGTAATACATCTTTCATTTATATATGGAATTGAAAGTTACAAATTGCTCTCTTTGTAGGCGAGTGAGCTACAGTGTTATAGTGCGTACGTACATGGAAACAATTAAACAACATTTTTTATGTTTACCATTTAGTAACAGTAAAGTTTCAGAAATAGCAATTTACTATATATAAGTTTGAAACCTAAGGTTTAGTTTGTTTTTGGTACTAAAATGAATCCTCTTAATGCAGCACTTAGCATAAGGTTACCATTCCCAAATCCCAAGCTTTTTTACCTTCTACAAATAGATTTTTTTTCTTCTTCCAAAACTTCTTCTTGTTCTCAAACGCCTTGGGATCCTTTAATTTCATTACAAACCGTGAAAAAGTCACAGACTCTCAGCTACTTTTCAAACAGAAAATTCAACCACTGCAAAACAATTAATCCAACGGTCCCAATTTGTCCAATAGGTCGGTGTTGTGAGATAAGATCTGGACCTCACTCTCCAACATTTTAAGTGGTATTTTCGTCATTTACTAATGCCTCAAATTTCCCTTGCCGTTGAGGCTGTTTGAACTTCTTGACAGCTCAAATCTCTACTGCTAAACTTTTCATTGGACAACATTGCCCAATACTAGTTAACCATGATTCATCAAAATCTAGAGTAATAAAAACTATAAACAAGGGTATAATAGTCTTTTAGTGAAGATTAATTTTCCACGCTCTGTTAAGAGCGTGAAGGAACCGTTCGTGATGGGCGGTGACTTCATTTATATTTTATTCCTTTACTTTTACCAAAAAGTGTAATATCTTACAAAAATTTAGAGGGGACCTTTCATTACTTTATGAAATTTTGGAAATTGGTTTTGTTTGTATTCTTTAAAAAATTATTATAGGCCATCAAAAAAAAAAAAAAACTATTATAGAATTTATGGCAACTCCTATAGGTTTATGAGGGACAAATAATTGGACATCTATAATTGAAAATTAAGGAAAAAATTGTGATGTCATTTTTAACATGTTTTTTTTTATAATCAAATAATTTGATCATAAATTTTACTAAATGATTGTATAAATTATCTACACCAAATTATTAAACTTATTATTGGGTCACTTTTATTTCTTCCACAATTCGCTACGCTGTAATTCAATTTAATAAAAATAATAGGATAAATAACAAATTATATCCTTAAAGTTACTGTTTAAATTTTTATTTTTATACTCTAAAATTTTAATATTTTAAAAGTTTTCCTTAAAATTTAGGGGTTGTTTGAATTTTACATTATAACATTTCATAATTTAGATTTTACTTTCTAAAATTTAGACTTTAGAGGTGTTTAGATTTTACATCTTAAATTTCTGAAAATTTTAGGATATAAAATTCAAACACTTATTAACATTTTAGGGAATATAATATAAATACTCATAAATTTTAGTGGATAAAATCTAAATTTTGAAACAAAAAAAATGTAAAATCCAAACACTTCAAATTTCAAAGAGTAGAATTAAAATTTTGAAATTTCAAGATGTAAAATTCTAACACCTCAAATTTCAAATAATAGAATTAAAATTTTAAAATTTTAGGATGTAAAATCCTAACACTCCTAAAGTTTAGGAGTGTAATTTGCAATTCATAATTATAAGCTTTTTTTTTTTTTTTGGAGTGTATTTTAAGTTCTATAATTATAACCTCATCTTTTTTTTATGAATGCCAAATTCATAACTTACAGTCAAACTTACCAAAAAAATTGATCATTTGGTTTGGTAAACGAACACATTTTTTTTTCTTTTTTAGAAATTTTACTTGTTTATAGTTGATTATCATGCCAACTTTTTTTTTCTTTTAATTTTTTTTAATTTATAAAGCTAAACTATAATAAAATAATTACAAAAAAAAAAAAAATCAACTGAATTGAGCTGAGCTGAGCTGTAGTCGACGCTCCGGTATTCATTTTATAGTCAAAAACAAACTTTGTGTCGTAAGATTCCTTTTCAAAAAACGAACACTTTCATTAAAAACCACAAGACTGTTTTTCCTTCGCGAAAACAAAAAAGCGACAACAACATAATTATAACTATAATAATTAATTGATTCTTTTCGTTTCTCAAACCAAAAACAAAAACACAAAAAAACAAAGTGTTTTCATTTTGAATGAGAGAAAGATTGAGCGTACAGAATGGATCTAGTACTCTGCGTGTGAAGAGGTAGGCTCCACGTAATTTCTCTTTCTAATTTTAGCACTCAATTTTTCCACCTTAACTATATTCTCATAATTATTATTATTTTCTACTAATTATTTTTGTTAATTTCAGCCATATTTAATATCCAATTCCATTTGACTTTTCATTATTTCGCTTCTACTCTATCCCGGTACGTTTCTCTTTCTTCTATCTCTGTTTTTTTTCTTTCTTTTTTCTTTTTTTCATTTCCATTTTTTTATATGTAATTATTGTTTCAAAATTCGCTCTGTAAATATTAGATTTTGCACTCTGGTTGTTCAAGAGTTGTGGAAAGGAATTTCTGGGAATTTGAAATCCTGGAAGTTTTGTAATTCATGTAGTAGGAGAATTGGTTGTGAAGCTTTGATTGGTAGTCATAATTGTTGTTTGCTTTCTTGGTTTTTGATTTCCTAAAGTTCGTGAAAACTTTGAAGCTTAATGACAGAACAGCTTCGATGGATTGAGCTTTTGTAGCTACTATAAGAAATTTTGAGATTTTTTGGTCTTCTATGAATGTTTACGGAGAATCTTAGAGTTGAAATGTTACTTTTTACATGTATATAATTGGAAGAGAAAAATATTAAACCAGTTTGTTACAAATAAGAATTTTATTTTATTTTTACTTGTTAATATTGTTTATGCTTGAGGTTAATCAGTGTAAAAAGTTCTTATCTTGTGCTTGTGCTTGCCCTTTAAACTCTTATTTGGGGTGGAAATTAAAGGGTTAAGTTTGAAGCTCAGGGTGAACATGGTTTCTTTGTGAGGTATAGTTAATTGGTGGAATTTGATGGTTTTCAAAAGCGAGGTGTTGTCTATAAAATGTACACAGACCATGTTAGAAATAGTTTGTGTTGGGTTAATTTTATGCTGGCGTGATTGGTAGTCCTTGCAATTTAGATAGCATGCAGAATTTAGAAAGTTGGTGCAGTTTCAAAATTTTATAAAGGACCTTTCAGCTTCATATTACTATATGATGGTTATAGTAGCTAACTTATTCTTGCAAAAAATGAAAATTTAACGGCTTTTGATGGACAACCGATATCCTTTTTTGGCCTTTTTAGGTGCTAGTTGAAATGCAGTAGGATGTGATATGAGTACCCGTATATATGAGTCCTGTAGTTGGATAATGCATTTCAAAAGTTTTGTGTGATTAAAACATTCCTTTCCTCTGGTTGGACTGGCATGCCAGTTTCTCGAGTTAACCATCCTGTTCAGTGTTGTGTTTGTTAGTGACTTGGTATTCCCTTCCCTTTTTAAAAAAATATTCATTCAATTGGTAAAAAGGACCCGTAAGCGACTGAATTTGATGATCATGATGAACACATCCTCATGGTAGCTGAATGAATGCTTTGTTAGATGGACCCTTTGTGATGAAATTAAAGAAGTTTTAGATGAAGGGTACTCTAAGTTGATGAATCGGTTACTTGGACATCCTCTTCTGCTTGGAAGTTTTGGAATAATTTTAAAGGGACTATGAGAGAAAATCTAATTTTTCTTTGTCAATAACAAATTCAGGACACTGCTAGGTGGTGGTGGCATGCAGAGTAATTAAACCTAGGCCATGTATTAAATAACAGTGTAGTAAAGATCTGTTGTCTGTCTTGGTTTGTTGAATCTTAAAGGAGTATGACACTAGAAGGTTTTTCACCTAAGATAGTCATAATGGTTAATTACAATAATTTCTTGATTGCATACTTTCAAATGCTGTGAATTTGTTTTATCTTTTATATGGTGAGACTGAAGATGTCATCAATCCTATTTAGTATTTATGGTTTCAAATCCTATTTAATATGTTTTGATGTAGAAATGGCCAGCAATAATCTCAAAATCATTTTTATCAATTGCACCATGACCCTCTTTCCGCATTTGTTTGCTAATTATCTTGCTCAACTCTTCTTAGAATCTTATACTGTGGTTACAAGTTGGAATCCTTTCTGGAATCATTTCTAGCAGGGCCACAAGTAAATGTTTCCTGACCCTTAGCCCTGCTTCTGTTTCTTTTTGACCTCTCTTCACCACACACTTTTAATTTTCCATGTTCTTCCTGCAAGGCTTAACTTCCTTGCTCAAAACATGTCAACTTTCTGTGCCTTTGGCTGAAACGTATATCCCATTCCCAGTTTACCCACCTTGATCACCCTAACAATGGAATTAAATGGAAAAAATGAAATACAATGGTAAATGATGATGAATGGTATGTGCAGAAAACAAGGTGAATTTATGATTGATCCAATCTATCTTATATTTGAATTCGTCAACTTGCTTCTTAAGGAGTTCCAGCTTGTAACTATTCTAGCCGAGCAATGGTTATAAATTTTCAATATTGTCAAGAATTGCACAAACCAGGCAATAAATTTCTTGTAATTTTTTTTTTGCTCGTTTTTGCTAATTTAGCTTCTGTTTAATTGAATTTTAGATACCCTTTTGGCACTTCTTAAAACTTTATTAGTATGGAAGACACAAAAATTACTGAAGAGAAGCCTCCTCAGGATGTGAAAATTGCTCATGAGATGCCTCCTCCTGAATCTTCCTTGCCCTCCCAGGATGATGGTCATTCTTATGTTGAAGCCATGACTAACCCAGTTACTACTAATGGAAAAGTGGAACCCAATGGTCAGTCTTCAGAAACTGTACAGGATGCATCTGATGGTCCATCTCTGGGACAAGATCAGCTTCTCCCAACATACACTTCAGCTTCAACCTCAACAAATGAGGTTGATAAAACAGAGACAGACCAACCAGATATAACAATGGAAAATTCTAAAACTGGAGAGATAATAGATTCTAATGATGAACAGAAAGCTCAAGATGGTTCCTCTATTGACAGTGCTCATGTTCATGTGGATGAAGTTACACTACCCGCTTCCTCTCCTGAGATAAAGGCATCAAAAAATGAGGACCATGTAGTGTTGTCCGATGAGCATTCATCCCCAGCGGTAAATGAATCTCAAAATGAGGACCATATAGTGCTGTCTGAAGAGAATTCATACCCTGAGGTAAGGGGAAAAATTTTGTGGATCATGTAGTGCTATCTGATGAGCTTTCTCTGCATCATGCATAGTTTTCCAATATTGCCATTAAAAAACCAGCAACAATTGATCCTTCTAAACATGTTGAGCAGGTTGATATAAACAGAGGACTTATTGATACTACAGCACCTTTTGAATCTGTCAAAGAAGCTGTTTCCAAATTTGGAGGAATTGTTGATTGGAAAGCCCATAGAATCCAAACTGTGGAGGTAGATATATTGTGTTATTAAGATCATTATCAATTAATGTGCTCGACTTTATATGTTACACCACTCAATATTTTTTAATTGAATGCAAAAGTTTAACAAATCTACCGTTGGATTGCATTATCTTCGTATGTTCCCCATGCTTGCAAAACTTTAAGATGATCAAAGGTTAATAATCATGTCATCAATCAATTGTTTAAATTCAAGTTTTTGTAATTTAAAATAATACATAAAAGATGAATTTATAGATCAAATAGTATATAATATCTGATTGGCATAAAAATTGGCATGCATGTTAAAAGCATATAGAACATATAATCCAACGGTGAAATTTTCAAAATATAAATTCAATAACAAGTTATTAGGTAGTGTAATATTACTTAGAGTTACATAGGTATAACCTGCATCCCTTTTGTTTTGTTTTGTTTTAGCTGCAAAGATAATGTCTAAAGTGTTTTGGAGATTATTTTTTGTTATGGTTTTTGGTGGAGACTCTAAAGCGTTTTGGAGATTACTATGCTGTATATGATATGTTTCAAAAAAGTTGGAAAATATGTGATTTACTGGTGTGATTTTTGCTAAAGATGATGGTAGTAGTAATGGGGAAATCAATATACCTGGAGAGACCTGATTAAAAACTTTATGAAGACACTATACATTTATTTATTTTTTATAGGTAAGTAGTGCAATTTTATTAATCAGAAGAACTTTAGTTCACGATGATGAACACAAAGGAACAAATAAATACCTGGAGCGACCTGATTAAAAACTTCATGAAGACACTATACATTTATTTATTTTTTATAGGTAAGTAGTGCAATTTTATTAATCAGAAGAACTTTAGTTCACGATGATGAACACAAAGGAACAAATAAATACTATACATTTATATAGACTTCATTTGAAATTATGCTTTGGCCTGAAGACAAAAGTGATTGTACCAGATTTTTCTAATCCAATTCCCCGTTGTAATTGCCATCATAGAAAATCCCAGTTATTGATTTTCTTGCTAGACAGGTATGATGTTTAAGAATACATTTGATTGACCTTAATTAGTCTATTTAGTCCATTGTTAACCCCAAAGTTTTGGAACTAAAGCTTTGTTGTTGCTGCTGGGTGTATGATATTCAGACATTTTTGAAAAACTGCTAAGAGCCTTGTAGCTCAACTAGCACTTCTTAGCATTTCTAAAGGAAATGTCCAAGGTTCAAACCTCCTCTCCCCTAAATTTTTAATTATAGAAAAAAATACATTTTTGAAAAACTGATAAAAATAGCTAAATTTAAAGAAAGTTAACATTTCACATACTAGGATTCTGACAAATGGGAGGGAACAACTGACTACTCCATACTTTTCAATTTAGTGACTTGTTAGGTGCCTTTAACTTTAGGATCTTCTGATTAAGTTTGTTCTTTAGTCAATATTTTTCTCTTTTTTTTAATAAGTTTGTTCTCGAGTCAATCTTGTGCCAACGGCTGCTATGTGGGAGAGTAGCATTGTTATACAGCTTCTACAATGCAGAGAGACAGCGAGAGGAGCAAAGCACAATTGCTTTGGGATATGGAGTTGTATGATTTTGACCTAACAAGTAAGGTGGTGTATTTGGTTGTGGCGTTACTTGTGTGTGGTAATGTCTTTAGCCATGGTAGCAGCACTTGTGCAATTAGTTTGGCAGATAGACAGCTAAAAGTTATTAGTAGTCATAGGGTTAGTGTTATTGTGATGATGATGATAGTGGTACATGTATGAGACAAAATGTATATTTCTGAAATAATGGCTAATTGATCTAACAAGAGAACAAATTGCACGTTGTTTTTTTCACTTTACTGAATGATTATTTTTGCAGGTTTACTTCTCTATGTTATGTCAGGTGTTTCTGTTTAATTAGAAATAACCAATGGAAAGAAGAGGATAGATTTTCAATTCTAGGGTAAAGGTTTCTATTTCTGATTATTGCTTGCTACAAGTTTTTGCTTTCTTTGGTGACTGTTTGAACCTTTTCTGGGATGCATAACATATTAGTAATTTTATTTGTTCCCTGACTTGCTTCTGAACATTGTGACATGTCCCTACTGAAAATAACTATTATTCTTCTCTGGCTGTGCAGAGACGCAAGCTTGTAGAAGAAGAACTTGAGAGATTACAGGATGAGATTCCCGAGTATAAGAGACAGTCAGAGATAGCTGAAGGGGAAAAAATGCAAGTGCTAAAGGAGCTAGACGGCACTAAGAGACTCATAGAAGAACTAAAGCTCAACCTCGAAAGGGCACAAACAGAAGAGCATCAGGCAAAACAAGATTCAGAGCTTGCAAAGCTCAGGGTGGAAGAGATGGAGCAAGGAATTGCTGATGAGGCTAGTGTTGCGGCCAAGGCACAGCTTGAGGTGGCTAAAGCCAGGCATACATCTGCAGTTTCGGAACTAAAATATGTTAAAGAGGAATTAGAAGCACTGTGTAAGGAATATGCTTCTTTGGTGACTGAGAAAGATGTGGCTGCAAAGAAAGCTGAAGAGGCTGTTGCAGTATCGAAGGAAGTTGAGAGGACAGTGGAAGGACTGACTATTGAGCTGATTGCCACAAAGGAATCATTAGAGTCTGCACATGCTGCCCATCTAGAAGCAGAAGAACAAAGAATAGGAGCCGCAATGGCCAGAGAACAAGATTCTCTTTATTGGGAGAAGGAATTGAAGCAGGCAGAAGAGGAGCTTCAGAGACTTAACCAGCAAATTCTATCAGCAAAGGATCTCAAATCAAAACTTGACACTGCCTCGGCCTTGCTACTTGATTTGAAAGCTGAATTGGCAGCTTATATGGAATCAAAATTGAAGGAGGAAACTGGTGAAGGACTCTCAAATGGTGAGCTAGAGGTTCCAGCAAAGAAAACTCATAGTGATATACAAGCAGCAGTTGCTTCTGCAAAGAAAGAACTTGAAGAGGTGAAGCTTAACATAGAGAAAGCAGTTGCTGAAGTAAATTACTTGAAGGTGGCAGCCACGTCCTTAAAGTCGGAGCTTGAAACAGAGAAATCGGCTCTTGCCACCTTAAGGCAAAGAGAAGGAATGGCATCAGTAGCAGTTGCATCTCTCGAAGCTGAGATAGACAGGATAAGGTCAGAAATAGCTCTAGTTCAGATGAAAGAGAGAGAAGCTAGAGAAAAGATGGTGGAGCTGCCCAAGCGATTACAGCAAGCAGCACAAGAGGCTGATCAGGCAAAGACACTTGCTCAAGTGGCTCGTGAAGAGCTGCGCAAGGCAAAGGAAGAAGCTGAGCAAGCAAAGGCTGGAGCAAGTACCATGGAGAGTAGATTACTCGCAGCTCAAAAGGAGATAGAAGCTGCCAGGGCTTCGGAGAAGTTGGCGCTAGCAGCAATAAAAGCATTGCAAGAGAGTGAATCAACTAGAAGTGTCGATGATGTGGATTCACCTACCGGAGTAACACTTTCTCTAGAGGAGTACTATGAGCTCAGCAAACTCGCCCATGAGGCAGAGGAGCAGGCCAACATTAGGGTGGCAACTGCAATTTCCCAAATTGAGGTAGCCAAGGAGTCTGAGTTTAGAAGCTTAGCAAAGTTGGAAGAAGTGAATAAGGAGATGGCTGATAGAAAGGAAGAGCTAAAATTTGCATTGGAGAAGGCTGAGAAGGCCAAGGAAGGGAAGTTGGGTGTAGAACAGGAGTTAAGAAAATGGAGGGCTGAACATGAACAACGACGGAAGGCAAATGCATCGGGTCCACTAGTAGTAAATCCCACTAAAAGCCCGAGGATAAGTTTTGAGGGGAGAAATGAAACAATGAACTATGACCGGGCACCTGATGCTGCCATTCCTACTCATTATGTGTCTAACCCACCGATGCAAGGGATTGACATTGATACTGAGTCATCCACAGATTCAAGGCTTGGAAAGAAAAAGAAGAAAGCCTTCTTCCCACGGGTTCTAATGTTTTTGGCTAGAAAAAGGTCAAATTCAACAAAGTCAACGTAAATTGTCACTGAAACCGGTATATATTGTCTTTACTCTTTGCTGTTATAGCTTACCTCTCTACTCTCTATTTTGGGTGGTTCAACATTACTCGAATGTACATGTTGGTATTATTATGTGTATAAGTCGATTGGATTATATTTTTGCTCAACGAAAGGATTGTGTGGATGGTGGATTTGGAGGATGTAATAAGTTTGTTGTTGGTGCTTGGTTGGGGGAAGACACATAATAAGGTGGTTCTGTAATTTATAGGCTTGTAACATCCATTATCTACTCTTGTAAAAGTTTGTGAGAATTGAGATTGAGCTAATCAAAGAATTTGAGTTTATGAGCTACATTTCCTCTCTTGAGAATTGAAAATTTTATTTAGGCAAAAATTCAAAACTAACTCGCTAACTTTTAGCTTTGGTCATTTCAATCCTTTAACTTTCAGTTTTGTCATTTCAGTCATTTAACTTTTAATTTTTGTTAATGTTGTATTCCGTTAATCCTAAGTTACTAGCTGCCGTTAAGTGACTGTTTTTTTAATTTTTTTTATTCTGAATTAAAAGGAAAAAAAGCTGTAAAAAAAAAAAAAAACATTTAAGGGAACGACGTCTTTTCCCTTTCCTTGAAATCAAAATTCAAAACCAAAAGTCTATTTTTCATCTTCCGAACTTCCCAATTCCCATTTATTTCAGTTCCAGTTTAAAGCAAGAAAGAAGTACAGGTGCGACAAGTAAAGCTTCTTGGATGGTGGTAGCAGGTATTGGTGCAGTTGAGGCCTTGAAAGACCAAGGTGTTTGTAGGTGGAACTATCCTCTAATATCACTTCACCAGCATGTGAAAAACAATGTGAAAAACAATATCAGATCATACTATCAAGCCAAGAAACTCTGAGCTAAGTCTTCCACATAGAGCTAACAACCACACATCAAACCAGACAATACAAACAATCACAAAAGCAAAATTAACCACAAAAATCATTGAATCAAACACAATCACCATAATTCAAAATAAGAAAAACTAAATAATTATCCATCCATATCATCTAATTACCTTGAAATATCTCAAAATTCACCAAAATATCCGAATTTTTTTTTTCAAAATTAAAATAGAAGAACCTCTATCTCTCTATCTCTTTGTCTCTCTATCTCTCTCACTCAGTCCAAAGGGACTTCCACGTCACCATCAGAGATCTCCTGCTGCAAATCCTTAGGATTTTTCCCATTGACCATGCAACCCACAGAGACACACGTGCCGAGAATCACCTTGACAGTCCCATTGAGGTCTTTGGCCATGGATCTAGGGTGCGTAACCTTGGCGGTCTCAATGACGTCGTCGAGGGAGATATTCCCGTTGTGCTTGATATTCTTCATCTTCTTCTGGTCACGCTCTGGCTCCTTCAGTGCCTTGATGACCAGAGCCGCCGTCGGCACCACCGACACCTTGGCCTGACTATTCTGCATAGTCAGCTTCACTACGGACCGATCTTTGGGGCGAATGAACTCGCAATACCAACCTCACCTCCGGTGACTCGGCCTCGAGGGCATTTGGGGACTAGCATAGTAAGGGGATAGAATATAGTAAGTTAACACGCGTTTGAAAGGATGTAGCAAACTAACATCTTGAGTTTTAGAAACTCGAGATCCATATATAACTCGAGACTTAAAGACTCACTTCCTACTTGCTGAGTTGGACACTAATATGCCACATAGACCTCGAGTCTTAAAGACTTGATTTCCATAAAAGAATAAGAACAATTTGAAGAACACGCTGAAGATCTGAGATTCTGAAGAAATTGAAGACGAAGAGAAGAACCCAGAGGAAGAAGAAGAATAGTTCGCAAAGGACGATATGAACACGATGAAGATCTGGAGAAGCAAAACAGAGATATGGAGAAGCAAAGGAAGAGTGGAATATACGGTGACCCAGTTTTCTCATTGACCCAGTTCACGTTCCCTTGTCCCTGATGTTGTAAAAAGCCTGGCCAAAAATACAGTGAGCTAATTCTGGCTTTAGCTATCTACTCTTCCTCTTAAACTTGAATCCCTCAATTGCTTTCTCTTATTATATCAGCCTATATTTGTTGTGTTCGCCACCTGTTTGATGAAATGTGTAACAAAGTTGAATTTATCATTGCCTTGACAATCACAAACATAACCAGTGGCTTTGTTCATACATAGACTTTTTGGATGGTTTAAAAGGCTATTAGAATAGAAAAATATTATTTTTCAAGGGAAAATTTGCCTCGGCATTTTGGGGGGGGGGGGTGTCTGAGTATGTTTGTTGTTTGAAGCAGACTAACGAATAGTTTGATCTGAAAGAAAATGGTGGAACTCGAGTTCCGCACGAATAGGAAAATGGTGGAACTCGATTCTTAAAAACTCGAGTTCCACGTGGATTTTCTTCCATATCAGCTCCCACCACTTACAAATTGAGTCTTAAAAACTCGAGTTGTATCTTGGAACTCTAGTTTTAAACACTCGAGATGCTAGTTTACAACATTGTTTTGAAATGTAACAACTAACTAAATTTTTTGATATTTAATGTTATTGGGAAAAAAAATTCACTCGGTCTCTCTCTCAAACTCAATCTCTCTCTCTCAAACCGACCTAGTTTTCCTCAAAATTAGAATTTCATTGTGTTTTCTGGTTTTGATTTCAAGGTAAGGGGAACGACGTCGTTCCCCTTCAATGTTTTCTTTTCTTTTCTTTTCTTTTCTTTTTTTCACTTACAGCTTTTTTTTTTAGTTTCTTTTAATTCCGAAATTAAAAAAAAAAAAAAAAAAAGAGCCAAAACAACACCATTTTGGCTCACTTAACTGCAACAAGTAATTGAGGTTTAACAAAATACTACATTGACAAAAACTGAAAGTTAGACGATTGAAATGACAAAAACTGAAAGTTAGAGGGTCAGTTTTGGATTTTTGCCTTTGATTTATATGTGGGTTGAAAAGATATCTCGGATATATTAAATTTGAAGTTTTCCTGTTGTTAGATGTCTGGTGAAATTCGGACTAGAAACTATTGGCATTTTTCAATTTTCAAATGTTAGTCATCAGAGGTTTAATAGCTCCATGATCTTTTTTTTTTTCTTCTTCTTCAACCTGCAAAATGGAGCATAAAGAACTAGCAGTATTATAAGAACCCTCTTTTTTTTTTCTTTTTTTTTCTTTTTTTCATATTATTGTTCTGCTGTCCTCAGAGGGAGACTGAAAGACTCGTGATTTGGTAATATACACTGCCTCAAAGGAAAAATGGGAAGGAGCTGCGATTTAGTCCTCAATTTGTTGGATTTGTTTTCCTTTTCTTTTTTCTAAAGGAGAGTAGCAAGAGTAATGAATTTGGAGGAATTTGGTGAGGAATATATTCTAGTTTAATGAATATTATTATTATTATTATTTAAGGAGAGTGGCAAGAGTAATGAATTTGGAGGAATTTGGTGAGGAATACCGAATATATTCTAGTTTATTTAATATTTGTTTCATTTATTTTTAGAGTGTAGAGATTAATATAGAAATTATAATTTGTCTATTTTCTTATATGTTATCTTTTTTTTTTCTCATGTCCATCCAACGTCAACACACTTTTTTCCGAGCTATTTATAGATAATCATTTATTACAACCCAATTATTGTCTCCACTTTTTTCCCTTAAGTTTTTCAATAATAAAGAATCCTTAATGTGTGTAGGGTGTCTGAATCATGCGTGTAATATAAATTAAGTAATAATTTTCGTAATTCTATAGCAAGACCGGCTTTAGCTCAGTTGGTAGAGCGGAGGACTGTAGTGGTCTAGCTGTCATCCTTAGGTCGCTGGTTCGAATCCGGCAAGCCGGATTTTTTTTTTTTTTTTTTTTTTTTTAGTTTTAATTTTCTTACCTTTTCTCCTAAAAGGTGACTTAATTTGCCTCTCTCTCTCTCTCTTTTTTTTTTTTTTTTTGTTTTCTTTGCCTTAATATATATATATTTTTTCTTTTGGCTAAGCACCTCAATTTTTTCTTTAGTGAATAGGAAAGTGCAAATTGCTCATATGAATCATTTATCTACAATAAGAGCTACAAGAAAGAGAACATCAATATTTACAAGGCCTCGTAAATTTTGATACCAATTCCATATCTATAACCAAGCATAACCCTTTTTTTTTCTTTCTTTTTTAAGTTTTCTTAAGTTCTTTTTAATAGTTAGGACAAGATTTAATCCTATATGATAATTGTTTTTTTTTTTTTTTTTTTTACCATTAGACAAGACGATTTCAATCTTGATTTCTTATTCCATGACAAAGAATTACCCAACTCTTGAGCAAGTAGGCAAGATCCTTTACTTTCCTAAAACTGAACAAATGAAAAGTTATTGTTGTAACTTGTAACGAAATTTACATTTTTATTGTAGGGACTAGGGAGACGAAGTTTAATTCACATTTAAGAGCCAGAGTTAGCAAGGGTCTGAACAATGGTTTTGTGCCATGGATTTGAGAGGTGCTCCACAAGGTTATCAATTGGTCCTACATGAGTCACAGAAGCTTGCACAAAGATGCCGAGCATGGCTACCATTGCAAGTCGTCCTGCAATAAAGACGGTAACCAATGAAACTTAGAAGTGATTGAAACCCCCAATTAAAAAAAGGGAAAAAGAAAAAAATAAATAAAAGGACAATATATAAGAAAGAATGAGCAAAACAAACCATTCTTGATCTCTTTTAGTTTCCAGTCACGAGACTTTGTTATATCTTTAGCCAGGCCAAGAGGATTTAGCAAAGGGCCACCAGGGTATCTGTTTGTTAAAGTATCAAAACATTTAACTTTGGAAGTGATTGACATAAACATGCGACCTTCTTATGAGAAAATTACCCTGGTTCTAAACCTTCAAATGCGGCTTCTATCCCAAAGAAAGGTCCCTCAGCTTGAGATCCGGGACTAACAAAATCCATGTATCTCTTAGTTTCGGCAAACCTGTGCAAATAAAGCAGATGAAAAAAATTAAAACAACCATGTGGCTTTAAGAAGATTATATGTCTATAATGAATGTAATATTTGCAACAATGACATGGGTAACAATCATAAATGTAATATAGGAACAATCCAAAACACCAAAAAAACGTAAACTTAAAAAAATTAATAAAACTTAACAATGATTAATTGAACAAATATTATGATAAAATTTTGTTTTTGATAATCTATTAAAGTTATTTTCATTCTAGAAATTATAATTTCGACCACCCTATTATCAAATAAACAATTATTAGCAAAATCTAAGAATTAAATTTCTATAGATGCATTGTTATAAAATAATAATTATTAAAATAAAATTACAAAAGTTAAAATTTGTTACCTATCCGATTATTTTCGTTTGGCTAACCTTTACTTTTCTTTAAATGAATGGCATTATAGAGTATTTCTAATACAACTATTAAGAGTACTTTATCCACCACAAAGGATTAGAAAATAAACAAAAATTAGTAAAG
The DNA here is from genome assembly GCA_033629205.1 of Lithocarpus polystachyus. Lineage (NCBI taxonomy): Eukaryota > Viridiplantae > Streptophyta > Magnoliopsida > Fagales > Fagaceae > Lithocarpus > Lithocarpus polystachyus. Next base: position 5,137,023 of record CM066163.1, on the reverse strand, counting down.
TTTCATAATTTAACATCTAAATTAAGCACTATAAAAAATCATGATATGTAACAAAATAAATACCAAATTATCCAAATCATGCTATGTAATAGAATAATATTATATTTTCATATTCTATATTTAATTCTTTAAAACGCAATAAGATAACATTTAACAATCAAAGAGTAAAAAAAAAAAAAAAAAAAACAACAACAACAACAATTAAAAAAACAAAACTAAATTGCATTAACCCAAAATAGAGTTTTAAAGAATATAAAAAATTATCAACCTAAAGTAGAGATGCAAGAAAAATAAAAAATCCACCAATATATATATATATATATATATAGAGAGAGAGAGAGAGAGAGAGAGAGAGAGAGAGAGAGAGAGAGAGAGAGAGAATCTTTTTTTTTTTTTTTTTGTGAGAGAAAACTATGCATAGAATAGAAGAGATAGCGACAAATTTATAGTAAGAGGGTATGAATAAGAAGAGACAAAAATAGAGAAAGATGAAAGGAAAGAAGAAAAATGATATTATGTAGAGGGTAGTGGGGAGATGAAAGGGTAAGGGAGGGAAAAATATTGAAGTAGTGGGGAGATGAAATGATAAGGGAGAGAGAAAGGTTGGAGAAGTATAAATATTAAAATAAATAAATGTTAAAAACAATTATAGGAAAATTGGAAAAAAAAAAAAAAAAACCCTAAAGCTTGAAAGGTTTCAACGTTGTTGTTGTTGTTATTTATTTATTTATTTTTAAGCTGAAAAAGCTCACACAAAACCCTAAAGCTGAATTGAAAAGGTTTTGGGTTGAGCCTGATAGTGGAACTAAATAAATAAGAGGTGGGCTGGATTAATTATACAGATTTATTATATGGTAATAATGAAAGTAAATAAATAAGTAGTGAGCTGCATTTATAGGGCTAAAAATTGTAAAAACTATTTTAAAATTGTATGACAAATTATATTTTTTTTTTAAATGATGTGGCAGCTGATGTGGTGCAACGTGAGAGCAGCAATATTAAACGATACACTTTAACTTTTAGTAATATATAAATTAGTAAAGTTTAAGTACAGTTTCTTAGGTGTTGTATCTTAGATTTTATAGATAAATTAAATCATGTAATTACATTGACCAATACAACATAAAAAGTGTTATTTTCCCCAATGACAATTAAATTCAACAATGTGACTCATTGGTCAATGCAGTCACATGATTTAATTTAATTGAGTAACCTAATGTAAAAGCAACACTTAAGAAACTCTACCTAAGTTTTTGTCCAATGCTATAATTCTCTCTGATTATCTTTTATCACTAAGCAAGGTTTTTACTTTTTACCAGAGGGATGCAAAAAAAAGTGCAGTAAACCATCAATTTAGTGGTTGATAAAGAGCAGAGAATCTACCCCATCAATATTAGTTGGACAATGAATAGGGTTTCTGTGTTGGCAAACTCGAATTTTGCTGCACCTGCTTCATACCAAACTGGTATATTGCTGATTCCTGTCACGCGGAGTAACTGTAACAAAGCATAAGAATATGATAAAATGACAAAAAGTAAATTTACAGGTAGATGCTTTCTGGATAAGATGTGTGGGGTTCTCATTATATAGATGCTACTGAAATCCAAGAATTCATTTGGAAACCCCATATTCAAATGATAACATGGAACGAGCTAGTACTAGATGCAATTGCAAATTCCGTTTTCAAGACTTTGCCATATTTAAAGTTAGAGAGTAGAATATTTAATTAAGCTACAAATCATGACCCTTTTAAATTTATGTAGCCAAAACACATTGAGATTCACAAATGGTTGATGGCCAGGGAAACTTAAGAACTACTCACATCAGTAAGAAGAATTCCAGCAACTCCAAGCATGGCAAAGCGAGCATGAACCAGCTCTGCCTGCACATACCACTTCAAGCTTTCTGAATCCTCTCCAAGCCCAAGTGGGTCAAAACCAAAATCTCCAGGCAGACTAAATTGGAGAAGAAAATACAATTCAAACAAGCTTCCTGCTCAAAAGCAACATTTTCTTTTCTTAAAGCAGCATAAATGAACATTAACATGTACAATTATATGAAAAGCTCACCTTCCATCCAGGTAGGGTGGAGGGTCAAGCCCAGGTAGCCATGTAGGGCGGAGCTGGGCTCTAACCACGGTCTGGGTTAAGCATCGAGTGGTTCCTGGTCTGGTAGGCCAGAATGTGTTTGTTACACCTGACAAGGGTTTATAAACATTCTTACAAATGAAGGATGAAGAGCAAGGCTGAACAAGGAATCCTCTGCCCACTACAAGCGCCATTTTCTTTTGTTCACTCTATCAATAACTCCTAGTTCTAACTGAAGTCATACACACCACAAGGTACAGAAAAAGCCACATATATCATACATGAATGTAACTAACGTGTAATAAAAACATGATAACATGGGCCCACTTATCCCAAATCGTTGAAGCCGTTGGATTTCAGAGTCCAGATCTTCATATTACTTAAAAGATTTGGCCTTATCCTGATAAAGCTAAAATTCCTCAAAACTACGAAGTGCCTGCACCTAGAATTGCAGTGACAACTAATTAGAAGGGAAGTAATTAGATTATAAGTTAGTTCTCTATGGTATCTGTAGACGACTAAATTTCTCGGTTCGAAAAATCAAACAAGTAAAATAGTTTTACGAATTTGTATTGATGAATATGTGGTACAATTCTCTGTGATTACAAAAGAGTGATCCTCTGATTTGATCTCCTTGAAAGATTTGTTGATTGAAATTGTGGTAATGTGATTTTGATTCGAACACTAAATATACTTCAATTTGGTTGAAGAATGGATTGAAGATCTTTGAAACAGAATTACAATGAATCTCTTGCTATGAGCTTGTTAGAAATCCTTTGTTCTTCACGTTCTTTGTGTTCTTGGTGCGTTCTTCGTCTTCGAAGGTTTGTGGTGGAAGTTCTTCGGTGCTGTAGAGGCTTGAATCCGTAAAGCTTCACTGATTTATGGTTTGTGAGGTTTCTGGAGGCTTTTGAGCTTTGATTCCAGTGAACTTGAAGATCTAGGAATATGATTTGGATGATTCCTCTTCGAATGTTCTTCGTGTTTGAAGGTTTGTGGTGGAAGTTCTTCGGAGCTTTAGAGGCTTGAATCCGTAGAGCTTCGCTGATTTGTGGTTTGTTGAGGTTTCTGGAGGCTTTTGAGCTTGATTCCAGTGAACTTGAAGATCTAGGCAGGTTGTTTAGATGATTCTGCTTTGAATGTTCCTTACATTTGAGTTTGAAGTTCTTGAAGTTCCTGGAGGCTTCAGGGCTTGATTCCAACAGAGCTTCAATACTTCTGAATCTTCTTTGATGCTGCTTATGCTCTACATGGCTTCTCCTCAGATGTCTTCGCCTCCTGATGTCTTGGCCTCCTTCAATGCCTTAGGAAGGCTTCTATTTATAGGAGTTTAGAGATAGGTGAGCGACACGTGGCAGAGTCTGATTGGTGACACATGTCACAGCCTGATTGGTTCGCTTGTGTCATCGCTTACACGTGCTGGACTGCTTGTGTCATCACTTACACGTGCTGGACTGTTTGTGTCATCGCTTACATGTGCTGATGTATGATTGGTTTATTTCAATGACACTTGGCAAATTTCTATTGGTTTTTGAGTAATGATAGCAAAACCTAGCTGCCATACGTGATGCTTTGTAATTAGATGTATTTTGTGAACTTGGTAGTATGATGTGTCAGCTTATGATAGGTCGGGAATTTTTCCTCTCTACAGTATCTTCTACCAAAAGTTGCATATACAAAGAAGAAAAGGAGATAAAGAAAGTTAAATTGAAAATGAGAACACTTCAGCCAACCCATGTCTGCTTCAAGTTCTGCAATAAGGATAGCAATTTTTATCATTAAGAACTAACACACACTAGTTGCTAGGAGAAATTAAATGGCTTACAATTTGAAAGAGAAACTAAATCTCTGTTTAGAACACCGTAGTACAATTAGACATCATTCATTACTGATGTCACCGTGAAACATCACCAAATGAAACAATATCCTAAAAAACAGAAAAGTACTAAAACAAAGCATTTGAAATGGTGAGGCTAAGAAAGCTGATGAGTGAAGAAATGGCCATGACTGAGCATGTCATCGCCTGCTGGATATGCTGAAGGAGCTGACTTTCAAGGGGGTTGCAATGACCAGCGGGGCCTCAGGTGAATCAGTGACTGCAAATTTCTCATGCATGAAGCGACTATCAACAATGGAGTCATCCTTCAGGACTATCTTGTAACAGTAGCAGCTCTTCAGGCCCTCCTGATTGCGGTAGCACTCATGAGAGCCATTCTTCACCTGTTGGAAGTTCCATATCACACTAAACTTGCCCACAGTGGCAACCAAATGGCGCTCCTGCTTCCCATTCTCCGTGACCTAGGCAATATCATATATGAAATTGTAATTATACCCAAGGAACTAAGGAAAAGCACAAGAAAATAAACCAATAGCTGAGTTTTTAAATAGATATGAAGTGTATATGAAATAAATAGATTAATAACTTTAGCTGAGCTTGAATAGCAGTTCTATTATTCATACAGAAAAGTAGGCAGACAACATTAAATAACAAAAATAAGACAGAAATTGCTGAAGTAAAGCGGCGGTCAGTCTACAAACTTTCAGATAACAAATGGTTTATTGAAAAGAAAAGAAAGAAAGATGCAACTGTGGCACACCATCCACATTTTACAAAAAAAATGCTACAATAAGGATTTACTTAACAATTGTTGGAAGGTGAATGGTAAGATTCTGTATGCTAATGAGCTTGCATACACTATAATTACAAAGAAACACCAAAAAAAGTAGGAAAGAGGAATGAAAAATGAAAAGAATTTGAGTGATTGATCAGCTTCTATAGGAGTTAACCCCAACAAGGGGAAGCAAAGAAGTATCACAAAGCACATAAGCTATACAAAAATTTCCAAAAGGGAGGCTTATCAACCAAAAGCAGTAAAAATTTGCAAAAGCTGACCACATTAAAGCAAGCAGCAAGATATCCTGGCCAGGTCAGTCAAATACTTAATTGGCTAACTATTAAGCCAAAGTATCCCTGAGCTGTGAATAGAACAGCAGGTACAAAGGTAATAAGAGTAGTAACAATCTGCTTAATTTTTGGCCAGGAAAAATGCAATAAAGGCAATTTGCACAACTTAAAGGAAAATTCCAACTGGATAACATTGTGTGTGTGTGTGTGCGTGTGCCAACAGGCCAAAAGCCAAGGTACAAAGACGACACAAGCAATGAACTACCTAAACATAGAAAGTAATGGGAAGGTTTATAAATGAGACCGTTCAAGGATAAACCTTTAATCTACAAAAATCACTCCTGACATCTACAAGTACAATCAAGACCCTCTATGCAAGTCCATATATATAAGCACCAGGTTTAACAGGATGATTTTGGATGATTTTCTATTTCTGAGTCCTATAAAACTCTTATAAAGCTTAAATATTCTTAAGTTTAACATGATAACTACTAAGAGACCTCCTTCTGGACTAAATTGAAAGAAGAGCCTGATAAGCTCTGGATTTAACACTGAGTTAAAAAATAATAATAATAATAACAATAGAAGAAAGTTTTAATCAGGTAAAAACTACTCAAAAGCATGCTAAACAAGACCACTTCCATAGTCCCCCTTCCTAAATATTAAGTCTCCTAAAGAATTAACCAACCCTTAAAGGACAAACCTTACCAAGTTATAATTTATGCCAGGATTCACATCTCAAACATGCAGTTAGTGCCAGGCAGCTAGTTTTCAATCCCAATTTGAACAGAAAAACAAGAGAGACAACAAAAAAACATAACAACTATTCCATCAAGTATTTTTAACAACTAGACTCTCAAGAATTTTCAATGCTGTAATACATATTTAAATCTTATCCGTTGTCATTTATACAGAGGAAACCCCGTTCAAGTAGACTATGAAACCATGCAATTGCAATTGAATCAGATGCAATAAAGAATTTATGAGCATTAGCAAAGTAAACCACACAAAATATAAACTATGCATTGACACTAAATCCCACCAAAACAACTAGTTCTTAGAGATTCTAAAGCACCTATTTCCAAATTAAATGGCCATAAGAAAGTCATAACTTCTAATAAATTTACTTGCAAGCATAGAATAAGTATATACTCACCCATGAAAACTGTGCATTTCGAAACTTATTATTAACTCCAGCTAAGTGTGAATCCAGAGGATTCAGCTTCAACAACCTAGGAGCCGAGATCCTATTCCCCATACGGCCTGCAAAACCAGTCTTAGCCCTTCCATCCTTGTCAGTAAAGAGTGTACAAATAAGGATCAAATACGTATCCGTGGTGCCCAAAATCCACTTCCCATCAAAGGTAACATCCACATGAGTAATAGGCGAACCAAGCCCAGGAAAAGCAGTTTTAGCCTGTCTCATAGAACTGCTCGAATACAATCTAATCTTCCCATCAAGAGACCCAACAACAATTGATCCATCACCAGTACTCGCAAAGCACTGAAAATTAGTCCCTCTAGAGAACTGGTGCCCTTGTGTCCAATTCAACACAGGAGTGCTAGCATTAGCAATATCCTGAACAATTCCTTTTCGATCACGCATATCCCACCTGCAAAGCCTATTATCATCCAATCCCAAAAAGGTTGAACCCGTGGGATCCAATTGAGCTCCTTTACTATCATTAGCAATATCCCTCATTGTAATATCAGTCCCATCCTTCCCAAACCGCCACTCAGTAACAACCTTTCCGGTTTCAATATCAAGTTGATGAAGCCCAGTTGTGTGAGGCTTTCCACTATCCATCATTGGACTCATGAGCAGCATATTCGTCTCGGCCCTCATTAGTAACGCCTTTTTAGGTGTCGAATGGACCAAACCCGAACCGCCCTTCTTATAATCAAAATTGACACACACCCCTTTCCCTTGAATTCCATGAGAGAAATTCTTAACAACTTGAATACCCGATTCGCCTACTAGAAAACTATTATCCAATGCACCCAATGCCAAACTTTGTATACCACCATTTGCAGCTTCCTCAAACTCTTCTCTCAAATCTTGGCCCCCCCTAGAAGCTGGGGTCGGAGTCTTTGGCTCCGGGCTCTTAAACAGAGTATCCTCTGCATCTTCCCACATCGAATCGTCAGCAGCTTGAGGATTCGCCCACCCAATGAAGTCCTTTCCGTAAACCTTAACCTTGTTCTCCTCATTAGACTCGTACCCATACGTGTTCTCAAACAAACAGTCTTGAAACTTAGCTACAAACCCCTTATAGTCCTCGTTTGTAAAGAACTTCATTGCCCAAACACCATTAGCCACAAAATCAACACGACGCTGGTCACAAAAAGTCTTCAGTTGAATCTCTGGAGTAACCCTGACTCTAATCTTGGACCCAACTTTCAAAACCCACCAAGAATCTTCACCTTCTTGCTCATCTTCTTCTTCTTCTTCATCTTCATCGTCGCCTTGTTGTTCAATCTGAGAGGACTTGATGAAAGAGTAAGAAATGAGTTTATCGGAGAGGACCCATTTGGCTACTGGGGTGTTTCCACCGATGTGGAGGTATAGCTTGACTGCGTTTTTGAGATTTGGGGTTTGGGTTGAAGATGGGTATTTGAGCTTGAGAGCTTTGAGTCTGGCCTCTACTTCGTCCACGGAAGATGGGGTTTTGGGTCGGCGCTCTGAGGACTTATCTTTGGCATCGTGGTAATCTTCTTCATCTTCTTGCTCATCTTCTTTTTCGGTATCTTCTTCGTATTCATCTGAGTCAGAGAGTTCCAGATCTTCGCGGCTGTGATTGGCACCCATGTAACCTTTCTTGCTTAGAGAGCGAGAGAGAGAGAGAGAGAGAGATATGAGAGATCTGAGAAATGCGAAAATGGGGAAGTGAAAAGCGCCAAGTTCGAATTTTGAAATTGGAGCGTTTGCTTTGTTGACTTGTTGTTAGTTACCTGTTACTGTTTAGGGTTTTCAGTTTTCGATTGAAAAATGGAGTAAGGATGGGTTACGGGTAACCGACTACAGCCGGTTGACAACCAGGTCAAGCTATGGGTCGGATTTGAGAGGGAAAAAAAAAGAACCATTATCTCGTAGAACTTGACTTGAGTTCAGTGTTCTAATGTATTAGATCTATCACAATAATAATGTGTTCTCTTTTAACCACGTAGAGGTTTAGCACACTAAAACAGTGGTCCTAAACTTTGCTCATTTTTATGTATTGTATATCATATAGGTTTATATATGGTAAAAGATGCATAAAATAATTATTGTCAACTTAGTGATCGCATTTTTTATTTATTTATTATTTTTCAATGTTTGGCTTAGCGAAAGGTATTTCTCTAAATAGAAAGGATTCATTCAAAACAGCCTGAAGTGAAAAACTCTTTTTTTTACTAAAAATAGGTAGCTATCCTCTTTTTATGTTATTATTGTGAAGGTAAATGCTAATGTTAGACAAAATTTCACAGTATTTTTAACAAATTGTTAAAAGTGTCAAGTTGTAATTGAAATGTTTTTTTTTAAATTGCTGTGATTAGAATCACGTCACTTTCATATATATCTATTATTGAAACTAATTTAATTATGTACTAATGATAACACGTTATGTCAATAATTAGGAAAAATGTAGTTTCTTTAGATTTATTGTTAGAAAAACTTACATGAGAGGACAAGAAAGTGACATTAGCTAGGAAAGTCCATGGTGGCATGAGATGTAAGGAAATGAAGTGAGTGTCAATGTGATTTTAAGCCAACATCCAAAATTATGTTCTGAAAATCATTGCTGCCAACTATTAGGAAGTCACTTCATTTTAATTTAGACCAACAATTTCTGCAGTTGAATTTGAATCAAAGTTAAATTAAGTAATTAAGTTAATGAAAGCACATAAAGTAGCAACTTTGCCTTTTAAGCATTAGTACACATCAATTAAAGAAAAATTGTTGGTGGAGGAGAAACTGTATACTGGAAACATATTATAATTCGTGAAATTTTGAACTTTTTTTTTTAACTTTTTACAAATTAAAAAATATATTGACCTTAAACTATGGAATTTCGTTTTCATCTTTATTTAAATAGTATAAGTTGGAGTGATGTGTATTTTCCGAGCCCAAAGTTGCGCCCTCTCAAATGGAATCAGGAAGAAGTCTGCTTATTTTGGGGAAAACAAATATGATACAGGATATCAGTATTTGAAAATCAATATATAAAGACCAAGGTTGCCAACTTGCCATAATTTTGTATTCAAATTCACTTGACTCAAACAAGAGTTTCTATTAATTTATTCGAACGAAGTCACCTAATGATGCTAAGTCTTGAACAGACATTCCTGTGTCTCTCATCATCTCCCTCAACCATGCTACATCATTACACCTCTCTTTACAGAATAAAGATTTGACAATTGTCTTCCACCAAACGCGACGAGACAAGTCACAGGTTCAAATATGGGGTCTCAAGTAAGCAAGCAAGACAGTGAAATGAAGATTGAAACATAGAGAATTAATAATGGCTCATATAATGTTGTGGCAGTTCCCTGAGATGGGGATGTTCTTACTCCTAAGCCATTCACACCAAGACTGGACTACTACAACAGATTTTTGTTCACTTTCTTTTTAGTACCACTTTCCTGGGGCTTGAGATGATCAACTTCATATTCGACCTACTTATTTTCATTTTATCTTCTCCACCATGAATAGACTACCTGAAAATAAATCGTCAGCCAACAAATTTTTCCCCATGTTCATACTACAACTTTAATATTATGTTTGCATAAATGATAAAGTGAGAAGGCTGTGAAATTGTGCAGAAAAGGTGGACTGTAGCACAGAAGTAATAGTGACTGGGTGGATCAAATTGATCTATAATAAGCTTCTGTAAAATTTTATTCTATCCATATAGAGATCTTTACACTCATTAGAGACAAATGTATTAGTAACAACTTAACAATAATAGGCTTCATGAACCATTCTGGTATTTTATACAAAATCATTTCTAGTCTTCACTTTTTCTCCCACACAGCGTAGTCATTGCCAGAGGCAGCAACCTGGAAATTTGAGGGAACAAGGTTTCCAAGATCCACTTTGGCCCAATCTTCATAATGATCTTGTCATCAATCCCAGCCATATATAAATCAGCATCAGAAGCTAAAATATTCACAGTGCTTTTAGTGTTGATCCCATTTCTTGATCTAATTGCAGTCAATTTGCTAATCTCATCCTTTAGACCCCAATCAAAGAAGTGATCATAGAACTGCCACAACACAAAAACAATCTCTTTCAGCCAGCAAAAGTATATATATTTCCATAAGGATTATTAGCCATCTAGAGAATGAAAAAGTATATACAACAATAACAACAACTAAACCTTAATCCCAAAACCTTTGGGGTCAATTATAAATCCTTAACAAACTAAATCCGGTTGGCCACATGTAGACTATTCTATCATTTAGAATGAAAAAAATATATAAAACAAATAAAATTGGGGTATAGAAATTACTATGGTTGGGGTGCCAGGATGGGTGAGAATGTAAGCATATCCCTGCATGACTTTATTTGAGGGGAATGGCCAATGGTTTTGAGTAGACCCGGTATCATGATTTTCAATAAATGTCACAGCATTTTCTGGCTTTATTCCAATCAGTCCTGGTGGCTTTCCATTCGAGTCCTTTAACCGCCATAATTCCCCTTCCACAGCTGCCTGAAGAATCCCTTTGGTTGTGAAATCAAATGCGGTGACAGCCCCACCAGCAGCCTGAATCCAATCAGCTACCACACCACGGTGTGCATCCTGGTTGAAATTAGGCTTTTGATCATCCCCATAGGAAAGAGAATTCCAATTCTCCCCAACTGCAAATTCTGGTTTAGTTTGTTCCATATAAATTTTTGTTATACTGGGGGAATATCCTTTCACAAAATCAAAACGCCATCCATCATATCCAATTTCAGTCTTTAACCAATTCATCCACTCTGTTAACTCTTTTTGTACCTGTGGATTAAGATGATCAATGTCAGGTGCAGCACCAAAGTCCTCTCCAGTGTCAAGATTCCCTGAGCCATCAGAATAGGCTGCATCATCCTTGCAAATGGAGGATGGCCCCCAATCAAGACGTCCATCTGGAGTTCCACCTTCAAAGATGCACCATATTCCTCTCCCATCTTGCTTCTCAGCAGTTCTGTGGTTTATCACTATGTCAGCAACGGCTTTAATTCCTTTCTCATGGAGAGCAGCAATCAGTGACTTCAATTCCTCCTTAGATCCATATTTTGAGGCATCAAGATCATATAGCCTTCCGGGCATGTATCCTAGAATAAATCAAGCAAGGAAACAACCTACATTTAGATTGAGCATATCTTAGCTGTTCTATAATCAGAACCCAAAAATTGGCAACATATGGATGATAAAAATAACCATAATTAGACAATCACACATTCCCCAGGAATGTGATAGAGGCACAGCATATTGGGAAAGACTACTCACTTATTGGTGAGAGCAAAATCTAAACCAATATTGTCAATCAAGTGTGAATTTGCTTAGCCACAACAAATACCAAAATTAAGCTAGCAAGATATGTAATATAAAATCTAAGATACAAATCATCAAACATTAGAAGGCATACACAATGCACACAAAATTTACATGGTTCTCCACTAAGCCTACATCAATGACACAGTTAAAATGGCTTTTATTCAATTTCTATTACACAACTTGTGCTTACACAACAATCTTGGAGAAATACAAGATTACCTCAAGAAAAATTTCACCACATTGGAATCTTCCAAAAAACTTGTTGAAAGAAACCCCAAACACGAACACCTATGTGACACTTGCTTCAAAAAGCTTCAAATGGCCCGAGCAAGAGCTCTCACTCTTGAGTGTTCTGTTAGTGTAAAAAAATTCCAACAACTTAGCTTTTGTGCACATCTATATGTGCTGGAAATTCCATCAACTTATAAATGCCTCAAGAACTCAGGCCAGAAATAATTAATAAGCCATTATGGGCTTGGCCCAAACAAGGCCTACACAAAGTAGATTTTTGGCATGTCCTTGGAATAGATATTTTATATTGGAATTAATAGGACTTCGTTACAGTTATGTGCTATGGAAATGAAAAAAGAATTAACCCAGCCAAGCCAAATTTTGAACCATAGCTAATAACTAATAAACAAGATAACCAAAAGGTCCAAAACTAGTACCATTATATATGGCATCACTTGTTACAACATGTGATAAACTAACCTTATAGCAAAACAAGTTGGACCAACTAATATCCCAGTTTAAGGAAATGAAATTGCAGAAGAAGAAATAAGAGATACCCTGGGATGCAACAGATTGAGAGGGAGGAGGAAGCCAGACATGAGTGATTCCAGCATTAGCAAGGTCAGGAATACAATTCTTCAGTGAGTTGTACCATCCTCTTTTATTACTTGATTCCCAGTTGAAACCCTGTCATATCGAAATTAACTCATCACACGCCATAGCAACATGTACATGTACCAATAATTATCTTATTTATCGAATATATGCATCATTTTTCTAACATTGTGTCCCGTAACTCTAAGAGGATGCATATATCCGATACATCTCTCTGTACATAGAAAAGATATATATATATATATATATATATATAGTAAGTAGGTGCATGCAATTACCTGAAATAGAATTGCTGTAGTGACTGCAAGGGAGAGTGATGGAGAAACACAGAGACTGAGTGAAGTTAGAAGATTCATGGGCTTCATTGGTGCTGGAGTTGGTGGATGCTTCTCTCTTATTATACAGGCATCACTTTTTGGTTTGGAATTTCACTAAAGGTGCTGAAATTACACGTTTGATGGTCCGTACGTTCAGGATTTTCTTTTTCCCTCTTTGAAATCGTTGAGGAAAGATGTAAAGACCAAAGTAGAAATGAAATTCCGTAGTAAGGAATATTCTAAGGATAAATAATAAAGACAGTCATAGTCAAGAGAGGCCGAGAAATATCAATGGGTGAAAATATTTAGACCAAGATCGGAGATATGTTGAATAGATAAGAAATTGGTTGCAGAAACCCCACACCCCCCACACCCCCCCCCCCCCCCCCCCCCCCTTTTTTTAAGTAGTTAGCCTAGTAAAACATGTCATTGTAACATTACATTGGATAGTATCAACATTGCATATGATGGTAGCTATGTCACAAATGTTAGTAGCATTATATATATATATATATATATATTCTATATAAAGTCTTATTGAATAGTAACAATGTCACATATAATGGTAACTACATTATATTTATTGAAACTTTTTTTTATTTTTTATTTAAATTCTTTATATAGCCGCATTAGATAATACAAACATCACTTTGACAATAACAAAGTTACTTATATTAGTATAGTATTAATAACTACATCACATTTGTTGTTGGTAACCTAATTTTTTTAAATTTCAATTTTTTATATAGTAACGTTGTGTACTACCATCATTATATTAGATAATATATAATGTCAAGGCAACTTCATCACATTTGCTGGTAAGATATATATATATATATATATATTTTTTTTTTTTCATGTTGGATAATATTACCTTGTTCCTTGCCTTTCCAAATAAGTTACTCAGCTAGATTGTAGTTCATGCCTTTATTTGAATCAATCTTATCCTTTTATTTTTAGTTAAGAAAAAATTATCCTTTTAAATAGACCAAATTAGACTAAAATTGACCAAAGTTGACTAAAGTGACCTAAAATGGACCAAATAGACCAAAATGTTACGCTCATATGGTTCAAAAGGAACGTAGCAATAATAAATATTAAATTTCAACTTTTAGATATTATATAAATATAGATATGGATTTTTTTGGTCTTATAGATATCATATTTGAAGTTTAACACGAGTGTCAAGTTTAGGTGTGATGGCATGTGCCTTCTCACCCAATAGGTCTCGGTTTCAAATGTGTGTCTCAAGTAAGTAATCAAGAGAGTAAAATGAAGATTTAAACATAAAAGTATTATCGATGGCTCATATAATTTTATGGCAGTTCTTTTAGATGGGGAAATTCTAACTCCTAAGCCATTCATACCAAGACTGGACTACTACAACAAACTTTTGTTCAATTTCTTTTTAGTATCTGTGGCTTGAGATAATCAACTTCATATCAGACCTACTTATTTTCTTTTTATCTTCTCCACCACGAATAGACTACTTGAAAAATATTTCAGCCAACAAAATTTTTCCCCATGTTCATACTACCAACTTTAATGTTATTTTTGCATAAATAATAAAGTGAAAAGGCTGTGAAATTGTGCAGAAAAGGTGGACAGTAGAACATTGATCTATAATAGGCTTCTGTAAAATTTTATTCTATCAATATATAGATCTTTACACTTATCATAGAGACAAATGTATTAGTAACAAACTAACAATAATAGGCTTCATGAACCATTCTGACATTTATTTTGTAAAAAGAGTTTCTAGTCTTCACTTTTTCTCCCACGCAGCGTAGTCTTGGCCAGAGGCTACAACCTGAAAATTTGAGGGAACAAGGTTTCCAAGATCCAACTTTGGCCCAATCTTCATAATGATCTTGTCATCAATACTAGCCATATATAAATCTGCTTCAGACGCTAAAATATTCACAGTGCTTTTGGTGTTGATCCCATTCCTTGATCTAATCGCAATCCATTTGCTTAATTCATCCTTTAGACCCCATTCAAAGAAGTGATCATAGAACTATACAACATAAAAACAATCTCTTTTAGTCAACAAAGTAGTTAAAATACCATGATGGATTATTAGAATGAAAAAGTATATACAACAACACAAACATCCGGTACTTAATCCCAAAACTTTGAGGTCAACTATGAATTCTCAACAAACAAAATCAAGTTAGTCACATTTATTCTTTTTATCAAATAGAATGAAAAGGTGTATAGGCATTAACAAAAAAAAAAAGAAAAAAAAGAAAAGAAAGAGAGGATAGAAATTACTATGGTTGGGGTCCCAGGATGGGTGAGAATGTAAACATATCCCAGCATGACTTTATCAGAGGGGAATGGCCATTTGTTTTGAGTAGACCCGGTATCATGATTTTCAATAAATGTCACAGCATTTTCTGGCTTTATTCCAATCAGTCCTGGTGGCTTTCCATTCGAGTCCTTTAACCGCCATAATTCCCCTTCCACAGCTGCTTGAAGAATCCCTTTGGTTGTGAAATCAAATGCGGTGACAGCCCCACCAGCAGCCTGAATCCAATCAGCTAAGCGACCACGGTGTGCGTCTTGGTTGGGATTAGGCTTGCTATCATCCCCAGAGGAAAGGGAATCCCAATACTCTCCAACTGCAAATTCTGGTTTAGTTTGTTCCATATAAATCTTTGTTATACTGGCGGCATATCCTCTCACAAAATCAAAACGCCATCCATCGAATCCAATTTCAGTCTTCAACCAATTCATCCACTCTGACAACTCTTTCTGTACCTGTGGATTAAGATGATCAATATCAGGTGCATCCTTATAAAACTCTCCGGAGTCAAGATTCCCTGTGCCATCAGAATAGGCTGTGTCATCCTTGCAAATGAAGGATGGTCCCCAATCAAGACGTCCGTCTGGAGTTCCACCTTCAAAGATGCACCATATTCCTCTCCCATCTTGCTTCTCAGCAGTTCTGTGGTTTATCACTATGTCAGCAACGGCTTTAATTCCTTTCTCATGGAGAGCCGCAATCAGTGACTTCAATTCATCCTTAGATCCATATTTTGAGGCATCGAGATCATATAGCCTTCCAGGCAGATATCCTAAAATAAATTAAGCAAGGAAACAACATACATTTAGATTGAGCATATCTTATCTGTTCTCTTAATTGAGACCAAAAGATGGGAACATATAGGTGATAAAAATGACCATTTTCCATATCTCAAACATCATCCATACTCAGGTTGTTCCTTTTTTTAAAACTTAATTAGACAATCATGCATTCCCCAGGAATGTGATAGAAGCACAAAGTGTAGGGAAAGACTACCCACTTGAGAGCAAAATCTTAACCAATATTGTCAACCGAGTGTGAAATCACTTAGCCACAACAAATACCGAAGTTAAGCTAGCAAGATATGCAATAAGGAATCTAAGAGACAAATCATCAATCATTAGAAGGCAAGGCATACACAATGCACACGAGATTTACATGGTTTGGCATTAAGCCTACATCCTCGGGTTAAGTTTTGAACAATCCACTATAGTCAAAAAGTTACAATGGTCTACTATTCAAGTTCTATTATACAACTTGAGCTTACACAACAATCTTGAAGAAATACAAGATTACCTCAAGAAATTTTACAAAACCCAATTCCACCACAATGGAATCTTCCAATCAACTCGTTGAAAGAAACCCTAAACACCTATTAGACACTTGTTTCAATGACCTGAGCAAGAAAAGCTCACACTCAAAACCTTATCTCTCACCATTGAGTGTCCTCTTAGTTAGAAAAAATCCAACAACTTAGTTCATAAAAGCCTTAAGAACTTGGGCCAAATATAAATTAATAAGTCCTTATGGGCTTGGACTAAACAAGGCCAACACAAAGCAGACAGGCAACCCTTCATGTAGGCCAACCCAGCAACATGTACTTGGAATATATATCATTATATTGGAATTAATAGGACTTCATTGCAGTTATGAACAAATAATTAACAAGGCCAAGCCTAAGTTGGAAGACATACGCTAGAAAAAAAAGATAACCAAAACTGTAGTACCATTATATATGGCATCACTTGTTAGAACATGTGATTTAACCTTAATAGCAAAACAAGTGGGACCAAATTATGTCCCAGTTTAAGGGAATGAAATTGCAGAAGAATTACCTTCGGGAGCAGCAGATTGAGAAGCAGGAGGAAGCCAGACATGAGTGATTCCAGCATTAGCGAGGTCAGGTATAGAATTCTTCAGTGAGTTGTACCATCCTCCTTTATTACTTGAATCCCAATTGAAACCCTGTCATTTTCATAATTAATTAATTTACATGCCATAGCAACAGATGTACCAAGCGTACCATAGCTCTAGGAAGATGCATATATTCAATACATCACACATGAGATATATAAACGTCTCTCTCTGTACATAGAAAAGATTTACATAGTAAGTGGGTGCATACAGTTACCTGAAATAGAATTGCTGAGACTGCAAAGGAGGGTAATAGAGAAACACTCAGGCTGAGGAAGCTGAGTAAAGTTGGAAGATTCATGAGCTTCATTGGTGCTGAAGATGGTGGATGCTTCTCTCTTATTAATTATTATATAGGCAACACTTTTTGCTTTGGTTTGGAATTTCACTAGGTGCTGAAACTACACGTTTGAAAGTCTGTTCGTTAAGGAGACTTTTCTTTTCTTTTTAAAATATCGTTAAGGAATTAAAAGATGTTAATACCAAAGTAGAAATGAAATTCCATAGTAAGGAATATTCAAAGGAGAAATAAAGAAAGACCGAGGAAAATCAAGGGGTGAGGATACTCAGACCAAGACCGGAGATATATATGTTGAACAGCTTGTATAAACTATGGTTAATTTAGATACCGCTTATTTTGTTGAAAACTAAAAACTGAAAACACTGTAATAAAATAATTTTTAAATGTGTGAATAGTACTATAAGACCCATTTTTTTAATATTTTTTTCCTGAATAAAGTGGTTGTGAGCCCCGTGAACAGTACGTGAACGGTGCATAATGTTTCTTAAACAGTGTAATCCACGTGCATCAAAAGAAAAAAAAAAAAAAAAAAAACGCCAGACATAGATGCAGGGAAACACAAATCCAAACGCTCACTATATGTCACGAACACGGTAATATTGCATTAGATAGTAACAATGTCACATATTGCAGTTGCATTATACTTATAAGTGGTATAATATATATATATATATATATATATATTTGTATATATGCTCGATATAGTTACATTGTATAGTAAAAATGTCACGTACGATGGTAACTACATCACATTTGTTGATAACCTCTTTTTTTTTTTTTAATTTCAATTCTTTATATAGTCACACTAATAGTTCCAAGTCACATTAAATAATAAAGTTATATATTAGAAAAAATTATTAGGTACTCTCGGAGTACCATAAATACGTACTCCCTCCTTTCACATAAATAGTGGTGGAACCTACTATTTATGTGAAAGAAAAGAGTACACATTTATGATATTTCGAGATTACACAATAATTTTTCACATACTAGTACTACCATATCTGCATCACATTTGTTAGAAAGGTATTATTGTTTTACATGTTAGATAATATCATAATAAATTATAATAACTTGTTCCTTTCCTTTTGCAAATAAGTTATCCAGCTAAATTTTAACTCATGTCTTCTTTTTTTTCTTTTTTCTTTTTTAAGATATCCTTTTATTTTATTACGTATCAGCGAAGCCAGAATGTTGTACTTGAGTGATTACTGCTTAAGGCTGTCCTAGTTTGTTTTTTTGGTAAAGGCTGTCCTAGTTTCTCATGTTGGCTTGTTGTCAATCGTCACACAGTCGTGATTTACGAACAGGCGCTATATGAAAGAGAAATATCTCTCTTTCAGAAAACTTCTCTTAATGCTCCAATACTTTAGTCATTGACACGGCTTTGAACTTTGAAGCAGTCAAATTGAAGAAATATGGTATGAAACTATGAATACCGGACAGAAAGTTTTGTTAAAAAGCAATAATTGCGGAGCCATGTTATAAGTTTTTTTTTTTTTTTTGGGAGAAACAACCATGTTACAAGTTTTTTATTTTTATTTTTATTTTTATACAAAATAAAAATTCTACTCTAACCTAATCTAAGTATATATGTGTGTAAAATTCTCTTATGGAGACTTAAACCTCAGCTTTTGCCCCCCCCACACCTATGGGTGGCAATTTTTATTCATATCCATGAACTCGTCCACTACCCACCTTATTTGGATAAATCTTAACCTAACTCATTTGACTATTTGGGTTAAATTGATAAAGATTCATTTGGTTATTTAATTAGATGGGTCTAAATAGATAAATCCACTAATACCCACTAAACCCATCTAAAATTTAAAATTAAATAATTCCACTACTACCCACTAAACCCTTCTAAAATCTAAAACTTAAATAAACATCTTAGTCTCACTCTCAGTCTCAATCTCACTTTCCTTCATATTTTCTCAGTAACCAAACACTTTCCCAAACAATTTAACCTCTAAATTTCTAAGCCCAAACACTTTCCTCAGATTTGAAGAAGAAGAAGAAGAACCCTAACACACCATTGACTTGGGTATCAGTATCAAAAGGGGATCAACCCCTTGGCCAAATCTTCAAGCAAGTAAAACACGTCGTGAGAGACCTCCAACTCGTTGAGATCGAGCGTGGCATTCACGTACGACGAAGCTCTGGACTTGATGCGCCCACCTTAGGAGCTCACAAACCCTTGCTCTCTCCCTCTGTACCCCACCGACACGACGAGGGAATCGATCAAGAAGAGGTCACGGTTATGGACCATGACGGTGAGAGAGAACGAGAGGTCGAGAGTGAGTCCTGGGGACGAATTAACTTTGATGCGGTTGAGTCTGACTCAAGCGAGTTGGATGGTGGGGTCGTAGGGGTAGAGGAAATAGATAGAGATGGAGAGGAGGAGGAGAAAGGTGGCGCCGATGAGGAATTTGTGGAGGAGAAGACGGTGTTGTGTTGGAGTCTCCCACCTCCTTGTCCGTATCTCCCTCTCTCTCTCTCTCTCTTTCTTTCTCTCTCTCTCTCTCTGCTTTGTTTGGTTGCTGAGAAATGAAAGGAAAACAAATGATTTTTTTTTTATCACTATCTGTCTTTTGTTGCAAAGAAAATGAAAGGAAAGAGAAGGAAAAATGATTTTTTTTATGCTCTGTTTGGTTGCCGAGTAAAACAGAGGGAATATAAGGGAAAGAGTAAATGAAAGGAATTTTTGAGCTTTTTTTTCTCTCTCTGTGGCTTTGTTTGGTTGTTTAGAAATAAATTTTGTGAAGGGAAAATGAAATGAAAGAACAGAAAAAGTGATTTTTGAACTTTTTAATTTTTGTTTTTAAAGTTTTTAATAAGTTATTTATTTATTTGGATCATATTGGGTTAAATGGGCGGATTACTAATTAAATGGGTTGGGCGGGTAATAAGTAATTACTTTATATATAAATGGGTCATAAATGAATAAATGGGTAATTACACACCCAACCCATTTATAACCCAACCCGCCCATTTGTCACCCCTACCCACACACTACAAACACTTCTATTTGTAGAGTGACCATCGCACCAAATGTATGCGGTGGTGCCATGTTATAAGTTTAAATGGTAATATATGTTTGTTTAGGGACACTTGGATAGTTGATTCAATAGACTTAAAAAGAGGAAAATTATTGAATACTCTGGAAGTATCATAAATGCATACTCTTCCCACTCATATAAATTGTGAATTCCACCATAAATTTAATTAGTGAAACCCACAATTATGTAAGAAGAGAGAGTATATATTTATAATACTCTGAGAGTATTATATAATTACCCTTTAAAAGATGTGTCATAAACATGGAGAGAGTCTAGAGGTCCCAAGTGTTATTTACCATGCTATTGGTGCATGGAGTTTTGAAATGTTTTATGGGTAGGAAGTAGAATAGTTTTATCAAAAATTGGAAAACTACTTAAAAAAAATTAAAATCATATCATATTTACAAGGAAAAAAGTAAAAATTTTGTTTTCAACCATAAAATATGCATGAATTTCTTTTTTTCATAACTAAAAGTCTATGCTTTATTTATTTATTTATTTATTTTTGGTCCCAAGACTATTAAAACTTTACATTTAAAAAAAAAAAAGTAACTATCTTTTTTTCCATCCCTAAACTTTAAAGAAAATGTTCATATTGTACACGTGACCAATAGTTGCATGACAAGTGATCACTTCATGTGTGTCTTTTTTTCTTCTTTTTTGTTTTGTTTTGCTTTATGATCATAATGCAAAAACACCCTTAGGGGTTTGGGTAGTTGCAAAAACGCTTCATAGGGTTTCAGTTTTTCTTTGACTCCCTAAGGTTTCCATATTCACCAATTTGACCCCAAAGGCTAATTTTAGAATTTGTGTTGACTACGGATGGAAAAATCACATGATAATATTAAGAAGACTCAACAATTGATTTGTGTCACTGGTCACATGATCTTTTTGTCCATAAAAGCTAATGAAAGTTAGTCTTAAAGGTCAATTTGGTGAGTATGAAAATCTCAAGGAGTTAAAAGAAAAAGTTATAACCTCATGGGACATTTTTGAACTTACCCAAACTCTAGGGAGTGTTTTTACATTTAAGCCTTAATTTTTTATAAATTTTTTTTCTTAATATATTATATATGTGTATATATATATAAATATTTTTTTTTATGTGGTAGTCTAAGTCAGACCTGTTAAATTCTCTAATAGGACCTAGTTAAACATGTAAGATAAAGTTTATGAGAATAAATAGAATGACAAAAGATGTAATATTTCAATAATTTAGGAACTTATGAGAGAACATTTTAAACAAACTTTAAATAACTTTTAGGGAAGGAAACAATATTTTATTATTATTTATATCTATGTTTTTTTTTTTTGAGAAAATTTATATCTATATAATAATCTATATATACATTATTAAGAAAACACAACTTCTTGATGTGCACATTTTAAACGGTTTGAAATACTCTCACACATCATCAATCGCGTCCAAGGCACGGAACCTGGGTGTCCCTAATCCATGTAACGTGGAATCCATTAGCAGGAGGTTTATCTTGATGGGCCCCTAATCCATGTACTTGGGTGCTTTCACATGCATCGCTATCTTTTCGCATTGCTGCCTTCTTACTTTGCAGCACAATAATTCATCATTTGCCCAAAAAAAAACGTGTGACTGATATTGGCCAAGTTTAAGATCTATTTGAAAACTTGCTAGCAGTATCAATTTATCGAACCATAGCGGTCCAAGCGGGGTGATTAAATTTTTTAATTTAGGGTATATATGACATTTTACATGATTTTTTTAAAATATAACATTTAAAAAAACAATGTTCCGTAAAAATTTGTGAGGATCGAACCTAGGATAGCAGGATGTCTAGGTCTACAACTCATTCCAAGCCTCCAACTATTAGATTGCACCTTGAATTGTTTTTATTTTAGATATGTAAAATTTTATTCTATCCACATAGAGATCTTTACACTCATCATAGAGACAAATGTAATAGTAAAATTAACAATAATAAGCTTCACGAACTCTTCTGACTTTTATTTTGTAAAAAGTCATTTCTGGTCTTCACTTTTTCTCCCACACAGCGTAGTCCTTGCCAGAGGTAGCAACTTGGAAATTTGAGGGAACAAGGTTTCCAAGATTCAACTTTGGCCCAATCTTCATAATGATCTTGTCATCAATCCTAGCCATATATAAATCGGCTTCAGACGCTAAAATAATCACAGTGCTTTTGGTGTTGATCCCATTCCTTGATCTAATCGCAATCAATTTGCTTAATTCATCCTTTAGACCCCATTCAAAGAAGTGATCATAGAACTACACAATATAAAAACAATCTCTTTTAGTCAACAAAGTAGTTATCATACCGTGATGAATTATTAGCCATCTTTAGAATGAAAAAGTACAACAACACTAACATCCCGTCCTTAATTCCAAAATTTTGAGGTCAATTATGAATCCTCAATAGACAAAATCAAGTTAGTCACATTTTTTTTTTTATCAAATAAAATGAAAAGGTGTATAGGCATTAAAAAGAAAAAAGAAAAAGAATAAGAAGAGATGATAGAAATTACTATGGTTGGGATCCCAGGATGGGTGAGAATGTAAACATATCCCAGCATGACTTTATCAGAGGGGAATGGCCAAAGTTTTTGAGTAGACCCAGTATCATGATTATCAATAAAAGTCACAGAATTTTCTGGCTTTATTCCAATCAATCCTGGTGGCTTCCCCTTAGAATCCTTTAACCTCCATAACTCTCCTTCCACAGCTGCTTGAAGAATCCCTTTGGTTGTGAAATCAAAGGCAGTGACAGCCCCACCAGCAGCTTGAATCCAATCAGTTAACGCACCACGGTGTGCATCCTGGTTGGGATTAGGCTTGCCATCATTCCCATAAGAAAGGGAATTCCAATTCTCTCCAACTGCAAATTCTGGTTTAGTTTGTTCCATATAGATCTTTGTTATACTGGGGGCATATCCTCTCACAAAATCAAAACGCCATCCATCGAATCCAATTTCAGTCTTTAACCAATTCATCCACTCTGACAACTCTTTCTGTACCTGTGGATTAAGATGATCAATATCAGGTGCACCACCAAAGTCCGCTCCAGAGTCAAGATTCCCTGTGCCATCAGAATAGGCTGTGTCATCCTTGCAAATGAAGGATGGTCCCCAATCAAGACGTCTGTCTGGAGTTCCACCTTCAAAGATGCACCATATTCCTCTCCCATCTTGCTTCTCAGCAGTTCTGTGGTTTATCACTATGTCAGCAATGGCTTTAATTCCTTTCTGATGGAGAGCCGCAATCAGTGACTTCAATTCATCCTTAGATCCATATTTTGAGGCATCGAGATCATATAGCCGTCCAGGCATGTATCCTAGAATAAATTAAGCAAGGAAACAACATACGTTTAGATTGAGAATATCTTATCTGTTCTCTTATTTGAGACCAAAAGATGGGAACATATAGATGATAAAAATAATCATTTTCCATAACTCAAACATTATCCATACTCAAGTTGTTCCTTTTTTCTTTCTTAATTAGACAATCATGCATTCCCCAGGAATGAGATAAGACGCACAAAGTGTGGGAAAGACTACCCACTTCTTGGGGAGAGCAAAATCTCAACCAACGTTGTCAACCAAGTGGTGAATTCACTTAGCCACAATAGATACCAAAGTTAGGCTAGCAAGATATGCAATATGGAATCTAAGAGACATATCATCAATCATTAGAAGGCACACACAATGTACACGAGATCTACATGATTTGAAATTAAGCCTACATCCTTGGGTTGAGTTTTGAACAATTCACTATAATCAAAAAGTTACAGTGGTCTACTATTCAAGTTCTATTACACAACAATCTTGGAGAAATACAAGATTACCTCAAGAAATTTTACAAAACCCAATTTCACCTCAATGGAATCTTCCTATCAACTCGTTTAAAGACCCTAAACACCTATTAGACACTTGTTTCAATGGCCTGAGCAAGAAAAGCTCACACACAAAACCTTACCTCTCACCATTGAGTGTCATCTTAGTTAGAAAAAATTCCAACAGCTTAGTTTATAAAAGCCTTAAGAACTTAGGCCAAATATAAATTAGTAAGTCCTTATGGGCTTGGACCAAACAAGGCCAACAACACAAAGCAGACAGGCAACCTTTCATGTAGGCCAACCCAGCAACATGTCCTTGGAATATGTATCATTATATTGGAATTAATAGGACTTCATTGCAGTTATGAACAAATAATTAACCAGGCCAAGCCGAAGTTGGAAGACCTACGCTAGAAAAAAAAGATAACCAAAACTGTAGTACGATTATATATGGCATCACTTGTTACAACATGTGATTGAATTTAACCTAAATAGCAAAACAAATGGGACCAAATTATTTCCCAGTTTAAGGAAATGAAATTGCAGAAGTATTACCTTGGGGAGCAACAGATTGAGAAGCAGGAGGAATCCAGACATGAGTGATTCCAGCATTAGCGAGGTCAGGTATAGAATTCTTCAGTGAGTTGTACCATCCTCCTTTATTACTTGAATCCCAATTGAAACCCTGTCATTTCATAATTCATTAATTTACATGCCACAGCAACACATGTACCAAGTGTACCATAGCTCTAGGAAGATGCATATATCCAATACATCATACATGAGATATATATACGTCTCTCTCTGTACATAGAAAAGATATATATAGTAAGTGGGTGCGTACAGTTACCTGAAATAGAATTGCTGAGACTGCAAAGGAGGGTAATAGAGAAACACACAGGCTAAGGAGGCTGAGTAAAGTTAGAAGATTCATGAGCTTCATTGGTGCTGAAGATGGTGGATGCTTCTCTCTTATTAATTATTATATAGGCATCATCACTTTTTAACTTTGGTATGAAATTTCACTAGGTGTGCGTTTGCGTAACACGTTTGCATTTTTGGCTGGGTTAAATGACACTATTTATAATTCAGCCAAACTTAGTAAGATATAAATTTTTAGGTAAATTTGTGTTTCACGATACTATTTATATATTTAAAAATTATTTTACTATAATATTTTTAACAATAAATTTTTTATTTTTAACAAATAAATGGTATCTAAGCAGACACTAGAGATGCTGAAATAATACGTTTGGTAGTCTGTACGTTAAGGATTTCTATTTTTTATATTTTTTTTATATCGTCAAGGAAAGTTTTTTTTTTTTTTTTCAAAAAAAAAGGACCGAAGTAGAAATTAATGAAATTCCGTAGAAAGGAAAATTCAAAGGAGAAACAATAAAGACAGTCAAAGTCAAGAAATACCAACAAAAATCAATGGGTGAAAATATCCAGACCAAGACCGGAGATATGTTGAATAGGTAAGAAATTGGTGGTAGTAACTAGTAAGTAGTAACTGTGTGACTGTAACGAGGTCTCAAAAAAAAAAAAAAAATGTAACTGTAACATTAGATTAGATTGTAACAACGTCACGTACAACAACTCGTTATGTTCATCGATAACATAATATTTTATTATTATTTATATTCTTTATATGGTTACATTGTTTAAAGCATTTGTAGCAGTGGAGCTAAATAGCTATATTGCTATTTTAGCTCCACTGATATAACAAAAATGGCCCACAGCAGTGGAGCCATTTCCTAAAATTTTAACTAAAGTGCTACAGTGCACATCTATCTTTAGATGTGCACTGTAGCACACAGCTAAAACAAAAAATTATTTTTTTATTATCCTACTCTCTCTTTCATTGTTAAAAAAAATCACATACTCTCTCTCTCTCTCTCTCTCTCTCCGGCTCTGTTCTGCTCTTCTTTCTTCCTCTTTTTTTTTTCTCTCTAGCTCACCGGCCGGCCACCAAGCCCATCTGTTCCGATCTGTTCCATGGGCCGGCCGATCTGTTCCGATCTGTTCTTTTTTTTTTTTTTTCTCTCTAGCTCACCGGCCGGCCAGCTCCCTCGTCTCATCTCAAGCCTATCTGTTCCGATTTGTTCCCTGGGCCGGCCGATCTGTTCCGATCTGTTCTTTATTTTTTTTTTCCTCTCTAGCTCACCGG
Source organism: Lithocarpus polystachyus (assembly GCA_033629205.1). Taxonomy (NCBI): domain Eukaryota; kingdom Viridiplantae; phylum Streptophyta; class Magnoliopsida; order Fagales; family Fagaceae; genus Lithocarpus; species Lithocarpus polystachyus. The sequence continues at coordinate 5,110,768 of CM066163.1, read as the reverse complement.
CTGGCCAGCTCTCTCGTCTCACCCCAAGCCCATCGCCGATCTCCCTGGGCCGGCCGGTCTGTTCTGCTCTTCTTTCTTCCTCATTTTTTTTTTCTCTCTAGCTCACCGGTCGGCCAGCTCCCTCGTCTCACCCAAGCCCATCTGTTCCGATCTGTTCCCTGGGCCAGCTGATCAGTTCCGATCTATTCTTTTTTTTTTTTTTCCTGCTATGGACCACCACTGGTGCTGGTGCTGGTGGTGGTGCTGGTGGTGGTGGTGGTGGTGGTGGTGGTAGTTGTAGTTGTGGTTGTGGTTGTGGTTGTGGCTGATGGTAGAGGTGGTTGTGGTTGGGGTGATGTATATTTTTAGTGGTGGTGATGGCTGTCTGAAGCTTATTGTAAAATTTTTTCTTATTATTGTATTGAGTTTTTTGTATTATTTTAATCAAATAGCTAAAAATATAGATGTATTGCTGTGGAGTATGAATAGGTAAAAGCTAAAATTATAGATAAAGTAACTTTTAGATGAGAGAATTATAAATGTGCTGCTGTGAATGCTCTTAGTAACGATGTCACATATGATGGTAACTAACTATCAAAAAAAAAATTCCAATAAAAAAAAATGTACCAAAAAAATTACTAATACTATAACTTCTTTTTTTTTTTTTTTAATTTCAATTCTTTATATAGTCATCCTAAACAGTAACAAGTCACATTCTACAATAACTGCAGAGATATATATATATATATATATATTTTTTTTTTTTTTTTGAAAAATTATTAGGTATTCTCGGAGTACTATTAATGCGTACTCTATCCTCTCACATGAATAATGAGTTCCACTAATTAAATTCATGGTGGGATACATCATTCATGTAAAAAGAAGAAGTACACATTTATAGTATTCTGAGAGTACACAATAATTTTTCTTTTTAAAAAAATGTTGGATAATAATAACTTGATCCTTTCCTTTTCCGAATAAGTTACCCAGTTAAATTTCAATTCATGTTTTTTTTTCTCCTTTTTTTTTATTTTTACTTTTATTTATTACGTATTAGTGAAGCCAGAGTGTTGAACTTTTCTGGGTGATGAGTAGGGAAAATTATTAGGTACTTCCGGAGTACTATAAATGCGTACTTCCTCCTCTCACATGAATGATGGGTTCCACCATGAATTTAATTAGTAAGACCCACTATTCATGTGAGAGGAAAAAATACACATTTATGATACTCTAAGAGTACACAATAATTTTCCGATAAGTAGAAGCTAACGGTAATCTTTCACTTGTTGGTTTGTCGTCACACAGTCGTGATTTACGGACAGACCATATATGAAAGAAAAATACTTCTCTTTCAGAAATATTTATCTTAATATACTCCAATATTTTAGTCATAGACACCGCTTCGAAGCAGTCAAATTGATGAAATAAGGTATGTAGTTTCATGTCAAATGCTCCCCTCATGTGTGTCATTTTTCTATTTTTGTTTTGTTTTATGATCAAAATGCAATAACACCCTTTGGGGATTGGGTGGTTGCAAAAATACCCTCTGGGGTTTAAGTAGTTGCAAAAACACTCTTTAAGGTTTCAAATTTTTTTTTTTTTTTTTTTATAACTCCTTGAGGCTTCTATATTCACCAATATGACCTATGAGGCTAACTTTTGTTGACTCTCACGGATTGAAAAATCACATGACCACATTAAGAAGACTCGCTAATTGATTCACGTCACTAATCACATGATTTTTCTATTCATAAAATCTAATGAAAGTTAATCCTAAAGGTCAATTTGGTGAACATGAAAACCTCAAGGAGTTAAGAAGGAAAAATTGAAACCACATGAGACAATAGCTTACCAAGTTAATGATCAGTAGTTGGTTCGAGAGGATGATCAGCCACACTGGGACTGAGACACGGCCCAGACTCCTACGGGAGGCAGTAGTGGGGAATTTTCCGCAATGGGCAAAAGCCTGACGGAGCAATGCCGTGTAGAGGTAGAAGGCCTACGGGTCGTGAACTTCTTTTCCTGGAAAAGAAGCATCCTGGAAAAGAAGCAATGACAATATTTGGGGACTAAGCATCGGCTAACTCTGTGCCAGCAGCCGCAATAATACAGAGGATGCAAGCATTATTCGGAATGATTGGGCATAAAGCGTCTGTAGGTGGCTTTTTAAGTCCACCGTCAAATCCCAAGGCTCAACCTTGAACAGGCGGTGGAAACTACCAAGCTGGAGTACGGTAGGGTCAGAGGGAATTTCAAGTGGAGCAGTGAAATGTGTAGAGATCGGAAAGAACACCAACGGCGACCCAAACCTCAAACAGTATTTTTACATTTAGGTCATGTATTTTATGATTTTTTTTTATTTATTAATTTGGTAGTCTAAGTCGGACCTGTCAGATTCTCTAATATTACCTCTACCACCTAATTAAACATGTAAGATAAAGGTTAAGGAAATAGACAAAAGGACAAAAAGTGTAATATTTTTAATAGTTTATGAACTTATAGGAGAAAAATTTTATAGTTTAAGAATGAAAAAACTTACTTTAGGGAAGTAAACAATATATTTGTTAAAAAAAAAAAGCATTTTACTATTATTTTTGTTATTATTTACATCTATATATATATATATAATAATAATAATAATAATAATATATACATTATTAAGAAAATTCAACTTCTTGATGGGCATTTTTTAAATGGTTTGAAATACTCTCACACATCATCAATCGCGTCCAAGGCACGATACTTGGGTGCCTCTAGTCCATGTAACCTGGAATTCAGACAAATGACTGCTATCACTCACCCATTAGCAGGCGCAAGCCAAATGTTTATGGCTCTTTTACATTGCTGTGTTCTTACCTATTCTTTTTGTTTTGATAAGTAAAATCCTCTATAAATTAAATGATGGACTATTGTTGCTGCAAAGTAAGAACACTGCACAATGCATACATTGCTGAAAGAAACGTGTGACTGATGGTAGGATAGCCAAATTTAAGATCTATTTGGAAACTTGCTAGCAGGATCAATTTTATCGAACTATAGTGAACCAAGTGGAGTGATTAATTTTTTTAACTAAGGGTATAGATGACATTTTACATGATTTTTAAATATATATATATATATATAACAATAAAATAAAACAATATTCCATAAAAAAATATGTGAAGTTAACGAAAATTAATAACATTAGGGGTTATTTGCTTATTTCCAATATTTCAAAGGGGGCATTAGTCGATTTTATAGTTTAGGGTGGAAGTGCAATTAACCATATTTTATTTTAGATATAATTTTTTTTTTTAATGACGTGGAACTTCACTAAGGTAGAGCCCTTTAAATCCACTACTGGAGACTAAACCATAGATACACAACCCCACCCACTAAAATTATGTATCAAGTAATCTAGGAGAGCTTCTAGTGGGGATTGAACCCAGGATGTTGGGGTCTACAACTCATTTCAAGCCTTGAACCATTAGATTGCACCTTAACAGGTTTTTATTTTAGATACGATTCGTTAATTAATGTTTTACTTAATTTCCTAGAATCAATGATATTAAATAATTCAAAAATAGAGCTTTCCTAAGTCATTCAAATTAGGGTTAAGTCGATAATCTAATATAAGCAGTTGATTGTGCTTGAATGGAGACTGTTCACAGTTTGCTAGAGTAATAGCATTTATTTTTAAAGTTTTTCCTTCAATAACATGGTGCTTATTCTAGACAACCAAAGTGTTGATTCCTAGATTTGTGCTCTCCTACCTAATGATGATTCTAAGCAATTCTAAGTTTTGATTCCTAGGTTTATTTCATTTTCTGTGCTTGCTGCATCTATTTCATTTTTTGTCCCGCTCATATAGCCATCTTGATCATCAATTACTCGTCAGAAACTGCAATTTGATGCCAAAGTAGTAATAATTTCAGCAATATCAAAGGTCCCAGAGAGGAGATGGTTAGTTGATGAACAACTATGCTCAACGTTCTTTTAAATGCAAAAGAAAGAATCTTGACATTGAAAATTAGCCTGATTGATTCATTTCAGAGGCAGGGTTAATTATTCAGGAATAAGAAGAGCAGGATGAAGAGCAAAGACAGTGGAGTTAGTATCTCCAAAAGAACGGCTTTGGAGATTCATGGAACAGTAAGAAAAAGTTCATCTCTAAGATAGGCTAGATGGTTTTAACTTTTTAAGTTGTGTTGTAGGCAAGAAATTTGAAGCCTCCTACCTAACAATCTTTGTAGTCCACTCTGATTTCAATGGGTGACACACACTGGATGCCAACAGCGTAGTAGGCTAGCCAACTATTTCAAGAGTCTGGTGTGTGGTTAACACCAAAACATGCTAGTTAATGAAACTTGTACTCTAGCCTGGGTAGAAATTGCAGCCCCAGTGTGAGAAAATAGTTTGTGGTGTTGACAACCTAGCAAAGTGAAAACCTCAAAAAGACTTTAGAAAGAATAATACACTTTGTTCACGAAGATAGTGCACGCGGACATAACGTCTGCAGAAAATATATCATAACCAGCAATCACGTCATGCAGAAATCTAATCCAATGTTTGACTTGACAAAACTATCAATTCTACAATAAGTTATTTTGGGGTGCAAAGATTGGAACTTTACAAACCGAATTGAAGATTAGGCATCAAAGACAACAAATCTACAGCACACATGGATTCAATCAATGAAACAAGTACATCCAAAATGGATGGCATCATTTAACTTTATATTTCAATTTTCCAGATCCATAATCCTCATATAACATAAGAAAGATTCTTTATATTTCAATTTTCAAGATCATATAACATAAGAAAGGTTGTGCATATGTTAAAGACAGATAATAATAAAAGATTTCATATTGATTTCTTGTTCCCTAATTCAGAGGTGAAATGATAAGTCTAAAGCTCTACCATTTAGTAGAGATAGAAACAGTAATGCAATAACTCTCGTGCATATCTGCTCACATCTTCGAAGGCTTGGGGAAAATGTCAGGAGTGAATTTCTGTGCTGCACTCAGACTACCCTTGATTTTCATTGCACCCCTGCATTCATTACATATCACAAAACAATGTAAATATAGACAAACGGCAACAAAAAAATGTAGCAAATAGAATTACTGCTTGTTTGGTTTAGCTGATTTTCATCTGAGAATGCAGAGCTGTACTTTTTCCCAGCTTATTTTTAGACAAAATAAAACCAATGAAAATAAGCTATAGACCAAACAAACACTTAAAACACAGTGCAAGGCCACACCTCATGAAAGCAATTTGAGGATTCATCTTCCCCAAGGCAACCTTAACAAAATCATCATCCTGGAAGGAAAACGTGGCGTCTGGCTTTCCTCCTTCATATGGCCCTATAATTCAATAGACTTCAAAGAATGAATGGACATATAACCGGAATAGCAGATCAATTACCATTCTACAAAAAATAAGGTTCTAGAGCAAATATAAACCAAAAAAATGACACCAACAGTTAGCGATTACAGCATTGAACTCCTATGCCCAATTCATCCTATTATATGTTGTAAGGGCTAACTTAGGTACAGATATAGTTCCTTAGATACTGTACTTCATATATTCAATTAAATTCAACCATTGGTTTCTTATTGGTTTATTGATCAATGCCCTTTGGCTCCTTATCGATCCCAACAAACAAGGAGTGAGTCTAAAGGCCCTGCATTGGTGATGTTCCACGTCATTCCAAAAAAAAAAAAATTTAAAATTTACAATTTCCAATGCCACATGTTTGAATTTAACTAGGAAATCTAAACTATAGCACTTAAGCAGTTATTCAAATGTCTCATAGAAATTCAGCAATTCTAGTCTTTCTTATCGTCTACGAGCAATTACCATTTCACAGAATTGAACAATTCATGTTTGCAATACAATCAATTAGGAACAACAAAAAATCCGAAATCAGAATCCCAAACCTTTGGTGACCTCTCCTTTCTTCAGATCAACGGTATAAACAACCTCATTGAATCCAAGTTTCTACAATTGACCAAAAAAAACAAAATGAAATTAAATAAGAACAAAACTGGGCGTACAATAAAAGTAGAAAAAGGAATTGGGTGCGAGCGAGAAAAAGTGGTGGGCACCTTAGGAGCGATGTTGATCTGATAAACGAGGTTGATTTTCTTAGTGAGTTGTTTACCGGCATCAGAGGCCAGGTGTTGTTTCATCTGTTCCATCAAAGCATCGGACTTTAGCTCTTGATTGGCAGACATAGCTTATTATTACAACAACTTAGAAAGACAATTGCTAAGCTCTTCTTCTTCTTCTTCTTCTTCGCTGAAAATGTTGTTTGTGCGTGTTACTCGTACTAGGGGTAGTTTTAACATTTAATACTTATACTATATTTTGATGCGGTGGAGGTTGAGAATGTGAGAGAGTTGGATGAGCTGACGAAATTAATTAATGATAAATGGGGACACACAGCACGCATCCCAATCTAACGACGTTTTCCCCATTTTCTGTTATTTCTCTTTTTTTAGCGGATTACATAACGTGTTGTACAGTAAGTGTTATGGGCCTTTTTGGGCTACTCTATCGTCTCCCTAAAGCAAAAGCCCAATGCACATTTTTTTTCCTACCCAATTGTGTGCTGCCACGTTGTCTCGTCATGGGTAGGTCCTATGGTGGGTCGAACTGTCATTTCTCATGTAAGAGAAGGATCACTACTTCCAAACTAGTAAATAAATTTGACAAAAATAAACTAAGAGAAACTATATGTCCACAATATTTTTATAATATTTTTACAACAAATCATAAGTGTCAGGTTGTTACTTGTTGTTATTGTTGGGGTAAAAAAGTAATCTTAGTGTTGGGTTCAAATTTGAACCAATAACAACTAAACCACCTATGATTTGTTGTGAAAATATTGTAAAAAATGTTATGGACGTAGCACCTCTTATAAACTAATTCAATGCATATGAATATTGGAGCCATACCACATAAGTGTTATGTAAGAAGGGTAGGCTCCATGATAGGTCGATTGACTTCCCATGTGAGAGGAGGGATCAATTCTCCCGAACTACCAAATAAATTTGACAAAAATAAACTAATTTGATGCACATGAGTATTTGAGTCAAACCACATCAGAATTACGTAAGAGATAATGAGTTTGATATCCCCTTAATCTTTTAATCGATGATTTATTAAAGGATAAAACTGGTAATGTATTTAACTTTCCTATTAATTTGAATCATATATATTTTGAGAAAGAAATTAAATGTTATAATTGAATTAACTAATAAAGCACAATCATTTTTTTTTCTTTTCCAGGAACATCTATTCTTCTAAAGAATCTTAATCCTGACATATAAGTGTATTGAACTTAAGTTATTACTAACTCAGAAATAACACGTAAGTGATATGCAAGAGCTAACGAGTTTGGCATTTCTCAAATTTTTATACCAAATTTGTTAAAAGGCAAAACATGTAGTATATTAGATTTTTTAACAATTAAAGTAAAATGTATAGTTGTCTTGACTAATAAAGCACAACCATCATTTTTCTTTTCAAACATTACCAGTGTTCAAAAAAATCTTAATCCTAAAGAGAGTGAGTGGATAAACCCAAATTCACCCTTTTATGGAACTAGTACTGTCACTAGGTTTGAGAAGTAATTGGTGATTACTTAAGATATTAAGTAATTAATGATTAATTAATATCTTTACAATATGTGATTGTTCTAAAGAATCTCAAGTAATAACCAATTTTAGTGAACTGAAAAATACTATGGTTTTTCCGTCAACAAAGAAGGATGGAGCAGCCGATTCGTAGTTTTGTCGGAACGGCTATGGTCTTGGATTGGACCGATAAGTTTTTGTTTTCTTTTGGTCAGATTTGGTCGTATATCAAATCGGTGATGGGCTCAATGATTTTATAGGTGTGCCAAGCCCATAACATGATTGTATAATGTGCTGCACATTGTCTTCTTGGGTCAATCTGGATTCAGATTACAAAGTGTCCCACTAAACAACAGTGTCTCACGCCCTGGGTCGAAGATGTATGTTTATCCAGCCCAAAATATATTTTAATTTAAGTTTTAGAGCACGTGACTAACATTTTTTTTTTTTTTAGTGATATGGGGTCTTTGGATTTATTTACCTCAGTCGTCAGTGATTGCAATAAATAATATTACATGTACCATTTAAATCTTGATAAAACTATCACTCAAATCACTCACCAAGTGAAGCAATATGAGAACTTTTACTACCAAGCTACACTCTGAAATGATTACGTAACTAATAGTTATGCCTATATAATCACCGGGAAAATGCTCAAATACCCTTTTAATTTTTAAGCGTGTAGCAAAACAATTATATTTTCAAAGTATTTAACAAAATACTCTTGTTTTGAAACTTTTTTTTTTTTAATACAAGATAAAAATTTTATTCTAATCTAATTTAAGTGTGTATGTGTGTGAAACTTCCTCTTAGAGATTTGAACTCCAGCCTTTACCTACCACACCTTAGAAACGCTTATACTTGTAAAGTGATTATCGCACTAAAGGTATGATGATTTTGCTACACCTAACTATATTACCCGTAATCACGTGTGTGTGTGTGTGTGTGTGTGTGTGTGTGTGTGTGTGTGTGTGTGTGTGTGTGTGTGTGTGTGTGTGTGTGTGTGTGTGTGTGTGTTGGGTTTAGGTTACATCTGGTGTAACTCTAAGAGATATTACACCACTTAATTACTTATTATTAGATGCGAATTTTGACAAAACTACCGTTGGATTACATTATATTCATATACTCTCTATGCTTGAAAAATTTTACGGTGATAAAAAATTAATAGTCATATTATCAATCATTTGTTGTATTCAAGATTTTGTAGTTTAAAATAATTCATAAAAGTTGAGTTTATGAATCATAAGGTAAATAATATCCGATTAGCATGAAAATTGGCATGCATGTTAAGAACATACAGAACATATAATTCAACGGTAGAATTCTTAAAATATGAATTTAATAATAAATTATTAAGTGGTGTAATATTACTTAGAGTTATGCCAGGTATAATTTGAATTTAACTATATATATATATATATATATATTTATTTATTCTTTGGCTTTTGCGTTAAGGATATAAGCTATCAGTCATGAGATACAAAGTGGATATCGTAGTAACGTGTCTTGTTCTCATTCGAAGCTAATTCTTCAGCTGCTATCCTAAAAACTCGCGCGGAGGTAAGCACCAAACCCCTCTACGAGTTCCTCATTCTGTTCACCAAAAAAAAACCATTTAGTATTTTTCAGTTCTGATTATACATTAGAAGTTGAAACCATCTGAGTTTGTCTGACAGATTTATAGTATATATGATTAGCTACTATTCTTGCTTCTTTGTGGACTGCTTGTTGTTGAAAGTGAATGCATGTATCATTGGCTAGACATAAAGACATTCTTAGAATTGAGAATGATTATGGTTTTTTTTTTAGTTGTTGGAAAGTTACACTAATAAAATAAGTGAGCATTAACTATTTGACAAATTGATTTACATTGAACACTGCTTCATTGGAAAGGTCATTAACTCAGTGTTGGTCTGCCAAAGAAGGGTCCTAGAATTGTATAAGCATAATGAAATCCCAGAAGAAAAAAATAAATAATAATAATAGGAGGAGATCTCATAGGAACAAAAGCTTCTAGTTCTGGAGTGAGCAATTATGTGGTTCAAGAAATATTGTTTTTCCTTCTTCTATTTGGTATAAAGATATATTTTCGTCAGTTTGTGCTTATTAATTAGTGTCATATATTTTATTTACGGTTAATTCTAAGCTCCAAAAAAAAATAAGAGAAGGATTGTGGAAGGTTGATGATCAATGTAAAATTTAGTCACTTTTATAAGTTTTTTATTTTTTTTATTTTTTTTTTTTGGGTATAAAAATATGCAGGGTTTCCACCAAAATCAATAACCTGTATATGTTTAAATTTATATGATCTTTTTGGTGGGGGCAGCATCAACAGCAGCAAGTGGCTGCTTCTTGAATATTCTGGCATCATATGCTATGTTAGGAAAAAGAAACAAACTACAGATGTTTTCTTGTGCCAATTTTTTATTCTAAGTGGATGTTGTGAGATCTGGTGGTTCACCTTTGGTGTCTGTGAGAGTCAATACGATATTTATTGATCGGATTGTTTTATAGTATATTTTTGCTCCATTGATGAAGACTTTCCAAATTCATTGAATATTCAGTAATCAGTATTCTAGACTAGTCCAAACTCCAAAGTCCAAAATTCTGTCCTATTATCCAAATCCTGTATTTTTTGTAACTAGGAGAATGCTATGATGTTTATGAAATTTGTTTCTTACTTTGATGCTTATCAGTTTATATTATGCAGGCGATGGGTTTAAATGAAAATAAGGATTAGATCGAAGGTCTATGATATTAAGCATTAACTGACCTATGCCAAAAATTTATCTTGGAAAACCATCAGTTTAAGTGGCATATAGATTTTTGTTCTGGAGGTTTGCTCTATGTTGTCATGCAAAGGCAGAGTATTTGTTATTGCAAGGCATATTTTGGTTTTGGAAAAAATCCTAATGGACACCTTGATTCTAGATTTCCCTGTATAGTTCCCAGCTTTCTTCATGATAGAAGTAAGGTTAGTTTGTGTCTCATTAGGGCTAAAATTCCATCTACTATTAAAACTTTGGACACATTCCGAGCTGAAAGAATCAGAGTGGCTGAGGTGAATCAGGGAGAACTGTCAGATGAAGATGATGATCTCTGTCCTGCTGAATGTGTTAGAGAATTTAAGACCGATGAGGAACTATCCAGAGTTCTTGAAAAGGCTAAAGAAACAGATTCTTTAGTTGTGGTAGATTTTTATCGCCCTTCTTGTGGAAGTTGCAAGTACATAGAGCAAGGATTTGGAAAATTATGTAGGGGATCTGGTGATCAAGATGCTCCAGTAATCTTCTTGAAGCACAATGTGAGTATTATACTAGTTGAACACTTGAACATGTAAGGTTTGCATAGAATAATTAATAAATATGGAAAGGCTAATGAAATGTAAAACACCTTCTCTAGTTTCCCCCCAGCCTCACCAGACAACCCTTTGAAAGAAGAGGGAAATATTGATGTAATGATCTTTGCATTGTCTCATCAAATTAAGCATGTCTATTATATCCTTAATCAACTCAGAATAAGAAGTTGCAATGCTATCTACTGCAGGTAATTGATGAGTATGATGAGCAATCTGAGGTTGCGGATCGACTTAGAATCAAGGTAATTTTATCTGATAATAAATTTTCAGTCCAATCTTATTTAAATTTCAGTGAATTTGTAGGCAGTAATGCAGATAGTACTAATTTGGAACGATAGATATATTATGCTAAGAGTTTCTGGACTTATTTTGATTGCTTGGGATGTTGTTTTCTGCATGTGGGCTCAATTTGATTTATTGTCAGTAGGAACATAAGCTTCAAGTCGGTTCATACTGTTAGCTGTCGTTTAATCTTTTAATGAGCTTACTCTCCAATCGTATCTTCTAAGATGAGATTCAGTCGAAACTATATCAAAACCCTGATTCAGGTGTATAAAAGAATGTCGTCGCAAGGCAAACTGAGGAATGAGAGAGAGTGAGAGTATTTTACATAAAGTTGTCAAAGAATCCTGAATATTTTTTACCTTTTTTGATCTATGCTACTTTAGCTTTAACTTTAGGCTAGAATGAATCCAAGTGCAATTTGATATATTCTGTTCATGGGATACCCTGATCAACTTATATTTTTTCCCTACTTCATGATTCACTGAGATTAAAATGGACATGTACTCATGCAGTCAGTGCCCCTCTTCCATTTCTATAAAGATGGGGTCCTCCTGGAAGCATTCCCAACCAGAGACAAAGAAAGGATTACTGCAGCCATTCGTAAATACACGTCTCCTGCATCTTAATTTGCGTTAACTAGTCCGGTTATGATTCAAGTGCTTGTACCTGTAGAATGATTATGGGGAACTTCAACTGGATGCAGATATCATCAATTACTTGAGAAACATTTTTCTTAGTGTAAATCATACTGTCTTCAAGTGCTGCTCATTTGCTATTTGATTAATACTATTAAAGGTTTATTCATTTGCTACTATGCATTATGTAATATATTCACTTTAAGGTTGAATTGATGCAGATGTGGCTTCTAGCTTATTTGAACCATGACTCTATCTATAATGTAAGTAGGTCTGTACAGTTATACATGACTTGGATGCCTATAATTATTGGGAAAACTTGGGGTGGTTGACATCCTTGTTCCTGTTCACTGGAAAAAACAACAGAATTTTCCTGACTAGAGTGAGTTCTGTAGGATAGGTATGTGGAGCTTCTATGTCATACATTCTTTATGAGTAAACTATCTAATTTTAAACAAATAGAGAGCTTATTTGATTAGACTAAGGTTGCAGTGTTGCCGTAGTGAAAATATTGATATGTTTGAGATATAGTAAAAAATTTGTCTACAGATCAAGACAAAAAGTATGTATCATAATTTCAATGAAATGCAAACCTATAATTATTAGAGGTCATTGCCTGTGAATTATCCTTGAAGATGACCTGAAAAGGCAGAGTTCTCTGTTAGAATTTAGAAATAGACGAAGTGAAGGAATGCATCTGGCACATTCTAGGATAAGCTCAACTTATCAAAAAGTAGGAAATTTTGTATGGATTCTAGTAATCTTTGAATAAGGCACTTAATAGTGCTAGCCCATAATTTGAGCAATGGTTGTCATAATTTCAAAGATATGCAAACCTATGATTATTAGAGGTCATTGCCTGTGAATTATACTTGAAGATGATCTGAAAAGCAGAGTTCTCTGTTAGAATTTAGAATAGACGAAGTGAAGGAAGGCATCTGGCATATTCTAGGATAAGCTCAACTCATCTAAAAGTAGGAAATTTTGTATAGATTCTAGTAATCTTTGAATAGGGCACTCAATAGTGCTAGCCCATAATTTGAGCAATGGTTGAGGATTTTTAAACGGATAAATGGTGAAGTAAGAGATGATGCTTTTATTCTGAAGTTGGATTCATATAACACTAACAAGAGAATTTGGTGAAGATAGTTCATTCACTTCACTCAGCAAAACAAATACACTGTAAATATATGGGCTACATTGTATTTAGAACAATCTATACTCCTATTTCTTGTTAAAGACGGAATTGGATTGCCAAATAATTGGGTATTGGCTTAATGTGCTGATCAACGACTCAATGTCATGTCATCTATCAGACATAACTCACCATGCCAGTGGTTTATTAGGATCTGGTTGGCAACTTGGCATTATATTAAAAATAATATACAATCATTTTCACAACTTTAGGTTGATTAATATATATGATATTGATGTTAGTGATGAGATATATGAAAGTGAGGTTTCACAATTCACAATTTGACATCTTAACAAGTTGTTAAAAAAAGAGTTTTATGGAACAAAACTAAAGTATTGTACTTTAAATTCATGAATTAAACTGAATCACATGATTGTGCTCAGTAATACAGCAAAGTCATTGTTATTATTGTCAAGGATAATTAAATTCAATCATGTGGTTAAATAATTGTAAGAACTAAGAAGGAAATCATGAGGGAAAGTGAGACTCATAAGTGAGCTCACAAGTTTAAAAGGAAGAACAAAACAAAATGTCTTCAGAAACTAAAAAACCCACTGAAAATTTCACATTATCTCTTACATTGGTCATGTGGTAAGCTCAATAGAGAGGGTGTGAAATTTTTTATAATTTTATTTTTATTTTACTTAAATTTTGGGTGTCCTCTGTCTTGCTCAGAACAAAATAGCCATCCTCTCTTCTTAATGACCTGTGGGATTGAATCACACAGATAACAATATCGTAATCTGGAGAAAGAAAATCAAATCAAATTTTATGGCCATCAAGTTCCAGTAGCCACATCTTGGTAGGGTCCATGTAATGCTCAATTGTAATTAACAAACTCAGTGTGCGTGAGTGTGTTTCATTTCTTAATAATACTTACCAACCAACCAAATATACTTTTTGGTAGTTAACGAAAAATACATCTTGGTAGAGTCCATGACCAAAAATACTTTTTCCAGTAACATCTTATTTAAAAATTAATTAGAGTCAAAATATAGAAGCCTATAATAATCATGAAGAAAAAAAGGTGGGATTTTTTTTAGTATTAAACAGAATCAATTAAAATGTTATATTGATAATTAGGCCCTCCAATATTAGGCAAAGTTCAAAGTTCAATTTAGTCTCTCAACTGTTGGATATCCTTTAACTTTCAATTTAAATTTTAACAAAATTAATAGTTGAAATTGGTTTAGTTTTGAATTTATACACTTTCCTTAATAACATTTCCACGTGTGCTTCATTGTCCGTACAGTAATTTCGTGAATTATATGGGTAGAATATTTAAAGATAAAATTGACTTCATTTTAAAATTCTAGTGGCTAAATTGAATTATTAAACCAAATTGATCTTTATTCAATAGTTGAAGGACCAAATTAGTAATTAAAAAAAAAAGACAACTATGCACCACTTGACAAAACCTGTGAGTACTCCTCTCAGTTTTACATAAATATAATTAGAATATTGGAATATTGGATCTATTTTTGATAGTGAACATGAAGGAATATAATATAAAATTTGGTACAATTGAATTTAGTACGAAACCCATATTGTTCCAAAAATATGAGAGGGGGGAGGGGGGTGTGGGGAGAGAAAGAGAAGTGAGAGCAAAATTTCTTTAATTAATGGCAATGAGCTCATGATAAAAAGTTAGAAATGAAGCATTTAATTGACAAACCCGATTGAGAAAGGGGAATGGGCTAAAAAAGAGTACAAAATGAAAAATGCCCAGCAAAATTATACATACTAAAAATGAAAGAAGATGGATTTGGAAAGGAATGACATCTTCATCTAAAACATTTGCCAATTTCTAATTAAACCATGCTGCTTGTTAATTGCTAGATTCCTTCCAAAATCTGGCTGGGAGTCCTTGCATAGGCACTGGGAATGGACTATACTGAATCCCACTTTCTGATCCCACCACTTCCCACCTGCAAATATTCAAAAACAAAAAAAAAAACAAAAAATCCCTTGTCAAATAATTCTATCATTTAAAAAAAAAATATATATATATATATAGTAGCATTTGTACTGTGAAATTATTCAATATATGCGGTGTACTAACACATTTTTCTTACATAAATGAGGATCTTATATGTAAAAAGCTATATTACTCCAAGCGTACCAAATAATGTCTCTTAGCATGATTCCTTGTCAAACATGTGAATTAGAGAGAAAAAATTATGATCGTTAATACTTAAACGCTTTTTTTTTTTTCTTCCTTTTTTGAGAATTTAAACTTCCAATAAGGTTTTTTTTTTTTTAATATTTTTTTAGAATCCAAAGTTTCACCACTTTAATGTCCCTACATGGGTTTCAAGTTTGCATTACTTCACCCGACAGGATTATTATTTTCCTAGTGGAGTATATCATATAAGCCTATTTGTTTGGTTGACACTTCATAATTTATTCTTGTAATTTATGTATTTCCTTTTGTACAATACCTGAACATGGTAACTAAATGGTGGATCACGGTCAACATTTCCACCTTTGCAAGCTCATTTCCTGGACAAGCATGCACTCCATTGCCAAACGGCATAAATGTATTGGGTTTTGGGGCAACCTAGAAAAACAATAAACAAAAAAAGGGAGGAAAATAAATAAATAACTAATCTGTGTAGAAACATAGAAATACCTTAACCCTAAAAAATGTAATTTAAATAGCTTTAGCCTTGAAACAATGTTAACTCATACCTCAAATCTCGAAGGATCAAATTTTTGAGGATCAGGAAAAAACTCTGGATTGTGATGAAAGTTTCTAAACAAAGGCATCACCTTCCAACCTTTTGGAATTAAGTACCCTGTCATAAATTCTTTTGTTAGTCAGTCCCTCCAATGAAGTCCCAGATTAACTACTCCATTTGAATTAGGAGGTTTCTTGTACATTGAATATACGCATATTCCTTCTCACAATGTTTATGTCTCACACAGCTGTAAGATTTATACATTGTAAGAAGGAGAATACATATATAGAATATAGAAGATAATTATTATATGTTGGCATTTCATTTTGCTAAAGGATTCTATTCTTTTATTTTGTTTTTCAGTTTCATAAAAAGCTCTAGTATATATTCCTCTTACCCCTATATTCCACGTCAGCCACTGCTTCTCTGAAGGTGAAAGATATGATGCTTGCCATTCTCAAGCTCTCCAATACTACCTGAGTAACATCATAGTTCCCTACTGTTAGCCAATCATTCATGCAACAAAATAACATGCCTTGTTGCAATTAATAAGATCAAATTGACTTATCTAGCACTTGGTAACTCTATAAAGAATATGTATTGTATAGATTTCTATATATGAGGATGCATATTGGATTTTTTTTTTTTAATTTTGTTTCTTAATCTTAACTCTAATTTATAGTAGATTTTTAAAATGCACAATGCATCTCATTCAGTGTCTTGCCATTGAACTTCTCATTCTCATTTTAGCTACAAACTATCTGGCCCACTTGAACAGCACACGACTGCTAGGACTACTTGTAGCCTCATACTTTTTTTTTTTTTTTTGGGTTCACATTTTAAATGACAATAAAAGTCATATTCTCGATTTCTCACCTCCACTTTCATGTATTAAATGTGGACATTTTTAAAATGTAAATATTTCCGTATCAATTATGGATATTAATGTAAAATGGTTGATTTAAGCGAGTGCAAGAGGATATTTTGTCATTAATTTCTTAATCTTATTTCTATGCAAATTTGTTCATGAATGACATTTTTTAATCCTGTAAGAGAAAAATATCGAACCCTAAGAGGTTGTCTCAGTAGTTTCTAAGGTCTTGCGAGATTCATGACGTTTTGTGTTCACTTTTTTTTTTTTTTTTTTTTTCCTTTTTTTAGAGTTTATGTCCATACTTTTGAAAGCAAGTGATACATGATGACCTGTACGTGACACTGCATACCTTTGAACTTAGAGGCATGTTCCTTATTTGACTCCAACTCAATGGCTGGTTAGCTTCATCATTTTCTCTACGAATTGCATTCTGTTCAGCCTGCAAGGAGAGCATTTCATAAATCATCAATAGGACCACGGAGTCACCAATGTCAAACTCAAAACTAGAAAAAGACGACAAGTGGGGACGAGAAATAATAGCTTGTTCTACACCATTTGGGATCACAAATAGTTGCCTATCGGTAGCATACCTTTACAGCCTCTAGAAGTTTCGGGTTATCATGGAGGTACATGACAATCCATGTCATGACACTAGCTGTAGTGTCTCGAGCTGCAAATAACACTCCAATAATGTTGTCCATGATTTGATCTACCATAAGGATCTGTCCATTTTCGTCTTTGGAGTTCAATAGACAACCCAAAAGATCCTTTTCAAGTAATTTCTTTTCCTTCCTCTCAGAAATTATGTCACTGATAATCTTAGTGAGCCTCTCTCTTGCCTACAGAGAATCCAACAAAAACATAGAAAAATAGAACATATATAGTCAATTGGAAATGTTATTGGTCTACCAAATAGTTGTAGTGTATAATTTAATTTTAATTTACTAGATTGCTTACCTGTAGTGCCATTTTGTATCGAGTTCCTGGGATGTTATTTGGAAAGGAATTGTAGCCTTTGTCTACTATTAAGTAATTCTTCTTCAACTCCTCTCTATAGCGAGCCTCCAAATTGCCAAAAATTATGAGTATACCAACGTCAAAAGAAAGCTGCAAGGGTTCAAGGATGGACCAATTAACGAGTATTCAACAATAGTACAAGTATAAACTAAGCTTTTTAGAGACACTGTATAACTTCCAACTCGTGTCATTCGTAAGATTTTAGGTTCATGTTTCGTAACAATCTAAGGTCTTAGAATTTCTCTAGGTAATTATCTGAGTATGATGTTTTAAGAGTTCTAGACACTAACGTAACCTTAAAATGCTCAACTGAAGCATCAAATAATACCAACTTTAGGAGTACCACAAATGCCTAAGTCAAATGTGTATTAGTGGAAAAGTACACCATAAAAGGTTTTAATCAGGGTCCGTTTAGTAAGAGATTTTTAGTAATGTTGTTTGTGTTTTTTGAAAATAAATGTAGGTGAAAAAATGTGTAAAAATATATGTAATGTTGTTTAAATACTGAAAATAGTTGTTTAAACCATAGTTATAAACGGGCCATGAATCATTTGTATAAACAAACAACATTGAGCCATCGAACTTACCTTTTTCATTTCTTGGTAAGTGTTAACGATATGGCCGCCTGCCCATGAGTCAAAGGTAGAAGCAGCTATGGCTCCAAGACCCTCCACCAAGTTTTTGATTGCATCAAGGGACAGAGATCCCTGGACAAGCTTTCTTAGACGAGTATGGTACTTCCCTCGGTGGAAAAAAATGGCAGAAGGACCAATTAAACGCTCTTTGCTTTTGGGGTATGTTGGTTTGAACAAATGGGCCTCTGTGACTAACACAAACCGAGCGGCCTCAGGGCTCGCCAGCATGACACATGGACACCCAAGAAAATGAGTCTTGAAAATTTCACCATACCTGTAAAAAAATTAAAACACCCATGTCATATATATCATTCATCACCACGTGTTCAAATTCATTTTTACGTTCAAAAAAAATATATATATATATATATAAATATAAAAAGATATAATATGAATAAAAACAAAGAAGTACCTTTTCTGTTTTTCTGCAAAGAAAACATTTGGGTCTTGAGAGTAAAGTTGAAGAGTCTCTCCTATATATGGCCAACCCATTGAACCTGGTGGAAGCTTAGCTATTTGTTGGGATTCTTTCTTGCTCTTTCTTAGAAAAACATATAAGAGTAGAGTATGGAGAAAGATAAGCACATAGACAAAAATTGCACCCATCTCTCTCTCTCTCTCTATGACTTAGCTCTCGTTCTCGTTTGTAACAAAGTAATGAATATGGTAGCTTACAAGTTTTTAGTGTTTTTTAGTCACAGAGAGATGGACGAGGAGGTTCACTTCTTTATATAGGAGTGGAATCATGAAAGGCAGAAAATGAAAATGAGACAGATGTCACCATTATCTGATCTACAAGTATGGTATGTTGAAGACCCGTACTCATCGAGAATACTATGGGATTGTTTTATGTAGATACATTCAACGCATTTGAGCAACATTTTTTATTTTTTAAATAATATTACATATATTTTTATATTTTTTCACTCACACGTATTTGTAAAAAATACCAACAACGTTACTAAAACAACGTTATCAAACTACTCATGTTCCAATTCACTACTCTGCTCTAGAATTATACAAATTAACTGTCCCGTGATGCTGTGCTTTATGAACATATTTATCAATGCGAACCAACTTGTATAAATATGTGGACTTCTACTATTTGACGGGATACGCAAGAATGTCTTATAGATTCATTCAGCACTCAGCCACAAGTTGTATGGGCCCAATTTTTATAGGTTGCTTTGAGGAAACGAAACCTCTAAATTTGATAAATAAAACTACTTGGAAGAGGTTTAGAACTCTAGTAACGTTTATTTAGACTAGCTAACCATTTGTACTATGATAATTGGTGTCTATTCTTTATTCATTAATTAAAAGTTGGACATTTGAAATAGATAAAGATAAATACTTAATCTTTTTAATCTATTATAATTAAAATAATCCAAAAATATATATATATATATTTATTTATTTGAACCAAGACCTCAACCGCACACGAGCACAAGCCGATTACTTCGTAATTTAATAATGTATGATGGTTGTTCTTTATTCATTGTCAACATCAAAATTTATACCCCCATAAAAAAAATTTAAAAAAAAAAACTAAATTTAGAAAAGGACATCTACGATAGATAAAGATAAATACAAACTCCATATAAATCTTATCTATATAACTAAACCTAATCCAAACTTTTTTTTTCCGAGAATCTAATTTATTTGGATGAATAAAAAAAATTTATACCGTTATATATCCAAAACAAATTAGATTAAATTAAACTCACAACACAAGAGTTTTGGACCATTGTCATGTTTTCTAGGATATATACTAAAAGTTTTTTTTTTTTTTTTTTTTTTTTAGAAGAGCTGGACCATAGGAAATTAATGGGATTTTTTCCCCTTACCATATTGTAGGAAGGAGATGTGCATAAATGAAAAATATGTACATATATGATATATATCATTATAATATCCTTTATAATAAAAATTACATTCTACACAACGTAGTTGTGGCCGAGTAGCTCAATGTAAATTATTGTACATATCGTATAATATGTTTTCGGCATATATTCACTAATTATTGATATAATTTACTTTAGGAGAAATTTTAGAATCAAAGTTTCAAAAAATTTAAAATACTTTTCTAATTAAAATTCTATAACTTATGTTAAGAGAAGATTTATTTTCTACTTAAATTAGTTTAATCTTGTACCATAATTTTTTGTTTTCATAAAAACATGGTATTACAATATGTGCTTTTATCACATAATTTAAGATATATTTTATTTATTTATTATTCAACTTCAAGATATTAATTAGTATTTTTTTTTAATTTATATATAATTTCTCATTAATCTATATGTAGGGGTAAAAGGCCCAATGCCAGATCTTGGGCCGTGGGCCTGTCTGAGAAGACTTATACATCCGAAAACAACAAATCTTGAGGGATTTGTCCCGCCCAATTCGATTCTGAAGTGTAAGTCGCGTGGAAGAAGGACTAGTCCGAGGAGCCTTGCCTGCTCGGATTGTCGAAAGGGTGTCCCTGATGAATGCTCCAATGTCAATTCTAGCTCCCCCGAAAAATCCCCTGATTTATATGGACAAAACGGATATGTGGCGAGGATCAGATATTAAGCAAAAGGCTGCTGCCACCGCATTTATGATCCTGCAGCTAACATCATGGCCGCGTTAATGGGAAAAGACACCTGAACAGTGACCTTCATCCTTTGCAGCTGCCAAATGAAGACTCCAGATGGGGGTTGATGGGACAAGTATCAAAAAAAAGCCCACGTAGTAGAGGAAGGCCATATAAATAGAAGGGGAGAGAAAAAAAAGGGGAGGAGGATAACAATCAAGAGAGAGAGAGAGAAAAAGAGAAGTATTCATAGCATTTGTATAAGCATACTCCTCGGACAATGCCGAGAAGAACACTGTAACAATCAAACATCTTATTAATACAAATTTGGTCATAATCATACTTGGGCCTCCAACTCATACGAATTCAATCAAGTATTCTTCAGCCCACTCTCTTTACAAATTCATTTTAAGGATACCATACACAGCTTGGGCCTCAACCTATTCTGTTCAAAGGCCCGACCCACGATTTGTGTCCTTACACTATACATTATAAGATGGGCATATTTTTCTCTCTTTTTTTTTTTTTTTTTTTTTGATAAGAGGCATATTGTTACTTAATCTATGCATTGTACAAGCATACTTATTGTTTTTCTTTAATAATATCAAGCATATTTATTGTTGGTTTAGCAGGACAACTCAACTGTAGGGTTATTCCATCTCTATCAACTCCCTAGCATGGTTTTCAGACTCGGACCGTTCATTGAACTGTAAAAGGAAGAGGTTTAAAGTTCTTAAGATTAAACCGAGATTGAACCGGGGTCGAACCGTGATGACGTCATAATTAATTTAATAATTATTTAAATATACATAAATATTAAAAATTTGTAAATGTTAGCAAAATTTACTAAAAATATCTTAAAAATTGAAACAAAATTTCAATGAAATTTTCATGATATTATAAGGTTAACATAAAATAGTACATTATAAGGTTAATAAAAAATAGTACAACATAAATAAGCATAAAAAGAAATTTTATAATAATCCTTCAAGAGAAATCATTTCAATTAACTAAAAATGACTTTTAAAATAAATTCATAAATTGCATAGGTATTATTCTTAAATAAAAAGTCAATTTAGCAATTAAAAAAAAATAGTAATATTTAATATGTTGAGAAAGATGACATAGAAGTTTAGGAACTATAAATCATGTAAATTTAATATAAATTTAATAATACTGCACATTACCTCCCGAAAAGGTCGCTTGGTTCGTTGGTCATGGCTCCAGTCTTGGTGCTTAGTGAGAGAGCTCAGGTCGGAGCCTGGTAAGCGCATTTTTCTTTAATTTTTCCAAATAAGTTCTATTCCATGACCCTGTTCAACCAGTTTTTTGGGTTGAACCTCGGTTCTTCCGGTTCTCTCAGAACTCGTATACATCCGATTCTCATAGTTAAAAAACCGAATTATTACTGGTTCACGGTTAACCCGGTCGGACCTGCCAGTCCGATCCGGGTTTAAAAACCATTCTCCCTAGTCTCGTGTGTGTGTGTGTGTGTGTGTGTGTGTGTGTGTGTGTAGGGTTTTTTCTCATTGCATCACTTGCAAAAATATAAGTTGCATCTATATAGGTCTAGCATCCTCATTTATAATTTTGCCAATGTTTGTTTGGTGTAGGCTTGATATGGGGTTTAATTATTATGTCCTCATTAAAAATTAAAAAATTAAATTAAATAAATGCAAATCAAATCAAATAGGGAGAAATTTTGGCTTCAAAGATCGACATTTCTAGGAGTTAATCGATATACGTTGTAAGCAATCGACCTTTTTATGTGGTAATTGGGACAGGTACTTAAAAAAGACACACCGACCTCTTTAATTCATTACCGAGAAACAACTGGCAAAATCTATTGAATATTGACTTTGAAAAAAAAAAATTGAAAATTGACTATCAATTTGTCGTAACTTCGCAGATAAGAGAATAGTAGGAAGACAATCAAGACTTATTATTAACTTTGGATTTGTCGTAACTTTGAATATTATTTCTTTTTCTTTTTCTTTTTTTTTACTTCTTGAAAGATGAATCAATTTGGTCATTTTGTCCAAATTTATCAGCCAGCAGCATTATTTAAACATTCTTTTTTCGTTTTTGGTTAAAAAATTAACAAAAACAGTCACAAGATGCCCCATTTAGTAGATCTTGTTAGTTAATGAGTATTATTCTATATAAATAAATAAATATATATATATATATATATTAAAGTTTAAACAACTTCATTTGCTATTATATTTGGGGAAAATGACTAGATTGATTCATTTAATTATGTGAATGACTAAATATATAAAAATTAAACCTCAATGACTAATTTGAAAATTGAATAGAAGTTAAGAGAATAGATTAGTAGACTGAACCTTAGGCTTTTCTTTTTCTTTTTTTAAGGAGTAAGTTAAAGAAGGGAAGAAACGGATGAGTGCATGAGTGCTGTTAAATAAAATTCAAACACACCTTAAACATATCAAAATATCTAGGATACTCACAATATATCAGTTATTATAGTCATGGAATTAACGCTCACGTTTATTTTGTATGACCACATCATAGGAATCTGGTGTTCAATGCCGGCTTAATGGGTGAGCCAAATTGGCAACTGCCTAAGGCCCCCAACGAAAAAAGACCTCTAAATTTTTATCAATAGAGATATTTCTGTACCAATAGAAATATTAATTAAGCCCTAAATATTCACCAATAAATAAAAAATAGTTGTTTTTTATCAAAGAAAAACTAGTTAAAGAAAAATATTTTCATTGGATGGATCAATCATTTAATCTCTTACACATAAATGTTAAAGAACTCATTAATCTTACACTAATAAATAAATTTATACTCAAATTCTATTTAGAAATATCAAATTTATAGCTTTATTGAAATTTTCAATCATAATTTTTTAGTATTTGGTTACCTCATTCAATGAATAGTATTTATTTTAGTTGTATTGTCATTGAATAATGTGATGAGTTCGTTTTAATTTGTAATTTTTTTCTTAAAAAATAGATTTTAAATGAAAAAAAAAAACCAAAAGTTAAATAAATATTCTATCAATATTCAAAGTATAAGAATAGACCTCACTTGAAGTTGTTGCCTTAAGCCCCACAATACCTTAAGCCGGCCTTGCTGGTGTCTAGGTTTTGCCATATAGTAGGCATAAATGAAAAGAGACGTACATCATATCAAATGATCTAGCAATTGTTTGGGATTGCTTCACATGGCGGGTAGATACAATAGCTAGTGTTCCATTAATTTCAAGTTTTTAGATAATATCATTATCATTATCAATGTTATGTGGGGTGGGTATTACCTTTTTTTTTAGAGATAATTACAACATGCTGTTAACTCCGTAGTTTGAATCCTTTCTCCCCTAGACTTCCAAGCACTTTGCGCATGGGGAGATGTCAATTCAGCTACAAAGCCTTTAGTGGGTGAGTACTACCTAGTTGGCTTAAATTTCCATTTCTATGTTAGTCGTGGGTCATGTGAAAATTATTATTTACTGCTTATAACTTGATAACTCAACAAGTTATTCCAATAACATAATTGTTCCTTAATACGAGTAGAGTTTATTTAATATCTTTAGGAATAGCTTTTACCATATTTACTCTATCCAAAAATAAAAGCTTTCACCATATTCAGTATACATGTGTGAATGGAAGCTGTGTATGGAAAAAAAAAGTAAAAAATTTGAGCTAATGATAAGATAATTAAGCTTAAACCTTCAAACTTAAAACTTTTAAGTTATGTAATGTCCTTAAAAAATAATGCTCTTTTAATAATTAACACAATTAATAATTGAAAAACTTACCCTTGAAATTTAAACTTTAAAG
This sequence comes from Lithocarpus polystachyus, assembly GCA_033629205.1. Taxonomy (NCBI): domain Eukaryota; kingdom Viridiplantae; phylum Streptophyta; class Magnoliopsida; order Fagales; family Fagaceae; genus Lithocarpus; species Lithocarpus polystachyus. The sequence continues at coordinate 5,086,091 of CM066163.1, read as the reverse complement.
TCCAAAAATCTCAATAGTTGGACAACTATCTTTTAATGACTTGATTTAATACTTCAAACATTTAGCAATTATCACCAAAACTTAAGAATCGACTCTAATAAAGTCTGTGCTGTGTATATAAGAGTTTGGCCATTTTGAATATATGTCACTGTTAGTTTTTTTAAGACCTCCCCTTTTCTCCATGTGTGTGTGTTGTGTGTGTATTAAAAATACTTAGTATTCTAAAAAAAAAAAATGATGGGTTAATCCCACATTGGATAAAGCCTGTGTTGTGTATCTAAGAGTTAGGCTCTTTTGGATATACACCACTGTTAGTTTTTTTAAGACCTTCTCCCTTTCCCTGTGTGTGCGCGTTGTGTGTATATTAAAAATACTTAGTATTCTAAAAAAAAAAAAAAAAAAACTCTAATAAAGAATGTAAAAGTCTAGTTTATAATTTATTTCACAATTAGTTATGTCATTGACAACCATATGAAAATGATGATGATTCACTCATAATTTGTCAATTCAATATTTTGTAAACTATGTTCTGCATAAAATTGATAAGCGTGATATTATGTAATCTTATATGAATTAAACATCAATAAATCTATTGTAATAAATTTAGTAGTTAGTAACTTTAATATATTAAATAAAACATAATTTAAAAAATATTGTAAATGTGAAGGGAAATATATATATATATATATATATTTCTTTTTTTAAATTGTGGGCATAGATTCACACGAACTTGCGACCAACTCTTGGATTATTGCTTAAGCAAATCGTTTAGGATCACACATTTATCCACACACTTTAACATAACTTCAACATGTGGCAAACGATAATTAGATTGTTTTTTATTAAGTTTCATTAATGAATTGTGAGTAACTGATGTAATTCAATCATTTATTTGCCAAGTAATGGCAAAATATACATGGACAAATGTGTGTGTGTATACATAGATGGGCCTGAGTGAGGTTCAGGTTCAGGTTCAGGTTCAGGTTCGGGGGCCTTCTAATAAGGGAAGAGTTTGGAAATGGGCCACCAGATAGTCGACAAGTGTCAAAACTCCAGCTAGGTTTGATAGTGACACTAGAGTGACACAGAGGCACACAATCTCACTAACTCCACCACTATGAAACACAGTCTATATTGGAGATAGCAATGTTGCATAAAAGAGGGTTCATGAAAAGGGTCCAGCCAGCCTCGGGAGAGATCCACGTGTTCCCTCTTTCTTTTCCGTACATACCAATAAATATTTGAAGGGACCCACATGAATCAGATGTTAAATCCTGGTTTGGTATGGCCGGAGATCTTCCACAACTTATATAGCTGTATGCCACTGCCCCCCCACCCGTTCCCATCGGAGTGGTCCGCCAATACGGTCCAAGTTTCCTTTGACCTGTCCATCTCTAGCTTCTATCAGCGCATAACATATTATTCATTTGGATTCTACAATTATATGGCCCATCCGTGATTCGATTTTGATTTAAAAATTTATCAAACATATTGTGTTATTAAGAAATAATAATTAAGAAATAATAATCAAATTCTTGTTATAAAAAAACAAAACCTTATGAGTATTTTTTGGTATTTTTAAGAGGGATAATTATAAAATCTTTTAAGAGTATAGTAAATGCGTAAGTTTTTGTGAGAGTATGCGTTTATGGTGGTACTCATGATTCTATAGTTTTTTTTTTTCTATTCTTGAACTACGTATTATCATTAAAGAAATATTTTAATGCATCTTTTAAAAAATAACTAAATATTACAAAATTGCCATAAAGTGTTTACATTTGCATTGTGCATCTAATAAAATTGCAATATAACAAGCATTTTTGTAAGTGAATTGCAATTTTATTAGCTATCATAATAAAAACAAAACAAAACAAAAAACACCGGTAGTAGTTTTGGTTGAATCCCTCTTTATACCAAAGGCGGAGTTAGGAGGGACGAGGAGGGGCAACTGCCCCTATGACTTTGCCCAAATTTTCCCTATCTAATAGTTTTATGTCTATTAAGAGCATCTCTAGCAAATTTTTCAAATTTTTGTACTATTTGGAGAATAAACAATGACTTTTACTTTTTAGCTACTCACTTTTTCAAATACACTTTCCAACATATTCTCTATCACATTCTCTATCTCATTTAAATATTATTTCTTCATTCATTATTTATTCTTTTTTTTATCATAATTTATTCTTCCTATATTCATTCCCAACAATTATATTTTTTAATGAAAAGTATTATTATATTCACAACATTTTTCACAATACTTTCACAAGAATCATATCAAAATCTTATGTGGAAAGTTGTTACTAGTTCTAATTTGAACCCACTGCTGAAATTATTTTTTTACTCACCAATATTAACTAATAATAATCTATTACTTAAAATTTATTGTGAAAATATTTTGGTAGCATTTCTCAATTAAGATTTTTTATTTTTTATATTAGTTTTCCTTTTATTCAATTCATTCTCATCCATACATTTTCATTTCTTTTTTTCTTTTTCTTTTTTCTTGTTTTTCTCCTCCACACCCGTGTCCAGCCTATCTCCACCCACCCACCCCTTTTTTTTATTTTCTTTTTCTCCCTCACATTCAAGAACATTCCAACAGCTCTCATTCTCTTTTTTTTTTTTTTCCTCTCCAGCCTCTCTCTCTCTCTCTCTCGTTTTGAGAAGCAACGGAGAGAATGAGAGAAAAAAAAAAAAGAAGCAACAGAGATGAGAGAAAAAAGAAATCCAGATAAAAGAGAAAGAATTGATATAATAGTAACTGGTATAATTTTTTAATAAAAAAAAATTCAATTGCTAATGTACAGTAGTCCATTAGATTTGATGAGCTACTGTTCATGAGCCAAAAAAAATTCAGGGTTTAAAGAATCTATTGGAGACCATTTTTTTGGTCTCATTCTCTATTATAGAGATTATTTTACTTTTAGCTACATCTAAGAAGAACCGTAAGAAAATAGTGCGCGAATAATTGAGTTGCATTGAAAACACACTTCAGCTCTACATGCTTCAAAAAAAATAGTAAAAGAGACGAAAGAGTGGTGGAGCCATAGTCAGCAACCACGTACATCCTTTCTTTCTTTCTTTTTTCTTCTTTTCTTTTTGGATATATCTCCATATCTTTTTTATAAGTCAAAGTCAATTGTTTCATCTTCATATCTTTTATTTTTTTACTTTATCAATATTTTTTAAAAGTTCAAAAGTTACAAAAGAAAAACAATTATAAAAAAAATAAAGAAGAAAAAGTTATTTGAAAATACCACCCCAAAAGAAAAAAGTTTCATTTCAAAAGTATTAACTATTAAGCAATAAAATTTAGGAACAATTACATGACAAATTCCATGATTTGATATTATTTTCAAGATGAACTCTAAAAATGTGATTGTACAAATAGTTATTATATGGTGTAAAACTGTTATAATCTAATCATATTATAAGTTTAACAAAAACGATATTTTAGGTTCATTGATTTATTAAAAATCATTGTATGAGAAATATAAATAGAATTTTAACTATGAAAAAAAATTACAATACAACTTAGTTGTATTTAAAAATACTATGGAAGGATGAGAAACCGAGAACAGGAATGAACAAGAAGAGGTCAAGACCAAAGGGACACACCTCGGAAAAGTTAAGGAGTCTTCAGAGCAAATATGATAACACAACCACAAACCCAAGAAGATTGGAGTGCCCGAAGATCCCTAGGATAATGATACGTCCCCGAAAGGGCTGAGGTCTAGTTCTGAAGACCACTAGACATGCAACTAAGGAAAGGAAGGAAGGTTTGTCATTAAGCAAATGAAGGAAGAGTACTGACAATGCATCCATCACCTTCGCATTCAATACTCTGCACCTATTTAGCTGGCCGCATTAATGGTAGAATGACCCCTAAATAATGTCATCATAGCTCATAACCTAACAGAGAAACCTTCTAGTAAGCCCCTGATGGAACAAGTATCAGAGGAAATGAGTCTTAGCCCTCCAAGTGGAAGGCAAGGATACAACTTGATGACTATATAAAAGAAAGAGATCCCTACGAAGAGGGGGATCAAAGAATTGCAAGAGAAATAGAGAGAAAAAGAAAGTGAGAGTATTGTCATACAAGAAAAAGTGTAAACCTTCACCTCGGACTAAAACTGAGGAGCATTGTTAAATCAATCCAAGACTTGTATTATTCAGTTTTTTTCCTGACTTACATATATATCGAGCACACATTCCATTATCACTTGATTAACTTGTTTAAAAAAGGTTTATTGAGGTTGATCGGCATCCCATCTCTATAAGTAAATTGTGTGAGGTTGAAATCTAGCTTAGCCAATTTTGACCTACCACAAATACTAATAAAATATACACAATATAATGATATGCTATGATTTTAGGGGATTTTTTTAATATTGAAAGATCACCTACTATTCATATTACTGGCATTTAATTGTCAAGTTTGGTTAATATTCTGAATACTGTGTTGTATGCTACATGCACAATATGTTTACTTTTTTTTTTTTTTAAGTACCAAAATTTCATTTAAGATGCAATATGAGTTAAATCAAAATATAAGGATTCCAAAGCACGAGACATAAATGTATATTAGTTATAAATCTTGCCCCTCTTTTTTAAGGTCAAATCCTGGCTACACCATTGCTTTATACACTATGTTTTTAGTGTATTATTGTTACTCAAGACAAAGTGATTAACTTTGGTGATGGTCATGGCATAACAGATCAATCTTCAATGGAAATTGCCACTTTGATTTTGTAGTAGATTCATTAAACTATTTGAGAAATAGAGCGCGCATTTATTCCAAGTAAAATATGGCAGCCTCAATTCAAATTATTAAGAACCACCCAAATAAAAAATTTTAAAAGAAAAAAAGGGGGGGGGGGGGGGGGGGGGGGGGGTGTAAGGCTTGAATTGCTTATAGGAAGCCTGGGGCATTGAAGACGCCTCACGTTTGGGATATTTGATTTTGAGCAAAATCCAACGGAGATAAACACATCGCAACTTGAAGATCGACGTGTTTGATTTTGTCTCAACAGGATGATGTAATATAGATTTTTGATCATTTTAGTTGATAAGAACAAAAGATTTGTAGGATTTTAGTTGTAAAAATATAATAAGAATACTATATTATTACATAACTGATATCAAATATAAAACCTGAGACATGTATTAAATTGATAAAAACAATTCAATAGAAAATTTTGATAAGAACAAAAATGTGTTTGATTGTACAAAAACCGTGTATTAAAAATTTGTTAATAAAAAGTTAGTAGTTAAATTATTATTAAAAGTATATGTAAAAATTATGTGGAAAAATACATAATCGCATGTCACTAACTTCAATTTGACAGCTTAGAGTATATGTTAGTAAATCATTTTAAGAAATATTTTATAAAAAAATAATAAAGTAACTAACATTTTTTACAACTTTTAAAATTTTCAATAAAAAGTTTATGATTCTTTTTTTTTTCTTTTTTTCTTTTGCTGAATAAAAAGTTTATGATTCTAAAATCTAACTTCCGTGTGATATGAATGTATATAATATGAAGTGGAAAAGTACATGTATATCCAAAAGGGTGTTTGTAGTGCGAAGGAAGAGGAGTACGATGTAGCTCCCAAGGCAGTGTTTTGTACGACACCACAAATTCGCAACAGATCAAACATTTTTTCCTATAAATCAGCCACCAAACTGATCTGCCAGTATTATCAGGGTCTGTTTAGATACTTTTCATTCTTGAAAATTGAAAACTGAAAATACTGTAATAAAATAATTTTTAAATATGTAATAATGTCGTGGAGTCCAATTTTAACATTGATTTTGTTTAAAAAAAAGTATTTGTAAGTCTCGTGAACAGTACACGGAACCCACTAAAAAAATACACCGTTGAGAAACGCGTAAAGTGCGCTTCCCAAACGTGCACCAAATCAACTGATTAGCACACACACAAATAAGGCCTTATTAACTACCACAATTCTCATTATCGGTGCAATCTGAGCCAAGAAATCCATATGCCTAGTCACCATTGACTTTCATTTGGTGTATGAGAATTTAGGTGGCTAATGTTGACAGTTTATCGTATAAAAGTTAAATGTGCAAAAATTAAAGAAGTAAGTTTATAGAAAGTTATTCATTTGCTATGATTACGTGAGCGTTTACATGGCTAATGTTGACAATTTATCATATAAAAATTAAACCTGTAAAAATTAAAGAAGCAAATGTAGAGAAAGTTAATCATTTGGTGTGATTAAGTGAGAGTTTCTGTGATTAATGCTAACAATTTATTATATAAAAGTTAAACTTGCAAAAATTAGAGAAGCAATTGTATAGAAACTTAATCACTAATATGATGATTTGGAACACTTACAATTAAAAAAAAATTATGGTTTTAGTTAAGTTGGATTTTTATTGACCTATAATTTTGATGATTTGGAACACTTAAAATTTCACTCATGCTATATCCCACCTCACAAACCATTAAACCAGCCCATAGTTTTGGGGTCTTTAATTTTCTAACGAGAAGTCTTATGCAACAATCGTTATATGGGGTCTTTTTCTAATGAGAGGTCTTATGCAACAGTCGTTATATGGGGTCTTTTTCTGATGAGAGGTCTTATACATGCATCAGTCTTATTTTTCTAGATTCCTAATCATATATAGGTGGAGTGATTAATGATAGCTCATATAGCCCCTTGGGCCGTGACTTAATACTTCCAAAATGTAGCTTTCAAAGTGAAACATTTTTTTGTAAGTGTTTCAATCTATAGCGTATGTACCTGATGATAACGACATGCATGGATAAAAATTAAAGACCTCACTTAGTTAAGACTCATGCTACAATCATAGAAATTTGGCCAACCCTCTTATTACGTACGTATTCCTATATATCTTTCGAGATATGAACTATATTGTGAAACCCGGCCAATCAGAAAAAGGTTTAGCGAAAACATTTTCTCAAAATATGCGAGACATATATGATGTGAAACGATTGATTTCATGACACCTGTCCCTAAGATACCTTATCCTATCATGTATTGGATATTCTATCTACAGTGTGTAGGATTCTAAAACCGTGTGGATCTTGTGTGAGATACATGCATCGATCCTTTCTTCTCGTTGTGGCTTTGGAACCATTTTTCAATTGCACGGAAACAAGTCTATGTCAACATGTGTTAATGCAAGAATCTCGTACAATATATGTTGGTCTTTGTTTGTCTCTATCATTTTCACTTTCTTGGTCACAATCTTCACATGCTAAAAACCGATACAAAGAAGGCTTTGCTGCTACAATGGCATTGCCTTTTTTGTATATATGATGTTCAATTTTTGGGATCTGGTGGTGTCCCCTCAGTGTGGCTATCATGCATGGGAGGAATGAGTGTACGCCGATACGTGTCGCCAGAGTATTGATGTTTCTGTTCTTTCAGTGTTTGATATAGGCCTAGGCCTGGTTTTTTGGGTTGGCTTTCAAAGAGTCAGAATGACATGAAATATCCGAAGAAGATACCACCATTATGAATTATTTGGGGCAGGTGTCCAAAGCTCACATGCTCGATGGGTACGATGAATCCAAAGAACAAACAGCATTGTACGAGGTGCGGAAAGATACAAATATATAAGGGTCCCATGCACAAGACAAAGAGAATTGAAAAAGATCCTTAACAAAAGCTAATGAACAAATGTCTTTAAATTAAAAATAATTTTTTTATATATATAAAAAGGTACGCGACTTGTAAAGAGGATTTAAAAAGATTCTTAACAAAAGCTAATGAACAAATGTCTTTTAAATTTATATATATAAAAAGGTACAGGACTCGTGCAAAGAATAAAGAGGATTCAAAAAGATTCTTAACAAAAGCTAATGAACAAATATCTATTAAATTGAAAGTGACTTTCCTCTCTCTCTCTCTCTCTCTCTCTCTCTCTCTCTCTCTCTCTCTCTCTCTCTCTCTCTCTCTCTCTCTCTCTATATATATATATATATATAAAGGTACGCGTCTCATATAAGGATAAAGAGGATTCACAAGAATTCTTAACAAAAACTAATGAACAAATATTTATTAATTTGAAAGTGACTCTCTCTCTCTCTCTCTCTCTCTCTCTCAACATTGGAAAACTATTCCTTTTTGGTATGGTAACGACCTTGAAAGTGAACTAAAAACCATTTTTTGAAGTTTTGATATATGCAAAAAAATTATTAATATTTATTGTATCATTTAAAACATATAAGATCAACTAGTTGGCATTTTTGGGTGTTTCCAACAGAGACATTTATGGTTCAAATTTCTTTATCCTAACTATCGAATTAAAAAAAATATATTAAGTCCATAAACCTTATAAATATATATTTATATATAAATCAACAATAATTCAAAAAAACCATACTCACCATTAAAAATACACAATGCCAAATTTCCCAAATAGGCACATCCAAATTCTTACCCCCCAAAAAAAAAAAAAATTACATAAAGTAGTTTTTTTTTTTTTTTGAAGGTGTACATAAAATAGTTGTGGAAGAAGTTCTGTTATGTTATTATTTTAATTGAAAATTTTATCAAAGTTTCAAATTCTCTTATCTCTGAAACAATTATTGGTTTTGTAAATTTGAAGCTTTCATTCATGGCATTAAGATATTCATGTCTCTTATCAAAAAAATAAATAAATAAATAAATAAATAAGATATTCATGTCATGATAGCAATCTTTCCGGTTAGGATATGTATCGCTACATGAAGTTCCAAGTCAAGATGATGCAGATAACTTTCATACTCACCAAAGAAAAGGCAGAATAAAAGCATGTGCTAATCATGACATATAATAAATAGACAGTAAATAGAAGTTTGACAATATATCAAGTGCTGGTATCACCAATAGATAAAATGAAAGGAAATTAAAGATCGTTCTACCCTACACTTTTCGTCAAGTTAATAGAAACAAACCCAAATGAAGATTGGAAGATAAAATTAGAGAGAAAATAAAAAAATGAAAGGAAAAGATCGTTCTACCCTACACTTTTCGTCAATATGATAGAAACAAACCCAAACGAAGATTAAAAGATAAAATTAGAGAGAAAATAAAAAATGTCGGTTGTGGAATTAATAATCTTTTTCTTCAATTCATTCTCAATAGGAGACGTTAGAAATTGCCACATTATCAAATTTTGTTAAAGTTAGCAGAAATTAATATAAGGCATAAGTGGTTGAATTTGTCAAAAAAAAAAAAAAAAAAAGGATATATAGTTTTTTTTTTTTTTTAGAAGTTTCAACCTATGGCGTCCACTCCAAATGATAGTTCTTTATCACTAGACTAAGACACCAATCAGTTTTTGGTGTAGGCGGGAATTGAATCTCAGATCTCTTATACAACTATCAGAAATTTTATCAGTTGAGCTAACTAGAACCCACGATATACAGTTATTAAGTGTTGTAATGTTAACAAAAGTTTTATTAAGTGTAAGTTGAACTCAATTCATGTTGTATAACTATATATTTATACATAATTATATGCTTATTCTATTATTTTTCTTTAATTAGCAGTATAATATTATTTATAAATATATACATACTATATTTAGTGTGAAAATGCTATTTCATAAACTATATAATAAATAGACGGTAACTAGAAGTTTGGATTGAATCTTGAAGGTGGACCCGCAAGTTACACATTGTAGAGGCAGAAAGATCTTTAATGGAGGGGAAGATAATTTTTGGGATTTCTATTAGTAATGAGGTGAGGCAGAGCTAAGTTGGATTTTTAATTGTGGTGGCAAGCTCTCGTTATACTAACAAAATCATATTGTAGGGATCACACTATAACATATTGCAGACAATATGCTATATGATCCTGAAAAGATGAAATTTGTTGTGGTGGTCATGAATTGCGTTGTCGTCATGTTGAGTCATTGGTGGTTTTTTTTAGATCTGGTGCTTTTGTGTGTTGTTTGTGGTTGTCGGCATAGGCATGGGCTGTTGGGGGTGGATTCGGTTTAGGGTTTTACATTTTGGTGGCAAAGGCGGTAGCATATTTGGCCATGAGAGCATTCACATTTGGAATGCTAAATGTCATATGTAAGGTTTATTTAGCATTTTTCCCTCAAAAACTTCCCACATTCCAAATTACAAATGCTAAGAATTGTAAATTTTTTTACAATCTTACTACAGTATCATTCTACATGTAGAACGACATTGTAGACTATTAGATATATTTTTTAATGTGATTTATTTTTTCTCTCTCCTCTGTCAGACTTCTCAACTCTCTCTCTCTTTCCTCACATTTTGTCTCCTTCTCTCTCTCTCTCTCTCTCTCTCTATGAATTGCTCTCAATGACCTCACCTACCTGAGCATTAGATGCGTCCAAATTGGCAGATTGGAACTTGATGGCAATGGGTTTAGAATAAAACTGTGTGTTTCATAGCTAAGAATGGCATAACAGAACAAGAAACCATGGCTGTTTGGATTGACGTAGTGGGTTTGATGGCTATGCCGCTATGAGCATCGAGGCTCGTTCCGACGGACCTTAGGGAGATGAGACATCGGGTTTGATATGGATTTCTGGCCGTGGGAGTTTTGATGGGTTGTGGGTTTGGCTTGAGACTTCTGAATATGCTTTGAAAGCTGTGAAAGAATCAACCATGGAAGCTTTGAAAGCTTTTTCTCATTCTTCAAAGCTTTGAAAGCAGCCATGATGTTCTTCTCTAATCTTTTATTCCTTAATTTTTTTTTATTCATTTCCCAATTAATTGGCCTTTCTCTTCACATTCAAATCACAATTAATAAAACCCAAATCAAAGACCCAGATCATTGTTCAGTTCTCCATCAAACTTTGAAGCTCTTGAAACGGTTCTTGAGCTTCCTAGATATGGGTCTGGAGTGGCTGATCATTTTGTGATAGACGAAACCATCAAATGATGATTTTGAATGATCATTTTTTGTAACAGATGGTTGAAGGTAGCGTGTGTGGAGGAGAAAATGGGGGAAAAAACAAAAAAAAAATTTATTATGGAGATATATTATTTTAATATGTAGAATAGAAAAATAAAAGTTGGGATGCTGAATAGATTATAAAATAGTAGGTTTTTAAGATGGTAAACTAGAATAGAATAGAATTTGCTGATGTGAATGCTCTAACGTGGTGTTATTTTGGGTTTAGTTGCTATTGTTAATGTGGGTAGAAATTAAATTTTTTTGATATGATGTAATGTAAAATAAAATAACAACAAAGAATATAGGGTGTCTGGTCAAAAGTAGTCCTATAAAATAAATAAAGTAGTTTTTTTGACACATATACTACTTTTTTTACTATATTGTTATTGTTAGATTAAACGTACTCTTATATAAGCTTTGATGGGTAGCAAATTAATTGTTAAATAAATCAGGATTGCATGTGACATGATAGAGCTTTTTGAGCATTAAAATGTGTTTATTATGTCACTCCAAATGGGTTATCATACAAGTATTATTGTATTTAAAAAAAGAAAGAGCTTTCGCCTAAGTAAAGGCTTCGTCCAAATGGGTCATCTAATAAGTACTAAGTAGTTTTATAGTTCTTGTTATGGTCACCTTGTTCATAGTGAAGGAGAATTCAAAGATAGGTATCAAAATCAGTGGCGGCGCCACATACAGGTCAAGGTGGTCCCAGGACCACCCTGACCTGAATTTTTTTTTATTTATATATAGTAATTAAAATTTTTTATTTACCTACCCTTAAAAAAAATTAGGAACACTCTCAAAAAAATTAGGAACATCCTCAAAATTTTTTTATGCCAATAAAATTAAATTTTGGTAAATTATTTGTTACATTTTGGCCGGTAACAGTTTTTAGAAGAAAAAAATAAAAATTCCTAAACTGACAAACTCGTCAGCACAGCATGTCATTACCTACGTCGAATGCCTAAAAAACCAAAGCTAGCCATCACAAAGGTCGCTTCTTCTTCTTTGCTTCGTCTCAAACGCTCTGTTAGTCTGCCTTTTCTTTCTTTTTTTACTCTAGTTTTTGCTTTGTCAAGGTTTTCTTTATTTTAGCTTGCTGACCCCACCCACATGACAAAGCTTTGGAAATGACAAAACTCAAAAGCTGAACAAAAGAGTTTGATTTCAAACTTATTTATTGAGTCTTGCCCCTTCCCAATATGATATACATCTATACACTCTTATTGTACTATTTTTTGTTGTTGTTTTTTATTATTTAATTACATATTTATGTTTTAATATTCTAAAACAGTAATTGTTATATAATAACTAGATGATTTGAGTGTCAAAAAAGAAAAACCAAATGATTTGTTTTATTTGAGATTTACTTATTTGGATTAATAATTTTATGTTGTATAAGAAAATATAAATATATATAATTTTTAATTTTTTTTAAAAACCCTAAAACACCCTGAAATGTTACGTCGAAATAGATCGGTACTAAAATATTCCGTTCCACTAAACAAACTGAAACTGTGTCTAAAACGGTATTCGTAACATTGCTTTTAAGCAAAAAGAAAAAGCTAAAAAAAAATTTGAACTAAAATCTAAAAAAGAAAAAATTGTAACAAAGAATCTGAAGAAAAAAAAATTGTAAAAGAGCAAGCCTACCCGAGAACACCTTGAGAAACATTCCTGGAGCCGCCACTGATCAAAATAGGAGTGTGTGTGTGTGTGTGTGTGTGAAGGTTTTTTTTTTAAGACTTAAACATTGATCCTTGTCCTCCCATTCTATAAGAATATATACTTATAAAGTGATTACTATATCAAAGCTGCACCGAGGATTAGAAGAACTATTATTTATGATTAATTTACGAGTATGATACATTTAAATATAAAAATGCACAACTAATAGGGAATGTCAATTGATATTGCCCGTGAATAACGTAGGTCTGAAAGTTGGCAAAATCACGATGCCATAGGTATAGGGAAGAATCTTTCTGGGAAAAAATAAGAAGGGTAAGAAGAATTTATATATGATTACCAAAGGACAAGGAGACCATGTTCGTAACCCACTAGATAGCAATAAAACCTACAGCTACCTCTTCAAACCGTGGCAAGCGCAGACTGGTTGTGTTCAAAGAAGAATTACAGTAATGAAGAATCCGCCGCACCCATTTTCTCAATTACCCCCAGAAGATCGAGCACTACGTTGGAGCAATGGACCCAGAGATTCAGTGTGTGGGCCACAACTTTGGTAAACCTGGGCTAAAGTATAGTATAGTACTTTATTGTTTCTGAAACACTAGGCGGGAATTACGCATATTGCATGTAATGTCTATGAGCAAAAGTTGGGGCTATAGATTTGCTTGACAGAAGTACCGATCGAAGATGAGGATGTCCATGAATCGTGGACAAGTTGGTCATGATTTCCTTTCCTGGGCCTGTGAGATATGAACACGTGAATAGAGCTAGAGAAAAATAGCTACAAAGTTCTATCTGGTGGTATCATTGCAAGCCCTAGCTAGCACCGTGCACACAATGTACAATTAAACGAATAGGAGTAGGACGCGTAGTTTTTGATAAAACTGACCACCCTAGCTAAAGTCGTAGAAGTTTGATATCAGCTCAGAGAGTAGGTAAATCCATCGAGATAAACAACGAGAAACATCTATGCAACACCTGAAAATGCTGGATATCGGCAGGGGTCGATCGATCTAGCTCGTACTATATATTGGTTTTTATTTGGACTATGTATCGTGTAATATATTGCTTTCTAAATTTAAAACTACAAAATTTACAAACTGTATTTTAATGTTTTAAAAAATAAGATTAATTAAACATTGCTAACATAACCAAATAAGTAAAACACTAGGGGTATACGTACAACCCATCAAGGAAACGGACAACCTAACGCACAATCTCAGTTTGGTTTTTCATAGATTGATAAATTGGGTTTAGTCCTCTTTCATTTTTTTTTTTTTTTTTTTAATGTTTGGGTTGGCTTGGCTTTGGGCCAACAAAACCTTTCAGTTTGAGTAACTTGACACATCCCATGTTATTAATAATTTAAAAATAAGTAGATCTTTTTTTAATTTTATTTTAAATTTTAAATCAAAATTTTTAAAATTTATTTATTTTGATATTTTAAGACTTAGTTTTGATGAAGTTGCAATTATTTATTGAATTCTGAATTTAAATAATTTAATAAGGAACTATTGTTTTTATTTGATCTAACAAAATGGTTCGAGGCAGGTTGGATTATGTTGGTTTTTTAAACTGCTATGGTTTGAAAATTTCTAAATTCAAGAAAATTGGATTGAGTTAAAAAGTACTCAAAATAAATTCAATAAAACCTATGCACACCCAAAATATTTTGGATGTTATATTAAAAATTCATGTCTAAAGGGTAGAGAACAAAATGGTAATTTACCTTATAATTTATAGATCTATACTAGTGACAAGAATCTATAAAGAACAGGGACATATAATTTTTTAAATTTTACTCGAATTAGTGAATATATATATATGATAAATAGATTTCATATATTAGAATAAGAATAAATTTTTTTTTTTTTCTAGTAAAAAATTTGCTTTAAATGTATAATTTTCACTAAGCTATCTTGAGTATAAAATTAAGATGCTTAGCCTATTAAATGGTCAATATTATAAAAGAATATTTCATTATTATACACAATAATAGTGTAGCCCCATCTCTCTCTCTCTCTCTCTCTCTCTCTCTCATAAAAGGCAATAGAATCAGTTGCAAATTACATGACTTAGAGATGAGTTAGGTTATGTATAGTCCACTATAAATACCCTTCAATAAATTAATTGTAAGATATAGAGTTTAATATAAAGATATAACCATCAATAAAGTTTTCCGCTATATATGGATGCAAGTCTCCAAAGCTGAATCATGTCAATTCCTTGCATTTTCTTCCTTCTTCTTTCTTTCCCCCTTTTCCTTCTTTATGTTTTTCTTTTTCATATTTTCACATATATTTTAGTCATCCATTAGGCTATGGGGTGTTATTTACAAAATTTGTTTCAAGTGGGTGGTGGTTGCAAGTTTTGATAATTTGGGGTGTAAGGTACAAATACCGTACCCCAAAGTTTATTGTGGTTTTCTACGATTAACCATATATTTCATTATAAAATCATAACTATATTCTGCCTTTTCTAATATAGTATGAAAGTTACATCAACAGTCTTGGTTCATGTATACCGTACCACGGTGGGTTCTAGAATTTAAGTTTTCGAAACAATTGTATATAATATGAGGTCCAAACTAGTCAAGAAAAAGAAGACAAGCATAATTAGATATATTCGGAGTTTGCCTTTTGACGGATGCCAATGCATGAATTTTTCCATATTCCAATAATATGCTTATCAGCATCACTCAGTCAATCTCAGGTCGGTAGCCATATATCTCCAAATTTTCCATAATACAGGCAGCATTAAGTGGAAAAGCAACAAGCTTCCGCAGCTTCATATATAGCATTTGCAAAACTTGTTTACTTTCTATCAATAGCATTTTATAAAAGTACACATTGGCGGCTTTTCTTATCATCATTCATTAAAAAGGTTCACGGCTCTTTATAACGACACAAATAAGTGATCTTTTGACTGCATTTGTTTTGAGTTTTAGCCATGGCAAAAAATGAAAGCAATGATGATTGCTAGCTAAGCAATTTTGTTTTAACTTTCGGTCTAGCACAAAACATACGTTTGAATGTGATAAAAAAAAACTAGTTGTCCTACGTATATAGTAGAACCTATATTGATACAATAATGACAAACTTCCATCTATCTCAAAAGCTTGAAATTACTAAGAAATGATGAGCATTTAGTCATTATTCTAAGAATTAAACAATTTCATCAATCCCATCATGTTAAAAGTTTTTTCAGCCTTGAATATACCAAAGAATGATGATATATAGACCGTGAAAAGGGATTGAAGATTAAAAAAACAGGGATAAGAAAGAATGGTGACTAATTGGATACTTTAAAATTTGTCATATACGGCATGATAGACTGATAGTGAGTCCCTCAAGAACATTTTCGATTCCACCAATTGGTGAAAAGATAAAGATATTCTATATAGCTGTTTCACATTAGCAATCACAGCAAAAATTTGTGGTTGTGAGCTTAAAGAAATAAATATCCGTATCATAAATCTTAATCGAAGCCATTCAGCTTCCTGTGGTGATTTTCAAAGGGACCCAATGTAAAATTTAAACCTTCGATATCACAATTTCCAGCTGGAGGATCTCCGAAAGTGTATGCATTATTGGTCATATATTCATATTAAGAATATTACTGTTTAAAAAGACAAAGCCAAGAGTGTGACAGCTCTTCTTACTATCATATGGAATCCCTTTATAATATTCTACGACCAATGGGTGCATAGATTAT
The DNA here is from genome assembly GCA_033629205.1 of Lithocarpus polystachyus. Classification (NCBI taxonomy): domain Eukaryota; kingdom Viridiplantae; phylum Streptophyta; class Magnoliopsida; order Fagales; family Fagaceae; genus Lithocarpus; species Lithocarpus polystachyus. The sequence continues at coordinate 5,069,771 of CM066163.1, read as the reverse complement.
TTACTAAGTGGTCAAAAATCATAATTCTTTTTCTTCTTTGTTTGGTGTTTTTCTTCCTCATTCTCTTTCGATTTTTGTATGTTGTTGTCGTACATGGGACAATGACCTTAATTTGTCGGAGTACCTAGCTATTGAAATTATGGCTTGTAAATATGGGACTCAAAACATTACTTGTTTTGATTGTTTATTATGAGTGCTTTTCTCAAGTCCAAAAAAACCCAAAAAATTTTAAGCATATTTTGATGGGCCTCACACTCAAACACAATAGTAAGTGTTTTTATTTTTGTCATTGCTTTGGAGATAAAAGGTGCATCTATATAAGCTATTGAAAAACGGTGTTTTGAATTTAAAATTAGTATTTATAATTTTTTAAACAATTACAAAGAGTGTAGTTGCAAAACAGAGTTTTAAGTTCTAAAAACGTTCTTTTAAACTTTCAAACTGCCTAACCAAACAAATCCAAAGAACGAACTTGTCATTGCTTTTGTGTTCTTAATTACTCCTTAAATTCCAATTTAGATTGGTGACTTGCCTAACGAAGTGGCTTTATTTGATGTTAATGACCTTCAGGTCAAATGATACATATATTTTCTATATAGCAAATTTCAAATTTTCCTCTTCTTTTGTTGCCTTACTATTACTAGTCTTTTTCATGCTTTCGGCCTTGAACGCATTATCTCAATTATCTATTCAGCACCTCTGCAATTCCTTCTACACCATTAAAATAAGGTCAACATCAATACCTGGCTGTCAAGTAAAACAGACCCTAAAATATCCTAATGTAATTGATCAAAGTTGTTGGCTATCGACTCACCACGTTTCAACAACCCCACCTCCCCAAGGAGGAAAGGAAACTTCTCACACATGGAGCTCATTGACATTGAAGGAAAAGATGACATGTCTAATTCCAATCATTTTATTACTTTTTCTTTTTTTTTTTTTTTCTTTTTTTCTTTGGGGTTCGAGTCAAAGACCAATGATACAGGATTACAACTTTTTTTCACAACTTATTAAAGTAATAAATTGTGATTGAAGTAATATTATTTTCACAATGACTCACCAATCATAATTGGTTAAAAGATATTGAATCAAATAAAACCTATTATAACTTGAGCACAATGGGTTTTTAATGCTTTAAGCACTTTTTTTTTTCTTTGAGAAAAATTTAGTACATATTTGAACCACCGACAAAATGAATTCAAAGACCACCTTTATCAACAAAGAATGTATCTTATGAGACAACCTCATAAAACCTTTAGTGAAAAAGATGTCTTTTTTTTTTTTTTTTTTGAGGAAAAAAAAAAAAAAACAGATGTCTTATAAGTGATAAGACCATCTTTTAAAATAAATTTTCCTATCGGATGGGCCAAGAATTAGGGGCCGTTTGGTTTTAGTTTTTAAACAGTAATTTTCAGTTTTTAAACAGCATTTCACGTATTTTCACGCACTTTTTCACTCACACGTATTTCAAAAAATAATAAACAACAATTTTCAAACTATTTCACCAAACACCCCCTTAGTATCACAGAAGTTGATATTTGGTACTTTCCTTTTTTAGAAAATAAGGTGACATTGATCCAAAGAAGCAACAAGCTGTTTACACCTAGGAAGAAGTTTTGCACATTTAAACAACTTTCGGGCCCATGCATGAAAGCCCGTTTACAACCCAATATGCCTCAAGGACGCAATCTAAAATATAAGGCGCTTGGAGACCAGATTAAGGCCCTTTAATTGAATTTGCAAAAAATGGAAAAGGCGGTGTTATGGGCCTTACGACTTTTAATTCTATTGATATGCTTCTCAAAATAATAATAATTGATATGAAAAAAAGTGTATGACAAAATGTAGTGGAGCTTCGTACTTTGTTAAAAAATGGATTATTAGTGGTGGATAACGTAAAATTTTTATTATTATTTGAAAGTGGTAAATTTAATTGCAACAGTAATAAATGTATATACAAAGGACATATGTAGCTTGAGAGAAAACCTGATTGGGTTGCAAAAATCTTCATGCTTTGTTTCACGAGGAAACAGAGAAAATAATACCAGCAATATAAAATCAAATTCTCATGTATGATCTATATGTTTTGTAAAGTTGTGATTTACAACAATTTTGTGTTAACTTTAATTCCGTACCAAATTTGATTGTAATTATTTTCAATCTTATGTACCCTGTATTTTATGTGAAATTTTATTGTAAAGGTTGTGTGTGTGTGAGAGAGTGTGAAGACTCAAGGCAATTGAAGACTAAAGAAGTTTTCGCAGGTTGCTTACGAGAAGCCTTCCCGCGAAGTGAAGCATGTGTCCAACGCATGACTGGAATGCGAAGAGTCATGACAGATGGTGACAGCTGGTTTTTGCGAGTGTCTCGCGAGTAAAGCCTTTCCGTGAGATACCCGCGAAACATTCTATTTTGCCAATTTGTCATATTTGATACACCCTTTCTCTACCCACATTATATATACCTACATAATCCACGTATTGAGGAAAGTGCTTTCAGAGAGAGAACCCTAGCCACAAAACCTTTGAGAGTTAGAAATTGTTATATCCACAATCCTTTACACAATCCTTTATAGTTTTCTTCAACTCCTACCTATCCATTTTCAAATCCTTGAGAAGTTGATAACCCAAACACTTACCACACTCAATTTGAGTGAAAAGTAAGGTTTTGGTGCTATTGGGAAGCATTGGAAGAAGCCATTTGTTTTGTAAATGTAATCAGGCTGAATTGCGTGATTCGAAGAGTAAGAGAAGACAAGACTTGGTGAAGTCAGTTGGTAACAGGAGTTTGGAGGGCATGAGTATATGGGGTAGACTAAGTTTGGAGAGTCTTTTGTTATTCATGTACTCCAACTTATTCTCTAGTAAATAGATTTACCGCTTGGAGGGTGGCAGAAAGGTTTTTCACCAAGGTCTTCAGTTTCCTCTTCGATAACACATCGGCGTGTTATCTTGTATTTGCATTCTTCTTCCCTACTTTTTTAGCTTTCATTCGACTGTTGTGTTATGATGAATATAGCTTAGAGTAGTTACTTTATTTATTTGCTCGCATTTACTCTATTCCGCACTTAGTTTAAGTTAGAATAAAATCAACCAAGCCGTAATATTTAATTTGGGGGTCTAAATAGCTCTTGTGTTTTCACACAAATTTGCGCTTTCATGTTTCCCTTTTGGCCTAGTTCAATAACAACAACAACAACAAATAATTCTCATTCCCGTGATGTTTTGGCAACAATAAATTATCTTTCAACTCTAAACCTCGATGAACGATTGTGATAAGACCATGACCATTTTATTCATTCGGAAAACATTTCTATATGTCTATAGGAGCTAGGAGAGAATAAGAACTAGCTGAAGATGACATATAGATGATCTTTTTTGTTGTAAAATAGCGGAAGCTCAAATTATTAAAATTGATTGTGAAAATATTTTAGGCTTGTGAAAAATCTTACAACTAACAATAGGAACGAAGAAAATTAATCCAAAAGAAAATAGACACAAAACACCAAGATTTACGTGGTTCGGCAATAGCTTACATCCACGGACGACGACGAATAAATTTCACTATAATAAATTTGGGATAATACAAATTAGTGTAGACTGTAGAGGCATTCTCACAAACACAAATCTCAAATACACCCAAATAACTCTCTCTCACAAATACAAAACCAAAGAACCAAACACGAACCAAAGAATCAAAGGTTCACAAATTCCAAATACGAATACCAAATACCAAATACAAATTACGCACAAACCAAAGAGAAAGCCACAAATCAAATCCAAAAGTTACGATGCACCAAGAGAGAGCAAATCACTAAACCACAAAACCAAAACCAAGCAGTAACAAACATCTCTTACTATTCCAAATTGCAACTCACAAATATCAAAGAACCAAACAAAGAGAGAGCCTTTTTTACTCTCACACACACACTCTCTCTCTCTCTCTCTTTTCTTTCTCTCTAATTTTTTATAGTAGCACTATACTTATATAGGAGACTTGAGTCGGCTAGTATATCCAAAACCAAGAAGGACTAGACTTCATTTCCACACACAAAAGGAGAATCACTCCTATTCCAAATAGAACTCAAAATCAAGTAGTAAACAAGACTTCTAATAAAGCTTGATAACCTCAAACAACAGTAACCCAAAAGGAATAAAATTTCTTCCTTATCCAAATCCAACAAGGAGTCAAACTCCTAATTCAAGCCATATTCTACACTTTTATCTTGTCTTTTGTTCTTATAGGAGAACATATTTTATCCCAATTACTATTGAGAAAAGAAATGATATCTAATTTGAGATCACAAAAATAAAAACTATGAGAAGGGCTTGTTTCAATTTCAAATTCTACCAACTGTACAATCAAGAATCTCCTTCATTGTATGATTTATTCTTTATGTAGGTATATAAAAAAGTTCATGAATAATTATTTAGAAGTTCGCCAAAAGTTCAGTAACGTTACTTGTTCTCCTTTATAAGAAGAATTTAGGTTTAAACATCTCGCTCTTATTACTATAATTATCCGATTATATATATTTTTTAAAAAAAGTACAATCAATTTTAAGGCTAGAATTGAATTATAAAAAGAGAAAAATAGTGGAGTTTGCATTTTACTCAGGATTGGTTGACATTAGGAAAAAGCGTATGCGTGAAATTGAGCTTTCAACTTGGTTAAAGAAATTTGGTTTTAGTGACCAATTGAACAATGTATTTCTACAAAATGCAACGTAACAACATGCTCTGCCATTATTAATGGTCAACCCATAAGTCACCTCAAGCCTATAAAGAGGATTACGTGAAGTAATCATTTGTCGCCCTTTTTGTTCAAAATAGATGAGGAGGTTTATCAACACGGGCGGCTTGATGCATTGAGGGGCCTGAGGTAAAAAATGAATTGAGGTTTTCTATATATTTAAAAATGACTAAAAAAAATCTAAATATTGCTTAAACTCTATTCTCTTGTTAGATGCAAAATTACTAATTAATATGAACGACCTAAGATATTTTTTTTGAGAATGTCTATAGATGCAAAAAATTTAACAAAACATTTCACACCTGTTGATGTGGCAGATTAATAATGGTAAGTAAGAAAGTGACGTTAGTGGTAGACCTAGATGAGAATTAGTAAAAATTTGCCAACTCAATTGTTGTGAAAAATCTTGTGAAATTTTTTATGTATTGCTCTTTTTTTTAGAAGTGCTAAATTCATAACATTTTCACGACAAATTTTAAGTGTTAAGTTGTTATTAATTCTAATTTGAACACACCATTGAAATTATTTTTTTAACCATCAATAACAGTCAATAACATCCTGCTACTTAAAATTTATTATGAAAGTATTGTGAAAAATATTTTGAACGTAGAATTTCTTTTTCGTAAAAAAATACTATTTTATTTATTGGCTAATATTTGAACTTGATTAATAATATTAAAAAGAAAGAAATAATTCTATTGGTTAAAATTAGAAGACCTTTTTTTCACCGAGGGCCTTAGGCGACTGCCTCTTTTGCTTATATGCTAGAGCCGGCTGTGTTTATCAATCCTGATTGGTGGCTTGGGTTTTGGAAGATCATATTGCATTTATCAAGTTGTGTTTTCTAAAATAGGGTGGGCTATTAAAAGGGGAAGACAAAACTTGGTGCGTGTTGTAAAGGCAAACAAATTAGAAAGTGGGATCTATTTTATGGGCCCTTGTATGGAGCATATTGGTTGTGGAGGGCTATCTTAAAGGGTAAGGATGTTTTGTAAGTGGGTTTGTTGACTTGTTGCTATTTGGTGATGGTGAGTGATGGCTGGGCTCTGGAGATTTGGAAAAGATCCATGGCTACCTTATAGAATCCTCACAATGACAGTCACAAAATATTGTGAACTGGATTATGGGCCTTATAGAAAATCAGTGGGTTGAATCCCGTAGGGGGGGGGGGGGGGGGTGGTGGTGTTCAATCATATATGAGATAACAAAATTATTGAAACATTGAAGCACATTTTCCATGCAGCCAAATAATGAAGCTCTTGTAGTGTATGCTATTTTAAATACCAATAAAATAGCCTAATATATTTTATTGGTTACATATTTGTGATAATATCTTAAATATATTCTAACACTATTGTTAAATTCATGTTAGCTCTTGAGATCTCAAGCTTTAAACCATCTCAACATAATGGTGTGAATTTAAATCATCTTCAATTCAGCCCACTTGCTTGGAATTAATGCTCAAGAGGAAGAAAATTTTATTTTATTTGCAAGAATCATAATGGATATAATCTGGATGCAAAGAAATAAAATGAAAGCAGATCAAGTTCGTGTGAATTGCTCATCACTTGGTTGGCCAAGTTAACAAAATACTGAAACCATATATGTAAATGCTTGGATATTTGTTGCTAAGGCACATACTGGCAAAGCAAGAAGCAACAATAATATCTCCAAGAAGTCCAATTTTCCAATACACTGCATGTGACAATTGACTCGACACGCTGCAATTGAACACCAAACTTTCACTCTAGCGGCAATAATATCTGTTGTGCCTGCTTTATGGAGTGTACCTCTCACATGCATCAAGAGTTCTCTTTGGTTGGGCAAAGAATGGCATGGAGATGAAATATTTACTAGTGGGCCTTTGAACGTTGCATTTTAAAATAGATAAATAAAATTTTAGAAACGTAGTGGAAACTGAAAAAACTACTATCACTTTTATTATATAAAGGGAAAAAAAATTCAAACTGGTTTGACAAATGAATGTGATTGATGTCACTTTAACAACATAATAAATAAATAAATATTTAAATTATTTTGTTATAATTAATAACACATAAATTTGTAATATTTATGAATTAAAATTTGTGCTAATTATTCCGTGCTTCATTTCTCCTCTCACATGGCATGGTGGATTTCATTAAGAGCTAGTTTCCTTTCTCCTCCAATAACAAATATGAGAAAATGGTCCGTTTCAATTCTCTCCTAATTTTAGACGGATGTGCAATATGTGGCATTTATTTGAATTTTAAATGTCTCACAAGTTGTTTTAAAATAGTTTCAACATATGACGTTTACTTTTATGATTTTTACTTTTTATCATCAGACTAAGACATTAATTGGTTTTTTGTGTAGGTGAGAATTCAACCTCCGATCTCTTATTCAACCATCAGAGATTTTACCAGTTAAGCTAACTAAAACCCACAAAATGCCACATTAGTTGATTACCCGTGCAATGCAATGAAAAATTTAACATTTTAATGTGATTTTTTTTTTCTCTTATATATACATACATACATATATATATATATATATATATTTGTTTAAACATAAAATTTGATAAACATCAGGTGTGGGCTTTATATGCTGGCTGGACCATGAGGAAACGTGTCGCTCAGCCTGAAAGCATTCAAATTTCAAATTTTGCTCTTCTATCCGCTTGACTTTACAGCTAATTTGTACAATCAACTTGACTAAGATTGATGCCTATCCCAGCCTATTGATGTTAGAGATACTATTGTTTTTCATTAGATAAGTTAAGACTTCAACAACAAAATCTATTACACTTGGAAAATATGCCTCTTGCCTAAAATCTGTATGCCTAATAAGTTAATAGAACATTTGGTTGGGTTGAATTCCCGGGCAAAAATAGAGAGGAGGAAAGGAATTAGTGTTTTCAAACAGTTTGGAATAAAGAGAAAAAAAAATGTTTAATGAAAAACACAGTTATCATGACTTAATTGCGCATTATTAGCACGATGGTCACTTTACAAGAATGAGAGCAATGATCAAAATTCAAGTTTTAAAGAGGAAGTCTCACGTACTTATACACTTAGATTATGCTGGAATAGATCTTTTATTTTGTATCAAATAAAAAATAAATAAATAAAAGTATTGAATCTATGAGACTTTAATGAGAATGATTTGGTGGTTCACTTCACTGTTCAAATTGTTGCGTCAACTATAGGATTAATAAATTATTTATTTTATATAATAATAAATTAAATAATTTATAAAAAAAAAAAAAACAAACATAAACAAACATAAGCTATAAAATACGAGATGATATTCAGTTTAAATGTAAATATTAAAGTATAGAAAATATTGAAATTAATAGAATATTGTTATTCAGGAAATTTATATATTTGAATTATTCTTTTGAATATTTACTTTAAGTTTTAAAGCAAAAATCTTAGAAAGCTCATAACTAAAAGTTCACAGTTCACAGTCTAAAGTAAATATTCTTTTGAATATTTACTTTAAGTTTTGAATATTTTGGTGCTCTTATATCCCATTCATAATATACCTCATATTTTGTTAAATATGAAATTAGTAAACATTTCTACCCTGTTACAATTTTTTTTTATGAATATGTCTCTCTTTGATATTACTATAGGCAGTAGAACTTCAATTATGAATTTTTTTTTCAATAAATTGCTTTAATTAGAAGGAATCTTAACGTTTAGAGGGGAACTACAATTAGTTGTTACAAATGACCCCACACACACACAAAACCACGCAGTAGAAAAGAAGACAAAAGATACCAAATAAAAGTGTGGTGTAGTGATAAGAAGCTCTTGAGAAGACCCGAAGACCCATCACTTCTAACCAAATTACTTGATTTATCAGTTTAACATTGCTATGGGAAATAAAGCTTTAAATAAAGAGTTATAGTGGTAGAGCTCTAACTAAAAATCGCTTTTGAGTTTTTGGCTAAACACAAAATCTATATATATCTAAAAGCTGAAGCGTAGTATTTAATGTTGTTACACTCTTGTTGAACAACATCATCGTCCACATCATTATCCTATTTCTTTTTAATTTTTCTATAATTTTTTTTAACATTTACTCTTTTTTTAAATATATTTATACTTTCTCCCTCCCTTATCTTTTCATCTCTCTACTACCTTCTACTATAATATCACTATTCATCTTTCTATTTATCTTCCCTTATTTTGTCTCTTCTTATTCACATCATTTTACTATAAATTCGTCATTCTCTCTTCTATTCTTTGCATAGTTTTCTCTCACAAAATAAAAGGTTATCTCTCTCTCTCTCTCTCTCTCTCTCTCTCTCTCTCTCTCTCTCTCTCTTATTTTTTTGGTTGATTTTTTTATTTATCTCTGCTTTACGTTGATAAATTTTTGTATTCTTTAGAATTCTACTTTTGGTTGATGCAATTGATTTTGTATTTTATTTTTTTTTTTTTTGTGCTCTTTGATTATTTATCTACTCTAATTGATTATTTTTTAAAAATTGCAAATTACCCTTTAAATCCAGGTTTAACAGTATTCAAGATTGTAAAAAACCACGCAGTAGAAAAGAAGACAAAAGATACCAAATAAAAGTGTGGTGTAGTGATAAGAAGCTCTTGAGAAGACCCAAAGGCCCATCACTTCTAACCAAATTACTTGATTTATCAGTTTAACATTGCTATGGGAAATAAAGCTTTAAATAAAGAGTTATAGTGGTAGAGCTCTAACTAAAAATCCCTTTTGAGTTTTTGGCAAAACACAAAATTTATATATATCTAAAAGCTGAAGCATAGTATTTAATGTTATTACGTTCCTGTTGAACTACATCAGCGTCCACATCATTATCTTATTTCTTTTTAATTTTTCTATAATTTTTTTAACATTTATTCTTTTTTTTAAAAAATATTTATACTTTCTCCCTCCCTTATCTTTTCATCTCCCTACTACCTTCTACTATAATATCACTATTCATCTTTCTATTTATCTTCCCTTATTTTGTCTCTTCTTATTCACATCATTTTACTATAAATTCGTCATTCTCTCTTCCATTCTTTGCATAGTTTTCTCTCACAAAATAAAAGGTTCTCTCTCTCTCTCTCTCTCTCTCTCTCTCTCTCTCTCTCTCTCTCTCTCTCATTTTTTTGGTTGATTTTTTTATTTTTCTTACATCTCTACTTTACGTTGATAAATTTTTGTATTCTTTAGAATTCTACTTTTGGTTGATGCGATTGATTTTGTATTTTAATTTTTTTTTTGTGCTCTTTGATTATTTATCTACTCTAATTGATTATTTTTTAAAAATTGCAAATTACCCTTTAAATCCAGGTTTAACAGTATTCAAGATTGTAAGTGTTTTTGTCTTTGTCTCTCTCCAGTAGGACTACCATTCTTTTACCAAAGTAGACGAGGATTGCAATATATGATGTTGTCTTAAACATTATTGTAGGTACTCTTTTATCAAATTTAATTATTTTCCTTTCTCCTTTTAAGTTGTACTATTAAAATATGAAAATTAATAGTTTTAATGACATGTAATGTATATTGTGATATTGATATGGGTGTTTTTTATGAACCTCCAAGAAATGGCCATATGCTATGGGAATAGGCAAATGCCCAACAAATATAAAGGCTTATGCAAAAGGCTAATGTCGCTTTATTTATGTTAGTAATGCACTTTCTTAATTTAACGTTTGAATTTTCAATCTTTACAGTTTAAACGTTAAGGTCATATGATGATTTGCTCATCACATGTTTGATGTTTTTTTTATAGACAAATACCAAATTCAAGTTTTATAATAATTTTGTGCAAGATTGACACCATCAATTGATAGGCATGATTTTTGGTTCATTAGATTGTATGCTTTTTCCAATCTGAATGTGACTCTATTTTCATAAGTATTTGTCTCTCTAATTGAAAATTCCTATGTTTGGTTTTTGGTACATCTAATTCAAATAATCGGAAAAAAATTTTAAAATTAGAATTTTAGGTAATCAAAATTTTACTTTTATTTTTGGGTTGTGATCATTTATCAAATGCAATACCCATATTTTTGGGTTGTACTTCTAAAATTTTATAAACCATAGTTTAAAATCATCTGAATTTTAATAGAGCAAAAAATATTTTCCCAAATTTTCTATAATAATCTTTCAAGTATCATATCAATAATATTATTAAATAAGGATATTTTCATTCAACTTGGGCATAGTATTTCTATATATTAATTTTGTAATGGTTGAAAGCAGCTTTGCGTTCCTTTGTTTTTGTTTGTTTTTTACAAGCTATTGTTTCTACTTTATGTTTTTTAAATAACAAGACTTCATATGAGTTTCATAAGCAACATTAATAATAATAATAATAATAACAACAACAACAACAACAATAATAAATTGTGTTGTATTTATATTGTTTGATAAGGAAGCTGAAAAGTTACTAAGATCATACAATTAGCATGTATGATCTTTCATCTACTTGCTAAATTAAATTCAATATTTTATTAGATGAATGCAAATTTCAACCTACTGAATGAAAATAAAAAAGCTCATTGGAAAAACATTTATAGTTCAACTAAAACTTAACGACTATAACAAGGAGGAAAGATGAGAATTCGGATATAGGAATTCATATTGTATCAAAACAATCAAGTAAAAGTCTTTGATCCATTAATAATAAAATCTTTCTGGAAAATCGAAACTTATACAAGTTATACTACCTTCTTAACTTCTATCTACTTTGATTATTATTAAAATAACAAAATAAATAAATAAATAAATAAAGCAGCCAAACTTTTAACCCCATGAGGTACATGAATCAAGGGTATCCAATTAAAATACTAACACTGATAAAATAAATTGTAAACTATAGAAAAATAATAAATTGCATCAATACTAGCTGGCAACTATGGCTACTACTATTTCATGAAATTTACTCATTTAACCTGAAATTAAAACTTCATTATTTAACAATTAAAATATAATCTTTGCTCATTTTATTCAACATTTAAATTCAACTACAACCTCCAAATCTATTAAATTATATTTTTTTCTCTCACACAAAGAGAGAGAGAGAGAGAGAGAGAGAGAGGGAGAGAGATTTATGGTAATAGTATATGTTTTTAATCATCTAAGGAAGTAGAATATATAGAGTTCCATAATAACTTATAAGTTAAAACCCAAATCCATAATAGAACTAAACAATCAAAGCATGAACATATAACATCAATTATTTTTTGAATTACTGTTTAAAATTTACACAATTGTTGGATGCACTTAAATTCAAAAAAAAAAAAATCCACATAAAGTGTTCTTATGAAACGTTACAATGCATTAGAAAAAAAAAAAAAAAAACATAACTACCAAGGATATTTCCTCCAGTAATAATATAAGTAACATAAAAAAATAAAGTTACCCAATTTAAATATCACATTTTCCAACATTTCATTTCACCTTTTACTATGTGTAGGTAAAATAAATGATGTGGATCTTAATAACTTTTCAGCTACTTCAAAATTATTAATAATTAATTTGTATTGGAGTTTTGATAGTTTAGATATATTGACTTTTGACTTCTTCTTTTTTTTTTTTTTTTGAAAGGAAACGGCAATTGAATAGATATGAAGAAGTAATTCAGTTAACTAAAGAGAGAAAGAGCCAAAGAATTGGATATTAATGATTGTTTCCACCGTTTCAATATTATTAATAACTTAATTATAAGAGACTTTTGATATTATAAAAGACAATAATTTAATATTATTGTCTTTAGATTTTCATAAGGAAAGAGGTAGCTGAATAGATATTGTAGCGTGAAAGACTATTTGGCTTGGACTTCATTGAGGAGAACATTAAACATCAACTATAATTGAAAAATATATTAAATACTATAAGGCTTGGGCTTTATTGTGGAGGGTATATGAAAAGCTTTTATTCACTTAATCGACAATGAAAAATTATTGCTAATAACTAGAGCAATTACTAATCCATAAAACACACGCAACACTATAAATTACAATCCTAAACAACTTAAAAATTACAAACTAAAAACATGATACATACACAATCACAAAATGAGCACACAACATGATCACAAATATTTTGTACAAGATCAAATTACAAGGGGAAAAGAAATCCTTCTTCAAGCCAACATAGAAGGGGACAAAAATGCAAAATATGGATTAGCAATTGCGTTGTTATGTGAATCAAATGACGAGGGAATACAACTACTATTTTCGATTATAAATCAACTAGATGGAGAGAAAAGTAAAGAAAAAAAAAATTCTCCAAAACTATTAACAAATCCTTCGATATACAATTTTTGTAACAAACACATTTCGTATCCCAAAAAACCAAGCATGCAAAAATATTGGAGTGGATCATTGAGATTATGAATGTCCTTACCCTTATGGAAGCAAGGAATTACATGTAACAAGCAAAATGTGTTCAATTGACTTAAAAATGTATAAATTAGTCAACTGAGTATGGTAGAATTAACATTTTTTTTTTTAAATATCAATTCTACAATAAATTATCCTCATTTTGTTCCAAATAGTAATCTCTAATAAAAAAAAATATATAGTTCCATAAACAAAAACTCTTGTCAGCATGAATCCTACTATGTATTGGTAATACATATATAGCACAGCTTGAGACGCAATAACATGATAAATATTAATAACAAAATGACCATCCTAAAAAAAATTATCACGCACAGTGTGCGGGACTGCGACTAGTGAATTTATAAAGTTTGAACAAGACATTTTCATGAAATCTCCAGATTTAGACATTTGCTTTAGAGCAATTTTCAAGTTTTTAAGACTCCCCTTAAAGCTCTTTTAGCAGAATTTGCCACATATTTGATAGCTTTTTTGGTAACATTTCGTAGCTTTTTTGTTAGTATGTGACGCATGTTTAATTTTCTTTAACAAAATTGACAAACATGAGACGCCTTTTACTAAAAATGCTTAGGAACCTCAAATTCTTAAGAGCATACAATAAATTAATACAAATTCGAATATCTTTTCTTGTTTTCTTCTTAACAAAATAAAGAATATTTATATTTATATTCACTTTTCTATTACTTCTACCAAACACATAATGGAAAATGGACGGTGTTATCTTCTCCATCCTCCTCCTATGTTTTCATTATTTTTATTTTCCTCATCTTCCCATTTTTTTCTTGTACCGAACTAACCCAAAAAATCATTTACATGGCCTAAGTAGTAGTAAAGTACCAGAACAGCAGTACTAATGGTGAGAGGTTAGCATGGAAATATAATTATATACACAAAAATAGTAGGCCACAGTTACAGTGTAACACTAATAACACAGCTTTTCTAGACATAACCAATAGAAAAAATTAATTCCTGAAATCCCCAAAACCTTTCTTTCTTCCTCGCTCTCTCACACACATACATAGCATTTGAAACTTTAGTTACAATCAGTCACCATTGTTCATATGCATAATTTGGTTAACAACCTCCTTGTTAGGAAAAATTATCTTATGCGCTTGTCCTATGGACCGCACCTCTCACAGGCATGAGGGCCCCACGCCTATGAGACCCACATGCTTGAGAGAGGTGCGCTCCTAGGACGGGCTCACAAGATACCATCTCCCTGGTTAGGTGCTAATCACTCGAGTCAATAATGTTGTGTCTGGCTGTCTGCCAGTCACCGGTCAGGTCCATTATGGCATTATCTAGCCCCAGAAATGCAATTCTCGGCAACATCTTCTGTTGCAGGAGACTTATTATGAGGAACAACCTAAAAATGCAAGTGAGAGACGGACAATATTAGAATTCCTTGAGCATAACACAAGAATGGGGTCGTCAACTATGAATCATCAGCATAATAATTAGGATTGGCCATACGAATTCTTTTTTGCAATTTTATACTATCCAAAATCATATTTTTTATTGGCTCCTTATTTGGCAAGAAAACTATTAATAAAATAAATCAATTAATCACATTACCTGATCATGGCTAGAAGTACTAGCTGTACTAGATTTTATCCTTTTTGCCTTGTGCTTAGAGCTTTCCTTTTCTTCTTCAACAACTTCATCATCAACAAAATTCTGATCTGATACCTCTGCAAAAGCCAAAATAGTGTGAATCATTTTGGCACATAATAAGCAGGAAATCTTCCTTCCTTTTTATCTTTTCCCCCAAATTGTTAGCAGTTCAAGTTAAGGCATTCATTGAATGTGAAAAATGCAGCCATTTGCCACCTTCAATTCAACTTAATTGGTTCTATAAATCTGTTTTTCAACTGCGGTTGGCCACATGTACTGTTTTCAAAATCCTTTTACTGTCATGCAACATTAAAAAAAAAACACACACACTCACACACATATAAGAGCTGGAAATTCTATTCATTTGAAAAAACTGCATGTGGAAGTACTCATTGTTTAGCCAATGTGATATGGTTAGGCAAGCAACTAGAGCAAGATACAGAATATATGTAATCAAAGATGCATGAAACAAAGGGTGAATTTAAAAACCATTCATGCCAACCAAAATATAGATTAGAATACCTGTGTTGTCGTCAACCAAATCTTGATGGCACGAATGGAATTGACACGCATGAATCTGGTTTGAATTACAAGTAGCTCTTCCACAGGAGGAGTTGGAGTTATTCCCAGCTAATCCTAAAGATTGACTAGTGGATGCACCATTTTTTTGGACATCTGCGGATGCTACAACTTGGGTTGCACATGAAGATCTAAAATGCTGAATCCAAGGATTTGCCAAAAGACTACGTGACCCATCTGCTGCTTTCTTCAGCTGAAAATCAGCTCTTTTAAAATTAACCTTTTGCCAACACCCACCTCGGAGAACCTTAAACTGGAAAATGAAAAACATAACACACACTAATTAGTAAATAAAAACATATACAAAAGGTTGTAACAGTGCACAGAACTCTCACTTTTGCAACTGGGAGAGATGATTGGTAAACAGTCTTATCCATTGCACAATTACATTAAGTTTTGATCTTTTCACACACACAATATAGAAGAATTCATATAAAAGAAAAAGAGATAATTTGGAACCTGGCCAGAAGAGCTAAGAGTGTTCAAATGCTTTAGCCTATTATCATATAACTCGTTTACAAATGATGCTTCCATAGACTTGAGATACAAACTGTGCTTCTCATCTGTCCAGTCTGAAGACCTGTCCGTCACAAGATTACCCTGATATATAATTGAGTATATAACACCATGATCAGAGACTAATTATAAGCGCTTCTTTCTTTTTAAATTTTTTTAATTAAGAAAACATAATAAATAAATAAAACATAGTGCTTTGAAGTTTGAAATAATGACCAGCAAAACAATAAACAAAACCCCAATACAGTATCCCATATCATTTCATATCTTCACTTTATTTTACAAATATAATATATTATATTCTCTTGCTAACAACCATTGGCTCTAACATAAAAAGGTTTGTTTCATATGTACCAAAGTCATATGCAACTACCTATAGTTACAAAGAAACACATCTATTTCTTTTCATTTTTTAAGATAAAAGTGTAACTACCTTAATCAAACCAATAATAAAAATTTTCCAATCTAAATTAGAAATAAAATATCACCCAACAACCCAATTCATCAAAAAACATATAAACATACATACACGGCCCTGATCTTTCTACAAAACATGAATCAAAATCAAACCCCAAAAAAAAAAAACAAAAAAAAAAAACATAAACAAACACCCAGATAAAGATTATTATATACAAATAGAAAAGTACCAAGCTTGATGAAGCCTCGGCTGTTAAAGCAGAGGAAGGTGGTGGACTTGACCCAGAAGCTCTTGCTTTGAAATCCTTCATAATTACAATAAAACCTCTGAGATATTTTCAGAGAAAAAAAAAATTTCAAAGAGAGAGAGAGAGAGAGAGAGAGAAAGTGAGAGAGATTTGGAGATTTAAGAATTTGAAGGGCGGTGAGTAAGGGGGGGACAAAAGAACGTTACAGTTGTCACTTTGCTTTAACTACGTGTCATAGGGGGCCATGAGGTTGCCACGTCACAGCTAATATTGGAAGAAAAGAAACCAAAGAAAGGCCAAGAAGATATTTTGTTGGATGGAACATCCAAAATATCTCTTTGTCGTAAGTGTGTTTGGGACGTTACGTTAAAGAGAGAGAGAGGGGTTGGTTTTAGTGAGACTTTTGTGTACAAGGATTACGTGTCTATTGCCCATTTGCTTTTCAAACTGTCCCACTTCATTTCAAAATATCCTCTTACATTCTTATTTTATATCAATATCCATAACTGATATAAGAATATCTACCAAGGTTAGGTGCATGGCTATGGTTGATCTAAATCTCTTACTCCTGTCAGCTCGGTTCAGCAACTAATCAAGGTCACGCTCAGGTGGAAGCCACCAATTCAAATCACCCATTTTTGGTTCATAAAAAAAAAAAAAACAAAAAACATGTATAAATGAATGTAAAAGTATAAAATATTTTATATTTTATATATAATATATATTTTTTGAAGCCTACATAGAATATATATATTAGTCAAGCATGTTACTTTAATAATAACGTAATAATAAGATATATAATTTCTTCTTCTTTTTTTATTAGATTTATTATTTATGTTTTGGACACCCATCACATTAGCTAGATTTTTACAGAAACACAATGCTAATACTATTCTTTTAACCCCAACGCAATTCTCGATGACCTATAACTTTTTGACACTGTACTCCCAAATAAAAAGTGAGAATGTAAGTTCAAACCCCCTTAGATGTGTATGTAAAATATTAATAATTAAAATATAGTATAAATAAAAACTGTTTAACACTATCCAATTTTGTTTCTAATTTAGAATTGAATTAATTTTTTATTATAGATTTATAGGTCATTTATAATTTATTTTCCACCTCAATATAGCATTATCTCCCCCTTGCTTAATAATTTCGCATTTATTAGGACTATACGTTTTACGAGTCAAAAAAATACATTATGTTTTATATACATGAGTCCTCCTCCTCGCCTGATGGTGGACCTCACAAGTGTGGAGTTTGCTCTCATGTGCGGAGAAGAACTCATGTATCCGAAACATGATATACCTCTTTACTTGTGGAATCTACCCTCATGTAAAAGAGAAGACTCAAGTATTCGAAATATGATATACCTCCTCCTAACGGAGCATAAAAAGTTTTTATTTTTTTTTCCTAGTAAGCTTGAGGAATGGATTAGTACTAACAAAACTGCCTAGGAATTCTAGTTCATAAACCAGAGGTTGTAGTTTGACTCATTTCTCTACTAAAAAAAAAAATATAATACTTTAAGAGTAATATTCTTTTCCATCACATAAATGGAAAAATTCGCCTCAAGCTTTACCATAGAATTCATTCATAAACCAGAGGTTGTAGTTTGACTCCTATCTCTACTCAAGAAAAAAGTATATAATACTTTAAGAGTAATATTCTTTTCCATCACATAAATGGAAAAATTCGCCTCAAACTTTACCATAGAATTCATTGTTATATGGGAACATGGGAACATGACTTTACTATAGAATTCATTGTTATATGAGAACATGAAGTATTTTACTTCCAAAGTTCCAAAGTATTATATATTTATGTGCACCCACGAGAAGGTAGAAGTGAAAGAGAAAAAGGGTAAACTATATACAAATATTCAAGAATGATTGAGAATTGATTCTTTTCCTCTCGCCAAATTATCATTTTAACCTTTTCAAATGTATGACAATGAAAGAGCATATGGAAGACTTGGTATATCGACAAAGTGGGGCTTACACCATCTTTGAAGATAAAGATTGAACATTGAACATAAATATCTACACAGAATAAAGGTACTTCAATGTTAAGATGGTCACTTATTAATGAGTGAACTGAAACTAGATCATGGAAATTTATGAAGGCATAATTCAGAATTCAAACAACCATAAACCATTGTATCCTGCCGTGATCAGTGAACATCCAGAGGAATATCCATGCAATGTTCCAACTTTCAACTAGCACCTTGTGGAATCACAACTGCACCACTTGACCAACATACAGTCCCCAGAGCCATATGTTGTGGGGGAAAAACAAATAGCTCAATGCTGTTCTATTAGATTTTACTTTTTAATGAAATCACAGCAACTGATTAATAGAAACCATCAACCCACAGATGAATTTACTCGGGTCCCTATGACATGAGTCGCTAATGACAATACGACTGTAATTGTGTATTTTTCAAAATCAACAAATAACAATGCAAGCTCATCATAAGAGAGCTCATAGTACCAATGTCCAAAGCATTTATAGAAAAATGGAAGCTCATAATAAGATTGCTCTTGATACCGATGTCATTCATATGAAAAAATTGAATAAATTACAAAAATATATCCACTTCCAACCGACAAAATTGAATTGAATGAGGTGATCCTATGTTAACATCATATATACAGATAGAATCAAAACCATAATTTAGCCTTTTGCTTCGTGAGCAGGACGTTTTGAACTGAATTATTATTGGCTTTACTGTGGCACTTATACGATACAACATACTGAGGGTAGAAACAAAGAATTGTGCTTCAAGATCATGACCTTATTCATGTTTTCACAGAGTGAAAGTTTCACCAAATCATTCTCTCACAATAGCTTCTTGTGTGTGTTTGAAGAAAATATTAATACCCAATCCAATTGAAGCAGAACAGGAAGATGTTTAAACTTAAGTTTCCTGCTTCTGCTCCACCTCTGGTATCACAGTCTCTTGCAAGTCAATCCGACCTGTGTCAACAGCAGGGAAAGGAAAACAAGAAGTGACAATTATGGCAAATAATTAGCTTCTGCTAGCTCAGAACCAACAAAACCAGAATAGAAAATTGTTAAGTTAATCACTTATGCAGGGTTAAAGAGACACTTGTAATGCTCCAACACCACCACCCCCACTACCAAACAGAACTGAAAAAGGGGTGATGGAAAGCCAATTAAATCAAGTGACAAAAAAATTCACAATTATTGAAGTAACATGCTATGATTGGTGTTCATTAAAAGTGCTATCACAGTTTCTTGCAAGTCAATCCAACCCGTGTCAACAGCTAGGAAAGAAAAATAAGAAATGATCATTAAGGCAACTAATCAGCTTTCTGCTAACTCAGAATCAACAAAACCACTATATTGAAGAGTATGCCGAGTAGATGAAACACTTGTAATGCTCCCGAATAGAACAAAAAAGGGCGTGAGGGAATAAGTCTAGTGACACAGAAAACTTTACAATTTTATTTCACAACTATTAAGGCAGTATGTTATGATTGGTGTACATTAAAAGTGGTATCACTAATGAGCCTAAGTGAAAGTAATGTTGTACCGATCACAACTCATCACCTCAAATAGTTTTGCAAAAAGTGAAATTTTCTGTCTCTAGAATTGCTCGAAGGAAATACACTATTTGGGCTATTAGTAGTAATCCACAATAAAATGATATTTTGGGATGTCTTATCTAGGATGAGTCATTATTCTGATAGATCATGAGAAAAAGCAGAAGAGAAGATAAGAATCTGATGCGGTGATGCCATGCTGATTGTTTGCAATTACCACTTGTGGGGGAGAAAAAGAGAGTCAAATATACTTTTTGGTCCCTGAAATTTGAGGGAAGTTTGACTTTGGTCACTCAAAATTTAAAAAGTTCAATTTTGGTCCCTTACATTTATAAAAGATGACAATTTAGTCCCTTAGTCTAACTTTTTTCTATTTTTGGCACGTGGCTAAAGGCCATCTGACGTGGTAGGGTTTTTAAGCTCACAAGGCATGCATTTTGACACATAAGCAAGCCACATGTACCTCCTTTCTCTCACTTCTCCCTCTCCTTTGGCCAACACCACAAATCCTAGGGGTTGCTGTCCTCATTGTTAAAGCAAGAATTGCAAGCAAAATTATCAGCAGGAGTGAAGAAGCTCCCAGTTGAAACTACCAAAGGACTCCCATTTTGTCAAATACCACCAAAGCATTTTAACATTTTAAATCTATTGACAAGAAACACACCCAATATTAACATTTTACATCTCATTATAGCTTCAAAAACTAGTGAAATTAACATGCCACAACATCAGATATTTTTTGTTTGGCAAAAATATAAATTTAGTTTCTAAAATTTGAGTTGGGTTCTATTCTGGTATCCAAAATTTGAAATTTTCCTTTTAAGTCCTCAAAAAATTGTAAACACACTAAATTAGTCCTTTCGTACCCTTGACATTATAATGGCACTCCATTATAAAAGCAAGGTTATGGAGTGACTGATTCAGTACATTACAATGTTTTGATACCACCATAACTTCAGATATGAATTGTGTTTTTCGGCCATAAATGTTATCTTGCACCTACCTGGCTCTGGATCTGTACTGCTCTGACAACCTCTGGTAATTATTT
Organism: Lithocarpus polystachyus; assembly: GCA_033629205.1. NCBI lineage: Eukaryota > Viridiplantae > Streptophyta > Magnoliopsida > Fagales > Fagaceae > Lithocarpus > Lithocarpus polystachyus. Next base: position 5,048,662 of record CM066163.1, on the reverse strand, counting down.
ATTTTCTAGAAAAAACCACTGCTACCCACTGCCCAACAAAACATTAAAGCACAAACCAAAGATCGTAACTTTCAAAGAATTGGTAGAAAGACAAAGTTAAACCCAGCCACATCAACCAGTAGAAAACTAAAAGCAACCAATCATGAAAGGATTGTAGGTATTGAATAACAAAAGGCACAAACTTCAACACACATATACAATCGCATTGAGGAAACCCAAGACTAAAATACCAAACTGTCGTTGAAAACTTTAAAGGTAAAAATCAGCATAGCCAAAGTGATTCATCAATACCTCCTACTACGACCATCATTCAAATCTTCTAATAAGGGGAAAGTAAATGGTTTTCATAGACAAAGAACCATCAATAAACTCATGGTATGGAGCTTTAAAAATATCCAATTTGATTTGACAAGAAGAAGAAATTCCCAAAAATTATAAAGGGTATGAAACCCTTGGGAGTGACTCCTCTAGTTCTCTAGGCAAGACCTATCAAACCTCAACCACCAAATCACCATTTCAAGCTTCAAAATAACAGCCATACCCAAGACCCATGATATCCATGCTTTATAATCATATCCATAAACAAGATCCATGATATTTACTCCATGATCTAAGCCAAAAATCCCCAATGTCCAAGATCTCACTAATGCAAAGCCCCTGACCATACCAACACCAAATTGTCATCACAAAGCGGCACTGCCCAAAGAGAGGATCAGCAGAGCTCAACCAAGGGAGTAGACATATGAGAGAGAAAGGGGATCGGGTGAGAGGAGAAGAAGAAAAGAATTGGTCGCATCAGATTAGACCTTGCCACCTCAAACAGCCATTACCAATGAAAGCCAAAAGTAAACAAAAGTTGGAATTTGAATTAAATATTTACTTTTCAAAAATCTGAGACCAAACCAAACTTACTCCAAATTTCAAGGACCAAAAGTGTAATTTTGTCCTTTGTTATGGAAAACTACAGGATTTGTTACCAGTAAAGTATCCATATTTTCTTGCCACCTCCACAAACAGAATAGAGCAACTTTATCTTAATACCAAACAGAGCTTATCAAAACTGAAACTTAATCATACCTAACAAGGAAATTAGCGATGGGGCCTTCAAAGATCCATTTGATCTCAAATCTGTATCTGCAATCCATACCCAAGTTAATAAGTCTAGCTCCACTATTTATAAGTATCATGGAACGGTAGAAAAACTTAATGCTTAATCCAATTATCGGAACATTACAGTAAGATTAACAGGATTTATGGCAAACAAAGACTTAACTCAATTTCTGAATAAATTGATATAACTTTCAATCTTATGGACAAAAGAAAATGATCCACGTCTATAACTTGTTTTATCAATCAAAAGACAGAAGTAGACAAAGAAAATTGGTATACAGCAAAGCCAAAAGGGCTGTTAACAAATATAGTGCATGCCCAATGCCACAAATTACATATAATATTCACGAAATCTGCACATTGTTGAAGAAGCCATTATGTGATATATAAACACTAAGTCGGTATACTAGGATGAAAAATTACTATTAGGAGATGGATATTCCCTAAATCAGTTGTTAACAACTAATGTATCATCACATTCATGATGAGACCACTGATGCAACAGCACTTCAGATATATATGATGTGAAGGTGTGATTTTACATCATCAGAGTCCACATATGCAACAGGCTATCACTAGTAATTCAGCATCACCAATTTTGGCTAGAAGATCCTTTTAAAACCCTAGGTTTATAACTAGAGCTGTACTTTTCTCTATATAAAATGAATGGCGCAAAAATAAAAATAAAAAATCACTTGCAATACTATGATGAGTGATGACCAACAATTAATAGTACTTATCCTAATAGGCTAATATACCATTTCCCGTCGAGGTTATAAAATCAGCACACTTAAATAATATTTCCATATATATATAATTATATATATAGCTATATTTCTTATGATTTTCATGCATAATCACAAAGTAGAGCTTTTCTAGAAATTCAGCTAATAACACAAATTACAAGTGCATTTATGTAGGTTTTAGGCCTTAAAGGAGGGTGGATTCCCTTAGCGAAGGATAAGATTTTGATGCAAGTTGACATTTCATGTCAACATATATGAAACTTCTAGAGTTAATCGTCATCATATTTCATACTATTTTTGGGTGTCTACTCAAGTCCTATCCGCTCACTACCTCATTCATCTACATTATATAAAGTCCCCCTTTCTTCCGGTGGACCCTTAAAATGCCATGCGTTCCCCACCCATTTCAATGTCCTTGCAAAACCAATTTTAACGGACTCTGAAATTCAGTTCCTTTTGTATGAAAAGTCAATATACTTCCTTAAGTATGTTCACATTAAGCTGAATCGGCATCCTTCATTCATGGGGTCAAAATTTCAGATATACCAAAATGACAAGAAATCTTGAAGGAAAGAAAAAAAGAAATACAAAACAGAATAGGGTCTTCCATAATAGCACACCTGAACTTTCAAGTGCTTTACGGGCATCTGACTTCTTGAAAGTAAATCCTATGAAATTGTTATCTTTAGACGCCAACATCTGTAACATCAAATGAGAAAACCATGATTACAAATTATAGCGGTCAAATTTGAAATTGAGCAATTGTGCAAAAAGCTGATATTCTGCAAGAGATGTGGTTGATTATTGTACATAATTTAAGGAGTAGGAAGAAAAAAGACAAATTTATTGCAACTATAAAGGAGATAAGGAGTAAATTAATGGGGCCAGATGAAAGCTGAGCATCGCCTAAAACATCAAAAAAAAGAATTAGTATCCCATTACAATTTCACAAATACTGTACTTATAATTGTTCAAAAATTATGATTAATCCTAAAATTCAGCACAATATCCCCCTATCCACCTCCCAAAGAAAATGAATATAGATCTAAATTATTATTCTTAAATTTCTTTCAAGTTCACCATTTTCTCAAGGCTTCCGTATAGATATAAAAACAAAATAAATGGAATATTTCTGTAGCACTTCAGTTGGTAGATGAAAGTACTTAAAAAGTTCACTGTACTGGAAACTCGGATGACAATTAGCTGTTACATAAGAAAAATCTCATTAATATCCACATTGCATGACATGTTCAACTTCAGCGTTTAGCAGTTCATTTAGAAACAAACCATTAAAATAATCAAAAGGATAATAGAAAGGGCTAGCAGAGATGGAAATTAATTAGTCTAGTTTTTTTAGAAAGTTTTCTTTTAGATACATTTCCAACAAATTGGAGAAAGTACGAAATAATTACCTTCCGCCAGGGTCCCATAGTTGGTATTGTGGATGGTGGACCTTCTACCTATTAAAAAACCGAAAAAGCAAAGGCTTATGAGAAACCTGTTTTCTTTCTTCTTCTGAGAAAGTGTGAAACCTAAGAGAGATGAAAAGGAAATAATATTTAATTCTCAATTGAACAATTTGAACCCTCTATACTACGGTTTAGGGACTGAAAAGTTGAAGTGAGAAAAGAAAGGAACTTCCACCTCTACAGAATTTTAACCATTGGTAGAGAGAATAACTAATTTTCAGAGAATTTCAATATTCAATCACATTTTTTAAGAAACTGAAATTTTGAAAAGCTGTCTCAAGCAGATTTCTTTATATGTACAAATAAATGTGTTAGTAACGTCTAGAAAGTTGTAAACGAGACTGGTTTGAGAATAAGACCAAAAAAGACAACTTCAGCAAAACCAATACCACACCATTCAAAATGGAAGGGCTACAAGAGGAAGACCAAAGAGGACACAGGTTAGGAGTGAAAAATATGGTAGCCAGTTTAACAAAATTTTGGTTTTGAACAGCAATTGCACTTTGTGCAAAGACTCCATGTTCGGGACCCAAGAATATCATATATTTAAAAATATTATTGTAAATAAAATACCAGAGCATCTATTCTAGCATACTCACTTCAGCAAACTTTTCGAAATTCTGAGTGTCTAAGTCTCCATTTACAGTAGGTCTATATGCAGCTTCCATTTCATATAGCATGTCCCACTGAGTGCATCTGAACCATGGATGTGCCTGAGAAGACATTAATTTTTATGAGAACAATAATCCACCTATGAAAGTATAAATATGCTGATAGAAGTTTGGAATAGTCTACTACCATGTGGTGCAAATTATTTTAAGAAGCTATGAATGACAGTATTGTGTGCATATTTGACAACAAGACCATATAAAGGATCAATATTTGCTTTCAAATTTATGTACAGTACAAACTATTTCAGAAACTCAATCTGAGACTCTTAAGAAAATTAATTTTTCTGAGATAGGTCATTCATTACCTTTATTTCTTCCACTCCTCGGGTGCCCAACCTTGTTTCAACATCACATAACAAATGACATATCAAATCCCTAGCCTCCTCTGATATTTTTGGTTCTTCAGGGAATTTCAGGCATGTTTTCCAATTGATTATCTGATAAAAGACAAAATTGTTGCCTATTTGGAAAATACAAAGGATACATAAGAAAAGATAGGAACCACAAATTTAAATTTACCTTGCGGCATGTGATCCTTGGATCATCAGAACAGAAGGGAGGATAGCCAATAAGCATCTCATACATGATTGCCCCCAGTGACCACCAATCACACTCCATGCCATACCCCTTCTTAAGCAAAACTTCAGGTGCCATATAATCAAGAGTGCCAACAGTTGAATAAGCCTGAAGAACATAGATGTAATTGATAACATGTAACATGCTGAAATATTTCTCAAGAATTAGGACATACAGAAAACTGGAAACCGCCACTGCTATGTTTGACATTGCACATGAGTTATAAGACTGGAATTCACCATAAAATTACACACACACACACACACACACACATTCATTTATAAAAGAGAGTTCAGATAAATACCAACGCACGACGATTACGTTTCCATTGTTGTAATTGTTCCTTTGGCATCAACCAAGGGGCTCTATCACAGCCAGGATGTCCTTCACTTTCAGATGCGGATTCCTGAGTGATAAAATCTTCATTTTCTAATAATATTGTTGAATATTTATCATCCAGTGGTTTGCACAAGCCAAAATCTGAAAGCTTCAAATGTCCACTTTTATCCAGTATCAGGTTATCCGGTTTTATGTCCCTACAAGCAAGGTACTGCCAAAGTAAGTATAAGCTTCTAACTTGAAAATAACTAGATACGGGATAAATGTATGTCCGCCTACAAAAGAATAGCTAAAACTTCATCTTGATCTTTGACTCAAATCCACAAAAGTTCTGTCCAACTCAAGTTTTGGCCTGTTTGGCCATGGGAAAAGCAATACACCTGATGACAGGTATTAAAAAATTTATAAAAAAGGATGTTGTTTCTTATTGTTGAGTGATTTGACAATGACAAAATGGAAAGATCACATTAAATACCATCCTAATGGGCATTGGAAGTATATTACTTGATGAATTTTATGAATATCTTAACCTGATCTGTCAGTTAAGAACATGGAAAAATCAAAGACTCCAATTTATGAAGGACAAAAGACAACGGCAAGTATGGCACACTCGAAGGTTAATTCATAAAGAGGACAATGTTGGGCGATGTATATGAGATTCTAAATGAACTTGAACCATATTTATAACAATAAATGTCATTAAATATTTCATAACGGTTAAAATATCGTCTATAAAATTTTCTGAGTTTTATTTTTTGATAGATAATTAATATAAATTACAATGTCTTATTTTATGCAATAGTCTAGCAAATTGCTCAGCTAGGCTAAAGCCAGAATTAGGCTCAGCCTAGCAATTCTTATGACAAACTTCCAGCCTGCTGAGATTATCCAAGACCAATATTCAGGCTCTGAAGTGAAATATCCAGGGTCTGTTTAATATGTAATATATCTTGTTTATGCCCTTTACAAGCCAGTAGACTGATACCTATCCAGATTTTTGAGACTGGACAGGCTAGGAGTGTCAGAGAAGTTGGACCTACAATTTTCACATATCCAATCATATGCACAAATCTAGTAGCATTGGTGTATGAGTACTAGCAACTATAGGATGAGCACAAATTGATAAATATCATACCTATGAATATATTTATGCAGATGAATTGAGTGAATAGCTAGAATGCTCTCTGCTATGTAAAATCGAGCAACATCTTCAGAAAGAATATCCTCTCTCATCAGTAATGTCATAATGTCCCCACCCGGTAAATACTCCATGATAAGGTACAGGAAATCAGAATCTTGAAAAGAATAAAAGAGTTTTACAATGCACCGACTATCAACCTCTGCAAGCAAGTTCCTCTCTGATCGAACATGCTCAACCTAAATTGTGGAAAGAAGTAGAACAATTAATGCATAACCTGCTGTGCAAAGAGTACACAATTAATCAATTCTAAACATTTATTGCACTAAAGCATCAGATAGTAAACTTCAATTTTATTTTTATTTTTTTTCCATGTATATCTGAGGTTTATTATGAATTTAATTTTTGAAACCTCAGCTAACATTTCATTTAGACTTTCATTCATATTTTCTTTTGAATTTTATTGCAAACGGGGGTACTCAAGGTAACTTCTTACTAATACGCATGCAGAATGTTATATCATTTTGTTATATCAACAAAATGATATAACATTTAATGTTAAGAACAGAACAAGAAATATTTTTTTAAATGCGGCTCTAAGTACTTATCAATCATCAAACTACAAAATACACAACTGAAACCAATATTTAAGACATTACAGTAGAAGCTTTAGTGGGTTAGGAGATAATGAAGGTTGCTGCAATAAAAGCATCAATGTACAATTGTACATTACAATTTAGTTATGCTATTAGTGAAAGATCTGAGACTAGTCACCTGTCCACGGCTAAGCATCTCTGATTTCTTCAATTTCTTCATTGCATAAATCTCTCCCGTTCCTTTAGCTCGACATAGTCTAACCTGCATTTTATTGGACACACGATGGATAAGAACAATGCTCCCTGAAAACTACATGCATCTTATTTTCCTATCTATGTATTCCAAAGGAACTTACGCAATCAAAAACATGCCAAATAAGGTCGAGAGTCAATTAAAATTATGACCAAAAACTAGGTACATTTTATATAATTCTCAAAAGCATACTATATCTTATTAGAAAAGGAAAATCCGAGAAAATGAATATTGCCATATTATGAAGTTTTTCGCTTTTTACCTCGCCAAATGCACCTTTACCAATTACAGTTAATTGCTCAAAGTCATCAATTCCGACTTTACGTCTCTGCAGCCTCATGTATTCTGTTTCTTTCCGCTCCAAATTTCTCAGCATCTCCTCTTGTTCCTCACTTGATACCTGAGCTTCTTCCGCCTTCATTTGAAGCGCCCTACGCCTGAAACATAGTAATATGAAACTAAATTACCAAATTTAAAAAAAAAAAAAAGGAACACCCTAATAAGGAAAGTAAAAAGGTTAAACTGAATAATTCCCAGTTTCTGAAATACCAAACAAAGCTTTAATAAAAGACTAACAAACAAAGACAAATACATTACCAATCATGACCCAAATCTTTTTGTACTAAAAGTACAACCTCCAACAACACAAATATGCCAAAGCTAGTCACTCCCAAAAAAAAATAAAAGTAAAAGATACTTCTTGTGATGCTCATGTATAAACAAAAGCAAAGCATATAGGTACAACTACAAAAACCACATTTTGATTAGTCTAAATTCTCTGAATTTACACTAATCAAATCAATCAAAATTAACAACAATAACAACAACAACAAAAAATTGATAAAAAAAAATTAAATAAATAAAAATCGGGACCTTTCTTTGCGATCCTGAAGTCCTTGGAGATAGTTCTTGTAGTGATTCTCAATGAACTGTTTAGCCGCGGCGGCTTTCTGTCGGGTAACGGGTGACGAAACGGACACATCCGGACCCGAATCCAATCCGACCCGATCCGGCTTCATGTTCAGAGCACCTAACTTCACCGTTCCATCACCACCGTCCATTTTTTGAATCTCGTTTCTGAGCTTCAAAGAGGAACAGCTCAGAAATGATGCATTTCAAAGAAAAAAAGAAAGAGGAGTGTGAGGAAGGTCTTACAAAAAAGTCATAATTATCGAGGAGAGATCTAGGGCGAGTTAAGTGTTTGTGAAAACGACGCAGAGAGAGAGAGAGAGAGAGTAGTAGATTGGAAAGAGAGCTATGAACTGGCATATATATACGCCTCGCTAGCCTATCTGTTTTTTCTTTTTCTTTTTTCTTTTTTTTTTTTTAGTTTTAATTTTAAATTCTTTGTTTTACTTTACTTGGAATGAACTGGAATCTTGAGAGCAGTTTGATTGGGTTTTTGAAGCTTTCAAGTTGTGTCGGCGGACATGTATAAGTTGAAACAGGAAAAAAAGAAATAAATAAAAATTTGGGGTGGGGGGGGGGGGGAGCGTGGAATCTACGCTTCCTCGCAAGAAGGTTACGTGAATGGGTGGTGTGAGATACGCGGGAATTTGGGAGGTGGGGGATGAAGTGAAATGAGAGTTGAAAGTTTTTTGAAACCAAAAATGCTTGTGTACAGTTGGATTGGAAATTGGAATAGAAATAGAAAGTATGAAGTGGCGTTGGGTGGGGTGGGTCTGAATTCCATAAAGGGTGCGACAAATCAAATTGGAATCACTGCGTTGGAATTTTCTTTGTTTGTTGGCTTTTGATTACCTGGACCGCTAGACTGTAGACTTGGATCACTTTTTCGTGGTCCTGGGGTTTAAGTATTGGACGCTCGGACGTTGGGTTCATTCACGGCCGTGTAGAATGTACAAACCAAAAAAACAATAGTAATTATGAATTTTAATTATATCATACTAATAGGAATAATTCTTGGGTACTCTTGAACTATAAATAATGGTATTTTATTCTACCATATTAATTGTAGGGTCTACTAATTAAATTATAGTAAAAATCACTATAAGTGTAAAAGGAAAAAACATCATTTCTTTGTACTTTATAGCATGTATTCAGGACCTTACTTGCTATGCGTACATCTCGAGGTAGTTGAAACACTTTTGAAAGTGTTGCATAAAGGAATTTGTAGAAGTCACACAGGAGACAGATCATTGGTTCACTAAGTACCTAAAAATTTTATCAATAATAAACCTACCTAATTTTTTGTGTTATTCTACTAAACTAAAAACTTTGGAAATCAATCAAGTTGATCTAACGGAAGATGACTAGGGCTTTGGACCAAGTGTCTAAATTTTTGGGAGGTTAGCCACATTGTGGTTATCGTTTGGGAAGTGGGGTGACTCAGAGGAGAGAGAGGTAAAAGGCATACAAGTGAGACAAATGAAGGCATTTGAATGGACAAAGTTTATGGGTGAATTTGTCATCCACTTTCATTTTTAAGTTTTAACTTTTAACTTTTATGTAAATCTTTTTGAAATTTCATTGTTTTTTGTTTTTTCTAATTTTTTCAAGTGTGCAAAAATACTTTAGCACACTTTCATATAAAAAATTTCAACAAAAAACTAGATAATCTATTCCTAAACGAACACATATATATAAATTGGATTAGGGGAAATTCCTACAAACAAAGTAGACAGGGGTGTAGCTAGAAATTTTTGTTTAGGAGACCAACTTATGATATTAATTTATTTGCTTATACAAACTTTCATAAATATGCACAAGCACATACATCTATACACTCATATAATTTAGTATTCTTCATAGTAAATCCTTAAAGTTTTCATTTTTAATATAAGTTACCAAATTATCTACCAAAGTGAATAAAATAATTTTAGCTAAACTAATGAAGTATTGAAAGGCATGAATGACCCAAAACTTTAACAAACACAAGAACACATTTTACAATAAAAACTGAATGTGAGGGAAAAAAAAAAACATTCTCTATAACTACTAGATCAGTTGGACAATTTTTTTAAGAGCATCATTGGACTAACTCAAATATTTGAGGGGGCTAAGTCTCATTTTTGTAGGCTAATAATTAAATTGTTAGATATTTATACATAGTATTAAAATTTTTGGCCCCCTCCTCATACATGTAGCTCCGTCACTGAAAGTCGGTGGCAACACTATAAAGTAACACATGGCTTAGACATGTGAGATGCATATGATCACATTTTTTTTCATCTAATAAACATTAACAATGTTATTGACCCCTCCCCAACCACCCCTTTTCTCTCTGTCAACCACCCCTCTCCCTTTGGTAGCCAAACCCTCTCTCTCTCTCTCTCTCTCTCTCTCTCTCTCTATATATATATATATATATATATATCTCCACCATTCCACTAACCACCGTATGTCACAAAAATCTTTTTTTCTCTACTCCCCTCCTTCCCCAATTTCAACCCAAAAACCCTAATAAACCCAAAGAATTGTTCTTCACCTAGACCAAATCTAAAAATTATATTCCCAAATTCAAAATTTCACAAATAAGAGTTGAGACTTGATGGAAATACATTAAGGAGTTTAAATATGGTTAGATTTTTTTTTTTTTTACACATTCATACTATGCATTATTAATTATTTAATAATTTTATCATTATAGCTCAACATTCTAGCCAAATCCTCAATTACACCATAAAACCTTGAACTCTCATCTTTCTAGTTGTATTAGTGGTTTGGTTTTTAAAACCAGGGTAATAATAAAAAAAAAATGACAATATTGATAATACTCACACAAAGTTATCTCATATGACACATTTCTAACTATCAATCACTTATTCTCTTTTAGTTGTTTTATTTACAAATAAGGATTTAGAGTACAGAGAAGCCTCCATAAAAAATCACAATGTTATCAATTATGGCAATTATTGGTGGATTTTAACTTTTAGTTTTATTTAAGGTAAGTAAGAGGAGGGGGTTGATGGGTTTCAAACCCCACCACTCAAACACCATAAGAGGTGCTATAAACTCTATGTATCACTCAAACCTCCAAATGTTATATTTTGGTTAGTTTATTTAGCTAGTTCTTTAAATATTTTTTCTAATACTAGTTTGGGATGCACGTACGGCCATTTTAGTGAGAAAATTAAGAATTAATCTTTTTTTAAAGAAGTACAAAGTTATGTACTTTGATGATGCCAAAAATCACCAGTAAGCTGTAAAGTCCCCACACGCTCTTAGACAATACCTGCACAACAAAGAAGAAGAAAGTCCCTACAAAAAGTACCGGTGTGGTACCGGCCCAATACCCTCCGAAAGTTAAGTTAGAGAATGTTCACAACTCTAGAGTACTAGAACTGGGGGAGATTATGCTTACCTTATTTTCTGAGGGCGCTGAGTTTTTATAGTAGTGTGAAATTGACTCTATTTCCTCGGTCAAAAGACATTTCTTTATGGAGAAAACCTTAATAAATGTACGTATTTTACAAGATTCTTCTCATATAGGGATTTCTTGACCAGGGTTGATCGTGGTGTGCAAGACATTTCCATATAGGATTCCTTGGAGTTCACTTAAGCCACGTGGGTGCCATTTGGCTTTGATATCCGTCGCCATTTCGTTTGATTAACAGGAGTCAGTTTGTCAGGGAGAATCCGTCCATCTCCTTCTCCCTCTGTCTGAGGAACATCCTGATATCCGTTAGCTTCGGAGAATGGATCCGTCAAGTTCTATTTTATCCTCTCCATACTTAAATTTAGAATAGCTATTTAACATATGAATATTTATTTACTATGACAATTTCTTAGAACCTATTTACTAAATGTAATATCTACTTACTAAAAAATTATACTAAGAATGAATATGAATGTCATTATCTTCTAACAATAAACAACTAAGTTTTGATAAAATATTGTCACAATATATAAAATTTTGCAATGAATGTTAATATATGCTACAATTGAATCTCTTAATCAAATGAAATACATGCAATTATCTACAATGAAGATTTTGTTATCCATACTTCTTTATTTATTATCTTATTGTATGAACATAACTATGATGTTTAACTTACTTAATTTTTAATATGAAAAATCCTTTTAAGCAAGAAAATAAATTAAAAAAGAACACAATAACAAAAGACATATGCAATCAAAGTTTCCATTAGATAAAATTATAAGTATAGAAGTTTTTACACTTAATAAATTAGTGTTTTTTAGGTAACAAAAATATAACACCATATATCATCATTTTCACTTTCCAAGCATGACTACCACATAAAATTCAAAATACATGAAGAAAATTTCTGGTGCATTAAAATTTTGTGAGGTGTATTTTAGACATTGCATAATAAAATATTCTAGAAATCATAAGATTTCATTAGGATTTATCTAAGAGTGTAACAGTATGTATATATGCTCCTTTACAAAATATAAAGGAGGAAAATTTTCAACTTTAGTTTAGGGAGTGAATGAAACTACCCCAAACATAAAGGTGAAAATGTTTTTTTGCCTTTTTTTTTTTTTTGTGCGTGCAAACCTATGTGTGCTTTTTTAACATTAATCAATGTGTTAAAAAAAATGCAGTCCAAGAAAATTGTGCATAAAACAATGAATTTTGGCTCAACAAACTAACTAATATAATACAAAAAAAAAAAAAGACTAGCAACATAACAAAATTTCACAATATTTTTTCAATACTTTTATTTTTACCTATGGTAAGTCATAGTCTAATATTTTATTATTTAAATTTAGAGTTGTAGGGCAGTGGTTTGAAGCCTAACCCCAAGTTAAGTGGAAGGTTGACCTAATAGACCCAATTCAATAAATTTGTAGAGAGTGGATTGAAAAACTAGGTCTTAATGAATTGGACAACGGCTAGTATGGATTAAAATATGACCAAACCTAAACAGTAAACATGGATGTGAATGAACTCACTGTCCGATGAGATAATCTCCTATATAAATCAACTAAACTGGATACAAGTATAATTTTGATAGTTGCAGTGTTCCTTTCTTTCTCTCTCTTCTCTATACGGAGGGTCTTTTACATTATATATATATATATATATATATCTCCCTTTTTACCATCTTGATCCTATACTTGTTGATCATCTAAACCCTTACTGGAGTACCTGTCCCATCATACACTTTCTTTGGCTTTCTGTGAGTTGTGGTAGCCAAGACAACACTATTCAAGGGTCTTCTTCACATAAATGCGGCCTGAAACGCAGGTACAGTACATTCAATGCGATGTTAGCAGCTTTCCTCAATATATTTTTAAGCTCTTAGCCCTCTGATACACTCAAGGCACACGTCCCCATCACCGAAGCTTACTGGAAGGTTACCTTGGACCTTTAAGGTACACCTTTGAGCCATGCTTATCCTATCCGAGGAGACATACCTCCTCGAACCACCCTCCCGTCCATATTCTGCTTATTAGATTCTTAGTTTGGTCCATCCAACACCATTCATTCGTTATTAGATCACTATGCTCTCAGCCAAGCCCAAGGCCCAATACCATTTGGGCCCTTAACCTCACAATAACCCCTCAAAACTCCGGTTTTCCTCTCATCCGAGGAGAAAAATGGAGTTTTGATTTTTCATGCATTAATGTTATTTTGCCTTTTGACCTGCACACGTGGGAGTGCTGTTTCGCACACCCCATAATTACTATTGACGCTTCGGAGCCTACAAGGCGTCATTAATTGCTCCATGCAACGTTATGTTTCCCACATCCAACGGCGAGGCGCTGATCTAATGGCTGATATTTCTCCTTGGGTCTGTGGGCGAAATAACTCCCAACCAATGTTGCCATCTATATAAAGCATCGAGGGAAATCACTTTCCCCTTATTTCATGAGTCTTCAAACTCTCCAGAGATTTCAAGCACTCAAACTCAAAGAACTCTTTACTTTACTAAACTTCCAACATCTTTTCCTTAAGAAATATTTGAAAAAATTCCTAAAGACCTCAGGGATACACATATATATTAGCTCTTTTAAGTTTCTATTTCTTCAAACTTTTCTTTTTCTCCTCGGCCAATCTCCTCGACCTTCTAGTTTTACTCCTTTACACACCAATTTCAATTGTTTCCTTCTAACTCGTCCAAATGGGTAGATTTAAGCATCTAGTGGACTCCTTTGCCAAAATAGAAATTTTTAAGGATAAATATCACATTCCACAGGGAGTAGCCTTACGGTATTGCGAACCGAACCGAATAGATTTTGATAGGGAGGAAGGGGAGGTTGTCATTCCTATGATAGCTTTTATAGAAGGAGGAATGACGCTCCCAATGGGTAAAATAACCCAAGATTATCTTTTTAACCATAGGCTGTTCCCTCATCAGTATGCACCCAATGTCTTTAGGATTCTAGGTTGCGTCGATGCTCTAGGTCTGGGACTTACCTAGCATAAACGTGGTCCATATGTACGAGTGTCACTCACAAGCCGACGAGGGGTTTTACCTCAAGTCTAAATCGTCTATCGTTAGGTTCATCTCATGCCTTCCCAAATCTAATAAGGGCATGAAAGACAACTACCTGATAGCTTCAAGAGCATGGCATGACGACGTTCACTGCCCTATCCGAGAGGGAGAGCCAGGTGGGATTCCCTAAAGTTAGGTTCCCTAGCAAGAGAATGAGAGGAAAACCGAAGTTTTGAGGGGCTATTGTAAGGTTAAGGGCCCAAATGGTATTGGGCCTTGGGCTTGGCCGAGAGCATAGTAATCTAAGAATGAATGAATGGTGTTGGATAGACCAAACTAAGAATCTAATAAGCAGAATATGGACGGGAGGGTGGTCCGAAGAGGTATGTCTCCTCGGATAGGATAAGCATGTCTCAAAGGTGTACATTAAAGGTCCAAGGTAACCTTCCAGTAAGCTTCGGTGATGGGGATGTGTGTCTCGAGTGTATCAGAGGGCTGAGAGCTCAAAAATATCTTGAGAAAAGCTGCTACCATCGCATTGAATGTATTGCACCTACTTTTCAGGCCGCATTTATGTGGAAAAGACCCCTGAACAGTGTTGTCTTGGCTACCATAACTCATAGAAAGCTAAAGAGAGTGTCTGATAGAAAAGGCCACATTTATGTGGAAAAGACCCCTAAACAGTGTTGTTTTAGCTACCATAACTCACAGAAAGCTAAAGAGAGTGTCTGGGGGACCAGGTGCGTTACGAGAGGCGCACCTCACCCCCAATATGCTCCTCCCTACTGTCCGAGAAGGTGGCCATCTTGTCTTTAGCGTCCTTTGTCATTTTTTGCTGTTTGGTACCATTTTGAGGGACCACCTCCCCCTCTTCCGGCACTTGCACTAGTCTCTTCTTCCTTAAGTTTGGGTTGGCATGCAGTCCGAGATTAGTAGGCGGCAGAGAGGGAGGAGGGGGTAGACTTGGAGGAAGATTAGGCTTGGGAATTTTGGTAGAGACTGATGTTGTGTTCCTTCCAGCCAGTAAATCCCTCAGCCTTTTGTTCCCCTTATTCAAAGCCATTTCGTCCTCCTCTTGGGTCGAGCTATCCGGACGAGTAGTCACTACAACTAGTGCACGAACACCTGAGTGCCTGTCAGACTTGTCCTTGGCGTCCGAGATATGAATAATTGGGGCCCCTTGAGTCTCCTCCTCTTCGAAGTGAAATTTGTCTAGTTCTTCTTCGAGCGATAAACGCGATGAGGCAATCTCTTCTTCTGCTGCTGTTTTTGATTTAAGCGGAACTTGTTGTAGTGGAACCATGAGCGATGGAAAGTTCTATTGGATTGGTAGTACGACTGGGGGAAGGTCGTCTCAGGTAAGGAAGTCCGGTCTTAATACGTCAATCCATTTTATCTATGGATCACCAGCTCTAATAGCGTGCCCTCTTGGTATATCTTTGAAATGGGCTCAAAGTCCAAAATCAGGTGGACAGCTCGCAACTGTCTGTCCTCGGTTACAAAAATTTCTGACTTGAGCAAATAATTAAGAGTCGCGACGTTGGTAAGGCTAAGTCGATGAGCAACTTGATTCCTATCTGCAAATATAACGAAAAAGCGAAACACAATTAGAAAATTTAATTCTTTCGCCTAAAAACAGCAGAGTGACAAAGAGATAATAATATGGTCAGAGAAAGAGAATCTAAGTCTCTTGCTAGGGAACCTAACTCTAGGGAATCCCACTTGGCTTTCCCTCTTGGACAGGACAGTGAACGCCGTCATGCCACGCTCCTGAAGCTATCAAGTAGTCGTCTTTCATGCCCTTATTAAATTTAGGAAGGCATGAGATGAGCCTAACAATAGGCAATCTAGACTTGAGGTAAAACCCCCTGTCGGCTTGTGAGTAGCACTCGTACATATAATCCACGTCATACCAGGTAAGTCCCAAACCCGGATGCTCGTTTAGAGCATTGACGCAACCTAGAATCCTAAAGACATTGGGTGCGCACTGATGAGGGCACAACCTATGGTTAAAAAGATAATCTCAGGTTATTCTACCCATTGGGAGCGTCATTCCTCCTTCTATAAAAGCTATCACAGGAATGACAACCTCCCCTTCCTCCCTATCAAAATCTATTCGGTTCGGTTCACAGTATCGTAGGGCTACTCCCTGCGAAATGTAATATTTATCCTTAAAAATTTCTATTTTGGCAGGGAAGTCCACTAGATGCTTAAATCCACCCATTTGGACGAGTTAGAAGGAAACAATTGAAATTGGTGTGTAAAGGAGTAAAATCTGGAAGGCCGAGGAGAATGGCCGAGGAGAAAAAGAAAAGTTTAAAGAAATAGAAACTTACAAGAGCTAATATATATATATATATATATATGTGTGTGTGTGTGTGTGTGTGTGTGTGTGTGTGTGTATCCCTGAGGTCTTTAGGAATTTTTTCAAAGACTCCTTAAGGAAAAGATGTTTGAGGTTTAGTAAAGTAAAGAGTTCTTTGAGTTTGAGTGCTTGAAATCTTTGGAGATTTTGAAGACTCGTGAAATAAGGGGAAAGTGATTTCCCTCGATGCTTTATATAGATGACAACATTGGTTGGGAGTTATTACACCCACGGACCCAAGGAGAAATTTCAGCCATTGGATCAGTGCCTCGCTGTTGGATGTGGGGAACATAACGCCGCCTGGAGCAATTAATGACGCCTCGCAGGCTCCGAAGTGTCAGTAGCAATTATGGGATGCATGAAATAGCACTCCCACGTGCACAGGTCAAAGGGCAAAATAACATTAATGCATGAAAAATCAAAACCCCACTTTTCTCTTTGGATGAGAGGAAAACCGGAGTTTTGAGGGGCTATTGTGAGGTTAAGGGCCCAAATAGTATTGGGCCTTGGGCTTGGCCGAGAGCATAGTGATCTAAGAACGAATAAATGGTGTTGGATGGACCAAACTAAGAATCTAATAAGTAGAATATGGACGGGAGGGTGGTCCGAGGAGGTATGTCTCCTCGGATAGGATAAGCATGGCTCAAAGGTGTACCTTAAAGGTCCAAGGTAACCTTCCAGTAAGCTTCGATGATGGGGACGTGTGTCTCGAGTGTATCAGAAGGCTGAGAGCTTAAAAATATCTTGAGGAAAGCTGCTACCACCACATTGAATGTACTGCACCAACTTTTCATGCCACATTTATATGGAGAAGACTCCTGAATAATGTTGTCTTGGCTACCACAACTCACAAAAAGCCAAAGAGAGTGTCTGATGGGACAAGTACTCCAGTAAAGGTTTAGATGATCAACAAATGTAGGATCAAGATGGTAAAAAGGGAGATATATATATATATATATATATATAATGTAAAAGACCCTCCCTATAGAGGGGAGAGACAAAGAAAGGAACACTGCAGCTATCAAAATTATACTTGTATCTGGTTTAGGTGATTATAGAGGAGATTATCTCATCGAACAGTGAGTTCATTCACATCCATGTTTATTGTTTAGGTTTGGTCATCTTTTAATCCATACTAGCCGTTGTCCAATCCATTAAGACCTAGTTCTTTAACCCATTCTCTACAAATTTATTGATTTGGGCCTATTAGGTTAACCTTCCACTTAACTTGGGGTTAGGCTTCAAACCACGGTCCTACAAGAGTAATGTTATGTCCACGACATTTTCACAACAAATCTTAGGTAATAAATTGTTACTAGTTTTAAACTGTGCATTTAAAAAACAAACATACAAACAAAAAACCAATTGAAGAAAATTGTGCCTAAAACAGTGAATTTTGGCTCACCAAATTTTACTAAACCTAAAAAGAAGCCTAGGAGCACAATAAAATATCACAACATTTTCACAATATTTTTTTATTTCCAGCTGTGGTGGGTCTCGATCTGATATTTTATTTTTTACGTTCATAATATTTTCACAACAAATTTTAGTTGGCAAATTGCTACTGGTTTTAAACTGGAACCACCACTTTAAATTTTGTATTTAAAAAAAAAAGCCAACACAAGAAAACTGTGCGTGAAATAATGAATTTCGACTCACCCAATTTAACTAAAATAAAAAAAGAATTTTAGGAACACAACAAAATGTCATAATATTTTCACAATATCTTTATTTTCAATTGTGGAAGGTCTCGATATTTTATTATTTTATTTTAAAAAAATATTACATCTACAATATTTTCACAACAAATTTTTTATGACAAATTGTTACTGGTTTTAAACTGGGCTCATTATTGATATCACTTTTTTATCCATCAATAATACATTGCCACTTAGAATTTATTTTGAAATTATTTTGAAAATGTTGTGAACTTAGCATTTTTCTTTTTATTTTATTTTATTTTGATCTATAAGGAACTGAGTTCTCAGCAATTGTGAAAATATTGTTTTCTCAAAAAAAAAAAAAAAAGCAATTGTGAAAATATTGTGACAATAACATAATGCTATAACATTTTCACAATACATTTATTTTCAATTGTAGTTGGTCCAAGTCTCATATTTTATTTTAAATAATAAAGAATTAACACCTCAATAATTGTGAAAATATTGTAAGAATATTTTAAGTCAGTATAGCAATATTGTGTTGGCAAATATAAATATTTAACAAAAAAAAAAGATCAAAAACCAAAAAGTGTAGATGGAGCCATTGGCTCTTTTTATATAGTTAGTAGATAAGAATTGGATATATCTTTAGCTTTCTTGTTCTATTAAAAGATGTTGTACGACACGGGACCTCCAAGCTTATTTGGGCCTTGAACCCCAGCTTTACATTATGGCCCATGGTCTCGACACCCCTGCTAGAAGATGGGCTTAGGGCCTGCTAAGGCCATGGACCCGGGCCTCATGTCACTATGCCCGGTCCAAAACCCGTTAAACGAGCCATTGTGATATACGCTCATCTTAGTTCACAGCCCGGGAGTTGCCTGGCAAATCACATCTCGAATGAGGGCATGAATGCTCAGGAATGCTATATCCCGGCGATTCGGTATCGCCTTGGGAAGTATCGCTACCGAACATCCCTCCTGAGGTGGGAACTAGTTCTAATGCCACTCCTACGACACCCCACTCCCAACTTAACACCCACTTAAAGATAATAATATTGGACCTCCTTTCCCACTCACTACAAGAGTAATCATAACCCCTCCACTGATTTTGGGCTATAAATATAAGAAGTTAAAGGAGAAAAGGGGTTTTTTTGGGGGGGGGGGGGGGGAAGAGTTGGAGAGGAAACTAAGAATAGGGGGAGCAAGAGAACTACAACAGGGTGGTATTAGTGAGAGTAGGAGAATTCATAAGAAGGTGTTGCTTTGTTGGGTCTTTGTATTACGGACCACCCAAAGTAGGAAATCCAAAGCCCACACTATAAATAGATTGTGAGCCCAAGTGAGGGCCAACCCATTAACCTCATTTTTGGCGCGCACGAATATATATTATAAATATGTTAATCTTTTCACCCAAATTAAGAGACAAATTCAAGCAATAATCTTGCCTTCTTTTTCAGTCGAATTGAATGATTTAAAAAATATATATAAGTTAGGAATTCTACTATAGTCGAATTTAAGTGTATGTGTAAAACTCCCTCTTATAGACTTGAATCCCAACTCTTACCCCTCACATCTTACAAGCACTTATACTTATGGAGTAACCGTCACACCAAGGATGCGCGGTGGTAATTGAATGATTATTTAAAATCTATTGTTTTCTTTAAATTTTATTATTGTACGAAAATAGTTTATAGATAGTAAAATGACTACCTATAAACTATTTCTGGATGACGATCATGACGTTTTACTATAAAGTAAAATATTAAAACAACTTGAAAAATAATGAGATATTGGAGTAAGCTAAAAAACCTTTAAAATAGGTATCATTTTTTTTACGAATACAAACATGACCTTTTTTTTTCTTTATTGGGTGCTCTTACCGATTTAATTTTTTCCAAAAGATAGATACATCCATCAAGAAATTTGTAAAACTAAAATGAGTAAAAATATCCTTATAGCCCATCAATTTTCAATAATTATTTGCAATACAGAGTACTTCAAAAATCCATAAAAGCATATCACAGAATCCAACATTGTGACATGATGATGTCGTTTTAGTTCATGTCTTCTTTTTACTAGTAAGTAAAAACTCTAGACCTTATTTATTTATCAATGAACCTTTATAAAGAACTAAATTATAACATCTTTTGAGTACTTAAGCTCGTTTGATTGAGTGTGGTGTCCTTTTTCTTGGAAATGAGCCCTCTATTTATGATGGAGGCTTGACAATTGTAAATGATTATCCTCTCGACATGTCTCGCTATCTTTGGGCTTGAATACCACTTGTTGATCACTCGTACTTAGTGTGCTAAATGCCAAATATTTGGTATTTGGCACATTAAACACCAAAAGTGATCCCTCATCTTCAAATTCTAAAACTTTTAACATAAGTGAATAGTACGAGTCCAAATCTTCTGTCTCACTTTTCCTGCTCCACATTATATTCCACCAATAAATGCTTGCCACGTGTTAACTTAATTAATAAAATACTATCATCATTGACTTATTAATATTACCATTATTAATTAATGGTAGTATTTAATTAATTAAGTTAACACATGGCAAGCATTTATTGGTGGAGTATAAAGTGGAGCAGGAAAAGTGGGACAGAAGATTTGGATTCGAATAGTACTGTTCGGAATGATACTGCTCACATATGCTAAAAGTTTTATTATTATTTTATTATACTCTCTCCCCTCTCATGATCTACTATTCACAAAATATACAATTTTTATTTTTTTGTATTAGAATGAGTTTTAAGTAAATATTATTTTAATGTGTTGTATATATTATTTTAATATATAAAATTGAAGAATAAAATATGTGATGTAAGATGTATTATAAAATGATGTACTAAATTAATAAAGTAAGCTTTTTGATGGGTTAAAATTGCATACTTTTGCTTATACTGATGCTCTTAGAGCATTAGTATCCAGGATGCAAAAAACAAAAGAAAAAAGAAAAAGAAACATACTTTGCATCCTCAAATACTACTTTATCTATTTTGCCAATCTATTTTACAACTCACCCTACATCCCAGTTTTTATTTTTACATACAATCCAATAAAATAATATAAATTACCTAATGAAATAATAAAAAATATTATTCTCTCACTTTTTCCTCACTCACTTTTTCTTTTCACACACAACCGCATATTAAAATAAATTTTTTTTTTTACAATCCATGAACATTAAGGTTGCATATATGGAACCTTAGAGTACTAGCATTGGGGGTGTAAACACCCTCAGTTGCTATTTTACAACTTAAGCTACCTAAAACCCACTCCATCCGGGTTTGTAAACTTAAAAAAAATTGCAACTTATGAATAGTAAGGTTGTATATATGCAAGAGCACTAGCATTTGGGGTGTAAAAACCCCCCAATTGCTATTTCACAACCTAGATCTTTAAAAACAAGCTACTTTCGGAGGTGGGTATCTAAAAATTTATACCATATGTGAATAGTAAGGTTATATATATACAATCCCACTATTCATGGGTTGTAAAAATAAAAATTAATATTTTAATGAAGAGAGAGGAAAAGTAGGTAGAAATAGATGGGAGAGAAGAGAGAGAATTGATTTGTTTATATTATTTGTTGTTATAAGTAGGGGTGATAGGCCAAGAAGGACATATCTATGTATATATTGGGCTAGGGGCCCAATTCGAGGACATTAAGCAATCCGAGGACGGGTGATCACCTTCCTAAGAATCCACGTTTGTAAGTAAAGAGGTAAAGTTTGGTCATGATCATCCCAGAAGGCAGTCCAAGGAGGAGTGCTTCCTCGGCTGAGCAAGGCCGAGGTCAGAAGGGGTGGTTTGACATCAAGAGCAACGTTCTGGACAATTCCACTGATAAGGACAAATATCAAAAAGAAACAGGAGAAAGGGAGGTTATGAAATATCTAAAGGGAAAGCTGCTACCACCGCATTAAATGCTCTGCAGCTAACTCTTTGGCCGTATTAATGAGGAAGTGATACCTGAACAGTAACTTTCAGTCTTATAGCTACTACCCAAAGACTTCAATAAGGTGCTGATGGGACATAGATCAAGGCCGACAATCTGATCTGCACATGAAATGTGGAGATGAAAAAGGAAGATAGTATAAAATAGAAGAGAGACCTTGAGAGAGAGGGATCGGAAGATTGAGAAAAAAATACTGTAGCAATCAAGAGTGGAACTTGTAATCAAACTTGAGAATCAATATATAAGAACTGATCTCTTCGGACTATATTGTAGACGATTTTCTTTGAATCAAACCAGTCTATGTTCATTTTCTTGTCATCTGGATCTACTTTACTTGTTGTCTAACTCATTAAATCCCAGTTTTTCAATCCACTCTCTATAAATTCATTGTATTGGGCTCTTTGGGCCTAAGTCATTCCTCTTTTGGGCTTAGGAGCTAAATTGTGGCCTTACAATTGGCGTCATCTGTGGAAAATTCTGGTGTTGTGGTAAGTCTAACATTCAATTATGGTAGATTCAGGTCCAAACCAGGCGGAGTTTAGGGGGTCCCAACGTCAAGATCACTTTCTCCATCTTGAACAAGAAAGGGACCGTGAGGGAAGTGTGCACACCACTCATACCAGTAAAAGCCATTCTCGAGGTAGGAGCCATGTTTCTCACAAAGAGAATGCTAAAATCATGCAGCAGGAGATTGATCACTTGCGAAGGAAGCTGCATCGTGAACGATGGAAAAGAACTCCTTCAAGTTTCGTTTCTTCTTCTAGTAGTGAAGAAGATGGCAGCTACAGCCCCTGATCGAGGACTCCCCCTAATGGGTCTTTCTCATATGATGAGGATCACCACGGTAGGCGTAGGGGTAAAAGCCCTTCCCATAAAGGTCTGGGAAATGACGCTATGAGTAGGGCGTTGAATCAAATTTCCAAATCACCTTTCACTCGGAGGATTGAAGCAGGGAAACTTCCTCAGCGCTTCACTCAGCCAACATTCACCATGTATAAAAGTCGTACAGACCCTATCGAGCACGTAAGTCACTTCAACCAGAGAATGGTCGTACATTCCAGGAACGAAGCCTTGATGTGCAAGGTATTCTCATCCAGCCTAGGGCTTATGGCGATGAGGTGGTTTAACGATTTGAGTGCAGGTTTTATTGATTCCTTTAAGGAGCTCACTCAAGCGCTTGGGTCTTGTTTTATTATGTGCAGTAGGGTTCTTTAGCCAATAGATTCCCTGTTGTCCATGTCCATGCGAGAAGGAGAGACCTTGAAAATGTACTCGGACAAATACTGGGAGATGTTTAACAAGATTGATGGAGATTTTAATGATGTGGCCACCAGGACCTTCAAGGCCGGCCTGCCTGTTGAGAATGATTTAAGAAAGTCTTTGACTAAGAAGCCGGTAAGGAGTGTGCGTCGGCTTATGGATCGTATCGACGAGTACAAATGGGTTGAAGAGGATCAGCAACAAGGGAAAGGAAAGGTTAAGGTTATCCCTCAGGAAAAGAGGGATTTCAAGTTGGACCACTACAACGATAATAGGCTCCGAATGGATTTTGCTTGGCAATCTGGGTCTACAACTCCTCAGGTAGTTAATACGGTGTTCCGAAAGCCAGTATATCAAGTCTTGGAGAAGATCAAGAATGAGCCATACTTCAAATGGCCGAACAAGATAGGAGAAAATCCCATGAGGCGCAACCAAAGTCTTCATTGTCAATACCACCAGGAATGAGGACATACCATCGAGGACTGTAGAACTCTGTGGAATTATTTGGAGCAACTGGTTAGAGATGGAAGGTTAAAGCAGTTTTTGTATCGGCCAAATAGGTAGGAAGACCGTGCAGGGTCAGGGGAACGCCTCTTCAAGGCCCCCTTTAAGCACAATTAATGTCATCTTTGCTACTCCTCGGAGAACTAGTTCTCATCCCTTCAAGGTAATGTCTGTAGCTTAGCTGCCCGCTGAGGACTCAAATTTTGAGCTAAAGAAGGCTAGAGTGGAGATTCAACCGACGTTGAGTTTTTCGGTGGTCACCCTCAGGATATGAGGGTATGATGTAAAGAGGGTGTTGGTAAACCAGGGCAATGGTGCAAAAATCATGTACCTCAATCTATATATGAGGCTGGGTTTAAAGTCTGGAGATTTGGCAACCTATGATTCACCTTTGGTAACTTTTATAAGAAAGTAGTCATTTCGAAGGGCCAAATTAGATTGGCCGTGCAAGCAGGTTCAGAAGTGGTAGAGGTGGATTTCATTGTGGTGGATGCATATTCTCCCTATACAGCCATTGTGGCAAGACCCTGGTTTCATACCCTAGGAGCTGTTTCTTCCACCCTACATTTAAAGGTAAAGTACACATCCGGGGACCAGATTAAAGAACTTGTTGGGAGTCAATCCAGGACCAGGTAGTGCCTGGTGGCTGTAATTATGCACCAGCCTGAAGCTGAATCCTCAACCTTTATTGAGGAGGGCTTATAGCAATCAAAGGCTCCGGTCCTATCTACAGATATAGTGTCGGAGGAGGCAAATTGTGAAAGATTAGAGGAAATTGTTATAGATGGTGATCCGGAGAAGTTTTTTTAAGATCAGAGCTCAGCTGCCTCATTGGGAAAAGGAAGAGCTGTTAGCATTTTTAAGGAGGAACATTGATATGTTCGTATGGAATGCTTATGAGGCCCTTAGGGTAGATCCAGACTTCATTTTCCATCATCTGAATGTTAACCCAGTTGTCCTCCCTAGGAGGCAACCTCCTCGGCGCTCATCTATGGAGCATTCTGATACTGTTAAGGAAGAGTTGAACAAGTTTAAGCAAGCTGGGGCTATTAAGGAAGTTTTCTACATTGAGTGGTTGGCCAATACAATGGTAGTAAAGAAGAAGAATGGAAAGTGGCGAGTGTGTGTAGACTTCACAGACTTGAACAAGGCATGCCCAAAGAACCCTTTCCCCATGCCTCGGATTGATCAATTAGTTTATGCAATGGTAGGCCATCTTCGGATGAGCTTTTTAGATGCCTTTCAAGGATATCATCAGATACCTTTAACTTTGAAGAATCAAGAGAAGACAACTTTTGTCACTCATACTAGGAACTACTACTACAAGGTGATGCCTTTTGGTCTAAAGAATACAGGGTTTACTTATCAGAGAATGATAACCAGGATGTTTGAGCCACAATTGGGAAAAACATTGAGAATTACATAGATGACATGGTGGTCAAGAGTAAGCTAGAATCGGAGCATGTTGAAAACCTCAGGAATATCTTTGAGATCTTGAGGAGACACAAGCTACGGCTTAATGCTTCTAAATGTTTTTTTGGTGTTGGATCAAGGAAGTTCTTGGGATACATGGTTACTCACCATGGAATTGAAGTCAATCCTGACCAAATTAAGGCAATCAACAATTTACAGCCACCTCAGAATCCCAAGTAGGTTCAGAAGTTAACAGGAATGACTGCCGCCTTAAACCGATTCATTTCTCGGTCAGCAGACAGGTATAGGCTTTTCTTTCCGTTATTAAATAAGTGGAAGGGATTTGAATGGACCAAAGAATGCGTCATGGCCTTCTAGCAGTTTAAGGAATACCTTTCTCGACTACCTATTATGTCTAAGCCGTAGATGAGATTTTGTTTGCTTATATTGCAGTGGCCTCCCATGCGGTGAGTTTGGTGCTAGTATAGGTTGATAGTGGTGTGCAAAGGCCAGTTTATTATGTGAGCAAATCACTACATAAAGCCGAGGTCCGTTACCTACCACTGGAGAAGGCCATTTTGGCAGTGGTGCATGCTACACGTAAGCTCCCTCACTACTTCCAATCACATACTATTGTAGTTCTAACCCACCTTCCGCTTAGATCTCTACTCCGAAGTGCTGATTACACAGGGAGAATAGCCAAGTGAAGTATGATCTTAGGGGCTTTTGATATCAAGTACGTGCCTCGCACCTCTGTCAAGGGTCAAGTCCTCGTCGATTTGGTGGCCGAGTTTACTGAAATCCCGTTTGAAGAAAAAGTTGAGAAGCAAGATATGGATGAAAAATCAGTTGGCGTGGTCTCCCTGCAAGAACCTTTACCCTAGAAGGTATACGTTGATAGTACAGCAAATCACAGAGGATCTAGAGTGGGGCTAGTTCTGATATCTCCCGAAAGGATCACAATTGAAAAATCCTTGAGATTGGGCTTCTAGGCCACAAACAATGAAGTTGAGTATGAAACTCTATTGGTAGGCATAACTATGGTTCAGAAAATGGGTGGAAAGGCAATTGAGATGTTTTCAGACTCGAGGTTGGTTGTAAGCTAGGTAAGGGAGGAGTTGGAAGCTAGAGATCTCAGAATGCAAGAATATTTGAACCAGGTTAGACACTTATAGTCAGGGTTTAAGTCTTTTAATTTATCGCAAATCTCTAGAAGTAGAAATACACACGCTGACTCTCTTGCCACACTGGCAACCTCCCTAAGCACAAAATTTTCCTAGGGTGATCCTTATGGAAGACTTGCGTAGACCTACTGAAGTAAAGAGAAATGTGGATCATATTCATCAGATTAGGGTGAGTCCTAACTGGATGGACTCTATTGTATTGTTCATTAAGGAAGACATCTTGCCCGAGATTAAATTCGAGACCGACAAGGTACGGAGAAAAGCTCCTCGTTTTTTGCTGTCCGATGACCAAAAGTTGTACAAGAAATCATTTTCTAGACCATATCTGTTATGCATACACCCTGAGGCAGTTGAACTATTCCTAGAAGAATTACATGAAGGGGTTTGTGGGAGCCACACAGGAGGTAGGTCCTTGTCTCACAGGGCCCTCACTTAGGGATATTGGTAGCTAAATATGTAAAGGGACGCACAAGAATATGTGAAGAAATGCGACCAATGCCAAAGATTTGCCCCAAAAATTCACCAGCCAGGAGGTTTCCTTAATCCTCTGTACAGCCCTTAGCCTTTTGCTCAATGAGGCTTGGATATTGTAGGACCCTTCCCTAAGGCTGTAGGGAATAAGAGACCGTTACTGGTCAGCACGGATTATTTCACCAAATAGGTTGAAACTGAACCTTTAGCAAATATCAGGGATATGGATGCTAAAAGATTTATCTGGAAAAATATTGTCACTCGGTTTGGAATCTCTCGTATACTCATCTCGGATAATGGTCTTCAATTTGATAGCAAGGACTTCAGGAGGTATTGCTATGACCTGGGTATAACGAATAGATATTCCACCTCGGCATATCCACAGGAGAATGGACAAGTCGAGGCTATCAATAAGGTCATAGTGAGTGGGCTTAAAAAGAGGCTGGATGACGCTAAGGGGAAATGGATGGAAGAGTTGCTACACGTCCTTTGGACGTACCGAACTACACCTCATAGATCCATTAGGGAGACGCCCTTTTTGATGACTTATGGGGCCGAGACTGTAATTCCTATGGATTTCCAACGCTGAAGACAAGTTCTTTTACTCCGAACAACAATAATGGGCTATTGGAGAAGAGTTTGGATTTAATTGAAGAGTGAAGGGAAAATGCTATGGTTCAATCGGTGTACTATCAATACAAGCTCAAGCTGGGGTATGACTCAAATGTAAGGTTGAGGCCACTAATGCCTGGAGACCTAGTATTGAGAAAAGTTTTGGGAACTGCCAAACACCCAGCCTGGGGAAAGTTAAGGCCCAATTGGGAAGGGTCATATCGCATCACATCAGTGGCTGGAATAGGTGCATATTATCTTAAAGATCTAGATAAAAAGAATGTACCAAACCCCTGGAATGTGAACAACCTGAGAATGTATTATTATTAATGAAAGTTTTCTTTACCATATTTGGGTTTATTACATTATGCGTCATGCGTCCTATCATTTTCTTAAATATCAAACAGAACCTTGGTCATGCCTGACTCCTCAGACCACATACCTTAGGTAAATTGATACTTTAACCTATCTATCTAAGTGTTAAACAGAACCTTAGCTATGCCTGGCTCCTCGGACCACATACTTTAGGTAAATTAATACTTCATGACAGTTTTCTAAGTATCAAACAAAACTTTAGTCATGCTTAGCTCCTCGGACCACATACCTTGGGTAAATTGATATTTTAAGCTATTTTTCTAAGTGTTAAACAGAATCTTAGCTATGCCTGACTCATCGGATCACATACTTTGAGTAAATTAGTACTTCATGACAGTTTTCTAAGTATCAACTAGAACCTTGGTCATACCTGGCTCCTCGGACCACATACCTTGGGTAAATTGATATTTTAAGCTATTTTTCTAAGTGTTAAATAGAACCTTAGCTATGTCTAGCTTCTCGAATTATATGTTTTGGGTAAATTAATACTTCCTAACATCTATCTAAGTGTTAATCAAAACCTTAAGCTATGTCTAACTCCTCGGACCATATACTTTGGATAAATCAATACATTCTATTGGTCATTTTAATTATCAAATGGAACTAGCCATGACAAAGATCTTCATGGAAGTAGTTTGAACAAAGGGGTGCTCATGAGCATCACTTAAAACATTTGTATGTATATCAAGTATATCTATTACCTGCTTAAGAATTAATTTTGCCTCTAGTTTCTTTTTAAACTTAATAATTGTAAGGACACAATTTTTGGGAAGCTCGCCCACAAGTGAGATTGACTTAGGCCCAAAACGTTCTTGCAATGAATTTGTAGAGAGTGGGCTAGAAAAACTGGGTTTTGATTGAAATCAACAGTTGTTCACATATATTTGAGACCCAAGTGACAGAATCAGAATGCTAATGTTATATAAAATCGTCCTCGGCTTAGTCCGAGGAGAATGGTATTGCAGTTATTAGAAGGTGTACAACTTATCTCTCTTTTTCTCTCTCTACTGCTCCTATTTTTCTCCTCTCAAATGTTCTTCCTTTCCTTTTCTCTTCCTTCTTGCTTTCTTTATATTCCCTCACCTACCAATTAGATCATCTTTTTTTGATACTTGTCCCATCAACCTTCCCTCAAAATCTTTACACGGCAGCTGTAAAGGTCCAGAGTCACTGTTCAGATGTCCTTTCCTCATTAATGCGGCCAGAAGGTTAGCTACAGGGTCATAAATGCGGTGGTAGTAGCTTTCTGTATAATATCTCACTGCTTCCACTTATCTTACGTGCTTACTAGATACTCCTGTACCAGAAGAATCCCTTATAACACTACAACGAATGCCAGAATATGCATCCTGGCTCTCTCTTTATCATCTGAAGAGGTAATCCTCCTCAGACAACTCTTCGTTGTTTGCATGCCAGCCCAATCTTGGCGAGGTTTGTAAATGTACAATTTCCTCGTATTTAGTGATCCTCGGACAAATGCACCTCCTCAGACATGCCCACGTCCCATCATCTAGAATTGGGTCTTTGACCCCTGCAATAATAATTTGAAGGTTGAATGGAACCAGACCTAGGTGGATACTTTTGCCATTATGTATGTTTTGGAATAAAAGTCATACTTTGTTTGGATTTCAAACACATCTTCATTTACACAGATAACTAAGTGACTTTGTGTCTCATTCTCAAATTGGTTAAAATGCTGGATAAGATAAGAATCACATCAAGATCTACTTGAATATCACAAGAATAAAGGAAATGTTCGTAATTTTCATTAATTAAAGCCTTGGAAAAAGGCAGATTGCATACAAAATGATAACTTAATTACAAAATTTGAAAATAAAAACAGTAGTTAAAAAAAAAAAGATACAATAAAAGCTATTTCTTTTTTATTATAATTTTCTCTTAGGGGGGCCTTGATAGGCTGAGTAGATGCTGCTTTTAAGGCCTCAGGACCCTTGCTTGTAAGACCACTTTTGGTGGGTAGGGGAAGAGTGGCCATGACTATCTCCATTCTGTTAGGAACTTCTTTCTCAGCAGGGAGGTCCTGTGTGACAGTTAGGGGCTTTATGGCATCAGTTGCCACTCCTTTGTCTGCATTCACGTCCTTCTTAATAACCCCAAGCTGCTCAGCCACCTCAGAGGGGTTGTCAAAAGGGGTTAGGACCTTGGCTGGACTGGTCTTGCCCACTTCTGCCACCTAGGGGGCGGTGTCAGTCCTCGAGCTGGCAGGGCCAGATGCTCAGATGGCAAGAGGGTAGTATACAGTCTCTGCCTTCCTAAGTATAGAAGAAGTCTCAACCCCGGAGGCTATAGTTCCTACATATCCCTGAGACCTCAGCCCTGTGGGCTTCCTCGGTCTCCTCCACTCCTACATCATACCCTTCCTGCTCGGCCTAATCCCTGGCCTTCTCTACTTGATCCTTTGCCTTTTCGGCCTCCTCAATTTCTTCTTTAAGGCAATAATTTATTCTTTGGAGGAAACCAACTGGTCCTCGGCCTAATGAAGGAGCACACGTTGACCTTCAGCCTGCCTCTCAGCGCTGTCCAAGGTAGCTTTTGCACTTCTCTTGCCCCTTTCCGCCTCAACTAGCTTAGTCTTTAGCTCCTGATTACTTTTTTTGGCCACCTTGAAGGTCTCAACAGCAGCAACTCGCCTGCCCTCTTTATCCTTCATTTGTTAATGGGAAATATCCACTAACTCCTAGACTCTAAAA
The DNA here is from genome assembly GCA_033629205.1 of Lithocarpus polystachyus. Classification (NCBI taxonomy): domain Eukaryota; kingdom Viridiplantae; phylum Streptophyta; class Magnoliopsida; order Fagales; family Fagaceae; genus Lithocarpus; species Lithocarpus polystachyus. The sequence goes on along the minus strand of CM066163.1, from coordinate 5,017,873 downwards.
GTGGCTTGAATAGCCTACAAAGGAAACTAGACAATAAGTATTTAAAAAAAAAAAAAAGAACTTTGCTTGAAAGGCTTACCATAGCGAGGTCTCTTTTTAGACTTAGAAACACCTCGTTTTTCTTCATGGTTCTTAGGTTGACCATGTCCTCCGGTAGTAACAGAGCTTGCTCTACAACATCTGCTACATACCTGGCCTTCCCCTTTTGAAAGTCCTTAATTGATGAGTTCGTAGGGAGAGGGGACCCATCTAGCACTAGAGGGGGGTTCCAGTTTGGAACCCTGGCACGAAGATCCCGTCCCTTGTCTTTAGGCATCCCATCACTCAAGGACTTCGTCTAGGTAGTCTTGGCTACCTTGGCCCCTTTTTGGGGCTCGGTCTCTTTAGGGAGGGCACCTCGGCCCTCTTCCACCACGACTTTCCCTTTCTGCTCTCGCTTCCTCTTTTTGTCTACAAGCACTTGTTGGGGGTCTTGAGGAGTAGGAAGGGGGGGAATTTAGCTTAAGCAGCTACCTCGAGCGCTTTGCCCCAACTTGGGACTCCATCACTTCCAAGAGGCCGGCCCTAGGTTTGCGTTGAATCCCTATATCTTCTGGAATAGGGGATTCTCCTTATATCTGACTTGTTTGCGCAGAAGGGTGGCCGAGGTCACCAGATGGTACTTCAGGGGACGAGGGTCTGTTGAAGACTTCAAAGTTGTCTTCAAAGTCGGACACCTCAATGATCTCTTCCTCTTCCTTGATTGTAGGCTGGGACGAGGTCGCCTCCTCCTTAATAGCGTGTTGGGATGTTAAGGCTACTTTCAGTATGCCTTATGAGATATAACCTGTACGCACTAAGAGCAAATGATGGATGGGCCAATTTACACTTGGGCCTACAACCTATTTGTTGATGTAGGTAATGGATTTCTCACTCCTGGTGATCTGCTAAACCGAATTCCCGCGCCACTTTATCTCTCTCTCTCTCTCTCTCTCTCTCCTTTTTCAGTGTCTTCTTCTGTCCTCCTTTCTCCCCCCTTTCTCCTCCCCAACTGCTCCTATTTATACCCCAAAAATTAGTGGGGTGTTATGATTATCCTGATAGCTAGTGGAAGGAGAGGTCTAATGTGATCATGCCTAAGTGGGAGTTTTGGTGGGAGTGGAACGAAGCGGAAATGGCCTAGGAACCAATTCCTAGTTCAGTGCATTGCTCGGCATTATACAACCCAATGAACTGCCGGGCACGTACACGAGCAGCTCCAATTCTCGGGGATGCCGACTTACGCAGGTTGCCAATGAATGGGGTGTGACATGTGCCAAGTGCCTGTCGGGTTTTGAGTTAACTCCACACTTAGGCCCAAGACCGTATGTTCCGCTTTGCTGGAATGGGGCTTTGGGGCCTCGATGGGACTGGGTATTCGGCACCGTACAGAACCGATGATGAGGAAACCAGGAATCGCGAACTGATCTGATGCAGACGTGGGTCCCTCACCTTAATTTCGCACTTTGGTGCTTGGAAGCTCTACGAGATTGGCGTGTTTCCTAAGATTAGGTGGGCTACTCAAAGTTAACCATCCTTGTGTACGAACACCTCGGCTTGGAGTATTTTGTCTAGACTTTCCCTATTGACTAAACTAAAGTTCGGCTCGGCGGCGAGCCTATCTGCAAAACCATCAAGAAAACAAAAAAGAAAGCCGTCAGAGAGAAAAATGGCACAAATCAAGGCAAAACTCAAATACCAACTTAAACTAAGAAAGTAAAGGGGGCACAAAGCATATCAGAGGAAAAAGAAAGTAACTGTGGAGTAATAATTCTAGACCTAAAGGTCCGACCTAGTATCCCCTCTCTCGTCGAGCAATGGAGGCCAGCGTGCACTCCCCTAAAATGATCAGGAAGTCCTTGTTCAGGCATTTGTTGGATTCAGGGAGGCATTGGATAAGCCTGACCTTAAGGTACCTAGATTTTAGGTAGTATCCCTGCTCTTTTAGGTGGTGAAGGTTGTAAACCCAATTAATATCAGGGTGGGTGAGCTGTAATCTCATTTTTTCATTAAGGGTGTCTACACTCCCTAGAATCCTAAACATGTTTGGGGCACATTGAGTAGGGGCTAGTAACGATGCCCATAGGGATTCTCATCCCTCCCTCTATAAAGGCAATCATCGGGATTACCACCTCTCCCTCTTGCCTTTTTTCATGCTACTCCCCTTCCTTGCAATACTTAATTGAAACTTCTCGCGGAATCCTATACTGAGCTCTAAAGTTCTCTATATTCTCCACAGAATCTAGCAAACAGGCAAACCTACCTATTCCTAAGAGAGATTTGGATATACTAAAAAGGTAAGGAGAAAATAAGAGGGTCGAGGAGAAATAGACACGGAGAAAAGAAAAGTAGAAGGAAAAATAAGTGGAAAGGTTTTTAAAGACTTACGTAAAGAAGAAAGGTCACTTCGGACAGGCTCTTGAAATTTGTGAGGGCACGAGTAGATCGAAGAAGTTTGCAAGTTCAATGTATGAGGGCTAAAGTGAGAAGAACAGTTGATTTAGGCAATATTTATATAAAAAAGATATTTACAAGCGAGAAAATTCCCGCCCAGATTCCAGCAGAATCCTCAGCCATTAGATCTGCATCGCACCGTAGAACGTGAGGAACATGGAGCTGTAAAAATTTAATGAAGGCGCGTCTCGGATGCGAAAGCGTCAGAAGCATGCCTTGGGCAATTAAAAAGGCATCTGCTCAATTAGAGGTGATATATGATGAGCACGGAATAACTATAGTGACGTCAAAATCCTCCTTTCTTCCTGAGGAGCCAGAAAGAAGAATCTCGAGAGGCTATTGTAGGGGTGATAGGCCTAAAAGCACATATCTATGTATATATTGGGCCAGGGGCCCAATCCGAGGACATTTAGCAGTCCGAGGTAGGGTGATCACCTTCCTAAGAATCCACGTTGGTAAGTAAAAAGGCTGAGTCTGATCATGATCATCCCAGAAGGTAGTTCGAGGAGGAGTGCTTCCTTGGTTGAGCAAGATCGAGGTCAGAAGGGGTGGTCTGACATCAAGAGCAATGTTCTGGACGATTCCACTGATAAGGATAAGTATAAAAAAGAAACAAGAGAAAGGGAGGTTATGAAATATCTAAAGGGAAAGCTGTTATCACCGCATTAAATGCTCTGCAGCTAACTCTCTGGCCGCATTAATGAAGAAGTGGTATCTGAACAGTAACTTTCAGCCTTACAACTACTACTCAAAGACTTCAAGAAGGTGTTAATGGGACATAGATCAAGACCCATAATCTGATCTGCACGTGGAAAGTGGAGATGAAAGAGGATATATAAGAACCGATTTCCTCAAACTATGCTGAGGACGATTTTCTTTGAATCAAACCAGTTTATCTTCATTTTCTTGTCATCTGGATCTACTTTACTTGTTGTCTAACTCATTAAAACCCAGTTTTTCAACCCACTCTCTACAAATTCATTGTATTGGGCTCTTTGGGCCTACATTCATACCTCCTTTGAGTTTGGGAGCCAAATTGTGACCATACAGTATAGTTTATATTATTTTAATGAATTGTATGTAAAAATAAAAATTGGGATGTTAGGTGAGTTGTAAAATGAGATGGTAAAACAAATAAAGTAGGTTTTGAGGATATATAATAGACAATTTTTTACATTCCCGGATGCTAATGCTTACTATTCATAGGTTGTAAAATAAAATATTACTTTAAGATGTGGTTGTGTGTGAAGAGAAAAAGGGAGTGAGGGAAAAAGAGAATAATACTCTTTACTATTTTATTAGATAGTTTATATTATTTTATTAGGTTGTATATAAAAATAAAAACTAGGATGTAGGGTGAGTTGTAAAATGAGTTGGTAAAATAAATAAAATAATGTTTGAGAATGCAAAATAAGTTTTTTTTTTTTTCCTTCCTAGATGCTCTTGCTCTTTAGGTTGCAAATTTTTTTAAGTTTACAACCCCAGATAGAGTGAGTTTTGGGTGGCTTGGTTTGTAAAATAACAACTGGGGTGTTTACACACAATCACTACAAAAAACGGGGCCTTTAGGCCCCGTTTTTTTGGGCCGTGTTTGCAAAAACGCAGCCCAAAAGTGACTGAAGCCGCATTTTTAAAAACGCGGCTTCAGTCAGTTCAATGGGCCGCGTTTTTTTAAACGCGGCCCAAAATGAACCATGCGGCTGCGTTTTTTAAACGCGGCCCAAAATAAAAGTTTGAGGCCGCGTTTAAAAACGCGGCCTCAAGCTTTTCCTGAAGCCGCGTTTTAAAAACGCGGCTTCAAGATGGAATGGGGCCGCGTTTTTCCAAACGCGGCCCAAAATTTTGCCTAAAGCCGCATGTTAGACACGCGGCTTTAGGCTTTGTATATTTATACTTTTGACCGGGTCTCCCACACATTATTCAGCCTACACCCACACATTATTCTGAAGCTGAGTCTCCCACACACACACACACATCGGAGCTTGGAGATCGGATCGGAGGTGGAATCCTCCATCTCCGATCCGATCGGAGGTGGAATCCTCCATCTCCGATCCGATCGGAGATGGAGTCCTTGGTGCTGGGTTTCGTTCCGATTTGTTGGTGCTGGGTTTGTGGTCTTCTGCAAATATTTTCTTGTTCTTGTTTATTTTCTGGGTTTATGTTTATTTTCTGGGTTTGTGTTTATTTTCTGCAAATATTTTATTGTGTTTATGTTCTTGATCAAATATAACGTGTTCATGTTTATGTTCTTGTTCAAATTTTACTGGGTTTAATTTTTTGCTGGGTTTGTGTTCTTGTTTTTACTGGGTTTGTGTTTGCTGGGGTTGTGTTCTTGCTGGGTTTAATTTTTTGCTGGGTTTGTGTTCTTGTTTTTGCTGGGTTTGTTTTTGCTGGGTTTGTGTTTGCTGGGTTTGTTTCAAATTTATTAGTTTTTTTTTCCAGAAAAATATTGCATTTATATTTATTGCGTGTTCAGAATTTTTTTTTTGAATATTTTTGGCAGTAGCCGCGTTTTAAACGCGGCCTAAGGTAGAATCTACGGCCGCATTTTAAACGTGGCCATAGGCGTTGGTGTTAGGCCACGTTTTGAACGCGGCCATAGACTTTGGTCTTAGGCCGCGTTTAAAACGCGGCCATAGACCTTGGTTTTAGGCCACGTTTGAAAAAGTACGGCCATAGACCCCGAAGGCCTATAGTTGCGGGGTTTAGGCCACATTTAAAAACGTGGCCTAAAAAAGCGCGACTATAGTCTATGGCCACGTTTTTCGGACTTTAGGCCGCGTTTTTCAAACGCAGCCTAAAGTCTTTTTTTTGGTAGTGAATGCTAGTGCTCTTTACAGTGTTAAATACTATTGGAAATTGCTTTAAGTTTAACGCCACATGCCTTCACTTTATGCACAGTAACTGTCACAGCTCACAGGAACTATCGACCCATATTGTTTTGGTACCTTTATACATGTAATATGATAATATCCCTGTTGTTCCACTTGTCACGCTTTTAAAAATCAAGTAATTTTATATTGATATTAACACAAACATCAACAAAGTACAAAGTAATTGTATACACAAAATTTGTGAAAACATCATGGTACAGCAACAACAACACAAGCTGGCTTTATCTCATTGAGCTCTCTCCAGGATCTGGGATGATAGACCTCCTTCTGTTTGTAAGTTGAGATTTTAAATGAGTTCGAATAAGAAATATAATTGCCCATATCCAAACTCTAGTACCTATAAATGTAGTTGATGTGAGATGCAAGTTCAGCTGACGGTTTCGCACTAGACGCACTGTGATTATTAAGAATGCAAAAGCAGAAATGCTACCTGAAACCAAAAATAGGCCATAGAAAGGCTCAGGACCTAATTCTGGGTTATTGTTTAAGTCAATCAAAGAGGAGCAATTATTAGAGGAGAGCAAGTTATTCTCTAATTGTTGCAGTTCTCCACTCTGTGTCACTTCAAGAATTGCCTTTGAAATGTCAATAGTTAGACGCGAATCCTTCGGGAAAACCTGAGACGTAGAACAAAAAATGATATATTATAATCGGTTGACTAATTTAAACATATTTAAGAATATTAAAAAAAAAATTACACCTTTATTCCATGAAACACATGTATCATTTTAAGTTTAGAAAAAAAAAATCTTTCCAAATATAAGGTAATCTTGTGAATATTTATCATTTTTATTGCTTTTTTAGACCTATATCTATAATTTCTAATGTCTATTTTGTTTCTATTTCTTAGCTCAAAACAAAAGAATTTGGACCAAATAGGATAAAATTTCATACTTTTCAACTCAAAAATTAAGAAAAAGAAAATGAATTTCTGAGCTCAAAATTGAAATGAAAACTTACAAAAAGAATAATTTAAGGTTCAATCAATCCAAAATGGACCGAATGGATATTTTTGATAACCGACCGAATGGATATAGATAAGCATTATAGCTCATACCATTTGAAAATCAGTTAAATTTAAAGAAAAAAAAAAAAAAAATATATATATATATATATATATATATATAAAAGAAGAAGAAAAGTATGGTATGAATATTTTGGTTAAAATTAATGTTGATCCTAATGTCAATGGGAGAAAAGTGTTTATTACTTTACCAATATTTATGAGGGATACTATTTAATTTTATAGTTTAGAATGACATTACAAGTTTACAACTGCACTATAGATAGAGGGGAAAAGTGTAATTTGCCCAAAAGAAAAGATAGAGGAGAGGAAATTACAAAGCCTAAACCGCCAAGCTTGAAAGTTGGTCCTGTTGTGGTGTAGCCCTTGCAGAATTTTGCGAGGAAGACTTTGGCATGTGGGACAACAAAGAAAGCAGCTGCAATGTCCCCTCTATTAAATGCTTCTTCATAGTCGACCATGGACTTGACTTTCACAATATTCTCCGGCTTAAAATTTAACGTATTGGTTAAATATCTTACAATAAAAGAATTTCCATTGCACCCAACCTTTGCATTTGTTCTCTGAAGTGTCTCAACGTCCGGCACAGAAGGTTCAAACTGAGACACAGTCATTCTGGAAGTGAGGCTTGCTGTGAAACTAGCTGACACAACTAGAATCGTTAAAAACCAAGGTGCTAACACTAAACGAGACCAATTGCTCTTAATTGGCTCTCCTGTTTAAATACAATGGAGCCAAATCAAAGCTTTGCATAAAAGAATGGTGCTTGTGAAATTAGTAGAGTCAGAATCTCTAGTAACCTTGTATCAAATAAAAATAAACCTGAAGGTCATAGAAGTTTGGCTTATAGGAGCTAGCTTTTGAGTTAACATTTTAGCTAGAGAGTATTTTTTTGTGAAGCTTTGATACAAAATGCTAGATGTCACCTTATCCTATTAAGCTAAAAACATTATCTTGACCACTCACTTTTCTAAATATTACTTATCGTAGGAGTTTTCTGCTTAATTAGTTTCATACATTAATCAAACACGAATACTCAACATTTTTCAAAGAGGTTTCTCAAAAAAAAAAATCCAAAGAAAAAATTTTGTTTCTAAATTGTAAACACACAGAAAGTGACAAATGTTATACACATTTGTAAAAAAATTTACAATCTTTACCATTTTTTGCAAATATGTATAATATTTGCCATTTTGTGTGTGCTTACAATATAAGTTTCATTTCAAGTAAACAGTAATTAAACATATAAATGTCATTTTTCAAATTAGTATTTCATTGTATATAACTATTATTAAGTCTAATGGAGGCTTACTTTGCATGAAGAAGAGGACAGTGATGGAGAACCAAAGCATAGCCGCAAACCCCTCAAACTCAGGGTTACCTCCGCGTTCAATTAACCAAACTACAAACGCTATGAACAGGTGCAGTGTCACCACCAATAGCCACATTTTTTTCGTGAATGCCTTCGTGAACAACCAAATCTCTTTCAAATTATCTCGTTTGATTGTGACCACCATCACAAGTCCAGATTCAACATAAGGTTGTGTGAATTCACAATATTGAAATCGATCTGACATTATTTCTATATCACCAACTGATGCATCCAAGCCCTATTAAAAAAAAATAGTAACTCGAATTATATACAGAATTTCAGAACTGGATGTTTAAACATAAATAATTATATAAAATAGTAGCATAATTTCATAAGTTTGTGTTCGCCAATGTAGCAAGGGCACCTGTAGATTAGAGTTAGAGGAATAGTGGTTCTCATTTTTAGAGTTTAGACACCATGGTACATTCTGGGCCAAATTGGGGGTATACTTCTTTCTTTCGCTTAAAAGTTCCAGCAAAATGTCCCCTATCTAAAACTATTAGGAATATGTCCCGTTTCTAAAAATCGAGTTCCATGCAGGTTTTTCAAGCAACTCAATTTTCTAAAAATCGAGTTTCAAAATAGGGACATATTTCTAAATAGTTTCAGACATGTGACATTTTACTGGAAAGTTTTAGCGAAAAAAGTATATCCCCATTTTAGCCTACATTCTGAGCATTTTAGTCTTCTTCATTTATTAAAGGGTTACACATTAAAAAAGATTTTGCGCTATTATTTTTTTAAAATAAATAAAAAGAAACGTGGTATCAATCATTATCAAACACTTCATAAATTATAAAATTGACCTTTTAAATTAATTAATGCCAATTTACCTCAACAAAAAAAAAAATCATGTACCAATTAAAATTACACGATGGGCCCATTTGTTACAATTTGTTCACTTTTATTAAATGAAAAATGATCACTTGAGCATCATGTCAACCAAAGTAAGTGCACACAATAACTGAATCATGCCTAACATATATTTCCATGTGGTCATTTTCTATCCAGTAAAAGAAGTGGAAGTCTAACATAATGGTTAATTGCATTATTTTATATACCACAAGGATTTCAAAAGTAAATTTTATAGCACAGGAGGTGTACAATTGACTTTAGCCAAAAAATTAGTGTGGTTGATGATGATCCATATCAATTAATAGGATTATTTTTGCACTTAAATCATTATGAAATTAGTCTGAATGAAAGAATCAATATTTCATACACCCATTTTTTGGAGCCATTTTCTCATAACAAGTGTGTCGATCCTACACTTATATGTGTGAGATGTAGAGATCTTATAAGATTATGTGATATTTAGTGTAAGAAAAATATATAACATCTATCTCACACGAGAATATGCTTCACAATTGTGAGGTCTATTGTTATATATACTTGTTGCGCAATATAAAAATACATACGCAAATGGAGGGAAGGGGTGTAGGAACCTACCTTGTAATAGACCTGTTGCACCATTTCATCATATGATCCATTGAATGGAACAAAAGTATAAGGCAATTCATAAGGGAGACGCTTCACAGTTGCTTCGAACACATCAATTGAAAACCCAGAGACAAATGTTCTATTCAATTCCTGGTCATAACTCACTCTCACAAACTGCTTAAAGGCGGCCTTGGCAGGAACACCTATTTGCAATGGTTTATCCTCATCATTGCTAGCCCATCCCTTTGGAACTGTTAGTGATCCACCTGGCCAAAACATTGGGCCCAAAATTCCACTAGAATTAACAATTTTTACTTCCATGCTATCACGTTCGACGAAGTTCTCTGAGAAACCCAATTTTGGTGACCAAAATCCTATCTCTCTGTAGCTTTTGCCAACCACATTTATGATCCGAAATATTGGTAATTGTGACAACGTACCATTCTTGAAACTTATCTTCCCACTTAGACCATCAAAATTACTTTCTAGTAATTTTTCTGAAGTAAGTCTTCCTAATTTGTTAATGGTACGAGCAATAGCCCGAGTTGCATCATAGGCTCTAAGTGCAAAAACACTTGGGTTAGCATTCTCTTCTTCAGGGTACTCTGATCCATACTTATTTCGAAATTTGGTTTTAAACTGTTTGAAAGCTTCAGTGGAATACACAAAATTGGTTTTAAAACCAAGTACACCTTGCATGTTATAGTTGATAGAAGAATCAAGGGAATCGAGAAGGCTCGCAATCTCATCAGTTACAATCCAAACGTAACCTTTCTTCATCATACTCATTTGGTTTGCCTTCTGAAAAAGCAAAATAGCTAGCTCTAAAGAAGATTGTACAACTATGAAGACCCTGTTGTTTTTGCTCCTTAGCTTCTTGAGCTCTTCCTCGATAGTTGCTTTCGGGTCTGACATAGAAGATAAAGAAGGTATAGTTGAGTGGTGTTCGATTCTTGAGCCAACAGCTTGAAGTGAATCGAAAAGGAGAGTCCATGTTGCTGATTCAGAGGAAACCCCATTGTTGTTTTCATAAATAGTTGTTACCTTTTGCCACTTAAAGTGAGCTACAATGGCCGCAATACACTGCATGTGGAGGGTGACATCGTAAGCCATTTGAAGGAAAAATGGTGGTTGAAATGGTACTAATGGTGGTACTATTGCTGGTGAAGTTAAGGATATGATAGGGATATTCATAGTGGTTTTGCTCATGTCAGAGGTTAGAGCAGCTTCTTGAATTGTCAGTGCTCCGATGATGGCTTGCACTCGTTTTTTGCCAATGAGATCAGTTGCTGCAATGAAAATGGTAAAACTTTCACTGCGTATAGTCTTGTTGTGGTGGAACAGTATAGATGGATGTGTGGCTTAGCTAGAGTTCAGAATGTTACTGCTTACCAATTATTATATCTCATAACTCATAAGCAACAGTACATAATGACCTCATCAAGAAATTTTTTTATTCTTATTTTTGCTGAATACGTCAAGAAACATTAATTCTTGAACATACTTTTTAGGGTATGATATATATTATGGTCTCTTTAAGTTTGGATGCTTGGTCAAGTTTTAATTTGATCAATTTAGTCCATACAATTTCTATATGTTGTCAATATAATCCTTTTATATCTAAATCCCTTAACCAGCTCCCTTTGGTTTAATTTCTCAACACATGCAGTAAGAATGTATGGATGGAGTTAGGGGTGGCAATTTGTATTCGCATGTTGAGTTCGTGTCATGTCAACTAATGAATATTTGACTATATAGGTCAACCCTAACCTGATACGTTTATTAAACGATTTAAGATTTCTCAACCCTAGCACGACATGTTTATTAAACGGGTCAGTCGTATCGACCCATTTATCAAATTTTATCAAAGCGAAAAAGAAAATACAAATTTTAGTATTAACCAAATTGATCTAAATTATGAAAAACCAAACAAATAAATTTTTTTAATATAAAAGTCAGAACTTACGAGTAATTGCATCACAAATGATTATTTAAAATTAAAACATATCTTAATATCACAAATAATCAATCACAATATATTAAAGAAAATAAACCACAACAACTAATAAGTTTATATACCTAGATTTGAAGGTTATATTGGTAAAATGTCATTTAATTAAATAGGTCAGACAGGTCCTATAGATTGGACACTAACTTGACCCATTTATTTAACGAATCAGTCGTATTAACCCAAATATGACACAGACCCATTAAACCTCAATCCATAGCCTGCTAATTTTAGGTCGTGTAGTATCGTGTTCGCGGGTTGTGTCAAATTTTGACACCTCTAGTGGATTTAGGCAGGAATACAATCCATTTTTAGAGTTCTTGGTGAATTTTTAATTTACAATAGTTGTAATGTTTTGATTTAACAATGAAATTGCCATTTTCCTCAAATAAATAATTAAATAAACCCTTCGGTTGAATACCCCACAAAATTCAAAACAATGTAATTTTAGTATAATACTCTTTGAGGAAAACAAATCTGGAAACAAATAATTATTTGGTACTAATAAATCCAAATTGGCAACCCCAAAAAAAAAAAATAGTTTTAGGTTGATTTATTAGGGGAAAAAAACAATATAGAATAAATGATTAAAAATTTATTCTCTTACTCAATCCAAATATTTTTTTTTCCCTGTGAAAAGTTTTTACACTAAAATGATGTGGTTTTGAACTTATGTTCCATTTAACTGATGTGTTAACAAAATTAAACAAAATAATTATATTAGAGATAGGTAGATAATGGGGGAGATGAGATTCAAACCACAAACTTGGAGTACCACAAATGATGCTATTTCTATTAAGATACTACTTGAACCCCACAAAATGGTTAAATTGGCAACAAATCCAAATTTAGAGAGACCACAATTTAATCTATTTTACTCTTTATAAGTTTAGACATATATATGAAATGGATAATTGAATTACCGATTACGTTAATATGTTGTTGAGACTTGAGATAAATGGGGTTATGGCTTATTTTAGGTTTTGTCCTAAGCAAAAGAATTTTTTATGGCGAGATGGAGACACATGGATTAAGAGAGTAACTTTATGCTAAGTTCTTAAAATTTTATCTATTTATTTTTTAAAAGGTAAATTAAATTTTACCACATCATCAATAACTTATACACAATATTTGTTGTACATCGACCAAAACTATATATAATTCATACTCTGTCAATTCCTATACTTTTGTTAACGGGGGAAAATCATATGTTATGTGAACTTTGAAGTAGTGAAGGTACTTTGTACATTACTAGTTTGAATCTCTCCTACCATTATTGTAACTATATATTGAATTATACTAAACAAAAGAAAAAAGTTTACATATTATGTGCTGCAGATCTACAGTTGGACTAGTAGGTATGCATAAAACATTAAAACTTCAACCACTTGTGCATTATCATAGATATATTATACATGTCCTAGCTTTATGTACCATCTAAGAAGATAGAGAGTTTACCAGCAGAAATTGCTCGAGCTGAATATCCTTGGGAATCTTTGACTTGCAAAACCAGCTTCGTGGAACAATTCAGGCTATGCAAATCTTGGATGGCAATATCCATGCCTACTTTTTGTTCCTTGCTTAAACGAGAATTATAATAAAAAACTGCACCTATACTTGCAAATGTTTGCCTCGTTGGACAATTGTTGTCCCCTCTTTCTTCACGGGCCGTAATAGCTTTTGATTCAAACGTAAATAATAGCAACACCATGAAGAAAGAGAGAGCACGAAACATTTTGCTTTCTATGAACTTTCTTTTTTTCCAATTATGAAGATGCGAGAGTGAATGGCTTTGAGGAAATTAAAGAGGAGAGTCAAAACTTGTACAAATTAAGGAGCACAGCTTGTAGTTGTCGATTAATTGACGTGTTTTTGTTAGCTGATTACGTAAACGATTCTTTCCACGAGAGATCTTGGAACCTCAAGCGAAATAAACCACGAGGGATCTTGGAACTTCAAGCAAAATTTTTATTTCAAATTCTTCTATCTGTATATTTATTCAAATCCCTTTTATTTTCTTTCCGATTGCTACGTAACTTTCCAAATTCAACTTGTTGACAAACGACTACTAATTAACAAACTAGCAAGGATTTGGACCAAGAAAAGTAAGAGACAAGAAGTCTAACATGCAATCAAGACAGTGTTCAAGATCCCACAATTTGCGATTCTCAAAAAAAAAAAAAAAAAAATCCCAGAATTTGCTAGTTGTATCATTCAAAAGAGATTTTTGAAATTAAATTGATGACATGTTTAGCTTAATTTTTTAATGTATTGGCGGAAGAAACAAAAGTAGAGCTTATATAGAGATCAATTTATTTGATAGCTATTGGTATTTGGCATATATACGTCTTGCTCTCATTGTGAAATTAGCTTTGTAAAAAAAATTCGGGACATGTTATTTAATTTGGCTCAAGTAAGAATTCTAATATATACATGGTTAAGAATTTGTTGGATTCAAGTCAAAGGCGTAATTCTAATATGTGCGATTCGTTCAATAAAATAGGATTCATATAAAATGCTCTATGTACTGTATGATTTATGGACATGATCATAATATTTTTTTTCATATACGATAAGTATTACATTTTATATGATTACTAACATCTATATGTGCCACATTCAAATGCCAATGACCCATTGACACTTTTCAAAAACACATTGGTAGTGTGCAATGAATGTCTTACCCAGATATTCTTTTCCACCTCGCAATGAAGCTTCTCCGGTAATTTGAAAATTATCAATTTGGTGTGTGTCTTCCGTTTTAAAGAGCGACTAATTGTGTTTTGACCATTTATTTCCCAAATTGAGTCGCATTTGTCGCACTCGTGTGTACTTTCGTTGATGCTTGATACCAACGAAAAAGTTAGCAGTTTCATTTTACTTTAAAAAATAAAAATTTAATTACACTAGAAACTAGAAAGGTTAACACCGAACAAGTCAAAGCGATAATACAAAAATTAAAAACAAAAAAAAGTCAGGTCCGCTTTCAAAAAAAAAAAAAAAAAAATCTACTATCAAAAGTATACGTTTTAATATTTAGAGTTTAAATTTTTCTCCAACTATTTATTTATGAAAAAGTCATTAGATGGATTTCTCTTTATATTACAGCAAAAAATAACATCCTACTTGGATCTATTTTTTAATCTAACTTGTAGCTCGCTAAATTACAATTTAAGCTGGTAACAAATAGTTTTCTCAAAGAAAAAAAAAGACTGGTAACATAAAATTATAAGAAAAAAAAAAACAAATAACAAAAGGCCTCGATGAGAGAGCTGATTTGAATATGGATGGGTTTACAAAACAGGATCTTTTGGGCCATTCTATTTAACCCTTCAAGCCCAGTAATACATGCATGACCCACAATCACAACCAAAACAAAACAGAGCAAGGTCCGAGATCCGTTTTCCTTTTCCCTCTGTCTCTCAAATCTCAATATGTGACCAAAAACCGTAAACCTGTTTCAACGAGGTCCATAGCCAAAACGAACTTCAAAGTTCATACACCTTCACTTGCAAAATGCAAAACGCAAAGTACTAATAATATCAGCTGATCAAAGCAAAGCAACAAGGCTCTGGCCATGGCTTTAATATCTAAAATACCGCCACGTGTCCACTTCCGCACAAACCCTATCCCTCTCCACTTCTCACCCGTGGCGGTGATCCTATCATTCGCTCCTCCCTCCCCATTCCCAACGACGTCGCTTCATCTTCTTCACCGCACTCGCCTCTGCGTTTGTGCTCTCAAAACCGGTCCCGACGGATACGGCTCTGATTTGCTTAGGAAACCTGTTATCTCTCCGGACACGGACACGGAAACGGACACGGACTTGGACACGGTTGGGGTTTCGGAAAAAGACGAGGACAGTGAGGGAACGACAGAGTACGAGGAAAGTGACGATGACGACGAGAAATTTGTTGATTAGGAGGACCGGATTTTGGAGGACACGGTTCCTCTCGTTGGGTTCGTTAGAATGATTCTTCATTCTGGAAAGTAAGCCTATTTTCAGAAATTGAATGGTTTCATTTTTGTGTTTTAAACATTTTTATTAGTGGTACAAGTCAGTCATACAACTTTTATCATATGATGTGCACTACTATGGTTAAATTTGATCAATGAAACATATGGTTGAATTTAAATTGTGACAATGTTTGTGGTCTATCTGTTAATACAATCACGTGTTTGAATTCAATTGTTACGGAAAATGCCACTATTATAAAACTATGGAAGTCTAGCTGGGTCGTGAATACAAAATCTTAAATTGTGGACAATGTGTTAACCGAGCGGAAAGAATTGGTTGGAAGTTGGAACGCTTAATTTTTGTTGAGTTAATTGGATATTTTGAATAGAGGAGTAGTTGATTGATTGAATTTAAAAAAAAAAAAAAAAAATTAGTTGTATATCATGATAGGAGGGTGTGTTAACACGGATACTTGTTGGATGGCCTTTAGGCTTGCTTGTAATCAATGCAATGTTTATGACCGCTAAATATTGAACTTGGTTGTACCAATTTATCGATGAACTACGAGAAAGTTTCTTATGTAAAATTATTGTGTTTTACATATTCATAAATTTTGATCAGTCAGTTTGTTATATGACATTTGCTTCATGCGATTTTTTATTTTTTCACATTTGTTTCTTCTTACATATTTGTGTATGGGCTCCTTTCGAATGTACTATGTACTTTTTCTTGCTAGAGAGGAGACATACCACCGAAGACTGTAGAATCTTATGAAATCATCTGGAGCAGCTGATCCGAGATGGCAAATTGAAGCAATTTTTGTATCGGCACAACGACCAAGGAAACCAAGCAAGGTCGGGGACTCAGGAGAATGCTTCTTCAAGGCCTCCTTTGGGCACTATCCACGTCATCCCCGCCACTCCGGGTGGAACTGGATCTTATCCGTCCAGGGTAATGTCGGTGGTTCGGCCATCTACCAAGGATTTTGAACACGAGCCGAAGAGGGCTAAGGCGAGAACCCGACCAATGTTGAGCTTTTTGGAGGATGATAAGGCCGGGACCATACAACCACATGATAATGTCCTGGTGATCACCCTCAGGATTGGGGGGTATGATGTGAAGAGGATTCTAGTGGACCAAGGCAGTGGGGCTAAGATTATGTATCCAGATTTGTACAAGGGGCTCAATCTAAAGCCGGAAGATTTGACGAGTTATAATTCACCCCTAGTAGGCTTCGATGGAAAGGTTATTTTCCCGAAAAGACAAATTAGACTACCCGTGCAGACCAACTCAGAAGTGGTGGAAGTGGTCTTCATCGTAGTGGATGCCTTTTCTCTATAAACGACCATTGTAGCACGGCCTTGGCTCCATGCCTTAGAGGCTGTTTCTTCCACCCTTCATCTCAAAGTAAAGTATCCATCGCGGGATCAGATTGAGGAACTAGTTGGGAGCCAGTTTGTGGCTAGACAGTGTTTGGTGGCTGCCATTATGCATCAACTCAAGGCCGGTTCTTCAGCCCTTATCGACTGGAGATTATAACAATTAAGGACTATGGCGTTACCCTTGAATGGGATAGCCAAGGAAGCGAAGTGTGAGGATTTAGAGAAGATTGTTATAGGTGATGATCCAGAAAAGTTTTTCCAAATTAGTACTCAGCTGCTTCCTCAGGAGAAGGACGAGTTGGTGAAGTTTCTCAGGAGGAACATCGACTTGTTTGCATGGAATGCCTACGAGGCTCCCGAGGTAGATCCAAGCTTTATCTTTCAATCCATCTGCCACCCCTAAAAAGCAACCCCCTCGACGCTCATCTAAAGACCATTCTGACGCTGTCAAGGACGAGGTGATGAAGCTTAAGCAGATTGAGGCCATTAAAGAGGTTTTTTATCTTGAATGACTGGCTAATACTGTTGTAGTAAAGAAGAAGAACGAAAAGTGGCGGGTATGTGTAGACTTCACAAACTTGAACAAGGCCTATCCAGAAGATCCCTTCCCCATTCCTCGGATTGATCAGCTAGTAGATGCGACTATGGGCCACCCTCGGATGAGTTTTCTGGATGCCTTTCAAAGATATCATCAAATACCTTTAGCTTTGAAGAATCAAGAAAAGACAACTTTTGTTAATTCTACGGGAAATTACCACTACAAAGTGATGCTATTCGGTCTGAAAAATGCAGGATCTACTTATTAGATAATGATGATCAGAATGTTCAAGCCACAGTTAGGAAAAAACATTGAGATTTATATAGATGACATGGTGGTCAAAAGTAAGCAAGAGTCTGAGCATATAACGATCTCGGAAACATCTTTGAGATCTGGAGAAAACACAAGTTGCGACTTAATACTTCTAAGTGCTCTTTTGACGTCAGATCAAGGAAGTTCTTGGGATACATGGTTACCCACTGTGGAATTGAAGTCAATCCAGATCAAATTAGAGTAATCAACAATCTACAGCCACCTCGAAATCCCAAAGAAGTCCAAAAGTTAATTGAAATGACTACTGTCCTAAATCGATTCATTTCTCAATCGGTGGACAGATGCAGACCGTTTTTCCAATTATTGAACAAGTGGAAGGGATTTGAATGGACTGAGGAGTGCGTCTTAGCCTTCCAGCAGTTGAAAGAGTATCTGTCTTAGCCACTTATTATGTCCAGACCGGAGATGGATGAGGTTTTGTTTGCTTACATTGTTGTTGCTCCCCACGTAGTAAGTCTGGTGCCTGTACGGGTTGATAATAGCGTACAGAGACTAGTTTACGATGTGAGCAAGTCACTATATGAGGCCGAGGTCCGTTATCTGCCACTGGAGAAGGCTATTTTAGCGGTAGTGCACGCTACTCGTAAGCTCCCCCACTATTTCCAGTCACACACAGTTGTCTTATTAACCCAGCTCCCGCTTAGATCTCTACTTCGGAGTGCTGACTATGCGGAAAGGATTACAAAGTGGGGTACAATCTTGGGGGCTTTCGACATCAAATACATGCCCCGCACCTCTATAAAGGGTCAGGCCCTGGCTGATTTGGTAGCTGAATTTGTTGAGCCCTCGCCGAAAGAAAATGCCGAGAGGCTGGGCACGGATGAAAAATCAGTTGGCCTGATTTTCGTGCAAGAGCCTTCATCCTAGAGAGTATATGTTGATGGTGCAGCAAATCAGAGAGGATCTAGATTGGGGCTAGTCTTGATATCTCCCGAGAATATCACAATTGAGAAATCTTTGAGATTAGGCTTCTCGGCCACGAATAATGAGGCTGAATACGAAGCTCTGTTGATAGGGATGACCATGGTTCTGAAAATGGGTGGAAAAGCAGTACAGATATTGTCAGACTCAAGGTTAGTTGTGGGCCAAGTTCAGAGAGAGTTGGAGGCTAGGGACGTAAGAATGCAGGAATACTTAAGTCAAGTCAAACACTTACAATCAGGGTTTGAGTCTTTCAATCTTCTACACATCCCAAGAAGCGAGAACACCCATGCAGATTCTCTGGCTACTTTTGCGACCTCCTCGGCACAGAACTTGCCTTGAGTTATCCTTGTTGAAAAATTGTGTAAACCCACTGAGGTGAAAAAGGGGGTGGTCAATATTCATCAAATCAGGATGGGGTCTAGTTGGATGGATTCTATAGTACTGTTCCTTAAAGATAATATCTTGCCCAAGCAAAAATCAGAAGCTAACAAGGTGTGGAGAAAGGCTCCTCGATTTTGGCTGTCCGAGGACTAAAAGTTGTACAAGTGCTTCTTCTCTAGGCCCTACTTGTTATGCATACATCCTAAAGCAACAGAGCTACTCCTTGAAGAGTTACTTGAAAGGATTTGTGGAAGCCACACAGGAGGCAAGTCATTGTCTCACAGAGCCCTCACTCAGGGATACTGGTGGCCGAACATGCAGAGAGAAGCACAAGAGTACGTGAAGAAGTGTGATCAATGCCAATGGTTTGCTCCAAATATTCACCAACCGGGAGGAGTTCTTAACCCTCTGTCTAACCCTTGGCCTTTTGCTCAATGGGGCTTGGATATTGTTGGACCTTTCCCTAAAGCAACAGGGAATGAGAGATATTTACTAGTAGGCACAGATTACTTCACTAAGTGGGTTGAAACCGAACCATTGGCTAATATCAGGGATGTTGATGCCAAAATATTTGTTTGAAAAGTATTGTCACTCGGTTTGGGATCCCTCATACACTCATCTCGGACAATAGACTTCAGTTTGATAGTAAGGCCTTTAGGAGGTACTACTACGGCTTGGGAATTACGAACAGATACTCTACTCCGGCTTATCCACGAGGGAATGGACAAGCCAAGGCGGTAAAATGGGTCATAGTGAGTGGACTCAAGAAGAGATTGGACGACGCAAAAGGAAAGTGGTGGAAGAATTACCACACGTCCTTTGGACATATCGTACCACACCTCGAAGATCAACAGAGGAGACCCCATTTTCAATGACTTATGGCGTCGAGGCTGTTATTCCTCTAGAAACCGAATTCTTAACACTGAAAATGAGTTCTTTCACTCCGAGTAGTAATAGTGGACTACTAAAAAAAGGTTTAGACTTAATTGAAGAACGAAGAGAAAATGTCATGGTTCAATTGGCCTACGACCAACACAAGTTCAAGCAAGGGTATGATGTTAACGTGAAAGTAAAACCACTGGCACCGGGAGATTTGGTGTTAAGAAAAGTTACGGGTACTGCAAATAACCCATCCTGAAGAAAATTAGGACCCAACAGGGAGGGACCGTATTGTATCACATCAGTGGCCAGAATAGATACCTATTACCTGAAAGATCTGGGGGAGAAAGCTGTACCATACCCTTGGGATGTAAATAACCTAAAAAGGTATTATTATTAATGAAAGTTTTGATTATTACATTTGGGTTTATTATATTACATGACATGCATTCTACTATTTATTTTCAATAAAGTGTTAAGTAAAGCCTTGGTCATGCTTGGTCTCTCGGACCACATACCTTGGGTAAATTAATACTTCAGTTCATTTTCACTAATTGTTAAACAAAATCTTGGTCATGCCTGGTCTCTTAGACCACATACATTGGGTAAATTAATACTTCAGTTCATTTTCACTAATTGTTAAACAGACCCTTGGTCATGCCTGGTCTCTCGGGCCATATACCTTGGGTAAATTAATACTTTAGTTCATTTTTACTAAGTGTTAAACAAAATCTTGGTCATGCCTGATCTCTCGGACCACATACATTGGGTAAATTAATACTTCAGTTCATTTTTAATAAAGTATTAAACAAAACCTTGGTCATGCCTGGTCTCTCGAACCACATACTTTGGGTAAATACTTCAGTTCATTTTCACTATGTGTTAAACAGAACCTTGGTCATGCTTGATCTCTCAAACCACATACCTTGGGTAAATTAATAGTTCAGTTCCTTTTCACTAAATGTTAAACAGAATTTTGGTCATGCCTGGTCTCTCGGACTACATACCTTAAGTAAATTGATACTTCAGTTCATTTTCAATAAAGTGTTAAACAGAACTTTGGTCATGCCTAGTCTCTTGGACCACATACCTTGGATAAATTAATACTTCAATTCATTTTCACTAAGTGTTAAACAGAACATTGGTCATGCCTAGTCTCTCGGACCACATACCTTAGGTAAATTAATTCTTCAGTTCATTTTCACTAAGTGTTAAACTGAACATTGGTCATGCACTCTTGGACTACATATCTTGGGTAAATTAATACTTCAGTTCATTTTCACTAAGCGTTGAATAAAACCTTGGTCATGCATGGTCTCTCGAATCACACATCTTGAGTAAATTAATACTTCAATTCATTTTCACTAAGTGTTAAACAGAACCTTGTTCATACTTAGTCTCTTGGACCATATACCTTAGGTAAATTAATACTTCCTATCATTTCTACCATATAACATGGCAAAGCCTTAGTTATTTTAGTCTTTTTGGACTACATATTTAAGGTAGATTAGAACTTGTTGTTGATGACTAGAGTGTTAAGTATAATCAGCCACTCTGAACAACAAGTATTGTCACTGTGATGACAAACTCAAGTAAATGCTCATGAGCATCACTTAAAGCATTTGAAGGCATATCTGTATTCGATTGAGAATGGATTACCTCTATAGCCCTTCAAACTTACTAATGAGGAAGGAGTAGGGTAAAATCAAACCTGAGTGTGTGCCACATTATTGTATATGGTTTTGAAGTTAAAGTTATGCTTCGCCGAGATGGTGGACTTTGTAAATTTAACCTGTTTTATTGCTGATCATATGAGAAGAATTCTACTACATTATTATGGTTGTTAAGCGTTAGATAAGCTAGAAATGATAGCTATACGAGCCAGAGGGTAAATATTACAAGAAAGAAAAATGGAAACACAAAAAGAAAAATAAACTTTTTTCATTAATCAAAATGGAAAGTGCAGAAAAGTAAATTTGCCAAGAAGGCTACAAGAAAAAATTTAAAAAAAAAACACTAATACATAAAACCCTAACACTAAGACTTGGCCTTGGGAGGAGGAAGGTCTTCTTTCATGTTTGGCTGAGAGTTGGGAGCGTCGTTGGCCTTAGGGTCAGCTTCCTTGGATTTGGCCTCGGCCTCCTTGGGTTTTGTTGCTACATCCTTGGCCTTGGCAGCTTCCTTAGCTTCTGTGGGGAGCTTGGTCTCCGTGCCCTTGTCTTTTTCCTTGGCCACCTTATCCCCTTGGCCTTGATCACCAACTTGGTTAGATCCTTTGGAAGCCTCGGGGGGAGGAAGGTTAGCCTGAATAGTCAAAGTTTGATCAGAAGCTTCAAGAGCAAGGGAAAAGGGAGATGGCAGGGAGTCCGGGGCTTCACGGATATCAGGGTGGTAATAGGTTCTCCCCGGAGGCCTCCACTCCAAATTAGTAGGAACCCCTGCAAGGTTAAGAACTTCCACCCAAGTAGCCTTGTGGTAATCCCTGCATACTTCGGCCAGCTCCTCAGCAAGCCGAATCTCGGTTTCTTCCACTCCGAGATTGTAAGAAGCTTGCCTTGAGGCCTCCGCTGCTTCCTCGGCTATCCGAGCGAAGGCTTTGGCCTTCTCTAGGTCGGCTTTCAAGTCCAAGACCAGTTGTTTTTGTGTGGCGAGCTCTATCTCAGTGAGATAGAGCTTCTTGCGATGATCTTCTACCTAGTCCCGTGCGTTCTTCAGCTCGACCTCGGTGCTTCTCCTAAACCTCTCCTTGGCCGTCAGTTTGGTGGCCAGCTCTTGGCATGCTTGCTTCTTGGCCCCCCAAGGATTTCTCAGCCTCCATGCGGGAGTGGGCCTCAGCTTTGGCCTGGTTACGAGCTTCCCAGACCTACTCCTCGGCCTCAAAAATTTGCTGGGTGACCTACATAAAAACAACAAAGGAATCCCATTAAAAAATGGTGAGAAGAAAAGAAGAGAGAATGAAAAGGGGCAACTTAGCACTTACCATAGCAAGGTCCTTCTTCAGGGACATGAAAAGGTCTGGTTGCCTCATACGCCTCAGAGCTTCCATGTCTTTGGGTAGGAGGAGATGCTGCTCTAGGGCTTCAGCAATATAGGCTGAATGCCCTTTCTGGAACTCTCTAATTGTAGAGTTCAATGGGATGGCGGCGCTATCT
Organism: Lithocarpus polystachyus; assembly: GCA_033629205.1. Classification (NCBI taxonomy): domain Eukaryota; kingdom Viridiplantae; phylum Streptophyta; class Magnoliopsida; order Fagales; family Fagaceae; genus Lithocarpus; species Lithocarpus polystachyus. Next base: position 4,995,116 of record CM066163.1, on the reverse strand, counting down.
AGCTCCAGGCCAGGAGCCCAGGTGCGTTGCTACTGACGTATCTCGACAACGCTTGGGTCCTCCTTACTGTCCATGAAGGAGGCCCGTTTGTCCTTGACATTCTTTTGTTGCTTAGGCCCCTTTTGAGGGACCATCTCACCCTCCTCCACATCCAGAATCTTCCTTTTCTTCTTTAGGTCAGGTTTGGGGAGCAGGCCAAGGGTGGTTGTAGGAGGAAGGGGAGGGGGAGTGTTGTTAGGAACCTGGGAGGATGATCCTTTACTCCTCCCAACCATAAGATCCCTCAAACATATCCTCTGGTTCAAGGCCATTTTTTCCTCCTCTTCTGTGCTGTAGTCTACTCGGGCAACTATGAGTTTAGGCAAGTGAGCAGCAAAAGATTTGTCTAAGTTGCCCTCAAAATCTAAAACTTCCAAAGGCTCCTCTTGCACCTTTTCTTCTTCTTCAAAGCGAAACTGATCTATCTCGGCCTCAAGTGAAAGCCGAGAAGAGTTTGCTTCTTCTTTGGGAGCTACTTCCTCACGGGGAGAGCGATGGAGTGGTAGCTCAACTGGTGGGAGATCGTCTCGGGCAAGGAAGCCGGGGATGGAGACGTTGATTTGGGCTAGCCTCAGATCACCTGCCCTTATGGCGTTGCCTACATCCTGGAAATTGTTTGATAAGGGCACGAAGTCTAGAATAAGGTGAACGGCTCGCAACTATCTATCTGCACTTATGAATATCTCAAATCTCAGCAACGCGTTGAGATTCTCAATGTTGACAAGACTAAGTTTAGGGGCAATGTGCCTTTCTTCTGCAACAACATCCAAGAATAACATTAGTAAATCACATTATCAAAGAGAAATGGTATATTAAATGGAAGCAAGAATAAGGAGTTAAAGTCCGCGTCGAGGGACCTAACCCTAGGGTTCCCCACCTGGCTCTCCCTCCCGAGTTGGGCAATGAAGGCTGTTGTGCTATTCCCCGGAGACAATTAGGTAGTCGTCTTTCATGCCCTTGTTGGACTTGGGAAGACACGATATAAGTCTAACAACGTTGGACCTTGGCTTGAGGTAGTACACTACATCAGCCAGTGAGTGACACTCGTACATATGTATGACGTCGTGTCATGTCAGCCTCAAGCCCATCATTTCGTTGAGAGCATCAATGCTGCCTAAGACCTTAAATAGGTTGGGTGCGCACTAGTGAGGACACAGCCTATGGTTGCGAAGATAGTCCTGAGTTATCTTGCCCATGGGGAGTGTCATCCCACCTTCAATGAAGGCGATTATGGGAATGACCACCTCCCCTTCGCCCCTATGGGTAAGTATTTTGTCGAGGGAATAGTATTTCAAGGATACTCCCTGAGGGATATGGTGCTTAGCCCTAAAACCCTCCATAGCGACGGAAGAGTCTACCAGATACTTAAATCTACCCATTTGGACAAACTAAGAATTTAAAAAAGCATAACGACTTACGAAAATGAAAACAGGTGATACTTCAGGAACTTCTTGAGATTTGGGGGATTTTAGAAGTCTTGAAGGCTTGAAAGTCTAGGAGATCTTAGGAGTTCACGAGTTCGCTAAAGTAAGGGGAAAATAAACCCACCAGGCACTTTATATAGGGAGTGGGATTAAGTGGGAGTTATCCCGTGCAAAATTTGAGGAGTAATGTCAGCCATCTGATTTTCATCTCACCGTAGGATGAGGGGAACAAGACGCCGCCTAGAGCATTTAATGAGGCACTTCAGGCTCTAAAACGTCAGGAGCAGTTATGGGACACGCGAAACAACATCCTCAAGTATGGAAATCAAAAGAAAAATGTGGGATTTATTCATCTACGTCAAAACCCCATTTTTCTCCTCGGATGGGAGGAGAATGTAGGAATTTTGAGGGGCTATTGTAGGGACCAAAGGCCTAAATACGTATATTGGGCATTGGGCTTGTCCAAGAATGGGTCAATAGCGTGGAAAATGCAGGGCTGTGAGCTTCACAAATAGATCGCGACTGTAAAGGCTAAGGGAGATGGTCCAAGGAGGAATATACCTTCGGATAAGCAGAGCAAAGGTCCAAAAAATGTGTTTGGATATCAGGGATGATATACCAAAATGTTTTATTGATAAGGATATACACTGTGAGCGTACAAGATAAGTGGAAGTTGAAAAATATCTAAGAGAAAGCTATTGCCACCACATTGAATACTCTGCAGCTAACTCTCTGGTCACATTAATGAGGAAATGATGTCTGAACAGTATCTTTCAGCCTTACAGCTACCATCTAAAGACTTTTTGAGGATGCTGATGGGACAGGGATCAAGGTGAACAATCTGGACTGCACTTGGAAGGTTGTGATAGAAGGCAAGGATAGTATAAAGTAGGGAGAAGACCTAGAAGAAAGGGATCGAAAAATAGAAAGAAAAATAATGTAACAGTGAGGAACTAATTTTGAAATCAACTTGTGAATCAGTATATAACAGTGAGGAACTAATTTTGTAATCAATTTGTGAATCAGTATATAAGATCTAATCTCCTCAGATTGAGTCGAGGACGTTTTTCATTGAATAAATCCATTCTATCTTTATTCTTTTGGTTGTTTGGATCCATTATATTTGTTCTTTAACTCATTATAGCCTAGTTTTCTAACCCTCTCTACAAATTCATTGTTTTAGGCTTTTTGGGCCTAAGTCTATCCATCTTGTAGACTAGGAACTCAAATTGTGTCCTTTCATTTGGCATTAGGCACATTAAACACCAAAAGAGATCCCTCATCAAATGTTTCAAATTCTAAAATTTTTAGCATGGGTAAACAGTACCGTTCAGAACGGTATTATTCACAAAGGACTAAATTTATTTACAAAATTGGTTGTAATTTAAGGCAACAACCTTATTCAATAAAATAAATATTACTACATATTTTAGAAATCTAATCGTTGAATTGCATGCTCTTTGCGCTCTTAATACACATGTCAAATTTTGTGTCAATTGGATATTATTTAATATATGATCTACAAGCTCATATTTTATGAATAATTTTAAATTACAAAAACTTGCAATTTAAATAATTGATCTAATGATGGATTTGTTAAAATTCACCTTCAATAAAAAAAAATATTGAATAAGGTCATAATCTTAGGCTACAATCAATTTTATAGCTAAACTTTATCCGTTCACAAATGCAAAAAGTTTTATTATTATTTTATTATACTCTCTCTCTCCTCTCATGACCTACTATTCACAAATTATACAATTTTTTTTTTTTTGGTATTAGAATGAGTTTTAAGTAAATATTATTTTAATGTGTTGTATATATAATTTTAATATATAAAATTGAAGAATAGAATCTGTGAAATAGGGTGTATTATAAAATGATATACTAAATTAATAAATAAGCTTTTTGATGGGTTAAAATTGCATATTTTTGCTTATGCCGATGCTCTTATAGTGTTAAATATTATTGGAAATTACTTTAAGTTTAACGCCATCTGCCTTCACTTCAGAGCATTCTCATCAAAGTTTCTAAAAAATTTAGTATTTACCATTTCAAAAACCAACTTTATAACATATAACACATCACTTTACAATATCCTTTACATCCAAACTTCAATTTTTTTTTTAACACTTCATTTAAATATTCTTTATTTATTATTTTTTATTCTTCCTCTCTCTCTGTCTCTCTCTTTCTCAACCCAACTATTCTCAACACCGCTGACCACCACATCCACCCACCCATACCACAACCACCACATCCACCCACCATCACTCCACCAACCACCAGCCAGATCCACCGCAACCACAAACAACAATAAAGAAAAAAAAAAAAAAAAAAAAAGACCTCCACATCCACCCACCACCACCGCCACCAGCCAACAGCCCCCAGCTAGATCCACCGCAACCACAATCAACAAAAGAAAAAAAAAATCAAAATCAAAATCAATCGGACTGTCGGTGACCCAGGAACACGATCTACCGCCACCAGCTAAACCCACCAACAATTGGATCGTCGATGACCAAGAACACAACCCACGATCGTCGGTGACCCAAAATCAAAATCAAAACCATGACCCACAATCCAATAACACCGCACCGTGACCCAGGAACAACACCGTGACTATCAGACAATAACAGACCATCAGACCACATCGGACCCATGACTATCGAACCACCATTGCCGGACCAGAACCATCGCGAGAGAGAAGAGAGAAGTGAGAAAAGAGAGGAGTTGTGAGAATAAATTTTTTTATTTTTTTTTATTTTTACAATCTAGCTACAGTGAGCTGTTATTGATAACAACTCACTATAGTTGAATGCCAAAATCATTAGCATTTAGCATCTTTGATGTATGCATGTTTTTATGATTTAAGGTGTTAAAAATGCTAAAAAATAGCATTTAGCATTTTTAACATCTTTGATGAGAATGCTCTTGTGCACTAGTAACTGTCACAGATCACAGGAACTATGAAGCCATATTGTTTTGGTACCTTTATAAATGTAATTTTATATTTGATACTAACACAAACATCAACAACGTACCAAGCAATTGTATACACAAAATTTGTGAAAACATCATGGTACAGCAACAACAACACAAGTTGGCTTTATCTCATTGAGCTCTTCCCCAGGATCTGGAATGATAGAGTTCCTTCTTCTGTTTGTAAATTGAAATTTTAAATGAGTTTGAATAAGAAAAATATAATTGCCCATATCCAAACTCTACTGGTACCTATAAGTGTTGTTAATGTGAGATGCAAGTTCAGCTGACGGTTTCGCACTAGACGCACTATGATTATTAAGAATGCAAATGCAGAAATGCAACCTGAAACCAAAAATAGGCCATAGAAAGGCTCAGGACCTAGTTCTGGGTTATTGTTTAAGTCAATCAAAGAGGAGCAATTATTAGAGGAGAGCAAGTTATTCTCTAATTGTTGCAGTTCTCCACTCTGTGTCACTTCAAGAATTGCCTTTGAAATGTCAATAGCTAGAGGCGAATCCTTAGGGAAAACCTGAGATGTAGAACAAAATATGATATACCATAATCTGTTGACTAATTTGAATATATTCAAGAATATTAAATATATATATATATATATATATATATATATATATACTCTCATTCCATGAAACACATGTATCAGGTGACATTAAGTTTGGAAATTAAAATTTTTTTTCTTTCCAAATATAAGTGTAATGCCTGTATTATTGACACTTAAAATTTTAAGGTAATCTTGTGAATATTTATCAATTTTATTGATTTTTAGGCCCATATCTTTAATTTCTAATGCCTATTTTGTTTGTATTTTTTAGCTGAAAACTAAAGAGTTTGGCCTAAACAAGATAAAAATTCATACTTTTTAACCCAAAACTGAAACGGAAAAGTTACAAAAAGAATTAATTTAAGGCTCAATTAGTCCAAAATATACTGAATGGATATAAATAAGCATCATAGCTCATACCATTAGAAAATCAGTCAAAGTTAAAGAAAAAGTAAAAAAATTTCAAAAAGTATGGTTTGAATATTTTGGTAAAAATTTATGTTGATCCTAATGTTAACAGGGGAAAAGTGTTTATTACTCTACCAATATTTATGAGGACACTATTTAATTTTATAGTTTAGAAAGAAAGAAAAAAATGTGTAATTTGCCCAAAAGAAAAGATAGAGGAGAGGAAATTACAAAGCCTAAACCGCCTAGCTTGAAAGTTGGTCCTGTTGTGGTGTAGCCCTTGCAGAATTTTGCGAGGAAGACTTTGGCATGTGGGACAACAAAGAAAGCAGCTGTAATGTCCCCTCTATTAAATGCTTCTTCATAGTCGACCATGGACTTAACTTTCACGATATTCTCCAGCTTAAAATTTAACATATTGGTTAAATATCTTACAATGAAAGAATTTCCATTGCACCCAACCATTGCATTTGTTCTCTGAAGTGTCTCAATGTCTGGCACAGAAGGTTCAAACTGAGACACAGTCATTCTGGAAGTGAGGCTTGCTGTGAAACTAGCTGACACAAGTAGAATAACAAAAAACCATGGTGCCAGCACTAAACGAGACCAATTGCTCTTAATTGGTTCTCCTGTTTAAATACAATGGAGCCAAAATAAAGCTTTGCATAAAAGAATGGTGCAAGTGAAAGTACATTAGTAGTATCAGAATCTCTAGTTATAACCTTGTATTAAACAAAAATAAGCCTTTAGGTCAAAGATGCTTGGCTTATAGGAGCTAGTTTTTGAGTTCACATTTTTGCTAGAGAGTATTTTTGGTGAAGCTTTGATACAAAATGTTAGATATCACCTTATCCTATTGAGCTAAAAACATTATCTTAACCACTCACTTTTCTAAATATTACTAATAGTGGGAGTTTTCTACTTAATTAGTCACACTAATCATACATGAATTCAACATTTTTTAAAGATTTTTTTTTTTCTTTTACATTATATGGTATAATATAAATTTATATTGTAAACACACAAAAAGTGACAAATGTTATATTCATTTGTAAAAAAATATACAATCTTTACCATTGTGTGTGTGCTTAATTATGATATAGTTTACATTGCAAGTAAACTGTAAACTTATAAATGTCATTTTTCAAATTAGTATTTCATTGTATATAACTATAATAAATTCTAATGGAGGCTTACTTTGCATGAAGAAGAGGACAGTGATGGAGAACCAAAGCATAGCCGCAAACCCCTCAAACTCAGGGTTACCTCCGCGTTCAATTAACCAAACTACAAACCCTATGAACAGGTGCAGTGTCACCATCAATAGCCACATTTTTTTCGTGAATGCCTTCGTGAACAACCAAATCTCTTTCAAATTATCTCGTTTGATTGTGACCACCATCACAAGTCCAGATTCAACATAAGGTTGTGTGAATTCACAATATTGAAATCGATCTGACATTATTTCTATATCACCAACTGATGCATCCAAGCCCTATTAAAAAAAAAATAGTAACTAGAATTATATACAGAATTTCAGAACTGGATGTTTAACCATAAAAAATTATATAAAATAGTAGTATAATTTTATAAGTTTGCGTTCGTCAATGTAGCAAGGGCACTTGTAGATTAGAGTTAGAGGAATAGTGGTTCTCATTTTCAGAGTTTAGACACAATGGTACATTCTGGGGCCAAACTGGGGGTATACCCCTTTCTTTCGTTAAAAAGTTCCAGCAAAATGTCCTCTATTTGAAACTATTAGAAAAATGCCCCGTTTTAAACTCGATTTTTAGAAAATCGAGTTTCAATGAAAAACTCAATTTTTGAAACTCGATTTTTAGAAAATCAAGTTATAAGCAATTAAACTTTAAAAAAAAAAAAAAAAAACTGCATGGAACTTGAGTTTCATGCAGGTTTTTTCAAGCAACTCGATTTTCTAAAAATCGAGTTTCAAAACAATGGCATATCTTTAAATAGTTTCAAACATATGACATTTTACTAGAAAGTTTTAGCGAAAGGAGTATATCTCCATTTTGGCCTACATTCTGAGCATTTTAGTCTTCTTCATTTATTAAAGGGTTACACATAAAAAAAGATTTAGCACTATTATTTTTTAAAAAATAAATAAAAAGAAACGTGGTATCAATCATTATCAAACACTCCATAAATTATAAAATTGACCTTTTAAATTCATTAATGCCAATTTACCTCAACAAAAAAAAATCATGTACCAATTAAAATTACACGATGGACCCATTTGTTACAATTTGTTCACTTTTATTAAATGAAAAATGATCACTAGCTTGAGCATCATGTCAACCAAAGTAAGTGCACACAATAACTGAATCATGCCTAACATATATTTCCATGTGGTCATTTTCTATCCAGTAAAAGAAGTGGAAGTCTAATATAATGGTTAATTGCATTATTTTATATACCACAAGGATTTCAAAAGTAAATTTTATAGCACAGGAGGTGTACAATTGACTTTAGCCAAAAAATTAAGTGCGGTTGATGATGATCCATATCAATTAATAGGATTTATTTTGCACTTAAATCATTATGAAATTAGTCTAAATGAAACAATTAATATTTTATACACCCATTTTTTGGAGCCATCTTCTCATAACGTGTGTTGGTCCTACACTTACATGTGTGAGATGTAGAGATCTTATAAGATTATGTGATATTTAGTGTAATAAGAATATATAACATCTATCTCACACGAGAATATGCTTCACAATTGTGAAGTCCATTGTTATATATACTTGCTACGCAATATAAAAATACATACGCAAATGGAGGGAAGGGGTGTAGGAACCTACCTTGTAATAGACCTGTTGCACCATTTCATCATATGATCCATTGAATGGAACAAAAGTATAAGGCAATTCATAAGGGAGACGCTTCACAGTTGCTTCGAACACATCAATTGAAAACCCAGAGACAAATGTTCTATTCAATTCCTGGTCATAACTCACTCTCACAAACTGCTTAAAGGCGCACTTGGCAGGAACACCTATTTGCAATGGTTTATCCTCATCATTGCTAGCCCATCCCTTTGGAACTGTTAGTGATCCACCTGGCCAAAACATTGGGCCCAAAATTCCACTAGAATTAACAATTTTTACTTCCATGCTATCACGTTCGACGAAGTTCTCTGAGAAACCCAATTTTGGTGACCAAAATCCTATCTCTCTGTAGCTTTTGCCAACCACATTTATGATCCGAAATATTGGTAATTGTGACAATGTACCATTCTTGAAACTTATCTTCCCACTTAGACCCTCAAAATTACTTTCTAGTAATTTTTCTGAAGTAACACTTCCTAATTTGTTAATGGTACGAGCAATAGCCCAAGTTGCATCATAGGCTCTAAGTGCAAAAATACTTGGGTTAGCATTCTCTTCTTCAGGGTACTCTGATCCATACTTATTTCGAAATTTGGTTTTAAACTGTTTGAAAGCTTCAGTGGAAGACACAAAATTGGTTTTAAAACCAAGTACACCTTGCATGTTATAGTTGATAGAAGAATCAAGGGAATCGAGAAGGCTCGCAATCTCATCAGTTACAATCCAAACGTAACCTTTCTTCATCATACTCATTTGGTTTGCCTTCTGAAAAAGCAAAATAGCTAGCTCTAAAGAAGATTGTACAACTATGAAGACCCTGTTGTTTTTGCTCCTTAGCTTCTTGAGCTCTTCCTCGATAGTTGCTTTCGGGTCTGACATAGAAGATAAAGAAGGTATAGTTGAGTGGTGTTCGATTCTTGAGCCAACAGCTTGAAGTGAATCGAAAAGGAGAGTCAATGTTGCTGATTCAGAGGAAACCCCATTGTTGTTTTCATAAATAGTTGTTACCTTTTGCCACTTAAAGTGACCTACAATGGCCGCAATACACTGCATGTGGAGGGTGACATCGTAAGCCATTTGAAGGAAAAATGGTGGTTGAAATGGTACTAATGGTGGTACTATTGCTGGTGAAGTTAAGGATATGATAGGGATATTCATAGTGGTTTTGCTCATGTCAGAGGTTAGAGCAGCTTCTTGAATTGTCAGTGCTCCGATGATGGCTTGCACTCGTTTTTTGCCAATGAGATGATCAGTTGCTGCAATGAAAATGGTAAAACTTTCACTGCGTATAGTCCTGTTGTGGTGGAACAGTATAGATGGATGTGTGGCTTAGCTAGAGTTCAAAATGTTACTGCTTACCAATTATTATATCTCATAACTCATTAGCAACAGTAATGAGCTCATCAAGAAATTTTTTTATTCTTATTTTTGCTGAATACGTCAAGAAACATGAATTCGTGAACATACTTTTTAGGGTATGATATATATTATGGTCTCTTTAAGTTTGGATGCTTGGTCAAATTGGTCTCTCAAGTTTTAATTTGATCAATTTAGTGCATACAATTTCTATATGTTGTCAATATAATCCTTTTATATCTAAGTCCCTTAACCTCCCTTTGGTTTAATTTCTCAACACATGCAGTAGGAATGTATGGATGGAGTTAAGGGTGGCAATTTATGTTCGCATGTCGAGTTCGTGTCATGTCAACTAATGAATATTCGACTATATGAGTCAACCCTAACCTGATACGTTTATTGAACGGTTCAAGATTCCTCAATCCTAGCACAATCTATTATTAGACAAGTCAGTCATGTCGACCCATTTATCAGTTTTATCAAAGCGAAAAAGAAAATACAAATTTTAGTATTAACCAAATTTATCTAAATTATGAAAAACCAAAAAAATAAATTTTTTTAATATAAAAGTCAGAACTTACGAGTAATTGCATCACAAATGATTATTTAAAATTAAAACATATCCCAATATTACAAATAATCAATCACAATATATTAAAGAAAATAAACCACAACAACTAATAAGTTTATATACCTAGGTTTGAAAGTTATATTGGTAAAATGTTATATAATTAAACAAGTCAGACGGGTCCTATAGATTGCACACTAACTTGACCCGTTTATTAAACGAGTCAGTCATGTCAACCCGAATAAGACACAAACTCGTTAAACCTCAATCCATAACCTACTAATTTTAGGTCATGTCATATCATGTTCGCGGGTTGTGTCAAATTTTGCCACCCTTAGATGGCTTTAGGGAGGAATACACTCCATATTTAGAGTTCTCGGTGAATTTTTGATTTACAACAGTTGTAATGTTTTGATTTAATAATGAAACTGCCATTTTCCTCAAATAAATAATTAAATAAACCCTTCGGTTGAATACCACACAAAATTCAAAACAATGAAATTTTAGTATAATACTCTTTGAGGAAAACAAATCTGGAAACAAATAATTATTTGGTACAAATAAATCCAAATTGGCAACCCCAAAAATAATTAGTTTTAGGTTGATTTATTAGGGGAAAAAAACAATATAGAATGAATGATTAAAAATTTATTCTCTTACTCAATCCTTTTTTTTTTTTTCCTGTGAAAAGGTTTTACACTAAAATGATGTGGTTTTGAACTTATGTTCCATTTAACTAATGTGTTAACAAAATTAAACAAAATGGTTATATTAGAGATAGGTAGATAATGGGGGAGATGAGATTCAAACCACAAACTTGGAGTACCACAAATAATGCTATTTCTATTAAGATACTACTTGAACCCCACAAAATGGTTAAATTGGCAACAAATCCAAATTTAGAGTGACCACAATTTAATCTATTTTACTCTTTATAAGTTAATACACATATATGATATGGATAATTGAATTACCCATTACATTAATATGTTGTTGAGACTTGAGATAAATGGGATTATGGCTTATTTTAGGTTTTGTCCTAAAAGCAAAAGAATTTTTTATGGCGAGATGGAGACACAGTGGATTTAGAGAATAACTTTATGCTGAGTTCTTAAAATTTTATCCATTTATTTTTTAAAAGGTAGATTAAATTTTACCACATCATCATAACTTATACACAATATTTGTTGTACGTCGACCAAAACTATATATAATTCATACTCTATCAATTCCTATATTTTTGTTAACGGGGGAAAATCATATGTTATGTGAACTTTGAAGTAGTGAAGGTACTTTGTGCATTGCTAGTTTGGATCTCTCCTACCATTATTGTTACTATATATTGAATTATACTAAACAAAAGAAAAAAGTTTACATATTGTGTACAACAGATCTACAGATGGACTAGTAATGGAGAGGTATGCATAAAACATTAGAGCACCCGTAGCAGGTGTGCTAAATGTGCCAAATGCCAAATATTTGGCACATTTAGCACACCAAACACAAAAAATAATGATTTAGTAGATGTTGCAAATTCTAAAATTTATGCAACATGCTACAGTACCGTCACAAATATGTGACGGTACTGTAGCATGTTGCATAATTTTTTTATTGCTTTTATATTCTCTTTTCTCTCTCCTCTCTCCTCATTTTTTTTATTGTTGATGATGATGATGATGGTAGAGAAATTTAATATATTATTTTAATGTGTAGTAAATATTATTTTAATGTATAGAATTGAATTATAGAACATCTGATAAATGAGACATTGTAAAATGATGTGGTAAAATAATAAAGTAGGGTTTTGATGTGACAAAATGACATTTTTTTTATAACAGCTGCTACGGATGCTCTTAAAACTTCAACCACTTGTGCATTATCATAGATATATTATACATGTCCTAGCTTTATGTACCATCTGAGAAGATAGAGAGTTTACCAGCAGAAGTTGCTCGAGCTGAATATCCATGGGAATCTTTGACTTGCAAAACCAGCTTCGTGGAACAAATCAGGCTATGCAAATCTTGGATGGCAATATCCATGGCTACTTTTTGTTCCTTGCTTAAACGAGAATTATAATAAAAAACTGCACCTATACTTGCAAATGTTTGCCTCCTTGGACAGTTGTTGTCCCCTCCTTCTTCACGGGCCGTAATAGCTTTTGATTCAAACGTAAATAGCAACACCATGAAAAAAGAGAGAGCACGAGACATTTTGCTTTCTATGAACTTTCTTTTTTTCCAATTATGAAGACGCGAGAGTGAATGACTTTGAGGAAAAGAGGAGACTCAAAACTTGTACAAATTAAGGAGCACAACTTGTAGTCGTCGATTAATTAACGTGTTTTTGTTAGCTGATTACGTAAACGATTCTTTCCACGAGGGATCCTGGAACCTCAAGCAAAATTTTTATTTCGAATTCTTCTATCTGTATATTTATTTATATCCCTTTTATTTTCTTTGCGATTGCTACGTAACTTCCCAAAGTCAACTTGTTGACAAACAACTACTAATTAACAAACGAGCAAGGATTTTGGACCAAGAAAAGTAAGAGACAAGAAGTCTAACATGCAATCAAGACAGAGTGTTCAAGATCCCACAATTTGCGATTCTCAAAAAAAAAAAAAAAAAAAAGATCCCACAATTTCCTAGTTGTATTATTTAAAAGAGATTTTTGAAATTAAATTGATGACATGTTTAGCTTAATTTTTTAATGTATTGGCGGAAGAAACAAAAGTAGACGTTATATAGAGATCAATTTATTAGATAGCTGTTGGTATTTGGTATATTTACGTCTTGCTCTCATTGTGAAATTAGCTTTGTAAAAAAAAATTCGATCGGGACATGTTATTTTGTTTGGCTCAAGTAAGAATTCTAATCTCTCTCTCTCTCTCTCTCTCTCTCTCTCTCTCTCTCTATATATATATATATATATATAAAACCGAAGCCTTTATTTAAAAAAAAAACTAATTCTATTTTAAAACACGCAAAAAAAAAAATTTTTAAATATCCTACTAATTGTTTAGCACCAACCTACAAAGTTCAATTTAATTATCTATATATATATATTAAAAACCGAAGCCTCTGAAACTCCCACTATTTTCCACATCATCATTTTAATTTATAATTTTTTTTTAATTTTTAAAACTAAATAGTGAAAGAGTTCTATCAAGAGTCTCTCTCCCTCTTTTTTCCTAATCATTTTAATTTATAAAAAAATTTAATTTGTTAAACTAAATAGTGAGAGAATCCTAATATGAGTCTCTCTCTTTTTTCCTTAATTCTAATAGGAGTCTTTTTTTTTTCACGTGAGTCTTTTTTTTTTTTAATCTAAAGTGAGCCCTTAAAAAAAAAAAAACTAACGTGAGGTCTAATTTAAAAAAAAAATTATTTTTTAATCCTAATTCTAATGTAAGTATTTCAAAAAGTTAAAATTTTCAGTTTTATATTATATATAGATAATAACAATAATGTGACAAGCTCTAAGAATACGAGAATGCAATTTGTAGATTTACTATCAAGATAACATAGATTAGATTGGTAGTAGATAGTAGATATAATTACAGTTGAATATTATGTAAAGTTATCACCATAGAATAGCCCAAGTCGAAATATGTTATGTGAAACTAATGATATGAAAGAAAAAGAATTTTTCTAAATCATTATATTGAAGAAATTAGTTATTTTCATTCATTTTCAAATTATACATTTTTAAAATTTAAGTCATATACCTTTAAGTAAAATAAGTATTTTTAATTTTTATTTTACTATCCCATGCATTGCATATGGGTTAGCGACTAGTTATTTTATATTTCATAGTCCTAATTTTATTAGAATTATGTTCAATGTAATTTTTATTTCTTGGTTCTATTTCTATTAGACTTCAACTCTGATAGGATACCTACTAATTGTTTAGCACCGACCTACAAAGTTCAATTTAATTATTATTTTATATTTCATAGTCCCATTTCTTTTAGACTTAAGTTCAATTTAATTGTTATTTCATGGTCCTATTTATATTAGACTTCAACTCTGATAAGATAATTTACTTTCAACTAGAACTCTAATAATTGTTCAGCACCAACCTACACACTCCTATAAATAAGCACCCAACCCTACTCTTTGTTGACATTGTTGTTGGTGTCATCTTTTTATCCCGTTGGTGGCTTCATTTCCTTTGTCTTTGGTAAAAAAATTCAATATTTTAATTTGTTGGTTTTCAAACTCTAATAATTGTTCAACACCGACCTACGTCACTCCTATAAATAAGCACCCAACCCTACTCTTTGTTGACATTGTTGTTGGTGTCATCTTTTTATCCCGTTGGTGGCTTCATCTCCTTTGTCTTTGGTAAACGAATTCAATTTTTTAATTTGTTGATTTTCAAAAAGTTAGTTTTTGTAGCACAATTTTGTACCTTTATAATCTAAACACAAAGAATATGTTTCATAAAGTTCAGAAAAATCTCATCAACATTAGTAGTTGACAAGCCCCTTCATTATTTTTATCTCTCTTATATTTATTTGTAGTGTAGTCTTATATATTTTGTTTTGCTTCAATAATTTTTAGGCTCTAAATTTTTTGATTTGCTAATTTTTATGGCATTTTGAAAGTTTTAATTACTAAATTATTGGGTTTATTTTTGCAATATCTTAAACTAATACCTTATCTCTTATATTTCTTTTGTAGGAGCATTGGGCCTAAGAATTCATTATCCATATACATGTTAGGTCTAAAGCCCAAGCCGAGGACTAAAAATTGTCCGAAGATGGATAAACTCTATCAAGAGAGTCTGTGTTACTACAAAGAAGTTAGTTTTGGGTATAATGACCTAGGAGGTAGTGTCGAGGATGAATGTCACCTCGAATAACCAAAGCCGAGGTCTGTTTTGATGGTCTATCATTCAGGAGAACACCCCAGAGAGTTCTGCTGAAATTGATAAGTATTGCAGAAATGTATAGCACGAGGGGGTCCTAAAATATCAAAGGAGAAAACTGCTATCACCGCATTAAGTGCTCTGCAGTTAACCCTCTGGCTGGCCGCATTAATGTGGATGTGATACTTGAACAGTGGTTTTCAGCCTTACAACTATTATGTAAAGACTTCTGAAAAATGCTGATGGGACAAGCATCAGCACCAACCATCAAGCCTGTACATGGAGGGCTAATAGCAGAGGAAAAGAGGGTATAAAATGGAGAAGATATCCAAAGAGAAGAGGATCGAAGATTAAAGAAAGAAACACTGTAACAATCAAGAACGGGCTCTGTAATTAAACTTGAAAGAAGTATATAAGACTTAATCTTCTCAAACTGTGCCGAGGACGATTTTCTCTGGTCAGATCATTTTATTATCTTCCTCATGTCACCTAAATCTATTATTCTTATTGCTCAACTTGTTAGAGCCCAATTTTCCAACTCATTCTCTACAAATTCATTGTTTTGGGTTTTTTACGCCTAAGTCTATCCATCTTGTGGGTAAGGAACCCAAACAGCGCCCTTACATCTTTGTTTTATAGTCATTTATATTTTTTTTTTTCAATAATTTCTTGGCTCTAAATCATCTTTTTCTTTTTTTATGTTTTTGGACTTTTGAGGTAACATGTATTTCAATATATTTCTCTGTAGAGTTGCCACAGTCATATAATTTTTGTTTTGTTTCAATAATTTTTAAGCTTTGTATTTTCAATTTCTTTAATATTTTTTGTTTTTTGGAAATTTTATCATTTGAATTTTTGGGTTCATTTTTTGCAATAACTGAACCTGTCAACTATATATAGCCATGGATTAGCCTTCTAAGAGCAACTCCATCTTTTTCTTATATATTTTTTCTTGTGTAGTCATATATTTTTCATTTTGTTTTAATAATTTTAGCTCTGAATCTTATACATAATACATTATACATTTATGTAAAATTTTCTCATACAATGTATGGGATTAAGAAATATGAATTAAACTTAGTCTAACCTAATAGATTTTACTTTTCCTCATGTCATGTTGAGCCGAATTTGAATTGATCCTATGGGCCAAATCATAGTCCCTTATTTATTTAACTTATTAATTAATATATCATTTGTTTTATAATACATTATACATTTATGTAAAGTGTTCTCGTGCTTTGCACGGGTTAGCGACTAATATATATATATATATATATATATATATATTGGTTAAAAATTTGTTGGATTCAAGTCAAAGACATAATTCTAATTAAAAACCTAATTTAAACCTACATATCTATATAACATCTAATACGTGTGATTCGTTCAATAAAATAGGATTCATATAAAACGCTCTATGTACTGTATGATTTATGGGCATGATCATAATACTTCTTTTCATCTGATTCGATATGTATCATACCATAAGTATTACATATAATTTGATTACTAACATCTATATGTGCCACATTCAAATTCCAATGACCCATTGACACTTTTCAAAAACACATTGGTATGTACAATGAATCTCTTACCACCCAGATTCTTTTCCACCTCACAATGAAGCTTCTCCGGTAATTTAAAAATTATCAATTTGGTATGTGTCTTCTGTTTTAAAGAGCAATTAATTGAGGGGTGTTTGGTACATGCACTTAAAAATATGTATTTTGTTATTTGAAAACATATATAAAAATACGTGTAGGTGAAAAAGTTCATAAAAATATTTGTAATATTATCTAAAAACTGAAAACATATGTTTAAATTGCCATGCCAAAAACTGAGTCACATTTGTAGCACACCTGTGTACTTTAGTTGATACTTGATACCAACGAAAAAGTTAGCAGTTTCATTTTACTTTAAAATAAAAATGTAATTACACTAGAAAATAGAAAGGTTAACACTGAACAAGACAAAGTAATAATACAAAAATTTATAATAAAAAAAAAAAAAGAGTAATGAATAATTAACATCTACTATCAAAAGTATACGTTGTAATATTTGGAGTTTAAATTTTTCTCCAACTATTTATTTATGAAAAAGTCATTAGATGGATTTCTCTTTATATTATAGCAAAAAATAACATCCCACTTGGATCTATTTTTTAATCTAACTTGTAGCTCGCCTAATTACAATTTAAGCTGGTAACAAATAGTTTTCTCAAAGAAAAAAAAAGACTGGTAACATAAAATTATAAGAAAAAAAAAATAACAAAAAACAAATAACAAAAGGCCTCGATGAGAGAGCTGATTTGAATATGGATGGGTTTACAAAACAGGATCTTTTGGGCCATTCTATTTAAGGCTTCAAGCCCAGTAATACATGACCCACAATCACAAACAGAGCAAGGTCCGAGATCCGTTTTCCTTTTCCCTCTTTCTCTCAAATCTCAATATGTGACCAAAAACCGTAAATCTGTTTCAACGAGGTCCATAGCCAAAGCAAACTTCAAAGCTCAAACACCTTCACTTTCAAAATGCAAAACGCAAAGTACTAATAATATCAGCTGAGCAAAGCAAAGCAAAGCAACAAGGCTCTGGCCATGGCTTTAATATCTAAAATACCGCCACGTGTCCACTTCCGCACAAACCCTATCCCTCTCCACTTCTCACCCGTGGCGGTGATCCTATCATTCGCTCCTCCCTCCCCATTCCCAACGACGCCGCTTCGTCTTCTTCACCGCACTCGCCTCTGCGTCTGTGCTCTCAAAACCGGTCCCGACGGATACGGCTCCGATTTGCTTAGGAAACCTGTTATCTCTCCGGACACGGACACGGAAACGGACACGGACTTGGACACGGTTGGGGTTTCGGAAAAAGACGAGGACAGTGAGGGAACGACAGAGTACGAGGAAAGTGACGACGACGACGACGAGGAGAAATTTGTTGATTGGGAGGACCGGATTTTGGAGGACACGGTTCCTCTCGTTGGGTTCGTTAGAATGATTCTTCATTCTGGAAAGTAAGCCTATTTTCAGAAATTGAATGATTTCATTTTTGTGTTTTAAACATTTTTATTTATTAGTGGGACAAGTCAGTCGTACAACTTTTATCATATGATGTGCACTACTATGGTTACATTTGATCAATGAAACATATGGTTGAATTTAAATTGTGACAATGTTTGTGGTCTGTCAGTCAATACAATCGTGTGTGTTTGAATTCAATTGTTACGGAAAATGCCACTATTATAAAACTATGGAAGTTTAGCTGGGTCGTGAATACAATTTCTTAAATTGTGGACAATGTGTTAACCGAGCGGAAAGAATTGGTTGGAAGTTGGAACGCTTAATTTTAGTTGAGTTAATTGGATTTTTTGAATAGAGGAGTAGTTGATTGATTGAATTTAGGAAAAAAATTAGTTGTATATCATGATAGTAGGGTGTGTTAACACGGATACTTGTTGGATGGCCTTTAGGCTTGCTTGCAATCAATGCAGTGTTTGTGACCGCTAAATATTGAACTTGGTTGTACCAATTTATCAATGAACTACGAGAAAGTTTCTTATGTAAAATTATTGTGTTTTACATATTTATAAATTTTGATCAGTCAGTTTGGTATATGACATTTGCTTCATGCGATTTTTTATTTTTTCACATTTGTTTCTTCTTACATCTTTGTGTGTGGGCTCCTTTTGAATTTACCATGTACTTTTTCTTGCTTTACCAAAGAGAGAGAGAGAGTTAGAGAATAAATAAATAAAAGAAATCAGTTTCAGTTCTATAACGGGCATGTGTGGTTCAGACTTCAGAGAGAATCTGAAAAGCTGTTAGTTTTACCTCAAATCTCAAAATGCTGCTCAGGTTCTAATATTACGTAGTCTTGATCCTCTTGGTATGCATTTGAGATCAATATTTAGGCAGTGAACTGGTTTCTCTTACCATGGAAGTTATTTGGGTGCAAGGCACTGGATGGCTGCATATTGTCCCTCCTGTTGTGGTTCATGTTTCATGTCATGTTTAATTTTGATGTCATTCCCATTGCGAACAGAATTTGCGTGGTCCAATTGGAATTAGCGTTGAAGTCATTTTTATCACCAGTCATAATCCTTATTATGAGAACACTAAATGTAATTTAACTATAATTGAGTTAGAGTCCATTTATGTAGCTAATTTCATTACGTGCAAATGGGAAATCTTGATGCAGTTATCAAAGTGGAGATAGATTGATTCCAGAGCATGAGAAAACCATTATTGAGAGATTGCTTCCATTTCATCCTGAGTTTGAAAAGAAGATTGGATGCGGCATTGATTATATCACAGTATAACTCTCTCTCTCTCTCTCTTTCTCTCTCTCTCTCACACGCACACACAAAGAATGGTTTAATGTGAAAAGGATATCCACCATTCTCAGTGATACACTTTGTATAATGCGTACCAAAATGATGCTTTCTGATTTATCTGATGAAAACTTTAAGTTAGTATTGATAGTTATACAATCTATATATGCAATTTGTTGCTTGATGGATGATCTATCTTAGCTTGACTATGTGCTTTATACCTAACAAACATATGGATCTGGTTTTACATTGACCCATGACTCACATATCAGTAGGTATGGATGTTGACCCCACTAGTATCATTAGTTTGATTGATGTGATCTGTACTTCTACTTCCTTTTTTTGACTTTTGTTTGTTTTATGTACTATGAGTACCTGTATGGGCTTGGATTGTATGATGTGTAGGCATGTGGTGTTCTAATGGTATCGGACTTCATGTGCAGTAGTCACTTTTATTTGAGGATAGCTCATTCATTACTTTCCGGTGTTTAGAGACATGAAAATTTGAATTTAATTGGCCAAAGAACGTCCAAAAGTACAGTTTCAAAAATCCAGAAAATTCCAAACAATTCATGTTGTTTTTCCTTAAAACCCATGGTGATTTCTCTTCTTGATCAAGCCAAAACCGCACATGCTCCCAGACCTTGCTGCCAAGATGATGGCACTTGACCTTCAGGTGCAAATAACAAGATTAGTAGCTCTCAAGGGCAGTGTCCTTTTTCTTTTAAGGTCTGAGGCTAGATCTCAGAGGCACTGTCATGCTTGTATCAAAACCTTTAAGGCTAAAAATAGTTTGAAATCTAAGGAACTTGGATGATTATAATGTTTATTTTGCTGTTGATCTGGAAATGATGCACATATCTTTTTTTGGATTGACAGATTGGTTATCATCCTGAGTTTGAAAGGTCACGTTGTTTGTTCATAGTTCGAAAGGATGGACAGTTGGTTGACTTCTCATATTGGAAGTGCATAAAGGGCCTGATCAGGAAGAACTATCCTTTATATGCAGACAGTTTCATCCTCAGACATTTCCGAAAACAAAGGCGTAGTTTGTGAAGGTAGCATTCTCAATTTGTCTGCCACCTGTATCATCGTATTGAAAGAATTTTCCTTTTTCTTTTTTATTTTATTTTTTCTTATTTATAACATGTTAAGTAGCAGCTTAGAAATTAGGAGGTATTTAATTTTCTTGACTTCTTTAAGTTTGGGGCAATTGATGGAAAAAGATGGGACTGAATGCTGTATGTGATTGACTGAATTATGTATAAGTGTCCACTCCAGTAAGTCATATTGTCAAATATTTATGTATATTATCTTAGTAAAAAATATTTTATGTATTATCAATTGCAAATGATCGTGTTTCCAGCACAACACCTTTTCTGGATTAAGAAGTAATGAGAGTAAACTATTATATCAGTTTTTTATGTGGAGAGACAGAGAATACTTTCTTTCTTTCTCTAATTGTTTCATATTGGTCTGCATGATGTTATTGGTTTGAGAAGGTATTAGTTGCAAACATGGAGTCCATCTTGCAGAGTGCAGACTATCTTTAAAGAGAGAACCGCATTTATTCTAGGACTTATTTCTCCATTAATTAGCCTTCAAATTTATTTTATGTTCTTGTTTGGCACAACTCATAAGAAGAGTTCTCATGAATTTGTTGAACTTGAAGTACAAACATTTTGAAATTCAATATTGTGATTTGGGGCTGGGCTAGTGGAAGCGCATTCACACAAATAAGAAAAACAAATCCACGCAAGGCAACACTATTTAACATGATTGGGCCAACTCTAAACTTACGGTCGTGGGTGACACCAACCAAAATCATTACCTTATGAATTACAACTACTCTCAAACAAATCTCACAAACCAATCTCAAACTCTCACAAACACAAGCTAACTTACAAATCTTACACGCACAAACTCAAAATTTCAAAACCTCATTACATCACTCACTCGCTCACGCAATAGACAAACTCAATTTCAAAACCTCATTACTCCAAAATCCATTACCTTATGGATTGCAACTACTCTCAACCAAACTATTTGTAACAATGACCATTTATAAAGACTCCAATTGTATTCTTTGATGGACAGAAAATATCAAAACCTACAATCAAAATGTTTAAGGTACAAATATGACAAGGCGCACACATTCACATGTACTTCAAACTTGTCATCTTATCAAAGTATTTTGCGTTTCTAATAATTTTTTTTCCCCCTTTTTGGTCAACATCAATTTTCACGTCCTAAACATTTTTTTAATCGAATCTATCCAGTTCAAATTTGTAAAAACATTGAGTAAAGTTCAATAATTGACACCATTTTTTCTTTTTTCTTTTTCGTGAAACTAAAGAATAATTGTTTCAAGTGATGACGATGTTGTTCTGGGCAGGAACTAGAGTCGTTGAAAACATAATTATAATTTATGCTGTCCACCAATCAGGGAGAAAAGGTGTTATTGATATAAAATTGAAGATGATCCTGAGAGCATCCACGTACACCTGCACTTTTCCCTTTTAGAACTCATAATAAACAAACAAAAAGACCAGCAAAGCTTAAAGTTGCACATGGACTACAGGTTAGCTTTTGCACATGGACAAAGATTAAATAAGTGTCACACTCTTCTTGGTCCCTGAAACCTATGGATTAAATAAAAAACGTACAGAAATAGGGAAGAGATACTAGGATAATGAGACACAGTCTAGAGAAGAGAAGGAAACAAAACACTGATATTTACAACTGATCAGAGAAGAACAAGTCTATTAAGTCTTGTCCACGTGTGTGGACAAAGTCTGAAATGTGTGTGAAAATAACTGGATGGGAGGTTACTTTTCTAACCCATTTTAAAGGAAAAAGCAATACTGGGAAGTGGAAACCAGTTCAATAAAAAAGGCTGTGTGTGGTAAAAAGAGATAAAGTTTCAAGTATTCGAACATAGCATAAATATGGTAAATTGAGGACTTTCCAGAGGCTGCCCATGCTTTTTACTTGGAAAATGGGGCTTTGTGGGCTGAGAGACACACAAAGTGACAACTTTTTGTGTCTCTGTCCTCTTGAGAGACACCAAAATCTGTACCACCGGCCTAGAATCTTTTTTGACAAACACCGGCCTAGAATCTAGATCCGTAGTTCTTGGATTTTTTTTTTTTTTTTTTAAGGTCAAAATGTAAAAATACCTCTTAAGATTTGGTCAGTTTCAGTTGCAAAAACACCTTTTTAGGGTTTTTTGATTCTTTTTTAACAAACGTCGAAATCTTTTGTTTGAAAAGCCAGGTAGTCAATCACATCTATATACTCCATCCTGGGTTTTCTATGTTTTAATATAATTCAGCAAAAATATTAGTGTTGATGTTCATTATTGTGCTTCTTTACTACTAGACCTCCTAAATTTTCAATGAGATAAGCGAAATTAGATTTCTTGTAATATTAAATTACAAAGTAGTCAAAAAAAAATTTTAAAAATTTTTAGTTTTTTTTTTTTTTTGGGCTAAATTAAGCTTCAAACTTTATTGTTCCATTGTTTGGGCCCAAATTTTTTTTTAAAGAAATGGTTTCCACGTGTTAAATGTTCTTTAGACATAGAAAATGAGTGCACAAGCACAACTTGTCCACTTGCTATATTTGACATTATAGATAAATCTTTGAAAAACAAGAAAATTTTCCTATTTTGGATTCACACTTGCATGGAAAATCATGCACATTATGAACCCCACTTATGGACAATTTTACTCCTATTTAACATAAGGTTTTTAGTGCTTTTTTTTCATGCGGGGAAAGCAATTTGTTTATCTATTGCGAAAATGACCTTAGCTCACAAGCAAAAGCTGCAAATCCCCACCCTCATCATCACTAGGAAGAAAAATAATCCACTAAAGAAGATAAAGATTTGCGACTAGGAGGAAGAATAATCCACTAAAGAAGATAAAGATTTGCAACTCTTTTGTTACGTCCTATTTTTGGGCTTAGGTGAAAATGACTTTGCCCCAAAATTAGAGTTTTCATTGGATTTGATGTGGCTTATCTAGTTTATTTGATAAAGTTGGAAATCAACCTATTATCTTTGACATTGCACATGAAGTGAAACAAGCAACCAAAAAAACGAAAAACTAGTCGCACAATTTTTTGACCTCTTTTAATTATTGATTGTAACATATTTTTTGCTAACCTATTGATTGTAACATATTATTTAGGGGTGTCGTAAGCTTCTAATGGACTTATTAATTTACAACCACACTTTTTTTTTTTTTTTCATTTTCTGTTTTTGGGGATTTTGTACTAGGAACAAAATATGTGTGGATAGAATCATTTTAAAAGGGGGGTCGTTTTATTATCTATATGATAACTAAAAACATTAGTCTATTAAGTGGTAGAAAAAAAAAATCAAAAAAATTTTTTTTTTAAAGTACCCAAAAAGTATGTTGCTCCTTGTCTTTTGTTTGGAAAATTCTAAAATTTAGTCCAAGTTCGACTAGCAATATTGCTAAACAGAAAAAGGCTCCCTTCATATAATTAATTATACTTAATCATTAATTCCAAGAGTATAGTGATTTCTAAACCTGATGTGATCTTTGATTTTCTAGATTCAAGTCTCTTAATCAATTTTTGTGGTTGCTAAATTCCTCCTTATAATTATCCATTATGTATACAAAGAATGATTAAACACATATGGGGATTAATTGGCTGCTCCATGAATCCTAAACATCCATGTTAACCAAAAAATAATAATCATATATTAAGCTATTCACAGATTGTCATATCATATGCTCAAAAATACTACTTTTGTCTCATTCTAAGGGAGTGAAGCTTGAGATGGGAATCTCCTAAAACTCCGCTTAAAACAAAACATATTTATTTAAGTACATAAACGATTGAATAATTAAGCATGATTCTATAAGATCACACACGAAAAAAGAGGGCGTATAGAACCATGCAGCCAACCAACACATGCTTATTATGAAAAAGAGAGTATTTTTTTTTTTTTTTTGCTTAATGTAATCGATTGTGTTCAAATTAAGAGATTGTCTTAAACCTGCTGATCATGTCGTATAGGATTGGATTTTCAAGAGAATTGTGGCCTCATGTTCATTTTCTCTGAATCGTAAGTAATACAATCCAGCAGGGAAAAATGCCAAAATTTGTAGCCCTTTGACTTAGAAAATTTGGGTATCCCATCCTCTTCACACGTAGGAAATTAGGATTTGGGATTTTTTTTTTTTTTTTAAAGAGAATTTCGTGGTTTGAATATGATATACTGATCGTTTTTTTTTTTTAAACACAACACATTGAAAACAACTTAAAAACGGAAAATAATCCTTTGACTTATAAAAGTCGGGTATACCTCATCCCTATCAGCTCCCCCTTTTCACCGCTACTTAGTCAAAATGACAGACACAGCTTGTGTTGAAATTTCAAAGGGCTTTTCTATTTTTTTTTTTTTTTTTCAAAAGAAAATCCAATGCAATCGAGCTACTTTTTATGGCAATCGAGTCACTTCCGATCAAAACGTTATATTTTAATTAACTATTACTCTTAATTTAAGAGTACCTGATAACAAATGTTTTAACATTTTGAAATATGTTAATGGGTGCCATTGTTCGAAAGAATGAAACGAGTCTCACTTGCATAGGAAAGCATCAAAAATTTATTTAAAAAATGAAAAAATTTAGTTACAAAATTTGTTGTAGTCTTAAGTTACAACCTTATTCAATAAAATAAATATTACTACATATTTTAAAAATCTAACCATTGAGTTACATGTTTTTTACATTTTTAATACATATGTCAAATTTTGTATCAATCGGATATTATTTTATGCATAATTTTAAATTACAAAAATTTGCAATTTAAACAATTTATTGATGACACAGCTATTGATCTTTAATTTTCTAAAAATTTTGCAAGTATGAAGGATATAAAAAGAAGATATAATCCAATGGTGGATTTATCAAAATTCACCTCCAATAAAAAGATATTGAAAATTCTATTTTAACCATTGCTCTTGCCCAGAGTTGCCCTTGTACATTCCATAACAAGAGCTCAAAAACCCACACTCCTTATATTAAATCATCATGATCTAATAAATCATATTTGCCAACTCTATTCATAAATAAATAAATAAAAACATGTTCCCCAATTCTAAGACTATCTTTAAGGTAAAAATGTTAGAACCACAAAAATTTATACAATTCTATCATTTAGATTCATATGAGTTTATATTTTTATTACTCACAATTCTCCCAGGTGGCAAGTTGCGACAAAAATTATGTAAATCATTGTTATCCTCGCCTTTTCCTCTTCTTTAAGATGGTAGGTAGCAGAAGCCCATTTCCACGCCTCTTCATTGGGGGCAACAGACTAATTTGTCTGTATGTATATATAGTTTATTGCATTACTCAATTTACAATATTAAGGCATCTTATTAGAAGGAAAAACGAGTATATTTATATTTATATAATAGTAGATCCGTCTAGATTCTATATTTCTATTTTTAGTAATGCCTGTTTATTTAACACTCCCAAGGGTCAAGGACTCGATGCCCCACTTATTAAATTAAAATTCCCCAACTATTAAATAGAAGTGGATCAGGATAACTATGACATCGTACTAATAATATTAAGTTGAAATTATCAAATTATGACAAAGGCAGCGGCGTTCCATTTTAGTTTTGGTTTGGTGTGTCTTGATTAAATTTTTCTACTTAATTTGTGGTGTTCAACCGCCTCCTCCCCAAAACTTTACTCAATCTTTTGGATAATAATAAAGTAAATGAGTGTATTGTATACCATCCTCTTTGTTTATAGTTATTCATTGTCATTTATGGAAGTCGTAATTCGTGGACCAATGATGCAAGTTCAACCATCTTAATTAATCTCTATTCTTTTCAACTTTTTTATTATTTAATGCTCCATACCATTTTTTTTATCATGCACGCCTTCACCTTATTATTATTATTATTATTATTTAATACATTAATAGTTGCTATGGACTGATTTGAATCATTGATATTATCATTAAAATTCATGAAATATAAGTTGAATTACAACGATTTGACTCCTTCATCTTATTCTTATCCCAAAATTTTTTTAGCTAAAAAAATAACACAGTTATTTTCTCGGGGCTCAAAGAAGCAAATAAAGAAAAATTTTAAGAGCGAAATTGGGAGCTTTCAAGTTTCAACTAATCAATCAAGGAAAACAAAGTGGCTAAGAGAAATAACATGGTTTTTAGTTTTTAACTTTTATGTTAGCTTTTCAAAATCTCATTTTATCGAAGTATATATTAGCACATTTTAACTAAAAAAATTTCAACAAAAAGATAAATAAATTACTTCCAAATGGACATATTAGAAATTAAAATTACACAAACAAGCGTACAGCATTGCCCACTTTTTTCCCCTTTAGTTATGACACCACAATTATTAATAATTACTCCTTTATAATAATATACGACTTTTTGCTCAATAACTAATATATTGTAATAAATTAGATATTTAAGGGTGTCTTTAATGATATTTATTTTAAGAAATGATATATCCACAATATTTTCATAATAGTTTTATAACAAATTATAAGTAGTCGATTGTTACTGATTATTATTAGTAGAAAAAAAAAGTAATTTCAATGGTAGATTTTAATTAGAACTAATAATAACTTACTTCATATTCTTCTCAAAAAAAAAAAAACAAACAAACAAACAAACAAACAAATAAACAAACTTACTACATATAATTTGATATGAAAATATTGTAGAGGTAGCGCTTTTCATTTATTTTTGCTTTTATTATTTAATGCTTCCCATATTATTCGCTTCAAGGACTATTAAGTGCCTGTTTGTTAGCACGTTTCCAGCCCATAAAAGCCCGTTTTGAAAAAGTTGAATTAAATTTAAGCCCGTTTGGTGAATTTAAGAAAGTAACTTTTTGTTAAAAGTTGCGTTTTGGGTTTGTGAAGAAAACGTGAATTGGCAAAAGCTTAGCATCAGTCCATTTAGCTAAAAAGTTGTTGCGCGTTATTACTATTCGTTGGGCTGTACGGAGGAATTACCAAATTAACCTCATTCTCAGAGTCTCAATTCCTCAGTTCACACGCCCAGACCTTAGAACTCTCATCTCATCTCTCTGCCCTTTTGCCAAGCTCACTCTCAAAATCTCCATACACACAACAATCAAACATTTCACAACACTCAAACCAAAGCATCACAAAACATCTGAACAATTAATTATAATTTTGATTTAAATGATCAATTAATCAAAAATAGATGCAAAAAATCTCACCAGTAAACAAAGCAAATTGAGACCCATATGCAAACACTCACACCCAAATGCAAAATCAACAGATCGGTGAAGGATGATGGATGAATGGAGCTGGGCTTCGAAGATGAGTGAGGAAGATGATGAATCGAGTTCGCGATGGTGCATGGGTCGGCGATGGTGCGTAAGCTTCAGTGCGATGATGTGTGAGCTTCGGCGATGGTGCGTGAGCATCGGTGGCAGCGGTGAGAACAATGATGAATCGGTGAGGATGATGGATGAATCGGTGAGAGTTTGAGAAGGATGAGAGTTTGATGATGAATCGGAGGAGAGTCTGAGAGCTTTTTTTTTTTTTTTTTTTTTTTTGAGAAATCTGAGAGCTTATTTGAGAAAGAGAGAATGAGCGTGAATGAGCTTATTTGATGATGCCCAAACATTATTAATAATACCAATAATATATTATTATTATTATTATTATTATTATTATTATTATTATTATTATTTTAGTAAGTGTATGAAGTAGTTAATTTAAGTATAAAATAAACTCCCTTATATATGCATTGTCCTTTTTGGTAATTTACCCTTCAAACTGACGCTTTTATAAGTGCTAGCCAAACACTCAATTTTTTCAAAAAGCACTTTTTAATAGTTTTTATCAAACACTCAGCTTTTTAAAAAAGCACTTTTTCATACTGCACTTTTTGAAAAAGCCCAACTTTAAAAAGCTGAAACAAACTCACTCTAAGTGTTAATTGAACTTTATCTTTATATAAAAGAAAAATCGCTGAGGCATGTTTGGCAATGGCACAGAAATATTTGAAAACTTTCGGCTTTTATTTAGTCACCTGAAAAATGAGTTGTTCTTGTTTGTTCCTTCTCATTAGAATCACAGAATGTTGAACTATTTCACTTTATCAAAAGTCTTGGACCCAAAACAAAAAAAAAAAAGTTCTCTAATTGCAAGGAACATTAAAATCTTTTTTGTCAAACCAGCCGTACCAAACAGATCACTGTCATTTCAACAAAATTGTAAGACAAATGTAGGGGCATTTATGTCCAAATAGAACCCACTTCTCATGTGGGGTCTCGTGGACCTTACGGTAATAGGCGAAACTAGCCTTTGAGCATGTTCAGAAACTCTTCTATTTTTTTTTTAAAAAAAATTAATAATTTGTATCAATTATAATTTAGAATTATTATATTTTTTAATCACAAAAATACTTGAGATGTAATGAGTATTATGCGTTTGCAGATAAAATAATTTTTCATCACACTTCTAAGTTTTTTTATATTGAAAAATCTAGTAATCCCAATTTATAATAGATGCAAATTATTAACTTTTTCTCAAAAAAAAACAAAAGAGCCTCTCACGTGCAAGGCTAGTATATAATTTTTATTTTGAGAATTTAATTTATAAGTAGATAAAGTAATTTGAAAATCAAAAAGAGAGTGGTCTTATTTTTTAAGCAATGTT
The DNA here is from genome assembly GCA_033629205.1 of Lithocarpus polystachyus. Lineage (NCBI taxonomy): Eukaryota > Viridiplantae > Streptophyta > Magnoliopsida > Fagales > Fagaceae > Lithocarpus > Lithocarpus polystachyus. Next base: position 4,965,990 of record CM066163.1, on the reverse strand, counting down.
TTAGTAGGAATTAGAGTTGTATTTTTATCGAATTGTCATTTAGTTTTGACTCTATTTAAACATAAGGGTGTAAGGGTATTTTTGAACCAAAAAAATAAAGATCCTAAATAGGAGAAACATCTTAAATAGTAGTATAGAAGATCTGGATGTTTGTTCTGTCGGCCCTTTGTTTTCACGTACACTAAACACGAGCGCCATCATTTGTTTGGACAAAAATGCCCGTCAGCCTCGTCATCTTTGTTACAATGTCTCTCTCTCTCTCTCTCTCTCTCTCTCCTATTCTTTTTTAAGAACAAGGACTTAATATTGCGAATATCCAATTTATTTAATGAAAAAAAAAAAAAAAAAAAACCTCCTATTCTTTTTTAAGAACAAGGACTTAATATTGCGAATATCCAATTTATTTAATGAAAAAAAAAAACCTCCTTTAATGACAAAATTAAACAATACAATTAATTATAAACACAAGGAGAATATAGAAAAACCATGAAAATGTAAAAGATAACTTATTATATTAGTTGAACTTAATCATTTTACAAAGAATGACATATTTTTTAGGCCAAAATACAAAATCCACTCTTTAAGTTTTACCATGTTTCATTTCAATCCTCTAAGTTTCAAACTTCCTCAATTCAATCATCTGTTAACCTATTATCCAGATTTGCCATTAACGACATCATTTTGGAGATAATTTAAAATTTAATTTAATTTAATTATTTCCTTCTTAATTAAAAAAAAAAAGACCAAAAATTTATCAAAGTAAGCAATCTGAAAGATGGTGATTATTTTATTTATATACTAATCAATTTGAAATCAGCAACTATTGGAAATTTTTCATCCTTGATTGCGCAATAAACAAAAACAACAATAATAAATAAAACAAAATTTAAAAGAGGAAATAAGAAAGAAATTGAATGAGGAACATCCTTGATTGCACTATAAACAAAAACAACGATAATAATATTAAAAAATAGAAAAAAGAAAAATAGAAAGAGGAATTAAGAAAGAAAGTGAAGGTGCAAGAAAGATCAGATGGTGCATGTTATAGAAATCATCAAGTTGTAATATATATAGACTTGTATGGATAAACAGACAGAGAGGTTTCCAACGTTTCGGCTTCAAGGTTTCTCAGCAGTTTCGCTCCGCTCCAGAAGTTGTACTCGGCCGCTAGGGATTTCGTTGCTCCAAGAGCTAGGGATTTCGTGTTTCTTTAGAGTTCAAATGAGATGGGTGGGTTTATTTTGATTTCTGGTTTTTTTTTTTTAATTAAAAAGTAAATAATAAAATAAAAAATTAAACCAAAACAGTGTAGTTTTATAAGTTGCTGATAACAACTAACAGAACATTAATGGAAGACTGAATTGGAAATGAATGAAATTTAGAAGATTGAAATGACAAAACTCAAACTTAGAGGACTGAAATAAAAAATTGTGAAACTTAGAGGATGAGTTTTGCATTTTAACCTAATTTTTATTATTATTATTATGATTGATCCTATCAAGAAAATAATTAGTATAATTGAAGAATGACATCTCTATATACAGTTAAAGTGAGACGTGAGACTCCAAAAACTAAAAAAATCATGTATGAGAGTTCTCCCTATAGCTTAGATTGAGCATTTCTACAAAGAAGCTAATCACTGTTTTTATGCCGTTGTTAAACTTGGTTTAAGACTTTATGTACTTTTGTTTTATTTGATAATACCTGATCTATGGTGGAAAACTTGCTAGCCCTAGATTAGACAGCACATGTGTAACAAATTTTGTTCTACCTAATTTTTTTTTTTTTTTTTTGGGTTCAAGGGATAATATATTAAAAACTAAGAAGCCAAAATAGCTAGGTTCGAGGCTGTAAGCCTACATTAATTAGACCCAATTACATCATAGCAGATTAAAGCAGTAACAAAAGATGGGGGAACATCAAAGACACAGAAATCTACATCAAGATTACATCCATTTTTTGCAAGAGCATCAGCGCAATGATTAGCTTCCCGAAACACATGCTTTACTGTGGCATGAGGCAGCCTGTTTAGCAACCACCTGCAGTCCACCAACAGAGAAGAATAAGCTGCATTAGAGGATTTGCCGGAGTTAATCAAGTCAACAACAACTTTTGCATCTAGTTCTACCTAATTTGATAGGATCACTTTTCTACCAAAAAGAAAAGAAAAGAAAAAACTAAAGAAATCATGCATTAATTAAGTACACTTAATTAATGTTACATTGAACAATTCTTTTAAAATTTTAAATGTTTTTCCAATTACTAGTTAGGGCAGCACGTGCAAGGCACGTGCCGCTCCTTTATTTTAGTAAAAAAATTATATTTTTCATTAGATAAGACAAAACTACTAAAAAATGCATAGATAATACTAATTTCTTAATCTTAATAAATTTTATTAAATTTTTCTACATGATTAGAATAACTACATATAAGATACAGATTTATTTATATAATTAAGTTATCTTTTTAGAGCTATACAATGTAAATGTATATAACCAAATCATTAATCACTCCCCAAAAATTTCCAAAAGTTATAAAAGAAAAACTTCCCCAAGAGCTTTTTTAAGAGCTACAATGAATATCTCTTTTTCTATTGTTGCAGTAGCACCATAACAACAAAGCACTATAGTTCTCTCCAGGTTGTCCTTGCACGCTAAAGTTGATCCAATCTTTTCTTCTTAAAGGGATTAATTTTGAATTTTTGATCTTGAAATTCAACAGAAAACTTGTCACCCCCTAAAGTTGATCCAATCTTTTCTTCTTAAAGGGATTAATTTTGAATGTTTGATCTTTAAGTTCAGCAAAAAACTTATGACCAGCATAAATCTCTTATCCTACCAAGTGATATTGTCATGCCACCTGAAATGAACACAACAATCATAATCATAGTTGGTTTTATGATGGTATAACAAAAACTTAACCAACCAAAAGTCCAACATGAGGGAAATATCAAATAAAAAATAAGGTAAAAACCAATGATTTAAAACACTAAAACATGAACTCAATTAAAGGTTGTTCTTTTTACCCCTCTTAGTTAACAATTCCACCAAACTCTTTCTTAATGCATCCTAAAACTATTACAATCCACATATCAATAATCCACAACAAAACCTTTGGTCAAGAAAACAAAAAATAAACATTATATCTAGGACCCAAGTACAAAAACATAGCACTACGGCTAGTTTGGTTATTTAAATAGAATTTTTCATTTTTCAACAATCAAATCAACAAATTAAGCCACAACCCAACTCAAGTCAATAAAACCAACATCAAGCTACTTGGAACAGCTATATAGTTAACACTAACAGTACTATGTAATACTTCCAAAAGGCTATTTACAGGGCCTACACAAACAGCAGAAAATTATCACACACAAGTCACATATCAAACAATTTCCCTAGACAAGCAACAGACATTGCATGGACTACTCACTAACAACTCTCCAAAATCAATAATCTCTAAGAAAAATTTAGTAAAAAAATGATGACATGATTAGGTTAATTGACTTCTATAATGCTAGAAAACATGCATGTTTTTCTTATAGTTCTCACAAATGAGAAAGATTTTTAAATTCAACAGGCTAAACTCCCATTAGATTGAGGTCCTTTAGCTGGCTGTCATACCAAAGAAAAGAATGAAAGCAGTACAAAAATTTAAGGAGGGTATGAAAGAAGAATGCAATCACTAATCTACAAGTATCGGTACATACAAGAACTACCAATTTCATTAACATTTCAAACTCTGTTTTAAATTGTTCAAGGTGTAGTCTAAAAATTCCCCATGCAAATAAGCTTTAGCCATCCAATTGTATGATAGTGTTTTAGGGGTAAAATGAATAAAATTGATCAGGATAAGGGAATTATAGATTTAGGTAACTAATCTAATATGTTCCCATCACTTAATATGATCCATATTATATATAAAAAAATAATTTATTCACACATCCAATGTTAGAGCACAAATGACAGCATCCTTTAAAATTAAAATAAATAAAAATGTAGGTGATTAGTTTTTGATAAATCAGTAAATTTTCACTGAACAAAACAAAGCTATATACAAATTAACAGCCCTACGAGACAGAAGAACCAAACATATCACAGATCACAAGCTAAAAGTACAAGAGAAGACACTAAGGCAACTGTAAAATAGCGAAATCAGCCAAAAAAAAAAGTATAAAGCACAATGTAGATCCTGAAACAATTAGAGGCTTTCTAGTTAAAAAGACAAAATACAAAGTATTTGTTTCATGTAAAAGACTCACCAGTGATTTGTGAAATGAATAAACCAAAGAAAAATTTAGAGAGATATAAAATACTCATAAATTTGTTAAATATTAATTAAAACTTTTTTTTTAAATTAATGTATCGTAAGATTTAGTTAATGGAACTAAAGGAGAAAGAATAAAGTGTAAGTACCCATCTCAATCCGTCTGCATCCACGAATGTTCTTCTAACTGCATTCAAAGTTCCAAATACCATTAGAATTCAACTTAGGCCTCAAAAACAAAGAAAAAAACCAAGAACTGTTCAGAGCTTGGCACTTGAGTATGTTATACACATCAAGAATTAAAGTTTCTACAAATCCATTAAGAAAAAAGAAAAGAAAAGAAAAAACGAATCATACAAAGATCAAGAATGAACCAAGAAGTGATACAAAGCATAAAAATTGATCACTTGGCAATATTGTATTTCTAAAAAAAAAGATCTTGAAAATCCAAATTAGAATTGAACAATTTATTCATAACCTCTGAAAACTCCTAGAAATCCACAATAACAATAGAAAAAAAACAAAACAAAACAAAACAAAACAAAACCAGAAACAAAAACATTTATGGGTCTCATCATTTGCAGTCAAATCTTCCTATGTTGATACAATACTCTTTCTATATATATACAACCATAGGGAGAGAGACCTTTATTCAGAAATCATGCCCCCAATACAATACACCAAAAAAAAAAAAAACAATAGAAAAATGAATACTCATGGCAGTCTCAATTTTCAATCAATCTTGTATTCCCAAAATAAGGCTACATTGAACAGAGTGACAATCTAACAAAGAGGCAAATAAAAAGATGGAAAAAAAAAAAAAAAAAAAGACATCACAACAAAGAGAGATGTAAGTAACAATCTACCTAAAAAACCCTATCTCTATAACTAAAATTTAGCAACCAACATTAGGAAAGAACATAGCTGGATTCAAAATTGGAATCACATATATTATAGCACTTGCAATTCATGTTGATATAAGAGTCTTAGGATGCTCAAACTATCTTATGACAGAAATTAGAATTGAATGAAAGAGATGGCATAAAGAAACTGAAACAAATCCTCCAACAATGACAAAACCAAAATCTAAATAATTTGCTTTATACAAATGAAAATCCGAAATGAACATAAATCAAGTATTCCACTGCAATGAACATCATTAACTTCTTCAACAAATTTTAACACCTTTAAAACAAAAGCTACCAAATTTTTAACGGTCATCAACTTTAAATTAAAAGAAACAAAATTTTTAACAATTATCAAGGACAAAACATATGTATAACCAAAAGAAACAAAGCAAAAATCATTAAAAAAAAAAAAAAAAAAAAAACACGTACATAGACCTACCAGTGCACTCAACCCAAATTTGCTTTATCTACACAAAATCCTCCACTCTAAGAACGCTCGCTTGCAAAAAGCCCCAGACATTTGATGGAGGCCAACATTGAAAAAACCCTTTCCATTATTTCTCCACTTTTTCCGCTTCTTCTCTAAGTGGGTTTGTAGATGTCTTCGATCGTGCCCTACTTTTCCTCACCATTCAACCTTAATCAAAACCAATAACCCAAATACCTAAATAAACACAATCAACCCAAAAAAAAAAACCTAAATCATATGTAAAACCAATTTTCGTTGTTTAAAATACCTGTATTGGTAGTGGTTCTGACGGTATATGACAATGGTAGAAGGCTGGGCTGAAGGTAGATGATGGTTTGACATGGTTGCGATTTGAGGCGTTGAGCTCCATTTTTTTTTTTTTTTTTCTGGCTCTTCTCTCATGTAGATCGGTTGCAAAACTTCTTGGGTTTCAAATTTTTTTGTTAATCTGGATTAATAGAGAGAGATCGTGGAACTCTCCGTTTCTTCCAAAGGAAATTTTGAAGAAACAAAGAAAAATAAATAAAAAAGAGATACAGAGAGTTCTAGAGAGAGAGAGAGAGAGAGAGAGAGAGAGAGAAGAGATACAGAGGGTTCTAGAGAGAAAAGAGAGAAAGAAGATATACGGACAACCAAACGCTTCGTTTAGCCCTTCACAAACGGACAAAAAAAGGACTCACGAAACCAAAATTGCACTGTAGATATACAGTGCAAAAACACTAAATGTATAGTAAAAATTACTATAGAGGCATTGCCTCTTTTTATATTGTTGATCTGGATTAATAGAGAGAGATCGTGGAACTCTCCGTTTCTTCAAAAGGAAATTTTGAAGAAACGGAGAAAAATAAATAAAAAAGAGATACAGAGAGTTCTAGAGAGAAAAGAGAGAGAGAGAGAGAAGAGATATAGAGGGTTCCAGAGAGAAAAGAGAAAAAGAAGATATACGGACAGCCAAACACTTCGTTTAGCCCTTCACAAACGGACAAAAAAAGGACTCATGAAACCAAAATTGCACTGTAGATATACAGTGCAAAAACACTAAATGTACAGTAAAAATTACTGTAGAGACATTGCCTCTTTTTATATAGTTAATAGAAATTGAGATAGAATTAAATAAGATAATATATATATATATATATATATATACACACACCAAATTATGGTTCCATCATATCATATCAATTTTTTTTTTTTTTTGGGAATATGGACTTTATGTAATAGGTTCACACATGATTTTGCCTTGGGCAAAACTTAGGTATAATACTTAATTGCTATTCCTTAAATTTCCTTTTTAAGATTCTACTATATAGATTTTTTCTCATAAGATGAAAGTGTATTTTTTAGCTAGGCGCCAGGTGACAAAGCCCTCTTGGCCAAACAAAAAGTTGAAACTAAGGTTTAATTGTTGTGGCTAATATTGCAGGTATATTTAATATGGTCACACATAGTAATAAAAGTTTCATATTTAGTAATAAAGCACTTCACAATTTCACATTAAACCGTGCTTCTTTTTTTGGATAAGATTAAACCGTGCTTCTTGTTTGGTACCACTCCGAAAATAAAACATTAAAGATATTGTTTATAATCTCAATCTAACAAACAAAGAATAATAATTCATTTAAATAAAATATTGATATCTTTATTTTTAAATTTTGTATATATAATTCATTTAAATAACCTCATATGATTGAAAGATCATTCTGCCATTTCAAACAAGGCAACAATTGCATTCACATCTATGATACAACCTTGTCCAAAAAAATGAAAAGAAAGATAAACAATATAAAAAATAAAAAAAAATGTGTGGTATCTATTATCTGAAAGTAAAAAAAAAAAGTTACTCCAATAAATAGGTACCAAAAAAAGGACAAATCACTTTTTTTCATTGTGCGTATTCCTCTCGTCGTTATCCAACACCACAATCCTCCAAAACCACATGATCCAACCGTTCGTTGCAGAAAAACGTGGGCGGCTAAGATCAGCCCCACATTGCTTAACCTCATTGACTAAATGTCAAATCAATGCTTCCTACCCTTTCATCACTTGTCCACGTGTCCAAATATAACTGGTCCACTTAAAATAATAATTAAAAATATAATATACATATATAGCATCTTTTTAAATCAAACCTCCCCCAGTGTCTTAAATATCAATCAAAAAAAAACATTAACACACAGAGTCACAGACACAGAGACACAAACCTCTCAAACAAAAAACGACACTTGGCGTTCACAACAAGCCTCTGTTTTTTTAAGCGAAGAACAAGGAAAAAGAAAGAAACACACGCAGCCAAAAGAAGCTACCAGAAACAGAAATAGCAACAACAAAAAAATATTTATAATATAAGGTAAATTATTTATTTTCCTTTTTTTGGAATTTTTTTTTCTTTCTGATTATTGGGAAAAAAAAAAAATAATTCGTACTGTTTGTAAAGGTTAATGTTTTTAAGTAGAGATATATGGTTTCTGGGTGTGTTTGAAATTTCATTGTCTGACTGTGTTTTTGGTTTCAGATTGTTGTTTTGTTTTGTTTTCAGACAAAAGAAAAAAAGAAAAAAATGGGGACCAATTTGAACTTCAAGAATAGCTTTATTATGGGGGAGTCAGAAGCTGACGGTAACGGTAACGGAAGGCCGCCGGGGAATTTTCCGTTAACGCGGCAATCGTCGGTGTATTCGTTGACGTTCGACGAGTTTCAGAACACTATTGGTGGGAGTTTAGGGAAGGATTTTGGGTCTATGAATATGGATGAGTTGCTTAAGAATATTTGGAGTGCTGAGGAGACTCAGACTACGGCTATGGCTAATACTAATACTAATACTAATAGTAGTAGTAATAATAGTAATAATAGTAGCTCAGTGATTACTGGGTTTGAAGGGTCAGGTCCGTCAAGTGGGTATTTGCAGAGACAAGGGTCACTGACTTTGCCGAGGACTTTGAGTCAGAAGACAGTGGATGAGGTTTGGAAAGATATATCGAAGGATGAGAGTGGAAATGGAGGTTCAAGTGTGCCACAGGCACAGAGGCAACAGACTTTAGGGGAAATAACTTTGGAGGAGTTTTTAGTGAGAGCTGGGGTTGTGAGAGAGGAAATTCAAGCTCAGACCCAGTTGGATTTGGTTAATGTTAAGCCTAATACTACTGCTGGGTACTTTGGAAATTCTGGTTTTGGATATGGGTTTCAGCAAACTGGTGGTGGGTATATGGAGAATCGGATTTCAGAGATTAGTAGTAATGGTAATGGTAATAGTAATGGTCAGTTTTCGATTCAGCCTTCGCAGAATTTGCCGTTGAATGTTAATGGGGTTAGATCGAATCAGACACAATTGTCAAGGCCACAACAGCAACAACAACAGCAACAGCAACAGCAGAATCTGCAGCCACAGATACTGCCTAAGCAGGTTCCTCCTGTGGCTTATGCAATGCCTCAATTGGGGGGTCCTGGAATGATGGTTCAAAGCGCAGCTGCGGTGTTGCAGGGTGGAGGAGGAGGGATGGGGATGGTTGGATTAGGAGGTGGTGGTGGTGGTGGAGTTACTGTAGCTGCAGGGTCGCCGGCGAATCAGCTTTCTTCGGATGGGATTGGGAAAAGTAATGGTGATATGTCATCTGTTTCACCAGTTCCTTATGTTTATAATGGGGGTTTAAGGGGGAGAAGGTGTAGTGGAGCTGTGGAGAAGGTCGTTGAGAGGAGGCAGAGGAGGATGATCAAGAATAGGGAGTCAGCTGCAAGGTCACGAGCTCGAAAACAGGTGAATTAATTTTTGTCTGATATATGTTCATTGAATACTGCTTGATTATGTATGTGGGCTCAGATTTAAGTAAATGTGTGCTGCTAGTTTGCTACTCTGGTTTGTCTTTGTAAATATGAATCTGCTAGTGGGACTTGGATAGTTCAAGGTAGATGTTTAATTTCTTGAATCTAAAATGAATGTGTGAAATTTCTAATGATGTACTCATATTAGTGTATCGTATTTCCGTTTAACTGTGGTGTGATCATGCTCTGGGCTGCTGTTGAGATCAGCTCTGGTATTGCTGTCATATCGTTTTGTACTGATTTGAACTCCAGGATAGTGGAGAAATGCTGATGGCAAACCTCTAGTAACTGATTATTTTTGTGGTAGTCCTGAAGAAAATGTAGTTCCACGAAACTTATTCTGAAGGAGATTAAAAAAAAAAAAAAAGAATGGTACCATTAATTCAAAGGAATATAATGAAATCTTTCATCTTCTTGTCACTTTATGAATTTTGCTAGACATTAACCTTCTGCTTTCATCATCTTTGGCTGTGCTCTTTCCCAAAACTTCATGAAAGATTATGCAGCAGAATGGTAATGTGATAGCGATCTGACATGACCAGAGATGAAAGGTTTTGAGAAGTTACGGTCATGAGCAGTTATAAGAAACAAGTTTAGTACAAGGTAATTAGAAATTTGCTGTAAGGAACATGATGTCAAATTAGGTTGTTTAGTCTCAAAAACAATAAAAGCATCAAATGAGTTCAATACCTGTGTCCTTAATGCTGTTAGAGTTATCTAATTGGGGGGGGATATGACTGTTGATGGTATTGTAACATTGTATCTTGATATGTGCTTGATATTTTTTTGGGCTTCTTCCAGGCTTATACTATGGAATTGGAAGCTGAAGTTGCAAAGTTAAAAGAGGAAAATGAAGAGTTGCGGAAAAAGCAGGTACTATTAGTTGTCGCAGACACAGTTGGATGAAAATTAACACACATGAATCTATTAGCTGCACTAAACTTACATTCCTGCGGTAAACCCTCATTTACTGTACTTTGGTTGCTGCAGGCCGAAATTATGGAAATGCAGAAGAATCAGGTAATTTGGATTTTCCTTTATTCCTCCCCACCCCCCCCACCCATGATTGTTGAGATATGAATCTACAATGGAGAATCTAACCAGGACAGAATCTTCCTAGGTTCATGACTAATGAAAGACAAAATCATCCCATTCTGTTTTTGCTCTTCCTCTCTCTGAAGCATGATTTATAGCATTGCTGATGGTAAATTGTTTGTTAGTCATGTATTGATTGGTCTGGTTGTGTTATTTTTCTGTTTGTGTATCATATCAACTTGTATGGCTTGTTTGGATGCTATAGTGTGTGTTTTGCTTAAGCTCTAAATTATCTAGATTCATGTTTGCCATCTTTAAATGAATTAGACTAATTGATTTGGGCACACATCTATAAATAACTGAAAATGGAGAATTGTACTAGGATTCGGAAAGTAAAAGATTGTATTCATTTAGGATACACAGAATCTAGAATAAACTATCTCACAATGTGCTCACTGATTTGTCTTATTTGTTGCCAACTCTCTCATATGATCTGATTAGCTTGTACAGTTGAGCATTTTTTAATGATGTAATCAATCATTATAAAGAAAATGCTTCAAGTTGGGTACTAAAATACTTTTTTCATTTGAAAACCATGGTTGGAATGAGAATTGCGTGATTCTTAAACATAAGTTTGTGGAAAAAACTAAATAAATAAAATTTGAGGAAGAAAGGATGAATTGTAAAGGCCTCCCCTGAGGTTTCTGAGACTACAGAGACCCCCTTTTGAGTTTAGTGCATTTTGATTGTCCTCCTCAGTATACATCATTTTTCTTCATGAAGTTTGAAGTGAAGCTTTGATAACTCAACTTACCCAGCAAGGCTTATTTGGGAGTCATTTTTGTGTGAATCTGATCTCTTTGGGGGCGTTTCTTTTTTTAGTCTTTTACTTTTAAATCACTATTTTTAAATTTTTTTTTTTAAAAAGGCTTCATAGATTTTCTTAATGCCTCTAGCCTTGTTCTTTTCGCCTTTGTCTTGTCTTTCTTCCAACTCCAACTGGTTTGCTATTCTGCAGTTGCTTGTATTTGTTGCTCATTACAAAACCATGTTAAACAAATATCTTATCATCTTGCACACAAGAGTTGCTGATGAAACACTAATTAGAAGGTCAACCCCTAAATCCTATTTTATTAAGATATTTTTAAATTATAAAGATGCTAGTTGTCCTACTGGGCCAAGGTTTTACTCCTTACTATACCATCCCTACTGATTCATGGAGAATTTTTTTTAAACCCTGGCATATGGAATATGCCCCTCCAATTCAAACTTGGAATAGCATAACAATTTTTCACATGCATCTCAAGATTTTTATTCTGTTACAATTGTCCTAATACAAGAATGGAATGGTGTACACTGGCCCAAAGTTTAAATTCTTTGTTGTCTTTAGTTGTCTTTTTATAGTTTTAATTTACACTCTGGAACACACTGACATGCACAGACACACCCTCTCTCTCTCTCTCTTTCTTACTGAAATAACTGCTTGTTGATTTTTTTTTTTTTTAATGACTAGGAAAAAAAAAAAAAAAAAAGTGAAGTCGAGTGAATCTTATAGAATTTGACATTTGGTGATGTCACAGGTCTTGGAGATCATGAATTCGCAACGAGGAGTTAAGAAACAATGCTTGAGAAGAACACAGACTGGTCCATGGTAAAGTGTGAGAATGGGATTGTTAATGTGGTTGAAAATTTTATTTATGTTAGGTGGCTGTACATAATTAAAGGCAAACGTGTGTCCTGTATATTGAGAAGAAGAGTTTTGGTGTGCTTGATAGACCTTCCCATATCTTCTTGGTTTGCATTTCTTCAAAACAAGGGTAGGTAGGGGAAGGATGGAGAAGCAGTATATAGTCTGTTACATACCATTTCGTATGTCTTAGAGCATGTCTAGTTTCCTACCATCACTTGTCCTACAAATTTTCTTGTGTTACCAGCCTTTGAAGGCAATGATGCCCTTGACTCTGTCAAATTTTATGTTTATTGTCCGTCATTTTCACATTGCATATGGATGTTTCAAGCAGTACAGATGTTGAATGATGAAACAGGTTCTCTCAGCTGGACAACATGCAAATTATGCAATACTGATTGGAAAAGGCTCCATAGTCTTCGGTCTTCATGGACCTGACATAATCTCGGCATGGAAGCATGTTTCGGAAAGCCAGACTATGAGACTAGCCTTTAGCTTTCCTCTTTCCCTGGCCGTCATCGCGGTTCCACATTGCAACATCTACCTTGTATGAAAGTTTCTCTTGTTTGTGATTTGATACTAACATGCATTTACATGACAGATGTGCCTACTGTTATGTGATTTTCTGCCTCTTTTTGTTATGGAAAAGAACTATAATGGGCTGCCCCTTCTATGGTTGGCTTTTTCTTGAGTTGTTACATTTAGGGCCAAGTTTTATTAGATATGTTAATCCTTTTCGTCAACGTAAAAAACTTTGAGCATATTTCATGGCATTTGAAGCTTAAAATATTGTAGGTAGTAGATTAGAGGAAAATGATCATATAGTCTATGTCATATTGAAGATTTAATTTTTCATGAATATAAAAGTTAATACAATGTCACGTCATTCAAATGAACTATCATTCATTTATCCCAAAAAAAAAAAATGAACTGTCTTTCATGATTTGATTTGATTTGATGAAAATTTAAATGACTTGGCATTGGCATGAAGTTCATCATTGGATTTAGGAAAATGAAGTTCTCATCATGAAATTGATCTTCTCCATTTCAAAACAAAAGGAGAGGATTCTAATCCCAGTCCCTGGACAAATATGTTTCTCAATTAACTGGGAATAATACATGGAATGGTGGGTGTGCATATAGACCTTTGGTGAGTTCATATTACATTAAGAACAAAGTTTAGTTACAAAATTTATTATAGCCTAATGTTACAATCTTACTCAATAAAATGAACATTATTATATATTTTAAAAATCTAATCATTGAATTATATATTTTTTATGCTCAAAATACACATAACACATATCAAACTTTGTCCTTATGTTAATGTCTTCTTATTAATTTTTTTTTTTTTAAACCACTCAATGATTTTCTCTTCAAAGATATATGGTTAGGTGAAGGGTATAAACTCACCAAAAATCATCTATTACTTTTATTATTAATATTTTATTGGCCATGTTGGATTCAAGTGTACTAATAGACACATTGTTTGAGTCAATAACATAGACCAAATTAACTCTTGTCAAAATGTAAAATTCAAATTAATTTTGACCCCAAAATTGTATTTTGGTGAAAAATATATGTTCTTGTAGGAATGGCATGTCTCTCTCCTAATAGGTGGTAGTATATGTAACTGCGATATTTACCTTTACGTGGGGTCATTGGTACACAAAAATTCCTGTCTCGTTGGCAAAGGGGGGGTTTTTTTTTTTTTGAGGGGGGATAGGATTGTAGTGCAAGGTTTGAACGCTAATAGTATGTACGGTGGGGTGGGGGTGGTTTAATTACGTGCCAACCATCAATTGTTTTCTTCTTTTATTTCTTTTAATTTTTTAACCTGAAAGGAAACCTTTTCATTTTTTTTTTGGGTCTAAATTACCATAGCTAAAATTAAGTCTCTTCCTAAAAAAATGAAAAGAAGTGTAGAAAAGAAAACAATGTTAAATGTGTGTGTGTGTGTGGAGAGATATTAGAAACAATTGAAATAATTAAATGGAACTTATAAATAAAGCAAATATAAAGCATAAATGTAAACTATACTATGGCAAAATATTATAATTGCAAGAAGAAAAAATAATGACATAAAGAATATAGAAAGAAACATTATCTATGGCAAAGCTTTATAATTGCAAGAAGACAGAATAAGGACAGAAAAAATATAAAAAGAAGAAAGATAGGGAAAAAAAATTTCTATAGCAAAGCTTAGAACAAAACAAAATGTCACTATTCATGAAAAGTTTAAACTATTAATTGAATTGTATCTTCCACTGATAAATTAATTGGGGTAAACTATTCATTGAATTTAAAATACTTACAAACAAACTTTGAGGTGCAAACTTGGAATTAATTAAATTTGAAGGCTATAAGGAGATGAGAGAGACAAAGAAAGAAGTAGAGTTCAAGAAGAAAGGCTACAGGGGATAGTTAGAGATATACGGTGGTGTATTGTTCTACAGTGAAGTTTAATTTATTTCTTTTAGATAACAGGATTTTGTTAGTCTCTTTTAGTCTCCACTGTCTTTGATTAACTTGTTGACTTCTTTGGTTTTAAATGTTATAATTTGATTTTTGATATACTTTTGATCTCCTGTGTCATTGTTGGCTTTTTGAATTACTTAAATATTTTTTGAGATGAATACACACTTTGGTTTGCACTAATTTTATTTACTTTTGTTCTCCCATGCCATTATTGTCCTTTTGGAACATTTTAAAATTTTTTGACAAAGAACACATATCTTGCTCTACATTTTGATTTTGCTCGATTCCTTTATTTTATTGCTTTGTATTGGAAAAGTGAAAATGGATTCACTTTGGATTTCTCACTACTCTGTTTCGCTTGCTTGCTTTTGTTAAAGGATTGGAGCATGAATTTCTAAAACAGTCATCCTCATTGTCTTATAAAAGATTTGTGGATGATTCTAAAGATCAGTTTCTCTTTGGGCTTCCTTTTCATCATCACTATCACATAATTTTGATAATAATTCCCGAATTTTTTTTCTTTTATTCTTTTTTTGGTCCTATTTTGGAAAAGATTTGCTTGTATTTATGTCTTTCAAGGAGGAATTTTGATTGTTATCTCCTCTTATTTTAGAAATCTTGAATTTTGTTGAAACCATGAAATATAGCTTTTTGGTCAAAGTTATCCGTTGTTACTTTTTCCCACCATTTGATGCAAAATTGTTCTACCAAAGGAGCCCGGATGTGGTGAAACACTGCGAGTAAAGTTTAATGTCAAACCCAATAGTAGTATATACCAAATTGGACCCGAAAAAAATTAATAATAATAATTTTGAGCATTTAAGATTTCTTGTTGATAAGATAAATATTAGGTTGCCACGAGGAAAAACAGGGGAGGGGGGGGGGGGGGGGGGGGCGTGACTCAATTGAATTTTTTTAAAAAAGACAGATTGCCACGAGGAGATACTTTGGAACAAAGACTACAATCCATGAGCATGGGCTGGACCAAACGTCCCCGTGATCAAAATAATCATACAGCGTGTTAGATGGTGAAAATGGGATGGCATCAGCAGGACAATTCAAGTTTTTTTTTCTATGAATAGAACGCCAAATAACTGGACCACACTCATTAAGAGCCTTCCGGCTCAACGATACCATCTCACCTAGTTTGAATCCTTAAAGTAGATAATAATTAAAATACCAAAAACAACAACACATTCAACTCGTTACTTTTAAGTCCACGAGGTTCTCAGATCTCCAAAATTCAGGACTAGACAATAAACTAAAAGATCTACATCTGGATGGCTAACCATATTGAGTCAGACATATAACACATCCCAGAATTTCTACCATTCTTCTTTGTAAGAACCAGAATTCCCACCAGGGTAACCCAAAGTTGACAAACGCAGAATATAACTTATGGCCAAGAAGAACCCCTCCAGACTTAAGACCTCCATGATTTTACAATTCATATCCGAAATGATGTGCTCTAAGCATCCTGTCAATTTTTTTTTTTTTTTTTTTGATAAGTAGCATCCTGTCAAATTATTTGTATCACATCAATGTTTACGCTTATAGTAGATCTACTATTAAAAAAAGCTACAAAACCTATCATTCATCCTTCCTATGATTTCTTTCCATCCCTGGCTTGCAGGCTGCTGCAGGGGATGCACTGGTTTCATCACCTTCAGATCCCAAATCAACACATTTAGTTAGGATAGCCAGAAGTGCATTCCATGTCCTTCCATGATATCATCTTCCTACGATCCCTTCCTCTAAATGATCTGGCAAGAAGCCTACCACTAACAGGCTTAGACAAACCAACATCAACCACAGATGTACTCTTTCTCTTTTCTGAGGATGGGGATGCCTCACCCATGAAATAGTCAAACAACATTGCAAGGCAACACACTTGATGAGATAAAATATGGTTTTCCTGATCCAGAGGTAGCATCTTTAATATGTGAAGATTGACCTACAAGATGCAAAAGCAAAAGATAAGTAATTATCAGAAATCTATTATTAAAGTAGGCAAGAACTTATGGGAATACACTCATTTAAACTGTGTTTATCCTGAGAAGATATCGGGAAGTCTGTACCAATCAACTTTTACGTTCTGTTTGTTTCGCTGGAAAACCTTCTGTAAAGATAGTTTTCCACATTTTCCAGTATTTGGTAGTACAAAAAAAACTGGTCAACGAAAAACTATTTTTAGTCAACGGAAAATCCTAATAAAAATAAGGCTTATTTTCTATAGATTGTTTTCCAAATATTTTTTTTGGAAAACAATCTCTCTCACAGCAAGCTCACTCACTTTTTCTCTCTTCACTTTACTCACATCTTCACTGTCATTAATTCTGGTCTCTCCTCTTTCATAGATCTCTCTCTCTCTCTCTCTCTCTTTTCCCCTTTATAACACAGTTCTCTGATTATATTTTTTTCCCCTCACTGATTTGTCAATAGCTCCGACTTGCAAGGGAGAACAGATTTGCAATGCTAATTATTTCATTCCTCTCTACCAATATCCCAATTCTTTGCTCTGAATTTCAAGCTTGATTTTCTTTTTTCTCTAAGAAATTTTCGGTTTGATGGATTCCAGGCAAAAGTTACTTCTTTTTCGCAGATAAAAGTGCAAAAGAAAAATAATAATAATAATAAAAAATATGAAGAAGAAAGTATGAATGAAGTAAAATATGAAAATTTTAAACATGGTTCCTATACGGCTCTAAATTGCTTTTACATAGGACACTCTTTATGGTAAATTAATAATATTTTATACAATGAATGATAATTGTTTAGGAAAATTGCATTTGTTGGCAGATACATTATGCAGATACTATGCAGTGGTGATATATTATGCAGATACATTATATAAATACATAATTTAGAGTAATATTGAAGACTTGTGGTTGACCATAGTAGACAATTAGTGTACCAGCAAAAAGAGTAGACAATTAAAAGTTATTATTATTTGTACTTATTGAAGATGTATTTCCCTATCAATTTTATATATCTATATATATATACGTATGTATGTATGTACGTATATACGTTATTGTCCATATATATGAGCAAGATGAGTGGTAGAGATCATGAAAATTTGACAACTAATTTTGATTGTATCTATTGTCAAAATTTTAGTATGAAAACCAAATTCATTCTTGGTTTTTTTTTTTTTTTTATATTGATTACATTAGTTGGTTTACATAATACACATGTTTTAAATTATACAATAAATATTAAAAAAAAAAATTGTATACCAAACACTAGAAAACATTCTCAAGCTCATTTTCAAGGTCATTACCAAACAACGGAAAATGAGATAGTTTTCTAAAAAATGCTCTTTGGAAAATGAACCATTTTTCAGAAAACGTTAATGCTGAAACAAACAGAGCGTTAGAATTTAGAGAGGTCAAAACAGCATTCCCATCATAAGCTACAGAATAGAAAATCTTCCCCAAAAAAAGTTAATCTAATACATGTCCTTGATACATGAGGACTGTGATCTATAATGCTTAGTGGAGAGTAGTAAATTTGCAATAAAGTTATAATAACTTCCAATATGTTTCCATGTTTTGAAGAATAGTCCAATAAGCTACAATATATTTATATAACTAGAAATAGCTATTCCCAAGATATCAATTGCTTACCTCAGCTTCAATTGCACGAAGTTCATTGTACCACTCAGAACCATCGCTCTCAGAATTATTTCCTCCAGAAGATATAGTGTAAAGACCCAATACAAAATGAGGAGGTCTAAGAGGATATTCCATGCTGATCTTAATCTGCCATAATAAAATTTGATGTCAGCTACCCAAAAAATAATGAATGAACAAAATTCAAGAGTAACAGAATTTTAGCTACCTTGGCTTCTAACTTCCAAATTCTCTTGTCAGCATCCATGTTCCTAGTTAAAACAAGACAAAACTCCCTGACCCCAAAATCCACCCATAACTTCTCTCCCATTTCATTATATTGAGCAGAAGCAGAATTTTCTCCCTCGACCTCAATATATGCAGGTCCATCCTGATCGCTATCAGTATCCAGCATCAGATCAGAATCCTCATCAAACTTCTTAAAACTTTGTGATTTTGCCTTAGTGAATGGAGGTATAAGGCTTTTTGTGATCAAAGTCAGCTGCCTTGAATGCTCAAGATTAGACCCTTTTGAGCGGTTAAGTTTAACATCACTCGTGACAGATGCAGAAGGAAGCAACAATGGAAGCTCCCCATCTTCTCTTGCACTCTCTAGCTCTTCCTTTGAAGTACCAGGTCTTCCAATCATGTCATCATCTATAGGTTCCTGAACTTGGTCCATATCAATAACAGGCAAAGATAAAGCCTGAATAGGTGGGGGCCCTACAGGTGACCAACCATGCAAATTGCACAAAGGATCATGCAAAGCCCACGGAACACTTTGACAAGTTAGAGCAGGCCATTTAAGCTTCGTAAGCAAATCAAGCTGTGCCCTGTAAGCCAATAAGAATTCCAAATTTTCAACATAAAGCACATCTTACGACGCTGACAAACAATTCAAAGAGCCCAAGAAAAAGAAGTTTCCTCTAATAAAAGGCAGTAAGCACACAAGTCACAGACATGCAGAACAGATTGAAATTCCTTAAAAACAACCATAATATAAGCCACTACATATTATAAAAGATGCCAAGAAGAGTCTCAACAAAGTGTGAGAAAACCATAGTTCTAAATTCGGATTGACCACATTGATCTCTCCCCTATTGATTTCTAGTTTGTCCTTGGGATCCAGGATTCCAAACATACAAAGCAATGACTCACACAAGAGCCAGCTGAGCCTTTTTCCGAGAGCGAATTCTTTGCACAACCGTCTGAACCCGGTTCTGCTGGCGATACAATGAAAGACCAGATATAACAGCATCACTTTTAGCTGTTTCACCATTTGGAGTTTCATGGAAAGCAAGCAAGGGTGACACGTCTGGCAAAAAATCAATTCCTGCCAAATGCTGGGCCCACTTATATGGGCGCGATGTTCTCTTTTCATCGAATGCAAGGGCATCACCAACAAAGAGCTTGGCTGACTGCATCATCCAGTCAATTATCATTACTATAATAATGGAAAATGGAAAGTGGGAAATGAGAGAAACAGGCAGAAAGTGTGAATCACCAACAAGACTGAAATGAACATTCATACCTGGTGAGGAAGCTCAACACCAGTGTCATCAGGGAATAAGTTGCATAAGATGTTAGTCTCAGGTCGGTCATGGGACCCTTCAATCCCAACACACACCACATTCAACTTTAACAAGTATTCAAACTTCAGAGTTATAAGTTTTGCAGACTTCGGATCAGAAACCTCTTCATCATAAATATGAAGAATAATTTTAAGTGGATGAACTTGATACACTCCCTCCTGGTCAAGGCTCTCCTTGCTTGGAACCCTCTTTGGCCGCTTTCTCCTCCTCTGGCCATCATCTTCCTCATCGGCTGCATCATCC
This sequence comes from Lithocarpus polystachyus, assembly GCA_033629205.1. Taxonomy (NCBI): domain Eukaryota; kingdom Viridiplantae; phylum Streptophyta; class Magnoliopsida; order Fagales; family Fagaceae; genus Lithocarpus; species Lithocarpus polystachyus. The sequence continues at coordinate 4,945,882 of CM066163.1, read as the reverse complement.
TCCAATCTGGAACTCTCTACATTGGTAGATATGCCTGAGCCATAAACCACGTCAGTATTCATTCTCCTTCTTTTTTTTTTCTTTTTTTTTGGGGGGTGGGGGGTGGGGGGAGGGGGGGTATCCAAACTTGAAACAGATGTCATCAGTGTGTGATGTTAGTTTCAAGCATTTCAGATTGAAACATTATCCCACAATTAAAAAGATCCATCTTAAAAATAACTGAATTATCTAACAATCAATCAACTTAATTTGTATCTATCACACCTGAGTCAAAGACTAGCAACTAAGCACAAGCATACATGGACTTACATTAATTTGAAAATTAAAAATTAAAAAGCTTCCAACCATGATATAGGTTGTCAAGACAGCACACTATTAATCACTATACATCAAGTAGTTACAGAGTATGAATAAACATAAATTACCAGTATCCTTATTTGCTTGCTGACGGGCAAAAGTTTGAGCATCCTTCACACTTCCTACTATCTCCAAATCGATATTTTCACCAAATGCTTCCTTTTGTGCTATGAACTGTGAGTATACCACGTAAAGAGGAGGTGGTAGCAACTCTGCCAAATGGTGCTGCTTTAATTTCTTTGTATGCTGAATCCCTAACTGGTTCTGTACTGGCAAAGATGCTTTCTTAAGAGACTTAAGGTGTGAAGGGAGACTTGTCAAGAATTTCTTTCGGTCTGCAATTATATCCAAAAGACCTTTCTTCTGTTGTTCCAATTTCCCGTGAAGTTTGCATAGCTCTTTACGCTGATAGAGATATGAATAAATCAGTAGCCCCAATACTTTACTCAACAAAAAAATAAAAGTGACAATAATAACCAAAAATAGCAAACGCCACAATGAATCCAAATTTAGTATGAATGTATGACAAACTTGACATATATGGGGGTGAAGGAAAACAAATTTTTAAATCAAGCATAATATTTTTGTTATGGATAAATCAAGCAGAAAAATACTTGACTAAATGACATGTACCAAACATCCATGAAAAAGGGATAATTCCTACACGTTTCCTATCATTTTTTTTTTTTTTTTTTTTACACTAAACCCACATCATACCCCCCACCCCTTTCTTATGGAGGGAGCAGATGCCATTTGAGCTAAAGCTCATTGCCCTTTACCACAGCCAATTATTTGTACAAATATGTGTTCACAGCCGTTATCTACTGGCTAATTGACCATACCCTCCAACCCCATTCTTAAAGAAGATTCCTACACATATCCTATCTACTAGATACTACCTATGTACCCTTGCCACAGCCATGTACAATATCAGATGTGAGTGCTCAAATCTGTTAGTATCCATGGGTATCTGTGTTGGTAAATAGAAAGCATATACACACATACTAGGAAATTTCATCAGTCTAGATGAAGAATTTCCATATTTCTTTGCTAAAGTCTTCAAACGCAAAGTCACACTGAATTCTTCCATCCTTATTCCCTTACTCAAAGCTTCTCCCACATCAAATGTTAAATTTGGAAAAGCTAAACAGAAACGTAAGCCATTTAGAAGAGGGAGAAAAAATTGCAAACACCGAACATCTTAAATTAACATGGAATTTTGAAAGAAAGGAAGTACGGAACAAAGACGAGTAAATGATTTGAAGCAAAAAAAAAAAAAAAAATTTAATGCATAGCACAGATTTTGTGACACCTCAAAAATCCCCTAACAATCATACAACAACAATAACCAACCCTTAGTCCAAAAACTTTGGAGTCAGCTATGAATCCTCAACAGGCTAATCAAGTTTCAAGTACAGACACACGTATTCTTTTTGGTCATTCTATCGTATCCAATCCAAGTCATACTATTCTTTTTCGTAACATTACATTAGGTTCTCCAATAAAATTCAAATAACATTGTTAGTGTTTTATTGGTCAATGCATCTAAAATCATAATTTTTGCCCAAAATGTTATGTTCTTCTAAAGCTCCAACTATTTCTCTCTTATTCTTAACAAAAAAATCATATGACATTGTGAAAATCTCTTACCAACATTGAACATGTACTAGTGAACAAAAATAACATATTCTTAACAACAACAACAACAACAACATATGTATGTATGGACTTATGAATGTATATAACAAGGCCAAAGTAGCATTGTAAAAACCTGGAAGAGCTCGAAATGGAGCCTCTTCATCATGAGATCATGGGCGGCGTCATTCGACAACTTCTTGGCTTTAATATCTTGAGGCGCATCACGAAAGAACTCTTCCTCGGCTACCAAGTCGATATCGGGATATTTCGACTTGAAATCCTTGCAAGCCTTAATGGCTTTCACGTAGTGACTCTTCTCGTACATCAAATTGTGAAGCTGAAGCGACGTGAAATCCACTGGCGCCTTTGCTCGCTCCGTCTCTGCCTTCACTCGATCCTCTTCTAGCAATATCGATCGGTTCGCCTATTTAAAAACCAAACCAAACCAAAAATTGAAAAAATTTAGCGATAATTGATTTGAAATTGTGATAAGAATTAACGGTTGTGAAACCCTAACCTGGCGCAGAGTGATGAAGTGGAGGAGCATTTGGGTGACGAGGTCTCGGAGAATAGGCTTAGGTTTGGAGTCTCTTTTGATGGAGAGCATTTTGGAAACGATTTCTTCAACCGAGGCTTTGCTCTCTTGAAGCAGTTCGTATGGCGACTTTGAATCTATCTTTCGCGACGGCGGAGGAGGCGGCGGCGCGTCTTCTTCTTCCACAACCATCACGCCTTCCTCGTCTATCTCTCCGTCTTCCATTTTTTTTTTTTCTTTTTTTTTTCTACTACGCTTACCGCTGCTCGCTGCTCACTTTCGAGTCTCAACTCACGACTGTGTTTTTGTGCTAATCGAGGGGGTGTTTGGTAAGAGCAACTGCATCAGGCTGTGTAAAAAATTTTGTCTATTTTACACCAAAAAAAAAATTATTTTTACTATTTTACATTATTACTTTTACAAAATACTCACGTCAATTTATCCATTTTATAATATATTTTAATAAAATATTCATTCTTCATCAATTTTTTATTATTTTCCCTAATAGTTATACATTCTTAATTTAAACTTCTATTTTAAGCAAACAACCAACATCGGTGGCTCGGCCAATGGAACCGCTTGTGGTGGAGATCCAATGGCCGAACCGCCGAAATAGTGGCTCCGATGAACGCCGCCGGATTGGTCTCACCGCCCACCGTACCGCCGAATAGTGACACACTGGTGGGTGGATTGTTAAAATAGTGGTTTCGACGAACGCTGCTGGTGCCCAAACTACCAAAATAGTGGCTTTAGTAACCGCCGGCAAATTGGTGTCTCCGACCATCGTACTGCCATCACCGGTGGGCCAATTGTTGTAATAGTGGCTCTGACGACCACCGCCGAATCGATGTCTCCGACCACCATACTACTAGAACCGATGACCATACCGTCGAAATAATGGCTCTGATGACCACCGTCTGACTGGTGTCAAGTAACCCAACGGTCATGTTTTTTTTAACCCAACAGTCATAATTTTTAAATTCATATCCACTGGTCATAATTGAGATATTCGAATCTAAAGGTCATATTTTTTTAACTTTAAACCCAATGGTAAATTCAAACCTAATAGTCAAATTTTTGAAATTTAAACCCATTGGTAAATTTAAACCTAAAGGTCATATTTTTTTAACTTTAAACCCAACAATAAATTCAAACCTAAATGTCATATTTTTTAACTTTAAACCCAATGGTAAATTTAAACCTAAAAGTCAAAATTTTGAAATTCAAACTCAAGTCACATTCTTGCTCTATAAATATGACCATTTTCTCTCTAATTTCCATCCACTTCTACAAAATTATCTCTTCCATTCGGTTTTTGTTCTCTCTTAATGGATTCCCATTATGACATTGATTTTATTTTTCCAAATGATGAGCCTCCATTTGACTCATCTTCTTCTGATGCTGAGTTGGAACTTGCTCTAACTATTGCCATAGAAGAATTAAACAATGAAGGAGCATCAACATCACGTCGTCGTTCTATTCAACCTCACAAGTTTATCTAGCGTAATCCTTTGCAAGCTCATGACAGACTTTTCCATGATTATTTTGCTGAAACAGCAGTGTATCCTCCTAATGTATTTCGAAGGAGGTTTCGAATGAGTCGTTCTCTTTTTCTACGTATTTATTCAAGAGTTGAAGCTACTGAACCATACTTTGTTCAAAAAAGAAATGCGGTTAACACACTTAGGTTGTCTTCCCTTCAGAAGATGACTGCCGCAATCAGAATGCTTGCTTATGGACTGTCGACTGATTTCATGGATGAATACTTGAGGATTGGAGTCAGCACTGCAATAAAAAGCTTAAAAAAATTTGTCAAAGCGGTAGTTTCAATCTTTTCTGAAGAGTACTTGAGGTCACCAAACGACAATGACATTGCAAGGTTGTTAGCAGTTGGCCAACACCGTGGATTTCCAGGAATGCTGGAAAGCATCGACTCCATGCATTGGAAATGGAAGAATTGTCCAAGTAAGTGGAAAGGTCAATATATTGGTCATACCCGTGATCCAACGATAATTTTAGAAATCATGGCATCATATGACCTTTGGATATGGCATGCATTTTTTGGGTTACCGGGGTCTCACAATGACATCAATGTCCTAGAGCGGTCTTCTGTATTTTCTGAGCTTGCTGAAGGGAGTGCTCCTCCTGTTAATTACTCGATAAATGGTAACGACTATTCGATGGGTACTATCTTGCAGATGGTATATATCCATTGTTGAGGGGAAAAAATTTCGATATTCCCAAGTAGGATATGGGGTAGCCAAGCTGAAACTCGACAATGGGCCTTGAAATAAAACCCAAAGGCTTTCAGTGTTGTGGAAGTCCACCCAACTAAGAGATAGAGGCTGCAAGACAACAACAAAGCACAATAAACACATCACTATTGTTAGTTTGTTATATTTTTAGTCCTTTTTACAGTGTCATAGTTCAAATCAGTCCTCCAGCAGTAGTGGTGAAATTATACTTAGAGTCCAACAGTCCATAATTAAATAAATTTAGGGAAGTGTTCACTCTTGGGGGGTCCTTGTATGTCTTGATTAAGAGAATTTATAGCACTTTCAGCCATCATTACATCAATATGAGGGAAAAATTCAATTGTTACAAATATATTATATTCTTCATCATAATAATAATAAACAAAGATTAAGGGCTCCCTAGTAACAAATAAAAGAGGAAAAATAGGATGGAATGAAGGGAGAGAAAGATCCCCAGCTCAGTGCAGCAAGTATTAAGCTAAGGTTTTGATGAGTGTATGATCATAAGGCATGAATGAGGTGAATGTGGGCTATTCTAAGTGAGTGAGATCAGATTAATGCTGAGATTGAAGTTTTTTATGAGTAATGGGTTATTTGTGGCTAGTTGGAGAGACATTGAGTTGTGTTTGTGTGAAAAAAGAAAAAAGAACATCTAAGATTAGATGAATGTGGGCTAGGGATGATGAGTGAGATGGGATTAACACCAAATTTAAGGCTTTTTGTGAGTGATGGGCTGTGATTGTGTGAAGGCGTGAGAGGAACGTCTGGGATTAGATGAGAGTGGGTTAAGGATGATGAGTGGTGAGCTTGAGGAAGGCTAAAACACCAGAAAAATGGAAAACGAACCCATGGTTTCAGAGGGAGGTGGCTGGCTCCCTTTGTGGTTGTTTGCTTGTCTATTTATAATGGAGCTATAGGGGGCATTGATTGACAAGAATCCAAAAAAGATGACGTCTCAGGGATGACGAAATCAAGATCAAGTTTCTGAGATTTTTGGTCAGAATTGGGGGATTTGCTTTTGGGGCTGCCTTGCTTCTTTAGGAAATGATGGATTTTTTCATTAATTAATAAGATTTCTGGGGCTGAGGTGAATCAATGTGATTATGGCGTGTATCAAGAACGAATCCTAATGGAGCAGCTGAGATTTGGTCCCCCAAAAAGCAAGATTCAACACCCCAAGCCAGGTGTTAAGTTCTAGTCTACTTCAGGGGGTTCCGCTGGAGATCTCTTTATGCCCTCAAAACCACATGTTCCCAAATTTTCCCCTTTAGGAATCATGGGCTTGGTACATGAATCATGTCTTGAACGTTTTTTACATTTATAACATCAATTTGTTGAAGTTTGAATAATTTGGCATCAGCACCTCTTCCGCTGGAGGTACAAATTTGAGGAAGATGATGGAGTTTGATCACCCTCTAGATTTCAGCTGATATGACAGCTCTTTGGGTATTGATGGGACATTCCTGGGTCCATTCTCAAAGGCTTGGTTCCCTTGTATAAGTCTTTAGTTGCTCTTTTTGGTTAGGGGTGAACAAGGGCTGTTTGCCTACTCTTAATTTTTTGCCTCTTGCTGGTGTTTATTGCTTGAGCTTGCTCACATGGGCTGGTTCCCTTGGGCTGGGTTATGCGCACATGTTGCCATGGATTTTTATTAGTAAATATTTTTTGGGTTTTAAATAAATACGGTAACAACCACTATAATTGAATAATGTGATGTTTCTCATGAGTTTCTCCATAGATAATCATAATGGATATGTAGGATGTATAATTACCATGAGTTTTGGTAATAAATATTATGAATGTTGTGATGTAAGATAGATAGTGAACATGAATTTATAATATAAATAAATGTTATGGGTCTAATAATCATGACTTTTCATGGGCTTTTATAGGATGATTGCCATAGGTTTTGAGAATAAATAATTCATAAATTCTATGAGCTTGTAATAGTAACAGTTTTAAGAATCTAAAGTATTGTTTATTGGACTTTTAAGTGAAATAACTATGATATAGTATTTTGCCAAGTATTGATAACCTTGGGCTTTTTTGATAAAATAACACCAAGTAATTAGCTTGGGCTTTTAATAGTGCCAATGAAAATTGGGCTTTTGATATTGCCAATGAGAATTGGGCTTTGATATTGCCAATGAAAATTGGGCTTTGATGTTGCCAATGAGAATTGGGCTTTAAATATTGCTAGTGAGAACTGGGCTTTGATGTTGCCAATGAGATTTGGAATTTAAATATTGCCAGCGAGAACTGGGCTTTGAATAAATAAATTGCCATGGGTTTAAATCATGGGCTTTGATTTATGGATTTGAATTCCATTGATAAAATTGTTTTGCCATGGACTTGAATCATGGACTTTTCAAATATTACCAAGCATAAGTATTCTTGGGTTTTAAATAAAATGGTATGTATAAATAAAATTAAGTGTAATAAAAAAAAGTACCCTAACATTTAGCCCCCCGAGTCACGTGTGATCAAATTAATAGTAATACTATATTTTTTGAAAGAAAAATATTAGGATCACACGTGCGAGAGTTTTTTTTTTTTTTTTTTTTTTTGAAAAATGGTGGCTTATTATAGATAATGAGATAGGAAAATATTTGTGGGCCAATGAGAAATATTTGTGGAGGCACAAAATAATGATAGTTTGATATTTTTTGGTGAATAAATAGAAGTGATTAAATAGGATTAGAGCATGTGACTTGAGTGAAAAAATTGTACCTCAACCTTTTAGCCCCCTGAGTTTGTGTGATCAGCTTGCGTTTGGTCACATATGTGAGTTTGAATGAGTCCATAGGCTTGTGTTGCATGGGTTGAAAGAGAGAATTTAGCTGTGGGTGGAATTGAAGCCACTGGCAAGGAGGTTGAAGAGATTGAGCCTCTTTTGTCATTGCCTGATCTATGGTGCTGTTATTTCCATTGTTTCAGTAGTGATTTAGAAGGATAATCCAATTAGTGCACCTCTGAAGTGGGTGCTATGAAGAGATATTCTAGTCACGAAACTGGATGGGCTCTAGCCGCTACTGGTATTTTGTACCCAGCGATAAGAGCTTCTACCAGCCCCCATTTGATTTATGGGTCTTTTGTGGGCCCATTATTGATTGGCCTAACTGAATAAGCTGAGAGATTGATGATAAAGTGTTTTATTGACCCCTTCATAAAACCAATATCATTGGTGATGTGATATTGTTCTGCTGTGAGATTGTATTCCATAATCTGATGCGCCGCTGGAGTCTAGAGATGCTGAATTTAATAGTTGTTTGGTTTATGGAGGAGATATCCAGATACTGTGGTGGAAGCCCCCAAGTTTAATTTAGTGAGAATTCTAGCCGTGATGAATCTAGACCCTCCAATGATGGTTATTTAGATCAAACTGATACTTTTGTTAACTCAATTATTGGTTCCATAGGTCCAACTGTCATAATGAAGCAATTTAGGGGATGACCATTGCCGGTAAGATGAAGATTTATGAACCTATGAAGATGTTTCTTCAAGAGCTCCTTATCTTCTTACATCCTTTCTTTCCTTTTTCTTCTATTCCTTGTCTTCATTCATGGCCTTGCATTTTTCTGCCCTTATGGTTCCAGCAGCTTGGTGATAATAACAAGACATAGCCGAGGAAGTATGATGATGGATCTGAGGATATGGATACAGACTTTGGTAATTTTACGACCCTTTCCATTTCATCATGTATATTTGCTGCTGATGTATTTTCACTTTAGGTTTTGCTGCCGAAGATATAACGGCAATTGACAAAAGCTTTGTTGATGCTGTTGCGGCTGGAGGGTTTGTTTCTGCAGAGCCCCAGCTGTGATTCTACCATATCTTCATGATGTTCCTTAAAAAAAATCTCCAAACATGATCTAAAGTTGCTCATATTGCTAGAGGGAATTATGGCTTGATGCTATTCATTTGCTCTTTTGTCGTTATCGCTGGATAGTTGACTATGGTCTCTTACTTCATGGCGGTGCACGGAAAATTTGTTGTCATTGCTCTTGAAAAGATAGATTCTCAAGGGTATTTGGGGATATTGTAAAGAAATATTCCAGCTTCATGGTTGGATGCAAGATTGGTGTTGGTACGAAAGAACTATTGTTCTAGCTGTAGGCTGCTATGTGTTGCGCAGCTGAATCATGTACTACTTGTGATGATGAAGATAGCTGATCCGAGGAGAATATTGCATTAATGTTGGCTGAACCTTATTCTTTGATCAGGGGGATGAGATCATGTGTCTTTCAACGGTGTTTCCCCTTTAGTGGAGATCTTTGGCAATGGCTTTGTTGGAGTAGATTTTTATATTTTCTTAGGTGTATCTTTTCAAAAATTTACTTTTGTGATGTATTGTAATGTAATGTAACGTAATCACTATGTAATGTGAAGTATGTTGTAAGCTTATACAACCATAAATGTTGTATTATATGTGATGTTTTGAAAATTGGCTCTAGTCATGCATGTTGTGTTTTATAATTTGAAATCAGTTCAGCCATGTAGCACTATGTTTTATTTAGCCATGAATTTCCTTTGTCAAGATATTTTTGATTTGTCAAAAAATTACAATTCTTAGGCTCAAAAAATTAAAGCATGGTCATAAAGGTAATATCTATTTTGAAATTATTTGCTAAATGCATGACCATTTTATTTTTGAAGTCCCAACCATAAAGGCCGTCTTCAATTTTAAGTATGTAAAGGTTTGAGATATGAAAAGTGTTTTGATCATTGAAAGATTGATATAATCGAGCCAAAATATAGTCATGGAAGTTAAACAATTTATTTTGTAAAAATAACTTGTTAGAATCATGATAATTTATTTTGGAGATATCAAATTGCAAAAGGTCATCATTGCAAGTGAGATTGAAATATAAATATCTATGTAAAAATGTATCTTAAAATATTTATAATTTTAAAATAAATGTAAGATATTCATGTTTTAGAATAAAGATAACGCTTACTCTCTATTTTCAAAGCATTTTTCAGAAAATATGATTATTGAGTTGAGTATGGTATAGCTCCAGCCATTTGCCATTGATAGGTTTCATGAGATTTTAGCCTTTTGCCATGGCTTAGATCAAAGCCCCCAAGTGTGGGATGGTTGATACCCTCAATGATGCTTGAGATTCCAAGGGTTCCAATGATGTGAATATAATGATCATAGTCTTGAATATGCGTGGGGCTGCCATGGCTTCAATGGCAACAAAGCTTCTTTAAGGGATGACTGCCAATCTACTTGGTTCAACGGTTGGTTGCAAGGAGTTTCTTGGATGGTTCAAGCTCCTATATTGCGATAGAAAATTCTCATTGGTTTTATGCCTACAAAATAGACAAATTTCAAAGTATAAAAAGCATAACGATAGTTGGAACAAACAATATGTTTCATATAATAATTTTCGATCAATGGTTGCAATAATGGTAAAGATAAAGTAATATATATTTGATGTGAAAGTTTTGATTGAACGATGTATGTGATATAATATTAAAGTAATTTGTATTGAGTGATATGACGATAATTGAGTAGCATATATTCGATATAAATCTAAAGATAGTGATGTGATGACTTATCTTGAAAGTTCACAACTCAAGTCGTATATCAGTGAACAAATGGCAGTCCAGCAGCACGGCGACATGGGTACAGTGGTGGAGAGTCCATCTGCCATGATAAGTCTCTCCATGGTTTGATATTGAGAGCATGTATCACTAAGTTACGATCTGAACTTAGCATCATGTTGTACTAAAGATGTCAACGTACTTTTTATTAGATGGAGAAGGTACGTCAGGTACTGCTGGAGGTCCCTGAAATGGTTCCGCTATGCTGCTAGACAAGAATTTTTCTTCCATTAGATGTGTTCTCTTCCGGATACAGCCCTGAGAATTGTACTAGCTTCATTTAGCCTAGGACCCCTTTTATTTGAGGCAACTAAGCCTCACATGTCATTATGAGTAACAATATATATTCATCCATTTCGCAGCCGGGTTTATTCACATTGTGGCTGCGATTTGCTGCCAGATGCTTCCTTATGCTTTTGTTTCTTTTGGGTATAAAAGTGCTTTTAAACTCATTTTGGGATCATTTTTTGATTGGCTCAAAACCACTGCTGCCTCATGCATCATTTGTGATGGTGAGGTGAAGTTGGCTAAGCTTGCAGTGAAGATTGCAGATTTAGAGGACGAAATTGCAGCAAAGTCAGCGGAACTATCTTTTTTGACAAGTCAAAAGAATTCAATTATGCTGTCCTTACCCACCAGCGGTAGCCCCTCCTTCACGGAAAACTTTAGTGGCATATTGGATTAGGCTACTCATGCTTTAGTTTATTTTTCTAGTGGGCAACTATGTTGGGATGTAATATGTATCTAATGTGTTACTACATGTTTTGAGACTCTCTAGTTATAAAGACTTAGTTCCTCTTTCTCTTTTGTAATTAGAGGAAAAAAGCTCTTTTAGGTGCTGTTACTATTCATGTATACGAAACCATTCCGCCATAGAAAACTTATTTAGTCGTGATTGGCTCATTTATAAGTGTTGTTATTACTTGTGCAAAAGGTCATTCAATTGTAGGTACCAATATTACATGCGAAAGAAGGACTAGTCAACTATGGACATTGTCTCGTAAAGGGGTTCACGCCCTAAAGAAATTTTTTCTGCATAAATCTAAATTTTCTGCATAACGGAGAATTTTTCTGCACAAAGAAACTTTTCTGCATAACAATTTTTCTGCATAAAAGTAATTTTTCTGCACAAGGAAATTCTTCTGCATAAAGATATTTTCTGCGTAAAGAAACTTTTCTGCATAAATGAAATTTTTCTGCATAAAGATATTTTCTGCATAAATGTAATTTTTCTGCATAAATAAATTTTTCTGCATAACAAATTTTCTGCATATGAAATTTTCTGCATAAATAAATTTTCTGCACAAAGGAATTTTTCTGCATAACAAACTTTCTGCATAAAAGTAATTTTCTGCACAAGGAAATTTTTCTGCATAAGAAATTTTCTGCATAAAAATTTTCTGCATAAGAAATTTTCTGCATAAAAAAAGTTTTCTGCATATATAAATTTTCTGCATAAAGGAAATTTTATGCATAAGAAATTTTCTGCATAAAAAAAATTTTTCTGCATATATAAATTTTCTGCATAAAGAAATTTTTCTGCATAAGAAATTTTCTGCATAAAAATTTTCTGCATAAATAAATTTTCTGCACAAAAAAATTTCTGCATAAAAGGTATAGAAAAAACTTATGATTTGTAGAAGGTTCATGCACAAAGAAAATTTTTTCTGCATAAAAGGTATAAAAAACTTATGATTTGTAAAAGGTTCATGCCCCCAAAGAAATTTTTCTGCATAAAAGGGGCTGACCATTGTTACTTTTTTATGTGCACACATGTTTTTCCTAACTGTTCATGTGAAAATTTTGCACTGTTCATTGCAGATGACACCTCCAGCCGTATTTGCTGTGCTCTTTTTTTTGCAAGAATATTTTTTTTTTTTTGAGCCAAAAGGGTTTTCCTTTTTCAAAGAAAAGAGGTTTTATGATAAAATAAATGTTTGTTTATTTGCATATATGTATACATATGCATACTAACATTAGTACACGCATCATTACCCTTTTCTTTTAGCCATTCACATATAAACATCGTACTTTTCAAGGCAAAGGATACCTCCAGCCGTAGCTACTGTGTTCCCCTTTTTTTTTTCTGCAAAAACCATTTTTGAGCCAAAAGCGAAAGAAATGTTTTGTGATTTTGAAAGAAAACAAATAGTGCCCATTCTTCTATGCATGTATATAAACATACATATGTGCATTGTTATTTATTTATTTTTTTTACTGTCCATGTGTAAATATTTTACTGTTCACCTTGAGGACATTTTAAAAAAAAAATGTTTCTTTTATGAAGGAATGAAAATAGAGTGTTCACTTACATATACATACGTATATATATGTATGTATACTTATATATATATATATATATATAAATAGATATACATATGAATATACATCATGTTGACTATTGTGCATCCTTGTTGGCTATTATGCAACCTTGGGGCATGATAGACTTTCACCTACTAATTGGCTCTCCAGTGGAGTCGCCAGAATGTTGAGGGGAAAAAATTCCGATATTCCCAAGTAGGATATGGGGTAGCCAAGCCGAAACTCGACAATGGGCCTTGAAATAAAACCCAAAGGCTTTCGGTGTTGTGGAAGTCCGCCCAACTAAGAGATAGAGGCTGCAAGACAATAACAAAGCACAATAAACACATCACTATTGTTAGTTTGTTATATTTTTAGTCCTTTTTACAGTGTCATAGTTCAAATCAGTCCTCCAGCGGTAGGGGTGAAATTATACTTAGAGTCCAACAGTCCATAATTAAATAAATTTAGGGAAGTGTTCACTCTTGGGGGGTCCTTGTATGTCTTGATCAAGAGAATTTATAGCACTTTCAGCCATCATTACATCAATATGAGGGAAAAATTCAATTGTTACAAATATATTATATTTTTCATCATAATAATAATAAACAAAGATTAAGGGCTCCCTAGTAACAAATAAAAGAGGAAAAATAGGATGAAATGAAGGGAGAGAAAGATCCCTAGCTCAGTGCAGCAAGTATTAAGTTAAGGTTTTGATGAGTGTATGATCATAAGGCATGAATGAGGTGAATGTGGGCTATTCTGAGTGAGTGAGATCAGATTAATGCTGAGATTGAAGTTTTTTATGAGTAATGGGTTATTTGTGGCTAGTTGGAGAGACATTGAGTTGTGTTTGTGTGAAAAAAGAAAAAAGAACATCTAAGATTAGATGAATGTGGGCTAGGGATGATGAGTGAGATGGGATTAACACCAAATTCAAGGCTTTTTGTGAGTGATGGGCTGTGATTGTGTGAAGGCGTGAGAGGAACGTCTGGGATTAGATGAGAGTGGGTTAAGGATGATGAGTGGTGAGCTTGAGGAAGGCTAAAACACCAGAAAAATGGAAAACGAACCCATGGTTTCAGAGGGGGGTGGCTGGCTCCCTTTGTGGTTGTTTGCTTGTCTATTTATAATGGAGCTATAGGGGTCATTGATTGACAAGAATCCAAAAAAGATGACGTCTCAGGGATGACGAAATCAAGATCAAGTTTCTGAGATTTTTGGTCAGAATTGGGGGATTTGCTTTTGGGGCTGCCTTGCTTCTTTAGGAAATGATGGATTTTTTCATTAATTGATAAGATTTCTGGGGCTGAGGTGAATCAATGTGATTATGGCGTGTATCAAGAACGAATCTTAATGTTGCAGCTGAGATTTGGTCCCCCAAAAAGCAAGATTCAACACCCCAAGCCAGGTGTTAAGTTCTAGTCTACTTCAGGGGGTTCCGCTGGAGATCTCTTTATGCCCTCCAAACCACATGTTCCCAAATTTTCCCCTTTAGGACTCATGGGCTTGGTAAATGAATCATGTCTTGAACGTTTTTGACATTTATAACATCAATTTGTTGAAGTTTGAATAATTTGGCATTAGCACCTCTTCCGCTGGAGGTACAAATTTGAGGAAGATGATGGAGTTTGATCACCCTCTAGATTTCAGCTGATATGACAGCTCTTTGGGTATTGATGGGACATTCCTGGGTCCATTCTCAAAGGCTTGGTTCCCTTGTATAAGTCTTTAGTTGCTCTTTTTGGTTAGGGGTGAACAAGGGCTGTTTGCCTACTCTTAATTTTTTGCCTCTTGCTGGTGTTTATTGCTTGAGCTTGCTCACATGGGCTGGTTCCCTTGGGCTGGGTTATGTGCACATGTTGCCATGGATTTTTATTAGTAAATATTTTTTGGGTTTTAAATAAATACGGTAACAACCACTATAATTGAATAATGTGATGTTTCTCATGAGTTTCTCCATAGATAATCATAATGGATATGTAGGATGTATAATTACCATGAGTTTTGGTAATAAATATTATGAATGTTGTGATGTAAGATAGATAGTGAACATGAATTTATAATATAAATAAATGTCATGGGTCTAATAATCATGACTTTTCATGGGCTTTTATAAGATGATTGCCATAGGTTTTGAGAATAAATAATTCATAAATTCTATGAGCTTGTAATAGTAATAGTTTTAAGAATCTAAAGTATTGTTTATTGGACTTTTAAGTGAAATAACTATGATATAGTATTTTGCCAAGTATTAATAACCTTGGACTTTTTTGATAAAATAACGCCAAGTAATTAGCTTGGGCTTTTAATAGTGCCAATGAAAATTGGGCTTTTGATATTGCCAATGAGAATTGGGCTTTGATATTGCCAATGAAAATTGGGCTTTGATGTTGCCAATGAGAATTGGGCTTTAAATATTGCTAGTGAGAACTGGGTTTTGATGTTGCCAATGAGATTTGGAATTTAAATATTGCCAGCGAGAACTGAGCTTTGAATAAATAAATTGCCATGGGTTTAAATCATGGGCTTTGATTTATGGATTTAAATTCCATTGATAAAATTGTTTTGCCATGGACTTGAATCATGGACTTTTCAAATATTACCAAGCATAAGTATTCTTGGGTTTTAAATAAAATGGTATGTATAAATAAAATTAAGTGTAATAAAAAAAAGTACCCTAACATCCATCATAGGCAACATTTGTCAAAACAATTCTAGCACCACAAGACCGTAAAAGACAACATTTTGCTTCCGCACAAGAGGCGGCCAGGAAGGATGTCGAACATGCATTTGGAGTGCTTCAAGTGCGATTTGCAATTGTGCGCGGGCCTGCACATTTTTTCCACCTTGAAACGCTTAAGGACATTATGATGGCATGTATAATATTGCATAATATGATCGTTGAAGATGAGCGATATACTTACTTTGGAGCAAATGACTTTGATTATGATCAAATCAACAATAGTGGACCCGAACCGGTGTAAGATAATCCCACTTGTAACCTTATGCAGTTCATTGAACGTCATAATTCCATTAGAGATAGAGGAATTCATTCTCAACTTCAAGCGGATCTCATCGAGCATCTATGGCAACTTCAAGGCCAGTCGTAGGAATTTGGAATTCTAAATTTCTAAGTATTACTACTTTTACTTAATGTGAACCTTCATTTGACTTTGAAATTTACCAAGTTTAATATTAGAATAAAATTTGCAAATTGCATTTCTTTGATGTTTTATGAGATTATTTATCTGAATTAGCGAAATAAAGGAACGTGTCACAACTTCAAAAGGCTCGTGATGTGTGTATTTGCTTTCCTGTAATGCCAAGAAAGATTGGAAGTTTGTGGATTATAATGGAGACTACTGGAGGCCACAAGAGCATGGCTCTAATACCACGGAGAAACAAAAGAGACAAGAAAGTACAAAATAAAGTTCTTGCTAGAATCTCTGTATTTTATATATTGCCAATGTATGTACATTGTGTATAAACACAATGATAATTGACCTGTGAAGCCCTTAATTATGCTTGAATCAAAGATGATTGAGATGCCTTGATTCAGGTCACAATCAAGGGTTATGCTAAAAACTTGTACAACATAAAACGTGCTATATATATGCTGACAATAAGAGGAGGAAAAAAAGAGTTAAAGAGATATCAAGAAAAGAAACCACTTATCCTTTTGAATTAGTGCATCATAACTATGTTATACGTTACCTTACATCATTGAAATATTTGCAAGCAACAAAAGATGAACAAATCATAGAATGCTAATCAGTTCAGCAAAATGGCCACTGCTAATCAGTTCTACAAACTACAACAAAAGAGAAGACTACAAAAATTTACAACATTGTCCGTGCACAATACAAAATTTACAACATTGCATTTGTTTCCTTGCACAAGTGAAGACTACAAAAATATATCTAACATGATTAGAGATTGAATAATCATGTTCCTTGCACAAGTAAATACTACAAAAGAGATGTCTAACATCAAATCATCTATATCAACCACGTGTTAGTATCTTTGCACTATACAAAAAAATTACTTGATTAGATATTGTCAATAATAATATTCAAATTAAGATGGAAATTTAGACCTTAACCTCTCCAAGATTTCCAAACGACGTAGACGAATATATTCTTTTTGCTCAGGATCCATGGTTCTTGTATCTTTCATCATAATTTCATCTTCCGCTTCCCTCTTTTCTTCTTCATTCTTGTCTTCTTTGATACAAATCAACTCTCTTCGTTCTTCGGATGCAATGCGCATGAACTCTCTTCGTTCTTCTAATGCAATGCGCATACTTTCCTTTTTCTCCTCATGCAATCTCCTCTTTTCTTCCTTGATTTCGTCCAATTGGGAGGAAAGAATTGGGACCACGTCATCACAATTCTTTCTTTTCTTTAATTTCTCCTTTTCATCCTTCTTGCCTATAGGTCTCTCCAAGGTTTCGCTGGAGTTCATCTCATCATTATTTTCATCTAGATTTATTGAGCTTGCAAAAGTATGACAAGATTGTGTGGCTGGCTGTCTAATGCGGACCTTCAAATTATCTCTTTGAATCAACCACTTAGCTTCATTTCTCAAAACTCTCCAACAATGTTCCAATTGAAATGCATTTTTGCTATTACTTTTATACATAGTTTTTGCATCTTCAATCTACAAAAGTAAAAAATTGAAAATAATGAGAATCATAAAACTAAGGTGCATTGATGCACATACATATTAGATGTTGAGTCGAAATACCTTGTCATGCTCAGTTTTACCGCTTTCATTTTGGTTCTCAATTTGGGCCAAGTATCCACAAAACTTGTTCGTCTCCCTTTGAATTGTTGACCACCGACTACATAAAGAATCCTTGGAGCTGTTAAATTTCTTGTCATTGTGGAAGGTAGACCAAATTCTATCCCAAAATGTTGTGTGTTTTTGGTTTGCTAATGTCACGGCATCTAAGCTAACATTGAGCCACGCCGACACTAGCTTAATGTCTTCATCTACGGTGAAGTTGTTTCCCCGTTGACTTCTCTTAGTAGTTGATTTTTTTTGCAATGGGGGGTGTAGATTGTCCTATTTCAATTTTGGGTGGAGATTGATGGACATTTACGTCTAAATGTGGAGTGGACATCAAATACTACTGTCAAAAAACTCAAAACCTTGTTCCTTGTCTTGTAAAATGTCAAGGAAGGGATTTTGTGAGTTCATCACCTAACAAACACCAAAGTAATTCAAAAGCAGCACTAATAAGCAACACTAATAAGCAACACTAAAGTAATTATCAGGCACCCAAAAATCCAAATGTCCAAAAAATGTCACTAGTTGACCTAATTATCACATTTTTTTTAAGTTTAAGTACAACCTATATTGGCAGTAACTAATATGATCTCCAAGCATTTTATAATTCATGATCAAAGATGTTGTTCCAGATCATCAACATGCATACAATATGACCAATTTGAATGAGATCAAGAATTTCCATAAGAAACTAAAACCTAAATTGCAAACCCTGTTCTGACTAACAAGTAATGATTCCTATAATCCCAAATTAACATTGAACAAATTTTAATAGTTAACACTAGTACCTGGCAATGCGGCTAAGAAATAGATTACTTAGGATTGCCTGTATAGATCATAAAATTGGCCAATAAGCTAGCGAAAGCATCAGTATAAAAAATTTCAATACAACAAAATTAAAGCTTTTAGTAAACAAATGAGCAAAGATTCCTATATATAATTGGACATACACTCATACATAATGCGTAAGTTCCAGTGATAGGCTACTGATTAAAAAAAAAAAAAACATCTTGCAAATTTAACTAGCAATTTATTAATAAAACCAAAAAAAAAAAAAAAAAAAAAACCAAACCTGTTGGCGATGTTCATGAAAATTGGAAGAACTACAACGTTGCATATTAACTCTGAAAAACTGAAAACCAACAACGATCTGTCATAGAAAAAAATTCCTCAATGCACAAACCCTCCATGAAATAATGCATAAAAAAATTATATCAACTTCTAAGTTTTCTCAAGAACGTATATACCCTGTTCAAGCAGTCCAAAAACAGGGGAGAAATAGAAATTCGGGTGTGTTTTGAAGAATCCCTAAAAAAAAAACCCCAAACCAGAAAAAATTTGAAACAAGAAACCCTAAAAAAATTAATTTAGAGAAACTCCCAAGCATCTTGCTTGAAACCAAAAAACAAAAGAACTCTAAAATCTCAATGAGAAAAACTCATACCTTTTTAGAGAAAATTGCCCCAAAGCCTAATAGAGATACCTCCAAGTTGATCCACCCTCCTCATGGGGCTGCAAAAACCCCAAACTGGTTACATAATTTCCCGTGGTGATGAGAATGAGCAAGAGCTGATAAGAAGCAGACGAAGAGAGAAGATGAGAGGAAGAGCTCAGGAATGAAACAGGGAGAGACAAGCTGAGAGGCGTTGGCGTTGCGCTCAGTGAGAGGAGAGAGAAAAAAAGTGTGAAAAAGGCATTTGTATACCATACGAAGATAACATTAAAATAATAAATGGAAGCGCTACAGTAACCGTGCATATACACACGATTACTATAGCAATTATGCATATATGCACAATTTTACACCCACTGATGTAGGTGTTTTTTTGGGGCCAAAATGTGTAAAAGGACTACCTTTTTATATTTTGCAAAACTTTCCACCATCTGATGTAATTGCTCTAAGTATACTCAAACACACTTCAACGCAGATTTTTTTTTCATTTAGCACTAAATATCTAACATTTTCGTTAGTTGCCAAGTTCTAAAAGAATGTATGAAACTAACATCTCGAGTTTTTAAAAATCGAGATTCTATTAGAACTCGAGCTTCCAAAGCTCGATTTAGTGTTTTTGTAATACCTTTACGTGGACAAATTTTTCACGTGGAGCAAATTTAGCCACGTAGAAATCGAGTTTATAAGACTCGAATCTACAGACAATTTAACAAGCTTTCAAATGGCTCACTCAAACACTCTCAAAGTTCAAACATAGTGAAACACTCTCAGTACTCACTCACTCAAACTTCGCTCCACCCTCTCAAACTCACTCTCAAACTCATTCACTCTCAAGCAATCGTAGCCCATTGTCAACAAAATCGTAGCCCACCGTGCTGAAGTTACTCACTCTCAAGTAATCGTAGCCCATTGTCAACAAAATTGTAGCCCCCCGTGCCGAAGGTACTATCTCTCTCTCTACTCAATACGTTGTCATTTTTGCTTCTTAGATTCCTTGATCTCACTCTCTCTTTCTCCAATTTTAGATTTTGGAATTTCATGATGTTACCTAGGGTTTTTCATTTTTCAATTTCGGATCTTTTTGGGTTTTGGTGATTCATGTTTGGTTTCCAAGAAAAAAAGCGAGGTTTTAGGTAGGAAATGATCGTTTGTCATTTCAGTGAAGAATATATATTATTCTGTTTGGTTGTTTGGAAAATGAGTAAATAAAAAAATGATTTTTTTTAACAAATTGAGCATTTGAATTGTTGTTATGAAATTAGTGTGAATTTCGATTGTGTAAAAAGTGTTAATATCTGGATTACATTGATATTTAATCTAGTTTGATTTTTTTTTTTTTTATCATTGCTTTTATTTTATAATTTTCTGATTTAGCGTTTATTGAATGTAAATTTGAATTTTTGTAGTTGAATTGACATTTAATCTAGTTGAAATTTGGACTCTTTTTAGCTCATACATTGCATTGTTGCAAAAATTAAAAAGTAGGATTTTGGAATCATATTCTAGCCTAAATGTCAATGTTCGCGATTTAGAAGTTTGTATGTATGGTGTGCTTCGTGCTTATTCATATGGCTATCCCCATTTAATTACCAGACTCATTTATATCCTAGGAATAGAATATTTCCAAAACCTCCTTCAACAGAACCGGCCAAAGTTTGGCCTTTCATTAATGCATGGATGAAATACCCGTCTTTGGAAGAAAACTTCACTTTTATGAAGTACAATGAATTCTTCACTTTTAGACATCTGAAGGTATATGGGCAAGCATAAAGTACTTTTATAACTTAAAAAATTCATTATAGTTCTTTATGCTTTGCCCCAAAAAAGGAGTTATTTACGCCTTTAATTTGAGATTTGCATGGACAAAAAGATGGATAAAGGCACATTCTTATTTGTAATAGTTACGTGTGCTCGCGCACACACACACACATAAAATAAAAAGTTGATAACAATGAATTTGGATAAAGGATAGGAGAAAAGAGTAGAAAGAAGAGGATGGGGTGGTTTTTGGTTGTTTTTAAAGGAAGGCGTGAACAAGTTTGAGGTCTTTTAGAGGGATAAGATACCACTCCAAACCCCTCATTTTTAACTCCCCCAAACTGAGGGCTTTTGCCCTTATGATGTAAATATATATATATATATATATATTTTTAAAATGAGTGTTCAAGTCTCTCTCTCTCTCTCTCTCTCTCTCTCTCTCTCTCTCTATACATAAACACTCATTTTAAATTTAGATGTGTATATTTGTTGTTCTGTGAACCTTGAAAGGGAGTTTACACTTCAAAGTGGTTGTTGTTGTTTATTTATTTATTTCTTTCTTTCAAGGAGTAAGTTTGGTAATAATTTGAGTTGAATGGTTGGGTTCATTTTTGGTGTTCCTGCAGATAGAGAATGGCCCCTCTAATTTGAAAGTTTTTGTGTTGGGCATTGACACAATGACATAAGCTTTTATGTGAATGTCAAAATTGAAACCAAAAGAAAAAAAATGTTATTTCAATGAAACCCGAGTACCCATTTGTTTACTTGATTCAAAGATGTCATTTTTGGAACCTTGATTCACTTGTGAAGCAATAAAAATGATAAACATTATGATGTTTGATAGTTCTTCATAATTCAATATTGAAATTCTATGAAAATTGTATATATCAGTGGAACGTTTCTTCTTTATATTATTGGTCTGTCTGTTTCATATCTTATCATTTCCTCTTGTTTTCCATTTTAAATTTTAAAACATTCAAACATAAGAAAGGACAAATATTTATCAAACCCCTACTTAATTTCTAGAACATTCACACAAGGGGAATGGAATCCTCTCATTTTCCCTCATACCCTCTACTCTACTCTTCCTTCAAACTTTCAAATTCTCTGTAAGGTAAATTGTTTTGAAAGATGAATGGCTATTTTCCAGCTAAGATTCCTATTATATATTTCAAGACTGTTGGTGCCACTGCCAGCATATTTCCTATGCTGTCAACATATGATACATGGACTAAAATTTATTATATGTTCATACTTTCCTGAGAAAACTGTTGTAGCATGAGACACTATAGATTGCAACAAAATAACTTTGTAGTGTATATATTTAGATCCAACTTACCCCTGCAATGTGTAATTGAGAACTTCTTGCATTGTGACCTAATGGTCTGGAGCTGTGCTCTCCTTGGAGGTGTCCCTAGAGTCTAGCTAGAACCTCAAAGTTGGGGTGTGCTCTCCATGGGATCCCTCCACAATGACTGTGACTTAGAAACCACAAATGCATGTGAGTAAATGTTAAGGGCATAGTCCAAACTATAACATGGGTGAATAAATGTGGTCGAATCAATCTTTACTGCATCAAACTATTCTCCCAAACACCTCCCTGAACTCTGAAGTTTAAGATATGCTTTGTAAAAAAAAAAAAAATTTCAAAAAACATTATTACAAGTTTTTTTTATAATTATTAGTTGTTATAAACTTATTTTGTTTTATTTACAACGTTTTAAAATTTCGGTTTGTAAATGAATCAATTGTTTATAATTGGCTTAATTTGGAAAAAAAAAATACTTATTTATGTTTTTATATATTTTTTTGGGTAAAAAGGAAATGCAATAACAAAACTAAGGAGAGTAATAAGGTCAGGACAAAGCCTGTTATGGTACACACCACTGCTTGTTTGAGCTTAAAAGCTTTAAGATGTCCACAGGCGAATCATCATACAAAATAAAATCTCTATCTTGATTAGTATCAATCCTAGCTAGGCAATCAACACAATTATTGGCTTCACAGCAGCAATGACCGATCCAGACTTGGGATGGCTAGGAAATCATCTGTTTGCAATCATCAACAAGTGGAATGACAACATTGTTAGAATACGATGGGTTAGCCTGAAGATCAACTATGGCTTTAGCATCAATTTCTATATCAATAGACAGGAGGCTAAGATTTTTGCAAAGTTTAAGCCCATCTCTAAAGGGCCCACAACTCAGCCATAAAGCTGGATGCAATGCCAATGTTCCTGGAAAAGCCAGCAATCCACTCTCCATGATCATTCCTGATAATACCCCCTCCCCCTGCTATACTCGAGATGTTTTTATAATTTTTTTTTTTAAGAAATCAAGTCAAATTCAAGTAATGTCTTGTTTGGTATATTGAATAAAGATTACAATAAAAGTAGTAATCTTTATTACTAATTTTTTAAATAATCAATGGAATTATTTTTTTTAATAGGCATGAAATTACTATTCTTATTTATACTATTTGATTGAAAAATATAAATAAGTATATGAAATATCTTATTTATATAATTATTTTTTAAAATAATATTTTATAAATTTAACATCATTGCTTGTTGAGCAATAGTTTAAAAAAACATATATTTTTGATGATTTTTTTATAATTATATATGCAAATAAAAAGTTTGGATTTTTTAAAAAGTATTATATTAAAAATTTTTGCTATAAAGAATAAGTGTACATTTGGCAATGATTATTTTTGCTACTATTTATGGTCCCACTGCACTTTTTGGTACTGTAAGGACCAGATTTGAGTTCCTTGCCCATAGGATGAATGAACCTAGGCCTAAAAAACCCAATAGAATGAATTTGCAGAGGATGGGTTGGAAAACTGGGCTTTAGTGAATCAAACAATAATCAAAGTTTATCCAGATGACAAGAAGATGAAGACAGATTAGTTTAATCTTAAGAAAATCGTCCTCGGCACAATCCGAGGAGATCAGTTCTTATATATTTTTCTCAATTGTAATTATAAGTTCAACTATTGATCGCTACAGTGTTTTTTCTTCTTCTTAATTTATCGATCCCTCTCTCTCATTGCCCCCTTCTTCTTTTATGCTCCCTTTTTCCTTTCATCCTTACCCTCCACGTGCAAGCCAGATGGTTGGTGTTGACACTTGTTGTTAGAAAAATACATGTTTGTATCACATACAAAAATACGCAGTGAAAAATTAATGGATCTACTTCATTCGCAATTGATAATATGTACTATGTAAGTTTCAGAATTTAAGAACAAGAAAGCGTACCTTGGTGTGATGAAATTCAAAACAAAATATTAGAAATAATTAAGAACACTTTTAATCTTCACTCCAATTCCACTTAATGCCCAAGAAGTTTAGTCTCTCAATCAGTTTCCAAGGAAATAATAAGAGTGTGTCCAACACACACATACAAACCATTTCATTCCTTGTATGATCTTAATGAAAACCTTTATGAAAAGACTTCTGAAATTCTGTATGTTTCTCTCCTTATATATAACTAATTATCTATTTGAGCTAGCCTTTTAGGCCATTCCAATTGAGCTCTAATATGTGGCTTGGAGTGGGACCAAAAGGAAACAAATAATACTCTAACTCCAATGGGTCTTGGGCTTTTTTGTCAACTCTTGACAAATCTAAAGTTACCATTAATTATATTCAATACCACTATATGAATATAATTGCACTCTAAGCCTTATTAATAAATTATATCCCAAGACTTTATTATATATGCGATCATTTCATTAAAATATTTGTAGTAATATAAAGTCATGAACATAAACTGTCACTTTGAAGATTACTACATCTTAATCCTTGAGTACCCGATTTAATCCTTTATATTATTCATCATATATGCATGAAATTCAATTCCATAAATATATACTTTAGTAACTCCTTACTAAAGTGGTTGTGCCCTACATTCTGAATAACCAAACCTATTAAACTTATCTCAATAGAATATTTTATATCTCCGTTAAGAGATTATGAATTCCATCTTGAGAATATATATTTCATCAACACTAAATGTGGTTGCCTAACATACTGAGGTTTTGATCATAACTTATAGATCTCACTCCTAATTTATCAAAGAAACCTACATCTCATGATCATGTCAATTATTCTCTCAGGATTTAGAACTGATGTAAATAAAAGTCGTGAGATTTATTATTCATTTGACAGCCGTTAGGAGAATAATAAATCTCACAGCAGTTCAGTTCAATATGTTTTAACTCTTAAAACATATTAACATATCAACTAGAAGTCTCCACTTCCATGATCAAGACAAATCATCTTAGTTAATATGTTATAATCTTCGCAGATGGAATGCCCAATTTTATTACCGACTACGAACTAAAATTCTAAATTTACAAAGAACTTATGATTTATATCTTTTGTGACTTTTCACATAAATCACATACTATGCATCTCATGGATTAAGATAATGTCCCATTAATTCATTTATAAATAGTCTCATATAATTAAACAATTTAATTATTTATGACATGCCAATAAATTAGATTTTATGGCATAAACCCCAATATTTGTTCCATTAGCACCTTCCTGAAGTCTTATGCAGTAGCTGTAAGGCTGAAAATCACTGTTCAGGTATCACCTCCATATTAATTCGGCCAGAGGGTTAGCTATAGAACATTTAATGTGGTGGCAACAATTTTCCCTTGAGATATTTCATGGCCTCCTTTTGGCCTGTTCCTTCTGGGTACTTATTCTCATCAATGAAATCGTCCAGGACGTTGCTCTTGATGTCAGGCCACATCCTCTGACCTCGGTCGTGCTCAGCCGAGGAAGTATTAATCCTTGGACCGTCTTCTTAGTTAACCGTGATCAAACTTCAACTATTCATTTACCAATACAAACTCATAGAAAGGTGTTTACCTGTCCTCAGATTACTTAATGTCCTCGGATTGGGCCCTCGGGCCCAACATATTCCACTGATAAGTACTCCTAGGCCTATCATCCCTATAGTTTGTAAGTAGATTCATATAATATCAAATTATTGTTTATAATTTCTTGATAGTATAAACAATCGATTTGTATATATGCAATCATGGTTATACTATATATGGGAGAATAATAATCTAATTATGTAGTTTGTGAATACGCTTAAGCTTATTTGACAATAAAATAAACAAAACTTGAACATATAATATTGTTTGATGATTAACTTGAATTCAACTGATAAGTTAAGCTTGAACTCAACTCAAGGCACTTTTGTTATTTGGGAAAAAAATGTTAAGCTTGAGCTGAATGTCCAGACAACCATTGGCCTACACACCTTTTTTTGGTAAACTTATAATGACATCTCAAAAACCTTAAACCTCTTCGACCATGACCAATTCGTTACAATATATATATTTATATATATATATATATATATTTTAAATAGTTATAAATCTCCACTTTACTACTTGAACCCCTCCCTTCCCGTCCAAACCCTACATACTAAGCACCCTAAGAAGTGTCAACACCAATAAGGTTATTGGCTAATTCATTGCATTTGAAACTAGAGAGTTTGTTTAAGAAAAATGACAGTCATACATTTTTTATTATATTTACATACTTACCGTATAAACATTGTCACATGGACTAAAATCGTGTTTTTTTTTTTTTTTTAAATCGATTTCAAAATGGAGTGTGTATAAAGTGTAATAAGATTTTTTGTTTGTTGAATTTAATTTGTTACACATACACTATGAGTCTGTTCGAGATCTATTTAGTTTGCTGAAACAAAAATTTTTTTGCTGAAAATACTATAGATAAAGGTAAAAGTCAGCTGAAATAATACAATAAGATCCATGAATAGTATCAAAAAGTGCATGGTTTACAGTTAGCTCAACTGGTAAAATTTCTGATGGTTGTATAAGAGATCTAGGGTGTCTTAGTTTGATGATAAAGAGTTATTATCAGGAGCGAACGCCATAAGTTAAAATTCTTTAAAAAAAAAAATTAAAAAGTATAGTAATATCTATAAATAATAGTAAAATAAACTGATTTTTTAATATAGAGTAAAAAACACCCGGTATAAGTTGAAAAATGTAAAAGTGCGTGTATATAAAGATTTTTTCTGTTTTTGCCTTTGTGGGATTTTTTTAATTTATATTTTAGAAGGGCGCGTAACAGTAGTAAGCTTACAAAACCGTGTCGTTTTAGCCATAGCGGCTGCGTTGCTATAAAGCAGATGTTCTCTTTTCAGTTCGACGGAAACAGAAACTTGAAAAAGCAAATTTGAGTTGTCAAATCCAGTCCAAATATTTTCCTTTCTTCTTCAAAATGGACGAATCCGAAGGCCTCGCTATCAAAGCCCTCGGTTCTCTCTTCAAGCTCACCCAAGTCTTTCTCTGGTCTCTCTCTCTCTCTCTCTCACACACACACACAAATCAGGGGTTTGAGCAATGTGGAATAACACGTTTTCAATTTGTTTTTGCAGGGACAATGGTTTTACTGGACGCTTTGTAACTGTAAGTACATAAATTACTGATGCGTGCTTTAAATAATTTATTTCTTGATTTATTTATTATTATTTGAAAATTATTTGATTCTTCGTTGAAATATCAGAAATCAGCTGAAGATGATGATGACAACAACGAGTTAAATATTCTTTCCACAGCTACTGGCAAGTTCTTCTTATAAATCTTGAACTATTTCATGTGTTACTGACTTATTCTGCTAAGTACATGTGTGTATCACGTTTTACTATGACTATGATTATGTTCATGTTGTGTTTTAGAAGTGGATTTTAAAGTTTCGATGTGGATGGATTACTGATTCTCGCAAAAGTTTAAGCTATTAGGAAACGGTGAATTTAATGATTTAGCCGTAATTCTAACAAGTGTTGTTTGTTTTTTGTTTTTGGGGTTGTGTCAGATTGTCGCATTTTGCCGGAAGAAATGGAGCTGAGTGAACAGATGAACGCATTGGGGCTGCCTCTTTCGTTCCACACAAACAAGGAGGTGGGTTTACACGACGTCTATTGTGTTATGGTTAATGTCTTGTTTTGTTTGTGTCTGATCATTTCATTTGATGCATTCGAGTGCGGCTAATCTGTTTGGTCCACACAATCTGGGGTCCAAACATACCTTAAATTCTTTGAGCAATGCTAGGGACACAACCTTTTTCACAACTTGCTAACACAGCAAGTTGTGATTGGAGCTAACATTACTTTCACACGTGCCTACTACAGACACCACTTAAAACAAGTACTTTGAAATTTTTTGTGTCCTTCAACTTATTGAGATTCTTTTTCCTCTAAGAGGTGATGAAGGATTGGTTAATGGAGGGGGATATACCCTTGCCTTTCATATGAAGAGAGCAACTAGAAAATCAGTCAGATAAGTGGTCCTATCTTTAAGATGGAGCTTATGTTCTATCTGTGGAAGTCATAAATTACTCAAGAAATTATTACAATATGGAAATTGAGACTATCCAATGATTACAATCAAAGTATAACCTGTTATGCTTTTAGATTTCTTAATCATATTTCCTTATGTCATCTAACCATTTGAGTATGAAATGAAATGAGGAAACTTATTTGCACTTGGTCAAGGAATCGTTAGAGGCTGCCTCATGACTCTTATTGTATGGGTCACTTTTTTTTTTTGTCACTGGTTAATTACATACTTATTGTAACGACCCAAGGAAAAGCGCTAGCCATATCTGCGTTATACTTCAAAAGGACTAGTCACAATTGAGGCTTCTTGTAGTTGTTAATAAAGCCCAGATTTACTCAGTAAATACCCGATATGGGATTCATCACACACCCACACACATCACACAATCAATCAATCAATCAATCAAATTGGGGTATCACAATCTCCCCCACTTAAATCCCTAATGTCCTCATTAGGGCCCACTTTGTGGGATAGTGTCTCCGAGCCCACACGGGGTTACTGGGCCGGCTCTGATACCATATGTAACGACCCAAAGAAAAGCGCTAGTCACATCTGCGCTATACCTCAAAAGGACTAGTCACAATTGAGGCTTTTTGTAGTTGTTAATAAAGTCCAGATTTACCCAGTAAATACCCGATGTGGGACTCATCACACACCCACACACATCACACAATCAATCAAATTGGGGCATCACACTTATATTACCAAGTTTTTGGTCTATTTGTGATAATGAAACTTTTTGGCAGAAGTGGAATGGAATGGGTGTAGGCAAAAGAAAGGGTACACACATGAAGCATTCTAAAAGCCATCAAGATATCAAGGATGAAGCACTTGAATTATCCAAAGTGAGTGTGGGGGAGATTGTATCTCCTACTATATTTCATGATAATACAAGCAGTTCTTTATGTTCTATGTCAATGCTGGGCCAAAGTGAATCATCTAATTATGATGTTGCAGTGGATGCCAAAATATCCCAATGCTCCTCTGGTGGAAGAGATAATTTAGCAAGTTCAACTGGGATCACTTGTGAAGCTGACAAGGAACAAGTTTTTGTTGGAAGATCCGACATTGTGTCTAATGATTGCCGGGATTGTGACTCTGTAAACAGTTCTACCATGTTCAAGGATGACGTGAAAAATTCAGCTAATTTGACTAACTTGAATACTGGACCTACTGCTGTAAACCCTTTGCCAGATGCTAGTTTTGACTATGATAAGAAACACTGTGATGGAAGATTACTGGAGTATGAGTGTTTAGAATGTTTATCAGCTACTTACCATGATATAGAACATGAGAAAAATTCAAATGATAATGGCACCGAGCAGTCATTTGTCCCTGATTCAGTTGTGTATACCCCTTTGTCAAAAATGCTTGACCATGATAGAACTGACAGCTTTGAATGCAATGACGATCTTGGGGACTGGACAGTGTATTGGGACTCCTTTTATAAGAGAAACTATTTTTATAATATCAAAACATATTCTTCAACATGGTACCCACCCCCAGGCATGGAACATCTAGCATATGGTGACATTAATAACAAGTCGAACAAAGAGTCTACTGAAGCAACTGAAATGGATGTTTGCCCTGTTGTAGAGGTAACTGATTTGTGTACTCTGCAAACTAAAATTGACTCATTTGAGGAATCCATAAGTAACGGTAAATTAGGGGGTCAGCCACCCGATGAGCTCTCTGTGGGGATTGGACATGGTGCAGACAACTCTATGTCTTGTGTGGATGTAACTACTGTGAGTAGAAGTCTTGAGCATACAGATGAGCTTTATGAGATTAATAGAAGTTGCATTGATGCAAATACATTATGTTTGTTACCAAATGCCCTGGAGCATGTTGACAGGTATGTGGTTTTCCATTAGAGTGTGTTTCTATATATATTCATTAAACTCTGTATGTATGCTTGTGTTAATCTCCCTGATAAATGTAATAAAATTATCTCTTGTGATGTTAATCATGAAGATGATGAAGCCTTTCAAGTTTTTGATATTAGCAGGTTGAATATAAAAGCTTGGTCACGGTTGTGTCTGTTTCAGCTTTTATATAAAATGCTTTGCCTGCTTGCACTTCTAACATGTAATCTTGTTTTGCAGCTTGAACAATACAATTACTGAAGTAGATTCTGAGTCTGGTTATATGCCTTTGGGAAATTTGGACACTGTAATAGATAAGATAGATACCCATGATGCCCTCGTCATGACAAAGCAAAAAAAGAAAGTGAGAAGAACACGAAGACAAAGAAATGTTTCCAATGATGATGAAGGTTTGTGAATTAATTTTCCTATGTGTGTGTGTATGTGGATCATTTGAGGTAATGGGTTTGGGGCTACACAAGGGGAGGCAGCAGCCTCCCTTCTGTTAAAAAATATTTTGGTGAAGATTTTTTCTCCCCTCCGTCTTTGATAGGAGGACATGAGGCTTCAACAAGCTAGTTGTTACCTTCTGGTCCCTGTAACTTTAAGTGTATACATATTCAATTTTAATTAGACCTTTTGCCCCTTGATCTACGTGGTGATTTTTTTATGATTCATACCATCCATGGTAAATTTTTGGTTGAAGGTGTCATGATAGACTGACTAATTGGATCAAGGTGGCATGATAGACTTCTGCAGCTGTGATGCTAGCTTAATTTTTGCTGATTGTGCTGAAAATTGTATAGGTGGAATCCTTTTATCGCATTGTTCTGTTCTTCTCGCCTCCCAAATTCACCCTTATGTTAGCATGAGTCTGTGTTTCCCTCAACTAATGATCCCTGTGTTACTTCTAGACTTAATAGTTTTAATCTCAATCACAAGAATGACTCATACATCTTCAAAGAATGAAGTGCATAGATGCTAATGATCTTTATTGTTCTACTGTAATTTAAGGTATGAAGCAAGAAAGGAAAAAAATGTAACCTATAATCATGATTTTGTGTAATTTGATCATGCATTTTTTATATATAAAAGAACAGATTCTATTCTGCACCAAACATATCTTAAAAGAATATGCCTATTCATTCCCTACTGTCCTTCCATCATGATCTCCCAAACATAGGACTGTTGCTCATATGGTTGGTGCTCATGCCTGTAATTTTGGCCTATCCACATTGAAGGATAATATGGTTTACTTCCACTTTGTATGTGTTCAGTGTGCTTGTTCTTTTTGCCAAGATAGTTAACTGCTTTGTGCTGATATTGTTGATAGTAGTTTCTGGTACTTCAAAGTATCATCAACATTTGGTTAAATTGTGATAAACCAATTGCATAATGCAGAGCTCCAATTTCAAGGAATTCTTGGAGAATTTTCTGCTGATATTGCCAAGTACTGGTGGCAGAGGTACCTACTTTTTTCCAGATTTGATAATGGTATAAAAATGGATGAAGAAGGATGGTTTTCTGTCACTCCAGAGTCTATAGCTAGGCATCATGCATCTCGTTGTGGCAGTGGCATCATAGTTGACTGTTTTACTGGAGTTGGTGGGAATGCCATCCAATTTGCTCAAAGGTGAGTTTGATGTGATTCCATTTTTGTGATTTTATTTTGTCGTGACTCCATTGTATTGAGTAAACCTGAGGGTTTTTATAATTCTCTACCAAGTTTCACTTGTTAGTCTTTGGCATTTCAAGTGGAGTGTTTGTTCTTGAAGATCCTTAAGCTAAAAGCTATTATTAATTAGTGTTTTGTAAGTTCATCTTATACATGCTTTTATAGCTGTGATGTCTCGCTGTGTTGGGTGTAATTTTTTCCTTTCTTTTCTCCGTTAAATGATTGTTATTGTTGTGGGGAGATTAAGGTGCGCATCTCAGAAGTTATACCTTTGTCTTCGACATTAGCTCTTGTTCTTTGTAGATATTCCAATATATACTTACCAAAAAAAAATTCCAATATGTTAAACTTGCCATTCAACTTTGTGATGAAATTTTCTAATGACCACTAGCTTAAATAGCACCTCTTCCCCCTGTAAAATGGAGAGGAGGGTGAGGTAATGAGCTCAAGATCCTCTGTGTATGTGTGTAAACTACCAATCAAAATTAGAAAAAGAAAAAAAAAACCTGTGATGAAATTTAATAAACTATTGATGCAGGACAACCTAGGCTTCCCTCCTAGATTAGTCTTACGATGAACCTTAGGCTTCCCACCTAAGGTGTTTGGAATCACCACCAAACAAATCAATGAAAATAATCTCAATAATAATGATAATAGTCTGTAAAATACAAAAGGAATCATCTGGAGCTTTATATACAGCTTCCAGGAATCACAAAGATAAAGATAAACTCTCAAAACAAATCCTAAACAAACTCAAATACCAATACGATAATCCTAACAATCTCAAATACTAATCCAATACTAAAGATAAACCCAAATAAAGATAACATAAATGATAAAGATGATCTCTACAAGTATGCTATCATGTGGTGTCTGCACCAACTCCCCTGGGGTGGGAGAAACTCGACCCCGTCGAGTAAAGCTCATAAGAATCAAGTGACATCAGAGTAATCTCCATCGAGCCACAAGCTAACTGGATCAGCATGGCGCCTCCGTCGACGCTCATATGTGCGGGTGATAGGAGGTAGAGATGAAGTAGTAGCAAGTGTATTCAAGTAGGCCTCCAAAAGAGCGGGATCAAGCTGCTGCAACTCCTCTCTAGTGATCCATGTACAATCAGAATCAGGCCGTCCTCGCCAGCGAACCAAGAAGCGCTGAACTGTTCCATCCCTAGTGAAAAGAGACTGCTCATCCAAAATAACATCAATAATATCTTTATGTGCCTTTTGGAAACAAGATGGTGTAGGGCTAGGGACAGGGTTAGCCAAAGAAGAAGAGGGTGGATCATCAAAAGAATCATAGGGAATAACTGCTGGACCTTTAAAAGCAATTAAATCAGCAATATTAAAAGTAGAACTAATACCATAATCTGAAGGTATATCAATCACATAAGCATTAGATCCAATTTTCTTTAATACCTTGAATGGGCCAGCACTGCGGGCCTGCAGTTTCTTAACGGTTCCGGAAGGATACCGTTCAGGCCTGATACGAATCATAAGATAATCTCCTACATCAAAGTCTAAATGACGTCGATGTAAATCAGCTTGAGTCTTATACTTAAGATTACTAGCATGAATTCGTTTGTTGATCTCTTTATGCAGCTCATGCATGTGACTAGCAAACTCTACAGCAGACACAGAAACCCTATCATGTGAGGACATTGGGAGAAGGTCTAAAGGTCTCCTAGGTGTATAACCATGAACAACTTCAAATGGACTCATACCTATGGACCTATTGACTGAATGATTGTATGCAAATTGGGCTACAGGGAGTATAGATTCCCAAGTCCTACCATTCTCACCTATGAGACACCTCAAAAGATTTCCTAGACTCCTATTTACAACCTCAGTTTGACCATCTGTTTGAGGATGATATGCTGTGGAGAATTTTAACTTTGTTCCCATCATGTGCCAAAGGGTTTTCCAAAAGTAGCTCATGAATTTAACATCCCTATCTGACACAATTGTTTTAGGTAATCCATACAGCTTAACAATCTCATCAAAGAAAATCTTGGCTACCTTGGATGCATCAGATGTCTTAGAGCATGGAAGAAAGTGAGCCATCTTAGAAAACCGGTCTACCACTACAAGAATGGAATCAAACTTCCTAATGGTACGGGGGAGACCAAGTATAAAGTCCATGCTAATATCCTCCCAAGGACGATGTGGAACTGGTAGAGGAGTGTAAAGGCCAGTATTTTGCTTGCAATGCTTAGCCAATTGACATTGACCAATTATCTTGGCAACATCTCTCTTAAGACTAGGCCAATAGAACTGCCTCTCTACCTCTGCAATTGTCTTATCACGTCCAAAATGTCCTGAAAGTCCTCCCGCGTGCACTTCCCAAACCAAAAAGTCTCTAATTGATGTGCGGGGGATACAAAGCTTATTGGCTTTAAACAAGTAGCCATCTCGGAGGATAAAATCATCAACAACTTGACTATGCTCAGCCCTAAGTGTAGTGTATACTTCTCCAAAATCTGGGCAAGATTCATACTCCTCTTGCAACTTCTCAAACCCTATGACTTTTGTGCTCATCACAGAAAGGAAGGTGACTCGACGACTCAAAGCGTCAGCTACCTTATTCTCAACACCAGATTTATGTCTCAAAACAAAAGAGAATCTTTGCAAATACTCAACCCAAGGGACATGTCGAGTATTTAATTTCTTTTGGGAGTTGATGTGGCGAAGAGCATCATGGTCAGAATAAATGACAAACTCATGGGATGTCAAATAATGGCTCCAATACCTTAAAGCTTGTACCACAGCATAGAGTTCTTTGTCATATGTTGAATACTTCTTCTTAGCCTCATTTAATTTCTCACTAAAGTAAGCTATAGGGTGACAATCTTGGCTAAGAACTCCTCCTATGCCTACACCAGACGCATCACATTCCACTTCATAAACCTTATCAAAGTCTGGTAGGCGCATTACTGGTGCTTCTGTCATCTTCTTCTTGATCTCTTGAAATGCTTTACTAGCAGCATTTGACCATTGGAATTCGCCTTGCTTCATACAATCAGTGATTGGTGTCATGATTGTACTAAATCCACGTATGAAGCGGCGATAGAAAGTTGCAAGCCCATGAAAACTACGAACCTCATGAATATTCTTGGGCTCGGGCCAATCCACTATGGCCTTGACTTTTTGTGGGTCAGCAGAAACTCCTTTAGATGAGACCACAAAACTTAAGAAAATGACACTATCAGTGAAGAAAGAGCATTTCTTGAGATTGGCATACAAGTTTTCTTTCCTCAAAGTGGAACAAACTTGTTTAAGATGGTCCAAATGTTGCTCCTTTGTTTTACTATAAATGAGGATGTTATCAAAGTATACTACCACAAATTTGCCCATGAAAGGCCGTAATACTTGTGTCATCATTCTCATAAAAGTACTTGGAGCATTTGATAACCCAAAGGGCATGACAAGCCACTCATATAGACCATCTCTTGTCTTAAAAGCAGTCTTCCACTCATCACCTGGGCGGATCCTAATCTGATGGTATCCACTCTTCAAATCAATCTTCGAAAAGATTGTGGCTCCTGACATCATATCAAACATATCATCTAACCTAGGGATAGGAAAACGATACTTCACAGTAATCTTATTAATTGCACGACTATCCACGCACATCCTCCAGGAACCATCTTTCTTTGGGGTCAAAAGTGCAGGGACTGCACATGGGCTTAAGCTTTCTCGCACAAATCCTTTGTGCAAAAGCTCATCCACTTGTCTAGCCATCTCATCATACTGAGGAGGGCTCATTCTATAGTGGGGCAAATTTGGAAGTGCTGCTCCTGGGATAAGATCTATGGCGTGTTGAATATCACGCATAGGAGGCAATTGATTTGGGAGCTCTTGGGGGAAAACATCTTGGAACTCTTGAAGCACTGATCATACTTCTTGTCTTGGTTCTTCAAAGCTATCTAGTGCAGCTTCCTTAACAACCAAAGCAAAGATGATGGAGTCTTGATTGACAGCTCTTGCGCCCTTGCGCCCAGAAGACAAAGGAAAGAGTGTAGTTAGAGAGACATTTAGGCCCAACTCTAGAATCCAATGCTTTAAGTGTCAAGGCTTTGGTCATATGGCTGTCCAATGTCCTAATAAGACTTTGTTGATTGAAGAATTGGATGAAGAGGAAGAGATAGAAGAAGTAGTCTATGAGCCTAACATTGAAGACATTGTAGAAATAGGAGAGGATGATTCCACCCAATTAGCTTGCATTAGAGCCCTACCATCTTTTGACAACCTCAGTGAGGGTAGTCCTGATACTCCTTTAATAAGTGTTGTTAGGTGTACTCTAGCACAGTCCAGAGAAAGTGATGATTGGAAAAGGAATACTATCTTTCAAACCTTTGTCAAGTGTGGAACCAATCCCAACCTGATACTCAATCAAGATGGAGTCTTGATTGAGTATTCCTTAACAACCAACCTGGCTCTGATACCAATTTGATGCAGGACAACCTAGGCTTCCCACCTAGATTAGTCCTACGATGAACCTTAGGCTTCCCACCTAAGGTGTTTGGAATCACCACCAAACAAATCAATGAAAATAATCTCAATAATAATGATAATAGTCTGTAAAATACAAAAGGAATCATCTGGAGCTTTATATACAGCTTCCAGGAATCACAAAGATAAAGATAAACTCTCAAAACAAATCCTAAACAAACTCAAATACTAATACGATAATCCTAACAATCTCAAATACTAATCCAATACTAAAGATAAACCCAAATAAAGATAACATAAATGATAAAGATGATCTCTACAAGTATGCTATCATGTGGTGTCCGCACCAACTATGCTATTGCCAATTTAGTAACTGTCTGAAAGTTGAAAATCTCTATTTGATGATTTGATTTCTCCAAATGCTTCATGTTATCAAAGGGGTCACAGTCAAATATAAGATAGGAGTCACCTTCTGTTTGATGCTTTCATGTTTCCATCATGCATCTTTGATTTCCTCTTGACTTTTTGATTACTTGTCAATAATAAATGAAAGTTGTCCTTTTGGCAAGTAGGGTCAATTGCTTGTAAGTTTGGCTAAAGGTGAGTCCAAAGGGCTCTTCTTTAGAAAGGTTCTCTACAGTATCCAAAAAAAGAGGAAAATTGTCCGTTACAGTCACCAAGTAAACATTTGATTGAAGCTTTCTACTGAAACTTGATTTGTCTTTGACCTTCAGAATTGAATTTAAGCTTCCAAGACTGCAAGTGAGGTAAGGGTTGTCAACTAACAATCCTAAATAGTAAGGATGAAAAGTTAATTTATTGAATCTTAGGATTGAATTGAGATCTGCATTGACTTCCATTGCAGTTCCTGTGTATGCATCATGCTGAAGCTTGATTGGACCTTTTCCTGAATGAAAAAATGAAGTTAGCTTTGAGAACTGTAGCTGAGCCGCTGAGAGCTGTAGCTATCCCATCAAACCTTAACACAAGATAAAATTACTGAATGCTTTAACACACCGAAATATCCCAGGTACAATAAAGGGCCCTATTAAAAATAGGGTGCAAAAGCCTCCTCTTGCTCCCACCCTGTTCATAACTTCCCATCTGATCTGCAAAATCCTTTACACTGTTTTAATCCTGCCACAATGAATCTATGCATTCCTCTGCTGCCATATATGATAAACAGAAGCCAACAGGGCCAGTATTCAGACCACAGACCTCATGCTTTTACCCTTTAGTAAGACATTTAGTATAGTTGAAGTATATTTTTTTTTAGTGGATAAAAGTGGACGTCTTTATTCTTGTTTCATTTCTTAATTAAAATTTTTACTTATAAAAACAGTGGATGTCTTTATTACATGCGTAAACTTTATTGATTTTTCCCCCTTATTTACTCTATTTTTTTGAATTATTCTGGCTTGGTGGTGCCTTTTCTACTTCTTATTTTTGTTACCCTAAGTGTTCCTCTTTGAATATTGTGAAACTATTGGTGTTTGGTGTTTTTACCCATGTTAACTAATTGTAAGTACCTCTATAAATTCAGGTTTCATATACCTTATTCGTTTTTATTCATGATACATGTGCAGGGATCAGGTGCAACTTCATGGCTCTTTTTCCCAATATGTTGCATTATATATTTGATTATTTATGCTTGCCCTTTTATTTGTCAATTTTCAGGTGCAAACATGTGATTGCAATTGATATTGATGAAAAAAAGATTGATTATGCACATCACAATGCTGCAATCTATGGAGTTGATGACTGCATTGACTTCATAAATGGAGACTTTTTCAGTCTAGCACCCAAACTGAAGGTATTGAATTGGTTTCTTAACATAATAACATGTGACCGTGTTTGATGCTTTGAATTAGTACATTTTCTATTTCCTCTCAATTTTAAGTTGGGTAAAAAGAGATATAATCTAGAATAAACTAAAATAAAAAATCTATATTCAATAGTTCTATGATAGTTATTTATTGTTAGGGAGGAGCAATTGCGTTATTATGTTATCATTAATGTTGTTGAAGGCTTTGTTGTTATGAAGAACATTAACTCATTAAGTACCCCAAAAGTATTACATTAGTGTATAAATGGACCGTTTAGTGAAAGTAAAGAATTGGTGCCTTAGGTTAAGAGCATTAACATTTGTATATGTTGAGGATCAGCCTTTAAGATGTGATGTTGAGAAGTTTCAAGCAATTCTGCTGTTTTGTACAATGGGAACTTTTCTACAACCAATTGGTATTGGCATGGACTTGTTTAAATGTTTGTTTTTAAAGGTGTCCTTCAATCAGAATCCCTCATACTGATTAATTCTAATATCTTTCATGTTCAAGGGTCCTTCAATAGAAAATATTCTGATTTTAGTCTGTTATTTGCCTGGTGGGCTCATAGTCAAACAGATCTGGCTGGAACAATAAGTGGTGTAAAAATTTTTCTTAAGTAGCATCCCCCCTTATAAGCTGTGAAAAAAATTACATTTCTTTCATTTGTTTTCAAAACAATGTTGTCTTCCCTGTATTTGTAGCAGACCTCAAATTGTGGGGATTTAAAACTTCTTTAGTTGGGTAGCTATCCCAGATTTTATTCTGTTTCAATGTTTAAACTTTACGATGAAATGGTAAACATTTACTATTCTGTATGATGCGCAAATTTAAGATGTATTTATTTATACATGTGTGTATGACTACATATAGAATAGAATGGAGGAAAAGAATAGACATGGCTGACCTTGACTAATTTGTTGAGAAGCCATAGCTAACCCCAAAAATTTGGGACTACTGCTTTGTTGATGTTGTAATTATTTTCTTTGATATTCTGATTTATTTTTAGCATGTATGCTTTGGTGCTGCAGGCAGACACAGTTTTTCTATCACCGCCTTGGGGGGGACCTGTTTATGCTAAAGTGAAGACATATGACATCAAGACAATGCTAAAGCCACGTGATGGGTGAGGATTTCCTTTCTAAGTTGGGCATTATATTAAAATTTTCTTTTTTCCCTTCTGAAGGCTGGTGTTAACATCATGCTGCTCTGATATGTACTTGTGCAGATATTCTCTCTTTAATACTGCAAAGGAAATTGCTTCCAGACTAGTCATGTTTCTCCCAAGAAATGTTGATCTCAACCAATTGGCAGAGTTGTGTTTATCTGCTCATCCTCCATGGGCACTAGAGGTACATCTCTTAATTTTGTTTATTTGGTGAGCTTTCTCTTAGTATTCGTTTGGGATCCGCATATTTTGCTGAAATTGAAAACTTTTTGCTGAAATGCTGAAAATAGAACAGTGAGATCCATGAATAATAGCAAAAATATGTTGAATAGTAAAATAAGTTAGCAAAAATAATCTTTGCCAAACAAATACTAAGTTTAATATTTGGTTGATGTTTCACTCTTTCCTCCAAGTGTAAAAGTCAATTGAAGATATGATCATTGGCCCAAGGTTTCAATTGGATGTTTGTGATTGCAGAATTTCTTAATTGCATTTCAGGCTTCATGTAATGGCATTATTTTGTAAAATGGCATTAAGATAAGATCAATTCTAAGATTTTGTGAAATGGCATTATTTTGGTCCATTGGATGCCAATAGTGGTGTTAGTGCTCTCCTATCCCTTTAACATCTGTCCTCAGTGAAGGCAGGCTTTGAGCTGTTGTCTTTGGTACCCACTGAGAAATATTTCTAGCTGGGGTAGCTAGCACCTTTAAGATGGAAATTTTCATTCTTTAGAGTCTTTTTTAATGAACGGTGATGGATCAACTTTCTGTCTTTCTTCTTGAAATTGGCTTTGGACCTATAGTTTCCATTAAGAGTGAACCGTGTCCAAAAAGTGTCATGTTTCTAATATTTATATCTGTTAGTTATCCAGAAAGAATTATTATATGTTACATTGTGCTGTAAAGCTGATGGTAAAATGAAAAATTGGGATTAAATTGTGTCTAGTAATACTGCCATAGAATTGGTAAGAGAATTTACTGGCATCTTTTTACAGTCTTGCCCCATTCCCATTCTCACTGATAGCCTGGAATACAATTTAATATGGCCTTTCAATGTTTGTTGTTTGGTTTGTTGATATTTTCAGGACAAGCACATTGTACAATTATTTTTCCCTTGCTACTTTTTTTTTTTAATTTTCATCACTAATGGCCAAGGTCCATGGTCCCAGGTTGAAAAGAACTATTTAAATGGCAAGTTGAAGGCAATAACTGCTTACTTCAATACCTCAGCAGTTGACAATAAATCAGCCTGATCACTGATGTACTGGTGTTGGATCAGATGGTAGCTGAACTCCATATTATATGGACATGGAGCACCTGTTACAGTGGCTATCTAGTTGTAGCCACGGCGTGTGTACAATTTTGTAAGTTATTCTACGGACTGACTTTGTTTGGACATATGATAGATTATGTAGTGCAATATTAGCCAGTGTTGGAAAGATATTTTCCATATAAATTAAAGAAATGTTATTTTCCCTATAAACTAACATTGGGTTGTAACAAAATATGGTCACCAATAGAAGAAAATTCCAAAGTCAATAAGGCAAGTCTTCTCCTGGTTTGGGAAGACTATGATACCCTGTAGATAATGGTAAGTGGTAGTACAGACTTGCCTTATTGCCTTATTCCAAGTCAATAAGGCAAGTCTTTTTTTTTTTTAGTAGTTTAACGAATCAAATGAAATATTGACTATTTAAAGGGTTTAAAGAATTGAATCAATTGGTTCTAGAGTTGTTGCTCCCTATAGCCATATAATAATGAAGGTCGTTGGATTATTATAGTTGCTTATGAAGAAAAATCAAATGTACACCTCTCTGTGGCTCCCTCAACACGTGTGCTTGTGGGTGTAAGATCTTGTTCTTTTTATGACTTATGAATGTTGGCTTCATAAATGTTTGCATTATTCTTCCACTTAAGAGTTTAAAGATGTTCATAAATGTTTGCATTATGCTAAAGGATTTATTGATGTCTTGGTAAGAAGAGAGCTCAAGATGAGTCACTATTCATTAATATTTAAGAGTATAGAGATGTTGATATCTGAACTAATTAGCTCAAGGCAATGGTCCAATGGTTTATTATACCATACAACTAGAGAATGATAATGGTCATGTGGTCCTGCAGCCTCCTGCTAACTATTTAATAGACCCCCTTTTGACATTGGTTTACGACTTTATGTAATATATTTTAGGAATTTTTTATAGAAAATGAAAAAGTAACTGTAATTTTTTTTTACAAAGTTTATATTTTTTATAGAAATTATATTAATTTTTTTTAAAATAGTCTGTTAACAAATAACTCACCGGATAAGTGATAATTGATAACGGACTTTCCTAAATTTCTTAAAATTTCTAAAGATGGACACGTATGCTTCCCAGTTGGCAATGGAATATACGAGTTGTATTCAAGGGTTATAGGTTGAGCATTGAATACAAAAAAAAATATATATCTAAAAGAAGGAAGGCTCCGTGAATTTGGTTGTGAGATTGCTACGAATCAACTTGCTTAGAACCTGCATGAATATTGAAAAGGAATGGGCCTTTTTGGTGGACCAGCACATAAATATCCTTGTCAGAACAAAAATTGTACTGATTTTAATGCCATAATAACTACAAAACAACCTGCAGCTGAAATCTTTATTATACAGTTATATTTCTCTCCTTTTTTATTTATTTATTTTATGTATGTCGGAGTGTCATGTTTCTAAATAATGAAAGCTTAGGGTACGTTTGGTATGCTGTAATAGCTTATGTAATGGAATAGTTATTCATGTGTAATAACAATTCGGTCATTTGGTTGCATCTTTATTACATGGATTAATTACTACATTGGAATGACTATTCTTTAAATTGAAGAATAGCTATTTCTCTCTAAATTGGATGTAATAG
The DNA here is from genome assembly GCA_033629205.1 of Lithocarpus polystachyus. Lineage (NCBI taxonomy): Eukaryota > Viridiplantae > Streptophyta > Magnoliopsida > Fagales > Fagaceae > Lithocarpus > Lithocarpus polystachyus. The sequence continues at coordinate 4,903,914 of CM066163.1, read as the reverse complement.
CTATTCCTTAGTGCATATAATAGGTTTTAAAATTAATATATTTCCAAAAATATAAAGTTTTCTTATACATCATCTTTTACAAGCTTTCCATATGTAACAACCAAACTTATGAATAGTAATAATTATTCCATTACAATGTCTTCTATTCCTAGTAATAAAGATTACTATTACTAATGTAATCTACATTCAATGTACCAAACATACCCTAAATGGTGCTGCTTTTTCCTTGTACCGGATTTAGCATAATACATCCTTTGTTGTTTGTATTTAATTTAATTTTATTTTGGGTTTAGAAAAATTATTTTATTTAATAGTTGAAACTTGAAAGTGCAAATCACGTAATTTTCTAATTAGCATATGCACCTAACGCTCTTAATGAAAAATTAAATTTACGAAGTGTTTGTTATTATTTAGTTTTTATCAGTTTTTTTATTTTTATTTTTTATTTAATTTAACTAGTTTTTTTTGCTAGTTTTTAGTCTTTTTGTTTTTTGGGTTACACATTTAACATAAAAACCACAAAAATATATCTTTTGATAAACACTATCTTTTGATAAGAGTTACGAGGTTTGATCTCCACTTACACCAAAAAATCAAGGCGAAAACACTATTTTGGTCTTTATATTTTGGGGCTACAGTAAATTTGGTCCCTACATTTTAGTAGCAGTCAATTTGATCCATGTTAATTTCAAGTTGCAGTTAATTTGGTCACTACTGTTAACTCACTAACGAAAAATATCTACTTAACAAATGGTTTGCATTGTTAGCACACATATGGCTAACATAATAATATAATATTAAATAATTAAATATTTAAAAAGTCACCTAAGCATTTTAATTAAAAAAAACCCCAAAAAAAAACTGAAAAATATTAATTGAAAGCAAAAAATGATTATTTTTTTAGAAAAATCCTCAATTTCTTTTATTTTTTCTACTGTATTCTTAAAACATTTTCTTAGCTACTAACCATAATTTCTAGCAACACAACAATCTAATAATCACACAGTTATTAAAACTCTTTTTATTTATTTATTTACAATTATCTCTTTTTATCTATTTTCCTAGCAACTTCACACAACCATCAAAACCACCATAGTTAGATTCGACCATTTACAGCCAGCATCAACATCCAAACCATTGAAGGTTGAACCACCAAAGACTGAAATCCTCAACCACCGGAAATCAGTTTTTTCATTTCCAATCCAACAAAACATTCAAAATAGCAAGGCCTAGAACCGTATCCCTACCGCCGATATCGAACAGATAAGACCCATTCCTCCTCCTTGCGTCGCCCATGACAGCGTCCTCTGCATTTGCTGTTCCCTTTTTGCATTTGCTGTCAAAGCCTCGCACGAAGTCACTGATGTCCGTTCTTGCTCCACCATGCTCAGCCATGGTTATTAGAAATAAATATTTGGATTTTTGTTGAGAGAGAGAGAGAGAGAGAGAGAGAGAGAGAGAGAGAGAGAGAGAGAGAAACTTATATTATTGAAAATAGATTGGATTTCAGTGTGTGTGTGAGAGTGAATGAGACAGAGAGGCAGAGAAGTTTGAGTCCAAATCTTCTCTCTCACTTGTTCTGCTCCACTCTATACTCCATCAATAAAACCTTGCCACGTGTTCACCTAATTAATTAAATACTACTATTAATTAATAACGGTAGTATTAATAAGTCAATAATTATAGTATTTAATTTATTAGGTGAACACGTTATAATTTTTTATTTGTGGAATATAGAGTGGAGCAGGAAAAATGGGACAGAAGATTTGGACCCGAGAAGTTTATATTGTTTGGTTTTAGATTGTGGTGTTCCTGGTTATTGTGTTTGGTATATCAGAAAGTGCAAGTTGGAAAAGAAAATAAAAAAAAATTCAAGATTAATTAAAAAAAAATCATTTTCTTTATTTTTGTTCTTTCAATTAATGTTTTAAATTAAAATGCTTAGGTGGCTTTTTTAATATTTAATTAATTAATATTATATTATTATGCTAGCCACGTGCACGCCAACAATGCAAACCGTTTGTTACTTAGATAATTTCCATTAGTGAGTTAACGGTAGGGATCAAATTAACTACAATTTGAAAATAACAGGGATCAAATTGACTGCTACTAAAATGTAGGGACCAAATTAACTATGACAAAAAATGTAAGGACTAAATGGTGTTTTTACAAAAAATCAATTGGTATTCTGATTTGATAATAAAAAGTAATCATCAGAAGTGGACATCGTAGGTTGAAATTATCTCTAATTAATAAATTATCGAAAATTACATGGTTTTGAAATGGACACTATGAAAAGCATATAATTGAATTGACATTTGAACATCCCATTGCATGACTGGCATCCCAACGTGACACTATCAAATGTGTTTAATTAAAATGACATTTGGACATCCCATTGCATGATTATTGATTTGCATCCCTACTTGAATGAACTTGGTTTTGTTATTATTCTATCAAAATGAATTTAGGAAGAGAACTGAATAATTGAATTGACAGTTGAGCCTCCCATTGGATCCCAACTTGACCTTAATTTTGTTTTGTCATTACTTGTTACGTAGGCCTTGATGTGAGTTGATGATCAAAGGAAAGTGACCGTTCGAGGAATGGGGCATCGCCTAAGCTCAACCTAACAGAAAGCTCTTAACTCTTATCGCAACTTGGGAAGCCTTGTGGGGTTGCACAGCGTTAGGTCACGAGTGACTGAGTGAGGAAGACAGACTCTATTTGGGATAGTTAATGCTCTCATCTCATGTGTGTGTGTGTGTGTGTGTGTGTGTGTGTGTGTGTGTGTAGAGAGAGAGAGAGAGAGAGAGAGAGAGAGAGAGAGAGAGAGAGAGAGAGAATTGGGTTTAAGTTATACCTGGTGTAATTCTAAGCAATGTTACACCACTTAATAACTTGTTATTGAATTAATATTTTGAAAATTCAACGGTTGAATTACATGTTCTATATGTTCTTAACATGCAAACCAATTTTCATATCAATTGGATGCTATTTACCATTTGATCTATAAACTCATATTTTATGCATTATTTTAAACTACAAAAATTTGAATTTTAACAATTGTTGATGACATGGATATTAATTTTTGATCACCTTGTAATTTTGCAAGTATAAAAAATATATAAAGATAATGTAATCTAATGGTGGATCTATCAATATTCGCATCCAATTATAAAATATTAAGTGATGTAACATTGTTTAGAGTTATATCAGATGTAATTTGAACTTTACTAATGGTGGATCTATCAATATTCGCATCCAATTATAAAATATTAAGTGATGTAACATTGTTTAGAGTTATATCAGATGTAATTTGAACTTTACCTATATATATATATATATATATATGGTAAATATTAACAAGCACCGTGCGGTGCTTGTTAACATTTTTCAAATTAGGTCTTACTTAATAAAGATGACAAAAAGTTATTAAAAAAATTGTAAAAAAAGATAAAAAAAAATTGTTAAAAAGTTATAAAAAAAGTTGAAAAAGTAAAATAAATGCATCAAAAAACTGCAAAATATTGTGGTTAACAGCACCTTACGGTGCGGTGCTTGTTAACATTTTCCAAATTAGGTCTTACTTAATAAAGATGACAAAAAGTTATTAAAAAAATTGTAAAAAAAGATAAAAAAAAATGGTTAAAAAGTTATAAAAAAAAGTTGAAAAAGTAAAATAAATGCAGCAAAAAATTGCAAAAGATTGTGGTTAACAGCACCTTATGGTGCTCGTTAACACAACCATATATATATATAACCAAATGAGTCAGGCCAGCTTTGCTTGTTCTTACCAAAGTGTTCTATCACTCTCTTCACGTGTCATCTTTAAGTTTCTAAATTCATGCCATATGAGCCACCATTGTCCATTGCTATGTAGATTTAGAACTTTCCAATTTCCATCTAGTTTGAGATTTCTATATAATTAAAGAATCTTTTATTTTATTTTATTTTATTATTTGTTTGCTGCAAAACCCGGTTTGACTTGCTTGAGCCCAGGGGCGGACCTACACTAGGGCAGAGGAGGGCCATTGCGCCCCCCCCCCCCCCCCAATTAAAAAAAAAAAAAAACTAGTATAAAAAAAATTAAGATTTCCCTTATATATATATGTCTCTCTTCTTCTAAAATAATTAGATATTGACCTACAAAAAAAAAAGAAAAATACATAAATAAAATTCATACTCCTTTAACTATAAAAACAAAATAAAAATAAATAAATATGGACTAAACAAAAATTGCGCACAAAATAAGAAATACTTATTTTGTATGTTATACTTTGTTAATATGTTTTATAATATGAAATGTTTAAGAAATACTTATTTTGTATGTAGTATTTTATTGAATATGAAATAGATGTTAGTTTTTATTTTCATAATTTTTTTTTTGGTTTTAAGCTTTGGCCCTTCCAGGTATGAATCCTGGTTCCGTCCCTGCTTGAGCCCAGGTTCACCATCTGTTATCTGCCACCGATTGAAAATGTCGTTGACCAAAAAACCAGAGAGCTCCTTCCTCGAGGACTTGTTACTACTTTTCTTTACATTTTTTTTCCCCTGTGATGAGTCAATCTCAATCACCGATATATGTGATCCTTGATTGAACATATTGGATGTTTTCTGTGAGGAATAGTTCAATTCCAAGAAAATGAACAAGGATGAAATGCTATTGATAGAATGCTTTTATGGGATTCCTTTAATATTAATAGTACTGAATCGATTACAACATCATTTGAGTGGTGGGTATTGTTTTTGTTTTGTAGTAGCATTATTCATTTTTTTTTATATTGTGAATGTCTTTCATTATTCAATAAATCACAACGAATATTATATTTGGACAATATATATGTAACTACATGACCAAACTTGATTAAAAAACTTATTGTACAATGTTTAGCAACCATACTTAATTTTTGCCCTTTAACATATACTTCCAAAACTTTATATTGAGTTTATATATATAAAAAAATCAATGCATAGACGTGACAAAGAGAGTCAACTAACAAAAAGGACGACCAGGTCCAGCGGCACCGGTTATGGGGACAGAAACAATACATAGGGTACCTTATGAATATATGAATAACTGACTGTGGCACTATTTTTTAAAAAAATTGAATTTTGTTCGGTAAAAATGTATATTTTGTTTTAAATTCTCTGTAAAGAATTTCAATTTATGGCGATCGTTTTTTATGAGTACTTTTATATTATTAGCGAGTTCAAATTATACCTGATATAATTTTAAATAATGTTACATCATTCAATATTTTTTAATTAGATGCGAATTTTGACAAAATTACTGTTATATTCGTATATTTTCTATGTTTGCAAAATTTCAAGATGATCAAAAATTAATAGTCATATTATCAATCAATTGTTTAAATTCAAATTTTTCTAATTTAAAATAATGTATAAAAAATGAGTTTATGAATCAAATTATAAATAACATCCAATTGATATGAAAATTGTCATGAATTTTAAGAACATATAATTTAATAGTGAGATTTTCAAAATATAAATTTTATAACAAGTTATTAGATCCCGTAACTTCTATCCAACCTTTTTATTTATTTATTTATATATTAGATTGAGAAGAAGCGCGGTGAAAATATAGTTGGTCTACGAAGTGAAAGTAGGGAATGGGTAACGTAATGAAAGTAGGTTATGGCATAAATGGCGCTAGTTAAAGAATCTTGCCGGCGAAATCTTAGTGAGTCTGTTCCAAAAGCACAAACAAAACAGGCAAAATTTCAAAAGGTCATTGTGTCAAAAGAATAAAAAAAAAAAATCTTTTTTGCTGTTTTAACAGTTTGATTGCGATGTGCACTTCAACAGTTCGGTGTAATTTAACAGAATAATTTAGTGCTTTAGAGAATAATCGCATTGTCGCTGTTTTAACAGTTTGATTGAGATGTGCAATTCAATAGTTTGTGAATATATAACTATTCAGCCAAAAAAAAAAAAAAAAAAAAAATTTTGTTGGAAAATTTTCTTCTATGATTTTCCTTTCTCTATTAGTCGTAATCAAATCCATTACACTACAAACTAAAAAAATTTGAAACCAAAACATTTAATGGTTGATAAAAACATTTTACTTACTACTCACAAGTTTAACAGTATCACAATTTCATATTTTTTAGCAAAAGATGGTTATTACTTATTAAGATGCGTTTGGATTGAAATAAAAAATTAAAATTATTTCAATATTTTACTTATTTTTACTATTATTTATAAATCTTATTATATTTTTTGATACTATTTATAAATTTTACTGTACTATTTTAACTAATTTTTATTTTTATTTACAATATTTTTAATAATAAATTTTTAGTTTCATCCAAATAGTTATTATCTAAAAACTCATCCTTTTTTCTTTTTGCAAGATTCGTAAAAGTGGTATTTAAATATTTTACTAATCTAAAAGCTAAAGATCGTCCACAACGTTTTGTTTTCTTTAATGAAAGGTGGCTTTCAGTGATTGATTGATTTTATAACCCAATAAGATTACACGATAATTCAAAAGATTTTGGAATCAAACAAAATTGCCACTTTTTTTCTGTAATTTTTTTTAACCTCCTTTTAACCTTTATCGTTAAAATTTACTCCCACGACATACGTCATAATGATGTCCTGCCATGACTTTGTCCTGCGAGATTTTTTACCTTCCCCTTTCAAAAAAAAAAAAACCCTTTCGAAAGAGTAATAATTACCTTGGTAAAAAGTAACAAACGAAAAAGTCATTAATACCCCTAAATGGGCCCAATATCATTAACCCCACACATTCAAATCCAAGATAAGATCCAAGGGCCCTACTGTCATTCCAGTCCAGTCAAAGTCCATGAAGACCCCACAACAAAACATCAAAAGAAGCACACCCCACTTACTTTCCAGTTTCCACCTTATTAACAAAAACAAAACCCCGCCTAAAGAATTTAGATGGTAAAAAGCCAAAACCGATTGTCTTTTTCTCTCGAGTCCATTCACGCTTAAATAATTCAAAACCAACAAGTCATAAACACCACGCTAACCACGCTCGCGAAACATAATTAGGGCCTTATTATATATTCGTACCCGCCATTCACACGCACAGTCAGAGATAATAGTCTCTATCATTCACAATTTTTAAGTGTGAATGCGATGTGAGAGAGGAATTGAAAACCTGCTTTTTTACACTAAAAAACTTGCATTTATACAATGCCGGAGATAGGGTTTCAAGAGCAGCAGCAAGTCTCGTCGAGATCATCAGGAGTGAGAGCTCACCGCGAAGCCAGTCCTGATTCTGTGATCTTCACTCTCGAATCCAACTTCAGCTTGTTTTCTTCGGCTTCGGCTAGCGTCGATCGCTGCTCTTTCGCCTCCGATGCTCACGATCACGACTCCTTCGCCTCCGAAATCTCTGTAGTAAGTAATATTCTTTTGCATGTTTGTTTGTTTGTTTTTTTCTATTTTGATTTCGCATTTCTACCGCACTTGAATGTGCTGGATAGAACTAGAATTGAAGCAGCTAATAAAAAAAACTAGTCGGTGCAGCATTTAGCGGATAATCATCATCACGAGAGTTTGAGTGGTCCAGATCCAAATCCAGATCCAAACAACAAACAGCACAGTCGTTTTTTCTCTAAAAGAGGAGAAAAGGCAAAAGGTACAGTGCTCACACTCACGCTCACACTCACACTCACAGTGTTTTTTTTTTTTTCGTAGATTTGGCTCTTTGAAAATTTAAACGGACCAAAACAAAAAGTACAAACGACGACGCTTTTTTCAAAAGGAAATTTCAAATCCTCATTCAATGTCTCTGTCTCTCTCTCTCTCTCTCTCTCACTCACTGTTTGTTTCCTTCTGTAATACGCAGCGCAAAAAGATGACAATAATAATGACGGAGATTTTGAAGACGAGTCTCCTCCACTAGATTCTGCAAGAAGCTCTTTCTCTCATGCTCTCAAAGGTACACTTTTCTCTGAGCTCTTACTTTCATGATTGAATTCGAAAATAGCATTAAACTTGTTCACCTGTACTTTTGTTTGTTTCTTTGTTCTATATAGAATGCCAGGATCGGAGATCTAGATCTGAAGCGCTGTCGAAGAAGCTAGATAGAAGAAGACCAGCTTCGTTGGATCTAAACAATGCTACAACCGCCGCCGCCGCGTCATCGCCGCGATTGGCATCGATGAAAAAGGCCTCGGCGATTTCGTCTCGGAAATCCGGCGGTACGTTTCCGAGTCCCGGTACGCCGAATTATCGGCACGCGAGTGTAGGAATGCAAAAAGGTTGGAGCTCAGAGCGAGTACCATCGCACTCGAATGGCGGTGGCGGTGGCGGTGGTAACCGTAGACAACTAGCTACTAGTACTTCGTTGTTACCTTTCAATAATGGAAGGACTTTGCCTTCGAAATGGGAAGATGCAGAGAGGTGGATATTCAGTCCGGTATCGGGAGATAACGGTAGTTCGAGGAATTCAGTTCAGCCTCAGCAGCCGCTGCCGCAGCAAAGGCGGCCTAAGTCGAAGAGCGGACCGCTCGGGCCGCCTGGGGTTGCGTATTACTCGCTGTATTCGCCGATGTTTGATGAAGGGAACGTGGGGAATTTTGTGGTGGCGGGGTCTCCGTTCTCGGCCGGAGTCATGGCGGCCGATGGATTGGCAATGCGTGGTAGTGGTGGTGGTGGCGGTGGTGGCAGTGGTGGAGGGTTTATTGGGAGGAATGAGCCTTGCATGGCTAGGTCGGTTAGTGTGCATGGGTACTCTGAGATGCTGAACCAGTCTTCATTGCCTGGGTCAAGAGGTACTAGTTTAACACTTTAGCTTTGTTTAAGCCTCTGTTTTTTGAATTAGAACTTGCATGTTATTCAGATTTCATTTGATTTGTGGATTTTAATTGTGGTACTCAATATACCTTTAGATTTGTAATGCTAATCTAAAACATGAAATTGACTTTTCCAAAAAAAAAAAAAATCTGAGTTAGTAACTGGATGTCAGTTTCTTCAATGGGTTTTTGGTTATTTTTTGTTTTGTTTGATAGAGTGAGTTGTTGACCCCAATTAATAGGTGTAGTCTTGAGCAGATTGTGCTATCCCTTGTGGTTTTATTAGTTGAAGAAAGTTGGTTAGGATTCTTATAACAGATAATAGTAGGAACATTTTTGATGTGGGTGAGGTGCTGGATTTGGACTACGTTGAGTTTATGTCTATCTTTGTATTTGAAGATGGGGATCTTTAATGAAATTGTTAAACCTGTTGTATTTTTACACATCTGATATTGGGTTTTTGACCTTGGATCTAACACAGATGAAAAAAATGATGGGGTCAAGGATGCCGGCACTGATATATCTCGTGGTGTGTCGAGAAGGGACATGGCAACCCAGATGAGCCCAGAGGGTAGCTCTCATTCATCTCCTGAAAGGAGGCTTTCATTCTCTGCCTCCAATCCCTGTGCCCTGCCTATAGTTGAGTTGCAGAGTGTCCCGTCCTCGAAATTGGAAGTTAGGGATGTGCAAGTAGATGAACGTGTCACCATGACTAGGTGGTCCAAGAAACATAAAGCCCGATTTCCTGGGAAGGGTTCAGACAATGTTGATAACTGGAAAAAGAGAGATTTGGATGCTCAATCTTCAGATTGGGATATAAAGACAATTTCCAAGTATGAATATTGACAACTTTATTACTTACATTATCTTTATTTAGTGGGATCATTGAATGAAAATATGACATGAAGGAGAAATTAGAAGCAAATAGGGTCATTGAAGGTTTGCAAAGAAAAATGTCAAAGATGCAATGTTCTCTTTTCCAAAAATCATGAGGTTCCCTAACAGGAAATCTTTGAATTTCCCTTCTTTTTAATATGTCATCAACATGGGGTCAAATAGAAGAAAGGGTGTTTGATTTTATAACACTGGCATTATAAACTTTAGGATATATCTTTTCATGTTACAGTCGGAAAGACAATGATTGTTTAAATCATCCTAAGAAGATGGCTAGGTTCTTAAGTTGAGTGGAGCACGGACTATGATATGTAGTAATTTAATTCTCTCAAGGAGTTGAGCTGTTACCTTGAACTCAAACAAATTTTCCCAAAATAATTCAGCTCCAAGCCTTCCAGATGATAGCAATTGATTGGTTTGTTTAGTAAAGATATTTCAGGCCACCGATTTTATTACTTATAAGCCTTAATTATTGAAAAGAAGTTTGGCCACAGTACCATATCAGAGGATAAGACTCACCCTGTGCTAGTAGCTACTGTCATGAAAGTTATGCAGATATTTATCTATTCTATATTAATGTGTCAATGGCTGATTTTTCCAGGTTGAAAAGAGAGGAAGCCAAAATCAATGCATGGGAGAACCTGCAGAAGGCAAAAGCTGAGGCAGCAATACGCAAACTAGAGGTCATTTTTAATAAAGTGTTTCATCATGTATCATTTTATATCAGTTGAAACATTTACCAATGATCAGTCCTTGGTACTGTCTTTTTCTTATTTCCCCAAATGTCATTCGAATATATCTTTTCAATGTATCACTTTGGTCTAGTCTAGCATGATTTTATTTCTAGTCAATATATCACCAAAGATGAATTCAGGTTAATCAAATTGTCTTTAGTTTAGGTTTACTGATGGGGAACATGACACACCTCACTCCTGAACATGCTACAAAGTGACTTTTCTTGAATAAGTCAGTTGAAATGTGAAATTTTGCAAGAATGTTTTTCCTTTTACTTAATAGCAGGACATTGGAGGTTTATGGGAAGGCCATTCAGCCCAACCTTTGAACTGAAATCTGCAGGAAATAGGATTATTGAAGAATTTTCACTAACCAGTTAGTTATCTATTCATTTAAGCCTTCATCTCTGGTGGATGTGCAGGCCAAAGAAAGAAATGATAAAAGTAGTAAAGAAATCACTCTCTCTCTCTCTCTCTCTCTCTCTCTCTCTCATGTGTGTGAGTTGCAAATAGTATATAAAGAACAAGAATTAGTTTTTTTGGGATTGCTAAATTCACAATAAAGAAATAAGAAGTCTCTATGGAAAAAGTTCCACATCTCAGATTGTGCCAGCTTGATCATGGTTTTCTCTCTTTCTGTCTCTCTCATGGTTTATGGCAACCTTGTCAAACATGCATTATGTGTTCATATTCTGAAAAAGGATGCATAAGCATTTGGTACTATGGCCCTTACTTGACATTTATTTCAGATGAAGCTCGAAAAGAAAAGGTCATCATCTATGGACAAGATTATGAACAAGCTCAGATCGGCTCAGAAGAGAGCTCAAGAAATGAGGAGTTCAATGCTGGCCAACCAGGCCCATCAAGTTACTGGGGCTTCCCATAAGGCGATATCATTCCGCAGAACCCGTCAGATGGGCTCTTTGAGTGGTTGTTTCACCTGCCATGCCTTCTAATGCCTCATCGAGTAATATGCACTCGCCCACAATAGCAGGTAGCTTCTTTTTTGTAAAATACTCTCTGTTTCAGCATTTGATCTGCTTAAAATGTTCTCATTTACATGCATGTCCTTTCTACTGGAGTCTCTTCCAGTGAATACTTTCTAGTCATATCTATGATACCAATTGATGGTGCTGAAAGTTATAAGTTAATTACTTAATGTTTCTCCATGCCTAATTTCCTATGTACAATTAAATAGGGGAGAGTGCTTAGTATACACTCATGTTACTGTTATGTAGTACTGTTAGTTGAACTAAATCTGGACATTGCAATGGGGAGTGTTTGAAGGCAGAAATCTATCCTCCGAAAGGTGCAAAAAAATGATTGAGGTATTATGAAATGTGTTGGGGAGGCAAAACCTAGGGGACTCTCTGATTGAGTAGTTAATTAACATATAGGGATACCTGTTAATCCAAAAGCTTAAGTCTATAAGTTTGAGCCCAACTATGTTATATCAACCACTCACTATTGTGGTTATTATACAATGTGAGACTTCACTCACATGTGTCTACCCAACAAGATGTTCCTTGTGTCGTATCTTCTTAGAATGATCTTGCAGAAATTAGAAACTCAACTGCTATTATATGTTGCACTACTTATATGATCCTAACACTGTACGCTCCCTTATTTACTCATGCTTTGTTCTGATTCTGTCTAGGTTACAGTAGAATGGAAAATGGAGTGCAAGAACATGAATGAATGGTGTACAGCAGAGGAAAAATATTATTTTGACACTAATTCGGTGTCGATGCAGTTTTTGTGGTGGTCTGAAGCACTGGTTCCCCTATCAAGGTTCCCAATAGGATGTGAGACCCCAGTAAACACAATCTTGGGGATTCAATGGTTAATAATGCATGTATGTATGTAAATCAATCTTTAGATTTTTCTTTTTCTTTTTGGGAATGTTTTTTTTCACCATGTCATTTTGTTGTACACGTGGAGATACCACTCATCTAATTAAGCTCTAGTTTTTATCAAAGCTTGAAAGTGACTAGGTTATGTGCACTCTGTGCATTATTATGATTGATTTGTTAAATTTTGAAATTCTTCCAATTGGTAATATTGTGGGCAATATAACTTGTGGTGTACTTTGTTACCTTTTTGTCTTCTATCTAAGATGCAGTAGTTTGGTTTCGGACATGATGTGTTATTTTAATATAGGAATCAATTGTTTTTGAAGTAGTAGCATGCCATTAGAGAAATGAGGCATATGACTTTCCTGCAATTAATGTGGTATCTGAAAATTGATATGAATAAACTGCCTTAATTTTGAATGGTCTGGTTTCTTAGTTTCAGATACAGTGATGTTGAGATCTCTAAAATCGTTCCCACAATTACAACCTGGTAGATTTTCTTACCGATATTGGGCATATCCTATTGTACTTCATTTAACAGTCTAAGAGCTATTTACTGCTTTTAGAAAGCTGGCAGTGGTTTCAGACTTCAGAAAATTGCCTTTGATGAAGGCATACCTTATTCCGTTTGAGATTATATTCGCAGCTGCGACCATTAAATACATTGGTTGTTTATTTGGATTGAAGTATTTGAAGAGAGGTGTTTGGAACTTTGGATTTCAATTTGTAGCTTGAATAACTTGAATAAGGTATGCAAAAGCAATTATTATTATTATTTTTTATTCATGAAATTTTTTTTGGTACTCGATCTCTTGACTATCAAGAGGAAATGTTAATGTGATAAAAGTGAATAATATGTACAGTTTCGGTTTCGTATGTGTAGGTCAGTTAACCTTAGAATCTAGTTGATGCATTGTGCTTTGGAGGTCTGGAGGTAAAGATCCCAATCGGGTAGCATTAACATAATCTTGGGGCATATGTGCTACTAATCCGGGAAATACCAATCCAAAAATCCTCATCATTTTCATTAACCAACTTTCTTTGTACTCTGGACCCCTCGTATATGGGAAAATGAAACTTCGGTTCAGCTCCCAAATTGCGTTAAGCCTGAATTTGACAATGGTCCATGGCACTGAGAAGTAGTTCTTATTCGGCTCCTCTGTAATGACCTGCACTCCAACCAGGATGCATAGTTTAGCCTCATTGAACCAAATCTAAAAATCTACATGCTTGAAAAGACAGAGAGGGATAGAGACATAGTAGAGAGAGAGAGGACTGACCTTTCCTTCATAGGAGCTATTGTAGTAGTAGCAAGTTCCAAAGTGAGTAAAAAAGACATTATCATCATCATAAGGGACCCTAGGCACTATGTCATTACTGTAAACAAACCTAAAATACTTCACTTTATATCGCTTCAACTTATCCTCCATATATTCCTTCAACTTATAGTCTCCAACCCTTGGTTGCCCAAATGTGTACACTCCCTCCAACTTATCCAACAACCATTTCTCTTTATGTATTGCTAGCACAGTCAGAAACAAAATCGCCAATGCCCCACCCAAGCTATGTCCTGTCAATATAAATTTTGCATTTTTATTTTTTTTCAATAAATCTCTCAACCTTTGTCTAATTTCATAATAAGCATATTTCTTTTGTTTACTTCCTTTGGTTCCTTGTTCTATTTCTCCCGGTTCGGGCCATCCTTTTTTCCTCATTTGAAGACCAAGAGCTTTCATAAAGCCACTATGAGTCTTACCCACCCCTTCAATTTCATACCATGAGAGATCCACATCTACTCTCCAATCTTTTGGGTTGAATGGTTGGGTGCCCCTAAATGCAACCACGATCAGGTTAGGGTCAACCTTTGTATCTTGGAACATAATGGTTTGAATTTTAGTGCCTACTATGTAATCTGTCAAACATTGGATTAGAACAGTTTGTTTTTCTAGTTGGCCAAAAAAGAAAAAGGTAAAATTGCAATTTTCAGGCAAAGCAAATACTAATATTTCATTAAACATGGAGAATAAAATTATCACAAAGGTAAAAATTGAGACACAATTTCAAATTTGAGTCCTACAGTTAACATGGGGGAACAATACAAAATGTGGTTTTTTTATTTTATTTTTTATTATTATTATTTTGACTGCATCCAGATCCTAATACTTAAAACAAGGACTAAATGATCCTCATAAATACATTTATCTTAAAGACTAAAGAGTTTATCATCTGACCAAATGATTGCACTGCAACTATGTGCGTTAACCCCACAAACTAGATGCAGGTAAAATGTACACTTTTTAAAAAGAGATTTAGCCAATCAACTTGAGGAATTTATATTTGAGCAATGAAGAAGAAAATATATTACATCTATCTCACATGTTTGTTTATTTAAATCAAGCCCAACGTGAGGAACTTTTTTATTTTTCCAATCTTATGATTTGAAGAAAGTATTGGCCTAACAATAAACAACAACTAATTATAAATTACCATCTTCTCAAAAAAAAAAAAAAAAAAAAAAAATATATATATATATATATAAAATTTACCAATTTTAAAAATAAAATATAAAAATAAATAAAGAATTTTGGTCTCTGAAGTGTATCAAGTTTTGAGTACGACTATTTTAAAATTAAATTAGCTGATGAAGCCATATTGGGCCATCCATGGCCTGAGTCACTAACGCATTGCGTGGGCCTTTTGCCCCTACTCCTCAGATCTACAGATTGGTATTGAACGGATGAAATGGGCCAATGGGTAACAAATTATCCAAGCCCAAATGATAGTGGGACATAACATTTTTTTTTTAATTGATACAATTTTTTTTATATAATTTTTACCAAATGACAAATATACTTGTGAATAAAAGCTATAGAGAAGTCAACTTAGAGGGCAGATTATTCAATTTGCCACTCTTTTGAATACAAATAATCTGTCACACTTTATATTTAACTAATTAAAAAAAAAGTGAGACAGATGATTTCTATTTTTACTTTTCTATAACTTAAGCTATAACATAATTTTTTTTAAGGAATATAATATAGGTTGTTGCTTACCGTTCTCAAAGTCGTCGTCAAAGTACAAGAATTTCATCTGTGCAAAAATGAAAACAAAAACGTTAATCTTCATCATAGCCATTATATATCACAAGGGCAGAATAAAAAAAAAAAAATGTATTGCCAAGTTAATGATACTTACATTCCAATGATCATTGACTATAGTTTTAGCGAATTCTTCATTTTCGTACGATAATTTGGAGGCCATAATTGAGAGAAAAGCGTTGTACTTTGTGTTACCATATTTAATACTTTTGTCTAATTCCACTCTTGGATCAAGATTTCCCAACACAGATGTGAACTTTGCCGATAACCTATCCGGTGTTCTTTCCCTTTTTCCTACAAAACCCACTTAATCCATCAATTTTTGGAAGAAAATAATAAATTCTCCAACTAAATTTAAACAAATGATTGCATTAAATTAGATTGTTTTATAGAAAGATAACACTGCATTACAGTCATGGTTTTCAAATTATTGACGAAATCAAAGATATTAGTTCCTAAATATTTGCCTTAAATAAGATATATAGTAAGTTAGAACACATACATAATGGGAAATTATTGTGTACTCCCGGAGTACTATAAATACGTACTCCTTTTTCTTACATGAATAATGGGTTCCACTAATTAAATTTATGGTGAGACCCACCATTTATGTGAGAGGAGAGACTACGCATTTATAATACTCCGAGAATACCTAATAATTTCCCTTACGTATGGAAAATTAATTATTAGGTACTTCCAGAATATTATAAATGCGTAGTCCCTCCTCTTACATGAATAGTAAGTCCCACCATGAATTTAATTAGTAGAAACCATTATAATAATTACTGTATGCATGCAATTTTGGCCATATATACTGCCGTACATGCATGCATGCATGTAGATTATATATATGGAACTTTATAACCTATTAAATGCTTAGTTTACCATGCTACATCTAACACAAACCAAACCTGTTAAGAAATTGGTGAAGAGCCTAAGTAATCCACCATTGCTTGAAAGAAGATTCAGCCATTGCTCAAACACTTCCCCTAGTTGGGTCATAGGGTTTTCCACCTTAAGGAGGAGTTTCTGCGCAGAAAGGGAGATGAAGATGTACCATCTTTTCCAAAAACCTCCCTTAAGGTCTTCTGATGATGAGCACTCGATGAATTTACAATCTTTTGATTCAGAGGAAAAGAGAAAGCAACCGAGATCATAGAAACTAGCGCAATCTGGCTTCAGCACAAAATAATTTTTACAGAAATTTTTCTCATCACAAGACATGGCTTAGAAGTAATATGGGGAAGCTGCAGGATGGGTTGCTATGTCAATGTCTAAATTGGAAAACCAGATAATTAAATTTTAGCAAAGAGACTCAATATTTATATCTGCAATTCTGTATGTAACAATTCCTAACTTTCGAAAAAAGACAAGGTAAGAGACACATGCTTATGGTAAGAGGCAAGGAAAGTATTCCTAACTTTTGAAAAACATGAGGTAAGAGACATATGCCATGCTTTGTAATGCCTCATCGAGTGATATGCACTCTACCCATAATAGCAGGTAGCTTCTTTTTGTAAAATACACTCCGTTTCAGCATTTGATCTGCTTAAATATTTCTCATTTACATGCATGTCTTTTCCACCGGAGTCTCTTCCAGTGAATACTTTCCAGACATATCTACAATACGAATTGATGGTGTTGAAAGTTATAAAGTTGATTAAATCACAAAACACAATCCTTTCTCATAAAGCTAATGAAATTAGAACAATAACAGCAACAAAAAAAACCGAACTAACCCATTTGGGCCGCATGTCGTTGGTGGTGGAGGCGGAGCAGATGAGGAAGACGATGATCTCTCCCTCAATGGAGCACAACAACGATTTCTCCCTCTCTCTCTCTTTGTCTGAGATGAGAACAAATAAAATGGAGATCTCTGAATGGCTTCTATTGTTTTTGTTTAAGCGAAACACTCAAACGGGCGTGGGCTTTAAATTAGTAGTCTGTCTTTTATAATATAAAAATCTAAGAGAAGTATTATCTTTACAATATTTTCACAATGTTATTAGTTCAAATTTAAACCTATCCCTAAAATTATTTTGTTGCCTTTCAATAACAACTTACTACTTATAATTTGTTATGAAAATATTGTGGAGATAATATTTCTCAATGAATAAACTCATTTCAAATATACTTAGATTTGATAAATTTTAAATTACATAGAATTTTCAAAGGACTTGCATAATACTAAGATAGATTTGATAATGACGGACAGATAAATAATGAAAGCGTGAGAATTAAAATTAGACCATGAACAAAATAGATCATTGAAATATTTTTTAAAATTATACTGTTGGGAGATTTAAAAATGTAGCTATTATTAATTTGGAAAATATAGTTGTTGAGACTTGGAAGTTGGGAATGAATAAAAATTGATTTAAAAAATAATAAAAAATGATAGAAAAATAATATTTAAATTAGACAGAGAAATGATAGAAAATATGTTGAAAAATGTATTTAAAAAAATAAATAAGTAAAAAGTAAAAAAATCTGTTCACTCTACAAATCTGTTCACTCTACAAATATGCTAAAAAAATCTGTTCACTCTACAAATAGTATAAAAATTTAGAGAGATGTCAATGTCTCAATTGGGAAAACCACCGTAAATTTTAGCAAAGAAACTCAATATTTATATCTGTAATTCTGTATACAGTAATTCTTAACTAAAAAAATAAAATATAAGGGAAGAGACATATGCTTGTGGTAAGAGACAAGGTAAGAGACATATGCTTATGGCTTTAAGTATTCCTAAATCTAACAAAAGTCGTAGCAGAGGAAATATATTAATTTACTCATGCTTTGTTCTGATTCTGTCTAGGTTACAGTAGAATGGAAAATGGAGTGCAAGGGCATGAATGAATGGTGTACAAAAGAGGGAAAATATTATTTTGACACTAATTCGGTGTCGATGCAATTTTTGTGGTAGTCTGAAGCACTGGTTCCCCTATCAAGGTTTCCAATAGGATGTGAGACCCCAGTAAACACAATCTTGGGGATTCAATGGTTAAGAATGCATGTATGTATGTAAATCAATCTTTAGATTTTTCTTTTTCTTTTTGGGAATGTTTTTTCACCATGACATTTTGTTGTACACGTGGAGATACTACTCATCTAATTAAGCTCTAGTTTTTATCAAACTTGATAGTGACTAGGTTATGTGCACTCTGTGCATTATTATGATTGATTTGTTAAATTTTGAAATTCTTCCAATTGGTAATATTGTGGGCAATATAACTTGTAGTGTACTTTGTTACCTTTTCGTCTTCTAAGATGCAGTAGTTTGGTTTCGGACATGATGTGTTATTTTAATATAGGAATCAATTGTTTTTGAAGTAGTAGCATGCCATTAGAGAAATGAGGCATATGACTTTCCTGCAATTAATGTGGTATCTGAAAATTGATATAAATAAACTGCCTTAATTTTGAATGGTCTGGTTTCTTAGTTTCAGATACATTGATGTTGAGATCTCTAAAATCGTTACCACAATTACAACCTGGTAGATTTTCTTACCGATATTGGGCAAATCCTATTGTACTTGATTTAACATTCTAAGAGCCATTTACTGCTTTTAGAAAGCAGGCAGTGGTTTCAGACTTCAGTAAATTGCCTTTGATGAAGGCATACCTTATTCCGTTTGAGATTATATTTGCAGCTGCAACCATTAAAAACATTGGTTGTTTATTTGGATTGAAGTATTTGAAGAGAGGTGGTTTGGAACTTTGGATTTCAATTTGTAGCTTTAATAACTTGAATAGGTATGAAAAAGTAAATTTTTTATTTTTTTTATTCATGAAATTTATTTCGGTACTTGATCTCTTGACAATCTAGAGGAAATGTTAATGTGATAAAAGTGAATGATATGTACAGTTTCGGTTTTGTTTGTGTAGGTCAGTAAACCTTAGAATCTAGTTGATCCAATCGGGCAGCATTAACATAATCTTGGGGCATATGTGCTACTAATCCAGGAATTACCAATCCAAAAAAAATCCGCATTGTTTTCATTGACCAACTTTCTTTGTACTCTGGACCCCTCGTATATGGGAAAATGAAACCTCGGATCAGCTCCCAAACTGCGTTAAGCCTGAATTTGACAATGGTCCATGGCACTGAGAAGTAGTTCTTATTCGGCTCCTCTCTAAGAACCTGCATTCCAACCAGGATGCATCGTTTAATCTCATTGAACCAAATCTAAAAATCTACATGCTTGGAAAGACACAGAGGGATAGAGACACAATAGAGAGAAAGAGGACTGACCTTTCCTTCATAGGAGCTATTGTAGTAGTAGCAAGTTCCAAAGTGAGTAAAAAAGTCATTATCATCATCATCATCATCAAAAGGGACCCTAGGCACCATGTCATTGCAGTAAACAAACTTTAAGTACTTCACATCATATTGCGTCAACTTATCCTCCATATATTTCTTCAACTGATAGTCTCCAACCCTTGGTTGCCCAAATGTGTACACTCCCTCCAACTTATCCATCAACCATTCCTCTTTATGTATTGCTAACACAGTCGGAAACAAAATCGTCAATGCCCCACCCAAGTTGTATCTTGTCAATATAAATTTTGCGTTCTCATTTTATTTCAAATACTCTCTCAAACTTTGTCTGATTTCATAATAAGCATATTTCGGTTTGTTACTTCCTTGTTCTATTTCTTTGGGCCATCTTCCTTCCTTTTGAAGACCAAGAGCTTTAATAAAGCCACTATGAGTCTTACCGACCTCTTCAATTTTATACAATGAGAGATCCACATCTACTATCCAATCTTTTGGTTTGAATGGTTGGGTGCCCCTAAATGCAACCACGATCAAGCTAGGGTCAACTTTTTTATCTTGGAACATAATGGCATGGGCTGTAGCGCCTTCTAGGTAATTTGTCAAACTTTGGATTAGAACAGTTTATTTTTCTAGTTAGCCAAAAAAGAAAAAAATAAAATTGCAATTTGCAGGCAAAGCACATACTAATATTTAATTAAAAAAGGAGAATAAAATTGTCACAAAGGTAAAAATGACACAATTTCAAATTTGAGTCCTACAATTAGCATTGGGGAACAATACAAAATGTGGTTATTATTATTTTGACTGCATCCAGATCCTAAAACTAATAATGACTAAATGATCCTCATAAATACATTTATCTTAAAGACTAAAGAGTCTATCATCTTACCAAATGATTGCACTGCAACTATGTGCGTTAACCCCACAAACTAGGTGCGAATCAGGTTTTGACTTTTGATTACAGCAATTTAAAATTAGCTGACGTTTATTTTAGATGAAGCCCATATTGGGCCATTGCCCGACTCACGTGGGCCTTTTGCCTCTAATCCTCAGAGATTGGTATTAAACGGATGACATGGGCCAATGGATAACAAATTATCCAAGTCCAAATGTAGTGTGACAAAATAAAGAGCAAAAGAGCAGAGGTTAGAAACGGAGAAACCTTGAGGGCCGATACACTAATTTTTGTGCAAAACTCAGCAGCCATCAGTCACTGTCATATTGATGCTCATGAAATATTGCTCGTGAGTTTGGCACAATCATGGCTGATAAGGGTAAAAACGTATAGATGACTACTCACTGATGGAACGGCATAAAGCAACGTCCCAAGTAAACCCATTGGCCTCACCCTTGTCCATTGGCAACAGCAGGTAGTCTACAGCTTAAAGCTGACGTGGTGAATCCGTTGTTTGTAGGAAGCTGATGTTTCAAGGCCGTATGGGAAGTAAAGCTGAAGGGATGAAGCTGACGAGGTTAGCCTGACTTGCCCTACACGCTTGTGCAAAAAAAAGAAATCTTGCATCCCACGCTAAATCCAAAATAAGACTTCTCCTATAAGGAAAAGATTTTGTAAGGCGCACGTAATAAAGAGTCTCTCTCCTACAAGGGAACATCTTCTTGAACACGCCATGAATGTCAACTCTACACTACTATAAATATCCCCGAACCCTCATAAATCAAGGTACGCATAATTCACCTCAGCTTTGGTACTCTAGAGTTGTGAACAAAAGATTTCTCTAACTTGACCGTCGGAGGGTGTTTGGCTAGTACCACACCGGTACTCCTCTTAAGGTCTTTAGCTTTCGTATTGTACAGGTTTTTCATTGGAAGCACGTGAGGACCGTGTGACTAACTGACGATTTTTGGCTTCATCAGTTGGCGCCGTTTGTGGGAAGCGCAAGGAGAAACCGTACTTCGTGCCTTCCGGACAAAAAGTTACATGGCACTCATGCGTTCGATGGCAACCACCACGAACGATCAGGGCGATGAACCACGCACCACGGCTCTCGAGAGGTAGGTTTAAACCTTAGCAGCAGTGGAACGCCTTACAAAGCGGAACCACGACTTTGCGCCGAAAGGATGTAGTACTCAACACCCAAGAAGAAGATCAATAGGCTAGCAGCGCCGAGAAGAGAAACCCTGGAGGTCCAGAAGGAAGCAATGCCCCGATCCGACCCGAATGACTGGACACGGGTCGTCTCATGTAGTTGTAGAAATGGAGAT
The DNA here is from genome assembly GCA_033629205.1 of Lithocarpus polystachyus. Taxonomy (NCBI): domain Eukaryota; kingdom Viridiplantae; phylum Streptophyta; class Magnoliopsida; order Fagales; family Fagaceae; genus Lithocarpus; species Lithocarpus polystachyus. The sequence goes on along the minus strand of CM066163.1, from coordinate 4,882,035 downwards.
GATGAGGGAGTGCATGGATTTCATGATGAACGCCCTCAAAGGACGGGTGTCTAACTACCTCGACGACCTCATCCATTGAATGGACTCTCCATTCACCACGTCCGTTAATTCCTTCCCCCTCCCACCAAAGTTTCATATGCCACAGGTGGAAAGCTACAACGGATCTAAGGATCCATTGGATCATCTAGAATCCTTCAAAATGTTAATACACTTACAGGGGATGGTAGATGAAATCATGTATTGGGCCTTCTTGACGACACAAAGGGGTTTCGTAAGAGTTTGGTTTAGCAGGCTGACGCCCGGTTCCATCGATACCTTTAAAGAGCTGAGCGCTCTCTTTGCCTCGCATTTCATCGGGGGACACAGGTACAAGAAATCCGCTGCGTGCCTAATGAACATTAAGCAATGGAAGGACGAGACACTGAGGTCCTATATAGCCCGTTTTAACAAAGAAGCACTTTCGATCGATGAAGTAGATGATAAAATACTTGTTGCCGCATTCACAAACGGGCTGCGGAAGGGTAAGTTTTTATTCTCCCTATATAAAAATGACCCGAAAACCATGTCAGATGTGCTTTATAGGGCGACAAAGTACATGAATGCAGAAGACGCAGTATTAGCCCGAGAGGAGAAGCCTTCCAAGAAGAGGGAAAGACAGGAAGACGTACGGTAGGACAAGGCATAAAAGGTAGCCAGGACAAGAGAAAGCCAAGATAATAGATGCTCAAAACCTCCTACTGGGAAGTTCACAAGCTTCACCCCACTAACGGCCCCAATCGACTAAGTCTTAATTCAGATCAAAGATGAAGGGGCCTTAACATTTTCGGGAAAGCTGAAGGGAGACCTTAACAAACGACCTAGAGACAAATACTGCCATTTCCATCGCGACCACGATCATGATACAATAGACTACTACGACTTAAAGCAGTAGATTGAAGCCCTGATTAGGCAGGGGAAGTTGCACAAGTTCGTGAGCAGAGAGAGAGCAGGTCCACTTCTTCAAGAGCAGGCTCCTCGACGGGATAACGAGCATCCCAGACCACCCTTAGGAGACATAAAGATGATTGTGGGGGGCACGAAGACTATTGGCTTGTCCAAAAAGGCTCGGAAGACTCACCTCAGAATGGTTCAGAACGTCCAGTTTACGAGCGTCGTCTCAAAGATGCTGCGGGTCAACAACCCTGTCATTGGTTTCTCTAAAGAAGATGCCCGACGTCTTCATCACCTGCATGATGACGCGCTCAATGTTAGCATTTGAATAGGAGACTATAACACATACTGGGTCTTGGTTGACAACGGAAGTTTCGCGGACATCCTCTACTACTCAGCGTTTTAACAGATGCGGATTGACAGAGAACGCCTAGTCTCAACCAACGCGTCGCTCGTTGGGTTCAGAGGAACGAAAGTATACCCCCTTAGTGCAGTCACATTGGCTGTAACAATTGGAGATTATCCTTAGCAAACCCCTAGAGATGTTACATCCCTCGTCGTGGATTGTTCCTCCGCCTACAACGCCATCATAGGGCGACCTACCCTTAACGCATGGAAGGCCGTGACTTCGACCTACCATCTGATGGTCAAATTCCTCACTGAGTATGGAGTAGGGGAGCTGTGAGGAGATTAGGTAGCCACACGCGAATGCTACATTGCAATGATAAAGAAGAACAACTGTTTACAGACGATGAACATAGAATAGCGGACTGGGGCAGAACCCGTAGAGAGCTAGCAAATGTGGTGATGGTCAAGAAAGCCAATGGGAAATAGAGGATGTGCGTAGACTTTACGGACTTGAATAAAGCATGCCCCAAGGATAGCTACCCCCTCCCTCGAGTCGACGCTCTGGTAGACTCTACAGCTCAGCACTAGCTACTGAGTTTCATGGATGCCTTTTCAGGGTATAATCAGATCTGGATGGATGAAGCGGATTAGGAGAAGACTTCATTTGTTACTAGCCAAGATCTTTTTTGTTACAAAGTGATGCCCTTCAGTCTTAAGAACGCAGGCGCGACGTATCAAAGGCTTATGAACAAGATGTTTGCGAACCAAATAGGAAGGAATGTTCAGGTCTACGTCGATGACATGCTAGTAAAAAGTCGAAGAGAAGGGGACCATTTGAAGGATCTCGAGGAAACGTTCGGCACCCTTCGCTCTTACAACATGAAGCTCAATCAGAGTAAGTGTGCGTTCAGAGTGACAGCGGGAAAGTTTTCAGGCTTTATGGTGTCTTAAAGGGGTATCGAGGCCAACTCGGATAAGATCAGAGCCATAATAGAGATGGCCCCCCCAAAAAACATGAAAGAAGTTTAGAGTTTATACGGAAAAGTAGCCGCCTTGAACAGGTTCGTGTCAAGAGCGACAGATAAGTGTTTACCCTTCTTTCACATGTTGAAGAAATCTTTTGAGTGGAATGCTGAGTGTCAGTGAGCATTCGAAGAGCTGAAGGCTTACCTCTCTTTCCCCCCGTTGCTGAGTCCTTCGTAACTGGGGGAAGAGATTTTCCTCTATTTGGCTGTCTCTTTGGCGGCCATCAGCGCGGCCCTGATCAAAGAAGAAGACAAGGTCCAAAAGCCCGTATATTATGCTAGCTGGGCATTTCGTGGTGTAGAGGAAATGTATCCATCCATGGAAAAACTCGCCTTCGCTTTAGTTACGGTAGCCCGCAAACTCAAGCCGTACTTCCAGGCCCACACAGTGATCGCCTTAACCGACAAGCCCTTACGACGAGCAATGAACAACCCCGAAGTTATTGGTCGGTTGGCTTTATCGGCGATAGAGTTGAGTGAGTTTGACATTCGGTACTGCCCGCGTACCACCATCAAGGGGCAAGTCATCGCTGACTTTATAGCAGAGTTCACCAACGGGGAAGACCAGGGGGTAGATGAATGTCCTCAGTGGAGTATCCATACAGACGGGTCATCCAACAAGCAGGCGGGGGGCGTGGGTGTCGTGCTTCTTTCCCCCGAAGAAGACCAGATCGAATGTATGGTTTGCCTCGACTTCCCTACCACTAACAATGAAGCGGAATACGAAGCTTTAGTGGCAAGACTTGATCTCGCCAAAGCAGTAGAAGCTGCAAGAGTGGTCGTTTACTGTGATTCTCAGGTCGTCCTCAACCAAGTAAACGGGGACTTCGAGTGTAGAGGTGAGAGGATAAAGAGATATCTAGACCAAGTAAAGAGAAGGGTGGACAAGCTAAAGGCCAAAATCATCCAGATCCCCAGAGATGAGAACGAGCAAGCCGACCGCCTTGCCAAAGCCGCTTCGTCCGAACATAGAACTACCCTTGATAATGTACTATCTTTTGTTCAGGTTTCTCCGCTAATAGATTTTGTGGACCACACCGTTAGTCTCTTACTTAAAAAATGGCACTTTACCAGACGAAAGGGAGGCTGCAAGAAAGCTGAAGGTCCAAGCAGCGCGATTCATCTTGATGAAGGATGTCTTATACAAGAGAGGCTTCTCCCGCTGTACCTAAGATGTTGGGGTCTCGAAAAAGCGGATTACATTATGAGAGAGGTCCACGAAGGGATCTGCGGAAACCACTCAGGGTTACAATCGTTGGTACATAAGTTGATTCGAGTAGGGTACTACTGATCCATCATGCAAAAAGATGCTCAGGCATATGTCAAAGCCTATGACAAATGCCAGAGATTCAACAATATCATCAGATAGCCGCCCAAAGAGTTGACCCTCATGACTGCACCGTTCGCTTAATGGGGGTTAGACATAATGGGGCCGTGCTCAACAGCGATGCGACAGCTGAAGTTCCTGATAGTGGGCATAGACTGCTTCACAAAATGGGTAGAAGCTAAAGCCTTGGCTACCATCACAGAGAAAAGTGTGCGAAGCTTCGTCTGGAGATCCATCATATGCAGGTTTGGGATCCCTAGAGTCCTAGTCTCGAACAATGGGAAACAATTCAACAATGGCCCCTTTTGGGAGTTTTACTCGCAGTTAGGAATAAAGAATCGTTACTCCTCCCCCGCCCACCCCTAAGCTAATGGCCAAGTTGAAGTGACAAACTGATCCTTACTTAAAATAATCAAGACTCGACTCGAGGGGGCAAAGGGCATATGGCCTGAAGAACTACCAAGCATACTATAGGCATACAGGACAATAGCAAGGATAGCTACAGGAGAAACACCATTTCGGCTAACTTATGAGAACGAGGCGGTCATCCTAGCCGAGGTAGGGCTCGTAAGCTACAGGGTGGACAACCACGATAAAAGCAGAAATGACGAGGCTGTGCGTCTATGGCTTGATCTAATCGACGAAGTTAGGGTAACAGCAGAATAGAGGCTCGCGCGGTACCAAGACCGCATGGCTAAACAATACAACTCCCGAGTCTGACACAGGGACTTTCAGGCTGGAGATCTTGTTCTGAGAAAGGTCATGGGCGCTACTAGAGACCCTACACAGGGGAAGCTCGGCCCCAACTGGGAAGGGCATTACCGAGTCACGTCATGGCAGAGAAATGACACCTATCACCTGGAAACCTTAGACGGATAGAAGCTACACCATCCATGGAACACTGAACACCTACGGAAGTACTACCAATAAAGAGGGTGGCGTGAAGGGCAACAACCCTTTATCTCTAGTTTACCTTAGTTAACTTCAGCTATACTCCTTCAGTTTTTCTATCTACTTTAGTTTTTGCTACAAAAACTCTTTTAATGCCCAAAGGGCAGGTCTTCTTCTTCTTCTTCTTCTTCTTCTTTTGTTTAAAAGCTACTTTGTTTGGTTTATTATAATAAGAAGAGTTTATTCAGACAAGACTGAAGTGCTTATCTACAAAGTAGACGACCTCATTATTTAGTCTGTAAAACGGACGACCTTATCCCAAGAGGATAAAAATTATCAAGTCCACAAACTGGACGAAGTCATTATTAAATTCCAAAAAAGTGGACCAGTCTACAAAGTGGACGACCTTATTATTTAGTCTGTAAAACGGACGACCTCATCCTAAGAGGATAAAAATTATCCTCATCCTAAGAGGATAAAAATTATCAAGTACATAAAGTGGACGAAGTCATTATTAAAGTCCGAGAAAGTGGATGAGTCTACAAAGTGGACGACCTCATTATTTAGTCTGTAAAACGGATGACCTCATCCCAAGAGGATAAAAATTATTAAGTCCACAAAGTGGATGAAGTCATTATTAAAGTCAAAAAAAGTGGACGAGTCTACAAAGTGGACGACCTCATTATTTAGTCTGTAAAACGGACGACCTCATCCTAAGGATAAAAATTATCTAGTCCACAAAGTGGACGAAGTTATTATTAAAGTCCAAAAAAGGGGGACGAGTCTACAAAGCGGACGACCTCATCCCAGGAGGATAAAAATTATCAAGTCCACAAAGTGGACAACATTATTAAAGTCCAAAAAGTGGACGAGTCTACAAAGTGGATGACCTCATTATTTAGTCTGTAAAACAGACGACCTCATCCTAAGAGGATAAAAATTATCTAGTCTACAAAGTGGATGAAGTTATTATTAAAAAGTGGACGAATCCACAAAGAAGAAGACTTCATCGATTCAAACATAAAGCGGGCGACTTTATCCCAAGAGGATAAAAGATTACCAAGTTAAAACCAACAAAAAAGAAAAATGGACAAACTTACCAAGTCCAAAGCAAACGAGGATATTATTAATGAAAGTGGATGATGCTAAGAGGACAAGTTCACAAGATGGATGAATTTAATGATAAGTCCATAAAATAGACAAGTATGAAGTCCATGAAAATGGACGAGTTTAATTAGTCCACGAAAGTGGACAAGTTTCTAAGTAGATGAGTCCATGAATAAGCGGACGGGCTCAGTAAGAAGTCGAGATGAAACCATTGAATCTACCAAGTAAACATCCAAACGCAAGGAACAAGTATATAGATCAACAAATAAAGAGCAGCATGTTGAAAGCAACAAACATAAAATACCATAAAATAAAACGAAGTATTTACAAATAAAGCCCAAAAACACTAGGGCATTTCAACATTGTTTGAAAAATAACATAAATTATGCAAATTACAAAGAGGAAGGGCCAGGGCTAGGCGGCAGGAGCGTCAGTAAGGGTCTCGTCAACTTGATCTTGAGCAGGAGGGTTCTCTACATCCAAAATCTCAATAGGTGGATTGGAGGTGGCGACGGGAGGAGTCACAGCGGGCTGAGCCAAGACGACGCCATCATCCTTCTAAGGAAGGTTGGACTCCGTAGAGTCGTCACTCTCCCCAGCGACGGTATCGCCAGGTGTCGTTGGCATTGGATCATCCATGCTAATCCCGGATAAATCTAGGTTTGGATAGGAGGACACGACCTGTTTAAGACAATTATCGAAACCAGTGCCATAGTATTCAGCACAGGAATCGATGAATGTTTGTGACTCCTTGAACTCTTTGACAGCGTCGGCCCCTGCCTTCTTCAGCTGCTCGTCCAAGGTCGTCAGTTCTCTCCGCAGTGACTGCTCCCAACGACCTGCCTCCTCCAACTTCTCCTTTACCTCCTTCAGCTCACCATTTAAGGTACGGGCAGCCTCCTTATATTGGTCCTGCTAGTTCATTAGGTTCTTGTTATGCTTCCTGACTCCGGTGACGACCCCCTCCTTAGCAACACACCGGTCCTAAAGCGCCTTAACACGCACCAAGGCCTAAAAAAAAAAAAGTCGTCAGTTAATAAATGAGAAAGGGATAACATAGTTTGCTAAAATATAAATAAGCTTACCCGGGTGAGATCAAAAAGAGCCGACGGCCCTAGGTTCTCCGTCCCTCGCTGATCACAAGGCTCTAAATCTGTCACCCTTATAATGGACTCCATTTCCTCTACGGCGTAGTCCTTGTGGGTAAGAAGGCGAAGAGGTCCTTCAATGACGGGACCAGAAAGGGTCATCACTCCCTTGCTCGCGCCCCGGCTGGACTTTGGAGGTGACTTCTTAGGGCGTTCCTCCCTAGAGGTGACAGCTACCCTTTTGGGAGGACGGTCATCCTTCCTGTCAGGTTTTCTTTTTGTCAGAACCTTATTGACGGTTTTGGGGCCTGACGAAGAGACCGCCTCCTTTCCTTTTGACCTCTTTTCCTCTTCTTTCTTTCGGGCAGTGGCTGCCCTCACTCTTTCCCTGGTTGCCTCTATCTCTGCAGAAAATAATTGATGCGAGTTAGAAAAGCAGACGGTAATATTAAAACAGATGAGGACAGTAGAAAAATCCACTTACGACGACGAGAATACTCGTTTAGCTTTCATGCTTCAGGCGTCGGTTCCGGGTCCCCGCAGTACAATTGGAGAGTGTCAAGGGTAATCAAGTCCCTACACATTCGTTCCTTGAACGGGATTTCGAGAACCTGGCGAATGAATGCTTGTTGCTCGTCAGTTATATGCGGACGAGTGCTGGCTAAAAAAGAATAACAAAGCGACAACATTAGAATATTTCAAAAATGGGCATAAGTGAAAGATGACGAGGCTAAAAACAAACAAAAGCTGTCGGCGCTCAACCTGAAGCTTTCAGTATCCCCCAGGTATTATCAAAATCGTCGGGTATAGTGTCCCATTCTTCAAGACGGCATACCCAATCTGTCCCCTTAATGAAAAAGTATCTACTTTTCAATTCCTGTTAGAATCCGGCATGTTGAAGACGAGTTTCAAGTCCTTTTCACGGGCAGTAAAATGGTATATCCCCTTGGAAGAGACGATTTGTAGGGTCAGTAGCAATAGAAGAACACGTCTAGCAAAAGCCGATGGTTCCTACCACTCAAATGACCCCACAGGATCTTAGCACCTATAAAGATTCTCCAGGCATTCGGAGTAATCTGGCTGACAAACAGCCCCATAAAATTGACCAGCTGACGGTGCAAAGCTGTCAATGGTAATCTCAATCCTGCAACAAACATGGCATTGTACATGCCAACGTCAGCAGTTTTCCCTGTATAGCATCTTTCATTTTTCCTTAGGAGATGGATTAGGATATGGTTTGGGATCTAGTAATGGGTGCGTAACTCCCTAAAGACCATGTCACTCATTTTTGGCAGAAATTTATTGACAGCCCAGTCATCGGGAAGGATGAAGGGACGGCTGCCTCCGAGACTTCCTGAGGTCCCTTTATAGGATTCCTCGTCACTCTCATCCTCCTCCTCGTTACTTTCTCTCTCCCCTTCATCCTCATCAACTACCTCTTCCTCATTTCCCTTATCATAACTCTCGACAACATCATCAAGAGACTGGGCTGACGTCTCCCTCTCTGACGACTAGGAGAAGTCCTCGAGCTCATGACCTGAACTAAAGACTTCGTCGTAGCCCGCTCCTTCGCGGACTGATGACTGATCACTCGTCGCTTCACTAGACATCTGACTACCTACAAGCGACAGATTCATTCTAAGAACCTAAGTTGATGGTCTTTCTAAAAAATCTTTACAAATCAACAAAGATAAAAATGAAAAGTAAGAAACAATAAAGAGCAAAGGCAACTCACCAAGTAAAGCTGATGATCTCCTGGAGGATGACGGTTTTGGTTAGAAGATGGGGGCGTAGGCAGATCTCTTAGAGTGACAAGTTTGCTCTAACAATCAACAACAGTGAAATAGAAGAAAATGAGGGAGAGGCGAAGCATATATATATATAGGGAAGGATTACATAGAAGACGAAGCGACGCCCTCGTCCAGAAGCAGAGCCAATTGAATTACGCTGCGTGTTTGAAAAATTAAATAAAGGCTGCTCGAGGTGACTGCCCATAGATAATTCTCTCTCCTGGGAAAAAGAAAATTAATAATAAAAGCAGACTCCATAACCCGTCAACTTAAGTTGACGAGGCTATGGAGTAGGGGGCAGTTGATAAGGGTAAAAACGTACAGATGACTACTCACTGATGGAATGGCATAAAGCAACGTCCCAAGTAAACCCGTCGGCCTCACCCGTGTCCATTGTCAACAGCAGGTAGTCTATGACTTAAAGTTGACGTGGTGAATCCGTTGTTGGTAGGAAGCTGACGTTCCGAGGCCATATGGGAAGTAAAGCTAAAGGGATGAAGCTGACGGGGTTAGCATGACTTGCCCTACACGCTTGTGCATAAAAAAAAATCTTGCACCCTACGCTAAACCCAAAATAGGACTTCTCCTACAAGGAAAAGATTTCGTAAGGCGCACATAATAAAGAGTCTCTCTTCTATAAGGGAACATCTTCTTGAACACGCCATGGATGTCAACTTTACGCTACTATAAATACCCCCAAGCCTTCATAAATCAAGGTATACATAATTCACCCTAGCTCTGGCATTCTAGAGTTGTGAACAAAAGATTTCTCTAACTTAACCGTCGGAGGGTATTTGGCCAGTACCACATCGGTACTCCTCTTAAGGTCTTCAACTTTCGTATTGTACATGTTTTTCATCGAAAGCACGTGAGGACCGTGGGACTAACTGACGATTTTTGGCTTCATCAATGGCCAATACAACAATTTCATAATAGTTTTGTAACTAAATATTGCTCGTGAGTTTAGCACAATCATGGCCAATAAGGGTAGTCAATAGGCCGGGTCGGGTAGGCCTGGCCCATTTTTACTTGGCCTATGGGCACAATGGGTTGGGCATTTGGCTATTAACTAGTTAATGGGCCGGGCCGGGTTGGGCTCGGCTGAAAAAGAAAACTTCAGCCCATGACCCTGCCCATGGGCAATGCCCATTTTGCCTTTAGTGAGCTGGGTTATCGGGTTGGGCCTAATGGGGTACCCATGGGCTTGTATTAGCATATTATTTTATTATTTTTATAAGGAAAGAATCAATTTTATATATGGGAATAATCAATCTATTTTTTTAAAGGAAAGAATTAAAGAATTTAATACTTAATTACAAATTTTTTTTTACAGTAAAATCTATTTAATTTTTTGTTTTGTTGATGGAAACCTATTTAATTTTTTTTAATTAAGGCTTTAAATAGTTTTTTTATTTTTATCTTTAATAAAAAAAATGTCAAATGGTTAATTCAAATTTTGTAAACTACTAGAAAAATATATATTTAATAAATAAGTTTAGCACAATTACTTTGAGTATCTTAGTGGTTGAGAGAGTTCTCTTAAGAAATTCCTCTATAATATTTCAAGATCAATTCTTCATATACTTCCTATATATTTTTGTTATGAATTGTGAGTTATTGGGCTAGGCTAACGGGTTAAGCCAATGGGCTGGGCAACGGATTGGGCTACTAGGCTAGCCCATCGGGTACCCATGGGCATAAAAACTAGCCCATGGCCTAACTCACTGGGCCAGTGGGCTACCCATGAGCCTCAATAACAATGGGTTGGGCTGCCCATTAGCCCGATAGGCCATCGGGTTTTTGGGTCAGGCTGTGGGCCGTGGGCTATTTGATGACCTTTAAACTAAAGTCCCCATTTAGCAACCTATTAAAGATTAAAGCCTTGCCGAGCTTGGTAACGTAGGCTTGTTATCAAGTGGGACAATAAAAATCGCTGGATCAATGTTGGGCTTGTCAAGGTGAAGCTTTCAACACTGGCCGAAGAGACTGGACCCATGGGTTAATGGGCCAAACCCCATCCACTATGGTTGGGTAGCCCAAAAAAGAGATTAAAGCCCTATTATACTACGCTGAAAACTAAAAACTAGAAAGCACAATAAACCCAATGATACAAGCAACTGAAGCAAGCTCCCATTTCTCTTTTTAAATAGAAAAGATTCCTCAACACACATCAGAGGGAGTCACTACTATTGCTTGATGCCTTGATTGCTTCTACAGAAATATGACATGACCCGCAATCAAATATTTAAGAAAGAAATTAAGAAAAGCATGCCATTAGAGGAGGAAGACTTGATGTTGATCAGCTCGGGTCAAGACATAAAACAAATTGTAATAAATAGTTAAATAAATACTAATTTGCATAAACTCGTGTCATGCCCATATTATGTTTACATATAGTACCAAATATTGTCATTCTTAAGTCGAAGACTCTATTAAGCTAACAGACCTTTGTCCAAATAGTTGAGAAGTTAAACGGCCGAGTTTTTTTTTTTTTTTTTTTTTTTTTTTTCCTCTTTTACGGCCAAAGGGAGACCTTTGTAATTCTTAGTTATTATTATATGATTTTGTACTTTATTTTCATAATTAAAAATGAGTGTTTTTTTTATAGATATAATTAAAGACAAGTTAGTCTAACCTTTTGACACACACACACACACACATATATATAAGTGGACTAATAATATAATACTACCATATAAATTAATACTTCATATTTTAATCTTAATAACTAACATTTAGTTTAGCAAAATATTGCCAATAGTTTGCCCGTATGCAATGACAGAAGAAAGTTTACATTATATTTTAAGGAAATGCTAATCAATGTCCTTAATTGTTTTCAAAAATATTTTATCAAGAGAATGATAAAATAATAAATGTAAGGACACTGATTTGGTTCCCAAGCTCAAATAGTGGATGGACCAGCCCAAAAGGCCTAAAAATAATAAATTTGTAGAGAGTAGGTAAAGAAAATTGGGCTAGTTTGAATTAGACAATCAGTAGAACGAGTTTAGATGATAAGAAGAATGAAATAAATAAGTTTAACTTCAGAAAGTAGTCCTCGGCCAAGATTCAAGGAGATCAGCTCTGGTATATAATGTTCTAATTTGGTTACACGTTTGGTTCTTAGTGGCTACAATGTTTCTTTCTTGATTTTCCGATCCCTTACTCTCATTGCCTTCCCCTCCTTTTATACTCCTTTCTCCTTCCTCTTCTTAGCCCTCCAGGTGCAGATTTGGTGGTTGGTGTTGATACTTGTCCCATGTCCTCTTTTCCAGAAATCTCTGTGTAGTAGCTGTAAGGCTGAAAATTATTGTTCAGATATCACCTTCACATTAATGCGGCTAGAGGTTTAGTTACAGAGCATTCAATGTGGCAATGGCAGCCTTCTCCTTTGATATTTTACTATATCTCCTTGCTATAGGAATCTACTGCATCTACCCATTCCGCTAGAACTTTCTGGAATTTTTTTCTGGATGGTAGACCACGAAAATAGACCTTGGCTCTAGTTTTCCGAGGTGATACTCATCCTCGGCACCATCACCTGGGTTATTACACTCACAACTAACTTCCTTATCCTTCGACATAGGCTTTCTTTATATGGTTTAACTATATTCGGACAAATCTTGGTCCTCGGCTCAACCTTTAGGCCCAACATGTATATGGATAAGGGATTCTTGGCCCAATGCTCCTACAATAGCCCCTCGAGATGCTTCTTTCTGGATCCTAGGGAAGAAAGGAGGATTTCGATGTCACTACATTTACTATTCACCTGTTTTAGCTCGCTTTTGCTAATGAAGACGCCTTTTCAACTACTCAAGTCATGCTCCTAATGCTGTGGCGTTCGAGGCGTCTCTTTATTGAATTCTTACGGCTCCTTGTCTTCCATGTTCTACGGTGCGATGCAAATCAAACGTCTGAAAATTCTTGTTAGGGTATGGGCGGGAGTTCTTCCGCCTCTGGCTGTCTTTTCGATATAAATACCCCTTAAATCAATTCTTCCCTTCACTTTAACATTCACTTAGTTCTAGTGCAAATACATTGAACCTGCCAACACTCCTTCCTACTTCGTGCCCCTATAAATATCAAAAGCTTGTCTGAAGAGACCTTCCTTATTTCTGTAAGTCTTCACAAGTCCCTGATCTTTCTTTTTCCATATTATTTTCTACTCTTTGTCTTTTTTTTTTTTTTTTTTGTTCTCCTCAGCTTTACCTTTTCTTCCCAATCCCGCTAGATCCTCTTTACCCCTTTTAAAGATGGGTAGGTTTAAGTACTTGGTGGACTCTGAAAAGGCCATTGAAAACTTTAAGGCTCAATATAGGATTCCCCCAAATGTAGGAATTAGGTATTGCACAGAAGGTGAGTGGCACGAGAAAAGGCAGGAAGGAGAGGTAGTTATCCCTATGATCACCTTTATAGAAGGAGGGATGAAGATCCCTATGGGTACAGTCACGAGAGATTACCTTGGAGCCTATAGGTTGGCACCCACACAGTGCGCTCCAAATATGTTTAGGATTCTAGGCTCCATAGATGCCCTGAATGAAAAGATGGGTTCAGGTTTGACCTATCATAATGTTAACTGGGTCTACAACCTTCACCACTTGAAGGGACAAGAGTATTACTTGAAGTCGAGATACCCTGAGGTTAGATTAATTTAATGTCTCCCTGAGTCTAACAAGGGGCTAAAACAAGACTTTTTGATTGTGTCGGGGGAGTGGCATGATGGCCTTTCTTGCTCGACGAGAAAGGGGCAACTAGGTGGGGTTCTAGGCCTAGGAAGATTTGCCTTGCTTAATTCGTTTCTCTTTTACTTGTGTTGTTTCTAATTCTAACACTTTTTATTCTCACGATGATTTTGCAGATAAACTCGTCGCTGAACCAAATTTTGGGTTGTTGAACAAGGATAGTTTGGACAAGATTCTTAGAGCCAAGGTGTTCGTGAACTAGGACGGCCAACGATGGGTGGCGCACCTAATCTTAGGATACAAGCCCATCTCGTCCAGTTTCCAAGCACTAAAGTATGTCATAATGGCTAAGGACCCCCGCCTCCACAAGATCAGTGTAGTTGTCCCAGGTTTTCTTCTTCCCAAAGGCGCCCTCGTCCCAGAAGGCATGCTCTCTACCCTACCAATTTTTGAAGGTGTGCTTATAACAAACCTTTCACCTCAACACTCTCCTCGTGAAGCAGCTTCTTCCCAACCTACCAATAAAGAGTAAGACGAGGAGAAGGAAGAGCAGAAGGAAGTAGTTGACGTTTCAGACTCGGGCGATCTCTTCAAGGTATTTGACCAGCCTCTGTCTCCGGAGGTATCAACTAGTGTCCTTGACGACTTCGAAGAAGTTGCACTTCCTACTGAAGAGATGGGAATTCAAAGAAAGCAAAGGTCAACCCTCCAAGAATTGCTAGAATCCCAGTCGAGAAAGGGTACACCTAGCAAAGTCTCGCAATCCAAGCCTCCTGCTCCTCCCACTAGCTAACCACCTTGGGTTGATCCTTCCGAACATAAGAGAAAAAGGGAAGGTAAGGGCAAAGACGTAGTGGAGGTAGGAAGATAACACCCCTTTAAGAGGTTGAGCTTCAGAGGGGGGGTAAACAACCAAGAGGCTAACAAACAAGGTCGGCCACCAAAGTGGATCGAAGGGGCGACCACAGAATCTCGGTCCCAGTTTGGGCCCACGCTTGGAATTGGATAGGGCTCCTTTAACCAAGGACACTTCCATTCAAGACTTCCAGCAGGGCGCAGCTGGATACGTGGTAGATGCAGGGGAGCAATCCTTGCTTCTGCCTAAGGATATGGCTGACCTCAAATTAATGAGGCAACATAAGGTGTTCCTTGGTTTGAAAAGGGACTTAGCCATGGTATGTTTTACTTTCTCTTCTATCTTTCTTCATTATGCTTTTAGTTGTCTACATTTATGTATTTTTAAATGGACCTTTTTCTTACAGGCCGTTTAAGCCGCATTCAGGGCCAAAGAGATAGTAAATTTTTTTCATCGAAGAGCCAAGGATGAGGAGGCAAGGAGAATAGCGGCCGTGGACGCATTCCGTGTGGTAGGACCAAGCTAGCGGAGGAGAAGAGAGAGAGAGAGAGAGAGAGAGAAAAAGCGCTACTGCCGCCTTAGACAACGCAGAGAGGCAGGTCGAGGGTCAGAGGGTACTGCTGCGCAATGCCGAGGACCAACTAGCCTCTTCCATGGAGCAGATCGTTGCATCAAAGAAGAAATTGGAAGAGGTCCGAAAGGCTAAGGATTTGGCCGAGAAGGCGAAGGAAGAAGCTGAAAAAGCGTGGGATGAGGCGGAGCTACAAGGATATGATGTTGGAATGGTTGAGACCGAGGAAGCCCTCAGGGCTGAGGTCTCGGGGGTATGTAAAAATTACTGCTCCCAAGTATGGGTCGAGGCCCTCAACCAAGCCGGGGTTGAGGCTTCATATACGCTTAGGAAGGCAGTAAACGTCTACTACCCTCCGGCCATCTGTGCAGCTCCTTCTAGCAGCACCTCAACAGATATCCAACCCGAGGTGGCCGAACCAAACAAAAGCAGCTCTGACATAATTCTTCTCTCCTCCAGCAGTCCTCAGAAGAAGGCCAAGCAGCCTGGGGCAAGTGAGAAGGAATCTGAGATGACTATAAAAGTTAACCCCTGACATTACCTTGCCCCCAGCTGCTCCTCAAGATCCCACCAAGGACAAAGAGGCACCCAGAACGGAGATAGTGCTTGCAAGCCTGCCTATTCCTACTAAGGGTGACCCAAAAGGCTCAGACCAGGGATCCACTGAGGCTGTAGCCCAACACTCTAAAGCTCCTCCACACGGAAACATTGTAATAAAGAAAAAGTAGGCTTTTGTTTAGTTCTATTCCTCTTTTCTATTTTCTTTTTGTTTTTGCAATGTAATTTAAGCTTTTCTCCTTATACTCAAATCGCCTTATTCAGAGGCTTAAATTAATGAAAAGTACACATGAATTTCTTTCTTCTATGGTCTTAATTCAACATCTATCTTTGCCTATCACCCAACAAGAATAGCAAAGAAATAAAACTGTTATTGTCAATCCATGTGAGTGATGGAGAGTCAAGTTAAATAAATTAAGTGCATCATCTCGGCACAGCACAATTAAGACCTTAAAAGCTATACGAGCTAAGGTGACATGTATATAAATTTAGGAATTTTTTCTTTTCTTACTCCAAAAACAGACATCAATATGTTTATAAATGCCTTAAGTGATGCTCATGAGCATTTATCTAGACTTGTTTATTATAACAGAAGTAATTAGTTACCTTATTTTTAGAAAAAAATACCAGAAAGGATTGAGTCGGGTAACATACATAGTCCGTAGGGTCAGATATGATTAAAGTGTTGTTTAATACTTAGAATAATGATACGAAGATATCAATTTTTCCAAAATATGTGGTTCGAGGACCAAACATGACTAAGGGATTGTTAACTTTCCCAAAGCGTGCGGTCCGAGGACCAGGCATAGCTTAGGTTCTGTTTAATACCTTATTTTTCCAAAGTATGTGGTCCGAGGACTAGGCATGACTAAGGTTCTTACTTAACACTCAGATAGATTTCCAAAAGAGTACCAATTTTTCTGAGGTATGTGGTCCGAAGAGCTAGACATGACCAGGGATCTGTTTAATACTTCGATAAACGATATGAGGTGTTAATTTTCCCAAAGCGTGTGGTTTGAGGACCAGGCATAGCTTAAGTTCTGTTTAACACTTAGAAGAATTTCATAGGGTGTTAATTTTCTCAAAGTATGTGGTCTGAGGACTAGACATGACTAAAGTTCTGTTTAACACTTAGAAGAATTTCATAGGGTGTAAATTCTCCCAAAGTATGTGGTCCGAGGACCAGGCATGACTAAAGTTTTGTTTAACACTTAGAAGAATTTCATAGGGTGTTAATTTCCCTAAAGTATGTGGTCCGAGAATCAGGCATGACTAAGGTTTTTGCTTAACACTTAGATAGATGGTATTTGACGCGAAGTATGACCACCAGAAACATAATAAAGTATATTCTCATTAATAATAATACATTCTCAGGTTATTCACATTCTAGGGGCGTGGTACAGCCTTTTTTTCTAGGTTTTCTAGAGAGTATACACCTAAATCTGCCACAGATGTAATACGATATGGCCCCTCCCAGTTGGGTTCGTATTTTTCCCAAACTGGGTTCTTTGCAGAACCAACAACCTTTCTCAACACCAAATCACCAACTGCCAGTGGCCTTACTTTCACGTTGGCATCATATCCTTGCTTAAACTTATGTTGATAGTAAGCCAATTGTACTATGACATTTTCTCTCTATTCTTCAACTAGGTCTAAATTCTTTTCCAATAAGTCATCGTTGCTACTCAGAGCAAAAGAGCTCGTTCTCAACGTGGGGAACCCAGTTTCTAGTTGAATAACAGCCTCAGCCCCATAAGTCATTGAAAAAAGGGTTTCCCTAGTAGACCTCCGAGGTGTAGTCCGGTATGTCCAAAGAACGTGTGGCAGCTCCTCTACCCATCTTCCCTTGGTGTTATCCAACCTCTTCTTGAGCCCATTCACTATGACCTTATTTACAGCCTCAGCTTACCCGTTTTCCCGTGGGTAAGCTGGAGTGGAATATCTATTAATTATCCCTAACTCGCAGCAGTACCTTTTGAAGGATTTATTGTCAAATTGGAATCCATTATCCGAGATGAGGGTGTGAGGAATTCCGAATCGAGTGACAATGTTCTTCCAAACAAACTTTTTGGCATCCACATCCCTGATGTTTGTCAATGGTTCTGCTTCAACCCATTTTGTGAAGTAATCCGTGCCGACCAACAAATACTTCTTGTTGCCTATTGCTTTGGGGAAAGATCCTACAATGTCCAAACCCCATTGAGCAAAAGGCCAAAGGTTGGACAGAGGGTTAAGGACACCCTTCGGCTGATGGATGTTTGGTGTAAATCTCTGGCACTGATCACATTTTCTCACATATTCCTGTGTCTCTTTTTGCATGTTGGGCCACTAGTACCCTTGAGTAAGAGCTTTATGGGCTAAAGATCTTCCTCCAGTATGGCTTCCACAAATTCCTTCATGCAATTCTTCCAAGAGTACTTCAACTGCCTCAGGGTGTATGCACAGTAGATATGGGTCGGAGAAGGATCTCTTATATAATTTTTGATCCTCGGATAGCCAAAATCGAGGAGCCTTCCTCCGTACTTTGTCTGCCTCGGACTTATTCTCAGGCAGGGTAACATCCTTAAGGAATAATACGATAGAGTCCATCCAGCTAGGACCAAGATTACTTCTCTTTTCACCCTGAAAGGTTTAACAAGATCCTCCACGAGAATAACTCTGGGTAAACTCTACGCCGATGAAGTTGCTAGTGTTGCAAGTGAGTTTGCATGTGTATTTCTGCTTCTAGGGATTTACAATAAATTAAAGGATTCAAACCTAGACTGTAAATGTCTAACCTGGTTTAAATATTCCTGCATTCTGGGATCTCTAGCTTCTAATTCTCCTCGGAATTGGCCCACCACCAGTCTCGAATCCGATAAAACTTTCATAGCCCTTCCACCCATCCTTTGGACCATGGCCATTCCCGCTAACAGAGCCTCATACTCAGCTTCATTGTTCGTGGCCGAAAAACCGAGTCTTAAAGATTTTTCCATTGTGATCTTCTCAGGGGACACTAGAACTAGCCTCAATCCAGATCCTTTGAGGTTTGAGGCGCCATCAACATAGACCCTCCAGGACAAAGCTTCCTATACTGAGACTACACCAACTGAATTTCCATTCATATTCTGCTTCCTCGTTTCTTCTTCTACTAGGATTTCAGCGAACTCAACTACCAGGTCGGCCCTTGACAGAAGTGTGTGGCGTGTATTTGATGTCAAAAGCTCCTAACATCGTTCCCCATTTAGTAACCCTTCCCGTGTAGTTAGCGCTTCGAAGTAGGGCTTTAAGTGGCAGTTGTGAAAAGACAGCAACTGTGTACGATTGGAAATAATGGGGGAGCTTACGAGTGGCATGTACCACTGCTAGAATGGCCTTTTCGAGTGGTAAATATCGGACCTCGGCTTCATGTAAGGACCTGCTCATGTAATAAACTGGTTTCTGTATGCCATAGTCAACCCTTATTAACACCAGGCTTATCGCATGGGCGGCCACTGCCACGTAGGCAAACAAGACCTCATCCGCTTCGGGCCTGGACATAATAGGTGGCCAGGAAAGATACTCCTTCAATTACTGGATGGCCAAAGCACACTCCTCAATCCACTCAAATCCCTTCCATTTATTCAACAACTGGAAGAAAGGCCTACACCTGTCCGCCGACCTGGATATGAACCGGTTTACAGAAGTGGTTATCCCTGTTAACCTTTGGACTTCCTTGGGATTCCGAGGTGGCCGCAAATTATTGATTGCCTTAATTTGGTCTGCGTTGACTTCAATCCCACGATGCGTGACCATGTAGCCCAGAAACTTTCCTGATCCAACACCAAAAGAACACTTGGAAGCGTTAAGTCGCAGCTTGTACCTCCTCAAAATTTCAAAGATGTCCCCGAGGTTGTTAACGTGCTTAGCTTTCTTCTTACTCTTGATCACCATATCATCAATGTGAATTTCGATATTTTTTCCTAGCTGTGGCTCAAACATCCTTGTCATTATTCTCTAGTAAGTAGACCCTACATTTTTTAACCCAAATGGCATCACTTTGTAATGGTAATTCCCAGTGGGAGTGACAAAAGCTGTCTTATCTTGATCTTCCACAGACAAAGGTATTTGGTGATAGTCCTGAAAAGCGTCTAAAAAGCTCATCCGAAGATGTCCTACAGTTGCATCAACTAATTGATCGATCTGAGGTATGGGAAAAGGGTCCTTTGGGCAGGCCTTATTTAAATCCGTGAAATCTACACATACCAGCCACATTCCATTCTTCTTCTTCACAACTACAGTATTGGCCAACCATTCGGGGTAAAACACCTCTTTAATAGCCTCAACTCGTTTAAGCTTCATCACCTCCTCTTTGATGGCATCAGAATGATCCTTTGAAGAGCGTCGAGGAAGCTACTTTTTAGGGGTAACAGACGGGTTGAGGTTTAAATGATGACAGATGAAGCTCGGATCTACCCCAGGGGCTTCATAAGCATTCCAGGCAAATACATCGATGTTTTTCTTGAGACACTTCACCAACTCTTCCCTATCTCGAGGACGCAGTTGAGCTCCAATTTGAAAAAATTTCTCCGGATCATCATCAACAAGAACTTTCTCCAAATCCTCACACTTCTCCTCTTTGGCCTCACCACTAAAAGATGAGGCCTTGGTCTTTAACTGCTACAACTCTTTATCTGTTGGGGCCGAGGAATCTGACTCAGGCCGGTGCATGATAGAAGCCACCAAGCATTGCTTGGCCACAAACTGACTCCCAACCAGTTCTTCAACCCGATCCCCGAACGGGTACTTTACTTTGAGATGGAGAGTAGACGATACGGCCCCAAAGGCATGGAGCTAGGGCCGTGCCACAATGGCATTGTATAGAGAAAAAGCATCCACCACTACAAAATCCACCTCTACCACCTCTGAGTCGGCCTGAACCGGCAGTCTGATCTGTCCCCTCGGAAAAACGACCTTCCCATCAAAACCCACTAGAGGTGAATCATAACTGGTCAAATCTTCTGGTTTCAGGTTAAGCCCTTTGTACAGGTCTGGATACATAATTTCGGCCTTATTGCCCTGGTCCACCAGTACCCTCTTTACGTCATACCCACCAATCCTAAGGGTTATTACCAGGGCATCATCATATGGCTGTATGGTCCCGGCTTTGTCCTCGTCCGAGAAGCTTAAAGCTAGACGGACTCCCACCTTAGCCCTCTTCAACTTATGGCCAGAGTCTTCGGCATATGGCCTAGCTACTGTCATCACCTTAGACGGATAAGATCTTGTTCTGCTTGGTACGACGAGAATAACGTGGATAGTGCCCAAAGGGGGTCTTGAAGAATTACTGCCCAGAACCCCTGAGCCTGTCTGACCTTCCTGCTTGCCAAGTCGGATTAAGAACTGTTTCAACTTACCATCTCGGATCAGCTGCTGCAAATAACTCCACAAGGTTCTACACTCCTCGGTTGTAGGCCTCCGCTCCTTGTGGTACTGGCAATGAAGACTCTGATTGCGCTTCGTAGGATCTTCGCTCATTTTGTTTGGCCACCTAAAGTATGACTCATTCTTGATCTTTTCCAGGACTTGATGCACTGGTTCCCAGAATATAGTGTTAACAACCTGGGCAACTGTAGATCCAAATTACCCTCCAAAATTCCTTCGTGGCCGATTGTTGTTATAACGGTCCGACCTGAAATCCTCCTCTCTTGAGGGATAACCTTACTTTCGCCCTTTTCTTGCTGCTGGTCCTCCTCAACCCTTTTATACTCATCAATCCTATCCATGAGCTGGTGTACACTAGTAACAGGTTTCCCTATTAGGGACCTCCTCAAGCCATGCTCAGCAGGCAAGCCAACCTTGAAAGTCCTAACAGCCACGTCATCAAAGTCCCCATCTATATCATTGAACATTTCCCAATATCTATCTAAATATGTTTTCAAGGTTTCTCCTTCCCTCATGGACAGAGATAGCAAAGAATTCAAAGGCCGAGGAACTCGACTGTACGTGATAAAATGGGACCCAAACGCCTGAGTGAGTTCTTTAAACGAGTCAATAGAACCTGCCCTTAAACCATTGAACCACCTCATCGCCACAAGCCCTAAGCTGGATGAAAACACCTTGCACATCAGAGCCTCGTTCCTAGAATGTACTGCCATTCTCTGATTGAAATGGCTAATAGGTTCAACAGGATCTGTCTGGCCATTATAGATGGTGAACGTGGGCTGAGTAAACCGCCGGGGAAGCTTCCCACTCTCAATTCTATGCGTAAAGGGAGACATAGAGATTCGATTAAGTGCCTTGCTCATCGCATCATTTCCTAGGCCCCTTGAGGATGAATCTTTGTTCTTGCGCTCACGACGATAATTTTCCTCACGCAAGAAGGTTTTGCTCGGAGGTGTTCTTGACCTACGCCTATAGTCACCATCCCTTTCACCATCAAAAGAAAGTTCAGAGACTAAGGGACTTCGCCTCCTCCGCTCGTGGCACAGTTTCTTCTTCAGGTAGTCAATCTCCTTCTGCATGGCTTTGGCATTCTCCTCATGAGAGACGTGGCTTCCACCCCAAGAATGACTCTCATCAGTGTGGGTGGTATGCACACTTCCCTCCTGGCCCTCTCTACGCCTAAGATTTTGAAGATGGTCTTCCCGTTGAGACCCCATAGACTCTTGCTGGTTTGGATCCGAACCTACCATGATTGAAAATCAAACACACTAATTAATCAGCTTTCCGACAGACGACGCCAATTGTAAGGACACAGATTTGGTTCCTAAGCCCAAACAGTGGATGGACCAGCCCAAAAAGTTCAAAAACAATAAATTTGTAGAGAGTAGGTAAAGAAAACTAGGCTAGCTTGAATTAGATAATCAGTAGGACGAGTTTAGATGATAAGAAGTATGAAATAGACAAGTTTAACTTCAGAAAGTAGTCCTCGGCCAAAATCCGAGGAAATCAACTCTGGTATATAATGTTCTAATTTGGTTACACGTTTAGTTCTTAGTGGCTACAGTGTTTCTTTCTTGATTTTTCAATCCCCTTCTCTCATTGCCTTCCCCTCCTTTTATACTTCTTTCTCCTTTCTCCTTCCTCTTCTTAGCACTCCACGTGCAGATTTGGTGGTTAGTGTTGATACTTGTCTCATCCCCTCTTTTCCAGAAGTCTCTGCATAGTAGCTGTAAGGCTGAAAATTATTGTTCAGATATCATCTCCACATTAATGCGGCCAGAGGTTTAGTTACAGAGCATTTAATGCGGTGGTGGCAGCCTTCTCCTTTGATATTTTACTATCTCTCCTTGCTATAGGTATCTACTGCATCTACCCGTTCCGCTAAAACTCTCTGGAATATTTTTCTGGATGGCAGACCACCAAAATAGACCTCGGCTCTAGTTATTTGAGGTGATACTCATCCTCGGCACCATCTCCTGGGTTATAACACTCACAACTAACTTCCTTATCCTTCAACACAGGCTTTCTTAATATGGTTTAACTATATTTGGACAATTCTTGGTCCTCGACTTGGGCTCTAGACCCAACATGTATATGGATAAGGGAGACCTGGCCCAATACTGTTATAATAAATATTATTAATATTTTTTTTTTATAAAAGTGATATCAAAATTTTTTTTATTACAGTTTATTTAAAATTGGCCTAAGAGATCTAGGACTTTGTAAAATAGTTTCCTTCAAATCGGGGTTAGGTAATAATATGTTTTGACTGTTGATTCTTTCTGTATCAGTATTGGACATCTTCCATTAATGCTCATGACAAGCATTTATTTTCATATAAAAGTTTTTAATAATTATTTCTAAACTAATGTCATTAGAATATTCGCTATCTTTTCTCTTTGTTTTATTACAGAAAGATAATAATATGTAATTTGGTACAGGTTTGTAATCCTAGCCCATTTTTCAACTTCCATTTGGTTTCACATGGGGCAGATAAAAACAAATGTGGGATCCATAATCCATATGATTTTGTATCAAAGGCATTCTCTTATTAGTATTTGGATCTATACTTTTCATGAGATCTTTGATTTAAAGAGATAAAAGGAAAGTGTCCTTTTAACTAATTATAATCTCAGTCCATTATTAATTGACAAATTATCTCAATTAGTTTTTTTTTTTTTTTTTTTGGTTTTTTGAGAAACTATTACCTCCATTAGTTAGTAGTATGTATTTGGATAATTTATCCTTTTTTTAAATATTAA
The DNA here is from genome assembly GCA_033629205.1 of Lithocarpus polystachyus. Taxonomy (NCBI): domain Eukaryota; kingdom Viridiplantae; phylum Streptophyta; class Magnoliopsida; order Fagales; family Fagaceae; genus Lithocarpus; species Lithocarpus polystachyus. The sequence goes on along the minus strand of CM066163.1, from coordinate 4,858,697 downwards.
TTTATTAGCTTATTTGTTTATGAGTTATTTTTGCTTTTCAAAATCTTTTTTATTTTTTTTTATTGAGAAGTGCTACGGCTATAATATTTGGTTTTAATTTAAATCTACCATTGAAATTACTTTTTTTTTTCTACTAATAATAACATTTAACAGTCTTCCACTTATGATTTGTTGTAAAATTATTGTAAAAATATTGTAGACATAACATTTTTTTAATAGATTTTGTTTTTAAAATTTTTACCAAATGACAAATATGCTTATGAATAAAAGCTAATTTTAAGAGAAGTCAACTGAGATGGCATATTATTTAATTTGCGACTCTTCTTAATACAAATAATATGTCCCTTTATACTTAAGTAATTAAAAAGAGTGAGATAGATGATTTCTATAACCTAGGCTATAACTACATATATTTTTTTAAGGATCGAAATGTAATATAGGTTGCTGCTTACCGTTCTGATATTTGCCAAAGCACAAGAATTTCATCTGTGCAAAAATGAAAAAAGAAATGCTAATCGTCATCATAGCCATCATATATAACAAGGGCAGAATTAAATAAGAATTTGTTTTGCCATGTTAATGATACTTACATTCCAATGATCATTGATTATGTTTTTAGCGAATGCTTTATTTTCGTACAACAATTTGGAGGCCATAATTGAGAGAAAAGCATTGTATTTCATGTTACCATATCTAATGCTTTTTTCTAATTCCACTCTTGGATCAAGATTTCCCACCACAGATGTGAACTTTGCCGAAAACCTATTCGGCGTTCTTTCCCTTTTGCCTACAAAACCCACTTACTCCATCAATTTTTGGAAGAAAATAATAAATTCTCCAACTTAATTTAAACAAATGATTGCATTAAATTAGATTGTTTTATAGAAAGATAACATTGCATTACAGTCATGATTTTCAAATTATTTACGAAATCTAAGATATTAATTCCTAAATATTTGCCTCAAATTAGATATATAGTAAGTTAGAACACATACATAATAGCATAATAATTACTGCATGCACGCAATTTTGGCCATATATACTGCGTACATGCATGCAGATTATATATATGGAACTTTATAACCTATTAAATATGCTCAATATACCATGCTACATATAACACAAACCAAACCTGTTAAGAAATTGGTGAAGAGCCTGAGTAATCCACCGTTGCTTGAAAGAAGATTCAGCCATTGCTCAAACACTTCCCCTAGTTGGGTCATAGGGTTTTCCACCTTAAGGAGGAGTTTCTACGCAGAAAGGGAGATGAAGATGTACCATCTTTTCCAAAAACATCCCTTAAGGTCTTCTTATGATGAGCACTCAATGAATTTACAATCTTTTGATTCAGAGGAAAAGAATTGCTATTTCCACAATATTTTCACAATATTATTAGTTCAAATTTAAACCTACTATTTTAAATTACATAGAATTTTTCAAGGACTTGCATAATACTAAGGTAGGTTTGATAATGACGGACAGATAAATAATGAAAGCGTGAGAATTAAAATTAGACCATTGACAAAATAGATCATTGAAATATTTTTAAAAATAATACTATTGGGAGACTAAAAAATGTAGCTATTAGGAATTTGGAAAATATAGTTGTTGAGACTTGGAGTTGGGAATGAATAAAAATTGATTAAGAAAATAATAAAAAATGATAGAAAAAATAATATTTAAATGAGATAGAGAAATGATAGCAAATACGTTAGAAAGTGCATTTAAAAAATTAAATAGGTATAAAAGTAATTGTTTGTTGAGGACTCTTTTTTCGGCTCACGTGGCACTACATCATTAGCAACCCATGCGACATCAACATATTATTAATTTTTTGGGTAAATCTATTTAAAGCCCAAAATAAGCTCATATTCATTCAACTACATGAATTGGGCTCACATGGCCCATAAGATCATTACTTCAAGAGGCAGATTCATGGTCCACATTTCCTCTTCATCAATTGGGATCATAACCCCACGACATCATCAACATCAACATATGGATCGGGCTTAAGCAATGAATCAAAACTCACGGCCTATATTACTTATCTTACACTCATGGCAAGCGGCTTCTTCAACAAGAGCCCATATTTACACAAAATGACAAAAAAAAAAAAAAAAACCCGAGGTACATCATCTTACCTTCGGCTTATGATCCAAGCTCATAAGTCTCTTTGGGAAAATTTTGGGAGTCGTGGTTTGAAGGGCCAAGAGGTATGTTCAGTATAGCTCCAGCGGTTTAAAGTTGATAAAAGAGACATGTTGCTCGACGTGTCTTCTTCAACTCCCTGAACTCTGATGAGTCCATGTGTAGCAGGTAACATATGGTAAGCATCTCTTATCATATAGCACTTAAAATAATATAATTCCCCATTGCTCTTTTCTTAAAACTTAATATTCATCATATGATAAATGCTCAATATACCCAACCATCTAACTGCTGGGAAAATAACTATTCATTCATTTAAAGTTGATAAAAGAGACATGTTGCTTGGCGTGTCTTCTTCAACTCCCTGAACTCTGATGAGTCCATGTGTAGCGGGTAATATATGGTAAGCATCTCTTATCATATAGCACTTAAAATGATATAATTCTCCAATGCTCTTTTCTTAAAACTTAATATTCATCATATGATAAATACTCAATATACCCAGCCATCTAACTGCTGGAAAAATAACTATTCATTCAACCCCCAGCGGTTGCTATACAAATTTAGAAACTTCATTGTATTATTCTACATAAATCTCATTACTACTTTCAGCTAAAATCCAACTCAAACACATGGCCTAATCTGATTATCTATCTTTTATCTCTCTCTATATACAAAATATTCATGATATCTTTGATACCCAGCCGCTGTTTGCCACAATCTGACCATAAATTTATCTGCCAGTTGCTAAAGTAGAGCATTAAATACTCTTCTTGCAACCTAAGATTATGTCACAACACAATGAGACCTTAACTCAATCTCTAAAGCTTCAGCCAATCCTTCTATTACTTGCTAGAAATGTGTTGTAATGAAACCTTGAACCAAAACACAAACACCTAAAAAAGGAAACATTTCTAGCAAATCCCCAGTAATGTATTTACCACTTAAAACCTGGCTAAAATTGATGTCACTAGCCATTTAATGCTGAGATCCCAGTAGCTAGCTGGTATATCCAAAATAGCAAGATACCCTTTAAAGAGATCTTACCATTTCTCAGTCAAATATAAGAAATAAATGCTGAATGTCCTCTCCAGTAGTCAGAAATCACCCATCTGACCTCATTTGCTTCTGTCCAAAGCAACAACTTTCTTATGACAGCTATCTTATGATAGCTGTCACAGCTTTTCCTGACAGTTGGGATAGCCTTTTCAGAACAGTTGTGACAGCCTTTTCAGAACAGCTGACCCAGCAGCCTGAGTATTACTGATTTTTCCTCATTTGGCTAAAACCAAAACCAACTAAGAAACTACCTTTCTCTTGCTAAAATACTTTCCTTTTCAACTATTCTTTCCCCAGTAGCTCTTACTAGAAATAGCAAGAATACCTTAAAGCTAAACATACCATTTTTGGCCAAATCTTAAGATGGATTCTTTGAAGATTTATTGCTATTTGGGACAGATTTTGGCTGAGATTATTTGTTAAAAACCCCTTTAAACTCAGCTCTAAAGAGAATCCTTCATCAACATCTCAAGGGGACACCAAAAGAGAGAAGCACAACTCTCATGAACTTACCTATTCCCTCTCCCTCTAATGAGACTCTAAGCTTCTGAAGTTTTAGTTTCCAAAGGAGGAACTAAACCCTTCATCCTTTAGCTCATTAATACCCTTCATAAGTCTTCATACACTCCTCCAGCAGAAAATTCCAACAGTAAATCTCAGCAACACTGCTAAACACACTACAACACTATTACCTCTCTTATACTCATTCTCTCACTCTCCTTCAGAAAATACACATATCTTACTGCTCCTATCTCTAAATACCTAAACACATCTCCGTACTCTTCTCTTACAAAATCTATCCTCTTGGAAAGCAATCTATACAACTTCTCCAGTAGTTATAATCTCATATTTTTACTATCTTTAACTTCCATATCTCTTTTACTTTCATATATCATACATATTACAAATGCTACATCTCACAAAACATTTATATCTTTTACCATCTCCATACTTCTCAAGAGATACCAATACTCATACTAAAAGCCCTTCTCATGGAAGGTATAAATTTCTAATGCTAAAACCCTTCTCCTAGAAGGCACCAAGACTCATATTAAAGTCCTTCTCTTAGAAGGCACAACTACTTCTTGCATAAAGCCCTTCTCTTAAAAGTCACAAATAGGGATGGCAATGGGGCGGGGCGGGGCTGAAGGACGAGGTCTTCATCCCCGCCCAGTATAGTTTTGTCTTGCCCCATCCCCGCCCCGCCCCGCATGACGGGAAAAATTTTATTGTCCCATCCCGGCCCCTTGGGGCCCCGCGAAGCCCTGCCCCACCCCGCAAAACTTTACTTCTTGTTGATTTGTTTACAACTATTACATTCTTTTCATTAAAACCTATTTCATTAATAAAAATATACTTGAAATTACAAATAAATTCATCCCATCAAATCAAACTAATTTTTAACAAAAACTAAATAATATTATCCAAGTGTTTAACAAGACAATATCACAATAAAAACAAAAATCTCATAGTACAAAATCAATAATTCAATGGAATATAAATTTGTTTCTAATAAAGACAAAAAAAAAAAAAAACATTAAAATTGGTACCTTATTTCCAACTTTGCTAGAGAGAAAAGAGAGGCATAGAACCATGTTAGGTAGAATTAAATAAGTTGATAATGTATTTGTTTAAATAGTAGGGTTTTAGAGTATGAAAAATTTACAATTCAACCTTTATCAATGTGGGAGGGGCGGGGATGGGGCGGGGCGGGTCTAAAAAGTCTAAACCCATCCCCGCCCCGCCCCGCCCTGTGGTGCGGGGCTAAAATCTCACCCCATCCCCGCCCCACCACCTTTGCGGGGCGGGGAAAACCCGCACGGGGCGAAGCGGGGGAGGGGCGGGTCAAGCGGAACGGGGCAAAATTGCCATCCCTAGTCACAAATACTCCCTACAAAAACCCTTCTCATGGAAGGTAATACTATTCATAACTTTACAACAACTAAAAGAGCATTGTCAAGGGGAAAACTTATTTAAGTGCATGATAAGAGGGGCAAGCTTAACCAACCCCTACACACAGCTGGGCTTACTCTCTCTCCTTCCAGTTGCACCCATTTTTCCCCCTCAATCTTGGAGTTATCATGGCAAACTGTCCCTCTACCGCTGGGGTCAATCTGTTGGGATATTATCAACTCACAGAAGCTACACAACTGGGACTACATACCATCAGAGATAAGTGACTCTGCTTCTATATCTTTAAATTTACTTCATTGAATACATAGTTACTTCACATTTAAATACATATTACTTCATTCCAACTACTATTACAACTATTATAACTATTACAACTATTAACCAAGGCTTAAACTCATTTAAATGCATGATAAGAGGACCAAGCTTAACTAGCCTCTACCGCTGGCATTCTACTGAAATTTTATTAGCTCACTGATGCTACAAAACTGGAGCTATAAACCATACAAAGATAAATGACTTTGCTCCCATATCTTTAAGTTTACGTCATTAAGTACATGATTACTTTACCTCTAAATAAATACTATTTTATTTCAACTGTTATTACAACTACTAATCAAAGCTATCATACCAAACGCGTATTACATATTTATTCGACCATTATTGTGATTCTTAGACTTTGGCTTTAATGGCTTTGTAGGCTTAAAAGTATGCCGGTAGCCGTTGGACCATATGGCCCAATGTTAAGTTTCGGAGGCAACTCCCCAAAAAAGAACTCGGGCCTAATAAGGTCACCCCTCCAAAGGACCACACGTGGCTGGGCAACTGAAAAAGGCCCCTGAACATTATTCACTCTACAAATAGTATAAAAATTTAGAGAGACGTCAATGTCAGTCTCAATTGGGAAAACTACTGTAAATTTTAGCAAAGAAACTCAATATTTATATTTTCAATTCTGTATACAATAATTCTTAACTTAAAAAAAAGAAAAAAAGAAAAAAAGAAAAGGTAAGAGATATCTGCTTATGGCTTTAAGTATTCCTAACTTCTAAAAAATGTAAGGTAAGAGACATATACTTATGGCTTTAAGTAATTAATTATGCTTATGGCTTTAAGTAATTAATTAAACAACTAGTTTGTAACCCCCATACATATGCATGGATATACTTAAAAGATACACATTAAGATGCATAATATAATAATCTTAAATATATAATTTAAATATCATTGATAGTCATTCTTATATATATATATATATATATATATATTTTTTTTTTTAACTCTTTAAAAAATCTTGTAAAAATGTTATTAGGTAGAAAATGTAAATTATTCATTTTTTTAAATATTTTTATGTTCATTAATTCCAGACTTTTTGGTTTTTGTACACAATAACTCACTTGAATGGATATTTATGACATAGTTCCCATATTTGATTCCAAAATTAAGAAATAAAACTCTCTAAAAATAAATAATTTAGGACACATGGCACAAAATTGGATTTCAATTGTAGAATCTAATTGGATTTTCTTTAAACTTTACCTATTAATATATATATATATATATATATATTTATATATATAATTTTTGTGCAAAATGAATTGTTTTTAGTTATAAAAAAATGCTCATAAATATAAAATCATTCAAACTCTCTCTTCCTCTAATTTTATATATAGTGTTAGATATATGATTATGTTTTTTATGATTTATTTATATTGGACTCGTCGTTTTCTATTCTAATTTAACTCATTTTGCACAAAAATTAAAAAAACTTCGATTATATTAACTTGGTTAAAAAATTTAAAAGTTTTGATTAAATGGGACAGTGACGCAAAATTAGACCATAATTGAATTTCAATTTAAAATCTAATTAAATTTTCTCTCAGCTTTACTTATTAATATATATAGACCACTTATAAACTTGAAATGTTTTTAGTTCTACAAAGAAAAAGGCTCATCAATATAAAATTATTCAAAATTTATGTTTTTTTTATTATGGTTTTCTTATATTGGACTCCTCGTTTTTTACACTAAATTAACTTATTTGGTATAAAAATTAAAAAACTTAGATTAGATGAGACACATGTGGCAAAATTAAACTCTAATTGAAATCCAATTTTTACATTGAATTAACGCACTTGGCATAAAAATCTAAAACTTAGATTAAATAGGACACATATCGTAAAATTAGACTATGATTTAATTCCAATTTGAAATCTAATTGGATTTTCTCTCAGCTTTATCTATTATTATATATATAGATTAGTCTCCTGCAATGGTCCAATGGTTTAAAGAAGAATTAGTTTTTCGGGATTGCTAAATTCACAATTAAGAAATAAGAAGTCTACGGAAAAAGTTCCACCTCTCTGATTGTGCCAGCTTGATCATGGATTTCTCTCTCTCTATCTCTCTCTCTCATGGCCCTTAATTACTTGACATATATTTAAGATGAAGTGAGCGTTTGGATCCGGAAGAACCTGTGTTTACGTTTTGCTCTTTTTTTTTTTCTTTTTTTTTTTTTTTGTTCACACACAATTGAGCCGTGATTTTTGACATTTCTGTGCACACCAGTGGGTCCCGTGCACTGTTCACAGGACTTACAAACCTCACTTTTCAGCAACTTTTTCATTAAAAATGGGTCTTATGGCACTATTCACACATTTAAAAATTATTTTGCTACAGCATTTTTAGTTTTTAGTTTTTAGTTTTCAGCTGTGAAGAGGATAAAATTCGATATAACGAACGGATCATAATTGAGATGACGGGTATAAATGTATATGCCTGGAGTGGACGGATCCAAAGTGAACGGGCATGGTGTAGACGGGTTCGAGGTACACTTGTCATCACTTTATAAACAGAAATAACTTGCATCTCACGCATAGTTAGGGCATGTAGAATCCCAATGGAAATAGAATCCAAATATAAAGGGAATTCCGCATATTCGCCCAATTATAAGAAAGTCCTATAAGGAAAAGACTTCTTATACAAGAACAAAAGGTCAGTTCTAAACCACTATAAAAACCCCAAAGGCTTTCACAAGTAAAGATACGCATACTATTCCCTAACTCTGGCACTCTAGGGTTGTGAGCATTTTCTAACTTAACCTTCGGAAGGTCTTTGGCCGATACCACACTGGTACCGTTTTAAGGTGTTTCTTGCTTTGTGTTTTGCAGGTTACATCGAGTGCGGACAAGAGAACCTTGTCGCTTACTGACGATATTTAGAGCATTATCAGTTGGCACCGTCTGTGGAAAACGCAAGGAAAAGTCATAACTTTGAGCTTTCTAGACGAAAAAGTTGCATGGTACTCACACGCTCGATGGTGACCACGACGAACGATCAAGGAGAAGCACATACCACAGCTCTCGAGAGGCAGTTTCAAACCTTTGCAATAGTGGTAGAACGTCTCACGAAATGTAACCACAACCTAGAGGAGCAATTGTGCCAAAAGGACGCAACACTCAACACTTAGGAGGAAGAGCAGGTGGCCAGCAGCGCTAAAAGGAGAAACCAGCAGTGGCCGGAAGGGAGCAACGCCCAAAGCAGGCCCGAACGGTAGGACACGAACCGACCATTAACTGCAGATCAAGTCTCGTCTCATGTAGTGGCAGAGATGCAGATGATGAAGGAGTGCATGGACTTTATGATGAACGCTCTCAAAGGACAAGTGTCCAATGACCTCGATGGTCTGGTTCATCGGACGGACTCGCCATTCACAATGTCCGTTAATTCGTATCCCCTTCCTCCAAAATTTCAAATGCTACAGATCGAAAGCTACGACGGGTCTAAGGACATGTTAGATCATCTGGAGACCTTCAGGACGTTGATGCACCTACTAGGAGTATCGGACAAAATAATGTTCAGGGCCTTCCCTACGACATTGAGAGGTTCCGCAAGGGTCTAGTTCAACAGGTTGACGCCAGGATCTATCAGTACTTTCAAAGAGCTAAATGCATAATTTGCTTCGCATTTTATCGGAGGGCACAGGTCCAAGAGGTCCACTGCGTGCTTGATGAACATCAAACTGCGTGAGGACGAGACACTGAGGTCATAAATTGCCCGCTTTAACAAGGAGGCACTTTCAATCGATGAAGCGGACGATAAAATACTAGTAGCCGCGTTCACAAACGGGCTACGGAAGGGTAAGTTCCTATTTTCCTTATATAAGAATGACCCAAAAACCATGTCCGACGTGCTTTACAGGGCGACCAAGTACATGAACGCAGAGGATGCACTCTTGACCCGAGAAGAAAAGCCCTCCAAGAAGAGGGACAAACAGGAAGACATGCATCAAGACAGGGGGCGAAAGTCCGCTACGACCGGAGACAGAAGGGAAGACAGACGCTCTAAACCACTAGAAACGAGGTTCACAAATTTCACCTCGCTTACAGCCCCAATAGACCAAGTCCTGATGCAAATCAAAGATGAAGGATCCCTCACTTTTCTTGGTAAGTTGAAAGGAGACCCCAACAAAAGATCTCGGGAGAGATACTGTCGCTTTCATAGAGATCACGGGTACGAAACAGCCGACTGCTATGACTTGAAGCAGCAGATAGAGGCACTCATTAGACAAGGGAAATTACAGAGATTTGTCAGCAAGGAAAGAACAGGCCCACCCCAGGAGTAGATCCCCCGACGAGAGAACGAACGCCCAAGTCCACCGATAGGGGATATAAGGATGATTGTAGGGGGTACAGGGGCCTCCGGTCCATCCAAGAAGGCTCGAAAAACTTACCTTCGAATGGTCTAAAAAATCCGGCTATCGGACTTCGTTCCAAAGACAGCATAGGCCGAAACTCCCATTATCGGATTCTTGGACAACGCACTTGTTGTTAGCAACATGCACCGAATCCTGATTGACAATGAAAGCTCCGTCGATATCCTTTACTACTCGGCATTCCAGCAGATGAAGATAGATAGGGGACAGCTGATCCCAATGAACGCTCCCCTCGTTGGGTTCGGAGGAAGCAAGGTATACCCCCTCGGCGCAATCACTCTACCCGTAACGATTGCGGAGTATCCCCAGCAAATTACCAAAGACGTCACGTTCCTGGTGGTTGTAACTTCGACCAACTCTTAATTCATGAAAGGCCGTAACTTCAACCTACCATCTAATGGTCAAGTTTCCTATTGAATGCGGAATAGGGGATCAACGCGGGGACCAGATTGCCGCGCAAGAGTGTTACACAACGATGACGGAGATGGATGACCAGATGCAGACAATGAGCATCGAAGAGCAAACAATAGCGGAACTCGTTGAAAAGCTAATGGAAATACCCCTAGATGACTCTATGCCAGAGCGAGCAACACGAATTGGCACCCTCGCCAATACGACGACCCTGCAAGCACTCGTAACGTTTCTTAAGGCAAACCAAGACATTTTTGCATGGAGCCACGAAGACATGCCCGGGATTGACCCCTCGGTCATGGTCCACAGGTTGAATGTATCTCCCACCTTGTGTTCACGCCTGAGAGAGACCAAGCTATAGCAGAGGAAGTCCACAAGCTGCAGGATGCAAACTTTATTAGGGAGGTCTACTACCTTGATTGGCTAGCAAATGTAGTGATAGTCAGGAAAGCCAACGAAAATGGAGGATGCATGTGGACTTCACGGACTTGAATAAAGCATGTCCCAAAGACAGCTACCCTCTCCTGAGGATTGACGACCTAGTAGATTCTACAACGCAACACCAGTTGCTAAGCTTCATGGATGCATTTTCAGGATATAACCAGATCAGGATGGACAAGGCAGATCATGAAAAGACCTCGTTCATTACGAGTCAAGGCCTTTTCTATTACAAGGTGATGCCATTTGGCCTCAAGAATGCAGGAGCGACATATCAGAGGCTTATGAATAAGATGTTTGCGAAACAGATAAGAAGGAACATCCAGGTGTACGTAGATGATATGCTGGTAAAGAGCCAGAAGGAGGACGACCCTTTGGACGACCTCAAAGAAACTTTTGACACGCTTCACTTGTACAACATGAAGCTCAATCCAAGCAAATGTGCATTTGGAGTAACAGCAGGAAAGTTTTTGGAGTTCAGGGTGTCCTAAAGGGGGATCGAAGCCAACCCAGATAAAATCCGAGCAGTATTGGAGATGACGCCCCCTAAAAACATAAAAGAAGTACAAAGCCTCAACGGCAAGGTTGCTGCATTGAATAGATTCGTAGCGAGGGCGACGGATAAGTGCTTACCATTCTTCTGCACATTAAAGAAATCCTTCGAGTGGACGACTGAATGTCAGCAGGCATTTGATGACTTAAAGGCCTATCTTTCTTCCCCCCCTCTGTTGAGTCCCACAAAAAGAGGGAAGAACTATTTCTTTACCTGGCCGTATCGCGAGCTGCCGTTAGCGCAGCCTTGATTCGGGAAGAAGACAGAGTTTAGAAGCCCGTGTACTATACTAGTCGGGCATTTCGTAGCGCAGAAGAAAGATACCTGCCAATGGAAAAGCTCGCCTTCGCCTTGATCACCGCGGCTCGTAAGCTAAAGCCCTACTTGCAAGCCCACACAATAGTCATCATGACGGATAAGCCCATAAAGCGAGCATTAAGCAATCCTGAAGCGGTCGGACAAATGGCACTTTGGGCAATAGAATTGAGCGAGTTTGACATACAGTACCGCCCCCGCACGGCCATAAAGGGGCAAGCGGTTGTCGATTTCATTGCAGATTTTACTAGTTTGCAAGACCAAGGGGCAGACGGACATCCTCCATGGAATGTCTACACGGATGGCTCATCCAATAGACATGCAGGCGGGGCAGGCATCGTATTGCGATCTCCGAAAGGAGACGAGGTGGAATGTATGGTTCGCCTCGATTTCCCTTCGACCAATAATAAGGTCGAGTATGAAGCTTTAATTACAGGTTTGGACCTCGTAAAAGCAGCAGGTGTCACCAATGCGGTTATCCACTGCGATTCTCAAATCGTTACCAATCAGTTGAACGGGGAATACGATTGTAGAAATGCAAGAATGAGAAGGTACCTAGAACTGGCAAATAGGAAGATGAAAGACTTGCAAACACAGATTCTCTAGATCCCAAGAGGAGAAAACGAGCAGGCCGATCGTCTTGCAAAGGCCGCATCAGCAGATTACATGATCACCCCCGACAAGGAACTCATCTTTGTTCAACCCTCGCCTACTATTGACATCATCAACATGCAGGAAATAGGCTCTGAAAGTAGCTGGACCACACCAATAGTCGCTTACTTAAAGGATGGCGTGCTACCCAACACAAAAGAAGCAGCAAGGAAGCTAAAGGTTCAAGCCGCGCGGTTCGTCCTGATCAAGGACGTCCTTTACAAAAGAGGATTCTCGCGCCCGTACTTAAGGTGCCTAAGCCCCGAGGAAGCAGATTACGTCATGAGAGAAGTGCATGAAGGTGTTTGCGGGAATCATTCAGAGTCATGGTCATTAGTTCACAAGTTGATCCGGGCGGGATACTACTGGCCCACTATGTAAAAGGACGCCCAAGTATACGTCAGAGCTTGCGACAAATGCCAGAGATTCGGCAATTCCATAGACAATCGACGGAGGAACTCACACCGCTGACGGCCCCATGGCCATTCGCTCAATGGGGTTTGGATATAATAGGCCCCTTCCCAACTGCAGTCAAATAGCTGAAATTCCTGGTAGTCGACATTGACTACTTCATCAAATGGGTAGAAGCGGAAGCAGAGGCTACCATCACAGAAATGAATGTGCGCAACTTTGTGTGAAAGAACATTATTTGCAGGTACAGTATTCCGAGAGTTTTGGTCTCAGACAACGGGAAGCAGTTCAATAACGACTCTTTTAGAAACTTTTGTTCAGAACTTGGAATCAAGAATCATTACTCATCCCCCGCGCACCCTCAAGCCAATGGACAAGTAGAGGTCACGAACCGATCCTTGCTAAAAATCATCAAGACTCGGCCCGAAGGGGCAAATGGCATATGGCCAGAAGAACTTCCAAGCGTACTATGGGCGTACAGGACGACGGCTAGGACACCTACAGGCGAGACGCCGTTTCGGTTGGCATATAGGAGCGAAGCAGTCATCCCAGCAAAGATCGGACTCACCAGCTATAGGGTGAATAACCACGACGAAGGAAGAAATAATGAAGCCATACGTCTTCAGCTCGATCTTATAGATGAAGTCAGGGCAACAGCTGAACAAAGGCTTACATGATATCAAAATCTCATGGCTAAACACTACAACTCCAGGAGCAAACCCAAAGACTTCAAGGTTGGGGAGCTTGTTTTAAGAAAGGTGATGGGCAGTTCTAGAGATCCTACTCAGGGTAAGCTTGATCCCAATTGGGAAGGCCCCTACAGAGTCACCTTGTGGGTAAGAAAAGGCACCAACCACTTAGAGACCCTGGACGGACGAAGAATGCACCACCCGTGGAACACTGAGCACCTCAAGAAGTAATACCAGTAGAAGATGACAGCAGATAGAGAGCAATGCTCCTTCGCATACATTTTTAGTTATCCAACATTTGTTTTAGGTTTTATTAAAGTTATTCAACATTCGTTTTAGGGTTTTGTTGCAATACTTTTTTGAGCTCATGCATAAGGAATTTTATTCAGGCAATATTACTTGTGTGATTTTCTACAAGTCCTTAAGTGGACGGATATATCCCAGAAGGGTGTGAAAATTATTAAGTCCTTAAGTGGATGAACACATCCCAGGAGGCTGTGAAAATTATTAAGTCTTTAAGTGGACAGATACATTCCAGGAGGGTGTAAAAATTATAGTCCTTAAGCGGATGGATACATCCCAGGAGGGTGTGAAAATTATTAAGTCCTTAAGTGGACGCGTGCATCCCTGAAGGGTGTAAAAATCATTAAGTCCAAAACTAGACGAATACATTCCAGGAGGATGTACAAATAATAAAGTTCATAAGAATGGACGAATACATCCTAGGAGGATGTGCAAATTATAGTCCAAAAAAAAATGGAAGGATTAAAACACTAAATATGACGACATTCCCAAATGCATAGTAGACGGATCAATCCTATAAGGATGTGAAAAATATTCTTTGCAAAACTGACGGGTACATAAAAATGCCTGACGGATGCAATAAAAAGAACGGACTGTAACGCCGTCTAAAACGATTCCCATGAGTTTAAAACATGTAACTAAAAACACACATAATAATAAATGGATACTTTGTTGAATATAAATCTCAAATGAAAAGAAAACAATTAAAGTACTTGAATAAAAATGCCATAAAAGGCAAATTGTTCATGATGGTACAAATATTGTTCATAATACTTTACAAAAAAAAAAAAAAAAAAAAAAAACAACTAGTGAACGGGGGAATTGTCTTTCTCTGCAGCTTTATCTTCGTCTTGACGGGGATCAACCACTAGTTCCTGATCCTTAAGGGTAGACTCGCCATCACCACCGTCGCCACGTGTTCTGTCACCCTGAACATCGCGAGCCTCATCGAATAACTCTTCTGTGCTATCTGAGGGGACGGGAAGGACGGATGTCTGAGCCTGAGCCTCGTCTATGTTGACGTGAGACAAGTCTAGCTCAGGAAAGGAAGCTTTCACCTGACGGAGGGCATCATCAAACCCGTCGGCGAAAGTGCCACCTAACTCCATCAAGTACTCCTCTGAGTCAGGATATTCTTTCACTGCATCTTCCTTAGCTTGAAGGAGTTGGTCCTTGATGGCTTTGATCTCTTTTTCCTTGTCTTCAATGACTTTCTGTAGCACCTCCATCTGTTGCTCCAGTTCACCCCGGATCTACTCCAACAGGGCCAGCTTCTTTTCCTGAACTACCCTCTAGGCATACAACTCAGCCAGCTCATCCTCCGTCGCCGCCACTTTTGCCCTTATTCTATCCAACGCGGTCTCATGGTTGAGGCAACGATCCATCAATCCTTTCATCATCAGCATGGCCTGATAACAAAACAATTGTTGAAGTCATGAAATTGACGGAAATAAATAAGGAAATGGATGGGTGGAAGGATACCTGTGCAATGTTGAAGAGACCTGTCTCCCCCATCGCCTTCGTCACATGATTTCCTAGGTCTTCATAATCATCGGGGGTCAAGATCGACGAAAGCTTCTCCAGGGCATACTTGGAATTTTCACGTAGGAGGATGGGCGGTTTCTCAGCCGGAGGCACCTGGCCACCCGTTATTAGGCCTTTTCCTATCCCATTGTAGAGAGGGAAAATTCTCGACCTATCACAAGCTGACACGTCATGCTATCAAGTCCACAAAATACAGCTAATTATAAAGCATCACGCATGGCAACTAGGTTTTGTTATCAATACTCAGAAACCAACATAAATTTGCCAAGTATCATTGAAGTCATTGAAGTAAACCAATCACACATCAGCACATGTAAGCAATGACACAAGCAATCCAGCACGTGTAAGCGATGACACAAGCGAACCAATCAGGCTGTGACATGTGTCACCAATCAGACTCCGCCACATGTCGCTTACCTACCTCTAAACTCCTATAAATAGAAGCCTTCCTAAGGCATTCAGGGAGCCATCAAAAAGCATAAGCAGCATCAGAGAAGATTCAGAAGCACTCAGAAGTATAGAAGCTCTGCAGGAATCAAGCCTCAACTCCTTCAAGAACTTCAAACTCAAATGCAAGGAACATTCAAAGCAGAATCATCTAAATTACCTGCCTAGATCTTCAAGTTCATTGGAATCAAGCTCAAAAGCCTCCAGAAACCTCACAAACCATAAATCAGTGAAGTTATACGGATTCAAGCCTCTAAAGCACTGAAGAACTTCCACCACAAACCTTCGAAGAACGAAGAACGCATCAAGAACACGAATAACACGAAGAACGTGAAGAACAAAGGATTTCTAACAAGCTCATAGCCAAAGATTCCTTGTAATTCTGTTTCAAAGATCTTCGATCCATTCTTCAACCAAATTGAAGTATATCTGGTGTTCGAATCAAAATCACATCACCATAATTCCAATCAACAAATCCTTCAAGGAGATTGAATCAGAGGATCACTCTTTTGTAATCACAGAGAATTGTACCACATATTCATCAATACAGATTCGCATTTGTGAAACTATTTTACTTGTTTGATTTATTTCGAACTAGAAATTTAGTTGTCTACATATTCTGGCACACCCGGTGGGACCTCTCTGCCTCTCATCTCTTTCTCTTTCAAAAGAAAAGAAATTCGATTCGCTACCAGCTTCGATGGCCTCTAACAAGAATGCCCGAAAGTTAGTAGTTGATGCTTCCATTGCTGATGATTATGTCGGCCCAATCACTCGCAGTCGATCCAAGGCACTTGACCGACTTCAACCCCAAGTAACCAAAGAAAACGAACCTCATACTGTCATCTCTCTCGACTTTCTTGCAAATAGGGAAAATACCCCCAAGGATTCATTTGTTTCGGAAGATTTGGAGATTAATAATGAATCATCCACAACAAAGACCTTTTCTATTGGCTCTTCACCAATAATGAGAATCTTAAGGAATGAAGTACCTTTAACTCATCCTGTTTCATCATTTTCTCCATCATATCTAGAGGTCATGCCAGTGATGATAACCAACACTTCTACCATGGAAGAAAAGATGGCTGAAATGGAACAAAGGGTCACCTTTCTCACAAAAGCACTTGAAGATAAGGATGTCCAAATTGCAACCTTGATGAACAAAATGGAGGTACAAGATTCTGGTGAATCAGATCTTAACCTTGAGCACCCACCTGGCTTTACCTTGAAAGGAGATAACGCTAAGGTAGATAAGGGAAAAGGAGGTGAAGGCACTTCACAACACGGACATTCCACCTCAATGGCCTCAATATCTATCCAACAACTGCAGGATATGATAACAAACACCATTCGAGCACAATATGGAGGTTCTTCTACAAGTTCCCTCATATATTCGAAACCCTATACCAAGCGCATTGACAATATGAGAATGCCGAATGGGTATCAACCCCCCAAGTTCTTGCAATTTGACGGCAAAGGAAACCCTAAGCAACACATTGCTCACTTTGTCGAAACATGTGAGAATGCGGGAACACAAGGAGACCTCTTTGTAAAGCAATTTGTTCGTTCACTAAAAGGGAATGCATTTGATTGGTATACAGACTTAGAACCTGAGTCAATCGATAGTTGGGAACAACTTGAAAGAGAATTTCTCAACCGATTCTACAGCACACGCCGCACGGTAAGCATGATGGAGCTTACCAATACTAAGCAATGGAAAGATGAACCTGTCGTTGATTACATCAATTGATGGCGTTCTTTGAGTCTAGATTGCAAGGATAGACTTTCTGAAATATCTGCTGTAGAAATGTGCATCCAAGGCATGCATTGGGGACTTCTGTATATCCTTCAAGGGATAAAGCCCCGAACGTTTGAAGAATTAGCAACTCGGGCACATGACATCGAATTGAGTATCTCTAGCCATGGAAATACAAAACCTCCCATTCCTGAAGAAAGAAAAGAAAGACGGGAAATAAGGAAAACTGACAAGAATACAAAGGGTAATATCAAAGACTCAATGAATATCAACCCTGCCCCAGTCAAAATTGCGACAAGAAATGTGAAGGCCAATGAGAAGAGACGTGAGGAAGGCCAACGGCGTGAGATGCGTCGCACGTCACTTAAGGAATGGGAACAAAAAGTGTATCCTTTCCTAGATGCCGATATGCCCGAAATGCTAGAACAACTGCTCAAGTTGAAATTAATTGAATTGCCAGAATGCAAACGACCAGGAGAGATGGGAAAAGTTGATGACCCGAACTATTGTAAGTATCATCGCATCATAAGCCATCCAATCCAAAAATGCTTTGTTCTCAAAGAGCTCATCATGAAGCTAGCCAAGGAAAGGAAAGTCGACCTAGATTTTAATGATGTTGCTCAGTCAAATCTTACTACATTTGCTTGCATGTTACCTAATTGCATGTCTCCAACTACCAAGCATGGTGTAAATACCACGCTCATCTAGTTCGGTTTTCTGGAACCTGTTCAAGTTCAGCTCTCGCAAAAAGCATCTGATTATAATGCAAATGAGGATAAAGGGTCAACGGCTGATGAGGAAGAAGGCTGGACGATGGTTGCTCGCAAGAGATGGAAAAAGAAACAAGCATTCCCTCTTCATCTGATCACCCAAGAGGCTAGAAGAGCACAAAGCCAGATTCAGTCTTGGTCAAGAAGGAGTAATAAGAGGCAAAGAAGACTGGGAACAAAAATGTATGACGATTCGGCACAAACCCAAAAACCTCGAAAGCGCATCCCATTGGAAGAGTTCTTCCCCAGAAAATTCTTTCAAAATGACTCAGCAGAGGCCGTTTACACGGTCTCTCGTCACGAAATTCATGACGAACAGGAGAATGTAGACCATGGTGGTCCAAATGAGGCTTCGTCATCTTTAAAGGAACTCCAATCTAAGGATAATGAAGTCGAACCCTCGCAATCCTCCACCTCGCCAAAAGAGGTGCTCACCCAAGTTCTTGAAAAGCCAGAGATGTACATCCCTTATACCAGTACGCTTCAACAAGCACAAGGATGTTACGCATGCTCTCCAGACTTAACTTTCACTGACGAAGATCTGTTATTAGGCTCTAAGCCTCACAATCGTCCACTTTATGTCTCCGGTTATGCTCGTGAACAAAAGATCGATTGTATCCTCATTGATGGAGGTTCAGCTGTTAATATTCTACCAAAAATGACAATGAGACGACTTGGTCTTACTATGGAGGAATTATCACATAGTCGTTTGGTCATTCAAGGTTTTAACCAAGAAGGACAACGCGCAATTGGCATGATACACTTGGAATTAATCATTGGAGAATTGACAAGCAGCGTTTTGTTCCATGTCATTAATGCCAAGACAACCTACAACATGTTGTTAGGACGTCCATGGATCCATGGAAACGGAAAAGTGCCATCAACTTTGCATCAATGTTTCAAGTTCTTTCAAAGAGGAATAAAAAAGGTCAATGCCGATTTGAAGCCCTTCGTTGAGACTGAAGCTCACTTTGCCGACGCGAAATTTTATGTAGAAGATGACATTCTTAGTGAAGTCCTCCCGGTTGAGATTCCGTCCATGGAAAGCAAGCAGGGTGAAAAGAAGCATGTTGAAATTATCACTAGAAAGGATATTCCTTCCCCAAAGGAAGATCCAAAATATGAGAATGATCATTCTAGTGAATCTACCAGTAATTCGGTAGGAGCAGAAATTTCAACTCCTTCCAATAACCTTCCATTCCTCCGTTATGTACCATTATCACGCCACAAGAATGGACAATCACCATTCACGGAATGCCGCCAATCCACAGAAAACATGAGAAGGGCTCCTGCAAAGCTCACAATGGAGGATGTAGCTGTATTAAAAGAAAATCATGTCATGCCTTTAACTTCATCCACAAATCCTTTACCCTCAAAGCCACTAAATGGATTCGTGAGGTCTTCATAAAGTCTGACAGAGCACAGTATTCTACCAAATGAACGAACAAAAGAGTGGTTCGATCCAAAGGCATATAGGTTGTTAGCCAGAGCAGGCTACGACTTCTCAAAACAAGGGGACCTAAGGAAACTAATTCCAGAAGTCACCGGAGAAGAAATGCATGGCCTTACCAAAACACAAAGGAGAATGCGGCTTGAAGGGCATAGAATTCCCATCCCAAAGACCGGATTAGGTTATACTCTAGAACAACCGGCTCAAATATGGATCAAAAGAAGAAGCAATGCTTTAAGTTCCCAATACATAACAGTGGAGGTCGGCAAAGGTTCAAAACAAAGAGAAGATCATTCTTCATCACGCGTCTCAGTGTTCGATCGCATCAAGGCCTCATCATCACGAATCACAGTGTTTGATAAGTTAAGTTCAACTTGCTTAACACAAAATCGAAACACTCTTTCTTGTAAATCAGTCTTTGATCGGTTGGGGGCAACAAAAAGGCCTGTTGATAGTCATCCTCAGAATTCAATAAACTTTGAGGTTCAAGAGGAGAAGAAAGCTAATGATGAGATTCGCAGTAGCATTCCTTCACGCATGAAGCGTAACTTTACTCTAGACATTAGCACCGAAGGATCGCTAAAAGTTAAGAGGCGAACGATTGTACACACTAGACAATCATTTGAACGCAATGAGCAAATTGAGGAAGTATCATCCTCGTTTCATATCACAATAAAAGAGGGTACACTTTCAGATGCCGAAACAACCAATGAAGAGGTTGATGAAGCTCCCCCAGCATTGGAAGATGGAATACAGACTATAGTTGATGAACTAAAAGAGATCAATTTAGGAACTATTGAAGAACCCCGACCAACTTTCATCAGTGCGCTTCTCACTCCTAAAGAAGAAGAAGAATACCTCAAGCTCTTAAGGGAATATAAAGATGTGTTTGCATGGACTTACAAAGAAATGCCTGGGCTCAACCCAAGTATTGCCCTACACCATTTGGCAGTAAGGAAGGGCGTACGCCCAGTTAAACAAACTCAAAGACGCTTTCGGCCGGAGCTTATCCCTCAAATAGAAACTGAGGTCAATAAGCTAATTGAGGCAGGCTTCATTCGTGAAGTACAGTACCCAGAATGGATTGCTAACATTGTCCCTGTAAAAAAGAAGAATGGACAAATTCGGGTGTGCGTTGACTTCCGTGATTTGAACAATGCATGTCCCAAAGATGATTTCCCATTACCCATCACTAAGGTCATGGTTGACGCCACTACTGGTCATGAAGCTTTATCTTTCATGGATGGTTCTTCAGGTTACAACCAAATTCGAATGAATCCTAAAGATGAAGAGCTTACAGCTTTTCGTACTCCTAAGGGCATTTACTGTTACAAGGTAATGCCTTTCGGACTAAAAAACGCTGGTGCTACTTATCAACGGGCTATGCAAAAGATCTTTGATAATGTACTTCATAAAAATGTAGAGTGTTATGTCGATGATCTGGTGGTTAAAACAAAAAGGAGGGAAGACCATCTGACAGATCTACAATCTGTGTTCAAACGCCTAAGAAAGTATCAGCTTAAAATGAATCCCCGCAAATGCGCTTTTGGCGTAACATCTGGGAAATTTCTTGGTTTCATTGTAAGGCACCGCGGTATTGAAATTGACCAGTCTAAAATAGAAGCTATCCTGAAAATGCCAGAGCCCAAGAATCTGCGAGAACTTAGAGGTTTGCAAGGAAAACTAGCCTACATACGACGATTTATTTCGAACTTGGCTGGTCGATGTCAACCTTTCCATAGATTGATGAAGAAGGATGTGCACTTTGAATGGGATGAGGCTTGTAGCAATGCTTTTGCATGTATCAAAAGATACCTGCTTAATCCTCCAGTCTTAGGTGCTCCTGTCTCAGGAAAACCTTTGGTGTTGTACATTGCAGCACAAGAAAAGTCTCTAGGTGCTCTTATGGCACAAGAAAATAAAGAGGGGAAGTAAAGAGCCCTTTATTACCTAAGTCGAACTCTCAATGGGGCTGAATTAAATTATTTTCCTATTGAAAAGATGTGTCTCGCTCTTTTCTTTGCCATAGGCAAACTGGAGCACTACATGCAAGCATATACAGTCCGTTTAATAGCAAAAGCGGACCCAATTAAATATGTCCTCTCTACAACAATATGACCTTACATACGTCCCACAAAAAGCTGTCAAAGGACAAGCATTGGCAGATTTTTTAGCTGATCACCCAGTTCCATCTAATTGGGAGTTTTCTGAAGATTTCCCAGATGAAGACGTATTTTTCATTGAGGTAATGCCACCATGGATGATGTTTTTCGATGGGGCTGCACGTCGAGAAGGAGCGAGGGCAGGTGTAGTGTTTGTTTCTCCACAACGGCAAATACTTCTATACTCATTCTCGTTAAGCGAACTTTGTTCTAACAACGTAACTGAATATCAAGTATTGATTTTTGGTCTACAAATGGCCATTGAGATGGGCATATCGCAACTTGAGATCTTCGGGGATTCCAAATTAGTTATCAACCAAATCTTGGAGCAGTATGATGTCAAGAAAGAAAACCTTGTCCCTTATTGCAAGTATGCGAAGAAGTTGCTAGCAAATTTTGTGGCCAGCAAATTTTGTGGCCATCACATTGGAACATATACCAAGAAATGAGAATAGACAGGCTGATGCATTAGCTAATTTGGCTATTGCCTTAGCATTATCCCAGGAAGAGACAGCCAAAATTGCTGTTTCCCAGAGGTGGGCGGTACCTCTCTTAGAAGAAGAAGAAGAAGAAGAAGATCAAGCCAACATCATTTCTGTATGCCTTGTCGAAAAAGAAGATTGGCGACAAGCAATCATTGGGTACCTTCAACATGGAAGACTCCCGGATGATATACGCCATAAGACTGAAGTACGGCGAAGGGCTGCTCGATTCATTTACTACAAAGACACTCTCTTCCGCCGTTCCTTTGGTGGTTTGTTTCTCCGATGCTTAGGGGAGGAAGAAGCTAAACAAGCCTTAGAAGAGGCTCATTCTGGAATATGCGGTGCACACCAATCAGGTCCCAAGTTACACTACAGGATCAAACGAATGGGTTACTATTGGCCTACAATGGTGCAAGATTCCTTGGAGTCTGCTAAGAAGTGTGAAGCTTGTCAGTATCATGTGTTGAGGTACGAATTTTCAACCCCTATTTTCTTTGGCCCACTCACAAAAATCCCCACACAAGCCCATGAATTATTTCTAGCCCACATAAATATATTTCCCATATACATATTACCCAAATATTCTCCATGTAATTGGGCTTTCACAAATATCCCTATATAAGCCCTATAAATTAATTTGGGCCCTTTCATACACCTTATTCACATATTACCCACAAAAAATACCCATCATATTGCTACCAATATTGGGCTACAAAATTATACTATCTCTGCAACAAAAAGACCCACAATCATCTACCTTGTGGGAAAACCCAAAAATCCTTAAAAGCCCGTTGCTACACGGCACCTATCTAAAGCTCGTTGCTACGCGGCACTTATCTAAAGCCCGTTACTACACGGCATCCTAAAACCCCGTTGCTACGCGGCACCTATCTAAAGCCCGTTACTACACGGCATCCTAAAAGCCCGTTGCTACACGGCACCTATCTAAAGCCCATTGCTACACGGCAATATCTCTACAAAATCTCAAACTATTTACTTAAGCCCAAATAATAATTTGGCACTATTTACTTAAGCTCAAATAATAATTTGGCATTATTTACTAAGCCCAAATAATAATTTGGCACTATTTACTTAAACCCAAATAATAATTTGGCATTACTTACTAAAGCCCATATAATAATTGGGCAACTATTTTCTAAAGCCCAAACAATAATTTGGCACTATTTACCAAAGCCCAAAACAATAATTTAGCACTAAGCCCATATACTAATTTGGCATCCATTTTACTAAACCCAAAAACAATTTTGGCATTAGCCTTACAAAGCCCAAGTATTAGTTTGGCATTATTTTACTAAGCCCAAAATTTATTTTGACAAAACCCAAATGCTATTTTTGCACATGCTTACAAAATCAAATACTATCACTCATAAAGAAATATAATCACTCATCTCTCAAAGAAATACTTCTCTTACAAAATTTATGAAAGCCCATGTATATCACCCATGGCAAAAGTCTTCATTTTGTAGGATTAACCAAGCCCAAAGGAGCTTAAAAACATGCGCCAGCCAAGCAAGCCCATCATGTGTGCACAGCCCAGCAGCTGGTGCTGACGTGAGCAACTCAGCCAAGATACAGCCCAACCATGACAGCTGGAACCCACCATTACCAGCTCTTGACCTGTCCAATCTGACTAAAAGAAAGGAAGACACGTGTCTGCCTAGGGAAGAAGCTTCCTTTATAAGCTGAAATCACACTACACAAGACATAAAAAAAAGGCTGGTTTTGATGTGACTGACAGCTGGAGCTCTGCAGCCAGCTTTCCTGGCTATCTATTCTTTCTTCTTCAACATAACTAAGCAAGGCAGCCATGGACCAGACCCTTAGAGCTCACAAAGCAAGCTGAAACCGGTCCCTTTTCATACCAAAAATGCACATTTTCTGGTTCATAGACCAAGCACATGAACCCCAAATAGGGAAACTTAGGGAAATGTGGTTTGGAGGGCATCAAGGGGATTCCAGCAGAGATTTCCAGCAAGGGCTCCACAGTTGACACCTGGCTTGGAGTGATACAACTTACCCTATGGAACTCTGAGTCTAGCAGCAGCATAACCAACGGTCATTAACCTAATTTATATGCTAAATCCCATCAGCCAAATCTGATCAACATTCAATGCTGAAGCAGAAACCCAGCTGATCTTACCTAAACAACAACAACCTTCTTACCACCATCAGCAAGAATCCTGGAAATGATCCACCAACTAGATTTTCTGAAAAGTTAGAGAAATTTGGCAAGGATTATTTGCTAATTACCCCCTGAGAATCCAACTATAAAAGAGACCCTCCATAAAAGCTTCAGAGAAGGAAAAAAAAGACACTAAGACACTTACCAAGAAAGCCCCCTCTCTACCCTTCTGTTTAAACCTTTCTTACATGCCAAAGAAATCACTGAGAACTAAGTTTCAAGTCTAGAAACTAAGTTCCCCCAGCTCTTAGCCTAAAAACACTCCATATATCTCTGTTCTTAAACATTTCTCTACCCCAGCAGAAGATCACAGCAACCCTAGTGAACACTATTCCACACTATACATGTCTCCCACTACTCACCATTTATAATATATCCATGGGAATGCATTGGCACCATAATGATCTTGCTGTGCTAGCTGGAATCTCTCTCTCTCCCTTCATCTCACACTAAGTTTTTCTCATTTTTTGTTGTAATGGATCCTATCATACTTACTTACTCCTTTACCATTGATGGCTATGATGTAACTATCACTATAGCATTTTTCCCTCACATTAATGTTGTTATACTAGAGGACTCATCACCCGAGTCAACGGATGATGAACTTGAAACATAGAGACTTTCCTTGATATTTGCATCTTACTCTGTATTGTTTTATTGCTAAGTCGATTTCTACAGAAACGCACCGCTGCTGGGCTATTTTCTGCAGAAGTGCTCTGTTGCTGGGTTGCTTTTCTGCAGAAATATTCTACTGCTGGGCTGCCTTTTCTGCAGAAATATTCTACTGCTGGGCTGCTTTTTCTGCAGAAACATTTTCACTGCTGGGCTATTTTCTGCAGAAGTGCTCTGTTGCTGGGTTGCTTTTCTGCAGAAATATTCTACTGCTGGGCTGCCTTTTCTGCAGAAATATCCTACTGCTGGGCTGCTTTTTCTGCAGAAACATTTTCACTGCTGGGCTATTTTCTGCAGAAGTGCTCCGTTGCTGGGTTGCTTTTTCTGCAGGAATATTCTGCGGTTGGGCTAATTTTTCTGCAGGAACGTTCTACCGCTGGGCCCTTTTCTGTAGACCTATTTTACTGTCGAGTTATGGTTTGCAGCATGTTTTCTTTATATCCTAACGTGTTCGCTGTGGGGATCATTTACAGGCCATTCTTGTCAATTCCAAACTAGGTCCAAGGCATAAAAGCCCGTTGAATTCTTTGGATCTTCACCGATAGCCTTTGGGCCGTGAATTAAGCCCATCGTCGAGTTTCGGTTAGGCCCCGACCCATCTCAAATCTCATTTGTCAGGGGGAAACTTTTTTGCCCTCGACATCATGCAAACTTCATCCATCAGCCGCCAGAACCTCTACACCCGACTATAGCCTCTTGGCCTTTTGATGCATGGGGACTTGATGCAATAGGGCCATTACCAAAATCATCCAGTGGCCACTTGTATATCTTGGCTGCAACCGATTACTTCTCAAAGTGGGCGGAAGCTGTGCCTCTTAGGGAAGTGAAGAAAGAAATGGTGGTCAATTTCATTCGAACTCACTTGATCTATCAGTATGGTGTCCCTCGGTATATCATAGCTGATAATGGCAAGCCGTTCTACAACAAGCTAATGACGGAGCTATGTGAGAAGTTTGGATTTAAACAATACAACTCCTCCATGTACAATGCCCCGGCAAATGGATTAGCTGAAGCCTTTAACAAAACGCTTGGCAGTTTGTTAAAAAAAGTGATATCCAAAACAAAGCGAGATTGGCACGAAAGAATCGGAGAGGCATTATGGGCATATCGAACAACATTTCGAACGCCTACTCAAGCAACGCCATATTCTCTTGTTTATGGAGTGGAAGCTGTCCTCCCTTTAGAACGCCAAATCCCATCATTACGGATTGCCATTCAAGAAGGGTTGACTGAAGAAGAAAATGCCAAGCTCAGATTGCAAGAATTAGAGGCACTTAATGAGAAAAGGCTTGAGGCCCAACAACGCCTTGAGTGCTATCAAGCTCGTCTTTCAAGCGCATTCAATAAAAGAGTTAAACCACGATCATTCCAAGTAGGTGACTTAGTCCTCGCCGTTCGAAGACCTATCATCACAACTCATCGTACAGGCAATAAGTTCACTTCAAAATGGGATGGACCTTATGTTGTGCAAGAAGTCTACACCAATGGAGCTTACAAGTTAATTGATCATGAGGGTGTAAGGATCGGCCCCATCAATGGGAAGTTCCTCAAACGCTTCTATGCTTGAAAATCCAGAATTGCTCCTTGGTAAGAGCTTAAACTACCCACTGCAACGCTGCAAGGGTACATGATGTCTTCCCATTGCCTTTGAAAGCGTACCAATAAGGAGAAATTAATCCCACTCTATGTCACCAATTGCTAGTGTGGCGTAGTGGTTGGATGCCCATGTCGCCCTTGAGAGGTCTCGGGTTCGATTAGTGGTAATACCCACTATTACACACTGAGCCCCCCTTTTTGCAAAAAATAAACAAAAAAAATAACAAAATAAAAAAAAATAACAACAAAAAAAAAAGGGTGTTATTCTCAAATTTAAAAAAAAAAAATAGAGAATAAAATCTCCTTTATTGATTAACAAAAGGAAAATAGTACAAAGGAAAGCATGATGATACGTTTGAAGGAACTTAAAACAAGAAGACTATGACATCCATTTCAAGTCTTTCAAGCTGGAACGATTATCTTCCAAACGGGCTCGTATCTTCTCTAAAGCCTCCATATCTTGGTCTTCAACAACAGGAGCGGATTTGACTTCTTCAAGTTGTTCTTCTAAGGCTTGCACAACACTGTCTTGTTCAACTTGATGAGTTTTAATTTGAGACAACGATTGCTCTAACTGGACGAGCTCGGTTTTCAGGTCAGCCATCCTCAATCTAACAGTGTCAAGCTCAATCTTCAAAGATGCTTTCTTGTGCGATGCTTCAGAAAGGAGGGATTCAATTTCAGTCTCGCGCTGAATCAAAGTAACAGAACTTGGTCGTTTGTTCAGAGATTCCTTCATCTTCAAATAGTCTGCGATACCCTCGCAATATTTGTCAACATTTTCGCGTAAGTATTGAAGGTCCACTCCAAGATTTTCAATCTCATTATAAATTGCATGTACTTCAGCCTGTGGGAGGATTTTGTCTATAGGAAGATTCGAAAGCCTGTTTAGAAGAACATCTCCCAACATAGAAGCCCCTTTCCTACGTACGGAAGAAATATGCGCTTTGGCTTGAAATTTAGAAACTTCTGGAAGGTTGGTTGGTTGCGAGGATAAAAGAGATGCCTTTTCTGTCTCAATCGGAAATTTGGACAAAGTGCTAACATCAGCAAACTTACACCTCTTGAGATCTGAACTCTTTGCAGAAGGTTTTGAGGTAGAAGACTCGCTATTTGTAGGAAGATGCGTATGATCGGTAGAAGTTCCCGTATCAACACCTTTAGTTGGATTCTTCAAATGTTTCCAATTGTGGTCAAAGTCATCACACACCTCTTCTTCAGAAATTTTGATGGCATCCTTAGTAGGTACAACAAGCGGACTTTTGATGCCTTGACTTCGTGCAGACTTTGACAAGGGCTGTGGAATGTATGAGTCTTGTAGTTCCTTCTTTCCCTTTTGAGATTTGTTGAATGTTAATGATTTAACGTGGGAGGAGGCAATCTCAACTAGAAGATCTGTCCCTCTGGTAAAATCATTTCTACAAACTCCTTCCCACCATTGTTTATAGCTGTGTCTGACCCGGCTTCCAAAGTCTGCCGCAAAAGCAGAAATGAATACCTTAGAATTTGTGTTGCAGCAAGTGAAAGATTGGTAGAATTGGTATAAATCTTTTAAAGAGCCAGTATGAATTTCTTCGTTCAAATCACTTGGGATGTCTTGATGAAATCCAAAGCGCCGACTAAATCTATGAGGACTATATGCTTCTACAATGTGTTGGTCTTCACATCAAAGTGACAAGTACCCTGAGCGAAGGCTTAAAAAGTAGTCAAACTTCTCAGTGGACAAATGATCATTGTCAATAAATGTCTGGTCATAACTTTTCTTGAAGGCAGCCCCGTGCCAAAGGAAGTCGGTAGCAGTTCGTATGTGCTTTCGCGCGGAGAATTCACTAAACGGAGAAGCATAGCCTACACCAGAGTATTTAGTCATCAAAGGATCAGATAGTTTGTCATGGGTGATGCGATTGCTTCTAAAAAAATGAGCTACCCAGGCATAAACATAATGAATGGCAAAACTAGCCCCAGATTTGCTTGGTGTAGGAGAGGAAGAGATGGTGTTAAGTCCACGATAAATACTAGCCAATACTGAGGGGGCAAGACCAAATGAGCGACCGTTGGCCATACAACTAGCAATCTTAAAAGTACTAGGACGGATGTTATTCAGATCCTTGCTAGGAAAGACAAAAATGCACAGCCAACAAGAAAGAAGTGCTGATAAATAAGTCTCCTCCTTTAAGTCGTCCTCAATTTGGAGATCTACAAAGACTTCGTGGTCCTTATTAGACCATGGTCCATGCTCATTTATCTTGCCAAATGGATTCTGACTAAACTTGGGAACGATTGTCCGTCTCGCCAGTTTTCTAGGAGCCGGGTACCTGCTAATTCCTCTATACCAAAAAGAAATCCAGTCACGAACACTCACTTTCCCCTGTCTCTTCAGCCGGTTTTGAAGATGATGGTATGCGATGAAAAGGAAGCGACAGCTGTACGGCAGATAAGGTCATCCTTGGTCGTTGGTGCCATTTAGCTCTTGCGCACTGGGTACCACTTCGTCATAAAATTCACATGTGCAAGGAAGTTCGCCAAGAATGAACAGATCCCATGGTGTGATGGAAATTTCCCCAGCCAAGGTGTGGGCGGTATTGGTCGATGGACTTTAACACTCACAAAATGCTTTCATAAGGTTCTCATCATAATCATATGTGAACAAAGAGGCAAAGACAGCACCGTAAAGGTGGATTGCATCAAGAAGGTGTTTGCACCGACCAAACACATCTTTTAGCCAATCCCAATAAAGAAGGAAGTAGGAAAACCCTCCATTCACACTAAAGGAAAAATCCCAGTTGGCGCGCTTTGCGATTATCTCTCGTCCTAAAGTATTATAGGACTTTGATTTAGCAAAATTTTTGTGATGCGAAGCGAGAAGAATAATTGTCTCCAAGTTAGAGCCGCCATCAGAAGGAACAACCTGTGACCATCTTGGCAAATTGGGAGGATAGAAGTTATGGCTCCACCTTTCCGAAAATCTTCCGATTATAGGTGGACGAACAATCAAAGTTGTGGCCTTTGCATCCTTGTCATCTTTCTCCCTATAAACGAACAAGGCCGGTTCTTGACCAATCTTTGAATCCTTAAAAAGAGGGCATCATAATAGCTATTATATATATATATATATATATATATATATGTATATAAAAAAAGGGGTTAGTACAAACCAAGCATGTAAAAAAAAAAAAAAAAAAGTGGGTTAGTACAAACCAAGCATGTGAAAAAAAGAAAAAGAGAGAAATTATAAAAGAAAAAAAAAAGCATAATTTCTCTACGTATTATGCTACCTATTTTGGAGATTATGCTTGAAGCATGATTCAAGAAGCTTTATATAGAAAACTTCTGAGATAACAAAAAAAAAAAAAAAATTTTAGGCAAGCCATTAAATGTTGCCACCACACAGACTACTTGAAGTCAAATTTTACAACTCAAATGCACTCACGTTGCCGAAAAAAAAAATGATGCACTAGCCCTAGGATAAGGTTCTAGCCTGCACATTGTTTAAAGTAATTGTACTGCCGACACACTTGCTGATACACCAAAGACGAACACTGCCAGAATCAATATACAAAATGGCAACGAGTTCAACAATGCTTGCATTTTCCTTATTTTTCTCTTCTGGATTTCTAGCAACTTTTGACGAGATTTCACAAAATTGAATCTACTGAGACCTTCTAAGGACTTTAAGCTACAAGATATCAAACTCAGCAGACAATCCATGTGCTCCCACGTGCAGTCATAAAACTTCACAAAATTGAATCCACTGAGATCTTTTAAGGACTTTAAGCTACAAGATATCAAACTCAGCAGACAATCCATGTGCTCCCACATGCAGTCATAAAACTTACAGTGACCTACAGAATAGTCTTTCAAATCTGTGCAAATCAGTTCAGGATTTCACAAACCTGAACCCAAGGAGATCTTCTACAGACTTCGATCTACAAAGCCCAAGAAAACTCAAATCTCACCGGAGGAACACGCGCCTCCACGCGCGGCCACAAGCATTGGAAATCGCGGTCTCCTCCTTCAAATCTGTGCAAATATGTTCCAAATTTCAGAAAACAGACCAAACCAAGGTCTTCCACGGACTCATATCGACAAAACCCAAAAATTTCAAGTCCAAAGAATAAGCCACGCGCTGCCACGCGCCGATTGAAGCTTTGGACTACCGTGCCTTTATTACACGCGCTTCCACGTGCCTCCTTGGGTTCCCACGCGCCAAGATCCACGTGCCACGCGCTCTACGCGCCAAGCGCTGACACGCGCGCTCAGGACTATGACATCATGGATGACGTCATCTTCTCCGGATTGACCCGTCTGTCCAACCTGACCCAGTTTGACCCGCTCATTCTGACCCGGTCCGAACCACCTGAACTAAAAAAAAAAAAGAGAAAAAAAAAAGCTTGGACCAAATTGAATTTTGACTTTGACCAAAAAGTCAAAATTTTCAAAACGGACCTGTCCCACTCAGTTTTTCGAGTACATTTCGTTTTTAGAATCCGTTTCTTCATTCAAGACTTGGAAATCGTGCAAACAGTCCAATTTCCAAAAGATTGACTTTTGCACAAATTCGAACCAAAAGTCAGAATTTTCAAAAAGGGGCTATCTTGTCCAATTTTTCACGTAGATTCCGATTTTGGGGTCTATTTCTTCATTTGAGAATCCAAAATTGCTCAAATGGTGTGATTCTACAACTGTTGACTTTAATGTAAACTATGACCAAGAATCATGATATCCGAGCAAAGCTTGTCCTATTCAGATTTTCCCAAAGATTCTGATTTTGAAATTCACTTATTTGTTTCACCACCAAACTGACCCACTTCTCCAAAGTACTAGCAGTGTCTGAAACTCAAGCTCCCAAAATCAAAATTGGAGATTCGTCCATTTTGTCCGGATTCTATTAGGGTTATCCTCCATATTTCATCAAGGCTTCTTTTTTTTCAAAGAACAGACGAACTCTCACAAGTGTATCCTAAACTGGGAATTGCTTCGAGTCACCAATTTAACCACTCCCGTTTGGCGCCTACCAGTCTCCAACCTACCATTCCCATTTGGTGCCTACCGTTCTCATCCGCTATTCTCACAAAGAAGTCCTCGTCCACCATTCTCACCAAGAAATTCTCGTCCGCCATTCTCACCAAAAATTTTCTCATCTGCCGTTCTCAACTGCCTATCTACCGTTCTTCGTCTCTTCGCTATAAATAGAAGGTTCGGATTCATTGAAGCTGATAAAAAAAAAACACACTGAACCATGAAATGAGAATTCGCTTCTTTCAAAATTTCAAACCCTCATTCTCACAGCCATTTCTCGTAATAGCCTCATCATTCTCGACATCGAGCAACCAATATTACTTGAAATTAACCCTCTCATGGTCCAATAGAAACCCTCTTCACAACATCATGGTAGTTTTGAGACCCAAACAAAATCTGTTTCTCCCCCTTAACAACCACATTTGTTCATAAAATTATTCATAACAAGGCCAGCATTATCGTTCCACACTTCCTCAGATTTGGTTGACCGGGACATCTAAGTCCAGCAGAGACACCTGTTCCTACCCTCATGGCTCTCGTAGTCTCTCTCCAATTGCCTGGTCTTCCAGCAGAAGCAGTGGTTTGGAACAAACAGCAACTTGGCTGGTTTCTAAGACCATAATCACAAGTTGGTTCTATCTTTCATTTTGTTGTGCTTTTCCAACAAGCGACAATAGATGAAGATGGTGAAATGTGTTGGGGTATCCTACAGATTATCCTTCATCCAACACTTACGATGACCACCAAGGCACCAACTCATCAGAGATCAGCCTTTGGAGCCGGTAAATGGTCGCCGAAGCCTTATTCCGTGTCCCCACCAGTGTGGGACCCAAAGGTCATCGTTGCTAGTACCGCAAAACCCACTTTTCTGGAATTACTCCAACTTAAGTTCCGCTTGAAGTATTTCAGAAAGTACTCTTCTGAAATTACTTCAACTTAACGTCCGTTGGCATGGTCCTATCACACAGGCGCATTCTACGACTGGCCACCGGACCTCACCCAGCATGCAGTCAGTCCCATATCCCAAGGTGTACTCTCTAGAAACATCTGCACTAGAGAGTCCCCAACATACAGGACCAGCACCATGGTGTCATGCGTTTCACCCATTCACTTAGCTTCATCCCCGTCTTCTTCACCACCCAGCATGCAGTCGGTCCCATATCCTAAGGTGTACTTCCCAGAAACACCTACACCAGAAATTCCTTGACGTACAAGGCCAGCTTCATGATTTTGTATGTTTCACACAGTCACCATCTCCTTTTCATCTTCATCGTCTTGTTCTTTTCACAATCTCCCCCAACCCAGAATCATATGCTTGTGAAATTACTTCAACTTAACCTAAGTAATACAATTACACATGCACATTCAACTACTTTACCACATGTCCTCGCCGTGATCCAAAATAGACTCCTCTGAGATAACTTCACCAGGAGTTCTTAAAAACGCGAGACCAGCCCCATAGCTCTGCATGCTGTACCCAGCCAACATCCTCACCTTTTCCCCATCTTCTACATCCTGTGATCGCCACCAACGATCCAAAATACTCTTCTGAAATTACCTCAGCTTAACCTCTGCTGAAATGATTCAATTTTGCAAGCATATCCAACTTCTTGCAAATAATTTTCAGCCTCACCAACCACTCCAAGTATCATGGAACGCTCTTGTGAAATTACTTCGACTTAACCTCTGCTGAGAAGGCTCGGTCACGCAAGTGCATTCAAATACAGGTAGATCCCTTTTCAGTTTCATCAAAGCCTTTCATCTGGGTGGGTTTACTCTTCAGAAATTACCTCATCCTGCTGAAAGCTTCACTACCTTCAGGTACTTCACTTAAAAAGTCAAGTGTAAAAATTTGTTTTCGAAACTCATTCCCGCACCACACTCTGAAAATGTGTGCATGAACGAGTCTCGAGGGGGCATTTGTAGAGAGGAAAAATTCTCGACCTATCACAAGCTGACACGTCATGCTATCAAGTCCACAAAATACAGCTAATTATAAAGCATCACGCATGGCAACTAGGTTTTTGTTATCAATACTCAGAAACCAATATAAATTTTCCAAGTATCATTGAAGTCATTGAAGTAAACCAATCACACATCAGCACATGTAAGCAATGACACAAGCAGTCCAGCACGTGTAAGCGATGACACAAGCGAACCAATCAGGCTGTGACATGTGTCACCAATCAGACTCCACCACATGTCGCTCACCTACCTCTAAACTCCTATAAATAGAAGCCTTCCTAAGGCATTCAGGGAGCCATCAAAAAGCATAAGCAGCATCAGAGAAGATTCAGAAGCACTCAGAAGTATAGAAGCTCTGCAGGAATCAAGCCTCAACTCCTTCAAGAACTTCAAGAACTTCAAACTCAAATGCAAGGAACATTCAAAGCAGAATCATCTAAATTACCTGCCTAGATCTTCAAGTTCATTGGAATCAAGCTCAAAAACCTCCAGAAACCTCACAAACCATAAATCAGTGAAGTTCTACGGATTCAAGCCTCTAAAGCACTGAAGAACTTCCACCACAAACCTTCGAAGAACGAAGAACGCATCAAGAACACGAAGAACGTGAAGAACAAAGGATTTCTAACAAGCTCATAGCCAAAGATTCCTTGTAATTCTGTTTCAAAGATCTTCGATCCATTCTTCAACCAAATTGAAGTATATCTGGTGTTCGAATCAAAATCACATCACCACAATTCCAATCAACAAATCCTTCAAGGAGATTGAATCAGAGGATCACTCTTTTGTAATCACAGAGAATTGTACCACATATTCATCAATACAAATTCGCATTTGTGAAACTATTTTACTCGTTTGATTTATTTCGAACTAGAAATTTAGTTGTCTACACCCATGTTTGGGAAGAACCGTCTTCTTCACCTCGGCCTGAAGACCCACGACGGTCTCGGTTGCACCTTTTGGTTTTTTAGACTGACGGTCAGTCTCTAAAAAAGTTTTTCTCTTGGTTTCGGACGGCTTGGAAGTATCCGTCCCACCCGTCTGACCACCCTTCTTTTTTGTAGCAGCCTACAGCTTAATGAACGCCTTCCTCTTTGCGTCGTCCATTTCTAAAAGGAAATGACAATTTAAAAGCTAAAACCATAGAAGGAAAGAATTAACCAAGTATAATTTAAAAAAAACCTTACATTAACGGACTTGCTTTTCGTATCGACTCGCAGCCTTTGTTGGTTCTGGTCCGTCACAATGCAAGTGAAGGGTTTTTAGATCACCAACTTAGCCCAAGTTCTTTCTTCTAATTTTGTTTTTTGAAAAATCTTTTCCAAAAAGCTCCACTCCTCAAGTGTAACTTATGGACAGTCTTGAGTTGCAAAGGTAGACGGTTAAAAATCGACGGTACATATAGTTTAAAAATACATACTGAACGGATACATACCAGACGGGGGTAATATGCCCCATGTTATGTCAACCGGCATAAACTCCATGTCACCAAGTTGATACATCCACTCATTACCGTCCATAAAGAAATACCTAGACTTCCAGTTCCTGTTGGAATCTAGAGTATCACTCACTAGCCGCAGCAACGGACTCCTCGCCATGAAGCTATACATTCCTTTAGACTTCGTAATTTCAACCGGATGGTAACAGTGAAAGAACTCCACCGTCAGCTTTCACTTCCCGCCAGACATAACCCCATACAAAACCTCCACGCCGAGAAAGACCCTACATACGTTTGGGGAGATTTGGTTGACGGACAAACCCATGCATTGGAGGAGTCGACGGTGAAGTGGACTCAAGGGGAATCTCAGCCTAGCTTTGAGCATTTGCTCGTAAATCCCGACACCCTCGACACCGTCATAGTAACACTTCTCCGATTTGAAGGGCAGACGGAGGGGTATATTATCAGGTATCAGGTACTTATCTCTTAAAGTTGTAAAGTGTGCTTCCTTAATCGAGGATGTAAAATCATTTACCGTCCATATGGGAAGCATTATAAACTTCCTCACCTCGTCAAGACCAATGACGAACTGGATCAGAGGTTCACTTCCACCTAGACCGTCACTAAGGTTACTCTCAGTCCTATCCTCATTCCTTGAGGAAGAGGAGGTAGCAGATGAACTCCTCTCTTCACTTGAAGTGTCAGGATCTTTTCGACCTGACGGGTGTACTTCATCGTACCCGTTCCGTCATAGACAAACGACTAGTTACTCGACGCACTAGACATCTGTCACCTACAAGTGACGGTAAACCCTAAGACAGAAGAATCTAAAGATATTTGACGGTGGCAAAAAAAAAAAAATTAAAGCTTACCAGTTTGGATATGCAGTTAGGAAATTGTGACGAGTAAACAAAGGCGACGGATCGAGTGCTTGACAAGGTGAACGGATGTGCTCTGATCGTTTGATTTCTGAGAAAAATGAGAAATGAGGAAGGTAAAAGTAAGTTTATATAGGGGAACGGCACAAAAGACGAAGGGACGCTTCGTTCTTAGCAAACAACCACTAAGTGAATGACATGTGCCCTATATAATTATTTACCCAATACTAATTACCATATGCCAGCGTGTCGGACCAAGTCTCTTTTATTGGAAAAATCAAATTATCACCTCATAAGTCCGTCTCTTGGGAGGTCACGAACTCACGGAGTGAGGGGGCAGCTGAAGAGGATAGAATTCAATATAACGAACGGATCATAATTGAGATAACGGGTATAAATGTATATGCCTGGAGTGGACGAATCCAGAGTAAACGAGCATGGTGTAGATGGGTTCGAGGTACACTTGTCATCACTTTATAAACAAAAACAACTTGCGTCTCACACATAGCTAGGGCATGTAGAATTCTAATGGAAATAGAATCCAAATATAAAGGGAACTCCGCATATTTGCCCAATAATAAGAAAGTCCTATAAGGAAATGACTTCTTATACAAAAAAAGAAGGTCAGTTCTAAACCACTATAAAAACCCCCAAAAGCTCTCACAAGTAAAGGTACGCATACTATTCCCCAACTCTGGCACTCTAGGGTTGTGAGCATCTTCTAACTTAACCTTTAGAGGGTTTTTTGGCCGGTACCACACCAGTACCCTTTTAAGGTGTTTCTTGCTTTGTGTTTTGTAAGTTGCATCGAGTGCGGACAAGAGAACCTTGTAGCTTACTGATGATATTTAAAGCATTATCAAGCTGTATCCAAACGGACCCGCACGAAAAGAAGAGATAATCGTCTATGGACAAGATTATGAACAAGCTTAGATCGGCTCAGATGAGAGCTCAAGAAATGAGGAACTCAATGCTGGCCAATCAGGCCCATCAAGTTACCGGGGCTTCCCATTAGGCGCTATCATTCGGAAGAACCCGTCAGATGGGCTCTTTGAGTGGTTGTTTCACCTGCCATGCTTTCTAATGCCTCATTGAGTGATATGCACTCGATCCCATAATAGCAGGTAGCTTCTTTTTGTAAAATACCCCCTGTTTCAGCATTTGATCTGTTTAAATATTTCTCATTTACATGCATGTCCTTTCCACTAGAGTCTCTTCCAGTGAATACTTTTCAGACATATCTACAATACTAATTGATGGTGCTGAAAGTTATAAAGTTAATTAAATTTTCTTCACATCTAATTTCCAAAAGGAGCAAAAAAATGATTTAAGCATCATGAAATGTGTTGGGGAGAAAAAAACATAGGGGACACTCTAATTGAGTAGTTAACATAACATATAGGGATATCAGTTAACCCAAAAGCTTGACCCTATAAGCTTAAGCCCAACTATGTTAAATCAACCACTCACTATTGCGGTTATTATTTAATTTGGGACTACATTCACACGTTTCTACTCAACAAAATGTTCCTTGTGTCGTATCTTCTTAGAATGATCATGAAAAAATTAAAAACTTAGACTACTATTATATGTTGCACTATTCATATGGTGCTAATACTGTTTCTTTTCATTGTCCTACGCTCCCTTATATACTCATGCTTTATTCTGATTCTGGCTAGGTTACAGTAGAATGGAAAATGGAGTGCAAGAACATGAATGAATGGTGTACAGCAGAGGAAAAATATTATTTTGACACTAATTAGGTGTCGATGTAGTTTTTGAGGTGGTCTGAAGCACTAATTCCCCTATCAAGGTTATCAATAGGATGTGAGACACTAGTAAACACAATCTTGGGGATTCAATGGTTAATAATACATGCATGTATGTAAATTAATCTTTAGATTTTTCTTTTTTATTTTGGGAATGTTTTTTTCGCCATGATATTTTGTCGTACATGTGGAGATACCACTCATCTAATTAAGCTCTAGTTTTTATCAAAAACTCGAAAGTGACTAGGTTATGTGCACTCTGCATTATTATGATTGATTTGTTAGATTTTGAAATTCTTCCAATTAGTAATATTGTGGGCAATATAACTTGTAGTGTACTTTGTTATCTTTTTATCTTCTATATATCTTAGATGCAGTAGTTTGTTTTCGGACATGATGCGCTATTTTAATATAGGAATCAATTGTTTTTGAAGTATTAGCATGCCATTAGAGAAATGTGACATATGACTTTTCTGCAATTAATGTGGCATCTAAAAATTGATATGAAGAAGCTACTTTGATTTTGAATAGTCTGGTATTACTTTGATGAAGAGATACCGTATTCTCTCTAAACTTAAATGAAGTGAAATAGAATGTTGTTATCCTTACCGGTTATAAGATTACAAGTGTTTTGTTGGAACTTGGAACAAAATTCTCAAAACTTAAGTTCACACCAAAGTACCAAACAATATATTTCAATATTTTTATTGAAATTTATTTTACTACTCAATTCTTTGAATCTCTATTCTCTTGACAGTCTAGAGGAAATGTTAATCTATGGTTTTGGTTTCGTATTAGTGTAGGTCAGTTAACATTAGAATCTTGTAGGCCTAGAGGTAAAGATCCCAATCGAGTAACATTAACATAATCTGGAGGCGAATGTTCTGCTAATCCTGGAATTACCAATCCAAAAATCCTCATAATTTTCATTAACCAACTTTCTTTGTACTCCTGACCCTTTGTATATGGGATAATGAAACTCCGGATTAGCTCCCAAACTGCATTCATGAATTTGAAAATGGCCCATGTTGCTGAGAAGTAGTTCTTATTTGGCTCGTCCTTTAGAATCTGCACTCCAACAAGATGCATAGTTTAACCTCATTGAACCAAATCTAAAAATATACATGCTGAGAGAGAGAGAGAGAGAGAGAGAGAGAGAGAGGACTGACCTTTCCTTTATAGAAGCTATTGTAGTAGAGGCAAGGTCCAAAGTGAGTAAAAAAGTCATTATCATCATCATAAGGGACCCTAGGCACTATGTCATTGCAATAAACAAATCTTAAATACCTCACATCATATTGCTTCAACTTCTTCTCCATATAATGCCCTAACTGTTTGTCTCCAACCCTTGGTTGCCCAAATGTGTACACTCCCTCCAACTTATGCATCAACCATTCCTCTTCATGTTTTGCTAGCACAGTTAGAAACAAAATTGCCAATGCCCCACCCAAGCTGTGTCCTGTTAATATAAATTTTGCATTCTCATTTTCTTGCAATAATTCTCTCAACCTTTGTCTGATTTCATAGTAAGCATATTTCTTTTGGTTGATTCCTTGTTCTATTTCTTTAGGCCATCCTTTGTTCTTTTGAAGACCAAGAGCTTTCATAAAGCCACTATGAGTCTTACCCACCCCTTTAAATTCATACCATGAGAGATCCACATCTGTTCTCCATGCATCTGGGTCGAATGGCTCGGTGCCCCTAAATGCAACCACGATTAGGTTAGGGTTAACCCTTGTATCTTGGAACATAATGGCTTGAGTTCCAGCGTTCTCCAAGTAATCTGCCAAAAACATTGAATTAGAACATTTTTGATTTTTAGTTGGCCAAAAAAAAAAAAAAAAAAAAGGTAAAATACAAAAATTGCAGTCAAAGAACATAATAATCTTTCACAAAACTTGGAAATAAAATTGTCACAAAAGTAAAAATTGAGACTCAATTTCAAATTTGAGTCCTACAGTTAGCATGGGGGGACAATACAAAGTGTTGCTATTTTCATAATTGCACTGCAACTATGTGCGTTAACCTGTGAACTATGTGCAAGTAAAATGTACACTTTTTAAGAAGAGATTTAGCCAATCTGAGGAATTTATAATTGAGCAATGAAGATGAAAATATATAACATCTATTCCACGTGATTGTTTAGTTATACCACCTCTCAAGAGACAATTGACAATAAGTTGTTTAGTTAAATCAAAGTCCGAACGTGAGGAACCTTTTGATTTTTCCAAATATTATGATTTTAAGAAAGTATTGGCCTAACAATAAGCAACAAATAATTATAAATTACCAATTTTAAA
Source organism: Lithocarpus polystachyus (assembly GCA_033629205.1). Taxonomy (NCBI): domain Eukaryota; kingdom Viridiplantae; phylum Streptophyta; class Magnoliopsida; order Fagales; family Fagaceae; genus Lithocarpus; species Lithocarpus polystachyus. The sequence goes on along the minus strand of CM066163.1, from coordinate 4,818,639 downwards.
ATTAAAATATAAAAATAAATAAATAAATAAACAAAATAATATTGAAGTGTATCCAGTTTTGAGTACGACTATTTTAAAATTAAAATTAGCTGATGTAGCCCATATTGGGCCATGGCCCGAGTCACCAACTAATAATGTGGGCCTTTTGCCCCTACTCCTCAGAGATTGGTATTAAACAGATGACATGGGCCGATGGATAACAAATTATCCAAGCCCAAAATGATTGTGTGACAAAACAAAGAGCAAAATAGTTGAGGTTAGAAACCTAGAACTAGAAGGCCATCACTGTCACATTGATGCTCATGAAATATGCATATGTGGTAGATACAATTTTTTAAAACATTAACTTTTGTTTAAGAAAAATAGGCTATATTAAACTACATTATTTAAAAAAAAAAAACCCAACTACCTAATAACTTATTTAAAGTAATGCTATGAACACAACAATTTCATAATAATTTTGTACCTAAAGTCCCCCTTTACTAAGAATATTGGACAAATAACCTATAAAGATTAAAGTCGTATTATCCTATATATGCTAAAGAGCACAATAAACCCACTAATACAAGCAAGCTAAAATATTCTCTTTTTTAAAAAGAAAAGATTCCTCAGCACATAAAAGAGGGAGGCACTACTATTGCTTCTACAGAAAAATAGTTTAGTTACAGATATTTGTAAAATAGTTTCTATCAAATCGGGGTTAGGTAAGAATTATAATATAGTAATAATAATATAAATGCTGATCCATATGCATCAATTCAAACACATAAATTAATTAATTATTACAAATTGACATTATTTAAAAACGACCACCAGTTATTACTAGGTAATAATAATATGTTTTGACTTTTGACTCTTTCCAATCAATATTGGACATCTTCCAATTAATGCTAATGACGTTGACAAGCATATATTTTATTGTGGGATTCGCATTTGAGGTATGCCTTAGGAAAGAATATTCAAACTTTCAAGGCGAGAATCCAACGCTGATAAGAAAATAGTGTGTATTTTTTTTTTTTTTTTTTTTTTGAGAAAGAAATAGTGTGTATTTTTTTTATGGAAAGAATATAGTGTGTAATTCGGTACTCCTATATATGACATTGACATTCATATATCGAAATAACACAAACATAACAGGTATTAGCAAAAAACACAAACATAGCAGGCTTGCTACCCTAGCCCTTTTTTCAACTTCCATGTGGGTTCACACGGGGAAGATAAAAGCAAATATGGGATCTATAATCCATATGATTTTGTTTCAAAGACATTCTCTTATTAGTAATTGGATCCATACTTTTCATGGGATCTTTTAACTAATTATAATCACAGTCCGTTATTAACCGATCAATTATTTCAAATTTTTTTTTTTTTGAGAAACTATCATCTCAATTTAAATTAGTTAGTAATGTACGCATTTAGATAATTTATTTTTTCTTATTAGTTTATGTGATTTACTAATGTATACCATAATATTAGTAAACTATTTTAGAAAAAATTTTATGAAAAATTGAAAAAATAACTAACTTTTTTGACAATTTCCCTAAAATAGATGATTAACTCATATATTAACCAGACCCTTAGTTTATTAGCTTATTTGTTTATGAGTTATGTTAGCTTTTTTATTTATTTTTTTTTTATAGATAAAATTGTGAGACGGAAGATTTCCATTCGTATTCTTCTATAACCTAGGTCATAACTACATAAATTTTTTTTAAAGAGTATAATATAGGTTGTTGCTTACCGTTCCAAAAGTTGTTGAAGCCCAAGAATTCCATCTGTGCAAAAATGAAAAAATAAATAAAAATGAAACGTTAATCATCATCATAACCATCCCATCATATATAACAAGGGCAAAATCAAGCAAAAATTTGTTTTGCCATGTCAATGATACTTACATTCCAATGATCCTTGATTATGGTTTTAACGAATGCTTCATTTTCATACGACAATTTGGAGGCCATAATTGAGAGTGACGCATTGTATTTTCTATTGCCATAACTAATACTTTTGTCTAATTCCACTCTTTGATCAAGATTTGCCAACACAGAGGTAAACTTTGCCGATGACCTATTTGGCCTTACCCATTTTCCTGCAAAACCCACCTACTCATTCAATTTTTGGAAGATGTGATTTAACATATCTCCGTTTAGATAATAAATTAGAGGGTAATAATTAAATTCTCCAACTATATTTGAAGGCATGACTGCATTAAATTAAATTAATTTATAGAATGATAACACTGCAATACAGTCATGGTTTTCAATTTACTTAGGAAATCTAAGATATTACTTATTAGTACCTAATAAATTGGATATTAGTAACAGTTAGAAGATAGAGCACATACATAATAGCATAATTACTGCATGCACGCAATTTTGCCCGTATATAATATACTACCATACATGCATGCAGATTATATATATATATATATATATATATATATGGAACTTTATAACCTATATTATGCTCAATATATCATGCTACATATGAAACAAAACATAGACACAATCACACAAACCAAACCTGTTACGAAATTGGTGATGAGCCTGAGTAATCCACCGTTGCTTGAAAGAAGATTCAGCCATAGCTCTAACACATTCCCTATTTGGACCATAGGTTTTCCCACCTTAAGGAGGAGTTTCTGCACAAAAAGGGAGTTGAAGATGTACCATCTTATCCAAAAATCTCCCTTAAGTTCTTCTGAGCACTCGATGAATTTACTAGTTTCTGATTTAGAGGAGAAGAGAAAGCTAGCGAGATCATAGAAACTAGCGTTATCTGGCTTCAGCACAAAATAATTTTCACAGAATTGTTTCTCAGAAGACATGGCTTAGAAGCAATATGGAGAAGGTGAAGGATGGGTTGCTATGTCAATGTCTCAATTGGGAATACTATGTAAATTTAGCAAACAGAGACTCAGTATTTATATCTGTAATTCTGTATACAACAATTCCAAACTTTTGAAAAAAGATAAGGTAAGAGACATGTGCTTATGACTTTGTAATTTATTAAACAATTAGTCTATCTTGTTGGTGTTTTATAATGGCTAATTACTAAGTCAATTGGACGGTGGCGTGTACAAACAATGACTAATTGTCGTCCTTATGGCCTCAGCTAATCATTTTATTGTCGTATACTTCAATTCGGGTATTCAAAATTTGACTAAAGCTAGCTCTTGATTCATAGGCGAGTCTCCTTGACATTTTCTTTTAACAAAAAAAATTACCATGGACTCTAATTTAACAAAAATTATGTTAGAAGGATAATTCATGAATTCACTCTCTCACACCACTTCGTACATTTATGGCCATTGACACTGTAGTAAAGTGGCAACTATAAACATTGGGCATGAGGAGCATCCAAATAAACCTACAACTCAATCCAAGCAATTTCTTCAGCCTAACCAAGTTGATTTTCAAGCCCAACAAATAAAGCCATTATTTTCACAACAATTCAAAAGATATTCGACACCAAAGTGTTCCAAGATCCAGCAAGCTCAATCTAATGTTAGTCAGGCCCAAAAACTTTCCTTGAAAATCAGAATAACAACCTATTATTTAGAACTTTTTATTATTATTATTAATGAATCAGATTTTATATTTTATTTTTCCTAGGCAGATAAGTATTTTATTATATTTCTAATTCCTAAGAGTCATATTTGACCTTGGGCAGGTTAAGTGAATTTTTTTAATTAGTATTTTTGTTTTCCTATGCTTGGGGTGCTATTCCAAGCTCTATTCAAGTCTTTTGGATTAATCAAATGAAATTTAGAGTGTATTTTCATAATTAAAAACCTTGTGTTTTTTAGAAGAGGGATTTCTTCTAAATCAACTCTTATCCCTTGGGTAGATTCCTTTAAATGGCGAGTCTCGATTTATGTATCTCTTGGGTGGTGTAAATCTGTATCTTTAGCTAAATTCTTTTAGGTTGTGTTATCTATAATCTTTTAGGTTTACTTTGATGGTGAGCTCATCTATCATTCAAATTATTGAATTTTTTATATTATCCCATAAATTAGAAAATATAAAATATATTTATCCAGTCTATCCTCATTTATCATATCGGTTAAGTTTGGATTACCCCTTACAAATCTGATATCACCCTTATACGTTACGTGCTGTTAGATTTAGAAAATAAATCTGGAATATGAAATGTGTTATGACCGCTATGTTAATCATTGCTCTTAAAACCAATTGGTGTGAGGACGAGGCGCGCACTTTAGTCCTTAAAGGCTAAAAGCCGTGTGTCAATTTTTGCATCAAGCATGTAGACATGAGCTAGGTTCTATATAGTGCATTGCATCGGCGGGCTGAACTGTCAAGCACCAAGAAAATGAATCTCTTTCAATAGAGATAAAGTACACAAAATATAGCTAAAAAAAACATGGGCGGCTTCCTGTCTTTGCCGTACCGCCACCACAACTACCCAATGTTTGTCGCCAGGCGCCATTTAAACTGCTGGTCCCAACCCAAAGCCAATCTGGTGTTTTAGTCTTGATTACTATACCTACATCATCAACTTAATTATATCTGGTACCGATACACTAATGCCGATATTGACACTGCTAGTGCTAATGTTTGGGACCATATTCCTCACTACGGAATTAACACATCAGAATTAATAAGCAACATGGCCTAGAGCTCAACGGTCCAATAGGTTTTATTTTTGTTACTATTTATAAGTCTCACTGTACTTTTTGGTACTATTCATGAGTCTCATTATACTATTTCAACTAACTTTTACTTTTATCTACAATACTTTTAACAAAAGTTTTTAATTCCAACAAAATAAATGGATTTCAAACAAAGAAAGTACTCTTTAAAAAAAAAGAGAAACTTGAATTTAAATAATACACACACATGTGAGTTTCAGTTAGTTCAACTAGTAACGTCTCTAATGATCATATAAGATATCTAGAGTTCAATCCCCGCCTACACCAAAAACAGATTGGTGTCTTGGTCTGATAATAACGTTTAATCATCAAGAGCGGACACCATAGGTTAAAACTCTCTAAAAAAAAATAAAATGATACTCACATATATATTATTGATCTTATACTCATCTTAAATGGTTATAAAATTTGAGCATTATAGATTAAATTAGGTTAAAAAGCCCTCCAACTTGATTTATGTACACTACTATTTGTACTATGGATTGACCTAACATTGTCCTTATTTTTATCATAGTTTTGCACACTCTAATTGTACCATGAACCTAACACCGTATTTAATCTTAATATAGATTGCTTGTAACATTTAATTTCAAGAGGTATGAATGTGTCAAGAGTCTTATTGCTAAACTAAACTATATGGTATTTTCAATAAAGACGTCTAAAGTTCAAAGACAGTTTTTTGTTTCTTCTTCTTTTCATTGTAACAACTAATAAGCGGCTAGGGAAGAGGGCTATAATCTCATGGCAATATATTATGGACAACAATTGGGAGACTCTTAACAGAATAAACTAATTATTACTTATTAGTTGGGCTATTTGTTGAGTGCAGCTCATATTTTGAGATGGGCAAACTCTCTTTCTCTTTCTCTTTCTCTCGCTAGCTTAACCCTTGAATAATTTGATATAATGAGTGGGAGAATCTTAATCTCCTCCATCTCATAGTCTCTTTTGTAATTTTGTAAAGGATATGGTGATGCTTCCTCCTCTAGGTTTTGTCTTAATAATATATTAATGTTCCCTCATTACCTATTTATATATATATATATATATATATATATATATATATATAACTAGTTAGTTAACATTAAATAATTATTTTTAATAGTAAAGAACTCTTTGCATCTGAACTGAAGCCAATTCTCCATTTACCAAACTGGCAAACAGATATAGGATCGATGGTCACTTGGTTGTTACTTTAAGGCAGCAACAATTTCCAGGAAGCAATCCTGAAACGTTGCCGTAATCAACTGAAGCTTAAATAAAAACTATTAGTAGGGATTTTAAAGTGTTCAGTATGTTAAATCTTAACAGTACATATTACGTTAGGGAAAGATGTCATTAGCTTTGCTTTATTATGACATATATTATCCCTAATCTTTGTTATCTTTGTTCATTTAACAGATTCATCATAGTCAATTTCTTAATTAAAAAATAAGAAAAAAAATTAACGAATATTATAAGGGTATTGGTTTAAGAAATATTTTTTCAAAATTTTTATGGAAAAAAAAATTATTTTTTACGACTTTTTATATTTCTCATGAAAATTGTGTTAAAATTTTCTTAAAATAATTTATTAACAATTGTTTTAAGTGTTCTTGTTAACAGGGTTGAATAACATCAATACAACCTCTTTGTCCTTTCACCTTTCTTGTACGTTTCTTTTCTTTGCTACAAATTCTTCGGGCCCGTTTGATACGTGTGTTTAAACAACAGTTGTCGATTTTCTTAAAAATACATATAAATAAAAAAAATATATAAAAATACGTATAATATTGTTTAATAACTAAAAACATGTATTTAAATTTATGTACGTAACTGGGGTTCACTACTTCCTTGCAATCCACATTTTTGGTCTATGAGCATGAGCTTAATTAATTCTTCTTCCACTGCATCATCACGGGCATCCATAATCTTTTTGGGTATATGATATATGCCCATTCTTAATTTCTTCTAATTCATCATTGTCAGTTAGTCCTAGACACTTCTGGATTGGTGGTGACATGACATTTGCAATTTTTACCTTCCCTTTGGTGAATCATCAATTAATCAGGGACGGCTCGATGGGTCACAACACCGTCACTAACTCACTATCCATCAAATCATTTTTTTTTTTCTTTGGGTTGCTAATCAATTGAATTGTTAGCACGACCGGTTTAAATAAGTGGATTCCAAATTGAGTTTTATTAATGTATTTCTTCTCTTTTTTTTTTTTTTAGAAGGTTATTAATGTATGTCTTAAAGTTATATATTAGCAAAATATTTTAGAAAATTTTTTTATAAAAAAATGCTGAAGTAACTAATCGATTTGACAAATTTTTCATAAAAAGTTTCTTACTATTGATGGTTAAGCAAACCCTTCCAAATTGGTACTTGTCACTCTTTGTTAAATATTTAAATTAAGTATGTGTTTAGATACCGTTTATTTTAATAAAATTAAAAAATTATTACTAAAATTATTATAAATAAAAGTAAAAGTTAGTTTAAATAGTTTAGTGTGACTTATGAATAGTGTCAAAAAGTGCATTAAGGCCTATGAAGAGTAACAAAAATAAGCTGAATAATAAAATAATTTTAATTTTTCACTTCAATCCAAACGCACACATTAATATCAATTTCATGAATTTACATCATCATCATATTTCATTTTTGTTTTTTTTATTTATTTTATAAATACAATAAAATTTGAAACTTATTATGTCTACTCTATAATTAATACTTTTTATCATCAAATTAAGAAATCAAATAATTTTTTTTTATGTAAGTGAAATATCCCACAATTATTGTATTTCACTTAATCAACAGTGATAGTGACGTAAAATTTACAAACTCACCTTCTCGTTCATCAAAGTCAATGCCCTCACCAACTCAACTTCCATCAAATCAAAATTTTTTTTTCCTTAAGGTTGTTAATCAAATTAATCAATTGTTAGCACGACAATTTACACAAGTGCTCCAAATCAATACGCATCTCTCTTGGCCAGGCTAAAGGTTTTCGCCAACTCTAAAAGTTCACAAGATTTAACATTTTTTTTGTTCAACTGAAGTTAAGTAGTTTCAAAGCACAAGAAATAGTCATAATTTGTGAACAAGTGTAAGCTTCCCCGAAAATATGAACTACTCACCACACCACCAAAAGATGGACCCTTTAATACTTTTTATAATTAGATTAAGACAAAATTAACTTCTTTTTAGTATTTGTTTGACTAGCTTATTTTTTGTCAACTTATTTTACTATTTAATTTATTTTTGTTACTATTCATAGGTCTTATTGCACTTTTTGATACTATTCATGAGTTCTATTGTACTATTTCAACTAATATTTACCTTTATTTACAATACTTTCAGCAATAATTTTTAGTATTAGTAAAATAAGCAAATTCTAAACAAACCTTAGTGTAAGCAAAATAGCCTACAATTATTATATTTTCACTTAATCAACATCGGTGATGTTGTCCTCAAAATGAATGTTGACTAAAGCCTTTTCTATTTTACTATAATCCTAAAAAAGAAAAAAGAAAAAAAAGAAGTATCGTCATGACTGCTGAGTTCTGAGCTGTTCCTGTGGGTAGCGTCTTTCTCAATAAGCATGCTTTGCCTAACATGTCGTTGCTATATTTTATTTACTAATTCATTGTACTAAATATCCAATTAAATTCTCAACAAAAAAAGAAAAAAGAAAAAAAAAATCCAACTCAGATTGTGTCTTCATGTAGTTTTTGTTAGTCAAATCTTATCCTTGACAGAGTCATTAGCTTGATAACCTTGACATAGTAATAATTTACTGAAAGTCATGGTGGTCTTTGCTTGTGTTTTTAGTTTTTCTCAGTCAAATCTCTTCTTTGACAACGTGATCAGTGGGCTCTAGCTTTCTTTCAATGTTGTTGTTGCGCATTGGGCACGCTATGTATGTAGAGAAAGATACATTTATCTTGATTTTAATATGCAAATTGCTCTGTGCATTTTTCTTCAGAAAAATATGCAAATGCACTGAACAGTCTGAACACAAGTTTTAATTTGACTAGTTAGGAGCCTTATTATAAATTATAATTCAGCGATAATATCCAGTTTTTTTTTTTTTTTTTTTTTTGAAAGAGTTTGAAATCAAATTACTATTTACTCATTTATTATAAGAAAAACAAAAGGGTTAAATGTAACTTGATAGCTTTGACATATTTATAATTATTTAAATTAATTATAGCCTCATTTTAGATAAATAAAACCTTGGAAAAGGTAAAATCTCCAACCCTTCAACATAAAAATATATGTTATGGATTCCTATTTTCTTGGAATCTCCAAGAAACATTCTAAATAAAATAAATTATTGTCTCTGTCATTGAGACCTTTCCTAATGAAAATTATATAAAATAGCAGCAAATGTACTTTTCTACTTGTCAATGATTCGGTGGCTGTTGGTTTGATTATTAACTTTTGATGCAAAAAATAATTCATCATCTCTTTCACTTTCACACTTGTTGAGATAATATGTTTTTTTTAATTAATATTAATAATTTCAGTTGTGAGGTCATGTGAAATGTTGAGCCACACATTCACCTCCCCGCTATTTACTTATTAAAAAAAATATAATTTAATATTCAACGTTGTAACATTTTTTTGTGTCTTTAAAATTAATATATATTATTTTTCTTTTTTTGGATTTTTCATACAAACATCTTAATGGACTTGGTGAAGGCCTTGCAGGATCATACTTTGAATCAACACCCTAGTCATCAATTTCTTTGATTTTTTTTTTTTTTTTAAGAAAATTTCTTTAAACTTTTGTATTTTGTCCTATCAAATCCATTTGGTCCTGTCCACTTTCTTCCAATCCGGTCTACTTTGGTTCTATTCAGTCCATTCGTTCTATATTGGATTTATTCCGTTCAATTTGGTCCTATTCGGTCCATTTTGTCAACTTTGCTCTTATTTGGTCCTTTCCGTCCAATCGTTCCACATAGGTTTTATTCCGTCTTATTCAGTCCATATGGTTCTGTTTGTTTCACTTTAGTCCTATTCGGTACATTCTGTCCACTTAAGTCATATTCGTTCCACATTGGTCCTATTTAGTCCATTCGGTCATATTCAATCTACTTCGGTCTATTAACTCCATTTTGGTCTACTTTGGTGCATTCGATTTATATTTGTGCACTTACATAGTGGGAAAAGAAAAGTTTAGGTTGAAAGCATCTATTTTAAATCCTTTTTTTTTTTAAATATAGATCTTAAACTCGTAATATCTAAAATCTTCAGCATAACATTTTTTTGTTGCTATGATCCTATTGAGTTACATTAATGTAGAATTTCGGCATACTTCAATCCAACTAAATTTAAGTAAAAGTTTTTCTAAACATGAAGGCTAATATGCTATGAACATATAAAACGTAATCTTTAGGGTAGTTACTCATTTGATTTAACGTCATTATTTTTAAATAAATTGCACAAGATTGATTATATATCGTGTGTCCAGTGCAAGACACACGATAGTAACTAGTTTTACATAAGCTCATGTTATATTATATACCTATGGGAGGGAATGAACCGAGGGCAGAGGAACGTGGTGAATGAGCTTCTCGAGAAGTCAAATGGACCCCATTGTTCATCGAATTAGGCCTAACCCAAGTGAGGTAGCTAGACACTAGAAATCGAGTAGAGAATGGCTCACCCGTGGAGCCCTAGGAACACTCCCTTCTCAGGAGATCGTGATTCAACCTCAGAGCCACTAAGGCAATTGCCGAGGAAGGAAGTAAGGCAGAGCAAGTAAAAGTAGGAGGTATTCTCCTAGAAAAGCACTCATCACCTCTACATTCAATACTTCATGCCAAACCACCATGCCGCATTAAATGGAGAATGACTCATGAATAGTACTTGCACAGCTTTCACAACCTATTCTATCACCACCCGTAAGACAATGATGGGACAAGTATCTAAAGCCAAATTTGAGGGATGTCCCAGTGGAAGGTCAGGATGCACTTCCTCCTACTATAAATAGAAAGGCAAGTCCCCCATGAAAGGAGATTGATGAAAAAGTGTTGTAGTTTGGGCTCCTCAGATTGACCGAGGAAGACTTTTTAATAAAAGAAAATCATTCATTAGTCTTACTTATCTTTCCATTAATCTTGCTAAGGTCTCACCACATAAGATTGGACTGTTGACTTTGATCATCCACCTCTTTAAAATTAGTTCTATTGGGCTTACTCCACTAGCAGGGCCCTCAAATCATTGGGCCGTATCTGTTATATAAAAGTTTTTGCCCCCTACAATACCATACATAAAAGGTTGTGTCATACCCGCTCCTTGTGTTATATAGCACTTTAAAATATTAAAAATATTATCATGTTTTTTTTTTTTTTTTTTTTTTTTTGAATGAAACGCTACTACACTGATTAAAATTGTACTACCAAAAATTTTTAGAAACTTGAACTTCATGATTCGCGTTTTTCATATAACTTACAATAATTTTTGTTCTTTATTTTTATCGTCTATTTTATCATTCATTTTTAGTTTACATATACAATTTCTTCACCCTTTTTTTCCTTTAGCCATGATATTTAACTTAGTTTTCAAAATTTGCTTTAGTCAGTTTTCGTAAATTGTAATTGCAAATCAATATAAATGAAGCTCTTTATCAAAAATAAAAAATAAATAAAGCTCCAGTAAATTGGGACCTTCTTGGGTCCACAATAAATTATATGAAAATGTTTACTCTAGACCCAAGCCTAGCCACTGGATGATTCTTGCTTCTTGTAATATGTATCTCCAACCAAAGAGTATAGTCACCTTCTCTCTCTCTCTCTCTCTCTCTCTCTCTCTCTCTCTCTCTCTCTCTCTCACAAAGGCGAGGTGGTATACCATATGAGAGAGAGGAAACATGTATCCGATGCATGTTGTATTTCTCCGCAAAGGCAAAGGCAGAGATTTGACTGTTCAGTCTCCGCGTAAGTGTGTAACATGGCGTTGCTATATTATTTACTAATTTATTGTACTAAATATCCAATTAGATTCTCAACCAAAAAAAAGGGGGGCGTAAATGCACTTTTAGTCCTTACATTTCGCACTTTTTTCATTTTGGTCCCTACATTTTATTTTTACTACTTTTAGTCTCTAAACCAATTAACGTTTGACATTTAGGTCCTTCATTTAGGTCCTTTCCATCACCAGCTCACAGCAAAAGCTGACGTGGGCATTAAAATATTATTAAAGAAATTTTTTGGCATTCTTTAAATGCCAAAATTTAAAAAAATTAATTACTCAATTTTAATTAGAAAAATAAGAATAAAAAAATTATTTTCTTTCAAACAAAACCCTTTTTTCTCTCTATTCTCAGCAAAAGATAGACCAGTGTAAGGGGGTGGGGTGCAAGGTCGTCCAAGGCAAAAGGTGCCCTTAAGGCGCCAAGGCCTTGTATCGCTCGAGGCGACGAGGCGCTAAAAAGGCGCTAGCCCGAGTGAAGTGAGGCGCCAAATTCTAAATATTGTTATTTTACATATAGGGTTTCAATCTAATTTATTTGATGTATAAGAATATTATATAAACAAATCTGACTCCATTCCTAATGGATAGGAGCTAGTCAGCCTGGTCTATAAAACCAGTTTGTGGGTTTGAATCCCAACTAAAAAATTAGTCTCCATCCAAATATCAACAGTCAACTAAGTCTAGATAATTATCAAATATCAACTAAGTCTGAATATTAACCATAATTCACCATTTAAAAATTAGTCTCCATCCAAATATCAACTAAATCTAAATATTAAACGAAAATATTGTTCATAACTTCATATTAAAAAGAAGAAAACTCCTAGCAAAACGTTGAAGATTGAACTTCATGACTATCCATGACAAAACAAAAGCATTTGAAGATTGAACATTCTGCCTATTAGCCTATTTAATAGCTTGAATGTGGTTGTTAGTTTTAATCTAAAGGTCATCATCAGAATCTTCACTCAAGTTTCCATCACTTTCAAAGCCACTTGAACTAGATTTACAACCATCAACATTCTCTTCCTTGGTCTCATCAGAATCAGCATCTTCCTCTTTAATATTTGGTTGTAATGTTGAGGCCTTTGAGCTTGCCCTTGATTTTGTTTGGAATCTAGTATTCTTCCTTGGTTCTCCAACACCAGCAGCTCTTGCCACTACACCCCATGTCAAACCATCATCAAAAACCAACTCATCTTCAACATTCATAGATGGTTCAGCACCCATTTCCCCTAACAACCATTCATTACTTTCATCTATATCATCTAAGGAGATGGGATCAATAACATCACGCTTATCATATCGTGCCTTCATCTTTTGATTATACTTCACAAAGACCAGATCATTTAGTCGTTTTTGTGCAAGTCTATTCCTTCTTTTTGTGTGAATCTACAAGCATTTATGAAAACTAAGTATTAGACTATAGTGAATAATTAAACCATTGGAATTTTCTATGAAATAAAGTAGCTCATCAAAGGATAAAATCTACTTATTATACTTCAAAACTCACCTGCTCAAACACGCTCCAATTGCGCTCACAACCACATGCACTACAAGTCAAGCTCAAGATTCTTATAGCTAACTGTTGCAAATTCGAAGTTGAGCTCCCATACAAACTCCACCATTCAGCTACGTTAAAAAAATAAGTATGAGTAATGATATATGATATATCATAGAAGTCAAATTTTTTATTTGTAAAAAGTGCCACTATTCTAGTCATTATAAGTTAGATATAAATGCTTTCTTACCTGGAGCCCTTGTCTTTCTTGATCTTTTAGCCAATTCAATGCCAAAGAGTCCTTCAGCTTTCTTATACATAGGTAGCTCAGCCATGATCTTGTCCTAAATTTCAGCACTAGGAACTAGTCTTTGTATACAAGCATACAATCCTGCTGGAATTTCATAATTTGTTGCTATGTTAGGATCAAAATAGAAGTACTCAAGATTCAAGAAATGACCCGCTGCATGCAAAGGCCGATGTAATTGACATTCCCATCTCTCATCAATGATTTTAAAAATATTTGAATACCTTTCTTCATTCTCATTAAAAGATTTATTGTAGCTTCTTTGGCCCTATTCATTGCCTCATATATGTAACCCATAGCTAGTTTTCTATCATTATCAACAAGGCGAAGAACCCGAACAAGAGGGCCCATAACTTTAAGAATGTAAACTATAATATTCCAAAAAGCAGACATTAAAATTGTTTCTACTACTCGTTTAGCAATTGCTTCCTTTGCCCATCTACTATGAACCCACTCCTCAGAAGTAAACATGGCCCTTAGGTTATGCTGTTGCTTATAAATGGATATTATTGTAAGATATGAAGTGCAAAACCTAGTTTTCCCAGCCCTAACCAGCTCTCTTTGTTTTGTGTATTCTCTCATCATATTTAAGACACCCCGATAGTTGTAGTTATATCCAGTCAATTGAATGGCCCTTTCCAAAGTTTTTGCAATTCTAGGAATTTTCCCAATGTCCTCCAATATAAGGTCAATGCAGTGTGCAGCACATGGAGTCCAATACAAATTTGGCCTTTTTGCTTCCAACAACTTCCCAGCCAACACATAATTAGATCCATTATCTGATACTACTTGGACTACATTAACCTCCCCAATCTATTCTACAAATGCATCAAGTAATTCAAAAGTTTTTTCCCCAGTTTTCATAAATGATGATGTATCAATTGACTTCACAAACATGGTTCCAGATGGGCAATTCACCAAAAATTTTATCAAGATCCTTTTGGTTCTACTAGTCCACCCATCAGACATAATAGAACAGCCATATTTCTTCCAAGATTTCTTGTGATCACTCAATAACTCATTTGTGTAAGCCACCTCCTTTTTGAGAATTGAAACTCTTAACTCATGGTAACTAGGCGGCTTCATATTTGGACCATACTGCCCAATAGATTCAACTACCCATTTAAATTCATCTAAGCGAGCAACATTGAATGGTATACCGGCTAGATAAAATAGCCGGCCAATATACTGACAAGCTTGTGCTCTTTTCTCTTTGTCAAGTTTATCATTGATGTTAGTTTGCTTCATCTTACCTTGTTTCCTAAGTGCAACCACTTTTCCTGGCTTTAATGCTACAAAAGAATCCATGGGACCTTTCAACTTCTTAGACTTTGGCATTAATTTCACAGTTTTCACTTGGGTGCTACTGCCAACCCCTCTCTTACTAGAGCATGATTTTTTCCCTTTTTGGATAACTTCTACTTCCTCTACCTCATCATCATCTACATCCTCAATTTCAATCATATTATCTATATCATCAAAATCAGGCATCTTGTCATAGTTCTCCTTGTCACTCTTCTTCTTTGCCATATACTGTGCAAGCTCTTCTCTAACATGATCAAGACATTTTAAACACTTTGTATTGTTTTTAAACTTCCCTACTTGATGTTGCTTTGCTCTATGTATCCCTCCCTTTGTGACTTTATTACAAAAGAGGCAAGTCACTGCATTTTTGTCTTCAACATCAGCTAAATAATTATATTTCCATCCCGGATATTTTTTCCTCCTATTATCTGAAGCCATTCTACATATAAAAAAATAAAACCCAATACAATACATTTAATAGGATTCTATATTAAGCTAGCTATGTATCATATACTATGGTTTAAGCTCAAAAAATTGAGTGAAGTAATGAGTTCGAGAAAAGGGAAAAATACAGGAAAAGAAAATAAAGAAAAAGATAGGGGAGAGTTGCTGTAAGACAGTCAGACTAGACAAGGGTAAAGGAAAAAAAAAATAGAGAAAAAATAGAGAAGGAAGAGTTGCTGGAGATAGAGTATAAGAGAGAAGGGTAAGGGAAAAACAAACAGAGAGGAGAAAGTAGCTAGAGATAGAGTCCAACAGAGAAGAGAAAAGGTGGAAAAAAACAAAGAAAAAACAGAGAGGAGAAAGTCCAACAGACTAGAGAAAAGGGGGGAAAAAAGGTAGATAAGAAATAGAGAGGAAAGAGTTATATGCTCTGAAAGTGTGGATAAAATTACCAAAGCAGTGCCGTAGTGAGAGAGAACTCAGGAAAAGAAAAAGTATAAAAAAAAAAAACTAAAAGAATAGGGAAATATTACCTGATGTTGGTTGACTGCCGGCAGCCACTGGCCTACTATCTTCCAAACCCTAGAAGAAGATGAAATACCCACTGCTTTGCTCTGAAAGTTTGATGAAGAGGAGTGTTCCCGAAATTTCTTATTGGGTCTTTTGTTTTATCTTTTGTTTTATGCTTTTTTTATATTAATTTATTTGATATTGTGGGTGACAGCTCATCTCCACTGAGGTAACAGTTTTAAAACCAACCATGCACCTCTTTAAATTTACAAAACATGCCATTAGAGCTTTTAAATTGCAAACTTTACTCAGGCGCTCGCCTCTCGCCTAACAAAATATATCTGGGCAAGCACTTAGGCTCCAGAGGCGAGCGCCTCACTAAAGGCGCCTCACCTCAGTGCCTTTGAGGCGCTTTTCTGGTGCCTCACCTCGCCTGCGCGCCTAGGCGAGTGTCCGAAACGCCTTTAACTACACTGGTGGGGTGTAATCCAAGTTGGGCATTTTGGGTGTGAGAATATCATTGTTGTCTTGAATGGAGTTTTGGGTATGGGTTAGCTGGGAGAGAAAGCAGCAAGAATTGGACCTAGAATTTCTATGTGATAGTGTCACTACGGTTTGGATGATTCGCTGCATCTTCTTTGTTGATAGTTGCTACTCTGTGTGTGTGTGTGTGTGCGCGCGCGCCTCTGCGTCTTAGTGGAGAGAGCTTTGTATTTGATCAGTTGAAGATTTGTAATCTTTTGTAAACGTGGAATTGAGTGACTGTCTGTTCTGACATAGATCTGATCAGATTTAGGTTTGCTAGAGATTTGGGTTTGGCGTTTGCTGGACATTTTGCATTTTGAAATTTTTTCTGTTTTTAAAGTTGTTAACTTGTTGTGGTATTGGAAGTTTCTTTGATTATGGTTTGGTTTGGGAGTGGATGAGTTGGGTGCTTTGCTTGGTTTCTATTCTTTGGATGGTTTGGTTTGGGAGTGGTTTCGTTGAAGTGGTAGTGGATGATTTGATTCGGTGGTGGTGCTTTGCTGGTTGCTGGGTTTCTTCTCTTTTGCTTGGGTTTGATCTTCATGTTCTTTGATTCAATGGTGGTGATTTGGGGTTTTTTTTTCTAGTGGGTTTTTTTGTGTTTGTTAGCCAAGAAAATTTATGGGTTTGAAGGCTAAGCTTTGCTTTACTAGGGATATGGGTTTGAGGTTTGGTTAGGATCTAGGTTTAGGGTTTGTTTTTTGCTGGAGATTGATTATGGGGAAGAATACTAGGGAAGAACACAAAGAACATGAACATGTTCTTATGAAAAAATAATGAAAAGAAAAAATTAAAAAAAAAAAAAAGACAAGAAAGACATTTATTTTATTTTTTTTTTTTTTTTTGATGTGTTTGGTTATAAAAAAAGTACAAGAAAGGAAAAGAAAATGATAAGAAAATAAGGATTAATTTGGTAAGAATATGAATCATATACGGGGAAGAACATAAAGAACATGAATATATTCTTCTAAAAAAAAAGGGTTGGAAAAAAAATTCATTTTAATTAAAAGAAAGTAAAATTTTTGTTTGAAAGCCAGTAATTTTTTTTGTTTTTTTTTTATTTTTTTTATTAAAATTGAGTAATTAATTTTTTTTAATTTTAGCATTTAAAAAATGCCAAATAAATTTCTTAATAATATTTTAATGCTCACGTCAGCCTCGTCAACTTTTGCCATGAGTTGGGTGACAGAAAGGACCTAAATGTCAGGCGTTAATTGGTTTAGAGACTAAAAGTGATAAAGATAAAATGTAGGGACCAAAATGAAAAAAGTGCAAAATATAAAGACTAAAATTGCATTTACGCCAAAAAAAAAATCCAACTCTGATCGGGTCTTCATGTAGTTTTGTTGGTCAAATCTCTTCCTTGACGAAGTCATTAGCTTGATAGCCTTGACACGTTAATAATTACTGAATGTCATGGTGGTCTTAGCTTGTGTTTTTAGTTTTTCTCAGTCAAATCTCTTCTTTGACAAAGTTATCAGTGGGCTCTATAGCTTTTGTTCAATGTTGTTGCTGCGCATTGGGCACGCCATGCATGTAGAGAAAGGAGACATTTATCCTGTTTTTAATATGCAAATTGCTCTATGCATTTTTGTCCAGACAAATATGCAAATGCATTGAACAGTCTAAACACAAATTTATTTGACTAGTCAGAGCCTTATAATTCAGCGGTAGTTTACTATCCAGTCTTTTCTTGGAAAAGAATCTGGAATCAAAAAACTATTTTTTTCAGTTATTATAAGAAAAACAATAGGGTTAAATGTTAAATGTAACTTGAAAGCTGACATATTTATAATTATTTAAATTAATTATAGTCTCATTTAGATAAAACCTTTGAAAAAGTAAAAACCCAATGTTAGAAATACTGAATAAGTGTATTGTATTTCACAGTAAAAGAATATACATGAGTGCCTTTATATAGGAAGCAGATGTGTGTAGTACAAGTAAGAGTGTAGTATAAGTAATCTAAGTGGGCCTAAAACCCACAACACTAATACGCGTTAATAGCCCACCTCAAACTCAAGGTGGATGTGAAACCAACTTGAGGTTGTCAACCAAAGTACAAAGGCCTTCCTTAGGATGGGACTTGGAGAAGATATCTGTAAGTTGATCTTTAGAGGAGACTGAGATCAGCTTGAGAGCACCATAGACAAGATAATAACGGATAATATGACAATCGATCTCGATGTGTTTAGTCTGTTCATTGAAGACATCATTGTGAGCAATATGAAGGGCACTCTAGTTGTCACAATAAATAGGAGTAGCAGAGGATGTGAACACACCTAAGTCTTTGAAAAGCCATCGTAGCCAAAAGAGCTCAGATTTGGTATTAGCAAGGGCATGATATTCTGCTTTAGTACTGGAGCGGGTCACATGAGTTTGTTTCTTACTTCGCTAAGAAATCAGAGAAGAACTAAGTAGAAAGCAATAACTAGAGATGGACTTGCGATCAGTGGGATCTCCTTCCCAATCAGCATCTGAAAATGCACGGAGAACAAAAGGAGACTGAGCAGAGTAGAAAAGACCATGGAAGAGAGTGCCCTTTAGGTATCGAAGAGTGTGCAGAATAGCAGCATAGTGAGTCGATCGTGAAGCAGACAGATACTAGCTAACCTGGTGAACAACATAGGAAATGTCTGGACGAGTGACAGTGAGATAAACTAAGTTGCCAACTAAGCGTCTATAAAGAGAGAGATTAGACAATAGTTTCCCCCATGAGGGAGTTAGATGCGCATTAAGCTCAACTGGAGTGTTAACAGTTTTGCTATCAGTGAGTCCAACTCAAGACAAGAGTTCAGAGACATACTTGGCTTGAGTAATATAAAGTCCATCTATAGAATGAGTGATTTCAAGACCCAAGCAGTAGCTGAAATGTCCAAGATCTTTCATTTCAAACTGCTGACTGAGAAAATCCTTGAGTTCTTGAATGCCATTGAGATCATCACCAGTTATGATCATATCATCCACATATAGGAGAAGTAAAATATTGTCTTTGTCAGTGCGACGAAGAAATAAGGTAGAATCATAATAACTGGCCATGTAACCCAAGCGAGAGATGGTAGAGATGAATTTGGCAAACCAAGCTCGTGGAGCTTGTTTAAGGCCATAAAGTGCACGTTGAAGGTGACAAACCTTGTTTGATTCAATAGAGAGACCAAGAGGAGATTGCATATAAACTTCTACACTTAAATCCCCATTAAAGAATGCATTTTTGAAATCCATCTGAAAAATGTCTCATTTACTGGCAGCAGCAACAGCTAAAAGGGCACGAACAGATGAGATACGAGTAACAGGAGCAAAGGTCTCTTCATAATCAATCCCATACTCCTGTGTAAAACCTTTTGCAACAAGACGAGCTTTGTAGCGCTCAATGGACCCATCAGAGCGAGTCTTAATCTTGTAGATCCACTTACAACCAACCACAGAATTCTTAGGGGAGAGAGTCACCAAATCCCAAGTATGATTTTTAGATAATGCATCAAGCTCCTCTTTCATTGCAATCTGCCATAAAGGGTCAGTAAAAGTCTCATGATAAGTGTGAGGCTCGTGCAATGTAGCAAGGGCAGTGTAACAATGATAGTCAAGTAAATGTGCATGAATGGATCTTACCCGAGTTGAGTGACGAGGTGAAATGTCTTATGCAAGATCTTCAGGCGAAGCAGGAGCAGGGGACCCAAGCTCAAAGTTGGGTAGCTCGTCTTCGACCTGTTCATTAAAGGGTGAACTAGAAAAGGGATCAAAGGTATCTGGTTGTTGGACAGAGAAGTCTATAGGAGAATCAGGAGCAACCATAGGAGGATCAGGAGCAGCTACAGAAGGAATATATGCCTCATTTGGAAAAAGATCTAAGACAGAGGAGGAAGATAGGGAGGCACGGAAGTGAGAGAGCTCGACAAAGGAGTGATGTTCCTAAAAGACAACATTGCGGGAGATACGAAGACGGTGAGAGACAGGATCATAACATCGATACCCCTTTTCAGATTCACCATAGCCAAGAAAACAACAAAGCCTTGACCGGGGCTCAAGTTTGTTATGCTCATGTGGCTGAAGAAGAACGAAACAAGTAGAACCAAATGAGCGAAGGTGGTGATAGTCCGAAGGTGACCCAAAAAGGCGCTCATATGGAGTTTGATTTTGGATAACAAGACTAGGAATGCAATTGATAGCATGAATAGCATGAAAAGCAGCTTTGCTCCAAAAAGGAGCAGGAACTTTGGCAGAGAGAATGAGAGCACAAACAATGTCAAGAATTTGAAGAAGTTTTCGTTCGGCTCTACCATTTTGCTGAGAGGTACCTGAATAAGTTAGTTGATGAATAGTGTCATAGGAATGCAAAACAGCTTGGAAAGCATATTAAGTGTACTCGAGAGCATTATTAGATCGAAATATTTAAATATGTTTTGAAAATTAAGTTTTAACCATTTTTGTAAAATTAGAATATACTTGCAATAATTCAAAACAATGTTTCATATGAAAAATCCAGCTATAACAGGAATAATCATCAACAAAGACAACAAAATATTGAAATCCACCAATACTAGAGATAAAGGAAGGCCTCCAGACATCAGAATGAATTAAGTCAAAGATATCAGTGGACATTGATTCACTAGTATTGAAAAGCAAAGCTGGTTGTTTTCCTAACTAACACGAAACACAATCAAAATTTTCTATGGACACTGAACCTAACAAACCTCTAGAAGCCAAGTGTTGTACCCGAGAAGAAGATACGTGACCAAGTTCAGCATGCCAAAGTGCAAAGGAAGGAATAGGAGAAACTGCAGCAGCTGCAGCAATAGAAACAAGAGCAACAAGTGGAAAACGAAGGTTGTCCACGGGAAACATACGCCCAACTCTGGGACCGGTCCCAAGCTCCTATCACGTCCTCAGATCCAGCACAATACACCAACAATAATCAAAGATAATGCGATAACCCAACTCAGCTAATTGTCCCACAGAAAATAAATTGTAAGAAGGAACATTAAAGACCCCAAGAAACAAGAGGTTGGAGGTTGAAATGGAACCTACATTATGACCAGACATTGTAGAACTATTTGCTGTGCGAATCTTAAGAGGGTGTGATGTAGGTTTAAGGTCAGAAAATAAGGACGAGTGAGATGTCATGTGATTGCAACAACAAAATTCATAAGTCAAGAGGAAGGAGACATACTAGATAATGCTGAGAGAGAAAAAGAATAAGATGCATTACAAACCATACGAATGATATTAGCGATGATGTTTATAAGGTCATCTCTGAAAATGGTAAAAGTGGATCCAGAAGACTGAGACTGTGCAAAGACGGGAGCCATAGGTTGGACACTCTCAGTGTTAGCAACCATAGCAATAGAAATGGAAATTACTAATTTATTACGTTGATAGCAAGTCTCAATATTATAGCCAAAACGTTTGCAAAATTTGCAAAAACGTTTGATGGATTGGCGGAGACAATTGTTGCAATAAGAAGAAGACTTGTCCTTATTATTCATTTAGAAGCAAAATATGCAAAAACGGACTGCAAAAATGAAATCTAAGCAAAAAACTGGGTAAGGAGCACCTAGATTGTAAAAGGTCAACTCTGACAAAAAGTCATCGATCTACTCTACTAAAGTCAATGTCAAAAAGTCAACGCTTGAAAGAGTCAGTTGCCTGAAGTCAAAGTCAAGCTAGAGATGACGTGAGCTAATGACGTAACTAGGGGCTGACGTGGCAAAATGACGTCAGCAATGATGTCAGCAAGTGCGGCCCAGGCACGTGGAGGCATACAGCGGCGTGTGAAGCACGTGGCTGAACTCATCGAAACTTTGGACGGGGCATAAGGTTGCGTGAACAATAGGATGGTGATGTGTCCAGCGGTGTTGAGTAGATCTTTTGACAAGCTACACGCTTATATGATTTGTGTCTTAGTCAAAGGTCAAAAACAACAAATTCGACGAAGGCAATGGTCTTGGCAGCGAAGATTCAACCCTGAGACCTATGACGGCGGTGGGGCAATCAGGAGAGGCACTGAAGAGGCTTACTAACCAGAGAAGTTAAGGCAGCGGAAATTATCAACAAAGACAAGATTGCAGAACCAAAAAAAAAAAGTTAGAGCAATGACTCTGATACCATGTTAGAAATACTGTATAAGTGTATTGTATTTCACAGTAAAAGAATATACATGAGTGCATTTATATAAGATGCAGATGTGTGCAGTATAAATAAGTATGCTATACAAGTAATTTAGGTGAGCCTAAAGTCCACAACACTAATACACGTTAACACCCCCAATCTTATATAAAAATTTATGTTATGGATTCCTATGTTCTTGGAATCTCCAAGAAATTAACGTTCTAAATAAATAAATAAAAGGGTAAATTCCACAACTACCCATGAGGTTTGGGTTAATACCAACTAGGTCCAAGACATTCCAAAATTGACCAATTTCATCCTAAAAAGACTATTTTATCCCTAAAGGCCACTAACACCGTTTGTGAACCGTTTTTTTTTTTTTTCTTTTCTTCCTCTCACCCACGCTGAGCTCTCTCTCCCTTCTCTCTGTCTTTCCGATCTGGAGCTTTCTCCAGAAACCAAAAACCATGCCGAGCCTCCATAAAACCATGCCAAGCCTTCGATCTCACCGATCTAAATGGAGTAGAGAGATCGGTGCTTTCTCCAGAAACCAAAAACCATGGCCGAGCCTCCATGAAAATCACTCTCTTCCTTCTTCGATCTCACCGATCTAAATGGAGTAGAGCCTCCATGCTTCTCCACGGTGAACCTCAGCCAACAACACCACAAAACCCCAAACCCACTCACTGAAAATCACTCTCTTCCCTATCTGATTCTCATTCCCTCAAAACCCCAAACCCACTCCCTTCGTTCTCTCTTCGTTCAACCCAGAAAAATATCTCTCTCTCCCTCAAGCTTAAGATCAAAGCTATAACGTTTCAGGCTCAGCAAGCACAACAAACTCCACCACCACAATTTCAGTAGCGATTTACCTACAAAACCCATGCCATATGTCGCCGTTGAAAGCTAGGTGGCTAGGTCCGGATTTAGGAGGATGGTGGTTGGATGGGTTGCCGTTGAAAGCTGGGTGTTGTTGTTTTGAAATTTTTTTGATTTGGGTTGATCTTGGTTTGATTAGAAGGATGTATAGCTGCTGTATTGGGTTGATCTATTGTATTGGGTTGATAATTTGATGTAGTGAGATTTTTGTTTTTGAATGTTTGTAAATTTTTTTCCCAATTCAAAGAAAGTGATTTTTATTGTTAGTTTCATTCAAGCATTTTTGTTGTTGTTGTTGTTGTTGTTGTTGTTTGTTTACTGAGAAATAGAAGAGAGAAAGAGAGGTGTAGTTAGTGAGTTAGAGAAAGGGATGAGAGGTGAGTTAACGGGGTTAGGATTAAAATGTCTTCAGGGACAAAATAGTCTTTTTAGGATGAAATTGGTCAATTTTGGAATGTTTTGGACCTAGTTGGTATTAACCCAAACCTCATAGGTAGTTTGTGGAATTTACCCTAAATAAAATTATTGTTTTTGTCAACGATACTGTTCCTAATGAAATAGCAGAATTATGTACTTTTCTACTTGTCAATGATTCGGTGGCTGTTGGTTTAGTCATTAACTTTTGATGCAAATAATAATTCATCATCTCTTTCACACGTGTTGAGGTAATATATTTTGTTTTGTCTTAATATATAAAAAGCGGCAATGCCGCTACAGTACTTTGGCGTTATGCATCCAGTGTTAATCATTGTGCAGCAACAGTAACTTCGTTTCGTGAATCTTTTTTTTTTTTTTTTTAGTATTCGGTTTGTGTTTTTTTTTTTCTTTTAAATGTTGTTATTAGCTGACATTTATATTGTTATACTGACACAACAAATTTCATAATATTTTCACAATTATGGTTTTGTTAGTCACATTTCTTTTTTCCAGTAATCGGTTTGTGTTTTTTTTTTTTTAAATATTGATATAAGTTGGCATTTATATTGTTATATTGACACAACAAATTTTTATATAACAATGTTTTTGTACTGTTCATGAAGTGTTATTCACTGTTCATCTATAATGTTGTTTTCTTGAGTCACCTTTTTTTTTTTTAGTAATTGGTTTATGCTTTTTTTTTCTTTTAAATATTGATGTAAGCTGACATTTATATTATTTTACTGACACAAGAAATTTTACAATATTTTCACAATTATGATTTAGTTAGTCACTTTTTTTTTCTAGTAATCGGTTTGTGTTTTTTTTTTTTTAAATATTGATGTAAGCTAACATTTATATTGTTATACTGACACAAAAAATTTCTTATATATAAAAGCGGCTATGCCGCAGCAGTACTTTTGCACTGTGCATTCAGTGCTTTTGCATTGTTCATCTACAGTGCCGTTTTGGTGAGTCTTTTTTTTTTCATTAATCGGTTTATGTTTTATTTTTCTTTTAAATATTGATGTAAGCTGATATTTATACAGTTATACTGACATAATAAATTTCACAATATTTTCACAATTATGGTTTACTTAGTCTTTTTTTTTCCAGTAATCGGTTTGTGTTTTTTTTTTCTTTTAAATATTGATGTAAACTGACATTTATATTATTATACTGACACAACAAATTTCACAATATTTTCACAATTATTGACGTGTCAATTTCTTACAAGTTGAAATAAAAAATAAATAAAATATGAGACTGTAGCCAACCACAACTGAAAATAAATATTTTGACAATGCCACTATGATGCTTTCGCACTGTACATCCAGTATTTTGGCACTGTTTATCTACAGTGCCATTTTTGTGAGTCATTTTTTTTTTCCAGTAATCGGTTTGTGTTTTTTTTTTCTTTTAAATATTGATATAAGCTGATATTTATGTTATATTGACACAATAAATTTCACAATATTTTCATAATTATGGTTTAGTTAGTCACTTTTTTTTCAGTAATCGGTTTGCGTTTTTTTTTTTTTTTTAAATAATGATGTAAGCTAACATTTATATTATTATACTATCATAACAAATTTCACAATATTTTCACAATTATTGACGTATCAATTTCTTACAAGTTGAAATAAAATAATAAAATATGATACTGTAGCCAACCACAATTGAAAATAAATGTTTTGAAAAAATGTTACAACACTTATTGTTATCATAATATTTTCACAATTGTTGAGATCTCAGTTTCTTATTGTAGGGACACAATTTTGAGTCACCGGCCCAACGATAGATGGATTAGCCCAAAAGGGCCCCTAGGCAATGAATTTGTAGAGAGTAGGTTGAGAAGGACTGGATTGAGAATGACTCAGCTCTTCAAATGGTTGGGACTAGCTCCTCCACCCTCCTTCCATTCTGTTTTACACTTGCAATCTTCTATTCGTTCTACGTCCGAGGATCCTCTTTTCTTTTTTCTCTCTCCTTTTTCTCTCTCCTTTTTTCCAAAAGATCCCTTTTCTTCCTTTTTTCTCCCCTTTTATACTTCCTCCCCTCCTTTCTTAGCCCTCCACGTGTGGATTGTTTACTTCCTCTTTGGACACTTGTCCCCCAGTTTTTTCCAGAAGTTGCTTCGTAGAAGCAACGGGATACTCTGCTACTGTTCAGATGTCTTCTCCACATAAATGCGGCCAGAAGATTAGCTGTGGGGCATTCAATGCGGGGTTGGCAGCCTTTCTGCTTGATATTTTGGGATATTTTCTGGATGCGTGGATCTACCACGTTTGACAAAGCCAGTGGAGACCCCTAGGGCACTTTTCTGGCCGGCCGGTTTCCAAGGTTTATCTCTACCTCGAGCGTCCGAGATGTTAATGTTCTCGGACGGATGGTCGATCTCTCCCAAGTCTTGTTCAGATTCCCCTCCGTTTATCTCGGTCATTATAGATCAGACTAGATAGTCCTCGGCTGGGCCATGGTCCTCGACGTGCAATCTTGATCCAACACACGGGCCTACGATTCTCGTTATTTGGGCTCCACACCCAGGCCCATCTTCTCTGTTGATATTTTTGCCCCCACAATAGCCCCTCGAGATGCTTCTTTTTGGGCTCTCGGACAGAAAGGAGGATCTCGATGCCTTATTGCTCGTGTCTTCCAACTTCCGGATCGCTTTGGTTAGTAGGGATGCCCCTTTGACTTCTAAGGGCGTGTTTCTGACGGTGCAACGCTCGAGGCGCTCCTTCATTAAATATTTGCTGCGCCATGTTCCCCACGTTCAACGGTGCGATACAAATTTGACGGCCTGGATTTCAACCAAGACATGGGCGGGATTTTTACCGCTTCAGATGGTCTTTTTGATATAAATATTCTTTCATTCGATCTCTTTTCCCTTTACTTTCGCATTTGCTTAACTCCAGAGCACATTCATTGAATCCTGTCAGCCGTTTCGTTACCCGTGTCAATCCTAAACACCAAAGCCTGTCCGAGGAGATTTCCTTAGATTTCTGTAAGTCTTTACATCCTTATCCTTTCTCTTTTTATATTCTAGTATATATTTTCATCGGTTTTCCGTCCCCTTTTTCACCTCGTCTTCTTCTCCCCACCTTGAATATTCTGAGTTTGTTAATATTCTTCGGAGATGGGTAGATTTAAGGAGTTAGTAGATTCTGAAGAGGGGATTGCGAGGTTTAAGAACGATTATAAGATTCCTGCCGGAGTAGACATTAGGTATTGTGAGGAGGGCGATTGGCACACGCAGAGGCGAGAGGGGGAAGTTGTGATCTCTATGATCGCGTTCATAGAAGGAGGGATGAAGATCCCCATGGGTAAGGTTATGAGAAATTACCTTAGCACTCATAGGTTGGCTCCCACCCAGTGTGCTCCTAACGTATTTAGAATTCTGGGTTGTGTAGATGCTTTAAACGAAAAGTTAGGTTTGGGGTTGACACATCACGATGTCAACTGGGTTTATAACCTCCACCATCTTAGGGGTCAGGGGTATTATTTAAAGTCGCGACACCCCGAAGTTAGGCTAATCCAATGTTTACCCGAATCCAACAAGGGTCTTAACAAGGATTTTCTGATTGTCTCGGGCGATTGGCATGATGGCTTGCATTGCCCGACTAGGGAGGGGGAACCAGGTGGAGTTTTAGTATAGGAAGTTTTGTTTTGATTATCTGTTTAGTAACACTGAATTTGATTTTAACTCTCCCTCTTATTTTTGCAGATAAGCACGCTGCTGTACCCCAGCTCGGACTAGTGAATCAGGAGAGTCTGGACAAAATTCTCAAGGCCGAGGTGTTTCAGCATTCAGACGGCCAACTCAGAGCAGCGCACATTATATTGGGCTACAAACCCATATAGTACAGTTTTCAAGCACCGAAGTGCGTGATACGAGCCAAAGATCCTCGCCTCCATAGGATCAGTGTAGCGGCGCCTGGATTCCTTCTTCCCGAGGGTGCTTCTATCCCAACAGGCGAGCTACCTACGTTCCCAATACTTGACGGGGTGCCCATAACCGTTCCGTCTCGACTTCAAATCAAGGAGGAGGAAAAGGAAGAGGGTGAGAGGGAAAAAGTGTTGGTCGAGGTGTCAGATTTTGACGAACTCTTCGAGGCTTTCAACCAACCTTCGTCTCCCGAGATAACCATTTCCGAGGATATGGGAATTCAGAGGAAGCCCAGGTCGTCTTTACAAGAGCTGTTGGAATCTCAGCCCGGGAAAGAGATTCCGAGCAAGTCAGCAGCAGCCAAACCTCCGGCTCCCCTTCCCGTCCCACCGCCTCGGGTTGATCCTCCCGAGCACAAACGAAAAAGGGAGGATAAGGGGAAGGAGGTCGTGGAAACGGGGAGACAACAGCCTTCCCAAGAAATTGATAATACTAGAGGAGGGAAGCATCCCAGGCAACATCAAACAAGGCCGACCCAAGAGATGGAGAGGCGAGGTGACCGCAGACCTGCAGCGCCGATCTGAGCCCCACGTCTGGAACTAGATGGGGCCCTTCTGACCGAGGAAGCCTCCATTCGGGACTCTCAGGATGGGAGGGCCGGCTACGTGGCGGATGCGGTGGAGCAGTCCTTGCTCCTTCCCAAGGACATGGCTGACCTCAGAATGATGAGGCAGCATGAGGTGTTTGTAGGCCTCAAGAGGGACCTGGCGAAAATAAGTTATTCACTTTCTTGTACTTAATACCTATTTATCTATCTTTTTCACTCACCCAATCTATGGTGTTTTTGACTATCTATATTTGCACATGCTTATACAGGCGGTTCAAGCCACCTTCTGTGCAGAGGAAATGGTGAGGATCGCTCATCGCCAGGCCAAGGAGGAGGAGGCAAGGAGGATCTCCGCGGTGGAGACTTTCCGGGTGACTGAGAAGAGCCTCCAAGAACTGAGGGTCAAACTGGCCGAAGTAGAAAGAGGGAAGAGGAGTGCCCTGGCCGCTCTGGACAATGCTGAGAGGTAGGCCGAGAGCCAGAGGGTACTTCTCAGAGGTGCCGAGGACCAGCTGGCCTCTTCCAAGCAACAAGTCATCGCACTTCAGAAGAAATTGGAAGAGGTCCAGAGGGCCAAGGAGCTGGCGGAGAAGACGAAGGATGAAATGATGAAGGCAAAGGAGGATGCCGAAAGAGAGAGAGATGAGGCCGAGCAGAGGGGATACGACATCGGCGTGGCTGAGACCGAGGATGCCCTTAGGGCGGAGGTCTCAGGGGTGTGTAGGAAGTACTGTTCCGAAGTATGGATCGAAGCCCTCAACCAAGCCGGGATCGAGGCTTCATCCATACTGAGGAAAGTAGAAAACATCTACTATCCCCCAGCCATCCGAGTCGATTCCTCTGTTGGTCAACCTACAGGCCTTCCAGCCGATGTGGTCGGGCAGTTGGGGAATGGTTCGGGTGCGGCTCCTCTTCCACTCTCCGCTCCCGAGATCCCAGTTAAGGAGGCCGAAGCGTGTAAGGAGGCTACCCCTGATGCCTCTCAGCCACCTGCTGCCGTCGAGGAGCCCGCCGAGAAGAAAGAGGCACCCAGGATGGAGCTTGTGCTCGCCAGTCTCCCCATTCCTCCTCCGGGTGACCCTAAAGGGTCGGATCCAAGCATTCACGTGGGTGCCGTAGAGCAGACCAAGGCCCCTCCAGCCGGGAAGATACTGTTGAAGAAAAAATAGGCCCTTGTGGGATTTTTTGAGTAGTGCTTCCTTTTAGCATTTGTTGTTTCTGTTTCCTTTCTTTTTTATTGTACTTTCACTATTTTGTATCCAGTTTACATTAATGAAAGGTGCAAGTAAATTGCCTGATTCCATGGTGTTTCACAAATGCAATAATGTATTGATTTTAATGTGTTATCTATTATCATTGTTGTTTACGACTATCATTGTCGATTAGATTTATTTTTGCTTTTACATACGGTTTTTCTAAAGAGTGACTAAAAATCATATCCCAAGCGGTTCTTAGGAGTTCATGCTGGGACAGAAGATAGCTCTCTGTGTTGAGATATCCACTTCTGAGTGCTTAGGCATCTCGTGAGCGTGTCAGCCTAGAGTTTTGCCTTTACACTTGGTTCGAGTTAGCAACTTAGGAGCCGAGCAAAGGTTTAAAATTATTGCGTGCCCGGGCAGATTAAATGCTACACTAAAGAAAATTTCCCCCTTCTCCCTTTTTTCTTAATCAAGGGGGATGGATGATCCGAGAAATCGAGGGTAGCTTGGTTCTGTTTAATGCTTAGAAAAGAAATGAATCGTATTAATTTTTCCAAGGCAGATGGTCTGAGGAGCCAGACATAGCTTGGATCAGTTTAATACTTAGAATTTATGAATACCAGTATTAATTTCTTCAAGGCAGATGGTCCGAGGAACCAGACGTAGCTTGAATCAGTTTAATACTTAGAATTTATGAATAACAGTATTAATTTCTTCAAGGCAGATGGTCCGAGGAACCAGGCATAGCTTGAATCAGTTTAATACTTAGAATTTATACTTAGAATTTATGAATAACAGTATTAATTTCTTCAAGGCAGATGGTCCGAGGGACCAGGCATAGCTTGAATCAGTTTAATACTTAGAATTTATGAATAACAGTATTAATTTCTTCAAGGCAGATGGTCCGAGGAACCAGGCATAGCTTGAATCAGTTTAATACTTAGAATTTATGAATAACAGTATTAATTTCTACAAGGCAGATGGTCCGAGGAACCAGGCATAGCTTGAATCAGTTTAATACTTAGAATTTATGAATAACAGTATTAATTTCTTCAAGGCAGATGGTCCGAGGAACCAGGCATAGCTTGAATCAGTTTAATACTTAGAATTTATGAATAACAGTATTAATTTCTTCAAGGCAGATGGTCCGAGGAACCAGGCATAGCTTGAATCAGTTTAATACTTAGAATTTATGAATAACAGTATTAATTTCTTCAAGGCAGATGGTCCGAGGAACCAGGCATAGCTTGAATCAGTTTAATACTTAGACACGTGATAAGCATAACCGAGAGCCGTACAAAATATGATTGAGTAAAAGATAAAGGGCACTTTTATTAATAGTAGTACTTTTTCAGGTTATTTACATTCCAGGGATGCAACACTGTTCTGTTTTCTAAATCCTGCAGGTAGTACGCTCCTATCCCAGCTACGGATGTGATTTGGCACGGCCCCTCCCAGTTTGGTCCCAGTTTTCCCCAAGAGGGGTTCTTTGCCGAGCCGACGACTTTCCTCAATACCAGATCCCCTTCCGCTAAAGGCCTTGACTTTACATTTGCGTCGTATCCTCGCTTGAGCCTATGCTGGTAAAAGGCCAACCGGACCATGGCGCATTCTCTTCTCTCATCAATTAGATCAAGACTTTTCTCAAGTAGATTGTCGTTGCTATCCGGAGTGAAGGAGCTAGTCCTGAGTGTAGGGAAACCCGTCTCCAACGGAATGACTGCTTCGGCTCCGTAAGTCAATGAAAAAGGAGTTTCGCCAGTAGATTTCCGAGGAGTGGTCCTATAGGTCCACAGTACATGTGGTAGTTCTTCGACCCATTTGGCCTTGGAATCGTCCAGCCTCTTCTTTAATCCATTTACAATAACTTTGTTCGTGGCCTCGGCTTGTCCATTCCCTTGAGGGTAGGCTGGGGTGGAGTACCGATTCGTTATTCCTAGTTGGCAGCAGTATCTTCGGAAAGACTTGCTGTCAAACTGAAGTCCGTTGTCAGAGACGAGTGTGTGCGGGACTCCGAACCGGGTGATGATATTCTTCCAAATGAACCTTTTCATGTCGGCATCTCGGATATTGGCCAATGGCTCTGCTTCGACCCATTTAGTAAAGTAATCTGTGCCGACGACTAGGTATTTTTTGTTCCCCGCTGCCCTGGGGAAAGGTCCAACAATATCCAAGCCCCATTGGGCAAAGGGCCACGGACTGGATAGGGGATTAAGCTCTCCTGCCGGCTGATGTATGCTCGGGGCGAACCTTTGGCATTGATCGCACTTCCTCACATACTCCTGAGCTTCCCTATGCATGTTGGGCCACCAATACCCCTGCGTGAGGGCTCGATGGGATAGAGATCTACCCCCCGTGTGACTCCCACAGATTCCTTCATGAAGTTCCTCCAGGAGAACCTCAACGGCCTCGGGATGTACACATAATAAGTATGGTCCAGAGAAGGATCTTTTGTAGAGTTTCAGATCCTCGGACAGCCAGAACCGAGGTGCCTTTCTCCGTATCTTATCAGCCTCCAACTTCGTTTCAGGCAGTAAGTCATCTTTGAGAAAATGCACGATGGGGTCCATCCAACTGGGGGCCGCTTCTGCCTGGTGAACAGCGGACACCACCTTCCCCAACCGGCGGGGTTGCAAGAGATCCTCCACAAGAATCACCCTCGGCAAGTCTTGCGCCGAGGATGTTGCTAACGTCGCAAGGGAATCGGCATGCGCGTTTCTACTTCTGGGAATCTGCATCAAGTTGAAAGACTTGAAACCAGATTGTAAGTGTTTAACCTGGTTAAGGTATTCTTGCATTCTTGGGTCCCTGGCTTCTAGTTCCCCTCTGACTTGGCCCACCACCAATCTGGAGTCCGAGAATATGTTTACATCCTTTCCTCCCATTCGCTGGATCATGGCCATCCCAACTAACAGGGCCTCATACTCTGTCTCATTGTTCGTTGCAGAGAAACCAAGTCTTAACGACTTTTCGATCGTGATATTCTCGGGCGAGATTAGAACCAGCCCCACTCCGGATCCTTTATGATTCGATGCGCCATCAACATATAGCCTCCATGGTGACACCCGCTCTATGGAGGTCACTCCAACTGAATTTTCATCCATGCGATGTTTACTTTCATCATCTTCCAATGGGGTCTCGGCAAACTCAGCCAGAAGGTCGGCGATGACCTGGCCTTTCATGGAAGTGCGGGGCATGTACTTGATGTCATAGGCCCCCAGCTTAGTCCCCCACTTCGCAATTCTTCCTGTATAATCGGCGCTTCGAAGCAAGGCCTTGAGTGGCAATTGGGTCAAGATAACAACCGTATGCGCCTGAAAATAATGCGGCAACTTGCGTGTGGCATGCACCACGGCTAGGACGGCCTTCTCCAGCGGCAGGTATCTGACCTCGGCCTCATGGAGAGACTTGCTAATATAGTACACGGGTCTCTGCACCCCATTGTCATCCCTTAGTAATACCAAGCTTACCGCATAAACGGTCACCGCGATGTAGGCAAATAAGACCTCGTCCACGTCCGGTCTGGACATTATCGGTGGCCGAGACAGATAGTCTTTCAATTGCTGGAAGGCTAAAGCACATTCCTCAGTCCACTCAAAGTCCTTCCACTTATTCAACAGAAGATAGAAGGGTCTGCATCTGTCAGCGGACCGGGCTATAAAGCGATTGAGGGCAGCGATCATTCCGGTCAGTCTCTGCACCTCTTTGGGATTCCGAGGTGGTTGTAAGATATTAATGGCCTGGATCTGGTTTGGGTTCACCTCAATTCCACGGTGAGTGACCATGTAGCCTAGGAACCTCCCCGAGCCTACCCCGAAAGAACATTTAGAGGCGTTGAGCCGCAATTTGTGTCTTCTCAGGATTTCAAAAATGCATTCGAGGTCGGCGATGTGGTCGGACTCTTGTCTGCTCTTGACTACCATATCATCGATGTAGATTTCGATATTTTTACCCAGCTGAGGCTCGAACATTCTGGTCATCATCCTCTGATACGTGGACCCCGCATTTTTAAGTCCGAATGGCATCACTTTGTAATGATAGTTGCCAATCGGCGTGACAAAAGCCGTCTTCTCCTGGTCTTCCCCGGCTAGGGGTATCTGATGGTATCCTTGGAAGGCATCCAAGGAACTCATCCGGGGATGCCCCACAGTTGCGTCCACCAGTTGATCAATCCTGGGCATGGGGAAGGGATCCTTTGGGCAGGCTTTGTTTAGATCCGAATAATCCACGCAAACCCGCCATTTGCCATTCTTTTTCTTCACTACCACAGTGTTAGCCAACCAGTCGGGGTAGAACACTTCTTTGATAGCCCCAGCCTATTTTAGCTTATCCACCTCCTCCCTAACAGCATCAGAATGTTCCCTTGAGGATCGCCGAGGAGGTTGTTTTTTAGGAAGAGCAGACGGACTTACGTTTAGATGATAGCAGATGAAATTTGGATCCACTCCCGGGGCCTCGTAAGCATTCCAAGCAAATACATCGATGTTGCGCCTTAGGAAATGCAATAGTTTCTCCCTATCTTGAATAGGCAGCTGGGCGCCGATTTGAAAAAATTTCTCCGAGTCCCCATCAATAAGAACTTTCACCAGATCCTCACACTTCGCCTCCTCGGCCCCTATGTCAGATATCGGGACCGTTGACTTTAATTGCTAGGGATCCTTGCTGGCCCGGTCCGAGGACCCTGATTCTGGTTGGTGCATAATGGCCGCTACCAGACACTGCCTGGCTACGGCCTGAATCCCGAGCAATTCCTCAACTTGGTCCCCGGATGGGTATTTGATTTTTAGGTGAAGGGTGGATGAAACTGCCCCGAGGGCGTGGAGCCAAGGTCACGCCATGATAGCTGTATATGGTGAGAAGGCATCCACCACGATAAAGTCCACCTCCACCACCTCCGAGCCAGCCCGAACAGGCAATCTGATCTGTCCCCTCGGAACAACTACTCTCCCATCGAAACCGACCAAAGGCGAGTCATAGCTAGTCAGATCCTCCTGCTTGAGATTGAGGCCCCTATACAGGTCTGGGTACATAATTTCAGCCCCACTGCCTTGATCTACCAGTACTCTCTTCACATCATAGCCCCCTATCCTAAGAGTTATCACCAGTGCATCATCGTGGGGCTGTATGGTCCCGGCCTTGTCCTCGTCCGAGAAGCTCAGCATGGGTTGGGAGTTGAATCTGGCCCTCTTTGGCTCCTGCCCAGGATCCCCAGGATACACTCTAGCCACCGTCATTATCCTGGAGGGGCATGACCCTGTCCTGCCTGGTGCGGCGAGAATGACGTTGATTGTTCCTAAGGGAGGTCTGGAGGAATTATTACCTGGAACCCCTACGCCGGTCTGGCCTCCCTGTCTGTTAGGCTGCGATAGGAATTGTTTCAACCTGCCCTCTCGGATCAGTTGTTGCAAATGGCTCCATAGAGTCCTGCAGTCCTCGGTCGTATGCCCGGGCTCTCTATGATACTGACAATGCAGGCTCTGATTATGTTTCGAGATGTCTCCACTCATCTTGTTCGGCCATTTGAAGTATGGCTCGTTCTTAATCTTCTCCAAGATCTGGTGTACTGGTTCTCGGAACACAGTATTAACTGTTTGGGTAGATCTAGACCCAGCTTCTCCTCCAAATTCTCGCCGAGGTCGGTTATTGCCATAACGATCCGACCTGAAGTCCCTTCTCTCCTGAGGGATAACCTTACCCTTCCCTTTCTCCTGCAACTGATCTTCCTCGACCCTCTTATACTTGTCAATGCGATCCATGAGCTGGCGAACACTGACCACTGGCTTTCCTGTCAGGGACCTCCGTAAACCATGGTCGGCTGGCAGACCGACCTTAAAAGTTCTGACGGCCACATCATCGAAGTCACCCTCGATCTCGTTGAACATCTCCCAGTACCGATCCGAATAAGTTCTCAGGGTTTCTCCCTCTCTCATGGATAAAGACAGCAAAGCATCCAGAGGCCGAGGAACCCTACTGTTCGTGATGAAGCGGGATCCAAAAGCTTGAGTGAGCTCTTGGAAAGAGTTGATGGAACCCGTTCTGAGGTCGTCAAACCATCTCATCGCCACAGGACCCAAACTGGACGGGAACACCTTACACATTAAGGTCTCGTTATGAGAGTATACCGCCATCTTCTGATTAAAGTAGCTAACATGCTCAACTGGATCGGTACGGCCGTTGTAGAGGGTGAACGTTGGTTGGGTGAACCGCTTGGGGAGTCGCCCTGCATCAACCCGGCGTGTGAAGGGTGATTTGGATATCCGATCGAGGGCCTTGCTCATGGCATCGTTTCCCAATCCCCTAGAGGACGCGCCTCCGCCCTTGCGTTCTCGGCGATTGTCCTCCTCGTAGGAGAAAGTCTCGCTCGGGGGCGTACGTGACCTGTGCCTGTAGTTGTCATCACCCTCTTCATCGGAGGAAGGATCAGAACGTGAAGGGCTTCTCTTCCTTCGCTCCCGTCGCAACTTCCTCTTCAAATGATCAATCTCCTTCTGCATGGCTTTAGCACGGTTGTCCTGCGAGATATGGCTATCGCCCCTAGACTGACCCTCGCCAGCACAGGTGGTATGCACGCTTCCTTCCTGGCCTTCCTGGAAGTGCTCTTCCCTTTGAGATCCCAAAGATTCTTGATGGTGTGGATCTAAGCCAGCCATGTTAAAGAACCTAACTATTCTAGACCACTAGCCCTTCCCACAGACGGCGCCAATTGTAGGGACACAATTTTGAGTCACCGGCCCAACGATGGATGGATTAGCCCAAAAGGGCCCCTAGGCAATGAATTTGTAGAGAGTAGGTTGAGAAGGACTGGATTGAGAATGACTCAGCTCTTCAAATGGTTGGGACTAGCTCCTCCACCCTCCTTCCATTCTGTTTTACACTTGCAATCTTCTATTCGTTCTACGTCCGAGGATCCTCTTTTCTTTTTTCTCTCTCCTTTTTCTCTCTCCTTTTTTCCAAAAGATCCCTTTTCTTCCTTTTTTCTCCCCTTTTATACTTCCTCCCCTCCTTTCTTAGCCCTCCACGTGTGGATTGTTTACTTCCTCTTTGGACACTTGTCCCCCAGTTTTTTCCAGAAGTTGCTTCGTAGAAGCAACGGGATACTCTGCTACTGTTCAGATGTCTTCTCCACATAAATGCGGCCAAAAGATTAGCTGTGGGGCATTCAATGCGGGGTTGGCAGCCTTTCTGCTTGATATTTTGGGATATTTTCTGGATGCGTGGATCTACCACGTTTGACAAAGCCAGTGGAGACCCCTAGGGCACTTTTCTGGCCGGCCGGTTTCCAAGGTTTATCTCTACCTCGAGCGTCCGAGATGTTAATGTTCTCGGACGGATGGTCGATCTCTCCCAAGTCTTGTTCAGATTCCCCTCCGTTTATCTCGGTCATTATAGATCAGACTAGATAGTCCTCGGCTGGGCCATGGTCCTCGGCGTGCAATCTTGATCCAACACACGGGCCTACGATTCTCGTTATTTGGGCTCCACACCCAGGCCCATCTTCTCTGTTGATATTTTTGCCCCCACACTTATAGATCAAATAAAAAAAATGCTAAGTCCACAACATTTTAACATTAATTTCTACAGTGTCTAAAGTTTTTTTTTTTTTCCAATAATCGGTTTGTATTTTTTTTTCTTTTAAATATTTATATAAGCTGACATATATATTGTTATACTGACACAATAAATTTCACAATATTTTCACAATTATTGAGGTATCAATTTCTTACAAGTTGAAATAAAAAAATAAAATATGAGATTATGACCAACCATAATTGAAAATAAATGTTTTGAGAAAATGTTATAACACTTATTGTTATCACAATATTTTCACAATTGTTAAGATTTCAGTTTCTTATATATCAAATAAAAAAAATGCTAAGTCCACAATATTTTAACATTAATTTCATAATCAATCATAGGTAAGTTATTATTGATGGATAGCACTGAAGCTACAGTGCTTTTGGTTTATTCAATTGGCACTGTAGCTACAATGCCTAAAGATTTTTTTTTTTCCCAGAAATCGGTTTGTATTTTTTTTTTTCTTTGAAATGTTTATGTAAGCTGACATATATATTTTTATACTGACACAATAAATTTCACAATATTTTCACAATTATTGACGTGTCAATTTCTTACAAATCGAAATAAAACAATAAAATATGAGACTGTGACCAACTACAACTGAAACTAAATGTTTTGAGAAAATATTTTAATACTTATTATTATCACAATATTTTTACAATTGTTGAGATCTCAGTTTCTTACAGATCAAATAAAAAAATGCTAAGTCCACAACATTTTAACATTAATTTCTACAGTGTCTAAACTTTTTTTTCCCAATAGGTTTGTGTTTTTTTTTTTTCTTTTAAATATTTATGTAAGCTGACATATATATTGTTATACTGACACAACAAATTTCATAATATTTTTACAAATATTGAAGTTTCAATTTCTTACAAGTCGAAATAAAATAGTAAAATATGAGATTGTGACTAACCACAACTGAAAATAAATGTTTTGAGAATAACGATAATAATGTTATCAGTTTAAAACTAATAACAACTTGTCATTTAGAATTTGTTCTAAAAAAGTTATGAATGTAGCATTTCTCTCAAATAAAATAAAAAAAATATCTATTCGGATCCTAAAAATGAAGATATTGTGAAAATATTGTGATATTTTGTTGTATTCTTAGACTTCTTTTTTAATATAATCAAATTGGGTGAGTCAAAATTCATGGTTTCACACACAAAATCTATTAATTTTTTCACTACTGTGGCAGCACATGCCTTGCACGTGCAGCCAACACTAGTTATTATTAATAATGTCAATGGTGAGGTTATGTGAAATGTTGAACCACACATTCTCCACCCACTATTTCCCTATTAAAAAAAAATCATAATTTGTCACCTTAATATTTAACATTGTAACATTTCTTGTGTGCCTTTATAATTAATCTTAACTTTTATATATATATATATATATATATATATTGGTTTTTCATACAAACATCTAATAAATGGACTTGGTGAAGGCCTCGTAGGGTCATACTTTGAACTTATATAAATATCGATTTAGTTAAAACCCTAGTCTTTGATTTTTTTTTTTTTTTTTTATAAGGTAATTTCTTTAAACTTTTGTATTCGGTCCACGTTGGTCCTATTTTGTCCACTTAAGTCTAGTTCATTCCACTTTGGTCCTATTCAGCCCACTTTGGTCCTAGTCGGTCAACTTTGGTCCAATCTGGTCCATTCTATCCACTTTGATCTTATTCGGTCCATTTGGTCCACTTCAATCACAATTTCTACAAAATCCATCACATGAATTTGAAAGAGACTATCCCTTAAAGAGTTACATCATATAACTCCCACATCTCCTAGAATAAAAGCTTGCAATCATGTAAGTTTCTTGATTTGCCTCAATATTCAAATTTATTGATTAGAAACTTAATAAAAGCCGGGATAATGTACACACCAATTTTATTTGAATATGTGAGATTATTATAGCCCAATAATGTACACACCAATTTTATTTAGAGGCTACACCTTATGTTCTTTTTTTGCATGTGCTACACTTTCTCGAGCACAAAATCTTACGATATGCACTAAGGTGTTTATGATTGGCTAATAAACAGTGGTGAGATGGTTATTTATGCCTTTCTCAATAAGACCAAGTCCGACAATCAAAGACATAAGACTTCAAGATCAAGATCATGTGATCAACAATTATAGCATCTTCCCACACAACATGCACAACAAGTCTTTAGCTAGTAAAGTGCAATAGAAATAAGTGCATCAAAGCTAAACAAGGTACATACTTATGACATGTAAATTTTGATTGACCAACCTTGTCTTCAAATTTAAAGAAAAATAGCAAAACATAATTTGCAAAAAAAATTTTTTTTTTTTTTATTTAACAAATAAACAAACATCCTAGAATGAAATGCATGAATGTAATGCAATGCAAATCCTAGAAACAAAGGTCACAAAAGATTAAGCAATGAAGCACAAGGACCATGTCAGACAGACTCAATTAGATTGAGCCTTTTGCATCCAAGACTTCTTAGATGCAACTCTTGCATTGGAGTTATGATTCACATTAGAATTCTGAGCAACTCCAGGATTGGAATAAAGGTTTAACGCCTTTACCAATTCACCAATAAATACCATAGGATCATGTGCTTGAGGCACAGGTACTTTAGTTTTATTTGCTCGCTTCGCAACTTGCAACTTAAAACAATTTGGACGAATGTGTCCAGGTTTTCCACAAAAATGACAAACCCATGCAGGCTTATCATGCAATTTGCCCTTAGTAGAAGTTGAAGCTCTAGAATGAGAAGCATGAAGATCAACCCTAATCTTTCTAGGTGGAGTAACATTAATAGGTTTGACAGGTTCACTCACCGAGGGTTTGACAATCTCACTCTTAGGAGGTTCAGAAGAAGGAACAAATTTAGAGGAAGAAGGTTTAAGCACGGAATTACTTTCCTCATAACCTAAACCAGTTTTATCAAACGGAGACTTTTGAATACTCAGCATGTGATCAAGTTTGGAGCTTGCAGACCTATTAGTTTGTTCTCTAGCAACAGATAAATCAAGTTCCAAACATTTAACTTTATCTAGTAAGAGCATGTTCTCAGTTTTCACATTATTCAAAAGCTCATTTGCATCAAACAATTTAACAAGTAAATTTTTCTTTTCAAGTTCCAAAGATGCAATTTTCTTCAAGCCTAACTCAACATTCATGGCATCCTTTGCAAAGTTTATTGTAGGCTTCCTGTAAATCTGCATCCTCAGAGAGTTCCCCATCAGAAGGGTTCTCTTCAACAGATATGCTTTCATTGACTACAGTGGTAGCAGTGAAAGCAATGAAGTTTCCATCCTCATCACTAGCGGATTCATTGTCGGAAACTTCGTCATCACTAAGGGTTACAGCCATAGCCTTACTCTTAGACCTCAAATAAGTAGGACATTCAGACTTTAAATGACCATACCCTTGACAACCATAACATTGTTGTCCCAAAGAATTATTAGAAGACTGACCTACTTTCTCCTTAGGTTTTTCAATGTTATTAACCTTAGTGGGTTCATTCTTCCTAAAATTTCTAGGTTCAACAGTGTTCTTGCCTCTCGCCCTTCTGTTATTATTCCTCAGAAAGTTTCTAAAATTCTTGGCAAGATAGGCAATCTCTGTAGCAGAGAGTTCATCATCAAATCCACCATCATCAACATCATCAACAGACTTAAGAGCCATTGATTTGGATTTGTTAGTCTTGGGGAGGTCTAACTCATAGGACTGAAGAGATTCTACAAGTTCATCCACAGGGATGGAGTCCACATCCTTGCTCTCAGTGATGGCAGTCACTTTGGGTCTAAAATCCTCAGTCAAAGATCTAAGAATCTTCCTAACAATTTTAGGTTGATCATAGATTTCACCCAAATTATAAGCAGAATTAACAATATCATTCAATTTAGCATAGAATTCATCAAAAGATTCATCATCATTCATTCTTATGCTTTCAAATCTAGAGGTTAATTGCTGCAACTTATTAATTTTAACTGCCTTCGTGCCTTCATGCACAGTCTGGAGGATTTTCCAAGCAGTATGAGCAACCTCAACATTAGAGATTCTCTTAAATTCCTCCATGGAAACAGCATTAAAAATAGCATTCATAACTTTGCTATTAAAAGCGGCTGCCTCCTTTTGAGAAGTTTGCCACTCACTCACAGGAGTAGTGGGCTTCTCCCATCCGTATTCAACGGAATTCCAAACTCTCTCATCTATGGATTTCATGAAAGCTTTCATCCTTACTTTCCAATATGCATAGTTGTTTCCATCAAAGTGAGGTGGAACAACAAGAGAGTGTCCGTGTTCCATGACAACAGGGGTCAAGGATCAGCTAAAAGATCAAAGGATCAAAAACAAAAGCTACCCGATCTGATACCACTTGTCAGTTCGTTTAGACCCCTTAAACCCAACAGATTAACCTAGAGAATTAGCCAAGTGATTAACTTAGGTAATTTAATTAAAACTAGGTTAACACAAATAAGCAAAAATAACAAAGCAGCGGAAAATAAACAACACAAAGATCTGATGACCCAGGAAACCACACCGGTAAAAACCTGGGGAGGATTTAACCTAGCTATCCTCAAGGTAAACTGAATCCACTATGAAAGAATTGAAGT
The DNA here is from genome assembly GCA_033629205.1 of Lithocarpus polystachyus. Lineage (NCBI taxonomy): Eukaryota > Viridiplantae > Streptophyta > Magnoliopsida > Fagales > Fagaceae > Lithocarpus > Lithocarpus polystachyus. The sequence goes on along the minus strand of CM066163.1, from coordinate 4,777,128 downwards.
TTACACAATAGCGATTTAGACCACTAACATCCTATTGCTACCCAAGTGTAGGAAACTTACTACCATGACCCCATGATAGCTCCGAGATCCACGGACTCCTTCTTTCCGGAATTCTTCAGCAAATCCACAAGCGCACCTGCTTGTATATCTTTGTGCTCTATAGATTCTGCAACTGTAATGATCTACACAACTCTTGACATAAATCTCAAGTTTGTAAACCCTAAGTGTATGTGAAGGTAACACCTCTAGATCTCACAGAGAGATTCACAAACACAGCAAAACAGAACTCTAAAAACGTGGCTAGGGTTTTCCCTTTTATACTTAGGGCAAAACATAAAACCCTATACATTAAAACGGGCTTGGGCTGAGTTGGAATTTTCTGCAGAAAAACGTTCTGCACGATTTTCGATCGATCGAGTCATACAGAATAGTTAAAGGTAATTCTGCATAAAAACTCGATTCCAACTTTACATTAAGACCCATACTTTGAGCAAGTCTAACATACGACTAAACATTGTTTTGATCATGGTTTGCCAACATACAAAATGAAGTTCTAAATACATTAGTTCCTAATCTTTAGAACCTAACAAACTCCCCCTTTGGCAATCCGTGACAAAACACAAACTTAACAAAAAGCTCAAAGTTACAAATTGAAATAGCCCATTACAAAAAATAGCCACTTAACAATTCAACCTAAACTACTATCTAACAGTTGCAAGGTAGACAGCAGCTCGACTGAAAGCAACCTGTATATTCCTGTAACACTTAACAAACACATAAACGCATGTGTGGAAAAAAACAGGAAATATATACATAAAAATTTCTTGATTTCACATGACACAAAATAAAGACATATATCATGAATAACATCATCAATATAAATCAATAAGCAGAGTAGTAACATAGTGAAATAAGAAACATATACATACAAATGTATCTCAACAAAATAAATCTCCTAAATAAGAGCTAAAAATGAGAATACACAGTGAAGCATCTAGATACAATCTAATAACTCCACAAGCTCCGCAGTATCACTACCAAGTAAACAAAAAACTCCCCCTAAAATGTAAATCTCCACAAAAAATCTCCTAGATACAATGAACTATGTACTCCCCCTTTTTGTGACGAATTGCCAAAGGGCACTCACTCATCATCAAAAGAAGGCGGAGGAGAATGACGAGAGCTCGCCAAATCCGCTCGTAACGCACGTAGCTCATCAAGGATGTCCACCAAAAGCTGACCATGAGCCGCCTGAATGGTCACGACAGTATCAAGAGTCCGACGAAGGTCAGAAACCTCATCAAAAGGTGGAGGAACATCAGCAGCAGCAGCAACAGCAGGATCAGAAGAAGTCCCAGCTGCATGAGTATCTGTAGAAGAAGGTGGGGGTGGAGTGACACCAAAAGGTTCTACCCTAGGACGCTTAGAGCTAGCTCGAAGTTGAGCAACCCTTTGCCTCAAAAAGGTAGCACCGATGGGAGCAATGACATGTACAGGCTCAGAAGCAGGAAACTCACCAAAACCAAGAAAAAGGAGAATCCTATGAATAAAAATAGGAAAAAACAAAGCATGAGCCGTAGAACTAGACCGATGAACCTCGTTCAAAGAACGAAGGAACAGATGCGGAAAACTGATAGGAGCATCAGTGACCAAAGCATACAAAAAGACACACCTCTCAAGAGGAATGGTGTGGACATGCGAAATAGGCCACAAAGAATGACACGCTATCCTAAAGAAAAGATAGTGCAGCTCAGACAGCTCAGCAGAAGTGATCCGAGGATCAGAACCCCACTGGATAGAAGACCCAGTGATGTATGACAGGACGTCATCAAGGGGAGGAGACTCCTCGTAAGGAAAAACGGGATGGTCCACAATAGGCACCCCAAGAGCATCAGACACTACCGAAGGGGTAATGCGATACTCCACACCACGTAACCATACCTTTACTAAGGTGTCGTTATCGTAGACATGAATAGAGAGGTTCGAATAGAACTCTCTAATCAAGGTGGCAGGAGGAGGAGAATGCTCATACTCGAGCAAAGGTAACCAACCCCGACGTGAAAAGTTATGACGCACCTCAGGATCCAACTCATCTAAGATAACCCTACGCTCAGCCCAAATTTGACGCCTAAGGTTCAGAGTCTCATAGGTGACTTGGTTTGACTCACTAGGGAACCGCAAGGGTACGGTTACCTCCTTCTTCTTCCTTCTTTTTCTTTTTTTTTTTTTTTTTTTTCAGGTTACATAATGAATTCATAATATCTTCAATATTTAATGTTCATTGTTTGACCACACCAAAAAAAAAAAAAAAAAAAAAAAAAAAAACCTAAAATTAAATCTCTCAAAGGCCCAACTCATAACCTTAAGGTCTTTTAGAGAGTTTTAGAGTAACTCTAGTACTCTACCGTAGAGTTCAAAATCACATCTGTCTATTTTAAAATGATTAGATTGAATATTTGGATTTTGCTTTGTAAGAGCATTGGTATTGGTGGTGATAAAAAGCTATATTGCTATTTTTAACACCACAAACTCTAATTATTGCCCAACATTGGCAGAGCTAAAGGCAAAATTTTTTTTTTGCCTTCTTGCTACAATAAACAGCTAAGAGTAGCTATTTACTATAGCAAGAAGGCATAAAAAAAATCATTGTTTATTCTTTTCTCTCTCTTCTCTCATTAAAAAAATCTTCTCTTTTTTCTCTCTCTGGTCTTCTCCCTTTTTTTTTCCTTCTTTTTTTTTTCCCACTCCAGCACCTCCCTCATCTCCTTCTCGTGGATGGGATTGTGGTGGTGGGTCACTGTGGATTGTGGTGGTGGGTCACTGTGGCTCGTGGGTGGGTCATTGGGTTCGGTGTTTACGTGGGTGGGTGGGTGTGTTCAAGTGGGTTTGTTGGCGTTGGTTCGTGGGGGTGGCTGTGGGTGTGTTCGTGGTGGTGGCTAGGGTGGGTCTCATGGTGGTGGGTGTGGGTGTTGCCTGGAGGGTCGGTTGGGTGTGGGCTTGGTTGATTTTTTTTTTTTTTTTTCTATTGTGGGCTGTGGTTATTCTTAAGTTTTTTTTTTAGAAGAACTTATTCTTAATCTAACTTAAGAAACTCAACAATTTATTCTCATCCTTATAAATCTACCAAATGCTATTAAGTAATAACACGGAAACAACCTTAAATTAAAGTCTTTAAAAAGAGATAAACGTAACTTGAGCCTCACAACCCACCTTGTATTACAATTTCTCTTCCAAAATCCAAAGTACAGCTCTTAAGCAACTTTGCTAATCTCACAGGCCATCTTGTCATCAAGCAACTTTGCTAATCTCTCTGGCTTGCAGTAGATGCACTCTCTTTACTAAAACAAGATGAGTAGTGGCAGTTTTTTGCTAAGCATAAGCTGATTGCATTCAAATCCCTCAATGGATGTTCCACTTTTGTTTTGTCAACCTTCGTATCATAAAGACACAGATAAAACATAAATGGACACAGATGAGGAGAAAAAAAAAATTAAGGGTAATACCACCGTATCGATATGGGAGGTTAGGGGAAGATGATTGCTTAGCGTGAGGTATTAAATGTGAGGAATTTAAGTAAAAGTAGCTAATTTGGAAAATTAATACTCTACATTAAGATACGAGAGAGTGTTTTTCTCACCCTTAGATTTAGTAAGAATTTATGGTGTATAAAAGGTGTAACTTTTGTGGAGTTACACCCGGTGAAACTTTTTTTTTTTTTTTTTTGAGAATGAACACTAGGTGTAACTTAAACTCATTTATTGTCTAATTATATATACTAATAAAAAGGGGAAAAAGATTAAAAGACTACACCCATCTCTTATCTAATTATATATATATATATATATATTAATAAGAATGGGAAAAATAGCAGACACTAGACACACACAATCAATGTGGGATAAACATTCTTTTTTTTTTGAGTAAACAGTAATACTTATTAGAACACATACGAAAATAATAATAGTGTTTTAAACTCGTCTACAACTACAAAAGGACCTCTTTCTCAAAAAAAAAAAAAAACTACAAAAGGACCTAACTTTATAAACATTTTAAGTATTATTGCTTATTCGGCCCTTTTGTAATTGTACTCTAGTTATATAATGTATTATAAATCCGGTTTAAAACATTATTATTATTTTTGTTTGTGTTTTAATAAGTATTACTATTTATTCAAAAATAAATAAATAAAAATAAGAAAATAAATAAATAAAAATAAGAAGAGGAAAAAGATTAAAAGACTACCTTCTAAAACGGTGGGCCAACCAAAAAAAATGTCAAGTTTAAATATTATATTTAAATATCTAATTATAAACAATTATTTATATATAATAAATGCGGCCCCTTAAATTAATCCAAAAAAAATACCTCCCCTAAGCATTTTCTTGAACCTTTTTGTCTTCTATTTCGATTCCTGTTTTCATTTCAACCCATTATGAGGACAACAAATTTCTCCCATAAACTTCTTTTTTTTTTTTTTTTTTTTTTGAATGACATAAACATTTTAAGACAATGAACTTCTTCCCAATACACATTTTGGTAGCCAAAGTGGTAAAAAAAAAAAAAAAAAAAAAAAGTCTTCTCTGGCGCCTTTTTGTTTTTCTATCTATTTATATTCTAATTCTCTTTCTCATTTGAGTTACTTATTATTAGAGACAATAATTTTGTCTTCATAAAGTTTTCGTAGCTAAAGTGAAAGGAATAAAAAGTAAGAAGACTTAAATGTCTTCTCTTACACCTTTTCATCTTCTATTCCTATAAACATTTATATGCCTAAACTCAGCTTCTCTTCTATTATGTTTGTTAGTTTGTAGTTCTTTCTCTCTCATTTCGCAATCACAAACTTTTTTTTGCTTAAACGCTGTTTCTCGTCTATTATGTTTGTAGTCTTTCGCTCTCATTCCCTAATCACAAACTTTGTTTTTCCAATCTTTTCTAATTGGATGTTGCTACTTGCTTTCATTTTTTTCAACCTTAAAGACTAACTAATATAATGGTTTAAAAAGGCTAATTATGTTATAGATTAAAAATATTTTTTCTTTGTTGGTTAAGATGAATATGAATTTCAGTTTTCATTCACTTTTTCTAAAGGATGTTGAATGCCATTTTTGGCTTTGTAAAGACATTTGCAGATCAAACAAAGAGGTGGTCAAGAAGAATTTTAAAAGCGTGCGAAAAATTGAAAGAATGTAATTTCGTACATAGTTAATTTACGCTAACATAATTAGAAATTGCTTTTTTTTTTTGTTGATGAATTTAGAAATTTCTTTTTTACTTATTGCACCTTATAGATATATTTCTCATCAATGAAACTATCATGATATGCAGTACTTTGAATTATTTAAATTTTATGAATTTTAAATTAAAATGTATCGATTAATCAAACATAACTTAACCCTAATCTTGAAGTGTGTTTGTATCATTAGTGTTAGGAAATGGACAGTTTTTAGGTTAATTAGAAAACCAAAAATTGATCATCTTTGTTTTTTTATATATTGTTGATTTATGACATTTGAATTGGATGTTGATTTATGGGTTATTTTTTTAATGGCCAAATACATTGAAGGTTGACAACAATAGTGGTGATGATAATATTTCTCAAATCTCAAGAGCATTGATTTGGTCCCTTCGCTAACTCGCCCCTATATGTAACTTTTTTATTTTTCCTTTTTTTGTTGTTGTTTTTTACCCCTTTGAATGAGTTTGCGTAGAATGAATAGTTAGCAATGGTATTGGGGCTAGAAAATGAAAAAAATTGTTTATAAAATTGACCAACTTGGTTCTAATTCAAAACCTATCTAACCAGATTGTTTCGATATATATATGTATGAGAAGCGTGTATTAGAAACAAGGCATTGTATTTGAATGGATGATGGAAATTGTTATTACATTTTCTTTATTTTTCTTATTCACTAGATTTTTATTGGTCTAGATTGAACTTGCAATTTTATGTAAGCTTTTTTGAGTTTAGGAATCATTTTAACATTGGATTATGACTTATGATATTTCCAATCTGTTGCTAACAACATTGGACCTTCAAGATTCAAAGACGATGCAAGAAGTCATAAAGCATGGAATAAAATATTTGACTGAATTTTTAATAATCAATGTAACTTTTTTTTTATTATCTATTTTTGAATAATTTCATGTATTAATTATATTTATTGTTGTAGTATGAGGTTTTTTTTTTTTTTAACTAGCAAAAAAATATATTGATATTGATTGCCTTGGAAGCTGTAGAAAATAATGTATACATCACATTATAAATGTTATATTAAACCCTGAATCTAAATATTCATGAGGTTTAAATTTGCTTGAAGAAAATTATTTGTTTCCCAATGTTTCAAGTTTTTCATCTTTTGATTCAAAGTAAAATTCATGAACATATCTTATCTTGAATAATATTTATAAAATTATTTAAAAGAAATTTAAAGGAATATACAACATCGAATCAGATGAAATTATTCATTATCTTATCTATTATCAATACTTAATACAATCATTTGATCTTTTGATTACTTATTATATTTTATATTTTAATTTAGTAAAATTTACGTATTACACATTATGTTTACTTTAGGTAATTCAATGTATAATTAATATTTTCTTAAAACAAATAAAACCTCAAAAAGTTCACACTATTTAATTAATAAATTTAAACTCACAAAGATTTATATAATTGATCATTCACATAGTTATTGTTTATCAAATAATATTTATATTTTATAAGTATATAATTAAAGTCATGCAATGCAAGGGTTTTTAACTAGTTCAATATAAAAGGGCAATTACAAATATTCCAAACTCACAAAAAACCTAGATCCTCTATTTAACCTCTGCAAACACCCACTTGGCTTTCTACCACAATACTACAGTAGTCTCGAAATTTTTGGAATCCTTCTACGGTGTTTTCTTCCACATGAACCACAACCCCTAATGCACTCTAAGCAACCTCCTAACATAAGCCAACTCGATCTCTACATGTTGAATTGAGTTAATTTTAAAAAATATCATGAGTGGTGATTTCTCAAGGTGAAGAAGTTATTTTGGGTTTTTATTTTATCTTGTTTTAGACTAAATTATAAATTATATTCCTAAAGTTTGAGATGATTTTGATTATGCCATCTAAAGTTTCAAAATTTTCATATACTCTTCTAAAATTAGACATCGTTCGGATTTGCTCACTTTCATTGATGTGTCATGCATGCCTAGCTGTTCATTAAGCACTAGATTTTATCAAAACAATTTCAAACATAAAGGGTACAAAATCAAAACAAATACAAGCATCGAGAGTGTGGTCAGGGACTCGGGGTTCTAACTAGGCACCTAATGGACAACTAGGCACAATAGAGAGTGTGGTCGGGGACTCGTAGCAGGATTTCGACTTTAATAGCCTGTTTGGAAGTTTAAAAAAAGAGGGAGAGTAGAGTAAAGAGAGGGAGAGTAATTCAATTACCTTGTTTGGAAATTTTTTAAGGAAAGAGGAGGGGTTTCAACTACCTCTAATCCCTCATTTTTAATTCCCCCAAATTGGAGAGATTTGGAGGGAGAGTAAAGTAGATAAATTATTGACCAAATGAATTTTTCAACTTACCCTTTCTAAATTAACAAAATTACAAACCGATTATATAAAATAAATTCACTTTATTTCTCTCGTTAGTCTCAAATTTCTCTCAACTCTCTCAGCCATTTGCTGCATCTTCTCCCACTTCTCCCTCTCCATTATCTTCACACAAATAAACAATCTAGTCAGTCGATCAAGCTAAACAAACAACAAAGAAAGTTAGTTGTAGAAACAAAACTGAATTGGAAGAAACCATTTGGCTACTAAGAAAACTGTGTGAAAGGAAAATATAAGACAATCCATATAGAACGCTGAATCTAACTATTCTTTTTTTTTTATTTCTTTTTTCTTTTTTTCTTTTTCATTTTGAGGTGAGAAGATAGAATATCATTAATGTAACAAAACAATTACATTGTATATGCCCTGTTTAAGGAGTTCGAAAGCAGGGGAAGAAAGAAAGTCTAATACAAGCTTAAAACATTACGTAAAAAGAAAGTGTCCATTTTTTGCTTATTGAAACGGAATAGCACCCTTTTTTTCATGACTGATATTCAACATGATAGTTTGTTTATTTCAGGGATCTATCAAACAATAACATATATGGAACTGTTCCCATTTTTTTGTCACAGCTGTAACTCTTGCGAGTTTTGTAAGTTACTCAGAATTCAACTTACACTGTGAGTTTCTTTTAGTAAGAATATAGAGATCATACTTACTCTCTCTTCACAGAAACCTACAAAATAACAATCTCTCAGGGTCCATTCCCATGGAACTCATTAAAAGATCAAATAAGGGGTCACTTTTGTTCAGGTTTGCTATTTACTCTAAAAATTATCATTGTTTTTGTTTTCCTCATTTTTCCCTTATTTCCAATTTTTTTTCTTGAAAGTTGTACTATCATATATGTGTAGCTGTGCTACTTGGAGATCCCAAACTCCAAGTAGCCACACCTGTGGCTCAGCCGTGTACTTGTGCTTCAATAAACGAATTGGTTGAAATTGTTTGGTAGCTGAGAAAACTTTGTGAAAGGAAAATATGAGACAATCCATAAAACGATGAATCTAGTTATTCTAACATTGTTTGTGAGTTCCAAAATTGGCATAAAAAATTACAAAAATCTGAAGAAAAAATAGATACATCTCAAAAAGGTAGGAAAATAAAATTTGATCTTACTCTCAATCCTTTTTTTTTAATTAAAAAAAAGCATTTAATATTTATATTGTCTTTTTTTTTCATGATTTTCTTTTCCTCAGCATCCAAACATTTTTTTCTTATTTTAATTATTATCAATTAAGGATGGTTTTTTTTAGTATATGTAAGGACACAGTTTCAACGGTTTAGCTCACAAGCGAGATGGACCCAGGCCCAAAAAATTCTTGCAATGAATTTATAGAGAGTGAGCTAGAAAAACTAGGCTTTTAAATGAGATAAAGTATTACTTAGAAGTATTCCAAGCTCAGGCAGATAAAAACAGTGCAATAATGTTATATAAAATCGTCCTCGGCTTTGTCCGAGTTGGATAGCAGTATGATTACTTTAATGTTTACAACTTCGTATTTTTCACTCTCTTTTACTTCTGTCTTTCTCTAAATTTTCCGATCCCTTCTTTTTCTTGCCTCTAGTTCTCTTTACACTCCATTTTCTCTCACGTGCTAGTCAGATGACCTTTCTTTGATACTTGTCCCATCAACCTTCCCTTAAAGTCTTTACACGGCAACTGTAAATGTTGAGAGTCACTGTTCAGACATCTTTTCCTCATTAATGCGGTCATAAGGTTAGCTGCAGGGTAATAAATGCAGTGGTAGGAGCTTTTTACATAATATCTTATTGCTTCCATCTGTCCTATTTGCTTACTGGATGTTTATATATCAGAAGAATCCCCTAAAATATCAGAATAAATGCTAGAGCGTTCATCCTGGCTTTCTCTTAAATCATCCGAAGAAGTAATCCTCCTCAGACAACTCTTCTTCGTCTACATACCAGCCAAATCCTTGCGAGATTTGTAGCCGTGCATTTTCATTATAATTTACTGTCCTCGGACAAGTGCGCCTTCTAGGACAAGCCGACGGCCCAACATCTAAAATTGGGTCTTTAACCCCCACGGTATAATAAAAAAGCAGAAAAAATATTTAATCATAGACCAATATTGCAAGTTCATTTTCAAATAGAGGTAAATTTGTCTATTTAAATAATTTCCTCTCATTTCCATCCTAATTTTTAAAACATCCAAACAAGAGGGAGGACTAATTACTTCCTTCCTCCTTACTAATTTAAAAACATCCAAACAAAGTGAAGGATAATCATCCCCCTCTACTCTCCTCTCATCTATACCCCTCTACTCTCCTCCCTTTCTAAACTTCCAAACATGCCATAAAGGGTAAAATAAAAATTATTCCAAATTAGCTCAAGTGGGAATGGACTGAAAGAGCTTCAGTGGAAGGTAGCTTCAAATCCTTACAAAGGAATAGGTGTAAACAATATGATTTAAGATTATATTGTCAACAGATTTTTGTTAAATTAAAATCCTAACACAATTTAATATCAATTTCTTCTAAAAAAAAAATTTTTTTGATATCAATTAAGCATGTTATAAGGCATGGTGCTTACAAAAATGAATTGATGAAACAAGAATATAGGGTAGGCACAATTAAATGCACACGTTATAAACAAGAACATTGTAGTCACTGAAGTATTTTACATCACCTTGTTTATGAAAAATTATTAAATACTCCGAAGGTACCATAAATGCGCACTCCCCCCCTCTTACATGAATTGCGAATTCCACCATAAATTTAATTAGTGAGACCCACAATTATGTGAGATGAGAGAGTACACCTCTTAATTCAAATTACAATGACAGAAATGCTTGTTTAATTTACATCACAAAGTTCAAGCTTCAAATTACATAACAGAATTATATATTTATTTGTTTACATGTCCCGATCGAAATTGCAGCCAGCGTTTTTAAAAAATACCGCTGGGAAGATAATAGTCAAAAGCCTCAAAAGTCAAGAGACTCAGAACACGTACCTCCTCCCGCAACATTAAAAAGCGCTACTGCACGGATTGCTTGCAGATGAACGTTTCGCTCGTAAGCACGCTTGCGGGCCAGAAAGACAAGAGCTATGAAGCACAAGTGCGTTTCCGGACTCGAGTGCGGGTGCGGGTGCGGGTGCGGGATTCGGCAATTTTTGAAAAAGTAGGGTGTGGGTGCGGTGGGGTGCGGCGATTGAAAAATTATTAAAAATATTTTTATTTATATTTTAGTATATTGCTAAGCAAACTTTTTCACATTATATAAACATATACTAAATCAAAGAACAATAGTAGATAATAACTAAAACATGATGTTCATAAATTAAATACAACCCACAAGTTTGAAACTAAAACATTCCATGATGTTTGGAAATTAGAGTAAAACTCACAAGTTTGAAACTAAAACAAAATAAAAGATAATCAACAAGACAATTAAAGACAAACATCATCATCATCAAGTTTAATAGCTTCACTTTGAACTTCACTTTCACTGGTAGTAACACTAGTGTTAGTAGCATTCCCAATAACTATGGCCTCCAACTCTGGCTCATCAAGTGTAAGGGCAGCATTCTCAAGAATTCCAACTCTTCAATGCATGTCGCTCTCATTCCAAGAGTCTCCTGCAATATCCCACATCTTTGTTGATGTATTTACGTACTCCTCATTGCGCCTTGACAAGAGTCGAAGATTAGAATGCACATATACCAAATCCTCAGCGCGTGCAGGAACCATTTTGTTTCTTTTTAAGGAATGAATGAATTTGTATGTGCTCCAATTCCTCTCAGCACATAAGGATGAACATGGTTGTCCAAGAAGTTTAAAGGCAAGAGTTTGAAGAATTGGAAATGAGGAGCCATGGTATTGCCACCAAACCAAAGGTTGTAAGGCCCACCTATCTGTCAAGGCATCTGGTGAAGGAAACCTCCCTCCTGAAAATGTAGCAAACTCATACTTCACCACCTTTAATTCATCCTCATCCTCAAAGTATCGCTCCAAACACTTGCTCCTTTCCATAGAAATTTCATGATCTCGATGTGGAGAGATGCGTTTTGGATTCTTCGAAAGCCATTCAATGGAGTAATACCTAGTTAAAGATTAAAAAACAAATATAGATGAAACATGTGTTTAACTATAAGGGGGAACTAAGGAAAATAGAAAATAAAAGTACTTACTTAGGATTTAAGGAATGAGCCAAGCAATGTAGTGGTGTACAATTTTTAGTCCATCGATCAATGAGTATATCATATACCACACTCCAAAATGAGCTATACTGATCATCTTCCAAGCCTTCATGCCGACATATTGCAGCCTTCACCTTCTCTATCATTGAATCCCACATCTCATACACAAGATGAAGACAAGGCTTATCTGTATCGGCTACTCGTAGCATATCATAAATAGGTGCTGTAAATTCAAGGATATAATCAACTTTATCCCACCAAAGATCACTTAGAATCATATCTTTCACCTTTTGAGCTTTTCCAACATCATCCTCCCTATAAGAAGCCCATTGGTCACTAATAGCCATGGCTTGAAGGCATCTTTTTATCAACTTCAACCTTTTCAACATTACAACAACTAAAGCAAATCTAGTATCAGCAAATTGGAGCAGTTTCAATGGACAAAATTCATTAAACATTGCCAACCTCATTGAATGGTTCATGATAAAAACACGTATAAAGGATGCATCATCACCAATACGTGTAATCTAACTACATTCCTCATATGTAACTTCATTCTTTTCAGTGTTTTTTGCTGCACAAATATTCTTCAAAGCTAGATTGAGAGTGTGGAAAACACAAGGTGTCCAAAATATTTTGGGATACTCACCTTCAATAAGAGCTCCAGCAGCCTTCATCACACTAGCATTATCAGTAATGACTTGGACAACTTTTCATGTCCAATCTCTTTTATAGCATCCTTCAACACCCCAGCAATATAATGTTTGTCTTTGAACTCACCTGACCCATCAATTGCCTTAATAAACACTAGACCCCCATCTGATACAGCCATAATATTAATAAGAGGCCTCCTTTGTGGATCTGACCATCCATCAGAAACTATACTTATACCATTTTCAAGCCAAAAGTCCTTAATTGGTCTTAAAAGTCTTTCAACATGAGCTCTTTCTCTTTGCAAAAGTGTTGTTCTCAAAGCATTATATCCAGGAGGAACATAACCCAGAATGCTATGGGTAGCAACATATGAATAGGAACTACGATAATATGGGTTCCTTGCAAAGTTAAACGGAAACCCACCGGTGTAAAACATCCTACCAATTCTACTATCCAATTCATATCTAGCATTATTCTGGAATGCTCTCTCTATCGTAGAATTCGCAATCACCTTCCTCCTCTTACCATCAACTGGATTTGTACTATCACTCTCTTCTTGTCTCTGAAATAAGGGAATAGGGCCAATAGACCCACGGCCTGGGGGAGGTGGGGGAAAGGGAATTCGACTTCTCTGTGCTCTCTCCAACTTATCATTCTCAATCTGATCATGCATTCGCTGCATTTCCAACCTAAGGCTCGGTGTCACATTAGGGCATGCTTTAATACCTTTATTAACAATTTTTAATAAATGAGCCTTAACCCTAGAATAGGATCCCAAATAAACTTTACCACAATAGTTACACTTAAAGTATGTGTTTCCACCGGATTTAGCAGCAGAACTAGGTGATTTCTCTATTTTAGTCACATACTGCCAAAGAGGAGCTTCACTGTTTGGCATTTCTTCATTAGATGAAGGTGAATTTTTGTGCTAGTAGCTTCATCCATTGCAAATTCAATAGATTCAATTTAACCTACAAATAATTTGACAAATATAAAATACCTATTAACTAAATAAAAAATCAAACCCAAGTCACAACATTACAGACAGCTTATATAAAAAATTAAAAACTCATATCACAATTCACAGATTCACAAATCACAATGAATAATAACTATTAACTAGTCAGTGACAGATTCACAGATTCACTAATAACTATTAACTTATCAAAATTTAAAACTCCTATCACAATTCACAGATTCACAGACACATTGGGTAATAGTCAATGACTCAGAGCATGTGAGAGTATAATGATTAATGAGCTTGAGAGTATAAAATTAATGAGTTTGATACCTGAGCTCGAGACTTGAGTTGAGTTGAGAGAGTGGGTCGTCGGGTCGGTGAGGTTGTGAGTGAGTTGAGAGTGAGATTGTGTGACTGTGAGAGTGAGATGGAGAGTAAATCGGTGAGAACTGAGAAGTGACTAGTGAGAGGCTAAGAGCTAAAGATGAATCCCCGGAGGCAGCATAGGCGGAGCTGCGGAGCACAGAGAGACCAGCGAGTGAGAAAGAGCTGAAGATGAGAATGAGATTGAGAGTGAATCAGTGAGAAGTGAGCTGAGGGAGTAGGGTTTTGTGTGTTTTTTTTTTTTTCCAAACGGTGCGTTTTGCTTTTTTTTTTTTTTTTTTGAATTTCGGCCCGAATCGGCTGGTACGTCCTATATCGGCGATTCCGTCCGATATTGACCGGTTCGGCCCGAATCGGCGAGAATCCAGCCAATTTCGCGCGCGTTGGCCCGATTCTGCGCCGAGTCGGCGCGAATCGGTGCGTATCGCGCTGAGGAAAAAAAAAAAAAAAAAAAAAAACCGACGCGGCCTGACGCGCAGGCAACGGCATCGCCCACCGCACCCCACATCGGCCGGCGTCGAATGCGGACTCGTCGGCCAAAATGGCGAGTCCGTGCATTCCAGGACAAGAGTCAATTCCTCCACGTATAAAATAGGATTCAATGCTTTAGAGTATAAATAAATAAAGATTTAGAGAATCCCTTTGGTTTTGGAGAATCAATTTCATCCAAAAATATATTTCTCATTTTAATTTTAATTTACATTGAATCAGGTTAGGAAAAAAAAATTAGTTTGGTTTTGAATTTAGAAACTAATCAATAATCATAGCAAGCATTCTGGTTTGCATCAGTAGCATTAATGGTCCTGGATTGAGGAGAGGGAGGGAAAGTAGAATAGAGTAGATTTAGCCCAAAATTAACTTATTTTTAACCGACTCTACTCCCACTCTTTCCTTTCCCCCTCTATCCAAATGAACCCTAAGTTTATTAGGGTAAAAGAAGAATAAAAACACAAATTTGCCCTTACCTTATCATTGTCTTCTTGGTCATCAGCTTCTTCCAATGAAAATTCAGTGGATTCATTGAGATGAATATGTGGTAAATGAGCAATCTTGAGCTGATCATTCTGTCTGCAGTTCCTAATCAATTCGGCACAAGCTTCAATCCTCAATTCTTTTAGAGAATCGAGACCATGCATCCCCTTTGGTAGCGATGACAACAAAGGGCATTGGACAATCCAAAGCCTCTGCAGAGATTTCAGACTTGGCAGCCATTCTGGCAAGGCCTTCAATTGGGGACAATTAAAAATAAATAGGCACTGTAAAGTGTTGGCGAATATTGGAGCCACTGGGGCAGAACCTTCAACAACGGGGACGCAATTGATAAATTTTTTAGGCTTAACTTGAGATCCTGGTTTTCTCCTTCCCTCAAACAATTATTACCACATTTAGCAATCACCAAGTTCTCTAGGGCAGGTAGGTGTTTGAGAATGCGTGACAAAGAGATCAAACTTCTACATCCATAAAAAATCAACGTTCGAAGGTTGGTGAGGTGCCCTTCCATCTCCTCAAACAAACATTTTAGCCTTGGACACCCAAATATACATAAAAACTGAACAGATTTCAAGCAACCTACTCCATTCTCCAACAAGCACGTTTCGTTTGTTGTTACCAACAAATTCCTAAGGCTGATCATGTTCCTTAATCCTACGGGCAACTGTTCAAGCTTGTCACAGTTAAGAAGTCGTAAAGTTTACAAATTGTGCATCTTGCAAATGGAATTTGGAAGTTTCCTAATTCGGTAGTTACGAGAAAGGTCAAGAAATCTCAAATGCTTCAAAGTACCAATAGTGCTTGATAACACCTCAAAAGTCGAATCGCATAAGTTAAGCATCCGCAGGTATTTGAATCTTGAGATGCATGCCTCAACAAAGGACATTGGTGATTGAATTTGAAGAATAATGGTTTGCATTTTACTCAACTCCTTTAATTGTATGCGGACTTCTTGGTCACACTCTAAAAATGACAAATGACAAACTTTTTCATCAATGGCAGAATTCTTGGTCATCACTGAAAACTCTCCTTGCATGACTGAGTGCAAGATCATGCAAGAGATCATGCATTTTGAAGGTATAAAAGGAGAAAATTTTCTCCTCAACGTCTTGAAAGAAAGATCTTGACCATAACTCCTTAATATATGAGTTACCAACATCTTCCAACTCTTGATTATTATGTGATTGAAGAATTCCATGTGCCATCCAAAATTGAATCAATTCAACACTTTTGAATTTATAAGCCTTTGGAAAAAAAGAACAATATGCAAAGCATTGCTTCAAGTGAAATGACAATTGATTATAACTAAGCCTCAACACGGGTAAGATGGCATCCTCCTTTTGTTCTAATTGCCATATCTCATTATCTCTCACGATTCCCAATAGCTTTGATTGACATTTGCATAAAGAAGGCTGGCTAAGAGCATCCACACCAGCTCATGTAAAATGCAAAAAGAGACCACATTTACACAATATGAGCAAAAAAAGCACCCACATCAATGGGTGCAAAAATTTGTAAAAATGCACCTATGAACAGTAACCGTGGATATATCCACGGTTACTGTTCATGTGCAAAACTTTTTTTTTATACTTTTTTCTCTCTCTTCTATCAGACTCCCTCCCTCTCTTCCCAAACCAACGACCCAGCGCGCCAAAAAGAAGAAAATACTCTCTCAGTACTCATGTCTTCTTTCTCTCATCTCGCACAGCACAACTCTCTCTAGCTCCGCTGATCGCCAACGCCACCGATGAGAACGAGGTCGAGCAAGCCTAGAATCTCGTGGGTTTGATCCATTTTTGGTTGAGCTTGAGGCCGGCAGCCGTCGCGAGGAGGTGGCGGTGCTGCGAGGTTTTTTTTTCTGGGTTTTTGCAGGGTTTTTTGCTGGGTTGAGCTGGGTTTTTTGCTGGGTTTTTTTTTTCTAGTTTTTTGGTTGATTGTGGGTGTGGGTCGGTGTGAAGAAGAAGAGTGATGATGTAGTGCTTGTGATGGGTTGATGGAGAAGAGGAAAGAAAAAGATTCTCAAAAAGAAAATAAAGAAGAAGAAGAAGGAGAAGAAAGAGAAGAGGATGAAGCGAAGAAGAAGGAGAGGTATTCAGAAGAAAAAGAAGGGATAGTGGGGGTAGGTGGGAAATAATAAAAAATGTGAGAGAAAATATTATTTTAATAAAAAAGTGTGTATAATAGATAATCTGATGTGAGTGTTTTGTAAAAGTGATAGTGTAAAATAGAAAAAATAGCTTTTTTGTGTAAAATAGATGATAAAATTACACGAGCTGGCGTAGATGCTTTAAAGTCCTCACTGCCAATGGAACCCCTTCACACTTTTTGACAATTTTTTCTCCAATTTTTAAAAGGTTCGAATACCATTCTTTTTCTCCCTCCCTAAACGCCAATGTGACAAACAAAGGAAAACAATCCTTTGGGGATAGAACCTCTAAATTGTAGTATTTAGGAGCAGTGCCCATAATAGCTGCAACTGAGCCATTCCGTGTGGTCACCAAGATTTTACTTCCTTTGAAACCGCCAATTAACAATTCTTTCAGTTTAACCCATTTATCACGATCCTCATTCCAAACATCATCTAGAACAAGTAGAAATTTACCTTCCTTTAAACGATTTCTTAACTATGTTGCACGGACACGGACACGGACACGACACGGACACGAATACGGGAATACGACAATTTTTGAAAAAGTAGGACATGACACGGCATGGACACGGCAATTAAATAATTAATTAAATTTTTATATTTAGGCATATTTTTAAATATTTTTAGACATAAAATATGTATATGTCTAAAATTTAAATTATATAAGAACTACGAATAAGTAAACTAATACCCAAAGTAGTACAATAATACACATAAAATGTTTAGAGTACAAACCAAAAGTTTAAATAGGTTACATTCAATAACAAACTAAATACATAAAAGAAAAACAAGCAGAACACACAAAAACAAAAATCACAAAAACAAGCTTTAGTAAAATCACCTACAATATTTAACTTTAATAAATAAATAAAATTACAACAAGACACACAAAAACAAAAACAAAAATCACTAAATTTATAATAAATGATATAATTTATAAGGCAAGGCTGAGCAAAGAAAAAAAAAATACATATATATATACACACAGTATAGTATAACCCAGAAAGTGGGATTAAAAAAAAAAAAAAAAAAAAAAAGCTAGGTGTTATAAATATAACACGCCACAATTCACGAAACAAAGGGGCTGAAGCAGTCAGCAGATAAAAGAAAAAAAGGAAAAAGAAGAAGGAAAAAAAAGAAATCGGAAGGACCTGTCCACGCCGAGAGAGAGAGAGAGAGAGAGAGAGATCGGAAGGACAGAGGGACAGACAGAGCTCGCCGGTCAGCCCGATGTAGCGCTCGCGAGGGACAGATGGAGCTCGCCGATCGGCCCGATGTAGCGCTCGCGAGGGACAGATGGAGCTCGCCGATCGGCCCGGAGCTCGCCGATCTGTCAAAATCTTGAATTATTCTTTGTTTGTTTTTTTTTTTTTCAACAGCTGGCGTGTCTTCAGCGTCAGCCCCGTGTCGGTGCCGCGTCGGCGCCGTGTCGGAGAAGCGAAAAAAAAAAAAAAAAATGACACCGCTCGGACACCGGAGTCCGGCGAGTCGTACCGGTATCGGTGTCCGACACGTGTCGGACACCGACACTTTGCAAACCTAGTTTCTTAATTGATTTTGCAACTGATCCACACTCAAAGTCTTATCAATCTCAACTTTTGCAGATTCAAGGATTTCTTTAATCAACCTTGTAACATTAAAATCCTCTGACACACATACCCACATCCTCAATTGAAAATGTTCAACTACCTGTTTATCGTTGTACACCAACTTGGCAAGTGTGGTCTTCCCCAAACCTCCAAACCCAACAATAGGAATTACAGTGACATTTCTGCCTGCATCTTCTTGCATCAAAAGACGTATGATATTTTCTTTGTCATCCTCCCTACCAAAGACATCAGGAGGATTAACAAAGGAGTGGGTCATGTCTCTCATTGGCATTGTTGTTTTCCTATCTTCAAGTCGTTGAGAAAGATTAAATTTATCCCTATCAGCTGCAATATCATCTACGCTCTTCCTTATATCCTTGATTTTATGTGCCATTTTAAAACGGAACGCGATTGGATTAAAGCCAGAAAAGAAATAACGCACCTTTTTGAAAGTGCTCCTGCTGCTGCATCTCTTCATTACTTCCTTCTGCAGAATTCGGTATTGAAATTCATCCAAAACATTGTCTGCATCATTAAGAACGACTTTGAGCTGTCCTAGCCAATGTCTCAGCCTATGGTCACTTGCTTGCTTCTCCTCAGCATCTAAGAGTACGGCTTTAATGGCTGACACGGTACTCTCAAGCTTTATCAGATCGTTTTGAACGCCCCATGCTGAGCTGATCTCCTGTAAAAGAAGGGATCCAAGCTGCTCCAGGACCTTCCCTGCGACGCCATTGGCTATTTCTGCCATGTTCTCTAGGTGGTGGTATGGAAATGAAGTTGATACTTGACCGTATAGTACTCAAGTAAATCGAAGCCTTTGAACGCCGTTCCGGCCGGAATTGCCGCAATATTTCGTTCCGGTGGGTAAACCGGTGCACGAAACCCCCCCCCCTGTTCCGTATCGCTTCAAATTCCGGACTGTACGGCCGAAATGCTTGTTCCGGACCGAAATAAGGAGCTGGCCTTTTTTTACTGCTCCTATGAACTTGATCTCGTCAATGGAGGTGAAGAGTTGCTTAACTCTTGACTTGCAGAGAGAAGATTTGCATGCTATGGCGAGAAGGTAGATGCTGAAGAAGTTGAAACAGAGGAGAAGAGCGTTGCTTGAGAAAAATAAAAGCAGATGATGGAGTTAAGGTCAGAGATGGAACATCGAGAAGCGGAAAACTAAAAATTAAAAACTGAATAGTAGAGGAGAGTCACGTGGGAAGGAACATTGAGAAGCGGGAAAGTAAAATTAAAAACTAAAAAGTAGAGGAGAATCACGAGGGAAGGAACATTTTGGAAAGTAAAATTTAAAAAATTAAAAAAAAAAACGTAAATTCACTTTTAACCTGTAAGTTACCGGCCATTTTAATTTTAGTCTCTACATTTTTATTTTATTATTTTTTTTCTTAAAATGAAAAATATATTTATTTTGGTCCTTATAATTATTCACTTAACAAAAATTGTTAATATGACAAACGAAGTGTATTGTTGACACAGTAAATATTGATATATTCATTAAAATAATATTAAAAAATTATTTAATATTTAAAATATGTCACTTCAGCATTTTAATTTAAAATTTTCAAAACAAATAATTTTTAATTTTGCAATTCAAATTTAAATTATAAAAAAGACGAAAAACCTTTTTTTTCTTTTCACTTTTAAAGATTAAGAAAAAAACACTTGCAATAACTTTTTCAATTTTTCTTAAATTTTCTTGTCAACCAAACACAACATCATCAATAAACTAAAAACTCAAACGCAATGCAAATTCATTTTCCATTTTACTATCTCTCTCTCCCTCTTGAGTCAAACACTCAAACTCCGCTCTCACTCATTGCTTTCTCTTATTTCTTTTTCACTCTATGTTTAGGTTGTAGTTTTTGGGATATGACTTTGATCTGAGTTTAGAGAAAGAGAGGATGAGATGTGGTGGTTTGGATTTGGGTAGAGAGAGAGGGGCTGAGGTCGGCAGTGGTTTGGATTTCGGTTTAGAGAGAGAGGGGCTAAGATCAACAATGAACCTGTCCCTTTCACTCTTCAACCTTTGCATTGTTATCCTTCAACGCCATCGCTGACGATCCTTTCTGCCGTGCTGTCTTCACCAAAGACATTCTCTCTCTCTCTCTCTCTCTCTCTCTCTCTCTCTCTCTCTGTTTTTTAGATTTGGATAACTGAAAGTATCAAATCGAGATTTGGAGGAAGAGCAAGGTAGCACGACTCGACTCAGTTTCTCTCTCAGATCAGTGTCTCTCTCTCTTAAATTAGTGGGTCTCTCTCAATTAGATCGTGATTACTAGGTTTTGGTCTCAATGGGTTTTTTGGTGTTTTGGATTTAAGATGTTTTGGTGTTTTGGATTTAAGATGTTTTGGTCTTAATGGGTTTTAATGTTTGATTTACTGGAGGTTTTGGGTTTATGTGTGCTCTTATGTTATGGAGATTATTGTATTTGTGATCTTGTATTCTAGCTGTGTTATGAGTTTGTGCTCTTAAGATTGTCGGGGGCAAAAAGTTTTCCCTCCGACAAATGAGATTTATGATGGGTCGGGGCCTAACCGAAACTCGACGATGGGCTTGATGCACGGCGCAAAGGCTATTGGTGAAGATCCAAAGAATTCACTGTGCTTTTATGCCTTGGCCTAGATTGGGACTGACAAGAATGGCCCGTAAACAATCCCTATAGTGAACACATCAGCATGATTAAAAAACATATTGCAGTACATAACCCAGCAGTAAAATGTTTCTGCAGATAAAGACCCAGCGGTAAAATATTTCTGCAGAAAACGGCCCAGCGGTAAAGTGTTTCTACAGAAAACAGCCTAGCAGTAATGTATTTCTGCAGAAAATAGCCCAGTCGTAAAGCAAGACAGAATAGGATACAGCTATTTTACGAATCAAAAAAAGTTTCTATGTTTCAAACTCATCATCCGTTAGCTCTGGAGAAGAGTCCTCTAATACAACAACATTAATATGAGGGAAAAATACTATAGTGACAGTTACATCATAACTATCAATAGTAAACGAATAAGTAAATATCATGGGATCCATTGTAACAAATAATGAGAAAAACTTAGTGTAAGATGAAGGGAGAGAGAGAAAGATTCCAGCTAGCGTAGCAAGATCATTTTGGTGCCAAGGCATGCTCATGGATATAGTATAAGTAGTGAGTAGTGAGAGACATTTTGAGTAGTGGGTATGGTATGGAATAGTGTTTAGTGGAGTTGCTGGGACCTTCTGCTGGGGCAGAGGAGTGTTTAAGAATAGAGGTATATGGAGTGATTTGGGCTAGGAGCTGGGGGAACTTAGTTTCTAGGCTTGAAACTCAATTCTCAGTGAACTTTTCAGCACGTAGGAAAGGCTTAAACAGAAGGGTTGAGAGGGAGTTTTCTTAGTAAGTATCTTAATGTCTTCATTCTTGTCCTTGAAGCTTTAATGGAGAGTTCCTTTTATAGCTAGGTTCGTAGGGGGTGATTAGCAAATAATCTTTGTTAAATCTTTCTAAATCTTCAGAAAATCTATTAGAGAATCATTTCCAAGATTTTTTGCTAATGGTGGTAAGAAGATTCTTGCTTTTAGGTAAGATCAACTGGGTTTCTGCCTTAGCATTAAATGTTGATTGGCATTGGCTGATGGGATTAGAACATAGATTAGGCTAATGACCTTGGTTATGCTGCGGCTAGAATCAGAGTCCCTTAGGAGAGGTTGTATCACCCCAAGCCAGGTGTCAACCGTAGAGCCCCTGCTAGAAACATCTGCTGGGATCCCCTTGATGCCCTCCAAACCACATTTTCCTAAGTTTTCCCATTTGGGGTTCATGTGCTTGGTCCATGAACCAGAAAACATGCTTTTTTGGTATGAAAAAGAACTAGTTTCAGCTTGTTTCGTGAGTTCTAATGGTCTGATTCACGGTTGTTTGATGACCCTTGGCCAGCTGGGTTGAAGGAGAAAGAAGGGGCAGCTGGGAAAGCTGGCTGAGCTTCCCAGCTGTCTGTCACATCAGACTCAGCTTTATGTCACGTCGTGGGTGATGGAGCTTCAGCTTGTAGAGGAAGGGTTTCTCCCTTGATGGACACGTGTCCCCCTTTTAATCTGATTGGACAAGTCAGGGTTTGGTGGTAGTGGGCTCCAGCTGTCAAGATTGTGCTGAATTTTGGCTAAATTGTTCTCGTTAGCTTCAGCTGCTGGGCTTTGCACACATGTTGGGCTGGCTTGGCTGGTGCTTGTATTTAAGCTTCTTTGGGCTTGGTTAATCCTACAAAATGAAGACTTTTGCCATGGGTGATATATATGTGCTTTCATAAATTTTGTAAGAGAAGTATTTTTTGAGAGATGAGTAATTATATTTCTCATGAGTAAGGGACTTAGTAATTAGCATATGTGTAATAGGTGTTGAAATAATACTTGATTTTATAAAATAAGTGCCAAATTATTATTTGGACTTTTATGGAATAGTTGCAAAAAATGGGTATAGTGTCAAAATATTATTTGGGCTTTATAAGACTAGTGCCAAAAATAGTTTTTGGGCTTAATGAAATAGATGCCAAATTAGTATTTGGGCTTAGTAAAATAATGTCAAATTAATATTTGGGCTTTGTAAGGCTAATGCCAAAGTAGTTTTTGGGCTTAATTAAATAAGTGCCAAATTATTATTTGAGCTTTAGTAGATAGTGCCAAGTTATTATTTAGGCTTTACTAGATAGTGCCAAATTAGTATTTGGGTTTTAGTAAAATAGTTTGAGATTTTGTAGAAATATTGCCGTATAGCAACGGACTTTTAAGAGATGCCGTGTAACAACGGACTTTGTAAAGGTGCCGTGTAGCAACGGGTTTTGAGAGATGTCGTGTAGCAACGGGCTTTAGAGGTGTCGTGTAGCAACGGGATTTTAAAGGTGCCGTGTAGCAACGGGCTTTTAATAGGTGTCGTGTAGCAACGGGCTTTAGATAGGTGCCGTATAGCAACGGGCTTTAGAGATGCCGTGTAGTAACGGACTTTAGAGGTGCCGTGTAGCAACGAGCTTTTAAAGGTGCCGTGTAGCAACGGGCTTTTAAAGGTGCCGTGTAGCAACAGGCTTTTAGTAGGTGCCGTGTAGCAACAGGCTTTTAGTAGGTGCCGTGTAGCAACGGGCTTTGTAAAGGGTATTGTTGGGCTTTTTGAGTCTTGCCCATAAGTTAAGTGGTTTTGGGCTTTTGTTGTGGAGATAGTGTAATTTTGTGGCCCAATATTGGTAGTAATATGATGGGTATTTTTGTAGAAAATCTAGATTGGATAATATGTGGATAATATTTATGAGAGGTCCTAATAGCATAGAGTATTTGAGTAATATGTGAGAAATATTTATGTGGGCTTGAAATAATTCATGGGTTTGTGTGGGGATTTTTGTGAGTGGGCTAAAGAAATTAGGGCCCAAAAATTTGTACCTCAACAAAGATTAAATTTTTTTGGGTTGTGTTCATGTGTTAAGATGAAGTTAGATCTGAATTCATGTTTATTTTGGGTCTCAATTCTAACTGTGTTTTAATTTGAATAGATCTAAAACTAATGAAGATTGGCTTGTGTTTTGGTGTATTTTATTGATGAGAATCAGCTTTAGGTTTTGGTGTTTCGGTTTTTTGTTTATGATTTGACCGTGGTTTGAATTTCGTTAGTTGATTCTGTTAGAATGATAATGGTTTTTGTGTGTGTTTTTCCTTGTTTTGATGCTAAGAAGAAAAGAAATGAAAATCTTGAGTTTTTAATTTTTTGGGCAATCATGTTCTTGGGGGAGAACATGAAAAATAATAAAAAGAATATTAGAAATTCTTTGTTTTTAAAATTTTAAATTAAAATGTTGAGGTGGCATATTTTAAATACCAAATAAATTTTTTTAATATTATTTTAATAGACACATCAATATTTACCTTATTAAGAGTGCATTTTATTAGCTACATTGGCAATATCTATTAATAGAAGAACAGTAAAAACCAAAATAAAACATTTTTTATTTTATTTTAAAGATTAAAAGTAATAAAATATAAATATAAGAATCAAAATAGAAATTACCCATGACATAACGGTTAAAAAGTAGAGGAGAGTCAAGTGGACATTGGGAAAGTAAAGTTAAAAACTAAAAAGCAGAGGAGAGTCACGTGGGAAGGAACATTGGGAAAGTAAAATTAAAAACTTTAGCCCTTGTTTGGTTTGTGTTTTTAAATAACAATTTTTAATTTTTAAATAGTATTTTATGTATTTTTACACATTTTTTTACCCACATATATTTCAAAAAACAATAAACAACAATTTTCAAATTACTTCACCAAACACCCTCTTAAGGCAGGTGAAGTTTTACAGTTTTCTGGTGGATCACGTTATTTATCCATTATTTCACTAAAAAAATTTTACTTATTTGAAATTACTGAGTCAGTGTTTTAAAAAAATTTCTAACTCAGCAATTTTAAACAAGTGTAAGTTTATTAATAAAATAATAGACCATATCACTTGTCTACCATGTAAACCTTATCATTTCTCGGACATTAAAACAGCAAAATTAAAAACTAAAAAGGAGAGAAGAGTCACGTGGGAAGCAAATTTCCTGGAAGGAGCATGCTTTACAATAACCATTATACATATTTACAAAAGTGCCACTTCTTTTTTCCTATATTTATTTTTTGGTTGATAATCATCTTCTTATTCAAACTTTTCTATGTGTATTTAAATACGCGTATAAAAACTCTTCCACTTTTTTATTTCTAAGGTAAAATATTATTTTAATTTTTAAACATTCATCTTTTGTCTATAAATTATTAAAAATATTTTATTTATGTCTTTAAATTTTACTAAAACTTTGTTTTTCATCTCTAAACTATTGAAAAAAAAATCTTTTTTCATCTTTATTTTTGTTTTTAAACTATTGAAAAAACTTTTACGAAGTTTAGGAATTAAAAAAAGAACTTTTTAAAGTTTAGGGATAAAAAATATATTTTTGTTAAAGTTTAGGGACTAAAATAGTATTTTATCCTTATTTCTAAAGGACAAAACTTTCATGTATACTAATTTAGGGCGGTTGCATATTCCAATAACTAAAATTTCTAGGAGAGCTATGAAATTTTTGTGCTAAATAAAATCTTTGTCCTAAATCTTATCACTCTCCTAAGAATTTTGGTGATTGAAAAATGCAAACACTCCAAATTAACATACATGAAAAGTTTTGTCATTTAGAAATAAAAAGTAGAATAGCCTCTAAGCACATGCAATGTGCGTGCTTAGAGGCTAGTATCACACAATTACAATTAAAAGATTTTATAGGATTTGGCTACATTTTCTTAATAAAATTTGCAGCTTCAATTTTTAAAAATTAAAAAAAAAATCAGTTACTGATTTTTATTTTTATTTATAATTTTTTTTCTAAAAAGTAAAAATGGTAGAAATAAATTCTCTTTTTCTTGCTAAAAATTAATAATCAAGTCAAGCATGATCCGTAAGAATCAACTTAACTATACGGATTTCTCAAAAAAAAAAAAAAAAAAAAACTTAATTATGCAATTATAGATATATATATATATATATATATATGTAGGGGCAATGGGCCGGTAGGAGTAATGAGACGGTATGAACGACACGCCAGTGGGGATAATGGGCCTTGAACGCCTCATCCATTTACGTAACACGTCCCCAAGCCCAAGCCGAGGACTGAGGCTAGCCCGAGGATGACTCAACTCGGCCTAGACGGTGAGCTTAGCGATCCCAAGATTCCACCGAGGACTCATACCACTTCGGATAATTGAAGCCGAGGTAAGACTTGGAGCTCTGCTGGTCAGGAAGGTCCCCCAGAAGATTCCACTGGACAGGGTGAATATTGTAGAAGCATGTACCAAGAAAGGATCCCAAAATATTAAGAGAGAAGGCTGCCAACCCCCCATTGAATGCTCCACAACTAACCGCCTGGCCGCATTTATGTTGAGAAGACATTTGAACAGTGATTTCCATTCTCGCTGTTCCTATGTAGAGGGTTCTGGAAAAATCGGAAGGGACAGGTGTCAACAGAGAAATCATGACATCTATACGTGGAGGGCTCAGAGAAAGCGGGGAGTAATATAAAAGGAAGAAGGAACCTAAATTAAGGAGGGAGAAGATTTGCACCCATTACTAAACGATACTTACACCAGACAACTATCCTCGGACGTGGGCCGAGAACAATCTTTGAAGCCAGAAACCTATGTTTCGTCCTAATCTGTGATCTTAGCCCATCCAGTTGGTAATCTTATCTCTACTAGCCCAGTCCTTCCTGACCTACTCTCTACAAATTCATTGTTACTGGGCCTTTTAAGCAGATCCACCAACCTTTGGACTGGATTTCGAAAATTGTGTCCTTACAATATATATATATATATATATATATATATGTATGTATGTATAAGATAATTGTACAAATACAATTAAGAGATGGTGCATACCAAATTTAATGGTTACCAAAATTTAGGGCACGTTTGGTACACTGTAATGATTATTATATGGGAATAGGAATAAGTATTACAAGGAATACATTAAGTTGGAATGTAATAAGTATTACTATTTATTAGTTTGGTGACTATTTAGGAATAGAATTCTGAATATACATCCACAATTTAGTAGAGTATAAAAAGAATGTGTAATTAAATCATTTTTAAGTCAAGTTTCCTAAAATACACTTATTTTAGGGTGTTCAAAATAGAGCTAATAATTAATAACAAGAAAAATTGATTTTCTTTCCTTTTGAAGATGTGATAACTAATGGCTTTTTAGAAAACTTTTTTAAAAAGTTATTACATAAGGTGAATGAATAGATATTCAGTACTTTTGATAAGAAATAATTATTCCTCATTTTGAAGAATAGCTATTCATAAGGAATAACTATTCATTGTAATAAAAGTATAACCAAACAGCTGAATAGTTATGCCGTAGGAATACCTATTATATTACAGCGTCTATTACAGTCTACCAAACGTGCTCTGAAGGTTTAAATTACATACCTTCTTTTTAAGCTGTGATTATTATGCAACTTTTTCACAAAATGCCTCTTGCAAAAAATTTGCATGAATTTGTGTTATTTTTTTTTTCCAAAAAAAAAAAATAGTACATATTTGATTTTTTTTTTTTTTTGGTTTGAAAAGAGGATGAGATCAACGCTTTTTCAACCAAAAATATGCAAATGCACTTAACATTCTAGACACAAATTGTAGCATTTGACTAGTCAGAGCCTTAGAGCATCCGCACCTGCAATTTTATATGCCATATGTAAGGTGATTTTGGCATTTTAAGCCCAAAAAGCCTTAGCATTAGGGATTGTAAAAAGGGAGAATTGCAAAAAATTTTAGAATTTTGCTACAATACAATTAGCACAATTCTAAAATTAAATAATAATATATAATTCTCTCTCTCCTATTTTTTTATTAAACAAGTCAGATTGTTCTCTCTCTCTCTCTCTCTCTCTCTCTCTCTCTCTCTCTCTCTCTCTCTCGCGCGTTATTTCTCTGGTCTTTCTCTAGTATGTTCCTTCTCTCTTCAGACCCAAAACCCATAGTCACCACACCACGGCGAGCCACCACTCCCGTTGCAGATCAGCCTGGCTGATGGCGGCGACGTGGCTTGCGTTCTCTCTCTCTAGTTGATGGCGGCGACATGGATTGGTGCAGTTGTGGGTTTAGGTTTGACATGGATCGGCGGGCTAGGTCTGCTGGATCGGTACGATGTGGCTTGCGTTCTCTCTCTGGTTTGCTCTGATGGCTCTGATGAATGGGTTTGTTGGGTTTTGAAGGGGTTTTGCTGGGTCGGAAAGGGTGGTGTTGAATGGGTTTGCTGGGTTTTGCTAGGTCAGAGAAGGTGGTGTTGAATGGGTTTGCTGGGTTTTGTTGGGTCTGAGAGGGTGGTGTTGAATGGGTTTTGAATGGTTTTGCTGGGTCAGAGAGGGTGGTGTTGAATGGGTTTGTTGGGTTTTGCTGGGTCGGAGAGGGTGGTGTTGATGGGTTGGTTTTTTTTTTTTTTTGGTGTTAACAGTAGATTATGGGTTGCTGGTGGTGGTGCTGGTGTCAGGTGTGTGTAGTGCAGTGGTGGGCTTGTGGTGATGCTGGTTTTGTATTATAAATGATAATGATTGTGAAATATATTATTTTATTGTGTAAAAATATTATTTTAATGAGTATAATAGATTATTTTAATTGTATTGTATAGTTGATAAAGTGACTTTTTGAGATGGTAAAATAGAGTAGAATTAGAATTTGGGCTGCAAATGCGGATGCTCTTCTAATTCAGCGATAGTATCCATTATCCAGTCTTTTTTTGGAAAGAATCTGAAATCAAATTACTATTTTCTCATTTATTATAAGAAAGGAGAATGTTAACCAGGACAACTTGGTGCTGGTTAAGTGCAGAAAAGACCCAAAAAAAAATTGTCAAAAAAAGTAAAAAAAAAAAAAAAATCTGAAATAGTACTTATAAAACTAAAAAAATGACATAAATTGAAAAAAAAAAAAGATAAAAATTGTGTTAAAAAAAAGTGTGCTTAACGGGCACCGTTAACATAACCCTATAAGAAAAACAAAAGGGTTAAATGTAACTTGAAAGCTTTGACATATTTATAATTATTTAAATTAATTATAGTCTCATTTCAGATAAAACCTTCGAAAAAGTAAAATATATAAAAATTTATGTTATGGATTCCTATTTTCTTGGAATCTCTCGATCTCCAAGAAACATTCTATATAAATAAATAAAATAAAGTGTGCGAGTTTGATAAAAATTATTTTTGCCAACATATTTCATCATTCAGCTTATTTTTGCTACTGTTTATGAGTTCCACTATATTTTTTTGTACTATTTATAAGTCTCACTATACTATTTCAACTAACTTTTACCTTTATTTATAGCACTTTCAGCAAAAAGCAATTAATTTCAGCAAAATAAGCAGATTCAAATTAAAAAGCCATCTTATTTTACTATTCAGCTTATTTTTGTTACTAGTCATGGCACCACTGTATTTTTTGGTACTATTTATAAGTTATACCGTATTATTTCAACTAACTTTTATCTTTATCTGCGATACTTTTAGCAAAAAGGTTTTTTGTCATTGTTACCATTCCTAAGAGCACTCTCGTCAGATGTGCCAAATACCAAATATTTAACTTTTGGCATACCAAACACCAAAATACCCTTCTTATAAGATGTTCCAAATGTTAAAATTTTTGCTACATATAAATAGTATCATTCCAAAGATGAGACGGTATAGATAAAAATGCTAAAAAAAATTATAAAATTTCTCTCTCTTCCTTTTTACTTTCTTTCTTCTCTCTCTTTACTTATCACTTTCTTTCTTCTCTCTTTCTTTTCTGCGCCACTCCCTTCTTCTCTGTCACTTTCTTCCTTTTTTCATCTTCTTTCTTCTCCAGAATCTTCACCTCTCCCTTGTTTTTTTCTTCTTTTTTCCTTCTTTTTTCTGTCACTCTACGCCTCTGTGTCTCTTTTTCTTTCTTTTTTTTTTTCTTTTTTTTTTTTTTCCTGTTTCTGTCACACTCTCTCTTTCTTCTTTTTTCTCCACCTTGCCATTGAGATCGGCCATTGCCATTGAGATCAGCCGTCGCCGTGGAGTTCGGCCTTACCGATGAGGTCGACTGGTGGGGCTGGGATTATTTGGGTTTGAGATCGGCGTTTCAAACGGTATGGGGCTGGGATTGATGGCTTTTGTGGTGGTGTCCCTTTCCTGTGCACACCGGTGAAGCCACCACTAGTGGCCGCCGGCCTCTCTCTCTCTCTTCTATTTATTTCTCCTTTTCGTTTTTTTTTTCCTTCTTGTTTATTTGTGTTTTGGTTTTGGGATGGATTTTGTGGTGGTTTTGATGTCTCAGGTGGTGGGTTTTTATGGCAGTGGTGGAGGGTTGTGGGGGTGATGGCCGGTGGTGGTGGGATGTGTGGGTGATGGACGGTAGTGGTTGATTTGGTTTCTGTTTTTATTTATTTTTTTAATATAGTTGGGTTTTCTTATTACTCCCAGTTTTCCAAAATATTGTTCCGTTCTAGAAGTAAAGAGTTTCAAAAAAAAAAATTATTTAAAAAGAAAATTAATAAATATTTAAAAAATTAATCTAATTGGAGCTTGTCTTGTTAGGAATAACTCTTTTTAAAGAAGCAAATAAATTTATTTAAAGATAATTTTATAAATTTATATATTTTTATAAGACAAAAAAGATAATAAATAATGTTTTTTTGAAAAATTTAACTTTTCAAATAAGACAAATAAATTGAGACAAAGAGAATATTATTTTAATGTGGTGTAACATTAAAATGAAAGATCTATGAATAGCACATTGTAAAATAATAAAATTGATTTTTAGCGTGTTAAAATAACATTTTGTATAGAAAATCATGCAAATGCTCTAATGAAATAGCAGCAATATGTACCTCTCTACTTGTCAATGATTGTGGCTGTTGGTTTGATTATTAACTTTTGATGCAAAAATTAATTGATCTCTTTCACACGTGTTGGGGTAGTACGTTTTGTTTAGTTTAGTTTTTATTGATATTGATAATGCCTTTTTTTTTTTTTTTTTTTTTGAGAAACCTGACTATCAGTGCCTGGGAATTTATTCATGAGAAGAGAAACATCAGTGAATATCAAAAGAAGCTAAAGGGGTAATGTCCTTAAATAACTCTTCCAACCATACCTGATCCCGTACAAGTTCTAGCTTTTTTGGCTAAAGCATAAGTAACAATATTACAATTGCGAGAAACATGATTGAAAAGTGAAAGCTGAAAAATTACTGCTTGGGAGCGAATGTCTCTGTAAGGTCACAATTTAGGTCCCTAGCCCAAATGATGAATGAATGTAGATTTAAAAAGCTCAATATAATAAATATGTAGATAATGTGTTGGAAAACTGGGTTTTAATGAGTTGAACAACAAAAATAATAGATTTAGGTGACAAGAAAAGGAAAATAAATTGATTTAAGCTAAATAAAATCCTCTTCGGCACAGTCTGAGAAGATCAGGTCTTATATATTTCTTTCAAGTTTGGTTACAAAGTCCGTTCTTGATGGCTACAGTGTTTTTCTCTTCCTCTCGATCCCTTTTTCTCTGGGTATCTCCTCCATTTTATACTCTCTTACCCTCTCATCTTTGCCCTCCAAGTGCAGGCTAGATGATTGGTGCTAATACTTGTCCCATCACCATCTTCCAGAAGTCTTTGTGTAGTTGCTGTAAGACTAAAAATCACTGTTTAGATATCACCTCCACATTAATGTTGCCAGAGGGTTAGCTGCAGAGCATTTAATGTGGTAGTAGCAGCTTTCTCCTTAGATATTTTAAGACTCCTCCTTGTCCTACGTTTCTATAATGTCTATCCATATTAACTAAATTTCCTGAAGCATTCCTTTGGACGGCAGATCATCTCATAGGACCTCGACTTTGGTTGGCCGAGGACCCACTCATTCTCGGATCTCTTTCCTGCGCCCTTATGACCACAATTAAATTCTTCACTTACTAAAATGGACTCTCCTGACAATGGTTACTTCTCCTCAGATGACTTTACGTCCTCAGATTAGGCCATAGGCCCAACAAACACATAGATACTGAGCCCAATATCCCTACAGTCTTCTATGATGTGGCCATATGCTAAAGAGTCCGAAAATTCTTTGCGAGATGGCTTGAATCACCATTGCAGAGTCTCATTCGAATATAACCTCTGTTAGGCCTATCCGCACCATTGACATTATTAATATTAATAATGTCAATGGTGCGGATATGTGAAAGGTTGAACCTCACATTATCCTCTCACTATTTTACTTATTAAAAAAAATCATAATTTGTCACCTTAATATTTAACATTGTAACATTTTTTGTGTGTGTATACATTGGTTTTTCAATACAAACATTTAAATGGACTTGGTGAAGGCCTTGTAGGGTCATACTTTGAACTTATCTAAATATCGATTTAGTCAACCATAGTCATCAATTTCTTTGAATTTTTGTATAAGCCAATTTCTTTGAACTTTTGTATTCGGTCTAATTTGGTCTTATTCGGTCCTATTCTGTCTACTTTAGTCAAATTCATTTTACTTTGGTCTTATTCGGTCCACTTTGGTCATACTTGGCCTACTTTGGTCTTATTCGGTCCATTTTGTACATTTTGGATCTATTTGGTCCTATTGGGTCTATTCGGTCCACATTGGCTTAATTCGGTCCATTAGTTTTTATTAGGGATGGCAATTTTTGCCCGATCCGTGGGTATCCGGCCCGGCCCGACCCTAATGGACCGGGTTTTACCCGGTCCGATAAAGAATAGGGTTGGGTTTGGGTTTTTAAAAAAAACCCGAATCGGGTCCGGGTCGGGTCCGGGTTTTTATAAAAACCTGGCCCGACCTGACCCGACCCGAACCCGACCCGTATATTTAATATTATTTTTTAAAAAAAACCCTAGGTATAAATACTACACTTTCACACTTAAAAATCATTTTCCTAACCCTAATTTCTCCCCTCTCAAGCCGTCTCTCTCTCCTTCACTCTCAATCTCAGCCACTCCTCCCTCTACCTCACTCTTTCTCTCTCTCACTTGCTGCCGCCGGTTGCTCCTCCACCTCACCGGTCTCATTGGTCCCTGCCTGCCTCGCCGAGCTGCTCACTCAATCCTCCATCTCGCCGCAGACGCCGCTCAGCCCTCCATCTCGCCGCAGACGCCGCTCAGTCCTCCTCCTCTCCTCAGACGCCGCTCCTTCCTTCCATCTTTCTCACCTCGTCGCTCAGTCCTCCACCTTTCAGTTCTGTATTTTTATTTTTATTTTTATTTTTATTTTTATGAAAGATCTAATATGTTTTTATGGTCTTAAACTTTGATCTGTTGGGGGGTTTTTCTTGTTTTCGTTTTTGGAGTTTGGAGGGGTTGAAATAGATTTAGGATTAGACTCTAATTTGATCTGTATTTTTTTTTTTGATGAAAGATCTGATCTGTATTTATGATCTTGGATTCTGATCTGTAGTATTGAACCGAATTTTTGTGCTTGTTACTTTGTTTCGCATTGTTCTTGTGATAGTTTATGTTCTACATGGCTTAAAGATTCAAGCAATTTTTTTTTATTGGGCCACGGATTGGGCCTGAGGTGGCGGGGCCCACGAGGCTCGTGGAGCCCGACGGGGCGGGTCTGGGGTGTAAAAAAAAATCCGTTTATTAAACGGGGCGGGTTCGGGTTTTTTAGACAGACCCGCGGGTCAGGTTCGGGCATTAAGAAACCCGGCCCGAACCCGACCCGTTGCCATTCCTAGTTTTTATTTGGTCCACTTTGGTCCTATTCAGTCTACTTCCATCCATATGGTTCTATTTGGTCCATTTGGTCCTATTCGGTTCATTTTGTCAACTTGGGTTCTATTTGGTCGATTTGGTCATATTCGGTCCACTTCGGTCCATTAAGTTCATTTTGGTGCATTTTGTCTATTCTTGTGCACTTACATAATGGGAAAAGATAGATTCGGGTTGAGAGCATTTATTTTAAATTCAATTTTATTAAAAAAAAATATTGATCTCAAACTCGTAATATCTAAAAGCTTAAGCATAAAATTTCTTGTTCCTAGGCTCCTATTGAACCACATTAATATAGTTAGGGACGGACCCATGATTTCAAGCTGGGGGAGGGGGGGGGGGGGGCGGAGATAAGCGAAAAATAATAATTTCAAATACGTTTTCACATAGTATTAATAAACAAACAACCAAGACAAATACTCAAAAATCATTATTTTTTAATATATTAAGATACAATCATCTACCAACAAAAACAAAGGACACGAAACACTATTATTTCTTAATATAATCATCTATGAAAAGGGAACTCATCGCTCTCCGCTACCTAGAAACTACAAAATTTTTAATTTACTTACAACCCATCACAGTTCAAATGAAAATTAGCAATAAATATTGATGGAATGATTAAAAAAAAAGCCATTGTTGGAATGTCATAAGTGCACACTAACAAGTGAAAAACCACTGCTAGACATAGGTGCATCTCAATTGTTTCAAAACTTTTTTTTTTTTTTTGCTAACCAATTGTTTCAAAACTTGTTTAACTATACTAACTGCAACTTTATCTCACGCCCTTTTTTTTTCTCCATAAAAATATATATATATATATATATATATATATATTCTACCAATTTACCATACCTTATTAAATAAAAAATAAACTGAAAAAGAAAAACATGACTAATAGAAGGTGGCGAGTACTAGCACAGACCTGTTTGGTTTAAAAGCACAACCAACCAAACTTTTGTGCTTTGATTGGCAAGAAACACAACAGACAACCATCTGTCATAAATCTCCTAAGCACAAAGGCTTAAGCAACTTCCAACAAACTTATAACTGCCAACATAGAGTCACCAAACAAAGAGTAATAAAGTTCAAACAGAGACTATCACTAAGAATTAAGAACTTGTTATCCAAAATGGGCTCTTGAGTCTTGACTGGGCTGGGATAGGGGGGCCCAAGTCTTTTTTTTTTTTTTTTGAAAATTTTAGCTACTAATTTTTTTTTTTGGGGCCCAAGGGGGGTCTGGGCCCCCTTAGGCCCCCACCTGGGTCCGTCCCTTAATATAACATTTTAGCTCACTTTGATCCGACTAAATTTAAGTAAAAGTATTTCTAAACATAAAGACTAATAGGCTATGAATATACAAATCTAATCTTTAGGCAGTTACTAATTTTTTTTAACATCATTACTTTATAATGAATTATACGGGATTGATTATACTTCAAGAAATAAAATAAATAAATATATAATTAATTTTTATAACTATCCGATGCAAGCACAAGATAGTGACTAGATTTTATAAGTTCATGTCAAATTTTATTATATACCATATAAAAAAAGATGTTTCATACACCCTCCTTATGTCATATGAGGCACTTTAAAATATTAAAACTATTATTATTTTTCTTTTGAATGAAACTCTACTACATTGATTAAATCTGCACTACCAAAAGTTTTTAGAAAATTCAACTTCATATTTGCATCTGTCAGAGTTACAGTAGTTTTTGTTCTTTATTTTTATCGTCTATTTTATTATTCATTTTTTGTTATATTTAAAAAAAATTAGTTTTCGTATATGATTTCTCCATTTTTTTTTTCCTTGGCCATTATATTTAACTTATTTTTTCAAAATTTGCTTTAGTCAGTTTTCGTAATTCCAAATCAATATAAATGAAGCTCCAGTATATTGGGCCCTTCTTTGGTCCGCAATAAATTATACGAAAATGTACCATTACCTCCAGGTCCAAGATAGGCCCAAGCCTAGCCAATGGACAATTCTTACTTCTTGTAATATGTACGTTCAACCAAACCCAAGCCCAAGAGTACAGTTACCTCCTTCTTCTTCATCTCCATCTTTTTTTTTTTTTTAGGTTACATAATGAATTCACAATATTTTCACTATATTTAATTTTACCAAAAAAAAAAAAACTAAAATTTAATTTCTCAAAGGCCCAACTCATAACCTTAAACCCATAGATCTCATCTCTTGGACCCTCACCTACTGTTGGTTGGACCCGATTGAACATGGATGGGAATTTACGCCCACCTGAGACAGGGGCAATCACTCAGAAACTCATAGTGGCCCTTAAAAAGGTATGCATAAAAAAGATGCAAAAAGAAAAAAGAAAAAAATAAATAGTCCACTGATCATAGTGGAAAAGAACATGGCCTGCCTTCTAGATAATTATGGCTTTTATGTGTATCTGCACCAACAGATTGCTTGTCAGTGAAGGAAAAAAGAAGAAGCTTGTCATTGAATTTTATAGTGTCACTTGTTAGATTTCATTATATTTGCAAACCTTATATAATTGGTGAAAGATATATATATATATATATATATATATTGGTGATATTAAATTGTGTCAGTATATATAGTTCAGCAACTAATAATTAAGTCAATTTATTTCCTAAACTTTTAATAAAAAATAAATTTTATCTTTATATCTTCTCTCTATTTAAATGTTAACACATTAGTTTTTGAAAATCGAGTATACCTTAAAAGGTTATTATGAAGAATACAAAATTGAAATCAAGTCAATTACAAATTTAAATGCCATTAAAATTTAAACAATGAGGAGATGTAATGATAAAATTGACTTGATTTTAAAAATTGAGAAATTAAATTAATATCATTAATAGTTGATAGATGAAAAAAAATATAATTACTCTTCAATAGTCACATTTTTAGAAATATAATCATAACCACTGTGCACATTTGGCGTGATGGTTACTTTATAAGTATTAAGTGCTTGTGGGGTGTGGGGGGTAAGGACCAGAGTTCAAGTCTTCATGAAAAAGCTTCACACACATATATACACTTATATTAAGTTGGAGTAGAATTTCTATTTTGTATAAAATATATATATATATATATATATAATCATAAAAATTTGCATAAGAAGTTTTAGAAAATGATTGGGTTGGTAGACAAAATAAAAATACAACTTCTCCTATTTTTTTCTTTATTTATTTATTTTTTTAATTTTTGGGTTAAAAAACAAAATAAGTATTATTGAAACTAGGGCCACTACAAGCATACATAATACATCCCACCTATCAAAAGGGACAAAGTAAGAAAGAATATTGGCCCAATATATTAATTGTGTGCTTCTTCTGAATGTCCCACAAAACTAATCCAAACAACCAATATGTTTAATTGTCGTTTTTTGTTTTTGGTTTTGTTTTTAGCATTTACTTCTTTTGTTTTTCCATACAGTTCAATATATGTACGTTCCAAATTAGTCTATACTGTTTGAAATATTTCATTACTAAATCTAGAGCAATATATTCTGAGTAATAATTAGGTATTTTACAAAATATATACCTAATACAAATTTCTTCAAATGCCATCTCTTATGAAATCATATTGATTCTTTTTAAGGAAATAATTATGATATTTTTCCTAATTGCTCAAAAATCTACTTCAAAAACTCAAAGCTCATTATTATTATTATTTTTTGTTGATAATTTAATAATTGGGGCTGAGCTCGTGGGAGAATTTGAACCACAGATGTCTCTGTTGAAAACATCAAGATGTACAAATTAGTTGAGTTATAATATTCTTGACAAGGTTATTGCTTTATTGGTAGACGGTTGAATTCTACTAACCTAAATAAAAATTTGAGTTATACTCAGATTCTATATTTTCTCGACGTCATATAAGCATATATTATATACACAAACAAATTTGTCTGAAGAGATAAAGTTCCATTTAGGGGTGGAAGGATTCGTGTCATGTAAAAACATGACAAAGGGGGCTCACACTAATATAAGAAAACCTTCATGTTGGGATCCAAAGGGGGATGTATCCTATGGGGAGGTTTGCACATGGGGTTTCTCATAGTAGCTTGCTTGGCTTTTCTTGTTTTGTTTTTTCCCATCTTTTTAAGATTGGTCATTAACATTTTTGAACTTCGTTTTAAATCTTTGATATTGAATTAGATTAGTTATGTTGGACGGCCTCTCACAAACGGAGGGAAACATTGCATAAAAGGGGATGCTTGGCTTCCCTTTATATAAATATATGTATTAATGTCTTTTAGAGAATTTTAGAGTAACTCTAGTACTCTACAGTAGAGTTCAAAATCACATTTGTCTATTTTGAAATAAGTAGATTGGATATTTGGATTTTGCTTCGTAATAGTAATATCTAAACAAACATGAACTATTACCATTTTGGTATCTATTTAAGATATTAAAAGAATTTATTCAATTTATTTTAATATAAATGGATAGAATTTTAAAATTTTTATGATATAGTTACTCTAAGAAGTAAGAACTATGAAGAATAGGAGTCCGGAGTATATAGCATTAAAAGATGAAGATAAAATTTTAAATAGAAGAAGTTAGATAAGATTTAATTATTCCTATAATAATAATAATAATATGAATAATAATAATAATAAACCCCTCATTCTTATCTTATGCAACTAGATAAAACTTATTCTTAAGTTATTTTTTTTAGAAGAACTTATTCTTAATCTAACTTTTTTTTTGAGGAACTATTTTTAATCTAACTTAAGAAACTCAACAATTCACTCTCATCCTTATCAATCTACCAAGTGCTATTAAGTAATAACACGGAAACAACCTTAAATTAAAGTCTTTAAAAAGAGATAAATGTAACTTGAGCCTCACAACCCACCTTGTATTACACTTTCTCTTCCAAAATCCAAAGTACTAGCTCTCAAGCAACTTAGCTAATCTCACAGGCCATCTTGTCATCAAGCAACTTTGCTAATCTCTCTGGCTTGCAGTAGATGCACTCTCTTTTACCAAAAACAAAATGAGTAGTGGCAGTTTTTTGCTAAGCACAAGCTGATTGCATTCAAATCCCTCAATTGATGTTCCACTATTGTTTTGTCAACCTTCAAGTCATAAAGACAGAGATAAAACATAACAAGAAACCTCACATCCCCACTTTGTATTGCACTTTCTCTGCCCATCTAGTTCTTTGAGCAACTTTGCTATTTTTTCTGGCAAAGGAGCTGGTGTTAGTCAAACTAGATTCACCTATTAGTCATTGCTTATCCAGCCATGATAAGGAAGGCCATATGGGTTCCAAGTCTCATGTGGAGTTGTTGGAGTTTCAGAACTGTTTGATTTGGTGACGTTATTGAATTAAAGTCATCTTATTTTTTATTAGTTTAAAATTTTATGACAAATATTAATTTATTATGATATCACATAATAGTAGGTGATTTGAGTTCGAAACTAATATTTAATGGAAGACATATCCTACACCACATATATGCAAAACAAGAACATACATCACATGATTAAAGTCCTGATGATGTACGTTCACATGCAAACTTTTATTAATCGTACAAAATATAGTACTACTATTTATGATTCTGGTTTGAACCTTTAATAAAGCTAGTACAAAATAT
The DNA here is from genome assembly GCA_033629205.1 of Lithocarpus polystachyus. Lineage (NCBI taxonomy): Eukaryota > Viridiplantae > Streptophyta > Magnoliopsida > Fagales > Fagaceae > Lithocarpus > Lithocarpus polystachyus. The sequence goes on along the minus strand of CM066163.1, from coordinate 4,737,729 downwards.
ATTATTAATGACATTTCCTACTTTTTTACTCATACTATTACTCTCTAAAATTTGAAGTTCTATTCTTAATCTGATATGGATCCGGGAGATGCAGACTTCTCAATGAGTCAATAATGGAAAAACTAGGTTGCTGGGCCTTTAAGAGAAGCTTCAATACCTACTTGCTTTAACTCAAGAGGCCATGCGTGGTTGTTGTGTTGCTAATTAACCAGGCTCCAGACTCAGCTTCACAGAGTAAGGACTGGCTCCTAACACTAACACTAAATGTTGCCTACTTATAAACCTTGTAACTTGTAAGCTTTTAATATTTCATGTTAAACTTGGTTATTTGGTTTTATTTTTAAAACTATTTTCAATATAAATGAAATGAAAATGACCCTAATTATTATTATTATTTTTTTTAATTTATTCATGTACAACATTTTACACATAACGTCACTTTAAATATAAAAAGAGAAAAATGTAAAAGCTTAGGATATATTTGGTAACTTTTTTTCCCTTTATTTTCTGTTTCTAAAAACAATCTTATATTTGTTAGACTAAAAAACTTGTTTGACAACCTAAAATGAACAAAAAACAAAAAATGTTATCAAAACTCAATTTGTAAAGGAAACTGAAAACATGCGAAAGACTGTTTTTAGTTTCTAATTTTCAAAAGTCAATAAAAATACACATTTAATTTAATGAATCTGTCTCATTTAATAAGTTAGTATTAGAATTCAAATCCTAGAAATAATATATTTTAGTATTTTCTATTTTTCTTCAAAAAACTTTTTTTTTTTTAATTTCAACTAATCAAACATGTTTTTTTTTTTTAAATTTCAAAAATATCAAAAAATTGTTTCTTCTTTATATTTTCAAAAACAAGTTTTTAAAAATAGAAAACAAAAACTATTGCCAAACATAACCCTACTTTTTAAGCAAAATAAGCTTATGAAAATAAGTTGTATCGGCCAAATGGTTGCATCAAACACAGTCTTGTTTGTGCACAGTATGAAATCCAAATCTGTTAATTTTATTATATATAAATATATATATATATATATATATATATTTAATAGAACTACGAGTGTATATTCAAATGAAAATTTTAAATAATGTGATTCATGTTCTTGTTTTGTAGATGACGAGAATTGTCTCTCGTCCTTAGCAAATATTGTTGGTGCTGAAACTTGACATGTGTTCCAGTCCCCAAATGGTCTCCCTATACTCGAAGACGGCGACCTTATCATGGTTGGTTTAGCAACGATGATGAGGTGCATCTAGTGCCACTAACATCAGCTCCTTTGCCAGAAAAAAATAGCTTGCTCAATGAGGTGTACGACGAGAGAGATTAGCAAAGTTGCTAAAGAGCTATATGTGCAGAGAAAGTGCAATACAGGGTGGGATGTGACTTGTGAGGCCTCTAGTTATGCTTTATCTCTTTGAAGGTTGACAAAATAAAAGAAGAACATCAATTGAGGGATTTGAATGTACTTAGCTTGTGCTTGGCAAATAACTTCTATTTTATTATTATTTCATTTTTAATAAAGACTAAGGAATTAGTAGTTATTATTATTAATTAAGTGTTACGCCCACAACACTTTCACAATAAATTCTAGATAGTAAGTTGTTATTGGTTCTAATTTGAATCCACCACTAAAATTACTTTTTTGCCTATTAGTAACAGCTAATAATCTGTCACTTAATATTTGTTGTGAAAATATTATGAACATAACATTTCTTGTATTATTTATATAATATTTTTATTAAAATTTTAGCCAACACCATTAGCATATATTTGTTGATTTTGTGAATTAATGTCCACGGCCATAGTCTAAAATATTCAAGGGTTATAGTGGAAATATTTAAAATCTGTTACCTATCCATCTCCATAAAGAATTTGAAATTGTCAAGGAGCTCATCTATTTTAGTTCAAATTTTTAAAAATGATTATAAATTTTATAACAAAAGGCTTATAAATTGATGAGATTTATGTGATTCTTATCCATTCAAAATATAAGAAATAAATATTTTAAAGACAAAGTTTAACTACAAAATTGGTTGTAGTTAGAGACGAAGCCAGAACTTTGAGTTAGGGGGGCGGCTTTACTATTGGTTGTGTACGGCAGTTTTAACCCTTGATACAGCTACTACTTAGTTGCTGATATTTTTTTTTAGTGGGTAAGAACACAATTATTTTTGTTTAGAATTTTTTAAAGGATTGGGTTGTTTATTTTGGATAAAATTAGTTAATTGAGCTTAATTTTTTTAGTTTTACTATTGGTAATTTTTGTTGTTGAGCTATTTTTTGGGGCTTATGTATTTTTGTTTTAGATTTATAAATTTTTTTATGGTCACTACATGAGAAAAATGCTAGAGTTTCAAGCTTTTCTATAAATTACTGATGTGATAAGTGGTTATTGGTAAGTAAAAAAATGATGTGAGTGATGGGTTCATATACGAATCAATAAGAATTTGCTACCAAAACAGTTTGTAAAAAAGTTTGTAAGTATAATATTACTATTAAAATAATCAATGATATTATTTAAAGAAAACAAAATATAATTTTACAAAACAAAATTGCTAAAATTGATACCCATACATATAAAAATATTATGCTCTCAATATGCATGTCAAGTTTTGTGTTAATCGAATATTATTTACTATATAATCTATAAGCTTATATTTTGCACATAATTTTAAACTACAAAAACTTGTAATTTAAAAATTTTATTAATAACATAACTATTGATTTTTAATTTTCTAGATATATTGTAAGTATAAAGGATATAAGAAGAAGATGATTTAATCTTATAGTGAATTTGTCAAAATTCATCTTCAATAAAAAGATATTTAGTAAGGTTGTAGCCTTAAAGTACAACTAATTTTGTAGTTAAACTTTGTCCATATTTTAATTATTATTTTATGATTTGTGATACGTCAATTTATAAGGTTGTTGATAAAATTATTTGTATGCTACACAATTCTTAGCGAGTTGTTGAGTCCAAATTGTTGGGAAATCATCATGTTTGTATCGCATACAAAACATACGCAGCGGAAAATAAACGGATCTACTTCTTTCGCAATTGATAACATGTACTATGTAGGTTTCAGAATATAAGAACAAGAGAGTGTACCTTGATGCAGTGAAATTCAAAAACCGAATGAAGAAGTACTTGGGATGACTTTCAATCTTCACTCCAATTCTACTTGATGCCCAAGATGTGTGGTCTCTCAATCAGTTCTATGTTTTCTAGAGAGAATATGAAAGAGTGTCTCTCTTCTTTATTTTCATTTTATTACACATACAAACCATTTCATTCAATATAAAATTCTGTATGTTTCTCTCCACATAACTGATTATCTAATTGGGCTAGCCTTTTGGGCCTTCCCAATTGGGCTTTAGTGTGTGGCTTGGAGTGGGACCAAAAGGAAACAAATAAGACACTAGCTCCAATGGGCCTTGGGCTTTTCTGTCAACTCTTGACAAGTCCAAAGTTACCATTAATTATATTTAATACCACTATATAAATATAATTGCACTCTAGGCCTTATTAATAAATTATATCCCAAGACTTTATTATACATGCAACCCCTTCATAAAATATTCGTAGTAATACAAATTCATGAATATAGACTGTCACTTTGTAAATTACTACATCTTAATCCTTGAGTACCCGGTTTAATCATTTTGAGTTATTCACCATATATTTATGAAATCCAATTTCATAAATATATACTTTAGTCTTACTAAAGTGGTTAGGCCTAACTCTCTGAATAACTGTACCCATTAAACTTATCTCAAGGGAATATTTTATATCTCCGTTAAGAGACTATGAATTCCATTTTGAGAATATATGTTCCATCAACACTAAATGTGGCTGCCCAACATACTGAGGTTTTGACCGTTACTTTAGATCTCACTCTTAATATATCAAAGCAACCTACATTTCATGATCAGGTCCATTATTCTCTCAGGATTAAGAGTTCATGTGAATACAAGTCGTGAGATTTATTATTCAATTGACAGTCGTTAGGAGAATAATAAATTTCACAGCGGTCCAGTTCAATATGTCTTAACTCTTAAAACGTATCAACATATTAACTAAAAGTCACCACTTCCATGATCAAGATAAATCATCGTAGTTAATATGTTATAGTCTTCGCAGATGAAATGCCCAATTTCATCACCGACTACGAACCAAAATTCTGAGTTTACAAAGAACTTGTGATCTATATCTTCTGTGACTAAATCACATAAATCACATACTATGTATCTCATGGACTATTTGATAATGTCCGAATATTCATGTTACCATTATTTTAGATAAGAATAAAACAGCTTTATTAAACATAATATTAAGTCATACATCATCTTTCACATAATGTCATACATAATATTATACATAGCATCATACAATAGGATTTAAGGGCACATATCCTAACACAAATTTGTTATAGTTTGCTATGGTGTAGTAGTAAGTGGTCTTTATTTTCTAACTTGTGTAAGTTAAAATGTCTATACTATATTCTTACATTCGTTGTTGTCCAAGTTGTACAAAAGGGTAACAAAACTGAATAAAATGTATAATTTTATATTATTTTTTTTTTTTTAAAAATTAAGAGTGCAGGTGGTTATTACTTTTGGAGGTAATCTAACGCAATTGTAATAAGTATCATTGTCTTTAATGCAAGACATAATTTATCACTAAAGAGAAAAGAAGAAAAGTTGACAAAAGGAAAATGGACTTTTACTTTGTGCTTTTATAAATTATAATGCAGGACATAATTTATTGCATCAAAATTATATATCATAGATGTTCTTTTCTTTTCTTCTTCTTCTTCTTGTTCTAGTTTTCTCAAACATTTCTAATTTATCTTCACTTCAACACTATAAAAAACTGAGGCTATTCTAGCGTTTTTAAACCGCTAAGACCATCCCAAAAAACGCCGGGTATAGACTAAAAAGGCCTATCCTGGCGCTTTTTAGTGCTGCGTAATGAGTGTGGCAATAGTCTGCTTGACCTACACAAGCACTTTCAAAACTGCTAGTATAGGTCTTGGTGGTTTTGAAACCATATCCCAACGCTTTTTAAACCGTTGCTATAGGGTATTTTTTTTTCTTTAAATATAGGCTATAGCGGTGGATTAAAAGCGCCGCTATAGGCCTTTTAAAATTAGCCTATAATGGTGGTTTCAAAAGCATTACTATAATCCTTTTTTAAATACGGACTATTGCGGAGGTTTCAAATGTGCCATAATAATATAGGCTAAAAAGGCCTATAGTGGCGCTTTTGAAATTGCCACTATAGACCTTTTTAGCCTGTATTAAAAAAGACCTATTTTGTCAAAGCCCAAGAATTTCATCTGTGCAAAAATGAAAAAAGAAACGTTAATCATCATCAAAGCCATCATATATAATAAGGGCAGAATCAAACAAAAATTTGTTTTGCCATGTTAATGATACTTACATTCCAATGATCATTGATTATGGTTTTAGCGAATGCTTTATTTTTGTACAACAATTTGGAGGCCATAATTGAGAGCGAAGCGTTGTATTTTGTGGTGGTCTAAAGCATTGGTTCCCCTATCAAGGTTCCCAATAGAATGTGAGACCCCAGTAAATACAATCTTGGGGATTCAATAGTTAATAATGCATGCATGTATGTAAATCAATCTTTAGCTTTTTCCATTTCTTTTTCTTTTTGGGAATGTTTTTTTCGCCCTGGCATTTTGTCGTACACGTGGAGACACCACTCATCTAATTAAGCTCTAGTTTTTATCAAAACTTGAAAGTGACTAGGTTATTATGTGCACTCTATGCATTATTATGATTGATTTGTTAATTTTTGAAATTCTTCCAATTGGTAATATTGTGGGCAATATAACTTGACAACTTGTAGTGTACTTTGTTTTTGTCTTCTATCTAAGATGCAGTAGTTTTGTTTCATACATGATGTGTTGTTTTAATATAAGAATCAATTGTTTTTGAAGTATTCGCATGCCATCAGAGAAATGAGACATATGACTTTCTTGCAATTAATGTGGTATCTACAAATTGATATGAAGAAGCTGCTTTAATTTTGAATGGTCTGGTATTACTTTGATGAAGGTATACCGTATTCTTTCTAAACTTAGATGAAGTGAAATAGAATGTTGTTATCCTTACCGGTTATAAGATTACAAGTGTTTTGTTTTGGAAAAATATGGTTTGTATCTCATACAAAATATACGCAACGGAAAAATTAACAGATCTACTTTATTTGTAATTGATAACATGCACTATGTAAATTTCAGAATTTGAGAACAAGAGAGTGTACTTTGGTGTGATGAAATTCAAAACCAAAGATTAGAAGTATTGGGGAACACTTTTAATCTTCACTCCAATTCCACTTGGTGTGGTGAAATTCAAACCAAAGATCAGAAGTACTTGGGAACACTTTTAATCTTCACTTCAATTCCATTAACACCCAAGAAGTGTGGTCTCTCAATCAGTTCAAGGAAAAATAAGAGAGTGGTTTACACTCACATACACACCATTTCATAGACTTACAACTTGTTACACAATTCTGTATGTTTCTCTCCTTATACATAACTGATTATCTAATTGAGCTAGCCTTTTAGACTATTCCAATTGGATTTAAGTGTGTGGCTTGGAGTGGGACCAAAAGGGAATCAATAAAACTCTAGCTCTAATGGGCCTTGGACTTTTCTGTTAACTCTTGACAAGTCCAAAGTTATAATTAATTATGTTAATATTACTATATAAATATAATTGCACTCTAGGCCTTATTAATAAATTATATCTCAAGACTTTATTGTACATACAACCCTTCATAAAATATCCGTAGTAATACAAAGTCATAAATATAGACTATCACTTTGAAGATTACTACATCTTAATCCTACAATACCAGGTTTAATCCTTTAAGTTATTCATTATATATATATATATATATATATGAAATCTAATTTCATAAATATATACTTTAGTAACTCCTTACTAAAGTGGTTAGGCCTAATATTTTGAATAACCAAACTCATTAAACTTATCTCAATGGAATATTTTATATCTTTGTTAAGAGATTATGAATTCTATCTTGAAAATATATATTCCTCAACACTAAATGCGGCTGCCCAACATATTGAGGTTTTGATCGTGACTTTAGATCTCACTCCTGATATATCAAAGCAACCTACACTTCATGATCATGTCCATTATTCTCTCAGAATTAAGAGTTCATGAAAATAGAAGTCGTGAGATTTATTATTCATTTGACGGTCGTTAGGAGAATAATAAATCTCATAGAAGTTCAGTTCAATATGTCTTAAATCTTAAAACATATCAACATACCAACTAGAAGTCTCTACTTCCATGATCAAGACAAATCATCTTAGTTGATATGTTATAGTCTTAACAGATGAAATGCCTAATATCATCACCAATTACTAACTAAAATTCTGAGTTTATAAAGAACTTGTGATTCATATCTTCTGTGACTAAATCACATAAATCACATACTATGCATCTTATGAACTATATGATAATGTCCAAATATTCATGTTACCATTATTTTAAATAATAATAAAACAATTTTATTAATCACAACATAATATCATACATAATTTCATACATAGCATTATACAATAAGATTTAAGGGCACACATCCTAACATTTTGTTGGAATTGGGAACAAAGTTCTCAAAACTTAAATTCACACCAAAGTACCAAACAACATATTTCAGTACTTTACTGAAATTTATTTCACTACACAATTCTTTGAATCTCTATTCTCCCAGTTTAGAGGAAATGTTAATCTACGGTTTCAGTTTCATATTAGTGTAGGTCAGTTAACATTAGAATCTTGTAGGCCTAGAGGTAAAGATCCCAATCGAGTAACATTAACATAATCTGGAGGTGAATGTTCTGCTAATCCTGGAAATACCAATCCAAAAATCCTCATAATTTTCATTAACCAACTTTCTTTGTACTCCTGACCCCTTGTATATGGGATAATGAAACTTCGGATTAGCTCCCAAACTGCATTCATGAATTTGAAAATGGCCCATGTCATTGAGAAGTAGTTTTTATTTGGCTCGTCCTTTAGAATCTGCACTCCAACAAGATGCATAGTTTAACCCCATTGAACCAAATCTAAAAATATACATGCAGAGAGAGAGAGAGAGAGAGAGAGAGAGGATTGACCTTTCCTTTATAGAAACTGTTGTAGTAGAGGCAAGGTCCAAAGTGAGTAAAAAAGTCATTATCATCATCATCATAAGGGACCCTAGGCACTAAGTCATTGCAGTAAACAAACCTAAAATACCTCACATTATATTGCTTCAACTTCTTCTCCATATAACCCCCCAACTGATTGTTTCCGACCCTTGGTTGCCCAAATGTGTACACTCCCTCCAACTTATGTATCAACCATTCCTCTTCATGTTTTGCTAGCACAGTTAAAAACAAAATCGCCAATGCCGCACCCAAGCTGTGTCCTGTTAATATAAATTTTGCATTCTCATTTTTTTGCAATAACTCTCTCAACCTTTGTCTGATTTCATAATAAGCATATTTCTTTTGGTTAACTCCTTGTTCTATTTCTTTGGGCCATCCTTTGTTCTTCTGAAGACCCAGAGCTTTCATAAAGCCACTATGAGTCTTCCCCACTCCTTCAAATTCATACCACGAGAGATCCACATCTGTTCTCCATGCTTCTGGGTCGAATGGCTCAGTGCCCCTAAATGCAACTACGATTAGGTTAGGATCAACTCTTGTATCTTGAAACATAATGGCATGAGTTGCAGTGTCCTCCAAGTAATCTGCCAAACATTGGATTAGAACATTTTTTATTTCTAGTTGGCCAAAAAAAGAAAAAGGTAAAATACTAAAATTGGAGGCAAAGATGCCAAAGAACATAATAATCTTTCACAAAACTTGGAAATAAATTGTCACAAAAGCAAAAATTGAGACTCAATTTCAAATTTAAGTCCTACAGTTAGCACAGGGGGACAATACAAAGTGTTGCTATTTTCATAACTATTTTGACCGCATCCAAATCCTAATACTAATATAAGGACTAAATTAAATGACCCTTCTAAATAAATTTATCTTAAAAAGTCTATCATCGTACCAAATGATTGCACTGTAACTATGTGCGTTAACATGTGAACTATGTGCAAGTAAAATATAGATTTTTTACGAAGAGATTTAGCCAATCTGAGGAATTTATAATTGAGCAATGAAGATGAAAATATATAACTTCTATCCCACATGATTGTTTTGTTATACCACCTCTCTAGAGACAAATGGCATTATGTTGTTTAGTTAAATCAAAGCCCAAACGTGAGGAACCTTTTGATGTTTCAAATCTTATGATTTTAAGAAAGTATTGGCCTAACAATAAACAACAAATAATTATCAATTATCAATTTTAAAATTAAAATATATAAATAAATAAATAAACAAAAGAATATTGAAGTGTATCAAGTTTGAGTACGACTATTTTAAAATTAAAATTAGCTGATGTAGCCCATATTGGGCCACGGCCTGAGTCACTAACTAATAATGTGGGCCTTTTGCCCCACTCCTCAGAGATTGGTATTAAATAGATGACATGGGCCGACGGACAACAAATTACCAAGCCCAAATGATTGTTTGATAAAACAAAGAGCAAAGATTGGTGCAAGACAATGTTTCATTTGATTGGCGCAACATTCATTTTTTTTTTTTTTTTTGAGAAATGCATTTGTGGTAGATACAATTTTTTAAAACATTAACTTTTGCATAAGGAAAATAGGCTATATTAAACTACATTACTTAAAAAAAAAAAACCAACTACATAATAACTTATTAAAAGTAATGCTATGAACAAAAAAATTTGATAATAATTTTGTAACTATAGTCCCCATTTAGCATAGACCAAGAATAGTGCATGGACCAATAACCTATAAAGATTAAAGCCCTATTATCCTATGCTAAAAAGCACAATAAGCCCACTAATACAAGCAAGGTCCATCTTCTCTTTTTAAAAATAAAAGATTCCTCAACACATGTAAGAGGGAGGCACTGCTATTGCTTTTAAAGAAAAATGAAATAAAAAACAATCAAAGATTTAGAAAAGAAAGATTAATCATGCCGTTTGGCTGAAGACTTAATTTTGATCTGCCTAGTGTCAAGAACTGGTAGGAGAGTCAAACTCGCCAATTAAACCTAAGTTCAGGTATCGTTTGGATTGCGTCAGAGACATCCATTTTTTGCGATTTTTTTTTTTTTAACTAGTGCCTATTGCACTGTTTATAGGACATAAACAATGCAAATAAATAAATAAACAGTGTTTATGGTGTGAGCAGTAATTCAAAAATTATTTTTTTATTATTTTCAATTTTCAGTAAAATAAACAGTATCCAAATGCACCCTAATCTTCCCTACCTTGTCACATAAGAACAAAAGGGTGGGACTATTGGTGATAATGACAACTTGCCAGTTGCCTCATGCTCACATCACATGCACAATATGTGTGTTTAAAGACTTTTTAAAATTTTCAATAGCTCAATTCACTTTGACATGAATCAATTTGAGGAACTATTATCTCAATTAGTTAGTAATGTGCACATTTAGATAATTTATCTTTCTTATTAGTTTATGTGTTTTACTAATGTATGCTCTAATATTAGTAAATAATTTTTAAAATTTTTTATTAAAAATTGAAAAAATAATCTAAATATTTTTATAGTTTTTTTTCTTTCAAATTTTCACTAAAAAAAAAATCCCTTAAATTAATATAGCTCTTGATGATTAATTGATGATTAATATAGCATACATTAACCGGACTCTTAGTTTATTAGCTTATTTGTTTATGAGTTATGTTAGCTCTTTAAAATTTTTTATTTTATGGATAAAATTGTGAGACAGAAGATTTCCATTCCTATTCTTTTGTAACCTAGGTCATAACTACATTTTTTTTTTAAAATATCATATAAGTTGTTGCTTACCGTTCCAAAAGTTATTGAAGCCCAAGAATTCCATCTGTGCAAAAATGAGAAAAAAAAAAAAAGAGAATCATTAATCATCATCATAGCCATCCCATTATATAAAACAAAGGTAGAATCAAGCAAAAATTTGTTTTGCCATGTCAATGATACATACATTCCAATGATCCTTGATTATGGTTTTAACGAATGCTTCATTTTCGTATGACAATTTGGAGGCCATAATTGAGAGTGACGCATTGTATTTTTTGTTTCCATTACTAATCCTTTTGTCTAATTCCACTCTTTGATCAAGAATTGCCAACACAGATCTAAACTTTGCTGATGACCTATTCGGCCTAACCATTTTTCCTGCAAAACCCGCCTACTCATTCAATTTTTGGAAGATGAGAATTAACATACCTTGGTTTAAATAATAAGTATCATGGTTATAGATTCTCCAACTAAATTTCAAGACATGACTGCAATAAATTAAATTAATTTTTAGAAAGGTAACACTGCATTACAGTCATGGTTTTCAATTTACTTAGGAAATCTAAGATATTAGTACTTATTAGTACCTAATAAATTAGATATTAGTAACATTTAGAAGTTAGAACACATACATAATAGCATAATTACTGCATAGCAATTTTGCCCATATATACTGCCATACATGCATGCGGATTATATATATGGAACTTTATAAATATCATGCTACATATGAAACAAAACATAGACACATTCACACAAACCAAACCTGTAAAGAAATTGGTGATGAGCCTGAGTAATCCACCGTTGCTTGAAAGAAGATTCAGCCATAGCTCTAACACATACCCTATTAGGACCATAGGTTTTCCCACCTTAAGGAGGAGTTTCTGCACAAAAAGGGAGTTGAAGATGTACCATCTTATCCAAAAATCTCCCTTTAGTTCTTCTGAGCACTCGATGAATTTACTAGTTTCTGATTTAGAGGAGAAGAGGAAGCAAGCGAGATCATAGAAACTAGCGTTTTCTGGCTTCAGCACAAAATAATTTTCACAGAATTGTTTCTCAGAAGACATGGCTTAGAAGCAATTTGGAGGAGGTTTAAGTATGAGTTGCTATGTCAATGTCTCAATTGGGAATACTACGTAAATTTAGCAAAGAGAGACTCAGTATTTATATCTGTAATTCTGTATACAACAATTCCAAACTTTCGAAAAAAGTTAAAAGACATATGCTTATGACTTTGAAATTTATTAAACAATTAGTCTATCTTGTCGGTATTTTACTAATTCAATTGGAGGGTGGCGTGTACAAACTACAAACAATGACTAATTGTTGTCCTTAAGGCCCTGCGAATCACTTTATTGCCGTATACTTCAATTCGGGTATTGAAAATTTGACTCAAGCTAGCTCTTGGCACTGTTATAATGGATTCATAGGTGGGTCTCGTTGACATTTTTTTTAAACAAAAAAAATTACCATGGACTCTAATTGAACAAAAATTATGTTAGAAGGATAATTCATGAATTCACTCTCTCATTCCACTCCATACATTTATGGCTCTTTGACATTGGAGTAAAGTGGCAGCTACAAACATTGGGCATTGGGAGTATCCAAATAAGCCTACAACTCAATCTAAGTAGTTTCTTAAGCAGCCCAGCAAATAAAGCCATTATTTTCACAACAATTTAGAAGATATTTGACACTGGAGTGTTCTAGGGTCTAGCAAGCTCAATCTAATGTTAGTCAGGCCCGAAAGCTTTACTTGAAGATTAGAATAACAATCCATTATTTTGAACTTTTTTTATTATTATTAATAAAGTCAAATAGTCTTTATTTAGTTTCTCATAGGATGAATCAAACTTTATATTTTTTTTTTCCTAGGCAGAAAGTATTTTATTATGTTTCTAGTTCCTAAGAGTCATTTTTGACCTTGGTTAGGTTAAGTGAATTTTTTTTAATTAGTATTTTTGCATTTTAATGCTTGGGGTGCTATTCCAAACTCTATTATTTAAGTCTTTTGGATGAATCAAATAAAATTTAGAGTGTATTTTCAGAATTAAAAATCTTATTAAAAAAAAAAAAAGAATTAAAAATCTTGTGTTTTTCGAAAGATGGATTTCTTCTAAATCAACTCTTATCCTTTGGGTGATTCCTTTGGGTGACGAGTCTCGATTTTTGTATCTCTTGGGTGGTGTAAATCTGCATCCTTAGCTAAATTCCATTAGGTGGTGTTATATATATCCTTTTGGGTTTACTTTGGTGGTGAGCTTATATATCATTCAAATTATTGAGTATTTTTACCATCCCATAAACCAGAAAATAAAAAAAATATGTTTATCCAGCCTACCCTCATTTATCATATTAGTTAAGTTTGGGTTGCCCCTTACAAATCCAATATCACCCTTATACATTACATGCTGTTAGATTTAGAAAATAAATCTGGAATATGAAATGTGTTAAGACCGCTAAATGTTAACCATTGCGCTTAAAACCAATTGGTGTGAGGACGAGGCGCGCACCTTAGTCCTTAAAGGCAAAAAGCCGTGTGTCAATTTTTGCATCAAGCATGTAGACATGAGCTAGGTTCTATATGGTGCATTGCATCGGCTGAATCTCTTTCAATAGAGATAAAGTACACAAAATATAGCTAAAAAAAACATGGGCGGCTTCCTGTCTTTGCCGTACGGCCACCACAACTACCCAATGTTTGTCGCTAGGCGCCATTTAAACTGCTGGTCCCAACCCAAAGCCAATCTGGTGTTTTAGTCTTGATTACTATACCTACATCATCAACTTAATTATATCTGGTACCGATACACTAATGCCGATATTGACACTGCTAGTGCTAATGTTTGGGACCATAATCCTCACTACGGAATTAACATATCAGTATTAGCCACATGGCCTAGAGCTCAACACTCCAATAGGTTTTATTTTTCAATAGATGGGTCAATTTGTTACTTGATGGATCAAAAGGATTAATTATCATAGCTCAATGAAACATCATCTAATATTATTTTCTCACCACAGAAATTCTTAAATGTCAAAATATGCTATCAAATACACCTAAATTTGATTAATTTTCTTCAATTTATTTCACCATTTTATGTACACTGACTCCCCTATCAATATTTAATAGTTTATGCCTTGAGGTTATTTGTAGAACAAAATTGTTTAAATAAATTTACTCTAAATGTGATTCGAATTAATGGGGAAAATGTTCTTTTTAAAAAAAGAGAAATTTGAATTTAAATGATACACACATATGTGAGATTCAGTTAGTTCAATTCCCGCCTACACCAAAAACAGATCGGTGTCTTAGTCTGATGATAAAGAGTTATCATCAGTAGCGGACGCCATATGTTGAAATTTTCTAAAAAAAAATGATACTCACATATATATTATTGATCTTATATTCATCTTAAATGGTTATAAAATTTGAGCATTATAGGTTAAATTAGGTTAAAAAGCCATCCAATTTGATTTATGTACACTGCTATTTGTACTATGGATTGACCTAACATTGTCCTTATTTTTATCATAGTTTTGCACACTCTAATTGTACCATGAACCTAACACCGTATTTAATCTTATCATAGTTTTCTTGTAACATTTAATTTCAAGAGGTATGAATGTGCCAAGTCTTATTGCTAAACTAGACTTTATGGTATTTTCAATAATGACGTCTAAAGTTGGGAGACAGGTTTTTTTTTTTGGGGGGGGGGGGGGGGGGGTTGGGGAGTCATTTCATTGTAACAACTAATAAGCGGCTAGGGAAGAAGGCTATAATCTCATGGCAATATATTATGGACAACAATTGGGAGACTCTTAACAGAATAAACTAGTTATTACTTACTAGTTGGGCTATTTGTTGAGTGCAGCTCATATTTTGAGATGGGCAAACTCTCTTTCTCTTTCTCTCGCTAGCTTAACCCTTGAATAATTCGATGTAATGAGTGGGAAGAATCTTAATCTCCTCCATCTCATAGTCTCTTTTGCAATTTTTTAAAGGAGATGGTGATGCTTCCTCTAGGTTTTGTCTTAATAATATATTAATGTTACCTCATTACCTATATATATATATATATATATATATATATATAACTAGTTAGTTAACATTAAATAATTATTTTTAATACTCCTATTAAAGAACTCTTTGCATCTGAACTGAAGCCAATTCTCCATTTACCAAACTGGCAAACGGATATAGGATGGTCACTTGGTTGTTGCTTTAAGGCAGCAACAATTTCCAGGAAGCAATCTTGAAACGTAGCCATAATCAACTACAGCCGTTTGATAACATTGTTCTAGTAACATTGTTTATACTTTTTAGAAATACACGTGGGTAAAAAAGTGTATGAAAATACATGTAATGTTGTTTAAAAACTGAAAACTGTTGCTTAAAATGTCATACCAAACGGTCATCCAGTATATTAGATCTTAACGGTACATATTACGTTAGGGGAAGATGTCATTAGCCTTGCTTTATTATGACATATGTTATCCCCAATCTCTGTGATCTTGTTTAGTTAACAAATTCATTATAGTCAATTTCTTAATTAAAAAATAAGAAAAAAATTAACAAATGTTATAAGGGTATTGGTTTAAGAAATTATTTTTCAAAATTTTTATGGGAAAAAAAATTATTTTTTATGGCTTTTTATATTTCTCATAAAAATTGTGTTAATTAACAATTAGCCTAAATGTACTTGTTAACGGGATCGAATAACATCAATACAACCTCTCTGTCCTTTCACCTTTCTTGTAAGATACTCTACTTCAAATTCTTCCTTCACTACTTCCTCACAATCCACATTTTTGGTAATGAACATGTGCTCAATTAATTCTACTTATAATTCTTCTTCCACTGCATCATCACGGGCATCTATAATCTTTTTTGGTATATGATATGATGCTCATTCTTAATTTCTTCTAATTCATCCTTGTCAGTTAGGCCAAGAAACTTCTTGATTGGTGGTGACATGACATTTGCAATTTTCACCTCTCTTTGGTGAATCATCAATTAATCATGGACGGCTCGATGGGTCACAACACCGTCACTAACTCACCATCCATCAAATGCAATTTTTTTCCTTTGAGTTGTTAATCAATTGAATTGTTAGCATGACCGATTTATATAAGTGTATTCCAAATTGAGTTTTACAAATGTATGTCTTAAGCATATATATTAGTAAACTATTTTATGAAATTTTTTATGAAAAAATGCAAAAGTAACTAACCGATTTAACAGTTTTTTCAATTTTTCATAAAATATTTTCTATTATAGATGGTTAACGTATGCCCTAAAAGCATACATTAACCGGACCCTTCCAAATTAGTACTTATCTCTCTTTGTTTGATACTTATATTAATATCAATTTAATGAATTTGCATCTTCATCATATTTCATTTTTGTTTTGTTTGATTTTATAAATACAATATGATTTGAAACTTATTATTTCTACTTCATAATTAATACTTTTTATTATCAAATTAAATATCAAATTAAATTTTTTTTAATGTAAGTGAAATATCCCACGATTATTGTATTTCACTTAATCAACAGTGATAGTGACATAAAATTTACAAATTCACCTTCTAGTTCATCAAAATCAATGCTCTCACCAACTCAACTTCCATCAAATCAATTTTTTTTTCCCCTTAAGGTTGTTAATCAAATTAATCAATTGTTAGCACGACAATCTACACAAGTGCTCCAAATCAATACGCATCTCTCTTGCCCAAGCTAAAGGTTTTCGCCAAACCCTACAAGTTCACAAGATTTAACATTTTTTTTTCAACTGAAGTTAAGTAGTTTGAGAGCATGACAAACAGTCATAATTTGTGAACAAGTGTAAGCTTCCCCAAAATTATGAACTACTCACCACACCATCAAAAGATGGACTATTTAATACGCTTTATTATTAGATTAAGACAAAATTAATTTCTTTAGTGTAAAGCAAAACAGTCTACAATTATTATATTTTCACTTAATCAACACATGTGATGTTGTCCTCCAAATGAATGTTGACTAAAGCCTTTTCTATTTTACTATATTTCTTTCAAAAAAGGAAGAAGACAAAAAAGGTACCATCATGACCGCTGAATTCTGAGCCGTACCTGTGGATAGTGTCTTTCTCTTTGGAACGAGATCTGGTGCATTAACTATGGCATCTGATACAATTGGTATGCATTATTGAGATTTAAAATTATAAAAAATAATTTTAAATTTAAGCCATTCAGTATAAAAAATAAGTAAAATAAATAAGTAAAAGTAAAAAAAAAAAAATTGTGAAAAGATTAGGAGAATTGCGCGAGCAATTGCACCGGATTCCAACCCTCTTTCTCAATAACCATGCTTTGCGTAACATGTTGTTACTATATTTTATTTACAAATTCATTGTACTAAATATCCAATTAGATTCTCAAAAAAAAAAAAAAAAAAAAAAAATCCAACTCAGATCGTGTCTTCATGTAGTTTTTTAGGTCAAATCTATTCCTTGACACAGTCATTAGCTTGTGTTTTTAGTTTTTCTCGGTCAAATCTCTTCTTAGACAACGCTATCAGTGGGCACGCTATGTATGTAGAGAAAGATACATTTATCTTGTTTTTAATATGCAAATGCACTGAACACAGTGAACAGTCCGAACACAAGTTAAATTTGACTAGTTAAGGTGCCTTATTATAAATGAGAACGTAACTCTGTGCATATGCACATGTATATTTAAAATCAATCACAAATATATATATATATATATATATAAAATTTGGAATCTAATTGGATTTAGACTTTTCAGTTTTTGTACTCAATAATTCACTTGATATAAAAATTAATAAATTTGATGGGCCACATGGCACAAAATTGAATTTTAATTAAAATTCAATTTAGAATCTAATTGAATTTAGACTCTTTGATTTTTGTACCTAATAATTCATTTGACACAAAAATAAAAAAATTAGATGAGACACATGGCGCAAAATTAGACATGATTTAGAATCTAATTAGATCTAGACTCCTCGATTTTTGCACCCAATAATTCACTTGCCACAAAAATTAAAAAATTAGATGGGGCACATGGTATAAAATTGAACTTCAATTAAAATTCAATTTAGAATCTAATTGAATTTAGACTTTTTGATTTTTGCACCTAATAATTCATTTGACATATAAATTTAAAATTAAAATAAGACACCTGGTACAAAATTAGACTTCAATTTAAAATTTAATTGTATTTTCTCTTAACTTTACTTATTATTATATATATATATATATATTATAATTCAGCGATAGTATCTAGTTTGTTTGTTTGTTTTTTTTTTTTTTTTTTTGAAAGAGTCTGAAATCAAATTACTATTTACTCATTTATTATAAGAAAAACAAAAGGGCTAAATGTGACTTGAAAGCTTTGACATATTTATAATTATTTAAATTAATTATAGTCTCATTTTAGATAAAACCTTGGAAAAGGTAAAATCTTCAACTCATTAATATAAAAATTTATGTTATGAATTCCTATTTTCTTGGAATCTCCAAGAAACATTCTAAATAAATAAATAAAATAAATTATTGTATCTGTCATTGCTACAGTTCCTAATTAAATAGCAGCAATATGTACTTTTCTTTTTGTCAATGATTTTAGTTGTTGGTTTGATTATTAACTTTTTGCTGCAAAAAATGATATTCATCATCCCTTTCACACTTGTTGAGGTAGCATGTTTTGTTTTTTTTGTTGATATTAATAATATCAGTGGTGAGATCGTGTGAAATGTTGAACCACACATTCTCCTCTCCACTATTCACTTATTAAAAAAAAACATAATTTAATATTTAACATTGTAACATTTTTTTCATGTCTATATATATCTATATATATATTGTGCGTACCACGAGAAAGCCTATTGGACCAGACTCTCGTTTGGGCTCAATTTATTTGTTGTGTAGGCTTTGATTTTCCTACGACGGGGAGCTCAATGCACTGAGGCCCATCAAACTTCTTGCTTCCCGCTCAGTCTGTTCTCCTTTCATTAATTTACTCTCTCTCTCCTCTCACTCGCTTTCCCTCTGTTCCTCTCATTTCTCCCCTCTCGAACCCCCTGATCCTTCACATCTCTTCCTTATTTATAGCCTCAACTGGGTGGAGGTGTTATGATTATTCCAATCGATAGTGGAAGAGAGGGTCCAATGTTATCGTTGTTAAGTGGGAATTTGGTAGCTGAGCAGCAAAGTGGCTTGGGAACTTGCTCTTCGTTGCTGCATTTCGCACGGCTACGAGTTCATGGGTGTTTTGCCGACCAATCCGAGCATCTCGCTTCCCCGTGAACAAACACATGGTAATACTAATTGTTACCCTGTGCCCGGGTAACCTACCGACCAAGTGATAATGAGAGAATACAGTGTGCAACGGAGTTCCCCTCGGCGTCACCAACCCGTTGGGAGCCCAATATTGTCCGGCCCAGCCCCGTTTACGAGGGACTGTCCGGGCTCTGTGTGCCACGTGGTGATAAGTTCTGCTCGGCCCAAACGAAGGCTTTGGCCGGTCCGTACATTAGCCCCCCCTTGATTTGCATCCGCTTGCCGGGGACGAATCAAGGTGAGCCGGGTGCTGCTTTTGCCGTTGAAGGTGGAGTTTCGATACTGAAAGGTTTTAGTAGGCAAAACTTTAATGCGCCCTGAAAAGGCGCGTCACTCCAGCCAGCTACACTATCCGTCATTATTGCCTGACGGTTCGTGAACCGAGGCGCTACAAGTGAAAAGCTGCAACCTTTCCCGCTCCTTCCCTCTTCATTAAATGACGCTCATCATTGCATTCCTCACGCCTATAAATAATCCATTCTAAGTCGCTCCAACACTTTTACTCCCCTCAATTCCTGAATTTCCTCTCTGCCGAGCATTCATCTGAGTGGTCATTACCCAGCCCAGAACAACCCTTTCCTATAATCCCAAGTAAGTTCTCTGCCTCTCCTTTCTACTTTTATCTCTTCCTTTAGCTTCCATTCTTAGTTTCCATACTTTTTACAATGGGTTATGCTCATTTGTTGAACACCGAAACGTCTTTAGCCTCCTTTAGGCGGGCATTCAACATCCCAGAGGATGTGAATGTTGCGTATTGTCACGAGAGCGAAATTGCTCTACACAAAGGACCCAACACTGCTTTTTTCCCTTTAATGGCCATTTTAGAGGGCGGGGTTAGGTTCCCCGTGAATATCCTGTTACTTAACACCCTTAGGTTCTACGGACTATCTCCCGAGCAACTTCCTCCCAATTTTTACCGGGTAGTTAGTTGTGTTGACCGATTGAACCGGATTTATGGTCTACAACTGGATCATAATGATATAAACCACATGTATAGCTTGTGCGGGAGCAAGAGGACCAACTATTATTTAAAGGTCAGAGATATGAGGGTACGGCTGATCTCTTGCTTACCCGATTCTAATAAAAATTCCGCCGGGGAATTTGTCCGGGTGAGCGGCAACTGGTTTGCCGATGACACTCCCTGCCCCCTTTCTCGGAGAGAAATTGGTTCGTACCGTACATCAACCTCCCTCTAATTTTTCCCTTTATTATCATTATTGTCCCTGTATATTCCCCTTATTTTTCATTCTTGTCTCGTTTGTAATGGGATCTGATTGGTTGTCTCTTTCTTTTTCAGACGGAAGAGTGTTCACACCGGACATCAGATCAGTGCACGTGAGGGATTTGAACTTCGTGCTAAGGTCTGAAATTTTCGTACACACAGACGGGCAGCTCCGGGCGTCACATCTAATTTTGGGCTGTTCCCCCGTTTACCGAACTTGGCAGCCGTTCTCCCAGGCTCTCTTGGTAGACAGTCCACTGCTTTCTTATATTGATGTCCGGCACGCCAACTTCCTACCCCCCTCACTAACCGTAGGAGAAGCCCGGGACATCGGACCACGCTACACAACCGCCGACGACATTCCCCCCGTCCGAGACGAATCTGCCGAGAGAGCTTCTCGGTTATTAAAGGAACGAGCACACGTTCCAATTGAACAAGGTGACGCTGAATCTGAAATACCCCAAACCATCATTGTTGAAGGCATCCGAACCACTACCCCAGCCGACGTGATGGTTACCCGAAAGACATTGACCGTTGACCGCTTTCTTCCAGGCCCGAGGCAACAAGGCCAGCAACAGCAAACCCGGGTCCGAGACCGTTCCCCTCCTCCTCAGCCTGCCAAACAATAGAAGAAACAGCGTGTTGAGGACCCCCCTCCCGGGAGACACGGTGATGTATCCTCCAAGACCCCTCCCCCCCCTTCTGGCGGGATAGTGTTTCGTGACCCAGCAGGTAGCTCTCAGCCAGCCATCCCGGGAGTTGCTGGACGCGCTTCCTCCTCCCGGCAGCCGCTCAGTTGGCAACCGACCTTCTCGCTGGGAAACGAGCCCCTGCCGGCCACGACCAGCATACGGCTATGGGCACAGGGAGAGGGTGGCCGGGTAGCCCACAGCTTGGCCAGTGGCCTGATGCTGCCCGCGGACGTCCAGTTTTTCCGGGACGGCACCGAAGAGTCTATAGCCAGGCGGCTCCAATGGCACACTATAGCGGTGAATTTTCCCCTCATGTTCTTTCTCGACTTAATTAGCGTGTACTTATCTCTCTGTTTCTTCTAAACTTACTGATACTGTGTCACAGGTCGCTCAGATTACTCACGTGCTTGGAGAGAGGATGAACGAGCTGGCCGAGGATGCCGAGCGGGAGAAGGCGCTCAGAGAAGTGGCTGCTGAGACGGCACGGGAGAGGTCCACAGCTGCTGTAAATGCCGAGAGGAGGGCGCAGTCCGAGGAGGAAGCTAAGCGACTAGCGGAGAGAAGAGTACCCGAGCTGATGGAGAAACTGAACAAAATGGAGCTGAGACTGGCTCAAGCTGATAGCCTGGCAATGGCCCGTGCCGATGAATTAGCTGACCTAAAGGCGGCTTTGGAGGCATGTGAGGAAAAGTGGTATAATGAGGGCTTCGCGGACGCTGAAAATTCCGTGGAGCCGGTCGTTCTCCAGGCTAGGGTCCGCGGCTTTGAAGAAGGTTGGTTAGCCGCAATCCGAGAAGCTGGCGTACCCGGGGACTCCCCTCTCTGGGTCTCGGAGAATATCCCCCGACCAACTCCTCCTATCCCAGTCCAGAACCAGGCGATCCCAGCTGACGAGGAAGATACCCCTAGCATGAGGGAGCTGGTCCGGGCTATAGATTCTCACGTTGAAGACCTTGATCTTGAAGTGTCCAGTACCCTCAATGCTCCCGGTAATACAGGGCCCCGGCAAGTGCCCAGTGAAGAGAATCAAGGACAGGAAGCTGTTGGCTCATCCCCGCCCTCTCCGCTCCACCCAGCGACCTAAGTTTGCCAGTGTTTTTATGTTATCGTTTAGTTGCTTTATTTGCCTAGGCACCGGGTTGTGGTGCCGGAATAATCTCGAACATCATCATTATCGTTTTTGACTTTCTTTTTATTTCGTGTGCCTAGACGTCGGGTTGTGGCGTCCGTACAATATTTTACTTCTCGGTATTATGTAGACTTATTCCAGTTTGTTTGGCTATTAAGTACTCCATTTGATTGCTGTATGCTTATATTCGTTGCATATTCCCAAACATTTGGTTTTTAACATGATTGGTCCGTGAAGACGGTTGGGATTGTCCAACCAAAACTTCGTATGATGGTTTAGCTGTTAAATCTGGTCACTTGGTGACAAGGATCAGATCAGGGCAATTATTTCTAGGCAAATAGATCGTACCGAAAACATTCATCCGCATTTAGGAGTTTTACTTTTACAATTCTATCTTTAGAAATTTTGCTTTTAGGTTTCGGCCTGTCCGGTGATCGTGATCGAACCGGGGACAGGTTTCTGTCCTTAGGTATTTTTCTTTTAGGTTTCCACCTGCCCGGTGAACGCGATTGAACCGGGGACAGGTTTCTGTCCTTAGATATTTTTCCTTTAGGTTTCCACCTGCCCGGTGAACGTTATCGAACCGGGGACAGGTTTCTGTCCTTAGGTGTTTTTCTTTTAGGTTTCCACCTGCCCGGTGAACGTTATCGAACCGGGGACAGGTTTCTGTCCTTAGGTATTTTTCTTTTAGGTTTCCACCTGCCCGGTGAACGTGATTGAACCGGGGACAGGTTTCTGTCCTTAGATATTTTTCCTTTAGGTTTCCACCTGCCCGGTGAACGTTAATCGAACCGGGGACAGGTTTCTGTCCTTAGGTATTTTTCTTTTAGGTTTCCACCTGCCCGGTGAACATTATCGAACCGGGGACAGGTTTCTGTCCTTAGGTATTTTTCTTTTAGGTTTCCACCTGCCCGGTGAACGTTATCGAACCGGGGACAGGTTTCTGTCCTTAGGTGTTTTTCTTTTAGGTTTCCACCTGCCCGGTGAACGTTATCGAACCGGGGACAGGTTTCTGTCCTTAAGTATTTTTCTTTTAGGTTTCCACCTGCCCGGTGAACGTGATAGAACCGGGGACAGGCTTCTGTCCTTAGAGAAGGAGTTTCCCGGCAAGCAACACTGCGACAACTATGCGCTCCAGGGATTACAATAAATAAAACGAACGCAGCATAATGAACGGATCCAAGGTTTCTTTTAGAGTTCCTCAGTAATAAAATTTTTTCAGGTTATGAACATTCCATGGCCGAGGAAGCGGTTTCTCGTCTA
This sequence comes from Lithocarpus polystachyus, assembly GCA_033629205.1. Taxonomy (NCBI): domain Eukaryota; kingdom Viridiplantae; phylum Streptophyta; class Magnoliopsida; order Fagales; family Fagaceae; genus Lithocarpus; species Lithocarpus polystachyus. The sequence goes on along the minus strand of CM066163.1, from coordinate 4,714,126 downwards.
AGCTCTCCAAATAATAAGCCCCTTCCCCAGCTATTGCAGTGACCCGGTACGGCCCTTCCCAGGCAGCAGCCAGCTTCCTGGCATTGGTATCGCGCATGTTACCCACTGCTCGTCGCAGAACTAAGTCCCCTGCACCGAATTCCCTCGTCCTTACCTTTTGGTTGTAGCGGCGAGCCATCTTCTGTTGATACCCGGCAAGCTGTATTAGGGCGGTGTCTCTGAACTCCTCGAGTAGATCTAAACGCTGTGCCAGCATTTTTTCGTTCTGACCGGCGTCAAAACCCTTCACCCGAGCACTGCACAAATGCACCTCGGCTGGGATTACAGCCTCCACCCCGTAGGCCAGGGAAAAAGGGGTTTCTCCAGTAGATCTCCGGGGTGTCGTTCGATATGCCCATAACACGCTAGGGAGCTCCTCCGCCCACCTTCCTTTTGCTCCGTCCAATCTCTTCTTCAACCCGCTCACAATCGTCTTGTTGACGGCTTCGGCTTGTCCGTTGCTCTGGGGGTAGGCCGGTGTCGAGTACCTGTTTTTGATGCCCAGGTCGCTGCAAAATTCGCGAAATGCCCGGCTATCAAACTGTAACCCATTGTCAGATACGAGGCAGTACGGTACCCCGAACCTCGTCACTATGTTTTTCCACACGAACTTCTTGACGTCCGTGTCTCGAATGTTTGCTAATGCCTCAGCCTCAGCCCATTTGGTAAAGTAATCCACGGCTACGAGGACGAACTTCCGGTTTCCCGTAGCCCGGGGAAATGGACCGATAATATCCGGCCCCCATTGGGCGAAAGGCTAGGGGCTGCTGACAGGGTTGAGAGGTCCCGCCGGCTGATGGACCGATGGGGCGTGCCTTTGGCATTTCTCACATTTCCGTACATACTCGGCTGCATCTTTTTGCATCTGCGGCCACCAGAAACCTTGGGTGATTGCCCGGTGCGCCAATGAACGTCCTCCCACATGACTACCGCATACCCCATCGTGTAACTCAGTCAACAGTTCGTTCACCCGACCGGGACGTAAGCACAACAGGTACGGTCCTCCATAGGATCTCCGGTACAATTTCCGATCTGCCGACAGCCAGTACCTGGCTGCTACACGACGAATTTTCTCGGTCTCCTTTTCCTTGCCCGGGACCTGATTGCCGGTCAGGAATTCAATGATAGGGTCCATCCAGCAAGGCCCGGCGTGGGTGACGCTGCCAATACCGACCGTTAGGCCGGCAGTTTCCTCTACCTCCAAAATGCTGGGTTCCTGTATAAGCTCTACCTTGATCATCTGTGGCACATTTTCGGTTAGCGTCGAGGCCAGTGTGGCCAGCGAGTCCGCATGCCTGTTTTGTCCCCGGGGAATCTGGGCTACTTTTGCCGTTCTGAACTCGGTCATGACCTTTCTTGCCAGCTGCAAGTACCTCTTCATCCTGGGATCTTTGGCTTCAAAATTTCCTTGCAGCTGGTTGACAACTAGCCGCGAATCCGAGTATATTTCAACGCTCCTTGCTCCTAACCTCGCCGCAGTTCTTAGGTCGGCAAGCAATGCTTCATATTCTGCTTCGTTATTGGAAGCCTTAAATCCGAGTTTAAAGGAATGTTCCAGCCAAATGCCCTCTGGTGTGATCAAAACGATCCTGGCTCCTGCTCCTGTTGAACTTGAAGCGCCGTCCACGTAGACCTTCCACGGGGGGGAGGCTACCTGGCAAACCATCTCCCCCCCATTCTTGGGGGAGAACTCGGCCACAAAGTCTGCCAATACCTGACCTTTGATCGAATTCCGCGGCCTGTACCTTATGTCGAAGGCTCCGAGCCGAGTCCCCCACTTAGCTATCCGGCCTGTGAAGTCTGATCTTCTCAGTAAGGACTGCAAAGGATACTCGGTTAACACATACACGGTATGGGCTTGGAAGTAGTGCGGCAACTTTCTGGTACCGTGCACCAGGGCCAACACCAGTTTTTCCAAGGGCAAGTATCTGGTCTCCGCATCGACTAATGTCTTGCTAATATAATACACGGGCCTTTGTGCATCCCGGTTCGTTAGGAGCACGGCACTGGCCGCGTGTTCCGAAACCGAGAGGTACATATATAAGTCTTCTCCGGGCAATGGTGCGGTCAGTACAGGGGCCCGTGTCAAGTACATCTTCAAATCCTGGAATGCTTCGTCACACTTCTTGTCCCATTCAAACCCTCTCCACTTCTTCAGTAGTTGGTAAAAAGGACGGCACCGGTCGGCGAATTTTGAGATGAACCGGTTAAGGGCGGCCAACATCCCTGTTAGAATCTGCACTTCCTTAGGGTTCCTCGGGGGCATTAAATTCATCACGGCCCCGATCTGGTCGGGGTTGACCTCTATTCCCCGTGTATTGACTAGATATCCCAAAAATTTCCCTGCTCCCACCCCGAATACACACTTTTCAGCATTAAGGCGCAACCGATGTCTCCGGAGGATTTCAAACACACCGAGGAGGTCCTCATTGTGCCCGGACTCGCATTTGCTTTTGACGACTATGTCATCTATGTATACTTCCACCGTATGTCCTATCTTATCACGGAACATCCTCGTCATCATTCGCTGATAGGTGGCCCCGGCGTTCTTTAGACCGAAAGGCATCACCGTGTAGTGGTAATTAGCCTCCGGCGAGATAAACGCCGTCTTCTTCTGGTCTTCAACTGCTAGGGCTATTTGGTGATATCCCTGGAAAGCGTCCAGGAAGCTCATCCTGGGGTGTCCGCAGGTGGCGTCTACCAATTGGTCGATCTTCGGCATTGGGAACGGATCTCTTGGACATGCTCGGTTCAAATCCGTGAAATCTACGCAAACCCTCCACTTACCGTTCTTCTTCTTCACTACTACCGTGTTCGCTAACCAGTCCGGGTAGAAGACCTCCTTTATTGCCCCCGCTTCCTTTAGTTTTTTTACTTCCACTTTTACTGCCTCGACGTGCTCCTTCGCTGATCTTCTCGGCCGCTGCCTTTTAGGGATTATGGTCGGGTCGGTATTGAGACAGTGAACTATGAACTCGGGGTCTACTCCGGGCACCTCATACGGGCTCCATGTGAATACATCTACATTCTGGATAAGAAGCAGCAACGTCTCCACCCTTTCCTCGTTCGTCAAGCTTGCCCCTATCTGGAAATATCTGCACTTGTCCGGCAGCAGCCTCACTCTGATCAGTTCCTCTATGGGATTAGCCCCCGCTTCCCCCGAGGGCCGCGGTAATTGCTATGAAGGGGTCTCTTCAGATTGACTCCCTCTTTCGATGGTTCGACCTTCCCGGTTCACTGCTGCAATAAGGCACTGTCTGGCCGTCTGTTGGCTACCTTTTACCACTGCGATGCCTTGTTCGGTCCGGAACTTAATCTTTACGTGCAGGGTGGACGGCACGGCCCCCATGGCATGGATCCACGGCCTCCCAAGAATAGCGGTGTAAGGGGAGAATGACGCGACCACTATGAATGTCACCGTGACTTCCTTGCCTTCCAAAACCACGGGAAGGGAGATTTGCCCCTCTGGAACCACTACCTGGCCGTCAAAGCCGATCAAGGGCGTGTCATACTTCGTGAGATCGTCAGCCTTCAGCCCGAGCCCCCTGTACAGGTCGGGATACATGACCTCGGCGCCGCTTCCTTGGTCAACTAACAACCTCTTTACCAAGAATCCGCCTATCTGGGCTGTCACCACCAGTGCGTCGTCGTGCGGCTGGACTGTTCCCACTAGGTCTTCGTCACCGAAAGCGATAACCTCCCGGGCGAGTCTTACCCTTTTTGCAGGCGATATCTCTTCCGCACCTACGTCAGCCGGGGTCGCCACCAAGACCTCACACCCGCCGATCCTCATGATTTCTCTTGGTGCAGCGTGAATTACCTCAATTATTCCAATGGGGGGTGGACGGGGGCCCCTGCCCGGCTTTGCACCCATTTCGCCTTTAGTGTTTTCCGTGTTGATAACGAACTCTTTCAAGTGCCCTGCTCTCAACAACTGTGCCAAGTGATCCTTTAGTACCCGGCAATGCTCGGTTGTGTGTCCCTTGTCCTTGTGGTATGTACAGTACAAGTTTTGGTTTCTCCGGGATGGATCACCCGCCATCTTACTCGGCCATCTAAAGTACGGCTCGTTCTTTATCCGGTCAAGGATCCTGTGCACCGGCTCTTTGAACAACGTGTTTACTTCCTCATGTTGTAACCCTAGTTCTTGAACGGCTGGGCCCTTTCTAGGTTTTGGCTGGAATTCATAATGCCGAGGACGGGTGGTCAGCAGGGCTTTACCTTTACTTTGTATCCGATCATCTTCTAAGCGTTTATACTCCTCTATGCGCCTCATTAGCTGCCTCATGCCCTCTGGGGGTTTCCTAGTCAATGACTCTCGTAGCTCGGAATCCTCGGGGAGCCCCATTCTGAAAGTACTTGCTGCTATCTTCTCGTTGCCCCCTCCGATCTCGTTGTAGAGTTCCCAGTAGCGGTTCGCGTAACTGCGTAGGGTCTCCCCAACTCTCATCTTTATGGATAGTAATGCGTCCACAGGCTGCGGAACCCGGCTACAAGTCACAAACCGGGCGCCGAACTCCTGAATCAGTTCCGCGAAGTTGCAAATAGAACCCTTCGGAAGCCCATTAAACCACCTCAACGCAGTAGAGCCGAGACTGGAGGGGAAGACTTTGCACATCAGTGCATCATCACGCTTGTGCAAAGACATCATGTGAATGTAATGACTGACATGCTCCACCGGGTCGGTTTTTCCGTCATAAGAATTGAACGGTGGCCGGTTAAACCTGTTCGGCATGGGAGCCTGTTCAATTTCATCCGAGAACGGGGATCGTGCGGCTTTACGTAGCGCCCGGCTCATTGCGTCCATGGCAGCATTTCGCGGGCGTTGCTCCTCCGGAGAATCTGATCCACGGTTGGCATAACCGCGTGATCGGGAGCGATCCCGGTGTCCCTGCCTCTCCCGTGAATGCGAACGATCATGTGGCCGACGATGGTTAGAATGCTCGGACTGTGCTCCCTGGCTTTTCCTCGTTCTTCTCTGTCTCCCCCCCCGTTGGTCTAAATTTGCTCCCCGGCGTCTTTCCGCCTCCAGCTCCAGATCCCTTACCAGCCTCCGTAGCCGCTCCAGTTCTTCATCTCTCGGGTCAGGTCGTCTGTTTTCTGTGGCGCCGGACACTGTTTGATGAGTTCGGCGCGATCCTTCGCTCCGGCCGGACTGTTCTCCGTTCTCTTCACGGTGCCTATCCTCGTGCCTTTTCTGCCTTCGTTCCCGCCAAGTGGATCCTTGCGAGGACCCTATCGAACCGGTTTCAGCATGACTTCCCGAACGTCTCTCAGACATCACCCCTGGTGTGAACCAAGGCCGAGCTACCGCTTAGTAGGAGATCCCCACAGACGGCGCCAATTGTGCGTACCACGAGAAAGCCTATTGGACCAGACTCTCGTTTGGGCTCAATTTATTTGTTGTGTGGGCTTTGATTTTCCTACGACGGGGAGCTCAATGCACTGAGGCCCATCAAACTTCTTGCTTCCCGCTCAGTCTGTTCTCCTTTCATTAATTTACTCTCTCTCTCCTCTCACTCGCTTTCCCTCTGTTCCTCTCATTTCTCCCCTCTCGAACCCCCTGATCCTTCACATCTCTTCCTTATTTATAGCCTCAACTGGGTGGAGGTGTTATGATTATTCCAATCGATAGTGGAAGAGAGGGTCCAATGTTATCGTTGTTAAGTGGGAATTTGGTAGCTGAGCAGCAAAGTGGCTTGGGAACTTGCTCTTCGTTGCTGCATTTCGCACGGCTACGAGTTCATGGGTGTTTTGCCGACCAATCCGAGCATCTCGCTTCCCCGTGAACAAACACATGGTAATACTAATTGTTACCCTGTGCCCGGGTAACCTACCGACCAAGTGATAATGAGAGAATACAGTGTGCAACGGAGTTCCCCTCTGCGTCACCAACCCGTTGGGAGCCCAATATTGTCCGGCCCAGCCCCGTTTACGAGGGACTGTCCGGGCTCTGTGTGCCACGTGGTGATAAGTTCTGCTCGGCCCAAACGAAGGCTTTGGCCGGTCCGTACATATATATATATATATATATATGTCTGTGTGTGTGTGCATTGAGTTTTTCATTCAAACATTTAAAAGGACTCGGTGAAGACCTCACAGGGTCATACTTTGAACTTACCTAAATATCGACTTAGTCAACACCCTAGTTATCAATTTCTTTGAATTTTTTTATAAGACAATTTCATTGAAATTTAGTGTTTAGTCCACATGTCCACTTTAGACCACTTTAGTCCATTTAGGTCCTATTCAGTCCACTTTTGACCTATTCGGTTCTATTCAGTCCTATTTGGTCCATCCGTTCCACATTGGTCGTATTTGGTCCATTTGTTTCTATTCTGTCCACTTTGGTCTTATTCAGTTCATTCAGTTCACTTTGATTCCGTCTATTTGGTTCTATTCACTCCACTCTGGTCCTATTCAATCTATTTTGTCCACTTCGGTCCTATTCAGTCCATTATGTCCACTTAGGTCCTATTTGGTCCATTCTATCATATTTAGTCCACTCCGGTCTATTTTGGTCCACTTTGATGCATTCGTTCCTTTTTTGTGCACTTACATAGTAAGAAAATATAGGTTTGGATTGAGAGCATCTATTATAAATCCAAATTTATTAATATATATATATATATATATAAATCTCAAACTCATAATATCTAAAATCTTAAGTATAACATTTTTTATTACTATGTTCCTATTAAGTCACATTAACTATCTAGTGCTACGTCACCGGATAGTGACTAGTCTATAGACTATACTATTAATAATAGGATTTCTTCTTTGAGTTTCATCATTTTTTGAACTAAAATATCCTCATACAAATTCTTTAACTCTCTAAAATACCCTTATCTTTTAGTTAAATAATCTTAAATTTAAAAATACAAAATTGTTAAAAGATTGGGTTTTTTATTTATTTATTAAGTTCCTAAGTTTTAGGCTTTTTCTTATTATCAACTCTCATTTAAAGGATCTATAAAATAAAAACTATAAATATTAACTCTCACGTAAAGAAAGATCCTAAAAATTGTGACATCATCTCTGTCTCACTCTTAAACATCACTTCACTAAATCAAAAAAAGAAAAAGAAAAAGAAAAGCCCCATTTCAAATGCAAAACGCCGGCAATGAGTCTAGTTTTATATAAGCTCATGTTGAAGCTTTATTATAGAGTACGAATTTGGTAAGGATGGGGTGTAAACCCTACGTTTTACATCATCCAATAGGAGATTGCCACATCAACATTTCACTTAAAATTCAATATATCCTATCACACCTAATAATATCTCAATAAACTCTCAATTTGGTTGGATTTATATATGGGTATTAGAATTGATTGGATGTGATTATACTTATTCTTAAATATGAGATAAGATGATGTGGCATATTGGGATTGGAGGTGTAAGGACTGGATTTGATTCTAAGCCCAAAACAATGAATTTGTAGAGAGTGGGTAGAAGAATTAGGCTTAAAGTGAATAAGATAACAGTTATAATGAGTTTCTAGGACAATCAAATAGAAATGAACCAGTTTTATAAAAGAGAATGGGTCCTCGGCACGATTCGAGGAGCTCTGTTCTAATATATATTGGATGACAATGGTTACAGGAGTTGTTGAAATTGCTATAGTGCTTTCTCTGTTCAATCTCCCCCCCTCCTCTCTATGGTGGGTTTCTTCTATTATATATCTCCTTTAAACGATCTTGGCCTCCCACTTGTTGATCATCTAAGCCTATTCCTGAATGTCTGTCCCATCAGACACCCTCTCTGACGCTTTGTGAGTTGCAGTACCCGAGGTAGCACTGTTCAGAGGTCTTGTCCACATAAATGCGGCCTAAAAATTAGCTGCAGGGCATTCAATGTGGTGGTAGCAGCTTTTCCTTAGATATTTTTAAGTTCCTATCCTTCTTATACGTTTGTGGCACATGTCCCTATTACTAGAGCTTCCTAGAAAGTCACTTTGATCCCTAGGATCCATACCTGATCTGTGTTTAGCTTATTCGAGGAGATATTCTTCCTCAGACTCGGACTACTCACGATTTCGGCTAAAGCCCCACGCTCTCAGCCAAAGCCCAAGACCCAATTGCATGATTTGGGCCTATGACCCCACAGGAGGGATAAAACATGGATTTTACACCACATCTTTATAGAATTTAATCTCTTTATTATATACCATATATAACAGTTGTGTCATAACTGCTCCTTCACTTTAAAATATTAAAAATTAAAAATTATTATTATATTTCTTTTGAATGAAACACACTAAACTGACTACCAAAAGTTTTTAGAAACTTTTTATTTTTATTTTTATAAAGAACAAAAAATATTGTATGTTATATGACAAACGCAAATCATGAAGTTGAAGTTTTTATAGTCTATTTTATTATTCATTTTTAGTTATATTATTAAAATATTTTTTTAGTTAACATATATGATTTCTTCATTTTTTTTCTATGGCCATTATATTTAACTTATTTTTCAAAATTCGCTTTAGTTAGTTTTCGTAATTCCATATCAATATAAATGAAACTCTAAAAAATTGGGCCCTTCTGGGGTTCCCAATAAACTTTAGAAAATGTTTACTCCAGGCCCAAGATAGGCCAAATCCTAGCCAACGGACAATTCCTATTTCTTGTAATAAGTACCTCGAACCAAACCAAAGTCCAAAAGAGCAATTGTATTTTTTTTTTTTTTTTTTTATGAGAGTTTTGATTAATAGCATCCGCTTCTGAAAATAGCTCTTTATCATCAGATCAAGATATTAATTAGTTTTTGGTGTAGGGGGGATTGAACCCCAAATATCTTATTCAACCATCAGAGACTTTACTTTTTAAAGAGAGTTTTGATCTATAGCATCCGCTTCTAAAGATAGCTCTTTATCATCAGATCAAGATATCAATCAGTTTTTGGTGTAGGGGGGATTGAACCCCAAATATCTTATTCAATCATCAGAAAGATAGCTCTTTATCATCAGATCAAAATATCAATCAGTGTAGGGGGGATTGAACCCCAAATATCTTATTCAACTATTAGAGACTTTACTAGTTGGGGTAACTGTTTACTTCTTCTTCATTTTTTGATTACATAATGAATTCACAATATGTCAAAATCTTCACTATATTTAAAGTTCATTGTTCAAACAAGAAAATAACATAAAAATAAATTTCTCAAAGGCCCAACTCATAACCTTAAACCCACAGAGCTCATCTCTTGGACCATTCCCAACTGTTGGTTGGACCCAATTGAACATGGATGAGATTTTACTCATACGTGAGACGAGGTCAATCAAGCACAAACTCATTGTGGCCCTTAAAAAGACATGCATAAAAAAATGAAAAAAAAAAAAAAAATGATAGAACATAAGTCCACTCATCATAGTGGAAAACAACATAGCCTGCCTTTTATATAATCATGCCCAAACCTCAGGGGAGGTTAATGGAATTTACCCATATATATTGTATAATTATCTAATTATATATACTAATTAAAAGAGAGAAAAAAGAGACTACTTTCTAAAATGACGGCTTACCCAAAAATAGAGTTTTTTTTTTTTTTTTTTAATACCATTCACAGGGAAACAAAACACTGCTCAGAGTTACAAAAGAGCTAGGATATGCCAGCATTGATGTATTGGCACTCTAGCTACCATATTGGCTACATAGCAAACCTGATCTAAGACAACTTTAGGGACAATACACAACTTGTAAGTTAATCTATTTTGCTGCAGAAAGCTCATATCAGCTAACATGGGAGTCTCCTGCCAATTTGAACCTTTTGCATTGTTCAAAATTTGGATCAAATTTCTGCTGCTAGTTAATATCAAAATTCAAAGAAAACCATGATTTTTGGCTTTGAGGACTGCCTCTATCATAACATCTTTCGCAGCCCCATACTCAGACCTTGCTAAACTGCTAGTTGCTCTACAAAATATTATGTCTCCCTGCAAATTCTTTGCTTCATAAGCATAAGCACTTCTCCTAGTTCTCTTCCTCCTAACACCAGCAATCTTGATGATCAATTGCCACTGTCCTGTTGCTGCCTGAGGCTCTGGTTTTGATCTACTAGTCTGCTTGTTGGTGACTAGTTGAGTAGAAAAATAGGCCTTGTACCTACAAGACAATGTTTGAGCCATTTGTACTACTTCAATAGGATTTGGTTCTTTGCCTTCATGTATAACCAGATTCCTATGTTTCCATATAGCCCATAAATTAATAAAGATCCCTTGCATGTATCTCATAGCTTCCTCCTCCTTTGTATTATGTCTAAGCAGCAAGTTTGCAACCCATTGCTGCACTGTAATGTTTAGAAAATCAGAAGAATGGATAGCTAGAGTTGAACCATGCCAGCATGCCCTTGCAAAGGGGCAGTGTAAGAAAAGATGAGTGGAGGATTCTTCCTCTGAATCACACAGAGGGCAGTTGGATTGAGTAGCTATTCTCCTGTTTTTCAAAGTTTGCATGGTTGGTAAGCTGTCAGGCAGTAGTCTCCACACAAAATTGCAGATTCTCATAGGCACTTTGATCTTCCAAACTTTTTCCCAAACCCCATTTTGAATGTGTGCTGAACCAGATTGGGATTGGGCAGAAGGATTGGAATCTTCCAACAATAATTCATATGCTGTTTTGACATTGAATTCACCAGAACTTGAATACTTCCATAGGAGTATATCACTTTCTGAACCAGTCTTTGACAAAGGGATTTTTAGAATTTCAGACCATTGGGAGTATGGATACAGATTAAATGTTATATCTATTTATCTTTTAAAAAAAATGTTTCATATAATCAAAAATATTTTATAATTATCTAATTATATATACTAATAAAAGGGGGAAAAAGATTAAAAGACTACCTTCTAAAATGACGGGCCAACCAAAAAAATGTTAAGTTTAAATATTATATTTAAATATCTAATTATACACAGTATCATTTTATATATAATAGATGGGGCTCCTTAAATTACTCCAGAAAAATACCTCCCCTAAACATTTTCTTTAATCTTTTTGTCTTCTATTTCGATTCCTGTTTTCATTTGAACACATTATGAGCACAATAAATTTCTCCCATAAACATTTTAAGAAAATAAATATAGAGGATTTGCATAGAATGGTACAGAGGATTTGTATAAGATTGGTGGAACATAGAGTAATACACAAAAAGTAATTCAGAGGATTTGTATTATACACATTTTGGTAGCCAAAGTGGTAAAAAAAAAAAAAAAAAAGTCTTCTCTGACGCCTTTTTGTTTTCTAACTATTGATATTCTTATTCTCTTTCTCATTTGAGTTACTTATTATTGAAGACAATAATTTTGTCTCCACAAAGTTTTGGTAGCTAAAGTGAAAGGAAGAAAAAAAATAAGAAGATTTAAATGTCTTCTCTTACACCTTTTCATCTTCTATTCCGATAAACATTTATATGCCTAAACTCAGCTTCTCTTATATTATGTTTGTAGTTCTTTCTCCCTCATTTCTCAATCACAAACTTTTTTTGCTTAAACGCGGTTTCTCTTCTATTATGTTTGTAGTCTTTCGCTCTCATTCCCTAATCACAAACTTTGTTTTTCCAATCTTTTCTAATTGGATGTTGCTATTTGCTTTCATTTTTTCAAAAGGTTGTTGAATGTCATTTTATGGCTTATTTGGTTCATTTTGTCCACTTAGGTTCTATTTGGTTGATTTGGTCATATTCGGTCCACTTCGGTCCATGGAGTCCATTTTGGTCTACTTTGGTGCATTGTGTCCATTTTTGTGCACTTGGAAAAATATAGATTTGGGTTAAGAACATCTATTTTAAATCCAAATTTATTTAAAAAAAAAAATACATTGACCTCAAATTCGTAATATCTAAAATCTTAAACATAGAATATCTTGTTCTTAGGCTCCTATTAAACCACATTAACTTAGCATTTCAGTCTACTTTGATTCAATTAAATTTAAATAAAAGTATTTCTAAATATGAAGGCTAATAGGTTATGAATATACAAATGTAATCTTTAGGTAGTTATTCATTTGTTAACATCATTAATTTTAAATGAATTGCATGAGATTAATTATACTTCTAGCAAAAAAAATAAATTTTTATATATAAAAAATTTTTATTTAACTATCGAATGCAAGTGCATGATAAAGACTTGTTTTATATAAGCCCATGTCCAAGTTATATTATGTACCATATAAAAAAAGTTGTTTCATTTACGCTCTCAGGCAATTTAAACTATTAAAATTATTATTATATTGCTTTTGAATGAAACCCTACTACACTGATTAAATTTGCACTACCAAAAGTTTTTAGAAAATTCAACTTCATATTTGCATTTGTCAAATAACTTACAATAGTTTTTGTTCTTTATTTTTGTCGTCTATTTTATTCTTCGTTTTTAGTTATATTAATAAAAAAAAAAAAATAGTTTACATATATAACTTCTCCTTTTTTTTTTTTCCTTGTCCATTATAGTTAACTTATTTTTCAAAATTTGCTTTAATCAGTTTTCGTAATTCCAAATCAATATAAATGAAGCTCCAGTATATTGGGCCCTTCTTGGGTCTATAATAAATTATACGAAAATGTACGATTGCCTCCAAGCCCAAGCTAGGCCGAAGCCTAGCCAATGGACGATTCTTTCTTAGGTTACATAATCAATACACAATATTTTCATTATATTATTTTACCAAAAAAAAAAAAACAACTAAAGTTAAATTTCTTAAAGGCCCAACTCATAGCCTTAAACCCACAGAACACATCTCTTGGACCTTCACCTACTGTTGGCTGGACCCAATTGAACATGGATGAGATTTTACTCTCACGTGAGACAAGGGCAATCACATAGTGGCCCTTAAAAAGGTATGCTTAAAAAAGATGCAAAAACAAAAAAAATCATAGTCCACTGATAATAGTGGAAAAGAACATGGCCTGCCTTCTAGATAATTATGCCTTTTATGTGTATCTGCACCAACAGATTGCTTGTCATTGAATTTTATAGTGTCACTTGTTAGATTTCATTATATTTGCACACCTTATATAATTGGTGAAAGATATATATATATATATATATATATATATTTGGTAATATTAAATTGTGTTAATATAGTTCAGTAACTAATAATTAAGTCAATTTATTGCCTAGACTTTTAATAAAAATTAAATTTTATCTTTATATCTTCTCTCTATTTAAATTTTAACACATTAGTTTTTGAAAGAGTATACCTTAAAAAGTTATTATGAAGAATAAAAAATTGAAATCAAGTCAATTACAATTTTTTTTTTTATTACAAAATAGAAATTCTACTATAGCTTAATCTAAGTGTATATGTGTGTGAAACTCTCTCTTAGAGACTTGAACCCTGGCTTTTGCTCCCCACATCCCACAAGCACTTATACTTGTGGAGTGATCATCGCACAAAGGGTGTGCGGTGGTAGTCAATTACAATTTTCAATGCCATTAAAATTTAAAGGATGAGAAGGTCTAATGATAAAATTGACTTGATTTTAAAAATTGAAAAATTAAATTAATGTCATTAATAGTTGACAGATGAAAAAAATATAATCATTCTTCCATAGTCACGTTTTTAGAAATATAATCAAAAAAATTTGCATAAGAAGTTTTAGAAAATTGTTAGGTTCTAAAAGTTTAGAACAATTGGCAAATCGTGAATACAAACTTGTCTAGATATAGATCTTAGAGTCTATAGGTATTATTAGACAATATTTAAGGTCATTCAAGAACAAGTAAGCTACAGAAAGAAAATTTCAGAATTTTTCTGGTTCAACTGATCGAGAGACAGGCTCGATTAATTGAGAGTCGTATCTGCAGAATTTTAATTAAGCCTAAACAGCAGTTCAAGCCCAAAAAGAATTAGGGTTTCACATTTACTTCTCCTAGTATATAAAGGAAATCCTAAACACATTTTTATAAGGCTTTTCAGAGAAAGAGGAGTGTGCCTCCTTTGTATCTAGGGTTTTGTACCCAAAAAACTCTCTCATATATTCTACTAGTGTTATTCCTTGAAGAATCTTAAGATACGATACTGTAGAAGTTGCTGCCTTCTCTAGTCATCTAAATTTTCAAAGGTGGTTTTGGAGTCACAAACAGAAAAGTTTGTGTTGATAAACTTTTGAGTGGAGTCTCAAAGTCACAAGTGTAGGTGTTTGTGTTACAAAGGCCAAGGAAATAAGTAGTCTGTGGACTTGGAGTTATTATGAGATTGTGGTAGTAAGTTCTACGTGTAGTAGCAATAGGATGTTAGTGGTTTAAGTCTTATTGTAAACTTCAATTCTTTCTAGTGAATTTGTTTTTTACCTTGAGGATAACTAAGTTAAATCCTCCCCAGGTTTTTTACTAGTTTGGTTTTTCTAGGTGATCAGTTCTTTGTGTTCGTCATATTTTTCGCTTTATATTTATTTGTGTTTAACTTAATCTTGAATAACAAATCTTGTTAATCAATTTAGTTTAATATTAGGTTAAACATATATTGTGACAAGGGGTCTAAAAACCTAACAAAAATGATTGGGTTGGTAGACAAAATAAAAATACATCTCCTCCTATTTTTTTCCTTTATTTATTTATTTTTTAATTTTTGGGTTAAAAAACAAAATTAGTATTATTGAAACTGGGGCCACTACAAGCAAAGTATACATAATACATCCCACCTATCAAAAGGGACAAAGTAAGAAAGAATATTGGCCCAATAGATTAATTGTGTGCTTCTTCTAAATATCCCACAAAATCTAATCCAAACAACCAACATGTTTAATTGTCGTTTTTTGTTTTTGGTTTTGTTTTTAGCATTTACTTCTTTTGTTTTTCCATACAGTTCAATATATGTACGTTCCAAATCAATCTATACTGTTTGAAATATTTCATTACTAAATCTAGAGCAATATAATCTGAGTAATTATTAGGTATTTTACAGAATATATATGTAATACAAATTTCTTTAAATGCCATCTCTTATGAAATGATATTGATTCTTTTTAATGAAATAAATATGATATTTTTCCTAATTGCTCAAAAATCTACTTCAAAAACTCAAAGCTCATTATTTTTTTTGTTGTTAATAATTTAATAATTGGGGGTAGGGCCGTGTGAGAATTTGAACTACGAATGTCTCTGTTGAAAACATCAAGATGCACGAACCAGTTGAATTATAATATTCTTGACAAGCTTATTACTTTATTGGTAACTTTTGAATTCTACCAACTTAAATAAATATTTGAATTATACTCAGATTTTATACTTTCTCGACATGATATAAGCATATATTATATACACAAACAAATTTGTCTAAAGGGATAAAGTTTCATTTAGGGGTGGAACGATTCATGTCATGTAAAAACATGACAAAGGGGGCTTACATTGATAGAAGAAAACCTTCATGTTGGGATCCTAAGGGGGATGTATCCCATGGGGAGGTTTGCACATAGGGTTTCTAATAGCTTGCTTGACATTTCTTGTTTTTTTTTTTCCCTTTTCTTTTTAAGATAGGTCATTAACATTTTAAAACTTTGCTTTAAATCTTCTAGATTGTATTAGATTAATTATATTGGATGGCCTCTCACAAACAGAGGGAAATAGTGCATAAAAGGGGGTGCTTAACTTCCCTTCATATAAATATATGGATTAAGGTCTTTTAGAGAGTTTTAGGGTAACTCTTGTATTCTACAGTAAAGTTCTAAGTCACATATATCTATTTTGAAATGACTAGATTGGATTTTTGGATTTTGCTTCATAATAGTAATATCTAAACAAACATGGACTATTATCATTTTGGTATGTATTTAAGATATTAAAAAATTTTAATCAATTTATTTTAGGGATAATTACACTTTACCCACCTGTGGTTGACCTCTAATTTTATTTGCCTACCCGTGGTTTAAATTTTGACACTTTACCTATCTGTGATTTCCTCCGTTATTGATCCGTAACCTACCTCTGCTTCAGTCGTTACTCTAACACATAATATGTCAAAAACAAAAGCCCAAACAGATCAAAACACTCCTCACACAAAAAACATACACAAACATGAAGAACATACACCCAAAAAACTAATACAAATCAAATCAAGCAATACCATCCAACTTGCTCACCAAACTAAGATCCTAGATCCAAGGCAGTAAATCTAAAAAAACAAAGGAGACTGCAACACCTCAAACTGCATTGTAGCATCTAGGATTTTTGTTTTGATCTATTTTCTGGGTGTTCAAATTTTTCCCAAGAAAATCAAGATTTTCTTTCCAAATAAAGACTAAAAAATGAAAAATCAAAACAAAAATCCAAATGAAGCCAAGCACATGGAAACAAGCACAGAAATAAAGAAAGGAACTTTGATAGAAATTTCTTTCCACCATTTTTTTTTCAGTATCCAAACGGAAATCCACCAGTTTTCCAACTATGAAAATCAAGCCCAACTATGAAAACCTAGCCAAGAAAGCACCATGAAAAACCCAGCCATGAAACACCATGAAAAACCCAGCTATGAAAATGAAGACCTAACCAACCCAGCTATGATCTCTGCATACACCTCACCGTTCCACTTCCTCTTCACCAATTGCTCCCCAAGGCGCACCGTAGCTTCAAACACGCTCTCCTCGCTATCGTGCACTGCCGAGTCCATGATTCCCATCCTCACCGCCTCTTCTCCCTTAACCTTCATCCCGGCCAACAATATATCATGCCGAGCCGAGGCGGAGCCGATCTTTGACCTCATCAGAGCCGTGAAGTAATCTAGGATTGTGAGGCCAATATCGCCCCGATCACGCCTCATCAGGACGTAGTCGTGGCTGAGTGCGAAGAGGAATCCGACGGCGGCGGCGTGGCAGGGAAGGGCGGCGATTGTGGGCATAGGGAGGGAGAGGAGAGCGGAGACAACTGATTTGAAGGAAGCGACCAAGTGGTGGAGTCGATCTACGGCGTCGGAGGAGGAGCCTGCGGATTGGGTCCATGCGAGGTCAAAGCCATTAGAGAAGAATTTGCCGTGGTCGGTGGTGATGAGTGTAGAGCCATGGACAGCTTGGGATTTGACTTGGGAGAGAGCGAAGATGAGAGCTTCGATGAGAGTTAGGCTGAAACGGTATTGCTTGATTTGATTTGTATTAATTTTCTGGGTGCATGTTCTTCATGTTTATGTATGTTCTTCATGTGAGGAGTGTTTTGATATGTTTGGGCTTTTGTTTTTGACATATTATATGTTAGAGTAATGGTTGAAGAAGAGGTGGGTTACGGATCAATAACGGAGGAAATTACAGGTGGATAAAGTGTCAAAATTTAAACCACGGGTAGGCAAATCAAATTAGAGGCCAACCACAGGTGGGTAAAGTGTAATTATCCCTTTATTTTAATATAGATAGATAGATTTTTAAAATTTTCATGATATAGTTACTCTAAGAAGTAAGAACTATGAAGAATAGGATTCCGGAGTGTATAGCATTAAAAGATAAAGATAAAATTTTAAATAGAAAAAGTCATAGATAAGATTTAATTATTCCTAATCTAACATTAAACAAAATTAATAATAATAATAATAAAAACCCTTCATTCTTATCTTATGCAACTAGATAAAACTTATTCCTTTTTTTCTTTTCTTTTTGAGATAAAGATAGAAATTTTATTACTATAAGAAAATTATAATCAGGTACAAAACCATGGGCACAGTTTAGAACTCCACCTTCACTGTAGAGAAATACATCAAAACACAAAAGACTAATCACTAAAGACCAAACACTAAAAACCAAACAGCACACCAAGGCCTTAACAGCAAAACACTAAAGCCTAACTATCAAAACACACTAAAGACCAAAACAGCACACCATGGCCATAACAGTACAGATTCAAAACTCCATATTGCTTAACTAAAATACATCAAAACACTAAAGACCAAAACAGGCCACCATGGCCATAACAGTACAGATTCAGAACTCCACATTGCTTGAGAGAAATACATCAAAACACTAAAGACCAAATACCAAAACACACTAAAGACCAAAACAGCACACCATGGCCATAACAACACATTTCAAAATTGCACATTGCTGGAGAGAAATATATCAAAACACTGAAGACCATACATCAAATACTAAAACCTTACAACAACTCATAACACAGGTTTAAAACTTATCCTTAATTTTTTTTAGAAGAACTTATTCTTAATCTAACTTAAGAAACTCAACAATTTATTCTCATCCTTATCAATCTACCAAATGCTATTAAGTAATAACACTGAAACAACCTTAAATTAAAGTCTTTAAAAAGAGATAAACGTAACTTGAGCCTCACAACCCACCTTGTGTTACATTCTCGTCCAAAATCCAAAGTACTAGCTCTAAGCAACTTAGCTAATCTCATAGGCCATCTTGTCATCAAGCAACTGTGCTAATCTCTCTGGCTTGCAGTAGATACACTCTCTTTTACTAAAACGAAATGAGTAGTGGCAGTTTTTTGCTAAGCACAAGCTGATTGCATTCAAATCCCTCAATTGATGTTCCACTTTTGTTTTGTCAACCTTCATATCATAAAGACAGATAAAACATAACTAGAAACCTCACATTCCCACCTTGTATTGCACTTTCTCTGCCCATATAGTTCTTTGAACAACTTTGCTATTTTTCCTGGCAAAGGAGCTGGTGTTAGCCACCCTAGATTCCCCTCTTAGTCATTGCTTATCCAACCATGATAAGGAAGACCATCTGGGTTCCAAGTCTCATGTGGAGTTGTTGGAGTTTCAGAACTGTTTGATTTGGTAACGTTATTGAATTAAAGTCATCTTATTTTCTTTTAGTTTATAATTTTACGACAACTATTAATTTATTATGATATCATAGTAAGTGATTTGAGTTTGAAACTAGTAATATCTAATGGAAGATATATCCTACATCATATGCAAAACAAGAACATACATCACATGATTAAAGTCCTGATGATGTTCACACTTCACAATTAATTGTACAAAATGTAGTACTACTATTCATGATTCTGCTTTGAACTTTTAATAAAGCTAATACTAAATATATTATTAATGACATTTCCTACTTTTGTACTCATGCTATTACTCTCTAAAATTTGAAGGATGGTTCTCAACGTAATACGGATTCGGGAGGTGCAAACTTCTCAGTAATGGAAAAACCAGGTTGCTAGGCCTTTAAGAGAAGCTTCAATACCTACTTACTTTAACTCAAGAGGCCGTGCATGGTTGCTGTGTTGCTAATTAACCTGGCTCTAGACTCAGCTTCACAGACTAATGAGTGGCTCCTAACACAGTAATACTGCATCAGCTACTTATGAACCTTGTAACTTGTAAGCTTTTATTATTTCATGTTAATCTTAGTTATTTGGTTTTATTTTTAAAACTATTTTCAATATAAATGAAATGAAAATGACCCTAATTATTCATCTTTTTTTTTCTTTTTTCTTTTTAATTTGTTCATGTACAACATTTTACACATAACGTCACTTTAAATATAAAAAGAGAAAAATGTAAAAGCTTACTTTTTAAGCAAAATAAGCTTATGAAAATAAGTTGTACCGGCCAAATTGTTGCATCAAACACAATCTTGTTTGTGCAGAGGATGAAATCCAAATCTGTTAATTTTATTACATATATATATTTAATAGTACTACGGGTGTATATGCAAATGAAAATTTTAGATAATGTGATTTATGTTCTTGTTTTGTAGATGATGAGAATTGTCTCCCATCCTTAGCAAATATTGTTGGTGCTGAAACTTGACATGTGTTCCAGTCCCCAGATGGTCTTCCTATACTCGAAGACGGCGACCTTATCATGGTTGGATTAGCAACGATGATGAGCTGCATCTAGTGAGCGCCATTAACACCAACTCCTTTGCTAGAAAAAATAGCTTGCACAATGAGGTTTATGACCAGAGAGATTAGCAAATTTGCTAAAGAGCTATATGTGCAGAGAAAGTGCAATACAGGGTGGGATGTGAGGCCTCTAGTTATGTTTTATCTCTTTGAACTTAGAAGGTTGACAAAATAAAAGAAGAGCACCAATTGAGGGATTTGAATGTACTTAGCTTGTGCTTGGCAAACAACTTCTATTTTATTATTATTTCATTTTTAATAAAGACTAAGGAATTAGTAGTTATTATTATTAGAGAAGTGTTACGTCCACAACATATTTACAATAAATTCTAGATAGTAAGTTGTTATTGGTTCTAATTTGAATCCACTACTAAAATTACTTTTTTGCCTATTAGTAATAACCAATAATAATCTGTCATTTAATATTTTGTTGTGAAAATGTTATGAACATAACATTTCTTGTATTATTTGTATAATATTTTATTGAAATTTTAGCCAACACCATCAGCATATAGGCCTTCTTAAATTAGCTTATAACGGTGGTTTCAAAAGCGTCGCTATAAGCCTTTTTTTTAAATATGGACTTTTGCGGAGGTTTCAAAAGTGAGGTTTCAAAAGCGTCACTATAGGCCTTTTTTTGTCGAAACCCAAGAATTTTATCTGTGCAAAAATGAAAAAAGAAACGTTAATCATCATCATAGCCATCATATATAACAAGGGCAGAATCAAACAAAAATTTGTTTTGCCATATTAATGATACTTACATTCCAATGATCATTGATTATGGTTTTAGTGAATGCTTTATTTTCGTACGACAATTTGAAGGCCATAATTGAGAGTGAAGCGTTGTATTTTGTGGTGGCCTGAAGCACTGGTTCCCCTATCAAGGTTCCCAATAGGATGTGAGACCCTAGTAAATACAATCTTGGGGATTCAATGGTTAATAATGCATGCATGTATGTAAATTAATCTTCATATTTTTCTTTTTCTTTTTGGGAGTATTTTTTTCACCATGGCATTTTGTCGTACACGTGGAGACACCGCTCTAGTTTTTATCAAAACTTGAAAGTGACTAGGTTATTATGTGCACTCCGTGCATTATTATGATTGATTTGTTAATTTTTGAAATTCTTCCAATTGGTAATATTGTGGGCAATATAACTTGTAGTGTACTTGGTTTATCTTTTTGTCTTCTATCTAAGATGTAGTAGTTTTGTTTCGGACATGATGTGCTATTTTAATATAGGAATCAATTGTTTTTGAAGTATTAGCATGCCATTAGAGAAATGAGACATAGGACTTTCCTGCAATTAATGTGGCATCTAAAAATTGATATGAAGAAGCTGCTTTAATTTTGAATGGTCTAGTATTACTTTGATGAAGGCATACTGTATTCTTTCTTAACTTAAATGAAGTGAAACAAAATGTTGTTATCCTTACCAGTTATAAGATTACAAGTGTTTTGTTGGAACTGGGAACAAACTTCTCAAAACTTAAATTCACACCAAAGTACCAAACAACATATTTCAGTACTTTTACTAAAATTTATTTCACTACTCAGTTCTTTGAATCCCTATTCTCTTGATAGTCTAGAGGAAATGTTAATCTACGGTTTCAGTTTCGTATTAGTGTAGGTTAGTTAACCTTAGAATCTTGTAGGCCAAGAGGTAAAGATCCCAATCGGGTAACATTAACATAATCTGGAGGGGAATGTTCTGCTAATCCTGGAAATACCAATCCAAAAATCCTCATCATTTTCATTAACCAACTTTCTTTGTACTCCTGACCCCGTGTATATGGTATAACGAAACTCCGGATTAGCTCCCAAACTGCATTCATGAATTTGAAAATGGCCCATGTTGCTGAGAAGTAGTTCTTATTTGGCTCGTCCTGCAAAATCTGCACTCTAACAAGATGCATAGTTTAACCTCATTGAACCAAATCTTAAAATATACATGCTGAGAGAGAGAGAGAGAGAGAGAGAGAGAGAGAGTACTGACCTTTCCTTTATAGAAGCTATTGTAGTAGAGGCAAGGTCCAAAGTGAGTAAAAAAGTCATTATCATCATCATCATAAGGGACCCTAGGCACTATGTCATTGCAGTAAACAAACCTAAAATATCTCACATCATATTGCTTCATCTTCTTCTCCATATAACCCCCCAATTGATTGTCTCCGACCCTTGGTTGCCCAAATGTGTATACTCCCTCCAACTTATGCATCAACCATTCCTCTTCATGTTTTGCTAGCACAGTTAGAAACAAAATTGCCAATGCCGCACCCAAGCTGTGTCCTGTTAATATAAATTTTGTATTCTCATTTTTTTGCAATAACTCTCTCAACCTTTGTCTGATTTCATAATAAGCATATTTCTTTTGGTTAATTCCTTGTTCTATTTCTTTGGGCCATCCTTTGTTCTTTTGAAGACCAAGAGCTTTCATAAAGCCACTATGAGTCTTACCCACCCCTTCAAATTCATACCACGAGAGATCCACATCTGTTCTCCATGCTTTTGGGTCGAATGGCTTAGTGCCCCTAAATGCAACCACAATTAGGTTAGGGTCAACCCTTGTATCTTGGAACATAATGGCTTGAGTTGCAGCATCTTCTAGGTAATCTGTCAAACATTAAATTAGAACAATTTGATTTCTAGTTGGCCAAAAAAGAAAAAGGTAAAATATTAAAATTGCATTCAAAGCATATACTAATCTTTCACTAAACATGGAGAACAAAATTGTCACAAAAGTAAAAATTGTGATGCAATTTCAAATTTAAGTCCTACAGTTAGCATGGGGAAACTATACAAAGTGTTGCTATTTTCATAACTATTTTGACTGCATCCAGATCCTGATACATAACATAAGGACTATATGCCCTCATAAATAAATTTAATAAAGAGTCTATCATCTTACCAAATTATTGCACTGTAAGTATGTGCGTTAAACTAGGTGCAGGTAAAATGTACACTTGTTTAGCCAATCAGCCTGAGGAATTTATATTTGGGCAATGAAGATGAAAATATATAACATCTATCCCACATGATTGATTAGTTATACCACCTCTGGAGGCAAAGTGTGTCCTGTTGTTTAGTTAAATCTAGCCCAAGGTGAGGAACTTTTTCCAATAAACCACAAATGATTATAAATAACCAATTGTTAAATTAAATAATAATAATAATTGGTCCCCTGAGATGTATCAAGAGTACAGCTATTTAAAATTAGCTGACATTTATTTAGATGAAGCCCATATTGGGCCATTGCCCGAGTCACTAAGGCATAACGTGGGCCTTTTGCCCCTACTCCCCAGTGATTGGTATTAAACGGATGACATGGACTTACGGAAAACACATTATCCAAGCCCAAATGACAGTGTAACAAAATGAAGAGCAAAAGAGCAGAGGTTAGAAACCTAGCAGGCCAATACACTAAATTTTTGGGCACCCATAAAAAGATAAACGAATTTATGGGTTCAAGATGTAGGAGGGACCAAGCCCATGTGTTATTTATGGAGATTGTATGGGAGCTGTTGTTTTGAAGGCAAAAATGAATGCAAGTTTCAAGTTTCAACAGCCTCAATGTCACGTTAATGTTCATGAAGTATTGCACACGTGAGTTTGGCGCAATCACGATAACCACGACAAAAGATTGGTCGAAGAACAATGTTTCATTTGATTGGTGCTTGATTCATTTAATGGCCTAAGCCTAGGAATATGCATATGTGTTTGGCTAAGCTTTTATCTTTAACTTATTTGACCTAGTTTGGTAGATACAATTTTTTTTAAACATTAACTTTTGTTTAAAGAAAATTCAAAATGGGCTATATTAAACTACATGATTTTTTTTTTAAACCAACTACCTAATAACTTATTAAAAGTAATGCTATGAACACAACAATTTGATAATAACTCTGTAACTAAAGTCCCCCATTGAGCATAGAACAAGAATATTGGACAAATAACCTATAAGATTAAAGCCCTATTATCTTATGCTAAAAAGCACAATAAACCCACTAATACAAGCAAGCTCCATCTTCTCTTTTTTAAAAGAAAAGATTCCTCGGCACATATAAGAGGGAGGCACTACTATTGCTTCTACGGAAAAAATGAAATGAAAACAATCAAAGATGGAGCAATAGTAGTGCCTCCCTCTTAATTTTGATCTGCCTAGTGTCAAGAACTGGCAGGGGGGTCAAACTTGCCAATTAAACCTAAATTTATCTTAATCTTTCCCCACGTCGACACATAAGAACAAAATGGTGCGACTATTGGGTGATAATGACAACTTGCCTCATGCTTACATTACACGCACAGAATGTGTGTTTAAACTTAAAGACTTTTTAAAATTTTCAATAGGTCGATTCAGGGCTGGCTTAACAATTTTGGAGGCCTTAAGTGAAAATTTTAAGTGAATTTTTTTAAAAACTTTAAAGTCTAAACCTGCACAAATAAAAATTAATTTATTACATAGTTCAATAAATTAGTATCACTATAATACAAATGAGTTGATATAATAAACATCAAATGATTAATTGGTGTGATAATTTATAATAATTGATAAAGTAAAAAATTGTATTTAAAAAAAGGAAAAATTACAGTAAACTCACTTGTGGTTTGACCAGTTTTTACTTTGCCTACTCGTGGTTTGAAACTTAACACTTTGCCCACCTGTGTTTAGCTCCGTTTGATCTCTATTACCCACCTTTGGTTTTTCCGTTAAAAAACAACTTTTACTACCAAAACATAACATAACACGAATCAAAAAATAAGGGTTTAAATTTTTCGAAAGAGTTTGGGTTATGGAGTTTTGTGTCTCTATGCAATGCCAGCAGCAACAAGAAGAGGCAATTCCCTATCACTGCTATTATCCATCATAACAGAGAAACCCTTAGCATAGGATGTGCCAATATCGACACTTGGACCCTCATAAAGATTACGGAAATAAGAAATCCATTACGAAAAACCCCATAAAGATTTCCCGATGACTCCACCAAATATATTTTTCGGTGTGCCCCTACATCTTATGGATGGTCAGCAATAACTTGGACCATATCTGCCAAAGGAGCATCAGGTTCAAAGCGAACCAGCTTGCCATTGTCACAAAGTGCATATATTTGATCATTAAAATGTGCAACATCCATGGATTTCAAATTCTCTGGATTGGCAACAATAACCCACTCGCCTTCTCCTCTTCTGTTCAAAGCAACTCCTAATCTCACTCTAGTAAAAACCAAACTATTCCTAGGGCCAAAAATTGCGATGACAAGGAATGTTGACTCATCAGAAGGGTCCTTTAGAAGATTGAATTTGTGTACAAGGCGAAACCACTCTTCTCGAGGAGCCAGTCTTTGAATTTGTGGAAGATTAATTCGGTCTTCTGTTATAAGGTGCACAAGTTGGGTTACATAGCGAGGGCCCAAGGTTACAACCCAGCCATGTTGAGATCCCCAAATACGTTTTCTGCTGACTTCAGATAGTTGTAATCGATGACGATTGTTGTCATAGAGGCTAAATAAAGTTCGTATTAAAGTTCGCATTTCAGTTAATAGTGGCTCGGAAAGCATCAGTGCAGGAAGAGGAAGCTGAGGTCCTCTACTAATGCTCAAACGAGAAGATCGCCAATCTTAGCTAACCCCTATAGCAGCTATTTAATTTGTGAAAGTAGTCATTCGATTTACAATTCCATGAGCAAGATCTGGGGGGAGATGGGACCAGTCAATGGGTCTGATGACTCTGACCCAATATCCACGGTTATATAAAAAGAAGAAACACTTTATGTCGAGGACGACTACGACGCCTTCATCATCATCATCATCATGATCATGGTCGTTGGTTCATCTGAGAAGATGAGTATCATCACCGTACTCTTCTTCTCCTACAACTCTATAACCTAAGCTATTTCAAAAAAATTCAAACCTTAAACTTTTTTATTTGTGTTATATTATGTTTTGGAGATAAAAGTTGTTTTTTAAGGGGAAAAGCCACGGGTGGGTAACAGAGACCAAATAGGACTAAACACAGGTGTGTAAAGTGTTAAATTTTAAATCACGGGTAAGCAAAGTGAAAATCGGTCAAATCACATGTAGGTTTATTGTAATTTCCCCTAAAATTAAAATGTGATAACTTATTCATTAGTGTGGGGTCGGTGGGGGCCAGCTTAGCTTTGGTCAATAGCCTTTGTGATGTGTTGAGTCTTGTGGACAAGATTGCATAGTACACATAATACTGTGCACACTTAAATTTTTTTTTGTAATTAAAATATATAGATAAATATATTATATATATATATATTTTTTTTTTTTTACAAATGGGGCATTTTTTTTTATATGGGGGCCTTAAGCGATTACATTAATTGCTTCTATTGTTTAGCCGGCCCTGTCGATTCACTTTGACATGAATCAATTTGTAATAAATACTAATCTGTATAAACTAATGTCATGTTCATATTATATATGTTTACAGGTATTATTAAATATTGTCATTTTTAAGTCGAAGACTCTATCTATTAAGCTAGCTAAGAGACCTTTGTTCAACTAGTTGAGTGGTTAACCCAGCTGGGTTTTGAGTTTTTTTTTTTTTTTTTTTTTTTCCCTCTATTATTTGTTTCATGCTTTTCCAGCCAAAGGGGACCTTCATAATTCTTAATAATTAATCCCAATAGTTTCTCCAAAAAAAAAAAAAAAAAAAAAAACCCAATAACTAACTTAGTTTAGCAAAATATTGCCAACGGTTTGCCTGTGTGCAATGACGGAAAGTTTAGAGTTTAGTTATAGATATTTGTCAAATAGTTTCTATCAAATCGGGGTTAGGTAAGAATTATGATCTAGTAAACCATTTTAAATTTTTTTTTAAGGATGATTAATATAGCCTTTAGAGCATATATTAATCAGACCCTTAGTTTATTAACTTATTTGTTTATGAGTTATATTAGCCCTTTAAAATCTCTTTTATATATATATAAATAATTGTGAGATGGAAGATTTCCATTCCTATTCTTCTATAACCTAGGCCATAACTACATAAATTTTTAAAAAAGAATATAATATAGGTTGTTGCTTACCGTTCCAAAAGTTGTTGAAGCCCAAGAATTCCATCTGTGCAAAAATGAAAAAAAAAAAATGAAACATTAATCATCATCATAGCCATCCCAACATATATAACAAGGACAGAATCAAGCAAATATTTGTTTTGCCATGTCAGTGATACTTACATTCCAATGATCTTTGATGATGGTTTTAACGAATGCTTCATTTTCGTACGACAATTTGGAAGCCATAATTGAGAGTGACGTATTGTATTTTCTGTCTCCATAACTAATGCTTTTGTCTAATTCCACTCTTTGATCAAGATTTGCCAACACAGATGTAAACTTTGCCGATGACCTATTCGGCATTACCAATTTTCCTGCAAAACCCACCTACTCCATCAATTTTTGGAAGACTGGGAATTAGCATATCTTGGTTTAAATAATAAATTAGAGGGCAATAAATTCTCCAACTAAATTTAAAGACATGACTGCATTAAATTAGATTGTTTTATAGAAAGATAACACTGCATTACAGTCATAGTTTACAAAATACTTAGGAAATCTAAGATATTAGTACCTAAAAATTTGCCTTAAAGTAGATACTATCATATTAGTAACATTTAGAAGTTAGAAGTTAGAACACATACATAATAGCATAATAATTACTGCATGCACGCAATTTCGCCCATATATACTGCCATACATCCATGCAGATTATATATATGGAACTTTATAAGTTATAACCTATACATGCTCAGTATATCATGCTACATATGAAACAAAACATAGACACAATCACACAAACCAAACCTGTTAAGAAATTGGTGAAGAGCCTGAGTAATCCACCGTTGCTTGAAAGAAGATTCAGCCATAGCTCTAACACATTCCCTATTTGGACCATAGGTTTTCCCACCTTAAGGAGGAGTTTCTGCGCAAAAAGGGAGTTGAAGATGTACCATCTTCTCCAAAAATCTCCCTCAAGTTCTTCTGCGCACTCGATGAATTTACTAGTTTCTGATTTAGAGGAAAAGAGAAAGCTAGCGAGATCATAGAAACAAGCGTTATCTGGCTTCAGCACAAAATAATTTTCACAGAATTGTTTCTCAGAAGACATGGCTTAGAAGCAATATGGAGAAGGTGAAGGATGAGTTGCTATTTCAATGTCTCAATTGGGAATACTACGTAAATTTAGCAAACACAGACTCAGTATTTATATCTGTTATTCTGTATACAACAATTC
The DNA here is from genome assembly GCA_033629205.1 of Lithocarpus polystachyus. Lineage (NCBI taxonomy): Eukaryota > Viridiplantae > Streptophyta > Magnoliopsida > Fagales > Fagaceae > Lithocarpus > Lithocarpus polystachyus. Next base: position 4,686,017 of record CM066163.1, on the reverse strand, counting down.
CTAACTTTTGAAAAAAGACAAGAGACATATGCTTATGGCTTTGTAATTTATTAAACAATCTATCTTGTCGGTGTTTTATAATGGCTAATTACTAATTCAATTGGAGGGTGGCGTGTACAAACAATGACTAATTGTTGTCCTTGAGGCCCGGCCAGCTAATCACTTTATTGTCGTATACTTTCAATTCGGGTATTGAAAATTTGATTCAGGCTAGCTCTTGATACTATAAGCTTATAATGGATTCTTAGGCGGGTCTCCTTGACATTTTTTTTAACAAAAAAAAATTACCATGGACTCTAATTTAACAAAAGTTATGTTATAGAAGGATAATTCATGGATTCACTCTCTCATAGCACTCAATACATTTATGGCCCTTTGACACCGGAGTAAAGTGGCAGCTACAAACATTGAGCATGAGGGTATCCAAATAAGCCTACAGCCCTATCCAAACGGTTTCTTATGCCTAACCAAGTTGATTTTCAAGCGCAGCAAATAAAACCATTATTTTTCAACAATTCAAAAGATATTTGATACCAGAGTGTGCCAAGATCCAGCAAATCCAATCTAATGTCAAGTAGGCCCAAAAGCTTTTCTTGAAGATCAAAATAATAACCCATTATTTTGAATGTTTTTTTTATTATTATTAATAAAGTTAAATAGTCTTTATTTAGTGTTTCCTAGGACGAATCAGACTTTATATTTTATTTCTCTTAGGCAGACAAGTATTTTATTATGTTTCTAGTTCCTAAGAGTCATATTTGTCCTTGGTCAGGTTAAGTGAATGTTTTATTTAGTATTTTCGTTTTCTTATGCTTGGGGTGCTATTCCAAGCTCTATTTAAGCCTTTTGGTTGAATCAAATAAAATTCAAAGTGTATTTTCAGAATTAAAAACCTTTTGTTTTTCAGAAGATGAATTTCTTCTAAATTAACTCTTATTCCTTGGGTGGATTCCTTTGGGTGGCGAGTCTCTGTTTCTGTGTCTCTTGGGTGGTGTAAATCTATATCTTATAGAGTGGTGAGCCAAACTAATTCACATATCCTTAGCTAAATTATTTTGGGTGATGTTATCTATATCCCTCTGGGTTTACTTTGGTAGTGAGCTTATCTTTTCTTCAAATTATTGTGTATTTTTATTATCCTATAAACCAGAAAATATAAAATATATTTATCCAACCTACCCACGTTTTCATATTGGTTAAGCTTGGGTTGCCCCTTACGTGTCACCCATGTTCGTTACATGCTGTTAGATTCAAATAATAAAATTGGAATATGAAATGTGTTAAGACTTAAGACCGCTATGCTAACCATACCACCTAAAACCAATTGGTGTTAGGAAGATGTGCGCACTTTAGTCTTTAAAGGACAGAAAGCCACGTGTTTGTTTTTGCTGTAGGTAAGCAGACATGAGGTTTTATATAGTGCATTGCATCAGCGGGCTGGACTGTCAAGCACCAAAAAAAATGGAGATGAAGTGCATTGCTAAGGCCAATAAAATGAATCTCTTTCAATGGAGTCGAAGTTTTTCTGTTTTACGCAACCACTCCATAAATTACCTCTTCTCTTCCATCAAGATAGGTACACAAAAGATAGCTAAAAAACATGGGCTAGAGGGAGGGAGGAAGGAGAGAGAGTGGAGGGAAGTAGAGTAGAGTTGGCTAAATATAGACTAAATTTGAGCTAAATTTACCTTACTCTACTCTACTCTCTCCCTCTCCCTTAATGCAAATGGACCATTAGTCTTGATTACTAATTTACTATACCTACATCATCAACTTAATTATATCTGGTACCAGTACACTAATGCCGATATTGACACTACTAGTGCTAATGTTTGGGACCATAATCGTCACTACGTAATTAACACATCAGTATTAGCCACATGGCCTAGAGCTCAACACTCCAATAGGTTTTATTTTTCAATAGATGGGTCAATTTGTTACTCGATGGATCAAAAGGATTAATTATCATAGCTCAATGAAACAACATCTATCATTATTTTCTCACCACAGAAATTCTTAAATGTCAAAATATGTTATCAAATACACCTAAATTTGATTAATTTTCATCAATTTATTTCACGATTTTATGTACACTGACTTCCCTATCAATATTTAATTGTTTATGCCTTTACTTAAGGTTATTTGTAGATCAAAATTGTTTAAATAAATGTAGTCTAAATGTGATTCGAATTAATGAAGAAAATTTTCTAAAAAAAAAAAAAGAGAAACTTGAATTTAAACGATACACACACACACACACACACATATATATATATATATATATATATGAATATCTTAAATGGTTATAAAATTTGAGCATTATAGATTAATTAAATTAGGTTGAAAAAGCCCTCCAACTTGATTTATGTACACTCTTATTAGTACTAAGGATTGATCTAACATTGTCCTTATTTTTATTATAGTTTTGCACACTTTAATTGTAACATGAACCTAACACCGTCCCTAATCTTATCAAAGTTTGCCTATAACATTTAATTTCAAGAGGTATGAATGCGTCGAGAGTCCTATTGCTAAACTAAATTTCATGGTATTTCCAACAGAGAGTTAGAGACGTCTAAAGTTTGAATACAGTTTTTTTTCTTTTCATCATAACAACTAATAAGTGACTAGGGATAGTGGCGGCTCTAGATTTTTTTTTTCATGGTGGTCATTAAGAAACTTAAGTTAAACAAAATTTAATAAAAATAAAACTTGAATATATTAACATTAAAAAAAAATCTCAAATACATAAAGTTTTAAAATTTTCTTTTACAATTTTCTTCTATGATTTTTTCACATTTGAAATTGTTGTATGGTAGTTTCATTATTAATGCTATTAGTTACATATCTTTCAATACATACAACCATGTAATCATTAAATTACTGATCTCTCGTTCAATTACCAAAATCTTGCTTAAATAAGTAACAATATAAACAAAATGCATCATTATTTTTTATGATATGTTCCAACCAATATTTTGTATTCTTTAAAATAATCAAGATTAAATCAATGCAATGCTCCATTAATTTCTTTTTTAGGGGAATCATGGTTAAGAGGTTGACAAGAACATCATTGTAAATATGCTCTATTTATTTTCTCCTTATCATTAGGATGAAAAGATGAGACATTTTCTCATAACCTAGGATCTGAAAGAAGATTATTCAAGCGAATATGAATTTGCTTAGAAAATAAATTTTGCAATAAAAGTGATTTCCTTATAAGAATTTTGTCAATAGTGCTAACAAAAGAATAAAGGGTAAATTATAAGTTCATTCAAAATATTCAACTTAGGCATTAAACCGTTACACTAATCATGTTTAATAAAGTATTGAAACATTATTTTAGTGCATATGCGTATGTACAAGATGTATCACTTAAATCCAATAAATTCAACTAAAGACTAAAGCAAGCACTAATCAACTAGCTGTTAGAAAATATGCACTATATATATATATATATATAAATAGCAATTTAAAAATACGTCTTTTGAAAAAATTATTTAAAATATCACAATTAAACATTTGATTTGATCTTTTAGGCTAATTTATTTGTTTGGACAATATTTGAGAAATGTTATTCTCACAAAATTTTTATAACAAATTCTAGTTGGCAATTGTTATTGGTTCTAATTTACATATCACTGAAATTATTTTTTATTTAATAAATGCGGCTATAGGTCTATTGTTGTAGCCACGTTTTAAAAAACGCGGCTACAAGGTATCTATAGCTACGTTTTTTGTAAACGTGACTAAAAAAACACCCCTATAACAAGCGTTTTTTGTAGTGTTGGTACTTTAAGGCAGCAACAATTTCTAGGAAGCAATCCTTAAACATGGCCGTAATCAACTGAAGCTTAAATTAAAACTATTAGTAGGGATTTTAAAGTTTTTAGTATATTAAATCTTAACAGTACATATTACGTTAGGGGAAGATGTCACTAGCCTTGCTTTATTATGACATATATTATCCCTAATTTCTGTGATCTTGTGTAGTTAATAGATTCATTATAGTCAATTTCATAATTAAAAAAATAACAAAAACAATTAACGAATACTATAAAGCCATTAGTTTAAGAAATATTTTTTAAAAATTTTTATGAGAAAAAACAAATTTTATTTTTTACGATTTTTTATATTCAAAATTTCTTAACCTTTTGTGTACGATTCTCTGCTTCAAATTCTTCCTTACTACTTCCGTGCAATTCACATTTTTGGTATGTGAACATGTGCTCAATTCTTCTTATAATTCTTCTTCCACTGCATCATCACGGGCATCCATAATATTTTTTGGCATATGATGCTCATTCTTAATTTCTTCTAATTCATTCTTGTCGGTTTCTCCCAGGCACTAATGGTGGTGACATGACATTTGCAGTTTTCACCTCTCTTTGGTCAGAAATCAGAATCCATGGATCGACGTGTCACAACACCGTCACCAACCTACCTTCCATCAAATCAATTTTTTCTTTCTTTAATTTCTTTGGGTTGTTAATCAAATTAATCCATTGTTAAGGGGGTGTTTGGTAGGAGTATCTAAACAATAGTTTTTATTTTTTGAATAACACAATATATATTTTCACAGCATTTTTACACTTATATGTATTTTTAAAAGATTTAAATAGCATTACTATAATAACATTATCAAATGAACTATTGTCTCTCTTGGTTAGATAAATAACAATTTCATGAATTTGCAGTATCATCATATTTCATTTTTGTTTTATTTTATTTTATAAATACAATAAGATTTGAAGTCTATCGCATTGTTTCATAATTTGGTATAATGGTCACTCTATAGGTACAAAGGCAAAAGTCGGGGTTCAAGTTTTTAGGAAAGATTTTCATACATATATATATATATATATTTAGATTATGTTAGAGTATCATTTTTATCTTGTTAAGATATAAGATTTTATATGAGCTGAATATCTCACAATTGTTGTATTTCACTTAAGCTCCGTTTGGAAACTGCTTATTTTGCTGAAACTGAAAATTTTTTGTTAAAATTATGTAGAGAAAAAAAAAAAAACTAAAAGTTGACTTTTTGAGCAGTGAGACCTACTTAACAATGCAATGAAACACTACCGTATACTCTTGGTGCGTTAGTTACTTCACAAGTATAAGTGTTTGTAGAGTGTGGGGGCAAGAACTAGGGTTCAAGTCTCTAGAAGAGAGCTCCACACATATATACACTTAAATTAGGCTAGAGTAAAATTTTTATCTTATATAAAAATGTTAGAATTTAGATCCCTATAAAACTAGATTGTTAAACCTAATTAATTAACCAAGTGAATACTTAGGTTTATTATTCAGATCTAGGTTAAAACAATAACAATCATATCATGCAAAGTAGCGGAAATATAAAGAACACAATGATATGATGGCCCAGGAAAACCAAACCGGTAAAAAACCTGGGGAGGATTTAACCTAACTATCCTCAAGGTAAAACAGCAAATCCACTAGAAAGAATTGAAATTTGTACAATAGCGACTTAGACCACTAACATCTTATTGCTACCTCGAGTAGAAAACTTACTACCACAACCCCATGATAGCTCCGAATCCACGGACTACTTCTTTCTTTGGCCTTTGCACAAACACAAGCTCACCTGCTTGTGGCTTTGAGACTCCACTCAAAGGTTTTGGATCTCCTTAAATGTTGATCTTGTATGCAACAACTTCTACAACACCAGATCTTAAGATTCTTCAAGGAATAACACCGGTAGAAGACTTTAGAGAGCTTTTGGGTACAAAACCCTAGATCTACAAAAAAGCCACAAGATGCACTCTAATCTCTCTAAAAAACTCTGAAAACCCTACCTAGGGTTAGCTTATTATGTCCTTTAAATACTGGAAAAAACGGCTCGCAATTTGGGCTTCAAACGGATAAGTTATGGCCTTTTTACGTTTGCTGATTTTGCTGATATACGATTTTCGATCGATCGAGCACCAATCGAGTACCAATCGAACGAAACAAATTGTAACTCATTTTTCTTCATCCCGAACTTGAGTTTTTTGCCTTGGGCTTCAATGTAGACCATTATAAACTAATAAGACCTAGTTTTTGTCATGGTTTGCCAACATTACAAACTCAAAACCTAACAAGCTCCCCCTTTGGCAATCCGTGACAAAACACAAATACAACATAATGCCCAAATACAATAAAATGCCCAAATACATCACAAATCCCAATCTAAGACTCTTATGAAATCTTAGGATCCATCGGTCGAACTAGGCAAATTATGAAATCTTCTTCCTGTAGCTTGTATGTTCTTGTGTGTTCACGATTTGCCAATTGTTCTAAACTTTTAGAACCTAACAATCTCCCCCTTTGGCAATTCGTGACAAAACTTTCATACAATATGAAATGTTAAAATACAAGAACAACCCAATACAATAAAATACTCAATTACATCACAAATCCCAATCTAAGACTCTTAACCTAGAAGTTGCAATAAGAAGTAGAAAGTCTTGATCAGAATGCACTTGTCTTTCCTGAAACACTCAATAAACACATCACCGCATGTGTGGAAAGAAAGACATATAAACAATAATATGAAACAGAATATAAAAACAAAAATAAATTCTAACTCTCCCCCTAAGTTAGATACATCAAAATTTTTTTATATTCTCCCTCTTTCAAAAACAATTTTATTTCCCCCTAAACAACACAAACAGGATTCCCACATTTCATTTATTTCTCCCCCTTTTTGTCACGTATTGACAAATACAGCTCAAACAAAGAGTAAAGCGACAGTAAACATGAGAGAAAAAAGAGAACCAAGGGAACATAAAGCAGTTTAGCTTTATAGAAAATAGAGAGAACTCCCCTTATAAAGAGCAACAACTCCCCCTATGAACAACAAAAGTGACAGTAAACATGAGAGAAAAAAGAAAACCAAGGGAACATAAAACAGTTTAGCTTTATAGAAAATAGAGAGAACTCCCCCTATAAAGAGCAACAACTCCCCCTATGAACAACAAAGGCTAAAAAAAACTTTTCTCCCCCTATAAAAATAGGAAAAACAAAACAAGTTTTGAGAAAAACAGTTTTGGGGAAAATTTAGGAGGTGGGGATAAATAAAAACACACAAATCTAAAAAAAATGAGTTGAGGATACACATGAAGAAAAATATTATCTCTTTCAATAAATGCAAACTTGACACTATGTGACCCATAAATAATTGCATGAGTAGAGAAAATATTTGCACATTGATTATCCATCATATCTCTTAAGAAAAATATTTTCTGCAGTTCACACATCAAGAAAAATAGCATATACTAAAATGTACAAATGACTTAAAAATTAATCAATCAATTTTTTAATTCAAGTTGAATACCCAATTTAGCAAAGTGTATGCATGTTATATATGAAAACAATGAGAGATATGACTGCAAAACTGCAAGATGGATATAGAAAAATAATGCAACTCATGTGAATCCTAACCATAAATGATGCATAAAAAAAAATTCGGTCAAAAACTTAGAAACTGAAAATTTTTCAGTTTCGATCGATCGAGCATCGATTGAATACCAATCGAGTCAGGCAGAATCAAACCAAAAATTTTAATCGCAATTTCGATCGGTCGAGAAACAGCTTCGATCGGTCGAAATTCTGGAAAACTCAAATTTTTGAAAAACAGAGCAATTTACTACAGTAACTCCTCAAAGTATAGTAATTCATGAATGAAATGCATGAGTATGAGACTTAAAATTTTTCAAAAACACTTGATTTTAAAGCAACTTTTGCATTAAAATCAAGGAACATATAATCTTGGATGGCCACAACAAAATCACATACAATAACATGTACAAAGTTTAGCAAAGAGTAACTTGTGTAGTGTGTGCAATTAGCAAAAGCTTGAGATACATGTGATGTGATTTGTGAATAGAAATCAAACACAAAGTCTACAAAATTCATCACATAGAATTTGAAAGAGACTATCACCTAAAGAGTTACATCATATACCTCTCACATCTTCTAGATTAAAAGCTTGCAATCATGTAAGTTTCTTAATTTGCCTCATAATGTACACACCAATTTTAATTAATTTGAATTCATTATAGCCCAATAATGTACACACTAATTTTAGCATTTAAACCGAGGCTATACCTTATGTTCTTTTTGTGCATGTGATACACTTTCTCGAACACAAAACTAAGGAGTTCATGATCGGCTAGTAAACAGTGGTGAGATGGTTATTTATGCATTTCTTATTAAGTTCAAGTCCGACAGATAAAGGCATGTGACTTCAAGATAAAGGCATGTGACTTCAAGATCAAGACAAAGTGATCAAAAACTATAAACATCTTCCCACACAACATGCACTACAAAACTTAAACTAGTAAAATGCAATAAAATAAGCTCATCCAAGTTAAACAAAGTACATAAATATGTTATGTAAAGATAATATGGCAAACCTTAATTATAAATCTAAGATATATAATACAAAATACATACAAATATTTTTGGTTTAAAAAAATTTATGACCAAAACTAAAAGCACACATTATGCTAAATGATAAAAAATGCAAATGCAATGCATGACAGTACTTAACCAAGCTATAGAGTGTACACAAACAAGAAATATCAATTTCTTAATTAACTCTTGTGTATATGTACAAACTAGTACATACTCATACAAAATCATAAATAGCTTAGCACTTATATAACACATACTTTTTATGTTTCTCCACAATATCAAGCATGTTCTAAATCAAGAGAGAGATATCATAATTCATGTAATCCTCAAGAAAAATAAAACTAGACACAAAATAAAATATTTTTGTCTTTTTGAAATTTTTCAATGTTTTTGGATTTTTTTAAAAAATAAAAATGACCTAAAAAACAAAATAACCAAAAACAAAAACAAAACATATCCACAAATAATTGAAAGAATTAAATTAGGGACAAGTCAGTAACACTCACCTTAGAGAATCTTTTCTCACCCATATAGCACGAGTCTTCGGCTTTGTAGGTGAAAATCCATGTGAAGCAGAGTGTATTTGAGGAATTATTCCAATCTTCTGAGAAATACTAAAATCCTGCAATTTCCTTTCACAAGCCAACAAGCTTAAATTTTTCAAAAGTATATGAAATAATTTATTTGGACTTATGGCAGGAGAAATACCATCACATATCCTAGATTGAAATACAAAATGTTTAAATTTCAATTTATGACAATTAGGACGAATGTGACCGGAGACACCACAAAAGTGACAAACAGGAACAAATTTAGGAACATCAGTATTCCTAATAGCAAATCTAGTATCAGATTTTGGTTTTTGCCTCAACAAAAAACAATTTGGTCTAATATGACCAACAACACCACAAAGGTGACAAGTAGGCACAAAAACAAATTTCTTATGCTCTCTAACAGTAGGTTTAGACAAAGGTTTAGAAACTTCAGCGTCTACATCAGAACTTTTACCTTTGTCTAACCTAGCAAAATAAGTCTTTTCTTTATTATTCCTCTTGAAAGGAGGGATATAAACTTTCTCAGTTTTAGGCTTAAGAGAAACAGAAACACTTCTGTTATCAACAGTAGGCTTGGTACTAGTCAAATTTTCAATTTTAGCTTTAGATTCAACTAACTCTTGTTCCAAGCTTTTCATCTTCTCATCTTGAGAGGAAATTTGATTTCTCAAAAATTCATTATTTTTATTAGATTCATCTAATCTAACAACCAATTCCTCTTTTTCAAGATTAGCCAATTTTAACTCTTCCTTGAATTTCTTAGCAATTCTCATAGTTTTCAATAATTCTTTACGAAGAGTTTCATAGGTATCAAAAAGATCAACAGAAACAACAGTGTCCTTTTTATTTAAATCATCACAAACATGAACAGAAAGTCACTTCAAATTATCCATGATAACAGGGATCAAGGATCAACTCTTAGATCAAAAGATCTAAAGCAAAAGAGTTACCCGCTCTGATACCACTTGTTAGAATTTAGACCCCTGTAAAACTAGATTGTTTAACATAATTAATTAACTAAGTGAATACTTAGGTTTATTATTCAGATTTAGGTTAAAAGAATAACAATCATATCATGCAAAGCAGCGGAAATATAAAGAACACAATGATATGATGACCCAGGAAAACCAAACCGGTAAAAAACCTGGGAAGGATTTAACCTAGCTATCCTCAAGGTAAAACAGCAACTTCAACAATACCGGATCTTGAGATTCTTCAAGGAATAACACCGATAGAAGACTTTAGGGAGCTTTTGGATACAAAACCCTAGATCTACAAAAGAGGCACAACATGCACTCTAATCTCTCTAAAAAACTCTGAAAACCCTACCTAGGGTTAGCTTATGATGTCCTTTAAATACTGGAAAAAACTGCTCGCGATTTGGGCTTCAAACGGATAAGTTATGGCCTTTTTACGTTTGCTGATTTTGCTGATATACGATTTTCGATCGATCGAGTACCAATCGAATGAAACAGATTGTAACTCATTTTTCTTTATCCCGAACTTGAGTTTTTTGTCTTAGCTTCAATGTAGACCATTATAAACTAATAAGACTTAGTTTTTGTCATGGTTTGCCAACATTACAAACTCAAAACCTAACAAAAAAAATAAAAATAAAAACAATGCAATGAGACCCACTTTAGGAGCAAAAATAAAATAAGTTAAAAAGTAAAATAATAACTTTTTCTCAAATCCCAAACACAACCTTAATCAAGGCAGCTAATGACATAAAATTTACAATTTCACCTTCTCTGTCATCAAAATCAATGCCCTTATCAACTTACCATCCATCAAATAAAAAAAAAAAAAAAAATTCTTAAGGTTGTTAATCAAATAATTTGTTAGCATTACAATTTACACAAGTGCTCCAAATCAGCCTCAAACCCCAAACCCAACCTTAAGTCAAGGCTGCTAATGACATAAAATTTACAATTTTACCTTCTCTCTCATCAAAATCAATGCCCTCACTAACCCGCCATCCATCAAATAAAATTTTTTTTTTTTTCTTAAGGTTGTTAATCAAATAATTTGTTAGCATTACAATTTACACAAGTGCTCCAAATCAGTACGCATCTCTCTTGGCCAGGCTAAAGGATTTCTCAAACTCTACAAGTTCACAAGATTTAACTTTTTTTGTTCAACTGAAGTTAAGTAGTCTCAAAGCAGAGGAATAATCATAATTTGTGAACAAGTGTAAGCTTCGCCCGAAAATATGAATTACTCACCACACCACCAAAGAATGGGCCATTTAATACTCTTTATTAAAATAATCGGCTCTTTAATACTATTTATTATTAGATTAAGACAAAATTAATTTCTTTTTAATGTAAGCAAAATAACCTACAATTGTTATAGTTTCACTTAATCAACACTGGTGATGTTGTGGGGTGTAGGAGGCAAGGGCTGGGGTTCAAGTCTTCAAGAGGGAGTTTCACACAAATATATACTTATTAGATTAGACTAGAGTAAAAATTCTATCTTGTATTAAAAAAAAAAAAAAAACAGTGATGTTGTCCGCAAAATGGATGTTGGCTAAAGCCTTTTTTATTTTACTATATTCCTTTATAAAAAAAAAAGAAAAAAAATTATAAATTATAAATAATTAAATAAAAAAGAGTAACATCATGACTTCTGAGTTTTGAGTTGTACCTAGTGTCTTTCTTAATAAGCATGCTTTGCCAGGATGCTTCAATCTCCGCCTAGAGCATTTGCAGTAGTGTAGCTAAATAGCTATATTGCTATTTTAGCTACACCAAAACACAAAAAACCCCTGCAGCAGTGGAGCAATAGCTATAATTTTTAGTTTAATTGCTACAGCGCACATCTATTTATAGATGTGCACTGAAGCTTGGAGCAAAAAAAAAAAAAAAAAATTTATTCGGCCCGATGTTAAAATAATATAAGTTTGGTTTTTTTTTTTTTTTTTTTTTTTTTTTTTTTTTTTTTTTTCATTCTCATGCCTCTCTCTCTCTCTCTCTCTCTCTCACTGAGCTCTCACCTCTCTCACAGAACTCTCTCAAGCTCACCGCCGCCGGCCCTGTCATCTTCAACGTCGATCGGCCTCAAACCCAAGTTGCCGATCGGCCTCAAACCCACGCCACCATCCGCCTCATCTGAAGCTCTCATCTCTCAAAACTCTCTCAAGCTCACTCTCTCAAACTCTCACCTCTATTTCACCATCGTCCTAAGCCGCCGATCAACTCAGACCCACAGCCAGTCAACTCTTTCAACCTCAGACCCACCAGCCGTCTCAAGCCGCCGATCAGCCTCAAACCCATGCCGCCATCCGCCTCAGACCCACGCCGCCAATCGAAATGCTTGCTCGTGGTTGTGCTTACTTGTGGTTGTGCTTGCTCGTAGATATTGGGTACCTGACTGGAAAACCCATGGAGCTAGCAGACCCACCCCGTCTGGGTTGAGGAAAAAGATAACCGATTTGGGTTTTTTTTTTTTTTTTTTTTTTTTTTTTCTTTCTGCTGTGAACTGTTGGTGGTGGTGGTGGTGGTGGTGGTGGTGGTGGTAGCTGATGGTAGAGGTGGTTGTGGTTGGTGCTATGTATTTTTTTCGCAGTAGGATATATTATTTTATTGTAGGTGTTATATTATTTTATTGTGATATTTATATTATTTTATTGTGTTGAAAGCTATAATAAATCCACCACTGCAGAATGTGTGTAGGTAAAATAGATAAAGTAACTTTTTGTAGAGCTAAATAGCTAAACTTTTAGATCCACTGCTGTGGATGCTCATGTCGTTGCTATATTTTATTTACTAATTCTTTGTACTATATATCCAATTAGATTCTAAAAAAAAAAAAAATCCAACTCAGATCGAGTCTTCATGTAGTTTTTGTTGGTCAAATCTCTTCTTTGACAGAGTCATTAGCTGATAACCTTGACATGTTAATAATTACTGAAAGTAACGGTGGCCTTAGCTTGTGTTTTTAGTTTTTCTCAGTCAAATCTCTTCTTTGATAACGTTATCAGTGGGCTCTAGCTTTCTTTCAATGTTGTTGACTTGCTGTTGCGCATTGGACACGCTATATGTATGTAGAGAAAGATACATTTATCTTGTTTTTAATACGCAAATTGCTCTATGCATTTTTCTTCAGAAAAATATGCAAATGCATTGAATAGTCTGAACACAAATCAAATTTTAGTAGTTAGGAGCCTTATTATAAATTAATAGACTCATCACACGCGCTTTGCACGTGTAATAATTTTCTTTTTTATTTATTTGTTTTTTGGTTTAGTGTTATAATATTTAAAAATAATATATAAATAATCGTGTGTATTTTGTTTTTTAAAGAAAGAGATAAGGTAACGTAGAATACTATTTAAAAATAGGATAGAAATAAACTCATAAGTTTTAGCCTAAATGGAGAAAATAAAAGAAAAAACCTAAAACTTATGAAAAAATAAATTACTCTTTTAATCAGTTTGTGTTTTTTAATTTAAAATTATTTAACTAAATGATAGAAATATTTTAGACAGTTTAAGAATTCGTGTGAGGGTATCTTAGTACGAAAAAAGTTGAAAACTAAATCAGGAATCTTGTTATTGATAGTATAGATAATTCAACGATAATATCCATTTTTTTTTTTGGGGAAGAGTCTGGAATCAAATTATTATTTACTCATTTGTTATAAGAAAAACAAAAGGGTTAAATGTAACTTGAAAGCTTTGACATATTTATAATAATTTAAATTAAATATAGTCTCATTTTAGATAAATAAAACCTTGAAAAAGGTAAAATCTCTAACTCTTTAATATAAAAATTTATGTTATGGATTCCTATTTTCCTGGAATCTCCAAGAAACATTCTAAATAAAATAAATTATTGTCTCTGGCATTAATACCTTTCCTAATGAAAATTATGAAATAGCAGCAAGTGTACTTTTTCTACTTGTCAATGATTCGGTGGCTGTTGGTTTGATTATTAACTTTTGATGCAAAAAATAATTCATCATCTCTTTTACTTTCACACTTGTTGAGGTAATATGTTTTTTTTAATTATTATTAATATTAATAACTCAGTTGTGAGGTCCTGTGAAATGTTGAGCCACACATTCTCCTCCCCGCTATTTACTTATTAAAAAAATTATAATTTAATATTTAACATTGTAACATTTTTTTTTTTTGTCCTTGGAATTAATTTTTTTTTTCTTCTTTTTTTGGAATTTTCATACAAACATCTTAATGGACATGGTGAAGGCCTCGCAGGTCATATTTTGAACTTATCTAAATATCGATTTAGTCAATACCCCAGTCATCAATTTCTTCGAATTTTTTTTTATAAGACAATTTCTTTAAACTTTTATATTTGGTCCATTTGGTCCTATTTTGTCCACTTTCTTCCAATTCGGTCTACCTTGGTCTTCTTCGGTCCACTTTGGTGTTATTCGGAACGATTCTTATTCGATTCATTTTGTCCACTTTGGTCCTATTCGGTCCATTCGTTCCATATTGGATTTATTTCATCCAATTTGGTCCTATTCAGTCCATTCTGCCTACTTTGCCCTTATTCAATCCTTTCAGTCCAATCGTTCCACATTGGTCCAATTTGGTCCATACAGTTCTATTTGGTCCACTTTAATCCATTCAATCCATTTTGTCCACTTAGGTCATTTTTGGTTCAAATTAGTCTTATTCAGTCCACTTTAATCTATTAACTCCATTTTGGTCTACTTTGGTGCATTCGATTTGTTTTTGTGTACTTACATAGTTGGAAAAGATAAGTTTGGGTTGAGGGCATCTATTTTAAATCAGTTTTTTTTTTTTTAAACATAGATCTCAAACTCGTAACATCTAAAATCTTAAGCATGACATTTCTTGTTGCTATGATCCTATTGAGTTACATTAATGTAGAATTTCGACCTACTTCGATCCAACTAAATTTAAGTAAAAGTTTTTTTAAACATGAAGGCTAATAGGCTATGAATATACAAATGTAATCTTTAGGGTAGTTACTCATTTGATTTAACGTTATTATTTTTAAATGAATTGTATGAGGTTGATTATATTTTCAATCTAAATATATGAATAAATAAAATTAATTTTTATTTAACTATCCATTGCAAGACACATGATAGTAACTAGTTTTATAAGCTTATGTTGGAGTTATACTATATACCTATGGGAGGGAGTGACTCGAGGGCAAAGGAATGTGGTGAATGGGCTTCCAGAGAAGTCAAATGGCCCTTATTGTTCATCAGATTGGGCCCAACCCAGGCGAGGTAGCCAAACATCAGAAACCTAGTAAGGAATGGCTCACCCGAGGAGCCCTAGGAACACGCCTTACTCGGGAGATCGGGGTTCAACCTCAAAGCCACTAAGGCAATTGCCGAGGAAGGAAGTAAGGCGGAGCAAGTAAAAGCAAAAGGTGTAATACCCCACATACTTTATTTTAGGTTATTATTAAATTTTCTTTTAATATTATTGATGGGCCGTAGGTATTTTTTTATTAGTAACTGCAGCCCACTACCTCACTTAGCCGACATCTCTAATACAAATAATTAGGGTTTTATAGGAAGGGTTTTATCAAGAGGCTAAAAGGTGTTTTTCTTTGGAGTCTAAAGCACACACAAGTGAAGAGGCAATCAGATTTTTTTTTCAAGGTATAATTTCTCATCATTAGAAACAAAGAATTAAAAATTTATAAGTTCATTGGAATCCTTGGAATATATAAGTTTATAGGCTTGACTGTTAGTTTCTTTCAGATATATATATAATATATATATATATATAATTTATCCTAGATGGAGCCACGGAATTTCAAGCAATCCGTGGCTTTGGCTTTGTACAGGGAATATATATATATATATATATATATATATATATATATATAAAACTATCCTAAATTGAGCCACGGAGTTTTAAGGAATCCGTGATGTTGGCTTAAGCCTTCCTTCAGATATGCACATATAAAATAGATTTATAATACTAGTTTTGGGTCACCATGTGAAATCCATGAACTAAGTCATGGATCAAGATATTACATGTTTTGGAGATGGCCTTCACGTGTTCATCAGAGTTATATCATTAAAGGTTGCCCACTGTGTGTCTCTAGAACAAGCCATGGATTACAAATCTCTATTCAAGTATATGGCTCTTACATTTTCTTTGGGGTTTTATATTAAATCCTAGGTCAATGATATTTTGGCTACTGCCTTCCTCATGGCAATATGAGTTTTGAGCAATGCAAGGGATTATTTTTGGTTAGAGAAACTTTAATTTAGTGTTAAAGTGTTATTAGTTCAGCAAAGTATTTTTCTTAGTGAATCAGTTTGTACAATTCAATAAGTTTTATATTTTGTGGAGGATATTAAGAAATTTCTATGATTGAATATAGGTCTTATTTAAGAGTGTTTTGAGGCTCTTTGGAGGTTGTTTTGGCTAGAATTTCAGGGTGATTCAAGCACTGTAAGTAATTATGCATAATATGCACAAGTTTTATTCTTTAAGTTCTTAGAAGTTAAAGGTTTTCAAAAGTTGTGTTTTTAAAGCTTACGTTTTCTAAAGTTTATCAAAAGCATATTTTATACCATTGAAAGAGAAATTTCGACTATTAAATAATGTTTTAGAGAGAAACTTTGAATTCTAAATAATGTTTTGAATGTCCAAATCTCATTTAAAAGATGATTTCTAAACTAAACTGTTTTTAGAAAATAATTGAGCTTCAAAGTAAGTTTTCTAAAAAGGTTCTTGTTCTTTAAGTTTGTTTAAAGCCAAGTAATTTCAAAATCATATTTTTAATTTTTCAAATGGTATTTAAGACGTTTCTTTTAACAAATTGGGTTTTCAAACTTACTCAAGAATTGTAAAAATATTTATATAAACTCTTCAGTTCTTATTCATTCCCTAAGAAAGTCAAGCATCCTTTGATTTATGTTCTATTTGATATTGTGATCTTTGATATGCCTCTGTATTTGGAATAATTGTTAATATCAAGTAAATTAGTTTATATTGTATATATTTTGTTTTGTGATATGTGACTCAAAATAAGTGTTGTTTTTTTTTAATTGATCAGATATATGTGTAAATCCGCTCACAAGATTGTATGTGAGAGTATGTGTTGATCCCTCACCAGCAGGGGTTAGATGTTGGTATCCGCTCACAGGATTGTATGTGAGAATATGTGATGTGTATATGTGACACTGTGCTCTGATCAATTATATGTATGTGTTTACTAATGATTTTAAGATGTGATTACATATGTATTAAGTGATTCATTATATGTTTTGGGAATAACTATTTTTGATATCATTGAATGAGTTTAGGAAAAATCAAAATACTCGTGCTTTACTTGACTCTATTCGATTGTGTATTCTGTATAATTACTTACTGGATGTGTGGTTCACCCCATCAATTACAATTTTCATATTAAAGTTTAGTTGGGGAACTGAATCATTAGATTGCTTCATAAGGTGCAAGGTAGAGCGTGGGAGTTTTTAGGCGAAGTCAATAATACTTGAAGCCTTAAAGGATTATTAGTTATTTTTCTTTATTCTGTTTTAGATTTCACAGTATTTTAGAGATTATTCTAAATTGAGGATTTTAGTATTGTAAAAGATTTATTAAGATCATTGTTTATTTGAAGTTTATTGAATTATGTTTAAATTAATTATGTCTATTAATTCATGTAAGTTCAACAAGTTAGTCATGCATCTAAATTCATGTTCCATGGATTTGGGTCGTGACAAGAGGTATCTTCCTGAAGAAGCACCCATCACCTTCACATTCAATGCTTCCTGCCAAACCAACCTGCCACATCAAATGGAGAATGACCTTTGAATAGCACCTGCACAACTTTCACATCCTACTTTACCACCACAAGCAAGGCAGTGATGAGACAAGTATCCAAAGCCAATTCGAGGGACATTCAAGTGGAAGGTCAGGATGCACTTCCTCCTACTATATATAGAAAGGCAAGTCCCCCATGAAAGGGGATTGATGAAAAAGTTTGAGAATAAGTTCCTAGAGAGAGAGAGAGAGAGAGAGAGAGAGAGAGAGAGAGAGAGAGAGAGAGAGAGAGAGAGAGAGAGAGAGAGAGAGAGAGAGTATAGTAACTATTGAACTTATGTGTTGTAGTTTGGGCTCCTCGAACTAACCGAGGAAGACTTTTTAATAAAAGAAAATCATTCCTTAGCTTTTTCTACGGATATATTCTTAGTCCTACTTATCTTTCCATTAATCTTGCTAAGGTCTCACCACATAAGCTTGAACTATTGACTTTGACTGTCCACCTCTTCGAAATTAGTTGTATTAGGTTACTCCACTAATAGGGTCCTCAAATTATTGGGTCAGATCTGTTGTTGGCAGTTTTTGCCCCCTACATTTTTGGTACTATTCGACCCACTTTGGTTATACTCGGTCTACCTTGGTCCTATTCGGTCCATTCTGTCCACTTCGGACCTTTCCGGTCCACTTCGGTCCTATTTAGTCCATACATTTCTATTTGGTCATATTCAGTCCACTTTGGTTCATACAGTTCTATTTGGTCCACTATGGTCTTATTTGGTCCACTTCGGTCCATTAAATCCATTTTGATCCACTTTGGTACATTCAGTCGGTTTTTGCACTTATATAATGGGAAAAGATAGATTTGGGTCAAGCGCATTTATTTTAAATCCAAATTTATTCAAAAAAAAATTGTTCTAAACTCGTAATATCTAAAATCTTAAGTGTAACATTTCTTGTTCTTACACTCCTATTGAACCATATTAACATAGTATTTCAGTCCACTTTAATCCCCCACTAAATTTTAAGTAAAAGTCTTTCTAAACATGAAGGCTAATAGGCTATGAACATATAAATGTAATCTTTAGGTAGTTATTCATTTGTTTTAACATCATTACTTTTAAATGAATTGCATGAGATTAATTATACTTCAAGAAAAAATAAATAAATAAATAAATTTTTATTTAACTATCCGATCAAGGACATGGTAGTGACTAGTTTTATATAAGCTAATGTCCAAATTATATTATTTATTTTCTTGATAAGGATGTCCAAGTTATAGTATATACCATATAAAAAAGTTGTTTCATACACGCTCCTCATGTCATATGAGGCACTTTAAAATATTAAAATTATTATTATATTTCTTTGAATGAAACTCTACTACACTGATTTAATTTGCACTACCAAAAGTTTTTAGAAGATTCAACTTCATATTTGCATTTGTCATAAAATTTACAATGGTTTTTGTTCTTTATTTTTATCGTCTATTTATTATTTATTTTTAGTTATATTATTAAAAAAAATTAGTTTACATATATAATTTCTCCAATTTTTTTATTTTTGGGTCTTATTTTTCAAATTTTGCTTTAGGCAGTTTTCGTAATTCCAAATCAATAAAATGGAGCTCCTGTAAATTGGGCCCTTCTTGGGTCCACAATAAATTATAGGAAAATGTATGATTACCTCCAGGCCCAAGATAGGTCCAAGCCTATCCAATGGATGATTCCTACTTCCTGTAATATGTACCTTCAACCAAACACAAGCCCAAGAGTACAGTTACCCTCTTCTTCTTCTACTTCTTTTTTATTATTTATTTTTTAGGTTACATAATGAATTCACAATATCTTCACTATATTTAATGTTCATTGTTTTACCCCAAAAAAAAAAAAAAAAAAACCTAAAATTAAATTTCTCGAAAGCCCAACTCATAACCGTAAACCCATAGATCTCATCTCTTGGACCTTCACCTACTGTTGGTTGGATCCAATTGAACATAGATGGGATTTTACTCTCACGTGAGACAAGGGCAATCACTCAATAGTCCCTTTAAAAAGGTACGCATAAAAAAGATGCCCAAAAAAAAAAAAAAATAGTCCACTGATCATAGTGGAAAAGAACATGGCCTGCCTTCCAGATAATTATGCCTTTTATGTGTGTCTGCACCAACAGATTGCTTGTCAATGAAGGGGGAAAAAAAAGCTTGTCTTTGAATTTTATAGTGTCACTTGTTAGATTATATTTGTACAGATTATATAATTGGTGAAAAGGTATATATTTTTTTTGAAAATATTAAATTGTGTCAATATTGTTCAATAACTAATAATCCAGTCAATTTACTTCCTAAACTTTTAATAGAAAATAAATTTTATCTTTATATCTTCTCTCTATTTAAATTTTAACACATTAGTTTCTGAAAATAGAGTTGACCTTAAAAGGTTATTCTGAAGAATAAAAAATTGAAATCAAGTCAATTACAATTTTCAATGCCATTAAAATTTAAATGATGAGGAGGTGTAATGACAAAATTGACTTGATTTTAAAAATTGAGAAATTAAATTAATATCATTAATAGTTGACAGATGAAAAAATATAATCATTCTTCAATAGTTACGTATTTAGAAATATAATCATAAAAATTTGCATAAGAAGTTTTAGAAAATGATTGGGTTGGTAGACAAAATAAAAATACGTCTCCTCCTTTTTTTTTTTTTTTTTTTTTTTTTGGGTTAAAAAAAAATAAGTACTATTGAAACTGGGGCCACTACATGCAAAGCCTACATAATACATCTCACCTATCAAAAGGGACAAAGTAAGAAAGAATATTGGCCCAATAGATTAATTGTGTGCTTCTTCTAAATAGCCCACAAAATCTAATCCAAACAACCAATATGTTTAATTGTCGTTTTTTGTTTTTGGTTTTGTTTTTAGCATTTACTTCTTTTGCTTTTCCATACAGTTCAATATATGTACGTTCCAAATCAGTCTATACTGTTTGAAATTCATTACTAAATCTAGAGCAATATATTCCGAGTAATTATTAGGTATTTTACAGAATATATATGTAATACAAATTTCTTTAAATGCCATCTCTTATGAAATGATATTGATTCTTTTTAAGGAAATAATTATGATATTTTTCCTAATTGCTCAAAAATTTACTTCAAAAACTCAAAGCTCATTATTATTATTTTTTTGTTGATAATTTAATAATTGAGGGTGGGCCCGTGGGAGAATTTGAACTATGGATGTCTTTGTTGAAAACATCAAGATACACCAATCAGTTGAGTTATAATATTATTGAAAAGCTTATCGCTTTATTGGTAGACTGTTGAGTTCTACTAACCTAAATAAAAAATTGAGTTGTACTCAGATTTTATATTTTCTCTACGTGATATAAGCATATATTATATACACAAACAAATTTGTGTGAAGGGATAAAGTTCCATTTAGAGGTGGAAGGATTCATGTCATGTAAAAACATGACAAAGGGGGCTCACACTGATATGAGAAAACCTTCATGTTGGGATCCTAAGGGGGATGTATTCCATATGGAGAGGTTTGCACATGGGGTTTCTAATAGCCTGCTTGACTTTTCTTGTTTTGTTTTTCCCCTTTCTTTTTAAGATTAGTCATTAACATTTTTGAACTTCGTTTTAAATCTTCTATATTGAATTAGATTAGTTATGTTGGATGGCCCCTCACAAACGGAGGGAAACATTGCATAAAAGGGGATGCTTGGCTTCCCTTCATATAAATATGTGGATTAAGGTCTTTTAGAGAGTTTTAGGGTAACTCTTGAATTCTACAGTAAAATTCTAAGTCACATCTATCTATTTCAAGATGATTAGATTGGATATTCGGATTTTGCTTCGTAATAGTAATATCTAAACAAACATGGACTATAACCAATTTGGTATGTTTTTAAGGTATTAAAAAATTTAATCAATTTATTTTAACATAGATAGATAGAATTTTAAGATTTTCATGACATAATTACTCTAAGAAGTAAGAACTATGAAGAATAGGATTCCGGAGTATATAGCATATATTAAAAGATAAAGATAAAATTTTAAATAGAAAAAGTCATAGATAAAATTTAATTATTCCTAATCTAGCATTTAAAAAAAATTATAAAAAAAAACCCTTCATTCTTATCCTATGTGTTGGGTTAAAATGAATTGACCCCTTGCAATTAATTAATTAATTACCCAAGTAAATTAGTTAGATCAAATTTCATGCAATGGTGTGGTAGCACAAACAAATCACCGATTATACTAAATGCAGCGGAAAATAAAATTGAAACGGGTGATTTGTTTACGAATAGGGAAAATTACTGAGACAAAATTTCACCGAGTGATTTTAAGGTCACCACTCCTAATAATCCATTATTATCAATCACAAGCAGTTACAAGTATAAAGAATCTTACCAAACCTTTTGACCTATCTCGAAATACCAAACTACAGTTAAAACCTTACCTCAATATCCAATTGGACTTGTATTGTAACGGTAATCTTTCTCATTATGCATGAATCCCAGTACGTGACTAACCAATGTGCACGGATCTCAGTACGTGACTAACTCCAGCCACTTGAAGAGTTTGTTGGCTACAAAGTTCTTCAGTTCATCAACGATAAAGATCAAAAAGCTCATTAGTCACAAAACCCTTGGGGTAAAGACGCGGTAGTTTCTTCAGAGAGAATAATGAACTAGAGCACTTTTTGAATGCATTACGACCTTTTAAATTAAGCCTTATATATGTATAGGGTTATGAGAAAAGAAACCCTATACAAATATTTCAGTTTGGGCCGAAAATCAAATTTGGAAGTCCTGATTTCGAAAGTCTCGACAGAAACAACTTGTGTCGAGCTTTTGTCGAGCTTTGACTATAAACCTTGATAGAAGTCTTTCTGTCGAGATTGTTGTCAAGATTCAATGAACAGCTTTTCTTCATTTGTTTCTTGGTCAAATCTTCATAGTTTTAACACTTGATTTGAACAACATGTTTCTTGAAATCCTAAACTCATCTTAGATCTACCAAATTACAAGTAAAGTGCATTTTATCAAAGTATTAGTCAATTAAATAAAATATGTCTCTAACACTTTGCAACAAAATAAAAATTTTAAGTATTTTTTTTTTTTAGAAGAACTTATTCTTAATCTATCTTAAGAAACTCAAAAATTTATTCTCATCCTTATCAATCTACCAAATGATATTAAGTAACTAATAACACAGAAACAACCTTAAATTAAAGTCTTTAAAAAGAGATAAACGTAACTTGAGCCTCACAACCCACCTTGTATTATACTTTCTCTTCTAAAATCCAAAGTACTAGCTCTTAAGCAACTTAGCTAATCTCACAAGTCATCTTGTCATCAAGCACCTTTGCTAATCTCTCTAACTTGCAGTAGATGCACTCTCTTTTACTAAAGCAAAATGAGTAGTGGCAGTTTTTTTGCCAAGCACAAGCCGATTGCGTTCAAATCCCTCAATTGATGTTCCACTTTTGTTTTGTCAACCTTCATATCATAAAGACAGAGATAAACCACAACTAGAAGCCTCACATCCCCACCTTGTATTGCACTTTCTCTGCACATCTAGTTCTTTGAGCAACTTTGCTCTTTTTTCTAGCAAAGGAGCTGATGTTAGTCGCACTAGATGCACCTACTAGTCATTGCGTATCCTGCCATGATAAGGAAGACCATCTGGGTTCCAAGTCTCATGTGGAATTGTTAGAGTTTCAGAATTGTTTGTATTTGGTGACGTTATTGAATTTAAGTCATCTTATATTTTATTAGTTAAAATTTTCAGACAATTGTTAATTTATTATAATATCATGGTAGGTGATTTGAGTTCAAAACCAATATTTAATGGAAGATGTATCCTACACCATATGCAAAACAAGAACATACATCACATGATTAAAGTCCTGATGATGTTCACATGCAAACTTTTATTAATAGTACAAAATGTAGTACTACTATTCATGATTTTGGTTTGAACCTTTAATAAAGTTAATACTAAAATTAACGACATTTCCTACTTTTGTACTCATACTATTACTCTTTAAAATTTGAAGGATGATTCTGAATGTGATATGGATCCGGGAGGTGCAGACTTCTCAATAATGGAAAAACCAGGCTGTGCGTGGTTGCTATGTTGCTAATTAACCAGGCTCCTGCAGACTCAACTTCACAGAATAACGAGTGGCTTCAAACACTGCATCAGCTAGTTATGATTATGTAAGGGTGTGCGTGGTTCGGTTGGCTTGATTTTTTTTCAAATTTGTTACCGAACCGATAGGGATCGGTTTTGTAATAATTAAAACCGATGCATACCGATTAGGGTCGGTATTCCGACCTATAGCGGTGCGGTTTGGTCGGCTCGGTTAAATCAGTTTGGTCGGTTTGATTTGAAACATTAACAATCTATTTTTATTTTTGTTTTTTTATAAAAAAATCTATTCGACAGAAACTTTACAAAAAGAATCTCTTCACCCAAACAATAATGATCCAAAACCTGTGCAAAAAATCTGTTCACATAAAAAAAATGTTCATCAGAAACTTTATAAAAAAAAAAATCTGTTCACCCAAACAGTAATGATCCATAAATATCAAATTCACCATAAGTAAATAAAATGAGTGTAATATTTCTTAATAACAAATTTCTGTGTGTATATATTTAAACTAGATAACAGTAACACACAACCTGGAATATCTATAGGATTTATCACATATAGACATTAAAAAATTATGCATTAATGCGAAAGCTGTAACATATATCATATATGACATTTGTAATGAAAATCTCATATTATGCCAGATAAATATTGTGTAATCCAGTCAGTACACAATCATAGACTTCATAGTTACATAAATTCCAGAATTTTCACACATTACACAATTAAGACCAAATTTTCTTACTTACTAAACCCACACCATCCTTTTCTATTCAAATATTCAACTTGGGTCTTTTGCAAATCTTTCACAATGTTGCTTAAACTAATCCAACAATGACAAAAACCCATATCTCAAATTTGCAACTTTTTACATAAACATGTCACATTTCACATCATAATCAAAATATTAACCACTAACTGCACATTTCCCATATATCAAAACACCTTCAACAAAATGAGAGCTCAAAGGTGGCTTACCGTCGATTTGCCGTGACTGGTGAGCGTGCGCCTATTGCTGGCTGCTGCAAAGGCCATTCGAGCCAAGCGGCAACGGCAAGAGCTCAGAGCCAAAGGCGAGGCAAGGTGAGGCGTCACAGACTCATAGTCAGGCAAGAGTAAGAAGTGAGAGCGAGAGAGAGAGAGAGAGTTATAGGGTTATGAGAGACAAAAGAATGAATTTATACTAGGGTAGAATCTGAAAACCTAGTCTAAAACGGCACCCGTTTTGTTTTTTTTTGTTAATAACACCCATACGAGTGCGATGACGTTTTATTAAAAAAAAAAAAAAAAAAAAACTTCAAATGAGATTCTGAGAAGAGAACCTGTACAACGAGAACGAGTCAACAATGCCATATCTAAACAAAACTGAGAAGTGGAGATGTAGGTATCGGTTCGGTTCGGTGACTTCTCGGTTTTAGATTTCCAACTCCGGTGACTGTACCACACCGGCATCGGAACTCCTTTCGCGCTCCGATCGCTAACATCGGCTTCGTCAGTCAGTTGCAGTGGCGGTGTGGGACAATCGGCGCCGGTCGGTTGGATCGGTGCCGGTGACTTTCTGCTCACCCCTAATTATGAACCTTGTCAGCTTTTATTATTTCATGCTAAACTTGGTTATTTGGTTTTATTTTTAAAACTATTTTCAATTTAAATGAAATGAAAATGACCCTAATTATTTTTTTTCTTTGTTTTCTAATTTGTTGACGTACAACATTTTACACATAACGTCACTTTAAGAATCGAAAGAGAAAAATGTAAAAGGATTTCCTTTTTAAGCAAAATATATAAGCTTATGAAAATAAGTTGTACCAAATTGTTGCATCAAACAAAGTCTTGTGTGTGCATAGGATGAAGTCCAAATCTGTTAATTTTATATATATATATATATATATATATATATGCAAGCGAAAATTTTAAATAATGTGATTTATGTTCTATTTTTGTAGATGATGAGAATTATCTCCCATCCTTGGCAAATAATGTTGGTGCTGAAACTTGACATGTGTTCCAGTCCCCAGATGGTCTTCCTATACTCGAAGACTCCGACCTTATCATGGTTGGATTAGCAACAATGATGAGGTGCATCTAGTGCCACTAACACCAGCTCCTTAATTTGCCAGAAAAAAATAGCTTGCTCAATGAGGCGTATGACCAGAGAGATTAGCAAAGTTGCTAAAGAGCTATATGTGCAGAGAAAGTGCAATACAGGGTGGGATGTGAGGTCTCTAGTTATGTTTTATCTTTTTGAAGGTTGAAATAACTTCTATTTTATTATTATTTCTTTTTTAATAAAGACTAAGGAATTAGTAGCTATTATTATTAGAGAAGTGTGCATGTTATGTACGTCTACAACACTTTCACAATAAATTCTAGATGGTAAATTGTTACCGGTTCTAATTTGAATCTACCGTTAAAATTACTTTTTTGTCTATTAGTACACACCAATAATAGTCTATCACTTAATATTTGTTGTGAAAATGTTATGAACATAAAATTTCTTGTATTATTTATTTAATATTTTTATTGAAATTTTAGCCAACACCATCAGCATATATTTGTTGATTTTGTGAATACGACCTAGAACATAGTCTGTGAATTGATGTCCAAGCCCGTAGTCTAAAATATTCAAGGGTTACAATGGAAATATTTAGAATCTGTTACCTATCCATCTCTATAAAGAATTTGAAATTGTCAAGGAGCTCATCTATATTTGTTCAAATTTTTTAAATGATTATAAATTTTATAACAAATGGCTTATAAATTAATGAGATTTATGTGATTCTTATCCATTCAAAATATAAGAAATAAATATTTTAAGGATAAAGTTTAGCTACAAAATTGATTGTAGCTTAAGACTACAACGTTACTCAATAAAATAAAAAATTACTATATATATATATATATTGAAAATCTAACCGTTGAATTGCATGTTCTTTACATTCTCAATACACATGACAAATTTTGTATCAATCACATTTTATTTACTATATGATTTATAAGCTTATATTTTATACATAATTTTAAACTACAATAACTTGCAATTTAAACAATTTATTGATGAGATAAATACTGATCTTTAATTTTTTAAAAATTCTGTAAGTATGGAGGATATAAGAAGTAGATGTAATCTAATGGTGGATTTGTCAAAATTCATTTCTAATAAAAAATATTGAGTAAGGTTGTAGCCTTAAGCTATAACCAATTTTGTAACTAAATTTTGTTCATATTTTAATTATTATTTTTATGATTTATGATTCATCAATTTATAAGGTTTGTATAATAAAATTATTTGTATGGTACACAATTCTTAGTGAGTTGTTGAGTCCAAATTTGTTATAATTTGCTATGGTGTAGTTGTAAGTGGTCTTTATTTTCTAGCTCGTGTGAGTTAAAATGTCTACTATATTCTTACATTTGTTGTTGTTCAAGTTGTACAAAAGGGAAAAAAAACTGAATAAAATGTATAATTGTATATTATTCTTACCAAAAAAAAAAAAAAAAAAAAAAAACTTTAAGAGTGTAGGTGGTAATCTAACGCGTTTGTAATAAGTTTTTTTTTTTTTTTTTTTTGGGACTGAAAACGGTAGTAATAAGTTTCATTATCTTTAATGCAAGACATTATTTATCACAAAAGAGAAAAGAAGAAAAGTTTTATTTTTTATTTTTTTATACAAGATTGAATTTCTACTCTAACCTAATTTAAGTATATATGTGTGTAAAACTCCCTTTTGGAGATTTGAACCCTGACCCTTGTCTCCCACACCCCACAAACACTTATACTTGTGGAGTGACTACTGCACCAGGGGTGCGCGGTGGTAAGAAAAAAAAAATTGACAAAAGGAAAATGAACTTTTACTTTGTGCTTGCCATTTATAATGCAGGACATAATTTATTGCATCAAAATTATATATCATAGAAGTTCGTTTTTTTTTTTTTTCCTTCTCCCTGTTCTAGTGTTTTCAAAATTTTTTGATTTATCTTCGGTTCAAGTTAAGTTAAAAGCAAAGCTAAAGAGTTGTTTCTCCTGCATCATTGATCAGATAATAAATAAAGTCCAATTACTATAAAATATGGCATGCATGTTAAGGTACAAAGACAACATGTAATCTAAAGGTTTGATTTTAAAAATGTTAACATTGATAAATCATTTATTTATATTTATAATTGTTACAACATGTATGAGAGGGAAAATTTGAATTCTAACTCTCCTCATACGAAAAATGATATTTTTATTTGAAATCGATTTATTTCATGAATATTTAAAAGTGTTCAAACTACTAATTGGTACATAATTAGATTCAGAATATAAATTTTTAGCCTTGAAATAAATAAAATAGAAAAAATAAAATAAAATTGCATTCTAACCGGTTAGAGCAATTTGTCTAGTTAAGAAAGGGTAATATTTTAGTCTTAAATAATTTTATAACATTTTTACAAATTGTTATTGTAGCAAATTTTTACTAGGCCTATCATTAGTATTACTCTTTTATTTACCATATTAATAGTTTATAAAAAAAATATTTATAGCAGTAAGAGAAAAAAAAAAAAAAAAAACTATTAATTTGGAATGTACGACGTGGACAGCCACGTAAGAAGGAGAGAGATCCAAATAAGTTGACCATGCAGTTAACGAAAAACGACGTCATTTGCCGAGCCCCAATCGTAAAAGCACCACCGAAATGTCAGACTTTCACGTGTATACCCTTTTGGGATTGGTCTTCTGCAGCCTTCCCTTATTGAATGTGAATACAGATACACTCACCCAATAATGCATCAAATTTTTCTTGCCCTTCGTTTCAACTACTCAGTCTTCTAGACGTGTGATCATTACACAGAGCTGTAATCAACACGTGTAATTCCCTGTTCTTCAATTAGTTCATTTCAAAGCTCCTGACCACAACTTTTTTCATCGCAATCTTGCCATATACACACAATTGTTAAGTGGGGAGTGAAACTGGGAGACTAGAATAGCAAGTTTCTTGGTTTGAATGATACATGTGTCACTAACCGAAACCAAAGGTATGAAATTTCCATGTACTAAGTACTAACTAGTCCCTACACACTGGTCCCCCAATATAGCTATTTCTAGACTCCCTAGCTAGATTTTTCTCCGTTGGCATAAATGAATAGTCTGCTGAATAGTCTATCAACCTACCAACATTATCATTTTTTGAATTACAACAATAAAAATATTAGAATGAGATAATATTCTTAAGGATAACACAATCAGTTGGGAGGTCACATCTTATGAAAGAGAAATTATTATGTTAAGTCTTCTTCTTCTTCTTCTTCTTCTTCTTTTTTTTTTTCTTTTTCTGGAAACTAAACTCACACATCATACCAATAGCTTTTAGGTCAAATAAAATTTTGAATCTTAATATCTTACCCTCTCTTTCCAACTTAAGATGTATAGAATAGAAAACGCACACACTCTATTATAAAAATATTAATATAAATAAAAAGCTAGAAGAATTCTTTGTTAATGTTCAATTTTAAAACGAATTTTTCTATAACAGGAATGGATTGGGTACTTTCAAAGTTATGAGAGAGGAAAGAAAGATTCTCTGGCAAATTTGGAAAATGGGCTATCTCTTCAGCGAGTTTTATTGTTATATAACATGGAATACAAGTCTAAAGATAAAAAGAGAATATCAACCTTGCATTGCATGGCCCGCTCTACAACCTTACAAATCATCATCAATCATTAGACAAAATCAATATTCTGAAGCTAAAAAATCATCTTCTTCATCTAATTAAGCATCTTCATAAGGCTGAACATTTTGAGCATGAGGAGGTTGGTAAGCTTTTGCCATAGGAATATAACTACTATTACTCCCACTAGACATAGCCACAGGGAACCCTATCCCAGTGGGCCTATTAGCCGCAGCTCTTTCCAAGGATTGCACTTGTGTCTTCAAGAATTTCACATAGTGAATTGCTTCATCTAACATAGAGGCAGTGTCCATTTTAGTACCTCCTGGGACAAGTCTTTGCAAAATCCTTATCTTCTCACTTATCCTTTCTCTTCTATGGCGTGCAGCTACACTTTGAGGATCCTTTGAAATCTTCACGTTCCTTCTCT
Source organism: Lithocarpus polystachyus (assembly GCA_033629205.1). Taxonomy (NCBI): domain Eukaryota; kingdom Viridiplantae; phylum Streptophyta; class Magnoliopsida; order Fagales; family Fagaceae; genus Lithocarpus; species Lithocarpus polystachyus. The sequence goes on along the minus strand of CM066163.1, from coordinate 4,656,043 downwards.
TTGGTGGCTTCACTGATTCAGGGTCTATGTGTATTGGTTGCATTGCCGCTATCTGAAATATCATTTCTCTCATCGCCCCCATTGAATTCCTCTTCTGTGTTGCTGTAGAAACTGCCCTTGCACCTGATAAGAATGATGGAGTTGAAGCTTGTTGAATTGGGTTGGTGTTACTGAATGAGGTAGTGGACGGTAGGTTTAGAAATAAGGGTGAAGGTGGTGAAGCTATTTGTGGATTATTCATGTAATGCGACATATTGCTAAGATGGTTGTTATTGCTTGTGCTACGAGGACCAGAAAACTCCTGGTGTTGCAACTCATTGACATCATTGTATGCACCACAAAACTCAGGAAGTTTGTCCATTTCCACCATCATCATCATCCCCATTTGGTCCCCTGATGCCTTTAACTGCTCCGTATGATCCATGGCTTATAGAACTCTCTATAGAAAAAGAATCCTAAAAGGAAGAGAAATTTGAGAGAGAAGTATTTAAAGGTTGAGAACTGAGAATTAAGCAGATAGACAGAGGGATGGGGAAGATAAAAGAGAAGAATGGAAGACTTGGAGTTTTATCAGAGTGTGCAGTGAAGGAAAAGAAGTATAAGGGTAAGAAAGAAGAAATTGAAGGGAAACGAATAAAATAGTGATATCAGGAACAGACCCTTATCAATCTAGTTGCAAAGACTAAATATATAATTATATATATATATATATATATATAACAAGTGGCTGAATATTATATAGTATAAAAATGCTACACTATTTTTTGCCCTATTGCTACTGCAAAGTTGTTTGTTTGTTTTTGTTTTTATTTTTTCCACAGAGTTGTTGAGCTCACTTTTTCTTTTCATCCATGATTTTTTTTTTTTATCCTTCTTTTTTATGTGACAAACTCCTTTTTATGGTTTGAGATTAAAAGTTCAAAACGAGTGCATGATTGTCTCTACCTCGAAGAGCATAATAAAGCATGCCCACTGGCTTCTGTTGATCTGTACCATTAAACTTGTGGGCCAAAGTCCTCAAGATATGAGAAAAATAATCGTTAGATTTGACCAAGACCAAGACCATTTAGAAATTTAATTACATTCCTAATTAAAAATTCTTATTCCAGATTAAGAGATTTCAAATTCAACTTTTTTTTCTTTTTTAAATATAAGGTGATTTGGACTTCTAAGCACTTGATTATTTTGTAAGTACTTGTTATCCCATTCTATATGCACCAGATTACAGTGAGGAATTACATATAAGTAGCCACAAAATATTAAAAAGGAAACATATAATCAAAATTTCATGAATATCGTATGGACTTGGGAACCACAAACCTAACCTCATAGGATGATAAAATTTATGAGTGGTTGCTTATATAAACAAAATATAGAACCCTATTGTTGAAAGATTTTACAATGTGGTTCACCAATGGAAAGTTCAGATCTACCAACTATTCCAGGACTAAGCACTAAGTACTTTTTGATGGTGCATGCATCATTTTTCAGTGATGTTTGATAGCAAATAAGCTTAGATATATAAAAATGATATTAGAATTAGAGTGGATTCATATGGGTCTTGTTCAATTTATCACCTTAATTATAAGAAAAATTAATATCAGGTACAGAGTACTATTCTTGTACTAGTAGTAGTATAAAGCTGTGTCCCCTAACTTAATTACCACCTACCGTTTATTTAATTCAGCAAAGTAAAAACACTATTATGCAGAGTGGAAGTCCAGTCTTAAAACTGTTGGGAGTCTAACTCTGCCTTAAAATTCACTTTTTTTTTAGATACCTATAAGCCCCACTCACATGACAGGAGTCAGAAATCTCACCAGCCTCTTTTAAAAGAGATGCTATTACTTTCCCGGTTTGGCGGTGGGAATCCGGTGCCGTTTGGTCCATCGGAAAACGCTACGGGTGGCAATGGTCTAATTGGTAGGAACCTAGTCTTACCCAGTTCTTTGTACTACATCTACAATATTTTTATAATAATTTTATAATAATAATTTTGTAATTGTTTATTATTAATTTTTATCTAAATTTATTACATATATTATATTTTTACCAAGTTAGTAGGTTTTTATAAAGTATTTATTAATGTATTATTTAAAGAAAGTTTTGATATATATTTTTTTTAATATAAAAAATTGAAAAAAAATTTAATTTTTTTAATAAAAATTTTCTAAAAAAATTTCTCAAACTAATAACCTTATATAACAAATAGTTTGTCTGGCACAAAATTTGTTGCGAGCATAATATGAATTTGACATTATCAGCGCCAATAAAAGCCTAAGCTAAGCTATCTCGTGTAGTCGTGTCACTGCACAGGGAACGCTTTTCGAGATGGATCAGGTTCTGTCCAACCTGCTTCATGTGCTGGCTGGAATTGCCAACGAAATTACCAAGTGGAGGAGGAAACTGAAGTCAGATCAGGTGAAATAGCTAGCGTATTTCATCTGGGGCAATTGTAGTTCATGACTGAAATTAAAAATTAAAAAAATAATTTTTTATCTCAATTATTAAATAAAATATATTAAAAAATAATTAAAAAGTAAAAAAAAAAAAAAAAAAAAATTATGAGAGAAAAGGAGTAAGTTGAGCCAGGTCCAAATCCGTAACGTAAAAGCCATCACCTACCAAATAATTAGGCTCTGCAGCCCTTTTGTCATCAATTTCTACCTCCTATTTTTATGGTGAAATTGGTTAAAGTTAAACATATTATAAATGAAGAGTAGAGTGTAGGATAAATAATTTCACAAAATTTTATATATATTATTATTTACTTATTTTACAGTCCGAGTTAATCAAGATCTAAATTCATATTATACAGCAAATTATTCAATTCACCTAATGTATTATATATTCTTTTCACATAAAGATGAATCTTACATATGCGTCATTTACATGAAATTTTTATTTATATGATATCACAAAAATATTTGTATGAAAATAAGTTATAATACAACAGTTGCATGAAATAATTTTTCCAAATTAGAAGCCAAAAAACACAACATATCAACTTTTTTGTGAAACTTTTGTGTGTGAAGAGTTCTTGATGAATGAATCACCTCTGTTACCCTTTGTAATCCTTTTACCTTCCGCAATACTTGTGTGTTTAGGTTAGTTTATTTTCTTAAGCTTATGTTGTTTAAAAGATAAACTAAAAGACTAAATTACATTTTTGGCATTTTATGTTTAGGGTTAACTCTAAATTACTCGACAACTAATTCTGACATATGATATTAGTTATCTGTACTCTAATTGTCGTCATTATGATAAGGTGGGTATGTATATATTTTTTTTTTCTTTTTTTCTTTTTGGAAAAGTAAAATAGCAGTGAATAGAACTCTTTTATGCAAAAGAAATTTAGGGGTAGAAAAAAGGATTGAAGTGAGTAGGTCAGGTGGAAGGAAACATAATCAAGTGGCGAGTCATAGAGGAGTCCATGGTCAAGTGAATGTAGTTTAATACAAATTTCAAATTCCAAGGGTCCAATTTCTATTTTTCCATTAAAGAAACCAACTATTTCAGGAGGGACAAAGTAGCCAGCAAAGCACCCGACATAAATACAAAAACCTTCTTCTCTTAAGGTTTGCAGTAATTTTCCATTTCAGAATTCAGACTCTAGTACCTATACATATAAATTGGTATTCAATATTGTAAGTTGTAACTATTTGTTTCTTAGTCCTCAACCTCTGATCATCACCCATGGCATTTAGGCAGTGGGGCCTAGCTAGTTGTGGACCCCACTCAATACATAAAGAGTAGTAGGCCCCTATTCACCTTATGATATGATTAATCGATGATGATATGATGTAGATATCGATAAGGAAACATTAGGGTCGTTTTAAGAAGGCTAGCTAGCTAGCTACACAGTTCAGTCCTTCATGAAACGACAAGATTCTTTTTTGGTAGAGGGAAACATGGTTTTTAATTTTTAATTGAGTTGGCTGTATTCATGAGGAAGAAAATAATAGGTAAAAAAAAAAATTTTAACCATATATTTTAAAAGGTGTAACAAATTAAAACCTAATTTTTTTAAAAAAATAATAAATTAAATTTTACCAATGATTTAATTTTTTTAATTTTTGAAACCCTATGTTATTTTTGAAAGTATAGGATATAATTTGTTACCGTCCAAAACTACAAGGATCAAAATGTAGTTTAAACTAAAAAATAAAAAAGAAAGAAAAAGAGATTTAGTTACGTTTTTGGTTTTGGTCCTTTGATCTTTTATCATTATTTCAAGGTTGTGTTTTTAATTATATATATGCGTGTGCACGTGGGTATATAAAGGTCATTATTGTCATTTGATTAATGATAAATACTAACATAACAAATAGAATTCGTAAAACCGAAGTCACTTTGAGCTTGAGCTATGACATGATATGATTTTGTTTTCTCATATCAATATTTTCCATCCATGAAATGATCACAATAGCTTTTTGATTGTATAGGAATGACTTTAAAATAGAGGGAAAATGTTGAGCACCAAGTATATAATTTAACTATGAGAGAGAGAGAGAGAGAGAGAGAGAGAGAGAGAATTTTGTCATTACCATGCTAGCTAGCTAGCTAGCTAGTAAAATGCTATGAGAGAGAGAAGAAGGTGTAGTACAAAACTGCACAATATATACATGTAAAGCACTACATGCGATATAAATGAACAGGAAAATAGCGTTACACACATTGTGTATTTCAATAACTAAAATTGTGAATTTAACTCACGATTTTAGCTCATGAAAACAAACTATGTGCCTAATAAAAATCCCCCCTAAATGTATAAAAGTTTGATATGTACACATAACAAACCCACACCTTATATTTAACGTGGAGCATGAATAGCGCAATTAATGGCTCAGTTGTACTAGATCTCTTTTTTTTTTTTTTTTTTATGAACAGTGCTAGATCTCTTTTACATCCAAAGGTTAACGACATTCGATGGAGTACAGTTACCTGTCTTTACAGCAACAAATGCAATATAAATGAACATATTACACATTATCAATTAAGATAGTAAACCAATTGAAGCATCAACTAGGTTTACATGGACTTCCAACTTCTATTACGTCACACAAAGTTACCTGGAATTAGTATAATTCCAAACCCTAACAATGAATGCCATTTCAACCTGGAAAAAAAAATCTAGTAATAAAATATATGTATGTTATAAAAAAATTTGGTTACAAAACTAATGTGATTCGCAAACCTTCATGTATACTAATACATTAAAGTCGAAGTAAAATCAAAATCCACGTTGAATCTAAACTCCTAATAAAGTGTTATTGTGCATCAAGTGTCTATTTTAATTTTTTTAATTGTAATGTCAATCAACTTATTTATAATAGCCAACTTTTAAGTCAAGATGACCACCTTACTCGTAAAAACCACTTTATTATCACTATTAGTGAATGTTTCTATGCATAAACACGAGCTACAATCTAAATTTGAAAAATAGCTGAGCATGTTTTTACGGCACCTACCTAACTTGAAAACGGAAGTGGTGTTGGCAGTTGGGTGTTGCATGTTGTTTTCCCAAAACCACAAACACATTATTTTGAAAATAGCCAAAGTCTATCTTTATTTATTTATTTTAATCTTAAAAAATATATTTTAAATGTTTTATTTTCAGAACAATTTTTAAAAATACCCTGATTTCAAAGCACTCCCAAATCATGAAATCAGTGGCTATAACTACATGATGTTTTTCCCTTTCATATTCATAATATCATAGCATATATATATATATATATATATTGTATTTAAAATTCAAGAAGTAATGAATAAAGGATCATGTTCTCTGAGAAGAGGTTGGATTGGATAAAAAGAAGGCAGCGGAGAGAGAGATCAAGATGTTGTTGAGTGGGTTTTTATTTACTCAATATTTATCATGTACGGTTTCACCACCTCATCCCCCCTCTTCCCCACAGCATATTTAAAAAATTAGTAGATAATATTACAACACAGCAAACAAAGCAAAACAAACATATTATAATAACTCTTGGTTCTCCAACTTTCACTATCCATGTTCCTCGGGAACTGCAGAGAGAGAAAAAGAAGGCCCTTTTATAATAATAATAATAATGATTTTTTTCACAATCAGTATTCAGAAATGGTCCCATCTCTGATCTCCTCTCTCTCTCTGTCTCTCTACATGATTTTCAATACTTTCATCTTGGATGATCATTTTCTTCTTGCCTAATTGAACAAGCCAGAGAGTAAAAGCATATTTGTTGCCAGTTGTTTGGTTTGATTCGTTGAACCTTTGGTACCACTACAGTCCTTGATAGAAAATAGCGTAGGGGGTGGGGTTTGGCTGTCCCGACTCTTTTGTTGGGCGGTGTTTTTTTCACACACGGTGTTTTTTCACGTTTTCCGTTATAAAAACACATAGTAAAAGAGTTTTTACCCTTTTTTTTTCTATGCTAGCGGTGGTGTTTCCATGAAACATTTGTGATCACACTGACTTTTTTCTGTGTGACAAAAGCAAATATTGAGCTTTGCTCTTCTTGATTAATCTCGTTTAAATTAATGGCTTGCATCCATGCACGCAATTCATTGACAAGTTAGAAAGGAATTCCCTCCTCTTAAACGCATAGACCAAGGAACACAATGAACAGAGATAGAAGATGACCCCTAGCCTAAATGATAATAAAATCTTAAGTATCAAATATTTCAGAGCAAATCTCAGATCCCACCTAGTTGGGGAGTTCAGGGTACGAGTTGGCCACCTCGTGTTTCTGATAAATAGTTGAAGGGAAAAGAAGCTAAACCAAATTAAGAGTCATTCACATATTTCTGTTAAAGTATTGGGGAAAAAAATTGGTTCCCAATATACAAAAACTCCCATTTTTATGAGCTTTTTAAAAAGTGATTAATAAACAATCTTACCCCTAATAATTATTAGGAAAGTTAGATTCCCAAACTTGAACCCATGACGCTAGCTATCAAACCAAAGCACATCTTGTTAAGAGATTTAAAAATACCTTTATAATCTCAAATTCATCACCAGCCAATGAAGTGAGGAACTTGTCTAAACGCATATATGGACCATGGAGTATGAATTTAACTACCAATAAAGTAAGAAAGCCCGGTTCCATGTTTTTGGGATAATCATGTGAAACCACACATCCTGGATTTACAAGAGCAACCGCATCAATCTGTGCAAAATTCTTGTATATTTTGCAAAAAAAAACATACATTTTTTATTTTAGAACACTCACAGTAGTGATGCTATATTGTTATATTTTAGCTCCTCACATACCAAAATGAAGCTCCAATAGTGGAGCTAAATCTATTTTTTTTTAGCTCTATTACTACAATGCACATCTATAAATAGATGTGCAGTGTTCATGAAAACTTAAAAAAAAAAAACATTATTTTATGCTGCCTTTGACTAAAATAGTACCACCTCTCTTTTTTTTTTTTTTTTTTCATTCTTTTATCATAGTGCCTCTCTCTCTCTCTCTCTCTCTCTCTCATTCACTCTCATCTCATCTCTCTTAAGCTCACTCTCTCAACTCCGGTCTCTTAAGCTCACTCTTTCAACTCCGGTCTCTCAAGTCCGGTCTCTGGCGTGGGTCGATGGGTTTCATGGATGGCGTGATCGGCGATGGCGTGGGTCAGTGGGTCGGCAATGGCGTGATCGGCGATGACTAGTCTGGTTCGACGGTGGTCTGGGTTTAATTCGGCGAATCTGGTTCGACGATGGCTGATCGATGATGGCATGGGTCGGTGAGTTTTGTGCCTCTTGGTCTTGTTTCTTCTCTCTCTCGATCAAGCTCAGATGGTGGGTTTGATGGTGGTCTGGGGTGTTAGCTCCATCGCCGATCTGCTCCGCTGTGCTGGTGTTTTTTTTTTTTTTTTTGTGGATGTTTTTATTACTATTTTAATGAGTTTTTCTGTGGTTTTTTTTTCCTGCTGTGGACTGGTGGTGATGGAGGTGATGCTGTGAGGGGCTGTGGGTTGAAGAGAGGGAAGAGGGAGAAGACAAAGAGAAGATGAATAGTGAGAAAAAAATAATAAATAGCATATTGTGGATATATATTATTTTAGGGATAATTACAGTAAACCCACCTGTGCTATGGTTCGTTTTCACTTTACCTACCCGTGGTTTAAAACTTTACACTTTGCCCACCTGAGGTGCCTTTCGTTAGGGATCTGTTATCCACCTCTCCTTTTGCCGTTAGAAAAACACATTTTTACGAAAATACAAACATAATAAAGATCAAAAAGTTAAAATTTTTTATTGCTTAAGAACTTCTTTGAGAACAAAACACAAATAAACAGTGCAGCAAAACAAACCCGAAAAATGATGTCACCAGATTTTTGTAGTTGCCTTACGTCGTCCAAAGCTAACCACTAATCCAAAACCCAACTTCAGCAACATCGTATTCATGGATTTAACATTTTAACTTTTCAAATTTTCAATTCAAAACTTAAAAATTAAAAACCCACACAAGTTCATTCCTCTCCTCTCATTTCATTTTCTTTCCCTTCTCCATTGTTCCCTCCTTCTCTTCCTTCTCTCAGACGCTCTCAGGTCTCTCTCTCTAAACCTTTTCATCACTTTTAATAATTTTTCTAGTTATGTTTCAATTATTGTTGTAACAAAGTTAACTTTTTGTTCGAGAAAATTACCCAGATCTGTTTTACCCCAAAAGTTACAAACCAGATCTGATCTGGGTTGGTGAAAAAGTTTGGTAAAGGAAGCTTTTCTAGGAACGAAGGGCTATGTGGGTCGAGTCCTTTACCTGCTTGTTCGTTCACCAATACATCTCCGGCGACTGCATCGGCTCAGACGGTGCCATCGAACCCGAGCTCCTCCTCAGCGGCGAGCTCCTCCATTGGACCTCCATGGCCGACCCTTCAAGCTCCCACAATAAATCTCACCGAGCTCTCTCTCTCACTCTAAACCCAAGCTCAGTCTCTCTAAGCTCTCGGCCTGAGCTCTCTCTAAACCCCTGTTCTCTCATCTCTAAAACTCTCAAACGACTGTGATTTCGATCCGCCTATCTCTCTCTCTGCTATCTTATTTTCTTTGCTACGGGTGTAGTGGGTCTGTGTTTGTGTTGCTAGGTGTGATGGGTCTGGGTTTTGAAGAGAGGTTTGCTTTGGTTTTGGTTTTGGTTTGAGATTGGAGAGACTAAAAGGATTTTTGTAAAATTAGAGTAGAGCACTTTCAAGTGTAGGATTTTTGTAAATGTTTTTAGGATTTGTTCGAATATGAAAATTTCATTCGGGTTGATTGGCTCAAGACTGTTCATACCAAGAGCAAGTGTGTACTTGAACCCAAGCTACAAAACCCCCCTCTTTGATCTTGTTTGTTTGAGTTTTCTCTGTTATTTTTTGTTTTTAGAGGAGAGAGAGAGACATAAAAGTGAAAGACATAAAAAGAGATTACTTTTTAGGCAAAGAAACAGCTCAGAGTAAAGATTTAAACCAATACATGTTTGAATAACCTATTGAACAAGAGAATAGTAATACTGTTGATTTGTGTTTTGTTATCAAAAAAGTTCTTAAGCAATAAAAAAATTTAACTTTTTGATCTTTGTTATGTTTGTTTTTTCGTAAAAATATGTTTTTCTAACGGCAAAGAGAGAGGTGGGTAACAGATCCCTAACGGAAGGCACCTCAGGTGGGCAAAGTGTAAAGTTTTAAACCACGAGTAGGCAAAGTGAAAACGGGCCATAGCACAGATGGGTTTACTGTAATTATTCCATTATTTTATTATAATGTTTATATTATTTTATTGTGTTGGAAGCTAAAATAGATTCATTGCTGTAGCACGTGTATAGGTAAAATAGATAAAGTGATTTTTTTTTTGTGCCAAATAGTTATAATTATAGCTCCACTGTTGTGGATGCTCTTATACACACACTTTTACAAAACATTCATATCAGTTTATTTATTCTATCGTCTATTTTATTTAAATAGTAATATTTCTTTGACTTTTTATTATATCAAACAAACCACTACTCACATGGTCCCACCTACCTTTTTCTTTCTTTGTTGTGAGAAGAAGACAGATAAGAGAGCAACCTGACGGAAAGAGAGAAAAAAAGAATAAAAAAATCATATGCACATGAACAGTAACCGTGCATATATGCACCATTACTGTTCTTTTGCAAAGCAGTTTTGTATATTTGCACATATTTACAAGTACTAATGTGAGTGTTTTTTGAGTTAAAATGTGCAAAATTGAGCACTTTTTGTATTTTGCAAATTTTTGCAACCGGTTGCTCTAAGGGAACCCCTATTGTACTTAATTCCTATTGGTCATGGATGCAGGTTTTGGGTTCTGTGTGGATTTTAATGAGAGGGATCATTCATTCTCTCCAGAATATTTTCATATTAATAAGCCATAAATCTTTTCAAATCGGCTATGAACTACAAAAGCATGAATATAATTTATGTGTGCGCGCGCAAGGTCTTAAACTCTGATCCTAATTCTCACGTAATTTCCAGGAAAAATAAAAAGTAAGATAATCGTATAAACTCATATATCAAATGTGGAAAGTCTTTCAAAGCATTCAAGATCTTTATCAAACCTGTGATAGCAAAAGCATGCTACAAAATTACAAATAAGTCGGTCTCCAAAGACATTTCCGTCAACCAAACATGACTGAAAGATTTTATGAGATCAAAGTATTTAATGATGCCTTTTCTGGCCATATAACACATTTTATATTTTATAAAAAAAAATTATAGAATTTGCTCAGTATTGAAATTATTTTGAAGGGTAACTACAATAACCATAGCATGTAAGCAATAGAGAGTTTGCCATCTATCAGACCCAGCAGAAGTTAAATGCAACTAATGTACTAAATAATCATCAGAATCAGAACCACAAATTCATATTTAAAGTATATGGTAATCTCTGCAGTATAACTTTAAAAACAGAATTAAAGTTCATCCCCTACAGAAGAGAGAGAGAGAGAGAGAGAGCCGAATTGAAGACTAATTACCCTAAATAATAATTAATCAAAATTTCAAAAATGAAAATAAAAAATGGAAAAAAAATAATACCAAACAAAAAATATATCCTTTGTATCAGAATAACCGTATACTAATTGTACCTTTAAACTGGGCAACTGTTAGGAGAGAAGAACATCTACATCTTAGGTGGAGTTTCCATTGGAGACTTCTGCTTGATCACTGTCCAAAAGTTCATTTACGCAGAATTGATGCAAGTTTTCGTACATTTTCTTCCACTGCTGAACCATTTGCATAGATCTTGCACACTCAAGCTTTAGTCTTTCCATCTCCATTTCAGCAGCAGCAGAAGAACCTTGTTGCTGAATACATCAAAAGAAGGGTTAGACAGGATTTCAGATGCATGTAAGATCATGTTATTTGCATAGTCAGATGACTAAAAACCATAACCAGGAACAAAACATGCGCATACAACCATACACACACAAACGCATGCATGACAATGAAGTGATCAAAGAACATTCACTGAGATTTTAAGAAACCTGAAGTTCTTTGATTTGATTATTTATCACATGCGAACTGAAGTATGAAGGATCCATTGATGTCCCGCAAGTAGACTGGAGACCAATGACAGTCGTAGTGTCTGCATCTTCATCTGTTGGATTCCTATATTTATCCAGCGCAGGTGGTAACAATGACCCATGCCTTCTTGAGGAAGCTTGTGAATTTGGCCGAAAATTAAAGTTGAGCTCTGGTCTAACAACAAGAATATTGTTTACAGGACCTGCACATCATGAAAGGGAACAGCAAAATATGGGTTAGATAACCACATTTTTTTGGGAGCCAAAATCAGATAAAGGGAAAGTGTGTGGAGGCAGGGAAAGGTTATTGATAACTTGCACTTAATGTTGCTTACATAAAAACACTAATATGCAAAATTTTAATAGAAATACCCAATTGAAAAGCACCCAAAAAGGTTTTTGAGATAAATACTTTCAGATAGAAAAAATACTATAATAGGTGAAATGCCACTTAGAAACCAGCTTAGGAAACAAATCTAGATTTAGAATATATGTCCTTCAAATCTACTGTATAGGAAACATGACCAAACACAGCGATTTGGTAACTACACTTTTTGTAACGATTCTACTAAACACCAACTCAAATACATTGTAACATTTCTATTAGAAGCTGTATGTTTAAGTTTTCAATCATAAATAAACAATGCAGATCATGAATGATGTCATTTGCTTCATCAACTTAAGTCCTTAATCAAAACTACAGATTTAAAAATAAAAAATAGTGCTTATATATAGAGCACAATGCTTATTAGTATTACATGAAAATTTTCTGTAAGGGGCTGGTACAAGCATAGTAGAGAAAAACAAACATACACTGAATTGATTAAGAAACAAAAAAATAAATAAGAACTAAAACATAATAAATGATTCTTTTTCCTTTGTCGTGAACAAACACCTATGCACACAAGAAAGCAATTATTTATATAGCTTGGGAAAAACCTTTCGCATGCTTGAACACACGAACAATGTTGCGAGTTTTAGCGTCCCAAACTCGTACCATACCATCATCCGATCCAGAAAGTAAAAGATTTCCACGTGCACAATATGCTAAGCAAGTAACAGCCTTGCTGGAAAAAAAAAAAAATAATAATAATAATTATTATGAATTCAGAGATCTTAAGAGGCCAACACTACAAGAATGCAAAGTCTGCTGACACAACTTAATGAAGGATCACAGTCTTATCTAAAACAATCAACAATCTCCCAGTGATATAGTTTGAGATAATGCAATAGTAAATAACTAAACATATATTTGCAGATAAATATATTAACAATGAAGTATGATATAGTTTGAGATAATGCATTAATAAATAACTAAATATACATTTGCGGATAAATATATTAACAATGAAGTATTTATGATAATCAATGAAGCAAAGATTACACCTAAAAGGCCCGTAATCAAGAGATTGCTCCAAAAAAATATATATTTCCCCATGACATTCATATAGCGAATATTTGGAACAATTATATTGTCATAAAAGGTGATAGAATCACAAAACTAGTGAGTTATGCGTAACAAATCCATAGTAACCACACTGTTGGACTGTAACGAACCAAATTACAGCAATGTAGTTCAGAGAGACCATGAAATCCATAATCAATATAGAACGTGACTCTGAGGGCTAGAGGCAAAACAAAAACAACATTATTAAATAGTTAACTGATAAGAGCTGCATCTCAAAAAGGTTGGAGGCCAAATCATGGAAAACTTATGAGGGTAATAGCCACCCACTGCCAAATCTAATTCAATCCCACCTCTAGCACTAATTTTTCAACCTCAACATGATTCCAATCAAGTACGCTTATCTCAAAAAAACTTATTGGAAAGAAAGAAATGCTATATAACATTTTTACAGAAACCATTCCCCAATTATGGAATAAAGAGAAATTAGTGTTAAAACATGGCTGCTCAAATAGAGTCATATAAACCATATGCATGATGAAAACATAAATTGAAACTCCCATGTAGGTAATATTTACAATCACCAAAACTTTATCCCCAACAATGCAACAAACAGATATATTTAGAATATAGCAAAGGAAAGTCCCACAATCAAACCAGATGATAGCAATTATAAAAACTTGTGAGTAGCAAAGATAACTCATTATTTTCTGCAACTTCATGGAACTTCAAATAACAACAAAAGAGACAAACCTGTGATTTGATAATGAATTTATGATATGCAACCCATAGTTGCTTTTAGAGGTGCTTTCAGCACTAAGTGCAGCAACGTATATCTTGCCATCTCTACTGCCAGCATAGAAGACATGTTCGCCAGGGTCAAGTACAATTGCATCAATTATTGAAGGGAATACGATATTTCTTAATAATTTCCCCTTTGATAAGCTCCACACCTGGGAAAAGGTACATCATATAGGTTATATACTGAACCAAATTTCAAATTAATTATTGAAACTATAATAATAAAGAAAGAAAAGCCTTCAAGGACACTATAAAATAAAGAATGAAAAGTGACTCTTCAGAAGCTGAACTCAGGTCACTAATAAAATAGGTCCTAGAGAGGAGAGATAAAACTTCTGTTACAGTCTTGTTCCAAATTGGACTTGTCAGCTGACAAACATATTCTAGAGTGTGAATCATCCACATTCTAAGATACAAGAATCAGTAGATTGATTGGAACTGTTGTTTGATTCCACTTATTCACAGGGTGAGTGCAGGTCCAAACACCCCCCCCCCCCCCCCCTCTTTCCCCCTTTCCTCTCTTTAAACACATCAATCATGTTCAGAAGGATTACAGATATTTCAACAAGAACAAGTTGTGCCCCTTTATTTTACGAAAGGGTTCTTGTTTTTAAACTAGTAGCTTATTAAAAAGTATGATTTGCGAATAATAAATATCTGATTTATAACTTAAGCGTGGGTGAATCATCCACATTCTAAGATACGATAATCAATAGATTGATTGGAACTGTTGTTTGATTCCACTTATTCACAGGGTGAGTGCAGGTCCAAACCAACCCCCCCCCCCCCCTTCCCCCTTTCCTCTCTTTAAACACATCAATTATGTTCAGAAGGATTACAGATATTTCAACAAGAACAAGTTATGCCCCTTTATTTTACAAAAGGGTTCTTGTTTTTAAACTAGTAGCTTATAAAAAGTATGATTTGCGAATAATAAATATCTGTATAATAACTTAAGCGTGGGTGAACCTCACTTGACAGTTGCAGTTAATTCCCACCTTAACATCCCAAGCCATAAAAAACAGCACATGTCATAATACTACATTAACAAAATACTGTAGACAGTATAATTTATTCGAGAGCACATCAAACCTTACAAGTTCGATCCACAGAAGCTGATACTATAATGGCATTGCTTCCTCCATATCCGACTACAATATCAGTTACACGCAAAGTGTGCTCTGAAAAATTGTGCTCATATAGATGATCAGATCGCTGACGTCTCAAATCATCGAATATCCTGAATCATTAGTCAATGAAAGCAAAAATAAAGCATGAGTATATAATTAGAAATGTAATAATCAAACTAAATATAGTAAACATATAGAGAGAGAGAGAGAGAGAGAGTACATGAAGAGGGACCAAACTTTAACGGATCCATCCTCTGAACCAGAAATTAGCAGTGAGTCATCATCAGAAAACACCACACAAGTAACAGCCCTATAATGCGCATTCCATTTCCTAAGTTGTCTACCAGTGGCAACCTAAAGCATCACATAGGCAGTCTTCAGATAAATAGAAAAGCAAAAATAGAACTCCAACTATGCTAATGATTTTGTATTGTTTTTTTTGATACCCTAGGGAACCTTCCTAAAGAAGAGTCCTTTGGACCCACCCGTCAAAACCCAGTTGCCGGGTAATCCAGGGGCATTCACCATTGACGATCTAAGCTATGCTAATGTTAATAGTTCTAATTTTTCTGAAACCAATTCAACAATTATATTATAAAGGAAATTCACCTCCCACAAGTAAATATCACCAGATACGCCTCCACCAACAATGTACGTGCCTTCGCGGTTAGCAGCGACTGGCTGTATTGGTTCCGAAGGAAAGCTCTTAACTTCTACTTGAGGCTATACACACAAATAAGACATGTATTTAGTTTGAGCGTTCATTGAGGCATATTGTCGAACAAGTTGTGTGCATAGTTTGAAGCGAAGTGTACCTTGGACCAAGACCAGTAGAGGATGCAGCCAGAGTTGGCGGAGGGATCACGGAGCTGAGAAGAGGCGAGGAAGCGTTGGCCAACGCAGGCGAGGCCATGAGGCGGAGAGACGCAAGTCTTGTAACGGAGTTGCTCTGCGCCGGTATGGATGTCCCAGCAGCCGATGCCGCCGTCGATGGAAGAGGAAGCCACCACTACTTCCATTGCTTGTGATTGTGGAATTAGGGCTTGGAAGGTCTTGGACCTTGCGTTTTGAGTGTAGGGATTTTGCTAGGGTTTTAGGAGTTTCGCGCACGAAGAATTATGATACGACGTCGTTGTAAGAGAGGAAGGAACAAATAAAGAACTTTTAATAGGCCTTTTATCATTAGTGTCTACTCTTTCCTTTGTTAATGGAATGTTTTAAGAAAGGCTTTATATAATTTTTACGAGAAATATAAAAAATTATAATAAAAAAAAAAATTTGTTGCGTTTTTCTTTTCATACAAAAATTTCCTAAAAATATTACCTTAACTTCTCCTTTTATACAATTTTATAGCAATATATACATTTCAAATCTTTAGAATTAAATCCAGCATTTTTTCAATTTATACTAATTAAAATTTGAATTTTTCATGATTAAATTAATATGATTTTAAAATTTTCTTAAAACTTCTTCCCAAACAAAAAAAAAAAATTTCTTAAAACTAATGAAATTATATTTGTGATAGTTTTAACACATCAATGTTTAATTTAAAACTATTTAAAGTAGGAAAAGCATTTGCATATAGTGTCCAGAAAAAATAAAAAATCGATGCATCATACTACAACCTATATACTTATTAGTTATTAGATAATTTTTTTTTAGAATCAGTTATTAGATAATTTTTGAGAGTGATTCAAATATACTGACACACTTTTAATTATTACACATGATAAGTGATCTAAAAATTGGATTTTTTTTTTTGGAGAATGTAAAAATTGGATGTTGTATGCATAAGATGATAAGATTTAATGAAATTATAAAATTATCACATACTCAATTGATTGATAATTATTATTGTCTAGTTAAGGAAAATATTTCTTAAAATGTATTAGAATTTTGCTCCAATATATTTTTAAACAATAAAAACAAAAATAAATAATTAATATGCTTCTCTTCGGACCATGTAACTTATAACTAACTAAATAATCAAGTCAAATATTTCTATTGAATTTGTAAAAAAATTTGTAAAATAATTTGTTTCTCTATCATTATTCTTTTTTTCTCTTACTAAATTTTCTCTTTTTATATTTTTTTATAAATATAATTTGGATCCTGGATAATATCTTTTCTACTAGGGTAGACTAGCAGCCCAAGCCCATAACTTTATAAAATTGAATCCCACCAGAGCCACTTCGGCCCAGAACAGTTTCCATGCTTACACGTTGCAAGTGAAACGTTCATAGAAGCCCATATAAACCCAAACCAAGTTTAATTTAGTGCTTTTTTCTTTTTTTCTTTTTCAATGTTTAGTGGTTATAGTAACTACATAAAATTAACCGCTTCTTCAGTTTAATCTCACTGAACTTAGAAAAGGAATGTTTGTCTTTTTACCATTGATTCGAAATTTCCCTTATCCTTTTTAAACATGCACGAAGTTTGAACAAATAGCCAATACAAAATAGAAGTTTAACATTACGCATGCTTCACATTTTTGCTAAGTTTATCGCAAAGTTTTCGTTGCTTCTTAAAAACAAAAGTCCCTTTTTGATTGCGGAAAGCAAATATGGCTACGAACACTTTCTTTTGTGTTTATGTATGTTTCTCTCTTTTCTCAGCCATGCCAACGATAGTTGTCGTCTAAACCACGTGTTACAGGAATCAAACTTTATATGCAAAATTCTAGTTGGTGGAGGTTGTTGAGCAATGTTGGATGATTGTGACGGAGAGTCATCGTATATTCATATAGAGGTTAGTCATCTATGGCTAAGGCTACTGTCTAGTACTTTTAGGGATTTAGATACGAGACAAACACATAATCACTTTTTGATATGTTATATCTATGTAACATTTAATGGACCGAAGTACAGAACACAAATCAAATCCATCATCTCTATATTAAAAATTCAGCTGTGATTATTTTAGAGCAAGATATTTATGTTTCGACATGTATCATATCTGTGTCACATTTAATGCACTGAAGCACAGGACGCAAATCAAATCCATTTTCTATATTAAGTATTCATATGTGATCACTTTAGAGCAAAGTGTCTATGATGGTATACCACTAAGGTTTCTCATTTTCGGCTTATATGGTCTTTGATATGATGCTTAATTAATGTAGTTTTTTTTTTTTTTTTTTTGGAAATACGATAGGGCTTGAACTCAGGACATTCGCTCCAAACAATTGTTCATTATACAAGCCAAGTCACAACTTAGATTTTGGTATAGATGAGATTTAAACATAGATTCTTTATTCAATGACAAGATTAAAACTTTACTAAAAACTGGAAGAAGAAAAAAGCCTAATTAATGAAGCAAAACATATATTTACTTCATAATTTTAATGTTCCAAATGAAAGTTAAAATGTTTGTTTCCCTTTTAAATGTTCCTCATCTTCTAGCGTTCATGTATAGTTTTACAATAATAAGTAAATAACATTAGAAGAATGCTTTTTTTTTTTTTTGGGAGATGCGGGGGGGAGGAGTGCGGTTGAGCCAAGATATCAAAATTATATTGTTATGTTTGTTAAACATACATTGCCTATATATGTGGACATCAACAATATCACTCTAGCCAAAAGGTTGGATTGTAATAGCTGTTTAGGATTGTGCATTCAATTCATCAACATAATCCAAGCTAACCCAACTCCCATGACGCTGCAAGTTTTTTTAGGTTGTTGAGTTTGGTTGTATTCTAAAATTTTTTATTCAAAACTTGGGTTGAATTGGGAGTGTTGGTAAAATTTTCAATCCAAGTAACTTCATCTAATAATGCATATTAATAGTTTAGAAAATATATGTACTTTACTTTTGTTTGATATATTTTGGATTTTGGGATTTGGTTTAAACTTTGTTAATTTGTTTATTTTTGTATTTTAAAACTTTAATGCTGATGAAATGGAAATTTTAGACCCAATTATATAAGTTATAATTATTCGTTAAATTATGGGCTTAAATATATTTAAATGAAAATTCTATTTTTAATTAGACCTTACAAAATGCTTTGGCCATAAATTTTTATTAACTCATTAAGTACCAACTTTTCAATAGATATGACAACGTTGGCCAGATCCTTAGATATTTTTTGCCCCTTTTCAGGTGAAGAAGAAATTAAGGACATAATTACCTCTACCCTCTAGGTTGTAAGGTCTGTTTTTTCAGGTAAACAGATTAAGGATATAATTACCACCAGGTTGCAGGATCAATGAAATCATCAAAAACAATGTGTACCAAATGGCCCAAACATTTCCAAAACTTTCACATCTGTTAAAAATGTGTGTACCTGTACCAACTATACCATGTAGCAGTAGACTTATAATCTTCCTATTATGCATGTACCATTATTTTATATAATCGTCAATAAAGTGTGTGCTGCCTAAAGAAATGAGAGGACGAAAATGTCAACAAAGAAACATTCAAAAAAGAGTACCTAGCAAACATGTCTTTTTAAAAATCCAACATCATCTTTTTCTCTCACTTTCTTTAAGCTACTCTCGAAAAACTGGATTCAATACGGCTTATTCTTCTTCAGTAACACACAAATGCGTCTTCCTAAAGCATCTTTACCAAGATGGTCCGTATCCACTTTTGAAAGCCCATCTCACACACACACACACACACACACTTTTTCTACCTCCTTCGATTGGACCAAACAAACGTGATATCCTTGCTTCACTATATGTGCATATTCTAATCACGTGCGACTCTCTATAAAGACCAAAAGTTTATAGGGGTACCCTTTGCCATGTCAAACTAGGGTTTTGGGGTTCTTTTTCCTCCTTTATACATAAAAACTTTCACCTTCTTTTACATAACTATTAAGGTGAAATGTGATTAGTGTTAAACTAATAGTGGACGTTGCAAAGAAGATGATTATGAAAATTTTCAGTAAGTTTCAGGGTATAACATTTTTTTCGACTGCGAATATAATTGGTGTATAATAAATATTAGTTATGAAATTGAAAAAAAAAAAAAAAAAACTGCAATCATAATAAGCTATGTGAACCATAATTGTAAAAAAATATTGTGTTACTAACCTTTTATCTCTTTTTGTTTTTCAGAAAGATTAGAGCACTTTGTGTCTTTTTTTTTATTATTACTATTATTATTTATTATTTTGGGTGGGGGCGCGTAACACAAATGAGACGAAATCATTGCACAAAAAGTATATTCTAATTCTATTATATTCCTAACTTTATTTTATCTCATCACTATAGAGGCTTGAAATAGAGCTTTCTTAGCTTGCTCTCATCTGTGTCTCACACAATTTTCTCTGTCTTGGATTTTAATACCAGTATGAAAATACATTAAAAAAATACATTGGGGTCAAGAAAAGCAAAAATGCCTAGTCAAACTTTATGTGAAACTTTACTAGTATAGGGATGTAGGACAAATGGTCAAGCAAAGCCATTTACGTAGATGAGGTTTTTTGGGAAAAAATTTATTTTTTTTATCTAGCTACCATTCAATATTCTCTCTCCCTCTTCTTTCTGTTTTTTTGCTTAGGAAGAAGGAAAAAAAAGTGCTTGGAAATAGTGAAAGAGATGTAAGGGAAACAGGAGGGGTAGGATCCAAAGAGAGTTTTGAAGATATTGATCAGGTTCTTAAAGTAGAAAAAGGCAAAGGTTTCTGGTCCTCAGAAGAAGAAGAAGGAAGAAGAACAAGAACAAGAACAAGTATAGAAGCTTTGATATAAACATTACAAACCACGTTTTTAGTCAGTTCTCTCTTATATTTCGCTTTCATCGAATGAACCACTCTTTTAGTTTATTCAATTTCTCTCTCTCTTTCTTGTGCGACTGACAGTTCATGGAAACGAGAAATAGAGATTATAACCTTCATCATAGAAAATGACAGCCTTCTTTTTCTAGAAAATCATGGTATACTTCCTTTTTAACAATAATGGAGATCATAAAAACAATAATGACACTGCTAATATGGGATTTTGAGAAACGAATTGTCATTTGGTGTCAGCTACTTTTATTTTAGTTACAACACCATCATTTTGTATCGGTTTTTGAATTTAAGTGAGTTGGGTATTTTGTGTCACAAATATACTTGTACGTATCAACCATTAATGTACAAATAAGAGAGAAAGCCCTTTTTATCAAAAAAAAAAAAAAAGAGAGAAAGCCCTAGAGGAAATTGTCAATGAACTAGCCTGTAAAGCTGTAACTTCCTCAGTCCTTTTTTTTGCCCAATAAATTGAGGGAAAAGGAAACAAACTCATCAATATAATACCCTCTGTATCTCTCTCTCTTTCACATTAATGAAACTGAAACATTCAGATACTAAAATCAGAAAAAGAAAGAGAAGATGAAGAAAGATAAGCATGTCCATAATCAAAAGCAATAAATTGCACCACTACAAAGAATAAATAAAGCTTAAAGAAAAAGATGGTATTGGCGATTTAAAACGCTTTGCTTTGATCTTCTTCACTCTAATCAAAACCCACCTGCATTCATGCCTGGGGGGAACAAAGATAATACTGGCTGGCACTAAAGTTATATACACAGACTCACATAGAGTCACTCACAAACACGCACGCACGCACACATATTGTCAACAATATCATTAAACTCTCTCAAGACTCAAAAACAAAAAGAAACAAAAAAATTGGACAAGAAAATCAAAAAAGAACTTAATTTTCTAAATGGATTCAAGGAAAACTAACATGTAGGAGGCATAAGATTTAAGCCTAAGTCATCCTTTTCCAAGACCAGACGAGCTTTGGTAGTCTCCATGTTGATGGGATTAGTAGAACCGTACTCAGGGTGCAACCTTTTCTTTGAATATTGAAGTGGCACTCCAAAGAGCTTGGTCTTGCAGCTATTGCTGTTGGGTTCATCAAGAATTGTCAAGGAACTAGTCTTTGATGTAGTAGTAGTAGTAGTTGGAGAGTTCATAACATTTTGAAAAGCTTGCTTAGGGTTATTAGTCTGACAATATCCAAAAAGCTGGTTCAATGGCTTTTGCACCATTGGACTATTAGAACCAATAGGTGCGGCAGCTGTTGCTTGTGGGCTACAAAGAAGTAGAGAAGAAGGGTAAGTATTGCTTGGAGCCACAGGTTTCACATGGTTTTGAACAAAGTATATTATATCATTGTAAAGCTTCCTCATGTGTGCTAGCTCAGACATTAGCATCGAGTTGCTTCTTCTTAGTCTTTCATTGTCCTCTGAAAGCGCAGTCACTGAGTTATTGTAGCTGCCTCCAAGTCCACCTCTTGGGGATGAGACTAGTGGGGGTGAGTCACACCAATTAGCTTGCTCATCCGAGTCAGATGGAGATATGCTGACTCGGTTTGAAAAGGGAAAGAAACTCGGGCAACTCGGGCCATTGACACCCAGTGGAGAATGTGGGTGGTGGTGATGATGGTGTTGGTTTATAGCCACTTGTGGCTGCGCGGTTTTCCTTCTATGGATCTCACAAAGCAAGTGCTTCTCCCCCTTTTTGAAGAACTCGTTCGCAAACTCCCATCTATCCGGTACAATCTTTCTAAAACCCTAGTGAACATATCAAAAAACACAAAATAGAGATAACCCATTTAGTAAAAACACAAACTTTAAGGCTAGACATTGAGTTTTAGTGTATTAATCAAGGTGTATATGCTATGTATAACTATATATACGTACATAAGTGTTGAGCTGGCGAACGAAGCTAGAGAAATTGTTGTGCTTGAAATAGTTGGGAAGGAGGTCACGAGCAAACTCAGGAGGTCTCCAAACAACGAAGGTAGTGTCATCTTCACCCCAAGAAACTATGTGGTCTGTGGCTGGATCGTCTACAAGTTGATAGGTTTTGGTGAGGAATGGAGCTGGGACTGATTTGTGTGAGTCTAAAGAGAGTAATATGCCCTCACAATTGTCAAGCATAAGAGCCATTTTTCTTCAAAGATCAAAGGCACAAGCTTGATGAGTAGGAGGAGGAGGAGAAGATCTGAGTGATGAGTGAGAGAAATATGGTGGGGTTAGTTGAGTGTGAGAACATGAGAGTGAGAGTGAGAGTGAGAGTGAGAATGAGAATGAGAGAGTGTTGTTGGATAAAAATGTTTGATGGATGTGTGGGGGTGTGTGGTACAATGGTACTGTGTAATGCGGTTGTTCCTTTTTTATTTTTTTCGAAAAAATAGTTGTATAGTATATGGTTTTTGTTTTTGCGATAAAATATATATGTTTTTTGTTATGTGAGTATTATATTTTTGTTTCCCTCCTCGGTTATGTAGTGAGAGAGAATATGTGTCTGTCTGTCTAGGACTGTGAAATAAGGGCCTTTCAAGACAAACCCGTGACTCTCTCTCTCTCTCTCTCTCTCTCTCTCTCTCTCTCTCTCTCTCAAAGAGAGAGGTACTGACATTGATCCCGCGCACACCCGCTTAAAATCACGCACAGGAGGATGGTGCAGTGTAGCAGACTAGCCTGTTTTTGTTAAATTTACATTGCCATCCTTCTTCTTTCTTAGCCCTTTCCTTTGTTCTAGCATAGTAAATATAGTCGAAGTCTTCATTACTAGTTTACTATTATTCCATACATGTAAAAACTATATATAAAAGCTTTCCTTTTCTGCTCCCACTTTCTCTTTTCTGGTTCTTTTTCAAAACTCTGCTTCTTAATTATCCATGTAGCTTCTTTTAGTATATCTGTTCCTCAAGAACCTAGCATTAATTGCAATGTTGGATAGGATAACATTATAATCTTTTACGTGAATCACAATTTGTTTAACACAAGTTCTTTGTAGAATGAGCAGTTGATTCATATGAAAGTAAAGGTACAATGACTTAAATTAAGAGAAAAAGAACAAGCATAAATGTCTAATTTTTTTATTAAAAAAAAAGCTAGCCTTTGATTACTTCTTCAACTTTGTAAAGTAGAAGTTAAAGTCAATTTCTTGCTAAGCAAGCTGCATATATTTAGGGGGAAAAAAACCCCATGGAAGGGTGTTTCTGTCAAGCAAAACATTATGTCTTTTTAAACAAAAGAAAAAAAAAAAGTTAAGAAATGAGAGGAAGGTGGTTTCACTTCACGTCAAACGAGTGTCCTCTTTCTAATTTGTAGCTTTCCCTTTGTTGTTTAATGTCACCAACCAAACACAGTCTCCAATTTCGAATCCCCATCATTTTCTACTACCTCTAGCAGATATAAGGTAAAGGATACATCGAACTACGTGATGGGATTTAAAGCCTGTTGTTAGTGACGACATTTCTTCCTTCTAATGCTTCTCTTCCATTTGCTTCTCTCTCTCTCTCTCTCTCTCCAACTTTCTTCTTTTTCTCTTCCTTCTACTTCTTCTTTGGTTCATAATATTCCAAACTTCAATATCATAGGGCTAGGGGGTCATGCTCTCTCTGCCCACACTATTATTCTCTATTTTATTTTTTTGGGGGAGTAAAACTAAAAGCCCACTACGACCTTTACTCACTAACTTACAATGACTCTTTCTAGCCCTTTGAACTCTGCCTACTTTGAGAGCCTCCAACTTTGGCTCTTCCTCGGCTCGGCTTCTTTTTGCTGATGTGTCCAGGTGATTGAATTATTGGTCCCAAAAGTTTCTATGAATAACTGGAAAAAAAAAATTATTTTTTACAGCTTTTCCCTTTGTAATGCCCCAAGAAATATTTGTTTTTATATACGTACATACTCATGACTCATCCTTCCCTTCTCTCATAATGTTCCTTGGAGGCATGGCATTTCATGCCCCTCTAATGAAATAATGACATTTGTGAAAGAAAATTGTTGCCTTAGCTTCAAGTTTGATTTTTTTGCAATCAATATCAAACTGAACAGAGTATTGGAAGGATTATAAGGTCAAGTTTCCTATATATGTTCCCTATTTTGAAGGTAGTAAAATGCCACAGGTGTCACAATTAGAACAAGATTGCATGAAAACCATTGCAATAAGTGATTAATGAGGGATCCAATAAAAGTAAACAGAGATGGTTTTATTAAGTGATGAGTAAGTGACAGTGAAGGGTAGGGACACAAAGCAGTGCCAAAGTGAAAGAATAAGAAAATGATTACTAATTATTTCATATAGATACTCAACTGATTATTTTGATAATGTCTATGATTCTCATTA
This sequence comes from Lithocarpus polystachyus, assembly GCA_033629205.1. Lineage (NCBI taxonomy): Eukaryota > Viridiplantae > Streptophyta > Magnoliopsida > Fagales > Fagaceae > Lithocarpus > Lithocarpus polystachyus. The sequence goes on along the minus strand of CM066163.1, from coordinate 4,631,129 downwards.
TTGGAAAAACAAAGTTAAACTGTCCTGGTTCCCCACCTATATAATTTCTCACTTTTACATGTTCTTTTAGCTCTTTTCCATATTCAAAATCAAAATTATAAGCTTGATATTAATAATATCTCCAAAGTGATCGATTGCTATTTTAAAAAATGTCAGTCTTACTGAACAAGCCAACAAATTTCTTTTCCTAAAAATTAGGTTAAAGAAACACTAACCAATTTTTTTGAAGAGAGAGAGGTTTATGTATTGGATACACTTTTAATAGTGGTGTACAAAAAAGTTAACTTTTTGCTTATTTGTTGGGTGGCTTCTATATTTGTTTTGGGATTAAAGTTTTGTTGTTGTATATAATAGACCTCTAAAAACAATTTGGAAATGTAAGAGGAAAATAAAATAAAAAAGGATGATAAGTTATTTGTTTACCACCCCACATAGCAACATTATTATCTCATTTTCTCATGTTCGTGAAAATAACAACCATGGATAACAATCTTTAGTCTATGACTCTATAGTCTTATTTTGAGTGTTATAGTCTAGCATACTTTTTTTTTCTCTTATAAAGTAATCAAAGCATAATTAAAAGAAAAAAAAAAAACCTATTCATGGCATATTGCAGTCACTAGAACATAAAATAAAATACTTAAAATAAATGGGACTAATACAATCAAGTGCATCAAAAGTAAACTCATTTTTAAACCATTAGCAAAATTCCAAAGCAATCCATGTGTAGAACTAATAATAAGCCAAAGCACTGCAAGTATCCACAAAATATCACAGGTCGAAACTCTGAATTAAGATTAAGATTATTTTAAAATAAGTGTTTGCATGTGACATTCAAATATTTTGCGTGACTTTTGTCTTTGGATAATAAAAAACAAAATAAAAAAAAAAAGATTTTTTTTTTAATTTTCTTTTTTAAAATAAAAATGTAGCAAGAAGCTAGCACTGTCAGCTTCAATTCCCGATATTCAATTATAATGGGAAATGGTCTGTGTTATGAGAGAAGATGACCTTCTAATTCAACTTCCATTGCTTGCTTTCTTTGTTTCTCTCTCTCTCTATCTCTCTTATCTTCTCCTTCTCTTCCTAATTTCCCGTTCACACACACACCCTTACCCATCTGCAATCTCTGAGCAATTGCAGCGGCTGTCGTGGAGACAGTAGTCCTTTTAATATGTATTGGTTCTGTGTACTGTGTACTGTGGAGTATGCCATTCTCGTGATTCCTGTTTTGTTTTCTTCCTTATACCATATATTTTTTTCCCACCACCCCATTTCCTTATTCATGTTACATGCATATTCTTGGGATATTTCCCATGTAGTTTCTGCTCACACATTAATTTTTCAAATGTTTTTTCAGGTTAGTGTAGAGGAACTTATTCAATTTATTTGGTTTTTGTATGATACTCTTGATTTTTACAAAAGTAAGATAAAGTACATCATTTAAATTACCCGATTAAGTAAATCATTTAAACAAGTTATTTAATTATTAAATAAATCATGTAAGTATAAAAAGAAAATTTTTTGTTTTGCTAGATGAATTTTGGCCCAAACTATATGCATATCTTTTTGCTTAAACTTATTTTTTAAATCTAATAACTCAATAAAAATAAGCTATCCCAACTGAGCATCAACAAAAACACAAAATAGAAAAAAGAGTGGTAAAGAAAAAAGGCCTCCTGCTTCATAATTAGATACCAAAGTAACAACTCAAAAATTTTGATCTTGTAACAAAATTATGGCTGATGATGGGCTTGAACAAGACTAATTATTGAATCAACTGATTATCCAAAGCTGAACCATTATGGAAATGTAGTTAGATATATCCATTAATCATAAGAAGGATCTAACTCTTTTTTTTTTTTTTTTGAGAATATAAGAAGGATCTAACTCATTGATGTAAAATAAGTAGTTTTTATAGGAAATGTAAATGAAGCATGAAATAATTGATGAGTAAGAAGAGGGACTAGTGATTATATGGAAGTTTTTTTTTTTTTTTTTTTTTGCCTGAATAATGCAATGCAATGCAAGACATCCGTGTGTGTGTGTGTGTGTGTGAGAGAGAGAGAGAGAGAGAGAGAGAAAGGGCGTGAGGAAGAGGGTCCACCAAAAGTATGGAAAACTAGAAGCAAAGGCTGAATTTTCCCACACAAGTTGTCAGCAACTCAGACAGATCCTACCGAGCCCACCATCATATATGACTAGCAAAAAATCACCCAAAACACACTCACAAACACACACAAAAACCTTCCTGTTTTCTCTTTCTACACGTTGAGAGCCAAGAAGATTCTATTCTAATTTCTAAAACGCAGTGAAAGTGAAAACCAACCCCACTTCCCCTCACATGACCACCGCCGGTACCTTTCAAAATATATTTATATATACACTAAAACATTTGTTTTGTAATAGAAATATAACTAATATAAAATAAACCCACACCAAGTTTTTTTTACAAACTAATTGTATAATCTAATAAAAATGAGAATTTCAAGGAGAGACAACTTAAAACATAGAGCGAATACGGATAAAACCCCAATATTTTATATTACCTAATATTATATTTACAAACACCTTTCTTTATCTCCATCACTCTTTCTAAAGTGAAAGAATCAAAATCTGTATTCTATACGACAAGCTACAAGGTTCTTTCTTCTGTCTCTTCTTGCACTCTCTTTTGTCCGATTCATTGGACCCTTCTGTGCACGGCGAGAAACACAACCATCTTATGCTCTACTTAACATGTTATTTTAAACTGACCCAAAGAAAAATAAAATAAGCAAAGCAATGCTATATCATATCAATATCAATATCATTGTAATGGTCCTAGCTATATAGCAAATTGAATTAGCTAGTCAAAGAGAGTTCAAACTCTTCAGGAGCCAAGGTGTATCTATCTGAGAGAGAGAGAGAGTGAGAGAAAAAAAAGAAATTGAAGAAGTCACGAGGGGATATGGATCCCACGAGGAAATGGCACTCTGATAATAATGGACCAGACAAGATACCCGTTTGTCTTTCTAGTGCCCTAATGTACCCAGCCCTAGGCTTTGTCCTCTGTGCATGAGATTGACATCTCTGTCCTTCTAGATCACCTCCTCTTCCCAATCACATTGTACACTTATTTAATACATGCAAAAATCTTCAAATACGCAGCATTAGCTTCTTTCTTTTATCCACATTATTTTTGCCTTCTCTTTTAGTGGTAAAAAAACAAAGAACAATAATAGCAGTTACATCGACATAAATTTTTTCATGAGAAATTTTTTCATGAGTATTATAAAATGTTTCTTAAAATAGTTTTATTAACGAATGCGCACATGCGACAGTAAAACTCAAATTAAAAGGATACAATTAATGTGTGCTTTTAGAATATATATTAAATATTTATTTTAGAAACTTTTATATGAAAATTTTAAAAAGCTGTAAAAAAATAGTCGGTCATTTTTTAATTTTCCTATAAAAAGTTTTATTAAATAGTTTTACTAATGTATGTCCTAAGAGCATATGATAATAAGGGCCCGGCTTACTTTTAGTACTTTTTTAACTAAACATGTCCTTTTATTTTAAATATATAACGGCAAGTGGAAGTGAGTTTTAATCTCTACATTTTATTTAGTTAGTATATGATGTTGCAATTTTTCATTAAAATAAAATGAGATCCTAATTAAAAAAGTACTAAAGGTAAGTCAAATCCTGATAATAAAACTTAAACTTAAATTCAAGTTCTTTTGTTGTTTTACTTTGACTTTCCTAATTAAATTTAGGGTAAATTGCAAATTACACCCCTAAAGTTTGGAGGTGATTGGATTTTACATCCCGAAATTTCAAAATTTGGATTTTACTCTTTGAAGTTTGGTGATGTTTGGATTTTGCACCCTAACATTTCAAAATTTGGATTTTACCCCTTATATTTTGGGAGTGATTGGATTTTACACCCTAAAATTTCAGAATTTAGAAGTGTAAAATCCAAACAATCCTAAACTTTAAGAGGTAAAATCCAAGTTTTGAAATGTCAGGGTGTAAAATCCAAACAACCCAAACTTCAGGGGGGTAAAATCTAAATTCTGAAACTTCAGGGTGAAATCCAATCGCCCCCAAACTTTAAGTGTGTAATTTGCAATTTACCCTAAAACTTATATACATTATTTATTGATATTAATATATTCTAAAAAAGATAATATTGTGTTGCATTTAATTAAAAAACATAAGATACATCTCATATATATATATATATATAACTATATATAACTTTATTTAAATTCTACTTATGTGGGGAGTGGAACAGTCACCACTCGGGCCTTAAGCCCAAGAAGTAATTGGGCCACGGGAAAAGAATTGGGACAAGCCTATGTATTGAAATGAATGCTCAAGGGGTAATAAACCATAACAGGAAGAAAGGTGAGTCATCCCAAGTATTACGGAAAAGATGAGTGGCATAGGAAATTAGTTTCCGTGGAAAAGGTAAGGTGCCAACTTACCCGAGGTATGGTGCACGGATAATCCACATGATTTTCAGGAGATTCCTGGAACCATGGGAAACTTCTGGAACATGCAAGAAGATTGAAGATCTTTGCTTCCGCATTAATGATAGGGTTCTTACTTTACCTCTGCCGCATTAAATACAAGTAAGACAGCCTGAATAGTACAAACAACCCTCAAAATTCATATTCCAGGATAAGGGTGAGGAGGAATTCGATAAAGTTAAAAAAAAATATCCATGCGACTCTGGCAGGCAACAGGACAGCTGTAGTGATAAAAGTAAGAATTGAAGCTATAAAAGGGAGAGGAGAGGCAAAAGGAAGAGGGGGATGAAAAAAGAAAAAGAAAAGGAACATAGAGAAGAAAAATCAAGGAGAGAGAGAGAGAGAGAGAGAGAGAGAGAGAGAGAGAGAGAGAGAGAGTAAAGGTAACATCGCAGGAACATGAGAGTTATCTATTGTAATATCTAGGTTGAAACGGTAATATTTGAGTTTAGAGAAATCAATTGCTTGAGTTTTCCATTGTGGAGTGTTTTTCCATGTTGTTTACTTATTTGTTAGTTGATTGAATAATTTGAGTGTGGATCCGTGGAGGACTCCACAGGGGCTAGTTGTTGTGTCACTACAACTTATGTTCACAATTTTTTTATATAACTATTTTCATAATTGTGATTGATATATAATAAAAGTGATATTTATGGTGAATTCTTGTATGTATCTTCAATTACAACTTTTTTTTAGTGTTGCTTTAAAGAGAATTACCTCCTCATTCTTTTTTGTATGGTTTATTTATTTTCTAACTGAAAGTAAATATTTTAGGTTGATAAAGGTGAGTTCATACAAATAATAAACTCTTAAATTCATGAACTCGTTCCAATTTCTTGTCTAAATATAGGGTCAAGGATTTGAATGGTCTTTGAATTAGAGTCAAGGACATTTCTTAATACAATGATTGTACACAGAGAGAGAGAGAGAGAGTTGTCATCAAAGGGAGAAACTGAGTGTTGACTGATAAAGATGGGTGGTTTCCCAACTAAAATTACCTTCAATTCAGAGCAAAAAAGTTATTTTTCCATCAAAACCGAAAGAAGAATCAGGAATCCACTACTCCAAGTTCGAGTCCTAGGTAGACCACTCATTAATTTACTAACATAGTATGAGTGCTAACCTAACTCCCAACTTCTCTAAAGAAAAGCCTTTCAACACATCTAATAATTAAGATAGGACTAATGGGGGTCACTGCTAACTCCTACTATTTTATATATATATATATATATATATATATATAGAAGTACTGTATAAAAATCAAAGGGAGAGAATAGTAGTAAATGTAATTGGTCTGTTCTAAAAAGCATTTTCTTGCTACCAGTCTCCCCAATCTCAATAAAGCTATAGTGTCAAGCTGTGCTTGAGCTCTTTATTTAAACCTGGTCTATGGAAGAATCTCCCAATTTTTGTACTTGTCAGGCGATCTATTAACATATTTAATGGGCAAAAATATTATATTCAAACCATTCTGCATTTTGAGGCAACTACTTAACAAGATGATCAAGAGTTTCAATCAACTCACTTGATAAAGTACTTTATTCTTGTCGTTAAATAAGAAATTAACTTCAAATTTTGCCTAAACTGAAAAGAGAAAATCATTGGTGTCTTTAACTAATAGTAATAACATTCATGATTGAACAAACAATATAAATTTAAAACCTTGTTGTATAAAAAAATAATTAAGTGGTAATATAAAGTTTAGTAAAAAGAAAAAGGATTTCAAAGGAAATTTAGTAGTTTACTAAATTAGAAATTGTGCTGTTTGTGCAATAAATTTAACTATGGATTATATATTCTTAGAACTTGCAATTTGATTTATTTACTGGCCAAAAAGACTTCTTTTATTTTTTGGTCCTTATATTTGATTCAACTAACATGCCCATAGTCCGAAATAAATAGAACCGATAATACAAAAGATTGTTTTCATTTTTTTTTTTTTTTTTCAAATTTATTATAAAGCCTGCAGAACAAGATTCCATGTCTTCAACTACCCTTCAACGTAAAAAAGTTGGATTTAAAGCAAATTGTGGGATACAATCATTAGGGAGCCAAGCTTTATTCTGATAATAATTATAAATGTCAACAATACCCAAGATTAATTAATTTAGATTATGGTTACACCAATCATAGTGTCCACACTTGTGAGCAGTTTTAATCAAGAAACCCATAATGAGGTTTTGCACATATATACGTATATCCTTAAAACATGGCCATCTATGTATATATGTACTTCTTCCTAGAAAATGGTTTAGGATGTTTAATTAGCACCAATAAATTTCATTGTGTTAAATTGTAGTCGGAAATTACATATATTATCAAAATTGACAAAGACATATATCGTCTCAAACGAAGCTCTTTATATAGATAGATTGATTTAATTGGAAGGGGACCTATTGAGATTAGAATAATGGAGTGGTGTTGCATCCATGCAAAAGTTTATTTTTTTCTTAAAAAAGACGTTAAAAGCAACTTCTTCCAAGAATAATCTATACCCCAAATCTTAGGTCCAAAAGGGTTTCCATATTAAAAATGTAGACTTGCATGGCATATTGTTTCATATCAATAAAAGAAAGCTAATTTTAACTCACTTTAGAGTTACATTAAAAGGAGAGAACAACAAGAGATGTCTTTCCTCCATTATCTTTTTCTCCCTTTCTTTCTTCTTTCCTATCTCTTTTCTTCTTTTCCCTCTTTCTTTTTTTCTCTTTGTTAAAGACACACCCAATTCAACTTCTACGTGAAAAAGGATATCCTTCCATAAACGTCACAAACTTTGCCAATTTATACAGTATATTCTACACCAAACTAATAAAGATGGTTTTTTTAGATGCAAATCCCTCTTTGATGTGATATTGGGCCTTTTGAATTCCACTAATAACTTGCTTTTTGATTGTTGTATGGTTATATTATATGATCAAAGACCATGGCCGACCTCGCATGTCAAAAGAGATGGGCCCAAAATTGAAGTTTTTAGTACAAAAACATAGACATCTATTATCTATATATGACCTAAACATGATTAACCAAAAAAGTTGTATTAGTCTCACCGAATGTCAAAAAAGACACAGAAGAAGAATGGTGGTTTTGTGTATTTGGTTAGAAACTTAGAAGATGAAGGGGAACATAAAGGCTGTTGGATCACATGCACATCACATTCCTTTTCTCCTTCTCTTCTCTTCTTTTTATACTGTGGCTGATGAACGTTAAAGAAAAGGTGTTTTTTTTTTTTTTAATTATAATTTTATTTATAAAATTAAAATTAAAATTTAGGGCCCCACAAATTCAAGGCTGCTATAGCTATAACTATTTCCTCAATCCAAGGGATTCCGTGTTATGATCAAAACAATTTGGGTCCCTCCATCATCTTCACCATCATTTTATGCATATATATGAAGACCCACCTCTCATGTCCATTACTCACAAAGCAAATTCTTAAAAGTGGCATTTTTTTCTGATGACAGCCAATAATGCATGATATAAAAATGGCAATTGAGAGAGAGAGAGAGCCTCATCGAAATTCGGTGAAAAAAAATTATTATCACTATATGGTTGATAAATCTGTTTTACAATTATGCCTCTTTATCTTAAAAATCATTTGCATTGTTTGGTTGATCCGGACTGTCCAAGTTTTTCACTCAATAGTAGATTTTTACATATTTCCATAATCATACTAATATTATTGCCACCTAATTATCCACTAACAAAAACCCTTTTGGCTACTCAATCATGTCAAACATAAAGTTTGCAAGTGAATTTTTTTGATGCTGATCATTCAACTAGCTAGGGCACAAAAAATTGGCGGTCCACAATCCTGGTCCAATTGTGAAAAATGTTCTATTCTCACGCGCACCTTAACAGGGAAGTTCTAAGGATGCCCCAATTATGGGGGAACAATCATCATTATTAGTTTTTCCCCCAATCTTCTTTTTCTTCTGGATAGAATTGACAGGTTCATATTGCAATAGGATTTGCAAGTTGAAACTTATGTTTTTGTTTATTGATAACTGTTCTGTATTTTTTTTTAAGTTATGATAGTTATTCTTTAGTATCGGCTCAAAATATTGAGACATTTTTTTTTGGTAAGATCATATCTCTTATTGGTTGATAAGAGATATTACCAATAAAATGTCCATTTGGGTATTTTATAATTTTCGATAGTTAATTTGCATAGGTTTTGTCAAAAATATATATATATATATATATTTTATTTGTAGTTATTAGGTTAAATGTGTGATAAAAAGTGAAAAATCAGTTTTTTTTATTAAAAAAAATCAAGTTAAAAAAAAACAAATAAAAAACAAAATATTTTTTCCAAACTTATTTTTGAATGAAATCAGTAGAAATTTATTGTTAAAAAAACAAAATTAACAACAATATATGTTGGGAGACACGACTGTACAACCAAGAAAACAAATCTCCATTCCTCTCCAAAAATCCACCTCAAAGCCATCAGAACCGCACAAGGAAAACTTTAGATTTATAAAGAAATGCCTGCTCTTGCCGTGAAAACACCATTGCTCAGAAGCCAAGAAGAGAAAACCATATGGTACTAGAGCTCGAGCTATGAGATCCAGCCATTTTGGTGTGAAGGAGCTTAGATCCAAACCAAAACCACCCATTCTAGATACAACTCTCAAGGCTAGCGCAAGACCCACGTGAGGGAAAAAGTCGCTAGTAAAGGCCGAGAAAACCCACAAAGAGAGGCTTAAAAAGCCCTTTGATGAGAAGAGACATACGCACGCTAAAAGCAAAGCTCAAATTATTTTTGCCAAACTAGCTAACACTAAATTTACTGGAACTCACTGTTTTTTCTTCAATGATATTATACAATCTACATAAATTTCATTAACTTTCATTTCGCTGCTAATTATTAAAGCCCATTTACCCTCTTCCTAACTGAGTTTAGAGCAAAAAAACTAGCCTAATGATGATCGGAGAGGAACAAATTAGCCATTCTAGAGGACGGTACGAGCATTAGCTCTGAAGATACTACACTTTTCTTTCACATAAAAATAGGTTCATATCTGGGTCTTTTATATATATGGGATCCACATTTATATTAGAAGAAAATGTACGAGTATACATAACAATATAAAGGTGGACTAGAACACTGCAGCCAACAGTGTAACGAGGAAGCAACAATGGCTAATGCTTCTCTGCCATTGGCTTTATTCACAGAAGAAAGGTGAAGCTGTTTTCACGCCCCACGTTGTAGCATGGATACGTACTAGCTAGACTAACAAAAAGAAAAGAAAAGAAAAGAAAAAAAAAGAACAGATAAATACAAGCATATAAGACAAACCGGCCAAGTTAAAAATTAACGTGTGGGACAATATAGGACAGTTTGCTTCGTGGATTATTGATTATTCAATTAGTTGAATCAAAATTTATGAGATTGGACAATTTTCCCCCACTTTTTTGAATGAATTTGATTGAACAATACCATTGGTCTTGATCATTTTTAGTTCTCAAATATAGAAACCAAAAAAGTGTTCTATACGTTAATTAATGTAATTAGTACATTGGGGACTGCATGTAATTGCATACTAATAAATTTAAAGCTTTGGACACTTATGTTTACGTTACACTGAATCAAAAAAATGACTGCAGAATTATTATCGGGAAAAAAAAGTTATTGATTAATTATTTATTGAACTAACCTTTATCTTTTTTAATTTAATTAGTTTCATAGCACTTTTGAATTTGTGTACTCTCTATTAGTTCCAAGTCTTATCTGTACTCTCAAATATATAATACATACAATACCACATAAATTGTGAGAGTGACAATTCATTCAAACCTATAGTGTGTATTTGGTAGTAGAAAGGAACTAATTCATGGCGGAGGAGAAAGGAAACGAAATAGGATTGAGACTAGTAGGATTTGCATGTGGAGTTGGGGTTTGAGGGATGGAGACAAGTGATGATTCAAAGGGTTCCATTTTTTTTTTTTTTTTTTTTGAGGAATTAAGATCAATAACAAGAGGTAAGACCTCGAGAGACAAGGAGGAAATTAAGAGTCTCATAAGAAGTTGATCTTGACGAGTCCAAGAAAGGAAGGCATGAGTTATGAGTTGGGGCTCAAGTGTTGTCCACAAAAATTGTGAAGGGAGGTCATAGGTTAGAACCATCAAAGAAGTTGAGAAGGCCTTGACCTTTAAGGTATGGGATGAGTTGAGTTTTTGTCAATGAGCTTGATGGATAAAAAAATGATGAGCAATATTGGACAGAGAACATGAGATTAAGGAAGTTTCAATTAGGTTGTAATAAAAAATGTTGTAAAATAGTTTGTAACTCTAACATTTTTCTTTTGTTTATGATAAAATTGCCTATCGTGTCCTTGAAGTTCGTTTAATTTGAATTAAGAATCAGTTGACTTACATCATGACTAAAGACGTCTCTTCTTCAAGGTTAATATTGCTACAAGAGAAGTTGAAGCTTTCCCTCATGAGGCCCTTCAACAATTGAGAGGACATATTGAACTATCCTTGTCTTTTGTATTTAATTTCTTTGCACTTTCGAATTTTTGTACACTTTATTTGTTCCAATTCGTATTTCATAGTACTCTCAAATATATAAATATAATACATACAACACTCTATAGAGTGAGAGTGTAACTCTTTGTAGTTCAATTACTTTTATTTGTTAGATTGTGACAATGACTCAAAATTCTTATAATAAATCCATCAAGATTTATTTATGATGCATTTGAAGTGGAAAAAAAGAATTTGAATTTCAGTTGTGTTTATTGGATCACTCAGATATGTCACTTGATTTAAAAGTCATTGGCAATTGCGTCAAAGTTATCAATACCATTAACAGAGATTTTGCAAAAGTCTTTTTGTTTTATAATTTTATCTTCTTCTTCTTTTTTGGGCTAGATACAACATTTTAAAATCTTTTATCTCCAAAGTGTTTCTATACTTTTACAAGACCTATCTTTTGGTCAAAATAAACAATAAAAATAAACTCATATAAATAAATCTTAAGGAAATATAAAATGCCCTTCTCTCAAAGTGATATGAGAAAATACAAAACTTGAAAATCATGTAAGCACCCAACATTTTCTACTTATACATTCTTACCCCCCAAAAAAATCAATTTTAATTAATCGAGTTTCATGTTCTAAAAATCATTTCAATTTTTTTTAGTTTCAATGGTATCTCAAAAGACAGTAAATCCAAAATATCCAATTTCCTAGAAACTAGGTGAAACTACTTTTAAAACAATGTAATACAAGCATACCATTATTCCTAACCAAAATATTGGGAACTCCTGTCATACATCTGAGCAACACTGCAACAGTACCCATCGAAAGCAGAAGTTGTAGGGATTACAGGTTACATGTTAAAACTTAAAAGAAAGGGTAAAGATTTGGTTGCAAAAAAGAATACTTATTGAGAGTCCCAAATTTTTTTTTTTTTTTTGGTAAGAGAGAGTCCCAAATTAACCCACTTGAATACTCACTCATGTATGATATCTATCTGGAGAAAAAGAAAAGAAAGAGAAAAAGAAAAGAAAAGGGTATGGAGATACAAAGTGGAAGGAAGGAAGCCTTATAGATGGGGGGACAGAAGACCCCACAAAGAGAAAGAAAGAAAAAGAAAGTAGAAAACAGCTTTATAGGGAATATGGAGGCGAGTTGGATGATTGAACTGAAGTAAAGTTACATTCTTCTTTCATTGAATTTTCATTATTCAAAAAATATATATATGCACATATATATTCTGATTATTATAATGTCTCAGAGCACATTAATCATTAATTTTTGTCATTTTTTTATGAAAAATTATAAAAGCTGTAAAAAAGTTAATCATTTTTTTTATTTTTTTATAAAAAATTTTCTAAAATGGTTTATTAATGTATGTCCTAAAAACATACGAGCAGTAAAATCCATATATATATATATATATGTTTTTTTTTATGATTCCTTTTAAGAAAAATGAAAAAGAGAAAAGAAGAAAAAGGCAAAGGGTATGAATGAGTATGACAGGACTTATAGATCGGCTGGGGTTTGCGGTGAAAGTGGAGCTAGGTGGTGGGAATAATAATAAGAATAATGGATTACCAGATAGTTCATAATCATGGGGGAAGCATATTCACTTTCCTCTTTGTCATCACTTTCTAGGGCATGATTAGAAAAAAGTTCATCAATCTTCTCTCCCTACCCTTAAAGAAAAAGCTTTTTTTTTTCCTTCTCTTACTACTACTCCAATTTGTCCAATAAATACAACACCAAAACAAAAGTCTTGCTTCCCAAGGCTTCTACAATACTAAATAGAATATATGAATAGGAGAAAAAGTTCATTGTTAATATTATTAATTATTATAAAACTAGGTTAATTAATTAGACCATGTATATATATTCTTTGTCTTTGTTCAAGCCCATGAATTTTGACGAAGGAACTACCTTTAAAAATTTTAGTTTTTTAAGCGCGGGCCCGAGTTTTTTAATGCAGTTCTCCCTTTAACCGAAAAAAAAAAAAAAAAAACTCATCACCTATAGCTTAGGGTGGACCTTCGCTATCTGATTAAAAACATTTTAATTAGTTACTGTAAAAGCAAAATTAAATTCACCAAAGTTTTGTTATATTACAGTGTTCCCTCCTTTTTGAATTAGACAACAATAACATTTTTTGATTTGTTAAAATATTATACACCAAACATATCTTTAGACACCTAAAATCTTGTAACTCAAACATTTTTTTTTTTCCAATAGAAACATGTAATGTCCAAATCTTTCTACCCAACTATTAATTTAAAAATTAAAATCTCACACACTAATTTTGAGTAAATGAATTAATGAAATTTCGTTGCCAAATAAAAAATATTATTATTGATTGGTCAAAATGTGTAACATGTTATTTTTGTCTTAAGAAATGCAACCTACGAAATTTATGCTTAGTAATCATTGAACTAATCAATAGGGGCTTGTTTCATAATAATAATAATAATAATAATAATAATAATAATAATAATAATAATAATAATAATAATAATAATAATCAATAGAGGCTTATATTATTCAAGAAAATTTGCTACCAATCGGTTTGACAATTGCACTTATCTCTTATGAACTCATTGTTCATCATTCAGTAATTAAGTTTTGGTTTTTTGTTATATTAAAAGTAAACTCAAAGTTTTTGAAGCACCCTACTTCCTGTAAGAGAGAACATAATTTTTTTAAATTAGAAAAAATAGAAAATAAGGATAACAGCTCTTATGAAAAAAAAAAAAAAAAAAACAGACATTTTATTTAATTTTTTATAATTAACTCGTTAAAATAATTTCAAAGCATTGGTTTTTAGTGCATTGAGGGTGACTAATCAATAATAATTTTCAATTCAAAGGATATTGATCAATTTGAAATAAGAAGGAATATCATGTATTTAAAAAAAAAAAAACCTTAAGGGAGATCATGTAATTTTTTAATGTAGATGATGCTAGAAATTATTTGAATGCGACATAAAATGCATCTCACTTAACAAAATGTTATGATACCTTTCATTATGTTAAGGGCCTTTGATTGTAATGACCGACCTGCATAAGTTTTGTGTAATTGAATTTAAAAGTGAGCTCAGTCGTCAGTAAAGTATGACTCGGGCTATTGTCCAAAAAAAAAAAAGTATGACTCGGGCTTGACTTTGATTAATTACAGCCCAGTCCAGTTTATTGGTCTAAAAGCCCAGTCTAGTAAGTGATTGGTTTCACTTGGATTTTCTCTGTTGATTTTCAGTCTCTATAATGATCTCATGGGCTACTCCAGTATTGGGCTCAAGTCCTCGCAGCTCACAGCGGATCAAGGTCTGCCTAGACCCCAAGAGGGTAGATTGAAATTTTATTATTATTATTATTATTATTATTTTTTTTTTTTTTTTTTTTTGAGAGACAAGGGTAGATTGAACTTGAATTTTCATTTTAAAGTGGGTAGATAAATATTTAACAACATTATGATAAAATTACATTAAACTATTGAGGATCCTAATCTGTAATTTTATAAAAATTACAGATCCACATAGTAATTGAGCTAAATTCTCAGATAGAAGATTCTCCAAAAAAAAAAAAATTCTCATATAGAAAGTTAGAATAAATTCTCATAAATCAAAACTTGAATTTAATTTGATCACGATGATTTCCTCCTAAAAAAAAATTGACCATGATTGTGAAAATTACTGCTAATTAATTAGATTGGTCCTTAGTTGAGTCAATAAAAGACAACCAAATGTTCAGTTTGTATAAGTTCACTAAAAGATTTATCTAATCAAATATTTATTTTTTTATAAGATAAATATTTGGATGGATAATTCAAGAGACCTAATCTCATCTACAATTAGGTCTAAAAATATATTTAAAAAAAATAAAAAAACACACTAATTTTGAGTCAATGGATTAATGAAAATTTCTTATCAAATAAAAAAATATTAATTATTGAATTTCAAAATGTGTAATATGTTATTTTTGTCTTAAGAAATGCAACAGCCATAAAATTTATGCTTAGTAACCATTGTACTAATCAATAGGGGCTTATATTATTCAAGAAAAAATTACTACTAGCCGGTTTGACTATTGCACGTCTCTTACGAACTCGTTGTTCTTCATTCAATATCTAAGTTTTTTGGTTTTTATTTATTTATTTATTAATATTAAACTCAAAGTTTTTGAAGCGCTCTACTTTTTGTAAGTGAGAACATAATTAGAAAAATCAGAAAATAGCACACATTTTTCTTAAATATTTTATAAGTAACTCATTAAATTTTTTTTTTTTTTAGGTTAACTCATTAAAATAATTTAAAAGCATTGATTTTTAGTGCTCTGAGGGTGACTAATCTATACTATCTATAAGGAAAAATGATATGTCCATTAAATTTTTACAACATTTTTACAGCAAATTCTAAGTATCAAATTATTACTGGTTGTTATTGTTGAGGTAAAAAAGTAATTTTAGTGTTTAGTTCAAATTTGAACTAATAACAACTAACCACCTATGATTTGTTGTAAAAATGTTGTGGACGTAGAATATCTCATCTATAAGAGGATTCCTCTCTTTAAACTGAATTTTTATGTGATTCAAAAATATCCTCATTAATGCTCTTAGAAATAAAGTCATAAATGTCAAATAACAAAATATATTTTGAATTAAAAAATAGAACTCCTAAAATTTAGGATTTTTTTCTCCTTCACATTCATATTTTTATTCCCTAAGATTTAGCCATTTTTTTATTCATTTTTCATCCGAATAAAAGTAAAACACCACCAATTTAAAAAATTAAAAATTAAGAGAACTCCTCAAATTTAACCTTCTTTCCCTTCACTTTAATCTTATTTTATCTACCTAAACTTTTCTTTATATCACTACACCACTTTTAAACACAAGTTCAAAAAATAAATTCAGTTCATGCCGTAGAGCTCTGGAGTTTGCTGTCAACATTGGATTCTCTGAACTGATTATCGAAGGAGATAGTGTGCAGGTGATGAATGCAATCAAGTCCAGCAATGCAAACTTGTCTTGACTGCTTTACCAAAAAAAAAAAAAAAACTTGTCTTGACTGGGCCACGTCTTTGAAGATATCCAAGTGCTTATCTCTGGACTAAGCTGGGCTGAGGTAGAATGGTTGAAACAGAGTGCAAATTCAGTTGCCCGTAACTTAGCACATTATGCAAAAAACATTTTAGATGATGTAATTTGGTTGGAAGATTCTCCACCACCAGTTTTGGAAGCATTATATCATGATTCTCTATCTATATATGAATGAAGTATCGTTTTGTTTCCAAAAAAAAAAAAAAAATACAGTGATTATCTTTAAAGTTTATCATTTTTATTTATTTGAAAAAAAAAAAAACAGACTTCTAAATTATAATAGATACAAATTATTAATTTTTACAAAAAAAAAAGAGCATCTAAGCAATCGCGTAACCAAAAAAATAGAAGAGCCTCTAAGCACGTGCAACGCACATACATAAAGGCTAGTATATAATAATTTTCAATCCAAAGGATATTGATTAATTTGAAATAAGAAGGAATATCATGTAATTTCAAAAAACCTAAAGGGAGATCATGTTATTTTTTTATGTAGATGATGCTAGAAAATTTTATATATTTATTAAAATGTGACATAAATGCATATCACTTAACAAAATATTATGAATAAGAATCCAGTATTCTCATTCATAATATTTTGACAAAATGTAGCAGCATGACTTGGTTAGGATTTGAGTAGATCGGGTCGGGTTGGGTCGAGTCAAGTCAAGTTTACTGTGACCCGAAACCCGACTTGATAGAAATTGGGTTTGGCTGCCTGAAACACGACCCAACCTGAAAAATTGGGTCTATAATCAGGTCGGTTTTCCAGGTCTTGGGTCGGGTCTCGAGTTGGACCTTTTCTCTTTTCTTTTTTTTCTTTTTTTTTAATGTGAAAAATTTTTAGTGAAACAAGGGATGTGATGCTGAACAATAACAGCTTTCAAAAATTCTCCAATAATATTTTTAAGCTTAAAAGCCTCCTTGGCTCATTGAATGCCAAGAAAAATCTAACCGACTAAAAACTGTTGACAGACACTTTTTTGTGGGTCAAAATTGGAAATTAACAGTGTTTTTCAAACAATATAATTAGTAAGATATGTTTTCAAACTATATTTTTTACTAACATCTCGAGTCTAAAAGACTCGATTTTGGGCTTATAAATCGAGTCTTTGAGACTTGATTTTAGTGTTTTGATCATGTTTGATGTGGCGTTTTTTACAACCCAACACAACCTTTACACCTTCTCATCAGAGGAGAACCCAACACAGAGAAGAAAGAGAGAGGGAAAAAAAAAAAAAAACACCCACAGCACAGCAGCCACCACCACCGCCTAAAATCCAATAACACCACCGCTAAATCCATACCCACAAACCCAAACATACTGGACTCCGCCACCTACCTTCTCATCAGAGAAAAAAAAAAAAAAAAAAACTTACCCAGCCACCGATTCCCACAACCCAACCACCAATTCCCACAACCCACACCTCAACCTCGAACACAAACGCCGATATCCACCACAGACTCGACAAACCCACACCGTCCATGCTGATCTGAAAGAGATTGACTGAGACAGAGAAAGGAGAGAACAAAACAGCGAGTGGGGAGAGAGGAAAAGCGGTGATGAGAGGCCATAGGCGGCGATGCAAGGGTTTCAGCTATCGGGTACGTGGGTCATCGCTTTCGGACTCGGACCCTTCCTCCTCTTCGATAATCGTAGCTCCAACCGACTTCACCTATTCGATCTTCTAGATCTTAATTTGGGGCATAGAAGCTACGCGTTGAAGCGGCTAGTGATTGACAATAACGGGTGGAGGCGGAGGAGGCGCAAAAGCAGCGAAGGCAAAAGACGAAGGGACAGTGAGCGGTGGTGAGAAACCACGCCGTGAGCGAGGTTTTTTTTTTTTTTTTTTTTTTTTTTTTTTTTTTTCTGAAGAGAAGGTGGGGTGGGGTGGTTTAATATCTCAGGGAGTTGAATGTGTAAGGAGGCTGAATTCTTCTCTGAAGAGAAGGTGTAAAGGGTGCACTGAAAAGTTTGTAAGGGGCTGGGTTTTGTTATAAATCGAGTCTCAAAGACTCGATTTCTAGGTAGGCGCCACGTGAAAAAAATGTCACATCAGACATGATCAGAACACTAAAATCGAGTCTCAAAGACTCGATTTATAAGCCCAAAATCGAGTCTCAAAGACTTGATTTATAAGCCCAAAATCGAGTCTTTTAGACTCGAGATGTTAGTAAAAAATATAGTTTAAAAATAATGCCTACTAATTATATTTTTTGAGAAACACTGTTAATTTCTAAATTTGGCCCTTTTTTGTGTGCCATACTAAATCCATGTGTAAATTAAAGGGAAAAGTGTGAGACTTAAGGCTTAGAGGGTGAAAGAGAACTTTTTCTTCGCCAATTTTGGGCTTTATGGGAAGTCTTGCAAATGCGCTAGGAGTGTTTGCAAGCCATGAGCCCACATTAGGTGTACCATGCAAAAAGCTAAATGCACAGGGAAGACACTTAGACCTGCTGAATAAAAACTCACGCCTTTAACTCCAAATCTGCAATTAATGTTGTCTTCATTAAATAGAACCGTGTCAAATTCAGACAATACATCTACTGCTTCGGATTGGATGTACGGTAATATTATTATTGTGACTTGAACGTGCCAATCCAGCAACAATTTATAGAGTATACAACATCGGTATCTAAGTATTTTAACTATTGCTTTAAGAACAAATGTTTTATGGTTTTCCTTCGACTTTTCTTTTAATCAAGAAGTACAAGCAAAATGCCCAAACAAATAGTATCTGCATGTCATCAATGATAATTCAAAAGATTGAGAAGATAAACCACAATTCAAAAGATTTAGGTAGAAGCAAAACTCATTAATGTATGTAGATAGATCGGTCAAGATTTGTAACAATGTTTGATGGTGAAGGTGATGCTGCTAAAGGTAAAACTAACTTCGCTTCCAAAAAAGCTTCAAAAAATTTTAGAACAATATATATTAAATTCCATTTAGACTGCGTTTGTTTTGGCCTCAAAGGATTTTCGGAAATCCTTTTACACCCGCGTGTGTGTTTGGTAGGTACTGACAATTGGGTCAAACGGAATTGGTATTCCGCGTTGACCGTAAAATATGGCTTTTCTAGTGTAAAACTATTTCAAGTTTTGTTTTACCTTCAAATCGTTTACACCCTAGGAAAATAGAAGAGAGACAGAAACAGCAAAGAGAGAGGGAGAAAGAGCAAGAAGAGAGAGTGAGCAACCCACCCCAGTATCGGCGATAGGAAGCCGCCTGAAGTACCACCGCCCCTAACCCCAGATTGCACCGGTCTCGTCACACCCCAGCATTAACGAGATCACGCCGCCTGAAAATAGATCGGACTATCGTGAGTCCATGACCCAGTGAACGACCCACCCTTAACCCACCCCTGAGCTGATTTGTCCACCGTGTGCGCAACCTACTCCTAGATCAAACCACCCAATGAGTGACCCACTCCTAGATAGAGCCGCCACCTTTAGATCGACCCACCGTCGCCACCACCAAGTCACCCACAAACCGATCTCTCTCTATGTCACCCACGAACCGATCTCTCACCCACGAATTGATCTCTCTGTGCCACGAACCGATTTCTCTTTCTGTCACTTATAAAATCCATCTCTCTCTCTCTCTCTCTCTCTCTCTCTCTCTCTCTCTCTCTCTCTCTCTCTCGATTGGTCTTGTTTCTTAGATTTTTTTGTTTTGATTTTTGTTTCTTTGATTTTTAAGTGTATATTTTGAATTTTTCCATTATAAAATTTGTTTGGGAGCTGAGAAAATGTGAAAAATTTATAGGAAAATAGCATTTTCAGAATGTTACCAAACACCGAAAATCGTTTTCTGGATTATTTTCCATTGCAGCACCAAACACCTGGATTTCATTTTCCTTACGGGAATTCACTTTCCACTGCATTCATTTTACACCCAGAATTCAATTTACATTGACCCAAACGCAGCCTTAATGCACTAACAAGATATATTAAATACACAAAATATATTAAATTTTAGTTAAAGTACAGGTTAATAAATTTTAAGAACATTACATTTTCCATCATCTTTAAATAGTTCAACATTATCCATAGCTTGTCAAAGCGAAATTTGCACTGAAGATTGAAGCCAATTTTGAGTACATAGGAGATATTGTACCATCTCAGGGGCAAGTGAACTATGGAATGGGTCTAGTATGCATCTTCCCGTACTAAGTGCCGACTCAGAAGTCACAGTAGAAACAAGTACAGCCAACACATCTCGTGCTAGTCAAGATAGTATTCTATACTTATTAGTATTATACTTCCACCAAGTCAGTATATTAAAGGTTTTGTCATTTTCTCCTTCCCTATTCTCCATCAAGTATTTTGCAACCTCATCTACACACCCAACAGGTTGTTTTCCTTGCCTAAAAGCCTTGTATTGAGAGGCAATAAATCTTTTTGAATCATCATCATCATCATCAACATCAACACCTTCCATCATTGATATCTCACTCGCACTTTGTATAAACACATATGATGAATGAGTTAAATTATAATGTTAATGCTAATACAAGCGTTCCAATACGCCTTTCACAAGGTCAGTGATAACCTTAGTAAACATTCTCCCTATACAAATTTGATAAACAATAATTCAAATAATCCAACTTCTTTCGAGGATCAAGTACCACAGCAACGTACAAAAGCCATTTCCCTTCTTTGATGAACCATCCCCGCTCCCCTAATACTTGTCAAACTTCTCTTTCATTGTTTTTGCCATTGAGTACAAAAAATGGGCTTCACTCCTAGAAAACAAATCTATCTTTCTTTTAATCATATATATCTCATCAAAGAAAGCATTTAATGTCACATGCAAGGAATCCGAAAACCTCTTTGTGGTAATAAAAAAAGTTTCAAAAACTTAACAAATTTTCTACAAGTCTCCCAATCATCCTCATTTGGAGGTCTCTTATCATAGTCCCCATCTCGAAAGTTTAGAATATAATCAAGATCTTCATATTCCATCCGCTTGAATGCATGTTTAACCTTTTCAGTATTTTCCAACATTTTATAGGTGGAGTTCCATCTAATGGCCACATCCAAGTATAGAATAGCCTTTGACTCTATTTTCACTTTCTCCACACACCTCTTGAAAGTTTGTAACCTATTTGGAGGAGCTTTCACATATCTAACCACATGACACACCCTATCAATTGACTTATTATGATGTTTTAAGCCATTGGTCACAATAAGATTCAAGATATGAGCACAACACCTCACGTGAGCAAATTCATTCCCCAAAACAATACCTTTCCACATATTAGTAACTTCTTTCAAGTAACTAATCGCTACGTTATTTGAGAAAGCATTATCCACCATCAAGGTGAAAATCTCCTCAATATTCCACTCTTCTAAACACAATTCCACCCTTTTGCCAATGGTTATTCCCTTATGATTATCAACAACACAAAAATTCAAAATTCTTTTATGTAGCTTCCAATCATCATCTATAAAATGACAAGTAAGACACATGTAATTAAAATTTTGTATTGAAGTTCATGTGTCAGTGGTAAGGCAAAGCCTATGACCTCTCAAGACATTTCTCAACTTATCCTTCTCTTCAAAATAAATCTTACTTACATCTTTAGCTACCGTGAAGCAAGATGGAATATTAAAATTAGGTTGAAAGGCATTACAAAACCTTTTAAATCCTTGATTCTCCACAAATCTAAATAGAAACTCATCCAATATTATCATCTCAGCAAGAACTTTTCTACCCACAACATTTGTAAAAGTCCTAGGCACTAGATTTCCTTCCTCTACATCCTTGGACAATGGTTCTTGTCCATCATGCAATTCATTAAAAAGATATTCAGGACAAATGGGTGTATGGTTTTTTAAATTAGATGTCTCATAAATTTTGCTATTAGCCATGTACTCCTTGCTACAATATATACATCTTACCTTAGTTCTAGCTTTCTCATCAATAAACTTCTCAAAGTGGTTCCAAGCCATTTATGGTGATTTTCTCTTATTAGGATTAGAAGAAGATATCATCTACGGTGGACGAGGAGGTCTCATAGTTGGTCTTGTAGTGGCAACATCAGGTTGTGTAGGCTCCATTGAATCCATGACCTAGTACCACACAAAACAAATCAATCATTAAATAATGCATTCACAAAACTATTAAAGAAACTACTAAAAAATGAGACTAAAGTTGTCAAATGTTGTACAACTTCACTTGTATGTTCTGTTTATCACCATGCAGATATAATAATGAAAAAAAAAAGACAATAAAGAAGCTATATACTCTAAAAATAGATAGAATATTTTACATGAAACATGCTAATATGACCAATGAATGCTGTATCAATTAGAGAAGCAATGGGATCAGCAGCTACAGCAAGGGCAGTAGGGAATGCAATGCCTAGAATCTCCCAACCAAGTATATCCAACTTAAATCGCTTCTGGAATCACATTTTGGAACTAAGAATTAGTTCAAATTTTGAACCACAAGTATAGAGTGGGGGCAAAAAAAAGAACTGAAAATACAAGAAAAAAGGGCATATGGTCTGTTCAACTTTTAACACCAAGTAAAAAACCAAGCGAATCACCCAAACATTGTTTTGAAAACAATGACTGTCAATCAGATTTGAAGAAAAAAAAACATTTAATATATATTTTAGCTGTTGTTACAGAAAAGGCAGACGGGTCATGTTTCATCAGTACTTGTACCTATGTACATCTTATAAACATCAAGATCATGCAAAATCTTAGAGGGGGGGGGGAGAAGGGGTGACATGATAATCAAAGCACACAACAACAAAGGGAGGATGCAGGGCAATTGCTGAGAAGCATAAAGGAAGACACAGGTGTTATTGGAAATTAGTGGCATCTCGTGAAATCCACCACAAAAAATAGAATCACATCAAAATCCAAGAAAATATGAAAAATTTACTTTTTGAATGAAATTCAATGATTTTTGGGTTGATAGACTTGAATTCTAGTGGCTCTTTTTAGTACCACACAAAGGACCAAGTTCCTAATTTTCATGGCTTGCAACCACATTATATTACCTTTCCCAATGTCATCAGAAAAAAAGAGGGCACGCCAGACAGGTTTGATAGGATTTTCCTTATTTTCAAACATTATAGATGCCAAAAAAAAAAAAAAAATTGCAGACCATATAAAGACCATATTTGAGTTATGGCTAAACATACATTATGTAAAGACCAAATTGGGAAGCCCAATTTCAAGCAGACCTCTGGTCGCTTATCAAACACAAGGGTCACAACTCTCAATCCTAGAATAAGTAAAACAACAAAAACTCATTAACTGAAACAAACCCAAAAACCTAAGAACCAACTAAAAACATTGCAACGTGAACAAAAATTAACACACACAAACCACAACCCTCCAAGCCCAGAATCAGTAAAACAAACAAAAACCCACTAACCAAAACAAACCCAAGAACCCAAAAGAATTGAAAAAGAAAGCAAACCTTGGTTGAGCAATTTCTAAGTGGTTTCATTGGTTAAAAGGGTAGAGGAGCACAGCTCTTTGGTTAAAAACCTGAAAAAAATTCGAAATGGGTCCTTAAAAAAACTAGTTTTGCTGCCTATGAATATGATTCAAGCCAAACCCACATCACAGAACACAAGAAAATCAAACCCAAACAGGATATTCACATAGAATAAAACCCAAAATCTGAAAGTATTAAAAACCCAACTAAATTAACAAAGAGAAAGATGACTTACACACGTAGAGATAGAACAACAAAGAGTCGACTGTGATGTTTTGTGAGATTGAGACTTGGGAGAGTAGTTGAGGGAGGCGGAGAGTTGAGGGAGTTGGAGAGAGACCAACAAAGAGTAGGGTTTTCTTCAAAAAAAAAAAAAAAAAAAAAATTGGGTTCAGAAGCAACAAATGTATATATGACCCAACACCAACCCAAACTCGAAAATAACCCGAAATTAACACCCGAAACCTGACCCAAATATTCTCAGACCCGCCCAAAACCTATCGGGTTGGTCAGGTTTTCGGGTGGGCCGGGTCCCTTGCTCAGTCCTAAGAATACCTTTCATCATGTTTAGGAGCTTTGATTGTAATGACCGACCTGCATTAGTTTTGTGAAATTGAATTGAATAGTGAGTTCAGTAGAGCATGAGTCGGGCTTGACTTCGCTTAATTACAGCCCAGCCCAGTTTATTGGGCTAAAAGCCCAGTGATCCAGCCTAGTAAGTTGTTAGCTCCAGTTTTATTTTCTCCATTGATTTCACTCTATAAAGATGTCTTGGGCCCCTCCAGTGTTGGGCTTCAAGTGCTCGTAGCCCACAGCGGATCAAGGTCTGCCTAGAGCCCAAGAGGGTAGATTGAACTTAAATTAAACAATAGAGGATCCTAATCTGTAATTTTATATGTTTATAAAATTTTGGATCCACAGTAATTAGTTATCATTAAAAAAAAAAATTCTAGGACAAAATTATCGTTTTCCAAAGTGGGAGTCAGACTATCATATTCATAGTTCTTGAGCTAAATCATCTCTTTTCTTTTCTTTTCTTTTTTCTTTTTTCTTTTTTTGATAGAAAGTTAGAATAAATTTTCTTAAATCAAAACTTGATTTTAACTTGACCTTGATTGCGTAAATTACTGCTAATTAATTAGATTGGTCCGTAGATGAGTCAATATACGTCAACCAAATGTTTGGTTTATATTGGTTCACCAAAAGATTTATCATGACTTTTTTTTCTTTTTTTTGAGCAAAAGATTTATCATGACTTAAGCACACATATGATACCCCTATGGATAGAGATAAAGTCATAAAACTGAAATTTATTTTTTTCAAGAGATATATAGTTGGATGGATGATTCAAGAGTGACCTAATCTCATCTACACTGACATCATTATTGAAGCCTAACCGCTTCAAAATATTGTAGGATCGTCAATATGGGTCCCTTTTTGGTCCAATGTACATATTGCTAAAGAAGATCCTACTTTTGCCAAACCAAACCAAAACAGAGTTATAGAGTACCATTTGGTCTATCTAACGAACCAAACCAAAAGAGGGCTGAACAATTCCTAGTAGTTCAGCTTTCATAATGTTTTTTAAATTTGTATGTCCAGATTTTTGTGAGACTAAACACTTATTTCCTCATCTGAAAATGAGTCTTCAAACCCAAACATTTCTCTATAAATAGAGGGGAGAAGACAGATCAGGAAAAAATGGCTCATCTTCCAACACAAAACACTCTGCCAAAGCTTTATTGGAACACTACTCAACCGGAGGACACTCTCTCAGAGTTGAGACACAACTAAAATACGAAAATCCCTTGTTTTATTTGACATTAAAAACACAGTCTTGGAGGTAGAGACCAAATCAAGACACAGAGGATGGCTCATATGTACAGCTTATTCACTCACGTGAGTTAATGTGAGCATGTGGGGAGAGTATTTATTTTACCCAATACAAAAACTAATAGTTGGATTTTTATGCAAAGAACAAGGGGTTTGAATTAAAGTAGGAATGATTGACTTCATACTAATTGGATTTCTAGAAATTGATTTAACTCTTCCATAGCCAGTGATCCCAAAAGTAAACAAAGAAGTCAATGCAGGCTATCAAAATTCATGACTTCCATTGAAAAACCAATTCTAGAATCTTTGGAAGCTAAGTGAACTAATCAGAAAATGTCAAATACCAGAAGCCAGGATCTTGCTTGGCTCACAGAATATATGATCATAAACTACAAAAGAAATACTTCCATTCCAAACAGCATAACTTAAAAACACCATTGTCTGTTTAGGTACTAGTATACCTAAAGAGTTTCATATTCATGGCCGCCACATCCTATGTATGACTTACAAAATGCTGACTCGCAAGTTTAGTGTTGTTATTATCAAAAGACTTGCTAGCCCCAGCTGGATCCATCAATCAAAATTCACACACACAAATCATTGACAGGGAATCCTGATTCTTGCACCGCAGTAGACTAATGCAACCGCAAGCTTCAGTCATCAATAATGTACAGATACTTTCCATTTAGTACAATATCCATCTATATCAAATCTAAGCTTGTGTGGTTATATGCAATTGGCATTTTTAATGAATCTAGTAATAATCCAATGATGATCCTTAATCCAACACAAGACTTCCTAGATATACTGGTAAAATGTCATCCCATTCTGCTATTTCACTTAACTTTTGCTATGGCATGCTTATGCCTGATGGTCCACAGATAAGTATAGTGCATTGTCTTGCGGACTAAACTTATTCAAGTAATAATCACATATAAAGCTTTGACTAGGTACAATTCATCTGGTACCTGTGTGGGCAAGTCCCTGGTGTAAGCCAAACAAAACGGCTCAATTGCACACACCTAGTTGCACAATCTTGAATAGAATAGTTCAAGATGTGACCAGATGAAGTGAACACAATACTATGTGGTTGCCACTTGCCACTTATGTAGATTTAAAAGGAAAATAAAATACCTTCTCACAACCAAAATGGCATGAAAAGATCTGTGCAAGTTATGCATCATCTAATACATAAAGCTTTTGCTCCATTTTCTTGAACACCTGCCCTTTGTACCTTACATGTTATTGCATGTCTAGACATTAATTATTTTTTTTGGATGAAAGAGGCGTAGATATTAAATTAGCTACTTTAAGTATCAGCAATTAAAGTTCTAGAGCGGATAAGTACTAAAATGCACGCCTGCTTTACCATAATTATCACATCAAATCGCTCCCTGCCACAGGGAAGAAAAGGAGGGGTGGGGGTCTGCCATAACCCACCTCCATAAAGTATTCCCTGCGCCAATGCCCAACACTCCACTCTCAATCTTGACAAGTAGTCGAGTACCACAAAGACTGAAAGAGTCATCCTCACAACAAGGCTAAGGATGGTAAGAATGATATGTCAACATCTGTAAAACTGTTTCCACAAAACATACAGGCCAGACAAAGAGTCACAAAGTCTCACTGGGCACTCAAATTTCAGCAACAAGTTGATTATCATATCCATCCTAATTCTCCAGCTTTTCTAACTGACTCGAAGCAGAGTTTTCGTTCTCACCTCTTTTTTTTATTTACAAGACAATTTTCAAAAATGGATGTGCAAAAACCTTAATGTGCTAGACAATATGAAAAATGAATTTAAAAAAAAAAATACAGAAGAGCCTAAAAGGAGGATATAAGAACAGAACAATAAAGCAATCAACAAAATGACAAGAGCAATGCATATAACATTAACATAACATTAGAGCTTTCACACGTATCTGTTACATATAGACCTCCATGCCAATAAACTTAGAGGCCTGACACAGGGGACAAAAACTAAGCTCACTTTCACATTCTTTACAGAGGCAGAGATGCTTACAAGGCAACAAAAGCATGCAAACTTCATTGACTCTACAAGCCTTACAAGTCATAATCTCTTTCATGTCATTGTTCTCCTTGCATAACAGGTGAAAATCAATGGAACGGCCATTGCAGCAAGAAGCCGTATCATCTACTTCACTATCACCACATCCCTCTTTACTGTCTCTACTTTGAGCATACACTTGCTGAAGATTAACTTTAAGAGCCGAGATCATGTTTTCATTGTATCTAGCTCGCTGTTGCCAAGCACCTGCTTCAACAGTTAACTGTTCCATTCGTTCTTCAAGTTCCTCATTCTTCCTGTTAATGCTCTCCATTTCAGCCTCTTTCTCGCGGAGTTTCTGAAGGACCTTTTCTTCTACAAAAGAGAGAGTTTGAAGTTGGGTGGCCTGTACCTTTTCTAAAATATTTTGCTGCAACCGGTCACCCTATTAATTTATTTTCAAAAAAAAAAAAAAATCAGTTAGAAACACTTCACAAAAAATAAGCAATAAACTTACAAAATGCTTATTTTCTAGTGAGTGATGCTAAATAGAAAGCAATTATAGTGCAGTAAACTCCCTCCACCCAGGTGGGAGTGAACAAAAGCATAAACAGTTTTTAACTTTCCCATCTAGTTTGATTTGATTTTAATCTTCTAGTTATTACTTCATATTTGGTGAATAAAAGCAGCAAAGAAAATAACACCCACAAGAAGTACAAAGCAAAGGGCGCTCATTGGAAGTCAACCAGAAATGGAAAAACTAAAACAGTATCTGAGAAGATTCTAGGTAAAAACAAAAGCATTGAAAATTTAGATGTGTTGACTTAAAAAGGAAGGTGCCAAAGTCCATTAAACAACCACATGTGACGCACTGCTAAAGACCATATGTATAATGGATCTCATCAGCCTACCAAACTCCACCCCCCCCCCCCCCCCCAAAAAAAAAAAAACAAAAAAAGAAGGAAAAAGGAAAAAAGACATACAACATTCTAGACACCATAAAGAGGAACAAATAAATCAACCAACTAGCACATCTCTCATACATTAAACTAAACAATTTTCTAGAAAGGTATTTAGGAGGAAGTAACACCCTGTTACCCTCTTAATTGGACAACACCACCTCCAACGACAAACCCGACAAACATAACAGGAAACATCCAAACAGCACTCTTCCATCACAATACATCACCTCCACTACCAGCCCCTTAACCTTGAAAAGAAACAAACATATTTCCAACTCCTAATAATTCCAGTGCAATTCTCTGTCATACCACATATCGTCCAGCAAGAATTAGATTCTCAGCAATAAAAGATAACCTAAAGATCCCCCTTAAGAGGAACAAATAGGAATTATATTTCACAGAAATAGCAATTTTAAGTTATTCGTATTTAGTCCATTTGAAGGGGGTTGTGATCCAAAAGTAACTAAATGCTAATGCCACGATCATTCTCTTCAAAAACAATCAAAGAATCAACAACCTCATTTCTAAGCCTAGGAAACAAACTACGAACTTAGCAACTTCCATGGGGAATGCAAACATTTCATATGCTATGGATATCCTTTTCCTTACTATTTGAGTTGAAATATGTTTTATCAATATCACTAACCCAAGTTAACACAAATAGTAACCGCAACACATTTATATCCATAATTTATAAATGCTATAGAAATTGGTTTAATCAATGTTTACGCAATCATGACCAATGCATGAACATACATAATTATAAACACAAACAATACCCTGCAACAACAACAACAACAAGCACATGCATTCTTTTCCACAATGCTATTCAATCCAAAGTCATAAGTCTCTATTATCTCCAAATTGACAACAACCGAAGCCTTAGTCCCAAAATTTTGGGGTTGGCTTTGGATTCTTGACAAATTACTTAGGGTCGACTATATGTATTCTTTTCCACCATTCTACTCTATCTCTTTCATTGATGTCATTTTTTTTTTATTACTTCTACTAATGTGATTCTACTCTATCTACTTAATTGACACGTTCCAAACTATTTCCCAGACCGTACATCAAATATGCAACATCAACAACTTAAAACTTTCCAAATAAAAACAATAAATCCAATTTATATTATTAACACAAAAGTAGAAACTAATACCCAACTAACCATAACTCAAAATAACCAGCAAGAATGATAATTGATAAGTCTTTGAACAAAACAAAAGACCTGGACTTTGAGGAATCTATCAATCTCAGCATCATGCCGCTGCAGCTCGCGGTCAATATCGTCCCCAATGAGTGACAGCAAGGCAGAGTCTCCGGTGGAAGCCATTCGGGTATTATTGTCAAGAGACAAGCCCAAACCCGTGGACACCGATCGCGGTTGAAAGAAATCAACAGACGATATCTGAGAATTGTTCTCCAAGAAATCCTGCTCCTTCAACCTCTTCTTCCTGGGCTCCACCCCATAATTCCATTGCAAGTCGGCCCCACCGTCACTGCCGTCGTTCGCAGCGACCGGACCAGGAGCTAACCCTACCACATGGACTACACAAAAAAAACAACAAAATTTTGAATTTTAGGGTTTATATTTTTAAGGCTCTGTTTGGCTACTCAGGAAATGGAAAATTCCAGCTCAAAATTTACTCATCAAAGAAGGCAAAAAAAAAAAAAAAAAAAAAACCCTAACTAAGCTTGGAAATGGAAAGTTTCAGCTCAAATTAATCATTTCCCGGAAATTCAATCTACAAGTATTTGCTTCCTAAAGATCAATTTATGAGCAACCAAACAGAGCATAAACAACTGCATTTTTTATATAATTTATTTAAGGAAGCTAAAAGAAGAAGAAGAAGAAGAGAGTAATTACATGAAGGAATATAAGGAGGGTGTTGAGATTGATCTTGAAGATGAGTAGTGGGGTTGTAATAGGACACTGGCTGTGATATCTGACCGTCGATTGTGTACAAGTTCCTGAAATTCAAAAACCAAAGTGAATGATTAATAAGAAATTTAAAAAAAAAAAAAAAAAAAAACATATATACAGAGAGAAAATAAAATGGTTTTTGTTATGAGTTTTGAAAAGGAAATTAACTACCTGAAGGATTTGGATTGTTGTTGATGGTGTTGTTGATGTTGTTGTTGGGGTTGGTAGTGTGGTTGAAACTGGTGTTGAGGAAAAGAAGCCATTTTGTGAAGAGAGAGAGAGAGAGAGAGAAATTAGAAAAGAGGTCTGCACGAAATAGAGAGAGAGAGAGAGAGAGAGAGGGGCTGGCGAGGTAGCCGATGGGGGAAGATTCTTCCTATTTTGCTATTTGGTCCTCTGTGTTTTTGGAATTTGTGGTGAATAGGGGCTTTTTCGTTGATGGGCCGGTTTTTTTTTTGTTTTGGGGTAGGTGTGGACTAGAAGAGTGTGAATTTTGGGCCTGCTTGGTTGTACCACGTTTTTTGGTTTTTAAAGATATTAGCCCGTGGTTCAGGCCGAGCCTGGCTTGCTAATTGCTACTGTATAGTGCTTGCGCCTTGCTGTGAGTGAGTGTCCAAAGGCCCAGAGCATTTGCATCCTTTTTTTTAAAATAATTTAGTCCAATTCAGTTTATTTTGGTCCATTTTTTGGTTCAATTTGGTCTATTCAATTCAATTTGATCCATTTCGGTCTATTTGATCCTTTAAGTCCATTTTGGACTAATTATGAGTTAAATTGATTCTTTTTGTTTCTCAATTTTGGGCTCAAAAATTCTTTTTTTTTTTAATAAAATTTTTGGGTTGAAAGTAAAAAAAATGTATTCTATTTAGGACAAACTAATTAATTTTAGACTATAAATACAAACAAAATAGGCATTAGGAATTGAGATTAAATTATGTATGGAAATGGTGTAAAACTTATGTTTTACCCTTCCAATCTCAACATACCACATTATCTTATCACATACTTAAGAATAAGCACAACCACGCCCAATCAATTCTAATTCCCATATATAAATCCAATCAAATTAGGAGTTTACTGAGATGTTATTAGGTATGGTAAGATGTGTTGAATTTTAAATAAAATATTGACATGACAATCTCTTATTGGATGGTGTAAAATATTTGGATGGTGTAAAACATGGGTTTTACACCCATCCTTATTAAATTCGAACTCTTAGAAATTATTGTGGTGGCCCTTTTTGAGGTGCTAGGCTAGGCTGCCTCCTGCTGCACTGAGGCCTAAGTATTCTGGGCAAGAGAGTCAGGACCGGTCTAATCGCAACTCACCTTCGTCCGGCTTGTGCACAAGCAATGCCCCTTTTCACCAGAACTTTGATCACTTACCCATGGCAGGCGTAGTTGTTACGACAGAGTTATGACAGGCAGAAAATAATAAAAGAAATACGTTTACTGTTAAACAAAGTAAATAAAGAATCCTTAATTAAAATGAAGAACGCAACAACGGAAAATGCATTGTAAATGGAATGACAAAAATAAGAAGGGAAATAATAATGATAATTAAATCAAAGAAGGAAAGGATTAGTCTGTCGTGTCAAGTTGTGTTATGGAATCAAGACCAAGGAGGGAGTCACTTTGTCAATGTGAATAGCCTCTCAGGAAGATCCAGCCATAGAAATTTTTCACTTTGAGGGAATGGGCCTGAATGACTTATGCCTAAGAGAATCATTTATCCTCAACAGGGAGTAGGCTTTTAGAGGGAGAGAAGAGATTAGCCTATAGGTGCATGTCTACCATACTACCCTCTCTTTTTTTCTTCCTTATTCTCTTTTTCTTTCTTTTTCAGCTTTTGTTACTCTGATTATTTTCCCCTCTTTTCTTTCTTAATGCTTGCTTATGTAGTGTTATGATAGTGATACTGTGATTCTCCTAGTGATTGCTACCGTTTTTTCCTTCCTTCTGTGCACGGCAAGGACCTTTCATATACTGCCTATCGTGACTGGATTTTACTATTTTAGCCTCTAACCACTTTTGTCTGGGTTTAGGTGTCCTTCTCGACCACCCACTAGTTTTTCAGCTGCCCAACCACCACCACTTATTTGTGCTGGCTGTGCCACTTCCCTTTACCAGACAAAGAAAAATCTTTTGTTTGCTTGCTCACCGTAGCATTCTTATCCTCCACAGTGTGGTATTCTCTTTTGTTATCCCTCATGGCATGCACCTAGTGGTCCAGCTCACTCTCCCTCTTTTTGGGTGATATGTCACCTCAGCAGGACATTTCCCCTAAAAGAGTTTGAGCGGGAACTCCATAATAGGCTTTCCTCTTCTCCCTACCGCCAAACCATGCCCTCAATTACCTTTAACCCATGACCCACCACCCCTGTATTGGCTGGGTACAAGTTGGTAGTGCCTAGACCCTGCGCGTGCTCCACTTCTATGTGCATTAAAAGCTTGTCTGCTGCTCATGAGTTTGCCATGGTCTAGAGGTTCATCTGTGCATTTTGCCATTCATTCTTGACCTCTTATGGAGTGAACTATCCTCTGATTTTCCATTCTTTATTGGCTTGCTCGCTGGGCCTTGCTTGATTGTGGGTTTTCCCCTCTTTAGCCCATTCTTTGCTTCTTCCGTAATCTTGTTGTCATTCCTGCCATACCACTCTGCTATTCATGTTGTGGTGTTATTTGACCCGTGCCCACTGCACCTCTTTCGAGCCTACTACATGTTCTTCTCCCAATTGGTCACAATACCCTAGTTTAGCCATTGGGTTTATACTCATGCTACTTTTGGGCTTTCTTAACCCATTACATTGCTTGTGGGCTCCTTAGGCCCATTTCTTTCTCCTTGGGCATCCTTGGCCCATTTTCTTTCTTTGGGCATCCTTGACCCACTTTCTAATTCTGTATTCTCATGGACTTTTACTAACTCTTTTGGGTTTCCTTGGCCCAATTACCTTATCCTTCATTTGGGGCTCATGGGCTTTCCTTTAACCCCTTACTTTCTTACTTCATTATTTTGGGTCTGCTGTGGCCCATTCTTGCTTTTCTACATCATATAATGTCCATGGGTTTACTATTTCCTTCTCTTGGCTTTTCTAAGCCCATTTGTTTTCCTCAAGACCCATTTATTTACTTTATGAGCATATGATCCATTATTCCTGCCATTTAGGTTTAATGGTTTTTTTTTTTTTTTTTTATCAATCTACTAAATATTTTCTGCCCATATTGTTAAGCTTCTTCCTGTTGCCTTCATGTTGTGGTGTTATTTGACCCGTGCCCACTGCGCCTCTTTCGAGCCTACTACATGTTCTTCTCCCAATTGGTCACAATACCCTAGTTTAGCCATTGGGTTTATACTCATGCTACTTTTGGGCTTTCTTAACTCATTACATTGCTTGTGGGCTCCTTAGGCCCATTTCTTTCTCCTTGGGCATCCTTGGCCCATTTGCTTTCTTTAGGCATCCTTGACCCACTTTCTAATTCTGTATTCTCATGGACTTTTACTAACTCTTTTGGGTTTCCTTGGCCCAATTACCTTATCCTTCATTTGGGGCTCATGGGCTTTCCTTTAACCCCTTACTTTCTTACTTCATTATTTTGGGTCTGCTGTGGCCCATTCTTGCTTTTCTACATCATATAATGTCCATGGGTTTACTATTTCCTTCTCTTGGCTTCTCTAAGCCCATTTGCTTTCCTCAAGACCCATTTATTTACTTTATGAGCATATGATCCATTATTCCTGCCATTTAGGTTTAATGGTTTTTTTTTTTTTTTTATCAATCTACTGAATCTTTTTTGCCCATATTGTTAAGCTTCTTCCTGTTGCCAGGCTTTTCAAAATAAGCATCAACAATTATAAATTGCTCAAAATTATAATATGCACAGTTAAATTTGTAATACTTAGTTTGATTGACGAAATGAATCCATTATCTATATAAAGTGAGTTTTGGGCTAAATGTTTCCCCCTCGTAAGCTCATGAGGATGCAAGTGGGGGCATGAAAATGGCTAGATGTCGTGCTTCATGAAATCACAAGATCCATTTGAAAATAAAAAAGAGCCTGTAATAAATTAATTTGATCTGGATTTGCCATGAATTGATTCGTGTGCTTAGAGTGGGGTATTAATCATATAAGAATAACAGACTCAACAAGGGATTTTTTTTTTTTTTTTTTGCCATTTAGCATCATTTTAGTAACAATTTCATTAGTTAGCATATTTTTGAAACATTTTAGCAAACTAACATTCCGAGTTTGTTAAACTCGATTTCAACGAACGAAATCGAGTCTCACACACTCGATTTTGATGCTCTGGAAGCCTGATGTGGAAATTTTTATACACGTAGAACTCGAGTCTCACGCACTCGATTTAGTTTTACTGATCTGAGAAACAAAGAAGAAGAACGAAGCAGAAAGAAGGAGAAGAAGAAGAAGAAAGAAGGAAAAGAAAAAGAGGAAGAAGGAAAAGAAGAAGAGACCCAAGTGGCAAAACCAAACCCACCCACGCAAAACCAAATTCACCCCTTTGTTGTCGTCTCTACCTGCAAATCCAAACCCACCTGCAAAAAAATCTTTCTTCTTCTTCTCCGTGTTCTCCAAATCAGATGTGTAATATTTGATATTTCTTCTCCAAAGTAGAAATCAAGTGTATTAGACTCAAGATCTACATGTACAAAAGATCCACATCAGCCTCTGCCAGAGCATAAATCGAGTGTATTAGACTCGATTTCCTTCATTGAAATCGAGCCTAACAAACTTGAGATATTAGTTTGCTAAAATGTTTCGAAAACATGCTAACTATGAAATTGTTGCTAAAATGATGCTAAATGGAAAAAAAAAAAAAAATTCCTCAACAAGTTTGTAATGTTCATAGAAATACAACAGCCGTGATGGCATATTTGCAATAAGAATCACATAAAAGTTTTGCAGCAACAGTAATTAAAACAGGTAAATGATTAAATGATAAATTTAATCATTTAACCACATAATTTTAACAATGTACAAATTGTAAAGAAAATTTGAATAACATAGAAAATAAGAATTTTATATTTGTGTACTTTTTTGCTAGTAAAACTCACAAATAAGCAGTATCTTTATAGTGTTCTACACTGTCTTATTCTGCTTCTCTTTGAATAAAATTTTGATGAGATTGTAGTATTTGTCACAAGAACAAAACATAGTATCAACTAATTAATTGTTAACAATAACATGTAGTGTTCGATTTATAGTCACGTATCCATTGTTACACTCACACTAGTCGGCAGATACAGTCAATTTGCATGTGATTGCCTGAGTTCGTGTCCCCAAGCACCTCCCATGGTTACACTCACATTCACACTTTGAGTACTGCTAGAAAAACAGAAAACGTCCTCTTTGTTTTTGTTTAGCTGATCCAGACACTAGAGGATTTTACCAATGACATTTTCAGTTCTAAAGGCGCTTCTTGTCCTCTGTATGTAACCACTGATGCTCAGGTTGTCAACACTAGCTTTCAGCTTATGACTGAAGCTCTTGAATGGCCATGGACCATGTCTCTCAACAATGAGCTTAGCAGGGAAGAAGAGCAAGGTAATGGGATTGACCAGAGGTCTTTATTTGGGAAATCAATGCATTATTACCATACCCACAATTGTTTTGGAGCCAGGGGTCCTGTTCACCCTTACACACTAGAGGCTGCTCTAGAATCACCAACTGCAGGAGACAGATCTAATGCTTAGTTTCTTCTAAGATTCTGAGTCAAACTAATAAACCTATTTAATGTTTGTTCAAATTTGCATCCAATTTGTTGACTGTTAATGGAATTGTTGTTTGAGTTGTTTTTGACTTTGAATTTAGTTGGGCATGCAATAAAGTCTCGTGGATCTGATCTAGTAGTGTTTGTTGTAATAACATTGCGGACAATGGTTCAATGAAGAATTATTTATAGATTACCCCTTTTCTGGAGGTTTATTCACATGAATTATGTTATGCTACAATATTTTTGCAGCTTCAGACATAATCTGTTGTGATTTGGGGTAAATCGCCTTCACTGTCACAACTCATATCGTGCACCAATCACCACATGTTAGCAGTTGTGAAAAATGTTGTATTCCTAGACTTAATGTTATTCACATGTACTAATAAAAGGGATGAAGCAGGGTTAATGTGAAAAGGTTGATAAAGTTTGGTCAATGAAAAATGACTTCTTCTGATTTTTCTTGTGTTGATGCCTCTCTGGAATTCTTGTTTTCATGAATCTCAGACCACTGTCCATTAATTCCTCTTTCTTATGCCTAAAAATCTTTCAGGACCTAGGCTGCTCAAATTCTAAAACTACTGAGCAGGTTATGATGCCTGCCTGTTCCCCTCTTCTTCAAAGTGTATGCTAGCAACATATTGAGGTTGTCGCAATGTACTGGCTTAAAAAAGCTAGCATTTTTTAAAGTTGAGCTTAAGAAGTTTAATAAGAATCATTATAATGGTGTTGTAGTCTTGTAGATAGTTAAAATAGCTAAAGAATAATCTGGATCAAGCTCAAAATTTGCTTTATGGAACCTAGATGTTGCAGGATATGTTCAAGCAGAAAAACAGTGGCTTATGAGCAAAGCCAAGAATTCAATGGCTTAAATCAGGTTATACAAATTTAGCTTATTCTCATTATATTCCAATAAAAACTAAAAGAGCTGAAAATACTATCGAATGCCTTTATGCTGAATCCGGTGAAAAGCTTGAGGCTATTCATTTCTATTAAGTCTTATTGGGACTAATGCAATTCATTAAGATACAAACTTGATGAATAAACTAAATCAATTTCTTCAATAACAATTATTTTGCAAAACAAGTGTTGCTTAACTTGCAGAAAGCTGTACAGTGGATAAAATTAAGGAAACCCTTTTCTATTTGCCTAGTGAAAAAACTCCATGACCAGATAGCTACACCTATTATTTCTGTAAGAAAGCTTGGACTATATTGTACTATTGTTAGAGCAGATGTTGCAAAAAAAATGCTATTTTGCAACATTAAAACCCTACTTTATTATTTTACCACATTATTTTACAACATCTCATTTATCAGATGTTCTATAATTCAATTCTACACATTAAAATAATATTTACTATCTATTAAAATAATATATTACCCCCTCCCCCATTTAACATCAACAAGAGAGAGAAGAGAGAGAAAAGAGAATAAAAATGGATAAAATAATTATACAACATGCTACAGTACCGTCACATATTTGTGACGGTACTGTAGCATGTTGCATAAATTTTATGATTTGCAACATTTGATAAAGGGTGTTTTTTAATATTTGGTGTGCTAAATGTGCCAAACATTTGACATTTGGCACATTTAGCACATCTGCTACGAATGCTCTTAGCCAAGAAGTGAGACAGTGATGTCTCTTTCTAGATAGCTAGGAAGTTACTTGGGGGTAAATGTCACTATCATCACACTGATTCCAAAGGGACTATTCCTTCTCTTTTTGGGACTTTTACTTTGTATATGGTGTTTTTGTTCATTTGCTTGCTTCTTGGGCATTTGTTATTTGGAAAATTTTATTTTGTTATCATGGAGATATATAACAGCTTAACACAGGAATAGACCCCAGATAAAATACCACCTCGCTATTTGGGGTCTATCTCCATCTTTTTAATACCTTTCTAGGTTTTGTTGAGGGTGCTTTCCTTAAAAAAAAAATAATAATAAAATAAAATGATGACGGTGAAGAGCAGGTTATGCCACTGCTGCCGACAACATCTTGGCAGAGAGGCAACATATTATAGAATTTTAATAATGTTCTATGTTAAAATGACAATTAAATTATTCATTTTCTTATCAGTTTAAGTTTTTGAGAAAAATCAGTATTTTAATGTAGTATCAAAACAGTCGGTTTAAGCTTTTGAAACACGATAATTAAATTCTATACAAGCTTGCAGAAACAATCACTGTTTGCCATGTGGTAGGTGCATCATGCACAGGTTGTAAAGTGGGCACAGGTTGTAAAGTGGGCACAGCGAAAACATGAAAGGTGCTTAATGTGGAATTTTAGAAAAACTTGATTATGAAATTATTGCTGCATTAGCTGACTCTTTTTGTGCCATTGTTTGTCTGGACTCTGGAGTCCCATTCACACTCATGATAAGTAATAGAAAACAGAACTGATCATTAGTGACTTTTACTACTCATAAGATCATTTTGATTTTTGACATTCATTTCCTCGCAAGTCAGAATGTGGACAAACTGTAGGCTGTTAGATGATCAATGGACAGGGAAATATGACACTTTTTTATCGCTTGGTGATCAAGTTATGCTTTTATTTCACCATACTTAACACCTACAAGAATCAAAGAGTAAAAAAGAGAGTAAATCCCAATGGGATACAGTTGAAAACTTGAAATGACATTTCATCTCTAATGATGGTGTGAGACTGTGAAGGTAATGGATTCAATAGTTCCTGAAGTATTTCTTGGTTAATGAGATCTTGGGTATGTTTAGCCAATATCTTGGAGCATTGTAAAACCTACAAGAAGGAAAATCTATATTAAAGAACACTCGTGTGGTACTTGCTTAAGTTTCTTTGATTTTTAAGTTTGAATTTCACTCAATTTAGGTGAAAAGTTAAAAGAAATAGAAAAAGTAGGTTTATCTCTTAAAACTTTGCATAGATACCCTTTATATAGATAACTTAAGTGACTGTTAATTTTATGCTACTTTTATATAGATAGCCTAAGTGACTGTTGATTTTATAAGTATCTTATTCTACAATTAGAATGTAGTTAGTATACTGATTATAACGATTGTTGGATCATTGTGATACATAACCGTTAGGAACAGACATGAATTAATGGCATTTTAAGTGTATTTTAGTGGTTACACTTTCCTTTTCTAGTTTAATTATCTATATGTTTATAGTGAGTGGGCCCGGCTGTAGACGTAACATGTTACTAACTAATTGTCCATAACAATTGTTAATTAAAGATACTATATTGCAAACATTTTGAAGGAACACTACATGTTTATAAGATACAATCAAAACATACAATTGATCTATAAAATACCAAACGAAAGAGACAGATTTAATCATGACTGAATTGAAAAATATTCTTTCAACTCATTCCATAGCTGTTCAAAAAGACCAAAGACCATCAACATATATTTTATTTAGATTATATGATTAAAATATAATTGGATTCTTATTAAAATGTTCACATAATGAGGAAGTTCTTCCAAACTTGTTTGAAGGAAAAGCTAATCCATGACTAGAAAGGAAGGGAACCAATCACACATTTTAGACTATATCCGATTGCAGGGAAGGGAGAAGAGAAATGATGTCTATTTTCTTTGTTCGATTTCAATGAAAAAGAGGACAGAAGGGAAAATTTGAGATAGTTTTTATAGTACCAACCATTTTTCCACTCCCAGATTCCATAGGTCAAGGTGGTTCACTCTTTTAGGAAAGCAAACTACTGTGCTGATGCACTTGCTAGATTAGGAACCCGCTAGGATTCAGATTTGCTCTTGAATTTTTATCTTTCAATTCTCTATGGTCTTTGTCATGTTAAGCTGTGTACTGACAACTATTTATGTTTCTTAGTTTGTTGAATGAAGTTTCCTTTTTACCAAAAAAAAAAAAAAAAAACAATTTTTCCATTCACAAAATCACTTCTATATCTTGGAAAGTTTTGACTTTTTTTTTTTTTTTTTATGTAAAATTGTTTTTATATCCACATAATAAATTATTAATTTATAATTGTTTTTTTTTCATTTCCTTTATTTTCTTTCTCCTCCCCTTTACATCAAAACACACGCATATTTTCTTTCCCATTCCCTTCACTTACTCCTTTTTCTCTTCCCTCTCCTTCCGTGTAACTAAACCTAGCCTTAGGGATAATATTGAAAATGATTCACTAATGAGTAACGAGTGCTAATTAGCAATTACCTTTGGATTTTAGCCAACAGTAAATTGGGAAACATCATATACTCCCTTAAGAACTTGGGAATTCAAGTTTAATTTTTGAATGAAAAGTGGTTATGATGATGTTTGAAGTTTGAACACTCGTTCTTCAGCGATAGCAATGAGCCATTGCCGGCCAACATAAAAAAGGCTAAACATAATTAATTTATAAATCATGCTAATGAATACTCTTAGAGTATTTATTATCAATCTTGTTAAAAAAAAATTTATGAAAAAAAAAATAATATTTTCACAACTTTTTTATTTCTCATAAAAATAATGTCAAAATTTTTCTAAAATTAATTGTTTACCAATATCGTAAGAACAGCATTTCCCTTAATTTATATTACATCTTGCATCATCGTAAAAGTAAACTTAGCACTGTTCTGACTTTTCAAGAAAAAAAAAAGAAAAAAAGAAAAAGAAAGTAAACTTAGGATTGCTAACAGTGACACATTACCTAAAAAATATTAAAAATTTACATTCCCAGCTAAACGATTGGAATTATTACATTATTGTCATTGATGAGATAGAACAATGAATAAATTAAACTTTATTCCTTAATTTTACAATAAAATTATAAATTACTATAAAAAAAATACACAAAAGGAAAGGTCGTCATCATCATCATCACTCAAAGTTATACAATGGAATCCACCTGTTTTCCTCACTATTCAATGTACTCATGCATTTGGACAATCAACCAAAAAAGGTCCAAAACCGCGTTCCTCACTTCTTTGCCCACACACGCTGAGCTGTCTTTCAGTCTCTCATTCCAGTTTCCACTTTTTCTTTAACAAAAAAAAAAAGAAAAAAGAAAAAAGAAAAAAGGAACATAGAAAACAATTCAAAAAGAAAACACAAACAATTCCCTTTTCTTTTCTTTTCTTTTTTGGGTTTCAATGCTGTGTGTTCCACTATATTCAATTATATGTGCAATTATTCTTGATGAGTGACATTGCAACGTTGAGCTTTTTGGGATCATAGGTTACAGAACAGTCAATCCTCTTGTAGAACTTGGGCTGCACCAATTTCCCCAAAACATTGGCTTTAGATCGAACCTCGAAGCTCAAACTCAGAGGCACTGGCAATGTCGATGTACCGGTTGCTGATGTGCTCATTCCAGCTCCACTTCCGTACATTGGAATTTGATCACTCATTACTGTCACACCAACTAATCTTTGGCTCTTCCTTGATTGATAAAACTCCTTCATCTGCAATACCCAGTTCACCAAATTTTAGAAAAGTAGAAAAATGATAAATTTTAGAACAAAATCTTAAATTTGAGATTTTTAAAATTTTGATAGGTTCATTTTTGACAATCAATGTGATTTTTTGCTAATTCAGTGACAGATATAAACGAAAAAGACCTTTGAAAAAAGAAATCCCAATGAAAAATCTCGTGCTAAACAATAACAATAAATCTATGGACATGTTTAAGTTGTTGACTTTGAGTAATCCATCATTTTTTTTTTCCAAACACTCATGATTACATCAACATACTGTGAAAACGAGTGACAATATGTGTCACCGTAATATTGACTGTAATATACTAATATGATGTATTAGTCTAGAAAGTGAAAAATCTAAAGTCTTTTCTGTGACTTACGGTTCCAGAGGCTATGGTGAGTTGGGAATAAAGTAGATCTAGAGGTGTCGATGTGACATGAACCCCAAAGAATGTGCCGGTGTTTCGGTACGTGAATTTCACCGTTGAATTCACTGAGATCATATCAGTAGCCACTCCTGAAGAATCCGAACCAGCTTGAATCTTAAACTGCTCAAACGTTATACTCTGAAAAAACAAAACAAAAACACAAATTAATCAAAACCCATTTCAAAATTTGCTTAGAAGAACCAAAAAAATGTAATCTTTAATACCTTGATTGTGATCTCTGGCTTCATGGGCTTACTAGCACCCAACAAAATCAAAGAAAAAATAGTGAACAGAACGAAAAACCCAAGCACAAAAGCAAGAACATAGCAACGACGAGGAAGACCCTTTACGCGCTCTTCATCTTCAAGAAGTCCTTCTTCTTCAATCACATCACACTGGTCCTTCCATGGCTTCTGACCTTTTCTTTGGCCCCCACCACGCGACCCGTCGTTTGGGGAGATCTTTCGGGATCCGGGTTTCAAAGACCCAGAAAAACGACTTGTCGAAGACTCACGGGAGTGGCGGCCCACGGAGGAGTTAGAATGAGGTGGAGATCCAACTGGGCTGAGAACTGGTGTGGAGTGAAACGACGTCGTTGTCTTCTCACCATCGTGTGAGTCACGAGATGGGCTCTGAACATAGTAGACTTGTCTTCGAGGAGATCTAGTTGGTGAAGATGGGGCTAAGCTTGTTACCTCTGAGTCTGTCTTTGCGTGCATTTTGGGTTTTTGTTTTAGTGTTTCAGACAATGATCAAAGTTTTGGGACACTGTTTTTTTAGGTTTTGGTTTTGTTTCTGATCTCAAGCTACAAAGAAAGGAATGGAAGGATTTTTAGATGCTCTGACTTTATGGAGAGTTTGCTTGTCAACTTGGGAGTGTAATTAAGAAAATGGGTTAATTGGAGGGACACTGCAATTTGCAAATCTTTTTTTTTTTTTTTTTTTTTCGGAGAAGATCTGTAATTTGCAGCTCTGTAACGCTTAGAATATATTTATATTTATATTAATTTTATGGAGTCCAATCCTTCTTCCTTACTTTTTCTACTTTACTCTATATTCTATCAATAAAAACTTACCATATGTTTACTTAATTAATTAATTACTATTATTAATTAATAAAAGTAGTATTAATAAGTCAATAATAATAAAATTTATGTAATTAAGTGAACACTTGACATGTTTTTATTGGTAAAATATAGAATGGAGCAAAAAAAAAAAAAAAAAAAAAAAAAAAAAAAAAAAAAAAAGCACAGAAGATTTAAACTCACCCTTATGACAGTGAGGCTACTACTA
The DNA here is from genome assembly GCA_033629205.1 of Lithocarpus polystachyus. NCBI lineage: Eukaryota > Viridiplantae > Streptophyta > Magnoliopsida > Fagales > Fagaceae > Lithocarpus > Lithocarpus polystachyus. The sequence continues at coordinate 4,587,960 of CM066163.1, read as the reverse complement.
TGAGAGTAGGAGCCTATGAGGAGTTCATCAAAAAATTAAAAGAGCCTATGAGGTGCCTTCGTAGAACAGGACATGAGCACTTCCTTTACAATTAATATTTTGAGTGTTTCATGATAATTAAATTGAGCACCGTCCATCACGTGTTGATTAATTTTTTTTAATTTTTATAACAAGTAAATTATTAAATAAAAAAAATTGAAGAATTTAACTCTAACTAAATTCTAAATTATATATACATATATATATATATATATATAATTAATGAGTAACCATTATAAATTTTCAAAATTTATAGTTTAAAAAAAGTGTAAGTTTATAGCCTAATACTATATATAATTTGAATCATTTTTATATAAAAAAAATGTATAATTGTGATTGTTTTTAAACTCTAAATATTTCTGTTTGAAATATTATGAAGTGTCAGTTGAGTTACAAGATTCTTAATTTTCTTAAAAAAAGATTAAGAGAAATTATTGATACTTTTTTTTTTTAAGAAAAAATTATTGATACACTTGGTGTGTTACATTTCTCTTTAACATAAACGTGGATTTGCGAGACCTTTAAGTGAGAGGAAATTTTAGTGCATCAAGTACGCGTAATAATTTCACATATTCAGGGGAGTCATGGCTTCTGGATTAATCGGGTTTGAATTGAGTTTCAAATTTTCACTTGATTTGTTTTCTTTGGGTTTGATTTGTTTTCTTTGGGTTAGGATTTCTCCCACCCAGTATTGTTCACTATATCGTTTGTATCCCACTTTTCGGATGGAGGGTAATGAGGTCTTGGGAAAACCTTAAGATATAAGGAATTGCGTAAAAATTAGATTAAAATGAGAGGGACAAAACAAACTCAATATATAAGAAAGATGGGTTTTTTAAATCCCTCAAATTATTTTTATGTTTAGATTGGTTAAATTTTTTATACAAAAGTAACTAAGACAAATAAATCATTTGATTGCACGACTGACACAAACAATGAACAACTGCAAAAGAGAATGATTAGAAAAATACCAATGTAGTGCCGACCTCAAATATTTTGATGCTTAAGTGAGGTTTTATTTATTTATTTATTTATCAAGAGAGTCAAATCTATGAGTATTATACTCCTGGTAATAAATATACATATTTTATAGTGGATACTTTAGGTTTTTTTTTTTTTTTTTTTTGATAATTCAATAGCCAGTCAATTGAGTTATAAGACTCTTGATATTTTTTTTTTCGAATTTCAAACTAAACCTGCAACAAGAGAGAGCAAAAGAGGTAGGATACCACTGGACTGTAAGTCTATTACTGGCCAGATTATTTCTTCAAAATTTAATTATTAAAATGGTTTTCAAAATATGCCACATAGTGGCTCTATTCTATTTGTGAAAAAAGAGTTCAAGTAACACAAAGACATGATTTTTTAAAAAAAAATAGTATAAATCACCCAATTTACAAGCAAGGAGTAATAAGTAATGAGCTTGGAATCTCATCCTCCTGGGCCATGGCAAGAATATTAAATTTTACATCTATGTTACAATTACATGCTTTCTGTAAGAGCATTAGCATTGGAGAATGCTAATGCCAAATCTAAGGTGAATTTAACATTTTCAGCTTCAAAATGCACTCCATTGGGGAATGTTAAAAGGCAGTATTGTAAATTTTTTTGCAATACTGCTACAGTGCAATTCTATCTTTAGAATTGCACTGTAGCAAGTATTGTAAAAAAATATATATATTTTATTCTTTCCCACGTAATTTCTCTCTCCTCCCATTTCCTCTCATTTCCTCTGGCATCTTCTCTCTTCGGTGGAGAGACACGCTTCCAATGGATCTTCGGTGATGAAGCTTCAGATGGATCTTCTCTCTCTTCCAAGCTTCATCCCCATCTCCATCTCCGAAGCTTCATCTCCATCTCCATAATCTCCGGTGCTCAGATTTTTTTTTTTGCTTAAAGGAAGAGGTGCTAAGATCGGCGTGAATCAATGGGTTTGGTGGAGATCGGCGTGCGTGGATCACTGGGCGTGCGTGCGTGGCGAGATCGGCGGAGATCGGCGTGCGTGCGTGGCGAGATCGGTGGAGCTTTGGTGGTGTGGCGTTGTGTGATCGGCGTTGCGTGGCGAGATCGGTGGAGCTTTGGTGGAGATCGGCGTGCGTGCGTGGCGAGATCGGTGGAGCTTTGGTGGCTGTGGCGTTGTGTGATCGACATGTTATGGGTTTTTTTTTTTTTTTTTTTTTTTTTTTTTTTTTTTTTTCTGGGTTTGCTGGTATATGTGAACGGCGTGATGTTTTTTTTTTTTTTTTTTTTTTTTCTGGTGGTGTGATCGGCGTTGTGGTGGCGGTGGCTTTCTGGTTTTGCTGGTAGATGTGTCTGTGTTCAGCGTTGTGATCGACATGTTATGGGATTTAGTTTTTTTTTTTTTTTTTTTTTTTTTTTTTTTTTTTTTTTTTTCTGGTGGTGTGATCGGCGTTGTGGTGGCGGTGGCTTTCTGGTTTTGCTGGTAGATGTGTCTGTGTTCAGCCTTCGAAGCGTGCCAAAGTCTGAAAGTGGCAATTGAAAAAGAAATAATAAAGAATGAATGAAAAATAATATTTTAATAAAAATAGAGTTTTGGGATGCTGGAAGAATGGTAAAATGGTATGGTATAATGATAAAGTAGGGTTTTGAAATGGTAAAATAGAGTAGGAATGGAATTTCCCATTGCTAATGCTCTAATAGTTAGAAAAGTACATTTAGTTTCATAATAAATTTGACCAGAAATCAAAGTTGATGGTTTCAGATAAACTCATCACATGGGGGGTTCCTAGCTAGTTCTGGTTGGATCTTCCAACTGTACCTTACCAAATCCAACGAACAATTTTGCCCATCGGAAAGACAAAAGTGCTCTTGTCTGTTGGGTGTATTTTGTGTAGGTTAAGAAAGATTAAGAAGCTAATTTAGAACTTAATTACCTACAGCCACAACACAGTTGGCACCGCAATTTTTTTGGTGGGGTGGGCCTTATTAGCTATTAATAATTCAATGTGTATATTAATTTAATGCTAAACAGCTAAAGCCTAAAGTAAAAGAGCAGCGTGTGTAACCAGCAGTCCTAGGCCCATGTGGAATAATATCATTTTGAACAGATTTTATGAGTTTCTGAAAATGACTGTACCCCTTTTCTCTTGAATCCTTTTGTTTTTTGTTTTGTTTTGTTTTTTTTTTTTTTTTTTTGAGAAAGTTGAATCCTTTTGTTTATAATAGTTTTTGTTTTATTTCTATAAATTGTTTAGTCAATGGAGTTGTCTATTGAATTGCTGTTAAGGTCTATTTTATCTTCATCTTTAATTAAGTTTCTGTGTCTCCTCAAGAACTAAAAAATTGATTTTCCAAGATAATTTTGATCTTCTCTTATTTTTTTTATTGTATCATTTAATTCAAGAAAGGGACATGCCTGGTAGGTAGTAAACTATTGAGTTCAAGAACATGTATATTCTAGTTAGCTCAATTGAAAATTTTATATTCTCAAATAAAATATATGAGATTTGATCTCCGTTGACAGCAAAAAATCAACTACTGTCTTGATCTAATTGTTAGGAGCAAATTTTATAAGCTGAACTTTTATCTCTTAAAAAAAAATTCAAGAAATCGTAATCCAAAAATGATTAAAACTTTTATTAATATTTGTGGTCTAATCATTGTAACCTATCTATTCACGTAAAACTATTTTATGTAGTAATTTTTTTTGGATTTATGGTTTATCCTCCATTTTTATTATTATTATTGAAAAGTTAAGTTTATTACTCCTATCATAGGAAACAATTATTGGTTAGATGATTAAGCGAAAGTTTTAGTAACTTTTACAAGTAAGAGAATAAAGAAAAAGCTTAGGTCCAATTAGATTATTGAGCATGGCGCAATAAAATTTTCACGAATCATAACCTTCACAGAGCAACATATAATAAAGATGTTGTCTCCTGGAATAAAAAAAGAAAAAGATTTTTGTCACCTCTGGTGCATGTGAAGTTACTATTTCAACAAATAGACAAAGCCTTTATTTCTATGTATTTATTAGGTGGTAGAGGCCTAGAGGGTAAAATGGTAAAAGGCTAGAAGGCCAAGTTTTGACTTTTGAGTCTTTGTAGAGGATAGAAATTAAAGGGAATTGTGACATTTGGATTGAAGTGTTCAAGAAGTTAGAAGAGAAAAAGACTTGCACATGCGTGAGAGTCTGTGGGAGCAAACAAAACAATGAGAGTTTCTTTAACGGCGAGACAAACACATTGCTTCAGCTTCAAGGAAATATTTAGGATTTTCTCAGTTGGAGATTTTTTGGGTGCGCAGACCATGGAGTGTCGTAGCTCGTAATATTCTAGGTATCTCATATTAGTTTGAATTAATTCCTAAAGAGGAATTTCATTTTGATGTGAACCGAATGCATACACTACTTTAGTTATCGCAGGTACAATACTTTAGTTATTGTTTTTTAGATCTCTTTTAAGATTCAGTTATTTGACTATTTAATTTAAAAAAAAATACAATTTCATCTCATGAGAAAAAATTTACATGAAAGAATTTTAAGAGTAAAACCTAAGAAACATTGTTAAAGATACTAGCTAACTGTACTCACACGGTATCAGCATTGTATGATCACGTCGCTAACTGTACTCATTGTATCAGCACTATATGCACTGTATGGTCACATCACTAGCTGTACTCACTATATCAGCACTGTATGATGAATTACGTTAGTATTGTATTAGCATTAGAAATGTGAGAGCTAGTTAATAAATCAATTAGTTAGTTAGTAAGGCTGTTGAGCTACAGGATGGAATAATAAAGGGCATGAAAGAAATTCACCAAACCTTCCCCTCTCTGAGCTTTCTTAATCTCTTTCTGGAGGCAGTTTCCCTCGAAGTAACAACCCACACTTCCAACCATTAATTCTTTCCCGATTCATCCATTTATTCATTTTTCTTTCCTTTCTTTGATTTTGTGATCAACCAAACACTTAACAAACATATACATATATATATATATATATATATATATATATAGGGTTGGGTTCAAGTTATACCTGGTGTAACTCTAAGTAATGTTACACCACTCAATATTTTTTAATTGGATGCAAATTTTGACAAATCTACCGTTAGATTACATTATCTTCGTATTTTCTCCATGCTTTCAAAATTTCAACGTGATTAAAGATTAATAGACATGTTATCAATTAATTTTTTAAATTTAAGTTTTTGTAGTTTAAAATAATTCACAAATAATGAGGTTATAGATCAAATGGTAAATAACATCCAATTGAATTGAAAATTGGCATGATTGTTAAGATCATATAGAATATGTAATTCAACGGTGATATTTCAAAATATGAATTCTATGACAAGTTATTGGTTAGTGTAACATTGCTTAGAGTTACATCAAGTGTAACTTAAACCTAACCCTATATATATATATATGGATGATAGGCCCAGTAATGTATATATTGGGCCGAAGGCTCAATTTGAGGACATCTAGTAGTCCGAGGACGGGTAAACACTATCATTGAGGTCCGCATTAGTGAATGAAGGAATGGGGTCTGGTCTTGAAGGTCTAGGAAGGTGGCCCGAGGAGGAATGCCTCCCCGGCTGGGCAAGACATAGGTCAGGAGGTGTGGACTGCCATCCAGGGCAACATTCCGTGAGATTCTTTTGATAGGGATACACATCATGAAAGCACAAGACAAAGGGAAGCTGTGAAATATCTAAGAGAAAGCTGTTGCCACCGCATTGAATGCTCTGTAGCTAATTCTCTAGCCGCATTAATGTGGAAGTGATATCGAACAGTACTTTTCAGCCTTATAGCTACTTCTCTAGACTTCAGAAAGGTACTGATGGGACATGAAGCAACACCAGAAACCTGATTTACAAGTGGAGGGTGGGGATGAAAGAAGTAAGATAGTATAAAAGAAGAAGAACACCTTGAGAACAAGGATCGGAAATGAAGAGCAACAAGAATTGTACTTGTAATCAAATTCAAAAGAAATATATACAAGAACCAACCTTCTCGGATTTTGCTGAGGACGATTTTCTTTGGATAAAATATATTCATCTTTATTTTCTTGTCATCTTGACCCACTATAATTGTTGTCCAATTCATTAGAGCTTAATTTTCTAACCCACTCTCTACAGATTCATTGTATCGGGCTTTTTGGGCCTAAATCCATCCCTCCCTCGGGCTTGGGAACCAAATTGCGTCCTTACAATATATATATATATATATATATATATATATACACTCCTTGGTCCTATGTGAAAATTGAGAATCTCAAAATATCATTAATAATAATCTTGTATGTTGACAAACAAGACAACTCACCACTCCCATGCAAAAATTGAGAATCTCAAAATACTATTAACAATAACCTTGTCTATTGACACAACAAGACAACTCACTGGTCCCATGTAAAAATTGAGAATCTCAAAATATTATTAACAATAACCTTGTCTGTTGACATAACAAGACAATAATAGTGCATCATTCCACCGATACAAGACAAATAATAATGCATACTGTAATAGCATTTCATCAAGACAAATATTTATTATTTCCTGTGCACGTGTGTGTGTGTGCATGTGTGTTGTAGTGTGCCGAGAACCGTGGGCCACTTCCCAAAGTTGTTTAGGCCCATGTTTATGGTAATCCTGACCCTATTACGGCCCCATTACAACCCATATAGTTAGGAATTGAAAGGGAAGGAGCTGAGAAGCTTAGATAATGGCTTGGGAGAATCTGTCTGCCAAGCAAAAGTCTAGCATCAGGTACAAGTTACTAGAAGGTCACTTCGATTGCAAAAGGTGAGTCATCCCTCTGATGCTAGATTTGACGCTTGGGAACAATGGCCTTGACTGAAGAAGCCATTCATGCCACCTTGGCAGTGGACCCTACTAAGACACAGAATCTTCACTCATCATGACGCTTCCACGCAGAATAAAGTATGAATAAGGAGGGCGTAAGAGATGATTGGGGTGTAGTAAAAATCTGGGAAGAGACATATGAGGGAAAAGTGAGAAAACTCTACCTGGGGCAGGAGAAAGTCCTGTTCGAACTGTAGAGAGGGAGCTCGACTGCTTAATAACTTCCACAACCTAGCTAAATCTAAGGCCACTTGGAGCTAGAGCCTTATCGTAAGATCACCATTGATACCACCTATTGTTCCTTGGACCTCTCATTGTGGGATTAGTCTAACCCAGGATATAAATAAATTGGGAGTCTAGGCCAAATTAGCCCATGGTTATTAGGAACGGACCATCACACACACACACACACACACACACTTTTTTTCTTTTAGTAAATTTATTCTTAGAGAGGGATATCATTTTGTGTGATTGGTCCATTTCTTATTGATTTGTGATATTGACATGGTGATTTAGTTGAAATATCTTTCTGAGGGGATTTAATTAAAAAAAAAAATGAATTGTGGCCCAACATAAATTACATAGTATTCACTCAGTTATATGTTTATTTGGTATGAATATAATCTCATGACCGAATATATATATATATATATATATATATATTCGGTCATAGATTAGGATTAAAGTTCATAGAAATATAAAATATGCCAATCTATGCAAACATTGGAGCCTAACTCAGTACAGTGAGCTTATCATACCAGGGCCAATAATATCAGGTTAATGCCATAACTCGCCAAGACTGAACTAGGATTGTAGCTAGCAATTCACTAATGAAAGTAAGGATTGAAGGCCTATCCAATTGACATCTGTAATTCTGTACTACTCTCATATTGTCAAAAAGTAACAAAGGCCCAAAACATTGGGCAGAACTACCTATTCCTTTTAGTTAGAGCCCAACTATTTTGGAAAAGTAGCCCATAAATCAAATCCCAATTAGGGTCGATTAGTCTACAGAGTCTAGGGATTCGGCTCTGCAATCATAGGGTTAGATTTGTAGCTTGCTAAGGGGTCCATGAATAAGCTGGCCCAACTTCCGAAATTGAAGGCAATCTATGGTGGCTCTGACTTGGTCAACTTGGCTCAACCCTGGCCCATGAAAATAAAAGTTTTTTAAGTAGTTTCTACGATGTTTCCGTGAAAGCAATTCGACAAGATAAGTAAATTTTTGTCCCAAATCCACGTTTGGAGCACATGCATATGTCATTATCTCTATGGTATGTGGAGCATATGATGTGCATGTTTTATTTTGTCTCAATAATGTTAGATTGTGAAGATAAATATTCTGGAGGAGGATGCAAGATACCTTTTTGGAAACGTTTTCTGATTGTCCTTCTTTTGTGTTCTGTAAATATGTATGAGACTTTTTGTGTATAAAAACTCCACGTGAGTGTCCTTTAGTTCCTGTAACTAGACATCTTTCACAGATGTTTATTGGACAGATCTGTTGTACTAGCTTTTTTATATAAATAAAATCCCCTTCTTACGAAAAAAAAAAAAAAAAAAAAAAGAGGATAAATATTCTCGGTACATGTGAGTCATACAATTTGATGATTTGTGAATACGATGCGTAAATACTTACATTGTACAGTTATGATTACTTTATTTAAATTTTTTTTTTAAATCTAGTGACAGATTATTACTTGTTGCTTTTGGTGGTCAAGAAAGAAATTTATTGTGGTGGGTTCAAATTAAAAATATTATGGATGTATCAATTCTCATTTATTAAGGATTGATATAGTCATCATGTAATTTAGTGCTCTACAATCTAAGTATGTGGTGTAAAGATTAATTCCCATCTCCACTTTACGAGAAATTTGTCCTTATGGTGAACCACATTATTTATCCACTATTCTACTAAATTCATTTATAAAATTTTTTATTTATTTAAAATTGTTGAGTTAGTAGTTAGTTTCTGTTTATAATTTTTTACTGATTTAGCAATTTTAAACAGGTTAGAATCTTTTAATAGAATAGTGGACATATGACGTGGTCCATGAGGATATTATAATTTATCCCACTTTACTCAAATGGTCTTTATTTATTTATTTATTTATTCATTATTCTTATTGTATTATACGAATTGATTGATCAAATATATATATAAATATTAAAAACTTAGGATCTAATTTGAAATAAATTCTTTCTCCAAAAAAAATAATTTTAAATAAGTTTTAAACTTTAAACTTTTCTATGTATTTGCTTTTTCTACCTGCCAGTTGCCGCATGACAAGGGGTTATTGTTGAATCATTCAAATGTACTAAAATCGATATGAAGATAAAGGAAGAAATGGCCAAATCTCATCAGACATCGGTCATCCCTAACTGGCAAAAGGGGTGGCTCTCGTAGATTCTATTATTAATTTATTACAGTGCAATTTTCACTACTGTCCACTTTCAAAAGTAAAAAAAAAAAAAAAAACAATGCATTTTGTTCTCTTTCTTCCTTATTATAAATTAATAATTGTGAAGAGAGAAAGTCTAACACTCTGGACGCACCAAAAATTTGACAAAAAATTGTAACACTTACTATTGTGACGAATTGATAGTGATAGCCAACCAAAAAAAAAAATTAATAATAATAATAATAGTAAATCTAGATAAAAATCAATAAAAATTTATCAACTTAACAAATGTAAAAAATATTGTAATAAAATTTTTTTAAGAGAGTTTCAATCCATGGCGTCTACTCTTGATAATAGTTCTTTGTTATCAAATCAAGATACGAATTGATTTTGATATAAACGAGAATTGATCTCCAAATCTCTTATTTAACCATCAAAAATTTTATCAGTTGAGTTAACTGAAACAATATGGTATATCATATATGTATGGGTACTTGTGACTTTGTGTAGATAAGGTCGTTGCCTAGTAATTATTATTAACATTATTTTTTGAAAAGGAATACCGCATATAATATTTGGTGGACCAGAATGTCAGGAGGCGTGGTGGAATTTCTTCATTTTATGGAGCATATATGGGAAGGAGGTCTGAGTTGGGACAGAAGCAAAGTGAAGTTCAATTTTAGAAAATGTTGACTTCTAAAAGGAAAGGATAAAGATGAAATAATTAAAAAAAAATACTAATCCTCAAGTTAATCATTTTTGGTTAGTAAAAGCCCTCCTCTATGTTAGGTTATTATAAATTTGTATTGTTATACCTTTAGAAGTCAAGAGTCAAGTTTGATTAATATGATGGCAATTAGCAAAGCACCAAGGTAAGTGCACAAAGATAATCAAAGATGTAATGAATTATTCTATGATGCAATGAAAGCATATTCTCAAAAAAATACTAAAAAAGAAGAAGAAGAAGATAATCATATGATTATGATAATCTGTTCAAATGAGGCAAGTCATATCATATAAGCCAAATAAGTTCCATGATTAATTCATCACTCATCAGACAGGCTTAAGATATCAGATATTGGATCTAATTTTTGATTTATCAAAAGTGAATGATTTTAATTCATCATATATTCTTTCTTGGAACTCTATTATGTAACTCTACCTAGAAAAGAGGGAAAACAAAATATAGAAAGAAAAAAAAAAATCCTTTAGAGCATCAAACAATGAAAAAATAGAAATATATATCAATTTTACACATTTAAGTTCTAAAATCACCCATATCAATCAAGTTAAAAATGTGTAAATTTATAAAGTTACTACAATAACTATATAAATTTACATTGATACTATTCACTTTGCATTTAGGTTTTTATTCAATCTTTACATTTCTTGAGTATGAAGAAAGAAAGTAGATGATAATTATTGTATGTGAAAAAAAAAATAATTAAAAAAATTAATATTTTAATATAATACAGTGTAAAATAGATAATTAGATGTCGAGTATTTTAAAAAATGTGTATGTAAAATAAAAAAAAAAAAAAATTCTTAACTTTTAAGCTAAAATGAACAAATTTTTTGCCTTAACTGATACGAATGCCCTCGTATCAATAACTTCGGCCAGATCTATAGCAGAACTCTTGAAAAAAGCAATAGAAATAAATTATGTAAGACATTAAATTCTTTAAGGGGAATTGATGATTTTGGAAACTGACAATTCCCGTACTCTCTAATCATTTTTAGCAGTTTGTGCATTATATTTACTCAATCTCCTCCGCAGAATTCTTTTTAAAGTCCTCAGCCAAGATGGTGACTATGGTAAGGTGGGGGGTTTTTTTTTTTCTTTAGTTGCTGCTCTCCACTAACTAACAAAGTTGTGTGAATTAACTGTTGACAAAGACAATTACCTTAAACAAAAGACTGACAATAATCTCGGTCGACTTGGCTACCGACCTACAGATTCTTTTTCTCAATCGGTCAGTTATTGTATTTATCCTCAAAAGCAGTGCCCGTAACTTTCTTTGCATTAATATATATTTATTATAACCCACAACAGACCATCGCATTTATTGCTATTGAGCAATCTCGACCGCCTATAGATGGAGAGCTACTATTTTGACGAATGATCAGCTGAATAGTCTCGGGGGAAATGGTTTTCCCGCTAAAATTGACCCCTCGTACACGTCTAAGAGAATCCGTAGCAGATGTTACAAAAAAAATGTTATTTTATTACATTAAAAACTTACTTTATTATTTTACCACATCATTTTACAACATCTCATTTATCAGATATTTTATACTTCAGTTCTATACATTAAAATAATATTTACTACACTAAAATAATATATTATTTTATTTCCATTTTATCAACAACAGCGCAACAATCAACTGAACCGGTCAAAATGTTGCAGACAAAAGAGAGAAATGTGATGGGAGGAGAGAGAAAGAGGAATAAAAAATTAATTTCCAACATTTGCAATCTCATCCGTACCGTGGCAAAATTGCTTAAAAATGTAATAACACTGTAGCATGTTGCAAAGGTTTAGAACATTTACCACATCTCATAAACCACTCTTTTTGGTGTTTGGTGTGGCAAATGTGCCAAATATTTAGGATTTGGCACATTTGCCACATCTAGTGTGGATGCTCTTACATTAAATACTGCTATCATTTATTGAAGTTGTAAATGTATTTTTATTCTTTATATTTTAATTTTTTTTATTTTAGTTTTTATATTTTAATTTTATTATTTTTAGTTACTAAACTAATTAATACGTGCTATTTTTATCCTTTCTATTAGTCAACCGATAAAAATAGTTGAGGTAGTCAGAAGAATTAAAATATTATAAAAAATATCACATCACCCATGACACATCAGTATATAAATTTAAAAAATTAATTTATTAATTTTAACTAAATAATAAAAATTAAAATTCACATGAATTAAGATTGTTCTTCATGTTCTTCAGATTATTCTTCATTTTACAACTTGTTCTTCATATTCTTTCCAAATCAAACCCAACAACTAAAAACTCAAACCCATCACAAGAACACAACCCAGCAACCCAAGAACACAACCCAGCAACCCAAGATCTCAAACCTAGATCACTAGGACATAAATGAAAACAAGAAGAAAAAAACCCAAATTCAACACCTCAGAGATCATGAAACCCAGCACCATCAGATCTACCACAAATCAAGACCCTCGAATTCTTCATGTTCTTCCCCAAATTCTAACACAATCAACATCAAATTCTTAGCAAATCAAACCAAGATCAAGAAACCAATCACAACAAACCCAGATCAATACAATCAAACCCAGATCCCACCACCAATGACTGACACAATCAAGCCACCACCACCCCGCCAATCAAAAAAATTTCTTCATAACATGAACTTCAGCTCAAAAACTCAAAAAAATTGCAGAACATGACCACCACTGCCACCGAAAAAGTCACCAAACCCACCGATCAGTCAACAAAACCACGCCAAGATGGTGGCCTAGACGGAGGCCGAGATCGAGTTCCATTCTCTCTAAACCACCGCCGACCCCCTTCCTCTAGATCTGCTCCAAACCGCCGGCCTCATCTCATTCTCTCTCTCTCTCTCTCTCTCTCTCTCTCTCTCTCTCTCTCTCTCTCTAAATCTAAGACTTACAAAGGCCAAATCCAAAAAGAGACACACGAGAAGAGCTGGGGGAGTCTAGACGTTGCCATCGAGGCCACCTGAAGTTGTCACCGTGGCCGCCAAGGCTGCCTGGAGCCACCGCCATCGCTTGAGTTCACAAGAGCTGATGGGTTCGTGGGGATTGGATTTGGTTTATCTGGGTTCACAGGTGCAATTGGTGGAAGTTTCAATCTAGGTTCACCACTGCAATCGGAGCTAAGGAACATCTGGCCGAGTGGTGTTCAAATCCAATTAGGCAACTAAAAAATTTAGAGATAATCAAGGAAAGTCTTTCATCTCATAAAATATAAAATATTTTCTAAAAACTTAAAGTCAACAGTCAATTAATATTCAATTTCTTTTGGAAATTGGTTGAATATTCAAACATAAGAAAAGTATCTTGATGAGCTTCTGGGTTCATGTGAAGTTTAGTTTTTAATTCTGTTTTTATTTTTATTATTTAGTTAAAATTAATAAATTAATTTATTAAATTTATATGCTGATGTGTCATGAGTGATGTGGCATTTTTATAATATTTTAATTTCTCCGGCTGCCACCTCAGCTATCTCCGTCGGTTGACTGACAGAAAAGACGAAAATAACACGCGTCAATTGGTTTAGGGACTAAAAGTGATAAAATTAAATTGTAGGGACCAAAATGGGAAAAAGTCAAAATGTAGGGACTAAAAGTGCATTTATACCTTTGTTGAACTAGGTATGCAAACCTTGGTATTGATTCTTTGCCATTTTTACTCCCATTTTCTTCCACTAATTTACAAACTCAACCATTAGAGCCTACTTGGCCTACTCTCACATTAGTTTGTTGGGGCCGTTTCTGCATGTAGTCATGTGTCTTCCACTGGAAGGGTGGCTTTGTAAGACCCGGATTTGTTTTGGAGAGTTCAATTCGGAACTTAACATTAGGCCGCATAGACCAATGACTTCTAGTACATTTTTAAGCCTACAAAATAGATAAAATCTAAAGTCTAAGAATCGTGATAATTGTTGAAATAAATAAATAACATGTTTAGCATAATAATTTGATTAAATGACGAGTTGAATATCATAATTATATATATATATATATATATATATATTAAGTGATTTCCAATATTAGAGAATAACTAATTAAGTGTCATATGTCTAGTAATAGGTTGAGTCCAATAAGCCATATCCACTTGTGATATAGTTTATGTTCAATATAATAAGGTATGTCCAGCAATAGTCTATGTCCAAATAAAGTATGTCTAGCGGTGGTTTATGTCCAAATAATGCATATCTAGTTGTGGTTTGTATCCAAATATTACATATCCAGTTGTGGTTCATGTCCAAGTAATATATGTCCGATAGTGGTGAGATGGATTCAATTTATTATTATATATGTTCATTAGTGAAATATTAGTGAATCCATGTTTATTAAATAGTAAGATATTAATGGAGTAATTTGCATTTTGCGGTATAGTGATAACAAAACAATATGTACTCAATAATGTAAATTTATAGATTGAGACATAATAACTTATCTTGATATGGTTTGTGGTTCCAACTATATCACCACTTTATATGGCTTGTGGCTTCAGTCGTATAGCATCAATGAGTTAATAACATTCTAGCAGCATAATAACATGAGTCCAACGGTACAATGATAATGAATAAAATATACTCAATAGTATAATTTTGAAGATAAAAATATAAAGACTTATTTCATAGTTTATGGTTCCAGCTGTGTAACATCAGTGGACTTATAACATTTCAACAGCATAATAAAATGAGTCCAACAGTATAGTATGATATTATGAGTCTTTTCATGGTGACTTCATGATTGAAGGGGAAAAATAGGTGAAATTGGAGGAAGAGAGAATATGTCCAGCCGTGTGCATAGGTTGGTTAAATGATTTTCCCATTGTAATGCTCTTATAGTTTTTAATCAAATATGAGTGATATTGCCCACCATGAGAAGGGCTTTTAATATTATAAGTTTTTGCCTTTCATAAGAAGGGCTTTTTTAACATAGAGTTTAAGATGTATGGGAATAGTAAGAAATATATATGTTTTGTGAGATATGGTGTTTGTAATATGTATAGGAAGTATATGTAGACACTTAGTTGAATATGGATCTTGTATATAGATACTTTGTGAGACATGGAGTTTAAAGATATATGAGAAGTATGTATAGATATTTTGTGAGGAATGTGTTTGTAAAATATATGGAATTATTGGATAGATAATATGAAGATTAAATATAGTAAATACACGAGCTTATAGTTGCTGTTGGAGTGGTTTTTTGTATTATGTCTAAGAAGAGAGATTTTGTAAGAGAAATGGAGAAAGAGATGGAGATGTGTTTATGGGCAGCAAAGTGATGAAGTTTCAAAATAAGAGAGTGAGAGAGGGATGGATAGTGGTATATTGTGTTGTTATCTAAGAAGAGAGATTTTGTAAGAGAAATGAAGAAGTATGGAAATATGTATATGGTAGCAAAATGAAAGAAGTTTAAGAATAATAGAGTGTGGGAGAGATGGATAATGATGTGTTGTGTTGTGTAACTTGGTCCTCTTTATATAGAGCTAAGTATGTAACTAAATGAGATTTAGTTGAAGGGATAATTATCAAATAGGGAAAGATTTTTGGTAAAGTAAGTGATTTCCTTAGTTGGTTTTTGGGTTTTAGCTAAAAAAGGAAGTTTTGAGACTTAAGTTTACTGCTGCAGCTATATAGTAGCTGACACAGCAGAATAGTAGTAGCTACTACAGCTGACAGTTGTACAGTAGTAGCTGTCCTAACATAGCTAGATGATGTCAGCTGGGTAATGTATTCTGTTAGAGAAAATGTTCAGTATTAAATTCATGGGTTTGGTAAAAAATGATAAGATAACTTTTATGAGATCCTCCTATTTCTGGTATTGCAGCTGGAGGCTAAAGAGTGGGCTTAAAATGGTAGGGTTTCTTTTATGGTATCCTCACTTCTTTTGGTATAGCAGGTCGTTGCTAGGATTGGGTATTAATGGGTTAATGATGTCACTTTTGGACATGTGTTAGTTGTTGGAGCTTCTGCTAGAGCTGCTGCTAGTACTTTTAACTAAGTTTCCTCATTTGAAAAATTATATGTTTAGTCCATGGTTTTATACCATACATTTTTGGTAGGTAATAAACTAGTTGGTTGATATTTGATGAACTTTTAAAGATGTAATTATGGTCTCTTTGTATTGTGACCAAATCTTGGAGAGCAAGGAGGGCATTTATTGTTAGATATGAGATATTAATATAGATTTAGTCATGTGCTTGGGTTGGTTTTAAATGAAAATAGTAATATAATTTATATGAAATAATATAATTAGATTATATGATGAATATTGCTGAGGCTCATTTTTAAAGCCCAGCAAGGGGAGTAAGCTCATAACATCAAAAAGAAATAATCAAAGAATAAATGGGAAAGCCCAACTGTGCCTGAGCGGCAGGAATAGGTCCGTAGAGCAAATAAACGGGTCTTGGAGAGGTAAATGGGCCTGAAAAGGCCCGGAAAGATAGAAATAGCAAACTATGGGCCGCGGATATAGAAAAGTGAGTATGGGCCACACCCATTGTGGCAGGCCCAAAGTAAAGCAAGTATGTAGGGCCATAGAAAGTCTATGGGCTCTCAAGGAAAGGAAAAATAGTTGGGCCGCGGAAGCCCAACGATGTAATAAAGGCCCATGGAAAGCACGAAGTTGTAAGGGGCCAAGGATACCCCAAAGAAGGATGAGTGGGACGCGGGAGCCCGCGGATGTACATAGCAATAAAAGCCCAGTGGGCTTACTGAATCATTGAGAAAGAGGGAGAAAGCAATGAACCCAGAAAGGCCCAATTTTGTTGTATGGCCGTCTTATCAAAATGGCACGGCATGAAACAAACGGACAGGCCATGAAAGGGGAAACATGCGACGGCCCACAACCAAGGGCGAGCCCAAACCGCAGATAAAGGACCAGTATAATCCAAGCCATGAAGAAGTTAAAAGGCAGATGCCCAAGCCACGGCTAATGCATGACTGGCAGACGAGCTTTGGATGGACGTGGGAAAAGGGAGCACGCGCAAGGCTCAGGTTTCACCAGCCTGTACCCAGCCAATACAGGTGAAGGTGGGCCATGGGTCAGAGGTAAAGAGGGTGTGGTTTGGCGGAGGGGAGAGGGAAGAACCTATTTCGAGGCTTCCACTCAGGTCACTTTCGGGTGAATGTCCTACTGGGATGACATAGCACTCGAAAATGGCAAAGCTGAGTTGGAGCCTTTTGATGCATGCCATGAGGGAGAGAGAGTACTCTACCGTGACAGGCGAGAATGCCACGGCAAGCTAACAAACAAAACACCCTTGTCTTTGTTTGGAGATGTAGTGCGCCACTGCCAGCGCAGGAACGTGGCGTTGGCCGGGTGCCAGACCAACCAGCAATGGTCAGGCGAGTACGCACATCGGATAAAGACAGTTACAGGGGTAAAAAAGTAAAAATAATACACCGAAAAACACTATATAAGAGCGCTCCCTATGCACGAAAAAAGGGAGGCCAATTAAGGAAAGAATCAAGGAAAAGAAAGAAAACAGAGTAAGAAAGAAAAAACAGAGTAAGAAAGAAAGAAAACAGAGTGAAAGGAAGAAGAAAAAGGGCATGCATCAAAGTGGGTTGTTAACTCCTCTCTCCCTCTCGAGAAATCACATTCTCTATTTACTTACATTCGGAACAAAGGTCATCTAGGACCATTTCTTCAAAGCCATTAATTTCCCCTTAGAGAAATTAGTCGCATTGAGGAAGTGTTGTCTCTGTTTGGCTTACATTCCTCCAACACATTCCGGCAGACTAAGAGTTTCACAGGCTTGCCGATATTTTTCTTCTTTGTGTGCATTTCTTTTAAGTTTATCTTTATTGCTACTTTTATGTATTCATCCCGATACCCTTTCATTCAGAGTGTGGCAGACGTGTTTCTTTCCTTATGTTCATAATGTAATTGCCTGCGGCAACTGTTTAGAAAGGATACGCCTGCCACGACTACATGACATAAGTTGTGTAGGGCTAAGGTATAGCTTGCGCACAAGCCAGGCCAAGGTGAGTTGCAACAGGGCCAGTCCCGACTTTCCAATCTAGAACATATTGGGCTTATTATGGCAGGATGAGGTAATCCAACCCATTACCAACAGAATTAGCTCAAAACACCCCTTACAAATATTAAGTTTTAGGTAAAGAGTAATGATGAGTTTTATCATTTTAAGTGTTATGTGATATGAGAGGCTTACTAGATGTTATCTATTGCACACTGACTCGTCAAAGTTGAGGAAATTGGGGAAGACATGTCAAGCAACATATTTCCTTTATCAACTTTGAACTGCTGGAGCTTTATTGAACACACTTCTTCGCCATCCAAACCACAACTTCCAAAATTCCCCTTGAAACTCATGAGCTTGGATCATGAGTTGAAAATACAATGTGCCATGAGTTTGAACCATGAGCTTTGATGAGACAATATTGCCATGAGTTTTGGATCATGGGCTTTTGGTGTCGTTTTGTGTAAATATGAGCTATTTTGGGCTTTGAAATAGATTACCCAAAATTCATGATAATATTGATGTAGTGCGGATTGCCAATAAAATAAAGTCACATAGTGTGAAAATTTTGTTCTTAACATAGTCATACCAAATTGAGGTTTCTTTTCCTTGTTAAGGTAGCCTTTTTTTTTTTTTTTTTTGAGAAACAAACACACACATATAGGAGAGAGGGAAATGAGTGAAGGAAATGAGTTCTAACACAAAGGCACACCACTACTCTACTTAAAAGCCATGGTTATTAAGTTACCCATAGATTGCAAGGATTTATCATTGTTTGGTTCCCGTCAAAATATTTCTACAGTTCTGTCTTTTCTTTGAAAATTTTATCCACCTACAGACAACTTGATTTCCTTAATGATATAAGATCCACTGACTTGAATAAGGAGTATATATTTATTGAATGAAAAATACTAAAAGCAATATAAATTTTATTTTAATTAATTTTTAAAATTGACAACAATAATTGTGATTGATGCTTGCTCTCCTTTTGATCTTGGTTTTCTTCAGAAGATAGATCAGATTCGCTGAACTAGAATACTTTTTGCCCCCTTCTCCCGTTGATGTAAGATGTAACCATCACATTATTGAAAAGAAACAAAGAAAAAAAAAATTGTAATTGATAACATATTCGTATATTTTTGGTTTTATATTCATCGGGCTAGAATCCAAATGATCAATCAATAATTGAGCAATGTTACGTACATGGAAGTACCAACAACCCACGTCTCTCAAATTCTAGATCAGAAGGAATCTTTATGAAGATGGATGATAATTGATGTTGAAACTTGAAAGTTTCTTTTATTTTTCTACTTTATTTTTCAAAATAAAAAGAATCCAAGTCCCAAGATTTATATTGTGGCATTTGGTATCGTGAAATAAAAGACAATGCGATCATGGATGTAATTTTCATACTAGGATCACAAAGGGTTGTTGCAAGTTGCAACGTCCATGGACTAAAAGCCTAGTTAGTGACAATACAAAGTTGCTTTGTTTTTGTTCAAAAGCATAAGCAAAGCATGGTGATAAATGATACCGAAAACCAAAAGCTTTTGTAAACATGAGGCTAGGCAAGACCAAGCAGGTGGGGCATGAAATTGAAAGTGATAAATGATACCGAAAACCAAAAGCTTTTGTAAACATGAGGCTAGGCAAGACCAAGCAGGTGGGGCATGAAATTGAAGATAAACTAACCTATGATTTGAATTTTAATCGATGGCCTAGGATGGATTAGACTGTAATGGCACGCCAGAAGTTGGGAGTGTCCCTACATTGCAGCTAGGATTAGATTCGCTTTGAAAATTTTCCTTGCTTTTGATCATAAAAAGAAAGAAATTCATAAAAAGTTACTAATAAAACGAAGTTATGACTAGGATATCCTGGATATAGATATAGAAATTATTGATTTGGATTTGAAAAATATAGAAATTAGGAAATTTGATTTTGATTTTGATTTTGATTTTGATATAAAAATGATTGGATTGGATTGGATCCAAATTCTCTATTTTAACTCTTAATTTAGAGATGTTTCATCATGTATTTCATGCCTCAAATGAAAATTTTCACTCAGGAGTTTATCAAATGCTTAACTAGATTATAGTGGCCATAGTTGTTATCTTATGAGATCTTCTCAAAAAAAAAAAAAAATTGTTATCTTATGAGAACATGAAGGCTCATATTTTGATTTACATAAAAAGAATCATTGTTTTATTTCTTTAACTCCAAAGTGAAATTTAGGCTGAAAAGTGAGCATAAGATATTTGAAGCATACTTACTCTTTACTGTTTAATTCAAAACTCATTCTACAAGGGTTCGTTGCTCTCTAGATTTAGAGGATCTTTCAATTGAATACTTCAATTTATTCTCATTTTTAATCAGATGCGTGACACATGATATATATTTGATTTTTAAATGACATATATCTCAAATCTAAATAAAAACTATTATAAATTTGAGGATTCAATATGAAGGGATATCGTCAATTTCCTCTTGGCATGTGGGAAACTATATATGGTAAACAATATTTGAGTTTAATATGTTAAATATCCATAAATTTTTTTTTTGGTTGAAAAAGAGTAAATTGCTTTTGTTAAAAAAAGACTTGTTTTTCTTTCCCTTTTAAAGTAAAGGTACATAGGGTAGCTGTTTTCTTTTAAGCAACTGGGTCGGCCAATTAATACTCTTTTGACACATCATAGGATCAACATGAGTTTCACGCGGAGGGTTTTCAAATTTCTGTAGTCAATTAAAAATAAATAAAAATTTTCAGGTGAAGTTTCGAAGAGATAATTATTAATTAACCAAGTTTGGATAAAGAATTCAAACGTAAGTCGAATGCTCAATCTATACGAAAGGTTGAAAAATGCTGAGAGTTCACACTTAAGAATTTTCACTAACAAGATTGAAAAATGCTCAATCTTCGGGGGCTTCTAGGCTTATAGCACCAGACAAATGTTACTAACCAGAATAGTTGGAATACACCTTACTTAGAACATTAGCATCCGGGATATAAAAAAAAATCTATTTTGCATTATCAAACACTACTTTATTTATTTTACCAACCTATTTTACAACTCACCCTATATTCTAGTTTTTATTTTTATATAGAACCCAATAAAAAAATATAATATAAATCACCTAATAAAACAACAAAAAGTATTATTCTCTCTTTCTTTCCCGCTCACTTTTTCTCTTCACACACAACCACATATTAAAATACTCCTTCCGTTTTAATTTGTTTGTCCTGTTTGAAAAATCAAACTTTTTAAGGGAACATCATTTATTGTCTTGACTGCCTTATAAAAATATATAAGTTTACAAAACTATCTTTAAATAAATTTATCAGCTATTTTTTTTAAAAAAAAGAGTTATTCTTAATGAGGCAACTAAAAAGGTGCCCCAATTAAATTGATTTTTAAAACAATATTAGTTAGTTTTCTTTTCAAATTGTTTTGAAAATAAAGTAGAGGTATAATAGGAACATTAGTAAACTAATAATTTTTATTTTTATAAATAGGACAATATTTTGGAACATCTCAAAATGGAACAGAGGACAAACAAAGTAAGACGGAGGGAGTAATATATATTTTTTACAACTTATGAATAGTAAGGGCACAAGCATTGGGAGGTGTAAATACCCCCCAGTTGCTATTTTACAACTTAAGATAGCAAAAACCCACTCCATCCAGACTTGTAGATTTAAAAAATTTGCAACTTATGAATAGCAAGGTTACATATATATAACCTTACTATTCATAGGTTGTAAAAAAAAATTATTTAATTTAGTGGTTGTGTGTGAAGAGAAAAAGATAGTGAGAGAAAAGAGAGAGAGAACAATACTTTTTATTATTTTATTAGGTAATTTAGATTATTTTATTGGGTTATATGTAAAAATAAAAACTAGGATGTAGGGTGAGTTGTAAAGTGAGTTGGTAAAGTAGATAAATTAGTGTTTGAAGATGCAAAATAGGTTTTTCTTTTGCATCCCCGGGTGCTAGTGCTCTAAGGTTGCATATATGCAACCTTACTATTCATAGGTTGCAAATTTTTTTAAATTTACGAACCCGAATGGAGTGGGTTTTGGGTGGCTAAGTTGTAAAATAGCAACTGAGAGGTGTTTACACCCCTCAATGCTAGTGCTCTTACGAACCCTCCAAATGATGTAAATAACAACATATTCTAGCTCTCTACTCTTGTTCGCAATTAATTATACAAATCTTTTCTCCTTACTAGTCACTGGTTTTACGAATTTTGAGTTGCCAATCGCAAGACCAACCTTGGTTGTTCCAAGGGCTGTTGAAGATTTTGGGATTGCTCCAATGACTCTTAGCATCAAACAACAACAAAGAAACGAGTGTGAATTATATTTTGAATCTCATGGGTTAGGGGTATATAAGAGAGCTTAATGCATGGGCAATGTTTTCAAACCCGGACCGGACCGGGCGGTTCGACCGGGTTAACCGGGAACCGGATGAAATTTTGGTTTTTTAGCTTAGAGAGCCGGGCATTCTTCGAAATTTCATGAACCGCCCAAACCGGGGTTGGACTGCTCGGTTCATGTAGAACCAGTGGCATGAACCGTGCGGTCCAACCCCGGTTCAAGAATGCTAGTTTAATAAGAAAAATTCAGCAAATGCGGATGCAAGGATTTGAACCCAGGCCAAGTGAAATGTGCAGCTGGCGCCTACCACTCAGCCAAGCCTACCAAGTGATGCTCAACAATAACAAAAAAAATACTTGAAGTAAACTTAATGTAATTTTTTTTTTTATGAAAAAAACTTAACACAATTCTATTCTACTTAATTAAATTATTCATCACTTACAAGGAATATAAAAAAAATTATAATTAAAATCCTTCAAAGATATTCAACTTTACTTCAAAAATTAATCATAAATTTTAATATTTTCATGGTTATTATTTTATTTTATCAACTTTCTTATTTAATTATTAAATATATGCTTGAAAATTATTAAATTTCCCTCACATATATAGATATATTAATCAATTTTGCTAGTTTTATAAATTTAATATTTATATTTAGGCTTTAATTAATTATTAAATTAATTATGACATCATCATGGTTCGACCCCGGTTCAACCTCGGTTGGACCTCGAAAACCTTGAACCTCTCCCTTTTACGGTTCAATGAACGGTCCAGGTTTGAAAACCTTGTGCATGGGTACATAAGGGAGTGAATGTAGCAAACTTCTCTCAAGTTCGCAATCTCGCTCGACCGAGAGAGAAACGAGTGTTGGGCAAGATCAATAGATAATAGTTTTTCAAAAATTGTACTTCCATTGACATGCTGATATTGCTCGACCAAGACTCCTCAGCAATTTCCACTCTAGCTCTTTGACCTCTCACTAAGTATAATGAACCCACAAATGTACATATTACCACAAAAAAAATTAAGAAAAGAAAACAATAAATTTGGCATGGAATATGCTAACAAATACCAATATATATATATATATAAATATAAATATATATATATATATATATTTGATAATCAAAAGGGGGGGGCGGGGGCGGGGGTGACCATATGTGGCTTACTCCTTAGGGCGTGACCTGATAGGGAAGCCCTTTGCTAGAGAATGTTAGATTGAGCCATAGCTACTGTGACCAGGGTGACACAGACCTCACCCTAGCACCCCAAGAGAGCCAGTGGACGGGCGCAATGCATGCTAAGGAAACCCCCCCCCCCCCCCCCCCACATGGTACTCGCCACGACTCGAACAAAGGGCCTCAAGCATGCATGTGAGATCCCACACCAACTGGGCCACCCCTCCTGGGGCATATATATATATATATATATATATATATAAAACTCAGTGGAAAAAGAAAGATTAAGCTTCAGTAGTGTGCACTGTGCAGTAGCAATTAAATCAAAAGCAAAGTATGTTACATCACATAAACGTGGGTTCCACAAAAAATTTTGTATTTGGCTTAGTTTTTAACACTTGTTTCCATTACTCAAAACTAAAAAATTTGAATTAAAGTGATGGAAACAGGAAATAGCAAATGAGTGTTTTCAAAAACTGAAAACTGAATTATGAGTTTTGAAAACTGAGGGGCTGTTTGGATTTTGAGTTTCCATAACTCATAACTCAAAAATGGTGGGACCTAAGACTGAGAAGTCCGTTTGGATTTTCATAACTCTGTTTCCATCACTCAATTCTCTGATTTTTGAGTGATGAGTTATGGAAACTGAAAACACATTTTAGTTATTTTCAGTTTCCATAACTCATAGCTCAATGACATTTTTGTAATTAAACATACACAAAGGGACCCACCAGTCGCAACTTTTGACTCATTCTCCCTTTTTTTTTTCTTTTTTTTTTTTGGATCAGCTCGTCTTCTGGGTTTCAGCTTCTTTCTTCTTCTTTTTTTTTTTTTTTTCTTTGCTTCTTCTTCTTCTTCTTCTTCCTTCTGGGTTTCCTTCTTTGGTTTTTTTTTTTTTTTTTCACTGGGTTCGGGTGATTTGGGCTTCTTTTTTTTTTCTTTTTTTTTTTTTTTCTCGGGTGATCTGGGTACTGTGAAAAAAAAAAAACACTATACCGAGTGACAGGTATGGGACCCACAAATAGTTGAAAAATATTGAGTGATGATAACTGAGTGATGGTGCCAAACGGGTGGAGTGTAGGGAGTTAGGGAATTTTGAGTGATAAGTGATGAGTGATGAGTGATGAGTGAGGAGTGATGGAAATTGAGTGAAGAGTAATGAGCTATGAAAAAAAATAAAAACCAACAGGCCCTGAGCTATCTCTAAAACAAACAGGCCCTAAATAGCCCGAGTTATAAATGATAGACAATAAAATAATGTTAAGTGGTCACAAATAAAAATTAATAACAACTTAATATCTCAAAGAAATTATGAAATTTGTTGGTCTAGTGCTCTACATGGAAACAACATCCAAGAGTAATGTTGCAAAAGGAGCGCGACTGTACCACAAAATTCTAGAATTAATCTTTGTTCTGCTAAGTCACCATTCTTGTCATTTTTTCCAACCATTATGGATAACTCTCAAAAATTTGGGCTTTATTATTGTCAACTACAACTCAACTCTATACGTATTCTCATCATGTCTTATTATTCTCAGTCACCATTCTCTTGTTTTTTACTAAGCATTATGGACGACTCTCAAAATCTTTATCTTTATTGTCGACTACGATTCAACGCTATACATATAATTATGTTTGCCAGTTTGCCTCTTATTGTTACTGTCTCAGTCAATGTTTCACACTCTCTTGTTTGTAAATTAATTTATTCGATTTCCGTCAAATCAAAAATCTATTGGTATCTTAGTCTAATATAAAGAGCAACAATTATCATGGAGTAAACACCATAATAATTTTCCGAATGAGATAAATTTTGATGGATGGATATCTAATGGTGTCTTGACTGTGCACGAATACTAAGAGATAACTAGTCACAGATCCGCGTAATGTGTAGGAAAATTTGACATCATATTCTTTTTTGTTAAGTAAATAATAAGAATAGTGGTTAAAACTTTTAAGTAATAGTCCCAAACTCATCTTACAATAATGTGATTACATTGTAATATATATAATATGAGTAAGACTTAGGTACAGTACTTAGGTGCTATTCCTTAGGTTCCCATTTTAAGATTCTGCCATGTGGATTTTTTTTTTCATGGAAAAGAAGTGTATTTTTTAGTTAAGTAGCCACATGACTGAATTTTAAGAAGGGAATCCAAGAAACAACACCTAAGATACTGTACTTAAGTTTTGTCCATATAATATAGTTTATCTAAGTAAAGAAGTCTATATCTTGATTTTTTTTGTATACATATTCTTTTTGGCAAGGGAACATAATGCACTTATTTTTTTTTTTTTTAATCTTATTGCACTTTACTTTCAATTATCATATATGACATACATTATAATAGAGTGAGATATGCATCAAAACACAACAGAATTATAAAATGGAAAATGTATAATTTTTATTAGAACATGAAAATGAATCTTGATAGTTTCATATGAAAGCTAATAGTATTTTGCATTCTTGGAGAAGTAAGTGAGCAGTTTATCCAAAATTTGTTTCCATTTTATCACATAAGAGCTATTAAACAAGATTATAGCAATTTATATTTTGATAATCACTAAACTCATATATGAGAATCAACTATTACAAAAATTTTTCTCTCTAAAACATATACTGATTTCTATTTTTCCTTTCCATACAACTTTAAAAAATGTGAAAAACTAAGGAAGCTGAATGTGTAGTTGATCTTAGTCAATCAATAAATAACATAAAAGGGGGTAGGGGAAAGCAAACATATTCATGGTATAATTGTTTATATATGTCCATATTTGTTTTTGTATATGTTAATATTCTTGTTTTCTAAAATATTCATGTAACAACTATATCTTGTTTGATCTCTCCTAGGTCTTCAGTTTTAGCCCAACTCACAACATATAAACCAATGATCATGAAAAAAAGAACCTAGTAAAATGAAGCCAAACACAATTTCTAAATTTTCTAAATTTTAACAAATAGAAGACCAAGATTATAGAGAAATGAGAGAGAGAGAGAGAGAGGTACCTTTGATAGTAGATATAAAAAACAAACATGCAGTGATAATTTTTGATAATTTAAAAAAAAAAAAATACTATGCTTATTGGTTTTAAGAGAGATTAAAAGAGAACATATAAAAACATAAATAATAAAAAATATGCAGGGGAAGGGAAAAAGGTATATACGATACAGAAATGTTGAGGGAGAGGAAAGATTAGGAAAGAGGAAGATACCTTGTATGTTTTGGTAAATATTTATTTATAACTGGTAAGTTACATAGTTAATATATATATATATATATATTCTTAAAAAAAAAAAAAAAAAAACTCATCAAATCCAATGTGGTAAGATAAGTAGAAAGTCCGAATAGAGGACTTTTGGGGTACCATATTAGTTTTTGAGAAATTTAAGACTTTCCATATTATTATTTTTTTCCCAAAACTTTTTATCGGAGAAAATAATTTTCTTCATAGATGAGAATTTTATGGTTTTTTTTTTTTCAATTAGATAGAAGAAATATATAGATAGGGAATGACTTCTCACCCCCAATTATACCAAAAGGAAAATCGTATGTAGAAATTAATTATTTTAACTCTTACCTTTTAGGTTACTCTTGCTTCCCCCCCCCCCCCCCCCCACCCTCCTCCCTAAAAAAAAAATTGACTTTTTAGTTACTAATATATATATATATATATATATATATATGTCTTAGGAATAATTTAAGAGGAAAATTATACCCACTTTAGGGTAAAAAAAATTGATTGCGTATCTAAAAGAGCTGACAGTGCATATTTAAGTACATTTTTTTTCTTCAAAAAAAAAAGTACATATTATTTAAGAATTATTATAATAGTGGAATTTATAGTATGCAATTAAGAAATTTTTTTTAAATACAAAAGAAATGCCTAGTTGATTTCCTATTGTATTTATCAATTATATTTCTCATGTTATTTCTATTACATTTTTGTATATTTAAGGAGTATGATGGATTGAACTGCAACATATCATAGTCAAATTGAACTCAGAATAAGATATAAGATATAAGTTTAAGGTTTTTAATTTTTTTCTCTTGAGAATTAGATAAGTTTATTTAACCTAACTAAGGTAATATGATTTAATTCGTGTTGAACTGTGCAAAATCATTCTATTCATGTTGGATATGTATATATAAAATATCTATTGGTTAGCATGATTTGAATTAAGTTTCAAAATTTCCTAAGAATGAGATCACATCGAGGTATATGCTTCAATTGAGAGAATTTTTTATTCCAAAGTAATGGACATCAATATTACCATGGAAAACATAAAGCAATATTGCATACATGTCCACAGTCATAAAATGGATGCAATAGTTCAACATTGTAAGCGTCTCAAAGTTATTTCCTTAAAAATTATAAATTGTAAGAAAAAAAACTTTGGGAGAGGATATATGGTAAGAATTGGAGATTAGATCTTTTTTTTTTTTTTTTTTTTTTTCATAAAAAGACTTTAGTATGTCTAACTTGCCATAATGTAACTTGCATCATAATTTTTTGAAAAATTGATGAAAATAATCATATAAAGCTAAGTTATAATCCCAAATCCAAAGAAAAAGATGAACACCATACAGTCTATACCTATCAATCATAATTTATTGTTTCCTCTTCCAAGTTTTCCTAAGAAGTTAGAAGTTAGCATAGATTTAGATGAGATTAAAAGAAAATTAGCAAGAATTTATGTAGTATTTGTGAGGGTCGGTTTTTTTTTTTTCCTTTCTTGATAGTCCAAGCCCAAGCTTAAGCAAGGACCCCGGGCCTTCTTATTATAGTTTGAAGGGACTGGGCTTAGTTTACCGCAGCTAAATGGATTGTTTACAAACCAAGTGGTGCACAGGGCAAGATTCCTACAATATGTATACACTAGTAAGCGAGTATATGTGTATTGAACAATAAGAAAGCAGCAAAGGAAGGCAATGTAACAAAGTAACACACAGAAATAAATGTTAGGGATCCTCAAATCAATAAGAAATACTCCATTAGTTTTCTTAATTATGGATTACAATGTGCTCACTAAGACGTGATATAAGGTCCAAATAAGCTCAAAAATTACATACTTAGATGGCTATCTAAGCCTCTTAAAACTTGCAAAGTTTAAATCCTTTTGAATCCAAGTATGTACTATAGTGGCTGTTTTTGGGATACCGGGTGATATTTCCCTACTTTCTTTGAGTTTTGACAGAGTTTTCTCAATGACTCTATTATGATTTCACTATCGTTGAATGCCCCTTCAATGTTGGCTACTTCTCCCTTTAATATTGTCACTCTAAGGTTCTGGGGTACCACTAATTCCCTTCCTTTGGCTCCCTGGGTACCAAAGCCCCTGTTGTTCCAGCCCTTCTAACGATTGATTATTTCCTTGTTTCTTATAGTTTCCCTCCTTTGGTGCTGCTTTCCGAAAAGCCTCTTGCTGACTTTCCATTCTGGGGTATCCTTAGAGAGCCGACCTTCAATCTCCTTTCCTTCAATCCTTTCACGCCTTTACCTTTTTAGACTTAGTTTTTGGCCGCCCTTCCTTCTTGTCATTTTTCCCAAGTGAACCGAATCTTTCCCTACCAAGTAAAAGGTTTTCCAAACTACTTCCCTTTATGGTTCATCTTTCTGGGTTCCCCGAAGAACCAGCCTTTTGCTCATGAGTTGTTGCTTTCCAAGCCTTCTGGTTCTTTGTTGCATCACTGAGCGCTTGAGAAGGACATATCTGTCCTTCGTTTCTTGTACTTTTTGGTTCCCCTTTTGAGCTGTCTCAATCCTACTTTGACTGTGCTGCATGTCCCAGGGATCCCGAGCCCTTGGCAGTCTCTGGGATCCCGACCCAATTCTTACTGGACTCTCTTTGGTCCTCTGATCTTTGGCAGGCTAGGCCTTTTCCATTCTTCCCTTTGTTTCATGGGCTCTAAAACCTGCCCCTTCATGGATTTTGGGCTTCAAACCTTTTGGGCCTACCATCCTTTTCTTTTGTGAGCTCAACCCCTTTTTAATTTCACTTTCCACGGGGTTGGCTCAATGTGCTATTTCTTTGGGCCTTGTGTTATGATTTAAAAATTATAAATCCATTCAAAAAATAAAATAAACAAATGGGAAGTAAATGATCATGTACTAAATCAATAAAACACATTCCAATTCTTTAGGCATAAACAATTTTAATGGGTAAAACACAATTATGTAAAGAAAAATTGTAAACATGAATACAAAGAAATAGACTATCAATTGAAAATTGAAAAAAGAAAAAAGAAACATGGTATTTACAACCTCAGAAAAGAAAATCCAGTACAAACCATAACAATTGCAGTAGAAAAGCAAAGAAATTCAAGGGAAGAAAAAGAAAAACTGATCTCAAATGGACTTTCCAATTCTAGTTGTAATTTAGTGACTTCTGGTATGGAAAGAAAGCAATTCAAAATCTATATATAAAAAATTAAAATTAGTGAGTTTTAAATCCAAAGGGAAGCAATTGAATGTTTTAATGGGGAGATAAGCTGCTTGTTTGATAAGGAGATGAAAAGTTAGAGAGAGAGAGAGAGAGAGAGAGAGAGAGAGAGAGAGAGAGAGAGATAAGGATTGATTGCTGAATTTAAGGAAATTTGGATTCAATGGAAATTCATTAATAATATAAACATTAGTTGTTTGTTTGATGGGAAGATGATGAGTTGAGAGAGAGAAGATGAGATTTTTTTTTTTTTTTTTGAGAATAAACGGCAAAAATTTATTCAAAGAAAGTAATAAGTTTATGCAAAAGCAAGGTAGCATCATAGATCAACTATGCTAAAACAGTACTAGCTACAGAGCTTTCTCTTCACCTATCAAAACCAGCAACTATATGCAAAGTTACATCAAGAAATGCCAAAGAAAAACAAGATTGTCTTACAATTACTCAAGACAAGCTTCCATAATTAGCTTCCAAATATTCTAAAGCATGGGCTGCAATAGACTTGGCTAGAAAAGGGAGATCAGGACGTGGAGTACCGTAGCAAGCCTCATTCCGCTTATTTCAAATCATCCAGTTGGTAATATTGCAATCTCTGGGTCATTTTTCCTTTGCATTATTTGATCAGCCACATCCACAAATGAAAGATTTGTGCAATGAGGCATGATCTCCTTCAAGCATGTGGACTTCCAAACCTTGTCAGCATATGTACAGCTTAGCAAGATATGGTCTATTGACTCTACCCCATCCTCACAACATTCACATCTAGCATCAAACAAAATTTTCCTTCTAGTTAGATTTGCTTTAGTAGGCAATATATTTCTACAAGCTCTCCAAATGAAAGTGTGAAGTGGAAACCCCATCCTCCCCCCCCCCCCCCCCCTTCCCAAAAAAAAAAAAAGGAAAAAAAAAAAAAACTTTGTGACATTGTGATGATGTGGCTCAACTGGAGGGTAGTAACAATAAATGCTACACTTTAGCTTTTAGTTTTATATATATATATATATATATATATATATATATATATCTTAGTATTAGCTTACAACACATAACTCCAATAGTCATATTTTAAACCAACTCAGTAAACACATCTTAAAAATAATTATGCCAATTGATACCCCATTAATAACACCACTTGGCACAAAACAATAATGTGATGATGTTAGTGACAGTGCGAATTTGACTTCGTAAACCTTATCATACATAATTAATCACATGATTAGGCCAAGAAAAAAAAAAGGATGATCATTACATAAAAATTTTCATTATGTAATATTCCTTCTTCCATGTGTCATTGACTTTGCCCATACCTTCTTATTCCACAATGATGTTAGGTACTAATTCAGTTGTCCCCCACAAGATATTACGTATAATTATAGTATGGAAAATATTAACAAGTGCTGCACAACACTTGTTAATAATCCATTCTAAAAAAGTTTTGATACCACTTTTATGGGAAATGAAAAAAGCTGTCAAAATATTAATTACTTTTTTTCATTTCCCATAAAAACTTTATTTAAATGAATTATTAATAAGTGTTGTACAGCACCCGTTAACAGTACCCTTATAGTATTAGCTAGATGCTAAATGTATGAAACTTCTTTTGATTGATAGTTTTATGATGTAACAAGCTACAACTTAGCAACCACACAAAACCCTTTCCAATAAAAATAAACTAAAATGTTTTTATCGCCAACTGGGTTTTGTTTTTTTCCTTGGCTTCACATTACCAACCGGTTAATTATAGATTAACTTGAAACTAATTAATCAAGCTTTATTTAGCTAAAATATCACAAGCAATAAGAAAGACAATTAAAGTTTGGTCTATGATACAAATTCCGAGCTGTAACGTGTGGCCACTATGGGGCTTGAGACCATTAGTTTACGTGCACTATCCACCCAACGAAGATAACCGAAAACTGACTCCTCTTTCAGCTTTTGTGGACCTTCAATACTCAACTTGAAACTTTGCTTCTCATTCTTGTTTTTGAACACCAATTTCTCTGGCGTGACACTGACTTTAATTTCTTTAATGGGTGTCACACTTGCAACATAGGTTGATTGTCCCTCTCCAACATTGGTCACTGTTCTATGAAATTCTCGTACACTTTTAAAACTAGAATTGGAGCCCTTGGCATTGAAAAATGCAACGAAAGATGGGTAATTAAGGTCCAAGGACTTGTTGGAACAATTATTTGAAGCTGATTTGGTGAAGATTTGAATTTGTTGATTGGTATACTTTAGACCACATAGAACATTCACATAATCTTGTGCATTCACATCGTAGATTAGACCAGGGTCTAATGCCTTGTTGGGATTGATGTGTCCAGCTCCAAAGGCAAAAGGACTGGCCGGATGGTTATCATCACCAAGGTCTGTGATTGGTTTGAGTGTGTTGTCGAATGCATCCGATGTGGTCATCATGGCAGATCTAATGGCTGCAGGACTCCAATCAGGGTGTGCTGATTTCAATAGTGCTGCCACTCCTGCTGCTTGTGGGCAAGACATGGATGTACCAGACAATAAATTGAACTTACTATATAGCAAGGAACCGCCGTCATTGGCAACTGGGATATTTGGTGGCCATGAGGCTAAGATTAATGAACCAGGAGCCATTATGTCAGGCTTCAGCACAAATGGGCAGCTTATAGATGGCCCTCTTGAACTGTAACTACTAACTCTTGGTGATGGTTTGGTACCAAGAGTTGTCTTTTTGAACACAAGGCTTGCTTTTGGGTTGGACTTGCTGGTTTTGATGTAGTCTTTGACAGTTTCTCCATTCTTCATGTTCAAGAAAATTGCTGGAGATGAGGTTTGGATGTAGAACTCCAAGTCAGTGACGTTGGTTATAAAGACCGCAGCTACCACTTTTGCATCGTCAACATTTTGAACTTGGTCAGACAATTTGCCATTCTTATCTTGGCACACAACAATCTTGTACCCAACTTTCTGCAATGCCTTGAGATTGTCACAAGCATCAAAGAAAACGATTGGGATTTTATTGGAAGATGAATTCCATTTCCCAATATACAAAGATGAGCCCAAGAGTTGAACTCCATTGCCAAGAGTAACAACTCCATTATAGTCACGGTCCATGGTACCAGCAGCAACGGTTAAAACCCATGGTATGCCATTGTGTAAGGTCTCAAGAAGAGGCCCTTCATTTCCTGCTGAAGTGGACACAAACACACCATTTTTCAAGGCTCCAAATGTGGCTATGGCAATTGGGTCAGTATGCAATGGTACATCATCAATGCCCAATGATAAGGATATGACATCTACACCATCCAAAATTGCTTGATCAATGGCAGCCATAATATCAGATGAAAAAGCACCCTCATCCCACAAGGCCTTGTACATGGCCACTCTGGCTTTTGGAGCTATGCCTCTAGCAGTTCCTGTGGCATAGCCAAAATATGATGCACCTTGCACATAATTCCCAGCAGCCGTGCTTGAAGTGTGGGTCCCATGACCATCTGTGTCTCGTGTGGAATTATTAATGGTATTGGTCACGTTGGGGTCTCTGGCAATTAGACCTTTGTTAAAGAACCTTGCACCAATTAGCTTCTTGTTGCAAAAAGATGTGTTGAATTTGGTGCCAAATTCACATTGACCCTTCCACCTTGAAGGAACTTCGGACATGCCCTTGTCATTGTAACTTTCACTTTCTGGCCAAATTCCTGTATCTACCACTCCAATTATGACATCTTGGCCATAGTTTGTCACTGGCCATAAGCCCGTGTTGCTACTAAGGCCAAGAAAGTCAGGTGAGTGAGTTGTGTCAGCCTTCACAGGCAAGTCCTTGATTGAAGAAACAAAACCTGGAGAGCTTTTTAAGGCCTCAAGCTCAGAAAGTGATAGACTTGCGGCAAAACCATCTATAACGTGAGTGTAGCTATAGATAAGTTTAGAAGTGGAGGAAGAAAATGTATTGGTGGTGCTAAGTTTAGAAGTTTCTAATGCAGAGGTTAGAGTGGACAAGTACCACTCTTGGTGGCTACCAAAGTCTTTGGGCTTCTCTGATACATCCATGTGAATGATGTAGTTATCAGATTCTGCTAAGGTGGAGACAAGATGAGAGATTGAGAAAAAGATAAGGCACACACAGTAGGGAATATGAGAAACCATGATCAATGGGGTTTGGTTTTAGAGCACAATAGCAAAGTTGGATTACTTATATAGAGTCGAGTATGGGAATCCCGTGATACTCACTCTCTAACTACTTGTCTGTCCATAAAATAATATTAGTAGGGGACCTTGGCCTCCACTACGAATTTTTTTTTTTTTTTTTTTTTTTTTTTTTTTTTGAAACAGCCTCCACTACGATTTTAACCCCAATGTTGATGTGGATTTTTTTTTCTCTAATGATTCAATAGTTTGAGGAGTGGAATTTGAACCATAAACGTCTTTCTTTGCAACACTAAAAAAAATTACAATTGAATTACAAGACACTTGGTGTGGAATTTGTCTTTTAAAAATTTCTGATTTTGCCAATTAACTCTTCCTAAACTGAATGTTAGACAAATGAAATCAGGACGGTTAACTAAGGTATGTCACGAATACAAATTTTCTGTACCATTTTTTATGTTCAATACATCACAACTTGTTATGTATTTATTTGATAGACTTGAGAAGTGAATATCATATAATTTTATAAGATTATTAGGATTATTTTCCGCCTATACCAAGAACTGATTGGTGTCTTGATCTGATAATAAAGAGCTATCATCACGAACAGACGCTATAAGTTGAAACTCTCTCAAATTTATTAATATTATACCAGCTTTCTCATATGCTACTCTCACCGATCAAATTGTTCCATTTGCTAAATTAACATACCTATTACAAAAGATACTTTATGGTGAGAAATATCTTACACTAAGGACTTCAACCCACTTTAGTTGAAGATGGAGAGAAATCAAATGATCGGCACTACACTAGTAATAAGAAACGCGTCTTTGATCTTCCACTCACCATTAAGATTTAAGAGTGCAACGTCCCTATCACGGTCACTTGACTCAGCTCCGCGTAGCGTGAATTCGCTTGGCTAACAATGGCCAAGACAAAAAAATAAAATTGCAGTGATTTGCGGCCTTAGAGGCTAGACATTAGAGCCCACCATGTGCACTTAATTTGCATTTGTATTGAATCTACTCACTTCAGTTTTGACTAACGATCTTTTTTTTTTTTTTTCTTTTTTTTTTTTTGAAAGAGAAAAGTAAAAGAATGTCTAATGATCATTTGGCAAGAGGTTTGGTCATTGCTTCCATGTCTCACAAGTCACAACGTTTACTCTTCTTCACCCAGTTGTAGAAATTGAAGCAATGACAGCTGTAAAAGCTTTGGAATTCTCTCTCTAAAAATAGGGATTACTAAGGCGATACTTAAAGGAAATTCAGAAATCACTAATTAAGAAGATATTTCTAATCTTGTTTGGTCATTGGATTGTTGATGCTAAGTTTTTCGTAAATTTTCTTCAGTGTATAAGTTTCTCACATGTTCGTCACCAAGGTAACACTGTTGCTTACAACCTTGCTAAATATGATAAACATGTCAGATGTTCAGTGTGGATGGAGAATGATCATCTACACCTCTCTGATGTAATCCTTATGTCAATTTGACTTTTTTTAATAGAATTGTCAATATTCTTCTAAAAAACAGAAGAAGTAAATTGTAGATTCTAATTTGCTCAACTTCTTATTGTTAAATAAGATATTTGAAGTTCAAATTTCGTCTACACCAAAAATCAATTGATATGTTAGTCTGATGATAAGATTAATCATCATTGAGTGAACGTCATAAGTTTAAATTCTACCCCACACACACATATATAGTAAATTATGATTTGTATGACCAAAACAAAATCATTTCGACTAATGAAAATGCAAATGAAGTATCCTATGCAGGGGCCAGGGTGACTAGAACAAAATTGCCATGAAAATCAATTTTTTTGGGTAAGTAATTTCACATATAACCATTCATTAAAAACAAAGTTTCGTGCATATTGATATTGTTATAACTGAAAAGGCACGTCACAAACTTTTTCATATGATCCTTTATGAGGTAAGAAATTGAATAATTGGTCACTTGTACAACTTTTTTTTTTCTTAAAAGCTTTCACACTTTTTATCGTCCAAAACGATAAGAATCCCGTTCAAAGTTGGTGTGGTTTAAACTTTAAAGCTTTTACAATCAAGAGGTGCCTAGCTAATATCCTAGTATAAACTATAAAGTATATAAGACATGGAATATCATCCCTCTAACCGTGATGTGGCACAAAAATGTAGGTTACTAGATTATATTGATATAGGGGAGGAGCCTTTAGCTTTCTTGGAAATGTGGCAATTATACACATAACGTGGACCACCATTGGTGTTTGAATCCAAACAAAAAATTTTACAATTGGGGTCAAAATTATCGTAGCTTAACTAATTAGAACTTCCTAGTATATCCATGATATCTAGAATTCAAATTCTTCGTTATAATCATAGAATTATCCCCCAAAAAAAAAATTATAATTGAAAATCTTTATTCCATTTTTATTTGAAGCGGAGACTATTAAAATTATTTTAAGAAAGAATATTGTGTATTGATATGGTTATGGATTACTTTAAATTTTTGAAGTTTTTCTAATTTTTCTTTTAAAGCTATAAGAAGTAAAATGGGTAGTTTCCACGCAACAAGTGAAAATTCAAGATAGTTCCTATCATTATTAAGCTCTCAAATCATAATGTCGATTTTTATTTGAAATGGAAAGTATTCAAATTATCTTAAGAAAGAATATTATGTATTGATATGGTTATGGTTATGGATCACTTTTAATTTTTGGAATTTTCTCATTTTTCTTTTTAAAGTTATAAGATGTAAAATGGGTAGTTTCCGAGCAACAAGTGAAAATTCAAGATAATCCCTCTCGTTATTAAAGCTCTCAAATCGTAATGTCAATATCATTTTCTTAATTTGGAAGGGAGAGTATTCAAATTATTTTCAGAAAGAATATTATGCATCAAATAATCTTAAATGCTTTAAAAAGTTAGTGATTTGGTCATGGGTCACATTTAATTCTTGACGTTTCTCAAAAAAAAAAAAAAAAATGTGTAGCTTATGTGCAACAAGTGAAAATTCAAGATAGTCGCTATCATTATATATTAAAGCTGTCAATTCATAATTTTTTTTTTTTTGGAGAAACCTCTCAAATCATAATTTAACTTCCGAGAATGACAGCATGACAAACATATTTATCAATAATTGACACATTAAATATGGAGAAATAATATTCTGAAGGCTCCTCATTCTGATCCAAATTCCAAACTAGACATGATGAAGGCATTATTTCTCCTTATTTGTCGAACATGGAGAGCCCAATAATTTCATTAACATTGTTGTTTACTGAATACTTTATCATGTCTGTGGCTGCTTTGAAAGAACAATGTCATAAAGATCCCAATAATTTCATTAACATTGTTGTTGCGTACTTGTTTTAACATGTATGTGGCTTCTTTGAAACATCAATGTTATAATTGGGGATTTGAGGCTTTGATCCTCGTTATGACTACCATATTTATTTTATCTTTCGAAGAAAGCAATGAGAAAAGGCTTTTTAGTTACCGTGCAA
Source organism: Lithocarpus polystachyus (assembly GCA_033629205.1). Classification (NCBI taxonomy): domain Eukaryota; kingdom Viridiplantae; phylum Streptophyta; class Magnoliopsida; order Fagales; family Fagaceae; genus Lithocarpus; species Lithocarpus polystachyus. The sequence continues at coordinate 4,550,354 of CM066163.1, read as the reverse complement.
TTTGCCATTATTGATTTTTTTTTTCTATTTTAATAAATAAAATAAGATTCAAAACTTATAATTTCACAAATGCTTCTTTTGAATAAAGAAATGCTTCTTTTAAAGAAAGCAACGAAAAAAAGCTTAGCCCAAGAATTTCACTAACTCCTGTTATATAGATGTCATGCGCTAATTGGAGGAACTCAAGTCCTTTATTCGAAGACAGACTTTATTAATTGTCAAAACTCATACCGTTATTAATTTCTAAAAAATATTATTTTGAAAAAATATTAAGGAAAAAAAAGCCTGATATTGATGTGATATGCTCGATATTTATGTGTTGGAAACATTACACATCAAATGGGTCCTTGGATGTCTTTGATCGACCATGTCAACATTAATGAAAATGAATAGGAAACTTCATTAACAAAAATCCAATATAGTAATTACCAAATATTACGATTTTTTTTGAGAAACACCAAATATTACGATGCATTTGAACGTGTTGCGTATATAATAAAGGATTGGCATGTATCTATATATATCTCACTTTAGTTGAATAATTATTATGCATACAACAAAGCATCTCCTTTTTATTGGGTCCCAATTTACAAGTTCATTAATGAGCTCTCTGTTTATATTATGAAAGGGGGATTTTTTTAAAAAGAAATTTCTCTATTTTATTAAAAAGAAACAAACTAAACTTATGTTATATTTTAGAATTAAGAATTTAAAATCAAAGGTTTTGAAATTTAATTATCAGTATAAATTCTTGATATTAATTTTGGTGAATGAGGTTTAAAGATTTTTCTGAAAAAACAAAATTGTGTTATGAATTTGAAACATCTTTTACATTATCATTCTAAACAATCAGGTTCAAATATTTTATCAATGAATTCCAATAATATATCAAAACAATATCTTGCACACTTTATTTAAGTCATTTAAACTAAAAATTAAAATCCAAATCATCAATAAAATACTTCCATCAAAGTTATTAAACAGCAAAAGTAGGTCTTTGAATTTTTTTTTCCTTTTCTTCTCCTTATTCTAAAAGTCATGTAATTCAACTAACACATTTGGTATCTATGGTTAAAGTTTCTACCCTCTATCTGTCAATTTTTTTTTTTTTAAGTTCCTCTTTTTATGTTCTTAGGGACAATGTTATCTGTCAAATCATTTTTTTTATGTTCTTCATTTTATGTTCCTAGGGACAATGTTATAGGTTTGAGTAGCATTATTTCTGCATGTTACAGAGTATAACTAGGGCATTTCATTGCCATTATTCTATGCATTAATGAAGAAAAAAAGAAGTTCACTCATGTATTTAGCTTCTATTTTTTTGACATTCACTTTTTCATTCTAAGCAAAACTTTCTCTCTTTCAATGACTGTCAAATTGATTTATAACCAAGCCTTAAGTGAGATAGAAAGTTTAATCAGTGGTCTCATATTTTTCTCTACGTTATTACTACATAAAATAAAAGAATAAAAAATAATAGAAATGGACAAAGGTTTTAAATTAAAAAATTTTCATAAATTTGAGAATATAACTAATAAAATTAAAATCCTATGACCAATATGAAACTGGGTATATACTCTAAAGTCTAAACCCTTTTTTTTTGTTGTTGTAATTTTTGAAAAAAAAAATTGCATTTTTTTTGGGTTTGGAATGTGTGCAACACACATGGGCTAAGTCTGTACTTACGCATGGGCATGGCCTAGGATTAGATTTTGCTGAACTTTGAATAGGTAAAGTCCAAGATCTGTTTCAGTACTGACAATTGAGTCTAAAACTGGAACTGTGTCCATGGACTCATGTCATAGTGCGAAACCCTTCTGTGGCCACTGGCCAACTACTAGGAATGATGACAAAACTGTTCCCTGTGGGCTGTGGCCCAAACATAGGGAATAGAAAAATCCATGCCAGTTCTCCAATCTTTTTCTGTGCTGGACTAAAGAATGTGCTCACAATTTATGGTGGTTTTACTGCAAAGATATCAAATATGGAAAGTATCGAAAAATGCTAGAGTTACAAGTTTTTTTACAAATTTCTGATATAGTGTACATTTGGCTTAGTTTAAAAAGTCAACTTATTTTACTATTTAGTTTATTTTTGCTACTATTCATGGCCCTGCTGCACTTTTTATTACTATTCATGAGTCATATTGTACTATTTCAGCTAACTTTTACATTTATCTACAGTATTTTTAGCAAAAAGTTTTCAGTTTCAATAAAATAAGTAGATTTCAAACAGACTAGTAGTAAGTGGTTATTAATATGTAAAAAAGTTATGTAATATGTAAGCAATGAGCTTATATGAGAAACAATAAGAATTTACCATCTCAACAATTTATAAAAATATTGTAAAAAGGATTGTGGATGAAGCTACAAGCGAAACAACAAAGATTTTGCATTGGCTGGGTGATTCTTTGAATGTTCTCTAACTTTTAAAATAATCTATACAACTAGGCTACAAATACTAATTAGGCCCAAATTGCGGGCCAAGGCCAAGAAATAGAGTCCAATTGATTTTAAGGCCGAGTTTAGGGCTGATATTTCCTTTACCAAAAATATAAGCATTTATCAGAGCTTAGTTCCTACAGCATTTGGTCTTAAGGCTTGAGTCCTAGCTATGGAAATTATGATTGAGGCAGAGAGACAAAAGATTTCAAAAATAATGCTAGAAAGTGAAGAAGCTAGGGTGAGACAAATACAAACCAATGTTGTTAATTTTATTTTGGTTTGTCTATTGGAACGAAATATTTTGATAACGGTCAATTTTAGTGTACCATTTTGGGATTATCGCAATACACACACAAAATTAACACTTATATTTACTCATCATTAATGAAATAATAAGAATCAAATAAAAAAAAAAACTTAGTTTTAGTTATTGTTCATTTGTTAAATATGTGTTACTCAACGATTTTCTGATAAGATATCAAGGTAGTATAATGTTGTTTGAGCAATTACATGTGTCTCTAAATGATTTGAACAACAAGGAAGTACATGCATTGTTGTGCCACATCAATGAGGCCTAAAGGTTTGCTGAGTGAGAGTTACCATCAAGCTAGGTAAACTAACATTTCAAAAAAAAAAAAAAAAAACTAAAACCCATTATAATGGTACATCAAGCTCAACAAACTAGCATGCAAAATTAACAAATGAACAGTAACTCAATACTTTTATTGAGTTACTGTTTATCAACAAAATTTTAAGTAAATTCTTTTTCTTATCGTGGATTTGGTTGCGTTGGGTTGTCGATTTTGGAATTACAGAAGTGCATTAATAAAGAAATAGATTCCTTAAACTAGAAAAAATAGAGTTTTTTTAGGTTAATTTAACTAAGAATGTGTAGAGCATGATGTGAAAGCTTCATGATTTTCAATGTTTATGAAGACAAGGGTCACGGGATGAGAAAACGATCGTTGTCCACATGGTCCATTTGATGAGAGTGCAAGCAGATGTAGAGAGAGAAAGCAAGTAGGAGAAGAAAAATAGGGATAGGCTTGTAAATAACCATGTCAATTAGTTGATTGTTAGTTTCTTCAGGAAAATCAAATTTTGCTTTGATAGGAAATAGATCATTGTTTGTGTAATTATATATTAAAGTAGTTTTCACTCTTTACCATCATTGTTTGCTTTGGTATTTGCCCTCTTTGATATTTTTTTCCCTTTACCAAAAAAAAAAAAAAAGAGAATTCCCATCACTTTTCCCAGACCTCGCAAGACTGAATTTTGTGCATTAGATACCACTTTTACTTTTCCCGTTTTCTTTTTTCCCCTTTCTAAAAACATACATTATGTACTAGGAGACTAGGACCATGCCACTTTTATTATTCATCAAAATTTTTATTTATCAAGAGAAATGGTAAAAGATTAGATTTCTAAAAAATGAAGCTTATATTATTTCTATGGTCATAGCTAATGCATTGTGGAAATGAATGTACAAAAGTTGGAATCTCATGTCAATGGCAAACAATGAACTATAACAATGTCATCATGGTAGTTTAGAATTACTTACTAGAACAATTATTAGGAATGGTTTAACTGGTCAATACATCAGATGCATACTGTGCAAATCAAATAGATCAATCATAAGCAGGTAAAAACTATACCAGCAGTTGAACTTAATGAGCTATAGGGATTGTCCTTGTGCGCTAGGGTAGGCCCTTACATAGTAAATGTGTTTAAAGAGTAGGAAAAAATAGAGACATATAATTGATATCGAATATGAAGACTAGTCAAAAATAAACATACTCAAATGTTCAAAACCACCAAAAAGGTAAAAAAAGAAATAGAGAATGCTTGGTGTGAATCATAATTAGAGAGCAAAAAGCCAAAAGCAAAAAGCAGAAAGAGAGTTCTTACTTGCTGACTTTCAATTTCCAATTAAGACCAAAACCAGCAAAACAAAAAAGATGTGTCCCAATTAAGATCTTAAGCCTTTCTTTGTACATTCCTAGCTGTCCAGGTTTTCCCATCACAACCAAGCCCCCACACCTTGGAAAATTATGGGAAAATGCAATGGGGTTAGTGCTGCCTGTGACTTGTAGGACCCATGATTTTCTAATCATCCCAACCAAACCTTGTGTGGGAAAAGTATTTTGTGGTAGCCAACCTTAATCAAAGGGAACTTATATTGATACGTTTAGTACACTCAATCAAGCTGATTTCATGGAACATGATGCAACAGGTTGAAATTTATCTGTCCTGTCCTTAATCACTTTTGAGTTTTGACTAGCAAATCCATGGGTAACAATTTATTTTTCTTTATTCGATAGTCCGGGAGCAGTGCTCCTGGAGTGTGTAAACTATTACCCAATCATGAACCAGAGATACCTACAAGTGTACATGTGTACATAAATACATACAAACTGTACATAACAAAAGATTGATTGGGTTCCAAATCCATACTTCCATATTCTTCCTACTTGAATAGTTCTTTGAATTTCCCTAAGGGGAACAGTAATAGGGAAATATGAATCAAGCAGAAAAAAATTAATGAGAATGTGAAAACCTTCTTCTAATGATGATACAAGTGATAGTGGTGTAGCTTCAGCTAGCAACCCTAATGCCTCAATTATAATGGGTGAGTTTGCGATTCATTGGATGGAACTTGCACCATTTATTTCAAAGCATCTGAAATGAGTTGGTTTTGCTTTTCCATAGCATTAAAACTTTGAACAAAGTCGTTTTAAAATTTTAACAAAATTTCAACTTTGTTGTAATTTTGATGATTTGGGTGACAAACATGAGAAAAATATGAAGTAAAAACTGAAATCAGAGCAATTCGTCTACAAAATGTAGACAACCCATCGGAAATACATAGTTTTTCAGACACTACATTACATGTGTCATTGGGTATGGCACAAAAAAAAAAAAAAAAATACTACAGAATCTACTAACATTAAAAATTCACATATACAGGTGAAGTAAAATGAAGCTGCACAATCCAGCTCTGGATGGAAATAAAGAAACAAAAAGAGTCATGTCAATTCACCTTATACACTAGTTTGGAAAAGCTACTGCTCTTCGGGTTCTTGCTTTCTCCACAAAGACCTATTGACTTGAGCACCACTTTCATAACCACTACTCTCACCAGATTCAGTAACATGCTTCTCCATCAACATATCCCTTGTACCATCACGCTGTAAGCGTCCAGCTCTTCGGTCCTAAAACCAAATGCAAAAAACAAATTTTGATAAGAAGTCCATACCAGGAAGCACTGCATAATACATACTGTAAAACATATCATAACTTGATGTGCTTTCATGTGACAAAAAGATGAATTCAAAGATTGAAATTTTGCTGTCACTTTCTTTGAAACATATATGCAATCTGATAAACAGGTTTTATGGAAACCTAGACACTCCTATTCTTGGAAAATGCGTGCTACATGAGTTTCCATCCCTATAAAACCCCAAAGTAACAATAACTAGTAATCCTGTGTCTGATTTGAGTAGGAAATGCTTGTCTTTCTACATTTAAATTCAAATAATTGAAGTGCATGGCTGTTGGCAATTTACAAGTTCATGTAGAAAACAAGAAAAGATGATAAATATAATTCTCAAACAAGGCCTAACCATTGAGAGAATAGACATAAAGAAACAACCATTGAGATCAATTAGGGATCAAAGTAAATGCAAACTCACATCACGGAAGGGAAACTCATCAGCTTCAAGCATATGTATAACGTGCCCCATCTTCGGCCTTTTCTGAGCATTTGGGTCCACACAGCGTAAAGCTACTAACAGAGCACGCTTCAGTGCCCTTGAAGAAGGCTTCTCTGGCAACCTAGGATCCAAAACTCCCTCTGCATTCCGATTTGTAACCATGGTTTTAAGCCACTCAACTAGGTTCACCTGAAAGATTGACTTGCATTTATATCAGATTGAAAAACTAATCTTGAACTGGTCATAAGACAATGCCATTAAGTAACTTTGGTTGATGGTACATACCTCTCCAGCAGGGCGGCTATAGTCTACGGGGTTTCTCCCAGAAATGATCTCCATAAGAAGAATTCCAAAACTATATACATCACTTCTTTCGTTCAACATGCCAGTACTGGCATATTCCGGAGCCACATATCTACAGAACAGAATCAGAAAAACGTCATTCCATTTTGCTCGGTTTTCATTAGTGTCAGAATAAGAAGTCATCTTGATAGTTTTCAATTAAGAGAGCATCAACTGACCCAAATGTTCCCATCACACGAGTTGTCACATAACTCTTCTCTGAGCCCAAGAGCTTTGCTAGGCCAAAGTCAGACACCTTTGGATTCCACTGCTTATCAAGCAAAATATTGCTTGACTTAATATCACGGTGAACAACCTTGGGCTCAAGACCCTCATGTAGGTATGTCAATCTGTATTTGAAATCAAGTTTCAGTTATGGCAGAACCAAAACAATCCAAAGAAAAGAAATTTCATTAAATAAACTTATTTGACTCAACATACCCTTTTGCAGTTCCAAGTATTATATTCATACGAACATCCCAAGTAAGAGGGCTGCAAGGTCCAACATCTCCATGAAGCCACTGTTCTAAGTTTCCATTGTCAACGTACTCATAAACAAGCATCCTGTAACAATTCAAGTACATCAATGCACCCATAAACATTAAAGATAAGAGGGACAGGATGTAACTAAAGATCAAAATACCTATGAGCTCCTTCAGCACAATAACCAAGCAACCTCACTAAATTCTTATGCCGAACACGTCCAATTGCTTCAACTTCAACCTTAAACTCCTTCTCAGCTTGTCCTCTGAAGCAAAAACAACTACCCCAGTTAAGCTTTCTCTGCCATAACCCCCACAACACAAAGCACAGGAAACACTTGTTCAACACATAATCCACACCTTAAACTCTCAAAGTTATAACAAATCAACAAACAAACATAGTAACAAACATCCATCTGAACTAACACATTAAATCCCCAACTGGGTTCATACCAACAAAAAGCAAAGAATTTAAAACTAACACCCCAAGTAACAAAAAAATTAAAAATTCATAAATATAGTTTCATAAAAAAGCAACAACCAAACATAGTAACAAACATCCAACTGAACTAACACATCAATTTCCCAACCGGGTTCATAACAACACAAAGCAAAGTAATTAAAACTCACATCCCTAGTAATTAAAAGATTAAAAATTTATAACAAAGAAAGTAACAATCATCCAACTGAACTAACACATCAAATTCCCAACTGGGTTCATACCAACACAAAGCAAAGCAGTTAAATACCTTAAAACCCCAAGTAACAAAAAGATTAAAAACTTTTTGAGAATGTTTTACAAAACATGCAACACTTTTTCAACACATGATCCACGCCTTAACTCTCAAACTCATAACATGCAACAAATATTACCTATTATTGAGCAAATTCTTGACAGCAACGTTGGTATTATCCTCCATAAGACCACGGTAAACAATCCCATACCCACCTTCACCAATCACATTCTCATCAGCAAAACCATTAGTGGAAACCTCAAGCTCTCTGAGAGTATACCAATGGCCCCACCCCAAGTGCGAGACCTCTGGCCCGACAATCATAGCCTGGTCACCCGACCGGGTCTCCCCACTTCCATGACTCGACCCGGTAACCCGCTCCGGGTACGAAATCCGGTGGTCTTTACCAATTTCAATATGAATTCTGTTCTTCCCAGTAGCTGGACTCTCTTCCTCTTGTTGCTGAAGAAGCAGGAGTTGGGGTCTGGCTGCTACTGGCTCCGATTCCGGTAATGGGTCGGGGTTGGATGTGGGTTTCGGTTTCGGGTCCGGTTCGATTCTGATTTCTTGGATTTCTTTGGACACGTTTGGAATTATAGTAAGGCTCTGAGAGGACTTGTTGTTGTGCTTTGAAGTAGAAGAAGTTGAAGAAGAAGAAGCAGCTGAACTGTTGCGCCTAGAAATGAACCAAAGAGATATAAGGAAAAGTACAAGAACTATTGCTGCTCCAACACACATTCCAAGTACTACCCATAAGCGTAAACCGAAAATTGAGGTCCGCTTTGAGAGCTGGTCGTTTAAGAAGTTGTACTCAGACATTGTACTTAAACTTTTTCTCCTTCTCCTTCTTGTTCTTGTTCTTTATATGAGAGATAAAATATCAAAGGCAGCCATGGAATTAAAGAAGAAGAAGAAGAAGAAGAGAGACAGAGAGTGTGAATGCGTCTGGCACTGGCAGTGAGGTAATTTGGAAAATGGACTGCATAGAATGACAGTGGCGTTTTGAGACACAGAGAGAGGAGCTGGCATGATGGGACTACTAGAGTAGAATGTAACATAACCCCACTTTTTTTTTTTTTTTTCTTTTTTGACTTTTTGTGAAATAGTGATTTAAGGGTCCAAGTTAAAAGGTATTTAATATAATTATTTAGGGTGTGTTCAATACGCTGTGACTTTCCATAAAATTTAGTAAATTTCTTTTTTAAATATTATTAATTAAATAATATTTTTTTTCAACAACTTTCTATATTTGTTTTTGTTTAAACGATTATTCTTTTTCTGAAGGGGCAATACAAAATTCATCTATATTTTTTTTTCTTTTGAAAACATTAATATCATTCCTTAAATTTAGGATATTTTGGTGCAATTTTTTTGGGAACCTAAACCTAAGGTTGAACTTGGCATCATTAGAGTATTTATACTCATTTTTTTAATAAAAATAATATGCTTAAAAAAAATTATACTTTGTTAAAAATTTATCATTCGACAAAGTTTAGTTATAAAATTGATTGTCATTTTAAGTTATAAAATTGGTTGTAATTTTAAACTACAACCTTACTTAATATCTTTGCCTTAGAAGTAAATTTTGACAAATTCACCATTAGATTACATTTTATTCTTATATTTTTTATATTTGTAAAATTTTTTTAAAAAATAAATATCAATAATTATGTCAACAATAAATTGTTTAAATTGCAAGTTTTTGTAATTTATAATTATGTATAAAATATAAACTTATAGATTATATAGTAAATAACATCTGATTAACACAAAATTTGACATATGTATTAAGAGTGTAAAGAACATACAGTTTAACAATCATATTTTTAAAATATGTAGTAATATTTATTTTATTTAGTAAACTTTGTCAGTTAGTTTATACACAAAGTTATTATCTTTGTATTATTTAATTTTTTATGCTTATGTACTATTCGACTTTATCTATCTGAAAAGTCTATTTAAAAAAAAATCCATTAAATGCATCTTAATGACCTGAGGAAAAAAATCCTTAAAAAAAAAACTTGTCAAAATAAAAAAATAAAAATTATTATTAAGAGCATTCACATTGGAGATCCTACTTTAGCAAAAAAATTATTTTAGCTCTCAAATGACCAAAAAAATCAATTTTTATTTGAGTTGCTATATTTAAAGTTTTTTTAGCAACCCGCTATAATAAACTAGTATAAATAGCAACTACTTAATAAAATAAGCATCAATTTTGTATGCAACCCTCACTCTCTCATCATTTAATAAAACATACACTCATTTTTCATAAATAAAAAAATAATAATGAAAGCATATTTTAAATAAAATGGTAAAAAAAATAGAGTATAAGATGCAGGGTGTATTGTAAAGTGACATGTTAAAATAAATAAAATAATTTTTTGAGTAGCTAAAAGCTAAAATTTTAAGCACTACAAATGTGAATGCTCTAACACACTCTAGTTCAACCTATTAAACACCTAATGTAAGGGATATGTCCACGTACAATACGCATTTATCCAATTCAATCAACATAATACGAGATATTACTATCCCTTCACTTAAATTCCTAATGTTCTCGTTAAGTCTCACATTGTGTTATAGTGCCTTGAACCACATGGCATTACTAGGTTGGCTATGATACTATTTATATATTGTGATACCACAAATTGAAAAGAATTTGAACATATTAAATTGTATGAGTATGTGTTGTGCCGGTGTATATTAAGTCTCATATCAAGTATTTATTAGATGAATCTTAGGTATATAAGTAGGGACAGACCCAATGGGGGGCCCAAGGGGGCTCAGCCCCCCTTGGCTCAAAAAAAAAAAAAAAATTGAGTCCCCCCTCGTCCAAAGAAAGAAAGAAAAAAATTATTGGTCATATTTATTTTATTTCTAGAGTTGCACCTCCCTCTTTCAAAAACTTAGACCCCCTCCCTTTTTATTAGCCTAACCCAACTAACAATTACTCAACTCAAAAACTTAACAAAAACAAAACTTTAAAAAAAAAAAAAATCATAATCATCCCAGTATAGGATACTAGCATCAGGTGTTCTAAATGCAAAATATTTAGTATTTAGAATACCAAATACCCAAAACACTATTATACGAGACATTTTAAATGCTATATTAAAGTAGCAAAAACAATTTTTGGTTTGTGAAAAAATATATATATATTTTTTTTTTTTTTTGCAATAGCTGATGTTTTTAATAAACAATATTATTTTGTGTTTTTCTGTTATTGTTGGTAGATAATTACATCTTAATGTATTAAGAAACAATGATTTTGTGTATTTATTTTAGTTGATAGTTTGTTAATACTATATGGATACATATTTGGTTTTTTGTTGCTTCTTATACTTCGACCCTCTCTAGCTTGAAATCCTAGATCCGCCCCTATATGGAAGTGATCAAAATAAGTCTCAATTGCAACTTGGTAAGTGATTTTGGAGCCTAAATGTAGACGTGGCTAACACATTGTTTGGACAATGGCCACAATGTGGCTTATAACGAGGATATCAAGAATTCAAGTAAAAGTTATACATAAACAAATAATTTAAATAATCTTAAGAAAAGAAAGTTAAAAACTTAAAAGGCACACTATTTAATAAAACCAAGTTTGTTAGAACCAAGGATTTTGTTCTTTTTTTTTTTTTTTTTTTTGGGACCATGAGACATTATTATTAAATGAGAATATAGTCAAATGTAACGATGGGATCTATGTGTAGTGTAAGGTTGTATTAATTTGTAATTATGATATGTTCATATTGTGGGTTATTGTGTTGTCATCGTATGTGGCTGGATTTTGGGATGCGATTTTGTCATTGTTTTTGTTTGTTCTCTTGCAATTCATGTGAGTTGTGACATAGTTAAGATTTTAATAATAAATGGAAGGAATAATTAAAAACGATGGTGGTGTCTCGGTGATGGCAGCATTCTCATTCAGTACCAAAAAAAAAAAAATGGAAAGAAGCTCATTCACCATTAATAATCCCTTTTCTTGTGCGTTTGGAGTTTGGAGATAGTGTTGCTTGACTATGGTGGTGGACCTTAAGTTTGGATTGTTGTTTTTTATGCTTGCTTTTAATGAAGTGCTCAGTATCAGTCTTTTTGGTATTATTCCAATTCAGATTTGTAATATGATATATAAAATTCCTTTTATATTTCTTAGATTTTAAGGTATTTGTTAATGAATTATTTAAAAAAAAATTTAAGAGAAAGTTTAGAAAATTTTTTATGTTATATTTATGAAAAATACTCATTTCGTCCCAGTTTGTTTGTCATTTATTTATTTTGAAATGTCTCAAAATATTGTCCTGTTTTTAAAATAAAAATTATTAGTTTACTAATATTCTTATTATTGTAGGGGTGAAGGCCCAAATTTGGTAATGGGCCTTGTTCGAGGAGCAATGCCTCCTCGGACAAGTTAAGCATGGGCCATATTCGAATCTCACGAATCAAGGCGAGCTTCTAAAAAGCTCCGGCGATAAGTACGTACATCTCGAGTGCAGCAACAAGTGAAAGCTAGGAGGTACCTAAGGAGAAGCTATTACCACCACATTTAATGCGCTACAGCTACTTTTTTGGCCACATTTATGAGGAGAAGACTCTTGAAGAGTGTTACATTGGCAACCACAACTTACAAGGAGTAAGGAGGGGTTGCTAATGGGACAAGTACTCAAGTGGTAACTTGGATGGCCAACAAATAGATGCTCAGGATCATCAGGAAAGGGGTATATAATGTGAGAAACGCCTGAAGAAGAAGAGGACAGGAGATAAGGCTTGTAATATAATTTCAAAGGCAATAGAAAAGAATCAATCTCCTCGGATTTTGATGAGGACATTTTCCTTCAGTAAATCAGGGGTGTCAATGTTCGACCCAACCCGCGAACACAACATGAACCCGACACGGATTTTTTCGGGTTAGGGTTGGGCCTTAATGGGTTTGGGTCATAAATGGGTCGACCCGAAAACGACACGATAAGAAACAGGTCATAGGCGGGTCAATCTGCGTAACCTGCAATAGACACGTTTGACACGCCAATTTATTTGTGTCAAACCCGAAATAACCTACTTAACACAACCCGTTTAACTCACATAACATAACATCCATAGATTCTTATTTGTTTCATTAGTTATTATTACTCTTACATTATTATTATTTAGTTCTTATAAAACTGTTGAGACATGATCATATTTTGTAACACTATTAATACTTTTTTTTTTTTATTTTTTTGGCATAGAACTTGCACAAATGAAATTGGATGAGCTTGTGGAAGATGTTATGAATTTGGACATCAATAAAGAATCTATAGATGATAATTGTGGTCATAGTCAGGATTAGAATACTATTTGCTCAAATTCTTTTAATATTGATATTTAGCATTTGGCGAGTTCCAAGGATATTATATTTTTGTTGAACTATGTTATTTTATTTTTGTTAAACTATGTTATTTTGAATTTGGGTTAAAGTGTTACACTTTTTTTGTAGTGTAAAGAACTTATTTCTAGATGAATGTTATATTTTTATTGAACTATATTATTTTGAATGTGGATTGACAACATGAAGTGTATGCACTGCTTTTTGGGATGTAAAAAAAATTATTTCTAGATGGATGTTATATTTAATATTATGTAGGTTGAAATGGGTTGTGTTACATTCGTGTCAACCCAACACGACTCGTTTATTAACCGTGTCAAATGAGTTGGGTCAGGTCAACCCGCCTTATTAACAGGTCGGGTTAGGGTTGAAGGATTCTGACACGATTATTAAATGGGTCGGGTTAGGGTTGAGCCATTTAGTCGAATACCCCTACCTCGACATGACATGAATCCGACACGCTAACCCGAATTGACACCCCTAAGTAAATGTCTATTATCTTTCTTTCTTTGTTGTTTTAACCTACTCGTCCGTTACTTACACTACAGCCTAACTTTCCAGCCCACTTCTCTACAAATTTATTGTTGGGGCTTTTTGGACTTGAGTCCATACACTTTATTGGGCCAAGAATTCAAATCAAGACCTTACACCCCTACTTTATTTTCAAAACTATTTGAAAAGAAAATTAACAAATATTAAAAAAATTAATCTAATTGGGGCACTTTTTTAGTTGCCTCATTAAGAATAACTCTTTAAAAAAAAACTGATAAATTTATTTAGAGATAGTTTTGTAAACTTATACATTTTTATAAGGCAGATAAAATAATAAATTATATTCCCTTAAAAAGTTTGACTTTTCAAATAAAACAAATAAATTAGAACGGAAGGAGTAGAAAAAGTTGTTAATCTCAAGAAGTTGGCTTAGTGTTTGAAATCTTTTGCGTGCATCTTGGAAACTACCTCCATAGGATTCCAACTTATAATAACTTGGTGTGTGTAGGACGGGAGATAACAGAAAATAGTCAAACACTTGAAAAAATTTGGATGCCCTCGTTTGTTAAAAAAAAATTGTCAAAAGTTAAAACATTAGTTTTTTTATTTATTATTTCCATAAAAACTTTTTAAAAATAGTTCACTATTAAATCCCCCGTATCTGTTAACTCCTTTTATTTTTTAATGTTTTGTTTTTTTATTTGGTAAATCCCCTTCATCAGTTAACTCCTCCTTTTATTTTTTAATGTTTTGTTTCTTTATTTGGTAAAAGAGGAATTGATTAAACGCTATAAAAAGGGTTTAGAGATAGAATCTTCTTGTTGGTGTTGGGTTCTTTACCATAGATATGATGTCATATATAAAAACCTTATTTTTCCAATAGGGTTTAACATCAACCTAGGCTTTTATGGGCCATGGGATACGGCCCTGAAAGAAACTTAAGAGGCGGCAAAAGTGGACCCATTTTCCAGGTCATCATCATTAAATTGGATAAATTAAAATCATGAAATTTAGGCATGGGTATTGAATATTGGCACTTTTCATAATGTTCACTTCAGCTGCTGACTTTAAAACATGAAAATGGAAATGCAGCCAACTTCAATTTCAATGAAGGCTTCCAAAAAAAACATGAAGCTAAGACACTGTTTGGTTTCATTTTAAGAAACTTTTGACTTTTAGTTAAAAGGGAAAAAAAAAATTTCTTAGTAATTGACTAATTTCCATGTTGTTTATTGTTTTTTTTTATGAGAATGTTGTTTATTGTTGCCTTTTGTTTTTATTTTTGTAATTTTCTTTTGTATAGTTTTATTTGCATGATTTTTTTTGATAAATTATGTAAATTATTTAAATAATATAAATAAATAGTCTTATAAATTATTACATAGTAAATTGGAGGAAATTTTTCTAAACTAGTTTGAAGTTAGTATTTATTATAATGCAAAAGCAAACAAAATTGACTTTTAATGCAATTTTGCATAGGAAAGCTCTTTTTTTCTTTTGTTTTGTTAAAATATATTATTATTATTATATTATTATTATATTTTAGGGTTGACAGTTTATTTCTTAGTAATTTTCATGTTGTCTTTTGTTTTTGATTTCGTATTTTTCTTTACATGAATTTTTTAATAAATCATGTGAATTATTTAAACAAATCAAATAAAAATAGTCTTATAAATTATCATGTATTGAATTGGAGGTGATTTCTCTAAACTGGTTTAAGTTAATCTCTATAATAATGCAAAAGCAAAACAAAATTGACTTTCAATGCAATTTTTGCACGCGAAGCTCTTTTTTTTCTTTTGTTTTTTTAAAATATATTAATATTATTATAATATTTTGGGGTTGATAGTTTACTTCCCCATCAAATGTCGAATTTTGTAATTTTGTCATGCGGGTGACGATTCATTATATCATACAATGACAACCGGTCATGCTCATTGGACACAAATTTTCATAGTGGAACATGGTAGTTTGTTGTCCTAATCCAAAGTCATTAATGTAAGCGTTTGTCATCATTTTTCACGCCCATTTGATGGTTTGGTTTGGCAGGAAATGAGAAGCACCGTGTGATTAAATTATTAATACAAAATAAAGTTGATGCTTCTTTGAATAATGTTAGGAATATACTAATATATTTTATCATTTTTTTTCATAATTATTAACATTATTATAAGCGTTTGTTGTCTTTTTTTTTCAGAACTTTTTCATACTATTATATTTGGAATATACTAATATTAATATATTTACATAATTTTATAACAGTAATGAATAAGCACAATAGGATTAAAAGTTAATAATTGCGCTAAGACACTTGTTAGTAAATCATTTTAAGAAATATTTTGCGGAAAAAAAATTGATTTTTTGATAGCCTTTTTTATCCCCAATTAAAGTGATTCAAAAGCTTTCTAAAATGACTCATTAGTATTTTGCATTCGTTAACAATACTATATATTTATTTATTGTAATTAAAATATCATTTTCATATGAATTAACCCAACTTGTATTATGCATCGATCAGACAGAATATTCTCCCTCAAAAAAAAAAAAAAAAAACAGAATATATTACGTCCTTCACTCATTGTTCTTCCTTTGTGGTTTGAGCACCCACCTCTAAGGCATCATATCGGCATTTCCTCATTATATTGCAACAAAGGAAGCGACAAAAATTATTTTGTACAGTGTTGGCCTACCAGCAGCACAGACCCAAAACTAACAACAAGAAAGTAAAGCCCTAGGCCCTACTTAAAATGCTGGACCTGTTATTATGGCATTAATATGTCCAGAAGTTTGGGAAAACAAAACCTGAAATTCTTTTATTAGTTTTGTTGGTTATGTAAATGGTACCTGCTTCTTCTCTTTTCCAGTTGTTGTTGGAAGCACCTTTTAGAATTCTGGACATTTGTTGGACTTTTGTTATTTGTTCAGTCCTTTTCCATTTAATGAAATAGCTTTTCTTAAAAGAAAAGATGCGGAAATTTGTATCTTTGGACTTTAACACACAGTTTTCTTAGGATACTCTCAGTTTTCTTAGGATACTCTCCTCATCAATAAATATGATTAGCTTTTTGTTGTTGTTGTTGTTGTTTTTTTTAGAAGAATAAATATGATTAGCTGAGGATAGTTCTGGGTGGTAAACTAGTAATGCTCCTAACGGATTATCCAAACCCATCAATGGTTCACCCATTTGGAATTTTTTTAACTGGAAAATTGAAAAAAGTCAAAAACACTCAAATTAGTGCGGCAACCTTTAAAATGAACAAATTAATGTCAGAAACTTTCAAATCACATGAGTTCCAGTTAGTTCAACTGATAAAGTCTTAATAGTTAAATAAGAAATCTGTAATTCAATTTTTACTTATATCAAAAACCGATTAATATTTTAATCTGATGATAAAGAGTTCTAAAAATTCAAATATTTAAGTGTCCAAAAAGATGTAAACTCTAGACTATGTAGGATTGATAATATTCTTGCATCAACGTGACAAGAGCCACAGGTTGATTTCACCTACTGCAAGTTTGAACATTTCCTCCACCGAGAATGCCTCTGAATATTCATCAGAAGCTCCACCAGCCTGATCACAAAAGCCCCAAAAAGTAAGAATTGAATCTTTATATATGTTTTACATATAATAAATTTAATTACAAGCATTTTCATCCTAATAAAAGAAATGAAAAATGAGGGACAGGATAATAGAAGCAAATTTCAAATATATCGAAGTATAATATATATCTTTTGAGAATTTTGGTCAAGGTTTCTTCTTTAATCCACGAATTAGGGTGCACGAGAATTGGAAGGTCAGCCTTGGAGTTAAGATTTCTTGGGAAGCTTAAAGAAAAGACACTATGAACAATGTTACTTTATTGTGAATTTGACTAATTCAACTTAATTGATGAAAACATTTGTTGACTAATTCAACTCAAGAAAAAGACGCTATGAACGATGTTACATGACGCTATGAACAGAGTAATAAATTAATCTGCCACATTATGCAATACATTTTTCACAAACCCTTACCAAATTAATTACAAAATTCACTCCCCCATAGAAAGGAAAAAAATGTCAAGAGCCTTAGCTCTAATGATTGGTATTATTTGATGTTACCAACAGAAATATCTAGGGTTTAAATCTCTCATCACCTGTTATAACTATTGAATTGTTAAAAATAAAAACTCTTAGCTATGACTATATTCATCGCTTTGGTTTAATGAATTTATTTTTACTTTAAAAGTGAACGAACAACTTTTTAAAATAGACAAAGTTTTCTTCCAAATTAGTTTGGAGGAATCTCTTCCAACCTATTATATGACGACTCATAAAACAATCTACATGTACTATTTAAATAAGCCATACAACTCATTAAATAAGTTATGTGACTAAAATTACATTTGAATGGTCATATTAAAAGACTTACTTTCATTGAATCAATAAGGTTTAGAGTTCTTTTACTCAAAAGGAAAAAAGAAAAAAAGGTTTAGAGTTCAGGTCTCTTTCACTTAGTGGGCATAGATCATGTACAGACTACGACAATTATCCGAGGAAATGTGAGCAGGCACCACGTCCAGTTTATGCTTCTCTAGTATTTTAAAGATGGTGGCCAATAGCCCTGGCTTCCTCAGGGAACAAACATTGATTTGAGCATCATCTCCACACAAATTCAACACAACATTTGGCGAAAACAATGTCTGAAAGCAAGGAGGAATAAGAAATGATTGACAGGTTTTTGTTGCCATTGAGAAGTTATTTGATGATTCCTTGTTAGCTAAAAATTCTTCCTTTAATTTGAGTTCTTCTGCTTGGCTTGTGATGTAATCAAGAATGGTACCTCATATTCAACTATCATTCTATTTTGGAGCTTTTCAATCCTTTGGTTTTGCAATGTTTGGAGAGTGTGTTCAAGGGTCTTGATATAATTCACTGCCTCATTAACAATGGTGGACTTGTCTACCTGCACACATGATTGCAACTTATAAAGACATCAAATGGTAAAACTCGGAGAGTGAAATTTAAATCTATTGAATTTCATGAGATATAAACGCGTTGCATTTATTTTTGGTTATGCATAATTTGTTTGTGATGAATGAGAGTCATTGGAAAAAATAAAAGTTCCACATCATTAAAAACATGTTCATATTCATGAAATCATAAAAGTACCCAAATAAATACATATGGGGATGCTACAATTTTTTTAAAGTAGCCAATAGATTCTTTGTTATATAATACAAAATCATTTGAATTCTCAAGCACAAAAGAAAGAACTAACGGCCATCATACAGATACCAAAAAAGAATAGTGTTAGAGATGGTTGTTTATAATTTGTAGAGAAAGTAACACCAGTCTCTAGTTAAGGTGTTTCAAGGGCATAGCAAAGCAAAGCCAAGTCGGGGTAAATATATATTCATAAATTCACTTTCGGGTTAGAATGTTTAGATACATATAGGGACAGACATACTATATAAACATGTTGTAAATCCTAATCTTTCATATAATGGAATGATCAATTTCTCTTTTTGAATATAAGCAAATTACCAAATCACGTAAATATATGATTAAATAGTTTGTCTTTTTAATTTTCGCTAAAATTTCCAATACAGAAATCTTCAAACAGATATGTTTAACTTGGCAGGAAGTTGAGGAAGCAAAGCATGAAGACTAGAGAACATGTTACTCATCTTTTTCCTTCTTTGTCCCTCCGTCCTTATGTGTCTCATGCTCTGATTCACCACCACCACCACCACCACCATCACCTTCAGCCTTTCCACTTCTTCTATTTCGCTTCCGACCCACCAATACTTCGTTCTCTTCTTCCATCACACAGTAATAGAGCTTGAATTAGCTAGGCCGGTTTTTGTGTTAACATTTCTGGACCACTACCACAACACACATAAAACTACATGAATTGGAAAAAGCCCACAATTTGGTTCTCTCTGAACTGTTATATTGGCTTTTCTCTACATGGGTGTCTGTGTCTTAAGAGTAAGATTCAGGAGAGCAATGAAGAGTGGAATAGATGTGAGAACTGAAGTGGTGGATAGGGGCAGGTGAGAACTGAGAAAGAGATATGCATCAATCGGTTCACACCTATAAAAGAGAACAAAAGAGTGAAGTACTATCATGAGCAAGTGCCGATATTTGGCTTCCAAACAAAAATGGACAGTAACTGCGTATCGGAAAAGATTTCTCAAGCCGGGGTCCTTGGCATTTGCACATCAGCTTCTTACATAAAATTGCGCTGACCTCCCCTCGAATTTTCTGTTATTACACTTCATTCCGTCTGGTTTAAAATAAAACACTTGCCTTTCTTAGAGTGTAAAGAATACGAATTTTTTATCTTGCTTTTCTATGTTTTATTTTATACTCTAGTAATTATAGTATGTCATATGTTTGATTTTTTTTATTATTTAATTTTGTTATTATTTTTTTTAGGAATGTAAAATGAATACCCGTCGAATTGTGATTAGTAGAAATATAAAATGGAACACTAAAAATGATATAGGCAATTTGTATTCCTAACCTCTCCTAAATGAATAGGAAAGAAAATTATTAATAATCTTGAATAACTTTTTCACCCTTGATTTAAACTATCATCTACACTCCCCTTTAATAGGACATTGAGGTTTTTATTTTTATTTTTTTAAGGTCTTTTTTTGAGATTGTTGAAACCATTATCCAGTCATTCAAGGGAGATTAGTGTAAATAATTAGTATTTTAGGGAAGGTGAGTGTTTTGTTCTAAACTAAAGGGGAACTGAGTGTAATAACAAAAACCTTCAGGTGAGGTCAATGCAATATTTCCTTTTACTTGATTCTCATTTTGAAAAAAAAAATTAAAAAAAAACCTTGATTTAACTCTTTTATTATGATAATGACCTGTTCTTATGGATCAAGCTTCAAAATAAATTTAGATCCAATGCAATAATTAGAATTCTTACAAGGTAAAAAGTAGATTAAAAAAAGTAACATTTTTTACTGTCAATATTAGCCATTAAGAAAACCTATCGAATGGTGCAATATCTCTCGATATTTGCTATTGCACTCGATCACAATATGTTAAATTGAATTATATTAATTAGTTTTCTTCAATTCAAAGTGGTGATTGTACGTGTAAAGTTAAGTAAAGTTATGAGTGATAGAGAAGATCAATCAGCTTCAAGTTTCAACCTAGAATCGTAAACGTGTCAACTACAGAATAGCACAAGCCATGATATGACTTATATATCACACATCAAAAGTAATCTGACCCGCACTGAAATGCGCGGCCATATCAAACCATAATATTTCCAGTTCATTTAAAAGAGGGAGTTACTTAGTCCCCAAGGTACTTACTAGCTTCACCATTTACTTTTTCTGATCGGCCAAAATGACCAAATACTATTATTTTATAAAATATTTAGCAAAAAAATACTGTTTTGGAAGTAAACGAGAATCTACCACTTTTTTATATACTCGAGTTTCTTAAACTCGAGTTCCCCATTTTTTATTCTACGCTGGCACTGGCTGACATGGCATCGGCATTAAAAAAATATAACTTGGTACTCGAGTTTCTCAAACTCGAGTACTGTAAAAATAGTATCCAAGTCCTATAAACTCGGGTATCAATCTGTATTGGCACTCTTTTTTTGAAATTCATGCCCGTTGATACTCGAGTTTGTGAAACTCGAGTATTGTGTTAGCAGTACCCGAGTCCACTAAACTTGAGTATCCACTAAACTCTCACATTCTCAATCTCACACTTAAACACTTTCTCAATCTCACTTTCACTTTCACTTAAACTCTTACTCTCTCATCACTCTCACTTTCTCAATCTCCCTCTCACTCTCCCAATTTCGCTATCATCTCACTCTAAACTCTCCCACACGCTCTCAATCTCCCTCTCGGTCTTGCTCTCGCTCTTATTCTCAATCTCCCTCTTGCTCTCATTCTCAGTCTTGATCTCCCTCTCAGCCTCAGTCTCCCTCTCAGTCTTGGTCTCGGTCCGTACTCTCCCAGCTCACGCTCTGTCTCGTTCTGCATCTTGAGTTTGGTCACAAGGTATGTCTCCTTATCTCAATATTTGTGTGAGCATTGGGGGGTTAGGGTTATTTGTGGGTATTTGTCGTGTAATGTTTTGAATTTTTTTTTTTTTAATGAACATTTTCATGTGTGCAATCAATCATTGAGGCCGAGAAGACCTCTTTTCTTTTGCCTCTTTTGCAAACTCTTTCTATTTTTTTTTTCGTTTTTGTTGATTTTATTTGTTTTTGTTTTAGTGAAAGTTAGTTGGAAATTCTATATATAATTTCTAAGTTGATTTTGTATACCAAATAAAGGTGAACATTTGGAGTGGTGGCTTTTCTCGGTAAGAAAAAATGTTATCAAGAGCAAAACAATTAAAGGCAGAAATTTTGATTTTGAGCACTAAATGAGTTTACAAAACACACACCACGTTAATTTACCAAGAAAATGGTTGAACTTTGATGATCCAATGGAAGTAGAACTGTATATTTAAATTTTTAACTTTTTTTTTTAATATAGAATCAAAATAAAGGGTTGCTTATAAAGTTATAATAAATAAGGCTAATCAAAACAAAGGTAATTATTGAAAATGAAAGCCAATGCTACGGTTCAAAAAATGGGATGATCCTATAGAGATGTTTTATATGTACTGTGCAGTACTATATAGAGCACAATGGAGCATTTCAATTACCACATTATATTCAAACAAGCCCCAAGTATTTAGGATAGGGTTCCCACTACAATATATCTCTACTTAAGTTTTTCCCACAAGTATCTATAAATTAAGAAGCCACAGTTTCACAATGGTAAGAACAAGTCTTGCATTGAGCAATTTGATGGGTTTGGACTTTGGAATTAAAAATGCTATGGAAAAAGTAATAGTATGTTTTGAGAAGCTTTCTGTTCCGGGGCTGAATAGTCCATGCCAGCCTTGAAATTGACTTGGCTGCAACTGAACAGCATGAGGAGTGAGGAGTGCCTAGACCCAAACTAAAACAATGCTGACATATTACTTGATAAGATTGGAATGATATTGATTAATTTTATTTTTTATTTTTTAACAATGTTGACATATTATTTCTTTTAACTGAATTCAAAAAGAAAGAAAAAAAAGTATTGTCAATTCTGTGATAAAATCTCATTAAAGTAATTCCTGCAAACATACTTTGTTTCATAGTATCAACATTTCTATATAAACCTACATAAGATTTATCGTCATATGTTTGATAAATTCCTTATATACTAATTACTAAATACACATTGTTAGCTTTAGAGTTCATTCTACAATACACACTTTTTCTTTTGTATTTGTCTATGCGATTGAGTGCTTTGGTTTCAGGCTATTGTGTTTCATCTGTGGAAAATATAAAGGGAATTTGATGATTGCAATGGCAACAGATGCTAATAATAAGATTTATCCACTAGCCTTCGCCATTGTCGAGAGTGAGAGCACAGAGACTTGGGGTTGGTTCTTGGCTTGTATAAGAAGGTATGTTACCGACCGGAGACACCTGTGTGTCATATCTGACAGACACCCTGGGATACAAGCTATCTTTAGAGACACTAATCGAGACTTTTTACAGCCTCTCATGACAGAACATCGTTACTACCTTCATCATCTATGCAGTAACGTCAACACTAGATGGAACAATGAAACTTTAAAGAATCTAGTATGGAGGGCAGCAAGTGCTACCCAGGAGCGAAAGTTCAATGCCACCTTCGATTTAATTGAGAATGTCAATCGGGATGCGTACCAATATTTGAAGGATGTGCCCAAAGAGAAATGGGCTTTAACTTTTGACAAGGGTTACCGTTATGGGGCAATGACTACAAACATCTTCGAGTGCTTCAATGGTGTTCTAAAGGGTGCTCGTAGCCTGCCCATTATGGCAATGGTGAAATAAACATGGTTCAAACTAAATTCTTACTTCGATGATCGTCGCAACAAGAGTATAGAGCAATTGAATTCAAGAAAAAAATGGTGTCAGTATGCCTTGGATATCTTCATGAGAAATAAAGCGAAGGCGGAGCATTACAGGGTGACGAGATTGAGCGCGCAACAACAATCATATCAAGCAGATACACCGCATAATTTAGGGACTACTAGACATGGGGATCACACACATGGAGTTAATCTGCTGCAAAGAACTTGCACATGTCAAAAATAGAAACTGTATAAGATACCGTGTTCACATGTCATTGCAGTTTGTATTAGGTATCGACATGATGCAGAGCAGTACATTGACCCATGCTATAGTGTGGATGCATTGTTTCGGAGCTATGCTCCCGTTTTCCCTGCGTTGGAAGATAGATTATCATGGCCGGATCCTAAAGAAACTCGAAGGGTTCTCCCTAACCCCCGATTGATTCGAGAGAAAGGTCGCCCTGTCTCAACACGAATCAGGAATGAGATGGACGAGGGTGGGAAACGGCCGAGAACCACACCATAGAAGGAGGGGGGCCGGAAGGTGCAATGCAGGTTGTGTGACCAAGAGGAGTATAACCGAAGAACATGCCCTAAGCGGAATGAGGTACCGACAAGTGGTGGTTTCGCGGACTAGGTAAGCTAAGTTTGAACAGTGGCATCCTTCTAAATGCAACTTGAAACAAAATGCATGATATGAGCCATTAGATCAAAATGCATGCTAAATGCCATTTAATTATGTATTTTTAAAACTTAAGAAAAATTGGATAAAATTTTAAGGACTAAATATGGCATTTATACTATAAGCTACTTTCCCTATAGGATGCATACAAAAAGTCATTATCATTGCCATTTGGAGTATTGGAAGGAAAATAAATAGTCATTGAGATATCTTTTTTTTTTTTTATAAATTTTGCCAAGAAGCAAAAAGACTTTTACACAAGAAAGCAACATCTATTCACGTTTAGTATATTTCATACTTATATATGCAGAAGCCAAAACAGAAGTCACCTTTGGTACAAACAACTTGAAATTAATTATTTAAACTTTGTGTCAATGATGCATGGTTTTTTTGCTTTTGTTTAGTGCAAAGAATTATTTCCAGTCTTCTTAATGCTTAGTATATTTCATACTTTATGTGTACTGATGACCATATTGTTGTATAACTCTTTATTGATGATTGTAGATGCTTTACATTTTTTTGATGGCCACACACACACACACACACACACATTTTTTATGATTGTAAATGCTTTTAATTGAATATCCTCATTATCCTATCAAAAATTCAATAATAGAACCTTACTGGGTGGGGGCATTGTCATCTCATTGTGTAATAAGATGATTGCCACTAAATAAGTCTCTTTTCTCTGCATTGTGCACCTGCACACATTTTTAATGACAGATGAGTTTGTGGGGCAAGTGGACGTGGACGTGGCTGACAAAAATCTGAAGGTGTTAGGATGGGGTAGATGCTGCCCTGGAAGGCACCTATTTCCTTCTTTAAGGGCAAGATATGTCTTAAGTAACAGTGCCAAAGAGAAGATGTTTCTCTTGCTGCACAAGTGATTGGGGATGCACCCTAAAGACTGCATCCATGTAACAGATTTTAGTATAGCTTTTTACTAAATTGTTCTTGTTAGGTTCTAAAAGCTTAGAACAATTGGCAAATCGTGAGCACACAAGAACATACAAGCTGCAGAAAGAAGATTTCAGAATCTGCCTGGTTCGATCGATCGAAAAACAGGCTCGACCGATCGAAAGTCGTATCTGCAGAATTTTAAGTTGGCCCAAACAGCAGTTCTAGCCCATTAAGGATTAGGGTTTCAAATCTACTTCTCCCACTATATAAAGGAAACCCTAAGCACGTTTTTTACAAGGCTTTTTAGAGAGAGAAGAGTGTGCCTCTTTTGTATTTAGGGTTTTGTTCCTAAAACCTCTCTTATAACTTCTATCGGTGTTGTTCCTTGAAGAATCTCAAGATCCGGTACTGCTGAAGTTGCTGCCTTCTCTAGTCATCAAAGGTGCTGATGATCTAAACCTTCAAGGGTGGTCTTGGAGTCACAAACAGGAGAGTTTGTGTTGCTAAACCTTTGAGTGGAGTCTCAAAGTCACAAACGGTGGTGTTTGTGTTTTGCAAAGATTAAGGAAAGAAGGAGTTCGTGGATCTCGGAGCTATCATGGGGTCGTGGTAGTAAGTTTCCTACACTTGGGTAGCAATAGGATGTTAGTGGTCTAAGTCGCTATTGTGTAAACTTCAATTCTTTCTAGTGGATTTGCTATTTTACCTTGAGGATAGTTAGGTTAAATCCTCCCCAGGTTTTTTTACCGGTTTGATTTTCCTGGGTCATCATATCGTTGTATTATTTATTTTTCCGCTGCTTTACTTGATATGATTGTTTTGTTTTAACCTAGATCTGAATAATAAACCTAAATATTCACTTGGTTAATTAATTAAGTTAAACAATTTAAGTTTATTATTAAAAGTAGAAGGATAGAAAAGTAAGGACAACTTTGTACTTTCCTCCTCATTACCATTTTTACCTCCTATTTTCTACCAAATTTGGAAGAAAAAAATGGTGGTTATATCCTATTTTTTACTAAATTTGGAAGAAAAAAAATGGTGGGTACAGGTGAAAAACTCCATCCACCCCATCACCCCATTTTTTTTTTCTTCTCAATTTCACCCTAACAAAACAATGGAAAATTACATTTTCCTCTCCCTTTTTCTTACCCAATTTTCCATCCAACCAAACATGTGTAAGGCTTTATAGTTATACCATGATCAATTCCCTAATTGGTCCTGTATATCAAACATATGAAGGCTTTATAGTTATACCATGATCAATTCCCTAATTGGTCCTATATATGTGATTCGCTAATAAGAAAAGAATTGCATAGTTAAATTATGGCGTGCCTCTGTTGGCCTTGTTGGTATGGGTTTTCTTTCAATAAATTTTATGGAAGATTTCTTTGAGGTGAAGTTGGGTTTGTAAAGCTCCTAATTAATATTAACCGTGTATTTTTTCCAAGTTTATTGTGTAAGATCAAGTTGAGTGATAAATTGGAAAATAGACCTTGAATTTGAAATCTTCACAAAAATTTAACTGGGAAAGTGATTGGTTTGAGTAAAAGAGCATTGTTTATTTCATATACACTATCACACACATAGTATACATACATACTAAAAATAAAGGAAACACAATGATTTCAGAGTTCCAAATTGTGACTTCACTTAACAAAAAGTCAAATATTGGACAACGCCAACCAATTTGTGGATTAAGAGAGAGTGGCGCAAACAGAGAAATGAGGGAAATGACATTTCCACCTACCACTTGTCCGTACAATGTTTTTTTTTTTTTTTTTTTTTTTTTTTTTCAAGGGGTAGAAAAACCATCTTGAGAACTTATTGCTGTCCTTTAGGACCATGGTTACGGTTGCACAATGAATAATGTGGCTTTTGCAAGAACTATATATGTACATCACATATGTGTTATGAGAAAAACGTCTCCTAGGCAATCTAGCAAGTTTCAAGAGTAATTGTTAAGGACATTGTCACAATGGTGCAGAAGATATTGATAGTCATTGATCCTTTGGAAATTTTAAATATTGAAATTCATATGATCAAAACAATGAGGTCTTACTCAAAGTATAAAAACTCTGGAGGTTGATTGCAAGATATAATCCTAATTTTTTTTTAATGATAATTATGGTTGAAGTATACTTTTAAGCAGCCACATATATGATTCTCAAAAAAAAGTCACATGTATAGCTTTTCTGAAATAATAGAATGAACATATTCATACATACATATATATATATATATATATATATATTTGGTAAACAACAGATAACTCATAAACTAGAAAGAACAAGAAGACTCAGGACAGAGCCTGGTCTAGTACACACCACGACAATCAGCCTCTACAGAAGAAATAAGGTCCACAGGCAGACCTGAATACAGAATAAAATCTAAATTTTGGGAGTATCCTAATCTAGCTAAACGATCCGGGCACCTGTTTGCTTCACGAAAGACATGTTGGACTCGGGCATGGGGCATCTGGGTGAGTAGCTGCCTGCAGTCATCAATGAGAGGGGAAATCACAATGCTAGTGTATGAAGGGTTGTTGAGGACATCAACAATGACTTTAGCATCCATTTTTATAATTATATCAAGAGGACTTAACTGGAGGCATAGGAGTAATCCATCTCTAAGGGTCCACAGTTCACTATTTGCTTTCCCTAATTTCCTGGAAAAACCCACCACCCAGTTTCCTTTGTCGTCTCTTAAGACCACCGCCCCCTGCACTACCCATCAAATCATTTGTTGCTCCATCAGTATTGAGCTTTAGGCATCCACGCTGGGGTTTGTTCCAACGAATTCTTTTAGGGAGCATGCGGGTCAACCCTTTGGATCGAGATGCACAAAGGGCAAAGTCCTCTGCCTGCATAATGATATCCTGCACAAGATTTGGATTAGGACTTTTGTTATTGAACACCAACATATTCCTTTGTTTCCATATCTTCCAAATGGCAAAAAGGAAGATTGTTTGCGAAGAGGATAGTCTGTTTAGGTGGGGGGTCCCCTGTTTGCAGTTGTTAACAAGCCATTCTCTTGTGTTTTGGGTGAAAAAAGCTTGATTTATAGCTTGAAACTCTAGTTGGGCCCAAATCGGCTTGATGAGCTCACAGTCACGAAGAGCATGGCTTATTGATTCACTTTCAGTATGACATAAGGGGCAAGTTGGGTCTTGAAAGACCCCTCTTCTAACAAGGCGTTCTCTGACCCCAATACTATTGTGCATACACTTCAACACAAAATTTTGGATTGTAGGGAGGGCATTGAGCTTCCATATCCATCCACCCGAGAAGGATTCTTCATTAGGGACCTCATTGGCAAGGTAGTAGGCACTTCCCAAACTAAAGGAACCTTTAGGTGAGTGACTCCAAGCAAGTTTATCCCCACCTCTCGCAACAATAGGTATGGGAATTGCTTGTATTTCAGCTTTCAGCTCCGAAGGAAGATCGAAGGGAATAACTAACAAATCCCAACCATAAGGAGCGATAACATCTCTAATCCTGAGATTGGAGGTTTCATGGGTAAGAGGGCTGTGGATAACTTGTCAAAGTGGTCCGAGATTTGTCTAGCAGTCAAACCAAAAGCTTAAATTACTTTCAAAGCCAGGAATCCACTTCACACCCTTCTTAAACACTTCTTCACCTTTCAAAATCCCTCTCCAATTGGGGGAGCACGACAATCTTGACTTATTTTGCGCCTCAATTCTTTGTCTTGTTCCATACTTAGCCTTAAGGACCCTAGTCCGAAGCGCATCACCCTCCGTGTGGAGCCTCCAGTTGAGCTTGGCTAGAAGGGCTGTATTTCTTCCCTTAGCTGTCTGTAAACCCAGCCTACCTACTTCCTTCGGTCTTGTAACCTTCCTCTAGTTCACCCAATGCATTTTCTTTGAGTTATCTGTTGATCCCCATAGAAAGTTTCTATTTACTCTATCTACTCCCTCCAAGATCTTGTTGGGCAGATAGGCATTCTGCATTACATGAGAAGGGATAGTGGAGGATGAGGCTTGAATCAGCACTGTTCTGCCTGCCATAGACAAAAGATTTGCTTTCCACCCCGCAAGTTTTTTCTTCATCCTATCAAGGACAAATCCAAACTCTTGCTTGTTGGTCCCTGGATGCTTGAGCGAGAATCCAAGATATTTTCCCAAGCTAGAAGTCTGCTGGAAACCCAATAAATCCGAAGGCATATCTCTTTGGTCAGGAACAATGTTGGGGGAGAAGAAAACCCGAGATTTCTTTTCACTGATGGTCTGCCCTGATTTAATACAGAATTTTGTAAGAGTGTCTTTTACCGCTGCACAACTATCAGGATCCACTCTGGCAAACAAAATGAGGTCGTTAGCGAAGAATAGATGAGAAAAGGAGGGCCCATTTCTAGAAGCTTTGACTGGATGACACAGTTTATTGTGACACTTTTCCTCAATCAAGAAACCCAGATACTCCATGCAAAGAATAAAGAGGTACGAAGAGATGGGATCACCTTGCCTGATCCCTCTAGAAGGCTTGAAGGATTCAAGACTGCCTCCATTAAGAAGCAGAGATGTTGACACTGAGGTCACACAACTTAAGATGAGGTTCGAAAGCTTAGTTGGAAAATTGAAATTAATCAGCATCTCCCGGATAAAACCCCACTCTATTTTATTATAAGATTTTTCAAAGTCGATCTTGATGTCCATATATCCTCTTTTACCTTTTGCTCTGCCTATGGTGTGAATTAGCTCCTGAGCAATAATGGTGTTATCCACTCCCCGTCTTCCGGGAATGAAGGCAGCTTGGCACGGGGAAACAAGCTTAACTAGTAACGGTCTTACCCTCGCCACAATCACCTTTGTAATGATTTTGTAGATCGTGTTACATAGGCTTATTGGTTTGTAGTTACCGATGACCTCAGGACCTTGAATTTTGGGAATCAGCATAAAATGGGTTTTATTCATGTAATCTGGGACCCTTTGCTTGGTAAACACATCCATGACTTCCTTCATCACTGAATCCCCAACAATCAACCAGAATCTCTGGAAGAAACCGGTGTGTAACCCGTCCGGCCCGGGGGCCTTATAAGCTTTCATAGACCAGAGAGCTTCCTTGATTTCTTCCCTTGTGACCACTGAGTCCAAACTACATTTTTCCTCTTCTGATAGCTGATTCTACCACTGAGGGTGAAAGGTACCCAGCCGACCAGCCTCCGTGTGTTAAGTGGTGTAAAGGGAAATAAAGCCCTTCCTAAAATACTCCATAACCTCCCTTTCCTTAGTAATCCATTCTCCCTTCTCATCCTTGACAGAAGCAATATGGTTCCTCCGCCTTCTGGCTAGTGCCGAGACATGAAAGAAGAAGGTATTCCTATCTCCTTAGATCTTCCAGTTTATCCTTGACTTCAAAGCCCACAACTCTCTTTCTTGATCAAGGACCATTTCGAGCTCACTATGAATTTGATACTCCAGGTTGATGAGATTTTCACTAGGATGATTTGCTAAGGCACGTTGAATACCATAAAGCCTAGCGATGCACCTCCTCTTTTTGGCGTAAATATTTCCAAAATGAGTTTTATTCCATAATGTGGCTTCCTTTGTGAATCGGTTTATCGAGTCAGCAAGCTTCCTGGAGCCAGACTAGGCCTGAGTAACCACAGCAGGGAAAGATAGATCAGTAAGCCAAAAACTCTAAAACAAGAATGGTCTATTAAGGTATATGGAGCTGGTGGGATTTGATTCCAGGAGAACCGGGCAATGATCCGAGTGGCACCGAGGGAGATGAGTGACCTTGGCATTAGGGTAGAGCAAGCACCAGTCCGGGTTAACAAAGAATCTGTCAATTCTTTCAAGAATGAGATTGTTGATGTCCTTTTTATTTGTCCACGTATACCTTGGCCCTGAGAAACCCATATCCATCATATTGCACTTGTCTAAGCATTCTTTGAATAATAGAGATTAGGCAATACTGACACCCCTTCCTCCAAACTTATCCTCACCAACTAATGGCTCATTGAAGTCCCCAGCCATTATCCATGGTTTATTGTGCAACTCAGCCGCTTTTGAGAGGTTTTCCCATAACACACAACATTCTGCACTTCTCGTGCTAGCATATATAGCAGAAAATAACCAAGCAAAGTCAGAGGAGCGTACCTTAACCTTTACATGGATTTCCTGCTCAGTTTTTGCCAGAGCCTCAATCTCAACTTTATCTGAGTTCTAGAGAAGCCAGAGCTCGCCTGCATACCCGATTGTGTCGGTGTGAATAGCACCATCAAAAGGGAGTAAATTTGAAATTTCCTTTGCTCTCTCGCCACCAAGCCTTGTTTCCATGACTACAAAAATAGGCGGATCATAAGTTCGGATAAGCTCCTAGATGTGACTCTGAAAATTGGGCTTCAGAGCGCCCCTGCCATTCCAGATTATTATGTTCATGATGAGTTGATAAGTTGGGGTGAGGCACTCATTAAAAGGCGGCCTTAACTCCGCTTCCCTCATCAAATACCATCCGGTCTTCACCATCAACTCCATCGTCTATCCCCTCCTTGGGCACAATGTTAGTTATTGCTCGAACACCTCCCTCTCTCTCTCTCTCCCTCTCTCAAGCTACAGGGGAAGGATTGAGGTTTGTGGCTGGCTTGAGGACCAGTGGAATCTCGGTGGTGTATCGGCTCCCCAGATCGAGCTGGAGACGGGATGGGTCTTGAGCATCCATAGGATTGGTGATGATCCCCAAATCGAGTTTGTGAGATGGAGGTAGCCCAACCTTTCGCTTGCCTCCGTTGACCATGGTATACTCAGATCACGATTGTGCCAGCCCAGAGTCTGAATTGGGATCGCCCGGTTTTCCTCGGTGTTGATCTTTGCGACTACAGCTATCGTCCCCCTTAGATTTATGACCCACCTCAGATTTGATAGAGGCCACGAATCTAAAGGGAGAGCTTGGTGATGAGCCGGAATCATGGTTAGGGAGGAAGCTGGGTTTGATGGAAGGAACAAGAATTTGGGAGTGAGAGGTACCAGCGCCACTAGAGTGAGTAGCTGAGTTTTTACTTCGAGCAATTCCTTTCATGCCCTTAACCGATAATCTAGGAATACTCTTTTGGGCTGACAGAGCGTGTGTGGACCTATCTTGATCCTTTTGGGCTCGTGAAGATAAAACATGCTTACCATGGCTGCTGACCGTACCAGATTGAGCGTTCAACCCAAGCCCAAAAGGCCTATCGGATGGATTTGCAGTGGGACAAATCCTTGGTGTGGTTGTATTGTTAACACTCCCCGTTGCCTGGGCATGCGTAGAATGCCACGCTGATCTGGTGGACCCCTCCGCATTGATACCTTTCCTTGTCCCCTTCTGCGTTTGTCTCTTCCTAGCCACTACCATCCAAGGACCATACTGTCCTACTGTGTCCTCTGCTCCACTCACATTTGGCGTTGCATGGTTTTCGCCAGAGGAGCAGTCCTCATTCATACATATATATAATATATACAAAAAAAAAGAAGAAGAAGAAGAAGAAAAACAGTTGGTTGAGCTGCCAACCTGCCATGATACTCCTCCACAAGTATGAAGGTTTATGACCCAACTTTGCTCTAAGAAAGTCACAATCCAGAAAATATTTTGCCATTCAGTCATTCTAAAGAATCGAAACAATCTGTTGTTGTAAAAAACAAGTTAGGAATAAATATAAGTAGTTTTGTTCTATAACTCCAGGACAAGCAATACCCTGATGATAAAAAAAATGGAAATAGAAAATCCAAAACGATCAAAACCAAGCTGATACTGTGTTAACAGTTTACCGTGCCTCCATTTCATTTACTGAATATTCTATCAAACACATAATTTTTTTTAAACACGGTCTAGCAATGTCAGTCCATTCGTGATAAAACTTAAAAAAGAAAAATGTGAAGCCTTTATGTAACAATAAGCACCAAAAACAAAAAGATGAAAAAATCTTATAAATGGGTATCAACAGTTTGGATCCCACAATTGTGTTGTTACAACTTGTAAAGTAACCCACGGGTGTCAGCCATTTTCAGCATCATTTGCAGTTTCTTTGGTATTTGCCAAAAGAAAATGTTTAAGGTGGAGGGCATCTCTTAAGAGTCTTGGCTAAGGCACATCTAACGAAGAGATCTTTCCAGTGTGGCTGGTATCTGATTGTAGCTAAAGTGTGCCATCACTTCTGATTTCCTTCAAATTGCCAAAAAGGAAGGAAATAATATAAAAAGAAAGAATTAATACCAAAATTCAGATAACTTAGTTACATGTTCATACTAGAGTTACCTGGGAAGAGGGAAGATTTAAGGTATTATAGTGTGCCTGAGCAGATTCATCAATCAATTGATTGGATTGAAGTATCAACGGGTTGATTGAACCAATTGAGGTTTCTGAAATGGTGATGTTTGTTGCTGAAGGTATGACAAATGGCTGATTGGAGAGAGTGCATTGGTTGGGAAGATTAGAAGCAGATTGCCTCAAGCTTTCCTCGTTCCCAAAAAATGTCCCCATGCCTCTGCTTGAATTCAGACATCCATTTCTCTCGTCAAAGCTCATTCTTGGCTGAGGCAACTGAATTGGCTGCAGTACTCCTGGTAAGCCCATTGGGTGCAAACTCAATCCATTTCTCATTGATAACATCTGTAAGACCAATCACAATGAAGAAGTGTACTGAGGATCGCTACGAAAATTATTACAGTTTCCAATTCTTCTGCATTTTCTATTTGGTATAACAAGGATAAAGGAAGGTCAAAGAGAGAAAAGGCATTGTATAGTTCCAATAAAAGCTGAATCAGGTGGTATTATGTGAAACATGTTA
The DNA here is from genome assembly GCA_033629205.1 of Lithocarpus polystachyus. NCBI lineage: Eukaryota > Viridiplantae > Streptophyta > Magnoliopsida > Fagales > Fagaceae > Lithocarpus > Lithocarpus polystachyus. Next base: position 4,516,503 of record CM066163.1, on the reverse strand, counting down.
CACAAAATAATAAATAAAGCTGAATAGTGAGCAAAATTTAGAGCAGTCAACTGCAGCTTGTCAGTAGTAACTAGCAATAAAATCTAGGAATTTAGCTAGATAACAATGTCAACCCCCTTGGATGTAGTGCTTTGCTTACAGGAACACAGAGGGAAAACTTCTACAAAGTTCAAAGAAATTACTGTGGATAAGCACAATATAGTAGATATAAGCTAAAAAGAAAAAAAAAAGCCTAATAATAGCATGATCTGTGAATGGTGATTCCAATTGAAATGACCCAGTCCCAATCATATAAAGAGGCACCGAGCCGTCAGTCAGATACCACTTAGGAAGAGATATAACGTGATGATTTTAAAACCATGCTTCAACTGTTTTCAGAAAATTTGGCTTATATATATACCTTTGATCAGAGTGATCATAAAGTTAACTGGCCAAGTAATACATGTAAAGAAACTGAGTGTCAAATTTGAAGTCGCTTCAAAAATAAAAGCTTAATCACATTACACGATGACTTAAACGGTAAATTGTGTTGTTCCCCAAACTCTTTCCTCAATCATTTGTACCATTCCTTGGTAGTATTTGAATAACAAAGTAATAGTAATCCAAAAAGAAAATAAGGTAAAATCTTCAATGGGAATGCAATTTGTGGTCTGAACATGGTTACAACTCACAATGTTGATAAAGTTCTTTCCTCTTGCTATAGAATACTAGTGATACCAAGTTCAAGTTATGTAGTATTAACTAAACTTCACTCCAACTTACCTCTCTTTTTTTTCTTTTCTTTTTTTTCTTTTTTCTCTTTTTTTCTTCTAATTGGAGTTGCACATACCCTTTTATCATGCCATGCTCTGAAATATTCAAGCTTTTCTCTTTTCTTTTTTTCACTTCTTTTACTTGCATCTCTAAAGGTTGAAACACAAATAAATTCATGTCATAGTAAAGAGGCTATTTCTCAATAACCCTATATGACATTAATACAGATATTTTAGCATATCGTATATGATATGTTTTCTTAGTGAACATCTCCTTGCTAATATCTAAGCTGTTAAGACAGGGCAAGCATCTCCTGATCATGAGAAAGGTTTCAATGGATGTTTTCTAATACAAAATGGCTAGTTGTAAAGCGCCTTAATTTTTTCTCTTTTCTTTTCAGGTAATCAACATGGAAAGTTTTGTATAGATATGAGTGATGATTCGGTTCTGGTTATCTACACTATAATTTTATTTTGGTAATTGTCAACAGTCTACTTGGGTTTTTTTTTTTTTTTCCTTTTATTTTTAGCTTGGTTTTTACTTTCAATTGTTCATTTTCGTTACAGATCCACCATGATCGATGTCGATTGTTGGCGTAATTTAATTCGCATCTATCTGCAACTTATTTTGTTTTAAAAAAGATCTTAATTGAGGCATCAAAATTTCCTTCTTAGTTCGTATTGATAAATTACTAGTTGTTCCTAAGAGTTAAGTTGTTTAGAAATCATAAATTTAAACTCTAACATGCACCATCTTATCATTCCAAAAAAAAAAATTTCATTTTTTCTGTCTTCTTTTTCTTTCCTTCTGTTTTTAAAATAAGTTTTGGCCCTAATAGACCATCTTCTCCTGTTTTGAGAGACAGAAAGAGCCTTAACAAGTAGGGCTATTGAGTGAATCATATCATATGACTATTAAATGGTCATGTGACTACAAGATGCATGTATTTAGCCATGAAGCTGCAACGTTTTTACTAATTTGACTACAAAAGGCTTACAAATTGACGTAACAATAAATGTGTTTGATGCCCACTTCAACAACATTAAAAACAAATGTTTGAATTCATTTATTTATTTTTTTTACAAGTGACATAAGTCTATAAAATTTATGTGGTAAATTTGGTGGTAAAGCTTATGTAGTAAATTTATAGCATCAGTAGCATTTCTCTTTACCTATTTGGCTGAACTACGTGTCTGGTTGGCTTCAAGTACATAAACATAGACCCAAAACAGTATTGACTCAAATAGAAAACTCACCTGTACTTGAAGCTGAAGCTGCTTCAAATATTCAATCGCTTCATCTAGCATAGAAGCCTTATCAGTCTATCCAGAAAAAGTAAAAAATCAACAAAAAAGAAGAAAAAAAGTAATCATCAAAACAAACATTTGAAAGATCAAGTTCAAATTCAGGGTTAAAGAATGAATGAAAAAGAATAAAGTGTACCTTGTTAGAATTTGGAATTAGATTCTGTAAAGCTTTCATTTTCTCATTGATCCTACTCCTCCTCCTCTGCCCACACCAATCAACCAAATCCACACAACTCAGAAATCATAATTCACTATTTGTAAAATAAACATAAGCACACCCATACACACAAAAGATTGTAGCATTGAGAGGCAACCTTTTCTGACAAATTATGAACCTCTGCAGCTCTGCTCCTCTTCGATGAAGAACGAGGTGGGACTGGTTTTTCTGGCACCTCTGACCCCTCGGGACCCTTCTAAGTCAAACAACAAAAATCCGCTAACTCAAAATTTTCCACATTTAACAAGAAAAACAAACAAATTTAGAAAGTTTATGTCTATTCGGTAGTTTTGCTTTAAAATGGGAGACCCCACATTGACATTTTGAATAATTCTATGGCACCTTAATGGCATTTTTTTGGATTTGAATTCAATGATCCTAACCAATCATTTGAAATGTTATAATGTTAACCATTTATGCTAAGAGTTTGTAGCTCAATTGGCCCTCTTGGTACTCTTGGTATTTCCAACGAGCCGTACACGGTTTAAATCCTCTATCTTCTATTATTATAACTATTGAATTATTGAAAAAAAAAAAAAAGATTTGTAATTTTAACCATTTTAATGTTTACAATCTCAACCATTCATGTATATGTACAAGGACAAACTAATTATCTCAATTAATATTTAGCACACAAAAGCTACATATTGAAATGTTTACTACTTGTTGGAGCCAGAGGAAGCTAATTACTACTTTACCCTTCAAAACAAAAAATAAACTTCTGTTTCTTTCTCCGCCAAATTTCTCAGCAACCAAACAGAATTCGGGAAAAAAGAAAGTATTGAAAATTTCAAAAGTACCTCGCTGTCGCCACTGAAGTCGCCGAGATTGTTCTCCGACGTGTTCTCGTTACTCTCCTTCATGTCAGCTCCGGGATCTGGGAAAACTACACCGTACGAAGATTCCACAGCGGCACCCGAGTTTCCATCTCTGGCTACTCGGCACTCCGACTCGGACGGATTCTCCGATCCTGCAGCTTTCAAAAACATTGATCGTGCATGTGATGGCTGTGAATACATGTATTTTGATTTATAGGCCATGCAAGAAGAAGAAGAAGACGAAGCAGCAGAAGAAGAGTTGTGGTGCAAGAATTGGTTAAGAAAAGTAGATATATCTTCGGATTCCGGAGCAACCGATTGAACCGAAGAAGATGTAACTGTTGTTCCGTACAGATCCGCCATGGAAGAAGAAGAAGAAGAATCACTTTCTCTTTTCTCTGTTTTACGTGTTGTTTTGAAACTTTGGAGCAATAAAAAGTGAGTTTAAGTTTAAGAAGTTTAAGATTAAGGATTTTTTTTTTTTTTTGAATTCTTGATAACGGAAACAACGTCACTCACAGTCACAGTGTCTCAAAGCATTAGCTTTTATGCTAACCAATGTTTGATTACTCTCCCGCCTAATCATCCTTCTAGAAAAATGTTTTTTATTTAATTATTTTTTTTTTTACTATTACTAGTAATAATTTTGATGATTACTAAATTGTCTTTTTGCAATTTTAAGGAAGGTGACAAAAGTCAAAGGTATCATGTCATTCACCGCCTTATCCAACCGAACATCATCTTAGCCTGCTATTGCAACGTAGATTTCATTTATTAAACTGCAAATCCCGAGGTCTGCTTTTAGTGACGTGTTGGCACATGCTTCGGTTAACACCTATTCATTTCACCACCGCCACTCTTTGCGCGGTCGACACTCTAGGATTACGGGGTTAATAACTGAAGTTTAAGTTTTCAAATGAGAAGTTATTTGGTATTAAATAGTGTGGCGCATGGTTTGGCTCAGCTAGCTGCAAGTTTAACAGAGTGTGTAATTTGGATAGAAGAAGTTCCTCCTACTATCTATTTCAGGTTGATTTGGCCGCTTTGTTTCAATAAAATTTTGATGTCTTTCTTCTCAAAAAAAAAAAAATAATAATAATATTGTATTAAGAACGTAGTATTATCTAATATAAAATATTTTTTTTCTTAGAAGAAGTTTAACGCTTATTCACTTAAATAGAATTTATTAAAAAAAAAAGTAATTAAAAAAAAAGGCACCTTTTGATTTATTTTTTATTTTATTTTTATTAAGGAAATTAATGTACATGTCTTACACAACCCAAAAAAACAGAAGGCCAAAGGGACAGGGCCATTAACCAACTCAATTGTTAGCTAAGTGGACCAAGACTATCACGTGAGATGGGAATAAGACAAGACATCCCCTATTTCTAGTACAGTCAAAAGCCCAACAACAAACAAGATTTTGGGCCACTAATAACATAAACAGACCAACCACAAAAACGAGATTTTTAGTAGCGACTTTATCCTTTATGATTGTTGTGATCATCCATGGTGAAATAGTGTTGGGTTTACGATGAGGCTTCAACACGTTCTCAAACCACCTTCCAAGACAGAATTAGAAATATTTAGATCAACTGATAGCAAATAAAGAAGCCTTACTTACCCCATGAGGCCTCACTTATTAGATCAATGATATCAGTCCAAATATATGTAAATTTTCCTTCTTTATCACTGCATGTAACTGCCAGGACGACACAAAACTCACTAATAAATGCATTATAATAATGTTACGACATGACCTAACTCACACTCTGCTTATATGTCATATCTTGATTAAATTTTAAGTTTTTTAAGTGTAAATGGTGGACCCATGTGAAAGAGTTAAAATTCAATCATGAGTTGACATATAAGCAGAGTGTAGATTTGAGTATGTCTCTAGCATTACTCAATGTGATAAATTTATCCCATTGAAGGGGGGACCATTTGTTGTTGATATTATTGCATGTTCTTTTGGTCATCTAAGCTTTTTTTTATGGTTAGAGAACACATTATTGGCCTTCATTGTCAAATCTAGAGGACTTACCTTGCTAGTCTGGAATTCAAATATATTTCCACTTTCACAATATGATCACAGATGATAGCAGCAAAAAGAGTGAAGTCCTTGGCTTGCTCTGCATCCGAATTGGGGGGTTGTGTCGGGTTAAGGATCAACTTGATCCATTGAACAGGAAAATAATGGAGGAGCCAACTGGAACATACTTAGGCTTGCTAAGAGAAGGTGCATTCAAAGAAAACATGGACATTAGATTCAGCAAAACTCAGTACAAAAGTCCACCAAGGCAATCTGAATATGCAAATTTGCATTAGCAGGAAGAATCTCCTAAACAAATTTCCACAAAAAGATTTTCAATCAGTTCCTCATGACTAGCTCCATATGGTTGGAGAAACAATTACCGCAATCTAGGTATTATGCGACTTTAACTGAAAATGTATCATTAGAACTAGGGGTGCACAATGTTTTAACAGTCCGGAAAGTGAGCTTCCAATGTTGGCCTCCAAAGTAACTAATTTTATTTTTCGATACTGTTACAATTCATTGAGCTCCTTAGAGTAATGAATTCAACTTTTGATCAAAAAAGAGAAGATTGTCATCATCAAAAGTATAAGAAGGTTATGTTGCTTTATAAAGATAAATGCCAAAGAATATGGTTTTAAAAACCAAACCGGACTGGATGGTTCAACTGGGAACCAGACCTTAATTTGGTACGGTTATTATCAAAAACTGAAAATTGAAGAAAAAGCAAAAAAAACCAGAAACCGCAGGTTCAACTGAAAAAAACTAGAAATCGGTGCTATTAAACCAGTTCTTGTAACTGAAGGGTATAAAAAAACTAGAACCAAACTTGCCAAACTTCTTAAATCTACGCTAAAATGAGATTGAGGAAAATCTTAGATGTGTTGGTAAAAATAAATGAAAGAGATACTTATGTGTTGGATGAAATGTATGAAAAATCTATGCATGCTTTGAGCCTTTGACTGAAATTAGATGTTAAAGAAGAACTTGTCTTGAGAAAGATTGGAGACTTGAGGGAGAGAGTGAGTCTGTGTGAGAATATTTCACCGTGTGCTTGTGCCATGTGGAGGAAAGAAAACTGAAAAATGAAAAGAGTTTGAATTTTGAATGATTAAAACTTTAAATATGATAAAGACTTCAGAGTACTGATTGATGTAATAGAAGTAAGTGGTAACGTGCGGTGCTAAATTTTGAGGTAGAAAAAAAAGAAAGAAAGTAAATCAATGTAAACTGTGAAACTATGAGGTTGGGAAATGGAAGATTAGTAAGTCTATGAATTATCTTGTCATTATAACATTTGAGTTTTAGTTTTTGTAATAAATAAATTGTTAAAGTTAAACTATTAAACTATTACTTATAAAAAAAATTACATACTTAGCAAATTATAAGTTATGAAAAATAAAAATTCACATAAAAATATTTAGTTTATATAAATTATGACATCATCGGTTTGACCCCGGTTGAACTAAAAAACCGATAACCAGTCTCTTTTTCAGCTCTTTGTTTATATTAGTTTTTAAAACCTTGCCAAAGACGTAATTGTGGAAGTTGCAAGTAGTGCATTTAGATTTTGGAAGCACTAAATAGACCTGAGTCTTTAAATAGATCTTGGTGAAAAACCATCTCACAAATATAATACATTCTTTTATCAATTTGGAGTTCAAAACTCAAGGCATCATCGACAGCACCCTTTACAAGGAAGAATTATCTTATACATTGATTGCATGCAAGCGATGGACCACACGCCTATAGACACTACTTCTTGTGAGTTACGAGACCACATAACAGAAATACCAATTCTTTCTTTTTCTCTATTATCTCTATAATGAAAGATCTCTCCCAAAGCCCAATGGCTCCCATCAACGAAATACCGACTAAGCGAAATGTGGCATATAGATTATAGGCTACCATTTTCGGTGAAAATTGGCTAATAGCAAATTCTCCAGGCAATTATGGTGGGAGTGTAAGCAAATAATATCCCAGTGTTGTATTGATGGGAGAGAGTTTTGAATGAATAGTTAGCTTGTTCATCAATCAAGCTCTGCAGAATGGTGGCATCCAAATCGGACATCTGCAAGATTGGTCATCGTTCTTAATTGAAAGAGAAATCAAAATCTGATATAATCATCTACATCTGTAATGCCAAAAGGCAATAAGCTGAATGTTTAATAAACATTGAAAATTAATCATTTGTTGATAAATGGAAAGTTTAAAACTTTGTTATGCTTTCCAAAGTCCCAAATCCACCGCCTCCACAAGGAGATGATGGCTTGAATAGAATTAAAAATTGAAAATTTTGCTCTGGCTCTTGGATGAGATGGTGCCATGGCCAGCTTCACATTGAAGAACAAGAAAGAAAGGTGTAGCAAGTGATGAGCACTGGAGTGTGTTGGATCACTAACCCAGAACAGACCAAAGCAATTTCATGGCTAGCCGTCTTTTCAATATGAAGAACTAATGGCCAGAATTAATGGTCATCTCTCTTTGCCAGCGCTGTTGTTTTACATATGGGGCACAAATTCTTGTGCGTCAGCCATTGTTTTATACAGTCAGTATGAAAATCATGCCCACATTCCAGTGTCCCAAGATTATCTCCATCATTGTATTCCTCCTGCACATCATAATACACAATAATTCAGGCAAAGAGAAGAAAACTAATACCTATGCAACGCCCCCCCCCCCCCCCCCCAAAACGCCCCCAACATGAGTCAAGTGGTCACACTTACCTGACAGACACAGCAGGGTTCTCCCTCAAGTGGAGAACCTATTGCAATAGAATACTGTCGCTGTCTCAAATGATTTAATATTGTTTCTTCACTCAATCCCGTGCTAACATTTCCAATGCGCTCTTCCAACGCCAATAACTCCTATAATTCCAATACACACCATATTACAAGAATAAGAATTTAAAAAAAAAAAAAACAAAAAATAATAATAATAACCGAAATGTCTAGGTCAATTTTTTGTAAAATTCACCTCATAAGACATGTTATCAACATCCAGCCGCATATCCCTATGTCGATCATGAATATCTGCCACCCCAAAAAACACTGACTGGTCAAGTATCATGACATCCTGACAAAAAAGTGGAAGCATGTGTCAGAAAAGTAGTCATATGCCACAATTCTAAAATCATAAACAAGATAAGAAAATTATGCAAAATCTAACCTCAAATCGCAAGTTCTCACCCCTACGCATGAGACCCAAGACATTGCGAATCTGCTACAAACAAAATAATAAAGTAAGCTTTAGAAGGTCACTTTTTTGTCAAGATGACTTGGATATTGCAAATGGGTATTAAACATAGACATCGTATGTTGGGAAACCAATGAAATATAGTTTTAGAATACAAATTTTTTTGCTGGACATCAAGGTATGCATATGGTTGTGTCTATGTAAACCCCCCCAAATAAATAGAGTCCACATAATTGAATTAAAAAAGAAAACATCATAGCAAACCAGAGCTCTAGAACAGACCTCAGATACAAGCCTGCCACTTCCTTCACCAGCAGCAGCTGAACCTCGTAATAAATAGGGGATTCCAAGTCCAGCATCGCCATGTCTCTCCATCCACAATGCTGATCTTGGGTGTGACTGATGATGACCCTGACTGCCAGGACCAGATGAAAAAACCATTTCTTGTGAGGAAACAGGAGGGCCTGAACGCAACAGAGAATAATTACTGCTGTTGCCTCCAGACTCAGACCCAGCAGAAGAAGACAATGATCGGCGGACATAATCAGACAATCTTCGAGGAAATTGTGGAGGATTCTGTTGAGGAGCTAAGGTAGGAGCAGACAATGGATGGACACCTGAACTGGGGCCACCAGTCCTAGAAGTAGAAGCAATATTTCCTGGAATACTTAAATTTACACCAGTTGAACTTCTATTTGCTGGATTTCTAACAAAATTCCTGACTTCAGTAGCAGGCACAAACATAGGATTTTCCAAAAGGCTTCTTGACAAGCTTCTTGAGCCCATTTCTTCGCGAGGTCCAGCATCTCGGTCTCCAGAAACAACAGAGCTTGATGAACTGCCAATCCCTGAGCTAGATCCTCCATTCCACCTAAATGCTTGCACGTTTCGTGGCAATGCAGGAACATGGATAAAAACTGGCTGACTGTGAGGAATCATATTATCTGCAGCGGGTGCTGACCTCAAGTCCAAAGAATAATCAACCGGAAGAAGCCTCGGTGGCAGCTGGGAAGATGAAATACTAGAATGCCTAACAGCACTCTCTGTTGGGAATAAAGTAGGGGCAACAGAATCTTGTTGATTGGGAGGAGTTATCCTTGCACGGGAATTTCTTTGGGAGCTTCCTGCCACCCTTAAATCAGGAATGCTGTCAGAAGCAATGTCTCTTGCACCTAGCCTGAGTCTTGGGTTCACCGGTTCTGATGGAGCAGATACACCTAAACTGCTACTCCCGTTAAAACGAGCAGGAACAGCAGACCATGCACTATTTTCTGCCCTCTGAAAGTAGCTAGGACTTCCAGATACAGAAGACTGTCCAACAGTTCCATCAAGAGCTTTTCTTTTACAGGATACCCGACGACCCTCCATTGAACAACCTGGTCTGCCATCATTCTGTTCCACCAAAAATCCACCACTTCTGGAATGAAGTACATGATTATCAGAACCACTAGGAGGTGGGATCCACTGATTTTCTGATCCACTAGACTTGTGCATATTAGGACATTCCAAGACTTGACTATTATCATCACCATTACCCACAAAACCTGTGTTTAAGTTGAGATTCTGGGTATGCACATCAGAATTGGAACTTTGCAAATACAGTGGGTTCATATTGACATTTTCAACTGAAAATATATGAGTTGGTTCACAGCTCTGTTCTTCTAACCTTGAACCAGAAGATGGCCATCCAAGTTCTGCTTTCCGCTCTTCAAGACTGACCTCACTCTGGGCATTGCCAGAACTAGGTTCACCTAAGCTCCATCCGCTAGACATCGGCCGTTCATGGTTCATAGAATTCAAATATGTGATGTTCATATCACCGGGTGATAGAATACAATCAGGTATTAGATTTCCTGCAGGATTTCGCATATTATTCCAGCAAATCTGCTGCTCTATAGCAGCATTACTCGATGTAGATCCATGGTCAAATTCCAAAGTCTCAGTCAAGGAACCAATTCTACCCCTCTGCCCTTGCATTGGGGCTAATAACAGCTTCCTTAGAAACAACAACAACAACAACAACAATAGTCGAGCCTTAGTCCTAAAATTTTACGTTGGCTATGGATCCTCAACAGCTTCGTTATAATGATACAGGTAAAAGTCTGGAAAAAAAGTCCAATAGAAACTGTAAGTCAAGTACACTTTTGGTACACCTGATACAACAAAGCAACAAAGACATTGGATTAGGAAGTTAAGAGAGCTCCAAACTAATCTACCAATATAACAGTCTATTGTGTATGCATTATGTTGGTGTTCAAAATTAGGATGCCTAAATGATGCTGATGACAACGTAATTCTGATGCCTGTTAGTGATGCCTTGTTTTTCTTATTCTTTCCCCCTCCTTCCCCCCCCCCCCCCCCCCAAAAAAAAAAAGGATCCATCTTTAACTCCCTTTGCTGCTGCTGTTGATGGTAGTGGTGTGGTGTGGTGGTGGTGGTTAAAATTATCATACTTACGTATTTGCATTAGAACGTGTAAAAATTCCAACTTGACCTAAACACAAGGCGGAAATTAAGATTGGATCAATGATGTTGTTATGAACAAGTAATTATCTCATTTTCATTTAGTTATATTTTGAAAGGTTAGCGTGGGATGTTGGTAGAGTGATTACTAAGTAGTCATGCACTGTAGTCGTATGTGTGGCAAAGTTATTTTGCTAACATTTCCATTCAATGAAACCTTAAATATTTTTTCTACAATTTCTTCTGCATTTAGTTACTTGATACACTGTTTGCCATTTCAACTCTTATGTGTTTTATAAAAGTATGATATTCTAAAACTTTAGTTGTTTTAAGCCATATATAGACCTATCAGATATATCAATGGAAGTTTGGGACATATAACATGCATCAGAGTCAAGGACGAATTATTGGTTCTCTCTTTTGTGTTTTGACTAGGTGAAAATTTTGGCTGCATTGATGAAGTTTCTTGACACTTGAGAACCCAGAAGCTATTTATCTCTATTTAGCGTCAAGAGGAACAAAAATACAGGAGCCATCCTTACATTACATTATGAACACAGAAATAATGGCCTTATCAAGTTTCTCAGATGGTCAGATGTCAAGAAGCTTCAGCAACGAAGCAAGATTCAGGACAAAAAAAGGGGAAGCAAACCATCTACAAACTCAAAAATAACATTAATAATTGATGTTCGTACTATTCAACTCACAATGGGTGTAAAATCATCCAAACATCAGTTGCTATTCTATATGTCAATATACCGATAACGACTGTAAGCTCATAATATCATGTCTACAAGAAATATAGAAGGGTGACAAATACCACTAAAACACCAATGGTAGTAGATGAATAGTAATGACAATCAAAGCAAAAGTTACAAAAGCAGAAGGCAATAGCAAATCAACCCATATGCTATCTAGACCTGCTAACAGTAAATGAATAACAAATTGACTTATTCTTTACCATTTTGTATATATGGACGAAAATTAAACTCAATGTGAGACACGAAATTACACCAACCACGCATCATAACCTTAAGACACACAAGGGATACAAGCATTCCTGTAAAAATCACAATCTCCACCACCCAAACCTTAGCCTACAAAGTAAATAAACATGAAGCATCCACACTACACAGAACCCCCACCAAAGCAATTCAAAGCAATCACAATCACATATAATAAAACACCAACAAGGCAAGCAAAAACTAATGCTACAGAACCACCAAGTCAAAGTTACACAATTTCAAAGGCAAAACAAACACACAAAAAAGCATTCCCAGAAAACTTAAATTTACTATCTTTTTTTTTTTTTCTTTCTATAAGGCACACACATACACACTGAATCAATCCCATATAGAAATATTATATTTTAAAAAAAAAATGAAAACTTTTTAGATCGGTTCAGTACTGACAGGGTCAAATATGAGCTAAATATTATTCAAAACCAGCTTCATCAAAAATGATTTTACAAATCAAATAGCAGACGAAAACCCAAACTCAATTAACAGACTTTAAAACACACAACCCCTCCTAGTTAAAATAGCATTAAAAGCTTTAAAAATAAAAACCCATATTTTTTTTCAGCTAAATTTTGCTTTACAAAAGAAACCCAGAAAGCAAAAATAACATATAAATAAAACATGACAATCAAAATCCGATCTTGTCACCAACTGATCAATCAAAAAAAAAAAGTTGCAGGAAAAAAAAAAAAAAAAAAAAAAGCTTACCCAGGAGATGAAAATAGAAGAGGCTGATCTATATGAAAAAATCTGGGCCAGAAAACAAAGAAACTAGTCCAGATAAAAGATAGATGAGAGAAAAAGCTGTATTCTTGTTCGGCTGGCTTGGACTTTTCCAAAGAGAGAGGCGAGAAAACCAAACCCCAAGAAGCAAATGAGAGAACAAGAGAGAGATAGAGAGAGAGCCTTTAGGTGGAGGATTTGAGTAATGAGATAGAGAAAATGAAGTGTAAAAAAGAGAAGAGGAAAAAAAAAGAAAAGGTGAGAGGTTAAAGAGGACAATAATTTTTTTAAAATTTAATTTACAAAATAACCCAAAAGAAAGAGAGAGATAAAAAGAGAGTAATACTAGTCATAATAATAAATATTTGAATAAAATAAAAGGCAAAAAACAACTGGGTAGGGGCAACGATGCACTACTATTTGGCTGCTTACCAAATGTGCTTAAGGTCCCCCTGTCTTTCCTCGTGATTTTTTTTTTCTTTCTTCTCTTTGAAAACCATAATAATAAATAAAAATTAAAAATAGCATAACAACCAATTTTTTTTGACTCGGCTCCCAATGCAAAGTTAAAGCCCCACTCTCTCTCTCTCTCTCTCTCTCTCTCTCTAAATTAGTCTCTATCTTTTTGTTGTTGTTGTTGTTGTTAGTTTTGATGAATGATGATGATATTGTTGTGTTGTGTTGTGTTGTGTTGTGTTGTTAAACTTTGTTGTTGTGGTATGTTAAGTTGTGTACACATCTCTCCTTCACGCCAAGCACCTGTCTTACTGCCCTGTCCTGCTTGCCTGCCTCCTTTACTGCTCTTTCTCTCCTTTGCCTTTGCCCCTTCCCTGTCTCCCTCCTTTTTTGAAGACTCCCTCTTGTGACTTGTTAATTTTAGCTCTGTTTTAGTTGTGATCCAAAACAAAAATAGAAATGTCCAAATTCTTTATACCTTTTTTTATATTAGATCACAATTTCTTTTTTGCCACTTCCTAAAAGCTTATGGATCTTTTTATTTTATTTTTTTAAAAGATGTAACTTTTATTAAGATAAAAATAACAATATTATATCATGAGTCACGACAGACTCAATCATATAATAAATTTTCTCTATCCAAGTTACATAACCACCAACATGTTTTATTCTTATATCTTATATAACAATATTCCTCTAGCATATTGTGCCTTTAAAATTTATGAAATGGATTCTATTTTAAGTCTTTATCTATCTCTGTTATTTATTTTTGTTGTTATGTACTATAATAGAGTAAAAAACAAAGGAAAAAATAATTGATAAAACGTTATATTTTATCTAAGTAACCGGTTTTAATTTCCCAGCAATCCTTCTCTCTCTCTCTCTCTCTCTCTCTCTCTCTCTCTCTCTCTCCTTTAGGTTTAATAATTGCTAAATTGATTTATGAACAAATTCAAGGTGAAATTTTAAATTTCATTAATGATTTCTAGTTTTTTTTTTTTTTTCTGCTAAGTTTGCATTTGGCATTAGCTTGTTTAACTTTTTATTGAAATTGTACTAAAATATAATTGTACTTTAAAAAAATGAGAAAATTGAGGTTTTAAAAAATTATACATAAAAGCTAAAAACTAACAAAGATGGTAAATGCCTTAGGTTACAATCCAGAATAACATAAAGAAATAACAAAGATGGAATTAAATTGAAACGATTTCATAAATTTGGGATTTAATTGAAAAAATTTAGAACATTTGACTTAATTTGGAATATGGTATAAATTCTGGTTCTTTTTATGTAATTTCTAAATAAATTAAAAAAAAAAAAAACAAATTAGTACCTGTATAAAAAGGTACATGTGGCATGGATTTATTTATTATTTTAGGTCCTATTACTTAATGACCTTTAGATCTTTTTAAACACCCAAAAATCTGGGTGCTTGTGCAAAAAATTTGTGGTTGGGACTTTAGTTGCCATCACATGGGGGGAAAAGACTAAATCTTGTGGGTAATGGGTTCATTTAATAGTCAATGTACCAAAAATTGAAATACCAATAGGTTACTTAAATATTTCTGTCGGTTACAATTGAGGGAGTGGTTTATCAAAAATTGGGTATGGTTGGTGACTTGGTGGTCATGGTTTTTATTATATGATTGGAGTTTTCCTCTGTATATGTGTGTTGGTAGTACAAATAGGCTGACATTACTATAACTTTGCTTAAAAGAGGTGTGAATAGATAGACCTAAAGTCTTATTTGGTATCTCTCTCCTCTCAGATTGTGCCCCCCCCTAACTTTCTTTTCCGTCCATTTTCGTTCATATCTCAATCGTGGGCCTTTTATATTCTTTATATTCTGATCATATTCCTCTCTCTCTTTTTTTTTTTTTTTTTTTTTCCCCTTCTCTCACTCACCTTTCCAAGGTGGTTGCTTTGTGCAAATTATATATATCTTTGTATTTTATGTGTTAATTTTAGGCCACAGAAATGAACTCCCATTCCCCCCATATGGATAGCTTATATAACCATAGCGTACAACTTATTTTTAACTATTATAGTACCATTAAGATAAGGGTGATGATTCCTCCACGCTCCACCAAAGAGAATATTAGAAATTTTTCATTGCTTTTGACAATGAAGAAAATTAGACAAACCTAAGTTTTAGCCCAAGGAAAAGGCCACAGCTCAGCATATAAAAAAATATTTACTCCTTTAGGTGCTCTGTCATACATTTAAGATCATCATTTACCAAGTTGAAAACAATTTTGCATATTTGACTCTTGTATTAGAGAAAAATACCCATAACCATTGGTAAACATAGCAAGGTAGTGGGCTGTCTTTGACAAAAAAGACTGAGCCACTCATACAAGGGGGTGAGGTGGCCTTTTATTCTTATATCTTTTTTTTTTAATTTTTTTTTTTTAAAGTTGGGTGGTGTAGTGATTAAATGAATTTATTCCAAGGGAGCAAAACTCATGACTTCTCATCTGGCCTGCAAAATTGCAGGGATTGAAATGACCCACTTGCATTATAGGAGGTGAGAGCATATTGGAGAGGCGGTGGTGGTTGCATCTATGATAATGATCATGCACATGACAACTAGTAAGTACTTATTTAAAGCCATACACATGATAGGGTGACAAGGAAGGTTTAATGGTAAAAGAATTATAATTACATACAGAATGATAAAAACTTTGGGAGGGGTCAAGATTGCCTCATAGAAACCACAACCACCTCTAGGAATCACAACATTTTATTTATTATTTTTTGATATATATGATGTAGTTTTAACGACTTTCGATTATTTTATATTATCAGGTCAAGAACTCAATCGATTTTTAATATAAAAAAAATAAAAATCACAACATTGACATACTCAAAATTCTGTCTTTACTCCGAATAGCAAAAAGAAATCACAACATTGGGCCTACAAAATTGCAAGGATTGAAATGTGACCCATTTGTATTAGGAGGTGTGAGCATATGAGAGAGGTGGTGGTTGCACCTATGGTAATGATCATGCACATGACAACTAATATGTACTTATTTAAAGCAAACACATGAAAGGGTTACAAGGAAGATTTAGTGTTAAAAAAATTATAATCACATAAGAATGATAAAAACTACAAAGAGTCAAGATTCTCAAAAAGTCTATGAACATAAACTTTGCCCCACATTTGCCATAACTTGTATATATGTCAAACCTTGGTTACTTTACTTTTCACCAAGTATAGTGAAACACAACTTCCGGTAGGAATCACAACATAAATAGTTAAATACACTCAAAATTTTGTCTCTACTCCAAAATAGCATGAACTTTCTAATTTCTTTCAAGGAACCAGCCCACCAGGACATTAATTAGACACTAACTTCACGCATGAGAGAAAAGCAAGGGGAAAGTGTACCCAGATCAAGTCAAACAGGACAAGCACAGCTTTTTATAATTGGGAACTAAAAATTTTCAAAAAATAATTCAATGGACTAGTACTACTTGTCAGCTTTTAAAAGTTCATCCAACATACCACGCAAAATCATATTCATTGCTTCTTAATTGCAATTACTGAACTTACCAAACAACCCCGCGGCCTTTTTGGATTATCATCACATATACGACGAACCAAAACATGGTGCTGCGAAGGTCAAGCATAGCAGCCAAGAAGGCACAAATCTATGTAGCAAATAATGAAAACATCATTACTTCGAAGGCACCTTCAAAAGCCACCAAATTAACAGAAGGGGGAAGATTGAAATGGACAGGACACTTAATCGTAGGCCTCCCTTATTTCCCATCTGGGAAAAACTTATTCCATTGACAATAAGTTCACACAATCGGTATTTGAAAAAGTTAAGAGCCTTAAGACAAACATTTCATCAACCACCATTCAAGAATAGTCTCTTCTTTTTTTTTTTTTTTTGTGGGTAAATTTGGACACGACAAGCTTGCTCTCCTAGTCCTATAGGAAGGCTATGCTAGCCTTGAAGGTACACCTAATGCTAGAAAGAGGGGCTCTAGGAGCCATACATAAACAAATCGCAAGTCAAAGATTGTAGGCATTAGCATCAGATTTTAAAAATACATATAACATATTCATCTTAAGCATGTAGCATAAACTACAAACTCCCAATACAAATAAAATTTTGGGAGCATTCCATTTATGATCACATTAAACACAACAGCAGAAGTGACATCTCTACACTAATCTTCTCAATGTCACAGAAGGAAGAAAAATACAAGAGTACACATTGAATGTTAGACCAATAGATATTTACTTTCTTTTAATAATTCGAGAATTAGGGGAGAGAGGATTTGAATCCTAAAATGTTTCTGTTAAAAACACTAAAATGTACCAGTTGAGATTTTATGAGTTGTCATAGAAAAACTAATTTCCCGAGACTCCCCAAAAACAGACTAGTAAGTAGTGAGTAAATTGTTGCTGGTCATGAAATGTTGAGATTTCACAACTAATACTTTCCTGGGAGTTCCCAAAAAGACTACCAAATACACTGTTGCTAGACATTCCCGATGAAGTTACAGCATTAAATTTCTCTACCGCTTCAACCAGACAAGAAGCCAAATGTTCATGAGCATACTTCCCAACCATACAAAACATCATAACATACCAAGAACCAAATTATCTCTTGCAAATTTCAGATGTTAACAAAAATAGGGTCCAGAATTCAGGTTGTAACTATTACCATTTAACCTTTGCGAAAGTTCTACACACAGCACTAAAAGACAAAACCAATTGAGTGGTACAAATACACAAATCTCATACCAAGACATTGCATCAAGCAAATCAAATAAGCCAGTTTCACAATTTCTATTAAAGATAATGCTCCTCTAGCATCACATATTATAAAGCATTATTCCATTCACTCCTAGTCAACTTAGAAACAATGAACCAGATCATACACAATTGTGTGATCCCAAACTTCCTACAGTCAATTATGCAATCAAGTTCATCATTTAGTAATATAACAGTTTCATAACGCTATTCAAGAAGAAACAAGAA
The DNA here is from genome assembly GCA_033629205.1 of Lithocarpus polystachyus. Classification (NCBI taxonomy): domain Eukaryota; kingdom Viridiplantae; phylum Streptophyta; class Magnoliopsida; order Fagales; family Fagaceae; genus Lithocarpus; species Lithocarpus polystachyus. Next base: position 4,498,515 of record CM066163.1, on the reverse strand, counting down.
CGGTAGCACTATAAAGCACAGAATTTATAATAGCTCAATCTCTTTAACAATAGTTGAAAAGGAGATAAGCTAAAGGAAAAGAGGCCTTGCAACAGGAAGGCTTTGGAGAGGTAGTGGAAACTTTTAATTATGCCACGAAAGCAATTGGAGTGAAAATGAACTCCACTCCAGCATCACAGGAACAAGCACAGCATGATCAAGCCAAGTGTAGCAGCTGATACTTATATAACCCACATCGGATTTCCATCGTCAAATATATATACATAATAATCTGTTTCAGTAGTCCTCTGGAGAAAAATAGCCTTCTATCAGGCAAAAGAACAAATCTGCATGCCAGACCAAAAGAAAAAAAAACAAAAACAAAAAATTGCTGAATGTTTCTTCAAATGGGATGGGAAAAAAGAAATTACAAGTCAATAACATAGTAACTACCTTACAATGCAAAGCGATCCAGCCGTGACATCTCTCTCAACTTCAAAACTGACACATGTCAACTTCATCTAATGTTTCTCAAGAGGCTTTCAATATTTAAAATGCTTCTCATTTTTTTCTGGGGTACATAAACCTGTTCTGAAAACAAGGTGATTCCAGTAACAGCCTGAGCATCAGGATTAGTATTCACATATATCTTTAAAACCAACTGCTTCAATGTCTCTAATGAATTGTCAGTCCATGAGATCGTTCAACTCAATGAAATCTTCCTCTAAAATGGAAAATAATTGCCGGTCAGTCAGACCTTCAACAAACAACGAACCACTTCCAGGAAGCCCAGTCGAGCTCACCTGCACACCAACCACAACACAAAAAGGGATATAAGTCATATAACCAACATGAAAAGAAAAGCACTTGTATTTATAAAAGAATGTGAACTTAACATGACAAAAAACTAAATAAATCTTTTATATACCAACTTCTTTTTTGGTAAAACTACATAGATTTTTTTTTTTTTTAAGTGGCTCAGTAGAAATCTCAAATTACCACTGTTTTTTACGCTGTTTTTTACGCACTCCACCTTCAAAGGTGGAACAAACATTAGTAAAATATATTTCACCATTACTTGAAAAGTTGATAGTAGATGTAATCAAGATTGTAATTTGTAAGGTGATACCAAGTGGGACCTTAACCACAAAACATAAGTTGGTGATACTGGATATGTATTTGAAGATGGAAAAGAGATATTAGACAGAAAAGCCTAAGAATTAGGTGGTGACATTTGAAGGGAGAGAAAACAAGATGTTTTCAAAGATAAAATAACCAAAGAAGGCAAATTGGATCAAGACAAAAATATTAATAAGATGTGGAATGAAATTGCTAGTTGTGTTAAAAAAGTGATAAAGAAGTATTTGGAGAATTAAAAGATGTGGGTGACTAACTATGGAGACTTGGTGATGGCATGAAAAAGTTCAGGCAGCTGTTAGATTAAAGAGGAGTTAAAAATGCCTACCTAGAAGAAATAAGATGAGGAATGAAATTACTAGTTTTTTCTGACTTTGCTGGGCTATACTTTAACAGGCTTTGTCCTGATAAATTTGCTGTTCCTTAGTCTTTGAATGAATGCCATAGGTTTACCCACAAAAAAGAAGTGGGAAAATACATTCAGGAAAATGTTTTCAACCAAAAGAAACAGTCTTGGTTTGGTAAAAGTAGAAACAAAGATGAAGGGGTTGTAAGACATGATGGTCAAAAGATACCAAACAACAAGCTTCTGATACTCTGGATCACAAGGATGGAAAGATTAAAAATGATGTGAATCATAGAAAAGGAGCAAGATGGATGAAGTGGAGAAGCACATCAATAGTATTCTGTGATAATAGAATAACTATTAAGTTAAAGGGTATATTTTATAAGATTGCTATAAGACCAACTATACTCGATGCATCTAAATGTTGGGCTGTTAAGAAACATGCCCACAAAATGAGTGTAGTTGAAATGGAAATGTTAAGATAGATAAATGGGGAAATTAGCTTAAAGTTGATAGAGGGTTGCTTGAGATGAATGGCCCCTTATGGATCAAAAGATAAGGGAGAATCACTTGAGATGGTTTGATCATGTGCAAAGAAGAGCAATTAATGAACCAGTGAGGAAAACTGAGCTAATTCAAGTTGAGGGAAGGCAAAAATGTAGAGGAGAGCCTAAAATAAAATTAATATGAGTAGAAAAAAAATGGCATGTCCATTAAGGAGGTAACATAAAGTAAGACTTTGGATATGATAGAATAGTGGAAAAGAATACATGTGGCTGACCCCAATTAATTTGCTAAAGATCCATAGCCAAGCCCAACATTTTAGGACTAAGGCTATATTGTTGTTGTCGTCATTGTCTGTTGGCCCACTCTAGACAACAAAGGATTCGCTAGAAAATTTTAAGAGTAACAAATGCAAAAAGAAACAAAGGTGGATTAAGGAAAAAATATCAAAGGTTACCAAAAACATAGTTCAAAAATAGTTCAAACTTCAAATCCCATGTTAAAAAATCAGACAGGCCCGATATGCTGCCTCTATCTGTGGAAGTATCTAAAACTTGTATAGTTAACTACACCTCGCTTTTCATGCACAATCATCACAAAATATCAGTAGAACGTGGGATGGCAAGAAAATATATTTCTGTCATCATGTTAACAAGTTGTCATTTTGAACAGTTGACACCAAATGTGGTGATGCAAATAATAAAAGTCCTCAAACAAAATTTTAAGAAATTTAGAAATAAAAGTAACTTTTAGCTCTGAACAAACTTGCAGGAAGTTGCTAAAGGAATAGCCGGTAATTGGTGGCAGGGGTAAAATTGTGGGAAATGTAATGTGGAAGAAATTCTTGACATTATGCAGTAAACATGGCTAAAAAAAATAACATAATCCTAAAGTGTAAGGTATATGTGCAGCCAATGAACATAGAATCCAACATAAAATATCAAAATGACAAGAAAATATTAGTAAAATAAACCATTACATAGTGAACTGAAGGTATGCTTTAGCACCAAATATTATATAGAGAGCATATGGATAAGAGTCATGTTTAGATATGTTACCGGCTCCCTTGGCTGCATGACCGAAGGAAATGGAAGACTGGCAACAGAAACAGGCCCAGTCATGATCTGATCCTCTAACTCACTACCCAATTGCATTGGATATCTTGGTATTTCATTATTTCCGTCAACAGAGTTATCACCTTGAATTTTAGCTTCAACAGTATCAGGTGTGAAGTACCCATCATGCTGAATGCCAATGTGACGCACTGCCGAAATACTCTCTTCAGCACAAGAACTTAACCCATTGTCCGAGATGCTATTTCCAGCACGAGATTTAGAGAATACTCGACATACAACAAAAGAAGCCTGCAGATCGATAAACACATAAGGTCTAACAAGAAACATAAGAAAAACCAATAACACTAACCCCCACTTCTGTCCACCTTGATTTTGCAAAACTCAATCTAAAAAAGAAGAAAAACATCATTATCCACAGATGAGAACAAATAATAATTAAATCACTACATAGGAAACATGAAAACAAACAATGCCTCATTGATTGGAAGACTGAACAAGTAAAAGCCATTCATTGATCAATGCTTCATGACATATATGGTCAAGGCCATACATTGATCAAAATGTTCCCAGATGGGTCAACCAAGAAATTACCAACACTATTCCTTACCTGGTCAATGTTAAACAAACAAGTTCCAGAGAGGTTGCAAATAAATATAAAGTTACAGGGTTTAAAGAATAAGCAGAGACAGAACAGAATAAAAATTCTCTCTTCTAATAAATATGCATCACCCAAACAGAGCAGAAAATTGTTGGTCCATGTTCGAAGTTAGATTTCATATGTTGCTAGGTTTAGGGACACGTCTACATGGCTCAGCTAAGGTATCTCATGCATCCCATATATACATCATTCCTCTCAAAGCGTGTAGGTCTCACATGGTTGTGAGGTACGCACAGTGCAACAAGGTGGATGCATATATTGTATGCATGAGATAATTATTGTTAAGGGAGGCCAAACAAAGTGAATGAATTATTTCACTAAAGAAAACAGAGGCACATAAATAAGTGATTAACCAGTTCTCCCTGATTTCTGAATTGCCCAAATTATCCACCATAAACTGTTTCATGATTTTGAGAGCGCCTTATATATGATCCTTTTTTTTTCCTAATGAAAAAAAAGTAAGCAAATAGCCATTAAAAGAAACCAACCAATGGTATTACATCATGACCCTACACAAAGCATAGCTTTCTCTTATTATCAATTATGGAATAGAATAGTAGCACTTATTTGTACTTTCGCTTTAAGGAATAATGACAACATGAAAACAAACCTCCTAACCTTTTCAACAAGTCACTTTTCATAAACCCAAACTCAACAATTCCAGCATCCACCACTTATCCACAAAAACAAATAAACAAATAAACAAAAACAAAAACAAAAACCGAACTTTCACACCAGATTGCTATAATTGGCATCAAATATCAAATTTAGCAATATCAAACTCCATAAATTAAGAAAACAAGATTGTTATTTTTTACCTTGGGATGATCAACAAGAGCATACTCATACAAAACCCAACTGGTCCTGAACGCAGTCTCAGGTGAATTCCCCAAATAGAAAACGAAGCTCTTTCTGGACCCCACCTGGACCCTCCCACATGGTCCCACCACGTCTCTCACCTTTCCGTTTCTCTTCCAATACCCATTCTTCGTTTTCCTTCTGCTCCTAATTCTACTACTACCCGTGCAACAGTAACAGTACCAGTGCCTTTTCCTTCCTCCGAAACCGTACGAAAAGCACGTATCGTCCGGCAGCTCAAATGGGTCGTAATCGAAAAGGTTCAGCTCCCTGATCAAATCGTAGCCGTTGAAAAAATTCTCATCCGGGTTCGGGTCCGGGTCACGGTTTTTGTTCGCGAGGAAGTAAGAGACGAGTTCTTGTTGAGATGGGTGGAATCGACAACCTGGTGGGAGTGAAAACGACGTCGTGGGTTTCAGTTTCTGAGTACTAGGAATAGGATCTCCCATTGAAAATGAATTGGAGAGAAACTGAGAGAGAGAGAGAGAGAGAGAGAGGGTTTTAAGGTTTCGAAGAAATCAGAAATGGTGGAGAGGGGTTTATGCGTTTGTTTACGATGAAAGCGTGTATGTGAAGCTACTATACGAGGTTTATTTTGGTTGCGACCATGTGGTACCAAAAGTGCATGTTTTCTTTGCTTGTGAGCCGTTGATTTTGTTGTGTTTTTGTGGGTGCACAGAGTTTGAGTACACGTGGCGAAATTTTAGATGGGTCGGATCGGGAAGAGAATGGCTTATGTGGCGGAATTTTAGTGGTGCAATGATGGGTGGGACATGGACTTTTTGCACCCTTTTGTGGAACCAAGAGAATGAGTTGTTGCCTAGCGGTTGAGTTTGATTGGCTGCGATTGTAAAAGGCTGACATGCACATAGATGGACTGGCTTTTATTTAATTTAAGTCGACATCAATGCTTCACGATTTATTTAGAAAGGAGGCATCATTTTTTAATTTCTTTAAAAATCACTAGTTGTTTCGGATTTATATTTATATTTATATATATATATATATATAATTCTTTAAAGATCACTTAACTAGATTATAAAAAGAAAAAAAAAAAAAAAGATTAATTACTTAATCCTATTAGGCTATTCAGCAAAAACTAATAATTATAATAAAAACTATTAGGGTTATTAGCGCCACAATTTGTATTATACATCAATAATTATAATATGTTGATCCAACTATGTAAAAAATATGAAAAAAAGCTTTTAAATATTACTCTTAAAATAAATAGAAATAAATAAACACACACAAGAGAGGGAATAAAGCTATCAACAAAAAATAAAAATAAAAATTTTTAAGTGTTATTTGTGCCATAATTTGTACCGTACTATACATCAATTATAATATGTCAATTTAACCATATAAAAAATAAGAAAAATACTATGTTAATAAACTTATTGGTTAACAAAACCAAAGAAAAACCAACATTGGGATGCAGAGAGGGAGGGGAAAAAACTGCGCAGCTGTCCTTGAACTAGAGTTTATTTCATGCTCAAATTTCAATAATTTGAAAATATATACTGTGGGGGCAAAAATATCAGCAGAAGTAATGGGCCTGTGTGTGGAGCCCAAATAACGAGAATCATAGGCTCGTATGTTGGACCCAACTGTTGGACCCAAATTGCACGCCGAGGACCATGGCCCAGCCGTGGACTACCTAGTCTGATCTATAATGACCGAGATAAACGGAGGGGAATCTGAACAAGACGTGGGAGAGATCGATCGCCCGTCCGAGAATATTAACACCTCGGACGGTCGAGGCAGGAATAAACCTTGGAAACCGGCCGATCAGAAAAGTACCCCAGAAGTCTCCACTGGCTTTATCGAACGTAGTAGATCCACACATCCAGAAAATATCCCAAAATATCAAGAAGGAAGGCTGCCAACCCCGCATTGAATGCCCCACAGCTAACCTTCTGGCCGCATTTATGTGGAGAGGACATCTGAACAGCAGCAAGGAGTCCCATCGTTTCTACGAAGCGAATTCTGGAAAAAGCTGGGGGGACAAGTGTCCAAAGAAGAAGGAAAAAATCCACACGTGGATGGCTAAGAAAAGAGGGGAGGAAGTATAAAAAGGGAAAAAAAAGGAAGAATCGGGATCTTTCCTTTGGCGGAGAAAAAGAAGAGAACGAAGAAAAAAGAGAGTGAGCCTCGGACGTAAAAGAAAGATAACATTTTAAGTGAGGAACAGAGTTTCATCATGGTGAAGGATCTAGTCCCAACCAGTAGATAATCTAAATCATTCCTAGTCCAGTCCTTCTCAACCTACCCTCTACAAATTCATTGCTTAGGGGCCCTTTTGGGCAAATCCATCCCTCTTTGGGCCGGAATCACGAAATTGTGTCCCTACATATACAATGTTCTATGATTAAAAAATATTTATGATTTCTTATGTATGAAAATAATTTTGAAATGTATTATAGCGTTCATGCGGCATGCCTTTAGTTCTTTAAAATAAAATCCTGGTCATAAAATGTACTATTTGATTGTGTCCTCTAACCATACATACAGTGTATACTCAAAATATGCCATTGTATCATGTTTTCTTTGGCTTTTGTTCTTATATAAGGCAACTAGCTTTGCTTCTTTTAATGGCTTTGCTTGAGTTTTGCTTTGAACTTGCTTGAATTGGATCTTGTTTGTCTTGCATAAAATATATGTGTAGCTGCCAAGGTCTAGAATTTGTATTTTTAAACTTTGGATTTAGATATTTTTGTTTTGTTTAGGGGAGGGACGTTCCAAAAGGGACTTATAATATTATTGATTAAATTTGATTAAAGAGTCACATGACAAAATTATAGCCTACAATTTATTGAACTTGCATTGGGTCATGACACATGTCTTTGTGTAGATTATTGATTTTGTTTCTTAACCATGCATACAAGTGTTCTTTGGTTTTTGTCCCTATGTTCAGGGGGCTAAACTTGGGCAGCAAGCAAAGCCTACCGTATATGTGTCTACCTTTGTCTTGAGTTTAGTTTAGCTTGAGCTTGCTTTAATTTGGCATTGGCTGTCGTGCATACAATATCTGTATAGTTGCAAAAGTCTCTAGATTTTGTGTTTTTGAACTTTGATATGGGCATTTAAGGTCTGTTAGGCGAGGGACCAAAACGGGTTACCAATAGGGACTTCCATCTCCATCTCATATTAAATTAAAAATATAAGAGCATTTTGCATTAGACAATGCAAAATAAAAATAAAAAAATTTTAAAAAAAGATATCAATTTTACATAAACAAACTCCAAAATCTTTTTTTTTTCGTTGATAAAAAAAAAAAAAAATCACCCATATCAGTCAAGTTAAAATTGTGTAAATTAAATGATTCTTAGGTACTCTCGGAATACAGAAAATGATATTTTCTCTTCTCACATTCATAGTAGGATCTACTCATTAAATTCATGATGGGGTTTACCATGAATGTGAGAGGAGGGAGTACCATTTCACTATACTTCGAGAGTACCTATGAATTTTCTGTGTAAATTAGCAAAGTTACTACAATAATTATGTAAATTTACACTGATACTATTTACTTTGCATTTAGTTTTTTATTTTTTATTTTACATATCTCGATGATGAAAGAAAAAAGTAGATGATGGAGGAAAAAAGCGAATGATGGTTGTTATGTGTAAAGAAAGAGAAACAATTAAAAAAAATCAAGAAAATTGGTATTTTAAAGTAACATAGTGTAAAATAGATAATCTAATGTGTGGTGTTTTGAGAAATGAATATATAAAATAAAAAAAGTAAGTTCTTATACTAAAATAGATATAAAAAAATTGCACAAGCTAATGTAGTGTACTATCATACCATCACCATGTCTCAATGACTAAATTTGGCTCATATTTGCCTCCCATTAATTTAATTTGGTTATGTAAAATTTTAAAATAAATTTCATTTAGTGCTTTACAAATTTTGATTTCCAATAGCTTTAACGTAAATAAATAAATTAAAAACCATCTTTTCCTTCTTAAATTCAATGTTCCCAATTCCATAAAAACAATTTCAAGGAAAGTGTTTCCTTGAAAGTCTTTAAAAAGTATTACTATTAATATAATTTTCTAAAAACTTCAAACTTAAATTATATTTATAAGTTGAAAAGTCATATGAAAGTTAGGGTGTGCACGAGTCAGGTTGAGGGGATTTTTCAATTCAACCCACAATGATTAGGTTGAAAAAAATATTAAAAAACTCAATCCAACACAACTCATCATAGGGGTCTAACCCAACTCATGTGGATCGGGTTGGACCCATGTGTTGGAAATTTTTTTTTTTTTAAAAAAGATAAGCATAAGAATAACAAATTTATAAGATTATCGACATAAATAACAACAAATTTACTAATTGAACTTGAGCATAGCACCAAATTAATACAAAACTATTTGATTAGTATATCAATTCAACACAAATAAAAGCAAATTGATAATCTTAAAAATATGTTGGTAGTTTATCAAACAAAAAGAATAAAAAAAAATTAAATCATATAATATATATTTTAAATACATATCAAATATAGGTGAGTCAGATTAGGTTAGGTAGATTTGTAAATTTGCTGACCCGCACCCAACCCAACCCAACCCAACCCAACCTACTAACCCCTAAAAACTTACTTAACCCAATGGGTTGGGTTGGATTGGTTTTGGCTAATTGATGGGTTGGCTCCACACTCCTACATGAGACAAATGCATTTGAAATAAATTTTGAGAGTGGGTTTGAATTAATTAAGGCTGTGTTTGACTCGATGTAAAATATTTTTTGTGTGTAAAATATTTTCAAATTGTTTCTGGAAAGGAAAATATTTTCAGGTGTTTGTTTATGTTCTGGAAAATACGCTAGAAAATGGTTCCTAGTGTTGGCATTTTCCTTCAAAATAATTTTTGGAATAATTATCCAACTTTATAATAATTGCACAATAATTATCCAACTACACACAAACACACTCAATCAGGTGTTTGATTGAAGAATTGAGTTTGTGGTTTGAGAGAAAGAGAATCGGACAAAGAAATGTGGGGGGTTTAATTCAAGTTAGAGAGAAAAAGTAAAATGAGAGGGAGAAGACCACTGTGGAGTGGTGTTGCCTGGGTTTGTTACAGAGGAGCCATGGAGGCTCCACCTTGTCAGATCGAAAAGAAAAAGAGAGGGAGGGTGAGACCGATCCATATCGAGAGAGATATGGATTTCAATTTTAGAGAAAAGTTAAGGTTGAGAAGTGAGGCCACCGCCAATGGTGGTAAGGGTGATCAGAGTCAGGGCCTTGAATGATGTCTTGGCTGGAGCTTGTGTGTGTGTGTGTGTGTGTGTGTGTGTGTGTGTGTGGGGTGGGGGGGGGGGGTAGCTGAAATTTATGAGGAGTGTAAAATCATTTGAAGGCAAAATAAGAGGATAAATTCATTTACACTCCATTTACAGTCAACTGAAAATAATTTTCAATTTGACTGTGTTTTTTGTTGAATGAAACTGAAAAATTATTACTGAAAGTACTGTAGATAAAAGTAAAAACTAAAATAGTACAGTGGAGCCTATAAATAGTGCCAAAAAGTGTAGTAGACCCCATAAATAGTAGTAAAAATAAGCTAAATAGTGACATAATTTTGATTTTTAAGTGCAACCCAAACATACACTAAATGTATGTACCAAAATTTTTAGAGTATTAATGCTCCAATATAAATCAAACAATCACAGCTTCTTTTCAATATTTAACGGCATAATTAACCTTAAATTTAAAAAAATAATAAAAAAATTTTGTTGACCCTATGTGGCCATTCCCCATTCCAATCATTTTATAATACATGTACAAAAAAAAAAAAAAAAAAAAAAAAAAAAACTGAGCAAGATCCATAGCTTGGTGAGTTTGCCTCTTTCCACGTCGTTATTAATTTTTGGTATGGTAGGAAACTGGCTTCCCATATATGTTTTTCTAAACTAGTTAAAAGATTGATTTTGACATGTAAAAAAAAAATATTTTACCCTTACATATGCAACCTGAATCTCAATCTTACTGACCATAGGAGTTTTTTTTTATTTTTTTATTTATTTTTTTTTTTTTACACTTTTTACTTTCTTAACTTTTCTCTCACATCATGGTAAAATTCCAAGAAACCAAGATCTTGGAAAGAAATTGAAAAGGCAGCAACCGAACGTATCTGCTTTACAACATAGTTCATACCTCTCAAGAGAGAGTGAGGGTCGGTTTGTGTCTGTGCTCCTGCAGCAACAGTAAACGAGGATCATTTCCAAGAACTGTGTTCCGCAAAACACCAAACGTTCCTCGCAGCAAGCAAGCAATTTGTTCAAATTGATAAAGATAGTAAAACAGAGCACGTGCACGCCAAGAAGGAAGATAGCTAACACGTGGTGGTTTCACACACGTGGCCAAGAATTAGTTATGGCACGAGTGTAGAATCAGTTATGGCACGAGTCAGCTCAAGCTCCAAAAGTGGCGGGAAAATCTGTTACAGTTAGTTAGAATTGTTAGAAGTTTCTAGAACGTTCTAAATCCTATTTATTCCTTTATATAAGGGGTGTATGTAACAGTTTATACATTCAGAAAGTGAATAAGAATTTAATTTTTCCTCTCAAGATTTCTCTAATTCTCTCTCTATTTTTCTCTTCATTTTCTCTCATTTTCTTTCTCTTTCTCGCATCTTTTCTTTCTCTGATCTTGTGTCTGTACAAAGATTTGTGTGATCTTCTTTGTGAAATTCATCTGTTTCTTCATGGTATCAGAGCCACAGATGGCTTCTACTGAACAGATGGCCTCTACTGCAATGTCATCCTCATCTTCAACAATGGCATCCATGGCGTCTTCCTCTACTGCTTCAATCAATTTGATCAATCAACCTCTTCTATTGCTGTCAAACATGTCAAACATGATGACAGTGAAGCTTGATAGTTCAAACTATATAGTTTGGAAGCATCAAATCTCAATGGTGCTTGAAACTTACTCATTATTTGAGTTACTTGATGATACTCAACCAATTCTAGACAAATTTCTCAAGGATCTTTCAGGATCTGTTACTGCAATTGTCAATCCAGATTATTCAATCTGGAAATCGAAAGAGAAAGCACTTGTTACCTTCATCAGTTCAACTTTGACACCTTCAATTCTTGCTCTTACTGTGGGTTGCCACTCGGAAATGGAGGTTTGGAAGGTTCTTGAAAACTGTTTTTCCTCAATCTCAAGATCACACATTATGAATCTAAAAGGAGAACTCCACAATATTAGGAAAGGCTGTGATTCGGTTGATGTGTATCTGCAGAAGATCAAAATTGTGAGAGATAAGTTGATGGCAATTGGAGTAATTCTTGATGATGAAGAATTACTTCACATAGCTATCAAAGGTCTTCCTAAAGAATATAATGCATTCAGGTCTGCTATACGTACAAGGAGTACACAAGTGAGTTTTGATGAACTCACCACACTGCTTGGTGCAGAAGAAGAATCTTTGAATGATTCTAATGATGTCAAAGAAACTTTTGCTATGACTGTGAATACCACACCTAGAGCAGGTGGTGGTAATTATAATCAGTACAATGGTAGAAGAAGAGGAAGGAATAACTACAAGGGAAGAGGTAATGGTGGTGGTAGAGGATCTAATTCCTTTCCACAGCAGTATTCACCATTCCCTTCCAATCAGAATCAGTCAAATTAGTTTTCTTCATCATCACTGTTTCAAGGTTCCAAGAGTGAGAGACCTTCTTGTCAGATATGTGGGAAAAGTGGTCATAAAGCCATTGACTGCTACCATCGTATGGATTATGCTTACCAAGGAAAGCATCCTCCCACTAAATTGGCAGCTATGGCAACAGCTTCAAATGCTGCAATCACTCAAGAGCAACCATGGTTAGCTGATAGTGCTGCAACGGATCATGTCACATCCAGCCTCAATGCACTATCCTTCCCCAAACCTTTCACTGGACAGGACCATCTAACTGTTGGTAATGGTCAACACCTTCCTATTACTCACATAGGTAAAGTTCAATTTCCTACTCAAAACTCATTGTTACATCTAGACAATGTCCTTAGGGTGCCCTCAATTGCATCAAATCTAGCTTCTGTTCACAAACTTTGACATGACAATCATTGTTGGTGTTATTTTGATGAGAATCTTTTGCCTGTTCAGGCCTTGGCCACGGGGAAAGTGCTTTACCAGGGCAGGAGTGAACAGGGTGTATACCCTATCTACCCTAGTAAAGCTACTGGTCTGTCTTTACCTTCTAGAGTTTGTAATCATGTTGCTTCCACATCTTCAACTTGGGAATTATGGCATAACAGGCTTGGTCATCCACATGCTCAAGTCTTGCAAACACTTATTCCTAAGCTTAAAATTTCTTCCAATAAGAGTAATAGCATATCTTGTACACATTGTCTCAATGGTAAAATTCATAAACTTCCCTTTCCTACTTCCCAATTTACTGCACATTCACCACTGGAATTGGTACATTCTGATGTATGGGGCCCTGCTCCTGTTTCTTCTATCAATGAATTCAAGTATTATGTGTTGTTTGTAGATCACTATACTCGTTTTACTTGGATTTATTTTCTTAAGCATAAATCTGAGGTCTTTTCTATGTTTGTTAAGTTCAAATCCATGGCTGAAACTCAGTTTTCTTCTAAACTCAAAATTTTGAGATCAGATGGGGGTGGTGAGTTTGTTTCTAAAGAGTTTGAGTCTTACTTATCTGCCCATGGTATTCTTCATCAACTCTCCTGTCCATATACTCCACAGCAAAATGGGTTAGTAGAAAGAAAACATAGACATATCATAGAAACAACTATCACATTATTGTCTAAAGCTTCTCTTCCTTTCCAATACTGGTCTTATGCTGCTCAAATTGCTGTTTTTCTCATTAATTTGTTACCTACTGCCACACTTCAATCTCACTCACCATATTATTTGTTATATCACTCTCACCCTATTCTTAGTCAGCTTAGAGTTTTTGGATGTGCCTGTTATCCTCTTCTCAGACCATACACCTTACACAAGCTTGAACCTAGAACCAAGGAATGTATATTCTTAGGTTATTCTTCTATTTCAAAGGGTTACTTGTGTTTTGATCCTAGTTCCAGAACAATGTACACTTCTAGGCATGTTTTGTTTAATGAGTCAAAATTCCCATTTCCCACACTTACTCATTCTCCACATTCACATGTTACTCCTACTTCTAATTCAATTTGGTTATCCAATCTCCTTTACTTGCACTCTCTCCATCACCCTTCCATTTTAGGGCCAGCTCCACAATCTATCCCTACTACCACACACCTTGATATTACACCACCTACTCAATTCTTTCACACTACTACTTCCCCAAGTCCTACTGCTGCTACTTCCACTACTCCTCTTAGTCCTTCCTCCTTATCTCCTTCAGTCCAATCTTCTCCTCCATTGCCTGCTTCTACCCAAAATCCTTCTCCACCTAGTGATTCATCAACCTTGCCTATTGTTCCTGTTAATCTTCATCCCATGAAAACTAGGTCCAAGAGTGGTATTTCCAAACCTAAGCTATGTTATAAAGCTACTCTTGACTATAATTTTACTGAACCTCCTACCTACAAAGTAGCTTCTACTTATCCTAATTGGTGCAAGGCTATGGATGCTGAGTTTGATGCATTGCAGAAACAGCAAACCTGGGTGCTTGTTCCTCCTTCTCCCCATTTTAATTTGGTAGGGTGCAAATGGGTATATAAATTGAAGCTTCACAGTGATGGATCAATTGCTAGATATAAGGCACGGTTAGTAGCTAAAGGGTTTCATCAACAGCCAGGTATAGACTTCACAGAGACCTTTAGTCCAGTGATTAAACCTGCTACTGTCAGATTAGTCTTAGCAATTGCAGTCAGTCTTAACTGGTCTATTAGGCAATTGGATGTCTCAAATGCATTTCTACATGGGTATCTCAAGGAGGAAGTATATATGCAGCAGCCACAGGGCTATGTTGATCCCTCTAAACCTCATTATGTCTGCAAATTGCTGAAGTCTCTTTATGGGTTAAAGCAGGCTCCAAGGGCTTGGTTTGAGAGATTCACCTCTCACTTACTTCATCTTGGTTTTGTAGCTTCTTTGGCAGATTCATCTCTCTTTGTTTATCATTCAGGCTCTATAATTCTCTACCTACTTTTATATGTTGATGATATTATCATCACTGGCAATGCTCCTACACAGATTGTCTATCTCATCACAGCTCTCAGTGCTATTTTTGATCTCAAAGACCTTGGCCCTCTTAACTATTTTCTGGGCATTCAAATCACACCTACTAAATATGGCCTTACCTTATCACAAACTAAATATGCCTCTGATGTCCTTCATCGTTTCAATATGCATAATTCCAAGCCTACAAAAACACCATGTTGTCCTGCCACAAGACTCACTCCAGATTCTGGTCTGCGCCTATCTGATCCTTCTTCTTATAGGAGCATGGTTGGAGCTCTTCAATACCTCACATTTACTAGACCAGATTTGGCTTTTAGTGTTCATCAATTGTGTCAATTTATGCAATTTCCTACAACCACACATCTGGAGGCTGCCAAGAGGGTTCTCAGATATGTAAGGGGTACTCTTTCTCATGGCATTCATTTTTCTCGTGGTCCTCTTACTTTAATTGCCTTCACAGATGCTGATTGGGCAGGGGATCCTTTTGATAGGAAGTCTACCACTGGGTTTATGGTGTTTTTAGGCCCTAATCCAATTTCTTGGTCATCCAAGAAACAGACTACTGTTTCCAGGTCTTCCACAGAGGTAGAGTATCGAGCACTTGCCACCACTGCTGCTGAGCTCTCCTGGCTTAGGCAACTTTTTCGTGATCTTCTTCTTTTTCTTCATCATATTCCAGTTTTATGGTGTGACAATGTGTCTGCTATTGCTCTTGCTTCGAATCCAGTTTTTCATGCTCGTACAAAGCATGTTGAGGTAGATTATCATTTTATTAGGGACCGAGTTCTTCACAAGGATTTGGCTATTTCCTTTATATCTGGCAAAGATAACCTTGCCGATATCTTTACTAAGCCTCTATCTGGTCCTTTGTTTCTCTTCTTCCGTGACAAACTCATGCCTTGTTCCTCCCCCATTCGTTTGAGGGGGGATGATAAAGATAGTAAAACAGAGCACGTGCACGCCAAGAAGGAAGATAGCTAACACGTGGTGGTTTCACACACGTGGCCAAGAATCAGTTATGGCACGAGTGTAGAATCAGTTATGGCACGAGTCAGCTCAAGCTCCAAAAGTGGCGGGAAAATCTGTTACAGTTAGTTAGAATTGTTAGAAGTTTCTAGAACGTTCTAAATCCTATTTATTCCTTTATATAAGGGGTGTATGTAACAGTTTATACATTCAGAAAGTGAATAAGAATTTAGTTTTTCCTCTCAAGATTTCTCTAATTCTCTCTCTGTTTTTCTCTTCATTTTCTCTCATTTTCTTTCTCTTTCTCGCATCTTTTCTTTCTCTGATCTTGTGTCTGTACAAAGATTTGTGTGATCTTCTTTGTGAAATTCATCTGTTTCTTCACAAATTACTATCCATCGTTGGGTTCAGTTTCTCACACAATGTAGCAGCTACATCTCCCTCGTAATCTCTAATCACCACACCCACCCACACACACACTCACCTGAGCACAATTAAAATCAACCTTGTACCCATTAAAGGGCTGTCCATTTTACTTGCTCCGGTAAAATTGTAGATAGTATTTAGCGTTATATAGTATATCCGTTTCTCAATTTTGTGATTACAATGATTGTGATAGTTGATGCAATGGGTTTTTGGGTGATTCCATGTATAATGAAATCTTTCCTGTGGCCATTTTTGATGGAAAAATTAACTGATGCTCCAAGGGCACCCGTTATGGAAAAAGAAGCTAACATTTTTTTATATTTTCCATTAAAGTAGTATTAAAACTTTCTTAAAATGGTTTATTAACAAATGCCCTTAGAGCATCCTTTAACGGGATCCTTTTTTGATAAGCAAGTCAATTTGGTTGAGGTTGGCTTGACTGCCTAATCTATAGCTATTTATGCCACGGGATAGCACAAATTGGGTGCATTGTGATTATTACTATATCAAGTCAATAATTGTTGCATGATTTTTTAGTGGCTTAGGATTTTGGAGTGATTGGTTATTACAAAATAAATTGACAAGTTGTATTCTTCATTACCTCGTATATAGAGAATGGGGATTCTACACTGTATAAGGCGCTTATGTTATGTTAGTCTGCTATTATATGTTGTTATATTCCATTTTCAAAGTGGGGAAGTTTGTGTGAAGGGTCTACACGGTTAAAGATACACTTTGAATAGCCGAATGTTAATGTGAACAAGATTACTAAAATCCATATTGTAATAAATTAGGATTCACTTCACAATTCTGAAAAAAGAAGCCAGTTGTTCCTTTTCTTTTTTCCTATGCTATGATACAGAACAGGATAGAAATGGAGTATGTTTATTGCTGATGCTGATATATTCATATTTTATTATACGCCAAGTTCAGAGTGGAAGAGCTCATAAGAAGGGAGTCTAATTGGTTAAAGATAAATGTGTGAGCGGTGACGTGACCCAATTAATGAAATCCAGAATGTTTGAAGTTTAAGTTTCACTTAGAGATTCTCAAAGAAGCTTGCTGTTTTCAGATTTTGGTGTAGGGAATTAAACCCGAAATTCCCAACCTGTGAGAAACAAAAAAATAGAGAAAACACACGCCAAAGAAAACAATCACACGCACAAGACAATATTTACGTGGTTCGGCAATTTGCCTACGTCCACGGAGTTGCAGGGATTTCACTATTATCAGGGAAAAAATTATAGAGTGCGGCCGTACAGTTTCTCTCTCTCAAAACTACAACAAGACAAAACTCTAAGCACCAAAAAAACGGTTTTTATATCCGACTTGGGCCTATCGGCCTAAGCCTCCGCTCCATGGACTAAGCCTCAGAAAATCTCCCATTAAAACCCACGCAACATTATTTGGGTCGGGTCAGGTCGTCAACCGAATCAAATATAAACTAATCTCCATAAAGCCCAACATTTGGTTCTGTGCTACGGTTGATATAAGTTGAAGGCCTAATTTTACAAGGTGGGGCTTTAATCTTCCACATGGTATATAGTTAGGTAGCTGCTATTATTTCCTTCCTTACTAGAGAAAGATTTGGTTTTGTCATCTGCAGGGTGGAGCTTTGGAAACTAGTGGGACAAAGAGATGGCATGTACAATCCATTGATCATGTTTTACATAATTTTAAATCACTATTCACTGTAATTTGGTAAATACTCAAAATGCTAAAGAAATTTTCCGTTAAAGATTTACATCGCAAAAATTCTGCTACTAAAGCTCTACCTCCTAATAGCAATGTCAAACTCACACAAATCTTCAAAATGTAACTGCTATTTTACACTCAAACAGGAATATGGAACATGTTCTGCAGATGAATATCAAGTCCCTTTTTATTTAGATATTTTTCTAATAACATCATATGCTTTGCAAATTAATTGCTGATATTACCAATATATTCTTGCATTTTGATGCCATTAGAATTAAAGCCCAGGTTAACTGCAATGCTTAGACACTTACAAATATCTATTGCTTTCTTTCCCCACAAATGATAGATTTGGCTTGGTCTTCTGCAGGGTAGACCTTTAGAAACTAGTGGAGCTGGTGGGGCAAGGAGACAGCATCCATGAACTCCTCATCAGACTCAAGAGCACTCATTGAATCCGGCTGAAGGCACACCTCCAAATCAATGCTTCCTCCTCCTTCATAACCCGGGTATGATGACACCTTCCCATCAAACTTGTTTGCATACCCACTGCGAAGTGCCACTGCTTTCCCCATTCCAAATTCATTCCCATACATGTTGAACCTGGGTGAACTACCCATCATTACACTGTATTTATCAAAAAACTTAATAAGTTGATAAACAATAGGAGACTGCAGCCAGATATCAACCCAGTCACGCACAGCCTGGTCAGTGTGGTTAACCACAACCTCGTGCAACTTCCATGCTGCCCACCCAAGATTATTTTCGAGCAATTCACCAGCTGTGGTTACTTCTCTCAGTGCGTGAAGTGAGTTCCCAAAGTAATCATTAGACAAGGATGGCTCCATTCTTGACCTGTTATTGGTGGCCAAATTGCAATTTGTTATCTGATCACATGGTAGACGACGCGCACGCGTAATGCACCTCCAAACAAGTGCAGACAAGGACTGAAAGGAGGAGATTTTGTTGGTGTTGGATTCTGCATTGGCTTTTGCTTTGAGTTTTGCTATGGATTCAGATGAGAAGTGGAACATTTTTTCTCTAAGTTTTGGTGCTTCAAATCGGGAGACGAACTCATCTTGGTGTGTGAAAGGGAGATTGATGATTGGATTAGCGCCATCAGGAAACCATCGATTGTGGATTGGTGGGCGTGTGATAGAAATGTTATTTCCCTGAAAGATCTCAGACCAAGTGTTAAAGAAATGCCAATAAGAGGTTCCATCACCAAGGCAGTGGTTCATGGAACAGCCTATAAAGATACCATCTTTTAGTTCTGTCACTTGAATGGAAAGCAAAGGCATGGTATGCCCATCATAGTTGACTGCCCTGTCATGATCAAAAAAGGATTGAACGATTGATGGTACATCAATCGGAGAAAGGATATCAGATATTGTCATGTCTAGATCTGCATAGATGAATTTAGCTCCAGGGCTGTTGCTGCAGTCAACAAAAATCAAGCTTGAAGGTGGGTTTTCATTTTTTTGTGTCACAAGGCGACCTGCAAGTGGGTAGAAATGGACAAGGGTGACAGAGAGGGAATGTTTAAGCCTGTCCAAGAGAGTTTTGATGAAGTCTTCTTGGGAATTTTCTGTTGGAGGTTTGGTAAAAAGAAGGCCCTTCTGGATATAGTTTGCAGAGAGCATGGCAAGATCCCATGGTGTCAGGTATAAGGGCCTCTTTAACTCTTCTAAAGCATACTGTGGTTTGATAAAGCTCTCTGAGATATATCTGATTTTGAGAGGATTAGTAGACATCAGAAATTGGTCACAGAATTGTTTGAAGGAGGTTAAAGGGCTAATTTTTTTTGAGAAACAAACACACACACACAAGGGAGAGGGAAAGGGGTTCTAACACAAAGGAGGCTAAAGGGCTAATTGATACTCTTCAAACTCCTGAATTTTGAATAGCTACTCTGGTTTATGTACTTGAGAATTAGCAGATGTTTGACTAGCCCTCTCGTTTGTTTTCCAGTTAAGCATTATTAAATTCTGATTTTTTAAAATATTTATATCTACATTGGCGTTGGTAGTGAAAGCTGCACTCTAATCTAATATTAGAAATATATTTTAATATGCCCAGTTGTGCGGTTGTGCCGAAAGCATAATAAGGTGTGTATACTATAGTCCTGTAAATGGAGCTAACATGCCCATTTAATATGGCTCCTATATTTTAATATGCCCACTTGGCTCCTTCACAACAGTGGACCCCTCCATCCATTTCTTCAATCAAGATTAATGTAGATGCTGCTGTGGTCCCTCATTGTTAGAGTGGTTAGCCACAGATATCAAAAAAGTCACGCACAACTTTGTCAGAGTGGTTAGCCACAGCCTCATGCAACTTCCATGCTGCCCACCCAAGATTATGTTCAAGCAATTCACCAGCTGTCGTTACTCCTCCCACTGCATAAAGTGAGTTCCCAAAGTAATCATTAGACAAGGATGGCTCCATTCTTGACCTGTTGTTGGTGGCCAACGTGCAGCGTGTTATCTGATCATGTGGCAGACAACGTGCACGCGTTATGCACCTCCAGACAAGTGCAGACAAGGTCTGAAAGGAAGAGATTTTGTTGGTATTGGATTCTGCACTGGATTTTTCTTTGAGTTTTGCTATGGATTGAGATGAGAATTGGAACATTCTTTCTCTAAGTTTTGGTGCTTCAACTCTGGAAATGTACTCATCTTGGTGTGTGAAAGGGAGGTTGAGGATTGGACTAACACCATCTGGAAACCATCGTTTGTGGATTGGTGGGCGCGTGATGGAAATATTTTTTCCCTGTGCCTGGAAGATTTCAGACCAAGTGTTAAAGAAATGCCAATAAGAGGTTCCATCGCCAATGCAATGGTTCATGGAACAGCCTATAAAGATACCATCTTTTAGTTCTGTCACTTGAATGGAAAGCAAAGGCATGGTATGACAATCATAGTTGACCGCCCTGTCATGATCAAAAAAGGATTGAACGATTGATGGTACATCAATCGGAGAAAGGATATCAGATATTGTCATGTCTAGATCTGTGTAGATGAATTTAGCTCCAGTGCTGTTACTGCAATCAACAAAAATCAAGCTTGAAGGTGGGTTTTCATATTTTTTGTGTCACAAGGCGGCCTGAAAGTGGGTAGAAATGGACAAGGGCCTCAGAGAGGGACTGCTTAAGCTTGTCCAATAGAGACTTGATGAAGTCTCCTTGAGCGTTTTCTGCTGGAGGTTTGGTAAAAAGAAGGCCCTTCTGGATGTAGTTTTCTGAGAGCATGGCAAGATCCCATGGTGTCAGGTGTAAGGGTCTCTTTGACTCTTCTGAAGTATATTGTGGTTTGATAAAGCTCTCTGAGATGTCGGATTTTAGGAGGATTAGTAGACATCTGAAATTGGTCTCGGAATTGTTTCAAGAAGGCTAAAGGTAAGTGATTTGCAGATGTTTTGATTAGCTACTTTGGTTTATAAATTTGATGATTTGCAAATGTTTGACTCTAGCTCGCCCATTTAGTTTCCCACCTGGAATGATTGGTGACTGTGTTAAAATTTATACTCTAATGTAATATTAGAGATATATTTGAGTATGCATACTGGTGCTGATAACTATAATATAATGTATATATAATCTAATTATGATTATATTACAGCATTAGTCAATTGAGGTGCTCATAAACGCATCGATTAAGAAACAATATGTAATTACAACTTGTAAAAGCTAACAAATTGTTCCCATGGGGGGTCTTCCCTCCCCTTCATTAACCTGCCATCATATTCTATAATCTCCTCTCACCACAGCTGCTAGACAAATTGTTTGAAGGTTTGAAGGTTTTATTTTTATGGTTTACAAATTTTTTATAGAAGAAAGAGGTAAAGGGCAAGTGCCAAATTCCGAATTGCTATAAACCATTCCTGACATCAGTAACATGTCAACTATGTGCCTCACCACCAGCAATATTCTTGACAATTTGGTGGTAGGTACCAATATCGTTTTGTTTTTATCAAGGGCCATTATCCATTAGACTAAATTGCCTCGTTAACTCACTCTCAAATTCTGGAGGAAAAATATTTAATTACTTTTGTTACCCTTAACATTTGTCCTAATCTTTAATATTTTCTAATGTTTCATTTTATTCTTTATACTTATATAAGTTTGTGTCGATTCTTTTTAAAAAAAAATGTATCAATAAGTTTCTATTGTTAACTGTTTGGATGAAAAAAAAAACCGTGATGCGACAAACAGAAGGTATTGGTTGAAACGACCGAGAGCGATTGCTCAAGCAAGATATATTTATGAGTCTTTTCTTTTTATTTATATGACAAAGTTTTAGAAACAATGCTTGACCATGCAAGGAGGAGATTCTTCCCTCCAAATCTTATGACTTAATCCTTTTTTTTTTTTTTTTGTGAAATAATCGATTTAATTCAACATACTCATAACAATTTTATTTATTTTAAACAATTTAGAGTTTCAATTCAACTATTGCTCAATATTTTGAGGGTTTTTTTAGAGGTGGGGAAAATGTAAAATTCATATATATATATATATATATATATATCTCAATTGTCATTTAATAAGTTTTGGTACCATTTTGTATAATTATTTGTTTATGAGGGCCTTATTAGAACCCTTTTCAAATTTTTGGGAGGGGGGGGGGGGGGGGGCGCACTTAGGCCTAGGCCTTGAGCCAGCCCTGAGTACGTCTATCCTATTAAATTTATGGTAAGATCCACAATTTATGTAGGAATAGGAAATTGTACTCAATGCACTTTCGTAATATGCAATGGGTTCTTATTTGGTGATTCCATGTATAATGAAATCTTTTTTTCTAGCCCTTCATTGATAAGTAACTCATAATATGTGTTCGAGTAAGTGGTCTTGAGTCTTGACTTCAAACCTAGTTTCACTCAACCTCTCATTTAAAAAGTTTAGATTCTCATGTGTTGGGCCCCATTTATTAAAAGGAGTATGTGCCCACATGTGAGAGGTATTGGAATTATAATTAACTTCATGGTTTCATAACATATTAAACTTTTTTTGCGAAAATTGGTAGTATATGAATATGCAACTCATTTAATTTGCTGCCTAATCTATAGGTTTTCATTCTTTTATGCCAAGGGATAACACCAGTTGGGCGTGTTGTAAACCCATTCACACCTAGAATATTGATTTCTACATTAACTCAGTAAGTTGTAGCATGATTTCTTAGCAGCTTAAGGTTTTGGAGTGATTAGTTATTTAAAACTAATTGGCGAGTTGTGTTCTTCTTTGGTATAAGTTGTTTATATGCTTTTGTTTTTTCTTGTATTCCAATTTGAAAGTGGGAAAGTTGGTTTGAATGGCTCTACGTGGTTAAAAGTCATATCCAATAGCTCCCAAATCTCCCATTTTTGTGTAGTTCTGGGAGATCATAGCAGCCTTACCTCCAATTTTTCGGAGATGCTGATTTTTGGACTAGAATCTATGATTTGTTATTTTTGGTGAAAGGCACTTGTCATCGTACCAAGGCTTGACTACTTAATACTTCTGTTAAATTGTTTATAATTTCTAATGTGCCAATTTCAGTGAGGAAGAGTTCATCTATCTATATATATCTAAAAACTTAAATATAGCATTTATTGTTGCTACGCTTCTGTTGAGCCACATTAATGGTCTTGTAATTATTTTATTTTCATGCATTTTTTTTATTAGTCTTTTAACAATTCTACAATTTTCACTTCAACTTCCATAACACCCCTAACTCCCTCTCTCCATTGTTTTTAACTTCCCGAGTAAATTCTTTAACGCCATAGACTCTCCCTCTCCCTCTCCCCCTTTCTTGCCTCTTCCACTCCTCATTGAACCCAACTAGTTCATATCTATTCAGTTGCCACCACCATCCCTATAAAATCAAAGAGATTATATATAATCTATTAGACGTCCTTTATCTCTCTTAACCGGAAGATGAATGGTTTTGGATTTAGCTCCTGCAAAAAGAGCTTATTTCAAAGTAGCAATTCTATATTCTTGAGTAGGGATATCGCTAGGTTTTTTAAAACCATATGGTATGTCAAGTGTGTTTTGTATATTGGAGTATTATGTTTTTTTTTTTTTCCCCTCTTTTACAATGAATTTTTGCCATGTAAAATGGTTTGCTCTCTATTTCAATGCTAAATGTAATCCCAATATTTGCAATTTTATGTTTCCACGTGTTTGATAAAATGACTATAATAAGGATTAAAAAAAAAAAAAAAAAAAACAACAACAACAACAAAGAAGGTCATGTTCATGTAGAAGAGCAAATAGGAAGAATAAATGTTGAAGATTACTATTATGAGCAAACTTCATTCATAATGGGTTTTCAACATTATGAAAAATTCTCATGGTGCTTCATTGGATTTATTGTAGCAATGAAGATAGTAAAAAGAATATTAGGCAACAATAACTTTGATTCATTAGCTTTTCCCCATTAACATTGTAAGGACACAAATCACAGGATAGGCCTACAAGCAAAAGAAACTGGGGCCCATGACGTAAACAGTATCCTTGGAATGTATTTGTAAAGAGTGGGCCGAGTAAACTTGGTTGAAAACAAGTGGGTTGATGGCCCAAGTATAGTTATGACCAGACTAACATAAATGAAGTGTTGAGATGGCACTGGGTTCTTCTCGGTTTGGTCCGAGGAGTGAGCTTAGGCAACTGTTCTGAGTACTTGTATCTTTTTCTTTCTTGCTCTCTTCTTCAGTTACTTCCCTTTTTCTCCTGATTGTTCGATGCCTTCTCTCTCTGCTTCCTGCTCTATTTATAGGCTAATTTGCCTCACGTGTCAGTTAGGTGATTCTCCTTTGATATTTGTCCCATCAACCTTCACTTGAAGTTTCCACACAGTAGTTGTAAAGGGTGAAGGTCACTGTTCAGATGTCTTTTCCCCATTAATGCGGCCAGGAGATTAGCTGTAGGGTTATAAATGCGGTGGCAGCAGCCTTTCACATAATGTCTCTTTGCTGCCACCTGTCCTCTTTGCCTACATAAATCAGAAGGTTCTCCAACAATGATAGGATCAATGCTAGGGCATTCATCTAGATTGTCCCTCTGATCATCCAACCAGGCAGTGCTCCTCGGACCACTCTTCTTCTCTTTCATACAAGTTATATTTCAAAGAGGAGTTAAACCAGGTACCTTCCTCATAACTTATTGTCCTCGGACGAACAGGTCTTCTCAGATAGGCCCGCGGCCCACTATCTGAAATTGGGCCTTTTACCCCTACAAACATGTTTTAGCAGTTGTAGATTTTTTTTTTTCCCTTTACCACCTGGATTTCAAAGGATGAAATAAAAAACAAAGATTTGCATAACGTATACTTCATATTGGGATGCATCGCACCAAAAAATGACAAGACATATAATATATTTATATTACAAATATTCTTTATTTGATTATCCACATCATCTTTGCCAAAAAAAAAAAAAAAGAATATACTATCTAAAAATTTTGTGACTCTAATGCATAATAATAAAAATAATCAAAGTCCTATCTAAAACGGTTCACCAAAAATGGAAGTTATCAAACACTATAATAACTAATGTATAAACCATGGATATGCACAGTACAATTAAAAAAAATTACAATTACACACATATATGCATTCAAATTATACTCTCTCTCTCTCTCTCTCTCTCTCTCTCTCTCTCTCTCTCTCTCTCTTATTTTTTTTATTTTAATTTCTTTTGGATATACACATGAGTTTACTCTTTCTTTTTTTCCTTTCTGTTTATTGAGTTTTTGATGATTTATTTATATTAAACCCTTTGTCTTTTGCACCTCATCAACTCACTTAGAATAAAAATTAAAAAACTTAAATAGGACACATGGCACAAAATTAGACAACAATTGAAATCCAATTTAAAACACAATTAGATTTTCTCTTAGCTTTACCTATTAATATATATATATATATTAGGTAATACAAATGTATGGCTATATTAGTATGTTCTCTAATGTTTTAATTACTTTAAATTACAATGAATTGTCTTCTCCTCTATTATATTACAAGTATGAGAGTAATATTCAACTAGGCAAAAATTTACACAAAGATTTGTCTTCTTTTCATTTTTCTACTTTTTTATATTATTATTCTTAGTATGTCAATTTAAATTCATTATTTTTGTAAGACCAAGTTTACTCTACACTATTTAATTATGAAGTTTCTAGGGTATGTCTGATTTAAATGATTCTTTAACAAAATTTTGTTTGAATAATTTAATAAGTTATGTTATATATCTTTGGTTTTTTTTTAATAAGTTATGTTTGAATAATTTGAATAATATTTCCAGTTTCCCACATATCGCGCGAGTTTGCGGCTAATAAAATTAATGTATAAGCAATGACACCAAGTGTGAGTTTGGATACAGCTGAAATCCAAACTCACCTGCGTTTGCGTTTTAAACAGTGGTTCCCGTGCACTATACACAGGACTCGCAAGTACGAAATTTGGTAAAATTAACTTTAAAATTGGGTCTCACGGCACTATTTACACATTTAAAAATTATTTTACTACAGTGTTTTCAGTCTTCAGCAATAAACGATATTCAAACAAAGTCCGAGTAATTAAATCCAGAAGGTATGAAGTTAAGTTTCACTGAGATTCTCAAAGAATCATTGTTGTTTTCAGCCTTTTATGCTGAGCTATGGCTGATATAAGTTGAGGGCCTAAAATTACAAGGTGGAGCTTTAATCTTTCACATGGTATATGAGTAGGTAGTTGCAATTTTACACTCTAAACAAAACCTGTTGGGGTACTAGATATGTTGCTCGGACACGAACACGGACACAGGGATACGACAATTTTTGAAAAATAAGGACATGACACGGCGGGGACACGGCGGTTAAATAATTAATTAAATTTTATATTTAGGCATATTTTTTAATATTAGTAACATATTTTCATAGAGGAGCAACTACCTCAGCTGATTTTTCACTTTCAGTATTCATTTTAGTAAAATCACTTACAATATTTAACTTTAATAAAAATAAAATAAAACTATAGCAAGACACAAACATAAATCACCAAATTTATAATAAACAGACAAAACAAAATACTAAGTAAAGAAACACAGTAACAGTAAACTAGGATAGTGAGACTATGAGAATGAAATTAAAAAAAAAAAAAAAAAGCGTTAACTTATATAAATAAGTGAGTAACAGTACACCCACCCATTCACCAAAAGGTCCAAAAGGACTAAAACTAATATCTGAAAGAAAAAAAAAAAAAAACAGAGGAGATCGAACCAGTCCACGCCGAGAGAGAGAGAGATCGAAAGGGACAGCCAGACAGGGCACGGCGTCGACGGCTATGGAGCTCGCCGATCGGCCCGATCTAGCTCCAGCGAGGGACAGAGGGCAGCGGCAGCAGCCCGATCTAGCTCCTGTGGGTCTAATGACTTCTCCGACACTCTCCTGTGATTCTCTCTTTTTTTTTTTTCTTTTTTTTTTCACTGCTGGCATGTCGAACGTGTCAACGCCGTGTCAGAGAAGCGAAAAAAAAAAAAGAAAAAAAAAGGAAAAAAAAAAAAGACACTCGCCGGACACCGGAATCCGCGAGTCGTACCCGTTCCGGTGTCCGACATGTGTCCGACACCGACATGATGCCAAAAATGGCGTGTCCGTGCAACCGTACTGCTAGTTCGGGATGCGGATGGCACGCTGATTGGGGCCTGTAGTAAGCAGATCATGCCTCCCCTGGGGGCCATTGAAGCTGAGGCAAAAGCTATAGAATTTGGGTTGCAGTTTGCAAAGGACTTGTTTATCCAGGAGTTTACTTTGGAAAGTGATTCTCAGACTTTGATAAATGCTTTGATGGAATTGTCTTTGCCACCCTATTCGGTTGCTGCTCTGGTGTATTGTTCATTGGCTGCATCCCACACTTTCCGTTACGTGGACTTCTCCTTTGTAGGGCATAGTGGCAATAGGCCAGCCCATTTACTAGCAAGACATGTTTTAGGCATTGCTAATTTTTCAGTTTGGGTTGAAGAGGTTACTTGTTTCTTAGAACAAGCTCTTGCCCATGATGTAATTGTTGCTTTCCAGTATTAATATTAGTATGACAGTATTTCCAATAAAAAAAAAAAAATACAAAACCTTTTGCATTGGTATGTAGAATGTCATATAACATGTTTGATATATTCTGCAGATGAATGTCACAAAATCTTTTTATTTAGTTATCTTTATAATAACATCATATTCTTTGCAAATTACTCTTTGATATTACCAATAAAAGATCATTACAGCCATCCATTTCCAGCACTATTTGATGTCATTTGAATCACAGCACAGGTTAACTGCGACGCTTAGACACTTACAAATATGTTTTGCTTTCTTTCCTCACAAATGACAGATTTGGCTTGGTTTTCTGCAGGGTAGAGCTTTGGAAACTAGTGCAGCTGGTGGGACAAAGAGACAGCATCCATGAACTCCTCATCAGACTCAAGAGCGCTCATTGAATCCGGTGGAAGGCACATCTCCAAATCAATGCTTCCTCCTCCTTTACCTGGGTATGATGAAACTTTCCCATCAAACTTGTTTGCATACCCACTGCGAAGTGCCACTGCCTTCCCCATTCCAAATTCATTCCCGTACTTGTTGAATCTGGGTGAACTTCCCATCATTACACTGTGTGGATCAAACATCCGATCAAGTTGGTAAACAAAGGGAGACTTCAGCCAGTTATCAAGCCAGCCACGCACAACCTTGTCAGTGTGGTTAGCCACAAGCTCATGCAACTTCCACGCCGCCCATCCAAGACTATGCTCAAGCAGTTCACCAGCTGTGGTTACTGCTGCCCCAGCGGAAATTGAGTTCCCAAAGTAATCATTAGGCAAGTGTGGCTCCATCCTTGCCCTGTTATTTATGGCCAACCTGCAATGAGTTATCTGATCATGTGGAAGATGGCGTGCACGCGTTATGCACCTCCAGACAAGTGCAGACAAGGACTGAAAGGAAGAGATTTTGTTGGTATTGGATTCTGCATTGGCTTTTGCTTTGAGTTTTGCTATGGATTCCGAAGAGAAGTGGAACATTCTCTCTCTGAGATTTGGTGCTTCAAATCTGGAAATGAACTCATCTTGGTGTTTGAAAGGGAGGTTGAGGATTGGACCACCATCAGGAAACCATCGCTTATGAATAGGCGGGCGTGTTAGAGAAATGTTATTTCCCTGTGCCTGAAAAATCTCAGACCAAGCATTAAAGAAATGCCAATAAGAGGTTCCATCAACAATACAATGGTTCATGGAACATCCTATAAAGATGCCATCTTTAAGTTCTGTTACTTGAACTGTAAGCAAAGGCCTCGTATGACCATCGTGGTTGACCGCCCTGTCGTGATCAAAAAAGGATTGAACGATTGATGGTACATCAATCGGAGAAAGGATATCAGATATAGTCATGTCTAGAGCTGCATAGATGAATTTGGCTCCAGGGCTGTTACTGCAGTCAACAAAAACCAGGCTTGAAGGTAAGTTTTCGTTTATTTGTGTCACAAGGCGGCCTGAAAGTGGGTAGAAATGGACAAGGGCCACAGAGAGGGACTGCTTAAGCTTGTCCAACAGAGACTTGATGAAGTCTTCTTGGGCATCTGCTGGTGGAGGTTTGTTGTAAAGAAGACCCTTCTGGATATAGTGTACAGAGAGCATGGTAAGATCCCATGGTGACAGGTAGAAGGGCTTCTTTGATCCTTCTAAAGCATACTGTGGTTTGATAAAGCACTCGGAGATGTATCGGATTTTAGGAGGAGAAGACATCAGAAATTGGTTACAAAATTGTTTGAAGGAGGCTAAAGGTCTAAGTGGTACTTTTCAATCTCCTGAGATTTGATTAGCTATTCTGGTTTATATAGTCGAGGATTTGCAGATGTTTGACTCGGCTCTCCCATTTGTTTTCAATTAAGCATTATTTTATATATTCTGTTATTCTTTATATTTATAGACACACCAAATACAATAAGATTTAAAAAGCCACTTTATATGGTATACGTTTTTTATGGACAGTCTAGCTCTAGCCATTTTTTAAGTAAACAAAATCCAATTTTTAATTAACGTATCTTTCTTTTGCAGTTCCACTGCTTCCGAACGCAATTGGGACCATAGATGCTGTCTTAACAAAAGTCATGTTCGTTTTCCGATTGGGGATTGGTCCGTAGTCTTAGTTTTTGTCGTGGGTTCATGTAGATGAGGGCGTAGCCTCTAAAGAGTCTACTTAGTAAGAAGAGAAGGTAATCATAAATTAATTGCGGCAGGTAAAAGTGGACTTTTAGTTCTCGCATGCTTTCTATTTTGTTCCTTCACAACCTGCCATCATATAATTCATATTCTTTAATTTTCTCTCACCACAGCCGCTAGTTGAATTGTCTGTAAGGATTTATTCATAAAAAATAAATAAATAAATAAATAACGAAAATTCGTTAGGAAGGATTCTATTTTGTAGGATTAAATTTTAATAGAAGAAAGAGATAAAGGGCAAGTGAAAAACAAGGAAATCTAATAAATCGTCTCTTTCATCAGCTACATGCCATCTATGTGCCCCACTGACGGACAATTTGGGATAGGTACTAATATCATTTTGCTTTATCAAGGGCCAAGTCAAGCCTCTCAAATTCATTGGGGGTAGGTATGAATATTGAATATCTTTTTTGACCTAGTTCCCTCACCCTTTATGTTTGTTTCTCCACCAAAAAACTTAAAAGAGTCAAAGCGGCGGTTTAGTATTATTGTTCTAATAATAATGTTTATATTTTTTAAAAATATATGTAGGTAAAAAAATGTGTAAAAATACGTGTAATATTGTTTAAGAACTAAAAATTATTGTTAAAGTGTATGTACCAAACATCTTTTTGATTCTTTAAAAAAAGAGAAGTGTACATTTTTTATTCTTTGTCCATGTTTCGAAATAGTTTTTAACATGTCAAGTATTTCAATTTAGTTATTTTACTTTTTAAGTTTGTATCGAAAAGTTCATGTCATTAATTATTGGATGGGTCATTCTATTTTTTAAGTTTGTATCAAAAATTTTATGTTGCTAATTATTGGATGGAAAAAGGTAACATGATAATAGAACGAGATTTGCTCGAGCACAAAGAAAGTTTGCTCAAGCGACAGAAATATATAAGCCTTTTTTCTGTTTGTTTTAAGTTGATTCAATAAAATCCTAGGGATTTGATAGCAACAAAAATGTGAAGAGATTAAAGCTGTGGACCATAAAATCTAACACAACTTATATCATATGCCATATCAAAGGAAAAATTGTTAATTTTGTTAAAGAGGCAAATGAATAAAATCCTTCACAAGTTCACTACAAATAAGTAATATGAACAGAATTGGGATTAGGAGTTCGGGGATTCAAGCCTTGAGAAAATGTTAGTGAAGCTTGCATCCAGCAAAGCTACTTATGGGTGCGAGTGTGTGACTGACTTCCCATTTGTAGATTCACTTGTGGCTCTTAAACTTTTTCAAGTAAATGTATCCCTTTTTTTTTAACACTGTAAAATTCTCTTGCTTAATTATCTTTATCTCCAAACAAACAAATTATTTAAATAACCAATCTCTTCCCTCTTTTGCTGCCATCAAAATTCTTTGGATTTGCTGAACAATCACAATTCAGAATAAACAAAAGGGGAAAAAAATACTAATAAATATATTTCGCTAGAGCAAATCTCCTTCTGTAGACTACTAGCCTGTTTAGATAGAGGGGAGAAGGAGGGGGAGTGGAGAAGAATAGAGTAGAGTTGGCAAAAAATAAGCTAATTTTGTGCTAAATCTACTCTACTTCCCCTCCCTTCCCCTCAATCCAAACGGACCAAACTGAAACATTTGAAAGTATAAGGACTAAACTGAAACATTTGAAAGGGCATGGACTATTAAACATGAGATAAAAAGTTAAGGATTAAAAGTCTAATTAAACCCAAAAAAAAAGAAGTAATTCCTCTTAAACAAGTTTTCTAACCAATTAATGGAAAAAAAAAAAAAAAAAGTGGCTTGTTATTTTTTCAGAGAAAAAAATAGCTTGTGTTTTATTCCATTAAAGGCCAAAATGCAAAAAGATCTCTTGGGTTTGGGTCAGTTGCAAATTGCTGGTGTTTTATTCCATTAAAGCTTGACTTTCTGCCATATGTGGTCAATTTGCAACTGACCCGAACCTATGAATCAAGCTTGAATAAAAGACCAGCTTTAATGAACCTTCCGACTAATATTGAGCAGTTGCATTATTAGGAATTTAAGTGGAATGTGATCCATCCACACTTGTAACGTGTCCAAGTGCAATAAGATTAGATACACAATATATTTATATTTTATTTTTCAGACTATTGAGGTAGCAAGTTGTGATTGATGTATAATAAAAGTAATATCAATAATAGTTCTATGTGAAAGCATATTGAACATATCACAATCTGTCACTTTTCATCTCTCTCATCTAATAGGTTACGAAAACGTCGAGCACACCATACGGAGTTGGTGTGTTGTGTTACATGTCCCTTTCAAACTCAACCATGCATAAGATTAGGAAGTCTAATTTCCTTTTGCAACCAATTATGCCTTTTTTCTGTGCAATATCTTGTTGCTTATAATTGATCATACTTTTTTATTATTGAGGGTAAAAAAATATTCTAGCTAAATGAGGAAAAATTCTTGGGATAAGAATTTTGACAAATAAATACTAGTACAGTAGCTATTTAGTATTTGCCTCGTGCCTATGACTATATAAGTGGCATAGGTGATAGGACGGTAGGTGAAACAATTCATATAAATTTTAATTTTGCACAAAACGCATTTGACTGATCGAACATAGAGAAAAAGTAAGCAACTTAATCCAGTAGCCAAATCTTTTTTTTTTTTTTTGGTCTGCACCAGTAGCCAAATCTATTAGCATATTGGAGAATCTCAATATTATAAAAATAACATGATACTCATTCTAATATGGTCTGAACTGGTTGCCGTAATATGGTCACACTGGTTGGTGGTAGTTTGTTAGGTAAAAGATTACTTGGTCTTTCGGATGATATTTATAGTTAATTTAAGCCATATTGATTTAATTATATGTGAAATGTATGGCTATAAAAGCTGGGTTACTACCGTACGTACAAGTCCAAGTCAATTTGTCAGCGCATGAAAAACAAGAGAGTACCATTTATTTATTGTTTTTCTTTGTGAAATAAGTGAACGTACCGACAAAATAGAACAATAAAAAGACCAGTCTTTTTCTTTATTAAAAGCCACGTCCACTGTCTTTTTTAAAAGAAAACAAAATACACATGATCTTGGCATATTTATATCACAGAATTTACGATTTAATTTTTATAATTTATTAATTTTAGTAACTTTTTATATAATTTTTGTTATTTTTAGTTTAGAGTTAACATTTTCTAATTTTAGATGTTTTAATGTTTTTTAGGTCTATTTCTATGATCATGGTTAAATATTAATTAAAACTTATTTTAAAATATATTTTTTTATTTATCAAGTTTTACTAAGTTTTTAAATAGGTCTTTAAGTTTGTTTTGTAAACATTTTTTAACTTTCTTTTTTAACAATTCAGATTTAGTTTAGAAAAAATTAAACTTCTTCTCTATTATTTTATGATGAATTGGATATTATTTTTAAAAAATACACGTGTGTTACCTTACTTATAACTTGCACACTCACAACATCAATTGGGGCCAAAATTGACAATTAACCTCAATTGCCCAATTATATAGTTAATAGGCACTGTTTCGAAACTATATTATTTACTAACATCTCGAGTTTAAAAGACTCGATTTAAGGCTTATAAATCGAATCTCAAAGACTCGGTTTCCTTGTTCTTATCATGTTCTAATTTGGCGTTTTTTCACGTAGTGTCCACTTGGAAATCGAGTCTCTAAGACTCGAGTTATATCTCGACACTTAGAGCTTCAATTTGTGTTCTCTAAGAATGACATGGTTGATCCATGTGGAAGCCACCTAGAAGTCGAGTTTCTACAAAAAGGGCTTATTCAAAATTCATAAGCCACAGACACCAGACCACTCTCACGCACCTCCACTCTCACTCACCCTCTCCACTCTCACTCAGTCTCCACTCTCTCTTAGTCTCCACTCTTATGCACCCTCTCCACTCTCCACTCTCTCTCAGTCTCCACTCTCCACTCTCTCTCAGTCTCCACTCATCCTCCACCAAATTCTTGTTCCACACTTCTACCCTCACTAAAACCCACGCTAGGTAATCCGTTTCTTAAATGCTTTTTTTATTTTGTGGGTTTGATTTTTTTTTTTTCACTTTCTTCTGTTCATGGGTTGAACTGTTGATATCAGGCAAATTTCAAATTTCTGTCTTGAACTATGCATTGTTTTGCAGTGATGATGTTAGGGCTTGTTAATTGGGTCTTTGATAATTACATTGTTGAAGTTAGGGTTTGTTAAAGTTGATGATTTAGTGTTTAGTTGGATCCATGTTACTAAAAGTTTGATGACTTTCTTCTTGCTAAATTTGATAATGTTTGAAATGATATTGTGTTTATTAATGTAATATTGCTGTAGTGTTATTTTATTTTATTTTATTTGCTAAGTTCTTGCCTTGCCTACATTTATTGTGTTGGGATATTTTATTTGATATTGAATTATTGTTTCGTTTACTTCTGTCATCTATATCATATGAGTCCTCCCCTAATTAATTGGCTAAATAGGTTACCATTTCCATTACTTTTGGTTGTTTTTGTTGATTGCCTGCTCTACTTAAGTTTTTGTTTATATAAAGTTCTCCAAACTCTAGTAAAAAGCAATTGTGAACTCTAGGGCTGCAATTTAGACTTGCAGTAGAGTGTATGCCAGTTATTTGTTAGAGAATGTCAAATTATGGCTCTTGCTATGTGATGATCAAGCATGATATTAGATTAGATCATCAAGTTATGAAATTGGTGGGTAAGAGAGTTTGAGGTTAATGATAAAGACTAGCTATACTTTCTTGGCTTGGAGGGCATATGCCCTCATGTTGCTCATAGAAGGGGTATTGTATTGAAAATTGATATTAGAGTGGAAGCATTTACTATGCAAACCAGGGTGATGTTCCATCTAGCAGATCTGCATCCATGTGTCATACTTTGGTTGAATGAAACTTATCGGTGTAGTGAAGTAAAGATAGTCTGCCTTAGCAAGGTCAAGTGCAAGGATTGAGATCCTCTCCATTTGTGGATTGAGATAGACTAAGCCCAGTTAAAAAGATCGGATCTTGCTGCATCATTTGTGTATAATTAGACAGACTAAATTTAGCCTCCTCAATGGCATGGTTGAACATTTTAGAAAACAGACATTTTATGTTGGCAACTGTGATTGAATCAACATACCTCTAAACATGTGAGATGATCGAAATACACCTAAAACATCTAAAATTACTAAAAATAGAGGTTTGGGGTATTTTGGATGTTTCGAGGACATTTTCAACAAATTAAAGATTCTAAGGGTATTTTAGTCATTTTATAGGTTTCAAGGGGATTTTAGTAATTTTTTAGGTTTTGAGGGAATTTCGGTAATTTTGTAGGTTTCAGGGTTATTTTGATCATTTTTTAGATTCTAAAAGGTATTTCAGTCATTTTTTAGGTTACAAGAGCATTTCTATCATCTTTTAGGTTTTAGGGGTATTTCAATAATTTTTATATTTTTTGGTTATTTCGGTAAATTTCTAGGTTTCAAAAGTATTATAGTAATTTTTAGGTTTTGGGGTATTTCTGTAATTTTTTAGGTTTCGGGGGTATTTTGGTCATTTGTGGGTTTTAGGGGTATTTTGGCCATTTTTTGGGTTTTGGGGGTATTTCGGTGATTTTTAGGTTTCGGAGATATTTTGGTCATTTTTTGGGTTTTGGTGGTATTTCGGTATTTTTTTGGGTTTTGGGAGTATGTTGGTAATTTTTAGCTTTTGGAGGTATTTTGGTCCTTTTTTGGGTTTTGGGGGTATCTTGGTCATTTTTTGGGTTTCGGGGGTATTTTTGTTATTTTTGGGTTTTGGGGGTATTTTGGTCATTTTTTGGGTTTTGGGGGGTATTTTGGTCATTTTTTGGGTTTTGGGGGGGGGTATTTTGGTTATTTTTAGGTTTTAGGGGTATTTTGGTTATTTTTTGGGTTTGGATGGTATTTTGCTTATTTTTTGGGTTTTGGGGGGTATTTTGCTAATTTTTTAGGTTTTAGTGGTATTTTGGTCATTTTAGTGGTTTTTAAGGATATTTTGTGATTTTAGAGATATCAGGGGGTATTTTGGTCATCTTCGAGGTTTCATGGATATTTTGCAAATTTTAGAGATTTTGGAGATATTTTGGTCATTTTAGTGGTTTTCGAGCATATTTGGTAATTTTAGAGATACTAGGGTATTTTGGTTATTTTAGAGGTTTCATGAGTATTTTGCTTATTTTAGAGATTTTTGCAATATTTTGCTCATTTAGAGATTTTGGAGATAATTTTGGATGTCCAAGGGTATATTGGTAATTTTGGAAGTGTATGAGTATTTGCGTCATTTTAGGTATTTCAGGTTATTTTGGTTAATATCATTTTGCTTTATCAAGGGCCAAGTCAAGCCTCTCAAATTCATTGGGGGTAGGTATGAATATTGAATATCTTTTTTGACCTAGTTCCCTCTCCCTTTATGTTTGTTTCTCCTCGAAAAAACTTAAAAGAGTCAAAGCGGCCCGTTTAATAATATTGTTTTAATAATATTGTTTATATTTTTTAAAAATATATGTAGGTAAAAAAGTGTATAAAAATACGTGTAATGTTGTTTAAAAATTAAAAATTGTTGTTAAAGTGCATGTACCTAACACCTCTCAAATTCTTTAAAAAAAGAGAAGTGTACATTTTTTATTCTTTGTCCATGTTTCGAAATAGTTTTTAACATGTCAAGTATTTCAATTTAGTTATTTTACTTTTCAAGTTTGTATCAAAAAGTTCATGTCATTAATTATTGGATGGGTCATTCTATTTTTTAAGTTTGTATCAAAAATTTTATGTTGTTAATTATTGGATGGAAAAAAGTGGCATGATAATGGGAGATTTGCTCGAGCACAAAGAAAGTTTGCTCAAGCGACAGAAATATATAAGCCCTTTTTCTGTTTGTTTTAAGTTGATTCAATAAAATCCTAGGGATTTGATAGCAACAAAAATGTGAAGAGATTAAAGCTGTGGACCATAAAATCTAACACAACTTAAAACATATGCCATATCAAAGGAAAAATTGTTAATTTTGTTAAAGAGGCAAATGAACAATATCCTTCACAAG
The DNA here is from genome assembly GCA_033629205.1 of Lithocarpus polystachyus. Lineage (NCBI taxonomy): Eukaryota > Viridiplantae > Streptophyta > Magnoliopsida > Fagales > Fagaceae > Lithocarpus > Lithocarpus polystachyus. Next base: position 4,461,488 of record CM066163.1, on the reverse strand, counting down.
TTCACTACAAATAAGTAATATGAACAGAATAGGGATTAGGAGTTTGGGGGATTCAAGCCTTGAGAAAATGTTTGTGAAGCTTGCATCCAGCAAAGCTTCTTATGGGTGCGAGTGTGTGACTGACTTCCCATTTGTAGATTCACTTGTGGCTCTTAAACTTTTTCAAGTAATTGTATCCTTTTTTTTTTAACACTATAAAATTCTCTTGCTTAATTATCTCTATCTCCAAACAAACAAATTATTTAAATAACCAATCTCTTCCCTCTTTTGCTGCCATCAAAATTCTTTGGATTTTCCTGAACAATCACAATTCAGAATAAACAAAAGGGGAAAAAATACTAATAAATATATTTCACTAGAGCAAATCTCCTTCTGTAGGCCTATTTGAATAGAGGAGGGAAGGAGGGAGAGTGAAGGAGAGTAGAGTAAATTAGAGTTGGCTAATTTACAACATAATTAACAACGTATACTTTTTTGTTTTTTGTACAAACATAAAAGTATAAGGACTAAACTGAAACATTTGAAAGGCTATGAACCATTAAACATGAGATAAAAAATTAAGGATTAAAAGTCTAATTAAACCCGAAAAAAGAAGTAACTCCTCTTAAACAAGTTTTCTAACCAATTAATGAAAAAAAAGGGCTTATTATTTTTTCAGAGAAAAAAATAGCTTGTGTTTTATTCCATTAAAGGCCAAAATGCAAAAAGATTAAAGATCTCTTGGGTTTGGGTCAGTTGCAAATTGCTGGTGTTTTATTCCATTAAAGCTTGACTTTCTGCCATATGTGGACAATTTGCAACTGACCCAGTACCTATGAATCAAGCTTGAATAAAAGACCAGCTTTAATGGACCTTCCGCCTAATATTGAGCAGTTGCATTATTAGGAATTTAGGTGGAAGGTGCTCCATCCACACTTGTAATGTGTACAAGTGCAATAAGATTAGATACACAATATATTTTATATTTTATTTTTCAAACTATTGAGGTAGCAAGTTATGATTGGTGTATAACAAAAGTTATGTCAATAATAGTTCTATGTGAAAGTGATATTGAACAGATCACAATCTGTCATCTTAGAAGTTGTGGTAATAATTGTAAAATTTATTGTATTTATAATAAACATACATAATAAAAAACACAAATATTTTTTATTTAAACATTCCTTATCCTCTCACTTTTCATCTCTCTCGACCAATATGTTACGAATGCGTCGAGCACACCATATGGAGTTTGTGTGTTGTCTTGCATGTCCCTTTCAAACTCAACCATGCATAAGATTAGGAAGTCTAATTTCCTTTTGCAACCAATTATGCCTTTTTTCCGTGCAATATCGTGTTGCTTATAATTGATCATACTTTTTGATTATTGAGGGTAAAAAAAGATTCTAGCTAAATGAGGAAAAATTCTTGGGATAAGAATTTTGACAAATAAATACTAATACAGTAGCTATTTTAGTCTTTGCCTCTTGCCTATGACCGTATAAGTGGCATAGGACGGTAGGTGAAACAATTCATATAAATTTTAATTTTGCACTTGTAAACCCGTTTGACTGAACATAGGGAAAAGGTAAGCAACTTAATCCAGTAGCCAAATCTATTAGCATATTGGAGAATCTCAATATTATAAAAATAACACGAGTAATGCGAGGAACACACTCATTCTAATATAGTCTAAACTGGTTGGTGGTAGTCTGTTAGGTAAAAGATTACTTGGTCTTATGATAATTATATTTAATTTGAGTCATATTAGATTAAGGGTAAGATTTAAGTACAATACTTAAGTGTTGTTCTTTAAGTTCTTCTCTTAAAATTCAGCCATGTTGCTACTTAACTAAAAAATAAACTTCCATCCCATGAGAAAAAACTCAAGTAGCAAAATTTTAAAAAAATAACCTAAAGAACAGCACCTAAAGTACTGTAGCTAAGTTTTATTCTTAAATTAATTATATCACAACGTCTCATAACTTCAACCGCGCCTACTTATGTTTGTCACTTTGCCATCTTTCCGCGAAGGTTGTCATTAGTGTTTTTTATATTCTTCTTTTTAATGATTTGATAGTTAACAGAGGAGAGGGATTTAAATGTCCCCTCCAAATCTGTCTGCGTTGCAAAATATCCAAGAAGGCTGACTAAAAATGAGAACAAGAAAAAAAAAAAAAAAAAAAAAAAGTGAACAAGAGGCAACATTATGAGCAAAAAAATTAACATAACAAAAGAATAAAGCCATAATAGCATATGCTATATAGGAAGGAAAATGCTAAATGCAGTATTATTAGTTTTACTAAAGAATTTTATAAATTAATGTGACAATTTATGTGAATGGTATTTTATTAACTATATGATAAATTTTTATCATAATATAATATAATAAATAAAATTTTATATCATTTGTACTTAAAATTGAAATAAAAATTTATATAATTAAATGTGTAGTATCCTTATTATCATGCTAATGATAGCGGACATCTTTATCCTTAAATTAAGTGAAATATTGTGATTGGTTTCAATTAATTTAACTGAAATTCTCTTATTATTGAATAAAAATTTAGATCTAAATCCACCTAAACCAAAAAGAAACTCATCAATGATTAATGGTAAGTCTTGGTGCTACTTGGTTTGGAGAAAGTTTTGGATTATCTCCATTTTTATTCTTTTTCGTGTTTCAAACTATTTTGTTAGAATTTTAAAATATTTGTAGTGAGGGACTGAGGTGAATTTCTTAGAAGGTGTACATTTACAAATCTTGAAGGTGAAGCTGGTTCTTAATCTTAATTGCTTAAAATTCTTCGGTCAAATGTGGCAGGCCGAGGCAGTATCTGACTTTTCCTTTTTCTTTTTTGTTTGCTGAGAATCACTATTTTTGCTGACTTTGTTCAGGACAAAGGACTTAGCTTGGTTTGTGCTCCTCTGCAAAGATTTGTTTTATATATACAATTTTTATTTTAATTGAAAAATTCCTTTCAACTTTTATCCGAATAAATTTTAAGTACAGTATCTTATGTATTATTTTTTAAGTTTTTCTTTTAAGGTTTAGTCATGTGACTATTTAATTAAAAAATGTACTTTTATTATATGAGAAAAAATTAACATGACAGACTCTTAAAAAGAGAACATAAAAAACAGTACCTAAGAACTGTACTTAAGTCTTGCTCATTGTCAATATTATGTACGTAGTAATCAAAATGATTATTCTGTATAATTTTAATCAAATAATTTATTTAAAAATGGTGTGTCTTATCTATATAATCTATATCTATAATGTTCAATATAATAAAAAATAGTTGAAAATGTTTAAAAATTTACTAACTTCTAATATTTTGACTCATAAATTTTCACATGACCTATCTTTTTCTGTTTTTTTTTTTTAATTTATTTATAAAAATGGCTATTAATTTGGTCATAACGTTGGAGCTCGTATATGGTGTACCTGGCATATATGTTGGGTACAAGATATAATTTTCGATAATGTTGACTATAGCGTGTGTTTGGATTGAGATTATAAATTAAAATTATTTTACTATTCAACTTATTTTTTACTATTTATGGGTTCTACTGCACTTTTTGACACTATTTATAAGCCTCACTATACTATTTCAACTAATTTTTAGCTTTATCTACTTTATTTTCAGTAATAATTTTTCAATTTCAGCAAAATAAGCAGTATCAATCTAAGTTCAATTAGAACTCAAGACCGTTGCCAACTTAACGTACCCAAGTTATACTTGAATTTCCATTGTGTGTAGACCACAGCAATTGTGCTGCAAGATATTGCTGAAAGTTGATTTTTAGTTGTTTTTGTCGTTGTTGTTGTTGTTTTTCTTTTGGTGACGTGGTTCTACAGACACAATATTGTAGAAATTAGAATTCAAACACCTTTTTTTTTTTGTTGAGAAAGAGAATACAATCACTTAAGTAACTACAACGCATACAACGGCCACTTTTTACAAAACAAGAGTTTCATATACATTAGGGACTCCTAAAAGTCCTAACAACCCAAACCGCAACCATTGGCTTGAGTATTTTGCCGTCTACTTTTTTCAGTCCAATTATGCTTGGAGGAAAATATGAATTTGTTTCGTCTTATAAAAAGTTCATTCTCAAATACTCCTATTATATTTGAAATGATTGCTGTATATTAGATTAATCTTTTTAAATTTATCTTCAAATTTTATTTTCAACTAGAGTTATTGAATTGGCATTGCACAAGTTAGCAATTATTTTAAATAAATAATTTAACCATTCATGAAATTAAAGTGCACTTATTTTTAAAGGTTTAAATTCTTTTTAAAGATTCTGTTATTTTATTTTGTTTTATTTTTATTATCTATTGTAATTTTGGGTTATGATAAAAAAAATTATATAATACTGGACGTTAATCCAGAAAGTTCAGCAAAAAATTATATAATAAATTAATAAGGAGTATTAATTAATAAAAAATCAAATCAAATCAAAGAATTAGTAAAATGTGTAAAAATATATTAGATATTGTTTTCAAAAACCAAATATAATTTAATTTAAATTTCTTTATTTTATTATAACGGCGTGTTTAATTGGCTTCAATTTTTTTTTTTCTTTTTTGAAGAATCATGGCTTCAACTAATATATAAAAATTTAACATCCTTCATAATTTTAAAAATTAAAAACCAAGATAGAAAAATGTAAATTATAATTAGTTGCTAAATTGTGCAGTGCATGAAAATGTTTGCACAAAGTGCTGATATGAGGAAGATCAAGATTCTTTCTTGTTGGTGAAAAATACAATAACAATGGAAATAACACAAAGAGAAACTGAATAGTACTTTTTGAATATTATATAGTTGAAGAGAAAATACACAATACTATTTGGACTGAGGCATGACACTCGCTCTCTTTAAGGAGATTCAAGCCCTTGGTTGGCTAATCTTTGTAACCGGTGCAGACCTTCTCTGACTTGTCTCCCCTAGGATACAACAACCCAACAAATGTTGTATGACTAGAACAGCTTCTGCACAAAGTGTTCAAGCCCAAAGCTCCACCAGAAAGAACACCCTCCCTTGCCAAGAATCTCTCTATTTTTTTAGTGTGTATTTCAGTAACTTGGATTGGATCTGCATGAGTCATTTAGAGTCATTTATAGGCTCAATAGGCCTCACGAAATTAGTACCCAATTTATTCTGATTAATTAGGTCCATAATTCTGATGTAGTGGGTGTTACAAGATTAATTGTTGGATATTAATCTGATGGGCTGGAGTTACACAATTAATGGTGAGATAAGGAGTTTCTGAAAAGGCCCAAACGGATAGTCCATTAAGTGGGTTAATGGCTCTTTATTTTCCATAGTTAAAATAGAGTATTAATTCGGGCCATTTACTCACCAACGGATATGGTAATTATTTTGAATGAGCTGTCAAGTAGGAGGATCCAAGTGGCTGATTCATTTCCAATAATGATACCTCCACTCTTCACCTCCCCCTTGCGCACGTATCTAGCCCAATATCTGAGACAATTCATGTTAGCCCATTAATCACCACAATTAAAAAGAATAAAATAGTCTCTCTCCTTTTCAATGTGGGATTAAACATTCTCACTAACTCCTTATCTTCCATATTCACTCTCATAAGGTAAACTTCAATTCTTTCTAGTGGATTTGCTATTTTACCTTGAGGATAGCTAGGTTAAACCCTCCCCAGGTTTTTTACCGGTTTGGTTTTCCTGGTTCATCATATCTTTGTGTTCTTTATTTTCCGTTATTTTATTGTTTTTGATATATTTGTGTTAACCTAGTTTTGTTTAAATTACCTAAGTTAATCACTTGGCTAATTCTCTAGGTTAATCTGTTGGGTTTAAGGGGTCTAAACGAACTGACAAGTGGTATCAGAGCAGGTAGCTCTTTTGTGTTAGATCTTTAGATCTAAGAGCTGATTCTTGATCCCTGTTATCATGGATAATTTGAAATGTCTTTCTGCTCATGTTTGTGATGATTTGAATAAAAAGGACACTGTTATTTCTGTTGACCTTTTTGATGCCTGTGAAACTCTTCGTAAGGAATTATTGAAAACTATGAGAATTGCTAAGAACTTCAAGGAAGAGTTAAAATTGGCTAATCTTGAAAAAGAGGAATTGATTGTTAGATTAGATAAATCTAATAAAAAGAATGAATTTTTGAGAAATCAAATTTCCTCTCAAGATGAGAAGATGAAAAGCTTGGAACATGATCTAGTTGAATCTAAAGCTAAAATTGAAAATATGACAACTACCAAGCTTGCTGTTGATAACAGAAGTGTTTCTATTTCTCTTAAGCCTAAAACTGAAAAAGTTTATATCCCTCCTTTCAAGAGGAATAATAAAGAAAATGATTATTTTGCTAGGTTAGACAAAGGTAAAAGTTTTGATGTTGACGCTGAAGTTTCTAAACCTAAGTCTAAACCTACTGTTAGAGAGCATAATAAATCTGTTTTTGTGCCTACTTGTCACCTTTGTGGTGTTGTTGGTCATATTAGACTAAACTGTTCTTTGTTGAGGCAAAAACCAAAATCTGAGACTAGATTTGCTGTTAGGAATACTGATGTTCCTAAATTTGTTCCTGTTTGTCACTTTTGTGGTGTCTCTGGTCACATACGTCCTAATTGTCATAAATTGAAATTTAAGCATTCTGTATTTCAATCTAGGACATGTGATGATATTTCTCTTGCCATAAGTCCAAATAAATTGTTTTATATTCTCTTGAAAAATTTAAGCTTGTTGGCTTAAATTTCAGTCTTTCAGTCTTTCTCAGAAAATTGGTGTAATCCTTCAAATACACTCTGCTTCACATGTATTTTCACCTACAAAACCGAAGACTCGTGCTATATGGGTGAGAAAAGATTCTCTAAGGTGAGTATTGTTGACTTGTCCCTGATTTAATTCTTTCAATTATTTGTGGACATGTTTTGTTTCTGTTTTTGGTTGTTTTTCTTTTTAGGTTGTTTTTTAAAAAAAAAATCCAAAAACATTGAAAAATTTCAAAAAGACAAAAATATCTTATTTTGTGTCTAACTTTATTTTTCTTGAGGATTACATGAATTATGATATCTCTCTCTTGATTTAGAACATGCTTGACATTGTGGAGAAACTTGAATAGTATGTGTTATATAAGTGCTAAGCTATTTTTTGACTTTGTGTGAGTATGTACTAGTTTGTACATGTACTCAAGGGTTAATTAAGAAATTGATATTTCTTGTTTGTGTACCCTCTATAGCTTAGTTAAGTACTGTCATGCATTGCATTTGCATTTTTGTTCATTTAGAATAATGTGTGCTTTTTGATTTTGGTCATAAATTTTTTTTAAACCAAAAATATTTTTTATGTGTTTTGTATTATATATCTTGGATTTATAATTAAGGTTGGCCATATTATCTTTACCTAACATGTTTATATACTTTTTTTAGCTTAGATGAGCTTATTTATTGCACTTTACTAGTTTGAGCTTTGTAGTGCATGTTGTGTGGGAAGATGTTTATAGTTTTTGATCACTTTGTCTTGATCTTAAAGTCGCATGCCTTTGATTGTTGGACTTAAACTTATTGAGAAAGGCATAAATAACCATCTCACCACTGTTTACTAGCCAATCATGAACACCTTAGTGTATATCGTAAGATTTTATGCTCGAGAAAGTGTAGTACATGCACAAAAAGAACATAAAGTGTAGCCTCGGTTTAAATGCTAAAATTGGTGTGTACATTATTGGGCTATAATGAATTCAAATTAATTAAAATTGGTGTTTATATTATGAGGCAAATCAAGAAACTTACATGATTGCAAGCTTTTATTCAAGGAAATGTGAGAGTTATATGATGTAACTCTTTAGGTGATAGTCTCTTTCAAATTTATGTGATGAATTTTGTAGACTTTGTGATTGATTACTATTCACATATCACCTCACATGTCTCTCAAGCTTTTGCTAGTTGCACACACTACACAAAGTTACTCTTTGCTAAACTTTGTATATGTTATTGTGTGTGATTTTGTTGTGGCCATCCAAGATTATATGTTCCTTGATTTTGATGCGAAATTTGAGTTTTAAGGACAAATTGATTGAAATTCTTAATTTTGGAAGATCTGGGTTGTATTCATATGTTTTTGAAAAACTTTTAGTCTCATACTCATGCATTTCATTCATGAAATATTGTGCTTTGAGGAGTTACTGCATTAAATTGCTCTGTTTTTCAAAAATTTGAGTTTTCCAGAATTTCGACCGATCGAAGCTGTTTCTCGACCGATCGAAATTGCGATTAAAATTTTTGGTTTGATTCTGTCTGACTCGATTGGTATTCGATCGATCGAAACTGAAAATTTTTCAGTTTTTAGAGTTTTGACCAAAATTTTTTTTTCATGCATCATTTATGGTTAGGATTCACATGAGTTGCATTGTTTTCTGTTTCCATCTTGCAATTTAGCAGTCATTTCTCTCATTGTTTTCTCACATACCACGCATACACTTTACTAAATTGGGTACTCAACTTGAATTAGAAATTGATTGATTAATTTTTGAGTCTTTTGTACATTTTAGTATATGCTATTTTTCTTGATGTGTGAACTACAGAAAATATTTTTCTTAAGAGATATGATGGATAATCAATGTGCAAATATTTTCTCTACTCATGCAACTATTTATGGGTCACATAGTGTCAAGTTTGCATTTATTGAAAGAGAATATTTTTCTTCATGTGTATCCTCAACTCATTTTTTTAGGTTTGTGTGTTTTATTTATCCCTACCTCTTAAATTTTTCCCAAAACTGTTTTTCCCAAACTTGTTTTCTTTTTCCTATTTTTATAGGGGGAGAAAAAATTTTTTTGCCTGTGTTGTTCAAAGGGGGAGTTGTTACTCTTCATAGGGAGAGTTGTCTCTATTTTCTATAGAGTTTTTTTTTTTGTTCCCTTAATTCTCTATTTCTTCTTGTTCTCTGTTGAGTTGTTACTCTTTGTTTGAGTTGTTTTTTATCAATACGTGACAAAAAGAGTGAGAAATAGATGAAATGTTGGGAAGCCTGTTTGTCTTGTTTAGGGGGAGATAAAATTCTTTTTGAAAATGGGAGAATATAAAAACTTTTTAATGTATCTAACTTAGGGGGAGAGTTAGAGTTTATTTGTGTTTTTATATTCTGTTTCATATTATTGTTTATATGTCTTTCTTTCCACACATGCGGTGATGTGTTTGTTGAGTGTTTCAGGAAAGACAGGTGCATTCTGATCAAGACCTTCTACCTCTTCTTGGCAACTTCTAGGTTATGAGTCTTAGATTGGGATTTGTGATGTAATTGGGTATTTTATTGTATTAGGTTGTTCTTGTATTTTATTGTATGAAAGTTTTGTCACAAATTGCCAAAGGGGGAGATTGTTAGGTTCTAAAAGCTTAGAATAATTGGCAAATCGTGAGCACACAAGAACATACAAGTTGCAGAAAGAAGATTTCAGAATTTGCCTGGTATGATCGATCGAAAAACAGGCTCGACCGATCGAAAGTCGTATCTGCAGAATTTTAAGTTGGCCCAAACAGCAGTTCTAGCCCATTAAGGATTAGGGTTTCAGATCTACTTCTCCCACTATATAAAGGAAACCCTAAGCACGTTTTTTACAAGGCTTTTTAGAGAGAGAAGAGTGTGTCTCTTTTGTATTTAGGGTTTTGTTCCTAAAACCTCTCTTATTACTTCTACCGGTGTTGTTCCTTAAAGAATCTCAAGATCCGGTATTGCTGAAGTTGCTGCCTTCTCTAGTCATCAAAGGTGCTGATGATCTAAACCTTCAAGGGTGGTCTTGGAGTCACAAACAGGAGAGTTTGTGTTGCTAAACCTTTGAGTGGGATCTCAAAGTCACAAGCGTGGGTGTTTGTGTTTTGCAAAGATTAAAGAAAGAAGGAGTCCGTGGTCTCGGAGCTGTCACGTGGTCGTGGTAGTAAGTTTCCTACACTTGGGTAGCAATAGGATGTTAGTGGTCTAAGTCGCTATTGTGTAAATTTCAATTCTTTCTAGTGGATTTGCTATTTTACCTTGAGGATAGCTAGGTTAAATCCTCCCCAGGTTTTTTACCGATTTGGTTTTCCTGGGTCATCATATCTTTGTGTTCTTTATTTTTCGCTGCTTTATTGTTTTTGATATATTTGTGTTAACCTAGTTTTGTTTAAATTACCTAAGTTAATCACTTGGCTAATTCTCTAGGTTAATCTATTGGGTTTAAGGGGTCTAAACGAACTGACAATAATATTGAGTATAAACACATTTTACATGAGATAAGTTAGGAAGCATGGACACTTCATTTGAAGTATCGTACATGCATTATGCGTAGAACACTTCTAGTCAGTGGCAAAGCCACATTGAGACAGAAGGGGGACTTGGTCCCCCCAAAATTTTGGAAAAAAAATAAGGAAATATATATATATATATATATTAGGAATTATCCTAATTAATTTGAAATTTTTTAAAGAACCCTTATCATTTTGGCCTCCCATTCCCAATAATATCCATGTATAGATTTAAGAAAGTCTAAAAATAAATATAACTTTCATTTAAATAGAATACAATTTAATTAGTGATAAATATATATGTCAAAAAAATTACAATAATTAGACATTTTAGCATCTTTAAAATGAACACATAAGTATTTAAACAATTACCTTAAAAAATAAAAGGGAAATTTTTTTATTTAATTTTCATCCCATTGTCTCAACACATTGCTTAACTTGCACCACAGTAGTATAAAATTGGAAGGTCAGAGGCTTTGTTGATTCGCCGCACCAGCAAGTCCACCACACAATTGCAGAACATTTTGATCAATGCTCACCACATAATTGCAGAACATTTTGATCAGTGCTCTCTCTCTCTCTCTCTCTCTCCATTTTCCTTTCTTCTTTTTTCTTTCCAATTCTTCTCTCCTTTAGGCTACACTGCTACTGTTTCGTGATTTACAATGTAAAAATTAACAAAGCTTCCATGTGAATCTGTGAATAATAATGTCATACTAGACTAGACAAGACAAACAAGGTTCCCCAAGCTTTCGTGTAGGCCCTTGTGTGGCTATGCCCCTGACCCACTCTGTTAGCCACTTTCCCAATTACCAGGTAATGCACTTTTCTTTTTACTTGTTTTCTTTTAATTTTCCTTATAATATATTATTTGATATTATAATAATCAATATTATATATATATATATATATATCATATGGCATTATAAATGTACTTGATTAAAATATTCTACTATATAACATTTAATTTATTGATAAAATAATATAATCTGTATTAAGTTGTTGTTTATTAGATTTTTTTTATTATGGATTGAAATTTGAATGAATGTTTGTCTTTTGTTTAGCAATCTTTAAATTATTAGTATTTTTTTAGTATATTTTTTTTAAATCTCAATTATCTATATATCTATATATATAATAATAGGTAAAGCAGAGAGAAACTCAAATAGAATTCCAAATTAGAGTTTCAATTTTGTGCCATGTGTCTAAATTTAGATTCTCAATTTTGCGTCACTTGTCCTAACCAAAACTCAAAAAACAAATCTAATTAGATTATAAATTGGACTCCAATTTTGTGTCATGTCTCTTATCTAAATTTTCTAATTTTTGTGCCCAAATAAATGATGCATTAACATTTAACACGGAAGCCAAGAAAACCACAATAATAATGCTCATTGGCCTAAGGAAGAACATTTCACCTGCACACTTTTATGGGTGAACTCAATAGAGTTTGGAGCTCTTCTAATCCCACTACCAAAACCAAGAAGTCCAACGAGAAAGACGTTGTCTCAATAGAACTAGGCAACCTTCGTCCTGAAGGTATGAGGTTATCTATCCTTAAACGTTTATATATATTCGATTTGATTGTTCTCGTCTAACGTTCTTTTCTTTTTCTTTTTCTTTTTTTCTTTTTTACAGGCTTTAGACGACCTCACTTGAGCAATTTCTACATTGAACGAGTTCAAAACGCTCGTCTATACCCTAATAGGACATTCCATTTTCTGGTGAGCTTGAGACGTCTTGCAGCTTGGGGTCTAGGTCCTGAACCATCTACTGAGGCGATTGCTCACGAGCATACTGTTCGTAGACGTAAGTGTTTGCTTTTTGTTTTGTTTATTTATTTACTATCTTGTTCTATTTATTCATCATCCTCGTCCATCTTTATAGGAATGGCTACAATGAATCAGAATAAAGGTAAGGAAGTGGTGGACGAGGTGGCTGGGCAGGGAGTTCAATCCCAACCTCGTCCATCGGTTGGTGATAAAAGGAAAACTTTGTCTAAGGGGATCGATTTGGGGAAACTCCCAAGTTGACACAAAGAGAAAGGGGCCAAGCATGGGCTGTCCAAATCTGGGGTCATCCAGCCTATCTCTGCACCTCCTGTCCCACAGACTCCCATCCATGTCCATGACATTGACGACGAGCTCTACGATCCTCCGTCCAAGCACGTGCCGTCCACAACCCAAATGCCTGTCTCGCCCCAACCCTCTAGCCAAGTCCCTCTGACCCTTCTTGGAGACGAGGACCTAGCTTGGGAGAGGTTTGAAAGGGTGGTGACTGATCAGGACGTGGCGGCTTGCTACAACATGTCCTTGAAGGACTTTGAGCACTCTGGTGTTCATGACCTTTTTAAGGTAATATTTTCTTCGTCCTTATCTTTTCTCGTCTTAACAATACTTGATTGTTCCTTGTCTAAAACACCCAAATTTTATGTAGGCAATGTCCAAGTTCATTGCTGCGTCTAGACAGGCAACAGAACTGGACAAGACGAGGATTTTGCTGGAGAGGAGAGTGCAAGAAGTTAAGGACGAGAGCAAAAGATGGGCTGAAGTGGCGGGCTAGGCCAAGGACGAGGTGAAGGAGTTGCAGAACCTCGTGGAGGAGCTGAAGGCTGATGTCATAGAGAAGGACACTTGTCTCGATCATCTCCAAAAGAGGAATGACGAGCTGAGTGCTCTTCTTGAAAAGGCTAAGGGGGACGCGGTTGCAGAGTTCAAAGCGTCCAAAGAGTACACTGATTCTTTGGACACAAACTATGCAGCTGGGTTCGAAGACTTTAGGATGGACGCCGCGGAGAAGCTCCCTGACCTTGACTTCAGTTCTATCAAGCTCAACCTCGGTAGTGCTGCTTCAAGTTCTCTTCTTCAGGCGAGCTCAGAAGATGTTGAACATTGAGGACGATGCCACCACTCAGCATGCTCAGGACGATCCTAGCACAAGCCCTCCCCAATGAAGACAATTTTTGTACTTTTTTTTTTATTTAGTCTATTGTTTGACTCTTTGGATGTAAGGCAAGTACAATTTATCCGTCTATAGTTTCAGGACGAGGTTTTAAACAATTGCTTGTTTATTCCACTTAAGGGTTTTTGGACTCGGGTTGTCCACCCTTTTTTATTGATAAATGAATGTTCTATTTTTCATTTACTCATCGTTTGGACGAACTTATTTTGCACTCCAATAATCCTTTAATTTTTGAATCGTCCTTTGTAGGGACTTATGGTATGGATGAGCCTTATTCATATTTAGAATGGGTCATCCATGAAGGGTGCCATTGTTTGGCTGACATTATTCCTCGCCTATTTTTTGAACGAGTATTTGCCTATGGACGAGATGTTAGTTTTTATTTAAAACATAACTTTTTTGACTCGTCCAAATTTTAGGCTAGTTTAGTCATTGGATCTTATATGTACATTTCCTTGTCCATGTATGGGTTGAGATGTTAGTGCATTAGCTCGCCTCTTGGTTTGGACGAATGTGCCTTATTTTTGCTTTATCATTTTTTAAGGAAAGCTTATGGACGATACATGCATCAGTTCGTCCCTTGGTTTGGACGAACTTGCCTTGCTTTATCCTGATTTAAGGAAAGCTCATGGATGATACGTCCTTGGGCCCAAGGATTTTGTTCATCTGTAGTTCATTTTCACATATACTCAGATATATTTAAAAATACATCACATATATACTTTTAACTATAAATATTCATCCACAGGAATGGCATATGCTTGAGAGCTAGTGCCTTTAGGGAATTACAAACGTCTTAACACAAATTAGTTCATGCACGATACACATTCTAAAACATTAGTAGTAGGCAAAACACTGAAAAATAACGATTACTTCTAAGTCCTGCGGCGATGCTCGTCCATGGTTGCTTTTTATTGGTAGTATCTTCTCAAATGTTCGACATTCCAAGGGTGTTCAAGCTTTCGTCCGTCCAGGGCTTCCAAATAATAGGATCCTTGCCTTTTATAGTTGATGACCCTGTAGGGTCCTTCCCAATTCGGTCCCAGCTTTCCATGAGAAGGGTTTTTGGTGGCCAAGGTAACTTTCTTTAGGACGAGGTCCCCTATGTTAAAGCGCCTGGGTTTGACCATGGCATCATAGTGTTTGGCCATCAAGTTTTTATACCTCGCCATTCTCTGCGCTGCGTTCATTCGTACCTCGTCTAAGAGATCAAGGTTAAGACGAAGCTGGTCAGCATTTTCCTTGTCTTGATACTTCATCACTCTATGATTGTCCATGTGCACTTCCGCAGGTATGACTGCTTCGCTGCCGTAAGCCAGTTGGAAAGGGGTTTCCCCTGTGGGGGTCCTCGTCGTCGTCCTGTAAGCCCAAAGAACACCTAGTAGTTCATCTGGCCATACACCCTTTGCCCCGTCAAGCCGAGTCTTGATGATTTTCAACAAGGATCGGTTTGCTACTTCGGCTTGGCCATTTGCTTGCGGGTGGGAGGGGAAGGAATAATGATTCTGAATACCAAAGTGTTCGCAGAAGTCTCTAAATAGCGCGTTGTCAAACTGCCGTCCATTGTCTGAAACTAACACCCTGGGTACCCCAAACCGGCATAAGATGTTCTTCCAGACGAAATTCTTAACATTTTGCTGTGTAATCTTCGCTAAGGGTTCTGCTTCTATCCACTTAGTAAAGTAGTCAATACCTACCACTAAAAACTTCATCTGTCTGGTTTCGAGTGGAAAAGGACCCAAAATGTCTAATCCCCATTGTGCGAACGGCCAAGGGGCCATCATGGGAGTGAGGTACTCTGCGGGTTGTTTGGGGACATTGCTGAATCGCTGACATTGGTCACATACTTTGACATAAGCTTTGGCGTCTGCTTGAATGGTGGGCCAGTAGTATCCCGCGCGGACGACTTTATGTACCAGCGCTCTTGCCCCCGAGTGGTTTCCACATGCTCCCTCGTGAACTTCCCTTAATACATAGTTCGTTTCGTCCGGAGCTAAGCACCTCAGATACGGTTGGGAAAAACCCCTTTTGTATAACACATCATTTATGAGAACGTACCTGGCCGACCTGACTCTTAGTTTTTTGGCCTCGTCCTTCTCCTCCAGCAACCTACCATTCTTTATATAAGCCAATATCGGTGTCGTCCAATTGTCTTCACCTTCTACTTGCTGTATTACTGGCAGATCTATGCTTGGCATATATTGAATTTCGTCAAAGTTGTTCAAAGCACCACCCGTCGAGGCCTCTTTTGCCAAAACATCTGCTTCTACGTTCTTTTCCCTTGGGATTTGAATGAAACTGGCTTCCTTGAACTTCTTCACAAGGCATCTCACTTTATTGAGATATTTCTTCATGCGTTCTTCTTTGGCTTCGTACGCTCCATTCACTTGGCCCATGACTAGCCGGGAGTCTCCATGGACGAGTATTGACTCTGCTCCTAAGGACTTTGCCAACTCTAGCCCTTTTAGGAGGGCTTCATATTCCACTTCATTGTTGGTTGTTGCATACTGCAGACGAACTTTATACTCCAATTTATCGTCTTCTGGGGATTTCAGAATAACTCCTACTCCCCCTGCATGTAACGTGGAGGACCCATCTACATGAATGATCCATCTTTGAGCGCCACCCAGCTCGTCTAAACCTTCATTGTTGGGTGTAAATTCCGCAATAAAATCTGCCAATACCTGCGCTTTTATCGCGCTCCTCGGCAGATACTTGATATCAAATTCTCCAAGTTCAATAGCCCATTGGACTAGTCTCCCTGCAGCTTCCAACCTATTCATTGCCTTTTTCAGCGGATGGTCTGTCAAGACGTTAATAACATGGGCTTGAAAGTAGTGTCTCAACTTCCTTGAAGCTGTAATCAAAGCAAAGGCCAATTTCTCTATCATAGGATATTGTCCTTCAGCTCCTCTCAGAGCTCGGCTCGTGTAGTAAACTGACTTTTGTACCTTTCCTTCTTCTCTGATCAACGCCGAGCTTACTGCATGCGGGGACACCGCCAGATATAGGTATAGCTCTTCACCAGGCACGGACGGGCTTAGCAGGGGGGATGTGGTCAGGTAGCTTTTGAGGTCTTGGAAAGCCTTCTGACATTCGTCCGTCCACTCGAAGGCTTTTTTAAGAACCCTGAAAAATGGTAAACACCTGTCAGTTGCTTTGGAGACAAACCTGTTGAGTGCAGCAACTCGTCTAGTGAGTGATTGGACTTCTTTGATATTTCCTGGCGGTTTCATGTCAATGATGGCCTGGATCTTGTCGGGGTTCGCTTCGATCCCTCTATGTGAAACCATGAATCCAAGAAATTTTCCCGACGATACTCCAAAAGCGCACTTGCTAGGATTCAGCTTCATATTATACCGCCTGAGCATGTCGAAGGTCTCTTGGAGATCATTCAAGTGGTTCTCCTCGTCCAAACTCTTCACTAGCATATCGTCTACATAAACCTCCATATTCCGCCCTATTTGTAGTTGAAACATCTGATTGACCAGCCTTTGGTAAGTCGCCCCTGCGTTCTTTAAACCAAAAGGCATCACCTTATAACAAAACAATCTCTGGCTCATTACAAAGGATGTCTTTTCCTGGTCTGCCTCATCCATCTGTATTTGGTTATAGCCCGAGAAAGCGTCCATGAAGCTTAACAGCCGACGACCAGCTGTTGAATCCACCAACTGATCGATGCGCGGCAAAGGGTAGCTGTCCTTGGGGCAAGCTTTATTCAAATCAGTGAAGTCCACATACATTCTCCACTTGCCGTTTGCCTTCCTAACCATCACCACATTGGCCAGCCACTCTGGGTAAAAGACCTCCCGAATAAACTGCGCTGCCTTCAATTTAAGGACTTCCTCTTTAATAGCTTTATCCCGTTCTGGCGCAAAAATTCTTTTTTTCTGACGGACAGGCTTGTAAGACGGGCATACGTTCAGCCGATGTGTGATGACACTCGGATCGATTCCCGGCATGTCCTCGTGACTCCATGCAAATACATCAACGCTCCTCTGTAAGAAGCGGACGAGGTCTTGCTTTGTTTCATTCTTCATGCTCGTTCCTACTCTAGTAAACTTTTTGGGATCACTCTCGTCCAATGGAACGTCCTCCAATATTTCGGTAGGCTCTACAACAACCCTTCTTTCCTCTATGTTCATTGTCTGTGTTGCCTCATCCATGGTTAACATGGCTAGGTAGCATTCTCTCGCTGCTAGCTGATCTCCTTGCACTTGTCCCACCCCGTGTTCTGTAGGGAACTTGACTGACAAGTGGTAAGTGGACGTTACTGCCTTCCACCTGTTCAGGGTAGGTCTTCCAATGATAGCATTATACGATGACGAACAATCTACCACAAGGAAATTTATTTCTTTGGCTATCTACTGTGGATATGTCCCCACTACCACGGGCAGCGTAACTATCCCCACTAGTTGTACCTTCATTCCTCCAAACCCTACTAAGGGTGAGTTCACTGGGCGGAGTAAGTCTCGTCCGAGGTTCATTTGCTGGAAGGCAGGGTAATACAGGATGTCCGCCGAACTGCCGTTGTCAACTAGTACCTTTCTGGTCGTATAATCTACGATAAGCAGGGTAATAACGATGGCGTCGTCATAGGGGTGGTGAAGTCTCGGAGCGTCCTCGTCTATGAAGGCAATAGATTGTTCTTCAGCTTCCCTCGTCCTAACAGGTCGTCCTGAGAGTTGAACGTTCTATACTACCTTTAGGTATGTCTTTCGCGACCTGGAAGTTTGTCCTGTTGAGCTTCCTCCTATGATCACCCTTATTTCTCCCAGCGGAGGTCTGGGCGCCTCTTTCAGCTTTCCTTTCAACTTTTCATCCTTCTGATCTCGTCCAAGGAAGTTCCTCAGTTTTCCCTGCCTGATGAGGTTTTCTATCTGCTGCTTCAAATCGAAACACTCGTCCGTGTCATGCCCGTGGTCTCTGTGAAAACGACAATATTTATTCCTGTTGCGCTTGTTGGGATCTCCTTTCATCTTTTCTGGCCGTTTCAGGGACGGATCGTCCTTGATCTGCATAAGCACTTGGTCAAGTGGGACATTCAGAGGTGTGTAGTGCTAGCTTCTTCCTGAAGATGAAGCTGGCCTTCTATTATCTTGATCTCTTTTCTCCCCAGTGCGGGCCTTCTTTGGACGAGGAGCCTGCTCCTGGTGACGGGGGTTGTCTTCTTCCCTTCTTTCGGCTCTCTTCCTCTTCTTAGCTATGATCGCATCTTCTGCATTCATGAAATTTTGGGCCGAATGGACGAGCTCAGCCATGGTCTGAGGCTCTTGCTCATAGAGCTTATGGATGAACAAGTCAGAATTGACCCCGTTGTGGAAGGCTGCCAGTAGCAGTTTGTCATCCATCTCATCCACAGTGAGGGCTTTTCTGTTGAAACGGGTAATGAAGGAGCGCAAGCTCTCATTTTCCCCTTGCTCGATTGTTAACAAACTGGACGAGGAACGCTTATGCCTTTGTCCTCCAATAAAATTGTTGACAAACAGTTTACTCAACTCTTCAAACGAACTTACAGAATTTGGAGGTATTTTGCTGAACTATACTCGTGCCGGTCCTTTAAGCGTGGTAGAGAAAGCCCTACACATGATCTCGTCTGGAACTCCCTGGAGATGCATTGTGGTCTTGAAGGTTGCAATGTGATCGCATGGATCACGCGTCCCGTCATATGAGTCTAAGGAAGGCATCTTGAACTTGGCAGGCAGGGGATGGCTGTTGATAGAGGTTGAGAAAGGGGAGTCTGTTCGGTGAACCAAGTCTTCCACGGGATTCGTCCTCCTCATGTTCTCCCTCATTTCATCCATGGCTTTACGCATTTGGTCCATTTCCCTCTCCAAGTGCGGCACCCTTCGTGAAACAGTGCCCCTCGATTGGCCTTCGGGGTCGGCATTTTCCCTAATCTCTTGACTCTGGGTTTGTCCTTCCTCGAACCTCTCTTGACGCTGCCTCCGCAAGTGAATCTCCTTAGTCAACTCCTGGTTCTGACGGGTTAACTCTGCCATGGCGGCTGCCATGGATTGTATGTGCTGGATGGCAGGCTGCTGAGCGACTGGTGCCGACTGTCGATCGCGGTTAGGATTGCTGGAGGCATTCCTACTTTCTTGGTGGCCTGGGCTAGTAGCCCTTGATCTTGTCCGAACCATACAGCCTTTTGTTGGAGGAAGGTAATTGTTAATACAAACTTACGTCCCCACAGACGGCGCCAACTGATGATGCACAACAAAATCAGTAGGCTGGATGCTTCGGATGTCAACGGCGACAGTGATGATCTGCTTGAAAACCTGAGGAGATGAACAAAACTATCAAAGGCGACCGGGGTGGACCGGCCAGAAACCCTCCGATGGTAAAGTTAGTTTCTTCCTTAACTTTTGGAATTACCAAATACTTAGAAAAATGTCTCGTGCCTTTTTGTTTGGCGATTGTTCTTCTTATATAATGCATACCAGGAGTAGTTATTTATTTGATAACTTCTCCTACATTGGCGGATGTCGGAAGGGCCGAAAATAACCTTCATAACTGCTGTGGAGGTTATTTTATTGGGCCGTACGTTTCGCAACGGTCATAGGAGGTGGTTTCTGGTAGTCTTTGGTTCTGCATGTCCTGAGTCAAGTGCACAAGCCTCGTCCAGAGACGGCATGCAATGGAGTCAATGTGGTCTGTCCAAGAGTCTTCCAGGACCGACGACCCTGATATGGACGAGGCTCCTGGGCCAAGGCATCTCAACTTTTCTTTGGACAATCCCTACGGACGAGCATGGAGTTAGACAATTTTCAGAACACTATCAGAAGTCTCCACCCTTGCTTTGCCAATAAAGCCAAGTTGAATTCTTTAAGCTTTTTAAAACACATCCGACCACAACTCTTTGAAGCACATAATTGCTATTTTCCTCTCATCGTTTCTTTGCCCCCACCAAAAATTATGAATCATACTAGTCAAATCCTCACATTGAGAGTTAGGCAATTTGAAAACAGTCATAGTATACGTCGGAATTGCTTGTGCCATAGCTTTTATCAACACTTCTTTCCTCGCCTTAGACAATAACTTCTCTTTTCTAGCAAGCTTTTTTCTTAATTTGTCCTTGATAGAATTAAAGGTGTTCTTCTAGCAATAGTGTATTTGAAAATTTATAAATATCTGTATTCTTGGTTTGTATTCTAATTTTTAAACATCCTTTAATAGTTATCGATTTGCTTTATTATCCATTATTACTCTTAATTTGATATATATATATATATATAATTTTATATTATATGAAAAATAAATATTTAATAATATATTGAAAATATAAATAAAAATATATTTAATAATTATTTAATAGACATGTCCCACCTTACCCATATCATATTCTTTTAGAAATTGTCGTGTACCCTATACCCGTTTCTATGCTTCTTAGGAGATAAGTTAGTAATATTTTTTCAAAGTAAATTTTTTTTCAACCTATATTTAGATTTTCTAAGCCCAGAATCTGATATAATAGCTATAGATGTTTTCTATAAATATATATATATATATATATATATTAAATGATACTCAATCACATCCTTTGACACCACAATATTTAAGCTCCAAAACACATTTAAACTGAAGAAAATAAGTAAATGTTTTCTATGATCATGGTAAACCTACGTTGCCTATCCATGTATATTAAACAGTTATAACTGTCATTTTACAAGCCAGAGTAGCATTGGAAGTTCTTGTTTAAAATCCACCTTGAATTTGCTAACAACTGTTGTTGCAGCTATATCACTGCACTGCCTATTATCCTCACAAATCATATGCTGTTGCACTCGGTTACTTATCAATTGTAATATTATTTTTTTCCATCTTTCCAAAAGTCTTGAAGATTTATCGGACATAATAAACATTGAATTGTAAGAGGCCTTTTTTTCCCCCCTCTCTGTTAGATGTCAATAAAATTTTACCCAGACTAGTAAACTAAAACAACCATTTCATTTATATATGAATCAGATCTAAACATATATTTTAATTTTAAAAATGGCTTAATACGAAATTTCAATGGATTTCTCTTCTCAAATATGAATCTTTGTTTCAAGAGAAAGAATTTTTCTAAGAGTGATCAATGAATGTTTTAATTATAGGTGGTTTGATGCCTTATTTCAAGTTTCAAAGTGAAATAAGTTTCAAAGTGGTGGTTCAATTGATAATTTGACTTCGTAGATTAGGGATGGGGTTCAACTTAATTAAGAGGACATATAGAAAAAATGCAAATAACAATGAAAAATAAAGCAAGTAAAGAAATTCTAAATTATCAAGTACCAAGATTGAATTCTAGCTAGGTTTTTTTTTTTTTTTTTTTTAATGTAAGCCAACCCCTTGAATTCTAAGTTTATTGAATTCTATTGGATCTTGGTCATATTAAAGCCTATGATTACACTAACAATCAATAGATTTGAAATAAATATATTTCAGATCAAATGAGACTGACAACTAAGAACTTGACTCAAACTTCAATAAACAAGATTAAAGTAAATTACAAAGTCACAAAAGAGTACTTACAAGTATAAATTATTCACAAAGCCCAATAAACTACGAGAATATCTCTACAATGAGAAATTTTGGTGTCATCACCCGTCCATCAACCACAACTTGCCACATAGGCGAGTTGTGGGCAAAATTGTGTAATTGGGTGTGACACCAGAATTTTTCCTCTATAATTATTTCTGTAATGATTTCAATATGACAATATCTATCTCTAGACTTTTCAAGATCCTTGCTTGTGGCTGCAACAATACTTGCAGCACGCAATGCAATTAATCTAAGAACTAAACAATGAATATTATGAGTCCATCCAAAAGCATGTATTGATTAATGTTTGATTTAAAAAAGAAAAAAGAAAAAAGAAATACACTGTGCTTAATAACAAATTTCAATGAATCTCTTAACTAATAAGAATCCTAGTGGTCAACACTATATATTGAGGGTCAATTCTATGTATTTTGGAACAAGTGGACAATAGTCACTAACATAAGCATATCTTTCTCTGAACTTTTCGAGATCCTTGCCTGGCTGCAACAAAACATGCGACAACCAATGCTGATCATGTGTCCAGGATTATTCAAATGTTTTTATTTCAAAGTTAGAACATAAAATCAACTCTTACTCATCACCAAACTAGATTACATATTCAAGTTGATGAGTTCATTTTCTTGTCAACAAACTCAAGTTTGTTCTTTCAACCAAAAAAAAAACTCAAGTTTGTTCAAAAATTATTTGATTAACTTGGCTTTTCCCTATATAGTAAAATCATGACTATCATACCCATTCACAAATATATGTTAATAATTAATACTAAACCTTAATTTTAATTAGTCGCAATATGTGGGAAAATGTAATATAATTATTTTATAAGAATATAATATAAAATTTGTAAATTAAATAATGCATGTGTTATTTAAAAGTATTTTCTATTTTTATAAGTTTTATGTAATGGAACATATGTACTTTGCATTTAACAACAATACATAGTGATATATATATATATATATATAACCGTAATTTAATAAAAATATTTAAATTACATAATTATAATATTATTTTATATAAATGGAGAAGATGTTATTAATAGGATTTTTTTTCTTAAATATATTATAATTAATTGACTAATTTGAATATATCCAAGATTTTTTTTTTTTTTTTTTTGAGAAACATATCCAAGAATATTAATATATAAAAAAAAAAATATACACCATCATTCTATGCACATGTAACATTAAGTTTAAATTATTATAGAAGTTTAGAATTGTAGTATTTTTTTCTTCTTTCTTTTCAAATATAAGTATAATGCCTATGTTAAATTATTTTTGTTTATAAATTTTGAAAAAAAAGATTAGATTCATCAACTTCTGTTAATAAAAATATATATAATTTTTGGTTTTTTACTAATACAATGATACGAGATTGCGAAAGTTTTTCTATTTTTATATATAAACTGATTTATTTTCATATCTTTCGAGATTTTCCAATTCGTGTCTCAAGAGCGTCTCCTATCAGGCTATCACCAATACATGCAGTGGCCGCTAACAATAGGTGAATCCCATACACCTGTCACCCGTGACTTCTATGTTGTGAAAGAACTCATTGTACGTATCTATAACATAACAGGTGATCCTTATTCATCTTAAGAGCCTGTAATGTAATGGTACCTACACATTTTGACGCTGACAGAACTTGTTCCACCAGTTTTCATAGCTTGTTGAGGCGAGTTGTAGACAATTGCTATCAAATCAATCCACTAATAAGTTACTTTAATTTCCCACCACTCACAACCACTCACAATTTGTCACTTCGGGAGTTAAAAAAATAAAATTTTAAAAAGGTGAAATAAGCTGTGTTACCCAACGCTGCGAAACTTGAATTATATACGTTTGGATTGGAGGGAGATAGAAAAGAGTTAGGGAGAAGGTTGTTGGAATACTAAAATTTATCACATTCTAGTTATCTTTCATTCTCCTCCCCTTTCTCCCTCCATCCAAGCATAGGGAGTTTTCATGTGAAAATGAACTATTTTAAACCTTAAAAATTGAAGGGTGGCAATAAAAGGGCAACTATATCCAGAAGTCCAAATCCTTAAATATTGAGTTTCACCAAAACCAAACACAAATTAGAAATCCTACACATAAAAAGTGGATCATAGCTAAGTATCAAACTTCAAGACCTCAGTGGTCACAATGCCAGAATACAACCCAATTTAGAGCCCAAATAATGAAAGACTATTTCAAAGTGTTGAAACCACATAAACCCCCTTTCAAGCAACACACTTAAGTGATAAGATTGTCATTCAAAGACAGTGCAGCTAGCTGATCAGCAGGGCCTTTTGCCTGTTGCTGTGCAACATTCCTCAGGACCTCCATAGCCTCTGCAACTTTCGCCTTCAAAGCATCTGGTGACTCAAGCAAATGCAGCACCTCAGTCTGGTCCATCTCCAGAAGCATACCAGTAACCTTAGCTGCTGATTCATGCTCCAGCTGATCCACTAGAGGGTATAAAGCTTCACCCAGCATCTGCACATCCATGAAAAAGAGAGTTAACATCAGAATGCTAAATCCCAAACACACAAACTTACAACCACCATCAGGCACAGTGCAAACTAAAACAAATAAATAAATAAGGTCAGGACCCACCGTTCTCTGCTGCTCAGGTTTAGCATTTGCAAGAGCTGTAGCCAAAGCCTGAATGGGCATGGCCTGTCCCAGTGCAGCATCTCGCATTGGCACACCACTAATGTCGTAAGGAACTGATAGCATGCCTCCAGCCATACCTTGCATTGGAACATCTGGCATGTTGCGCCCTGGTGGATAACGATAGACACGTCCCCTAGGAATCATCTGGGCAAAGAAGCAGATTCATTTTTAATCAGGCATTTGCAACCCCCCAAAAAAAGTAAATAGTGTGCAATAATACATATAGCCAGCTCCAAATTTTTGGCACTAAGGTTTGGTTGTTATTTTTGTCACTAATGTGCAAGAAATCAAACACAAGTAAAATAATAATAATAAATAAATAAAATATCAAAAAAAAAAAAAAAGAAAAAAAAAAAGAGATACCGAAAAAATATCCTTCCAACTAACCTGCTGTTGCATCAGTGCCATAGGCTGTTGGGTTTGTTGCACAGGACCAGCTCCGCGTCGTCCACCTGGGCGCTGGCCCTGCTGACCCTGCTGAGGCATAGGAACAAAGAAATTTGGCATTGGAGCTCCTCCAGGCCTCATTCCAGGAACAAGTTGTTGCTGGTAACCAAACCCAGCCTATGAAAAAAATTGTTAGAAAACCATTATCAACACTCAGAATAGCAGATGGAATACCAATATAGAAATCACTAACCAATAAAACATTCATAAATAAATTATTACTTCTTCAAGCCTTCGGAATAAGAAATTCTGTTCCTAATACATGCTCAAATGATTTCAAATTAACATTTACCACAAACACCGTGAGACAGAATTTTTAAACTGCTTTTGACTAATATACATGCATCACAAACAAAGATTCTTATTTTTGTGTGCTTTGGTTTGGAAAAAGGGGGGGGGGGGGGGGGGGGGGTGGGGTTGTGGTGTGTTCCAACTTTCATATGCAAATCTCATCTCCAAAAGGCATTACAGTAATTCATCCATTTTGTCCGCAATTACTTTCCTTAACGAATTTTAATTACACTTAGAACTTATCAAAATTTCAATTACATTTGATATAAAAAGAATTTGCTGCTCAAGTTAAGTTCGAAAATGAAGAAACCAAAAAAAAAATCAAACTGAGAATGATTCATTTATACTCAAAATGAGTTAAAATCAAATCAACCTGGGGGTTCAAATTGATATTAAATCTTAGAGCATTAAAAACTAGGAAGCACGGGTGCGGATTAGGGTTCGGGTGTGGGTGTGGTGCAGCAACACGGTATTTTTTGAAAAAGTATGACAAGGGTGCGGCAGGATACGTTTATTAATTAATTATTAAATATATTATTATTTATATTTTCTATATATTGCTAAGCACTTTTTTTTTCATATAATGGTAAACATATACCAATTTAAGAGCAATAGTCGATAATAAAGTAAACACTGAATACATAACATTTACATGATGTTCAGAAATTAGAAAACAAAATCGAAAGTTTGAAACTAAAACTAAATAAAAGATAAGTGTTAAAGACAATCAAAGAAGAGATGGAGGGGGAATGAGCCGTGGGTCAATGAGGCAAAGGAGAACTAGAGCCTTGGGTTAGAGAGAGAGAGAGAGAGAGGAGACAGAGAGAGAGAGAGAGAGAGAGAGAGAGAGAGAGAGAGAGAGAGAATTGAGATGATTTTAGGGATTTCCCTTTAAAGTTAGCCGACAAAATGGTGTGTTTTGATCTAATATTTTACGATTTTTTTTAACAAGAATTTCGGCCCATATCGGACCGATTTGGGACTTGTGTCGGACCGAATAGGGCCAAATCTGGAAGAGGAAGAAAAAAAAAAAAAAGTCCATGGCCGCACAGCACGTTCGTGTGAATCCAACTTGGGTGCACCGGCCAAATCGACAAACCCATGCTTCCCACAATAAAAACTCCTATGAGCCAAAAGTGATGGCTAGCTTTAAAGAATTAATCAGTTTCAAATTAGGATTAAAAGCTTGGCTAGCTTATGAAACAAAATATAGCGAGCAAATCAATAATGAATGACTTCCATGCCCTCAAAAATTTCTTGACAACTGCTGCGGGAAGCTCATAAAGGAGAGTTCTGAGTAGGCAAATCCCCAGTAACTAGATGTTTAATTTTATGAATGGTGTGATTTTTACAAGATGATATTCTATTAATTTTAATTGATACTAAGTAATATTTTTGGGGTAAAATGCCCTAACACCCCCTCAACTTTAAAGTAGTTGCTCTTACACTCCTTAAACTTATCTTTTGCCAATTTAGTAGATAAACTTTGATACAATAGCAATAAGACCCCCTTAATTTTTTTTAGCCAATTTAGTATTTGAACTTTGGTATTGTAACAAATAAACCCCTAAACTTTGATATTGTTGCAGTTAGACCCCTTCATTTTCATTTTTAAAATTTTATTTGGTGCAAAAAGTGGTTAAATTGGCAAGAAAAGAAGAATTAAGGGGTCTTATTGCTCTTGTATCGAAGTTTATCCACTAAATTGGCAAAAGAAAGAGTTAAAGGAGTTTATTTGCTACAATACCAAAGTTTATGTACTAAATTGGCTAAAATAAAAGTTCAAGGGTGTAAGTACAACTACTCCAAAGTTCAAGGGGGCGTCAGTGCATTTTTCCCAATATTTTTTTAATGATTACAGAGAAATTATTTATTATATTATGTACTAAGGACATAAAAGTAAATTTATACAAACTATATTTTCTATCCTCTCATTTTTCTACTCAACCAAACAAAAGAGTTTTTCATCCCTCCACTTTTCAACTAGAAAGCACGGACGCGGCTGGGAGGGTGCCACACCGGAGTCCGACGTGGCCCGACGTGGGGTGCGGTGTCCAACGCGGCTGCCCGCGCGTTAGTGCCGCGTCTGAGTTTTTTTTTTTTTTTTTTTTTTTTTTCACGGACTCACGCCGACTCGGCTCGATTCACACCAGATCGGCTTAGATTCGCGCCGATTCACGCCAAACCGGGCCAATATCGGACAGAAAAGGGCCATATTGGCCGGCAACCGAAACGGCCGAAACAAGCCAAAATATTCACTTAATCTCGCCGGAACAGCCGAAATCGACTTTTAATGAGGCCCAAACATCTTAAATCTGTCCTTCCTCAATTTTTTAAAAATATTTTAATAGTAAAAATATATAGAAAATATAAATAAAAATATTTTTAATAATTTTTTAATCGCCGAATCCCACCACACCCGCACCCACCTTTTTCAAAAATTGCCGAGTCCCGCACCCGCTCCCGCACCAGCACCCGAGTCCCGAAACGCACCCGTGCTTCATAGCTTTTCAACCCCCTCAACCAAACACACTAAAGGAAAACTAAAATATCTTCTACCCCCCCTCCCCCCACCCCACTTTTCCACCCTCTCCCGATTTTCCATCCTCCCAACCAAACGGACCCATATAATTATCCTAACCAAGAAGTCCTCAAATCGATGGGAATTCATTTGTATTGAATAAGCAGGGTCAACTTATGGCTCCTATTGTTCTGCATTTTCCTATATGTGGTGTAATTGAAATTCTTAATGGTAAACCAAAACAAGGACCCAAAGTGGCAGAAAATGACTAAACCAAATAGCACTGAACTTAGAATTTTCTAGGAGATCCTAAGTATCTTAAGTTTTATTCTTTGAGTCCAAGTTGTGTTTGGGGGCTGTAAGAACAGTATCAATGAAAAGTAATACAAGAAAGGGAATAAAAAAAAGAAGCGAAAGGGAGAAAGAACACACGATGCCTCAATGTACGCAAAGAATAGATGGAGTTATATTGAGTGTTTTGAGCATAGAGGCATGTTGGCCTTTGTGTGTTCTTTTCTCCTTTCTCCTCTCTTTTTCATTATTCTCTTTCTTGAGCTACTGTTAACAGGTATTGTTCATATTACCCCCGAACATTATAAATTCATCTCTTGCCCTTCCTTACAAACCAAGCTCAAATCCTTGCACTTACCTATCAAAACCTAACACCTCATGTATTTTGTCTATCAAATTTCCATCAAACTCCAGCCAATTTTGAGCCCCAACCCTTTCTACAACTCCAAGCCCTTGATCAAATATTCTCTTCCCTACAAAACCCCTTTAGATAGTTCATCTCTTACCCTTCCTTACAAACCAAGCTCAAATCCTTCCACTTACCAATCAAAACCTAACACCTCATGTACTTTGTCTATCAAATTTCCATCAAATTTCAGCTAATTTTGAGCCCCAACCCTTTCTTCTACAACCCTAAGCCCTTGATCAAATATTCTCTTCCCTACAAAAACCCTTTAGATAGTTCTAAACCTGGGATCCACAAATCTTACTAAACCTTTCTTGAAGATATTCTAGCTCTTCCACTTTCCCAATATAGTGGTTGTTGGGTTAGAATACTAAATCTTGAAGCCCTTTCACGCTCATGAAAAATATTTTTTTTGATAAATAAAAGTTTATTGATATCAAAAAAGTAGAGCACCCAAGTATACAGGGAGTGTACAAGGGGCCAAACAATCAAGAACAGAAATTGCAAGAATCTAAGAAATCAAGAAAGGATGGAAAAGATTGGTTCCGCAAGGCAGCCAACCAATCCATTAAAGTTCTAAAGAAAAACAGCTTCAGGTCAGCAATGGAACTCTCCTTATCTTCAAAGCACCGACTATTTCTCTCCCTCCAAAGGCACCACAATAAGCAATGAGAAATCATAAGCCATATGTACCCGTTTCGATGATGGCCAAAACTGCCTTTCCAACATGCTAGAAGCCCCACAACAGATTGCGGCATAACCCAGCTTACTCCAAACAACCCGAACACCATAGCCCACATATCCATTGCAACCGGACAATGAAGAAAAAGATGATCGACCGATTCACCATTACATTTGCACATATAGCACCAGTCCAAAATCCAAATCTTCCTTCTTCGTAAATTATCAATCGTTAAGCATTTCCCTAAAGCAGCAGTCCAAACAAAGAAAGCTACTCGAGAAGGAATCTTCTGCTTCCAAATGCTTTTCCAAGGAAAGCAACAATCATTAGAGCCCGCTAAAAGATTGTAGTAATCCTTAACCGTGAAGCCCTTCCCTCTATCAGATTTCCAGCACATCTTATCCTCACCAAGCCCTCTCACCGATGCACCATATATGGTATCCATGAAACCAGCTAGTGCCTCTAATTCCCGAACATGCACACCCCTAAAGAAACTTACATCCCAAAACAAGATTCCGTTATCAAACTTCATAACCTCAGCCACACTAACCTCCCGATCTCAGCAAAATCTGAATAAGTCAGGATAGCTGACTACAAGAGATGTTTCACCACACCAATGGTCTTGCCAAAACTTGACCCTAGCCCCATCCCCAATATCATATAGAATGTGATGAGAGAAGGAAGGCCAACCCCGACTAATATTCTTCCACAAGCCAACACCATATGGGCCATTAGTGGCCCTAGTACACCAATTACCCCATTCACATCCATATTTCACAGCTATCACTTGCCTCCAAAGGGCAGCCCTCTCCATCCCAAATCTCCATAGCCACTTCCCAAGCAGAGCTTCATTAAAAAGTCTTACCTTTCTTATCCCCAAACCACCCGAAGCAATGGGAGTACAGACAGTAGCCCATTTAACCAAATGGAATTTTGGTTCATCGCCAATACCACCCCATAAGAAATCCCTCTGAAGTTTCTCAATTCGGTTAGCCACAGAAGCAGGAATAGGGAATAAAGATAGGAAATAAGTGGGTAAATTAGAGAGAGTATAGCCTAAGATACCGTAACTCACAAAGACATTTAAAATTTTAGTCTAAACAAGCCATACAAACATTTAACAAATGAGGAAGGAGGGCAGATATCCAACTACAAGAAAGCAAAATCCTTGATACTAGATAAATGGTTTTAACAAATCTACATAATCATGGAATCCATAAGGAGTGGAGATTGTTCGATATGATAATTAAAATTTTTTTTTTGATAGGTAGATAAGATGATTATTTTTTTTTTTTAAAGGATGAACTATTAAATATGTAAGAAATAATTAAGTGTAATTACTTGTGGAGGAATTAGAGCCGGAGGTGCTTGTCCATACAAAAATTGTTGACCAAGACCCGGAGCACCAGGAGGGTAAATTGGCACACGTGGAGCCATAGAAGGCGCTATAGCAATTGGCCTCATTTGTGAAAATTGTGCCTGCATAAGTAAAACAAAACGAATACATTCACAAAAGGAAGAAAAATTCATCTATAATCTGTTATTATTATAATAAGATAGGGCCTTTCTTTTGTTAGGTACATCATGGTTAAAGGCAAAGATCATGCTTGAGCTCTCTGGTTGATAAAGGTGGGCAGAAGGAGCAAGGGCCTAATCTTGTGGGCAACACCACCATCATGTAACATCCTTGTACACAGGATGTATACAAGAAAGAACACAAATTCAAGTAACATAAAGCATTATCTAAAAGAAATGCCTAAGGTGGAGTATTAGGAATAAGCATGATATTAGAGGTTAAGCCAATATACATGCTTGTGCTATATGGTTGTAGAGGGTGGTCAGAAAGAGTAAGAAGGGTAGCCTTGGGGGCAATACCACTATAGCACTATCCTAATAGTGGAGTATTGCTCTAAGCATGATATTAGGGCTTTTGAGGTGTAAAGATCCCATTCACAAGATCAAGCTGCTTCTCCTTGGTGTTTCAAAATGGAGTTCACATGCAATTGAGTTTAACTTTGTACATTCATAGTCTTTGTATGCTCCTCATATGCATTTGTTCCTTAATTGCTAAAATCCTTTTAAAAAAACAAAAGGTGAAGCAACAAAAATGTACACTGAGATATGCATCTGCTCCTCATTAATCATACCTGCAACCTCGCCCTTCTCTCTTCTTTCCGCTGTGCAAGTGCAACATAGAGAGGTTTGCTGACAACCATTTTACCATTCATGGCATCAAGCTGAAGATAAAGAATAACTAATCAGTGTTTGGCTGCACATTCAAGACTTCAAAGACCCACATATAGATATAGACTTACAGCTCGAGAAGCTTCTTCAGAAGTTGAGAAAGCAACAAATCCAGAACCTCTACTAATTCCATTGGGATCACGCATGACCTGCAAAGTCAGAACAAATTTGTTGCAGTACATAGTGAGTGGGAAATCAGGATTTCAGGTTTTCAGCAACAAACATATTTACAAACCTTGCATGAAGTGATTGTACCAAACTCTGCAAACAAATCCTGTAGTTTTTCATCATTGATACTATCATCCAAATTCTTAACATACAGATTCAACCCTTGATATTTGTCAACCGTTTCCTTCATGCTCTGCTCAAATCTTCCTTTCAATTCAAGCTCTCTCTCAGATTTCTTTTGCGCCTTTCCAACATACCATTCCTTGTCATCATGTTTCCTACCATTTAGTGCCTCAACTGCCTTAGCAGCATCATCTGCATTTTCAAAGTTGACAAAACCAAAGCACTTTGATCTTCCATCAGCATCCCTCATCACTACAGCACTGGTAATTGCTCCAAATTCACCAAAAATATTCTTCAAATCTTCGTCAGTTGTCGCTTCCGATAGATTTTTCACAAAAACATTATTAAATTTGGTTGTATTAAAAGCACCATCTCTTTCCTGCTTACGAAGAAAGTGTCCAACATACACTTGTTTGTCATTTATCAGCATGCCATTTAACTTGTCTATGGCATTCTGTGCAGACTCTTCACTTTCAAATTGAACAAAACCGTAGCCTTTGGACTGGCCATTGGCATCAGTAGCTACCTTGCAAGAGAGAATACTTCCAAAAGAAGAAAAAGTATCGTGTAATGCTTTGTGGTCAATTGCCTTGTCCAGATTCTGCACATACCATGTTACATGAAAGAACAAATATTAACCAGAAACACAACAACTCAGTCAAAGCTTTATTACTAAAAATATAAATACAGACAAATCAGTGCATGCTATGATATTCTCTCCATATAGGATGGGGTGGGTTCAGTTTACGCATAATACTAGAATACATTCTTGGACTCCTTGAGTGGAATGCAGCAGAAGTAACAAAGATCTAAGGATCAATTCCTACAGCTCCACTGTATAAAGCTATGACATTACCTTGTATACAAGAGAGAGAGAGAGAGAGAGAGAGAGAGAGAGAGAGAGAGAGGTTATAACAATCCAAACCAGAAATGCATTATGCCGAACAAATTAGAATGATGGACACCTAAAAAACTAGTGCAACCTAGATATTATTTTCCAGACTGATACACAAAATATCTAACTTCAGATATAAAAATAAAAAAATTAAAAAAAAAATGTCCCAACCAGCCAAACAACCACAATTAGCTGTAAATGTATGCCATTACAGAAATGGTATAAGGGAGCAGCCGATGTATAGATCAGCAAAAAATAAATACCTTGATAAATATATTTGCGGTACCACTCTTGCGTATGCTAGGGTCCCGATGAGAATACATGATTCTGATGGGCTTGTTGTTCAGTGGAGTGAAATTCAGTATGTTCAATGACCTCGCCGCTGTAGGCAAGAAGACATTGTTATGAAAAATAAAATGTTGAATTCAAATATACCAGAGGTATTCGCTGCATGTTACTTTCACCACAGAAAAACATTTAAAATAAAAATACGTCAAACTTGAGAAACAAAGTAGAAAAAAGCCAAAATAACCATGGACTATATATATAAGCAGATGAAATTGTTGCACTAAACCGTTGTTGAGAATATTTAAGCTGTGCAAGTAGAAACTGTATGCAATTACCATGATAGTGACATAGCCATGATTAATTTGTTACGACTTTGCAAGTTCGTCTATTCAAACTTATTTAAAGAGGTCCATGTGTTAAGACCAATTGAAGGAAAGATCTTTCCATTTTAAAGGTCTACTTAATAGTTATACGTGTCCTAGGGGTAAAACAATTTCCAATTTAGGTTTTTATCAAACAAGTTATAGTCAACATTCAATTAAAGGAAGTAACACAAGGCCATGACCTTGAACATGATAGAATGGATGAAAATAATACATGTGACCAACCCTGACTAATCTTGTTAAGGATCCATAGCCAAACCCAAAAAAAAAAAAAAAAATTTGAAACTAAGACTTTGTTATTGTTGTTGTATGGTCAATTTGAATTCATGGGCAGTATTGTAATTTTTCCAATCCTTGCTAATTAAGGCTATTTGTGCAAAACGCGCCAATTTGGGTAAAACAATTTCCAATTTGGGTTTTTCTCTAACAAGTTATTGTCAACGGTCAATTAAAGGAAGTAACAAAGGCCATGACCTCGAACATAATACAATGGATGAAAATAATACATGTGACCAACCCTGACTAATCTTGTTAAGGATCCATAGCCAACCCCAAAAAAAATTTGAAACTAAGACTTTGTTATTGTTATTTTATGGTCAATTTGAATTCATGGGCAGTATTGTAATTTTTCCAATCCTTGCTAATTAAGGCTATTTGTGCTAAACACGCCAAGAGACTAGTAGCTCATCGGCATAGCTTGGTCTCTTTTATAAGGAGAACTAGGGTTTGAATCCTCTCTTCTCACTTAGGGCATGTTTGGTACACTAAACGAGGATAACAACAGAAATGGTAATCTTTATTACTAGGAATAGAAATAAAATGTGTTATAATGGAATAACTAAAGCTATACATAAGTTTGGTTGTAAGTGGTAACATTATAATCAAACTAAAGATATATTTTAGGAAACATCTTAGTCGCAATTATATTTCTTTGGGAGAGAGATTAGTTTTTTTTAAATGTTTTTTACTTTCATAATTGTTATTTACATATGGGAAGTTTGTTTGTTTATTTAGAAATATATTAATTTTAAAAATTATTACACCTATTAAAAAATAACTATTATAACCCTTTTAGAGGGAAAATTCTTAGGTACTCTTGGAGTACGAAAAAAATTGTGCTCCCTCCTCTCACAATTATGGTAAACCCCGCCATAAATTTAATGAATGGACCCCGCCATGAATGTGAGAGAAGGGAGCACCATTCTCCATGCTCCGCATGCTCCGAGAGTACCTAAGAATTACTCCTTGTAGAGAGCTATTCATAACGAATTACTATTCCCTGCAATAAAAACATAACCAAACAAATAGCTAAACCATTTAAAAAATTATTACATTACTGAATCAAAAAAGGGTATTTCTACTACATGTACTCAAACAATAGCAATCAAACTAGAATTCCTAATACTATTCGCACAAGAATGGGTCCTCCTTACGTACATTTGTGCTAAATGCACTCAAATAATAGGCAGGATTGATTAGGGGTGGCAATTCGTATTTGCATGTTGGGTTTGTGTCATGTCAACTCATAAGTATTCGACTATATGGATTATCACTCGCCCGACATATTTATTAAACGGGTCAAAATTCTTCAACCCTAACACGACTTATATATTAAACGGGTTAGTCGTGTCGACCTATTTATTCCATTTTATCAAAATGGAAAAAAAAAATTTATGAAAAAACAAACAAATAAATATATTTGATATAAAATTAAGAAGTAACGAATAACTACATCACAAATAATCATTCAAAATTAAAGCATATCTCAATATCACAAATAATCAATCACAATATGTCAAATAAAATAAACTACAAAAACTAATAAGTTTTATATACCTAGAATTTGAAGAGTATATTGGTAAAATGTCATTTAATTAAATGGATCAAATAGGTTCCATGGGTTGAACACTAACACAACCAAGTTGGTCGTGTCAAATCGAATATCACACGAACCCATTAAACCTCAATCTATTAAACAAGTTGGTCGTGTCAACCCGAATATGACACAATCCCATTAAACCTCAACCCATAACCTGCTAATTTTGTGTCATTAAACCTCAACCCATAACATGCTAACATGTCGGTTTGTGTACAATTTTTGCCACCCCTAGGATTGATTAACGAAAAAAACTAGTGTTTTGAGCAAAGGGGGAATTTGAACAATGTCTCCGTTAGAAACAACACCAGAGCCAACCAATTGAGCGACATAGCTCTTGACTCGAGCCACGTTAGCCTTCGTGTGTTCTTTTCTCCCTGCCTCTTACATACTGAAACCACTAAAACCCCAATGACTTTCTCTACCAGGCAGACTAAACAACAACAAAATGCAACATCAATTTAATACTATATATATCAAAATCACATAGCTTCAGTACTCAATTCACAGATTACCACTGATCCAAAAATAGAAATACTAATGAAACATTAAAAAACCTAAAGGCACTCAATTTCTCTAATAGCACAACAAAATTTAGTCCAATTTAGCCCAATGAATCCATAAAAAAAAAAAAAAAAAAAAAAAACCCTAACCCTAAGCAAGAGACTGACCGTCCTGAGGGTTGCTATAGTTAACGTAACCATAGCCAAGAGATCGCCGAGTGCTCAAGTCCCTACAGACCCGAACCGAAACGACCTGACCGACCTGGCTGAACAGATCGTAGAGCTGCGAGTCCGAGACGTTCACGTCAAGATCTCCGACGTAAAGCGACGTCGTAACGAACTGGTTCGCTCCGGCTCCAGCACCAGAAACGACACCGTTCTGACCCGACACAGGAACCTGAATCTGCGCCATCTCACCAATCTAGATCCTTCTCTCTTTTTTTTTTCTTTTTTTTTTTCCCCTCTCCTCTTTGTGCTTCAAACCTAGAGAGAAAAATAGACAAAACTGAAATTTCCAATAAACCCTAAAGACCTGGAATTTTTTTTTGGTTTTTTGAAGGAGGATAGAAGAGGAGGGGAGGGGTAATATGGGGATAAATTGTTCGGAGAACCGAACGGCAGACGACGGAGGAAAAGGACTGAGTTTTTTTTTTTTTTTTGGGTTTTTTTTTTTATTTTGTGTTTTTTTTGGTGGGAGGGCAGAACAAAACTGCACCGCATTTGGATGTGGGTAACTGTGAGGGTTATATAGTGACTTACTAGTGAGGGTCGGTGGGTTTGGATGTAAACCCTACTTTGCTTTGGACCGTCTGATTTGATTTTGTTTTAATGTTTGATGCCTCCACCTGGCAGTTTGGGTCTTTGACGGCTACAGAGCCGTAACGGTTTGATGATGGAAGGTCTGGCATGAGAGAGGGGGGATCAGGCGTGGCGTGACATTAGGGGCCCTTCTTGAGCACGTGTGGCAGGTAAAATTAGTTTGGAAATTTATTTGGCGCTCCCGCGACATAATATTACATATATAATAGATCGTATCATAAATTTAATTAATGAAATTTATCATGAATATGAAGAATAGAAAACATTATGCCACTGTACTTCATGAGCAATTACTGATTAGTATTTGATTTTGTTTCTTTTTTTAGATTAATCGAGATCACATTTTCAGATTTTCTACTATGAGTGGATGATGATAAGGTGTTTCGTGAGATTTCTCTCAACGCTGAAGACTTATACGTGTAGAATCCTTATATATTGTGAGAGATGTCTCATTAGACAATTTTGTAAGATAACTCTCAAGGCAAAAATTTGTTGAGTTGAATAGGTGAGAGGTTCCCGGTTAAAAGCAAGCAAACTTTTGTTGACCATGGGGAAATAGGTTGCATAGGTGACAACTAGGATTAAAAGATTGTGGAGGTGGTGACCATTGAAGGGGATTAAAGCCACTGAGGAAGGGGATGCACATTAGAGGTAATGAAACATATAAAGGAAATGTTGGGAGAGGGAAATTTTATAAAGAATTGTCAGTCGATATGGTTTTGAAATAATGGCTTCCCACAGTTGCATAAAAGTCATCGGCTTTGGAAAAATGGCTTCCAATAACCACCATCAATGTTCCCCGAAAAGGCACCCTTACTAGTTAGCTTGGCATGACAAGGTCAGCACCAGTTGGAGGTTGAATAGCCATGCCGTTTTGATTGAATCCTTTCATGTATACATAAATGCCAACTAAAAGCTGAAAATGGCATAGTTTAACGACATTAAACACTATGCCTCATTGAACAAACTTTTTTTTTCTATTTTCTTTTGGTTTTTCCTATTTTAGTCTCTCTCCCTACTGCTTGGTCTCCTCCTCCACAGCCATCTACCTCAATCTTCCTCATCTTTGCCCACCATATTCTCTTCATAACTACACCCAATTTGTCAGCACGCCCAACACTTTCAAATGGGCCTAAATTACTTTTAATCTTCCTCTGATTTGCCCATCATATTCTCTTCATAACTACACCCAATTTGTCAACACACCCAACACTTTGAAATGGGCCTAAATTTCTTTTAAATGGACTTTAAATATTTTTAAATTGAAGAAAAAATTAATCAAAATTAGAATAGATTTGAAATCAAACGTGGGACTTCTGACAAAAATTATAATAGATTATTGTAACCCTTTGTTGAATTTTTATGCTAATTTATTTCGTATATTGATTATATACACAAGGTATCATCTTTAAATCCAACTATTACGGTCATTTGTAATGTACCTCTCACAATTTACGTGAGATATTATATTAGCTTATTTCAATTATCTATTCTATCATCTCTCTCCATCCAAGTATAATTCATAAACTCCTCGTATTAAAAAAAAAAACATTACTTATAATTATTACATTAGATATATACCATTTCCTCAAAAAAAAAAAAAAAAAAAAAAAGATATATACCTCAACTGACATGTAATCAACCCTATAGGCTATAGAGACTTCTCTAGTACAAGGCTAATTGTACTAACCAATGAGGCGGTGTTGATTTATTGGGTAATACTTATAATCTTACATTATTTTATCACTCTCAAAAACTGTGAATCTTTTCTCTTAATTAATAATCTCACTTGCTTAGTCGTTGCATCAAAAAATCAAAAAATAATTAGTATGTAATAAATCGATTTTCATGAATATCATATGAAAAACCTTCTAGAGAGCTCATTACAGTTCGTTCACAAAAGAAGTGACGTAAAAAAGAAAAACTATTATTTTATAAATCAATATTTTCATTGAAATTCATAAGCAACATGTTGCAGTTGCACACAGCACACATTCTTCGTTTTAAATTTATAAGCAACATGTTGCACACATTTGTAGTATTATATAGAAGCATATGAATTCTAATTGAATTAGGGATGGATCCAAAAAAAACTTTAAATAGACATCTATATAGTATTAAAAAATTATAAATACACAAAATTGTTGTTTCTAAATACATTAAGATGCAATCATCTATCAACAAATACAAAAACAAAAACAAAAACAAAATAATGTTTTTTTTTAATATTAGGCTGGCTATGATTTTTTTTTTCTTGTTGAAATTAGAGCATTTACAAGTTTATAATACACCCAATATCAAATGTTATATTTTTTTTTATCACTTCATTGAAAATAAAATAAACAACTCATTAAAATAATAAGGAAGAGAGAGAATTTGAGTTTTTTAATTAAAGGAAGAGATGTAACTTTAATAAAATATTGTATTTTATTTTTAACAATTTGCTACAGTCAACTAGTATTTATACCAGTTTATTGTAGTTGCAAAAATTTTAGTTTTAGCTTCTCCAATAAGATATGATTTTTTTGTCCTTTGGTGGTAAAATAGTTTTTTTTTTGCTTAAATACAATCGCCATTATGAATATTTTTATTGTTTTTGTTAAGTTTTTGGGTTGGATGGTTACTACTTGGGTTAGGCCAGATAGACTAATTGAGGAGAAGGGGGCTCAACTACAAAATAAAATATAAAATAACTAAAAAAATAAAAATATTTTGGACCCAAGGGGGGGCCTGGGCCCCCTTAGGCCCCCACCTAGGTTCGTCCCTAAATTGAATATATATATATATATATATATATATGTTTAGATCCATGAATTTATATGTACAAACACTTAATCAACAAATTAGAGTACAATTGAAAATATACTTTGCACAAAATTGAAGCAAATTTCAAATCTAGTGATTTTGGCACAAAATTAGATTGCAATCTATAGATACAAAATTAGAGTGAAGCTAGAATATAATTTAAATTATGGATTGAGTTTCCACTTTAATTATTTTATAAATAGAAATAGACTATAACTACATTCAAACTCTCGAATTCAAAATCATATAAAAAAATGCCAAATCCTCTGAACACTGAACGTGCATATGAGGGGGTGACTTCAGTTATTAACATCGGTGTTGAATCAATTATAGACTTCATTAATGTATGCTAGGATTTTTCCCCCCTTACAACAAATGAGAGAAGGGAAATAGGTATCTAAGTTGGAGATTTGAAAATACTACTGAAGCACAATTTTTTTAGCACAAAGGCCAACTTCTCATACAGGCCATAAGCTCATATTAAAGATGACACATAAAATGCTACTATTCAAACGTGTTTCCGATTCCATTGTCACCTTCATAACGACTCGTGGACCAAAATTTAAAAGGTCGAGCCCAAAAGCCCATATCCACTTATATGAGGCAACAGTTTTCAAGCCCAAATTGAGTACATTGGGAGATATTAAAAAATATAATTTTTTTGGATATTTTGATACTAAAATATTTTAAAATAAAAAGATTACATTGTGTAAATTTGATTTCCAAGGTATTACCAATGTTGATAAGGAAGTCACCATCATAAAAATAGTATAAAAGAATAGAAAAATGATGATTTGATTTTTAACTTTGAAGAGCTAAAATCCCACCTCCCCACAAAAAATAAAAAAGTGGGCCTGAATATAAGATGTCCATATATATATATATATATATATATATATATATTATATTTATCACAATGCTCTACATTTGTAATGGACTATGGATTTGAGCATGCAATGCTATCTAACCCAATCCAAGCAGATCAGGTCCTTTCGGCCTATTGGGCCCTGTTGATGTTCTTATGGGTCCAATGTCAACACACATTGTTCGGCTTGCATCTTATAATTTGTACACAATGCTCTACCTTTGTAATGGACTATGGATTTGATCATGCGATGCTATCTAGCCCAATCCAAGCAGATCAGGACCGTTTGGCCTATTGGGCTATATTCATGTTCTCATGGATCCAATGTCTGTACATTGTTTGGCTGGCATCTTATCATTTGTACATTATATTAAGTAAAATTGTAAGTTCTAGTTAACTCAACTAGTAAAAAATCTCTGATGGTTTAATAAAAGATTTGGGGTTCAATTTTCACCTACACTAAAAACAGATTAGTTTCTTAAATTGACGATAAAGAGCTATCATTAGGAGTAGACACTATAGATTTAACTCTCTTAAAAAAAAAAAAAAAAAAGTAAAACTTGTTCATACTTTACTCAATATAAAGTTACAAAGTTTCAAAAATGTGAATTTCGTGTCATTTTACTTTTCCTACTCTCAATTTAAAGTTACAATCATTCTCAAAAATAAATAAATAAATAATGTTACAAAGTTTCAAGAATGTGAATTTCGTTTCATTTACTTCATCCTACAGTAGGAGAGGAGTGAATTTAAAAAGTGTCATGTGAAAGTGAAACTTCTAAAAGGACATATCATCCGAGAGGACAATTATTCCTATATTGTATCCATTATTTCACTCAGAAACTACTCAGCAAATTCCTTCATCATTTTTCTGGGCCCCATTTTATGTTTGTCTGAATAGCCAGATGCAGAAAACAATCATTTGAGCCCTTTCTATGACTACCAGAATAAAGTGGGGGAAAAAAAGTTCCACCAAAAAAAGAAAATAGTGCGTCCAATAGTTACTTTACCAGCCGCTATTGGCCAAATATGAAACAATATCCTCCCTTTCACTTTCATTTATTCTACTTTATTTTTAAATTTATAAATGCTAATATTTTCCCTATAAGTGTTGGGAAATTAAGTTTTGAATCCAGGACCAGTATTCCATGTTGTTTGTCTAGCTTATAACTTAAAATTAGGTAAAAGGTCTATTTGTCTTAGTCTAATACCCCAACTTATTTTTACAGTAGTACAGTCTCATAAAAACCTCATTTCATTTAAAAGAAGAAAAAAAAAAAAAACATTTTATACCCCTCCTTAAACTTGGCAAGTGGCAACCAATCTATGTGTCCTAGCTCTTGGCGAACAAATGAAATGTGTGTTAAAATATATGGTCTTGTTAACGAATGCCTTAAGACCATAAGTTAAACATTAATAAATGTTCAATTATAAGTTATAATGCAGATTTTTCAAAAAATAAAATACACATGTTAATGATTCATTGGCTTACACACACAAATCTATTGTGGTTATGTGCGTTTTTTTAGATATATGTGTACATTTTAACTTTATTTTTTTTTTGAAAATGTATAAAAAAAATATTTAATAAAATATTAAATGCATTTTACCCATTACCTTAAGGCCTTCATTAACAAAATCCTAAAATATATAGGTGTTTGTTCATATATAGGTTCAAATATTCTAGAAAAAAGGATGAAAATAACAAAAGCTCACGAGTTTGGGTTAATTTCAAACATAACATACAGACTCTCAAATTTATGTCATTAATCCATGAGATTTTTTTTTTAAGTGATAAAATTTGCTCTATCTCACTTTAGTCTTTTGTGAATGATAGAAAGAAAGAAAAAAGTTAAATTTAATAAAAACTCATTTTAAAATTATAATTTGAAAAATATTTATTAAAATTAATTTTTTAGAAAGTTGTTTTTTGGCTAAAAATAAAATGAAGAAAACAAAGGATAAAGTCAAAAAAAAAAAATAAAATTCCACAAGCAGCCGCACCAAACTTCCACAAAAAAAAAGAAAAAAGAAACATTTCATTTAAACTTTTCCGCATTTTTCCACCAACCAAAAATAGAACTCCTCTCTCCCCACAGAGACTGGAAAAAGCAAAATTAAATTTTCTTTCACGTTCTCACACTTTCTTACAAGTCAAACATAAAAAACTTTTATTCGTATCTAATGTTTTCAACAGTTAATGGAATTTTTATATAACAAAAAAAATGTTACACCGAAAGTGAAATATATAATGTGATGCAAACCCAAAATGCAATCTCGACCTTTATATTGATTGATCTAAGAAAAAAGGGCTAAATTTGGATTCCTTAAACCTTCATTAAATTCCACTTAAAGAATCCACCATATCTATGACAAAAAGAAGCTCTACAACAAAAAAAATCGTTATAATAACA
Organism: Lithocarpus polystachyus; assembly: GCA_033629205.1. Classification (NCBI taxonomy): domain Eukaryota; kingdom Viridiplantae; phylum Streptophyta; class Magnoliopsida; order Fagales; family Fagaceae; genus Lithocarpus; species Lithocarpus polystachyus. The sequence continues at coordinate 4,419,048 of CM066163.1, read as the reverse complement.
TATTTGTTATTGAAATAGTTGATGTGAGTTGTTGCAATAAATTTGAGGTAATAGATTTGTGTAACAAAAAATTCCATTGCAAAAAACTTTAAATATTTTAATGACAATTTTGATACAATAATATATATACTATTGCAATAAACATTAAACAATTAATTTACTGCTTCAAATATCTTGTAGTAAGATGTTATTACTTCACAAATCCTATTGCGCAATAGATTGTAAATAATTGAAAAAAATAATTCAAATCAAATTATTGATATAATTATCCTTATAGTGCATGTGACCATTTTCTATTAATCAAAATTGACAAAAAGTGTTTACCCAAAGATGAAGGTGGACTGGGGTTCGAGATCTGAAGGTGTTCAACACTGCTTTGTTGGCAAAACAGGGATGACGACTACAAAATTGTACAAACACCCTTCTTCATAAAGTTTTTAAGGCTCAAGATTTTCCAAATGGTAATTTTCTCTCTGCTGAGTTGGGGCACTATCCTTCCCATATTTGGCAAAGTATCTTATCAGCGCAGTTTACAGTTCAAAGAGGGTGTCGTTGGCAAGTGGGTAATGGAGGCTTTGTTCGGGTTTCGCATGATAAATGGCTCCTTCAACCTTCCCCTTTTAAGTTAATGCCAGCTCCAATTGGGATACCTTTGGATGCGAAGGTCAGTTCGCTTATAAACCCTTTAATTGGTACTTGGCAAATAGATTTGGTCTGACTTGCTGTCTCTCTCCTGATGATGCCAACCGAATACTTAGTATCCCTTTGAGTTCCAAATTGCCAAAGGATTGTCTTATCTGGGCATACATAGCTAAAGGCAATTTCATGGTGAAAAGTGTGTACAAGGTAGCTCTATCTTCTTCTTTAGGTTTGGTTGCTGGGTCATCGGATGGGCATGATAAAAGGAGCTTTTGGAAATCTTTGTGGAGCCTCAATATTCTTAATAAGATTAAGTCTTTTGCTTGGTGGGCAAGTAAAAATATTCTCCCAACCAAGGTGAACTTGTGCCATCAAAAGGTTCTGACCGACTTGACTTGTGAGGCTTGTGGTATAGAGGTAAAGAGTAGTGGGCACCTTTTCTGGAATTGTCCGAGAGCCTAGGAGGTCTTGACATGTTCTGGTCTTCCAATTGACTTGAGTGGACTGCATTTTCAGGACTATGTGGGTTTCATTTGGCACTTGAAGTTTATGCAATGTGTGGGGGATGAAATATTGGAGCTCGCCATTACCATTGCTTGGAGCATCTGGTTTAATCGCAATGCAACTTGGCTTGGCAAGACTAGCCAAAATGCTAGCATGATTATCCAGAAAGCACGAGTTTTGATTGATGAGTTTCAGGTAGTGAATTTTCAGCCTTTTCGACCTATCATAGAGAACAATCCCTTGTGGATTAGTCTGAAGCCTCCTTGGTATACGAGATCAACACCAACGCCGTAGTCTTCACACAGCAGCAGGCTTTAGGAGTGGAAGTAGTGATTTGTGATCATGAGGGCAGAGTTGTGGCTGCCTTAAGTATGAAGTTGTGGTATCCTTTTGTCCCTCTAGAGGCCGAAGCCATGGCTTTCATGGAGGCAATAGATTTTTCTTGGGATGCTGGTATTAGGGATGCTCATTTTTAAAGTGATTCTCTTATGGTATGTGATGCTCTGAGAGGTCTGAGTACTCCTCTAGTTGGTATTAGCAACATTGTTTCAAGCATGTATCTTAGGCTACAATACTTTCAGTTTGTGCAAGTGTTGCATGTAAAGTGATTAAGAAATAAACCAGCGCATATTTTAACTCAATATGCTAGGGATCTAGATTTTTATGTAACTTGGGTAGAGAAAAATATGTTATTCCTTGAGTCTACTTTGACTCATGATGTATTAAATTTATCTTTATCTGAATAAAGTTACTCATTTTTTTTATATAAAAAAAAATTGATAGAAATGAGATAGAGGATCAAATTATTTTATTTTATACCTTAGAGCATTTGCAGCAGTAGAGCTAAATAGCTATATTGCTATTTTAGCTCCACTGATATAACAAAAATGACCCACAGCAATTGAGTCATATCTATAATTTTTAACTAAAGTGCTACTGTAGCAAACATCTAAAACTAAAAAATAATTTTTTATTCCATTATGAATAAAATATTCTTTCTTCCTTAATTTTTTCTCCTTTCTTTTATTCCTCCCATCTGCCTCACACTCTCTCAGACAACTCTCTCAGACAACACTCCAAAGCTCTCATCTCTCATCTCACTATTCTGGGTTCATCTTCACCGCCGGCCTAAGCTTCATCGTCGATCCAAGCTCCTCCAATACCACCTTCGTCATCAATCCAAGCTCCACCAGCACCGCCTTCGTCATCGATCCAAGCTCCTCCGACACCGCCTTCGTCATCGATCCAAGCTCTACCGGCACCGCCTTCGTCGTCGATCCAAGCTCCACCGGCACCGCCCAGTTCTCCACTCACCGCCGATCTGTTCTGGATTTCGTGGGTTTCGTTGGTGGTTTTTTTTTTTTTTTTTTCTTGTCTGTGGACTGTTGGTGGTGGTGGCGGTGGTGGGGGGTGCCGGTTCTCCATCTCACCGCCAATTTGTTCTGAATTCGTGGGTTTCATTGGTGGTTTTTTTTTTTTTTTTTTTTTTCTTGTTGTGGACTGCTGGTGGTGGTGGTGGGTGCCGGTTCTCCACATCACCGCCGATTTGTTCTGGATTTCGTGGGTTTCGTTGGTGGGTTTTTTTTTTTTTTTTTTGTGGACTGGTGGTGGTGGTGGTGGTGGTGGCGGCGGCGGCGGCGGTGGTGGTGGGTGTGTTTGTGGCTGATAGTAGAGGTGGTTGTGGTTGGTGTTGTGGATTTTTTTGAGTAGTGGATATATTATTTTATTGTAGGGAATGTATTATTTTATTGTGATATTTATATTATTTTATTATGTTAAAAGTTAAAATAGATCCACTGCTGCAGCAAATGTGTAGCTAAAATAAATAAAGTAACTTTTGGTGGAGCTAAATTGCTAAAAATTTAGCTCCACTGCTGTGGATGCTCTTAGGAGTCAATACAACAAAATTGAGAATACACAAGGGCTATTTAAAATTGATGCAAATGACATAAGTTTTTTTGTATATGTATTTTTTTTTTTAAATTATGAAAGTGTTAAAGAAACTTACAAATAAGCCAAGCTCCTGTGTTGAAGGTCCATTATTGCTTGATTTTGAGTTGGAGAGAGAGTGTTGAATTGGATTTTGTCATGCAGACTAAGATTTTTTTTTATTTTTTTATTTTTCACACCTTGATTATGATATCTTTAGAAATTATTTGGTTACTAGCCTTTATGGTTGCATGTGATGCATGCGTTCCAAACCAGTTGTCCTTATGATTTTTTTTTCTTAAAAAAAAAAGTTGTGATTTATGATCTTCTTGCCACTTGATCGACAATGTCCAAGTTGAATCACAATCGGAAGGGCATTCACACGCCATGGATGGTTTCATCTATAGTTTAAAAAAAAAATTGTGGGCACAACCGCACAAGCAATAAAATTGGAGGGCATTCACACAATATATAGTCGTCTGTATTGACATGAAGTTGTCTGTACGTTTTTATTTTTACTTTTTTGAGAATCGAAAGTTGTCTGTACTACGTGATAAAGATGATGCCTTTCAAATTTCAACATGAATAATTGAAATTACATAAATTTGAATTTTCCATATTCCAGATGTATCAACTATCAAGGCCACATAAAATTGTCAGAATATAAAAAATAAGAATAAAAAGCACCACATAATATATTGATATTGTAATTTCCAAATAATAATAAGTAATTCATGTTAATTTTTTGCATTTCATGAAATATTGAGACAAAAATTAAGAAAGACATATTCCATGCACCAATTTCCCAATATGCATCAAAATCGAATATGAGCTACTTATTATAGGCTCATCTCATTACCTCAGTAGTCAGTACCTCTAGTTTTGTCTTTTATTTTTGTATTTTTAAGATATATATATATATATATATATATTTTTAAAAGTGGCTCCCTCATAGGCATGGTTTTCATGGAGTCGTATACGTGTTGGCGTGCTTGTGTCGGATATGCTTGCTTTTCAAAGTTCCTCCATCAATTTCGGAGAACCTGCATGGTAACCATGTATATAGAGTACTCTTAAGTCGTATCTAACCATGTTATGTTCCTACGTTAATGTCATTTGAAAGGTCTACCAACACTGCTCATTGTTGACGAAAGAAACCCTCATGCTATTTCAAATTTTTGTTACCTTGCTTTCCCTCCCTCCCAATCAAATCTCAGAGTTATAATTAACGAGTGTCCCCACCAAACACTAGCTGTTATAAAAAAACTTGCATGTCAATGATGGAAAATGTTTTTTTTTTAAAGAAAAAAAAAAAAAAAAAAGCATGAATCTTCATAGTTGATATCCCACTTTATGAAAGTCTTACAAGAGGGTGAAATATATCATTTATTTTTTTTGGGCATTAACGCTAGAGAACAATGTCTCTTTCAAACTTGGAACTGAAGCGATAGGCTTAAGAAGTAGGTGTGTGGACTTCAGTGTCCATCGGTTGCTCCTTTTAACCTAAAAGCTTCAATTCAACAAGTTCCTGTAGTCAAAAGGAAGGGCTTATCACAGTCACACCCACAACTACAAGGGCAGAGTACTCATCGAATAAAGAGTGACATAAGGCGCTTTGGTTACAAGTCAGGAATAAAATAAGCAGTAGGGTACAATGGGACAACTTTGTCTTTCTTCTTTCCCGAAACAAAGAAAGAAGAAAAAGAAAGCAAAGCACATCAAAGCAGATTACAATGGAACAAAAGCTTAAAGAAAAAGAAAAAAAAAAAAAATTCAAACCCCTTCATCTGCTTTCCGGATGTAATGGGAACAGCTCTAGAGTTCGATCTCCCTCCTCTTTACATGATCTTCTTTCTTCTTCTTCTTCTTCTAAGGTTTCAAATCCCCAGCTCCTGCACTTTCTTTTGTATGGACTATCTTCCTCTCTTTCCAATTCCCCCTACAATATTTGAATTAACATATGAATTCCTCACTCACTTCGAAAGAAAATACTAAAGATACTACCTAATTTTACTATAAAATGCTTACAAATTGAAACACGTGATAATGAATGTGCTCAGTGTCACTCCATCAACTTAATAAATAAATATTTAAATTACTTTTTCTTTTTGTGTTTGTAAGCCGAAAATGTATAATATCACTCTTATAAGTAATTGGAGTTGAAAGATTTGGCATTGAACTTATGGGCATACCCTGGTGTCCAAAGCAATGGTGGTAATGGCAGTCGGGGTTCTTGGACAATGACTAAGACCAAGACTGTTGCGCTTCTGCTTCTGCCTCTCGCGCGCTTTGTGATTTTGGAACCAATAAAACACATTCTTCCCTTCGATTTTGCCGTACTTCCCAAGCTGTGCAGTGATTTGTTCTATCTGCTGTGCATTAGGAGTTCGCATTCCTCCCCTATACAGCATCTCCAATATCCCTATTTGTTCTTGTGTTGGATTCCATCGTGTCCCTCCTGGGTGTGTTTCCACCTGCATTAATTTTTAGGCAAACATTTTAACAATCATTAGGTCATAAACAAGTTTTAAAAAAGTCGTACCCAGTGTATAAAATTATACGCAGGTTCAGACAGTTTGAAATTTGGACTATATCTAAAATTGCACTACTCGAAGGGCCATGGTATTCATTTTTAGTTGAAAAAACAACATGCATGAAGCAATGATATAATTGTATGATTGCATGAAGTATGGGAAGTGGATAAGCTAGTATAGCATTAATAAGCACCTGAGGTGGATCTCTCTTGTCTTTGTCTTCAGAGGAACCGAGTTTTCTGGGTCCACTTTCAGGCCTGATGAAGCTCTTGAGATCGAAAGTAGAGACTCCAGAATTGTCTGTGTTGGCCAGCTTGGGAGCAAGAGGGCGTAAGCGCTTGCAGCCAAGCGTGAGGGATGGTTCGTGCTCCCAGAATCCACGTGCGAACTGATGCACCTTCATGCTTCCCATGGTGGAGAATTGGATGATAGGAATGCAGTAATTATATAGAAGGGATATGATAAGAGAGAGTTGATTAAAGTGAAGAAAGTGGGAAATGAGGTGGTGCTCGTAAAGAAGCAAGACCAAATGATGAGGTGAGGTTGACTTGGGATTTTCCATGTATAAACAAAGGAAAAAGGACACGCACATAGAAAGAGAGAAAAGAGATTGAAATGGGGGGAAAAAAGAGTAAAAGACACACGCACATATAGACAGCAATAAGTCATAGTGTGATACAATCAAAGTGATAGTAGGTACTATAAATTTCTGTATATAAACTTTAAAAATGGCTAATACTTGTGTGTAAACACACATTGCCTGTAACTTAAAACGTGGCTTTTAAGTCATGATTTTAACTTAAATACGGGACTTAAAGTCACACTTTTAATTATAATAGGTCTGTTTATTTACTAATAAGAGATGATTTGTTACAACTTTGTACGTAACAATTTTTGCATAAAGAGTAAAATGATAGTAATTTGGGTCACTTCTCTTTGGTTGCTACTTTATCCTATTTGCATCGATTGCTACATATAAGGTTGCAACAAATTCTTTCTCTTTATATACGGTGTGCACAATAAATACTATTCTTGAAAAATTAATATATTATCAATCACAATTATAATGCTGTTGATTGTAAGTGATAAAAAAAAAAAGTGATAAGATCATATGAAAATTAAAACTTATTACTTATAATTGATTATATTTCAAACTGTGACAAAATGTATGATTAAAGATAACATTAAATTGATAACTTTTTTATTGTCTTTATAACAATGTTACTTTAACCACCAACAAATAAATAATTATGAAAATATTGCGTGTGTAAACATTTATGGAGAGAGAGAGAGAGAGAGAGAGAGAGAGATGAGATGAGGAATAGGAGAAACACAAAGAGGGGGATAATTCATCATAATTGTATAAGCGTGTGGGTTAGTGTATGTGCGTGTGTGTTGGCCTGTCAGATCGGGTCGTTTTTTTCTTGCTTTCATGATAAGGTGTCCATGCTTTTCGGTGGCCTCTTTGGCTCTTCAAGCTTTTTTTCACTATAAAGTGAGGGAAGGGAATAAGAGAAAAGATTCCTCCAATCCCAAAACTTGAAAATGGAACTCTTTGTTTTTGCTTTTTTCAAGATACGGATACCGGGTGAGCGAGAATAACTGAATGCCGTCGTCTTTAAGTGGTAGAGAATGTTGAAAAACACAAAAAACACAGCCAAATCTATATCTGAATGCCAGCTACCACCAATCTAGCCAATCCTCTTCTTTGGGAACTGTAGCTCCAATTTCCCAAATAGTACAAAAATAAATAAATTATAACCCTCAACCAAATCCATCTTTTCATTTTTTTAGCAATATATATATCTTGACTCTAGCACCTCCCATTATATCTGTTGCTCATGTTATTATTAATATACCCACCACTATAAAACTAGTCACTTTGTATTATTAATATGAACTTAAAGACTTTTCGGAACTTATCTTTTTTGTTTCATGCATATCTCTTAATCTAGATAAGTAAAGATTCTTCTTTAAATATTACAGATTCTGTTTTATTTCTTGACAATGAAATTTATAAAAAAATATATTTGGTTGGAATGCAACTATGCAAGGAATATTTGATGCAAATAAGGAGACTGGGTAAATGATGATTCAGTGAACAACTTATATGATGAGTTTTGTGTGTAAAACTGGCACAACAGGTTCTGATTACTGCAATCACGGAAATTTTGCAGTGATTGAGAATGTCACGTGTGATTGGGTGTTTTAAGTGAGACATGTTCAGGTTAGGTGCTTCATTGAAGAACATACTATAAATTATGACAAACATACCTGTAAATTCACTTTATGATGTATGGATAATTATGTGCTTGCCTGAGGGACCAATCCCAACGTTCTAGAGTCTATTATATTGACTACTATGGGTAAAAAATGAACATATTGAATTTTCTATTGGTGTTGGGTTTCTTGGCATGGACTTTAGAGTGTGATGTAAATCTGAAAAGTAACAAATCTTAGGTTAAATTCATCACACTATTAATCTATTGGATTTTTGACGTCTCTCCTGAATAAATAGAATGTTTGGCAAAAAACTAGGATATCATTTTCTTTTAATTTATATACAAAAATATTGTTATCCTGGTAGATAAAAAATTAAAAAAAAGAAGGAAATGTGTTATTTTTAGAGGTTTTATATTAATGAATTTGAAGAGAGAGACAGAGAGAGCATCATTCTGTGATTCTTTTAAACTAGATTTTTTAAGAGAAAATAATTATCCGAAAGGGAAGTCTGAAATCATGTTTTGTAATGAATTTTTACAATGTTCTATGTTATGGTGACAACGTTTACGAAAACAAATTCAAACTTTTCTTGAATTTTTTAAACTAATAAGGCTGGTATTTCAAAATTCTTTGGTCTTGTGGGGAAGTGGCATTGATGCCATTCCACCGTTTTCCACTTTTTAACAAAGTCCACTGTTTTCTAGAAGAAGTTAGAAATGAAAAGGGTCCATATTAATCGGCAAAACCACCTCCAATATCCTTTTCCTTTTGAAAGACATCTGAATTAGGCCACTTTCTATCATTACAGAAGCTAATTAATATAAAAAGTTACTCCTAAAATGGCAATGAAAGACACTCGTGAGTCGTGAGTAGTGAAAAACAAACAACCAAAGCAGTACAGTACTACTCCAAAACATTGCATATTTGCACGACTGTAGTGTAACTTTCATGCATCTGATCTGATTGCTATTCAATATTATTCATCATCTCCGGTAAATAAGGGGCCTATCATAAAGATTTGGTTGCCACACTTTGATGTGACACAATGCTCCTCTTCTTCTATCCTTAGATCTCACACTCGAATGTGTGTGTATGAGTCTGAGGGATCTTATGACAATGACAAAATATGACATAGTTGCGTGATATTTGGGTGTCAATCTGCTCAACAGCTCATTGTGTTTTTTTCTTCATGGGAATACTTGTGATGTTGCATTTTTGTGATGGCAGTCTAAAAAGTCATATGGTGTAGAATTTGCTTCATTGGGTACAGATCAAAGGCGGTGTTAATTATACATATATCAGGGTACGTACAATTTCATTTGGGTCCCAGTACCAGAAGGATTAGCTAGCTGGTCTTTGGTAAAATTCTATTAACGCCTCCAATGATTTCTCATGACTTGAAGAACTCTCACCTAGATATTACTTTGCGTATGGATTATAATTTGTTGAAAATTGATCAAAGTATTATTGTACTTAAACAAAATTAAAGCTTTAAATACAAGTTAAAAGGAAAAGGAAAAAGACTAATCTAAACCTACATGAACTTATGGTTACTTCAAAAATTCAAAGCTACTTATTTATCATTTATGAAATACTTTGAATTTTTTTTTTGGGTAATTGTATCTGTATGGTTCTTATACAGACACAGAGTCTGTCGAAGAAGTTGCACGCTGAACTGAGACAATTCCTATTACTCTGACACCTAAAAAAGGAGAGTGAGATATGAAGTAACTTTTAAAAGGTGACTCTTTTTAGATTTAAATTCCATTGGCCAGATGTCATTCTAGCTTGACGTCAATACGTGGGGATAATGATAACATTGTTGACATTTGAGGTTATGAGCTTGAGCCCATGTTTTTTTGGCCTCTAACCAAAGCAAAATATCCCATATCTTATTTCACCAATGGGCAAATAACACTTCCTTCAATCACGACAGCATTAAAAATTTCTCTTTCAGAAATCTTTTCCCTAGTTACCTAGGGACTCATGATTCTGTACCTAATCTTGGTTTGTCCATTATGGGGTTAAGTTACCTTTATTGTGTCGCAGAAATTAATCATTATACTAGGACGTACTCCAAGCTAGGGTGAAACCTATGTACATATGTGGGAATGAGACACTGGGATAAGAAAAAAAGTCACGTACCTATATCTATTTGTATCTCTACTCTCCTTGAATGCTTTCAACGTGTGTTTGTTTTGGCTGTAAAAAAAATATGGAAAATATATTATATATGAAAAATATTTTACACCATAGAGTGTATTTGGATTGGTCAAAAAACTCAGTTAAATAAAAAATAATTTTTGTTAACCGTAAAATATTAACTCTTGTAGTATAAAGTAATTTACAATTTTATTTTACTTTCACATCAATTATACCAATTTTCAGCCTACTTGAGAGAGAGAGAAAGAGAGAGAGAGAGCTTGAACTTGAGACCTGAAACCTGCCGCCGCTTGAAGCCCGCCATCACCTAAAATATGCCGTTGCTTGAAGTCCGTTGCCGCCGCCCTTTAGATCGAACTCTCGTTGTCTCGATCTCATCGCCCGTGACTGATCTCGTCGTCTCGATCTCGTCACCCATGTCCCACCCATGACCGATCTCTCTCTTTCTCAATCTAGCTCTCTCTTTTCCTCAGTTTTCGATCACTCTCTTCCTCCCTCTCTCAATTTACCCAATTTTTTAGTTTAATGAATGATTTTATTTTGATTTTTGTTTCTTTAAGTGTATATATTGAAATTTTCTATTATAAAATTTGTTTGGAAGTTAAGAAAATGTGAGAAACTAGTAAAAAAAATAATATTTTCAGAATGCAACAAAACACCTGAAAATATTTTCCAAAATAGTTTTCAGAATGCAGCAAAACACTCGAAAAATATTTTATATGTTGCCAAACGCAGCCTAAGACCTTAAAAAACCGTTACACCGAGTAAAGAAAGGAAGAAGAAGAAGAAGGCGCTCTCATGGGACATTGCTTCTGCCTTTTATATGCATTCAAGGCCTCTCATACAAAAGTTTATGGGTAAAAGTGCAGCTATAGTTTGTAATATATAATAACAATATAACGTACCAAATATGCATGTATGCATTTTACTCAATTCAATTTAACTCCACATAAAAAAAAAAAAAAGTTCTATTAATGGATGTAAAAGTTTTAAGAAAATTTTAATAAAAAGGTTCTATTAATAGAAAATTTTAATACAATTTTTATGAAAAATATAAAAAACTGTAAAAATTTTAGTTATTTTTTTCATTTCTTATAAAAATTTTCTAAATAGTTCATAGGTTAATACCCTTAGGGCATATATTAACTTTTTCCTTAAAAAAAAAAAAAAAAAGCTTGAAAGAATTTTTTTTTCCTTCTAGGAGTAGTGTTTGTTTCAACCCTACATCTTCTTCCAAATTCTTTCTTTATTTTACACAAATAGGTGTTTTTTAATCTATCTATCAGTGAAGGTAGACGTAGACCTAAGTATTTTTCTTGGCTACTGTTGGGTTTTGGATCCCTATTAGCCAAGTTTTAAGTCCAAATATTTAGTTAATCCAATTATGCAAGATCTAGCTTGGTTAATATGATTAATCACTAACATTGTGCAAATAATAAAAAACAAAGGGGAAAAAAGGACACACAAAGATATGGTGACTCAGGAAAAAATAATTGAATAGAAATTGCACAGTAAAAAACTAATTGCGGGGCTTGGCCTAGTAACCCTCAAGGAAAAAATACATCCGCTAATTGAATAGAAGTTTTATAATAGCTAATGTGCGCGCCAAAAGGGGGGGGGGGTTGATGGACCAACCTTCACTTGGGCTCACAATCCATTTGTGATATGGACTTTGGATTTCCTACTCTGGGTGGTTCCATATACAAAGACCCAATGGAACTGCCTTCCCCTTTCAATTATCTTACTCCCTTTCCTCCTTTGTTGCTATGTTGGTTTGATATACTCTCGCTCTATCTATCCTCAGTTTCTTTGCGAACCTCTCCAAAAAACCCCTTTCCCTCTTTAGCTTCTCATATTTATAGCCTAATAATTAGTGGGGAGTTATGATTACTCTTGTGGTTCATGGTAGAGGAGGTCCAATGTTATTATTGCTAAGTGGATGTTTAGGTGGGAGTAGGGTGTGGTATGAGTGGCCTTGGAACTAGTTCACACCTCAGTAGAGTTGCTCGGCAGAGATATGACCTACGGCACTGCCAAGCAGCCGAGAGATGGTACCCTCGGGCAATTGTCTCTTTGTTCGGGAAGTGGTTCACCGGGTGTGATCTAGGTGATGTAGTGTGGTATGTATTGAAGAAGATTGTTTGCCCAATGGGCTTTAGGGTGGCCTAAGGCCTGGGCCCAGGGGGCCCAGGGACAGTATGGGCCATACTGTTAGGTTGGAGCTCAAGGCCCAAATGGGCCTGGGTATTCCAGTGCTGTACATTAGCCCCCCCCTTGATTTGTACTCAGTTCTCAGGCACGAATCAAGGAATCCAAGAGGCAATAACTCTCTAGGAAGCTCAACGGGTAGACATTGGATGGTTGAGGAACCCATTAATACACCCTCAAAAGGGCGTTACATTTGACTGTTGGTTCAGCCGTCATCATTGTCTAACGGTTCGTGAACCGAGGCGGCGCGTGCATGGCAGTTAAGATGGGAATTCGTTGGGTTTCTCGCTTCTTAATTATTAAATGCCATTTATTTCCCTTTTGGCTCTTATGAATAGCCATCTCTGAGTCTCTCCTTCACTTTTGCATTCCCCATCCTTCAAACTTTCATTCTACCGAGCATACTCTCTTCGTGCGTTCATCTTTTAGTCCAAAACATTTTTCCTCCTTTAGTCCATAGTAAGTTTCCTTTCCCTTTTCCTTCTACTTGTTCTATTTCTTTCTATTCTATCGTAATCATAGTTCTAGGAATCCTATCTTAGAGAATGGGCTATTATCATCTCCTTTCCTCAGAAGCCTTTTTGGCTACTTTTAGGGCTTCCTACAACGTCCCTAAGGATGTTGATATTGCTTACTGTCATGAGGGCGATATTGACATCCAAAGATGCCGTGGTGTAAATACAGTTTTCTTTCCCTTGATGGCAATTCTTAAGGGTGGGGTTAGGTTCCCCGTTGACCCCCTCATCCTAGGTACCCTCAGATTTTACAGTCTCTATCCCCACCAACTCCTCCCTAACTTTTACAGAGTGGTGAGTTGCGTTAGTAGGTTGAACTAGTTGTTCGGGTTGCAATTGAATTTCCATGACATCAACTTCATGTATAGTTTGTGCGGCAATATTAAGTCAGATTATTACTTAAAAACCAAAGACATGAGGGTACGGCTCATTTCATGCCTACCTGATTTTAACAGGAACTCAGCTGGAGAGTTTGTACGGGTGAGCGGCAACTGGTTTGCCGAGGAGCTCCCTTGTGCGTTTTCATCGCGCGATGTTGGTCGGTACAAAACATACTTTATTAACTGCATTATATTAATTTTGATTTGATCAAGTAATTATTAACTAGTTTTTGTGTTGCTTCCGTGTAGAGAGCAAAAGGTTGAGGCTGGATCTTAGAGTAGTACATGTTCGGGACCTAAATTTTGTGCTTAGGTCAGAAATTTTTGTTCATGGGGATGGACAACTCCAAGCGTCCCATTTAATTCTTGGCATTGAACCTGTGTATTCCACTTGGCAAGCATTCAGCCAAGCTTTGTTAGTTGACAATCTCCTCCTTTCCTATATTGACGTACGGCATGCGAATTTCCTTCCTCCAAGATTTACAGTAGGCGAAGCTCATGATCTTGGACTGCAGTATACTTGCTCGGACAAACTTGCACCCTTTCGGGATGAGTCAACTGAACGTGTGTCTCGACACCGCCGAGAACAGGCACACGTGCTGGTTCAGCCTGAAGCCCCCGTTTTGCCCGAGGCTCCTGTTGAACTTGAAGCTGCCGTTTAGGAAGCCAAGGAAGCAGCCGTCGAATCAGTTAGTTCTTCAGAAACCGAATCCAATCAAGGTCACGACATGGTGACAAGAAGGACGATGACAATCAACCGTTTTGTGCCCGGCGCCCAGCCAGCTGCGTAGCAACAAGAACCTTAAGGCTGAGATCAAACTCCCCATTCTCTTTCACCTCCTTCTGGCCACTCCCGGAAGAGACAATGGGCGGCCGAAGAAACCTCTACCGGATTGGGCGATGCACCCACTAGGACTTCCCCCCGGCCATTAAGGGGTATCGTCATTCGGGAGCCAACAGCTTAAACCGGGACGAACGTGGCGTCCACCTCCTGAGTTGCGCCAGAATGGCGGCCTTCGTTCCAGCTAGATGGCAAACCCCTTCTTGCGACTGCGAGTGTACTAGTGTGGGAAAAGGGTGAAGGGGGGTCGTGTTGCTCAAATTTTGGTGCATGGCCTCCTGTTGCCCGAAGACGTGCACACTTTCGAGGACGGGACGGACGAGTCATTGGCACACCATTGCGGTAATCTCTTGTCCCCTGGTTTTCTACTAACTTTTACACATACATTGTTTTTGTTGTCATACTTATCGTTGTTGTTTCATCAGGCCGCTCAACTGACTCACATCCTTGATGGGCGGTTGAAGGAGCTTGCCGAGGATGCCGAGCGGGAGAAGGCTCTTAAGGATGTGGCCGAGGTGACTGCAAAAGAGAAAACCAAGGCTTCCGCGACTGCAGAGAAGAAGGCTGTTGCGTTCGAGAAAGCCAGGGCATCGGCGGAGAAGAAGTCCTTGGAGCTGGAGGCTAAACTGGGCAAAACCGAGCTAAAACTAGTAAAGGCTGCAAGCCTGAACACTGCACAAGCCGAGGAGTTGGCTGACTTGAAGGTAGCTTTGGAGGCCTGTGAAAATAAATGGTATAATGACGGATTCACTGACGCAGAAAACTCAGTAGAGCCCGTCATCCAGGAAGCTCGGAAGGTTGCCTTTGAGGAGGGTTGGTTGGCTGCCCTATAGCTCTGGGGGTCCCCTAGGACTCTCCTCTAAGAAACCCCAACCAAATCCCTTTCCTGGGCCCTTCAACTGCTACACAGAACCCTCCCGGTGCCACTGTTGAGGAAGCCGGGGAAGCAGTCTCTTTTCAAGGTCCTCCAAGAAGTATGCTCCTGCACCCGCGATAGTAGTAACTCTGTAAGGCCCTTCTCAGGTTGGGGCCAATTTCCCAGCATTCGTATCTCGCATATTCCCTACCGCTTTCCATAACACCAGGTCTCTAATATTGAATTCCCTTGTATTTACATCTCAATTATAGTGTCGGGCAATTTTTTGTTGATACCCCGCTAGCCATATAGTCGCTGTTTCTCAGTACTCTTCCAGCGAGTCCAAGCGCTCTACCAGCAACCTATCATTTTGGATAAGGGCAAATTCTGTAATCTGTGTATTACATAAATTTATTTCGGTTGGTATTACGGCTTTTGCCCCATACGTGAGAAAGAACGGAGTTTCTCTAGTAGACCTTCTAGGAGTTGTCTGGTACGCCAACAAAATGTTGAGCAGCTCCTCGGCCCACCTACCTTTTGCACCATCTAACCTTTTCTTCAATCCGTTCACGATTGCTTTATTGGTGGCTTCTGTTTGGCTGTTGCTCTAAGGATACGTTGGGGTGGAGTACCTGTTCTTGATGCCGAGATCATTGCAAAACTCGCGAAAGGCCGTACTATCGAACTGCAATCCATTATTAGATATAAGAGAGTCTGGCATCCCAAATCTCGTGACTATATTCTTCCAAATGAACTTCTTAACATCCACGACCCGAATATTGGCTAACGCTTCTGCCTCCGCTCATTTAGTGAAGTAATCAACAGCTACTAAAAAAAACTTTCGATTGCCCCTGGCTCATGGAAATGGGCCAAGAATATCCAGTCCCCACTATGCGAAGGGCCAAGGGTTGTTGACCGAATTCAGATAGCCTACTAGTTGGTGGATCAAGGGGGCATGCTTTTTGGCACTGTTCACACTTACGCACATACTCGGTGTGCTAATGAACGTCCCCCTACATGACTGCCGTACACCCCCACCATGTAGCTCGATCAAGAGTTCATTAACTTTCTCAGGGTGTAAGCACAAAAGGTATGGTCTCCCAAAAGACCTCCGGTACAGCTTACAATCTGTCTACAACCAGTATCGAGCAGCTACTCGACAAACCCTAGTAACTTCCTTCTCATCATCGGGGACTCGATCCTTGGCTAAGAAGTCAATGATCAGGTCCATCCAACATGGCTCATTCATCGAAATCATTGCAACACCAACGCCAACCGTTGCATTAATGCTCGGCTCCGCTATGAGTTCTAACTTGATTAACCGAGGCACATTCTCTGCCATTGATGACGCCAACATGGCTAGAGAGTCATCATGTCTGTTTTGTCCCCGGGCCACTTGGGCCAACTTTGCCATACAAAACTTACTCATAACCTGACTTACCACCCGTATATACTCTTTCATTCGAGAATCTCGTACTTCAAAACTGCCTTGCACTTGGCCAACTACCAGCCGAGAATTTGAATAAATCTCTATATCTCGGGCACCCTTGACCAAAACGGCTCTTAATTTGGCAAGTAAGGCCTCATACTCAGTTTCATTGTTAGAGGCCTTGAATCCTAACCTGAAAGAATGCTCCAACCGTATTCCTTCTAGGGTGATAATGATAATCCCGGCACCAGCCCCCAAAGCATTTGATACACCGTCCATAAATACCTTCCACGGGCAACATTCCACATGACAAATCATCTCCCCTTTGCGCTTAGGGGAAAACTCTGCGACAAAATCAGCAAAAACTTGGCCCTTCATCAAACTTCTTGGCCTATACCTTATATCGAAAGATCCTAGTCGAATCCCCCATCAGCCATCCGGCCCATAAAGTTGGATCTTCTCAACAACGACTGCAAAGGGTGCTCGATAGGGGTGGCAATTCGTGTTCGCGTGTCGGGTTCGTGTCGTGTCAACTCATACGTATCCGACTATATGGGTCAACACTAACCCGACCTGTTTATTAAACGGGTCAAGATTCCTCAACCCTAACACGACCCATTTATTAAATGGGTCAGTCGTGTCGACCTGTTTATCTAATTTTATCAAAATAAAGAAAAATATTTATGAAAAAACAAACAAATAAATATTTTAAATATAAAATTCAAAATTAATGAGTAACTGCATCACAAATAATCATTCAAAACTAAAGCATATCTCAATATTATAAATAATCAATCACAATATGTCAAAGAAAATAAACTACAACAACTAATAAGTTTATATACCTAGGGTTTGAATGGTATATTAGTAAAATTTTATTTAATTAAACGGGTCAAACGGGTTAAACGGGTTCCATAGGTTGAACCCTAACCCAACTCGTTTATCAAACGGGTCCGTCGTGTCAACCCGAATATGACACGAACCCATTAAGCCTCAACCCATAACCTGCGAATTTCGTGTCGTGTCGTGTCGGGTTCGCGGGTCGTGTCCAATTTTGCCACCCCTAGTGCTCGATCAGGACATAAACGGTATGAGCTTGAAAATAGTGAGGCAACTTCCTTGTAGCGTGCACTAGTGCTAGCACCAACTTCTTTAAGGGTAAATATCTCTCTGCATCAACGAAGGTCTTACTGATGTAATACATAGGCTGTTGCACTCCTTGATTTCTTAATAGCACGGCACTTACAGCATGATCAGACATCGAGAGGTACATAAATAAATATTCCCCAGGTTCCGGGGCTGTTAACATGGGTGCCCTCACCAAATACTCCTTCAAATCCTGAAAAGCTCTTTCACATTCCTTATTCCACTAGAACCTTTCCACTTCTTCAAAAGTTGGTAGAATGGACGACAGCAATCGGCAAACTTAGAAATGAACTGATTAAGGGTAGCTAGCATTCTGGTCAACACTTGCACTTCCTTCGGATTGCCTGGCAGCTTGAGGCGCTGCATGGCTTCAATCTGACCGGGATTGACTTCTATCCCCCGGTTAGTGATCAAATAACCTAGGAACTTGCTAGCCCCCACCCTAAAAGCACACTTGTCCGCGTTCAAGCGCAACTTATGTTGCCGCAGCACTTCAAATACCTTCTAGAGATCTTCTATATGCCATGTCTCTTGTTTACTTTTTACCACCATGTCGTCAATGTACACATCAACCGTACGCCCGATCTTGTCTCGAAACATTCTAGTCATCATTCGTTGATATGTTGCCTCAACATTCTTTAACTTGAAGGACATCACGGTGTAATGGTAGTTTGCATCAGAGAGATGAATGCCGTCTTCTCTTGGTCCTCGGCAGCTAGGGCGATCTGATGATAACCTTGAAAGGCATCCAGGAAACTCATTCTCGGGTGCCCATAGGTGGCATCGACCAATTGGTCTATCTTCGGCATAGGGAACGAGTCCTTTGGGTATGCTCGGTTCAAATCCGTGAAATCTACACAAACTCTCCATTTGCCATTCTTCTTTCTGAGCACCACAATATTCGCTAGCCATTCTGGGAAGAAGATTTCGTTTATCGCCCCGGCCTCTTTTAACGTCCCGACCTCCTATCTCACTACCTCAACGTGTTCCTTAGCTGACCTTCTTGGCCTCTGCTTCTTTAGAGGAAATGATGGGTCTATGTTAAGCTTGTGAATGATGAACTCGGGATCAACCTCGGGCACCTCATACGGGCTCCAAGCAAACACATCTTCATTCTATATAAGAAATAACAATGTCTCTACCTTATCCCTGCTCTCATACTTGCCCTTATCTGAAAATACCGTTCGACATCCAGTAGAATCTTTACTCTAACTAATTCCTCGGCACAACTAGCCCCCGTTCCCTTTCGGGGCTCCTGTAGTTGCTATAAAAGGACTTCCTCAGAGGTTTCCTTCTGTTTGTTCTACTCATGTTTCCAATCGACCGCAACCACTAAATATTGCCTGGCCGCTTGCTGACTCCCCCTTACTATAGCAACGCCTTCCTCGATGCGGAACTTAACTTTTACATGCAGGGTGGAAGGGACTGCCCCCATCGCAGGGATCCAAAGCCTTCCCAGAATGGCCATATAAGGAGAAATGAAGCTACAACTATAAAAGCCACTGTTACTTCCTTTCCTTCCATATTCATAGGAAGTGATATTTACCCATTGGGAATCGCCACCTGGCCATCAAACCTGACCAGGGGCGTATCGTATTTTAAGAGGTGCTCCTTCTTCAGTCCGAGCCCTCTGAACAGATCCGGATACATTACATCGACTCCACTTCCTTGGTCTACCATTACCTTCTTTACTATGAATCCGTTTATCCAGGCCGTCACCACCAATGCATCATCGTGCGGCTGAATTGTTCTTTTTAAATCATCATCGTTAAAAACGATGGGTTCTCGACCAATATTCGTCTTCTTCTCGGGGGGTTGCTCGCTTGAGTAGTTTCCCACAGGTGCTATGGTCAACACTCCTCTTCTCCAGGCCACAGTAATACCCCTTGTGGCGGTATGGATGACTTTGATTACTCCCAATGGAGGCGGGAGAGGGTTCCCTCTTTGTTGAGTACCTTTCCCAGTACCTTTGTTCCCTGAATCCACCACAAACTCCTTCAGATATCCCGCCTTAACCAATTGCTCTAAATGGTCTTTTAACACTTAGGACTGCTCAGCAGTATGCCCCTCATCCTTGTGATAGGTATAGTACAAACACTGGTTTCTCCGAGATGGATCACCCCCCATCTTGTTCGGCCATCTGAAGTACGGCTCGTTCTTGATCCGATCTACAATTCTGTGCACCGCCTCCTTAAACGTCACGTTCACCTCCCCCAGTTGCAACTTTGGCTCTTGTATCCTTAAATCCTTTCGAAGCCTTGGCTAAAAACCACTCTGCCGAGGACGATTCATTAACGGGGCCTTACCTTTACTCTGCAGCTGATCATCCTCCTGGCGTTTGTACTCCTCAATACGCCTCTTGAGCTGCCTCATATCCTCGGGAGGCTTCTTCGTCAATGACTCCCATAGTTCGAAGTCCTCGGGCAGTCCCATCTTAAAGGTGCTTGACGCAATTTTCTTATTGCCCCCACCGATCTCATTATAAAGCTCCTAATACCGACTAGCATAACTATGAAAGGTTTCCCCAACCCTTATCTTTATAGATAGTAATGCATCCACTGGTTGTGGCACCCGGCTACAAGTTATAAATCAGGCACCAAATTCTTGGATCAACTCGGCAAAATTGTGAATGGAACCCTTCTGTAACCAATTAAACCATCTCAAAGTGGTGGACTTGAGGCTTGAGGGAAATACCTTGCACATCAGTATGTCATTGTGAGTATGCAGAGACATCATCTGGATATAATGGCTGACGTGTTCTATCGGGTACGTTTTCCCATCGTAGGAATTGAATAGGGGGCGCATAAATCTGCTCGGCATTGGGGCCCGTTTAATGTCGTCTGAGAACGGCGACCTAGTAGCTCTGCGTAAGGCGTGGCTCATTGCATCCATGGTGGCATTATGGGGCTGTCGCTCTCCTGGGGAATCTGAACCCTGGTCTACATACTCCCGTGAACGTGAACGGTTCCGATGTCGACGGGACTCCCGTGAATGTGAACGTTCCTGACGTTGACGGGAACCTGACTGATTGGACCCTGCCCCATAATGATTTCCCCCACTATCAGATCTCCCTTCTCGGTCGTCTCGGTCCTTCCTCCGGTGCCTACCCTTTACTTCCAACTCCAAATCTCTCACTAGTTTGCGTAACTGCTCAAGTTCCTCATCTCTCTCATCAAATTGCCCGTGCCCTGAAGCACCCGATATTGTTCGGTGGGTTTGGTACAACCCCTCTCCAAGGCTGGACCGCTCTTCCTCTTGTTCACGTTCCCTATCTTCACGCCTCTTGTTCCTCCGTTCTCGCCAGATAGATCCCCGAGAAGATCCCACCGAGACACTTTTGGCATAACTCCCTGAACGTCTTTCAAACATTTTCCCGAGCGTGAGTCTCAGTTGAACCACGGCTTTGTAAGAGATTCCCCCAGATGGCACCAATTGTGCGCGCCAAAAGGGGGGGTTGATGGACCAACCTTCACTTGGGCTCACAATCTATTTGTGATATGGGTTTTGGATTTCCTACTCTGGGTGGTTCCATATACAGAGGCCCAATGGAACTGCCTTCCCCTCTCAATTATCTTCCTCCCTCTTCTCCTATTGTTGCTGTGTTGGTTTGATATACTCTCGCTCTATCTATCCTCAGTTTCTTTGCGAACCTCTCCAAAAAACCCCTTTCCCTCTTTAGCTTCTTATATTTATAGCCTAATAATTAGTGAGGAGTTATGATTACTCTTATGGTTCGTGGTAGAGGAGGTCCAATGTTATTATTACTAAGTGGATGTTTAGGTGGGAGTGGGGTGTGGTATGAGTGGCCTTGGAACTAGTTCCCACCTCAGTAAAGTTGCTTGGCAGAGATATGACCTAAGGCACTGCCAGACAGTCGAGAGATGGTACCCCCGGGCAATTGTCTCCTTTTTCGAGAAGTGGTTCACCGGGTGTGATCCAGGTGACATAGTGTGGTATGTACTGAAGAATATCATTTGCCCAATGGGCATTAAGGTGGCCTGAGGCCTGGGCCTAGGGGCGGTATAGGCCATACTGTCACGTTGGAGCTCAAGGCCCAAATGGGCCTGGGTATCCCAGTGCCGTACAGCTGAATAACCCTATTCCTAGTAAAACTTACTAGGATTATCTAATGTATCTCCAAGTCCATAGGCTTCTTCAATTATGGAGATGTTACACGTGAGCTTCTGTCCAAGACTTCATGTATCCACTTAAAGATTCAAATTCATTACTTGGAAGAATTGGTATTGTAACAACTTTAACACCGTTGGTTCGAAGATATTGTTTTTTTATCATCGACAAAGACTTTTGAGAGACGGAGGCACAAAACCTTCAAATCTCCGATATGATGAGCTCCAAAAGTCTTTTTCACGTTCCCTACGGTTTTGTTTATATAATTGAGGCTCAAAGACATGAAATACTAGTGATTGAATGGATTGCATGGGCTGAACCATGAATCATGTCTGCTGCACTTCAATTGATACTAAATTAGGTCGATTGATCCAAATTTAACTAGTTTGATCAATCAGAAGTTATCGAACACACATAACCGAGGCAGTGAATCGTAAAACCTGGTAGTTGTCTTGTCTTCAAACATTAGCATTCTAAGGACACTTACAAGACACACATACGACTTTTGTTCACGGATTTGCCAACATTGCTAAAAACCTAACAGCAACATAGACCTGAATTCCTAGTATGTTCATTGTTTCCCGTTTGTGCTCTTCTCTTGTATTTTTCTGAAAAAGAGTATGGTCCTATACTCTTATCTTTTTTTAGCTCTGTCTTGATGACTTCTTCAAATTTCTTGAGGATGTTCGGTATTTTGTTGCACCCAACTACCGTTGCCTGGAAAAACAAAATGCTATCATCCGTAAATAATAAGTGGGACATCTTGAGACATTATATACTGACTGAACTGTCATGAATGCAGCCATCTATCACTGCTTGTGTTGACATTCTTGAGAGATCTTCTGCTCACAAGAAATAGGTATAGGGAGAGAAGATCTTTCTATAGCGGAGACTCCTGGGAGGAATGATTTATCCTTTGGACTCTCTGTTTAACAAGACACAATATTATAGAAATGTTATACATTGTACATTATTTCTCTTATTATATTCCAACTTAGTATAATTTGTATGACATCAACTAATTTTGGTGTTGTTTACTCTTATATAAATTACTCTTGTATGGTATTTATATTTAACGACAAATATTTGTTAATGTTAAATTTGAATTACTTAATATTCATTAAATTGAACAAATAAAAAAATAAATTATATTTAAGTATTTTTATATAAAATTTTATGATTATTATAGGATACAATCTACATATTCTATGTTTCATTCACAGTTACAACTAAAAATATATATAGGAAAAATTAGTAATAATGATTCTTTTAATACATATTCTTATTCCTACCGTATTTTCATTCAACAAACCTATCCTTAGCACGAGGTAGTTTTAGTATAAATTAAGTATTTTTCAAAATATTTAAATTTCTTATTTTAAACCGACGTTACACCATTCAATAACTCTCTATTAGATTTGTTTTTTGATAAATTTATCGTTTGATTACATTAAGTCATTATCTTCTTATGCCTTAAATCTTAGTAAAATTTCAAAATAATCAAAGATTAATTACTATCTCATTTATAAAATTTTATAATATTAAGTTTTTTTGTTAACTTCATAATTATATACAAAATATGAGTTGTGGATAAAATTGTAAATAATATATGATTAACACAAAATTTGGTATGTATGTTAAAAACATAATTAAAGAACATGCAATCCATTAATAAGATTTTTAAAATATTAATTTAATAAAACACAATTAAAAGAATTTTTCTTTAAACGGTTCCAAGTAAAGTTATTACAACCCACTATGTGACAAGTCAAATGAACATCTACTTGTTTCTTTAGTCAAATAACTTATGTTATGAACTGATTTTTTGTCGATTGTTTAAACAGAAGTTTAGTCGAGGTGACTAATCTTATAATGTTGAGTATTCGGCAGCTCCATGCAAGTGTCCTCCACACAAGACCGAGTCATAATAACTTAAATGACATAAAATTGGATTATATGATTTAATAAATAATGTGATAGTCTTAAATCTTATAAGTTATCACGTAATGAGTTGGATGAGATTCTTTCAATATGGTTTATAGGAAAACTTTTTGAAAAAATTATTAAATGGTGTATCAGTAATTAAGCAAGAGTTACACTAAATTATATGATACATGAATTCTACTACTTAGTAGCAGTCAAAGAACTGCGACGAAGACTGTATTTATCACAGGATTAATGATATGCATGAATGATTCGCTATGTATTAGCAATTTGCTGGCAATAAGTAGCTTCCTCCATTAATCAACAAAAGCATTTGTAATCATCTACAAATGTATCATTGGTATACACGTAATTCTCCTTTTCAAAATGTATCATTGCCACTTTATTAGAAGCAGTGGTAATTATCTGCAGAACCAGTGATAAACTGTCTATCACACAGTTCATGAGTTTTGACTATCCTAATCAAGTGCATTACAAGTATGAAATGGGACAGCCAATAAGTGACAAAACTTTTCTGTGGACACTTTGTTGCAATTCACTTTGGATTTTCAGTAAAATCTTATTATTGCCTCAGTGCCAATACATATATTATTGTCATGTAGCATTTTCATCGATCAGCTAGTTTTAACAGGGATAGAAAAAAAAATTTTGAAATGATATGGGCATTTTGTCGGTCAAAGATAAAGAGGAGACACTCAGTGAAGTTGGGTAGCATGATAGGAGTGGATCCCACACAGTGGAAGAAGCGGTGGGAATCCATCATTATTCAGGAAGACAATGCCATCATTTGCACGTGTCCATGGACCACATTTCAGTCTATACATGAAATTATAGCACTATATGAATAAACCAAACTATAGCTTTAAAATCCTATATCTCATACACGTTTTTTTTTTTTTTTAATTATTTAGAATAAGTAATTTATAACTATGATTGAAATTAATAAACCTTTTGATGTCCATTTCATAACAATTGTTTTTTATTATTATGTTAAGATATTATTGGTTTTGTTTGTTTCATGACAATTGTTTTTTATTATTAGGGAAAATTGCAAATTACACAGCTAAAGTTCGGCAATAATTGAATTTTACACCCTAAAGTTTCAGAATTTAAATTTTATCTCTTGAAGTTTGTGGTGTTTAAATTTTACACTCTAACGTTTCAGAATTTGAACTTTATCTCTTATATTGGGCAGCCTAGCTATTATATCACCTTTGTGTGAGATGTAAAAGTTGATAGAGAAATTTTTATTTTTTAACAATTTTAACTTTTACATCTTACATGAAACTGGTAATTATATGATACAATGTCTTATTTATTTATTTAAAGTAAATAATTTATAAGTATGATTGAAATTAAACTTTTTGATGTCCATTTCATGACAATTTTTTTTATTATTATGTTAAGATATTATTAGTTCTGAGTATAGGAATCGAGATTCGGAGTAATAGCTTGTTATACCACCTTCGTGTGAGATATAAAAGTTGATAGAGTAATTTTTATTTTTTTAACAATTATAACTTTTACCTCTTACATGAAACTGGTAATTATATGATAAAATGTCTTATTTATTACGGTGTGACAACATTTTGGGTGTAAAATGTCTTCAAAGGTAACAAAATTTATCAATAGAGTGAACTGAGTACGTCTGCCATATGCCAAGAACTAGAAGAAACTCATCGTACCAATAATTTGGGTGGTCACAACAATGTCTCTATGTTGGGCAACCTAGCTTGCCTATACTCAATTTGTTTTTTTGGTACAAATTTAGCTATAATCATTCAGCACTTGAATTATGACTCTGATCATAAGGGGTTGGTGAAGTAAATTGAGGTTAGTTTTGATCCAAATGAACAAGTGAAAGGAAAAACAAAAAAGAATCATTCAATTTACATAAAAGGAAATACTTTCTTATAATGTTGAAGAGAGCGATATCTCCTTGTTTTGAACAAAATTTTAATGGGCCAGTCCACGCCCAAAAACAAATCCAACAAGTTGAAAAATAAGTTAGGGATAAAAAGAAAATGATACATCTTGAATTCAACACTATTTTTCTTTTTCTCTTTTTTTTTTTTTTTTTTTTTTTGGGAGAAAGAGACACCAAAAAAACAATGTATTGCACTACCAAAGGAAAAAAGAAATATTAAAATTTTTTTTATTGCATTGAATTTCATTAGGGTTAGTTTAAGATATGTTTCTTTTAAAATTTTTTTTTAAGGGAAGTCAAATTACCCATGTATTTAACGTCTTGAACTTGTCTTATTATCGAGGCAATAGAAAGAATGGACACGTGGCATCCTTCCACAACACAAAATGTCCATCACAAAATCCATTTATGTAGACGGAGAAAGGTCCTCCTCACCTACCTTTTTTTTACGAGTGACTTTTTATTTCTATACTCTAGTCCTCATTTTGCTTGGAAGCCTTTTTAGCTTGGAAATTGATGGAAAAGGATTGATGCCAGTGTCACTGACCCTTAAATGTATCATGCCAAATAAAGTGAATGAAGATAGGGCATCATTGTTTGGATTGAAATATATTCCCAACTAGATTTAGATGGGCATCTTTATATACACTTAGCTAATGACTTTATGTTGTATAGTGTTAAATTCGCTTTTCTTTTTCATCCCCCTTTTCCTTTTTTCTCGAGAAAGAGAAAGAAAGTTAAGATGGGGTTGAGAAGCATGATCGCATGGTGAGAAAATAGTCATTTCCTGTAAGGGAAAGTGGGTACAAATGTGCAGGGAAAGGGGTTTTGTTTGTGGGTAGTAAATGGATGACAGTCCAAGCACAATTAAGTGAATTGATGGCACTGAAAGATCCTCACTATACAAACTTTTCTTTCTTTTTCTATTCTTTTCTTTTCTTTTTTCTTCACATATTCTTTGTTGTTGTGTGCTCCTTTCTTCCTTTTCGTTTTTCACTCCAATGTTCTTTTAACCCCTCCTTTGTGGCATATTGCACAAACTCAAAGAGTTTTTAATCTTGACTAGCTCTTTCAAAAGTCTAAAATGTCTTTTTTCTCATTTCTTCTTCTTCTTCTTCTTGCTATAAAGCTTTGATATATGCAATTCTTTAAAAGTACTTACGCCATTCACAGCGCGTCAAAATCACTCTCCAATTACATGGCATTTAAGTCCCACATGTCCCACATGTATATGTTATTTGTATCCCAAATCCCTAATGAATCTGAGTTGTGTACTAGTGTTCTGGTTTCCCGCCAAAAGAATCATAAGAGAGATAAAAGAGAGAGAAAGTCCAACTTCCATTAAGAATTTAAAACTACTTCAACCACATAACTCAATCTATGAAATAAGAGATTTTTTTTTTTCACATAATTTGATAAAAAAAAAATTGATTTGAGGGGTGATTTTTTTGAATTGGTGGGTCATTGACTATTTATTTCATCTGAAAGACTATTTAGAGAATTGAAAACATTTAAAATTTCTTGTACAATGTTGCACTAACACAGTACCAAGGATAAATTTCATTTCACTCTCAATCTTTTAACTTTCCATACAGAAATCCCATTTCACACATTTTTTTAAGGTTTCAAAATTGCAAAGGATGGGTCTTTATTAATGAACCATTTTAGAAAAATTTTGGTACCACTTTTATAGAAAATAAAAAAAACTATATGAAAAAAAATTTAGCTCTTTTATTTATTTATTTTTCTATAAAAATTTTTCTAAAATAGTTCACTAATAAATGCCTTTAGAGCACCTATCAAAATCCATAAAATAAAGTAAAGTCTCAACATTGAGGCGAAAGCATAAAATGAAGATGGTGCTTAATTTATATGGTTACTTCTTATAAATTATAGATTGTTGCAAAAAATTGAGTTATAAGAAAATTATGAATTTAATTAACTAACCATAATTTGACACTTCCTTTCACATGTGGGCATAGACTCCTCCTTAGTTAGTGAAGTCTAACGCATGAGATTTTTAACATTAATTTAAAATGGGAGGTAGAGTGGGGATAGAGATTGAACTGATGATCCCATGCTTTAATACCATGATAAATTAATGATTGTCCCAAAAATTTAAGTTATTAGAAAATAGTGAGTTAATCATTTAACCATAGTCCTAATGATCTCCTTCATGTGCCCAAATGTTTGGAATTATAACTAGGTTTCATACTCTAACATGTAATTTTTAAGGTTGATGTAAACAAGTTGATCTTTGCAAAAAATAAAAAATAAAAAAATAAAAAAATGTAGAATTGGTTCATATAATCTTTTTTTGACAAGATTTGACTTCAAGCTTATTATCAAATTAGATTACTGTAAGGAACGGCTTTGGGTTCCTAGTCTAAATAAGAGATGGACTAAGGCTCAAAGAGCCCAAAGTAATAAATTTGTAGAGAATGTGTTAGAATACTGGGCTTTAGTGAGTTAACACAACGAGTAGATAGTTCTCAATAGAAAGAATGACGATAACAAATGTATACTAAAGGAATATGTCCTCGGCAATGTCTGAGGAGACTAGTTCTTTGTGTATTGCTTTCATAATCTCATTACAAGCTCCTCCTCTTTTCTACTATCCTGTTTCTTGCCTTTTTTCTCTCTCTCTATCCTCTAGGGGTCTCTTACCTTATATATCTCCATTCCACTGATCTAAGTCATCCATTTGTTGATCATCTTGGCCTCTACTTGAGTGTCTGTCCCATCAGACACTCTCTTTTGCCTTTTGTGAGTGGTGGCAGCTAAGACAGCACTGTTCAGGGGTTTTTTCCGCATAAATGCGGCCAGTGAGTTAGCTGCAGGACACTCAATGTGGTGGCAGCAACTTTCTTTTAGGTACTTTCTAGTTTCCACTTTCTGGTACACTTGAGGCGTGCGTCCCTATCCCTAGAGCTTCTTGGAAAGTTGCCTCGAACCTTGGGACACACACTTGAGCCGTGCCTGCCTGTCTGAGGGGTCATTCCTCCTCGGACCACCCTTCCATCCATATCTCACCCATTAGACTTTAGGCTTGACCCGTTCAACATCATTCATTTGTTTTCGGATTATTATGCTCTCGGTCAAGGCCCAAGGCCCAATATACAGTTTGGGCCCTTGACCCCACAATTACATATTTAAACTTAATTAATTTTCTTGTTGAATAATCTTGAACTTGTTCATAAGTTATATGATTAACTTATGCTTTCCTATTATAATAAAGTAATTATTGGGATTATAATTTTTAACCCCTTATAAAATTTATATTAATAATTTAGAATTAATTATATTTTGAGATTATATTATTAGATTTAATTAGCTAGGATAATTTTAATTTATATTATTTGAGGGAAACACAAAATCCTTAGTTTCTCCACGGTTAATAATTAATTGAAAATTTTAAGTATTACTATTAATTATAAGGGAAAAAAAAAACAAAATGTCATGATGCTCTTAAAACATATCAAAAACTGGGGGAAAAAATTTTGAAAATACAATATTATGACAAGAAATAATAGTAAGTTTGAATCTGATTAAGCGTCAGCTAATTCAGGTAATTTGCTTGTACGTGGAATATTAAAGCCACGAACGTACAAATAAGAGGTCCGAAAGTACAAGCGTCCAATGAGCCCATCATTTCAGAGTTTTAATGTAAAGCCCATTAACTACTCATTTCAATAGGAATTATTTATGTGGGCATTAAACTTGGAAGATTTGACAGTGCTGGACCCGATGAAAGCTATTTGAATATTTATGCTTACTACGTGTTGTCAGTACTATTCCTGGGCCTGGAGTTGTTTGGGTTGGGCTGAAATACTGACCCACAATCCAATTGTCCCAAAGCTCATCCTCAGGCTTCCCAATGCAAATGAACAAGTCTTTAAAAGTTTGTGTAATTATTCAGTGATCCGAAAGCAAAATAAATGCATGCTCCCCCTAATATGAATCACCTCATGAATTTAATTAGTTGAATTAATTGTTATGTGGGGGAGGGGAGGGAGTGAAGCACGCATTTATTGTGCTCTTAGAGTAATGAATAATTTTTTATTTTTTTTATTTTGCATAAGTTTATATTTCTCCACCTTGGTTTTCCTTAGCCAACGTGGGATTCAGGATACATTGTATAATATGTTTAGAGTATAAATTTAATATCACCGCATATTTTTGATGTGATGGTCAGTATAAGTCTTTGTGGGGTGTGGGGTTAAGGGTCGGGTTCAAGTCTCTAGGAGAGAGTTTTATACATATATACACTTAGATTAGGCTGGAGTAGAATTGTATAAAAAAATAAAAATAATAATCATAATTCACATTAATTAAGATATTATCCTCCAGGATTGAGGTCGGTTCAGCTTGTTTTGTGGAGCACAAATAGCTATTATTCTTGGTCTTCTTAGTTCTTACTCCACTAGGCAAGATGAGATAGGGCAGACAAAATTCATTTAACATTGTCCCCTCGTCAAGGTGGGAAAGCCCACGTGATGTAGGCAAGACCGGTCAGGTCAAGTCTGGTGGGGACATTTTGCCATCTCAAATTTTAAGATGGTCAAACTTGTTATACATTTTAAAAGGAGTGTTTTTGAAACTGGTACATTTTGCAAATGGCCTAAATGCAAAAAAACACCATTTGGAGTTTGGATCAATGGCAAAAACACTCACTAAGGTTTAAATTATTCTTCATAACACCTTAAGGTTTCTATATTCGTCAAATTGACCTCTAAGATTAACCTAGTTTAGTTTTTATGGAAAGAAAAATCATGTGAATATCATGTGACCAGTAGTGCGAATTAATTGGTAAATCTTCTAAATGTACTCATATAATAATGATTACGTGATTTTTCTGTCCATAAAAGCTAATAGAAGTTTTTTCAAGGAGTTAATTTGGCAAAATATGGAAACTTTAAAGAGTTACAAGAAAGAATAATTTAAATCCTATGGTGTGTTTTTGCAATTGAACCAAACCCAAGGGTGTTATTGCATTTTGGCCTTTTGCAAATAGTACTACACAATTATGGGCGAATGAAATCAAAAGATCTGTTGGTAAAATTTGAATGTTACTACTGCATGTGCTGCTTTTAAAATTTTTGTTTTTTGTTGGTGATTGTTGGTGCAAATTGTACAACACATTTATGGGCTAATGAAATCATAAGATCTGTTGGTAAAATTTGACGATATAAAAATATATATATATATATATATATATATGATTTGGGGCACATATATAGAGACTTTTAAATCTCGATTGGAATACACGTTTAAGGTTGACCAGACTTGAGACTTCCTCCCTAGGTTTTGGAATATGCATATTTTTTTTTAGCTAGGATATTTTTTGAATATATGAATCAGAAGTAGTCTATAATATATAGTTACTTCTTTTTCTTTGCATCTATTGAATTTAGCCATCACTTTTCTCTTGCTTGCTTGCAAAGTTAACCTCAAAATTATGTTTTGAGTAGTCCCTTTTGATTATTTTATCCTTAGATTTTTCCGTGGTGATGTGGTCCATTAACTTTACACGTTTTTGGAAATCTTCTTGTAGGACCCCTAATTTCTTATAGTTGTGTCAACTAATTGGCTTCATGTCGGTTATCCCCATTTCAGTATTTGATGCATTTTCAAAACTCTCTTTTTTGACATGAAAGAAAGGTGGTGTCACTGTTGTGTGTCTTTTCCATTTGCTACAGAGATGAATTAACAATGGTTTGGGGGTTCTTTGCTGTGATTATGTGAATGTAGACAATCAGGTCGAATCACGTTAAATCTCTTATTATTTTTCTAATTTTTTTATATATAGTTTAATTTTCTATTCTTATTTCAATAGTTTGTTTGATTCAGTAAAGTATCTCTTGAGGTGCACTTTCTGTATCTTAAATTTAGCGAAAACCTTAGCTTGGAGTAATCCCATTTCATCCTTCAATTGTTTAGTTTCTTTCCTAGTACTAATAGTAAGAAAAGTTTATTTCTCAACAAAAAATAATCCAGGACACATATTTTAAAATAATCCAGGACACATATTAAGGTTTTTAAATATTTTTTAAAAAAGAAGCTAATCTTGACTCCAATACTACTACTACTACTACTACTACTACTACAACAACAACAACAAGTAGTAGCTTATTTTGAGGTTGATTATAGATTTTCAACGAATTAGCTAGGGTTGATTGTATAAATTCTTTTCCTCTATTCTATTACATTTAAAATCATATTTTTTTTTTGCTACTTTCTTAATTGATAAGTGTAGGGACACAATTTTCGCGATCGGGCCTATCAACAAAGTAGCGGGAGGCCTAGACTGTATGTAATATCCTAACAATGAATTTGTAAAGAGGGTGGGTTGAAGATCACTTGATTGGACACGCATGGGTTGAAAGCCCAAGTATGATAATGACCAGATGTGTATTGATAAGATGATCAAGAGGTACAATATTCTTCTCGGCACTGTCCGAGGAGTGTGTTCATACAGATATTGTGTGGGCTTTTCTCTTTTCTTTCTCCCTCTCTCTTTGTTGCCTTTTTCCTCTGGATTCCCCCCCCCCCCCTTTTGTTCCTTCTTCTTCTATTTATATGTCCTCTCCCCATTACGTGGGCTTTTTTCTTGATACTTATCCCATCCGCCCCCACCTTGAATCTTCATGGGGCAGCTGTAAAGGATGGAGGTTACTGTTCAGGAGTCTTTTCTCATTAATGCGGCCATGATGTTAGCTGCAGGGCCATAAATGCGGTGGCAGCAGCCTTTTGCTTAATATCTGATCTTCGCCATCTGTCCTTATGGTCAACACAAATCGGAGAATTCTTTGGGAGAGCTGAGACTGAGGTTGGTGCACTCATCAAGGACAACCCTTTTATCATCCGAGCAGGAAGTCTCCTCGGACCAAGCTCTCTTCCACTGGTCAACCTTCCTTCAGCATCGAATCAGGCTGGGCCAACTCTTCAAGATATGTTGTCCTCGGACGCACAAGTCTCCTCGGACAGGCCCACGGCCCAGGATCTGATGTTGGGCCTTTTACCCCTACAATAAGTTTTTGTGGATCTTCCTCTACTTTTTTAATTCTTTCAATTAGGATCAACTCACTTTTCTTACCCAAACACTAATAGTAAGAAAATTTTATTTCTCAACAAAATAGAATCCAGTACACATATTAAGGTTCTTAAATATATATATATATATATATATATATTAAAAGAAGCTAATCTTGACTCCAATACAACAACAACAACAAGAAGCAGCCTTAATTCCAAATTTTTAGGGTTGGTTATAAATTTTCAAAGAATTAATTGGGTCCATCACATAAATTCTTTTTCTCTATTCTATTACATTTAAAATTTTATTCTTTGTTACTTTCTTAATTGATAAGTTTTTGTGGATCTTCCTCTACTTTTTTTAATTCTCTCAATTTGAATCAACTTACTTTTTTTTAACTAGGTACTAATTGCTCTTTTTTAAATATGATTAAATTATCTCAAGTGATTCTGTTGTATCTTTTTCATCAATATAAGCTTCCTCTATCAATAAGCGGTTTTCCATTCCAACTGTCCACCTCTACAGCATATAATTATTAATTAGGTACACATTATTGTGGGTTCGTAACACCACCCACATTTTACTCACATATTACGTCTGCCATGCTTGATAATATAATAAGTTAATAACCAGTTAATGTATGCACTGATTCTTCTGAGGAGTGGACATTTTCTGAACTATATAGAGGCAGAAGATGAAAGATCCTTTCAATCAACATAAAGAAACAAGGCCTTTTGCAGCTTTCTTATCTTGGTCCCCTAGCTATGTGTCTATCTGTATGTGTACCTTTGATTGGGTTGAATGTTAAGGAGAGCTTGATATTCAGGTTGATTTTTTCAGATTCTTTCGTATATGCTTTGGGAAATGGTATCTGTCAGATCATGGTTGCATACTCTGTGTAACAAATCTTTACATGTGCTGAATGGCTATCTAGTTGCTATCGTAAGGAAAAAAGGTTGTACCCGTGCACAAATTTTCACTTTTGAAAGAGTGCTTCATATATTATGGCAAACCACTTGATGCAACATTTCACCAAAACAAGAAAATGGTAATACAAGAATGCCCCTTGCATTTCAGGTGAGTTAAGAGGCACCGCTCATTCCTAGCATGAAGCGCCATATATGCTTTGACTTTTGAAGAGGTATTGATTAGTGTATGTAGGTGATAGACAAAGAAAAGGGTATTGACTTCTTGTGATAAATTAATTAAGGAAAATGCTAACGAGTACCTTAAGCGCACTCATTAAGAATCCATTTAAAAAAAGTTTGTATAGAAAATGAAAAAAAAAGTAATTAATATTTTAACAGCTTTTTACATTTCCCATAAAAATGAAATAAAAACTTTCTTTAAATGGATTTTTAAAGAATGCCCTTAGGGCACTCACTAACATTTCCTATTAATCAATTAATTAGCTTAGTTTATTAATCAATTCAATTAATATGTAATATGCGTGGTAGTACAAACAAATAACCAACTAAGTTAATATGCAGAGGAAAATAAAGTTAACACGGTAATTTGTTTACGAATTGGGAAAACCTCCAAGGCAAAAATTTCACTGGATAAATTTAAGGTCACTACTTCTAAGAATTCACTATTATCACAACAAGCAATTACAAATAAAGGAATTTTAGTACCTTATACCAACCTACAGTTGAACCCTTACCCCAATATATAATTGGACTTGTTCTATAGTGATAATCTCTCCTTTTCGATGCACGGCTCCCAGTATGTGACTAACCAATTGATGCACGAATTCAAGTACGTGACTAACCACCAACTTGAGAAGGATGTTGGCTGCGAAGTTCTTCAGTTCATCAACATTATGAAGATTACAAAACTTCTTGGTTACAAAACCTTACGGCGTACAAATGCAGCAACTTTTTCAAGAAAAAGATGAACTAGGGTATATGTCTCCGGTCACAATATGCTTGTGAAAAACTTTTGCATCAAGTAGTACTTGCTTGCATCTACTGTGACGACCCTTAAAATAATCCTTATATATGTTTAAGATTGTGAGAAAAGAAAGCCTAAACATGTATACACTGATATGTGTGAAATCAGATTTGAAAACTGATTTTCGTAAATCTCGATAGATAGGTTATCTATCGATTAGTTGTCGAGCATCAGGCTGAAGATCCCTTTTAAACCTCGATAGATGCTATTTGTCGAGCTTTAAAATACAACACTTCTTCATTTGACTCTTGGACAGATTTACATGGCTCTAACACGTGAACTTGTACTCTTGTTCCTTGAAGTATTATATACATCCCAGATCTACCTAATTACAAGTAAAGTACGTTTTGTCAATTCAAAGGATTAGCCAATTTTAAATGACATATGTTCTTAACATGATTCACATATGTCCTAAAAGTAGGATAAACAATTGCAAATTGATTTGTGTCATTTTGCCTTGTGACTCTTATATACACATACCTTTCTATGTGCATTCTAAGATTTACTAGTTTTTTCTTAGCATATGCGCACTGACTGCTTCCTGTTACAATGGGGTGTAGCCAGAAGATCTAATGGCATTGGACCTCACGTTTATCAGTTTCTCATAAACCTGTCCAAATAAGCATGGAGAAAACAAAGATCTATTAGTATTATGATATTATTTTTTCTCCAAAAACTGAATTGTAATTGTCATATAAAATATTAGGTAACTTTTAATTTCTTTAAGGAATATAATGCAGTTGCAGCCTTGTGAAGATATCATAATGTCTGAATTTTACTACAACGATGACCTAACATTTGACTGTTTATTCATCTTCTATATTCAAACCAAACTGAAAAATATATAGTATATATTAAGGGTTTAATGATGAATAAGAAAATGAAAGAAGCAAAAAGGAAAATTAAAAGGAAAAGTTAAACTGTTGAGACAAGTGATATAATTTCTCACATATCAGCGTAAGTGATCATAAATTAAAACCTTGTTTTTCCTGTACATTTTTTTTTATAAAAAAGTTGAAAATACAAAATCAATTCTTCAACATTGTGATATGCTTTATTGTCAAATAACAATGACAGGAAAAAGACTTGAAACCATGTTAATTGTTATATATGTAAACTATGAAGTATGAACTATCATCCTGGTCACAAAATTCCTTAAAACCATTTTTTTTTTTGTTCTTCTTGATGTAGACCTTCGCAGGTGGGGATGCATTACCAGCTTTTGCCACATCAGTGGAGTACTAAAAAACGATCTCGATACCATATGAGTAGAATTTTTAGTTGGTGACAACCTGGTGATAGTGCTTCCATGGGTTATTGTTTATTGCTTAATGTTGGCCTCGGAGAAGAGGTGGCACTCTCTATGTCAAATGAATTAAGCGGTGAAAAGGAAGAAGGTATCTCGTACATTCTGTTCATGTTTCATCATTTTCATAGTGTATGAATCTCATACCATCGTAGATTGTGGAGCCCATAATATGCATATAACGAATACATAAGATATTTAGTGTGAGAAAGGCTTTTAACGATAGCTTTTTGAGTATGTGGTATCCAAGACACCAATTAGTTTTTGGGCGTAGACGGGAATTAAATTTCAAATCTCTTATTTGACGATAATAAATCTTATTAGTTGAGCTAATTGTGATTCACTGATTATGTGGTAATAATAATATATCTATGTATGTTTGTTGAAAATTGATCTGTGAGTATAGACTACGGAATATATTTTTCCATTCCTAAACAAATTTGATTATTTGTAAAGTTCCTATGCATACTTCCTTTCGCACACCTCTCATGTACATAATTAATATCTTATCTAATTGTCACGTTTGTTAAACTTTAATTTAAAATGAAAATTGCAGGTGAGAGGTGTGCTAAAGAAATGTACACAGGAAGTACATAAATAATAATTTTATTTTCCATTTTTTAAAATTTAATGCAAGTTTCTTTAAAAAAAACATTTAATTGTCTAACGCTATTATCTAGTTATACTTCTATAAGTGGTTTATGTGAAGCTAGAAAGTTTTATCCACCGAGACTAACATCTATACGACAAAATGCTTAATTTAAGTGTGTTCTGGTTAGCTTCGAAATTGGACCTCAGAAAAGTTTGAGATAAGATGATCCTATTCATTGACAGTGATTTGTCGGTTAGCAATTAGGATACATATCCTCGTCAGGAACTTAATTCTTCACCTGGTTAGAGATAAATAAGCTTTGATGGGAATACTAAAATTAATTAATGTGGCATGTTCTTGGCCCTGCGATTGAATGACTCTGATTCCTTTGAATAGATTTTTCTGTCATATCATTCGACAAAGATGAGACCATTGAAAATTTTCGCAGCCATTGTCACCAAGCGAATGTTAATATTTAGCTGAATTGTGGAGCTGTTTCATTATATATATATATATATATATATATATAGATATGTGTGTGTGTGTGGAGCTGTTTCATTTTATATATATATATATATATATATATAAATATGGAACCACATACATTATTACAAAGAAGCTAGGATTTCTCTTGTTATAAGGCACCGATTATGTCCATAAATATTATTATTATTATTATTATTATTATTATTATTATTATTATTATTATTATTTAAGGGGCTTCTCCTGTTCGGATTCTTCATTTTTTTAGTTCAAAAATGCTCCTACACTCCTATGTTTAAGTAAAGACAAAATTAAAGGACAATATAGTAAAAATGCAACTATAACACCGACTAAAACATTACTTAAAAATTAGGACCACTCTCCTATTAATTTTCAAATTGATTTATTTACTTATAAATTAGATTTTCAAAATAAAAATTTTAAAATTAAAATTATATATATAAAATAAATAAAAAAAACATAGTTTTTTTTTCTACAAAATAAGACCACTAAAAAAAAAAGACTCATTGCACGCGAAGCGCGTGTGATGAGGCTAGTCTGTACTATTATTTAAGAGGCTTCCTCTGTTTAGATTCCTCATTTTTTTAGTTCAAAAATACCCCTACACCCCTATGTTTAAGTAGAGACAAAATTAAATGATAATCCGGTAAAAATGCAACTCTAACTCCCACTAAAACATTGCCTAAAAAATAGGGTCACTCTCCTGTTTTTTTTTTTAATTCACTTATTAAATTTCAAATTGCTTTATCCACTTATAAATTAGATCCTCAAAATAAAAATTATATATATATATATATATATAAATACAACTCTCACTAAAACATTGCCTAAAAAATAGGACCACTCTTTTTTTTTTTGTTGAAAATACTCCTATTAATTTTCAAATTGCTTTATCTACTTATAAATTAGATCCTCAAAATAAAAATTATATATATAAAATAAAAACACAAATTTTTATTTTGCTACAAAATACTAAATAATACCATTGAAATAAAATTAAAAAAGCCTCAACGCACGCGCGAAGCGCGTGTGACGAGGCTAGTTATTATTAGATTCTTGTCAAGTCAGTCATGCGTCCATTACCAACTATAATATTGTCTTTAAAGCTAGCAAAACAATGTCATGTCACATTTTGTTTTTGTCACAATTTTTAGATGTTAATAGACACGAGATGAACTTGAGAAAAATAATAAAATTTTAGGACTAAAAGAGACAAAAAATAAACTTTGAAAATGAGAATAACAATTTACACAAACTTAAAGAGATAAAATTTGGATGAATTTTCATTCTCATTTTTATCTCTTTAAGTTTGTGTAAATTGTCATTCTCATTTTCAAAGTTTATTTTAGTCCTAAATTTTGTCTCTTCATTTTTTTGTCTCTCTCTTTGTTTACATATATAAATATAAATATAAATATCAATATAAATATCTGTATATATTAAGAGAAGTCAGAAAGTTAGTTATTACTTTTTTTGCTGTCAAAAATACCACTAAATTAATAACCAACAACTTAAAAATGGGGTTAAAATAGTAAACTGGCAAAAGAAAGTTAGTTATTACTTTTTTTACTGTCAAAAATACCCTTACCTAAAACTTAAAAATGGGGTTAAAATAGTAAATTGACAAAAATAATAAATTCCTACTTTTACGTTGAAATGCATTCCTGTTTCTAATAAACTCCTATTTTTATGTTAATTTAAATTTCTACTTCTACTCACTAACCCTCTACAAAATAGGATAACTCTTTTGTTAGTTTTAAGACTCCTCTAATTTACAAAACTCACCCCACGTTTTTTTTTTTTTTTTTTTTTGTGATTGGAAAAAGTAGAAATCTCAAATTATAATAAATACAAATTATTAATCTTTACCCAAAAATTAGAAGAGCCTCTGAGCATGCGTGTGCTCGGAGACTAGTCTGTATATATTAAGAGGATTCAGAAAGTTGGTTATTGCTTTTTTGCTGTAAAAAATACCCCTAAATTAATTAACCAACAACTTAAATATGAGGTTAAAATAGTAAATTGGCAAAAAAAAAAGTTAGTTATTACTTTTTTTACTATAAAAAATACCCCTACCTAAAACTTAAAAATGAGGTTAAAATAGTAAATTGATAAAAATAATAAATTCATACTTTCAAAAATACCCATAATTTAATTAATTTATCTTTATGCATAAAAATAAGAAACGAGGTTAAAATCATAAATAGATAAAAATTAAAAGAAAAAAAACATACTTATTAACTCCCCACTAAATAGTCAACGTTGATCACAAAAAATAGAAACCTTCCACTACCATGTTTGAAAGAAATAACTACCCCTCCCAAAAAATAAGGAAAAACAATCCCACGTTAAAAAAACAAAAAAAATGTCTAGCTAAACTATCCCACATTTCTTTTTTAAACTATTACATTATCATCTTTTTTTGGATTTATTACATTATCAAATTTTTTTTTTTTAACTGTGGAGGGATGAGCTCCCTTAGAAAGTATTGTCCACTTTGGATTCAAGTGTGACCCTTACGGTTTTGTCTCACATAGGGGAACTACGCCTCCCACCTTCGACTTATAAGCATTGGGCCTAAGTGAAAGTGTACCATCATGTGTTACACTTTCACTTAAGTCTAGTGCTTATAAGTCAAAGGTGGGAGACGTAGTTCTCCGATGTAGGACAAAACTGTGAAGGTCACACCTAAACCCAAAGCGAATAGTACCTTCTAAGGGAGCTTACCCTCTACAATAACTATTACATTATCAATTTGGATTTGGATAAACACACAAAAGCTTCTAACTGAAAACGGAATCCTATTCTCTTCAAAAAAAAAAGTCTTATCTATTATTTCAAATTGTGATGAAAGAAAAATTATAAGTTAGTTACTGCATTTTTCACTTTCAAAAATACCCCTAATTTAATTAATTTATCTTTATTCATAAAAATAAGATATAGGGTTAAAATCATAAATAGATAAAAATTAAAAGAAAAAAACCTTGCCACTACCCATGTTTGAAAGAAAATAACTACCCCTCCCAAAAAATAAGGAAAAACTATCTCATGTTTATTTTTTTTAAAAGTGCTAGATTCAACTATCCAACATTTCTTTTTTAAACTATTACATTATCATCTTTTTTTGAATTTATTACATTATCGATATTTTTTATAACTATTAAATTATCAATTTGGATTTGGATAAACACGCAAAAGCTTCCAATTGAAAAAGGAATCCTATTCTCTTCGAAAAAAAAAATCTTATCTATTTTTCAAATTGTAATGAAAGAAAAATTATGATACTAAATAAAAAAAAAGAGCCTCATTGCATGTGCGAAGCGCGTGTGATGAGACTAGTATATATATATATTTAAGTTATGTGTTGTAACACATTAAATATGATCAAAATTTTATATAAAATAAAGATAGTAATAGGTTATCAAAATAAATAACGAAACTCCTTTTCAAATTTCTTAAACTTTTGCTAATAAAATTTTAATACTAGAAGTATTTTTATTTTAACTTTGACAATAGAGTAAACTATGTTAATAATTTCAATATATGCATAATACATCACATGGTATAAGGAGAAACCAATATATATATATATATATATAAAAATAAAAAAAAGGGATAGGAAATTCACTTAACAAAACCACAATGCATAATGCAATTTTTATTATAGAGATTTTAATGTTCTTATAGTGCAATAAGAACTCTTTTCTTAATGTAGTGTTAGCTAGGAGAGGACACTTGCTTAGCACAATCATAACGTGTATGACACAATTTTTATTATATAAATATGCTACATGTATTTGAAAAATATTTATGAAATATGTAATATCTATCTGTAAAAGAAAGACGATTCAAAGAATTTGTCAAAAAAATGAAACATATATATATATATATATATATAAGTTATCGAAGCTAATTCCATCAAATAGAAAGTATGAACTATGAAGCAAGAGAAAATGGGCATTTGCCTATTTCATCAAAACTTTTCAGCAAAATGTCTCATATCTGAAACTATTTAGGGAAATGTCCTTATTTTGAAATTCAATTTTCTAAAAATCGAGTTTCAATTTAAAACTTGATTTTTGGACAATCGAGTTTTAATTTAAAATTTAATTTTTGAATAATCGAGTTATAGCGAATTGAAAATTTAAAAAAAAAAAAATTTGGAACTCGAGTTCCATGTGAAGTACTCGAGTTCCTTAAAAAAATTCAAGTGGAACTCAAGTTCCATGAACTCGAATACTATATATGGAACTCGAATTTCAAAAAAAAAAAAAAAAAAAAATCTAAGTCTACATTCGCTATAACTCAATATTTCAAGTCTACGTTCTAAAAATTGAATTTCAAAACAGGGACATTTCCCTAATTAGTTTCAGACATGGGCAAAATTGCTAGATATTTTTTTAGAAAAAGGGCAAAAGTTCATTTTGGCCCCTACGAAGCATAATGTTTTTTTTTTTTTTATAAAATGTTTCATTTTAATAAAAACAACGGTTTTAATTTCTTTTAGATAACATAACATGTGACGCAAAAATAAATTATAATGATGATTTCTAATTATGTGAATTTTTATTTATGTGGTAATATTAAATTAATCCAAACAATTTTTTTTTTTGGCTAAATGCATACAAATAATCATTAAAAAAAAATCGTTTAAACCCCATACCGCTGGCATTAGCAACTTTGGAAAAGTCTATAATCTCAACTAAGAAAAGTTGTTTACTTTGACATAATATGAAATATGGATCTATTCAATTATATCGGTCCCATTGCCACCATAGTTATTCCATTAGCTGGACGTACAAACATCTTCCTAAATAAACGTAAATGTTTATACTTTATACTTGCTTTATTCTATTGAGGGTGAAAATAACATTTATTTTTGTTCTAGACAAGCGTGATGAACAAGTAAAAAATGTTTTCAAAGATATATTATTATAAAATAACTCTATTT
Organism: Lithocarpus polystachyus; assembly: GCA_033629205.1. Taxonomy (NCBI): domain Eukaryota; kingdom Viridiplantae; phylum Streptophyta; class Magnoliopsida; order Fagales; family Fagaceae; genus Lithocarpus; species Lithocarpus polystachyus. The sequence goes on along the minus strand of CM066163.1, from coordinate 4,377,340 downwards.
GGGGCATTTTAATCGTTGTTCTCGAATTGGCTACTATTATCAATTGAGTGTTGAGCATCAAAACCTGAACTTTCGAAAGCATAGTATACACACACCAATTATAGAAAGGAAATAAAATAAATGTAGCCGCATGTTATTTCAGTTGGTTAACATAACATAACATGATGACAATATTAATTAATAAAAGGACATAAGATCCATAAACCCCGTAGATTTACTTAATTTAAAGAGCAAATAATAGAAAGTCAAATTTTGATTCGAGTACAGTTGGGCAGCTGATTTTTTTGCTAGAGAGAAATCCGCTATAAAAAATGAACCGTCGTCCCAATGGGAAAACAATTTAGCGTGGCTCATTGTTGCCCTGTTGGTCACCATACAAATCACAGGCTAGCAGGTACAAACACACGCCAACAAAACCCACATGACAAACATAATTGTTCTATTTTAATTAACTACAATAATTAATAGTAGTGATACAATTAAGTAAGACTGTTCTGTATCATCTTTTTTTTTTTTTTTTTTTTTATTTTATATACAAGATAAAATTTCTACTATAGTATAATCTAAGTGTATATGTGTGTGAAGTTCTCTCTTGGAGACTTGAACCCCGGTCTTTGCCCTTTATACCACATAAGCATTTATATTTGTAGAGTGATCACCGCACCAAAAGTGCGCGGTGAGTGTTCTATATCATCGTAACAAGACATTGATTAGTTTTTTTTTTTTTTTTGGTACTTGCGTTAGATTAAGTAAGACGGTTCTATATTATCTTAACAAAATACTGATTAGTTTCATTTTTTATACTTGTGTCGGCTTTATGATGAATTTTGTGCAAATGGGATTTGATACCAAGTTTTTTATTCGATAATAAAAATATTTATATATATCAAACTAATAGGAACCATACTAAAGATACAGTCGTTAAGACAAAAAAAAAAAAAAAAAAAAACAAGTTTAACAATTAAAAATGGAAAAAAAAAATATTAAAAAAAAAAGGGTCTCACCGCCCATAACCCATCATTCTCTAGCAAACAAAGCTGATTCGTAAGCTTCCACCATGTCATGACGGTGACAACCTCTCTGATTAAGGACCACTATAGACTATACTCTCTCTTTCTCTCTCATTTTAGTTTTCATAGTTTTTGTGGTGTCCACAGACACGCCATGAGTACCAGTTCTTGGTGCTCTCTACTCTGCCTTATCTCCTTATCTCCTTATTTTTTAGTTCTGCAAACTGAGAAAAAGAATATAAAAGTTTTAATTGGTAGGCCATCGCTGTTCCCCTCATTAGACGGCCATTCTTCTTCGTTTTCGTCAAATTTCCCAAACTTTATTACAAACATATTGATATCAAAGAAGATTCATCCATAGAAAGAAAAAAAAGAAAAAGAAAAAACATATGAAACTATATATGAAACAAGTTCAAAAGAAGAAAAGAAAAGAAAAAAACAAACTAATTTTATGACTAAAAACTATTGCTGATTAGTTCTTGTTACAACTGAGAATCTATACCTATCGGACAGAAACCGGGTAGTGATTCTATTTTCACACCCAACATCAACTTTGTCCTTCTTTCTTTCTCATCTTTTTGCATCAGAAATACTTTTTTCCTGATACATAAAAAGCTTCCACTTTGGTGAAGTCTGGATAAAATGATTGATAGGCAGTCTTATCCCCAATTTTGAAACGTCTCTTCAATCATCATCATCGGAGTTTTCTGGGTTCGGATACTCGTTTAAATCCGGTGGCTCCGAGGCACGACAAGACGGCTTTGATTGCGATGATGCATGGAGAGAAGTTTGTAGCGCGTCGACCCTAGCTCCAACTTCGGTGGCTTTCTTGCGTATAGAAGCCGCAGACATGTCTCGAACATCATCATCTTCTTCATGGAAAACTAAATCCGGGAAGTTAAGCCGAGCAGAAGGGCCACGGAGATAAAACACGGCGGTGTCATAAGCACGCGCCGCAGCAATAGGAGTAGTATAGGAACCAAGCCAAATTCTAGACCTCTTATTGGGCTCTCTAATCTCAGCCACCCACTTTCCCCACTTCCTCATCCTTATACCTCTATAGGGCTTCTCTTGCTGCTGTTGTTGCCTTTGCTTGCGCTTTTCGGTGTTTGTTGAAAAGTCTCCTTCCATCTTAGAATATCAACTATAACTATTACTAGGTAAACTATTTTTCTTTGTTACTATATATTCTGTCCTAAAACGAAAACGAAAAGGAAAACGAAAACAAAACCCAGGAAGATTCTGTTTTCAGTTTTCGAAAGTTGCACTACTAGACCTCCCATACCAGAAACAATAATTGTGTATTTATGTAGAGGGTGAATATATATATATATATAGAGAAAAATACAGAGAGGGAAAGGCGCATTAGTTTTAGTTTCCTACTTGGCTGCTAGTCTGTCGTCTGGGTACGGCCGCCACGTTGATCTTCCTTAAAGATAAATCCAAAATTGGCCGACACAATCCATCATCTTCCATCTCTCTCTCTCTCTTTATATAATAGAATAGTACTGTATATTGTTGCATGTTATATGATAAAACAGCACTGTATTATGTATGTATGTTATCAATGTTCTATTAAAAAGAAGAAAAAAAAAAAAAAGAAAAAAAAGGAAAAGAGAAAAACTAGCTATCACAATTTTTAAAATAGCTTACTATGAGTTGTGTAATAAAAAGTAATGTTAATGGTGTATTAATGTGAAAGTGATGTGATTCTAATTATAATAGAAGATATTGAGTATTAATTATTATGAAAAAGTTGTAAAAAATATAATGATCTTGATGTTCTTTTTCTATAGTTCAATTAGGGATGAAATTTAATGGTCGGATTATGGGTTAGAGATGTTTTACTAATCATAAGACACTAATGAAATAAAGATGAAATATAAAGGAAAATGACGACCATAACAGCACTAAAAGAGAATGAGAGACAAGTATTTTGGAAATGATAGTGAAATATGTATAAAAAATAAATAAATTATAACTAAGATATGTATAAAAATGATTAAATTATATGGATAGATAATTTAAATGTAAACAACAGAAACGGTGTAAATATACATTTGGGGTGGAGCGAGGCAATATGGTAGGGTGAGCAAAACTCATCTCCATTTCTTCACCTCTTTGGGGCGGGAAAAATTTGCGTGGGACAGTGTGAGACAAGGACAAGGCAAGTCAAGCAAGTGAAGGACATTTTAATTTGTCATCCCTAAATTCAAATATTAAGAGATGATGGATTTAAGTTCTGAATATCTTCAATGAAAATACAAGGCTTTTGGCATGTTTAACATCACTCATATGTTATTATATGATGCAATAATTCAAAAACACAACACAACCAAAATTATCTTTTTCACAACTTGTTAATACGGTAAATTATAATTAATTTTATTATACATCATTCACAATCAATTACAGGAAAAAAAATTGCAAAATTTGTTGTCATGAATTATTGAATATGTGGTGTATCTTTCTATGAGTCTGAAAGGGCATCTGCGAGTTTGTAGGGTTAGTGGGCATGTGAGGGCCGACGTGGATGGTTACGCCTCCAGTACGCAAATACAAAATCCAAACCCCTTTGCCCTTGCTGCAAAGCTATTTGTCTATTTAGGTTTGTCAAACTGTAATAACTAAATGTTAATTAATTAATATAACGCTTTTGTGTGAGTGATAATGATGAGTTTGGTTTTGTGGACAGGTGGATGCAAATTTTTGTGTGAGAGAGAGGTCGGTGGTAGATGGATTGGGTTTTTGAGAATGACTTTCCGTCCACGCATTGAAGAACCCGAAGGTGGTGGAAATAGCAAAAGTAGCCATCTCTTTTGGTTCAAAGTTATTGAATGACTTTTATGGTTTCTTTCGTAATCTGTTTTTTAAATACAGTGCTGTGACTTGTGAGTGGTGTGTAGTGACCAAATTAACCTACTGAAAACCATGTTTTAGTCGCCGACTAGAATAAACAATCATAATTTTTAATTAATAGACTAAACAATTATTCTGGACATGTGGCAAGTGTGTAATGGTTTGGCGATAAGGGGTTTTAGACTACCAGTTTTATAGTTAGTGACTTTTGGACAACCTAATTAAACATTCAACAAAAAATTCACCGTCAAATGTATAAAATAAAAGTTAAACTAAAGGATGAAAAAAATTTCCCAATCTATCTGCATCACTCCATCCCTCTATATGCCACGTTAATTTTTACAGTTTCAACGAGGTGATGGAGGCAAGAACGGGTTTTCCTCACTTGTCTTGAACATGTGTATATATGTATATATTATATTTAACCTATCTTTTAACACTACATCTTATAATTTATTTTTTTTAATATAATTTTGTTAGGATTTTTAGACCCCAGTTTTATGAACTAACCAGTTTTAAGCCAAGTAATTAGTTAATTACATTATGCTTGAGGCTTTGGTTAACGAAGACAACAACAATAATATGCAAAAGAAATAGTTGCGGAAATAAATGATGCATAATATAATTATACAGAGAAAACTAATAGTAGAGCCGTAAAAATACTAAGTGTTTGTTTGAAAATAACTTATTTAATTTTTTAACTTAAAATGTGTTAAAATATACATATACCTTGTAAAATTTTAAAATAAATAAAAAAAATATGAAATTTAAAAAGCTAAGTATAAAAGCAAAAACACTAACTTCAAAAAAGTGTTCTCAATAGTTATGCGCTCCAAGGTTTTAATAATAACATATTGACATTCCTCTTATTAAAATATGTAGCGAAATAGTAATAACACGTTTGTTTTTATTCTCTCTTCCTTATCCAGTTATCCTCTCCTCTCTTTCTCTTTTTCAAGCTTCCATGTCTAGAGTCTACACATAGTGTCGGCGGAACGCAAAAGAACTTAAATTTTAGGTAGTATTAAATGTTACATACATATATATAGGGCCGGTCATCCTTCACTTACTTATAACAAATTTTTGCGGCGCTTTGATCGGACGGATAGGCGCTGTCAGATGATTAGTCACTATTAGTGTTATCTACCTCTGCGGCAACTGGTAAATGATACTCCTATACATGTCAAAATAGGACACACAATCTCTCTCTCTCTCTCTCTCTCTCTCTCTCTCTCTCTCTCTTAAGAAAATTATGATATAATTTTTATGAAAAATAAAAAAATTGTCAAAACATTAACTTTTTTTTAAAAAAAAATTTCTTTAAATGAATTATTAACCAATGTTAACATTTTTCTATATATATTATTATTTTTATTATTATTAGAGATATTATGAATTAAGTGTTTCAAATTAATTTTAGGTAAATATTTTTTCATGGGTCATGCTAAAAGATGCCTTTAAGATAATGATTAACTATCTATTATAGGAAAATTTTGACACCATTTTAATGAAAAATAGAAAAAACTAACAAAATATTAATTGTATTTCTTTATTTTTCCATAAAAACTTTTTTAAATGAATTATTAACCATTATTTTTTTTTTATACAAGGTAGAATTTCTACTCTAGCCTAATCTAAGTGTATATGTGTGTGAAGCTCCCTCCTGGAGACTTGAACTCCGGCCCTTACCCTCCATACTCCACAATCATTTATACTTGTAGAGTGACCACCACACCAAGGGTGTGCGGTGGTACCATTATCTTAAAAGCATCCATTAGCAGTTTTATTTTTTTATTATAGAAAGTTGGGATAAGTTAACAAATGTTCTAAGCGCATTAGTTTAAGAAATATATTTAGAAACATTTTATGAGAAAAAAACTAATTTTTTAAAATAATTTTTTTTATATTTTTTATAAAAATAGTATTAAAAATTTTCTAAAATGATTTATTAATAAATTTCCTAATGATCTTCGTTAATAAGAATCTTATGAATTTTACATTGAATTTATTGTAATTTTTTTTTTTTGAGAATCAATTTATTGTAAAATAAATGCTTAATATCATGATGATGATGAAGTTATTTAAACTTTGGTATACTTTCGCCTTCATGCATGTTCTGCCCATCATTTAAGCTTTTCTTATAGGCTTGTTCAAAGGTAGAAAAATGATATATAATTTGGAAACGAAAAGACGTGGAAGTTTGCCTAACTGAACTGTCCAACTTGGAGGTCAGTCGGCAGGACTAAATGTAATTAATAAATATATATGGGTCAGTACACACATATAAGTCACTAAAAACTTGTTGCTTTGCAGTTTATCAACAAAGAAAAAAAAAACTTGTTGCTTTGCAAACTTGGCGTCTGCCTGCAAAGCCCTGTCAGAGTCATACGCAAAAATCTCCAGCTGCTACAGAATTCTACTATATCCTATCATGGAATGGAAGCCATAAAGGAAGTCATAATTTGACTCTAAACAGACAAAATTTATATAAGCACATTTGCTCGTGTGTGTCTATAGAGTAATACTAAAAAAAAAATTCATTAGAAGGTATGGTAAATATTATTTTAATAGAAGACAATTTATAAAACGATAGTATATTAATTATATTTTGTTTATATTACGGAGTTTTTGTATGGACTGGTTACTTTTCGTTTTTCCTTTAATTCAAAATTTCACTTATTAATGGAAAGATTTTTAGCAGTTAGATGAAATCCAAGTACGACTTATGTAATTTTATATTTTTATATAATTATCTCTAGATTTTGTTTCCCATTACACAAATTTGTATGAAATAGAATAAATCATCAATTAAAAAAATTAGAGGTTGTATTAATTCTTTTTAGTTAATTATAATAACTATCTCATGCAATCAATATATGAAAGCATGAGGTACCTTTTAAGGAGAAAAAATGTGAAATCTTGTGACAAAAATCACGAGAGTATTTTCCTTATCTCATCTCCCTTTCCCTATATATATGTGTGTGTGTGTGTGTGTGTGTGTCTTAAAAAAAGATACTTAGGGTATGTTTGGTAGACTATAATAGGCACTGTAATGTAATAGTTATTTCTATGGTATAGTTATTCTTTAGTTTGGCTATGTTTTTATTACAAGGAATAATCATTCCTTATGAATAGCCATTCTTTAAAATGAGGAATAAATATTCCTCTTTAAAAAGTTGTATTAGCTATTCCTTAGTAAGTGTAATAATTTCAAAACTTAATATATTTCCAAGTAAACAAACTTTCCATATACATCTAACAATTATAAAAATAAAAAATTATAAAAAATAACACAAATCTCTCTTAAATTTAAAAATAACAATTTTTAAGGAAATCTAATTGTGTGAGTAAGAAATTTCCTAAAATAAATGTTAAGTTACATTTTAATGTTATAACTCACAACCAAACTAATGAATAGGTTTAGTTATTACATCACAGCACATTTTATTCCTAGTAATAAAGATTACAATTCCTATTGTAATCATGATTCAGTGTACCAAACGTATCCTTAGTGTTGTTGAGTCGTCCTACATTGGTAATGTGTGATATTGAGAAGAGGTTTGTCACTTGCTCCGTGACACTAATTGCTGCATGCAGTTTTGGTGTTGGCGTGTGATTGTATTCCCTTATCTCATCCTCATTCCCCTATATAAATATATATATATATATATATATATGTATGTATGTGTGTGTTTCTCAAAAAAAAAAAAAAAAAGAATCACGAAGGTAATTGTCATAGTCTTACAAGTTCTCCATTTTCTGTCTCTTCTACACTATACTTGGTTTGGCAAAAGAGGAGAAGGAAATGGAAGGATTTCCATTATTTGGTTGAGATGAATTGAAGTAAAAGAAAGGAATATGAGATCATTTATTTTCAATTATGACCACATCATTTTCTTTCCTCCTGGATTCCAAATTGGTAGGAATGGGAGGAACGAGAGATGTTGAGGGCCGACCAACCAATTTGTTATTTTCCTTTCTCAAGAGTTTTTCTTTCTCTTCTCTACCCTTCTCCCCCCTTTCCTTTCATTTCTCTTCCTTTGTGTTTTTTTTTTCCAAACATAGTGTAGTGACATGTTCGGAGTCCTTTTGTATTGGTCCAACGATTTTAGATATTCGATTATAATTTGAATTATTGAACTGCCTAGAAAGCATTTGAGATACTCAGTTCCTAAGATAGACTATTAGACTCCTCCACAACTTTGTTTATGTCATTTTGTACTAAAGATAATTAGTTAAGGAGAGGAGGAGAGAACTTTCTTAAATTATTCATTACAACTGGATGTCTTGTCTAATCTTTACCCTTTTCTTTTTGTTCTTTGAGTGTAGTATCATTTCCAGGCACAAACTGAGAGAGAAACACAGACAACTTCAAAAAATGAAGTAGGAAAATTCAATCTCAATGACACTTATTCAACAACTAACAAGTAAGCACTGTTACTAGTCAGAAATTAGGTATTTCAATAACTAAATCCTTGTGATACATTACCCTTTTAATCCATAAAAAATGAAACCAAGAATTACCACCAACCTTCTCATATGAGACTGCTACTAATACATGCATTATAGACATATATCCACATTCAAGACACCTCCGGTGGCTTCCTATATCATGGAATTGGACCCAAGTTAACATTTCAAGACACCGAAAGTGATTTCCGACATTCAATGAACATAGTTTTCAGCTCCTAATCTTTTAATGAATCCCAAAATATTTGGTCAACAAACCATAGTGCAAGATGAACAATACCATTTACATCCACAATTAAGACAAATACAAGATATGATGAGAAATGCTAAATGCATATTTGGGGATTATGGGTTTGTAAATCCCACTATTTTCAATAATTTAATCATTGGGCCATTTCTAAAATATCGTAATAGACAGTGCCCCCACTACAATTTGACGTGATGCACACCATGATTGGTCTCAGGACCAAGTATAGAAGCAACCCATCTTTTCAGAATGGAACAGAGTAACTTGTGTGCTTGGAGTTTTGGCTGAATCATAGACCTCCTGACCCCAGGGTGCACAAGGTCGGAATTTCCCACTCGTGAAAAGGACTTTTGCAGGTCTGGGTCGCATTCACCTCTCCAGTGATCAAGTTCTTCACCGTAGAACTCCATGAAATAGTTCAGCACAATCCAAGTTGGATACTATAAATAGAATCCAATTTTTAGCTACAAATCAAGATTATAAACTTGCAAGTGGAGCTTTATAACATTATACATCAGAGATTCTACAGGAGTACATCCTGTTGGTTTACAGCCTGCTGTTATAAAGCTACAAAACAGGTCATTTCATTTCAAAAAAAGCTACAATACAGGCAAAATCCAACTAGTAATTTGTGCTGCCTAGTGTGATGATAAATTAAATTAATAGTGTGGAGTTCGCTAATTATATATTAGAAAATGAGATTACAAACCGATAAACTTTAGTAAGAAAGTGAGAGATTGAGTTAAAAATTATACAAACATATCAATCTGGTAATATTTGAGTAAGTCTAAATGATATCTGAAAGCTGAAGCATTTCGGTCCTGTTCGGTCTATTTTTGTCAACTTCAGTCCAATTCGGTCTACTTCAATCCCCTTAAGTCCATTTCAGTTCAGTTCACTTCAGTCCAATTCGATGCCTTCAGTCCAGTTTGGTCTAATTAGGCCTTAAATTTTTATTTTGAGAAGAATTTGGGCCTTAAATTGAAACTTTTGTAGGTTTCTTTACATTTTTTTTTTCTTAATTTTTGGTTGAAAAATATGAAATGGACCGCAGTGGACCAAGGGACATGCACAAATAAGACCAATAATAGCAGTGGCAAGAGGAAAATGTAAAAGTGATGTAGTAGAAGATTGTAACGGAGGAAGGGAAAAGAGTTCAAGACTTGAGCTGGTACGTAAAAGTTTAATACTACAAATGAACAAGATATTTGTTGACATGTTTCTTGCTTTCTTTGCACCTGACGCGCTAAGCCTGGGACCAATTATGACCTTCAGCACCATCTTACTAAGATTGTGGGTTCAAAATTCTGAACCAATAAGCTTGACCAAAATTACAGATAAATAATCTTGTATATAACAATTTGGGAGGGTCAGAAAGTCCGAAGGTCTGCATCACATAATGAAGTTTCATCAAAAAACTACATGAGAAGTACCATCATGACAAAGTAATCTGTTTTATGCAAGTCATTTAAGATTATTGATGAAAAAAAGTAATCTGAAGAAGAATTAAGCTTTACTGCCTCCATACATGACACGCACTTTAGAGGGAACAATGACAATGGCTAATGTATTCTCTAAATGATTCAATTCCATGATAGAGTTCAGATTGCCTAAAGACTAAAGAATCAGTCCACAAAAATGAAACTATAATATGTTCCAGAAAAGTCAAGTAAAATACTAATCATGCCCTCAGAACTCCAATAAAGTATTCAAAAAGTTATAAATGTTCACCAGAAAAAGCATTGCATTTGCCTAGCCTTCCCACACTCCCACCCCTGCATTTGGCTGGGGCGGGGGGCAGTACATAACTTTGTGTGTGTATGAGTGTACCTTAAGCAGACCCAACCAGGTTTTAGTCAATTTCAGAGGCTTGAACATCTGTTACTAAAGACAAAACAGTATTCTAGTTTCATCTAAACCTTTTCCACTACTATTTTTTAACATATAAATCTACAAATAATATTTGAACCTCACTATTAGTAATAGAAATGTAATAGTTTAAAGGTTTCAATTCCATATATCTTGGTCTAAAACTCAACAAAGCCTTTATTCCATATCTAGTTAAAGTTTTCTAGACAAATCTTTCTACAAAATGCAGCTTCAGCCACGCCCTCATGTTCTAGAAAATCAGTGGCCCAGTCTTCCCTCAAAATATTTTTACTACATGTAGCTTCTTTTCAAGCTTTACACTTGGCATTGATTTTTTTCCCCTTTCATTTATCCATTCTTCATCCTTGCATGATTACAATCACCAAAAACTAGTTATCTGGGAAGATTTACATAATGTTTTTGTATTATTAATTTTACAAGAAAATTTTATTTTTGATCAATTGTATTTTATTTTTAGGCCCTAGTATTTAACTAGGTTTTTTGGTATTTTATTTAAAGCCAATATTATTTTTGTAATTCAATAAGTAGGTTTTCTTAGATCAGTTAGAAATTAGAATTATCTTTTAGTACACCAATATAAGAAAAATATTGTACTCCTATCAAAAAGGAGATTATTTTGATGAATAAAATTTCAATTGAAATTCTCTCTTTGGTTTGGTGCCAACCCTAGGTGCTGACTCCTATTTGTTTTTCTTAGCTCGGTGCTGATGCAAAGCAAACTTGGATACTAACTCCTAGGTTTTATCTTTATTTTTCTGTTCTTAGTTTATATTGCTGCGACATTCTAGCTTGTCCTGCATCACAATCAGATCCTGTGTCACAATCAGAACAGTGTTTAAAGAAGTGAAGCAACAAACATCTTCTAATCAGCCTAGATAAGCCTCTTTTTTATTTTTGGCTGAATAGATATGCCTAATAGTATGCTTTACTCCCCATGGCAAATACAAATGCTAAGGTTGTTAATGTCAATTCTTGTGTAGACACATCTTAAACAAATGAGTTAACTTTCTGATACAGATTCAAATTTCAGGAAGTTGTAAACATGCATCATGAGATTTGTGTTAACAACATACAAAAGCTGTACCAAGTCTCATTATTAATTATTTGCATAAAAAATTAACACCAGCTCCAGAGGAGCATTTTTGCGTAAATCAAAACTAACTCCTCATTCAGCAGATCTTCAGGCTTTAACTAATTAAATCTACACAAACAAAATAAACATACTTCAATGATTTGAAGCAGAAAAATTCCATATTTGCAGACCTGAAGTCCATGAGCATTAACATTCCCGAGTTCTATGGGTTTAGGGTTTCAATTCCTCACTTTAGTGTAGAACTCAACAATACCTTCAATTCTACCAAGTTAAGGTCATCAAGACCACTTTCTACAAATGCAACCCCATATAGGGCTGCATCTTATAGAAATCACTGGCTTGGTCTTCCCTCAAAACCTTTCTGCTACATGCACTTTCCATTCAATCTGTAGCATAGCCACCTAAGCACTAATTTTTTTTTTCCTATTTACTTCTCCATTTTTTATCTTAATATGACTACAATCACCTTTAAGTAATCAAGAAAAAACAATAGCAACAACATTCAAAACCAGCACATAATATTAGGACATCAAGACAGAACCGATCAAACCACAGTTTAAAAAAGTGAAGCAACAAATAATTCCTTATATCAGTAATCAACCTAGATATGCATAATTGTACAAAGATATGCATAATTGTATGAAAACTTTACTTCCTATGGCAAAACAAGGCTAGTTAACATCACTTCTTCTGCAGAAAAATAGGAAACAAATAACGTGACAGTAAACTAGACCGGAATAGAGTGCAGTATTGTACCAATTCTCATTATCAAATATCTATGAAAGTTCTAGCTTTTACTAAAACTGCACAAACAAAAGCAACATACATAGATTATGTGGGACAGAAAAATATCATTTCTCTAATCCTAATAACTTCAAACAGTGATGGGAATAACAGCTTTGCTCCTTCAAGTGCAAACAGCTAAACAAACATTCCAGTAGCACACATTGTGGTAATTTCTACAAAAAACCAATATACTAACATGGAATCGCATCAGGGAGAACATGGAATCAGCAAGTATGCTTGGAAATTAAAAAGGAAAAAGAAAAAGAAAAAAAAAAGCTCAGGGAGAACAAGAAAACAGCAAGTATATGCTATACCAGGGGGGAAAATCCTGAATTGAAACCATGCTTACTAAAAACTAGCATAATTGAAGGAGATGGCAAATAAAAGTTAAATCTTCAAGCATTTTGCACTGTACCATAGGAATAAACTCCGACACAGCAAAGGCAGCAAATGAATAACACAAAGATATTAAAGCAAAGCAGGTGACATGCAATATCCAAGAGGAACGAGCCTCATCATGGGAAACGTCCTTCTTCAAATGCAATTTCACAATTCTGAGAGCTCCTTTGAAACTTCCCCAATTTCTCGTGAATAAGAAGCTTCAACTTTAAGCCTAGATAACTGGTAACAGTGATTTTCATTGACTTTAATACTTTTGCTGCCTTCAGGATTTGTCTAACAAGTTCCATCTCTTCCTCTTTCCCTTCAAATCCTTTGTAATGACAGGTAGTAAGGTGTGAAGGCAGACATTCAGGAACATCCAGTGGCTCCACCAAGCAAGGGTTAGGTTTATAAATATTTAAGCCAAGTTAGTGTTTCCATTCAAATGCAAGTATTTGTAGCTTTGGAGCCCGAAAAAGCAAGAGACGTACTTCATGCCACGCATACCACTCAGACGAACTGCCACCAAATAATTTCAAGGACGACAAATTATAAAATGTGGGACCATCTTCACGATTAGAATCATGGCAGAGGATCTGCACGACCACATAACAATCAGAAATTTCACAAAGTCACAACTCACTTACAACAATATTATTTAGTATTTAGCAAATTAATTAATGATAGAGAGTTAGATCATGAAAAATACCCATGAAGTCACGTAATCTCTTTGCATAATCTTCAAAATCAATCTAAACACATTGCTCAAATTGAAGGACACATTCAACCACATTGGGGAGGTTTTCCACCACATTATCCCCATTCAAAAAACCTCTAAAATTAAGGTACTCGAGAGCCGGGGTGTTTATCTGGAATTTGTATGATGAGGACTGAACGTGCCAATGTAAACGTAATGTTTTAAGCGTAGGTACAAGTACAACGACATTGAACTCGTCCCAATGTTCAAAATTTACATCATACATTGTGAGGGACAAAGGGAGGATGACCGGGCAGCTGGCAGTGAGGAAGGTAGAGAGAGAGAGAGTCGCGGTTTGCGAATTTAACACGCGTAAGTACTGGAATCCTGAGACATGGTAACACACAAGCAGGCAGAGGATTGAGAAGCATTGAAGCCATCAATTTCAGAACCACTAACGTTGTAGAAAAATAGATACTACGGGGCAACTCCAAAGGTCGGTGAAACATCAGTAAATATGTAGAGATCGAGCTCTTGCAAATCACGCAGATTGGTGGCACGAAGCCATGTGTTAACATTGGAGGGAAGACAGACAATTTTGATACCAATAAATGATCAATTTGTGTAGGGGCATGGGATCGGAAATGCAGTCTCGAACTGTCCAGATTCCAGAAACTATATCTGCAAAACTATAATTTCGATCCTGTGTAAGTTTTCTCTGGTCCAAGTGAAGAGCAGGGACGAGAGTCCAGAGAGGCCTCCACCTGCTCGACAAAATGCTTGTGGCGACAGAGTCTCGGGTTAGGAGAAAGGAGAGGATGTGGGAGAGGAGAGAGTCTGGTAGGTCGCTAATAATGTCAGTGTTAGTAGTGAAGGCATTTCGTCGAGCAGTTGAGAGGCGTTTTCTCTGTTTCTGATCTCTCCTTTTTGCTCTCTCAGGTCTCTCAATTCTCTGCCTCTGCTCCATTTTTTTTCAATATGTGTGTGGTTCGCTTTATGGGAATTTTGAGTGACTGAAGTGAAGAAGGCTTAGAAGGGTTTCAATTTTGGGCGGGTACAGAAGAGAAGACTGTACAGTAATGATTTGATTAACAAGAATGAAAAGGAGTCTCTGACTCTCTCTTCTTAGCCCGGTTGGAATGAGGGGAAGGAAGGCGAGTGAGGATTTCACAACATATTATGGGTTTGAAATTTGAATTCATTACTGAAATGACATTTTTGTCCACCAATAACCGCTTATGCTCCAAATTTGTCACCACCCGTGCAACTTATGTCACGAAAATATTGTAAAAATATTATGGACGTAGCATTTTTCAAATTAAGTGACCTGATTTTAATTGGCAATCCAAAACCCACTTCGATCATAGTGGAAAGTTCAAAATTAAGTGATTAGGCCATTAGCTTTTATCAGTGTTTTTTCTTAAATAGTTATTTATTATTTTATTTTATTTATTTATTTATTTTTAATTGAATTCAATTGATAAAATCTTCTTTATTAATTGTCTTTAATTCTTTTTTTAGAGAGTTTTAACTTATATGGTCTGCTCTTAATGATAGCTTTTTATCATTAGATCAAAACACTAATCAGTTTTTGATGTAAACGGAGATTAAACCACAAATATCTTATTCAACCATAAAAAATTTTACCAGTTGAGTTAACTAAAACCCACTTATCTCCAATCCATTTGGTATTGCAATTTGCCATTGATATTTGATTTAGTAGGATTATTCATAAAGAGGATTCATTGACCTGGTCTTCCCTCAAAACTTTTCTACTACATGCAATCTACTTCGGTTTATATCGATGGTTTTGTTTGGTCCATTTAGATCCATTAGGTCTAATTTAGTCTACTTCAGTCAATTTTTGACTAGTTAGGTCATAAATTGATTCTTTTAATAAGTTGCCTTTTTTAGTTTTAGACTGAAAAATTCTTTTTATTTTTATTATTTATATATAAATATATATTAAATTTTGGGTTGAAAAATATGAAATGAACCAAAGTGAACTGAAGGAACATCCACAAATAAGACCAATAATAGCAGTGGCAAGAGACAAATGTAAAAGTGATGAAGTAGAAGATTGTAACGAAGAGGAAAGAGTTCAACACTCAAGCTGGTACTCAAAAAGTTTTCATACTACGAATGAATACGTAAGATATTTGTTGACATGTTTCAAACTTGCTTTCTTTGCTCCTGACCCTAAGCCTTGGACCAAAGATGACCTTCAGCACTATCTTGCTAAGATTGTGGGTTCAAAATTCTGAACTAATAAAACTTGATTCAAATTACAGATAAATAATCATGTATTTAACAATTTGGGAGTGCAAGAAAGTCCGAAGGTCTGCATCACATAATGAAACTACATCAAAAAGAACTACGTGAGAAGTATCATCATGATGAAGTAATCTAACCCCTGTTAACCCCTAACCTAAAACTACAACAAAATGTATTTTTAGTGACGAAAAAATTCGTCACTAAAAGTTCAGTTTTTCGTCACTAAGAACCTTTAGTGACGAAATTGGATATTTAGTGACGAAACTCATTTCGTTACTGAAACCCCGTCGCTAAAAGTCCTGGTGACGAAAAATTTCGTCACTAAAAGTCCAATTTGTTTTTTTTTTTTTTTAACTTTTAGTGACGAAAACTTTTCGTCACTAAATGTTTTCCTCACTAAAAACACTATTTAGTGACGAAATATTTCGTCACTAAAAACACCTTAGTTTATTAGAT
This sequence comes from Lithocarpus polystachyus, assembly GCA_033629205.1. Classification (NCBI taxonomy): domain Eukaryota; kingdom Viridiplantae; phylum Streptophyta; class Magnoliopsida; order Fagales; family Fagaceae; genus Lithocarpus; species Lithocarpus polystachyus. The sequence continues at coordinate 4,361,177 of CM066163.1, read as the reverse complement.
CATATTTAGTGACGAATAATTTCGTCACTAAAACTATGTTCGGGTACATATAATGACGAAAAAGTTCGTCACTAAAACTATTTTTAAAAAAATCCAGACACATATAGTGACGAAAATTGTCGTCACTAAAACCATTTCTTACAAAATTTTGCTATATTTAGTGACGAAATATTTTGTCACTAAAACAATTTTTTGTTGCTATATTTGTGACGAAAAAATTCGTCCTAAAAACTTATTTTCTGTTTTTATTTTTTCATAGCTTTGATATTAACCAGTAACCTGTCATTACATTATTAAAACCTCACATTTCAATAGTAAATTTATTTCAACAACACATTTATAAAAAAAATATCCATATATTCCACAAATAAAAAATAAAAAAATTATCCAATTCAAACTCCTTTTATACAATAATTGTTTGCAACACATACAATAAATCAAGATGTTTTATAATAATACAAAAAATGTAGCATAATATAATTAGAACTAACGGAAGATGTTCTCATGTCTTCAAGTAATGCCAAAATTAAATCTCCTAAAAGCCACCAATAAGAAATATGCACAAATATAAAAACAATACTACATTAAAATCGTAAAGTAAAAACATTAACTATGTTATAAAAAAACATTTTTAACAATACATTAAGAAAAGGAGCATATTCATTCTATAAAGTACTAACCAAAAAGTGTTTTAACTTGAAGTTGAACCACTACCATAGGTAAGAGCATCATCATAACCCTTACTTCTCAAAAAGTTAAGAATATTCTTTTGGACCCCTTCTTGCTCAGCTCGTGCCTCTTGGTCCCTAACTCGCTTCTCTTGCTCCCTAGCTCGCTCTTAATTTGCCATCGGGTATCTTACCCATTGTCATCCAACTTTTATCCATGTTTGATTACAATTACAAGATGAATGCTACTTTAGTAAAATAAGGACAACTCATGCATAATGTATTCTAACATCTAAGTCTATAAGCTACTTAGATAAAGTTCTATCTCATTCATGAATGCACAAGTCTATATTAATACTTAAACAAATATACATTGCACACAAATATACATTTCCAATATAAATTTAAACCACCTTATAACATCATGCAAGCCACCCGCTTGCTCCAACACAACAACCCACTACCAAACCAATCACAAACATCACAAGTATAGAGTATTTACAAGTATTTAAGTCAAATAAAATACTATTCATCACATCTAATTAAAAATACTCATTCACATTTGCAAGAAACTAAAAACACTCACAATATTAATTTAAACCACCTTATAACACCATGCAAGCCACCCGCTTACTCCAACACAATAACCCACCAACAAACCAATCACAAACATCACAAGTATAGAGTATTTACAAGTATTGAAATCAATTAAAATACTATTCATCACATCTAACCAAGCATAGTCATTCACATTTGCAAGAAACGAAAAACACTCACAATATTAGTTTAGACCACCTTATAACACCATGCAAGCCACCCACTTGCTCCAACACAACGACTCATAATAAAACCAATCACAAACATTACAACTATAATGCTTACAAGTGTTGAAATCAAATAAAAAACTATTCATCACATCTAATCAACAATGCTCATTCACATTTGCAAGAAATAAAACACTCCCAATATTAGTTTAAATCACCTTATAACACCATACAAGCCACCCACTTGCTCCAACACAACAACCCACCACAAAATAATTCCAACATCACAAGTATAGAGTTTTACAAGTATTTAAGTTAAATAAAATACTATTCATCACATCTAATCAATAACACTCATTCACATTTACAAGAAATGAAAAACACTTCTAATACGTATTTAAACCACCTTATAACACCATGCAAACCACTCACTTACTCCACACAACAAACCACCACAAATCCAATTTCCAACATTACAAGTATATAGTTTTATAATGGTTTTAACTAAAATTTACTTATTTCGCTCAAGCTAAGCTTACAACTTTCAGGAAAAATCAAAAATTATTGCAAACAATGTGAATTTAGCCTGCAAAAGAAAAATTAAATTTATAAGTACTTCAATCTTGAAAATGATCTTCTCATAAGTTACTACATAAACTCATAGCTTACACATGTAATACAGTAGTCATCCAAATTCCTCATCCAACATCTTCAACTTCTTCAACTAAAACATCTAACCCCTGTAGTCATGTCCAACCCAGATTTCAAACAAACTCACCTCCCCAATTTCACAAACTGCACATCAAACTTAATTCACTTTTCAAATTCCTTTTATCACAAAACAATGGAGAAAAAATATAAAAAAAAAAAACCAAAATAAAAATGAGAAAAATAAACAAACCAAAAAAATATAAATAAATCAAAATAAAAATGTGCATATAAACTTCTATACAAATAAATCAAAAACATTGAGTAAGAAGAATTTCCCCCTGTAACAATGTTCACATAAAAATAAATCAAAAACATTGAGTAAGAAGAATTTCTTATGTAATTTCACTGATCGTTATACAGTCATGTCAAACTTAAATATGCAAATTCACTAAAACAATAGTTACTTTAGCTAAGGTCTTTTATAGGGATGAATAATTTCGGCTCATTCTAGTGGTGAATATAAACTTCTATTGCGGTTTTCCTGCTAGAACTTAGCTTTATGAATGAAAAATAAAATGAGAAAGAGAAGGATTCTTGCAATCACAGGACTACATGAGGCAAACAAGATCCACATACACCAATACTGACTTTCTTATTCACTTTCAAATTTATCTTTGATCCACATTGTGCACATTATCAAGTAACAGAGAAACCAGAAGTATCAAAAGTCCAATATATCAATAACATGGGGATTCTAATCAATGAATTGTCCTAATACTCTAATAGCGATATGCAGACAAACAAAAAGAAATATACTTCAAGCAGCATATCCTCAGAACACAATCACTAACTTCTATAACACCGATAGGCAACCTTTATGTTTATTAGTTTTATATATATATATATATATATAAAATAAAATTTTATTGACAAAGAAGAAATACTTACTGTACACACGGTTTGCAAACAAAATAATCCTGAAAAACACAAACACCCACCACTAAAAATTCAATTTTTTTGTGCTAATTTGATAAGCAAATTTATTTTACTAATCATGAATGTGCATTGACCAAGTAAACAGGTATTACATGAGAGATACAGCTCAAGCTGCAAGCAAGAGAAACAAAGACTCTTAACAACAAACACAGCCAAAAACAAGCTACACGAAAACAAACAAAACACCAAACGAGGATCAAAGATAAATGAATTCTCCACATTGTGCACATTGTATCATAAATATCAGATAAGAGTAACATAAATAACAGCCAGTGCTTGCTCACCACAAAAATTAAAAAAAAAAAAAAATTTTGAATGAGAAATAAAGTACAATCACTCTAATGGAATATAATAATTTAACAAATTTACCAAGTAAAACTCAGGCGTGTGAGAACAGGTCACCGGAGCTCAGGCAACGACGACGCAAGATAGATCGTCGTCGGTGGAACGGAATCAGTGATAGAAGGTGAGCTATGGCGACGGCGACACGAGGCGAGTCAGGCAACGGCAACGGCAACAGGAGACGAGTTAGCAACGGCGACGCGAAGGGATCTCAGGCGACGGCGACGCGAGATGGCTTATCGTTGCTGGGACGGAATCGGCGACATAAGGCTATGGCGACACGAGACAAGTCAGCAACGGCGACGCGAGATGGCTCATCGTTGCTGGGATGGAATCGGCGACACAAGGCGATGGCGACACGAGACGAGTCAGCAACGGCGACGCGAATGGATCTCAGGCGACGGCGACGCGAGATGGCTCGTCGTTGCTGGGAAGGAATCGGCGACACAATGTGATGGCGACAGCGACACGAGATCGACGATCTCAGGAAACGGCGACGGCGACGGTTAATCACCACACTAGATCGGCGAGCTCAGGCGACACGGGCTGGGTTTTGTGGAGAGAGTGAGGGAAATAGAGAGAGTCGGGCTTGGTTTTGTGGAGAGAGTGAGGGAAATGAGAAGTCAAAAGTGAGGGAAATGAGAAGTGAAGGCTGAATCTAAATTTTTTGTGTAAAACTTATTGTGACGACTTATATTTCGTCACTATTGGCTATTTTTAGAGACGAAATTTAACTTCGTCACTAATAATGATGCTCAGTTTTATGATTTTGTTTTTAGTGACGATTTATTTTCGTCACTATTTGTCACTTTCAGTGACGAAATGGGTTTCGTTACTAATAGTATTCTTAATAACACCTTTAGTGACAAAAGTTTTCGTCACAAAAAATTTAAACTTTTAGTGACGAAATAATTCGTCACTGTAGATGAATTTAGTTTGGCGCCTACTTTTTCGTTTGGCGCCTTTAGTTCGACCCAACATATAGTGACGAAATCTAAATTTCGTCACTAAATGTTACTAATTTTTTTATAAATAGTGACGAAATATAAATTTCGTCACTATATGGTACTTTTTTGTGACGAAAAAATTTTCCTCACTAAAATTCGTCACTGAAAATACATTTTGTTGTAGTGTAATGTTTTATGCAAGTCATTTAAGATTATTGATGAACAAAGTCATCTGAAGAAGAATTAGGCTTTACTGCCCTATAGATGACACGTACTTTAGAGGGAAAAGCGACAATGGCTGATGTATTCTCTGAATCTCTAAATGATTCAATTCCGTGCTAGAGTTCAGACAGCCTAAAGGCCGGTGAATCAGACCACAGAAATGAAACTATTATCTGTTCCAGAAAAGTCAAGTAAAATACATAATCATGCTCTCAGAACTCCAATAAAGTATTCAAAACATTATTGGGGCTGGGGGCAGTACATAATTTTGTGTGTGTATTGAGTGTACTTTAAGCAGACAAAACGGTATTCTAGTTCGTCTAAACACTCAAAACCTTTTCTACCACTATTCTATATATCTATATATTACTAAAAGCTGAAGTGTAGTATTTAATGTTGTTACGCTCCCGTTGAGCCACATCAGCCGCCATGTCATTTCCAAATTCTTTTCCTGAATTTCTCCTATAATTTTAAAATACTTTTACTAAATTTTTCCCTAATTTCAAAATACTATTAAACAGAAAATGATTTTCAGCCATATCTCCATCATAAAGCCCAATTTTTATAGCTTCAATTATGTCCACCATAAAGCCCAAAACATGAATATTACATTGTTGTCCACCATAAAGCCCAAAGCCAACCCTTTATAGTTTTAACGCCAACCCTTTCTTCTTCTTCAGACCTTTAGCTTGACTAACGCCAACCTCTCTCTCTTTCAAATACAGTTTCAAAACTTCAGACCTTCGGCTTTCTAACGCCAACCACTCTCTTCCTTCCTTTGTCTCTTCCTCTCCTTATTTAAGTGAATCACTCCTTCATACCTCATCAATATTTCCCCTCCTTTTGCTCTTCCTATCTTTCATGGTTTCAAAACTTTAGAATTGCGGCTTTCTCTTCCCTCCTTCGTCTCTTCCTCTCCTCGTTTAATTGAATCTAAAAACAATATATTTGAAGAAGAGCTCAGAAATATTAACAGAATGTGGATGATTCACTTCAGGTATTTACATCAAAAATTTCACCTCTGCATTTTTTTAGTCATATAGGTCTTGGCCATTTGTTCATGTTTCGTTTGGGAGTGTTTCTTCTGAATGATTAGCTTAGATTGATGGGTTTGGAGCCCTGTAATGGGTTTTGCTAATTTCAATTATTGGCTACATTGATCTCTCTTTTGTATTTCAGTAATTCAATCAATGCTTTGTTTCCTATCCGTATCCTTTGCGAGAGGCAAATTGGACCGACCACAGGCCCAAGTTCAAGGCCACCGTCAACTTTAATGGCGAGGAGTTGTTAGCCACCTTCTCTGTACAAGCTGTCAATATCTACATCGGCTACAAGGTCTGTATATCAAGTTGAGGTATACTTAAATTTTATTTTTTATGTATATTTAAAAATTTTAGGGTTAATTCTTTTGTGTTTTTCTGTTTGGGGATTGAGTTTATGGTCTGCAATTTTTTGAATTTTTTGTCATCATTGTCAATGTTTTTGGTGACTGTTTTGGTTGTTTGTGGTGAAAAAAAAAATGTTTTCATATAATTTGGTTTTTGACACCTTGTATGTTAATATTTATGTTTAGTTAGTTTGCACATCCTACATGTTTTATTCAATGTCTTAGAGACATGGGGTTTATTGCTATTATGATTTCTTTTTTGGGGTTTCATTTTTTTTTTCTTTAGATAGATATGATATGAAAGAGATTATAAAGTCAAAAATTCAGCAGTTTTGCAGGTTACTATGATTAAACCCCTGCGTAAAAAAAAAAAAATTTAGCATGAGATTTAATGTTATTTTGTGTGTACCTTATGCATTCTAGGAAAAACAAGGTATACTTGAATTCACAAACCATTTTAAGAAGATTTTCAAATTACTGCAAAAAAAATGTGCACCAAACAATAGTGAAGATAGAATAGTAGTTTCTAGGTTTCAGGGATGGATATTAAGACTGCAATGAATTATTGAATGGTAGTACATATGAATTTAATTTTAAGGGAATCAAGTTATTTGCCTTTTGCATTGTTGTGATTGTTAGTACAATAGTAATTGAGCTTCAATATTGTATCAAGGAGAGCATAGTAATTCAGAAAACAAAACAATATCGAAGATAGCATAGTAGCTGCTGTGAAAATTTTGTTACTACTTTTCTCACCAAAAAAAAAAATTTTTGTTTTTATTGCTTTCAAACCACTACACATTGTATTTTCCCTATATTATTGTACGATGTAACTTATGGCATGTGGTTTATCAAATGCTTTCTCATTTTATATGTGCATACATCTTCTTCTCCTTTTGATTTCAAAAACACAACATTCATACATCTCCCTCTCTCTAAATCTGGGTTTAAGCCTCTCTATCCTTCTCTCTAGGGTTCGCTCCTCTGTTTTGATTATCTCCATCTACTTAATTTGCTCACAATTTCAGCAATGCTTCACTAGGACGCCCACTTTGGATAATGGCTTTTCCAAACTCTATGCTATGATAATCTGATTTACATAATTCAATTGTATTGGCCTTTTCTTTTATAAGGGGTTTCTGTTTTTTTTTTTTTTTTGGTGGTTGATTAAACGTATAAATGTTGTGTTTTTTTTTTTTTTTTATGAATTTGGTGGAAATAGTTTTTATTTATTTTTTATTATATATATTTTTATATGGATGACCAAATTTGTGATTTTTAGAGACTTTTCTGGGTTTTGCATGTTGGATTATCTTCTTACAATTTTAATTGAGCATCTATTTGGGTGTTGAGGAAAAATATAAGTGAAGCAAAAGTAAATGAAAACACAATCAATTGTGAAGGTTCTTTTTAGATACCTTTGTGAATTATGAATTTTGCTTTGTTAATTTGCCAATTGTGGATTACTTTGTAGGTTTTGGTAGGTATTTTTTTTAGAGAGATTTAACAAAGCAATGAACTATGGCTTCTTTTTTTTTTTTTTTTTCTTTCTAATAAACATATTTTTTTTTTATGTTATTTCTACTTAGATGTTTCTATGGTATTCTATTCTATTTCACTTGTGTTGGTTATTTCAATCCAACATATTTAGGAACTCTCATACCATCATTCATATTGGAACCGTAATAACTTCTTTTTTCGTTGCAGATGCTTTCATTTTTTTTTTTTTTCCATGTTTGTAGTTGTACATCATTAAGCAAGGGTTACATATGATTCTTTATTCATTGTTTTTTTTTTTTTTCCTTTTTTTTTTGGTAGTAAGCTCAATTTAATTACTGCATTTGAAGTTTTTTTTCTCCTTTGTTCTTTCTTATGTTTTTTTTTTTCTCCAAAAGAATGTACTACTATATATGTACTATGTTAGTTGGAGAAGTTCAATATTATGTTATGCTTGATTAAATGAGATTTTTACTTTTTTTTTTTGGGTTTCAATTTTTATAATTTTTAGCTCTAAGTTCTTCAGGACTCGAGTTTCTTAGGGATTTTGTGCACGATAAATCTCTCTCTTCCCCTTAAATTTGCTTATTTTATAGAGTTTACCCAAAAAGTTTATTTTTGTTTTAAATGAAAGAATTTTAATTTTGTTAAATTTTAAATTTTGAGCAAGTTATTGGGGTTTTAGTACGTAAATTTTGCAGTTAGAATATTGTTTCAAATTCAAAGAATTTTGGGGAGTGTAATAGTGTGAAAATTTTATAAACTTTTACTGTCTAGAAAGCCAACTTAAGTCTAACAAGAAAGCCATGAATAACTTTAGTCCAACATGAAGGCCATGAACATCCAGGTAGTCTGTTGGCGTGTTTTTGTTTCAATTCTTTTCCTTCCCATGATATAACTTTGCCATTTGATTTGTTAGTTAAAATTGAAAAAAACAAAATTTTCTTATTCTAGATGAAATTGTTTATGGGTTTTTATTCTATCTATAGTTTTCAATGTAACTAACATCAATTCAATACAAAAACATGAAGGTGGAAATGAGAGTTCCTGATGCTCTTTTTTAAAGCTCTCTATGATCTACTAATTTTTGTTGCTTATTGTTTCAATGTTAAGGATTCAGTGACAAACTTATTTTGTATTTGTACTATTGTTTTGCTTGTGAGGAAAATTTGATGAGTTTTCTATGTTTGTGATTTGTAGTTGTATTGATTTGCTGAATGTGAATGGTGATGTGGGGGGACTTAGACGAAGATGACGACCTACCTGTCTTCTATCTCAAGGTTTTTGTTTTTCCTTTATATTAAGCTATAAATGCGTAGTAGTTTCTTTGAAATCTTATCTAGATTCTATTTATAGTCATAGGTTCAACATAATATATTCAAAGAAACTCCTATTAATTATTTTTTTCCTAAGTTATTGAATCAAACATGCATCCAAAATCTGTTTTAAATGGAAATAATTCAACTGATGATTATTTACCTTTTTTATTTCTAGACTAGAGACGAATGTTTACATTGAATTGTGTACCTGATGGTGCACTCCCACACAAAGATAGCATGGAAGAAAACCATAAACTGGAGTTCTATGGAGTTCTTGAAAACTTGCCTCAAGTTATGATTAGGAGTTCTATGATGGTTGTATGTAACTTATTATAGAACATGGTGGGAAAATTGAATCTAAAGGAAAGAGGAAACATTTTGGTTGAGAGCAAGTGTCACAAATGTCTCAAAGGCTATTAGCGCATGTTGACAAGTTTGGGGTTTGATGGTGCCATAGAAGTTTCAGTGGAAGTCTTCTCTTAGTTGCTAAGCTTTCGTGTATGTAAATTAAGCTACTTATTGAAAAATAAAATCGTAAAGTAGGCCAGATATTGAAAGCTCTTGCTGAATGCTATAGTTACTAAAAGTTATGTTTAGCTACTAAACTATTTGAGATGTTCCTTAAAATTTTGGGATATAAGTTAATAAGAAACGTCTTTTATATTATGCTTTCAGATACAATTTTTATTCAACTTTGATGTTGGTTTTTATTCCCTTTTAGATTTTATAGAGAAGTAGGACCACATAATTTGTATTTTAATTTTGTGTGTTTTTGTGTATGCATATCCACATTCCCACTTACAATATATACACAATCAACTTTTATAGTTGCATGGCTAGATAGTTTAGCAAATACCTGTTAGTCTTAAATAGGGTTTTGCATTTTAATAGAATTTAATGAATTCAAAGTGGAAATTTGTTAAATAGCACCAATTTTGTTTTTAACCAATTGAATTTTTAAGAAACATTTGACTTTTTTTTAAATGAATTAGTTTATATAACGTGCCTCATTAAATAGATCAATCACCAAATATTTAGAAACAAATTATAAGTAACATGTAACTTTTGCAATAGGAACTAAAGATTAGACCTGCATATCTCTTTACCAGCTACAAAATGTACCAATAATGAAAAACACTATTTGAAAGGAGATTTAATTGGAAAATAATTGTGCTTGCCGAGGGAGGAGTGAAGATTCATAAATTTACTTTTGTAGTCATGAATAGAGTATTTTTAAAGGTTATGATTATGGATTCATCAAACTTGCAACATTTAACCATTTAAACTTGCTCTTTAAGTACAAGAATATTAGGAATTAATCTTATAGCTTTCATCAATCTAGCGGAAGATGAATTAAAAAAAAAAAAAGAATTTCTTGAATATTTTTCTGAATTTTCCTGTGCATCGCACAGGTTAACGACTAGTATATAATAATAGGTGAAGCAGAGAGAAACTCAAACAGAATTTCAAATTAGAGTTTCAATTTTATGCCATATGTCTAGATTTGGATTCTCAATTTTGTGCCACTTGTTCTAACCAAAACTAAAAAAAAAAAATCTAATTAAATTATAAATTGGACTCCAATTTTGTGTTATGTATCTTATTTAAATTTTCTAATTTTTTGTGCCCAAATAAATGATGCATTAACATTTAACACGGAAGTCAAGAAAACCACAATGAATCTACTTAGATTATAAATTGGACTCCAATTTTGTGTCATGTATCTTATCTAAATTTTCTAATATTTTGTGACCAAATAAATAATGTATTAATATTTAACACGGAAGCCAAGAAAACTACAATGATAATGTTCATTGGCCTAAGCAAGAACATCTCATCTGCACACTTTTATGGGTGAACTCAATAAAATTTGGAGCTCTTCTAATCCCACTACCAGAACCAAGGAGTTCAACGAGAAAGACTATAAAAGTAAAATATCATCTCTTCCTAATACTATATTGTCATCTCATGTCTCCTCCTAATGTTATATTGTCATCTCATGTCTCCTCCTTCTCTCTCAACCTCTACCAACTAGATCCACACACTACCCTCTCCTCCTTTTTTCGGATTTCTAAAAGTAAGACCGGGTTCAAACACAATGTTCAATCCCAGTCTTCCTTGCTTCACACTCTCATACATTACCGCTTCATTGGCGCCTCCAAGAAGATTCCACGCTCAATGATCAGTTCTTGTTGTTAATTTTGTGCTATATGTCTGTTGAGGCTCATTTTTATAAAGCCCAGAAAGAGGAGAGAGCCCATAATTAAGGAACAAGCCCAATTAAATCTGAGCAGCAGGAATAGGTCCGTAAAGCAAGCAAACGGGTCTTGAGGAAGTAAAAGGGCCTGAAAAGGCCCGGAAAGATAAGAACCATGGGCCATGGATGTAGGAAAGTAAGTATGGGCCTTGCCCATTGTGGCAAGCCCAAAGTAAAGCAAGAATACAGGCCCATAGTTTATGGGCTCTAGAGAAAATAGAATGGTTGGGCCGCGGAAGCCCAACAAGGTAATAAAGGCCCATGGGAAATGTGAAATTGTAAAGGGGCCAAGGATACCCCAAAGAAGGATGAATGGGCCGCAAAAGCCCGCAGACTTGAGAAGCAATAAAAGCCCAGTGGGCTAATCAAGCTATTGAGAAGGGAATCGGTGAACCCAAAAGGGTAAAACCATTTCAGTACAACAGGGAGCAAATGGAAAGCCCAAAGCCACGAATAAAGAATTGATGATATGTGCAGAGGCGGGAAAGCAAACACCCAAGCCGTGGCGGGCGACTAACTGACGAAGGAATTTTGGACAGACATAGGCACGCGCAAGGCCCAGGCCTGCCAGCCTGTACCCAGCCAATATAGGCGAAGGTGGGCCATGGGTCAGAGGTAAGGAGGGTGTGGTCTGGCGGAGGGGAGAGGGGAGATGATCTATTTCGGGGCTTCCACTCAGGCCACTTTCGGGTGAGTGTCTTGCTGGGATGACATAGCACCCGAAAATGGCAAAACTGAGTTGGGACCTTCTGGTGCATGTCATGAGAGAGAATGCCACGGCGAGCTAACAAACAAATTACCCTTATTTTTGTCTGGAAGCGTAAGTGCGCCGCGGCCAGCGCAGGAACGTGGCGCTGGCCGGGTACTTGACTGACCAGCAATGGTCGGGTGGTGCGCATATCGGACAAAGACGGTTACATGGGTAATAAAGGTAAATAAAATGCATCACAACACACTATATAAGGTGTTCCCGGTGCACAAGAAAAGGGGACGGAACTAAGGGAAGAGGAACAGAAAAGAAGAAAAAACAGAGTAGGTAAAAGATAGAAAAACAAAGCAAACAAGGAAAAGAAAAACAGAGTGTAAAAATGGAAAATTGGGCATGCACCAGAGTGGATCATTGACCCCTCTCTCCCTCTTAAGAAACCACATTCTCACGCTCGGAATAAAGGTCATCTAGGACCATTCCTTCAAAGTCACTAATTCCCCTTCAGGGAAATTAGTCGCATTGAGGGGGTGTTGTCTCCTTTTTTATTTATCTTTCTTTAACATATTACCGCAGGAAGAAAGCCCGACTGACTAACCGAAGTGTTTATTTTCTTTCTTCCTTGTGACTATCCTCTTTAAGTCCATCTTTATCAATTTTATGTTTTACCCAAGTATTTGTTTATTCAAAACTCAGCAAACAGGTTTTATACACATTGATAGCATACTCGTCTGCGGCAGCTGATTGTAAAGGATCTGCCTGCCACAATTCCAAAACGTGATCGTGCTTGACTAAGGCATAGCTTGTGCACAAGCCGGGCCAGGGTGAAGAGCAACTGGGCCGGTCCCGACTCTCCAATCCAGAATACACTTGGGTTTAGTACGGCAGGAGAGAACAATCCAGCCCAATACAAAGCTGACCCAAGACCCAGCAACAATGTCCAATTTCTAATTGTAGTTTAATTTGTGCTATGTGTCCAATTTGATTTTTAAATGTTGGTGTTAAGTTACCTCCATTCATAATGCTCAATGTAGAAACTGAATCTACCAAGATTAACATCTTATCATTACAATTGTTAATATTTCCCTACGTAAGCATGGACTACACGCTAGTTTATCATAAAAATCTACAAATAATATTTGAACCTCATTATTAGTAATAGAAATGTATTAATAGTTTATAGCTTTCAATTCCTTATATCTTGGTCTAAAACTCAACAAAGCTTTTAATCCCTTCTAGTTAAGGCTATCTAGACAAATTTATCTACAAATTGCAGCTTCAGCCACGCCCTCATGTTCTAGAAAATCAGTGGCCCGTCTTCCCTCAAAATATACATGTAGCTCCTTTTCAAGCTTTACACTTGGCATTGATTTTCTTTCCCGATTCATTTATCCATTCTTCATCCTTGCATGATTAAAATCACCAAAAACTAGTTCTCTGGGCTGATTTACACAATAATTTAAGTAATTAAGAATAGAAATAGCAAAAACAATCAAAACCAGCGTTTAATATTATGTCATCAAGACAGAACCAATCTGATGAGGAAGGTTCAAATAATCAAAACCAGCGTTTAAATTATTTATTATAATTTAGTATTATTTAATTTTACAAGAAAAATTAATTTTTTGGTCAAAATTGTGTTTTATTTTTAGCTCCTAGTATTTTATTAGGTTTATTAGTATTTTATTTAAGCCAACATTATTTTTATAATTCAATAAGTAGGGTTTCATAGACCATTTAGAATTATGGTTTAGTACACAAATTTAAGCGAAATATTGTACTCCTACCAAAAGGAGATTATTTTGATTCATAAAGTTTCAATTGAAATTGTCATCAAGGTTTGGTGCCAACCTAGTTGCTGACTTTTAGTGGGTTTTTTTTTTTTTTTTTACTTGGTTTTGATATCAAGCAAGCCTTGGTGCTAACTCCTAAGTTTTATCCTATGAAGCACGGCGTTTCTAGATTCAGGTGCAGGACTCGGTAATTTTGAAAAAGTAGGGTGCGGGTGCGGCGGGATGCGGCGATTAAAAAATTATTAAAAATATTTTTATATAGTGAATTTAATATTTTTTATATAAAAAAATTCAAATAAAGGGGTAGAGTTTATTATTAAAAAACAATTATTTATGATTTGTTTTTAATAAAATCAATATTTTTGGTAATTGTAAACAAAAAACCACATTTCAAGAAGGTTCCTTTGCTCCTTTTCCCAAGCCCATCCATATGAAACAATTGACTATCTCACCTACTTAATTTATATTCTTTTGTTATAAAACTTTATTCTTCTTCGTCACCTCTTCTAAATTCTAACCATTTCTTTGTGCCTTCTTATCTTCTTCTTCTTCTTCTTCTTCTTCTTCTTCTCTCTCTCTCTCTCTCAAGGCCACATGAAGCAGAAGAATGGCGGCCAGTGGCCCATTTCAATTGTCATATCGGTCTGTTTCTGTTGGAATTGGACCGTACAGGCCGTTTCCACTAGAATCAGAGCAAATTGGCTGGTTTCAACCCGAATCGGCGCGAATCGGGCCGAGTCAACAAAAGAAAAAAAGAAAGGTGAATTGGCGCGTTGGACGCCGGACACTGCATCGGGGTGAGTTTGGTGCGGGTGCGGCGGCCCTAGAGCCGCACCCGTGCTTTCTAGGTTTTATCTTTATTTTCCTACTTCTTATTTTCCTATATGACCTTTTTTTTTATTACTTCCTTTTCTTTTTCCCTTTTTTTTTTCCTGAATAGATATGCCTAATAGTAGGCTTTACTCCCAATGGAAAATACAAATGCTAAGGCTAGTTAATGTCAATTCTTGTGCATACATATCTTAAACAAATGAGTTCACTAAGCACCTTTCTGATACTGATTCAAATTTCAGGAAGTTGTAAACATGCATCATAGTTTGTGTTAACAACATACAAAAAGTGTACCGAGTCTCATTATTAATGATTTGCGTAATTAATTCACTCCAGCTTCAAAGGAGCATCTTTGCTTAAATCAAGACTAAGCCCTCAATCAGCTATCTTCAGGCTTTTTTACTAATTAAATCTACACAAACAAAATAAACATACTTAAACGATTTGAAGCATATGAATACCATATTTGCAGACCTGAAGTCCATGAGCATTAACCTTGCAGAGTTTTATGGTGAAAAGAAATACTGTAGTTTGTGATGGGAAGAACAGATTTGGACCTTCAAAGCAAACAGCCAAACAAATACATCCAGAACTAGACATGCTTCATACTACAAATGAATACATATGATGTTAGAAGTGTCAAACATGCTTGATTTGTGGACCTGTGGTTAACCTTGATCATCTGGTAGGAATTGCAAATAGATGGTCTTTTATTTTTTGAAGCTTCAAGAATGTTCAAAGGTATGCATGGCTTGATAAAACATTATCAACAGAAAAACTTCCATCACACATTTTCAACTGAACACCAATTGAAGTAGCCAACATTGTTGTTACTATTTGTTTCTTTAATTGGTGTGTTTATGATGAAGACTATGGAAAAAACAGGGAAAAGATTTGAATTAACTATATGATCATAATCTTGGCTTCAGGATTATTGGGACCATTATGAGCGAAGTTTTTTTTTTTGATTGATAAGTCACACACGAACTCAATGGATTTTAAACTCGCAATCAATTTTTTCAAAAACTGGATCAGACCGATCAATCTTGAGGTACAACTGGGATCTATGCAGGTCTGGTCCACATTCAAAAAATTGAAATACTTAAAACCGGTCAAAACTGGCAATTCAACCTCAAAAAAACCTCCAAAAGTGGGAACCGGAACAGGTTTTTACCCTTTTTTTTTACTTGTTAAAAAGTTTTTGACATCCAAAGACATCTCCCAAAAAGAGTAATCTTATATGTGTTACTTCTTTTATTAAGGGAGTAATGGGCCAAGTAACAAACCCAACATTGAACGAAAGAATATTATGCCCAAATAGAAGTCAGCTCATACATTCAATATTTGAAATCTTCATGGAATGTGATATTTAAAGAGTAAGAAGTATAACAATCTCTTTTATTTTTCCAATGCTACTAATATAGCATTAACATCTTTAGTTTTATTTTGACACCTCTTTGTAGTAGTACAAATATAAAAGTTTAGGTTTCAATTCCTTACTGTAAAACTCAACAATACCTCTAATTCCACCTAGTTAAGGTCATCAAGACCACTTTCTAAAAAATGCAACCTCATATAGGGCTGCATCTTATAGAAATCACTGGCCTGGTCTTCCTTCAAAACCTTTCTGCTACATACACTTGCCACTCAATCTGTAACATAGTTAACTAAGCACTAATTTCTTTTTTCCTATTTATTTCTCCATTCTTTATCTTAATATGACTACAATCACCTTAGGAGCTAGATAAATGGTTTTTTACATGAACTTTTAAGAAATCAAGAAAAAAAAAAATAGCAACAACATTCAAAACCAGCACATAATATCAGGACACCAAGACAGAACCATTCAAGCCACTGTTTAAAAAAGTGAAGCAACTAATAATTCCTCTTATCAGTTATCAGCCTAGATATGCATAAATGTATGATGAATAATTGTTCCAAACCTTTGCTTCTTATGGTAACCAAGTCTAGTTAACATCAATTCTTCTGCAGACAAATAGGAAATAAATAATGTGAGCATAAACTAGTCCTGAATAGATTGCATTATTGCACCAATTCTCATGATTAAATATCTACGAAATTTATAGCTTTTATTAACACTGCACAAACAAAAGCAACATGCATAGATTAGGCAGGACAGAAAAATACCATTTCTCTAATCCTTATTGCTACAATCAGTGATGGGAATAACAGCTTTGCTTCTTCAAGTGCAAACAGCCAAGCAAACATTCCAGTAGCACAGATGGTGCTAATTTCTACAAAAATCCAATATATTAACATGGTATCGCATCAGGGAGAACATGGAATCAGCAAGTATGTTTGGAAATTATAATAAAATAAATTTTTAATAAAGCTCAGGGAGAACAAGAAATCAGTAAGTATATGCTATACCAGGGGGGAAAATCCTGAATTGAAAATATGCTTAACTGGCATAACTGAGGGAGAAGGCAAATACAAATTAAATCTTCAAGCATTTTGCACTGTACCATAGGAATAAAGTCTGACATAGCAAAGGCAGCAAATGAATTACACAAAGATATTAAGGCAAAGCAGGTGACATGCAATATCGCAGAGGAACGAGATAAAATGGCACATCATGTGAAACGTCCTTCGTCAAATACAATTTCGCAATTCTGAGAGCTCCTTTGAAATTTCATCAATTCCTTGCAAACACGAAGCTTCTTTGAGTCTAGATAACCGGTAACAGTGATTTTCATTGATTTTAATACTTTCGCTGCCTTCAGGATTTGTCTAACAAGTTCCATCTCTTCCTCTTTCCCATCGAATCCTTTATAATGACAGGTAGTAAGGTGTGATGACAGACATTCAGGAACATCCAGTGGCTCCTCCAAGCGTTTAGGTCTAAGATTTGAAACAAGCAAGTGTGCCTTTTCAAATGAAAGTATTAGTACCTTGGAGCCCGATAAAGCACGAGTCGCACTCCATCCCACACATACCACTCAGACGAAATGCCACCAAAAAATTTCAAGGAGTACAAATTATAAAATGTGGGACCATCTTCATGATTAGAATCATAGCAGAGGATCTGCACTACCACATAACAATTACAAATTTCACAAAGTCGCAACTAACTTACAACAATATTATTTAGTATTTAGCAAATTAATTAATGATAGAGAGAGTTATTAGAGCATGAAAATGTAGCGTGACCTGTGCGGTAATTGTGCTCAATTCCATGGAAATAACATTACAGAGTGGTCTCATGAAGTCCCATGATTTCTTCGCGTAATCTTCAATTCTCAACGAAGTGCGTTGCTCAAATTGAAGTACACATTCGACCACATTGTGGAGGTTTTCCAACACATAATCCCCGTTCAAAAAACCTGTGAAACAAAAGTACTCGAGAGCCGGGGTGTTTATATGGAATTTGTACGAAGGAGACCTAACTTTCCAATCTAAATATAATATTTTCAGCGTAGGCACGAGTACAGTGACACTGAACTCGTCCAAATGTTCCAAATTTATACCAAACAATGTGAGGGACAAATAGTGGAGGACCGGGCAGGCAGTGAGGAAGGTAGAGAGAGAGTCTTGGTTTGCAAGTATAACACCTCTAAGTCCTAGAATCCTGAGACATGGGAGCACACAAGCAGGAGGAGGATTTAGATTAACATCACCTGCAAATTTCAGAACCACTAGTTTTGTAGAAAAGTAGAGACGACAGGGCAACTCGAAAGGTGTCTTAAAAGAAGTCAATATTGAGAGAGAGCTGTTGCAAATCACGCAGATTGTGGCACGGAGCCATGTGTCGACATAGAAGGGAAGACAATTGTGGTGCCAACAAATGCACAATTTGCGGAGGGGCATGGGATTGGAAACGGCGTTTCGAAGAGTCCAGATTCTGAACACTATATCCACAAACCTCAACTTTTGATCCCCCCCTCCTCCTTATTTGTAAGTTCTCTCTGTTCCAAGCAAAGAATAGGGACGAGAGTCCAGAGAGACCTCCACCTGTTCGACAAAATGCTCGTTGCGACGGAGTCTCGGATTGGGAGAAAAGAGAGGATGTGGGAGAGGAGAGTGTCCGGTAGGGTGCTAATAATGTCAGTGTCAGTGTTAGTAGTGAGGGCATTTTGTCGAGCAGATGAGAGGCATTTTCTCTGCGTCTGATCTCTCCTTGCTGCTCTCTGCCTCTCTCTGTTCTCTCAATTCTCTGCCTCTCTCTCCTCTGCTCCATTTGTTCAATATTATGTGTGTTTCACTTTGTGGAATTTTGAGTGACTGAGTGAAGGGTTCCAATACAGTGTCAGTAGTGATTTAATTAAGAATGAAAATGCGTCTCTGTAACTCTCTCTCATGCGAAGTTGCCGGGCCAAGTGGATTGAAAATTTAAGTGGCCTTCGGTTTTAATTGGCAATCCCAAAACGACGTTGGTCATGGTGGAGAGTTAAGCCATTTGGCCATTAGCTACTATTCATCTGGCTGTTTTTTTTTTTTTTTTTCTTTTAAAATTCTTTTTATTAATATATATTTTTTCTTGAATTCAATTGATTAAGGGTTGTTTGATTCGCTTGTTTCCATAACTCAATTCTCAGTTTTCATAACTCATAACTTAAAAATGATGGGACCTATAGCGAGAAGTCCGTTTGGAAACACTATAACTCTGTTTCCATCACTCAATTATCTGATTTTTGAGTTGTGAGTTATGAAAACTGAAAACACATTTTGGCTATTTTCAGTTTCCATAACTCATAACTCAATGACATTTTTGTAATTAAACACATATGAGGGACTCACTCAGCCGCAACTTTTGACCAATTGACTTTTTTTTTTTCCATTGGGTTCAGTCTTCACACTTTTTTTTTTCTTTTTCACTGGGTATGGTCTTCACACTTTTGTTTTCTTCTTCACTGGGTTCGGTCTTCGCTCTTGTTTTTTTTTTTTTTTTTTTTCACTGGGTTCGGGTGAACTGGTTCCTGAAAAAAAAAAACTTCACAGAGTGACAAGTATGGGGCCCACAAATAGTGTGAAAAATATTGAGTGATGGTAACTGAATGATGGTGCCAAATGGGTGTGGTATTTTAGAGTGATGAGTGACAGAAATTGAGTGACGAAAAAAAAGGAACCAAACAGGCCCTAGATACCGCTTATTTTGCTGAAACTGAAAACTTATTACTAAAAGTAGTGTAGATAAATAAAAAAGTTAGTTGAAATAGTACAGCAAAGCCCATTAATAGTATCACAAAGTGTAGTGTGGCCCATGAATAATAGTAAAAATAAACTAAATAGTAAAATAATTTTAATTTTTCATTAATATCCAAACACACTCTATCTCCTATATTAATTATCTTCAATCCATTTGGTATTGCAGTTTGCCCTTGATATTACATTTCACTACAAGCTCTCATGGCTATTTGCTAATATTTCACTACAGACTCTCATATATATATATATATATATATATATATATATTTGCTAATATTTCACTACAAGCTCTCGTGGCTATTAGCAAATGACTATGACCCAATTGTGGCTGGGCAATCTTATTGCAGATGTCAGTCAAGTTCATGGCAAGTAAAATTGAACGTTATGAGATCTCTAGTGTCTCAAACATGTAGCTGATGTGGCAGCTCATAATTGCCCATTGATGTATCTAGTTGAGTTTATACTATATGGTAAAAAAACTCATTTCTTTCATTAAAAAAGAAAAAAAGATAAAAGATAATTCTTTTGCGATATAGAGTTTTACTTGAAACACTTTTTAACATTTTAAGTATATAACAAATTTTTTAATATTTTAACTTTTTAAGTATTTGACAAATTAAAATGAATAAAACTTTTAAAGTCCTGCATTTATAGAATATGAAGGGTGAATTATAGAAATTTTTCTTAAAAGCACCAAATTTCAATTTTAAGGCCCTCTTAAAAGCAAACAGTTAAAACTCTCTAGCAAATGACTAAAAAAAAAAAAAAAAAAAAAAAAAGACTCTTTAGCAAAATTATCAAACATTTGACAATTTCTACTAAAAGGACTTTTTTTTTTTTTTTTTTATATAAGATAGAATTCTACTCTAGCCTAATCTAAGTGTATGTGTGTGTGTGAAGCTTCCTCCTGGAGACTTGAACCCTGACCCTTGCCTCCCACACCCCACAAGCACTTATACTTGTGGAGTGACCATAGCACCAAGGGTGTGCGGTGGTCTACTAAAAGAACTTTAAGGCTCCTAAATAACTTTTCTGATAATGCCAATGCACTACTAAACACATCCTTTTAATTTACTTTCCAATCTAAAACAAAATCTTCATTTCATTTCGTAAATTAATGTTGTAAGGATATTTTCTTACTCTTTTAGAGATTGAAGCTGAGATAACTCCACCCTCCTAAGTATCGACGAAAAAAAAAAAAGATTTACTGGCTTGATTTTGGATATAAAAACCATGAAGAAAAACTTTAAATGGAAAGCAACTTCTTGATATCATTGGACAGGTAACCCATAAAATGCTGGCAATGCAACTGCAATCTCACCCATAAAAGGACACCATCTAACTGGTTGGTAGTGTAGTCTAGGCTTTGAGGGAGAGTCATGAACCACCAAAAACTCCTGTAGCAGCTCCCTTGCCCCTGACATCAACTGTGAGAGGTCCCAAGAAGATTGATCCATCCTCACTCTGTTTCCCCTTTGCCAAAGACACCAAGCAACCATGGTGAAGAGTGCTGCGCCAAAAGACGACAGCTGCACCAACACCAACCCCATTAGATCAGCAATAGAACCCAACCCTTCTGATCTTCAGTTGTCAAATCTAGGATCTGAACTCCACACTTGCTGAAGCTGATCACACTGGCACAATGCACGTATACCATCTTCCACAATCTCAGGTTGGGAGAAAGGAGAGGATGTGACAGAATTTTAGGTAGGCCCCTTAAGGTTTTAGTCAAATTCAGAGGCACTATAAATCTATACATCTATAGTACGTCACAGGCTATTTTCATCTACACATTTTCTACAAACATTAACGTCTCTAGAATTTTTTTTTTTTGCAACCCCTCATTATAGTAGTAGAAATATGATAGTTTAGGATTTCAATTCCTTAGTCTATAACTCAACAATGTCTTCAATTCCACCAAGTTAAATCATCAAGACCACTTTCAACAAAATGCAACTTCATGTAGGGATGCATCCTCGAAAAAATCACTGCCCCAGTCTTCCCTCAAAACCTTTCTGCTACATGCACTTTCCATAGCCACTGGGCACTAATTTCCATTTTCCATTTACTTCCTTATTCTTTATCATAGCATGACTACAATCACCTTAGGAGCCAGTTTAAGCATGAACTTCGTTTTTTAATCAGTATTTTTTACGTTAACTTTTAAGTAATTAAGAAATAAATAGTAGCAACAACATACAAAACAAGCAGATGATATTATGAGATCAAGACAAAACCAATACAATCACTGTTTAAAAACGTGAAGCAACACAAAATTACTCTTATCTGCCTAGATATGCATAATTGTGGAAAACCTTTTCTTCTGCAGACAAACTGGAAACGAGTAATGTGATTAAAACTACAAGCTTACTCATTCAAATTTCACAGACTAAACAACATACCAAGGCGAATGCAAAGAAACCAGTCAAAACATAAACTAGTCCTGAATAGATTGCAGCAATGTACCAATTCCCATTATAAAATAACTAGTACAAAATTTATAGCTTGTACTAACTCTGCACAAACAAAAGCTACATAATTAAATTATGCAAGAGCGGAAAAATACCATTTCTGTATTCCTGATTGTAAATCAGGGATGGAAATTACAGCTTTGCTCCAAGTGCAAACAGCCAAGGTGCTAATTTCTACAAAAAATCAATCTATTAAGACGGCACGGCATCATTGCTGCACATTAAGTTCTTCCACATTCAATCTCTTCCCATCAATCCCTACACATAATTGTTCTAATTCAAGCAAAAGAATCAATTGGCACATGCCTTGTATAAGTATAACCAACCAACCACTAATAATACCCATCATCCTCCTCATCCTCACTATCCCATAACAAATCCACCTCCCCCTCCCCATCCTCATCCTCCTCTTCCCCTTCATCAAAAGCCGAAATCCTCACCCCATTAAGCTCCGTCCTCGCGCCAACAATCTCCTCCACAAGACTATCCAAATCACTCTCATTCCACCCCACATTCTCATCCAAACTACTAACCGAAAACAGCTCATCCTCCCTATCCAAAAACTCGCTCCCCGTCCTCTTCTCCTTCCTCAACAAATCCTTCTCTCCCACCTCCCCCTTCTCCACCCGAACCCACGGCACCCACAAATCCGCATGCCTCCCCAAAGCCCTATCCCAATCACCAACAACCACAGTCCCCAAATTCGCCTCCCTCGCCCTCCTCAACATGTCCGAAAAATCAGAATCATCCGATACCAAAAACAACCAATCAACCCCTCTACTCATCGAGTGCTGCATTTGCTTCTTCAATGCCCAATCCGCCGCTTGAGGCTTATCCTCAACGGTCTTAACGAACACGCCAGCTCTCCTCAGCTCCGAAGCTAAACCGTAACCGACTCTCGGCGTAACCAAATCCCTAGCCGCCTCGTTATACTTCTCGTTCCCATTTATAAACCTCTCCTTGAAACGCTGTCGTTTCTTCCCTTTCAAAGACCTCATTCGGTTCAGCTTCTTCTGCCTCTCTCGCTCGTGGAGTTGCTTGAAGTGCTTCTTCAAGTCGAGATTGGTCTTGCATTTTCGGCCGCACACTTTACAGATGTAAGGATCGGACGGTGTGATCAAGCCTTTGCGCTCGAACAGATCGACTTCCTTGCGGTCTCGGCGTTGCTGTACGACCCACTGGGGCAAGTGGATGAAGGCGTGGCGGTTAGCGTAGGCTGACATGTCGATGACGTCACCGAACCGTTGAGCTAACCGTTTTAACGACATCGCCGCATTGTACGGCGGGCCTCGCGGGGGTTTGTTATCGAGGTCCCACAGGACCACTACTTTCTTCTGTTTCGGCGTGTAGATGCCTTGCTTGTTCTTCACCATGTCGATTTCGTAAACGGCGCCGTTTGAGGTCGAGGTCGAGGCCGCTGAGCATTTCGTTTGGAAACGGCGTGGTGAGAGTTTTGGATTGTTGTTGAGATTGATTGGGTAAGTGAGGAATGGTTTGTGGAGGAAAAGTAGCGAGGGGGAAACGGTGTTCGTTGAATTGGCGAGAAGATTCATAGTTCATTTTATGATTTTTGAATTCTCTTTTTTGTGTTTGTGTGTTTCACTGTTTTGTTGTGTGTGCCCAGTTTCTTTCTGATTTTTTTTTTTTTTGCTCGGTCTATCGGTATCGGATATTCGGATAGTAGGATAAGGATCCGGGGGGTGTCGATATCATCCGGTTTGTATGTCAAACGGGTTCGGGTAACTGGGAAAGCCTGAGTAATGGGCTTGTAGTTGTGGCCTAATAATAGGTTAGGTTCACTCTATGTTAATCACTCTTAAGGGTCGGTCAGATTGAGCCGGCCGGACCCATTTTTGTTTGGCCTATATGTCTGTTGGCTTCTTTATCAACCTAGCTTTTCATATTGCCCAATCTCAAGCATTGTCTTTGCCTAATTTTGGTAAGGAGAAAGTTTATTTTCAAATTAATTTAAAGGAATTTTAGTAGTTAAAATAGATCATCTATGTGCAGTATTGGTTATAGAACATTTTTAGTAAATTATGTGACTTATTTAAATAATACACACGAGTAGTTTTATAAATTGTCATATAAGGGGGATAGGCTTTCGCATAACTAGGAAAGCCTAATGGGCTCGTTGGCTTCCTTATCAACCTAGCCTTTCATATTGCCTAGTCCCAACTCCCAAGCATTATCTTGGCCAAATTTTGGTAAGGAAAAAGTTTTTCCAAACTAATTTATAGGAATTTTTTCTTCAACCCATTATATGGCAATTGAAAAAATCATCTATGTTAGTTCCTTCACCATTTTATTCAATCAAACACTACCATGAAGTTAATCATGCATATTATTTTATATTTGAGGTTTAATTTTAGTTAGATATTATTGTTCTTGTTGGAATTAGGGTAAATCCTTAAATCAATTTGGGGATTTTGTGTTATAGTTGTATTT
The DNA here is from genome assembly GCA_033629205.1 of Lithocarpus polystachyus. NCBI lineage: Eukaryota > Viridiplantae > Streptophyta > Magnoliopsida > Fagales > Fagaceae > Lithocarpus > Lithocarpus polystachyus. The sequence continues at coordinate 4,336,712 of CM066163.1, read as the reverse complement.
TTTTTCCCATTGATCATTAAAGGATGGAATTGAGGACCCAAATTGAAGATTTGAATAATCAAATCATCAAAATAGCAACTGGTTAACAAATTATTAGAGATTATATATTCTAGGGTTAGGGTTTATACTAAAATGGGGGATTTTTTTTTCTTTTTTGGCCTTTAATACATTAAATTGAATTCTCAAGAATGTAATTCTTGACAATGTAATTAAGGGTTACAATTAAAGTTTTAAAATTCCAATAATGTATCACTTGTTATAATTCTTGTTCTTGTTACTTATATATTGAAAAAACGAGTTGGAGATCTATAGTTTTTCAAGAAATTCATATTTAGAATACTCTAAACTCAAACTTGTGGACTGAATATACCAAGATAATTGAAACGACCAAAATGGACCAAGTGGACCGAATAGGACTGAAACAGATCGAATGGACTGAAATGTGCTGAAATGGACAGTAATGGACCTAAGTGGACCGAAATTGACTAGAATAGACCAATGTAGACCAAATAGACTAAAATGGACCAAACTAGACCGAATAAACCGATATGCTATAAATGTTACACTTTAGCTTTTAGATTGATTATATATATATAAATATATATATATATATATATATATCATTGGCTTTTTGGAATATTCTTTTATCTTGCATAATGATTATAAAACTATTGCGGGTTTCAATTAGCTTATCTAGTAAAGTCTATTAACATTGGATCAATAAAAAAAATGATTATAATTATGTTGTGGCTTATTCTAAGTACATTTAATCTTGCTAGTGATGTATATGCGGCGTAGTAAAGGATGCAGTGGTGGTGGTGGTGGTGGTGGTTGTTATGGAAGTTTTACATCCCACAGGACATGGAATATTGCTCTTGCCTATGGTGACCAAGACATGGTGCTGTTAATCATATCTTGAATCTGACTCTTATTATGATTCATAGTGTTGGGATGCAAACTCTGTGCAATTTGGTTCAATTGATAAGTTACTGTTTTCTTTCACATTCATTTGAAATTTGCTTACTGTATATCATTTATTATTTGCACTAGCATAATTTAGTATCGATCCATATTGTCATAGTTTAATTATATTGATAATTCATTCATCACAATTTTATTCTTCCTCTAAAGCAATGATCATAAACTAAATAATAGACTTGTAACTTAACCATGATTTAGCTTTCACTAGGATTAAGCCTTAATGTTTCGGATATGATTTAGCTTTGACTTGAACACAACTGGTATGGTTTACTCTCGCTTCACAAGCTCTGATTTTCCTTAGAAGTTAATGCATTGCAGACTTGCAGTTAACAATTTGATGATTTTTCTGAACTGAGCCGCCAGCATAAACTGTCCCTTAAGGTAACTCAAAAATTATTAAAAATATATGTTTAACTTTCGCATGGGGTAGTTTTATTGAATAATTTTATGATGATTTATTTGCTTGACTTATATATGGTTCAATTTTAATACTGTACTCAGGACCTGACCTATTTGACAATAATTAAGTTCACGTTCGTGACAATTCTAACTCATATTTATTTGGTCAGAATGTTCCTCACTCGTGCCTATTTATGTTTGTTCAGAATATTCATTATCAAACCTGTCTATTAATATGAGCGGACTGAGAGTCTTAAGACACTTAAATCAGGTTTTATTTAATTTGATTGGGATCCAAAATTGGCGGAGCCAGAAAGCTTGGAAATTTTTTTAGGCCATAATTTATGGAGTTGACACTTGAGAGGATTTTGTTTCATTGGATTAAGATATGGACCTTAGTTATATATGAAATGTGAACCGTGTGCGAGACTGTCATGCATCCCACTGTAGCCATGAGTCACTGCTATTGCCTCTTGGAGACCAGAAGCTTTGTTTATTGAACAACTTGAAGGTTGTTTAACATAAAAAGAAGTATAATGTTATGGAGGAGAGATATTCTCTTGCCATGAATGCATAGTTTGCAACTTTGTAAGTGCAATTGAAAGAAGGTATAGAGGAAACATACAGGAAAAATGGCATGATAAATGATGCCAAAGAAGGTAAGACCAAACTTTCATCATAACAGAAAATTTTAGCAGTTTATTAAATTATTTTTTCAAAAAAATAACGACTCAATTTGTATTTCTTGAAATAGTTTTTGAAATTTCTTTAAACTTTAATCATAGAATTTCACTTAGACTAATAGCAAACTATGTTAATAATTTCAATTAGACTAATAGTTCGGGCTACTGACATGGCAACTCGGATTAGTGACATGTTAGGTCAACAAGGGCGCAAAAAGCCCCATCGTTGAGCCTTGACAAATAGAGTCATCTCTTTCTTCATGTGGAAGTTCTTTCAGACTTACCTACCCTCATTGAAGTTCAGTGTACAATTGAACTAAGGGGGTGAATTAAATGGGATAATCACCAAAGTAGGTATATGAAAAAATAACCTTAGAATTACATTTTTTTTCCTCTCTACGTAAAGTCTCTTCAAATTTTTTTTTGAGGGGAAAAGTCTCTTTACTGACTAAGTATTGAAGAATTTCCCTTTAAATTTCACCAAAGCAGGTATGAAAAAATAACCTTAGAATTACATCTATTTTCTCCTCTCTACATAAAGTCTCTTTACCGACTTAAGTATTGGAGAATTTCCCTCCTACCCAATGCGACTAGACTCTCTCCTTATAATATGTCATATGACAAAAGCACATTCTACGATGTATAATGCTTACTTTAATAGCATGTTTAGGAGTTAAAAAAAAGGAGAGGGAGTAGAGTAGAGGGAGGGAGAGTAATTCAATTACCTTGTTTGGAAGTTTTTTAAGAAAGGAGGGGGAGGGATTTGGAAGGATTTGGAGGGGTTTCAACTCCCTCTAACCTCTCATTTTTAATTCCTCCAAATTGGAGAGATTTGGAGGGAGAGTAGAATAGATAAGTTATTGGCCAAATGAATTCCTTAATTTACCATTTCTAAATTAACAAAATTACCCTTTCTAAAGGGCTAATTACTCCCTTCCTAATTTTAAAAACATCCAAATAATGTAGAGGAGAATCATTCTCCTCTACTCTCCTCCCTACTACTCTCCTTCCCTCTACTCTCCTCTACTTTCCTCCCTCTCTAAACTTCCAAACAAGTCATAAGTTATATAATGTAAACACAACGTGTGACACCGCGTTTATTATTAATGTAATAAATTGTTGTAAATGATTGCAATATAAAATATAAAATTATTTATAAATTTATAAAGCTTTTGGTGTTAAGATTTTTAATTGGGCAGTATTTTAAATTTCTTGAAAACTTTTGGCTATAGAGTTTCACTTAGAGCATTTGCAGCAGTGGAGCTAAATAGCTATATTGCTATTTTAGCTCCACCAATATAGCAAAAAAAGCCTGCAGCAGTGGAGCCATTTTTTAAAAATTTAGCTAAAGTGCTACAGTGCACATCTATTTATAAATGTGCACTGTAGCTAACATCTAAAACTAAAAAATAATATTTTATTAAATCCCGGTTTAAATATTCTTTCTTTTTCTTTTTTTTTTTCCTTTCTTTTATTCCTCTCATCCGCTTCTCTCCTCAAGCTCAGACAAAAAAATCTCTGTCAAGCTCTCAGACAAATTGCTCTCCTCTCAAAACACAGGCTCTCATCTCTCACGTCTCCTCTCACAACGCCTCATCAAGACTCCTCAAGCGCTCACATCTCCTCTCAATCATGCTCACATCGTCTCCACCGTCTCATCTCTCCACCGCCGTCTCACCAGCCGCCCCTGTTTACCGCCGCCGGACTGACCCACCAACAGTCCCAAGCCGCCGATCAGCCCCCACTTCTCTTCCACTGATCAGCCCCAGCCATCCCACTTCTCCTCCGCTAATCAGCCCCAGCCGTCCTAACTCTCTTCCGCCGGCCCACCGTATTTCGCCGTCCCACTAGCCGCCCCTGTTTACCGCCGCCGGACCGACCCACCAATAGTCCCAAGCCGCCGATCCCCCCACTTCCCTTCCTCCGATCAGCCCTAGCCATCCTACTTCTCCTCCGCCAATCAGCCCCGCCGTATCACAACCACCAAACCCCTCAAGTAAGTACCTCACTCTCTTTTTCTAACTCTCTAAAAAAATCTCTCTTTTCTATTCTGCTAAAACAGCAAGAGTAAAGAATGGGTATAACAGAATGTGGGATTTTTTTTATAACAGAATGGGTATAACAAGAGTACAGAATGGGTATAACAGAATGGATATAAGATCAAAGAATGTGTTCAATGATTTCTTTTTCTTGTTCTTTCAGTTTATTATTTTAGATGCAATAATTTTTTTTTTTTCTGTTCTTACTCAATGAAAAGTTCTGTCATTTGATCTCAAAGCACCCATTCGTTTTCATTTAGAGCTTCCATGAATGGACAGAATGTATTCGTATTGGAATGTATTGGGAATTTTCTGTTTACAGGAATTTGTTGTGTGGTTTTCTTGTAATAGAAGTTCTTGTCCTAGTTTTATGTTCTGTTGCACAAAACCATAAACAGAAGCACACAAAAAGGATTTCTTGTGGTCATTTTAATAAGATTAAGCTACATGTCAAATTCAGTATTTATGCATAATCATGTACTATTGTTATAATTCTAAGTATTTTAAGTTTTAATATAAATGTTAGTTTGGGACTTTTCTGTGTGCAGGGAAGTTTATATTTTTTTTTTTCCTAATTTTATGGCATCACGTAGAGACACAGAGTTACGTAGAGACCTAACATATTTCACGGATATCATGACTAGGGATATAGAAATTGACTCACAATTTTTAGGAACATCTCAAAATACTCTTGTGTCAGTTTCTGATTCTCCACCTCTACCTCCACCTCCACCTCAAGTTGAAAATGCCTCTTCTACAAAAGGAAAACGGGGCTCTAACTTTAGTGTAGAGGAAGATAAACTCCTAGTGGCAGCATGGCTCAATACTAGTGTTGATGCCATAAACAGTAATGAACAAACACAAAATACATTTCGTCAAAAAGTTTGGGAATACTTCATGCAGTACAATACATCCGGTACCACACGTACTATTATCTCCTTGCTAAGTCGTTGGGGAGTAATTAGTGAAAAGACAAATAAGTTTGCCGGGTGTATGGCTCATGTTAACGCACAACATCAAAGTGGTATAACCGAAGAAGATAAGATATAAATTATATTGCAATAGTGTTAACATGTCCATTCACCAATAGTTTGAAGATATTAATTATGTTATATTTCTTTTAATTTTTTTAGATTACCAGTGTGAAGGCTTTGTATTTAGAAAAGCACAAGAAACCCTTTCTTCTTGACCATTATTGGCTCATGTTAAAGGACCAACCAAAGTTTGCCGATCCTAACAATGCTAAATCGAGATCATCCGTGCCTCCAACTCCAAAGTCAATATCTATTAGCAAGGGGGATTGTGGGTCTGGACTTGGTGACACTTCTAATTTTGAGAAACCTATTGGTAGGAAGGCCGAAAAGGCCACCCGAAAGAACAAAGCCATCGGAAAAGATGTAGAGGAATATTTGACCAAGAAATTGAAATTGATTGAGGATGTAAGTCGATTGGAAGAGAAAAAAATGTTTATTGAGAGGGAAAAACTTGCGATTAAGAAGGAAAAAAGTGAAGAAAAACTTAAGATTGAGAAGGAAAGAGTCATGATTGAGAAAAAAATATTTGAGATGACAGAAAGGTTAAAGGAGGAAAGAATCATGATGAAAGATACAAGTGGCTTGACTAGAGCACAAAAAGCTTTTTATGAACAATTCCAAGAGGAAATCATGGCAAGACGAAGTTCACGTAATTAATGGGTTTGAATGCATTTTGGATGTAGGTTAGGTTTTTATGTATTTTGTAGTGGCTTATGTAGGCCTTTATGTATTTTGGTAGTGGCTTATGTAGGTCTTTATGTATTTTGGTAATAACTTATGTATTTTGTAGTGACTTATGTCACTTGACTTTAATCTTAAACTAGATGTATGTGTTTGTGTTGTGACTTGAAGTGCAATCTAACAAAGACTTTGAAGAGCAATCCTTTTTATCTTTTGTTAAGTTCCATTCGGTCTTGTGATAGGCATTAATATAATTCTTTGTAGACTGAAAAATGAAACTATTATATATCTTTTGTTAAGTTCCATTCGGTCTTGCTGTTACATTCCTAGTATCATATGCTTGGTTTTGAGATGACAGGTCTTAGAATAAATCTATTCATCAAAACAATGAACATTCCTAGTATCATAGTATTTCTTTTTTAAAGTGAATCTATTTGTTTACCATTTATTAGCATTCATAGTATTTCCAAGTTGTTTTTTTTTTTTAGATGTATGTGTTTGTGTTGTGACTTGTGCGTGAATTGGTTATATTCATTTTGTTCTGGCTTATGTCACTTGACTTTAATCTTGCATCTATAGTAATAATTGCTTTCCAATTGTCTTGAAGGTTGCATCCATGAATCATTATTTGTTTCACAAGTTTCTTCTTGATGACTCAGATGAAGATGAGATAATCGAAGAACTTGTTATGGAAACATCACAACCTAAACGTCGTCGTTCTATCCGACATAATCATTTGGTAGGCCATGAAAGGCTTTTTCTTGATTATTTTGCTCCCACACCAATATATCCACCCGCTTTATTTCGTAGGAGATTTCGGATGAAGCGTTCTCTTTTTCTCCGTATTCAATCTAAGGTAGAAGCTCATGACTTTTACTTTGTCCAAAAAAGAAATAGTGCCAATAAACTTGGTTTATCTTCATTACAAAAGATAACTGCCGCACTTAGAATGCTTGCATATGGAGTATCGGGTGATTTGGTAGATGAATATGTGCGAATTGGAGAAACTACTGCATTAGAAAGTTTGAAAAAATTTGTTACTGCAGTAATTGATGTTTTCTCTGAGGAATATTTGAGAAAGCCAAACAATAAAGACATTGCTAGACTGTTAGCTCATGGCGAACGTCGAGGTTTTCCAGGTATGTTAGGTTCAATTGATTGCATGCATTGGAAATGGAAAAATTGTTCATCTGCATGGAAAGGTCAATATTGTGGTCACATTCGTGAGCCTACTATTATTTTGGAGGCAGTAGCATCATATGATCTTTGGATATGGCATACATTTTTTGGGTTACCTGGGTCAAATAATGACATTAATGTGTTAGAGCGGTCTCATGTATTTAAGGAACTTGCTGAAGGACATGCTCTTGCAGTACATTACTCAATCAATGGTCATGACTACAAAATGGGATATTACCTTGCTGATGGCATATATCCAAAGTGGGCAACATTTGTGAAAACAATCCCAGCTCCACAAGGACAAAAGTATAAATTATTTGCAGCAACCCAAGAGGCGTGTAGGAAGGATGTTGAGTGTGCATTTAGAGTGCTTCAAGCACGTTTCGCAATTGTCCGTGGACCTGCACAATTTTTCCATCTTGAAACACTCCAAAAGATCATGAAAGCGTGCATAATTCTCCATAATATGATTGTTAAAGATGAGCGGGATGATAATGAAGTGGTAGAATTGGATTATGAACAAATTGATGGAGTGGATAATCCTCCTCTGCAAGTGTTCACATGAACAAAGTGATGGATTTCTGGCATACATTGAGAGGTATGGACGCATTAGAGACCGAGAAATTCATTTTCAACTCCAGTCGGACCTTATTGAACATTTATGGCAATTGCAAGGCAAGTCGTAGGAACTTTCTTTTTTGTATGTTGAGAAGCATGAGTCATAGGAACTTGTGCGAGTGTGTGAGTTTATTGTAATTTGGTTTGAGTTATGTATGTGAGTAATCTATGGACTACATTGTTCCTGCTATAATATGTGTTCTATTTTATATGTTTTCTTATAAAGTTCATCAATTTCATAGTTCACATTGTTCCAAGATTGCTTCCGGACAATTGAGACGATAATAGGCTATCATGATAATTGAGAAATTGTTTTAGTAAAAAAAAAAATGTATAAGTATAATTTGGAGTTAAAAAAATCACTTGTTAACACTAGATGATTATTTGCTATCATGCGGCGGCGGCGGCGGCAGCGGTGGAAGAGTCGGAGTCGGCGGCGAAGGTGGTGGCAGTGGCGGTGGCGACAGAAGATTTGGCGGCGGCAGTAGTGGTGGTGGCGGCAGCAGCAGTGGCAACAGCTGTGGTAGCGGTGACGGTTACAGGTGATTGTGATTGTTGTTTATTGTAATGGAGATATTATTTTATTGTAGTGGATATATTATTTTATTATGATATTTATATTATTTTATTGTGTTGAAAGCTAAAATACACTGCTGCAGCATGTGTATAGGTAAATTAGATAAAATAACTTTTGGTGGAGCTAAAAAACTAAATTTTTAGCTCTACTGCTGTGGATGCTCTTAGAATACAAAAAGATAGTCCGCATAAAATAGAGTGAAAAAATTAAGAGAGTGTCCATTTGGCACAACTACAATGAGTAGAATGCAACTTTTTCTAGTCTTTTTTTGGTTATTAGCCGTAAACCCGCGCATTGCACGTGATAATTATTTTTATGGTGGTTTTATTAATTTTTTTTTACAATTTAAACTAATTTAATAATGAGTAATGTATTTCGTAAACATATTTTTATTTATTATAAGAACAATCATAAATGTTGTATGGACACAATTTGCTGCTAAGCCCAAAAGATGGAAGAACTTAGACCCAAAGAGCCTAATACAATGAATTTGTAGAGAGTGGGTTGGAAAACTTACCTTTAATGAGTTAGAAAACAAATAAAGTGGATCCAAATGACAAGAAGAGGAAGATAGATTAGCTTAATCTAAGGAAAACTGTCCTCGGCTCAATCCGAGGAGATTAGTTCTTATATATTTCTCTTAAGTCTAATTACAATTCAGCTCTTGATTGCTACAATGTTTTCTCTTAATTTTTCAATCTCCTCCTTTAGGGTCCTCTTTCTATTCTATACTACCTTCCTCCTTTCATCCCTACCCCCCACGTGTAGGGTAGATCGCTGGTGTTGATATGTCCCATCCGCACCTTCCTGAAGTCTTTGGTAGTTGTTGTAAGGTTGAAAATTACTGTTCAGGTATCACCTCCACATAAATGCGGCTAGTTGGTTAGATGCAAAGCATTCAATGCGGTGATAGTAGCTTTTCCTTTAGATATTTCATGGCCTTCCTCTGTCTTGTTCCTTCTTGATATTTATCCTTATCAGTGAAATTGTCTGGAACGTTGCTCTTGGCGCCAGACCGTACCTTCTAACCTCGGCCTAGCTTAGCCAAGGAAGCATTCCTCCTCAAATCACCTCAATGGAACATCACGCATAAATCACTTCCTTTATTTATTAGTACTGACCTCTATCACATGTTCATCCATCCTTGGATTCATGAGGTGTCCTTGGACTGGGCCCCCAGGCCAATATATTCTACTGGGCCTAACACCTCCACAATAGCCACTTAAAATTCCCCTCTTTTGCTCCTCGGGCAAGAAGGAGGATTTCGATATCGCCACAACCATTCTGCCCTTATCATACATCACTCTTGATTGCGCAGATTCCTTTTTAACTGCCCAAGGCACGCTCCTGATGCTTCGGCATACGAGACGCGCCTTCATTAAATTTTTACCTTTCTATACTCCCCACGTTCTACGGCTCAATGTGGATCCAACGGCTGAGGATTTTGTTGGAACCCGAGCGAGAATTTTCTCGCTTATAACTTTCTTTTTGATATAAATATTGTCCAAACACTTCATTCACTTCACTTTAGCACTCATACACTGTACTTGTGCACTTATTCATCTTACTCGTGCCTTCACAAACACCAAGAGCTAGTCCGAGGAGAGTTTTATTCTTCGCGTAAGTCTTTATAAATCTTTCCGTTTATTTTCCCATCTATTTTTCTTTTCTCTGTGTCCCTTTCTCCTCTTCGGCCGTTCTATTTTCTCTTAGTCTTCTTAGTATCCCCCTTAGTACCTTCAACTCCCTTTTAGGAATGGGTAGATTCCCTTACCTAGTAGACTCTGCGGAAAATATAGAGAGCTTTAAAGCTCAATATAGAATCTCGCCAGGAGTATCTATTAGGTACTGCAAGGAAAGGGAGTGGCACGAAAAGAGGCAAGAAGGAGAGGTGGTAATCCTAATGATTTCCTTCATAGAGGGTGGGATGAGAATTTCCATGGGCACCATCACTAGGGACTACCTTAGGGCTCACAAGTTAGCTCCCACCCAATGTACCCCGAACATGTTTAGGATTTTGGGGAGTACAGACGCCCTTAATGAGAAAATGGGCTTAGGGCTTACCCACCATGATGTTAACTAGGTTTACAACCTCTACCACCTAAAGGGGCAGGGGTATTACCTAAAGTCTAGGTACCCTGAGGTTGGGTTCATCCAATGCCTCCCCAATTCTAACAAAGGTCTAAACAAGAACTTCTTGATCGTTTCAGAAGAGTGGCATAATGGCCTCCCCTGCCCAACGAGAGAGGGGACACCAGGTGGGGCTTTAGGTTTAGGTTTATTATTTCAAAGTCATCTCCTTCCCCTTTTCTTTTGTTTGTATTGGCAAATGAGTTTTCCTTTGACTCGCTCTGTTTTTTGCTAACGATGTTTTCCTATTTTTCCCAATAGTTTTGCAAATAAGAACGCTACTGCACCCAACTTCAGCCTTGTCAAACAGTTGAGCCTAGAAAAAATACTAAAGGCCAAGGTCTTTGTCCATAGTGACGGTCAGCTTAGAGCAGCACATCTTATCCTCGGTTATACCCCCATCTCCAAAACCTACCAAGCGCCGAAGTGCATCATTAAAGCAAAGGACCCTCGCCGACATCGGATCAGTGTTGCCACTCCGAGGTTTCTCACTACCGGCTCTATCCCAAAAGGCACTCTTACCATAGATCTTATCCCCGAAGGCATACCGAAGGTAGCACTGCCCTTCCAGCGCACTGTCGAGGAGGAAGCAACCCCATCCCAGCCCACAATCAAGGAAAAGGAAGAGGTTGTTGAAGTTTTCGACTCGGAAGACAATTTTGAAGTTTTTAATCAGCCTTTGTCTCCAGAAGTCTTAACTGGTGACCTCGGCCATCCTTTCCCAACTCAATCCAGTTACCAACGAGAAGTTACTTCCATACCCGACGAGATGGGGATACAACGCAAGCCAAGGTTAACCCTCCAAGAGCTGCTAGAGTCCCAAACAGGGGGAAAGGCGCTCGAGGTGGAAGAGGGCCGAGGTGTCCTCCCTAAGGAGATGGAGCCTCAAAAAGGGGCCAAGGTAGCTAAGACTACCCAGACAAAGTCCTTAGGCAATAGGGCACCCGAAGACAGGATAAGATCTTCACGCTAGGGTTCTAAACTGGAACCCCCTTCTGGTGCTAGACAGGTCCCCTCTCCCTGCGAACTCATCAATCAGGGACTTTGAAAAGGGAAAGGCCGGGTATGTAGCAGATGCTGTAGAGCAAGCTCTGCTATTACTCGAAGACATGGTCGACCTGAGGACCATGAAGAAACACGAGGTGTTTCTAAGTTTAAAAAGAAACCTCGCTATGGTAAGCCTTTCAAGCTAAGTTTTTTTTTTTTTTTTTAAACACTCACTGCCTAATTTCCTTTGTAGGCTGTTTAAGCCGCTTTTAGAGCTGAGGAGTTGGTGGATACTTCCCACTGACAAATGATGGATGAGGAGGGCAGGCGAGTTGCTGTTGTTGAGGCCTTCAAGGTGGCTGAGAAAAGGTTGAAGGAGTCGGATGCCAAGCTTATTGAGGCAAAAAGGGGTAGGAAAAGCGCTGAGGCAGCACTGGATGGGGTGGAGAGGCAGGCGGAGACTTAACGCAAGCAACTCCGCCTAACCGAGGATGAGCTCACTACTGCCAGGGAGCAAATTAAACTACTAAAGAAAAAACTGAAGGATGCTGAGAAACCCAAGGATTAGGCCTAACAAGAAGGCTACGACGTAAGGGTAGCTGAGACCGAAGAAGCCCTTAGGGCCGAGGTCTCTGGGGTATGTAAAGCATACTGCCTCCAAGTGTGGAACGAGACTCTTAACCTGGTAGGGGTTGATGCCTTCTCAACACTTAGGAGAGCAGAGAATGTGTACTATGCCCCCGCAATCCGAGCGCCAGGTTCCTTAGCCTCCCTAGATGATACAGCCCCCAACATTACAAGCCCTATTGAAGAGGCTTTGTCCAAGGACCCTCTTCATTCCGACAGTCCTCAAGAAGTGGCAGAGCAAGCTAACCCAGCTGATAAGGAGAAAGAAGTTTCTAAGGAGGTCGCCCCCGAGATGACTAAGCCCTTAGACGCACCCAAGGATTCTTCAAAGGAAGGAATGGTTTCTTAAAACCTAGAGTTGGTTTTGGAAACTCTTCCCATTCCTACCAAGGAAGACCCCAAGGGCTAGGGTCCGGTATCCTTGGCAGCAGCAACCACCCAGCCCACCAAGACTCCAAAAGACAAACTTGTAATAAAGATGAAACCATGAGTTGTCTTTTGTTGTCGTTGTTGTTGTCTTTTTTTTTTTTCTTTTTTTTTTTTGCTTTTGTTCCCAGAACTTGTAATTTAGTTTGATCTTCTGTAATCAACTTTGCCTCTTCCTAAGGCTCAAATCAATGATAATTATAAGTTTTTCTTTTCATATCTATGATGTTTGTATTGATCTTAACATAGTTTTTGTCTTATCTAACACTCAACTAACTTGGAAGTGAGATACAACTCCATTCATGTATATAAATGGTAAAGTACCCATTCATGTCAGACTCCATCCAACTCTCCTCCCATTATTAAGTTTAAGGAGCTGGATACAATGATCAGCTCTTAAATAGATCATGAATATACTTTCAAATGCTTTAAGTGATGCTCATGAGCATGCAATTAATCATCTCACTTCAATGAAAATCTATATCATTCAACATGGCTGACCCTAATAGACTTTTAAATAACCAATAGGAAGTATTAACTTACTCAAGACAGGTGGTCCGAGAAGCCAGACGTAATTCAGGTTTTGTTTAACATTTAGAAGAATGATTAAAAGATATCAATTTACCCAAGGTATGTGGTCTGAGGAGCCAGGCATGACCAATGTTCTATTTAATACTTAGAAAAATGTCATGAAGTATTAATTTACCCAAAGTAGGTGGTCCGAGGAACCAGACATAACTGAGGTTCTGTCTAACACTAAAAAAATGATTCAAAGATATCAATTTACCTAAGATATGTGGTCCGAGAAGCCATGCATGACCAAGGTTCTGTTTAATACCTAGAAAAATGTTATGAAGTATTAATTTACCCAAAGTAGATGGTACGAGGAACTAGACATAACTTTGGTTCTGTTTAATACTTAGAAAAATAGTCAAAGGATATCAATTTACTTGAGGTATGTGGTTCGAAGAGTCAGGCATGACCAAGATTCTGTTTGATATTTAGATAAAAGTTTGGAAGTATTAATTTACTCAAAGTATGTGGTCTGAAAAGCTAGGCATACCTAAGATTCTGTTTAATACTTAAATAAATAACTTAAAATATCAATTTACCCAAAGTATGTGGTTCGAGGAGCAAGACATGACCAAAGTTCTGTTTGATACTTAGGAAAGTAATAGGAAGTATTAATTTACCCATAGCATGTGGTCTGAGAAGTCAAACATAACTAAGCTTCTGTTTAATACTTAGATAGGTAACTTTAAATATCAATTTACCTAAGGTATGTGGTCCGAGAAGCCAGGCATGACCAAGGTTCTGTTTGATACTCAAACAAATAGTAGGACGCATGACACATAATGTAATAAACCCAAATATAGTAGAGAAAACTTTCATTAATAATAATACCTTCTCAGGTTGTTTACATTCTAGGGGCGTGGTATATCCTTTTCATTTAGATCTTCAAGATAATATGCACCTATTCCACTAATTCCAGCCACTGATGTGATGCGATATGGCCCTTCCCAGATGAGCCATAACTTTCCCCAAACTGAGTTCTTGGCAGTACCCAAAACCTTTCTTAATACAAGGTCTCCAGGCACTAATGGGCTTAACCTTACATTTGAGCAGTACCCCTACTTGAGCTTGTGTTGATAGTACGCCAGTTGAACCATAGCATTTTCCCTTCGCTCTTCAATTAAGTCTAAGCTCTTTTCTAACAAGCTATCATCATTGCTTGGAATGAAAGAGCTCGTCCTTAATGTTGGGAATCCGCTCTCGAGAGGAATTACAGTCTCGGCCTCATAAGTCATTGAAAAGGGGGTTTTCCCAAAGGATCTTCGGGGTGTAGTACGATACATCCAAAGAACATGTGGCAACTCTTCCATCCATTTTTCCTTTACAACATCCAGCCTCTTCTTGAGCCCACTCATTATGACCTTATTGACAACCTCGGCCTGTCCATTCCCTTGTGGATATGCCGGGGTGAAATATATATTTGTTATGCCCAAGTCATAACAATACCTCTTGAAAGCTTTGCTACCAAACTGAAGACCATTTTCCAAGATGAGTGTATTGGGGATCCCAAACCGAGTGACAATATTCTTCAAGACAAACCTCTTGGCGTCTATATTCCTAATGTTTGCTAGAGGTTCAGCTTTAACCCACTTGGTGAAGTAATCCGTGCTGACCAGCAACCATCTCTTATTCCCTACTGTTTTAGGGAAAGGTCCTATAATATCAAAACTCCATTGAGCAAAAAGCCAAGGCTGGACAGAGAATTGAGGACGCCTCTTGGTTGATGAATGTTTGGGGCAAATCTTCGGCATTGGTTGCATTTCTTCACGTATTCTTGTACTTTCCTCTGCATATTTAGCCACCAATACCCCTAAGTAAATGCCTTGTGAGACAAGGACCTGCCTTTTGTGTGACTTCCACAAATTTCTTCATGTAACTTTTCTAGGAGTAGTTCAACTACTTTAAGGTGTATGCATAGCAAATACGGTCCAGAAAAAGAGTGCTTGTATGATTTGGTCCTCAGACAGCCAAAATCGAGGAGCCTTTCTTCGCACTTTATCAGCCTCGGACTTTTTTTCGGGCAAGATATCCTCTTTAAGGAATAACACAATAGAGTCCATCCAACTAGGTCCTACCCTAATCTGATGAATCTGAACCACGTTTCTCTTTATTTCAGTAGGTTTACACAAGTCTTCCACAAGAATCACCTGAGGCAAACCTTGTGCCGAGGAGGTTGTGAGTGTGGCAAGAGAGTCAGCATGTGTATTTCTACTTCTAGGGATTTGTAATAAAATGAAATATTCAAATCCTGATTGCAGGTGTCTAACCTGATTCAAATATTCCTGCATTCTAAGATCTTTGGCTTCCAACTCCCTCCTACCTGGCCTACAACCAACCTCAAGTCTGAAAACATCTCTATTGCCTTTCCTCCCATTTTCTAAATCATAGTCATGCCTACCAATAGAGCCTCATACTTGGCCTCATTATTGGTGGCCAAGAAGCTCAACCTTAAGGATTTTTCAATGATGATCTTCTCAGGAGAAATTATAACTGGCACCACCCCAGATCCTCTTTGGTTCGCTGCACCATCAACGTGTACTCTTCAGGGTAAAGGCTCTTGTAGGGAGACCACGGCAATTGATTTTTTATCCATGTTCTACTTCTCAACCTTTTCTTTAAATAGGGTTTCAACAAACTTGGCTACCAAATCAACAAGGACCTGACCCTTAACAGAAATGCGAGGCAGGTACTTGATATCAAAAGCTCCTAGTATCATACCCCACTTGGCAATCCTCCTAGTGTAATTAGCACTCCGTAGTAGAGATCTAAGCAGAAGTTGGGTTAGGACAATAACTGTGTGAGATTGGAAGTAATGGTGGAGTTTACGCATAGCATGCATTATTGCCAAAATGGCCTTCTCTAGTGGTAAGTAACGGACCTCGGCCTCATGTTGTGACTTACTCACATAATAAACTGGCCTCTGCACACCACTATCAATCCGTACCAGCATCAAACTCACCGCATGGGAGGCCACCGCAATATAAGCAAACAAAACCTCATCTACCTCGGGTCTGGACATAATGGATGGCCGAGAAAGGTATTCCTTTAGCTGCTGGAAGGCTAGGACGCATTCCTCGGTCCATTAAAATCTCTTTCACTTATTCAACAACTGAAATAAAGGCCTACATCTGTCTGCTAACCGAGAGATGAATCAGTTTAGGGCAGTAGTCATTCCTGTCAATTTCTAGACCTCTTTGGGATTTCGAGGTGGATGTAAATTGTTAATTACCCTAATGGATTGACTTCAATTCCACAGTGAGTAACCATATACCCTAAGAACTTCCTTAATCTGACACCAAAAGAGCACTTAGAAGCATTAAATCACAGCTTGTGTCTCCTCAAAATCTCAAAGATAATCCCGAAGTCGTTAACATGCTCGAACTCCAACTTGCTCTTAACCACCATGTCATCTATATAAATCTCAATGTTTTTTCCTAGCTGTGGCTCAAACTTCCTGATCATCATCCTCTGATAAGTAGACCCTGCATTCTTTAAACCAAAGGATATCACCTTGTAGTGGTAATTCCCAGTATGAGTGACAAAAGCTGTCTTTTATTGATCATCCACAGCTAAAGGTATCTGATGGTACCCATGAAAGGCATCCAAAAAGCTCATCTGAGGATGCCCTACTGTTGCGTCAACTAACTGATTAATCCGAAGCATGGGGAAGGAGTCATTTGGACAGGCCTTGTTCAAGTCTTTAGAGGAGTGCCGAGGTAGTTGCTTCCTAAGGAGGATAGCTGGGTTGACATTCAGATGATGGCAAATGAAGTCTAGATCCACCCCAGGGGCCTCATAAGCATTCCATGCAAACATATCAATATTCCTCCTTAAAAATGTTAACAGTTCTTCCTTCTCCCAAGGAGGCAGCTAAGCTCCGATTTGAAAAAACTTCTCCAAGTCACCTTCTATAACAATTTCCTCCAACCTCTCACACTTTGCCTCTTCTGACACCGCATTCATAGATAGGGCCAGAATCCTTGTTTGCTATGAGCCCTCCTTAACAGAGGTCGAGGACTCAACTTCAGGCTGATGCATAATTGCTGCCACCAAGCATTGCTTAGCCATGGATTGACTCTCGACAAGCTCTTCAATCTGGTCCCTCAATGGATATTTCACCTTCAAATGCAGAGTTGAAAAAATGGCCCCTAGGGCATGAAGCCAAGGTCTTGCCACAATGGCCGTGTAGGGGGAATAAGCGTCCACCACAATGAAATCCACCACCACTACCTCTGAACCTGCTTGCACAGGTAGTCTAATCTGATCCCTTAGAATGACAACTTTCCCATCAAAGCTTACCAAAGGTGAATCATAGGCTGTCAAATCCTTAGGCTTCAAGTTCAGCCCTTTGTATAAGTCAGGGTACATAATCTCTGCACCACTGCCCTAGTATATCAACATGCTCTTCACATCATACCCTCATATTCTGAGCATGACCACTAAAGCATCATCGTGTGGCTGTATCATCCCAACCTTGTCCTCATCTGAAAAACTCAACGTCGGTTGGATCTCCACTTTAGCTCTCTTCGGCTCAGAATTAGAGTCCTCGGCAAGTGATCGAACTACAAACATTACCCTTGAGGGATGAGAACCAGTTCTCCTATGAGCAAATTAATTGTGCCCAAAGGGGGCCTTGAAGAGGCATTCCCCTGAGCCCCTAACCCTGTATGGTCTCCTTGCCTACTGGGCTGATATAAAAACAGTTTTAACCTTTCATTTCTGACTAGTTGCTCCAAATGATTCCACAGAGTTCTACAATCATCGGTGATATGTCGTCGTTCCTAGTGGTACTGACAATGAAGACTTTGGTTGCGCCTAATGGGATCTCCTCCCGTCTTGTTTGTCCACTTGAAGTATGGCTCATTCTTAATCTTCTCCAAAACTTGATGTACTAGCTCTCGGAACATCGTGTTAGCCACCTGAGGAGCCGTAGACTTAGATTGCCCAGCAAAATCCCTTCGGGGTCTGTTATTATTGTACCTGTCCGACCTGAAATCCCTCCTGTCCTGAGAGATAACCTTAGCCTTTTCTTTCCCTTGCTGCTGATCTTCTTCAACCCGTTTGTACTAGTCGATACAATCCATAAGCCGACGCACACTTCTTACCGGCTTTTTGGTCTCAAATCATGCTCGATGGGCGGGCCGACCTTGAAGGTCCTGATGACTACATCGTCAAAATCCCTATTGATCTCATTAAATATCTCCCAGTATCTATCCGAGTACATTTTCAGGGTCTCTCCTTCTCTCATGAACATGGACACAAGGAATCTAAGGGTCGATGAACCCTATTGCACGTAATAAAGCGAGACCTAAATGCTTGGGTGAGCTCCTTAAAGGAATCAATAGAACCTGCACCCAAACCGTCAAACCACCTCATCGCTACAAGTCCCAGGCTAGATGAGAATACCTTGCACATCAAGTCCTTATTCTTGTAGTGTACAGCCATTCTCTGGTTGAAGTGACTTACGTGCTCCATAGGGTCTGTAAAGCCATTATACATGGTAAATGTTGGCTGAGTGAAGCGCCGAGGAAGCTTTCTTGCTTCAATCTTGCATGTGAAAAGTGATCTAGAAATTTGGTACAACGCCCTACTCATAACGTCATTTCCCAGACCTTTATGGGATGAGTTTTTACCCCTACGTCTACTGTGGTGATGCTTACCGTACGAGAAAGACTCACTAAGGGGAGTTCTCGATCTGGGCCTATAGCTGCCATCTTCTTCTCCACCAGAAGAAGAAACAGAACTTGAAGGAGTTCTCCTCCGTCGTTCACGGTGCAACTTCCTCTGCAAGTGATCAATCTCCTGCTACATGTTTCTAGCATTCTCTTCATGAGAAACGTGGCTCCCACCCTAAGAATGACTCTTACTAGCATGGGAGGTGTGCACACTTCCCTCGCGATCCTTTTCTCGTTCAAGATGGAGAAAGTGATCCTGACGTTGGGACCCCCAAGATTCTGCCTAGTTCGGTTCTAAACCTACCATAGTTGAACGTTAGACTCACTACAACATCAGAATTCCTACAAACGGCACTAATTGTATGGACATAATTTGCTGCTAAGCCCAAAAGATGGAAGAACTTAGGCCCAAAGAGCCCAATACAATATATTTGTAGAAAATGGGTTGGAAAACTGGGTTTTAATGAGTTAGACAACAAGTAAAGTGGATCCAGATGACAAGAAAAGGAAGATAAACTTGCTTAATCTAAGGAAAACTGTACTCGGCTCAAT
Source organism: Lithocarpus polystachyus (assembly GCA_033629205.1). NCBI lineage: Eukaryota > Viridiplantae > Streptophyta > Magnoliopsida > Fagales > Fagaceae > Lithocarpus > Lithocarpus polystachyus. Next base: position 4,317,551 of record CM066163.1, on the reverse strand, counting down.
CCGAGGAGATCAGTTTTTATATATTTCTCTTAAGTCTGATTACAAATTCAGCTCTTGATTGCAACAGTGTTTTCTCTTAATTTTTCTATCTCCTCATTCAGGGTATACTTATCCCATCCACACCTTCTTGAAGTCCCTGGTAGTAGCTGTAAGATTGAAAATTATTGTTCAGGTATTACCTCCACATAAATGCGGCCAGTTGGTTAGGTGCAAAGCATTCAATGTGGTGATAGCAGCTTTCTCTTTAGATATTTCATGGCCTTCCTCTGTCCTGTTCCTTCTTGATATTTATCCTTATCAGTGGAATTGTCTAGAACGTTGCTCTTAGCGCCAGACCGTACCTTCTAACCTCGGCCTTGCTTAGTTGAGGAAGCATTCCTCCTCAGATCACCTCCCTGAAACATCACGCCTAAATCTCTTCCTTTATTTATTAGTATTGACTCTATCGCATATTTATCCATCCTCGCACTCATGAGGTGTCCTTGGACTGGGCCCCTGGCCCAATATATTCTACTGGGCCTAACACCTCTACAAATGTAATATAGGAATAATTATAAATCATTAATAGAAATTTTGTCGTACCAAAATGAAAATTGTGAGGACAAGGAGCGAGCAACCCCTGAGGGCCACGGCATACCCCGGCCTGGCAACATTAGAAGTTTATCCTCTTTGGGTTGCCAGGCCCTCAAGGTTTATCCCTCTACGCAATGGATGGGAGTTGTCCCACATCGGGTAGAAGGCGCTCCCACACATGGTTCATAAGGCTCTGGACCTCTCATATGTGTACGTTTACTCGCGTATGCGATCGCATACGAGAGTAAATGTACACACATGGGAGGTCCAGAGCCTCATGAACCATGTGTGGGAGCGCCTTTTACCCGATGTGGGACAACTCTCATCAGTCATGTGTGAATTTGCATTGTATTCAATTATATAAGAAAATAAATAAATTTACTTGTCACAACAAAAATTATACCGTGTGCCGACGCAACCTCCACGTTTAATGACATGTAATTGCCTTTATCCGTTTACCAATGAACAAATAAAGGTTTTTAGGCAACTCTACAGCCAATAATTCCTTGTGAGGATTCTGTCTGCAAAATGAGGAACATATAAGGATGAATGAGCTCTTACTTAGATGGTTTTGCCTGGTGATTCTGCCATCAAAGCCTTCAGTATTTGCAGAGATGATAATCCCTCAACGGTGACTTTTTACTTTTTGCTCTTTTTTCACTTTCTCTTTTGCTTTGTTTAAAAGTCATTTTAACTGTTAGGAGGGGATGGAGGGTCATTATTTCCTAATTGACTTACTTTGCTAATCCATGGACATCTTTTTGTCATACATCTTATCTGGTTTTAGTGGTGCATTTTATTTGCTCCTAAACAACTTGGATGGCATTAATTGTTACTGCATTGGGTACAAGTATAGAATATTAAGGCATTGAATAAGTTCTTTTCAATTTCAGCCATTCATATCTCCATAACCATAGTTTGGTTTTCTTTAATTTCATCATTACTCACATATGACAAAAATTGAAACCTATACCTGAAACACCAGTGCTTCACCATTATATTAGGACAAATATGGAATCTTGTTTTTGTTGTGACCCATTTTTCTTTTGCATTTCTGCTTAATTAAGAATCCTTTTCCTTTGTTTAGCAAAAAAAAAAGAATCCTTTTCCTTTTGGTTTTATCTTTAAAATGATATGCTCCTTGATTTATGGCAATTATCAATCAAATTATGATGCAAGCTTTTTTCTCTCAACTACTACCAATACAACGCTGAATGGAGCATTTTAATTATATATATTATTTCTATCAAGATTATTGGTAATGGGATGATTGTTAATTATTTAGATGATTACTCTTTCTATTTTTTATTCCATACTTGATGATGAAAGATAAGAATTAAGTAACCAACTATGGTGGGCTATAGTTGAATTGCTCTTTGAAATCTGAGTTGGCATGGATGCATCATATCCAGTGACTAGGACCACAGTATGTTTTTTAGTAAAATAAAGATTAAGTATATTTTATTTGTAAGAATTTGTACGCAGAAAACTTCCACTTTCTTTCCTAGTTTTATTTAGTATCTGGAAGTCCCTTTTCTAATAATTAGAGTGCTTCAATGTTGAAACAAAAAATCAGTTCATTCCAACTTAGATAGATGGAGACTGCCACTGCCACAATAAAGAAAAATCAGAACAAGTACATAGGTTGAATAAAAAATATTTGGTCCAAAGAGGTATTAATATAAAAAGACGGGGTAGAGGGAGAGGAAGGAAAGAAAGAAAAGTTAGACTCTCTATGTTTGAATGTCCATGGGCAATGGATCCTTCTAATAATGTTGCATAAAAAAAACACATGTTAAGTCATTGCTTTAGTAAAGTTATCACTACAGGTTAAATTGGATATTTATAAATAAACCCAAGTCACTAATTTAAACCTTTAAATAGCCTTATTGTTAACAAGATGACGCAGCTATACATGTCAGTTTTTTCCACTTCTCAGTTCTCAGTTCTCACTCAACTTGGCTTGTCTAACCAGGGTTCATCTCTAATAAGACAAATCTCTTATATGGAATATATTTTGTAGATGTTTTATTTAAGAGATAAAGTGGACTCGTTTCAAATGTCTCTAATTCATTGAAATGTTAATTGTTGATATTTTCTCGACTCATCCTAAATGCCCCTTTTTACTTCATGTTACAATTGCTGTATTTTCTACTTAAGGGTTTTGAACTTTGACAATTAGGCAGTCTATTATAAAACTAAATAGCGTATCAAAGTGTTGCTTTATTTAAAACCGATGTATCACGTTAAATTTAATAAATAAAATCTTAACAACGAAATGGAGAGGAACTCATGGGATAATCTATGACAAATGACCATAAATTAAATCTTAATAATAGACTTTGCTAGTTTAACTAATTGGAAGTTTGGAACTGCCTACATGATATTCACTCATTGACTTATAATCCAGGTGATTTTTATTATTTTCGAGAAGAACCTGAGTGAATGGCCTATTTAGTAATGTTGTTTTAGTAATGTTGTTTGTATTTTTTAAAAATATCTATAATTGAAAAAATGTATAAAAATACGTGTAATGTTATTTAAATACCAAAAATTGTTGTTTAATCAACGGTAACAAATGGGCCTACTCTAAGGCTCATTTGTTACCGTTGTTTAAACAACAGTTTTCGGTATTTAAATAACATTACACATATTAGGCCCATTTGTCACTATTGTTTAAACAATAGTTTTCGGTTTTTTAAATAACATTACACTTATTGTATCTCTGTTGCAAGTCATACTTTCTCACATTACATGAGACCAACAATAAAGGTAATATAGCATTTGATTATGGTCAGTGAGACAAATAACTACCAGCACATACAACAAAAAGATTTCATGTTCCTCTGTTTTTCAACATCTCACTTCTTTTCACTTTTTAACAGCCTCACCCTTTGCCGGCTTGGCGGTATTCCAAATGGTCTCATTGTCCCCTCATCAAACCCAATTGTCAGACAATAAAATAGGAAAGAAAAAAACAACATGAAAAGCCCCAATTCGAATTTGACATTTTAGATTCTAGAATTGCTTATATATGAAACAAAAATGCCCCTCTTGTCTCTCTTACCTTTGAAACTAAAAATGAATCAAAAAACGCGTATTATAAATTTGGCAAGCCTGTCGATTCAAGTATCACATAAAAAAAAAAAAAAAAAAAAAAGAATGAAAATGCTAACGAATGCGTTTAGAGCATTAATTAATAATTCATTTAAAGAAAGTTTTTATGAAAAAAAAAAAAAAATCAATATTTTGACAAAATTTTTTTTTTCCATAAAAGTTATATCAAAATTTTTCTAAAATTAATTGTTAATTAATATCCTAAGGACACTCGTTAGCATGATATAAAAAAGAATAAGAACCAATAAAAAGTCTTCTATTTGTATTGAAAAACATTAAGGCCACATCTCTTCAAACACAAAATTGCTCTATCTTCTCTGCCATTGACACCTTTACCATTTTCTCACACCACGCTGTCCTGCCTTTCTTGAATCAGTCTTAGTCCACGCCTGCCTGTCTCTTAAACTTTTCATTCCCACGAAAACTCTCCAAATTCCTCTCTTCTTATATAATCCAAACTAGTACTATTCAAAGCCTAAGAGAAGGAACAAAAAAGAGAAAAAAAAAATTGGAGGAGCTAAAGTTGAGAGATGCTTGGATGGATACAAGTTACAGTGGTGGCTTTGTCCATCGTAGTTCTTACTTCCCTTCTTGTTCTTTTGGTTTGGAGGTGGTGTCGTTGCAGACAACGTAAAGAAGTTGTAGACACGTTAGGCGTCCTGAGTTTTCGAGCAACTGGGAATGGGAATAATGTTTCAAGAGCTACTGTTCATCATCAACCCGATAATTCAGAAGCTAGAAGAAGAGGGAATCATGTTTTTCAACGTGGGGTTTCGGTGAAACCTTTGTTCAGTTGGGGTGATAATCCATCACTCATTACCGACGCTGTTGAGAATGGATGGTCTCAATTTGCTTTCATGGATAACAACACATCAACAAGATCAACAACACTGTTGGGTTTATGCACTGTTGGTGATCATAGGAGAGAAACTGAGGCTGAAATAAGCTGGGAAGTTTGTCCAGGATCAGTGGAATACATGCAAAAGATAAGGTTCAATTCAGGGTTAAAGAGAGTGAGTCTAAGCCAACCTTCCACAACTGCTACAACTGTAATTAGAACAGCTTTGCCTTTACCAGGTCCTTCTTTGGGAAATAATATTGCTTTTCCTCAAGAAGCTTATTTTGAAATCACAATTTTGTTTTCTCATGGCGATGACAAAGAATCGGTAGGCAAGGCTAAAGAGGGTGAGAAGGCTAAACTTATACAAGAGAATTTGAATGGAAAAGCTAATTATTCAGAATCTTTAGTCCATGTTACAAGCAGTAGTCATAGAGTTAACAAGGTTGAAGAATTGAAGGTTGACATTGAAGAAAGTGGTAAAGGTGGCGAAGCAGTGAAGCTGTCTTTGGGGCTCACTGCAGGAGGCTCTCTTCCATCAAAACTTCCAGGCAGCTATCCAGGAAGCATTGGATTCAACTCCAATGGTTCTGTCTATCTTGAAGGTAAATTCTACTTTCTTGGTCTATGTTTGGAATTAAAGTACAGTAACAGAAATATAAGAAATATATAATTTTACTATTATACCATTCATCTTTTATTTGTCTTTTTTCATAATAAGATAAAATCTATATTTTGCGTTCATTTCATTAAAGGAATGAGTATTCCTCCCACTGTTTAGAAAAGCCCTTAATAGGGAATTGAAGTAAATGAACGTTCCTTTTTAACCATTCAATTTTTTCCTACTTAATTCTCAAACAGAAAAATAAATAAAATTTTCTTGAAAATCCCTTTCAATTCATTTCATTCCTCTTGTCCCCTCCCAAACAAGCCTAATTTGTTGAACTTGCAGTTACAATATTTCAGAAAGCATACAACAAGGTTTTTGGGAATGTTCGTGGATAGTGAGCATAATAGCAATTCACTATTAGCGATTAATTTGTTATCACATTGCATTAGAAATGAGAAAGTGGCCACCCAACAAGGAATACCTTAGGCCTAAAATGTCAACAAAAAGAAAGGTCCACTATATGACATGGTCACATGATAATAAATTATATAAAATGGAATAATTGATGCTGCTTTTTCTAATCTTGGACCCACCTTATCGTGCCAACATTTTTCGTGTATATGTAGTTTTTGAGCTGCTGACCAAAAAAAAGAAGGTTCCATTCATATTATTGCTATATTATTTTCTTGCCTAAATTTCTGAAATTAACAGTAATTTTCTTGATTCTTTAGTCACTTTGCTATCTGACTTTTCTTTTAAAAAATACTTTAATAAGTTTAGTTCGTAATAGATAATTAATTATCTCAAAAGCTTAAACTGTTAGAAAAGAGTGAATTTAATCATTTAATTATTATTCTAACAGTTTCTTTTTTCAGGAATCAAACTTGTGTTTGAATCCGAAGAAGCAGAATGGGGAAGAACAGATAAGGTGATTGGTTGTGGGTTTCATCCTAAGCAGAAGAAGGTTTTTTTCACAGTAGATTCAGAGCTGGTCCATGTAGTCCATTGCAAGTCTGAGGAATTTGGGACTCCATTATATCCAATTCTAGCAGCAAACACTGACATTTTGGTTCTGGTTAATATGGGCCAAAGTGTCTTCAAATATGGGCCTGCAAATGCACAGAGGACACCAAATCCTTGCTTCATTCAACCTCCTCTAAATTCTCCAGCTAGTGGCATGGACTATGAAGATAGCACAGATCTTTTCTCAGTGGCATTCGACTCAAACTACTTTAATGCATACACAATCAGAGGCAGTCAAAATGGAACTAGTAAACATACAAAAGATTCTGACCATGAGGGTGAGGTTGAACTTTTTGAGATTGTCTTAGAAGAAAGTGGAAGACCCTCAGATGGAATGCAGTGACAAGAAGATACATTGGGTTTTGGTGCATTAGATTATAGATGCATTGATTTTGTTAGTCACACGGGTTTGCGGAATATATTTGAGTTCCAGAGAGATTCAAAAATCAACTTAAGTTGGAGTTTGACATTTTTCTGTTCATCGTCAAATAAGATCTTATGCAACCTCAAGTAGCCTCAAGTGGCTTGCTCATTTCCAGGGAGATTGCAGATAAATAACACAGCTTCATAGACTGCGGACACTTTTGTTTTGTTATTTTCTGTATTCAACTCGTTTAATACATTTTTTTTTTTCCCTACAATTCTTTTCTTGTGAATATCAAGATACTATTGTTTATTCAAGTTGTAATTTTTGCCTTATCACCAATATGCTAATCGAATAGAAATAGTGATTGTATTGATGGTGTAGTGATATACAAGTACTTTTATGAGTTTATGTCCCTCTTCAATTCATTGGTTAACTTGTTAGGAAGATAACACCTTGAGATGACTCTACTCGAGGTCACTTGACCTAAAAACTTATAAGTTTCGGTCCAATTATGTTAAATTAGTTTCTCAACTTATTTATCATATGGGGCTTCCGCTCACAAGTGTATACCCAACACTTCCCTGAATTTTTTTTTTCTTCTTCTTTTGGTGTCTAGTCTCTTTGGATCCATAGGAACCATGTTACCTTTCAACACTATGAGATTGATCAAAACCTTCATTCTCAATGTTTCAGATATGTTGCTCAGTTATGCTGTATTGTGACCTATCAAAAGCCAATTCCCTGGATCAAATGGATAAAACCAACTAGTCAAACTCAATTCTTATGCTTCTTCATCAGTTACCCGGGGTTAGCAATAGGTATGAGGTTATTCCAGAGCTATTGGTGTCACTACTAGTGCTCTGGCAGAGATATGGCCTCTGTGATGAGCTTCAATTGGCCTTTCAGATGGAGACCATAGCAATAGAAATTGAAATTGATGCCAAAGTGGTGGTTAATTTTGTGGAAAATCAAAATACAAACAATAGGCAACATTGTGCTATCTATCATTGATGACAGGTATTTACTTGTGTTTTGAGGAGGAAAAGTGCAACACGTTTATGAGAAGTAAAAAAAGGTGTAGATACCCTTGCAAGTGTTGATGCACCCAATTAGAGGACTTTAATATTCATGTTTCATGATGTCCCGCATGATGTCATTTTGCCATTTGCTTCTGATTTTTCTAATATGTTCTCAGAAGTTTGAATGTTCTGTAACCAGTACACTTTCTGTTGAGTTTGTTGGAAGGAAATCTTTATTATCCATTATTTGCACGTTGACATTGATTATTGCACACACTAAGCGTATAATTGTTGTACACTATCCATTTTATGTGTTGAATGTGGATATACTTAAAAAAAAATATGAACAGCCCATGTGAAATTATGAATTTTATATGTACGGAGTGTATAAGCGCCTTAAAATATTTTTCCTTTGCACATAAAGAAGGGGAGAGAATTGTGATTCACAAATGAGAATGAGAAAAATAAATAAATAAAGCACTGACGTGTCTAAACTTTTTGCTAGAAATAGAAGAGTACAGGGATATAGATAAAATGATAAATAAGATATTTCAATTCAATCTTGACGCCTGCATGTTTCAAAATCATGCGGTTTGACTATAAAATGAAATCCAAAGGGGAGAACTTGGTGCATGCATCGACTTCAAATTCAATGTTTACTCCTCTAGATGTCAATGATCACAAATTCAACCTTTGTTTATAACTTTGCTATGGTTTACGAAAGCACTCTCAACGACATGTAGGAGTAATTTTTCATTTCTTTTGCCAAGTATGATACCTTTGCGCCCTAGCAAACCAAATAAATAACTTTGTACATTTTTTTTTTTGTTTGTTTACTAAATTTTATATGATATTAAATTCTATAAGGATGTGATGTAAAACATATGTTTTATCTCTCCAATTCTAACATGCCACATTATCTTATCACATATTTAAGAATAAACACAATCACACTTAATCAATTCTAATACCCATATATAAATCCAACTAAATTGAAAATTTATTAAGATGTTATTAGATGTGGTAGGATGTATTGAATTTTAAGTAAAATGCTGATGAGGCAATCACTTATTAAATGGTGTAGAACATAAGTTTTACACCCCATCCTTATAAAATTTAATCTCAGCTTTTATTTATTATTAAGACCAAGAACCTTATAGTTCAATTGTTTAACATGTTTTAGTATTTATTTATGGGTTGTGTTAATAAGCACCTAACAACAATTTTTTTGACTTTTTTGTGCCAATTTTTTTTTTTAATTTTTTTTGCAACTTTATGTTATTTTTTCAGCTTTATAAGTACTTTTATGTCTTTTTCTTTCATTTATCTCATTTTTTTTAATATGTAAGATTCACATTAGAGAAACCTTAGCAAACACCACATAGTGCTCGTTAACATTTCTCTTTATTTATTATTTTTGATTAGTTAATAGTTACATCTGAGAAGAGAGAATTTGAACCCTAAACGTCTTAATTAAAAACATCCAAAAGTGTTAGTTGAACTATAAAACTATTTACAACATCTTTTAATTTTATACCATAGAATCGCGGGTTTCAAAATTCAAATCCAATGAGATTTGAAACCAAACTCAGCTTCTTCAGGAGGCTCAGTAAATTGGAATAATCTTGTGCTAGCTATCCCAGAGTATTTTTCATGCTCCCTCTATTAATATATAGTTATATACTGTACTAATTATATACAGAATGAAGTGAAGCACCAATTTATCTGGTCATTATTTTTTTTTTTTTCTTTTTTCTTTTTTAAAGAAAATTTCTGTAGTTGATTTCCATTAATTATTGCTCGTTTGAGTCTTGACATAGGAATATTGAAAGTTTGACTTAAAAGCGAAATGAATAGTCATTGACAGCCATTGAATTAATCGGCCACACGTACTTACACTAAGAAAATAATTATAAATCAGAAAACAAAGATTTTGGAAATCATCATTCTAGAAAATTAAGACGCATGCGCAATTAATTGATAATTTAAACATTATAGGGAAACACGTACTTGTACAAGGAAAGTTATGGAGAAAAAAAAATGGTAAATATAGATCTTGGAAATTAGCAAGAGTCATTAGCAATTCTTTTGAGAAAGAGTCATTAGCAATTGTCTTTATTTTAAATGAATTTATAATGTGTTAAATAAAATAATTTGATTTGATTATCGGATATATAGCATTAACATAAAGAGAAAGAGAAACAAACTAATTTGTAATTTTAGTATCTTTAAAAGGAATAGAATAAACCAATTTTTATTCTTGTATATGTTTGAAATTATTTTATGTTTGATTATAATATTATATTTTTCGTGTATTTATAATAAGGAAATACAGTATATGGTATATAGTAAGTTTATAAATAAGTCAAAAATTTGTTAAAAATTTATTGATAACAAACTTAATCCAAATTATATATATAATTTTTAACAATAAAAAAAGTTAAATAATCTAATTTTTGTAAGTTCATAAACATAAAAAAAATAAAAAATAAAAATAAAAAAATCATTCTATATAATTAACTTGATAATATAATTTCAACTAGAATTTAATTAGTAATTATTAACATGCATGTGTGAATGAGTAAAAAAAGTTTGAACATGTAATCTTATTTGATAATAAGCATGATTTTCAAAGTAAAATTATATGAACAATCTTGAAAATTTTTGAAAATCTTGACTCGTCTCGCTTACAACCCTAGTAAAGAGGGTGAATACAAAAATATGAGTATTGGAACTTGGAAGTAGAGGCAAGTGACGCTTCAAAGTGGTCCAAATTTCTTTTGATGTAGAGAAGCCAACTAGTTGTGGTATGATTTCATCCAATAGAAATGAGAAGGCTCATGAGAAATTGGTCTTGCCTAGTCCAAGAAAGGCAAGCCAGAGTTGGGGTTGAAACATTGTTGACACAAATTGTGGATGGAGGGCATGGGTTGGAACCATCAATGAAACCAAGAAGATCATGACCTTTAAGATAGGGAAGTAATTGGGTTTTCCGATGGAGAGAATTATTGTTGGTATGATTGATGGATGGGGAACGAAGGCATTTGACAAGGAAGAGAAGAAGTGGGTAAGGGAGATGAGGTGGAGTTAATAGTAGAAGAAGGTGAACAAGAAGTTGAGTCTGAAGCCATGACACACAAAAGCTCTAATACCTAATTGAAACAAACGTAATTTTTTTAATTGTTGTTAACCCTCTCACATTTTATTGAATTTTTTTTTGTTTTATATATATATACACACACATGATAAGGAGTATAGCAGATAAAGATTACAAGAATTCAAAAATATAGATTGTTAAATACAAAATAGGAGCTGAAAAGAAGTAGAGAAGCCACAACCGAGAATGCATACATATTCAATGCATGAAATAATTATTCCATCTTATACCAACTTGACTGCATTGATCGAGGAGCTTAGGATTTTTCATCACTTGCTTAGGAGTTTTCATCACTAGTGAATAATTAAATTATGTGAATGAATGGTGCAATGAATGAATGAAATGCATCATAGAATATCTTCTCAAAAAAATAAAAATGCATCACAGAATCATTTCAGCATATATTGATTCTTTTATGGATGAGCCAACAGCTAAAGCTTGACAAACATATCTATATTAGTTTCATGCTAAACACAATTTGACCAAACATATTTCAAAACAAAATTATACGATTATTATTTGTCATATTAAATAGAAAAAAATTGTAAACTTATTTTGGAGAGAACCTTTTCAACGTGAGTGTAAGAAATTTTGTATTAAATTCTATAATCCTCCCCCGCATTTATCCCTCTTTTCAGTACTTATTTATCTTATATCGCAAGTGCAACACCACCTCTTTTACAGCTCCTGCATATCATTCACATGTACTCACCTTAAACATCCTCAAACTTGATCCGTCCCTGGAACATCGTAGCTCCTCATATTCACTTACTGCATAAGACTACCAAAAGAAAATAAAAACAATATTGCACAACAGTAACCATCTTGCTCTTTATAATTGGGTTATGCTAAGGACCACTTGCATAGCTGTATCAAGAGAAGAATGAGGTCTTGCAACAAGCACATTGCCACTGAGCAGAGACATACGGTTTACTAAAATGACGCTTGAAACAGGCATGTTGCAGTCAACATTTGACATTCCTTCAAGCATAAGTAACCATAATACAACCATATTTTATTATATCCACAGTGAACATGGTAACAACAAATCCACTCCTACCAAATTATAGCCATGTTTGAAAAACAACTAAAATGCTGCCAATGATGTGGTCCAATCTTAAAAGGGCTTTAAGCATTTAATAATGGACAAGTTAAATAATTTGACCACATCCATCAAAATGCTAAACGAGAGGGGGATACTGCTTGGCCTGCTGCCGCACCCTTCTCCTGTACTCAGTTGGTTCCTGCACAACAGGACCAGAAAAGTATTGTTAATACCATTAGCAAGACTCGGAAATTTAGACAAAGTCTAGGATTTAAGATGTGAGGGACTGCAAAAACCTGTATAAAGAGCTGGTAGCCATCAGTTTGCGCTGGATCAGCAGGGTTGGGTTGGTCTAGCAAGTCCTGAATGCCAACTAGAATTTGTTTTACAGTAATGGCTGGTCTCCAACCCTGCAAACAGTATCAAAAGGTCAAATAACAACTGCAAGTTTTAATAATCAATCATGTACACTCAGAAGCTCAATCTGCAAATCCATGTAATAGCAGTGTTGAGTACTTACACTGTCCTCATTGAGGATTGACAAACACACAGTCCCCGAGGGGTAGACATTTGGGTGGAAGAAACCTTGAGGAAACTTGCACTTTGGGGGTTTGCTAGGGTAATCCTCACTGAAGTGGAGCGTAAGTGGAAAGAAGCCACCATCCCAATCAGTCTGCAATGTTAAGAAGATAGATGCATTGCCATTAAATGAGGCACTGAATCAATGCAATTACGCCAAAATGTTATATCAGCACTCCTACTTCCAACAAAATTCATCATCTAGACCCTAAAAGCTAAAAGAAAACATCTTTAATTGGAAACTTAGCATTTGACATAACCTGTAACTTTATAAATATAGGAAAATTTTTAAATGAAATAACATTAAAAAATAAAGTTCTGATAACAACCATTACCGGGCAGTATTCAATGGAAACGTCTTCTCCCATACTCACCTCTAGTACCTCTGTGAAAAGCCCTCAAGTATCTTTCAATCATGTAATCAATAATCTCTAATAGTCCCATTACTTTGTTGAGGGCCACCATGATGTCCATATTCCAAGTTCACACGTCTTAATCAATATGTTATGGCTTCTGAAACATAGCCAGTCCCATTTCTACCCTGGCTCACTCAAATTCCCAACCACCCAACCTAGGGTTACTTTGGAAACCCTTCAGATTCTGACAGTGCCAATGTAAATGAATCATAAATCGTATCTAAAGAAAAATGGAGTAAAAAAATTAGTCTCCATTATCATCAAACCAACAAATCCTTATTGAATTATTTAGGCCATCTTTGCAATTTCTGCTTTGCAAATCAACTCTTTCCAAAAGCATTGATTTTGCCACATCAGAGATCATCACATTATCTGACACTCCCTCAATCCATGACCTTTATCCTTTTGCAAGCCAAATAACATAAAGCACATCACTCCTCCATTGTTGTTCTGTGCACTTATTAGTCTTTGTTCCAAAAGATCAATCCACTAACCCCACTCTTTTGTGATCATGTCAAACATGTAAATAAAATTAAGAATTAAAAAGGAAAGTACAGTTGGTGAAAGTTCAGAAGCTAAGTCAACCAGAGAACAAAATTCCAATCTTGTATCATTAACTTTTGATTTTTAAAAAAAAATCAGTCAGTAATTATTAATTATAACCAGCCAGAACAACAAAAGAATTTTACAGCCCATTCTATATACCATAATTTGCAATATCTGGGATATCTGTCAAAATTGCAAAGTTCCCAAATCACACTACTTGTCTTTAAGTTACATGATCTCAATGGAATAACATAAGCACACTTCAAAGAGGACCTTCCCGATAGCTTTGTGTTAACAATACTTGCTTAATACAATTGTGCATTTTGAAGGTGCAAATAAACAATATTTGAGTTAAACATATCCATGAACAAGTCAGCCATATTAAAACTTGCTTCTCCAAGTAATTCGAAGTAAGGAGCACTACAAAGGACAATGTTGTAATTAAATGTATACATGACATGGAATAAGCACCATAGTTTCAATAAAGAAACGTAATTTCCGTAAAAGGGCGGGCACATTAACATTGTCATTGTATCTTTATGTTACACCAAGAACAACATCAATTGTTTAAAAAAAAAAAAAAAAAGCATTGATCTCAAAACCAAACCCCAACACGAACTCCGAACTTTTAGGCAGACAGTTCAAGCAAAAAGGCGCTTTTACATTCACAGCTGAAATCCGCCCACTGCTGATGAAATGCAGATTTACAGCACAAGACATCACTCCCATATCCACTGATAAAAACCATCTCCAAATCCAATTAAATTCAACCAAATTACACATAAAATATCATTTGATTGCCAATTGCTAGTAATCAAAAACTCCTCATCACATAAAAAAAAAAACAGCCGCCTCCATGTTATACAAAAGCGTAAAATTTATGTGCACATAATGAACAAAATCAATAGAGTAATAGTGGCAAAAGCATATAATAAAATAAATTAAAAAATTAAAAAGCTCCTAAATCAGAACCCTAATGGCAATTTTTAAATTCGCTAGTTACAATCTTAATTAATTTTTTTTTTATAATTGACTATGGATACTCAACAGACTAATCAGAGTCGATCACATGTATAAACGAGAAAAGTTTCCAATCATAATTTTTATAAATTATATCAACAAAAAAATAAAAAAAGAACTGACCCCAGGTTTGCCAGGAATGATGCACTGCCAGACCATCAAATTGACGGAGCCATCAGTACAGGTCTCGGGCTTAGCCACAAAACCCTAATTAAACAAAAAAATATAAACAAAAAGTAAGGAAGAAAAAAATTGAAGGATTGAAAAATAAATATAAATAGAGAGAGAGAGAGAGAACGGACATGAGGGTGATTCTTACGCCAGGCTTTTCGTTCCTCAGCGAGACGGCCACGCGCGATTCCTCCGGACATTTTTTTTTTTTTTTTTCTCTCTCTCTAATAAATCTCTTCAAAGACTGGGTAGTATGGGTTTGGGGGAGTTCTGATTTTCCAAGAATGGGACTCGCACGGCTTTAATCTAGTTTTGGAACTTTCTGTCTTTACCTTAAACTTTAAAGTCAATCACACACACAGTCCCAATGCATTGGTACTCTCCAATCCTCAAAAAAAAAAATTTTTCTTTTTCTTTTTCACGGACCCAATTTTTTTTTTTTTTTTTTTTTTTTTTGTGTTTCAAATGTCAAATACACATATATGGGTAAGTGCACACGAATTTTCACAATAATTTGGGGTGTTTGGTAGAGTAGTTTGAGTAATCTTGTTTGTAATTTTTTGAAATACGTATGAGTGTAAAAGTGTACGAAAATATGTGTAATGTTATTTAAAATGTGAAAATGTGAGTTTGAGCTAACTTTTATCTTTATCTATAATATTTTAACAATAATTTGTAATTTTCACGCTTAACCTCCATTTGGATACTAATAAAAAATGAAAATTATTTCACTATGTAGTTTATTTTTGCTATAATTTATAGGTTTCACTGCATTTTTTGATACTATTCATGGGCTACACTGTATTATTTTAGCTAACTTTTATCTTTATCTATAATAATTTTAGCAATAAGTTTTTAATTTCAACAAAATAAGCAGTATCCAAATAGACTCTAAAATCATTTTCGTTAAGAAGAAAAAAACTAATTACTGTATTTGTTAGCCAACTATAACATGACGGTTACAGTTAGCTCAACTGGTAAAATCTTTGATTTTTTAATAAGAAATTTGAAATTTAATTCCTACCTATATAACAAAAAATCAATTAGTATCTTGATCTAATGATAAAGAGTTATTATCAAGAGTGAACTTCACGAGTTGAAACTCTCTTTAAAAAAAAAAACAAAAATAAAACTACAACATGACATCTCAATAAATATTGTGAAATAAAGTTATATTAATCTCAAGTAATGCTAACTTTTTTATAAAAAAATCTTACAAAATGCTAATGTAGTGAGTAGTTATTAGTAAATAAAAAAGTGATATTAATAGTGGGTCTAGATGAAAATTAATTAAAAACTGGTCACATCAACGATTTGTAAAAATATTGTAAAATAGTTTGTAGCATTATTCATTAATCACAGTGTATTATTCAACATTTGTAAATAATAAATAAAAAAAGTTATGTCACTATATTTATTGAATATTTTGAAGTCAAAATGTTTCTATTTTAATCTTTTTTGTTGCAATTTTTTTATTAAAGGCTATTCCACCCAGTAAGTGGCACTATAAAAAATAATTAAAAAAAACATAGTTTTTTTTTTCCATAAACAATTGTATCTTTTTAAAAAAAATTAGTTGTGTGTGTGTGTAGGGGGGGGGGGGGAGAGGCCCAAACCCGGTATTGGGCCTTGGGCCTTAGCCGAGAACATAGGTGATCCGAGGACGATTAAATAGTCATTAGTGGTTTAAGCTTAGACCTTCATGAACATGATATGGCTGGGAGGGTGGTCCGAGGAAGAATACCTCCTCGAACAAGCTAAACATGAACCAGATATGGACCCTATTAATCAAAACAATCTTTTGAGAAGCTCTAGTGACAGGAACGTACACCTCAAGCATACCAAAAGGTGGAAGCTAGAAGGTACTTAAGGAAAAACTGTTACTACCGCATTTAATGCGCTGCAGCTACTTTTTTGGCTGCATTTATGTGGAGAAGACCCCTGAACAGTGCTGTCTTAGCCATCACAACTCACAGAAAGCCAAAAGGGGTGTCTGATGGGACGGGCACTCAAGTGGTGGCTTGGATGATCAACAAATGGAAGGTCAAGATCACCAGGAGGGAGATATATAATGCAAAAAACCCCTGAAGAAAAGGAGAAGGGAAGGAAGAGAGAAAAGGAACGCTGTATCAAACAAAATAGTACTTGTACTCAATTGTTATTGATTTACATAAAAAAGATCTCCTTGGGTAAGTGAATTTATTCAATTCTATTCTCCCTGTCCTTGTTGGATTATCCTTTAAATCCCTACTAGCCGTTATCCAGCTCATTAGAGCCTAGTTCTTTGACCCATTCTCTATAAATTTATTGTATTGGACTTACTGGGCCAAGATCCCATACAGCTTAGGTTTGGTCTCTAAATCAAGTCTCTACAATTGGCGCCGTCTGTGGGGAAAGCTTGTGTCATAATGAGTGCAACGGTCAACAATGGTGGGATCGAGTCCACACCAGGTAGAGTCTGTAGGTTCCCAACGACAGGGTGATTTTCTTAATCTTAAGCGTGAAATAAATCGTGAGAATAGCATGCACACTACGCATACAAGAAAAAGCCACTCTCGAGTGGGAACTCTCGTCTCTCGAGGGCCAAATAATGAAAAAGCCATGCAGCTGGAGATTGACAATCTAAAGAAGAAGCTGCACCATGCACAGCGGAAGCGAACTCCTTTCAACTTTGACAGTTCCTCTAAGGACGAAGAAGATGTTGATTACAAGCGAAGGTTAAAAACTCCACCAGGAAAACCTTTTGCCCACGATGAGGAGCATCATCATAGACGTAGGCGTAAAAGCCCGCCTCGTAAAGGCCTAAGAAATGATGCCATGAGCAAGGCGTTAAATTAGATCTCTAGATCTCCTTTCACGCGCAGGATTGAAGGGGCAAAACTTCCTCGGCGATTCCATCAACCCACATTCACCATTTACAATGGTCGAATGGACCTTGTAAAGCATGTGAGCCACTTCAATTAGAGGATGGCCGTCTATTCCAAGGATGAAGCCTTGATGTGCAAGGTTTTCCCATTCAGCTTGGGACCCGTGGCAATGAGATGGCTTGAGGGCTAATTCCATAGATTCCTTCAAGGAGCTCATCCAAGCATTTGGCTCTCATTTTATCACGTGTAGTAGGGTCCCACGGCCTTTAGATTCACTACTATCCTTATCCATGCTAGAGGAGGAAACCCTAAAAACATACTCGGACAGATACTGGGAGATGGTCAATGAGATAGACGGAGATTTCGATGATGTGGCCATCAGTACTTTTAAGGTCGGCCTTCCAGTCGAACATGGTTTGAGGAAATCTCTGACTGGCAAGCCTGTTATTAGTGTATGCCAACTCATAAATCGGATTGATAAGTATAAAAGAGTTGAGAAAGATCAGCAGCAGGGCAAAGAAAAGGCAAAGGTTATCTCCCAGGAGAGAAGGGATTTTAGGTCGGACCGATACAATAATCAACCTCAGAGGGAACTGGCTGGGCAGTCAAGGCCTGCCAGCACTCAGGTGGTTAATGCTGTATTTCGAGAGCCAGTGCATCAGGTTCTTGAAAATATTAAGAGTGAGCCATTCTTCAAATGGCCAAGTAAGATAGGGGCAACCCGATGAGGCACAATCAGAACCTTTACTGCCATTACCACCAAGACCTAGGACACACTACAGAAGACTGTAGGAATTTATGGGATCACTTGGACCAGCTGGTCTGAAAGGGAAAGCTCAAGCAGCTCTTGCATCATTCTAGTAGTCAGGAGGGCCAGTCAAACTCAGAGCCCCGAAGAAAGGATTCTTCAAGGCCTCCTTTAGGAATGATAAATGTCATCTTTGCTGCCCCAAGAAGGACCGGCTCATATCCTTTCAAAGTGATGTCTGTGGCTCGACTATGTATCGAGGATGCTAATGTGAAGCCCAAGAGGGCCAAAGTTGGTATCCAGCTAGTGTTGGGCTTCTCGAACTATGATAAGATTGGAACTATACAGCCTCATGATGATGTTTTGGTGGTCACACTCAGGATTGGGGGGTACGATGTGAAAAGGGTTCTGGTAGATCAGGACAACGGCACTGAGATTATGTACCCCGACCTGTACAAGGGGCTAAAGTTAAGACTTGACAACCTACGACTCTCCTTTGGTAAGTTTCGACGGGAAAACTGTTATCCCGAGAGGCCAGATCCGATTACCTATACGGATCGGTTCAGAGGTGGTAGAGGTGAATTTCATTATGGTGGACACTTATTCACCTTACATAGCCATTATGGCCAGACCTTAACTTCATGCCCTAAGAGCTGTTTCCTCTACCGTACACTAGAAGGTGAAATATCCGTCGGCGGGCCAGGTAAGGGAGATCTTGGGAAGTCAATCCACGGTTAAGCAATGCCTGGTGGCTGCCATCTTACATCAACCAGAAGCTGAGTTCTCGGCCTCTGCTGGAGGAGGTTCATAGCAATTAAAAGCTCTGGGCCTGCCTATCAACGGACCGGCCGAGGATGTGAAATGTAAGGATTTGGAAACGGTTGTTATTGGTGATGATCCAGAGAAGTTCTTTCAGATCGGGGCTCAGCTACCTTCTCTAGAAAAGGAAAAGTTGATAGAGTTTCTTAGAAAAAATGTCAACGTGTTCGCGTGGAATGCTTACGAAGCCCCAAGAGTGGATCCAAGCTTCATCTATCATCATTTAAACGCTAATCCCTGTGTCACCCCAAAAAAGCAACCACCTCGATGCTCATCCAAAGATCATTCTGATGCTGTCAAAGACGAGGTGATGAAACTTAAGCAGGCAGGGGCTATTAAGGAGGTGTTTTATCCTGAGTGGTTGGCCAATATTGTGGTGGTGAAAAAGAAGAGTGGGAAATGGCGAGTGTGTGTAGACTTCACAGATCTAAATAAGGCTTGCCCAAAAGATCCTTTCCCTATGCCTAATATAGACCAGCTGGTGGATGCGACCGTAGGCCATCCTCGAATGAGCTTCTTAGATGCCTTTCAAGGGTACCACCAGATTCCATTAGCGCTAGACAATCAAGAAAAAATAGCTTTTCTCACTCCAATTAGAAACTATCACTACAAAGTGATGCCCTTGGTTTGAAAAATGCAGAGTCTACCTATCAAAGGATGATGACCAGAATGTTTGAACCGCAGTTAGGTAGGAGCATCGAGGTCTATCAAGACGACATGGTAGTGGAAAGTAAGGTAGTGTCCAAGCACATGGGAGATCTCAGGAACATTTTTGAAATTCTGAGGAAGCACAAGTTGCGCCTTAACGCTTCCAAATGCTCTTTTGGTGTGGGGTCAGGCAAATTTCTAGGTTACATGATTACTCACCGTGGGATTGAAGTTAACCCCGATCAAATTAAGGCGATCAACAGTTTACAACCACCTCGGAATCCCAAAGAGGTCTAGAAACTAACCGGGATGACTGCTGCCTTGAACCGGTTTATATCTCAATCAGCGGACAGGTGCAAACCCTTCTTCCTACTAATGAACAAGTGGAAGGGATTTGAGTGGACCGAGGAATGTGTCTTGGCCTTCCAACAGCTTAAGGATTATCTCTCTCAGCCACCTATCATGTCTAGTCCTGAGGTTGACAAAGTCCTATTCGCTTATATTGCTATGGTCCGTCATGTTGTCAGCTTGGTCCTGATACGAGTTGACAGCGACTTACAAAGGCCAGTCTATTATGTCAGCAAGTCACTACACGAGGCCGAGATCCGTTATCTGCCGTTGGAGAAAGCTATTTTGGCAGTGGTACACGCCACTTGCAAATTTCCCCATTACTTCCAAGGACACACGATTGTTGTCCTAACTCAGCTTCCGATGAGAGCTCTGCTCCGGAGCGTCGATTACACGGGGAAGATTGCTAAATGGGCCACGATCCTAGGGGCTTTTGACATCAAGTACATACCTCGTACCGCTATTAAGGGTTAGATCCTCGCGGATCTTGTTGCCGAGTTTGCTGAATCTCCATTAGAAGTGGAAACGAAGAGATACGGCACGGACGGAAAATCAGTCAGCATGATCTCCCAGCAGAGTCCCCCATCTTGGAAAGTATACGTTGATGGTGCAGCAAATCAGAAATGATATAGAGTGAGGCTAGTTCTAATATCCCCCGAAAAGATTACTATTGAGAAATCATTAAGGCTAAACTTCTCAGCCACAAATAACGAAGCTGAGTATGAGGCTCTACTGGTGGGGATAGCCATGGTTCAAAGAATGGGCGGAAAGACGGTAGAAATGTTCTCGGACTCAAGATTGGTCGTTAGCCAAATGAAAGGAGAGTTTGAAGCAAGGGATGAAAGGATACTTGAGTCAGGTTAGACATTCGTGGTCAAGGTTCGAATCTTTCAACCTATCGCATATTCCCAGAAGTGGAAACACGCATATTGATTCTCAAGCCACACTTGCAAGCTCCTCGATGCAGAGCCTGCCTCGTGTCATCCTTGTAGAGGACTTGTACAAACCCACGGGGGTAAGAAGAGAAGTGGTCTAGGTTCACCAAGTCAGAGTGGGGCCTAGCTGGATGGACCCTATGGTATCATTCCCGAAGGATGATATCTTGCCCAAGGAAAAATCAGAGGCTGACAAGGTATGAAGAAAGGCTCATCGATTTTGGCTGTCCAAAGACCAAAAATTGTACAAACGATCCTTCTCTAGGCCATACCTGCTATGCATACACCCAGAAGCAACAGAATAACTCTTGGAGAAGTTACATGAAGGGATTTGTGGGAGCCACACTCAAAGCTATTGGTGGCCTAACATGCAAAGGGAAACACAAGAATATGTAAGGAAATTCAACCAGTGTCAAAGTTTTGCACCAAGCATAGACCAACCGGGAGGGGTCCTTAATCCTCTGACCAGCCTTTGGCCATTCGCTCAATGGAGCTTGGATGTTGTTGGTCCTTTTCCCAAGGCGGCAGGAAATAAGAGATACTTGCTAGTCAGCACATATTACTTCACTAAGTGGGTTGAAGCCGAGCCATTAGCGAATATCAAGGATGTAGATGTCAAAAAATTTGTTTCGAGGAACATAGTTACTCAGTTTAGGGTCCCTCATACCCCCATCTCGGACAACAGCCTCTAGTTCGATAGCAAAGCCTTCAAACGATACTGCTGCGAACTTGGAATTACAAATTGATACTTCACCCCAGCCTATCCCCAAGGGAATAGACAGGCCGAGGCTATTAACAAGGTAATAGTGAACGAACTCAAGAAGAGGCTGGACGATGCGAAGGGAAGATGGGTGGAAAAGCTGTCGAATGTCCTCTGGACGTACCGAACCACGCCTCAAAGGTCAACAGGGGAGACCCCCTTCTTAATGACTTATGGAGCCGAAGCTATTATACCCCTAGAGTCTAGCTTCCCAACAATGAGAACGAGTTCTTTTGATCCGAGCAATAATGATGGATTATTGGAAAAAAGCTTGGACTTGATTGAAGAAAGGAAAGAAAATGCAATGATCCAACTAGCATATTATCAACACAAGCTCAAGTAAGGCTATGATGCTAATGTGAAGCTAAAGCCACTAGCACCAGGAAACTTGGTATTAAGAAAAGTTGTGCACACTGCTAAGAATCCCGACTGGAGAAAGATGAGACCAAATTGGGAAGGACCATATCGCATCACTTCAGTAGCAGGAATAGGTGCGTACTATCTGGAAGATTTAGATGAAAAAACAATATCACGCCCTTGGAATGTAAACAACCTGAAAAGGTATTATTATTAATGAAAGTTTCCCTTGTCACATGCTTATTTATTATTTAAATCCATCGCATTAACACTATGACATCTTTCTAAGTGATTAAACAGAACCTAAGTCATGCTTGAGTCTTCGGACTAGATGCTTTGAAAAAATTAACACTATGACATCTTTCTAAGTGATTAAACAGAACCTAAGTCATGCCTGAGTCCTCGGACCAGATGCTTTGGGGAAATTAACACTATGACATCTTTATGAGTGATTAAATAGAACTCAAGTCATGCCTGAGTCCTCGGACCAAATGCTTTGGGGAAATTAACATTCTGTAATATTCATTTGTTTCTCGCCAAGTGTCAAAACAGATTCCAGGTTATAACTAGCTTCTCAGATTCCTAACCCTGAGTAAGTTAAAGCCTTTTGTTGCTTATCCAATTCATAGTACAAATGTATGTAAGACCCCCCTTATTGCTAGTACTTAATCAAGTAATTTAGATGGTTAGTAGTTCAATAACATTGGCAATAGTAATAAGCTTCAAAGCATACTAAATGAAAATACAGGGGTTAAAAGGAAAAAACATTTTCATTGAACAAAAATGTGAATACACTATGTTTGATGACAAATAGCCCTTACAAAAAGTATATATACATTCAAAATAATAATAATAATAATAATAAGTCCTACATCTAGGCCTAGGGAGGGTATTTCTTGGGATTGGCAGCCTTGGAAGGGACATCATCAGCTTTGGACTTGGCCTCCGCATCCTTGGCCTGGGAGACCACCTCCCTGATTGTAAAGGCATCCTCGGAGGGCTCGACCTGCAGAGATGGCTGAGCCTCCTTATCCACTCCAACCCTCTCAGGAACTTCGGCATCAAAAGGAAAAGCTTGAGTGGTAGGGAGTTTCTCAGGGGGAGGGATTGCATCTGGAATTTCTCGAATATCTTTTGGGGAGAAAATATTCTCGGCCCTCCTCAGCTCAGAGTCTTCAGGAACTCCCACCTGGTCCATTGCTACTCCCTAAGACTTGGTGCAATAGTCCCTACACACCACGGCTACCTCCTCTGCCAGCCAAGTCTCCGTGTCCCACACCCCACGCTCGTAGGATGCCTTCATTGCGGCCTCTACGGCTTCCCTGGCCACCCGAGCTGCATCCTTGACTTTTTGCAGCTCGGCCTTAAGATCCAAAACAATTTGTTTTTCTGTGGCTAGGTTTATCTTGGTTATATGCAATTGTTAGCGCTAATCCTCGGCTTGCCTCTTCACAGTCTTTAGACCCGCCAAGGCACTCTGACGAGCTTTGTCCGCTTCTTTTAGCTTCTCAGACAGCTCAGCTTGCTCTTGCCTTAGAGCCCTTAGTTGCGTCTTAGCCTCTAGCTGAGAGTGGGCCTCAGCCCTAACCTCATCATAGGCGTTCTTGATCGACTCCTCAACTACAACTTGCTGGGTAATCTGCATAAAAGTAGCAAAATGGTCATAAGGAATATACACATATATAAATGAACGTGCAACTTAGTATTTAACGAAAAAGGATACTGATTGACTTACCATTGCAAGATCTCTCTTCAATGACATGAAGAGGTCAGGTTGTCTAGTACGCCTGAGGTCCTCCATGTCTCGAGGGAGAAGAAGGGGCTGCTCTAGGGTCTCAGCGAAGATGCTGGCGGGCCCCCTCTGAGACTCCCAGATCGTGGCGTCCCAGGGAACGAGAGCACCCTCCATCTCTAGACGAGGGTCCCAAGAGCGCTGCCTTCGGTGCAGTTTGGCCTCCTCCTGGCTCTCCACAGAATGGGCCCTCTTGTCTTGGGGGTCCTTGGCTTTCTTCTGTTGCTTAGCACCCTTGTAAGGTGCCACCTCACCTTCCTCTAGGTTCTCTACTGGCCTTTTCTTCCTCAGGTTTAGATTGGCCTTCAATCCGAGATCAGTAGGGAGCTGTGGAGAAGGAGGAGGAAGATTGGGAGTAACTTGGAACTTCTTTTGAAGTTGACCCCCCTTTATTCCTGTTGGTCATCAGGCCCTTCAAGCCGGTCCTTTGCTTCAAATACATGCTTTCTTCTTCCTCGGAGCTATTATCGGGCCGAGTGACTATTAACCTCGGATGATGGACAGCAGAAAATCTTTCAAACTCAGTCTCAGAGTCCGAGAGCTCTACAAGTTTTTTCGGTGCCCCTTCCTCTTCTTCGAAGTGGAACTGGTCGATCTCGGCGTCTAAGGAATGGCGGGACGAGGCTGACTCCTCTCTCAGAGCAGCTACTTGTTGAAGAGCAGGTTGGGGTGGCAGAACAACGGGGGAAAGATCTCTCTGAGCTAAAAACCCAGACTTGGAGACGTCTATTCGAGCAAGCTTGGGGTTACTTGCTCTTATTGCTAGGCCTACATCCTGAAATACGCGCGACAAGGGCTCGTAATCTAAGATCAGGTGAGCAACCCGTAGTTGTCCGTCTTCACTTACAAATATTTCCGACCTCAACAAGTAGTTGAGTCCCAGAACGTTGACAAGGCTAAGCTTCAGAGAGACATGATCTTTATCTGCAAGAACATTCGAAAAGGAAATTGTAGTTAGACCAATGACAACTATAATTCGAGGAGACGAATGGCTTGGAGTGAATAGAAGAAAAACTTAGAAAACTAAGGTCCCTGCCAAGTGACCTAATCCTAGGGCACCCCACCCGGTGTTCCCGCCCTAACTGGGCATTGAAGACAGTCATGCCACTCTTCGGAGATGACTAAGTAATCGTCCTTCAAGCCTTTGTTGGACTTGGGAAGGCAGGATATCAATCTCACCTCCTCAGATCGAGATTTAAGGTAATATCCCCCGGCGAGAGAATGACACTCGTACATGTGAGCAACGTCGTGCCATATAAGCCTAAGATTCATCTGGTCGTTTAGGGCATCTACACATGTTGGGAGCGCACTAGTAAGGGCACAACCTATGGTTGAGCAAGTAATCTCTGGTTATCCTACCCATGGGAAGTGTCATTCCTCCCTCTATAAAAGTGATCATTGGAATGACAACTTCGCCCACCTCTCTATTGAAGTATTTGGTTTGGGGGATAATATTGTAAGCCCACTCCTTGTGGGATATGGTATTTGGCTCTAAAACCCTCCATATTGGCCGGAGAACTCACCAAGTGCTTAAACCTACCCATCTAAGCAAACGTGGATGGCAATGAGGAAGTTTTCTAATAAGGAAGAAGGTCGAGGGACTCAACCGAGGAGAAAAAGAAGGTCTGAAGAAATAGATTCTTACGAAAACAAGTGAATGTGTCAAATCTTGAACCTTTGGAAAAATCTTTTGGTAATCTGTTAAGGAAAAGAGTTAAGGTAACTTAAGGCTGTACGGAGCGTGGTGAATTGGAGTGCCTGAGATCTCTGGAGGACTTGAGAATTCCTAAAGTAAAGGAAAACTGATTTCCCTCAATGCTTTATATAGAGGGTAAGGTTGAATGGGAGTTATCCCACTCAAAACCCAAGGAAAAATATCAGCCGTTGGATTGACGCCCCACCATTGGATGTAGGGAACATAACGCGACCTGGAGTAATTAATGACGACTCGAGGGCTACAAAGCGTTAGTAGCAATAATGGGGAGGGCAAAACGGTAATTTCACATGTATGAACCAGAGAAACAAATGGTCTTATTTCTCAAAAATCAAAACCCCAATTTTCTCCTCGGATGAGAGGGAAAAAATTGAAATTTTGAGGGGTTATTGTGGAGGAGAGGCCCAAATCTGGTATTGGGCCTTGGGCCTTGGCCGAGAACATAGGTGATCCGAGGACAATTAAATAGTCATTAGTGGTTTAAGCTTAGACTTTCATGAACATGATATGGCTAGGAGGGTGGTCCGAGGAAGAATACCTTCTCGGACAAGCTAAACACGAACCAGATATGGACCTTATTAATCAAAATGATCTTTTGGGAAGCTCCAGTGACAAAAACGTACACCTTAAGCGTATCAAAAGGTGGAAGATAAAAGGTACCAAAGGGTGTCTGATGAAATGGGCACTCAAGTGGTGGCTTGGATGATTAACAAATGAAAGGTCAAGATCACCAGGAGGGAGATATATAATGCAAAAAACCTCTGAAGAAAAGGAGGAGGGGAGGAAGAGAAAAAAAGAACGCTGTATCAATCAAAATAGAACTTGTACTCAATTGTTATTGATTTATATAAAAAAGATCTCCTCGGATAAGTGAATTTATTCAATTCTATTCTCCCTATCTTTGTTGGATCATCCTTTAAATCCCTACTAGCCGTTGTCCAACTCATTAGGGCCTAGTTCTTTGACTCATTCTTTATAAATTTATTGTATTAGGCTTACTGGGCCAAGATCCTATACAGATTAGGTTTGGTCTCTAAATTGAGTCTCTACAATATATATATATATATATATATATATATATATATTAATCAAAATAATTATTTGGAACAAAGAATATAAAATACAAATTTTTTTTTCTTCTATTTGGCCAATTTTTAATGACTTTCATTTCTCTTTCTTTAATTTTTTTAAAGAAAATTATAATTTAAACCTTATAGTTTAGAAGTGTTAAAATCATATGGTTCTAAAACTAAAAAATTAAATTATAATCCATTTAAATGAAATGCATTCTCTTGGAATTTCAATCAACTTAATTCATACTATTATTATACTCCGTTGCTTTCTTTTTTACTTGTTTGTCAATAACAATTTACCCAAATTTCTATACATAACCTTTCTATTCATTGCATCTTTCAATCAAATTGTAAATACTGTCATTATATTGTGTTGTTTTCTTTTTCTTTTTCTTTTTCTAAAACTTATTTGCCAATAATAATTTACATGAATTTCTACACATAACGTTTGTATTCATATTGTCATTTTTATCTTTGCTTTAGCAAGTCGATAAGAATGTTTTATTATCACCCCACATGTTAGATTTTTTTTTTTTTTTCTTTTTTGTTTCAATAATTCAATAGTTACAATAAGTAGGGGAAGTGGGATTTAAACATGGTTCTCTTTCTAAAAAAGACCAAATAATATCACAAAATTATAAGGACCAATTAATGTCACAAACTTAGGAATTTACAAGAACCAAGTAATGTCGAACTACAAGGCTCCTAACATAGTATTTTTTTTATTTCTTGCACATAATAAACTTCAAAAATTACATACATCTACAATGGTGAAATTGCAATAGCAGGAAATCCTCAAAAGTCATCCAGTTTAATCAGTTTTTAGATCGTTTATTGTTTATCACTACTGAAAATCATCTATTTTAAGGAGTTCTACATATTCAAACTCCCGAGTGAAAATTACCCCTCAAAATATACTATTACTAATGAATTTTTGCACCATCCATTATAAGATTCAATCAACTTCAAACACTTTATTAAGCCTAGTTGAATTTTTTATCGCCATGTATTGATTACCCCAAAAAGAAAAACTTCACCATCATACACAGGCCTTTCCTTTTCAGAACATCAGTGAAGTTGCTAATTGGTAACAAGGCATTCAGCCCCATAATGGAATAGTGTTGGTCCCAATATGACCCGTCTTCAAAAATGCTTCCAGAGCAGTGACACTTAAAATTTAATCATCTTTTCCTTATCTTGAATAAAGCAGTTAAGGCCTGTTTGGATAGAAGGAGGAAGGAAGGAGAGTGAAGGAGTGAAGAGTAGAGTTGGCTAAAAATAAGCTAATTTTGTACTAAATCTACTCTACTCTACTCTACTCTACTCTACTCCCCCTCCTTTTCCTTCAATCCAAACAGATCATTATAAAGAGGTTCAGAAGAATAAATATTAATCTCTAAAAATTTTACATCCCAAAAATGTCCACAGTACTTGTGAACAAACGCTCAAAAATTTTTTTTTTTTTTCCTTTGATAGGTAGAAAATGGAGACAGGCAGAGTTTGAACCACAAACATGTGATAAGACACCCCAAAGGATGCTATTAAAACTATGGCTTATATTAAAAGTACTCACAAGTTGCATGAACAAAATTTGCCATTCTAAAAATAATTGCACAAGAATTACTACATAAATTATCAACAACGACAGGCCGTAGCCTACATTAGAAAATTTGTCTTAACACATGAAGGGCATCTAAAGAAACCTGATGAGGTCCAGCAAGAGCGGACAGAGTAGAGATTCGACATGCACCGCTCGGTTTTAACTCTTGAGCACCAATGCTGTAACTCTTTTCAATGATTCAGCTGCCTTCTGCAGATCAGATTCCGAATGGGCAGCAGAAACAAACAATCTGATACCAACGGGCAAACGACATTTATCAAGTGTTGATCTTTTGGAAGCCACCACAAATACAGAGTCTTCCTTCAACACCTGCGATCATACAACAATTAGGAAATAAAAATTGCAAAAGGTATGAATAGAAAATGGATAAAGCTATTTTACTTACACGGTCAGTAATGTCCTCAAGAAGACTTAAGTCATTTTTCAATGATCCTGTTGACTTCTCTAATTTGAGAAAAACAATGGGCGATTCAGGATTACTTGCTATCGAGAGGCCAGGTATATCTGACAGTCCTGCAGTCACCAAATATATTTTGGACTAAACAGTATGAAGGCAGCTTTAAGCAAGCATATCTATATTAATTAATTTTTGGTTGACTTCATATGTTCTAACAAGAAGGTAGGAACATAAAAAATTGGCTTTTGATAGATTAAACAATTATGTTTTCTATGGCTGGATGCAGCACCATGTATTCAAGGCATATATTTAAAGTAAGCAGACTTGTTTTACACATGGCCATGCATCCTAAAGCAACCAACTTTAAACAACGTATAATAATGCCCTATCAATAGTTGTTTCTTGTACCTATGCCTATAATGATAAAAAAAACAGATAAATGGTACTATTATAATGCATTACTGAACATAAAATCCATCAGCTCCCAATGTATGGTATTTTTATTCTTTCCAAATATATTTAACATCGGTTAGCGGTGAGGTAGAATTTAGAACCAACCTTTCCATAAGAGAGCAGTGTTTGCCTTCAGTTTCTGTATCAGACCAGGATTTTCCTCCAGGACATCAATAGCGGTTATTGCAGCACTCGCAAGATATGGGGGCAAAGAAGCAGAAAAAACATATCCAGAACTGCTCAATCGCTGCCAAAAATTAGTGCGCACACAGACATTAGCACTTAAAACACTGGGCGAGAAATCTATTACTATAAAATAAGCATTACCATCTAGAATAGAATACTATAAAACTTTTGAATTGTGTTTCCATCCAATCAGCAAAATTGTTCATTTTACTGGGTCATTCTTATAATTGACTATTCACATACTTGGTGATCAATAACTCTAGCACTTCCAGTGCAGAATCCTCCTTCCGTGGCTAAAGCATGTCCCATTGCAGCAGTTACAATATCTATCTTGTCAATCTGCATACCGTATCACCATCAATCACAAACAGAAACTGGGAAATTTATTTTAGAAGAAAAGGGAATTTGGATAAGTTTTCATAACATACTGGAACCCCACAGTACTCAGTGAGACCTCTTCCAGAACTGCCAAGCACTCCAAATGAGTTGCTCTCATCCAATAAAACACGAAAGCGATATTTCTCCTTCAATCTAATGATCTCATCTAAGGGAGCAATTTGGCCAGAATTCTGCAAATTTTAGAAACAGATATCCAGTGTTTTATAAAAAAAGGTGGCAGTGGCAAATATGGCAAAATAAGTAGAAAGAATCAATGTAGATACCATTAACAAAGCAAAGCCATCATGGTGTACCATTAAAATTATCATAGTCAATTCTTTTTTTTATTATTATAAATTTGATAGTTACAATGGGAGAAAGGCGATTTGAACCCTAGATGTCTTTATTGAAAACAATAAAACGTGCTAGTTGAGCTAAAAGGCTCTTGGCCCAAATGTACAACCCTCTCCCCTGAGAAATAAATTAAACAAATCTACTGGGAAGAGAAGAAATTGGCTTCAGAAACAGAAAAGAATAAAACAGCTGAATAGTATATTACAACTCTCCCCATTCTCTGTGGAACTGGAGAAAAATGGCTAACACACCAATTAGAGAGATTGCAATACTTAAGAATATACTATTGTATTTGCAATTGCCCATCTTTCTTCTACTGACTACTGCCAGAATGTATAGCTGTAATTCATGGAGAAACTTAACACCTACTGCAACATGCAACATAAAGACAATACTTCAAGGTGCCTCCTATGTTTGTTCACTATGTCTAAGCACACAAGCCAAGTTAATGTGTGAGATGTACACAAACGAAGCAAAGGTGAATTTTTTAAATGTATAAAGCACAAAAATTTACCTGGTATACAGCTTCTACAACAATGTAGCGCCGCAATTTCTTAGCCCGTTGATTCTCTGCAGTGAATTTCTCCAGAGTATTTCTTAGAGATTCCACATCATTGTGTTTGAAATACACAATTGTGCTTCTAGAAAGGTAAAGGCCATTTTGTATTCCCCAGTGGACTCCCTCATCCCTGAACAGGAACGACGAGAACCAAATTAAAGTACAGATACAAATTTACAGCAGAAAACCTATTTTAACAGCCAAAACTCCTAATTTATGCTGAAATCTAGAAGGCACCAGGCTATATGTCAAAATTGGCTAAGGTAGGCTAGCAAGCTAATAAGGCTGGTTGCATCAACGTTCTTACATTAACAAAAGAAGGCCAAGCAACGATCACATTTGTAGTTACCTTCTTTTGAAATTCTATCTCACTACGGTCATTTTTAATCATGATTTTTTTTGGGGGGGGGGGGGGGTGGGGGGGGGGGGGGGCGGCATGGGGGGAATCCATTTAATTCAGGAGTAAAAATTTACACCCGCCTTCATAAAATATCTCTTCAACAGAGTTGTGTTTCAATATAGTTATATAAACTATATTTCTATTTCCAAAGTAGAAAAATAGTTTTTCCTCCAACAATTGTGCTTGGTTTGCTTATAAGGAAAAAGGAAAATTTATTTCTTTAAAAACACCATTTGATGCAGAAGCAAAAATTGGACACATTCACTCTCCTCATTATATTATTTACACCCACATTAGTGCCAACACTCTTGTCACCCAATTACCACCCCCAGTCATTGCTACTGTCTACAATATTCATCCCATCACAAGCATCTTGCCCCCTCTGAATCCAACCCAGTATTATTGATATTTTTCTCACCCCCACAAAGAAGAGCACCTTATGATTGCCCACATAGCCACCGACATGTATTCGAAAGTGTCTCTTTAACAAATTTGCAAAAATGATTTTCCTCTTAGAAATGATTTTAACACAGTATAATTATTTCCTTTGATTATAAATACATACACACAACGAAATCCTAAAGGAACCTAACTTTTATACTACAATCAAGATTACGTATACTCACACCACAACGACGTCTCCTTTTTTGCAGAATGCTGGAATTGCACTGAACATGGTGGAGAGTCCATAAGAATAGAGAATTGAATCAGGAGTTCCCAAAAACTTTGCTATTCTTGCCTCACAATCAAGGTGTACATCTGGTAAGAGGGAAAAATATATAAGTAATCATCAAAAATAAAAATATTTTCCATGTGAAAACTGTTTTTTTGGAGGGGGGAGGGGGGTGCTCTTGGTAGTAGTTTCAAGATTAACTCTTACCGATTGTTCCATAGAACCCACGAGGACCACAAGACCCAACACCATATTTCTCCAATGCAGAAGTACATGACTCCTAAGAAAAAATATTGTTATAAATGCTCTATCCCAACGAAGAATCATAAAAGAAAAAACAAAATAAATAATAGGAACCACATTTCCTTACAAGTAACTTCTCATGTCCTATCAATCCAAGATAATTTGCTGAAGCAAAATTGACAACTTCTTTGCCATTGATTATTGTATGCACCCCTGCAGCACTGCCAGAAGGAGAAGACACAACTCATGAGCAACAATACCTCTTTTTTGTAGTTGACAAGTGCTCATGAGTAACAATACTTTAGACTTTTTTAAAACGCTTTTTAGTTCTTATTCAGAACCCTAATGTTTAACTTATGAATAATTAATAGTCCATAAACACAATTATTGTCCATATAATAAAATACACAAAAACGAAAGAGAATCGCAATAAAATGAAGTGCTAGGGAAGAAACTTTCTACTTCTAGAGAGGAGAAAAAATATGCATGAAATTCATAACTAGAAAAATATTTCCTCTTAAAGATAAAGTGGGAAAAAAAAAAGATCAAAAAGAACAAAACATATAGGTAAAGGAATTACTCTGACAAAAATCTAGGAATCCTCTACATAGAGATCACAACTATACTCACCTTTCCAACACGGGAGGTTCGCTCTGCATCTCTTCTGTAATAGGAGGAATGAGAGATTCTGGGACCCATTCATCACATAGCTCATCTATTTCCTATCAACATCAGGTACAGCTTCAGTGCCAGCCCTCAGTGAAACAGAATTAAGTAAAATCACAAAAGCACACAATAGACATACAGAACCCGGAGACAATTTCAATCCTATGCATTCAACTCTAATGATGATTTCATATGTCACCATAATTCAAAATTCAGCCAGGATTTCAAGCAGTGTCAAGAGTAAAGGTGTAAGTTTAATGATAATGACTTTCCAATATTGACTGAATTGATATTTTTCCTTTTCTTTTTATGAAAAAAAAAAATCCTTATATTTTAACTTTAGCAACAGAGATCCACGGGATGAAAGAAAGAGATAAAACTCCTGCACCAAAATAAACTAGCTTTAAGCAGCAGTACAACCTTCATCTATGCCAACTATGATAGAGCAGAAACATTGCTAAGCCACATAACATTAAGAGCACTACCCATAGGCCCAATCCACTGCAGAAGCCATAATACCACCCACCCTTCTACCTTCCCCTCCCATTCCCCCCCCACCCCACCCTCCACCCCCAAAACAATTAAAAAAAGGAGAAAAATAACACCCATATACACCCACCAAGAGTTTTTTTTTTTTTTTTTTTAAGTATCCAAAAGAGATTGCAAGACATTGGCAGATAATTAAAAACTATTTTGGCAAACCAATCATCATTAGGGAGAAGTTCTCTACATTTGATACCAAAAATGTTCTGAAACACTGTGTTCCACAGAACATAATCAGCAAAATTTGTGTAACAAAAAATTTCTTTCAATTTGTAAAGCATACTGATGTAGAAGACGCAAGAAAATTTTTATTTAGTATTATTTATGTTTGCAAGTCAATTGTATTTTTATGTATTAGGTCTTAGTAGTTTATTAGGATAATAGGATTTTAATTTGGAAGCAAGGTTATTTTTGTAATAAGACAATTAGGGCTTCCTAAGCCAATTAAAAATGGGGTTTAGCAATCCTTTATAAGCAATCTATTGTACTCCTTGAGAATATAGTTGATATTTTGATGAATTAAAAAAATGGCCATTCGATCTCTCTTTGGTCTGGTGCTTACTCCAAGTCTACTCTAGGTGCTAATTCTTAGTGGTTTCTCCACTTGGTGTTGACTCTAAGCTAGGTCTAAGTGTTGACTCCTAGGTCATATGCATTTATTTTCCTATTGTTTTAGTTGTGTTCTGGTTGTCCTGCGTCACATATGCTAGTCATATCACAGCCATCAACACTCAACACATCTCACTTAAGTATGTTAAAGAAACAAAAAGTTCAAGTATACATCAGAACTGTCACACAAACCTTCTTTGTTAAAGGCCTCTTAGGGGGCTTGTAACTTTTCTGGGAAAGTAGGAAAAGGATGACCACCAGAAGAAGAACTTCCACAAATAAATGCCCTTCAACCAGAAGATCAAGGGAAAAAAAAAAGGAATCAGTTAACCAAACAATTATCAGACAGATGAGGACAAAGACATTCTGTTTTTATGATTTAAGAAATTACCGCCAATATGCACTCCAAAAACAACAGCTCGAGCAGAAGGAGCATCTAAAGCCAAGGTCACCCAATCTAAAGTAGTATTAACTATTTTCAGAACAGCTGATGCCATTTTACTTGATATCTCAAATTGAGGGTTCATAGAGGCTTCATTCATCATTCACATAGACAAGGATACTAATGTAAGTACAATGTCTTGACACTCGTCACCGCAGCAAGTGGCTTAGAGACCAGAATCTGCATGTAGTTACAATTATTGTCCCATTGTTATGGAAGTAAAAAGTATTACACAATCAAAAGCAAAATATTATTAACAGAAAAAGATGAATAGTATTAAAATCAAAGATGCATACAATGCTACACGGGTATATCATATATGACTGCATATATTGCAACATTTTTGAAGTAACAATCATTTAAAGGTAGATATCTTATATCATCAAAAGTGGTCATGAAGAACCCAGCAAACCTTAACAAGGGCGCCATCCAGTTCAAACAAATTTCAAATGATTCTATTCCTCATCCAAAATTCAAATTCCATTTCTTTATCATAAGACAATATTAATTAAAGTTAGAAAACGCAAACAAGTTCCAGTTTCCTAATTTCTGCTCTATTAGACTGCTCAGTTTTCTGCTGGAATGAAAATATAAAGTATTTATTTCCCTTATTTAACAAATAAACCTAATCACATCCACAATTATATATTTTCAAGACAAACAATCAACAAGAAACTTAAATTTTAGACTCCAATTAAACATGCTTCCACAAATCAAAGCAGTATTGATATAATCCTACAGTTCCTGCTTCTAACGGTTCAACTTTCAAGCAAAGTCAAATGTTCCTTGAATCGGATTAAAAATCAGCAGGTCAAACTACAGTAACTGAGAACAACATGCCAATACTTTAAATCAAATAGAGGATCTCAGAGGGGAAAAAAAAGACAATTTAAAATGACCTAAAACCCAAATGCTATACTACTTATAAGTATGACTTTTCATATTTTCATTTCATGTTTAATTCTTCTATGATATACGTATGAATAACTGCTTGCATAATATGTAGTCTACTTTCCACCACACAAAAATAAGTCAGTCCTACTAACAACAATATCCAAAATGATAAGAACTTAAAGCAAGAGCAATTAAAACTCTCCAAAATGATAACCCCCTACCGCATAAATTTCACTTCCGGATACCTTGAATCTAAGAACCAACTCTCATTCTCAATGTAGGATTCCATAACAATCCCCATGCATCTTGATACAAACTTCAGCCTACTTATAATAACTCAGTAACCAAACCTAATGACGACATGAGATAAACCAATATAGAGGTCTCTCAAAAACGCCCACTAATCACCCTTAATTAGCCAAGCCATCAAAGTAATGTTTTAGAGGGATAAGAGCCTCCAACTGCCCCTATGGAACATCTTCGCAATCCTTAATTCCCTAAGCACAAGGGATAAGCCAAAACAATAAATCTAGAGATATAAGTTAAATAACATCTTTCATAACAATTTTTTTCACAATAGCTGTGCATAATAAAAATTGTGTCAGTGGTGGACCCAGATGAAAGTGATGTTGTTCCTATCACAACATGCCAAAGATTGTACCCCTAGCATCATCATCATCATCGTCACCAAAAACAACAACATAGCCTTAGTCCCAAATTTTTACGGATCGGCTACAGATTCTCAACAAACTAGTTAGTGTTTAACCACATGTATTCGTTTCCTCCAATTTATTTTATCCGAAGTCATACTCTTTGCCACTTCCTTACTTGACAATTGTATCAATATCATGATTGACATGAACCACACATCTTGAAACATCATTCTCTAGAAATTCTAGTTGTCCTATGGAAAAACATCATGAAATAGTAATACACATAAAACACTTACCAAAAAAGTAATACACATGAAACAGAAATCTGTACATATAAAAAAAAAAAATTGTTATTCCCAAATCAAGCTGAGATTCTCAATTTAACATCCTCTTTTTTTCAATTTGTTTCAAAGTAAGTTTCTATATTAAGTTTTTGAATTACCAAAGATCTAAAAGACATAAACAACAATATAGTCGAAAGTTTGGGGATACGAACCAAATCCAATCAATTTTAACGCAAATCAATGTGATGGCACATGGAAATGAGTGAAGAGAGATTGAGATTGTGGAGAGAGAGAGAGAGAGAGACAGTACCTGGTAATAGAGTCGGTTGGACACGGCACTGACTATTTAGGGCAGTTGATTCTTCTTCTTCTTCTTTTTCTTATTCTTCTACTTGTATTTTTTCCTTCATTGGTTTTTCTCAGATTCAGAAAAAAAAAATAAATAAATAAATTATAAAAACGAGGGATAGGGTCAACCAAATCTCATTGACTCCTACAGAGGTAAATTTAATTATGCTCGTTTCACTGTGTGATTAAAGAAAGAGATTAAATTTTATAACCTCCAATACTAGGACGCCACGTCAGATTTTTACACATTAATGAATTAGGCCAAAACCACAAACAATCCTTTCTCACTACCTCATTAGTTATTTCAGGAAAATTAAAGAAAAAAAAAAAAAAAGAACTTCATTCACTTATTTGATAAAAAGTAATAATAACTATTGAAAAATGTTAGTGCTACGAAAATTTCTTAACATTGATCACAACTTGTCACATATTTGTCAAATTTGTCTCGAACGCCTTGAAAGTGCTATGGGATGTTTGAAAATGGTCGAAAAGTTATGAGTGGTGGACTGATGGTGAAGAAAAATTGTGGCAGTAGCATTCCCATAATTATTAATAAGTGGTCTGAACAATTCGTGGACCATGTCATGTAATATCTTCGCCATACAGTTATGTTTTGTTTTGTTTTTTCGTATGTCGACTATGGTGGATCATAAGCTTAGCTGGACAAAAGATCTGGAATAAGTGAATAACACCTAAACTATATGGACTCAAGCCCAACGAAATTTGCTGTTGGTCTAGTATTGCTACTTGGGGCCAGCATTAGTGAAAACATATATCCGTTTGGGCCTGGCACACTACAGAGTTTTAACTTCATGTTTTTGTTTGGTAAAATAGGTTCGCATACAAAATTATGATCTCAGAGACCGAAAGATAATAAGTTCCTTCATGATTTACATACATTACAGATTTCAGTTAGCTTAACTGGTAATATTTACCGTCACTATTATCTATTGCAACGAAAATGTAAAGACAATTTTCATATTTCAAGTGACAGTTTCTTGAACCATATTCATCATTTTATTATTATTATCTTTTTATAATTTTTATTAGATAATTTTATAATCAAGATGGTGGTGGTGGGATTTTAACATTAGACATCTCTATTAGAAATATTAAGAGGTGCGTGTTAAGCTATAAAGCCTAATGGTATAATAACTTCTAACGTGACAACACACTGCCATTAGACCCACTAATGCACCATAATAACAATTTTGTCATTGAAACTCAAATTTCATGACTTAAAAACACCAAAATGGTGTTCCCGGTTTTCATCATTCAGTTTGGAGTGATGAAAACATAACTAAAAAATTATATCAAACATTCATTTCTATTGTGAGTCTTACATGTTTTGAGTTTTGGGTGATGAAAACTAAGTTATATAACTCAGTTTTTACCGATTCAAACACCCTCTTAGTCATTAGATGTTGGGTCCAATCCCATAAGAAACCAAGAAAAGAGTTTGCACTTTGCATACAGGAACTCATAAGTCGTAACTCGTAACCAAGTATCCCAAAACCCACCCATAAATATTCCTTTACTAATAAGACCACATTTGAGGCATGATCATGATGAACATTTGCAGTGATGCACATGTTCTGTCTCCGCTCTCCTAAGCTTTTAAGCTTAGAGCTCGGAATAAGTGATTGTAGCAGAGCTTTAGAGGGGCATTGCAGTTGTTATCCAAGACAGGATATGATGGAAGACAAAACTAAAAAGAAGCACCATTAGATTGCCTAGTGGACAAGAGGACCGCATTGATAATCATACCATCAGAATCATATCTCCTCTATGAAACTATAATTTTATGTTTTAATGTTCTTAAAATGAGTGCACTGACTAAGAAAACTGCCGCTATTGGACCATAAGATAGTCCAAGTTAGTTATAATTATAGTAACAATAATTATGGTAAATAAAGAAGGATTTGCTTGAGAGAATGATAGAACAAAAGGGGACAGAAAGATGGGAGCTTGGGTAAAGAGGACGATTGAGAATAATTTCGTG
Source organism: Lithocarpus polystachyus (assembly GCA_033629205.1). Lineage (NCBI taxonomy): Eukaryota > Viridiplantae > Streptophyta > Magnoliopsida > Fagales > Fagaceae > Lithocarpus > Lithocarpus polystachyus. The sequence goes on along the minus strand of CM066163.1, from coordinate 4,279,304 downwards.
ATGTAAAGGAGGTGGGAGCATGTGATGCAAAGCTCCACATGGGTAAAAAGTGCTGAGGAAAAAGGCTGTGTGAGAGGGAGTGTTGGAGAGAATAAACTATGAAGAAAAGCACTACCATCCACACAAGTAGTAGCGTATCTGAACCTGAGGAATACTTATACAACATTACCTTAGAAATATTTTTTTTACCAAATTCCATGGTTGCCCTCATGGTCTAATGAGAGTTTGTGTTGGATTACAGTGATTATAAGCAAGTATTGGATGGCCGAAAGCTGATTACATTGTTTCACCATACATTAAAATAAGACAAAAACGAAAAAAAAAAAAAACCACATATAGAAAATGGGAAAAGTTTCCTTATTGATGAACATTGGCAGATTGAGTAATTGACTCGGCAACATAGAAGAAAAACCATTTTACTTTTAGTACGATTCTGTACAATAATGGCTGAAACTAGTTCAAGTTCCGTGACACGGAGGACACAGGTTGGACATATGTAGAAGGAGCATTTTCAATTCGTTGGCTAGACATATTTACGGAACATAAGGTCATTTCCATCTTAGCACTTTAGTTAAACGACAAAATTTACACACAATCAAGATCTCAAAGAGCTGCCTTTGAAGTTTGTATTCAAAATTTTAATCTTTATTTATTGAAACAACATATTAACATTGTTTTAGACGCTTTATTAAGGTTTTCTAAGGCAAGTTCAAAAGAAACAAATTCAAATTAACTACTCAATTATTTACTGGGGCAATCTTACCTAGTTCCTAAGGTGATTATCCAAGTAAATTCATCCATGAAGTTAGATCGACTGATTTCGTGTAAAAGTATTACATTTAAGGATAACTCAATTCAATCATATGGATGACAAATGTAGTCCATTGATTTGCCATATAGTTGAATTTGATTAGAAAACTTAATGCACAATGTCCAGATCTAAAGAACTGTAGCTATACTTTGTCTATTGCAAAACTGCATTGTCATAAGAAACTTAATATGGAAAATTTTAAAGTGGGGCCTATCAGTGGTTGCTTGGCCTGTATCCAAGCTAACGGTCGGAACATTGAAATCCAATGAAGAGGGAGTTAGGTTGGGGAAAAGGGAACTTGGGGTTGGGATCATTTTTATTAGGTTTTCTTCACATCTCCCAGCTCTTCCTTCTGACTCAAGGAGTAGTAGAATTGCAGAAAGAATTGGCATGTGGACTTGTGGAGCAGTTTGCTTAACTTGTAGTCTACCACTTCAAGAAAAGATGACTCAATAAAGGAATGTTTGTTTTTATGAAAATAAATTAAATTAAAAAAAAATGTCAATCACTTGTCCAATGGGAACCACAAGTTGAAACAAGTCAGATTATTTTGATGGTCTCATTATTGTAAAATTATTAAATATTGATTATTGGGCTTTTCACCCTTGTCTTAAGAAAAAAAACAAAAACAATAACAGTATGATTTGATACGCATACAATGGTATTTGATAGGAAATGTTTTGTTTTTATTTTTTTCCCTCAATTTTGGGGGTGATGATAGTTTTCCATGGTTACTACAAAGTTGGCATTGTGACATGACATTCAGACCAAAACAAATAAGAACAATGATATTTCAGCTGTGACCCACTTAAAAAAGTTTGGCACGCTCCATAATATGGTGGAGTATTGGATTATTGAGTGGGTCTGATCTCCTATAGACATACACCTTTAGTCATGGATTTGTAATAAGTGGGGCTATCTTGCTTGAGCTCCTGTGTATACACCTTACTTTGTATAAATGTGGATAGCATACATAATTGTACGGAGTGAATAGCATGATTAAACTTTGTACGCTCCTATAGTCCTATGATTAGGACCTCCAACATGCAGCATGTAACCAAGGCAGGCTTGAAATGCAAGCCTACAATGACACAAGCTAATGACCTATCAGGACAAAATTCACTCTTTACTTTAAACGTCATTGATAGACAGTGCTTGAGCCTACAGATAATGACATTTCGGGCAAAATGTGTTGATTCACTCTTTACTTGAAATGCCATTGATGAAAGTCCTTGTTTAACCACTTTGCTCGATAGTCCTTGCTTATCTACCATGATCATTTCTTTGAATCCTCTTAATGATCCGACAACTCAACAACCAGCAACGGCTTGCGCCAATAATATATGTACTTTGGGCTGTGGGCTATTACTCCAATGCCGACTTAACACACCATGTGCTACTTAAGTTCAGAGTACTCTGTGGAAGACTTTCACATTCAGTTGGGGAACTCTAGCTTCATATAATTGGAAAAGTTTCTTCTGGTGTAAATGCGTGTTGGTGTTGCTCTCTTGTCATTTTAAATAAATGTAGGATGGTATACAGGTGTGAATGGAAGTCTCGTACAAACGAAAATAAATAAATAAATATATATATATATATATATATATGAAACTTAAAAGAAATTAATATAATATAATTAAGTCTACACCTAATGAAACTTTTGAATTAAGTAATATCTAATATGATACTAGAGTTAATGGTGGTGTGTACTAAAGGTCATCAAGATCCTTTTGTAATCCGAGAGGCCCAAAAGATTAAGGGTTTGACTTATTTCTAGTAATTTTTTAACTAGATATATTTTTTTATTTTAAATATATAGTGACAAATGGTAGTGGATTTTAGTCCTTACATTTTATTTAGTTAGTAAATGATGTGACAGTCTCTTGTTAAAACAAAACAGCTTCTCATTAAAACAAAAGGAGATTCTGTTTTTAAAAAATACTGGAAGTAAGGCAAACTCAAAAACTAATTTTGCCATAGTGTTAGTGTTAGATACCCACCAAAGCCTCAATCGGAGGATGCCGAGTTCCTATGTGGATTAAATGGTATATTAAGAGCACATTTGATACGTTAGAATATATTTTGTAATAAAATAGGTATTTATGTCCCATAAATTGAAAGATAACTATTCCTTTGTAAGATAATTGTAATAGTTATTTCTTAATGCACATAATAACTCTAAAAATTACGGTATCTGAAAACATAAACACTCTTTAACTATGTACATAATAATTATAAAAAAAAATCCTCAAAACATAGTATCTCTCTCATGACAAATTATTATTATTATTTAAAAAACAATCTTTCACACTCTTGGATACTTAAATAGTTTTGATAAATTCAATAGTTATAATAATTTGAGAGGGGGAAGGATTTGAATCATGTACGTTTTTGTTAAAAATACTAGAATGTACTCATTAAACTACAAAACTCTTGGCTATGCATAAATAGTTTTCATAATCCATTTCTCATATAGTCACGCTATCCATCTCCATCATAATTATGAATTATCCAATGATATCTACCCCCCAAATTGTAATGTTATCCATCTCTAAAGCTCCATCAGCAACCACAATTTTAACAACTATTTGAAACATCAACATTGTTTTTACCATTTGAAACCCTCCATTTTAGTTTCCAAATCACACACATCCACACACACATGCTCACTAACCAAAAGAGTTAATCTCCATTTCTCATACCGTCATATTGTCCCTCTCCATCATTATTATGATTTAAACAATGACATTTGCCCCTTAGACTGCCATGTTATCCATCTCTCTAAACCTCCATCATCAATCACAATCTCAACGACTATCTAAAACATCAACCTTTCCTAATTTTGTTTTTATGCAATTGGGATACAAAATTTTTTTATTTGTCCTTTTTTATATATATATATATATAAAGTTGATATACGTATTGGTTTAAAAAATGGACAATGTGGTAAAGATTAAAATTATTCAATTTTTAAGATAATTGAACCATACAACAATAATAAATATAATTGCATAAGCAAGAATTTTAGAAATACAATTTATGAAATATGGATTTGATTTTTTATTTCAATTTTACAATCAAACGTACGATTAGAAAAAGTTATTTCATTACAATTTTTTTTATTTGTTTGTTTATTTATGGGTTTATTACATGTTTAGTCCCTAACGTTTACACTATATGTTGATTTGGTCCCTGGCCTTTAAAATGTGTCAATTTGGTCTCCTAATCTTTTGGTATTATGTAAAAATGATTCTTATTATTAAGGCGAAAACATCATTTTGGTCCCTACATTTAAGGTCACGGTCAATTTGGTCCCTGTAATTTTTAATTTGCAGTCAATTTGATCCTTACCATTAATTTACTAACGAAAAATGCTTACATGGTAAACGGTTTGTCCAGTTGGCATGTTTAGTATTAAAATATTAAGTCAGATGCTGATATGTCTAATTTTTAGTTGCCACATCACCAATTACAAGGCAAAAAAAAAAAAAAAAAAAAAGCCATATCTTCTTTTAAAAATATTTGTTTTTGTACCAATTTTTTTCCTTTCCAAAAAAAAAACAAAAAAAAACACATTTCTCCGACTTACATATGCAAGTCTCAGTAACATATATTAAGTATTGTAAAAATCTAATCTATGACTACGGCCAAATATAGGTCTGTTTCTTTAACCCTTCACCTATTGACTCTTGTTACTGAGAAATATACCAAAAAAATCTGTGTCTTAACTCTGATTTGTTTTTCTTTATTTTGATGGGACTCTAAATGGATTCTTTGAAATCTGGGACTCCACTAAAAAGAGAACCTTTTCTAGTATTTTTCTTTTGGTAGAACCAAGAGCATCCATTTTCATAGAGACCTAGTGCAAGATTCTCAAGGTTATTGTTGTTTAAGAAGTTAGATTAAATACTTCTAATGGATTTGTGCTGTGGCTGTGTTTTTTTTTTTTTTTTTTTGGTGGTGCTCTTCCAAATGTTTCTGTCACGTTCTATGGTGGAAAAGTTTAGGCGTCAATTCTGAAAATTTCAAGTTTTTGAAGAAGATGGGTGTGAAAACCCAGCATCTCCAAACTCAGATTCACCACAACCCAACCTTCAAGTACCATAGAACCACCATGGTACTTAGTCCGTGGCCACAGATCCGCCTCACTGGCAACCGTGCCACCACCGCGAAATGCCTCAAGAGTCAAGACACCATTGCCGATCTCGTATTGAAATACATGTAACATCGCCGATCTCCTTGCTCTATGATGGATCTATGGTGCTGGATGGTTGTGTTGCAATGAATCTGGGGGAAATGGGCAGACTAGCTTTGTGTTCAGCATGTATATAGTAAGTTAGCTACTGTTTTGAAGAAATATGAAAAATAGCATCTCGAGTTTGTAAAACTCGAGATCCTCTTTTTTTAAAGGCCTCCCTCGTGCTTGCACGCATGCTGACTGGATAAAAAAATATGCCACACAGATCTCGAGTCTTTGAGACTCGATTTTTGGCTTAAAGAAGTCGAGTCTTTGGAACTCGATTTTAATGAAAAAAACAGAAGAATATCGAGTATTAGAAACTCGATATCCTTGTAAATATAAAACAGAACTCGAGTCTTACAGACTCGAGTTCTACTGGGAAAATTTTTACAAAACACGCAGCAGCAGATCAGATTATATCAGACCCATACACAGACTCTCTCACCCATACACAGACCTCACTCACCCCACACCACATTGCCTCTCACAAATCACCACATTGCATCTCTCCCCACACCACATTGGCTCTCACAACTCCATTGCATCTCTCATTGCTCTTCCCCTCAACAAATTCATATCTCACAGGTAAGGGTTTTTTGATTTAAATGTTATTGTAGTTGGGTATTGGGTGTGGGTTTAAAGAGTTTGACTATTTATTTTGTAGATAGTGTTCATAACTTAGTTTCTTACCAATATTGTGAATTATAAACTTTGTTTTGTTAGTGTTAATTTTATGAGTATTTATTTGCATGGGTTTTGTGATGAATGGGTAGTGAATGCATTGTGATGAATGGGTATGTACCCTTTGAATTTGTAATAAAATGGGTTTTTTTGTATTGGGTATGCAATGGGTATGTAAATGTGGCAAATATGCAACATGATAAATTGTTGTGTACTTTTATAAGGATTTTTCTTTTTTTTTTTGGTTTGTATTGGGTATGAAATGGGTAGTCTTAGCATGACGGAAAAATGATATAAGTATGAAATGTGTAACGAAATTCAAACCAGTTGAATGAATTGGAATTTCTACTTTGTGTAGTTTAAGTAGATAAAATGTTTTTTAACTACAATACTATCTTGACTCTAACAGGTTTACCATGCCTGAAATTGATATAATCCTATACCACGGTGGCCCGCTTAAGAATCCCAATGCGAACAAGGGTTTGCCATTTGAAGGGCCGGGTATAAGGTCCTATTATACCCAAATTGATCGTAGGTTGAAGACCCTTGATGAACTGAAGACGATAATTATGGAGGAATTGTGTGCAAATCCTGCAATACATAACATACAAATTACTTATCGTATGCCACATGAAGTCTTGAAGAACCGGATGAATTACAAGTATATGGCGATAGAAACAGATAAACATGTAAAGATCATGTTTGACAAGTTGGAGAGAATACCTGAAGTCAGTGGTATTGAGTTATACATACAGTTGGAGCCACGTGCAGATGATGAGATCCAACAAACAGCCACAAGTTTACAGGTTACAGTTCCGGATGCTCACTATGAGTATTCTACACATGTGGATGATGATGTTGATGCCGATGCTGATGTTAATGCCAATGATGATGATGATGATTATGATGATGATGATGATGATGATGATGACAATGATGATGACGACTATGTTGACGAGCCTACTGCAATTAACGGTGAAGATCTTGTCGACAGAGATGACTTTGAAGAGAGGATTGACCGAGGGGACTTTGGGGACTTCGAGAGGGACATCGATGACGACGATACATTGGACGGTAGTCAACCTAATGTTGACAATGTTATTAGTGTCCTAAACATGGAAAACACAATCCCTGCCTACGCACCTCCTGCCTTGTCGTTTTCTGCAAATACTTGGGAAAACATGGTTGATCCTTCACATGTTGAGATACCATTCGTGTCTACTTGGAGAGAAGGGATGAATTTGTGGAAAGGGTTGACTTTTGCCAATAAAGTAGAGGTGCAGCGCGCATTAGTAAGTTGTGCTCTGAATGAAAACAAACATTTTATGATCACTAGGTCGACAACAAAAAAACTTTGTGCGAAATGCGTGGATGAATCATGCAAGTGGTATGTCTGTGCAGTCCTGAAGCCCAATCTCCACGGACTATGGATGGTCACCGTTTATGTGGGTCCTCACACATGTATACCGACTCGGGTGCGGAATGATGGTAGAATGATGACTTGTAATTTTATTGCAGCAGACATTCTTCAGAAGTTATGTGAGGATCACACTACCCCAGTTAAGTATCTCAGATCTATGATAGAGTCGAAATATCGGGGTCATAAGCCTTCTTACTACAAGGTATGGGATGCGAAACAGAAGGCGATTGGGAAGATGTTTGGGAATTGGGAAGAGTCTTACCAAAGGTTGCAAAAGTTGCTAATGGCATATATTGATCAGGATTCGACTACCCAGGTGTTCTTTCGTACCAAACCCACAGGTGAAGATGACACCGTAATTTTGCATTATGTGTATTGGTCTTTCGGTCCAAGCATTGCTGGATTCAAATATTGCAAGCCGGTTATTAGTATTGATGGGACCCATCTATATGGTAAATATCAAGGAAAGCTGTTGGTCGCAATGGCAACTGACGCTAACAACAAGGTATTTCCTCTCGCCTTCGCTGTTGTGGATTGCGAGTCAGGGTCTAGTTGGAGGTGGTTTTTAAAATGCCTCAGAGATACGATTGGCCACGTGATACCTGACGAAGGCATTTGCATAATTTCTGACCGACATCTCGGTATCAAAAATGCCATTGCAAACTGGCCTACAGGGGAGGATGGAAGACCACGGGTCTTTCATAGATATTGCTTGAGACATGTTGCTAGCAACTTCAACACACATTATCAGAACTCGACTCTAAAGTCAGCGGCGTTGAAAGCGGGATATGCTACTCAGGCAGTAAAATTTGATATTATAATGGAGTCCATTAAGCAGGTGGAAATTGAGGCCATTAGGAATAAGAAGAAGGTGACGGGGAAGGATGGCAAGGAAAAGGATTTTCTGCCATACACATACCTAATGAGCGAGTCTGTGGATATGTGGACCCAGTCACATGATGGTGGGAAACGTTTTGGGGCAATGACAACCAATATATCAGAGTGCTTCAATGGTGTACTGAAAGGTGCACGGGGCCTTCCTATTGCCGCAATGGTTGAGTTCACTTGGTCCAAACTTGTTGAATATTTCCACGACCGGCACAAAGAAATTACGAATGACTTGTTGGAGGGTAAGAAATGGAGTACATATGCCTTCTCCACGTGGGAGGGAAATAGGCGTAAATCTGAGAAACACTATGTCAAGGCATTTAGCAATCAAGAGATGCGATATCAGGTAGTTACTTCACAGAACCCATATAGCGCAGGAGGGGGAAACCACAGTTATGACGTTCGGTTACTGGAAAGAACATGCAGCTGTGGAAAATGGCAAAACATAGGGATACCGTGTTCACATGTAATTAGAGTATGTGATGCGGTACACATTGATTCGACCATATATATTCACCCATGTTATAGTTTGAACCATGCCCTTAGCACGTACTCACATGCATTTGTGGTTCCTAAGTCACAGTCATTGTGGAGGGAACCCATGGGGCCAAAGTGGTTGCCTAATCCAGCATTGGTGCGGGGCAAAGGTCGACCAGTGAAGTCAAGAATAAGGAATGAGATGGATGGAGTGAGGAATAAAGATCGAGCACCGGGCTGGCGGAGGGAGGATGCTGATTTGATAGAGAGCCAACCCAAGCAGACATGTGGACTGTGTCACGCTTCAGGGCATAACCGCAGAAAATGTCCGCAGTCCCTTGGCGCTTCCACAAGCGGTCATGTTCCAAACTAGGTAGGTGACAAATGGCAAAATGTTTTGGAATACCAATGTTGTTCATTCTATGTTTACGTAAACATTACTATCTTGTCTCCTAACCACCTTTGTCTACATTTTTCAGGCATGCTTCCATGGACGGCGTTTTTGTTGTGCGGACTGCTGATCTTAGGAAAAGTGACTACGTCGTATCGGCACAATTGACATTTTGGTTTTTGTTGAATGAACTTGTAATTCTCTATCCAATGTACTTCTATGAGGATTGTAATTTGAGTAATATGGTAGGAACTGCCACTTAAGCGTGGTTGGGCATGTTTACAATGTTGATAAATTGAGAATGTCTTTTGCTGCGAACATAGAATGAACATTGCAACATTATGTTTATGCGAAGAGCACAATAGTTTCTATTGTTTGGTGCATCTTGAAAACGCCTTTGGATGTGCTTGGAGTGACATTCTCAGCGTCTCTGCCTTTCAACGAGTTTTTGTGGATTACATTCTATGATTTTGTCTCTTTGTTTCTCAGCAGGTTGCAGTTCAGTGTCTGGTATGCATGAATGCCTAGGCAAAAAAAAAAAATTTTCCCAGTAAAACTCGAGTTTAAAAAACTCGAGTTTCATTAAAATTTCGAGTTACAAAAACTCGAGTTACGTAGGCGAAAAAAAAAATTTTTTTTCCTCAGTGGAAATCGAGTTTCATAAAGTCGAGTTCCACTAGTGTGAACGCACCTGAAACAGAGCATCCAATCTGCCTGAAACAGAGCATGGTTCAATTTTTTAAAAAAAATAACTTCCAAGTGAAACTCGAGTTTGAGAGACTCGAGTTCCACTAGTGTGAACGCTCCCAAAACAGAGCATCCATTCTGCCTAAAACAGAGCACGGTTCATTGTTTTAAAAAACTTCCCAGTGCAACTCGAGTGTCAAAGACTCGAGTTCCAGCATTATGCATTCCCAGTAAAACTCGAGTTTAAAAGACTCGAGTTCCAGTATGCATTCCAATAGAAGTCGAGTTTTATAGACTCGATTTCTCTTTTTTTTTTTTTTTTTCTTTTTTTTACTATTGACACATTCCTGTTAGATTCTTTGAAGAAGTAAACTTCCAATCAACTTAATGGAAAAAACAAGAGAGAATATGTTGGAACAATGATTTTAACATATTCTTAAGGAAAAGTAACATAACAGAACAGAATTTACAGAATTTTTGGATATTATTACCTGGCCCGGCTGCATTCTAACTAATTGCTCGCGGTAGTGAATCAACGCCGTGGCGGATGGCCTACTCTTTGGGCTTGGCACTCTCACCCACCTACAGGTACGAGCGAATAACATAAGATAACATAATACCACTTACTTACTAAGAATAGTACATTGCATAACACACTAAATATCAATTGATTATACTTACTTAAATGCGAGTGGAGCTTTTGGCCATGGACCGTAATCACATCCAGGTGGGGGCTCTATCCTCGGGCACAAGAATGGCAACCTTGCCTATGCCCAATACTGGACCAATTGCAAAGCCCCACCAATCTGCGATGCTTCTTTCTCGCTTGCTCGGCACAACTCTCTGTACAACCAGGCCAGGCAACCACTACCCCAACTATACTGTGGCGGATCACGAAGGTTCCGCAGGAACTCCAAGAACATCAGATGAACCCTATCTCCCGACTTGTCCATGAAAATATTATCTCCTAGTAGCGCTAAAATATAGCACCGGGCATACTGATGTATCTGGATCTCTGTTGCATCATGAGGCAGTGGCTCTGTAATGCGCTCAACAAGGCGGCTAATGAGAATTCTTTGCCCCACCAAAATTTTGTTCTCATTCGCCGGAACTTCAAACCCAAGCAACTCCAAGCACAATTGCCTCCAATCCCCATCCACCACAGCAATCGGCCCAACCAAGACCTCACCATCTATAGGAAGTCCCAAAATGACCTCCACATCTTGGAGGGTGATTGACATCTCACCGTATGGAAGATGGAACGTATGCGTCTCCGGCCGCCATCGCTCAACTAGGGCCGATACTAGGCAGTGATCTATCTCTCTGGAAGGGGCCCTAAACAACCCTTCTAGCCCCACCAACTTGATAACGTCAATCACCCGATTATCTTGCATATCTATGTGTTCCATCTCCTTAGCTCGACCACGGCACTTAAGTGGGCCCGGGTCCTGCAAATACGATAAAAATTATAGTAGTTAGAACTAGATATACAACTTTGAAATAATTTGGTAGAAGTCAAAGACAACGTGAAAATTAAAGCGGTTGTTAGAACGAGATATTTCACCTCGCCATTCCAAATGTCATCTGATCGGTGATTTCGTTGTCGGCTCAACAACGAGGGATCTTCTGGACCAGGGCGCACGATCTCTGGCTCCTCATCGATCCGAGGCTCCATACTGCAAACACTACAACTGTGAGATCATACATAGTGGCAAACATACATAATTTGGTGTGAGAATTATCAAAAATCAGGCATTACCACAACACACAATGATTTCATATGAAGAAATACAAAATACTTCACTGCCTAAATGAAGATGAGGAACATATTACTCCACTCGTCCTTCACTTAAAAATATGATAAAATAAAAAGATGAACTCCCACTTCAAGAAATTTAAGGACAAGGCAAAACCAACATTGATAAGTATTGTACATCCAATGAAGATATCCATAAAAGTTTAGTCAACCGCTTTCAAGTATCACTTATCTCATTATTGTGTGAGAGGACAATCTCTACCTCTAACAACCAAAAATTACTTACAATCCATTTTATTTTTTTTTGCAATTTCTATTATTGCAGTTTTCTAAAAAATAAATGCTTACTCAGCATAATACAGTAAGCTGAGTAAGCATTTGAGTAAGATTTTTTTTTTTTTTTTTTAGAAAACTGCAAAGAATTTAATTACAAAAGAAAAGAGGAGAAAATTTTACCAGAAAGACATATAAAGTATTACTAATTCTATTCTCTCTAAATTCAAAGTTTTACTTCTCTTTTTGTTAAACTTTCTTGGTAACCAAAGGGATCATCAAGAAAACAACCAACAAAACAGAACAGCAAGAGAGCTTCCCTCACCAATTCTATTGTTCAACATAAACCAATAGCCAAATGTAAATTGCAAATGCAGGCATCTATTAAAAATCAGCTAACTTTACACAGGAAAATTATATACAGAGAATTTTCACAAATTTCAAGGAGTTATTACAATGATCTAAGCAAAAGAATTCCCAGAAAAAATCTCCAAAAATTTTACAATTATCTATATACAAATAAAAAACTGACCAAGCATATAGACCGAAAAAAAAATAAAAAATAAAAATAAAAATAAAAAAAAAAGAAGAAGAATAGGAAACCATATTGATCATCATCAATGCTAAGAGCTTTTAGAGTTAATGTAGACACCAAATTAGCTAAATTGACTCCCAAGTAAACTCCACAGTCCACATTATCACACTCAAGTAGGAGAGCTGTTAGGTAAAAGAAACCTTGAATAAATTATATGTAGAGCTGTTAGGTAAATGAAACCTTGAATAAATTCAAGTAGAGCCAGAATAAAATTCAATTTCGACAATTTTATAGGAGAAAAAGGTGAGATTAACAAGGAAGGGAGACGGATTAATTAAGAATAAGAATCAAGAATCAGGATGAGAGATGAATAGGAGACAATGATACTGATTTGGAGACAGTTAGCGTTACTTGATTATTGGAAAACTGTACTGATGTATGAGCTCAAGTATAACGGATGCCATGCAAGTATAAAATTGCATGCCTTCCATGTGGTCACTGGTCATGCAGTTGTGGGAAGGATCAAACTTTGAGGAGTAAAATATGCTAAAAAAAAGTCTAAAAGGTTATTAATATCAGAACATATGAAAAAATTAAAAATTAAAGAGTTTTTTACAAGTATTAAACAAAACAGAACATTATCTATTGTCAAGACCAAACTACCTGTATATATCACTTATCTGCATTTGCCAATTTTCACATGCTGAGGAATTAATAACCATGCTATAAAAAAACATAGGCACTGTTATTAGTTTGGCTTGCTACAATGGTCTTTGTTTTGTGTTTTCATAATGCATATATATAACTTCAATTGAAGCTTCTGTTGCACAAATTAGCTTCTTGTGATCAATACCATGACTCTAGATGTACCGGTCACCAGCTAGGACAAGACAGTTTAAATAAACACGCATGACCTTGGAATCAACCTATGCTCAAAGAAGAAGCTCTTCCATGATTTACCTATCAAAAAAAATAAAAATCTTCCATGATCCTTTCTTAACATCATCAGATTTAGAGCTTCTTTCTTACTGCTTACCAAAAAGAGCCCTTTTCTAACTAATTTGTGTAATAGGGAGACAAAAAGGAAAATGTAGTTTTTCTGTGATATTATCAAATCTTGAAATGTGTACGGCAATAACAAGATGCAATTTCTATGGGTACCACCCACGTTTAATAGGCACTTACTCCATAGAATTACAACTGCAACAAGAATGCGATCCAGTATGGTTATTGTGAAAGCACTCTATTGAAGCAAATGCAATAATTGACAATGAAAATGAAATCACAAAACCTCAAATTAACTTAGCCTTTAGGGTTGGTGTACGGATCCTTCTTCCACTAATTGGGGTTGATGACATTTATTAAGTTCCTCCATTCTACCCTAACCAAAACCAGACTCTCAATACCAAGTTAAATTGGCATTTTAGCATCACAACGATGGCAGCAATAACGATTTCATTAACAAACCCAAAGTTATAGATAAAAACAAAAACAAAACAAAAAATAAATCGCAAATTTTTAACTGATTTCATTGAAACGAACCTGTGAAGAAGCTTGAGACCGGCGGTGAGCTTGAGCGTGAGTGCGAGTAGGGAGGAGAGTGAGTGAGTGAGACCGGCGGTGAGCTTGAGGGTGATTTCTGTCGATTGTGGGTTTCAGGGTGAGGGCGATTTCTGTCGCACGCCGAGGGGTTGATTTGGGTATTTGAGAGAGTGAGAGACGGAGAGACTGAGAGACGGAGAGACTGATTTGAGTGAGTGTTGATTTGGGTGTTTGAGAGAGTGAGAGGCGGAGAGACTGAGAGTGACAGTGAGAGTGTTTGACAGAGTGAGAGATACTGAGAGTGAGAGATACTGAGAGTGAGAGATGTTTGTTCCCCAGCAACAAGTGTGAGAGATGTTTGTTCCCCAGCGACAAATTTGAAAATTATAGACAGTCAACAGAATTCGAGTCTTATACACTCGATTTCTACGTGTAAAATATTGGCTGACGTGTAAAATATTGTCCACGTCAGGGTGCTGAGAAACACCATAAATCGAGTTTTAAAAACTTGATTTCTAATTGAATCTCGAGTTTTTAAAACTCGAGATGCTAGTTTTAAAAATTTTTTTAAAACTGGCCAACTAACTAAAACGTTGGATATTTAATGTTAAATGGCAAGGGGGTTCAATGAATCTGGGTTTGGGGTTTAGTCTGAATTTGGGGATTTTGGCTGAAACTTATGGAGTTAATTTGATCTTTCTTGATTGATGGCATAAAATTTGCTATGAATGAAAGCCAAATTGAAGGTTAGAAAGAATACGATCTGTGATTGTTGGATTATAGATTAGTGTTTAGTTACCAAGAAATGGAAAGAAATGAATTAAAATGAAATTGGTTAAAAAATTGTAAGAATATTCAAAGAAGAAATAAAGAAAGGAAAAAAAATTGGTTAAAAAAAAAAAATACACGTAGGTATTTTTTGTTGGTGAATTAATGGTAGGGATCAAATTGATTGTAAATTGAAAATAACAAGAATCAAATTGACTGCTATTAAAATGTAAGGACCAAATTAATCGTGACCTCAAAATGTAAAGACCAAAATGGTGTTTTTGCATATTATTAAGTGATGGATGAAAAATACTGACGTGACTAACAGCTAAAATAAAATATTATAATTTTTGCTGCATAAACAGCCATGTCAACATAACCTCCAAATAATCATTGAAAGATAAAATAAAAATAATTCCCAAATAAGTGAGTAAAAGTAAAACAGAACGTGAAGCAAAATTTGGGATAAAAATTTCAAAATTCCTAACCCACAATTGTAGAACAATTGGTTTGCTTTACGTTTTCGTCCAAAGATTAGATAACGGTTAGGCTTGACGATATAATCTCTCTCTCTCTCTCTCTCTCTCTCTCTCTCTCTCTCTCTCTCTCTCTCTCTCTCAAGATTTTATCTCTTCAGGTTTGAGCTGGTATTCTGATTTTTGGTATAACTTTTTCAATTTTCTTGATCAAATGCTTTAATTTCAACTAATTCCTTTTTCTTCCTGTTGGGTTTAGAGATTGTATAAACTTGGGCTGAACATGTCCCTGAATCGTTATAATTTCTTTTACGATCTCCTTTTTCTTGCCATAGACACAAAACGACTTGGTATATTGTAAGCTATCATTGTTCTTATTATGCAATTCTTATAAACCTTAGTGCTAAAAATGGTTAAGCAACGTATAGGATGTAATTTGTGGTATAAACAAACTTCATTAACTCTTCACTGGTAGAACTTAACACGAGTAAAGATTAATGGTTGTTTATCGTTAATCTTTACTTCTTGTGCGCCATGATTTATTCTTCATAATGCATGAAACCAATAAATCTGCAAAATTAATACTGTAGATTTGCATAGAAGCTTAAAACTACACCAAAAAACAATACTAGCTCAAACTGAGAAGGAGATATTATACTAGCAGCTCGACGACATCGTCAGCCCTTGACTTTAGTCTTCACAATCGATCATCGCTATCAGGCATCACCCTCGGCGTCGCTCGTCACCGTCAAGCCTCACTGTTATCACTAGACCAAAATGTAAAGCAAACCAATTTTTCTACAATTGCAAGTTAGGGATTTTGAATTTTTTATCCAAATTTTGCTTCTCATTCTATGTTACTTTTCTCACTTAACTGAGAATTATTTTTCTTTTATCTTTCAATGATTATTTGAGGTTATGCTAAAATGGCAGTCTATGTGGCAAAAATATTAATATTTTATTTTGGCTGTTAGACACATCAGTATTTTCCATCCATCATTTAACAGTAAGGACCATTTTGACATAATACTAAAAGATTATGGACTAAATTGACACATTTGAAAAGTCAGGAACCAAATCGACATATAATGTAAAGGTTAGGGACCAAATATGTAGTTTACCCTTTATTTATTATTGCTAAATAATTAAGGAGAATGATAGGAGTAGGAAAACATTTCTCACTTAATTTGGAGAGAAATTATTCAAATTCCTTATATATCTTTTTATTGGATGTGAACTTTGAAAATATAACCGTTGAATAGTAAGTTTTTTTGTAAAATTTCAAGAAGATCAAAGATTAATAACTATGTCATCAATCAAATATTTAAATTTTAAATTTTTATTGTCTAAAATATGCATTAAAATTAAGTATATATTGATCAAATAGTAAATAACATTTTATTTGAATGAAATTTTACATGCATGTTAAGAACATGAAGAACATGTCATCCAACAGTTAGATTTTCAAAATTTTACATCCAATAAAAAAGATATATGGAGAGTTTGAAGAATTTTCCTCCAAACTAATTTGGAGAGAAATCTTGTTTGATAGAAGTAGATGTAGTCTAAAAGATACCTAAGTTACCTCAAGAGTTTTGGGATGGGCTTGAGACTTACACGATTACACCTATAAAACCTTAATCTACTCATTTCATTCTCCTTAATTACGTAGCAAAAGAAAATAAAAACATTTTATAAAAAGTTTAATAGTGACTTTATAAATCTCTAAAACACCTCTTTTATGTTTATTTATTATTATTATTATTTATAATATCCTTTAAATCTAGTAATACATATTTTCATTCCTAACATATTTTTATCCAATGACAAAATTTATGTACAGTATTATAGGTACTGTTCTTTAGATTTCTTTCTTAAAATTCAGTTAATTAACTATTTAACTATAAAAAAAAAATATTTTTCATCCCCTAAAAAAAAAATCACGTGACCAAAAAAACTTAAAAAACAGTACTTAATTTTTGTACCTAAATTTTACCAGAGGTATCAAAACTTGTCCCAAGGTGGACCAACGCAAGTCCTTCCATAGTAAACGTTATCTTTACATGTTAGTATGAAATGTTTGATACATTTAACGTGTGTAGACTTAGAGTCTCCCCACATGATGAGGTACTACTGATTACATTTCTGTTACGCTACTGAAAGCTGCAAAATACAAGGAGCCTCTTTATTATAACAGCCAGAATATCTGTAAAACGTGGGCCATCCAAAAGTTCTGACCGAGTTATTGTGGGGTCCACCTTGTTGTGGACACTAAAATGCCATGTGATGAGAGGAGACCACCAGCTGGCTATGTTTACTGTGTGGGTCTCTCTCTCTCTCTCGCTTTACTTCTCTTCCTCCAGCAGCTACCTCCCCCTCCTTTCACTTTACAATGCTACACGATAGACATTCCCAAGTGCAAGGTAGTGTGCTCCCAACCCAATTCCCTTTCCCAACACATCTACAACCATCTTTAAAACAATAATTTCTATATACTAAAATCTATTTAAAGGTAGTAATAAACACTTTTTGATAACTAACATTTCTTAAGGTTTTCAATGAATTTCTAAATTTCAAATTTACTTTTTTTCATGTATGCATCATGTAACTCATTCTTTTATTCAATAAACGAAGAATACAATATTTGTCATTTTTTTTTCAATTATTAATATTATCTATCGTGATTAATGCATCAAAACTACAGTGATAAACTTTAATAAAAGTAACATTGTTAGGCAATTACAACAAATCACGTTAACTGTTACAAGAAAATATTGTGTTTTTATTATTTGATAATTCAGTAGTTGAAAAATAGAAGATTTGTATGTGGACATTTCTATTAAAAACACCACCTATTGTCAATTGAACAGCCATACATTTGACAAAAAATATCATGCATTTGACATTTACTTGGAAGAATCACTAGTATTAATCATGACAGTGTATCCTCCTCGTGCCGAGAACATCTCCGTAATCCTATTCGATTCCTCATCACGTGCCTTATGTGCTGTGCTGCTAATACTTCTTTATTTTATTTTATAAACTAATAAGCACCATTAAACCAAAAAAAGAGAGAGAGAAATGAAAAGGAAAGCGAAAGGGGGTATGATGGTAAAAACGGCGGGAAGGGGGGGGGGGGGACAAGTGGGAAAGGTAAGAGAAACAGAGAGAGAGAGAGAGAGAGAGCCGTTGTGAAAGGAAGGACAATTTCGGAAAGAGGTGTCATAAAAGTGTCACAAACGCAACCGTCAGGGCTGGTGTGTAGTAGTGAAGCTTAAGGAAAATGATAGTGGTTGTTGTCTTTGCAGTTACCTCCTAATTACCCCAACTACCCCTCTCTCTTTCTCTCTTTAACTATTTTTTTTTTTAACTTTCTCTCTCTACTCCTACTTCTACTAGCTTTGTAATGTAACAAACTCTCTCACTCTCTCATACACACAGTTTTCTCTTTCTCTTTCTCTTTCTCTCCTTCTCTTCTTCCTTTATTATATTTCTTTACTTCTTTTCTCTCTTTCGCTCACTAGTTACTGCATCGCTTTCTGTTCTTTCTGAGAATTCTCTCTGAATTCTCAGACAATGAGAACGGTTTTCCACGGGAATTAAAATTCCTTCAGGAACTTTATTTATTTTTACTTCTTTTTCTCTCTCACTCATTTTTTCCAAATTCTCTCTAAAATTTCTCTTTTTTTTTCTCTCTCTCTCTCTCTCGCTTAGCTTCCTATGGAAGCTGGAGGAGAAGATTGTTGCGTGAAAGTCGCGGTTCACATCAGACCGCTCATCGGCGATGAGAAACTCCAAGGCTGTAAAGACTGTGTCACTGTTGTGTCTAACAAACCACAGGTACACAGAGACACACTCTCACACATTCAGTGTGTTTTTCTCAGTTTAACTTGAAACGGTTGCGAATTCAGTGCTTGTCAATGAATTTTGGTTATTTAGCAGAGAATTCAGGAGGAGTAAATCTAGGGAGATCTGGATCCATATATATAGTAGACTTTGCATGCGTTTCTTTGATTTGAAGTCTTTGTGCTCTATAATCTGATTTTGGATCGGAGCTATAAAAAGTTCATTGAGTGGTACTTTACCATTGCAATTTGTTTGGATTTTCTGAAAGCTTTTGAGTAGTTTCATGTTCTAGTGGCAATTTGGTAAATCAAAGTAGTGTCATGCGCACACATTTTTGCATTTTTGGCTTATCCTGGCTTAAGAGTTTGAGGTTATTAACTGGTAATTAATTTCTGTGAGGAACAGTGAGAATACAAGGAAAGTTAATTCTTTGATTTTATGGGGGGCTACATAGATTCTGCTCTGCTTGTTAGCTAGCTATGTCACTCGTGTATTTTGCAATAAATAATTTCTCAATTTGGATAAAATTTGCAAATCTTTTTTTCTTATGCTAATTCTGTAGAATAAGACAAGGCCAAATGAGCATCTTCTTTCCTTGTAAGGTGAGGTTGTAGGTTCAAGACCCAGTGGGTGCGTGTTCAACTTAGTTAAAAAAAAATGCAAATAATATATTACGAATAAGTATGTGAACAAAACTCGCACGATTGAGGGGTCTGAGAGACGTGATTGTTTTTTTTTATTTTTTTAAGAGGTTTGTTCCCAGAGTTGAACCTGCAACATATTGCATTTGGTGGAAGGCACCGTCACACCAAACCTAACCTCTAAATCGAATAGTATGAATATCTCAGCTTATTATCTTTAAAAACAAATAAAATGAACAGAAAAAATATACTATCTTGCTTCTTGTTCCTTGTGGAAATTTCTATTCGTTAGTTGAAGTTGAAATGCGTTCTTTTGTATGATAAGTACGGACATGATTGGTTGGATAAACAAAAGAATTTTAACTGTTGGTAAATGGAAATTGCAAGGAAGATAATTGATAATTATGTATTATGTTTTATCTACATGACTACCTGAGACATACATGGCTAATATAGGATTTGGTACATCTATGGTAAGATTGCACTTTTCATAAAAGTATTTTGACGCGGGATTAAATGCCGGTTGTGGATGTGGTGCAGGTACAGATTGGTACACATTCCTTTACCTTTGATCATGTCTATGGAAGCACAGGTTCTCCCTCATCTGCCATGTTTGAAGAATGTATTGCTCCACTAGTTGATGGTCTGTTCCAAGGATATAATGCTACGGTTCTTGCTTATGGTCAGGTAAAGCTTGCTCAAGCAACACTTATATGCTTTTCCATCCCCTTTACTTTGCGGTTGACATTTTCAATCTGTTGCAGACGGGTTCTGGTAAAACATATACCATGGGCACAGGCTTCAGAGATGGTTGCCAAACAGGAATAATCCCTCAAGTTATGAATGTTCTGTTCAGCAAGATTGAAACTCTAAAGCATCAAACTGAATTTCAATTGCATGTTTCCTTTATTGAGGTCTGTTGAAGTACTTGTTTCCTTGTTTGTCTTAATTAATTTGAAATTCCATAAGTTATGATCAGTGACATTTCCTCTCTCTCTCTCTCTCTCTATATATATATATATATATATTTTTTTTTTTTTCTTCAATAAATATTTATATTAAAAATCATGTCAGTATGAGTCATGTGGTATATATATGTGTGTGTGTGTGTGTGTGTGTGTGTGTGTGTGTGTGTGGCTTGAACAATAAGTTATTTCATCAAGGGTTAGGATGTATCAATCACATCATATATAGCACATGAATTTCTGGGTATTTGCTGCAGATGTATTTGTCCATTACTTGTGTTGTACTAGAAAACTATATGATATTAAAATAACAATAAAAGATTTCACATTATTGGGCTTAGTTTATGTAATGCACCAATGAAATTCCACCTCTTTTTTTTTTTTTTTTTTTTTTTTCCCCCAATTAGATAGGTTTTAAGGTTTCTTCTCTAATTTTCTATTCCCTTACATCTTATAGTGCAACTTTCTCAAATAAGTTTCAAAGAACCTTATCAATTTTCTTTTAAAAAAAATGCTATGAAATGACCTATCATTTTCCTGAATGTAACTTCTGAAGCTACTCTGCCTTCTTAAAGCAAGCATCTGACTAAAAGATTTCAATGTGAAAAGATTCTAAAAGAAGAAGTACGAGACTTGCTGGATTCCACTTCTTTGAGCAAACCAGAGACTGCAAATGGGCATGCAGGGAAAGTACCTGTTCCTGGGAAACCACCCATACAAATTCGTGAATCATCAAATGGTGTGATTACACTGGCAGGTTCTACTGAACTCAGTGTAAGTACATTAAAGGAAATGGCTACTTGCCTCGAACAAGGATCATTGAGCAGGGCAACTGGGAGTACAAATATGAACAACCAGTCAAGGTTAGTTAAGCATCTCCCTTCTTTCTAAATTATGTTTTCACGAGTTCACCTGTGTTTGAGGGGGAAACAGAAAACCAGTATGACCTTAAGTGTTCATCAGTAAAACCTGTTACATGGAAAGTTTCTCTGGACATCTTAATATAATAAAACATCAATTACAAAATATAGTTGGAGAAAGAAAATGCCTAGTTTCACTCAATGAAGTCTTATCCACAGGAGTCAGGAATTTAGGTTTACTATACACATATTGGGACATATCTAGATCTTTTTTCCTCTTATATTTTACCCTTTTGGCCAACTATTCGATATTTCAATTCAGCCTACCAACCTGGATTTTAGGGCGGCATTGCATGTAAAACTCTTTTTGTTCAATCTGCAGTCTATACTATTGGTTTAGTGACTTTTTTCATTATTTGGTTGTCTTTAAAGCCGTTCTCATGCCATCTTCACCATCACATTAGAGCAAATGCGCAAGTTCAATCCAGCTATCTCTAGTGATAGCAGTCTTGATGAGACTCTGAATGAAGAATATCTATGTGCCAAATTGCATTTAGTAGATCTTGCTGGATCAGAGCGAGCTAAAAGAACTGGTTCTGATGGTCTACGTTTTAAGGAAGGTATGTGGCAATGTACTTGACATGTTTAATCGAGATGTGCCTTCTGCTCATCACAAAATCACATCAATACTTCCATCTTTCAAACAGGTGTTCACATTAACAAGGGCCTTCTTGCACTGGGTAATGTTATCAGTGCACTTGGTGATGAGAAAAAGCGCAAAGAAGGTGTTCATGTTCCATACAGGGACAGTAAGCTTACTCGGCTTTTGCAGGTTCGATGTGTTTAAATGTCAACTGTCATGTTGTAAAGGGTAAACTGTCATTTATTATAATAAAGGACATTAAAGATGTGAAGAATTGGACTTTGATGCCTTAGTTTTGCCAGATGAATCTCATAGCGACTCCTTAGTCTGATTGCTAGTCATTAATTTCAAAGAGAGCATATGAGATCCGTTGATTTATTGCACTATTACTTATCACCTTCGAAAATAAAATGTATCTGAGTGAATGTGCAGCATATTAGATCATTTCTGGTTTTATTATGCTTTGATTTTATATACTTTCTTTGTTTATTTCTTTTTATTTAATTTTTAAACTTAGCTAATGCATTTTGACAGGATTCACTTGGTGGTAACAGCAGAACAGTTATGATAGGTAAGTTGCCTGTTGTTCATTTATTTGATTTCTCATGGGCAATATCCCATGTTGCTTTTGGCAATGATGGTGACCTTATTCTCTTTCATAGCAGTTGCCTGAATGTGATTTTGTTTTATGTGTATAAAAAGAAAATGAAAGTATATGGGTACAATATAAACATGATAAAATAATTTCTTTTTATTTTTGTTTCTTATGAAAGTTTCCCCTCAATAAAATCTTTATATTGGTGCAATAATTGGTCTACGTATATCAGTACATTATATTAACTTTCTCTCATCCTATTCCCAAAGTGTGACCTCCAAAACCTCACAGACATGTCATGTTTCCAAGTAGCTAGAAATAAAGATTTATCCTTCACATCTCTGGCATTGCTCATGCCCAAACAATCAATGACACTTCATTTTAAAAATCTAGTGTGTGCACTCTGGCATCACTTTTGTTATGTCCAGAAAATGCTTTTCAGCATCTCTTAGATGGTTGTCAGGTTTTCAGCATCATTAATAAGATACTACAAAATAACTACTGTCTGTATGTTGCATTTTTGTGTGTTCTAGTTTTCTTATATCTCTTATATTTCCCCTCACTTTCCTTCCAAAACAGTATCTCTGGGTATCATGTTTTCCTCATATCATCAAAATTTCATCCTTTTTCAGCCTGCATTAGTCCTGCTGATATCAATGCTGAAGAAACCCTTAACACTTTAAAGTATGCAAATCGTGCTCGCAACATCCAAAATAAGCCTGTTGTAAGTCTTTCAGATTGATTCTTTCTTTCTTCGTTCTTTCTGTTTTTCCCCCTCTTTAAGAAATTTAGATACATATTTGTTACCATTGCATAAGCGCAATCATTTCTCTCCTGTGTTTTATCATCGAGCAGATCAATAGAGATCCTATGTCCAATGAGATGCTAAAAATGCGTCAACAACTAGAGTATTTGCAGGCTGAGCTTTGTGCTCGTACAGGAGGATCTTCTTCTGATGAAGTACAGGTACTTTCATCTTATATTTTGATTAATTGTTGATTACTACAATTCAATGACCACGTTTTTCAAATATATTCTCAAAGATAGTTGATAATTAATGAAAATTAGTTCATAAAACTAATCATGAGGTTTTTAACAAAAATGTTACTTGGCTTAGTTTGACTTATATTTGTGATCTCTTGTTGATCCTAGAATGAACTTTACTATTCTTTCTTCCATCTGCTCTTGGAGATAATGTATATTTCACTAAAGTAAAGTTACATTATTGTGTAGGTTCTCAAGGAAAGGATTACTTGGCTTGAAGCTGCTAATGAGGATCTCTGTCGGGAACTTCATGAATGCCGCAGCAGATGCACAGTTGGAGAACAATATGAAACAGATGTTCAAGTACGTTCTAGATACTCCTATTAAAATTTTTTTGTGACTTCTAGTCTTTCTCTACTGTCATTTATGTCTCTGAGATTTGACTATAATAATAATAATAATAATAATATTATTATTATTATTATTATTATTATTATTATTATTATTATTATTAACACTGCACCCTAATGTTTTGGTTATGAATAATTGTTACTACAAGACTGGGCTTTATATATAATCTGGATACATATGTGAACCTAAAACTTCATCTTCCAGGATGGTAATACTTGCCCTCTAAAAAGTGATGGTCTTAAAAGGGGCTTGCATAGCATGGAGTCATCTGATTATCAAATGGGTGAAACACTAACAGGTATGAGTCTTCTCTAGTGTGAGATCTTTTATCAGCTCAAATTAAGTTTAAACTTCATTTCTGGTTTGTTGTATTTGTTTTTCTAGCTATTTTATCATCGATCTCTTCCCCTCTCCATCTTGTTCTCTCTTTCTTCTTTTTTGACATAGTTTAAGTTTGCTCAGTTGGAACCATTTCATCTAGGCTAAGTTGCCAATTAGCAGGTGATTCAAGGGAAATTGATGAAGAAGTAGCAAAAGAATGGGAGCACACACTTCTGCAAAATACTATGGACAAAGAATTACATGAATTAAATAAACGTTTAGAACAGAAAGAGGTATTGCATTTTGTTGTTATAGTTACATGTTCAGCATTAAAGTGTCCTCTGATTCTCCCATATGGATTCATCTTTTATGGTTAAGTGTAAAAGAGAGGAGAAAAACATGATTGTAGTATTCATCTCTATTTTTTACTGGAAAATTTTATGCAGTGGAAAAGCATATATGAAATTTCTCCCTTATATTGATTGGCATTCTCTTTTTATTAGATGAGATAAACACACACACACACACACACACACACTTACTACTACGAATCTGTGTCTATATTGCTTTATTTAAGCATGCAGATGGAACAGATTTCACATGACATGTTTTTGTAGTTTATGTGTCTCTTTGGGATCTATGTCTGTGCAGTCAGAGATGAAACTTTTTGGAGAGTTTGACACTGTGGCCCTCAAGCAGCACTTTGGAAAGAAAATCATGGAACTTGAGGATGAGAAGAAAACAGTGCAGGTTAAATAGAACTTTTTAGAATATGCATGGTTTTTTGAGAAAACCAATATTTACTTGTTCACATGCTATATGCATGGTTTTTTGAGAAAACCAATATTTACTTGTTCACATGCTATATTTCTGCAGAAAGAGAGGGATCGTTTGTTGGCTGAAGTTGAAAATCTTGCTGCTAATTCAGATGGACAAACACAGAAATTGCAAGATATCCATGCCCATAAATTAAAATCACTTGAGTCTCAGGTGAAGATCGATCTCTCTCTCACTAATGCCATTTCTTTTAGAAGGTTCTCCTCATAACTAAAATTGTAAACATCTTTTTACAAATCATAAACACCAGATTCTGGATCTCAAGAAGAAACAGGAGAGCCAGGTTCAGCTTTTAAAGCAAAAGCAAAAAAGTGATGAAGCTGCAAAGCGATTGCAAGATGAAATTCAGTCCATAAAGGCACAAAAGGTTGAATCTCATTTTGTTCTTGATTAACTTTACATTCTTTATCCTATTATTTCTACTATATTGGGCTACTTTTTTAACTTCTAGGTTCAATTACAACAAAGGATAAAACAAGAGGCAGAACAATTTCGGCAGTGGAAGGCTTCTCGAGAGAAGGAGCTGCTGCAGGTACTTCTTCTTACCTTTTAAAAAACAAATGTGTTTAATTTATCAAAGAGACACGCTAGTCCACCAACTCTTATGCCATTTCCAGAAAATTCTTTTTGGAGCCAGAGGTGTGGTCTATGAAGCTTTATTGTTGCTTTCAAGGAAGTAAAATTGAGCGTGTGGTATTTGAACTCATATGTGACAGAACTTGCAATTTTATTTTTGTTTTATGTCATAATTGAAATACAATTTATAACACACATGACAGTTTTTGCTACTGAATTGGTAGATGTGGCCGATTAAAAGTGTTATTCTCATACTATTAAAGTCTACCAGCTAGTTATGAGCATAAGTTCTCATTCTAGATTCAGCTATTATAAACTTCATGTTCATGCAGCCTTGTTATTAGCCTGCAATTAAATACACTCATGATGATTAAGTGTGGATGGTTTCAATTAAATGCTGCTAGAATTGAATTATAGAGTTGCACCTTGTTGTTGTTGGAAAATTTTATTTCTTATATCGATGTTACATGATGATGACAACAAACTTGAAGCACACAATGCTGGCCTCCTTTGTGTGTGTGTGTGTGTGTGTTGCTTGGTGGGTGGGTGGCTTTTCATGAAAAACAGTGATGAAATGATAGTTCTTAATTTAAAGTAGATATATTTAGCTTACTTGTGGACTGTGGGAACCCTTAACAATTGAAAAAGGAAGAGAAAATCTTAGGTTGATGTGAGATGAGGGTTATTCTACTGTAAGACAAAAAAATTATGTGGCAATATCAATAAATAGAACTATTGGTTAAAGCATCTCATTTTTTTAAACTGCTACTGAAGATTTTTTGGAAAATCCCAAATGACACCTCTACCTCCCATGAGCATGAGTTGTGGACAAGGTCATGGGTTCACAACCCATGGAGTGTGTGAGTTGCTTGCCAACTAAAGAACGATCCCTATAGTAGAATAGCAGTTTATATGAATTTTTCTACAATGCCTTCTTTATGACATTATTTTCCCCTTTAAAGGTACAGGTTTCCATTTGAGTATGCTTTCAGATTGTAATGATATATAAATTTTATTGCATTGACTATGTTATTAATATTATATACATCCTTGTGCTTATGATACATTTGCAAATCAGTTACGTAAGGAGGGAAGGAGAAATGAGTATGAAAGGCATAAGCTTCAAGCTTTAAATCAGCGCCAGAAAATGGTGAGTATTTTGCTGTTGCTAGCTTGTTATTTATTTAATCATGCATCTCTAACAAAAAAATCCCATTTAACATTTGGTAAAAAACTTCCATAAAATTGTGCTCCTATGGATGTCAATTAGTTCAAGTAGAGTCACTCACATGGGAAAAGGCAAACGTGAAACAACACCCGCAAGTAGTTTTCCTATTGTGTCTGAAACATACATATGTAACAAAGTTAATTTCTTCTATTTCTATTTTTAAGGGTTCATAGAAACCTTATGTGTGTGTGTCTGTTCAGGTTCTTCAAAGAAAGACGGAAGAGGCTGCCATGGCCACCAAGAGGCTAAAAGAATTACTAGAAGCTCGAAAGTCTTCTGTCCGTGACAGCTCAGGTATGTTTTATTTTAATTGATGACAAATTATATCTTTATATAGAGGCCCCTTATTTTTAAATTTTTTTGAAAAAATGTGCGACTCCTCTATGTAACATTAAAATGTCAGCTTTACCCTTTATCAGAGCATATGCATTCAATAGTTAAGAGTAAAGCCTTGAAGGGGTGGGGGGGGGGGGGGGGGTCATACATTATATAGAAAAATGTGGGGTTTTTAAACCATGGACCTTCCCTTTTTTATTCCAATTTTCTAATTGTGTATCTTCTTCCAGTTATTGCCAATGGAAATGGAACAAATGGGCAGGTAATGATCTTTGTTTTCTCTCTTCTTGGGATATGTATTTGAGGCTATCCTATGATATAAAACCATCCTAATATAAAGTTGCATCTTTAGAGCAATGAGAAAGCCTTGCAACGTTGGCTTGATCACGAGCTAGAAGTCATGGTGAATGTGCAAGAAGTTCGTTATGAGTATGAGAAGCAAAGTCAAGTGTAAGAAGAATATATATTTTCAGTTAATAATTATATGTGATGTGTAGCGATGGCCTAAACAATAATTATGCTGAAATCTCCAGGCGAGCTGCACTGGCAGAAGAGTTAGCCATGCTGAAGCAAGTGGATGAGTTTGCCTCAAAAGGTCTTAGTCCTCCAAGAGGAAAGAATGGAATTGCTAGGTAAATTTTGTGCAATAAGTTAGTTAATTACTCCTGAATTTTTTTTCTTTGGTATAGTATGGAATTTAATAAACAAGATAGTATGAAATATATAGAACAGAAAATGCTTAAAATCTCTCTCTCTCTCTCTCTCTTCTGGTTTTTTATTGCTCATTCTTTCTTGTTCAGAGCATCCTCCATGTCACCAAATGCAAGAATGGCCAGAATTTCTTCACTTGAAAACATGTTGAGTATATCCTCCAATTCACTTGTAGCTATGGCCTCGCAACTTTCAGAGGCAGAAGAGCGGGAGCGTGCCTTTACTAACCGTGGACGTTGGACTCAATTGCGCTCAATGGGAGATGCAAAGAATTTGCTTCAATATATGTTCAATTCTCTTGCAGACTCTAGGTAATTTCTTTAACCTAGTAATGTTCTCAATATTTTCAATTTATCATCACTCACTCTAATTGTATAATGAATGTAATAGTAATATGGGTAATTTTTTTGAATAATGGTGTTTAGGCAGAATTTCATTTCCTTATCTAAATTTTAAGTATAAGTTTGCACGTTTCTACAGGTGCCAATTATGGGAGAAGGATATGGAAATCAAGGAAATAAAAGAACAACTTAAAGAACTAGTAGGACTATTGCGGCAGAGTGAGACACGAAGAAAGGAAGTTGAGAAGGAACTAAAATTGAGAGAGCAAGCTGTTGCAATTGCATTGGCTACATCAGCTTCGGTGAGATTATCTGTTGTTGTGTCTAAGTTTTCTTCACGCATTAATGTAATAACTTTACAGCCTAATTGTTGCTTAGAACTGAAGTTTGAGAAGTGAATGATTTTGAATTTGTAATATTGACACCCATATGCATCATCATAAATTGGTCAAGTAATCTTGGAGGACGTTGGTTAAGTGACTTTTAAGCAGCCTTTGGAGTTCTAATTTAGCTTTACTACTAAACTAATATATTATTAATTGACATGTAGGATTTCAGGTCCTTTCTACAGTTTATGAAGCTATTGTTGATGTTCTCTTGGTTTCCTTAGCCTTTGCTGCCTACAGTTTATGAACCTAATCTTGAATGCAATTTTATTGATGTAATCATTTTTATTATCTCTTCAGGCTGGGCTTGAACAGGTGAATTCACAGAATTCATTGAAACAATTTGCTGATGACATGAGTGGTCCCTTGTCGCCAATGTCTGTGCCAGCACAGAAACAGCTCAAATATACACCAGGCATTGCTAATGGCTCAGTCAGAGAATCAGCAGCATTTATAGATCAGACGAGAAAGGTTAATGTTCTGACCCTTCAATTGTAGATTGCAATCTGCTTTCCTTTTGGCTAAGAAAGTTGAATTTGTTGTTAGTACAGATGGTACCAATTGGGCAGTTGTCAATGAAAAAATTGGCAGTTGTGGGACAAGCTGGGAGGCTCTGGAGGTGGAAGAGAAGTCATCACCAATGGCTAGTACAATTTAAATGGAAGTGGCAGAAGCCATGGAGACTTTCAGAATTGATTAGGCACAGCGATGAAACAATCATAAGGTCAAGGCCTCGTCCCCAAGCTCTACAAGATACAATGTAATGCTCTAAGGTCACCGGCTTTTGGTTGCCAGTATTCATCTTTGACCTATAACTATGATCCAACACATAGCACGGGGATAGCATACAAATAAAGTGCAGGTAATCTTTCTCAAATGAGCACATCTTCGTGAAATATCTACAAATCCACATCTAAACATTTACCATTTTGGAAAAAAAATAAAAGTGATTAGAACAAATTATTCAAAAACACTAATACCTAAGTATATAAGACTTCTAGGTCCCAAAGACATAATTGTGTCATATTTTTTATGAAAAAAAAAAAAAACACAATTATGTCCTTGGGTCCTAGAAATCCTTGGGACATGATTGTGTCATTAGTTATTACAATAGTTAATAGTAACAAGCATGGTAGCGATGGTAATGATCACATCACTGTAGTTTTAAAAAGTGCCAATAAATATTAGTCTTAGCTGTCGAATTGGAGAATGGAGACCAGCTTGTTCAATGAAATGCCCAACTGGAAATTTAATATGCTTACAGGAAAGGTTAGGTAGATTTCCAAATTTACTGCTGGTCATCAACATGTGTCCAGGTCAAGTTTGAAGGAAGGTTGAAAGATTGTTTATATTTTATTTTTTTGGATAAAGAAGTTGAAAGATGATGGCGTCAATAAGGCTTACTATTTTTTTTTTTTTTGGTCTCAATGGGTGCAGTGTGCTGTAAGTGGTTGTCAAGGGATATCTGCTTATAGCAAGTCTTGGACGAGTTGATTTTGAAAAAAGTTAGCTTTGTAGTATTGAATTCTTTTGCGGTGGGAGCATCTTGTAAAGCTGTGTTGATGCTACCAATAATACCCAGATAGTTAAAAAAGTAAAAGACACCAAAAGCTGGGATGGTCCAAATGTTTGACGCATTGGTGAAAGGGTATTTGGCTCGAGGTGTCGCCAGTGTTTTGGTAAAAATTTCTCTACATAACAACCATACTTCAAGGAAGGAAAAATTCTTTGATCAAGTTATATAAATGTGTATTAAGGCTTTCTTTTTCTTTTTTTATTGTAATTTACTGGCTAATTTGTGTTAGTGCTTAACTGTTTAGTGTGTGTGTATGTAAGCACAATATTAATATTGTTGGAAAGAATTGAACTCCGTCGAATTTCTACTACATCACAGCAAAAGGAATTCTTTATACAGATTTTTTCCCAGTTCTTGTCTAAAGTTTATAGTCAATTTTATTAAAAGTCATTGAACCATCTACCCAATTTGTGCTAGAAAAAAAGAAAATTCTTGGATGAAATTATTATGCTTCTTTTGCCTTTTTGCTTAGGCTTTAAATTATTTAATTTGCTTTCTTTTTAATCAAATTTTGTGTGAATTTATTAGTTCCCTTCAGCTGTTGTGGCCAAAAACCCGAACTCAAATCAAACACAGTCCAATCTCAAATGATGTATTGGCCAATGCACCTTCCATGTGTATAGTTTTCCAAGATCACATGATTAAATTTAATCCAAATAGAAAATCCACAAACGAAGCTGTATATAATTTAATTGAAGAATTCAAGATACAACATTTAAGAAATATATATAAGTTTTGCCCTACCCATAGTCAACAGCACCGTCAACCTGAAGGCAAGATACACATGGGTTCAAAAGGCAACATACGGAACCTGTTGCTATCCACAAAATTATGCATTTTTATTCTACACACTCTAATAATCTTTTTTCTGGAAAACACATCAAACCTGTAGACCCTGCTTGCAAAATCCAGGTTCTTAATTAATTGTCACTTCCTACACGAAACAGATGGGCTACTCGGTTATTATAGTTTCAGTTCTTTTCTGCATTAAATTGTATTGAGTTGTATAATCAATCTCCACCCTTCCAATTTGTGTAGACTGCAAAATTGAAAAGTTATTTCCTTTCTATTACAAAGCCCAAAAGACAAATGCACGTTGAAATGATATAATAATCATTCGTTTTATTTTAGAGAGATACTCAAGGTATTATCAATTGTGAAACTAATATGCCAACTTTTAAACACAAAACAGAATACAACTAAAAACCAATAAGTTTAAGGAAACAATATTAACTCCGGCCAGACACAGATTGGCCCTCGAGTTCAAAGGAATGAAGAAGACATCTATGGTAGAATCGTAACCATAGAATATGGCCCTAATCATTGATACCAAATTTTACTTTTTAAGTTACCGATGTAGCACAATTTTGATAACTTACCAAGTCAATTTGAAACAAGGTTATTGATTTCATTCGATTCCGACCGACAAAGATTTGTACCAGTAAGTTAACTGATACGAAACACCCCCCTCCCTCACCCCAACCCCGGCATGCCACCTCAGCCTAAATTTCGATCTATTCCAACCATTCTAGTCATTTTTGAGAAGGTTTGAGTAGTATTTAGGATTCAACTGGTGCGCATTCAAGGTCTACTTCACTTTCGTTCCTTCCCCCTCTCTCTCTCTCTCTCTCTCTCTCTCTCTCTCTCTCTCTCTCTCTCTCTCTCTCTCTCTCTCTCTCTCTCTCTCTCTCTCTAGAGACTTGTGAGGAAGACCCATTGCCATTGCCCTTCACCATCATCGTGAGGAAGACCTAGTCTTAAAGACCCATTATGTCATTGTGAGAACTCTCTCTCTCTATTGCAACTTGGTTTTTGGTGATTTTAGAAGGTAAATTTCATATCCTAGTTTCGATTGAGCTATTGAGATTTGAGTGTTGATTAATGTGTTATTGATTTATGGTTGGTTTTGATTTTTGAGCTTGATTCGATTGTTTTGTTAGGGTTTGGTATTTCACTATTTGTGGTTTTTCTCATGATTTGGCCGTTTGGGACTTTGAGTTTGGACTTTCGGTTATTGTGTTTGTGGATTGTTGAGGTATAGTGTAATTTTGAATTTGTATTTGACTGAGAGCATTCGCATCCGCTATCTGCAAACTATTCTATTTTACCATCTCAAAACTTACTTTATTATTTATATCATACCATTTTACAACACTCCCAACATCCCAACTTTTATTTTTCTATTCTACTCATTAAAATAATATTTTTACACAATAAAATAATATATCTCCCAATCACCATCATTTACAATACAACACATTATTTATTCTTTTTCTCTCATTCTTTTTGTTCAACAACAACCACAACACCACCCTCTCCGACCATCAACACCACCCAAAAAAAAAAAAAAAAAAAAAAAACAGCTAACCAAGGAGGCAAACCCAGACCCAGACCCACGGCAAACCCAAACCCAAACCCACACCCATGACAGCAAACCCACACCCATACTAGTAAACTCACCCCTTCACCACCCACAGCAACCCCCACCTCCACGGCTCCACCATCATCAATCACCACACCACCACCACCACCACCACCACCACACCATCACCACACCACCGCCAAAATGCTTCAGCCTAACTACTTCAGCCTCTCATCATACACATTACACAATTAGAAACCCAAACATATTTTAGCAGGGCCATAGCCATTGATGAACGCAGAGGAACTCATGAAGCATATTGATTATTGTTGGTTCGAGGATCAAATCTTCACAAAACAACGGAATCTAACAAAGCCATCAAGTTTTGAAGCAAACCTAGAAAACAAAATCCAAGAAAAACCATCAGAACATGAGATTTCACGCATCAGAACCAAAAAACGACCCACTTGATCAACCACCACGCCAAACCCAAACCCACAACTGCACCGCTCCATGTCACCGCCATCAACCAAAGAGAGAGAAAGCAAGCCATGTCACCGCTGTCAGCCAGGCCAATCTGCAAGTGGCTCGCCGTGGTGTGGTGGCTATGGGTTTTGGGTCTAAAGAGAGAAGGAAGAGAGCAGAGAAATAACGAGAGAAAGAAAGAGAGAGAGAGAAGAGAGAACCAATTCTGACTTGTTTAATAAAAGTAGGAGAGAGAGAATTAAATATTATTATTTAAGTTTAGAATTGTACTACAGTGCAATTCTAAAGGTAAAATTGTACTGTAGCACAATTGCAAAAAAATTTGCAATACTTGGTTTTTACAAGTCTGAATGTGGGGAAGATTTTGGGCTTGAATGCAAAATGTACCCTACATATGGCATATGGCATGCTAGGTGCGGATGCTCTAATAGTTAAATAAATAGTCCATACAATGTGATGAAATATAGATGTTTTTTTTTTTAGTTAAAGTTAATGATAACCTAAAACAACATGTTGAAATAAACTGGTGTTGAAATATTCTGTTCCAAAAGGCAAATCAAAACGGTCACTAAAACGAAATTGATAACTTAAATTTGAGAAACCCGTAGCAAAACTGACAGAATCCTTAACATTTTCCTTCAATTTAGTGGGAGTAATTTAATTAGTAATTACAAACTTTTGGACTTTTGAAATCACTCAGCAGTGCACCAAACCATTCTAACAGCAGATATACCAGCTTCTAGTTCCTAGAAAAATTGGGACTCTAAAAACTGATCTACCGCCCACCAAAGATGTTTCCCACCTCGATTCATGGAAATTAACTTGGATGGTACTTGGCTGGTACCATCCAAATAACATGAGTACAAGGGTCTCCAGATTTGAGAATTATAATTAACTAAGCTTGAATTGGTAAGGTTCCTTTAGCAAAAAAAAAAAAAAAAAAGGTATGGTTCAGCAATGGGTTAATAATAACATAAGTTGAGATGAGTAGGAAGCAGAGACCAACTGCAGTGACAAGGATTTTGAAAAAATCTTGAAACAACATGGATCAATTTTTCTCCTAGGTGAAAAATATATATGATTCACTTAGTCAAGGCTAAAATTGTTGTAGTAACTTGTTTTACTCGAATGCACAAATTAACAATCAGCTTACATATTAGCTAAGAGTCTTGTCAATCAATTGGTTGGCACCTCCTGATGTTTCAATGGAGACATCCAGGTTCAAATCAATTGAATTATCATAAAAATAATCAGCTTACAAATTACAAGTAATCAACGAAATTACACACAAGTACCAATGGCCTGTAGACCAATTAACATGCCTACCCCCTTGTGTACGCCATATGGGGTGGGGAATCCCCCAGCCCCTTTACTAGGGGGGGGGGGGGGGGGGGGGAAGAGAACTAGATGTACAAGCGATAATGAGACATTTGACAAATTTGCAATACTTAGTTTCAAGTAATTGTCATGTGTACTTGACAATTGGAATAACAAGTAAAATAATTATGAACAAAAAGGAGGAGAAAGTAGAACACTGCCAGCCCTTATGGTTTGGACATTGCTGCCCACTATCTTAAATATCAAAATACATATAGATACACTAGCCTCACGTATCACCTTGGCCAAAATTATTTATAAAGGACAATTTAATGATCACAGAATT
Organism: Lithocarpus polystachyus; assembly: GCA_033629205.1. Taxonomy (NCBI): domain Eukaryota; kingdom Viridiplantae; phylum Streptophyta; class Magnoliopsida; order Fagales; family Fagaceae; genus Lithocarpus; species Lithocarpus polystachyus. The sequence continues at coordinate 4,244,591 of CM066163.1, read as the reverse complement.
ACAAGATTCTGGACAACTCTTACAGGGAAAGAAGTTTTAGCAATTCACTCGTCAACTGATGTATGACTTCTAAATCCTAGATCAGACATTGAATGTTTTGCATATAAATGACCACCACCTAGCAAATGAGACCATCAAAAGAGCAGAGATCAAAACCAAATACAACATTAAGTACAAGAGTAGGACACCCATATGGCATTCAGAGCATCAAATTGAATAAGCACAAAATACCCATTCCACATACCTGGGCATCAGGTTTGGCAACACCAATAGGCATAGTGCTCGTCTTTGCGATGGTTACTAACAAGACCCCCACATTGTAAACAAATGAAGCTGCTCCCGTCTGAGAATGCATCCAGAACCACTTGCATTCTGCCACTTTCTGCCAGAATAGAAGTCCCGTGAGCATCTGGAGCAATTGATGGCCCACCCACATTGGTTATAGTTACTGATGGTTCAATTTTTAGAGGCTGGGCCTCAACAATTGCACACTCGGCAAACAAACAAGCCAGTTGATCAGCAGCAGCATTTTCTTGCAGCCTATTTCTATAAAGTTCACGAGCACGATGCAGAGACTGAAACACAGCCTCATCACCCCCTTTGGTTCTCATTGCCATTACGACCTGTTCCAGAGACTAGATAAGTACTAGATACTGAAAATTATCTGAGGCCATTATTATGCCTGACATAAAAATACTTCTGTCTGCCTTTTATTGTATTAATTGCCATCATCAAATCTTTTGAGAGATAACACTAGGTTTCAATTAAACAAGCAAAACAAATAAATAATAGCAACTGTACAAACCATCCAAGATAAGAACCATACAAGGCTATGAAAACAAGAGTCTCACCAGCTTTCAAAAAGAATCAATATAGTATTGTGACAAAAAAATTGGATGCATTTATACAAAAATATATATTCCTTCTCCATATCATCCAGTTTGGTAATGCATGAAGTTTCGCACATACCCCAAACAAAGGTGAAAGAATTATTGTGCCACCTGATACACATGCACTGCACTTTAGACCTTTGCTGGCCACTGGCCCTAAGTGGTCAAGGTGAAAAATGAGTGAAGCATAACCACGGACATGATAGATCTTGACAAACTCCAGAATATTATCTTTGATAAGAAACATAAACAAGTAAACAACACCCCCCAACCATCACCACTACCAAAAAAAAAAACCCACATATTTTGACTTTGCCATCTTAAACAGTCTATTACAAGGTTATGTAACAAGAATGCTACTATCTTTTGTCACGTCAAACGGCTCAGATGCAAGTTATCCGCACTTAGTAATGTTTGGAGAGGCCCGAGTCAGAAAATTCAGTATCCCACCAAGCATTGAGATTGATGTCTGTCTTCTGCCATGAAGTGGATGTAAAACATGGTTATAATTTCTTCATAATCAATTCACAGAGCGGATGGAAAACTTGCTGACTAAGTAATTTGGAAGAAACAAGTTAATTAAAAACTGCTGATTAATTGATTTGTTAGGAGACAACTGACAGATCAAGACGAGATCAAGATATACTCTTTATCAACAATTTGATGGTCTTAAATAAAATTGTGAATTTGTGATCCTCTTGAAGTGATGGTTTATAGATTTATGCAGGAAAAAAAATTCTCGAAGATATTCATGGGGCAAAGATAGTTGAAATCACATTTTAAAGAGAGGAAAGGGGAGGGGAAGTATGAAGAGTAAGATTGTAGCACCATCTTAGCATAGAAGCTCTTCGACTTCTAAGATCTTTAGATGCCAAAATGAACTTGGCTGTTTTTAGACCTGAATGGTGGGGGACAAAGTGTTGACCCTCAAAGCTTTACCTTGGCAACCATCTAAGATTTCTGCAAACATCATGGAATCTATATTACCCCATAGTGTTGAAAAAATTCATGCATCAAGGATAGATACAAACAAAATCAACCTACAATGATTTAACCTTTCACGTTTGCATTTATATGGTTCTTGACATGTAGCCATTGTAAGTGAATACAATAAAGGGCCTAACCACCAACATTGTAACCATAATCCTACCACTGCACAATTCACCATTGACCACTGAATATTTACCATACCACATAGGAAAATTATTGCCAAATTGCACGTAAATTTGTTTTAGTACGACACTCCTTTCAACCATTTATATAAGTGTCTTCTGCTAATGCAGGTGCTTCTTCTAGATGCATCTATTTTTAGGGCAAAGTGTGTTGGTGTGTGTTCCAAACAATTGGTTCTCCTTGGCTTCCACGTGTGCTCCTACTTGCCTTTATATATTCATGTGGGCTTTGATTGGTATCTTAAGATATACGGCCTAGTATGGAGCTTGCGCCTTATATCACACATGCATGTCCTAGCCCACCCAGTCTCGTCTCGTGCACATGAATCCAATTGAGCTTTGCTTCAGTCCACTTTATTTTCTTCCTTTTGAAAACCTTTTAGTTTGGGCCTATCATTCTTAGGTTTAACAAGCCACTTGTTACCATTGGCGGCCTTTGGCCCTGTTTAATATTTACTTGACCAATTCAAAAGCTTCTCTAACACACTTCCAAACACACCATCAAACAACTTTACTCTGCCTTTCTCTACACACACGTTCTGTTCTCCCCCAACAAATTCTCTCTCTCTTTCTTGTGGAAAGAAAAGGCTATTATAAAAGGTTGATCTTGAATCTTTGTGTGTGAAAGTGCATCCAACACAAAGATAGACACTATAGTTTAATCCTAAAGGTTGATTGGCCGAGAAAAATTGTTTCAAACTGAATTTTACATCATAAAATTGGTTGTTACCATGCACGTCCGCGCATAACTAAGAAAAGCAATAAATAGTTGTACGCAGGGGTTTCCACTAGAGGCACGAATCAACCTTTAAAGACAACGCTTTTGCGTGTTCTAGATTGTTCCAAAACTTTGACTTCGGTTTTTGTTCTTCTTGTTAATTTTTTTTTAATTTAAATTCATTTCTTTGCTAAAGAATTTACGTGTTCTCAGAAATTATTTCAAAAAATTGCACATTCCTCTTTAACTATGGTGCAGTTGCAAAGTCCTCGTAAACCATATGACAAAGAAATTTCCCCCTTTAAATATTGAAAATTAGAACTGCTCAGGGACCTGGTCCACCAGACCAGACCAATCTAATCTAAAGGAATTTGGGCATTTTCGACCAAGAAAGTGTGAGGGTTTAATTTTCTTGGGTTGCAAGTTGGACCTCACTCGGCTAATCCGACTTGCCTGACACTCATTACCGACCCCCCTACAATTTCCAATTTTCCCGTTCTTCCTTTCTCTCGTCCAAGACCTCTAGTCCACCTTAACTCCTCACATTCACCATCAACAAACATTGGGAGATCTATGGTTCCTGTTTTTTCAAGTTTTAAAATGCGTTTATTCTATTATTGATTTGATAGATTTATGCAATTTTTGTAACTGATTGCCTACCACAGTTTATTTCCTGTATACTAGGGTGGCTCATTTTTCTGATTTATATAATCTTATTACTTATCAAAAAAAAAAATAATAATAATAATTCGTTTAACCACCACCTGTTTGGCTCCTGATCACTAAGTCAGAAGCCAATGGGTGAAAGAAAAGCTCGCCGAATCCTACTCAACCAATGAACACCCCTATAAAGATTTTTGATTTTTTATTGGAGTTGTTTTTCAATTTTTGTATTAAAAAAAAAAAAAAAAAATCTACGGATACATTGGTCAATTTTGAAGTCTACGGATACATTGCAACTGCACCATAGCCAAGCATGGAAATTGCAATTAACCCCATACATCCAGATTTTGTTATGCTACACTCTAAACTTGGACCTTTCATGCTTCAATCGATTAATTGATTACAGAATTGACATTCTGAATCTCAATTGCTAGATACACCACACAGAAACCTAAATAAAACCTAAGTTGAAAGATAAATATATCCAAAATTACTTTTTAAACTATCAGTATAATCACAAACACAATTAACCAGTTCAAAAACAACTAATTAATCCAAAAAAAAAAAAAAAAACCTAAATCAATATGAGAAGAAAGAAGAAACAGCAAACAATAATTTAAAGCCAGTTCTGCTCTATAAATCTGAAATAACTAAAAAAAAAAAAAAAATTATATTACCGCCTGGAGAGCCTGGGAAGGTTTTCCTTGATCGATGAGCTGGCGAGCCAATGTGAGAAAGTCTCCGACAGCGACGTCGTTTTGTGCACTACTACTCGTAGTGTTGTTGTTCTGCATGGTGGTGGCGCTACTCTCTTCTGTTTCTGTTTCTGTTTCTGCTTCTGTATCCATCATCTCTGTGTCCTTACGCTCCATTGCGCTCGGCATTGAAAGAGTGAGATTTGGGGATTTTTAATTTTAAATATAGATAGATAGATAGATAGATAGATGGATAGTAGACTAAAAGACTATAGTCTATATGGCATGACTATCTGGATGATTCTAGGAAACTCTTTGCCCTTTATCTTTTCTGCTCTGTTTTCTCTTTTTTAAATTCTTTCTTTCTTTCTTTCTGGCAATTTCCTCAGCTCACCGATTATACGTGGATTGTGCTGTTTGTTTGTGTTTGGGTTTGGAAATTTGGAATCTGGGCTTGATTACGAGATTTCTAGTGGGCTTAAGGCTCAACCTATTACATCTTGATATCTGTTGTAGTAGGCTAATTTTGGGCTTTTCAGGTTATTCTATTCTGTTCCCTTTTTAAGATGCGTTGGAGAAGGAGGAGTTAATATTGCCAATGGGCTTACAGCCCAATAGCCCGTTACCCTTTCTTTTTTTCTTTTTTTGATGGGACCCCTTTCCCTTCTTTATTGCAGGTTTGATCTCCCCTCATTCCAAAAAAAAAAAAAATTAATAATAATTTTATAAAAATCTATAACTCTGTCTTAGACAAGAAAAACTCATTTATTTATTTATTTTTATATATTGATTTACTCTATTATGTGTTTGGTTTTTCTGAATCACCATGAAAATTTAGCTTTCTTTTTTCACCGAAATAGAATTTTAAATAATAAGAGACGATATATAACTTACATTTATAATTAATATATATTATATCAAAAAAATTTACTTTCTTCAGTTTAAATCTAATGAATAGTGTCTTTTTTTTTCTTCTTTGGCTCACAACAAGTCACAATAATGGAATTTTTTTTTTTCCATTTGGCCTTAAATTTTTAACAATTTCATTAGTGGTGATTTTTGCAAAACAGTGTGGAAAAATAGCATCTACTTTCACGGCAAGTCGCAAATTCTACTTTCACGGCTTCCATCAATGATCACCCTTTGCCTCCTAAGTTCAAAATGCCTCCCTTGGATTCGTATGATGGAATGCGTGACCCATGTGATCACATTGCAACGTTCAAGACTACAATGCATCTTTAGGGAGTTCCAGATGAAATTATGTGTAGGGTCTTCCTTACAACCTTTAAAGGACCAGCGTGAGTATGGTTCAGCAAGATACCACTGTTTGTCAACAATTTTATCAGATGACAAAGACACAAGCGCTCCTCGTCCAGCCTGTTGACAATAGAGCAAGGAGAAAATGAAAGTTTGCGATCCTTTATTACCCGTTTCAATAGAGAAGCCCTCACGGTAAACGAAATGGACGACAAGTTGTTATTGGCTGCCTTCCATAATGGAGTCAATTCAGATTTATTCATCCATAAACTCTATAAGCAGGAACCCCAAACCATGGCTGAACTTGTCCACTCAGCCCAGAATTTCATGAATGCAGAGGATGCAATTATAGCCAAGAAGAGGAAGAAAGCAGAACGCATGGAATCAGACCCCCCTTATCATCCCGAATAAGGCCCTCGTCCGAAGAAGGCTCGGACAGGAGAGAAGAGGGATTGAAATAATAGGAAGATAGGCTTGTCCTCAGGAAGAAGTCAGAACTACATGCCCTTAAATGCCCCACTCGATCAAGTACTCATGCAAATCAAGGATGATCCTTCCTTGAAGTGGCTAGAGAAGATGAAGGGAGACCTAAATAAGCGCAATAAGAATAAAGATCATGGGCATGACACGGACAGGTGTTATGACTTGAAGCAGTAAATAGAGAATCTCATTAGACAAGGAAAGCTGAGGCATTTCGTTAGAAGGGATCATAAAGATGAGAAGTTAAAGGGAAAGATGGAAGAATCATCACGGCCATCACTTGGAGAAATAAGAGTTATTATAGGAGGGACTTCAGCAAGACAGTCTTCCAAGTCAAAGAAAACATATCTTAAAGTGGTGCAAAACGTCCAACTCTCTAGACGATCACCAAAGACAAGGGGGATATATGAATCAGCTATTTCATTCACGGACGAGGAAGTTGAAAGAATCCATCACCCACATGACGATACAATTGTAATTACCTTACTCATCGCGGATTATACGACCAAAGGAGTGTTGGTGGATAATAGAAGTTCAACAGATATATTGTATTACTCCGCCTTCTAGCAGATGAGGCTTGGACGAGATCAATTTCATCCAGTATGCTCACTATTGATAGGATTTGGAGGAGTAAAGGTGCAACCTATAGGCACCATTACATTGCCTGTAGTGGTGGGATCATACCCACAACAGATAACCAAGGAAGTGAATTTCCTCGTGGTGGATTGTTCATCCTCATACAATGCCATCATTGGAAGGCCGACCTTAAACAGTTAGAAGGCAGTAACATCGACCTACCATCTATCAGTCAAATTTCCTACAGAGTATGGGTTAGGACAAGTACAAGTACAAGGAGATCAATTGGCGACTAGAGAATGTTATTTAGCCATGTTGGCTATGGATGAGCACGTGCAAACAATAAATATTGAAGAGAGAAGGGTTGCTATAGAACCCACTGAAGTACTGGAAGACATTCTTTTATAAGAAGATGACTCTGAAAAGTTTACCAAAATTGGAACAGGTATGAAGGAGAGGACGAAACAGGACCTCGTCTAGTTATTGAGGAAGAATATTGATGTTTTTGCATGGAGTCATGAAGACATGACAGGAATTGACCCAAGTGTAATTACCCATCGATTGAATGTATGCCCTTCTTCCAAACCTGTTTGTTAGAAGAAAAGGGTCTTCACTCCTGAACGAGACAACGCTATCAAAGAAAAGGTCCAGAAGTTAACTAAAGCGCAATTCATTCAGGAAGTTTATTACCTGGACTGGTTAGCCAATGTGGTGATGGTTAAAAAGGCGAATGGCAAGTGGAGGATGTGCGTGGATTTCACTGACTTCAACAAAGTTTGCCCTAAGGATAGTTATCTATTGCCACGCATTGATTAGTTGGTGGATTCCACAGCCAGTCATCAGTTGCTAAGCTTCATGGACGCATTCTCCAGATATAATCAGATAAAGATGGATGAGGTAGACCAAGAAAAGACTTTCTTCATTACCAGTCAAGGTCTGTTTTGTTATAAGGTGATACCTTTTGGTTTGAAGAATGCAGGGGCAACTTATCAAAGGTTGGTTAATCACATATTCCGTCCATAGATAAAACAGAATGTGGAGGTGTATGTAGACGACATGCTCGTAAAGAGCTGGGACGAAGAAAGACATCTGGACGACCTCCAAAAGACCTTTAAAACACTTAAACGATACAAAATGAAGCTGAATTCAAGTAAATGTGCATTCGGAGTGTCGTCAGGAAAGATTCTAGGATTCATGGTTTCACAAAAGGGAATTGAAGCGAATCCAGACAAGATCCAAGCCATATTAAACATGGAACCACCAAAGAATATCAAGGAAGTCCAGTCCCTCACTGGACGAGTTGCAGCTCTGAGTAGGTTTGTTTCAAAAGCCACCGATAAGTGTTTGCCTTTTTTCAAAGTTCTTAGGATGGCATTCGAATGGATGGATAAGTGTCAAAAGGCCTTCCAAGATCTTAAAAACTGTCTTACCAGGGCTTCATTGCTAAGTCCATCCGTGCTAGGAGAAGAATTGTATTTGTGCTTGGTAGTATCCCCGCATGCCATAAGTTCAGCATTGGTTAAGAAAGAAGGAAAGGTACAGAAGCCTGTATACTATATAAGTCGAGCACTTAGGGGTGCGGAAGGACGATATCCACTGATCCAACGGGCTATCGAGCTCAGTGAGTTTGACATCAGGTACCAACCAAGAAACGCAATAAGGGCTCAAGCCCTGACAGATTTCTTTGCAAAATTCACTCCAAGTTATGATGACTTAGTCGGAAGAGAGAACATTAAAGAGTAGGTCGTCCATGTGGATGGGTCGTCTACACAACATGCAGGTGGAATAGGAGTTGTTTTACAATCACTAGAAGGAAATAAATTGAAACACAAGGTTCGTCTGCAATATCAAACAACTAACAATGAAACAAAATATGAAGCCCTTCTTAAAGGGCTGGAGTTGGCTAGTTATGTGGAGGCAAACTCAATACTCATCTTCGGAAACTCTCGGTTGGTCATAGACCAAGTGAATGGAACATATAAAGCCAAGGAAGAATGAAAGAAGAAATACCTAAATAAGGTGATACGCCTTGTGAAGAAGTTTAAGAAAGCTAACTTTGTTCAAATTCCAAGGGAAGAGAACATGGAAGCAGATACCTTGGTAAAGGAAGCCTCAACAACTAAGGCGATTGACGAGTTTGATGAAATTCAATACATGCCAAGCATAGATCTTCTAGAAGTACTGCAAGTTGAAAGTGAAGAAAATTGGATAACCCCAATAATATCATACTTGAAGGACGGAAGACTTCCAGAAGGGAAAAACGAGGCCAGAAAGCTCAGGGTCAGATCGGCCAGGTACATCCTTATGGATGAGGTGCTATACAAAAGAGGTTTTTCTCAGCTTTATCTAAGATGTTTAGCTCCAGACGAGGCAAATTATGTATTAAGGGAAGTTCATGAAGGAGCATGTGGTAAACACTTAGGAACCAGATCACTCGTTCAAAAGATCGTTCGTGCAGGATACTACTGGCCAACTATCCAAATTGATACTAAGGCATATGTTAAGGTATGCGATCAATGTCAACGGTTCAATAACGTCCCTAGACTGCCATCAGAGTACCTTACCCCAATGGTGGCCCCGTGGCCTTTTGCACAGTGGGGATTGGATATCTTAGGCCCCTTTCTAACTGAAACTAGATAGATGAAGTTTTTGGTGATAAGAATAGATTATTTCACTAAGTGGGTGGAAGTTGAACCCTTGGCAAAAATTATACAGCAGAATATCAAAAACTTCGTCTAAAAGAGCATTGTATGCAGGTTTGGAGTACCTAAGGTACTAGTGTTTGATAATGGACAACAGTTCAACAACACACCTTTCAGGGACTTTTGTGAACAACTTGAAATCAAGAATCATTATTCCTCGCCCTCCCACCCACAAACCAATGGACAGGCAAAGATAGCAAACCGATCCTTGTTGAAAATCTTCAAAACTCGGCTTAAAGGGGCAAAGGGAATACGGCCAGACGAATTACCAGGTGTTTTATGGGCATACAGAACAACAATGTGGACCTCACAGGGGAAACTCCTTTCAAACTAGCTTGTGGGAGTGAAACAGTCATACCTGTAGAAGTGCACATGACCAGCCATAGGGTGATGAAGTATCAAGATGAAGAAAATAAGGAACAACTTCATCTTAACCTTGATCTTATAGACGAGGTAAGAATGAATGCAGAGCAGAGAATAGCAAGGTACAAAAATCTTATGGCAAAGCAGTATGATGCCATGGTGAAACACAAACGCTTCAACATTAGGGATCTCGTCCTAAAAAGGGTTTCTTTGGCCACCAAAACCCAGCCCACGGGAAATTGGGACCAAATTGGGAAGGACTTTACAGGGTTTTCAACTGCAAGAGGCTAAGATCTTACTACTTGGAAGCCTTGGATGGACGGAAGCTAAAACACCCTTGAAATGTGGAACACCTAAGAAGATACTATCAATAAAGGGTGACCATGGACGAACATTGCCATAGGACAAATGCCATGGACGTTTGAAGTAATTTGTTGCTTGCAGTATTATTTTCTTGTATTTGCTTATTACTACTACTATATGTTTTAGATGTATAAGTATTTTGTGTTACTCATGGACAAATTTGTGTTGTATAAGTATTTTTAATTCCCTAAAGACACTAGCTCTTAAGCATGTGCCATGCTTGTGGATGAATGTTTACATAGTGTGAATTTTCAAATATATATATGATGTATTTCCAAGTATATGTATGATTGTATGGGAATTTTTCATTTTTGTGATTTCATTCAAAATAATCCACAGAAGGCAAACAGCCAAAGACGAATAAAACCCTTGGACGCAAGAATGTACCATCTATAAGCTTTCCTCAAAATAAGGATAAAGCAAGAAAATAAACCTAAGGTATATCCGTCTAAGCTTAAGACGAGATAAAGCCGAAGGCATAATCGTCTAAACTATGGACGAATAAGGTGCGTGTAAAAACAACACAAGCCCATAGATGAATCTAACCAGCCTAACAATCCAGTACATGGGCGAGCATTTGCTGGAAACAATTTCACTAAGGACGAGTAAATGATCGTCCCAAGTTTGAATAACGAATAAAGCTAGCGAAAAGACAAGTCATTCATGGACGAGCTGTACTTAAATGGCGAACATGAAGGATTCATTTTACTCTATTTTGGTGATGTAAGAAAAAATTCGTCCATATGCTCAAAACGAAATAAAATGTTTTCTTAAATGGACGAACCACACAGCCATGAAAATGATATGGACGATATTAATAAAGTATGTCCATAAAGTTTTAAACGTATTTATACATAATGAAAGGTGAAAATGGAAAATATTCATTCATTCAAATAATTCAAAAAAGGGTGGACGACCAACGTCCAAAAACCCTTAAAGTTATGTAAAGGCAATACAACTAATTGTATATAAAGCTTGTCCATAAACTTGGATGAGATAATTGTACTTGGATAAATTAAAAAAAAAAAAAAAAAAAAGAAGCAAAGCCCAAAACAACGAGCACCTTTAATAAGATTAAATGATAAAATAACATTAGTTGGATAAACCACTGAGGGCATTGCCTCCAAACTTGGGGTCGTCCTGGGTCACTTCATTATTAGCATCATCCATCATGTTGACGTCTTCAGAACTCGTTTGAAGCAAGGAGCTTTCTGTGGCAAAGGGAATCTTGAAGGAGTCAAAGTCTAAGTTAGGGAAAGCGTCCTTGGCATCAGCACGGAAGTCCTCATAGCCAGCTGCATAGTGGTTGTCTAGATGATTCTTGCACTCGTCAAACTTCTTAAAAGCTGCAACGGCTTCCTCACGTGCTTTCTTCAAGGACGAAGTAAACTCAGAAACTTTTTCCTCCAAATGAGCAATGCGAGTGTCCTTCTTAAAGGCATCTGCTTTAAGTTCCTCCACCTCGTTCTTCAACTTCGTCTCACTCCCTTCCAAGTGATTAAGATCCTCAGTCAACCCAATCACCTCCCCCTTTTTTCAATAAAACCTCAGTGTTTAGCTCCTTAGCCGTCTTGGCTTCCTCACAGAGTTCCTTGGCCTGGCAAGTCACTATGTAAAACTTGGAAATGGCCTGCGCATGGACGAAGAAAAGTTTGAAATTTTATTCAAAACTTGCAGAAGATAAAAAAAGACGAGTAAAATTTGCATACCTTGAAGAGGTCATGAATGGCGAAACGTTCAAAGTACTTTACTGACATGTTGTAACACGAGTTTACCTCGTTATCAGAAATAATTCTTTTGAACGTTCTCCAAGCATAACTCTCATCCAACACCAGGTTAAGAGGACGCTCGGAAGACTCAGAAGGATGAGGCTTGCGAGGAGTCTTAGTTGGAGGGGGAGTAGGATTAGCTTGGATGGGTGGAATTATCTAGACGGGTTCCACGTTGACCACAGTGTCATCCAGGTCTACCGTCGGAGGTGTAAACTTGGGAAACTTAGGAAGAGAAGTCTTACCAGGCTTTTGCTTCTTAGGACCTCGACGACTTGGAAGGTCGTTAAGGTCCACTGAACTTGATATGGATTTAGACTTCCTCTTCCCTGTCTGGACGGCAGTCCTCTGGACGACTAGAGGTGCAGTGGCATCCTCGTCCCCACTAGTTATGGCTTTTTCCTTGTTCTCCCTCATCATAGTTATTCCTGCGACGAGGAAATTCAAGTTAAAAAAAAAGTAAGAAAAGAGGAATGGACGATACTTACTTCGACGAGTAGTTTCCTTGTGACCAAGGTTCTCAACAGTAGGTACTGGGCCAAGACCCCACGCAGTCAGATGACTAAAAGTCATTAGATAGTGAAAGGTTCTCTCAGGGAAGACACAAACTTGATTAATTCGATCCAAATAAAATTTGTCTAAGCGTGGACAAACAACAGCTGCATCAATAAAGAAAACGGGTTAGATGACTAAAAGTTAGAAAATATATATAAAAAAAAGAGTAAAATAAAATGGAAATGAGGCATACCTTCAGGACGAAGGCGACCTAGAGGTCTAGTAAAAGGTGGGAAGGGGACATTACCCACATCAATTGGGTCTTCAGCCCAATTTTCAGAAATAATAAAAAATTATGTTTTCCAGAGCCTGTCAGACGAGCTACGACCCTTTATTAAACTATAGTGAGAGCCTCTGGATGAGAACTGGTAAAAACCAGCAGACTTCTTTATCTCTGAGGGCTTATAACAGTAGAGAAACTCGTCCATTATGATTGGACAGTCCCCTTTCAATGCCTCACGCCATAACATTTGTATGACAACTATCGTCCTCCATCCATTGGGGTTGAGTTAGTTAGGTCCAATACCCAACCTATAGAGAAGACCTCTACAAAAAGAATTTAAGGAAAACCTAAGGCCAGCTAAAAGGTAAGACGTATATACTCTCAAACCAGAAGAAGGAGAACAACACCATTCTCCTTCCTTGGGTAGACGAGGTTTGAACTCCTTAGGGATCTGGTATTTATCTACAAGGGTTTTTAATTTAAGGGCGTCTAGGGTGGACGCTACCTCAAGGGCACAGCTGTATATCACATTCTCCTCTTCCTCCTCCTCCTCGTCTTAAGAAGGGCTAAGTGGCTCTCTGGATGACCTAGTCCCAGCTCTAGAGGCCATCCTGCATTGCATCTCTTAGAATTCCTCTAAGGGAATACCAGGAACCCTAGAAAAATAGTGCTCGTTAGAGGAACTACTACTATAGCTCGTACTACCCTCACCATTCTCATAACTCCCAGAAGAAACGTACTGGTACTCGTCTATCTCTCTCTCTCTAAACTACTACTAGACAAAGACATGACTAAAATAAAAAAAGATAAAGATGAAAACCTAAAAGGAAAAAGGAAATACCTGACAGAACTAGGACAAGGCTCTTGGACGAGATGGCGGAGGGAAGATTATGAGAAAGGTGAAGGACAAGAAAGAGAATGTACCTATTTATAGGGCCCAGAAGCAGGGTCAACGAAGCGACGTCAGCCATCAAGAAGGCGACACGTGGCAGTCCCTTTGAAAAATGCAATCGACGCAATAGGTCAACCAAAAAAATCATGACACGTGGCCCCATTCAAAAAAAGAAAAGAAAAAGAAGTTAGGTTAGAACCATAAAGGTGTGAATTAAATCCCAACAATATCCTTGGACGACCCTTGGACAAGGGGGCAATTGATGGAATAGCAAAAATTACCATCTCTGGTTCATCTATAGGGGTCGTCCGTGAGCCAAAGGACAAATATTCAGGTAGGTCGTCTATGGACAAATGAGTCATCCATAGGCAAAGCGCACAGATGACCACATGACACTTAGGAAATTTTCAAGTATGGGTCTACTCACGTGTCTTGAGGATTCGAACCACGAAATTCTGAAGCGGGAATTAGACCCATATTCATCACCACAAATTCCTCACAAATGCTCAACTTCCTTTAGCGGTTGTAACTTCTATAGTCGTTGAGGAAGTTATGTCAGAACTCACTAATTTCCACAAATCTTGGAGAAGTTACTAAATCAATAATCGCTCCAAGGTTCTCTATATAAAAACCGGCATGTATCAAATCAAAGTGAGTTTTTTCCTGACATTAGTCCCTAAAAGTTGGAACTTGATTTTCAAGAGAGAAACTAATTTAGTCATCGGAGGGGACTTAGCCGGTCCACCCCGGTCGCCTTTTGATAGTGTGTTCATCCTTGCAGGCCTTCGCAACAACCATTAGCCCATCGAAGACGGAGCATTCAGCCTACTGATTCTGTGCAGCATCAACTATAACTAACAAAATTCATATTTATAAAATATGTGTATAAAGAAAAAAAATGCATATTGTTTAACTTTCTCATGTATTGTATGGGGTACTAACTTGTTAGGATTAATTAAATAGATAGACATGCGGCGAGTTCTTATTTGTAAAGCATAAAATGGAGTAAAATGAGTGACATAGAGGATTTGGATTTATAATACTACAACTTCAATGAAAATAGAATCCTCAATTTCACTCCAAGTATTCCACTTTGTGCTCTATTAATCATAATTTACCATATAACTAATTTATTTTTATTTTATTTTAAACCTCAGTTAGTTATAAAGAAAGAAAAAATAGATATATAGTAGATTATTATTGGATGAGTATAAAGTGGGATAAAAGATTTTCATTACCGTTAGATTTATGCATGATTACAACTATGTTCATACCTTTACCAAACCTTATTTTTTTCTTCTTTTCAATTTTATATATTTATCTTTTTTCTTTAGAAGTAACAATAATGGAAGTAGTCTAAGAAGAAAAAACGTGCTCCTCAACAACGATGATTTGAAAAGCAGGATAGGGAAAGAACACAGAAAATAAATAAGTATATGTGGCGGAAAAATGCAAGGAAAAGTAGCATTGCATTTGTTGTTATCTATATCTTTTATCTCTATGCATGACTCATCTATTGTACGTAGAAACAATAAAACTAGGACATGGCAGTAGGTGGGTCCAATAATTCACTATCCTCCATTAATACAGTCTCTTTAATCTCCTGTAACATCTTCAATACCTGCCACATAGTGGGCCTCTGCTCAGGCGAGGTTAGGCTACAAGCTATAGCCACGTCAAGAAGCATTTCCATACTTTTGTCTTCCCCACCATCTTCTTCCCTTGTGGACCTAACCCAATTCACCATATCATTGGGCACCAAAAATGGATGCTGCGATGGAGGTTTGCCTGTGAGAAGCTCTAGCAACAAAATTCCAAACGAGTAGACATCGGATTTTGAGGTTGATTGGTGATTGGAATTGCGAGTTTCGGGGGCTTTATATGCAGTGTTGTCTTGGTCATCATTGAAGGCTGGGTTGGCAAGGATGGAGAGGCAGTAGTCCGTGACACATGCCTCGAAGTCGGGGCCAAGGAGGACATTGGAGGACTTGAGATTGCCATGGACAAGCCTCCATGCTTGGTGGATGTAGGAGAGGCCTTGTGCTACATCCTCTGCTATTTTTAAGCATGATGTCCAATGGAGTGGCTTTGCCCTAGTTGATTTTGAACCTGCACATGCAATTTTTAAACGTACTACATCAAAGAGGATTTTATTACTAAAAATAAAATCAAAGACGAGTTTACAAATTTTAATGCAATTTATAGTCTCAACCAACAACTCTATGCATTAATTCCTATTAGGTTAATTGATAAAATCTCTAATCACAGAACAAAGGACCTAAACTTGAATCC
The DNA here is from genome assembly GCA_033629205.1 of Lithocarpus polystachyus. Taxonomy (NCBI): domain Eukaryota; kingdom Viridiplantae; phylum Streptophyta; class Magnoliopsida; order Fagales; family Fagaceae; genus Lithocarpus; species Lithocarpus polystachyus. The sequence continues at coordinate 4,228,981 of CM066163.1, read as the reverse complement.
AATTATACAATAAAATCAATTAGTGTCTTGATCTAACGACAAAGTGCAATCACCATAAAACAAATGTTATAGATTGAAATTTTAAACACATAATTTTAATCTCAATTTCATACGTTGAAGTAACACAACATATACATTAAATTTTAAGTTGAACCAAAATTAAAAAATATTTCAAATTATAATAATATGAAATATAAACATATGTTTTGTACATTGCTTGAACGTCAGTTAAAATCTGAGAAAATATACACAAATTGCACAATATTTAACATCCCAAATTTGTTGCCAATATCTTATGAAATTATATTGATATAACATAACTATGCCATTCAGTTGGAACATAGTTTTTTTTTTTTTTAATATCTAATATGTACAGCCATACTTTTTAGGTTTTTGTCCTCAATTTCTCAATCAATTTGTAATATACTTGTGCATATTATTATTTATATATTTTTTTCATTTACATTTATTATGTTTAATCCGTTTTTTAAATCCTTAATCAAATGAATCTTATTTATAGTGCAAGTACTTCTTTTTTTTTTTTTTTTTTTAAGGAACATTTACAGTGCAAGTACTAAAACGTCGGCCGTAAATTATTCTAGGTTAGCCTATGGTTAGTTACTATATAAATCATGCATGGGCTTTACTGTAATATGAACAGTTCATATAGTGCATATGTAACTGTCAAATGTTTTCTTTTATGAGTATAGGTCATATCTCTCTTTAAAAAAAAGAATATAGGTCATCTGTCCAAACAATGTTAATTCTTACTACCAAACATTGTTAATTCTTATGTTTGCTCTTTATTCATACTCTATTCTAGCTCACACATAACCACAATATCAATTTTAACACTCATGAAAGAGTGTTCCATCATCAGTTAAGATTGGCCTTCAATATTTTGAAAGCCTGGTTTAGAAGAGATTAAATTCTGTAAGGTTGCGGTGTAAGGGTTGAGGTTTGGGTGTAAGGGTTGAGGTTTGGGCCTAGTGTTCAATTGCACTGCACTTGTTGAGATATTAAAGTGTCCACTTTTGAATACGTCACCTAAGCCTCACCCGTAGTGTAAAACTCACGTTTTATCCTTCCAATCCTAACATGCTATATCATCTTATCACATATTTAATAATAATTACAACCACACTTAATCAATTCTAATACCGTATAAATCCAATCAAATTTGAAGTTTATTAAAGTGTTACTAGATGTAGTAAGATGTAATGAATTTTAAGTAAAATATTAATGTAGCAATCCTGATCAAATTCGTACTCAAAAAGTTTAACTGAACCGAGGGAGCCCATTACGGGTCACCTAGATTGTCAGGTGAGCTGGGCTCCACTAGCTACGAGTGGGTCCACTAGAATAGTAACAGTTCAATACCTTCAGGCCCATCTAAGTTCATAATCATATATTGAGTTGGGTCCCACAACGACAACTACCAAATATAATTCCTAAATTCCAGCTATGACTATTCCTCGTGGAACCCGACGCGAATCAACTGCGCGTGGGACAAGCAAACTCAGACACAGTCGTGACAGTTACAGGGTTCCTGTCAGAATTTCAAGTTGTAGAAAATTCAAGAGGCTGTATCCTGTAGGTCCCACTCCCATACCCTACCCCACAACCACCAAAGTCTTGAATCCACGCGCTCTATTTCAGAGCCGCTAGTTCTGGCAACATGCCAACATGGTGACCATGGTCTCAACGAGAAAGATGCTTTACAAAAACAAAATATTTTATTTGCAGGAGAGACACTACGTTCTCGTGATGTTACAACAAATCAGAAGTGAGTAGTCATTGTTAGTTCAAATTTGACCTTAATATTAAATTATTTTTTTATTCCAATAATAACAATAATAATAACAAAGATAATTATTTATCACTTAAAATTTATTATAAAAATATTATGAAAATATGATAGGCATATATCCTTTTTTATTTTTTAAACGTCAAATCGAAGTCCCAAGGTAGACATCAGCAAGATTCTCGGTTTTAAGATACCACCAAAATCTAGTCCTATCTACCATCGATTACAAATAATCATGTCGTTATATCTTAGTCTCGTTCCTGCTAACTAATAAGGGTCCGGTTAACGTGTGCCCTTAGGGCACACATTAAGCCATCCACTTTTGGAAATATTTTCTCGGGAATTGAAAAAGCTGTCAATACTTTTTCAATTCTCGAGAAAAGTCTTTCCAAAAATGGTTAATTATTGTGTGCCCTTAGGGCACACATTAACAAAATCCAACTAATAATAATAAGAGCAAAATTCAAAACAGAGGTCCCAACAGTTATTTTAGTCTCTAAAATAGTTGAGAAAAAAAAAAGACTAATTGGCTTATCAGTGTTTAAAGACTAAGTTAACTTTAAGAACCAAATTAGTCAAAAAAAAAAAAACCCTTAGACATTGTTGGCGCATGACTAACCTACCTATCGGTGTCCTATCAATGTTTAGGGACTAAGTTAGTTTAACGGCCTAAATTGGTCAGAAAACCTTTATCGACGTTAGTTCAAATTTCAAAGTATGTTAATGAAAGTTTAAACAGTAATAATTTTAAAGGTTCTCAATTAAGAAAATAAAAACAGACTTACCGTGAATGAGAGAGGAGAGACTGCCGTTGGGCTGGTAATCATAAACCAAAAGCCTTTCTTCCCTGGCGTGAAAAAAGGCCCTGAGTGGAACCAAATTTGGATGTCTAAGCCCACCCACTGATTCCATGTGACGCTCAAATATTTCCTTACTTGTACCCGCTAATTTCCCAGCGTCCAATCTTTTAACACTGACAATCAGACGATTGTCAAGCACTGCCTTGTAAGTGGTCCCAATGGTCCCACGCCCAAGCAACTCAGCTGAGCCTCTCATAAGCTGGTCTAGCGAGTACAGCTGCGCCTCACCCGCACAGAATACTAAGCTCCCACTCTTCGCCACCTGCATCCCTTGCGCTCTCTTCACTTTCGCCTCCAACTCTTTCTCTTGCTCCATCGCGGCTTGCGCCGCCGTAGCATCCGCTTCCTCCGAAGCCGTCGCCGGAGCCGCCGTCAAAGCCGACGCCGAGTACTCGCTCTCTTTCTGGCTCCGCTGTTTCTTCACGGTTATAACGAAGCAAATGACCGAGACGATCAGAACCACCACGCCAGCCGAGAAGCCGATGATCACTTTGGTTCTCTCGTGCTTTTTTTGTAACGGTTCGTGACTCAGCTCGACGCCGTGTACTTCCGCGCTCTCGCCTAACGAAATATGCGGCGGAGGCGCCGCATTCGTCGCCGCGTTTGACGGAGACGGTTGTTGTGTGAAAAAGGGAGTGCCAGGCTGGCATTCCTTGTTTATAATCTCACCGCAGAGAGTAGGGTTTTGTGAGAACGAGGAGGAGCCGAACCGGACGAGAGTGACTGTAACCGGAATCGGTCCGGTTAGGTTGTTACCGGAGACGTTGAAGGCTTGGAGAGTGGTTTGGTTCAGTGGAGGAACGGAACCGTTAAACCGGTTCCACTCGAGCCGGAGGTAGTAGAGCCGGTCCAGTGTGGCTAACCAAGACGGTAACGCTCCGGTGAGGTTGTTGTATGATAAATCTACGGTTCTGATTCGATGGAGCTTCAGGATCGACGGTGGAAAAGAGCCTGAGAAAGAGTTGTGGTCGAGAAAGAGGGTTTTGAGGTTGACGAGTCCGGAGAGGTCAGGAATCGGACCGGTGAGCGAGTTGTTTTGCAAACTCAGGATTCGGAGCTGGTCAAGCCGAGTCAATGTGTCCGGCGCTAAAGTACCAACTAGATCTAAGTCCTCGAGGACGAGACGAATCACTCTCTGTTGCACGCATTTCACTCCTTGCCATTGACAGAAACGGAAGGTCGTGTTTGGAGAGAAGGAGTAAAGTTTGTTTTTCGAATCGGCTTTGGATTTGAAAGATAAAAGCGCTTGCACATCGTTTGGTTGTGAATAAGAAGAAGAAATTACTGAGGTGAAGATGAGTGAGAAGGAGATGAAGAAAAGTTTAAAGGGTTGTAAATGAAGCATTGCCAGCATTATTGGAGAAGCAGTTAGCAACACAACAATGTGAAAATGGGAATGAAGAAGTTTGGGTTTTTTCTCTTTGCTATTTTTCTCAGTTGAAAAGCTAAAGAGTAGCACAAGAAGAGTGGGATTTGGCCATATTTTTCATTTGCCTACTGGACAAGGAGAGGGTTTTAAGCAGAAGGTGACAAAAGTAGCCGCTGTCGGACTCTGCAAAAATCAGAATCACGTGAAGGCAAATGGAAACAACAGAGTGTGACTGTGTTGAGAGAGTACTGTCATTTTTTTTTTTTTAATAACTGCTCAACTGTACTATTTATGAATTATTAACTGTTGTACTGTTGAGATGATTTACTACTAACAGGGGTTGGCTTTGTTGATTGTTCAGGGGCTTTGGCTGTCACGCCACGGAACTTATTTGCTTTTAACGTGAGAGAGAGAGAGTGTGTGTGAGAGTGTTGTTGGCTTTTGAGAAGGGATTGTCCCCTTTTTTTCTTTTTTTGGGTTTGGTTTGGTTTTTAAGGTCCTTTTCGTGTGCTTGGAACGGTGTTCTCTGTGAGTCTGTGACTTCACAGTTACGTGATTTTGAGAGATGCTTTGACCTGAAATTTAAGATGTAATATGATTACATGTTTAATTAGCATGTCTCTTTTTTCTTGAAATTTGATTACATATTACAAACGTAATAGTGAAAGTATACCCAATACTATTCAAAAAAAAAAGTATACCCAATAAGTCATAACAACAGAGTTTTAAATATGCAGAAATAATGATTCGAAGTGATTGTGTAGTCTGATCACTGTATTAAATTTGAGCTGGTGTTCAGAGATTTATACGGGCTCAAGAATTTGATAAAGCCCGACTTCTGATTTGCCTATGATTTTCGTATCATACCCAAATCCACAAATAAATTAATAAAATGGGTAAATTTCGTTAACATACTATTAGGTCTAGGCTTATGTCAATCAAGTCCAAAATTTTTCAAAATTAACTAATTTGATCACTAAAGCTAACTTAATTAGGAACTAAGTTGACTTTAGAGACTAAATTGACTAATTTTAAAAAGTCTTGAACCTAATTGACATTAGCTCAAATCTCAAGATATGTTAATAGAATTTACCTTAATAAAATTTGTACACATGCAGTTTATGCAAATATCATTGCTCTTGTATACTTGGTAAACTAGTTCCCAATTAACCAGGATGCATGGCCTATAATTTAGCTCTTGTGCAAAGAATCTCGTTGCCTAGAATTTCTCACTGAAGCTAAGGTTGACTTTTACTATAAAAAAAATGGGCTTAGAAAAATACTTGATGAATACTAGAATCATCTGTGATCACACACCCCATTTCAAACCCACTCATATGAAAAAGAAAAAGAAAAGATGGGCTTAATTTTCGGCAGAAGCCCAACAATGTAAATCCGTAGGCCTAATAGAATGTTTTCAGGCCTTGGGCCATCTCAGAACTACGAAATCTGTGACCTATTTTTTTTTATTTGAGCGGTGAAATTAAATTGTACCACCAAATCAAAAATTAAAACGAACATTTTAAATGACGTGGAAAAATGTCAATCCATTCAAGTTAAGAGTCTATTTGCTGTGTACATACCTGGTTTGGCATTTATACTAAAGGTCAAAGATAAATGCAGTTGTGTACATACTTTGAAAAGAACCAAATCCAAAACAATCCTATCTGTTCACTTTTCTAGAAATTTAGCTCTAAAGATTGAGAAATCGACTAATAATCACGGGTGAAGAATTGGAAGATTTGGAATCATAAACTTATTACTTCTTATAAGGTACCAATCAAGTTGGAATTGCAAGGGCTAGTCTATATGTTGGACACGCATAAGTTGGCTAGTTCAAATTTTTGAAGAACAAAAGGGCCTTTGGAGACCAATCCCATTTTGCTTCATTCAATTCCTACAGTTAAAGAGGTATTAGTTGATAGTTTGAATTGGTAAAAACATTGTACAATTGATTTCAAAAAGAGGCTTTATATAAATGTTCTTTTTTAACAGCTCTCATTTTCAGTAATTTTTTCTAGAAGATGCCAGGAAAAGAGAGATGGTCACTTGCATACCTACTCTGTTAAAGAATAAAAAATTTCTTAATTCTTTGTCCTTTCCTTTTTTTTTTTTTTTTTTTTTTATAAATAAATTTGATTACTGCCAGTCTTACATTTGAGTGAAAAAAAAAAAAAAAAGATTTTCTGTGATATTATCATTTTTTACCGTATCCCAAACTTTTGACTACTGCCACCATCTTCTCAACAACACTCATTACTAAAAATAGATTAAATGACTAATTTACGAATAAGATATTATCACTTAGCTAAACCCTTTCTCTCTCTCATTTTCTGTGCTTTCTAGAATTTATATTTTGTACACCTAAATAGTGACGTACGTATAGCAACATAAGCTATTGAAAAAAAAAATGATCAGACAATTAATCAAAGACGCTTATGATAAAAGATTTCACCTGTGTTGAATAAAAAGAGAACAAGTAGAAATGACAAGGCGGTGGAGCGGTTAGACATTTTCACTTAACCAAAAAATAAGTATAGCAAATCTATTCCAAATTTCTAATACTTATAATACTACTGTCCTGATCAACTACTACTCAAGTATTTTTAGAGCAACTAAAGTATTTTACTGGTATTTATAGAGTACCTAAAGTAAAGGAAAGAGGCTAACTTGTATTCTAACTTATATCGCCAGATTTTTTGGGACCCAAAAAAGGTTGTAGATTGTTCAATAATTTCCTAAGATGCAAGGGACAAAATCTGGAAATTTTTTTAGTATCTTAATCATGTACAAAAATTATATTAGTCAAGTTTATGTCACGAATTTGGATTGAGCAAAGGTATATGTGTAGAATCCACAAAAAAAATGTATAACTGTCATTTATGTTATTAATTATTGGCTTGAGAAAACGATATTTTTTCGCTTTACTCCAAAAAATATAAAAGAGTGAAAATACAACTATATAATAAATTAAACTCCATTAACAAGGCCAACTTAACTAGCTGGGGCATATAGTCAACTATATAGTCAATTTTGTTTCTACTGATTTATCAGCCTCTTGATTAATATAATGACTAATTTTCTTCTAAAAAAAAAAAAAAAAACCTAGCTAGCTCCGGCACGTCCACTAATAAATGACCTAGTACAACTAGAAATTTGAAAAAAAGGAGTATTTGAAACTATATGCCAAACGTGCACTAAAAGCCAATTTTCCATTTAAATACATGATAATTGATAAGCAATGCACATTTGTGTCAGATTTTCAAGCTAAAATTCTATTATTGCCTATGTAGGAGTATTGGGTTAGGAATCCCTTATCCATATACCTGTTGGGCATAGAGCCCAAGCCGAGAACTAAGATTTGTCCGAGTATAGCTAGACAATATTAAGAAAGCCTGCGTTGAAGGGTAAGGAAGTTGGTTGTAAGTGTAATAACCCAAGAGATGATGTCAAGGATGAGTATCACATCGGATAACTAAAACTGAGATCTATTTTGATGGTCTGCCATCCAAAAAAATATCCTAGAGAGTTCTAGTAGAACGAGTAGATGCTATGGATACCTATAACAAGGAGAGATAGCAAAATATTAAGGGAAAGAGCTGCGGCCACCGTATTAAATGTTCTCCAGCTAACCCTTTGGCCGCATTAAGGTGGAGGTGATATCTGAACAGTGACTCTCAGCCTTATAGCTACTATACAAAGACTTCTGAAAAAGATGGATGGGACAAGTATCAACACCAACCACATAAACTGCACGTGGAAGGCAAAGAGGAGATGAGGGAGGAGTATAAATAAAGAAGGATACCTAGAAGAAAGGGGATCGAAAAAATCAAGAAAGAAACACTGTAACCTCTAAGAACCAAGTGTAGAATCAAATTAAAACATTATATACCGGGATTAATCTCCTTGGACCTCAGCCGAGGACCATTTCTTGAAGTTAAACTTGTCTATTATATTCTTCTTATCATTTAAACCCGTACTATTGATTGTCTAATTCAGACTAGCCCAGTTTTCTTTACCTACTCTTTACAAATTTATTGTTTTTGGACCTTTTGGGCTAGTCCATTCACTTTTGGGCTTTAGCATCAAATCTGTGTCTTTACAATTGGCGCCGTCTGTGGGAAAGTTGTTGGTTAATGTGTCTAATCTTCAGTCATGGTAGGTTCAGGTCCAAACCAACCGGAGTCTATGGGATCTCAACGGGAAGACCATCTTCACAATCTTGGGCGTAGAGAAGGCCAGGAGGGAAGTGTGTATACCAACCACACTAGTGAAAGTTATTCTAGGGGTGGGAGCCACGTCTCTCATAAGGAGAATGCCAAGGCCATGCAAAAGGAGATTGATTACCTAAAGAAGAAGTTGCGTCACAAGCGGAGGAGGTGAAGTCCCTCAATTTCTGACTTTTCTTCTGATGGTGAGAATGATGGTGACTATAGGCATAGGTCAAGAACACCTCCGAGCGAAACTTCTCTTATGAGGAGGATTATCGTCGTGATCGTAAGAACAGAGATTCATCCTCAAGAGGTCTAGGAAATGATGTGGTGAGCAAGGCACTTAATAGAATCTCCATGTCTCCCTTTACACGTAGAATTGAGAGTGGGAAGCTTCCTCGACGATTTACTCAGCCCACGTTCACCATCTATAATGGCCGGATAGATCCTGTTGAACACGTCAGCCATTTCAATCAGAGAATGGCAGTACATTCTAGGACTAGGCCCTGATGTGCAAGGTGTTCCCGTCCGACTTAGAGCCTGTGGCGATAAGGTGGTTCAATGGTTCAGGGGCTGGTTCTATTGACTCGTTTAAAGAGCTCACCCGTGCGTTTGAGTCCCATATTATCACGTGTAGTCAAGTTCCTCGGCCTTTGGATTATTTGCTGTCTTTGTCCATGTGGGAAGGAGAAATCTTGAAAATATATTCGGATAGATATTGGGAAATATTCAATGAGATTGATAGGGACTTTGATGACGTAGTTGTCAAAACTTTCAAGGTCGGCTTGCCCGCTGAGCACGGCTTGAGATGATCCCTAACAGGAAAACTTGTTACTACTGTACGTTAGCTAATGGATAGGATTGATAAGTACAAAAGAGTTGAGGAAGACCAGCAGCAAGGAAAGGGCAAGGGTAAGGTTATCCCTTAGGAGAAGAGGGTTTTCAGGTCGGACCGTTATAACAACAACCGGCCACGAAGGGATTTTGGAGGGCACTTCAGGTCCACAGCTACCCAGGTAGTTAACACTGTGTTACGAGAACTAGTGCATCAAGTCTTGAAGAAAATCAAGAATAAGCTATACTTCAGGTAGTCGAACAAAATGAGTGGAGATCCTGCGAAGTGCAACCGCAGTCTTCATTGCCAGTATCATAAAGAGCGGGGACATACGACCGAGGAATGTAGAACTTTGTGGAGTCATTTGCAGCAGCTGATCCAAGATGGTAGGTTAAAACAATTCTTGCGTCGACCTGGCGAACAGGAAGGTCAGGCGGGCTCCAGGGTTCAGGGCAGTAATTCTTCAAGACCCCTTTTGGGCACTATCCATGTTATTCTCGCTGCACCAGACGAAACGGGATCTTGTTCGTTTAGGGTGATGACGGTAGCTAGGCCGTATGCTAAGGATCCTAGCCATGGGTCAAAGAGGGCTAAGATGGGGGTCCGTCCAGCTCTAAGCTTCTCAGACCAGGATCAAGCCGGAACTATGCAGTCTCATGATGATGCCTTAGTAGTAACCCTTAGGATCGATGGGTATGACGTGAAGAGGGTACTGGTGGATCAGGGTAGTGGGGCCAAAATTATGTATCCAGACTTGTACAAGGGGCTTAACCTCAAACCGAAAGATTTGACCAGCTATGATTCACCTCTGGTGGGCTTTGATGGGAAGGTTGTTGTTTCGAGGAAACAGATCAGACTGCTGGTTCAGGCCGGCTCAGAGGTGGTGGAGGTGGATTTTATAGTGGTGGATGATTTTTCTCCGTATACTGCTATTGTGGCACGACCCTGGTTCTATGCCCTTGGGGTCGTCTCGTCTACTTTCTATCTCAAGGTAAAGTATCCATCCGGGGATCGGGTTGAAGAACTGGTTGGGAGTCAATTTATGGCTAGGCAGTGTTTGGTGGCCGCTATCATGCACCAGCCTGAGTTAAATTCCTCGGCCCTAGTGAATAAAGAGTTGTAGCAGTTAAAGACCAAGGCCTCATCTTTTATTGGTGAGGCCAAGGAGGCGAGGTGTGAAGATTTGAAGAAAATTCTTGTTGACAATGATCCAGAGAAATTTTTTCAAATCGGGGCTCAACTGCCTCCTCGTGATAGGGAAGAATTGGTGAAATTTTTCAGGGAGAATATTAATGTATTTGCTTGGAATGCTTATGAAGCCCCCGGGGTAGATCCAAGCTTCATCTATCATTATTTAAATGTCAATCCATCTGTTACCCCTAAAAAGCAGCTTCCTCGGCACTCTTCAAAGGATCATTCTGATGCCGTCAAAGAAGAGGTGACGAAGCTTAAACGGGCTAGAGCTATTAAAGAGGTTTTTTTACCCCGAATGGTTGGCTAACACTATGGTTGTGAAGAAGAAAAATGGAAAGTGGCGGGTATGTGTAGACTTCACCGATTTAAATAAGGCCTGCCCAAAAGACCTTTTTCCTATGCCTCGAATCGATTAATTAGTTAATGCAGCCGTGGGACATCCTCGGATGAGTTTTTTGGACGCTTTCCAAGGCTATCACCAAATACCTTTGGCTTTAGAGAATTAGGAGAAGACATCTTTCGTCACTCACACTGGAAATTACCATTACAAAGTAATGCCATTTGGGTTGAAAAACGCAGGGTCTACTTACTAGAGGATGATGACGAGGATGTTTGAGCCATAGATGGGAAAAAATATCGAAATTTACATTGATGATATAGTGGTCAAGAGCAAGAAGGAGGCCGAGCACGTTAACGACCTTAAGAACATCTTTGAAATCTTGAGGAGGCACAAGTTACGACTGAATGCTTCCAAGTGTTCTTTTGGTGTTAGATCAGGAAAGTTTCTGGGCTATATGGTCACGCACCGCGGGATTGAGGTCAACCCAAACCAAATTAAGGCAATCAATAATTTGCGGCCAACTTGGAATCCCAAAGGGGTCCAGAGGTTGACAAGGATGATCGATACTTTGAACCGATTCATATCCAGGTCGGCAGATTGGTGTAGGTCTTTCTTCCAGTTGTTGAATAAATGGAAGAGATTTGAGTGGACAGAGGAGTGTGCCTTGGCCTTTCAGTAATTAAAAGAGTATTTTTCTCGACCACCTATTAATTCCAAGCCTGAGACGAATGAGATCTTGTTTACCTATGTGGTGGTGGCCACCCATGCAGTAAGCTTGGTGTTGATAAGGGTTGATTGTGGCATACAAAAGCCAGTTTATTATGTGAGCAGGTCCCTACATGAAGCCGAAGTCCGATATTTATCACTTGAGAAGGCCATTTTAGCTGTGGTACATGCCAATCGTAAGCTTCCCCATTATTTCAAATCACACACAGTTGTTGTCTTGACACAACTGCCACTTAAAGTCATACTTCGAAGCACCGACTACATGGGAAGGATTGCCAAATAGGAAACGATGTTGGGAGTTTTTGACATCAAATACATGCCTCGCACTTGTGTCAAAGGTCAAGTCGTTGCCGACCTGATGGCTGAATTTGCTAAAATCCCAATAGAAGAAGAAACAAGGAAGTAGAACATGAATGAAAATTCAGTTGGTGTAGTGTCAATACAGGAAGCTTTGTCCTAGAAGGTTTATGTTGATGGAGCCTCGAACCTCAAAGGATCTGGATTGTGGCTAGTTTTGGTGTCCCCTGAAAAGATCACAATGGAAAAATCTTTGAGACTTGGCTTCCCAGCCACGAATAATGAAGCTGAGTATGAAGCTATGTTAGCTAGAATGACCATGGTCCAAAGAATGGGTGGAAGGATCGTGAAAATTTTCTCGGATTCGAGATTGGTGGGTCAAGTCCGAGGAGAGTTAAAAGCCAGAGATCCCAGAATGCAGGAATATTTAAGCCAGGTTAGACATTTACAGTCTGAGTTTGAATCCTTTAATTTATTGCAAATCCCTAGAAGTGGAAATACACATGCAGACTCACTTGCAACGCTAGCAACTTCATCGGCGCAGAGTTTACCCAGAGTTATCCTCGTAGAGGATCTTGTTAAACCCTTTGGGGTAAAGCGAGAGATGGTCTGCGTGCATCAGATAAGGGTAGGTCCTAGCTGGATGAACCCTATTGTACTATTCCTTAAGGATGATCACTTGCCTGAGAATAAGTCCGAGACAAACAAAGTACGGAGGAAGGCTCTTTGGTTCTGGCTGTCCGAGGACCAGAAATTGTATAAGAGATCCTTCTCTGGCCCACATCTATTGTGCATACATCATGAAGCAGTTGAAATACTCTTGAAAAATTGCATGAGGGAATTTGCGGAAGCCATACTAGAGGAAGGTCTTTAGCCCATAGAACTCTTACTCAAGGGTACTGGTGGCCCAACATGCAAAGAGAGGCACATGAGTATGTAAAGAAGTGTGATCAATGTCAAAGATTTGCGCCAGACATCCATCAGCCGGGAGGTGTCCTTAACCCCCTATCTAGCCCTTGGCCTTTTGCTCAATGGGGGTTGGACATTATAGGTCCTTTCTCCAAAGCAACAGGCAACAAGAAGTATTTGTTGGTCGGCACGAATTATTTCACTAAATGGGTTAAAGCAAAACCATTGGCAAATATCAGGGATGTGAATGCCAAAAGGTTTGTTTTGAAGAACATTGTCACTCGGTTTGAAATCCCTCACACCCTCATCTAGGATAACGGGCTTCAGTTTGACAATAAATCCTTCAGAAGGTACTACTGTGAGCTAGGAATTACTAATAGGTACTCCACCCCAGCTTATCCAAGGGGAAACGGGGCAAGCCGAGGCGGTAAACATGGTCATAGTAAGTGAGCTCAAGAAGAGGCTGGATGATGCCAAGGGAAGATGGATAGAGGAGCTACCACACGTTCTTTGGACATATCGGACTACACCTCAAAGATCTACTGGGGAAACCCCTTTCTCCATAACTTATGGGGCCAAGGCTGTTATTCCACTGGAAATCGGATTCCCTACATTGAGAACAAGCTCTTTTTCTCCGAGAAGCAATGATGACTTGCTAGAGAAGAGCTTAGACTTAGTCGAAGAACAGAAAGAAAACGTCATAGTACTATTGGCTTACTATCAACATAAGCTTAAGCAAAGATATGATGCAAATGTGAAAGTGAGACAATTGGCAGTGGGTGATTTGGTGTTGAAAAAAGTTTTTGGTTCTGCAAAGAACTTAGCTTGGGAAAAATTGGGACCCAATTGGGAGGGGCCGTATCGCATTACATCTGTGGCAGGAATAGGTGTATACTGTTTAGAAGACCTAGAAGAAAAAGCTGTATCGCGCCCTTGGAATGTAAATAACCTGAGAAGGTATTATTAATAATGAGAATATATTTTATCATGTTTGTGGTGATTGTGCTATGTGTCAAATATCGTTTATCTAAGTGTTAAACAGAACCTTAGCTATGCCTGGCTCCTCGAACCACATGCTTTGAGAAAATTAATATCTTATGACATCTTTCTAAGTATTAAACAGACCTTAGCTACGTCTGGTTCCTCGAACCATTTGCTTTGGAAAAATTAATATTGTATGAAATTTATCTAAGTGTCAAATAGATCCTTGGTCATGCCTGGTTCCTTGAACCACATACCTTGGAAAAATTGATATCTTCCTATTGTTATTTTAAATATTAAACAGAACCTTAGCTATGTTCGGATCCTCGGACCACATACTTTGGAAAAATTTAATACTCCACAATGCTCATTTAAGTGCCAAAACGATCCATGGACATGTCTAGCTTCACGGACTATGTACGTGGCACAAATCAATGCTTTTGGGCACTTTTTCCAAACATAAGGTAATTAAGTATTTCTTACTAACTGCGTTGATGTCAAAAGTGGTTAGTTATTCTAAAAAAAAATAATTCTGTTATAATAAATAGGCTTAAACAGATGTTCATGAGCCTCACTTTAAGCATTTATAAACATACTTGTATCTGTTTCAGAGTTGGTTATCTTTTTAAGTTGCTTGAGATTCACTAATAAATCAGGAAAGAAATAGTCTCTAGACTTATTTGCAATATCATATTAGCTCATACAGCTTTCAAAGTTTAATCTATGCTCTGCCTAAATGATGTACCTAATAAGTTTAGCTTGACTCACTGTTAATTATATCAAGTGGTTTTCTATTGCTCATTTAAACTAATAGTAAAAGTTTTACTCTGTTAACATTCTTATTGAGAGATAAGTAAGGATAAACGTTCTATCAGCACAATTATAAAAAAAAAATAATAAAATAAAAGAAAAGAAAGAAATCCATCAATATTTTTCATTAATTTAGACCTCTGAATAGGGTGATTTAAGCACAAGGAGAACGGTTCGGATTACAAAAAAAGAAAAAAAAAAAAAAGGAAAAAGAGATAAAAAAAAGGACAAAAGCTAAATAAAAGTCTATTTTTTCTTTATTACAATTTTTCCGTGTGGAGGAGCTTTGGAATGCTGGGATGCAGCCTCAGTGGATCCCTGGTCTGAGCCTTTTGGGTCACCCTTAGGAGGAATGGGTAGGCTTGGAAGCACTATCTCCGTTCTGGGTGCCTCTTTGTCCTTGGTGGGATCCTGAGGAGCAGCCGGGGGCAGGGTGGTGTCAGGAGCTACCTCCATAGTCGTCTCATAGTCCTTCTCACTTGCCCCAAGCTGCTCGGCCTTCTTCTGAGGATTGTTGGAGGAGAGATGAGTTATGTCAGAGCTGTTCTTGTCTGGTTCGGCCACCTCGAGTGGGATGTCTATTGAGGTGCTGCTAAAAGGAGCTGCACGGATGGCCGGAGGGTAGTAGATGTTTTCTGCCTACCTAAGCACAAATGAAGCCTCAACCCCCTAGTTGAGGGCCTCAATCCATACTTGGGAGCAGTAATTCCTACACACCCCCGAGACCTCAACCCTGAGGGCTTCCTCGGTCTCAGCCACTCCGACATCATATCCTTGTTGATTTGCCTCGTCCTGTGCTCTCTCAGCTTCCTCCTTCGCCTTCTCGGCCAGGTCCTTAGCCTTTTGGATTTCTTCCAACTTTTTCTTTAGTGCAACGATCTGCTCCTTAGAAGAGACTAGTTGGTCCTCGGTGTTGCGCAGCAATACCCTCTGACCCTCGATCTGCCTCTCTGCGTTGCTTAAGGCGGCAGCAGCGCTCTCTCTCTCTCTCTCTCTCTCTCTCTCTCTCTCTCTCTCTCTCTCTCTCTCTCTCTCTCCTCCTCATCCAGCTTGGTCCTCAGTTCTTGAATGCTTTTTTTGGCCACATGAAATGCGTCCACGGCCGCTATTCTCCTCGCCTCCTCATCCTTGACTCTTCGATGAGAAAATTTTACTATCTCTTCTGCTCAAAATGTGGCTTGAACGGCCTGCAAGAAAAAAGTCCATTTAAAACTACATAAATGTGGGCAATTAAAAGTGTAATGAGAAAAGATAGCAAAGAACGTAAAACATACCATGGCTAAGTCCATTTTTAAACCGAGGAACATCTTATGTTGCCTCATTAGCCTAAGGTCAGCCATATCCTTTGGCAGAAGCAAGGATTACTCCATTGCATTTGCCACGTACCCAGCAATACCCTCCCGGAAGTGTCGAATGGAAGCATCCTCGGTTAAAGGAGCCTCATCCAATTGCAAGCGTGGGGCCCAGACTGGGACCGAGACTCTGTGGTCACCCCTTCAATCCGTTTCAGTGGCTACCCTTGTGTGTTGGACTCTTGGTTGTTTACCCCCCTCTGAGGCTCAACCTCCTGAGGGGGGTGTTGTCTTCTTACCTCCATTACGTCTTTGCCCTTATCCTCCCTTTTTCTCTTGTGGTCATGAGGTTCAACTCGAGACGGTTGTTTAGTAGGAGGGGTAGGAGGCTTTGATTACGCCACTTTGCCAGGTGCATCCCTTCCTGACTGGGATTCCAGCAATTCCTGAAGGGTTGATCTTTACTTTCTTTGAATTCCCATATCTTCAACAGGAGGTGTAGCTTCTTCGAATTCGCCGAGGACACTAGTTGATACCTCCGAAGACAGAGGCTGATCAAACACCTCAAAAAGATCTTCCAAGTCTGAAATGTCCACTAATTCCTTCTGTTTTTCCTTCTCCACGACTTCCTCTTTGTTGGTAGGTCGAGAAGAGGTAGCTTCACCAGGAAAGCGTTGAGGTGGAGGATTTGTTATAGGTACACCCTCAAAAATTGGTAGGGTAGAGAGCGTGCCTTCTAGGACGGGGGTGCCCTCGGGGAGAAGAAAACCTGGGACAGCTACGCTGATCCTGTGGAGACTGGGGTCCTTAGCCCTTATGACACACTTTGGTGCTTGGAAACTGGATGAAATGGGCTTGTATCCCAATATTAAGTGCGCCGCCCGGAGCTGATCGTCCGAGTTTACAAACACCTCGGCTCTAAGAATCTTGTCCAAACTATTCTTGTTTACCAACCCAAAATTTGGTTCAGCAGCGTGTTTATTTGCAAAATCATCGTAAGAATAAAAAGTGTTAGAATTAGAAATAACACAAGTAAAAGAAAAACGAGTTAAGCAAGGTTAATCTTCCTAGGCCTAGAACCCCACCTGGCTGCCCTTCTTTCGTCGGGCAAGGAAGGCTGTCATGCCACTCCCCCGATACGATCAAAAACTCTAGTTTCAGCCCTTTGTTAGACTTAGGAAGACATTGAATTAATCTAACCTCAGTGTATCTCGACTTTAAGTAATACCCTTATCCCTTCAGGTGGTGAAGGTTATAGACCCAGTTAACATCATGATGGGTCAGGCCTAAACCCATCTTTTCATTCAAGGCATCTATGGAGCCTAGAATCCTAAACATATTTGGAGCGCACTGTGTAGGTGCCAACTTATGGGCTCTAAAGTAATCTTTTATGACTGTACCCATAGGAATCCTCATCCCTCCTTCTATAAAGGCGATCATAGGGATAACTACCTCTCTCTTCTGCCTTTTCTCGTGCCACTCATCTTCTGCGCAATACCTAATTCCTACATTTGGTGGAATACAATATTGAACCATAAAATTTTCAATAGCCTCTTCAGAGTCCACCAAGTACTTAAACCTACCCATCTTTAAAATGGTTAAAAAGGATCTAGTGGGATTGGGAAGAAAAGGTAAGGCCGAGGAGAACAAAAAAAGAAGAGAGACAAAGAGTAGAAAATAATATGGAGAAAGAAAAATCAAGGACTTGTGAAGGCTTACAGAAATAAGAAGGGTCTCCTCAGACAACCTTTTGATATTTGTAGAGGCACAAGGTAGGAAGAAGTGTTGACAGGTTCAATGTATTTGCGCTAGAACTAAATGAATGACAAAGTAAAGGGAAAAATTGATTTAAGGGGTATTTATATCGAAAAGACAGCCATAGGCGGGAGAACACCCACCCATACCCTAACAAGAATTTTCAGCCATTGGATTTGCATCGCACCGTAGAACGTGGGAGACAAGGGGCCGTAAGAATTCAATGAGGAGACACCTCGAACGTCGCAACGTCAGGAGCGTGACTTGAGTAGTTGAAAAGGCGTCCTCATTAGCAAAAGCGAGTTAAAACAAGTAAAGGCGTCCTCGTTTAGACCCCTGTAAACTAGATTGTTTAACATCCTATTGCTACCCAATGTAGGAAACTTACTACCACGACCACGTGACAGCTCCGAGATCCACAGACTCCTTCTTTCCTTGACCTTTGCAAAACACAAACACCCACGTTTGTGACTTTGAGATCCCACTCAAAGGTTTAGCAACACAAACTCTTCTGTTTGTGACTCTAAGACCACCCTTGAAGGTTTAGATCATCAGCACCTTTGATGACTAGAGAAGGCAGTAACTTCAGCAATACCGGATCTAGAGATTCTTCAAGGAACAACACCGGTAGAAGTTATAAGAGAGGTTTTAGGAACAAAACCCTAAATACAAAAGAGGCACACTATTTTCTCTCTAAAAAGCCTTATTAAAAAACGTGCTTAGGGTTTCCTCTATATAGTAGGAGAAGTAGATCTGAAACCCTAACCCTTAATGGGCTAGAACTGCTGTGTGGGCTGAATTAAAATTCTGCAGGTACGACTTTCGATCGGTCGAGCCTGTTTTTCGATCGATCGAACCAGGCAGATTCTGAAATCTTCTTTCTGCAGCTTGTATGTTCTTGTGTGCTCACGATTTGCCAATTGTTCTAAGCTCTTAGAACCTAACAATCTCCCCCTTTGGCAATTCGTGACAAAACTTTCATACAAAATGAAATGTTAAAATACAAGAACAACCCAATACAATAAATGCCCAATTACATCACAAATTCCAATCTAAGACTCATAACCTAGAAGTTGCCAAGAAGAGGTAGAAGGTCTTGATTAGAATGCACCTGTCTTTCCTGAAACACTCAACAAACACAACACCGCATGTGTGGAAAGAAAGACATATAAACAAAATGAAGCACAATATAAAAACAAAAGTAAATTCTAACTCTCCCCCTAAGTTAGATACATCAAAAAAAAATTTTATATTCTCCCCCTTTTTAAAAACAAATTTTTCTCCCCCTAAACAAGACAAACAGGATTCCCAACATTTCATCCTATTTCTCCCCCTTTTTGTCACATATTGACAAATACAACTCAAACAAAGAGTAAAGATGAGAGAAAAAAGAGAACCAAGGGAACATAAAATAGATTAGCTCTATAGAAAAAAAAAAAGAGAACTCCTCCTATGAAGAGTAACAACTCCCCTATAAACAACAAAGGTTAAAAACAAGCTTCTCCCCCTATGAAAATAGGAAAAACAAAACAAGTTTTAGGAAAAACAGTTTTGGAGAAAAATTTAGGAGGTGGGGATAATAAAGACACACAAACCAAACAAAAAAAATGAGTTGAGGATACACATAAAAAAAATATTCTCTCTTTCAATAAATGCAACTTGACATTACGTGACCCATAAACAGTTGCATGAGTAGAGAAAATATTTGCACATTGATTATCCATCATATCTCTGAAGAAAAATATTTTTTATAGTTCACACATAAAGAAAAATAGCATATACTAAAATGTACAAAGGACTCAAAAAATTAATCAATCAATTTTTAATTCAAGTTGAGTACCCAATTTAGTAAAGTGTATGCATGTTATGTGTGAAAACAATGAGAGATATGACTGCAAAACTGCAAGATGGATACAAAAACAATGCAACTCATGTGAATCCTAACTATAAATGATGCAAAAAAAAAAAAAAAAAAAAAACATTTGGTCAAAACTCTAAAAACTGAAAATTTTTCAGTTTCGATCGATCGAGTATCGATCGAATACCAATCGAGTCAGACAAAATCAAACCAAAATTTTAATCGCAATTTCGATCGATCGAGAAACAGCTTCGATCGGTCGAAATTCTAGAAAACTCAAATTTTTGAAAAACAGAGCAATGTAATGCAGTAACTCCTCAAAGCACAATATTTCATGAATGAAATGCATGAGTATGAGACTAAAAGTTTTTCAAAAACACATGAATACAGCCCAGATCTTCCAAAATTAAGATTTTCAATCAATTTGTCCTTAAAACTCAAATTTTGCATGAAAATCAAGGAACATATAATCTTGGATGGCCACAACAAAATCACACACAACAACATGTACAAAGTTTAGCAAAGAATAACTTGTGTAGTGTGTGCAACTAGCAAAAGCTTGAGAAACATGTGAGGTGATATGTGAATAGTAATCAATCACAAAGTCTACAAAATTCATCACATAAATTTGAAAGAGATTATCACCTAAAGAGTTACATCATATAACTCTCACATCTCCTAGAATAAAAGCTTGCAATCATGTAAGTTTCTTGATTTGCCTCATAATATACACACCAATTTCAATTGATTAGAAACTTATTAAAGTTGCCGGGATAATGTACACACCAGTTTTAAAATTTAAACCGAGGCTACACCTTATGTTCTTTTTGTGCATATGCTACACTTTCTCAAGCACAAAATCTTACGATATGCACTAAGGTGTTCATGATTGGCTAATAAACAGTGGTGAGATGGTTATTTATGCCTTTCTCAATAAGTTCAAGTCCAACAATCAAAGGCATATGACTTCAAGATCAAGACAAAGTGATCAAAAACTATAAACATCTTCCCACACAATATGCACTACAAAGCTCAAACTAGCAAAGTGCAATAAAATAAGCTCATCCAAGCTAAACAAGATACATAAACATGTTATGTAAAGATAATATGGCCAACCTTGATTATAAATCCAAGATATATAATACAAAAACACATAAAAATATTTTTGGTTTAAAAAAAATTTTATGACCAAAAACAAAAAGCACACATTATTCTAAATGAACAAAATGCAAATGCAATGCATGATAGTGCTTAACTAAGCTATAGAGGGTACACAAACAAGAAATATCAATTTCTTTATTAACTCTTGAGTAAATGTACAAACTAGTACATACTCACACAAAATCAAAAATAGCTTAGCACTTATATAACACATGCTATTCAAGTTTCTTCACAATGTCAAGCATGTTCTAAATTAAGAGAGAAATATCATAATCCATGTAATCCTCAAGAAAAATTAAAACTAGACACAAAATAAAATATTTTTGTCTTTTTGAAATTTTTCAATGTTTTTGGATTTAAAAAAAAAAAAAAAAAAAAAAAAAAACAACCAAAAACAAAAACAAAATATGTCCACAAATAATTGAAAGAATTAAATCAGGGACAAGTCAACAACACTCACCTTAGAGAATCTTTTCTCACCCATATAGCACGAGTCTTCGGCTTTGTAGGTGAAAATTCATGTGAAGCAGAGTGTGTTTGAGGGATTACACCAATCTTCTGAGAAAGACTGAAATCCTGCAAATTCCTTTCACAAGCCAACAAGCTCAAATTTTTCAAAAGAATATGAAACAATTTATTTGGACTTATGGCAGGAGAAATATCATCACATGTCCTAGATTGAAACACAGAATGCTTAAATTTCAATTTATGACAATTAGGACGAATGTGACCGGAAACACCACAAAAGTGACAAACAGGAACAAATTTAGGAACATCAGTATTCCTAACAGCAAATCTAGTCTCAGATTTTGGTTTTTGCCTCAACAAAGAACAATTTGGTCTAATATGACCAACAACACCACAAAGGTGACAGGTAGGCACAAAAACAGATTTCTTTTGCACACTAGTAGTAGGTTTAGACTTAGGTTTAGAAACTTCAGCGTCTATATCAGAAATTTTACCTTTGTCTAACCTAGCAAAATAAGCCTTTTCTTTATTATTTCTCTTGAAAGGAGAGATATAAACTTTTTCAGCTTTAGGCTTAAGAGAAACAGAAACACTTCTATTATCAACAGCAGGCTTGGTACTAGTCAAATTTTCAATCTTAACTTTAGACTCAACTAAATCTTGTTCCAAGCTTTTCATCTTCTCATCTTGAGAGGAAATTTGATTTCTCAAAAATTCATTCTTTTTATTAGATTCATCTAATCTAACAATCAATTCCTCTTTTTCAAGATTAGCCAATTTTAACTCTTCCTTGAATTTCTTAGCAATTCTCATAGTTTTCAATAATTCCTTACGAAGAGTTTCACAGGCATCAAAAAGATCAACAGAAACAACAGTGTCCTTTTTATTCAAATCATCACAAACATGAGCAGAAAGACACTTCAAATTATCCATGATAACAGGGATCAAGGATCAACTCTTAGATCAAAAGATCTACAACAAAAGAGTTACCTGCTCTGATACCACTTGTCAGTTCGTTTAGACCCCTGTAAACTAGATTGTTTAACATCCTATTGCTACCCAATGTAAGAAACTTACTACCACGACCACGTGACAGCTCCGAGATCCACAGACTCCTTCTTTCCTTGACCTTTGCAAAACACAAACACCCACGTTTGTGACTTTGAGATCCCACTCAAAGGTTTAGCAACACAAACTTTCCTGTTTGTGACTCCAAGACCACTCTTGAAGGTTTAGATCATCAGCACCTTTGATGACTAGAGAAGGCAGCAACTTCAACAATACCGGATCTTGAAATTCTTCAAGGAACAACACCGGTAGAAGTTATAAGAGAGGTTTTAGGAACAAAACCCTAAATACAAAAGAGGCACACTATTTTCTCTCTAAAAAGCCTTATTAAAAAACGTGCTTAGGGTTTCCTTTATATAGTAGGAGAAGTAGATCTGAAACCCTAATCCTTAATGGGCTAGAACTGCTGTTTGGGCTTAATTAAAATTCTGCAGGTACGACTTTCGATCGGTCGAGCCTGTTTTTCGATCGATCGAACCAGGCAGATTCTGAAATCTTCTTTCTGCAGCTTGTATGTTCTTGTGTGCTCACGATTTGCCAATTGTTCTAAGCTCTTAGAACCTAACAATGATGTAGTACCTTAAACCTCCAAGGGATGCAACCGGTGAAGGCCCCCACAAATCAGTGTGCACTAACTCCAATTTTTCAGCCTTCGGTGTCCCGCCAGTTTTCAAGAAGCTCACCCTTTTCTGCTTTCCCAAGATGCAGCTTTCACACATGTCAAAATCAACGGACTTCAATTCTGGTAGTTTCCCTTTGACAGCAGCATCTTCATCCCTTTCTCACTCATGTGACCAAGTCTGAGGTGCCATAGGCTTGTATCAGTAGTTGCTTCAGCAACTGCAATTGTGTCTCTTGGACTTGAGGTCATATATAGAGTACCAATCTTCTTTCCACGAGCTAATACTCTGGCTCCCTTTGTAACCTTCCAAGTACCACCAACAAATAGTATTACATGCCCTTCATCATCAAGTTGTCCAACAGAAATCAGATTCCTCCTCAGGTCAGAAATATGTCGAACCTTCTCCAGTAACCAAACAGACCCATTGGGCAGTAATATACGGACGTTTTCCATACCCACAACATCCAAGGCTGTACCATCAGCCAAATACACCTTACCAAAATCACCAGCAACATAATTCTGTATGATTTCTTGGTGTGGAGTGGTATGAAATGAAGCTCTTGAGTCTAAAACCCAATCATCAAGTGGACTCTCTACTACAAGAAGTAATGCATCATGTACGTCTTCTGTCACAGTATTAGCAGAATCATCTTCATTCTTCTTCTTAGGACTTTTACATTGCCTCCTAAAGTGACCTGTTTTCCCACAGTTCCAGCATTGTACTTGTTGGCCTGATCTAGATTTACTTCTGTTCCGATTAGAATTTCTGGATTTTGATCTGCCCCGATTTGAATTTCTGTCATTACCTCTGCCTCTTGTCTCAAGGTTTAGGGCAGAATTAGATCCTGAGGTTTCACTTGCATCTCTTTTGCGAATCTCCTCAGCCAAAATTAAATCTCGTATGTCATTATACTTCAGCTTTTACTTTCCTGTAGAATTGCTTACTACCATCCTCATTGCCTCCCAATTGTTTGGCAAAGAAGCCAAAATGATCAGTGCACAAATCTCATCATCAAAATCGATTTCTACAAACGACAATTGATTTGTGATAGTGTTAAATTCATTCAGATATTGTGCTACTGATGCGTTCTCTGTCATCTTCAGATTGAACAGTTTCTTCATCAAATGCACCTTGTTGTTTGCTGACGGCTTTTCATACATACCAGACAAAGCCTTCATCAGATCTGCTGTAGTCTTCTCCTTTACAACATTGTGTGCAACAGACCTAGACGAAGTTAACCTGATAACTCCCAGTACCTGTCTGTCAAGAAGAGCCCATTCCTCAGCCTTCATGGTCTCAGGTTTTTCCCCTAGAAGCGGCAGATGCAACTTCTTCCCATAAAAATATTCCTCGATTTGCATCCTCCAAAATCCAAAGTCTGTGTCATCGAACTTTTCTATTCCATACGCCTTTCCTGCTTTCTCTGCCATTGCTCTCACTCAAACCTAACCCTAGGCTCTGATACCAGTTGAAGGGAATTAACCCGAAATTCCCAACCTATGAGAAACAAAAAAAAAAAAAAAAAAAAAAATAGAGAAAAATACACGCCAAAGAAAATAATCACATGCACAAGACAATATTTACGTGGTTCAGCAATTTGCCTACGTCCATGAAGTTGCAGGGATTTCACTATTATTAGGGAAAAATATAAAGTGCGGCTACAGTGTTTTCACTCTCTTAAAAACAACAACAAGAAAAAACCCTAATCACCAAAAAACGGTTTCTATATATCCTGCGCACAGGATTCACAATGGGTTACAAAATGGGCCAAAAATTTTCATGGATTAAGCCTCAAAAAATCTCTCATTAAAAACTACGCAACATTATTCGAGTCAGGTCGAGTCGTCAACTGGATCAAACATAACTAGGCTCCACAAAGCCCAACATTCTGAACTTCAAAGGCATGAAAAAGGTATAGTAAACCGGCCCACGAACTCTAATTAATCAATTTCTTAATAATAATCGTGTATAAATTATGTAAGGACACAAATCGTGGATCGGGCCTTTGAACAGAATAGGTTAAGGCCCAAGCTGTGTATGGTATCCTTGGAATGAATTTGTAAAGAGAGTGGGCTGAAAAACACTTGACTGAATTCGTATGAGTTGGAGGCCCAAGTATGATTACGACCAAATTTGTATTGACAGGATATTTGATTGATACAAGGTTCTTTTCGACATAGTCCGAGGAGTATGCTTATACAAATGCTATGAGTACTTCTCTTTTTCTCTCTCTCTCTCCCGATTGTTATTCTCCCTTTTTTCTCTTCTTTTTTTTTATCCCCCCTCTTTTGTTTCTTCCTCCTTCTATTTATATGCCCTTCCTCTACTACGTGGGTTTTTCTTGATACTTGTCCCATCAACCCCCATCTGGAGTCTTCATTTGGCAGCTGCAAAAGATAAAGGTCACTGTTCAGGTGTCTTTTCCCATTAATGCGGCCATGATGTTAGCTGCAGGATCATAAATGCGGTGGCAGCAGCCTTTTGCTTAATATCTGATCCTCGCCACATGTCCTTTTTGTCCATATAAATCAGGGGATTTTCCGGGGGAGCTAGGATTGACGTTGAAGCATTCATCCGGGACACCCTTTCGACAATCCGAGCAGGCAAGGATCCTCGAACTAGTCCTTCTTCCGCGTGACTTACACTTCAGAATCGAATTGGGCGGGACAAATCCCTCAAGATTTGTTGTCCTCGGATGTATAGGTCTCCTCGGACAGGCCCACGGCCCAAGATCTGGCATTGGGCCTTTTACCCCTACAAATTATAAAACAACACACAATAATAATGGTATTTGCAGCTTTCCATTAACAATATAAAACAATGAATAGTGACCAGTGACACGGCTATTTGTTAAACGATACACTTGGTTACTTCTTTTTTCACATTTTTTTTGGTTAATTATGTTTTAGAATGATAAGTGTTGGGGTATGTAGAGTTTAGTTTTGTGTTTGATTCGAATTATGATCTGATCAAATATAAAAATGTAATGATTTTTAATTGAAGATGTTCCAAAATTTATTTCATGGAGCGAAGGCCTGTTTTTAGCTTATTAATAATCCTATGTGTGGGATATAAATATCTTTATTTTAGATTAGGGTCTTGTATATTGTTTTAAGAAAGAAAAATTGTATTGCAACTTTGACGAAATTGTTGAACGACGTAATTTTTTTGTATTGTGTGATTATCTTGTGTGTGTTATTTTTTTCTATATGTTTTTGCTTAGGCGTGAGAGTTTGTGTATATTCTCAACAATAGGCTCTTTTGATCTTTTTGAGCTGGACCATATTG
Source organism: Lithocarpus polystachyus (assembly GCA_033629205.1). NCBI lineage: Eukaryota > Viridiplantae > Streptophyta > Magnoliopsida > Fagales > Fagaceae > Lithocarpus > Lithocarpus polystachyus. The sequence continues at coordinate 4,203,129 of CM066163.1, read as the reverse complement.
TTGCGGTCGGAGAATGTAGTGCGTTGGGTTAGATGAGACCTGAACTTGGGAGGTCGGCAGCAAAGAAAAGGCATTGTATGCACAAATTTCTAGACCAGATTCTTTGGAAAAGAACCTTTTCTTCATTGGTATGCTTATGAGATGCCCCGCTACTTTCCGCCTTCTCATTATGTTCTTCTTTCTCTTTTTTCCAACCCTTTCCTGGGTCAGATAAACAAAGCGAATGACTCATTTGGGTTCTCTATAATAGTAAAATTGCAAAAGGACATCTTCTTATTAATTGGACTACGACCAAGTATACCCATTAATATCTACATGACTTAAACATATTCAGTATTTTTCATTACATTACAGGAAGTAAATGATGATTTATCATCATTCACACAAATGAGAGTTCCATACAACAAAGAGAAATAAAATAAAATAAAAATTTAAAACAAACGTTTCAATGAGCATTGACGATAACAAGCTCAAGGACTCATGGTCGTCGTACACAGTGCATAAACCTCTCACTTATCTGGGGTTTTAGGAAAGGTAATTAGTAGGCGGAACCTTGAAATATTTTTGGAGAGGCTAATTTCTGGCTCAAGGAGTACTCAAGGTGAAGGAGCAATTGAAGGAATTGGAGAGCCAAAGGGAGGAAGCTTGCAGGGAAGGTAAGTCCACGTGTTGGGACACATCCTTGGGTTCATGAAGAATTTCGCACATTCACTTGCTGATCTTTGAAATGGAAGATCAGGAATGCAATTGTTACTAATATCAAGCACTCCTCTCTCAATTAAACTCCTACATAGTGGCCCAACAACTATAAAATAATTATTGGACAATGACAAACTTTCCAAATTCTCTAGCTTACACACCACTTCAGGCACCATACCATACAACAAGTTCCCAGCAAAATTCAACTGCTCCAACTTCTCAATGCAAGCCAAAGAGAATGGTAAAGGACCAGTCAATTGGTTGTTGCTAGCATCAAATAGTGTGGCCTCTTTTAAAAACCCTATCTCATAAGGCAAACAACCTGTGAGCTTGTTGTTTGACAAAAGGACCTCAGTTAGAGAGCCCAAAGCTTTGGCAATGCCTGTTGGGATCGGACCAGTGAAATTGTTGTTGGCTAGAGTGAGTAAAAGAACATGGGAGCTGCCTAGATTATCAGGAAGTGCCTGCATGAAATTGTTGTTGTTGATAAAAAGGACCTCAAGGTTTTGTGTGAATATTTGAGGTGGGACTGACCCAGTAAAGAAATTGAACCGAAAGTCCAAGAATGTTAAGCCGTTCATGCCTAGAACAGCACTAGGAAATGGACCAGAGAATTGGTTGTTGCTTATGTCAAGCTCGTAGAGATAAGGGAGCTTGGAGATGTTTGAAGATAAAGTGCCTGAAAAGAAGTTGGAATTAGCATGGAAGAGAGCTATGTCAGGAAGCTGATCAAGAAAGCCATCAAGAGTAGGGGCGCTAAGTTGAAAGCCATTGAAGTCTATAGAAGCTACAGCTATTGCAGACTGGTTATCTGGGGGGTTGTCACAAAAGAAACCTTTGTACTTGCATATATCTGAGCCTACCCAGGATTTAGTAACGCCTAGAGGATCTGAGGTGATTATGGACTTGAATCTTTGGATTATAGGATAGACCACAGCAAGCCTTTTGTCTGCAAATACCAAAGTTCCATTTTTTTTAGGTACAGGCGGTTGTGCTTGAGAGGCTGTTGGTTTCTGACAATGGAATGAGCTGGCTATACCGTGAAATTCATTGTAGCAGCCTTTGCTTTGGCTTCTATCTCTGCCAACAGTAAAGAAATCTAGTGTTTCTTTGTTGGTACTTTGTGATAGTGATACTACAGTGTTGAGAATTAGAGAGGCAACAAGAATAAAGAAGGTTGAAGCTGTAGCTTTGGTGGATATGCTGCTCATCTTTTCCTGTTGATTTATTTGGGCTTTGTTGGAAGGTTTTAAGAGCAAATGGTGAAGAGCATGGAAAAACTCTACAGAGCGAAAGAATAATGATAAGAAGAAGAGGAGGTAGCAACATAAGCCAATACAGAATCATCTTGAATTGCTTTTGTACATCCATGTTTATTTTTCTACAGAATATCACCTCCATCTAATGTATATTCCAGAAGAGTGTGAGACTTTTTAGAACCCACTTTGCAAGTTACCGAAAGTAATCATACAAAAAGTAGTGGAATGTAAAAGAAATAATGAAGAGATGTACATGCTGAGTATGATTACTCACTAGACTTGAGTAAGTATGGGTAATCATACTGAATAGAACCTTACTGTGTAATTATCATATTTCATGATAGTCCATGTTTTCTCATTTTCAAGATGTAGATTCAATCGTAACATGAACATTTCCCACCTTTCTATCTAACAAAATTTTTACCTGAACTTGCAATATCAGCATTCATATTATTGTATTTAGTCCAACTGATTAAGTATTCTTAAAATAATTTTGTTCTTTTAATTTCCAGTACAAAAAGACAAGGGTTCTTTTTTCTAAATAGTTATTTTTTTGTGTATGTCCTTAGTTTAGCTTATATTAATACTAATATTGAATTACAGAAAAGCTATTGTTATTTTTATTATGAGGTCGGTAGGCAATCCTTCCTTTCATATTCTATAGCCGCTATTCCTAAGTGGGTTCCCATATCCATATCATTCTGAAAAATGCATAATTGGATCCAGCTGGTATCATTGTCTGGACCCTTTCGAATACACTAACAGTGAGGGCTTAAATACATTTCCCAAGAGCCAATGGAATGACGGGCTCTGCATATTTATCTAACCTGAGGCAATAAGGTCAGACTCAGGTGCAACATTTTCAATTGGAAGCCATATCAGTACCGGATCCAATAATATTGATAGGTTACTATTTGTCATTATCCAAACAATCATTCGTCAAGTTACAATTAGATGCTTGTAATTGTTTTTATAACTCAATTTGACATAGTAAACAATAGATGTAAAATTTAATACACGTTCGCATAACACTTATCCAATCAATTTACTTGATTCTAAATATCCTACAATAGAAATTAAAAAAAAAAACTTCTATAAAACAAAAAACAAAAAACAAATGAACGGCATTGTTTGCACATCACATGCATGCAAAAATTGGCTTTTCCCATGGGACATTGGAGTGCATCATATCATTGTTGAAGGAGGTTTGCATTTTCTAATCTCGTCATTACTCATCAATGAAATCTTTTTACGGTCTAGGTGGATTCAAATCCAAATAACTTATTCGAATAGCGAAAACTTTGCTAGTTAAAGTTAAGGTGTTAAACTTGCATGTCACAAAATATTGTAATTAATAAAGTTGCTCATTCTCTAACTTTTCATGCTTGATACATACAAGTATGGCTGAGGAGCCGTGATTCCCTAGGGTTGAAATGGCATGTACACTACTTAGGCAAGGTAGTTATGCAATAATACTATGGACATACTTAATTTCACACTCAATTTCATAACATGATACTATGATTGATCAGAGTTGTTGACAAAATGTTGTTGTTATTTAAACAAGTTTAAACAGAAGTGTCCATCACTCACAATCAATCACATACACATTATATTGTAGAATTGGTTGTCCCTAAAATTATTAGGTAGCTATACTCTCACTTTCACTTTTGTGTCCTTCCATTTTTCTACCTATCACCCTCCTATACAATAGTACAAGTTTGGAGCAAGGAAAACCCCTTCCACTATAAAGAATATTCTTAAGGATATAAAACTTATTCGGCAATAAGCCAATGACAAACTATTCAATCATTCTTAATCAATATTTTATCTACTTCTTGTACCTATTTGTAACTTTCAAATATGATTTAATAATGATAATAGTATCTAATCCAATAATTTGAATCTTTTACTTTTATTAATCCACCTTTATGGGAGACATGATCCTAGGTTAGGTAAATCTCCACATCCAATAACCCAAAGATTAGATCATAATTGATTGTTTCACAATCCTAAATCAAATTATACGTGGGACAACATTTATATGGGCATATATAAGATGAGAGTACGATACAAGTATATATCTAATACAAGAAAAGTAGAGTAAGCCTAAAACCCATTGGACTTGTATGCTAACACTAGCATTACAATTTGTATGCCCATTGCCATGGACTTAGCCCATTAAGAGTTTAAGACCCCATTCCATAACCAGTAAACAAAGTGCACTGCATTACCTGTCCGTTAACACAAATGCAAACAAAAACACGTACCAAAAAAGTGGGAAAACTCAAAACTCAAAAGTGTTATCAATTTACTATAATAAAAAATTTAGAAACTAAAATAAAAATTTATGTGGATTCGATCCCGATTAAATGGAGCACTTACATTTAGCCCCAAAAAAACCCAATTCAAATTGCAATAACGGGCCCAGCTGCAGCATACGGAGTCAGTCATCGCGTACTTTCAAAATTTAGAAACGGGCCTGGAATACTTAGGTCAGGGGCCATCAAGTTAAAGAGAAATCAATAGATTAAGCCCAATACTTCAAAATTATCACATTGGTCTAGTCTTCTTTTTGGTCAAATCAGGTAATAATTTATATGCTTATTGCTTAGTGATGGTAGATTGGTAACCATTATGTCACCCATTAAACTTCATTATGTTTTATTCATATCCTTGTTGGGCTGTGCTTGAAATTGTTTTATGTGGTTATGTGTCCAACACCACTGTCTACAGACATTGAGACCATTTATAAAGAGGCCACGCCTAGACCAACCTCTAGTCCATTAATGATTAAACACACCAGGCCCAACCCAATCAACAACTTGCATTAACTTAATAAAGGAGCAAAAAATCTTCTGACTAATTATAAACTTGAAAGATTAGGTTACATTAAACACTAAAATTTATGTGTGTTCCACTTTATGCTCTTATAAAGTAAATGAAGTTAAAAATGAATATAAAAAATTAGACACATGATATTTAACGTCGATGGAATATAAAATGGGTTAGAAGATTTTTATCCTTGAATAGGGACATCCTGGCCGAATTAAATTAATCTATCCCACTAAGAGTGTTTCACTTTATTTTTCATTGATTGTAGTATATAACGTCTAATTTTTGGTTATTTTAAACTTTAATTGTATTAAAATAGAAGGAAAAATGAATATGAAATCAAATAAAAATAGAGTGTATTACAATTTATACGAGGAGGTATATCATGTATCCATAACATAAGTCATCCCTCTCATACGAGAGTGGTCCCCACAACATGTGACGGGTCTTTAACATAAGTCATTCCCCTTGTATGAAAGTGGTCCCCACAACATGTGATGGGAAAGAACGAAATCATGATGTTTTTTCTTAATTGATACAATTACTTTTTATAAAGAAGAATATATATTAACCATTATATATTTTTTTTTTCATATTTCATGGGAATATATCTACATATAAAAAGAGAGCCAATAGGCTCAATGAACAGTGTTTTGGTTTATTGAGTCGCCTTAATCTTTTTTTTTCTTTTCTTTTAGGTTTTGAACCGTTGCTACAGGGCCAATTTGGGTTGTTCAATTGGCACTGTAGCTACAATATTTTTTTTCCCCTTCAGTCAGTCATTGTTTTGCGCTTTTTTTCCCCCTGTTTTCTTTTAAATATTTATATGAGCTGATAGATATATTGACACGAGCAAATTTCACAATATTTTCACAATATGTCAAGTTCTTATAAGTCGAAATAAAATAATAAAATATGTAAAATATGAGACTGTGACAAACCACAACTGAAAATAATTGTTTTGTGATAAAAAACACAAATGTGCATAATTACAATAGCTAGAGTGCCAATTTGGTTTGTTCAATTGGCATTGTAGTTACAGTAGCTATAGTTTTTTTTTTTTTTTTTTTCTCTAGTCAGTCATCGTTTTGTGCTTTTTTTTTTCTTTTAAATATTTATATGAGCTGATAGTTATATTGACACACAAAAATTTGCAATATTTTCACAATTATTAAGGTGTCAATTTTTTATAGGTCGAAATAAAAGTATGAGACTGTGACCAACCATAACCGAAAATAAATGTTTTTGAAAATGTTGTAACACTTCTTGTGTAAATGTGTAAAAACTATAGTACTTTTTGGTTTGTTCAATATGTAATGTTCATCACTTCATTAGCTTTTCTATTTTTTTTTTTTTTAGTCATTGGTTTGTGCTCTTTTTAAAAAATATATTTATATGAGCTGCCATATATATTGTTATACTAACACAACAAATTTCATTATATTTTTACAATTTTTTAGGTGTCATTTTTTATACATCAAAATAAAATAGTAAAATATGAGACTGTGACCAACCACAATTGAAAATAAATGTTTTGTGAAAATGTTGTAACATTTGTTATGTGAATGTGTAAAAACTATAGTACTTTTTGGTTTGTTTAATGTGTATTGTTCATCACTTCATTGGCTTTTTTTTCTTTCTTTCTTTCGATCATCGGTTTGTGCTCTTTTAAATATATATATATATATATATATATTTATATGAGCTAGCATATATTTTGTTATACTGATACAAAAAATTTCACAATATTTTCACAATTATTAATGTGTCAATTTCTTATAGTTCAAAATAAGATAATGAAATATGAGACTGTGACCAACCACAACTGAAAATAAATATTTTGTGAAAATGTTGTAACAGTTATTGTTATCACAATATTTTCACAATTGTTGAGATTTTAGTTTCTTATAGATCAAATAAAAAAAATGTTAAGTTCATAATATTTTCACATTAATTTCACAATAAATTATAGGTAAGCTACTATTGATGGATAAAAATTGATATCAGTTGTGAGTCCATTTTAAAATCAGTAACAACTTGTCATCTAGAGTTTATTATAAAAATATTATTGGGATAGCATTTCTATAAAATAAATAATAATATATTAGATCAAAACTTACCACAGCTGAAAATAAAGATATTGTGAAAATACTGTGATATTTTATTGTGTTCTTAGACTTCTTTATTAGTTTAGTCAAATTTGGTGAGAAAAAATTTACAGATTCATGCACAATCATCTTTTGTTCGTTTTTGTTTTTGTTTTTTAATGTATAGTTTAAAGTGGTTTTCCCAATTAAAAAATAATAACAATTTACTACCTAGGATTTAATGTGAAAATATTGTGAATGTAGCATTAATCTAAAATAAAATTATAAAATATCATACTAGGGCTCACCATAGCTAAAATAAAGGCATTGAGAAAATATTGTGACATTTATTGTGTTCCTAACTTTTTCTTTTTTTGCCAATTTGTTAAGCCAAAATTTATAGTTTTACGGACAGTTTTATTGAGCTTATTTTTCTTAACACATTGTTTAAAGTAAAAAACACATAGTTTTACCAACAAAAAAAAATTATGGAAAAAAGTACTTTCCCCCTTTATGTTTGGGGTAGTTTCATTCCCCCAACTTTCAAGTTGAATAATTTCTTTCTTTATATTTTGTAGACAAGTATATAGTCGCTGTTGTTACTCTTTTAGTTAAATCTTAATAAAATCTTATGATTCCTAGAATATTTTATTATGCAATATCTAAAATGACTCCCTAAATTTTAATGTCTCAAAATTTTCTTCGTGTATTTTGAGTTTTATGTGTTAGTCATACGTAGAAAGTAAAAATAATGATGTATGGTATTTTATTTGTTACCTAGAAAATACTAATTTATCAGTGGGTTAAATCTTCTAGATTTGTGTTGAAAACAAATTTTTCACACCACATGGCTTCATTTCATTGATGACCCGCACCACGTCAACACTATTATGAATTTTGGAAAAATCTCTTTTAAAGCCCAAATGAGCCCATATTTACACAAAAAGGCGTCAAAGCCCATGGTTCAAGTTCATGGCATATCATCTCATTTTCGGCTTATGATCCAAGCTCATGAGTCTCATCGAGGAAATTTTGAGAGTCGTGATTTGGAGGGCTAAGAAGTATGTTTAGTAAAGCTCCAGTGGTTCAAAGTTGATAAAGGAAAGCAAGTTGCTTGGCATGTCTTCCTCAATTCCCTGAATTCTTACGAGTCAGTGTGTAATAAGGAACATTTGGTAAGCTTTTCATATCACATAACACTTAAAATGATAAAATTGTTTATGCTCTTTACATAAAAATTAATGTTCATCATATAATATAAATTTAAAAATGTACTTATAGTATTTCGTATAAATTATATTATTATCATCTAAATCAATTCCAAGCACATGACTAAATATATATTATCATCTCATATCTAGCATTAAATGCTCTCCTTACTCTCCAAGATTTGGTTAAAATACAAAATACCATAATTACATCTCTAAAATTTCATCAAATATCAATCAACTAGTCTATTACTCACCAAAATTATATATGGATTAAACATATAATTTTCCAAAAGAGGAAACTTAGCCAAAAATACCAACAACAGCTCCAGCTGTAATACTTAGGAGTGTGCAAACTATCACCGAAGCTGACAACACCGATCGGCACCGACCCTTCCGCACCTCCATTGGCACCGACCGACGGAGCCGATGCCGAAGATCGGAACGCGAATGGAGCTCATATGTCGGTGCGGTGAGCACATCGGAGACGCGCACACCCCAACCGAATAGAGCCGAACCGAACCGATACGTACCTGAATTTAAAATTTTTTTGGGTAAAACGTCATCGTATTGGTTTGGGTTATTAAAAAAAAAAAACACACACACACACACACACAAAACGGCACCATTTTATGTAGGTTTTCAGACACTTACCTCAGTTCCTCACTATAAATACATTCTATTCACACAGCTGGGCCCTTAACTCTCTCTCTCTCTCGCTCTCGCCCCAGCCACCTCGCCTCTAGCCTCTCGCTCGTGGTCTCGCCGGCTTGAGTCGCGCCTCACAGCAGCCGCAGCTCCCCGTAGCAAACCACGGTAAGCCATCAGCCTCAACCCCTTTCTTTTGGTTTTAATGGAAATGGAGTGAGAGAGATGTGTTTGAGTCTTGACTGTTTGTAGTTGTGCGTGTGACGGTGTGAGTGCGATTGTGTGAGTTGTTGGCTTGATGTTATTTAATGTTCAGTAGGGAAGTGAGTGTGAGTTAGAGTTAGAGATGGAGATTGGAGTTATAGTGTGTGAGACTCTGAGTTGTTGACTGTGTGAGTGTTTGTGCGTGTGAGTGACTGAGTGTTGTGAACTTGTGATGATAAAGTGGTAAAGGAAACTAAGGAAAGTGATATTACCAAAGTTATTATATGCGTGTGAGTCTGTGACTGTGTAAGTGTGTTGTGCGTGTGACTCGTGTGAGTGTTGTGATGATAAAGTGGTAAAGGTCCTAAAGGAAAGTGATATTATCAATAATGGATTTTTTGATACACTTAATTTCACCGTGTATGAGTTCCCATAATACAGAGTGTCTAATAATGACACTCACACAGTGACACTCATAATACAGAGTGTCTATTATGTGCGAGTAAGTGTCACTGTGTGAGTGTCACTGAGAGCGTGCGTGAGTTGTTGAGTGTTAACTGAGTCACTCAGTCAATTTATTTAGTTATTATTTGTGCGTGTGAGTGTGAGTTACGCGCGTGACTGTGTGTGTGTGTGAGTGTGAGTGTGTGTTAGTTATTTATTAGTTTGTAGTTATTTATTTATTGAGTTTTTATTTAGTTAGTTTTTAGTTAGTTAGTTAGTTATTTAATTTAGTTTTTGGTGAGTTGACTCAGTTTAGTTAATTTATTTAGTTAATTTTTAGTTATTTATTTATTTAGACAATTGACTAAGTTTAATTAATTTATTTAGTTAGTTTTTAGTTATTTATTTATTTATTTAGTCAATTGACTCAGTCTACTAAGTAGCACTAACGTTTTTTTTTTCTTCAACATTTTAATTTTTTAAGGGAGATGAGATTGAGAGAGTTCACGCTTTCAATCCTTCACCGAAAGGTAATCACTAAACACTCACTATATTCAACATTATGATTTTAAATTTTTTGTACTTAGTAACAACTGCTTTAAGTTTATATATAATTATATATAAAATTAGCTTTTATTTATATTTATTCAATATAAATATAAAATAAAGTTATTCTCTAGTTCTGAATTGTTTTTAATATTAGTGACATGAATTGTTGAGTAATGACTAATGATTAATAATTATTAGTCTGTTATTGTATTGATTGAGAGTGAGCTATTTGATATTACATTTGCTGGAAAATTATAATTTGATATTGTTGTGGAAACTTTGTTTTTTGTTGTTTGGAAATTTTTTTATTAGATGGATGTCAATGCTCCACCTGGATTTGGTGCACCCGGGGACCCTAACCCACCTACTCCTAGTCCTAGTAGTGCTAACCCTAACCCACTTGAACCTGCAGCGCCAATTGGACTTGGTGCATCACTTCCCCCACTATCACCTAAACAAGGTGGTAAGGACCCGTCTATAGTATGGCAACACTTCATTAAGTTGACTGGTTTTGATCCCAAAAATCCTAGATCTCAATGCAAGTATTGTAAAAATCAATATAAATGTCATGATAAGAAAAATGATACTTCGGGCATATTGCAACACATGAAGGTATGTAAGAAATGGCTTTTTCCCTGTGATGATAAGCAAAAAACTTTGTCTTTCCAAGCGAAGAGAGAAGGGGAAAGTGGTTCAAATGTGTTAGTGGTTGCAAACTATAGTGAAGAGAGGATAAGGTTGGCGTTGGCAAGGATGATCATCATTGATGAATTGCCTTTTAAATTTGTGGAACGTCAAGGCTTTCAAGAATTTATGGAAATAGTTGAGCCTAGGTTTCCTATTCCCCATCGCACTACCATTGCAAGGGCTTGTATGAAGATTTATTCTAGTGAGGTGGATATTTTGAGAAGGGCTTTTGTTGGGCAACGAGTTTGTGTAACAACGGATACTTGGATATCCATACAAAACTTGAACTATATGGTAGTCACTGCACACTTCATTAATGGGGATTGAACTTACCAAAAGAAAATCTTGAACTTTTGTCCTATAGCTAATCACAAAGGGGATACCATAGGTAGAGCGGTTGAGTCATGTTTGTTTTGAACTGGGGTATAGACCACTTGTTTACAAGCACCGCGGACAATGCTAGTTCTAATGATGTGACAATTAATTATGTGAAGAAGAAAACAAAAGAAAGAGATAGTAGCATATTGGGTGGTGAGTTCATGCATATGCGTTGTTGTGCGCATATCTTGAATTTGATAGTGCAAAGTGGGTTGAAGTCCATTCATGAATCAATTGCCAATGTTAGGAATGCAGTGCGATATGTGAGAGCCTCTCCCGCAAGGTTTGAGAAGTTTCAAGAATGTGTTGAAAATGAGAAAATCAAAGTCAAATGTTTGTTGTCCCTTGATGTGCTAACAAGGTGGAATTCCACTTATCTCATGTTAGATTGTGCTTTGAAATTTGTGAGAGCATTTGATAGTTTGGAAGAGGAGGATGGACATTACAAACTTTATTTTTGTGAATCGGATGAGAATGGGAAAAAGCTCATTGGTCCTCCTAACTATCTTGATTGGGAAAATGTCAAGACTTTTGTGAAATTTCTTGGCATATTTTATGAAGCGACACTTAGATTTTCTGGGTCCTTATTTGTCACTTCTAATACATACTTCCATGAGCTAATTAGCATTGAAGATCAATTACAATAGTTGTATAGTGTTGATGGGGATCCACTTTTGAAGAATATGGCGGTAGAGATGAAAAAAAAATATGATAAGTATTAAGGAAGTATGGATAATATCAATTTGATGTTTTTTTTTGCTGTTGTTATTGACCCAAGGTATAGATTGAAGTATGTAAAGTTTTGGTTTAGGGAGTGGTATGGAAAGGACAAGGGGGATGCGATGAGCTCTAAGGTTCGAGATGCATTGAAGAGGTTGTATGTGGAGAGAGTGGGTCAAAATGGAGTTTCGAGTTCTAGTGGTAGTGGTGTTTCATTGTCTAGGGACTCCATGCCAAGTGTTGGAAATGCTTCATTGTCTGATCGCATTAAAAGTTATAATAATAGGTTTAAGCAACACTTAGCGGACAAGGACAGTGTGGAAAGCAAATCTGAGTTGGATAGGTATTTGCTGGAATCTTCTGAGGACCTTGATGTGGAAGATTTTGACATCTTGATGTGGTGGAAAATGAATTCTTCTAGATACTGAGTCCTTTCCCAAATTCCTCGTGATGTGTTGGCTATTCCTGTCTCTACAGTTGCATCCGAGTCTGCTTTTAGTACCGAGGGGTGTGTTTTGGATTCGTTCCGTAGTTCACTATCTCCTAATACAATTGAAGCCCTTATTTGTACCCAAAATTGGTTGAAGGATGCAAAGAAAAAAAGACCAAAAAAGCTCCAAGAGTGCATGGATAATGTGGAGGATATGGATGGTTTTGAGGTTGACACTGGTAAATATATGTTTATTTTGTTTGTTGTATATATCAATTATTTATTTATTTGCTCAATGTTTGCGAATCATTTTATTTTGAATGGGATTGTAGAAATTGCATCGGTTTGCCCAATGCCTATGGAGGAGGATCTAAGCACCGTTGTATTGGATGATGATTAGTGATGTGTTGCTCTTTGCTTGGAGTTAGTTAGTCGTTAGTATTACGTAAGTATACTTGCTATTCTCATTCGTTTGTGTTAATTATAAATATTCTATTGTTCATAAACGTTTTATTGTTATTAACACGTGTTTATTTTGTTTTGTTTAGTATTTTGTAGGAGTTCTAGAATGATGCATAGTGCACAGATTTACTGGACAAAGGACTTACAAGAATTAGCATTTTTTTGCCTATATGCTAATTATATCTGTACATGTTATTGGTAGTGGACTTTTCACTAATAGTAGTTATTTAGGCATTCATGGGTGGGATTATTATTGGGGATACAAGTAATTAGCATTTTTTTTGCCTAAATGCTAATTTAATTTGTATATCTTTCCTTTGGCATTTGTAGACAGTGACAAATGGTTCTGTAATACGTTATTAAGTAGATACATTAACGCTTACTGTTATTGACAATGACACACACAGTGACACTAATGATATTATATGCTACATGATAGTATTTTGGGAGTTGAATTCTTATTGAGGCAATTTCAAAATATTATGGTGAATTTAATGAAAAAATTTGGATCATTATGTGAACATATTTTTTGCACAAGTTTGAAATTAAAAATACAGTTTTGAAATTTTGGATCATTATGTGATCATTATGAAATAAAAAATACATTAACACTTTGGTTTTGTTTTATGTTTGACTAGGTTAGCACATGTTTCATGAATTATTTGGCACAGGTTTTTTGATCAGGTTGATATATTGATATTGGGCTTGAAAGCCCAAATTTTTTATTATTAAAAAAATAGTTTTTTTTTTTTATATTTCAAACCGACCAAACCAACTAAACCGCACCGCAAAAACCGATCTCTATCAGTTCGGTAATAAATTTGGAAAAAAACCGCCCTTACCGAACCGCGCACACCCCTAGAACTAATACTAGAAATGAAAGGATCCCATAAAGATTATCTTACCATCTTTAGCCAAACCATGAATTTAATGCCAAAGGATGTCATTCAGATGACATCAGCCAACTATAACAGCTATGACATAGTATTAAAGTCTCAAATTTTCTTCTTTTGACTAAAAAACAAAATCCCACTAATGAAATCACTTACTTTATCAAACACTTTTCCTTATTTGCTGGATTTCCCTTCAACTAATTCTAATCTAGTTATATACTTGGCTCTATATAAAAAGGACCAAACTACACACTAAGAGGGGACACCATCCATGCCCCTCTCACTCCATTATTTTGAAATATCATCATTTTACTACTAATAAATACATCTCCTTCTCTTTTTCTATTTCTCTTGCAATACCTCATTTCTTAGAAAGTAACATAACCAATGTCATAACACAAAAAACAACTCCAACAGCAGCTTTTACTATATTTAACCTTCATATTATTTATCTCACACTTCCATATATTTTACAAACACATTTCTCACAAAATACCCATACGTACTTCTCATACATCTTTAAACTTCATGTCTCACAAAGTATACATATACACAATTCATGTCCAACAAAGTATCTACATATAATTCCTATACATATTACAAACACCATATCTCACAAAATATATGTATTTCTTACCATCTCCACATATCTTAAAATATATCAAACATTCTTTCAAGAACTTATTATTAAAAGTCCTTTCTCATGAAAGACATATTTATAATACTAAAAGCTCTTCTTATGAAAGGCAAAAATTTATAATACTAAAAGTCATTTTCATGGAAAGCAGCATCACTCATATTTATCTAAAAACTAAAAGAGCATTACATGGGAAAAGTCATTTGAGTGCGTGATGAAAAGGGATAAATTTAACCAACTTATGCACACGGCTGGACATATTCTCTTTCCTTCCAGTTGCACTCATTTTTCCCTTTCAATCATGAAGTCACCATGGAAGGACTCATAATATCATATTGTACTGCTGGACTCATTTTATCACGCTACTGAAATGTCTAAGTCCATTGCTGTTCTACGACTGGAGCCACAAACTATGAAGATAAGTTATTATATTTTACCTTCAAACTTATATTATTAAGTACATGTTAATTCATTATTATTATACCGCTGGATGCAAGTTACTTTAATATCATCTCATTATTTAATGAAACGTGATCACACTAATACTTCATTAATAAATATATATATATATATATATATATTAATAAATTGATCTACCAATGGACATGTATTACTTGGACATAAACCAATGTTGGATGTGTATTATTTGGACATAGACCAATACTGGACATACCTTATTATGTTGAACACGAACCATGAACCGCAGCTGGATATAAACTATTAGACTCATCCCATTATTAGACATTTGATACCTAATTAATTATTTTCTAATATTGGATATCACTTAATATACGTAATAATAATGTATCAACTCACTATTTAATCAAAGCTATCATGCTAAGCATATCATTTATTTTTTTCAACTATTATCATGATTCTAAGACTTTGAGCTTCATCTATTTTGTAGACTTAAAAACACACCGGAAGCCATTGGTCTATAAACTCAATGTCGAGTTCTAGGTCGAACTCCCCAAAACAAATCCGGGCTTAGCAAAGTCATGCCTCCAATGAAAGACACGTGGCTACGCGCAAAAAACCACCCCCAACACATTGTGAATGCTTTCATGATTGAATAAGAGATTTAGGGTTCAACCCCTGCCTACACTAAAAACTAATTGGTGTCTTGGTTTGATAATAAAAATTATTATCAGAAGCGGACGCCATAGGTTGAAACTTTTTCAAAAAAAAAAAAAAAAGCATTATGAATGTTTTTATTATTTTTGTTAATTTTTTGGTTGAATAGTTGCTAGTTGTGCTAGATTGGCCAAGCTAATTAGGGAGGACGGAGGGCCTAAAATTTTAGAAGATGGGGCCAACTACAAAAATGAAAAATACCATAAGTAAAAAATAAAAAATAACTGGGCCAGGGGGGCCTGGGCCCCCTTGGACCCTCACTTGAGTCTGTCCTTGGCACAAAGTACTTGAAAATTTAGGAGAAAAATGGTTCAAACTGTGGGGTTAGCAATATATTGTAATTATCTCTAAAAAAATACATTATAATACTAATCTTGATACAAAAACTACATTCATATTCCCTTTTTAATTTTAAAAAAGAAAAAGAAAAAGGAGAAGACTACATTAATAATTATTTAAAGTTGAAAGCTTTTATTGCATATTTCAATGGATCCGAATATAAGTTGCTCAAAAAATTAAAGGAACCAACATATATTTTACAGCATTTTCTTTTCCAAAGTCTTATCTATGAAGCACAAGGATAGAATTAGTGTAAGCTTCTTCTTCTTCTTCTTCTTCTTCTTCTTCTTCTTCTTTTTTTGTCTAATTAATAACAACATATTGTAACTTATTTTACATAAGTCGGGTTAGTTTTCAACCTGGCAGTACAAGTACAGAATCATTCTTGTAATATCTAATGCATTATTACTTAGTAGTGGATTGCACTACTATCAAATCATGAATTTGTTAGGGGGGACAGCCGACAGCCACAAAAGTTGAGTATGAATAAAAAAAAAGGTCGAGGAGAATTTTCTTTTGGTTGTCCTATTTATGCATCCTTACCGTGAAATTGATATATTAAGGGTTTTTATGTGATCGGCTTATTTTATTAAAATTAAAAAAATTTTGTTAAAAATATTATAAATAAAAATAAAAGTTATCTGAAATAATACCATAAGATCTATAAATAATACTAAAAAATACAGTAAGGTTTATAAATAATAGCAAAAATAAACTGAATAGTAAAATAAATTGACTTTTTAATTTTTACTAAACAAACGCTTAGACTTCTTGACTTTTTTCTTTCTCCAAGTCAAGAGCCTTGAATTCGTTTATGATATACAAGGACAAAACTTTGGTACAGTACTTTATGCGCTGTTCCTTATATTTCTCTCTTGAGATTCAGCCATGTGGCTACTTAATTTAAAAATACACTTTCATCCCATGAAAAAAAATCTATATGGCAGAATTTTAAAAGGAAAACTTAGGAAACAGCATCTAAGTACTGTACCTAAATCTTGCTGGATATATAATATTATGTTTGATTGCCCCTATTGGCTTTGATTGCCCCTGTTGGCTACCTTTTTCCAAAGGGAAAAAAACAAATTCCAAAGTGCAATAAACCTTTGCTGTGACGAGGGAGGAAATATGTCAGCAACTGATTCAAATCATTGTTATCTATCAGATTCATGTGGGAGGAAAATTATATGGAGTTAGTATGAGATAAATAAATGGAAATGTTAACGGATGTCGTTAGGGCAATGATTAATAATTTATTTAAAGAAATTTTTTATGAGAAAAAAAATTAATTAATGCTTTGAGAACTTTTTTTCATCTATATTCTATATTATTACTAAAAACTGAAGCGTGGTATTTATTACTGCTGAACTCTTGTTGCGCCACTTCATCGCTACGTCATTCGCCACATAATTATTATTTATTATTTATTCCTTTTTTTTTACAATATATATATATATATATATAAATAGATTATTGACTTTACATATTTATCTTTGTCAGTTTTAACATCTATATATATATTTCTTTTTTATTTCCAATTTTCCTATAATTTTTTTTTTACATTCACTTATTTTTTAAATATTTACACTTTTTTCAACCTTTCTTTTTCCCTATAAATTTATCACTCCTTTCCATTCTTTCCATAGTTTTTTCTCACAAAAAGGTTCTCTCTCTCTCTCTCTCTCTCTCTCTCTCTCTCTCTCTCTCTCAATGTTTTGGTGTATTTTTATTTTTATTTTTATTGCATCTCCGCTTTAGGTTGATAAATTTTTGTATTTTTAAAAACTCTAATTTAGGTTGATACGATTTTGTTTTGTATTATAAGTTATTATTATTATTATTATTATTTTGCTCTTTAATTGTTAAATTTTATTCGATTACATTATAAAAAATTAAATATAGTAAATAAAAATAAAATAGTATTCCATTACATAGCATAATTTGAATAATTTAGTATTTATTGTTATATCTTTTAATTTTTCTTATTTTTTTCTTCTCTTCTATTTTACTCAATATTGAAATCCAACCACATCCTTCTTATCATTAAATTATTTATATTATCTCTCTCTCTTTGTTTAAAAAATAAAAAATGTAATATTTTACTTAAATTCAAATAAAATAAAATTGTGCTCATCAAATTATACTAATTTTTTTAATATTTACACTTTCTACAACCTTTCTTCTTCTTTTTACCTTTCATCTCCCCAAACATTCTACCTTGATATCACTCTTCCTCTTTCCTTTTATCTTCCTTTATTTATTTAATTTTTATTATCATCTTCGTAGTATAAATTTGTCATTCTCTCTTCCATTCTTTACATAATTTTCTCTCACAAAAAAGTGGTTATTTCCCACTCTTTCTCCCTCAATTTTTTGGTGGATTTTTATTTTTATTTTTCTTGCATCTCTACTTTAGCTTGATAAAGTTTTGTATTCTTTACAACTCTATTTTGGTTGATGGGATTTAGTTTTGTGTTTTAATTTTTTTTTTTTGTTTTTTTTATGACTTTGATTGTTAAATATAAGAATGTACTATTATTATATTACATAGAATTATTTGGATAAGTTAGTGTTTATTGTTATGTATTTTATTTTTATTTTTATTTTTTTCTCATATCATTTTATTTAACATTTAAGTTCAGCCACATCTCCCATATATATAATTAAATTATTTATATTTCCACTCCTTTTTATTTTAAAAATTTTAAAATGTAATATTTTGCTTAAATTAAATAAATAAAATTGTCCACATTAAGTGGAGTAATGCTAGGGAAACACTCATTCTCACACCCAATGCATCAAATGAAGAATGAAATATAAAACAAATCAAGTTAGGTTGCCAATGGAAGAATGAAATATAAAACAAATCAAGGAAGAATGAAAAATAAAAACTAATAATGCATATTTAATGTCATAGAATCATCATGAAATTTTGGAAAACGATAGGTTGCCAATGGAGAGAGAGAGAGAGAGAGAGAGAGAGAGAGAGAGAGAGATGGTATAGAAAAAAACCAATACAAAGTAATAAAGAGTAGATAAAAAAATAAAATAAAAATAAAAAAAAAACAAACAAACGTCAATTAGTAATCGTTCATTGGAAAACAAAGAGGTTGTAAGGAGAAGTAAAAAATAAAATAGAGATTACCGTGTGAAGAATATTAAAAACTTTACAGCGTAGTAACATAAACCGTTAAATTCACTTAAAAAAATTAAATCAACAATTAAATACAATCATAGTACTTGTAGGGGTAAAAGGCCCAATACCAGATCTTGGGCCGTGGGCCTGCCCGAGGATACCTATACATCCGAGGACAACAAAATCTAGAGGAGTCTACCCAGCCTAATTCGATGCTGAAGTGTGAGTCTCGTGGAAGAAAGTCTGGTCCGAGGAGACTTCCTGCTCGGACTGTTAAAAAGGTGTCCCAGATGAGTGCTCCAACCTCAATCTTAGCTCTTCCGGAGAATCCCCCAATTCATATAGACCACAAGGACAGGTGGCGAAGATCAGATGTTAAGCAAAAGGCTACTACCACCGCATTTATGATCCTGCAGCTAACATCATGGCCGCATTAATGGGAAAAGACGCTTGAACAGTGACCTTCATCCTTTGTAGCTGCTAAATGAAAACTCCAGATGGAGGTTGATGGGACAAGTATCAAAAAAGCCCACGTAACAGAGGAAGGGCATATAAATAGAAGGAAAGAGGAAAAAGAAAGGAGGAGGAACGATCAAGAGAGAGAGAGAGAAAAAGAGAAATATTCATAGCATTTGTATAAGCATACTCCTCGGACTGTGCCGAGAAGAATATTGTAGCATTCGAATATCCTGTCAATATAAATCTGATCATAATCATATTTGGGCTTTCAACCCATACGTGTTCAATCAAGTATTCTTCAGCCCACTCTCTTTACAAATTCATTTCAAGGATACTAAATACAGTCTGGGCCTCCAGCTGCTTTGTTCATAGGCCCAATCCAAAATTTGTGTCCTTACAATTGGCGCCGTCTATGGGAAGACTACTATTGCATCTGCGTGTTACAGCTTGAACCATGGTTAGATCAGACAGAGCGGAGTCAGGTGGCTCTTAGCATATTGACCATTTTTTGCATCTTGAGCGCCAGAGAGACCATGAAGGGAGCGTGCACACAAACCGTACTCGACTCCGGAATGACGGTGACGAGTCTCATGAGGGCATGCAACGCAAAATCGATCACCTCAAGAGGAAGTTGCGCCGTGTGCAAAGGAAGCGCAGTTCGTCTAGCAGTCCATCCATCACGGATGATTCTTACGATGATGATGACGATTCCAGTTATAGACGCCGCTCCAGGACACCTCCAAGTGAGTCTTTCTCCTACGAGGAAGAGCATCACCATGACCGCAGGAGCAGAAACACGTACTCAAGGGGTACTGGGAGTGATGCCATGACAAAGGCACTCAACCAAATTTCCAGGTCGCCCTTTACACGCAGCATCGAGGGAGGGAGCCTTTTTCGGCGTTTTACTCAACCTACCTTCACTACATACAACGGACGGACTGACCCCCTAGAGCATGTGAGCCATTTCAATCAGAAAATGGCTGTCCATTCTCGGAACGAGACTCTCATGTGCAAAGTGTTCCCTTCCAGTCTGGGGCCTGTGGCCATGAGGTGGTTTGATGGCCTCGCGGCAAATTCTATTGGATCCTTTCGAGCGCTCACTAGAGCCTTCTGCTTTCGGTTTGTGACGAACACCAGGGTCCCCCGGCTATTGGATTCCTTGCTGTCCATGCAGGAGGGAGAGACGCTGAAAACCTACTCAGACAGGTATTGGGAGATGTTTAACGAGATCGAAGGGAGTTTCGATGATATTGCTGTGAGAACATTCAAGGTCGGCTTGCCAGCTGAGCACGACCTGAGGAAGTCTTTAACCAAGAAGCCTGTGAGGAGCATGCGCCGACTAATGGATCTCATTGACGAGTACAAGCGAGTCGAGGAGGACCAGCTACTTGGAAAGGGAAAGGCTAAGGTTATCCCTCAAGAGAGGAGGGATTTCAGGTCGGACAGGTACAGCAATAGCAGGCCGCGGAGAGACTACAGTATGCAGTCCGGGTCTGCTGTATCGCAAGCAGTCCATGCCGTATTCCGAGAGTCAATTCACCATATTCTGGAGAAAATTCAGAACGAGCCATACTTCAAGTGGCCAAACAAGATGGGGGGAGACCCCATGAAGCGCAACCAGAGCCTTTATTGCCAATATCATCAGGAGCGAGGGCATACCACAGAGGATTGCAGGACGTTGACGAGCCATTTGGAACAACTTGCGAGGGATGGAAAGCTGCAGCAGTTCATTTATCGGCCAAATAACCAGGGAGATCATATTAGGGCAGGGGCTTCGGGGACCGCCTCATCAAGGCCCCTTTTGGGCACGATTAACATTATTTTCGAGGCCCTCGGGAGAACTGGATCCTGCCCCTCCAGAGTAATGTCCATTTCCAGGACATCTGCCGAGGACGCCAATCAAGAGACGAAACGGGCAAGAATGGGGGCCCGACCAGCCTTGAGCTTCTCGGACGAGGATAAAGTGGGGACAATACAGCCCCATGACGGCGCTTTGGTCATCACCCTCAGAATAGGAGGGTACGATGTGAAGAGGGTGATGGTTGATCAAGGGAGTGGAGCTGAGATCATGTATCCAAACCTGTACAGGGGACTGGGCCTACGGTATGAAGATCTGACCGCGTATGATTCGCCCCTAGTCAGCTTTGATGGAAAGACCGTCATCCCCAAGAGTCAAATAAGGCTGCCCGTACAAGCAGGGTCTGAAGTGGTTGAAGTGGACTTCATCGTTGTGGATGCATACTCCCCCTACACGGCCATTGTAGCCAGACCTTGGCTCCATGCTTTGGGGGCCGTTTCCTCGACCTTGCACCTAAAGGTTAAATTTCCGTCTGGAGGACAAGTGGAGGAGATCGTAGGAAGCCAACCTATGGCAAGGTAGTGCCTTATAGCTGCCATTTCACATCAGCATGATTCCGAGCTAGCAACCACCTCGGTCGGACATTCGTAGCAATCAAAGTTCCCAGTTCCCCCCAGAGCCGTAGAGCCGGCCGAGGAGCAATGCGAAAGACTAGAGAAAGTTGCCATCGGGGAGGATCCAGATAAGTTTTTCCAGATAGGGGCTCAGCTACCCCCTCAAGAAAAGGAAGAGCTGCTGACTTTCCTCAGGATAAATGTAGACGTGTTTGCCTGGAACTCTTACGAGGCCCCAGGAGTAGATCCCGGATTCATCTGCCATCACCTTAATGTGAGCCCAGCTGCCCTCCCCAAAAAGCAGCCACCTCGGCACTCATTTAGGGAACATTCTGACGCTGTCAAGGATGAGGTGAACAAACTCAAGCAGGCAGGGGCCATCAGGGAAGTCTTCTATCCAGAATGGCTGGCTAACACAGTGGTGGTGAAGAAGAAGAATGGGAAATGGCGTGTATGCGTGGACTTCACGGACTTAAATAGAGCCTGTCCAAAAGACCCCTTTTCCATGCCGCGGATTGATCAACTGGTGGATGCAACTGTAGGGCACCCACGAATGAGTTTCTTGGATGCCTTCCAGGGATACCACCAAATTCCCTTAGCCATGGATGATCAAGAGAAAACAGCCTTCGTAACTCCCATTGGGAATTACCATTATAAGGTGATGCCATTTGGTCTGAAGAATGCAGGCTCCACCTACCAGAGAATGATGACAAAAATGTTTGAACCACTGCTGGGGAAATGCATTGAGATTTACATCGATGACATGGTGGTCAAGAGCAAGCTGGAGTCCGACCACGTCGGGGACCTTGAGAACATCTTCGAGATCTTAAGGAAACACAAATTGCATTTCAATGCTTCGAAGTGTTCTTTCGACGTTGGGTCAGGAAAGTTCCTGGGCTATATGGTCACTCATCGGGGAATCGAGATGAATCCCGACCAAATAAAAGCGATCAACAGTCTGCAGCCTCCTCGGAACCCAAAAGAAGTGCAGAAGTTAACCGGGATGACTGCCGCTCTCAACCGATTCATCTCCAAGTCTGCAGAGAAATGTCGGCCTTTCTTCCAACTGCTGAACAAATGGAAGGGATTTGAATGGAATAAGGAGTGTGTTCTAGCTTTCCAGCAACTAAAGGAATACCTGACTCGGCCACCCATCATGTCCAGCCCTACAACGGACGAGGTCTTATTCGCCTACATTGCCGTAGCTACCCATGCCGTAAGTCTAGTACTTATACGAGTTGACAACGGCATCCAGAAGCCTGTGTACTATATGAGTAAATCCCTTTACGAGGCCGAGGTCCGTTATCTGCCACTTGAGAAGGCTATCTTTGCAATAATTCATGCCACTCGTAAACTCCCTCACTACTTCCAATCACATACGGTTGTGGTCCTTACCCAACTCCCGCTCAGATCACTGCTTCGGAGCGCAGACTATACGGGAAGGATTGCTAAGTGGGGTACCATACTAGGGGCTTTTGACATAAAGTACATGTCTTGCACCTCGGTCAAAGGGCAGATACTGGCCGATCTTGTGGCCGAGTTTGCTGAGCCCGTGTTAGAAGAAAGTGCCGAGCCGGTATACATGGAAGAAAATTCAGTTGGCCTCGTGTCTGTGCAAGAGTTCACACCTTGGAAATTGTATGTGGACGGCGCGGCCAACCAGAGAGGCTCAGGAGTGGGATTAGTCCTGGTGTCTCTAGAGAATGTCGTCATCGAAAAGTCCCTCAAACTAAACTTCTCGGCTACTAATAACGAGGCTGAATACGAAGCATTGCTGATCGGAGTGACTATGGTTAAGAGAATGGGGGGAAGCATCGTAGAAGTATTCTTGGACTCAGCTTTGGTCGTCGGCCAAGTTCGAGGAGAATTAGAAGCTCGTGATGAAAGAATGCAGAAATACCTAAGGCAGGTCCAACAACTGCAATCACGGTTCAAGTCATTCAATTTGCAACACGTTCCTCGGAGTGGGAACACACACGCGGACTCCTTGGCTACTCTTGCAACCACCTCGGCTCAGGGGCTACCTCTGCTCATCCTAGTGAAGGATGTACAAAGGCATTCTGAGGAGATTGAAGGGCCTAGCATTTGTCAAGTTAGAGTAGGGCCAAGTTGGATGGACCCGATGGTGACTTATCTTAGAGACGACGTCTTACCGGTAGACAAGGCCGAAGCCGACAAAGTGAGGAGAAAAGCTTCTCGGTTCTGGCTATCAGGGGATAATAAGCTATACAAACGTTCCTTCTCTGGACCCTACCTATTATGTGTGCATCCTGAAGCCACAGACCTACTCCTCGAAGAGTTGCATGAAGGGATTCGTGGCAGCCACATAGGAGGAAGGTCTCTATCACACCGAGCCTTAACTCAGGGATACTGGTGGCCAAACATACAAAGGGAATCACAGGAATATGTAAAGAAATGTGACCAATGCCAAAGGTTCGCACCAAATATACATCAACCGGGAGGAGTTCTGAATCCTTTGTCAAGTCCATGGCCTTTCGCTCAATGGGGCCTAGACATTGTAGGCCCTTTTCCTAAAGCAGCTGGGAGTAAGAAATACTTGGTCGTCGCAACAGACTACTTCACCAAATGGGTTGAAGCCGAGCCGTTGGCAAACATCAGGGATGTGGATGTCTAGAAGTTTGTATGGAAAAATATCGTTATACGGTTTGGAGTACCACATACTCTCATCTCGGATAATGGCCTTCAGTTTGACAGTAAGGCATTCAGAAGATTTTGCTGCGGGCTAGGCATTACAAACAGGTACTCCACCCCTGCATACCCTCAAGGAAATGGCCAAGCTGAAGCAGTTAATAAAGTCATAGTAAGCGGTCTTAAGAAGAGGTTAGATGATGCCAAAGGAAAATCGGTGGAAGAGCTACCACATGTACTCTGGACCTACAGGACAACTCCCCGCAGGTCTACTGGAGAGACTCCCTTTGCCATGACGTATGGTGCTGAGGCCGTTATCCCCATAGAAACTGGGTTCCCCACACTGAGAACCAATTCATTTACCTCGGTCGACAATGATGAGCTGCTAAAGGACAATCTGGACCTAGTCGCCGAGCGTAAAGAAAATGCTGCGGTTCAACTAGCCTATTATCAGCATAAGCTCAAGCAGAGTTACGACGCCAATGTCAAACTCAGACCACTTGCACTAAGAGATTTGGTCTTGCGAAAAGTCTTGGGCACTGTGAAGAACCCGGCCTGGGGGAAGCTGGGACTTAACTTGGAAGGCCCCTATCGGATCCTATCAATTGCTGGAATAGGAGCTTTTTATTTAGAGGATTTAGATGAGAAGGCTATACCACACCCCTGGAATGTAAACAACCTAAAAAGGTACTACTACTAATGAAAATTTCCATTCTCTTATTGAAGTCTATTATACTGCTCATTTCGTAAAGTATTAAACAAAACCTTGGTCATGCCTGGTCCCTCGGACCACACACCTTGGGTAAATTAATACTACTAGGTGTTAAATAGAACCTTGGTCAGGCCTAGCCCCTCGGACTACCTACCTTGGGTAAATTAACACCACTAAGTGTTAAACAGAACCTTGGTCGTGCCTGGTCCCTCGGACCACACACCTTAGGTAAATTAATACTACTTGGTGTTAAACAGAACCTTGATTAGGCCTGGCCCCTCGGACCACCTACCTTGGATAAATTAACACCACTATGTATTAAACAGAACCTTGGTCGTGCCTGGTCCCTCGGACCACACACCTTGGGTAAATTAATATTACTATGTATTAAACAGAACCTTGGTCGTGCCTGGTCCCTCGGACCACACACCTTGGGTAAATTAATACTACTAAGTGTTAAACAGAACCTTGGTCAGGCCTGGCTCCTCGGACCACCTACCTTGGGTAAATTAACACCACTATGTATTAAACAGAACCTTGGTCGTGCCTGGTCCCTCGGACTACACACCTTGGGTAAATTAATACTACTAGGTGTTAAACAGAACCTTGGTCAGGCCTGGCCCCTTGGACCACCTACCTTGGGTAAATTAACACCACTATGTATTAAACAGAACCTTGGTCGTGCCTGGTCCCTCGGACCACACACCTTGGGTAAATTAATACTACTAAGTGTTGAACAGAACCTTGGTCAGGCCTGGCCCCTCGGACCACCTACCTTAGGTAAATTAACACCACTATGTATTAAACAGAACCTTGGTCGTGCCTGGTCCCTCGGACTACACACCTTGGGTAAATTAATACTACTAAGTGTTAAACAGAACCTTGGTCAGGCCTGGCCCCTCGGACCACCTACCTTGGGTAAATTAACACCACTATGTATTAAACAGAACCTTGGTCGTGCCTGGTCCCTCGGACCACACACCTTGGGTGAATTAATACTACTAAGTGTTAAACAGAACCTTGGTCAGGCCTGACCCCTCGGACCACCTACCTTGGGTAAATTAACACTCCTAAATACTAAACATAATCCTAGTCAGGTCTGGCCCCTCAGACCAACTACCTTGGGTGAACTATCAATTTTCACTCACTCCTCTAAAGGTTGTATGAAATCTCAAACGAGTCTGACCTCTCGGATCGTACACTTAGAACTATTTGGAAGCTTAATTTTTCATATTCACTCGGACTGCGCACTCTAAGCTGCTATTCTTACTTAATTTAACAAGTCAACAATACGACAGTTAACCGCGTTTGTTTGAATTCATATTCGTTTGCTAAGACAAAACTAAGTTAGTTAAAGGCCTTTGATGTTAACCTTAAAGCTTCCTGTTTTTATTCTAGTCTATGAACTTAGTCTTTTCACAAGCAAATAAATAAAATTGGGCGCAATAGGAAATAAACAAAACATTTTCATTAAATCCAAATGTGAAGTACATTAGTTCAGCGCATAATACAACTATTAGCCATTACAAGTGTGGGAAACAAAGCCTATGCCCTAAGCCTGATCAGTTTGAGAAGGAAGGCTACCCTATACGCTCGGCTCGGCGCTTGAGGACACTGCGTCATTGGCCTTGTTGGGATCCGCGGTTAGAGAAGTGGCCTCCAGAGCAGCTGGTTCGAGCGGGGCGCCTTGTCCCTCCTGAACTTTCTGAGTAGCCTCAGAAGGAACAAGCACTTGATTCACTGGCTCCGGAACTCGAGGCGAGGAGGAAGCAGGGTCAGCCGGATTCACGCTGATGTCTGGGTGGAAATATACTCTCTCCGGCTGCCTAAACTCCGAATCGGCCAGGACTTCAGCCAAGTTCAAGGCCTCCTGCCAAGTGACCTGGCAGTAGTCCCTGCACACTTCAAAGACCTCCTCGACGAGCCTCTTCTCGGTCTCCTCTATGCCACAGATGAACTCGGCCTCTTTCTCAGCCTCCGCAGCCCTCAGCGCCTCCCGAGCATCCTTTTCGGCCTTCTCTGCTCGGGCATGTAGCTCCAGGACCAGCTGTCTTTCAGTAGCCAACTCTATTTCCGTCATATGTAGCTTCTTTCGTTGATCTTCAGCCTGGTCCTGGGCGCTCTTGAGGCCGGCCTCGGCACTCTTCCTCGCTCTTTCTTCAATAGTCAACTTTTTAGCCAATTCTTGCTTTTCATGCTTCACTGCACCCAGGCTCTTCTCCACGTCCTTTCGAAGTTCGGTCTCAGCCCTAGCCTGATTCCGGGCATCCTTAACCCAATCTTCGGCCACATAGACTTGCTGGGTGAGCTGCACCATAAGAACAACAATATTACGTCACTACGAGTGTAATAAAATCATGCGGTACAAACATAAATGAACTCCATGCACAATGAAGCGACCAGAAACTTACCATGGCTAAGTCCCTCTTAAGGGACATGAACAAATCTGCCTGCCTCTAGGACTTAACCGTCTCCATGTCCCGAGGCAGGAGCAACGGGCGCTCTAAGGCCTCGGCAATATAGCCCGAGTGCCCCTTCTGGAACTCCCGTATCGATGCGGTGACGGGAATGGGAGCGCTGTCCAGCTCCAGCCAAGGAGCCCAAGCGGGTTGGTGCTGAACCTCCTTGGAGTGGGAGTCACTCCTGTGCACAGGTGGGGAAGCCCTCCTTTCGTCTCTCCCACCCCTCTGTTGCTTTGCCTCTTTTTGCTGCTGAGGGGGCACTTCACCCTCCTCGGCTTCGAGGTCTACCACATTTCTCTTCCTCTTCAAATCGGGCATAGGAAGAAGACCGATCGAAGTGGCAGGAAGGGGTGGAGGAGGCGGCAGCTTGTCGGCATCCTTTTCCTTAGGGGGCACCTTTGAGGAGGTACCCGCATTCCGCCCCACAACAAGGGCCTTCAACCCCCTTCTTGGCTGCAAAGACATCTCCTCCTCTTCTTCTGAAGTTTCGGAGTTTTGAGGGCTAAGAGGTTTAGTCTGTGCTTCTTCCTCCTCTTCGAAACGGAATTGGTCTATTTCCGTATCCAAAGACGGCGGAGAGGTAGTAGACTCCTCCCTTTGTGTGACTGGCTGAGGAGCAACTTGCTGAAGCGGCCAATTAACCGGAGGAAGATCTTTGTTTGCCAAGAAACCGGGCCAAGAAACGTCTATCCGACGGAGTCTTTTGTCTCCCGCTCGGAAGGAATCCCCGACTTCTTGGAAGTTATCTGATAGTGGAGCAAAATTCAATATCAGGTGAACGGCGCGTAGCTGGCCATCCGAGTGTACAAAGACCTTGGATCGCAACAAATAATTTAAGCCGAGCACGTTCACGAGACTAAGTTTAGGAGCGACAAACTGTCTATCTGCGGCCACAATCAAAAATGAACATAAGGTTAGTCATCACACCTCTGAACAAAACGCATATGCAGTAAAGTAATATGAAATCTAAACCGCAATCCCTATGATTATTTTAACCTAGTCCTAGAATACCCCACCTGGCTCCCCTTCCGTGGTCGAACAATGATGACCGTCATGCCACGCCCCGGAGACGATGACGTAATCGTCCTTCATGCCCTTGTTGGACTTCTGAAGGCACGATATCATCCTCACAACGGGAGATCGGGACTTCAAGTAGTATCCCCCCTCTTTCAAGGAGTGACATTCGTACAGATGTACGACGTCATGCCAAGTAAGCTGTAGGCCCATCATCTCGTTAAGGGCGTCTACACTACCCAAGACCCTAAACATGTTAGCGGCACATTGATGTGGGCACAGTCTATGATTCCTAAGGTACTCCCTGGTAATATTACCCATAGGAATGGTCATCCCCCCCTCCAGAAAGGTGATTACAGGAATAACCACTTCACCGGTCTTCCTAAAGGTTAAAATGTTCTCCGGTGGGCAGTAGCGGAGGCTAACCCCCTCAGGAATGTTATAAGTCGCCTTAAAAAGCTCTACAGCCACAGGGGTATCAACTAAATTTTTAAACCTACCCATATTGATGTCTAAAAGGGGTGCTACGAAACTCTCCTAAGGCAAGGAAACCCAAAAAGACAACGGCCGAGGTGTTCAGCCGAGGAGAAAACCGACTAGGAAACCAAGAACTTACAAGATCAGAAGGTGTTTTTGATTCAGTAACTTCTGAAGAATCTAAGATGCTTTGTGAAAATGTGCTCGGAAGTTATTAGTACGGGGTGATATAGTAGGGTTAGGATGCTCGAGAACTCTGAAGTATCAAGTGAATCAAACCGCTCCCTTAGAGCCCCTTATATAGTGGGGGAAAATGAGTGGGAGTTATCCCGCTCAAAAATTCATGAAGAAATCTCAGCCACACGATTTGCATCCCGCCGTTGATCAAGGAGACAGAGCGCCACCCAGAGCTATAAATGACGCGCTACAATTTCCGAAGCATCTTTGGGAATCGAAAGTCTCGCGGGACATCGCCTCCACGTGGATTAGTTAATGGGTTTGATGAGTTTCACCCCTGCAGAAGTCAAAATCCCGCCTTTCTCCTCGGATAAGAGAAGAAAACCAGAATTTTGAGGGGCTATTGTAGGGGTAAAAGGCCCAATACCAGATCTTGGGCCGTGGGCCTGCCCGAGGATACCTATACATCCGAGGACAACAAAATCTAAAGGAGTCTGCCCAGCCTAATTCGATGCTGAAGTGTGAGTCTCGTGGAAGAAAGCCTGGTCCGAGGAGACTTCCTGCTCGGACTGTTAAAAAGGTGTCCTAGATAAGTGCTCCAACCTCAATCTTAGCTCTCCCGGAGAATCCCCCAATTCATATAGACCACAAGGACAGGTGGCGAAGATCAGATGTTAAGCAAAAGGCTGCTACCACCGCATTTATGATCCTGCAGCTAACATCATGGCCGCATTAATGGGAAAAGACACTTGAACAGTGACCTTCATCCTTTGTAGCTGCCAAATGAAGACTCCAGATGGGGGTTGATGGGACAAGTATCAAAAAAGCCCACGTAACAGAGGAAGGACATATAAATAGAAGGAAAGAGGAAAAAGAAAGGAGGAGGAACGATCAAGAGAGAGAGAGAAAAAGAGAAATATTCATAGCATTTGTATAAGCATACTCCTCGGACTGTGCCGAGAAGAATATTGTAGCATTCGAATATCCTGTCAATATAAATCTGATCATAATCATATTTGGGCTTTCAACCCATACGTGTTCAATCAAGTATTCTTCAGCCCACTCTCTTTACAAATTCATTTCAAGGATACTATATACAGTCTGGGCCTCCAGCTGCTTTGTTCATAGGCCCAATCCAAAATTTGTGTCCTTACAGTACTAAATTTAAATTTAAAATTAATCAAACTCTAACTATGCAAACCATATTAATCATAACTTAAAAAGAAATGTTCTCTAATAGTAGTAGAAATTACATAAGAACTAAAGTTAGAAAATTTAAAAATCCATTTTTTGACATTTCATTTAACCTTATTTATAATATATATATATATATATATATATAATTTTCATACACTATTACTTTCAAAAATCTAAAGAACAATGCTACCTCTCATTTATCGTCTTTGTTATGCAAATCATCAGTTAGTAAATATATGCTAATGGTAAGAAGCGTTACGAATGAGATCACTAAAAATATATATATATATATATATATATAATTAATTAGTAACTATCATTATGAAGTAGTAATCTATAATTTTACGCATTCAAAAAAGTGAAATATATATAGTTTTCTTAAAAGTATGTGTAAAGATTTACTATATATGTGTGTGTATAATGGTAAAAAAAAAATGTATATTTAAGGTTTTTATTAACTTAAAAACTAATGAAAAACCAATGGTTTATAACTAAAATTATAGTATTAATAAAATATTTAATGAGACCATCCTAAAAAAATTATCACACGCAACGCGTAGGTATGCGACTAGTTTTCTATAAAAGTAATGTCAAAATTTTCCTAAAATTGATTATTAACCATTTCTCTAAGGGCATTATTAGCATGAATATTAAATGTATGAATATTAAAAGGTAGGAAAAAATTTTAAATTTATTTTTTTTCATGATATATACTTGATAGAAAAGTTTTTTTTTTTTTTTTTGTTAAGTGAATGAATGAAAAAATCAAGATAATTTTATCTTTATTGATAGAAAAAGAAGGATTTGATCATTTGAGTAAAGAAAAAATATATATATTAATATAATTATAATTTTATAATTATGTATAAAAATATACATTTATTAATATATTTATTTTATTTCCCATAAAAATTAAAAGATCTAGGTCATTCCCCTTTCCTTTGCTTTTCCATTCTGATAGTATCAATCCTATACTTTTTTTTCTTTCTTTTACAAGTGGGACGAGGGAGTTGAACTAAAATTCTCCTCATAAAAGAGATAATATAATACTATTAAATTATAGGACCTTTGACAAGCCTGTACTATTTTCTCTTTGTACCTTTTCTATTCTTGTCATCTTCCTCCCCTCCTAATAGTCAGTAGACTCAGTACTCAGTAACACGAGTTTTACCCATTTGATTTCAACATTGTTTTGTATTTGTAATCAAAATCGGTACCAATTATTGATTTCATAAAAAATAAGGTTGAATGCCAAGATAATCAACTGAGGTTTTAGTATCATTTACCAAGGTTTAGATCTAATCCCAAAAGTGACACGTGGATAAGCATCAGCAAAAAGATGTACACAAATCTCTTTTGACCAATTTATAATTTTCTGCAACGGTTGCACTGTTGAATTTAACATTCCTCTTGCATGAATGTAAGAGAGATATTACGTGTCCCATAAAAAAAAAAAAAAAAAAAAAGAGAGATATTACGAGTAATTATTATACGTACAATACCACATCTTTTTTAACAGCACACGTACAATATTGATGTTGTGTATTAATTGATAGGCTACCAAGTGTCGGTGGGTAGCTAAATAATGCTTAAGACACCATTTGAACAGCTAATTGGAAATTAGCTTGAGAATTTAGTCCTATTACTGTTCCATGAAAGGGAAGCTTAAAAAAAATTATTAAAATAAACCTACCTTGACAATGAAAAAAAAGACAATTTAGGAGGCCCTGCTGTTTAGAAGATAGGACAAACACTGACACACCAAACATCTTATGAGCACTAGCATTAAGTGTACTAAATGCTAAATATTTAGTATACACGTTAAGATGTGGACACGTGTCCAATTTTGGAGATGTGTCTGTATCTTAGCATATCCAATAGAACTAGTCACTAAACATAAGCCTCACTCTTCTATTTTCTCTATTATATGCCTCTCTCCTCTCTCTTTATTACTTTTTTGTTTTATTTATAATAAATAGTGGATGTTATTTTAGACTATTTTAATTAATGATATGGTAAGATAAGATATGTGATGTAGGGTATATTGTAAAGTGGTGTATTAAAATAAATAAAATAACTTTTTATTGTGTTAAAATGACATTTTTTTAACATACCTGATACTAATGCTCTTTGATCCGCTCACCTGAGTAATTACTTTCTATTTGAATAGGTTTCCAATTGTAATCTCCTTCATTTCTCAGTAAAATCTATCCCTAGCTTTTGTAATCTTTTATTTAGCTTGAGACCTTCAATCTTCATTACGTTGTTTACTTTCCTCATTTTCTCTTCGGATCAATTGAAGTTTTTTGCTATCATACTTTCCCTTGCTCAATTTAAATCCAAGTTCGATTTAAATCAAGGCCCAATTAGAGCATATCTAAACTTCAATTATTTTGTAGCTAAAACATGGAACTGCACGCAGAATTTGAGGTTTTTTTTTTTAAAAAAAAAATTTTATTGGGCTGTGCCTCGAAATTGTTTTATGTGGTTATGTGTCTAACACCACTGTCTACAGACATTGAGACCATTTATAAAGAGGCCACGCCTAGTCCTCCCTCCAGTCCATTAAACACATCAGGCCCAACCCAATCAACAACTTGCATTAACTGAACAGGGGAGTAAAAAATCTTGTAACAAATTATAAACTTGAAAGATTAAGTTACATTAAACACTAATTTATGTGTGTTCCGCTCTATGCTCTTATAAAGTAAATAAAGTTTAAAATGAATATATAAAAAATTAGACACATGATATATTCTCGTCGGTGGAGTATAAAATGGGTTAGAAGATTATTATCCTTGAACAAGGACATCCTGACTGAACTAAATTAATTTGTCCCACTAAGAGTGTTTCATTTCATTTTTCATCGATTGTAATATATCATGTCTAATTTTTGTTTATTTTAAACTTTAATTATGTTAAAACAGATGGGAAAATGAATGTATAATCGGAAAAACAAGAACGCATTATACAAGGAGATAAACCATGTTTCTGTAACATGAGTCATCCTCTCAAATGAGAGTAGACCCTACAAGTAAGGTTTTCAGACCCGGACCGTTCATTGAACCGTAAAAGAGAGAGGTTCAAGGTTTTTGAGGTCGAACCGAGGTCGAACCGGAATCGAACCGTAATGACGTCATAATTAATTTAATATAAATAAATATATTAAATTAGTATATATAAAAAATTTAACTAAAATAATCTAATTAAATATAAAAATCTATTTTTCAAATGTATTTTTTTATATCATAACTTTTATGTTTTTGTTACAAAACCATGCTTAAGTTATTATGTAAGTTAATAAGTTACTTAAGTTATTGTGTCATAACTTTAAGTTAAATTATAATATTTTTTTTATTTTAACCCATTATTATATCTAAGATGTTTTTTCCTAATTAGAGTCTTTTTGGTGGGTGGGCAGACCAATAAAGCAAATAAAGAAAAGTAAAGGGTATTAATATAAAATGAAAGTCTCAGCTTCCAAGAATGCGTTGGCAGCCCTTCCTCCACGCAAAGTGCTTCAAAGCTGGCATTTGCCAGTTCAAAACTTCACTTCTTTCTTTGAAAGTTTCAGAGGCAGTGCTCAAGAGTCAAGACCGAATTTCTATTCTTCTCTTCAGTCTAGTCTTCACTTGAGCATCCTCCGTTTGCTTGTGCATTTCTGTTCTTTGCTTCCGTCTTCCCTTTTTTTTTTTTTTGTCAACTTCTTTCATTTTCTCTATCTCATGTTGCCCTCTCTTCTCTATCACTTGAGAAAAAAAGATCCAAACTTTATGGAGAGACACAAAATGGAAGATCGGAGAGCGGAAAGAGAAAGAATGCAAAGAGTAATAGAGAGGACACGCAAGAAGGAGGTTCAACAATTTTTTTAAAGCCTTGATCTGAACCGTGAAAACCGTAGGCGGTTCACAGACCCGGGCGGTTCAACCGCGGCTCGAACGGTTTCGTGCTTTTTATGCATAGAACGGTTCTGAGGGTTAAAAGAACCGGATTGATGAGAGGTTCACGGTTAACCGGGTCGGACCGTACGGTCCGGTCCGGGTCTGAAAACCATGCCTACAACATGCGAGAGGAACGGAAACAAGATGTATTTTTTCAATTCATACAGTTGCTTTTTATAAAGAAGGATTACATATTGTACTATTATATCCTTTTTTCATGTTTCATGGGAATATATAGAGAATAAAACATAAAGATCCTCGATTTATTTTCATATAAAATATTTAGCAAACCAAGAAAATGCGATAACGTTAGAAAATACCACAATGAATTCGCAAAAAAAAGACCAAGAGAAAAATTAAGAAAGAGAAGGACTTCTAGCAGCAGAGGACGTACATGAGTTCTCCAGCAACGTACTTCGCCCAAAAAAAAAAAAAAAAAATTGTAATTACACTTCTACAAACATTGACGCTGATAATAGCCATAATTAACAAAGCAAATAAAAAACTCGGATAATCTTATTCTATCACAAAGTTCACGAACCGAGTCACTACAATATATATATATACCTTCCAATCATCAATGGTGAGGCTTTGTAAGCGCACCATAGGTCGCAGGTGAAGGTGGAGTCATTTCATCAATTGTAGGAATAACCTCAAATTCTTCTTCTTCCAAAGACTCACCAGTAGTAGCAAGCCTACAAGGAACAATGCTGAAAGTACTCTCTCTTGGGCAGCTTCTAGGCCTAGCAAAGAAACGTGTACACTCACCTGCTGATTTCTGCTGTGGAAGCCCAGTAATGCAGTTTCTCCTCACATCAAGCCTCTTTGCTCTGATCAATCTCCTACACACAGGCCCTACTTGTGTGAAGAAATTGTAAGACAATGAAAAATTGTACGCATTTGGTAACCTGCATAGTGATTCTGGAATAGTCCCATAGAACTGGTTGTGAGCCAAATTGAGTAACTCCATCTTGAACAAACAACCAAATGATTGTGGAATTGGACCCGTCAATAAATTGCCACCAACATCAAACACTGTGGACTTTTGCAAGTACCCAATTTCATAAGGCAAACAACCGTTCAACCTGTTGTTCAAGAAGAGCACTTCGAGTAGTGTGTTCCAAGTTCGGCCAATACTACGTGGGATTTCACCAATGAACTTGTTGTTGGCAAGTGTGAGGTACAAAGCTGGAGTGTTACCTAATGTGGCTGGAATTCTCTGATTGAACCCGTTGTTGTTGATAAACAACACGTTTGTGTCAATGTTGAATAGCCTAGGTGGGATTACCCCAGCATAAATGTTGAACCTAAGATCCACAAATGTTAAATTTGTAGCACCTAGGACACTAGATGGAAATCCTCCAAGGAACCTGTTGTTACTCAAATCCAGCTCGTATAAATAACGTAGTTGGTTAAGGTTTCTATTAATAACTCCACTAAAGTTGTTAGAATTGGCATGGAAGATAGCAATGTCTGGCAAATTTCGAATAAAGCGATAAAAGTTCAAGAAAGTACCACCAAATCTTGCGCCATTGAAGGTAATGCGAGCGAGCCCAGTGATGTTCAAGTCAGGGACAGTGTCACAAAAGAACCCTTTGAAAAGGCAATAGTTGTTTCCAACCCAAGTGCCAGTATAGTTTTGTGGGTCATAGGTGATGTTTCTTTTGAGTTCTTGGGTGATGAATAGAATTCTGGCTCTATTGGACAACGGTCCAGGATTTCTTGGGTCTCGACGAGGCATGAGATGAAGTCCTGGTGGGTATAGTGGTGGTCGTGGTCGAGGGTATTTAATCAAAGGTTGTGGTCGAGGTGGTGCTGATATTATGGGACATCTAGGACATCCACCAGGTTGGGCTAGGCCATGCAGAGAATAGGAACAAAGGATGAATAAAGCTGAAATAAGTGTTCGGAGCATCATTGTGTGAGAGTAGTGTTTGGAAGAAGAAGAAGGTATGTGTAAACAGACGTAGTTCACCACTTCTTATAGTAGCAGATGTATCTTACTGGGGAAGGTGGCTCGAGTATTAAAATATAATATTTGATAGAATTTGGAACCCTACTTCAACAGTTCCGGAGGATCCTATGCTTTCTTTATCAACAAGGACAACAATAATGCTGTGGATAACTTTTCTTTTTCTTTTTCTCAACATTTTTTTGGCATTAATTATTGTTGTACACGTAAATAATACATTATCCAGTAATTGTAGATTGTGTTTTCAAACCATTTCAGTTATAATTATAAAACGGTAAAACTCTGTTTTGGAAACACAATTTTATAATTATGATTGAAATTGGATGTGTCCTTATTTCGTACACACAACATATAATTATCACTTATCTATAATTGTTGAAATGATTTGAACAGTAAACACTTTTTACACTTATGAACTCAAAATATTGTAGTAAAATAATTTTTAAATGTATAAATAGTACTGTAAGATCTATTTTTAATAAAAAAAATTGTAGAAAAGTGAGATTTGTGAGTCTCATAAACAATGTACAGGACCCATTAGTGTGTTGGTATAAACAATTCATGAGAAGAAAAGTCAAATATCACGGCAAGAAAAAAAAAATACAAAAACAAAAACGCACAAAACGCAAACACGGTGAAATAATTTGTATCCAAACCACACCAAATGTCAAAAACTTCTGTCAATTTTGAAAAATAATTAAGTTATGTTTGTAGTATTATACGAGGTTAACTACACAACAATTATTAAGATCTATTTCACAACCGTTAACACAGAAAATGGTGACAAAAAGTAAACATTTTCAAATACGCACAGATCATCAATATAATTTTTTTTTTTTTTATCAACTTTAACCACAAAACCTAACCTCATCAATTATAAAAAAAAGATTACGCAAAATTGTTGTCCTTAAATACATATTGTATCACCTATGCCAGCTACACTCTCTTTTTCTCTCGGGGCGAGCGACTTGGACCTTTCCATGCATGCTTTTCAAACATGGATCTTTAAATGAGATCTTATCATGTTCCGATATGGATGACTAGATGAGTCTAAGTTTTGCTTTATTTGCATTCGGCTCACTCAAATAATCAAATTTCTAAAATGGAAAGCTCATTAGTCTTATTTTACTGCCAAAATGGACTTTTGCTTTTTTTTTTTTAATAGAAAATATCTAGCAAAATGTCACGTTTGAAACTAATTAATGAAATATCTCTATTTTGAAATTTGATTTTTAGACAATTAAGTTATAGCAAAATTGAACTTAATTTTTTATTTTTTGGAACTCGAGTTCCCTAAACTCGAGTTCCATTCAAAGAACTCGAGTTCCATTCTATTCAAAGAACTCGAGTTCATGAAACTCGAGTTTCACTTGAATATTTTCAAGGAAATCGAGTTCCATGAACTCGAGTTCTTTGAATGGAACTCGAGTTCCATAAAATGTTTTTTTATTTTTAGTTCGCTATAACTCGATTGTTTAAAAATCAAGTTTTAAATTAAAATTCAATTTTTAAAAAATTGATCAAGTTTCAAAACAGGAGCATTTTTTAAATAGTTTCAAACAGAGAACATTTTGTTGAATATTAAAAAAAAAAAAAAAGACAAAAGCCCATTTTCTCCCTTTGTTTACAAGGACAACAATAATGCTGTGGATAACTTTT
Organism: Lithocarpus polystachyus; assembly: GCA_033629205.1. Classification (NCBI taxonomy): domain Eukaryota; kingdom Viridiplantae; phylum Streptophyta; class Magnoliopsida; order Fagales; family Fagaceae; genus Lithocarpus; species Lithocarpus polystachyus. Next base: position 4,165,249 of record CM066163.1, on the reverse strand, counting down.
CTTTTTCTTTTTCTCAACATTTTTTTGGCATTAATTATTGTTGTACACGTAAATAATACATTATCAAGTAATTGTAGATTGTGTTTTCAAACCATTTCAGTTATAATTATAAAACGGTAAAACTCTGTTTTGGAAACACAATTTTATAATTATGATTGAAATTGGTTGTGTCCTTATTTCGTACACACAATATATAATTATCGCTTATCTATAATTGTTGAAATGATTTGAACAGTAAACACTTTTTACACTCATGAACACGAAATATTGTAGTAAAATAATTTTTAAATATATAAATAGTACTGTGAGATCTATTTTTAATAAAAAAAATTATAAAAAAGTAAGATTTGTGAGTCTAGCAATGTACAGAACTCATTAATGTGTTGGTATAAACAATTCATGAGAAGAAAAGTCAAATATCACGGAAAGAAAAAAAAAAACAAAAACAAAAACGCACAAAACGCAAACACGGTGAAATAATTTGTATCCAAAACCCACCAAATGTCAAAAACTTCTGTCAATTTTGAAAAATAATTTGAGCTATGTTTGTAGCATTATACGAGGTTAACTACACAACAATTATTAAGATCTATTTCACAACCGTTAACATAGAAAATGGTGACAAAAAGAAAACATTTTCAAATACGCACAGATCATCAATATAATTTTTTTTATCAACTTTAACCACAAAACCTAACCTCATCAATTATAAAAAAATGATTACGCAAAATTGTTGTCCTTAAATACATATTGTATCACCTATGCAAGCTACAATCTCTTTTTCTCTCGGGGCGAGCGACTTGGACCTTTCCATGCATGCTTTTCAAACATCAATCTTTAAATGAGATCTTATCATGTTCGGATATGGATGACTAGATGAGTCTAAGTTTTGCTTTATTTGCATTCGGCTCACTCAAATAATCAAATTTCTAAAATGGAAAGCTCATTAGTTTTATTTTACGGCCAAAATGGACTTTTGCTTTTTTTTTTTAATAGAAAATATCCAGCAAAATGTCGCGTTTGAAACTAATTAATGAAATATTCCTATTTTAAAATTTGATTTTTAGACAATTAAGTTATAGCTAAATTGAACTTAATTTTTTATTTTTTGGAACTCGAGTTCCATGCATGCTTTTCAAACATCAATCTTTAAATGAGATCTTATCATGTTCGGATATGGATGACTAGATGAGTCTAAGTTTTGCTTTATTTGCATTCGGCTCACTCAAATAATCAAATTTCTAAAATGGAAAGCTCATTAGTTTTATTTTACGGCCAAAATGGACTTTTGCTTTTTTTTTTTAATAGAAAATATCCAGCAAAATGTCACGTTTGAAACTAATTAATGAAATATCCCTATTTTAAAATTTGATTTTTAGACAATTAAGTTATAGCTAAATTGAACTTAATTTTTTATTTTTTGGAACTCGAGTTCCCTAAACTCGAGTTCCATTCAAAGAACTCGAGTTCATGAAACTCGAGTTTCATTTGAATATTTTCAAGGAAATCGAGTTCCATGAACTCGAGTTCTTTGAATGGAACTCAAGTTCCATAAAATGTTTTTTTATTTTTTTATTTTTAGTTCGCTATAATTCGATTGTTTAAAAATCAAGTTTTAAATTAAAACTCAATTTTTAAAAAATTGAGTTTCAAAATAAGAGCATTTTTTTAAATAGTTTCAAACAGAGAACACTTTGTTAAATAGTAAAAAAAAAAAAAGGCAAAAGCCCATTTTCTCCCTTTATTTACAAAAAGATTCAATAAAAGTTATAGTGCTATACAACCAACAGCATAGAGATCGAAAAGTATTGAAAGTGAGACCTTCATGCCTTTTACTAAAGGTTGAGAATACATAAAAACTTCAATACCACGAGACCCTATTGAGTTATTAATTATATATGGTGGTCAAATGATATTTTAACTCCACTTCGATTACTCAGCGCATTATTTTTCAAATTTTTTTATGGTAAATGTGTCTAAGAAGATGATATTTCGACATTTAGATTAGCCTATGAATCATATTTGACGGTTTTATATTATTTAAAAATCAATTTATTACTTGTGAAATTCAGATTCTACGGATGAAATTAAAAAATTGAACAAACTTTAAAAAACCAAATGTCAATATAATATTTATAATTATTAGCTTTTGGTACCCTTGTTAACAGTAGCAAGGGATGGGGCCAAAGGAACCTATACCACCAAGACTCTTTTTCTTTTTCTTTTTCTTTTCCTTTTTTTTAATCTTCTCTCTTGGCCCCCCATGCTTTTTTCAATCCCACTCTACAATGTTGTTTCTAACTTCCTGTCACTGTAGTTCTCATGATTTGGGTAGATAAGTCCATAATTTCACACTTCAAAGTTCAAGCAATACATGCATGAATATATGTAATCAATTGAACGTGTGACATGTATATCATCTTTACATGCACGAATACATGTGATGAATTGAACTTATGAAATGTATCATCTTGCAATTTGATGTCTAGATAAGTTACTAATGTTTAAAGTCCTGATCATATCTTTACACAAGCTTCAATCCTCTTGAAAAATTTTATTTGACTCTGTTCCTCCATGCTAGTGTATATATATTCGATCTTACACTCAAATCTTTCTATTTTCAGTCTCTTCAATTTTATTTCTGTTTTGGGTCTTAAAAGTTTATCCATTTAAAGCATTCCATCAATTCAAGATGTATTACCCGTATTAGTTTAATCTACAATCATTTCGGTCATATCTACACTTTTTTTGAGTAATAGCTATCTACGCTTAAGTAGTCAGTAGTCTCAGTACAAGGTTGACTGTATTTTAGATTTTATAAGCTCTTCAATAATATGTGAGCATATGTACGGTGCCATATAAAGTTAAGATTTACATATGTGTATATAAATTTTTGAGTAGACACAATTTTATATTGAGTGTAGCAACAGTAAAACCTAAAAGTTTACGCCCTTCATGTATAATTATGTTTATGAATATTAGTTGTCCAATGAAGGTTCAAGGTGTTATGATCTAAGATATCTAAATTCGATGTACACCCATTACACAGTTACTATATTTCTCCAAAAAAAAAAAAAATCATATTTGTGAAACAAGTACAAAAATTTTAAGGTTAGTCTAGAATTAACAATAATATATTCCAATATTTTGTCATAAAAAATTATATAGTAAATACATAATTATTAAATTTCATATTTAGACACAAAAAAAAGCAAAAAAATATATTATATTATATTTTTCGAGCATTACACTTACACGGGTTAGTAACTAGCTATAATGAAAACTAAAAAAAATACTTGTTTGTCATTTTGTGTTGTATCATTCTAACAAACCTAGTGATATTAAATGCATGCAATTTTTTTTCGGTAAATAAAATCCAATATATGATAATGCTTTGGAAATATACTTGGTTACATAATTAGTACCCTTTCATTTTAGTTAAATAGTGTATTTTACATGGAAACATTATACAAATGCACCTTGAAATTATGGTAAGAAATCAAATTGTTGATTATCCATTCTTTATTTGCATGCCATCATTTGCGCAAGGCATGCTGTTGTGGTATATACATTTATAGACAAACAATAATGAATCCTAAGCAATTTTAATTATAAATAGACCTTCTCAAACCTTTCCTTTCATTAGAAAAAATTGATTGATGTAGTCTCATGAGAGAGTATGTTAGATGACATCTCTCTATCGGATTAATGATTTACCAGAGTTAAGTTAAACATTATGTATAGGTTGAAGACTATCAGGGTAATGCATGAACCAGTTTGTCTTCAATCAGGTTAGCTTATTGTCTTCATTTCTTCCCCTTTATGACAATTAATTAATAATAAGTTATGCCTTTCTTATTCCTTACTTTTGAAATTTTTGTTGCAGATTGTGTTAGATGATTGAAATAATCCATTGCGAAACTGTAGAATCTCCCATTTGTGCTACCAATTTCAAATACATATGCAGTGTACCAACCTTGCAAAGCATCAGAATGTTCATGATAAATTATTGAATTGATTTGAAGTTTGTAGTAGAAACAACCTCTGTAATAACATCACATTGTTCGTTTATCCCAAATGTTATATCACAATTTGTTTGAATAAACTAAAACAAAGAATACATAAGATAAAACAGAATGATCTAACATAGCTGACCTAACATATGATGAGATTTAGAACTATCCAGGAGAGCAATTCGTACTATGAATGCTTTTTCTTTTTTCTTTTTTGGAGAAACTAATATTATGAATGCTTAAATAGACTACATGTAATTAAATATGCCGATTGCTGAGTCTATTTTAAAACTTTGGATCAGTCATTTCTTTATTTCTCGGTGGAGCAGGTGAAAATATGACATAAACATTTCATTTCATTCGATGATACGTGTGACGCAAATCAAATATCTATCATACAAAAACAAAAGGCACATATCCATTTATTTCGATCATCACCATTTTTTTTTCCTTAGTGCCATTTAAAATCTCGAAATCATATAATAAAAACCCTCCCACGTGATTTTGGTGGTTCAGTTCATTGGTTCTTTCTTTTTCCTTTTTTCTCTTTTTATGAGTAGTTTTGATTCTTTTTTTTTTTTTTTTATGAATTAGTTTTAATTCATTCTCAATAGGAGTGACAATTCGTGTTCGCGTATCAGGTTCGTGTCGTGTCAACTCATACGTATTCGACTATATGGATCAACACTAACCCGACATGTTTATTAAACGGGTCAAGATTTCTCAACCCTAACACGACTCATTTATTAAACGGATCAATCATGTCGACCTGTTTAGCTAATTTTATCAAAATAAAGAAAAACATTTATGAAAAAACAAACAAATAAATATTTTAAATATAAAATTCAAAATTAATGAGTAATTGCATCACAAATAATCATTCAAAACTAAAGCATATCTCAATATTATAAATAATCAATCACAACATGTCAAAGAAAATAAACTAAAACAACTAATAAGTTTATAAACTTAAGGTTTGAATAGTATATTGGTAAAATTTTATTTAATTAAACGGGTCAGACGGGTTAAACGGGTTCCATAAGTTGAACCCTAACCCAACCCGTTTATCAAACGGATCCGTTGTGTCAACCTAAATATGACACAAACCCATTAAGTCTCAACCCATAACTTACTAATTTCGTATCGTGTCATGTCGTGTCGAATTCGTGGGTCGTGTCCAATTTTGTCGCTCCTAATTCTCAATCATATGGAAACCTGCCCACGTGATTTTGGTAGTTCTGCTATGCCAAGAAAGGATGTATTGAGCAAAAAAAAAGGCACAGGACCAATCCAAAACCCTCACTTTCTTAAGGAACGGAATTATTGTAATCTTTTTTTTTTTTTTTTTGATAGGTAATTATTGTAATCTTTTGCTGTCATCATTCGGAAAAATAATCAATTTTCTTATCAGTAATTGCAAAGTGGAACTACGTGCAAGAAACACAATGTTTCTTTTCTGTACGTATCAAAAAAAAGCAACCAATCAATGTGATTTGGATGAAGAAAGCAAAGCTAAAAAAAGCAAAAATATTTGGGTGGTCCTAGCATTTTCCAATATTTTGGTATTGTTTAAAGACCACCGACACCATGAAAAGTGGCAAGTCTAAAAACAAAAGGCTGCATTGAGCTAATGACTACTGACAAAGGTTGTACCCACTGGAGACTGTGGAGAGGCTGCACTGGTCTGCATCTCCTGTTTCAAGCTTGAAGTTGAAGAGTACTGCTCTTTACGTGTTACACACTTGGGGGTCTCGGATAAAAACTAAAAAATTTGTTTCAATTTTGGAGAGAAATTAATGCTAGTTACATGATAGTTTTCCTTTTTATTTTAATAAATTTTAGATATACACACACTCATTAATTAATCACCCCACCCGAGTCCAATAATATTTTTATTATGAATTAATCATATAAATCATATAATAGTTGTGAAAAATATTATATTCTTAATATTAATTTAAAAGATCATTATTAGCTGTTTCTCAAAAAAATAAAAGAAAGATCATTATCAGTTTTTCCTCAAAAAAAAAATCATTATTAATTATTAATGCATTAATTATTTTTCTTTCCTAGATTTTTTAAGTCCTATGTTTATAATATTATTAGTGTGATAGAAACTTCATAAGTATAAACTTTTGTGAAGTGTGGGAGGCAATATTTTATAGTTGAATTAGCACCTTCTCATGTCTAAAGTGGTTAAAAATTTAAGAAAAAATTTAAGAGAATTACGGGGTTAGCTGCATGTTGTTATTATCTCTAAAAAAAAATACTTCTTATTACTAATCTTGATCTAAAGACTACATTCATATTCTCTTTTTAAAATTTTTTTTTAAAAAAGAGAAAAGAAAAAGGAGAAGACTACATTCGTAATGATTTAAAGTTGAAAGCTTTTATTGCATGTTTTAATGGATCCGAATATAAGTTGCACAAGAAATTAAAGGAACCAACATATATTTTACAGCATTTTCTTTTCCAAAGCCTTATCTAAGAAGCACAAGGATAGAATTAGTGTAAGCTTCTTCTTTTTTTGTCTAATTAATAACAACATATTGTAACTTATTTTACATAAGTCGGATTAGTTTTCAACCTGACAGTACAAGTAAAGATCATTCTTGTAATATCTAATGCATTATTACTTATTAGTGGATTGCACTACTATCAAATCATGAATTTCTTAGGGGGGACCGCCGACAGCCACAAAAGTTGAGGAAGAAGAAAAAACGTTGAGGAGAATTTTCTTTTGGTTGTCTTATTTATGCATCCTTATTCATCTATCTAACTCTGTAATTATGTCGTGACGGTTTGATAACTTTGTTTTACTAATATTATCTGTCTTTTTTAGAAATACATATAAGTAAAAAAAATATGTAAAAACACGTATAATATTATTTAAAAATTAAAAAATGTTTCTTAAACTAACATTCTAAACGGCCATAAGACTTCTGTTAGTTTTTTTCCCCTTAACCAAAAAAAAAAAAGAAAAAAAAAAAGACTTCTTGACTTTGTCTTTGTCCAAGTCAAGAGCTTGGAATTTGTTTATTATATATAATATTATGTTTGTTGGCCACAGGCTATCTTTTTCCAAAGCGAAGAAACAAATTCCAAAGTGCAATGAACCTTTCCTGTGACGTGGGAGGAAATATGTCAGCAACCAAGTCAAGTCATTGTAATAATTTATGATTCGTTCAGAAGGAAAAAGACTAACAGCATCCTTGTGAAGAATTCTAAAATTTTTAGCAAGTCATTATAATCATTTATGATTCGTGCAGAAAGAAAAAGATTACGAGCATCCTTATTAAGAAATCTAAAATTTTTAACATTTAACATTTTAAAATTTTATTTTATTTATTATATCATTTTACTTTAAAATATATCAAATATCAAAATTTTTATATTTTTTACCATTTTATTTAAATAATATAAACTACTCATATATATATATATATATATATAACTAAAACCTCTGAAACTCTCATAATTTTCCAAGTCATCATTTTAATTTATAATTTTTTTTATTTTTAAAACTAAATAGTGAAAGAGTCCTAACACGAGTCTTTCTCTCTTTTTTTTTCCATCATTTTAATTTATAAAATTTTTTAATTTTTTAAACTAAATAATGAGAGAGTCCTAATAGGAGTCTCTCTCTCTTTTTTCCTTAATCCTAAAGTTTTTTTTTTTTTTGTTTATGTGAGTCTTTTTTTTTAAACCTAAAGTGAGTCCTTTAAAAAAAAAAAATTCTAACATGAGGTCTAATTAAAAAAAATATAATTGTTTTTTTTAATCCTAATTCTAACGTAAGTCTTTCAAAAAGTTAAAATTTTTGGTTTTATATTATATATAGATAATAATAATGATGTGGCAATCTCTAAGAATATGATAATGCAATTTGTAGATCTACTATCAAGATAACATAGATTGTATTGGTAGTGGATAGTTGATTTAATTGCAGTTGAGTATTATGTGAAGTTATCACCATAGAATAGCTTACGTCGGAATGTGTTATGTAAAACCAATGATAAGAAAGAAAATACATTTTTCTAAATCATTATATTGAACAAAAAATTACTTATTTTCATTTATTTTCAAATTATACATTTTTAAAAGTTCAGTCGTATACCTTTAAGTAAAATAAGTATTTTTAATTTTTATTTAATTATCCCGTGCATCGCACGGATTAGCAACTAGTTAAAATAATAATAAAACAACTTAACACAAACAACCAGCCAACCACCTCACCAACATGAGAATAAAAAACTTTTTTTTTTTTTTTTTTACAATTCAAGCTACAGTGAGCTTGTATTAATACAAGCTCACTGTGCAAGTATGCCAAAAATTTTACAATTTGAAAGCTTTAAAGGAGTTACTTTTTTGGTGTTTTAATGCTAAAATTTAGCATATACGCCTTTTAGCATCTTTAATGGGAATGCTCTAACGCTAGCTTTCCGTTAAATAGTATAATTTTTGCTACAATTTGTCTAGATGTGAATGGTTGAAGTATATTTTTATATGGACTATCACATTTCTTTTATTTACCATTTGTAATGTGGACGAATTGTGATATAAATTGTATCATTATATATAATTTTAGCATTACTCGAAGGAAAATGAGATGGAGTTGATTAACAACAATATATTTAATAGCTCTTTTTGTTTGGCAGAAAAATTAGAGACAAAAATGTTTGAATATCAAAAAGTAGGAAGAAATTTAAATATGAAAAATTTTATGATATATACTTGATAGAAAAGATGAATGAATGAAAAAATCAATATAATTTTATCTTCATTGATAGAAAAAAGAAGGATTTCATCATTTGAGTAATGAAATATATATATATATATATATATATATATGTATGTAAGTGTGAAAGGTCCAATTCCAGATAATGGACCAAGGGCCTGTCCAAGGAGACTAACCGTCCGAGGGCAGTAAATCACGAGGACTGTACCTGGTTTAACTCCTCCCTATAGTAAAACTTGTGCGAAGGAAGAAAGGAGTAGTCCGAGGAGCACTGCATGGTCGGATGATCAGAGGGACGATCTAAATGAATGTTCCAGTATTGGTCCTGTCATTTCTAGAGGACCTCCAGATTCATGTAGGCAAAAAGAACAAGTGGCAGTAAAGAGATATTATGTGAAAGGCTGCTGCCACCGCATTTATAACACTACAGCTAACTTCCTAGCTGCATTAATGGGGAAAAGACATTTGAACAGTGACCTTCACCCTTTACAGCTGCCATATGGAAATTTCAAGTGAAGGTTGATGGGACAAGTATCAAATGAGAATCACCTAACTGGCACGTGAGGCAAATTGGCTTATAAATAGAGCTGGAAACAGAGAGAAAAGGCATCAAACAATCAGGAGAAAGAGGGAAGTCATTGAAAAAGAGAACAAGAAAGAGAAAGATACAAGTACTCAGAACAATTGCCTAAACTCACTCCTTGGACTAAGCCGAGAAAAGCCCTGTACCATCTCAATACTTCATTTATGTTAGTCTGGTCATAACCATACTTGGGCCATCAACCCACTCGCTTTCAATCAAGTTTTCTCGGCCCACTCTCTCTCTACAAATTCATTCCAAGGGTACTGTTTACATTATGGACTTCAGTTTCTTCTATCTGTAGGCTCATTCGGTGATTTGTGTCCTTACAATATATATATATATATATGTATATTGTAGGGACAAGGGCCCAAAATTATATGATGGGCTTGGGCCTCATCTAAAGAAGAGGAAAAATCCGAGGAGAGATAAATTGTGCGAGAAGATCCAGCTTGGAATGTGATGGACTCAGAATAATTGGCAGGTGATCCGAAGAGGTACTCCTCCTCGGACATAATAAATATAGTCCGAGAATGCATTCCAATATTGAGGATGATCTTTCTATAATAAGCCCCAGTTGCAGGAATGTGTCCCACGGGTACATAAGAAGGAAAGAAATCTATAAATATCTAAGGAAAAGCTGCTACCACTGCATTAAATGTATAGCACCTATTCTTATGACCGCATTTATGTAGAGAAGACCCCTGAACAGTGGAACCTTGGCCACTACCACCACAGAAGATCTAAGAAGGTGCACGATGGGATGAGCACTAAAAGGAAGGCTCAGATGATCAACAAGTGTAGGATCAAAATGATCTGGAAGGAACTATATATTGTGAAGATATCCTTCATAGCAGAGGGAAGAAAAAAAAGGAAAAAGACTGTAGACATCAAGAACTGAACTTGTATAAAAATTAAGAACAGTAAATATCAAAGTTGACCTTCTCAGACTTTTGCCGTGGACAATTTCTTGAAATTAAGATCTTTATTTCTTTCTTCTTGTGGTCTTAACCCATCTTGTTGATAGTTCAAGCTAGTCTAGCCCAGCTTTCTTTTCTCACTTTCTACAAATTTATTATTTTGGGGCTTTTTGGGCTGATCCATTCATCTGTGGGCCTCCCAATTTAATTTTGTGTCCCTACATATATATATATATATATATACATATATACATATATATACATATATACATATATATAACAATATAATTACAATTTACAATTATAAAAACTATATATAAAAAATCTACATTTATTAATATATTTATTCCCTCTCCCATAAAAATAAAAAGAGCTAGGTTATTTTCCTTTCCTTTGCTTTTCCATTCTGAAAGTATCAATCCTATTCTTTTTTCTTTTTTTTTTTTCTTTCTTTTACAAGGGGGACGGAGGGGTTGAAATATAATTCTCCTCATAAAAGATACAATATAATGCTAATAAATTATAGGACCTTTGACAATCCAATACTATTTTCTCTTTGTACCTTTTCTACTTATCATTCTCCTCCCCACCTAATAGTCAGTACTCAGTAACATGAGTTTTACCCAACTGATTTAAATATTGTTTTGTATTTCTAATCAAAATTTGTACCAATTATTGATTTTCATTAAAAATCAGGTTGAATGCCAAGGTCATCAAATGAGGTTATAGTTGCATTCCCAAAAGTGACACGTGGATTAGCATGAACTAAAAAAAAAAAAAAAAAAAAAAAAAAATCTTTTGAACGATTTGTTATTTTCTATAATGGTTACATGTTATATCTCTATTACATAGGGTCGATCTGGCAAGCATGTGATGCACTCAATGTAAAAAAGATATTACATGTAACCGTTATGCATAAGGATAAAATTTAATTACAAAATTAGTTATGTGTGTATGTGTGTTTCTCAAAAAAAAAAAAAATATATATATATATATATATAAAATTGGTTGTAGCTTAAGGCTATAATCTTACACAATAAAATAAATATTATTACATATTTTGAAAATTTAACTGTTGAATTGCATGTTCTTTACGCTTTTAATACACATGTCAAATTTTGTATTAATCGGATATTATTTATTATATGATCTATAAGCTTATATTTTATACATAATTTTTAACTACAAAAATTTAAAATTTAAATAATTTATTGATGACATAAATATTAATTTTTAATTTTTTTTAAAATTTTACAAGCATAGAAAATTTTTTTTCGTCAAAATTCATCACCAGTGATACCACATCATGCTATGTATTGATAAGCTACATAGTGTCGGTGGGTAGCTAAATGATGCTCAAGACACCACTTGAATAGCTAATTGGAAATTAGCCCGAGGATTCAGTCCTGTAACTATTCCATGAAAAGGAAGCTTAAAAATGAAATTAAAAATAAATTATATATTTTTTTAAAAAACCTGTCTTGACAATCAAAAAGAGACAAATCAGGGTTTGACAGATTGAGAACAGTGTAATTGTTAAATGCAATTGTACCATGCAAATCACCAATTTCTTCACAACTTTTTTTTTTTTTTTACTTTTATTCATTTTTTATATGTAACGGTGCAATACTCTAAGTATTGCACCTAATCTCAATTCAGTACCTGATGTTTAAAAGAAATGACACACTGACACACCAAACATTTTAGATCCGCTCACTTGCATAATTACTTTCAACTTGGACAGGTTTCCAATTGTAATCTCCATTATTTTTCAGTAAAATCTATCCCTAGCTTTTGTAATCTTTTATTTAGTTTGTCTCGTTGTTTTATTTCCTCATTTCCTGTTCGGATCAATTGAAGTTGTTCGCTATCATATTTTCCCTTGCTCAAGTTAAATCCAAGTTCGATTTAAATCAAGTCCCAATTAGAGCATTTCTAAACTTCAATTAAAAGTTGTGGGATCCTTTTTTTTGTCTTGTCACAAGTCAAATTCCAATAGACATGTGGGTAAGGGAAAGTCTGAACCTTACATGGGAAAATGTGATATATTTTATGGAAAATTTTGTCCGTTACGTCGGCACAAGTGTGTATATACTATGTACTAGTGCGCAAGGCACTTGCTGTCTCAGTAGTGAAAAAATTAATAAATTTTGTGTGAAATTATAAATTTTGGCTCATTTAATTTGATTATATTAAAAAAAAATTGTAAGAATACAATAAAATATCACAATATTTTCACAATACTTTTATTTTTAGGATTTGAATAGATATTTTTTTATTTTATTTGAGAGAAATGCTACATTCATAATATTTTAAGCACAAATTCTAAATGACAAGTTGTTATTAGTTTTAAAATGATAACATTGTTATTGCTATTCTCAAAACATTTATTTTCAATTGTGGTTAGTCACAATCTCATATTTTACTATTTATTTCGACTTGTAAGAAATTGATACTTCAATATTTATAAAAATATTATGAAATTTTTTGTGTCAGTATAACAATATATATGTCAGCTTACATAAATATTAAAAAAAAAAAAAAAACACAAACCGATTACTTAGAAAAAAAAAGTTTAGCCACTGTAGAAATTAATGTTAAATTGTTGTGGACTTAGCATTTTTTTATTTGATCTATAAGAAACTAAGAATTCAACAATTGTAAAAATATTGTGATATTAATAACTGTAATAACATTTTCTCAAAACATTTATTTTCAGTTGTAGTTGGTTATAATCTCATTTTTTATTATTTTATTTCGACTTGTAAGAAATTGACACGTCAATAATTGTGAAAGTATTGTGAAATTTGTTGTATCAGTATAACAATATATATGTCAACTGACATAAACATTTCAAAGAAAAAAAAAAACACAAACCGATTACTGGGAAAAAAAAATCTTTAGGCACTGTAGTTATAGTGCCAATTGAATAAACCAAAAGCACTGTAACTCCAATGCTATCCATCAATAATATCTTACCTATGATTTGTTATGAAATTAATGTTAAAATGATGTGGACTTAGCATTTTTTTATTTATTTGATATATAAGAAACTGAGATCTCAACAATTGTGAAAATATTGTGATAACAATAAGTGTTGTAACATTTTATCAAAATATTTATTTTCAATTGTGGTTGGTCACGGTCTTATATTTTATTTTTTTATTTTGAGTTGTAAGAAATTGATACCTCAATAATTGTAAAAATATTGTGAAATTTATTGTGTCAGTATAACAATAAATATACCAGCTTATATAAATATTTAATAGGAAAAAAAACACAAATCGATTACTGGAAAAAAAAAACTTTAGGCACTGTAAAAATTAAAGTTAAAATGTTGTGGACTTAGCATTTTTTTATTTGATCTATAAGAAACTGAGATCTCAATAATTGTGAAAATATTGTGATAACAATAAGTGTTGTAACATTTTTTCAAAACATTTATTTTCAGTTGTGGTTGGCTACAGTCTCATATTTTATTATTTTATTTCGACTGGTAAGAAATTGATACGTTAATAATTGTGAAAATATTGTGAAATTGTTGTGTCATTATAATAATATAAATGCCAGCTTACATCAATATTTAAAAGAAAAAAAAACACAAACCGATTACTGAAAAAAAAGTGACTCACAAACCATAATTGTGAAAATATTGTGAAATTTATTGTGTCATTATAACAATATAAATGTCAGCTTATATCAATATTTAAAAGAAAAAAAAAACAAACCGATTACTGGAAAAAAAAAAAAGTGACTCACGAAAATGGCACTGTAGATGAACAGTGCTAAAACACTGGATTTACAGTACGAAAGCACTATAACGGCATTGTGAAAACATTTATTTTCAGTTGTGGTTGGCTACAGTCTCATATTTTATTATTTTATTTTGACTTGTAAGAAATTGACACGTCAATAATTGTAAAAATATTATGAAATTTGTTGTGTCAATATAACAATATAAATGTCAGTTTACATCAATATTTGAAAGGAAAAAAAAAAAACAAATCGATTACTGAAAAAAAAAAGATTAAATAAACCATAATTGTGAAAATATTGTAAAATTTTTTGTATTAGTATAACCGTATAAATGTCAGCTTACATCAATATTTAAAAGAAAAAAAAAAACACAAACCGATTAATGAAAAAAAAAACGACTGACCAAAATGGCACTGTAGATGAATAGTGCAAAAGCATTGAATGCACAATGCCAAAGCATTGTAGCGACATAGCCGCTTTTATATATAAGAAATTTGTTGTGTTAGTATAACAATAAAAATGTCAGCTTACATTAATATTTAAAAAAAAAAACACAAACCGATTACTGGAAAAGAAAAAGTGACTAACTAAATCATAATTGTGAAAATATTGTGAAATTTATTGTGTCAGTAAAGCAATATAAATGTCAGCTTACATCAATATTTAAAAGAAAAAAAAAACATAAACTAATTACTAAAAAAAAAAAGTAACTCACGGAAACAGCACTATAGATGAACAGTAAATAACACTACATAAACAGCACAAAAACACTGTTATATAAAAATTTGTTGTGTCTGTATAACAATATAAATGCCAGCTTACATCAATATTTAAAAAAAAAAAAAACACAAACTGATTACAGAAAAAAAAAATGTGACTAACGAAACTATAATTGTGAAAATATTGTGAAATTTGTTGTGTTAGTACAATAATATTTAAAAGGAAAAAAAAACACAAATCGAATACTAAAAAGAAAAAAAAAAGACTCACGAAACGAAGATGTTGTTGCCGCTACAGTGCTGCACAGTGCAACACCATTGAATGCACAGTGCTAAAGCACTGTAGCGGCATTGCGCTTTTTATATAAAGAAAAAAAAAATACAAACCGATTATTGAAAAAAAAAAACGACTGACCAAAACGGCATTGCAGATGAACAGTGCTTTGGCACTTTTATATATAAGAAATTTATTGTGTTAGTATAACAATATAAATGTCAGCTTACATAAATATTTAGAAAAAAAAAAAAAACACAAACCGATTACTAGAAAAGAAAAGTGACTAACTAAATCATAATTGTGAAAATATTATGAAATTTATTGTGTCAATAAAACAATATAAATGTCAGCTTACATCAATATTTAAAAGAAAAAAAAAACATAAACCGATTACTGAAAAAAAAAAAAAAAGTGACTCAAGGAAATAACACTAGAGGTGAACAGTAAATAACACTACATGAACAGTACAAAAACACTGTTATATAAAAATTTGTTGCGTCAGTATAACAATATAAATGCTAGCTTATATC
Organism: Lithocarpus polystachyus; assembly: GCA_033629205.1. NCBI lineage: Eukaryota > Viridiplantae > Streptophyta > Magnoliopsida > Fagales > Fagaceae > Lithocarpus > Lithocarpus polystachyus. The sequence continues at coordinate 4,149,716 of CM066163.1, read as the reverse complement.
AATATTTAAAAAAAAAAAACACAAACCGATTACTGGAAAAAAAAATGTGACTAACGAAACTATAATTGTGAAAATATTGTAAAATTTGTTGTGTCAGAACAACATTTAAAAGGGAAAAAAAAAAACACACAAACCGAATACTTAAAAAAAAAAAAAAAAAAAAAAGCCTCACGAAACAAAAACACTGTTGCTGCTACAGTGCAGCACAGTGCAACAACACTGAATGCACAGTGCCGAAGCATTGTAGCGGCATTGCCGCTTTATATATAAAGAAAAAAAAAATACAAACTGATTATTGAAAAAAAAAAAACGACTGACCAAAACGGCACTGTAGATGAACAGCGCAAAAGCACTGAATGCACAGTGCAAAAGCACTGCAGCGACATAGCCGCTTTTATATATAAGAAATTTGTTGTGTTAGTATAACAATATAAATGTCAGCTTACATCAATATTTAGAAAAAAAAAAAAAAAAAAAAAACACAAACCGATTACTGGAAAAGAAAAGTGACTAACTAAATCATAATTTTGAAAATATCATGAAATTTATTGTGTCAATAAAACAATATAAATGTCAGCTTACATCAATATTTAAAAGAAAAAAAAAACATAAACCAATTACTGAAAAAAAAAAAAAGTGACTCAAGGAAATAGCACTATAGATGAACAGTGAATAACACTATATGAACAACACAAAAACACTGTTATATAAAAATTTGTTGTGTCGGTATAACAATATAAATGCCAGCTTATATCAATATTTAAAAAAAAAAACACAAACCGATTACTGGAAAAAAAAAATGTGACTAACGAAACTATAATTGTGAAAATATTGTGAAATTTGTTATGTCAGTACAACAACATTTAAAAGGGAAAAAAAACACACAAACCGAATACTTAAAAAAAAAAAAAAAAGCCTCACGAAACGAAAACACTGTTGCCGCTACAGTGCAGTACAGTGCAACAACACTGAATGCAGAGTACCGAAGCACTGTAGCGGCATTACCACTTTTTATATAAAGATATCGTTAGAAAATTTGTACGGAAAGTCTGTTCATATTTTTGAAAATTTGTAAATTTTGATGGAGAGTTTGTACTAAGAAATTTTATACATGTGGGAACGTTTACATGTTTTATGTATTTAGATTAGGTGCAAATGTCTAAAATCTAGATTATTGCACCTGATGCAATTTACTCTTTTTTTTCACAAATTTTTTAACATTTTTTACTTTTTTATTTTAACTTTTTTAAATATATTTTATTTAATGGTTGAGATTGAAAATTATTTTTTTAACTTTTAATCTCAACCATTAATTACAATTGTATTAGGTGCAATACCATAATCTCACTCCATGGTTTATGGGGGCATTTTGTGGGACTGTCAATACATTTTGCGTAAAAATTGGTATATTAAGTTTGTACATTACATAAAAAAGTCTAAATATTATGTGAAAAAAATGTGTACATAATATTATTAAAAAGTCTGTACTTTTTTCTTTGCTTGTAAAAAATTAATCCCAAACAAAAGAAAGAAGAGTCCGATTAATGTATGCCTTAATCTAATTGGATTCTGGATCTTGAAAAAATTTCTATCCAGTTAGACATGAACAACCATATCAAACTAACAAGGCAACAACATGGCAGTTTTTTATCCTTCTTCGGAATGATGTGCATGATATTATGGAGAAGCTAACAACACTAGGCTCTATAATTAATCGGAGTTTAGAGTTTAGGCCCACATACAAGCAAAGCACACATGTTGGTGTAGGGTCCCAAATAATATTATCAACAATATTAGCAATTTAAAATAACAATCACACATAAGAACACAAAAATTTACATGGAAAACCTTTTCTCTTTGAAGGGAAAAAAATCATGAGACAAATTCCGAATAGTTTCACTATTATCAAATCAATTACAATAATTCTTATGAATGTCTCACGGCTAATTATCTCTTTTAAAGGCGACAACACTTTACTCTTTTCTCCTTGGCTATCTTCTTGAAAACGGCATCCCTTTGCTCTCTCCTCCTTGGCTATCTTCTTGAAGGCGGCAACACCTTACTCTTTCCTTCTTCTTGCATTCCTCAAAAGCGAAAATCCATTTTCTCTCTCTTGGTTTCACGCTCTATTTTCCCTCTCCCTATAGGGAGGACCTTTGAGCCAAAGCCAAAGTCATCAAATTCTTTGTAGTATTATCTATTTATAAGACTCTTTTGCTATTTCCTATTAGACTAAGAATACATTACCCCTTTAACAAGGAGTCTGTTCCTTCTTGGATTAGGAATACATTATCTCTTTAACAAGGAATAGATTTCCTTCACACCAAGGAATAGTCTTTCCTTTTACAGCAAGGAAATCCAAATTAATTTGTTCTTCTTCAATTAGGAAACCTAATTGACTTTCCAAGTCACAAGAATTTGAGGGAATTTCCCAACAATCTCCACCTTGACTCAAATTCCATCAATTGTCCTCAACTATCTTCTTTCCTCTTGGGATAGCTCCTACTTTAATCAAAGCAATCCCTTCTCTTCCATTTTAAGTCACACAAAAAGTCATCCACTAAATCAACCAAACTCTAATACCATTGTTGGTAATTTCTTTTACAGCATTGTGTGCAACTGATCTTGACAGAGTTAAACGAATAACTCCCAATACCTGTCTATCAAGAAGATTCCATTCTTCATCTTTCATAGTATCAGGTTTCTTCCCCAATAAAGGCAAATGCAACTTCTTCCCATAGAGATAATCTTCAATCTGCATACTCTAACATTCAAAATCTGTTCCATCAAACTTTTCATTTTCCTGAAGCCTTACCTATTCTCCGACCATCGCTTGTACTCTAACCTTAACTTTGATACCACTTATTGGGTCCCAAATAATATTATTAACAATATTAGCAATCCAAAACAACAATCACACACAAGAACACAAATATATACGTGAAAAACCTTTTCTCTTTGAAGGGAAAAAAATCATAGGACAAACTTCGAATAATTTCACTATTATTAAATCAATTACAATAATTCTTGTGTATATCTCACGGTTAAAAAAAAATCTCTCTTATTTTTTCTTTGCTCTCACACACACATTAATTATCTCTTTCAAAGGCGGCAACACTTTACTCTTTCCTCCTTAGCTATCTTCTTGAAGGCGGCAACACCTTACTCTCTCCTTCTTCTTGCGCTCCTCCCAAGCGAAGATCCATTTTCTCTCTCTTAGTTTCACATTCTATTTGTACTCTCCCCATAGGGAGGACCTTTGGATCAAAGCCAAAGCCAAAGCTAAAGCCAAAGCCAAAGCCAAAGCCATCAAATTCTTTGTAGTATTGTCTATTTATAAGACTTTTTTGCTATTCCCTTTGGGATTAGGAATACATACCTTTTTAATAAGGAGTCTATTCCCTCTTGGATTAGGAATAAATTACATCTTTAACAATGAATAGATTTCCTTCACACCAAGGAATAGTCTTTCCTTTTACAACAAGAAAACCCAAATTAATTTTTCCTTCTTCAATTATGAAACTTAATTGACTTTCCAAGTCACAATTAGAATTTGAGGCAATTTCCCAACAGTTGGTAGGTAGCCATCGACAATACAAACCCTTGGACTTTTGAAATTTAATCGGTAATGGGCTTATATTTTATGGACTACATTGGGCTTGTAAATCGTGTGCTTACGGATTCAAAAGAGACGAATAAATTCACGCCTTTAGGGCTTGGTCCCATAGAAGTCAAGAATAGGAATGACCATTTCAACTCTCTAAGCCCAGAAAAGTTGAACCATTTTTTTTTCTAGTTTTATGGCGTGTTATTTTCTGCTTTTTATTTTTTTATTTTTAGAGAGAGAGTTTATAAGTACACTCTTAATAATTGCTCTTTATTACCAGACTAAGGCACCAATTGAAAATTTTTCTTCAAACTAATTTGAAAAAAACTTTATTCTTTTTGGTATAGGTGGGGTCAAACCTCAAATTTTTTATTCAACTACAAGAAATTTTACCAATTGAACTAATTAGAACCCACCATTAAGTCCCTCTTATTTGCTGATTAAACATTCGACTGGCATCCTATGCAAAATACATTGTCAACGAATTCTATCAAGATTATTGTATATTGTGTGGTATATTTTGATTTCTTTTATAAAAATAAATAAATAAATAAATAACATTGCGAATCTTATCTCTCTTATGCAATAACTGAATATAAAATAAATTTTTTAAAAAAAACTTGACTTATACCAATTTCATGATGTTCTCCATTAATCAGTGCTTTGATTTGGTATCCAAAAATATGGAATTTAAATATTTTCAAACAACCTCATAATCATGGTATGATTTTTTACTTAATTTAATTTTCATATACATATTTTATTTAGTTTTTTTTCCCTACTGTTACTGCCAATTAGGGGTGTCCAGACCCAACTGCGACCCGCCAGACCGACCAACCCGCTCGATCTCCACTCGATTTCAGCTCGAACCAACGTTCCCATCGGTCGGTTTTGGGTTTCTGTGCCCAAGGCCTGATGCCGGCGGGTCGAGTGGCGGGTTTCTTTTCCAAAACCCAAGCCACCCGACCCGACAGAGGTTGTATACAAATCCAGCGAAATCAAGCTCAAATCCGAGGTGATCCAACAAGTTCTCAACCATATTTGGTGAGATTTAGCCAGATCCAACCATTCTCAGTAGATTTCGGTGATTTTGAGAAGAGGCTCGGCAATTTTTATGTAAATCTAGTGAGTTTTTACATTTTCGGCGATGATTTTGCACATTTCAGCGCTTTTTTTCCCCCAGATGTTTGTGACATTTAAAGCTTCGGCGACGACTCGAAACTGATCGAACAAACTCGATCTCCACCCGAACCCAAAACTGAACCGATCGATTGATGCTGGCGGTTGGTTTCGGGTCAATCTTCTTTCCATCCAACACTGGCGGGTCGGGCTCGGGCTGGGTCAAAAACCAACTTGGCCCGACCCTGCGACCCGTGGACAACCCTACTGCCAATCAGGCTTGAAAGCTTCGATTAAGTATTCAAATTGTAGGGGCCCTAGTTCTGCCTTAACCTCTTAGGTAGTTAGGACCGTTAGGTAGTTTGTCATTCAAGCTTGATAGTTAGGACCGTTAGATAGTTTGTCATTCAATTTGTAGGGGCCCTGGGTCAATTCTATGCTTTCATTTTTTTATTTATTTATTTTTTTGAGAAAGTCCTATGCTTTCATTATCAAGTATCAACAAGGACAACAATAATGATAGTGGCAACATTTTTTTACAACAATTTTTAACATTAATTATTGTTATACACGTAAAATAATATATTGATCATGTATACTATAGTTAAAATTGTGTTTTATAACAATTTTAGTTATAATTATGAAATGGTAAAATCTTATTCTAAAAAAAATATTATAATTATAATTGGAATCAGTTGTGTATCTCGTACACACATTATATAGATATTACTTATAAAAAAATATTATGCAAAATTGTTGTCCTTAAATACTTATTATAATATTATATCACCTATGCCAGCAACACTCTTTTTTTTCTCTTTGGGCGTGTGACTTGGACCCATGCATGCATGCTTTTTCAAACATCTTTCAATGAGAGAACGATCGAGCCTAACTAAGTTTTGCTTTATTTAACTTCGGTTCGCTCAAAGAATCAAAGCTCAATCTTGGGTCTTGACTAGAGAGCTCATTTTAAACTCATAAGTCTTGAGCTCGACATGATGATAGCTCATAAGCAGTTAGGGCTATAAATGAACAAAGTCAATCATGAATAATTTGGATTCGGTTCGATAAAAAGTTTGTTCATGTTTTTTTGTTTATAAATAAGCAAAGTTTGAACCTTAGTTTTAAGCTCGTTTAATAAACAAGCCGAGCCCAAGCAAAAAAATTTGTTCACAAGCAAGCTCGTGAGCTATTAGGCTTGATGCATAACAATTCAAGCATAAACTCATTTATAAGTTTATATGTGTTAGCTAAATATACTCATTACACATATCTTACAAACATATATTATTCTAGTCCTTCACCGTCTAACGTGAATGTAAGGATTGCATTTTGAACAATTGTTGAAACTGTAGACAAGGAACGATGAATGAATGAATTTAATTATATAAATTATTAATTTGAATAATAGTTAATCATAAGTAAGACTAGATGCATGATAAAATGAGTATACTATTTTTTTTTTTAATTTTAGAGATTTAAGCATTTAACAATGTGATTTTTTTAGATCTCAAGCTCAAAAACTTGACCTGAGCTCGAGTTTGAACTTTGAACTTGATATTAAGCTTGAGTTTGGCTTGACTAATTAATCAAGCCAAGCCAAGCTCAAACGTTTTGGCTTTCTCACAAGTTCAAGCTCAAATACTATTTTTAGGCTTGTCACAAGCTCAAGCCAAGCTCGAGTTTTTTATTTTTCTTGACAAGCCAAGTTTAAACATGTACTACTTGACAAAACCCAGCTCGTTTACAGCCCTATAAGCAGCTATGCGAGCTTGAAATTCGGTATCAATGGTTTCAATACTTAAATATCCAATTTATAAAATGGAAAGCTTAATTAGTCTTATTTTTCAAAAACATTCAATACAACTACACAAGTTATACAAGAGATCGAAAACGACAAAAAGTATTAAAAGTGAGACCTTCGTGTCTTTAACTAAATGTTGAGAACATGTATGCAAACGTCAATACCACAAGAAATGTCTAATAAGATGGTATTTCGGCGTTTCAATTTTAGTTTAGCCTATTGATGATGTCAAGAATCGAACCAGTGAGCTGCAGGGCTTGCGCGGTTCCGGACGGTCCTGCACAGGTAAGAAGAACCTCAAAGGGGAGTACCGGTGTGGTACTGGCCAACGACCCTCCGATGGTTAAGTTAGTATTTGTTCACAACTCCAGAGTGCCAGAGTCGGGTCTTAGTATGCGTACCTCGATTTTTTGGAGGGCGTGGCGGTATTTATAGTAGTAGTAGTGGCCTTTAGGGCAAGGCGTGCTGGAGAAGATATCGTTGGACCGAAATTGCCCCTGAGTAGCGTAGGACACAAGACTCTTCTGGGGTGGCCAAGCGTGTTGGACACGATTCCCTTCTTGGGGGTAGGGAATCGTGCTACGTAAGACATCGAGCTGGGTGGTAGCGTGTGAGATAAGATTCAACTTTTCCAGAGAGGCGTACGCAACAAGATAGGCTCTAGTGCCTGATAACAACAGTGGGTGACTCTCTCTCCGTCGACCACTGAAGGTCTGGTCGTCAACCCCTGCGTCCGTCATGTATATCCGTCGTCGCAGGCCGAACCGTCGGGTGGGAGATTTACCCCTATCAGTTGCCCCCTCAGCCCATCAGTCCGTGAACACTCAAACGACGGACTAATGGGGTGACGGTTCCAAACCGCACCTAGGGTTGGATAGACAGACTGTCATCAGTAATCAATGCCTGGTAATAAATGCAGGACACGTGTCGTCAACCCGTGGACCGTGTGCTCGGACCGAGGCGTCCCTTCGTCTCCCGCTATTTCTCTCATATAAAAGCCTTCCTTCTTTTCTTTCATTTTTCACTCTTTACTGAAAACAAACCATCAGAGCGCATCCGTTCAACTAGCAGAAAAGCACTCTATCCGTCACCCCTCGTGTATCCGTCACATTCCAGCAACCGTCGACTTCATCTTTCATCAGCGCGAGTAACCGGTAAGTAGCTACTGCTCGTTCATTCATCATCATTTTTTTTTTTTTTTTTTTTTTTTACTGTCAGTGTCTTTAGGGCAGTTGAACTTAGGGTTTTCCGTCACATGTAGGTGACATGTCTAGCGCGTCCAGTAACCAGTCGTTTGTCCGCAACGGAGCGGGCTATGATGAAGTCAACCCGTTGGGTCCAAAGGATCCTGCAGCCACAACATCCTCGAGTGAAGAGAGCTCGTCTACCACCTCTTCTTCGTCGAGTAGTGATAGGGCAGAGAGCAACCTTAGTGATGGTGTAGAGGGGGACGAGACTCAAGTCCAATCCGTCGTGGGTAGTGACGGGATGAGGATGTTTATCTCGCTTTCTCTGTGGACGGTTAATGACTTTTTCTCCACAATCAAAGAGTCACACTTCAAAACACTTAGAAGCAAATACCAAATTCCTGCCAATATACCTCTCCGTCTAACCCACCCAGGAGAGAAGTGTTATTACCATGGTGTCAAGGGTGTCGGGGTCTACGAGCAAATGCTCAAGGCAGGGTTGAGGTTTCCCTTGACCCAACTACACCGTCACCTACTTCATTACCTGGGGCTGTCCGTCAACCAGGTTTCCCCAAACGCCTGGAGGGTTTTTATTAGGGTAGAGGTCCTGTACGGATCGTATTCAAAGGGGAAGAAGAGGTTAATGATGGAGGAGTTTTTCCATTGCTACCGTCCGGTGGAGATAGCAAAATCAAGGGGAATGTACAGCTTCGTGGTAAGGAGCCCGTTGCTGAGGTTGGTGAGTGATACACCAGATTCCAATAGGGACTGGAAGTCTAGGTATTTCTTCATGGACGGGGACGAGTGGATGGGGAGTCCTGGTGAGACCGAATTTATGCCCGTCGACACCACTTGGGGCGTTTTACCCCCGTCTGGTATGCCTTCATTCACATTCTTTTCTCTGCTGCAAACTTCGTTGGTTTCTGACCGTCCTCTCTTGCAGCCCAGAACCGTCCACAAGTTTCCATCGAGGATTGGAGCTTTTTAGAGAAGATTTTCCAGAAAAGTGAGCTGACGGATAGGTCTTGGGCCAGACAAGTGACGTTAAAGACCATTTGTTGGCATTGTGACGGGCCTGAACCGCCCAAGGAGGCCTTGAAGTACAAAACACAAGTTCGAGCACGTAAGTCCGTTCACATAAACTTCAAGTTTTTTTTTTTTTTTGACATTAGCTGACGTGCCGTCCGATTTTGCAGAAATGGACGAGGCAAGGAGGAGAGCCATAATTAAGCAGCAAGCAGCTGCAAAGAAGAGAGAAAACCAAGCTGCAGGAACGGGCGTACCCAAGGTGCCCGTCACAAAAAGGAAGTCCGACCAGGAGGGGGACCGTCTCCCCAAAAAGCCGAAAACCACCCCCGAGACCGTCATCGAGCTAGAGGCAGACGGACAGAAGGTCCCTGTCAAACACGGCAAGGGGAAGGGCCTTATGGCGGGTGGCCCTCCGCCCGCCGTCGAGCATCCACCCGTCCTCCTCCGCGAGGATTCGAAGTATGCAATTGAGAAGCTGTCCTCCATACTGACGGTGGAGGACTATGAGGACATCGGGAATCATTCCATGGAGGCCATGGGGGAGACGGGCCTTTTCAACTTGGCCCAGGTAAGTAATTTTCCGTCACCGTCAGTCTTTTTGAGTATATATATTTGTCCTCGCCGTCACGTTGACTTGGTGTCTTTGATTTCCAGGCTGTCGTCATGATGAAGGGCCTGATGGACCGTTGTGTCCGTGAGGAGACGGCCATGAGCCGTCTACAGGCGAAGACAATGGAGGTGGAGGACGAGCTGTCGCAATACAAGGCTTGGAAGGTGAAGATGGAGAAGAAGTTCTCCATCCTCAAGGAGGATAGGCTAGAGTATAAGAAGCAGACGGAGACTCTGCAGACGGTCCTCGCGGACAAGGAGCGGGAGATCCAGTCTATGAAGGATCAACTCCGTCAGGCAAAGGACGACGCGATCAGGGAATACCGAGACTCTGAAACGTATCTGACGGAGCTTGGTGGCATAATGGCGGACGGTTTTGATGAGGCCGTCCGTCAGGTGAAGGCCCTTTATCCGGAGACGGATCTCTCGCAGGTGTCCCTTGACGGAGGCCAGGCACAAACGTCCGTCATCCAGGCCGCTTCCGAGAGCGCAGGTCGCCCCCTTGATGAAGGCCAGAATGATAAAGGTGACGGGACCCTGGATGACGATGCCGAAACAGCCGCCAAGGTCTAAACTGAAGAAGAAGTAAATGTAGTTGATTCCCCCGTTCATTAGACTTGTAATTTTTGTGGAGAATTTTTGTAACAATTTCTTTGTAGGACGGTCAATTTCTGGGCCGTCGAGAACAATGTTGACTTGAAAAGCATTTGTTTTAATTTATATCCTGTTTCAAATTTTGCTTGTGTGTGTTGATTGCTTGCACGGTTCATTTCAAATGCTGTTTATGCTTTGTGAAACTGTTGACATAATAAGCCGTCAATATGATGTGCCGTCAACATAACAGGCCGTCACAATTAATATCTTCACGCAAAGAGCTTCGTGGAACCGTCAGCTTTATTGTTGCTAAGCTATTACACCGTCACCCTCGACAGAATTCTAGCTTCCAATCTCTTATAATAATGTAGTTAGCTTTGAGCCGTCGCCATCTATGCCGTCATCCTTAGACTTAGGCTTTTAACCTTTTAGGACGATGTAGTTGGCTTTGAGCCGTCGCCATTTATGCCGTCATCCTTAGACTTAGGCTTTGGCTTTTAACCTTTTAGGCTGATGTAGTTGGCTTTGAGCCGTCGCCATTTATGCCGTCGTCCTTAGACTTAGGCTTTGGCTTTTAACCTTTTAGGATGATGTAGTTGGCTTTGAGCCGTCGCCATTTATGCCGTCATCCTTAGACTTAGGCTTTGGCTTTTAACCTTTTAGGCTGATGTAGTTGGCTTTGAGCTGTCGCCATTTATGCCGTCGTCCTTAGACTTAGGCTTTGGCTTTTAACCTTTTAGGATAATGTAGTTGGCTTTGAGCCGTCGCCATTTATGCCGTCATCCTTAGACTTAGGCTTTGGCTTTTAACCTTTTAGGATGATGTAGTTGGCTTTGAGCTGTCGCCATTTATGCCGTCATCCTTAGACTTAGGCTTTGGCTTTTGGGATTCCTATTTAGGAAAATCTGGTGGCTTTTAAGCCGTCCGCATGGGCGCATGACGCTTTTATGCCGTCGTCGAATTTGGGCCGTCGTCTTTTAGACTTAGGCGTTGGGTGTTTCCATTTAGGAAAACTGTGGCTTTTAAGCCGTCTGCATGGGCGCATGATGCTTTTATGCCCGTCGAATTTAGGCCGTCGTCTTTTAGACTTAGGCGTTGGGTGTTTCCATTTAGGAAAACTGTGGCTTTTAAGCCGTCTGCATGGGCGCATGACGCTTTTATGCCGTCGTCGAATTTGGGCCGTCGTCTTTTAGACTTAGGCGTTGGGTGTTTCCATTTAGGAAAACTGTGGCTTTTAAGCCGTCTGCATGGGCGCATGACGCTTTTATGCCGTCATCGAATTTGGGCCGTCGTCTTTTGATACCGTCAGCTTTTTATGTTTGAACGGATTTAATGCTAAGGCTTTGTACTTCGCAAGTTTCTGACGTTCAACACTTAATAGTAAGTAGAAGAGACTTTAAATAAACCTCTGTATGACTTGCATAATTTTTGTAAGGAAGAAAACATGTCCCCGGAATATACATTAGGGAGGATCAATTACAGACTAGATACAAGTAGGGGGCTGCCGTTCTTTCTTACTGGTAGTACTTACGTAGGTGTTCGGCGTTCCACGGGTGGTGCAGCTTCTGCCCGTCCAGTGTTTCCAAGTGGTAGGTGCCCTTTCTTTGCCACGCTGTGATTCGGTAGGGCCCTTCCCAATTGGGGCCGAGCTTTCCTTGGGTTGGGTCTCTGGCAGCGCCCATGATCTTTCTTAGGACGAGGTCACCGACCTGGAATTCCCTGTGCCTGACTCGGGCGTTGTAGTGTTTAGCCATGCAATCCTGATACCGGGCTAACCTTTGCTCTGCCGCTGCCCTGGCTTCGTCGATCAAGTCAAGCTCTAGGCGTAAGGCCTCATTGTTCCGGCCTTCATCATGGGTGTTCACCCTGTAGGTTGTGAGTCCCATCTCGGCTGGAATGACTGCCTCGCTTCCGTAGGTTAGCCTGAATGGTGTTTCTCCTGTGGGGGTCCTTGCTGTCGTTCTGTATGCCCACAATACACTTGGCAGCTCCTTGGGCCATATCCCCTTTGCCCCCTCGAGCCGAGTCTTGATAATTTTGAGCAAGGATCGGTTCGTTACTTCGACTTGACCGTTAGCTTGGGGGTGGGCGAGGGAAGAGTAATGATTCTTTATTCCCAGCTGCGCACAGAACTCCCGGAAGGGACCATTGTCAAACTGTTTGCCGTTGTCGAAGACTAACACCTGGGGTATCCCGAATCTGCATATGATAGACTTCCAGACGAAGCTTCGTATGTTCTTCTCTGTGATGGTGGCCAATGCCTCAGCTTCCACCCATTTCGTGAAGTAGTCTATGCCTACCACGAGGAACTTTAGCTGTCGCACCGCTGTTGGGAATGGGCCCATGATATCTAGCCCCCATTGAGCGAATGGCCATGGGGCCGTTATGGGGGTCAGCTCTTCGGGGGGTTGCTTGACGATGTTGCTGAACCTCTGGCACTTGTCGCAAGCTTTGACATAAGCCTGCGTGTCCTTTCTCATGGTCGGCCAGTAGTATCCTGCGCGGATCAGCTTATGCGCCAACGACCGCGACCCTGAATGGTTTCCACATATCCCTTCGTGTACCTCCCTCATGACATAGTCAGCCTCTTCGGGACCTAGGCACCTTAGGTATGGGCGAGAGAAGCCCCTTTTGTATAGGACTCCTTCTATCAGGACAAACCTTGATGCTTGGACCTTCAATCTTCTGGCGGCTTCTCTTGCGTCGGGCAAGACACTTCTTTCAGGTATGAGACCAACGGTGCGGTCCAGTTGCTCTCCGAGCCGACTTCTTGCATTTCAATAAAGTCTACCAATGGAGAAACCTGCACAAAGTGGGGCACACCGTTAGCGCTGCTCTCCTGCTCCGACGAAGCAGCCTTGGCGAGGCGGTCTGCTTGCTCATTTTCCCCCCTGGGGACTTGGACTATCTTTGCCCTGAGTTCATCTACCCTTCTTTTTGCCTGATGGAGGTATTTCTTCATTTTGTCGCCTCTGCACTCGTAGTTTCCGTTGACTTGGTTGACGACTACCTGGGAGTCGCAGGAGACGACCACTCGGGCCGCGCCCACTTCTTTGGCGAGATCCAATCCGGCTATCAGGGCTTCGTATTCTGCCTCATTATTGGTGATGGGAAAGTCTAGCCGGATCATGCAATCAATTTGGTCTCCTTCAGGAGAACGGAGCATGATCCCAATGCCACCGGCTCGTCTGGTGGACGACCCATCTGTATGTACACTCCATGCTGGACTTGCATCTGCCCCCTCGTCCTCTGTGTTGGTGAACTCGGCTATGAAATCAGCTACTGCCTGTCCCTTGAGGGCAGTACGTAGGCTGTAGCGAATGTCAAACTCAGTCAGCTTTATCGCCCATAGGGCCAGACGACCTGCGGCTTCTGGGTTGTGCATCGCTCGCCGCAAAGGCTTGTCGGTTAGGACGACGATCGTGTGAGCTTGGAAGTAGGGCTTGAGCTTTCGTGCTGCGGTGACTAGGGCGAAGGCGAGTTTCTCCATGGGCGGGTACCTTCCTTCCGCCCCCTGGAACGCCCGGCTGGCATAGTATACGGGTTTTTGCACCCCGTCCTCTTCTCTGATCAAGGCCGCGCTGACGGCGGCTGCGGATACGGCCAGGTAGAGGAAAAGTTCTTCCCCGGGCTGTGAAGGACTCAGCAGCGGTGGGGAAGAGAGATAAGCTTTTAACTCTTCGAATGCCTTTTGGCACTCGTCCGTCCACTCGAACGTCTTCTTCAATGTGCGAAAGAAGGGAAGGCATTTGTTCGTGGCCCTTGATACAATTCTGTTCAGTGTGGCAACCTTCCCGTTTAGACTCTGAACCTCTTTTACATTCCTCGGAGGGGCCATCTCCATTATTGCTCTGATCTTATCCGGGTTGGCCTCGATGCCTCTCTGAGAGACCATGAAGCCGAGGAATTTTCCTGCGGTTACCCCGAAGGCGCACTTCGAGGGGTTGAGCTTCATATTGTAAGAACGGAGGGTTCCGAACGTTTCCTCGAGATCGCTCAGATGATCCTCCTCCTTCTGGCTTTTTACCAGCATATCGTCGACGTATACCTGAACATTTCTCCCTATCTGGTTGGCGAACATTTTGTTCATCAGCCTCTGATATGTGGCACCTGCATTCTTCAGTCCGAATGGCATCACCTTGTAGCAAAACAGTCCTTGGCTGGTGACGAATGAGGTTTTCTCCTGATCTGCTTCATCCATCCGGATCTGGTTATACCCCGAGAAGGCATCCATGAAGCTCAGCAGCTGGTGCCGGGCCGTAGAGTCTACCAGAACGTCGACTCGAGGGAGGGGGTAGCTGTCCTTCGGGCATGCCTTATTCAGGTCCGTGAAGTCCACACACATCCGCCACTTCCCGCTGGCCTTCTTGACCATCACAACATTAGCCAACCAGTCGGGGTAGTAAACTTCCCGGATGAAACCTGCTTCTCGTAACTTACCGACCTCCTCTACCACTGCGTGATCTCTTTCTGGAGCGAACACTCGCTTTTTTTGTCTAACAGGCCGGAAGGAGGCTGCTACGTTCAGCCTATGTACCATAACTGATGGATCGATCCCCGGCATGTTCTCATGGCTCCAGGCGAATACATCCTGGTTTTCCTTGAGGAAGGTCGTGAGTGCCTGGCGGGTCGCCGGACTGTTGAGGGCACCGATCCTGGTGGTTCTCTCCGGCTTGGACTCGTCGAGGATTATCTCTTCGAGTTCCTCCACAGGTTCTGCCCCCGTTCTCTGCTCTATGTTCATCGTCTGTAGCTAGCCATTCATCTCTACCATTGCGACATAGCATTCTCGTGCGGCCACTTGGTCTCCCCATAGCTCTCCTACCCCGTACTCTGTAGGGAACTTGACCTTTAAGGCATAGGTTGAGGTGGCGGCCTTCTAGGCGTTAAGGGTTGGTCGCCCTATGATTGCGTTGTATGCTGAGGAGCAATCGACGACTAGGAAGGTGACGTCCCTAGTGAGCTGCCGAGGGTAGTCCCCGACCGTGACGGGCAATGTGATCGAGCCGAGGGGATATACTCTGGTACCCCCGAAACCTGTGAGTGGCGCCTTGGTAGGGACCAAGCGTTCTTTATCGATTCGCATTTGCTGGAACGCGGGATAGTAGAGGATATCCGCGGAGCTTTCATTGTCGATAAGGACCCGATAGGTGTTGTAGTCCCCTATCCGGATGTTGACGACAAGGGCGTCGTCGTGCGGATGGTGGAGGTGTTGGGCATCCTCTTCTGTGAACTCCATAGTGGGGCTGCTGGTTCTCGGCTTCTTCTGGACGGAGCTCGCAGCCTGGACATTTTGGACCGCCCTGAGGTGGGATTTCAGAGCCTTCTTTGTAAAACCGGCGACCGGTGTGCCACCCACAATCACCCTTATATTCCCTATAGGTGGTCTGGGACACCCATTGTCCCGGTGGGGGGTTTGTTCCTGCCGAGACGTTTCGGCCTTTTCTCTGTTGACGAACCTCTGCAGTTTCCCTTGCCTAATCAGGGCTTCGATCTGTTGCTTTAAATCGTAGCAGTCGGTGGTATCGTGCCCATGGTCCCGGTGGAAGCGGCAATACTTGTCTTTCGGTCGCTTGTCCGGGTTTGATTTCATCTTTCCCGGAAACGTCAAGGATCCGTCATCCTTGATCTGCATCAGGACCTGATCAACCGGAGCCGTCAATGGGGTGTAGCTCGTGAATTTCCCGGCATTGGGCTTTGGGCGTCTACTGTCTCGGCTTTCCCCTGTCCGAGGCGCCTTCCGCCCCTTATCTTGTCGGGTGTCTTCCTGCCTTTCTCTCTTCCTGGGGGGCTTCTCTTCTCTCGCCAGTAACGCATCTTCCGCGTTCATGTACTTCGTTGCTCTATAAAACACATCTGACATTGTTTTCGGGTCATTTTTGTACAAAGAGAACAGGAATTTGCCCTTCCGCAGCCCGTT
The DNA here is from genome assembly GCA_033629205.1 of Lithocarpus polystachyus. Classification (NCBI taxonomy): domain Eukaryota; kingdom Viridiplantae; phylum Streptophyta; class Magnoliopsida; order Fagales; family Fagaceae; genus Lithocarpus; species Lithocarpus polystachyus. The sequence goes on along the minus strand of CM066163.1, from coordinate 4,133,847 downwards.
TGTGAACGCGGCCACTTGTATCCGGTCGTCCGCTTCGTCAATTGTCAGCGCTTCTCTATTGAAGCGGGCTATGTAGGATCTCAGCGTTTCATCCTCCCGTTGCTTAATGTTCATCAGGCATGCGGTGGATCTCTTGTGACGGTGTCCTCCGATGAATTGGGAGGCAAATAGAGCGCTCAGCTCCCTGAAGGTGCCGATAGAACCGGGCGCCAGCCTGCCAAACCAGGTCCTTGCAGAGCCTTTCAGCGTTGCGGGGAAGGCCCGGCATATGATTTCGTCTGGCGCACCGTGCAGGTGCATCAATGTCTTGAATGTTTCCAAGTGGTCCAGCGAATCCTTGGACCCGTCGTAGCTTTCCACCTGGGGCATGCGGAACTTCGGTGGCGTAGGGAACATGATGACAGGTGTTGTAAATGTGGAGTCCATGCGGTGGACGAGGTCGTCGAGGTCACTGGACACTCGTCCCTTGAGGGCGTTCATCATGAAGTCCATGCGTTCCTTCATCATTCGCATTTCCACGGCCATACTAGACTGGGCATGGTCGTCTGCCGGCGGACGGTTTGGCTGCTGTCCTTCAGGCCGGCTCAATGCATGGCTTCCCTCAGGACCCTCGCGGTCCCTCTCCTCGGCGTTGCTCTCCTCCTGATTTTCTCCCTGGTTGTCACCCGTCGCATTCCTTCGTAGCAGCTGCTCTTCCAAGTCATTGTTGCGCTTCGTGAGACGTTCTACCGCGGCCGCCAGAGTCTGGACTTGCCTTTCGAGGGCCGTGGTGCGTTGTTCCTTGCCTTGGTCGTTCATGGTGGTCGTCCTTGAACGCGTGAGTACCATGCAACCCTTAGTCCGGGAAACACGTAACAGAAACTTGCGCGGTTCCCACAGACAGCGCCAACTGATGATGTCAAGAATCGAACCAGTGAGCTGCAGGGCTTGCGCGGTTTCGGACGGTCCTGCACAGGTAAGAAGAACCTCAAAGGGGAGTACCGGTGTGGTACCGGCCAACGACCCTCCGATGGTTAAGTTAGTATTTGTTCACAACTCCAGAGTGCCAGAGTCGGGTCTTAGTATGCGTACCTCGATTTTTTGGAGGGCGTGGCGGTATTTATAGTAGTAGTAGTGGCCTTTGGGGCAAGGCGTGCTGGAGAAGATATCGTTGGACCGAAATTGCCCCTGAGTAGCGTAGGACGCAAGACTCTTCTGGGGTGGCCAAGCGTGTTGGACACGATTCCTTTCTTGGGGGTAGGGAATCGTGCTACGTAAGACATCGAGCTGGGTGGTAGCGTGTGAGATAAGATTCAACTTTTCCAGAGAGGCGTACGCAACAAGATAGGCTCTAGTGCCTGATAACAACAGTGGGTGACTCTCTCTCCGTCGACCACTGAAGGTCTGGTCGTCAACCCCTGCGTCCGTCATGTATATCCGTCGTCGCAGGCCGAACCGTCGGGTGGGAGATTTACCCCTATCACCTATGAATCATATTTGATGGTTTTATATTATTTAAAAAAATCAATTTATTACCTATGAAATTCTACGGATGAAATTAAAAAATTGAACAATCTTTAAAAAACCAAATGTCAATATAATATTTATAATTATTAGCTTTTGGTACCCTTGTTAACAGTAGCAAGGGATGGGGCCAAAGGAACCTATACTACCAAGACTTTACTTTTATTTTCTTTTTCTTTTTTATCTTCTCTCTTGGCCCCCAATGCTTTTTTCAATCCCACTCCTAAAATGGGGTTTCTGACTTCCTGTCACTGTGGTTCCCATGATTTGGGTAGGTAAGTCTATAATTTCACACTTCAAACAATAGTTACAATACATGTATTCAATTGAACGTGTGACACATGTATCATCTTTACATGAATGAATACATGTAATGAATTGAACTTATGAAATGTATCATCTTGCAATTAGATGTCTAGATTAGTTATTAATGTTAACAGTTCTTATATCTTTACACAAGCTTCAATCCTCTTGAAAACATTTCTTTGACTTCCTCCATGCTAATGTATATTGTATATATATTCTTCTACTCAACTCTTTTTATTGTCAGTCTCTTCAATCTTATTTTTGTATTGGGTCTTTAAAGTTGATTTTTCTATTTAATTAAATTATTCCATCAATTCAAGATGTATTACCCTTTTTAGTTTCATTTACAATCATTTCGGTCATATAAACTGTTTTTATATCCAATTAATTAACATAGTTATCTACACTTAAATAGTCAGCACAAGGTTGACAGTATCATAGATTTTATAGGTTCTTCAATAATATGAGAGCATAAGTAAGGTTAGGATTTACAATTTGTTCTCAAAAAAAAAAAAAAAGATTTACAATTTTAAATTGAGTGTAACAAGAGTAAAACCTAAAAGTTTATGTCCTTCGTGTAAAATATTAAATATTAGCTGTCGGTTGAAAATATGATAATCCAAGATATCTAAATTCGATGTACACCCATTAATCCATTAAACAGTAACCATAATCCTATATATTTGTAATGCAGGTACAACAATTTTGAAAATTTTTCCTTTTTGAGAAACATATACAAGGAAGAGGAAATGAGATCAAAGCACAAAAACATACCACAAATTCTACTCAAAAGTCATGATAACTTTTAAGGGAAAGTTAGACAAATTATACTACCCACAACACACTCTCTTAAATAACGTGATTTAGAAACAAACAAACACACACACACACACAAGGGAAAAGAAATTAGATTATAACACAAATGCATATTATGAACTCTCCGGAACAGCAATTTAGGGTTAACAATTATATATTTCAATTTATCTTTAATCCCTACATTAGAATCTTGGTACATCATATTTTCTTTAAATGGTAAAACATATACTTCCATATAAAAATACAATCATAATAAATAACTATTTATAATTATCATGATTGTCAAATTTCATTTTTTTTATAATATAAAATTTCATATATATATATATATATATGCATAATATTATATTAAACTTTTCCTTTAAAATTTTTTTTCTGTTATTGCACGAGTTAAAATCTAATTATTTTAAATACTAGTCATTTCTTGTTGTCTTGTTCAAATAAACTTAATGATATTAAATTCATACAATTTATTTTTAGCAAGGAATCCGATTTAAGAAAATGCTTTGGAAATATACTTGGTAACATAATTAGAACCCTCTCATTTATGTTAAATAGTGAATATTACATGGAAACAATATATAAATACACCTTACAATTATGGTAAGAAATTAAATTTACGATTATTCATTCTTTATTTGCATGCCAACATTTGAACAAGGCATGTTGTTGTGGTATATACGTTTATAGATGTCAAGAGTAATGATTACTAAGCAATTTTAATTATAAATAGATTCTCTTGAACCTTTCTTTTCATCAGAAAATTGATTAATCAAAATTTTGAAAGTGTGTTTTAGATGATATTGATCTATCGCATCAATGACTTATTACCAGAGTTGAACATTATGTATGAGTTGAAGACTCTCAGGGTAATGCATGAATATAGACCAATTTGTCTTCATTGAGGTTAGCTTATTTCGATTTCTTTCTCCTTTATGACAATTAAAATTATGCTATGGTCTTTCTTATTCTTTCTTTTTGAATATTTGATTGCAGATTGTGTTGGAAGATTTACATCATCCATTGTGAAACTCTAGAATCTCCGCTTTATGCTACCAATTTCAATTACATATGGAGTGGACCAACCTTGCAAGTATCAAAATGTTCAAGAAGGATAAAATATTGTATTGATTTGAAGTTGGTAGTAGAAACAACCTCTGCAATAACGTCATATGACTCATATTGTTCACTTATCCCAAGTGATAGATCACATTCTGTTTGAATAAACTAAAGCAAAGAGTACATAAGATAAAATAGTATGATCTAAGTCTAACACAGCTGACCTAACATAGGAGGAGATTTAGAACTTTCCAGCAGAGCAATTCGTTTCTATGAATTCTTAAAAAAGAGTACATGTAATTTTGCTTACCGATTGCTGAGTCAATTTTAAAACTTAGATGGATCATTTATTTCTTTATTACTCAATGGAACAGGTGAAAAGATGACATAACCATTTCATTTTATTTCAATGATTCGTGTGACGCAAATCAAATATCTATCCATTTAATTTTCATTACCATTTTTTTTCTTAGTGCCATTTAAAATCGCTCGATCATATGATATAAAAATTAAAAACCCTCCCTCGTGATTTTGGTTGTTCAGTTCATTGATTCATTCTTTTTTCTATTTTTATGAAAATTTTTATTCATTCTCAATCATATAAAAACCTACCCACTTGATTTTGATGGTTCTCCTATGCCAATAAAGGAAGGTCTTGAAAAAAAAAAGAGCCAATCCAAAACCCTCACTTTTTTATGGAACGGGATTAAGGTGCAATTCCAAAACGCAGGGTTACTTTCCATGTTACCGTTGAATATATTTTGTATATTGTCCCTATTTTACCCTTAGCCTTTTTTTTAATCCCAATTTTACCCAAATCTCTAACAAAAAATATTGTCAGAAAAGAGACTCACTAGCAGAGTAGGGAATCGGAAGTGGCGGTGTAGTGAAGAAGATCATTGAAGATGGAAGGTCAGATTGGAATTGTAAAGGATGAGGCTTGATTTGTGGGTTTGGTTTAGGATGTCATATGGTGGGGTTCATGTGTGAGAGTGAAAGCTAAGGTCTGTAACTATGGCATGGTGGAGCGTATGTGTTGGTGGCTTGGGGCTGCAATGATGCTCTTCATCTCGGGGCATAGAGAGAGCGAGAGGGAGACCAGTGTTGGCTGTTTGTCAAGGAAGAAGAGAATGAGTGGATGAGAAAAAAGAGAAGGAAAAAGAAAAAAGAAATAAAGAGATACGTGGAAGACATGCATTCAGGTGAAACAAATATGGAAGACATGCACGGAAGGAAATAAAATTTTTAAGATAAAATTTTAAATTACAAAAATTAAAAAAAAAATAGCACTACAAATTATTTTACAATTTTTTTGCCACAATTGTAATGTGACGGTGTGTGAGCAATAGAGAAAAAAGTGTGTGAGTGGTAAAGAAAAAATTGTGAGTTTATGTATAAGTGGTAGGCAACCACCCACTGTCTGCTACTAAATAATTAGTACAAAAATGTTGTGAAATAGTTTGTAATATTAAAATCATTCATTTAAAACATAAATATTGATAAAATATTATGAGTAATGCTACATACACAAATTATTATACAATATTTTTATAAACTATTAATGTGGCTTTAACATTTTCCAAGTAATTATTGGTAAGTAATAATGCAATATTAGTAGTAGGCCCGAACTAAAACTAGTAAAAATTTGCTACATTAACAATAATAACAAATAATTATGACAAAAAAAAAAAAAAAACTAACACAAACATAATAAAAATAATTATAATAGTCTTGATCATCCTGAAATTGTTGAACTTCTTTCTACTGGCTTTTCTGGCACTCTTCGTGGATGGTGGGATTCCTATCTCACAGAAGATTCCAGAGACTCTATTAAACATGCGGTTAAAAAGAATGATGATGGTTTTCCTATTTTTGACGAAAAAAGGAATTCTGGCATTCCTGATGGTGTTAACACCCTTGTTTATACGATTCTTAAACATTTTGTTGGTACTCTTACTAATGTTTTATCTCGAGTTTTTGATTATCTCAATAATTTGAGATGTCCTACTATGTCTGATTACAGGTGGTACCAAGCTGTTTTTCTTTCAAGGGTTATGCTCTGAAAAGATTGCAAAAAGCCGTATTGGAAAGAAAAGTTTATTGATGGTCTGCCTCCTATTTCTGCTCATAAGGTAAAACAAGAATTAATTGGTAAAAATGATTCTATTAACTATGAAAACTTAACTTATGGTGATATTTTAAGCACTATTAACAAATTAGGTATTAACATGTGTAATGATGAGAAATTATTAAAAAATCAATTAAAAAACAAAACAAAAGCTAAATATGAAATAGGAAATTTCTGTGAACAATATGGTTTATCTCATATTGCCCCTTCCAGGCAAAAGAGAGAAAAACATGATAAAGTTCACAAAAATGTTTACCATAAAAGACACAAAACCAACCTTGTTAAACCAAATGAATTTTATGAGAAAAAGAAAAATGTTTCTAAAAAATATGTTAAACAAAATCCTGCTAAAGGCAAATGCTTTAATTGTGGAAAATCTGGTCATTACAGTAAAGACTGTAAAGAAATACCTGGAAAATTGAGAAATAAACTCAACATGTTAAACATTAATGATAATGATCAAGAAGACTTATTTTGAATCCTTGAATCACACAATTCGTCTGATTCTATGGAAGACGATTTATCTTCATCTGACTCTTGCTATCACTCTACTGATGAAACCTCTGATTCACCTAATATTAAACTTGGCTGCAGAGATTCTTGTTGTAATACTATTACATCTATTAATACTCTCACAAAGCATGAAGAAAATGAAAAATTATTGATTACTTTAATAAACCAAATCCAAAACCCTGAACTGCAAAAAGAATACCTTGATAAATTCAAGAAAAATCTAACCAAAGATGAAAATTCTAAAAAACTTAAATCAACAATAAGTTTTGAAGAAACTTTGGAAAGATTTAATAAGAAAAAACCTAAAGAATTAACTATTGACGATTTGAAACAAAAACTCAATATTATTGAACGTGATATTAATAATTTAAAACATGAATTTGAAACTATTAAAATTGATAATTTTAATGTAAAGCAAGAACTGTTAATCTTAAAACGTGATAAAACCTTTGATAAACAACATTCTGATAATGAACAAGATGAGCTTAAAGAAAGAGATGATTCATGTCAGCAAGCTCTTCTTTCCGATACAGGTATTACTGATGCTATTAACTCTCTTGACAAAACTGTTCCTCCAAAATGGTTTACAAAAGTAAATATTGTTGTTTCTCCAGACTACAATTTTGATGTTATTGCTATGATTGACTCTGGTGCAGATATGAATTGTATTTAAGAAGGATTAATCCCTTCTAAGTATTTTGAACAGTCCTCCGAAAGACTTGTTTCTGCTAATGGTTCTCAGATGAGGATCAAATATGAATTAAGCAATGCTTATGTTTACCATAATAATGCTTCTTTCAAGATTCCTTCTGTTCTTGTCAAAAATATGCATGACAAAGTGATTCTTGGACTTCCATTCCTTAACACTTTGTATCCCTTTCTTGTTGACCATGATGGCATTACTTCTGATCTTTTTGGACAAAGAGTAAAATTCAAATTTGTTTTAAAATTTGAAATTGATATTGACCATGCTGTTAACTCTTATCATGTTGTAGAATCATCCCTAAGGATCCTTGTTGCTGCTAAATATACTACCACTAATAAGTGGATTAAAGCTATTCGTACCACTAGCAAGTGGAATATTATGTTTTCCTCAGCATCGAGGAAAAACAAGGGGAAAGCACCTGCACAGGACTATCCTCAAGACAAAACAATCCCAGCGGGACAATCTTTTCTAATGCATGAAGGTGCATCTTCTAGGAGAAATCCTAGTCGATCAACATCCCTTCAGGAAACTGTCCCGGCAGAGGTGACATTTTCCAGTGGTGATATAAACATTACTTTACAGGAAGTCATATCCAAAATACTGCAGTTCCACAATGGAAATTTCAGTGAATTACCCACTCCTGTTAAAGTACTTCTTGATAACCTTCAAGCTGCCTACGCTATTAACCATCGCAAACTTTTCAAGAAAACCCTCTAGGCTCTTGAAATCCACCTTGTTAACCTTACTGCCCAAAAAGAGGTCTATGAAGGCCTAATTATTAATCTTTCCTCCCAGTCTCCCAAAAATAAACCTAATAAACACCTCTTTTCACAAAATGAGGCTTTTGTAAGCCATTCTATTCAGCATGATCCCTACACTAGTCAACTCTTTGGCAAAGAGGAAATCCATTCAATGGATAAAACGACTCTAATGGGTACTGATTATGCCAAATTAAGTTTTAAGACTCAATTTGGTTTAAGATGTGCTGTTGCCAACTTGCCTTCTGATATACAAAAAAGTATTTTAGAAAGCAAAGCTATGTATGAGTCTTTTGACCTATGGTATGAATACTTCAAGATGTTAGTAACTGCAAGTATTCCTGAACCTGATGAATTAGATGTTGACGATAATGTTTTTATTCAACTCGATTGGGAAGAATATTTTGGAAAAAGTTCCCGTGTTTATGAAAGAAAGATCCATCCTTTTCTTGGTCTCTTGATTAATTATGAGGATGATGAGTTGGATGAGGAAGATATGGATCCCGACTAGCTATCCCAAATGTTTGAGTTTGGGTTTATAAGAATGATCCGAGTCTCAAATCGTGGTCAGCTCAACCAACTCTCACAGATTATTCAACAAGCTGTTGCTCGTACCAATAGCCCTTCTGTAACTATTAGATGTTGGAGCACTCTTCCAAATTGGGAAAAAGATAATTGGATGAATGTGCAACCCTCTAAACATCTCATTCTTGTTAACGGATATACTCACCAAGGACCAATGTATAAAGGAAATTCCTACCTGTCCTACAAAAATCCCTATGCTCTTGCAAACTGTTGGAGAAATTATTTCAATAATCAAATCCTTGAGGTTATCCAAAACCTTTGGAAAGATTACCATTTTGAAGGAAATACAGACCGAATTACTGTATTTGGTCTCAAACCCTGCGGAATTGCTACTCAACACCTCTCTATTGCTGATTATATTAACCCAAAGAACTTCACCAACCCTTTGAAGAACCCTGTTTACGAACACTTGTTATATTGTGGTTTCTGCAATCAGTATACCACTTACCATGAACATGACTGCAATAATGATCCCCCATGGGATCCCCATGATGGCTATATAGATCATTGTGATACTGATTAAATGTTATCCTTTAAACTGTCCTCCATGGGAATCTGTTGATTACTTTGTTGACTACTTTTGGCTACTTTCGGCACAAGACGCCAAAATCTTATCTGCTGGCTTTTGGAAAAGCTCTTGCTGTCCCTCACGGGTCCTGAATCTCCACAGGATCTATCATTATTTGTAATCCGGTAACCATTACTGTTGTAAGTGTGCTACCACTGCTTATCCTGTTTATCTATAATTCTGTATATGTTTAATTACTTTCAATATTAATCAAGTATTTTTATGTTTATCCATTACTTTAATGCTATATTGCTTGGCTGGTTCTACTGCCTTATTACTTGTTTAAATTATTTTGATTATTAATTGCGCTACCGCCTCCTTGGCTGGTTTTACTGTTTTTATTTCATTATACTATCTTTTATTATTATTATTATTATTATTATTATTATTATTATTATTATTATTATTATTATTATTATTATTATTATTAGGTTGTTGTGGGGTTTTCTCAAGTATTGATTCAGCACAAGCATGTGGGGCTTGCTGGCCGACTTTGTGGGTCTCAGCCCACGTTAATCTATTGTCCCAAAATTGTCTCTAACATCCCGGAAACACCCTACAATTTAAAGGTGGTTCTACGGAGCAAAAAAAAAAAAAAAATGGTTCTTCTTATTGATAAGGGGAAAAAATTCAAAAAGTGTTATCAATTTTACTATAAAAAATTTACAAATTAAAATACAATATATATAATTGGTGTTATATCAACAATAGAATATTTCTTCATTACAACATTTTTTTTTTGCCTACAATGTAGACTCTACATTACACTATTAATGTAAACTAATAAATTTTTATTAAAGAAAACTCATTATAATGCATTATCGGACCAAGTGCATGGAGTCACTATCATCGCATATTTTTAATATTTGTATGTATGTTAAAATACTTAGTATTCTAAAAAAAAAATAAAAATGAAAATGGAATATTGGGGTCAGGGCCATCTGGTTAAAGAGAAATTCCTAGATTATTAGGCCCAATTCTTCAAAATTATCACGTGTGTATAATCTTCTTTTCGCCGGTAAATATCGGCACTAATTGATGTGCTAATTGCTTAGTGATGGTACATTGGTAACCATCGTCACACAAATCTCCTGACCTCAAATTAACAATCGAGCAAAAATTGATGAAAAAATATTTGGAGATTTTTGTTGATTCAAACATATTCTTTTGTAGCTAAAACATGGGACTGTACGCAGGAATTGTTGTATCTATTGTTGACTGTGCTTGAAATTGTCTTATGTAGTTATATGTCCAACACCACTGTCAACAGAAATTGAGACCTTATAAATAAGCCATAACTAATTCTTCCTCCAACCCGTTAAACACACCTAGTTGAGTAGATGAAGGATATTATTTGGCTACAAATTTTGTCGTAGCCTAAGACCATAAATTTGGTTGTAATAGGTGGAAGATGACATGTGTCTCCATAATGTGCTTATGACTTACTAAACCACGCTTAAGTTAATCAATCATTTTAACCAAGTCATATGCACTACATGCACTACAAAAAACGGGGCCTTTAGGCCCCGTTTTTTTGGGCCGCGTTTGCAAAAACGCGGCCCAAAAGGGCCTGAAGCCGCTTTTTTAAAAACGCGGCTTCAGTCCTTACAATGGGCCGCGTTTTTGTGAACGCGGCCCAGCATAAAGCCTGAGGCTGCGCTTTTTCAAAACGCGGCCCAAAAAATAAGCCTGAGGCCGCGTTTTTAGACGCGGCCTCAAGCTTTTACTGAAGCCGGGTTTATAAAACGCGGCTTCATGTTGAATGGGGCCGCGTTTTATTAAACGCGGCCCGTGTTTTGCCTATAGCCGCGTGTTAGACACGCGGCTTTAGGCTTTGGGTATATGTGTTAGACCGGGTTTGTGTATATACACTAGCCCTCATCTCTCAAAAAAAAAACCCTAGCCCTCATCTCTCAAAAAAAAACCCATGGGTTTGTGTTCATCGGATCGGAGATGGAGGATTTTATCTCCGATCCGATCGGAGATGGAGGAGATCGGAGATGGAGGATTGGTTGGAGATGGAGAGGGTGAGGTGGCGGCCTCTGATTTGGGTCCTGCTCGGAGGAGAGAGAGAAGGGGATGGGAGGTGAGAGACCGCGTGTCGAGAGAGAGTGGGCCGGTGTGGGGGTTAGAGAGAGAGAGAGGAGAGCGGTGGCGTGGATGGAGGAAGGGAAGTCGAGGTAGAGAGAGAGAGAGATGTGGGTGGTCACTGGGTGGGTCGAGTCCGTGAACGAGTGTGGGTCTTTGGGTGCCATTTTTTTGGGTTTGAGAGAGAGAGAGACAGATCTGTGTGTGTTTGTGTTTTATTAGATTTGAAGACTGAAGAAGAAGAGCTGTGTTTTATTTTTCTTGTTCTTTGTGTTTTAATTTTCTTGTTCTTGTGTAGAGACAGATCTGCTGTGTTTTAATTTTCTTGTTCTTGTTCTTGTTCTTGTGTTCATGCTTAAATTTGCTGCATGTGTTTTAATTTGCTTGTTCTTGTTCTTGTGTTCATGCTTAAATTTGCTGTGTTTTAATTTGCTTGTTCTTGTGTTCATGCTTAAATTTGCTGTGTTTGAATTTGCTTGTTCTTGTTCTTGTGTTCATGCTTAAATTTGCTGTGTTTTAATTTGCTGTGTTTTAATTTTGTTGTTCTTGTTCTTGTTCATGTTTAAATTTGCTATGTTTTAATTTTTTGCTGGGTTATGTGTTTGTTTCAAATTTATTTCAAATTTTTTTTAAATTTGCTGTGTTATTAGTTTTTTTTCCAGAAAAAAAAAATTCAGAATTATTTTTTTTTTAATATTTTTGGCAGTAGCCGCGTTTTAAACGTGGCCTAAGGTAGAATGGTCTTAGGCCACGTTGAGAACGCGGCCATTGACCTTAGTCTTAGGCCGCGTTTTAAACGCGGCCATAGACCTTGGTCTTAGGCCGCGTTTGTAAAAGTGCGGCCATAGACCCCGGATGCCTATAGTCGCGGGGTTTAGGCCACATTTAAAAACGCGGCTTAAAAAAGCGCGGCCATAGCCTATAGCCGCATTTTTAGGACCTTAGGCCGCGTTTGAAAAACGCGGCCTAAAGTCTTTTTTTTTGTAGTGATGTAACATGGACACATGTCATCTTCCTAATATTAGTTGTAGATTTAAGTTAAAATCAAGTTTGTAACCAAACTTTGTCCAAGTGAATGATGAATCATGAAAGATTATATCCTGCCTAACCCAATATAAACAACTTGCATTAATCACTATAGTGCTGAACAAGGGAATAAAGATATTCTGTCTAATTCTTTGCATTCCATTTTAATAAGCTCTTACGAAGTAACAAAAAAAAAAAAAAAAAAAAAAAACACATGATATACTATATTTGATAAAGTAAAAAATGGAACACAAGATTTTTATTTTTGAATGAAAACATTGAGACTAAAAATTTAAACAAAAAGGAGTGTCTTACTTTATGCTTCATCAATTGTAGTATGTGATGTTTGATTTTTGGTCATTTTAAATTTTGATTAAGTTAAAAAGGAAGAAAAAATAATATTATGTTAAGATTGATGGAACTCTCTCAGGGTTTAAGTTGGTATGGGTCAATAAACACATGCACATACAAGACCCTTTTTTTTTTGTTCATTAAAAAAAAAACATATATATAATGGATTATTGGTTGAATTTTGTAAATTAAAAAAAATATAGATTAAAAAAAGATCTTCGTTTTATTTTCGAATAAAGAAGTTAGCAAACCAAACAAATGCGAACATGTTACACTTGCAATTTACAAAAGGCACAATGTACCGAATTCCACCACACAACAACAAAAAAAAAAAAAAAAAAGGACCATTTTACACACAGAAGGACTAATTACACCATTTTACAAACATTGACGCTGATAATAGCCATAACTAACAAAGCAAATGATCAACTCAGAAAATCTTATTCTATCACAGAGTTCACAACCCGAGGCACTACTATAGTACTATATATACATATATACCTTCTCCAACATCAATGGTGAGGCTTCGTGAGGGCACCGTATTTTGGTGGTTCTCCCATGCCAATAAGAGAAGGTCTTGAGGAGAAAAATAAAGGCACAAGACCAATCCAAACCGCTCACTTTTTTTTTATGGAAAGGGACTACAGGAATCTTTTGCTTTCATCATTCTTAAAAAAAAAAAAATCAGTTTTCTTATTATCAATAATTGAAAAGTGGAACTATGTGCGAGAAATAGAATGTTTCTTTTCTGGACAGATCAAAGATAAAGCAACCAATCACTGTTATTTTGACAAAGAAAGAAAAGCTAAAGCAAGATTATTACAGTAGTATTTTTTCTAAGGCCACCGACACCATGAACAGGGACACGTCTAAATTGACAAAGGCTGCATTGAACTAGTTGCAACTTGCAACAGACAAAGGTTTTGGTCACTGGATAGGCTGCAGTACTGATCTGCACCTGTTACAAGCTTGAAGGGGTACTGCTATTTAGGTACGTGTTATTTAGACTCGAAGTCTCGGATAATACTGAAAGGGCATGCAAAAGTAAAAAAATTTGGTCTAAGTAGAGAAAAATGCCTTTCAGAACGAAAAAAAAAAAAAAGAAATGCTAGTTACATGATATTTTTCGTTACTATTTTTATAACTTTTAAACATTCACTTTCAATTAAAGTCCAATATTGATATTATTTTTAGGTGAATCGATCACAATAAATTATATATCAATAATTCTAAAAAATATTGTATCCTTAAACTTATTATTAAATAAAAACTCTTGGACATAATGTTTTTAGTGAATGTTAATTAAGGTATTAATATATAACATAACACTAGCCTCTGAGCACGCACGTGAGCGCGTGCTCAGAGGCTCTTCTATTTTTTTAAGTAAAAATTAATAATTTGTATTTATTATAATTTAAAATTTCTATTTTTTTTAATAAAAAAAATCTAAGGGTGTGATGAAGTAAAAAAAAAAAAAAAAAAAAAACGTGGGTGTGAGTTTTGTATATTAGAGGAGTTTTAAAACTAACAAAAGAGTGATCCTATTTTGAAGGGAGTTAGTGAGTAGAAGTAGGAATTTAAATCAACGTAAAAGTAGGAGTTTATTAGAAGCAGGACGGCATTTCAACGTAGAAGTAGGAATTTATTATTTTTGTCAATTTATTATTTTAACCCTATTTTTAAGTTTTAGGTAGGGGTATTTTTGACAGTAAGTAAAACAATAATTAACTTTCTTTTGCCAATTCACTATTTTAACCCCATTTTTAAATTGTTGGTTAATTAATTTAAGGGTATTTTTGACAGCAAAAAAAGAAATAACTAACTTTCTGAATCCTCTTAATATATATAGATAGATAACAGTAATATTATGATTGTGCGATGCACAACTTAATTTAAAATATTTTTAAAATGTAATTAAATTAAAATTTTCTAACTTGTGAAGGATAATTTAACTCTTGGGGGTAGTAATTCACTAATTCTACAGAACACAAAAGGCATATTTAGTACATTTGGATAGCTATTGAATGGAAATATAAGTCAGTATTTTAAGAATTATAGAAATTTGAAGGCAATTTGGCAAAAAGAAAACATTGATATGGTGGTTATTTCTTATTATAAAATGGCATGGCAACCATCATGGGATTCATAATAACAAAAAACAATTGAAAATACACACACATATATATACACACACTATAATAACAAAAAACAATTGAAAATACACACACATATATATACACACACTACAATGTTTCAATGCCGGCCATAGCCATATACACCACGTATAGAAATTAGAAACACTAAGATTATTCAGTTTTTTTCTTTTTAAAAAGAGAAGAAATTGCAGCTAAAATAGTAACTTGGTTCTTAGCACGAAGCATCATGGGTTTAATGGCAACTAAGTAACCAACAACTCCAAATGGCTAAATTAGTTGGAGCAAATCATTTTGACAAATCCAACAAAGAAACATACATATAAACAATATAACTGTAATCAATAATACGATATACATTATCTCAAAAATATATATATATATATGATACACATTATACAATATGAAAGTATAAACAAATTCCTTTGTAATGCGAGAGTTACCTCAATTATTTCATAATCCACATTTTGAACATGAAGAACTTTGGAAAGGTCCATTATCTTAGCCAATTACTATAACGAATCATAGAACTTGTTAAACTATATAAACTTATATATTAAAAAACAATTTAACATTAGCTCTTTTTGTTATGAAGAAAAGAAAACCCTAGAAAAGGAGGAAAATTGACTTTATATCTTGTAGTTTCATTGTGTTGGGATCCGAACTTTATTTTCTTAGTTAATTTGAGACATGAAAGGCTCAATTTCTTATATATTTTCTCAGCAATCAAACTAATATTTTTACTAAAAAAATTAATACAAACAAAATAAAACAAAAGAACAGAAATTCAACGGATACAAAATGAAAATATTGTAAATTTGATAAAAATAAAAGGAAACCCTAAAAGTTCAATGAGAACCGTATGAAAAGAAATACAAATTGAAGCCTCTTGTGCGTACCCTTATAACCTTAAAATTAGGATTTCTTTCCTTTTAATCTATGGATTCAGATCATGGGGTGTTAGTCACACCAAATGGGAAAGGATAAGGCTGCACACGTATTGGCGCAAGACACTACAAAAATGTAGTTACTCATAGTTATTGGATTGAGGATTGTCCTTTTTTTTGTGCAATATATTATCCTTGGATTTATATTTTTTTCATTCACTAATGAAAGTTTCAAAGTTTTCTTTAATAAAAAAATTCATCCTTTATCTATCTGAACAGCATGTAGGTGTAGATGTCTATCAATTCCTCCCCTTTTCTTATTTATTTATTAATTATACATATACCTTTTTAAAAAAATAATTATACTTTTACTTGTACACAGTGCACACCCTTTGCGCAGGACTATGCCACTTGCTCCAATATCTATTTTACCTTTTTTATTTTTTAATGAAATTGATAACAATAATTAAGTTTTAGTATTTATCTAAAGATTTTTTTTTTTTGATAAATATCTATCCAAAGAATTGATAAAGCAATAGAGGAAAAATTGATAAGAACAATTAAAATGTTGTTTATATCTAATAAATTGATACAATTTGATGCAATCACTTGGCAATTAAACAAAATATCTATTTAACGCAATCACAACTACTAAACCAAACTTTTAGTATATTAGCATTTTAACATATGACAGGATATTAAACCAAGCAAATTCTATTAATACACTTTTAAGATCTATCATGGATGGGTCAATGTGCCAAATTATTAGGGAGGTTTGAGCATTACAAAAAAGGGCCGCATATATTCTTGCAAAAAGGACCGCATCCAATAATGGAATGCTAATCTTTTGTACTACTTTTTATATTCTACTTTATGTTTCACTAATTACAACTTTGTTGCAAGTTTATTTTTTTCATTTTAAACTTTGACTAAATTATAAAGAAAGTTAAATAAATACATAATAATTTGGTAGAGCATAAACTAGAGGAGGAAAAAAAAAAAAAAAAAAGTACAGTTGTTAGAGGATTTGTATTCCCAATAATGGACTATATTTTACTCCTCCAGCTCATGTGTTGGGTGCGCTTTAAAATTTAACTATGCTGAGACTTTTGTGTAATGGCATTGTTATTATCAGTTAATCGGTAGTGTTAACCGTCGCTGTAAAAAATAGCTTTATGTCAAATCTTTTTACTTTATGTCAAATCTTTTTATTAGTTTTATAGAATGTAGAGGTAAGAGCATCCACAATAACGGAGTTATATTGCTATAATATATAGTAATATAGCTCCACAAACCTCAAAAACCCAACTCTAGCAGTGGAGCTAAAATCTTATATTTTAGCTCCACATGAACAGTGCACATCTATAAATAGATGTGCACTGTTCATAACATCTAAAAAAAATAATAATATTTTATTACATTTCTCTCTCCTCTGTCATTAAAAAAACTATTTCCTCTTTCTTTCTTAATCTCTCTCTCCGGCTCTGTTCTTTCTTCTTTCTTCTTTCTTCCCTCTCTTTTTTTTTTTTTTTCTTTCTCTCCTTCATCAACTCTCTGCTTGGCCGACTGGTCTGCATCTTCATCATCATCGTCGATCTCTCTCTCTCCCCGGCTTCTCTTCTTTCTCCCTTTTTCCTTCTCATTTTTTTTTTCTCTCCCTCGTCTACTCTGCTTCGCCGATCTGGTCTAGATCTTCATCGCCGATCTAGTCTGGATCTTCGTCACCGATCTTCATCGCCGATCTTCGTCGTCGATCTTCATCATCATCGCCCACGTCGCCGACCCATCTCGCCGATTTGGTTGTGTCGCGATCGCATGGGTTTTTTTTTTTTTTATGTTGTGGACTGCTGTGGTGGTGGTGATGGCTGTGCTGTGGTGGTGATGGTGGTGGTGATGGCTGTGCTGTGGTGGTGGTGATGGCTGTCTGAAGCTTATTGTAAAATTTTTTATTATTATTGTATTGAGTTTTTTGTATTATTTTAATCAAATAGCTAAAAATATAGATGTATTGCTGTGGAGTGTGAATAGGTAAAAGCTAAAATTATAGATAAAATAACTTTTAGATGATAGAATTATAAATGTGCTGCTGTGAATGCTCTAATAGAGCTAATTTTTTAGTTCTACTTGTTACTTCAATTTTATTTTCATTCCCCTCATTAATTCATACTAATTTTTATTAGTTAAACTCCACAATAATTTATTCTTAACAAGTATCTTATGGGTGCCTGTTAACATTTTTGATTAAACAATTTGTAATTTATTTTACCTAAGCTAGATTTTTTTTCAACCTGAGAGTGACATTATTATTGGATTGCACCACCGTCAAATCATGGATTTGATCAAAGGGACAGTCATAAAGTGGGAGGACTTAGATAGTCTTGAGTAGTGCTCTGAGCTCTCATAAAGTGAGTGGTTATCGTCATGAGACCCACTCACTTTTTGAGAGCCCGAAGCACTGCTCCAAAACTACCTAAATATTACCCCCATAAAAGTTGTGTACAGATAGAAAAGTGGGAAAAAAGTTGAGGAGAATTTTCTTTTTGTTGTCTTATTAGCATCTTGATTCAAGTATCACACTTTCTGATTTGCACAGAATTTAATATATTAAATTTTTTTCGCATTGGCTTTCTCCCAGTCAAGACCTTAGAAAATTTTTATGACAGTTATTATTATGTTTGGTTTCCCATTAGCCACCTTTTTCTAAGGGAGGAAACAAATTCTAAAGTGCAATACACCTTTGCTGACGAGGGAGGATACATGTCAGCATCCAACTCAGATCATTGTTATCTATCATGATTAATGTAGAAGGCTAACATTTTTACAATAATTTCATAAAAACTTCTATGAGACAGGTAGTTATTGGTAGGAATTTCGGTATACCACTTATATTATTTTTTTACTCATTAATAATTATTAATTAATTAAAATTCGTTATAAAATTATTATAAAAATATTATAAATGTAGCATTTCTCTTTTATAAATCTAACGAGAAATAACTCTAACAATATTTAATATTTTGTTTGGCAAGAAAATTGGAGACATAAATGTAAGAATATCAAAAAGTAGAAAGAAATAAAGAATTTTTATTTTTCTTTATATATACTTGATATAAAAGATTAAAAAACAAAGTGAGTGAATGAAAAATGAATAAGATTTTATCTTCTTTGATAGAAAAAGAAGGATTTGATCATTTGAGCAAAGAAAAAAGAAATATCAGAATATATGTACAATTATGAAATTAAATAAAAAAAATACATTTATGAATATATTTATTTCATCTATTTATTGATTCTTTTTTCTAATATTTTCTTTGAAAAATTATAACTCTAATGCTTCATCTTGGTTAAAATTATATTTATTATTTTAAATAAATTAAGCAGCCATTTAAAAAAATTATATTTCAATTTATTACACATTTGTAATTGTATGTGTGGGGACCAGAGGTCTAAATACGTGTATTAGGTCTTGGGTTTGTCCGAGAAGGGGTCAATAACGTAGAAAACGCAGGACTATGAGTTTCACAAGTAGATTATGATTATGAAGGCTGTGGGAGGTGGTCAGAGGAGGAATATACTCTCGGCTAAATAAAGCAAAGATCAAAATGTGTGTTTTGTTGTTTAGGATGATATACCATTGGTAAGGACATACACTGTGAGTGTATAGGACAAATAGAAGCTAAAAATATCTAAAAGAAAGCTACTACCACCGCATTAAATGCTCTGCAACTAATTTTTTGGCCGCATTAATGGAGAAGTGATGTCTGAACAGTGGCTTTTCAGCCTTACAGCTATTACATGAAAACTTTAGGAAGGTGCTGATGGGACAAGTATTAAGACCAAATATCTGGTTTGTACGTGGAGGGTAAAGAAAAAGAGTATAAAAGGGGGAGAACTACTGTAGCAACTTAGAACTAAATTTGTAATCAACTTGTGAATTAGTATATAAGAGCTAGTCTCCTCGGATTGAGCTTAAGACGTCTTTCTTTGAGAAAATCCACTCAATCCTTATTCTTTCGGTAATCTGGATCTATTATATTCATTCTCTAACTCATTAAAGCCTAGTTTTTAGTTTTCTAACATACTCTCTACAAATTTATTGTTTTGGACTTTTTGGACCTAAGTCCATACGTCTTGTGGGCTAGGAATATAAATTGCGTCCTTACAGTGTGAAAATCCTTGTTGTATCAATTTTATATAGACAATGGTGCCAAAACAAACAAAAATAACAATAACAATCATAATTATAATTTAACTTTAAGAGGCCAAATGGTATTTTTCATTCATTACTCTAGTCGAAGTCATTTTTCTTCCAGACTTGCGCCGTTCATCTAATTCAATATGTCTAGAGTTACCATTTTTTTTTTTCACAGAAGTTTTCATAATACTAAGGTGGTGAATTGTAAATATTATATATATATATATTGCATTACTCATTATAATTGGACAAATAGGAGCTTGTGGTTCCAAGATGATAACCTCTTTCCTTCCTTTTTTTTTTTTTTTTTTTTTTTTTTTTTTTTTTTTTTTTTTTTTTTCTATTCCACTCTAGAACATCATTCCTATAATTATTCTTCTTCTTCTTCTACGTATTTTTTATTTTTTATACAACAGGTTTGACGAAGAATTTGAACCATAATTCTCCTTGTAAAAGATTAATATTATGCTATTAAGTTATAGGATTCTTCACAATCCTATTCTTTTTCGCCCTTCGTGCCTTTTGTATACTTGTCATTCTCCACCCTTCCTAATAGTCTGTAAAACATCATTAAGTCGAGGACGTCTTTCTTTGAGAAAATCCACTCTATCCTTATTCTTTCGGTAATCTGGATCCATTATATTCGTTCTCTAACTCATTAAAGCTCAGTTTTCTAACCTACTCTCTACAAATTCATTGTTTTGGGCTTTTCGGACCTAAGTCCATACATCTTGTAGGCTAAGAATACAAATTGCGTCCTTACAGTATGAAAATCCTTGTTGTATCAATTTTATATAGATAATGGTGCCAAAACAAACAAAAATAACAATCATAATTATAATTTAACTTTAAGAGGCCAAATGGTATTTTTCATTCATTACTCTAGTCGAAGTCATTTTTCTTCCAGACTTGCACTCATCTAATTCAATATGTCTAGAGTTCCGTTTTTTTTTTTCACAAAAGTTTTCATAACACTAAGGTGGTGAATTGTAAATATTATATATATTGCATTACTCATTATAATTGGACAAATCGGAGCTTGTGGTTCCAAGATGATAATCTCTTTCCTTCCTTTTTTTTCTTTTCCACTCTAGAACATCATTCCTATAATTATTCTTCTTCTTCTACGTATTTTTATTTTTTATTATTGACGAAGAATTTGAACCATAATTCTTCTAGTGAAAGATTAATATTATGCTATTAAGTTATAGGATTCTTGACAATCCTATTCTTTTTTGCCATTCGTGCCTTTTGTATACTTGCCATTCTCCACCCTACCTAATAGTTAGTAAAACATGATTTTCACTCATCTAATTTTCAATATATATTGTTTTCTACTTATAATCAAAATGCATACCAATTATTGAAAAATTAAATCAGTTTAAATGCGCAATGTCATCAAATTAGGTTATAGGTGTGTTTAGTGTTTACCAGGTTTAAATTTAATCTCAAAAGTGACACGTGAATAAGCATCAATGGAAAGAAATAGTAATGCGAGATGTCTTTTGAATAATTTAATATTTTGTGTAATAGTTGCAGGTAATATCCCTCTCACATGGGGTGAATTTCACAAGTATGTGACCTACCCAATGTCAAAGAGATTTTGTATGTAATCATTACACATAATACATACAATTTGGATACTATTGATAGGCTACAAAGTGTCGGAAGTGTTGGGTTTAAATAGATTGAACTTGGTTAATTATTTTAATTACTCAAATCAATTAATAGATCAAATTACATACAAATCGTGGAGACACCAACAAATCACCAAATAACTAAAATGCAATGGAAAATAAATAACATAGTGATTTCTTGAAAAATGAGAAAAACCTCTCGCAAGGCAAAAACCTCACCTGGTGAATTTCAGGTCACCAACGCAAGAATCCACTAATCAATAATCAAGCGATTACAAGTATGAGGAATCTTACCACTACCTTGACCTATCCCAAAATACCAACCTACAGTTGAACCTTTGCTCCAATACCCAAGTGAACTTGATCTTGTAGCAGACTTTTTCCTTTGTTGCACAAATCTCCAATCTGTGACTAACTCATTTGCACAAATCTCAGTACGTGACTAACTCCAGTAACTTGATTGATTGTTGTTGACTGCAAAGTTCTTCACTTCATAAACAATGAAGATCACAGAGCATTTGGTTATAAAACCTTAAGGCGCACAAAACGCAGTAGCTTCTCACAGAATTTATGAGTTCTAGATCTCTGTTTCCGTACTTGATGACTTTTAAAATAATCCTTATATATGACTAGGGTTGTAAGAAGAGAAACTCAAATCATTCAAGTCATTAGGGGCTGAATTTTAGATATGAGATTTCTAAAATCGTAATTCTCGATAGATCGAGCTTGTGTTGAGCCTATCCATTAATCCTTGATAACAACTTGTGTCAAGCTTTAATGAAACAATTTTTCTTCACTTGTTTCTTGAATCAACCTTCATGTCTTTAATGATACCACTTGATATGTTTGAAAAGTCATACTTCTTGATACATTAAACTCAACTTAGATCTATCCAATTACAAATAAAATGCGTTTTGACAAAGGATTAACCAATTACATAGAAAATATGATCCTAACAAGAAGGAAGCTACATGATATTCAAGAGTCAAGACACCACTTGAACAGTTAATTGGAAATTAGCATGAAAAAAGTGATGTAGAAGTAAGGGCATCCACACCAGTGCTTCTAAAATACAAAAAGTGACAAAATTTACACAATTTTTCCTCAAAACTACCGACATCAATGATTTAAAAATGTGTATATTTACACATTTGCTACTGTATAAATATATACGGATATTATAGCTGTGTAAAATAATACATTATTATTTTATTTATCTCTCCTCTGTTAGACTATTTCTCTTTCCAACATCCACAACGACCCAGTAGCAGAACATAGAAGAAGGAAGAAGAAGAAGATAATCACCCAACCACCAACCCAACACCACCACCACTACCGCAACCTAGCACTACTCAACCAACACGAACACAAACCATTTGAATAGTTGATAATCCACCACAAAGTTGACCTAAAATCAACGGAAAATTAAACCAAAATCAACATAAGCAATTAGAAAACCCAATTCAAAATCAATCAAAACTCACCAGGAAACCCAACTACATAACAATCCAAACCCACCGGGAAACTCAACTCAAAATCAATTCAAACCCATCGGAAAACCCATATCAAAACCAAACCCAACAGATAACCCACGTGAAAAACCCAATGGAGCCGGATCTGCCACCTGATTTGCTGCAGCCCAATCCGCTACCACTGCTGCCATCGGATCTTCCACTGTTGCTGTCGCCGAATCTTCCACTGCTACTGCAACTGCCAGATCTGCCGCCGTGTGTGAGAGTTTGGGTTTGGGATATGAAAGAGGAAGAGAGTAGAGGGAGGACTAAGAGAGACTTGGAATTGATATTCTAGAGAAAGACAGTTCATATGAGAGAGATAAAAATATATAAATGAAATAGATAGATATTAATAAATAATAATATAAAAAATAATAAATGATATTATTTAAATATAATAGATTGTAAAATAGATAAACTGATGTGAGTGTTTTTGAAAACTGGTAGTGTAGAATAGAAAAAGTGAGTTCTTAGTATAAAGTAGACAGAAAAATTTAGCCGAATTGATGCAAATGCTCTAACAGTCAATAAACGATAACCATCGATGTACAATAGTGCAAGCATAAATAAGGGTTTACTAAAAAAAAAAGAGTAATATAAATTGGGCCATGATGTTCAATACAAAGGACACACACCAAACATCTTAGACTCGCTCACTTGCCAAATTACTTTCTATTGGAATAGTTTCCTTGTAATCTCCCAAAATTTTCAATAAAATCTATCCCCAACATTTATTATCTTTATTTAGTTTGAGATCTTCATTCCTTTGTTTAATTTCCTATTCAGATCAATTCAAGTTTTTTACTATCGTTTTATCCCTTGCCAAAGTTATATCCTGGTTCAATTTAAATTAAGACACAATTCGTATATATTTTAATTGAATAATGCTAGGGATTCTTCAAATTTTAAGGCATATAACATATGTAAGCTCTTTTTGTGCTTTTGGGTTAAGGCCAGTTCTACTATGGGTTGGAGGGTTAGGTCTGGGCCACTGTTCTAGCATGACCTTGCTAAAAGGCCAATCTGGCACAAAGCAAACATCCCAAAAGAAAAACAACAAGCAATAATAAATGCATTTATGTTAATCCGCAAATATCTGTACATTTATAAATAGACTAACAGATTTATTATGGTAAACAAATTAATAAAAAGAGATAGTTAGTATGGTTAATATAGCAAAATGTAAAATGATGGGTCTTCCGCAAGAAGTGAACTAAAGAGAGTCCAAACTCCAACTTGGACAACCTTGTTATTGGGCTAAGCCATCAAAGTTGTGCATTTTGGAGAATGAGTTTTGATAGCTACTTTTTATTCTGCTGTAGTTACAAAGAGTGGGTTTGCTGTAAAAGGAAAGAAAACGATAGCCTATTGATCCATGTCTTTTCTGCTGTGTTTACTCACTTTTCTTTTGCTTCACTCTTCCTCTTTTCTCCCTCATTTCTCTTTCAATTCTCTTTATTTCTTGTCTTAGTCGCTATCCCCCTTGCATTTATGGCTACTATTCCTATTTATACTAGGTTAATCCCATGAAATTTCTCTCTTTTAACCCTATTTGCTCACCAACCATTTTTGTCTGCTGTGAACACCTTTTCAAAGCTGCCAACTAACCTGCTAGCTGAGGGTGTGTAAAAACCAAAAACACCGGTTGAACCGTTTCCAAAATTTTGATTCAATTTCAGTATGGTTCAGTTTCGGGTTTAATTTCTTGAAACCGAAATATTCAATTTCAGTTTTGGTGTCCCACACAAATACACCTACCCGACCGAAACCATACCAAAATATATTAAATATTAATATGTACAAATTATATCAAGAAAGCTCCTAATATCATAATGGAAAGGACACGCGTGTTCCCACCAATAAACCCAAGTTCGACCCATAGCAAGGCCTTTTTATTTTTTCTCTCCTTATTATACCAAAACAACATCGTTTTGTGTTTGTTTTATAACCCTACTAACCCTATTTTTCAGCTCTTCTATCACATTTCACCAACAGCCGTTCTTTCCTTTTTTTTCCAGTCGTTCTCTTTCTCCCACCTTTCTCTTTCTATCATGCCTCCGTTTCTCTCTCTCTCTCTCTCTCTCTACTTCAATGCTTCTTTGCCATTCTATTTTTTTTTCTACTTTGCTTGGTGCTTGGTGTTTGGGTGCTGAGAAAACTTGGAAAAGCAAAGGAAAATAGATTTTTCTTTTCTTCTTATTTTGATATGTTCTCTGAATATATACATGATTTTGAGTTTTTTTTTTTTTTGGTGTTTGGGTGCTGAGAATTGTGGGAAAGCAAAAGGAAATAGTTTTTTTTTTTCTTTGATCTGTTTGGTTTCTCAGAAATTAGAAACAACCGAAAGCCAACCAAACCGAACCAATTGAAATCTAGTCAATTCGGTGTCGATGTTCCTCCCTTATAGTTCGGTGTCGGTACCAAATTTGGTAAAACCGAAAATTTTGGTTTCTGTGGAAAAATTGCACTTCAGACCGATCAATCACACCCCCTACTACTAGTCGCTCGGCCTCCACTACACCTGTACATGCCTAGTGTTTTTTCTCTCTTCCTCTACCCATCCTATAACAAATTCTTATCCATATGGTTTTGCCGTGGGTCCTTCTCTCTTGCTTGCATGGATAAGGCTTTAGGTCTCTCTCTCTCTCTCTCTCTCTCTCTCTCTCTCTCTCTCTACCTATTTTGGGCAAAGATGCCATCCCAGCAAAGCATCTCCTAAAAGAGACCTTGGCTGAATACTAGAAATAGGACATTTTCCCCCCTCTACCAAATCACACTCTTTGTAAATCTCTTGACTGTGGGCCCACCTCCCTTCCATTGTCTGGGTACAGGTTGATGATGCTCCGGCCATAGCGTGGTTGTTCCACTACTTTCTGTTTTTGTTTTCTTTCTTTCTCACACTGTTTCTATTGTTGCTACTCAACTTTGTCTTGTTCTGCTCCTCTATTAAGTTTGAATCTTCTCTACCCATACCTGTCCCTTTTGAGGATTGGCATGGGCTTGCCCCATTTTTGCCCCTTCTTAGAACTGTGAGCTTGCTTACTATTGGTTTTTGCCAGGCTAGCCTGTTGGGCCTTCTTTCTTTCTTTTCTATCTGTGGCCCATTGGGGCCCGTTTCCCCTTTTTCTAAAAGGAGGTATTCCTCAGTGATGGGCCTTTCCGTATGGGCCTTTATACTCCATTTCCTATTCTTCATAGGTATTGTTTCTCCTTGGGCTTTTACAACCCATTATTCCTACCATTGCTTTCTAGTCCTTTTCTTTCCTTTTTTCCTGTTACTGGGCTTGTTCAACTGTTGGGCTTTTCTTATCGAAATGGATATCAACAACTTACAAACTAACGTATCACCAATCACCAAAAAACCATTTAAACATTCATTTATAGTTTATTGAGTGGTTGAAACTCACCAATCATATTTATGGTTACATCAATTTGTAAGCTCTATGTAATAAAATTTGTAATACTTTTACCATTGTTAGGTAAAATTTGTAATTTGCAATTTACCTTAACATCAATTCTTCACTACTTACATTTTGTTAGGTAAAATAATTATGACAAAATGTGTGGTATTAGAATTATTTAATCCATTACTTACATCAACTGGGGAAGTTTTTATAGACTAGAGAAAGCATGTGGTACTAAAATTATTCCATCCATTACTCACATCAACTAGGGAAGTGACAACGGCTATCGATACATTCCTTATCTTGTCAAGTTAGTATTGTAACATAGGGGGAGAGAGAGGGAGAGCAAACTAAATATAAGTAATAATTCGCATTAATAAACGATAGATAAGAAAATGCAAAAGTTAGTTGAAGATAGAGAACAAGGAAATTCCGTTTGTATATGCCAAATGAGAGAACAACTTAATTTTGGACTTGATAAATATGAAGGAGTAGAATTTTTTGTGCTGAGATTTAATTGAAACTGAGAGTTTCATGGATGTAATTTTCTGTTTGTATTACTATTGCAAAATGAGAGGACAACATGGGCTTGTTGCAAACACTCCAGCTAGCTTACTTCTCATGGAACCCAATTAGGTGCAGAAAAAGCTCCTTTTTACATTCCTCGCAACCATTCTCAGACTGTACTTTAACCCTATCAGCTTTTTATACGGGCTTGGAGCTTTTTCTTTTTTAGCTGTTTGCTTTAATTTGGTCTCGTCTGTTTGTGTTCTCGTGTAGCTTTGGACTTGATTTATTGTTTACCCGATACTGTAGCCGATTGTGTTAACGGAAGGCCAAACCCATATCGTATAGTCTTGAGCAATTGGATATTTAGCAATTATTTTGGGTCCAAATGTGTGGTTTATTTTGCAGGGCCTTCTAAAGGAACTCCAAATAAAAAGGAGTATTGACAAACCTTGGACTTTTGAAGTCCAATCAAAAGAAACGAATTAGTTCATGTCTTTAGGGCTTGGTCCCATTGAAATCAAGAATAGGAATATGACTTTTCAACTCTCTAAGCCCAGAAAAATTGGACCAACTTTTATCCAGTTATACGGTGTGTTAGGAAAAGAAAACTAAAAGTAGTATTGTAATTTTTTTTTGCTGGGTAATTGCGGGAAATAAAACTTCCGAGCTAATGATTACCACTAGGCTACAAGATCCAGTGATAAAGTAGTATTGTAATTCGATGGTACCCTATTTGTTTTCTTTTATGAAAAGAACTATTCCAAAAAAAAAAAAAAAAAAATCCTGACTTATACCAATTTCATGAGGTTCTCCAATAATCAGTGCTTTGATTTGGTATCCAATAATATGGAATTTAAATATTTTCCAACAACCCCATTATAATCTTGCTCATAATCATGGTACGGTTTTTTTTTTTTAATTTAATTAGCTTCATTTAACTTTCATGTACATATTTGAATTTCATTTTTTAGTATGTTTTCCCCTACTGTTACTGCTAATCAGGCTTGAAAGCTCCTATTAAGTATTCAATTAGTTGGGGTCCTAGTCTTAGGCTCTTTAGCCTCTTAGGTAGTTAGGTAGTTTGCTATTCAAGCTTGAGAGTTATCAAATCACGGTCAATTGTGTTTTCCTAGTTTTGACTTTTGAGTTATTTTACATCAAGTTGGCCTTTGAGCCGTGATGAAAAAAATTTGCTTTTGGGCAAAACCTTTGCTTCTCCAATTAAAAGTTGTGACATGACTGGGCCAAAAACTAGTACTATTTACCTTCCTGTTATTTTACTTTAACGGTTTCTTTCAAGAACCAGTAATATTACTATAAAATGTGTGCAATTGTGTGCTTGTTCATGGACCTTCTGTATGCACATTACAATTGCATCAGCAGATTAGATGTTCCCCTGAAAAAGAAAATTCTAAGAAATGTCAATTGCATTGAGACTAAAGGATCACACTTTCTAGAGACGACAAGCTACACTTGAAAACTAAGTATATAAAGGTTTGCTTGAGTCAGAAGTTGTGCGATACCTTTCTTTTTCCTTTAATTTGGTCACCAATCGTTTCCAAAAATGACCAAAAAGTCTCACAAAATGAAGAAGATGCATTTGTATTCTTTTAGTTAGATTGCATGTTACATCGCTTACATAACATAAAATAAAACATGGGAAAACCGTCGGCATCCTCTTCATAATGAAGACTTTCGCACCTCTTTTCTACTTTTGAAATGTCTTTGATGGTTTTGCTTTTGTTTTATTAGAAGTAATTTAGATACCATTCATTCAAATAAAAAAAAGAGAAGAAGAAGAAGTTGTATTCAGATACCCTCTAATAAACAAAATAGGTGCCTTGAGGAGCAGGGACACTTTTTTCTGCATAACTTTCAAGGTCAACTTTGAATTTTTGTTTATGTTGTAGCACATTATTTGAATATATATAAATCAATAAACGAAAAATAAAATATTGGTGTCTCAAACAGCCTTGACTTTGCCAGTCTATCCTCTACATGCTGAAATTTGGACTCTTAGGATTCCTCAAGGGGTCCTCAACATAACGTGTCCAGTAAACCTGTTCTTTCATTAGGTAGTAAAGATTTGAGGTCATATAATATATTGCTCCATAATTTTCAATAGTTGTACCTAATCGGCTAATCCTTTCCTCCAATATCATTTGTCTGCCATTTTAGTTTAATTCTCTTAAAATATTGTCTTTCTTTTTTTAAATATTGTCTTTCTATTTTTTAGTCATTCTACATACACAATAAATATATACAACATTTTTAAATTAGCCTACCCTGCACAAATGGACCATTAAAAAATTTTAATTACAAATTGTGGTGAGCACATGAGTGTGACATGATACACATTTTTCTTTTTCTTTTTTATGTGATAAGTTAATTTGGGAATGTTGTGAATTTCTGTTGTATCCTAACTTTATTATTGTTTTTTTCAATTTTGCTAATTGCAATAATGAGAGAGGGAGAGATATAAGAAATAGCAATTTAATGTTATTCTATAATTACTAATTTATTTACTAAGTAATGCTACAGCTGCAAACTATTTCATAATATTTTTACAAATTATTGTTATGGCCTACTTCTTATTGGTTTTCATCTAAGCTCACCAATAATATCATTTTTTTATTTACCAATAACCATTTACCACATCAGCAATTTATAAGACTTTGTAAAATAGTTTGTATTTTTAGCTTTACTCTTATTTACTTCATTTGGATGCTTAATACTCCTATTTCATTTACTTAGCTTTAATTTAAATTAAGATAAATAATTTTAAAATTAATAATTTATTTCAAAATTCATACACAACAATCTCGTGTCCTCTTAAAAAGTTGAGTCATTTTTTGACAAGCAATTGAATAAATTTAAACTTTGAACATTGTTGGAGTGGAAAGAAGTAAAACGCAATATCAAGACCCAAAATCAAAACACCTACACTAGCCAAGAATCCCCATACCTTAGTCAGGGGTGCAATTTAATCTTGTCGTGGGCATTCAATCTAACCCAATCCATATGGGTCCGATGGAGGGCGTGTAAGTCATATTTCTCCACCCAAAACGAGGGAGGGTGGTGTCGAGTTCAGTGCACTTGCCTCAAAGACACCCTTAATTATGTTCAAAATTAGTAAATAAAAATGACAAAATTTAGTTATAAAATTGGTTATAATTTTAGGTTACAACTTTACTTAATATATTTTTATTGAAGGTGAATTTTGACAAATTCACCGTTAGATTATTACATCTTCTCCTTATATCCTCCATGTTTACAAAAATTCTAAAAAATTAAAGATCAATAGTTATGTCATCAATAAATTGTTAAATTGCAAGTTTTTATAGTTTAAAATTATGTATAAATATAAGTTTATAGATCATATAATAAATAATATTTTATTGACACAAAATTTGACATGTAAATTAAAAGCATAAAAAAACTTTAAAAACATACATTTTAACTGTTAGATTTTCAAAATATATAGTAATATTTATTTTATTAAGTAAAGTTGTAATCTTAGACTACAACTAATTTTGTAGCTAAACTTTATTCAAATAAAAATATGTTGCCCCCGCACCCTTCAATCTCTCTCATGCTCTCTTTTTCATCTAAACTCAAACTAGTTCACTAAAGACTGTAGTCTCGTCTCTAAAAGTCTTCACAGAATCTTAGTAACAAGGAATATTTCTCTGTCGAACAATCTCACAACCAACAATTGCATTCATGCTCGATATTGTTTTACTCTTTTCACAACCTCATCAATGACTCAAATCCCCAATATAAGGGCAACACGAGAGACGTGGAAACTCAAACCATAAAATTTATAATTCTGAACAATTTTGCAGATTCAAATTGTAAACCATAGCTTGTAAGCAAACTCTTTTCTTCTTTTGATTTCCCGTTGGGTTTATGGAAATTTTCATTATTCCATTTTATTTTTTTTGCCCTTTTTGGGGAGGTTTTTAAGAACATAGGCTTTGGATCTTTCTAACTTTCTTTGATGGGCAAAGCTTCCATCCAATGCTCTAATACTCCGGTGGACCTAATCCAAAACCATGTTTGACATCTACTCATTCGGCAGCGTGTGTGTATCAGAAAAAAAAAATGTTCATATATAGTCAACCGTTGCAAGGGGTCCTCATTATAGAATATCTCAAAATTCTGCCTAACCCATAGACTGAGTACCTTTCTTTCTTTTCTTTTTTTTCTATAAAGGATTTGTATAGTGCCAATAGAAACAAATAAAAGTGGGCATCCCCAGCATATCAAAAAAGCAAAACTATTAAAGTATAAGAACATTAAGAAAAGTTTCGAAATTTAAAAAAAGAGCTACCACTTGCATATGATTCAACTCCCACCAAATCCACCATTTTAAGCTTTCCTACTTCTTTTCCTTTATCTAAACAAAGTCTTCAACCGAGCAAAATAAAATAATAAAAAAAGAGAGAAAAACCAAGGAATCCTATTTTGTATAAGAAACTAGCATATACCCATTACCCACTAAATCTTCTTCTACACAATTACACAAAGCCAAAGCCTCAACGTTGACAATCTCTAAACTTTATCCACTACTCTTCGTTTTGAGCTTGTTGGACGAGTGGACTAGGATGATTCGAGGACAAGAGCTGTGTTTGCTTCTGTGATAGTGTGGGAGTGATTGTGATCACCCTCATAAGTGACAATCAGCATCGTTGGATCATCCAAAGCTCGCTCCACATGTTTGCGTGCAGGGCAGCCTCTCAAGCTACTACATTTGTAGTATCCCCTGAAATTGTGATCCATAGCAACGATATCGTTAGCTTGTCAATTTGACACAACAACCATAGCTTGACCACGAGAGAGAGTAATCTAAAAAAACCACAACATGGACATGTAAACTGTAAAGTACCATTTGTGTACTACAAGCACAAATGAGTTGTTCCTTTTATAGATAAGTTACACCCACTAGTGAGTTTTAAACCATTTTTTTTTGATAAGTTTTAAACCATTTTTTGATAAAGTTCATTAGCACAAGTAATTGAAAATGTGGTTGAGTAACTTACAAGGATAGTGAGTTTAAAATAGACAAACTGAATTTTTCTCCCGTCAAATTTAGGGCATGGGCAATATTTGTTCCTCAATTTTAAATGATCTATTTTAGTCTTTGTGTAACAATTTTTAGTCATCTTGTCAACTTTCTATCAATACCCCAAATTGGATAGAATAATTTTAGCAAAATTGCATGAAAAGTTGACAATAGGATTAAATTTGTTACTCTTTTAGTCTTAAATTTGAGTGGAAAGTTGACAACAAATTCGCCCATACCCCAAATTTTTTTTTTGAATGGCATACCCCAAATTTATTTATAAAGGACAAAATAAAAATTGAAATTTACCCAAAATTAAATATAATAATAATAATAGGAAGCGTGGAAGGAAAAAAAAGAAACACTAGAATTTTAAGTAATTGAGGAGTGTACACCACAGATACAAACCTTGGATGTGGAGAACCTTTGATTGGTTTCTGGCCATACTTTCTCCATGAATACTCATCGGGTGGAATATCAGCCATTTTTGGGCTAATTGCAGGGACTCTTATCACTCTCTTTATCTTAGATTTCCTGCTCAAACAAATTTTAAAAACCCAGTGTCAATATTCAGATCGAACACAATTTTAAGTGCTAAAACTAAAACCCACATCAAAGAACAAGCTGACGCTAAAATTACACTGAAAAAAATACCGACCTTTTCTTGGAACAGTGGCATCTCCCAGAAGATGAGCCGCACTTGAGTGCACCATCATCCATCGAACTACACCTCCTCTTCAAAGACAGAGGTGGCTTTCCCACAGAGGAAACCTGTGACAGGTTTGTAATTTGGAATCCAGAAGACAAAGAAGGCTGTAAACTCTCAGTGTCCCCTGTCAAACTTGAAACAAAAGAATTCCCAGCTGAAATTGGTGGCGAAGAACAAAAACTTATGCTATTAGCCCCATCTTTTCTCTCCAAAGATCCAGCTTTTGCTACCATAAGACCAAGAGGTTGTTGGTGTCCATGGGTGTGACTATTTGGTAAAGGAGGAAGCCTAGAAATTGGTGTGGGAGTTGGACAATAAACCTTGAAAGCAGAAACTGGTTCTAATTTTTGCCGATGTGGGATTGGTATATTACTTGGTCCTGGTTCTTGAACCTCTTGGTTTTCTTGTTTCTGTTGAGGACTAGCACCCACAGGAGCTCTTCGAAAACGAGCATGGCCAAGTCTCTTCCTATCTAGCAAAGAAATCACCCTCTTGAACTTGTCCACAGCTACATCAGCAACAGCCCCAACTTCCATTGAAGCTTGCTCTTGAGAAATCAATCGCATCAGCTTCTCAACGCTTTGAATCCCAGCTGAGGCTGCTTCTTTTACAGCCAAAGCGTTCTCTTCACTACTTTTCCCTGCAAAACTATCACCCCCATATCCCATCATTAACTCCACAGCCATAATTTCCCAAACACCATTAACCATAAAAACCCAACTCTTTTTTATTTTTTTGCTACTAGTATAGATGGGGAATTATAACGATGAAAATTTATAGTACTAAACTAGTAGTACAAATCTTGGTGCAGAATAAAAGGGTGAGAGACCAAGAGATTGAAATTGATGACGAGGAAAGCAAAAAGCGAAAAATTAAATTAAAAAAGAGGATTCGAGTCAAACTGATGCTCCTTACAAAGCAAGGTATCGGGTCACTGACCTGTCGTTTCTAATTCATTTGTAGTCAAACTCACCCACCATTCCTGTCGTTCCACGTGGAGTTTTTGGGTCACGGTATTGACCATGCGTTAAGAGTGTGGACCCCAACAAAAAAAAAAACCGGTTGGAGACCGTGTAAAATGATGAGCTTAGAGTGGAGATAAGGTCAAAAGGTTGTGATTAGCCGTTGGATTGATGACTTGGTAAAATACTAAAATGAGAGAGAGAGAGAGAGAGAGAGAGAAAATAAAATAAAATAAACGATACTAAGAACGCATTCCTACATTCTCAAAAAAAAAAAAAAAAAAAAAAAGGGAACACATTCATACTAGTTCAATTTTACAACTCGTTGAATTGTGGAATTACGTCTTCGTGGAAAAGTAACAAGTCGATGAGAAAAGTAGCAGACAAAAAAATATGTTAGTGAAAGAGAAATATTATGTTTATAATATTTTTATAATAAATTTTAAGTAATAAAATTGTTATTAATAATTATTAATAAGTAAAAAAATAATTTTAATTATAAATTTAAATTAAAATAAGTAATAATTTATTATGAAAATATTATCAATATATTTCTATTTAGTTTAGTGTCTTACATGTTAATATATTGCAAAATTAATAACTTACTTTTTATAATTTACTGTAAATTGTTGTCCCCGCGTTCCTTTTTAGTATATGCGATGAAATTAGGTTTGAAACTAAAAATATTTTAAAAACAAAACACGTTAGTTGAGGACAGTGCGGCAGAGTTGACCTTTAACAGCTTTTAATGCAAAAGTCATTTTGAGTGAGGATGTGTGGGGTGTGGGACCCAATGAGGTTCCTCTTTCACCGGACACCGGAAGCTGCGTCAAAGGCTCAGCTTTCAAGTCACATGGGATTCTTTTTCTTTTTTTTTTTCTTTTTTTTTTTTTTAATTTTCTTTCTCTCTTGCCTCGTGACCAAGTTTCTTTTTACTTTCCTTCTTCAAATTTCTTTGTTTTGGTTGTTTTTGGAATATAAAATCTATGACCCACCACCGTATAATTAATGGAAGATTTTCTTCGGGCCGGTTG
Source organism: Lithocarpus polystachyus (assembly GCA_033629205.1). NCBI lineage: Eukaryota > Viridiplantae > Streptophyta > Magnoliopsida > Fagales > Fagaceae > Lithocarpus > Lithocarpus polystachyus. The sequence continues at coordinate 4,099,370 of CM066163.1, read as the reverse complement.
ATATCACTATTCATCATGGGATTTGATTCGCTTGAGTCCAACATAAGAGTCAAATGATGCATGGACCCCTGTTACTGGATGCTCACTAGTCCAACTTTAACTAATTTAGATTCTTTAATTTATTTAGTGCTACTAATGAGTAATCAAATTGACACATTGAATAAACAAATCATAATTTTCCCCCAAATTGCCTATTTGGTCAAACTTTCATCAACTTGGTTTTTCTCTTTTTCTTGGAACTCTAATTCATAATTTCAATCCTAAAGTTTGTATTGCGTATAGTTTCACTCTAATGTATTTGAATGCGGCACGAATATGATATGTCATAAAACGACGTTCAACGCACCAAAACACCAGAGAGAGAGAGAATTCAAAGCTTTGTATCAAAAAAAAAAAAAAAAAACACCAGAGAGAAGTCTTGCGGTTCATTCATATCTTGTTATCGAGTAACTTAACCATTACACAAGAACTTAGACTTAGAGGAACTTCTTTCCTATAAAAAAAAAAATATAATGTGGAAGTTAGAATCTTGTTGACAATCTCGTCTCCTATTGCCTTTATTCCTCTTGGTTTTTCACTTTGTGTCAATCTTAATTGGACAAAAGTCTAAAAGAGAACACATCAGCTATGACTTGATCTAGATCTGGACCGTACATGGTGGGGAAGGGGAACAAAGAGAGGCAAAAAAAGTATAAACATTGTCTAATGGTGTAACTTGACGTAAAACCATACACATCTCTAAGATGTAATAAAGCATTAAAGGCTTTTTTAAAGGCACTAAAATGCAAATGGATGGGATCAAGGCAATCGTGTTTGACTTACTTTTAGCAATATTTTATAAATTCTAATCTTAAGATTTACACTGCCTAACCAATACAGTATTGCTAGTCCTCCATGTGCTAGACTTTAGAAATTTTGATGTTGTTAACTTCTAAAGTAACAGATATTCCATATAGGTAAGAATGTAAGATGGCTCTAATAATACTTGAAATGGTATTCTTAATATTTTAACAAATTTTAAAAATTTTGAAATATTTCTATTAAAAAAAAGTTCTTGTAAATGTCTAGCAGCTTTAAGCTTGTAAGAAAAAAGGATTGAATTATTCAAATCTTTTCAAACCATGAAAAACGATTTTATCCATTAGTTGCAGTAGTATCTAAAAATAATCGAAATCCGCTTTATCAATTAAAGCTTGATTTGTGTAAAAGAAAAATACAACAACAGAGCATCCATCTCAAAATTAAATGAAAGTTGAAAAAAAAATAGCTACCACAGAATAGCTTCACACCTGTGTCATGTAATTGAGAAGTGTAAAACAAGCAATGCGAAAATCAAAGGGTGGAAATTATTTTCAAAAAAGCTGTTTTGATGTACAGCTTCTTTTCTTTGTTCTCTTCGGTTTTTTCTTCGCCATGTCACAACTTGTTGAAAATCTAATATAAAAACTTTTACTTATTCTATAATATACAGTTTTCCTTGTGCGCTACTTTTCTTTCTTACAATAGCTATCACGAAATACTTTTTCACACATGAATATCATGCAATTAAAAAAAGTCAAACAAACAATAGGAAAATCAATGACAATACTAACTTTACCATAATTCTTAAACAAAATCTGTACCTTTTGAATCAATTCCCCAACCCAATTGCAATTAAAAAAAAAAAAGGATAACAAATTACCTGTTTTCTAGTGTGAAAGCTAGCATCGAGACTCTTCAATTTCGCTCTTCAATGAAAGGTTACACACCTGAATTTGCACAAGAACATAGGATGGGAAAAATATGAAAGCAAGAACCTAGTTTTAATTGTATTTTATATAGATAAACTGTGGAAAGGAATTGACTTTCCCATTCAATTAGATTGGAAATTTAATTTTGCATATGGCGTGGAAAAGGAACAGATTTTCTTGCAAAGATATGGGTAAAAAGAAATAAATAAGGGATCTTTTACAGGATTATTTTCCTTTGAAAGTTGAGGCAAGGTAGCAATCCTATGTGATCAAATGCATGCTAAAATTTAATAAGGTTGCATTATGGGTTGTACTCTAGCGTCCTTTTTACTCGAAAATTCACACATTTGTCCTTAAGTACAAGTTCATAAAGCAAGAGGGGTTCATTAGTTTCATGTAGATTTTAGATATCTTTATGTGAACTTGAAGAAAGTTGACCTGTGAAACGTGAAAATTTACCTAATTGGTTCTCCAATAAATTCAACTTTCATGACAAACCGTGTAAATTTAATGAGATTCTTTGAACTAGAGAGGAAGCTACAAAGTCGGCAACAACAGTTTCGTTTTTTCTTCTTCTTTTTTATTTACCAAAAATAAGAAGCAGCAATAATTATGGCAATTAATTTTATCTGATGTGATATGGGGAAGAAAAAAAACAAGCATAATTAACATAATTAATTTGTGTCTTTTAAGACGTTGACTTTTGCATGTTCCTTTGTTGAAACCCTTGAATGGTGGAATGGGCTCAATTAGTCCAACTCAAACCGGAATTTAACTGTGTAACAGTGTGTGTATTGATAAAGACAACGACGAGGTATTTTCCTTGACAGCAGTATTTGAAAGAGATTTGCAGCTATTAGTCCAACTCTAAAAATCTCCGGGAGGAAAAAATATGGCTAACAAAATTTTATATTCACAGCTTCGCACTATTTTTTTTTTTTTTTTAATGAGAGTTTCACACTAAATTGGTACGATGAAAATTAGATTTGTTGTACTCAATTTTTAATAGTTGACATTGACTCAAATTCTCAAAATATATGACATTCCCAATAATATTAAATTATAATTTTTAAGATATTATTAAAAAAAATTTTGACATTATCAAGGGTTATATGAGTTTAAAATAAAATAAAGAAAGTATTGTCAAACATATCGAGTAGTTCAAAGATCACAAATTATTTTACAATTATTTTGTCACAATCATGTCAGATGGTGAGTAATTAACTATCAATTACACATGAGTCCACATTTTTTTAATAATCATACTCTGCCACATTACAATTATGATAAATAATTGTAAAAAATTTTGTGATCTTAAACTTTCCCACAACCAAATCTATTGAAGTTTTTTTTTTTTTTTTTAAGGAAAAAATCTTTTGGGGACTCTTTTTATAAGTGTTACGTGTCTCTCAATGGCACTCCATGTGGCCCACAAGCATTTCATTCGTGGACTCGGCCATAAGTTGCGGCTGAACAACTGAACAAGCTCCAACATTTGGATGGGTATCTGCAATCTAATGATCTAGTGTTGCTGATGGGCCAAACTTAGTACCTAACAAACCAGCCACAGATAGGCTTGCACATGCCAACTCTTCAACTCAAGGCCGACAAAGACCCACATGATTCGCCCTTTGCGGTTCATTCATTGGTAGCCGAATCCCATCATCAATAGTCCAGTCACTGATGAATTTTGTCTAAACTGGCCCAGCCACTCAGTCCAAACCTTGGGAGCGGTACTTTGCACTCAAACTAAGGCCCTTTCAAGATGAAAAGTGTGGATAAGGTACAATTAACAAGCATGAGCCAAGTGGCAAGTACTCCAAGAACTCGTCGGTAAGTGCAGAGGTGTCAATTTATTATTGGCTCTTATTTGGATTCATTACCGACATCATTTTTTACATAGTATTAACAGTTTGTCATCTAAGTTTTGGTATGAAAGTATCGTCCCCATAGCTATATTCATAAGCACTTCCGCTGTAGATTCAGCTGCCAACAGATAACATAATTTGTTACTTTGAGAACTTTAGCAAATGGGCCAAATGCCTTTTGGATCCTCCATTTTATTCAAATTCCCAAAAGATCCAAGCCCATAGTGACACAGTAGATTTCATAAGAGTTGTGGGTTAGAAGCTGTAGATAACCCATTTTTGGTCCCCGGCTTTATTAATGAACCAAAAAGCCTGCATGGAATGCCCAAAAACACCATAACTAGATCTTGGACATTCCATGGATCCTCTATAAAGCCTTGACCAAAGCAAGTATTAAACACAACTCATTTGCCCCACCGACTAACCACATTTATATCATTTTGCTTAAGATCAGTCCCTGTCTTATTAAACCAACATATTTGCGAGTGTGTTTCTACATGTGTGGCAAGAGAGAAGTAAAGTCCTCTCTCTTTCACTATCTCTTTTCTAATTTTTCCTACCTTTTGTGTTATAATTGTAATTCATTATATTGTGCAAAGGTCATTTAGTACTGATATATTTATTATTTAAAGAGTATTAGTCCTTGAGTGAATTCTCAAAGTGCATCACTAGCCTCATGGGCGGCGCTACAGCCAACCTAGAGGTTCATTTGAACCTCCTGACCTGGCCCTATAATTATATATATATATATATATATATATATTACCCCCAAATAAAAAATTTGAACATCTTAAATCTAAATTTTGTTTGAACTTAGTGCTACTTTTACAATATTTTTATAATAATTTTACAATAAAAATTATGTGGTATGTTGTAATTAATTTTTATCTAGACTCACAATTGACATCACTTTTGTACATACTTTTAACAACTTGTCACCTAGATTTTATTACGAAAGTGTTGCATTAATAGTATTACTATTAAAATTGTTTCTTCGTTAAACAAAATAAATAAATAAACTTTCTTTTCGAACTATTCCTAACTCCGACACTATTGATCCCCTAGAAAAAAAAAATCCTAGAATTGTCACCGACTAGCCTAGCCTTCGTCATGTTGAAGTGAATAGTGGACTCATTTGCACGCGGCTTGGCAAAGGAACCTAGTCAACCCCAACGCTTTGCCTGTGGAAATTAAAGTGAAGTGTTTAAGTATGGTCATGAGTCATGACTCGAGTTTAAGTGGAACTAAGCTAACTTTTTCCAGTTTAAAATGTGGACCCGGTCTTTTGTTTTATTGTTGTGAAATAATTTGCTTATGCAAAATTACAGAACAGTGAAAAAAAAATACAATAGCACATTTATACTCTCACAAAAGCTAATACATCCTTAGCTCTCTTCTACAAAAACAAAGAAAACCCTCTAATCACTCTCCTTGGCAATTACATAATTGTGCCTGTGGTTCACAATTATGTAATCCAACTAGGACTTGGTTTACAAGTCCTCATTAATCATTATACACAGCAGGCAACGTAAGGAGTTAAACTCCCAGCATAACATGTACAGTCCAAGATTCTAGACCAAACTCAGGCCACCGACTTAACAATGCATTATTGTATTTGGAATGATACTCGACTGAAGTGGGATAGAGTTCTTTCTTTTCTTTTTTTGGGTACTGATTCTACTGAATTGTACAGAGATAATAACCTTGATACGATACAACGAACCCCTATATAGTATAATACCCATTTGCATCAGATATATCAACTTCCAAAAGATGTGCAGAAGAATCCTTATCCAAAGAAAGAAATATGAAGGAAAGGATTATCAATTATGTGCACGATAGATTTTTGCTTATTGCCTTTTCAGATCGGCGGTAGAAAAGTCTGACCTTGCCCATTCCCACCAAATTCATGCATGTGTTAATTAATTAACATTTATCTCAGCAATCCACCGCAAATATAAGGTTATGAAATGATTGAAATCCTTAAAAATGTTAAATTTTACTGAAATGTTAAATTTACTATCAAAAAATAGCAAAAGTGGACTGCATCAATGGAGTCAAAAATAGTTTTTTTTTTACTGCTAATGGTAAAAAAAAATTATTTCATTAAAAGATATATTATTTTATTATGTTGGTGATGGTGGTAATTATTGTTTACTGTAGTAGATATATTATTTTATTGTGTTGGTGATGGTAGTAATTGTTGTTTACTGTAGTAGATATATTATTTTATTTTATTAAATACTAAAATAAAACCACTGATACTGGATGTTTTATAAAGTGATGTGATAAAATAACTTTTTGTAGTATCAAATTGCTAAATATTTGACACCATCAATACTGATGCGGTAAGGTACACTACAGTCTTACTTTTTTTTTTTTTTTTTGAGAAACCAGACCCTTAGGCCCTGAAATATTGAAAACAAAACAAAGAGGAATGACAAAGAGTCACGAGTTACAAGGGGAGCTATATCCTTAAGGATGGTGTTATACCATACCTGTAGCTCATTATCAGACTTTGAACTTCTGGCTAAAGAGTGGGCAACAATGTTGCCTATACGTTCCACATGGGAAAAACTACAAAGCTGAAAATCATTTGCTAAGAACAGAACATCTTGAATCACGTGACCATACTCTGGGTGAGATGAGTCCTTCTACATAAGTGCTTTTATAATCACCTCAGCATCGCCCTCCACAATGCACTGCATAACCCCAAGTTCCATAGTAAGAAACATTGCCTTACAGCATGCTAGGAGTTCAACTATTGCTGCTGAGGAAGGCATCTTGATTCGCTGGGACAAAGCACCAATCACAGCCCCTGTGGAGTTCTGAACAACAACACCGATTCCTGCACATCCCAATTCCTTGAACATAGCTCCGTCAAAATTAACTTTGAGGCGGGGTGAGATTGGAGGAGTCCACCTAGCTACTCCAACTCCGACTGTAGAGACCATGGGCTGCGATAACTAGGCTGTACGAAAGTCATGAAGAAGAGTGGCTACCGTGGCACAAATCCTGCACAGAGCAATAGAGGGTTCTCCAAGCCTATCTGAGTTTCTCTTACTCCAAACCAGCCAAAAACAAATAGCCAATAGATTTGGGTTAATACGTTCCTTCATCAAAAAAACCATTCCCAGTTAATCAGAAAAGTCATTAAACTTATACCTAAGGAGCTTAGTTAGAATCTCATCATTCAACCACACAACCAAGAGAGAAGGACAAGTCCAAAGAGCATGGATTGTGTCTTCCATACCAAATTTACATCTCGGGCAAAGGGCTGTGGTCACAACCTTACAGCGCCATAAATTGTATAGGGATGGGATTGCATTGTGTGCCGCTCTCCACATCAAGTGTTTCACTTTGTGGGGTATTTAGAGACCCCAAATTCCATTCCATAGACTATGGGATTTTTCTGGATTTGAGCAGCTTGGTCTTTTGCTTCAATCTTCACCTGAGAGCAAATGATAGGCATTCCAAGTCGAGTAATCCCCATTGGGGGTTGGGAACTACACTTGTTTATCTGGTACACTTTGGCAGCTAAGGGGGATGCCCAGGATCATGTTTGCTTCATGAGGCAGGAACTCACTCATAATTAAAGCAGACCAGCAGTTATGAGTGTCCACATTGATGAGTTCATTAACTTTGGCTTCTGGTGGTAACGTGGCACTAGGGGAAACAATCCTTGCAGCTGGGATCTTTGGCAACCACCTGTCCTCCCGAATACGAACTGATTGACCATCACCAATTCTCCATCTCGACCCCAAGTCAATTACATGGCGTGCTTGTAAAAGGCTCTTCCAGGCGAAAGAACCTTTATTTGAGCTAACACAGTCCATAACCGAGCCCTCAGGAAAAAATTTGGCTTTAAAAACTTTATGCAGGAGAGTAACCTCACATGTATGTAATCTCCAAATTTGTTTAGCTGAGGGAGTCATTGAATTTACTTAACTCACAGAAGCCCATGCCTCCCTCATTCTTTAGGAGACATAACTTCTCCCAGCTCACCCAGTGGATTTTTCTTTGCTCCCCCCTATACCCCCACCAAAATTTTCTAATTAAGGACTCAATTTCAGTTATAAGGCCTCTAGAGAGTTTAAAGCATGACATAGTGTAGGTAGGGATTGCTTGGATGACTGCTTTTATAAGAATCTCTCAACCAACTTGCGACAGCAATTTTTCTTTCCACCCTTTCAGCTTCTTCCAAATTCTCTCTTTAATCAAGCTAAAAGATTTCTTTTTGTTCCGACCAATTAAGGAAGGTAAACCCAAATATTGCTCGTATCTCTGAGTTGCCGGAACACCTAGAAAGTTAGCGATAGCTTCACAGGTTTGGTGGGGAGTTTTTGAGCTGAAAACGATGTTGGTTTTACCTCTGTTTATATTCTGCCCAAATGCTTGCTTATATAGCTGAAGGAGGGATTGGATTTGGACACATTCAGCAATAATGGCTCTACAAAACACCAAGCTGTCATCTGCGAACAGTAGGTGTGAGATCTTCAGACCAGCAGCACATATAGACACCCCCCTTAGAGCTCCATCAACTTCAGCCTTTGTAAACAGAGCATGTAAACCTTCGGTGACCAATAAGAAAAGGTATGGGGACAGCGAATCACCCTGGCGAAGCCCTCTCTCTAGAATGATTAGGCCGTGGGGTTGACCGTTCAACAAGATGAAATATGTGACAGATCTAATACAACCTGATATGAGAGAAATCCACCTCGGGCTGAAACCCATCTTTAACATAATTTTTTCAAGAAAGACCCACTCCACTCAGTCGTACACCTTGCTCATATCTACCTTTAGTGTCATATACCCCATCTTCCTAGTTCTTTTGGTTTTCAAATAATGGATAGTCTCGTGGGCAACTAAGATGTTGTCGGTGATCAGTCTCTCGGACATGAATGCACTTTGTTTCTTTGAGATCAGCTTTGGCAACAAAGGTTTGAGGCGATTGGCGAGGACTTTTGCAACAAGCTTGTAAAGCACATTACTTAGGCTTATTGGTCTGAAATCAGTTACCCTTCTCAGACTATGAATTTTAGGGATGAGAGTTAGAAAAGTATGATTGAGGACGTTAAGGATAGTACCTGAGTTAAGCACAGTTAGGATTGCTTCTGAAATATCATGGCCAACCTTACTCCAAAATTGCTTATAGAACATGGGTGGAAGCCCATTCGGGCCAGGGGCAATATCAGAATCCATTTGTTTAAGAGCAATCTGAACCTCACTTGCCTCAAAAGGTCGAAGCAGATCCTCATTCATAGAGCTTGACACCCTCGACTCCACACCATTGAGAACTCGGTCGAAATGAGTGGGATTAAAAGAAGCAAAATGGTTCGAGTAGTATCGGATTAGGAGCTCTCCAACTTGTTCTTCCTCCCCCACCCACTCGCTCACCAAATTCATTTTCTAAGCCTGAGATAAAGTTACATTTATTTCTCTCTGTAGCACGCAGTGGAAGTATTTTGTATTCTGATCCCCATACCGAAGCCATTCAGTTTTTGATCTTTGATTCCACATACATTCCTCCTTATCCATAAGCTTATTGATTTCCTCAGTCAGCACCCCCACCCTTTTACGATATCCCCCTACCATAGAGATAGATTCTACCTCCGCCAACAACTTTCTCTTTTTTGCCAAAGACCAACGGACATTACCAAAAGTTTTTTTATTCCAAGAAGTCAGTTCTACTTGACACTTGCTTACCTTTAATAGTACCTTCCACATTGGATCGCCCACAGAATCCATGTCCCAAGTAGAGTGCACCACCCCCTCACAGCGACTATCTTTGAGCCACATGGTTTCAAATTGAAAGGGACGCTAAGGCCTATAAAACTAGGTATGAACATCATCAGAAACTATCCAAATTGGTTTGTAATCAGAGGAGTAACCTGGCACACGGTGGACACGGACTGAAGGAAACTTTAGCATCCAATCCGCCGATGCAACAGCTCTATCAAGCCGAACCCAAGTCATTTGACCATCAAAACGCTGGTTGGACCAAGTATAAGGAAGGCCTGAGAAACCAAGGTCTTTCAAACCACAAAAGTCCAAACAATCCCTAAATTGTTGCATCTGCCACTACGGTCAGATCAATCCACCTGATTTTTCTCCGAGCTGAGTGATCTCGTTGAAATCGCCTATGCAAACCCAAGGCATGTCGAACTGGGTAGCTAAATGCCGTAACGGGTACCAAAAATCTTCCCGGTTAGCCACTTCAAGAGCTCCATAGAACCCCATGAAACGCTAGGCGTCATCAGTTCTTGGTTTTACCACCGCATCAATGTGATAAGGTGAGAATGTACGGATGTGGAGGTCAAGATCATTGCTCCATAGCAAAGCTAGACCGCCACTCAGATGTCTCCGTGGAACAATAAACAGATTGTCAAACTTCAATCTACATCTCAGCTTCTCCAAATAGGACTTCTTTTTCTTTGTCTCCATCAAAAACACCAGATTGGGTCCTTTTGCTTTCACCATATCGGAAAGCTCTCGAACTCGCCGGAGGTTCCCAAGCCCCCGGCAATTCCAACTCAAGCAATTCATGATGTCCGGCGTGGCTGGGATGCAGCCAAACTGCCCTCAGGGGAAAGGATGTCATTTGATTTCACCACTCCTTTCTTCCATGGCTGAGTATCTGAAAGATTTAATTTTAATAAATAATAATAATAATAACTTTTCCAATTTGATAAATAGTAAAAATTAACCCAACACAAGTTACAAAATAAGTTGATGTTTGCTGGGAGATGATCCTCTTCATTTCATTGTCACTGTTATGAATGTAATGACGTACATGATATCTTTTCTTTCTTTTTCTTTTTTTTTTTTTCTTTCAAATCAGTTATCATTCTATATTTGATTTGATCGAATAGAATTTTAGATGGCGCCATGTGCTTTTAAATCAATGAAAACTAATCTTTATATAAGAGCATCCACATCAGTAGGTGCAAACTTATCATTTATTTTACACAAAAAAGATATTTTTTTCTATTTTACGCATCTATTTTTACAAAACACTCACATCAGTCTATCTATTATACACTATATTTTATATAAATAATATTTTATATTCTTTTTTTAATATTATTTTACGCATCCATTAACCTATTCTTCTTCTTCTTTCTTTTTCCTTGTCTCTGCTGTTTCCTTTTTCTTTTCTTCCTCTTTCTCTCACGGTCAAAACCCAGAAACACCATCACAAGCTCTCCATCAACACCACAACCATCACAAGCACCACAACGCCTCTCCAATCCAGAAGCATCGATCAAAACCCACATCACCGATCAACCATCAAAACCCACATTATCGATCAAAACCTACATCACCGATCAAACCCACATCACTGATCAACCGTTCAAACCCACATCACCTAAAAAAAAAAAAAACAACAAAAAAAAAAATGAGAATCTTATACTTGTGCTCTTCTTCAGTCCACGAGACACCTCTCCTCATTTATGTCTCTTTAACTTGGACCCAAAATCCACAGCACCTTTCGAATATTCAGAGCCCTGACCCACCGAGTCAAACTCATCCTCGAAACTCAGCAACTCAACTCGAAGAGCTTGTCCTGGACACGGGACAAAGACGAGGAACCCTTTATGATGATATGTGGGTTTGTTTGTGTTTGTGTGTATCTGAGGAAAGAGAGAAGTCAGTTTCTTTTGCACAAAGAAGAGAAAGAAAAAAAGGCGCAAGATGTGAAATTAATAAAATATGGTATACACAAGCTACAGTAGCTGTGCATATATGCACGGTTACTGTAGCAAATGTGTAAATATGCACAATTTTAGAAGGACTAATGTGGAAGATTTTTGGGGTAAAATGTGTAAAAGTAGTTGCTTTTTGTATTTTGCAAAGGTTTACATCCACTGATGTGGATGCTCTAAAAGGACCATATCTATTTCCTTCGATATGGAGAATAGAGAAAATATTATGTCATCCATAGTAATTCCGAATTTTACTTGCTTGCTCATTAAGGATAGTTCAAGTCTACTTCATGCACAGTTGGAAAAGCTAAATGCAATTGGATTAGAATAGGTTTTATATTCAAATCTTATCAAAATCCAGGGTTATTGGTCAAATTGTGTCTATGTTGTTGCGCTACGTAGAGCTTAGTTTGTCTTTGATTAGATTTATGGGCCAAAATGGTACAATAACACTGTTTACTAAAATATATTTCAATCTACCACTGTTTCGGAAATATGTAAGGATCTACCACTTTTTAGGTGCTCAAATTTAGGGAACTCGAGTTAATGGTACTTGTATAACATCCCAAGGAAAAGCGCTAGCCACATCTGCGTTATACCTCAAAAGGGCTAATCACAATTGAGGCTCCTTGCAATTGTTAATAAAACTCAGTTTAACCCAGTAAATTCCCGATGTGGGACTCATCACACACCCACACACATCACACAATCAATCAAATTGGGGCATCACAATCTCCCCACTTAAATCTCTAACGTCCTTGTTTGTTAGGACCCACTTTGTAGGGTAGTGTCCTAAGGCCACACAAAATTACTGGGTCGGCTCTAATACCATATGTAACGACCCAAGAAAAAGCGCTAGCCACATCTGCGCTATACTTCAAAAGTACTAGTCACAATTAAAGCCCCTTGCAATTGTTAATAAAGTCCAATTCAACCCAGTAAATTCTCGATGTGGGACTCATCACACACCCACACACATCACACAATCAATCAACTTGGAGCATCACAACTTGAGTTCATGGAACTTGAGTTCCATGAAAAAAAATTGAAAATTTTTTATGGTACTTTGAATTCCATGAACTTGAGTTACATCAAAAAATTTCCTTCAAATTTGAAGGCTATTTTTTCAAAAAACTCGAATACATGGAATTCGTATACCCAAAAAGTGGTAAATCCCTATATATTTCCAAAACAATAGTAGATTGATATATATTTCGGTAAACAGTGATATTTGGCCATTTTAGCCAAATTTATGACCTAAACTAACTTGAAAGCATTACAATTTTAAATGGGAGATTTTCTAAGGCTTAATTCATGGAGTGAAGGCTTGAGTTGACATGCCTTTTCACCCCATTGTTTGGGGTATTATTTGTCGCTTCATAGTAGGGTTTGACATAGTACAAATGCAGTAACTCCATGGACGTAGGCAAATTACCGAATCGTGTATATTTCGTGTCAAAGTAATTTTTAGGTACTCTTGGAGTACACAGAATGGTGTTTCATCCTCTCATATTCATGGTGGGGTATACTCATTAAATTTATAGTGGGCTCCACCATGATGTAAAATGAGAGAACTTCATTTCTCCGTGCTTCGAGAATACTTATGAATTTTCGTTATTGTTGTGTGATATTTTTTTTAACCTAATTTTTCTTTATTTTTCATCTCTCACATTCACATGTTTTTGGAATTAGGGTAAATATAAATTCCTAAGATGTTTTTAATAAACAGAAGATCAATTCTATTTATCGGTTTGTATAACATCAGCGTAAACAAACTTTTCAAGGAAACGTAGAACTTCTTCTATCTGTGCACTTGTATTTCAATATGTTGAGCACGCCTAGCTAAACTATGTGCAACCTTCTTCCCAAATCTCAACTCTTGTTTACATGGGACAATCTCCGCAATTTAACCAAATTTATGGTTTTTGGTCTATGCGTTGATAGGAATAAAAGTTAATCAAGAAGACATGTTGGCTTACATTCATTTGAGATAATAATTATTTTATGCATTCGATATATACAATTTTTCTTCTCATGATCCGACGGCCATACGAAACACACACTCTGAGAGATGGAGGGTGCATATATACATATTCGTAATTGTAAACCACCACCATATGTTCACTCCCTGTCCTGGATTTCTTGACTGTCAACTACAGGTGGATCTCACTATCTGTAAGCGATAATAAACGAGTGAGCCTTATCAAATAACAACAGGCTAATTAGTTAACTGACTTAAAAGGCTCAGCCCCAAAAAATTCAGCAAAAAATAGAGATAGGGTGGGACCATCTTTCCCACAAGTGGTCCTTAACACTATGAAGAAAACAACTCAGAAATTAGAATCTTCATAGTTCATAATGAATTGGAGATCAGCATACAGCACACACAGTGTGTTCCTGTTCAACGATTCCATGCGCTCCTTTCTTAATAGTTTTTTTTTTTTTTCTTTTTTTTCCAGTTTGATCAACCCGCTCCATGTGGCTCAGGGTTCACAGTAGCCAGGCCCAAATCAAAGACTTTGGAAGCATTTGTATTACTGTGAACAGAGGTCACGTTCAACCGTTTTAAATGATTAAAATTCTAGTATTATAATGGGCTGTGGGTACAATGTTGCCCACCATGACGGCTCTGCTATAAATAATGGTCCGAGTCACATGAGGGCCTGTCACTAGTCTTCCTTTTGTGACCAATTGAATATATTATCCACTTGCATCTTCGGACCCCTCAGCATCTGCTTTGAATCTTTTCCTATACTTTTTATTAAGTATGATAGAAATAGTTGGGGTTGTTATTGCATACTGGACTCTCTCTCTCTCTCTCTCTCTCTCTCTCTCTCTCTCTCTCTCTCTCTCTCTCTCTCTCTCTCTCTCTCTCTCTCTCTCTCAAGGGTGGGCTCCATGATAGGTGGAACCACCACTCAGTGAGAGGAAGAGAGTATACTATCGCAGTACACAATAACTTTCTGAAATTGTTAGAAACAAGATATAAAATATGATTTTTAGCCCTCTAATTTGATGATTTCTTGTATTCATCTAAGTGGAGTGTAGGATGCATCCATACAACTTCATCTAGTGCATCTATCAATTTTTTTTCTTAAATAATATAAAATATTGAAAATCTAACTATTTTTCTTTTGGAAAGTATATAGATAAGCAACCTTTATCTTGTGGACTTCGGATCCTGAGGGGGAAAGAAGCATGTTTGAAAGAAACTTGAAAATTGACAAATAAATAAACTCATGCAAATGCTATTGCAAGGATGGGGCATAGCTAATTCATTTCCTTTAGGCTACATGCATGTACATGTTAGGTATTTTTGTATGATTGAAGTTTCACATTAAATAACAATGACAAGGGTAAATGATTAATATAACATAATTATGCTCAAACTCATATGTTTAGGTTTTTGGATTAAGTATTGTCCTTATTTACTATATTAACTATTTAATTAAAATCTCCTCAATGTGTTAACTTTCCTCAAAAAGTTATATCAAAATCCGCGGTGGTGTGTGACAAGGTGATTAGGCCCACACAAATAATCTTGAAAAAATGGGCCCATGGAAGACGTGTTGGACAGCTGGTAATAGGAAAAGCCTATAGATAAAAGGGGAGATAATTGAACTTATTCATAGCCCACAAAAAGGTCTTAAAACCCAAAGAGATACAATGACTCACACATAAAGGAAAGATTGTAGGGTATAAATTTTTGGGGTAAGTGATATCTCATATATGTTAAATTAAATACTCAATTGGACTACATATCCTGCCAAACTCTAAAGAAATATTAATTGTGTTTATATTATTGTATTAATTTATGATTTAGTCTACTATAAATAAGTTGTTATGGTTTATATATAGCAAAAAAATAACCATAAAGGGCTTCTGCACTGTAAAGGTAGACATTAGGCCACACAACGTTCGCTCTTTCTCTTGATTCCATTTTGTCTATTTATAATTTTTTTTTATTCCTTTATTTTCACGTTGACAAATAAATAAATTTCTACAAATGCTTAGATGAATAATTTTAGTCATATAAACTATTTATAACTATTTGTCATTTTAGTATGTGTTTGACTTTGACATCAAATTTTTTATTCAATTTTTTGCTTTTATCTTTTATTTACAGTTTTTTAAAATCTTATTTTTTTTAAATACAAATATACTATAATATATTTTTAACAAAAAACTAATTAAGTTAATGCTAAATACAAAACTCATACGATTCATTTAAATAACTTAAGAATTATTTAAACAAAATATGCGTGAATGGCACTTATTTAACATCATATAATCGATCAAAAGAATCAATTTTTAGTTCCAAAACTGAGGTAATATGGTCTTTTGAATCTTTTCTATATCTATAAATATAAACAAACAAACAAAAGCCATAATATCTACTTCTCCTCCTTCATCTTCTTCAAACAATCTCATTGCACGGATTACTTTTGTGTGAATAAGGTTTTTTGGTTTTTTGTTTTCCTCGTGAAACGCTGTCATCATTTTGTCTCTTCCTAATTAAAGATCAATTGAAGATTCCAAATGAATCCGTATACTATGGCCCGCGGCTCCTTTGGGATGTTCTCTCAAAAGTTGATTCGTTCGTTTCTCCGTAGATCCTTTTGAGGAAAAATGGAATTTGCAAAAATAAAAATATCCAAGAGTTAAAAAAATACAATAAAGAGGAGTTTTAGTAACATTGTTTGAGTGTTTTTGATAAACGTGTGAATAAAAAAATATAAAAAAATGTGTGTAATGTTGTTTAAAATGCTCAAAGGTGTGTTCAAGCATAGCTACCAAACAAGCTATTTCAAACTAGAAAGTAGAAAGTCGTATTCAGGTACTGTACACTAGAGTAGTAATTTATTTTTTGGTAAGATAAAAGAGAGGAGAGGTGGAGTTTTGTTTTTTTTAAAGAAACAAACTAAATACACATTTTAGTTATACTCTCTCACCAAACTCTAATATATTATTTAACCCAAAATAAAGAGGAGAGGTAGAATTAAAACCTAGATACCAAATATCATATAAGATGTCATTATTATTGAACTAACAACTAAACCTTATTGGGGAAGGGGAATGAGATAAGTGAATACATGTGTGTGTGTGTTTTTTTCTCAAAAAAAAAAAAAAAAAAAAAAAAACAAACAAACAAACAAACAAACCTTATTTCACTCTTATGATAAAAAAAAAAAAAACTTATTTCACTAATATTTATATTATAAGTTGTGGAATCAATAGTTTGGGATAATATTTTTAGGGTTAAATTCTATTTTGATTCATAAATTTATCCATTTTTTTTTTAATCTTAATACTTTAAAAATATTTTTTTTTTTCGTCCTTAAGCTATTGAAAATTCATTTTTTTGTTCCTAAACTACCAAAAATACTTTACTTTCTGTCCTTAAACTTTATCCTAAACTATTAAAAAAAATTATCCATATTTTTGTCTCTAAAATATTTTAAAAAATTACAAAATTTAGGGATTAAAAAAAAGAATTTTTAAAGTTTATAGAAAGAAAAAAAATGGTAAAACACCAGGACCAAATAGTATTGTACCCATCTTTTTAAAATAGCCCCTGAGAAACCACAGTTTTTCCCCCTTATCGAGTAAATGACAGAATAAACAAAATCCATGACTATTGCACACAAAAAATGAAAAAAAAAAAAAATAAAGGTTGAAATTGCAGTCTCTTTTTGGTTGTTTTGAGAATTGAAATGCCGTGTAGGAGTAACTTTATATTGTTGGCAAGCCCATCACCACTCAATGGTTATCTATCAATGGTGGACCTGAAGCCCTCATAAATGAAAGTGGAATTGGAAAAATATCATTATTTTGTTTCACTTTCTTTCATGACGTACACATTTATATAATCGTGAAAGGCTTTAATTTCGAGAAAGGAAGGTTGAGAGGAAAGTATCCGTTGAACTCGGCATGTAGTATATGAATAGGCAATTAAAGCCTTTGTAATTTTCTCATTTATTATGCTTGGCCGTCACCCTCAAAAAAAAAATTACGCTTGGCCGTCAATGACAATTAGTCATGCTATCCCCATCAACTAATTGGGGCTTTAATCTTTTTCTAACTGCACAGTTTGTTTGGGTAGTGGGACTGCTTAACAAGGCATCATTGTTTCACTATAAAAGTGACAAGCGATTACAATATCTTCTTTATCTTATTGGGATTAGGTAGTTTTTTTTTTTCCCTGACTAGGTTTAAATTTGACTTCCAAATGACCTTTATACCCATTAAAATCATCCTTTGTTTGAGGCTAAACTGGCTGTATCTTAATACACTTGGTAAAATGTATATTTTGGATGCATGCAATTAGCGGCAGCAATTTGTGTTCGCATGTCGAGTTTATGTCGTATTGAGTTATAAGTATTCGGTTATATGGGTTAACCTAAATCTGATCTATTTAGTAAACATGTTAAGAATCCTCAATCCGGACACGACCAGTTTATTAAATAAGTTGACTCGTCTCGACCCTACCCGACACATTTAACTCGTTTAATTAACAAATTATGTAAAAATTAATACAAATAACTTATTTAATAATCTATTTAATTAATAGGTCATACATAACCTATATAATTTTATCAATTCTCATATATCTAATATTAAAATACAATTACAACCATAAATATAAAAACAACTATTATAAATTAAGTAATAATATCAAAATAACTAATAATTTTATAAGCTAAACAGGTTAAAAGGGTCAAACGGATTCGCATGTTGAACACGAATACGACCCATTTATTAAACGAGTTAGCCGTGTCAAGCTGAATATAATCTGAACTAGTTTAACCTCAACCCATAACCTGTTTATAAACAGGTTAATCGTGTTGGGTTTGCGGATCATGTCTAATTTTTACCACCCTTACATGCAATTTTGTTTACTAGTTGTGATACTGTACCAGAAATAGTTATTAAAACCTAGCTAGTCAGACTAGTAACCTAGTGAATCGGCACCTAAGTCAGTTTGGTTGTTTAATTACACCTCTTATATTATTAAGCTAGTAAAACCTGATAAAATATAGCAATGTTTTTGCAACCTGTGCAACTCTAACGAATTGTTTTCACTCAATCTGCTTTATAATGTAATTGTAAGTCATTGCAGTATCATTTTCCAAATTTGAAGTACAATGAGAACAAAATATTTTTAAATGAGGATGATATTGGACTTTTCAATAAAATAAATAACTTCAAAGTTTAGCTTAAATCATAATCCATGAGATTAGAGCAACTAATGAGATGTGCACCTAATTTGGAGTTTGAAATGTACTTTTATTCCTAGGATATGAATTTATTTAGTAAATATTTGGCTACAACTCTATCACATCTCTTATTTTATATTTTATAGAGTTGCTACTTGTGAAACTTTTAGTTTGAATTATATTGGGTGGCTAGTTTCTTAAACTTAAATTTAATTAATAAATTAAGCATGATTGTTTTTTCAATTTTACATGTTTATTTTATGAATTTTCAAACTTACAAGTATATTTATTTATTTATTATACACTGCAGTCTGACCGGTTACTCACTGGTTGAACCACCCAATGATTCAACTTTTAAATTGGGTTAGCATCCAGTTCAAGTATAATAACTATGGTACTAGGTTTAATACCTTGCAATTTCCTAGCCAAAATAAAACTTTACTAGTATCAAACACAAATTTAGATACATTTAATGGAATTATAAAAGACGATAGTGGATACTCTTTCCGTATTTTCTAATAATAATATTGTAATTAAAAGATACTTGGTTGAATAGTAAAAAAAAAAAAAGAAAAAAGAAAAATGATTATATGTATTGTAGGGATGAAGGGCCCAGATATAAGTATTAGGCCGTGCGCCGTGCTCGAGGACAAGTAAATACTAACAAAGGTATGCTGATTAACGGGCCGTAAAAGAAGTTTGGTTATAAGGAGCTGGAAACATTGTTTGAGGAGAAGTATCTCCTCAGCTAAATAGAGTAGATGTCAAAGGTCCGACCCTTCATCAAGGACAAGGCAACAAGCAATTGTGCTGGTAAGGATAAACATCAGATATGGATAAAACAAAAGAGAGTTGAGAAATATCTGAGAAGAAAGCTACTACTATCGCATTAAATGCTCTGCATCTAATCCCTTGACCGCATTAATGTGGAGATGATACTTGAACAATAATCTTTAGCCTTATAGCTACCTCCAAAGACTTCAAGAAGGTGCTGATGGAACAAGTATCATAGTCAACAATCTGATCTACACGTAAAGTGCTGAGATGAAAAAAGGAAGGAGAATATAAAGGAGAAAAACCCCATTACAGAGGCATCATGAGAAAATCTAAGGAAAAATCACTGTACACTCAAGAACTGTAATCTTGTATAAGTCTGAGAGAAATATATAAGAACAAATCATCCTCAGACTTGACCGAGGAGAGCTTTTCTTGCTTAAACTGTTTGTCGTATTCTTTCAAATCATAACTAACCTACTGTGACTACTATCCACTTATCTCATTAAAAGTTCATCTTTAAACCCACTCTCTAACAAATTTATTGTTTTGGACTTTTTGGGCCGTTTAGGCTCTAATCATACCCTTACATGTACGATTTATTTTCTTACAATAAGTGAGAAGTACATACAGATTGAGGTAAAATTTGAACTTGGTTTGAGAAATTTGGGCAATACTTGAACTCGACTCAAGAAATTCGATTTTGGGGAAAAACCCAACCTAATTTGCTTGGCCCATGACAAATCGAGTAACATCTGACAATTTTGTGCCTAGTTAGGTTGGGTACCCATTAGCTAGTGGGTTTTGAAATCCCTAATTGTGGTGGTGGTGGAGTGAAATTTGGGAAATTTGTCTAAGGTTTCTATTCGAGTTTGTTTTCTAATGGAAAATAAGGTAAATTACTAAATTGGCTTTTTAATTTGAGCTATGTTTAGATACAGTACTTAAATGTTATTCTTTAGGCTTTCCTTTTAAGATTCTGCCATGTGATTTTTTTCTCATGAGATAAAAGTATATTATTTAGTGAAGTAGTCACATGGCTGAATCTTAAGAGAAAAATTTAAAGAACGACACCTAAGGTGTTGTACGTAAGTTTTACACTTTTAATTTAATGTATTGAGTCTTGTTCACACGGTGTCATGTGCGATGCACGCGATAATCTTTTCGTTAGACTTGACAGGAAAACAAGCGACAATAATGAATTAGTATAAAACGGAGTTATAACTTTGGGAGGGTGTTTTGATAATTCTGGAGAGGTGAAATTGAAAACAAAAAAGAAAGAGTTCCAAAAAATTGAGCCAGAATGGTGTGTTACGGAACTCTGAATATGTCTGAGTCACACACACTGACAGCGAAAGGGGACAAAATAATTCCTGCAAACACGAAAGTCTCTCCCCCTAACTTTCTGTAGGTCCCACGTAAAAAAGAAAAAATTGAACAGTCACGGTCACCCACTTATTCCAAAAGAAAACTTATACTACGTGGCAAATCATAATTCGCAGAAATTCGAACCAATAGAATTTCTCCAAGCCGTACCAACTCACTGTAACCACGCTCCTAAGTCCTAAAACACACACATACACACGTGAGTAAAATCAAAGTTTTAACTTTTAACCGTGGTAAAAAAAAAAAAGGGTCCCACTGTTTGGTCAGGTTCTTAACCCAGTGCGTGACTTTTTTTTTTTTTTTTTGGGAAAACCCAGCGCGCGACTTAACTCAGCTCCAAATTCAATGCACCATTCTCCTAATTCCGTGGGTTGGTCTCTTTCTATTTTCTTTTCTTTGCCTACTTCACCTATCAAATCTCATCCTCATGGTTCTTTTCGTCTAAATTGTCAGCTTATGAGAAGCTGTTTGGTTCATCAGTTTCCATAATTGGATACTGGATATTTCTTAACTTTTAATAAATGATAAATTGATGTTTTATGGTTTATTATTGAGTTTTGGGTCAATTATATACTTATTAGTTATTTTATGTATAATACATTTTATGTTAATCTAATATTATGCATTAATTATCTATTTTTTGAGATATTTTATTGAAAATTAAATAAATTATAAAAAATTTTATAAGTAACTTTTTCATTTTTTTCATAAAAAGTTTTTTAAACTGGTTCAGTAACGTATGTCCTAAGGATATACTTTAGTAAAACCCTTTTTAAAATACAATAGTTTTTTTTTTTTAACTATCATGCGTTTATGTAAGCCAAATGATAATTTTTTTTAATGAACTCAATAAGGTCCTTTTTTTTTTTTATAATAGTTGTTTTTAAATAGCAAATCAAAAAACCAATTTTTTTTTTTTTGGTGTAGGCCAATTTCAAAAGTATAAACTTTATCAATTGAGTTTAAAAAAATAGTAAATCGAGATTTCAAATTATATTTAATCTAATTTTTTGTCAAGCTCAATCACTTTTTAATTAAGTTGAAAATTTAGCAAGTTTATTGAATACTTGTTATATGAATACTAAATTTCATTTTAATCTAAAATGATTCAGGATCCAATCCTTATTTTTTTGAAAAGAATCATGAACCAATCCAAATGATAGAATATCAAAATATGAAAACTATAATTTAAATAAATCGTTATTAATACCTAGTGCTCTTACTATTTGGAATGTAGTATGAAAACATAAATGATTGTTTTTCTATAAATTTAATGGGATTTGAATATTTATATCATAATAATTTTTATTTCTCATCATGTAAAATTATTAATGAGTTTCTTTTGTGTAGAATGATTATAATAAATTTTATAGATTAAATTAGAAAATAGAGAAGATATTTTATTTTTACTAGGAAAAGTAAGAAGATATTTTTCTTTTGAGTTTAAATTCTGTAAGGATGTGGTGTAAAACGTATATTTTACCCCTTAAATCCCAATATGCCACATAATCTTATCACATAATTAAGAATAAGCATATCCACACCTAATCAATTCTAATATTTATATATAAATCTAACCAAATTGGAAATTTATTAAGATGTTACTAAGAGCATTCACATCCGGTTTTTACAAAAAATTTCATTTTACCATCTCCAAACCTATTTTATCATTTATACCATACAATTTTACAACACACTTAACATCCTAACTTTTATTTTTCTATTCAACTCATTAAAATAATATATACTACCTAATAAAATAATATAATCTCATCTCTCTTACTCTATTCTCTCCCATCAATCTATTTATCTTTTCCTCACCATCTTCCTTTCAACCACCCATCACCACCACCCCTGCCACGAGAAACTCACAAAAACACCACAAAAATAAATAAATAAATAAATAATTCACCACCACCACAACACCACAAAAAACATTCATGGCGACACAAATAATCCACCACCACCACAGAAACACAACACAAAAAATCAATGAAAAATCCACCACCACCACAGCAACAGCACCAAAAATCAAATAAAAACCTGCCACCACCATCGCAACATAAAAAAAAAAAAAAAAGAATCAAAGAAAAATCCACCACCACCACCACGACAAATCCACGGCAACAACACACCCACCACCACCATGGACAAAAACCCACAAAAAATCAAAGAAAAATTCACATCAAAACCTACTGAAAATCAAACCTATCTCTGCCACCACCACATCGGAATTGAAACCCACCATCATAGCCCCTACCACCACCACTGTGAGGCACACAATGCCAGTCTCACCACGCCACATGCCACCTCGAAACACCACGCCACGCCCACGCCAATCTCTATGCCATGCCCATGCCGTGCCAACATCGATCTCCACACCATGCCACGCCGATCTCCACACCATGCCACGCTGATCTTGTAGCATGCTTTGTACGAGAGAGAGATGTGAGAGAGGGAGTGAGGATGAAGTCAGAGATAGAATCAGAGGGAAAAAAGAAGAGAGAGAGAGAGAGAGAGAGAGAGAGTGAATTGACTGGCTGAGAGAGAAAAAAAATAATGTAATATTTATCCAAGATGCTAAAATAAGACGGTACTGTAACAGTATTGTAAAAAAATTTATAATTAGGAGACTGGGTAATGGGTGGTTTTGGGACTTTGATGCTAAATATTATCAATATATGGCATTTACAAGATCCAATATGAATGCTCTAAGTGTGGTAGGATGTATTAAATTTCAAGTAAAATGCTAATGTGATAATTTCGTATTAGATGATATAAAACATAAGTTTTATATCTCGTCTTTACTAAATTCAGACTCTTTTCTTTTTGCTTACCATAAGTAAAAAAGACGAGTTAAATCAATTATTTGAAAAAATCAATGCTTATCCTGACTCAAGAGACTTATCGTGTAATTGCCATATTTTCATTCCCAAAGTTCTTGGAGGTTAAGGGAAGAGAAGTTTTTTTTAGCTTGTTGCTATATATTTAGCATAAAATGATAAAAAAAAATTTAATAAATATTATGCAAATAAGCTATCAAAAACTACAAAATATCCGAGACCAAGCAAATTCTTTAGCGTGTTCTAATTAATTTAGTCGATAAAATCTCTATTAGTCAACAAAGAAGCGAAGTTGGAATTGTGCCTCTACGAAGAACCAAAAGGTGCTGCGTCTATTTATTTTTTATTATTATTCTTTGAAAAAAAAATTTCAATAATTTTTTTTAATACATCCAAAAATGGATTTGACACAGTACTTATCCGGCCGGACCGGCCCTCAGGCGACAGATATTTATAATTTATCCTACATAATAAAAGATTATTACCTTACCTATACATGTTCTTCCGAGCTGTACAACTTATATTCATTTCTTAAAATAGAAACTTATATTCCTTTTTTTAGGGATGGTTTGATTAGAAGGGTAGAAAAGTGAGAGAATAAAGAATGGTAAAAAGATGGAATAGTAGGAGAATAAAAAAAATTTTAATTTTTCTCCTTTTTGATTGGTTGAGAGTGGAAAAATTGAAGGATAAAAAAAGTGAATTTATATAAATTTTTGCATATATTCTTATTAAAAAATAATGTCTAATTAAAACAAAAAAAAAGTGATAAACAACCAAAAAATATCAATCACCTAAATTTATTAAAAAATAAAAATTATGTCCATAAAAAATAACATCTAAACAAAAAAAAAATAACACACAAAAAAAAAAATACTGAACCTGCCCAGTAAATCAAAAGAAAGAAAAAAAAAAAAAGAAGGAGAATAAGAAGTGGCAGGCAACGCCTGCCCATTAAATCAAAAGAAAAAAAGAAAAAAGAAGAAAGAAAAGAAAAGAAAAAAAAGAGGCAGCAACGTCAGAAAGAAAAAATAATAATAAAGAAGCAGCAACGTCCACTGCAAAATAAGAAAAGAAAAAAAAAAGGAAAAAAAAAGAAAGATGTGAAGAAGAGTAACGTGGATGAATATATTGCACATGGACATTTTTATATATAAAAAAAATGATGCATAATTTTTTTTTTTTCAGTTTTTAATAGGAAATTTTTTGGTACTCTCGATAAGAAAATATATTGACTTCATTACTTATTTTTTTCTTCCCATCCAACCAAATATGCTTAAAAAAGTTTTTCTCCTGATTTTCTTTTTAAAACTTTTCATCCGATCTATTTTAACTCCAAACAAACACACCTATATATTTTCTTAAAAAAAAAAAAAAACTTATATTTATTTCTCTTAGAATATTTTCTACTTTAAAATTAGTATTAAATTTCCAGTCCCTTTCCTTTATAAGCCCACTCTGACCTCCCAACTTTCTCACACACCCACCCTTTTCTCTCAAACGCATCTCTCTGGAAAATAGTTCACAGTCACAGAGAAAAAAAAAAAAAAAAAACAAGATGGGTTCCAATAGATCATCCTTGATCTTCTTCCTGTTCACGATTTTAACGCTATCGACAGCCTTGGACATGTCGATCATCGAGTACGACCAAACCCACGTCGACAAATCGAGTTCGAGGACCGACGAGGAAGTGATGGGTCTGTACGAGGCGTGGCTAGTGAAGCACGGCAAGGTCTACAACGCCTTAGGAGAGAAGGAGAAGAGGTTCGAGATTTTTAAGGATAATCTCATGTTCATCGACCAGCACAACGCCGAGAAGCGGTCTTACAAGCTCGGGCTGAACCGGTTCGCTGACCTGACCAACGAGGAGTACAGAGGTATGTACCTCGGTATGAAGAGGAGCGGTCTTAGGAAGCTTTCGAAGCCTAGGAGCGATCGTTATGTGCCACGTGTCGGTGAGAAGTTGCCCGAGTCCGTAGATTGGAGGAAAGAAGGTGCGGTCGTTGACGTCAAAGACCAAGGGAGTTGTGGTAAGTTTCACACTTTGATTGCATAATTTTTACCTTATTTATTTAATTAATTAATTTTAATTAATTTTAAATTTAATTATTTCTTCTAATTTCCACTAGTCTTGTACTTTTATTTTAATATTTCGTTTTCTAAATCATTTTGGTAGACTTTTAGTAAATGAGATGGTAAAGTTAAGTTCATTCTATCGCACTCTCGGTCTGTGGAGTTCCCGAGATGTTTCAGGGTTAAAAAGTAAAATAGTCTGAGAAAAAGCTGAGACACCAAATAACATACAAAAGATTAGAAAAGTAGAATGATCAGATTCAATCCACTACACAACTCTCCGACGGAGTTTTCAAGAGATGTTTCATGGATAAGTGGAATAATTTAGCTAAAGAGAAAATAATGGAGGGTTTCTTTATAATTTAACTTATTTAATAAGATTTAAAAAAAAAAAGTAATTTGACTATTAAATGTTAATAATTTTATTTTAAATCAATAGATTTTGGTGGGTGGAGGGGTAATTTCTGGAAATTTGCGAGCAGGTTTTAAAGTTGTGGGGGACTATTGTTTGAATATTCGTCTTTTCTTGCTAACGAAGTTATAGGTTTGGCCTTGGTGCGGTAGTCACTTCACATGTATAACTACTCGTGAGGCGTGGGGGGCGTGGGGTTCAAGTGTTCAGGAGGAGCCTTGGTGCGATGGTCACTTCACATGTATAAGTACTTGTGAGGCGTGAGGGGCGCGGGGTTCAAGTGTTCAGGAAGAGCTTCACACACATACACTTATATTATGCTAGAGTATAAATTTTATTTTGTATATAAAAAAAATTAATTTAATTGTTTGATGACTAGGTCAAATGAAGGAAACTTATTGTTGGGACGATTAATTAAAGAGCTTTCTTTATGTCATGATTTCGAGGATGGTATAACTATTTTTGTATCCCTATGGCTATGATCGTAAATCGCACAGTAATTAATAATATATAATAATATAAGATAATTTAAAAAAAAAATTGGTGTAAAAAATAAAATATGCAAGAAAAAAGAAAAAGAAAAGAATATGGACCTTGGAAATTACAGATTACCCTTCTGACACGTGTGAAGACAATTTTTCCGGTGTTACTGTTCCAGGATATGTGGGTCTTATATAAGGTAGTTTCCAATTTTCTGTACTTAGGAGTTCACAACTTACACGGATGTCTGACTGAGATCATGAGCCGGAATTGAAACCCAATTCAAAGGTCTTGTTGGCAAGACCGTTTTGTTTATTTATTTAATTTTCTTAAATGCATAGTCAGTCTGTATCTGGACAGGTTTTTGTTTATATACATATATATATATATATATTTTTTGGTTTTTTGTTTTTAAACTTTTTTAGATTATTATTTTTATTTATATACAGTTTTATAAAGTTTCTTTTTTCCTTGGATACAATCTTACTTTAACCAATTTTTAGCAAATAAGCAATAATCAATCAGTAGAAAGCTGCATCCAAACGATCACGAGACCATGATTAAGATCAGCTGTCAATTGTCTTTAGTTCTTAAATTCCTATTAATCCATTTGAAAGCTGTGTATTGAACTTTGTTACACCTGTAATTTACTGTTATATTTGCTATTCATTTAAATTATTGATGACCTTACAAAATCCAATCCACATATCAAAATGGATAAATAGAAATTTAGAAATTCTATTGTGGAGTTCCAGATTATCCTCTAATAATTTGGCCAAGCATCTTTGACAAAACATGCTGTGGCTCTCACACTGCCCTTTTTTTCAGTCCAAATTCATGAATTTTTAATTCATGATTTGCCTAATTGCAATTAAATATTTTTGGGCCTGGAATCTGGATAGAGGTTACATTCTTCCTCAGCTCACAAAGTGGGCCCACTGGACCTGGCAGCTTTCACACCTGTGGGTCCGGCTGCTTAAAAATTTATTTTCTTAGATATTAAAATGGTCCATGGGCCGGTTCTGAGACCGCATTTTTCTCGCCAAAGAATTGTCTCATTTAACTCGTGTGAAGTAGACTATGTTGTCTGTTTGGCAGTCTTTGTCATTTATACGTTTGGCTTAGAATATTTGTGTTTGGATGTCAACTAATAGAGCTAATAAAGACTTGGTCATGTTGCAATTCTCTTTCAGTTAGTGTCTTTCCTTTAAGATTGAGTAACGATGGAGACAATAATATGGGACCCTTTCTAACTTTGATTTATAGAAAATTATTTGGGGAGAAACAGACAAAGTGAAACTTAGGTATTACTCTTTATGTGCTGTGCTTTAGGTTTCCAATTAAATTCAACTATGTGCCTATGTTGCATTGATTAATACAATCACACGGTTTAATTTAATTGGGAAAGTTAAGGTACAACACGGAAGGAGCAGTACATAAGCCAAAAAGAAAAAGAAAAAGAAAAAGATTTTAATCTTAATTATATGGTTTCACATGCCAATATGAATGTCATAAATTTGTATAAAGTTTTCCACATCCACAGGATAGGGTGGAACAATGTAACAGTTGTTTCAAACTTTAGCAACTATAATTAATGAAAGACATGTGCTTCTGTTCCCATTATATTTAAGTTGGACAAAACTCCTTGGTTGCAAATCAAGGTTAAAGCATTTTTTGTTAATAAATCTTACATCATTTGTTTTGCTTTGTACAATTTGGTATGTGATGGAGTTTTAACCGTTTACTTTGAAATAAAGGGAGTTGCTGGGCATTCTCGACAATTTCGGCTGTGGAAGGGATAAACAAGATTGTGACTGGCGATCTGATCTCACTATCAGAGCAGGAACTGGTGGACTGTGATACATCATACAATGAAGGATGTAACGGGGGTCTCATGGATTATGCCTTCCAGTTCATCATCAACAATGGTGGCATTGACTCTGAAGAGGATTATCCTTATAAAGCTAATGATGGCAGATGTGACACATACCGGGTTGGTAGCAATTCTCTAGGGAAAAACAAATTAAGAAGCTGAATTACCACCAAAAAAAAAAAAAATTCTTATTTTTCTTTTGTTTTGTGCAGAAAAATGCCAAGGTTGTTACTATTGATGATTTCGAGGATGTTCCTGTTAATAACGAGAAAGCACTGCAAAAGGCAGTAGCTAACCAGCCAATAAGCGTTGCCATAGAAGGAGGTGGCAGGGAATTCCAGTTATATGACTCAGTATGATTAAAATCTCAATCTGATTACAAGTAGATGATTTAGCTCTTTTGATGATATTGTTCTTAGTTTGGTGTATTGAGCCCTTCCATCACTATTAAATTACAGTAAAAGCGTCTTTGTCATGATCTAGTTGCATTTAGCTCATGACCTTTGCCCAAGAATTACATTATACACAAGCCACTAAAAGCAACAAGACACTTAGTTTCTACCTAAGAACAATATTTTATGGAACCCAATCTAAGGACCCAGACACTTAGCATCCCATCAGGTGAATTTGTTTGTGAAGGCAGTTGCATTGCACTAGCTTGGATGCTCTGTATACTGTTCTTTTCAATTCTACTATTGAAGCTGGGACTTGATTGATAGCTTCTAATATGTACACAAAAAATTGACCTCAAATCCTTAATTATCCCAATATTTTCAGGGTGTATTCACAGGAAGATGTGGGACAGCACTGGACCATGGAGTTACTGCTGTTGGGTATGGCACAGACAATGGTGTTGATTACTGGATCGTGAGAAACTCATGGGGTGCAAGCTGGGGAGAGGCAGGTTATATTAGGATGGAGCGCAATTTGGTTGGCAAAGCAACCGGCAAATGTGGAATAGCAATGGAGGCCTCCTACCCTATCAAGAAAGGTCAAAATCCTCCCAACCCAGGCCCATCTCCACCGTCTCCAGTAGTGCCCCCAACTGTCTGTGACAACTATTACTCCTGTCCTGAGAGCAATACCTGCTGCTGTCTTTATGAGTATGGAAGATCTTGCTTTGCATGGGGATGCTGTCCACTTGAGTCTGCCACCTGCTGCGATGACTTTTATTCTTGCTGCCCACAGGACTATCCAGTCTGCAATCTTAATGAAGGCACCTGCTTGACGGTAAGAGCAACTCAACTTTATTACATTTTACTTCTAGGGAAAATTTTAAGTATAGTTTCTTAGGTGTTATATCTTAGGTTTCCCAATTGAAGTTAACCGTGTGGTTTTGTTGATCAAATGCAGCAAAACCAATGCCAATGAATGTGTTGGTCTAATTGAACCTCCCTAGTACCTAGGGAATGTGGGGGTGTCTCAGGTTTGAGACCCGGGGTTGGAGTATGTTTAGTATTTATATATTTTTCTAAACTAAGCAAAAAAAAAAAAACAAAAAAACAAATGCAGCAATACCAATGCAATCTTTTCCGAGAAGAATTAAATTCAACATTATTGTTGCAACTATATGGTTGAATTTAATTAAGAAACATAAGATATAACACCTAAGGAACTGTCAAAATTTTATGTCTCTAATCTATGAAACTCATTTTGTTGATGACTTCCCCATTCCCCGCTGAGAATATTAACATCCCCTTATGTCTTGCTTACATGTATTGCTACTTTCAACAGAGCAAGAACAACCCATTCGGAGTGAAGGCATTGAGGCGAACTCCTGCTAAACCTTATTGGGCAATTGGAAGTGACAGCAAGAGCAGCAGTGCTTAAGCAAATCTTCAATCTGGTGGATGACATGTTAAAAAGGAGTATGAAAGAATCATAGCAGCGATTGATGTTCTCCTTTGTGTTATTCTACTTGCTACCCACATTTCCATCGTTAAGATACAGATTGATGCTCTGTTGAAGATTATTTAGATACTGATTATGTATATAGTACTTTATTTGTTTCTGCTGCATTTGAAAAACCAACAGACATTTTATCTGTTTCCAAAAGCCACCTGTAAATTCAGTCATTCAGCAGTGTCTTTAATGAATTGCTTTATCATTCCAATGCTACTTGTAGTCTGTTGATACTATTATCATCAATCTTTTCTTTCCAGCTGGTCACCTAGATTATAATGCTTGAAGATCAGAAGTCAAATTGTGGCTAATTAGATAATATCACAACTTCAATTCAAATCCAGAGCTATAAATTCATTATCCAGTTTGGCTTATTTGGATATTGGATTTGTTTTGGTGGTGGCTGTTTTTAAGATAGAAAAAATGAAAAGGGAATTTGTTTGCCTTGTGTCAATATGCTCATAATGCCCCAGTGTATGTTATGAAGACTTCGGAGTGAAAGCCTCTGTGGCTCTGTCCATGTCACTTGAGCCACTTCTAAGGTGTTTTAGGTCATCACTTAAGCTTTGTAGTTTTATGTCTTTTGTTTTTCAAAAATAACCGCGAAGTTCAATATAAAACTGTATCCTGGAACTTAAACCTGAAATTTCTGTAAAAATGAACAGGTAGAGGCGAGGTTTGAACCATCGATTTTGGTTTCTAACTAACGAGTTAACTGCTCATGCAATACCTTGTATTTAAGCTTGCTAGAAGATGCTCAATGCCGGTCTAAGGTTTCAAGTCTCTGCATTAATCGCACATGGTCAGTTGGTGTCTTAGGTTCCTTAAAGAGAATCATGAAAAAGGTACATCACCCATGTCGTCTAGACCTCTCACACATTGGTTTTTTCGAGGATAAAAAGATAGTTTGGTAAGGACTAGTAAGTCTCCACGATAAGCCACTCTCTTACTTTTCTGAAGCTAAAAAAATTCTGAATAAAGATCCGAGGTCGAAAGTACATGCTGCTTTTGTCGAAGTTGAGATATCTTTGTATGATTTCTCAGGTTTTTTTCCTTCTGAATAATTCCCCTCATGGTTAAAGCAGAGGAACACATGCTTTGGGTTATTTTTCAAATCTTTGTTGGCATTATGATTTTCATTTTCATTTTTTTTTCACTAGGGGTGACACCAATTCCTCACGCTAACCCCTTCAACCGTGTGTGTGTGTGTGTGTGTGTGTGTGTGTGTGTGTGTGTGTGTGTGTTGTGCGTGCCAAAGGAGAGGCTTCGTAACTGGACCTCACTTGGGCTCACAACTTATTTATAAAGTGGCTTCAGGATTTCCTACATTGGGTCGTCCATCACATTGAGGCCCAACAACACTTCCTCCCTTTCTCTACTGCTTCCCTCTTTTCACTCTTCTTAGCCTTTTACTCTACTATCTTCTGCTATCAACTGCTCCCCCCCTTCTTCCTCTTTGGTTTCTCCTATTTATAGCCCCAAATAAGTGGAAGAACCATGATTACTCTAAGGAATAGTGGGAAATGAGGTCCAATGTCATCGTTGCTAAGTGGATGTTTGGTAGGGAGTGGGGTGTGGTAAGAGTGGCATCGGAACTAGTTCCTTGCCACTGGAGGGATGTTCGGTGGAGACATCCCTTGGAACGGTGCTGGGCAATTTGATCACAATGCTCCCGAGTGATCTAGCCTTCCCAGGGCGCCTCCGCCGAACAACGACCCGGCTATAATCTAATCGTGCATGAATGGTTGGGGTTCGTTCCATGGACCTTTGGCCGGGCATAATGGTACGAAGCCCAATCATGAGATCCAGTCCGGTTCAGGCCCTGGCTTTGAAACGAAAAGGCCGGGTTTATGGGCCGTCCCGTGAGTCTGGATCCCAAAACCTAAGCCCAAAATGGATTTGGAGGCTCCGGGCCGTACAATAGCCCCCCTTGATTAGTACCCGTTCGCTGGGGACGAATTAATGAAGCTCGGGGACAGATTATCTTGGGAAGCCAAGAGGTTTGATAACGGACGGTTACGGGCCTCTGTAATGCGCCCTAAAAAGGTGCGCCACGCCAGACCGTCATTTCAGTCGCCATCATTACTTGAGGTTCGTAAACCGAGGCAGCGCACGTGTGGCAGTTGAAGCGGGGAGTTGTAGCACTTTCCCGCTCCTTATTAATTAAATAGCACTTATCACTTCTCCCTGGGCACTTATAAATAGTTCACTCTGAGTCATTCTTCTACTTTTACGCTCTTCAATCTCCGAATTTCCTCTTTGCCGAGCATTCATTTGTGTGCTTACCTTTCAGCGTAGAACATCCCCTCTTCCCTAGTTCAAAGTAAGTTTTCTGTACCTTTCTCTTATTTTAGTTTCTCCCTTAAAGCTTTTCCCTTCAATTTTTAGAGCTTAGGATGGGTTTCGCTCACCTTCTAAACATCGGGGCGTCACTAGCCACTTTCAGGCAAACATTCGACATCCTAGAGGATGTGAATGTGGCATACTGCCATGAGAGCGAAATCGCTCTCCACAGAGGGTCTAACATTGCCTTCTTCTCGTTTATGGCAATTTTGGAGGGTGGGGTTAGGTTTCCCGCGAACCCACTTTTACTTGATACCCTTAGATTTTACGGTTTGTGTCTGGACCAACTCTCCCCCCAATTTTTACCTGGTAGTTAGTTGTGTTAGTAGGTTAAATCGGATGTACGGTTTGCAGTTGAACCACCACGATATAAACCACGTGTACAGTCTCTGTGGGAATAAGAGAACAAACTATTACTTGAAAGTTAGGGATATGCGGGTACGGCTAATTTCTTGCCTGCCCGATTCTAATAGAAATTTCGCCCGGGAGTTCGTTCGGGTGAGTGGCAACTGGTTTGTCGATGAAATCCCATGCCCTCTCTCACGGCTTGAAGTTGGTTCGTATCGATCACTATCTTGATTTTTCTTCTGTTGATGATTATTCTACTTTTCTGAATTCTAACTCGTTATGCCCCTTTATTGCAGACGGCAAGGTGTTCACCCCGGACCTCAGGGTAGTACATGTGAGGGACCTGAACTTTGTGCTTAGGTCCTAAATCTTCGTCCACACTGATGGGCAACTCCGAGCATCGCATCTCATACTCGGCTGCACCCCTGTCTATAGGACTTGGCAACCCTTCACCCAAGCCCTTTTGGTAGATAGCCTGCTACTGTCATACATTGACGTCCGGCACGCCAACTTCCTTCCGTTAACTGTTGGCGAAGACTGAGACCTCGGTCCACATTACACAACCGCTGACGACCTTGCCCTACTTAGGGATGAGTCTGCCGAGCGAGTATCTCGAGCATTGAGAGAGCAAGGACACGTTCCCATAGAAAGGAACGAAGCAGAGTCCCAAGCGGCCGAGCAAGGAGTAGTAAGCGCATAAGGGGTAGACATAATGACAAGGAAGAAGCTAATTGCCGACCGTTTTTTGTCCGGCTCACAACCCCCGGCACAGCCTTAGCAAACCCGGGCTTGGGACCGCACTCCACCTCCCCCCCAACCCAGAAGGCAGAAGAAAAAGCAACATGTCGGCGACCCCCTGCTCGGTACACAAGGTGACGCGCCCTCTAAGACTCCCCCCCGCCCTCGGGTGGAATTTTGATTCGGGAGCCGGTGAGTGGCTCCCAACCAGCTGCCTAAAGGGGGACCGGAGTTGCATCCTCTTCCCGGCAAACGAGTGGTTGGCAACCTACTTTCACGCTGAACGGCGAGTGTAAGGCTATGGGCTCAAGGTGAAGGGGGGAAGGTGGCACAAATTTTGGCCAGCGGCTTGATGTTGCTCGAGGACGTCCACTTCTTTGCGGACGGCTCCGAGGACTCCATAGTGCGGCGGCTGCAGTGACATACTATCACAGTGAGCCCCTTTCTCATTGCTTCTTACCTACTTAATATACAAGTGACCCCTTTCTTTAAATCCTTTTTTTCTGTTACAGGTCGCACAAATTATGCACATGCTTGGCGAGAGGATGATTGAGCTCACCGAGGAAGCCGAGAAGGAAAAAGCACTCAAGGAGATTGCCAATGACATAACCCGGGACAAGGCTAAGGCTGCTGAGCTTGCAGAGAAGAAAGCGCAGTCCTCAGAGAAGGCCAAGCAACTCGCAGAAAAAAGGGTGGCTGAGGTGGAGGCGAAATTGGGGGAAACTGAGTTAAAGCTGGCGCAGGCTGAAAACCTGAACTCGACCTATGCTGATGAAGTTGCCGACCTTAGGGCAGCATTGGAAGCATGTGAGGAGAAGTGGTACAACGAAGGCTTCGCGGATGCCGAGAATTTCGTGGATCCTGTCGTTTTCTAAGCCTGAGCCCACGGTTTCGACGAGGGTTGGCAGGCTGCCCTTCAGGCTGTAGGCGTGCTCAGGGACTCTTCACTGTGGAATCCGGAGAACATCCCCCGCCCAACACTCCCTAACCCGGTTCAAAGCCAGGTCGACGCTGCTGAAGACGAGGACACCCTAGTATGAGGGAGCTGGTGAGAGCCATTGATACTCACGTAGAAGATCTTGATCTAGAGGTTACCAGCGAACTCAATGCCCTCGGCCACGAAGAGAGTTAGTAGCCATGCAGTGAGGAAGCCCCATGACGAGACGCTGATGATGCAGTCCAGCTTTTCCCTATTGACTCGGCCGTCTAATGTTTCTACTTGCTTTTGCTTCCTTTTATTTTTCAGCACTTTTATTCTTATTTGTTCGGTTTGCCCAGTCACCGGGTTGTGGTGACCAAACGATCATTCTATTTTAAGTTTATTTTTCAAATATTTTTGTTATTTGGCCTGCTTAGTCACTGGGATGTAGTGACAAAATACTTAGTCTAATCTAAGCTCCCTCAATTTTCTATCCCAATATACCGGGTTGTGGCCATAAGGCGCTTTTTAATTTTGATTTCCTTGCTTAAAAATGTTTTATTGTTCAGGGATGACGACAAAATGCTTGTTTAAATGTCGCTCTCTCTCTTTTTTTTTTTTTTTTGCTAGCTGGGCGTATATATATATTTTTTTGACATGATGGTTAGTGCCGGCCCAATAAAACTTCGTGTGGAAAAGTAAATACTCGTGATTGTCATCCTTTACCCGGTATAAGAAAAATCAGGACTGAATTGTTAGAACAAGCGGGGTTCCAACCAGGGACAGGTTTCTATCCTTAGAATCTTATTAAGGTTTCCTCCTGTTCGGTGATGAAAATCGAGCCGAGAACAAGTTTCTGTCCTTAGAATCTTATTAAGGTTTCCTCCTGTCTAGTGATGAACATCGAACCGGGGACAGGTTTCTGTCCTTAGATTTTTATTAAGGTTTCCTCCTATCCAGTGATGAACATCGAACCAGGGACAGATTCTTATTAAGGTTTCCTC
Organism: Lithocarpus polystachyus; assembly: GCA_033629205.1. Classification (NCBI taxonomy): domain Eukaryota; kingdom Viridiplantae; phylum Streptophyta; class Magnoliopsida; order Fagales; family Fagaceae; genus Lithocarpus; species Lithocarpus polystachyus. The sequence continues at coordinate 4,063,754 of CM066163.1, read as the reverse complement.
CTGTCTGGTGATGAACATTGAACCAAGGACAGGTTTCTGTCCTTAAATAAGATCAAGGTGCTGTCGTGATATTCTCAAAACCTCTAACCGTTGTTTTTTTGTTTTTTAATTTTATTTGATTATCGATGCTAATTAACCAGCATTGAAGGAGTCAAATTGGACCATGACAGACGAATGCTATCATATTAACACGTGAAACATATGTATGATTACATTCGTATTGCATCCCAGTATAGGCCCTATTACTGATAAAATTTCTTTAAGTTGTGGACGTTCCAAGGCCGAGGAATCGGCCTTTCGTTCAAATCCTCCAAGTAGTATGCCTCGATGCCTGCAGTGGCGGTTATCCTATAAGGCCCTTCCCAGGAAGGGGCCAGTTTCCCGGCAGTTGCATCTCGCATGTTTCCGATCGCTTTCTGCAATACCAGGTTCCCGGCACTAAATTCCCGGATCTTTACATTACTGTTATAACGCCGGGAAAGTTTTTGTTGGTACTCAACAAGCCGTATAGTCGCTGCTTCTTGGTACTCCTCTAGCGAATCCAAACGTTTTGTTAATAGTTCGTCATTCTGCGCAGGGGTAAACTCCATTACCAGGGTTGTGCAAAGATTGACCTCCACTGGTATCACGGCTTCTGCCCTGTATGCGAGAGAAAATGGAGTCTCCCCCGTGGATCTCCTTGGGGTCGTTCAGTATGCCTATAGGACACTAGGTAAGTCCTTCGCCCATCTCCCCTTTGCGCTGTCCAGCCTCTTCTTTAGCCCGTTCACGATGGCCTTGTTAGTGGCTTCAGCTTGGCCATTACCCTGAGGATATGCCGGGGTGGAGTATCTGTTCTTAATATCAAGATCTCCGCAGAACTTACGGAAAACCCTACTATCGAATTGCAGTCCATTATCAGATATCATCAAATCTGGCACCCCAAATCTTGTGACTATGTTCTTCCACATAAACTTTTTGACATCCATATATCGAATATTAGCTAGAGCCTCCGCTTCCACCCATTTGGTGAAGTAGTCAACAACCACGAGCACAAACCTTCGATTTCCAGATGCCCAGGGAAATGGGCCGAGAATATCCAGCCCCCATTTTGCGAAGGGCCAAGGGCTACTGACCGGGCTCAGATGTCCTGCTGGCTGATGGATCAATGGTGCATGTCTCTGGCACTGCTCACACTTCCGCGCATATTCGGCTGCATCCTTCTGCATCTACGACCACCAAAATCCCTGAGTCATTGCTCGGTGTGCCAAAGAGCGCCCCCCAACGTGGCTGCTGCACACACCATCGTGTAATTCAGTCAGGAGTTCGCTTACTTTTTTAGGGCGCAGACACAAGAGGTATGGCCCTCTAAAAGATCTTCGATACAGCTTGCGATCTGTCGACAACTAGTACCGAGCAGCTACCCGCTGAATTCTATTTGCCTCCTTCACGTTGTCCGGGACTCAATTCTCAGCGAGGAAGTTAATGATCGGGTCTATCCAACATGGTTTGGGTGTGGAAACGGTGGCGACGTCAACCTCGGTAGCACCAGCCTTGACTGCCGAGTTGATACTAGGCTCCACTATGAACTCCACCTTGATTAATCGCAGCACCTCTTCCGTTAATGACAACGCCAATGTGGCTAGGGAGTCGGCATGTTTGTTCTGAGCCCGCGCTACCTGGACCACCTTTACCGTGCAAAATTTATTCATGACTTGGTTCACTACCTGTAAGTATGCTTTCATCTGGGGATCCCAAGCTTCGAAATTGCCTACACCTAACTAACAACTAGCCGGGAATCTGAATAGACTTCCACCTCTTGGGCTCCCATACTTAGAACAGCTCTTAACTTGGCGAGTAAGGCTTTATACTCTGCCTCATTATTAGAGGCCTTGAACCCTAACATGAAAGAATGTTCCAGCCGTATTCCCTCGGGAGACAAAATGACAATCCCGGTGCCAGCCCCCATGGCACTCGAGGAGCGTCCACAAATACCTTCCATGGGCGGCTCTCTACGTGACAAACCATTTCTTCATTTTTAGGGGAGAACTCGGCGACAAAATCAGCAAGAACTTGACCCTTCACTAATCTTCGCGGTCTGTACCGTATATCAAATGAACCTAGCCGGGTCCCCCACTTGGCTATCCGACCCGTGAAGTCGGATCTCTTTAATCATGATTGCAATGGGTATTTGGTCAAGATGTAGACGGTGTGAGCCTGGAAATAATGTGGCAATTTTCTCATGGTGTGCATGAGTGCTAACACCAACTTTTCCAAGGGTAGATTCCTTGTCTCAGCATCAACCAAGGTTTTGTTGACGTAGTACACAGGCTGCTGTGTTTGCCGATCTGTCAGTAGCACGGAACTTACAGCATGATCAAACACCGAGAGATACATGAACAAGTCTTCTCCGGGTTCCGGGGCCATTAACACGGGTGCCCGTGTTAAATACTCCTTCAACTCCCGAAAAGCTTCGTCACACTCCTCATTCCATTGGAACCCCTTCCACTTCTTCAAAAGTTGGTAAAATGGCCGGCAGCGATCAGCGAACCTGAAGACGAATCGGTTGAGGGCGACCAACATCCCGGCCAGTATCTGTACTTCCTTCGGGTTGCTCAGTGGTTGTAGGCACTTCACAACTTCAATCTGATCGGGGTTGACCTCTATTTCCTAACTAGAGATTCGTTGTCCCAGGAATTTGCCAGCCCCTACTCCAAAAACACATTTCTCCGCGTTAAGGCGCAATTTGTGTTGCCGAAGCACTTCAAACGCCTCCTGAAGGTCCTCCATATGTCGTTCTTCTTGCTTACTTTTTACCACCATATCGTCAATATATACTTCTACGGTCCGCACAATTTTCTCTCGGAATATTCTTGTCATCATCCTTTGGTAAGTGGCCTCAGCATTTTTCAACCCAAAGGGCATCACGGTGTAATGATAATTGGCTTCCGGGGTGATGAATGCCATTTTTTCTCAGTCTTCGGCTGCCAGGGCGATTTGATGGTATCCTTGAAATGCGTCTAGGAAACTCATCCTCGGGTGTCCATAGGTGGCATCTACTAACTGATAGATTTTCGGCATAGGAAATGGATCCTTGGGACATGCCCGGTTTAAATCCGTGAAGTCCACACACACTTTCCATTTGCCATTCTTCTTTTTAACTACTACAGTGTTCGCCAACCACTCTGGGAAATAGATTTCTTTTATCGCCCTAGCCTCCTTCAACCTCTCAACTTCCAACTTAACTGCCTCGGCGTGCACCTTGGCCTTCTTTTATTGAAATTATGGGTCGACCTTGAGCCGATGTACGATGAATTTGGGGTCTACCCCGGGCACCTCGTACGGGCTCCATGTGAAGATATCTGCATTGTGAAGGAGCAGCAGCAACATTTCTACCCTGTCCTGTCTCGTGATACTTGCTCCTATTTGGAAATATCTGTCATCATCCAGTAATATCTTGACTTTGATTGTTTCCTCGGCATAACCAGCCCCCTGTCCTTGGGGCTCCTATAATTGCTATAAAGTGGCTTTTTTAGGCTGATCCGTTTGCTCGGCTCGCTCATTCTTCCAATTCACAACCACAACAAGGCATTGCCTCGTAGTTTGCTGGCTCCCCTTCACTGTAGCAATGCCTTGCTCAGTTGGAAATTTAACTTTTACGTGGAGTGTAGACGGTACGGCCCTCATCTTGTGGATCCACGGCCTCCCCAAAATAGCTGTGTAGGGAGAAAATGACCCTACTACCATAAAGGTTATTACCACCCCTTTGCCCTCTATGTTTACAGGTAGCAATATCTGACCGTCGGGGATTACCACCCTGCCATCAAACCCGACCAATGGTGTGTCATACTTCGTGAGGTCTTGGCTCTTTAACCCGAGCCTTTCGAACAAGTCCGGATATATTACGTTGGCCCCGCTTCCTTAGTCTATTAGTATTTTTTTTACCAAAAAGCCTCCTACCCGTGCCATGACCACCAGTGCATTATCGTGTGACTAGATTGTTCCTTCCAAATCATTGTCGTCAAAGGTGACGAGATCCCGAGCATACTTCAATCTTTTGTTGGACGGTTGCGTGTCTGTGCAACTTTCCACTGGTGCAACAGTCAACATCCTCCTCTTGGCGATAATGTAACGACCCCGCCCCAAATGTGTAGATATTGTTCGCTTTGGAGCCCATACCCCTCACGGTTTTATTCTCCCCCAAAGCACACAGCAGTGGGGGAAAAGGCCTCTACACATCAAAGGGAAGTCATTCCTTATAAACACATTTTCATGTGCTTCCCTAGGCGATGTGGGATTCCATGGAATGCAAGACCCCCCCTTTTGGGTCACTACAATCCACCCCCCTTACGGGCACACGCGTCCTCGCGTGTGGGGCCCACACTTCCGGCTAGGGCATGGCTCTGATACCATCTGTAACGATCCCGCTCCAAATGTGTAGATATTGTTCGCTTTGGGGCCCATACCCCTCACGGTTTTGTTCTCTCCCAAAGCACACAGCAGTGGGAGAAAAGGCCTCTCCTTTTCATCCCCTTTCTTAAGGATGGCTCATTTGGAACCTAAAGGTGCACTCCCTTGCTAAGGAGCTTCCTTTTTGGATTCTCAATAGTATCCTCCCTTGCTAAGGAGCTACCAAATGTGCACTGTCTCCTTTTCTGGGACCGTCCCTTACTAAGGACTAGCTGTAGTATGATTGTCCCTTGCTAAGGACTAAATACCATACTGAGCTTCTAAACACGACTTGCCATAGGTTTTCAAAACATATTCAATATGCTCACAAAATAATCCATTCACAATTCTAAAAATATATAGTTATATTCACATATATAAGTTTAAATAAATTTAGGTTGTCCCACAAGTTTTTCATAAAACAAATAGTCGATGTGCACATCAAACATTTATAAAATATCAATTTATGTAAAGAATATCAACATATTTCTTTAATATAGAATAGTTTAATAACCAACACTGTTTTAGGAAAATCCCCAAAAATTAGTAAACACCACTTACCTCTTATTTGCGAAAATAAAAGAAATCAACCTCCCTTGAATCACAACACTTCAGTAGGATTAGAACCTAGCAACACCAAAAATAGGTTCATCAATACACATTTTCCTACTTAAAATCTATCTTCACGCTCACAAGGTTTTATCCTAGTCAATATTGATATATCCAAAGTCCTCCATTTATTCACTTAACTATCCAATTCACTCTAACATTACATCTATCCAATTTAATATTGGAAGCCACGTATAGTCTTAATTCATCAATCTAGTGGCTCAGAATGTATTCACTCTAATATCATATATATTCACCAAATATTGGAAGCCATGTGATATATATACATATCTGATCAACCCCATTTATATCTATTTAGTCAAAAGTAGAAGCCACATATTATTGTATTCTTAATTTTATCAATCCGGTTGCCTATATTCTCCCTTGATGCTGCTGGACATCTAAAATTATATATATATATATATATATATATATTCAGCCCAACATGGCAGCCACATCCAAGACTCACCAACAATTTCTTTAAGCCATGGACTAGTCTTAGACAAGAGTAAAAGGTCATAGTTGAATTGGTCAATAAGGGAGGCTATATGTGTGAAAGCATAATAAATCCAACTCTATTTATTCTATTAGTCAAAGTAGAAGCCACGTATGAAGTTCTATCAAGACCATGCCCAAGGCTATATCATACGGCTATATATATAAACAAATCCTATTAATATATAGCTATCATCATGGTCGGCTATCCCTTCAATAAAGTGTTAGGTTTGATTTTATGAACCTAACGCCAATTGTTTCAGTTGATACCAAAAGCATAGATGCAGCGTGGGGACAAAATTAGCCGTAGAATAATTTCTAACCCGCTAAATCTTTCAACTTTCTAAAATTTCAGCAAGACAAACATACCTGAAATTCTGATGCACAGCCGTGGAGAAGAAGAGAAATAGCTCACGCGTGTGATGTGGCTGAACACCAAAAAGGAACTTCTTACGTACATATATGTGTAACTTAAAAGGTAAAAGGCTAGGGTTTTCAAGGCCCATATTTTTTTTTTTTTACTTATGTCACCTCACTTGGGCTTGAAATTATTTTAATATCTTAGGCCCAAATCAATTAAATCCATTTAATTATGGGCATTCTTTTTAATTTATGTTTAAGAATTAAATAAGTAATAAAAAAATTTTTGGGGTGTTACATCCTTCCCCCCTTAAAAAAATTTCGTCCTTGAAATTGTACATACCTTCATTAATGAACAACTCTGGATAATTTGATTTCATCTCATCTTCTCGCTCCCAAGATGCCTCCTCCACTGTGTGATTCTTCCAAAGCACCTTAACCAAAGATATGATCTTGGTGCGTAGTACTTGTTCTTTGCGGTCAAGAATTTGAATTGGAACATCCTCATAAGTCAAGTTGTCTTTGATCTTGAGTGGCTCATAGTTCAAGACATGTGAAGGATCAGGGATGTACTTCCTTAGCATGGAAACATGGAACACATTATGCACTGCTGCAAGTGTAGGCGGTAAGGCCAATTCATAGGCAACTTTACCGATGCGTTTTAGGATCTCAAATGGGCCAACAAATCTAGGACTCAACTTCCCCTTCTTCCCAAATCTCATCACACCCTTCATTGGAGCAACTTTCAAAAATACCATATCCCCAACTTCAAATTCAACTTTCCTTCTCGAGTTGTCATAATAACTCTTCTGTCGACTTTGAGCTGTTTGTAATCTTTTACGAATCAGATTAATCTTCTCAGATGTCATCTGAATGATTTCTGGCCCCAACAATTTCCTCTCACCGACCTCTTCCCAACACAATGGGGATCTGCATTTTCTACCATACAAAGCCTCATAGGGAGCCATCTCAATACTAGAGTGGTAGCTATTATTGTAGGAAAATTCCACTAGAGACAAATATTTTTCCCAACTTCCTTTGAAATCCAATACACAAGCCCTTAACATATCCTCCAAGGTACGAATAATCCTTTCTGATAGTCCATCTGTTTGTGGGTGGAAAGCTGTACTAAAGTTAAGATTAGTAACCAAAGCCTTATGCAGGCTTTCCCAAAACTTTGAGGTGAATCTTGGGTCTCGATCAAACACAAATGATGCTGGAACTCCATGAAGACTCACAATCTCATCAATATATATCTGTGCTAGCTGATCAAGTGAGTAAGTCATCTTAACCGGAATAAAATGTGCTGTTTTTGTCATCCTATCCACAATGACCCAAATGGCTGTGTGTCCCTTAGGAGATCTTGGCAAACCAGTCACAAAATCCATACATATATGCTCCCACTTCCATTCGGGGATGGGGAGTGGTTGCAACAACCTTGAAGGTTTCTGGTGTAGTGCCTTAATTTGTTGACAGGTTAAGCATTGCTCCACAAACTGAGCTATCTCTTTCTTCATATTATTCCACCAATAAGTTTCTCGAATGTCACGATACATTTTAGTGCTACCAGGGTGCATTGAGTATGGGGTACGATGGGCTTCTTCCATAATCTCCTTCTTTAATGCAAAATCATTTGGCACACAAAGTCTATTCCCAAACCTTAAAACACCATCATTAGACACATTAAATTCTGCTCTCTTCTCTTCTTGTACTTCTCCCATGATCTTTACAATTTGTGCATCATTAACCTGTGAACTCTTAATCTTCTCAACCAAAGTGGGTTGTATTGTCAAACTGGCCATAAAGGCTTGGGAATCACCCATGACAATTTCAATTCCCATCCTCTCCAAGTCCTCAATAATCTTTTTTTGAGTAATTAACAAGGCAGCTGAGAAACCAGAAGACTTCCGACTAAGTGCATCAGCTACCACATTAGCCTTGCCTGGATGGTAATTGATTGAGCAATCATAATCTTTAATCAACTCAAGCCACCTTCGTTGCCTCATATTCAATTCTTTCTGAGTAAAGAAGTACTTCAAGCTCTTATGGTCTGTATAAATCTCACACCTTTCACCATACAGATAATGTCTCCAAATCTTCAATGCAAACACCACTGCAGCCAACTCCAAATCATGAGTGGAATAATTTTGTTCATAACTCTTTAATTGGCGGGAAGCATAAGCTATGACTTTACCATACTGCATCAACACACAACCAAGCCCTTTTCTCGAAGCATCACTATAAATGACAAAGCCTCCCAAGTTGCTAGGGATGGTTAGTACTGGTGCAGTGACCAACCTTTGCTTAAGTTCTTGAAAACTCTTTTCACATTCTTCTGTCCACACAAACTTGGCATTCTTACGAGTTAGTTGAGTCAATGGGGCTGCAATACGAGAAAATTCCACAAACCTCCTATAATAGCCAGCAAGGCCTAAAAAGCTTCTGATCTCACTCACATTCGTTGGTCTTGCCTAATCAATCACAGCTTCAACCTTACTAGGGTCTACAGAAATCCCTGCCTCAAATATCACATGCCCTAGGAACACCACCTGGTTAAGCCAAAATTCACACTTCTTAAACTTTGCATATAGCTTCTTCTCCCTCAAATTTGAAAAACAATTCTCAAGTGCTCTTCATGTTCTTCCATGCTTTTGGAGAATATTAGAATGTCATCAATAAAGACAATAACAAAGCGGTCTAAGTACTCATGAAACACCCTATTCATCAAATCCATAAATGCAGCAGGAGCATTGGTCAAACCAAAAGGCATTACCAAAAATTCATAGTGCCCATACCTAGTCCTGAAAGCTGTCTTGGGTATGTCTTCACCCTTGATTTTCAACTGGTGATACCCAGAACGAAGGTCAATCTTAGAGAAGACTTGTGCCCCTTGCAATTGATCAAACAGGTCATCAATACGAGGGAGAGGATATTTGTTTCTCATAGTAACCCGGTTTAACTCATGGTAGTCAATACACAACCTCATAGTCCCATCCTTCTTTTTCACAAATAAAACTGGTGCCCCCCAAGGAGATGCACTTGGTCTGATGAACCCCTTGTCAAGGAGTTCTTGTAACTGTTCCTTGAGTTCCTTAAGTTCAGTGGGTGCCATCTGATATGGTGCTTTTAATATAGGAGAAGTTCCAGGGAGCAAATCAATGGAAAATTCAATCTCCCTATCTATAGGTATCCCTGGTAAGTCTTCAGGAAAGACATCAGGAAACTCCCTCACAACAGGGATATCATCTAACTTCAATACCTCCTTTCTAGTGTCCACCACATGAGCTAGGTACCCTTGGCATCTTTTCCGTAATAGACGCTTAGCTTGAAGGGCTGATATCACCCTAGGTAAGGCATGCATCCTTGAGCCCTTAAACCGAAATTCAAGTTCTCCTAGAGGCCGAAACACCACTTCTTTTCTAAAACAGTCTACACTAGCATGATAAGCCGCCAACCAGTCCATTCCCAAAATTACATCATAGTCATACATGTCCATCAAAATCAAGTCTGCTTACATTTCCCTATCCTCAATTTGGATGACACAAGACTTAAGCATTGAATTACACACCAAAGAATTTTGTGGAACCAAGGATTTTATTATTATTTTCTTTTATGGCATTAAACTTTGTATTGGAGAATTTTTTTGAGGATATTTTGTTTTTGGTGGATTAGAGCTCTGACATTTGTGATGAGAATTAAGGTTGCTAGTTCCTTTTATTTAATATTTTTATGGATTACTCAGATTGATAGACTTTTATTGCTTATGATTTTTGGGCGTTACAATTGTGGTATCAGAGCTTAGGATATGATTCTGTAGACACTTGAAAAATAGGTCATGATCTTGTAGACACTTGAAACTAGGTTATGATCTGTAGACACATGAAACTAGGCTATGATCTTGATTTTTTTTTTGTCAGAGCATTTGGAAATTAGTTTATGTTTGATGAGAAATTTTAAATAATTTTGGCGATGTTACTTCTTATGTTTAGTAGTAATAATTGTTGCACCATCTATGTTTTTTTTTATTTCTTTGTAACTAGGTATCATGCCACCCAAAAAGAAGAGAGTAGCTAATTCCAATAGCGAGGAACCCATTGTTAATTTGCGAAGGTCAACCAAAGCAAGGGTTAATACTGAGGCTGAAGTCACTCAAAACGTGAGCGATAATGAACGTCCTAGGGTGACATGCACTGATCCTTTGGATGAAGCTGCTGCACGATTGTTGGACAGGTTGACCCAAGTTACTAGTAGAGGTGCAGGTAGAGTAGAGGCAAGGACTGGTTGCTCTTTTGAGACTTTTATGAAGCAGAATCCCCCTTCCTTTGATGGGAAGCCAAACCCTACAGAAGCTGAGAACTGGTTCTTGCAAATGGAGAAATTGTTAGAAGCTTTAGATTGCACTGACTCTCAGAAGGTGCGGTTTGCAACCTTCAAGTTGATTGGAGAAGCTGAGCGTTGGTGGAGATCCACTAAAGCCATTTTGGAGGGAATGGACATTGAGAGAAACCCCATCACTTGGGAGAAATTTAAAGGGGTTTTCTATGATAACTACTTCCCTGAGGTGGTTCGGGAACGAAAAGAGAGGGAATTTGCTGATTTGGTGCAAGGAAGTATGACTGTTGAGCAATATGAAGCTAAATTCATCGAGTTATCTCGCTTTGGACCCCACTTAATTCTTACTGAGGCGAAGAAAGCAAGCAGATTCCAAAAGGGGTTGAATGAGAGACTTCGACACCATCTGATTGCATCAGGGGTTGATAATTATGCAGAGTCAGTTAAGAGAGCTATGAGACTAGAGGAAGATTTCAGGAACAATGTTAGAAATGAGAACCCACCTAGAAGCACTGGACAGACAGGCTTTAGACAAGGCCATGCTCAAGGCCATTGGAACAAGAAAGGATCTGTTCGGAGGTCTGGGAGTAATTCATCTTCAAATAAGCCAGAAAATAAGAATCCACCCCAGAATGCTCAAGGTAGAAGTTCGAATGCTTGCCCTACTTGTGGAAGGTTTCATGGAGATAAGCCATGCTTCTTTGAAGGAAAGGCTTGCTATAATTGTGGGAAGACAGGACACTTGGCTAGGAGTTGTACATCTCCTCAACAAAACTCAATAGCACAACCTAGAAAGGATGATCAGAGGAGGAAGGCACAAGGGAGAGTGTTTGCACTCACACCACAAGTCGTTCAAGCTTCAGATACTGTGGTTGCAGGTATCCTCCCATTATTCTCAAACTTTGCTAAAACTCTATTTGATTCTGGATCTACACACTCTTTTATCTCCTCTCGATATGCTAAATTATGTGATAAGAAACCTGGCTCTGATACCATCTGTAACGACCCCGCCCCAAATGTGTAGATATTGTCCACTTTGGGGCCCATACCCCTCACGGTTTTATCCTCCCCCAAAGTACACAGCAGTGGGGGAAAAGGCCTCTACACATTAAAGGGAAGTCATTCCTTATAAACACATTTTCATGTGCTTCCCTAGGCGATGTGGGATTCCATGGAATGCAAGACCCCCCCTTTTGGGTCACTACAGATAAACTCTCCTAGGGAAGTGTGAATGACGTCAATCACCCCAAGAGGGGGTGGGAGTGGGTTCCCTCTCGGTTGAGTACCTTGCCCCGATTCCCCGGTTTCCTAATTCTACTACAAATTCCTTCAAATGCCCGGCTTTCACCAATTGCCCAAGGTGGTCCTTCAATACTCGACACTGCTCGGTGGTATGCCCCTTGTCCTTGTGGTAGGTGCAGTATAAGTTTTGATTTCTCCGGGATAGGTCACCCGCCATCTTGTTCGGCCGCCTAAAGTAGGGCTCGTTCTTGATCCGATCTATGGTTCTGTGCACCAGCTTCCTAAATGTTACGTTCACCTCCCCTAGTCGCAACTTTGGCTCCTGCATTACTAGGCCCTTTCGGGGCCTCGGCTGAAAACCGCTCTGCTAAGGACGGTTTGCCAATGGAGTCTTACCTTTACTCTGAGGCCTAACGGCACTTCCTCCCTTTCTCTACTGCTTCGCTCTTTTCACTCTTCTTAGCCTTTTACTTTACTATCTTCTGCTATCAACTGCTCCCCCCCCCCCCTCTTCCTCTTTGGTTTCTCCTATTTATAACCTCAAACAAGTGGAAGAACATTGATTACTCTAAGGAATAGTGGGAAAGGAGGTCCAATGTCATCGTTGCTAAGTGGATGTTTGGTAGGGAGTGGGGTGTGGTAAGAGTGGCATCGAAACTAGTTCCATGCCACTGGAGGGATGTTCGGCAGAGACATCCCTTGGAACGGTGCTGGGCAATTTGATGACAATTCTCCCAAGTGATCTAGCCTTCCCGGGGCGCCACTGCCGAACAACGACCCGACTATAATCTAATCGTGCATGAACGGTTGGGGTTCGATCCATGGACCTCTGGCCGGGCATAATGGTACGAAGACCAGTAATGAGATCCAGTTTGGTTCGGGCCTTGGCTTTGAAACGAAAAGGCCGAGTTTATGGGCCGTCCTTTGAGCCTGGATCCCAAAACCTAAGCCCAAAATGGATTTGGGGGCTCCGGGCCGAACATATATATATATATATTTTTTTTTTAAGTGATGTCTGTACAGTCATCACTTTTTTAAAAAGGTGTGAAAGAGGTGGGACCATGGGAGAAAAAGAAAATGAAAAAAGAGAGAGGTTGAAGCGTAAGAAAAAGTTTCAGTTATGTTTGTTCTTGTCAAGTGTGTTTCACAATTTTCAACTTATATACAAAAATGCCACTCAACAATGTTACTTAAAAACTAATATGGATGAGTTCTCAAAATACATGTTCTAAACACCCGAATTTGAGAAATCTAAAACACTTTTTTTTTAACCACAGTTTTCGAAAATATGCTACCAAACAAGGCCATATAGTTATCAATGCTAAAAGCATGTTTTACTAATAAATGTGCTGGCTTGTTTACTTGTCACCCACATGTAAAATTTCAACCTTATATACCATTTGTTGTACTCTACTGGCAGATAAACAATTAAGAAGGGCAACAAAAAACTGCATTGACAATTTGGCATATAATCTTGAATCAAATTAGATTTAGTTTTGAAAGTCCTAATAGTTTCATTTTATGGATGAAGTATGTACCAGTTGTAAAAAATAAAAAGCATGGTTTATATTCTTCTTTATTTTTATGAAAGAAAAAGGCATGGTTTCACTCACCCATTTTTGTCTACTATCCCCACTGACGCACTGCCTCATTCAATTGATTAGTAGTTGATCAATAATTGAGTTCAACCTCACCACCACGGCCACTAATGTCAGATGACAAGTTTGGTAGGCACCATTGAAAGAAGTAGTGGTGCTTCTCCAAGTTGTAAAGTCGCACAGTTTAATAGACCCATTAGGCCCATTGAGAACGTAGCAGCATTTCCTTGTAGCCATAAGCTTATAGCCGAAAATAGGATTTGGTACCAAAAGATTTCCAAGTAAAGGGGACCCAATTGTAGTATATACCATAACCACATTAAAAATATCAGTGTTCATCAAAATTGATCAGAACCGTTTAGTAATTATTGGGGTAGGATGTTGAATTGTTCGACATAGATAGAAACATATATCAACCACAATAAATAACCTACAGGCTACAAAGGGCAACAAAGTGGTCCACTTCAAGTGGATTCCTTTCTAGTGCATTCTTCCTGCAATCATAACTCTGCCTAGGGTTGTTTACTGTAATAGGAAATTAGAAAATAAAATAAAACATAATAAGTAAACTTAATGAAGTTATAATCAGGTTATAGCTTCAATCAAAGTTTTGACTTTGGTCTAGGTGCTTTATGATATAGCTATTAAAAAATATGGGTTCAAGTCAAGCTCTGCTCCAATCCAATCTGTATTAGTAGTTATAGTCCCAATTGTACTAGTAATCCTATGCATGTATTGTAACTCTGTGTTAGCTATGAATTAGCCTAAGATTAGTCTTACCAAAATACTGAGCACAATGCAATAGTACAATATTTACTCTGTGGCCAAAATCTAAAGAACAACCTTGAAGTACGGGTGAATTGTCATTTTTGGGTCTAAAGTGTATTTTTTGTCATTTGAATCCTTAAACATTTATGTCAAGTTAGTCCTTTCGTCTATAAAACTTTGTAAACCATGTGGTATCACATATGTGAAAAGTGGAAGTTTCATGGACAGAATGGTTAATTTGACAAAAATGTTAAAGTTTAAGAACCAAAATAACCCCAAAAACAAAGAGAATTTAACAATTCATCCAAACTTCATGGGTAGTTTGCATTTTAACTCTTTTATCTCTATAACTTTTCTTTCAACAGTGATGAAGTGATGCAATTACACATATATTTGCAGATACATATCCTTCTTCTAACGAAATGGAGCCACATTTTTGTCTGATAACAAAAATCATAGACGTTGATGTCAAAAAAAAAAAAATCAAAAGGTTGGGGATGGGGACCATCCTTTCTGTCGGGGGATAGATACTAAATGTAGCACACAACAACTTGATCAAGACTCAATTATATGTCTTCTTCTACTCTCTCTCGTTTGTTTCCGGGACCCACCCATATGGTGTGGACTATTACTAGCCCAAGGGACACAAACCATGGGAGCCTAGAAACCCCACAATGCCCACCCACTCACTCCATCAATGAGAGGCATAGCATTGTCATCACGATTGGAACAGTCAATGACAAACAAAATGCTGGGGTTTAACTAGAATCCATGCAATTATAAGTATAGATTGTGTTCGGATGGGAAGCATTATATTGTTTTCATTATATCAATCATTGAAAACTATTGTTAGTTTTTTGCAAATAAAACATGTTGGAGTTTCACGTGCGATGAAATCCCACCTCAAAAAATGAAGTGTTATCCTTGATTTGTATGTATAATAAGTGTGGGGACACAATATTTTCTCATAACTACTTGTTAGAAAGATGTTGTTAAATGATTAAATTTAACATATCCCGATAACTTAAACTTTTAAGACAATTGGTAATTTAACATGACAGGAGGTTTCGAAGGGGAGTGTTAGAAGTATGTGATTAAATGATTAATTTTATCATAACCTAATAACTTAAACTTTTGAAATAATCAATAATTTAACATGGTTAACATACCCTGTTATGATTGGCGTACGATAAAAATTGTGTTAATAATGGACCAACATTTTAGTTATACTACTCCAATCATAATATGTTATGTTAGTAGGTATAAAAAATGTTATATTTCTAGCATTGCTCTTTGTTTGTAATATGGTCGTAACAGAGAGATAAGCCACTGCATTGCATGATGCTACGTTAATTACATATATAATACTAATGCTTTAAGAACAATAAGGTACAATGGTGCACAATATCAACCAGCAAACCAAATTAAGCTAGGTATTGCCAAAACCACGTCTTGGTCATGGCAATAAAAGCAACTTGGTTATGCTAATTAATTGAGATTTAATGCACTTTCTCCATCTCTTAGAGATCTAGATCCCAACTCCCCCACCAACCCATTTCCTAACCGTAAATTATGGTTTATGGAAATTGATTTTTCTTCTTGCTTTATATCAGTAATCTGAATTCCACCATTGCCAAACTGAACTCTCTGGTTCGCGCTATTGATGTTGTTGTTATTGAGCAGAGTTGCACTGTCTGGAGCTTCAATGGCATTATAAGATGGCATCACAGAAGGTAGTTTTGCTAGCAGTGCTCCAAGGCTACAAGACATGGTGGGCAAAAGAGGTGGAATTGACCAAATGGGTGGTCCTGCAATGCCATTTTGTGGGGTGTTCCAGCCCAAGTTGATAGACTTAATTGGAGAATCTTCGGGTTTTTCTTCGAAAAGTCTCTTCATTCCAGTAAATTGGCGCTTGTCATAGAATGTGAATGATGTTTCTTGGCTTGGTTTGAGGACGTATGGATGTTGAATTGGAAGGTATGGCCTTTGAATGGCAAACACTCCTGGAATGCTTTGGAGATAGCTGAACTTCCTCTGTATGCTTATCACCAGATTGAGATCTTCACCAATCTGAGAAAAGCCTATTAGCCTTTTGGTATAGATTTTGACAAAGAAAAGAAGAGAAATTGACAGATTATATACCTTTTCAAATGAGCCCAGTTGAACTATGCCTTCTCTAACGGAAATGATAGCAATTGTCTGTAAAGTCAGATAATTTGAGTTTCAGTGTGACAAACTATCGTGATACAGGACATTTTGATTGATACCATAATAAATTATTAATTATTCCAAAAACTTAAACCATTAAAAAATTGAGAATCTAATAACTTAACCATTACTCTATAACACAACGGGCTTAAAGCTGATGTTTTAGTGGGAATTTTATCTTCTATTTTTGGGTATCTAATGGCACCAACCTGAATGCCTGAATTGAACTGAAATTCCCATGCTCTTGGTTGCTATAGGAAAAAATACAAAAAAAAGTTAGGTTTAAAGTGGTGGACTTCACATGTGAACTGAACGTCGTGCACAAAGATTGTAGTGATTGCCTTACAGGTTCAACGGATAAATTCCATGAGGAGATAAAGCTAGGATCACCATCACAAGCAGCGTCGCTAAACACCCATTTGTGACTATTATCTGCTGCAACTTTCCCCACTAATCTGCAAACAAACCATAAGGCTTAGTCATCAATTTTCTTCAGCACCATTCTATCATTACACTTTTCTTGCTAAATATATATAAGCTCTCACCCTTCTCCAAAATTGTACACCTCATGAGACATTTTGAAGAAGACGTCAGCTCCAAACCTCCCCTTTATGTAACCACTCCCAGTTCGTTCACATTCACAGAAATCACAAAACCCATCTTCCCACACTAGAATCCTAGAAAAAAGAAAAGAAAACAAGAAAAAAAAAACACTTAGCAAGTAGAACTGAGACAAGGGTTTTTTCACAACTCCTTGTAACTTAATTACCAGTTCCTCTTGTTTCCTTTGGAGCGATCAAGAGCACTCCCTCCATATTCCCACCTGCAAGAAAGCAATGTGATCAAGAAACTATTAAAAAGTTGTTCGAGTGACCGAGAAAAAAACAAGAAAAACAGAAACAAGAAGATAGTTTAGCCTGACGGCCTACGTCCACGATAGAAAGCTCTTACATTAACAATATATGAGCATGTAACATGAACTTTGATAAACTAAATTATGCATTTGGGCTTTGGTAATTGGCTTCATTATCATATTTTCCTTACTTAGGTGGAGGGTAATTCCGAGGAAGTATCCTCCAGAAAACGGCGTAAACCCACTTTGAAGAATTGGAAGAATCTGAACATGAACACAGGCTTCTTAGTGTGTGCTGTAAGAGACAGTTAAGCATGGGAAGTCCACTTTCCATTGTCACAGACACGGAGAGAAGGGGGAACATAAGCTAACAACTATATATCTGTGTGTAGTCCTATTTACCATCACAATTAAGAGGAAAAGGGAAAATAGGAAAAAATATTTGGGGCACTCGCACTTATGGAGAGTGTAAAACACGCTCCAACCAGCTTCTTTTAAAAGGGTGCCTTTGCAATGGAAGCCAATGTAATTGGGAGAGACAATTTGCACTCAAGTGTCATATGGAAGTAAGGGTAATTTTACTGCTTGAGTCAACTAACCCATTTAAAATTTGTGTCAAAATTGAAAATCCCTCGATCCTAACCCAACCAAATTATTAAGTCGATTGACAAGACACAAGACACAACCCACGTTACATGCTATATAAAATTATCAACAGTCATTAGATATGACATAAACACAATCCATTTAAAACTATTAAATAAATATCTTGAATTGTATTGACAAAAATACACCATATTTCAACTTATATATATATATATATATATATAATATAATATAACCTACAATGATTAACATATTTTTATTTTTTGTGAGCATATAAAATGTAATAATTATAAACAAATAAAATCTAAACCAAAAATTCTAATTCATTGTAACATCAATTTAAGTACCCTTTTTAAAATATAAGCATCAATTAAAGTGCTAATAGTATACAATCTAAAGTTCCTAAAAAAAAATCAGGGAAAATTATATTTTATTTTAAATCCTATAGTTTAGGGTGTAACAAATTAAATCCACAAAGTTTCAAAATAACAAATTAAAACTTCAGCCAGTAAAAAACCTCCGAACCCGATGCAGATGTTTAATATGTTACTTTTTAAAACTTTAGGGTTTAATTTGTTACTTTCAAAACTATAGGGTTTAGTTTGTTACATCCCCTAAACTATAGAGTTTAAAATCTAATTTACTTAGTTTTATTTCAACCCAATTAATGAATTTGTCCAAATTTCAAAATACACAATCTAAGTAAGATAAAATAAAATGAGAGTTGTAAGGACACAATTTACAATTTGGGCCTACAAGAGAGATGAACTCTGACCCAGCAAGTAAACAATATCTTTGCAATGAATTTGTAAGAGAGTGGGCTAAGTAAACTCGGTTGGAACGAGCTGGTTGATGGCCCAAATCTAGCTATGATCAACCTGATAAAGACAAAGTGCTGGAACTGTATTGGGTTCTTCTCGGCTCGGTCCGAGGAGCCTTTCTTGGCAATTCCCTAAGTGTTTTTCTTTCTCTTTCCTTCATGCTCTTTTGTTTGCTTTTTCTCTTTTTCTCTGGATTGTTCAATGTCCCCGTTTTCCTTGCCTTAAGTTCTTCTCACGTGCCAGTTAGGTGGTTCCTTCTTGATACTTGTCCCATCAACCTTCCCCTAAAGCCTTTACATGGTAGCTGTAAAGGACTAGGGCCACTGTTCAGACGTCTTTTTCCCATTAATGCGACTATGATGTTAGCTGCAGGATTATAAATACGGTGGTAGCAGCCTTTTACTTAATATCTTATCGTTGCCACATGTCCTTTTTGCCTGCATAAGTCAGGAGATTCTCTGGAAATGCTAGGATCGATATTGGAGCATTCATCTGGATCATCCCTTTGATAATCCAAACAGGCAAGTCTCCTCGGACCAGTCTTTTTTTCTCCACGTAACTTACACTTCAGAAAGGAGTTAGGCCAGGCACATTCCCCACGACTTGTTGTCCTTGGACGTATGGTCTCCTCGGACAGGCTCACGGCCCATTATTTGGCATTGGGCCTCTTACCCCCACAAGAGTTTTTTTCTTCTTTGTTTTAGGTTAAAGGATTAGGTACCTTAGAGTTTCAATGAAGAATTTATCAACATAACTATTAAAAAAAATTTAATAACTCAATTTTATATTTAAAATTAAAATTTAAGTTGAATAAAATAACATTTATTTATATGGATTAAGTGTGTTCCTATCAACCCATCTTGAAATGAATAATAAACCAGGTCATTTCAGCGTTAAGTAAGTTAACATGAGATTAATACATTTCTTAATCATGTCAAAGTGGGTCAATTCATTATAACACAAACCCATTTAAACTAAACACTAACTTATAAAAAAAAAATCATGACATGTTCGCGAGTCATGTCAAATATTAACTACAAATCTACAACCAAATAATCTACGAATTCTCTTGAAATGGAAAGAGATTCTTTTAAGGTGAATATTAGCCTTTTATATACGATGCCATGGTGTGAAATTTTTAGTAAAATTTTCTTCTCATCATCTCCGGTGGGCGTAGGCCAATGGCCACACTATGTAAATCTTTAATATTTGTTTGTGGTATCTTTCTAAAACCCATAACAATTTTCACAATTAACCTTGTATGAGAATGTTGTTAGGAGGCCCATTCCAAACAACAAAATTATGCATTTCATTATATTTGTTATCATTATCACAAATCTCATGGAGAAAGTCAGAAAACTATCATTTTTGCACAATTATAGGTCGCATAACATTTCTAAAGATATTTAGTTTTTACTGCTATGGGTTCCATAAAAACCATAGCTGATAGTTGTTGCAACTTACAAGTTACAACGGCCATAAAAAACATAAAAAAAAAAAAAAAAAAAAAACCCTTACAAGTTACAACCCCAACCTATCCCTCGAGCGTTCAATTTTTTGTTTGAGTACAAGTATTTTTTTGTCTGAACACAAGTATACACTATACAACACTATAATGAGAACAAAAAAGAACTATATTGCCAAGGTTGAAGTGTAAAAAAGTGTGCTCATGACTTAGGGCTATAAACGAGCCGAGTTTTGTCGAGTAGTGAATATTCAAGCTCGGCTTGACAACAAAAGTAGAATGTTCAAACTTGACGTGAACTTGATACGAGCCAAAAAATAATGTTCAAACTTGAGTTCATTATAAAATATAAAAGCTTAAGCTCGGCTTGACTTGATTTATTAGTCAAGCCAAGCTCGAGTTCAATATCAAGCCCAAACTCAAGCTCAATATCATGCTTTTGAGCTTGAGATCCAAAACAAGTATATTATCTAGCCTATTTGGTTTGGATGAGTGGTCTCAACTTATAATTACTTAAAGTCTTAGAAGGAAATGAATTTAATTGTTAAGCTCATATCAATTTTATTACCTAATTCATAAATAAGTCTAGGCTCAACTTGTTTTATTACTTTTGTATCGAGTTTTGGTGTTCACGAGCTTGTTCATGAACAATATTTTTTACTCGGGCTCGGCTCGTTTATTAAACAAGCCTAAAACTAAATCTTAAGCTTGATTTGTTTATAAACAAACAAACATGAATGAGCTTTTTATTGAGCCAAGTCTGAGCTGTTTATAAACAACTTGGTTCATTTACAGCCCTAGCTCATGTGATGTCATGTAGCCTTTTCATTTGCAAGAAGGCATATATCGAAGGACAATGCCAGAGTCAAACTCTAATTATTGCTCTTAAAAGATATTTAAAAGTTTAGTTATAAAATTAATTGTAACCTTAGCTTACAACTTTATTTAATATCTTTTTATTAGATTTGAATTTTGACAAATCCACTGTTGATTTACATATTTTTCATATATCCTCACACTTGCAAAATTTCTAGAAAATTAAAGGTTAATAGCTAAGTCATCAATAAATTGTTTAAATTGTAAGTTTTTGTAATATAAAATTATGCATAAAATATAAGCTTATAGATCATATAGTATATGACACCTGATTAACACAAAAATTGACATATATATTAAGAGTGTAAAGAACATGCAATTCAACGGTTAGATTTTCAAAATATGTTGTAATGTTTATTTTATTAAGTAAGATTGTAACCTTATATTACAACCAATTTTGTAACTAAACTTTGTTCTTTAATCTTTATTCTTCACAAGCTCATTTTTTACTTTCAAACTTCCATCCGAAGTAAACTTACAGCAATTACCCTTTAGTTGTGAGAGAAGTTAAATAATATGTAAAAGTAAAATGATAAAAAGTTGAAGGTTAATTTTTTTTTTTTTTTTTGACGCAGTTGAGATTAAAAACAACTTTTGAAACTTTCAATTTAATTCATGAACATTGTTGGTTGAGGCCTAATAGCCTAAGGGACATAAAGTCTATCTATCTATGGACATGGCTTTTGTGCCATAATTTTTATCACTGACTTGTGTGACGGTAAGTGATGAAAGGCAAATAGTAGATCAATGTGAAAGAAATGGTTCATAAATTATAGTTGTATATACTATTGATGGATGTCCAAAAGACACCCACTAACGAGACCTGGGGTCCGTTTGGATATTGTTGATTTTGCTGAAAATTGAAAACTGAAAATACTGTAGCAAATAATTTTAAACGCCAGCTGATTAAGGGTCGCGTATTTGCTTCTTCTTTCTTTCTTTCTTTTTTTTTTTTTTTTTTTTTTTTCAATCCTCTCCCACCCTAATGCCTTTCTTCAAGAAGAGAAGTCCACGCCTACCAGAGAAATCCACAGAGGAAGACAACCTAATCTAACGCCGATGGCGGTTCCAGTCGGCGCAGTGGTCGATGTCTACCTGTCTATTACACACACACACACACAGAGGAGGAGAAATCTAAAACCAAAATCAAACCCAGAAAACTGAAGGATTCAAACCACAAATCAAAACTTAGATCAAATCAAAATATCAAAAGATTCAAAACCCATTACAGACCCAAATATTAAAACCCAAACAAGCTTAAGATTCTTGGGACTAACCATTGATTGACTCACCTGTGAAGTCTAATCGAGTAATCGACAACCAAGCAATGGAGGTAGAGACAACAACTTGAAGATCTGACCTGGGTGGCAACAAAAACAAAGGTGCCTAAAGATAAAAAGTTGAAATGGTGGTGGGGATGGAAATCTTAGATCTGACTTTAAGGGGGTAGAAATCTCAAGTTTTGTGTGTGTGTGTGTGTGTGTGTGTGTGTGTGTGTATATATATATATATAAGCAAATTGGTGCGGTTTGGTGCTCATTGGAATCCAAAAACCTTTGCTGACAACCGTACTAGCCAACTTCGGTGCTTGAAAATCGCTGCCGACCACCGTGCCTAACACCTGCGGTGGAGGTTTGAGGTGGCGGATCGGTTTGGCTCCGGTTGGTTTTGTCAATGGCGGGCGGTGCCTGTACAGCCTTAAAAAGAACCCAGTTCGATGCCAGCGAACCTTCTTGGATGATCCTCTGCTGTTTCGGTGCGCACTGAAGAAAAATGCTAGCGTTTTTTTTTTTTTCTTGAGTCTTGGCGTTTAACACGTTGTTATGTAGCCATGGGTCCCACCGTTTGGAAACGCCAAACGCAAACACTTGAAAAAACTTTGTATCCAAACGCATACATATTATTAAGTTGTGGAAAATAATATGGTCCTAAAAATACTGAAGTACATGTTATAAAATTCAATGTGAATACGAGTGTAACCATTTGTGAACTATTTTTAATTTTTTTTTGGGCTGAAATTTCAAATTTGTGAACACAGTAGTACTTTTGTCTTACAAAGGGATATATAGTCCTTATTCTGAGCTAATGAATTTCTTGCCATTAGACATTAGCAGCTACGTCACCATAACGTTTTTTCTATGACTTGCAGTGGTCCTCATAGCTGCTGAGTCCCATCACTTTAAAATTACACCAAACGATGTCCTTATAATGGCCCGCCATAAGAAATTCTTGCTTCTTGCTTGTCTCACTCTCATCCTCTTTTTTCTTTGCTTCAAATGAAGCTGCCTAGCACCTTCACTTAACATTAATATTTACTGAAAACATCTAGATGATATCAGATATATACATCTGTCGAAACCTGTCTAAACTCTAAGTTTCTATTTGTTTATGAAAACCACTACAAGTTAATGGTCACCAAATAAATTGGGGTACACACTTTGTCCCATTGATTGTAACAAATCACGTGCTCGGTTTGATGGCTCATCATAGCAATAGAAGAAAACAGAGGTATATCACTAAACAACTCAGATTGGGGAATCCAAGTTACTTTATAGAGTTGAGATAAGAAATGGAAGGACATGTTTATTTTTAGTAAAAAGAGAAATGGAGCAAAATATTTGTTAAACATGTATTTAAGAGTGAAACAATTCTCACCAGTTTTTAACCACAAATTAAGTGTTACTTTTTTTTTTTTTGAGAAATACAAATTAAGTGTTACTTAATGGCTAACAATCATAAACATTGGAAGGGGTTGATATGGCGCTTGAACGCCAAAATATGAGTTTAGGCCTGAAGAACTCGTCTTGGGTCTAGGCTTCTGGACATATTTGTGCTTTGGCTAGTATAGGCCCGAGCTCTTAGGTTCAACCTCCTAATGACAACGGGACGAGGTAAGGTCGGATCAAGGATAAAGTTCCACTGGAAGTGGGGTAGTAGGTTGGATGTATACATATACTAGGCTGAGCAATGTGAGCAAATTCCATCCTTGCCCTACCACCTCTTTGGGTGGAGAAAATCGCATGGAGTAGAGCGGGTCAAGCAAGGCAAAGATCTTTTTCCATCCCTACTTGTGATCTCCTTAACTCAACTAATATGGGAGCCAACCGTGCACCTCTCCTCAGTATCAATTGAATGGTACGAAATGTTGACTTACTAAAGGAGCTTGCTCGGAAGGCCAACATGAGATTTTAAATTGCTCGACAATCAACCATTCACAAACTCAGTGGGTGCATAAAATGTTGTGTCATTATGGGACTCAGGTGAAAATGAATTTGCTCTTGACCATGTTAGTAGTTGTGAAAAACAATTAAAAATGTTGTACATACTCTCTAGGATTATGCTACTTCATCAAAAACCCATAGCTACCTTAACACTGAATGCCAAAAACAGCACTACATAATTTGCAAGTATATGGTGACAGAATATGAAGTCACTTTTATTTGCCAAATTTCCATGATAGTAACAAGAGAATGCTGGTCCAGGTTGAAGAGAGCACAAGATAGGGATTGTGCACCCCGTGGTGGAGCCAAGTACATAGAGATTGAAAGCTACAAATAATAGGGCAAAAGAGCATCCCACTCTTTTGCAAAGTTCATCCATAGCGTGGTCCTCCCATACCCGACAATTTATCACCCTTCCCTTCCTTATCTCTACGGATAGAACATTCTAACCCAAAAAAATCTTCTCCATATGTGCAACCATATACCTAAAACCCATCTGATGGGCATATCCAAATTTATGTTAATCACCTTACAATTTGCTGCATCCCTAGCCTCAAATTGGAGCACTTGATTTTGTTACATTAACATCATTGCTTACACTATATTAAACATGTCTCATCAAATCTTGGATTTAAGCTGTCCATTAATGTCACGATTGGCTGATAATTGCCATCAAACATGTAACATATTACATATGCATGCTCTATCCCCATCAACAAATCTAGAAAATTTCCACCTAAAACTACAAATTAAAAGGATGCATAAAGTCAAGAGTCTTGTAGTTTAACTGGTTAGCACTTTTTGCTTCAAATGTTTCCAATTTAACATTAAAGATTTAAATATCTCATTTCCTAACTGTGAAATTATATATTGTAAAAAAAAAAAAGCATAGAAGTTAGATAGAAGATTACCAATTAGGCGGTAACTACAATAAAATACTAGTGTGTCACGTATACAGCACTTCGGAAGCCAAGATCAATCATTGAAATTGGATCTTTGGAATAGGAATTGGATGCTTTAATTCTAAAGCTACACTTGTTGCTCTTAAAACTAACGGATTTAAACTTGAGCTATGGAGTATGGACATGGGTTGTCCACAATAATAGAAACCATATAAAGTAAAAGAAAGGTGTCCAAATTCCCTAAAATCGGCATCCCAAGTCAATTTCAAGTGTGTACGATTTAACAAAAAGCATAAAATTCTGAGATTAACAGTACTTGGGTAAACATGATTTTGCGGGGTGTCTAAACATCTTTTTTTTTCCCCAGTTTTTTTAGTTGAAAACATCAACTTTGTTTTATACAAAAATAAAATGATAAACAAACTACTTTTTCCCACAACTTATTAGGATGATTATTTGTTACAATTAAAATAATATCATTTCTATATGAACCCATTTAATATTAGTTTTATAAGTTTTATTATACACAAATCATGTCATATCAAAATATGAAATTTTTGTATCACTCTACTAAAATTATAACAACCCACACACAAACGTTGATTCATTGCATAGAATTTAAACACATTCTCTCTCCAATAAAAGCACAAACTTTTCACATACACCCACACAACAAAAGCCTTAACTAACGTTAACAAAGCAAAATACAAATTGGATGGCCATTAAAACAATAACTAGGTAACTAAATATAATCTCATAGTACTTACAATTAAAATTATCTCTCTCAAAAAAAAAAAATTGTCAAGATTTGTACAGGGAATCGTATGGGAAAAACTTCACTCAATAAGATCTCAAAAAATGATTTTAATCATAGTTCTTTCTTTGCTAAAAAATTGAAAGAATCCTGGACACTAGTCAAATCCCTCCCCCCCCAAAAAAAAAAGTAAATTATATATATGCTTGAGCATATATTTTGTTGTTTTATGAGTTCTTATTAGTAAAGTATTTTGTCGTTGAATAAGAAATTCGATATCTAAGCTTTCTACTGCCAATCCATTTATGATTTGGTTCGAAAGAAAGAAAGGTATGGCCTAACATCTGGCCCAAGCGAACTGCACCTTCAGTATTCAAATGGAGTCCATCCAGCCCAAGGGGAAGTCCCCAAGCATCAACAGTCCTAACATTTTTTAGACATAAAGAAAGTTGGCCCCGTCTTACAGTTGTTACAAGATCGGAGTGATACCCTGATGCAAGTGCTACCTGCACAATAAAGTCCACGAAAAAACACACAATTTACTAGAAGAAAAATTTTTGTATGCGAATTTTAAACAGTTGACACAGAAGGTCTTTAGGCAAAAGGGTAAAACTTGGCTAAACTTCACTTTTTTACGCCCTTAACTTTTACTTCAATTTTTAAATTAGTCTTTAAGATTTAATGTTTGTCAATTCAGTTTTTCACTTGGTAAAAAATAAGTCATAATAACAAACTAAGTCAATCTACTATTTTCGCCCATTCGATATCATCTGCCAAGAGCTTTGTTGTTCAATTAATTGACACTTTATGGTATTTTCAATAGAAATAATGTCTAAATCTCCTCTCCTTCATTGTAACAATTGAATTATAAAAAAAAAAAAAAAAAAGGATGCCATTTAAATTTTTTTTTTATTAAAAATTTAATTAAAAGGGTTCTAAAAAATGTGTCATTAAATAGATCTTATTGTTTAATGAGTGTTATTTAAAAATCAAAAGATAAAGATTAAATAACTTCATTAGCTATCAGGTTTGGATAGAATGACCAAATTAACCAATTTGAAAAAGTAAGGGATTAAAGCCCGTTTGGATGGAAGAGGAGTGGAGGGAAGTATGGTAAAGTTGGCTAAAAATAAGCTAATTTTATGTCAAATTTATTCTACTCTACACTACTTCCTCTCCCTCCCCCCTCAATCCAAACGGATTATTAAATCTTAAGCACTAAAAGTAAAAAATCAAAGGGCTAAATTGAATTGTAACCAAATTTTTATGAAAAAAAAAATTAACACAGATGAGAATTGAATGAAGTCAAATCAATTAGACAAAAACCATACCTGGACTATTGGCAGATCAGGAAGATACAACTCATCTCGAAGGTCATTGAAAAACTGGTGCAATCTTGTCTCGTATAAAAGGGCATCTTCTGTGCTATTTGTATCTGTTTCCCCTTGAAACCAAAGGAGGCCTTTAATTTTCCCACCACACTTTGTGGATGCATGGGCCCTTTGTACCAAGTTATCATAAAGCTTAGACCCACGAGCCCATTGCTTTAGTCCAGTCCCTCCTCTGGCACAAGGCACCAGACCAATCACACCCATGTTGGGTTCCATGGCTAGAACTGTTTTGGCAAAAGACATTCCAGGTCCAATCCCACAACGTTTTCCTTCATCAATTTCCTTGTGCAGAGGCTCATGGGCTTCGAACCAAGTGTGGTTTAAGCTGAGTTGAAGAATGTTAGGACTACTAGGAGTGGCTTGACCAGGCGTAATGACTCCACGTCCAGCCATGTTGGATTGGCCGGCTAAGAGAAAAATACTATCGGGGAATTTTGGTTCTTGGGCCATCATAGAAGGATTAGGGAGGACTATGAAGACTAAGAAGAAAAACATGTTGAAAGTTTTGATATTTCTCATGTTGAAAGCAATACGAAGATGGGTGTTTTATTTGATAATAAAAAGTGAAGATGGCTTTGCGGAATTAGGTTTTTCTCAAGTGGAATCGTAGAAGTACTTGGTTTTTGGTAGTGTGTTAGTGATATAAGCCTATGGGTACATTGGCTAGTTCGTTTGGGATTAGGATTAATTATCCTTCCTTATTTCATCCAACCAGGTAGATTTTCATAATTCTCAAGAATTTCGAGGGAATTAGAAATCTTGGTTATCTATACAACTAAGTAGGAATTTAAGATAAGATTTTTGAAATTATCTAGCATTTTGAGGGAATTAGAAATCTTAGTTATCCCAATTTCGAATGAACTAGGAGTCTTACCTAAAATGAAGAAATTTTTATCTCCCGTAGCTTGGCATCAAGTTGAATTTTGTTGCCTTGCCTAATATATATGGATTTTTATAAGTTTGAAATAGAAATTTTGTTGGGCTTGGTGTTTCATTATCAAATTCAATATTTGAGTTTCTCAAAAAAAAAAAAAAAATCAATATTTGAATATTCTTTTTTTTTTAAATAAATATTTGAATCTTCTTTAGAAAGAAAATTAATATTTGAAGTCAAATCAAATTTCTAATTTGGATTAAATATTAATTATAGATTTTGGAGATCTTGTTTGATTGAATGTTTGATATTGAAATTTTTTTTTGTGCTTGGTGTTTCATTATCAAATTCAATATTTGAATATTCTTTTTTAAAAAATCAATATTTGAATCTTCTTTAAAAATATAAAATCAATATTTGAAGTCAAATAAAATTTCTAATTCAGGTTTTTACTATTCGTAATTAAGATGACTACTTTCTCAGTTTCTCTTCGGAGTTCCTTGCAACAACTTTCTCTTAGGAATTCATGCAATAAAATCCCTCCTTAACAACCTAAAACCAGCATCCTGAAAATATTTGCATAAATTTTTTAGATTCACAACTTATGGCAATAAATTATCTACTTAACAACTTAACCTGTTGTATTCATACTGACGCTAAATTTGTAATGGAAGAGACCTATTATAGAGATTGTTTGCAGATACCAATTTAAAAGTCGCCTCTCTATCTAATTATCCTTGCAATGACATATATGATATTATGATATGTATTAATTCAAGTGTAAATTAACATCTAAATATGACAAATTTTTTTTATACCAAATCTAACATCTATAAGACAAATTATAAGCAAACAAAGCAACTGGCATTTTATGGATAACAATAAAAATAACACGTGCATATTAACAAATTTGCATAAACAACACTCAATACTTTTAACTACAGCAAGAAGATTCTAATTTTGGCTTCAAAAAACACACCTAAAAAGCTTTCAAGTTAGCCTCAATTTCAATTTTGTTAAAATTAAGTTCATGTGGAACTCATCTATAACTTCTACTATATATAAGATTATTATGATATCGTTTCAAAAAATAAATACATTCTCCAACACAAAAGAAAACTAAACAAAAAGAACAAAAGAAGTAAGTAGACAAAAACATTTACACTTTCTTAAAGTTATATACTTTTCTTTTGCTTTTATCTAATATATGTTTTAATCGTGTCTTGACTTCATAGTTTATACTACCATTTCTTTTTTGTATATCTTTCGTTGTTTTTTTTTTTAAAACATGTCCATACTAAAATGTTGCTTTCTCATTCATATAGTCTGTGTCATCCCATGATTATAATTATATTACCCATATTGAAGATAATATATTTTAGGCACATAACTGTACCAATTGCATGGATTCCTATGAGAAAGTTGTCATCTTTATTACAAATAGTAACTTCCAGTGTGGATTAGGGCAGTTCATTCTCAAAAAAAGAAGGTAGACGCAGTTCGTGTAGAAGCCATGGTGGCCGTTACATAGAACCCTATGAGTCTAGGAGTGATCGAATTAGGGAAGCCGTGTTAAACTAAAGCACCTGTGAGGTTTGGCCTGCTTGGGGTATGAGATAATGGAACAAGAAAATGATCTTATTTGTCAGTCATAGTTTAGCGCTGGATACAAAACTTTTTTTTTTTTTTTAATAACACAATTAAATTCAATTATATAATTTATTAGTCAATACAAGGGAACTTAAGATATGATCAATGAGACACAGACAGATATCAAAATATTTACTTGAATGAATAGTAAATATCAAAACATTAGGAGTGTTTGCCCAACTATACTTATACCACCACTGAGTTGACTCAGATGGCACCTTCCTATGCCTTAAGTGCTTCTTTTACTGAGTTGACCCAGATGGTACCTTCCTATGCCTTAAGTGCATAAAGAAGCAAAGGTCTCCGTTTGAGCTTGGGGAGAGATGAGGTATTTATGTAATAATATTTCTAACAAATTCAAAAACCAAAAAAAAAAAAAAAACAAAACAAAACACACACCCAAAAAAAAAAAAACCCCTGCACTGAGCATTCATGCTCGTGCATATCTCAAAATATGACATTTGCCCAACCTGTACTGGTGGGCTTGGATTCTCAAAAGTATGAAGGCTTCTTTTTTAAGTTAGCATTAACACCATATTCTATATGCATACATTCCATTAATGAAAAAGAAGCAGAAGAAGAGGATATAGCAGGGAGTAATTCAGACTCCAAAAGAGTTATTTGTAAATTGTGTCTTAAATATAGCAACAGAAAAAATATACTGGAGTATATATATATAATATGTGAATATCTTGAAAAGCAATTGAAAACTGATATTAAAGGGGGAAAGAAAGAAAGGGGAATATTTTCCAATGACTTCCTCAGGCCCAGGTAGCTGATGGGGAAGCTTAGTAGTTGCAAAAAAAAAAAAAAAAGTAATGAGATCCATGAGAAACTCTGATAAAGCTTTACTATAAAGTATAAAGGTTTTAATGCAAGGGGAAGAGGACCTATTTTCTTTTTCTAATTTTACAATTCATTTAATAAACAATAAGAAAGTATCAAATAGAAGTAGTTGCTATCATGCCCCAATTGGAACATCCATTGATACGTTTGAGTTCAGCTACACTCGAAGAAAGATGACACCTTAAGTACTGATGAACTTGTGAAGTTGGCCAGTTGCACCACCTGCTGTCTTCTTTTTCTACTTCTTTTTCTTCTCTTCTGTGGCACGAGCATTTCGGTACAAAATTATCTGACTCAGGATGGTACCATTGGTTGCAATACCAATTGCAGAGCCCACAACAACTTCAGAAGAATTAAGGATAGCAATTGATTTATGCACAATAAGCAAATAAACTGCCATCAAAAGCTTGAGAAAGACATAGAAACCATTAGCGTATGTAGTGTTGATAAACAAGAAATAGGTAGGGGAAGCGTGAATTAAAAGACCCAGTGGAACGGAGCAGAAATTTTTGAACCAATACAATCCTCATGTAGACAAACTCATACCAACTTTTTTATTTAGCATCTTTTATGACACCAAAGTTACTAGAAGACTATCCTTTTCCACATAAAATTGAATTTTATTAGGATGCTATAATAACAATATAAAATAGTTTTTCTTATATGAGGGCGATCAGTGATACGATGAAATCTGAAACAAGCCATCACAATACCTGAAAAGCCATCACTTTTCAAAACACTAAGACCAAAAAGGCAGAAAAAAAAACAAAATTTCCCCTTTGTTCCCTTTTTTGCACTAGGTAAATATTATTGCACCCGATGAGATTTAAGCCCCCACCACCCCATTCTTATGGGGGATGGATGTGCCATTTAGCCTTTATAAAACAAGTAATGCTACATTCATAGTATTTTCACAACAATTTCATAAAAATCCTAAGAGGTAAGTTGTTATTAGTGGGTAAAAAGTAATGTAAGTGGTAGGAGTAGATTAGAACCAGTACCAACTTACCACCTAGGATTTGCTGTGAAGTTATTTGAAAATATTGTGGATATATCATTACTCTTATAAAATATTCCTAAACAATGAATTTTTTTTTTCATTAAAGTCATCATTTTTAAGAATATAATGCTAGAGGCTCCTAAGTTACAGTGGTTATCTTCTCAAATCTGAAATTCATCATCAGCATTATTTAAAAAACTAATTAGAGATATTCAACAAAAATCACATTTAAGAATATGAAACAAGGATACCACTTCTTGGTGCTTTTTCCTGGAGACTGGTAAAAACTCTCACTACAAAAGAAAGAAGTTCAGAACTTCTCTAAATAAATAGGCAATACATTAACAGCACTATCAATTAAAAAGATAGATTTACCAATGGAACCGGCAAAATTCATAAAACATGTCAAGAAGCTGAGCTCGCCTGTACTTTTATTCTGCTCAGAGAAGGGTTGTTCACCAAAACATGAGTTAATAGGCTATAAACATGTGTGATCTCAAAGTAACTGAAAATCGACAGGCAAAAGATTGTTTAAATTGGTCAGTAAACAGAATAAAATGGGAACACAGTATTGCCTCTTCCAGAAAGTGATCCAATCATCCTTTAATCTGCTCACCCACAAACTGGAGTGCATTTGTAGCTTCCATGCACATTGCTGGTTCCAGATTCACTCTAATGCAAATTTACACGCATGACATATCGGTGTATTTATTAAGATTTAATGAAGTTACAGACTGTTTGGTTTGAGAACAGAGTGGTCCTGAATTTTCATATTAGTATTTAACAAGGAAATTTATAGAATCCTTGCAAAGTTTGAAAGTACGAAATGCAGTTAGTAAATTATATGAGAGCTCAACAAGTAATAACATCCAATCTAACAGCATAATAGGGCTTTCATGAATTAACTTACCGAAAAGTTTGCCCATATCTGTGGGATCCTGGCAAAGAGAAAAATTGCATGCTGAGATGCCTGTAAAAGATCTTTCCGCATTAGAAAAACTTCATACATAGATAGCCTTAGAACTCAAAGGACAGAAAAAGGTGTAAACAAGCCTGAAGATTGAAATGCATGTTTGAATGCATATCAATGACCCTATAAAGACAATGACAGAAAAATGCAAGGGGAAAAAAAGAACAGAAAGAAACTCTGACAGTGTATGTTCAAGTACAGAGTAGAAGGGGGGAAAAATGCTACTCACATATAGTGCTTCAAAGAGAATGGGATCAATTTGACCAGCCAAGATGGTAGGTGCTACAGCACAATATCTGAAAAGCCATCATATTAAGGAAGAGGTTGACCATATTTTTGGTATTCCAGAATGCAAATTCAAGAAAAATCCAAAATACTATACTGAAAGCAAGAAGGATACAGTAATGCCCTGATCCATGTTGTGGCACCCAAAGGTTGAGAATAATAGTAGATTATGGCAACCAAAATTATAGCTGCAACAGACAAGCAGAAGAGGAAGTTGTTAGATCCTTTAAAAATTGATATTAGCTTTTCTTATTGCAATAGTAATCTCATCCAAGGGGTCCAATAGATCAAACCAAAAGCCAGGTTTTTGCCTGACAGTAGAATTCAAGCAAAATAACTTCTTAAATATGGCAATTTAGGTCAGTTTCTAATGCATCCACTCCCCACCACGAGACAATAGAACTAGCATGAATCAATTTTGGGAGAGAACGTAAGGCGGCAAGATATAGAAGGTAACTACAAGATACTAAAGACACAAAAAAGTAAAATATTTTTTATAAGTATATTAGGGACAAACTAGTAATACTAATAATGTAATAGAATTAACATTTTTTTTTTATGATAGGTAAGAAAAATTTATTGAAAGAGAAAGAAAGAGACTACTTCATTAAAAGGATGAAATAGCAAATACGGTATCATAGCCAATGTATTCCTTAAACTGCCGCCCATCATAATTGACCACCATCGACCACCATGCATCAAGCATTCAAGCCCTCTAATATTCCGTCTGTCACCGCACCTAAAATGCCTCATCTCCAATCATTGGCAATCACATTTTACCACTATCACATGCAATTCCAACGTTACCTATACCTGGCACCCACACAAATTGCATCACCTGACTCGGGTGACATTGTTCCCAGTTCAAAACACGTAAGCCATTGTCAGCCCCCACCATAACCATGACTCCACAGAAACCCAAATTCAGCAGCCACCGATCACGCGTAACTTGTTATAACTCCTAGGGTGTCAATTCAACCTTTTATTGGTAAGTTACACACTCACAATGGGTATTAAACGCAAGCCCTCACCCTCCAACCATTCTTGCAGGAGGAAGAAGCGTCATTTGCGCCAGAGTCATTAGCTATGCAGGATCATGTCTATGGG
Organism: Lithocarpus polystachyus; assembly: GCA_033629205.1. Lineage (NCBI taxonomy): Eukaryota > Viridiplantae > Streptophyta > Magnoliopsida > Fagales > Fagaceae > Lithocarpus > Lithocarpus polystachyus. The sequence goes on along the minus strand of CM066163.1, from coordinate 4,030,093 downwards.
CCAGACAAGAACACATACAGTTCTACGCACACTCATGATGCAAGCACAGCTCATTACACCCACCCAACTCACAAGCACGACTTTGTACCTTGTTTTGGACACCCACATGACTGCAATGCTTTAGATTGACAGCGAACATAGAATCGCCAACATACCTTGGACCAAAAGAAACGCCAACTCCCCAAAAGCTGAAAAGGGAAGCCCTTGGTGGAGACAATACGCTAGTGCAATGGTGTAGCCGACTACTTCAAGCTCAAAGGCCACAACACTAAGGCCTCTGACACTTCCATGCTTCAAAATTTTCAATATCTGCAAATCTCAAAACAAAAACCACCATCTCACTACCGACATCAAATCAATCAACCAAAATCATTTCTTTTAACATGTTACATCAGCAATCCATTGAATTCCTACGCTGCAATTATGAACAACAGCAAGTTTTAAAATTTTTGAAATCATGATAAGTTCTCCAAATTGCTTTTCATTATTAAAAATTATTAATTCAATAGGATTTGAACCTATTGTCTCAAAACATGGGACCTAGGATTCGACGACATAAGACTTAACCAGTTGAGCTAACTTTAAACCTTGAAATGAGTTGTTGGTCATACAATTGATGAAAATTGATATCACATGTTCCTTCATTCGAGTCCTAAGCATTCCCTATGACTAATTTTGAATGCGACAATCACAATCCCCAAATCTCAAGCACCGATTAAGTCAAAACCCTAAATTAGCAGTGAGATATGAAAATTCAAAGACAAGATTATTCAAATTAAAACTAAACTAAACAAGTATTTGAATTATGTACGTAGAGATACGTGCCTGGGGGAGTTTGACGGTGGTGGAGGCGGCGACGATGCAATAGCCGAGGAGCTTGGAAATGAGAGGCAGCAAGCAGTCTTTCTCTGGGATTTTGCCGTGGCGGAGCGAACCCAATGCACAGCTAAGATCAATCCCTAGATATTCCATTTTCTCTATCTCTCTGTTTCTTTGACCCAAATAAAAATAAGAGGGATTTCAATTTCAAGGGGAAGAAACTAGCTGTAGTATCTATTTTGTAAGTAAGAGCAGCAGCGTCAATGTTTGTATTCTTTTACTGATTTAGGGGCATTTCCCTGTTTTCTGCTTCTTTTTTAGGATTTTTTTTTAATAGCTTTTTTAGGATAATTAGGATCCTAAATGAATTTGATCTGTTTTTAAACCGCTCCACTTAAGAAAAATTTTGTTTATATTAAATTCTCTTAGCAAAAAAGTCAAGTTTAAGACCAACTTTATGAGCCTTTAACTATTAAACAAGTTTCTCAAATAAAAAAAAAACTATTAAACAAACTAAGTTCAGATATAATATTATATTTGTGAACATATTATATTTTTGAACGATCTCGTAAATTTATATAAGGCGTAAATGCACTTTTAATTCTTACATTTTGATTTTTTTTTTTATTTTAGTCTTTACATTTTAATTTTACCAATTAACGCGTGTTATTTTCATCCTTTTTATCGGTTAACCGACAAAAATAGCTGAGATGGCAACCGGAGGAATTAAAATATTATAAAAATGCCACATTATGCATGACACATCAGCATATAAATTTAAAAAATTAATTTATTAATTTTAACTAAATAATAAAAATAAATACCAAATTAAAAACTAAAATTCTCATGAATTAGTATTGTTCTTCATGTTCTTCAGATTGTCCTCCATTTTACAACTTATTTTTCATATTCTTCCCAAATCAAACCCAGCAATAAAGAACCCAAAACCATCACAAGAACACAAACCCAGCAACCCAAGAACTCAAACCCAGATCACTAGGACATAAATGAAAACAATAAGAAAAAACTCAAATTCAACACCTCAGAGATCATCAAACCCAACATCATCAGATCTAACACAATCAACACCGAATTCTCAGCAAATCAAACCCATAAACCCAGTTAACAAAAACCAACCCAAATTAAACCCAGATCAAGAAACCAATCACAACAAACCTAGATCAACACAATCAAACACAATCAAACCCAGATCCCACCACCAATAACCGACACAATAAAGCCACCACCACCACCCCGTCGATCAAAAACATTTCTACATAACATGAACTTTAGCTCAAAAACCCACAAATATTTTAGAACATGACCACCACTGTCACCGAAAAAGTCACCAACCCCACCGATCAGTCAACAAACCCACACCAAGACGGTGGTCGAGATCGGCGAGCTCCATTGTGGCCAAGACCGGGACGAAGGCCGAGACCGGCGAGCTCCATTGTGGCCGAGACGGAAGTCGAGACCAGGAAAATCAGATCGCAAAGGCAGTCTCTCTCTCTCTATCTCTCTTCGTCTTCTCCGAAGAGAGTCTTAAGCCTTAAGAAATTTGAAACAAACAAACGGTAACAACAGCTTTTACATTTTCCAGAGAGTGTCGACACAAAAATGGAGGAAGAGAACAAACAGTTACTGAACGATGAGAAAGACAAAGAAGCAGTAAAACCGAAACCACAAACATAAGAAGAAGAAGAAGAGGCGAAATCGGAAGCACTGAAAAAAGCCAGGGGCGGTGGTGGTGGTGGTGGCGGAGGAGGAGAAGGGTGGGGCGGTTGGGGTTTCTCTACTCTCTTTGTTTTCTCAGATCTCCCAAAGGCCGCTGAAGAAATCTCTCCTAATGTACAGAATTAAAAACTAATTCATGTGAATTTTAGTTTTTAATTCTGTATTTATTTTTATTAGTTAAAATTAATAAATTAATTTTTTTAAATTTATATGCTGATGTGTCAGGTTGATGTGGCATTTTTTATAATATTTTAATTCCTCGGGTGCCACCTCAGCTATTTTCGTCGATGGATTGACGGAAAGGATGAAAATAACACGCGCTAATTGGTTTAGAGACTAAAAGTGGTAAAATTAAAATATATGGACCAAAATGGAAAAAAGTCAAAATATAGAGACTAAAAGTGCATTTACGCCTTTATATAAAATGTAATCCCTTATCGAGTCGAATGGGTATATGATAGAATGACTTTGCTTTATAGGCTACACTCTATGCCCCAAAGGTTACTTAAGCCTTTTGAGTGTGACATGTCTGCTCAGCTAGTTTACTACCCTACTAATAATTAGTCTGTTTTCTTGAACGTTTCTTATACATCAATACAATAGGCCATATATTAAAGGAAAAAAAAAATATTGTATCTATAGTTTATTGATTTATTTATGTAATTTTAAACTAATGGTTTGAATCAATCAACTTATTAGGTTTTTGGAGAAGGAAGTGTTGTTTGAAATTGTAGGTTATTGGCTCTTTACTAGTCAAGTAACACGGATGTTGTAAGGGCACATTTTGGTTCCCAAGCCCAAAAATGAAAAGGACAAAGACCCAAAGAGCTCAATACAATGAATTTGTAGAGAGTGGGCTAGAAACTAGACTTCAATGAGTTAGATAACAATCATAGTAGGCTAAAGATGGCTAGTAAATGAAAATTGTGGGGACGTGGGCCGAAACAAGCATTGGGCCGACAGAGACGATGGGATCAGAGATTCCTACTTACCCGTATAGCGTAACTACAGGCCCAAGCTGAGGACTGGGGAACGGCCGAGGATAGTTCTCCTCGGAATCTCATTGCCGAGGTGATATTCGAAGCTCTGCCAACCAGAGGGCACTCCTGTGGACCCTCACTGGGCGAGAACGGTTTAGTGGAGACGTACACCAGAAGAAAGCCCCCAAAATATCAGGGAGGGTTGCCAACACCGCATTAAATGCGCCACAGCTAATCCCCTGGCCGCATTGATGTGGAGGGGACATCTGAACAGTGGAAAATAGTCCCATCATGAAGCAGGTTCTGGAGAAAATTAGGGGGACAGGTGTCCAAGGACAAAGGAGCAAATCTACACGTGGATGGTCAAGAAAGGAGGAAAAAGAAGTATAAAAGAGAGGAAAGAAGGAGGAAAAGTGATTTTTGGGAAAAAAGAGAAAGAGAAAAAGAAATTGAGAAGAAAGACAGTCATCCTCGGACGTAGAACAAGAACAATATTTAAAAATCCATCATTGGAGCTTGAACATGGTAGAGAATCTGGTCCCAACCAGTTGATAATCTCAATCACTCTTAGCCCAGTCCTTCTCAACCTACTCTCTACAAATTCATTGTTTAGGGCCTTTGCGGGTAAATCCATCACCTTTGGGTCGAACCAAGAAATTGTGTCCCTACAATTGGCGCCGTCTGTGGGAAGGGCTAAAGGACTAGAGTCGTAAGATTCTTCAACATGGCTGGTTCAGGTCCACACCATCCTGAATCTTTGGGGTCGCAGAGGGAAGAGCGTTTCCAGGACGACCAGGAAGGAAGTGTGCATACCACCTGCTCTGGCGAAGGTCAATCCAGGGGCGATAGCCATGTTTCTCGGGATAACCGCGCTAAAGCCATGCAGAAGGAGATTGACCATTTGAAGAGAAAGTTGCGACGGAAGCGAAGAAGGAGGAGTCCTTCGGGTTCTGATCCTTCCTCCGATGGCGAGGAAGAAGGCAACTACAGGCGCAGGTCGCGTACGCCCCCGAGCGAGACTTTTTCCTATGAGGAGGATGATCGCCGAGAGCGCAGGGGAGGGGGCGCGTCTTCTGGAGGCTTAGGAAACGATGCCATGAGCAAAGCGCTCGCTCGGATATCCAAATCTCCCTTCACACGCCGAATTGATGCAGGACGACTCCCCAAGCGTTACACCCAACCGTCGTTCACCCTCTACAACGGTCGCACCGACCCAGTTGAGCATGTTAGTTATTTTAATCAGAAAATGGCGGTGTACTCTTACAACGAGACTTTAATGTGCAAGGTATTCCCGGCCAGTCTGGGCCCGGTGGCGATGAGATGGTTTGACGGCCTCGGAACGGGTTCCATCAATTCTTTCCAGGAGCTCTCTCAAGCTTTTGGATCCCGTTTCATCACGAACAGCAGAGTTCCTCGGCCCTTGGATTCCCTATTGTCTTTATCCATGAGAGAGGGAGAAACCCTGAAGACCTACTCTGACCGATATTGGGAACTGTTCAATGAGATCGAGGGTGATTTCGATGACGTGGCCATCCGAACTTTTAAGGTCGGCCTGCCTGCCGACCACGGATTACGGAGATCCCTGACCGGAAAGCCAGTCGCTACGGTCCGTCAACTCATGGATCGTATTGACAAATATAAAAGAGTTGAGGAAGATCAGCTACAAGAGAAGGGGAAGGGTAAAGTTATCCCTCAGGAAAGGAGGGATTTCAGGTCGGACTGTTATGGCAATAACCGACCTCGGCGAGATTTTGGAGGAGAAGCTGGATCTAGAGCCGCCCAGATTGTTAACACCGTGTTCCGAGAACCGGTGCATCAGGTCTTGGAGAAGATTAAGAACGAACCATACTTCAGGTGGCCGAACAAAATGAGTGGAGACTCCTCAAAACGCAACCAGAGCCTGCATTGTCAGTATCATAGAGAGCCCAGACACATGACCGAGGATTGCAGAACTCTATGGAGCCATCTGCAACAACTGATCCGAGAAGGCAAGTTGAAACAGTTCCTACTTCATCCTGGTGGACAGGGAGGCCACGCCGGCACGGGGGCTCCAGGCAATAATTCCTCGAGACCTCCTCTAGGAACAATCAATGTCATCCTCGCCGCGCCGGGCAGGACAGGGTCACGTCCCTCAAGGGTAATGACGGTGGCTGGGGCTTATCCTGGGGACCCCGGGCAGGAGCCGAAGCGACCCAGATTGAATCCCCTTCCAACGCTGAGCTTCTCGGACGAGGACAAAGCCGGGACCCAACAGCCCCACGACGATGCACTGGTGGTAACTCTCAGGATAGGGGGTTACGATGTGAAAAGAATTCTGGTAGACCAAGGCAGTGGGGCTGAAATTATGTACCCCGACCTGTATAGGGGCCTCAATCTCAGGCAGGAGGATCTGACCAGCTACGAGTCGCCTTTGGTTGGTTTTGATGGAAAAGTGGTCGTTCCTAGAGGACAGATCAGATTGCCAGTCCAGGCCGGCTCGGTGGTGGTGGAGGTGGATTTCATCGTGGTGGACGCTTTCTCCCCATATACGGCTATCTTGGCGCGACCTTGGCTTCATGCCCTTGGGGCAGTCTCTTCCACCCTTCACCTCAAGGTCAAATTCCCATCCGGGGATCAAGTTGAGGAATTGCTTGGAAATCAAGTCGTGGCCAGGCAGTGTCTGGTGGCGGCCGTCATGCATCAACCACAATCAGGATCTTCGGCCCTCACTAACGAGGACCCATAGCAATCAAAGCCAAGGGCCCCAACGGCCGAGGCTGAGGTCGAGGAGGCGAGGTGTGAGGACCTGGTGAAAGTTCTTATCGAAGGGGATTCGGAGAGGTTTTTTCAGATTGGTGCCCATCTGCCAGTCCAGGAAAGGGAAGAGCTATTGCACTTCCTGAGGTGCAATATCGACGTATTCGCTTGGAATGCCCATGAGGCTCCGGGGGTGGATTCAAATTTCATCTGCCACCATTTGAACGTAAGTCCGTCTGTTCTTCCTAAAAAACAGCCTCCTCGACGCTCCTCAAGGGAACATTCTGATGCTGTTAGAGAGGAGGTGGATAAACTCAAGCAAGCTGGGGCTATCAAAGAGGTGTTCTATCCCGAGTGGCTGGCCAACACCGTGGTGGTGAAGAAAAAGAACGGCAAATGGCGTGTGTGCGTGGATTATTCAGATTTGAATAAAGCCTGTCCAAAAGATCCTTTCCCCATGCCCCGGATTGATCAACTGGTGGACGCGACCGTAGGGTATCCGCGGATGAGTTTCTTGGATGCTTTCCAAGGCTATCACCAGATCCCTTTAGCCCTGGAGGATCAGGAGAAGACGGCCTTTGTCACTCCAATCGGCAATTACCACTACAAAGTGATGCCATTTGGACTAAAAAATGCGGGGTCCACGTATCAGAGGATGATGACCAGAATGTTTGAGCCTCAACTAGGTAAGAATATAGAGATCTACATCGATGATATGGTGGTCAAAAGTAAGCGGGAGTCCGACCACATTGCCGATCTTAAAAGCATTTTTAAAATCCTGAGAGGGCACAGATTACGTCTCAACGCCTCTAAATGTTCTTTCGGGGTAGGCTCAGGGAAGTTCCTCGGTTACATGGTCACTCACCGCGGAATTGAAGTGAACCCAAGCCAGATCCGGGCCATCAATAGACTACAACCACCTCGGAATCCCAAAGAGGTGCAGAGGCTGACGGGGATGATTGCTGCCCTTAATCGTTTCATAGCCCGATCCGCAGACAGGTGCAGACCCTTCTATCTTCTGCTGAATAAGTGGAAGGACTTTGAATGGACCGAGGAGTGTGCTTCGGCCTTCCAGCAGTTGAAAGACTATCTTTCTCGGCCCCCGATAATGTCTAGACCCGAAGTGGACGAGGTCTTATTTGCTTATATCGCGGTTGCCGCTTATGCGGTCAGCCTGGTATTACTAAGGGATGATGATGGGGTACAAAGACCCGTGTATTATATTAGCAAGTCTCTCCACGAGGCTGAAGTCAGATATTTGCCGTTGGAGAAGGCCGTCCTTGCCGTGGTGCATGCCACTCGCAAACTGCCACATTACTTTCAGGCGCATACAGTTGTTATCTTAACTCAACTACCGCTCAAGGCCTTACTTCGAAGCGCTGATTACACGGGAAGAATTGCGAAATGGGGGACTAAGTTGGGGGCATACGACATCAAGTACATGCCCCGCACCTCTGTAAAGGGACAGGTCATCGCTGACCTTTTAGCTGAGTTTGCTGAGACTCCGTTGGAAGAGGATGCAAATAATCATCACATGGATGAAAATTCAGTTGGAGTGAACTCCGTAGAACGGGTATCACGGTGGAGGCTGTATGTCGATGGCGCATCGAACCACAGGGGGTCCGGAGTGGGGTTAGTCCTGATCTCGCCCAAGAATATCACAATCGAAAAGTCGCTAAGACTTGGGTTCTCCGCCACGAACAATGAGACAGAGTACGAGGCCCTATTAGTCGGGATGGCCATGGTCCAACGGATGGGTGGAAGGGAGGTAGACATATTCTCGGACTCTAGATTAGTGGTAGGCCAAGTCCGGGGAGAGCTAGAAGCAAGGGACCCCCGAATGCAAGAGTACCTGGACCAGGTTAAGCATCTACAATCTGGTTTCAAGTCTTTCAACTTGATGCAGATCCCCAGGAGCAAAAACTCTCATGCCGATTCCCTCGCCACGTTAGCTACGTCCTCGGCGCAATGTTTGCCGAGGGTGATTCTTGTTGAAGATCTCTTGCAACCCCGGCGGTTGAGGAAAGAGGTATCAACCGTTCACCCGGCAGGGGCGTCTCCTAGTTGGATGGATCCCCTTGTGCTTTTTCTCAAGGACGACCTGTTACCTGAAGCGAAGTTGGAAGCCGACAAAATACGCAGAAAGGCACCTCGGTTCTGGCTGTCAGAGGATCTGAAACTCTATAAAAGGTCCTTTTCTGGACCGTATTTATTGTGCGTACACCCCGAGGCTGTCGAGGTTCTCCTAGAGGAGCTTCACGAGGGAATATGTGGGAGCCATACCGGGGGCAGATCCTTATCTCATCGAGCCCTCACCCAGGGGTATTGGTGGCCCAACATGCATAGGGAGGCTCAGGCGTATGTGAGGAAGTGCGACCAGTGTCAGAGGTTCGCACCAAGCATTCATCAGCCGGGAGGAGAGCTTAATCCCTTATCCAGTCCCTGGCCCTTTGCCCAGTAGGGCTTGGATATTGTCGGACCTTTTCCGAAGGCAGCAGGGAATAAAAAATACCTGGTGGTCGGCACGGATTACTTCACTAAGTGGGTCGAAGCGGAGCCACTGGCCAATATTCGAGATGCCGACATGAAGAGGTTCATTTGGAAGAATATTGTCACTCGGTTCGGAGTCCCGCACACACTTGTCTCCGACAATGGACTTCAGTTTGACAGCAAATCTTTTCGAAGGTACTGTTGCCAACTAGGAATAACAAACCGGTACTCCACCCCAGCCTACCCTCAAGGGAACGGACAAGCCGAAGCCACAAATAAAGTTATTGTAAGTGGACTTAAGAAGAGGTTGGACGACTCCAAGGCCAAATGGGTCGAAGAACTACCCCATGTATTGTGGACCTATAAGACCACCCCTCGGAGGTCTACAGGCGAAACTCCTTTTTCGTTAACTTATGGAGCCGAGGCGGTTATTCCATTGGAGACGGGCTTTCCTACACTGAGGTCTAGCTCCTTCACGCCGGATAGCAACGATAATCTACTTGAGAGAAACCTAGATCTGATTGAGGAGAGAAGAGAAAGTGCCATGGTTCGGTTGGCCTCTTATCAGCATAAGCTCAAGCGAGGGTATGATGCAAACGTAAAGTCAAGGCCTCTAGCGCCTGGAGATCTGGTGCTGAGAAAAGTCGTCGGCTCTGCAAAAAACCCCTCTTGGGGAAAACTGGGACCAAACTGGGAGGGGCCGTACCAGATCACGTCCGTAGCCGGGATAGGGGCGTACTATCTGCAGGACTTAGAAAACAGAACAGTGTTGCACCCATGGAATGTAAACAACCTGAAAAGGTACTATTATTAATAAAAGTTCTTGTTATCTTCTTCTTACCCAATTTTTCCATGTATGAGTTTAAGTTATACTTATCTTGTGTCTAAGTATTAAGCTGATCCAAGCTACGCCTGGCTCCTCGGACCATCTGCCTTGGAAAAATTAATACGATTCATTTTTTACTAAGTATTAAGCTTATCCAAGCTACGCCTGGCTCCTCGGACCATCTGCCTTGGAAAAATTAATACGATTCATTTTTTATTAAGTATTAAGCTGTCCAAGCTACGCCTGGCTCCTCGGACCATCTGCCTTGGAAAAATTAATACGATTCATTTTTTATTAAGTATTAAGCTGATCCAAGCTACGCCTGGCTCCTCGGACCATCTTCCTTGGAAAAATTAATACGATTCATTTTTTACTAAGTATTAAGCTGATCCAAGCTACGCCTGGCTCCTCGGACCATCTGCCTTGGAGAAATTAATACAGTTCATTTTTTATTAAGTATTAAGCTGATCCAAGCTACGCCTGGCTCCTCGGACCATCTGCCTTGGAAAAATTAATACGATTCATTTTTTACTAAGTATTAAGCTTATCCAAGCTACGCCTGGCTCCTCGGACCATCTGCCTTGGAAAAATTAATACGATTCATTTTTTACTAAGTATTAAGCTGATCCAAGCTACGCCTGGCTCCTCGGACCATCTGCCTTGGAGAAATTAATACAGTTCATTTTTTATTAAGTATTAAGCTGATCCAAGCTATGCCTGGTTCCTCGGACCATCTGCCTTGGAAAAATTAATACGATTCATTTTTTACTAAGTATTAAGCTTATCCAAGCTACGCCTGGCTCCTCGGACCATCTGCCTTGGAAAAATTAATACGATTCATCTTTTACTAAGTATTAAGCTTATCCAAGCTACGCCTGGCTCCTCGGACCATCTGCCTTGGAAAAATTAATACGATTCATCTTTTACTAAGTATTAAGCTTATCCAAGCTACGCCTGGCTCCTCGAACCATCTGCTTTGGAAAAATTAATACGATTCATTTTTTACTAAGTATTAAGCTGATCCAAGCTACGCCTGGCTCCTCGGACCATCTGACTTGGAGAAATTAATACAGTTCATTTTTTATTAAGTATTAAGCTGATCTAAGCTATGCCTGGTTCCTCGGACCATCTGCCTTGAAAAAATTAATACGATTCATCTCTTTTTTAAATGTTTAACATATTCGAGCTATCTTTAGTCCCTCGGGCCTTGCACCTCGAAATGAATTAAGCACTACTTGTCATGTTTATTAAGTAATAAGTGAAGTTCAAATTAACGCACGGCTCCCCGGAACGTTTATCTTGGCAAGGTTAGTATTGTGCGATTCCTAATACAGGATTCGTCCTGCTTCAGGCAAACACTCTTTTCTTCCTTCTACGGGAATTGAATGTAAAACGTTATTTTGAGCGTAAACAGGAATAAACGCTATGACTACTTGTACATGATTATAAGAATTAAAATAAACTCTTGCGAATCTTTCATTCATAATGTGCCTTTTAATAAGGTCTGTTGAGTACAAAACAGAGCTAGTTCTAAAACACCAACATTACAGCAATAATAAAGGAAAAAATCACAAAGATGTCCTAAACTAAGCTAAAACCCTATTTCTTCTTAATAATAATTTTTTCCTTCGGAGGAGGAGGGTTGACCTGAGCCCCTGCAGCGTCGAGGCCCCTTGTTCCTTGCCGACCTGTTCAGTCGGGGCAGGCAAAGGGTGGCTAACTAAGACTATTTCCAACCCCTTGCCTGCATCTTTTTCGTTCACGTCGTCCGGAATCACAATGGGAAGGTCCGAGGCTTTCATGTTTGGTCCCGACTCGATGTGCTTCTCCTGCTCGGACCCCTCCTCGGATGGCGCAGAGGGCTTAATGGCCTTAACCTCGCCGACCTCTACCTTTATCGGCACAGGATCAGTCCGAGGAAAGGAAGGGAGTGACGGCCGGATTGCGGCGGTGTAGAACACGTTTTCTGCCTTTCGTAGTGCAGAAGAAGCCTCAACCCCGGCCTGGTTGAGAGCTTCCAGCCACACTTGCCGGCAGTACGTGCGGCAAACCCCAGAAACCTCGGCCCTAAGGGCTTCCTCGGTTTCGGCCACACCGACGTCATACCCATCCTGCTCGGCTTGATCCCGAGCCTTTTCAGCCTCTTCTCTGGCGGCCTCGGCCTCGGCGAGCTTCTTTTGCAACGCCAACACTTGCGCCTTTGAGGCAGCCAGGTCGTCCTCGGCGCGCCGTAAAAGCAGCCTCTGACTTTCCGCTTGCCTCTCCGCGTTCTCAAGTGCGGCCGTTGCGCTCATTTTGCCCCGCTCCTCCTCTGTGAGTTTCCTTCTCGTCTCCTGTAGGCTTTCTTCCGCCGCCTTTAAACGGTCATCGCCGTCATGCCGTTTCGCCTCCTCATCCTTCATTTGTCGATGGCAGTAGTTAACCATCTCCTCTGCTCAAAAGGAAGCTTGGACGGCCTGGAAAAAAAAAATATATATATATATATACATAAGGACTTAGCACTCAAAGAAAAACATATAATAATAATAATGATAACAATGACAGTCAAAACAAAAAAGATGGGGGCACTCAAAACTTACCATGCCCAGATACCTCTTTAACGCAAGGAAGACCTCGTGCCTCCTGAGATTACGGAGGTCGGCCATGTCCCCGGGGAGCAGCAAAGCCTGCTCCACCGCGTCGGCAACGTAGCCGCCTCTGCCCCCTTGGTAATCCCGGATGGAGGCAGTGGCTGGGAGAGGGGCGCCATCCAGCATGGGCGCCGGCAACCACGCCTCGGGGGCTGTTGATGGGCTGCTCCTCCTCTCCATCTCCTTATGCCCCGTTCGGGGGTGTTTGCCCATCCTCTGGGACTCGTCCTCTTGGGCATGTGTAGCCCTCCCGGCATCCATGGGCTCTTTCCCCTTTGCTTCCCTCTTCCTCTTCAGCTCGGCTGGATGCAATCCGAGAGCCTGAGTCGGAGGAGGATCGACAGGTGGCAAAGAGGGGGGCTTCACTTGTGTTGTCTTTGGTGGCTCATTCCGCCCGGGCTGGGACTCAATCAATTCCAGCAGACTGGACCTTGCCTTCCTTTGGATGCCCATCTCGTCGTGCGCCTCAGATGTGTGGGGAACTAGGTCGGGAATCAAATCCTCTACAGACGAATCCTGGCCAAAGACTTCAAACTCGTCCTCAGAGTCTGAACTATCTTCAGCGGTTGAGGAATGAAGTGCTTGGGATACCACCGGTTCCTTTGGAATGCCGTCGAGGATGGCTGTGGTTGTGAGGGTTTCGCCGGGAATAGGGCCGGGAAGCAAAAATCCAGGCGCGGCTACACTGATTTGCCGAAGTCGTGGGTCCCGAGCTTTGATAACACACTTCGGCGCCTGGAACGCGGTTGAGATAGGGGTGTATTGTAGGATGAGGTGAGCCGCTCTCAACTGTCCGTCCGTGTGCACAAATACCTCGGACCTTAATATTTTATCTAAGTCTTTCTGGTTGACTAAGCCGAGGTTGGGAATGTTCGAATTTTTATCTGTTCATTTAACACAGGAAACTCATTAGTAACCAAATGAAAAATATATGAAATAACAGCAGTAGCAACAAATAAACAAACAACGCAAATAACCAACTATGACAAAATCCTTTTCACAAACAGGTAAGATTCATAGTCCTAGACTCGGTAACCCCACCTGGTTTCCCCTCTCTCGTTGGGCAATGGAGGCCGTCATGCCAGTCACCTGATATGATCAGGAAATCCTTGTTCAACCCTTTATTGGAATCGGGAAGGCACTGGATGAGTCGGACCTCGTTGTACCTAGACTTAAAGTAATAACCTTGACCTCTAAGATGGTGGAGATTGTAAACCCAGTTCACGTCGTGATGGGTCAATCTTAACCCTAATTTCTCGTTCAGGGCATCCACACAACCAAGGATCCTGAACATGTTAGGAGCGCATTGGGTAGGCGCTAATCTATGGGCGGTGAGGTAGTCCCTAGTGACCGGCCTCATGGGAATCCTCATTCCCCCCTCTATAAAAGCAATCATTGGGATTACCACTTCGCCCTCATGCCTATTTTCATGCCATTCACCCTCTTCACAATATCTAACCTCAACTCCCGCTGGAATCCTATACTGCACCTTAAAGTTCTCTATTGCCTCCCTAGATTCTACCAGATGCTTAAATCTACCCATTTCTAAGGAAACCTCACAAGAATCTCAAAGACCTAAGGGAAAGGAACAGGGCCGAGGAGGAAAGAAGTGCGAAGAATAGAAGACTGTATAACAAAAGAAAAAATTTAAAGACTCAAATGACTTACACGAATGAAATGGGTCTCCTCGGACTGGCTCCTAAAGTTTGTAAGAGAGCAAGTGAAGGGATAGTTGACAGGTTCAATGGAAGCGCGCTCTAATTCGATGCAGGTTAAAGTGAAGTAAATGATTGTGAAAAGAGGGAATTTATATCGAAGGATCGCAAGGAAGCGGGAAAAGCCCCGCTCATACCCATAAAAAATGCCCAGCCGTACGATATCCATCTCACCGTAGAACGTGAGAGGGCAAGGAGCCGTCAGAATTAAACGAACGCGCGTCTCGAGGGTTACGTCATCAGAAACGCGCTCTGTGAAGTCAAAAAGGCCCTCTGGCGGACGGGACAAGTTCGAAGTAAATTCTGTCAACAACAGGAACATCGAAATCCTCCTTTCTGTCCGAGGATCCAGAAAGAAGTATCTCGAGGGGCTATTGTGGGAACGTGGGCCGAAACAAGCATTGGGCCGACAGAGACGATGGGATCAGAGATTCCTACTTACCCGTATAGCGTAACTACAGGCCCAAGCTGAGGACTGGGGAACGGCCGAGGATAGTTCTCCTCGGAATCTCATTGCCGAGGTGATATTCGAAGCTCTGCCAACCAGAGGGCACTCTTGTGGACCCTCACTGGGCGAGAACGGTTTAGTGGAGACGTACACCAGAAGAAAGCCCCCAAAATATCAGGGAGGGTTGCCAACACCGCATTAAATGCGCCACAGCTAATCCCCTGGCCGCATTGATGTGGAGGGGACATCTGAACAGTGGAAAATAGTCCCATCATGAAGCAGGTTCTGGAGAAAATTAGGGGGACAGGTGTCCAAGGACAAAGGAGCAAATCTACACGTGGATGGTCAAGAAAGGAGGAAAAAGAAGTATAAAAGAGAGGAAAGAAGGAGGAAAAGTGATTTTTGGGAAAAAAGAGAAAGAGAAAAAGAAATTGAGAAGAAAGACAGTCATCCTCGGACGTAGAACAAGAACAATATTTAAAAATCCATCATTGGAGCTTGAACATGGTAGAGAATCTGGTCCCAACCAGTTGATAATCTCAATCACTCTTAGCCCAGTCCTTCTCAACCTACTCTCTACAAATTCATTGTTTAGGGCCTTTGCGGGTAAATCCATCACCTTTGGGTCGAACCAAGAAATTGTGTCCCTACAAAAATAAACAAGTTTTATGCAAGGAAAATCTTCCTCGGCAAAGTCCGAGGAGAGTAATTCTTATATATATGTATTTCTTTTGAACTTAAGTAAAATTACAGTTCTTGTGGCTACAGTCCCCCTTCCCCTGATTATCTAATCCCCATATTGTAATGGTGTTTTTCTTCTTTATATTCTTCTGCTTTTCTTCGTCTCAGCCTTCCACGTGTAGATCACTTTGTTGGCTTTCATCATTGTCTTATCAGCACCTTCTTAAAGTCTTGGTAGGTGATTGTAAAGCTGAAGATTACTGTTCAGGTATCACCTCCACATTAATGCAACCAGAGAGTTAGCAACAAAGTATTCAATGCAGTTGTAGTAACTTTCCCTTGAGATATTTCCCTGCTTTCTTTTGTCTTATTCCCTTTTGATGTTTATCTTTATTAGTATGGTCGTCTGGTGTGTTGTTCTTGGTGAAAGGCTAGACCCTTGACCTCTGCTCTGCCTAGCCGAGGAGGTACTCCACCTCGGACCATGATCTCGTCCCCTTATCACCATACCTCTTCCACAGAATATTTGACTTGTATACCCTCACTAGCGTTTACTTGTCCTCGGACGATTCAATGTCCTCGAACACGGCCCACGGCCCACAGCCCAATACCCATTTCTAGGCCCTTTGCCCCTACAAATGTGATATCAATATCTTCCTTCTTTTTTTTTTTTTTTTGAAACCAATATCAATATCAATTTTTTTATTAGAATGAAAACTACTCATCTATAAATATAATAATAGGTAAAGCAGAGAGAAAATCCAATTAGATTTCAAATTGGAATTATATTAGAGTCTAATTTTACGCCATATGTCCCATCTAATCTAAGTTTTTAAAATTTTGTGTCAAATGAGTTAATTCAATGTAAAAATTGAATTTCAATTAGAGTTTAATTTTGTGCCATGTGTCTCATCTAATCTAAGTTTTTTAATTTTTGTGTCAAATGAGTTAATTTAGTTTAAAAAACGAGGAGTCCAATATAAGTAAACTATAAAAAAAAATATAATTTTTGAATGATTTTATATTTATGAGCATTTTTTTGTATAACTAAAAACAATTCAAGTTTATAAGTCATATATATATATATATATATATTAACAGATAAAGTTAAAAGAAAATCTAATTAAATTATAAACTGGAGTCTAATTTTGCACCATATGTCTCATCTAATTTTTAAATCTGTATGTCAAGTGAATTATTAGGTACAAAAATTAAATAGTCTAAATTCAATTAGACTCTAATTTGAATTTTAATTGGAGTTCAATTTTATGCATGTGTTTCATCTAATTTTTTAATTTTTGTGACAAGTAAATTATTGAATACAGAAGCAAAAGAGTTTAAATCTAATTAGATTCTAAATTATATATATGTAATTGTGATTGTTTTTAAATGTATCCGTGCATATGCACAGGATAAGAAGCACACATTCAAACGATATTTTTCTATCTACAATTTACCGGAATGATATATTTTTATTTTTTATGGAACTAATTTTTAGTTCTTGATTCTTATATAATTTATCTTTATTATTTGGATTTTTTTTATTTATTAAAAAAATAATTATTGTAAATTATATAGGATACCTTGAAATTTGGGTATTTAAATTGTATACCTGGTTTCATTGCAATCTCTCTCATAAAATTGATTCCCTCCCTCTCTCCCCTCCTTCATCCTTCACCTTCATCAACAACACCTTCTCTCTCTACAAATTTTTTTTTTTCACTTCTTTCTTTCTTTCACTTTTGTTGTTAGAAAATATCTTTCCCTGCTGTTATAATCTTAATGCATGTGATATGAGTTTTGTTTCAAGGCATAAATTTATTTAATGATTTGGGTTAGAGATTTATCGGTAATTAGGATATTTATGTATAATATCAATAATTAGCTGAAATTTTCTGTGCGCGAGTGTGTCGATTGGGTCGCAGCACCCGAGTCCAATACGCATGGACACGTCGTGTAGCCATGGACGCAGCTGCACGCGTGCCCGTGACCCTTTTCTTTTTTGCGTTTTTCGATTTGGCCCGATATAGTTCAATTTAGTTCGAAATAGGCCCTAAATAGGTCCGATATGGGTTGAAATAAATTAAAAACAAAAAAAATTGTCAAAACACAATGTTTTGACATCCTAGTTTAAAGAAAAAAAAATCCTAAACTCATCTCAAATTTTGTCAAAACACTTTGGAAGGGGAAATGATGAAAGTAGGGGACAAGATCCTAAAAGGAATGACCAAGGGGATCTGAGTGGGATGGAGATCATGTCCTTGACAATTGCTGTCGAATTTATTGTTCAAACTTTGGGCCTCCTATATCCAACAAATCAACCCAGGCTAGGATTTTTATACGTGTGGCTATAGTAACAACATTGTTTGGGTTTGTCTACTCAATTGTTTCCATCACGATTAAAAGAAAGACAAATAGTAAAAAATGGACAGATTATGTGTTTGATTTAGCTATTGTGTTGGATGTATTTTGTGTACTTTTTTAGGCAGTGGAACTTGTACCACTCTACTTTCTGCCTTTGACATATGTTGTAGATGTTGTGGTTATTGCGGTTATTGTTATAGTTGTAGTTCATTACAGGCATTGAAAGGTTATGGTTACCTGTACTTTTTCCCATCTATGTGAAAATTTTAGGAGTCAAAAGTTGAAAGCTGAGGCTACATGTACTGTTTTCAATCAATGTGAAAATTTTAGGATTTCTATCTATTGTAAATGTTTTCAAGTGAATATATATATATATATATATATATATATTCTGCATTTGACATATGTTACAAATGTTGTAGTTATCGCAGTTATTGTTATAGTTGTAGTTCATTACAAGCATTGAAAGGTTACGATTACCTATACTGTAATGAACTACAACTATAACAATAACCGCGATAACCACAACATCTACAACATATGTCAAAGGTAGAAAGTGGAGTGGTACAATTCCCACTACCTGAAAAAGGACACAAAATACATCCAACACAATGGCCAAATCAAGCACATAATCTGCCTATTTTTTGCTGTTTGTTCTATTCTTAATCGTGATGGAAACAACTAAGCAGACAAACCCAAACAATGCTGCTGCTATAGCCACACATATAAAAATCCTGGCCAGAGTTGATTTGTTGGATATAGGAGCATATGCTAAGCCCAAAATTTTAATAATAAATCCAACAGCAATTGTCAAGGACATGATCTCCATCTCACTTAGATCCCTTTGGTCATTCCTTTCAGGATCTTGTTCCCTGCTTTCATCATTTCCCCCTCCACTTCCTCCACATGACCATCCAATGCTAAAGGACAATGATGAGAAACACACATTCGAACGATATTTTTCTACCTGCGATTTACTGGTATGATATATTTTTATTTTTATTTTTATTAAAGTAATTTTTATTTTTTATTTTTTATGGAACTAATTTTTAGTTCTTCATACTTATATAATTTATCTTTATTATTTGGATTTGTTTATTTAAAAATAATAATAATTATTGTAAATTATATAGGATACCTTAAAAGTTGGGTATTTAAATTTTATACCTGGTTTCATTGCAATCTCTCTTATAAAACTGATTCCCTCTCTCTCTCTCCCCTCCTTCGTCATTCACCTTCATCAACAACACCTTCTCTCTCTACAATTTTTTTTTTCACTTCTTTATGTCTTTCTTTCACTTTTGTTGTCAGAAAAATCTTTCCTTGCTGTTATAATCTTAATGCATGTGATATGAGTTTTGTTTCAAGGCACAAATTTTTTTAATGATTTGGGTTAGAGATTTATCGATAATTAGGATATTTATTATAATATCGATAATTAGCTGAAAAGCATGAGTGATTCGATTAGGTTGCGGCACCCGAGTCCAATACGCATGGACGCATCGTGTAGCCATGGATGCAGCTGCATGCGCGCCCGTGACCATTTTTTTTTTTGCGTTTTTCGATTTGGCCCGATACAGTTAGATTCAGTCTGAAGCAAGCCCCAAATTGGTCTAATATGGGCTAAAATAAATTAAAAAACAAAAAAAAAAAAACAAAATTTTTTTTTTTGTTTGGCAAAACACATTGTTTTGACATCCTAGTTTAAAGAAAAAAAAAATCCTAAAATCATCTCAAATTTTGTCAAAACACCATGGAGGAGGAAATGATGAAAGCAGGGGACAAGATCCTGAAAGGAATGACCAAGGGGATCTGAGTGGGATGGAGATCATGTCCTTGACAATTGCTGTCGGATTTATTGTTCAAACGTTGGGCTTAGTATATGCTCCTATATCCAACAAATCAACCCGGGCTAAGATTTTTATACATGTGGCTATGGCAGCAGCATTGTTTGGGTTTGTCTGCTCAGTTGTTTCCATCACGATTAAGAGAATGACAAACAGTAAAAAATGGGCAGATTATGTGCTTGATTTGGCCATTGTGTTGGATGTATTTTGTGTCATTTTTCAGGCAGTAGGACTTGTACCATTCCACTTTATGCCTTTGACATATGTCGTAGATGTTGTGGTTATTGCGGTTATTGTTATAATTGTAGTTCATTATAGGCATTGAAAGGTTATGGTTACCTGTCCTGTTTTCCATCTTTGTGAAAATTTTAGAAGTCAAAAGTTGAAAGCTGTGGCTACATGTACTGTTTTCAATCTATGTGAAAATTTTAGGATTTCTATCTATTGTAAATGTTTTCAAATGAATATATATATATATATATATATATTCTGCATTTGACATATGTTGCAGATGTTGTAGTTATCGCAGTTATTGTTATAGTTGTAGTTCATTACAGGCATTGAAATGTTATGGTTACATGTACTGTTTTCCATCTATGTGAAAATTTTAGAGTCAAAAGTTGAAAGCTATGGAGGTTCCCCACCTCCTGGAGGTTCTTCACTGTGAATATCTAAAAAAAAACAAATATAATAGTTCCTTGTCATTGAGGAAAAAACTAGAATTTTAGATGTATGTTTTATTACTTTCAACAAGAAATTCCAGATGTTTTGCATTACCTACCTATGTTGGCAATCACAAGAGACCTATGACCATGATAATGATCCCCAACAATTTGATTGTTAATTCTTATAGCCTCAGTCAAATTCCTTCGAGGTGCATCCACAAAAGCAGAACTGCTAGCCCTATGATCAGTTTCATGTTGCCCACCTTGAGATTTTTTGACAGTTTGGTTATCAATCTCCTCAGCTCTACTGATAGCAGCAAACCGTCTAATGCTGATCTTAATAGATGGCATCTTTCGTTCACGATTGTTTGAAACAGTATCTGATTTCTTGGAACCAAGCGGAATGGCCATACCATCAAATGAAGGGTCTGCGATGTCAGGAGGTAGTTCTAGAGGTTTCACTTCAGGAGCAAGAGCAGAAAATATGTTCTTTTGTTCAATGCTAGTCTCTACATCACCTACAAGCAATGTTGTAGTCTCTCTGGGCATTCTATAGAGAGTCAGGGGCCTAAAAATAAGAGCTCAGATTCAAATTCAAATATGGAGGGAAAAGAAAAGAAGATACCTTACATGACACAACAATGCTATCCTCAAATAGAAAATGCAAAAAGCAAAAGGCTACTTACAACATATATAAACCATTGAAAATGAAAAGAATTGCCATAACATTGGACAAAAAGATACAAATAATGCCAATGAGTTATAACTCAATTGGCACTTCTTCCTTCATAATAGGTTAGGGTGAGGTCATGGGGTTCAAGACCTACTAAGTGCATGTGTAATTTACCAATTAAAAAAAAAAAAAAAAGGCTAGATCAGCCTGAACAACATGACAAATGTCTAGTGGTACATCTTCCATCCAGACAGTTAAATCGGGCAAATTAAAAACCCACCTAGCTAGAGCATGAGCTACATTATTTCCCTGTCGGCGAACATGAGCAAAACTAATGCAATTAAAAAAAGAAGCTAAAATTTAACATCTTCAATCAAATGCCCATGTAATGCTAGAGATGGTCCCGAACTACTAAGCTCCTTGAAAATAATGTCCAAGTCACCTTCGAAAGTAGCAAAAGTGATATCGATCTCCAAAGCAAACTCAACTGCTTTTCTAGCTGCTAACGCTTCTACCTGTGCTACTATTGCTGGGAGAGGAATATCAATATCATTTGATTTGCCATAACCTAATAAAATTGCAAGTTAGTACATGTAGACTATAAACAAAATAAATGGTGATTATAGGGAGAATTACACTTTATCACCCTAAACTATAATCCAAATTACACTTTGCACCCTAAATTTTTCGAATGCACATTTTGCACCCTAAATTATAACTCTTGTTATACTTTGCACCATGACATTACGTTTGCCGTTAACTTAGATGGAAAAGTATGATATCATGTGAAATGACCTAATTGTCCATTTTCTTAATCCATTAAAAACAAAGAAGAAATTATATTTTATCACTTTAAACTATACTCTTGATTACACTTTACATCGTAAACATTATATTTCCATTCAAGTTAACGACAAACTTAACATCAGAGTACAAAGTGTAACAAGAGTCATAGTTTAGAGTGCAAAACGTGCATTCGAGAAGTTTAGGATGCAAAATGTCATATAGAGTAGGGATGTCAATTTTGCCTTGCCCCGCTTAATCCACCCCTCCTCGCTTCACTCCACGTGGGTTTTTCCCGCCCTGCAAAGGTGATGGGATAGGATGGGGCCAGATTTTAGCCCCGCACCACGGGGCAAGGTGGGGCGGGAATGGGTTTAGACTTTTTAGACTCACCCTACCCCACCCCGCGTTGCTAAGGGTTATAATTGTAAATTTTTCAAACCATAAAAGCCTACTATTTAAACAAAAATATCAATATTAGCTTATTTTATTCTACCCAATGTGGTTCTTTGCCTATATTTTGTTATATGTTATACTATGAGATTTTTTTTTTTTGTGATTATCTTGTTAAACGTTGGGATATATTAATCAATTTTTTTCTAAAAATTGATTTGATTTGATGGAATAAATTTAGTTGTAATTTCAAGTATATTTTTATTAATGAAATAGGTTTCATTAAAAAAATTATACTAGTTGTAGGACAACTTAACAAAAAGTAGAGTTTTATAAGCTGGATGAAATTACAGAGGCCGTAAGAAAGGATGGGGTTAGAAAGTTTTCTCCATCATGCGGGACAAAGCGGAGATGGGGCAAAGACAAAACCATGTGGGCGGGGACGTAGACCCCTTCCTTCGGCCTCCCCCCGCCCCATTGTCATCCATAATATAGAGTAGTAAAGTGTAATTTTTCCTGATTTATAAGTAAGAATTTGGTTTTACATAGTTGAGAGTTGATTGGCTGGGACTATGGGCCTATGGCCAGAGCCCCGGATCTAAAACTGGGCCTACTGAAATCTATAATCTATACGACTGCACCCTTAAACCATGGCTTTGTGGTCCATCTCTGTCGGACCCGCAGAAAACATACATGGCACGGGAGACTGAGACTTTACTTTTTATGATTTGCCTCTGCCAAGCTGCTTCAATTTGGCAACCCTGGCAGTTCTCTGGGTTGATAATTAAGTATGATTTTGAAATTTTCGATCCATGCAATTAAGCCATTTGCTATGATACTCTTCCTTTACATTGTTTTTTTTTCCTTTTTTGTTTCCTCTCACTTTGCCCAAGTATAACTATAAAAGTCATTTCTAAAGCTTTCTTCATAGTTGGACAGCTTTTGCTCTTACTGGTTACAGTTCATTAGTGTATTTTTTGGTTTTCCTATTTCTTTCGAGAAATGATATGTCCGCAACATTTTTCACA
Organism: Lithocarpus polystachyus; assembly: GCA_033629205.1. Lineage (NCBI taxonomy): Eukaryota > Viridiplantae > Streptophyta > Magnoliopsida > Fagales > Fagaceae > Lithocarpus > Lithocarpus polystachyus. Next base: position 4,007,278 of record CM066163.1, on the reverse strand, counting down.
ACATATTCACAACAAATCCTAAGTGACAGGTTGTTACTGGTTGTTATTGTTGGGGTAAAAATGTAATTTTAGTGTTAGGTTCAAATTTGAACCTATAACAACTAACCACCTATGATTTGTTGTGAAAATGTTGTAAAAAATATTCTCTCTCTTTTGGAATAAGCAAAGCACTTCACCATTCCCCAGTGAAGTGCATAGTGCGCGGTCGCATAAGGACCAATGAAACTGTTGGTCATTCAGATACACAAAGGAAACGGATTGGTCATAACTCATAAACAAAAGGGTGTGGTCAATAATCAATATACCCATGCAATACAAGTTAAATAAGGTTGCTTCTGTTCTGTCTGTGACTTCTGTCTAATGTCTTAATATGTACGCGAGCTGCCTGCTCATCCACGCTTGCTTTGTGGCAAAATCTATAGCAAATTTTGACTAATCACCATCCTACTGGTATTATGATTCGGTAATCCGATTTTAACAATATGGAAACTTCTAACTTCTTCAGGAATCTGTATCTAATAGTCAAGGTGACATAAATTTAGAAAGCAAAATGCCAATACAGCCAGTGACTTTTTAGAAAAAGTAGATATTACATGTTCATACTTTCAGAGATAGTACACGTGAAAAAAGAAAAGAAAAAAGCAACACATTCTTAAATACTTGAGCTGTAGAGCAGAAAAGAAATGATTGGCCAAAGCCAAAATAGAAAAATGAAAAAAAATTGCAATATTGTTACCAAATCATAAAATACGTTTTAAACTAGAAATTCAGAGCACAAGATTCTATACTAGATTTCTGCGGGGAAAAAAATAGGATATTAAACCAGATTAACTCTTGCACATGGCGTCTGATGATGATTATGTGGATTTCAAGCTTATTGCGTGCTCGAATAAAGAACATATTATGGGATAAGTTCTAAACAAAGCAAAATCCAATTGTAATAATAGTCATGTTCATGTAGGCCACACACAGCATTAATGAGATATGCTAGGCTGCTATGACTCGGTCTGATCCTCTTGAACGGTCTCTAGACAACTTGTCCAAAATCTTTGCTCAAGGTCGAGGGTTATCATCAGGTACTTTTACAAAAGATGTCAAAAATTTATGCAGAGCCTAGCCAAAAGTTCTGACTACATAAACTTCACCACGCGCACAGTGGGATCAAATTATGGACATGCTTCAAAGGCTGTAGCCTTGTGGGTGTGTGTGTGTGTGTGTGTGTGTGTGAGAAAGAGTGCGATATCTTGAATAAAGATATGAACAAGATATTGTAGACCTGTTATTGAACAAGATATTTTAGATCTGAACAAATAAATAGTTAGTGTCCAATTAAATTCTCTAGATTGCAAAGAAAACCTATCTCAAAGCTGCAAATCAAGCCTTAATTAAAATACAACAATTATCTTTTCTCATCAGCAATCACCACTCAAAAATTCAAGGCCCTTTTAGTTTTTTTTTTCCTTCATAATTAGATTTGAAAATATAATCAGGTATAGATATTCCAGCCTCCATAGCAGCCATCATTGTCACACATAACTTCACATACACACACAAACATTTCTCAAGGGGTATGTTTGTGCGTGCGGAGAGAGAGAGAGAGTACCAAAAGTGAAATTAAACCCTCTCCCATCCTAAGAAATATGAGTTCAACCCAATTATTGATTCCCCAAAAACATCATCATCATCATCATTGCGGCAATCAAAAACAATTACTTGAAACCTTAAGACAAAATTTTACTCAAATGTGATCAAGTTAAGCTTCCAATATACTTCAAATTCAACAAGAAGATTTCAAAGAACAGTAACATACAAACAGAGATCATAATGCTTAATCAACATGTTAAGCACCTTTACCTAATATAAAAAGACCATTAATATGCACAAACAAACACATGCACATGTATATTGATAACTTTTTCTAAATTTTCATTTTCAGCTGAAGTAATCACAAAGAAGCCAATCAATCCTAGTATTTATAAACACAGCAACTCACACTAAATGTGCCCTTATATTGACAATGAAGCCCATCAAAAAGTTGAAGCCAGAAGCCATTGCATACCTGAGACTCACAATGACTGGCCGTTAGTCGTTAGCTGCTCCCTTGGCAAACTTCTTAGTTCTTACGCCATGCATATCCTCTTCATAGCTACCTCTTAGGCCTATTGGCAATACTAAAACAAGCCTTCTGATTATTTCATCAAATTGCAGGAGTTTCATGACTTTCTGTTGCTCACCGAACCTGTAAGCTAGATGGATCAAACCCCACCAGGCCACCAAGGTCTTCAACCTCAAGAAATTATAATGTCTTTGACATGTACCTACTGACCACAGAGAAAAGGAGAGAGGCCGGGAGAAAGGGAGAGTAGCTATCAACCATATGGTACACAATCAATATCAATAACTAACAGTTTCGATTACTGAAAACTTATCTGATCATATTACTGGCAAGCACAGAAACAGAATCAGTTCTGGGACTTCGATACAAAAGTTTGGCTACTCAACCTAGATTGTTCAATAGACATCCAAATTGGTAGTAATTAAAGATTTACAAAAAAAGTTAATGGTTGATTTTACATGCCCAACTAGATGAATGGAGACAATACACCAGAAGCTGTCAATATCTTCAAGGATGTAATGCATGAGAGTGTTTGTGCATGTGTTTGTGTGTGTGTGAGAGAGAGAGTCTCTCAGTTTATGCAACCGAAAGGAAATAACAAGTTCAAGGATCAAAGAAGGATGAGTACTCGATATTTGCAGATTAAATTAAAAAAAGTTATGACTTGTCACTGGCATCCCAGTGGCCTCAACTGAGCTGAGTCATTTTTTATATTAAGCGAAATTCGTATTGCTTATATAAATTCCAATATCCCATTGGCTTTACAAGACTCGTCTCCTATAAACATGATCCAACCATATCCACTGCACTGGATCATTGTTTCTCACCAAATAAAAACCAATAATTTCAAGCACACAATCAGAAACCACAAATAATTTCTGGAACAAAGCAAAACATAGATTGAAAGAACATCAAAATTCAAACCAACAATTCAGTAGCAGACTGCACATTAAATGGTATTAATAGTTTGTCTTAACTTTTCATCCTATTCATCCCAGTCGCTTAAACTTAGGAAGTAGTTGTGCTTTTACCATCTACTAATCAATAAATCATTTTTTTTTTCAATGGAATAAAAAAAAAAAAAATCGCAATCCTAATAAGACATAAAATCCTTTTCCACATTGAAAAGGTCCAACTTCTGACTTCCCAGCCTAAGGTAACTGATAAAACTCTCTCTACATACCAACTGAACATATATGATGCCTAAGTTTCTACCAAATAAATCAAAAGAATAAGTAGACACCAGAATAAGTTTCAAACTTTTTTCTTACAACCCAATGAAGAATAATTAAAAAATATTGATCCCCAGGTACCATATGCAGACTAGAATTGTAAGAGTCTTGATTGGTGAGAATTTACTAAAAAAAAAAAAAAAAACACACACAAACTCAAACAAAAAGAGAAGTGAGAAAAGTATGATTACCAATTGCAACAGTGAAGATTCAATTCAAAAAAAGCGCAACAAACAGAACACACAGAAGTTAAATTAAATACATTAAAATATAGAAAGAAAGACAGAATCAGATCATACAACACAAAACAATGTAAAATAGACCGACACCAATCTAACTACCCCTCCCGAGCATTGCTGTTAGCACTTGACCACCTTCTCAAAGTACAAGCCACGAAACTCCTCCCACTTAATCGCCCTAATCTCCACTTCATGGAGCTCGAACGGCTCGTACTTCCGGCCATATTATTAGCCGCCACGGCAGCTGCCGCGGCCGCAGCCATTTGACTAGGCACTGCAGGGGGCGGGAATTCGACCCCGCCGCCGTTTTCTTGTGCTCCGTCACTTGCACTCGCATCCTGCTGCTCAGTCTCACCATTGTCCAAATTCACAGCAAGTGATTCTCTATGATTTTTCAACCATTCAGCACCTTCCAAAGTTACTGCTCTACATTTCTTGAGCTTCACTTTCACCAAACTAGGGCAGCCATTGGCTAAGGCTTCGAGGCCTTGATCGGAGACAGGGCAGCTTTTTATACAAAGCTTCTTCAACGCGATACATTTCGCCGCAATGCACGAAATCTCGGGGTCACCAACGGTATCGCTTCCACATAAAGCTAAGCGCTCTAGATTCTTGCAATTCGTAGCTAGAGATTCCAAGCTTTGCTTCGTTGGATTCACACCGATGAGAACCAATTCCTGAAGATTACCACAGTTTTTCGATACCGCGATTAAGCCATCGTCTCCGATTCGATTCGCCTTCCAACCATCAATGTGAAGCTTCCGCAAGTGCTTGCAACGTTCGGAGAGCGATAAGAGTCCGATATTGGTGCACTCAGGCGTTTTCACGAGGTGAAGAATTTCCAGATCTGAACAATTCGAGATCGCCAAAAGACCGACATCGCTGACTTGAAGACGCTCGAGGTGGATTTCGATTAAGCTCGTAACGTGTTCTGTGACCGATTGAAGAAGCTTATCCCAATCGCCGGAGCACCGATATAGCTTCAAAGTTTTCAAGTTTTTTGCTCCTGTAATTAGGGGACCGAAACACTGACCGTTATAGAGTTCCTTCAAGCAAATCGTTTTAAGAGACGAAGCCGCCGCGCCGGGACCGATCGGCTCAGCCGCGGCTCCGTCGGTGATGCCACGTAAGCGTTTCACGGAGAGTTCTTCAAGAGACGAACAGTTTTCGAGCACGGCGTTCATACCTTTAGCTCCGAAAGTACAGGATCCACACGAGAGCTTCTTCAAGCCCTTGCAGTTCTTCGCAAAGGCCTCCATCCCCGCGTCGGTCAATTCGCGACACGCGCGGAGCTTGAGGCGCGTGAGGTTCCGGCACTTGCACGAGATCTGCACAAGCGCATCGTCGCAGATACTCGCGGATCTACGGTCGCATTTCAAGGCGAGCTTCGTCACGGAATCGAACCGCGAAAAAAGAGAATTTATCAGCGGGTAGAGATCCGACTGTGCGTTGAGAGAAAGTCGGTGGCGACTCTGACCTTCGATCCGAAGCCACCGGTGACAAACCAGAGAGCAGCGTTTCCGCTCACCGGAGTTTAGAGACTGAAATATACAAGCCAAGCACTCATCAGGCAGCTCAGAGATATAGTCAGGATCGCCACCGTCGATAATCTCGTAGTCGTCGTTATCTTCGAGGGGTTGCATCGGGCCGATCACGGCCGTTGATTTCGACTTAGATCGATGGCTGGGATTGATTTCACGGCGGCTGGAAATGGCAGCCGTCGAAGTTGACTGGCCCATCCAGATAGACGGTTGAGATTTAAGCTATGAGATTACAACACCATGTGAAGCTCGGAGCCACTCAAAGAAGAAGATCATTTTTTTTTTTTTTTTTGGAGTTCTCTGTGTTCTGAGACGGACTTGAATTTAGATTTCAATTTGGTTTTTGTGGAGTTCGTTCGTACTGTTTTTGTCACCTTTTTTTTTTTTTTTTTTTTTTTAGCTTTTGAGTTGAATAGTCATGGTGGCCCCAATGAAGAAATTAAAATTAGAATATTCTAAAGTGGGAGAGAGGATAAGGAATGGGCGTCCTCCTGTTTGTTACCATGAGCTTAAGCACATTTCTTGCTTTGGTTTTTGTTTTACGTAGCGTGATTACTGTTCGAAAATTCAAATCGCATGGGTTGGTTCGATGGCCTAAAATGTGGGTCCCAGAAACAGATGTTTCAACAACTAGCTGAGAGTCCGAGACCATGTGGGCTAGTGGAAAATAGGAAAACTACTTTAACTCGTGAGTCGTGAGTGTGATCGGTGAATAATACTTTACGAAAAATTGAAAAAGTTATTAAAATTGTAATTTTTTTTTATTTTTTCATAAATTTTTTTAAAATAATTTATTAATATGTACTCTTAATATATATATATATATATTAATTATAAATAGAGAGGTGTTACATCTACATTATTTTTACAACATTTTTACAACAAATTATAGATAGTTAGTTGTTATTGGTTTAAATTTGAATCTAATACTAAGATTACTTTTTTGCTCCAACAATAACAACTAGTAATAACTTGTCACTTAGGATTTGTTGTAAAAATATTGTGAACATATCATTTCTCTTATAAATGATGTAATCTACTCATAAGTTGATATTTAAAAATGTGAAATTTAGTGTAAATTTGGATGTGTTAAAAGGAGGATTGTTAAAATTTGAAAATAAGTAGTGTGGGAAAAATATGCATTTGTCTATTGTTATAAATTAAATAAATTATTTATTTTATAATTAAGTGTTTTGAATTTTTTGTTTTGATAAATTTTTTATTTTATAATCAATGACAATCCTGTTCTCTTATCTATGTATTGGCCACATCACATGTGCCTTGTGCGAGCAATGAGACTTTTTTTTTTTTTTTTGTCTAGTGTCATAATTTTTCTTTAAAAAAAAATTTGGATAAGTTTGTTTTGAAGATATAGATTAGTATGAGAATATCCTATTTTGTAGGCATTTTAAGTAGTAGCATCTCTCTATATTTTTACCGGATTGTGTTCAAATTTTTTCATGTTAAACCTATGATTTAGGAGTATTTCTGAACTACATAAAAGTCCAGTTTAAAGAGAAAAATCTTTTTATAAATAGTATAGATAATATTCATGTATAATTAATAAGATAAGATTTAATTCCATTTAAATCCTCTTATTGTTTTCTTTTTTTGTGTGGTTTATATGGTTTACCTGTCTTATATTTGGATAAAAATAGAAGAAAGTTGGTAGATTTAAATAGGAAGGGATTTTTTTTTTTTTTGAGAATAAATAGGAATGGATCTTTTATCATAATTATATTTCAAAACCTACTTATATAATGACATTTTTTTAATAATCTTTTTAATTGATTAGATATTCTGAAAAAGTACTATTGTTATCAAATAAGGTACCTACAATTGAATCCCACCAACAAAATACCCAAAAAAAAAAAAAATTATTGATATCTTTGCTAATGGTAAAAACTAATAATTGTGAGAAAGACATTACGTGTTCAAATAATATTGTATAATTTGTGTGTGTATGTCTTTTATAATTTATATTTCAAAATGTAATACTTGTATTTAAACATTTTCTACATCATACTTGTATACAAATAGGATAATTTGACTAAACTTTAATACATTGGTATTATAGTTATATATTTTGTCAAGAGTCTTATAACTTGATTGATACCTCCCCATGCATAGAGTACTTGGAAGTTCAAGAGGAAAAGAGTTCGAGTTTTGAGATTAGTAACATATTATAATTATCTTAAAAAAAATCAATTCTATTATTCTAAAAAATAAAAAAATAAAAACAAACAAACAAACATCCTCATTTAATACCAAAAGTCTTGTAGCTCAGTACTATAATTTATTCTTGGTTCGAACAAGATTCAAAGTCCTCCCCATTCTTGTAACTATCAAGTTTATTTTGTTAAAAAAAATCAATTATCAAAATTAATATCTTTTATGTCTACGGTGTACTATTTATATTAGACATTTATATATCCATACTTTTATTTGATATTCTTTCAATTTTTCCTTAATTATTATTTTTTTAAACCCTAACAACTTTTCTTTTTCTATTGAAACGATAATACCCTACCAACTTTGTTAAAAATATCAAAAAGTATCTCTTAAACTACAAAGTTCTTAAAAAGTAAAACAATGATGTTTGAATTTAATGGAGTAATAGATACTTATTACAAATTTTCCTTGTTTTTTTTTATATGAGATGGGGTTTAAAATTTTAGAAAAAAAATTCATAACTAATTTATCACAAACTAGAAACTGAGGTTTATTTGGATTTTCATCTAAATTTTAAATCAATAACAAATTGATCATTTAAATTGGGCTTGGGTTGGGACCGTTGGGTCACTCTTGTAATGATCAACGTGCAATAAAATGGCTACTCATATTAAGAGCGTGAGGGCGCCCATTTTGTATCATAATTCTCTGACAATTACCTTCGCCTCGGACTAATTAAACTAATCCAAACAATAAATAAACATTAATCATACTGTTCCACCTTTTGGCCAACAATTTTCCGTGTAATCCTTAAAATGTGCTACACCTGTTATCCGCTAAATCTATTTTTTATAAGCTACCTCTTTACGTGTGATTACAACTACAACTTACAAGTTACAATCCTCATCATTGTTATGATCAAATCTCAATCATGGAAAGGATCAGAAGAAATCTAGGGTCTATATATATATATCTGCTAAATTCTGAAAATTTTGTTTCCAAAATTTATCTTCAGATTTTTGTAATCAATTTTTGTTTTGTTCATAATTTTGTAATCAATTGTGAATTTCAATTAACAAAAAAAAAAAAAAAAAAAAAGAAGTAATATTACGGTTACAAATTTTTATTATGGAAAATTTGTATGGGTTCTTATCCAAGTTCATTGTTAATATTATTTTTTACTTATAAATAAATATTTACTGTATTAAAAATTTGAAAAAAAAAAATTTCTGTAACCCTAACAATTTTCAAAAAATATCTACACCTCGATGTCTTTTGAATAGGTATTATGTGGCACTCACATCTCTTCTATTTTATCAATGGTAAATACATTATCATTCCATCTATTCTTTGAGCTTCTTATCTTGACCCTTCTCTTTTTTTTTTCGTTGGTTTCATAAGTGAATGAGTAATGAGGACAATTCCAATTTCCTCTTGCAATTGTTGTACACTATAATTAAATATTTATAAGATAGATTATGGCATTAGGCAACCATGATGTGACTTTAGTTATTGAAATTTAAAAAGAAATATATTTTTATTGATGGCTAAAAGAAAGCTAATAGTCAATTAAATGAAATTTATTTATTTTTAATTATATTTATGAGATGCAACTATAATTCGTACTTATTTGGTACTAAATAGACAAGAGACCAGTTCTTTCCCCCCTTTGGAGTATTGTATTGTATAGATTCATGATTATCTTATATTTAATCGGGTTGGTTTAATGACATGAATAAGGTACTTAATAGAAAATTAAAATTTTCAGATTTTCTAAAAATCTCATTTTCTGTTTTGTTTTGTTTACTTAAAATGCATTTGCACCTATTAAGATCTTATATAATAATACTTTATACTAAGATTAATAAAATTTTATGTAATTTTTAGTTATCTCAACCGATAAAATTTATTGTTATCAAATAAGGTATTTGGAATCGAAACTCATTTATATAAAAAATAAAGTTACTTTATTTTAGATGAATAATAAAAACATAACCATTGAGAAAACTATATAAATTTGAATCCTATTGTGTGTGTGTGTGTGTGTGTGTGCGCATACATGTATGCATTAAAATAAATTATAATAATAAAATGAGATTTAAGCAATAGTTTTATGATACTGACATCTTTTGTAGTGTCTCATATTTATGGTTTAAAGTTTAAATTTACATTCCCATCAATCTATACCATCTAATATATTTTCAATGGGAACATTCAATATTCAAACCCTCCCTCATTAATTTTCAAAAGAAAAAAAAAAACCCTTGTTATGTAACTAAAAAAACAAAAACAAACTATAATAAGGAAATAAATACTAGTTGATTTGAACCTTCCATAATCCATCCCATTTATGATTTACCCAACACCATGGCCTAACCTTCCATCCCCCCCCCCCCCCCCCCAACAAAAAAAATCACTTTATACTTTAACCAAAGTTTTATAAATATTAGTTGATTCCATCTATGAACTACTAATGGGGAGTAGTAATAAATATTGTTCCATTTTAATGGCATTACTAAAAAGATATCATTTTCTCAGTTAATCCTCCTATCTAAATCAACATTGAGAGCTCAGCATCATCCTAAGTATGTGTCTTTTATGATCTTATCTTTTCCCATCTAAATTCTAAACCAATCTGAAGCACCCACCATGGTATAAGTGGAAACCAAAGTCTCTGTCTCCCACCACAAGTCACAACTAACCATTTATTCACAAGGCTTCAAAATTGTTATCATTTTCTTAATTTATAATCAAAATATTGCTTGCACTTCTATATGCTTTTTCACAATGTTGTGATTAAAATAAAATATCATGTTTGTTTTTTTATTAATTTTTCATACTAAGCAAGATTTTTTTTTTTTTTTTTTTTTGTGTACAAAAAATCACGATAACCTCGTTGGAGATTTCATCAGAAACTTTTGTCGCTCTACCCATCAAACACGTTATACAACTCATTGCAACGCCATGACGTTATTTTATGCATAAATAAATAAATAAAAAGGAGATAATTTATTTTGTGATTGGAAATAAATAATATCAAAGGGTGATTTCGTGAAAGTAATGATAGCTGATTATAAGATTCATTTCTATGCAGTGGTGGATCCATACATTTTTCTAGGGGGTTAATAGTCTCAGAGTTAGGAATACTTTAGAGAGAATATTTATTTATTTATTCTGTGTAACGAAAAAACAATTTTAACAGTAATGCTATTAATGCAACACTTTTATAATAAAATATAAGAGTATTTACATCAGTTCGTCCATTTTACACGTTCATTTTTACACTAAAAACTTACTTTTTCTATTTTACACGTTTACTTTTACAAAACACCCACATCAGATCATCTATTCTATCACCTCTTTTAATTAAATAATCAATTTCCTCACATTTTTTATTATTTCCCTATATACATGGCGCGCGCCTCCCTCTCTCTCCCTACCCATTTCTGATTTTTTCTCTCTCTCTTTTTATAGCTGTTTCTCTCCTTCTCTCTACCCATTTCTGATCTCTCTATTCCCGGCTCTCTCCTTCTCTCCACCCATTTCTGATTTTTGCTCTCTCTCTCCCATCTCTACCCGATCAGCACATCACCGATCAAGACCCGATCTACTCTGACCCACAAGCACCGATCAAATCTAAGCTCCGATCTACTCCGATCAAGCACATCTCCGCTCCGATCCACTCCGATCTCCGCTCCGATCACTCCGATCCATAAAATCTCCGCTCCGATCCACTCCGATCTCCGCTCCGATCACTCCGATCCCATCTCCATAGCTCTGATCCACTCCGATCAAGCACATCTCTTCTCCGATCCACTCCGATCTCCGCTCCGATCACTCCGATCAAGCACATCTCTACTCCAATCCACTCCGATCTCCGCTCCGATCTACAAGCTCCGATCCACAAGCTCCGATCCACTGTCTCTGTGTGTTTTTTGTTTTTGTTTTTTGAGCAATGAGCAATTACTGAGTTTGTTGAGTAAGGAGAAAAGAGAGAAAAAAACGAGTGAACGGAAAGATTAAAATAATCTATACACGAGCTACAGTAACCGTGGGAATGTGCACGGTTACTGTAGCTTTACACAGCCGGGTGTATATTTTGCACCTTTTTACACGGACTGATGATGGAGTTTTTTTGTTAAAATGTGTAAAAAGAACTACTTTTTGTATTATACAAGATTATGCATGGACTGATGTAAATGCTCTAAGTAGTAAGTTGTTAAAAGTATGTAAAAAGTTATGTCAATATAAAAATCAATTACAACATACAACTTAACATTTATTGTAAAATTATTGTGAAAATATTGTAAAAGTAGCACTAAGATAATTTAGTGCTACTTTCATCTAGGTTTAAACAAAATTTAAATTTAGGGTGGTGTTCAAACTTTTTATTTAGGGTCAAAAATATATATATATATATATATAATTTTTTTTTTGGCCAGGTCAAGGGCTTCATTTGAACCCCTGGACTGGCTATAGCGCTGCCCATGTTTCTATGAGAGTGTTAGATACAATATAACAAGATAATAATGACTACTTATTTACTAAAAAAAATTATAATTATAACTATCTTCGTTAAATGGTATATTTCGAATCAGAAACACTGATATGCCATGTATGGTAGGAATTCAATTTGGTACATATCTAGCCGTGGGTGATGTTTGAATTGATCATACAATGAATGTAGAATATTATAGATTCTAGTTAGCTCAATTAGTAAAGTTTCTAATGGTTGAATAAGAAATTTAAGATTTAGGGGTTGTTTGAATGAGTGATTTCCATAACTCATAACTTTGTTTCCATAACTCATAATTCAAAAATGGTGGGAACCATAACTGAGAAGTCCGTTTGGTACCACATAACTCTGTTTCCAGTTTTTTGTTTCCATCACTCAATTATCTGATTTTTGAGTTATGAGTTATGGAAACTGAAAACACATTTTAGCTGTTTTCAGTTTCCATAACTCTGTTTTCAATGACATTTTTGTAATTAAACACACATAGAGAGACCCAATAGTCAAGTTAGCCGCACTTTTTGACCTTTTTTTTTTCCCTTTCTTCTACACTTTTCTTTCTTCTCCTGGGTTCGGTCAGTTCGTTCTTCCTTCTTTCTTTTTTTTTTGGTTCTTCATCACCTCCTTGGTCCGGTCTTTAGTTCTTTCTCTCTTTTTTTTTTTCTTTTTTTTTTTTCACTGGGTTCGATTTTCTTGTTTTTTTTTTTTTTCATTCTTCTTTCACTGGGTTCGGGTTTCTGGGTTTCTTTTTTTTTTTTTTTTTGGTTCTTCATCACCTCTAATTTTTGGTCTTCAGTTCTTTCTTTCTTTCTTCTTCTTTCACTGGGTTCGGGTTTCTTGGTTTTTTTTTTTTTTTCCTTCTTCTTTCACTGGGTTCGGGTTTCTGGGTTTCTTTTTTTTTTTTTTCTTCTTCTTCTTCTTCTTTCACTGGGTTTGGTGAGTTTGGGTATTGGAAAAAAAAAAAAAAAAAAAAAAAAGAAGGCTGTACCAAGTAATAGGTATGGGGCCCACAAAAGTGTGAAAAATATTGAGCGATGGCTAGTGAGTAATGGTGCCAAACGGGTAGGGTAATTTAAAGTGATGAGTGATAAGTGATGAGTAATGAGTGACGAAAATTGAGTGATGAAAAAAAAGCATCCAAACAGCCCCTTAATCTCTGCCTACACCAAAACTGATTAGTGTCTTAATCTGATGATAAAGAGCACAATTATCAGAAACAGATGTCATGAGTTGAAATTAAAAAAAAATATAGAATATTAATTGACTATATAATTAAGAATTCCAAACCCTTCTCCATGTAATAAGGCCAAATTTGCAGTCATGGCACGGTAGAATTCCCTTGCTTTTTTAACCTTCAACCATTTGCTTGACAATATAGACTGGCTTTTGGTCTTTCTAGTTGCTCTATACACAGAAGAAAAATGAATGTAGAATACTAATTGACTGTATAATTAAGATTTACAAACCCTTCTCCATGTAAGGCCAAATTTGCAGTCATTGCACGATAGAGTTCCCTAGTGTGTTTTTTTTTTTTTTTTTTTTTTTTTTATATATATATATATATATATATAACTTTTTTAACCCTCAACTATTTGCTTGACAATATAGACTGGCTTATAGTCTTTCTAGTTGCTGTATACACAGGCAAAAAAACAAAAAGATTAAAAAAAAACGACCAAATTCATGATATTCACGCTACTACCGCGATTCTTGTGTTGACGATAATGACAATTAGTATGTTTGATTATCAAATAATTAAATTGTTAAAATCTATTGTTAACGTAAATAATTTGATCATGGAATCATGCTTTTTTTTTTTTAATATTTATAAAAAAGGGTTAATGAAAATGAGAAGATTATTTTATACCGTATGAAACCTTTAAGGTCTTAACTCTTTTGGACTTTCAATAGACTATTTATAAATAATAATAATATTATCACTCCACAAGTGTAAGTGCTTATAGGGTGTGGGGGTAAGGGCCGAGGATCAAGTCTCTAAGAGGGAGCTTCACACATATATACACTTAAATTAGGCTAGAGTAGTATTTCTATCTTGTATAAAAAAAAAAAAAAAAATACAGGCTTTGTTATCTCAAAATTGATTAAATGGGCCGTGAGCTTTTTTGTTATATATATATATATATATATATATATATATGTATGTATATGTATATATACATATTGAGAAATTGTTATATATATTGAAAGGGCGGGTTTTGGTCCCTTACCCAAAAGTTGAATGGATTAAAGCCCAAAGAGCCCAACACAATGAATTTGTAGAGAGTGGGTCAAAAAAGCTAAGTTTCAATGAAGTGGACAACGCCCTCAATAGGCTTAAAAATAGTAAGAGAGCGGGTGGAAGCAATGAATAGACAAATGTGGTGCACATAAATTCTTCCTCGGTAATGTCTAAGAAGAGTAGTTCTTGAATATATTTCCCTTAGATTTGATTACAGTTGCTGTTCTTAATGCCACAGTGTTTCCTCTATAGGTTTTTTGATCCCTCGTTCCTAGAGGGTCTTCTACATTGTATATCTCCCTTCAGATGATTTTGACCCTCCATTTGTTGATCATCCAGGCCACCACTTGAGTGCTTGTCCTATCAGACACCTTCCCAAATCCCTTGTGAGTTGTGGCAGCCAAGACAACATTGTTCAGGGGTTTTCTCTACATAAATGCAGCTAAGAGGTTTGGTGAGATGCATTAAATGTGGTGGCAGCCACCATCCCTTCAGTCATGTCAGGACTAACCCCTCTTAGAAGCTCTTTCCCTGCAGTATGACCGCCTTTGGTCACGTGCCATTAGCGTGGCCTTGTTGTCCAAGCGTGTGGCCCCTCGGCGAGATAATGACCTCCTCGGCCATGGGTATGACACGTGGTACAAACACCTTATTGGAATTCATGTACCCCTCAAAACTTCGGTTTTCTTCCTTCTATTCGAGGAGAAAAAATAGGATTTTGACTTTGGATAATTAATTCAACACGTTTTTTTGACTTCCGCATGTGAGAATGTCGCTTCGTGTGTCTCGTAACTGTTCTGGCGCTTCGGAGTCCGCAACGTCTCATTAATACTCTAGGCGGTGCTTTGTTCCCCACATCCTACGGTGAGATGGAAATCTTACGGCTGACATTTCTCATCAAATTTTGGGTGGGATAACTCTCACCCAGTTTTACCCCCTATATAAGGCGCCTGGGGGGGAGTCATTTCCCCATTTTACAAATCTTCGAGCTCTCCAGACTTCCCAAACTCTCAAACCTTCAAGGCTTTCCAAATTTCTAAGTCTTCCAAATCTTTCAAAAAAAAGTTTTTAAACCTTTAAGAAGTTAGGAAACAACCCTCGTGCTTATTCTTGTAAGTTCTTTCTCCTTTAGGTTCTTTTCTCTTCAGCCTTCTGTTCTTTATTTCCTTTCCTTGAAAATTTCTTTCACTTCACCTTAGTCTGCTTAGATGGGTAGATTGGCTCACCTTGTAGACTCTCCTACTGGTGTGGAGGGATTTAAGGCTAAATATCACATTCCCCAGGGAGTTTCCCTATGGTACTGTACTCCGAACCAGGTGCTTACCCATAGGAACGAAGGGGAGGTCGTCATTCCCATGATTGCCTTCATAGAAGGGGGAATAACGCTTCCCATAGGTAGGGTAACCAGAGACTACCTAATCGCCCATAGGCTATGCCCCCACCAGTGTGCGCCCAACCTTTTTAGGATTCTGGATAGTGTAGACGCTCTTAACGAGCAAATGGGGCTAAACCTCACCTGATACGACTTCGTTTGGATGTACGAGTGCCATCTGCTCGCGAACTCAGGGGATTACCTTAAGTCCAGATCCTCTGTCGTTAGGCTTGTCTTGTGCCTCCCCAAATCCAATAAGGGCATGAATGATGAATTTTAGATAGTCTCCGGGGAATGGCATAACGGTCTTCACTGTCCAGTCCGAGAGGGAGAGCCAGGTGGGGTGCCTTAGGTTTAGGTTTAGGTTTAGGTTTAGGTTTTTTTTTTTTTTTTTTTTTTTTTTTTTTTTTTTTTTTTTTTTTTTTACACTTGCATTAGTTTTACGATTTCACCGCTATTTTCTTTCTTTTAGTATTCTATTTACTTCTGATGGATGGCTTTGTTATCTTAACCGTGATTTTGCTTTTCAGATGTTTTTGCAGATAAAAGACACATAGCTCCCAAGCTTAACCTTGTCAACGTCGCAAGCCTTAACAAGGTACTAAGGTCTGAAGTGTTCATGAGTGAAGACAAAAAATTGAGAGCTGTCCACCTCATCCTTGACTTTGAGCCTTTATCGGATAAGTTCCAGGACGTGGGCCACGCGATAAAAGTAGGTGATCCTCGGCTAGCTCAAATAGATGTCTCAATGCCCAGTTTTCTAGCCCAAGAAAATCTCCTACCAGTTAAGCTACCCTTTCATCGTTCTCCCCGCGAAGCTGCAGTCTTAAGAAAAGAAACAGCTTTATTGTGGCTGTAGCTTGAGACTGAGATAGACCAGTTCATCTCAAGGACGAGAGAGAGGAGTAAGGAGAACAGGTGGTTCAAGTCTTGGACTCCAAAGACGAGCCCGACAGAGTTTTAGGTGTTCGCACCCTCAGTCTCGTCATCGCACGCATAGACAAGACGACAACTCAGAGGACAAAGAGGAAATGGCCTTGAACAGGAGAAAAGGCCTGAAGGAGCTCCTCGCGGAGAGGAACAAGGTGCTAGCGCAGAAAGGCGCCTCAGGGTCCCAACATCTTCCTGCTCTCTCCCCCTCTCCTTCTCTTGTTTTTTGGCCTACTCCCCATTCCTAACTTGAAGAAGAAAAGGAAGGAGAAAGAAGTGGTCGAGGAGGAAGAGGTGGTCCTCCAGAAGGAGCCAAAGCAGCAAAAAACGGCCAAGGGCCAAGATTGGGCCTCCTCGGTGAAGAGCAGGGAGGACTAGAGTATGGCCGAGGTGCGCCACCAACATCCCACCTTGGCCCCTCGGTTGGAGCTAGATGGGGCACCCATTCTATGGAACTCCACCATTAGAAAGTTCTAGAAAGGGCACGCCCACTACCTGGCCGAGGCCTTGGAGCAGCCTCTCCTTTTACCAAAGGACATAGCTGCCTTGAAGCATATGAGGTAGCCATACCTCTTCTTGTCCCTGAAGATGGATCTTGCCCTGGTAAGTTCAATAGCATGCCTCTCTGAGGGCGTTTTCCTTTTTTTTTTTATAACGTATTCATCTGTTGTTTATGTGCAGGCTATCCAAGAGTTTTTTGTGGCCAAGGAGTGGTTCAAGGATGCCCGAAACGAGGCTAGGGTTGAGGCCAATCTTCGCGCCAAGACTCACAAGGCCCTGGGCATCGCTGAGCAAAAAAAAAAAGAGCTCATGGCAAAGCTGACAGCGGAGGAAGGGCGTGAAAGAGTGCTGAGGCGGGCTTGAAGAATGCCCAGGATCAGGCTAAGGACCAACAAAAAAAGCTTTATCATACTGAGATAGAACTGGCCACAGCAAAGCGACAGGTCCTAGAGCTAAAGACAAAGCTAGAGAAAGCCAAGGCCGCTGCTCGGACAGTCGAGGAAGCCGCGTAGGCCTCGAAGCAAGCATCCTACGACCTCGGGGTGCAAGAAACCGAAGTCCATCTGGCGAAAGAGCTGGCCGAGGTCTACAGGGAGTACAGTAAAAAGTGTGGATGGAGGCCCTCAACCTCGCAAAAGTGTGGATGGTGGCGGACTCCGGACAGTCGTGAAGTCCCAGCTGCACTCCCACCTCCCGCTACCCTTGCATCAGTCTCTTTCGAACAGCCCCTTTTCTCTCAGACCTCTCTTCCCCCTTCCGAGATCTCCTAAGGGCCTGGCCAAGCTAGTGACTAAGGTTAGGGGGCTAAGGTGGCCAAGGATAAGGGCAATGGCAAGGAGGTCAAGCCTTTGTTAAAGGCCAAGGATCCGGAGGCCGCCTCCAAGCTTAAGGATGCTGCTTCCAAGGCTAGGGATGCTGTTGTCAAGGCAAAGGAGGCTGAGGCCAAATCCAAGTAGGTTGATCTTAAGGCCAAAGATGGTGTCCAAGGTATCTCATTTAAGAGTATCTTACTAATGCACCCTCAGAATCCTTTAATTAAGACCCAGGGTGAGCTCTCCAAGTGTTAATTTCTCCAAGGCAATCCGAGGAACCTGACATGTCCTAAGTTCTGTTCAACACTTAAACGAATAATTCAGAATATTAATTTACCCAAGTAATAGAGAGTGTTAATTTACTCAAGGCTGGTGGTCTAGGGGACTAAACATAACTAAGGTTATGTTTAATACTTAAACAAAAAATCCAAAATGCTAATTTACCCAAAACATGTGGTCTGAGGAGCCAAGCATAACCAAGGTTCTGTTTAATATTCACATAAGTAACGGAGAGTGTTAATTTACCCAAGGTAGGTAGTCTGAGGGACCAGACATAACCAAGGTTCTGTTTAATACTTAAATAATAAATTTAGAATGTTAATTTACCTAAGGCATATAGTCTGAGGAGCCAGACATAACCGAGGTTTTGTTTAATATTCACATAAGTAGTGGAGGGTGTTAATTTACCTAAGGCAGGTGGTCTGGGGGAGTAGACATAACCAAGGTTCTGTTTAATATTCACATAAGTAACGGAGAGTGTTAATTTACCCAAGGCAGGTGGTTTGAAGGGCCAGACATAACCAAGGTTCTGTTTAATACTTAAATAATAAATTTAGAATATTAATTTACCTAAGGCATATGGTCTGAGGAGCCAGACATAACCGAGGTTTTGTTTAATATTCACATAAGTAGTGAAGGGTATTAATTTACCTAAGGCAGGCGGTCTGGGAGACCAGATATAACCAAGGTTCTGTTTAACACTTAAACAACAAATCCAGAATGTTAATTTACTCAAAGCATGTAATCCGAGGAGTCAGGCATAATCAAAGTTCTGTTTAATATTCACATAAGTAATGGAGAATGTTAATTTACCCAAGGCAGGTGGTCTAAGGGCCAGACATAACCAATGTTCTGTTTAACACTTAAACAATAAAGCCAGAATGTTAATTTACCCAAAGCATGTGGTCCGAGGAGTTAAGCATAACCAAGGTTCTGTTTAATATTCACATAAGTAATAGAGACTGTTAATTTACCCAAGGCAGGTGGTTTGGGGGACCAGACATAACAAAGGTTCTGTTTAACACTTAAACAATAAATCCAAAATATTAATTTACCCAAGGTATGTGGTCCGAGGAGTCAGGCATAACCAAGGTTTTGTTTAACATTCACATAAGTAAACAATACATAATGCTGGAAAGAAAAACATGGTAGAGCTGCCTTTCATTAATAATAATACCTCCACAGGTTATTTACATTCCAGGGGCGTGGTATAACTTTTTCGTCCAGATCCTCTAGGAAGTATGCCCCTATCTTAGCCACTAAGGTGATACGGTATGGTCTTTTCTAATTGGGCCTTAATTTTTCCCATGCTGGGTTTTTTGCAGTGCCCACAACCTTTCTCAATACCAAGTCCCCCGGAGCTAATGGCCTCAACTTCACGCTTGAGTCATACCCCTGTTTGAGCCTTTGCTGGTAATAGGCCAGTTGAACCATGACAATTTCCCTCTGTTCCTTAATCAAGTCTAAACTCTTCTCCAACAAGCTGTCATTGCTGTTTGGGATGAATGAGCTTGTCCTCATCGTCGGGAACCCAGACTTCAGAAGGATCACGACCTCAGCCCTATAGGTCATTGAAAAGGGTGTCTTTCCTGTTGACCTGCAAGGGGTAGTCCGATACGTCCAAAGAACATGTGACAACTCTTCCACCCATCTACCCTTTGTATCATTCAGCATCTTCTTGAGTCCGCTTACTATGACCTTATTGATGGCCTCGGCTTGTCCATTTTCTTGTGGATAAGTAGGGGTGGAGTATCTATTCTTGATGCCCAAATCACAACAGTACCTCCTGAAGGCTTTTCTATCAAACTGAAAAGCATTCTTCCTGATAAGAGTGTAAGGGATCCTAAACCGAGTGATAATATTCTTCCACACAAACCTTTTGGCATCCACATTCCTGATGTTTGCCAGCAGCTCAACTTCAACCCATTTGGTGAAGTAATCAATGCCAACAAAAAGCCATTTCCTGTTTCCTGCTGCTTTGGGAAAAGGTCCCATAATCTTTAAGCCCCACTGAGTAAAGGCGATGGGCTGGACAGGGAATTAAGAATGCCCCCTGGCTGATGGATGTTAAGAGCAAATCTTTGACATTAATCGCACTTCTTTACATACTCCTGTGCCTCTCTTTGCATATTAGGCCACCAATAGCCTTGAGTAAGGGCCCGATGAGATAAGGATCTACCTCATGTACGGTTCCTACAATTTCGGGATGGATGCACAGCAAATATGGCCCTGAGAAAAAGCGCTTGTACAACTTTTGGTCCTCGACAGCCAAAATCGAGTAGCCTTTTTCCGCACCTTGTCAGCCTACCCTTTCTCCTTGGGCAAGATGTCATCATTAAGGAATAGGACAATAGGGTCCATCCAACTAGGCCCCACCTTTAGTTGATGAATCTGGACCTTCTCTCTCTTCGCCTCGGCAGGGCTGTGTAGATCCTCGACCAAGATGACCCGAGGTAAACTCTGTGTCGAAGAGGTCACAAGAGTGGCAAGGGAATTAGCATGTGTATTTCTGCTCCTAGGGATTTAGTGTAAGGAAAAAGAGTCAAATCCTGACTGCAAGTACCGTGCCTGGTTCAGATACTCCTGCATTCTCACATCCTTGGCTTCTAGTTCTTCTTTTTCTTGGCTTACGACCAACCTCGAATCTGAAAACATCTCTACTGTTTTCCCTCCCAATTTCTGAACTATAGCCATTCCTACCAGCAAAGTCTCATATACAGCTTCATTATTTATGGCCGAGAAGCCTAATCTTATGGACTTCTAGATGACAATCCTTTCAGGAGATACCACAACTAGCCCCACTCTTGATCTCCTCTGGTTTGTCGCGCCATCAACATTCACCCTCTAAGGTAGAGGTTCCTGTAGGGAGATCGTCCCAACTGATTTTCCACCCATGCTCGGACTTTCAACGTTTTCTTCAAACAAAGGCTCAGCAAACTCAGCCATTAAATCGGCGAGGACCTGCCCCTTCAAAGAGGTGCGATACAGGTATTTAATATCGAAGGCTCCTAGGATCGTTGCCCATTTTGCCACCCTCCCTATGTAATAAGCTTTTCGAAGCAGTGATCAGAGAGAGAGAGAGTTGGGTTAAAGCTACAACAGTGTGAACTTGGAAGTAATGTGAAAGCTTTCGCGTAGCATGCACTACTACCAAGATGGCCTTCTCCAGGGGTAAGTAGCGAACCTCTGCCTCATGTAACAATTTGCTCACATAATATATTGGTCTCTGCACCCCATTATCGTCTCGCACCAGTACCAGACTCACCGAGTGTGAGGCTACAGCGATGTAAGTGAACAAAACCTCATCCTCCTCGGGTTTGGACATAATAAGTGGTTGAGAAAGATATTCCTTCAGTTACTAGAAGGCCGAGGAACACTCCTCCGTCCATTCGAATCCCTTCCACTTATGCAATAACTGGAAGAAGGGCCTACACCTGTCTGCTGACCAAGAAATGAATCATTTCAAAGCGGCGGTCATTCTTGTTAACTTCTGGACTTCTTTGGAATTTCGAGGAGGCTACAGGTTGTTAATTGCTCTAATCTGATCTAGGTCGACTTCAATTCTATGGTGGGTAACCATATAGCCCAAAAACTTGTCAGAGCCTACCCCAAAAGAACACTTAGCGGCATTGAGGCGCAGTTTGTGTCTCTTTAGTGTCTCAAAAATGTCTCTGAGATCATTTATGTGCTCGAATTCCACATTACTCTTTACCACCATATCGTCTATGTAGACCTCATTATTTTTACCCAGTTGTTGTTCGAACATCCTGGTCATCATTCTCTGATAAGTAGACCCTACATTCTTCAGCCCAAAAGGCATCACTTTGTAATGATAGTTTCCTGTGGGCGTAACAAAAGAAGTCTTCTCCTAATCACCCAGAGTTAATGGAATCTGGTGATTTCCCTAGAAAGCATCTAAAAAGCTCATCCGAGGGTGACCTGTGGTTGCATCCACCAGCTTATCTATCCGAGACAAGGGAAAATGATCCTTTGGGCAAGTCTTATTTAAATCTTTGAAGTCCACACACACCCGTCATTTCCTACTTTTCTTCTTCACTACCACCAAGTTGGCCAACCACTCGGGGTAAATACCTCATTTATGACATTCGCTCGCTTAAATTTGAGTACTTCATCCTTGACAGCATTAAAGTGTTCTTTGGGGGAGCGCCGAGGTGGTTGCCTTCTGGGGATGACAGATGGATTGACGTTTAAATGGTGACAAATGAAGTCTTGATCCACCCCGGGGGCCTCGTAGGCGTTCCATGTGAATACATCAATATTTTTTCTAAGGAAATCTATTAGCTCTTCCTTCCCCCGAGGAGGCAGCTAAATCACAACCAGAAAGAACTTCTCCTCATCGTCACCAATGACAATTCTCTCCAGCTGCTCACACTTAGCCCTCTCTGCCACTGCCGCTGTGGATGACGCTGGTACCTTTGATTGCTACAAATCTTGCTCGATGGAAGCTGAAGATTCACCCCCAGCCTGATGTTTGATTGCTGCGACAAAGCATTGCCCCCCACCAGTTCCTCAACTCGACCTCCTGACAGATACTTTACTTTCAAGTGTAGGGTGGATGGTATAGCTCCTATAGCGTGAAGCCAAGGCCTTCCCACAATAGTAGTGTAGGAGGAGTAGGCATCTATCGTAATAAAGTTTACCTCCATAACCTCTGTCCCTGTCTAAATGGGCAGTCAAATTTGGCCTTTCGAAAAAACAAACCCTATCAGAGGGGAATCATAGCCACTTAGATCCTCGGGTCTCAACCTCAGTCCTTTAAAAAAGTCGGAGTACATGATCTCTGCGCCACTGCCTTGATCCACCAACACTCTCTTCACATTGTACCCACTTATCTTGAGGGTGACCACCAGGGCGTCATCATGTGGTTGTAAAGTTCCAACCTTATCCTCTTCCGAGAAGCTCAAGGTCTGCTTTGTCTCCATTCTATTTCTCTTCGAATCAAGGGATGAGCCCTCTGCGGATGGTTGAGCCACGAACATCACCTTGGATGGCCAAGAACTAGTCCTGCCTGGAGCAGCAAGGATGACACTAATTGTACCTAGAGGTGGCCTTGTAGGAACATCCATTTGGGCCCCTGTCCCTATCTGACCATTCTGCCCGTGAGGCTGATACAGGAATTGCCTTAGCTTTCCTACCTTAACTAACTGCTCCAAGTGGCTCCGCAAAGTCCTACAATCCTCGGTAGTGTGCCCTCGCTTCTGATGGTACAGGCAGTAAAGGCTTTGGTTGCGCTTCGTGGGATCTCCCCCCATCCTATTTAGCCATTAAAAGTACGGTTCATTCTTTATCTTCTCTATGATTTGGTGTACCAGCTCTCGGAACACAATACTACCTACCTGAGGGCTAGCAGATCCTGAATGCCCTGTAAAATCTCTCCGATGTCGGTTGTTAGTGTACCTGTCCGATTAGAAATCCCTTCTATCCTGAGGGATCACCTTAGCTTTTCCCTTCCCTGACTGTTGGTCCTCTTCGACCCATTTATACTTATCAATGTGGTCTATAAGCTGACGCATGCTCCTAACTAGTTTCCCAGTCAGAGACTTCCTCAGATCGTGCTCGACAGGCAAGCCGACCCTGAAAATCCTTATCGCTACATCGTTAAAGTCCCTGTCTATTTCATTGAACATTTCCTAGTACCTATCAGAATACGTTTTCAGGGTTTTCCCCTCTCGCATAGCCATAGACAGCAGGGAGTCCAAAAGCCGAGAAACTCTACTACAAGTCACGAAATGAGAGCCAAAGGCTCTCGTAAGCTCCTTGAAGGAGTTGATAGAGCCTTCCCTCAGACCATCAATCTATCTCATCGCCACAGACCCCACACTGGACGGGAACACCAAGCACATCAAGGTCTCATTCTTTGAGTGGACAGTCATTCTTTGGTTGAAGTGGCTAACATGCTCCATGGGGTCCGTTTAACCATTATACATGGTGAATGTTAGTTGGGTGAACCGTTGAGGAAGTCTTATGGCTTCTATCCTACGGGTAAAAGGTGATTTGGAAATTTGCCTCAGAGCCCTGCTCTTGGCATCATTGCCCAGGCCTTTGTGAGACGAGGCCTTCCCTCTCTATCTATTGTGGCGCTTCTCGTCATTCCAAAAAGACTCGCTGGGAGGAGTCCTTGACATGGGCTGGTAGCTATCATTGCTATCATCACTAGAAGAATGGTCAGGACTCAAAGGAGTTTCTCTGCTTTGCTTGCAGCGTAATTTTCTTCGTAAATGGTCTATCTCCCTCTGCAAGCTCTTAGTGTTCTCTTCACGAGAGATGTGACTCCCACCTCGAGACTGACTCTTGCTAGTTTGAGTAGTGTGTATATTGACTTCACGATCTCTGCTATGCTCAAGGTTGAGGAAATTATCCTAGCGTCGGGAGCTAACTGATTCTTCTCGGTTGGGACCTAACTTTGCCATAGCTGAACGCTGACCTCATCGAAGCTCAAGCAATTCCCATAGATGGTGCCAATTGTAAGGGCGGGTTTTGGTCCCTTACCCAAAAGTTGAATGGATTAAGCCCCAAAGAGTCCAACACAATGAATTTGTAGAGAGTGAGCCAAAAAGTTAGGCTTCAATGAAGTGGACAACATCCTCAATGGGCTAAAAAATAGTTAGAGAGTAAGTGGAAGCAATGAATAGACAAATGTGGCGCACAAAAATTCTTCCTTGGAAAAGTCCGAGGAGAGTAGTTGTTGAATATATTTCCCTTAGATTTGATTATAGTTGCTGTTCTTAATGTCACAGTGTTTCCTCTCCAGGTTTTTCGATACCTTGTCCTTGAAGGGTCTTCTACACTATATATCTCCCTTTAGATGATTTTAGCCCTCCATTTGTTGATCATCCAGGCCACCACTTGAGTACTTGTCCCATCAGACACCTTCCCAAACCCCTTGTGAGTTGTGACAGCTAAGGTAACACTATTCAAGGGTCTTCTCCACATAAATGCAGCTAAGAGGTTTGGTGAGATGCATTAAATGTGGTGGCAGCCACCATCCCTTCAGTCATGTCAAGACTAACCCCTCCTCGAAGCTTTTTCTCTACAATATGACCTCCTTTGGTCACGTGCCATTGGCATGGCCTTGTCATCCGAGCGTGTGGCCTTCTCGGTGCGATAATGACCTCCTCGGCCATGGGTATGACATGTGGCACAAACACCTTACTGGAATTCCTGTACCCACATTTATAGTTGCTTATTTACTGAAAGATTTTTTGACCGAGATATTTACTGAAAGTTTTTTTTAATACAATTTATTGAAAGTTAGCACAACTACAGATGTACCAATAAAAAAAGAGGCCTTACAAAACTATACACTAACAAATAAGTTTAAAAACTTGAGCCAAACAAAAGAAGAAGAAAAAAAATGTTATAAAGTTTATATATAGATTCATTAAAAAGCGTAATCCCTAATCTACTTATGGTTTGTTGTTACCGTGCTCTTTTACTAGTGAGTAATATTTTAATTATGTAATTGTGTAAATATCAATACAATACACAATGTGTTCTATTATTCAAAGGATAATTAAATTTGCCATCTGATTGTGTCAATATCAATACAACACACAATATGTCCTATTATTCAAAGAATTATTAAATTCGACTATATGGCTCATTGATTAATACCAACGCATAGTTGAATATAATTATAAAATCTAATATTGTGTTCGGTAATTTTGCATCTTTTCTAGTTCATTATGTGGTGATTCATAAAATTATGACTCACTAGCCATGCTACCACTCTAGCTAGTAGTAGCTAATTAGGTTTTGTAAGGACGCAATTTGAATGACTGGCCCACAAGTTGAATGGACTTAGGCCTAAAAAGTCCAAAACAATGAATTTGTAGAGTGTGGGTTAAAAAACTGAGCTTTAATGAATTGGACGACAATCAAAACATATTCATGCCACCAGAAGATGAAGGTGTATTAGTTTAACTTCAAAGAAAATCGTTATCGGCATAGTCTGAGGAGACCTGTTCTTATATATTTTTCTTAAGTGTGATTACAAGTTCAACTCTTAATTATTGCCCTCCACGTGTAGGTCAGATAGTTAGTGTTGATACTTGTCCCATTAACTCTTTTCTAAAGTCTTTGGATAGCAGCTATAATGTTGAAAGCTACTGTTCAGACACTCTTTCCTCATTAATACGGCCAAAGAGTTAGCTGCAGAGCATTTAATGCGGTGGTAGCAGCTTTCTGCAAAATATTTTTCAATTCCCACCTGTCCTGTATGCTCATAGGGTACGTCTTTTTCAATAAAATCTTCTGATATATTATTATAGATAATAAAACATATATTTTGATCTTTGCGTTGCTTAGCTGAGGGTATAATCCTCCTCGGACCACTTTCCTCAGCCTATATAGTCACCATCTACTTGTGACGCTCACAGCCCTGCGCTTTCTACGCTACTGATTTGTTCTCGAATAGTTGAGCCTCCTTGGATAAGCCAAAGGCCCAATACAAGTACTTAGGCCTTAGGTCACTACTGGTCAAATTCATAATTTTATTTAATTAAATGACTTATCATATAGCTAATCTAGAATAGCAGGAAGTTACATTCTCTTACTTTTTTAATCTTCCGTTTTATTTGCTTTATTCCATGTTAGAGCAGTTAAAATTATTATTTAGACTAAAACATAAATTACGTTTTTTTTTTTTTTTGAGAATTTTAACCTATAGCATCCGTTTCTGATAATAGTTTTTTAATTATCAAACCAAGATGGCAATCGATTTTTGGTATAGGCGGAGATTGAACCCCAAATCTCTTATTCAACTATCAAAAACTTTACCAGTTGAGCTAATGGGAATTTACTAAATTACGTTTTCTAATTTGGTGTAATTTTGATTTTGGCATGTTGATGTCTACAGATATTTATTTTAACACCTATCATTTGACATAGTACTATTCAATTATAGAGGTGACATGACATGTGATTAATGTTAATAAGTGGGTGCTCGTGAGTTTCTATAAATAAATAAATAAAAAGCGGGTGCTTGTGAAAGGGTTTGGCTTATCTCCAGTATTTTTTTAATTGGATATGCCTTTTTTATTTTAAATATACAATGATAAGTGTTAGTGGGTTTTAATCTCCACATTTTATTTAGTTATTGGATAATGTGGCAGTTTCTCATTAAAACAAAAGGGATTTCAGTTAAAAAAAATACCAGAGGTAAGCCAAACTCCTTGTAAAAATACTATCATTCAATCACTATTTACACAACTTATCATGTAATATTAATTAAGGATATTACAAATAATCTATACTATTTATAAGAGGATTCTCTTCTTTGGGCTGGACTTTTATGTGGTTTAAACATACTATCATTGTGAAAATACTATCATTCAATCACTACTTACACAACTTATCATGTAATATTAATTAAGGATATTACAAATAATCTATACTATTTATAAGAGGATTCTCCTCTTTGGGCTAGACTTTTATGTGGTTTAAACATACTATCATTGTGAAAATACTATCATTCAATCACTACTTACACAACTTATCATGTAATATTAATTAAGGATATTATAAATAATCTATACTATTTATAAGATGATTCTCCTCTTTGGGCTGGACTTTTATGTGGTTTAGACATACCCTTGAAACTTACGTTTAACAGGGAAAAACTTGAGGACAATCCAATTAAAGTATATTGAGAATTCCACTTAAAATTTTTACAAAATAAGACACTCTCTTACTAATTTATATCTTCAAAACAAACTTATACAAAATTAAAAAAAAAAATTATAACACTAGACAAAAAAAAAAAAAAAAAAAAAAATCCAACGCGTGTAATAAGACTAGTAGTACATTGGTGTTATAGAGTAATGTATGATATTTAAAAAGAAAAGAAGATAATTATACCATAGATGTGATATCACATTGTAACTAGTATGGCTCGTGATCTATTGGACAAACATTGGGTTAACAAAACTTATGATTCTTTTGGATTGAAGGGAAGAGAGGGAGAGTAAAGTAGAGTAGAGTAGAGTAGATTTAGCACAAAATTAGCTTCTTTTTAGACAACTCTACTCTATTTTCCTTTACTCCCTCTCCTTCTCCCTTCCATCCAAACAGGTCATTAAGTTTTGAGTTCGTGTCCTCCTAATCCCCCATTAGTGATACCTGTTGTTATATCAATTACCTCGATTATTTATTAAATAAAAATTACATTGATTATCGTTTCATTATAAAAACTTTTTTTTAGTAATAAATATATAATAACCGTAAAAAATTGCTATTTTAATAGTAAAATTGATAATAACTATAAAAAGTGCGAAATTTTTTGTATCTTATCCGTTATTATACTGATTTAGCATGATAAAAAATTTAGCAAAAAAGTCGGCCCTTTTTCTATTCAATAATAGTATAATTTGTACTATTTTGGCAAAAGAATGCATGTGATGCGATATGCGGCTCCCTTTTGAATCTATCAAGCTGTTCACCAGATTAAGGAAAATAAAACAAAACAAAAAAATGTAAACGAATTTTTTTTTTAACGAATTTTTGTCTGCCAAGAAAATCAGAAGCCCTGTTTGGTTCCTCAAGAAAAAAAAAATTGTTCTAAAATAGGTTTCCAGTATTTTGTGCATTGACCCCAATAGGATGCTGTCATATGTCTAAAAATTACCACTTAACAGAACGAGTCCAATGTCCATGCAACACAGGACTTGAGCCTCTCCCATCTGCCACATGAGTTGGCACTTAAAAAAAAAAAAAAATTTCGTTCAAAATAGCCTTAAAAATAGTCCAAACTCCAAAGAGTAGCTCTCCCATCTCCACTTATCCAGTAACAATTTTTTTTATTTTTTTGTTGTCTCAGAAGTCAAATCCAATGGAGGGTATGATCCGAAGCTCTGCAAATTACACCCCTCTCTCTCCCATCAGCTTCTTGAAGCGGTCAGCGTTGGTCTACAATGATAAATCTTCTATTGTGTACGGTGATATCCGGTACACCTGGAAAGACACCTTTGAACGTTGCACTAAACTTGCTTCTGCTCTTGCCCAACTTGGAATTTCTCGTGGAGATGTGGTAAGTACTGACTTTCTCACTTATATTCTGAATTTTTGCAGCATTTGATTTGATGTTGTCACCTTTGTAAACAAGGATAACGCCCTTCAAACTTTTTATATATTTTTTTTATTGGGTTTGAATTTGAAAAATTTTCATGTATTTTAAACTTGCATGTTAAATTTTATTCAAATTGAATATTGTCTACTATTCAATCAATAAACTTATTTTTTTATGCATAATTTCATACTACAAAAATTTGAAATTTAAATATTTGATTGATGACGAATTAATTGATCTTTGACCTTCCTGAAATTTTGCAATCATGGAGGATTTAATAAGAACATGCAATTCAATGATGAGATTTTCAAAATAAAACCAAAAAAACATAGAGGAGAAGTTTGAAAGGAGAGAAACCTTTTCCTTTGTTTAATTTTCCTTGCATGAAAGAAATTTTAAGAGAATTTTTAATAATATGTTATGGACTTTAATTTTTTGTTACAATTTAGGGGCCAATTTTTATAGATTATTGTAGAAAACTTAATTATAAAATAAAACATTCTCAAAAAAAAAAAATAATAAAAAGGTTTTAAAATAAATCCTAATTACTATATTATTATAAAAGGACTTCAATTTGGTTGCATAGACCTAGAAAAACATTAAAAATAAGGGAATAAATTCCTAATATCTGTAACGCATAAATTATATTCTACAACAACAAGGCCTTAGTCCAAAATTTTTTGGTGTCAACTATGAATGATTGATAAGATTAGTCATGATCGGCTAAATGTATTGTTTTCCTCCATTACATTCTATCCGAAGTCATAACCTCTATTACTTCTTTAATTAATTTATCTATTTTTAACTACAATTATATTCCTCTATTGTAGTCTAGAGTAGTGGTGTGATTTATTGGCATTGTCTACTTCTTTCCATTGGGAAGAACATGGGTTTGAATTCTCCATCCCCATTTTCCACTTTGTAAGGGCCTTCTAAGTTCTTTCAATGGAGTTTGACACCCCCCCCCCCCCCCCCCCTCCCCTTTTTCTTGTTTTGTTAGTATAGTATCATTTGTTTTCTTATTAAGTTATTGTAGCTACTGAGTCATGTTAAGCTAACAAGAGTCTTCAATTAATTGAAAATTAGGGACCACTCTAAGCTCTTTTTTAAGTAATTCAACAATGTCTTTCATTTTTTAAGGAATTTTGGGGATATAGCAAAAATGTTGCTTCTCTTCATTCAATGGCATTACATAAGAGGTAGTTTTAAGCAGTGGCAGAGAGAGAGGAGCCATTGACTTTTGCACTCCCTCCCTCGTATTGTGTATAAATTGAAAAACTAAAGGGTTTATTATGTAAATTTTCCCGTGCTTGAAAAAAATTCCTGACTTCACCGTTAGCCTTAACGATAACAATCAATTACGTATGAATATGAATACTATGCATATAGTCATGCTAAAAATTTCCAATGAACCATGCCAATTGACAAAAAGACTCATCAAGTACATGTATAACTTATCATTTTAAAAAAAAAATTGCATATGGCCTTTTGGCATAATGACATCTACCCTTAAAAATATGGCACTATGTTTGGGGTTTGATCCCCAGCAACTTCATCTAGCTAAAAATGGAGGCAGTAGCATTTGTTGGATGGGTTTTGTTCCACAAATAAAATTGACTTTGTTTGTCCTTTAGTTTTAAAAATAACTTTTTGTAATAGTTTGAGTGTAATTCTTTTTATAGTGTCATATTCTGCGCAAGTAATTTATGATGAAATAATTGGATCATTATCACCAGATTTCAGTACATTTTGAACAACATCTTGATGGAAGCTTAATAAAGTATTTAGGCTTTGAGACCTTGCGTTTCACTGTAACAAGTATCAGATATGAGTCGTATCATTTCTTTCTTGGTTTGTTTTTGTTTTTACTCTTGTTCTATCCTTGACGCCCATTTCTGGCAATGATTGGAAATTGTAAGTATGCCTGTTTGCTTGTTTTTGTTTTTGTTTTCTTTGCTTGTAACAAGTGGGGAAGGAGGATTCAAAATCTGATTCTTCCCCTAGGGAGATCGGACAATGCCACTTAATTGCTATGCTCTTGTCGGAAAATGTAAGCTTTGTTGCCGATAAAGATTTCCTTGTATCCATCCCCCTTAAAGTGAGAGTACCCAAGAATCCAAGTTTTAATTTATATTTCGTTGAAGTTTATAAGTGCATTTCAACTTTTTCCTCGGAAAGATAGATTAAGAAAATTAAAATTTTTATATCTAACTTTTCAAAATGGATATCTTAAAATGAATAGAGTGAGTGGCTACTCATGGATCTATACAATTTCTTCTGTTATCTAAGTGCTTGAGGCATCAATTCTTTGAAGTATTAACTACATTAATTTATTTCCTAAAATTTCTTTTTATTTTCCCCCTCTCTCAAAAGCATGAAAGCACTCTCCTACAATTAGCTAAGATCACAACATCCTTAATTTTTATTTGTGTTTATGATAAACTTTTTACACACTTGAGCAGGTTGCTGCATTGGCCCCTAATATTCCAGCAATGTATGAGCTACACTTTAGTGTTCCAATGGTAGGTGGTGTTCTTTGTACGCTAAATGTCCGTCATGATTCGGCAATGTTGTCAGTATTATTGAGACATTCAGAGGCCAAAATCATTTTCGTAGACTATGAATTTCTTCATATTGCTCAAGGAGCAATCGATATTCTTTCCAAGACGAGGACCAAGCTACCCCTTCTAATCTTAATTCCAGAGTCTGATCAATCATCCTCTAACATCAGCAACTCCATTTCCACATCGAACTATCTGGAATATGAGAGTCTTTTACTAACCGGAAGACTTGATTTTGAGATCAGGTGGCCAAATGATGAATGTGATCCAATCTCGCTAAATTACACTTCAGGTACCACATCAAGCCCAAAAGGTGTAATTTATAGCCATAGAGGTGCCTATCTCAATGCACTTTCAGTGGCACTTTTTAATGGGATGAGCTCAATGTCTGTATATTTATGGTGTGTTCCCATGTTTCACTGCAATGGGTGGTGTTTCCCATGGGTTGTGGCTACTCAAGGTGGCACAAACGTCTGCCAAAGGAATGTGACTGCAAGAGGAATTTTTGAGAATATTTCTCGGCACAAGGTAACCAACTTGGGTGGTGCACCCACAGTTCTGAACATGATAATAAATGCATCAGCCAGTGAGCGGAGGAAACTTCCAGGCAAGGTGGCAGTCGTGACTGGTGGTGCACCTCCACCTCCACATGTACTACTCAAGATGGAGGAGCTAGGATTTGATGTTACCCACTCATATGGTCTGACAGAAACTTATGGTCCTGCAACAGTTTGCACTTGGAAACCTGAATGGGATTCTCTTCCTCGAGAAACTCAGGCAAAGCTCAAGGCTCGTCAAGGGTTGCACCATCCTGGCCTTGAGGAAGTTGACATTAAAGACCCTGTTACCATGAAGAGTGTACCCCCTGATGCAAAAACCATGGGTGAAGTCATGCTTAGAGGTAACAGTATCATGAATGGATACCTGAAAAATTTGAAAGCAACACAGGAAGCATTCAATGGTGGATGGTATCGGAGTGGGGACTTGGGAGTGAAACACTCTGATGGCTACATAGAACTAAAGGATCGTTCAAAGGACATTATCATTTCTGGGGGAGAAAATATTAGCACAATTGAGGTGGAAGCTGCACTTTTTAGTCATCCAGCAATTCTTGAGGCAGCTGTTGTGGGAAAACCTGATGATTACTGGGGGGAGATACCTTGTGCATTTGTGAAGTTGAAGAATGGGTGTAATGCCAATGCAGAGGAGATTATTAAGTTTTGTCGAGATCGATTGCCCCATTACATGGCTCCTCGAACTGTTGTTTTTTTGGATGATCTGCCAAAGACTTCAACCGGGAAGACCCAGAAATTTGTTTTAAGGGAAAAGGCTAAGACCATGGGAAGCCTTCCAAAGAAGAGCATCAGTAGACTGTAAAGCAACTTTAAGGAATTTGAAGGTGATTGTTTACTTAGGGCATGTAAGGTTCATTGTAATAATATAGTTTAGCTATTATTTATTTTGGTTATATTTTTATTATAAAAAATAGTCATTCTTTGTGAATAGTTATTCTTCAAAATGTGGAATAATTATTCTTTTTTAAAAGAGTTGTACTAGCTATTCCTTCGTAAGTCCAATAATTTCAAATTTTAATATATTTTCAAATAAACAAACTTTTCATATACATCTAACAATTATAAAAATAAAAAATATAAAAAATAATATATATCTCTCTTAAATTTAAAAAATAAAATTTTTTAAAAAGATATAATTGTATGAGTAAGATATTTCCTAAATAA
Organism: Lithocarpus polystachyus; assembly: GCA_033629205.1. NCBI lineage: Eukaryota > Viridiplantae > Streptophyta > Magnoliopsida > Fagales > Fagaceae > Lithocarpus > Lithocarpus polystachyus. The sequence goes on along the minus strand of CM066163.1, from coordinate 3,973,946 downwards.
ATCTTAAGTTTTATTTTAATGTTATAACTCACAACCAAACTTATGAATTAGTTTAGTTATTACATTACAACACATTTTATTCATAATAATAAAGATTACAATTCATGTCGTAATTCCCATTCAATGCACCAAACATACCCTTAATACCCTGTTTCTCTATATTTTAAATTATAATAATCATAATTTGCCATAAGCTTTGTATGCAATTCTGTTATTTGAGCATATTACAAATTTCCCCCAATCATATAACATTAACATCTTCTCTCTTCTTCTTTTTGTTGTTGTTAAGATAATATCATAAGAAAGAGGAGACCCAAGCCCTAAAGAGGGCAAAGACAACAGAGGGAACCAAACCATCAACATCCTTACAAAAGACCCACTAAGAGATGGGATGAGTTCCCCAAGTTGAGGAAAAGAAGCCCAACGGGCCAACAGATGAGTAGTCTTATTGGACAATCTATAACAAATATTGAATTTCACAATCGAGAAAAAGGGAAGGAGGCTGCAATATTCATGGGAGAGATCTTCGATATTACGTTAGCTCTAGTAACTTAGTGTGAATTCTCAATTATTTTACTTGGAGAAGTTTGGAAGATGTTTTGGCTGCTTCCACAAAGATTATGGCAACTAGCTGGTTTGATTCAATTATGATGGGTTCCAAGCCATAAAATTATTAAAATCTATTGTTAACGGAATCAAACTTGAAATTGAACCTCTCTTATATTAGGAAAAATGGGTTAGAAAAAGGGAAAAGACTATAACATCCCAACCCAACTTTATAGTTAAATTATGTGTTTAAGTGATTAATTATTATTTTAAGCCACTTCCTTTCTATAATTAATAGAAGAGTATTTAATAAACATATAATTTTATAATGCCATTGAGTAAGAATTGTAAAGATTTGAATGGCTAATTGTATTATGAATATATACTATGTACGTACAAAACTATATTAAGCGGTTAAGTTATTAGATATATAGTTGTTGGTGTTTTAATTAGGTATAATGCATGAGATGTTATAACATGGTTAAGTTTGTAAGTAGGTAGTCAAAGGAAGGATATAGTTGTAATTCCACTTACACATGCAACCAAGTGAAATTCAACACACGTAAAGCCAAAGTGTCATGCATGTTGGCACATGTTATCCTCTTAAACTCCAAAGAACAACACCTAGCCGGCCATGCAACAAAAAGCTTCACCTCATTCTTCTTTCTACTCTCTCAAAGTAACTAGAACAATCAAGAAACTCTCTCCCTCTCAAACCCATGGGTCCAACATAAAAAAAAAAAAAAGAAAAACTCTTAACTCTTCTCTCCCTCTCACACCTACGATCTAGCAGCAACAAGGAAGTTTCTTTCAATTCTTCTTAAGCTCTTGTTCCCAACTTAAAGCTAGAGTGATTCTAGCTCTATCACTCCAAGAACCGGTGTCTAGGGTAAGGGGAAAATCTAATTCTTTTAATCCATTGTCCATTCAAACTTAAGTGATGGTTATATGAATTTGTATATGGGTGTGTTGGATTCTAGAGACTGTTAATTTCCCGAATATGAATTGAGTCATTGTTTATGCTTGCATGTGCTCCTAGATGATGGATTAAGATAAAATCTATTATGGGTAAGTATTGAAATGAATAAAATAGCTAGATAAACTCATGGAATTGCTAATTGAGGTGCTGAATGTGTAGTTGATTCAATAATTGAAGCTTGTTGAGAGTTAGTTAATAGGCATTTCATGAATTTGTTAAGAGTTGTACTCACTGGTTAACCGTTTGGTCATTATGAATCATGTATATTTCTAGAACAGCTATGGGTAAAGGTTTTTTGGAGATTATTATATAATATTTCTAGTATTTGTGCATTAAATTTCATATGAAAATACCATCGTTTGATAACTGTTTGTGAATTTACAAGAAAATGTTGCAAAGCTGTCACTGTGGCAGATTTTGTGTTTACACATGATAAATTATGTATTAAATTGTATACAGTGAATTTGGATGCTAGGGATATTTCCTATGAAAGCTAAGACACTTGTGCTTGTTATTGAATTGTTCTCATAGCAATTGGATCAATAAAAAAAATAATAGTGCAATTTGAAAGTTAATTGAAATTCTATTAGGACAAATTTGAGTATGCTGTCTTGTATGATTTTTAGTAAATCATGGTTTTTTGATTTGGCTTTGAAAATGATATGGAATCTACTAGACATCCATAGGAGTGCCTCTGTAGATTTTCATGAAAATTGGATGTGAATTGATAGCCCATTGTATTTTATAATTTAAGTATATGTTGCTGGAATAAATAGTGAATAGTAAGTGACATACCTAACTTTGATGATTTAATTCTAAAGTTAGGATGAATGATTTGAGGTATAAATTAATATGATCATCATTTGGTATGTCTGGATCATAAATAAATTTTGTATAACTTGGGTCAAGGTTTAGTACTCAAAGGAGGGGTTCTAAATCATTCTACTGCTTTTTCATGTTGCTGCCTTGTCCAATGTGTTGTATGTTGCCATAAGAGTGTATATAGTTATATAACCATACTTAAAGGATTTTATGTTTATGCATGCATTATTGCCCTAAGCTCAAACACATTTTGAAATGAAGTTGGCTCCTCTGGAGATATGATATAAATATGAGAATGATGGTTTTTCTTTAGTTTGGTACATCATTTGTTGATGTCTGCATAATATGTTAGTGGGAATCTCGTTGAGGTGGGATTAGGATTTCATTGATTTTAAGAGATAGGTTTTGAGATGAATTTGTAAGTTTATTCTAAGGTATAATTGATAGTAATAAGCTTTGATATTTGATTTAGGTGTTACCAGTACCCAAGTTTGAGCTCCTTCGATTGTAGGCTCTTAATTCCTCTGATTTCAGGTAAAGGATAAGTTATAAGGGCTTTTGATAAGTCATGAGATTATTTTAAAGTATATTATGCATTAAAAGATTTTTTATTAGAAATATGGCATATAATCATGTTTCAGACAAAGATATGTTCGTGAGCTTTAGAAACCTTATGTATATGATTTAAGCATATCGATGCTATTATTAATTCCACGAACATTGATGTTTAAAAAAAATAATGAAAATGCTATTATTATGAAATGTTATGAAATTATGAATTTTAGTATGATGTATTAGTCTAAAATGTTTTCGGATTATGTCCTCTGGTGATCTAAACTCGGCCAGTAGGGATTAAATTACTAGCTTTCCATGAAAAATGTTATCTGATTGGCCATTAAAAGTGGTGAGGACTCTTCTATACCCGTCTTTGTTGGGAACGGTCAACTTGTGGAGGGTGCCAACTGACCCACATGGTTGAAGATATGTATTATGATATGATCCTGGGAATCTCTGGCATTGTGGGGAATGCTGGATGCCCAACACAGTGACGCTAGAAGTCTCCCAATTATGTACAGACTTATCAGATATTGACTAACCAATATATTACTTATGAACAACTATATTATTTTATTGATTATGAAAAAATGATTTTGTTTAAATGCGTTGTGAAAAGTTAAAAGCTCTCATGAAAAGAAAAAGTTTCTAATGAAAAGAAAAGCTGTTTTTTAAAGATAAAAGTTTTTGAAGTTTTGCCATGCTTTAAAGATAAAGAGTCTAATGAAAAAGTTTTAGTGTTTTATGAAGATAGAGCTTTTGATGAAAGCTTATGTTAAAAAGTTATCAGATATCTGTTCTTTATGAAATGTTAAGTTTTATGACTATGAAAGTTATAATATTTTATGAGAAGAAGTTTATAAAGAAAAGTTTTCTCATGAAGATGTTTCTAATTTAAGACAAAGTTACAAATTATTTGATTTAAGTCAAAATGATTATTTTGTAATGAGAATATATATATATATATATATATGTATGTATGTATGTATGTATATATATATATATATATATATGATTTTAAACAATCAATATTTTATTTGGTGACTTTGTAAGAAATGAAAGGAATTCAATCTAAAAGGGTTTTGTAATATTATTCTGATAAGAAAAAAGAGAACAATTATTTTTCTATGAAAACTGTATAAATTATAATTGTAAGGATGCAATTTGGTTTCCAAGCCCAAACGATGAATGAACTTAAGCCCAAAAATCCCAATACAATGATTTTGTAGAGAGTAGGTTGGAAAACTGGGCCCTGATGAGTTGCAATAACAAATAATGTGGACCAAGATGACAAGGAAACAAAGATAAAATGATTTCACACAAAGAAAATCGTCCTCGGCAAAGTTGTCAATATCGTACGATACGCGATACGTATCGTATCGTGTGGAAAAAGTTCCGTATCGTATTGGCATATCGAAAATGCTCATGAATCGTACGATACAGTGTACGTATCGTATAAATTGTATTGTATTGTATCGTAAAATTGTACATATCGTACAATACATAGATAAATGCTTTAAAATTTGAACTTTTATTTGAATTTAACAAGTTTTTAGACTTGTTTTTAGCAAAAAATTATTAGTTTACTTAATTTAACTTATTAAAATAATATATTCATAAGTTTTTTTCTCCTCTCTCCAACAATTGGACTACACATTACACACTTGCCTTTCACTTTAATATTTAAAAATTTATTTAATTTTTTTTTTATCATTATTGTTATAACTCCAAGAAACTAGAATGCCAAAAATAAAAAAATAAAAAAATTATTAAAATAAAAAGAACAAGAAGAGATAGTAAATGTTAATGACAGATAATAATGAAGAAAATTTTAATGAAGAAATAAATTTGCAAAATTATAAACATGATGATAGCGTTAACTTAGATGGGGTTGATTAGACAATTTGACGAATATGATGAAAATAAATTATTATTTTTGGGTAATTTATAATATATTATCACTTTTGAATTTAAGTAATTGAATGTATATGTTATAAACACATGCTAATTTGATTTATTTAGTTTGCTTGTTAAATATTATTATATAAGTGATGAATAAATTAGTCATAAGTTGAATATATTCAAATTTTATAATGAATATACCCTTTATATATGTATATTTATAATTTTTTATAAATTTTATTAAGTATTTGTGTATCTTACGATACACGATACGAAAAAATTAAAAATCGATTTACGATACAATTCACGTTTTGACAACTATTGTCCTCGGCACAGTCCGAAGAGATTTTTTCTAGTATATTTCCCTTTAGAGTTAGATTACAGGTTCAGCTCTTGATTGTTACAGTGTTTTTCTCTTCAATCTCCGATCCCTCCTCTCCAATGTCCTCTTTCAATTTTATACTCTCTTTTCTCTTACATCTTCACCCTCCATGTGTAAATTAGATTGCTGGTGTTGATCCTTATCTCACTAGCACCTTCTTGAAGTATTTGGGAATAGATGTAAGGCCGAAAACTACTATTCAAGTATCACTTCCTCATTAATGCGGCCAAAGAGTTAGCTACAAAGCATTCAATGTGATGGTAGCAGTTTTCTCTTAGATATTTCATAACTTTCCCTTGTCCTTTGCTCTCCTGATGCATATCCTTATCAATAGAATCTCCTAGAATGTTGCTTCTAGATGAAAGTCCATACCTTTTGACCATTGCTTCACCCGGCCGAGGAAGCATCCCTTCTCGAACCTCCCCTTCGGACCATCACGACCAGACCCCTTTTCTTTATTCATTAATGCCGATCTCCACAACAACGTTTATCCGTCCTTGAACAATTAGGCATCCTTGGATCTGGCCCCCGACCCAACATATATTACAGGGCCTATTATCTTTATAAGATGTATTATGTGAAATTTAGAATTTGAGTAACTGGTGGATTGTGTTGTCTCTTAAAGTACAATGTAGATGCTCTGAATATCAGGTGGAAAGTTATATCAAGAAGTAAAGAAACAAGAATGAAAAGAAAGAGGAAAGCTTTTGTAAAACGTTTAGTTGGTTCTTGTTAATATCAGGTTTAAGCTTGATATTAGCATGCCAGTCATGATCATAAATTCGGGTATTGGGTTTGGGATGTGACAAAAACTACCTGATGATGTGTATCGTTAGTCGAAATTGTAGTTTTCTCTTAGATATTTCATAACTTTCCCTTGTCCTTTGCTCTCATGATGCATATCCTTATCAATAGAATCTCCTAGAATGTTGCTTCTAGATGAAAGTCCATACCTTTTGACCTCTGCTTCACCCGGCCGAGGAAGCATCCCTTCTCGAACCCCCCCTTTGGACCATCACGACCAAACCCCTTTTCTTTATTCATTAATGCCGATCTCCATAACAACGTTTATCCGTCCTCGAACAATTAGGCATCCTTAGATCAGGCCCTCGACCCAACATATATTACAGGGCCTATCATCTTTATAAGATGTATTATGTGAAATTTAGAATTTGAGTAACTGGTGGATTGTGTTGTCCCTTAAAGTACAATATAGATGCTCTGAATATCAAGTGGAAAGTTATATCAAGAAGTAAAGAAACAAGAATGAAAAGAAAGAGGAAAGCTTTTGTAAAAAGTTTAGTTGGTTCTTGTTAATATCAGGTTTAAGCTTGATATTAGCATGCCAGTCATGGTCATAAATTCGGGTATTGGGATGTGACAAAAACTACCTAATGATGTGTATCGTCAGTCGAAGTTGTCATCTAGAGTGGGATCGTCCACAGTCAACCCGATCCTGAGAAGGAGAATGGTGAAAGAAAGAGTGTGGGTCACCGGTGTGGTGCCTACCACCGAGACTCTGATGCTAAAGTTAGAAAAATTAGAATGAAAGAAACAATTTCAAAATCTTAGTGTAGGGTCTTTTTTTTGTGTACCTTTTTGTAGGTGCGAGGTATCCGTGTATATATTTGCATCTTTCTCCTAGTCGTTGGGGAGGGCAATTAATGGAGGCTTGAATGGGATGTTTGTAACGCCCTCCAGAGATATTAATGTAAGGACCGTCGGCATTCCAACGGTAAAGGAATTTATGGCAATCCTTTAACGTCTGTCTTTGTTATGTATGAATCGGCGAACGCTTTCTTCGTCTAGTGGGTCAAGATGATGGCGAGGTGGCAGGGTCCTCCACGTCTACTACCCCTTGTCTGGACGAGGAGGTTGCCTAGGGAGTTATGGTCGTCCATCACTACCTGTGTATTACCTTAAGTCAAATGGATCTTAAATAGATTATTTTAAATAAATATGGGGTTTTCAAGGTGTGCATTGTTCCCACCAACTAGTAAAGTCGATCCAACCCAATACAACATGACATGGTGATACCTTAGGTTTATTTATTTATTTCTTTGGGTTGATGATATATATTTATATATATATATATATATTAGGAAACCCATCATTTCAATTTATCCTTCGCCTCACCGCTCACTAACTCCCTCTCTCCCTCTCTTCTCATCGACTCATACGTTGTTGGTAATTAGGTATAAGTTGGTTCCTCTCTATCTTGTCAATTTGTTCTCTCTCACTAGCTTTCTACTCTCTGATAAAACAGTGTGTTTTTAGATTTGAAAGGATAGGTATTTGGTAAGTGTTAAGATGATTTGTCTGGTATCATGTTTAATTTTCTAGCCCATTAAATTGGGCTATGTTTGTGTTGGCAAAATTTCCAACCCAGTTAACCTAATCAAATTCATAATATTCATGATTTGAAAACAAAAATGTATTTTTTGGATTTTAAGACTTAAAAGAATTAAGTTCAATATTTTTTTTGAGTTATTTTCATTTCCATACGGACCATATCTATAATTTCAATTTTTTTCCTTTTCAGTCATTTAATTTATATTTGTTTTAATTTCACCCGTGTTGTGTCGTTAGATCTATAAAATATGCTGTTTTGTCATTAGATTTATAAAACAATATAGTCATTGGAAATAAAAAATAGAAAATAGATACATCTAAAAAACTATGGATTAACAAATAAGTTAAAAAACTAAGCCTGGAAGAAGAAGGAGAATATGCTATAAAGGATATATATACATCCGTTAAAAAGTGTAATCCCTAAGGGCTTGTTTGGTTTAAAAAAATGGTCACTCATCACTCATCACTTAATTTTCATCACTCATCATCCATTACTCATCATTCATCACTTAAAACACTCAACTCCCTAGACCCCACTCCGTTTGGCACCATCACTCACTTGTCAACACTCAATATTTTTCAACTATTTATGAGACCTACACACTGACCCAATGTCAGTTGACTTTTCTTTTTTCTTTTTTTTTTCTTTTTCCCCTGCCTCTCCCCTTCGTTTTTCTCTTTGTTTTCCCCTGTTTTTCTCTGCTTTTCTCTTCATTCATGTTAACATCAACAGCCGCCACTACAACACACAGTGACAACAGCAGCAACAGCAACATCAACAGCGGTGACAACTTCGGCATCAACAACGGCGACAACTTCGACAACAACAACATAAATTACGTTTTCTAATTTGGTGTAATTTTGATTTTGGTGGGTTGATGTCTAAAAATATTAATTTTAACCCCTGTCATTTGACATGGTACTATTTAATTATTGAGGTGATATGACATATGATTAATGTTAATAAGTGGGTGCATGTGAAAATAATTTTGTTTAATCACTACTTACGCAACTTATCAAGTAATATTAATTGAGGATATTACAAATTATATTATAGAAGTGTTTTAAAGTAATGTACTATGTTTAAAAAGAGAATAAGATAATTACATCATTGATGTGATATCACATTGTAATCATTGTGGCATGTGACCTAGTGCCCAAGCTTTGGGTCAACAAGACTTAGGTGGATTTGAGTCTCTTCGATCTTCATTAATGAGTACGTTGATACTTATTTCATTCTATATTACCTTGGGTGTGTAGGGATTGTCACCCTCTTCTCTGCACATTTTTCTATTATCAACAAAAAAGTTTTTATGGTAATATTGATTATGCCTAAAAAAATAGTGGTATTGATGTAATATCAATAACATCGATTGTTTTTCTCCACAAAAAAAAAAAAAAAAAAAATTACAGTGGTTATCATTTTATTATGTAAACCTTTTTATGGTAAAATATATAATAACCGTAAAAAAATTTCTTTTAATAATAAAATAGATAATATTTATAAAATATTGTGATATTGATGTGATCGATTACATTGATTATTTATTAAAAATTACATTCATTATTATTTCATTATAAAAACTTATTATAGTAATAAATAGACAATAACCGTAAAAATGTACTTTTATTTTTTTTTTTGAGAAAAATGTACTTTTAATATTAAAATTGATAGTAACTATCAAAAGTGTGAAAATTATTGTGTAGTAATTACTAATTAGTATCTGTTATTAAACTGATTTAGCATTATCATATTTTAGCCAAAAAAATTAGCATGATCAAATTTGGTGGTCCGGTCTTCTTTGAAAGAAAAAAATTGGTGGGCCTGAGCTGGGTGGAGCTGTTTAAAGTCGGCCCTTTTTCAACTTTATAATTTGCACTCTTTCAGCAAAACGATGCATGCGATGCGACATCATGCGGCTCCCTTCTCAGTCTCAATCTAGATTAAAAATAAAAAAAAAAAAAAAAAAAAAAAAAAAAAAAAAAAAAAAAGGTAAACGAATGTTTGCCTGCCGAGAAAATCTAGGCCATGTTCAGTTGCTCAATATTATGTATTTATTTAGGTGAAAATACTGTTTACAGGTAATTTAGTTCTTATATTTTAGTAAAAAGTTGTGTTAACGAGCACCTTACAGCGCCCGTTAACAATACATTTTTTACTTTTTTTGGTACAATTTTTTGTAATTTTTTTTTATAATTTTTTGCAGCTTTATACTATTTTTTACATATTTTTATAACTTTTTACAATTTTTTGAATAAAAAGTATATCTTTAACCAGCACCACATCGGTGTTGGTTAACATTTGCCTTTAGTAAAGTCAATTCAATCTTATGTTATTTTCAACTTGTGGTCAATTTGGTCCTTATTATTAACTCACTAATAAAAAATGATTACGTGACAAACCGTTTATACACATATTGCACACATAGCTAATAATGTTTAATTATTTTTAAAAAAAGCCATGTCAACAATTTTAAAAAATAACAAAATCCACATAAAAAAATAATAATAAAATGAAAGGGTGAATTAAAAAAAAATTTCCTGATTTCCTTGCATTTTCTTAGTAACCAAACACAACCCACACAAACACAAAAATCAAATCACCCATCACACACTATCACTCCAAATCAAAATCGTTCCCACAATGAACCCAACAACCAAAACTCCACGGTCACAAATTAACCCAAAATCCCGCAAGTGGAACTGGAAAATTACATATGCATAAGTGCAGCTGATGATCCTCCAACACCTTGAATCAACCAAACGAAAGATCTACCTACCATTGCCACTTGCACCAGAACTATAACACTTGATCATAAGCTTCAACCCCATCTCAAAATCAAAGTTCCCGAGCCACTCATTTTCCAACTCCTTTAGCATAGCACGCTCCACATAAATCTGCTCCTCTATGCTCATTTAATTCTAGTCATTCATCACAGCCTCCATAATTGCTTCAACCTCAATTCTCCTAAACCAAACCTATAGATCCACAAAATTTCATGCCCAAAACTCCACTTCGTAAACCCAAGCAAAAATTAGCGATTTCTCCCTACTAAAACAAAACCCAATCATTGAATCAAACAAAAAGAGGCATGTTAGATCAAAAAAGAAAATTGAAAATTTGAAATACAAACTGGGTAATCATAGATGAGAAAAACAAGAGGGAAAAATTAAAAAAGATATTAAACAAGAGCGCTTCAGCCATTTTGGGTATTTTAGATGATTTCTAGTTGTGTTTGGTATTATATTTGGGTTGATTTCTGGGGTGTGTTTTGGTATTATATTTGGGTTGATTTATGGGTTGTGATTGGTTGCCAAGAAAGTCTAAGAAAAGCTGGAGAAATGGTTTGAATTCACCCTTTCATTTTTTTTAACCTGATGTGGATTTTGTTATTTTTAAAATCATTGACATGGCTTTTTTTAAAAGTTACTAAACATTTTTTTATTGTTTTATCAAGCATGTGTGCAAACTATTTGTCACGTAGGTATTTTTTGTTAGTGAGTTAATAGTAGGGAACAGATTGACCACAAGTTAAAGATAATAAGGACCAAATTGACTATAACCTCAAAATGTAGAGACCAAAATGGTGTTTTTGCCTTTTATTTACTGTTTTTTAAGACTAATTAGGGAAAAATTTGTTTGGGTTTATTTTTTGTTCTAATTTTTTTTTATACCCAGAAAAATGTGAGAATGAAAATAATATTTTGACATTTTTATTTTCAAAAAAATGAGTTTATTGGCATTTTTGTAAAAGAAGAACCGAAATTTGTGGAATTTTTTTTTTATGAACAAAAAAGGAGTGTCTTATGCGTGTGATAATTGATCCGGCCTACTTAAACCCATAGTACTCATGGCATGGGGTACTCCTAAGTGCGTTAAGGCTATCTATGTCATGGCAAAGCATTTTTGCAAAGTGCACAATTCAAACCAGGCATGAGGCAACTCCTATACGCACAGGTGTGATCTAGTTTGGGACTCCCATCACACCCCAGGGGCAAAAATTGTGAAAAAATATTGTGAGCATATAAATGAGAAAACCATATTTTTTTCCATAGGTAAGAGTCAAGTGCCAAATAGAATATCCACTATTTTTTGTTCTCAGGTTCAAAAAATTATATAAAAAAATACAGAAAGAAAAAAAAAAAGGATAAAAAGACAAACACAAAAATGAAAATGAAAACAAAATATGAGTGATGGGAGCACTATGAGTAATAAAGAAAGGAAAAAGATAATGGATGCTGTAAGAACAATTTTTTAGTAAACTATTTTAAGAAATTTTTATGAAAAAGAAAAAAAATAATTAATATTTTAACATTTTTTTTCTTCGTAAAAGTTATGTTAAAAATTTTTAAAAATAATTTATTAACAATTTTCGTAAAAACACCACTTGACTCACTAAAGAAAAAAAAATTCATATGAAAGTGACAAGTATCACTTAAAATCTGCCCAAGGTCGACTCAACAACTTTAGTGGCCTTAAGCAAAAATTTTAAGTAGAACCTTTTTATATTTAAATATTAATTAAATAATATATATTAAATTTTTTATTTAAAATATATTTTTCTTACTTTTTTAGATGCAAAATTAGTACAATAATTTATAATAATAGATAAAGTGAGAAACTGTGTTTAAAAAAAAAAAAGGTGAGAAACTAAGTCATCTTATAAGTTGTAACTGTGGGCTACACTGCACAATTGTGCACCGTATAGCCTATGCTACTATGCACCTGTACAATGCAGTATGTGCAGTCCAGCTAGTACTCCTATCATCCTATGGCTTAGGATACCATGGGGGTATTTTTAATGAATTTTATTAACCAATAAAATTGCTTAAATTTTTTTAATTAAAAAATATAAATAAATATATTATATATAATTTATTTTTTACAAATTGAGACTTTATTTTATTTAGAATTTGACAAGGCCTGAATCTCTCCCTTAAAAAAAAAAAAAAAAAAAAGGTTTTGATCTAGAACGGATTTGGCAGGGGTCTAGTATCTTGTGCATTAAATCCGATCTGACAGGATGCTGAATCCCTCCCAAAAAAAAAAAAAAAAATTTTGATGAACGGGTTTGGCAGGAGTCTAGTGTCTTGTGCATTAGGATGCTGCCATATATATAAATTGCCACGTGGCAGCATCAACGGGACTTAACATCCCCAGCTCTTGGCTGCCCCATGAATTGGCAGGACATGTACGTAAGACAAATAAATTAGTCCCAAGAGACAAGAGTAGGCTCTTCCTCTTCCGTCAGCAGCAACAATTTTTTTCTTTTTCTTTTTTTGTTATCTCTGAACTCCGAAGTCAAATTCCAATGGAGGGTCTAATCCGGAGCTCTGCAAATTACATCCCTCTCTCTCCCATCAGTTTCTTGAAGCGATCAGCTTTGGTCTACAGGGACAGAACCTCTGTAGTGTACGGTGATGTTCGGTACACCTGGAAAGACACTCTTGAACGCTGTACTAAACTCGCTTCTGCTCTTGCCCAGCTCGGAATTTCTCGTGGAGATCTGGTAAGTACTAAGTACTGGCTTTCTCAGTTTTGTTCTTAATTTTTGCAGCGCTTGATTCTATGTTGTTGTCACCTTTTACTTTGTTTATTTCTAGGCTTGTTGTCTTTTGTTTAATTTATCATTGCATGAAAGAGATTTAAAGAGAATTTCTGTTAGTATGTTTTGGACTTTAATTTTTTGTTACAATTTAGAGTTCAACTTTTATAGGTTGTAGAAAACTTAATTGTCAGGTAGAAACCCATAAAAAATAATAATAAATAGAAAAAATAAAAAATCAGCTAAAAAGATTTTAAAATAAATCCTAATTAATATATTATTATAAAGGTACTTTATTTTGGTAGCATAGACCTAAAAAAAACACTGAAATGCCAAACATCTATAATGCATGAATTATATGCTGCTACAACAACAACAACAAGCCTTAGTAAAAAAAAATTGGAGTCGGCTATGAAACCTTGAAAAGATTAGTCATGATCAGCCAAATATATTAAGGCCTTCCTCCATTCTATTTGGATTTCATAGCCTCTATTACTTCTTCAATTGATATGTCCTTTTTAACTACAACTATATTCCTCTATTCTAGTCTAGAGTGGTGTGATTTAGTAGTGGCATCTTCTGCTTCTCTCCATCGAGAAGAACTCCATCCCCATTTTCTGCTTTGCAAGGGGCCTCCAAGTGGTTCTTTCAATGGAGTTTGACTCTTTCCTCCCCATTTGTTTTCCTATTAAGTTATTATAGCTACTGAGTCAAGTACAGCTGACAATTATCTTCAATTAATTGAAAATTAGGGACCCCTCTGAGCTCTCTTTTTAACTAATCCTTTCATTTATTGAGGATTTTTGGGGATATAATTAAAAATGTTGCTTCTTTTCATTCAATGCCATTACAAAAGAGGTAGTTTTAGTGAGGGGGGCATTGACTTTTCCACTCCCTCCCTCAATTATGTATAAATTGAAAAAATTAAGGGTTTATTATCTAAGCTTGGCCCTCCTTGGAAAAAAATTCCGACTTCACCACTGGTTTAAATTCATGATGAAATGATTGGATGATTATCATCAGATTTCAGTACATTTTGAACAACATATTGATGGAAGCTTAAAAACGTATTTAGGCTTTGAGACCTGGCGTTTCACTTTAAAAGGTTTCAAATATGAGTCATATCATTTCCTTCTTGGTTTGTTTTTGTTTTTACTCTTGTTCTATCCTTGGCACCCATTTTGGCAATGAGGAAATTGTAAGCTTGTTTGTGTTGTCTTTGCTTGTAACAAGTGGGGGAGGAGGAGTCAAAACTTGATTCTTCTCATAGGGAGATCGGACAATGCCACTGAACCATAATGCTCTTGTCGGAAAATGTAAGCTTTGTTGTGGATAAAGATTTCCATGCACTCCATCCCTCTAAAAGTGACAGTACCCATTTGAAAGAACCCGACCTTTAATTCATATTTCCTCAAAGTTTATAATAGTATTTCAACTTTTTCATCTGAAAGATAGATAACAAAAATTAAAGTTTTTATATCTAACTTTTCAAAATTGATATCTTAAAATGAATAAGAGACTCTTAAGTTGAAAATGAATAAAGTGAGTAGCTCATAGCTGGTCATGAATCTATGTAGTTTGCAACTCGATACCTGATGTTTAAGTGACCAAAAGGCACCTAGAATATGTTTTCTTTTAACCAGCATTGCTTGCTTCAAGATGTATTGGCTTTTAAAGCTTGCTTCTGTCTCTCTCTCTAAATCCTACTCAGTTGGTTTTCTTTTTCAAATTTTCGATACCTTTTCCATCACAATTTCTTTAGTTATCTAAAGTGCATGAGGCATCAATTATTTTTAAGTATTAACTATATTACTTTATTTCCTAAAATTTCTTTCTTTCTTTTTTATCCTCTCAGAAGCATGAAAGCACTCTACTACAATTAGCTAAGATCACAACATCCTTAATCTTTATTTGTGTTTTCGATAAACTCTTTACTCACTTGAGCAGGTTGCTGCATTGGCCCCAAATATTCCAGCAATGTATGAGCTACACTTTGGTGTTCCAATGGTAGGTGCAGTTCTTTGTACACTAAATACACGTCATGATTCGGCAATGGTATCAGTATTATTGAGACATTCGGAAGCCAAAATCATTTTTGTAGACTACCAATTTCTTCATATTGCTCAAGGAGCGATTGATATCCTATCCAAGACGAGGACCAAGCTGCCCCTGCTAATTTTAATTCCAGAGTCTGATCAATCATCCTCCAACATCAGCAACACCATTTCCACATCAAAGAATCTGGAATATGAGAGTCTTTTACTAACCGGACGACTTGATTTTGAGGTCAGGTGGCCAAATGATGAATGGGATCCAATCTCGCTAAATTACACTTCAGGTACCACGTCAAGCCCAAAAGGTGTTATTTATAGCCATAGAGGTGCCTATCTCAATTCACTTGCAGTGGCACTTTTCAATGAGATGAGCTCAATGCCTGTATATTTATGGTGTGTTCCTATGTTTCACTGTAATGGGTGGTGTCTCACATGGGCTGTGGCTGCTCAGGGTGGCACAAATGTCTGCCAAAGGAATGTGACTGGAAGAGGAATTTTTGAGAATATTTCTCAGCACAAAGTGACCCACTTGGGTGGTGCACCCACAGTTCTGAACATGATAATAAATGTGGCAGCTAGTGAGCGGAGGACACTTCCGGGGAAGGTGGCAGTCATGACAGGTGCTGCACCTCCACCTCCACATGTGCTATTCAAGATGGAGGAACTAGGATTTATTGTTATCCACTCATATGGTCTGACAGAAACTTATGGTCCTGCAACAGTTTGCACTTGGAAACCTGAATGGAATTCTCTCCCTCGAAATACTCAGGCAAAGCTTAAGGCTCGTCAAGGGGTTCACCATTTCGGCCTTGAGGAAATTGACATTAAAGATCCTGTTACCATGAAGAGTGTACCCCCTGATGCAAAAACCATGGGTGAAGTTATGTTTAGAGGCAACATTGTGATGAATGGATACTGGAAAAATTTGAAAGCAACACAGGATGCATTTAATGGTGGATGGTTTCGGAGTGGGGACTTGGGAGTGAAACACTCTGATGGCTACATAGAACTAAAGGATCGTTCAAAGGACATCATCATTTCTGGGGGAGAAAATATTAGCACAATTGAGGTGGAAGCTGCACTTTTTAGTCATCCAGCAGTTCTTGAGGCAGCTGTTGTGGGAAGACCTGATGATCACTGGGGGGAGACTCCTTGTGCATTTGTGAAGTTGAAGAATGGGTCTAATGTCAGTGCAGAGGAGATCATTAAGTTCTGTCGGGATAGATTGCCCCATTACATGGCTCCTCGAACTGTTGTTTTTGAGGATGATCTGCCAAAGACTTCAACTGGGAAGACACAAAAATTTGTTTTAAGGGAAAAGGCTAAGACCATGGGAAGCCTTCCAAAGAAGAGCATCAGTAGACTGTAATGCACCTTCAAGGAATTTGATGGTGACTGTTTACTTAGTACCCTGTTCCTTTATGTTGTAATTATTGTAATTTGCCCAAAACTTTATGTGCAGCTCTGTTATTTGAACAAATTATCAATTTCCTCCCCCCCCCCCCCCCAAACAAGTTCTCAATTATTTTGAGGGAGACGTTGGGAAGATATTTTGGTTGCTTCCACAAACGCTATGGCAACTAGCAGGTTTGATTCAATTATGTTGGGTTCCAAGTCATTAATCTATTATTAAATTCTATTGTTAACAGAAATAAACTTGAGCTTGAACCTCACTTATTTTACAAAAAATAGGTTAGAAGAAGGGAGAAGACTACCTTCAGGGCCGGCTCAAGGCCTAGGCAAGTTAGGCTTAGGCCTAAGGCACCACCAAAAAACAAAATTTTCCTTAAGAAAAAAGGCCCCACTTTCCATAGTTAAAGGCCCAAATTTTTATAAAATTATATATATATATATATATATTAAAGGTTGTACATTTTTTTTTATTAGTGCTGTTAAAGATACTACAAATTTTACTATTGACCTACAAATTGTCATGTTACTAATCACAAAAAAGTGATATAAACATTTATTAGTTAAATTGATGAAGTTCATCAGTGAGAGATAATGTCACATTATATTTTGAACATTTTATAATGCTTTTAATTAGCACATTTTTCTTTTTTATTTCTATTAAGATTCTCAAAGTACGAGACTAATAGAACCTTAACTCAATTGAAACCATAAAATATTTCAAAAAGATGTTGCAAATGTGTTAAATCATCAATTATAGATTAATCTCCCTTGATGGTTTGAGACTTTGATTTTTGTAGACTAATATCCTACAAAGTCACACACCAAATAATATCAATCTCTCTCTCTTAAAATCAAAATATAAAATTAAAAATTAGATTACAACTTTATTTAACTATGCATTGTCTTATATCCAAAATAAAGTATATTTTTCAATCGCAATATATTTTTATTTCTTTTTATTAATATTTATAGCTCAACTATGATATTTAATTCTCTATATGAAATTAACATTAGTCTAGTTGGTATTATCTATGTATTTAATGTATCAAATTAACCTTAATTTGATTAGTATTAAATAATTTTGTTTAATTAATATTTACATATTAAAGGCCCCGTATAAATTTTTCGCCTTAGGCCCCAAATTATGTTGGGCAGCCCCTGACTACCTTATATTGTATAACCTTAGTCAAGGAGTTTTAAAATAGACCATTTATAAGAAATAAGAAATATGAGCTTTTAGGCTGTGCATTGTGCCCACCGACCTATAGTAAATTCAATCCAACCCATGCAACGTGACATGGTAGGTTGATAGGTTTAGCTTTTGTTTAGTGCATTAGAACATTGGACGTGAACTAAGTATCATGTGTCCAAAATTGACTACGTGTAAGTTTTGTGTAAAAACTTCAGGAACTCTCTCTTAAATAGAACTCAGAAATTTTATTGATTTGTTGTAATTGAATACAAAGCAACTGAGCCAATAGATAGCTACTACTCCTATATATACAAGAACTAAAGCTAAAGAAACAGAAATAACTTCCCCTTCTGGTGGGAAAAACAGTTACAGCAACTACCTATTTAATGCTTACACGTGGAGCTGAGCTGTCAATCAATAACTGTGATCTAACCATTTCTTAACTCCTTAATCCAAATGGATGAACTGCTCATGGGATGGGATTGCTTCTATTAAATCCAGCAATTCTTTACTAGCCCAAGGAGTCTCTGATTTAGCTCTGCAATTGTGCTCCAACTTGATTTCAACAGTATTATGTCCAATGTTTTAGCCCATTAAATTGGGCTACATTTGTGTTTGTGTTGGCAAAACTTCCGACCCAGTTAACCCAAATCCATACTATTTATGATTTGAAGATACGTACATGTTTTTTGGATTTTAAAACTTAATAAAAGAAATGATTTCGATTAAGTTAGAAAATCCGATCAGGAGTCTCTGATTTAGCTCTGCAATTGTGCTCCAACTTGATTTCAACAGTATTATGTCCAATGTTTTAGCCCATTAAATTGGGCTACATTTGTGTTTGTGTTGGCAAAACTTCCGACCCAGTTAACCCAAATCCATACTATTTATGATTTGAAGATACGTACATGTTTTTTGGATTTTAAAACTTAATAAAAGAAATGATTTCGATTAAGTTAGAAAATCCGATCACATTTTGTTAATTTTAATCACTAATCATTATTAAGTAATGAGTTTTTTTTTTTTTTTTTGAGAATCATAAGTAATGAGTTTAAATAGTTGAATAAATGTTTTTTTTTTAATAGTTATTTTCATTTCCATCCCTATAGTTTCATCAATTCAATCATTTAACTTATATCTGTTTTAATTTCGTCTATGTTGTGTCATTAGATCTATAAAATATGTTGTTGTATTGTTAGATTTATAAAACGATGTAGCTTAACGATGTAGCTTTGTCATTGGAAGTTTTTTTTTTTTTTTTGATAAGAGCTTTGTCATTGGAAGTTGATGGAGTTTAATATAGTTTTTCTATCCATTTTCGTTCATATTATGTTAAACTCTGTCATTGGAAGTTGATGGAGTTTAACATAATATGAACGAAAATGGATAGAAAAACTATATTCAAAATAAACATAGATACTTGAAAAATAAATAGAAAATAGACATAATTAGTGAATTCCAATTAGCTCAATTGGTAAAATTTCAGATACTTTTTTTTTTTTTTTTAGGCAACCCAACTCGGGGAGAAAATTTATTACCGAGGCAAATCTTTTACAACATAACTGAGAATGTTTGGTGGAACTTCCTCCACCCAAACTCTTAAAGGAAAAGAGAACCTAGCATCCTTAGCTAGAGCATGGGCAACATGGTTGCCCTGCCGCCTTACATGGATAATAGAATAGGATTGAAAATAACCCCTTATATACATGAAGTCTTTTACTAGGTGACGAGCCATTGCATTTGAGCCCGACCCTGTCTGCAAGCTCTTCACCACAAGCTTTGCATCTCCCTCAAAGCACACCTGATGAAAGCCAAGTTCCCGAGCAAAGATTGTAGCTCTTCGGGCCGCTAACGTCTCTAGAATCTCCACTGATACTGGCATCATCACCTTCTCTGACAAAGTCACCAAAACCTGCCCTTCTTTGTTACGTATGACCACTCCAATGCCTACTCCCTGATTCTCCCCCGAACACCGCCCCATCAAAATTTGCTTTTACTGAATCCTCTGTTGAAGGCTGCCACCTCACTGGTTCGGTCCTTTGCTTTGGTGCTAGCCATTGCCCTCCCTGTTGAAACTCAGCCAACAAAGCCGAAGCTGAATGGGCACTTTTTGGACAAGGCAAAGCAGCTTCATTAGTTCTCAGTTTGCTTCTCCAGAGCCAGATTAACAAGGCAATCATCGCAAACTCCTCCAGATTTGTTCCTTCTGCCTTAATGGTGCTCATGAGGTCACTCATGGATTCGATGTTCTGGAACTTACTCCTCACTTCTGCATAGGAGGGTGCCCACCCCTCTCAGACATTATCACAGTCCTAGATTGCGTGTAACTCGTCTTCAGCCCTGTAACCACACTGTTCACACATAGGACTGTCCACCACTTTTTTTTTTTTTTTGTAGGTTTACCTTAGTTGGGAGAGCATCTGAACAATCTTGCCATAGAAACACCTTAACATTATTAGGGACTTTCAAACGCCAAATACTCTTCCAAAAACTTTTTACCTCATCAAAACTGGAGTAGATGTAAAGCGTTCAACTCAATCTCGCATAACAGTTGGTAGCCTGTTTTCACTGAGTAGGAACCCGACCTGCACCTCAACCATGTAATGCAATCCTCTTCGTCCGTGACACACAGTGGGATGCCCTTGATTTTGTGGGCTTCAAATGGCAGAAAGAGTGCATCCGCTAGCTAGTCATTCCAACCTTCCCCCCTTGGCATCAACAGATTAGCAACTACCCAATCTGAGGCCTCCTCATTCTTCGGAGAAACTGCACAAGCCGAGGCCCCCCCAAGTAGCCAGGGACGGAACCATGTACAATAAGAGGGGAATTGCACCCCCCCCCCTCCCAAATCTTTTTAAAATATTAAATAATAGGTACATATTTAAGATTTTAGAAAAGAAGCCCAAGAAAAATTATATTTGCCCCCCTCAAGAAAATTATAGTTGCCTCCCTCTACTTCGAATCCTAGTTCCGTCCCTGCAAGTAGCTACCTATCTTTGTAGATGTTAATCTTCATTCCGTTCCCAACTCTCCAAAGCAACCTCGATTGGACAAGTTTTCTAGCTTTTACAATGCTTTGCCATGCATATGACCCTGAAGCTACCTTTGCATCAAAAACTAAACCACTTGGGAAATATTTTGCACTAAAGACCCGATAAAATAGGGATAAGTGATCCACTTATAATCTCCACACTTGCTAAGCAAGCATAGCCTCATTAAATTTTTCCAATGGATCTTACGTTGGTCTCCCCTTTGACCCCACCAAATTTTTTTTATCATCAGCTCAATATCATTTAATAATCCGGATAGGAGTTTGAAATAACTCATCGCAAAAGTGGGTATAGCTTGAACTACCGCTTTTAGGAGCACCTCCCTTCCCGCTTGTGAGAGGAGCTTTTCTTTCCAACCTTGAAGCTTATTCCACACTCTCTCCTTAATGAAATTGAGACTCTCCTTTTTGTTTCTCCCAACCACCGCCGGAAGACCAAGATATTTCTCATATTCCTACACTTCACTTACTCCCAATAGATCTATTATCTCAAGCTTCCTCTCGTCCGGAGTAACCTTGCTAAAAAACACATTGGTTTTTTCTCTATTAAACTTTTGTCCAGAGGCTTGCTCGTTCAAAATCAAAATACATTTGATAACATCCAAATCACTCATTGCAACACGGCAAAATATGAGGGTGTCGTCAGCAAAGAATAAATGAGTGATTTTGGGGCCATTTTTACAAAGACAGAACCCCCTAATAGCTTCGGACCTGGCTGCCTGTTGCAATTGACAATTTAAAGCTTCAAAGCAAATTAAGAATACGTACGAGGAAAGAGGGTCCCCTTGCCTAATACCCCTTGTTGGCCGAATATCCCCCTTTGGAACACCATTCACTAGAATTGAACAGGAAGCCGAATTAATACAACTCATAATCAAAGCCACCCATCTCGCATTAAAGCCCATTTTCAACATTGTGACGTCCAAGAATTTCCACTCCACCTTATCATAAGTCTTGCTCATGTCAAGTTTCAAGGCCATGAAACCCCCCCTTTTTTTTGGTTCTTCATATGATGTAAGGTCTCAAATGCTACAACAATATTATTGGAAATTGCCTTGTCCGATTAGAAGGCACTTTGAGATTCCGAAATAATCAAAGGTAGCACCCCCTTAAGCCTGTTTGCAATCACCTTGGATACAGGCTTATAAATTATATTTCATAAAGATATAGGGCAAAATTTAGATAAAATCTCTGATACTTGAATAAAAAATTTGGGGTTCAATTTTTACCTACATCAAAAATTAATTGGTGTCTTAGTCTGGTAATAAAAAGCTATTATTCAAAGTTATAAAAGAAAAAAAAATGAAAAGAAAAGAAAAGAAAAAGAAATACACATAGTTATGAGAAGGAAAATAAAAACAAGTCAAAACTCAAAAGTAGCCCATGGTAATTTTGGAAAACCAAAACGACGCAGGCTTTCTCCATGTACCCTTTCCGGCAAAAAAATTCCCACGTCTGACGTTTCTCTCAAAACTCACGCTTACACTAACACACAGACACACTCGCTTACTTCACTACCATGATCAATAACAATAATACACTCCCCTATATCTAAATGGCCGCACCTTTGCTTTTCAGAGCCATTCCACTTCTCAGCCTCCGACTCCACCACCACCGCCTAGCCGCTTCTATTTTCGCGCCGACGCGGCGGCCATGGTGCAGCGCCGCCGAGCCGAGTCGGAGCGAAGAGAATTTATCCTCTGCGGACAACACCACCGCCGCGTGGAAAGCCAGGGATTCACAAAGTTCCAAGTACCATCATCGGTGGGACGACGCTGAGTATCGCAAGTGGAAAGATAAAGAGGACGAGATTCTCAGTGATATCGAGCCCATCTCTTCTCTTACCAAAGAGATTCTTCACTCTAACAGGTTCGTCTTAGTCATTGTCAGTCTATGCCCTAATATTTTGCTATTACTGCGTTTGGCTGCCGAGAAAATGTAGGAAAAAAGAGACTTGCTTCAAGTGAAAATGATACTGCCATACGATAATTGATGTAATTGAGAAAAATAAATTATAGTTGTTAAAATAAATTAAATGAACAAATTTTTAATTTTCTAATGGTTTAAGCTTTTGAGACGAGCCGTAGTTTATCATGGTATCAGAGCATGTGAGCCCGCGTTGGAAGAGAAGTGTTAAAATAATGGTTAAATGGTGAATTTATGGTTTCGCTTTTGGGACAAGTTATAGTTTATCAATAGGTTTCACTAGTTTCCCTTGTAGTTGGCTAGGAGTAGAACTTGGACTTGTGAATTGTGAATTTGTGATTGCCTTGGTAGTGGGAGAGAGTGAGTGTTTATCTAACCTAGTTGCTGGAACATAAGGCATGAGTTTGTAACTTTCAAGTAAAGAGTCAAGGACTATTCCTATTTCCTAGTGCCTTCATGGATACAGATACATTCATTTATGTTTCCTTTTGCAGTCCTATCATCAAGAATTGAGAAATTAGTAGAATAGTCCCAAGTTAGCGAGAAACACCTTTAGTTTTCAATATGTATGTTTACTAGTTAATGGGGTGGCATTTGCTTTCTCGCTTTCCTACTAATGAAGGAAAGTTGAGTGGGGGGTTTTTGTGGTATCACTGGGTATTGAGGACTAGCTGGAGACCTTGATAGAGAGTTGAGGAATTACTTTATAGAGGCTGTCTACTAGAATTATAGATACAAAATTATTGGCATTGCTAACAAATAGTGATAAATGTGCCGTGAGAAATGAGCAAATTTGTTTGAGGCTAGAAATACACTTCTCTAAGAATAAGGTCACCGATTAATTCTAGCGAGCAATTTGATGAATGGCTCAGATGATTGTTCACAGAGGCACTGGAGAAATGCTGTATTGGAGCAGATATATTGGTCATTAAGTGATGATGAAGGTGGTATATAGGGGTGCATTCGGGAGGCGCTTGTTATTAATCCTGAAATTGATTGTGTGATGACAGAACCTGACCATTATAGTGAAGATAGGTGCAAATATTCACAAACTCGGTGGATGTCTGATGGATCTTAGAAAGCAGCTAATGGCCATTCTGGCATTATATCTAGTGGATATTTAAACGAATCAGATCATTATACTATAACCGGAAAGTGTCAGCATGTTTTTCTGAATGTTTTAATTTCAGACAAGTTCAGCTCACTCTGCAAGCTAGAATTTGAGAATTTCCAAGGCATCAAAGCTGACCTTTTTGACTTAAGTACCATAAACACAAGAATGCACTTGCAGGCGTTCCGGAGGTAAGGCCGATGGAAGGGATTTTTTAGTAAGTGATTCGTGTGAGGAGATGTACCACGTGTCCTGCAGTGAGCTTGCTGTGATAGAGATTCCCCCCAGAAGCTGTTATCATGCCAGTTGCACTGCTTGGGGTTTTAGATCACCCAATATAAATTGTGTGGTGGGTGAGAGGTTGAATGCCCCCAATACCCCAAGTAATGGAAATGATGATGGAATTTCACCTACAAATGAAGAAACACCTATTGAATTGGAAGATAATTCAAATTGTAGTATTGATGATGGACTTCAATTATCAAAAAGTGGCAAAAACTATCCCTGTAATATTTGTGGAAGCAAGATAGTAGATGGTGAAAAGTTGAAGATTTTTAGCCACTTTGTATGCCCAAATAAATTCTACCATGCAAGGTGCCTGACAAATAAGCAATTAAAATCATATGGTCCCTTTTGGTACTGCCCTTCTTGTATGTGCAGAGTTTGCCTCATGGATCAGGATGATGAAAAGATTGTTTGCCTCTGGATTTATTGCCAAATAACTAATATGCTATTGCAGAGGGGTGGAACCACATAGTGGCTCCTCAAGGTAAGGCACCTAAGATTGTGTGGAGATAACACCAAGCATGGGAAAAGATAGAAAGTTAGGAAGTATAGACACTTCATTTAGGGTGTTGTACCTGTGTTGTATTACTGTTATACCTGTGTCATACTGGTGTTGTACCAGCCATTTCATGTTGTAATTTTTCAAAAATTGCTCGTGTCACCATGTTGTACCTGTGTCTGTACTTGTATTTATGTCCATATCAGTGCTTCCTAGATAGAAAGCCTAGGATTCAACACCTATGATTGCTTTGTAAACACTAAACCTTTTGATAAATTCAAATAATTAATTTTATTATTCAAGCAAACCATAACACTAATGAATTTAAGGGCCTTTAAATAGGGAAGAATGGTAACTTTCACGGAAATAAATTTGTAAACCAACTAGGAAAGGAAATAACTTTTAACCTACTACATAAAATCAAATAAAAATTAAATCATAGAAATTAAGTATGTTCCAATAAATCAATTGAGGCCAAACTGGCAGCGGGTCTACATCATCCAGCCATGGTTCATGAGATTGGAGGACCTAGACTGCCAAACAACACTTTAGATCAGAACCTAGACTGCTGAAGAAAAGTAAAAGCTTGTATATCGGCATTCGATTCCTTCGTCAAGTGCCAATTGGCACTCCTTTGTCGGATTTAGCTGAAATTTGCATGGTAGCTCCCTTTTAATCCTATGCACGTGAATCAACATTGATTGGTCAAACTTTGGCAGTTGGATGTGAATAAGATTGAGTTGGTTAGTTAGGCCTAGCATGTTAATCACTTTAAACACATTTTGAATTTCTATTAAACGCATGCTAAATTCCTATAAGCACATGGGAAATAGAGGACCAACCCTATGGAGTCATGTGGGCCAATGAGATGAGGTTATGGTTCTATATACTGTCAAATTGTAATCACATTCCTATCACTGGATAAGATTGTGCTTGCAAGAAGAGACTCCCTTAAAGAAGTCTCATCTTGGAGTTTGTTGTCTACTGTTCAATTGTTCCCCATTTGGCCCCCCAAGTTTAAAATCCTAGCTACCCTTTTTTTAGAAAGTAGGAACATAAAATTGAGCCTTTGATCCTTTTTTGACACAGTTGTGGTGATCGATATTTTTCTAATTTCATTGAATGCAGGGTGATACTTCTGTCACAAACAGTTGGCTAAGTAGTTAACAATGTTGACATTTAGTGCCACATGGCCATTCCTTGA
This sequence comes from Lithocarpus polystachyus, assembly GCA_033629205.1. NCBI lineage: Eukaryota > Viridiplantae > Streptophyta > Magnoliopsida > Fagales > Fagaceae > Lithocarpus > Lithocarpus polystachyus. The sequence goes on along the minus strand of CM066163.1, from coordinate 3,948,129 downwards.
TGTAATATTTTCTTCAATAACCATTGAAGCAATAACAATACCTCAGTGAGAGGAGCTAAAGGTTGGGTGAGAGGCCTGGCTACCTCGAATAAGCCATAGATTTTGTTCTTTCCCCTGTTTTTCTTTGTGCTTCTTGTGTTTTGTGGTCTGTTTTGAATCCGTTATGGGAGGTTCCACTTTTGTTTTCATTGAATCAAAAACTTTTGAGTTTGCACTTGAGGAAGGGGATTTGTTTTTCTTATTACGTATTTATGAAAGAGGTAGGAATGCCTTACGTTCTGTCTATATGGGTAAGGAGAGTGTTAATAGAATTTTGTTTCACGTTAAGGAGTTGACATCTAAGCAAAATCCGGGTTAGTTTGCGAGATCGGTCAGGGAGGGAGATAGAGTTCTTATTCTTTAGTTGGGGTCCAATGCCCACAACACTTTTTTGTTGTTCTCTGAATTAGATAAAGGCCACCGAAGGGGATCCATTGTCATACCGGAAGGGAAGTTGGGGAGTGGGTGGAGAGGTTTTGGAATACATTTGAGGAAGACATTCCATCCAATTAAATAGAATATCGGTGTTAAGCATATCAGTGCCACCATAAAACCGGTGGGGGTGATGGAGAAATTCTGGCAAAACCCTGGAGATTTTGGAAATAAAGGCAAGGAGATAATTCCAGGTTTTCAAAATTTGAAACCGTATATTTCTTTGGGAGATAATTCTGGGATTGACAAGGATCATGTTGGGGCGGATGTCACGTCGATCATTAATGGTGCTGCGAATAATAGCTTTAATGCAACACTGACCTTGGATATTTCCTTGCGTGTGGAACGTGGGAATGAAGGGAAGTGGAATGTGCTATTTTCCAATATTAATGAGGTGGGCCTGGTTGCTGTTAAGCCCAGTGGAGAGAATAAGATACACAGCTTTAAAACTGTGTTGACTAATGGAAGACGGCCAAGGCCTCATGCTGCATGGAAGCCCAAAGCCCAAGCTGGGCCTCATAAAGCTTTGTTTCACTAGTCTAAGTTACAACATATCAGTAAAAAACCCACCCTCATTAAATTGGGTGAAACTTAGCCAAGAGTGGCTTCGAAAGCGCTCTCCTCTTTCGCTTGCAACACTGCTGTGCAGTCGAGTGTGGCTTCATCTCAGCCAAGTGTCTCGGGTTGTCACGATTCGGGGATCGGATCTTCGCTTCTTGCTTGTGAGAACACTGCAATAACTGGCACATCTTTTTTAGTGCCTAATTAGGTGGTTCCTGGGTCTGGGTCTTTGGCGTCTCCTCCTTTCACTTCATGCGACGCAGCTTTTGGGCTTCCTTCGTTGCTCTCAACCAAGATGCTAGATCAGCCGCCACTCTACACAAAAAAGGTGGGTATTTGCAATCCGACGAGTGACGTGGTAGGAATGGGGTCGGAGGAGGGGAATATCGAGACTAGCTCGGTAGTGTCATCTTAGCATGCAGAGGGATTGGAGAAAACAGAACCGATTTTCTCCAAAGCGCCACATGATTTTGGTCCTAGAATCAGTGATTATGTTGGAGATTTGAGCAAAACATGGGGCAATTCTAAAGATTGTGATGATGCCAAAAATTGTCAGTAAGTCGCACAGTCCTCACGTGCTCCCGATGGTGAAACCTGCACGACACAAAAGCTGGAGACCTTAAGAGGAGTACCGGTGTGGTACCGGCCAAGGACCCTCTGAAGGTTAAGTTTGTGAACGCTCGCGACCTTATAGTACAAGAGTTGGGGAAGTTTTTGCGTACCTTTGTTCATGAGGGTCGAGGGTATTTATAGTGGTGTAGAGTCGGGGCTTCGGCGTGTCCGAGGAGATAACCTCTGATCGGAGCCATCCCCTAATGCGTGTTCTTTACGGAATCCTTTCCTCACCGGGGCCATTCCCCATTGCGTGGAGTGCAAGATATCTATCCAGGTGGTGGCGTGCGTGACAAGACATGTATTGGTCCCTTCAGCTTCGCCCCGCCGTCAGTTTGCCCCTTCAGCTTGCTACCTTCAGCTTGCTATGCCCAAGATGCAGCCGTCAGGTATGGGGGTCGTCAGCTTATCCCCTTCAGCTTGCTATGCCCAAGATGCAGCCGTCAGGTATGGGGGTCGTTAGCTTATCCCCTTCAGCTTGCTATGCCCAAGATGCAACTGTCAAGTATGGGGGTTGTCAGTTTATCCCCTTCAGCTTGCCACCTTCAGCTTGCCATGCCCAAGATGCAGCCGTCAGGTATGGGGGTCGTCAGCTTATCCCCTTCAACTTGCTACCTTCAGCTTGCTACCTTCAGCTTGCTATGCCCAAGATGCAGCCGTCAGGTATGGGGGTCGTCAGCTTATCCCCTTCAGCTTGCTACCTTTAGCTTGCTACCTTCAGCTTGCTATGCCCAAGATGCAGCCGTCAGGTATAGGGGTCGTCAGCTTATCCCCTTCAGCTTGCCACCTTCAGCTTGCCATGCCCAAGATGCAGCCGTCAGGTATGGGGGTCGTCAGCTTATCCCCTTCAACTTGCTACCTTCAGCTTGCTACCTTCAGCTTGCTATGCCCAAGATGCAGCCGTCAAGTATGGGGGTCGTCAGCTTATCCCCTTCAGCTTGCTACCTTCAGCTTGCTATGCCCAAGATGCAGCCGTCAGGTATGGGGGTCGTCAGCTTATCCCCTTCAGCTTGCTACCTTCAGCTTGCTATGCCCAAGATGCAGCCGTCAGGTATGAGGGTCGTCAGCTTATCCCCTTCAGCTTGCCATGCTCAAGATGCAGCCGTCAGGTTTGGGGTGGAGCCGTAGACTTTACAATAAGGTTGTCTCTCGCGTGAAGCTAACGACTTTATTTACGACCGTCGCCTTTTACTTCGTAACGGGTTAGTTGCAAAATCATCCTCATCAGATTGGATGCTTGAACTTTGGGATGGGAGGAAAATAGTTATTCCGCTTTCCGCATTTCGTTCTCCTGAATCTGCGTCGGATCAGCCTGCATCGGAGGGTGTAGTTAATCCGTGTTTGGCTTCTAGTGTGATGGTGTTGTGGGCTCTGTTGCCTCTAATTTGGGGTTAGAGGGTGAGACTTGGGACTTTGATGATAATGGAAAACTGAGTACCACAAACTGAGTAATAGTGAATACAAGTCAACAATCACGGCAAAAGCAAAGACAAGAAAATATCTGAGAAAGTGTGAGAAAGGGAGAGAAAGTCAAAGAGAGAAGAAAAGTGAGAGAGAGAGAGAGAGAGAGAGAGAGAGAGAGAGAGAGAGAAGATGAATCTAGAAACTTGTATTGAAAATTCTGAATTACATAAAGATCAGTAAGGCCCACAGAGCACTTTATATACACAAGATTAATTAAATTAACCGCCCACATTATGCGGATCTAACTCCTAGAAATGGGGAAGTTTGTTACACCTGTTAAGCTAAACCACCAGCTAAAACTCATGCCTAATCCAACATCCCTTTGAACAGAACCAAATGCACTGTTTTACTTAAAAACCAGAACAAGCCTCAGTAAACAAAACGTTGCGTTTGGATGCCTCTTGTATCAAGTGAAACGGCGCGTTTACTATTCTTCTTCTTCTTCATGTTTGGGCTTCTTCTTCACAGACACAGTGGGCTTGGGCATCTTCTTCATAGACGCAGGACTGTGCTTAACAGATGAGGGGTTGTGGAATTGGGAACATTTAGGTGTACCATTGGAAGTGGTTACGAAGATTCCTACAGTTGAGGAGATAGGGTGTAAGGTGGCTGTAGATAACACCAAGTTGTCACAATGGGTAACTAATAGAATTAAAGCTTTCCAGAAGTCTGTTGGGACCTTGCTAGAGGGTTTCAAAGAACAAGTTATAGGTTTGCTCTTAGCTTCAGCAGCTCGAAGAAAAAAGCGGATGCTTGATGTAGTTTCTTAAAGGAAGATGGTTAAGGTTGGGCATAAAGGGCATCGTGAATTAAAGAGTTTAATGAGTTCTTGGGGTGATGAGAATGAGTCGAAAAGGAGCAGAAGTGCTATTAGGGATCTGGCTGTTGTAGTGCATCAATGAATTTGAGAATTTTTTTATGGAATGTGAGAGGGTTGAATGAACAGGATAAGCGGCTACGGGTTAGAAATTTGATCCGAAAGTGGAAAGCAGATATTGTTTGTCTGCAAGAAACTAAGATGGAGTTAATTAATAGAGGTGTCATCTGTAGTTTGTGGGGAGGTCAGCATGTGGATTGGCTCTACTTAGGCTTTGTGGGTGCTTCAGGGGGGGTGTTAATAATGTGGGACAACATAGTTGTGGATAAGGTGGAGGAAGTAGTGGGTTGTTTCTTAGTCTCTTGTAAATTCAAAAGTGTGGTGGATCATTTTGTTTGGGCATTTACTGGTGTTTATGGACCCAATTGTGATAGAGACAGAAGTTTCTTATTGGAGGAGTTGACTGGCTTATGTAGTTGGTGGGATGTGTCTTGGTGTGTGGAAGGTGATTTTAAAGTAGTGCGATTTCCTTTTGTACGTTCTAGTTCTACAAATTTCACTACAGCTATGCATCGGTTTTCAGCTTTTATTTCAGAGCAAAGCCTTATTGATCTGGCTTTGGTTGGGGGGAATTTCACTTGGTCTAATTCTAGAGAGGTTGCCTCAAGATCTAGATTGGACAGGTTTCTATTGTCAATAGATTGGAAGGAGAAATTTCCATCTGTTTGTCTACGCCGACTATCTAGGTTGCTATAGGATCATCTTCCAATCCTACTTGAGGGTGGAAATTTACACGGAAGCAAAAAACCTTCTAGGTTTGAGAACATGTGGTTAAAGGATGAGGGCTTTTTTGAAAGGGTGAGTTCATGGTAGGAGTCCTATCACTTCCAAGGAACTCCTAGTTATACTTTGGCTAATAAACTGAAGATGTTGAAATTGGATTTGAAGAGATGGAATGTGGAGGAGTTCAGTAATATAAGTCTTAGGGTGCAAAATTTGTGGAAGGATTTTAATGTGTTGGAAGTTATCAAGGATGACCGTGTTCTTACAGCAGAGGAAAGTATGGAAAAGGAACGAATTCGTGGAGAGTTAGAAAAAACAACTTTGTTGGAAGAAATTTGCTAGAGGCACAAATCTAGGGCTCTATTTCTTAAAGAGGGAGATAGAAACACAAAATTTTTTCATCGTATTGCAAATTCACATAGAAGATGCAATACTATTGATAGGCTTATGGTGGATGGAAAGTTATCTACGGATTAGGGGATCATTGAGGGGTGCATTACTCATTTCTATAGATAGTTATACTCGGAGAATGAGGTCCACAGACCTCTTTTGGATGAGGTTGTTTTTTCTAGAATTTCTAAGGAAGATGCCACTTGGTTGGACAGACCTTTTGATGAGGATGAAGTATTTGGAGTGGTCCATGATTTTAATGGTGATAAAGCGCCAGGTTCGGATGGCTTTACAATGACATTTTTTCAGTCCTGTTGGAGCATGGTGAAAACAGATATTATGAATGTGTTTCATAATTTCATGCCCATGCTGTGTTTGGAAAGAGCCTTAATGCTACTTTTCTTCCTCTCATTCCTAAGAAAATTGATGCTGTGGATGTCAAAGACTTTCGGCCTATTAGTTTGGTGGGAGGGTTGTACAAGATTATTGCTAAGGTGTTAGCCAATCAAATGCGAAGGGTGGTACATGATCTTATTTCAGATTCTCAGAATGCCTTTGTGAAAGGTCGACAGATTTTAGATTTTGTTCTTATTGATTCCGAGTGTTTAGATAGTTGTTTGAAGGCAGGGGTTCCGGGGGTCTTGTGCAAATTGGATATTGAGAAAGCGTACGACCATGTGAATTGGGAGTTTCTCATGTTTTTGTTACAGCAGTGTGGATTTTTCGAAAAGTGGAGAAGGTGGATTAGGTGTTGTATATCAACTGTTAAATTCTCCATTTTGATCAATTGTTGCCCATCTGACTTTTTCGGAGTTCTAGAGGACCTCGGCAAGGTGATTCCTTATCCCCTTTTCTCTTTGATATTGTCATGGAGGCCTTGAGCCGTATGTTGGTTGCAGCTACTACTACAGCAGGACTGTTTTCGGGCTTCACAGTTGGGAACACAACTGGTTCCTTGATGATGGTGTCTCATTTATTGTCTGCGGATGATACACTTGTTTTTTGTGATGCTGACAGCAATCATATAACAGCTCTGCGTGGGATTCTCTCTAGATTTAAGGAGGTGTCAGGGCTGAAAATTAATTTAGGAAAGTTTGAATTGGGGGATGTGCCTAATCTTCATGAGTTAGTGGCGATTTTGGGTTGTAGGGAGTCTGCTTTCCCACTGAAATATTTAGGTCTTCCGTTGGGTGCTACTTTTAAAGATAAGACAATTTGGAATCCTATTTTGGAGAAGATGGAGCGAAGGCTAGCTGAATGGAAGAGGTTGTATTTATCTAAGGGGGGTAAGGTTATGCTTATTAAGAGTATTCTCTCTAGTTTGCCTACTTATTTCCTTTCTTTTCTCCCTATTCCATTTAAGGTGGCTAAGAGGATGGAGAAATTACAAAGAGATTTTCTTTGGACTGGTATTGGTGACGAACGTAAAATTCATTTAGTAAATTGGTCTAAGGTATGTTGGCCAATGAAGAATGGAGGGTTAGGCATTTGGTGTTTGAGAAGGTTTAATTTTGCCTTATTAGCCAAATGGTTGTGGCGTTATGGTGTGGAGAATGATGCCCTTTGGAGAAGAGTCATTGGGGCGAAGTATGGGAATGAGTGGGGTAGTTGGTGTAAAAAATCTGTGTATGGGGCATATGATGTTTGTATGTGGAAGTTCATTAGAAGTGGCTGGTTGAATTTTTCCAAGTTCCTTCGGTATGATGTGGGTGGTGATACTCGTGTGAAGTTTTAGGATGATGTGTGGTGTAGGGATTGTCCTCTTAAGGAGGTGTTTCCAGATTTATATAATATTAGTAAGACAAGGGATGCTTCGGTCTCTGAGGTTATGTGCTATGCAAATGGGAGAATATTTTGGGACTTACAGTTTTGTCGTTTAGTGAATGATCAAGAGTTACAATCTTTGGATTCGTTTATGGTTATGATCTATTCCACTAAGGTGCGGGGTGTTGATTCTGACAATCTTTGTTGGAAGCCAGCCAGCCAACAGTCGAGCTTTCGAGGTGAGTGGGTATTTTCATTCTCTATCCCCTTCTACTGTCATTTCTTTCCCTTGGAAAATGGTGTGGCATTCGAAGGTTCCTCCTTGGGTAGCTTTTTTCTCTTGGACTGCTGCTTTAGGCAAGATTCTAACTATAGATAATCTTCGAAAGAGGCATTTTGTTGTTCTTGAGTGGTGTTATATGTGCAAAAGGTGTGGGGAATCTGTAGATCATCTCCTCCTTCACTGTCCTATAGCATTTGAGATGTGGAGTATGGTCTTTTGCTTGTTTGGTATTTGTTGGGTGATGCCGCAAAGGGTAGTGGATTTGTTGGATTGTTGGTCATGCAATTTCAGGCAGCAGCGTAACATAGTTATATGGAGGATTGTGCTGCATTGTTTGATGTGGTGTATCTGGCGGGAACGGAATACAAGAAGCTTTGAGGGACGCGAACAGTTCATTCTTGAGTTTAAGTCCTTTTTCTTTTCTACTCTTCTCGAATGGTGTTTAGTTTTACCTTCTTTTTCTTGTCTTTCCCTTCCTGCTTTGCTTGATCTTTGTAATTTGGTTTCTTGATGTTTTTGCCTCTTTTGTACATCTCCTATGTACAGGGCTATGTTCTTTTTAATAAAAATTTTATGTTACTTATCAAAAAATAAAAAAAGTTAACAATGTTTATATATCTGGAGACTTTGCAAGTTGTCCTCAAAACCTTGGGTTGGGGGGACATGATATTATTTTTGAAAAGGGACCTTCCAAGTAAGAGCATGGAAGGGTTTATTCAAAACCTAGGGAGAATCAACGGTCGCAAGTTCTGCTCCCTGTCTATAGCTACACCCTTTGAACCAGTAGGACTGATGCTTTCATGGCTTGACACTTGCAACCTTGCACACACTTCATATTATTATACTATTGTTGGTGTGGTGAAACATCTCTTGCAGTCAACTATCCTGAATTGTGAGGGTGACAATGCACACTTTACAAATTCAAGTTGATATCAACTTAGAATAAGTTCTAGATGATGGTTTTCTTTTATCTGGGACAAAAATTAAAATGAATAATATAATAATTGTAATGCCTTCATTTTTATAAGGTGTCACTTTAAATAGCTCAATAAATAATGTTATTGTTTTTCTATATAAAATGGACTGATGTAGAAAGACAATAAAATAATAATTGTGATGTGTTCACTTTAATAAGGTGCCATTTTAACTAATTTATTTAATCTCTTTTTTTGTGATATATAAAATAAAATATTTAGAGAAATTATTTAAAATTAATAATTATTCATTTTTATATAAATGGATGGATAAAAATAAAATAATAAAGTAAGAGTGATGTGTTAACTTTTATAAAATGTCATATTTACTATTAATTTAATTGATAATTTTTTTTCTTATATAACAATAGAAAAAATTACTTCTTATATACTATTGAAAAAATTATTTTTTTGAACTGACAATTCTTTTTGAAACTTTTTCCAATTAAATGTTTGAAACTTTTTATATAACAATAGAAAATATTACTTCTTATATACTATTGAAACTTTTTCCAATTCTAAGTCTGTTTATGCAATTTCCGTGGATCATAAAACTCTTCTCTGTCTGACTGATTTGGTTTTTGCTAGGTATTTGGATGGGGAACGTCTAACAGCTGAAGACGAGAAAGCTGTGGTGGAGAAGCTTCTTGCTTATCATCCACATTCTGAAGATAAAATTGGATGTGGACTTGATTCTATTATGGTAAGCTTTTTAGTGCATAGTTTTTCATAGAATTTTTAGGTTTATGTAGCTAACCAATTCTAATCGTTTTGGTCTAACTTCTGTTATTCGCTTAGTTGATTTGCTATCGAAATTTGCAACTTTACCTAGTCACTCACATCATTATTTTTAACTTCTTCTTGACAAAATTTGCAACTTTACCTGGTCAGTCACATCATTCTTTTTGACTTCTTCTTGGCCAACTTACAAACTGAATTGCGGAAAGAAACTTATCTTTAAAAAAAAAGTAACAAAATCCATCAAGAGAGCACTAAAATGTATATCTCTCTTAGTTTTCTCATTGGACTATATTCTTTTTTTTTTTTAATATCATATGCCAGGTGCTACATGGCTATTTGCTGAATTATATCCCACATTTTGGACTCACTTTTCCTTAATCCTTATAGCAACTTTCACTTGAGCTACTGCTAATTTTGGTTTTTGTCATTTTTGATCTATCTTTGTTGTTTCTCTCTTCTTGTTGTGAAGTGGTCCAAGTGATAAAACATTTATGTAACAATATATCAATCTATAATTGTGCTGATAACGCTGTTTGATTCAGTGGTAGTATCACTCTTAGATAGACTATATTGATTCTCCCAAGCTCCACAACTTGCTTTAATTTCACATGTTGTGAATCTAAATATTATCTGTACAATACTGTGCACAAACTGGTTGGATTGAATTGCACAAAATAATACATGTGGCCAACCCTAATTGGTTGATGGAGGATCTAAGAGCCTTCCCCAATTAATTAGGATTAAGGCTTACTTGAGTTGAGGCTGTGCCCAAATTGCATAGGATTGTAGGCATTTGTGTTGTAACCATCCGATGATGTACACATTTCTTTGATGAAATAGGCTTTCAACTTTTTAGCATCATTAATATTGTGAAATCCACCCCATATTGATAGAGTTTCAGAATGTTTTGATGAATAACTTGCAACAGAGGAACAATATATTATGCATTATTGTGTCTTTTTGCACATGCATATTTGGTAGTAGCCGCTAATAGCACCATCCTCCATGGGTGTTTTTTTAGGATATTGATGGGAAATTTATTTACGATACAGCTTTTTGTCTCAAATGTATAGCATTAATGTGAAAATACCTTTTCCATTGAATGTATTGTACGTTAATTAATTTTTATTCATTACCAATATAATTAGTTAATATTTTTAATAACTGGAACTAATGACAACATAAGATCCCTTAAACCTAATACAATTATGAAAGCAAAACTTTCCTTAATGGATTTGATATTTGGAGTTCCATCCATATATTTACTTCACAGCTTTATTATTTTAATGCAATTAAATTTCTAAAAAGGGAGGAAGCAGAAATGGTCAGATTTCTACAATTAAACCAAAATACTCTAGAGGGTAATATGGGAACTGGGAAGCACTCAGTTTTTAGGGGAAATCACTTCAGAATGGAACAAAGTTTATATCCTATTTCAATTAGGTCCCAGGGTTTTAATTTTTTCAACTAGAGTCCCCAACTTATGGAGTTTCAATTTGAAGCCTCTTTCCATCTCAGTTATTCATTTTCATTCTTCTGGACTGTAATGAATCAGAGAAAAACATGAAATCGTTGATAAAACTTTATGTTTTGCCCAGATAACCAGCTTTTATTTTCTTGCATAAAGGATTCATTTTTGCTTTCTCACTCTAGGTGAAGCTTTCTTTCTCTATCCTCTGTTCAGTGGTTGCTGAAATGGTTTATGAACAGGCCCTTGGTGAAATGTAGTGGTTTATTAATGGTTTCCCACTTTTCTTTGCTCTTTTATTACTTAGAAGTTAGAACTACGGAGACAAATATGGAATGGATGGAAGCTTCAAATTGAAACAATTTCTTAAATTTGGATTTTTGATTGACAGAATTAAAAACCTGGGACCTAATATGAAACATGGTGTAAACTCAAACTTTGGAGTTTTTATGTGATTTCCCTAATGTTTTAACTTCTTAAGAAAAAGAATTTTTAAAGCAAAGACTAATGTTTTTCACTTTTTCCCCTTACAATAAGTGTGGAGGGGAGTTTGAACTCAGATTCTCCTCATTGGGAGAATTGGGCAATGCCACTAAGCTATTAAAGCTCTTGGGCTAATTATTGGTAAGATACACATGCACTAGATGGATCCTTTGAAACCACTGCTTCACTCTCTACCTTGTCCTTACAAGGAGAGGTGCTATATGGGCTAAAACTCATTGGCAGACTAAGTTTTCACATAAAATTATAACAAATTTTATTTGGTTCTTATAGGAAAAATAGGCCTTTTTGGTACTTTTCCCAATGAGGAACTTTTTTATTTTTTTATAGAATTTGATTTTTATAAGTGCTAGGTGCCATTTGGGCTAAAACTCATTGGTGGACCAAGTTTTCACATAAAACTATAATAAACCTAATTGGTTCTTATAGGAAAGATATGCCTTTTTTGTACTTTTCTCAACAAGGAATTTTTTAAATAAATAATAATAATAATAATAATAATAATAATAATTCAACATTTACAAGTGGGGATTCGGGATTTGAGCCTTAGTTCTCCTTATTAAGAATACTAAACAATATCACTGAGCTACAAGGCTCCTGGGAAAAATTGGAGTGATTCATTATGTTCTTGGATTTTTTTAGTACTTATTTTGTTAGTAAATTTCCTGTCTTTTTGCCCCTTGAGGTGTGGAGTGATTCATCAAGGCTTGAGTAACAAGTGATGTTCCTTGTCAACAAGTTCATATAACATTTTTAGGATATGCATGCCAGAAGTTGCAACAAAAAGTGATTTGAGGCTGGAAGCTAAGAAATAGGTGCTTATGATTGCATTTGTTTAATATCTCATGCCTCAAAGGCTGCCAAAGCATTATTGTTGAAACACCAAAAAATTTGGGGTTTTTCCTAGTCTAGTTAAATGGTGAAGTATGGTTTTTGCAATGATATTTCAAGCAGTCTATGTTTTGATTCTTGTCTGTCATTTTTTCATTTGGGGTCCCAAAACTTTTAAAACACAATTCATGGTGTATTATTTACCTGTGTATTTAGCGTTATCAACACATCAATGAGACTGAAAATGGTTGTAGAAAGTTGAATGGGCTGTATAATTTTCTCAAGTTCACATTTCTTAAGCAATTGAGGAACAGGTAGGTTGTTTTGTTTATATCTCAGCATGGTTCTTCATCCTTGACTTTTGGGGGTTTACTTTGAATCCTTGCAAAATAAACTTTTATTCTGTCCCTTTCATTGGAAGTGAATAACCAAAAGAAAGCAATTGATGTTTCGTCCTGTCTGATGGGTTCTTGTTGGGTTTTATCTTCATATTTACGTTTTGCTTTGGGGATAGGATGTTTGGCCCGCACATAGTTGGCGTGTAGATACTTATCAAAAAAAAAAAAAAAATTTGTTGGCGTGTAGATAAATGTATGTTACCTTTGACTGGCGCCACTTTTTTACCTCCCATTTCTTTGTCACATTGAAACCTCTTATCATTTTTCTTTATTTTCCATCCAAACTTTTTCTAACATTTGATTTTTGATTTGATATTAACAGAATTTATTACTGTTTAATATGTGCATGAGCTGCTTCTGTAGCTTATAATTATCATATAATTATCTTTAATGTAGCTTTTATGTTATACTATGAGATCAAACTAACTGGGTATTGGCTAATGTTGTTGAAGGTTGACCGGCATCCCCAATTTAAACGGTCAAGATGCCTCTTTGTTGTAAGAACTGACGGTGGATGGATAGACTTCTCATATCAAAAGTGTCTTCGAGCATACATTCGAGATAAGTACCCATCCCATGCGGAGAGGTTCATTAAGGAACATTTCAAGCGTGGTAGTGGTTAATTTGTATTAGTCTTGAGGCTTTTTTTTTACAATTTTGGTATCACTAGAGATGATCTTGATATGTTTATTAAATTTTTTTCTTCTGGGGCATAAGAACTTTCACATTGGTTTCAGTTTACCTATATATATATAGCTTAGAGTTGCTAATTGTCAATGCGGTAGATAATCCTTGATTGGCACTTAAAGTTTGTTTTCAAATGAAGACAGAAAAAAATGATTGAAGTTCAGTTCACTTTTTTGACTTGCATCTCTTTTTGGTTTTTGCAGTTTGATTTATTGTAGGAGTAAGCTTTCTCTAAGAGTCCTAGGACCCCGCGTGTTAAGTTGTAGCAAGTATTGTTTAATTTTTTTTATTGTCAGAACCAAATTATGTCCTTAAAGCTTGTTTTTTTTTTATTTATTATATTTTGTTGCTTTTCTCTCTTTTGGCTAAGACTTTGGAGCATGTTTCATAACATTATGGCTCTCTCACAGGTAAATAATTTTTCATTGTTTGGAGCTTAATCAGAGGATACTGATAGTGGTGATTTGGTGATATGGGTACCGTTTATAGGCCCTCACACTAAAAAAATTTCCGGGTAAATCAGGTAGATTTGTTTAGATTTTCATGTGACAGTCTAACCTAAGTCTTTGCTCATTTACCTGTGCTCATGTGATCTTGTGTGTTAAGACTCTTAACTGACTTTTTAATATGGGCCACATCAAATTGTGACAATCGGTGTTAGTTGAAAATTTTCTCTTTAAAGATAGGACGCATGGAAACGATAGCAAACCACTTTAGCCAATGAATTGCTTGGACAATCGCTAAAGAATTGCTTGGACCACTAGGGAAATGGTCTTGGCCAATGAGTCTTCAAATTGAATTGAAAAGGAATTGAAATCCATGATTTGGACAAGGTTAGCTATACTGATTAGTTAATTTTTTCGAGCTACAGAGTGGTCCTAGAGAAGCAAAAATTCTGAGAGTGGTTGTGTGTGTGGGCTAGTGCGGTCAAAAGACTGAAAGAGTCAAGCGCAGCTGGTTGTGCTGTCCAGTAGGGATTCCTATAGTAGGCTTTGATAAGTCAAATGCGGTGGGAAAGTCTGAAAGAGTGAAAAGTATCTTTAGTTGAATCTGAAATGTCCGAATATATGTGCTTAGTTTTCAAGACATTAAAACATCTTTCCTTTCTGAATGTTGGCTTGTAGTGGTCAATGTATTTTCTGTGAGTAGAAAATACTGTCCAAAAGTAACTAATCCGGAAAAAGGAAAACAAAAATTCAGAAGTATCTAACGTTAGGGTTAAGCTTCCATCCAGCGTTAAGTTTCGGTCCATTGTTCCAATGCATTAGATATGAAACACAAAATGTTGTCTGTGCCAAATCCGTTTAAGGGTTGGCTTGCATTTTCAATCCAAGAAGCTAATACACTAGATACGAAACACAAAATATCCGTGCCAAATCTATTTAAAAAAGGGCTTGCATTTTCAACCTAAGAAGCCGTGACACGACTTACTATTGATTCATTTTGAGTTTGTTGGGTGTTTGATTTGTAAATCAAATAATAGCAATTTATTGATCTTTTGATAAGCATTATAGCTGTAATTAATGGCGCTCACCTTGTCAATCTAACCTGGTGTAATACATTAATTACTCTATAGTTTATAGATGGGGGCTTTGATAGAGAATAGCCTAAATACTTCACTCCTCCAGTCGTAGTTTCATGCTCTCTCTCATTGATGAGTTGCAATATATGCTCATTTGTGGCCAGAAATTCTAGTCTGGTAATTGCTTGTTCTATGTAGATCCCTAAAATATATTTGAATATGACAGCTTTTTGACTACAAACGTAGGTGACTTTTGTGTAGCTAGTAATTCTACTCAACTAATTGCATGCTGTGTTGTCCATCTAGCGTCGTAACTCATACGACAGTTTTGACTACAATCAATGGTGGCTTTTATGTAAAGGGCCGCTAGTGTTTTCATGTTGTTCAAATTGTGAATTCTCAAAGTTTGAATTTTCAATCTAGGTGCGTTGCTGTCTATGAATTAGTTGGCAATAGATCCATACAGAAGAGAAGTTAGTGCCCGACCATGGACTATTTAACCACAGTGTCTATAAAAACCAACAAAAAAATAACTGGCCAATAATATTACTATAATCATTGTCATTTTGTGGAATCATATCCTTTAAAATGAATATAATAACCATGCAAGATTATCAAACAGTGAAAAAGGAGAAGCATTACTAGATTAGGAAGATCTGAAACAGTGACATCCCAACCACATTAGGCTTTTTAACATTATGCTATTTTAGTCAACTGCCAGAACATTCTCAAATCTCAACTACAAAGTTCATCGACTCTAACCCTTACTTGACATTCAGTCCAAAAAAAAAAAAAAAAAACCCTTACTTGACATTGGAACAAAGTAAGATTTAAAAAGAAAAAAAAAAAAAGAAAAAAAGAAAAATACAAATAGGTCAGCATAGAAGGAAATAAAAATTGTAATCTTCTTATAGGAGCCACTTTTTAGAGTGTAGCAAGCAGCAACCATCATATCATCTCATCTCTTCGAATACTTCTTGGGAGCAACCATTAAAGAAAGAAAAAATAATTGACCTTGGTATTCATATCCTATGGTTTATGTACTTCATTTTTTGTGATTTTTCTTTTGTGGACAAAGCAGCATCGAAACTGGAGTTTTAAACCTATACGAGTCTTGTTGGTCAAGCTCGGTTTTTGTTTGTGTCCTTGTGTCTTTAGTTCTTTAACCCTACTATATGAAAGCACCGAAAAACAGGTTGGATTCATTAGTTTTTTAATTCTTATGGGAAAACCTTGCCGATTTACTGGGAAATGGACACAATTGATTTTACATTTTAGGCAGGTTGTTTGGGAAAGTTAAATATTTTTATTTGAAAAATAATATATTAAATATTCACAAAATACAGACAAATGGAATTTTTTTCCTCCAACAATGTTTTTCTAAAGCTTTTTGACCATTAAACTTATCTTTTAAACGCATATAATCTTTTCATTTCACACATACTAAATAATTATAACAAACAATCCAGTTAAGAGGTCATGTACCTCGTGAAGCACTTCAGATAAAGAGTGCATACATAAAAATCCATCCATGAAAGTTACCCATGATAAATGTCAATCTTTTGTTCCATTACCTAAAATGTTTAGTTGCCTATTTTATTTTAGAATTTGTTGATTTAAAAATGTCAATATACACAGCCATGACAACTCTTTAAATTTATTATTTATTTCATTCTAAAGGTCAAATCCATATTTTAAATATTTGTAAAGTAAATTAAAGAAAATTAATCAAAAAAATTATACTATTTCAAGATAATATGTTAAATGATATAAATTCAATATCTTCAAAAAAAAATCTCAAAATTTATGATTAATGATAATTCTATATAAAAGTTATGAATGATGATACTCATGATACACTAATTTACAAATAAAGTCAGCCATGTTAATAAATATACATTTCTTAATTTTATTGATTTTGTAAAATCAATAACTTTCAAACCTAATATTATTCTTTAGAATCAAAAAGTAAAATAAGAGGAGAAAAAAAGCTGCAAGTCATGAATAATAAGGAAAGGTCTCTTTTTTTTTTTTTTTTTTTTTGATAATTGAATACTAAGGAAAGGTCAACTCCTTCCTCATTATCATGTTTTATTTTACATCCTCCCAAGACTCTTGTAGTTACAACATACAATCAATAATGAGAATTTCTTCTTTTTTTTTTTCTTTTTTTTTTTTTTTCTCCTACGTTGTGCTATAATTACGGGACAACGATGATCATTAAACTCAGACTATTTGTAACTGGGACCCACCACACAACAATGAGAGGGCCCACTAGCCCAGCTGGGAAGAAGATCCATGTGGGCCCTCACACCACAACCCACATTTTTAATGATGAGTGATACTCATACAACATGCATGGCAAAACAAATTGTTTGTGTGAATGGCAGAAACTGATCAAAGATCTTTTTTTTTTTCTTTTTTTTTTTTAAACACAATGAAATGAAGGGCTGTGATTATTGTGTTTTGGTCCCATCAGCTACACTGTACGGTCCATTGGGATGGTTGATGAGTCCCAATAAAGAGAGTTTTTGCTTTCTGCTGGTCTGAAATTTGAAATGCAAGCAAGAAAATGATCCACTTTCTGATTCTTCAGAGAGTGGGCTTGTCTGACTTTGACCAGATGATGAAACAGCTGTTATTTTGGAACTAGGGATAAAAATATTTATAAAATGTTCGTGTAAAAGACAAAGGAAAACAATATAAAGAAAATAAAAATTAATTGTATAGTTTATTGATCATAGGCTTCATAGCATAGTATGCACTCAATTTTTCATCAAATTAGTTTATGGTAGAAATTTTTTTTTAAACCCTCTTAATCGGAAAAAATCAATCAACATGATGTCTAAGTTAAATTTTAACGGTGGGTTTCGGTTAGTTCAATTGTTAAAGTTTTTTATGGTTGTATCAGAAACCTGAGGTTCAATCCCTACCTACACCAAAAGCTGATTAGTGTCTTGATTTGATAATAAAGAGTTATTATCAGGAGCAGACGTCACAGGTTAAAACTCTCTAAAAAAACAAAAAATAAAAAAGTTAGTTTTTAATGGATTGGGGGCTATGTTGGGTTGTAATTTTATTTTGAAACTTGAGTTTGGTCTAACTTGAGTTGATAGATTTTTCATTCATATGATCTAACACAATCTAATCTGTCATATATATATATATATATATATATAAGTTCATTTTATTACTTTTACTTTAATTTTTAATTTTTACTTTTTTGGGTATTTTGAGAATCAATTTTGAAATATAATTCAGACATATTATGTGAATTCTAATTATATAATTAGTTGAAAATTTATCGACTTAACAAAGTCTGAGTTAGATTGAAAGGCCATCTAACATAATTCAACCCAATTTATGCACCCCCTTAGTAGGAAAGTTCCTCCAATTATGTGTGTGTTTCTAGACTACATAATAGTCATACACTCTTTTTAAATGATTTTAAGAATACCGTGGTTGACTGCAATTTTTCTAAGTCAATTCGAAGGATTACTTTGTCCATGCAATTACAACATATAAGAAAATTTAAGGCACAATAACTAACTAACCAGGAAAATTCTGAATTTATCTTACAATAAATTTACAAACTACAATACATGAGAAAATTTAAGGCACCATAACTAACTGTGGGAGAAGAATTCACCTCAATCATGTTTCTCCACTGTGAGCATGCTTTGTAACATTAAAACCCTTTGCGAGTGGCATGTTTCGGCAACGTCTGCACGACTTTGTTCATCTAGCGATGTGAGAAGCCTTTGAGACTTGTCCCACATTGAAAAAAGAAGCACCTCACCTATATCTTATAAGCATGAGCTCAAAGCATAAGTGTACCACTATACGTGAAAATTTAAGGCGCCATAACTAACTAATCAAGTATATTCCGAATTTATCTTACAATAAATTTACAAACTACAATATATGAGAAAATTGAAGGCAGCATAACTAGCTAATCTTAAATTCACATTTCTTGATAATTTAAGCTTTTTGAACAACTTAGAACTAATTAGGAAAATTCTGAATTTATTTTACAATAAATTTACAAACTAACATAATAATAAATGTGGTTAGATATTATATTCACATTTTCTTGATAATTTAAGTTTTTTGAAATTTGAACAACTTATAATTTATCATATAAGTGATCCAATGTTTCACACCTATTTTTGGAACCCATAATTCATCAAAATAAATATTTGAATTTACTTTTATGATTTGTGATATATTAATTCATATAGAGTAATCAAATTTGTAATATTTTTAAAGATTGTTCAAACTAATTAAGTAAATATTTCATTAACGAGTGCTTTAAGACAATTATTAATGAAAAATTCTTATGTATAAGTTAATTCTATCATAAATGTGAGAAAAATGAATATTATTTTTTGTACTTTAGAAATACTTAAGAAGTATTTATTGTTAATAATTTATTTTAAAAATAAAAATGTTAACTAATTCTTTAAGAATAAAACAATAAATATTGTAAACAGCTTTTTATATTTTTTATGGAAGTGATATCAAAAATTTTTTATCATACTTTATTAATAATTTTTTTTAAGTTCATTACTCTTTTAAAAAATATAAAAAACTGTTAAAAATTTCAAATAATTAATTTTTTTTTTATAAATTTTTTTAATAATAGTTACTTTGTGTGATGACTCTGAGTTTTACCCAATGGTTAACTATATAAACACTGTGGCAACAATGCAGGGTTCTGGTTGGGTTCAGAGGTGAAATGTACTTTGTGTGTTGTGGGTGAGTTGGAATGCACGATTACCACAACCACCACAATATCTACTCCCTCCATTGATTCTGTCTCACCTGCTTGCACTAGCCCTTGTTTGTCCACTCACTACTTTCTTTCTAGCTCATTTCTTGAAGCTCGAGCCCATAAAGAGCATGAAGAAAATTTATATATAAAAGAAAAAAAGAAAGAGAGAAAGCAACTTATCAGAGCAGAATCCATTTACACGCGACATTGTTGGTAGACTAATACGTACAGCTATCAATTTTCTACAATTCTATTGAATATAAAATATTGCATATAGCTTTATACCCTCTTTAAATTCTTGCATGGCAAAGGAAAAAACTTTAATTGAAGAAATAGTTGTAGCATTATTTTTTATTGGTGAGTGAGACAGCTTTTCGTACTAAACATTAATTTCGATCTTGCAGTACTTTACTTCCACATTTGCTCATAAAAGGAATGTACCCGAAAGGTAAAAGTATATGGTATATACGTTGCAGTCTCGCTCAAATCTTCTTTGGACTTTGTTAGTGAAATACCAATTCAAAAAACTACTCTTTTTTTTTTTTTTGCTTAATAAAAAACAACTACTCTTGTACTCTACCATTGCTAGTTTAATAATAACATTATGGCTGTGTTTAGATAGCTGTGTTTTTTGGTTGAGTATTGTGCACTGTTTATGAAATTTGTAAACACAGACAAATATAAATTTAATTTTAAATAGACCCTATATTTATAGACCCTATATTTATAGACAGTACTCACAAATTAAGTTACAATTCTCTATAATTATATAATTATGTTGGGGACACAATTTTGTGTCACAACTCGCCGCATGGCGAGTTGTAATTGTTAAGTATGTGTTCTCACATGGCCCACTGACACACCCTTACCACTCATAACTCACCATGTGGCGAGTTGTAGTATAAAATTGTGTCCTAGCATAATTCCAAAATATATAACAAGTGATAATATATGTGAGAGAGAGAGAGAGAGAGAGAGAGAGAAATATAGTAATGGGGGGTTTTTTCTTTCATAAAAAAATAAAGGGCTAATATGGCACGGTATCATTGCCCTGAGCCACTTAAACTCGAATTTTATGGTGTGAAATCACCGAAACTATTTGGGGCTATCCATGTAATAGATTATAAATTTACTATGGAGTGCTTTCATGTAAACTATGATGATGTCTCTCTAAATTTTTGTGTCTCTATGATTTAGAGTTTATCTAAATACAACATTCGGGTAATATGTTGTCAACAAATTGTTGAAGACATTGGCTATAAATGATTGAGCACATTATATGTAATTGGCGGAAAATATATTCACAAATATAGTTTTCTTTTACGTAGAAATACATATCTAAATAAGAAAAGATAGGAGGAACATATGTATAAATACAATATCTTATGTTTATACAAAATTGTACATTTATAAAACATGGTCAACCATAGCCTTCAAAGAAAATTTTATTATTTAGATACATGTAAAAGTGATATTACTTTAATTACAACTTGAATAAATAAATAAATAAACTACTTAAGTATTTATTATTTATAAACCTATCACATTTACCCGAATAAAATAAATTGCTGAGTGAAATGATATGAATGAAAAATTAATATAAAAGTAAGCATATTCTAATGACAATATTTTACGTGTGGAAACATTTTTATATCTCTAAATTTATTAAAATATTCAAAAGACAAAGGAGAAAAAAATAATAGAATACGTACACAACGAGAGGGAGAGGGAGAGAGAGAGAGAGATCATAGTAGATTTTTAACTAAGAAGCTTTTTCTTTCTGTGAGTGGACTAGTCCACGCGTGTGAAAGGGAGAGTGGAGTATGAGGTATTATTATCATCACTCCTAGAAAAAGAAGTACTACGTTTCTGCATTTTTCTCAGCTACTACAAGGGCTACGGCGCACCTTTATTTATGCTGTGTTGCCTGTGAGCTCTGTGACATTGAAATGATCCGTATATCCATAAATAAAAAGCTTTGCTTTTCCTTTTACGTTTCAAAGCCTTCTTCTAAAAAAAATGTCATTCTATTCTTTTCATGGAGAACGTTTTCCTTTGATTTTATTGTATAAAAATTAAAAACTTAAAAAGTGTTCGTTTAAATCTCCTATGATAATAAACTTATTATATTTTTTAAAGTTAAATGAAATAAATTGTCCCTACCTTAATCTAATGCACACTTCTGATGTTGCATTTTTGGTCGGTAAGTTGAGATTTGAAGTACCCAAATTTTGCGGATCAACAATTATTTTAAAAAATAAAGATTTATGGTAGATTTTGTGGGCCTGTGATCTTGCGCAGTGCACAACCAGTTTAATGTAACCGTAGTTGCTCCTGCAGATCAATCCCATCATATCCTTTATCTTTCAAACCTTAATAATTAGTTTTTAACAGTATAATTCTGTTCATTTTCAGTTTTCACACTTCTTAAATGTTTAATTCGAAAAATATGAGAAACTGATTTTTTTATTATTATTATTGAAATTGTACGTAAATGGTCAAGTGAAAACTTATCCACTTCCTCTCTCTCTCTCTCTCTCTCTCTCAAAAATAAAAAATTAACTAACGTGGTAACGAATATAATTTATGTAAACTTCAATAATATAATAAATAAATGTTCAAATAACTTTTTGTAACTAGTGATAAACCAATGTTTAATGTTTATGTATTACAATTTGTAATATCACTTACTTAATTTTTTTTAATAAGTAGTGCAACACTTAATTATGTTTTCTCTCTATTCAAAATTTTTTTTGATGCATATTATAGAATTTCAATGTATGACATTTATTCTATAATTATTATTTTTTATCATTAAATTAAAATACTAAGTGTGCGTTTGGATACATTTTATTTTGTTGAAAACTGAAAACAATAAAAAAATATTTTTCAGTTACTATTCACTATTGTTTGGCATTGTTTATTTGCATATTTGCCATGAACAGCATAAGAGGCGCTCAGCTGGGAAAAAAAAAAATGCAAACGCACAAGAAAAAACGCAAACGCACAAGAATCCAAACAAAATTTGGTTTTAATGAATTGACTACCGTCACTATTATGATCACATAATATTCCATTTATGTGATGTTTGGTACGGGAGAATCCACATTACTCCTTGCATCTATGATTCCTAGGAATGTAGCTATTCCTATGTTTGGTTTTATTAAGAATCTCTTAAGATTCCTAGGAATGTGAAATGATAATATTTGGTGTATTCTTAAAAATTTTAAATGAAATATTTATTTTTCCCATTCTATCTTTAGATTTGAATGTGAACTACCAAGACCTTTAAAAAAAAATTTCTCTCTAAATAAATAATGAAAAAAAAATATAAACTATCAATTAGTCTTTTAAAAAAGTATCTTCCTCTAAATAAATAATGAAAAAAATTATAAATTATTAATTAGCAACACATTTATTAAAACTGTAGTCCAACATTCCAGAATGACAAATACAATACAAAAATAACTATTTACATTCTCAAATGCTTTATTCTTAAAAATAATTTTTAAAATAGCTTAATCCATAACAAAACAACCTAACAATGTTAACAGTTTAAAATCTATATGTTTTGTATCATTCTGTAACAAACATCAAAAGCACTAGATAGGATACAAATTATTGACATGTACTGTAACATATGAATCTAGAAATAAAGCCATTAATCTAAAAAAAAAAAAAAAAAACCTAGATGAAGCCACCAATCCAGATCTATATTTTTAGTAACTAAACAAAACCAGGATCTGAGATACGAATAGATAGATTAACAATTTTTCATGAAAATAAATTCATTAAGAATTTGTTGAACAACACACACACAATAGTAAAAGTGAATACCTTGTAATAATAAAGGGTTCCCTTCAAACTTTTTTTTTTTCACGCGTAAATTTTAAATAGAACTTTGTTAAAAAAAATATATATTAACAGAGATGTTTATCCTGTTTATATTGTTTTGGCAGGAAAAGATAAAGACAAGATAAAATATATTGATAATTTGTTTTATATTTTCTCTTAATTGCTTAAATGATAAGGAAAAAGGGGTTAAAATTGTCAATTTATAAAAAATACAATTTCTTTTAAGCTTGAGAATCTGGATACTCATTTGTTTTAAAGGGAATTCACATTCCTACTGAGGGGTTTAAGGGGAGAATTCAAATTCCTCTGACATTTGATTCTCTAGCGTAATTCGCAACTAAACATGAGAATCTTAAAAAAATTTATTGGAATTTTAAAACATTTTTCCGTACCAAACGTCACACTAACGAGACTTGAGAAATGCTACTATCTAGTTTCTGTTTGTATCTCTAGCATTGAATATAAACCAAGAGTAATGCTATGATTACAAACTATTTTACAGTAATTTTATAAATTGTTGATGTGATCAATTTCTTATTAGTTTTTATTTAGAACTATTTTTAATATCATTTTATTATTTACCAATGACTACTTACTACATTAACCGCTTATAAAATATTTTATAAAAAAATTTATGTCTCTAACATTACTTATAAAAGAAACCAACCAATAGGACTTTCGGTATAAAGTTAAAAGAAAAGAGAAGAGAGCGAGTCACTTTTCGTACATTGTCTTTCACTAACATTATGTAATTTATATTTTATTTAAGCTGTACGTATAATGCAATTATGATCACTTATATTTTATTTTGGTAATTAAATTATTAAAAAAACAGTTTTACTTTATAAATATAAACTATATATATTTTCCTATTTCGATTTTCCAAGTTTGCCCATGCTTATTATTTTCAAAACAAAAATAGTAGGTAAATCTCATATTAAAAAATGAGTATGAGTTACAAAAATTTAAAGTCTATATTGTATATTTAAGAATTAAACATTTTTAAATATATACCATTATAAATTTTTTTAAGACCTTCTCTTATTTTGGCGTGTGTAAAAAATATTATTATTCTTAAAAAAAGTTGACCCATGCTTCTAATTCCTAAAGACCTAAACTATTAAAAGCCCGACCCTAACAGGCTACTGTGGACCAGGGTACCAGGAAACCCAAACAAAGCCTTGACAGCTCATTGATATATATATAGATTAAAAAAAAAAAAACTAAAAATTTTGGAAAAGATGAATTCTTTTGCTTTCTGTCTTTCGCCTCTGTCATCACAGGTTATTTTCATGTATTGGGCTCTGTGTATCTGCTCCCGCCCTTCCCATTTCACCTTCCCTCTCCCTTTTATGAACCATAAAGACAGAAAAAAAAGAAGAAGAGAATTAAAGGGCAAATAAAATAAAATAAAAAACCGAAACCAACAATTTGGTGCAATGCAAATGAAAATCAATAGTATCAAATTCAAATCTGGAATTAAAGGGCAAAAAAAAAAAAAAAAAAAACCCCACAATTTGATGCAATGCAAATTAAAATCATTGGTACCTAATTCAACTCTTTTACCAAAAAAAAAAAAAAAAAAAGACAAATTCAAATCTGACCCACTCGTACCAATACAACAATGGCTCTAAACATTCTCTCATAAGACCTCGTAAATGATAGGTTAACTTTTTACACACTCTGAAATTGGTCTTCAATTTTAACAGTTGATGTTACCCACAATTCCACAAAATGTAATTATGTAGTTCCAATCCTTATGGGGCCCACTAGTTTGGTGGGCCTTGGTACCACGTAGGTACAAAAATGTCACGTGTCGAGTAATTGTGTAGTGTGGCCCATAATTCAGGTCTGGTTGTATTAGCCACGAGACTCTCCCAATAAATAAACTCAAAAAACCACCACACTGAGAAAAACCCCACAAATAAAAATTTGTATGACCTTTGTGTTTTCTCAGTGTTTCAAGCAAAGACTTTCACACATAGAGAGAGACAGAGAGAGGGAGAGAGATAGAAATGCCTGAGACTGTGTCTTCAGGCTCCTCTATTTTGTTTGGCCTATAATGAATACAGACCCAAACCTCTTCTTCTCAGAAGAAGATGGCTCATTTTCATCATCATCAGCAACAGCAATATGAAGAATCAAATGCACAGATAGAGGAAAACCCAACTCTTTTATTGGACACTCTTTATTGCTCAGAAGAGCATTGGGAGGAAGAAGAACAAGAAGAAGTTGAAGATAACTATCATTGCAATAGCTATAATAAGCCAAACCCTTTTCCTGTTTTGCTAGAGCAAGACCTTTATTGGGATAATGAGGAGCTAATCTCTTTGTTCTCAAAAGAACAAAAATATGAAGTCTTTGAAAGTCTCAACACTGATCCATATCTAGCTGGGGCAAGAAGAGAGGCTGTGGATTGGATTTTAAGGGTCATTGAGCATTACTCTTTCTCTGCTCTCACGGCTGTTCTTGCTGTCAATTACTTTGATAGGTTCCTATTCGGCTTCCAATTCCAGCAAGGAAAGCCATGGATGACTCAGCTCGTTGCTGTGGCTTGTCTATCTCTAGCTGCCAAAGTGGAAGAGACCCAAGTGCCTCTTTTGCTTGATCTGCAGGTTTGTACACTTTTGAATTAATCTTGGTTGTGTTTAATCTTGTGTTTGCTTCTTCTCTGTTTTATTCAATCTAGTTGTCTTCGTTTTGTTTAGGTGGATTTGAGTAGGTATGTATTTGAGGCCAAAACGATTAAGAGAATGGAGATTTTAGTGCTCTCAACGCTTCAATGGAAAATGAATCCTGTAACCCCACTTTCATTTCTTGATTATATCACAAGGAGGCTTGGTTTAAAGAACCATCTTTGTTGGGAATTTCTAAGGAGGTGTGAAAGCATTCTTCTCTGTGTCCTTTCAGGTTAGCCATCCAATTCAATCCAAATCTTTCCTTTTACTGATTGCTATTATAGATTTACATTCCACAATAACATGCAACACCATGAAAACCTCAAATTGTTGAACTTTTTTTATTCTGAATCCTCAATTGCAGATTCTAGGTTCATGTCTTATCTTCCTTCTGTTGTGGCTACTGCTACAATGCTGCACGTTGTTAATACTGTAGAGCCTTGTCTTATTGTTCAATACCAAAACCAGCTATTGGGTATTCTCGGAATCGATAAGGTTGGTATCCTTAAACACTTCAAATCACATAAAAATCCATTCTTTACCATGATTGAAAATGCAAATCTGACTATGTCCTTGCTCTAATCTTATTTATAGCAAGACAAAGTAGATGAGTGCTGCAAGCTCATCTTGGAATTGGCATCAAGAGGCAATGGCAATCCGTCCAACAAGCGCAAGTTTGGCTCTTTACCAAGCAGTCCAAAAGGTGTAATGGACGTGTCATTTAGCTCTGATAGCTCAAATGATTCATGGGCTGTGGCAGCTTCATCAGTCTCTTCCTCACCTGAGCCTTTGTCCAAGAAAAGCAGGGCTCAAGACCAGCTTTTACAGCCACTCAACCATCCAAGTTCAGATATTCTCAGCATTCCTCGTTAGCTAGTTCCCTAAATTCACTCTTTGGACTACATAGTCTTGTATGTTTAATAATCTATATTGTTCTTTTATATATGTGCAAGTTAAATTGCCTACCATCTCTGTATAGTTTAGCCAAGTCCAATTTCGTGGGTAACATATACCACATATGACTTAGAACACAATCTTGTAAAGGATTGGTTGGGAGATTTGGGAGCAGAGATGGTTGGCATTTTATCCGGAAAGAAGTAAAGGACTTGAACATAGTAATGAAGAGTACCTACTCGCACTAATATATATATCTCTCTCCTCTTTATGGTCCATTCTCAAGAACATACAAAAATCTTTATGTTGGTAACCTACTTCAAATCAAAGATTTTCAAACATGAGACGGACCAAACAAGCAAAAAGAGTGATTTGCTTCATTCATATTGTCATGTATGTATACAGTTTGCAATTAACTTACCATTCAACATAGAGAAGAAAAAATGGAAATGTACATACTTAAATTCATGTACACTGATGCGCATGTAAACGTTGGTAGAATCGAAATTAGTTTTTTTTTTTTTTTTTTTTTTATACTGAATCGAAAGTAGTTTGTTGAGAATTTACAATCGGACTTAATTTGGGGATAAAAGGTTGTATAAATAAAAATATAATGTGATTGTGTCAAATCAAAATGGTGAATGGAGGGATAGCTTTACTATAGAATTGGGGAAACGAGAGGGAAATTTGGGAATGCATAGAAAGGGTTTCGGTTTTGCATGTGAAGGTTGGAACATGTTGTCGGCCACTGGTTTTTTTTTTTGGCTTTGTTTTTGTGAATATCATTTGGGGGGGTTTGACCTCGTTGGAAGAGCTAAAATTTTGAATGACTGTTTGCAATTTGCCTAATGACTGGCACTGCAGTAGCTTAACCAGCTGTAACAACCGCCCAATTTCATATTTTATGCATGGTATTTTTCACTCCCTCCTATGTGCTTCCTCTGTTTTGCTTCTCATACACGCAAAGATCTATAAAAAAATGGGGAAACAAAAAAACAGTGATGTATTTTTTTTTTTACTCTAGTGATATGGATGATTATGATTAGATTAAATTTACTTTCACTTGGATTTGATGATAATATCATTTTCACCCTTTTTATTTTGCATTTATTACTCTCGGAGCATAGTAAATGTGGCTCTATTATTTCACATTCATGATACTCTACCATTATATCATGAATATGAGAGGATTATCTAAGAATTTTCTGTAAAGAGAGTGGTGTACTTTTGGTGTTTTTGGATGATTTCAGCATTCTCAAAGTGCATTTCTGATCTGGAGAGTTAAAAATTTTTGTCAATGATTCTACTAATATAACAGTGTCTTCATTGCTCCCTGCTAAACTGGTCAATGAAAGCTACTAGAGAAAGACGTTCATAATGCATCATATGACATTTTGTTATGGAGCTCGAAATAAATAGGGTGAACTGCCAAACAATGTGAGTAGTTTAGATGGTGAACATCAAGTATTCATTGCATTCCTACTGAATTGGCAAAGAGACTATATTTATTAAAACTTGATAAGATGTGGGCCAATTTTAGTTAGATTGTCGAGGCAATGAATACATATTTTTCCTTGCTTGTTGAAACTTGAAAATAAGAATACTTATGTTTTTTTTTTTTTAAATAAAAAAAATACTTACATAGTTTTATATTCCATTATTATACTGGTTAGGTCATATGGGTCATTTTTTCTTTGCCAAGTAGATGAGAAGAGAAGGGGATGGAAAATTAATAAAAATCTCAGCAATTGTAAATAACAAATGCCCCACTTGAGTAAACAATTAGGCCAGTCGATCTTGCTTCAGAATTGTTTATAAAAGACACACACAAGAAGGCTTGCATGTGCTTTCTACAACTTTAATCTAAAGCGAATCATGACTTGGCTTTATTCCCCAACCTAAATAGAACAAGTAGCTAGATTTCTTATGAAAAGCTTTCTCTAATAAACTCATTTGTATAATTGTATTGTTGAGTCTATTAAAATATTATAATTTACCGTGAAACTCGGAGTTCTTTAAGATATAAACTCCTTTCATTTTCGTTTATATTTGATCATATCACTTATGGCCACTTGTATGTATGCTTGGATTGACTTATTTAAGTTAAAAATATAATTATACTAAAACTATTTTAAAAATCATATATAAGCAAATAAATTATTAAAAAAGTAAAGCTAATTCAGACTTGTGTGGCCACAGCAAGTCAATAGATTGAAATTTGAAATTAAGAGACTATGTAACTCCGTTGCTCATAATATTGCTAGACATATTAGTAGGTTTTCGGTGTGAAAAGAAAATGTTCCTTCATACTTCAATGCTGTAATTTTAGCCAATATGGTTGTTTCTCCTGAATAAAATTGCAGTCTTCTTAAAAAAAAAAAATGAAATTTGAAGTAAAATATGTTTCATTTTGTAGTCCTTGCCTATATTTTTCTTTGTTCTTGTTACTCTACCATTTGTAAAATTGAAAGGGTAATATATCGAAAAAACAGGATTAAATAGAAACATTATGTAAAGTTGGAGAATCAAAAGTGTACATTTAAAAAAAAAATATTTTTATTCTTTCATAGGAAGGGGGTGAGAGATTAAAAAAAAGGGGAACCTAAAAAGAAAGTACAGGGCTAAGTCGCATTAGTCACATAAAGGTTCCGTAAGAGAAGATTAAAAGGAGAAAATGGATGCAATTAGATCCACCAAAAACAAAATCCACAAAAAGGAGAAAAGTTGAAAGGTGGGGAATGTTGAAATTGGGGGACAATATCTTTTGATTTTGTTGGAGATGTCTTTGTTGTTCCTTTGTTCTTTGCTTTTGGTATTTAGGAGTGTAATGTAGTGTATTTCAACTCAAAAAGAAAAAGCTAAAAAAAAAAGACAATGATAAGATATTGGATTATTTGATCTAGAGAGAAAGGGAGAGGAGAGAGTAAATTGGTTCCAGTGAACATCTTCTCTTCTTTTATGGACAACACCATCTTTAAAGTTTAAAACTCCACACATAGCTCACCCTTTTGACCTAGTGAGTAGTGAGCACTAAAGTTTAACATTAGATTAGACAATATATGATTATAAATTCATGTGTGGGAAAGACCAGGCTTCCATATTGGAGCGGACCTTATAAATTTTATTATATAAATCTTATAATGTTTATAATTAAAAAGAAAAAAAAAATTTATATCAATAAATATAAAATAATTTATTGATGTGGTTGATTTTTATCTTAGTTTGTAAATTTTTTATAATAAAATTGATAGCATCTTTAATGTTTTTACTTTTTAATTCATCTTTAAAGCTTAAGCTTGTGGATGAAATAGTCGTATGAGAGCATTCACATTTGTGAATGCTACTCTGTCCCATTTTACCATCTTAAAAAGCCACTTAATCAATTATATAATACAGTTTTACAAATCTCTTAGCATCCTAACTTTTATTTTCCAATTTTACACATTAAAATAATATATCTACACAATAAAATATATTTGTTTTCCTTTTTGTTTTTTTTCCAATTTTCTCTTCCACCTTCCCTCAACCTCTATCACAGGGCCTCCATTACCAAGTCACCACCACTGCGCCTCCACCATGCCCACCACGCCACCACTGCCCACCAAAATCCCACTGGAACAAAAACTCATATTAAAAAAAAAAAAAAACCCCAATGTCACAACAAGAACAAAAAAAAAAAAAATGCAGAACCCAGAAGAACTAGACCATGCTGTGACCCACGCCAAACCCAAAAGAACCCAAAAAAAAAAAAAAAGCGCAGAACCCAGAAAAAATGCAAAACCCAGCGGAATCCACCCCCATCTCCACCACACATGACCTCGCCATCAATCTTGCCACCCACCAATCTCCGCCACGCCAATCTCGCCACCCACCGATCTCCACCACACCGATCTCCATCGTCGTCAAAACCCACGATCTCCACCGTGTGGTGAAGCTTCAGCGATGGAGAGAGAGAGATGAGACCGTGTGATGAAGATTCAACGATGGAGAGAGAAAGATGAAACTAGACTGTGTTGTGTGAATGAGAGAGCAAATGAATAAAATAGTATATTTCATTTTAGAATTGTGCTACAGTGCAATTTTAAAGGTAGAATTGCACTGTAGCACAATTCCAAAATATTTTGCAATTCTAGCATTGTAGAAGTTCGAATGCAGGGCTGTTTTGAGCTTTTATGCTATATTTTTGCAATTATAGCATTGTAGAAGTCCCAATGTGAATGCTTTGATTTTCCTAATTCAACCTTGTATTTATTTTCCTTGAATATAGGAGTAAATTAAAAAGTTAGATTATTTTATATAGAGCCAATGTGAGACAACTATGGACGTCTATAGCTCTACATTGATTTGTACTACATAAAAATATGCCAAGAATACCTGAAGTCCATAGAGTGGAAATGCCTGAGGAGCCAAATCTAATTATTAGTCACTAATTATATTATTTATATGCAAAGAGATGCACATGTAGAGCCACTTTAGTCATCATTGGAGCTAGGAAAGGGTGAGGTTGGTGAAATTTCCATCCAGTCCATGGAATTGGACACGAAAGTAATATGTGATCATTTTTAAAAGCGCTATATTCATATTACATTTAGAGCAATAGTATACCGTATTTCAAATCTTAAATGCATAGGAAAAGCCTAATTCGACTTGTCTTTACAGTTTATTTACTTCAATTTTCTTTTACAAATCAATTTCCCATTGAAATACTTCGTACTGGTGGTCTGGTAGTCTAGTATGAACACAACAATTTCTTAAAGTTTACGGCCCCATAACTCATTGGTCGAAATTCATTGTGTGCCAAGAGGCTTTTTCATCACTTGCTATGACCTATATTCATATAATTGAGCCTCGATTTTAAAAATTGTATATGACTATACTTTGTGGCGGTGCTCAACGTAGCCACTTAATTCTTTATGCCTTATATGGGAACATCTATTTAAGTTACTAAGCTATGATTGGATTTGGGGACCTTGCTAAGGCAAAATTATTGAATTACAGAATTGATCAAGCCAGACTGTTTGAGACCTAAGTTTAATTCGTGAGAAAGGAAGGACATAATTGGTTCAGCAGTTGGCGACCCTAGTTGGCTTCTAGTCTCTGGGACCTCTTGAATAATATTGTCATATGGTCATACCAAATGAAAGCACTTAACAATTAGCTAGCTATTGCTAGAGAACACAGTTGAAGACTTTTGTTTACTCAATTTTAATGAAAATAAAGAAAGAATCAATACAGAGATTTATGTGATTCAATAGTTTGTCTACACCTTCAATAACAAGCGGCTGATAATTCTATTATGTGTAAGATTAGGGTTTACATTGTTACTTTTCCATTCCGAATAGACCTCCAAATCTGTAAATATTTTGGAATAATTCTGATTATTCAATTTGGTAAAAAAATACAAATTTTTTTATTATTATTTCTTTTGGATGGATTCTAGAACCTATCGCATTGTGGATTTAAAAAACTTCCTCATAGACTTGAGACTATTTTTCAAAAGTAAACGTATTTTGTTTCTTATTTTCTAAAAATAAACGTGTTGCTTCTTGATGTTTTCTGCCTGCATTACTATTTCTAAAAAACTCGTTCACAAACAAAATTTATTACCTCAAAAAAATAGAACAAGGGATGGGCTCAAGCCTTCGAAGTTTTATGAAGTGGGGCCATTCTAGGAAGATTCATAGTGTGATTTCACACATAAAAAGTCGAGGGATAGGACAATTCACAATTTGATTCATCATCATTTTACTAGGAGATCCGCGTTGCATGCGTGAATGGCATAAATTGAGAAGACAAGTTTAATTTGTTATTGTATATTTCCAGGTTATGGTGCAGACAAGTTTTGTTCAATTTCTTGGGGGTTTCCTTAGTTGCAGAGAATTGCTGATAACATATTAATATGCACCACATGGTGAGCATCCAATGGGCCTAGCCAGTGGGCTGGACTCCAAGTTTCTGACATTAGCGGTCACAATCTCAGGAAATGCCAAGCCTGGTATACACTGCGTTGTACAGCCATGCAAATAAAGACAAGTCCTGCATTTAGTTGAGCAATGTAACTGCGCTCTGTAATGGACAATGGAGGGAACGTTTTTTTATCTGATGAAATAAGCTCTACATTATAAAGCCAAACCACGCACCGTACCGTACAAGTGGTCCAGTGGTCAATCTCAATCAGCCATGGTTGGAACAAGTGGTCCAATGGCGATTTCCATTGAGAATTTAAGAACATTCAGGACTCAGAAGTCAGAATATATTTTTGGCTTCGGCAAATTATAACTTACCTAGTTTGGTCGAAATTTAAGTTGCCTACTTGTGGTTTGAAATTTGACACTTTATCCATTTAAGGTTAGCTCAGTTATAGTTACGTAATCAGCATCTGTTAAAAATATGGTTAAATATGTAATTTTGCTATATTTTTATGTCACTTTCTTCCAAAAACACAAAAAACATAAAAATATAAAATCAAATAAGATTAAAAAGAATCTAACGGGACATTTGCATCGTGGGATTTCAAATCACAAATAGACAACTTAAATTTCGGTTAAACCTTAGGGGGGTAAAATGTCAAATTTCCAACCACAGGTAAATTATTTAAATTTTGGCCAAACCATATGTTAGTAAATTGTAATTTGCCCTATTAGCTTTGTATTAAGAGTTAGCTGTAGATAAACATGTTAGGGTCAAAATCATAAAAACCCTGTGAAGAAATCAGCTAGTTTTAAAACTATAAGGAAAATGTTATTGGTTGCATTAAACCTTGTGGAGATTATATAAATATAAATATATATATATATATATATATATATATATTCACTAGTTTCAAACTCCCGCAATGAGTGAGAAAATGTAATATAATTATTTTATAAGAATATAATGTAAAATTTGTAGATTAGTTAGTGTATGTGTTATTTAAAAATAATTTTATAAGTTTCATGTAATGGAACATATATGTATTTTTTATTCAATATATATGAAAAATATAATTTTATAAAAAGATTTAAATAAAATAATTATAATATTTTTATTTATAAATGGAGAACATGTTATTAAAAAGATTTTTTTTATATAAAAAATATACAATAATCAGTTGACTAATTTGATCATATCCAAGAATATTAAAAAAAATGTACACCTCCATTTCATATAACACATGTAACATTAAATTTAAATTATTATATAAGTTTCGAATTGTAGCATTTTTTTTTTCAAAATATAAGTGAAATGCCTATATTATTGAAACTTGAATTTTAATGTAATATTTTGAATATTTATTATTTTTATTTATTTTTTAGAACCCATATCTCTAATTTCTAATGCCTATTTTATTTCTAATTTTTAGCATAAAACTAAAGAGTTTGACCCAATAAGAAAAAAGAAAATTTTGAACTAAAAATTGAAAGGGCAAATTACAACTTATCTACTTGTGGTTTGACTCGAATTTAAGTTACTTACCTAGGGTTTGAAATTTGACACTTTACCCGCCTAAGTTCTATTCCGTTAAGCTTCCGTTATCCACCTCTACATTTGTCGTTAGGAAAACAAATTTTAATTTGAAAATATAACATAAAATAGAAAAAAAAAGCTAGGGTTTAAAATTTTGCAAAAGATAGATGAACATTACATTAAAAAAGAGTTTGATTTGTTCCCAGTCCCACAACTCTCTTTTGCTCGCCCGAAATATTCAATGAATGTGAGGCCGAGATTAATGAACAAATCAAGTGGGTCTATTTCTTTTTTATCAAATTTTTTTCTTATTGTTCGGTTTGGAATTTTGAAAATGACAGTATTACATTTTTTGTGTTGGGTTTGTGATTTTAATTCGTTTCATGTTGTCAAAATGACAGTGCAGAATACAATGTCGTTGCGCTAAAGGGTATTGCGAAGTAAGGTCCTTTTTTAAAATAAAAAGTAAAATTAAATCCTCATTTTTTTTTTTATAACATTTTATGTTGCAAATTTGCGTATAATTTATGGGCAACTTGATATAGTGTGAAAAGTTTTCTTCAAACCCTAACCTTTTGATCTGTTTTGTGTCATGTTTTTGTATTAAGATGTTTTTTTTAACAAAAAGTAGAGAGGTGGGTAATGGAAGCTTAACATAATAGAGTTTAGGCGGGTAAAGTGTCAAATTTCAAACCATAGGTAGGTAACTTAAATTCGAGTCAAACCACAGGTGGGGGTAAGTTGTAATTTTTCCAAATTAAAAAGGTAACCCCACAAAAAGAATCAATTTAAGGCCTAATTAGTCTAAAATAGACTGAAATGCTACCCTTTATCTTTGGAATATTGCACATATATAGTGTTTGATACTGGTAAATAAACCAACAATGTTAATTTAAATTTTTGATGAAACCAGTTCTAGGCTGATGGAACCTCTTTTTATTTTTTGTTAGAAGCTGATGGCACCTATTTTTATCTTCTTTCCCCACCTGTCTTACTAAAAGTATGAGTGGGGAAAATATATATACATATATCTCTTAATGAGGCCAACAATGTCTATTCTTAATAATCAAACATCGCCTAAATTGTTGGACCGACACGAGTTTGAGTAATGATACTAAAAGATGATAAGGAAACATCAAAAGAAAAGCAGATAATTAATATTTATATAAGAGGAAATTGTAATTGAGTGTTAAGGGGCATAGTATGTTTCATACTTTTGATTCCATTCTACTGTGGGAACTGATTTCTTCCATTGTGGGTCTTGTCTGAAATAACAGTTCTAATATAAAGCTCTGCAAATGACTTTTGGGCCTCAACCTAGTTAGTCCCTATTTGTGGGGTAAAACGCAATGGTCATTGCTATAATTTTAGGGTGTGTCCAAGCGAAAAACCTTGCCACCCAAATCATTAAAAATTGGCAGTAAGTGCTAAGTGGCATTCAGCCATTTGAGTAAGTCATGCTTAAATGTCTGGTTCCTTTTTTGGCATAGATCATCTAACCCTATTTTCATTATACATTTGTATCGTTCGAGGGCTCTAGGAGAGGTTTTGAGTAGAATTGAACTTTGGTTGCTTTCAACCAGGAAAAGAGTTATTAAGTGCTTATAGAGATGTAAAATTTGATAAACAATGAAGCAGGTAGCTGCTAAATTCTGACCCAACCAGCAAACCCACCAACAATTTCTGAGGCCAAAGTCTTTGCCTGTGACACTTCAAGGTAGCAGGTTGAAATAGAAGAATATGGAGTCAAGTTTCGACCAAGAGTCAAGTTAGATTTAGGGTGGCAATTAATGTTGCCGGGTTGTGTTTGTATCGTGTTTAGGTAGAGGTATTTAACTACACAGGTTAACCTAAATACGGCCTATTTAATAATTATGGGAAAACTCCTCAACCTTAACGTGACATTTTTATTAAGTTGGTTGATAACTCACATCACATGCTTTATAAACAAGTTTTGTTGAATTGCTACAAGCATGACTGGTCTCAACCGTTTAAAGATTTTCACCCACAATGATTAACATATGTTTATATTTTGCAGGAAAATATATTTTAATTATAAACAAATAAATCCTATTCCAATTAAAATTTTGAAATGTAAAGTGCTAATATGAAAATGAATCAAATATATTAAGTCAAAATAGAAATTTTAAAGCATGAAAAAGACCAAAATTAAAACAACCTGAAACTTTAAGGGCCAAAAGTGTACTTTAGTATAATTTCATAAAATCTAAATGTTCTTATTTCAACTCAAGAAGTTTCATTTAAATTTACAAATATATAATTTAAGAAAAATAAAATGAAAAAAGTTCCCCCCACCCCCCCCCCCCCCTCTTTTGTTTTGGATATGGGGGCGAGATACTATAGAGTTGCAACAAATAAATTAACAAGTTTACCAATTAAAATAATGTTAATTATTCAATTCTATATTATAAAAATTCAAATTTATGCTGGATAATGATATATTGGCTAAATAGGTTCTTGTAAAAGCTCTAAACCGGTTTAACCCTTCTTGACATGAATAATGAATTAGATGATTTCAGTGGTTTTGAATGACTCATGGTTTGGACATTATGGTTAAAAAAAAAAATTCAATTATAGATTAATTTAAAATTTCATTCACATAATTTAAAATTTCATTCACATACATATAAAGAAAGAATTTTTTCTACGAACAAAACTTAGGTATAGTATCTTAGGTGCTGTTTTATATGGCAGAATCTTAAGAGGAGAATCTAAAAAATAGCATCTAAGTACTGTACATAAGTCTGACAATTTTTCTATACCATAGGCCCATAGGAGAAAAGGTTAGCCCATATATATGTTAATACATGTCCAGAACAGCCAGCATAGGCCTTTCACATTGTTAATACTGTTCTTCTGCTTGTTTAAAAGGTCTACGCCGTTGGCCCATTAAACCTTTCGTTACGGCTTTTATTATTGTATGTTGATGGGCTTCAACACCAGAGACAAAATAAACAACATGTATGTGTGAGATTTGATCACAATTCATTTAGCTTTCTACAATTGAAGCTGTTGCGCGAAGCCTTTTTAATGTTCAAAGCTCTGGCTACAAAAATATCTTTTGCACTGATTTTCGCATATTTGCTTTTAATAATTAGTACTTATTCACAAATGAGAACTCATAAACGATGCTAAATGCTATCATTTCTGGAGTGCTTCCTCTTAAAAATGGCTCAAATGAATACTGGTAAAGCTTGAGGTGTATGCTGTGGAGGTCCATTGGGTCTATAAGCTAAATAATAGTAGGTGTATGATGTATTAGGTTTATGTGTGTAAGCCTAAAGACCCAATTATGTTGTAAGGCCATGTATATCTAACCCTACCACCTAATCTCTATATAAACATCGCTTAGGGCTTCCTTCATGGATATAGGCCATTAGGCCAAGCTGCATAAACTGAATATTTATAAAAGTAAGAACTAATTTTGCATTTTTCTCTAATTCCTTTTGCATTGATGTAAGTAAATTTTTCCCCCTTGTATATATGGAGGGGGAAAACATTTTTTAAACCAAAACTAAAGTGTTTGGAGCAACGTGATCATAGTACATGCCCAAAGAATCTAAATTTAATTAAATGAAACATTATAAAAGGGTTCTAACAGAAAGAAAAAAGTGAGAGTAAAAAACCATAATTCTTGTGGCTGATTTGATTCAAGTTTGGCCTAGTTCGCGCACTTATTTAGTTATTTACCTCTCCTAAGCAGTAATTAATTGTGATCCTTATAATTCAAATCTCAGTTTATTTCAATGACAAAAGATTTTATTAATGGTTTAGTATTTATCTTTACAACACACACACACACACATATATATATATATATATATATATATATATATTCAAAATACACCTATATTATTAATAAAATTAATGGGCCCCCGGCCCCTGCAACGACGTTGCTGGACCAAGATTAAAGGGACCTTTGCGCTTTATATATTGGGGACAATATCCCCTGATTAGGCAAGCACAATTAAGATCTTGGAATGGGAGTGACTAGGGTTGTCAATTCGGATTAGTACGTTGGATTCGTGTTGTGTCGAGGTATGAGTATTCGACTAAATTGCTCAATCCGAACCCGATCCCGACCCATTTAATAATCGTGTCATGATCCTTCGACTCTAACCCAACTTGTTAATAAGGCAGGTTGACATGAATGTAACACAATCCATTTCAATCTGCATATTATTAAATATAAAATCCATCAAGAAATATTTTTTTTTTAACATCCCAAAAGTAGTGCATACATTTCAAGTTTTCAACCTACGTTGAAAATAATATAGTTCAATAAAAATATAACATTTATTTAGAAATAAGTTCTTTACACTCCAAAAGAAGTGCATACACTTCAACCTAAATTCAAAATAATATAGTTCAACAAAAGTATAATAACCTCAAGGTTTGTAAAGTTTCAATTTCCAATTATATTTCTTGTAAATTTTTATAATTACTCACTTTTCTTTTTAAATTTAAAATATAGGTTGTAAATAAAAGGTATTTGAAAAATCTAAAATAAAATGAATATTTATTTGTTATACGAGTTAAACGGGTTATGTTAAATGTGTCATTTTGGGTTGACACAAATAAATTGGCGTGTCAAACGTGTTTATTGTGGGTTGCACATGTTGACTCGCTTATGACACATTTCTTATCGTGTCGCTTTTGGGTTGACCTGTTTATGACTCAAACCTGCTAAGGCCCAACCCTAACCCACAAAAACCTGTGTCGGGTTTGTGTTATATTCGGGGTTGGGTCAAACATTGACACCCCTAGATGGGACTTACGTACATTTGCCATGAGGCCTAACTACTTTTAGAGCTTTTTGAATTCAAAGGCTAAAACCATCTAGGTAAATGATAAATCATAAAGTGTTTCCTTTTTCCGGGTCCATGGTGCCGATATAACTTATCACGTTTGTCTACAAGGCTAGCACTCACTATTGCGATCAAACCTTTGAGAGGGGACTGATCTGTCACCTGTGTGATAAAGTGTAATGCGAAGTAGACCTCTTTTTTCATTTTTTTTATTATTTAAAATAATTGTTGAAATAATTTTTCATGATCGGAACATCATCTTTTTTTTTTTTATCTGAATCTACTATTAATACCATTTTATTATGTATGAATCATAACAAATCATATTAATAACCGTGAAAAATAGTGTTCTCACAATTTTTTTCTAATTAAAAGGGGGGGGGGGGTGGGGATTTGTGGACTCATCGACCTCATGTCACTTAGCGGTAATGAGTAATACCACATGTACCATTGAGGTTTTGATGAGGCTATTATCGTGAGCACAACACATTTGTAAAAGTGTCATTACTCGAATTGCTAACCTCTTGCCAATAATTATGTGAAAAGATATAAGAACTTCTATGACCCAGCCATACCCCGTGACAGTATTGCGGCCCTTACATTTGTTCCCATGATAAAATTGCTTCCTTGAGGTGGGTCCGTGCTCCATGGTGCAAAAGTAACTTATCTAATAGGTTTATCCATCGAGACAAGCATTGTCCTAGAATATTAATAGGGCTCATCACGCACTAGCTTGGAAAAGCATATGGAAAAATAAACTTTACAAACACAATTTCAGAAACCTCAACTTTGCAATTATTGAGATAGGCAATTTGCACATCGATCTCATGTTTGTGTCGTCTAATCTGATGGTGAAACGCCCACCTCTTTGTGATAAAAGTTATAGACACTGGCACGTAACTTTGGTGCCAAACTGCTAATTTTAAAGATACTTGTAATCTGTGGGATGGACACCCCATTTGTTGGTTCCTTCTAGATTTGGATGGCCAAACCAAGTGACCACGTTTTCCACATATATGATTGAACATTTTTTCGTTTGAGGTAAACGTATATAATGAGACTTGTTTATTTTTGGGGGTAAAGTATATAATTAGGGTAAATGTACATAATAAGAGATTTTTTTTTGAGGTTTAAGTGCACAAAGACTCAAATGAGACATTTTCCTTTCTACAATGGAAAAACAGCAGCAATGAGAATGAAGATTCCTTGCCCTCTAGGTCCTTTGGAATGCGAAGCTAAGGCAATGGAGGTTGGTTAACTTCGCATGGGATATGTAGGAGTACAGGAAGTGATTTTTTTAATTATGGTGACTCCTTGATTCTGTCCGAAGCCTTGAATGGGTCAAGTGAACCCTCAGTGGTTATCTGCAATTTAGTTGAAGGAATTCAACATCAGATGAGGGATTTCCGTAGCATTTAAGTAACACATGTTAGAAGACAAGGAAATTACCCAGCACATTTCTTGGCTTAGTATGCCAAGGGCATTCATGATTATGTAACTTGGATAGAGGAAAATCATACTTTTATTAAATCAGCTTTGATTCATAATATAACACATTTATCTTCTCTTTAATAAAATGATGATCTTATTAAAAAAAAAAAAAAGGAAAAACAGTGGAAAGAAGAAAAGAGGTTTAAATTGTTATCATAAGTCAAGTGTTGTTAGGCAAACTATAATTTTTATAACATAGATTATAGAACAACTTATATGGAGGATGGCACATCACTGAATAACGTAGGACAATTTGATTTTTCAATGGCTGATGTACCATCCTCCATATAGCTTATAGATCAACGAACTTATATGGGGGATGGTACATCAGCCACTTATCGAGTTTGAGCTCATCAGATTGTCCTATGTTGGAAAACTGCTAACACCACTAACCATCACATCTTGCCACCATGATTTGTCCTCCACCCACCCTTCTTCACAGTCTCTATCGCTATTTTTGTACAACTAGAAAATGAAATAAACTTGAACATGCAATTTACCTGGTATGAGCTCAAACTCAATTAGGGCTAAGCTTTTGTCGAGTTGGGTCGGTTTTTCAGCCACCTGCAACCTGACCCGAAATTTTCAGGGATAAAACCGACCCAACCCGAAGAATTTGGCCCATGGTCGGGTCGGGTTTTGAGTTGGTCTTGGGTCAGTTTTTGTTCTTGTTTTTTTTTTTTGTCCAAGTTATTTTAAATAAATCAACAAAGATTAATCTTAAGATACTTTCTATAATTGATTTTTAGGAATAGTCAAAATAAATTAGACGTATATGGTAATAGTTAAATTTTCATTAAATAAAATGAATTAAATAGTGTAAGGACACAAATCTACGAGTTGGGCCTACGAACAGAACAGATTGAAACCCAGGCTGTGTACAGTATCCTTGAAATAAATTTGTAAAGAGAGTGGGTTGGAGAATTCTTGATTGAAGATGTATGGGTTGATGGCCCAAGTATAATTATGATCAGACTCGCACTAAAGAAATATTAAGCAGTAACAAGGTTCTTCTCGGCACAGTCCGAGGAGTATGTTTAGACTAGTACAATGAACACTTCTTTATTTTTACTTCTCTCTTTGTTGCTCTTTTTTCTTCTTCCCCTGGTCCTCTCCCTCTCTCTTCCTCTTTTGTTCTCTTTATACGTCCCTCTTCTCTCCTGTGCCAGTTAAGTGGGCTTTCCTTGATACTTGTCCCATCAGCCTCTATCTGGAGTCTTCACTTGGCAGCTGTAAAGGATGAAAGTCACTGTTCAGGTGTCTTTTCTCATTAATGCCGCCATGATGTTAGCTGCAGGATCATAAATGCGGTGGCAGCAGCCTTTTGCCTAATATCTGATCTTTGCCACCTGTTCTTTTTGTCCATATAAATCAGGGGATTCTTTGGGAAAGCTAGGATTGATGTTGGAGCACCCATTTATAACAACCTTTTGACAATCCGAACAGGCAAGTCTCCTCGAATAAGTCTTTCTTCCGCGTGACTTACACTTTAGAATCGAATTAGGCTGGGCACACTTCTCAAGATTTGTTGTCCTCGGATGTACATGTCTTCTCGGACGGGCCGTGGCCCATTACCTGATATTGGGCCTTTCACCCCTACAAATAGAATAGTCTATT
Source organism: Lithocarpus polystachyus (assembly GCA_033629205.1). Taxonomy (NCBI): domain Eukaryota; kingdom Viridiplantae; phylum Streptophyta; class Magnoliopsida; order Fagales; family Fagaceae; genus Lithocarpus; species Lithocarpus polystachyus. The sequence goes on along the minus strand of CM066163.1, from coordinate 3,906,278 downwards.
TTTTTATATTGGATACTTTCTATAATTGATTTTTAGGAATAATCAAATAAAATTGGGGGTTTATTGTAATAGTTAAATTTTCATTAATTAAAATGAATTAAATAGAATATGCTATTTTTCATATTGAATGCTTTTTATAATTGATTTTTAGGCATAGTCGAAATAAATTAGACGTTTATGGTAATAGTTAAATTTTTATTAAATAAAATGAATTAAATAGAATAGGCTATTTTTTATATTGGATACTTTCTATAATTGATTTTTAGGAATAGTCAATAAATTAGACGTTTATGGTAATAGTTAAATTTACATTAAATAAAATGAATTAAATAGATTAGGTTTTTTTTTATTAGCCTTGTGGGCACAGGGGCCCAAGATCATGTACTAGGCCGTGAAACACCTGGAATCCTAAGATCACACGTTGGGCCTTGCAGGGGTAAAAGCCGAAAGACGCCCACTAGGCCCAATCATGTCCGAGGACGAAGCCAGCTCCGAAGAGATGAAGAGAAAATGCACGGATTCCCAGAACATATTATTGCGTTCTGGAACAAATAAAAGTGGCCGAGGAGTAGACCTAACCCCTAACGAGTGGAACTTCCTAAAAATATCTAAGGAAAGGCTGCCACCACCGCATTAAATGTGCTGCACCTACTCTTCTGACTGCATTAATGTGGAGAAGACCCCTGAATAGTGCAGCCTTGGTTACCACAGCTCACAGAAGGCCATAAAGTTTGCAGGATGGGACATGCACTCAAAGAAAGACTCAGATAATCAACAAGTGGAGGGCAGAGATGATCCGGAAATCAATATATAATGTAAAAGAATCCTTCTTGAAAAGAAAAAGGAGAAAAAAAAGAAGGGGAAGAGACAAGAAAGCTTGTATAAAAACTAAGGATAGCTAAACTAAACCTAATCTCCTCGGACCATAGCCGAGGACAGTTTATTGTATTAAATCTTGCATTCTATCCTTTTTGGGCTCGAACTCTATCCAGTTGATCGTTTAGTCCATTCTAGCCCAGTTTTCGCTTCCCATTTTCTCTACAAATTCATTATTGTTAGGCTTTTTGGACTGGTCCATTCTCCTTTGGGCTGGTACGCCAAAATCGTGTCCTTACAAGCCTATATATATATATATATATATATTGGGAATATGTTTAAAAAAATTTCAATGAAGCAAAAAATTTGAATTAGCATATACAATTAATACATTCCTATTGATAACTATAAATTAATGAATTTATGTTTGACATGTATGTTGAAAAAGGGTAATTACTGAGTACTTTCGGACTACCATAAATGTGTACTCATTCCTTTCATATGAATTGTAGATTTCATTATAAATTTTGTCAGTTCGTTTAGACCCCTTAACCCAACAGATTAACCTAGAGAATTAGCCAAGTTATTAACTTAGGTAATTTAATTAAACTAGGTTAACACAAATAAATATAAAAACAATAAAGCAGCGGAAAATAAACAACACAAAGATATGATGACCCAGGAAACCACACCGGTAAAAACCTGGGGAGGATTTGACCTAGCTATCCTCAAGGTAAACTGAATCCACTATGAAAGAATTGAAGTTTACACAATAGACTTAGACCACTAACGTCATATTGCTACCTGCCTGTAGGAAACTTACTACCATGACCCCATGATAGCTCCGAGATCCACGGACTCCTTCTTTCCGGAATTCTTCAGCAAATCCACAAGCGCACCTGCTTGTATATCTTTGTACTCTTTGATTCTGCAACTGTAACGATCTACACAACTCTTGACATAAATCTCAAGTTTGTAAACCCTAAGTGTATGTGAAGGTAAACACCTCTAGATCTCACAATGAGATTCACAAACACAGCAAAACAGAACTCTAAAAACGTGGCTAGGGTTTTCCCTTTTATACTTAGGGCAAACATAAAACCCTATACATTAAAACGGGCTTGGGCTGAGTTGGAAAATTCTGCAGAAAAACGTTCTGTGCGATTTTCGATCGATTGAGTCTAATTTTCGATCGATCGAGTCTCACAGAAAGTTACAAGTAATTCTGCATAAAAACTCGATTCCAACTTTACAATAAACCCCATACTTTGAGCAAGTCTAACACACGACTCAACATTGTTTTGATCATGGTTTGCCAACATACAAAATGAAGTTCTAAATACATTAGATCCTAGTCTTTAGAACCTAACAAACTCCCCCTTTGGCAATCCGTGACAAAACACAGACTAAACAAAATGCTCAAAGTTACAAATTGAAAAAGCCCATTACAAAAAAATAGCCACTTAACAATTCAACCTAAACTACTATCCAACAGTTGCAAGGTAGACAGCAGCTCGACTGAAAACAACCTGTATATTCCTGTAACACTTAACAAACACATAAACGCATGTGTGTAAAGGAAATACAGTAAATCAACAAATATGCAAACTAACTCTCCCCCTAAGTTAGATATACCAGAAATAATTTCAACTCCTCCTAAAAAGAGCATTCCTCTTATTTTCCACACAATGTTATTTTCCACACAAATTCAACATAACTCCCCCTTTTTGTCACGTATTGACAAATACAACTCAAACAAAGAGTAAAGATGAGAGAAAAAAGAGAATCAAGGGAACATAAAACAAAATAGCTCTATAGAAAAAAGAGATAACTCCCCCTATAAACAACATAGGGTAAAAAAAACTTTTCTCCCCCTATAAAAATAGGAAAAATAAAACAAGTTTTGGGAAAAACAGTTTTGGGGAAAATTTAGGAGGTGAGGATAAATAAAAAAACACACAAACCAAAAAAAATAAAGTGGAGGATACACATGAAGAAAAATATTCTCTCTTTCAATAAATGCAAACTTGACACTATGTGACCCATAAACAGTTGCATGAGTAGAGAAAATATTTGCACATTATTATCTATCATATCTCTTAAGAAAAATATTTTCTGCAATTCGCACATCAAGAAAAATAGCATATACTAAAATGTACAAAGGACTCAAAAATTAATCAATCAATTTCTAATTCAAGTTGAGTACCCAATTTAGCAAAGTGTATGCATGTTATGTGTGAAAATAATGAGAGATATGACTGCAAAACTGCAAGATGGATACAAAAACAATGCAACTCATGTGAATCCTAACCATAAATGATGCATGAAAAAATTTGGTCAAAAACTCTAAAAACTGAAAATTTTTCAGTTTCGATCGATCGAGCATCGATCGAATACCAATCGAGTCAGACAGATTCAAACCAAAATTTTTTATCGCAATTTCGATCGGTCGAAAAACACCCTCGATCGATCGAAAATCTGGAAAACTCAAATTTTTGAAAAACAGAGCAATTTAATGCAGTAACTCCTCAAAGCACAATATTTCATGAATGAAATGCATGAGTATGAGACTAAAAGTTTTCAAAAACTCATGAATATAGCCCAGATCTTCCAAAAACAAGTTTATCAACCAATTTGTCCTCAAAACTCAAATTTTGCATCAAAATCAAGGAACATATAATCTTGGATGGCCACAACAAAATCACACACAATAACATGTACAAAGTTTAGCAAAGAGTAACTTGTGTAGTGTGTGCAACTAGCAAAAACTTGAGAAACATGTGAGGTGATATGTGAATAGTAAACAATCACAAAGTCTACAAAATTCATCACATAGAATTTGAAAGAGACTATCACCTAAAGAGTTACATCATATAACTCTCACATCTCTTAGAATAAAAGCTTGCAATCATGTAAGTTTCTTGATTTGCCTCATTATTCAAATTTATTGATTAGAAACTTAAGAATAGCCGGGATAATGTACACGCCAATTTTATTTAGAATTTGTGATATTATTATAGTCCAATAATGTACACACCAATTTTAATGAGAGGCTACACCTTATTTTCTTTTTGTGCATGTGCTACACTTTCTCGAGCACAAAATCTTACGATATGCACTAAGGTGTTCATGATTGGCTAGTAAACAGTGGTGAGATGGTTATTTATGCCTTTCTCAAAAAGTTCAAGTCCAACAATCAAAGGCATGTGACTTCAAGATCAAGACAAAGTGATCAAAAACTATAAACATCTTCCCACACAACAAGCACTACAAAGACTTCAGCTAGTAAAGTGCAATAAATAAGCTCATCCAAGCTAAACAAAGTACATAAACATGTTATGTAAAGATAATATGGCCAACCTTAATTATAAATCCAAGATATATAATACAAAACACATAAAAATCTTTTTGGTTTAAAAAAAATTTATGACCAAAAACAAAAAGCACACATTATACTAAATGAACAATGCAAATGCAATGCATGATAGTGCTTAACTAAGCTATAGAGGGTACACAAACAAGAAATATCAATTTCTTAATTAACCCATGAGTACATGTACAAACTAGTACATACTCAAACAAAATCAAAAAATAGCTTAGCACTTATAGAACACATGCTATTCAAGTTTCTCCACAATGTCAAGCATGTTCTAAATCAAGAGAGAGATATCATAATTCATGTAATTCTCAAAACAAATAAAACAAGACACAAAATAAAATATTTTTGTCTTTTTGAAAATTTTCAATGTTTTTGGATTTTTTTTAAAAAAAAATAAAAACAACCTAAAAAACAAAACAACCAAAAACAGAAACAAAACATGTCCACAAATAATTGAAAGAATTAAATCAGGGACAAGTTAGCAACACTCACCTTAGAGAATCTTTTCTCACCCATATAGCACGAGTCTTCGGCTTTGTAGGTGAAAATCCATGTGAAGCAGAGTGTGTTTGAGGAATTATACCAATCTTCTGAGAAAGACTAAAATCCTGCAAATTCCTTTCACAAGCCAACAAGCTTAAATTTTTCAAAAGAATATGAAACAATTTATTTGGACTTATGACAGGAGAAATATCATCACATGTCCTAGACTGAAACACAGAATGCTTAAATTTCAATTTATGACAATTAGGACGAATGTGACCAGAAAACCCACAAAAGTGACAAACAGGAACAAATTTAGGAACATCAGTATTCCTAACAGCAAATCTAGTCTCAGATTGTGATTTTTGCCTCAACAAAGAACAATTTGGTCTAATATGACCAACAACACCACAAAGGTGACAAGTAGGCACAAAAACAGATTTCTTTTGCACACTAGCAGTAGGTTTAGACTTAGGTTTAGAAACTTCAGCGTCTACATCAGAACTTTTACCTTTGTCTAACCTAGCAAAATAAGCCTTTTCTTTATTATTCCTCTTGAAAGGAGGGATATAAACTTTTTCAGCTTTAGGCTTAAGAGAAACAGAAACACTTCTGTTATCAGCAGCAGGCTTGGTACTAGTCAAATTTTCAATTTTAGCTTTAGATTCAACTAACTCTTGTTCCAAGCTTTTCATCTTCTCATCTTGAGAGGAAATTTGATTTCTCAAAAATTCATTCTTTTTATTAGATTCATCTAATCTAACAATCAATTCCTCTTTTTCAAGATTAGCCAATTTTAACTCTTCTTTAAATTTCTTAGCAATTTTCAAAGACTTAGATAATTCCTTACGAAGAGTTTCAAAAGCATCAATAAAATCAACAAAAATAACAGTGTCCTTTTTATTCAATTCATCACAAACATGAGCAGAAAGACACTTCAAATTATCCATGATAACAGGGATCAAGGATCAGCTCTTAGATCAAAAGATCTAAAACAGAAGAGCTACCCGCTCTGATACCACTTGTCAGTTCGTTTAGACCCCTTAACCCAACAGATTAACCTAGAGAATTAGCCAAGTTATTAACTTAGGTAATTTAATTAAACTAGGTTAACACAAATAAATATAAAAACAATAAAGCAGCGGAAAATAAACAACACAAAGATATGATGACCCAGGAAACCACACCGGTAAAAACCTGGGGAGGATTTGACCTAGCTATCCTCAAGGTAAACTGAATCCACTATGAAAGAATTGAAGTTTACACAATAGACTTAGACCACTAACGTCATATTGCTACCTGCCTGTAGGAAACTTACTACCATGACCCCATGATAGCTCCGAGATCCACGGACTCCTTCTTTCCGGAATTCTTCAGCAAATCCACAAGCGCACCTGCTTGTATATCTTTGTGCTCTTTGATTCTGCAACTGTAACGATCTACACAACTCTTGACATAAATCTCAAGTTTGTAAACCCTAAGTGTATGTGAAGGTAAACACCTCTAGATCTCACAATGAGATTCACAAACACAGCAAAACAGAACTCTAAAAACGTGGCTAGGGTTTTCCCTTTTATACTTAGGGCAAACATAAAACCCTATACATTAAAACGGGCTTGGGCTGAGTTGGAAAATTCTGCAGAAAAACGTTCTGTGCGATTTTCGATCGATCGAGTCTAATTTTCGATCGATCGAGTCTCACAGAAAGTTACAAGTAATTCTGCATAAAAACTCGATTCCAACTTTACAATAAACCCCATACTTTGAGCAAGTCTAACACACGACTCAACATTGTTTTGATCATGGTTTGCCAACATACAAAATGAAGTTCTAAATACATTAGATCCTAGTCTTTAGAACCTAACAAATTTAATTAATGAGACTCACAGTTATGTGAGAGAGGGGAGTATGTATTTATAGTACTCCCGGAGTATTCAATAATTTTTTGTTAAAAAATTCATTTTTTGTCAACATGGATGACCAAATTCAAAATAGGATTCAAATTTAGAATTAAGGTTTAATGAAGGAAAACATACTCAAAATGAAGCTTTAATTTTCAAAAGGTTTGCATTAGGAAAATTCCAAAAGATGATTATGGATGACAAAGAATTTTAACTAAGTATTGTAAGTTAAGAAAGAAATCTATCTTAGGAATAATTCATTTTTTAATATTATATTAGGAATATAAGTATATAATATCATAATTTAGCATGATCATAATAAGTGAAAGTCATTAAAAGAACGAAACTAGAAATATGGAATAATTTTGAAACCTTCCTTTATCTTTTTCCAAGCTTTTAAAAATCACCTTAAAAAAAAAAAAAAAAAAAACCCCACCTAGAGCTCTAATCACCTTCTTTTTTTACATTAATTTGAATGAAAAAAAATGGCAAGCAAAAAATCTTCAAGGCTGAGAAAACGTGGTGATTTTTTTTTCTTCTTCTTTTTCTTCTTCCACCCCCCCCCCTTTTTTAATAATATTAAAATTGGGGGGGGGGGGGGGGTCGGGTTGGACCCATGACTTGAGTATTTGGTCTAGAATTTGACTTGAGAACTATCCAACCCGCTTGAAATCCTTCATGTCGGGCGTTTTTTTGGGCAGGCCGAATCCATGGTCAACCCTAAACTCAATGTGTAAAATAATATTAAATGAACAAATTCTAAACTTTTATTTATTTTTTTGAAAGCAAATCAACTGGAATCTCATTGCCAAATAGAAAGAGAGTACAACAAAGCCAAAAGAAAAGCTCAACTCAGTACAAACTAAACACCATCTTCCTGAATAACATGAACCACCATAGGAGGACAAACTCCCTTCCAGACATGAGACTTCTCCTTTGGCCTCGTATACTGCGCGAGCTCATGAGCTGCCCTGTTGTAATATCTTTTCACATGCTTGATTTTCCAGCTACTAAACGAAGAAAGCAAATTACAAATCCCCTAATAAACATGACCAAGATAGCAATTTGTTTTAGTTGATGTAACTCTAGTAATAGCTGTTAATGCATCAGATTCCAAGATGATTTGAGAAAGCTTTTCCTCTTTGGCAAGAATTAGACCACACTCCATAGCCAGTGCTTTAACTTCCTCCACTGAGTATTGTCCCTGAAGATATTTACAGCAAGCAACATGAACATTACCAGCTACATCCCTTATAAAAACTCCCACACTTGAGTTCCTTTCGTTTTCAGAAGTAGCACCATCAACATTGATCTTGAACACACCTGGAGGAGGCGCTATCCACTTCCCTTCTGTCTGAGTCAAGCCTTGAGAGCAAGTTATTGAGGTGCTTTTGAACTCAAGAATATATTTTTTAGCAAAAACATGAAGATTCGATTCAAGCTCCTTCCCACAAGCCGGACAAATATCACAAAGATTAACACCTCTTCTTTGCAAGTTCACAAAAGTAGGAAGAGCATTCATACACATTTTCCAAGCAAAGATATGTACCTTGGGGGGAATGTTTAAGTGCCATAGTTTCTTCCAAAGAAGACTCCTAGAACCACCCGAAGAGCTTTCACCTTCGTCCATTGTATCTAGCACCCCAACAGCAATATAATAAGCACTTTTAACACTGAATTCTCCCTTTTTATTACCCACCCATATAATTTGGTCTTCTGGAAGGCTGTGGCTGAGGGGAATATTCAAAATAGTCCTTGCTTCAAAAGGCAAGAACAAAGATCTAACTACATCACCTTTCCACCTCCTCGTGTCTCTATCAATCAGCACCGAGACCCTATGATAACCATTAAAGGACTTTGGGGGGGGGGGGGGGGGAGATTACTTTGTACGTTGTTGAAGTAGGTAACCACTTATCCTCCCAAATATGAATCCTATCGCCATTGCCAACTAGCCACCGGGTACCTCTTCTCACAACTTCCAACCCATTGAAGATGCTCCTCCAAGTATAGGAAGGGCTGGATCCAAGTTTTGCTTTAAAAACATCACCATGTGGACAATATCTTGCTTTATAGATTTGGGCCATCAAAGAGTTAGGATTCGAAATCAACCTCCAACCTTGCTTAGCTAGCATAGTAAGGTTGAAAGCCTGTAAATTTCTGAATCCCATTCCTCCATTTAGCTTGGACTTATACATTTTCTTCCAACTAACCCAAGCAATTTTTGATTCTTGACCCCTTTGACCCCACCAAAACTTCCTCAACATACCTTCAATCACATCACAAGACACTTTGGGATTTGGAAGCAGCTCATAGTGTATGTAGGAATTGCTTGAGCAACAGCTTTAATGAGGATCTCTTGGCCACCCACTGATAGCATTTTCTCCTTCCACCCCGATAATTTTTTCTCCACCTTCTCTTTGATTTCAGCAAATATTTCAACTTTTGACTTGCCAATGATTGAGGGTAAGCCAAGATATTTTTTATGTCGGGTATCTTGCATTGGACCTAACATATTCAACACTTCACGTCTTCTATCATCTGGGGTATTGTTACTGAAAAAGACTGAAGATTTATCCGTATTGATTTTCTGACTCGATGCAGCTTCATATAGCTGGAGAATATCAATAAGATTTTGTCATTCTTGACTATTTGCCTTAAAAAACAAAATACTGTCATCTGCAAAAAACAGATGTGTGATCTTGGGACAACCTCTACATATTGATACTCCACTAATTCTTTGATTTCTAGCAGCATCATTAATAAGGGAGGAAAAACCATCTACACATAAAGAAAGATACAAGGTGAAATTGGGTCTCCTTGACAGAGACCCCTCGTAGGAATAATACTACCATAAGAAACACCATTAACAAGGATAGAGTAAGATACAGAACTGATGTAATGCATGATCAACTTTATCCCATGGAAGCCCATTTTTTCTATCATTTGTTAAATAAAACCCCACTCCACCCTATCTTATGCTTTACTCATATCCAACTTTATTGCCACAAAACCCTCCCTACCTTCCCTCTTATGTTCTATATAGTGTATAAGTTCAAAGGCTATAAGCACATTGTCGGTAATTAGTCTCCCAGAGAGAAACGCACTCTGATTTTCTGATATAATCTGAGGATGGATTATTTTGAGACGATTGGCTAACACTTTTGATATGAGTTTATAAACAACATTACAAAGACTAATAAGTCTAAAATCTGTCATTTTAGTGGGGGTTTTTTTTATTTTATTTTTGGCACTAGAATGATGTTTGTTTTGTTGATCTCTACCATAGACATATTAGAGTTAAGCACATTTAAGACCATGCATATGACATCATTACCAACGATACCCCAATATTTTTGAAAGAAAATAGCAGGCATACCATCTGGACCTGAGACTTTTGTTGGATGCATCTGTTTTAGTGCTGCCTCAATTTCCTCCTTAGTGAACTCTTGGATAAGGAGTTGATTCATTTCCTCAGTGACTCTAGTTGGAATAGTATCAAGGACTTCCAAAATGTGAGTTGGGTAGGAAGTGGAAAACAAAATTTTAAAATTTGACACAGCTACCTCTGCAATACCATCAATAGAATCATGCTAATTTCCATTTTCATCCATAATTCCGTTATTAGTATTTCTCCTTCTCCTGTCTGAAGCCCTAGTGTGGAAGTATTTCGTATTTTGATTCCCAAGGCCTAACCATTGCACCTTCGATCTTTGATGCCACATAATTTCTTCACTATCCAATAACTCATTAATCTCCTTTCTTATCATATTGATTTCTCTACTCAAGCTGCCATCTTTATCTTTACGGACCAGAGTATTGAGAGTTTCCCTTTTCTTTTGAATTTGCTTTGGAATTTTCCCAAACACCATTTTGTTCCATCTAGAGAGATATTCAGCACAACAACTTAACCTAGCAACTATCCCCATAGGAGAATTTAATTCATGGCTGCCATCCCAGACTTCTTGGATAATATCTTTGCATTCCTCCCTTCTTGTCCACATAGCTTCAAATTGAAATCTACGTCTATTGGGATACTTTTGAACAACAGTAGCATCAGTTATAAGCAAAGCACAGTGGTCAGATGTAGGTTCTACCAAATGATGCACTTTTATATCTTTATAATGATCAACCCAATCAGCAGTAGCCAAAGCTCGATCCAATCTTAAGTACATTTTGCTTTCACCCTCTTGCACATTACACCAAGTAAACTCAGGACCATAGTAACCAAGATCCTTGAATCTACAATGGTGTATTGCTTCTCTAAAATCATCCATTTGTTTTTGAGACCGTTGCACCCCACCCAATTTCTCTTCCACCAACACAATTTCATTAAAATTACCAAAGCATAACCAGGGGAGTTGATACTTTTGGCTAAGGCTTCTCAAAAGATCCCATGATTCTTTTCTATGATGAGTTTTAGGATTTCTATAGAAACCCGTGATGCGCCATTTAAAACCTAATCTCGGGTTAGTTACAATTGCATCAATATAATTTCCTGAACAGCCTTGAACTTCCACTTTTATGTCCCTACTCCATAACATAGCTAATCCCCCACTCCTCCCCACACTAGGAACAATTAAACCATTCAACAAACTATTTTTAAATTTCTCCTTTTCCATCTGATATTTCTTCATCTTTGTCTCCGACAAGAAGACAATTTTGGGCTTCCAACGTTGCATGATCTTGCGCAAAACACGAACTGACCGGGGGTTCCCAAGCTCTCGGTGGTTCCATCCTAATGCAATCATTGGTCTAGGCAGTGCTGCTCAGCAGTCACCGCCGTTTTAGCAAAGAAATTAACACCCCCTTCTTGTTCCCCTTCACATAAGCATTTCTGAACTCTATCATCAGAAATAAACAACGTTTCACTGTAAACTTTTCTTTTTTTACTAACCTCTTGGGCTTGTTCAGACTTCTCCACACCTTGGGCCTTTCCTTTTTCCCTTGCTATTTTTTTAATTCTTCTTCTAACTTCCTGTTTTATCATTCGGCCTGGGCTTTGTGGCTGTTTAATTCGTTCCGCACTAGTACTTTCTTTTTCTTTAGGCCTTATGAGTCTAAACACTTCAGCTTCTCTTAATACCGGCCCACCCTTCTTTTCCTCACTTAAGCCCTCTCTTTCTTTTATCCCTAATGGGCTCAACATATCAGCCTCTCTTATAATTGGCCCATACTTTTTGTCAACTACTTCCTGACCAACCTCCTTCCCATGCAATTCATTCCTGACCATATTAGTTCTAACACCATTTTGCTCATCACGTGCTGTCCGTTCCAGCACCATGTTCGAAGTTTCTGACACTCTCTCTTCCCATCTGACCTGCTTTCCCTGTTCCCTATGAGTGGACATGATAGTACTCTTCACCATGTTCAAGGGAGCTGCCTCTATCATGACCACTGTACCCCTCTCTATATCAGCTCCACCGCCCAGCACCAGTGCAGGTGAGTTCCCTCTTCTAGCCCTGTACTCTTCACCAGCTCCACCATTCACCACCATAGAAGCCAAGCTCCCTTTTTCAGCCTTCGACTGTGCCTTCATCTTTTCCTTTTCACCTCCATTTTTTATAACTCCTCCAGCTTTCAACCATTCACCATATTGCCTCCCTAACAGTTGCTCCATTGAACTTGCCTGGCAATGCTTTTCATCATGCCCAAGTATTCCACATCTATAACAAAAGGTAGGAAGCCTCTCATACCTAAAATCAACCCAAAATCTTCCACCCTCATCATTCTTAACATACCCCCCCCCTCTACGGAGAGGTTTATCAATCGGAACCTCAACTCTTATTCTTAAATACTTAGCTAGATCCGCTTGCATAGCCCTCTTGTCAACTTCTAACACCCTTCCAATCTTGCTGTCAATATCCTTCCCAATATCTTCAGTCATATTCTCAAATGGTAAACCCCAAATTTGCACCTAGGAAGGAAAATGGGAAAAACTGATATTTTTTGACGTTAAACCTTTCCTCCATTGACAAAGAAGGAGAATGTTGTTGTCAAAATTCCAAGGACCATTTTTTTCAACCCACTCTAACTGGCATCTTGAGCTAAATTTAAATTGCAAAATATAATTCCCCATCTCCACAATTCTCAAGTCAGAACCCATCTTCCATGCTACCTTTAAAGTGCTCTTTAAAGCTCTTAGATTTTGATGACGATCTGAAAGTAGACGCCCAAATAAGCTCAAAGAGCATTCTTCAAAAATTTCAGAACTGTTGATATTAGCAATAACAATATCCTCCTCTTCTTCTTTTGTGATCTTTAACTTTTCCAAACTATTCACTACTTCTTGACCCATTCCGACACAACGAAAAAATGGGCTACAGCCACTTTTGAAAAATGGTGTAGTCCAAGAAAGAACCTTTAAAGAGGCTTTCAAAGGAAACTTTTAATGTTTGGTTCAAGTGTTCAACTCAATTTGTTTAAGACTCTCAAAAAACACTAGTTCAAAACAAAAATAAATTCTTCTTAGAGAGGACTACGTATGTGTGAATGAAGCATACATATTGTATAGGATATCCTAAACCACATGTGATTAAAAAAAATAGTCAGATACTTAAAGAGATTCGAATACACTCGTTAATTTCTCAAAAAAAAGAAAAAAGAAAAGAAAAGAAAGAAGCCCAAAATAGTGAGAAATCCCGATTTTCTAAAGAACTACCCTAAATTTAGCTAGATTACTATTTCTTTCTTTTTATGTTATTGTTTGTTTGTATGTGCCTTAGGTTAAGGCTTTGTTTGGTTTCTAAATTGAATCTTTGTGGGTCAATTAAAATCTAGATGTTTTGTTAAGAGAGACGTATCAAGTTAATAGATTAATAAACAAACAGATTTAAGAGATAACAAAGCAAAGTCTGGAAATTAAGGGCTTTGGAGAACGAAAGACGTATGCATGCTTATATAAGCATGCGTATTCACAGTTAGCCAACATGCACCAAACGTTTTGTTCCCTTATGATTCATGTGAATGAATGCCTAAACAAACAGTAAGCTCCCATGTGTATGTTGATATCATTAATTAGGGTTTCTTTCTATAGTTGATGTGATTAATTAATCATATTTGGCTTTCAATATTTTTTACAGGATCATTGATTTTTTAGATATGATCTATTTTTACAATATTCGAATACATTTCCTTTTTTAGGTATGACATGACTCTTGAGGGAATTGAATAAATTTGAAATTTGTTAGATTCCATTCATTAGGTGATTATTCATAATTATAGAACTGTAATTTAAATGAAAATTTTCTTTTTGATCATCAAAACCTAATTCAATTGTAGGTTCTAGTTAATTTAATTAATAAAGTCTTTTGTCGTCAAATAAAAGATTTGGAAATTAGTGTCTTCGTTTAGTAATAAAGAGCAGCTATCAAGAGTGGACATCATAGATTGATTATATTCTATCTTTAAAAAAACTCTGATTTAATTAATTCCTAATATTCAATGAAGTTTCATTTCAGATAATCGATTTACTTGATTAAAGTCATTCCTCTACTTTATTTAATTAGACAGCATTAGGTGTCTAACAACCCCTCAATCTCGTATATTAACTCTTGAACTTGTATGGTTAATGATGATACCAAAATCGTCAGTTGGGTCACTCGTCCAATCCAGAGCTCTTGACGATCTTGTAGGACCCTTCGGGTTGTGCCTGATGGGGGAGCCTTCGATGCTTAAATTAGTATCAACTCATATCTTTCGTATATAGATGATCTTTCGTAGTAGTTTTTGACGTACTTTAGCAAATGGACAGATTGTTCCTTTTATAGGTGACTTAGGTAGCTGTTGGACATAAATGAGGGTGATTATTACCTTAATTGTAACGTTCTTTGTCTTGATGAGAGAGTTTAAGGCCTTTGATGGTTGTTATTGAATGTGTTGGGCGGTTACTCATCTATCTTTGATAGCCTACTAATGTTACAATGATCGTCCATTAAGATGAACGACTTTAATGGTTTTTATGGGCTCATCAGTTGCCCCCGATTCCCAAGTCTGATTTTGCTTTATGCTGATCAGGCTTAGGGAATGTTCGACTTGTTTAAATTCAAACTTCTTTATCTTCAACTACTTTCTTCTTCGGGAATGGTAGTCTTGTTGTAACGACTTCTTAGTATCTGCCTTTTGAAGGTCTTTTTGGACGTTCAAGGGATCATAACTTGATCTTGAAAGTGAGCTAATTTCTTTGTACGATAATTTTTTATCACTGCTAAAGAGTAAGCTAATTTCTTTGGACGACCATTTTTGATCACTTCAATGCTTCTTCTTTATTCATTTTTTGGTTGTCACGTTTGATATTCTTGATTTGCACGTGACTTGCATTTGAGTGAGAATCCTCGTCTGCTTGTACTCGTCTAAGGGTATTTAGTCGTTTAGCCACTTTTAGGTGGCTTACATCCAGTTACGGAGCTTCGTCATTTGGACTTCGTCAACAATTTACATTGGTCTAGCAAAATCTTGTCCTTTTTTTTTTTGGTGACATACATCCATTTAAGAAATCTTGTCACTTAGACTTCATCAGTGATTTACATCTGTCTTGGCAGAATCTTATCACTTAGCCTTTTTTTTTTTTTTGGTGACCTACATCCATTTAAGGAATCTTGTCACTTAGGTTTCATCAGTGATTTACATCCGTTTTGGTGGAATCTTATCACTTAGCCATTTTTTGGTGACTTACATCCATTTAAGGAATCTTGTCACTTAGGCTTCGTCAGTGATTTACATCTGTCTTGGCGAAATCTTATCACTTAGCCTTTTTTTTTTTGGTGACCTACATCCATTTAAGGAATCTTGTCACTTAGGCTTCGTTAGTGATTTACATTCGTTTTGGCAGAATCTTATCACTTAGTCATTTTTTGGTGACTTACATCCATTTAAGGAATCTTGTCACTTAGGCTTCGTTAGTGATTTACATCAGTCTTGGCGAAATCTTATCACTTAGCCATTTTATAGGGATTTACATCCATTTAAAGAATCTTATCACTTAGACTGGAAAGATTCCTTGACGCTATGTCGTTTTGGACCTTTTTGAGGCCATGTTGATATCTGCATTGAGTAGCACATGCACTTGCCAAGACTTGGTTAAGCAAGAATTTTAGAATAATTTATATATAAATAATAAGTTACGAATAGCCTAGGTGGATATTTTTCTTATTTCCTTGTAATCCTAGAGTTTTACCTCTTTTGTGATCTGTCTAGTAATGCATACATTTTTGTATGAAACCTTACTAGGTGTAAATCTTTATAGACGAATATAAAAGAGACAGAGATAAATGTGTTACCTTAAATGACGATATTATTTTGTCACATGCCTCGATCTTTTTATTTCTGGGATCTTCTTGACAAGCTCTTCCCTTTTTAAGATGACGAGCTTTTCTCTTTTCAAGATTTTTTTTTTTTAAGCTAAACATGATACTTCATGTCTAAGGCCTAGATCTCTTTTGCTTCAATTTTTTTAAGGCATAAAACTAGGCCATGATTTTGCCCCCGTTCAAACGTGAAAAGTACGATTCTCGTTTGTTGACAACTAGAGGTATGGTCTATCATGGTTGGAACCTTTTTTTTTTTTTTTTGGTGTGCTTTGACGACTATGGTTATTGCCATTTGTAATAGCAATTTCCTCTTCCTTATTCTTTAATTGTACGCTTAAGTGACTTCAATAGTGCTAGCTGCATGACGATGTACAAATGTGCAATTGCATGCTACACAAGACGAAGTGCATTCTATATGAATAATAGTGAAGTATAAAAGTTGAAGCTATTTGACTATATGCTTCTTTAAACGGGTCTTTGTTAGGTGCTTGCAATGTATATGATTTTTAGAGCAATTTAAGAAGATTTTGGTGAGTTGATGGAGATAGCGGAAGCTTATTGAGACTTAAATTCATGAGCATATTGTGAACACGATAATCTAGAATTTTAAGTTTAGGAAACTTAATAGAACTTTTCAGATTCATGACGATGAAACATATGCTACTAATAATAGTCATATTGATTGTGATAATTGTAATAATTTTATAGCAATATTTTCAATGTGTTCTACATACACATTTGTAATAATCATGCAAGCTTGATATGTATTTAATTTCAATAAAATGATCTCATGGAAAAAAAGAAAGAAAGAAATGATTTACCTCAATAGAAGACCTTAAATCTCAATACTATTGTGTACGTACCTCGATCTTTTCATTGTTGTAGTCTTCTTGACGAACTTTTCGTCATTGAACTCTTAGTTGCTCTTCTTCGTTGGATTTGTACAACTCCATAATTTATAGGAGTTAAACTCAGCATTTGTGATGTAGATGGAATTTTCAGAACTTTTGGCTATATCTCTATTTTCTTCTTAAGGGTTTTTCTTCGTCAAATTATGGCATTCCCTTAGAAAATTTGGAATATCTGTTTTTTGCATATTTGAAGCTAGTAATCTAGCAAACCTCTTATAGGTTTACATATTATACAAAATTTTGGGTGAATATGAAAACTTAATGAGGATTAAAGTCACACTTAATGCCATGTGATCAAATAAAATTCTCTTATTTTATGTATAAAGCATATGCTCTATAGGCAATTCAACCATTTCCACTTTTTTCTTTATTTTGACAATAGTAGAATAGCAAAAGAAATGGACAAACTTAAGATCATTTGATCGGTTAGAGATCAAAAGTCTAAAATAGGTCACACTATCTAGAGCAGATATTACTAATTAAGCCTTTTAACTTCAGCAAGAAATT
This sequence comes from Lithocarpus polystachyus, assembly GCA_033629205.1. Taxonomy (NCBI): domain Eukaryota; kingdom Viridiplantae; phylum Streptophyta; class Magnoliopsida; order Fagales; family Fagaceae; genus Lithocarpus; species Lithocarpus polystachyus. The sequence goes on along the minus strand of CM066163.1, from coordinate 3,888,976 downwards.
ATCTAGCCTTTTGTGTCAATTGTGCATGTTTGTACTAATCTTGTAATTTAGCAATTTGCCTTTCCAACAATTGTTTTCATAACTATTATCCTATTCTCGTGCAACTAAATAATACTTGGCAAAGTGTTCAAACTTTTTAAAGAGTGTTGGAATTCGGTGTGTTTAATGATATTTGACATTATGATAAATAGTCATCATATTTATCACGGTAAACAGTTATGATTTTATTTTAAATTTTGTAAATAGCTAGGTTTTTTATTTAGCAATAATGATATTTGTCATTATGCCTAAATCTTAACTTCAAACGTTGTTGCAAATAATTGGAGAGCTAAAAGGAAAAGGAAATTTTAAATCTGACCTTAAGGCTCAAGAACCGGGCTGCATTGTTGCTATATTTTGTTCTAGCTATTTGAAGATGTATATCCAGAGGGTTTGCCCCCGTTCAAACATAGAAGGTACATTCGCTGTTGGATGATGACCAAAAGAATGACCTGTCATGGTTTGTACTTGTATTTTTCTTTCTTTGGGCTTAATCTTAGTCCCAAAAGGAAATCTTCATAAAACTTCATGTCTAATTTATTAGTACAATTTAGAAACTTATAGACCAATGCCTATGAATATGTATGGATAGAGATGAGGTAATATGTTCATGATAGAGAATTATGTATAAAATAATAGAGTGGTCCCAAAAAGACATTGCTACCCTTTAAAATAAATGAGTAGAATGAAAGAAATAGTTAACTGGATAATTTATTTCATAGTGCAGGGTGACAGCAATTCAATTTTGGAGGAATAAATATGGAAAATACCATCATCTTAGGTGTGATATTTTCAAGATATGAAATTCCATAATCAATTATATTGACACCTCAAGCCAAGGTGGCTACTAGTAAACGACATATAGGCCATTTATGAGAAACTTGTGTCTCATTTTACCTTCGCCGATTATATAGCATAACATATATTTACAAGGATGGCAACCTTATGAAATGATAAGAGGAGGTCATGATATGCCTGCATATAATTCACAAAAGGAAATCAGAGCAAGCAAATAAGGGAATAAATTCTTGTATATATTCCAGCCCATATGACATGCATGTGTGCATTGGTTGCCAAGTCCGTTTTGTAGCAACAAAGTAAACGGAAATAGCCTAACATCTCATTTGTTTCATTCTTTTGAAGGTGCAAGTACTAGGACACGTTGTTTGTTCAAGGTTATATTTCCTTCCTTTAGAGATGAAGGTTATTATGCCAAGTGCTTCTATTATTACATGCCTAATTGGTTATGCATATACTACAATTAAAAGAGAGTACTTATGCTTGACATGTGACCTATCATCACACTTTCACATTCAATAAATATTCAAGCTAATGTTTTAATATCACGTCTCTTACATATCATTGTGTGAACCATTATGTAATAGACATATAGCATACCGATATAGCATATTTTTTTTTAAAAGAAATATTCATGATGCTATGAAAAGAGTCTAGGCTTTTCCATGCTTTTTGGCCTTGGTACAAAATTACCTTATAGCAGTGTCAACAATTATATATAGATAGAGATGGGGTGGTATGATGATATCATGTTACATACCTCTGTTCTCCTTTTTAGCAAGCTATTCTTGATGAGTTCTCATTCTTAATCCTGTGGACTTGAGAGTATATGTACAGTCGAGATAGTCTAGTTACTCTAGTCTAGTTGTACTACATGTACTCTTTCTGTGTAAAGTGTTAGACTAGGAGTAACGATATCAATAAAGAAATTCACAAATAATATTAACCACAAATTTATAAAAAAATTTCTAACTTAAGGACAATATATGTTAATGCGTCTATGACATAACATAATATCCCTTAGAGTGTTTACATTACACAAATATATTTTGGAATTCCTTCTCAAAATTAAAGCAGCCGATATCATTTAGAAAAGTTTGGAATAGTGGGTCATGATTATTATTTGTGAATTCATAATCAATCATATGCTCATGGGATTTCTCCTAAAAAGAGAGCTACTGAGAAATATTTCTTCCACTACTTGCATACCATAGTGTATAACAAATGAGATATTAATCAAAAGAAAACAATGTTTTGCACATGTAATTAATTAGTTGTGCTTGTGCATATGATAAAATCTAGAATTTAGGCATGTTGTGCTCCATTTTAAACCAGCAATTAGGACTTCAAGCTCAAAAATATCTAGTTTCATGCTTTTAAGTACGCAAAATTAGGATCTTTAAGCTTTGGAAAGTCAGAAAGCAGCTTCTCTTATTTTTAAGCCTATAAGGCAAATATAAAATTGACGATTTTTCTTGAAACTTTCCTTTTAAGTTTCTAGGTTTTTAATGGAATAATAAGAGGGACTATCTTAAAATCATTTAAGATTGACAGTAAAAAATAGGCCTATTCACACTCGGTAAAGTGTTTAAAAGGCTTTGAATCCTGATGTGTTAGCCTATTTCTTTACCGATGTGCACCATGTGGAGTTCTTGTGTGAGATAAATAAAATGCATTATTTGAGTTATGGTGTAAGAGCAAAACTGATTTGTGATTTGCTCATGATTGGCCTTGTGAACAATAAGCTTGGAATGGTTTAAGTCCAGACTAAAAATCATTTGAATTTCTAGTGAGAGCTTAATTGTGTTTTAATTATGTGGCTGCTTGGATTAGGACAAATAAAATTGGGTAAATGGTCGTTGTTTGCTACCAACCACCTTTGGCGTAACAACATTTATGGGACATAAATTTTGACTTGATTCCATATGGGATACACTCATACACATAATTCTTCTCCGCAACAACAGTTATGGTAAATATTTCAAAAGAATTTGATTTGTTTTGTATTTTCTACCATTTTCATAGTTGACTTCCTTAATAGGCACTCTCCTTAATTGGTACCATTCTTTATTAAGCAACTTTTTAGTATACTTTCCAGAAATTACGTTGCCTAATACAATAATGAGTATACAATTAAAATTATATACACGGCAGTTGGCTTTCCTCAACCGTTTTCTTCTTTTTATTTTCTTAAATTTTGTACACAATAAATGGTCTTTTAATGTGGCAAAACCGTAATGATATTTGTTTTTATGCCAAAAACTTGCATTTTCAAATGCAATTTGAGTATTTGACCTCACCTCTTTAATACGCAAAGTTGGGGTCTTTAAGCTTGGTAGGACAATAGACAACCAGGCTTATTCTAAATCTGAAGCCCGTGAGGAAAGCATTTTAATTTAGAAAATTTTTAGAGTGAGGCAATCCAATATTTTGAAAGCAGTTTAGCATGAAATAAAAAAGAAGCCACATGCCAAAACAATCATATAAACACTGTTGCAACTTGCAAATATTTGGAGAGCTAGAATGGGAAATGCATAAATTTGACCTTAAGACCTAAGATCTGGGTCATAACCTTGAGGCTTGTTGAGGTCGCTTGAATTTTATGGTCATCTTTTGTTTAGTCCATGCTTCACAATGAGCCACCCACTTGATTGCCTCCATCTTTAGACCCAAATGGATGTTATGTTTCTTTGTTTCAGCGATGTGGGCCCTAAATTTAAAGGCCAAGGATTTCAGACATTGCGTCTTGGCGCTCACATCATCGTCTACTTGTTTGGTTGACAAGTCATGCTTTGAAGATGAAGGTATCTTAGTGATGCCTCTTTATCTCCCCCATTTTAGCCCAATCATAGATTAAATGGAATGAGCATGGGCAGAATGAAGAGATGATCACAGGATATTATCCCGTGGGGTACTCTTAGATCGGTCCTTTTGTATTCAAGATTCTCCATTGAATTAAGTGAACCCTTTGTTGTAGGAAGAGCTAGATGACTAATCATGTTCCCCACAGACGGCGCCAAACTGATGATGCCAAAATCGTAAGTTGGGTCACTTGTCCAATCCAGAGCTCTTGACGATCTTGTAGGACCTGCAAGATAAAGAGAGTTGATCGAAAAGACCACAGGGTTGTGCCTAACAGGGGAGTCTCCGATGCTTAAGTTAGTATCAACTTATATCTTTCGTATATAGATGGTGTTTTATAGTAGTTTTTGACGTACCTTAGCAAATGGACAGATTGTCTCTGTTATAGGTGACTTAGGTAGCTGTTGGACATAAATGAGGGTAATTATTACCCTAATTGTAACGTTCTTTTTCTTGATGAGAGAGTTTAAAGCCTTTGATGGTCATTATTGAATGTACTGGGTGGTTACTCATCTATCTTTGAAGGCCTACTAATGATGCAATGATCGTCCATTCAGATGGACGACTTTAATGGCTTTTATGTGCTCATCAGTTAAGTTAGACCTATCCATACATTAGTTAAAGTGGTTATTAATTGAATCTAAATTAATAAGTGACAACTTACGACTCTTTTCTCCACCCCTACATTAGAGTTAGTAGCATATTCTCTAGTCCATGATTAAGATGGGCTACCAATAGTATCACTCATGCACGTGGCATGTTAACATTGAAGAGTTAGGAATTGAGGCGCTTACACCTGAAAGACTATTGTAAATTCGACCATGGGAAGAGTCGGAGGACCCATCCTCTAGTCTACTTCATTACTCTCCAGAAAAAACCCATCATCCGAGTATTTTAGGAATTTAATTAATGAAAAATACTCGTTTGTTAGAAAGGGATTTTGTATATGGTTTTTGTTAATTTTAATAAATTTGTTCACGATAATCTATTTTTATTGTTGATATGTTAGGATATAATTTGATACCTATTTTTTTTTTTTTAAATTAAGGTATTAGCCTTTTACGACTATTTTGTTAAAATTTTATTGTCTAGATATTTTTACACACATTTCTTGACGTTAATTTCTTTAACATTGTGCACATAAATTAAGTAAAATTCAATTATTTAATGCCTACTATATATCTTTAAATTTATATTTATTTATTTTTCTCACATGGCCCAAACCCGTGTAATACTGATGGAGAATTTGAAAGAATGTGGTATGAAAGGCAAAGAATGGTCCTATTTTAAGTGTATCATGGGCCCAAAACAAAGAATTTGCCAAGTGAACTAAGAAGACCAGCAAAATTTAGAAGCTTACGTGTTGACCACTAACACACAAGAAGACACTTGATTGATTTGTTCTATTTGCCTGAAATCTCCTCCTAAGTTCCTAATCACCTTTAGCCGTGAGAAACATGATGCATACTCTTAGGCAAGTTCCAACTAATTTAACAAATTACCCAAACCATGACAAATCAGAGCTCACTCTTAACATTCAAAAAAAAAAAAAAGGTGCATGAATGTTAATGATTATTTTTTTTATTGATATTCTCTTTTTGTGAGTTAGTGCCGTTGGATATTTCTTCACAATGTACCACTAGCCTCCATTCTTTTATTGAAGTGGTAGTAGGCTTGACTCTCTTATATATACATATATTTTCGAACACAAGTTGATAAGCTTAACTTCCCATAAGCTTTTCATTCCCATGTTCTCCTTGACGTTGGTCAGTACTCTTCTTAGTGCTCATTTGGAAAAAAATATTTTCACTGGCTCATTGGGTTTAAAAATAGGTGAAAGTATAGTCGTGTTTAGAAAAATTATAAGCCAAATAAGATGGAAATAAACAATGACAAACCACGGTTAGCTCAATTTTTTATAGGGAAAAGTTAATGAATGACCTAAAGGTATTGGTTTAGAAATTTTATATAAAAAAAAAAAAACTAATTTTTTTGACAACTTTATACATTTTCTATGAAAATGGTATTAAAAGTTTCTTAAAATTGTCAATTAACAAATACCCTAAATATATCCATTAATAAAACTTTTTTATATTAATTTTTTAATTCGATTTAATTGTAGACACCCCTAGCTAGCACATATAAAAGACAAGTAGCCCCATCGACCTCGACAACCCTGGCTTCAAGATTTAATGTGGTAGTAATGGGGCATTTAGTTGTAGTGTTGGGCTAACTTGAGGTTATCATCCTTTTCGAGTTCTAGATTCAGCCATTGGACAAGTTCGATAAACCCAACAAACCCGGTGTGAATTCATAGAACCATCACCAGTTGAAGGCCAACTTCATGACAAACGCCATGATCGTTTTGAGTCCCTCGAGTCGTCGACCTAGAGATGCAAATAGAGTCTATTTCCTATATTCTTTTAACAATGAGAAAATTAATTATTAATTAATTTAGTAGCTAACGTGATAATATGATAATTAATTGAATGCTAATTAATTTAGTAGTTGATGATAATTAAGTGGATGGAGGTGATATTATTTATGTAAGTTGTCATGTAATTTTATTTTATTTAGCATTGGTAAATATTTTTAAAATTTTCCATATAAGTTAATTGGCATTTGCCAAGCACTTTCCATAGTGGTGGAGTGGGGTTCAAGAACATGTTTGATGTAATGTGTTTGGATTCCGAATAAGATAAAAAGATTTATCAACAATTCAACTCATAATAGTCATTTTACAATTGAACCAATGGTGCTTTTATTTGTTTAAAAAATAGCTTATAGGTGAACCCTATCTATGGGTTTAGTTTTGATTCGAAGTTGAGCTAGATCTATGGGTTTGGATTAACTTTTTATTAAAAGTTTATAAAATTACTATCGCACTTAATAATAAAAAAAGGAAAATTTTAAAAAGCTATAATTAAACAAAAAGGTAAAAAGAAAAAAAAGTAATGCAACGTGATTTTCATATTAGAAAGATGTGACATTTGCATGGTGCCATCTCTAATTTTTGTGACTAGACATAAAGTTAATCAACTTATTAATTTCTCCAATGGGTTGAAATATGTAAAAGGTGAACAATGAGAGATGAGCCGTGCACGAAATTAACAGATATTTTTGATAAACCACAATTTCATTAATAATTAAAAAGTAATATGATAATCACATATGTATACTTTAGCTAGAACCGGATGAGGTAAATTACAGTTATTACTAAAGAAACTAACTTTTAGAGCAATAAAAAGTTTAGAAAATGAGTTGTTGAGTTAAAAGTAGTACGATAATTACACTTAACTTAAACTAACTTTATGAGCAACAGAAAATTTAACGACAAAATGAGTTGTTAGATTCTCTAACCCGCCAAAACTCACAACTAACACAATTTTTTTTTTTTTTTTTTGATGAGACAAACAAGCACACAGTTAAAACAAAAACAATGATACCAAAATTATTATATTTGCACAGAAAGATAGTCAAAGAATACATGTACCAGCCAAAAAACACTCTTCCAAGGGTTGCGGGAAATTTGGTGGGTAGGTGACTAGATGAGCCGTGTGCAGACACAACAATCCCAGATGAGCCTTTTTTTTTTTTTTTTTTTGAGTAGCTCCCTGATGAGCCTCTTAATTTACACGATGTAGTACTACTGTACAACCATATCAGGACCAAAATTTGAGGCAAGAAACAAACCCTGTGTTTTATAACAATAAAAAATGAAGAAAGTTGATGATATTTTATTAGTTTTTTGTGGACTTTTGCACAGACCCATTTTTATAGAGCTTTGAAAAAAATGAAAGAAAAGGTTAAGAGATTCCGTCGATTCTGAGTGAGACAGCGCATGTGAATGTGATGCGAATCTTTTGAAACGCACAGCACAAATTTTGTACTGTTTTTTTCTTCCTTTCTTTATTGTAAAAAAATTAGACTATAACTAGTAGAGAGTGAGAGTATCTTGAAGATTCCAAGCGACATTGAAGGTGACGTGAGTCTTATCAATCTTGTGGCAGATGTTTGATTGCTTTATGTCTTAAACCTAACAGCCCTATAATATTATTATTTTATTTTGGAGCTTGCGAAAACCAAATTGGATTTAAGCTTTAAAAAAAAAAAGGTACTGCTAATAAATACTCTGCATGCTGTCTTTTCCCTTATGGAAAACTTTTGAGTTTTTTTTTTTTTTTTTTTTGGGAGATATTGTTAGATTAAGGTTAAATAATGGTTTATGTCTCATCATTATGTAAGAGAACTTATATCAACTAAGTTTTTTTTTTTTTTTTAAGAAGAATTATATCAACTAAGTTAGTTTTCTGTCCTAATGATTATTTTTATTTATTTTCAAAGAAGAAAGTTGGGTGACATTATTTGATGAGTTTTACTAGCTTATATTCTTAGGGTATACATTAATAAATCATTTTAAAAAAATTATGTAAAAATGAAGAAGTAACAAACTTTTTTGACAATTTTTTTTTAAATTTTTCATTAAAATTTCTTAAAATTGATGAGAAGAATTAATATTTTGAATCTTACTTTTGTCATACACATATAATAACTTATACCAATTGAATTTTATTTATAAAAAAGATGATGATATTCCCTTTCATGGTAAAAATTTGATAGTTAATAAATTTAAAAGTGAAGTGAATATTCTATTCACAAATCATTTGCAATAAATTATCTTTCTTTATTTGGTGAAATAGAATTGTAAATGATGTATCATAGTGCATACATTTAGATTCATGGAAACCTAATCTAAAATATGAAATTTATTCATATTTCAATTGCTGAATAAAAAAAGAAATTGACCAAAAAAAATATGAAATTTATTATCTCATATTACAGGTTGTATTTGTTTATTAGTTGGTTATTTTGTTGTTTAGTTGGAAATAAGTACGAAAATCTTTGGCCCACCTTTTTTTTGTGATGCTTGATTGGAAGTTTGGAACTACTAGGTACCGACTTCAATGTTCATTGCTCTATGACCATGGATTCGCCAGAATTCTCTCTTTCATTGATTATATGTAGTGGGTGCATAAAGTACTTCTTTTGAAGTCATTGTGAAAAGGTAATAATAGCCTTATGTATGTATCATAGTGCATACATAAGGCTATGATACAGGGAATGGGCTCAAAATACTTCTTTTGAGCCCATTGCCTCTATCATAGCCTTATTTATTACCAAAGGGAAATGTTAACAAATACCGTACGGTGCCTGTTAACATTTCTATTTTTGTGTTTCGCTTAAAAAATAGAAAAAAAAACTGTTAAATAAATTACCAAAAGAGATAAAAAAAAGTTGTCAAAAATTGAAAATCTATTAAAAATTGAAAAAATTATTCAAAAAATTATCCAAAATGTGTTGTTAACGGGCACCGTAAGGTGCCCGTTAACACAACCCATTACTAAATCATAAGCTTGTTGCACCATTTGCAAAGAGCATCTCTGTGTGTAACAAAAAAAATCCTCTATCCCATTGGTCAATAATCCACTTCAATCATGATTTCATGAGATTATTTTAATCTCTCAAATCATCTATACAAGGAGTCTCAAACGGTGATTACAAAAAATTGCTGCAGTTTTTAATGTTTAATCATTTGAAAATTGAAATAAGACTGCTGAAACAAATAAAATATATACTTTAATTACTTTTATTATTCAATTTTTGCTAAATCATGCAATGGTTGATGAATTTTATGCAGTGTTATGTATGGCCTATGGGGCTGAACTTGAAATTTTTGGATTTTCTCATGCAAGTGTTCTAATTAATTGCAGATTTCATGAGGGCTGCCCTTTATTACTTTGTCAATGGATCCCATTAGTCCCTTATTGCAGGATTGGTGAGAACTTTTTTGACTTTATGCTAGACAAAGGAAATTTTGTAAATTCCAAAACCAAAACGTTATCATCTATTAGGCTAATTGGGCCAAACACAACCATTCGTACATTTTCAATTTTTAACCACAACCACAAAATGTACTTTTGGCCTGCCTATATAACACTTGGATTGAATTTGGAATATATGGGAACATTCAATTTAAAGTCAGAAAAATTTATATTGGACCACATATCATCACATGCATTGTTTATATTAAATATATAGTAAGAATAAAAGTTAATCACTCAGATAAAACCTACCTAAAAGAGATTAGGCACCATACTTTTTTGGCAGTGTGATACATGTAATTTGTTAGCATTTCTCGTTTCACTGCATCTCTATTTTTCAATAGCATGCAAAAGCCACAAAAGTTAAAGAAGGGACAAATAGAAAAGTTCATGTGAAGCATACGAGGTCGGCCATCACTTGCTTAGGGCTTTACCAAATCCCAAGCTAGCCTATCAGTACGTATAATTTGTTCATGATGTCATTTGTATTACGCATAATAAATTTGTTGTTTGTGATAATTGAGAACAACAGAAAAGTAAAGAGTATCAGTGGCAGCAATTTGATATGGAGCACAAGAACATCCTTCTATCATATTCTAATCCCATTATTCTTCTTTTTTAATTACGTATGGCTACAGCACCAATTCGTTGGTCCTGCCTCCTGAGACTCGAAACTTTTCAATCATTTCTTAATACCGACCAATTCATAAATTATTTGATTTTGATAAACTTGCTTTATTCATGTTAATGAAAGAAAGGAAGATTATATAAAAAGACCTGCGGTTTATAGCTTGTACCTGGTTCATATTAAGGTTTTGTTTGGTATGGAGATAGAAAAGTAAGTGGAAAGAAAAACAAGAATTGTGGGTGTTTGGTAATATTGTTTAAACAACAGTTTTTAGTGTTTAAACATCACAACATATATTTTCACAATACTTAAACAACGTTATTAGAAATCTCTTACCAAACAAGTAGAATTCTTGTCATGTATGTTTGGTTGAAGAAGTGAAAAAGTTGAATGATAAAGAATAAATATATGGTCACTTTGCTTGGTTGGACGGAAAAATGATAAGGGGGTGCAAAAGTTTTCAGAGCAGCATACACACTTCTTTTTCCAAGTAGTATTCTATTTGATGTATGGGAAAACTTCTGAAATGGATATTATCCCAACCAAAACATATTTTGTTTACTAGCAATTGAAATACAGATGATCCAACTTTTGGGAATCTTGGGATATCCATTTCAGAAGCTTTCCCATACGCATATATAATTGAAAACTACTTCGAAAAAGAAGTGCCTAATGCCTATATGTTGCTCCAAAGGAAATCTCATAACATTAATTGGGATAGCAACATATAAGGGACATGGCTCTTTTCAAACACGAATTAAAATTAATGGCTCTACTACACAAACTATACACAACAAGAAGATCCCGTATCTCCAAAGACTCCAATGATCACTGTTAGCTTAGGAACCAAACATGTTGGACCTCTTCAGCTCTCATCTAGAGGCCAAAGGAGCACATCTAGACAAAAAGTGAAAGTGCAGGTGGTAGTGGAAGATGTACAATGGACACAAACAAATCGTTTCGCTGACGCGCCATGACTCATCTCCAACTAGCCTCAAATTTGGGAGTGCGATTATATCATTGTTCCTATTAAAGTAGGAGAAAATTTGTTACGATAAAATTTAGGTACAGTATTTTATGTGCTATTTTTAGGTTCTTTTTTTAAGATTTTGCTATGTGATTACTTAACTAAATAATACATTTCATTCCTATAAAAAAAAAATCTAAATGACAGAATCTTAAAATGAAAATCTAAAAAATAGTACCTAAGTACTATAACTAAGTCTTACTCAATTTGTTAAAACAATTTTCATATCATAAATTTTATTACAATTATTGCTCAAGTGGTTGTAAATCGTGAATAAAAAATAATAGACAATTAGTCACAATTTGACACGTTACAATTATGATAAAAAATTTGACATGAAAGTTGTGGTTTTAAAATATCAAGGTTTGAACAAGCTTTATGTAAATCTCAAAGCTTTCTCATACGTTAGTCATTCATTCATGTCAAGCAAATCTAGCCAATCACCATTCTTATCGCTTCATTATATCATATGCTAATCTGGATACAGTGGTATTAATTACCAGGGTGCAGCGGCTGTAGGGACCCCATTACGGCATTGCCTTTTCTTTTACTTTTCTTTTGGGTCCGCACGCCGCCTACCTATTATATAATACACAAGTGAGACGCTGCGTGGAACCCACCTGCTGAATCGTACACTTGCATTCTGCTAAAGCCAATCGCAATAGACTTTTTGATATTTACTATTTACTATCATAGATAATGTATCATATTTTTTTTTTATGATAGTTACTTTTTACTATCATATAAGATATCACTTAAGCTACATTATCGACTATTCCAAATTATGTCATGCAATGTACTGCCCTCCCTACAAGGGTAACCCAAACAGTGGATAGACTTTGTCGCAATTTTATTTGGGGCTCTACGGAAACTAAGAAGAAGCTCCACCTAATCAGCTAGAAAAAGATAACTAAACCCAAAGCCAATGGTGGTCTCGGCCTTCAATCAGCCAAGGAAAGGAATTCTGCTCTTCTTGCCAAGCTAAATTGGCGTTTTCACCAAGAAAAGGGCTCCCCTTGGGCTAGAGTGCTATCCCACAAATACATTACTCGTAGGAGGCAGCCTCCATATAAATGCAGTTCCTGTTCTCCCACTTGGGCAGCAATTAAGAGGGGTGAGCCTATTTTTAACAAGGGTATTAAATGGATAGCGGGGAAAGATAGCAATTTATCCTTTTGGCATGATAAGTGGTTGAGCGATGGTACCATTAGAAGCCTCATTGAAGGTCCTTTGCAGAGGGATGAGGAGACCTTTCTTATTAGGGATGTTATGCAAAATAACTCTTGGAACTGGGGTAATATTTCCTTTTCCTTTCCACATTCTCTAAGGCAGAGAATCAAAGCAACTCCTTTTCCTATGGCAGCAGCAAGTGTAGACCATATTTCATGGTGTTCTTCGCCGGATGGGAAGTTTGATCTAAAGGAGGCTTATAATCTAGCTTGTGCAGTTCAGGATTCCCATTTGTATGAATCCTTTTTGCGTAGTTGGGTGTGGAAAACTATTACTCTTCCCAAGATCAAGTGCTTCCTTTGGCAGTGCATTCATAATAGTATACCCGCTAGAGAAGTGCTTGCTGCGAGGGGGATAGCTGTTCCCATATATTGTCCTTTATGCAACGTGGAGGCTGAATCAATTATCCACACACTGCGTGACTGCCCTCTTGCTAAAGAATTCTGGGACTCCTTTCCTATACCGATCCACCATTACACTTTCTATGGTACTAATCTATTGGACTGGCTCCGAATAAATTGTACCAATTATCAGGTAGTATTATCTGGTATATCTTGGAGCATTCTCTTTCCTTTTGGTGTGTGGTGCATCTGGCTCAGACGCAACAAAGTGATTTTTAGAGATGCAACATGCCAAAAATCTCTAAAGGAGGAAACTCTAGCCAAAGCTTTTGAATATGCCTTCCTTGGCTTGAATGAGAAGCTCCAACGCATGTTAACTGTCATTCAGGTGCAGTGGTATCCCCCCCCAGATGATTGGTTTAAACTGAATTCTGATGGGTCTTCGTTGGGCAATCCTGGTAGGGCTGGTGGAGGTGGTATTATTCGCAACTCCTGTGGAGAATGGGTTAGTGGCTATGCCTGTGCTATTGGTCATACCTCTAGCGTAGCTGCTGAATTATGGGCGCTTCGGGATGAAATTAACCTTTGCATTGCTCTAAATTTGACCAATGTCATTTTTGAATTAGATGCTCAGCTTGTGGTGAATCTAGTGCAGAAAGGTAGTGATAGATCATCGAGTAATGATGTCATTATAGCTGACTGTATTGAAGGCTTGCAAAAAATTCCAAGGACTAGAGTTCAACACTGCTTCAGAGAAGCGAATAAGTGTGCCGACGCTCTTGCTAGAAGAGGCGCCTTGCTGCCTCAAGATTTTGTTATTTTTCATTCTCCTCCTGCAGATGTAGATCTTTTGATCAATCTTGATGCTTCTGGGACTGTGTATGAGCGTTGTCGCTCTTCTTTTGCTGTTTGCTAGTTAATGTTATTGCCTGGTTTACCAAAAAAATATAAGATATCACTTTTTTATTTTTTTGGTAAAATGATACTAAAGTGGTTCTATTTAATAAAAAAATTAAATAAACAAAAAAAAGATATAAAACTAGCCTTTTTAGTTATTTTAATATTTTCTCTCTCTACAAAGTTTGCTTTGCGTTGAAAAAAATGATATAAAACTATAGAAAAAGACAAAAAATTGTAAAAAAAAAGAGCCAAAAGTTGCCCTTTATGTGCCTGTTAACACAATTCTTTATTAATAATATTGTATACCTAACCGTACTCTTTTATGAATGATACTAGGAATGTTACGAATTTTATTATAAAACTTACTCCTTTTTTTTTATGGTTGAGAATAATGTACAAATCAATGTGTCACTAATAAAAAAAATAGGACATTTGTTTATTATGTTATTGAAGTGACATTAATCGCATACATTGCAAGGTCTGTTTGTAAATATTTTTGTAATTTAATAGATAATAGCTTTAGTATTATTCTAATTTTATTGGGTGGTTGGGGTAATTGCCGAGATCACTTCAACTAGTTTAATTGATATTTTTAAAAATATTTAATAAAAATACATGTCTAATTTGTCATATGCATATAATCTTTGTTGCCTTTGGGATATATTTGGAAAGAAATGAATGATTAGGCTAGCAGCATGGATAACGTGAAATAGATAAACAAGATATTTCTTTGTAATATACAATTGCTAGCTAGGTCCTTTGTTAGATAATTAGAAGCCTAACGTAGAATTCGACGTTCCGTGTAGTAAGATATACAAACACGAGTTGTAATACTACTGTTTAGATGAGTACATATCCACGCTTCCACTTGTTCTAAGAAAAAAATGAAAGGTATGCATATTATATATATATGAATGAGACAAACGTAAAATAAATAGTTTGATCTCTTGAGTTTTGTGATTGACTAATTTATTCTCAAATTAAATATTGGCCAATCCAATTTGGAATAGAATACGTAATCTTTCTGAACCAGTACTTCTTGGCAATTGCATTGTCTGGGTGATAGACCAATAAAAAAATTATAGACAAAAGATTCCATTGGTGGACCGGTATTTCGGCCAGAATAAAGGATGAACCGAGTTGAAGAATATATATATATATATATATATATATATATGTATATATATAATTATATGTTTCAACTAGACCGGACTTTTCAACTTCAGTATTTCAAAGACTTGAATGGAAATAACAGGATTGGTCTTACTTTTGATACTGAAGTATGGTAGTTGTTGTTGTTGTTGTTGTTTAGTAAAATCTTAGTTCTTAACATTGTGTATAAGATTAATGCATAAAAAGTGTTTGACTGTTTGTCGATTTTCTATTAAGGTTGCCACACCACATAAAAAAACTTATATTTTTCCATGTCAACATTTGTATATATATATATATATATATATATAATATGATTTTTAGAGCTATAAATATGATTATTAGTTTAGGCTAATAAGAACACCCTGCCCTTTTTTTTAAGAAGCCAAACACCAAACAAATTTTAATTAAATTAGGTTTGATCTTCTCTAAATAAATTTAGTTTTAGTTAGGTATATTATTTAATCTAAATTCGCTAATTTAGTAAGTAATGATTTATATAATGTTATAGATGTATTAATCTATTAATTGATTCTAAAAAATAAAATAAAAGTTACATTCATATCAAAAGTGGTTGTGAAAAATGTTATAAATTTTTCATAGACTTTCTTTAATCTCCTATTTCTCCAAATTTGTCTGATGCATTAAAGGTATGTTTGGATATTGCTTATTTTGTTGAAACTGAAAAATTATTACTGAAAATACTATAAATAAATGTAAAAGTTAGTTGAAATAATACAGTAGAAACTATAAATAATGCCAAAAAGTACAATAAAACTCATAAATATATTAAATAGTAAAATAATTTTTATTTTTAATTTCAATCCAAACGCACACAAATATTTGGTTTTTATTTTCTTAATTTTATACAAAAGTTATTGGTTAAAATAGACTCTTACATGGAATCTAATCAGCTCAATGTCGAAATATTTGCTTTGGAATTTGCTTTGCTTTTCATTTGATTTGACTCATTTGAGTTTCTGAAATAGAATCTACCCGACTTGGCTCTTTTATTTTCCTAATTTGAATCGAATTACACTTACACCGTTACCTGATAGATGATACCTATTACAGCTAGCTCCTCGTAAAAAGAAAAATGCTAATAGTAAAATGCTTAGTTTTGTTTGGAATCCAAAAATACAAAGATACTTTCCTTTTCAAATAAATAGAGAGAATGTCTTTATTAATACTTTTAAATTACGGTTAATTACATGTAGTTCTATATTTGTATTATTTATTCAATATTGTATTCATATAGTTTCTTTTTTTATAAAGAAAACAAAAAGGTGGACCAGTAGACGGTGTCAATTGATATAAAATGCAACATCTTATCATTACTATCGTCACTTTTATAGTTTTAATTTTTATTTTTTACCAAACTAATTATAGATGGTTATCTTGTTAAAAAAATTTGATATTTATTGGGAAATTAGACTTATTCTAGACATATTTAACAGTTAAAAATGAAAGAATAATATTAAAGCTATATATTATTTTATAATTTTTTTAAAATTTACTAATATAATAAGTAATTATTAATAAATAAAAATACGAGGTGAGTGAATAAAAACTAATAATAATTTATAACTTGAGCCGACTATTATAAAATATTTTATCTCAGACTCAGTAAAACATTGCTCAACTTAAAAAACTACTTAGCAGTAAAATCGGGCATGTCAAAAAAGAATTAAGCAGGAACATTGGAAACTCGTGTAAATAAGGACTGATATTGACAAATCACATATACCCAAAAGGAGTCCGCAACAAGTGGGCATAGCAATAGAGAGAATCATAGATGAGCACAAACACGAGAAATTATACTGTACATGCAGTGGACAAATGATGTGATCTATTAATTTAATAAAAATTTTTACTTATTTAAAATTGTTAAGTTAGCATTCAGTTTTTATCTAAAACTCTACAATTTTAAATAAGCAAGAATCTTTTACTAAAATAATAGACCACGTCACTAATTCAACGCGAGAACTTCACAATTTTTCCACAAACACGTAGAGTTGGATTCCAAATTAGAATTAAAATCCAACACTAAAATGAGTTGGCGTCCGCATTTTGCCTATTTAATGCACCAACTCAATGCCGTCTCTCGTAGTCAGCAGAAACAACTCCAAAGCGGAGCCTCAAGGAGAGAGAGCGAGAGAGATCCACATAGCAAGAGAGAGCAAGAGAGATTTAGATTCATTAGAATATGGGTGGTTGGGCTATTGCGGTGCATGGTGGTGCTGGTGTGGACCCAAATCTCCCACCCCACCGTCAAGAAGAGGCCAAAAAACTCCTTACTCGTTGCCTTAATCTTGGCATCTCCGCTCTTCGCTCTAACCACTCAGCCATCGATGTTGTCGAGCTCGTTGTATGTCCCTCCCTATTGTTTTACACAAATAATTTCATTATTTTTCAATTATTACTGGCCTCATCGCTATGCCCAAAACAAAGATAACTTAAAAAGATAACTTTGAGACCCCATGTAGCATTTTCTCGGAAAACAAACAAGTACGAGGAAAATGAGGAGGGGGAGTTTTTAAGTTTTAACTTTTAACTGCATGTGTTTTGACCGAACATAGATGTGAATGATTGAAAGCCAAATGTGGTTCCCGTGGTTATTGGAATGTGTTACTGACAAAATAAAAACAAATGTTTACTTATGTATTTGTTGTGGTTATTGTGAAAAAAAAAAACAGGTTAGAGAACTGGAAACCGATCCTGTGTTTAATTCTGGCCGTGGATCTGCACTAACGGCGAATGGAACGGTGGAGATGGAAGCCAGTATCATGGATGGAAATGGAAGACGATGCGGCGCCGTTTCGGGTTTGACCACGGTCAAGAACCCGGTCTCTCTTGCCCGACTCGTTATGGACAAATCTCCCCACTCCTACTTAGCCTTCTCTGGTGCCGAAGATTTCGCCCGGCAAGAGGTCTAATTTTACCATTTTGCCATTCCTCACAGATCATAAATAGCCTACAATTTTCTTTTTATTTAAAAAAAAAATCTTTTACTTGTTTCGTGTCACGTGAATGAAAATCTTAGCCGCCGGTTTGCTTTTTTATTTAATGTGTAATTTAATTATATTTTGTCCCCACGTGTCTGTATTGCAGCCTAGACATGTCCTTTTCTTGGACTTATGTTTGTGTGGTGTGTGTCCTTGAAATAATAAAATTTTAACAAAAAGTCTTCAAATTCGGTTGAGTATCTTAGAGGAAAAGGGGTGTTCTAATATTTTATGTCGGTTTTGGTTTTTGTAGGGTGTGGAGCTTGTGGAGAACGAGTACTTCATCACTGAGGAAAACGTGGGAATGCTCAAATTGGCAAAGGAAGCTAACACCATTGTGGTCCGTTGTGTTAACTTGAATTATTATAAGTTAAACCTATTTTTAAATAAAATAAAAAAAGAAAATAACTTCATCAGAGCACATGTTATTTTGATCAATTTAGTTTCTTTGAAAATAAAATTGATTTAAAAAAAAAATTGTTATCAAAAGTTACTTATGAGTTGAAGTACATAAAAATTGTTCTATGACCACAATTTTTGTCACATTATACGACAGACTTTGACTGTGTTAGTAGTAACTGGTTGTCTTTAGATTCCACCACATATTTTCTTCACCACCTACTGTATCAAAGCTGTGTTTACAAATTTTCTTAAAATAAAAATATTCTTAAATAAAAAGAATCTCAGATGGGATCTTACTATCGATATTCGAGCTATATTAACCCGGTATCTCGATGGATTCATTTATTTAAATGAAAAAGAAAATTATCGACAAGTTGGGAGTGAAAAAAAAATTCTTAAACAAAGAAGATTCTCCAGAAGATTCTATTAAATTTATTATTATTTAAGCCTCGTTCTATCTGTACCGACATCTTCTATAGTATTTATTTGAGATCCTTTGAATTTACCTAGGAAAAAAGGAAGAGAAACAGAATCTTTATTCTTTATTTTCAAATTGTTGAAAAACCACGTGGTGGGCCATGCCATGCCATGATGTTAAGGTACTGAAAAAGTTGAGGAGTACGATATTTTTCATAACTTCTTAGTACGGTAATGAAGTGGCTAGTAAAGAAGTAAAATAGTGAATTTATGTGTAAGTAATAATTAAATACAGTAATTAAATACACTTCTTAAACTAAATTTTTTAACTTTACCTAATCTTTTTTGTTTTTGGAATCATTCAGTTTGATTACAGAATCCCAGCCGTTGCATCTGAAACATGCAGTGCAGTAGCGGAGAGTCCATTGCAGATGAACGGGCTCCCAATAAGCGTGTATGCTCCAGAGACAGTAGGGTGCGTGGTAGTTGACAATCAGGGCCGTTGCGCTGCTGCCACGTCAACAGGAGGATTGATGAACAAAATGAACGGTCGGATTGGTGACTCACCACTGATTGGAGCTGGGACCTACGCTTGTAATTTATGTGGGGTCTCATGCACCGGTGAGGGTGAGGCTATCATACGTGGGACCCTGGCTCGTGAGGTGGCGGCCGTGATGGAGTACAAGGGTTTGAGCCTTCAAGAGGCTGTGGACTTTGTGATCAAAGAGAGACTTGATGAAGGGTTTGCTGGGCTTATTGCTGTGTCAAATAAGGGTGACGTGGCATGTGGGTTTAACACTACTGGTATGTTTAGGGGTTGTGCTACTGAGGATGGGTTTATGGAGGTTAATATTTGGGATTAGGGAGGAGGAAAGACTAAAAGAGGCTTTGCTTTGGTGGAGATATAAATGTTGTTGATGCAGCTGATTGTGCCTTTTAATTTTCCTTAGTGTTTTCACCTTAATTGGTGTACCTTTTTTTTTTTTTTTTTTTTTTTAAATGTAATAATAACAGGCAGTCTAATTATGAATTCCTAGAAATAAATTGTTAATTTGTTTTTGGGAGTACACTAATTTCTCTCTCTCTGTCAAGGAATATCTCAATTACCATAATTTGTTGGATTCTATATCTTGGACTTAATTGGAATTAAAAAAAAAAAAAAAAAACTATTACCTTGTTGCTCACCTATCAAATGGTGATGTGAGTTGTTTTCCCTTTCCATAAAATTCAAAATTTATAAAACTAGCTTCTTAAAGGACCTACCCTACCTTACACTGAAAATCCAAAATCCAAATTTCAAGAGTACAAACTGCCAAGAGACTTATTACATTCTCAAGAATTAAAAATTCTTCCCACCTAAAGGGTCCAAAAGAGGCCGTACATAACAAAGAAAAATGTTTTAAGTAATGACTAATTAGACAAAAAATAATATATTTATCAATAATATAAAAAATGTAAGGAAAAAAAATATAATAAATATTTTTCTTTGTATTATTATTTTTGTTTTGTATTTAAAGTTTTCCTACAATTTCTAAAGTTTACGTGGTAAAAATTTATAATATTTATTGTATCACTCTTCGCTAAATAATTGTCATTTGAGAGCAAGTATAGTCCAAGCGAGAGGGAGTAGTAAGAAAATAGGGAGATAATTAAAAAAAATTATTATTATTATTATTATTATTATACTTTTCAAAAGTTAATTAATTTGTTTCCAAATTTAGTGCTGAATGTTTAATGAAGAGTGTTTTAGGAATATTTGATGATTTGAAAATTATTGGTGTAGGGCTAGTTTGACCTTGGGTCCAAGATATGGTTTGATTCAAGCACAATAAACCCAACACAATAAATTTATAGAGAGTGAGTTGAAGAGCTAAGTCTTAATGAATGAGATATCAATTAAAACGGAGTTTCTCAATTACTTAAGAAAAGTCGTAGTAAGATTACATAAGAAAGTTTATCTTCAGCCCAAATCCGAGGAGTTCTATTTAGGAGTGATTTCCATAATGATTGTAAGAATAGTTTGGATTTCCATAATAATTCTACACTTGTTGATCATCTATGCCATTACTTGAGTACCTATCCCATCAGACACCCTTCCTGGCCCTTTATGAGTTGCGGTAGTTGGGGTAGTACTGTTCAGGAGTCTTCTCCACATAAATGTGGCCAGAAAAATAGCTATAGTGCATTTAATGAGGATAAACTTTCTTATGTAATCTTACTACGGCTCTTCTTAAGTAATTGAGAAACTCCATTTTAATTGATATCCCATCCTTTAAGGCATAACTCTTCAACCCACTCTCTATAAATTTATTGTGTTGGGCTTATTGAGCTTGAATCAAACCGTATCTTGGATCCAAGGTCAAACGAGCCCTACAATTGGGAATTTTTTGATTAATAGTAGAGATAATAGAAAATGTATACATTGTTAGAGAAAATTATAGTTTTACCTGAAATCTCCTTTTTTTTTGTCGATGAAAAATTATTTTTGATAATTTGATAGTTTAGTTTGAATAGATGAAATGATGCATTTAAAACCTAGTTGCTTTTGTATTGCTTACAATTGATATATACACCAAAATTTTGTACTATGTTATATTCCTGACAATATTGTTATTCTAAGTTCTAATTCTGTTCTTTTTCTCAATAAAAAAAAAGAAAAGAAAAAAGAAAAAAAATTCTAATTCTGTTCTAGAAAAGAAAAAAAAAAAGTTCTAATTCTGTTGGGGTGGTGGCCCGGAGAAATCACATTCTTTTATTTATTTAAGTTTTTGATTGAGGAGACATCAGAAATCACATTCTAAGAACATATCCATATTGATAAATGTGGTGAGGAATATAGATTTTTCATTTTTCCATAAAAGTTACTTGTCACATTGCCATTACAAACGACATTACTCATGTACCCATTATCTTGTTTGGTACTGTTTTTTATATTAAGCATGTACCGATTATCTTGTTCACTTCTTGGCCATAAGCCACAATACAGTCTTATTTGAATTGAATGAAATTTACTTGCTTTGCAATAGAATGAAAAATAAGGGAGAATAATGGTGATTCTATTATTGGAGGATGGAAATTGTCAAGAGCTTTTAAAATGGGATAAACACATAATGTATTACAATTGCTTAACAAACAGCATTGATTAATCGTTTGAGAGAGACTTGTTTTTTTGTTTTTGCTAAACAACAACATTATTATTCAACTAGCAACAAAAAAAAAAAAAAAAAATGATCTTCTAAATTTGATTGCATACTTTGCAGCTTTGAGAGAAACTTTGATTGACTACTACAGGGACACAAATATTTGTCCCCCGAGGTACTCACCTCGGAATTCTGCTATAACGGTTCACACAACTTAAATACAAATAAACAAGGAATAAACAATCTACAATGGAAAACACAAGCAATTGATTTCTTTGACCATTCGTGTTACAATTACAGTTACAGACGCTACTATAGGAAACTTTATTGTTCCCGTGGTGATACCCTTGGTGTTTCTCTCTCTTTCTACTTCAATTCCTCTCCCTAGATAGGCTTTTTTCTTCTCATCTCAAGAAAAAAAAATCTCCCCCTCTCTTCACTAAACTTTCCTCTTATTTATAAGCCTCACTCCTGCTCCTACTTTTACAGCTGTAACCTTGCCGGCCTAGTCTTCAGAGATATTTTTTTTTACTTTATTGGTTTCCGCCCCTTCCTTATCCCTGAACTCTGTATTCAGTGAGATATTTTTACTGTTCAGGCTGTCTTATATGCATTTAATACGGCAGAGGTTAGGTGAGGGCCCAAATTGAGGTAGAGATAAAAATTTTCAATATTCTTGCGTGTTTTGGAAGTTTCCTGTGGTTCCTAGTGCCATCTGGTGGCAGCATGCGAATTGTTCGTGCAACTGACTGACCATGTGATTATCCTTCCATTCTCTTCATGGGAGTCACTATAACGCGACATTCCCCTTCTCAGGCGTGAGGTTTAACTTCCTTTTTCTTACAGCCTATTCCCTTCTTGGACTTTCCCCTTGTAGCCAAACCTGGCCCAATCTCATTCCCGTGGCCCAATTCATTTGTGGGCTTTAATCTGGATGGGGATCTTTCCATTCCCCACATTAGCCCCCTACGATCTCCATGTCATTATTACTGAACTGGGGATCGTGGTTCAAGAAAATAAAACAAACCAATCATTAGCTGGCATTAATGAATATTGGCAGCGTCAGGTAATTAATGCCACGGACACGCCTGAGTTTCCTGCCCCACAATCATTGGCACGCATCATTAAATGGACGGTTTGATGAGGACTTTGGAAAACGGAAAAAAAAATGAGCGGGAAAGGAAGGGTTTTCGCCCGTCCTTTCCCCTCCCCTCTCCCTCTATATAAGGAGCCTAACCCTCCTCCTCTCTTGGGCTTCTTCTTCACCAACCCATTGCCACAAATTCTTAGAAAAGAAAAATATCTCTACTTTGTGTTTCTCTCTGGCGACCCTCAGGCAACCTTCAGTGCATTCCTGCTTTCTCTTTGTGTTTGTAAGTCCATTTCCTCTACTCTTTTAAGAACTTTGCTTCGTCTCACCCACACTTTTCCTAGTTTTCTCTTTTTGTTCCTTCCCTTTCTGTAGAAAATTCCTTCTTCTTTTTTTTTTTTTTGAAATTCAAACCTATGGTTGATACTCTTGAGAGTCTTAGAGAGTTTAGAAGGAAGTACAATTTCCCCGAGGATGTTGAGGTTGAGTATTGCCCAGAATCCAAGGTGATACTATCACGGGGAAAGGGCAAATTGGTGATTCCACTTGTTGCCATTGTAGAGGGGGGAGTGAGGATTCCTATGAGTGATTTGCTTACCAACTTTCTCTGTCACTTCAAGATCTGTCCCGACCAATGTATCCTTAATGTGTTTTGGATAGTCAGCAGTATAGATACCCTAAACAAAAAGCTCAGATTGAAGCTTACCAAGCACGACATCAACTATATTCATAGCTTCCAAGATAGTAAAAACTCTAGGTATTATTTTAAAATTCGGCACGGGGAAGTGAGGCCTATTTAAGGCCTACCGAACTCTGACAAAGAGACCGAGGGGGACTACTTGATCCTCTCAGGGAACTGGTACCCTAGTGGAATCCACTGCCCCACTAGCGCGGGTAAAGCAAGTGGGTTGGCCTAATAGGATCCCCCATTTTTCTATTTTATACTGCCTCCAACTAGACTTTTCCCTAGTGCTTATATTTATTTCGTATGTCTAACCTTTGCTTGTTTCTTTTTCAAAGGATCACGCTTTCAAGAAGAAAAGACAGCTAATTAACTCCACGGATCTAAATAGGCTATTAAGATCCCGATCTATCCTCACATTAACGGTCAATTGCGTGCAGCCTACCTTATTCTTGGATACACCCCTGCGTATCGAAACTTCCAAGCTGCTGGAAAAGCTATCACTCTAACGCATCCCTTACTTCCTTACATAGACGTTCGGTGCAAGGGGTATATTCTATCTACTTCCGAGCATGCTTGCCGAGAAGAAGGGAGGTATCACAGCAACTCCCCTCCTCCTTTTACTCCTGAGGATTTAGGAGTGACCATTGCCTTTCCTAGCCTAGTTGAATGTCCTCGCCGCCAAGGGAAAAAGAAGACAAGCCACAATCCAGCTTGCAGTCCCTTACCACCCTGAATAAAGCTCGACGTTCAAACTGCCATTCTGTTGGATGATTCTCCTATCGAGATGCCGATTCAAAGGAATGGGGTCACACTTGCTCAACTCCTAGCTACTCCAATTATTCCAAGGACTCAGACTCCTCTAGCCATTGCCTCCATTGCCAATATTCCTGAAACTACCTAAGCTACTTCAACTGCTGCAGTAGCAGTAACTCCCGCCTGTGAAACTAGGGCTAGGAGGAAACGCCCCCGAGGAACGGGCCAATCTTCAACTGTTCTTAACTCAGAAAACTCCCCTGACCTTGGGGACGCTCGGGTCAATGTTGCAGGAGCTCCTGCCTACACATTTCTTCTCAATAGATGGAGTTCCTCTTCCTGTGACTAACAGGGTCAAACTATGGAGGGAAGGTCGCGGGGGCAAGGTTGCCGAGAATGTTGGCGAGGCTCTCATGTTGCCTAAGGATATGAAGCATTGGGCTAAATGGGATGATGACTCCCTCCTTCTGAACATGAAAAGAAAAGCCATCATGGTGAAGAACTTTTGCCACTCTTTGATTTTTAACTCTTCTCCACAAGTAGATACTAACTTTATTATATGTTATGGGTATCAATGCTCCGTGGTGATTGAGGAGAGGTACTAGGCAGCTGAGGCTAAGGCCGAGGAATTGTGCAATGATAATGAGGATCTTCTTAAAAAGATCTCAGATGTCATGAAGAAAGTCTCAGGATCAGAGAGGATGTGATCCGAGGTGGAAAAGAACACCAAAACCATCATGGAAAGAGTAGAGACTCTGGAGAAGGAGTTGGAGGTAGCCAAGAAAATGCTTGCAGACAAAGATGCTGAGTTGAAAAGCTTTGAAGCAGCTGATGACGCTAAGCTCCAGGAGGCTTACTACCAGGGCCAGTACGACTGCATCGCTACTGTTAAACTCGAGGTTCAGTAGAAACTTTCAACCTACTTCTCCAAAGGATGGACTGCTGTCTTGGACAAGCTGCAGGTAGAGGCTTCCTCTTCTCTTAGGGTTGAGAGCAACATACCTATTCCCGAGGAGTTGGTCATCATTCCAAATCCAGAGATCCAAGCAATAGTTAATGACGAATCTCCTGCCTATGAGGTTGAAGTAGTTGGACTTGCTGCATCTCTAAAAGGGGGAACTATCTCTGCAACTTTATCTTCAATCGAGGAACCTCCTCGTGTTTATCTTATTGTTTTTAATCTTTTTATGTTCCAAGACAATTCTATAATTTTTCCCAATTTTGGGGGCTTTTGTTTTAATACTTAAATTTTGAAACATGTGCTTGATAATACTTGTGATTCTCTTTCATCCATCTATGTTATACATTTGCATTTCCCAAGTTTATTTAAACATCTAATGGCTATTTTCAATACTTTCTTCCTGTAGAGAGAATGTTGTTGCTCTTCTATCACATTTGCAATTAGCCAAATCGTAATAATATTTGACAATTGATTAATAAACCAAATGAAAAATTTTTCCAACCACTTACACGGATTATTTACCTTAAGACATTATTTTCACTTGGGGTACACCCAAAGCTTTCTTCAAGGTAACACCAAGGCTTCACAATGCAGGATTTAAATCCAATAAAGTTTTAATTCTGTTGTGTTAGCAACCTTAAGGTCAAGTTAAGGCAGGGGACTTAGCTTAAAGCTTACTCAAGGTAAAGACATGTTCTAGTACGACGGGATTTACATTGAAGGAAGTTTTAATTTTATTTCCTGTTAATGACCTTAAGGTCTAATTAAGACAGAAAACTCAGTTTAAAACCTACTCGAGGCAAAGACAGGGTCTAGTATCGTGGGGTTTAAATTGAAGGAAGTTTTAACTTTGTTTCCTGTTGGTGACCTTGAGGTCTAACTAAGGCAGAAAACTCAGAGACAAGGTCTAGTACCTCGGGGTTTAAACTGAAGGAAGTTATAATTTTGTTTCCTGTTAGTGATCTTAAGGTCTAACTAAGGCAGAAAACTCAGATTAAAACCTAACCGAGGAAAAGACAGGGTCTAGTACCGCGAGGTTTATTTTTATTGAAGTTTTAATTTTGCTTTCTGTTAGTGACTCTGAAGTCTAACTGAGACAGAAAACTCAACTTAAAACCTACCCGAGGCAAAGACAGGGTCTAGTACCATAGGGTTTATTTTTATTGAAGTTTTAATTTTGCTTTCTGTTAGTGACTCTGAAGTCTAACTAATGCAGAAAACTCAGCTTAAAACCTACCCGAGGCAGAGACAGGGTCTAGTACCACGGGGTTTAAACTGAAGGAAGTTTTAATTTTGTATCCTGTTCATGACCTTGAGGTCTAACTAAGGCAGAAAACTCAGAGACAAGGTCTAGTACCTCGGGGTTTAAACTAAAGGAAGTTATAACTTTGTTTCCTGTTAGTGACCTTAAGGTCTAACTAAGGCAGAAAACTCAGATTAAAACCTAACCGAGGAAAAGACAGGGTCTAGTACCGCGAGGTTTATTTTTATTGAAGTTTTAATTTTGCTTTCTGTTAGTAACTCTGAAGTCTAACTGAGACAGAAAACTCAACTTAAAACCTACCCGAGGCAAAGACAGGGTCTAGTACCATAGGGTTTATTTTTATTGAAGTTTTAATTTTGCTTTCTGTTAGTGACTCTGAAGTTTAACTAATGCAGAAAACTCAGCTTAAAACCTACCCGAGGTAGAGACAGGGTCTAGTACCACGGGGTTTAAACTGAAGGAAGTTTTAATTTTGTATCCTGTTAGTGACCTTGAGGTTTAACTAAGGCAAAAAACTCAGATTAAAACGTACCCGAGACAAAGACAGGGTCTAGTACCACAGGGTTTATTTTTATTGAAGTTTTAATTTTTCTTTCTGTTAGTGACTCCGAAGTCTAACTAAGGCAGAAAAATTAGCTTAAAACCTACCCAAGGCAAAGATAGGGTCTAGTACCACGAGGTTTGTTTTTATTGAAGTTTTAATTTTACTTTTTGTTAGTGACTCTGAAGTCTAACTAAGCCAGAAAACTCAGAGTAAAACCTACTCGAGGCAAAGACAAGGTCTTTATACAATGAACTAACCATTTCCCTCCTTTGCTTCTGAGTTTAGGGGAAAAAATCCCTTCGAGGTCTAGGGGCCTGATCTACTTTGACCTCTTTCTTTTCTTCTACGGGTACTTTTGCTTTAGCCTTATCTTGCAACTAATCATCTTCCAATCTCTTGTACTCCTCTACTCGTTCCATCAGCTTGTTCATATCTGTGACTAGCTTTAAGGCTAGTGAAGCCCTCAAGTCAGAATCAATGGGAAGGCCCACCTTAAAGGTACTTGTAGCAATTCCCCTGTTATCTCCCCTAATCTCATTGTACAATTCCCAATAACGATCTGAATAAGCTTTAAGGGTTTCTCCTTCCTTCGTTGCTAATGAGAGGAGTGAGGTGAATGGTTTCGGGGTCCTACTGTACGTCACAAACCTAGCTCTGAATGCCTTAATAAGCTCATTAAAACCTCAAATAACCCCTTTTTCTAACCCATCAAACCATCTCATAGCTATTGGACCCAAGCTAGAAGGAAAAATTTTACATATTAGGGCCTCGTTCTTAGAGTATATGGCTATGCTTTGATTGTAATGACTGACATGCTTCATGGGATCCATTTTACCATCATAAATTGTGAAAGTTGGCCTAGTAAATCTCTTAGGTAGGTTTGTTTTCTCTATCTCTTCCAAGAACGGGAACTGAGATATTTGATGTAGAGCCTTACTCATGGCATCCTCACTAGTAATATGGTGCGTCGTAAGGACTTGGGAATGATGAACTGGCCCTTTAGGCCTCTCTCCATCCTGCTCCTCCCTTCTTTTCCCTTTTGCTCTTATGAGGAGGTGGAGAAACTGTTCTCTTCCTGGGGGGAGTTTTCTCTCGTTTCCTATGAGGATGAGGTGATCTCTTATCGCCCACTCCGTGCTCACCTCCTCAGGAATGACTGGGTGTTGGATTCCGTCTTCTCTAATGATGTAGCTCCTTGTCTTTATGGCGAAGCAATTCTCTGTCCTTCTCCGCATTCCTTTGCAATAGGGCCACTTGCTCCCTCAACGTTTCCACCTTCATATTCCTATTTGCGTCGGATGGGCCCTCCATATTGGTAGCTGACCCTTCTCCTTGCGGAGGAGGGCTAGGTTGCCACTGAGTCTCCTTATGAACTTCAGACCTCACACGTTGATCCACATGGACTGATTCTTCCGACATACTAGGCTGTTTCAGATGAGTAGGACCACTTTGTGTTCGGTTGGCCATGGTCCCAGACAATCCAACTCTTGAGTTTTCTACTTGGTAGAGTGATTCCCACAAACGACACCAATTGTAGGGACACATATATTTGTCCCTCGAGGTACTCACCTCAAAATTATGCTATAAAGGTTCACACAACTTATACAAATAAACAAGGAATAAACACTCCACAATGGGAAACACAAGCAGTTGATTTCTTTGACCATTCATGTTACAATTACAGTTATAGACGCTACTATAGGAAACTTTATTTTTCCCGTGGTGACACCCTTGGTGTTTCTCTCTCTTTCTACTTCTATTCCTCTCCCTAGATAGATTTTTCTTCTTCTCATCCCAAGAAAAAAAAAAAATCCCCACCTCTCTTTACTAAACTTTCCTCTTATTTATAATCCTCAGTCCTGCTCTACTTTTCCAATAGTTACCCTGCCGGCCTAGTCTTCAGATATATATATATATATATATTTTTTTTTTTACTTTATTGGTTTTTTCCCCTTCCTTATCCCTGAACTATGCCTCCTGTGAGATATTTTTACTGTTCAGGCTGTCTTACATGTATTTAATGCGGCAGAGGTTAGGTGAGGTAGAGATAAAAATTTTCAATCTTCTTGCGTGTTCTGAAAGTTTCCTACGGTTCCTAGTGCCGTCTGGTGGCAGCATGCGGATCATCTGTGCAACTAACTGAGCACATGGTTATCCTTCCATTCTCTTCACCGGAGTCACTATACTGTGGCATTCCCCTTCTCAGGTGTGAGGTTTAATTTCCTTTTTCTTATAGCCTATTCCCTTCTTGGACTTCCCCTTGTAGCCAAACCTGGCCCAATCTCATTCTTTTGGCCCATTTCATTTGTGGGCTTTAATTTGGACAGGGATCTTTCCACTCCCCACAACTACGCTTATTGAACACCATTGATTAATTGCAAACTCTTTTTTTTTTTTTTTTCTTTCTTTCTTTACAGATTATTCATTATACGCATAAGATTGATAATGGGTATATGCATTTGTTAATTACTGAATAATAATCAATACCATTTAATTATCAACATGTGTTAATCGGACGCCATTGATTAGTTGCAAACTATTTTCATATCAAATTATCAATTGCCAATCACACATCGCTGAATTCTATATGGTAAGTTGTAAAATCAAAGTTCCACGTATATAAATGGTTATATGCATGATTGTTTAAATTGAGAGCGCACATAATATGGGTAGAATTGTAAAATTATACATTTTTCTCTCAAAAAAGTGTACAAAAAATTCACCAAATAATAATCATGTGTTTAAGAATCATCAATATATTTAAGTAATAAAGTCTTATTTATTAATATAATAAAATTGATTTTCTACAATTTATCAAATAAATTTTGACGAGATAACAGTAGATATCATAAGATATAAAAAGATTTTTTTTATTAACTTTAAAACATTATCACAATAGCTTCTCAAAAAAAAAAAAAAAAAAAAAAAACATTAGCACAATAACATTGACATGGCGGGATTTAATTTTAAAAGCATGAATTCAATTAAATATGAGTTGATTAGCCACTGAATTGTATTGTTTTTATCTCTCTTATGTACTTTACTGCTTTTCACATTACAAATGAAGAGAGTTTCTTCATTCTTGTTATAGTGACAGATTCAATAGACAATGACAATTAGAGTTAACATAAAATTATACTATGTAACTCATAAAAAAAATTATGAGTAAAGAATATTCGAGTTAAGAATATGTTGGAAAAGTAATGGTTTTTTTACAAATGGCCTACTATATAAAAGTTGAGTTAAACTAAAACAGTTAAATGTCCAAACATTTGTCTATAAAATATGAAAAATTTAAGATCAGATTGGATTGTGGTAGGATTGCGATTCTACTGCATGATCGGTAGATTCTAATCCGATTATACCAATTGAATATCTTAGTGCAATTCAGATTTTTCAACAATTCTATTTCTAGGTCTTAATTTTTTAACAACCATTATTATATTATTGTATGATGAACAAGCACGAAATCATTAACTCTCCTTTTTGGCAATTTTCAAATTAATAATACTATCACTAGTTTATCTAATGGTCCAAATAATTAAATACCTCGTTGATACAACTTATTTTTCAGCTTAAATTAAACTTAAACTAGAGGATTTTGAAATTTTGATTCTAAAAAAAAAAAAATTTAATTTAAAAAATATTGTCTTAAACTACCATTCCAAATAAGAGTTTCAGCTAGCTCAACTGGTAAAATTTCTGATGGTTGAATAAGAGATCTGGAGTTCAATTTTCACCTATACTAAAAACTGATTAGTGTTTTTGGTTTGATGATAAAGAGTTATCATCAGGAGCGGACGCCGTATGTTGAAACTTTCTCAAAACAACTACCATTCCAAATGGGCATATAATATATCCTCTAATAATGCATGAAAATTGTAACCAACGTATCTTGATTATGTCACGATGGATTACTAGTAGCTTGTGCACCAATTGTATCTCATTTTTATAATTTTATCTTAAAAAAAAAATAAAAAAAGGCTAAAATGCAAAACTAACCCTCTAAGTTTCTTCAGATTTCATTTTAGTCCTCTAACTTTACTTTTGTGCATTTCAGGGCCAAAATGGGCATTTGTCCATTTCTCATAAACTTTCCAGCAAAATGCCCTATTTCTCAAGTTAATTAGGGAAATGCTCCTGTTTTAAAATTCGATTTTCTAAAAATCGAGTTTCAATTTTAAACTCGATTTTTAGACAATCAAGTTATAGCAAACTGAAAAATTAAAAAAAAAAAATTTGGAAATCGAGTTCCATGTAAAGTACTCGAGTTCAGAACTCGAGTACCATCTGAAGCGGACGCCGTATGTTGAAACTCTCTCAAAACAACTACCATTCCAAATGGGCATATAATATATCCTCTAATAATGCTTGAAAATTGTAACCAACGTATCTTGATTATGTCACGATGGATTACTAGTAGCTTGTGCACCAATTGTATCTCATTTTTATAATTTTATCTTAAAAAAAATAAAAAAAGGCTAAAATGCAAAACTAACCCTCTAAGTTTCTTCAGATTTCATTTTAGTCCTCTAACTTTACTTTTGTGCATTTCAGGGCCAAAATGGGCATTTGCCCATTTCTCACAAACTTTCCAGCAAAATGCCCTATTTCTCAAGTTAATTAGGGAAATGCTCCTGTTTTGAAATTTGATTTTTCTAAAAATCGAGTTTCAATTTTAAACTCGATTTTTAGACAATCAAGTTATAGCAAACTAAAAAATTTAAAAAAAAAAAATTTGGAACTCGAGTTCCATGTAAAGTACTCGAGTTCAGAACTCGAGTACCATCTGAAGTACACGAGCTCATGGAACTCGAGTTACTTGAAAAAATTCAAGTGGAACTCGAGTTCCATGAACTCAAGTACCATGTGAAGTACTTTACATGGTACTCGAGTTCTAAAAAAAAAAAAAAAATTCCTAAGTCCACGTTCGCTATAACTTGATGTTCCAAAAATCGAGTTTTACATTTGGAACTCGATTTTTAGAAAAGCGAGTTTCAAAACAGGAGCATTTTCCTAATTAGTTTCAGACACGGGGCATTTTGCTGAAAAATTTGTGAGAAAGGGGTAAAAGCCCATTTTGGTCTTGATTTCAGTTCACTAAGTTTCAGATTTATTCAATTAAGGTCATTTCGTTAACTTTTGTTAAAATTTTTAGAAAAAAAAAAATCTGGAAAACATTTTTCAATCATTAATTGAATTTTTTTAATTAAAAAATTTTGAAGAAATATTTATAAAATTGAAAAATTAACCACAACATATAACAAAAGTTGATGGAAAAGTCTTAATTGAATAAACTTAAAAGTTAGAGAACTGAAATGAACAAAAGCAAAGTTAGAATACTGAAATGAAATCTGTAGAAACTTAGAAGGTCAATTTTGCATTTTACCCAATAAAAAATATCTCATCTTTAACTTCAATAAGACATGGAATAACAAAGCTTTATTTACTTCTTTTTTTTTTGAGAAATAATTACAACATACTGCTAATTCAACAGCTTGAACTATTTCCCTCTTAGACCCCCAAGCTTTATTTACCTTTGTTTAGTGACACAAATTTAAAGTCACACCACTTAATCAAGATGGTCAAGCCAAAAATCTCATCAATGCTCTGTATCATTATCCTCACTTATACTCTATTTGGACTTTATCATAAAAGACGAGACACATTTCTCGTTTCCAGTGCATCAGGATGTTTATTATTGATAATTTATTATCATGTTGATAAAAACCTCTGGTTCTCTCTTTTCCACTACTTTGGGATATCTATGTATGATTAATTTTTTTATCATGTTGATTAAACCTTTGATTTTCCATTTTCCAGTACAGTGGGATGTCCAATATATCATTATCATGTTGATTTTGATTAAACGTCGGATCTTATCCTTACAATAAATCCAATTCCAATTAAAAGTAAATATAGTAAAAACAGACCCTCAAGACAAAAGTATTATAGTAATTAGCCTTTGAGCAAGCGCATGCGCGTGCTTAAACTCTTCTATTGTTTTGGAAAAAAGTTAATAATTTGTATAAATTATAATTTAAGATTATTACGTTTTCCAATTACAAAAAAAACCTAGAGGTGTGATGAAAAATTATTTCACCTGCTAACGCATAATACTCATCACACCTCTAGGTGTCTTTGTGATTGAAAAACGTAGTAATCCCAAATTATAATGGATGCAAATTATTAACTTTTTTCCAAAAAAGTAGAAGAGCCTTTGACCATGCGTGTGCTCGAGGCTAGTATGTGTTTATCGTTGTCTGTTTTTGGTTTTTGGTTTTTTTTTTTTTTTGTAGAATTAAAAAAAAACGTGGACGGATGGGGATTTTTTTTTAATTTTTTTTATAGTTAAACCTATTTAATTGATGGAATAATTCATAATCTATTTTTCTATTTAGAAAAAAAAAGAAAAGAAAACATATAGTTGCTTTGAAGAAGTATAGTTGCTTTGAAGAAATAGGTTAGTGGGAGAGTGTTCCTATTTTGTAGGCAATGTTTTAATGCAAGTTAGACATGAATTTTTACCGGATTATCCTTTAGTTTTGTCTTTACTTGAACCTAGGGGTGTAAGAGTATTTTGGAACAAAAAAAAAAAAAAAAAAATCCGGTCCAAACTAGGGTAGCCTTTTCAATATTAACTAGCCTCTAAGCAAGCGCGTGAATGCGTGCTCAGAGGCTCTTTTATTTTTTGGATAAATTTTAATAATTTGTATCCATTATAATTTGGGATTACTATATTTTTTAATCACAAAAAAAAAAAAAAAAACTTAGGGGTGTGACGAAAAAATTATTTCACCCGCAAATGCATACTACTCACCACAGCTCTAGTTTTTTTTTTTTTTTTTTTTTTTTTGTGATTGGAAAATGTAGTAATCCCAAATTATAATGGATGCAAATTATTAAAATTATCCAAAAAATATAAAAGTCTCTGAGCACGTGCTCACGCGCTTGCTCAAAGGTTTATTTTTAAATGGTAGTTATGTAATTATATTTAATCCTAAAAGATAGGCACTTAGTACACATCCACAACTAAATTTTCGAATACTTAAGAAAGCCACACAAAAAAAAAAAAAAAAAAAAAATACTAAGAAAGACTCTTAATGTTAGCATCTACTATTATGCTCTTATTGCTTTGAAGTAAAATATTTTCAAGAAAATATTTTACGTATTTTGTTGTGTTTGTTTTGATGTAAAATATGGTCAACTGTAAAATATCTTCTAGTCAAAGTGGAAAATCCGACCAACCAACTGTAAAATATTTTTCACTTAAAACAAGTGTAAAATATTTTACAAAAGTCACTCACTCATCTCTCCCTACTCCCTCGACACTACTTTCTCAATATCAAAGTTTCCCTTCCACAAACCAGACCTCCACTGATCCACTTACCGGCCACCGATCCATTCATCGGCGCCACTCATCACTAACGGCATCTCCATCGCTGTCAGCACCACCAATTAATTCACCTCCCTGAGTTTTTTTCTTTTTTCTTTTTTCTTTCCATTATCCTTCATCATCGTCGGCCCATTGTTTCTTGGCCACTTCCACCGTCGTTGATTCATTCTTTTAATCTCAATTCTGGTTTTTTTTTTTTTTTTTTCCCTTTATTGTTGCGTGGCTTTACTGATTTAGATTTTGGACGGTTTATGGGTCATGGGTGGCTGGGTTTGTGGGTTGTCGTGGATGGCTGGGATGTTTTGTGAGTCTTGGTGGTGGCTGAGTTGTGGGTTTTGGTGGGTAGCTGAAATGGTTTATGGGTAGTTGAAATGGATTGTGGTGGTGACTCTGTTGTGGGTTGCAATGGGTGGTTGGCCATCTTTTTTTTATCTTTTTCCTCTCCAATAGGTGGATATAAGTGGTCAGGTGTTGGGTTTAAGCCACTATAGTGGTGGTTTGGGTGGTTTTCTTCTTGTGCTATTGAGTTCTGTTTCAAGCGTTTTTTGAGGTTGGTGTGCCAGTGGTTTTTATCTCATTATTTGTTCTTCCGGGCAGCTGAGAAGCAATTGTAGACCATTTGCAAGTGACAATGAAGAAGTGTGAGACAATCCACTTAATTTTAAAATTTGAGGAAGTACCAAGTCAATGTACTGACTAATTACTAGTGGTTATAATGTCATCTTTATTATGCCTGATGTTTTGGTTAATTTGTTTACAAATTGAAAGTAATTAGAGCGTACCTGTTCCCTAGTGATTCATGTATTGGGGATGGGTTGTTTTTACTGATCTGGTGGTGGTTGCTTGGATTTGATGGGTTGTGAGATTAGGAAATTTGTTTCATTTTACATATTTTGCCATTTTCATTTAGACAACCAAACACCGTAAAATGAAAATGTTTTCAATAAAAGATTTACATGTAAAATATTTTTTTTTATTTTGAAACAAACGGAGTGTAAATCACTAATTAATCCTTTAATTAAAAAAAGTATTTTCTCTTAAAAAAATTGCAGTGAAAGGCACAACAAAAGACAACATAGACCACCGAGATCTTCGACTTAGCTCCCAAAGGTAATCCACCCGGCCCTTCCCCAACCTATACAAGGGGAGCGGAAGATAACGCAAGAGAGAACTTATGGCTTCGCGGATGGAGAGGGATTCAAACCCCCGGTATTCCTATCAATACTTCGGTTTTCAAGACTGACTCTTTCAACCGCTCAGACATCCATCCCCTTCGTGCTTCACCCGCCCTATCTATCCGCGCGCTGGCAGGTAGGTGCTTATCCATGTGATTCACTACATCAACAGGAATGCGAGAAAAGCTTCTTCTCGCCCCAGAGTCCCTAGCTGCCTTAAGCCCGTAAGCGACTTCCTTTAGTTGAACTAGTGGCTATATAGGTCATTTGAATCTTAGCCAGTTTCTTCTTTGTTCGAAAAGAGCTACCCTGACTCAAACGCCCCTTTATTAGTAAGGTTGCTTGCTTGTCACACAGGTCGTCTTTGGCTTGTCTCCTTCCGCGATATGCACTTGGTAGTAGCCCGACCGTAGATCCAACTTTGAGAAGTATCTCGCGCTTATTGATTAGGGCGAAGAAGTCTGCAATCAAAGTGGATACCTGTTCTTGATGGTTATCCCGTTGTTTGTCGTGGTGGTTTGAATTTATCAGCAAAGCAGCACAGTCTAACTACAAATAATCGTTTGCAAGGCATGGGTAGGGCATTTTACATAATCCGCTCACTTCTTTTCTTCATTTCGTAAAGTCTATTCGTACTACGTGACGTTTGAGAGGACCTAATAACTACCAGCCCAGTGAGGCCTCGCCGTAACATTACCCGGCTCCAACTACTGATGAATGAGTCAATGAGTGAAGTACGGATTGAGGAGTAAGGTGAGTACGTACAATCTGTAAGTGTAAGTGTCTCCGTTGACTCCACACACACAACTAAGGCAAATGAAGAAACAAGCTAAGCTAATCCTCCAATCGAGCATTTCATATGCAAGAGATGAGATTGAGAAAATTAAAACTAAAGTGTAATAGTTTCAATTAATTGAAAATCGTAGTGTTACACAAATTGATAAACAATTGATCATGAACAAATTGCATCTAAAATTTAAAGCTCCAAAGAATTTAAAGGATTTGTTCACTTTTTATAACACTCAAAAGAGCAAAGTAGAAAAAAAGAAAAAAAAAAACCCATGTATTAAACTAATGTTAATGTTTAAAACAAATATAGATAACAAAATTTTTTAATAAACAGATGAAGGTAGTATCACCACCATCAATTACTCCAGCCATCAATCTAATCACTATGTGATAATCTCTTTCAAAATGCATTTTATTCCTGTCATTTTAATTTGCAATGAGACTCTTTTTTTTTTTTTTGGGTTTAGTGGTATAATTTTTCATTTGTCCCGAATTGAAGCACTTTGGTTTCCTAGCCTTTGGGTATCATTATTGCATTGGCATTTTTGAGTCCCATGTGGGTTGCAATGTTTGAAAATGAAACAAATCATTATCCAAAAAACCCAATGGTTGTAGCTATGTATTATTAAATTTTATTAGGAAAAAAAAAAAACAGAGAAAGGAGAAGAAGCTATATAGATTACTAATATCTTAAAATCAACCAATGCTGATACTTCATCATTTAAACACACAAATTAATATTTCATGTGGGTTCCATCTTCCAAATTCCAATTAGCTCAAAGAGACTTGATGTTCAATCCAAGCGAAAACTAAAAACAAATTGATGTTTGGGCCTGAATATAAAACAATTCATCATGAACAAATTGAATCTAAAATTGAAGCTCCAAATAATTTAATGGATTTGTTCACTTTTTATAACACTCAAAAGAACATAGTAGAAAAAAAAAAAAAACCCCATGTATTAAACTAAAATTAATATTTAAAACAAAAATAGATAACAAATTTTTTTAATAAACAAATGACAGTAGTTAATTTTAACAAAAGCAATTGTTAAGGAAGTTTGATTTTTTTTTTTGGAAGGGAACATGGGAAGCAATTTTATAGTTGTAGGGGAATTAGGCCCAATACCGAGTAATGGGCCGTGGGCCTATCCGAGGAGATCTCACGTCCGAGGATAACAGGTCGTGGGAAATATGTCTGGCCTAACTCCTATTCGAAATACAAGTTACGTAGATAGAAAAGACTGGTCCGAGGAAGCTTGTCTGCTCGGATCACCAAAGAGATGACCCAGGTGAATGCTCCAACATTGGTCCAAGCATTTCTGGAGAATCCCCTAACTTGTGTAGGACAAAAGGGACAGGTGGCAACGATCAGATAGTAGGTAAAAGGCTGCTGCCACCGCATTTATAATCCTACAGCTAATATCATGGCCGCATTAATGGAGAAAAGACATCTGAACAGTGGCTTTGGTCCTTTACAGCTACCGTGGAAAGGCTTTAGGGGGAGGTTGATGAGACAAGTATCAAGGAGGAATAGTCTATCTGGCACGTGGGAAGGATTGGCATAGAAAGGGAGTTGAAGACAGAGAGGGGGGGGGGGGGATTCGAAAAGAAATGATCTGGAGAAGAAAGATAAAGGGAGGGAATAGGAGAGACATCGAGTTAATTACTAAGACAATCTTCTCGGATCAAGCCGAGCAGGATCCAAGACAACTTCAGCACTTCGTCTCTATCAAGTTGATCATATCTAAGTTGGGCCATCACCCAGCTTACTTTTGATCAAGTTTACTTAGCCCACTCTCTTACAAATTCATTGCAAGGATACTGTTCACTTGCTGGGCTTGTGTCCATCTCTCTTGCAAGCCCAAATTGTAATTTGTGTCCTTACAATAGTATTTCTTATTATTTTTTAAACTTTGAAAAACTAATAGATATATTTTTAAAAAATTTATTAACAGTTATGTTTATCCAAAAATTACTTGAATGTATTTGAAAGACCATACTCATGATTTCCACGATTCTCTATTGGAGGGTGTGGTAGTGCCGTAGTGGTTAGTGGGTTTGTAATTGTACGTGGGAGTTGAATTTTTTTATCTATTTCTATTTCTTAATGAATTTAATTTAGAAATTTACTTGCTTATTGACTCTACACCACCATTTCTTATTATTATAGGAATGAAAATAATATTATCATTCTCACCCTTTAAAAAAGACTTATTAATTAGAAAAAATATTAAACACTCATCAAACTGACAAATAAAAGAAAAGAAAAAAAATAATGATATGAAAATGATAATGATAACAAAGTAAGGACATCAAATATAAATCAAATACCGGAAAACAAATACTTACTTTTTGCCATTGACTACACTTCAAGTCTAAAGTCCAAATTATCCATTGGAGTTGGAGGAGAGAGCACAGAATTGAGAGAATTGGAGAATTGAAAGTGAAGTAATTTGAGTTTGAGAACCAATGTGAGTGTACTAGGAGTGTGGTCCTATTTTGTAGATAGTGTTTTACGTGGGAGTTAAAAAAACATTTTTACCAAGTCTTGCCTGTATTTTGTTTTTATTTTTATTTTTTATATTTAGTTTTATTATTAAATAAATGTGGGGTGTTTTTTTATAGGGTAAAAAACAATGTTGCTGGCGTTGTTTAACTTATTTTTATATTAAAAAAAACAATAAACATATAGTTTTTTTTTTGAAAAAGTGGGTTAGTGGAAGAGTTTTTCTATTTTGTAGGCAATGTTTTAGTGCAAATTAGACATGTAATTTTACCAGACTGTCCTTTAGTTTTGTCTTTACTTAAACTTAGGAGTGTAGGAGTATTTTGAAAAAAAGAAAAAAAAACCCGGTCCAAATAGAGGAAGCCCTTTAAATAGTAGTATAGATATAAATAAATAATAGTTAAAAGTTAAGAACAGATCGTCAAAGCAAAGAGGGAGTACTAGGAATATTACAGTGTGATGTATTAAGCACATAAAAATACTTAATAATTACTAATTTTATACGATGATGAATGTGATTAGTACACATATTATATTATAAGTATTATATAAGACTTATGTAGTACTATTTATATTGTAAAATTTGTATTTTTTGTAGCATCACACTCAACTAAATAAGCTATATATTACTTTGCTTTGAGGTGTGGATATTTTAATGTGTGAATTTGGGATTATGGTTAATAGCTCTCAGTCAGTCTTCTTAGGTGTTGATGTATAAGGTGTGGTTTCTTTTCTTTAACCAAAACCACTCAGTTAAATGTCCAAACATTTGTCTATAAAATATGAAAATTTTAAGATCAAATGGGATTGTGGTAGGATTGCGATTCTACTTCATGATCGGTAGATTCTATTCCGATTTCATTAATTTAATATCTTAGTGCAATTCAGATTTTTCACCTATTCTATTTCTAGATCTTAGTTTTAACAACCATTATTATATGATTGTATGACGAACAAGCACGAAATCATTAACTTTCCTTTTTGGCAATTTTCAAATTAATAATACTATCACCAGTTTATCTAATGGTCCAAATAATTAAATACCTCTTTCATACAACTTATTTATCAGCTTAAATTAAAACTAAAATAGAGGATTTTAAAATTTTTTAATTCTGATTCTAAAAGAAAAAATTGTAATTTAAAAAAAGCACGGTCTTAAACTACCATTCCAAATGGGCATATACTATATATATATATATATATATATATATATATATATATATATATATATCCTCTAATAATGCATGAAAATTGTAACCAACGTATCTTGATTATGTCAAGATGGGTTACTAGTAGCTTGTGCACCAACTGTATCTCGTTTTTATAATTTTATCTTAAAAAATATCTCGATTTTCAACTTCAATAAGAAATGGAATAAAGTAGGTTTCAGTTAGCTTAATTAGTAAAGTCTCTGACGATTGAATAAAAGATTTGAAGTTTAATCTCCGCTTACACCAAAAACCAATTGATGATGATAAAAAGCTATTATCAGGAGTGGACGCTATAGATTAAAAACTCTCTCAAAAAAAAAAAAAAAAAAATAACAAAGCTTTATTTACCTTTGTTTAGTGACACAAATTTAAAGTCACACCACTTAATCAAGGTTGTCAAACCAAAAATCTTATCTGTGCTTTGTATCACTATCCTCACTTATATTCTATTTGGACTTTATCATAAAAGTCGAAACATATTTCTCTTTTCCACTACAGCAGGATGTCTATTATTAATAATTTATTATCATGTTGATTAAAACATCTGGTTCTCTCTTTTCCACTACTTTGGGATGTCTATGTATGATTAATTTTTTTTTTCACGTTTATTAAACCTTTGATATTCCCTTTTCCAGTACAGTGGGATGTCCAATATATATATCATTATCATGTGGATTTTGATTAAACATCGAATCTCATCTTTACAATAAATCTAATTCCAATTAAAAGTAAATATTGTAAAAACGGACCCTCAAGACAAAAGAATTATTGTAATAAATAATAGTTAAAAGTTAAGAACAGATCGTCAAAGCAACACAAAGCAAAGAGGGACTACAAGGAATATTAGACAGGGTGATGTATTAAGCACATGAAAATGCTTATTAATTACTAATTTTATGCGATGATGAATGTGATTAGTACACATATTATATTATAAGTGATTAGTACACATATTATATTATAAGTATAATATAAGACATATGTAGTACTAGTTATATTGTAAAA
Organism: Lithocarpus polystachyus; assembly: GCA_033629205.1. Taxonomy (NCBI): domain Eukaryota; kingdom Viridiplantae; phylum Streptophyta; class Magnoliopsida; order Fagales; family Fagaceae; genus Lithocarpus; species Lithocarpus polystachyus. The sequence goes on along the minus strand of CM066163.1, from coordinate 3,847,772 downwards.
TTTGTATTTCTGTGGCATCACTTTCAACTAAATAAGCTATATATATTACTTTCCTTTTGAGGTGTGGATATGTTAATGTGTGAATTTGGGATCATGGTTAATAGCTCTCAGTCAGTCTTCTTAGGTTTTGATGTATAAGGTGTGGTTTCTTTTCTTTAATCGAAACCACTCAGGAAAAAAAAAAAAAAAAAAAAAAAAAAAAAAAAAGCAGTTTCCCACACTAAAATTGCTAATATTATTGCTTAGCAGTACAAAGGAGTGTGTGACCTGCAACTGAGAATAACATAAATGCTTAAACATAAATTGCTTTATTCTCAATTTCTTCTTCTTGATCTTTATCATTATTCTCGAGCTATATAGCTAGCTACCATATTTATCTATCTTCTGCAAGTCTCACTCATTTTTTGGCGTTGTCTTTTCCAGAGCCCAAAATGGCATCCTTAGCGGACCTTATAGTACTTGCCTCTGAAGCAGCTGCACTAGCCAATTTGCCACCTCCAACACTGGAATCACGCTTATTATCACGAGTCAAATGAACCACATGCACCGCCTCTTTAGTGGGTTCTCTGTCTACTCCAGGATGTGACTGATAATCTACTGTCTCCAACACCTTGGTTTCTCTTGCACCTTGTTCGTTAACCTCTTCATTTCCCTACCCAAAAAAAAAAAAAAAAAAAAATACAAATAGAACACAAAAATAAAAGAATCATAAACAATCATCCATGTAATACACACTAAAATGGTATTGAATTATTGAAGATAAAGATAGGTTGAATTCTGTACTTTTGACATGTTCATCTTGGAGGACCTCAAAGTATATCCAATGGATATTCGAATTAACCCTGGAATCTTTTTGCAAATTAACCCCCAGTAGAGAATTTGTGTTAGATAAGTGGCCCAAAATGATAGGGACTTTTATCATTTTATGTGGCTCACTTAGTTAGGATTAATGGACACGTTTTGTACGAGGTGGCAAACCCTAGTTGCATCATGGCAAAGAGTACACAGAGGGTGTGACACGCAGTAGTAAACAACCGCACAAATTTATGGGGTCTTTTATGGGTTAGAGACAGCTCTACTTTTTGTCTTTATCCTGGTTGCTGTGTTGGTCATGGTCCAAGGTATTTCATTTGGGACCATAGTTTTTGGTAGGGGTGTCCAGCCTGATCCGAAACCCGACCCACCCGCCCAAACCGTCCGACCCGGACCAAGAACTGGCCGACCCGATGCCGATGACAGGTCGGCGGCGAGTCTCTGTTCCCTGAACCCGAAAACGGCGGGTCGGTTGGCGGGTTTGAGGCTGAGAAACCGATATTTAACCGACCCGACCGTAGCTGACCGGAAAATCCCTCATTTTCTGTCCGATCTGTTGATTCCAACCTGAACTCGAAGGAAAATCGGCCATTTTCTGTCCGATCTGTTGAGATCCGGCCTGAACTCGAAGAGTCAGGCGAGAACTTGTCGAGATTCGACCTGATCTCTTCGAGATATGCCGAGATCTCATCAAGATCGGGCCAAATCTCGCCGAGATCGGCCTGATCTCTTAGAGATCCGCCGTGATCTCATCAAGTCTGGTCAGGTCTCGCCAGATCCGGCGGCTTTTAGCAAAACCCAGCAGATTTTCGCAAAACCCGAAACCGACCGAGGACCGATTTGAACCCGGAGAAAATCCGACCACCCGAACCGACTCCGTTCACCGGTCGGCGGCGGGTCTAAGCATGGATAACCCGACGTGATCAGGTCGGTTCCGGGTTGGGCACAAACCCGACCCGGACCAACCCGGACCGACCCGTGGACAACCCTAGTTTTTGGGATAAAAATAGGTTTATGGCTGGCCAATAACAAGGAATAGATTCAATAGAATACCATGGAAGAAAAGTAAAGACAATCTCACTATCGTTCACCTAGTCCACATTTTGACAGAAAGGGATGTTAGTGGATTGGGTTTTGTGAAATTTTCCAACCCTAATTGACGCTAATATTGACTAATGAGGACTAGTGGGGATGAACTAGAGCTTTATTGCATATGTATAAGCGGTTGCAAAACGGTGTTTTAAATTTAAAATAAATGTTCGTAAAAGAGTTACGAGAAGTTGCAATTACAAAACATAGTTTTGAGTTTTAAAAACACTAATTTTAAGCTTCGAAAATGCTTAACTAAACAGACCCTTTTAATTTTTATACCTTTTAAATACTTGAAAGTTGAAACCCAACCCTATTATATATTTTTTGATAAACAACCCTATTATTTATTTAAATTACCAAAATTCATCTATTATTATTCTTCTTTACTAAAATCTAAGGGTATGTTTGATAACTGTTTTTTTCCCTTATTTTTTGTTTTCAAAAATAATTTTCTATTTTTGAAACTAAAAAACTTGTTCGGCAACTCAAAATAGACAGAAAACAAAAACTGTTATCAAAACTCAATTTGTGAAGGAAACTGAAAACATGCAAATGCTATTTTCAGTTTCTAATTTTCAAAAGTTAAAGAAAATATGCATTTGATTTAATGAATTTATCTCATTTAATGAGTTAGCTTTAGAGTTCAAATCTTAATAACAACATATTTTTGTATTTTTGTATTTATTTTTCTTCAAAAAACTATTTTTTTTAATTTAAACTAACCAAACATGTTTTTGATTTCAAAAATAAAAGAAAATTGTTTTTTTCTTTATATTCTCAAAAACAAGTTTTTAAAAATAGAAAACAAAAACTGTTACCAAATATAACTTAAGATTTCTATAGAAAAAATATGTGTGTTTCTCTCTCTTTTAAAATAATATTTAATTTAGTCTAAAAATGTGCGTAAATACTTCAATTTGGTTAAAAAATAATATCTTAAATGTTTAATTTTAGGTTAGTCCAAAATAACTCCTTTTTTTTTTGGAAATAATTACAACATGCTGCTAACCTCGCAGCTCGAACCCTTTCCTCCCTAGACCCCTAAGCACTTTATACATGAGGAGGTGCCAATTCAGCTACAAGGCCTTTGGCAACCCCTAATAAGTGATAAGATAAACATATGAGTTTGAGACGAATTTAAGTATTTAAAATATAAGTTGGATATTTTTGGGATAAAATTGTTAGTATTTAATAGGGTTTGGTGAGAGTAAATGTTAGGTACAATTCATTAGGTGTAGAATATTAAATTTTCAATTAAATTTAAACACATAGTTGCATTGAATTTAATTGTTCTTAAAAAAAAACTCTGTTTATGTTCTATTGATCAATGCAACTATGTGTTTCAATTTAGTGGCATAGCCAAAAAAAATTTATCATGAGGGCCAAGCTAAATGTATCATTGTTTTCAAGTATTCTTAACTCTCTCGAAAGTGTATGACTAAATTTTTGGAAAGAAAAAAGGAAATATTTTGCTAAAGAGATTTAAGTATATATTTTTTTATAAACCTATGCTTTAAATGCTCCTAAAATTAATGACTTATATATGACAAAAAAGTCAATATTAAAAGAAAAATAGAGAAGACAATCATATAACAATAAATTAAAAAGCATTTATACTTTTCTTTTTAAATGAAGGAAGGCTATTACCTAGAATTTATTCAAATTAAAAAAAAAATTCACATTGAAAAATCCAGTGCACTACATTTAAAAAGAACGGTGAGAACTTATCCAAAAAAAAAGTGCGAATGTGGAAAATCCAATGCTCTATTGGGTCCCATTGCCATAGGCCCATAGCGATTGACAGAATTATCAGAAAGTTTGTACCCGACCAAAGCTAGGCTCAACTAGGCCCACGATCACGAGTTTGAATTGTGTTTGAACTCGTGCGGGGATGGGATCATGAGGCCACAACTTAATAATAGCATAATGGAATTTCATTGAAGAACCTTGGCAGACTCGACTAGAACTCACATGGATTGTCTTGATGAGGAACACTTCGACAGTACTAGATGTCAGTTGGAGTATCACATTATGGGATTAGGTAAACACTGCCAATTGTACACCAGGCTTTGTTATTTTTTTGCCTCTCATTTCAACTCTTTTTTAATCATGTTCATTGTTCCCAGTTGATTAACGCAAAGAAAAATGTGGAACGAAGCTAAGGTTTAGGAAAGGGAATGAATTTTTATAGGGAAATTGTTGGGGGGGTTTAGTTGATTTGAAGAATGAGAATTTAGAAGAGAGCCTAGAGAGACAAAATTAGAAAATTTGCATAAACTTTCACAGTGAGGCACTTGTCACAACCTCACTCTTAACTTATAAGGGGAGGAGGTGTGATGTTAATTGAGTAATTAGAATTCATTGGTTACTATTTGTACTATAATTTTACAAAGCTAACATTAAAAATAAAAATAAAAAATAAAAAGTAAAAAATGAAGCAGCTAAATATGGGCTCTTTAACCAGCTAAGAAATAAACATTTCTTGGTTAAACTTGCTCTAGTTTCATGATCCTGGCCTCCATGGTATGATGTTGGGCTGGTCTCAATGAGTCTTGGGCTGGGTTGCAACATTGGGCTTGTTAGTTATTAAAGAATGTGGAGAAAAAAAGGAGAGAAAGAAAACCATGTCTACTACTAGAATACATTGAAATCCTCCTTCAAATTCTAGTCATCCAGTAGTAAGTTCATAGGGAAGGTAAAGACAAATAAATCATCTAGTACTTAGAAGACTACAGACAAGTCCTACAAAGTAGTTATAAGACTCACAACACCAATATGGTAGATGGAACTAACTAAACTGAAGGCTTTGCTTATCATATAAACATTTCTTATATTCATTGAGCTTTACAACCACACCAGAGGCATAAATGAGACTAGACTATAAATAATAAAAAATGGTACAAAACACAATTTATCTGAAAGAGAACCTGTCCATCTGTCTCCATAATTGGGCATCAGACTTAACTCCCAAGACTATGGTGGTATTGGCTTACATTACAATTTCAGGAGAACAAACTCTTCAATGGCTGGAATACCCCCAATTTTCTTTAGAGCTACCCCACTGGGCTCTTCATCCACACCAATAGTCATGACTGCTAGTTTTCCTGGGGCAGTCCTTCCAACACTCATGAAGCTCACATTTACATTCTCCTCAGCCAAGATTCTCCCCACCTTTCCAATTATGCCTGGTTGATCAACCTGCCTGCACAGAATAAGACTGCCTTCCAGGCTCACATCAACCGGAAATGATCCAACCATTGTCAAATGGGGTTTCCCGTCCTTCACTCTTCCTTCAATTTTAATATCACCGGAATCTGCAATTGCACTAGCGAATTTTGATTCTACATTGGCAATATGAATCTGGATGAACTCAAGTGGATTCTCAGGTGAGCCATCCAGCAGAATTAATTCTTCTGTTATCTTCAGTCCTCTTTGTTTGGCAACGAAGTCGGCATTGACTAAGTTCACAAAAACACTGGATATAGGCTCAATTAGACCCTTGGTAACAGTAGCACGGAGCAGCCGAGTGTCTAGATCATCTGGAGCTCTGGCAGAAGCATATGTAACCTTCACTGATTTCACACCACTACCACCTGCAACCAGTTGCACAGCTATTCTTCCAAGTTTTTCTGTCAGTCCAACATATGGCGCTAGTGCTGATAAAACCTGACACCAAAAAACATGTGAGATCATGTCTTCACATATTATATAAGCACAGCAGAGAGTTCACACAACCTATCAAATAATTGAGCCTACATAGAATTTCATTGTTGAATTATGGGGAAAAGAAGAACCAAGTAATTGGAGGAATATTAATTTGTAACTATCAAATGGGTAAAAGTTATAATTTCCAATTATATTGCTCTAAATTTTGAACGTGAAACCCCTAGAACAAAGGTCTTCACCATATATACAGAATGCATCCCATGTATCTCTCAACAACGGCAGAAATTTCGTCTTAGAATGACATGTACATAATAATTTCATGAGAACTCTCCAGTTGGAGACAAGTCTTTTGTGATGGGATTAATAGCAGATATTAACAATCTACCAAGAAAAAATTCATAGTCAATCATCAACCATAATTTAAGAAAATGAAATCTAGTTAAAGAAATTCAGGTTTAATACCTCAGCAGGAACCATGGGAGCATTCACAGCAGTTGCAGCAAGTTCCCCTTTCAATGCTCCAACAACAGCTTCAGCTATTTCAATGGCCACACCTTCCTGATTACAAGAACCCAACATTGTAGAACTAGATAATTATGACGGACAAGAAGTATATAAACTAAAAGGAGTGGTCAGAGTATATGATCAATTACACCTGAGCCTCTGTAGTACTGGCACCAAGATGAGGAGTTAAAGTTAAACTTTCATGCCGGACCAACTTACTGTCATTTGGTGGAGGCTCTTCTATGAAAACATCTAGTGCTGCCTGCAGAAACATACAATTGATTAACTCATCTACATGTGGTTGTATAACAGATACAACAACAGCGGCAGCAATTAAGCCTTATTCCCAAAATTTTACATACTCAACAGACAAGTCAAAGTTGGCCACATATATTCCTCTCTATGCGGATGTATAAATAAATATAAAACAAAAAAAAAAAATTACATTTGACATTAAAATAAATACCTGAGCAACGATACCAAAATCCAGGGCTCTGAGAAGAGCCTCCTCATCAATTACACCACCACGAGCAACATTGACAATTCGAACTCCCTTTTTCATCTTAGAGAAAGTATCATCATTGAACATCTGTGAGGTTGCAGGAGTAAGAGGCATGTGCATGGAGATAAAATCTGCACTTGATAAGGCTTCATCAAAGGTCACCAACTCTACACCAATTGCCTGGGCACGGTCTGCTGAGGCGTAAGGATCATGTGCAATCACATGCATTCCAAGCCCCTTGGCACGCCGAGCAACTTCTGATCCAACCTTTCCGAACCCCATGACAGCCAGAGTTTTCCCCACCAGTGACACCCCAACATATTTATTTCTCTGCCACTTCCCTAGACACACCAAATCACATTACCAAATAAGAATTCCAGCATTTTATAAGCAACATGAAGTGATTAAATCAAGGATAAGAGACTTAGTTGAGTTCAGAACACGTTATTGTTAGATTTATAGCCTAGATTACATACACATACTGAATCATACCATCTTCAACTAAATATTTTTTTTATTTAACTATGATCACAAAAATGGTCATAACCACCAATTCTACATATTTTATAATTTCATCTATACAGCTTGTTTCAAGTAATTATGAAGAAAAAAGACTTTCTAATTCAGATTTCTGCTAAAAATAATCATGTCCTCACACAATTCTCTTTAAACTAATCAATATTTATTTTTATCCCTTTTTAAACATTCAAAATTTCATTGGTGGGAATAGGTTCTAACTTCTAATTAGCTCATTCTAAGTGTCGCCTATACCAAAAAGTAACCTTTGGTTACCTTGGGGTAATGGTAAAGAGCATCTATCATAAATGGACATGATAGGTTCAAATCATATATACATAAATAAAACAAATATCTCATAGTGAATTGACTCTGTATCTTAACAGCAATACTAGCTTCAACTAAACAACAAAAAACCGTTTTCAAAATTTCAATACAGTCCACCGAAAAGCCAAATTAAGTTAGTTAACAGAAAGCACACAAGCCGCTCGAGGAAATGACTAAATGAGAATTTTTTTTTGCAAGAACTCAAAATAAAGAATCAACACAGCACAAACCGGCTTTGAGTGAAGCACTGGCTTGAGCAATATTACGAGACATGGCAGTAAGCAAAGCAATCCCATGCTCAGCAGCCGCAATGGTATTAGCCGTGGGAGCATTAATAACAAGACAACCATGTTCAGTAGCAGCCGAAACATCAACATTATCGATTCCAACCCCCGCACGACCCACTACCTGTTGAGATATTCATAAGAAAGTAGTGTGGTTAGTTATGTGACGAAGTCATATATTGGATAGTAATAAGAGCACTTAATGGTTAATATAACATTATCAGAGCGAAACCCCTTAAGCTTTATATGTTATATTAACTACTCAATTGGAGTTTGTACAACCTTGAGTCGCCCTCCAGAGAACTCAAACACCTCGCGTGTGACCTTAGTGCCACTGCGAACAATCAAGGCGTCGCAAAGAGAGATCTTGGTGCATAGCTCTTCGGGGCTGAGGTTGTAAGAGCAGTCAACGTTGGCAAAACTCTTTAAAAGATCAATACCCGCCTCGCCTAGCTTCTCGGCGACGAGGATAGTGGGCTTGGAGTTCATGAGGGACATTGTTATGAAGGATTTGGGCTTTCTGGGAGGAGAGGAAAAGGTGAAGGAAGAGGGAAGAGAGATTTTCCATGAGAGAAAGGAAGATGACAGTGGTGTTGTTGTAGTAGTGATGTTGTTTAGAGGTTTTGTGAAATTGAGGTGGAACGAGGTTGTAACTGCCATTTTAGTTAGCTGTGTCTGTGTTCTGTTTCTATTTTCGTTTCTGAGTGGATATTTTGGTATTTAGATTACGAGTTGTTTGGAGACACGTTGACTCTTGTTTTCAAACCTGACAGCTCGTGGGATTTTTTCTTTTTCCCTATGGGAGTTCTAATTTATGGTATTTGCCCCTCGTCAGACCTCTTTAATATTAAATTAAGATATCAATCAATTTTTTGTGTAGACGGAGATTAAAATTCAAATATCTTATTTAATTATTAGAGTTCTTATTAGTTGAGCTAATTAGAATCCACAACTCGTGAGACCTATATAGGGGTTTCATCCCAATAATATTGAGAAAATTTAAATAAAGGAAAAACTAATTAATGGATATCCTAAAAATATTGGTTTAAAAAATATATTTAATTTTTTTAGATAAAAAAAGTAATTAATTTGTGGTAAAAATGCAAAATTGACCCTCTAACTTTCAACGTTTTTCATTTCAATCCTCTAACTTTCAGTTTTGTCATTTTAGTCCTTTAACTTTCAATTTTTTTCAATCCAGGCTTCCATTAAACTCCAGTTAGGGGCTACTGTTAGTGTTACTTAAACGACACCATTTTTTCCATTTTTTTTTAATTTGGGAATTAATCCCCTTCCCCTGAAATCTTTTAAAAAAAAAAAAAAAAAACCCCTTCCCCTAAAATCAAAACACAAATCCCTAACATTGAGAGAGGAAGAATCGGTTTGAGAGAGAGAGATTTGGGGTCGCCGGTTTGAGAGAGAGTGAATCATTTTTCCGAGATAGACCGAGTATGAGAGAGTGACCAAGATAAAGGTGACTGAATCAGTTTTCCTTGGTGACTGAAGGTGATTGAATCGATTTTCCTTGGTGACTGAATCAATTTACCTTCAGAAACAGCAACATCTGAATTGAAAGTATCTCGATCTCTCTCTGCCTCCAAATCGATCTCGCCTGCCAATATCACGGTCTCTCTTTGCAACTCGGTCTATCTCAGACTCTCAATTCGACTAAGCCTCTTTCTCAAACGGACTAGGCCTCACTCTCTCAAACTGGCGACCCTAAATTCTCTCTCTCAAACCGATTCTTCCTCTCTCAATGTTAGGGATTTACGTTAGGGATTTGGGTTTTGATATCAGGGGAAGGGGGTTTTCAAAAAAAAAAAAAAAGATTTCAGGGGAAGGGGATTAATTCTAAATTTTTTTTTTTAAAGGGAAAAAACGGTGTCGTTTAAGTGACACTAACAGCAACCCCTAACTGGAGTTTAACGAAAGCCTGGATTGACAAAAATTGAACGTTAGAGGACTGAAATGACAAAACTGAAAGTTAGAGGACTAAAATAAAAAAAGTTGAAAGTTAGAAGGTCAGTTTTATATTTTTGCCTTAATTTTTTTAACGTTTGTTATACGAAAAATGTTAGAGATACAAATTTTTTTACAAAGATTTTTACAAATTGCTGATGTGGTAAATAATTATTGGTAAATAAAAAAGTAATTTTATTGGTGAGCCTAGATGTGAACCAATAAGAAGTTGGCCACAACAACATAGGGGTGTCCATTCGAGTTAACGTGTCAGATTCGTGTCGAGGTAGGGGTATTCAACTAAATGGCTTAACCCTAACTCGACCCATTTAATAATTGTGTCATAATCTTTTAACCCTAACCCGACCTATTAATAAAGCAGGTTGACCTAACCTAACCCATTTGATATGCTTAATAAACGAGTCGTGTTGGGTTGACGCGAATATAACACAACCCATTTCAACCTGCATAATATTAAATATAATATTTATCTAGAAATAATTTTTTTTACATACCAAAAGCAATGCATACACTTTAAGTCTTTAACTCACATTCAAAATAATATAGTTCAACAAAAATATAACATTCATCTAAAAATATAACATTTATAAGAAGGTTTAGAGATTTAGGATTTGTAGGGTTTAGAGATCTAGGATTTGTAAAGTTTCAATTTTCAATTATATCTCTTGTAAGTTCTTGTAATTACTCACTTTTTCTTTTAAAATTTAAAATATATGTTGGATATAAAAGGTATTTGACAAATCTAAAATAAAATGAATATTTATTTGTTATACAAGTTAAATGGGTTGTGTTAAGTAGGTCATTTCGGGTTGACATAAATAAATTAAGGTGTCAAACGTGTCTATTGTTGGGTAATATACATGTTTGCATCGAATACAAAACACACGCAGCGAAAAATAAACGGATCTACTTCATTCGCAATTGATAACATGCACTATGTAGGTTTTAGAATATGAGAACAAGAGAGTGTACCTTGATGCGGTGAAATTCAAAACCGAAATGAAGAAGTACTCGGGAACACTTCCAATCTTCACTCCAATTCCACTTGATGCCCAAGATATGTGGTCTCTCAATCAGTTCTATATTTTCTAGAGAGAATGTGAAAGAGTGTCTCTCTTCCTTATTTCATATATTATTACCCTTATTAAACATACAAACCATTTTATTCTATATGAAATTCTGTATGTTTCTCTCCACATAACTGATTATCTAATTAGGTTAGCCTTTTGGGCCTTCCCAATTGGGCTATAGTGTGTGGCTTGGAGTGGGACTAAAAGGGAACAAATAAGACACTAGCTCCAATGGACCTTGGGCTTTTCTGTCAACTCTTGACAAGTCCAAAGTTACCATTAATTATATTTAATACCACTATATAAATATAATTGCACTCTAGGCCTCATTAATAAATTATATCCCAAGATTTTATTATACATGCAACTCATTCATAAAATATTCGTAGTAATACAAAGTCATGAATATAGACTGCCACTTTGTAAATTACTACATCTTAATCCTTGAGTACCCGGTTTAATCCTTTTGAGTTATTCACCATATATTTATAAAATCCAATTTTATAAATATATACTTTAGTCTTACTAAAGTGGTTAGGCCTAACTCTCTGAATAACTGTACCCATTAAACTTATCTCAAGGGAATATTTTATATCTCCGTTAAGAGATTATGAATTCCATCTTGAGAATATATGTTCCATCAACACTAAATGTGGCTGCCCAATATACTGAGGTTTTGACCGTTACTTTAGATCTCACTCCTAATATATCAAAGCAACCTACATTTCATGATCAGGTCCATTATTCTCTCAGGATTAAGAGTTCATGTGAATACAAGTCGTGAGATTTATTATTCAATTGACAGTCGTTAGGAGAATAATAAATCTCACAGCGGTCCAGTTCAATATGTCTTAACTCTTAAAACATATCAACATATTAACTAGAAGTCACCACTTTCATGATCAAGACAAATCGTCGTAGTTAATATGTTATAGTCTTTGCAGATGAAATGCCCAATTTCATCACCGACTACGAACCAAAATTCTGAGTTTACAAAGAACTTGTGATTTATATCTTCTGTGACTTTTCACATAAATCACATACTATGCATCTCATGGACTATTTGATAATATCCAAATATTCATGTTACCATTACTTTAGATAAGAATAAAACAACTTTATTAAACACAATATTAAGTCATACATCATTTCTCACATAATGTCATACATAATATCATACATAGCATCATACAATAGGATTTAAGGGCACATATCCTAACATCTATTGCGGGTTGACCCGCTTATGACACGTTTCTTATCGTGTCGCTTTCGAGTCGACCCGTTTATGACTCAAACCCATTAAGGCCCAACCCTAACCCACAAAAACCCGAGTTGGGTTCGTGTCATGTTCATGGGTTAGATCGAATATTGACACCCCTACAATAACAGTTTGTAAAAATGTTGTAAAATATTTTATAATTGTAGCATTACTCTTTTATATTTCTCATGAAAATAGTGTCAAAATTTTTCTAAAATGATTTAGAAGTATTAACAATTGTCCAAAAAGTATCTGTTCACAAGACCCTCAATCAAAAAATATATAAAAATATATTTTTTTATCATTTAATAGCTTTTTTTTTTTTAGCAAAGACAATAGGTTATCATTTAATAGTTAAAAGAGGAGAATAATAAATTAAGAAAAAAAATTGAGAGGAAAAACTAATTGTTTATAGAATAAAGTTTAGTTACAAAATTGGTTGTAACTTAAAACTACAACTTTACCCAATATCATTAAAATTGTTACATATCTTGAAAATCTAACCGTTAGATTGCATGTTCTTTACACTTTTAATACACATGTCAAATTTTGTGCTTATTGGATATTATCTACTATATAATATATAAGATTTTATTTTATGCATAATTTTAAACTATAAAAATTTGTAATTTGAACAATTTATTGATGACATAGTTACTAATATTTAATTTTCTAAAAAATTTACAAATATAGAGGATATAAGAAGAAAATGTAATCCAATGGTGGATTTGTCAAAATTTATATCCAATAAAAAGATATTGAGTAAGATTATAGTCTTAGGTTACAACTAATTTTGTAACTAAACTTTTTTCTTGTTTATATTAAGAAAATTATCCAATCAACTTGAAATGCAAGGGTGAATTGTGGTAGAACATCCTAGGAGAATATTTTCCTAATAGCAACATAATAAATAACTTACTTTTATTTATTTTTGTTATGAGATTAAAAGTTCACTTATTAATTTGTAAAATTTATACAATAAAATTTGTAACATTCTAAATATAGGTTCTAAAAAATTCGTTTGCTTTTCATTAAAGCCATGCTTTTGCCAATAGCGGCAAATAAAAATACAAGTAAAAAAAATATTTCTTCTTCTTCTTCTTTTTTTTTTTTTGGTAATAGCTTTTTTTTTTCTCAACCTTTGCTCATGGGTTTAGACCTACATTGCTGGAACATTTGCACCTTGTTTTTGCTTCGTGTTGGACACAATTCCACACGCACAAGCACAATATCTAGCACAAGAGAACTATGTGATAAAATTTAGAGACGAGGTACACGTGTGTGATATAGATAAGGCCCAAGTTCAAATTAAGTCTCATGTATTAAAAAGTTTACAATGGTTTATAAAGAGCTCATTCCAATCCAATGTAGGGTTCACATAAGAACCAAGTGGTTGTAACACATCTACACCAACACAAAAAACTTGCATTTGTTCGAAAACAAGGCACATATCAGGGAACTAGAATTTCTTCTTGAAAGGGCCAAAGTTAACTAAGTTATGTTTCAAAACGAGATGCGAAACAAACACTCAATTTGTCCAGGGCCACGATTGCTTATTTGTCCGGTGCCAATTAGAATAGAAAAAAAGAAATTACTGATGGCAGGTGATAGATCGAGGCATTAATACTTTGTTTTCGTTTACTGAATTCTTTTCAATGAAGAGTTGTAAAATAAACATAAATTCAAAGCTAAGCATGTAAACTGAACAGATATAAAGGTTTCTGGGAAAGCCCCCATTTTGTTTGGATGGCATTATGGCCACTCTCTAGCTACGAAGAACCAGCATGTTTAGAGGGTATCTGAATTACTTATAATCAAACCAAAGCAAGCATTCATGGACATCATAAAAATAGAAGATGTGTTAATTATATTAATAATAATAGAAGAATTCATCCATGTTGTTCATTGTGAGATACATTTTGGTCATTTGGTCATATATACGACTAATGACTAAAAGAAGATAGGAAGGTATCAGCCAACTTCTGACCCAATAGAACCTGAGACGCAGTATCCAAGTGCAGTTTGTCTTTGTTAAGGTGGGATCCCTTAGCATCAATGCACTTGACATTGTTCAGATTTATGCTCAGCTGAGCTTCTCTTACAGTTTCCATTAAGGGGCCTTCTGCTGATGCAATCGCAACCTGCACACACAAATACCATGCACAAACACACTTTTCTTAAGAATTTTTCTAAACATTATTTAGTACTATTAAAGTAACCATAAAAGAAAATTAACTAACAATGAGTATAAAACAAAAAAAAAAATTTAAACTTGTTTCATAGTTGCTAATATATCTTGTGAATGGTGTATTATAATAATAAATTCATATAAAAATGATGTTACTCTATTAATAATTTATTATCTTTATTAGTATGTCGTGAAAAAAGGTTGTGAAAAAAAGGTTATGAAAAAAATTGTGTCCCTAACATTGTTTTTGACGAAAAGTCAATAATAATAATATTGATTTTTTATTTTTCTTATGTGTCACTTTAAAATTGCAGAAACAAAGATTTTGTCCACTAAGTAAATATTTTTCGTCACATGACTCAAAGGTCTACTCATAACAAAATAAATTGTAACTTGCAAAAAAAAAACACAATAGACCCTTCTAAAATGACTCTTGAGAACAAAACATTTGAATAAAATACTACCTAGAGATGTATTTCAAATGAATTCATTTTATGGTTTATATTAAATATTAATAAATAATATATCCAACGTTACGCGACGAAAATTACATTAGTAGATATTAAAAATAAAAATATGAATCGTGAAATTGTGAGAGTTCTTGTTCCTGAACTACGAAACACAACTAATTGAATGCTTAATAAGAACTTTCGAACCTGAGTTGAAGTAACATTCTGAATTTTCAAAAGAATATAGTGTGTGAATATTGAATTAAGCTAAATTCAATTAAAGAAAATCCATACCATGATTATGGGGAGGTCAGGAGCGTTCAGATCACGTCGAAAATCTTGGAACAATTTCTCCAATCTGCTCTTGTATGACTCTGCATCAGCTTTTTCTTTTGTATCGCTCTCACCTTGATACCAAATAAGTGCTTGAATTTTCCCTCCACTTTGCAACGAGGCCTTTGCCCTATTCACTAACCTTGTGTATAATTTAGTCCCCAAAGCCCATTCCTTGATCTTAGTTGCTCCTTTTGCACAAGGAACCAGACCAATCACCCCAAAGCTCGGGTCCTTGGCCAAGATTGCATTAGCAAAAGGCAATCCAGGACCAATGCCTACAGTCTTACCATAGTCAATTTCCACATGAAGAGGCTCATGAGCTTGCACCCAACTCTTGTCTAAAGCTAGTTGGAGAATGTTTGGATTGGGATTGCTTTCATAAGGGATTTTACCATCCCATTTCGGCGTGTTTAGACCTCCACGTCCAGCCATGTTGCTTTGCCCCGCTAAGATAAATATGTTCTTAGGTTTAACTTCTTCGGGGCAAACAGACCCGGCAAGAGCGACGAAGAAGAAGAAGAAGAAGAAGAGAAGCATCCCTTTGCTCATCTTGGAGGCAAAAGGTTGCAATGGGGAAATATCCTTTGGATTCTATTTCTCTCGGGATGTCTCTTGAGCCATGTTGCAAGCAAGATAGTTTCTATTTATATGGCAGCAAATTTGTTTTTAGTTGCAATTTACAGGCTAGAGAATTTGTTTTGAGCCAAACCTCTCTAACCATCTAAACAAACTACTTTTCAATCAAGCATTTTTAATGTCCCTTCCCTTTATTATTGTGTAATAAAACATGATGTTTAAAAAAGGAAAATACTAATTAAAGCCACTGTGTATTACTAAGATAAATATGATTGGTGTCACTTCAATAATATCATACTAACTAAATATCTTTTTTTTTTTTTTTTTGTGATTAGTGACACATTAATTATTAAATTTATTTAATAAAAAATATAATATCCATAACATGAATAATTTAAAGAATGATAATACAGCTTAATAATTTATAATTGTTATAAAGAAGACGTTAAGAATATTAAGGTGCTTCATGCTTACCTGTTAAAATAACTTACTGATTTGTATTTAGATGTGATTTATTGTAGCATTCTTTTCGAACCTCAGCTTTGTAACTAATAGAACAAACTAGTTTTCAATTAAGAATTTTGGCGGAATACAGCATATTTTAACTAAAATGCCAAATGTGTGGTATCAAAAAATGATCTATGAAGAAATTTGTAATTACTAATTACCTCTTGGTCACATTTCTGCCCATTCACCACATTTTTTCCCCAATTGTGCATAGATGCATTTTAAGAAAGAGACTCGTGACTTTGGGTATTAACATTGTTTTTTTTTTTTTTTTTAAGAAAATTAAAATACTATTATGATTAAAACTTAATTACCAATGTTCTAAAAAAAATCATAACGACTTCCATTAATTATTTTAATTGTCTATTATAAAATTTTGGTTTTGATAAAAAAAAAAAAAAAAAACTTTTCTTACACCAAGCACTTTGGTACGTAACTTAAAAATAACGTTTGTTTCTTCATCTTTACTGTTTATTTTATAGTTAAATTTCAATTATATTATTAGAGTATCTTTTATGGTTTATATCATAGTTATCATAACTGACAAGACTAAAAACCTGGTTCACTGGTTCATTGATTTAATCTATGATTCATTAGCTGAACTTGGAGATACAATAATTAATTAATTAATATTTTTTATATATAGTTATAAAAATAGTTAGAAGACAAAAAAAAAAGTATCAAAGAAAAAAAATAAGAGTTTGATAATGAACTCTATAAATAAAGAAGTTAAAATATAAGATTAATAAAAATCACATGACATAAATTAAGAAAATATGAAACACTAAATAATTACCACTCCTTTTTTATTTTTATTTAAAAAAAAAAAAAACTATGTGAACTTGAATACTATATAGCCGAATGGATAGATTAGACTGGAGGGGAAAAAAGTGAACATTTTTTAAAAATTCTTTATTGACTTAAAAGCTCTAATTAAGACTAATGATGCCAAAAATCATCAGTGAGCTGTACAGTCCTCACATGCTCTAGACAGAACATGCAAAACAGAAATAAAGAAGACTTTGCAGAGAGTATCGGTGTGATACCGACCAAATACCCTCTGAAAGTTAAGTTAGAGAGAATTTCTACAATTCTGGAGCGTTAGATCTGGGAGAATTAAGCGTACCTTAATTTGTAAGGGCTTTGGGGTTTTTATAGTAGTGCGGAGCTGACCTTAATTTCTTAGTGGAAAGAATAATTCCTTATAGAGAAGATTCCCATTGATACTCGTAATTTACGGGATCATTTCCTTATAGGGCTTCCTTCGATTGTAGTTGGGGGTGGAGTGCAAGATAATTCCATTCTAGGATTCTTGGAGACCACTCATGCCATGAAGGCGATACGTGGCTTTAGCAGATCGTCCAGCTTTGGTCCGTCTGCCTTGAGGGATCCACCCGTCGCACCTCCTTTCAATCCATGCCACACGTCCATCTGCTTCAAGGAATACAATCGTCGTGTCTCTCATCTGTCCAGGTTGTGAGCCCGTCTGCTATTTTTTAGAATGCTAAGATCGTCTCTTTTCGCGACTCTTTCACTAATGCCTGCTCTCATCATTTACATCCGTCTATTTGGGGATTTTATCCCTATCAAAGACATAATAAATTCTTTTAAAAAATGTCTTTTTTTTTCTATTATAATTTTTTTTGATGATTTTTAATATATCTATTATAATTAGTGTAACTACTAACTAGGAGTGATATTGGGTCAAGTCAGGTCGGGTTTACTATGACTCAAAACTTGACCCAATAGATATCGGGTTTGGCTGCCTAAAACCCTACCCAACCCGAATAATTGGGTTAGTTTTTCGGGTCTCAGTTTGAGTCTCGGGTTGGACCTTTTATTTTATTTTATTTTTTTAATATAATGGCCAAATATCTGTATGCCGCCTCATTTGAGCCATACAGTATCAATCATAATAAGCACTCAAAGAACTAAAACATCTAAATAAAGTCATAACTTACAAGCAGCTTTGTTTACCATGCTAAAAGCTATCAGTGCCCCATCTCAATTTCTTTGCCTATCAGTTTATCATAGTTACACCAAGAAACAAAGACATACATAAATAGAAAGTTATTATAGACCTTCTCAACCTCCACAGATCAAATAATGCAGAGACCATTTACAATAACCCAATAAGAAAGATTTGATTTTTAACCATCGAATAAAACAACCTGAATTCATCAACCCAAATCACCCAATATTGTCAAAAAAAAAAATCAATAATAAAAACCTGGATTCTAATAATAAAACATCTTGAATTCATCAACCTAAATTCTATGTGTTAAATATCAAAATGAAGGTCTTGAGGAGGATTTACAAGACCTTTTCATAGGTCTGAAGAAGCAAAAGAAAAACTCAAATTATTACAAAGTATATAAGTTATGGCTCCATCCACAAGCATAAAAACCCATATCATTACAAAGTATATAAGGTTTTGCATTAGCAGATTTATTCAATAAGATTTCTTTATAAGAGTCTAGCAAATCAGGCAAGAATAACCCTTTGCCCTTTTCCAAAAAACAATATTCAGCACGTCATGGCCTTCTGCTTAGGACCCAACCTCTTTTACCCTCAAGATTACAATCAAAACTGCAATACCAAACAAAGAAAAAGCTAATCAAAGAGACATCACCATACACAAACATCAGTACAAAATACAATCACATGAAACTTCAGGCAGAGTGCACATGATCTATGATTTTCTTGCCAGATAGATCTAGCATCATACTCGCACCATTCCTGTAGAGTTGGGGCAACAACTCAAACATTTTTCATGTCAAAAATGTTGGCTGGTTCATAAGATGTAGTCCATGTCAATCGGGTATCATATTAGCCAGTTAAAATCTTTGATGGCAAGTAAATTTAAATGAGAGGTGAAAGTGCAAGAAATTTTATGTGTTAACAATAAGTAACAACAATATATCACATACTATTGAAAATCCGCACATTCATATACCCTTGGAAACTAGGAAATCATCCACAAAGCACTAACTTCCTTGCCTTATAAATGTTTTCTTATATAAACAGTATATACCCCATAAATAATTTGGCTACACAGATTCAAATTTTTAGATGACTAATTGTAATTGATAGCAAGCTTCAAGGATGAGAGTTTTAAATAGCAAAATTTAGCAAGTGAACCTAATATCATATTAATTAATCCTAACACAAACAGAATCCAAGAAAAAAAAATTGCTAATTGCATCATAGGTATTAAACATATCAAAGAAAAAGATTGAAGAAAACAGAAATGATAAAAGTTTCAATCAGTAACAATAGCAGCAAGTAGCAAATGACACCCAAACCAAAACACACGCACACACACACACACACACATACAGAAGCAAAACTCACCAATGTATGTAGGCAGATCAGTCAAGATTAGTAACAGTGCTTGATGGTGAACGTGATGCTGCTGAAGGTGAAGCTAACTTTGCTTCCAAAAAAGTATCAAAACATTTTAGAACAACAATATATATTAAATTCCATTTAATGCACTAACAAGATATATTAAATTTCAGTTAAAGCGCAAGTTAATAAATTTTAAGAATATTACATTTTCCATAATCTTCAAATAGCTCAACATCATCCATGTCTTGTCAAAACAAAATTTGCACTGAAGATTGAAGCCAATTTTGAGTACATATGAGAGATTGTACCATCTCAGGGGCAAGTGAACTACGGAATGGGTCTAGTATACGTCCTCCTCTACTAAACGCCGACTCATGAACCATGGTAGAAATAGATACAGCCAACACATCTCGTATCTGTCAAGATAGTATACTATACTTATTAGTATTATACTTCCACTAAGCCAATAAATTAAAGGTTGTCATTTTTCTCGTCACTATTCTCCATTAAGTATTTTGCAACCTCATCTACACACTCAACAGATTATTTTCCTTGCCTAAAGGCCTTGTATTGAGAGGCAATAAATTTTTCTGGATCATCATCATCATCAAGATCGACACCTTCCATTCTTGATATCTCACTCACCCTTTGTATAGACACATATGATAAATGAGTTGAATTATAATGCTCATACAAGTGTTTCAATTCACCTTTCATAAGGTCAATGATATCCTTAGCAATATTCTTCCTATACAAATTTGATAAATAATAATTCAAATAATCCAACTTCTTTTGAGGATCAAGCACCACAGCAACGTACAAAAGCACATTTTCCTTCTTTGATGAATCCTCCCAGCTCCCCCAATACTTGTCAAACTTCTCTTTCATTGTTTTTGCCATTGAATACAAAAAATGGTCCTCACTCCTAGAAAATAGATCTTTTTTTCTTTTAATCATATATATCTCATCAAAGAAAGCATTTGATGTCACATACAGGGAACCCGAAAATCTCTTTGTGGCATTATAAAAAAGTTTCAAAAACTTAACAAATTTTCTATAAGTCTCCCAATCATCCTCATTTGGAGGTCTCCTATTATAGTCCCTATCCCAAAAGTATAGAATATAATCAAGATCTTCATATTCCATCCGCTTGAATGCATGTTCAAACTTTTCAGCATTTTCCAACATTTTATAGGTGGAGTTCCATCCAATGGCCACATCCAAACATAGAATAGCCTTTGACTCTATTTTTACCTTCTCCATACACCTCTTGAAAGTTTGTAACCTATTTGGAGAATTTTTCACATATCTAACAACATGACACACCCAATCAATTGACTTATTATGATGTTTTAAGCTATCAGTCACAATAAGATTCAGGATGTGAACACAACACTTCATGTGAACAAATTCATTCCCCAAAACGGTACCTTTCCACATATTAGTAGCTTCTTTCAAGTAACTAATGGCTACGTCATTTGAGGAAGCATTATCCACCGTTAAGGTGAAAATCCCCTCAATATTCCACTCTTCTAAATAAGATTCAACCAATTTTCCAATGGTTTTTCCCTTATGGTTATCAACAATACAAAAACTCAAAATTCTTTTATGTAGCTTCCAATCATTATCTATAAAATGACAAGTAAGACACATGTAATTAAAATTTTGTATTGAAATCCATGTGTCAGGAGTAAGGCAAAGCCTACGGCCTCTCAAGGCATTTCTCAACTTATCATTCTCTTCAAAATAAATCTGACTCACATCTTTAGATAGCGTGAAGTAAGACAAGATATTAAAATTAGGTTGGAGGGTATTACAAAACCTTCTGAATCCTTGATTCTCTACAAGCCTAAATGAAAGCTCATCCAATATTATCATCTCAGCAAGAACTTTTCTACCCACAACATTTGTAAAAGTCCTAGGCACTACATTTCCCTCCTCTACATCCTTAGACAATGGGTCTTGTCCATCATGTAATTCATTAAAAAGATATTCAGGACAAATGGGTGTATGGTTTTTTAAATTAGATGTCCTATAAATTTTGCTATTAGCCATGTACTCCTTGCTACAATATATGCATCTTGCCTTAGTTTTACCTTCCTCATCTATAAACTTCTCAAAGTAGTCCCAAGCCGATGATGGTGATTTTCTCTTATTAGGTTTAGAAGAAGATATCACCTGCGGTGGATGAGGAGGTCTCATAGTTGGTCTTGCAATGGCAACATTAGGTTGTGTAGGCTCCATTGAATCCATGACCTAGTACCATACAAAACAAATCAATCATTAAACAATGCATTCACAAAAGAAAAACATAGAGATATGACATAATGCTCCAAAATTAGCCAACAGAAAATAAGGATTACCTATAATGCAAGTGGTCCAATCATTCATTTAAAGGCCATTAAGGAGACTATATTCATTTATTTTTGGTACTTGATTTTTGCTTTTCACTCACATGGTAACTTGTATATTTTTCAATTATAGACCACATCAGCAATTTTTTTTAATATATATTTTTTATTTCATTAAAATTTCATTTTAAACAAAAACTTAGCTGAAGAAAAAGGGTGCCAACAAGCTACTTCACCAGTCAGACCATACATTCAGTGCACTGCATCCTATGCATGGGAACATAATTTTAGCATAACGCTGGGAAACTTAAATTATACATTGTGGTCAGTCTTAAAATCCATCAAGTGTTATTCTTGCTAATATAACTCCCTCAAACACAGAGGAACAATTATTTCATGTATACACCAAAGGTATACTAAATGAAAAAAATTTGAACCACAAGTATAGAGTGGGGGCACATACATGACATAGAGAGGAACAATTATTTCATTTAAGACACCTATGGTATACCTAACGAGAAAATTTTTGAACCACAATAATAGAGTGGGGGCAGAAAAAGAATTGAAAATACAAGAAAAAAGGGCATATGGCCTGTTCAACTTGTGCTCACAAATGATTTAATGCCACCAACCAAACAACTCTGATAAATATGTCTAAACAAATACATGAACTGCATTATATTATTTACTACTCTCCTTCTTCAAATTACTTAGCCAAAAACAAATGAAAGAAAGTTTTCACATTTGCAATCCACACAACAATTTCATAAGCAAATTACATAAACATCAAACCGTAGATCATTATTCAATATCAGCAAAAATAAAGAATACCCAATTCATATAATCAAACACAAAATTAAAATGTACAAAAATCCCAAAAGAGAATAGAAGAAAAAAAAATTAAACAGAGCAAAAAAAAAGCCATAGGATATTCACATCAAAAAAATAATTATACCTTAGAATCCAATCTGTTAAAGATTTTTCTGAAACCAAATTGCTTTCCTCTTTGAGATAAATAAACCAATGAAAAAAAAAAAAAAGAAACTCCCAAAATTAGAGACTAAAACAAGGAAATTAAAAAGAAAAAAAAAAAAAAAACCAACAAAGAGAAGGATGAGTGGATGACTTACACACGTAGAGAGAACTCGGTGAGAGAGGCAGAGGAGCACTGCTATTTTGTTAAAAACTTGAAAAAAATCAAAATGGGTTCTTAAAAAAACTATTTTTGCTACCTATGAGTACGATTCAAGCCAAACCCACATCATAAAACGCAAGAAAATCAAACAGAAACAGGATATTCACATAGAATAAAACCCAAAATCTGAAAGTATTAAAAACCCAACTAAATTAACAAAGAGAAAGATGACTTATGTAGAGATAGAATTGGGTGAGATTGAGACTTGGGAGAGTAGCTGAGGGAGGCAAAGAGTCGAGGGAGGCGAAGAGAGACCAACAAAGAGTAGGGTTTTTTTCAAAAAATAAAAATAAAAAAATCAGGTTCAGAAGTAACATATTTATATGACCTCGCGCCGACTTGACACTGACCCGAACTTGAAAATAACCTAAAATTAAGGCCCAAAACCTATCGGGTTAGGTCGGGTCGGGTCGGCAGGTTTTTAGGTGGGTCAGGTCCCTTGCTCAATCCTACTACTAACTATCAAATTATTAAAAAAAATGACTATTATTAATTAAAAATAAATAAAAATAAAAACTATAATGTCTAGAGTCACTGAAACTTTCATATAAAAATAGCACTGTCCTTATTTCTTACCCTTGTGCATTTGACTGTTTTTTTAATTACATAGTAAACATTTCAAAATTTCAACAACTTAATTTTTCTGTATATCTCAATCAAATGTGCTGGAAATTCCGGCAGCTTAATTTATAAGGGCCTTGAGAACTTGGGTGTAAAAATAAATTAATAAACTTTTATGGGCTTAGACCAAATAAGGCCCAACACTTCCTTCTTCTTTTTTTTTTTGATAAGAGGCCCAATACTTTTGTTGGATTCTAATATAGATATCCAGAAATCATGTGATGGGGGTTGAGGCCGAATGACAAATTTTCTATACTATGCGTGCGTTATACGTTAGAGTTGGGCCTATCTATATTCTGTTGCAATGTAATTTCTAGGGCTACTTAAGCAGAAATGTACATGTTCGAGTTTAGATCTGTTCATGGGAAAAGTGGGACAGAGTAGAATTGTATGACTAATTGTATTTAGAGCTTTTATTATTATTGACGATAGAGTATTGCTCTTTCTTAAGTAGACCACCTCCTTGCCAAAGTTAATTTGCAATTAAAAAAAAAAAAAAACCAACATTTACCTGAAAATTATTAGGTGCTCTCGGAGTATAGCAATGTAGTACCATGTTATTGTATTTTAAAAATAACTAATAATTACTTAATTTGTACTATTTTTTATTATTTAAATTTTGGGTGTGGCCATATCAGCTGTTTGTTTTGTAAAAGAATGGTATTAGGGATATTGGAAATTTTACTACATAAACTTTATAAATTAAGATGACATCAGTCATTAAAAAAATTATTCATATATTTATTTATTATGTTGTTGAAGTGACATAAATCATATTTATTATCATATCAATTTGTAGATATATGTTGTAGTAAAATTTGTATTAGTTGGTCAATTTCAAGCTACTACTTTAATCTGTATTCCGATTCAATAGTCTTGGCTGATTGCAGTGGTAAGGCTGCGGCGGCTGTGCTTGGGCAATCCATCTTTCAATTTTCTTTTTTTCTGCTTCATATTTTTCAGTGTTTTTGCTGGTTTTCTCCCCAAGTTCCCATCTATATAAATAACAAAATTTTTTAATTTTTATTTTTTAAAAAACAAATTACTTTTAGCTGTTTGTGAAGAAAATTGTGCTTGTAAGTTACTGTACAAATTAAATCAGGACCCCAAATTCTACTCTTCTATGATAGAGAAGAAGTACCATTAATGGTTTTGGCACCCCATGCACAGTATCCATTTGTTTATACTTAGAGTCGGTTTATTTAGTTGAAATTGAAAAATTTTTGTTGAAAATAATATAGATAAAACTAAAAAATAACTGAAATAATACAGTGAAATTTATGAATAGTATTAAAAGGTACAATAAAACATATGAATAATAATAAAAATAAATTAAATAATTAAAAAAAAAACTTTTTAAACTAATGCTAAACGAAACTTTATACTATACTGGATGGAAATAATAGATGCGGCTTAACTGTCATGCATTGCATGGTATCACTCTTTTTACGGCTTGGTTTAGCAAAGAAGTTTTGTCAAAATATATAACGTAGTCTGCTTCTGGACCTTTCATTTTTGTTTTGATAGAATGAGAGACCGTAAGAGCAAGATTTGGTTTTTGTTGTCAAATCAAACTTTAATAGGTAGTTGAACAGTTGAAAAGCCTGAACCTTTAGTGGTTGTTATTTATATAGGTCTCTTTGGTTTGACTAGGACACCATGTCCTTTATCAAAAGTTAGCTGTTGTCAAATTCTCTTTCGCTGCAAACAAAAGCTTAATTGGGATCTCTTTTACTATTGATGAGTTACAAATTAGTCTTAAAACAACTGTTTGGATCTTGCAAAATGAAAAATAACTTGTGAAAAAAGATTTTCTTTCATAATTAGACTTACTGTTTTATGAAACATACATTAATGGAGCCACCACTTGGTCTGATATTGAACCATGCTTATTACCTTTTTGTGGATAGACACCCAAAGTAAATTGTAGTTTTTGGGTCCAGCTCAAAAGGCCAAGGATGGTTTGGGATTAGACCATATCTTAGTTTCAACTATTTTCAGGAGGAAAAAAATAAGAATCTTTTTCCTCATCAATATTAAATGATACTTATATCAATTTTGATTCATTACTAACTTTCTCCCTCAGCCTTAATCTTAGTGGCTCCTCCCTTATGTCATGAATAGAGTGAGAAGAGTACTTCATGAATTGGATATACATATTTTCCTTTTCATAATATTTGAAAGTTATATATTGGCGAGGTTTGCATATTGTGAGAAAGAAAATACATATATATTAAATCGAATATATGAAATAATTATTGATTACAACATATTAGAGTGGCCTAACTATTGCCTTTATTCGTGTGTGAATAAAGTAACAAAAAGGAATTTCTGAAACCCCACTATGCTCCACTACTCCTCCTAACTTCTTGTTTTATACTTTTCTATAGGACCTTGAATATGGTCACATGCCTAATCCAAGGAGTGCATAGGAATAAACGATACAAACAAACAAACAAACAAGAAAAGAAGGCCCCCGAAGGGTGAGAAAAACGTGAGATTGGATCTCAAATGGAAGACATATAGGGATTGCTTCTATCTTGAATAAGGGGCCATGCTGAATACAAAAAACCAACTAAGCATCAACCAATTATCGACTTGAAAAGTCAAATATAGCTGCATATGAAGCTACCCCAGAATCCTAGATGATTGGTTTTTTTTTTTTTTTTTTGGTTAAGTAGATAACATTACACATGTTCACTGGTTGCAAATAAAATCCACAAAGATTTTGAAGGCAGTTCTTCACTTATTATGTTCGTCAAATTAAAGGTGAATTGGCAAACTGTGTATAGTTTTAGTGAATCTATAAAAGTTTTTATAGTTGTTGACATATGAAAGTCACCCACATGTTTTATATGGCTAATTAATTAAACAAACAAGATTTATAATAAGAGAGGCTTGCTCATGGATGCAAAGTTTTGCAAACTGGCAACGGCGTCCTAGATGGGCGTGTTGGCAAGAAAATGATTGTCTTCTTTTTTCTTTGAAATGGAACGGAGAATTGAAAATTGAGTAGTTCTTTAAATTTTAAAGATAGATTTGTGTCTGGTCAACTAAATGTTAAAACTTAGAAGTGTTACCAGTTGTCCAATTGTATAGACAAAAATTTTATAAACTGGGCTGAACTTATTTGATTGGTTCCACCCCACCTAATGATATATATATAGTATTGTTTTCTTTTCTTGGGATCTTCATTACTAAGAATTTGGCTAGTCTATAGAGCCATACTCTCTTTAGCATAGGCTTAGTTGGACTCCACTAGGTAGTTTCATATCATTAGGTGTTTGTTTCTTTTGTGTTAGGTAACTTTGATTAAACTTATTTGTTGTTAAGTTATTTATTTGAAAGAGAAAAGAAAAAAGAAAAAAAAAAAAAGAATTTAAGCAAATAAATTGATTTGTTTGAAGAAAAATGCAAGCTTATTTGCTTTAAGTCACTTTTTTTTGTCCCGCCTTTAGATAAATAAATTAACAAAAATAAGCTATTTAAAGATACATGATTTGAATGTAATCGTTTAACTTTTCTCTTCTTACTATAAATCTAAAATTCTTTTACAGTTTATTTAGGTGAGCAATGCACAACTTTTGACTAATCTAAATTATGTGGTGATTCAGACTAATTTTACTTAAATAATTACAACCTTGAAATAATTTTAAATAAATCTCACACAAACCACAGGCAAATTTGTCAAAATTAGCAAGCTTGCATGAGTTGGCATTAGAGTTGTTGGTCTTAATTGTGGATTTAAGCATACCTCTCGACTAGTGTAATCATTAGGTTTTTTTTCTTACTATAAATCTACAATCTTTTTACGGTTTATTGAGGTGGGCAATGCACAACTTTTGACTAATCTAAATCATGTGGTGATTCAGACTAATTTTACTTAAATAATTACAGCCTCGAAATAATTCTAAATAAATCTCACATAAACCACAAGCAAATTTGTCAAAATTAGCAAGCTTGCATGAGTTGGCGTTAGAGTTGTTGGTCTTAATTGTGAATTTAAGCATACCTCTCGGGTAGTATAATCATTAGATTTCTCTTTTTACTATAAATCTACAATCCTTTTACGGTTTATTTAGGTGGGCATGCACAACTTTTGACTAATCTAAATCATGTGGTGATTCAGACTAATTTTACTTAAATAATTACAACCTCGAAATAATTCTAAATAAATCTCACACAAATTACATGCAAATTTGTCAAAATTAGCAAGCTTGCATGAGTTGGCGATAGAGTTGTTGGTCGTAATTGTGGATTTAAGCATACCTCTCGGCTAGTGTAATCATTAGGTCTTTTTTTTTTAAATGTTGGACAAAAAAATACTTGTATTAAAAAATAAACTTTATAAAGTTGTATATATATAAACCCAGTAAGTTTAAGAAGTGAAAAATAAACTCTCCTAAATTAACTTGACCTTGCCTAAAATTAAGCATGCATTGCTAGTGTACATGTTGATCTAAATTTTTTGACTTGTTGTAGAAAAGTTGGGTAATATTTCATTATTTCTGTCATTATGTGTGAAATGATGTCTAAGCTGAGATCAGCCATGCCCATATAGCCGCCTAAGCCAATTGCACCATTAAGTGAATTCTTCCACACAAGCTGCCAATAACTACGTTTACTTGCTATGTTTGTTTTTTCTATAGTGAGTCAACCTATCATTTTGATGCCAACCAAATTGACTACTGTCTTAGCCATTAGGGGAGCAAGTGGTTCAAGTTCAAGTAAGAATGACCCACAATTCATTTGCTTTGCATTTCCAGGACGTAAACCAAAAATTCTAGAACTCACGGTTCCAAAATTTGATTAAATTAAAAGATGTAGCCTCTAATTATAAACAATCGTTGTTTCCGCAGACCATATATTCACTTCTTTAAACACAATTTTAATATTAGTAATAAAATCTAACATGAAAAAACTTTTTTAGTTGTAATCCACTTCCCCAATTAATATAAGTGTGTGTAGACAAAGATGTTTCTTTTAGAAATTTAAAAAATGTTTTAACAACTATTAGTGGACACACAAATGCAATTATAAAAATCAACAATTTGGGTTATTAAAAAAAGTGAGACCCAAAGCTTTCAATTGGCCAGTTCTTCTTCCTCTCCATCCTTAGCCAACTCTGACTTGTCGAATAGTCAATTACTGAATGGGCCCTTTGATGTTTTTGTATATGAATGAAAAATGTAGCACGAGAACCACGATATTCTTCTAATCATTCTTGCTTTTCTTTTTTGTTTTTCTTTTCTGTTTTGAGTGACCATTCCATGAAAGTTACTGACTAATCTTATTCTTATCATCATCATCATCATCAAAACCGACTTATAGAAGATAGCTACGGCCTTGTGGCCCACTGGCTCCTGCTCCAGATAATGCATTCGTAGCTTCATTTGTTTAATTTTTATAAGGAGCCAATGAATGAAAGCAACTTCAAACTAAACCATAACTTTAAATAATCAATGACTTGGAAGGGAAGCTGAAATTATGATAATAAATACGAGTAAGAGTGATATTAGGGATACTATAAATTTTATTATATAATTCTTAGAAAATAATGTGCTATTAAAAAAAAAGTAATTTTAACATTTATTTGTTATGTTATTAACGGTTATTAATCATATTTATTGTCATATCAGTTTTTAAAAGTTATAACATTATAAAATTTGTAATAATTTTAGTATATTCTAATAATAAGTATATAGTAAATTTCAATTATTTATGCATACACAATTGCAGACCTCTCTCTCTGTCTCCTCATTCCCCTCAAAAGTGTCGTAATAAAATTAAAAAAATCTATTACATACCATTACATGTCAACTGAAAATAAGCAAAAATAGCACTCTAAGCTTTATAGAACTAGCTTATATTATCTAAAAATTTTAAGTTGGTAACATATATTTATTAGTCTAGTAAGAATAATTAACATGTATTTTTGTCAATTTTTTTCCTCCCAAAAAAATATTCTCAATTACTTGTTTAAATGTCCTTTTTCCCTTACCACTTCTACTAATGAATATTTTTTCTATGATTTCTCATACCTTTTCTAGTTCCTTGACTTAAATAAAATAGACTATTCAAGTGGATGTCAAGAGGCTTTTTTTGTGTGGATAATCTGAACTTTCATTATAGGAACAAAAACTAAGGAACAATAGAAGAAGAACCAGTTCTGCAAATATCAGCAATAATAGCAGGGAGGTTAAACTTATCAAGAAAAAGACTTTTCTAAGATTGCTAACCAGCTTAGTAAAAACATAAGATGTCAAGAGGGAGAAATTATTAGGTCCACCAAGAGGACTGCTGACGTGGTTCTCCTTGACTTCTCAACCAATAAAATGTCGTTATTTATGCAAATGTGACATTACCTGATAATTTTTATTTTTTATACTGATTAGAAAGCTCATTTTCACATTTGCATAAATGATATTGTCTCATTGTTTGGGAGAACTACATCAACAGTCCTCTCGATGGACCTAATAATTTCTCGTCAAAAGGCTTATAATCCAATACTATAGAGTACTTTCATTTATTATTAAGTGAATAAGGTTCAAATCTCCATTAACTCCTATTGTACTATCTAATAATAATAATAATAATAATAATAATAATAATAATAATAACTATAATAGATTGAAAGCTATGTAAAAGCTAAATATTGATAGTTGCATAGAGGCATGATCGAACTATATATAAAATGTCTTATGAAATGTCGGTAATCTTATCATTTCCATTGTTACAAATCAACAAGCATTGAGTGAGTAACTACCATTATTTTAGAAAGGAAAAAGAAAAAGGGCAGACAAACTAAACAAACAAGAAGTTCCCAATCTATGGCTCAATGTCAAATCAAATGGCCCTTTTATCTAAATCAACAAACATTTTTTAAAGAGTCCCCATCCCATGGAATAATGGAACTGTTACGTATTTCAGTAAAAGCGAACCATCAATATTATATCTAATCTTTCTCAAATAAAAAGTGGGAGAAGAATAAAACAGAAAATTATATAATTTTATTATTTGGACATATTAACTTTATATTTTTAAATTGAACACTTTAAAGTCTAAACTCCATACTTTTTTAATGTATCTACAAAAAATCCTCACCACACTTATTAAAGTCTGACAGTTAAAATATGGAAGGAAAAAATTGTGGCTTTTATTTTCTGGTACTTTCAGCTAAAAAAATTTATTTTATATATATATATTTGGTAAAAAAAAAAAAGTTTAGATGGAGGGAGGCTACCTCAACAACCAGAAGGCTAAAAAAGAAAAAATGTAAATTTTTTTGGCATAATGCTACAGTACCATCGTAAATGTATGATGGTACTGTAGGACAATCCCAAATCTCAAATACTATTTTTTATTCCAATGCTTTTTCTCTCTCTTCGGGGTCTCTTCTCAGAGTTCTTCTCTCCCTCTCTCCACAACAATCCAAACTCCTCTCTCTCATCACATCTCTCTTTAGTTCACGGTGGTGGGTATTTTATGGCGTAGGCTTTGGCGTGGGTCAAGTGATTGTGTGGGTCGTGGGTATGGCGGCGTGAGCTAGGTCGTGCGGTCTGGTGGCATGAAGGTGGGTGGTGGCAAGGTCGTTTGTGGCAAGGTGGGTCATGGCAAGTTGGATCATGGTGAGCTGGGTCATGGTGAGGTGAGCCACGAACTCACGGCGTGGATTCTGATGAGGTGGGTCACAAACTCACGACAAAGGTGAGTTGTGTGGGTTTCTAGCGGTGGAGATCGGCGAGTTGTGTGGATTTCTAGCAGTGGTGGGTTTGTGACTAATGTGGGCGTGAGTTAGGTGGTGCTGCGGCAATAAGGGCAGAGGATTGTGGCAGCATGGGCCTGGTTTTTATTTTGGATTTTGCTATGGGTTTTGGATTTTGATTTTGACTAAAGTTTGCTCAGCGAAGGTGAGTGGTGTGACTAAAAAGCTAGATGGTGGTAATGGTGGTGGTGGATAGTTGAGAAAGTAAAAGAAATAGAGATCAAAGAGAGAAGTG
Organism: Lithocarpus polystachyus; assembly: GCA_033629205.1. Taxonomy (NCBI): domain Eukaryota; kingdom Viridiplantae; phylum Streptophyta; class Magnoliopsida; order Fagales; family Fagaceae; genus Lithocarpus; species Lithocarpus polystachyus. The sequence continues at coordinate 3,816,186 of CM066163.1, read as the reverse complement.
AGAAATATTTTTATATTATTTTAATGTATAGCATAGTAAAATAAAAATAGAAATATTGAATGTATTGTAAAATAATTTTGTATAATTGATAAAGTAATTTTTAAAATAATAAAATAAAATAAAAGGCATTTTTGGATAAAAATGCTCTACCGACCCAAATTTTTTCTAAAAAATCTACAGAACGACAATACAAGATACAACAGTTTTAAATCTATATGTGTCATACCGTCAGGTAGTCCCATCGTACGGTAGATGCATGTAGCGGAAAATCATGCTAAGGAGGGCCCCACACGTGGCGCGAATCCCTATATTTATGATTCTTTTTGGGAAGTCGCGAAGTGGGTTATAGCTGGCAACAACTGACGTGGCGCTAGATTTTCAAATGCTTCGGTTACGTCGGTTAACGGTTCGATGTGCAATAGCCACCGGCCACGTCACTCATTAACGGACAAATCAAGCTGTGGTCCCGACCTTGCAACCCAATTTTCACACGTGTCTGCATGGTTAATAGTAGCTAACCGTTAATTTGATAGTTGGTACAAAACATATATAAAGCTTAAAATAATTATAAAAATGTAGAGAATAAATATTAATTAGATTTTTGAAAATGACCCTAGCAAGGAAAAAAAAAGGAAATTTAAGTGGGAAACAATAAGTAAATAAAGGTCGATTATTAGGAATTTTTGGTGATTAAAATAGTTAAGAAGAAAGTGACATTATATCTTGGTTCTTTAATTGAAAACCAACTTGTAGATCATTTAATCAAATACCTTTGCCATCTTCTTCACCTTCTGCTTTGCATGTTTATGTAGAAATTATCTTTGACATTTCTTTGTCTCTTCTCTTGGTTCTCCACCTCACTGTTCACTCGCACCAAACTCCTTTTTAAAGTGAAAAGTATGATGGAGAAATGTTAAACCCCATTCTTATAGTCATGTCTTCATAGAGTTTATCCTATAAGTCCAAAGAGAGCTTTGGTTGTTTCCTGGGCGTGAGAAAGTGAAAGAAATGACACAATAATGAACGGATGAAATGCATTTTACTCACTATGACTTTCTAAAATTACAAATCCAAATTTATATTCCTATCGAGTCGAGCTTAAATGAATGTAGACTACTTTCTATAACTTGAATATCGATGTTATTCGGAAAGAAAAAGTTACAAAAGCTGTTAAGAGTCTTGTAACGACCTAATTGACATTTTTTTAGTGTTTTTAATAGAAATATTCAAAATTTAAATGCATTTTTGCTAACAATCAAAGTATATATAAATAAATAAATAAAGATGTAAATTTTTAGATTAGACTAATTTCCCTTCCGATTGATAAAATAAAAAAAAATTAAGAAAAAATGTACCACTTAAATATACTCATAGCTTTCAAAATTTAAGGCCCATGAGTCTAAGATTTTACTTGCTGTTAAAATTCTTTTCCGTCAAAGTCCTTGGATTTGGAAAGCTAGTGCATTGAAACCTAATCCTGTCTAATCATGTCTATTGGTTCAACATCATTCATTCATAAATACTTCTGTTTTGATACTTCTGAATATTGGGGCCTATGGTATGAATGAATATGTATGATGCATCCCAATGCCCAAGTGCTTTTATGACATGGTGCCGGTATAAGGTGTACTTGTTCATTCCTTGAGTCAATATCCCAAACAAATTGATAATATCATTTATCATATATTCATATAATTTTTAACAAGGAATGGGTACACTCTGAGAAAATCTATGCATATTATTACTTGGTTATAGGCTCTTATAGCTAATTTATGATTAGCAGTTACAGAACCAACAAAAAAAAAAGTTTTTAATCTCAAAATTTTGAAATTTGGTTATGAATTTTTCAATATATTACTAAAGTTTGAGCACATATTCTTATCCGTATTCTATTTCCAACATGATTTATTTTACACAAATGCAATTCAGCTTTTTAGCTTATAAATGTGTGTATGTCTGTGAATTAGTGATGACTATGATGGCACCTTCTTTTTGTGTTTTGGTACTTACATGTGGTAGTTTTTTTTGAGAAGCTTACATGTGGTAGTTTTTGTATAATTCTTAAATATATTAATCTCTTTCATATTATTCTGTAATCAAAAACTCTATTGCCAGGAAACATCCTTTCACTTTATATCCCATGTGACATGCTCAGCTTAGCCTAACAAGGATCACATTCCTAAATCAATATTTAACTGCAGAAGTGATCCGAATCTTAAAAGTACTTTTAAAGATAGTACTTTGAGAAGGACTAAAAATAAACACTACCTTCCATTGTCCCATAAAAAACCACCAGCTGCACAGTACATAATTGCAAGGATCCAAAACTGCAGAATACACAACCTTTGGGACCATTCTATGCTTTGTAAAACTCTCTTCCATGGACCAAAAACATTGCTAGGTGTGATGATTGAGAGTAGAGGACCTGACTGCTAATACTACCCAACACGCAAAGATTTCAGATTTATTTTATTATTATTATTATTATTATTATTTGATAAACAAAAAATTGGTAGAGGGACGGACTAGTCTAACTTTCCTACTTGGACGTAACTATAGTAGCATCCTACCTGCTCTCAAGTGAGATCTCATATTCCCAGTTTGTGTAAGAAACTTATTTTTTAGGTCGACCGTTTGGGATGGAAATAAGATATAAGGAGTACCAACACATAACTAGTTATTTGAGGCTCGAATTCAATTCTTGAGACTTGTTAGCCCGGTATCTTATCAACTAAGCCACTCGAATGTTGGTGATTTTAGATTAAGTTGATTCTTCATGAGGTTTTACGTAAAAGTGAAGGGCATGATGATTGATTTCATAAATTCTGCAATAATTCAATAATCTAGGCTACATAATGTCGATCTAACTAGGGACGGAGGTAGCCTTTGACTTAGGGGGGTAATTCCCCCTCCCCTCCCTAATTTTTTTTTTTAAATATTAGAATATGTATTAAGTATTAATTTTAGCAATTTTGTTCTTTAAAATTACACTTTTTCACCTTACTAATATCATTAATTCTTTTAAGAGTGATGTTATAGTCACAAATTTTTCTACAATATTTTTACAAACTATTGAGATAGCAAATTCTTATTGGTTTCCATTTAAGCTCAACACTTACACCACTTTTTTGCTTACCAATAACCATTTACCACATCAACAATTTGTAAAAAAATTTGTAGTTCTAACATATTCTTCTTTTAAAAGACCATAAAAAAAACTATAATTTTAAAATTTTAAACAAAGTATACAATGCCAAAAAAATTAGCCCAACAACAAAAATTGCCAATAGTGAAACTAAACAAAAATTAAGTCTAATCAACCAATTTTACCCAAAACAAACAACCCAACGTTTTAAAAAATTTCAAACAAAATAATTGTCCCCACCCAATAGCACGCATCAAAGTCGCAAAAATAAATAAATAAATAAAAATCTTAGTGGCTAAGCCACCGCACAAAAATAGCAACAAAGTCGCCCCCATAACTACAAGTCTTGACTCTATCCCTGGATCTAACCACTCTACACCTCTTTGCAATTCATAACAATGTTGATCTTGGGATTCTTCAATGTGTAAAACTGGCAAGTCTAGCCCCACCAATAGATAAAAGTTGGGTATTGATTAGTTTAAAACTAGTGCAATTTTATATTTTTTATGGAGACATCTAAGACTTAAATTCCTTATCTCCATTATAACTATCAAATTATTAAAAAAATAAAAATAATGACCTTCCATTGAGTTGACATCCCCCCGTTGAACTTCCATTGATGTCAACATGCTCGACAAGCACCACCTATGAAGTTTTATCATTTTAGCATCATTAACAATTTTTTCTTACTTGATTTTATTTGTTTTATTTTGGGCTTGTCAATTGATTGGTGTGGATGAATACGTGAGTTAAAGAAGAGAATTTGATAAAGTTGAATAAAATGATACCATGGTTGATTTTAACTGAAATTCAAATGATTGATTGAAACTAAAGCACAATTGATTTTGATTATTGCATTGATTGATAATGAGTCTAAGGGTTTTCTCGCTCGACATCTTTAGCTTAACTGATAGGTTTATAAGTAACCTGTTGTGTTAGTGAGTTGTGTTTGTGTTGTGACAAGGCATGCGACAAATCCTAACCCAATACATGTATGATCATGTCAAAACCCCACAACCCTAACGCAACATATTTATTTAGTGAGTTGATACAAGTCATACAACATGACCCAAGTAACTCGCTTAATACACAAGTTGTGTTGGTCTATTTCAAATCATTTAATAAACATGTATTATGTTAACATGCACATGATCCATTTCAATCTATTTAAAAAAGTGGCCTAAGATGAAAAATTTGTCAACATAACCATTAAAGTTATTTTAATTACTCAATTATATGTTCTAAGTTCAAATTTATGTTGGAGAAAAATTGAAATTTTTTTATATGAAAATGGTCTTTTTGTTGATTTTGAGTTAAATAGAATAACAAGGAATCAACTTACTTATTCATTGTGTGAAAGAAGACTATATCATATTTGTGGGTCTTGTAAAAAACTATTACTCTTATGGTAGCATGAGCCCAATTGACATGTGATCACCTCTTAATTCTCAAGAAAATTCAATCAAAGCCACAAAAGGGCCCAATTGACATGTGATCAGTGATCACCTCTTAATCCAAAAAAAAAAAAAAAAAAAATTCCAACAAAACCACAAAAGGGCATTTTAGTACATTAATTTTTTTTATATAAATCCATGGCATGTGGAGCTCACGTGAGATGCACTCGTGTGTTGGGCTAGGTCACGTGACGAGTCTTCCAAAAAAAATGACGGTACGGGTAAAGGACAGGGTTAGGTAAGGGATAGGTGCGCGTGGCACGTGAGAGTGGGTATGTATGGCAGGGAAGAGTTCCATACAGCTGTTTCCCCGTAACCACTGCATGTTGTTGAAAGATAGGGACTCTGCTTTCTGTTTTTGTTGCTTTTTCTCTCCCCCTTTTCCGTTTTTTCTGTTTTCTCTTCCCAATTAAATTGCCACTCACCACTTGTTTACACACCTTTTTTTTTTTTTTTTTGATAGGATTGTTCAGTACTTGTTTAGTTGTTTTCACCTAATATTGCTAGAAATGGGTGTATATGGTATTGGCAATACCCTTGTTTATCTTTTATGCCTTTTCTAGTGTATCATCAAATTATTGCAGGAAATGTCTTGCACCTAACAAATTTTGACAATTATTGAGTTAGCAAACTTTTATCAGATGTTTTAGTTTGGAACTAATATTAATTTTTTATTTATTATTAACAATTTATCACATTAATAATTATATACATATTTGTCAAATTTTTTGTGTCTATAAAAGTGAGCTATAAGTTTATAAAGTGAAATTTGGCTATTAGACTGTTATCTACTTTTACTCCATTTTCATTTTCAATATATGCATTTATTTATATGGGGGCCTATGAAGAAAAAGGGGCTACGGTTGTTGAAAATTGAGGACCCAAATATGTACACTCATCTATATTGTTATGTGGGCCTACTCAAGCTAAAATAAATTTAAAAAAAATGTGGTCCTAAAAAAAAAAATCTCAAGATTCAGTGGTAGGGAACTCATCAAGAGACCATACATGGTAGAATGTGCTGTACAAAACTTTCAGAAATCATTTTTTTTTTTTAATATATAAACTTCAATGTCATTCAAAGCAGAGAAGAAATCAAATTGTGTCTAAATTAATCACCAATGGGTTATGTTCTTAATAAATGGTTATTATACTAGGCATGAACTCTCCTTTTTACTATTTGTTACTAAGTGAGCATTTGGATACGCCAATGTCTTCGTTTTCAGCTGGCGTTTGCGTATTTTAGTGGGTCTTGTGCACTGTTTACAGGACTCACAAATACAGAATTCATCAAAATTTTCATTAAAATTGGGTCTCATGGTACTACTCACACATTTAAAAATTATTTTGCTACAATATTTTCAGTTTTTAGCAATAAGCGGTGTCCAAACAGATCTTAAATCATCAATCATTTCATTTTCAAAGTAGAAAACAATATTGTTTGACTTCGAGACCTTAGGAATTAAGATTTGTCATTGACATATTGGACAAAAATACAATTCTATAACATGATTTATTTATATCACTAGAATAATTATGGGCATTACACTTGCTAAAACTTAAATAAATTTCAAGGATGAAGTAATTAGGAAGGTCCATAGAGGCATATAACTAATAAATAAATTTATTTCAAGATCAGTTTGGAAGAATTTCTTCTAATCTATTACAAGATGATTTAATGTGTACTTTATAGCACCTCTAATATTTTTGTGTATAATACTTGACCATCTATTGGGACAGTCACTTTGTCTTCATAAATGTTGAGATTATAACAATATTGTTAAAATTTTGGTATTAACATTTAGTAACATATTGCGAATTGTGTTGATTTTTGAACACATGCAGTGAATGAGAAGCCAGTTACATATTGAAAAATTGAAAGCATACATAACATAAACAACACTACAATTCTAGAGATAAAAATCATCAAAATCTACCTCACAACTTAAGCTGAATTGTGTTGCAAAATAGAATAAAAGTCCATTATTTAGTTAGAAGAATGTCTATCAATTTTTCGTTTGTAATTCTGTATAAATAAAGTCTACCAATTTTTTTACTAAAAAAACAAAAATAAAAGTTTTGACTGATATTAATATTATTTTCACATAAATTTATCTCTCACCACATATAAGGTTAAAAAAAAAAAAAACATAAATGAGCAATTGGTTTGAATAGGTTGGTTCCAATTAATTTAACTGGTAAAGCCTCTTATAGTTGGATAAAAGATTTGAGGTTCAATTCTACTTATACCGAAAACCAATTAATATTTTAGTTTGATAATAAAGAGTTATCATCATGAACAGATGCTATAAGTTTAAACTCCGTCCCAACAAAAATTTGATTTGAACCGATAAGGAGAAACAAATCCGAGAGAGAGAGAGAGAGAGAGAGAGAGAGAGAGAGAGATTATTAATAAAGACGGTGAAGTCGGTTTTGGCGGTTCAGGGAGAACAAGTGCGTGACAGACACGTGTCGGTTAGTGGGAGTAGTAGGCCGTTAAGGGTAGTAGTCGGAGTGAGTCGAGTATGTGTGTGGGACTGGGTTAAGAGTAAGTAATGACAGGCTGGACTGACAAGATTGCAGTTCCGTTCGTCCCCCGATTCGGCTACTCTACTTTGTCGTTTTATGCTCCAGCTCACCACTTCCGTGCGTCCTTTTCTCCCCTCTACTATATAACAAATTAATAAATTATATTGTATGTTTATATAACCAAAAAAAAAAAAAAAAAAAAAAAATCCCCTTCCTCGAAATTGCTCTCCAGCCTGGCTTGGTCAAAGTCATCCCCAAAACTGTATCTTTTACAATTTCGTCTCTTCGTCATCAGATTAACCTTTTCCTTAAACACACGTTTGTTTTTTTCTCTCTTTTTTAAAACTTTTTTTTTTAACCTCCGTTTTAACTTCCAAAACGGTCGGTTAAATATCTAAAATCTAAATCCCGAAATCATAGAGATATCAGCTTGCCACTTTCAACTCCTTTTTTTTTTTTTTTTTTTTGGCTCTCTTTTACTTTTTAACAGTTATATTTGTATTTACTGTTCATTTATGTTCTGTCAACGATTACTAAAAGGCAATTAATTCTAATTTCAAGACCACTAGATAGATAGATGCCTTTACTTTCTTTTTGGGAAAAATGTCCCATCTTAAATAGAGCACTATCGAATTTAAGTGATACTATTAAGATTTTTCTGTTTTCATGATTGGATCGAATTGATATTTTTTGTGAATTATTATTACTCACTTAACAAAGTTTAAATCTTTTTGGTACCTTTGATTGGGCATTGGGGGCCACTAGATCATGGATCTGAGATTGTATTCTTTATTTTTGTGTTTTTCTTTTAGTTTAGGAAAATTTACAAAAAAAGCCCAAAATTCATTCTTCAAATTAGGTGAAGACTTTTTAATTTTGTATTTTTTTATAAAATAATTTCATATTACAATAATAAGTAGGAGAATTTGAGTTTTGCTTTGTCTCATGAAAGAGATCTGTCATTGTCATTAAACCGCAAGATTCTTGATTAGTTTTGTAAGTTAAAGAGGCAAAAAGTCCTAAAATTATTTCGATATTGAAAATTATCAATTTCCACTATTTCTTTATCTTGTTTTTCACAATAAAAAGAAAAGAAAAAAAATAAAAAACCATTAGAAAACTTTATATTGTCCTATGTGAATCAATTTCACTTTTTTCACCATCACTTTCTCACGCTAAATAATTATTTTTTCTCTCTATTCAATAGTTGTCAAATTGAGGAATGAACAACACTTAAGTGAACGCAAAGTTTAATCAATGATTTTTCACTTTTATCTACTTTATTTTTGTTTAAGAACAAAGGCTTTAAATTGAAACGATTTCATAAATTTCGGATTTTAATTACACCGTTGGTTATAATATTAAACAAGTTATAAAATTTGGCTGTTTTTGTAATATATATATTTTTTTATAACGGAGGAAATGGATTTGGTGAGGAATTTGACGACGTGTATAGTTGGAACAATGCGTAGTAACGTAGCTCCCTCCATTGGAAGGGACTGAAGCGAAGTGACATTATATATACATACGTGTAAGTTGGAAAGGCGTGGACGAGACGCGTGTCAGTTTGACAGCTGTATACTAGTAACTGCCTTGCCTGGAAGAATCCCCCCAACTCTCAACGCCTATGACCGGTCACTCCAACCGGTTCAACCAGTCATCCTTATCCTCTCTTATATATTCCCCTCTCACTCTCATTCCTCTCAATTCTCTCTTCTTTAACCAAAGAGGCTCTGCCTCTCAAACACAAATCTAAATATTACTAACAACCCCCCCCAAAAAAAAAAAGAAAAAAAGAAAAAAAAAGAGAACAGCTAGCCATTTTTATTTTTATTTATTTTTAATTTAAATATTTCCATGGCTTCTACAAAGAAAGATTTGGATCGGATAAAAGGTCCATGGAGCCCCGAAGAAGACGAAGCGTTACAGAGACTGGTCCAAAGCTACGGCCCGAGAAACTGGTCGTTGATTAGCAAATCGATCCCGGGTCGATCCGGGAAATCGTGTCGTTTACGCTGGTGTAACCAGCTCTCGCCTGAGGTTGAACACCGACCTTTCACTCCCGACGAGGACGACACGATTATTCGAGCTCACGCTCGGTTCGGTAACAAGTGGGCCACCATAGCTCGCCTCCTCAACGGTCGAACCGATAACGCCATTAAAAACCACTGGAACTCGACGCTCAAGCGGAAATGCTCGTCGATGGGGGATGACTTTAACGACGACGTTTCGAACCCGCAGCCGCTCAAGAGATCGGCTAGCGTCGGGGCCGGTACCGTTACGGGTACGGGTTTGTACTTGAATCCGAGCAGTCCTTCCGGATCCGATTTGAGTGACTCGAGCCTGCCCGCCACGTCACCTTCTCACGTGTTCAGACCCGTGGCAAGAGCTGTTTCTCTGGTACCGGCTCACCCGGTTGAGACTTCGTGTTCAACAACAACGGATCCGCCGACTTCACTGAGTCTTTCTTTACCCGGATCCGACCCGTTTGAGTTAATCAGCCCGGCTCAGATGGTATCACCACTGCCCCCTCAGCAGCAACCACCACCACCGGAGCAACCGGTTACAGGTTACGAGAAGCAGTTCTTCAGCAACGAGTTCTTGGCGGTGATGCAAGAGATGATAAGAAAGGAAGTGAGGAATTACATGTCGGGGATTGAGCAAAACGGACTTTGTAATTTGCAGACTGATGCTATTAGGAACGCTGTTATTAAGCGGATTGGGATTAGCAAAATCGAGTAACCAAACAGAGAGTGAGAGACTAGTCTTTTAGTCCTAAGAGAGAGAAAAAAAAATGACTGAGCGAAGCAAGGCAAAGCAATCCTAGTTTTTTTTTTTTTTTTCTTTGGGGTTTTTTTCTTTTTCTTTTTTAATTTTTAAGTTCGGTTGCATTAGAATACCAATGAAAATAATTTTGGTAGTGTACAGTGGGACAAAATGGGGGTTAAAATCTGAAGAAAAAAAAAAAAAAGAACGTTGTCGTTTTATCTTCAACTGTGACTGTTTCTTTTTTCTTTTTGGCCTTTTCTTTTATGGAACAAATTAAAGAAAAAGAGAGGAAAAGATAATGTCATAATGAATTTAATGAGGGACACTTAATTCGTGGGCAAGTTGATTAGTACTGTTGGACAGAGAGGACAACCGTTTTTTGTTTGTTTCAATGAAAGAAAATTGAAAGATGAAAAATCAAACAATGTGGTTTTCGTTTGGGAGCGAGACAAAAGGTTCGAAATAATTTTGTTTGGTAGTTACTTGGGGATGTGATTGTGTGATATTGAGTGATGAGACATTGGGAAAAAAGAAAATTTTTTTTGAGGCATGTGAAAAATTTGGGTTAAGAGAATGGAACCAAAAATCCAGAGCTGTTTTTGGAATTTAAATCTGGAATATTCAAATCCCACTTGTGTTCCATAAATCCTGGTCCATTATTTTGATAGCTATCTTGTTTATCAAGGGTACGGCTGTGGGCTATGATGAAGTGTGATTAGAAAAAAAACAAGAATTGCTTTCATGATTGTTGGGTCCACTGATCGTTTTGGTATCTGATTGGTTTTAAGATTATGCAGAGAGAGCGTTTAGGAAAATATAAAGTGACAAATTGATAAGAAGAATAGGGGTTATAGACTCATGTAGGCGATGATGCTCCATAATTCGAGAAATTATACCGTCTTTTGGTGGATCATGTCATCTGTTTATCATTGCACTAAACTAAAAAACTTTCACTTGTTTAAAATTGCTAAGTCGGTGTTTTAAAAAAATTTTCAACTCAGCAACTCTAAATAGGTGTGAGTCTTTTAATGGAATAGTAGATCATGTCACTTATCTACCATGTGGATCTTATAATTTCTCCCATAATTAATACTTGTGCATGGCTTGGGTTCAAATAAGCTTGTGTTTATTTGGCTATAAATATGGTTAGAGGAGCTTCAAAATCCTTTGGAAATGGGTGTGTTAGCTAGCTCAATTGGTAAAGTTTTGATAGTTGTATAAGAGATTTGAAGTTTAATTTTTACTTATACCAAAAATTAATTGGTGCTTTGATCTGATGGTAAAGAGTTATGATTTAGGTTGAAACTCTTTTAAAAAAAGAAAAATCAATCCTTTGGGAATTGTAGTTCCACACGGCAACATAGTTGAGAAAGCAAGGGAAGGATTGGGACTTCAGGATACAGACTAGTCATCGTGAAACAATCTTTGCTAATAAATCTTTTCTTTACTAAAATTCTTTATTTAACTCCATATTTTAATCTATTGAACAGGTCGTGTACTTTAAAAACAGTGTAGATGTACAAGTAGGGATGTTCATCAAACTGCACAAATTGCATAAAAACCACCTGCTAAATGGCATAATTGCACCGTACCGCAAATAATAGTGCACCGTACCGCACTACACCGTATGGTGCAGTACGGTTTGCAGTTTTATAATAAGAAAACGGTATAAACCGCACCACACCACATCCTCTTTATATATTAATTAATTAATTTATTTATTTTTAATATTGAATATACTATTAATATTTTAATAACCATAGTTTTCAAAAAAAAAAAAAAAAAGTTTAATAACTCTAGCAAGTGTTGACTAGAAAAGCCTTGGCCTAAAAATAGGGAAAAATTAGTTTTAGGCTGAGTAAGAAACCGACTTTAAATCACATCTTATACATAGTATCGCACATGTGACTACAAAAATGAGGTGCGGTGCGGTTATGGTTTTGGCTAAACTCTAAACCGCACCTCACCGCACCACATCGCACATGTGACCGTAAAAATAAGGTGCGGTGCAGTTATGATTTTAGCTAAATTGCACTGTAAAGTACAGTGTTAAAAATGACCCAAAACTACCCTGCACCGTGAAGTACTTCTATTTTGTTGGTTAACACTTTAACACACAGCTTGTTGATGGGTATGGCCTTAGCGTTTATAATTTAACAAAAGGTCCCGAATCTAGACTCTAGACTAGAATAACCTTTTTAATGGACTGGGCTGCTTGAACAAATCATTCATTGGGCTAGGCATGGTTTGAAAATCTAAGGTAAAGCCTGCCTCCTCTGGACTTGCAAAGGAAAGAGACAAATTTAAAAAACTTATACAGGCCTGGGCTGCTTGAACAAATCATTCATTGGGCTAAGCATGGTTTGAAAATCTAAGGTAAAGCCTGCCTCCTCTGGGCTTGCAATGGAAAGAGATAAATTCAAAAATCTTATACAGGCCTGGGCTGCTTAGACAATTTATATTGTAACAAGCTCACTGCTTATATGGTCACTCTAGTGAGTTCAGAGTGAGAAAACCCCCTTTCCGCACCTTGATGGACAAAAGGAACATTTTGGAGAACGGATTCAAATTTGATGGACCAAAATAAAAAAATCTCAAACTTTTTTTTTTTTTGAGAAAAAAAAATCCTAAACTTTAATGATTAACAGTACAATTTAGCGTAAAAACCCTCTTATTTATGTTTGGTGGTACCAAATAATTTATTTTCTATCACATACATACAAACTTCAAACCATTCTTCCATATTGAAGTTACAAACTTACATTTACTTCAAGTGTGGCTGCTGAGTTGTGGGCTGTTAGGGATGGAATTAGTCTTTGCATTACCTAATTTGCTGGCAGAGGAAATCGAGCTAGATGCTAAGATTATTGTTGGTCTTCTTAAAGACCCTGATCTTGCTAACAATTCTAATGCTATTATTGTGGCTGATTACAGGGAAAGTCTTAAGGAAAATTCCTCAAGTTTGGATCTTCCACTACTATAGGAAGGCTAAAAAGTGTGTTGATGCACTTGCTTGGCAGGATGTCCACTGAGCTCAGGATTTTGTTTTGCTTTATGAGCCTCCTTTTGATGACTGATGTGTATTTGTTACTTAATTTGAACCATGTTACTTAACGGGGGCGCTGCCCTCCATAATAGTATTATCCTTTTTACCCAAAATAAAGAAAAAAAAAATTACATAGCTAAGTAATACTATTTAAGATTAAATATATTGTTGGTCTTCAAAATTTAACAAATTAGTGAATCTAGCCCCTAAAGTTTGTTAGCATATATTACTGTCTAGCCCAATGGGCTTAGGCTCAATGTCTTATTACTTGTACTATAAATTACTTGCCTACACTCCTTTTACTTGTGCTACACACATATGTTTTATCTTATATATAAAAAGTGGCTATGCCGCTACAGTGACTCAGTACTGTACATTCAGTGTTTTTTTCTTTCTTTTAAATATTAATATAAACTGATATTTATATTGTTATACTGACATAACAAATTTCACAATATTTTCACAATTATTGATGTGTTAATTTCTTACAAGTCGAAATAAAATAACAAAATATAAGACTGTAGCCAACCACAACTGAAAATAAATATTTTAAAATTTTTTTATAAAACTTATTGTTATCACAATATTTTCACAATTGTTGAGATCTCGGTTTCTTATAGATTAAATAAAAAAAATGCTAAGTCCACAACATTTTAATATTAATTTATATAGTGCCTAAAGTTTTTTTTTTAATTGGTTTGTGTTTTTTTTTCTTTTAAATATTTATATAAACTAGCACATATATTGTTATACTGACACAACAAATTTCACAATATTTTCACAATTATTGAGGTATCAATTTCTTACAAATCGAAATAAAAAAAATAAAATATGAGACTGTGACCGACCACAATTGAAAATAAATATTTTGAGAAAATGTTATAACACTTATTGTTATCACAATATTTTCACAATTGTTGAGATCTCAGTTTCTTATATATCAAATAAAAAAAATGCTAAATTCACAACATTTTAACATAAATTTTACAAAAAATCATAGGTAAGCTATTATTGATGGATAACACTGGAGCTACAGTGCCTAAAGTTTTTTTTTTTTTTTTTTTTTTTTCTAGTAATCTATTTTTGTTTTTTTTTCTTTGAAATATTTATGTAAATTGACATATATATTGTTATACTGACACAACAAATTTCATAATATTTTCACAATTATTGACGTGTCAATTTCTAACAAGTCGAAATAAAATAATAAAATATGAGACTGTGACTAACCACAACTAAAAATAATTTTTTTGAGAAATTGTTACAACACTTATTATTATCAAAATATTTTCAAAATTGTTGAGATCTCAGTTTCTTATAGGTCAAATAAAAAAAAAAATGCTAAGTCCACAACATTTTAACATTAATTTCTACCGTGCCTAAAGTTTTTTTTTTTTTTTTTTTTTTTTTTACCGAGTAATCGGTTTTTGTTTTTGTTTTTTTTTTTTCTTTTAAATATTTATGTAAACTAGCATATATATTGTTATACCGACAGAACAAATTTCACAATATTTTTACAAATATTGAAGTATCAATTTTTTACAAGTCGAAATAAAATAATAAAATATGAGACTGTGACCAACCACAACTGGAAATAATTGTTTTGAGAATAACAATAACAATGTTATCAATTTAAAACTAATAATAACTTGTCATTTAGAATTTGTTCTAAAAATATTATGAATGTAGCATTTCTCTCAAATAAAATAAAAAAATATCTATTCGGATCCTAAAAATGAAGATATTGTGAAAATATTGTGATATTTTGTTGTATTCTTAGACTTCTTTTTTAATATAGTCAAATTGGGTAAGCCAAAATTCACGGTTTCACACATAAAATTTATATTAATTTTCTCATTACTGGGGCAGCACGTGCCTTGCACGTGCAGCCAACACTAGTGCTTCTATAAAAAGGTAGTTTCTTACACAATTCTTGACACGAAAGTATTATTCTCTCTCTACTTTATTTTATTAACAAAGTTTAAAATGATCACATTTAATCTCTAATATGATGTAGTCAAATTAGAAGTTGACACATTATCATTCCACAATACAAAAAGCAATTGCTTAGAATTTGTTATAGACCAAGATTGACCTCTTTAAATTTTTTAAGGACTAAAAGCGACTATTTTAAGTTTGTTAAGGATTAGAAGTGATCATTTTAATTTTTAAGGACTAAAACTGCCAATATATTAAAATTTAGAGATCAATAGTATATTTTAACCAAAATTTTTATCTTATTAATGAAATTTTAATCTAAGAGAATTAAGTCATAGATTTTATTGAATCACGTTGTTGCAGGTACATGATTAGTTTAAAGGGAAGATGCAAGCTAATGAAAAGGTTACAAACAGACGCACACACACACTTGTTTCACATGAAAGTGCATGCTAAACTATAGGAGAGAACGGGTTCACAACTATGATTGCTTTATGAATGAAATTTGGTAGTCACTTGACATATCATATTTAGTAGGCCATGAGACTACACTCATCACTACACTCGTCAAATATAACATCACTGACGTTTTCTTGGCGTAAGAGCATCTCTACTACTTGGCTCATGGTAGGTCTTTCATCTTTGTCTTCTTCTACGCATTGTAGAGCAACCTGAACCAAAGCTTCCATCTCAAATATGTCATATTTACCTACCAACATTGGATCAATGATTTCTTCAAGTAAGGAAGTATTTGCAGCCACTTTCTTCATTTTTTCCCTCACCCATGTAACCAGCCTTTTGTGCTCTGCCTCCCCACCATCATCTATTGCAGGGACACTCCTTGATGGACCTTTTCCGGTCACCATTTCCAGAACAACAATCCCATAGCTATAAACATCCACTTTGGAGGTGACAGGTAGATTGAAAACCCATTCTGGAGCCATATAACCTCGTGTTCCTCTTATATTTGAGAAGCTTGAATTCTTAAGGACACCTCTATATTGTAGCTTTGACAGGCCAAAATCTGCCACTTTTGGTTGATAAGTTGAGTCCAAAAGTATATTTTGAGGCTTTACATCGCAATGCAAAATCCAATCCAAGCAATCCTCATGCAAATAGGCTAGGCCTTTTGCAGTGCCCACTACAATTTTGAACCTTTTTTCCCAATCAAGTACATTGGCTGAAAGGTTATCTGCTAAAGAACCATGCTCCATATACTCATACACTAAAAGCCGATGATTTCCCTCTGCACAATAACCCCACATCTCTATTAAGTTCATGTGGTTAATCCTTCCAATGATGGTTACTTCAGCTAGAAATTCACCTTCTCCTTGGCTGGCTTCTTTGAGAAACTTGATTGCGGCAACTCGATTGTCAGACAACACCCCTTTGTAGACAATTCCTCCCGCACCTCTTCCAATCTCCTCACTAAAACCTTTTGTGGCCTTCTTTAGTTCTGTATATGTAAATTTTCTGAATCCGATGGCAGCACGATCATAGGCTTGCTTGTCAACACCTAAACTTTTCTCGGTTTTGATGAAAAGACACCACACCAGAAAGAAAGAGATGATTTCAAGTCCACCCACTCCACAAGCAAACCAGAGCATGAATTTTTGTGTCCTGTTTTTACCGCTTCGTATTGTACCCTCACCTGGGCAATTTAAATTGAATTCTTCTAGAGGATTTGGGAGGGACAAGATTTTGCTTTTCGGTAGTTTCAAATAGACGTCTCCATTTAAATTTGGTGAACGATACCCATTTAGCAATCGTGTCTTAGGATAACATTTTGAATAACCGTAATACTCGTTAAAGTTGTATTCGAATGCTTTGCAATCACAAGCTGCCAAACATAGATCCCTGCATTGATCAAAGGTGTAATTGGGGAAGTTCCCAAAATCATTCCCGTAAAACGAGTAAAAGTCAACTTGGGATAACTGCAGAAACCCTGACTCATTTGCCTTGCAAGAGAGATCAACTTCGAGTTCACAACCATCAGCCCAATCACTACGATTTTTCATCTTGTATCCTGGTGGGCAGGAACATTTCCTGCCAGAACCAATAACATAACTGCACAAACCGTTAGCCCCACAAGCACCAGGAATCTCGCAAGGTTTCTGAATGGCTTGCCATGAAACAACCCAACTCTGCCCCTCCTCTTCCCAACTGTACAATCGAATGTCACCATCGTAATCAAGTGTCAATCTTCTATGAAGTACTGCACCGTAGTCAGCTGACACAAAAGTTAAATCGTCGGATGAACTAAAGTTCCCCAAGGAATTAAGGACAGCCGTTTTGCTATTGTTGACTGAGATCCTTCCAGCCTCCGAGTTTGAAAGCCATGGGTTAGGCCAATAACGAGTTCTGGAAATCTCAGAATAATTATAAAAAAGGCAGAGAATGTTTTGGTTGTCGAAGAAAAACTCAAAGAAACCAGTGGAATAATTGCTCTGGCTTCTTGAGGAGACAAGCTTGATGTTTCCAGTGAGTAGTTGTTGAGGAAGAAGGGTATCTGTAGGGAAATCAAAGCTTTGCCACAAAATAACACCGTCCACATTGCACAGAACGAGGTTACCGGTGTTGTAGAGGGATAATTGGACAAAGGAGAGTGAAACAGTGTTTGTGGTCCAAACATTTAATTTTTTGGCATCAGTTAAGATCAGATTGCCATTTTTGAGGAGAGAGAGCTTTGAGAGCTTACCATTAACTGGCTGGTCACGGTTTGCCATCCAAACTACGGTGCGTGAGCTGCTAAACCAAATGGCAAAGCAATAGGCATTATCACCCACGGAATAAAAGCCAGCAGAGAAGTCGCCATTTGGTGATATCAGAATATCTGGCTTCTCTACTGATATGGATGTGCCGTTACTAATAGCGGTCAATGCTGAAGATGATAGTGGGAAAGAAAATGCCAAAGAGAGTAGAAGGAAGAAGATTGGCGAATCCATGAGAGGTATTGGGCAAGGCAAGGCAAGACCATAATTGATTTCTATTTAATTAAAACTGACAAAGACTATTCCTACCGACAAAATTTCTTCAAAATTTATGATGCGGGGGGTAGACTTGTACGAAAAAATCATTGTTGCTCTTTGGGTCAATGAGATGTTTCAATTTTGATTCTAATAAATTCTTAGTCAGCAGAATTAGAACGCGCTTTAAGGAGGCACTTTTTGCTAAAGTGCTAAAATCCAAACCACGTGCTAAAGTCCAATATTTCAAAAGTAAAGCCCAAATCGGGAGGCAGCTATCAGGAGACGAAAAAAAAAAAATCTATTTTGCATTTTTATATATTATTTTATTTATTTTGTCAACTTTTTTTTTTAAATTTACTTTGCATTTCATTTTTTATTTTCACGTATAACCTAATAAAAAAATATAAATTATCTAATAAAATAACATAAAGTACTATTTTTTTTCTTTTTTCCCACACATTTTTTTGCTTCATACACAATCATAAGATTAAACTAATATATATTTTTTATATATTTTTTTTACAACCTTACTATTCATAAGTTGCAAAATTTTTTAAGATTATCCATTCGGATGGAATGGATTTTGAGTGGGTTGGGTTGTAAAATAACAATTGGGGTGTTTGCACTCCCGATGTTATATGCTAGTGCTCAAAAGAGCACCTTATTGCAAAAGAGCAAAGTTTCTCCCCAAACTATTTTAAAAAGAAATTCCTCAAACTTCTCATATATCTCTTATTTGAGTGTGAATTTTGAAAATCTAACCGTTGAATTTCATGTTCCTTACGTTCTTAACATACATATAAAATTTCGTTTAAATCGGTTGTTATTTACTATTTGATCAATAAACTTTTTTTATACACAATTTTAAATCAGAAAAACTTGAAATTTTAATATTTGTTTGATGACATAGCAATTGATCTTTGAACTTCTTTAAATTTTGCAAGCACAAATGATATAATAAGAAACATACAATCTAGCGGTTAGATTTTTAAAATTCACACTCAATATAAAAATATACAAGAAGTTTAATGGATTTCTCCCCAAACTAGTTTGGAGAAAAACTTTTTTCATTGCAAAAAGTGTTGAAGCGCGTTACTATGCTACCGTTGAAAGTTCGGTGAATTCCCTAAATTGACCACGGTTCTTTCCAAAGCCACGCAGTTTCTCCTTCAAATGGGTCTAAAGCCAAAGCCATTGTTTCTCCTTCAGCTTCATATCTATCTTTGAAATTTCCTTTGCTAGAGGCTTGCTGGGCTCTTGCCAATGCTTGCTTGGTGTGGGGAAGAATCTAAGATAGCTGCAACATGATTCTCCTTAAACTAAAAGATGGAGAGCATGCATTAAAAAAAAAAAACAGATAAAAGAAAAAAGAAAAAACTGGAGAAGTATGTGAAGGAGAAAGAAGGGAGTTGTGCTAGTGCCATTAAAGTAGGAATGACAATGGGTCAGTTTCGAGTCGGGTTTCTTTATGCTCGAACTCGACCCGTGGGCCTGAACCCATCACCCGGACCTGCCCCGATTAATAAATGGGTTTTTTTTCCCAACCCCAAACCAGCCCCACTGGGCCCCGCGTGCTCCATGGGCCCTGTCCGTCATGCCCAACCCCAAATCACAACATAAACACAAATGCAGATATAAAAAACATAAGTTTCAGATTTATGGATTTCCCTTTCAAAATCACAAACATAAACATAAATCTTAACACAAATACAAACACAGATTTCATAAACACAAAATTTTAGATTTTCCCTTTCAAAATCACAAACACAAATATAGATTCTAACACAAACATAAACACATATTTCACAAACACAAAGCTTTCAGATTTTCCCTTTCAAAATCTCAATTACAAACACAAATCCTACCACAAACATAAACACAAACTTCAGATTTTCCCTTTCAAAATCACAAACACAAACACAAACACAAACACAATATTATCACAAACACAAAAATTTCAGATTTATGATTTTCCTTTTCAAAATCAAATGCACAAACACAAATACAAGCACAAAAATTACAAACACAAACAAAGAAAAAACAATGAAAGACGAAATGAACCAAAAAAGAAAAAAGAAAAATCACGGTGTGAGGCTGAACAAATAGATTCGTGAGGTTGAATGAAGCCATGGGGCCGTGAGGTTGAGCAAGGCTGTGAGGGGGGGCTGGTGGCAGTGCATGAGAGGTTGAGAGAGAGACGTGCTGCTGAGATTGAGATTTGAGAGAGAGAAAGAGAGAGAGAAAGAGAGGGGGGCGGCTAAGAGAGAGGAGTGTATATGGGTAGGGTTATATATAAGTGGCATATATATAGTCAGGTATTTTAGTAATTTTACTTAAAGTTTAAACGGGCTGGGTCGGGGTTGGGTTTGGGTTCGGGTCGGATTTTTAACAAAACCCAGACCCGACCTGGACCCATTTCGGGTTTTTTTTTTAACCCAAACCCGGCCCTATTATTTATCAGGCCAGGTAAAACCCTACCCATTAGGGTCGGGCCGGGCCAGGTATCTGCAGGTCGAACAGAAATTGCCATCCCTACACATAAGTGGCACAACTTGTGCCACAACTAGACCACGTGGCGAGTTGTGTGTGGTAGAGAGATAACCCTATATGGACTCACCATCACCTCTTTTACCACTTATAACTCGCCACATGGGTGAGTTGTAGCACAAGCATTATTCGAAAGAAGGAGATCAGATGGTAAGGAAGGCTAAAGGTGAATGGAAATAAAGTAAATATGTGTTAAGTAGTGAAGAGAGTAGGAAACTTCTAGGAAGCTTCAAGTTAAAAAAAAAAAAAAAAAAATCCTGGATTCGTCTTTATTTACAAGAATGCCACAATTAATAAGTGAAAATAATATTCACTTAGTTTTTTAATCCACTTCTCTCTCTCTCTCTCTCTCTCTCTCTCTCTCTCTCTCTCTCTCTCTCTCTCTCTCTATATATATATATATATATATTATGTTATATAAGAAATTTTTTTTATAACCTGAAACATTCTAAAACGGTACACCAAAATAATCTGGTATCGAAATATTCTATTTTACTGGACAAATAGAAATGTACTTCGAAGCAAAATTAATAACATTGAAAAAAACTAAACACAAACATTATTAAAATAATACCAATAATATATTATTATTATTATTATTATTATTATTATTATTATTAAGTGGTTTTTTTTGAGTAAGTATTAGAATTAAGTAGTTGATTTAATTATGAAATAAACTTCCTTATATATGCATTGTCCTTTTTGATATTTTATAACTCAATTGCCACTTTTATAAGTGCTAGCCAAACGCTCAGTTAAAAAAAAAAAAAAAACACTTTTTAACTACTTTTACCAAATACTTGACTTAAAAAAAAATCTAATTTCATATCTCACTTTTTGAAACCCCCACTTTTTCAAAAGCACGATTCTCTATTTTAAATTCTGTTTTATTTAAAATTTTAAATATAAAAAATGCTAAAAATATTAAGAATATGATATATGGGTGTTTTTCTTTTCTCTAAGGGTGGGCTGTAGAATTAAAAATTCTCCTAAGAGCATTCGTAGCTGGAATCTTCAAACTATTTTATTTTACCATTTCAAAATATACTTTATCATTTATACCATACCATTTTACAACACTTCCAACACTCCTAAACTCTATATTTTTTGCTCCTTTATTTAAATATTCTTTTTTATTCTTTTTTTACTAGTTCTCTCTCACTACCAAACAATCTCCAAATAGCAACATAGTGGACGCACTACCTCTCTCACCACCAAACAACCTCCAAGGAGCAACATAGTGAACACACTACCACCCTCATGTATCCCAATACCACCACCAGACCATTAAACCAAAAGCAAAACCATGTTTAAAAAAAAAAAAAACCATCAAACCAAACCAAAACACCCCACATATACTAGCAAACCCAAGAAAAAAAAAACCCATTAACAGAGTCATCGGAGCCAATCACAACGCCACAGCCACCATAGCTCCACACCGATTTCCACCACACTGGATAGCAAATCTCCACACCACAACCCACGCCAAACAAAACCCACCTCCTGGTCTGTGAGCATCGCACCGTGAGAGACCCTCCGCGCCGCTAGTCACGATCCTCCACGCCATGCCGATCCCTGTGAGAGTCCCATCATGATCCTCCATTTCGATCAATGCCCACGCCATGCCTGGCCATCACCAGACCACCACACCAATGCCACCATGATCCACCACCGAAACTCAACCCTAAACCCACGGCCAAAATCGATTAGTAAACCCATAACCACCAACAACCAAATCCGTGGAGCTCCGTTGGTGCTTACCCATAGGTTGAAGATCATGGTGGAGCTCCATTGATTGTAGAGAAGAGGAAGAAAGAGAGGAAAGTGAATGAGAGACAGAGAGATGATAGACCGTTTGATGAGAGAGAAAAGAGGAATAAAATAGAATATAATATTTTGATAAAGTGCTATAGTACCATCCTACATTTAGGATGGTACTGTAACACTATGCTAAAAAAATTTGAATTTTTACACTTTTTCACTTCCAAAGCATGTTTTGGGCTTGAATGCCCAATGTACCCTATATTTGGCATTTCGCAGGCCCACTGCAATTAAACTTAGACCGGAGTTAACTTGTCTTGATTAGGGGTGTCAATTCGGATTAGCGTGTCGGGTTCGTGTCATGTCGAGGTAGGAGTATTCGACTAAATGGCTCAACCCTAACCCGACCCATTTAATAATCGTGTTAGGATCCTTCAACCCTAACCCAACCTGCTAATAAGGCGGGTAGACCTGACCCAACCCATTTGACACAGTTAATAAACGAGTCGTGTTGGGTTGACATGAATGTAACAAAACCCATTTCAACCTACATAATAATAAATATAACATCCATCTAGAAATAAATTTTTTTTTACATCCCAAAAAGCAGTGTATACACTTCATGTCTTCAACACATGTTCAAAATAATATAGTTCAACAAAAATATAATATTCATCTAGAAATAAGTTCTTTACACTCCAAAAAAAGTGTAACACTTTAATCCAAATTCAAAATAACATAGTTTAACAAAAATAAAATAACATAGTTCAACAAAAATATAATATCTTTGGAACTCGCCAAATGCTAAATATCAATATTGAAAGAATATGAGCAAACAGTATTCTAATCATGACTATGACCACGATTATCATCCATCGATTCTTTGTTGATGTCCAAATTCATAACATCTTCCACAAGCTCATCCAATTTCATTTGTGCAAGTTCTACGCCAAAAAAATAAAAATAAATAAGTATTAGTAGTTATAAAATATGATCATGCCTCAACAGTTTTATAAGAACTAAATAATAATAATGTAAGAGTAATAATAACTAATGAAACAAATAAGATTACCTTTCTCTTCATACAGCCAATCTCTATTGCAAACCAATGCCTCAACAGTGTCCGGCCTCAATGAACTCCTAAATTGATCAATCACTCTCCCACCAACACTAAAAGTAGACTCTGAGGCAACAGTAGAAATACGAACACTCAAAACATCACGAGCCATGGAAGCTAATTCAGGGAATCGGAACTGATTTGCTTTCCAAAATGCAATAATATCTATGTTTGCACTCCTGTCCACTCTTGGCTAATCCAGATAGAGTTCTAATTGACTTTTTTGTGAATGGGCAGACTCTTCATCAATTTCAAATGAATCAAATTCCTAAATAAACAACAATATCAATAAATATCACTCTTACAAAATAGCAAATAACTTATTAAATTAAAATAAAAAATAGCAATGTAAAAATAACATATTAAATTAAAATAATTTTTTACCTGCATAACTGCTTTAGTCTTTTTGCTAAAAGATTGAATTGGACTCACATGAACAACCTTTCCACCACGTTTTCCAGTAGCTGCTGATGTTGTAGGAGCATTACTTGCATATTCCAAGAAAAGAGAAAATAATTTCTCACGCACATTCAAATATGCAGGAGAACCACTATATCCATAAAGCTTCTTTTAACAAAAATCCACAAACTGAAGCTTATAACTAGGGTCCAAAGAAACTGCTATAGCTAGTAGAACATTGAAGTCCAACCAATACTTCTCAAACTTGGCAAGCATTTGGATTGCCATTCTTCTCATGTACTCATCTTCATTCTCCATTTGTTGCCTCAAGGTTAAATAAATCATGAAAACTGATGGAAAGTACAAATTAACAGCAGGATATTTGGTTCCAGAAAATGCACAAGTAGCATCATAAAAAACAGCCAAGAATTTGTCAATCTTTTCTACCTTACTCCACTCGTCAACAGTGGGACAATTCTTATAATTAGAGTCTGTCAATTCTAAGTGACAAAAAGCATGCCTGTAGTAAAGAGCATTCTCAATCATAAGAAAGGTAGAATTCCACCTAGTGGGAACATCTTGTCTTAAGCCTCTCTTACCATCTAAAGACATTTGATTCACCGACTCTAAAAATTTTTGCTTCCTCACTTGTGAACCTTTCACATATTTAACACTTTCTTGAATTTTTTGGATAGCAATATCAATCTCCTTTAAGCCATCTTGTTCTATTAAATTAAGAATATGAGCATAACAACGAAGATGAAAAAATTCACCATTACAAACAAGTGCTTTTCTAATACTCAACTGAGTTCTCAAGATGTCAACAGAAACATCATTAGAGGAGGCATTATCTAATGTCACAGAGAATACCTTGTTCTCAATTTCCCACTCACAAAGCAAATTATACATTTTCTCAGACAAAGAAACTCCATTGTGTGGTGGAGGCATAAAGCAAAAATTCAACACCCTTTTTTGTAGAACCCAGTTTCTATCAATGAAATGTGCAGTAATGCATATATATCCATCAGTGATTACAGAAGTCCACAAATCAGATGTTAAACTAATTCTACTTGGAGCATCTTTTAACCTGAATTTAATCTTTTCTTTCTCCCTTCCATGCATCTTAATCAAATCAGCCCTAGCAGTATTTCTAGTAATAATGGTAGCTTCAGGGCATAAATAAGAAAATATAGCTCTTATGGTAGTGTACTCAACAAAATGAAATGGCAAGTCATGCATAACAATAGCAGCAACTAGCAACTCCCTAAATTTATCAGGTTCAAATTTAGATATAGCCCCACCATTTTTACTTAAAAGTAATTGACCCACATCTCGTGTATCTCTTCTCACACGATTTTCCAAATGACGCTTTAAGTTTCCAGTTTTGTAATTACCTGGAACTAAGTAAACAAGTCCACATCTCTTACATTTGCATCTTGGCTTCTTGTTTGGTCTGGGAGAAACCATTTCAAAGTGTGGCCAAACCAGTGAAGTTTTCCTACGCCTTTTCTTTTTTAAACCCTCCATTAGAGCTGTTACATCTTCCAAGTCATCAACTTCTTCCTCAGTTATAATCTCCACATCATTTGTATTTTCCACGTTATTGCTATTATTGGTTCCCTCCATCTATACCCTACACAGTTCACAAAATGCAAATAAACAACACATTACAATACAAATATAAACACTGTTGTTGATGTTTTATTATTATTTTCCGTCATAAAAACTTTTTAATTATATAATCTGCAACATATGAAACACACTTTAAAAAATAAGATACGGATCCAAGGGGATTAACCAGTGGCGGCTCCAGAAATTTTGTTTAGGGGGTTCATTTAAAAATTTTAATAAAAAGAGATCTTAAATATATCTAGTTATTGACAAATAATAATAATAATAATAATAATAATAATAATAATAATAATAATATGTAAAGTTTTATAATTTTATTCTACAATTTTCAAATTTTGAATGTTACATGATAGTTCATTACGAGTATCTATTGCCAATGTAGATAGTTATAAACCTATGACCATCTTATTTAGTTAAGTTTGTCTAATATTTTTTTTATACAGTTGTTATTATTTATTTGACTTTGCTTTTACAAAAATATTTTAGACTAAATGACTAATTTCAACTCATTGGCTCTGTATTAATTATTAACGCACACAATCACACTTATTCACACATAAAATTATACACTACGTGTCTACTTAACTAATCAAATGTTTGAACAATTACTAACTTTACAATTTTTTTCTTGAATTTTACTTACTTTATAACAAAAGTTATTAAAATACGATAACAATACACACACATGTAAAAAAAACCCTCTCTATTATAAAGTTATATTATATTTATATTGTACACAAACAACCACATACATCATACTTTACACAAACAATATTATAACAAAAAGTAATGTACACAATCAATATTAGACACACTCATACACATATATTTATAAAAAAAAATTACACTTAAAATTCACAAACACGTACTCTTTACTCTTAGAGTCGAAAATACTTGTAATAAGGGTGTGCAAAAAAATATTTTTAAGAATAAATTAAAGTATTATAAAAAAAGAATTACACTTACAATTCACAAATACGTACTCTTTACTCTTAGAGTTGAAAATACTTGTAATAAAGGTGTGCAAGATTTAAGTTAGAGTGTGCAAAAAAATATTTTTAAGAATAAATTAAAGTATTAAACTAACTAAAAAAAAAATATTATACATATATAAAATATTTTTTTTTGAAGTCAGGGGGTTCATTTGAATCCCCTAATTAAGTAGCGCCGCCCTTGGAATTAACACGTTTCTAAGATGGCTAACAAGCATAATGTCAAGTTGTCTTATTATCATTCAAAGAAACTAAAACAAGTGGGCATGCAATCAAGAAAAACACAAAGCACGTGGGCTCAAACTTCAAAGTTTATTGTACAAAAGCTGAAAAGTGAAAAGCATCATGCAGGAAAAAAAAAAAAAAAACACATTAGAGAGAGAGAGAGAGAGATAACCAGTTGAAAGTTGAAATATGAAAGTTTACACTTGAATTTGAGAACTGGCGTGAGAAGAATAGTACGGCTGAAATAAAATAAAAATTAGATATTTATAAGAAGGTTTAAAGGTTTAGGGTCTGTAGGGTTTAGAGATTTATGATTTGTAAAGTTTCAATTTTTAATTATATCTCTTGTAAATTTTTGTAATTACTCACTTTTAAAAAAAAAAAATTAAAATATATGTTGGATATAAAAGATATTTGACAAATCTAAAATAAAATAAATATTTATTTGTTATGCGAGTTAAACGGGTTGTGTTAAGTGGGTCATTTCGGGTTTGACACAAATAAATTGGTGTGTCAAACGTGTCTTTTGCGGGTTACGCGGGTTGACCCGCTTATGACCTGTTTCTTATCGTGTCGCTTTCGGGTCGACCCGTTTATGACTCAAATCCATTAAGGTCCAACCCTAACCCGAAAAAACCTGTGTCGGGTTCATGTTGTGTTCACGGGTTGGATCGAGCATTGACACCCCTAGTCTTAATCTCGGTAGTGGGGAACAAAATAAGTGACTAAGTTCAATTATAGGGGTGTTAATTCGAGTTAGCGTGTCAGGTTCGTGTCGTGTCGAGGTAGAGGTATTCGACTAAATGGCTCAACCCTAACCCGACCCATTTAATAATCGTGTCAGGATCCTTCAACCCTAACCCGACCTGTTAATAAGGCGGGTTGACCTGACCCAACCCATTTGACATGGTTAATAAACGAGTCGTGTTGGGTTGACACGAATGTAACACAACCCATTTCAACCTACATAATATTAAATATAACATCCATCTAGAAATAATTTTTTTTTACATCCCAAAAAGTAGTGCATACACTTCATGTCTTCAACCTACATTCAAAATAATATAATTCAACAAAAATATAACATTCATCTAGAAATAAGTTCTTTACACTCCAAAAAAAGTGTAACACTTTAACCCAAATTCAAAATAACATAGTTTAACAAAAATAAAATAACATAGTTCAACAAAAATATAATATCCTTGGAACTCGCCAAATGCTAAATATCAATATTAAAAGAATTTGAGTAAACAGTATTCTAATCTTGACTATGACCACGATTATCATCCATAAATTCTTTGTTGATGTCCAAATTCATAACATCTTCCATAAGCTCACCCAATTTCATTTGTGCAAGTTTTATGCCAAAAAAATAAAAATAAATAAGTATTAGTAGTGTTACAAAATATGATCATGCCTCAACAGTTTTATAAGAACTAAATAATAATAATAATAATGTAAGAGTAATAATAACTAATGAAACAAATAAAAATCTATGGATGTTATGTTATGCGAGTTAAACGGGTTGTGTTAAGTGGGTCATTTCGGATTTGACACAAATAAATTGGTATGTCAAATGTGTCTATTGCGGGTTATGCGGGTTGACCCGCTTATGACCTGTTTCTTATTGTGTCGCTTTTGGGTCATCCCATTTATGAACTAAACCCATTAAGGCCCAAATCTAACCCGAAAAAATCCGTGTCAAGTTCGTGTCGCGTTTACGAGTTGGGTCAAACATTGACACCCCTAAGTTCAAATAGACCAGACTCAACTTGTCTTGATCTGGTAGTTGAGAGACGCCTCTCAA
Organism: Lithocarpus polystachyus; assembly: GCA_033629205.1. NCBI lineage: Eukaryota > Viridiplantae > Streptophyta > Magnoliopsida > Fagales > Fagaceae > Lithocarpus > Lithocarpus polystachyus. Next base: position 3,787,856 of record CM066163.1, on the reverse strand, counting down.
GATTCATTACATCCGCGTGATTGAAGGGTGGAAAAGATACGATCAAAGATAATATCTTTCATTTAATTTTTTTTTAAATTTAATCATTTCTGCCGTAAGTTCTAAGCTATTGCTGCTGTGACTTTGCACTGTCATTCAACCAAGAGTACTGAATGTGCTGAAGAATGAGATTTTGAGGTCTCTCTTCATGTAAAAAATTCTACTACTAAGTGTCTATTTGCATTGGGCGGAAACGCGTTTGCGTTTTCGCGTTTCCAGCTTATTTTTTTTAAGCCCGCATGTGTCATTGTTCATTGGCCATGAACAGTGATTCTAGGCCAATGAACAGTGACATTTACTGTAGCAAACAGTAAAAAAAAAAAATTATATATATATATATATATATTTTTTTTTTTTCAGTTTTCAGTTTTCAGCAAAATAAGCGGTATCCAAACGCATACTAAGTACTAAAGTAGTTTTTTTTTTAATCATTAAAGTTGAGGATTGTTATCATTACAAAAAAAAAAAAAAAAAAAAGAAAAAAAAAAAAAGAAAAAAGCTGAGTATCTTATCATTTGTTAAAAACAAGCCTCACTTGGATTGCCACATTTGAATTTCATAACCATTTTTTGTTCTTATAAATTATACAATTATTTATTTTATATAAATACCTCTAATTAATTTTCTCATGGTTTCTATTACATGCGTGTAATGTTTCTGTTTGATTTAAAAAAAAAAAAAACCATATATGTTAGTTAGATGAGTTAGTGGTGTTTTATTTTTAGGTCCTCAATCTTTACAATATCGCTCTGTTTGCTTCGACGTAAAATATTTACAAAGGTAAAATATATTACTAAAAATATTTTCATTTTACCGTGTTTGGTTTGTATTCCTGAAAATGCAAAAAAAAAAAAAAAAATGTATATTTTAAATGAATTTTAACAATCTCACAAACAATTTTGAGCAAGTCCAGGTCCACCCGAAGACAATCCTTGAGGGTATCAATGGTTTTTTTGGAGGAATATCAACATCTAACGGCTACACATGTTTGAACGGGCTGAGTATAATGTTTCTGGGGTTGGGTTTTCCATTGTATTTCGGTGCTTTCTCTAGGGGCACCACTCCATGTAGTTGGTGTCCCCCTACACTAGTGTTAGTTGCTAGTTTTACATGTAATTTTTTCGGTTAAATAAAGACTTTCTATTTTTTTGGCTCAAAAAAAAAAAAAAAAAAATCTCACAAAACCAAACCAGCAGGTCCATCACCCAAATCACCACTAGATCGGCACAAACCCACCCACCACCACCCTGACACTCCACTGACCACTCAAATCCACAAATTGGTGAAGGAAAAACAAAAAAAGAGAGGCCAAAGCCAGCCAACCACCTACCATAACCCACAAACCCAGTCCTCACCATGGCCCACAAACCATTCCAGCTACCCAAAAACTTAGCCATCAATGGACCTACAAACATCTCAGCCACCCAAAAACGTAACCACCCACCACAACTTAAATACCTAGCCACCCACCATAACCCATAAAACCAGCCAAAAAGCCCAAATCAATAAACCCATGTAGTGGTAAAAAAAAAAAAACTAGATCTGAGAACTGGTGGGTGAGTTGATGAAGATGGAGGTAGAGTCGTTGAGATGGTGGTAAGAGAATCGGTGGAGTAAGAGCTGGTGTATGGTTAGATTGAAACAAGAGTCGGTGGGTTTGAGTGGTTGAACCAAACTTGGTGGGTGGATGTGTGGAGGCGAGTCAGGCGACGATGGCAGGGGTGGAGCCAGCGATAAGATCTGCCGGAGATGAGTGGCGCCGACGAAATTGAGAGTGGCTTGGTGGCTTTGGTTTGTGGGGGGGGGGGGGGGGGGGGAGAACTTGAGAGTGGAGAGGGAGAACTTAAGAGTGAGAAGGGAGAGAACGTGAGAGGGATTGAGGAGTGAGGTCTGATGGAGTATCGAGGTGAGAGCTTGAAAGAAAATGTAAAATGTTTTACCAAAATTTTAAGTGTAAACTAATTTACCAAAATTTGCCTAGTTGATTTGGTTGACTGAAAATATTTTACTTATGACTAAATATTTTACTGCAAAACAAACATAGTAAAATAGGAAAATATTTTTCTGAAATTATTTTATGTCAAAACAAACAGAGCGTATATTTCAAAATGGTCCACAACCTTGGAAATATTTCATTTTAGTCCTTAAAATTTTATTTGTGTCAAATAGTTCCTTGTTATTTGTTAATGGGTTAGTGCCAAATGGGTATGATTTTGAGTTTTAATTTTTTAATATTAAATTTGATATTATGTCACTTAAAATTTGCCACATTATATCTCCGTTAGTTTTGTAGGCAATGAGGGGACCAATATGAATATTCTTGAAGGTTGATACTAAACACGTTCTCGGCTATGAAGGTTGATGCCTTCAACTTTTAGGTTGTAGTAGTTGGTTTTCTTCACTTTCTATGGGGAGTCGCTTTGTTCCTTGTTGTAACTAGTTTACTGTTAAGGCTTGTGGATTTATTTTGTGGGCTCATTTTGTGGAATATACGATAAGTGTTTGTTGAAAATTTTAAGAGAGTTTCTCCTCTAGGTTGATGCTCTAAACTTTAGGCTATAGTACTTGCTTTTCTTTACTATCTGTGGAAATTGTTTTGTTCCTTGCTATAACCAGTTTACTGTCAAGGCTTATGGGTTTATTTTGTGGGATTTGGGAAACAGTTTCTCCTTGTTATGGATGATCTTGCTCTTAAGTGGAATAAACTTTCTCTTACTCATAAAGGAGGAAAAAGTTTATCTCTTTCAAAGGATAAACAAATTCATGAGTTTGTTCTAGTGGCAAAATTTCTTACGAAGAGGAATGTTAACACTGATGCAGTGGCTAATACTTTTAGACCTTTATGGCATACGACTCAGCGTTTTAATGTCAGGGATGTTGGTGATAATTATCTTTTGTTTGGCTTTGAATCAAAGTCGGATGTTGAAAAGGTTATTATGGGAGAACCTTGGTCCTATGATAGACACCTTGTAATTCTGCACAGGTATGATGGAAAGACCCCTTTGGCAGACTTGCAACTTTCTATAGCAATGTTTTGGGTCCAAATTCACAATCTTCCTTTTAGTATGTTATCTTCTGAGATTGTAATGGATATTGGTGATACTTTAGGAGAAGTTCGAAGATTGGAGAATACTTCAGAAATGGTAGGAGGAAATTTCTTGAGGGTCAGAGTGGCCATTGACATCTCCCAACCTCATTGTCGTAGAAGAATTATTTCTTTGGAGGGGAGTTGTGAGCATTGGATTTCTTTCAAGTATGAGCGATTATCAAATATCTGTTATTGGTGTGGGAGGCTTACTCATGATGATAAGGATTGTCCTCTTTGGCTAAGAAGTAAATGCTCTCTGAAGTTGGAAGATCAACAGTTTGGTCCATGGATTCGCGCTGCTCAGTTCAATAATTCTAGAAAGTCAGTTGTTGAAGTTTCTGGTTTTGGCGAAGACTTCCTCACACCATTAAGATAAGCATCAATGTTGAATAATCCTCGTAAGTTTAATCAAACTCTAAATGGTTTTGTTCATAGGATGGTGACTGGAATTTCATTGGAGATGGAGAAAGGTGGTGGTTGTTCTGATCAAGAGTTAGGGGAGGTGTCTCAGAAGGTAGTTAATATTGGAAAAAAGTAGTTATATATGAAGTCAATGGAAGTTACTGAAATTTCAAAAGTTGGTGATGCAGTTTTGGATTTTGAGCAAAAAATTAGGGAGATAGACAGGGAGTTAACCAATGATGGTGGAGGTTCAAATTTGAATATTTTGAAGTCTGATACGATTAATTTAGAACCACCTCTTGAGGTCAACTGTGATGCAAATTCTGAAATTGTTGGAGATAGAGAGGTAGTTGACAAAATGGATAAGTTGCATGCTATTCATGTTTCTAATCCCACGAATTGTGGGGCTATGAAGAATCTTGAAAAATCTGATGGTTGTGTTAGTGTGGATAAGGGAAGGAAATTCCGTGGGTTCAAAGGTAAAACTAGCGTAAAATCTAAAGCTTTAAGTCTGGATAAGAAGGATAAGGGTCAGATTAAGGAAAATATTAAAAGTGTTTGGGTTAGACTTCCTCCAAAGGGTATCAAGGACAGTGTTGGAGATAAAGAGGAGGCTTTGGGTTTCAAGAGAAAGACTAGTGGTACAATGCTCTCTGTATCTCAGGAGAAGAAAATAAAAATTGAGGAGGAAACTTTGAAGCTAAGTGAACTCTTAGCAACTCATTTTGGATCAGCGAAGGCTGTTGAGCAGTTCCGCTAGGACCAATGAGTTTGTTAAGTTGGAACTGTTGGGGGCTTGGGAACCCTCGCACAGTTAATGCCTTAAAAGAGGTGATTAGGATAGAAGAGCCCAAAATTGTTTTTTTTTTATGGAAACAAAATCTGATAGAGACTGGATGGTGAAGATTCATGATAAATGTGGATTCAAACAAGGATTGATTGTTCCCAGCAGGGGTAGTAGTGGAGGGTTAGCTTTATTTTGGAAAAATGATATACAAGTGAATGTTATAAAATATTCTCCATCGAATATTGATGTTGAGGTGAATAGTGGAGATGGTTTGGAGGGGTGGCATCTTACGGGTTTCTATGGACAACCGGAGACTTCTCTTAGATATAAATCTTGGAGTTTATTAAAATATCTCAATGGTCTTTCTCAGCTGCCATGGCTTGCAATTGGTGATTTTAATGAACTTATGTGTTCATTTGAGAAGGAAGGTGGTGCCATTGGGCCTGTTCAACAAATGCAGCAGTTTGTAGATGTGTTAAATTGGTGTGGTCTTTATGATTTAGGCTTCTCTGGTTCTAAATTTACTTGGCTATATCAACAATCTGATGGAACTCAAATTAGAGAAAGGCTTGATAGGGCTGTAAACTGGGTGATTAAATTTCCTCAAGCAAAGCTTTTTCATAGAACTTCTTCTGTTTTTGACCATAATCCACTAGTGCTGAATTTGATGAGAAAGAAATTAAAACCAGTGCAAACTAAGATTTTCAGGTTTGAAGCTATGTGGTTGAAAGACTCAAGTTGTGAGGATGTTGTGAACTCGGCTTGGGAGGAAGATTTACAAATGGGGACTGAGTTTCTAATTGAGAGTTGCTTGGAAAATTGTCGTGCAAAGCTGGAGATTTGGAACAAAAACTATTTTGGACATGTTGGAAAAAACATTGCTCGTCTTCAAAGGCATCTACAGTGGCTAGAAATGCAACCAGCTTCTTCTGAAAATATTATCTCCATGAGGGATATTTAGGTAGAGCTCAATTGTTGGCTGGAAAAAGAAGACTCGATGTGGCATCAGAGATCTCGCCTAAATTGGTTTCAAGCAGGTGATATAAATACAAGTTATTTTCACTCAAAAGCATCTAATCGATATCAAAAGAATTATATTGAAGGGTTGTTTGATGAAGATGGAATTTGGCAGGAGGATGATAGAGATGTTGAGGGTGTTGTGCTTAAGTATTATTCTGACTTATTCAAGTCTTCTTGCCCATCAGACTTTGTTGAATTATTGGAAGCCATTGTTCCAAAGGTTTCTACAGATATGTATGAAAGACTTACGGGTGATTTTTAAGGAATAGAGGTTTATAAAGCTCTCAAACAAATGTATTCTCTTAAATCTCCTGGTCTACACGGTATGCCCCCTTTATTCTTCCAGCACTTTTGGCCTGTTATTGGGTGTGAGGTTACTAAAACAGTTTTGGATTTCCTTAATCTTGGTACTATCCCACCAAAATTTAATGAAACTCATATTGTTTTAGTACCAAAAAATAAAGACCCAAAGTGTATTACTGATTATTTTCCTATTAGTCTTTGTAATGTGATGTATAAATTGGCCTGTAAAGTTCTTGCTAACAAACTTAAAAAAAGGTTTACCAAAAAATTATTAGTGATACCCAAAGCACTTTTGTGCATGGAAGGTTAATTACTGATAATGTTTTGGTACCTTTTGAAATTATGCATCACATCAATTCTAAGAGGGGGGGAAAAAGTAGAGAGATGGCTTTAAAGCTAGATATGAGTAAGGCATATGATAGAGTAGAGTGGATTTGCTTGGATAAAATTATGGAAAAATTGGGTTTCAATTCTAGGTGGAGGGGTTTGATGATGCAATGTATCTCTTCTGTTTCCTATTATGTACGTATTAATGGTAAACCTAGAGGTAATATTATTCCCTCAAGAGGTTTACAGTAAGGGGACCCTTTGTCTCCTTATCTTTTTTTAATTTGGGCAGAGGGTTTTTTTGCTTTGATTAAAAAATCTGTACAGGTCGGTAAGATGGAAGGGGTGGATGTTTGTCGTGGTGCTCCTATTCTTTCACACTTATTTTTTGCAAACAATAGTCTTTTTTTTTTGTAAGGCTAGCTTGGATGAGTGTGATTCTTTGCAGTGTGTCTTAAAAGTTTATGAAGATGCTTCCGACCAACAATTGAATAGGGCTAAAACCTCCTTGTTTTTCTCAAGCAATACAGATCAGCAACTTCAAGAAGAAATTAAGACAAGGAAAAATTGGCAAAAAAGTTAGCTGGATGGAAGGAGAAGTTGCTTTCTAAAGCCGGGAAAGAAATTTTGATCAAGGCAGTTGCTCAAACTATCCCAACATACACCATGAGTTGCTTCAAAATCCCTGATTCCCTTTGTGATGATCTGACTAGTATGATTAGAAATTTTTGGTGGGGACAAAAACAGGATGAAAGAAAGATGGCGTGGTTGAGTTGAGAGAAGTTGTATGTGCCTAAATCATGTGGTGGGATGGGTTTCAAACTTCTTAAGCCGTTTAATCTGGCTCTGTTAGTTAAACAAGGCTGAAGACTTCAAATGGATAATAATACTCTTGTTTATAGAGTTTTTAAGGCATGTTATTTTAAAGATTGTGATTTTGTTCATGCCTCTTTGGGAAATAGACCTTCATATGTGTGGAGAAGTATTTATGCAGCCCAAGAAATTGTTAAAAAAGGGATGAGATGGAATGTTGGCAATGGTAAAAAAAAACCGGATATGGGAGGATAAGTGGATTCCTAACTCTCCTTCATCTAAGGTTATCTCCCCTAGAGTTCTTTATCCACAAATCTCTATGGTTAGTGATCTGATTGATGTTGAAGATAAGGGATGGAATTTTAGTTTACTTAAATGAATTTTCCTTCCCTTTGAGGCAGAAATTATAGGAGGTATTCCCTTGAGTAATTGACTTCCTGAAGATAAACAAACCTGGGCAGGAACTTTAAATGGGTTATTTTCAGTTAGGAGTGCTTACAAAGTTGCTATGGATTTATGTAAGCCTATCGAATCTGCTTCAAGGTCGGATGGTGATAGCATGAGGTAGTTTTGGAAAAAGCTCTGGAAGATCCAAATTCCTCATAAGATTCGACACTTTATTTGGAGGGCAGCCTGTGATATTCTCCCAACAAAGGCGAATCTAGTACATGCATGTTATATTGAAGGGTGATTGTGAGGAATGTGGTGATAATTTGGAATCCTTACTGCATCTTTGTTGGGAATATCCTAAGGCACGTGAAACATGGAGGTTATTTCAAAATTTCAATGACTTTGCCTTTGTGCAGTTTAGGTGTTTTATGGATTTCCTATGGTTTATCTTGATGAAGGTAGATTGGTTGTGTGAAGATCAGGTTGTTGCAATCACAATTTTATGAGCGCTTTGGACAAATAGGAATGATGTTTAGCATGGTGGATTAAGGAAGAATGGGAAGCAACTGATTCTATGGTGTACTCACTACTTGGAGGAGTATTGGGCGGCTGTGGAAGTCCCAATGAAGCTTTCTCAAGTTTATGTTTCAAAATGGGAGCTTCCGGCTTTTCCTTTTTATAAGGTTAATGTAGATGGAGCTGTAATTTTATGGATTGTAATTCGAGACCATTTTGGAAATTTTATTGCAAGTCTTAGCAAGAAGTTTCAGTATCCTCTAGGAGCTATTGAAGTTGAAGCAAAGGCCTTTGAATCTGGTTTGGAATTTGCTAAGGATATGGGTATTCAGGACTTTGTTCTAGAAGGAGATTTACTTAATATTGTTCATGCTCTTAGTGGAAATTCTCATGCTGCTTCAACAATTGCTGCCCTGATTCATAGGATGCAGGTTACTTCTTTTGAGTTTTGGAATGTCTTATTTTCTCATGTTTGTCGGAACGATAATGTACCTGCTCACTAGTTAGCTAAACATGCTTTAGGCATCTTTGATTTTTTGTTTGGATTGAAGAAAGTCCCTATTTTCTTGTATAGGCTCTTCTCCATGATGTATCTGCTGCTTTTAATTATTAATAAAGTTTGTGTGTTTTCTATCAAAAAAAAAAAAAAAATATATATATATATATATGAATATTCTTGAGGAGTTCTTTGACTATATGAATATTCTTGAGGAAAGAAAGGTTAAAGCTTAGTTGATATGCCTTAGATTGATGGGAACAAACATAAGGTTAAGAAAAATTTGTTCATGGCCAATGATGAAAAAGATGTTTACTATCAAATATTTCTCCCTGCATTATGGTGTAATTTCGTCATATATAAAGTCAGATTATTAGTCAAAAAGTTTAGACTAAGGAATTATAATAACAAACTCTACCTTTAACCATCAATTAAAGTCCCTTCTCAAAAAAAAAAAAAAAAAAAACCATCAATTAAAGAAAATCTTGAAATTGTTGAAAAAGATCAAGACTTGCAACAAGTTGTTGAATTAAAACTTGAAGATAATGCTCTTCAAGAAGTTGATGAAGAGATCAGAGAAAAAAAGATTGAGTTGATAGAGGAGAATGATGGAAATCATGAGATGGAAATTATTGCCTGGTTGTTTTGCTAACGATGACTACACAGTTTGTTGATTTTCTTGAATTAGAAAATTATGATTTTGTCTTCAATCCTTTGTTAATTGATGTTGCAAATTAACAAATTGAAAACCAATATGAAAAGTATTTCAAGAATACTAGTTTTAGAACCAAATCAAGTTATTGAAATATCTTTTTATTTGGAGTGGAATATTTCAATTTCTTTACTCGGATCCAACCCGTTTGAGTTAATCAACCCGGCTTAGATAAAACCACCACTGCCACCTTAGCAGCAACAGCCACCCTCACCGAAGCAACCGATTACAGGTTACGAGAAGCAGTTCTTCAGCAACAAGTTCTTGGTGGTGATGCAAGAGATGATAAGAAAGGAAGTGAGGAATTACGTATCAGGGATTGAGCAAAACAGGCTTTGTAATTTGCAAACTGATGCTATTACGAACGCTGTTATCAAGCAGATTGGGATTAGCAAAATCGAGTAGCGAAACAGAGAGAGAGAGAGAGAGAGAGAGAGAGAGAGAGAGAGACTTGTCTTTTAGTCCTAAGAGAGAGAAAATAATGATTTTTTTTTGTGTGATGAATGATAGAAATTTTATTGATATAAAAGGTATACAAACCCATGGACAATACCACAGGCATGAGGGGCCTCAGCCACTTAGTTATGCTGAGTCCATACAGTGGGAATTTAAATACAATATAAAGGAAAACTACTTAAAAAGCAAAATCAAGCTATCCTTTGAGTTTCCATCAGACTTTGATACTCTTCAAGCAAGTCCGTCGCCCCTTCCAAAATTATATTTGGGTGGGACTGGAACTGTTCGAAGATCATCTTATTTCGTGCATTCCATATTGCCCAAGTCGTGGTCGCCCATAGCTCCAGTTCTTGCTTGCTTACTTTTGTTTGCATCTGTCTAAATAGGAGGAAGAAATCTTCTACACCGTTGCTACTCTTCTGAATTCTTCCTCTGACTAGAGCCCATACATTCCTTGCAAAGGGGCAAGTCCATAGCACATGGGAGGTGGTCTCGGGTTCCTGTTTACACATTTCGCAAGTCCGGTCTATTCTCACCCTACGGCGGTGTAGGTTGTCCCGTGTAGGCAAACAATTTGAGCAAGCTCTCCATATAAAGGTGCGCACTTTTGGTGGCACGTTTAGCATCCAGATCATGTTCCAAGTGGACCCGTAGATTCTGGCTGCTGAGTGCTCTGCCTTGTGATGATGTCGTAGTCTATAGGCCACCTTATATGCTGATTTCACCGTAAATTTTTTTTCCCTGTTTTCCATCCAAATAACAGAGTCATGGCCATTAGTGTTATTGAGTGGCAAGGAAAGGATCTCATCCCTGGTTTGGGCAGTGAATGTGGCAGCTACTTTTCCCCGGTCCCACTGTTTTGTGTCTTGGTCTATTAGCTCACAAACCTTCATATCTGGTGGTACATCAATCCGTGTTACAGGGGTGTGTGATAGCCACGAGTGTGTGAATACTCCAATGCTACGGCCATCACCCACTTTCCACCTAGTGCCTTCCTTAATGATATCCCTTGCTGATAATAGGCTGCGCCACACAAAGGAGGGGTTATTCCCTAGCTCAGCCATCATGAAAGATGAGTTTGGGAAATAACGTGCCTTGTACACTCTGTAAAATAAAGAATGATTATCCTCGATTAATCTCCACGCCTGCTTTGCCAACATAGCTAGGTTAAAAGCATGAAGATCACAGAAACCCAACCCTCCTTCCTTCTTTGCAGAACACAGTTTTTTCCAATTGATCCAGTGTATCCTTCTTTCTTCTTGGTTTTGACCCCACCAGTATTTGTCCATCATGAAATTGATGTTGTCGCAGATGGAAGATGGTAATTTGAATAGACTCATGGAGTATGTAGGTATCGCTTGGGCCACCGTTTTGATAAGGACTTCTCTTCCTACCTTTGAAATAGTTTTTTCTTTCCATCCCATAACTCTCTTAGTGATTTTTTCTTATAAATCTTTAAAGGTGTTAACCTTTGATTTACCTGTGGCCATTGGTAACCCAAGATATCTCTCACATTCTGTCATAACCCTTGCCCCAAATAGTTGTTTTATTTGCTCTTTTACCTCCGGCTTCGTGTTCTTGCTAAAAAAGAGGGAAGTCTTTTGCCTGTTGATTGCTTGATCGGATGCAGCCTCATATTGTGCCAACAATTGTAATAACTTTTGGCTTTCCTCCATTGTTGCTTGACAAAATAAAAGGCTATCGTCGGCGAAGAGGAGGTGAGATACCCATACTCCATTTTGGCTAGATTTGATTCCTTTTAACCCTCTTGTCTCCCCTGCTTTTCTCACTAGGGCTGAAAGGCCTTCCACACACATAAGGAATAGATATGGTGAGAGAGGGTCACCTTGTCGTATCCCTCTAGTAGGAGTGACAAAACCCTTTGGCTCTCCATTTATTAAAATTGAGTACGAAGTTGAGGTCACCGTCTCCATTGCCAACTGGACCCAAGAAGGAGCAAAGCCCAATTTCACCATCATTTGTTGTAAGAAGACCCACTCCACCCTATCATAAGCTTTGCTAATGTCCAGTTTCACCGCCATCTGCCCCTTCTTTCCCTTTCTTCTGTTTCGCAGCCTATGAAGTAACTCATATGCTACAGTAGTATTGTCAGTGATTAAACGGTTAGGTACAAAAGCACTCTGGGCATCAGAAATCACACTTGGCAAAATAAACTTCAAACGATTAGCAATAACCTTTGATATGATTCGAGATATTACATTGGCTAAGCTAATGGGTCTATAGTCCACCATGTGTGTAGGGCCATTTTTCTTTGGAATTAACACTATATGTGTATGGTTCATTTTTTTCAACATATGGCCAGAGTTTAAAACTGAGAGTACAGCTGTTGTGACATCATGCCCTACAATGTGCCAAAACTTCTGAAAAAAGAATGGAGACATACCATCGGGGCCTGGTGACTTGGATGGGTGCATTTGGAATAGGGCCTTTCTAACCTCCTCTGGAGTATACCGTTGAAGAAGAGAGGCATTCATACTTGGGGTGACCCGTCTGTCCACCGAATTTTGTACTCCTTCAATGTCTTCTGGGTTGGAAGAGGTGAAGAGGTGCTGAAAATAGCGTTCAGCAGTTTGGGCTATGCTTCCCTCCATAGTATTCCAGTTACCCTCTTTATCAAAAATCCCCAAGATCTGGTTTTTTTGTCTTCGGTGGCTGGCCCTTTGATGAAAGAACTTCGTATTTTTGTCACCCGCCGGTAGCCAAATGGATCGGGATTGTTGGCGCCACGCCAATTCCTCCTGATGCAGTAAATCATTTATCTCGAATTTTAATCCCTTAATTGCAGGTAGTTGATCAGCACTATTTAGGGAGCAAAGGGCTTCCAATTGTTTTTGTTTTTCCTGAATTACTATTTTTGAGCTATCAAATGCTGCATGGCTCCAGTTAACTAAAGCAAATCTGGTTTTTTTGATTTTCTCAAACAGAACTGACATAGGGCTGCCATGCCCCACTTCAGTCATCCATGCTTCTTGAATTACTCTCTCACAGTCTGGTTTGGTGGCCCACTTTTCTTCATATCTTTTTGGTATCTTTCTTCTCCTATTCGGCTGGTTTGGATCGTGTGTGGTGATAAGGATTGGCACATGGTCAGAATAAGATGATTGAAGGTGAGTCACACGAGCAGCTGGAAAGATTTCCCTCCACTCAACTGTGGCACATGCTCTATCAAGCCTTTCCTGCACAAATGCATCTCCAAGTCTACCATTATTCCAAGTAAATATATTACCTTGAAAGCCCAAGTCCACCAGACCACAATGTAGGAGTGTAGCTCAAAAATCCTGCATCTGGTTCACTGGTTTTGGTAATTTGCCTTGCTTCTCGTTTGACGCCATGATCTCATTATAGTCCCCAACACAAATCCAAGGAGCCGAACTTCTAGTGTGAAGGTGCTTGAGTAACTGCCATGACTCATGTTTACTTTGTCCATCCGGCCAACCATAAAAACCTGTTAATCTCCATGAGGTATTTGAGCCATTGAATATGAGAGCATCAATGTGATGAAGAGTGAAAGTTTGGATATGCAAATCTATCTCCTCCATCCATAATAGGGCTAACCCACCACTTCTATGAATACTTGGAACTACTAGCATACACCGGTATGGTAAGTCTGCTTGAATTTTGCGCATCTCGTCAATTGATTGTTTTGTTTCCATGAGAAACAAAATTTTGGGAGCTTTTTCCCTCACAAGGTGAGAGAGGATATCTATTGCACGTTGGTTCCAAGCCCCCGGCAGTTATAACTTAGGATTTTCATTTTTCTCGGCGGGGCTGCACCGCAGCCTCCACCGTTTGACAAAGTTGTTTAGGGCTTTCATCTCCGTTCTTCCTTTTTTTCCTCTCCTCTTGTTCAACCTCCCGATCTCCTTCTGGGTGCCCTCTCCTTGACCCCACGTTATTAGGAGTAGTATTGCTAACCTTCATGGGAGAGTCCGTTCGGCGCACTAGTCTCTTCCATGTTGGCGTGTTCTCTATTACTCTATATGGTCTCTGGTTTGAGTTCTAGTAATCTCACGTGCCTCCTCACGTGGTATTTTTTCCTGATCCTGGGGTGCGTTATTGAGTGTAGGTTGAGAGACTCCCACGTATTCAACTTGGACATTTACTAAATTGTCGGCTACAATCATGGGAGTAATTGCTTCTGTTGAAATAATTACGTTTCCCATTACCACCCTTCCATTCAGGTACCCATTCGTTACACTTTCCTTATCGGCTTGATTGACCTCTTGAAAATCCTCTCGCATTAACTCCTCTTCATTATTTTGTCTGATAACTGTTTCCTGAGATTCTGCACCTGCTGCACCATTACGTTTCTTTCCATGTTGATCATTATTATCATCAATGCCTCCTTTGGACGTTACCCTTGCTTCATTGGGCTGCCCCCGTCGTCCCTGTGCTAGTTCCGGCGTCGTTTCCTGCCGTGGAGTGTTGTTTCGCCTTTGATCTGAGGTATCGCCAGTTTTACGATACCCAGCTTTAAGCAGCCACTCCCCATATGGGTTCTCGGTCTGTTGCTGTGCAGTTGGTGTTGGGCAGTCTTTTAACTCGTGACCAAGGATGCCACAATGGTAGCACAACCCTACTAGTCTTTCATACTTGAATCCTACCCGGACTCGATCTCCCTCAGGACTTGCTACACACCCTCCCCTTCGAATTGGTTTGTCCAGCCGTATCTCTACCCGGATTCGGATGAACCGAGCTTGTTCCGATGTGAACGTTTTGCTGTCCACCTCTATTACTTGACCGAGACCTTTGCCAATATCCCATGCAGCCTCCTCGTTGATAAGGTCAAATGGCAAACCCCATATTTGCACCCAGATAGGTAGTACCGAGAATGTTATGGACCTCGCCGTCATGCCCCTTTCCCACCTACGTAGCACGAGTAGGTGATTTTCGAAGCTCCACGGCCCATTTTTTTGAACCCATTGTAGTTGGCTTTCTAGCTTGAACTTAAATTGAAGTACTCCCTCTCCCACATCAATAATCCTGACATCGTTCCCTAGCTTCCATGCAGCTCGAAGCATTGCCTTTGCTGCTCTCAGATTATAGGGTCTGGTTGTTAGGAAGCGCCCCAACAGAGTGAGTGAGCATTCTTCAAGAATTTTTTTCCGTTGTGTAGCTCGAACCTCTAGTATTTCGCCTTCTTCCTCTGTTAAACGTATATTCTGCAGTCTGTCAATGAAGTCTGAGTCCATGATCGGTCTCTGTATCTGCTTCTCGTCTGTGTTCTTTGGAAGTCCACTGCTAAAAATGCCGTGGAAAGGAAAGACTCACTCTAGGTGAGAGAGAAAGCTTCGTGAGGAGAAGGAAAGTTAGCAAGAGAAAATAATGATTAAGCGAAGCAAGGCAAAGCAATCCTAGGATTTTTTTTTTTTTTTTTTTTTTTTTTTTTTTTTTTTTTTTTTTTTTTTTTTTTTTAAGTTCGGTTGCATTAGAATACGAATTAAAATAATTTTGGTAGTGTACAGTGGGACAAAATGGGGGTTAAAATCTGAAGAAAAAAAAAAAAAAATAACGTTGTCGTTTTATCTTCAACTGTGACTATTTCAGTATTTCTTTTTTCTTTTTGGCCTTTTCTTTTATGGAACAAATTAAAGAAAAAAAGAGAGGAAAAGATAACGTCATAATAATAATGAATTTAACGAGAGAGACTTAATTCTTGGGCAAGTTGATTGGGACAGAGAGGGACAACCATTTTTTGTTTGTTTCGATGAAAGAAAATTGAAAGATGAATTTTGTTCGGTAGTTACTGGGGGATGTGATTGTGTGATATTAAGGGATCGTTAACGATGTTTGTATTTTTTGAAAATACATATAAGTGAAAAAAGTGTATAAAAATATATGTAATATTGTTTAAATATTAAAAATTATTGTTTAAAATAAACTACCAAACACTTTGAAAGAGACATTGGGAATTTTTTTTTAGGCATGTGAAAATTTTGGGTTAAGAGAATGGAGATAAAAATCCACAGCTGCTTTGGAATTTAAATTTGGAATATTCAAATCCCACTTGTGTTCCATAAATCCTGGTCCATTATTTTGATAGCTATCTGGTTTATCAAGGGTACGGCTGTGGGCTATGATGAAGCGTGATTAGATAAGAAAAAAAAAAAAAAAACAAGAATTGCTTTTATGATTATTGGGTCCACTGATCGTTTTGGTATCTGATTGGTTATTAGATTGTGCAGAGCGAGCATTTAGGAAAATATAAAGTGAAAAATTCATAAGGAGAATAGGTGTTATAGACTTATGTAGGTGATGCTCCCATAATTGATACTTGTGCTTGGCTTGGGTTCAAATTAGCTTGTGTTTATTTGGCTATAAATATGGTTAGAGGATCTGCAAAATCTTTTGTGAATTTGTGAGTTTCATTTAGATCAATTGATAAAGTTTTTGATAGTTGTATAAAAGATCTGAGATTCAATTTTTGCCTACACCAAAATCTGATTGGTGTCTTGATCTAATGATAGTCCTTTATCATTAGAAGAATAAAACTTAAAAAAAAAAAAAAAAAAAATCCTTTGGGAATTGTAGTTCCACACGGCAACATCGTTGAGAAAGAAAGGGAAAAATTGGGACTTCAGGATATAGAATAGTCACCATGAAACAGTCTTTGCTAATAAATCTTTTCTTTACTAAAATTCTTTATTTAAATCCATATTTTAATCTATTGACTGAGCAGGTCGTGTACTTTATAAAAAATGTAGATTTACAGGTACTTCTATTTTATTGGCTAGCACTTAATACACAGCTTGTTGATGGGTATGGGCTTAGCTTTTACCATAATTTAACAAAAGGTCCAGAATCTATTCTCTAGACTAGAAAAACCTTTTTAATGGACTGGGCTGCTTGAACAAATCATCCATTGGGCTAGACATTGTTTGAAAATCTAAGGTAAAGCCTGCCTCCTCTGGGCTTGCAAAGAAAAGAGATAAATTTAAAAATGTTATACAGGCCTGGGCTTGTAAAGTTTTTAAAAATGTTATAACAATTCTCTATTTTAAATTCTATTTTATTTAAAATTTTAAAAATAAAAAATGCAAAAAAATATTAAGAACTAGTATTATGCCCGTGCGATGCACGGCCTAATAAAAAAAATCATATGTAAATTAAATGCCTTGATAAAATATTATATATAAATTAAAAAATATATTTTGATGTTAAATATAGATTATTAAAAATGGAAAATTATTTTAATTAGAATTGAATGTAAAAAAAAAAAAGGATTTATTTATGAAATACTCGACTAATTAAGTAGTGAGAAATTTGAAACTCTAAATTAATTAGCCAAATACATAATATATGTAGTGTGTTTGAATAAAATATATTGTACATCATTAAGTAACCACCACAACATGTGTGTGTATTTAAGAATTATTTATCAAAAGAGAATAACTCATGATTTAGAAAGCAAACCAACATATGAATCTAGCTTTCTTAAAAGAGTTTAAAAATTTGTCCTTCCAAATTCATAAAATGCAAGTTCTAGTCTTCTAGCTCATAATAAGAGTAAGACAATACAAAGTATAGAAAACAAAAGTTCCTATAAACAATATAAGACGCAATATATATGTATACACGTACCAAAGACATACACTCGTAGAAAATAACATTTATAGATTTACCTAAAGGCTCTATTATTATAATTATCATTATTATTATTATTATTATTGAATTTATTGCTCATTACTCGTAAATTAGAATGCAGCTTTATGAAAAAAATGAAAAATAAAAGAAAAGAAATACAAACCTGTGTAGCTGGAGGAAGAGACGTTTCTTTCGAAATTCGGGGATACACAATTTGGTGTGAGTTTTATTCCACAAAGAAGATAATATATTATAGAAGAAGCAGATAAGAATCAAGAAAAACCTATTACATATAAAATACTATTTATGCAATTACATATTTTTTTCCTGATAAAATTATATTTGTGGGAGTAGTGTTATATATTTGTGGCAGTAGTGTTACTTCATTATCTCTAAAAAAAAAATTCATATCCACAATTAAGCTGTTGTATTTATCTAAAAAATTAAAAAAAAAATAGAGAAAAAGTTGATAATAGTAACTTTTTTTTTTGTTTGTTGAGAAAGTTGATAAGAATAATTAGGTTTATTTCTATATATCTAAAAAAATTACTGCAATTTTTTTGCTGATAGAATTCAACTTAAACTCAAACTTATGTCTTCCCTTTTATATTGTGCGTTTAATTTTTAATTTTTTTTAAATCTAGTTTTTTTAGGGGTTTCTTTTAATGTAGTTTAGGTCCTTTAGGATAGTTACAAAGCTATCTCATAAAAAATGAACTATATATATATATATATATATATATAGATGAAAAAAGGGAAAAATTATGTTGTGATGTTTCTATCTAAAAAAACTACAATTTTTTAGTTGATAGAATTGAACTTAAACTCAAACTTATGCCACTCCCCCCCCCCTCTCATATTGTACGTTTAATTTTAATTTTTTTTAAATGTAGTTTTTTAGGGGTTTTTTTTAATGTAATTTAGATCCTTTAGGATAGTTACAAAGCTATCCCATAAATTACGAACTACATATAAACACACGAAAAGAGGAAAAATTTTGATATTTAGAATTTGGATTGTAATTAAATTAAGATTTTTATCAACTTAGAAATTATAGGAGAAGAAAAATTATATATATATTTTTAAATCTAAATATCTAAATTTTTTTTTACAATTTGGTGCCGCCACTTTTTTTTTTTTTTTTGAGAAACACACACATACACATATATATGGTGCCGCCACTTAACGCAACCATAGTTTTTAAACCCAACTTTTACTATATATAATATGATATGCGATATGATATGATATGATATGTGAGTGTTTTTTTATCCTAAGGATGGGCTGCAGAGTCAAAAATTCTCCTAATGCAATTAAACTTAGACCAGAGTCAACTTGTCTTGATCTGGTAGTTGAGAGATGCCTCCCAAGATTCAAGGGTGGAAAAGATACGATCAAAGATAATATCTTTTTATTTTATTTATATATATATTTTTAAAATTTAAAATTTAATCATTTCTGCTGAAAGTTCTAAGCTATTGCTGTTGTGACTTTGCACTGTCGTTCAACCAAGAGTCCCGCACGTGCTGAAGAAAATTCTACTACTAAGTACTAAAGTATTTTTTTTTAAATCATTAAAGTTGAGGGTTGTTATTATTTCAAAAAAAAAAAAAAAAAAAGCTGAGGATCTTATCATCTGTTAAAAACAAGCCTCACTTGGATTGCCACATTTGAATTTCATAACCATTTTTTGTTCTTATAAGTTATAAAATTATTTATTTTATATAAATACCTCTAATTAATTTTTTCTTTGTTTCTATTACATGAGTGTAGTGTTTCTGTTTGATTTAAAAAAAAAACCATATATGTTAGTTAGATGAGTTAGTGGTGTTTTATTTTTAGGTTTAATTATTCTTTAGGTCCTCAATCTTTACCTTATATTTCAAAATGGTCCATAACCTTTCAAATATTTCATTTTAGTCCTTAACCTTTTATTTGTGTGTCAAATAGTTCCATGTTATTTGTTAATGGGTTAGTGGAAATGGGTATGATTTTGTGTTTTAATTTTTTAATATTCAATTTGATACTATGTCACTCAAAATTTGCCACATCATACCTCCGTTAGTTATGTAGGCAATGAGGGGACTAATATGAATATTCTTGAGGATTTCTTTGACTATAAGAATATTCTTGAGGAAAGAAAGGTTAAAACTTAGTTGGTATGCCTTAGATTGGTAGGAACAAGCATAAGGTTAAGAAAAATTTGTTCATGGCCAATGATGAAAAAGATGCTTATGATTAAATATTTTTCCATGCATTATGGTGTAATTTTGTCATATATAAAGGCAGATTATTTGTAAAAAAGTTTAGACTAAGGAATTATAATAACAAACTCTACCTTCAACCATCAATTGAAGAAAATCTTGAAATGGTTGAAAAAGATCAAGACTTGCAACAAGTTGTTGCATTAAAACTTGAAGACAATACTCTTCAAGAAGTTGATGAAGAGATCAAAGAAAAGAAGATTGAGTTGATAGAGGAGAATGGTGGAAATCATGAGATGGAAATTATTAACTGATTGTTTTGCTAAAGAAGACTACACAATTTGTTGATTTTCTTGAATTAGAAAATTATGTTTTCGTCTTTAATCCTTTGTTAATAGATGTTGCAAATTAACAAAATGAAAGCCAATGAAAATTATTTCAAGAGTACAAGCTTCAGAATTGGATCAAGTGATTGAAGTATCTTTTTATTTGGAGTGGAATATTTCAATTTCTATAGGAAAACTCGAGGTCAAGTTTCATTTAAGTGGAGGGGTATGATATAGGACAAGATGTGAGGTTAAATTTTATCATTCGTTAAAATTTTGAATTTTTACATAATTTTCATCTTTTAGAATTTAGGATTTTATTTCCTTGATTTTAGGTGTTTCTAAGATTTTCCTAGTCAAAATAGAGTACTATGATGGTAGGGTATCAATTAGGACTAGTTTAGGAATATTTTTAACAGATATGATATAAATTCAATCTAAGAGTTTCATTTTATGATGATTATTTTTTATTATTAGACCACTACAAATGCTGGGTCTATAGTGGTGTTCGTGAAATGCCACTACAAGTTCTAAAAACACCACTATAAGTCCCTTTGGGCTATAGTGACATTTTCTTTAGTGACATTATGAACGTCACTATTGTACCATAATTATAGACCTATAGTGGTGTTTATAAATCGCTGTTATAAGTTGATTTTTTTTAAATAGGCTATAGAAACATTTTAAAATGCTGCTATAAACTCTTATTTATATATATATATATATATATATATTTAAAAAAAAAAATTGGCTATAGCAGCATTTCAAAACGCCACTATAGCAAAAAATACCAAAAAAAAAAAAATTTTTTTTTTGATTACCAAAAATTAAATTTTAAAATTTGAAAGCATAAAATTGTGAAACATAAAATTTTGATTACCCCTTTTTAATAATTTTCATATAAATTAAATAGATTTTAAAATTTATGAAACATGAAATTAAATGCTCTAAAATTTTAAAAATTCTATAAATAGAAAAGAATAAAAATAAAACAACAATAACAGATCTAAATAGACAAAAATTTGAAGAACTAGAAAAATCGAACACAAACATGAACATGATAAACAACCTAGAAACAAATGATGAACAACCCAAAAAAATCAATCACTAAACTATATTAAAAAATTAATAAAAACAAAATCCAAATCAGCCCAAGTACTATCGTCCATCACCCTCATATCCCACCACCATCGTCGATCACCCCCACAACCCTTCACCACTTTCGTTGGAAACCACCACCTAAGACACCAAAATCACCACAAAATGCTCCTACCTTTTATTTTAAAAATAAAAAATAAAAATAAAAACATCACCACTCGCTACAAACAACATCCGGCCAACCACCACCTAAATCTCATAGGAACACACCCAAACAGAGCAACCCGGTCCAAATTTTGTGTGGATCCGTGAATTTGAAGTGAGAAGAAAAATGACGAAGAAAATGAGAAAATGATGAAGAGAGGAGGCTTAGAAGTCAAAAGAAACAAGCAATGTAATTAGGAAAGTAAAGAAGGAAATAATTGTCCGCGTGTGCGATGGGGCTTTTTTTTTTGGATTAGTGTTATAATTTTTCATTTATTTCAATTTGAGATTTACACTTATTTTCTCACAAAAATTGCACGTTTAAAGCCAGTAATATAGTCAAAAGTATCATAAGGTTAACTCTAAAAAATGAACACCAAAATAGCATTGAATTATGTTCAGTTATTATTATTTTTTAGATGTGATATGGGGCATTTTTTTTATAGGAAACTGTGGGTAAGTTTTTATTTATTTATTTTTTAAAAGGGTGGGGTAGTTTTTATTTTTTTATTTTATTTTATTTATTTATTTTTTTGTAATAGAAAACCGTATGGTGGTTTTTTCTTTCTTTAGGAGGTGGGAGTGGGATGGTATTTTTTAGGAGAAGGTGGGAATTGTGGAGAGTTTTTACTAGGGGGTTCATGTGTTGTTCTATATGCTTAGATCCTTGTTGGGGTTTGATATTTTGTTGCTTTTACTAGGGGGTTCATGTGTTGTTCTATATGCTTAGATCTTTGTTAATAGTTCAGGAAAGATTGATTTGAGCTTGGAATATTGATCTTGTTCTTATTTAATTTCTTGCTCATGTTTATTCAGATGTGGATCTTAATCATCTTATGTTTGATTTTGTGACCTTATTTTTTGAGTTATTCGTGATTTTTGGATTTTAATTTTGTGTTATTAGATCTGGGTTTGTGTCTTGTTGTTCTTGTTCAAGACATACTTAGATCTCAATTTATGTGATTTTTGGTTTTTATTTCTGTTTTTAATTTTTTTATTTAGTTAAAATTAATAAATAAATTAATTTTTTAAAAAATTTTTTAATGCCCAAATAAAAAATTTTATTATTATTTTAATAGTTCCGTCTGCCATGTAGGACTTTGCCATTAGGGTACTGAAAGAAAGGACTAAAATGGATGGCGTTTTTCTAAATAGGGAGTAAAAATGGTGAAAATAAAAGATAGCGATCCAAGTGAAAATTGTCTGAAAATGTAGGGATGAAAATGTGGCTTTTGCCAAAAAAAAATGTAGATTTATAGGTACTTCCATTTTGTTGGTTAACACTTAACACACGGCTTGTTGATGGGTATAGCCTTAGCTTTTATAATTTAACAAAAGGTCCAGAATCTAGACTCTAGACTAGAATAACCTTTTTAGTGGACTGGTCTGCTTGAACAAATGATTCATTCGGCTAGACATGGTTTGAAAATCTAAGGTAAAGCCTGCCTCCTCTGGGCTTGCAAAGGAAAGAGATAAATTTATAAATCTTATACAGGCCTGGTCTGCTTAGACAATTTATATTGTAACAAGCTTTACTGCTTATATGGTCACCCTAGTGAGTTCAGATGTGAGAAAACCCCCTATCCGCACCTTGATGTACAGAAGGAACATTTTGGAGAACGGATACAAATTTGATGGATAAATTTAAAATATCTCAAACTTAATGGACCAAGATGAAAAAAACCCTAAACTTTAAAGATTAACGTTGCAATTTAGCGTAAAAACTCTCTTATTTACGTTTGGTGGTACCAAATAATTTATTTTCATATTATTTAAAGTTACAAACTTACATAATTAAGTAATATTATTTATTTTCTAAAAAAGAGTAATATTATTTAGGCTTAAATATATTGTTGGTATAAAAAATGTAGCATACTAGTGAATTTAATCTCTAAAGTTTGTAGTAGGTTCCAGTTAGTTTAACTGGTAAAGTCTATGATGGCTGAATAAGAGATCTGGAGTTCAATTCCTGCTTACACCAAAAACTAGCCCAATAGACTTAGGCTTAATGAGTTAATGTCCTACTATTTGTAGTATACATTTCTTACTCTACACTCCTTATTTGCATGAGTTAGGCTTAATGAGTTAATGTCCTATTATTTGTACTATACATTACTTACTCTACACTCCTTTTTCTTGCACTACACAAAATATACTGCAAAAGGACTAGCCTATTTGCACCACGAGGATTGCTTGGACTGGATTTTACATCGATGACAATCTCTTATACAATTCTTAATATAGGAAAATTATCGACAAAGTTTGTAGTGATTACAATTAATCCCTTATATGATATGGTCAAATTAGAAGCTGACATATTATCATTCCACATAGACAACAAGCAATCACTTAGAGTTTGTTAGGGACCAAGATTGACCTCTTAGAATTTTTTATGGACTAAAAGTGACTATTTAAAGTTTTTAAGCATCAAAGGTGATTATTGTAAGGGGAAATTACACTTTGCCCACTTGTGGTTTGCCTCAAAAACATTTTGCCTACATGTGATTTAAAAATTGACACTTTACTCATCTGAGATAAGTTCCGTTTGCCTCCAGTTACCTACCTCTGTTAAAAACATGAATAAATTTGTATTTTTGCTACCCTTTTACGTCTCTCTTCTATCAAAACATGAAAAACTAAAAAAAATCAAGAGAAAGAAGATCTAAAAGCTAGGCTTTGTAAAAATTAAAAACTAACTTAAAGGAAGACTAACTTATAGGTTTTGTGTTATCTTATAAAAATTATCCCTTTCCAAAGTTGGTATCAATTACAAGTTAGTAGGAGGGTAACAAAGCTTCAAACCCAAAAATAATAAAAGAAGTTCAAGAAAACCAAAAACGAAAAAGTGCCGACACAAACACCTAAAACACTCATCATAATAAGACATGGGATTAGAATTTAAGGAAACCAAAAGGAAAACCAAAAGTTTCCTTGAGAGGATTTCCTAACCTATGACCTTATAAACCAAAGTCAATCCCACCAACCATCCACCTTTCTTGGAGTTGTTGTTAGGACAAACCCAATCCTTCAAACACAATAACCCCTCTTGTACAAAGCCTTAAAACACAAGATTGAAGAAAACCCCAGAAAGCCAAAACATGAAAAAAAGCAACATTTCATTGTAGTGAGTGAGTCAAGGGCGTGAACTGGGCAGAATGCTTATGAGCAAAGACCCATTTGGACAAGTCAAGCATGGACAAACTCTACCTAGAAAAGAAGATCTAAAAGGAACTTTGGAAAAAGGAAACCATTGTTTTGGTATTGTACCTAAAGAAGAGTGTGGAACCCAAGGAGGATCAAAGAGGGTTAGTGAGGAAAAATCTGGTTCCAAAAGCAAAAAAGGATTAGAATTTAGGAAGAGAAGGTAAAGGTGGCGGTTCATATGAAAAGAGAGATTTTTTCACATAACTTTTCTTAAAATCTAGAAGTTTTAGTCATTTCACACCCACATTTACATTCACATTCAGAGCTATAGTCAAAAGTTGTTATTAACAAAAAAAAAAAAAAAGATCTAAAAGTTAGGTTTTAATTTTTACAAAACCTAGCTTTAGATCTTCTTTTCTTTTGATTTTTTTTTTTTGAGAGGAGAGAGACATAAAAGAGTAGCAAAAATACAAATTTAACCTTATTTTTAATATAGGTGGGTAACAGGAGATAAACGGAACTTACTTCAGGTGGATAAAGTGCCAATTTTTAAACCATAGGTAAACAATGTATTTTTCGGACGAACTACATGTAGGCAAAATGTAATTTCCCTTATTGTAAATTTTAAGGACTAAAATTGCCAAAATGCTAAACTTTAAAAATCAACTGTATATTTTAACTAATTTTTTTATTTATCATATTATTGAAGTTTTATTATTTGGAAAAGATGTAGTAGAATTATCTAACAATTGAGGAATTGAATTTGCTGTCGTCGTGTATTAAACGAATGCAAGATAATAATTGTATTCCTTTATTTTGACCAGCGAAGTTTTAAATTAGCTACTATTTATCATGGTACATTTAGTAAATCATTGATAAGTAATACTTACGCATTATTATGCAGGTATACGACTAGTTTAATGAAAAAGTAAAAAAAAAAAAAAAACACACACACACACACACAGACATACACACTTATTTCACTTCAGAATGCATGCCAAATGCCAGCCAAACGTATAGGATATACTCCAATTTATTGGATAACTATTCCCAGCTATGCTCGCTTAGCTTTTATGAATCTCTTTTCTGGCCTAATAGCATCTCAACTACTTGGCTCATGGTAGGTCATCTTTGTCTTCTTCTACACATTGTAGAGCAACCCCAACCAAAGTTTCCATCTTGCCAATGTCATATTTGCCTTCCAACATTGGATCAACAATTTATTCAATTGAGGAAATATTTGCAGCCAACATTGGATTCATCTTTTGGATTCATCTTCTCCCTCACCAACGTAACTATCCTTTTGTGCCCTACGTCCCCTCCATCATCTATCTCCATCATCAATAGCATGGACACTCCTTGATGGACCCTTTCCAACACCATACAAAGGAATTTTCCAACCTTTCACTTTTCCACCCCCAACCAAACTAATAAGGGAAACTAAAATCTCTTCTATATTTCCACTTTTTCATTTCCTTCCACTTTTCCATCCCTTAACCAATCGAACCCAAATAGGGAGGAT
Source organism: Lithocarpus polystachyus (assembly GCA_033629205.1). Classification (NCBI taxonomy): domain Eukaryota; kingdom Viridiplantae; phylum Streptophyta; class Magnoliopsida; order Fagales; family Fagaceae; genus Lithocarpus; species Lithocarpus polystachyus. Next base: position 3,762,404 of record CM066163.1, on the reverse strand, counting down.
AGAAAATGGGGGATAAAAAAAGGATTTTGGGCTGTTTGATTGGGGTGGAAAGTTGGAGGGGTTTTAGTGGGACTCATGTATTTTTTCCCCAAGCCCACTAAAATGTTCTCTCTAATTGGAGAGAAAACTCAATTGACTTTGCTGTGGCTGAGTCAATACTTTTTCCCCCTCTTTTCTAATGTTGAACAAGAAAACAATGACCGCTGCGCACCCTTGGTGTGGTGGTCACTCCACAAGTATAAACGCTTGTAGGATGTGGGAGAGCAAGGGCCAGAGTTCAAATCTCCAAGAGGGAGCTTCACACACATATAAACTTAAATTAGGCTAGAGTAGAAATTCTATCTTATATAAAAAAAAAAAAAAAAAGAACAAGAAAATGATGTTCTCTCTCTCTCTCTCTCTCTCTCAATTTTTTCCTCATTCTTTTCGTCATTTTCTGCTTGTTCTTTTCCAGTTCTCTCTCTTCTTTTCTTTTTCTAATACTGTTTTCTTGTTTTTCTTTTTGGTTGTTTTGTTGGTGCCATATACCTTTTTTACCCCTTGATTTTCTTTTTTGGCATGTTTAGTATCCATCTTTGTGCTATTTTTCCCCATTATTTTTTTTATAAATGTAATAAATATAATAACAAAGAAAAAAAAATATAAAGTTTTAATTTTATAAAATGCTATTTTATTAATTTTAATTTATAAATAAATAATATTTTATTACAAATAAAAAGTATTTCTTCTACTGGAAGTTCCAGAATAGGCTGCTGGTATCCCACCATAATGAAATTGCCTTTTCTTTTTCTTTTTTTTATTCGGATAGGATTTATGTTGGCTTTGTCAGGAGGCTCGCGTAGTTTGTTACGTCAGCTCCAAAAGGATAAGTTGCGTTGGAATCGAGAAAGTTCTGTGGAGTTCATAATTGCATAAAGGAGTCAAACAAAGTGGTGGTTGCGGTGCGTCGAGGCACTTCTTCGATGGTCCCCGTCTGCCCGGCCAGCCGGCCTTCTCTGAAGAATTAATGGGCCGGCTGGCGAGCGAGACAGAATGGGCGGGCACTACTAACCAAGCCAAGCCTAGTTCTCGTCGATAGGCGCTGGTAGCTTGCTTCCAAGTCTTGCCTTATATAATAGTTATGGCCATGGCCTGAAGGAGCCTTAAGCACTTGTACAATGCACAATTCAAGGCTCCACTCCATCCTACTCGTTGCCCAGAGCCTTGACTTTCTATTATATTAGTAAAGCGTGCTATATATCTTAAGGGAAGGGAAAAAGGGGTGTCTTTCCTCGCCCGATGGTGTGGTCCTTCTCTTTAGCTTTTCCTTGGCCTTTAGAACTAGTTAATAGGCCACTTTCCACGTCTGATGCATCGAGATTTCATCTTGGATTTATTACCTCAAGCCCTATCAAGCAAGGGATTCTTCGTCGGATTCGTTCAAGCCATTTCGAATAAACAATTGGTAGAACTACGCAACTTGTTAGGAGTAGGGGCTTTCTTGTACGCTTCTCTCCCCCCTATCCCTTAAAGCAAAGTGAAACCTTTGGAACAAGCTTTGGGTCTAATCAGAGGGTAGAAATTTCTCCCACAACCTCGATCATATCTTGTCTCATGTACTTCTCTTTGCCTTTCCGCTTACACCTTGCTTGGACTTGATCCCACCAAATTGAGGCATGACCCGTGCTCAGGAATTTCACCTTCGTACACCTTGGATAGTTCTTTCCAATCAAAGAACTTCTCCGCGCTACTAAACCAACCAAGAAAGTCCATGGGATGCAATCGGCCATGGAAATTGGGAATGTCCACTTTGATCTCACGATCTCCTTGATCTTGATGCCCTTATAAGATAAGGCCTGGATCAAGCGCTTCCTTATCATTAAAAAAATAGAAATAGGCTGGAACTTCTTCTTCTTTATGTACAGTTTTTTGAATATGTGATCGGATTTGAATCGGAGGCCTTGAATTCGAGTTTATGGGATACTCTTGCCGCTGCCCTAGCTCTTTAATTTAAGCTCATTTATTGTCCTAAAAAAAGAAAAAAGAAAAAAGAAGACCCAGCTTCTTTTTTTCTTTCTTTTCCGAATCCGGCAAGCTAAAATCCTTTCTTTTCTTAAGTGATTGCTTGAGTTAAGCCTTCTTGACTAGTTTTTTGAGTCCTGATTTTCAGTCCTTGGATGATCTTTCGGGTCTTAGTACAATGGATTCCATAGGCTTTTCTCGTGCTCTTCTGAAATAAGCATCTGGAAATGACTTGTCATGGGCTTATGCGATGAAGAATGATTTGTTCGGGAAAAAAATCTTGTGCTTATGTGGGCGGGTCGCATCCATTTTCCAAAACTAGAGAAGGGGATTTTCCTACAAAAGATGAAAAGTGCTTAGCTTTAAATGGGATGCCTTGTGTACTTCCTTTTATACCCATATACACCATCACCTCTTTTGCGATTGCTAAAGATACTTGGGATTACATAAGTAATCTTTATTATCAGGATGATTCTTCACCTTTCTATCAGTTGCAACATGAAGAACATGCCTTAGCTTATAGGTAAAATAAAGAAACAAGTGTGCTATACTATTTCTTACCGAAGGCTTAGGCTTCTATGGGACCAGCTGATGAGCATGAGGGACCCTTTTCTAAGATAGGAGCACCCTAAAGGCTCTTGTCGGGAATAATTTCATATAACATAGAATAGCCTTATAGAGTATAAAGGGGCTGTCTAAGTTTTTGATGGGCTTGAGGCCCGAGTTCGAGAATGTTAGATCCTCAATTCAACATTGAGTTCCTCCACCAGACATTGAGAGAGCAATTGCTGATGTGAGATCTGAGGAGACTCGACTTTCTCCCCTTTACTAAGTTGGGTGCTGGGGGTCGATCTTTTATTACTTAGGGTGCTTCAGATCAGGTTCTTGTAGCTGAACATGCTTCGGGTGCATCGAAGAAGATGAATATGACTGGCGATTCTTCACTTCTTTCTTCACTTCGTTCTCCACCTAAGTTCCTTATTATTTAAACTACAAACTCTGAACAATCCCCTCTAGCTAGTCTTGGTACTCTCCCTCGTTATCATTGAATATGTTCTTCTCTTTTTCATCTTCCCGCTCTCTCAGTGAATCTTCTTTCCGGCTTGAAATAAATGCTTATATTTCTCTCTTACCTCCTGTCTTGTTAGGATCTCATGCGAGAGGCCCTATGGAGTAAGAGGATTAGTAAGGACCATAGAGTTGGCAAGCTAGAAACTTCGTTTACCTCAGTCTTTTGCCTTTTCTGCTGTGTTTGGTGTGTTCCCTCTACTCCCCCTTTTTTGTTGTGGCATCATAGATTAGGACATGTCTTCAGCCCAAGGCTTAGATATTTTATTTCTACTGGAATGTTGGGGTCTGTACCTAACATTGAGATTTCTACTTGTATGGGCTGAAGCTGTTCTGACTACCTTCCTCTTGTCATCTCTAGTCTGTCTCTTTTTGAGAGAAGATTTTCTAACCCGCCTGACTATGAAAAGCTTTAAGTCTATCAGGAGAGGATGTGGTGGTAACCCCTGCAGCTTTGTCTAGAGCCGGGCTTCTAGCCATGTAAGAAGACACACCCTAGCCACTATAGCGACCCCGTCCCCAACTCTAGCTAAGAAGCACCCTCCATCCACTTCCTTTTTTTCGTGTGCCCAAAAGCCCGCCCGCCCGGTTTATAAGCCCCTTTTCTGATTCCCTCACCCATTCTCATGAGAAGCAAGCCCAGCAGGCCCTGCCTTAACCTGTCCCCAGACAAGCAGCCTTTACCAGGCTGCTGGCATTGCTAAGGACTGTAAGGACGCAATTTGGTGTTCCTAGCCCACAAGATGGATGGACTTAGGCCCAAAAAGCCTAAACAATGAATTTGTAGAGAATGAGTTAGAAAACTAGGTTCTAATGAGTTAGAGAACAAATATAATAGATTCAGACCACCAAAAGAATAAGGATAGAGTGAATTTATCCAAAGAAAAATGTCCTCTGCTTAATCCGAGAAGACTAGTTCTTATATAATGATCCACAAGTTGATTGCAATTTCATTTTTTGGTTGCTACAATGTTTCTTTCTCTATCTTTCGATCTTCTGCTCTCTGGGTATCTCCTCCATAATGTGCTCTCTTCGCCTCTCCTATTTGCCCTCTATGTGCAGACTTGTTAGTTGGTGTTGATACTTGTCCCATTAGCATTTTCTGGAACTCTTTGTATAATAGCTGTAAGCCTGAAAATCACTGTTCAGGTATCACTTTCACATTAATGCGGCCAGAGGGTTAGCTGTAGAGAATTTAATGCGGTGGTAGCAGCTTTTTCCTTCGATATTTCAGGACTCTCTCTTGCTATACGTGTCTACAATACTTATCCGTTTCAATTGAGCTCTTTGGAGCGTTCCCCTGAGTGGTAGACCACCTAAATGGACCTCGGCTTTGGTTATTCGAGGTGGCGCTCATCCTCGGCACTACCTCCTAGGTCATTATGTCCAAAACTAATTTCTTTATCTACTAACACAGACTCCCTTGATAGATTTTACCTATCCTCGGATGGTGCCTAGTTCTTGGCTTAGGCTTTAGGCCCAATATGTATATGGATAACGAACTCTTGGGCCCAATGCTCCTACAAGAATATAATAGTAAATTTAGAAAAACCACATTTTTAGTCATCCTATTTTTCTTCTCAATCAAACAAATAGGTTTTTCATCCCTCAAATTTTCCATCCCCAACCAAACACAAATGAAGGAAACTTTTATTTACTAAAAATTCTTTATTTAAATCCTTATTACAATCTATCGAATTGGTAGTGTACTTTAGAAACTATAGATTTACAGGTACTTTCTATTTTGTTGGTTAACACTTAACACATAGCTTGTAAATGGGCATGGCTTTAGCTTGTAAGTGAGCTATAGTTGCGTTTTAAAAACGCGACTGTAGCTCCTAAAAACATGGCTATAGGTCTATTTGGTCTATAGCTGCATTTTTAGATGTGGCCTATACACCGTGACTATAGGTCCAACAAGTCTATAGACACGTTTTTTAAAACGCAGCTATAGGAGTTATTTTAGCTGCGTTTTAAAACGCGGTGTTAAGGTACAAATTTTTGTGCCTTAATCTCATTAGCGCACTCACTGAAGTACCCATACAAGTCCATAAGCTATTATGGGCCCACGTAAATATTTCCTACATGCTTCTCACATATTACCGAAATATTCTCCATATTATTACCCAACTTGGACTCCCACAAATATTTCTCATATAAGCCCCATAAATTATCTTGGGCCCTCTCACAAATATTACCAATTATATACCATGTATTACCCAACTTGGGCTCTCACACAAATACTTATCATATTATTACCAAAATTAGGCCACAAAATTATACCATCTCTACAAAAAGCCCAAACTCATTTACCTTGAGGCAAAATCCAAAAAAGCCCTGTTAGGTTCTAAGAGCTTAGAACAATTGGCAAATCGTGAGCACACAAGAACATGCAAGCTGCAGAAAGAAGATTTCAGAATCTGCCTGGTTCGATCGATCGAAAGACAGGCTCGATCGATCGAGAATCGTATCTGCAGAATTTTAAGTTAGCCCAAACAGTAGTTCTAGCCCATTAAGGATTAGGGTTTTAGATCTACTTCTCCCACTATATAAAGGAAACCCTAAGCACGTTTTTTACAAGGCTTTTTAGAGAGAGAAGAGTGTGTCTCTTTGTTATTTAGGGTTTTGTTCCTAAAACCTCTCTTATTACTTCTACCGGTGTTGTTCCTTGAAGAATCTCAAGATCCGGTATTGCTGAAGTTGCTGCCTTCTCTAGTCATCAAAGATGCTGATGATCTAAACCTTCAAGGGTGGTCTTGGAGTCACAAACAGGAGAGTTTGTGTTGCTAAACCTTTGAGTGGAGTCTCAAAGTCACAAACGGTGGTGTTTGTGTTTTGCAAAGGTCAAAGAAAGAAGGACTCCGTGGATCTCGGAGCTATCATGGGGTGGTGGTAGTAAGTTTCCTACACTTGGGTAGCAATAGGATGTTAGTGGTCTAAGTCGCTATTGTGTAAATTTCAATTCTTTCTAGTGGATTTGCTATTTTACCTTGAGGATAGCTAGGTTAAATCCTCCCCAGGTTTTTTACCGGTTTGGTTTTCCTGGGTCATCATATCGTTGTGTTATTTATTTTTCCGCTGCTTTACTTGATATGATTGTTTTGTTTTAACCTAGATCTGAATAATAAACCTAAGTATTCACTTGGTTAATTAATTAGGTTAAACAATCTAGTTTACAGGGGTCTAAACGAACTGACAAGTGGTATCAGAGTGGGTAGCTCTTCTGTTGTAGATCTTTTGATCTAAGAGTTGATCCTTGATCCCTGTTATCATGGATAATTTTAAGTGTCTTACTGTTTGTGATTGTGATGATTTGAATAAAAAGGACATTGTTGTTTCTGTTGATTTTATTGATGCCTTTGAAACTCTTCGTAAAGAATTATCTAAGTCTTTGAAAATTGCTAAGAAATTTAAAGAAGAGTTAAAATTGGCTAATCTTGAAAAAGAGGAATTGATTGTTAGATTAGATGAATCTAATAAAAAGAACGAATTTTTGAGAAATCAAATTTCCTCTAAAGATGAGAAGATGAAAAGCTTGGAACAAGAGTTAGTTGAATCTAAAGCTAAAATTGAAAATTTGACTAGTACCAAGCCTGTTGATGATAACAGAAGTGTTTCTGTTTCTCTTAAGCCTAAAGCTGAAAAAGTTTATATCCCTCCTTTCAAGAGGAATAATAAAGAAAATGCTTATTTTGCTAGGTTAGACAAAGGTAAAAATTCTGATGTAGACGCTGAAGTTTCTAAATCTATGTCTAAACCTATTGCTAGGTTGCAAAAGAAATCTGTTTTTGTGCCTACCTGTCACTTTTGTGGTGTTGTTGGTCATATTAGACCAAATTGTTCTTTGTTGAGGCAAAAACCAAAATTTGAGACTAGATTTGCTATTAAGAATACTGATGTTCCTAAATTTGTTCCTGTTTGTCACTTTTGTGGTGTCTCCGGTCACATTCGTCCTAATTGTCATAAATTGAAATTTAAGCATTCTGTGTTTCAGTCTAGGACATGTGATGATATTTCTCCTGCCATAAGTCCATATAAATTGTTTCATATTCTTTTGAAAAATTTGAGCTTGTTGGCTTGTGAAAGGAAATTGCAGGATTTTAGTCTTTCTCAGAAGATTGGTGTAATCCCTCAAATACACTTTGCTTCACATGAATTTTCACCTACAAAGCCGAAGACTCGTGCTATATGGGTGAGAAAAGATTCTATAAGGTGAGTGTTGTTGACTTGTCCCTGATTTAATTCTTTCAATTATTTGTGGACATGTTTTGTTTCTGTTTTTGGTTGTTTTGTTTTTTAGTTTTTTTTGTTTAAAAAAAAAATCCAAAAACATTGAAAATTTTCAAAAAGACAAAAATATTTTATTTTGTGTCTAGTTTATTTTTCTTGAGGATTACATGAATTATGATATCTCTCTTGATTTTGAACATGCTTGACATTGTGAAGAAACTTGAATAGCACGTGTTCTATAAGTCCTAAGCTATTTTTTGATTTTGTTTGAGTATGTACTAGTTTGAACATGTACTCATGGGTTAATTAAGAAATTGATATTTCTTGTTTGTGTACCCTCTATAGCTTAGTTAAGCACTGTCATGCATTGCATTTGCATTTTTATTCATTTAGAATAATGTGTGCTTTTTGTTTTTGGTCATAAAATTTTTTTTTAAACCAAAAATATTTTTATGTGTTTTGTATTATATATCTTGGATTTATAATTAAGGTTGGCCATATTATCTTTACATAACATGATTATGTACTTTGTTTAGCTTGGATGAGCTTATTTTATTGCACTTTACTAGCTAAAGTCTTGGTGTGCATGTTGTGTGGGAAGATGCTATAATTGTTGATCACATGATCTTTATCTTGAAGTCTTATGTCTTTGATTGTCGGACTTGGTCTTATTGAGAAAGGCATAAATAACAATCTCACCACTGTTTATTAGCCAATCATGAACACCTTAGTGCATATCGTAAGATTTTGTGCTCGAGAAAGTGTAGCACATGCACAAAAAGAACATAAGGTGTAGCCTCTAACTAAAATTGGTGTGTACATTATTGGGCTATAATAATTTCACATAATTCAAATAAAATTGGTGTGTACATTATCCCGGCTATATTATTAAGTGTCTAATCAATTAAATTGGATATTAATTATGAGGCAAATCAAGAAACTTACATGATTGCAAGCTTTTATTCTAGGAGATGTGAGAGTTATATGATGTAACTCTTTAGGTGATAGTCACTTTCAAAATTATGTGATGAATTTTGTAGACTTTTTGATTGATTACTATTCACATATCACCTTACATGTTTCTCAAGCTTTTGCTAGTTGCACACACTACACAAGTTACTCTTTGCTAAACTTTGTACATGTTATTGTGTGTGATTTTGTTGTGGCCATCCAAGATTATATGTTCCTTGATTTTGATGCAAAATTTGAGTTTTAAGGACAAATTGATTGAAAATCTTAATTTTGGAAGATCTGGGCTGTATTCATATGTTTTTGAAAAACTTTCAGTCTCATACTCATGCATTTCATTTATGAAATACTATGCTTTGAGGAGTTTTTGCATAAAATTGCTCTGTTTTTCAAAATTTGAGTTTTCCAGAATTTCGACCGATCGAGGGTGTTTTTCGACTGATAGAAATTACGATTAAAATTTTTGGTTGATTTTGTCTGACTCGATTGGTATTCGATCGATGCTCGATCGATCGAAACTGAAAAATTTTCAGTTTTAGAGTTTTTGACCAAATTTTTTCATGCATCATTTATTGTTAGGATTCACATGAATTGCATTGTTTTTGCATCCATCTTGCAGTTTTGCAGTCATATCTCTCATTGTTTTCACACATAACATGCATACACTTTGCTAAATTGGGTACTCAACTTAAATTAGAAATTGATTGATTAATTTTTGAGTCTTTTGTACGTTTTAGTATATGCTATTTTTCTTCATGTGTGAATTGCAGAAAATATTTTTCTTAAGAGATATGATGGATAATCAATGTGCAAATATTTTCTCTACTCATGCAACTGTTTATGGGTCACATAGTGTTAAGTTTGCATTTATTGAAAGAGGGAATATTTTTCTTCATGTATATCCTCAACACATTTTTTTAGGTTTGTGTGTTTTTTATTTATCCATACCTCCTAAATTTTCCCCAAAACCGTTTTTCCTAGTTTTATAGGGGGAGAAGCTTGTTTTTAACCTTTGATGTTTATAGGGGGAGTTGTTGCTCTTTATAGGGGGAGTTATCTCTATTTTCTATAGAGCTAATCTGTTTTATGTTCCCTTGGTTCTCTTTTTTCTCTCATGTTTACTCTTTGTTTGAGTTGTATTTGTCAATACGTGACAAAAAGGGGGAGAAATAGATGAAATGTGGGAATCCTGTTTGTCTTGTTTAGGGGGAGAAAATTGTTTTTGAAAAGGGGAGAATATAAAAACTTTTTGATGTATCTAACTTAGGGGGAGAGTTAGTTTACTTTTGTTTTTATATTGTGCTTCATTTTGTTTATATGTCTTTCTATCCACACATGCGGTGATGTGTTTGTTGAGTGTTTCAGGAAAGACAGGTGCATTCTGATCAAGACCTTATACCTCTTCTTGGCAACTTCTAGGTTAAGAGTCTTAGATTGGGATTTGTGATGTAATTGGGCATTTTATTGTATTGGGTTGTTCTTGTATTTTAACATTTCATTTTGTATGAAAGTTTTGTCACGAATTGCCAAAGGGGGAGATTGTTAGGTTCTAAGAGCTTAGAACAATTGGCAAATCGTGAGCACACAAGAACATGCAAGCTGCAGAAAGAAGATTTCAGAATCTGCCTGGTTCGATCGATCGAAAGACAGGCTCGATCGATCGAGAATCGTATCTGCAGAATTTTAAGTTAGCCCAAATAGCAGTTCTAGCCCATTAAGGATTAGGGTTTCAGATCTACTTCTCCCACTATATAAAGGAAACCCTAAGCACGTTTTTTACAAGGCTTTTTAGAGAGAGAAGAGTGTGTCTCTTTGTTATTTAGGGTTTTGTTCCTAAAACCTCTCTTATTACTTCTACTGGTGTTGTTCCTTGAAGAATCTCAAGATCCGGTATTGCTGAAGTTGCCGCCTTCTCTAGTCATCAAAGGTGCTGATGATCTAAACTTTCAAGGGTGGTCTTGGAGTCACAAACAGGAGAGTTTGTGTTGCTAAACCTTTGAGTGGAGTCTCAAAGTCACAAACGGTGGTGTTTGTGTTTTGCAAAGGTCAAAGAAAGAAGGAGTCCGTGGATCTCGGAGCTATTATGGGGTCGTGGTAGTAAGTTTCCTACACTTGGGTAGCAATAGGATGTTAGTGGTCTAAGTCGCTATTGTGTAAACTTCAATTCTTTCTAGTGGATTTGCTATTTTACCTTGAGGATAGCTAGGTTAAATCCTCCCCAGGTTTTTTACCGGTTTGGTTTTCCTGGGTCATCATATCGTTGTGTTATTTATTTTTCCGCTGCTTTACTTGATATGATTGTTTTGTTTTAACCTAGATCTGAATAATAAACCTAAGTATTCACTTGGTTAATTAATTAGGTTAAACAATCTAGTTTACAGGGGTCTAAACGAACTGACAAGCCCAACAAGACTCTCTTTACAAAGCCCGTTGCTACATGACACTTTTACTAAGTCCATTACTACACGGCAATATTTTTACAAAATCTCAAAGAGCCCAAATAATATTTTTGGCACCTATTTATAAAGACTAAATAATATTTTGGCAACTATTTACAAAAGCGCAAATACTATTTTGGCACCTATTTATGAAAACCCAAATACTATTTTGGCAACTATTAACAAAAGCCCAATATTATTTTGGCAACTACTTACAAAAGCCCAATATTATTTTGGCATCTTTTATCAAAAAACCCAAAACTATAGGGCAAACAATTATTCTATTAAAGCCCAAATACCATTTGGCAAAAACAATCACATTATGCTCAAAACTCAAAACTATTCTTTGGCAAAAACATATTTTCATACAAGTCCCTAACTTATGGGAAGCATAAACTACTTAAGATACATTACTCATATTTTAGAACTACTTCTTCTACAAAAATTATGGGAACTATACTTATATTTTCATAAGAAGCTTTAACTGTGAAAGCCCATGTATGTTATCATGGAAAAACTATTCATTTTGCAGGGATGAACAATTGAGACAACCCAACCCATGTGCTCATCTCAGCAACTGAAGCTCACTTGAGTAACTAAAGTGGTTAGACTAACCACTAGTCACGTTTTAGCACAACCAAGCTGACAGCTAGGGCCTATCACCATCATTTTCAGCTTGTTAAATCAGATAAGAAGAGGACACATGTCCAGCTGAGCTTACACCCTTCCTTGGCAAGCCGATTTTCATGATTACTGATGTGACATAAAGTTGTGCTGACATCCATTGCAGCTAGCCATTCCTTCCCTCTTCTCCAACATAATCGGTTAAGGGATTAGGGGCAGCCATGGAAGCTTCTGGAAATACTTGCAAATAGCTCAATACTATGCCAAAAACGTATACTTTCTGGTTCATGAACCAAGCACATGAACCCAAATAGGGAAACTTAGAGAAATGTTGTTTGGTGGGTTTCAAGAGATCTCCAACAGGGTTTCCAGCAGAGGGCTCTAAGATTGACACCTGGCTTGGGGTGACACAATCTGCCTTAGGAAGCTCTGATACTAGCAGCAAACAACCAAGATCATCAGCATAAAACATGCTCTAATCCCATTGGCTGAGGACAATCAGCATTTAATGTTAAGTCAGAACTCCAGCTGCTATTACCCAAAATAGCAAGAACATTCTAAAGCTGAACTTACCACTCTTAGCCAAATCCTAAGAACGATTTTCTAAGGATTTTCTAAAGATTGAGACTGATTTTGGCAGAGTTTATAAATGGAGCTCTCCATTAACCTCTTAACACACACCAATAGAGAAGAACTCTCTCTCATAAACTTCTCTATTTTTCTCTCTCTCTCTCTAATTTTTTTTAAGCTCTTAGTGAGGTTCTGAGCTTCTGAGTTCTTAGTTTCAAACTTAGAAACTAAGCCCTTCAGCCCCCTAACTCACAAATACCCCTCACACCTCTACTTATAAACTCTTATCCATCCCCAGCAGAAAGTCCTAGTAGCTCTACTAAACACACACACACACTCTCTCTCTCTCTCTCTCTCTCTCTCTCTCTCTCTCTCTCTCTCTCTCTCTCTCTCTCTCTCTCTCTCATACTACCAAAATGACCCTTACAACTCACTATATATACTATATCCATGAGTATACCCTGGCATCATAATTATCTTACTGCACTAGCTGGAATCTCTCTCTCTCTCTCTCTCCCTTTATCTTACACTAAGCTTTCTCCATTTTTGTTATAATGGAACCCATGGTATTTGTTTATTCATTTACTATTGAAGGTTATAATGTAATTATTATTATAGAGTTTTTCCCTCATGTTCTTGTATTAGAGGACTTCTTCTCACTGGAACCTATGGATGATGATTTTGGAGATGTAAACACTCTCCTTAATTTGTGAAATAATTAACGGTTGGAGGTTTATTTTGTTTAGTCTCATTTTACCGTTCGAATATTTTACTGGTTGGCTTTTTCTTTGTTGCAGTATGCTCTTTTGTTGTGCTGACATATCTGCTGTAGAAAATGTTTCTGGGCCATCCCATAATCCTTGTTAATCCCAACCTAGGCCCAAGGCATAAAATAAGGCGAATTCTCCAAATCTTCACTGACAGCCTTTGGGTTGTGCTTCAATCCCATTGTCGAGTTTCGGTTTAGGCCCTAACCCAATACAAATCTCATTTGTCGGAAGAAAGACTTTTCCGCCCTCGATATGCGGCTATAGGGTGTACATTAGCTGCATTTAAAAAAAGCCTATAGATCCTCAACCTACAGCTGCATTTTAAAAATGCAGCTATAGTGGTTTTTTTTTTTATAATTTTTTTTTTATTTTTAAAGTTTGGCTATAGCTGCGTTTTAAATGCGGCTATAGGTTTTTTTTTTTCCTAGGCAAGTCACAAATTCCTGTCTACAATATTCAACTGTTTACATTCAAACCAACATATCAAAATAATATATTACATATATACATTCACATTAACACATCAATATTCTTGTCTACAATATTTTTATATTCATTCATGATCAGCCAAAAAAGAATACAAAAGGATTTGATCAATATTCACGGATAGTTCTCATCAATTATCATTGTCATACTTAGGTGTTGTTTTTTAGGTTTTGCCTTTAACAAAAGGTCAAGAGTCTAGAATCTAGATTATAATAACCATTTTAATTGACTGGGCTGCTTGAACAAATCATTCATTTGAAAATCTAGGCTAAAGCCTACCTCCTCTAGGCTTGCAATAGAAGGAGAGAAATTTAAAATCTTATATGGGCTTGGGCTTCTTAGACAATTCATATTGTAACAGTGCGAATTCGCATAAAAACTCTCTTATTTATGTTTGGTGGTACTGGTACCAAATAATTTATTTTCTATCACATACATACAGGGACAGAACCATGCACAAGCTGAAGGGGGCTGTGGCCCCCCCATTTTTTTTTAAAATATTAAATAGTAGGTATATATTTAAGATTTTAGAAAATAAGCTCAAGAAAAATTATATTTGCCCTCTCAAGAAAATTATATTTGTCCCCCTCAACTTCGAATCCTAGTTCTGTCCCTGCATACATACAAACGTTAAAATATTCTTTCATATTAAAGTTACAAACTTACTTCTTATAAAAAAAAAAAAAAAAGTTACTAATTTACTTTCCTCAAAAAAAAAAAGAAAAAAAAAAAGAGGTTACAAACTTACATTTACTTCAAGGGTGGCTGCTGAGTTGGGGGATCCGAAGGATATATAGAATTAGTCTTTGCATTTTCCTTAATTTGGAGGCAGTGGAAATTGAGCTAAATGCTTAGATTATTGTTGATCTTCTTAAAGTCCCTGATGGGCCAGATCTTGCTAACAATTCTGATGTTACTATTTTGGCTGATTGCAGGGAAAGTCTTAAGGAAAATTCCTCAAGTTAGGATCTCTCACTGCTATAGGAAGGCTAACAAGTGTGTTGATGCACTTGCCTGGCGGGATGTTTACCATGCTGAGGATTTTGTTTTGTTTTATGACCCTCCTTTTGAAGACTGATGTGTATTTTGTTACTTAATTTGGACTGCGTTGGTACATTGTATGAATGTTGGTTTCCTTATTGATGGGAGCTAGCTGCCCTCCTTAATAATATTATCCTTTTTACCCAAAAAAAGGGGAAAAAAAAAACATAATTAAGTAAATACTATTTACGCTTCAATATATTGTTGGCCTTCAAAATTTAACATATTTGTGAATTTAGTCCCTAAAGTTTGTTAGTATATATTACTGGCTCAATATTTTAATACCTATAGCTGTAGTATAAATTACTTGCCCTACTTTCTGTTTACTGGTGCTGCACATATATCATAAATACTTACATAAAAAGGTAGTTGCTCTGCACAATTCTTGACACAAAAATATTAAAAGATTATTCTCTCTCTCTCTCTCTCTCTCTCTCCATTAATTTATTAATAAAATTTAAAGTGATCATATTTAATCCCTTAAATGACATGGTCAAATTAGAAGTTGACACATTATCATTCCACAAAACAACAAGCAATCACTTCGAGTTTGTTAGGGTCCAAGATTGACCTTTGTAAATTTTTTAGGGATTAAAAGCAACTATTTTAAGTTTGTTAAGGATTAAAAGTGATCAATTTAAATTTTACTGACTAAAACTGCCAATATTTTTTTTTTGGTTAAAAAAATTGCCAATATTTAAACTTTAGAGACAAACAATATATTTTAACCTAAATTTTTATCATATTATTGAAGTTTTATTCTAAGAGAATTCAGTCAGAGACTTTACTGAATCACGTTGTTGCAGGTACATGCATGACTAGTTTAAAGGGAAGATGCAAGCTAATGAAAAGGTTAAATAAATTAAAAAAAAAAAAAAACACACACACACACACAAACACACACACACACACCTGTATTTCGCATGTAAGTGCATGCTAAATGCCAGCCCAATACGTTGAACTATAGGAGAGAACAAGGTTCACAACTATGCTTACTTTATTATTATTATTATTATTATTATTATTATACAACTATGCTTGCTTTATGAAATAAATTTGGTAGTCACTTGACATATTATATTTAGTAGGCCATGAGATTGCACTCGTTAAATGTAACACCATCACTAACTTTTTCTTGGAGTAAGAGCATCTCAAATACTTGGCTCATGGTAGGTCTTACATCTTTGTCTTCTTCAACGCATTGTAGAGCAACCTGAACCAAAGCTTTCATCTCAAATATGTCATATTTACCTTCCAACATTGGATCAATGATCTCTTCAAGTAAAGAAGTATTTGCAGCTGCTTTATTCATTTTTTCCCTCACCCATGTAACCAGCCTTTTGTGCTCTGCCACCCCACCATCATCTATAGCATGGACACTCCTTGATGGATCCTTTCCGGTCACCATTTCCAGAACAACAATCCCATAGCTATAAACATCCACTTTGGAGGTGATAGGTAGATTGAAAACCCACTCTGGAGCCATATAACCTCGGGTTCCTCTTATCTTTGAGAAGCTTGAATTCTTAAGGACACCTCTATTTTGTAGTTTGGACAGGCCAAAATCTGCCACCTTTGGTTGATAAGTTGAGTCCAAAAGTATATTTTGAGGCTTTACATCGCAATGTAAAATCCAGTCCAAGCAATCCTCATGCAAATAGGCTAGGCCCTTCGCAGTGCCCATGATAATTTTGAACCTTTTTTCCCAATCAAGTACATTGGCTGAGAGGTTATCTGCTAAAGAACCATGCTCCATGTACTCATACACCAAAAGCCTGTGCTTTCCTTCTGCACAATACCCCCACATCTCTATTAAGTTCATGTGGTTAATCCTTCCAATGATGGTTACTTCAGCTAGAAATTCACCTTCTCCTTGGCTGGCTTCATTGAGATGTTTGATTGCGGCAACTCGATTGTCAGACAATACCCCTTTGTAGACAATTCCTCCCGCACCTCTTCCAATCTCCTCACTAAAACTCTTTGTGGCCTTTTTTAGTTCTGTATATGTAAATTTTCTGAATCCAATGGCAGCACGATCATAGGCTTGTTTGTCAACACCTAAACTTTTCCGTGTTTTGATGAGAAGAAACCACGCCAGAAAGAAAGATATGATTTCAAGTCCACCCACTCCACAAGCAAACCAGAGCATGAATTTCTCTGTGCTGTTTTTACCGCTTTGTAGTGTACCATCACCTGAGCAATTTAAATTGAATTCTTCTAGAGGATTGTGGTGGGACAAGATATAGCTTTTTGGTAGTTTCAGATAGACGTCTCCATTTAATTCTGACGAACGATACCCATTTAGCAATCGTGTCTTAGGATAACATTTTGAATAACCAGCCTCCTCGTTAAAGTTGTATTCGAACGCTATGCAATCACATGCTGCCAAACATAGATCCCTACATTGATCAAATGTGTAATTGAGGAAGTTCCCAAAATCATTCCCGTAATACGAGTAAAAGTCAACATGTGATAACATCAGAAACCCCGACTCATTGTCCTTGCAAGAGAGTTCAACTTCGAGTTCACAGCCATCAGCCCAATCGCTATGATTTTTCATCTTGTATCCTGGTGGGCAGGAACATTTCCTGCCATAACCAATAACGTAATTGCAAAAACTGTTATCCCCACAAGCACCGGCAATGATGCAAGGTCTTTGAATGGCTTGCCATGAAACAACCCAACTCTGCCTCTCCTCTTCCCAACTGTACAATCGAATATTACCATCGTAATCAAGTGTCAATCTTCTATGAAGCATTGCTCCATAGTCGGCTGACATAAGGGTAAAATCATCGGATGGACTTAAATTCCCTAAGGAATTAAAGACAAGTGTGCCAATATGGTAATCTTCAAGCCCTGAATAAAACCAATAAATATCAGAAACATCAAGGCCGTTATAAACAAAGCGAAGAAGGTTATCGTTGTTGAAGGAAAGCTCATAGAAACCAGAGGAAAAGTTGGTCTGGCTTCTTGAAGAGACAAGCTTTGTTTTTCTAGTGAGTAGTTGTTGAGGAAGAAGGGTATCTGTAGGGAAGTCGAAGCTTTGCCACAAAACAATACCTTCATTGTCACATAGAACAAGATTACCGGTGTTGTTGAGAAATAATTGGACTGAGGAGAGTGAGACAGTGTTTGTGGCCCAAACGGTGACATTTAACTTAGAGGCATCAGTTAAGATGAGATTGCCAGTATCGAGTAGAGAGAGCTTTGAGTGCTTTCCATTAACTGGGTTGTCACGGTTTGCCATCCAAACTACGGTGCGTGAGTTGCTAAACCAAATTGCAAAGCAATAGGCATTTTCACCCACGGAATAAAAGCCAGCTGAGAAGTCGCCATCTGGTGATATTAGAATATCTGGATTCTCTACAAATAGGGATGTACCTGTACTGAATCTACTGATAACGACTATTGGTGAAGGGGAAAGTGGGAAAGAAAATGCAAAAGAGAGTAGAAGGAAGAAGAGTGGCGAACCCATGAGAGGTATTGGGCAAGGCAAAGCAAGAATTTCTATTTAAAACTGACAAAGACTGTTCCTACCGAAAAATTTTCTTCAAAAATTATGATGTAGAGGGTAGACTTGGAGCACAATGGTACAACATTATTGGACTTTAAACCATTATTGCTTTTTTGGGTCAATGAGATGTATTGTTTCAATTTTGAATCTAAATTCATAGTCAGCAGAATTAGAACGCGTTTTAGAGGCAAGAGCACTCACATTGTCTTGTCTATATTAGGTTAGCTAATCACTCTCAAAAATATGATTCTCTACTTTATTAAAACTAGTCGCAGACCTGCGCGTTGCGCGTGATAATATTATTGTTTTAGTTATTATTTATCAACAGTTGGTTTTTCATTATCTTTTAAGTTAATAAAAACCATACATATACTTTTTCTTAAACCTTCATATATATATATATATATATATATATATATATATATATATGTTACATATATAAATATAAACTCTATATATACGTAAAACCATAGGCTACTACTCCATAATGATGGTGGCTAATTAGTTTTATCATTTTTTATAATGCAATATGTTGAATAAAATAATATCAGATGAACAAAAAAGTAAAAATAAAAGATATTTAACAATAAATACCAAATTAATTATCTCTAAAAAAATACCAAATTATCTAAATCATGTTATGTAATATAATTATATTACATTCTTACATATTGTCTTTAATTCTTTATAATGCAATATGATAAAATTTAACAATCAAAGTGAACAAAAAAAAAAAAAAAAACTTAAAACAAAATTAAACCGCATCAACCTAAAGTAGAGTTTTAAAAAATACAAAAATTTATCAACCTAAAGTAGAGATGCGAAAAAAAAAAATCCACCAAAAAATTGAGAGAGAAAGAGAGAGAGAAATAAAAATTTTTGTGAAGAAAAATTATGCATATAATAGAAGAGAGAATGTCAAATTTATACTAAAAGAATGATAATAAGAAGAAACAAAATGAGTACAATAATAAGGAAAATAAAGGGAAAGATGAAGAGTGATATTAAGATAGAGGGTAGTGGGGAGATGAAAATGCAAAGAGAATGAGAAAGGTTGGAGAAAGTGTAAATGTTAAAAAAATGAGTACAATTTTATTTATTTGAATTTAAATAAAATATTATATGTTTAATTTTTTTAAATATAAATAATTTAATTATATAGAGGATGTGGCTGAGTTTAAATATTGAATAAAATAATATGGAAAGAAAAAAAAATGTAAAAAAAATAATAATAAACACCAAATTACTCAAAATCATGTTATGTAATAGAATAATATTATATATATATATATATATATATATATTATCTTTAACTTTTTATAACGCAATTGGATAACATTTAACAATTAAAGAGCAAAACAAAAAACTTAAAATACAAAACTAAATAGCATCAACCCAAAGTAGATTTATAACGAATACAAAAATTTATCAACTTAAAGTAGAGATGCAAGAAAAATAAAAAGATACTTCAAAAAATATTGAGAGAGAGAGAGAGAGAACCTTTTGTGAGGGAAAACTATGCAAAGAATGAAAGAGATAATGACAAATTTGTAGTAAGATAATGTGAATATGAAGAGAAATATGAATAGTGATATTAAGGTTAAGGATAGTGGGGGGATGAAAAGGTAAGGGAGGGAAAGATGAAGAGACAAAATAAAGGAAGATGAAGAGAAAGATGAATAATGATATTAAGGTTAAGGGTAGTAGGGAGATGAAAAAGTAAGGAAAAAAGAAAGGTTGGAGAAAGTATAATTGTTAAAAAATAAAATTAAGTAAACATTAAAAAAATTATAGGAAAATTAAAAAGAAAAAAGATAATGATGTAGATATCGATGCTGATGTGGCTTAACTAGAGTATAGTAACAATGAATGCTACACTTCAGCTTATATATATATATATATATATATATATATATATATAGAATTGTTCACCACAAAGGATTAGAAAATAAACAAAAATTAGTAAAGTCTCATAGTTTAACATCTAAATTGAGCACTATAAAAAATCATGATATGTAATAAAATAAATACCAAATTATCCAAATCATGCTATGTAATGGAATAATATTATATTTTTATATGTTATATTTAATTCTTTAGAACCCAATAAGATCACATTTAACAATCAAAGAGAATAAAAAAATAAAAAAAAAAACAGTATAAAAAACAAAACTAAATAACATTAATCCAAAATAGAGTTTTTAAAGAATATAAAAAAATTATCAACCAAAAGTAGAGATGCAAGAAAAATAAAAAAAAAATCCACCAAAAAATTTAGAGAGAGAGAGAGAGAGAGAGAGAGAGAGAGAGAGAGAGAGAGAGAGAGAGAGAGAGAGAGAACCTTTTTTGTGTGAAGGAAAGCTATGCATAGAATAGAAAAGATAATAACAAATTTATAGTAAGAAGATGTGAATAATAAAAGACAAAAATAAAAGAAGTTAAAGAGAAAGAGGAAGAATGATATTAATGTAGATGATAGTGGGGAGATGAAAAGGTAAGGGAGGGAGAAAATTTGAAGAAATAGTGGGGAGATAAAATGGTAAGAGAGAGAGAAAGGTTGGAGAAATGTAAATATTAAAAAAATAAATGTTAAAAAAATTGTAGGAAAATTGAAAAGAAAAAAAAAAACCCTAAATCTAGAAAGGCTTTAACGTTTTGTTTGTTTGTTTGTTTTTTTTTTTTTCCTTTAAATGTTAAAAAAAATTTTAGGGATTTATTATGGGGTGATAGTGGAAGTAGATAAATAAGTAGTGTGTTGGATTTATTATAGGGTGATAATGGAAGTAAATAAATAAGTAGTGGGCTACATTTATAGGGCTGAAAATTGTAAAAACCATTTAAAAATTGTAGGACAAATTATATTTAAGAAAAAAAAAAGGACATGGCAGTCGATGTGGCACAACGTGAGAACAGCAGCATTAAATGCTACGCTTCAACTTTTAGTAATATATAGATATGAAAAATGCTAAAAAAAATTACAAATTTTAGGGGATTTGTAAGAAATGTGATGTGTGGGCTTGTGTGTGTGTGTGTGTGTTTTTTTTTTTTTTTTAATTTTATTTTTTTAAAGAGAGCTGCAGAATTAAAAATTCTCAATTAAACTTAGATCTGGAAAATGACTTACTAAGTTCAAATAGACCAGAGTCAACTTTTCTTGATCTGGTAGTGGGGAACAAAATAAGTTGAGAGATGCCTCCCAAAATAAGTTAGGATCCGCTTATTGCTGAAAACTAAAAATTGAAAATACTGTAATAAAATAATTTTTAAATGTGTAAATAGTACCGTAAGACTTATTTTTAATAAAAAAGTTGATAAAAATTGATGTTTGTGGGTCTTATAAACAGTATACAAATGCACTGTTTATAGATGAAAAGTCAACAAATGCGGAAAAAAAAAAAAAAAAAAAAACGCAATTGCAGGAAGGATTTCAGCATCCCAAACGCACACGTAACGTATACATCTGCTTGATTGAAGGGTGGAAAAGATACTATCAAAGATAAGATCTTTTTTTTCCTTCTAATTTAATCATTTCTGTTGAAAGCTCTAAGTTATTGCTGCTGTGACTTTGCACTGTTATTCAATCAAGAGTACTGATTGTGTTTTACGTTTCAACGTCCTAATGAGGATTATTTGACAGGTAAATTAGAGTTTAGACCAAGGGGCATTCACATTGTTTAGCAAAAAAAAGCATTCACGTTGACTTGTTTAGAATAAGAGATTATTTTGTAGTTAATCACTTTTAAAAACGCACGCATTTGATTTTTTATTTTAGATTCTATTTCATTAAAATAATTTTTTATTAGTATTTCCTCCACTTTTCAAAATACATTCACATTTTTTTACAAAATAAATAATTAAGAGTTTAAAAAATGAACAACATTCTTTTACAGTATTTGATATTATGCTCTTAAGGTTTTTTTTTTTAAACAGTCGTAGGGAGTTAAATTGTGGTCATTCTCAATAATTTTTCCCTCACAATAATATGTGGGTGTTTTTTTTTTTAATTTTTTTTAAGGGTGGGCTGCTGAATTAAAAATTCGCCTAATTCTAATTAAACTTAGACCTGGAAATGACTTACGTACTAATTAAGTTCAATTAGACTAGAGTCAACTTGTCTTAATCTGGTAGTGGGGAACAAGAGATAAGTTGAGATGCCTCTCATGATTCATTACGTGGTATGCATTTGGGTTCCGCATTTCCTGCCCAACCCACGTCGCGTTTTGTTTTGTTTTGTTTTGTTTTGTTTTTTTAATTTAATCATTTCTGTTGAAAGTTCAAAGTTATTGCTGTGTGACTTTGCACTGTTATTCAACCAAGAGTACTGAACGTGTTTTACGTCTCAACGTCTGAACGTGTTTTAAAGTTTGTTTTTCATCTTGCGCATCATGCAAGTTCATATCTAATTTAAAGGAAATAAGAATCATAAGATGCACCCTAATGAATGAGGTTACACAAAAAAGAAAATGAAAAAAAAAAAATCTAAATTTTAAACAAAAAAAAGAAAAAGATAAAGAAAAAGAAAAAGAAAAAAAAGCCTAATCGTTTAACAAAAAAAAAAGAAAAAAAAAAAAAAAAAAGAAGAAGAAGAAAAAAGCCTAATTCTTAATTGACTTCAAAGCCAAGCTAAAGCCTAAATTCCATGGAAGGACTTCAATTTGTTGAATAACAGGTACACAAGTATGAAGTATGCTTGCCTTAGGAGAGAAATTAGGTTGCCACTAGACATGGACGGAGCCATTCATGGACTAGGGGGCAATGGCCCCCCCTAATTAAAAAAAAAAAAAAGAATATAACTATATAATTATATATTTAGGTACTAATTTTAGCAAATTTGTTCAATAAAATTACATTTTTTCCCCCCTTATTAATCATTATAAGAGAAATGTTAAAACTATAAACTTTTTTACAATATTTTTACAAATTATTGAGATAGCAAATTCTTACTGGTTTGCATTTGAGTCCACCACTTATATTACTTTTTTACTTATTAATAACCACTTATTACAACAACAATTTGTAAAAAAGTTTGTAGATCTAGTATTTTTCTCATTTTAAAGGCCATAAAAAAATTTTATAGATCTAAAATTTAATACACACACACACACACAAGCCCAAAATATTAGCCCAATAACAAAAAGTACCGACAGGTGATAGCAAAGCTAATTTTTTTTTTTTTTTTGAGACTAATCAACCAATTTTACAAAAAATAAACAACTTAAACCTTTAAAAAGCTTAAACAAAATAAACAAAAGACACGCTCTACACACAATAAAAAAAATAATAATAATAAAAGAAAATTTTTGCCAGCTAAGTAGTAGAGCCGAATGCTAATGCCACCACATGCAGCTAACAATAAAACTGTCCCCCCTTAACTCTAAGTCCTGGCTCCATCCCTGCCACTAGACATATCTGTAAAAAGATTAGACCCCTTAAACCCAAACAGATTAGCCTAGATATTTAGCCAAGTGATTAACTTAGGTAAATTAAACAATTCTAGGTTAACACAAATACATCATATCATGCAGAAGTGCGGAAAATAAATAACACACGATATGATAACCTAGGAAACCAAGCCGGTAAAAATTTGAGGAGGATTTAACCTAGCTATCCTCAAGGTAAAAAGGAATTCACTATGAAAGAATTGAAGTTTACACAATAGCGACTTAGATCACTAACATCCTATTGCTAGCTCGAGTAGGAAACTTACTACCACGACCACGTGACAGCTCCGAGTCCACGGACTACTTCTTTCCTTGAATTCTTAGCAAAGCACAAGCACACCTGCTTGTATATCCAAGCCGGTAAAAATTTGGGGAGGATTTAACCTAACTATCCTCAAGGTAAAAAGAAATTCACTATGAAAGAATTGAAGTTTACACAATAGCGACTTAGATCACTAACATCCTATTGCTAGCTCGAGTAGGAAACTTACTACCAGGACCACGTGACAGCTCCGAGTCCACGGACTACTTCTTTCCTTGAATTCTTAGCAAAGCACAAGCACACCTGCTTGTATATCTTGAATCTCTTGATTCTGCAACTGAATGATTACCAAGCTCTTGACATCAATCTTGAGTTTGGAAACATTAAGTGTATGTGAAGGTAAACACCTATAGATCTCACAAATAAGATTCACAAACACAATATTCAAAACTCTAAAAACGTGGCTAGGGTTTTCTCTTTTATACTTAGGGCAAAATATAAAACCCTACACATTAAATGGGCTAGGGCTAAGTTGGAAATTCTGCATAAAAAATAATCTGCACGACTTTTTATCGATCGAGTCTAATTCTCGAGCCAAGCAGAATTGTACAGTAACTTCTGCAATAACTCGATTCTAACTTTACATAAAAACCCCATACTTTGAGCAAGTCTAAACAAGACTAAAAACGTTTTGATCATGGTTTTCCAACATTACAAAATGAAGTTCTAATACATTAATTCCTAATTCTTAGAACCTAACAAATTCCCCATTTGGCAATCCGTGACAAAATACAAACTTAACAAAATGCTCAAAGTTTACAAAATAAACAGTCCATTACAAAACAATAGCCCAACTAAACAAATTCAACCTAACTACTATCTATCAGTTTCAAAAGTAGACAGCAGCACGATTGAATCAACCTGTATATTCCTGTAACACTTAACAAACACATAAACGTATGTGTGGAAAATACAAGTAACATAGAAAAGAAGTTCTTGATTTCACATAACACAAAATAAAGAAATATTTCATGAATAACATCATAGATATAAAACAATAAGCAATGTAGCATAGTGAACACAAGAAATATATACAAAAGATGTATCTCAAAAAAAATATCTCTCCCTATCATGAGCCAAAAAAAAGTAAATACATAATGAAGTACCTAGATACAATCTAAAAGTTCCACAAGCTCCACAGTATCACAAAGAGAAACAAAAACTCCCCTTAAGACAAAAAAACTCCCCTATAAAGTACTCCACAATGTAATGTACTCCCCCTTTTTGTGACGAATTGCCAAAGGGCACTCACTCATCATCAAAAGGAGGCGGCGAAGGAGAACGTCGGAAACTCGCCAAATTTGCTCTCAAGGCTTGAAGCTCGTCAAGCACATCCACCAAAAGCTAACCATGAGCCGCCTGAACGGTCATGACAATGTCCAAAGTCCGACGAATGTCCGAAACATCCGAAGGAGAAGGTGGAAGAACATCATCAGCAACAACAGGATCAGTAAGCGTCTCTGCCGAAGGAGCACTTGCAGAAGAAGTAGGAGGTGGAGTGACACCAGAAGGCTCTACCCTAGGACGCTTAGAGCTAGCTCGAAGTTGAGCAGCCCTTTGCCTCAGAAAGGTGGCACCTATGGAAGCAATGATATGAACAAGCTCAGAAGCAGGGAAATCATCTAAACCTAAGTGAAGAAGAATCCTATGAATAAAAACAGGAAAGAACAAAGCATGAGCAGTAGAACTGCTCCGATGCACTTCGTTCAAAGAACGAAGAAACAGATGAGAAAAACTGATAGGAGCATCAGTGACAAGAGCGTACAGAAACACACATCGCTCAAGAGGGATAGTGTGGAGATGAGAAATGGGCCACAAGAAATGACATGCAATCCTAAAGAAAAGATAATGTAACTCAGAAAGCTCAGCAGAGGTGATCCGAGCATCAGAACCCCACTGGATGGAAGACCCAGTGATGTATGACATCACGTTATCAAGAGAAGGAGACTCATCATAGGGAAAGATAGGATGAGCAACCACAGGCACCCCAAGAGCATCGGACACTACCGAAAGGGTAATGTGATACTCTACACCTCGTATCCAACTCTTTACCAAAGTGTTGGAATCATAGATGTGGATAGAGAGGTTCGAGTAGAACTCTCTAATCAAGGTAGCCGGAGGCGGATGATCTATGTCTAACAAAGGTAGCCAGCCCCTACGCTCAAAATTACGCCTCACCTCATCATCAACCTCATCTAAAAAAACCCTACTCTCACCCCAAATGGTACGCCTAAGGTTAAGGGTCTCGTATGTCTCCTGATGCTTCTCACTCAAAAACCTATCATTATCAAAGGAAGGTGAAGAGGCAGAAGTCCTATGTGCTCTAGTTTTCCTAAGTATGATGCTAAGGACAGAAATATAGAGACACAGAAAGAAAAGAGACAAACAAAAAGAAAAACCAAGGGCAGACTGCAAGTTAGCACAACAAAAATATAGAAATAACAATTCTACATGATGCATGAGTAGAATAACCAAATGATGCATGGTCTAATGCAATGACACACAGTTCAAATATGATTCAATATCACAAAATTGGCTTGAGCAAGAATTTTATATCAAAAATCCTAAATTTGAAAAACCCAATTTTACAAAACCTAACAAATTGAGAAATTGATCATCACAACAGATAGAAAACTCAATATAATGATCAAATTAATCAATCTAACAAGCCAATTTCATCAAATTGCATCAATTTGAACAAAAGCCCCAAATTCAGCAATTTCAAGCCCTAGAATTTTTAATTTTTCACAAAACCTCAAATTAATCAAATTAAACCCCAAAGATCACTTGTATATGATGTCCCCACAAAAACCCAACGATTTATTGTGAAAGAAAACAACCAAACAACGTAAAAAATCCCAAATATATAAATGCCGAAAATAGCCAATAAATGCATGAATATATGCATGAAAAAAAATTGAATAAAAGCAAAAGGAAGGGTAGATTGGTCTTACGGGCCTTGGGAGAGAGAATCCTTGCAAAAGAATCAGAGGAAAACGACAAAAATCGCAAAAAAGATGCTTGACCGGTTGGTGAGAGTGAAAAGGAGTTTGAAAAGATTTTGAAAAGTGAAGAACACGTGGAGAAAAATCCTTTTTAAAAAACACTCAGCCTGATTTTCAATCGATCGAAAATAAGATTCGATCGGTCGAAAATGCCTCGATTGATCCAGTATCAATTGAATACCAATCGAAACACACAGAAACTTTCTAGGGATTTTAAGAACAATTTCGATTGGTCGAAAAACAGATTCAATCGATCAAAATTCTGAAAAAAAATTTTTTTTTTGAAAAACGAAGCAATTTCAGTGCTGAAATTCCTCAAAGCATTAGATTTTATGAATAAAAAGCATGAGTATGAGATGAAATGTTTTTCAAAAATACAAGTATTTATCCCAGTTTCCCAAAAACAAGATTTTCACATAATTTTCCTCAAAATCTCAAACAGCAAACATGTTTTGCATCAATTCTCAAGAAATTTTCAAACTTGGTTGGTCAAACCAAAAACACACACAATAACATGTACAAAGTTTAGCAAAGAATAACTTGTGTAGTGTGTGCAACTAGCAAAAGTTTGAGAAACATGTGAGGTGATATGCAAATAGTAATCAATCACAATTTCTACAAAATTCATCACATGAATTTGAAAGAGACTATCACTCAAAGAGTTACATCATATAACTCTCACATCTCCTATAATAAAAGTTTGCAATCATGTAAGTTTCTTGATTTGCCTCATAATATATACCAAGTTTAATTGATCAGAAACTTATTGAAATAGCTGGGATAATGTACACACCAATTTTATTTAAATAGTGAAATTATTATAGTTCAATAATGTACACACCAATTTTAACATTTTAACAGAGGCTACACCTTATGTTCTTTTTGTGCATGTGCTACACTTTCTCGAGCACAAAATCTTAAGATATGCACTAAGGTGTTCATGATTGGCTAATAAACAGTGGTGAGATGATTATTTATGCCTTTCTCAAAAAGTTCAAGTCCAACAATCAAAGGCATGAGACTTCAAGATCAAGATCATGTGATCAAAAACCATAAACAACTTCCCATACAGCATGCACTACAAAACTTCAGCTAGAAAAGTGAAATAAAAATAAGTGCATCCAAGCTAAACAAGGTACATAAACATGTTATGTAAAAATAGATTGACCAACCTTGTTTTCAAATTTAAGAAAAAATACAGCAAAACACATATTACCAAACCCATTCTTGTTACCTTTTTTTTTAAAATAATAATAATAAAAAAACAACCTAGAATGAAATGCATGAATGTTATACAATGCAAATCCTAAGAAAAATGGTCACAAGAGGTAAATCAATGAAGAATAAGGACCATGACAGACAGACTCAATTCGGTCGAGCCTTTTGCATCCAAAACTTTTTAAATGCACCTCTAACATTGGAGTTATTATTCACATTGGAATTCTGAGCAACTCTAGGATTGGAATAAAGGTTTAACGTCTTTATCAATTCACCAATAAATACCATAGGATCTTGTGCTTGAGGCATAGGTACTTTAGGTTTATTTGCTCGCTTAGCAACTTGCAACTTGAAACATGAAACAGTTTGGACGAATGTGCCCAGACTTTCCACAAAAGTGACAAACCCAAGCAGGCTTATCATGCAACTTGCCCTTAGAAGAATTAAAAGTTCTAGAATTAGACTCTTGAAGATCAACTCTAATCTTTTTAGGAGGTGTGACTTCTACATATTTAACAACTTTACTCACAGAAGGTTTGACAATCTCACTCTTAGAAAGTTGAGTAGAAGGAACAAAGTTTATGGAATGAGGTTCAGGCACAGAGATACTTTTCACAAAATCTAAGCCAGTTTTGTCAGAGGGAGACTTTTGAATACTTAACATGTGATCAAATTTGGAGCTTGCAGATCTATCAGTTTGTTCTTTAGCAACAGATAATTTAAGTTCTAAATTTTTAACTTTATCAAGTAAAAGCATGTTCTCAGTCTTCACATTATTCAAAAGCTCATTAGCATCAAACAATTTTACAAGCAAATTTTTTTTATCAAGTTCAAGAGATGCAATTTTCTTTAAGCTAAGATCAACATTCATAGCATTCTTTGTAGCAACTTTGCAAAGTTTATTGTAGGCTTCTGGTAAATCTGCATCTTCAGAAAGTTCCCCATCAGAAGGGTTCTCTTCAACAGACACACTTTCATTGACTACAGCAGTAGTAGTGAAAGCAATGAAGTTTCCATCCTCATCACTGACTGATTCATTGTTAGAAACTTCATCATCACTAAGGGTTATAGCCATAGCCTTACCCTTAGACTTCAAGTATGTAGGACATTCAGATTTCATATGACCATACCCTTGACATCCAAAACATTGTTGTCCCATAAAATTATTAGAGGGTTGACCTACTTTCTCTTTAGGTTTTTCAGTGTTATTAACCTTAGTGAGATCATTCCTCTTAAAATTTCTAGGTTCAGCAGTGTTCTTGCCTCTTGTCCTTCTGTTATTGTTCCTAAGAAAGTTTCTAAAGTTCTTGGCAAGATAGACAATCTCTGTAGCAGAGAGTTCATCATCAAATCCACCAGCCTCAACATCATCAACAGACTTAAGAGCCATTGATTTGGATTTGGTAGTCTTGGGTAGGTCCAACTCATAGGATTGAAGAGATCCTATAATTTCATCAACAGGGATGGAGTCCACATCCTTGCTTTCAGTGATGGCAGTCATTTTGGGTCTAAAATTCTCAGTTAAAGATCTAAGAATCTTCCTAACAATTTTAGGTTGATCATAGATTTCACCCAGATTATATGCAGAATTAACTATATCATTCAATTTAGCATAGAATTTATCGAAAGATTCATCATCATTCATTCTAATACTTTCAAATCTAGTAGTCAATTGCTGCAACTTATTTATTTTAACTGCCTTTGTGCTTTCATGCACAGTCTGGAGGATATTCCAAGCAGTATAAGCAATCTTAACATTAGAGATTCTTTTAAATTCCTCCATAGAGACAGCATTGAAAATAACATTCATAGCTTTGCTATTGAAAGTAGCTGCCTCTTTTTGAGAAGTTTGCCACTCACTCACAGGAGTAGTGGGCTTCTCCCAACCATATTCAACAGAGTTCCAGACTCTCTCATCAATAGATTTCAGGAATGCTTTCATCCTTACTTTCCAATAAGCATAATTATTCCCATCAAAATGAGGTGGAATAACAAGAGAGTGTCCGTGTTCCATGACAACCGGGGTCAAGGATCAGCTTTAAGACCAAAAGATCTAAAACAAAAAGCTACTCGCTCTGATACCACTTGTAAGAAGTTTAGACCCCTTAAACCCAAACAGATTAACCTAGATATTTAGCTAAGTGATTAACTTAGGTAAATTAAACAATTCTAAGTTAACACAAATATATCATATCATGCAAAAGTGCGAAAAATAAATAACACACGATATGATAACCCAGGAAACCAAACCAGTAAAAACCTGGGGAGGATTTAACCTAGCTATCCTCAAGGTAAAAAAGAATTCACTATGAAAGAATTGAAGTTTACACAATAGCGACTTAGACCGCTAACATCCTATTGCTACATCGAGTAGGAAACTTACTACCACGACCACGTGACAGTTCCAAGTCCACGGACTACTTCTTTCCTTGAATTCTCAGAAAAGCACAAGCATACCTGCTTGTATATCTTGAAGCTCTTGATTTCGCAATTGAATGATTACCAAGCTCTTGACATCAATCTTGAGTTTGGAAACCCTAAGTGTATGTGAAGGTAAATACCTCTAGATTTCACAAATAAGATTTACAAACACAATATTCAGAACTCTAAAAACGTGGCTAGGGTTTTCTCTTTTATACTTAGGGCAAAACATAAAACTTTACACATTAAATGGGCTAGGGCTGAGTTGGAAATTCTGCAAAAAAAACAATCTGCACGACTTTCGATTGATCGAGTCTAATTCTCGATCGATCGAGCCAAGCAGAATTGCACAGTAACTTCTGCAGTAACTCGATTCCAACTTTACATAAAAGCCTCATACTTTGAACAAGTCTAAACAAGACTAAAAACGTTTTGATCATGGTTTGCCAAAATTACAAAATGAAGTTCTAATACATTAGTTCCTCATTTTTAGAACCTAACAATATCATATATAGTAGGCCACGAGATCGTAGTCACTATCATTGAATCTTGTTCTTGAGGTAAGAGCATATTAACTACTTGGCTCATGGTAGGTCTTTCATCTTTGTCTTCTTTCATGCATTGTAGAGCTACCCAAACCAAAGTTTCCATCTTGCTGATGTCATATTTACCTTCCAACATTGGATCAATGATCTCTTCAAGTGAGGAAGTATTTGCAGCTACTCTCTTCATTACTTCCCTCACCCATGTCACTAGCCTTTTGTGCTCTGCCTCCCCTCCATCATCTACATCCGGAGCACTCCTTGATGGACACTTTCTAGTTACCATTTCCAACACAACAATCCCATAACTAAAAACATCCACTTTGGAGGTGATAGGCAGATTTAAAACCCACTCTCGAGCCATATAACCTCGAGTTCCTCTTATTCCTGAGAAACTTGGATTCTTAAGGGCATTTCTATTTTGTAGCTTTGATAGGCCAAAATCTGCTACCTTTGGTCGATAATTCGAGTCTGAAAGTATATTTTGAGGCTTTACATAGCAGTGTAAAATCCAATCTAAGCAGATTATCCTCATGCAAATAGGCTAGGCCTTTTGCAGTTCCCATGGCAATTTCGAATCTTTTCTCCCAATCAAGAGCATTGGCTAAGAGGTTATCTGCTAAAGAGCCACGTTCCATGTATTCATACACCAAAAACCTATGCTTTCCCTCAGCGCAATACCCCCACATCTCTATTAAGTTCATGTGGTTAATCTTTCCAATGATGCCTACTTCAGCTAGAAATTGACCTTCACCTTGGTTGGCTTCATTAAGGCATTTGATTGCTGTAACTCGATTGTCGGACAACACTCCTTTGAATACAATTCCCCCTGCACCTCTTCCAATCTCCTTAGCAAAACCCTTTGTGGCCTTTTTTAATTCAACATAGGTATATTTTCTTAATCTAATGACAGCAATAGCAAAGCCTTGCTTGTCATGAATACCTAAACGTTTTCGGGTTCTAGTTAAGAGACACCACACCACAAATATACAGATGATTTCAAGGCCACCTATTCCACCAGCAAACCAGAGCATGAATTTCAACGTATCGTTTGCCATCCAAACTGCGGTGCTTGAGTTGCTAAACCAAATGGCAAAGCAATAAGCATTTTCACGCACGGAATAAAAGCCAGCAGAGAAGTTGCCATTTGGTGATATTATAATATCTGGATTCTCTACAGATAGGGATGTGCCTGTACTGAATCTACTAATAGCAGCTGCTGCAGATGAAAGTGGGAAAGAAAATGACAGAGAGTAGAAGGAAGTGAAACAATACTAGCGAACCCATGTTTGAAAGCTCAAGCCAGAGAGATACTAGGTAAAGTAAGACCATAATGATTTTCTATTTAAAGTTGAAAAGGGCTATCCTAACCATAAAATTAAACGTTAAAAGTTGTGGCTTTGGGCATAGTTGTCAAAATGTGAATAGTATCGTGAATCGATTTTTGATTTTTTCGTATTGTGTATCGTATGGTATCGTGTATAGTAAGATACACAAACGCCTAATAAAATTTATAAAAAATTATAGATATACATATATAAATGGTATATTCATTATAAATTTTGAATATATTTAACTAATGACTAATTTATTCATCACTTATGTAATAATATTTAACAAGCTAACTAAATAAATCAAACTAGCATGTGTTAATAACATACACATTCAAATTGCTTAAATTCAAAAGTGATAATATATAACAAATGACCCAAAAATTAATTTATTTTCATCATATTCATCATATTGGCTAATCAACCTCATCTAAGTCAATACTATCATCATGTTTATCGTTTTGCAAATTTATTTCTTCGATAAAATTTTCTTCATTGTCATTAACATTTACTATCTCTTCTTGTTCTTTTTATTTAATAATTAAAAAAAATTCTTCTTGGCATTCTAGTTTCTTGGACTTATAACAATAGTGAAAAAAAAATTATATTTTCAATTAATATCTTATTCATGGTATAAAAAATAAATTTGTAAATATTAAAGTGAAGTGTAAGTGTATACTGTGTAGTCCAAATTTTGTAGAAGAAAGAGAGTGAAAAAAAACTTATGAATATGTTATTTTATTAAGTTAAATTAAGTAACCTAATAATTTTGTGTTTAAAGTCTAACAACATGTAAGATTCAAATAAACTTACAAATTTTAACAAAAAATCTCATTTTAAAGCATTTATCTATGTATCGTACGATACGCATTATTTTACAATACGATATGATTCATACGATACACACATTGTATCGTACGATTCATGAGCACTTACGATACGTCGATACGATACAGAACTTTTTACATACGATACGATATGTATTGTACGATACGTATCGCGTATTGTACGATACAAACAACTATGGTTTTAGGTGTGGCACTAGAATTACTCGGAGCACAAGGGTCAAAGTTTATTGGGAACTACAACTTTATCATGCTAAGTTAAAATTCTAAAAATTGCATCAAAATTTTAAAAATTAACAAACAACAAAAATTAAGTGTGGTAAGAGATTTTTAATAACGTTATTTAAGTGTTATGAAAACATGTATGGATAAAATAGGTTGTGATGTTTAAACAACGAAAATTGTTGTTCAAATAACATTACCAAACAAGCTCTAAACGCTATAACCTATCCTCTATCAACAGAGTTTGAAGTGGTCTTCGCCTAATAGGATTAGTTCAAGATATTTTATTAAATTTGGGTCAATAGAAAAAAGATGAAGAAGACATTTCTATTTAAATATAGGGGAGGTGCACATGGGCGGCTCCACTTGGAGCACTGGGGGTTCAAATGAGCCCCCTGAATTGGCCCAAAATAAATTAGGTATAATATTTTTTTAATCTTGTTTTTGTTTTGACCTCCCTAAAATAAAATTTTGAATATGACCATCTTAATAATATTCTGGCATTTTTAAACACAAAAAAAGCTCAATAACAAAACAATTTGATCTAAAATTTGGAAAAAAAAAATTGGTAAGCCCAGTAACAAAAGTAGAAATTTGTTAATCTTTAATCTTAGAAAAAACACAATTAGATCTTAAAATAGTTTGAAATATATCAATCGAATGAAAGATTAATCGATAAATGATTGCTTGATTGTGTACATTGAAAGAGATGTAACTCATAGGATTGATAATAAAAATATTTTGTAATGATATTAAAATATGAAACATCGTAGAAAGTAATTGTAAAATTTTATGTATTTCAGTTTTTGTTTTTTGTCTTGTTTTTTGTAATGTCGATATATTCAAGTTATTTTTTGTTTTATATTTTGTATAATTTATGTTTTTTTATTGACCCCTAAAAAATAATATTGGAACCGCCACTGGAGATGCATATTATTTTACACTCTTAAGACAAGATATACGACATCCATAAAATTTGTTGAATGAGGTAGTACTGGGGAAGAAGATACGTTGAGGGATTTTCCTTGAGGGATTTTCTTCCCAAGTTTCATCTGCTGGCCTGCAATTGGTCGAAAAGATGGAGCCTATGGCAGTGAAATGCAGTCACAAAGATACAAACTTTTTATCTATTTTAATCATTTCGCTTGAAAGTTCTAAGCTATTGCTGCTGTGCCATTGCACTGTTATTCAACGAAAAGTACTGAACAATCTATTGATTCTATTTTTAATAGAGACGTGTTTTACGTTTCAACGTCCCAACGGGAGACAATATGACAGGTATAGCTATAGAGAATGACTAGTGCACACGGTAAGTGTACACAGACACGGCTATAATTTTCTAGAGAACTTAAGGGTACGAATGATAACTGTTTTTTTTTTTTTTTTAATAATTTTTTATTTTGGAGACTAACAGGACCGGCCTTTTTACTAGGCTAATTAGGTCATTGCCTAAGAGCAACCGCTCAAAATCATGCATAATACAAAAAGCGCATCAATTTGTATATTTTAACCAGAAAAATACTCATATCTGTTAGAGTAAAAGTGTGCAAATATGCATCAATGTTACAGTAACTATGCATATATGCATGGTTTATGTAGCTCTTCTATTTAATATTATAGTATTTTTTTCTCTTTCCTCTCAATATCTCTTTCCTCTCACCTCTCTCTTTTTCTCATTTCCTCTCTCACCTCACTCTCATCGATCAACTCTCTCACATTTCATCAGATCAACTCTCATTTCATCATATCACCTCACTCTTACCAACCCACGCCGCCGACTCAAGCTCCATCGCTGATCTGTTGTGGATCAGATCAACTCTCTTAGATCACGGTTGTTAGTTTTTTCTTGATTGTCGATTAGGTTGTGGTGGGCTATTTCTCTTGATCGCTGATTTGTTTTTTTTTTTTTTTTTTTTTTTTTTTTTTTTGTGGTTGAGTTTGAGGCTGTCGTGATAGTGATTGTGGGTGTGGGTCGATGGTATCGGTAATTATGGGTGTGGGTCGGTGGGTTGTGTGGGTTCCGATTAGGTTGTGGTGGGCTATTTCTCTTGATTGCGGGTCTTTTTTTCTTTTTTCTTTTTTTTTTTTCGAGTTTTTTGGTTGAGCTTGAGGTTGTTGTGATAGTGATTGCGGGTGTGGGTGTGGGTTGGTGGCATCAGTGATTGTGGGTGTGGGTCGGTGGCATCAGTGATTGTGTGGGTTTCGATTAGGTTGTGGTGGGCTATTTCTGGTGATTGTCGATCTGTTCTTTAAGTTTTTTTTTTATTGGTTTTTTTTTTTTTTTTTTTGTTGAATGCTGGAGTCGATCTTGTTGCTCGGTGGGAGGCCGGAGGCTGGGTTGATGATGGTGGCTGTGTAGGTTGTGTTGAGAGATGACAGTGTTAAAAAAAATGAATATTTTATTGAAAAAATGTGTAAAATAGATAAACTGATGTGTGTGTTTTGTAAAAGTGAGCGTGCAAAATAGAAAAAGTATATTTTTTCTTGAAAAAGTATATTTTTTCTTGAAAAAGTATATTTTTTCTTGAAAATTAGATGAAAATTTTGCACTAACTGATACTGATGCTCTAAGGCTTCCAAGTGGAAAGGAGATCCCTAAATTTTGAACAAGTATGGGTAGGTAGGAAACAAAAAAATTAGTTTAAGATGAATAAAAAAAATTTGGCACATCCTTGTAATTAAAGAACAAAAATTCTTGTATATCTTGTTAAATATTGGTACCAAAAAAAATTCTTTGGTCTAAACAAAATCAATTGTCCCAAAAATAACATCATTATCCTTTAGATAAACCAAAATTCAACAAGATAAACTATAAATTCAACAAGATAAACTACAAATTCCGGTCAAAGAAATCAACCACAAAACAATCACAAATCACAACAAATAAAAAAATATACGAAATCTCTAAAATTATTACTGTTTCTATTTCTCATTCTTGCTCTCAGCCTCTTTCTCTCAAGTCTCAGCTCTTGCTCTCCACCTCTCTCATTCTTTCTCTCTATTGGCTTCCTCTGATCTGAATCAATAATCATCCGATCACATCTGAAGACTCTGATCTGAAATGAGGACTGACCAACTGAGGTATAGTTTTGTTCTCTTTCTTTTGATTATGCAGATGCGTTTTTGACTTTTTGTTCTCTTTCCTTCTGTTCTGTTTCTTATCTGTTGCTGGTTGGGGGCCGCTGAGCCTACTTCTACATTCTATCCTGGCTGGCCGTTGGGCCTTGATGATTTGAAGTAAATTTTTTTTTTTAAAAGCTTCCGTTTGTTTTTTATTTATTTTTATTATAGGTGATACTTCTGTAATAGGGTCTGTTTTGGCTGGGCTTGGTTTATTCTTGTTTGGCTGGGCTTGGACACTTGAAATTCTATTTTGACTGGGCTTGGTTTTTTTTTTTTTTTTTTTTTTTATATGTATATTTTAGTTATAGCTAATATAATGAGTAAGTCTTTATTTTCTGCAGGTGTTATTGATTAGTGAAACTACAAATATACTTTTTATATACATTAGGTTCTATTGCTTTACACTTGAAAATTATTTTTTATCCTAGTCTTTATAAATATATTGTTTGATTAGAAATGTCTACTATAAAATATGTATCTAGATATGAAAAAATTAAAAAAATAAAAAAAGAAGAAAAATTAATTGAGTCTCAAAAAGGATCAATGGATAAATTTGTTATTAATAATGAACAAAGTACAACCAAAAATTTAGATGAAAATGTCACAAATAAGCAAAAAATTTACCAAAAAGAGTTCGAAGATAATGAAACGATACAATTGCAAGATAACAATGATGTTCAATTTTACAATACAACAAATCTTGATAATGAACTTCAAAAGAATTTAGAACATAAATTAAAAAAAGGTCCCATTTTAGTTCTTGCCTTAGTCCCTAAAATGTCTAGGGTCGGCCCTAGAGACTAAAAAACTTGTTTGACAATCCAAAATGGACAAAACAAAAACTGTTCTCAAAACTCAATTTGTGAAGGAAACTAAAAACATACAAAATACTGTTTTCACTTTCTAATTTTCAAAAAACAATGAAAACACTCATTTAATTTAATGAATCTGTCTCATTTCATGAGTTAACATTAGAGTTCAAATCCTAGTAACAACATATTTTAGTATTTTCTTTTTTTTTTCTTCAAAAAATATCTTTTTAATTTCAACTAACAAAACATGTTTTTGATTTCAAAATACAAGAAAATTGTTTTTTCTTTATATTCCCAAAAACAAGTTTTTGAAAATAGGAAACAAAATTGTTACCAAACATAACCTAAATTACAATTTCAAAAGTGTGTAATAGACACTACTTTATGGAAATAAATTAGGCAAAAAGAGGGGCATGGATGTTGAAGCTAAAGTTTGATTTTGTGATTCAATTTTTTTCTAAAATTAAATTTGATGTCATGTCACTCAAATTTTGCCCCCATCGTATCCCTTTGTTAGACACCTAGACACTAAGACTAATGGGTATTAACAGAATGATTGATTGCACTATTTTTTTTAAATTTGAGAGACCAATAATGTTTAGTAAGAAAATTTCAAAGCATGAAAGCGTAGGCTATAAAGTTATGGACAAAGTTTAGTAACAAAATTGGTTGTAACATAGGCTACAACCAATTTTGTATCAATCAGATATTATCTACTATATAATCTATAAGCTTATGTTTTATATATAATTTCAAACTACAAAAACTTATAATTTAAACATTATTGATGATATAGTTATTGACCTTAATTTTCTAAAAATTTTGCAAGTATGGAAAAATTAAGAAGAAGACGTAATTCATTGGTGGATTTGTCAAAATTCACCTCCAATAAAAAGATATTATGTAAGATTGTAGTTTTGGGTTACAACTAATTTTGTAATCAAACTTTGTCCTAAAGTTATTATGATATTTAAGAAAGAAGCTTGATGTATAAGTATGCAACTCTTATCATTGGCGAGAATACTTTCAAATCAAGTTAATGAACAATAAACATGCATGTATAAAAGAACTTATTGGAACGCTTAAGTAACATTATATTAGTGGATTGTGAATGATAATTTAAATAAGCCTAGAATTAATCTACATTGATTCTGTTTGTAATGAATCAACAGAAAAAAAAAAAATAATAATAATGTCATTTTGTTAACATTTAACGGCCATATCAATTATACAGATGAAGACAGTGACTATTTTTGAAAACAAAATTTTTTTTTTTTAGAATACTAAGTATTTTTAACACACACATACGGGAAGAAGGGAGAATGTTTTTTAAAGAAACTTACAGTGGTGTATATCCAAAATGGCCTAATTTTTGGATACACAGCACAGATTTTAAACCTCTTTAACTTACACTCATTTTTTAATGTGGGATTAACCTACTGTTTTTCTTTTGAGAATACTAAGTATTTTTTAACACACTAAAATGGAAAAAAAAAAAAATCTTAAACTTAAATGACTAAGATGAAAAACAATAATAAAAAATGTAATTTAGTCTTAATGCTCTCTTATATACGTTTGGTGCCAATTAATTCATCTTCTATCACATACATAAAAAAAAAAAAAAAAAAATATATATATATATATATATATAAGGAAATGCTAACGAATGCCCTTAGGTCATTGTTAATAATCCATTTTAA
Organism: Lithocarpus polystachyus; assembly: GCA_033629205.1. Lineage (NCBI taxonomy): Eukaryota > Viridiplantae > Streptophyta > Magnoliopsida > Fagales > Fagaceae > Lithocarpus > Lithocarpus polystachyus. Next base: position 3,723,711 of record CM066163.1, on the reverse strand, counting down.
AAAAGTTTTTATTGGGAAAGAAAGAAGAGCAATTAATGTTTTGACAGCTTTTTTCATTTTCCATAAAAGTGATGTTAAAACTTTCCTAAATGAATCTTTAACCAATACTCTAAGGGCACTCGTTCTTAACCTTTGAAACCAATAAATGCTAATAACAAATGTTAGGTGTTCTTTATTTTTTATTTTTTTTTTTGCTTTTTTAAAAATATAAAAATAGTCCACGTAAGAGAACCCAGCGAATTTCTTTTTTTTTTTTTTTTGATAAAAACACCCGATCAAACTTTCATTAACTTGAAGTAAGATTACACTGGGATACATCAACTTGAATTTGATCAACGATAGTGGGTGGAGTATCTTCTACCCAAATATTACAACCATTCAAAAATTTGGCTTGCCTAGCCAAGATGTGAGCAGCTTTGTTGCCAGCCCTTCGAACATGGGACACCTCCCATGCATTGAAAGACTTCAGCCCCTCACAAATTCCATCCACAACCAACCTGATAGAGTTCGGAGGAGAGCTCTGTTTCCTTAGCGATTGAACCACCAGCTGTGCATCGCTTTCAATGATGATATCCTTTAGGCCGAGATCCCCAGCAAACACCACACCTTCCTCAACAGCTTTAGTCTCAACCTCCAGAACTCCCAAAGGCAGTTCATACTTTTTACTCATAGCCCCCATGATCTCGCCCCTCTCATTTCTAATGACTACTCCAACACCGCAGCACCTCATCTCATTAAAAATTGCTCCATCCGTATTCACCTTATACCAGCCTAGTTTTGGAGGTCTCCAACATGTCGAATCAGATTCAGAGGGGTTTTCTTGGGCTGCCACCGCTTGTGGGGAAAGGGAAAAGACAAGCTTTTAATCGCATCAAGGACTAAGTAGGAAGGAAAATTGCTGGTTGGAAGGGAAAGCTTCTCTCTCAGGCAGGGAAGGAAATACTAATAAAGGCAGTGGCTTAAGCAACGCCAACGTATACGATGAGTTGTTTCAAAATTCCGGATACTTTGTGTAAAGAGCTGAACTCAATGATGAGCAATTTCTGGTGGGGCCAAAAGAATAGGGAGAGGAAAGTGGCTTGGGTTTCTTGGGAAAAATTATGCACCTTGAAGGAGGAAGGGGGTATGGGGTTTAGAGATCTAAAAGCATTTAATCTAGCGCTTCTTGCCAAACAATGGTGGAGACTGATACAAAGCCCAAACTCGCTGGTTAATAAAGTGTTCAAAGCGAAATATGCCCGGAATGGTAGTCTCAACGAGGCTGAATTGGGTAGACGGCCCTCGTACGTATGGAGAAGCATGTTGGCAGCTAGAAAGCTGGTGGATAGAGGTTCTATATGGTGTATAGGAAATGGAGAAAGTGTCTATATATGGAAGGACAGATGGATTCCTTCCTCGGAGTCTTTCAAAGTGTTAAGCCCGAGTGGAGTGCACACAGGTATGGAAAAAGTGTCAAGCTTGCTGGATACCGACAGAAGGGCTTGGGACATAGTGAAGGTAAAAACCTTTTCCTCCCTCATGAAGCCGAGTTGGTGCTGAGCATCCCCATTAGTGGCAGACTTCCCGAAGACTCATTTGTGTGGGCATGGACTACAAATGGTAGATTTTCAGTGAAGAGCGGTTATAAGGTGGCACAAAAGGTCTTAAAAGAAGAGTCAAGTAGGGGGGAGGGAGGCAGCATCTCGGAAAACTCAGGGATGAAGTCTATTTGGAAGATCGTTGGCGATTAAATTGCCTAAGTAAGATCAAGCACCTGCTGTGGAGAGCTTGTAAAAACATCCTCCCCACTAAACTTTGCCTTAAGGCTCGAGGAATTGATGTGAATGAGAAGTGTGATATATGTGGGAATGCAGAATCTTCGGGACACGTGTTATGGAGCTGCAACATTGCCGAGGTGGTGTGGAGTGGTACAAGATTAAAATTGCGCCCCCAACTTCTTCTTCACATAATCTTTGACATCCTCACTTGTATTCTTGCTAAAAAATAGGGATGTTTTTTCCCTATTAAGTTTTTGCCTTGAATCCCCTTCGTAATCTTCAAGTACCTTTAGTACCCTATCACACTCTTCCCTTGTAGCTCTACAAAATACGATGCTATCATCGGCAAAAAGTAAATGGGAAATTCTTGGAGCTCCACGACAAACAGCAATCCCCCTTGGCTGCCCCCCAACTTCCTCCTTTTTCAACATAGCCGATAAGCCTTCAGCACACAAAAGGAATAAATAAGGAGAAATAGGGTCCCCTTGGCGCAAGCCCCGAGATGGAACAATTCTCCCTTTTGGCTCACCATTGATCAACACCGAATAAGAGACCGAAGTGACGCACATCATTATAAGGGAGATCCACCTTTCATGAAAACCCAACTTTGTCATTATTGCCTCCAAGTACCCCTACTCAACCCTATCATAGGCCTTGCTCATATCAAGCTTTATTGCCATTAGCACCTCTTTTCCCTTCTTTCTTTGATCAATACAGTGCATAGTTTCGAAGGCTACCAGCACATTGTCTGTTATAAGCCTACCCAGAACAAAGGCGCTCTGAGAATCATCTATCACTTCTGCAAGGACTCTTTTCAATCTATTTGCGAGGACCTTAGAGATTATTTTGTATACAACATTGCATAGACTAATAGGCCTATACTCTGAGATTTTTTGGAGGGAATTCACCTTTTGGGATGAGGCATATATGTGTTTCGTTAAGCCCATTAGGCATTATACCCAAATTGAGAGCAGTGAGCACACACTTGACAACCTCGGGTCCAACAATATCCCAAAAGTGTTTAAAGAAAATCGGGGACATACCATCCGGTCCCGGAGCTTTTGTGGGATGTGTTTGCTTGAGGGCAAAATATACCTCCTCAGCTTTAAAATCCGTGAGCAAAACCTTATTCATCTCCGAAGATACACGATTTGTTATTGAGCCCAGGCTGGCCTCAAAACTGATAGGCTGGTTTGACTTATAAATGCCTTCAAAGTAGTCCAAGATCGAGCTTTCAATGCCTTCTTTATCTTCCACCCAAACCCCCGCTGCATTTTGCAGCCCCACTATCCAGTTTTTGCGGCGCCTTTGACTTGCTGTGGCGTGGAAAAACTTTGTGTTTCTATCTCCCCATTTTAGCCAAAGTGCCCTAGACCTTTGATTCCACATGATTTCTTCCCTGACCTGAATCTCATTGATTTCCCTTCTAACCTTCTGTATCTCATTTGCTTTCTCATGTAAACTATCCCACAATTCTAATTGTTGGAGCCTTTCCTTTTTTTGTTTCAGCACTTTGTTAACATTCCCGAACTCCTTCCAATTCGACTTCAGCAAATGATCCTGACAGCGCTTAATTCTCTCAATAATGCCGCTCTCTGCCTCAATCCCCCCAGGCTCCCAAGCCCCTTCTACAATCTCTCTGCTTCTCTCATCCCTTGTCCACATGGCTTCAAAGAAAAAACGTTTCCTTCCCTGCTTCTGAGTCTGTTTGCGCTTTAGAGTGAGCAATAACAAACAATGGTCCGATATGGACATCGCCACATGCCTTACTCTCGCCTCAGGGAAAAGATTCATCCATTCTTCCGTCGCCACCATACGGTCAAGCCTAATTTTTGTCCTCTGCTTACCCCCCCTACCATTGCACTAGGTGTGCCCAGTAAAGCCTAAGTCAATAAGCTCACACCTATTCAGACACTCCCTAAACTCCTCCATCTGCTTAACATCCCTGTCTAACCACCCCATTTTCTCGTCTAAGTGTGTAATTTCGTTGAAGTCACCAAACACAGCCCATGGCATAGAATATTGATGATTTAGAAGTTCTAATAATTGCCAAGAAATCAAACGTTTACCTGCGTTAGGTTGCCCGTAGAAACCTGTGGCTCTCCACGGGGTTGTACCCGAACTTTCGTGGACCTTAACATCAATATGGGAGTTTGAACAGCTCCTAAACCTGACATCTGAACCTTTCTTCCATATCATAGCCAAACCTCCGCTTCTTCCATCACTGGGTACAGTGATACCCTGTGTATACTCCAGCTTGTATCGAATCCCCTTCATTCTGCTCTCCCCAGTTTTCGTTTCTGCTAGAAAGATCAGCAGTGAGTCATGCGCTTTCACCTCATCGGCGAGTGGTCGAACCGCCAGAGCCGACCCAAGGCCCCGACAGTTCCATGCCAATATTGTCATGAGGCTCAGCGGTGCTGCGTCGCAGCAACCGCCTCTCCGCCAACCATTTGGGTATTAACATCTTCTGTTAAACTAGTGACTTTTCCTACCTTCCTGCGTTTTTGTTCCAGCGTGTTTGGGTCTAGTTCACTAGGAAGAGTTGGGCCCTCACGTTTTGAAGCTTTAAGATTTTTTATTTCAGCTGTTTCCTCCTTTTTTACTTCACGGGCTAGCCTCTTCCAATGTCTACTATTTGGGCCCAATTTCTCTACAGTCCAGCCTTTATCTCCCATGTAAGTCATAGCCAAAGGGTCCATATCAACATCCAAGCATAATGGGCATAGTGGTCCAACAGTCACACTTGGGCCCGCTTCCAAGATATATTTCCCATCTTCCTCCATCACGTGATCTTCACTTTTTCCTCCTGGAGAGCTCTCTGCGTTTTTTGTCTGGGAGTTTGGTTGGTCAGATACCTTTTCTTCTATTCCTATCTTCTTTCCATCTTGCTTTTCCACCAAAGCGTTGACCCTCCCATTTTTGTGTAAACTCTCTGTTACACTACCCGAATCTCCATCCTTTGCCGTTGTCTGTGTCAGAGTGCACTGCTCAATGCGTGACAGCCCCACCTCGAGATCTTCACTAGCCTCCACTGACGCTCCGGAAGTCCCGGATACCGTTGGTCTCCTTTCCGGCGCGCCTCCGGCCCTCCACTGGCCTGAGCCAGAGTCCGATGCTCTCCCAGTCCCTTCCTTTGGTGTCTCATACAGGTATCTTCTCATTATTTCACCCCTCATCCAAGCTCCGTACTGTAGAACTTCATTCTCAGTCTGATTGGTCACCTCAGCTTGAGTAGGACAGTCCTTGAGTGCATGGCTAAGAAGGCCACATCGGTAACAAAAATTTGGGAGCCTCTCATACTTGAAATTTACCCACCTACTTTCTCCGCCCCCAACGGAGATCTTTTTACCCCGGATGAGTCTCTTGGTCACATCCAAGCGAACCCTCACCCTCAAACATCTTCCCCATTGAACCCCTGAGTCCTGAACATCAGCCTCCAACACCTCACCCAGGTTTGCCCCGATGGTCCAACCAATTTCCTTTGTTCTGCAATTTAGAGGGAGATTGAAGATCTGAACCCAGAAAGGTGCCCACTTGATCTCTATTTCCTTTGGGACTAGCTTACCATCGAATTCTTGAATTAAGACTAACTGCTTATCATAACTCCATGGGCACATGTCCATTACCTTTTTTTTATCCCTACTATCCCCAAATTCCACTAGAAATAGGTCCATCTCCAGCTCGGAAATTTGTATGCTCTTATTTGGCTTCCACAGCATTCTCAAATTTTTCCTTAGTGCGTCCAGGCTTATACTTTTGTGGGCCATAACCTTCATCACCACATAGTTTTTGCCTACCTCCTTTGCCGCCCTTGTGCTGTTCACATCAAGCTCAATACCTTCAGCCTCCTCCTCCGTGAAGGAAAGTTTCCTCCATAACACCTCAAGCTCCTTTGCCATAATAACGTTGACTAGTACTCTCACTATAACCCCACACGCACTCCTCACAAAAGGGGGAGGACAACCCACAAGCCCTCACGAAAAGGGGCACACACACTCTTGCAAGTTACTGCAAGACGCCCTTGCTGCTACACGCACTAAGGCATGAGAGCACTTCAGTGATCCATAGCTGGTGCCCGAATTGGACTCAACCGAATTCTTGGATTTGTAGTAGGAGCAACCCAGCGAATTTCAATTATGTAATTATGTGCTCTGTATGACATGTATGTATGGTTTGTTGGGCTTGTTAGGCCTCTTTAGTGAACTCATAGTTTGTTTGGTCTTTTATTTCGTCATCATTTAGGTGATGAAAGGAAACGATACTATCACATCAACATTTTTTTGGGCGAGTTTTTGTATTTACCTTTTATTTTATGATGATTTTGTCATTTTAGATGACTAAACAGCAGTAATCTGTGCCTTTCCTCCTGCGCATTGCGCAGTTACATGGCTAGTTTAAAGAAAAGATGCACGCTAATGAAATAAAATTTTCTTTTCAAAAAAAAAAAAAAACCAAATTCTTAATAGACTTCAAAGTGCAAGTTAAAGCCTGCCATTTGGATTGAAGGAGGAGGGAGGGAGAGTGAAGATGAGTAGAGTAGAGTTGGATTAAAATAGATTAATTTTGGCACTTTACTTTACTCTCCTTTCTTCATTTCAATTTAAACGGACCATAAATGTTGTGGAGAGACTTTAATTTGTTGAATAACAGGGTTCACGACTATATATGCTTGCTGTACTAAGAAATTAAAGCTACTGTTAGACATATCATGTTTAGCAGGCCATGTGACTGGCACTCGTCATCGCTGAATTCTTTTCTTAGCATAAGAGCATTTCAACTACTTGACTCATGGTAAGTCTTGCATCTTTTAAAACTTTTTGGTCAAGTATGATTATATGTTATAAGGATTCACTCAGGAAAAAAATGAGAAAGAACAAGAAAAGGAGAGTATAAGATTATGCGGAGCATTTAGGAAAATATTTTACCTTGGAACAAATGAAATCTATTAAAAAAGAAGCACCTAAATTTATCACTCAACACCAAACTCGTGCGAAATTTGAAGATAGGATGCACTCAAGTGAAAAAAGGAGGAGTGGGTTCAACTTCTTAATTCACTTCAAAGTGAGTGCAAGCTAAATGCCATCCCAATGCATTGAATTTTCAAATCACATGACAGTTGTTTTTATCTAATTGAAAATTTGAAACACAATTGCATCAAGATATTTTATTCGTTTTTCCTTTTGTTTGAGAATACCTTCGGGATCGAAACACTCAAATTTGTTGGATAATATATAATAGATTCACAATTATGCGTGCGTTAAAGAAACAAATTATTTATGTAGCCACTGGGCAAATCATATTTAGCAGGCCACAAGTTGGCACTTGCCAATACTAAGAGTTTGTTTGGATAATGCTTATTGTTGAAAATTGAAAACACTATAACAAATTAATTTTTAAATGTGTAAATAGTACTATAAGACTCACTTTTAAAGTTATTTTTGCTGAAAAAAGTACTTGTAAGTCTTGTGAATAGTACATGAGGCTCACTAAAAAAAACGTAGCAGCTGAAAAATGCACAAAACGCAATTCCCAATGTACACTAACACAATACATTTAACCCAGTGGGGTTGGCCAAGTGGTTGGGCACTTGGTCTCAAAGTGGCTGTCTTGGGTTTGACTAGGAGCTCCCTAGTTCAAGTCCAGGCACCAGCACTTTGAAAAAATTCCCTGGGCCAGCGATTTACCCCGCTATGGGCCCACCCGTCGTGAACAGTAATTAGTCTCTAGTTGAAAACTTTGAGGAAACACTGTGGAAACCAAAAAAAAAAGAAAACTGACACAATACATTTTACAGTCACTAAGATATATTTTTTTTGTTCGCCTAAAATTATTTTAACGACTTGGCTCATAGTAAGCCTTGCATTTTTGTCTTCTTCTACACATTGTAGAGCAACCACAACCAAGTTTCCGTCATGCCCATGTCATATTTGCCTTCCACGTCGCCAGTCTTTTGTGCTCTGTCTCTCACTTATCATCTATAGCATGAACACTCTTTGATGGGCTCTTTCCGGTCATAATTTCCAACAAAACAATCCCATAACTATAAACATCTACTTTGGAGGTAATTGGCAGATTAAAAACCCACTCTGGAACTTGATAACCTCAGGTTCCTCTTATCCTTGAGAAGCTTGAATTCTAAAAAACACTTCTGTTATATAACTTTGATAGGCCAAAATCTGCAACCTTTGGTCGATAATTATAATCTAGAAGTATGTTCTGAGGTTTTACATTATAGTGTATAATCCAATCCAGATAGTCCTCATGTAGATTAGCTAGGCCTTTTGCCGTACTTAAAAGTAATTTCAAACTTTTTTCCCAATCAAGTGAATTACCATAGAGGTTATCTGCTAAAGAACCATGCTCCATTTACTCATACACCAAAAGTTTGTGCTTTTCCTCTATGCAATACCCCCGCATCTCTGTTATGTTCATGTGGTTAATCTGTCCAATGATGCTTGCTTCTGCTAGAAATTCACATTCTCCTTGGTTGGCTTCATTGAGACGCTTTATTGCTGCAACTCACTTATCACTATCAGACAACACACCTTTGTATACAATGCCCCCGCACCTCTTCCAATCTCTTCAATAAAACCTTTTGTAGCCTTTTTTAGCTCTGTATAGGTAAATTTTCAAAATCCGGTGGCAGCAAGAACATTGCCATGCTTGTCAACATCTGAATTTTTCCGGGTTCTGATTTCGAGTCCTGCTAGTCCACAAAGATATAATGATCTCAGTTTAACTTTTATAATTTAACAAAAGGTCCAGAGTCTAGAGTCTAGACTGGAGAAAACTTATTAATGGACTGGGCTGCTTGAACAAATGATTCATCCGGCTAGACATGGCTAGAAAATCTAAGGTAAAAGCCTGCCTCCTCTGGGCTTGCAAAGGAGAGAAAAATTTAAAATTTTATACAGGCCTGGGCTGCTTAGAAAATTCATATTCACTCCAGTGAGTTCAGGTGATGATAAATAAACCTCCCTTCGGCACCTTTTTTTTTGAGAAACACACACACACACACATATACACCTTGATGGACAAAAGGAGCATTTTCCCATTTTTGGAGAACGGATTCAAATTTTGATGGACCAATATAAAAAATCTAAAACTCAATGGAGGAAGATGAAAAAAAATCTAGTGTGGCTGCTGAGTTGTGGGCTGTTAGTTATGGAATTGGTCTTTCCATTTCACTTAATTTGCAGGCAGTAGAAACTGAACTAGATACTAAGATTATTGTTGATCTTCTTAAAGACCATAATCTAGCTAACAATTCTAATGATGCTATTGGTATTAGTCTTTCCATTTCCCTTAATTTGTAGGCAGTAGAAATTGAGCTAGATGCTAAGATTATTGTTGACTATTCTAGCATGCTAACTATTCTAATGCTATTATTGTGGTTGATTGCAGGGAAAGTCTAAGGAGAATTCCCCAAGTTAGGATCTCCCACTGCTATATATTGTTGGTCTTCAAAATTTAACATATTAGTGAATTTAGTTTCTAAAGTTTGTTTGTATATATCATGTTGGAAAAATAGCATAGAGTGAATATGAAATTGATGTTTTCTATGTTCATTTAGATGTTATTTAAAGTGGTAAAAATCTTGAGTCTCACATAGAAAAGGAATTAGATAATATATGAGTTTATATGCTCATGAGTTGGAAATTGGGTTGAGCTTTTGGCATATGTGGACTAGGCCTACTAAAAAACTCTCCCAGTGAGAATAGTTTTTGGGCATTCATTGTGTGTCAAAGACTAAGAAAAAGACATTGAGTAGTTCGCAAAGCACAACCTTGCGTGCTTCATTTTCATGCTATAGATCATTTTATCCTGGGAGGTAGACATCCGTGAGTCTTAAAGCACCACAGTGATTGTGTGAGGGGTGAAATCTGCTTTAAGGAGATTGTGTCAAACACAAGACTTGATCTGAATCATTCATCCTTTATGCATTTGGTCTATAAGTTTTCAATTATATTGCAGATTTCTTTTATATATGCAGTATATATTTATTGTTTTGCCTATTATTTCTTTTGTGTTAATGTTGCTTATATTTAGATCTGTGTATTATTTCTTTTGCTTAATCACAAAAATAAATTGTTGAAATATAACCAACCGTCATAAAGCAGACTTCTATATTTTTGGTAGAATTTAGACCGCTTAAAACCTAAATAGATTAACCTAGTTATTTAGCCAAGTGATTAACTTAGGTAAATTATGCAGTTCTAGGTTAACACAAATATATCATACCATGCAAAGTGCGGAAAGTAAAGAACACATGATATGATAACCCAAGAAAACCAAACCGGTAAAAAACCTGAGGAGGATTTAACCTAGCTATCCTCAAGGTAAAACAGAATTCACTATGAAAGAATTGAAGTTTACACAATAACGACTTAGACCACTAACATCCTATTGCTACTTCGAGTAGGAAACTTACTATCACGACCACGTGACAGCTCTGAGTCCATGGACTACTTCTTTCTTGAATTCACAACAAGCACAAGCACTTCTGCTTGTATATCTTTAAGTTCTTGAATCTGCAATTGAATGATCACCAAGTTCTTGACATCAATCTTGAGTTTGGAAATCCTAAGTGTATGTGAAGGCAAACACCTCTAGATCTCACAAAAGATTCGCACACATAGCATTCAGAACCCTAAAAATGTGGCTAGGGTTTTCCCTTTTATACTTAGGGCAAAACATAAAACCCTACACGTCAAACGTGCTTAGGCTGTGTTGGAAATTCTGCAGAAAAAATATTCTACACGACTTTCGATCGGTCGAGTATAATGCTCGATCGATCGAGCCAGGCAGACTTGCACAGCAACTTCTGCAGTAACTTGATTCTAATTTTACATAAAAACCACATACTTTAAGCAAGTTTAAACATGACTAAAAACTGTTTTGATCATGGTTTGTCAACCTCACAAAATGAAGTTTTAATACATTAGTTCCTAATTCCTTAAAACCTAACAATTTTAATTTATTTTTATGATTTACGGTGAAAGGAATTCTGTGTTTGTAATCGGCAGTTGTTTATATATTGGGAAAAACTAGAAAAAACTGGGTTTGTGTTTATCGGCGTGAATATCTACTTCTTTATTTTATATATTAATTAGTGATCTTCAAAAGGTTTACGTGTTTGACTGTGCTGGTAATTTTGAGTTTTCAAGGCTATCCTTCTTCTTTAATTTTATTATAAAATATTAGGATATTTGTCTTGAATCACTGTTTGGCTGGGGTTTGGTTTCTTTTGTTCAATCACAGTACATATTGGGCCTGCTCTGTGTCTTAGATTTTTTCGAAGAATATGATAAAGTTGATTTGATGCCTCTCAGTAGTGGTGGTTTAATTAAATTATATTATATTAAGATATTTGTGAAACTTGAATTTTTACTTGGCTGGGCATTGTTCAGACTTTGTTGTTTAGTTTGTTTGTACTGTGTATGCTTTTTTTTCTTCAATTCAGTGTGATAGTTGGTTTGTTTTTGGTTCTCTCTTTACTGGTGTTGACGGTTTCTTTGCGATTCAATCCGATTGAATATTTTTTCACTATTTGTAACATTCATTCATGAGCCTGTGCGATTAATTGCCTAGTAAACTGAGTTTTTGATCATCTTTCAACGCCGTGTAAAAGGTACCTTCTGGAATTTAGTTTTGAGGATTGCCATTTAATTGGTTATTATTAAACTGTGTTTTATTTGATTTTAAGTTAGTCTTATCTATAATGTTGCAAGCCACTTGTTGGCGTTGGTCTCAGAGTATATATCATTTGTCGGTTTTTATTAACGATATAACTTTTTGATACATTTACTAATTACTAGGGTAGTATATCTGTATTGTTGAATACATATTAACAGTTGAATATATGTGATTTGGATTGCACTTTTATACTTTTGTGATTCTATTCTGTGCAATCTTCTTGTGTCCTGGTGTTTCAATTTTGATAGTCATGGTAACCAAGTTAATGTTTGATCATTGGTTTTTTGTGCAAGATTGTAAAGGTACTAGTTCATGGCATATAAGCTATGGTAATAAATATATTTAGATACTATGGTTGGTATAATTTGTTAATATGTTAGCTATGTATTTGGCGATGCATGCATATCTATATATTATTAAAAGCTGAAGCGTAATGTTTATTGCTGCTGCTCTCACGTTGTGCCACATTAGCTGCCACATCATTTTTTATATTTTAAAATATAATTTGTCCTATAATTTTTAAATGGTTTTTACAATTTTCAGCTCTATAAATGCAGCCCACTACTTATTTATTTACTTTCACAATCATCCTATAATAAATCCAGCCCACTACTTATTTATTTATTTCCACTATCATTCTATAATAAATATGTATAATTAATCCAGCCCACTTCTTATTTATTTAGTTCCACTATCAAGTCCAACTCAAAGCTTTTTTAGTTCAGTTTTAGGGTTTTGTGTGAGCCTTTTCAGCTTAAAGGGAAAAAAAAAAAAAAACGTTGAAGCCTTTCAAGCTTTAGGGTTTTTTTTTTTTTTTTTTTTTCAATTTTCCTATAATTATTTTTAACATTTATTTTTTCAATATTTATACTTCTCCTCTCTCTTCCTTACCATTTCATTTCCCCACTACTTCTTTAATCCTTCTCTCTCCCTTACTTTTTCATCTCCCCACTACCTTCTACATTAATATCATTATTCCTCTTTCCCTTCATCTTCCTTTATTTTTGTCTCTTCTTATTCAAACCCTCTTACTATAAATTTATCACTATCTTTTCTATTCTATGCATAGTTTTCCCTCACAAAAAAATGGTTCTCTCTCTCTCTCTCTCTCTCTCTCTCTAAATTTGTTGGTGGATTTTTTTTTTCTTGTATCTCTACTTTAGGTTGATAATTTTTTATATTCTTTAAAACTTTATTTTGGGTTTATACTATTTAATTTTGTTTTTTAAATGGTTGTTGTTGTTGATTTTTTATTTAATTCTCTTTGATTGTTAAATGTTATCCTATTGCGTTCTAAAGAATTAAATATAACATATAAAAATATAATATTATTCTATTATATAGCATGATTTGGATAATTTGGTATTTATTCTATTACATATCATGTTTTTTTATAGTGCTTAATTTAGATGTTAAACTATAAAACTTTATTAATTTTTGTTTATTTTCTAATCCTTTGTAGTGGACAAAGTACTCTTAATAGTTGTATTAGAAGTACTCCATAATGTCATTCATTTAAAGAAAAGTAAAGGTTAGCCAAACGAAAATAATCGGATATGTGACAAATTTTTACTTTTGCAATTTTATTTTTATTTTTATTATTATTTTATAACAATGCATGTATAGAAATTTAATTCTTAGATTTTGTTAATAATTGTTTATTTGATAATATGTTTTAGATGGCCGAAATTATAATTTCTACAAAAAAAATAGCCTTAATAGATTATCAAAAACATAATTTTATCCTAATATTGGTTCAATTAATCATTGTTAAGTTTTATTAATTTTTTTTAGTTTACGTTTTTTTGGTGGTTTGGATTGTTCCTGTATTACATTTATGATTATTCCTATAATAAATAAAAATATAATTACAAAATACATTACTCATTATTAGATTAGTTTAAATTGTAAAAAAAAATTAATAAAATCATCATAAAATGATTATCACGCACAACGCGCGGGTTCGTGACTAGTATGTTATAAAAGTGGGCATGGATGTAAATGATGGTTAAACATGTCATTAATGCTAGTAACATGTCCTCGGCTTTATATGCGCAATGGAGTATGGGCTAGATGAATAAAAGAAATTGGAAATTTTATTGGAGACAAAATTATTTTGAATCCATTTAAATGTATTCAATTTTGGGCGTGGCTGCCATTTTTAATTTTTGGTTAGCCTTTACTAATTCATCAAGTGATCCTCTTTTTGATAATTAAAAATAGCATTGTGAGAGATATTATTAATAATTTCAAATGTGTGGATAAAAGCCCAAGAATGAGACCAATTGCTCACTAGTGGGGCTATAATTATGGGGTTTCACTCTAAGTTAAAGAGTGTACAGTTCACCCCTTGGCCAAAGGTGTTATTTATATATATAATAATAGTTGAAGCAGAGAGAAACTTAAATAGAATTCCAAATTAGAGTTTCAATTTTGTGTCATGTGTCTAGATTTGGATTCTCATTTTTGCGCCACTTGTCCTAACCAAAACTTAAAAAAAATCTAATTAGATTATAAATTGGATTCCAATTTTGTGTCATGTATCTAATCTAATTTTTCTAATTTTTGTGGCCAAATAAATGATGCATTAACATTTAACACGGAAGCCAACCAAAACTAAAAAGAAAATCTAATTAGATTATAAATTGGACTCCAATTTTGTGTCATGTATCTTATCTAAATTTTCTAATTTTTGTGCACAAATAAATGATGCATTAACATTTAACACGGAAGCCAAGAAAACCACAATGATAATGCTCATTGGTCTAAGCAAGAACATCTCACTTGCACACTTTTATGGGTGAACTCAATAGAGTCTGAAGCTTTTCTAATCCTACTACCAAAACCAAAGAGTCCAACGAGAAAGACTATAAAAGTAAAACATCATCTCTTCATAATGCCGTATCGTCATCCCATGTCTCCTCCTTCTCTCTCAACCTCTACCAACTAGATCCACACACTACCCTCTTCTCCTCCTTTTGGATTTCTAAGAGTAAGGCCGGGTTCAAACACAATATTCAATCCCAGTCTTCCTTGCTTCACACTCTCATACATTACGGCTTCATTGGCGCCTCTAAGAAAATTTCAAGCTCAATGATCAGTTCTTATCGTTAATTTTGTGCTATGTGTCCAATTTCTAATTATAGTTAAATTTTGTACCATGTGTCCAATTTAATTTATAAATGTTGGTGTTAAGTTACCTTCATTCATATTATTGTTGTTCTATTTTTATTTTATCTGTTTATGAGTTTTTTAAAATTTTAGAGCATTTAATTTTATGTTTCATAAATTTTAAAATCTATTTTATTTATATGAAATTATGAAAAAGGTGTAATCAAAATTTTATGCTTTCAAACTAAAAAAAAAAAAAAAATTGATTAACAGAAATTAATTTTTGGTAATCAATTTTTTTTGTTGGTGGTTTTTGGCTATAGTGGCGTTTTAAAACGCTGCTATAGCCTAATTAAAAAAAAAAAAAAAGAAATTTGGCCTATAGTAGCATTTTATAAATGTCATTATAGAGTTGACCTATAATAGTGTTTTTGTAAAATGCCACTATAGGTATAGTCACAGTACAATAGTGACGTTTGTAACCGCCAATATAGACAACGCCGGTGTAGTCCAAATGGATTTGGGCTATAGTGGCTTTTTTAGAACCTATAGTGGCGTTTTACGAATGCCACTATAGGTGCAGCTTTTTGTAGTGCGGTGTAATTTTATTATATATAAAATAAGATTATTGGTTGAAAAGTTTAGACTAAGGAATTATAAAAGTGAACTCTACCTTCAACCATCAATTGAAAAAAACCTTGAAGTGGTTGAAAAAGATCAAGACTTGCAACAAGTTGTTGAATTAAAACTTGAAGATAAAATACTCTTCAAGAAGTTGATGAAGAGATCAAAGAAAAGAATATTGTGTTGATAGAGAAGAACAGTGGAAATCATGAGATGAAAATTATTACCTGGTTGTTTTGCTAAAGATGACTACACAATTTGTTAATTTTCTTGAATTAGAAAATTATGATTTTGTCTTCAATCCTTTGTAAATTGATGTTGCAAACAAGTTGAAAGCCAATGAAAAGTATCTCAAGAGTACAAGTTTCAAAACCAAATCAAGTTATTGAAGTATCTTTTTATTTGGAGTGGAATATTTGAATTTCTATAGGAAAACTCGAGGACAAGTTTCATTCAAGTGGAGGGGTATGATGTAGGATGTGAGATTAAATTTTATCATTTGTTAATTTTTGAATTTACATAATTTTCATTCTTTTAGCATTTAGGATTTTATTTCTTTGATTTTAGGTGTTTTTAAGTTTTCTTGGTCAAATTAGGATACTATGACGACAGAGTATCAATTAGGATCAATTTAGGAATATTTTTAATAGATAGGATAGAAATGTAATCTATGAGTTTCAGTCCATGGTGTTTGTTTTTTATCATTAGACCTAAGGTACCAATTTGTTTCCCAAGATCTTTTATTTGATGTTAAAAAACTTTACGAGTTGAGCTAGTTGAATTCAATTTACTGATTTTTTTAACTTAAATCTGTATTTGGATTACATTCTATCGAACAATGAATCTCTAAAAGGTGTAGATTTAAGTATAGGTGCATCTATTTGTTAATTCACATTTATTGGAAGCTTCTTCTGGCACCAGCCAACCTACCAGGCCATAAGCGGTAAACAATTAAACCCTCGAAACAGACCTTCTAATTGGTTGATTGGCATGGGCTTGGAGTTGTTCAGCAGTCTCAGACCTAACCTTGTCGATGTTTAATGGTTGAACAGAAGGTCCAGAGGTAGAGTCTAGACTATGTAACCTTATTGATGGGCTGGGCTTTTTAAACAGATCAGAATTCATTTTACTAGCCATGGTTGGAAAATATATGGTAAAGCTCGGCTTCCTTTCCACTTTGAAAGAAGATTAGAAATTAAAAAAATCTAACTCGGTCCTAGGCTGCTTAAAACTCGTTACAGCTATAGCTTATGTGGTCCCTGAAAATCCAATCTTAAATTCTGGCACCCGTCCAAATTTGAACATACAATGGACGGTGTAACTCGAAGCCCAATTGGTATAGCTGGGTGGTTGATGGTTCACAAAATTTAATGCGGAAGAAATTGAAGTCTAATTCTATGAGGACTGTTTGTAAAAAGGTAGGATAAGAATATCCAATTAACTTGTCTCATATCCGATTTAAAAACAAATATTAAGGAAGATTTAGCTCCATAACATAATTCAGATTCTCAAAAAAAAAAAAAAAAAAAAAAAGAAAAAAAAGAAAAAAAAAGAAGAAGAAAAAAAAAAGAGAGAACATAATCCTAATATAACCTATTAACGATGGTAAAACAACCACCTTTTTTGAAGAACAATGGTAAAAAAAACAAAAAAAACTATTATGAAAAAGGGTTAGTTATTTTTTATATCGTTAGTTTGTCATATGAACTTCGCATCTTAGTTGTATTATTGTGCTAGATATAAATAGTCCAAATCAAAGAAGCATGCGAATTTTAGTTATATAATTATTATATGCTCTATAGCTGTGAATTTATGATTTGTTGGGATTGTTAGGCTTCTTTAGTTTTTTTGATCTTAAATTTCATCTTAACTTGAGGTGATAAAAGGTAAAAAAATACTATCACATTTTGTTATGAAACAAAATGCATTTTTCGCCAACTTATGAATTTACATTTTATTTTATGATTTTGTCATTTACTCATTTGAATTGACACCATTAAAGTTTGTCTCTCATCCTGCGCATCATGCAGGTACATATCTAATTTAAAGGAAGTAATTAAGAATCATAAGATGCACCCTAATGAAAAGGTTAAACAAAAATGAAAAAGAAAAAGAAAGAAAAAAAAAAAGCCTAATCGTTTAACAAAAAAGAAAAAGAAAAAGCCTACTTCTTAATTGACATCAAAATCAAGCTAAAGCCTAAATTCCATGGAAAGACTTCAATTTGTTGAATAACCAAGTATGAAGTATGCTTGCCTTAGGAGAGAAATTAGGTTGCCACTAGACATATCATATATAGTAGGCCATGAGTTCGTAGTCACTATCACTGAATCTTGTTCTTGAGGTAAGAGCATATCAACTACTTGGCTCATGGTAGGTCTTTCATCTTTGTCTTCTTTCACGCATTGTAGAGCTACCCAAACCAAAAATAACCATCTTGCCCATGTCATATTTCCCTTCCAACATTGGATCAACGATCTCTTCAAGTGAGGAAGTATTTGCCGCCACTTTGTTCATTATTTCCCTCACCCATGTCACTAGCCTTTTGTGTTCTGCCTCTCCTCCATCATCTACATCCAGAACACTTCTTGATGGACATTTTCCAGTTACCATTTCCAACACAACCATCCCATAACTAAAAACATCTACTTTGGAGGTGATAGGCAAATTTAAAACCCACTCTGGAGCCATATAACCTCGAGTTCCTCTTATTCTTGAGAAACTTGAATTCTTATGGGCATTTCTGTTTTGTAGCTTTGACAGGCCAAAATCTGCCACTCTTGGTCGATAATTCGAGTCCAAAAGTATATTTTGAGGCTTTACATCGCAGTGTAAAATCCAATCTAAGCAATCCTCATGCAAATAGGCTAGGCCTTTCGCAGTTCCCTTGGCAATTTCGAATCTTTTCTCCCAATCAAGTACATTGGCTGAGAGGTTATCTGCTAAAGAGCCATGCTCCATGTACTCATTCACCAAAAGCATATGCTTTCCCTCAACGCAATACCCCCACATCTCTATTAAGTTCATGTGGTTAACCTTTCCAATGATGCTTACTTCTGCTAGAAATTGACCTTCATCTTGGTTGGCTTCATTGAGGCGCTTGATTGCTGCAACTCGATTGTCAGACAACACCCCTTTGTATACAATTCCCCCTGCACCTCTTCCAATGTCCTTAGCAAAACCCTTTGTGGCCTTTTTTAATTCAGCGTAGGTAAATTTTCTTAATCTAATGACAGCAATAGCGTGGCCTTGCTTGTCATGAACACCTAAACGATTTCGGGTTCTAGTCAAGAGACACCACACCACAAAGATACAGATGATTTCAAGTCCACCCACTCCACCAGCAAACCAGAGCATGAATTTCACTGTACCATTATCACCATTTTTACTGCTTTGTAGCGTACCAACACTTGAGAAATTTAAACAGAATTCTTGTAGAGGATTGGCGTCTTAGAAGATTTTGATTTTTGGCAATTTCAAATAAATATCTCCATATAAATTTAGCGAACGATATCCATTCAAAAGTTGTGCCTTCAGATGACAAATTGAATAACGGTAATACTCGTCAAAGTTGTATTGGAAAGCTTTGCAATTACATGCTTCCAAACATAGGTCCCTACATTGATCAAAGGTGTAATTATTGAAGATATTAAAATCGTACCCGTAAAAGTCAACATGGGATAACAGCACAAAGCCCGATTCACTTTCTTTTTTTTTGGTGGACACTTTCGTTGCAAGAGAGATCAACTTCAAGCTCACAGCCATCAGCCCAATCGCTACGATTTTTCATCTTGTATCCTGGTGGGCAGGAACATTTCCTGCCAAAACCGATAACATAACTGCACAAACTGTTGGCCCCACAAGCACCAGGAATCTCGCAAGGTCTCTGAATGGCTTGCCATGAAACAACCCAAGTCTGGCCCTCCTCTTCCCAACTGTACAATCGAATATTGCCATCGTAATCAAGTGTCAATCTTCTATGAAGCACAGCTCCATAATCGGCTGAGATAATAGTTAAATGATCGTATGAACTGAAATTCCCTAAGGAATTAAAGACAAGTGTGCTACTATTGTAATACCCAAGCCCTGAATAATACCCATAACTATCGGAAACATCAGGACTATTATAAACTTGTAAGAAGTTTAGACCCCTTAAACCCAAACAGATTGATCTAAATATTTAGCCAACTGATTAACTTAGGTAAATTAAGCAGTTCTAGGTTAACACAAATATATCATATCATGTAAAGTGTGGAAAATAAAAAACACACGATATGATAACCCGGGAAAACCAAACTGGTAAAAAACTTGGGGAGGATTTAACCTAGCTATCCTCAAGGTAAAACAGAATTCACTATGAAAGAATTGAAGTTTATACAATAGCAACTTAGACCACTAACATCCTATTACTATCTCGAGTAGAAAACTTACTACCACGACCATGTGACAGCTCCGAGTTCATGGACTACTTCTTTCTTGAATTCGCAGCAAAGCACAAGCACTCCTGCTTGTATATCTTGAAGTTCTTGAATCTGCAACTAAACGATCACCAAACTCTTGACATCAATTTTGAGTTTGTAAACTTTAAGTGTATGTGGAGGTAAACACCTCTAGATCTAGCAATTAGATTCACAAACACAGCATTCAGAACACTAAAAACGTGGCTAGAGTTTTCCCTTTTATACTTAGGGCAAAACATAAAACCCTACACGTCAAACGGGCTTAGGCTGAGTTAGAAATTCTGCAGAAAAAAAACAATCTGCACGACTTTCGATCGGTCGATTTTAATTCTCGATTGATCGAGCTTGGCAGATTTGCACAGTAACTTCTGCAGTAACTCGATTCCAACTTTACATAAAAACCACTACTTTGAGCAAGTCTAAAAAAAACTAAAACTGTTTTGATCATGGTTTGCCAACATTACAAAATGAAGTTCTAATACATCAGTTCCTAATTTCTTAGAACCTAACAAACTCCTCCTTTAGCAATCCGTGACAAAACACAAACTTAATAAAAATGCTCAAAGTTTACAAAATAAATAGCCCATTACAAAACAACAGCCCAACTAAACAAATTCAACCTAACTACTATCTATCAGTTGCAAGAGTAGACAGCAGCACGACTGAATCAACCTGTATATTCCTGTAACACTTAACAAACACATAAATGCATGTGTGGAAAATACAAGTAACATAGAAAATAACTTCTTGATTTCACATGAACACAAAATATAGACATATATCATGAATACCTCATAAATATAAATCAATAAACAATATAGCACAGTGAAACAAGAAACATATATATAAAAAAAAAAATGTATCTTAAATAACTCCCCCTATCATGAGCCAAAAAGGATAAATACACAATGAAGCACCTAGATACAATCTAAAAGCTCCACGGCTCCACAGTATCATTAAAATAAACAAAATCTCCCCCTAAGACAAAAAACTCCTCTACTACAAAAAAAAAAAAAAAGAGTCAGTCTCCACTACATAATGTACTCCCCCTTTTTGTAACGAATTGCCAAAGAGCACTTACTCATCATCAAAAGGAGGTGGCAGAGAAGAACGTCGAAAACTCTCCGGATCTGCCCGCAACGCTCAAATCTCATCAAGCACATCCACCAAAAGCTGATCATGAGCCGCCTGGACGGTCATGACAGTGTCTAACATCTGACGAATGTCCAAATCATCTGAAGGAGAAGGTGGAGGAACAGCAGCAGCAGCAGCAGCAGTCGGATCAGTAGACGTCTCTGCTGAAGGAGCACCAGTAGAAGAGGAAGGAGGAGGAGTGACACTAGAAGGCTCTACTCTAGGACGCTTAGAGCTAGCTCGAAGCTGAGTAGCCCTTTGCCTAAGAAAGGTGGCATCTATAGGAGCAATAATACGAACAGGCTTAGAAGCAGGGAAATCACCTAATCCTAAGTGAAGAAGAATCCGATGAATAAAAACAGGAAAGAACAAAGCATGAGCAGTAGAACTACTCCTATGCACATCGTTTAAGGAACGAAGAAAAAGATGGAAAAAAATGATAGGAGCATCAGTGACAAGAGCGTAAAGAAACACACATCGCTCAATAGAGATAGTGTGTAGATGAGAAATAGGACACAAGGAATGACAAGCAATCCTAAAGAAAAGATAGTGGATCTCAGAAAGCTCAGCAGATATGATCCGAGGATCAGAACCCCATTGGATAGAAGGCCTAGTGATGTATGACATCACGTCGTTAAGGGGAGGAGGCTCATCATACGGATAGACAGGATGAGAAACCATGGGTACCCCAAGAGCATTAAACATTACCGAAGGAGTAATGCGATACTTTACACCTCGTATCCAACTCTTTACTAAAGTGTTGGAATCATAGATGTGGATAGAGAGGTTCGAGTAGAACTCTCTAATTAGGGTAGCCGGAGGCGGATGATTTATGTCAACTAAAGGTAACCAACCTCGACGCTCAAAGTTATGTCTCACCTCACCATCAACCTCATCTAGAAGGACCCTACGCTTACCCCAAATGGTTCTCTTAAGGTTAAGCGTCTCGTATGCCTCCTGATGTTTCTCACTCAAGAATCTATCACTATCAAAAGATGGTGAAGAAGAGGAAGTCCTATGTGCTTTAGTTTTCCTAGGCATGATTCTAAGACCAGATAGAGAGACACAAAAAAAAAAAAAAAAAAAAACAAAAAGAAAACCAAGGGCAGATTGCAAGTTAGCACAAAAAAATAACAAGTCTATATGATGCATGAGCAGAATAACCAAATGATGCATGGTCTAATGCAATGAAAAAAAAAAAAAAAACAGATCAAATATGATCCAAATTCACGAAATTGGCTTGAGCAAGAGTTTTATATCAAAAAGCCAAATTTGAAAAACCCATTTTCACAAAACTCAACAAATTGAGAAATTGATTATTGCACAAGTTGAAAAACACAATATAATGATCAAATAAGTCAATCTAACAGGTCAATTTCATCAATTTACATCAATTTGAACAAAAACCCCAAATTTGGCAATTTCAAGCCCTAGAATTTTCAATTTCACACAAGTCATCAAATTGATCAAATTAAACCACTTGTATTACTTGTATATGGTGTCCCTACAAAAACCCAATGATTTATTGTGAAAGAAAACGGCCAAAAACATCAACAATCCCAAAAATATAAATGCCGAAAATAACCAATAAATGCATGAATTAATGCTTGAAAAAATGAAAATAAATGCAAAAGGAAGGGTATAAAGGTCTTACCGGCCTTCGGAGAGAAAAAACTTGCAAAAGATTCAGAGGAAAACAACAAAAATACTTTGTTGGAGCCTTGACCGGTTGGTGAGAGAGAAAGAGTTTGAAAAAGTTTTAGAAAAGTGAAGAACACGTGGAGAAGAAATCCTTTGTAAAAACTCTCAGCCCGATTTTCGATTGATCGAAAAATAGATTCGATCAGTAGAAAATGCTTCGATTGATCCACTACTAATTGAGTACCGATCGAAACGAACAGAAGCTCACAAAGGGATTTCAGTGCAATTTCGATCGGTCGAAAAACAGATTCGATCAATCGAAATTCTGGAAAAACTAATTTTTTGAAAAACAAAGCAATTTTTGTGCAGAAACTCCTCAAAACATTAAATTTTATGAACAATATGCATGAGTATGAGATGAAATGCTTTTCAAAAATACTTGTTTAGATCCCAGTTTTCCAAAATTAAGATTTTCACTCAAATCTCCCAAATTCTCAAACATCAAACATGTTTTACATCAATTTTAAAAAATTATCAAACTTGGTTGGTTAGACCAAAAACACACTCAGTAACATGTACAAAGTTTAGCAAAGAATAACTTGTGTAGTGTGTGCAATTAGTAAAGGCTTGAGAGACATGTGAGGTGATATGTGAATAGAAATTAATCACAATTTCTACAAAATTCATCACATAAATTTGAAAGAGACTATCACCTAAAGAGTTACATTATATAACTCTCACATCTCCTAGAATAAAAGCATGCAATCATGTAAGTTTCTTGATTTGCCTCATAATATACACACCAATTTTAATTGATTAGAAGCTTATTAAAATAGCCGGGATAATGTACATACCAATTTTAGCATTTAGTCCGAGGCTACACCTTATGTTCTTTTTATGCATGTGCTACACTTTCTCGAGCACAAAATCTTATGATATGCACTAAGGTGTTCATCATTGGCTAGTAAACAGTGGTGAGATGATTATTTATGCCTTTCTCAATAAGATAAAGTTCGACAATCAAAGACATGTGACTTCAAGATCAAGATCATGTGATCAACAACTATAAACATCTTCCCACATAACATGTACTACAAAGCTCAAACTAGTAATGTGTAATAAAATAAGCTCATCCAAGCTAAACAAGGTACATAAACATGTTATGTAAGAATAGATTGACCAACCTTGTTTTCAAATTCAAATTCAAAAAAAAAAAAAAAAAAAACTACAAAAACACATTTTGCAAAAATTTTTTTTTTTTAAATAAAATTCTAGAATGAAATGCATGAATGTTATGCAATGCAAATCCTAAAAGGAATGGTCACAATAGATAAAACAATGAAGAACAAGGACCATGTCAGACAGACTCAATTAGGTCGAGCCTTTTGCATCCAAAACCTTTTAGATGTAACTCTAGCATTGGAGTTATTATTCACATTAGAATTCTGAGCAACTCCAGAATTGGAATAAAGGTTTAACGCTTTCACCAATTCACCAATGAGTACTATAGGATCTTGTGCTTGAGGCACAAGTACTTTAGGTTTATTTGCTCGCTTAGCAGCTTGCAACTTGAAACAGTTTGGACGAATGTGCCCAGACTTTCCACAAAAGTGACAAATCCATGCAGGCTTATTATGCAACTTGCCCTTAGAAGAATTAGAAGCATTAGATTTAGATTCTTGAAGATCAATCATAATCTTTCTAGGAGGTGTAACTTCTACAGATTTAACAGCTTTACTCACAGAGGGTTTGACAATCTCACTCTTAGGAGGTTCAGTAGTAAGAACAAAGTTTGCGGAATGAGATTCAGGCACAGAGATGCTTTCCACAAAACTTAAGCTAGTTTTGTCAGAGGGAGACTTTTGAATACTTAACATGTGATCAAGTTTGGAGCTTGCAGACCTATTAGTTTGTTCGTTAGCTACAGATAATTCAAGTTCCAAACCTTTAACTTTATCAAATAAAAGTATGTTCTCAGTCTTTACATTATTCAAAAGTTCATTAGCATCAAACAGTTTCACAAGCAAATTTTTCTTATCAAGTTCAAGAGAAGCAATTTTCTTTAAGCCAAGATCAACATTCATAGCATCTTTTGTAGCAACTTTGCAAAGTTTATTATAGGCTTCCTGTAAATCTGCATCCTCAGAAAGTTCTCCATCAGAAGGGTTCTTTTCAACAGACACGCTTTCATTTACTACAGCAGTAGCAGTGAAAGCAATGAAATTTCCATCCTCATCATTGTCAGAAACTTCATCATCATTAAGGGTTACAGTCATAACATTACCCTTAGACCTCAAGTATGTAAGACATTCAGATTTCATATGACCATACCCTTGACATCCAAAACATTGTTGTCCCATAGAATTATTAGAAGGTTGACCTACTTTCTCTTTAGGTTTTTCAGTATTATTTACCTTAATGGGTTCATTCCTTCTAAAATTTCTAGGTTCAGCAGTGTTTTTGCCTCTTGATCTTATGTTATTGTTCCTAAGAAAATTTCTAAAGTTCTTGACAAGATAGGCAATCTCTATAGCAGAGAGTTCATCATCAAATCCACCAGCCTCAACATCATCAACAGATTTAAGAGCCATTGATTTAGATTTGTTAGTCTTAGGTAGGTCCAACTCATAGGATTGAAGAGATCCCACAAGTTCATCAACAGGGATGGAGTCCACATCCTTGCTTTCAGTGATGGCAGTCACTTTGGGTCTAAAGTCTTCAGTTAAATATTTAAGAATCTTCCTAACAATTTTAGGTTGATCATAGATTTCACCCAAATTATATGCAGAATTAACAATATCATTAAGTTTAACATGAAATTCATCAAAAAATTCATCATCAGTCATTCTAATACTTTCAAATCTAGTAGTCAATTGCTGCAACTTATTAATTTTAACTGCCTTTGTGCCTTCATGCACAGTCTAAAGGATATTCCAAGCAGTATGAGCAACCTCAACGTTAGAGATTCTCTTAAATTCCTCCATAGGGATAGCATTAAAAATAGCATTCATAGCTTTGCTATTAAAAGCAGCTGCCTCTTTTTGAGAAGTTTGCCACTCACTCACAGGAGTAGTGGGCTTCTCCTATCCGTACTCAATAGAATTCCAGACTCTCTCATTAATTGATTTCAAGAATGCTTTCGTCTTTACTTTCTAATAAGCATAATTATTTCCATCAAAATGAGGTGGAATAATAAGCGAGTGTCCGTGTTCCATGACAACCGGGGTCAAGGATCAGCTCTTAGATCAAAAGATTTAACACAAAAAAAGCTACCCGCTCTGATACCACTTGTAAGAAGTTTAGACTCCTTAAATCCAAAAAGATTAACCTAGATATTTAGCCAAGTGATTAACTTAGGTAAATTAAGCAGTTTTAGGTTAACACAAATATATCATATCATGCAAAGTGCGAAAAATAAAGAACATACGATATGATAACCTAGGAAAACCTAACCGGTAAAAAATATGAGGAGGATTTAACCTAACTATTCTCAAGATAAAACAGAATTCACTATGAAAGAATTGAAGTTTATACAATAGTGACTTAGACCACTAACATCCTATTACTACCTCGAGTAGAAAACTTACTACCACGACTACGTGACAGCTCCGAGTCCACGGACTACTTCTTTTTTGAATTCGCAGCAAAGCACAAACACTCTTGCTTGTATATCTTGAAGTTCTTGAATTTGCAACTGAACGATCATCAAGCTCTTGACATCAATCTTTAGTTTGAAAACCTTAAGTGTATGTGAAGGTAAACACCTCTAGATCTAATAATTAGATTCACAAATACAGCATTCAGAACACTAAAAACGTGGCTAGTGTTTTCTCTTTTATACTTAGGGCAAAATATAAAACCCTACACGTCAAACGAGCTTGGGTTGAGTTGGAAATTCTGCAGAAAAAAAACAATTTGCACGACTTTCGATTGGTCGAGTCTAATTCTCGATCGATCGAGCCTGGCAGATTTGCACAGTAATTTCTGCAGTAACTCGATTCCAACTTTACATAAAAACCACTACTTTGAGCAAGTCTAAACAAGACTAAAACTGTTTTGATTATGGTTTGCCAACATTACAAAATGAAGTTCTAATACATTAGTTCCTAATTCCTTAGAACCTAACAATAAACAACGACAAGATAGCTATTGTTGCTGAAGGAAAGCTCATAGAAGCCAGAGGAAATGTTGGTCTGGCTTCTTAAGGAGACAAGCTTTATTTTTCTAGTGAATGGTTGTTCAGGAAGAAGGGTATCAGTAGGGAAGTCAAAGCTTTGCCACAAAACATGTTCCTTGTTACGTAGAACAAGATTACTGGTGTTGTTGAGAAATAATTGGACTGAGGAAAGTGAGACAGTGTTTGTGGCCCAAACGGTGACATTTGACTTAGTGGCATCAGTTAGGATAAGATTGCCAATATTAAGGAGGGAGAGCTTTGAGCGCTTTTCATTTACTGGCAGGTCACGATTTGCCATCCAAACTACGGTGCGTGAGTTGCTAAACCATATGGCAAAGCAATGGGCATTATCACCCACGGAATAAAAGCCAGCAGAGAAGTCGCCATTTGATGATGTTAGAATATCTGGTTTCTCTACTGATAAGGATGTGCCTTTACTGATGATAACTGCTGAAGATGAAAGTGGGAAAGGAAATGCCAAAGAGAGAAGGAACAAGACTGGCGAACCCATGATTGAAAGCTCAAAACTAGTGATGACTTGGGCATGGCAAGATCATAGTTAGTTTATAGTATTTAAAGCTAACGTAGACAATTCATACTGGAAAATTTTGTGAAAAAATTCTTATACAGCGTAGACTGGAACCTTTTACGGAAAAGTCTGGTACCAAAAAAAAGTTCACAAAAAAAGCCACAACTTGCCATATGACGAGTTGTGGGATATGGCAAGTTGTGGTTGATAGAAGGGTGATCCCACCACCATCCTTTCACCAAACATAACTTGTCATGTAGCGAATTGTGACTTTTTATGTGGACTTTTTTTGGCACTAGACAAACTCATCTTTAACACGCAATTGCTCTAATCGAGGTGCGACTATTGCTGGTTAAAAAAAAAAAAGAAAAGAAAAAAACAAGTGTAGACTGTAGACTGGAGCACAATGGTCAAAGTTTGTAGGGGACAACTTTTTTGCTCTATAAAAAGAAAAAGAAACAACCTATTTTTTTAATTATTTTTTATGAAAACGACAGAAAGAAAAACCTTTATTCTTTTTTTTTTTTTTGATAATCACCTTTGTTACTTTTTTGCCGACGGATGTTTCAACTTTGAATCTAAATTCATAGAGAAATATAAGGCGCTTTAAACATATATAGGAGCATTCATATGTATTTGCTTGTACAAAATGAGCATTCATATATATTTGCTTGTACAAAATTTACTTACTATTTTAGTATATAGGAAGTTTTTTTTTTTTTTTTTAGTTAATCACTTTTTAAAAACATGCATATTTGATTTTACTATTTTAAACTCTTTTTTTAGTTAATCACTTTAAAAAAAAAACATATTCAATTTTCTATTACAAACTCTATCTCATTATGGATTAAACAATGTTCTTTTATGGTATTTAACACCATGCTCCCCGAAGCTGGTTTTTAGAGCGGTGGTTGGGACTTGAATTGTAATCTTTGCCAGCAATCCCTCCTCCCCTCATAATGGTGCTTTCGCAACCTGAACTCATAACTTTGACTCTGATATCATTTGTTAAGTTGTGAGGTATGCCACTCTATTCTAAACAATTGGTGATGTGGAAGAGATATTCAAGTTTTTTTTTATGACATTCAACATTATATCTTGGCCTATTTTAGAGCAATCGTAGGAATCAAATTGTGCTCCCCCAAGAGTAAGAAATCATTGAAGCAAAATTGTATTTTAGGAGATGGGTAAGGAAAAAAATGTGGTTTTTTTTTTTTTTTTTGGGAGGGTGGGGGGTGTGTTCAAGACCTAAATTGTGATTTTGTCCTATTATAGGGAAACAAATGGGATTTTGGGAATGCTTCCTTCGATTCATAAGGTGTTAGTTGAATTCTAGAGAAAGAGAAACTCTTAAAAGAATTTTGATTAAAGAATAATCGTTTTCAGACTTGAGATCAGTTAAAAAGTTTAATAAATCTTGATTCAGAAGTTAAAATACTCTGTGACGTTTGGTACGGGAGAATCCACATTACTCCTGGCATCTAGATTCCTGAGAATGTGATTCCTAGGAATTTAGGTATTCCTATGTTTGATTTTATTGGGAGATTCTTAAGAATGTGAGATAATAATGTTTAGTGTATCTTTAATTACAGTACACCATACCATAACAAGACCCTAATTTATTTAAGACTATTAAAAACACCTAAAATGAAGAAACATAGTAAGCTACAAACTAAAATCCAAAAAATTACATAAAAATTTTAAAAGTTAACAAACAACAAAAATTAAACACTATAATCTATCCTACATCAACAGAGTTTAAGTGGTCTTCGCTCAATTCAATGTTGGCCAAAAGACATTCATATTTAAATACAGCAGAGATGCACATTTTATTTTACACACTAAGACGATATATAGGCATGGGTTGACTACAACGGCACCAATGACCATGTTCATAGCTTTACATTATTGCTACGATCATTTATACATAAATTTTCTGAATGTGGCACTGGGGAAGAAAATAAGTTGAGAGATGTGTCCCATGTTTCATCTGCAATTGGTCGAAACTCGAAAGGAAAGATGGAGCCCGTGGCAGTGACCATTACCGTGGTCAGGGGACTGAAATTAAGTCACAAAGTTACCACATTTTTTTTTTTTTCCTAATTTAATCATTTCGCTTGAAAGTTCTAAGCTATTGCTGCTGTGACTTTGCACTGTTATTCAACGAAAAGTACTGAATCGTTTTTTTTTTTTTTTTTAATTGGGCTCAAAAAACGTGTTTTACGTTTGTAGGTCCCAATAGACACAAATTGACAATAATGAAAATAACATAGACAGAGCATCCGTAGCCGATGTTCTATAAAAAATGCTATTTTGACATATCAAAACCCTACTTTATTATTTTATCACATTATTTTACAATATCTCATTTATCAAATGTTTTATCATTTAATTCTATACATTAAAATAATATTGACTACACATTAAAATAATATACTCTCCTCTCTATTATCATCAACAACAGCAACAGCAACAACATCAACGCCGATCAACAACAGCAACAACAGCAACAAACCAACAAAATCAACACCAACAACACCAATAAATTCCAAATCCAAAAACCTTAAAAAAAGAGGAAAAAAAAAAAAAAAAAAAAACTCAACCAACCAACAAACTAGAGATGAAAAAACGCTGACTCAAACTCAACCAAAAATCGGCCTAAAACCCTAGCTCAACCGACCCACAACCCACACAACGCCGACCCAAAACCCACATCGAAACTCATCCCAAATCTCACACCCACAACCCGATTAAGAGAGATCTATAGGTCGGCGGTGAGGGCTGTGGATGTCCGTAGCGAGGGTTGGAGCATGAGGCGGTAAGATCGGCGGTGAGCTATGGAGAATGAGGCGGCGAGATCAGCAGCGAAGACTGGCGAGATCAGCAGCGAGGACTGGCGAGATCGGCAGCGAGGACTGGAAAGTGAGGCGGTGAGATTGGCGGCAACTTTATTGAGAGTAATCTTGAGCAACTTTCTTGAGCAGGGAGGAGAGGGAAGAGATAGAGAGTGACAGAGAGAGAAGAAATGAGATAGAGTCGACAGAGAGAGAGATATCTGTGGAAGAGGAGAGAAAAATGCAATAAAATAATAATATCCCATTTTGCAATTGTTGTCCATACTGTCTCATATTTGAGACGGTATTGTAACAATGTGGCATAATTTTTGAGATTTGGAACATCTGATACAGCTCCGTTTTTGTGTTTGGTGTGCCAAATGTGTCAAATATTTAGCATTTGGCACATTTGCTGTGGATGCTCTAAAGAGGGATATGGATCGATGTTGATATTGGACCTGTGTGGCTTGAATTGCCAAGCCCAAATTTGGTCAATCCAAATTGTAAAAGGAATGCTTCTTTGCCGACTTGGTTAATAACTCTCTCTCTCTCTCTCTCACACACACACACACACACACACACACACACACACACACACACACATATATTGTTATGTGCGGCACTAAAAAGTGAATTGAGAATTCCTAAAACCTAGCAGCAGCTGCATAAGAAGAAGAGTAGAGCTTTCTTGTCTTGTGGGTGAGAGAGAGAGTTAGGGTGTAATTAATATTTGACATTTTAGAGAGTGTTATTATGCACTATTGTATCTTCCTATTTTTATAGTGAAAATTTCCCGTTGTCATCGTGGAGGTAAGTAGTTTGCTGAATCACGTAAATTCTTATGTTTTTTGTGTGTGCTTGTTATTTAATTCCACTTATTTATGGTTATTGATTTGAGTCATAGGGTGCTATTTGCACAACAGTTTTAGGCTCAAAAAACGTGTTTTACGTTTCTAGGTCCCAATGAAGACAAATTGACACTAATGATGATAACTTAGACATAAAGTGGGATATGGATCGATGTTAGTATGTTACTCTAAATATTTTTCTCCTTACAATTAATTACTCTCCTCTAAATGATTTTTTCTTTCAAACTCAAGATCCATTTGTTGAAGAACCGGTTCACCGGATCCCATTTTCTCTCTCCTCTAATTTATTCTCTCACTATTTTCTTCTACTTTTTAATGTAGAAATTTATACTAAACTTCACTTTTGGAAAATTGAGGATTATTTTTGTGATATTTTTTTATATTTCATAATTTTCATTTTGACTCTTTATGTATGTTTTCATTTTTATATTGGTTCTGCCATCAATTTTTGATAATAATTTGACCATTAAGTGCCTTCATGTTTAACTATTTCACGAACTACTGACTCTAAAATGTTATGGACTGTAAGAATTTCATTGTTGTATGCTAAAAACTATACTATGGACAATTAGATTACTAGTGGAAATTGATGCGATGCCAATATGAAAACAAAATTAAGCATGAAGGATCAATACAAAATTTTGAAATGTAATGGACTATAAATGAAAACAATCCTAAATTTAAAGGACCAAAAATATACTTTGTATCTAAATTCACAAATAACAGAACATAGTAGAATAGTTACAGGAAATAGAATTTGAGTTATTATAGGACCACAATTTTTGCCACACACTTTCTCATAACTAACTTATGTGGCGCATTATGACTAGCTGTTTGTCACATTCACATGAATCCAACACCTTTTTTTTTTCACCACTCATAATTTACCACATCAAAGTTGTGGGCCTTGCAGCAAAGTTGTGGGCCTTGTGGCAAAGTTGTAGCACAAAAGGTTGTGGTCTCAAAATTTTCTCATGGAACTTATCAATTTAAAAACTAGTACTTTATGGCAAGTTTGGCTTAGTTTTTTGAAATTGAGTTTTTTTGAAAAAGTAGTTTTTTGGTCATCTGGCACGGTGCGAAAAAGAAGAAAAATTACATTATTGGACCCAAAAAGGACAATTTGTAAATTTTACCAAATCCATTATATCACGTTTTGGAACCATAAATGTGGTTTTTTACCCAAAATATGGTAACCAAACAGGAACTTAATCGAATGCCTTATTTGAATTCACAAAAAGAACTAATTTAGAACCCCTTTGAAAATAAGCGAAATTCTTTAGAATGCTTCATAAAACTTTTACTGAGAGAGAGAGAAGCTTCATAAACTTGATTGACAATTAAAATATTCTAAAAGAAGCGACGTTTTTTATTTGGTACTTAAACGATCATTCCACATAGATGAGTGGAATAACCCTTTTAATAACAAAATCAAACTTGATGGACTAAAATAAAAACAACCCTAAACTTTAAGAGTAAAAAATGTAATTTATTCATAAGACTCTCATATATATGTTTGGTGCCAATCAAATCATTTTCTATCACATACATACAAAATTTAAAAACGTGCTTTTATGAAGGTTACAGCCTTATAGGATCCAATAATAAGAGATTATTTTGATATCGTTAACTTAGGTTAGCTTGTGGTATGGAGTCTATGGACTTTGCTCTTAGTTGTATTACTCCATATCAAAGAACCAAGTGAATTTTGTCATTTTGATTGCCTAAACAGTAAAAGCCTTTAATCTCGGTCTCTCCCTCTTCGCACTATGCTGCTACATGGCTAGTTCAAATGGAAGATGTACTAGTCAAATTCTTAGAAAAAAAAAAAAAAAGAAAGGAAAAGAAATGCAAATTCTTAATTGACTTTAAAATGAAAGCTAAAGCCAAAATGCCATGGAGAGAGACATCAAATTGTTGCATAACAGGTTCACAACTATGCTTGCTTTAGGAAAGATATTAGGTAGCGACTTGACATATCATATCAAGCAGGCCACTTGACGGCACTCATTGTACGTAACATCATCATTGAATCTTTTTCATGGCTTAAGAGCATCTCAACTACTTGGCTCATGGTAGGTCTTTCATCTTTGTCTTCTTTTACGCATTGTAGAGAAACCCAAACCAAAGTTTCCATCTTGCCCATGTCATATTTACCTTCCAACATTGGATCAATGATCTCTTCAAGTGAGGAATTATTTGCAGCCACTCTGTTCATTTTTTCCCTCACCCACGTAACCAACCTTTTGTGCTCTGCCTCCACACCATCATGCATGGCATTGGATACTACTTGATGGGCCCTTTCCAGTTACCATTTCCAATACAACAATTCCATAACTATAAACATCAACTTTCGAGGTGATGGGGAGATTCCAAACCCACTCTGGAGCCATATAACCTCGGGTTCCTCTTATCCTTGAGAAGCTTGAATTCTTAAGCGCATCTCTGTTTTGTAGCCTTGACAGGCCAAAATCTGCCACCTTTGGTTGATAATTTGAGTCTAGAAGTATGTTTTGAGGCTTCATCGCAATGTATAATCCAGTCCAAGCAGTCCTCATGTAGGTAAGCTAGGCCTTTTGCAGTGCCCACCGCAATTTTGAACCTTTTCTCCCAATCAAGAGTGGTAGCTGAGACTGAGAGGTTATCTGCTAAAGAACCACGCTCCATGTACTCAAAGACCAAAAGCTTGTGGTTTCCTTTTGCACAATAGCCCCACATCTCTATTCAGTTCATGTGTTTAATCCTTCCAATGATGCTTACTTCAGCTAGGAATTCATCTTCTCCTTGGTTGGCTCCATTGAGACGCTTGATTGCTACAACTCGATTGTCATTTAATACCCCTTTGTAGACAATTCCCCCCGCACCTCTTCCAATTTCCTCAGTAAAACTCTTAGTGGCCTTTTTTAGTTCAGCATAGGTAAAATTTCTGAATTTGTTGGCACAAAGAGCGTAGCCTTGCTTGTCTGCACCTGATCTTTTTTGGGTTTGGTTCAAGAGACACCACACCAAAAAGATACATATGACTTCGAGTCCAGCCACTCCACTTGCAAACCAAAGCATAAATTTTAGTGTTTCATTTTCATTGCGTTCCACATATGTTCTGTCTGCAAACTGTGAAATTCTGAATTAGTAATCTATTGTAACTAAAGTTTAAATGATTATATAAAATGTACAGATGCAACATTAGTATGTTCCTAAAAATTACAGAGCCTAAATAGCTCTTCTACTTCCACCATACATGATGATGTGTTTTGGAAGGGATGCATAAGATACCTTCTTCTATCAAATACAAATAAATACAATGAAAAGCATTATCATTGTACCTTACTCGAACAGTTTAAATTGAATTCTTCTATAGGTTTGGCGTAAGACAAGATATTGTTTTGTGGCACTTTCAAGAAAAGGTCTCCAGAGAAACTCGGCAATTGATACCCATTCAACAATAGTGTCTTAAGGTAACAAGTTGGAAAACCAGTATCCTTCTTAAAGGAGTATTGGAATGCTTTGCAATCACATAATTGCAAACATAAATCCCAACATCGATCAAAGGAGTAATTGGGATGAAACCCATAATCATAACCATAAAATTCAACATGGGATAGCAACATAAAGCCAAACTCATTTTTGTCACA
This sequence comes from Lithocarpus polystachyus, assembly GCA_033629205.1. Taxonomy (NCBI): domain Eukaryota; kingdom Viridiplantae; phylum Streptophyta; class Magnoliopsida; order Fagales; family Fagaceae; genus Lithocarpus; species Lithocarpus polystachyus. The sequence continues at coordinate 3,689,244 of CM066163.1, read as the reverse complement.
AGAGAGATCAAATTCGGGTTCACACCCATAAGTCCAATCAGTACGATTTTTCATCTTGTACCCTGGAAGACAAGAACATTTCCTTCCAGAACTAACAGCATAACTACACAAACTGTTGGCCCCACAAGCAAAATGAATATTGCAAGGTGTCTGAATGGCTTGCCAAGAGACAATCCAAGTTTGCCTCTCCTCTTCCCAACTGTACAGTCGAATATTACCATCGTAATCAATTGTCAATCTTCTATGAAGCATTGCTCCATAGTCATTTGACATAAAATTAAAACCGTCAGATGAACTAAAGTTCCCCAAGGAATCAAGGACAGCAATTCTACTGTTGTTATATGAGTTCCTCCCCGCCTCCCAGCTTGCATGCCATGGGTCAGGCCAATAGATACTGGAAATCTCAGGACCATTATGGAGAAGGCGGAGAACGTTATCATTGTCGAAGAAAAGCTCATAGAATCCAGAATGATAGTTGCCCTGACTTTTTGAGGATACAAGCTTATGTTTTTACTGAGTAGTTGTTGAGGAAGAAGTGTATCTGTAGGAAAGTCAAAACTTTCCCACAAAATAACACCTTCCATATTACGTAAAACAAGATTACCGGTGTTGTAGAGAGATAATTGTACCAAGGAGATTGAGACAGTGTTTGTGGCCCAAACAGTGAACTTACCAGCATCGGTTAAGGTCAGATTGCCAGTTTTAAGGAGGGAGAGCTTTGATCGCTTTCCATTAACTGGCTGGTCACGATTTGCCATCCAAACTATGGTGCGTGAGTTGCTAAACCATATGGCAAAGCAAAAGGCATTATCACCCACGGAGTAAAAGCCAGCAGAGAAAACACTATTTGGTGATTTCAGAGCTTCTTCTGTCTTCTCTACTGAGAGAGATGTGCCTCCACTTTTAGCATCTAATGTTGAAGATGAAAGTGGGAGATGAAATGTGAAAGAGAGTAGAAGGGCCAAAACTGGCCAAGCCATGATGTTCTTGAAAGCTCAAACTAGAGATTGACTGAAGCAATCAGTACTCTGGAGTGAATAAATGTGATCATAAAACAGAAAAATGTCAAATATGGATATGTTAAAACAGAAGTCAGCAGACCAAGAGTACTCAGCCGTCACCGACATTGAAGCCAACCAAGTCCTGCTTTGAAATTTTTTGTAAAAATTCTGCTGTAAATCTTAGACTAGAGAAAAATGGTCAAAGTTCATAGGTTCTAACATTATTGCTTTTTTCCCGATGAGACATTTAATTCAACTTTGAATCTAAATTTACACTCACAAATGATCTTTCGTCAGTAGGATTGGTTCAAGAAATTCTATGAAATTTTTGGTCAAAGAAAAAAAAGATATGCCATTCAATTATAGGAGAGGTGCATATCATTTACGCTCAAAACTAGAATATTAGACCTGTGGTGATGAGTGATGACAATGGCGCCAACGACCCCGTACTTGGAATTAGATTAGCATATCATCATTCATCAATGACTTCTCTGTATATGTAGAAGTTGATACATGCTACCCAAGGTTCTTCTGCTTGGTCAAGCTTGAGCTTTACCCAATATTTAGAGAAGTAGATAGTCAAGGACGGACTCAAGATTTCAAACTGGGGGCTGGAGATAAGCGAACAAAAAAAATATCAAATACACATTCATATAGTATTAATAAACTATCAACTAAGATCAACTCTTTGAAATTGTGTTTGAGAGATTGAAACATCGACATTTTCCAGAATTGTGGAATGTATATTTTCTAGAATTGGAATATCCACATTTTCTAGAATTGGAATAGCAACATTACTCGTTGACAATCCCACGTTGACTTCGAAAGAATTTGATTATTTTCTTTAGAAAAAATCAAGCATTGTAGTTGATTTTTTCATGATCTACAAATAAAATAAAAATCATATACATTAAATTTGTGTGACAATTTTCTTAAATTTGTGTGAAAATTTTCTATATTATATGATTTGTTTTTTTTCTTTTTGTCTTTGGTTTGTCTTTATTTATCTTTTCTTAACTTTTCTTTTTTCTTTTTTTTTTCTGTCACTTGTACATATTATGCCCAACTACCAGTCAACAAAGCACAAACAAACAATCAAACAAATATTCTCTAATCTGAGTAATATCTACAAACTCTACTCTCTTTCTCTCTATCTCTCTTATCTATATAATACAAGAGAGAGAGTCACAACCACAGAGTGACAGAGAGTCACAAAGCCAAAAAGCCAAAAAAAAAAAAAAAAAAAAACCATAGGCAGCACAGATTTAATTCACAATCACCAACATCAGTTCAGTTCATCACTCATCAGTAAAAACACAAACATGAAACACCACAAAGTCCACAAGGCACAAGCACAGTTTCTATGAATCTTAGATTCTCATATCACAAACATTTTATTAGGTTTTGAAGGAAAAAATAGAGTAAATACCTGTGAAGTGTGAACTGTTAAGGCTGTAGCAGATCGAGCAATCGGCGGCAGCGACAACTGGGTCTCACCGGCGTGGGTACTGGTCAAGATGGGTCTTCTCGCAAGCTTCACGACGTCACGGCGACACGGTGTGGCCGTGGGTCTCTCACTCTCTCTAAGTACTCTCTATACCTCTTTCCCTGTCTTGCCTCTTCTGTCTGTCACGCCTTACTTTCCTTTCCTTTTTTTTTTTCCTTCTTTTTTTTTTTTTTGCTTTCTCCGTTTGGTTTTGGACTGCTAAAGGGGCCGTTTGGTAAGTGTTTTAAAACAGCAATTTTCAATTTTTAAATAGCATTTCACGTATTTTTACACACTTTTTTACCCACACGTATTTCAAAAAACAATAAATAACAATTTTCAAACTACTTCACCAAACACCCCTGAGGGTTTTTTTTTTTTTTTTTTTTTTTTTTTTTTTTTTTTAAGACTTACACGGGTCATGGGCTCTGGGGCAAGTGAGCTGGTCGGATGATGGGTTGGGGTTCATGATATTTGGGAGGGGGGCTCGAGCTAAAATCTAAGGGGGGCCCAAGCCCTTTTTTTTTTTTTTTTTTTTTAAATTTACGTATTAAAATTTTTTTTTTGGGCCCAGGGAGGGCCTGAGCCCCCTTAGGCCCCCTCCTGGGTCCGTCCAAATAGATAGTTGATACATGAACGAGGTCTTGGTTGCGGGACCAAGTTGAGCTTTACCTAATATTTGGAGGACCAAATTAACAATTTAGCTTCTTCTTTCTTTCTTTCTTTCTTTCTTTCTTTCTTCTTCTTCTTCTTCTTCTTCTTTATTTTTTATTTTTTATATTTTTAAATTGAAGATGTAAAAATAAAAAATAAAAAACCAAACTTGAAAAGATGAAGATGCAACGATTTGAAGGGGATAATGAAAAAAAGAAAAAGAAAAAAAAAGGCCTTACTGATTTTGAAGTTTGGCACATTAAGGAAACTGTTAAATATAAATTGAAGGAAATAAAAATTAAATGAATGCAGAAATGCAGAGAGAGAAAACAAAAACATAACGGTTATGTGGTTCAACCTTGACAGCTTATATTAATAATATAAAGCAATGATGGCTACATTTTTTGCTATATTATGGTCCATAGCATACATATTACAATGACATTAATAGGGTTTATATAGAAGCTGTAGGTTCAAGGGTTAAGTGTAGATGGCATTATGCTACAAGTGGGCATCTTGGGCCATATAAACCCAAATTTATGTTTAACATAGACATAGAGTTTGAGACAAGATATATCTTCTTCAAAATTTTAAATTATTTCATAATAATGGGATACATCTGGTCCATAAATCCAATGTCATCATTATAATTATGGGTTAAACTTGAGAATCACCATTTCAGTTTTTTTTTTTTAGTGTGTTACATGTGTAAAGCAGCTTGTGTGCAATAAACTCTTCTCATTAATTATTATATTCTTTGTTGTGGGTACAAGTATGACATTGATTCCCATCAAAAAAAAAAAAAAAGTATGAGATTGATTCATTGGTCAAGAGAAAGGCTTTGAACTAAATTCTAGCAAATTCATAAGAATCATAGTTGTTATAGGCACATGAAGGTGAAAATAGCTATTTAATTTACTTGCTACAATCTGGCGGTGGAGTTTTTATTATTATTATTATTATTATTATTATTATTATTATTATTATTATTATTATTATTATTATTATTATTATTTTAATTTTAATTTTTATAAATAGTTTGGAAATTCTCATAGCACACAATCATACTGCCGTAGAAAGCAAAAAAGATTTGGACAGGTTACATGGCTTTTCCTAGAGCTTCTTAGTAAACAGTTTTAATTCCTGGAAAAATATTTCAACTGAAAATATATTTTTACAGAAAACAATTTAGGTTGAAACAAATGAAATTTATTCAAAAAAGAAGTACCTAATTTCATCACTCAACACCAACCTCGTGCAAAATTTTTAAGAGGGGACGCATGCTAGTGAAATTGGGAGGGGGGAGCCGAAGTTCTTAATTCACTTCATGTGCAAGATTAATGCCATTCCAATATATGCATTGAATTTTCTCATCACATGGCAGTTGTTTTTATCCTATTGAAAATATGAAACACAATCAGATCAACATCTATTATTTGTTTGTCTTTTGTTTGACAGTACCATCCAAGGATCGACACACTCCAATTTGTTGGGTAATATTTAATAGATTCACAACTACGCTTGCGTTAAGAATAAATTATATAACCACCACTGCACACCCTTGGTTCGGTGGTCACTCCACAAGTATAAATGTTTGTGGGGTATAGGGGGCAAGGGTTGGAATTCAAGTTTCCAGGAGGGAACTTCACACACATATACACTTAGATTAGACTAGAATAGAAATTCTATATTGTATCAAAAAAGAATAAATTATATAGCCACTATTTTTTTTTTTTTTTTGAGAAACAAATCAAGCAGTTTTATTAATGAATGTTGGCTAAATCAACCTGTAAAATAGAGACAACTTATGGTGGAATATCTTACATACAAACAACAGCGTCAGATATACGTAAAGCATATCTAGCTAGACTGTGAGTAACCTTATTATCCTCCCTCTTAGTGTGAGAGTAATGTAATGAGTAAAAAGCGTAGAGCTAAGGCGAATATCTTCAATCAACAAACCATCCGGTGTTAAAATCTCCCTCCCTTATTGCAGTATCGTCATGAAAACCTTTAAGTCACCTTCCACCACAGCTTTGTGGAATCCAATGTCCGAAGCTAGTGTGATGCCACTATGAACAGCCATAGCTTCTATAACACCAAGACTATACACTTGATGAAGCTTCAAGGATTGTGAGGCTAGCACTTGTCCTTCATGGTTGCGAATAACTACCCCAATGCCAGATTTGTTTTCATTGGGAAAAACCACTTCGTCGACATTTATTTTGACAAAATCCGCTGATGGTGGTTTCCAACGAGCACGAGGAACAACCACTGATGGCAGAGGAATTGGTTGCACTGATTTGAACTCCTAAAGAAGATCCCTACAGGTTTGTACCAAGAGATGGAGCGAGCAGTTGGGTTGTTGAAGCCTCACCTTGTTGCGTTCATTCCAAATTGCCCAAGCTAGCATGGCAAACATCTCAGAATTTTTTTGGGGAGCTATAATCCATGCCGCCAGGTGTTTGAAGTCAACAAACTCAGAAGTGAAACGAAAATCTCACAGAGCCACATCATTCCAAACCACATCAAGTTCTGGGCATTCCCACAGAGCATAGGCCACGGTTTCTATAGCGCCATGACAGCGATCACATATGTCGTTAGCAATGATAGTGCGACAAACTAGATTGGTTTTGGTTGGTAGTGAATTCCGGCAAGCTCTCCACAGATGATTCTTCACCTTATTCGGAACCTTAAGAGCCCAAATCCCCTTCCATAAACCTATGTCTTGAGATTCTAAGTCAGCCAAAGGTCACACCTCAGCCTCCTCTTTTAGAAACCTATAACCCGACTTGTTGGTATAGTTGTCGTCTTGTGTCAGTGGCCAAAACAATGAGTCCTCTGCTTCGTATCTTACCAATGGGATTTTTTATTTATTAATGCAGCTTCTTCAGGAGCAAAAATTCCATCAACCAGGTCTGGGTTCCACTGCCTTGAATTAGCATTGATTAACATATTAACCGTTGCTTCTTCCAAGGATGCAATCATAGGTGAGGAAACCAATGGTGGGTGTTTCCGAAGCAGCCAATGACTTTGTCAAATTTTCACTGATTTTCCATTCCCAATTCTCCACCTTGCCCATCGCTGAATAACATCCCTACCCTTCAAAATACTCTGCCAAGCATAGGATGTCGATCTAGAATCCTTTGCCTAAAAAATTGAGCAATTTGGGTAAATTTTTGCTTTGAACACTTTGGATAATTGTGAATCTGGATTTTTTAGCAATCTCTAAGTTTGTTTAGCAAGAAGAGAGTCGTTGAACATTGACAAATCTCTAAAACCCATACCTCCCACCGATTTTGATTTTGTCATCTCATCCCATTTCAGCCAGTGTATCTTCATTGAGTTCCCACGTTGACCTCACAAAAACTTTCTTATCATAACCTCAATATCATTACAAAAACCAAAGGGTAGTTTAAAGCACCCCATAGTGAATGTAGGAATGGCTTGGATAACAGATTTGATTAGGACTTCACGACCTGTCTGAGATAACAATTTCCCTTCCCACCCTTGCAATTTTTTCCAAACTCTCTCCTTTAAAAAATTGAAACTTTCCTTTTTGCTCCTACCAACTAGGGATGGCAAACCAAGGTACTTTTCATATTGATTTATTTCTTTCACTCCCAAAGTATCTTTGATTGCTTGGCACATAACTTTAGTATTGGATTTTGTTAGGTTCTAAAGATTAGGAACTAATGTATTTAGAACTTCAATTTGTATGTTGGCAAACCATGATCAAAACAATGTTGAGTCGTGTGTTAGACTTGCTCAAAGTATGGGTTTAATTGTAAAGTTGGAATCGAGTTTTTATGCAGAAGTACTGTTCACTTTCTGTATGACTCGATCGATCGAAAATTAGATTCGATCGATCGAAAATCGTGCAGAACGTTTTTCTGCAGAAAATTCCAACTCAGCCCAAGCCCGTTTTAATGTATAGGATTTTATGTTTGCCCTAAGTATAAAAGGGAAAACCCTAGCCACGTTTTTAGAGTTCTGTTTTGCTGTGTTTGTGAATCTTTCTTTGAGATCTAGAGGTGTTTACCTTCACATACACTTAGGGTTTACAAACTTGAGATTTATGTCAAGAGTTGTGTAGATCGTTACAGTTGCAGAATCAAGAGAACACAAAGATATACAAGCAGGTGCGCTTGTGGATTTATTGAAGAATTCCGGAAAGAAGGAGTCCATGGATCTCGGAGCTATCATGGGGTCATGGTAGTAAGTTTCCTACACTCGGGTAGCAATATGACGTTAGTGGTCTAAGTCTATTGTGTAAACTTCGATTCTTTCATAGTGGATTCAGTTTACCTTGAGGATAGCTAGGTCAAATCCTCCCCAGGTTTTTACCGGTGTGGTTTCCTGGGTCATCAGATCTTTGTGTTGTTTATTTTTCCGCTGCTTTGTTATTTTTGCTTAATTGTGTTAACCTAGTTTTAATTAAATTACCTAAGTTAATAACTTGGCTAATTCACTAGGTTAATCTGTTGGGTTTAAGGGGTCTAAACGAACTGACAGATTTGGGCTAAAAAATAATTTTGTTTTAATCCTGTTCGCCTTTTGGCCAAATGCATTCTAATAGGTCTCTAGTACATTCAGTACTTTTGCACATTCCTCCGTAGTAGCCCTACAAAACAAAAGACTATCATTTGCAAATAACAGATGAGTTAGTTTTGGTTCTCTCCTACATAAAGAGAAGCTTGTAATTTGCCCCAAATTGGCTGCATTTTTTATTAGGGCATGTAATCCTTCTGTGCATAATAAGAAAATGAAAAGGGATAGTGGGTCTCCTTGCCGAATGCCCCTTGTAGGTGTGATCATCTCTTTGGGTTCTCCATTTACCAGAATAGAATAGGTAACAGATTTAACATATGTCATGATAAGCCCAATCCATCTTTCACAAAAACCTATCTTTCTCATAAGATTTTAAAAAAACACCAATTCTACCCTATCATATGCTTTTCTAATATCTAATTTAAGAGCCATATATCCTGTTTCCCTCGAGTTATGAGATTTGATGCAATGAAATGTCTCAAAGACTATCAAGATATTATCATAAATAAGGAGGTTTTTTCTAAAGGCTGATTGGTTCAGTGATAATATTTGGTAGAAGGGATTTCAATCTATTAGCCAAGACTTTGGAGAATATTTTGTAAAGGACATTACATAGACTTATGGGGCGATGTTCATGAACGTATTCTAGATTTTTGGTTTTTGGAATAAGTGTGAGGAAAGTGTAGTTAATTGGGTGAGTGAGGATACCTATATTGAGCTAGGAGAGAACTAAGCCGACCACATCATGATGTATGTTGAGGACAAATTTTTCACACCACATGGCTTCATTTTATTGGTGACCCACATCACGTCAACACTATCATGGATTTTGAGAAAATCACTTTTAAAGCCCAAAAGCCCATATTTACACAAAAAAGGCGTCAAAGCCCATGGTTCAAGCTCATACCACATCATCTCATTTTCAACTCATGATCCAAGCTCATGAGTCTCATCGAGGGAGTTTTGGGAGTCGTGGTTTGGAGGGCCAAGAAGTATGTTCAGTAAAATTTCAGCGGTTCAAAGTTGATAAAGGAAAGCATGTTGCTTGGCTTGTCTTCCCCAATTCCCAAAACTTTGACGGATCAGTGTGCAATAAGTAACACTTGGTAAGTCTCTTATGTCACATAACACTTAAAATGATAAAAATCCTCATGCTCTTTACATTCTAAAACTTCATCAAATATCAACCAACAAGTCTATTACTTACAAAAATTATATATGGACTAAACATATAATATTTCCAAAAGAGGAAACTGAGCCGAAAATACTAATAACAGCTACAGCGGAAGCTGCAGCAGCTTCTGCACAAGCTGTAACAGCTCCAGCGGAAGTTGCAACAACTTCTGCAGAAGCTGAAACAGCTCCAGCAGGTTGACACATGTCCTAAAAATGACATTACTTACTCATTAATGCCTAATCTCAGCAGCATGCTGTCATATCCACAGAAACAAGAGGATCCTATAAAGATTATCTTACCATTTTTAGCTAATGATATCATTCAGATGACATCATCCAGCTGTGTCAGCAACATTAATTTCCCAGACTTTCTTCTTTTGGTTGAAAAATAAAAGACCACTTACCTTGTCAAGGACTTCGCCTTATTTGCTGAATTCCCCTTCAACTAGTTCTGATCTAGTTACATAGCTTAGCTCTATATAAAGAGGACCAAGCTACACACTAAAGGGGGGCCCTTCACTGATCTCTATTATTCTGAAACTTCATCTTGCTGCATATATCTCTAAACTCTTCCATACTTCTCCATCTCCTTTAAAAAAATCTCCATTCTTAAAAAGTAACATAACATATGACATAACACAAAAAAACACTCTAACAACAGCTCTAATCTTATGTATTTACTACATTTAACCTCCATATCATCTATCTCACACTTCCATATATTTCACAAACACATTCCCCACAAAATACCCATACATACCTCTCATACATCTTTAAATTTTATGTCTCTCAAAGTATACATATACAAGATCCATATCCAACAAAGTATCTACATATAATTCTCATACATATTACAAACACCATATCTCATAATATAAACATATTTCTTACCATCTTCACACATCTTAAAATAGATCAAACACTATTCCAAAATCTTATTACTAAAAGCCCTTTCTTATGAAAGGCAAAAACTTATAAAATCAAAAGCCCTTCTTATGGAAGGCAATATTACTCATATTTGACTAAAAACTAAAAGAACATTACATGGGGAAAGTCATTTAAGTGTATGATGAAAGGAGATAAACTTAACAAACCAATGCACACGGCTGGACATGCTCTCTCTCCCTCTAGTTGCACCCATTTTTCCCTTTCATATATGAAGGTTGCTGAAATGCTAAGTCCACTGATGCTACGGTTGGAGCTGCAGAACATGAAGATAAGTTATCATATTTTTGTCTTCAAATTTGCATTATTAAGTATATTTTATTCATTATTATTATACCACTTAACTAATGTTATTATGCTGCTGGATTCATTTTCTCATGTTGCTAAAATGCTAAGTCCACTGATGTTACGGCTAGAGTTCCAGAACATAAAAGATAAGTCAATGTTTTCTCCATCTTTGAAATAACATTATTAAGTACATGTTAATTCATCATTATTTTACTGCTGGATGCAAACTACTTTAATATTACCTCACCATTTAATAAACATGGATCCACTAATGCTTCATTAATAAACATATGTACTAATAAATTGAATCCATATACTATTGGACTTGTATTATATGGACATAGACCATTGATGGATATACATTACTTAGACATGGACCATTACTGGACATACCTTATTATATTGAACATGAACCATGGACCGCAACTGGACATGGACTATTGGACTCATCCCATTGTTGGACATTTGACACCTAATTAATTATCTTTTCTAATATCAGACATCACTTAATATACATTATAATAACATATCAACTCACCATTTAATCAAAGCTATCATGTTAAGCATATTATTTATTTATTTATTTCAACCATTATCATGATTCTAAGACTTTGGGCTTTATCTATTTTGTAAGCTTAAAAATACACCGGAAGCCATTGGTCTATGTGGCCTAATGTCGAGTTCCGGGTTGAACTTCCCATAAGAAATCCGGGCCTAGCAAAGTCATACCAAAGACACGTGGCTACGTGCAAAAAACCGCCCCCAACAATGTACCACCTGCCAAAAATGCTGGTAAAATAGTGGGGGCATGCCGTCGGGTTTGGGTGCCTTAAGAGACGCCATCTACTTCATACTAGCTTAACTTCACACTCCAAAAAATCAGCAGTCAACATGGAGTTCATTTCACTAGTGTGGCATTTGATGGAGTTGGATTGGCTGTTGTGAATAGTTCTGGATAGAAACTCACCAAAACATTGGCAATTTCATCGGGTTGGATCTTCCAGGTATTGATACAATCATTGATGCCTCTAATTGAATTTTTTCGATGCCTTTACGTTGCTTGGCTATGAAAAAATTTAGTATTGTTATCCCCATGCTTGAGCCAAAGCACTCGAGATCGTTGACACCAAATTTGAGCCTCTTTGTCTAAAAGGATGTTAATTTCAAACTTCAAGCTTCTAACCCATAATTTTACCGACAACAAAGAATATAATAATTAATGAGAAGTGTTTATTGCACACAAGCTGTTTTACACATGTAACACACACTAAAAAAAAAAAAAAAACAACTGAAATTGTGATTCTCAAGTTTAACCCATAATTATAATGATGAGATTGGATTTATGGACTAGATGCATCCCATTATTATGAAATGATTTAAAATTTTGAAAAAAAAATATGTCTTGTCTCATACTTTGTTTCTATGTCTATGTTAAACATATATTTGGGTTTATATGGCCCAAGATGCCCAATTGTAGTACAAAGCCATCTACACTTAATCTTTGAACCTACAGCTTCTATATAAACCCTATTAATGTCATTGTAAGAGCACTCACATCAGTGGGTCATAATTGTGCAAAATAGAAAAAGATGCAAAATTTACACAATATTTCCTAAATCTGCTCCTCATCAGCCAGGCTATAGTTGTGTAAATTTGCACGGTTACTGTAGATGTTGATGTTACTATTTTATTATTTTTTTCTCTCACCATTGCTCTCATCAGTCTCTCTTCCCCCACATACTCTCAACACCGCCTAACCACCACTCAATCACCACCACCACAACCCATCAGAACCCATGATATTCCAATCACAAAATCAACCAAAAACAAAGAAAAATCAATCCAAACACAAAATCAAACCTTCAATGGAAAACTCAACAACTTAGAACCCAAAACCAAACTTTCAACAAAAATACCCATCAACCTAAACCCAAACTCAAATCAAAGCCGCCGTCACCACTGCCATGAAGAGCTTGCTACTTTCTTTACTCGTGGAGAGCATTCTGCTGCCATTAGAGAAGAGAGAAACAAGTGCTTGAGAGCTACGACAATGGAAAAGATCAAAAAAGAAAAAGAAAAAGAAAAAGAAAAGAAAAGAAAAGAGAACAAACTGTGGGAGAGGAAGTAGAGAAAAGATGTGGTTTTGTGAGATAAAAAAGGAAAAAAATAAAAGAGAGAGTCAGATGTTTTAGTAGTGGGGGTTGTTAAAAGTGATGGGAAAGGAAGTTTCCTTGAAGCTTCCTTTCTTGTAAATATTTCTCAATATAATTTAATTATAAAAGAATTATAATTGAGATTTTTTTTTTTCAAACAAAGCATGATTTTATTTGGAATTTTATTAAAGTCTATATTAAAATTTTTAATTCAAATCAGTGCTTTTTTAAAAAAAAACTAAAATCATACTAATAGTAAATAATATATATATATATATATGTATGTATCTCCAATGTGTAACCCTGAAACGACACATTGAAATATTTCATTGATGGCAGAATAATAGTCGAAAACATTGATCTGTCGGTTGTCGCTGAAGCCACTATTTTGGTGGTTTAGCCACCAGTGTTGGCAGCACGGTGGGCGGGGACACCAATCTAGGGGCAGTCGCTGGAAACACTATTTCAGAGGTTTGACCATCAGACCTCCGCCACAAGTGGCTCCATTGGCCGAGCCATCGGTGTTGGTAGTTTACTTAAAATATAAGTTTAAATTAAATAGTATGAACCATTAGGGAAAATAATAAAATTTGATAAAGAATGAATATTTTATTGAAATACCATGTAAAATAAATAAACTGATGTGAGTGTTTTGTAAAAGTGATGGTGTAAAATAAAAAAAGTAGGTTTTTTTTTTTTGTAAAATAGACAGAATCTTTTAGAAGAGCTGATGCAGTTGCTCTAATATGCATGCTATGGACCATCATATAGAAAAAATGTAGCCATCATTGCTTTATATTATTAATATATGCTGTCAAGGTTTGAACCACGTAAACTTTGAAAGCTTATGTTAACAATATAAAGCAATGAAGGTGCAAAGTCAACAACTCATACATGGCTATTTGCACCTTCATGCGCCTATAACAACTATGATTCTTATGAATTTGCTAGAATTTAGTTCAAAGCCTTTCTCTTGACCAATGAATTTTCTAGAATTTAGTTCAAAGCCTTTCTTTGGTGTTATAGAGAGATAATAGTACTAAGGAGATTGAGACAGTGTTTGTGGCCTAACTAGTGAACTTACTAGCATTGGTTAAGATCAGATTGCCAGTTTCAAGGAGGGAGAGCTTTGATCGCTTTCCATTAACTGGCTGGTCACGATTTGCCATCCAAACTGAAGAGGGTAAAATTCAATGTGACATATGGATCTTAGTTGAGATGACGGGTCGAAATGTAGATACCTGATGTAGACGGATCCAGTGTGTACGGTCATGGTTTAGACGAGTTCAACGTACACGTGTCATCACCTTATAAATGGAAATAACTTACGTCTCATGCAAATTAGGGTATGTAGAATCTCAATGGAAATATAATCCAAAAATAAAGAGGATTCCGCGATATTCGCCCAATTAAAGACAGTCCTATAAGGAAAAGACTTGGAATACAAGAAAAGCAGGTCGGTCCTCCACTACTATAAAAACCCCAAAGGCTCTCACAATTAGAGGTACGCACAATTTTCCCAACTCTGGCACTCTAGGGTTGTGAGCATCTTCTGATTTAACCTTCGGAGGGTCTTTGGCTGGTACCACACCGGTACCCTTTTAAGGTGTTCTTTGTTTTGTGTTTTGCAGGTAGCTTCTAGTACATGAAAGGATCTTGTAGCTTACTGGCGATTTTTGAGCATCATTAGTTAGCACCGTTTGTGGTAAACTCGCAAGGAAAAGCCATTCTTCGAGATTTCTAGACGAAAAGTTGCATGGTACTCACGCCCTCAATGGCAACCATGACAAATGATCAAGGCAAACCACACACCACAGCTCTCAAAAGGCAGGTTCAGACCCTCGCAGTTGCGGTAGAACGCCTCACGAAGCATAACCAAGACCTAGAAGAGCAATTGTGCCAAAAGGATGCAATGCTCCACACCCAAGAAGAAGAGCAGGAGGCCAACAGCGCCGAAAAGAGAAACCAGGAGGGGCCGGAAGGGAGCAATGCCCAAAGCAGACCTGAACGGCAAGACACGAAACGACTTTCAACTGCAAACCAAGTCTTGTCCCATGTAGTTGCGGAGATGCAGATGATGAAGGAGCGCATGGACTTTATGATGAACGCTCGTAAAGGACGAGTGTCCAATGACCTTCATAACTTGGTTCATCGGACGGACTTACCATTCACAGTGCACATCAATTCGTACCCCTTCCCTCTGAAATTCCGTATGCCACAGATTGAAAGCTATGGCGGATCTAAGGATCCATTAGATCACCTAGAGACCTTTAAGACGCTAATGCACCTACAAGGAGTTGCGGACGAAATAATGTGTAGGGCCTTCCTTACAACATTGAGGGGTTTCGCAAGGGTCTGGTTTAGCAGGTTGACGCCAGACTCAATTATTACATTTAAGGAGCTGAGTGCTCAATTCGCTTTACATTTCATCGGAGGTCATAGACACAAGAAGTCCACCACGTGCTTAATGAACATTAAACAGTGAGAGGATGAAACACTAAGGTCGTACATCGCCCGTTTTAACAAGGAGGCACTTTCAATCAATGAAACGGACGATAAAATACTTGTAGCCATATTCACGAACGGGCTGCAGAAGGGTAAGTTTCTATTTTCTTTATATAAGAATGACCCGAAAACTATGTCCGATGTCCTTTACAGGGCGACCAAGTACATGAATGCGGAAGATGCACTATTAACTCAAGAAGAAAAGCCCTCCAAGAAGAGGGAAAGGCAGGAAGAAGCGCATCAAGACAGGGGGCGGAAAGCCGCTAGAACGGGAGACAAAAGAAAAGATAGATGCTCTAAACCCCCAACTAGGAGGTTCACAAACTTTACCCCGCTTACAACGCCAATAGACCAAGTCCTGATGCAGATCAAAGATGAAGGGGCTCTTACTTTTCCAAGCAAGCTGAAAGGAGACCCCAATAAAAGGTCTTGGGACAAATACTGCCGCTTTCATAGAGATCACGGTCATGACACAGTCGATTGTTACGACTTGAAGCAGCAGATAGAAGCACTCATTAGACAAGGGAAGTTGCAAAGGTTCGTTAGCAAAGAAAAAACTGACCCACCACAGGAGCAGATTCCTCGATGAGAGAACGAGCGCCCAAGGCCGCAGATAGGTGATATAAGGATGATTGTAGGAGGCATAGTGACCTTCGGCTCGTCCAAAAAGGCTCGAAAAACTTACCTCAGAATGGTCCAAAACATCCAGCTAACAGGTTTCGTTCCAAAGATGGCACAGGCCGAAACACCCATCATTGGATTCTCGGAGGATGACGCTCGACGTCTACACCATCCGCATGACGACACACTCATCGTCAGCATACAGGTGGAAGATTACAACATGCACCGAATCTTGATTGATAACGAAAGCTCCGCCGATATCCTTTACTACCCGGCGTTCCAGCAGATGAGGATTAATAGAGAGCGGTTGGTCCCAACAAACGCCCCCCTCTTTGGGTTCAGGGGAACCAAGATATACCCCCTCGGTGCAATTACTCTACCCGTCACAATTGGTGATTATCCCCGGCAAATCACTGAAGACATCACGTTCCTGGTGGTCGATTGCTTATTTACATATAATGCCATAATCGGACGACCAACTCTTAATTGTAGAAGGCCGTAACTTCAACCTACCATTTAATGGTCAAGTTTCCTACTGAATACGGAATAGGAAAACTACGCGGAGACCAGGTTGCCGCAAGAGAGTGTTATGTAGCAATGATGGAAATGGATGACCAGATGCAGATAATGAGCATCGAAGAACACCGGACGGTGGTGGAACCCATTGAGACGCTTAGGGAAATACACCTAGATGACTCCATGCCAGAGCGAATGATGCGGATTGGTACCCTCACCAGTTCGACAACCCTGTACGCACTCGTAACGTTTCTCAAGGCAAACCAGGACGTCTTTGCATGGAGCCACGAAGATATGCCTGGGATTGACCCCTCGGTCATGGTCCACAGGTTGAATGTATTCCCCGCCTTTCCACCAGTTCGCCAAAAGAAATGTGTGTTTGCGCACGAGAGAGACCAAGCTATAGCGGAGGAAGTCCGTAAGTTATAGGAAGCAAACTTTATTAAGGAAGTCTACTACCCCGATTGGCTAGCAAACGTAGTAATGGTTAGGAAAGCCAACGAGAAATGGAGGATGTGCATAAACTTCACGGAATTGAACAAAGCGTGTCCCAAAGACAGTTACCCCCTCCCAAGGATTGATATCCTCGTAGATTCTATAGCTCAACACCAGTTGCTAAGCTTTATGGATGCATTTTCAGGATATAACTAGATCAAGATGGATGAGGCAGATCAGGAAAAGATCTTGTTCGTTACAAGTCAGGGCCTCTTTTGTTACAAGGTAATGCCATTCAGCCTTAAGAATGTGGGCGCAACATGATGGATGATTTGGACGATCTCAAGGAAATATTCGACACCTTTCGCTTGTACAACATGAAGCTTAATCCAGGCAAATGCGCATTTAGGGTAACAGTAGGAAAATTCTTGGGGTTCATGGTGTCCCAAAGGGGAATCGAAGCCAACTCAGATAAAATCCGCGCCATACTAGAGATGATGCCCCCAAAAAATGTAAAAGAAGTGCAGAGCCTCAGTGACAAGGTTGCTGTGTTGAATAGATTCGTAACAAGAGCAACAGATAAGTGCCTACCCTTTTTCCGCACATTATAGAAATCCTTTGAGTGGACGGCTGAATGTCAGCGGGCGTTTGATGACTTAAAGGCCTATCTCTCTTCCCCATCGCTGCTGAGTCCCTCGAAAGAAGGAGAAGAACTATTTCTATACTTGGTAGTGTCACCGGCTGCCGTTAGTGCAGCTTTGATTTGGGAAGAAGACAAGGTGCAGAAGCCTGTGTACTATACCAGCCGGGCGTTTCGGGGCGCAAAAGAAAGGTACCCACCGATGGAGAAGCTCGCCTTCGCCTTGATCACATCGGCTCGCAAACTCAAGTCTTACTTCCAAGCCCACACAATAGTCGTCCTAACAGACAAGCCCTTAAGGCGAGCATTAAGCAATCCTAAAGCTGCTGGACGAATGGCACTGTGGGCAATAGAGTTAAGTGAATTCGACATACAGTATCACCCACGTACTGCCATAAAAGGACAAATAGTCGCCGATTTCATTGCAGAGTTTAATAATTTAGAAGACCAGGGGGCAGACGAGCATCCTCCATGGAATGTCTACACGGACGGTTCATCTAATAAACAAGTAGGCGAAGCAGGCATTGTACTGCGATCTCCGAAAGGCGACGAAGTGGAATGCATAGTTCGCCTTAATTTCCCTACGACCAATAATGAGGTAGAGTATGAAGCTTTGGTCGCAGGTTTGGACCTCGCAAAAGCAGCAGGCACCACCGAAGTGGTTATCCACTGTGATTCTCAAATCATCACCAATCAGGTGAATGGTGAGTACGAGTGTAGGGGCGTGAGGATGAAGAAGTACTTAGAACAAGCAAAAAGGAAGATAAAAAACATGCAAGCTAAGATTGTGTAGATCCCGAAAGGAGACAATGAGCTGGCCAATCGCCTTGCAAAGGCCGCATCAGCAGATCACATGATCATCCCCGAAAAGGTACTTTCTTTTGTTCAACCTTCGCCGACTATTGATATCGTCGACATGCAGGAAATAGGTTCTGAAAGTAACTCGACCACTTCAATAGTCGCCTACTTGAAGGATGGCCTACTACCCTACGCCAAAGAAGCCGCAAGGAAGCTAAAGGTTCAAGCGGCGCGTTTTGTCCTAATTAAGGATGTTCTATACAAAAAAGGATTCTCACGCCCGTAGTTAAGGTGCCTAAGCCCTGAGGAAGTAGATTACATCATGGGAGAAGTGCATGAAGGGGTTTACGGGAATCATTCAGGGTCGCGGCCATTTTTTCACAAGCTGATCCGAGCCGAATATTATTGGCCTACAATGCAAAAGGACGCCCAAGTATACTTCAGAGCTTACGATAAATGCCAAAGATTTGGCAACTCCATAAGACAACCTACGGAGGAACTCACACTGATGACGGCTCCATGGCCGTTTGCTCAATGGGGCTTGGATATAATGGGCCCCTTCCCAACTGAGCCAAACAGTTGAAGTTCCTGGTAGTCGGCATTGACTACTTCACCAAATGGGTAGAGGAAGAGGCGCTGGCTACCATCACAGAAAATAATCGCAACTTTGTGTGGAAGAACATTATTTGCAGGTATGGTATACCAAGAGTTTTGGTCTCAGACAATGGGAAGCAGTTCGACAACGATTCTTTTAGGAACTTTTGTTCAGAACTTGGAATCAACAATCATTATTCATCCCCCTCACACCCTCAAGCCAACAGACATTTTTGAAGTCACAAACCGATCCTTGCTAAAGATTATCAAAAGTCGGCTCGAAGGGGCAAAGGATATATAGTCAGAGGAACTTCCAAGCGTACTATGGGCATACAGGATGACAACAAGAACACCTACGGGAGAGACACCGTTTCGATTGGCATACGGAAGTGAAGTAGTCATCCAAGCTGAGATTAGACTCACTAGTTACAGGGTAAAGAACCACGACGAAGGGAGAAACAATGAGGCCATGCATATGCAGCTCGATCTAATAGATGAAATCAGGGCAACGGCTGAATAGAGGCTTGCACGGTACCAAGATCTCATGGCCAAACATTACAACTCCAGGGTCAAACACAGAGACTTCAATATTGGAGACCTTGTTTTAAGAAAGGTGATGGGCAATACTAGAGATCCCATTCAGGGTAAGCTTGGTCCCAACTGGGAAGGCCCCTACAGAGTCATTTCATGGGTGGGAAAGGGCACCTACCACCTGGAAACCCTGGATGGATGAAGGTTGCACCACCCATGGAACAATGAGCACCTCAAGAAATACTACCAGTAGGGGTCAGAAGATTGAGCAATGCTCCTTCATTTACTTTTTCCTAATTTTAAAATTCAACAATCATTTAAGTTTTATTTCATTTTTTGCTACAATACTATTTTTTTTTTTTTTTTTTTTTGCCCAAGAGGCAAGTTTTCTACTTATGGATGAAGAGTTTATTCAGACATATATTTTTTATCTTTACAATGAATGGAATTAGTTATAACGCCCACAAAATGGACGAATCAAATAAGTCCATAAAAAGTGGGCGGATACATCCCATGAGGGTGTGGAAATTAGTAAGTTCATAAAAGTGGATGGATACATCCCATGAGGGTGTGAAAATTAGTAAGTCCATAAAAGTGGACGAGTACATCCCATAAAGGTATGAAAATTAGTAAGTCCATAAAAGTGGATGGATACATCCCACGAGGGTGTGGAAATTATTAAGTCCATTAAAGTGGACGGATACATCCCTTGAGGGTGTGGAAATTATTAAGTCCATAAAAATGGATAGATACATTCTATAAGGGTGTAGAAATTATAAGCCCATACAAATTATAAGTCCATAAAATTGGACAGATACATTCGAAAAAGAGTGATGATCTTGTATTCGCAAGGACAGTCCCAAAAAAGAACGGGAAAAAATGCGGTATAGGACTATTCCCGTTCAAATAATAAGAATGGGTTCAAAAAATGTTCAGATAATACAATATAATTAAAAAGCACACAAAGTAGACGGAGGAAAGAAAACAGATACGTTGTTAACTTAAACTTCAATTGAAGTACTTAAATAAAAAATGCCCCAAGGGGCAAAATTGTTTACGGTACAAGGATAAGCCTTTACAAATTTTGTACCAAAAAAAAAAGAAAAGAAAGAAAAACAACTACTAGACAGGTGGATCATCGGCCTTTTCGTCAGCTTCAACATCTCCATCTTGACGGGGATTAACAACTGGAGCTTGAACCGGAGGGGCAAACTCGCCATCACCACAGTCGCCAAGAGCTCCGTCACCCTGAACATCACGGGCCTCATCAAATAAAACTTTGGTGCTCTCTGAGGCGACGGGAAGGACAGATGTTTGAGCTTGAGCCTCGCCAATGTTGACGTAGGACAAGTCTAGCTCAGGATATGAAGCTTTGACCTGACAGTGGGCATCATCAAACCCATCGGCGAAGGTGCCACCTAACTCCATCAAGTATACCTCGGAGTCACGATATTCTTTCAGAGCATCCTCCTTGGCTTGACGAAGTTGGTCCTTGACGACCTTGATTTCTTTCTTTGTCTTCAAGGACCTTCTGTAGCACCTCCATCTATTTTTCAAGTTCACCCCGGACCTGCTCCAACAAGGCCAACTTCTTTTCCTAAACCACCTTCCAGGCCTTGAGCTCAACCAACTCGTCCTCCATCGCCGTTGCATTTGCCCTTATTTGATCTAAAGCCGTTTCATGATTAAGGCAAAGACCCATCAACCCTTTCATCATCAGCATTTCCAGAAAACAAAACAATTGTTAAAGGCATGAAGTTGACAGATATAAGCTAGGAAATAGACGGATGTAGGAATACCTGTGCGATGTTAAAGAGACCCGTCTCCCCCATTGCCTCCGTAGCATGATTTCCCAGATCTTCATAATTGTCGGGAGTTATAATCGACGAGAGTTTCCCCAGAGCGTATCTAAAATCCTCACGAAGGAGGACGGGTGGTTTCTCTGTTGAAGGCACCTGGCCACCCGTCATAAGGCCTTTGCCTTTCCCGTGGCTAGAAGGGACCGACTTCTTCACCTCAACCTGAAGGCCCACGATGGTCTTAGTGACCTTTGGTTTTTTAGGCTGACGATCAGTCTTCTCCAAAAATGGTTTTCTTTTGGTACCGGGCGGCTTGGAGGTACCCATCCCACCTGTTTGACCTTCTTTCTTTTTCAAAGCAGCTTGCTGCTTGATTAAAGCTCTTCTCTTGCTAGCTTCCATTTCTACAGGAACGAATGGATACATATGAGTTAAGAAAATAAATAATAAATAACGTTGGGAGACGGACTTACGTGCACGAACTTGCTTTCGTACTGACGGGCGGCTTGTGTTGGTTCTGGTCGGTCACAATACCAGTGAAGGGTATCTAGATTAACCAGTTTAGCCCAAGTTCGTTCTTCTAACTTAGTTTTTTGAAAAACCTTTTCCAAGAAGCTCCACCCCTCAAGTGAAACTTGCGGACGGTTTTGAGCTGCATAAGGAACAGACGGTTAAAACAACGACAGTAATATATATATATATATATATACATAAATAGGAAGGATGTATACCAAACGGGGGTAATATGCCCCACGTTGTGTCGACGGGCATGTACTCAGTGTCACCTAGATGACACATCCACTCATCACCGTCCATGAAAAAGTATCTAGATTTTAAGTCCCTATTAGAATCTGGAGTATCACTTACGAGCCTTAGCAACGAGCTCCTTGCTACAAAACTGTACATTCCTTTTGACTTTGTGATTTCTACTGAACAGTAACAATGGAAGAATTCTTCCACCGTCAGCCTTCATGCCCCACCGGACATTACCCCATATAGGACCTCTACGCCAAGGAAGACTCTCCATGCATTTGGGGAAATCTGGGTGAAGAATAAACCTAGATATTGAAGGAGACGACGGTGAAGAGAACTCAAGGGGAATCTGAGTCTTGCTTTGAGCATCTAATCATAGACCCCGACGCCTTCAACACCATCATAATAACATTTTTCCGATTTGAAGGGCAGACGGAGAGGTATATCGACGAGTATCTGGTACTTATCTCTTAAGGTTTTAAAATGGGATTCTTTAATCGAGGATGTAAAGTCATTAACTGTCCAAATTGGTAGCATTATAAACTTCCTCATTTCTTCAGGACCGATGACGAATTGGATCGGAGGTTCACGTCTGTCTAGACCATCATTAAGGTTACTCTCTGGTCTATCCGTCTTCGAGTCCTCATCCCTTGAGGAAAGAGAGGTAGCGGACGAACTCCTCTCTTCACTTGGGTCATCATGATCCTTATGACCTGACGGATAAACTTCATCGTAGCCCGCTCTGTCGCGGACAAACGACTGGTTACTCGATGCACTAGACATCTGTCATCTACACGTGACATTAAACCCTAAGACACTGACAAATCTAAAAGTGTTTACGGTGGTAAAAAATGAGAGTTAAGAAAAGATCAAGTGCTTACCAGTTGTGGATGAGCAGTTACGTAATTCAGATGACAGATGAATAAACTTGACGGATCGATCGTTTGACAAGGTGAACGGATGCGCTCTGATCTTTTGACTTCTGTGAAAAGTAAGAAATGAGGATGAAAAAAGCAAGTTTATATATGAGGAACAGCACGGAAGAAGAAGGGACGCTTCGTTCCAAGAAAACAGCCACTAAGCATGGGACATGTGCCCTACAGCAATAATTACCCCATATTAATTACCCCATGCCAGTATGTCAGGCTAGATCTATTCAAACCGTCACCCTATAAGTCCATCCCTTGAGAGGTCACGGACCCATGGAGTGAGGGGGCAGCTGAAGAGAGTAAAATTCAATGTGACATATGGATCTTAGTTGAGATAATGGGTTGAAATGTAGATACCTGATGTGGACAGATCTAGTGTGTACGGGCATGGTTTAGATGGGTGCAACGTACACGTGTCATCGCCTTATAAATGGAAATAACTTGCGTCTCATGCAAATTAGGGTATGTAGAATTCCAATGGAAATATAATCCAAAAATAAAGAGGATTCCGCGATATTCGCCTAATTAAAGACAGTCCTATAAGGAAAAGACTTGGTATACAAGAAAAGAAGGTCGGTCCTACATTACTATAAAAACCCCAAAGGCTCTCACAAGTAGAGGTACGCACAATTTTTCGAACTCTGACACTCTAGGGTTGTGAGCATCTTCTGATTTAACCTTCGGAGGGTATTTGGCCGGTACCACACCGGTACCCTTTTAAGGTGTTCTTTGTTTTGTGTTTTGCAGGTCGCTTTGAGTACGTGAAAGGACCTTATAGCTTATTAGCGATTTTTTGAGCATCATCACAAACTATGGTGTGTGAGTTGCTGAACCATATGGCAAAGCAAAAGGCATTATCACCCACAGAGTAAAAGCCAGCAGAGAAAACACCATTTGGTGATTTCATTGCTTCTTCTGTCTTCTCTACTAAGAGAGATGTGCCTCCAATTTTAGCATCTAATGCTGAAGATGCAAGTGGGAATGGAAATGCCAAAGAGAGTAGAAGGGCCATAATTGGCCAAGCCATGATGTTCTTGAAAGCTCAAACTGGAGATTGACTTGGGCAATCAATTGTCTGGAGTGAATAAATGTGATCATAAAACAAAAAAATGTCAAATATGGATATGTTAAGATAGAAGTCAGCAGACCAGGATTACTCATCCATCACTGGCATTGAAGCCAACCAAGCCTTACTTTGAATTTTTTTTGTAAAAATTCTGCTATAAATCTATTTTTTTTTTTTACAAAAAATTCTGCTATAAATCTTAGACTGGGGCACAATGGTCAAAGTTCATAAGTTCCAACGTTTTTGCTTTTTTCTCGATGAGACATTTAATTCCACTTTAAATCTAAATTTACACTCTGAAATGATCTTTCGTCAATAGGATTGGTTCAAGGAATTCTATTCAATTTTTGGCCAAAGAAAAAAGAAAAGAAAAAGATATTCCATTCAATTATAGGAGAGACGCATAACATTTACACTAAAAAAACTGGTAGAATATTAGACCTTTGGTGATGACAATGGCGCCAACGACCCCGTACATGGAATTAGATTAGCATATCATCATTTATCAATGACTTCTCTGTATATGTAGAAGTTGATACATGCTACCCAAAGTTCTTCTGCTTGGTCAAGATTGAGCTTTACCCAATATTTAGAGAAGTAGATAGCAGGGACGAAGCGAGGACTTAGAGTTAGGGAGGGTGGCTTTATTGTTGGCTATGTGCAGCAGTTCTGGCCTCTGGCTCTGCTGCTTAACTAATTGCTAAGGGATTTTCTATTTTTCTTTGTTCTTTTTTTGTGCTTTTGATGTGTGCATTGTTACTGGGTAAGGACAAATTTTTTTTATTTAAAATTTTTTTAAAGGTTAGGTTGTTTGTTTTGGGTAAAATTGGTTGATTAAACTTAATTGTTTTTAGCTTTATTATTGGTAATTTTTGTTGTTGGGCTAATTTTTTTTTGGGCTTGTACCTATAAATTTTTTTATGGCCTTTAGAATGAGGAAAGTGCTAGAGTTACAATTTTTTTTTACAAATTGTTGATGTGGTGAGTGATTATTAGTAAGTAAAAAAGTAATGTAAGTGGTAGGTTTAGATGTAAACCAATAAGAATTTATTACCTTAACAGTTTGTAAAAATATTGTAAAAAAGTTTGTGACTATAACATTACTTTTAAAAGAATCAATGATATCATTAAGGGGGTAGAGTGTAATTTTATAGAATGAAATTGCTAAAATTAGTAGTTATGTATATATATACTAATATTTTTTATAAATTTTTTGGGGGGGGGGGGGGGGGGGGTTGGTGTGGGGGACTATTGCCTCCCAATGCCCAAGTCTACCTCCGTCCATGGTAGATAGTAGATACATGAACGAGGTCATCGTTGAGGGACCAAATTGAGCTTTACCTAGTATATCAGAGGACCAAATTAACAATTTAGCTTCTTCTTTTTTTTCTTTTTCTTTTTTAATTGAAGATTAAAAAATAAAAAATAAAAAACCAAACTTGAGAAGATGAAGATGCAACGATTTGAAGGGGTTAACGGGAAAAGAAAAAAAAAAAAAAAGACACCATACTAATTTTGAAGGTCGGCACATTGTGGAAACTGTTAAATATAAATTGAAGGAAATATAAATTAAATGGATGCCGAAGCGAAGAGAAAGAACAAAAACACAACAGTTTCGTGGTTCATGTGGTTCAACCTTAACAACTTATATTAATGATATTGTTAATGTATATAGTGTTATGGGCTTTAGGCCCAACCTAGTTTACTTGTAGAGCACATTATATTACTTGTACAACACACATCTTGTACTACACTCCTACTTGTACTACACTCATATACCTCCTATATAAAGGCATACTCATGTATATTCCCATTGAGAAATACAATACAATTATTCAGTATTTCTAACATGATATCAGAGCCACTGCTCTGACCTTTTTCTTAGTAGTCTTGTCTCCCTTGGTGTTACTCCACCCTTATCGCTTCCGCCGTCACAACGACTTGCAGCCGTCATCATTGAGGAGTCCCGCACCACAGACCACTGCACTCACCGTCTCCACCGTGCTTTTTGCTCCGATCAATTTTTTAAAGGCACCACAGTGATCGTCTCGCCTCGATCTACTCAGTCGTGGAAGCCTTGCAGTGATTGGAGCCCTCACGCGCCGCCCAAAGAAGCAGCGTCTCAGCCACGCGCCTACCTCAGATCTTGCTGACGTCATCTAGGGCTGACATCATCATACACACCTCTGCTGACGTCATCCATCCAGGCAGCTGACGTCATCATTGACCAAGCCGTTGACCGGATCGTTGACTTTGACCGTTGACCGTTGACTTTTCCAGGGTTGACTTTTGCTGTCCAGGTTCACCTTACCCAGTTTTTCGCGTAGATTTCATTTTTGCAGTCTGTTTTTGCATATTGTGTCTCTAAATGGATAAAAAGGATATTTTTCTTCCTCGCCCCATCAACACTATATTGGAGGGGAATAGGAATTACTTATCTTGGTCTTAAGCTATGCGCAGTTTTCTTAAGGGTCGCATGCTCTGGCAATATTGCACTGGTGCAATCACTATTCCTATCAAGGGGGCAAGTGAAGAAGATGCTGCCTTCCTCGATCGCATGATTGAATGGGATAGTCACAACCATATGATCCTTACGTGGATTCGGAACACTTCAATTTCCTCCATCTCCAATCTATTGGGCAGCTTTGATGATGCTAAATCGGCATGGGATATGTTGGCCAAGAGATACTCCACTACTCACGGATCCATGAAATATCAGTTAGTGGTTGAATTACATCAACTCAGGCAAGAACCAGGGCAATCCATCAATGACTACTATGATTAGCTTCGCTTCATTTGGGACCAAATTGACCTTTCTGATCCAACCTGGGCATGCTCAACAGATGCTCAACAATATGCTGCTATTAGAGATGAATTTCGTCTCTATGAGTTCCTGATGTCACTTCATAAGGACTTTGAGCCCATCCGAGGTTAGCTTCTTAATCGCAGTCCTTCTCCCTTTCTTGATACTGCTGTAAATGAGTTGGTTAGAGAAGAAACTCGCCTTGCAACCCTTCAAGCCCAGAATAAGCTTAATGTTCTGGCCATCACTCCTTCTGCTCCACCCATTAAGTAGCCTCAACAATTAGGTGATCCCTCTGGCTCTAGCAGTCGTCGTAAGACCAACAAGAAGTTCTGCAACTATTGCAAGCATCCTGGCCACACTATTGAGACTTTCTACCATCGCAACAAGTCTACTGCGGCTGTTGCTAATACAAAGTCTACTCCGCCAATGCCTTCCATTTCAGCTGAGTCCCAGTCTTCTGGATCCACTATTAACCTCTCCCTCACTGAACTACAGGACATCATTGCTCAAGCTGTTTGTATGGCTGGTAATGCATCTCTTTCCAATGCTCTCTCAGTGTTACATGGTAATTCTGACACTTGGCTTTTTGATTCTGCCTGTTCCCACATGACACCTCACTCGTCCTTATCCTCCAAACTTGACCCTGCACCACATCCTCTTAATATTCATATAGCCAATGGTTCCACCATGCATGGAAATAGTTTAGATTCTGTTTCAACCTTTAACCTCTCTGTTCCTAATGTCTTCCATGTACCTGACCTATCCTATAATTTATTCTCTGTGGGACAATTAGCTGAATTAGGATATCGCCTTATTTTTGACTATTCTGGATGTATTGTGCAGGATCTGAGGACGGGGCAAGAGCCTGGGACCGGTCCTAGAGTTGGGCGTATGTTTCCCGTGGACAATCTTCATCTTCCACCTGTTGCTCCTATTTCTGTTGCTGCTGCAGTTGCTGCAGTTTCTTCCTTACCTTCTCTCGCACTTTGGCATTCTCGCCTTGGTCATGCACCCTCTTCTCGAGTACAACAGTTAGTTTTTAAGGGTCTGTTAGGTTCTGTGACCAAAGAAAATTTTGATTGTACTTCATGCCAATTAGGAAAACAGCTAGCTTTATCTTTTAATAATAGTGACTTTATCTCTAATAGTATTTTTGAGTTAATTCATTCCGATGTTTGGGGACCTTCTCCTGTTGCTAGTATTGGTGGATCTCGATATTTTGTTGTTTTTATCGATGATTATTCTCGTTATAGTTGGATCTTTCCTATGAAATCTCGTTCTGAAATTTTACCAATATATAGTAACTTTGCAAAAATGGTTGAAACACAATTCTCCAAACGTATCAAAATTTTTCGATCTGATAATGCTCTTGAATATACTTAATATGCTTTTCAAACTCTGTTACATTCCTATGGCACTGTACATCATCTAACATGTCCAGGTACCTCTTAGCAAAATGGTCGAACTGAACGTAAACTTCGTCATATTCTTGACACAGTTCGTACTCTTCTTCTTTCTGCCAAAGTTCCTGCCCCATTTTGGGGTGAAGCTGCCCTTCATGCTGTCCATGCTATTAATCGTATACCAAGCACTGTCATTCATAATCAAACTCCTTATGAGCACCTTTTTGGGTCACCTCCTGACTATCATCATCTTCGCTCCTTCGGTTCTGCCTGTTTTGTTCTTCTTCAGCCTCATGAGCACAACAAACTTGAGCCTCGATCTAGACCTTGTTGTTTCCTTGGTTATGGAGAAACTCAAAAGGGGTATCGGTGCTATGATCCTGTCTCTCATCGTCTTCGTGTTTCACGTAATGTTGTCTTCTGGGAACACCGCTTGTTTGTTGAACTCTCTCACTTTCGTTCTTCTCTAACTACCTCCTCTGTTTTAGAAGTCTTTCCAGACGAGTCTCATGTTCCTTCTACAAATACTCTTGATCCCCCTTTGGATTTCTCTATTCATCCTCCAGATATTTTTGATGCTTTTCCTGGACAGGTTGAAGATGAACAGGTTGATGACGAGCTACCCCTTCTTGAGACTGGGTCCCCTGCTCTTGCTCTGCTTGAAGATCCTCCACAAGACATTCCACCTCGTCACTCAACCCGGGTAAGATCCATTCCTGCACATTTACTTGACTATCATTGTTATACTGCCCTTGCTACACTCCATGAGCCTCACACCTATCGTGAGGCCTCTACTGACCCTTTATGGCAAATTGCAATGAAAGAGGAACTTGATGCATTAATCAA
The DNA here is from genome assembly GCA_033629205.1 of Lithocarpus polystachyus. Classification (NCBI taxonomy): domain Eukaryota; kingdom Viridiplantae; phylum Streptophyta; class Magnoliopsida; order Fagales; family Fagaceae; genus Lithocarpus; species Lithocarpus polystachyus. The sequence continues at coordinate 3,660,748 of CM066163.1, read as the reverse complement.
AAACCATACTTGGGATCTAGTTACTTTCCCCCCTGGATAGTCTGTGGTTGGTTGTAAGTGGATCTACAAGATCAAGACTCACTCTGATGGGACCATTGAGCGCTATAAGGCTTGTCTTGTTGCAAAAGGTTTCACACAAGAGTATGGGATTGATTATGAAGAGACATTTGCTCCGGTTGCTCGTATCTCATCTGTTCGTGCCTTTTTAGCCGTTGCTGCTGCTAGTAAATGGGATCTTTTTCAGATAGATGTTAAAAATGCCTTCCTCAATGGGGATTTGAGTGAAGAAGTTTACATGCAACCTCGTCCTGGCCTCTCTGTTGAATCAAACAAGGTTTGTCGTCTTCGACGTGCACTTTATGGCCTTAAACAAGCTCCACGAGCTTGGTTTGCCAAGTTCAGTTCCACCATCTTTCGCTTAGGTTACACTGCCAGTCCTTATGATTCTGCCTTATTTCTTCGTCGCACTGATAAAGGCACTATTTTACTTCTTTTATATGTGGATGATATGATCATAACTGGTGATGATCTCAGTGGCATTCAAGAACTCAAGAATTTTCTCAGTCAGCAGTTTGAGATGAAAGATCTTGGACATCTCAGCTATTTCTTGGGTCTTGAAATCACTCATTCCACAGATGGTCTTTATATTACTCAGGCTAAATATGCTTCTGATCTTTTGCCTCGTGTAGGACTCACTGACAGCAAGACTGTTGACACTCCAGTTGAACTTAATGCGCATCTGACTCCCTCGGGGGGGGGGGGGAAACCATTGTCTAATCCTTCTCTTTACAGACGATTGGTTGGCAGCTTAGTTTATCTCACAGTCACTCGTCCAGACATTTCCTATGCTGTTCATCAAGTAAGCCAGTATCTGTCTGCTCCACGATCGACTCACTATGCTGCTGTTATGCGCATTCTTCGATACTTGAAAGGCACTCTCTTCCATGGACTTTTCTACTCAGCTCAATCTCCACTTGTACTTCGTGCATTCTCTGATGCTGATTGGGCAGGAGATCCCACTGATCGCAGGTCCACCACTGGTTATTGCTTCTTCCTTGGCTCTTCTTTAATTTCTTGGCGAAGTAAGAAGCAAACCTTTGTGGCCCGCTCCAGTACTGAAGCAGAATATCGTGCCCTTGCTGATACCACATCTGAGCTCCTTTGGCTGCGATGTCTTCCATGAACGGACTAAACACATCAAGATTGATTGTCATTTTATCCGTTTTCATCTTGTCCATGGTGCTCTCCAGCTCTTCTCCGTCTCCTCCAAAGATCAACTTGCAGATATTTTCACCAAGTCACATCCTAAAGGAAGCCTTCGTGATTTAGTTGACAAGCTCAAACTGGTCTCACATCCACCTTGAGTTTGAGGGGGGCTGTTAATGTATATAGTGTTATGGGCTTTAGGCCCAACCTAGTTTACTTGTAGAGCACATTATATTACTTGTACAGCACACATCTTGTACTACACTCCTACTTGTACTGCACTCATATGCCTCTTATATAAAGGCATAGTCATGTATATTCCCATTGAGAAATACAATATAATTATTCAGTATTTCTAACAGATATAAAAACAATGATAGCTACATTTTTGTTATATGATGGTCTACATACAACACATATTACAATGACATTAATAAGGTTTACATAGAAGCACTAGGTTCAAGGATTTAGTGTAGATGACTTTATACTACAAGTGGGCATCTTAGGCCATATAAACCCAAATATATGTTTAACAGAGACACAGAAACAGAGTCTAAGACTAGAAATTTTTTTTTTTCAAAATTTTAAATTATTTCATAATAATGGGATACATCTGGTCCATAAATCCAATCTAATCATTATAATTATGGGTTAAACTTGATAATCACAATTTCAGGTTTTTTTTTTTTTTATGTGTGTGTGTGTCACATGTGTAAAATAGCTTGTGTGTAATAAACACTTCTCACCACCGTGCATTCTTAGCGCAATAGTCACTCCACAAGTATTAGGTGCTTGTGGGTTGTGAAAGATAAGGGTCAAGGTTCAAGTTTTCAGGAGAGAGCTTCACACACATATATATCTAGATTAAGTTAGAGTTGAATTTTTATCTTGTATTAAAAAAAAAAAAACCACACACACACACTTCTCATTAATTATTATATTCTTTGTTGTGGGTACGAGTATGAGTTGTTGACTTCTTGTTGTTAACTATTACTACTTATAAATTTTTTTAATGCAGTGGGTGTGCCTCTGACTCTATGAGTTACCAATAAATGGCATCTTGTGGGTTTTAGTTTATTCAATTGGTAAAGTTTCTGATAATTTAATAAGAGATTTAAAGTTCAATTCCCGTCTACACCAAAAACCGACTAATTTTTTGGTTTGATGATAAAGGACATAATCATCAGAAACAGATGCAATAGGTTGAAATTTTCTAAAAAAATATAAATGGCATCTTGAATTTTTGGTGCCACTAGTTGTTCTCGTGTATGCTTTGGGCAAGTAGGATTATGTGGAGCATTTAGGACAATAATTAACAACTGAATGTCAATATAAGGTTGTTCAAGCAATAACCATTACCGACCAGTACCAACCTTATCTCACTGAACCAAGCTGAGTTGACCGGCAAACGTGGTTTTCGTCTTTTCGAAAAAATCTTTCGAGATTGATTCATTGATCAAGAGAAAGGCTTTGAACTCAATTCTAGCAAATTCATAAAAAATCATAGTTGTTATAGGCACATGAAGGTGCATATAGCTATTTAATTTACTTGCTTCAATCTGGCGGTGGAGTTTTTTATTATTATTTTTTTATTTTTTATTTTATAAATAATTTGGAAATTCTCATTGTTAGAAATACTGAATAATTGTATTGTATTTCTCACTGAAAGAATATACATGAGTGCCTATATATAGGAGGCATATGAGTGTAGTACAAGTAAGAGTGTAGTACAAGAATGTGTGCTATACAAGTAATCTAGTTGGGCCTAAAGCCCACAACACTATACACATTAACACCCCCCCCTCAAACTCAAGGTGGATGTGAGACAAACTTGAGGTTGTCAACCAAAGTACGAAGGCGTCCCTTAGGATGTGACTTGGTGAAGATGTTTGCAAGTTAATCTTTAGAGGAGACTGAGATCAGCTTGAGAGCACCATGAACAAGATGATAATGGATAAACTGACAATCGATCTCGATGTGTTTAGTCCGTTCATGGAAGACATCATTGTGAGCAATATGAATAGTATTCTGGTTGTCACAATAAAGAGGAGTAGCAGAGGATGTAGACACACCTAAGTCTTTGAGGAGCCATCGTAGCTAAAGGAGCTCAGATGTGGTATCAACAAGGGAACGATATTCAGTTTTAGTACTGGAGCGGGCCATATGAGTTTGTTTCTTGCTTCGCCAAGAAATCAGAGAAGAACCAAGAAGAAAGCAATAACCAGTGGTGGACCTGCGATTAGTGGGATCTCCTGCCCAATCAGCATCAGAAAATGCACGGAGAATAAGAGAAGACTGAGCAGAGTAGAAAAGACCATGAAAACGAGTGCCCTTTAGGTATCAAAGAATGCGTAGAACAGCAGCATAATGAGTCAATCGTGGAGCAGACAGATACTGGCTCACCTGGTGAATAGCATAGGAAATGTCTAGACGAGTAACAGTGAGATAAACTAAGCTGCCAACCAAGCGTCTGTAAAGAGAGGGATTAGACAATGGTTTCCCTCCTGAGGGAGTCAGATGCACAGTAAGTTCAACTGGAGTATCAACAGTCTTGCTATCAGTGAGTCCAGCTCGAGACAAGAGTTTAGAGGCATACTTGGCTTGAGTAATATAAAGTCCATTTGTAGAATGAGTGATTTCAAGACCCAAGAAGTAGCTGAGATGTCCAAGATCTTTCATCTCAAATTGCTGACTGAGAAAATCCTTGAGTTCTTAAATGCCACTGAGGTCATCACCAGTTATGATCATATCATCCATATACAGGAAAAGTAAAATAGTGCCTTTGTCAATGCGACGAAGAAATAAGGCAGAATCATAATGACTGGCCATGTAACCCAAGCGAGAGATGGTAGAGCTGAATTTGGCAAACCAAGCTCGTGGAACTTGTTTAAGGCCATAGAGTGCACGTCGAAGGTGACAAACCTTGTTTGATTCAACAGAGAGACCAGAAGGAGGCTACATATAAACTTCTTCACTTAAATCCCCATTAAGGAATGCATTTTTAACATCCATTTGGAAAAGGTCCTATTTACTAGTAGCAGCAACAGCTAAAAGGGCACAAACAGATGAGATACGAGCAACCGGAGCAAAGGTCTCTTCATAATCAATCCCATACTCCTGTGTAAAGCCTTTTGCAATAAGACGAGCTTTGTAACGCTCAATGGACTCATCAGAGTGAGTCTTAATCTTGTAGATCCACTTACAACCAACCACAGATTTTCCAGGGGGGAGAGGCACCAAATCCCAAGTATGGTTTTTAGATAATGTATCAAGTTCCTCTTTCATTGCAATCTGCCATAAAGGGTCAGTGGAAGCCTCACGATAGGTGTGAGGCTCGTGCAGTGTAGCAAGGGCAGTGTAACAATGATAGTCAAGTAAATGTGCAAGAATGGATCTTACCCGAGTTGAGTGATGAGGTGGAATGTCTTGTATAAGATCTTCAGGCGGAGTAGGAGCAGGGGACCCAAGCTCAAGGTTGGGGTTGGGTAGCTCATCTTTAACCTGTTCATCTTCCACCTGTTCATTAAAGGGTGAACGAGGAAAGGGGTCAATGATATCTGGTGGTTGGACAGAGAAGTCTACATGAAAATCAGGAGCAACTACAGGAGGATCAGGAGCAGCTATAGATGGAATATGTGCCTCATCTGGAAAAAGATCTAAGACAAGGGAGGAAGATAGGGAGGCACGAAAGTGAGAGGGCTCGACAAAGAGGCGATGTTCCCAAAAGACAACATTGCGGGAGACACGAAGACAATGAGAAACAGGATCATAACACCGATACCACTTTTGAGTTTCTCCGTAGCCAAGAAAACAACAAAGCCTTGACTGAGGTTCAAGTTTGTTATACTCATGTGGCTGAAGAAGAATGAAACAGGCAGAACCGAAAGAGTGAAGGTGATGATAATCTGGAGATGACCCAAAAAGGCGCTCATATGGAGTTTGATTTTGGATGACAGGATTGGGAATGCGATTAATAGCATGAACAGCATGAAGTGCAGCTTCGCCCCAAAAAGGAGCAGGAACTTTGGCAGAGAGAAGGAGAGCACGAACAATGTCAAGAATATGACGAAATTTTCGTTCGGCTCTACCATTTTGCTGAGAGGTTTCTTGGATAAGTTAGTTGATGAACAGTGCCATAGGAATGCAAAACAGTTTGGAAAGCATATTGAGTGTACTCAAGAGCATTATCAGATCGAAAAATTTTGATACGTTTGGAAAATTAAGTTTCAACCATTTTTGCAAAATTAGAATATACTTGCTATAATTCAGAATGATGTTTCATATGAAAAATCCAACTATAACGGAAATAATCATCAACAAAGACAACAAAAAATCGAGATCCACCAATACTAGAGACAGAGGAAGGTCCTCAAACATCGGAATGAATTAGGTCAAAGATATCAGTGGACACTGATTCACTAGTATTGAAAGGCAAAACTGGTTGTTTTCCTAATTGACATGAAACACAATCAAAATTTTCAGTGGATACTGAACCTAACAAACCTCTAGAAACCAAGTGTTATATCCAAGAGGAAGATGAGTGACCAAGTTGGGCATGCCAAAGTGCAAGGGAAGGAATAGAAGAAACTGCAGCAGCTGTAGCAACAGAAATAGGAGCAACAAATGGAAGACGAAGGTTATCCATGGGAAACATACGCCCAACTCTAGGACCGGTCCCAAGCTCCTATCCCGTCCTGGGATCCTGCACAATACACCCAGAATAATCAAAGATAATGCGATAACCCAACTTAGCTAATTGTCCCACAGAAAATAAATTGTAAGAAAAGTCAGGAACATTAAAGACCCCAAGAACAGAGAGGTTGGAGGTCGAAACAGAACCTATATTATGACCAGACATTGTGGAACCATTTGCTGTGTGAATATTAAGAGGGTGTGGTGCAGTTTGAAGTTCAAAAAATAAGGACGAGTGAGGTGTCATGTGATTGCAACAAGCAGAATCCATAAGCCAAGAGGAAGGAGACATACTAGATAAAGTTGAGAGAAAAGAGGAATAAGATGCATTACCAACCATGCGAATGATATTAGCGATGATGTTTATAAGGTCATCTCTGGAAATGGTGAAAGTGGATCTAGAAGATTGAGATTGTGCAGTGACGGGAGCCATTGGTTGGACACCCTCAGTGTTAGCAACAATAGCAGCAAAAATTGAAACAGCTGATTTGTTGCAATGATAGCAAGTCTCAATATTGTGGCCAAAATGTTTGCAAAAATTGTAAAAACGTTTGCTGCATTGTCGGCGATGATTATTGCAACAAGAAGAAGACTTGTCCTTATTCTTCATTTAGAAGCAAAATATGCAAAAATGGACTGCAAATCTGAAATCTATGCGAAAAACTGGGTAAGGAGCACCTAGACTACAAAAAGTCAACGCTAGAGAAAAGTCAACAGTCAAAGTCAACCCTCGGTCAAAGTCAACACAGTCAACGGTCAAGTCAACGGTCTGGTCAATGATGACGTCAGCTGACGTGGAGGGTGACGTCGCAGAGATGATGTCAGCAGATGACGTAACTTAGGGCTAACGTCAGCAGGTGCAAATCTGGCGCATGTAGGCGCGTGGAGAAGTGTGGAGGCGTGTGATGGCACATGGAGATGCGTGAAGAGGCCTGTCGGCGCGTGGAGCGCGTGACCTTGAGCGTAGAATCTTTAGGCAGAGCGTGGGGGCGCGTGTAGTGTCCGATGGCTTCGAGGTTTCCACGGTTGTGTAGATCGGCACAAGACGATCTCAGTGGTACCTGTAAGAAATTAATCGAAGCAATATTTGAGGGTGGTGGTGAGAAAGAGCAGTGGTCTTCGCGATGTGAAACTCCTCAACGGCAGCGGCTGCAGGTCCAGTATCCAAGAACAACGACTGGAAGATGTTGGAGGTTCAACGGCAAAAGGCTGCAACAGCTGCTATGACGGCAGAAGCGATGTTGAGAATGGAGTAACACCAATAAAGACAAGATTGCTAAGATATACTGCTCTGATACCACCATGTTAGAAATACTGAATGATTGTATTGTATTTTTCACTGAAAGAATATACATGAGTGCCTATATAGGAGGCATATGAGTGTAGTACAAGTAAGAGTGTAGTACAAGAATGTGTGCTATACAAGTAATCTAGTTGGGCCTAAAGCCCACAACACTATACACATTAACACTCATAGCACACAGTCATACTGCCGTAGAAAGCAAAAAGAATTTGGACAGGTTATATGGCCTATCCTAGAGCTTCTTAGTAAACAATTTTCCTGGAAAATATTTTCAACTGAAAATATATTTTGACAGAAAACAAATTAGGTTGAAACAAATGAAATTTATTAAAAAAAGAAGCACCTAATTTTATCACTCAACGCCAAACTCGTGCAAAATTTGTAAGAGAGAATGCACTTTAGTGAAATGTTGGGGGGGGGGGGGGGTGTGGGGGGAAGCTAAAGTTCTTAATTCACTTCATGTGCAAGTTTAATGCCATCCCAATATATGCATTGAATTTTCTCATCACATGGCAATTGATTTTATCCTATTAAAAATATGAAACAGAATCAGATCAATATCTATTATTTGTTTGTCTTTTGTTTGACAGTACCATCCAAAGATCGACACACTCCAATTTGTTGGGTAATATTTAATAGATTCACAACTATGCTTGCGTTAAGAATAAATTATATAGCCACTAGACATATTATATTTCGCAGCCCACAAGATGGCACTGGTCATACATTAGTTATACCATACAATACATTAACTGAGAAAATTTTGTTGGCGTAAAAACATCTCAACCACTTGGTTCATAGTAGGTCTTGCATCTTTGTCTTTCTTCTACACATTCAAAAAAAAAAAAAAAAAAAAAAAAGGTAATTGTCCCATATTGCTTAAGAAAGTGTATTGTGTGTAGTAAAACTTGCCCCACCCTCTTTTAAAAGTTACCATGACTTTTGAGTGGAGTTGTGGTGTGCCTTTGTGTTAGAACTCCTTTCCTTATATGGGAGGTTAAATTTTATCATTTATTAATTTTTGAATTTTTAGATAATTTTCATTCTTTTAGCATTTAGGATTTTATTTCCTTAATTTTAGGTGTTTTTAAGGTTTTCCTTTAGAGTACTACAATGGTAGGGTAACAATTAGGACCAGTTTAGGAATATTTTTAATAAATAGGATAGAAATTCATTCTGAGTTTCACTCCATGATGATTGTTTTTTATCATTAGGCCTAGCTAAAACACCAATTAGTTTCCTCAAATCTTTTATTTAATGTCAAGAAACTTTACCAGTTGAGTTAATTGAAACCACTACTACTAAATTTTTTTATTTAAATATATTTTTGGATTACAATCTATCCAACAACGAATCTCTAAAACCTGTAGATTTAATTATAGGTGCATCTATTTGTTGATTCACTACAAAAAAAGGGGTTATCCAAGCGTTTTCAAAAGCACTGGGATAGCCCCAAAAAGCGCTGGGATAGGGTCAAAATTCCTATCCCGGCGCTTCAAACCGCCGTGTTTTGAGTGTCGGTACAGGGTTGCGGGGACCTGTACCAGTACTTTTCAAAGCGCTGGCATAGGTACTTCCTATGATAGCGCTTTCAAAAGCGCTGGCATAGGCAGTACCTATTCCAGCGCTTTTCAAAATGCCAGGTTAGGTCATTTTTTTTTTTAATTTTAATTTTTTTAGCACCTATAATGTACCTACAATACATATTTTCCAATACCTATTTTATAGCAACTATAATGAACCACAATTCATATTTTCCCATAGCAAATACAATACCACATTAAACCAAGAAACTAAATATATTTAATTACACCATATCAACAATTACATCTCAAATATCTAGAATGTTATATATACACAAAATATACCATCCCAAGTGTCTAGAATGTTATAAGGCGCACATACACTACGATTTCACCATTACACATTGAGTTTCAAATATGTAAGTCACAAAACAAACAACACTTCTAATAGAAAACACTACACCTTTTCTCTCCATGCAAGCCACCTGCATGCTCCCAAACAACAACCCACCACAGTATACTATATGTATTTACTTAGACAAAATATGAGAAATTGACAACAAATTGAGAGAATTGAATGTGTCAACATTCACAAAACAAACAACACTCCCAATATAAAATACACAACCTTTTCTCTCTATGCAAGCCACCTACTTACTCCAAAACAACAACCCACCAGAGCAGTAATGTAGACACATTATTTTACAATTTAAGGGAATTAAGAAGCAGATCTTACTCGCCCTTTAGCAATCCTAGTGTTTGCCCATGGAAAGAAGAAGGTAAATTTCAAACAAGCTGCCACTTCTGCAAAAGCGGACTGACCATTACTCACTACTATAATAACTCAAATGACGTAAATTAGGTCAATTCCTGTCCAAAACCATGTAACAAGTGAACCACGGTATAGGCTTGTTTTAGTTTTGATATACAATTGAAAATTAGCCTTGAAACTATTGGTAGTCGTATTTGATGCCATGATGTCGGGACTCCCATCGAAGGAAAATTTTGTTGGGTACTACTATAATCCTTAGCTATAGTTATGACTTGCTTTAATTGCATGATATTCCCATACAATTTTAAGTTCATTTGTTTCTTGGAATTAAAGTAAAAAGAAAATCTGTTTGTTTATAGTTATATGTGTGTCTATATAGTATATATAGTACTCTATAGTATATATAGTACTCTATGTGTGTTTATATAGCTATAAATAATTATAGATATAAACTCATTCAAAACTTTGTTTTTAAATAATTCGGTGACAAGAATTTACAAAAGGATGGGTGGAGGGAAAGGTCAGGGGTTCAAAAACCATTAGGCATGTGTGTGATTACCATTCACAACAACAACAAAAGGAGAGAGAAAAAGAAAGAAAAGAAACCTAAGAAACTATTGCTAGGTTGCTTCCTCATTTAGAGTATATAGTTACCGTCTATTCAAACAAAAATGACATCCATGAGACCTAGTTACTAATCATGCAAAACGTGCCAAAAAAAAAAAAAAAAACCAATTGATTGTGTTGATATTTGTAACTTATAAAACAGCTATGAAAAAAAAAACATACTAAATGGACCAAAGGGCAATTGGGGCTGGCTCTTTTTATTTGGAAATATTTCCTATGCTTTTTTTTTTTTTTTTTTTTTCTTTCTTTCTAATAAAAGCTCCTTTGGATTCCCAATTTTCTCAAGATAGTGACAAGTTTAATTCATTGCATTGAAACTATTGGTTTTTTCTTTATTAGTTAAAGGGACTTATTATAAGATTTGTATATATATATATATACATATACATATATATTGGGCGTGTTAGTGACATTGACAGAAAAATTCTCATTATTTTACACCACAATTTCAGTGGGGGGCTAGAAATATAAGTCAATCATCAATTGGCCTAATACAAAAAAATATTGGGGTTTAGGGACACAAATCATAGATGATCTAGTTCTACCATAATCTCTCAACTCTATTCAGGAAAAAAACAAATGAAGGATCCCATTTCTTTTTTATTTTTTTATTTAATTACAAGGATCCCATATCTTTGATACAATTGCATTGCATACAAATATTTTTTTATTATTATTCCAATCATACTGTCACTTCTTTATTTTTTTTATATTATTCCAATCATACTCATTTGTTTGACATTTAATTCTACCCCACCAACCCTTATAAGCAAGAAGAGTAAAAGATACACACAGCCTTTGGACTAGGAAAAAACTAACCCACCCCCAAAAAAACACAAACACACAGTAACAGAGAGAGTGTGAGACTCAACATATTTTATCCAAATATACACACAAAACACAAGCAATACTCCCAAAATCAATGTACACCACCTTATAACACCATGCAAGTCATCCGCTTGCTCCAAATAAACAGCCCACCACAGCAAAAAATTTAAGCATTCATTATATAAGTACGATATTATGAAGCATAATTTACTCACCATTTAGATCTTCAATGGCCACCTCTGTATAAGAACCCCTAACTTTCCACAAGTTAATGCTACTTATCCTACAAAAGCCAAGAAATATATAATTTTCAATGAAACTTAACCTATTTTATCCAAATATACACAAGATTGAACTTTGCAGTTCCCACACCCAAGAGTTTTTCACTCTTGGAATCAGCAAGGTGTTAGTGCTACTCTCTTTCATAATTGGATTGCAAGTCACATATCAAATTCTAGTAGTCCAAAAATAATTGACTAAAAGACATAAATAACATTTGGCAAAGAAAAGTAAGTATTACATGATGAAGAAGATAGAGATTACCTATAAACAGCGAGCACTAAATCTATGATAACAACAAAGTTACTAGGATGGGGGAAGAAGATTAAGAAGTATTATTTAGATTAAGAAGTAGTATTTAGTAGAGAAAAGCATAAGTATTATTTAAACTAGAAAAAAAATACTCAAAAAGAAGGATTACACTATTCATGATAGAAAATGCTACTGATTTCATAATTTGCAAAAGGGGGTACCAGATGCAGCAGTTCCACAAACCAATCCCCATACCAATGGAGGCCAAGTAACAGGCTTTGTAAGTTGAAGTTGGATCTTCCATTTATTCTACAATATACAAATCACAATGTCAACTCCACATATAAGATTGGGATTGTAACGATATTTCTATATCTAAAACAACATACCATGTTGATGTCTCTAGTAAACCAAAGCCATTGTTCAATAGCTTTTTTGATTCGATCTCTTTTATACAAATCATAGACTGAAAATTTAGTCATGATTTGAAATACTCCCTTTTATATTTATCCATGGATCCAACGGCCAAGACCACCCATTTTTAAAAATATTGCTAATAAATATTTTTTCTTTCTTACAATAAGTGGGATAAGATTAAGAAAAATTCAATTTAGATTTTTATTAAAAAAAAAGGTATTGGAATTACAGAAACAAAATAAGAGTGTAATTTGGTGGACATACATAGAGCTAGCTAGAGGAATATAATCAATTAAGTCACATAGAACAAGCGGACCATGATAATTGGTCAAATAGAAAGAAAGAAATTGAAAGTGAGTGTCATGCAAGTATAATCTAGTTGAGGTTCCACGTATAAGATTAGGATCTTGCGCATATAGAGAACATATGGTGCTAAGAAAAATTCCAAACAACACTGAAGATATGACTAAAGAAGAAGACCTTAATGGAAAATGTTCATTTTGTGGTATAGCCCTCCTCTATGTTTCTAACTAGAGTCTAAACAATTAAGTAATCTGCAAAGTTTAGATTCTACTTTTAAACTGGTTTCTTTAAAAAAAAAAAAAAAAGCTTAAAAAAATAAAAGGAAAAATCTTCTCACTATAGTAGTCATAAATTATTAAAATATCCAACTTACCTTTATAACTAAACACAAAACAAGGCTAGCAGTTTCATGCCCATGTGAAGGGGACATTTCAAAAATGTGTTAAGTAACAAAATCATAACAGATGATCCAGGTATTGATGAGGGATATGTGTCTAACAAAACAACCAATAGACATGTTCCTAGTACAATGGAATTTAACAAGCCATTGCACAACATAACCCGATGCATTTCCAAAAGTTGTCCTATATCTAGTAAGTTTTCATTGACAAATCAAATAAAATAATAGCTAGTAAACATACTCAGATGTGCAATTGGACTAACACCATAGATAAGCAGATTTACTAATAAAAAAAGGGTCTACATCAACTACATAAAAATTCGAATAGCATCACTAAACTTAATCAATATTTTAAAATATAAACAATGATAAAAAAAAAAAAAAAACAAAGCATCAACTAGATAATAATAGTAATAAAAAAAAGCTATAACTTCAATGACCCTCATATCATACATACACGACCTTATTTAATGATGAATGGGAAACACACAAAAACAAATATCACTGATATCAATGAGTTCAAACATAATATATCTATCACTATAAAAAATCCACGTAGCAAGGAACCCAAAAGGGCAAAAAATCTAGATATTATCGTATGATATAATAAGACTACAACATATTGCACATATGGCCTTTATAGTGGCCAAGCCACGAACCCCATCATTAGCACATATCATGCATGAATACAAACAAATTAATATCGTTCCTCCTATGAAAATTGAACCTAATCAACATAAATTTGTTTACTTTAATCTCAAACCAGATTTCAAGAAACAATATTTATCATGATCTCAAACAGAAAGGAGCATCAATACATACCTGAATATGTTTTAATCTGTCGAAATTGTTGCATTACTGGTGATATCACCTGGTCTAGGCTCACCTGCTGATTATCATCTTTTAAATCCAGCTTACAGCCCACCACTATAACTGGGACCTTCACCTGCACATCAAATTCCACACATCCACATCATAGAAAACAAACAATCAAAATCAAAGTGGCTCCATCTATTGCTATGTGAAACAAATTTCCCAAAATCCACAAACCACTGCCAAAATCAACCACCACCACAGCCACCAAACCCATATGAAAAAAAAAAAAAAAAAAAAGGGTGAGCAGAACCATATCTACAAAGATTAAAAAAAAAAAAAAAAAAAAAGAATCCAACGATTTAAAAGAGCAAAATGGACAAGTACCCAAAAATGTGAGCAAAAGATCGGCGACGGAATGCAGAATACAGTGACAGAATGGTAAATACGGTGACGGAAATGATGACTGAAACGGCGACGAAACGGAATGGTGAAGATCGAAATGATGAAGATCGACGACGGAAACGGCGACGAAATGGTGAAGATCAGCGACGGATTTATGGGAAAACGGCGACGATTTGGTCTTATCGGAGTCGGATTTGTGGGAAAACGACGACAGTTTAGTGAGGCGTATCGGCAACGGTTTGGTGAGGCTCATCGGCGTCGGTTGCTCTCTCTTGGGAGTTGAAGGTCTTTTTTTTTTTTTTTTTGATGAGATTGGGAGCTAAAGGACTTTTGGGAGCTGAAGGGCGCACACACACACACACACACACATATATATATATATATATATATGGCCTTTAGCGACGACTTCATTCCGTCGCTAATGGGATGATTTTGTCGCAAAAGGTTATGATTTAAAAAAAAAAAAAAATCCTTATAGGTGAACTGTCCCAGGGCTTTTAGAAGCGCTGGGATAGGTCACCCTGTTCCAGTGCTTCTAAAAGCGCTGGGACAGGTCTATCTCCATATGAAATAGAGAAGAAGCGCTGGAACAGGTCTATCTCCATACGAAATAGAGAAAAACCTGTCCCAGCGCTTTTAGAAGCGCTGGAACAGGGTGACCTATCCCAGCGCTTCCAAAAGTGCTGGGATAGGTCTTTCTCTTTACGAAATGGAGATTGACCTGTCCCAGTGCTTTTAGAAGCGCTGGAACAGGATGACCTATCCCAGGGCTTCCAAAAGTGTTGAGACAGGTCTTTCTCCATTACGGAATGGAATGATCCTGTCCTAGTGCTTTTCGAAGCGCTGGAACAGGTCTTTCTCCATAAGGAAATGGAGTGACCTATCCCAGCGCTTTTGGAAACGTTGAAATAGGGTCCACCTATGCTAGCGCTTACAAAAGCGCCGGGATAGGGCTTTCCCCATTTGGGAATTCAGTAACCCTATCTCAGCGCTTTTGGGTTTCCTATATCAGCGTTTTTGAAAAATACCAGCATAGGTACTGCCTATACCAGTGTTTTCAAAAAGCGCTGGTACATGTGTATCTATTAAGCGTTTTGTAAAAGCGCCGGGAAAAAAACATTGGGACAGGACGAATTTTTTGTAGTGTTAGCTTGTCACATGAATTTTGAATCTCAGTTGTATTATTGTGCTAGATATAAATAGTCCAAATCAAAGAACCATGCGAATTTTAGTTATATAATAATTATGCGCTCTATAGCAGTGAATTTATGATGTGTTGAGATTGTTAGGCTTCTTTAGTTTGTTTGATCTTAAATTTCATCTTAATTTGAGGTGATAAACGGTAAAAAAAAATGCTATCACATTTTGTTATAAAATAAAATTCATTTTTCGCCAACTTATGAATTTACCTTTTATTTTATGATTTTGTCATTTACTCATTTGAATTGAAACCACTAAATTTTGTCTCTCATCCTGCGCATCATGCAGGTACATATCTAATTTAAAGGAAATAAGGATCACAAGATGCACCCTATTGAAAAGGTTAAACAAAAAAGAAAAAGAAAAAAAAAAAAAGGCCTAATCGTTTAACAAAAAAGAAAAAAAAAAAAAGCCTACTTCTTAATTGACATCAAAATCAAGCTAAAGCCTAGCTAAATTCCATGGAAAGACTTCAATTTGTTGAATAACAGGTTCACAAGTATGAAGTATGCTTGCCTTAGGAGAGAAATTAGGTTGCCACTAGACATATCATATATAGTAGGCCACGAGTTGGTAGTCACTATCACTGAATCTTGTTCTTGAGGTAAGAGCATATCAACTACTTGGCCCATGGTAGGTCTTTCATCTTTGTCTTCTTTCACGCATTGTAGAGCTGCCCAAACCAAAATTTCCATCTTGCCCATGTCATATTTCCCTTCCAACATTGGATCAATGATCTCTTCAAGTGAGGAAGTATTTGCGGCCACTTTGTTCATTATTTCCCTCACCCATGTCACCAGCCTTTTGTGCTCTACCTCCCCTCCATCATCTACATCCAGAACACTTCTTGATGGACATTTTCCGGTTACCATTTCCAACACAACAATCCCATAACTAAAAACATCTACTTTGGAGGTGATAGGCAAATTTAAAACCCACTCTGGAGCCATATAACCTTGAGTTCCTCTTATTCTTGAGAAACTTGAATTCTTAAGGGCATTTCTGTCTTGTAGCTTTGACAGGCCAAAATCTGCCACCTTTGGTCGATAATTCGAGTCCAAAAGTATATTTTGAGGCTTTACATCGCAGTGTAAAATCCAATCTAAGCAATCCTCATGCAAATAGGCTAGGCCTTTTGCAGTTCCCATGGCAATTTCGAATCTTTTCTCCCAATCAAGTGTATTGGCTGAGAGGTTATCTGCTAAAGAGCCATGCTTCATGTACTCATACACCAAAAGCCTATGCTTTCCCTCAGCGCAATACCCCCACATCTCTATTAAGTTCATGTGGTTAACCTTTCCAATGATGCTTACTTCTGCTAGAAATTGACCTTCACCTTGGTTCGCTTCATTGAGGCGCTTGATTGCTGCAACTCGATTGTCAGACAACACCCCTTTGTATACAATTCCCCCTGCACCTCTTCCAATCTCCTTAGCAAAACCCTTTGTGGCCTTTTTTAATTCAGCGTAGGTAAAATTTCTTAATCTAATGACAGCAATAGCGTAGTCTTGCTTGTCATGAACACCTAAACGTTTTCGGGTTCTAGTCAAGAGACACCACACCACAAAGATGCAGATGATTTCAAGTCCACCCACTCCACCAACAAACCAGAGCATGAATTTCACTGTACCATTATCACTGCTTTTACTGCTTTGTAGTGTACCAACACTTGGGCAATTTAAACTGAATTCTTCTAGACGACTGGCGTTTGACAAGATTTTGCTTTTTGGCAATTTCAAATAAATATCTCCCCATAAATCTGGAGAACGATATCCATTCAACAATCTTGTCTTCAGATAACAAGTGTTAAAGTTGTATTGGAACGCTTTGCAAACACATGCTGCCAAACATTTATCCCTACATCGATCAAAGGTGTAATTATCGGAGATATTAAAATCATACCCGTAAAAGTCAGCATGGGATAACAGCACAAAGCCTGACTCATTTTTCTTGCAAGAAAGATCAACTTCGGGTTCACAACCATCTGCCCAATCGCTCCGATTTTTCATCTTGTAGGCTGGAAGACAGGAACATTTCCTGCCATAACCAACAATGTAATTGCACAAACTGTTGGCCCCACAAGCACCGGGAATCTCGCAAGGTCTCTGCATGGCTTGCCATGAAACAACCCAAGTTTGCCCCTCCTCTTCCCAACTGTACAGTCGAATATTACCATCGTAATCAAGTGTCAATCTTCTATGAAGCATTGCTCCATAGTCGGCTGAGATAATAGTTAAATGATCGTATGAACTAAAATTCCCTAAGGAATTAAAGACAAGTGTGCGACTATTGTAATACTCAAGCAATGAATTATAATAATAAGTAAAGGAAACATCAGGACCATTATAAACGCTTTGAAGATAGCTATCGTTGTCGAAGGAAAGCTCATAGAAACCAGAGGAAATGTTGTACTGGCTTCTTGAGGAGACAAGCTTTGTTTTTCTAGTGAATAGTTGTTCAGGAAGAAGGGTATCTGTAGGGAAGTCAAAGCTTTGCCACAAAACATGTTCCTTGTTACGTAGAACAAGATTACCGGTGTTGTTGAGAAATAATTGGACTGAGGAGAGTGAGACAGTGTTTGTGGCCCAAACGGTGACATTTGACTTAGTGGCATCAGTTAGGATGAGATTGCCAGTATTGAGGAGGGAGAGCTTTGAGCGCTTTCCATTTACTGGCTGGTCACGATTTGCCATCCAAACTACGGTGCGTGAGTTGCTAAACCATATGGCAAAGCAATAGGCATTATCACCCACGGAATAAAAGCCAGCAGAGAAATCGCCATTTGGCGATGTTAGAATATCTGGTTTCTCTACTAATATGGATGTGCCTTTACTGATGATAACTGCTGAAGATGAAAATGGGAAAGCAAATGCCAAAGAGAGAAGGAAAAAGACTGGCGAACCCATGATTGAAAGCTCAAAGCTAGCGATGACTTGGGCAAGGCAAGATCATAGTTATTTTATAGTATTTAAAGCTGACGTAGACAATTCATACTGAGAAATTTTGTGAAAAAATTCTTATACAGAGTGTAGACTGGAATCTTTTACACGCGATTGCTCTAACCGAGGCGCGACTATTACTGGTTAAAAAAAGAAAAAGAAATAAAAAGTGTAGACTGGAGCACAATGGTCAAAGTTCGTAGGGGGACAATTTTTTTGCGCTATAAAAAGAAAAAGAATAAGAATTTTTTTTTTTTTTATTTATGAAAACGACAGAAAGAAATACCTTTATTCCTTTTTTTTTTTTTTTTTTTTTTTGATAATCACCTCTATTACTTTTTTGCCGACAGATATTTCAACTTTGAATCTAAATTCATAGAGAAATATAAGGCGCTTTAAACATATATAGGAGCAATTAAGAAGTTTTTTTTTCTTAGTTAATCACTTTTTAAAAACATGCATATTTGATTTCAGTATTTTAAACTCATTTTTTAGTTAATCACTTTTAAAAACAAACATTTTCGATTTTCTATTATAAACTCTATTTCATTATGGATTGAATAATGTTCTTTTATGGTATTTAACATTGTGCTCCCCTAAGCCGGTTTTAGAGCGGTGGTTGGGCCTCAAATTGTAATCTCTCCCAACAATCCCTCCTCCCCTCAGAATGATGCTTTCGCAACCTGAACTCATAACTTTGACTTTAATATCATTTGTTAAGTTGTGAGATATGTCACTCTATTCTAAACAATTGGTGATGTAAAAGACATATTCAAGTTTTTTTATGACATTCAACATTATGTTTTGGCCTATTTTAAAATAATCGTAGGAATCGAATTGTAGTCCTCCAAGAGTAAGAAATCATTGAAGCAAAATTGTATTTTAGGAGATGGGTAAGGAAACCAATGTGGTTTTTTTGGGAGGGAGGGGGGGGGGGGTGTTCAGGACCTAAATTGTGCTTTCGTCCTATTATAGGGAAACAAATGGGATTTTGGGAATGCTTCCTTCAACTCATAAGGTGCTAGTTGAATTCTAGAGAAAGAGAAACTCTTAAGAGAATTTTGATTAAAGAATAATCGTTTCAGACTTGAGATCAATTAAAAAGTTTAATAAAACTTGATTCAGAAGTTAAAATACTCTAAAAGAGATTAATTACAGTACACCATACCATAACAAGACCCTAATTTATTTAAGACAATATTAAAATGAAGAAACATAGTAAGCTACAAACTAAAATCCTAAAAATTACATAAAAATTTTAAAAGTTAACAAACAACAAAAATTAAACACTATAATCTACCCTACATCAACAGAGTTTAAAGTGGTCTTCGCTTAATTCAATGTTGGCCAAAAGACATTCATATTTAAATACAGCAGAGATGCACATTTTATTTTACACACTAAGACGATATATAGGCATGGGTTGACTACAATGGCGCCAATGACCATGTTCATAGCTTTACATTATTGCTACGATCATTTATACATATATTTTCTGAATGTGGCAGTGGGGAAGAAAATAAGTTGAGAGATGTGTCCCATGTTTCATCTGGAATTGGTCGAAACTCGAAAGGAAAGATGGAGCCCATGGCAGTGACCATTACCGTAGTCAGGGGACTGAAAGCCACAAAGTTACCACATTTTTTTCTAATTTGATCATTTCGCTTGAAAGTTCTAAGCTATTGCTGCTGTAACTTTGCACTGTTATTCAACGAAAAGTACTGAATCGTGTTTACGGGTTTTTTGGGGCTCAAAAAACGTGTTTTTCGTTTGTAGGTTCCAATAGACCCAAATTGACAGCAATTTTTTTATTTTTTTCTTTTGGGCTCAAAAAACGTGTTTTGCATTTGTAGGTCCCAATAGACCCAAAAACGTGTGTTACGTTTGTAGGTCCCAATAGACCCAAATTGACAGTAATTTTTTTTTTTTTTGGGCTCAAAAAACGTGCTTTACGTTTGTAGGTCCCAAGAGACACAAATTGACAGTAATGAAAATTTCTTAGACATGAAAGGGATATG
This sequence comes from Lithocarpus polystachyus, assembly GCA_033629205.1. NCBI lineage: Eukaryota > Viridiplantae > Streptophyta > Magnoliopsida > Fagales > Fagaceae > Lithocarpus > Lithocarpus polystachyus. The sequence goes on along the minus strand of CM066163.1, from coordinate 3,640,771 downwards.
GATCGATGTTGATATTGGACCCGTGTGGCTTGAATTGCCAAGCCCAAATTTGGTCAATCCAAATTGTAAAAGGAATGCTTCTTTGCCTGGTTAATAACACACACTCTTTCTCTCTCTCTCTCTCTCTCTCTCTCTCTCTCTCTCTCTCACACACACACACACACACACATATATTGTTATGTGCGGCACTAAAAGTGAATTGAGAATTCCCAAAACCTAGCAGCAGCCACATAAGGAGAAGAGTAGAGCTTTCTTGTCTTGTGGGTGAGAGAAAGAGTTAGGGTGTAATTAGGATTTGAGTTTTTAGAGAGTGTTATTATGTACTATTGTATCTTCCTACTTTTATAGTGAAAATTTTCCATTCTCTTCGTGGAGGTACGTAATTTGCTAAATCAAGTAAATTCTTATGTTCTTTGTGTGTACTTGTTATTTAATTTCACTTATTTACGGTCATTAATTTGAGCCCTGAGGTGCTATTTGCACAACAGTTTTAGGCTCAAAAAACATGTTTTACGTTTCTAGGTCCCAATGGAAACAAATTGACACTAATGATAATAACTTAGACATAAAGAGGGATATGGATCGATGTTAGTATGTTACTCTAAATATTTTTCTCCCTACATTTAATTACCCTCTAAATGATTTTCTCTTTCAAAATCAAGATCCATTTGTTGAAGAACCGGTTCACCGGATCCCATTTTCTCTCTCCTCTAATTTATTCTCTCACTATTTTTCTTCCATTTTTTAATGTAGAAATTTGTACTAAACTTCACTTTTGGAACATTGAGGATTATTTTTGTGATATTTTTTATATTTCATAATTTTCATTTTGGCTCTTTATGTATGTATTCATTTTCATATTGGTGTCGGGGATGTTTTTGCGACAAGGGCGGAAAATGTGAAAAGGACCTAAATCTCCCCTTAGGTTCTTTAGAAGTGTTTATTTATGGAGAATCAAGTCCAAAATTCACAATGTATAGAAAACAAAGGCTAATGGTGCTTTGACAAGAAAGAATCAAAATACTAATAACAAAAGTGCAGAAAAAGCATAAAAATATAACAGGTCTGAAACTTGACCCACAGTCACCGAGAAGAGGAAATTGAGAGAAGTTGTGAGGAAGAGAGGGAAGGTTCCCCTATACCCATATTTCCATCCCTAAGGTTCAGAATTATGAGAATGTTTCTTGGATCAGTGGGTTTTGGCTCTCAAGTTTCAGCTCTATGGGGAAAACGTGGTTCAACAAGTTTGAAACTTCGACTCACAGTCATTGAGAAGAGAAAATTGAGAGAGGTTGTGAGGAAGAGAAGGAAGGTTCTCTTGTACCCATATTTTCACCCCTAAGGTTCAGAATTGTGAGATTGTTGACTGGCTGAATGGGCTTTTACTCTGAAGTTTCAGGTCTCTAGGTAGAACGTGGTTGACCTCTTTTTTGAGCTGAAGAGAGAGTTTTATATAAAGTTTGAGGTGTTGCTAATGACTGGTTTTTGAATAGTAGAAGGGGCTTTTATCCTCCATGATACTAATTTGGTATTTTGGCTTGGGTTGCTTTTGTTTAGGGAAGAGTTTAGCATGCTTTTAGTATGATTTTGGAAATAAAGTGGCTGACTTCATTAGCTATTGTTTCCTTGTCATTGTAGGCTTTTGATAGTTGCATTTGGTGGCTACAATAGGCTAGCTAATTAGTTTAGGGTCAATTATGTTTTGGTGTGGAAAATGGAGCTGGGCTGAAAATTAGGGGCACAGTCACCTAAAGTATAAAAGCTCCTTTGAGGTGGAAATTTTGTGTACAAGATCTCCTCCATGAGCCTGAGGTGCTACTAGTGTCCCTTGCCCACTTGATAGCACGCATGAGTTAGGCTTATGTAAAAGGTCCAAAAGGAACTGACCCGTACCCTCCAAATCACACTCCCTCAATTTCCCAAATAAGTCGCATGGGCTTGGGCCATGCTTAAATGAATAAAATAAAACATAATACATGAATTAGGCTTGTAAAAAAATGTGTCGTGAAAATGGGTATCAACAATTGGTTCTGCCATCAATTTTTTATAATAATTTGACCATTAAGTGCCTTCATGTTTAACTATTTCACGAACTACTAACTCTAAAATGTTATGGAATGCAAGAATTTCATTGTTATATGCTAAAAACCATACTATGGATAATTAGATTACTAGTGGAAATTGATGCAAGGCCAATATGAAAACAAAATTAAGTATGAAGGATCAATACAAAATTTTGAAATGTAATGGACTATAAATGAAAACAATCCTAAATTTTAAGGACCAAAAATACACTTTGAATCTAAATTCACAAATGACAGAACATAGTAGAATAGTTACAAGAAATAGAATTTGAGTTATTATAGGACCACTATTTTTACCATACACTTTCTCACAACTAACCTATGTGGCACATTATGACTAGCTGTTTGTCACATTCACTTGAATCCAACACTTTTTTTTTTCACCACTCATAATTTACCACATTAAAGTTGTGGGCTTTGTGATAAAGTTGTAGCACAAAGAGTTGTGGTCTCAAATTTTCTCATAGAACTTATCAATTTAAAAACTAGTACTTTATGGCAAATTTGGCTTAGTTTTTCGAAATTGAGATTTTTTGAAAAAGTAGTTTTTTGGTCATTGCTACTCATTTGGCACAATGCGAAAAAGAAGAAAAATTACATTATTGGACCCAAAAAGGACAATTTGTAAATTTTACCAAATCCATTATATCACGTTTTGGAACCACAAACGTGGTTTTTTACCCAAAATATGGTAACCAAACGGGAACTTAATCGAATGCCTTATTTGAATTCACAAAAAGAACTATTCTAGAATCCCTTTGAAAATAAGCGAAATTCTTTAGAATGCTTCATAAAACTTTTACAGAGAGAGAGAGAGAGAGAGAGAGAGAGAGAGAGAGAGAGAGAGAGAGAGAGAGAGAGAGAGAGAGAGAGAAGCTTCATAAACTTGATTGACAATTAAAATATTCTAAAAGAAACGACGTTTTTTATTTGGTACTTAACTATCATTCCACATAGATGAGTGGAATAATCCCTTTAATAACAAAATCAAACTTGATGGACTAAAATAAAAACAACCCTAAACTTTAAGAGTAAAAAATGTAATTTATTCATAAGACTCTCATATATATGTTTGGTGCCAATCAAATCATTTTCTATCACATACATACAAAATTTAAAAACGTGCTTTTATGAAGGTTACAGCCTTATAGGATCCAATAATAAGAGATTATTTTGATATCGTTAACTTAGGTTAGCTTGTGGTATGGAGTCTATGGACTTTGCTCTTAGTTGTATTACTCCATATCAAAGAACCAAGTGAATTTTGTCATTTTGATTGCCTAAACAGTAAAAGCCTTTAATCTCGGTCTCTCCCTCTTCGCACTATGCTGCTACATGGCTAGTTCAAATGGAAGATGTACTAGTCAAATTCTTAGAAAAAAAAAAAAAAAAAAAGAAGAAAGGAAAAGAAATGCAAATTCTTAATTGACTTTAAAATGAAAGCTAAAGCCAAAATGCCATGGAGAGAGACATCAAATTGTTGCATAACAGGTTCACAACTATGCTTGCTTTAGGAAAGATATTAGGTAGCGACTTGACATATCATATCAAGCAGGCCACTTGACGGCACTCATTGTACGTAACATCATCATTGAATCTTTTTCATGGCTTAAGAGCATCTCAACTACTTGGCTCATGGTAGGTCTTTCATCTTTGTCTTCTTTTACGCATTGTAGAGAAACCCAAACCAAAGTTTCCATCTTGCCCATGTCATATTTACCTTCCAACATTGGATCAATGATCTCTTCAAGTGAGGAAGTATTTGCAGCCACTCTGTTCAATTTTTCCCTCACCCATGTAACTAACCTTTTGTGCTCTGCCTCCACACCATCATGTATAGCATGGATACTACTTGATGCCTTTCAGGTTACCATTTCCAAAACAATTCCGTAACTATAAACATCAACTTTCGAGGTGATGGGGAGATTCCAAATCCAATCTAGAGCCATAAAACCTCGGGTTCCTCTTATCCTTGAGAAACTTGAATTCTTAAGTGCACCTCTGTTTTGTAGCCTTGACAGGCCAAAATCTACCACCTTTGGTTGATAATTTGAGTCTAGAAGTATGTTTTGAGGCTTTACATCGCAATGTAAAATCCAGTCCAAGCAGTCCTCATGTAGGTAAGCTAGGCCTTTTGCAATGCCTACCGCAATTTTGAACCTTTTCTCCCAATCAAGAGTAGTAGCTAAGATTGAGAGGTTATCTGCTAAAGAACCATGCTCCATGTACTCGAAGACCAAAAGCCTGTGGTTTCCTTTTCCACAATAACCCCACATCTCTATTAAGTTCATGTGGTTAATCCTTCCAATGATGCTTACGTCAGCTAGAAATTCATCTTCTCCTTGGTTGGCTTCATTGAGTCGCTTGATTGCAGCAACTCAATTGTCATTTAATACCCCTTTGTAGACAATTCCCCAGGCACCTCTTCCAATTTCCTCTGTAAAATTTTAAGTGGCCTTTTTTAGTTCAGCATAGGTAAAATTTCTAAATTTGTTGGCACAAGAGCATAGCCTTGCTTGTTTGCACCTGATCTTTTTCGGGTTTGGTTCAAGAGACACTACACCACAAAGATACATATGACTTCGAGTCCAGCCACTCCACTGGCAAACCAAAGCATAATTTTACTGTCCCTTCCACATATGTTCTGTCTGCAAACTGTGAAATTCTGAATTAGTAATCTATTGTTACTAAAGTTTAAATGATTATATAAAATGTACAGATGCAACATAAAGTATGTTCCTAAAAATTACAGACCCTAAATTGCTCTTCTACTTCCACCATACATGATGATGTGTTTTGGAAGGGATGCATATGACAATTTCTTCTATCAAATACAAATAAATACAATAAAAGGCATTATCGTTGTACCTTACTCGTGCAGTTTAAATTGAATTCTTCTATAGGTTTGGCGTAAGAGAAGATATTGTTTTGTGGCACTTTCAAGAAAAGGTCTCCAGAGAAACTCGGCAATTGACTCCCATTCAACAATAGCGTCTTAAGGTAACAAGTTGGAAAACCAGTACCCTTCTTAAAGGAGTATTGGAATGCTTTGCTTTCGCATAATTGCAAACATAAATCCCAACATTGATCAAAGGTGTAATTGGGTTGAAACCCATAATCATAGCCGTAAAATTCAACATGGGATAGCAACATAAAGCCAAACTCATTTTGTCACAAGAGAGATCAAATTCGGGTTCACACCCATAAGCCCAATCAGTACGATTTTTCATCTTGTACCCTGGAAGACTCACATTTCCTTCCAGAACTAACAGCATAACTGCACAAACTGTTGGCCCCACAAGCAAAATGAATATTGCAAGGTGTCTGAATGGCTTGCCAAGAGACAACCCAAGTTTGCCTCTCCTCTTCCCAACTGTACAATCGAATATTACCATCGTAATCAATTGTCAACCTTCTATGAAGCACTGCTCCATAGTCACTTGACATATAATTAAAACCATCAGATGAACTAAAGTTCCCCAAGGAATTAAGGACAGCAATTCTACTATTGTTATATGAGTTCCTCCCAGCCTCCCAGCTTGCAAGCCATGGGTCAGGCCAATAGATTCTGGAAATCTCAGACCATTATAGAGAAGGCGGAGAATGTTATCATTGTCGAAGAAAAGCTCGTAGAATCCAGAATGATAGTTGCCCTGACTTCTTGAGGATACAAGCTTTGTGTTTTTAGTGAGTAGTTGTTGAGGAAGAAGTGTATCTGTAAGAAAGTCAAAACTTTCCCACAAAATAACACCTTCCATATTATGTAAAACAAGATTACCCGTGTTGTAGAGTGATAATTGTACTAAGGAGATTGAGACAGTGTTTGTCGCCCAAACAGTGAACTTACCTGCATCAGTTAAGATCAGATTGCCAGTTTTAAGGAGGGAGAGCTTTGATCCCTTTCCATTAATTGGCTCGTCACGATTTGCCATCCAAACTATGGTGCGTGAGTTGCTGAACCATATGGCAAAGCAAAAGGCATTATCACCCGCGGAGTAAAAGCCAGCAGAGAAAACACCATTTGGTGATTTCAGAGCTTCTTCTGGCTTCTCTACTGAGAGAGATGTGGCTCCACTTTTAGCATCTAATGTTGAAGATGAAAGTGGTAAAGGAAATGCCAAAGATAGTAGAAGGGCCATAACTGGCCAACCCATGATCTTGAAAGCTCAAACTAGAGATTAACTTGGGCAATAAGTAGTCTGGAGTGAATAAATGTGAACATAAAACAGAAAAATGTCAAATATGGATATGTTAAAACAGAAGTCAGTAGACCAAGAGTGCTCAGCCATCACTGGCATTGAAGCCAACCAAGTCCTACTTCGAATTTTTTAGTAAAAATTCTGCTATAGATCTTAGACTAGAGCACAGTGGTCAAAGTTCTTAGGTTCCACTTTGAATCTAAATTTACTCTCTGAAATGATCTCTCGTCAACTATGAAGCACGGGTGCGTTTCGGGACTCGGGTGCGGGTGCGGAAGCAGGTGCGGGACTCGGCAATTTTTGAAAAAGGTGGGTGCGGGTGCGGCGGGACTCGGCGATTAAAAAATTATTAAAAATATTTTTATTTATATTTTCTATATATTTTTACTACTAAAATATTCTAAAAAAATTGAGGAATGACAGATTTAGGATGTTTGGGCCTCATTAGAAGTAGATTTCGGCTGTTCCGGCGATTTTAGGTGAAAATTTCGGCCTGTTTCGGCCGTATCGGTCTGTTTCGGCCGTTTCGGTCGCCCGCCGATACGGCCGATACGGCCCTTTTCTGGCCGAAATTGGCCCGGTTCGGCGCGAATCGGCGCGAATCTAAGCTGATTCGGCGCGAATCGAGCCGAGTCGGCGCGAGTCAGTGAAAAAAAAAAAAAAACTCAGACGCGGCACCGACGCGCGGGCAGCCGCGTCGGACACCGCACCCCACGTCGGGCCGCGTCGGACTCCGGTGCGGCACCCTCCCAGCCGTGTCCGTGCTTTCTAGCTCGTCAATAGGATTGGTTCAAGGAATTCTATTCAATTTTTGGCCAAAGAAAAAAAAAAAGATATTCCATTCAATTATAGGAGAGATGCATATCATTTACACTCAAAACTAGAATATTAGACCTGTGGTGATGACAATGGCGCGAACGACCCCGTACATGGCATTACATTAGCATATCATCATTCATCAATAACTTCTCTGTATATGTAGAAGTTGAAACATGCTACCCAAGGTTCTTCTGCTTGGTCAAGATTGAGCTTTACCCAATATTTAGAGAAGTAGGTAGTAGATACACGAACGAGGTCTTGGTTGAGGGACCAAATTAAGCTTTACCTAAAATTTAGAGGACCAAATTAACAATTTAGCTTCTTTTTTTTTTAATTGAAGATTTAAAAATAAAAAATAAAAAGCCAAACTTGAATAGATGAAGATGCAACGATTTGAAGGGGATAACAAAAAATAAAAGACAAAAAAAAAAATAATAATAATAAAGAAGAAGAAGAAACCTTACTGATTTTGAAGGTTGGGCACGTTATGGAAACGGTAAAATAAATTGACGGAAATATAAATTAAATAGATGCGGAAGCAAAGAGAAAGAGAGAACAAAAAATCAACAATTACATAGTTCAACGTTGACAGCTTATATTAATGTTATAAAGCAATGATGGCTACATTTTTGCTATATGATGGTCCATAGAATACAGATTACAATGCATTAATAGGGTTCATATAAAAGCTGTAGGCTCAAGGATTAAGTGTAGATGGCTTTATACTACAAGTGGGCATCTTGGGCCATAATAGAGACACAGAAACAGAGTATGAGACAAGATATATTTTTTTTCAAAATTTTAAATTATTTCTTAATAAAGGGATACATCTGGTCCATAAATCCAATCTCATCATTATAATTGTTAGTTGCAGATCCTATGTATTGCGCGTGATAATATTGTTAGGGTGGTCTTATTAAATTTATTTTTTTCATTATAGACTAATTTAATATATAATAATGTATTTCATAATCATATTTTCATTTGTTATAGGGACAATCACAAATGTAATATATATAATTTTTTTCATACCAAAATGAAAACAATACAATTTTTTTCAAGAATTCGAAAGGTAGAAAAAATATATTAATTTTTTAATAAAAATTATTTATAACTGTGGGGGTAAAAGGCCCAATATCAGATCATGGGCCGTGGGCCTGTCTGAGGAGTCCTGTAGGTCTGAGGACAACAAGTCTTGGAGAGTGCGCCCAGCTTAACACGTTTCTGTAGCATAAGTCACGTGGAAGAAAGAGTTGTCCGAGGAGACTTGCCTGTTCGGATTAACAAACGAGGTGTCCCAGGTGAATGTCACAACATCAATCCTAGCTCTCCTGGAGAGTCCTTTGATTTATATGAGCAAATAGGACAGGTGGCGAAGATCAGATATTAGGCAGAAGGCTGCTGCCACCGCATTTATGATCCTGCAGCTAACATCATAACTGCATTAATGGGAAAGGACCACAAAACAGTGATCTCCTTCCTTTACAGCTGCCCAGTGAAGACTCCAGAAAGGGGGACTGAGGGGACAAGTATCCAGGAGAACCCATCCAACTGAGATATAAATAGAAGAAGGAAGAAAGAAAAAGGGGAGGAGGAAAAAACAACAAAACAGAAAGATATAGCGAACAAGAGAGAGAGAGAGAGAGAGAGAGAAATAGAGAAGTCCCCATAATATCTGTATAAACATACTCCTCGGATAGGGCCGAGAAGAACATTGTATCCCTTAAACATCTTATCAATACATGTCTGGACATAATCATACTTGGGCTTTCAACCCATACGTGTTCAATCAAGTATTCTTCAACCCACTCTCTTTACAAATTCATTTCAAGGATACTATACATAGTTTGGACCTTTAACTATTCTGTTGATAGGCCCAAATCACTAGATTTGTGTCCTTACAATTGGCGCCGTCTGTGGGGAGATTACTATTGCATCAGCGCGTTACAACTTGAATCGTGGTTAGATCAGACAGAGCGGAGTCAGGTGATTCTCAGCATATTGACCACTTTTTGCATCTTGAGCGCCAGAGAGACCGTGAAGGGAGCATGCACACAAACCGTACTGCGAGGAGTCGACGCCGGAATGATGGTGACGAGTCTCATGAGGTCATGCAACGTAAAATCGATCACCTCAAGAGGAAGTTGCGTCGTGCTCAAAGGAGACGCAGTTCGTCTAGCAGTCCATCCATCACAGATGATTCTTACGATGATGTTGAGGATGCCAGTTATAGACCCCACTCCAGGACACTTCCAAGTGAGTCTTTCTCCTATGAGGAAGAGCATCACCGTGACCGCAGGAGCAGAAACACGTATTCAAGGGGTACCGGGAGTGATGCCATGACAAAGGCACTCAACCAAATTTCCAGGTCGCCCTTTACACGTAGCATCGAGGCAGGGAGCCTTCCTCGGCGTTTTGCTCAACCTACCTTCACTACATACAATGAACGGACTGACCCCGTGGAGCATGTGAGCCATTTCAATCAGAAAATGGTTGTCCATTCTCGGAACGAGACTCTCATGTGCAAAGTGTTCCCTTCCAGTCTGGGACCTGTGGCCATGAGGTGGTTCGATGGCCTCGCAGCAAATTCTATCGGATCCTTTCGGGCGCTCACTAGAGCCTTCTGCTCTCGGTTTGTGATGAACACCAGGGTCCCCCGACCATTGGATTCCTTGCTGTCCATGTCCATGCGGGAGGGAGAGACGCTGAAAACCTACTCAGACAGGTACTGGGAGATGTTTAACGAGATCGAAGGGAGTTTCGATGATGTTGCTATGAGAACGTTCAAGGTCGGGTTGCCAGCCAAGCACGACCTAAGGAAGTCTCTGACCAAGAAGCCTGTGAGGAGCGTGCGCCGACTAATGGATCGCATAGACGAGTACAAGCGGGTCGAGGAGGACCAGTTGCTTAGAAAGGGAAAGGCAAAGGTTGTCCCATAGGAAAGGAGGGACTTCAGGTCGGACATGTATAGCAACAGCAGGCCGCGGAGAGACTACAGCGTGCAGTCCGGGTCTGCTGTATCGCAAGCAGTCCATACTGTATTCCGAGAGCCAATTCACCTGATTCTGGAAAAGATCCATAACGAGCCATACTTCAAGTGGCCAAACAAGATGGAGGGAGACCCCCTGAAGCGCAACCAAAGCCTTCACTGCCAATATCATCAGGAGCGAGGGCACACCACCGAGGATTGCAGGACGTTGAAGAGCCATTTGGAACAACTTGCGAGGGAAGGAAAGCAGCAGCAGTTCATTTATCGGCCAAATAACCAGGGAGATCATGTTAGGCCAGGGGCTTCGGGGATCGCCTCATCAAGACCCCCTTTGGGCACGATTAACGTCATCTTCGTGGCCCCCAGGAGAACTGGATCCTGCCCCTCCAGAGTAATGTCCATTTCCAGGATATCCGCTGAGGGCGACAATCAAGAGACAAAACGGGCAAGAATGGAGGCCCGACCAGCTTTAAGCTTCTCGGACGAGGATAAGGTGGAGACAATACAGCCCCATGACGACGCTTTGGCCATCACCCTCAGAATAGGGGGATACGATGTGAAGAGGGTGATGGTTGATCAAGGGAGTGGAGCCGAAATCATGTATCCAGACCTGTACAGGGGACTGGGCCTCTGACCTGAAGACCTGACCGCGTATGATTCGCCCCTAGTCAGCTTTGATGGGAAGACCGTCATCCCCAAGGGTCAAATAAGGCTGCCCGTACAAGCAGGATCTGAAGTAGTCGAAGTTGACTTCATCATTGTGGATGCATATTCCCCCTACACGGCCATCGTAGCCAGACCTTGGCTCCATGCTTTGGGGGCCGTTTCTTTGACCTTGCACCTAAAGGTTAAATTCCCGTCTGGAGGACGAGTAGAGGAGATCATAGGAAACCAACCTATAGCAAGGCAGTGCCTTATAGCTGCCATTTCACATCAGCATGATGTCGAGCTAACAACCACCCCGATCGGACATTCGTAGCAATCAACGTTCCCGGTTCCCCCCAGAGCTGAGGATCCGTCCGAGGAGCAATGTGAAAAGTTAGAGAGAGTTGTCATCGGGGAAGATCCAGATAAGTTTTTCTAGATAGGGGATCAGCTACCCCCTCGGGAAAAGGAAGAGCTACTGTCTTTCCTTAGGAGAAACATAGACGTGTTTGCGTGGAACTCTTACGAGGCCCCAGGAGTGGATCCCGGGTTCATCTGTCATCACCTTAATGTGAGCCCAGCTGCCCCCCCCAAGAAGCAGCCACCTTGGCGCTCATCCAGGGAACATTCTGACGCTGTCAAGGATGAAGTGAACAAACTCAAGCAGGCAGGGGCTATCAGGGAAGTCTTCTATCCAGAATGGCTGGCTAACACAGTGGTGGTGAAGAAGAAGAATGGGAAATGACGTGTATGCGTGGATTTTACAGATCTAAACAGAGCCTATCCAAAGGACCCTTTCCCCATGCCACGGATTGATCAACTAGTGGATGCAACCGTAGGGCATCCACGAATGAGTTTCTTGGACGCCTTCCAAGGGTACCACCAGATTCCCCTAGCCCTGGATGATCAAGAGAAAACAGCCTTCGTGACTCCCATTGGGAACTACCATTACAAGGTGATGCCATTCGGTCTAAAGAATGCAGGCTCCACCTACCAGATTATAATGACCAAAATGTTTGAACCACTACTAGGGAAATGCATTGAGAGCTACATCGATGACATGGTGGTCAAGAGCAAGCTGGAGTCCGACCACGTTGGAGACCTTGAGAACATCTTCGAGATCTTAAGGAGACACAAATTGCGCCTCAATGCTTCGAAGTATTCTTTCGGCGTTGGATCAGGAAAGTTCCTGGGATATATGGTCACTCATCAGGGAATCGAGGTGAATCCCGATTAAATAAAAGCGATTAACAGTCTGCAGCCCCCTCAGAACCCAAAAGAAGTACAGAAGTTGACCGGGATGACTGCCGCTCTCAACCGATTCATCTCCAAATCCGCGGAGAGGTGTCGGCCTTTCTTCCAGCTGCTGAATAAATGGAAGGGATTTGAATGGAATGAAGAGTGTGTTGTAGCTTTTCAACAGCTGAAAGAATACCTAACTCGGCCACCCATCATGTCTAGCCCTACAACGGACGAGGTCCTATTCGCCTATATTGCGGTAGCTACCCATGCTGTGAGTCTAGTACTTGTACAAGTCGACAATGGCGTCCAGAAGCCTGTCTACTATGTGAGTAAATCTCTTCATGAGGCCGAGGTCCGCTATCTGCCACTTGAGAAGGCTATCTTTGCTATAATTCATGCCACTCGTAAACTCCCTCATTACTTCCAATCACATACGGTTGTGGTCCTCACCCAACTCCTGCTCAGATCACTGCTTCGGAGTGCAGACTATACGGGAAGGATTGCTAAATGGGGTACCATATTGGGGGCTTTCGACATAAAGTACATGCCTCGCACCTCGATCAAGGGGCAGATACTCGCCGATCTGGTGGCCGAGTTCGCTGAGCTTGTGTTGGAAGGAATAACTGGGGCAACGCCCATGGATGGAAATTCAGTTGGCCTCGTCTCTGTGCAAGATTCCGAGTCCTGGAAATTATATGTCGACGGTGCAGCCAATCAAAGAGGTTCAGGAGTGGGGCTAGTTTTAATATCTCCCGAGGACGTTGTCATCGAAAAATCCCTCAGACTAAACTTCTCGGCTACTAATAACGAGGCTGAGTTCGAAGCATTGCTGATCGGGGTGACTATGGTCAAGAGAATGGGGGGAAGCATCCTAGAAGTATTCTCGGACTCAGCTTTGTTCGTCGGCCAAGTTCGAGGAGGATTGGAAGCTCGTGATGAAAGAATGCAGAAATACCTAAAGCAGGTCAAATAGCTGCAATCACGAATCAAGTCATTCAATTTGCAACATGTTCCTCGGAGTGGGAACACACACGCGAACTCCTTAGCTACTCTTGCAACCACCTCGGCTCAGGGGCTACCCCGGCTTATCCTAGTGGAAGATGTACAAAGGCATTCTGAGGAGATTGAAGGGCCTAGCATTTGTCAAGCTAGAGTAGGGTCAAGTTGGATGGACCCTATGGTGACTTATCTCCGAGATGATATCTTGTTGGTAGACAGGGCTGAAGCCGACAAGGTGAGGAGAAAAGCTCCTCGGTTCTGGCTATTAGGGGATAATAAGCTATAAAAACGTTCTTTCTCTGGACCCTATCCGTTATGCGTGCACCCTGAAGCCACGGAGTTGCTCCTCGAAGAGCTGCATGAAGGGATTTGTGGCAGTCACACAAGAGGAAGGTCCCTAGCACACAGGGCCTTAACTCAGGGGTACTGGTGGCCAAACATGCAAAGGGAATCACAGGCATATGTAAAGAAGTGTGATCAGTGCCAGAGGTTTGCCCCGAATATACATCAACCGGGAGGTGTCCTGAATTCTCTGTCAAGTCCATGGCCTTTCGCTCAGTGGGGCCTGGACATTGTTGGTCCTTTTCCTAAGGCAGCCAGTAGTAAGAAATACTTGGTCGTTGCAACAGACTACTTCACCAAGTGGGTTGAAGCCGAGCCGTTAGCAAACATCAGGGATGTGGATGTCCAGAAGTTTGTATGGAAAAATATCGTTATACGGTTCGGAGTACCACATACTCTCATCTCGGACAACGACCTTCAGTTCGACAGTAAAGCATTCAGAAAATTCTGCTGTGGATTAGGCATTACCAACAGGTACTCCACCCCTGCATACCCTCAGGGAAACGGCCAAGTTGAAGCAGTTAATAAAGTCATAGTAAGCGGTCTTAAGAAGAGGTTGGATGATGCCAAAGGAAAGTGGGTGGAAGAATTACCACATGTACTCTGGACTTACAGGACGACTCCTCGGAGGTCTACCAGAGAGACCCCCTTTGCCATGACGTATGGTGCTGAGGCTATCATCCCCATAGAGACGGGGTTCCCCACACTTAGAACCAATTCGTTTACCTCGGCCAACAATGACGAACAGCTAAGGGGCAATCTGGACCTAATAGCCGAGCGTAGAGAAAACGCTGTGGTTCAATTAGCCTATTATCAGCATAAGCTCAAGCAGAGTTATGATGCCAATGTCAAACTAAGACCACTAGCACCAGGAGATTTGGTTTTGCGAAAAGTCGTGGGCACCGCGAAGAATCCAGCCTGGGGAAAGCTGGGACCTAATTGGGAAGGCCCCTATCGTATTCTATCAGTGGCTGGAATAGGAGCCTTTTATCTAGAAGATTTAGAAGAAAAAGCTGTACCACACTCTTGGAATGTAAATAACCTAAAAAGGTACTATTACTAATGAAAGTTTTCATTCTCTCATTAAAGTTTATTACACTGCTTATCCACTAAGTATTAAACAGAACCTTGGTCGTGCCTGGTCCCTCAGACCACACACCTTGGGTAAATTAATACTACTAAGTGTTAAACAGAACCTTGGTCAGGCCTGGTCCCTCAGACCACCTACCTTGGGTAAATTAACACCCCTAAGTATTAAACAGAATCTTGGTCATGCCTGGTCCCTCAGACCACACACCTTGGGTAAATTAATACTACTAAGTGTTAAACAGAACCTTGGTCAGGCCTAGTCCCTCAGACCACCTACCTTGGGTAAATTAACACCCCTAAGTATTAAACAGAACCTTGGTCATGCCTGGTCTCTCGGACCACACACCTTGGGTAAATTAATACTACTAAGTGTTAAACAGAACCTTGGTCAGGCCTGGTCCCTTAAACCACCTACCTTGGGTAAATTAACACCCCTAAGTATTAAACAGAACCTTGGTCGTGCCTGGCTCCTCGGACCACACACCTTGGGTAAATTAATACTACTAAGTGTTAAACAGAACCTTGGTCAGGCTTGGTCCCTTAGACCACCTACCTTGGGTAAATTAACACCCCTAAGTATTAAACAGAACCTTGGTCGTGCCTGGCTCCTCGGACCACACCCCTTGGGTAAATTAATACTACTAAGTGTTAAACAAAACCTTGGTCAGGCCTGGTCCCTCAGACCACCTACCTTGGGTAAATTAACACCCCTAAGTATTAAACAAAACCTTGGTCGTGCCTGGTCCCTCGGACCACACACCTTGGGTAAATTAATACTACTAAGTGTTAAACAGAACCTTGGTCAAGCCTGGTCCCTTAGACCACCTACCTTGGGTAAATTAACACCCCTAAGTATTAAACAGAACCTTGGTCGTGCCTGGCTCCTCGGACCACACACCTTGGGTAAATTAATACTACTAAGTGTTAAACAGAACCTTGGTCAGGCCTGGTCCCTCAGACCATTTACCTTGGGTAAATTAACACCCCTAAGTATTAAACAGAACCTTGGTCGTGCCTGGCTCCTCGAACCACACACCTAGGGTAAATTAATACTACTAAGTGTTAAACAGAACCATGGTCAGGCCTGGCCCCTCGGACCACCTACCTTGGGTAAATTAACACTCCTAAATGCTAAGCTCAATCCTGGTCAGGGCTGGTCCCTCAGACCAACTACCTTGGGTGAACTATCAATTTTCACTCACTCCTCCAAAGGTTGCATGAAATCTCAAACGAGTCTGACCTCTCGGATCGCACACTTAGAGCTATTTCGAAGCTTAATTTTTCATATTCACTCGGACTGTGCGCTCTAAGCTGTTATTCTTACTTAATTTAAACAAGTCAACAGTACGACAGTTAACCGCGTTTGTCTGAATTCATATTCGTTTGTCTGAATTCATGTTAACCTTAAAGCTTCCAGTTTCTATTCTAGTCAATGAATTTAGTCTTTTCACAAGCAAATAAGTAAAATCAGGCGCAATAGAAAATAAACAAAACATTTTGTCAGTTCGTTTAGACCCCTTAAACCCAACAGATTAACCTAGTGAATTAGCCAAGTGATTAACTTAGGTAATTTAATTAAAACTAGGTTAGCACAAATAAGAAAAAATAAACAAAGCAGCGGAAAATAAACAACACAAAGATCTGATGACCCAGGAAACCACACCGGTAAAAACCTGGGGAGGTTTTGACCTAGCTATCCTCAAGGTAAACTGAATCCACTATGAAAGAATTGAAGTTTACACAACAAGACTTAGACCACTAACATCTTATTGCTACCCAAGTGTAGGAAACTTACTACCATGACCCCATGATAGCTCCGAGATCCACGGACTCCTTCTTTCTGGAATTTTTCAGCAAATCCACAAGCGCACCTGCTTATATGTCTTTGTGCTCTATTGGTTCTGCAACTGTATGATTTACACAACTCTTGACATAAATCTCAAGTTTGTAAACCCTAAGTGTATGTGAAGGTAAACACCTCTAGATCTCACAGAGAGATTCACAAACACAGCAAAACAGAACACTGAAAACGTGGCTAGGGTTTTCCCTTATATACTTAGGGCAAAACATAAAACCCTGTTCGTTTAGACCCCTTAAACCCAACAGATTAACCTAGTGAATTAGCCAAGTGATTAACTTAGGTAATTTAATTAAAACTAGGTTAACACAAATAAGCAAAAATAAACAAAGCAGCGGAAAATAAACAACACAAAGATCTGATGACCCAGGAAACCACACCGGTAAAAACCTGGGGAGGATTTGACCTAGCTATCCTCAAGGTAAACTGAATCCACTATGAAAGAATTGAAGTTTACACAACAAGACTTAGACCACTAACATCTTATTGCTACCCAAGTGTAGGAAACTTACTACCATGACCCCATGATAGCTCCGAGATCCACAGACTCCTTCTTTCCGGAATTCTTCAGCAAATCCACAAGCGCACCTGCTTGTATATCTTTGTGCTCTATTGATTCTGCAACTGTATAATTTACACAACTCTTGACATAAATCTCAAGTTTGTAAACCCTAAGTGTATGTGAAGGTAAACACCTCTAGATCTCACAGAGAGATTCACAAACACAGCAAAACAGAACACTGAAAACGTGGCTAGGGTTTTCCCTTATATACTTAGGGCAAAACATAAAACCCTGTTCGTTTAGACCCCTTAAACCCAACAGATTAACCTAGTGAATTAGCCAAGTGATTAACTTAGGTAATTTAATTAAAACTAGGTTAACACAAATAAGCAAAAATAAACAAAGCAGCGGAAAATAAACAACACAAAGATCTGATGACCCAGGAAACCACACCGGTAAAAACCTGGGGAGGATTTGACCTAGCTATCCTTAAGGTAAACTGAATCCACTATGAAAGAATTGAAGTTTACACAACAAGACTTAGACCACTAACATCTTATTGCTACCCAAGTATAGGAAACTTACTACCATGGCCCCATGATAGCTCCGAGATCCACGGACTCCTTCTTTCCGGAATTCTTCAGCAAATCCACAAGCGCACCTGCTTGTATATCTTTGTGCTCTATTGATTCTGCAACTGTATGATTTACACAACTCTTGACATAAATCTCAAGTTTGTAAACCCTAAGTGTATGTGAAGGTAAACACCTCTAGATCTCACAGAGAGATTCACAAACACAGCAAAACAGAACACTGAAAACGTGGCTAGGGTTTTCCCTTATATACTTAGGGCAAAACATAAAACCCTATACATTAAAACGGGCTTGGGCTGAGTTGGAATTTTCTGCAGAAAAACGTTCTGCACGATTTTCGATTGATCGAGTCTAATTTTCGATCGATCGAGTCATACAGAAAGTTAAAGGTAATTCTGCATAAAAACTCGATTCCAACTTTACATTAAGACCCATACTTTGAGCAAGTCTAACACACGACTAAACATTGTTTTGATCATGGTTTGCCAACATACAAATTGAAGTTCTAAATACATTAGTTCCTAATCTTTAGAACCTAACAAACTCCCCCTTTGGCAATCAGTGACAAAACACAAACTTAACAAAAAGCTCAAAGTTACAATTTGAAATAGCCCATTACAATAAATAGCCACTTAACAATTCAACCTAAACTACTATCTAACAGTTGCAAAATAGACAGCAGCTCGACTGAAAGCAACCTGTATATTCCTGTAACACTTAACAAACACATAAACGCATGTGTGTAAAGGAAAAACAGTAAATCAACAAATATGCAAACTAACTCTCCCCCTAAGTTAGATATACCAAAAATAATGTCAACTCCTCCTAAAAAGAGCATTCCTGTTATTTTCCACACACAAATTCAACATAACTCCCCCTTTTTGTCACGTATTGACAAAGATAACTCAAACAAAGAGTAAACATGAGAGAAAAAAGAGAATCAAGGGAACATAAAACAGTTTAGCTCTATAGAAAATAGAGAGAACTCCCCCTATGAAGAGCAACAACTCCCCCTATAAAAATAGGAAAAAACAAAACAAGTTTTGGGAAAAACAGTTTTGGGGAAAATTTAGGAGGTGGGGATAAATAAAAACACACAAACCTAAAAAAATGAGTTGAGGATACACATGAAGAAAAATATTCTCTCTTTCAATAATTGCAAACTGGACACTATGTGACCCATAAACAGTTGCATGAGCAGAGAAAATATTTGCACATTATTATCCATCATATCTCTTAAGAAAAATATTTTCTGCAATTCACACAACAAGAAAAATAGCATATACTAAAATGTACAAAGGACTCAAAAATTAATCAATCAATTTTTAAACCAAGTTGAGTACTCAATTTAGCAAAGTGTATGCATGGTATGTGTGAAAACAATGAGATATATGACTGCAAAACTGTAAGATGGATACAGAAAAACAATGCAACTCATGTGAATCCTAAACAAATGATGCATGAAAAAAATTTGGTCAAAACTCTAAAAACTGAAAATTTTTCAGTTTCGATCGATCGAGTATCGATCGAATACCAATCGAGTCAGACAGAAACAAACCAAAAATTTTATCGCAATTTCGATCGGTCGAGAAACAGCTTCGATCGGTCGAAATTCTGGAAAACTCAAATTTTTGAAAAACAGAGCAATTTTATGCAGTAACTCCTCAAAGCATAGTGATTCATGAATGAAATGCATGAGTATGAGACTGAAAGTTTTTCAAAAACACATGAATACAGCCCAAATCTTCCAAAATTAAGATTTTCAATCAATTTGTCCTTAAAACTCAAATTTTGCATCAAAATCAAGGAACATATAATCTTGGATGGCCACAACAAGATCACACACAATATAATGTACAAAGTTTAGCAAAGAGTAACTTTGTGTAGTGTGTGCAACTAGCAAAAGCTTGAGAGACATGTGAGGTGATATGTGAATAGTAATCAATCACAAAGTCTACAAAATTCATCACATAAATTTGAAAGAGACTATGACTTAAAGAGTTACATCCTATAACTCCCACATCTCCTAGAATAAAAGCTTGCAATCATGTAAGTTTCTTGATTTGCCTCATTATTCAATTTGATTGATTAAAAACTTAATAAAAACCGGGATAATGTACACACCAATTTTATTTGAATTTGTGAGATTATTATAGCCCAATAATGTACACACCAATTTTATTTAGAGGCTACACCTTATGTTCTTTTTGTGCATGTGCTACACTTTCTTGAGCACAAAATCTTATGATATGCACTAAGGTGTTCATGATTGGCTAGTAAACAGTGGTGAGATGGTTATTTATGCCTTTCTCAATAAGTTCAAGTCCAACAATCAAAGGCATGTGACTTCAAGATCAAGACAAAGTGATCAAAAACTATAAACATCTTCCCACACAACATGCACTACAAAGACTTCAGCCAGTAAAGTGCAATAAATAAGCTCATCCAAGCTAAACAAGGTACATAAACATGTTTTGTAAAGATAATATGGCCAACCTTAATTATAAATCCGAGATATATAATACAAAACACATAAAAATATTTTTGGTTAAAAAAAATTTTATGACCAAAAACAAAAAGCACACATTATACTAAATGATTAAAAAAAAATGTAAATGCAATGCATGACAGTACTTAACTAAGCTATAGAGGGTACACAAACAAGAAATATCAATTTCTTAATTAACCCATGAGTACATGTACAAAATAGTACATACTCAAACAAAATCAAAAAATAGCTTAGGACTTATAGAACACATGCTATTCACGTTTCTCCACAATGTCAAGCATGTTCTAAATCAAGAGAGATATCATAACTCATGTAATCCTCAAGAAAAATTAAAATTAGACACAAAATAAAATATTTTTGTCTTTTTGAAATTTTTCAATGTTTTTGGATTTTTTTTAATAAAAACAACCTAAAAAACAAAACAACCAAAAACAAAAACAAAACATGTCCACAAATAATTGAAAGAATTAAAATAAGGACAAGTCAAAAACACTCACCTCAAAGAATCTTTTCTCACCCATATAGCACGAGTCTTCGGCTTTGTAGGTGAAAATCCATGTGAAACAGAGTGTATTTGAGGAATTACACCAATCTTCTGAGAAAGACTGAAATCCTGCAAATTCCTTTCACAAGCCAACAAGCTTAAATTTTTCAAAAGCATATGAAATAATTTATTTGAACTCATGGCAGGAAAAATATCATCACATATCCTAGATTGAAATTCAGAAAGTTTAAATTTCAATTTATGATAATTAGGACGAATGTGACCGGAGACACCACAAAAGTGACAAACAGGAACAAATTTAGGAACATCAGTATTCCTAACAACAAATCTAATCTCAGATTTTGATTTTTGCCTCAACAAAGTACAATTTGGTCTAATATGACCAACAACACCACAAAGGTGACAAGTAGGCACAAAAATAGATTTCTTATGCTCTCTAACAGTAGGTTTAGACATAGGTTTAGAAATTTCAGCGTCTACATCAGAACTTTTACCTTTGTCTAACCTAGCAAAATAAGCCTTTTCTTTATTATTCCTCTTGAATGGAGGGATATAAACTTTTTCAGTTTTAGGCTTAAGGGAAACAGAAACACTTCTGTTATCAACAGCAAGCTTGGTAGTAGTCAAATTTTCAATTTTAGCTTTGGATTCAGCTAACTCTTGTTCCAAGCTTTTCATCTTCTCATCTTGAGAGGAAATTTGATTTCTCAAAAATTCATTCTTTTTATTAGATTCATCTAATCTAACAATCAATTCCTCTTTTTCAAGATTAGCCAATTTTAACTCTTCTTTAAATTTCTTAGCAATTTTCAAAGACTTAGATAATTCCTTACGAAGAGTTTCAAAGGCATAAAAAAGATCAATAGAAACAACAGCGTCCTTTTTATTCAAATCATCACAATCAAAAACAGTAAGACACTTAAAATTATCCATGATAACAGGGATCAAGGATCAACTCTTTGATCAAAAGATCTAACACAAAAGAGCTACCCACTCTGGTACCACTTGTCAGTTCGTTTAGACCCCTTAAACCCAACAGATTAACCTAGTGAATTAGCCAAGTGATTAACTTAGGTAATTTAATTAAAACTAGGTTAACACAAATAAGCAAAAATAAACAAAGCAGCGGAAAATAAACAACACAAAGATCTGATGACCCAGGAAACCACACCGGTAAAAACCTGGGGAGGATTTGACCTAGCTATCCTCAAGGTAAACTGAATCCACTATGAAAGAATTGAAGTTTACACAACAAGACTTAGACCACTAACATCTTATTGCTACCCAAGTGTAGGAAACTTACTACCATGACCCCATGATAGCTCCGAGATCCACGGACTCCTTCTTTCCGGAATTCTTCAGCAAATCCACAAGCGCACCTGCTTGTATATCTTTGTGCTCTATTGATTCTGCAACTGTATGATTTACACAACTCTTGACATAAATCTCAAGTTTGTAAACCCTAAGTGTATGTGAAGGTAAACACCTCTAGATCTCACAGAGAGATTCACAAACACAGCAAAACAGAACACTGAAAACGTGGCTAGGGTTTTCCCTTATATACTTAGGGCAAAACATAAAACCCTATACATTAAAACGGGCTTGGGCTGAGTTGGAATTTTCTGCAGAAAAACGTTCTGCACGATTTTCGATCGATCGAGTCTAATTTTCGATCGATCGAGTCATACAGAAAGTTAAAGGTAATTCTGCATAAAAACTCTTTTCCAACTTTACATTAAGACCCATACTTTGAGCAAGTCTAACACACGACTAAACATTGTTTTGATCATGGTTTGCCAACATACAAATTGAAGTTCTAAATACATTAGTTCCTAATCTTTAGAACCTAACACATTTTCATTAAATCCAAATGTGAAGTACATCAGTTCAGCGCATAATACAACTATTGGCCATTATAAGTACGGGAGACAAAGCCTATGCCCTAAGCCTGATCAGTTTGAGGAGGAAGGCTACCCTGTACGCTCGGCTCGGCGCTTGAGGATCCTACTTCATTGGCCTTGTTAGGATCCGTGGTTAGAGAAGTGGCCTCTGAAGCAGCTGGTTCGAGTGGGGCGCCTTGTCCCTCCTGAACTTTATGAGCAGCCTCAGAAGGAACAAGCACTTGATCCGCAGGCTCCGGAACTCGAGGCTAGGAGGAGGCAAGGTCAGCCAGATTCACGCTGATGTCTGGATGGTAGTACACCTTCTCCGGCTGCCTGAGCTCCGAATCGGCCGGGACCCTAGCCAAGGTCAAGGCCTCCTGCCAAGTAAACTGGCAGTAGTCTCTGCACACTTCGGAGACCTCCTCGGCGAGTCTTTTCTAGGTTTCCTCTATGCCACGGATGAACTCGGCCTCTTTCTCAGCCTCCGTAGCCCTCAGCGCCTCTCGAGCGGCCTTTTTAGCTTTTTCGGCCTTCTCTGCTCGAGCATGCAGCTCCAGGACCAACTGCCTTTCAGTAGCCAACTCTATCTCTGTCATATGCAGTTTCTTCCGTTGGTCTTCAGCCTGGTCCTGGGCGCTTTTGAGGCCGGCCTCGGTGCTCTTCCTCGCTCTTTCTTCCATGGTCAGCTTTTTAGCCAACTCCTGCTTTTCGTGCTTCACGGAACCCAGACTCTTCTCCACATCCTTTCGAAGTTCGACCTCAGCCCTAGCCTGATTCCGAGCGTCCTTGACCCAATCTTCGGCCACATAAACTTGCTGGGTGAGCTACATCATAAGAACGACAATGTTACGTCATTATGGATGCAATAAAATTATGCGGTACAAATGTAAATAAACTCCATACACAATAAAGCAACCAGAAACTCACCATGGCTAAATCCCTCTTAAGGGACATGAACAAATCTAGCTGCCTCCAGGACTTGACTGTCTCCATGTCCCGAGGCAGGAGCAACGAGCGCTCCAAGGCCTCGACAATATAGCCCGAGTGCCCCTTTTGGAACTCCCGTATCGATGCGGTGACGGGAATGGGAGCGCCGTCCAGCTCTAGCCGAGGAGCCCAACCACAAAGATAGGCACGTGACAACTGCCGCACGCTTATAAAGTGAGCACTCTACAAGTGTGCAAGGCCTTTTTAGCAACTAAAATTTATCCTCAAAAAATTAAATCAATAAATTCAAAATACTTCAACAATTTCATTATGAATAGATCTCCAATAATTTAATAGGAACAAAATCCAAATCTCAGGTACATAATGCCAAGTGGCCAATAAAATATAAAACTATTAAAAGACCATCCAATCCCAATATCACAAAGCTTCTTTTCCTGCTCACAACACAACATTAAACTCCCAAAACTTGATATTCTTCACAATCTGAAATTGGAGGGAAAAAAGGGGAAAGTGAGTTGACAACTCAATAAATAACCAAAATCCTAAAAAGTTCTATCAAGAAAATAGATCTGTAAAATAATAATTTGGATATAAATCAAATATTTTAAATCTTACAATATATCGTAGATGGATTAGAAAAGTAATCAGTTTTCCATATATAACAAAGTCATACTTTACAATAGGTTCCAAAAACACATAAGTAGTTTTAGTAACTCATATAGTTAACATACTCAAACGTAATTCATATTCTTAACGATCTTTTGACTATGGTCACGCTATATCCCCGTGACTGGGCATCAGAATACCAATTAATAACCCCCATTGGCTGGGTATCAAAGTACCAATGAATAACCCCCATTGGTTTGGGTATCAGAATACCAATGAATAACCCCCATTGGTTTGGGTATCAGAGTACCAATGAATAACCCCCATTGGCTGGGTATTAGAATACCAATGAATAACCTCCATTGGCTTGGGTATCAGAGTACCAATGAATAACCCCCATTGGTTTAGGTATCAGAATCAATTCATAGTCAGATTGTCCAAAATCATATGTATGGATCATAGTTTCTAACAAAAATATATTTTATTCAATACATATATATAATCAAATATTCAATATTCAAATCTATTTGTGATATTTTTATAATTCTTTACTTAAAATCAATATAGCTAAGAAACAATTAAATAAAGTAAACCATATATTCAATGCTCATGTATATTTGTGAAAATTCTTTATTCTTTACTTTGAATCAGTATAGCTAAAAAAAACAATTAAATAAACTACATCACATATTCAGTATTCAAATATATTTGAGATAATTCTTTACTTGAATTCAGTATTACAATAGAAATAAAATTGTAATAATTATAACAATTTTCAGTAATTAAAATACGTGAAATAAAACCAATTAGGATAGGGTTACTTACCTCCAAAAACTATTCCAAAAAGAACCTTTCCCTAACACTTCCTCCAAAATCCTTAGATATCACCTAAAACAATTTGCAAATTCCTGTGCAGGGGTGGGGAAGCCCTCCTTTCGTCTCTCCCACCCCTCTGTTGTTTTGCCTCCTTTCGCTGCGGAGGAGGCACGTCACCCTCCTCGGCTTCGAGGTCTACCACCTTTCTCTTCCTCTTCAAATCGGGCATGGGAAGAAGACCGATCGAAGCAGTAGGAAGGGGTGGAGGAGGCGGCAGCTTGCCCGTATCCTTTTCCTTAGGGGGCACCTCAGAAGAGGTACCCGCGTTCCGTCCCATGATAAGGGCTTTTAACCCTCTCCTCGGCTGCAGAGACATCTCCTTCTCTTCTTCTGAAGTTTTGGAGCTCTGGGGGTTAAGTGGTTTAGTCTGCACTTCTTCTTCCTCTTCGAAGCGGAATTGATCTATTTTAGTGTCCAGAGATGGCGGAGAGGCAATAGACTCCTCCCTCTGTGTAACTTGCTGAGGAGCGACTTGCTGAAGTGGCCAAGGAACCGGCGGAAGGTCTTTGTTTACCAAGAAACCGGGCCGAGAAACGTCTATCCGTCGGAGTCTCTTGTCTCCCGCTCGGATGGAATCCCCGACTTCTTGAAAGTTATCTGATATTGGAGCAAAATCCAATATCAGATGAACGGCACGCAGCTGGCCGTCCGAGTGTGCAAAGATCTCGGACCGCAACAAATAATTTAAGCCGAGCATGTTCACGTGACTGAGTTTGGGAGAGTCGAACTGTCTATCAGCGGCCACAATCAAAAATAAATATAAAGTTAGTCACCACGCCTCTACACGAAACGCATACGTAATAAAATAATGTGAAAGCTAAACCGCAATCCCTACAATTGGTATTATAACCTAGTCCTAGAATACCCCACCTGGCTCCCCCTCCGTGGTCGGACAATGGTGACCGTCATGCCACGCCTCGGAGACGATGACGTAATCGTCCTTCATGCCCTTGTTGGACTTCGGAAGGCACGATATCATCCTCACAACGGAAGATCGGGACTTCAAGTAATATCCCCCCTCTTTCAGGGAATGACATTCGTACAGATGTACGACGTCATGCCAAGTAAGCTGTAGGCCCATCATCTTATTAAGGGCATCTACACTACCCAAGACCCTAAACATGTTAGCGGCACATTGGTGCGGACACAGTCTGTGGTTCCTAAGGTATTCCCTAGTAATTTTGCCCATAGGAATGGTCATTCCCCCCTCCAGAAAGGCGATTACGGGAATGACCACCTCACCGGTCCTCCTAGAGGTCAAGATGTTCTCCGGTGGACAGTAGCGGAGGCTAATCCCCTCGAGAATGTTATACTTTGCTTTGTAAAGCTCTACAGCCACGGGAGTATCAACTAAGCTTTTAAACCTACCCATATCGATGTCTAAAAGGGGTGCTACAAGACTCTCCTAAGGCGAGGAAACGTAACAAAACAATGACCGAGATGTTCGGCCGAGAAGAAAAGAGGCTTGGGAACCAAGTACTTACAAGATCGATAGGTATTTTTGGTTCGGTGACTTCTGAAAGATCTAAAATACTTCGTGAAAGTGTGCTCGGAAGGTATTAGTACGGGTGATATAGTAGGGCTGGGATGCTCGGGAACTCAAATGTATCAAATGAGTCAAACCGCTCCCTTAGAGCCCCTTATATAGTGGAGGAAAACGAGTGGGAGTTATCCCGCTCAAAAATTCACGAAGAAATCTCAGCCGCACAATTTACATCCCGTCGTTAATCTAGGAGACAGAGCGTCACCCAGAGCTATAAATGACGCGCTACAATTTTCGAAGCGCCTTTGGAAATCGAAAGTTTCGCGAAACGGCGCTTCCACGTGGATTAATTAAGGAGATTGATAGGCTTCACCCCTGCGAAAGTCAAAATCCCACCTTTCTCCTCAGATAAGAGAAGAAAACCGGAATTTTGAGGGGCTATTGTGGGGGTAAAAGGCCCAATATCAGATTATGGGCTGTGGGCCTGTCTGAGGAGTCCTGTAGGTCCGAGGACAACAAGTCTTGGAGAGTGCGCCTAGCTTAACTCGTTTCTAAAGCATAAGTCACATGGAAGAAAGAGTTGTCCGAGGAGACTTGCCTGTTCGGATTAACAAACGAGGTGTCCCAGGTGAATGTCACAACATCAATCCTAGCTCTCCTGGAGAGTCGTTTGATTTATATGAGCAAATAGGACAGGTGGCGAAGATCAGATATTAGGCAGAAGGCTGCTGCCACCGCATTTATGATCCTGCAGCTAACATCATAGCCGCATTAATGGGAAAGGACCACTAAACAGTGATCTCCTTCATTTACAGCTGCCCAGTGAAGACTCCAGAAAGGGGGACTGAGGGGACAAGTATCCAGGAGAACCCATCCAACTGAGATATAAATAGAAGAAGGAAGAAAGAAAAAGGGGAGGAGGAAAAAACAACAAAACGGAAAGATATAGCGAACAAGAGAGAGAGAGAAAGAGAGAAGTCCCCATAATATCTGTATAAACATACTCCTCGGATAGTGCCGAGAAGAACATTGTATCCCTCAAACATCTTATCAATACATGTCTGGACATAATCATACTTGGGCTTTCAACCCATACGTGTTCAATCAAGTATTCTTCAACCCACTCTCTTTACAAATTCATTTCAAGGATACTATACATAGTTTGGACCTTTAACTATTCTGTTGATAGGCCCAAATCACTAGATTTGTGTCCTTACAATAACATTTTGTGTATCATTAAAAAGTATATAACATTTGGAAATTATTTTTTTAGTTTTAAACAAACTTTTCAAACCCAATTTTTTCTACTGTACAATAAAAAACACTGAGAAACGTATCAAAAAATTAATAAAATTCAACAAAACTACTATTAAAATAAAAAAGAAAGGGAAAAATAAAACTCACTCAAAGTCAAACTCATTCTCTTGAATATGTAAAACATTTCATACGTGATATGATCAAGCCAAATATCCAATACATAATCAAATTCAAAATTTCTAATAAGTTTTTGAAGTAACACAATAGAAATATGTCACTATTCCAAGGAAAAAGTGTTGGTTATTGCTTTATACATAATGATTCTAACTCAATTTTCATAATAATAATAATAATAAAAACCATGAGTACAAAAGGGGAAAAGAGTAGAGAATTTTTTTTTTTTTTTTTTTTTTTTACAAAAGGAAGAAGTATTGTCTTGTCATAATCTAATCTAACATCTAATCCAACGTGTGAAAAATGAATAGATAAATAAATAATTTTAAACTCAAAATTGAATTTGTTTTCTTAAAAATCTCAAAGAATACACTAATGAGATTAGGAAGATGAGCAATACAAAATATTCGTAAATGCTTAAAACAATTACTCAAGCACCTAAATACATCATATAATAAAGACATAACAATTTTGTGCTAATTTATTAAACAAAATATTTACAAACAGCGAAAGGAAACTGCATAAAGACTATCTTCTTTAACCGCACTTATTGTTCTTCATCGTATTGTCCAGACTATCTTGATGTTTTTCAAATAAATTAAAACCTGACAACAATACAAAATATGGACATATTATAATATGATTTTTCTCCAAATCTAGTCAACAACATTAAAAGTATTCAGTGTTATAAATAAAATGAAAAACAAATACTTGCATCAAGGAAGGAACACATATAGGTTAGTCAATAATAAGACAATGGGAGTACAAACTTCATAAAAAATCCAACAAAAAATGAAAAAAAAATGTGAGAGAGAGAGAGAGAGAGAGAGAGAGAGAGAGAGAGAGAGAGAGAGATAACCTTTTTTTTTTTGTGTGGGAAAATAAAATACGCATAAAATGGGAGAGACTGAAAAATTTATAGTAAGAGAATGAGAATAAGAAGAGTCAAAATAAAGAAAAATAAAGGGGTAAAGTTATATGTAAAGTTAAAACTGTCTAAGAGGAAATATGTATAGACAATACTTTGTTATAACATTAAAATTAAAATAGATGAATATGTAAAGCTGAAACTGTTTAAGATGAATTTGTAAAGCTAATATATTTATATATTTAATATTGTCAAAAAAATTAAAGGTAAAAAATAAATATGAAAAAATTAATGATGTGGCAATGACGTGGATGATGGGGTGGCTTAACAGGAACGTAGCAACAATAAATACTACACTTAAGCTTTTAGATATATATAGATTTAGATGGGTTAAACTTGAGAATCACAATTTCAATTGTTCTTTTGGGTGTGTGTTATATGTATAAAACAACTAGGGTAATAAACACTTCTCATTAATTATTATATTCATTGTTGTGGGTACGAGTATGAGTTGTTGACATGTTTTTGTTGGTTAATACTACTTATAATTTTTTTTTTTAATGCTATGTGGGTGTGACTATGTCTATGACTCTATGAGTTACCAATAAATGGCATTTTATGAATTTCAATTTGCTTAACTGGTAAAGTCTCTGATGGTTGGATAAGATCTCTGTGATTCAATTTTCGTCTACACTAAAAACCGATTAGTATCTTAGTCTGATGAAAAAGAATACAATCATCAAAAGCAAAGCGGAAACCATAGGTTAAACTCGCTAAATAAAAAATAAATGGCATCTTGAATTTTTGGTGCCACTAATTGTTCTCGAGTATGCTTTGGCCAAGTAAGATTATGCGGAGCATTTAGGAAAATATTTAACAACTGAATGTCAATTTAAGGTTGTTCAAGCAACAACCAGCACCGACCGGCACCAACCTCGTCTAACTGAACCAAGCTGAGTTGAGCGGCCAACGTGGTTTTCGACAATATCTTACGAGATTGATTCATTGGTCAAGAGAAAGGCTTTGAACTCAATTCTAGCAAATTCGTAAGAATTATAGTTGTTATAGGCACATGAAGGTGCAAATAGCTATTTATTTTACTTGCTATAATCTGGCGGTGGAGTTTTAGAATTATTATTTTTTTAATTTTTATTTTTATAAATAGTTTGGAAATTCTCATAGCACACGGTCATACTGCCGTAGAAAGCAAAAAAGATTTGGACAGGTTACATGGCCTTTCCTAGAGCTTCTTAGTAAACAGTTTTCCTGGAAAAATATTTTCAACTGAAAATATATTTTTACAGAACAATTTAGGTTGAAACCAATGAAATTTATTCAAAAAAGAAGCACCTACTTTTATCACTCAACACCAACCTCGTGCAAAAATTTTAAGAGAAGATGCACACTAGTGAAATGGGGGAGGAGCTGAAGTTCTTAATTCACTTCATGTAATCATGTGCAAGATTAATGCCATCCCAATATATGCATTGAATTTTCTCATCACATGGCAGTTGTATTTATCCTAATGAAAATATGAAACAGAATCAGATCAATATCTATTATTTGTTTGTCTTTTGTTTGACAGTACCATCCAAAGATCGACACGCTCCAATTTGTTGGGTAATATTTAATAGATTCACAACTATCTATGCTTGCGTTAAGAATAAATTATCGAGCCACTAGACGTATTATATTTCGCAGGCCAGGCACTGGTCATACATTAATTATACCATACAATACATTCACTGAGAATCATTTGTTGGCGTAAAAGCATCTCAACCACTTGGTTCATAGTAGGTCTTGCATCTTTGTCTTCTTCTACACATTGTAGAGCAGCCTCAACCAAAGTTTTCATCATGCCCATGTCATATTTGCCTTCCAACAATGGGTCAATGATCTCTTCAAGCAAGGAAGTCTTTGTAATTGCTCTATTCTTTTTTCCCTCACCCATATAACCAACCTTTTGGGCTCTCTCTCTGCCATAATCTATATTATGAACACTCCTTGAAGGACCCTTTCCAGTTTTTACTCAACCTCTCCACATTACAGGATAAATGCACTTACATCATAGGGATGAACAATTTAAAAAATTATTTACAAAATAAATAATTAAAAAAATAAATAGTGCATTTCTTATGACCATCGTGTGATTCGTTTTTTCCATTGAACTTAATTCTCACGATCTCTGGTCCTTGGGTTGGGTATCCTCATACATGGCTCATGATTCTATGAACTTTAGTCTTATCCCCCTCAATGTATTCCAAACCCTATCTTTTGCCAAGGCCTTGGTACATGGATTTGCAAGATTATCATTAGATTTAATATAATCCATAGTTATGATGCCACTACTTAAATAAAATCGCATGGTACTGTGCTTTCTTTTTATAGGTTTGGATTTACCATTGTAGTAACAGTTTTTAACTCTACTAATTGCAGCAGTGCTATCACAATGAACTAATATAGGTGGAATTGACTTTTTCCAAAGTGGAATTTCATATAACAAATCTCTAAGCCAATTTGCCTCTTCACTAGCTGAAGCTAATGCTATTAATTTAGCTTCCATTGTTGAGTTAGCAATTATTGTTTGCTTTTTAGATTTCCAACAAATAGCACCACTACCTAAGGTAAAAATATAACCAGTGGTAGAGAGAGAATCACCTGACAAAGTATTCCAATCGGCATCACTAAAAGCTTCAATCACAGCCGGGTACTTTTTATAAAATAAGCCATAGCTTTTGGTACCAATTAAATATCTCATGACTCGCTCAATAGCTAGCTAGTGATCTTTACTAAGCTTGCTAGTAAATTTGCTTAGCACTCCTACTACATATGCAATGTCAGGTCTAGTACAATCAGTAGCATAACGCAAACTACCAATGATACTAGCATAATCCTTTTGATTAAAAATCTCATCATCATTATTCACAAAAAATAAATGAACACTAGAATCAAAAGGAGTAGCTACACTTTTGTGATCATGAAGATTATATTTTCTCAACATAATGTGATTGATCAAGAAATATCTCATCACATGTTTTTGTAATTTTCATGCCCAAAATAAAATTAGCTTCACCAAGATCTTTCATATCAAAATGGTTTTTAAGCATATTTTTCGTCTCATTTATAACATGCATATTTGAGCCAAAAATCAACATATCATCCACATAGAGGCTAATAATAACATGTAAATTATTCCATAATTTAGAATAAATATATTTATCACATTCATTTGATTTATAGCCATTCTCAATCATGTACGAGTCAAATTTTGCATGCCACTGCTTAGGCGCTTGTTTTAAGCCATATAGGGATTTAGTTAGCTTACATACCTTGTGTTGGGAAATTTTAGACCCCGGTTGATCGAATTAACAAGTTTTAAACCCAAGTTGTTAATTAGATTTTTTATGTATAAAACTTTTTAAAACAAATAAATATCAATATCATATCAAAAATAAATGCAGCTGAAAAGTAAATAAGACAAGATATGATGACCTAGGAAAACTAATGAAACAAAGTAGTTTCACAGTAAAAAACCTGGGGGGAAACCTTCCCGAAAAGGAATTCACTATAGTAAAGAGAAGCTTTAGGTCTAGTGCAAAAGCTTTCTTATTAGACTTTACAATCCCCGTAGATGAACTTACAGCAAAAACCTTCTGCCGCTTCAGAACCACTAAACTCTTCAATATATGAACGCCACCCTTTTAATGCAAGGATCCCAGTATGTGAGTAACTCCTTTGCACGAATCCCAGTACGTGACTCACTCACCAACTTGAGGAAGAAGAATGTTGGCTGCAAAGTTCTTCACTTCAATAACAATAAAGAGTAAGAAGCACTTGGTTACAAAACCCTAAGGCGTAAAGGCGCAGTAGCTTTTTTTAAAGAGAATAAGGCACCGATCACCTTTTGCATGTGTTTTACTTGTATTCTCTTATGTGACGGCCTCTAAAATAAGTCTTATAAATGTCTAGGGTTATGAGAAAAGAAACCCTACACAAATACATAAGCATGGGCCGAAAATCAGATATGGAAATCTAAATTTTGTAATTCTCAATAGATACCTCGATAGATAGTATCTGTCGAGCCTCATTAAACCTCGAAAGATAGCTATCTGTCGAACAGCTGTCGAGCTTTAATGAATCAACACTTCTTCACTTGTTTCATAGACAGATTTGCATGGCTTCAATACTAGACTTGAACTCTTATTCCTTGAAATATTAAGCACATCCTAGATCTACTCAATTACAAGTAAAGTGCATTTTGTCAAAGGATTAGCCAATTACATAAAAAATAAATGTCCTTAACAATCTCCCTTTTTGTCAATTCGTGATAAAACCACAATAAACAAATGAACATATAAGAGAAGTCATAAATCACTCAACTCACACTCACTTGTTGAATACAATAAAATCTATCCTAACACAAATTCTTGAAAAACTTTGCAAGAAGAGAGTTCATGGCAAGAAGACTTTAACAACCTGTATTTTTGAAACACTTTAAACAAAACTCATCACGGCATCTCAATGTGAAACAGAAATAAAAGATTGCATACAATAAAGAAACATATATATATAGAGAGAAAAGAAACAACACATGTAGAGGTAGGTGAAGAAGACATACATCATCATATATATATATATATATATATATATATCAAAGATAAGCACAATGTATGTAAACATGGTCACAAAACCGGTGTACAAGAAGAAGGAAGTAAGCACTCCCCCTAACAAGATGAAACACAACTCCCCCTTACAAAGGCATGCATTTCTCCCCCTAATATACAGAATCTTAAAAAGAAACCACATATTCTCCACAATTTCTCCCCCTTTTTGTCATGATTGACAAAGGATACAAGAAGCTAGAAAGCTTCACTTGAGAAACATAAAGATGATCAAAGGGGCACAAGGATCCATAAAAATTCATGAATGTAATGAAACAAGATGCTATGGATGACAAGATAAAATAAAGATGCAAAAATAATGCATGCAAGAGGATCTTGATGGATTGAGAGGTGTCGAGAAGCTATCGAGTAGACCTCGATGGATCAAACAGCTATCGAGAAGCTATTGAGGAGACTGAAACTTTCTCGATGAATCGAGAAGCCATTGAGATTGCGATAAAGAGAAGCTGAAGAATCTAGATAGATAGTCTAGCTGTCGAGAGGTATCGAGAAGCTGTCGAGATTGCTTAAAAATAGTTTTTCAAAGAAGAGAAAAACACAGACAAGAATGCAATCAAGCATACAACTCAACCAAAGATCCAAACAACATTTTAAGCTCTCAAAATCATCTCTCAACAAGAAAAATGACAAGCATTTAGATCCAAAACACACACACACACACACACACACACACACACACACACACACACACACACACACACACACACACACACACACACACACACTAAACAAGTCTAACCAATTTTATATTTCAAAAGTAAGTCAAGACAGTTTAGTGAGCATACATTAACACATGTATTTCTTGTGATAGCCAAATCACATTGTACCTGCACATATATCAAAAGTAGCAAAGAATATTGCTTGTTATGTGTGAAAACATCACAAGATTGTATAAGTGTCTACATGTTATGACAATTTGAGATATTAGAAAATCATTTTAACTCACACACAATCATAACTGTTTGATGGTGACTATCACCTTCGAGGTACATTCTATAACTCCTACATCTCCTAGAAAACAAGCTTGCAATCATATATAAAGCATTTTGACCTTTTTGCTTTTATTTTTCTTTGCATATTTTTCTGTTATTAAGCACGTAGGGACAGGGGCCTAAGACCACACATCGGGCCATGAAGAGGCTGAGAACCCCAAGACCATGTGGTGGGCCTCATAGGGTTGAAGGCCCATAACGGTGCATGGAGCCCCCGACCATGTCCGAGGGCGTGGTGTGCTCCGAGGAGGAGAAATGAACGTGCAAAGCCCCAGATTGCGGTTTGTTACGTTTGGAGTAGGAGAGGTGGTCCGAGGAGTGACTCCAGCATTGGGGAGATGGGAATCCCCAAAAATACCCAAAGTAAGGCTGCAACCACTGCATTAATTGTACTGCACCAACTCTTCTGGCCGCATTTATGTGGAGAAGACCCATAAACAGTGCAACTTTGGCCACCGTGACTCACAGCAGGCAAAAAAGGACACACGATGGGACTGCATTCAAGTGAAGAATCAGATGGATGACAAGTGTAAGGTGGAGATGGTCTAGAGGGAGCTATATAATGTGAAGGAATTCCCCTCTAGAGTGGGGGGACCTTTTCTTTGGTGAAAAGGAGAAAGAAGGGAAGCGTGAATAGTAGAATTTGTCTCCTCGGACCTTTGTGGAGGGGAGTTGGTCAAGACTTGGGCCTCTTATTTTCTCTTTCTAGAAACCTCAACCTGTTGTATTGGACGTTTAAATCATTCTAGCCCAACTTTCGTATCTCACTCTCTATAAATTCATTGTTTTATGACTACTTGGGCCGTCTCATCCAATTTGGGCCGGTTCACCAATCCGTGTCCTTACAATTAGCGTCGTCTATGGGAAAGTTTAGATTGCTTAAAGTTTTAAACCTTCAATCATGGTAGGTTCGGGAACACACCAGTTGGAGTTCATGGCATCTCAGGGTGAAAACCGTACTCAGAAGGATAGGGAGGGAAGCGTGCATACCACCCATACTGGCAAGAGCCATTCTAGGGGCGGTAGCCGCATCTCTCGGGATGAACGGGAAAGATACATGCAAAAGAAGATTGACCGCCTGAAGAAGAGGCTGCGCTAGGAGCGAAGGAGACGAAGCCTCTCTGTCTCTGACCTCTCTTCTGATGATGAGAGGGATGACGAGTATAGACACAGATCAAGGACACTTCCAAGCGAAACCTTCTCTTACGAACAGGACTACCATCGCAAACGCAGGGGGAGTGGTTCATCCTTGAAGGGGCTGGGAAACGATGCTATGAGCAAGGCGCTAAGTCGAATCGCCGAGTCTCCCTTCACACGTAGGGTCGAGGACGGACAACTTCCCAGGAGGTTCACCCAACCTACGTTCACCCTCTATAGTGGCCGCACAGACCTCGTTGAGCATGTTAGCCATTTCAGTCAGAAAATGGCAGTGTACTCCAAGAATGAGTCCTTGATGTGCAAGGTATTCCCGTCTAGCTTAGGGCTCGTGGCAATGAGATGGTTCGATGGGTTGAGGGCGAGTTCCATCGACTCTTTCAGAGAGCTTACTCAGGCCTTTGATCCCGCTTCATCACCTACAGCAGAGTCCCTCGGCCCCTGGATTCCTTATTGTCCCTGTCCATGCGAGAGGGAGAAACCTTAAAGACGTACTCCGACAGGTACTGGGAGGTGTTCAATGAGATAGAGGGCAATTTCGATAATGTGGCTGTCAAAACCTTCAAGGTCGGCCTACCTGCCGAGCACGGTTTGAGGAAGTCCTTAACTGGGAAACCCGCTACCAGCGTGCGTCAGCTCATGGACAGGATTGACAAGTATAAAATGGTCGAAGAAGACCAGCAGCAGGTGGGCAAAGGTAGGGCTATCCCTCAGGAGAGGAGGGATTTCAGGTCGGATCGATACAGCAACAGTCGGCACTGCAAGGACTTTGGAGTGGAATATGGGCCTCCACCGGCCTAAACCGTTAACACGTTATTCCGAGAACCCGTACATTAAATTTTTGAAAAAATCAAGGATGAATCATACTTTACGTGGCCAAGCAAAATGATCGGGGACCCAACAAAGCGCAATTAGAGTCTGTATTGCCAGTACCACAAGGAGCGAGGCCACACTACCGAGCAGTGCAGGAACTTGTGGAGCCACCTGCAGCAGTTGGCCTGAGATGGTAGATTGAAGCAGTTTCTAACCCAATCTGGCGAGCAGGGGAACCAGATAACGTCGAGGGCTCAGGGCGGCGCATATTCTAGGCCCCCTTTGGGCACCATTCACGTCATCCTTGCTGCTCCAGGCAAAACAGGATCCTGCCCTTCCCGGGTAATGTCGATAGCTGGCCCGGATGTCGAGGCATCAGGTCGTGAGCCCAAGAGGGCTAAATTGGAGGTTCTTCTGACATTGAGCTTCTCGGATGAGGAAAAGGCCGGAACCATACAACCACACGACGATGCCTTGGTCATAATCCTCCGGATTGGTGGCTACGATGTAAAGAGGGTACTGGTGGACCAAGGTAGCGGAGCTGAGATCATGTATCCAGATCTCTATAAGGGGCTTAACCTAAGACAGGAGGATCTGACCAGTTATGATTCGCCACTGGTCGGCTTTGATGGAGAGATTGTTGTCCCGCGCAGACAAATCAGGTTACCAGTCCAGGCTAGCATGAGGGTGGTAGATGTGGACTTTATCGTGGTGGATGCCTACTCCCCCTACATCGCCATTGTGGCGCGGCCCTGGCTCCACGCCTTGAGGGCCATCTCGTCTACCCTCCATCTCAAGGTGAAGTACCCGTCCGAGGGTAGGGTTGAAGAGTTGATCGGAAGTCAGTTAGTGGCCAAGAAATGCCTAGTTGCCGCCATCGCACACCATCCCGAGCCGAAGACCTCGGACTCCGCCGACGGGGAATTATAGCAATTAGAGCCCGAGGCCCCCATCCCGGATGGCGGGGCTAAGGGCGCAGAGTGCGAAGGGTTGGAGAAGGTTATCATCGAGGACGACCTAGAGAGGTTTTTCTAGGTCGGCTTTCAGTTGCCCCCCAAGAGAGGGACCAATTGGTGCAACTCTTGAAGCGGAACATCGACGTATTTTCCTGGAATGCTTACGAGGCCCCGGGGATAGATCCGAACTTCATCTGCCACCACCTAAAAGTCCATCCTTCTGTCACTCCTAAGAAGCAGCCTCCTCGGCACTCTTCGAGGGAGCACTCCGACGCTGTCAGGGATGAAGTGGCTAAACTCAAGCAGGCCGGGGCTATTAAGGAGGTGTTTTACCCCGACTGGCTGGCGAACACCGTAGTGGTAAAGAAGAAGAGCGGCAAATGGCGGGTGTTCGTGGATTACTCAGACCTGAACAAGGCCTGCCCGAAGGACCCCTTCTCTAGGCCTCGAATTGATTAGTTAATCGACGTGACTGTGGGACATCCTCGGATAAGCTTTCTGGACGCCTTCCAAGGCTACCACCAGATACCTCTGGCCTTGGAAGGCCAAAAGAAAACAACCTTTGTCACTCCCGTCGGGAACTACCATTACAAGGTGATGCCGTTTGGGCTTAAAAATGCGGGGTCCACTTACCAAAGGATGATGACGCGCATGTTCGAACCGCAGCTGGGAAAAAACATCAAGATCTACATTGACGACATGGTGGTTAAGAGAAGAAAGGAGGCTGAGCACGTAGATGACCTCGAAAGCACCTTTGAAATCTTGAGACGACATAGGCTCCGAGTCAACGCCTCCAAATGTTCCTTTGGCGTAGGGTTCGGGAAGTTCCTGGGATACATGGTCACCCATCGAGGGATTGAGGTCGACCCGAGCCAAGTCAAGGCCATTAGTAACTTGCAGCCACCTCGGAACCCTAAGGAAGTGCAGAGATTGACAGGAATGATCGCAGCCCTGAATCAATTCATATCCCGGTCGGCAGATAGGTGTAGACCCTTCTTCTAGTTGTTGAATAAATGGAAGGGTTTCGAGTGGACAGAAGAGTTTGCTTGGCATTCAAGCAATTAAAGGAGTACCTTTCTCGGCCACCTATCATGTCGAAGCCCGAGGCAAACGAGGTCCTGTTCGCCTACATCGCGGCTACCACCCATGCCGTGAGCTTGGTGCTAGTAAGAGACGATAATGGCGTACAGAGGCCCGTATATTACGTGAGCAAGTCCCTGTAAGAGGCCGAGGTTAGGTATCTACCACTGGAAAAGGCTGTCCTGGCAGTAGTTCATGCCACGCGCAAACTTCCTCATTACTTTCAGTCTCACACCGTGGTCGTCCTGACCCGATTGCCGCTCAAGGCCTTGCTCAGGAGTGTGGATTATACCGAAAGAGTCGCCAAGTGGGGAACGAAGCTGGGGGCTTACGACATCAAATACATGCCACGCACCTCTGTGAAAGGGCAGGTCCTAGCCGACTTTCTGGCCGAATTCGCCGAGGCCCCCGTAGAGGAAAGCGCGGGGAAGCAGAGCACAGATGAAGGCGCAGTTGGGGTAATGTCCTTGAATGGGGCTTCACCATGGAGGATCTATGTAGACGGCGCTTCGAATCTCCGGGGATCCGGAGTGGGGCTGGTCCTGATCTCTCCCAAGAACATCATAATTGAGAAATCGTTAAGGCTCGGGTTCTCGGCCACCAACAACGAAACGGAATATGAAGCCTTACTGGCAGGAATAACCATGGCCCGAAAGCTGGGAGCCAAGGCCATGGACGTATTCTCGGACTCCAAGCTCGTTGTAGGTCAGGTCCGAAGGGAATTAGAAGCTCGGGATCCAAGAATGCAGGAATACCAGCGCCGGGTTAAACAGTTACAATCCGGATTCGAATCCTTCAATTTAACGCAGATTCCCAGGAGTGGGAATACGCATGCAGATTCGCTCGCGACGCTAGCAACCTCCTTGGCGCAATGCCTGCCAAGGATAATCCTTGTCGAAGACCTCATAAAACCTTTTGAGTCGGGAGGGGAAGTGCTGTCTGTCCGTCAAGTGAGGGCAGCTGCTAGCTGGATGGATCCTATCGTTCAGTTCCTCAGAGATGACACCCTGCCGGAAAACAAGCTAGAGGCGGACAAAATTCGGAGAAAGGCTCTTCACTTTTGGCTGTCTGAGGACCAAAAGTTGTACAAAAGATCTTTTTCTGGGTCATATCTGTTATGTGTGCATCCCGAGGCTGGAGCTACACGAAGGCATCTGTGGAAGCCACACGGGGGAAGGTCCTTGTCCCACCGAGCTCTCACTCAGGGGTACTAGTGGCCCAACATGCATCGAGAAGCCCTGGAATACGTAAAAAAGTGTGATCAATGCCAAAGGTTGCTCCGAACATCCACCAACCGGGAGGAGAGTTCAACCCCCTATCCAGCCCTTGGCCTTTTGCCCAATGGGGTTTGGACATCGTGGGGCCCTTCCCGAAAGCGGCAGGAAACAAGAGGTATCTCCTGGTCGACACGGATTATTTCACTAAATGGGTGGAGGCAGAGCCACTGGCCAACATCCGGGATGTAGACGTGAAGAAGTTTATTTGAAAGAATATTGTCACCCGGTTTAGGGTCCCCCATACATTCATCTCAGAAAACAGACTCCAATTTGACAGCAAATCCTTCCAGAGATACTGCTGTGGGCTAGGGATAACCAACCAATACTCCACCCCAGCCTATCCCTAGGGAAACGGGCAGGCAGAGGCTGTGAATAAAGTCATAGTGAACGAGTTGAAGAAAAGGCTGGATGATTCCAAAGGAAGATGGGTCGAGGAACTGCTGCATGTACCGGACTACTCCTCGGAAATCAACTGGCGAGACCCCTTTTTCACTAACGTACGGCGCCGAGGTGGTAATACCATTGGAAGCCGGCTTCCCTACACTGAGGACGAGCTCTTTCACTCCGAGCAACAACGACGGCTTGCTAGAGAGAAGTTTGGACTTAATTGGAGAGCGAAGAGAAAGTGCCATGGTCCAATTGGCCTACTACCAGCATAAACTCAAGCGTGGGTATGACGCCAACGTCAAGTTGAGGCCATTGGCGCAGGGCGACCTTATACTAAGAAAAGTGGTCGGATCTGCAAAGAATCCAACCTGGGGAAAGCTGGGGCCCAACTGGGAAGGACCGTACCGGATTACCTCGGTGGCTGGAATAGGGGCGTATTACTTGGAAGACTTAGAAAATAAGGCAACATTGCACCCCTGGAATGTAAACAACCTGATAAGGTACTATTATTAATGAGAATATGCTTTCGACACACTTTTGTGTTCATTATGTTGTGGATGATGTTCAATTACTCTAGAAATTGTAAGAGCCAGCTAAACCACAGTTATGCGCAAACCCGTTCTAAGTGTTAAACAGATCCTAAGCTACGCCGGGTCCTCGGACCATCTGCTTTGAAAAAATTGATACTGAACCTAATTTATTCTAAGTGTTAAATAGATCCTAAGCTACGCCGGGTCCTCGGACCATCTGCTTTGGAATAATTAACGCTGAACCTGATTTATTCTAAGTGTTAAACAGATCCTAAGCTACGCCGGGTCCTCGGACCATCTGCTTTGAAAAAATTGACACTGAACCTAATTTATTCTAAGTGTTGAACAGATCCTAAGCTACGCCGGGTCCTCGGACCATCTGCTTTGAAAAAATTAACACTGAACCTAATTTATTCTAAGTGTTAAATAGATCCTAAGCTACGTCGGGTCCTCGGACCATCTGCTTTGGAAAAATTAACACTGAACCTAGTTTATTCTAAGTGTTAAACAAATCCTAAGCTACGCCGGGTCCTCGGACCATTTACTTTGAATTTTTTCTAAGTGTAAACTGCACCTATGATTACCTGGAGTTCCAAAAATTTATGGCAAAATGCAATTCAATTATAAGCAATAAAAAATGAAATATGAAGGAAGGAAAATATTTTCATTCATCAAAACGCATATTACATTTCTTTTCGAAATAACGTGCATATACCACCAAGCTGAAAACACAAAATGAAGCTGCAAAAACAAAAAGTAGGAAAACCCTAGGTTCTAAGCCTGGTCCTTGAGGGTAGAGGGGTCTTCTTCTTGGGCCGGCTGAGCAGCGGAGACTTCCATGGCCTTGGGATTATCTTCCTTTACCTTGGCCTCCGTCTCCTTTGCCTCGACAGCAACTCCTCGGGCCCCAGGGTTGGCCTCGCTAGCCTCAGCATCCTTAGCCTCCTCGGCGACAGTGACTTCTGGGAGATCGGCATCTGGAACCTCGCGGATGTTGGGATGATAGTAAACGTTCTCAGAATGCGTCAGGGCTGAGTCGGCGGGGACTCCAGCAGCATTGAGAGCTTCGTCCCAAGTCATGCTGCAGAACTCCCTACACGCCTCGGCCAGCTCCTCAGTCAGCCTGGCTTGCGTCTCTTCAACTCTAAGCTGATATGACGCTTGTTTTTCGGCCTTAGACGCTTCCTTGGCGAGTTGAGCGGCCTCCTTCGCCTTTTACAGCTGTGCTTTTAGATCAAGCATAAGCTGCCTAGATGTAGCCAAGTCCAGCTCCATCTTGTAAAGCAGTTTACGTTGATCCTCAGCCTGCACCTCAGCGCTCTTCAACCCCGCCTCTGCGCTCTTTCTCTCCCTCTCCTCGTTCACCAGCTTGGTATGGAGCTCTTTGTTCTCGGCCTGGGCAGCTCCCAGGGCTTTCTCGGTGTTGCGGCGAAGAAGAATTTCGTTCTTCGCCTCGCTACGAGCCTCTCTCACCCACTCCTTTGCCACGAAGACCTCCTAGGTGACTTGCACAAAAATGATGCAACCACGTTAGCAAAGTATGAGTGAAGAAAAATTGACGCAAGTAGAGAGTGAGAAGTTTGAAGCTCACCATTACGAGGTCCCTCTTCAAGCACAGGAAGAGGTCCTGCTGCCTCAGGTTCCTCACGGCCTCCATATCTTTGGGCAGCAAAAGCGGCTGTTCTAGCGCCTCCGCCACATAAGTAGCCTGGCCCTTGCGGTACTCTCGGACTGAGGTGTCCCAAGGCACGGCCGCCCCATCTACCTCTAGCCGAGGGGCCCAGACCCACAGTGCTATGCGCACGTCAGCCCAGTTCTGGTCTTCTCG
The DNA here is from genome assembly GCA_033629205.1 of Lithocarpus polystachyus. Lineage (NCBI taxonomy): Eukaryota > Viridiplantae > Streptophyta > Magnoliopsida > Fagales > Fagaceae > Lithocarpus > Lithocarpus polystachyus. The sequence goes on along the minus strand of CM066163.1, from coordinate 3,598,601 downwards.
GCTATCCACGGAGGAGGGCCTCTTGTCCCGTGCCTCCTTGGTTGTCCTCTGTTGCTTGGCCCCCTTTTGCTGACCAACCTCCCCCTCCTCGAGGTCCACGATTGGCCTCTTCTTCTTTAAGTCCGGGCACGGTGTCAGACCAAGGCCGACCGGAAAAGGAGGAGGAGGGGGAAGAGTAGGAGGAACATTGGGTTTGGGGGCTCCTTTTGAAGTCCCTCCCTTCGTCCTTCTGGCCAGCAGCTCCTTGAGGCCCTTGCCCTTCTGGATGGAGGCCATCTCTTCCTCAGAAGTGCTGTCCAAGCAGGTCACCACAACCGCGGGGGCATGCACACTTGAACGGTCGTCGGCCTCGGCCTGAGGATCGGAAGCTTGGACTAGCTCTGGTGCCGGGCCCTCCTCCTCTTCGAATTGGAATCGGTCTATCTCCTCATCAAGAGACAGACGGGATGAGTCGGTTTCCTCCTCAACTATGCCCGACGCCCTGGCGGAAGTTGTTGCAATGGAACCACGAACTGAGGGGCGTCCTAGCGAACCAACAGCACAACCGGGGGGAGGTCGTTTTGAGCTAGGAAGTCCGGACGAGATACGTCAACACGGCGTATCCGAGGATCACCTTTCCTAATACTGTGGCCGATTTCCTGGAACACTTTGGAAATGGGCTCGAAGCCCAAGATGAGATGGACTGCGTGCAGCTGACGTTGCTTAGGCTGAGCCGAGAAGGAAGTTGAGTACTGGGACGTTGCTTAGGCTGAGCTGAGGAGCCATGTGATTTTTATCTGCAAACATACCAGATAAAGGGGTATAATTAGTAAGGTGGAGCCGGAAGGTGACATCAATGGAAAGACAGAAATAAAAGGGAAAATGACTCAGTAAGGGTAGAAAAGGGGGCAATCTAAACTCTTTCTAAGTCACCTAACTCTAAGGCATCCCACCTAGCTCTCCCTCTTGGACGGGGCAGTGAACGCCGTCGTGCCACGCTCCTGAGGCTATCAAGTAGTCGTCCATCATGCCTTTGTTTGATTTAGGGAGCCACGAAATTAGCCTGACCACGTTTGAGTGGGACTTAAGGTAATATCCCCCTTCGACTTGTGAGTGGCACTCATACATGTGTACCACGTCGTGCCACGTGAGCCCCAAACCCAAATGCTTGTTCAAGGCATCGACGCACCCTAGGATTCTAAAAACGTTAGGTGCGCATTGCGCGGGGCAGAGCCTGTGGTTGAAGAGGTAGTCCCGCGTTATTTGTCCCATGGGGAGTGTCATCCCTCCTTCAATGAAAGCTATCATCGAAATGACCACCTCCCCCTCCCTCCTATCGAGATCTATCCTATCCAGGTCGTAGTACCGTAGGGCTACCCCTTACGGAATCTGATATTTATCTTTGAAGAGCTCTATCTTCACCGGGGAATCTACCAGGTACTTAAACCTACCCATAAGGGACAAGCCAGAAGGGAGCAGTAAGAAAAAAAAAGAGGAAGAAGGGCGGAAGTCTTTTCCTCCTTTGAAAGGCCGAGGAGGACAGCCGAGGAGAAAACAAAAGAAAAAAAAAAACTGAAAGACTCGATAACTTACTAACACTAATGAGTGATGGTCTCTGAGATCCTTAAAGCTACAGTCGAGGAATTGAAAGGGAAGTGATGAATGTTCGAGTTTTTCAGGTTCCAGAACTCTTTGAAGCTCTGAAGAATGTGAAGGCTGAAGAAATGGGGAAAATAATCCCCACGGGGACATTATATAGGGGAGTGGAATGAGTGGGAGTTACCCCGCTAGAAATTCTTGTAGCAATGTGCACCGTAAGATCAACGTCCCACCGTTAGATAAGGGGGACAAAGCGCCACCTGGAGCAATCAATAGCGCTTCGCGAGTTCCGAAGCGTCATTATTCCCCACGAAGTGCGCGCAACGTCGAATTGGCACGTGCTAGCAAGGGGGTCAACTGACGCGTCCCTTGTAAGTCAAAACTCCACCTTTTCTTCTTAGATAAAAGAGAAAATCAAGAGTTTTAAGGAGCTATTGTGGGGATAGAGGCCCAAAACCACGCATCGGGCCATGAAGAGGATGAGAACCCCAAGACCATGTGGTGGGCCTCATAGGGTTGAAGGCCCATAACGGTGCGCGGAGCCCCCGACCATGTCCTAGGGCGTGGTGTTCTCCGAGGAGGAGAATTGAACATGCAAAGCCCCAGATTGCGGTTTGTTATGTTTGGAGTAGGAGAGGCGGTCCGAGGAGTGACTCTAGCTTTAGGGAGATGGAAATCCCCAAAAATACCCAAAGTAAGACTGCCACCACTGCATTAATTGTACTGCACTAACTCTTCTGGCCGCATTTATGTGGAGAAGACCCATAAACAGTACAACTTTGGCCATCGTGACTCACAGCAGGCAAAAAAGAACACACGATGGCACATGCACTCAAGTGAAGAATTAGATGAATGACAAGTGTAAGGTGGAGATGGTCTAGAGGGAGCTATATAATGTGAAGGAATTCCCCTCTAGAGTGGGGGGGACCTTTTCTTTGGTGAAAATGAGAAAGAAGGGAAGCGTGAATAGTAGAATTTGTCTCCTCGGACCTTTGTGGAGGGGAGTTGGTCAAGACTTGGGCCTCTTATTTTCTCTTTCTGGAAACCTCAACCTGTTGTATTGGACATTTAAATCATTCTAGCCCAACTTTCGCATCTCACTCTCTATAAATTCATTGTTTAAGGACTACTTGGGCCGTCTCGTCCAATTTGGGCCGGTTCACCAATCCGTGTCCTTACAAAGCATATTATGCATGGACATATAAAATAGAGAAAAGAAATACCCAATTATGTTAAGCTTATGACATTGCACTTTTGCTATGTCAAAGCATACGGATATCATTTCATGATTGGCGGGCAACAGTGGTGAGATGGTCATTTATGCCTTTCTCTTAGGATTTTCTAGCCATTCCCGTCAAAAAGAGTGATATGAGTGTTAAGTACAAGAGATTACTTAACCTTACTCATCACAAACACGAGCCACAAAGCTCACTTGCTTAGTTGTGCATAAAGATGCTCATCTAAGCTACAAAAGATACAAAGTTTAGAAAACTTTGTGTCAATGGCCATCCAAGGTACACAAGTACCAATGTACACAAACACACACTATTTTTTGTATTTTTCCGATTTTTCTCTTTTTATTTTGAAAAACAAGCAAAATAAAAACTAAACAACCAAACAAAAACAAACAAACAACATGAAAGCATGAAAGATAGATGCAGATGCATGAAAGCATGATTCCAAATGCAGATAAGAAATGAAGCAAAGAGAGTCCTACTTTAAATAGAAAGAATTAAAATAGAGGACAAAGAGAAAAGATAATTAAGCCTTACACTCCTTCTCACCCACACAGCACGAGTCTTTGGCCGTGAAGATGAAAAGGTACGAGTCCTAATATGTCTACTAAAGGACATAGAAGAATTGGAATTCTCCTGAAGTTGAGTTAGAAAGCTGAAAACTTTTACTAACTCTCCAAACAAAGGTATAGTTCCTTAAGAGGAAACTTTTGACCGGTTAGACACTTGCTTTTGAGGACACAACTTAAAACAATTAGGACGAATATGTCCAAAAACACCACAATGATGACAAACATGAGGTCTAACAAATGATTTAGAATTAGCCAAAACAGTTTTGAATTTCATACCTTTATCACCTTTCTCAAATTGGGGCATAAAGATAGTCCTTGATCCAAAAGCCGTGGAAGAGCAGGGGCTGGAGGAGACAGCATATCCTAAGCTAGTCTTATCAGAACTAAGCTTTTGAACACTCAATACCTCATCAAACTTTGCGCTAGACATCCTCTCTATTTGAGTTCTAGCTTGATTAAGCTTAACCTTAAGATTCTTGACTTTCTTTTCTAATGAGGCGTTCTCCACAACAAGAGTCTCAACTAACCTTTTAGTCTCATCTAGTTTGACTAACAGATAAGCTTTTTCAGTTTTTACCTCATTGAGCTCTTTTCTACAAAGATGAGAAGTCTTTTCAAATTTTATGAAATCAGTGTATGGCTTATCATAAGCTTCCTGAAAGGTCATCCTCTTGGGTACTTCATCATCAAAAGAATCCTCGTTGTCACTTTCATTAGATTCTCCAAGGTTGAAAATAGAATTCACAATATCATTGAGTTTAGCATAGAACTCATCAAAGGTCTCATCCTCCTCTATCCTTATTTCTTCAAAACTACTAGTGAGTTTTTGAAACTTCATGGTCTTTACTTCCTTGGTATCTTCATAGGTGGTCTCAAGAATGATCCATGCTTCCTTAGTAACTTCCGTGAATGATATTTTATTGAATTCCCCATTGGTCACCCCACAAAACAAAGCATTCAAAGCCCTACTATTGAAATTTGCCGCTATGATTGTTGCTTCATCTCAATCCACTTGCACTTCCTTGGGCTTAATCCAGCCAATTTTAACAGCTTGCCATATTTGTTCACCTAGAGCCTGCAAAAAAACTTTCATACAAACTTTCCAATGCGCATAATTAGTGTCATCAAATAAAGGAGGAATCAAAAGAGATTGTCCACAATTCATGACAATAGGAGTCAAGGACCACACTTAGGAAATTAATCCAATCAGAGTGTACCCGCTTTGATACCACTTGTTTGAAAATTTTAGACCCTGGTTGATAGAATTAACAAGTTTTAATCCAAAATTGTTAATTAGAATTATTATGTATAAAACTTGTTAAAACAAATAAACATTAATATCATGTCAAAAATAAATGCAGCGGAAAAGTAAATAAGATAAGATGTGATGACCTAGGAAAACCAATGAAACAAATTAATTTCACAATAAAAAAACCTAGGGGGAAACCTTCCCGAAAAGAAATTCACTATAGTAAAGAGAAGTTTCAGATTTAGTATAAAACCTTTGTCCTTAGACTCCACAATCCCCGTAGATGAACTTACAACAAAAACCTTCTACCACTTCAGAACCCTAAACTCTTCAATATATGAACGCCACCATTTTGATGCACGGATCCCAGTATGTGACTAACTCCTTTGCACGAATCCTAGTACTTAACTCACTCACCAACTTAAGGAAGAAGAATGTTGGCTGCAAAGTTCTTCACCTCATTGACAATGAAGATTAAGAAGCACTTGGTTACAAAACCCTAAGGCGCAAAGACACAGTAGCTTCTTTCAGAGAGAATAAGGCACCAGTCACCTTTTGCATGTGTTCTCCTTGTATTCTCTTATGTGACGGCCTCTAAAATAAGCTTTATATATGTCTAAAGTTGCGAGAAAAGAAACCCTACACAAATACATAAGCATGGGCCGAAAATCAGATTTGAAAATCTAAATTTTGTAATTCTCGATAGATACCTCGATAGATAGCATCTGTCGAGCCTCATTAAACCTTGATAGATAGCTATCTGTCGAGCAGCTGTCGAGCTTTAATGAATCAGCACTTCTTCACTTGTTTCTTGGACAGATTTGCATGGCTTCAATACTAGACTTGAATTCTTGTTCCTTGAAGTATTAAACACCTCCTAGATCTACCCAATTACAAGTAAAGTGCATTTTGTCAAAGGATTAGCCAATTACATGAAAAAAAATGTCCTTAACACCTTGCTTCCTTGTCTAGGCTCTACTAAGCCTTCGGGTTGATCCATATAAATCTCTTCCTCTAGGTTCCCAATTAGAAAAGCAGTTTTTACATCCATTTGATGAATTTTCAAATAAAAAAATTGCAGCAATAGTAATTAACAATCTAATAGATGTAATTCTTGTTATCGGACAAAAAGTATCAAATAAATCAAGATCAACTTTTTGTTTAAAACCTTTTGTAACAAGTCTAGCTTTAAACTTATCTATTGATCCATCCGGTTTCAACTTTTTCCTAAGGACCCATTTACAACCTATGGTCTTACAACCCAGTGGAAGATCTACTAATTTCCAAGTTCTATTAGAAATTAGAGATTTCATCTCATCATTTACAGTCACTTTCCAAAATATAGCATCAGGTAATGTTAAAGCCTTTTTTAAACTTTGGGGATTTTTCTCAATGTTAAAAACATAATAATCAGGACCAAAATCCTTTTCAACTCTAGCTCTTTTACTCCTTCTAGGTTCCATTTTAAAATTTTCTTGATTTTGTAAATGTGAAGTAGAAGAACTAGGTGGTGACAAAATATTTTCTTCACCCCCACTATTTTTCAATTTAAAAGGAAATTTTTCTTCATAAAAAATTGCATCACCAGATTCAACTAACATGGCATTTGTTAACTCAATTAGAGTTCTATTTTTTCTTTCAGCCACACCATTAGGAGCAGGTGAATATGATGCAGTAGTTTCATGGATAACTCCCAAAGACTGAACAAATGAGTTGAATGCACTTGATTCATATTCACGGCCTCTATCACTTCTTATTTTTTTTATTTTTCTATCGAATTGTTTTTCAACTTCTTTTAAAAAATCTTGAAATTTTTCAAAAGCTTCACTTTTATTTTTCAAAAAATAAATAGTTGTATATTTTGAGAAATCATCAATAAAAGTGATAATATATTTATTTCCTCCACAAGTTAAAATTCTCTCAAATTCACATAAATTTGGAGTGAATTAATTCAAGCAATTCGGTATTTTTTACAACACTTTTATGAGGCCTTTTTGTAATCCTAGCTTGACTACAAGTTTCACATTTTTCAAAATCTTTTGACAGTATTGGAATTAATCATAAACTACTCATGATTCCCACATATCTACTATTTATATGACACAAACGAGCATGCTAAAAATTAATAGAAGAAAGCATATAAACCAAACTGGTAGATGCTTTATTATTCTCAACATTCAATTTAAACATTCCATCACAAGCATAACCCCTGCCCACAAATTATCCATTTTTTGTGATTACATAGTTATCAGATTCCATAGTTTGCTTGAAGTCAGCCTTTTTAAGCAAAAAACTTGACATCAAATTCTTTCTCATGGACGGAGTGTAAAGTACATCTTTCAATGTTAGCACACGTCCAGAAGTGAATTTCAAATCAACCTCACCACTCCCAAGAACCTTAGTTTTGCTAGAGTCACCAAGCATAACAGTCTTTTCTTTTTCAAAAGGAGTGTACAATTTGAACCAATTTTTATCATAGTAGACGTGCCTATTAGTACCAAAATCTGCCCATCACCCTTCAATATATTGCACCATATTGATGTCTATAATCATGGCCATTAAAGGCTCTTTGGTTACGTTAGCTTGTGAGACAGATTCACGTTTCTGAAATTTGCAAAATCGAGCAATATGCCCACTCTTGCCATAGACAAAACAGGATCTATTAAATTGATCTTGCGAGGGGTCCTTGGTTCTTATTATAATTTTTATTCGGGTTTCCCCTTCCTTGAGGTTTATTATTATTTTTGAAAACTCTTTTTTTAGGCTTCAATTGACCATTTCTAGGAAAATGATTTTTGAGCATATTATTATTGGCTGAAATAAGGTTTACCTTTGTGGTGGAATTATCATTGCTCTCTTGTGTCATGAGTGCATCTTGTCCTCTAGCCTCCTCCTCCACACGAATGCGTGTGATTAAAGTATCCAAGGATGTCTCCTTTTGTTTGTGCCGCAAAGTCTTTTGGAACTCCCTCTAAGATTGTGGCAGTTTATCAATTATGCCAACTACTACTAAATTGTCTCCAATCTTTATGCCTTCGGATCTCAATTTTGCCACGATCATTTGGAAGTCTTGTGCTTGATCTACCACCAATTTTCCATCCACCATTTGGTAACGGAAAAATCTACTAGCAGCATACTTCTTTGCACCAGCCTCCTCGGTATCATACTTGCTTTGTAAAGCTTTCCAATTTTTCTTAGCAGAATTATAAGTTGTATCATAATAATCATAAAAATGATCGGCAAGACAATTCAAAAGATAAGAGTGAAAATTGTATTCATCTTTTGTATACTTATCTATTTTTTCTTGATGAAGACTATATTCTTCCTCACTCATCTCATCGGTAGGAAACTTTGATGGATTCTTGTCAGTGAGGATGTAGGTGATTTTGAGAAGACTAAAGTAGAAGAGGACCTTTCCTTTCCACCTCTTGAAGTGGGTTCCCTTAAAGCAAAAGGGCTTGTTGGGATCTCCAACTAGCTCATTTGGTTTCTCTTGTGTAGGTTCCATGTACTGAGTCTCCTTAAAATTGTTGGTGCAAACACAATAATAATGGAAATAACACAAAGAGAAACTGAATAATACTTCTAAATATTATTAATTTGAAGAGAAAAAAAATACACAACATTATTTGGACTGAGGAGCGGCACACACTCTCTTTAAGGAGATTCAAGCCCTTGGTTGACTAAACTTTGTTACCAGTGCAGATCTACTCTGACTTGTCTCCCCTAGGATACAACAACCCAACAAATATTATATGGCTAGAACAACTTCTGCACAAAGTGTTCAAGCTCAAAACTCCACCAAAAAGAACACCCTTCCTTGCCAAGAACCTCTCTATTTTTTTTTTAACTGTATATTGCAGTGTATATATTTTTGATACCTTCACCCTTCACCTCCCCCTTGCGCAAGTATCTAGCCCAATATCTGAGACAATTCATGTTAGCCCATTAATCACCACAATTGAAAAGAATAAAATAGTCTCTCTCCTTTTCAATGTGGGATTAAACATTCTAACTAACTCCTCATCTTCTATATTTATTCTCACATCTTTACATTTATGTTGTAACATTTATTCATTTTAATTATTTAATATTAAAATGCTCCAACACCTTCCAATGTGGGGCCTATGATATCTTCAATCCATGAGGTGGTTGCAACCTCTCCATTCTTTTTCTCCCTAACCCATGTAACCAACCTTTCGTGCTATATCTCCCCACCTTCAGTTATATCATGGAAACTCTTTGTTGGACCCTTTCCAGTCACCATCTCCAACACAACAATTCCATAGCTATAAACATCCACTTTAGAGGAAATAGAAAGATTAAAAATCCACTCTGGAGCCATGTAATCTCGAGTTCCTCTTATTTTTGAGAATGTTGAATTAGGAAAGACACCTCTATTTTGTAGTTTAGACAAACCAAAATCTGCCACCTTTTGATTATAATTAGAATCTAGAAGTATGTTTTGAGGTTTTACATCACAGTGTAAAACCATAAGCTAAGCCTTTTGTAGTGCCTGAGCAATTTCAAACCTTTTCTCCCAGTCAAGTGTGCCGGCCGAGAGGTTTTCTACTAAAGAACCATGCTTCATGCACTCATACACCAGAATCATATGCTTTCCGTCAACACAATAACCCCACATCTCTATTAAGTTCATGTTATTAATCCTTCCAATAATGCTTACTTCGGCTAAAAATTCACCTTCTCCTTGGTTGGTTTCATTGAGACGCTTGATTGCCGCAACTCGCTTATCAGACAATACTCCTTTGTATACAGCTCCCCTCGCACCTCTTCCAATCTCTTTAGTAAAACCCTTTGTAGCCCTTTTTAGCTCAGCATAGGTAAATTTTTTGAATCCTGTGGCAACAATAACATAGCCTTGCTTGTCTGCACCTGAACTTTTCCAAGTTCTGATCAAAAAACACCACACCACAAAGATACATATAACTTCAAGTCCTCCCACTCCACAGGCAAACCAGAGCATGAATTTCACTGTCCCATTTACACGGCTTTTTACATACTTTCTAGCCAACTCTATCATACCTTCATTTGAGCAAACTAAACTGAATTGTTCTGCATGATTGACGTACGAATCGTATTTGCTTTTTGGCTGTCTCAAATAGATGTCTCCTATGAAATCTGAAGAATGATATACATTCAACAATAATGTTTTAGGGTTAACAATTCCAAGAGCCAGTATCCCCGCGAAAGGTGTATTGGAATGCTCTGCAATCGCACGCTTGCAAGCATACATTCGTACATTGATCAAACGTGTAATTGGGAAAGAACCCAAAGTCATACCCGTAGAATTCAACGTGGGATAGCAGCAAAAAGTCAGACTCATTTTTGTTGCAAGAGATATCAAATTCTGGTTCACACCCATAACTCCAATTAGTACTATTTTTCATCTTCTATGCTGGAAGGCAAGGGCATTTCCTCCCAGAACCAACAACATACTTGCACAGACTGTTGGCCCCACAAACACCATTAATTCTGCAAGGTTTTTGAATGGCTTGCCATGAAACAATCCAAGTTTTCCTCTCCTTTTCCCAACTATACAATCGAATATTACCATCATAATCAAGTGTCAATCTTCTATAAAGCACTGCTCCATAGTCATTTGACAAAAAAGAAAAATCATCGGATGAACTAAAGCTTCCTAAGGAATCCAGCACTGCAATTCTACTATTGTTATACGTGGACCTTCCAGCCTCCCAGCCCACAAGCCACGGTTCAGGCCAGTAAATATTGGAAACCTCAGGACCATTAAAAAGAAGGCTGAGAAGGTTATTATTGTCGAAGAAAAGCGCTGGAACAGGTCCCTCTTCGTAAGGAATGGTTTAGGACCTGTCCCAGGGCTTCTAAAAGCCCTGGGACAGGTCCCTCCATTCCCCTTATGCAAAGGGACCTATCCCAGCGCTTCCAAAAGCACTGGGACAGGTCACATGTAGGGATTTTTTTTTTTTTTAAATACAAGATAGAATTTAATATTTTCTTAAATAGTAATATAAATAGTACTATTTAATATTTTCCTGATTAATAAAGATTGAATATAATATTTCAAATTAATAAAATATAATTTAAAAGTACAAATTAATAAAATAAAATAAAATACATTAATTAATAAAAATATTTTTGAATAATTCAATTTAACAAAATTTAATTTAATTTGATACTTCAAACTAATTTAATATATTTTAAGATGAGACTCGAGGACCGACAATATTAAAATATAATTTAATATTTTAATCAGGTTAGACATATAAAACTCATTTACCCATTAAAACTCATTTAACTAATTGTTTCTTAGAGAACCTAACCCAACCCTATTATTATGGGTAAACTCCAATCCACCCAATTACACAATTATCAAACTTACCAAAATGCCCCTAAAGTGTAAATGACTAAAGTACTCTAAAATTTTCAAAAATTGACCAAAATACCCCAAAAACCTCAAAATTACCAAAATAACCATGAAACCTACAAAATAACCAAAATACCCCCGAAACCCAAAAAATGACCAAGATACCCCTGAAACCTAAAAATTACAAAAATACCCCAAAAACTCATAACATGACAAAGATTAAAAAAAAAAGGGTGAGCAGAACCATATCTACAAAGATTAAAAAAACAAAAAACAAAATCCAACGAGTTAAAAGAGCAAAATGGACAAGTACCCAAAAAAGGTGAGCAAATGATCGACGACGGAATGCTGAATACGGCGACGATTGGCAACGAAATGCTGAATACGGCGATGGATTTGTGGGAAAACGGCGGCAATTTGGTCTTATCGGAGACGGATTTGAGAGAAAACGGCGACGGTTTGGTGAGCTCATCGACGACGGTTACTCTCTCTTGGGAGCTGAATGTTTTTTTTTTTTTTTTAATTTTTTAATGAGATTGGGAGCTGAAGGGCTGACACATATATATGGCCTTTAGTGACGACTTCATTCCGTCGCTAATGGGATGATTTCGTCGCAAAAGGTTATGATTTAAAAAAAAAAAAAATTTTATAGGTGACCTGTCACAGCGCTTCTAAATGATCAAGATACCCCTGAAACCTAAAAATTACCAAAATACCCCAAAAACTCATAAAATGACAAATATTAGAAAAAAAAAAAGGGTGAGTAGAACCATATCTACAGAGATTAAAAAAATAAAATAAATCCAACGAGTTAAAAGAGTAAAATGGACAAATACCTAAAAAGGTGAGCAAATGATCGGTGACGGAATGCTGAATACGGTGACGAAATAGTGAAGATCGGCGACGAATTTGTGGGAAAACGACGACCATTTGAATTTATCGGAAATGGATTTGAGGGAAAACGGTGACGGTTTGGTGAGCTCATCAGCGACGGTTGGTGAGGCTCATCGGCGACGATTGCTCTCTCTTGGGAGCTGAAGGTTTTTTTTTTTTTTTTTTTTTTTTTTTTTTTTTTTTTATGAGATTGGGAGCTGAAGGAGTTTTGGGAGCTGAAGGGCGGACACATATATATGGCCTTTAGCGTCGACTTCATTCCGTCTCTAATGGGATGATTTCGTCGCAAAAGGTTATGATTTAAAAAAAAAAATTCTTTATAGGTGACCTGTCCCAACGCTTCTAAATGACCAAGATACCTCTAAAACCTAAAAATTACCAAAATACCCCAAAAACTCATAAAATGACAAAGATTAAAAAAAAAAAGGGTGAGCATAACCATATCTACAAAGATTAAAAAAAAAAAATTCAACGAGTTAAAAGAGTAAAATGGATAAGTACCCAAAAAAGGTGAGCAAATGATTGGCAACGGAATGCTGAATACGGCGACGATCGGCGACGGAATGGTGAAGATCGGCGACGGATTTATGGGAAAACGGCGATGATTTGGTCTTATCGGAGACGGATTTGAGGGAAAACGGCGACGGTTTGGTGAGCTCATCGGCGACGGTTGCTCTCTCTTGGGAGATGAAGTTTTTTTTTTTTTTTTTTTTTTTTTTTTTTTTTTTTTTTTTTTTTTTTTTTTTATGAGATTGGGAGCTGAAGGGCGGACACATATATATGGTCTTTAGTGACGACTTCATTCCGTCGCTAATGGGATGATTTCATCGCAAAAGGTTATGATTTAAAAAAAAAAATTTTCTTTATAGGTGACCTGTCCCAGCGCTTTTAGAAGCACTGGAACAGGGTGATCCTATCCCAGCGCTTCCAAAAGCACTGGGACAGGTCTTTCTCCGTGAGGAAATGGAGTGACCTATCCCAGCGCTTTTAAAAGTGCTGCAATAGGGCGACCCTATCCCAGCGCTTCTAAAAGCGCTGGGATAGGTCACTCGATTCCCTTATGAGAAGTGACCTATCCCAGCGCTTTTGGAAGCGCTGGGATAGGATCACCCTGTTCCAGCGCTTACAGAAGCGCCGGGATAGGGCTTCCCCATTTGGGAATTCAGTAACCCTATCCCAGCGCTTTTGGAATACCTATACCAACATTTTTGAAAAACGCCAGCATAGGTACTGGCTATACCAGCGTTTTCAAAAAACGCTGGTACAGGCATATCTATTACGGCGTTTTATAAAAACGCTGGGAAAAAAACGCTGGGGCAGGACGATTTTTTTGTAGTGATTGTACTACCGAGGAGAGTGAGAAAGTGTTTGTGGCCCAAACAGTGAACTTACCTGCGTCAGTTAAGATTAGATTGCCAGTTTTGAGGAGTGAGAGCTTTGAACGCTTTCCATTAACTGGCTGGTCACGGTTTGCCACCCAAACTATAGTGCTTGAGTTGCTAAACCATATGGCAAAGCAAAAAGCATTTTCACCAATGGAGTAAAAGCCTGTAGAGAAAACATTATCTGGTGAAGTTAAAACATATGTTGGTCTCTCACTGACGAGAGATGAAACTTTGCTAAATGTTGAAGATGAGAATGGAGCAAATAATGTCAAAGAGAGAAGCAACAAGATTATAGTAGTCATGAACAAAAGATGGGCTTGGGACGAGTTGGGAAACAAAGACGTGCTTCTCTTTATTTAAGGGTGAAAGAAACGTGTGAACGTACGTAAAAGCAAGACTCTATTTTCCTTACTTTATTTGAAAATGCAGTCAATGCTGTGGACAGATCAATCATATATGAAACTTCAGCCAATGCTGTGGACAGGTAGGCAAAGTTTTTATCATGCATCAATTAAATATACATATATATATATATATATATATATATATCTACTAACTATATAAAAAGAGAGAATGCCCTGTACAGTAACTTTCGTTAACAATTAAAGGGAGAAAGGCGAAAGGTTCTTGAACTCTCTCCGTATCTCTTCTCTCTATCATATCAGGACCAGATCGGCTCACATCCGATTGATGGAGGCTGAGGAGTTTGGAGAGATGATGAAGCACGTCAATGAGGTCAATTTCGCTCTCGATGGCCTTAGGAAACCCCAGCCTGTACGGATCAGAAGGGCTAGCTTATTGTCCATTTGCGCCACTGTACTCAAAAGTATGTTCATTTCGAGGTTTTCTGTAATGGGTTTTCTTTAATTTTTCAATTTTGAATCTGTGTATTGGGTTTTCTGTTGAAATTTGTTTGTTTGTTTGTTTTTTTTTTTTTTTTTTCTTCGATTTGGGGTTTGGAAATGTGGATGTGATATTTTAAATTTGAATGTGGGGTTTTTCTGATTTTGAATTTTAGGGTTAGAGAGTTTATTGGGTTCTTGAATTTGAAGCTTGGGGTGCGTGTGTTTTTGGGTAATTCTTGATGGAGTATGAGTTTACCGTGAATCTTGTAATGGGTTTTGAATTAAAATGTGAATTTTTGATATTATTTATATTGTTGTGGTATGGAATTTCCATGTGCGGTTTTGGTAATTTTAAATTTTTGGGGTTAGGGAGTTTGTTGGGTTCTTGAATTCGAATCATGGGATGTGTGCATTTTTGGGCAATGATGGAGCAAAGAGGGATTACCTGCTCGGTATTGCTCTTACATGTTCTTCCCTGAAATCCTTCATCTCATTCTTTTATTTTCCTCCCTAAAATCCTCTCCAGTCTCCACTCCCAAGAGAGGCAACCCATGTCAGCTCTTTCTCTGTCTCTGGATACACGGTTTTAAAAGAAGAATTTTTATGGGATTTATAGAGAAAAAGGAAAAAAAAAAAAAAAAACAACGGCTACTACACTCATGCTGATATATATTTTTTAATCCAAGCTTGTATATTTAATAAAATTGCATACAAGAGAAATTGTATTTATTTTGTGTGGTGCAGGCATAGAAAGTAGGGTCTAGATCACTCTCTCCACTGCACTCATGCTGCTAATTGTTGCCACAGGGCAATTTCTCACTTTCTCAATTATTCATTTCATGAGTTTGTTTATACTTTTTCTTTAATCTTAGTTTCATGGGGGTTTCATGTTCTTCATATGGTAGATAATCAATTTTGTAAGGATTTCATTTCTTTGAATAGGTTTGAATTTCGAATAGAGTGGGAGTTTTACCTATCATTTTTTTTTTGGTGAAATCGGAAGAATGGGATATTATTAGTGGTTGTGACGAAATACACATGATATATTATAATAATTCCTCTCAATAAATTACAATTGAAAATTTAAAAGAGCAATGAAATCCAAGAAAGAATTTGCAATGCATGAGGAGTAATCTTTAGGTTCAGAATCTTGGTTTCAATTTTTCTTTGTTGAAATTTGGAGTTCAAGTAAGGTTCATATACAGCCACCTTTAGCATTATATGACTTACCTCACAATACTTGTATTCACTTCATTGTTAACTTCATTAGAATAAATATTCAATATTGGAATAGGTGATTTCAAACTTGGAATTATATATCAACAATTTGTAAGCAAGTAGCTAGTATTATAACAGAGCATTAGAGACAAACTCAAGCTTGGGTTTTTGAGTTTCTTGGCCATTTGTTCATCGAAGATTAAGTTCCTGTTTCTCATAGAGTTTATTGGTGCTCATAATCTTAGACGTTGTTCTTTGAAGAGAGTGGAGTGTAATTGTATGTTATTATTACTGTTAGGTTCTAAAGATTAGGAACTAATGTATTTAGAACTTCAATTTGTATGTTGGCAAACCATGATCAAAACAATGTTTAGTCGTGTGTTAGACTTGCTCAAAGTATGGGTCTTATTGTAAAGTTGGAATCGAGTTTTTATGCAGAAGTACTGTTCACTTTCTGTGTGACTCGATCGATCGAAAATTAGACTCGATCGATCGAAAATCGTGCAGAACGTTTTTCTGCAGAAAATTCCAACTCAGCCCAAGCCCGTTTTAATGTATAGGGTTTTATGTTTTGCCCTAAGTATAAAAGGGAAAACCCTAGCCACGTTTTTAGAGTTCTGTTTTGCTGTGTTTGTGAATCTCATTGTGAGATCTAGAGGTGTTTACCTTCACATACACTTAGGGTTTACAAACTTGAGATTTATGTCAAGAGTTGTGTAAATCATACAGTTGCAGAATCAAGAGAACACAAAGATATACAAGCAGGTGCGCTTGTGGATTTGCTGAAGAATTCCGGAAAGAAGGAGTCCGTGGATCTCGGAGCTATCATGGGGTCATGGTAGTAAGTTTCCTACACTTGGGTAGCAATAAGGTGTTAGTGGTCTAAGTCTTTTGTGTAAACTTCAATTCTTTCATAGTGGATTCAGTTTACCTTGAGGATAGCTAGGTCAAATCCTCCCCAGGTTTTTACCGGTGTGGTTTCCTGGGTCATCAGATCTTTGTATTGTTTATTTTCCGCTGCTTTGTTATTTTTGCTTAATTGTGTTAACCTAGTTTTAATTAAATTACCTAAGTTAATCACTTGGCTAATTCACTAGGTTAATCTGTTGGGTTTAAGGGGTCTAAACGAACTGACAATTACCAAGAGATCAAGCATGTGTCATTGGAGTGTATTTGTATGATATTATTAGTCTGTTGTTGGAGACCAGTGCATAAGGTTGTTATTTATATTGGCAATCCATTTACACTTTAGAAAGTATTAGAATTGGAAGTTACTAGGTGTTTCTTCTATGATTTAAATCAAACCGGTGGTACCTAATAGCTAAGCCTTGAACTTAGTTCACAGTGTATATCAAAGTGCTATTATTTATGAATTCGCTATATTTATCTTGGTCTTGATGTTTTGCCCTTTTAAGATATGTTTATCTCACTTAGATTTAGCTTCTTTATAATGGGTTCATACTTCATATTTTTTGTTTTTTGTTTTTTGTTTTTTGTTTTTTGTTTTTTGTTTTTTGTTTTGTTTTTTTTTTGTTTTTTTTTTTTTTTTTTTGGAGAGAGTGGTAACAGCATGTGGATTATTAACTTCTTTCTATTTGGTATGTTTTAATTCCTTACATAGTCGTGTTATTTATGTTATATATATATATATATATATATATTTCATTCTAACTTGAAAGTTGATTGTGATAAGAATATTACGACCCTCACCTATAGAAGAATGAGAAGGTTATGATGATACAGAAGAGTTGAATTTTGGGATGGTTTGGTTGCGTATTGATAGGGACATTGGCCAAAGTTCAAGTTTTTGGTGGTTTGAGAGAAAGAATTGGGTTTTGTATTTCTGATTGTAGCTTGCTTTGTTGGTTGGTGACAGGTTTGAGACCTTTGTGGGATAGGGCTTGGTTGTGGTCCTTGTGGGCAATGAAGTTGGTTTTGGAAAATTTGTATTTAATTTTTTTTTTTTTTTGGTTTAATGTTTTCATTTGTTTATTCTTTAGTATTTTGCAATAAAAATTTGAATTTAAATGTAGAAGTGTAAGTTTGAGTGATAACTAATGGTTCAATCATATAATGTTGCACACACAAGAACTACATAAAATGTTTTGCCTTTTGGTGAATCTTAGATGGGTTTAGGGAACTATAAAGGATTACAATATATAACTAATGGCGTGATTTGCATATATTTAGATCTAAGTTATATTGGTAGAATATAATTCTTTAATAATCAAGCATGTGCCTATTGTTGGAGATCAAGCACATGTTATTTCTGATAACTATATAAAAAGAGCGAATAGCTCTATCTACATTATTTTGGTTTATTCAAGTTTTGGAGAGTAAAACGGTGCGATTGGGTGAGGTTTTAGTGGGAAACCAAACAGTGACAAAACTGAGAGAGAAATAAAATATCTTTTGGATCAGGGATTGGGGTATGTATTGTTTGAAGAAGACAGAGGCCAACACAGAGAGAGAGAGAGAGAGGCTTGGTGAGAAAATACAGAAAGAATGATCTCACTCTTTTCTTCGGACAAATATGAGAGATGGAAAGTGGGGTGGGTTTGGTGTTTTTACTCAAATCACAGTCCAGGTATTTTTTTTCTCTCTAAAAAATTTATATTTCTCTATGGTTTGCTTCTTTTCTTCTTTCCATTTTTTTGGTTTCATTTCTTAAAATTTTAACAACTGAATTTTCAGATGTAGTAGATGTAGCGGTTGTTGTTTTTTGTTTTTGGCATGATTTCTGAATAAAGGTCTCTCTCCCTATGGTTGTATATATATAGAAAGAGTACTGTATCAACATAGGAATATCTGACTGCAAATGATGAGACCCATAAATTTTTTCGTTTCTGGTTTTGTTTTTTTTCTATTGTTATTGTGAATTTCTAGGAGTTTTCAGAGTTATGAAGTTAAATTGTTCAATTCTGATTTGGATTTTCAAGATCCTTTTTTTTTTAGAAATTGAATTTTGCCAAGTGATCAATTTTTATGCTTACTGGTTCATTCTTGATCTTTGTATGATTCGTTTTTTCTTTTCTTTTCTTTTTTCTTAATGGATTTGTAGAAACTTTAATTCTTGATGTGTATAAGATACTCAAGTGCCAAGCTCTGAACAGTCCTTGGTTTTTTTTCTTTGTTTTTGAGGCCTTAGTAGAATTCTAATGGTATTTGGAACTTTGAATGCAGTTAGAAGAACATTCATGGATGCAGACGGATTGAGATGGGTACTTACACTTTATTTTTTCCTCCTTTAGTTCTATTAATTAAATCTTACAATACATTAACTTAAAAAAAGTTTTAATTAATATTTAACAAATTTACGAATTTTCATATTCTATATCTCTCTAAATTTTTCTTTGGTTTATTCATGTCGCAAATCACTGGTGAGTCGTTTACATGAAACAAATACTTTGTATTTTGTCTTTTTAACTAGAAAGCCTCTAATTGTTTCAGGACCTACACTATGCTTTATACTTTTTTTTTTTTTTTTTGGCTGATTTCGCTATTTTACAGTTGCCTTAGTGTCTTCTCTTGTACTTATAGCTTGGGATCTGTGATATGTTTGGTTCTACTGTCTCATAGGGATGTTAATTTGTATATAGCTTTGTTTTGTTCAGTGAAAATTTACTGATTTATCAAAAAGCAATCACCTACATTTTTATTTATTTTAATTTTAGAGGATGCTGTCATCTGTGCTCTAATATTGGATGTGTGAATCAATTATTTTTTATATATATATAATATGAAGCATATTAAGTGTTGGGAACATATTAGATTAGTTACCTAAATCTATAATTCCCTTATACTAATCAATTTTATTCATTTTACCCCTAAAACACTATCATAAAATTGGATGGCTAAAGCTTATTTGCATGGGGAATTTTTAGACTACACCTTGAACAATTTAAAACAGAGTTTGAAATGTTAATGAAATTGGTAATTCTTGTATGTACCGATACTTATAGATTAGTGATTGCATTCTTCTTTCATACCCTCCTTAAATTTTTGTACTGCTTTCATTCTTTTCTTTGGTATGACAGCCAGCTAAAGGACCTCAATCTAATGGGAGTTTAGCCTGCTGAATTTAAAAATCTTTCTCATTTGTGAGAACTATAAGAAAAACATGCATGCTTTCTAGCATTATAGAAGTCAATTAACCTAATCATTTCATC
Organism: Lithocarpus polystachyus; assembly: GCA_033629205.1. Lineage (NCBI taxonomy): Eukaryota > Viridiplantae > Streptophyta > Magnoliopsida > Fagales > Fagaceae > Lithocarpus > Lithocarpus polystachyus. Next base: position 3,579,092 of record CM066163.1, on the reverse strand, counting down.
ATTTTTTTGCTGAATTTTTCTTAGAGATTATTGATTTTGGAGAGTTGTTAGTGAGTAGTCCATGCAAAGTCTGTTGCCTGAGTCTGGGAAAATTGTTTGATATGTGACTTGTGTGTGTTAGTTTTCCGCTGTTTGTGTAGGCCCTGTAAAAAGCCTTTTGGAACTATTACCTTGTACTGTTAGTGTTAACTGTATAGCTGTTCCAAGTAGCTTGATGTTGGTTTTATTGACTTGAGTTGGGTTGTGGCTAATTTGTTGATTTGATTTTTTAAAAATGAAAAATTCTATTTAAATAACCAAACTAGCTGTAGTGCTGTGTTTTTGTACTTGGGTCCTAGATATAATGTTTATTTTTTGTTTTCTTGACCAAAGGTTTTGTTGTGGATTATTGATATGTGGATTGTAATAGTTTTAGGATGCATTAAGAAAGAGTTTGGTGGAATTGTTAACTAAGAGGGGTAAAAAGAACAACCTTTAATTGAGTTCATGTTTTAGTGTTTTAAACCATTGGTTTTTACCTTTTTTTTTAATTTGATATTGCCCTCATGTTGGACTTTGTTGGTTAAGTTTTTGTTATACCATTATAAAACCAACTATCATTATGATTGTTGTGTTCATTTCAGTTGGCATGACAATATCACTTGGGTAAGATAAGAGATTTATGGTGGTGACAAGTTTTCTGTTGAACTTCAAGATCAAACATTCAAAATTAATCCCTTTAAGAAGAAAAGATTGGATCAACTTTAGCGTGCAAGGACAACCTGGAGAGAATTATAGTGCTTTGTTGTTATGGTGCTACTGCAACAATAGAAAAAGAAATATTCATTGTAGCTCTTAGAAAAGCTCTTGGGGAATTTTTTTTATAACTTTTGGAAGTTTTTGGAGAGTGATTAATGACTAGGTTATACTTTACATTGTATAGCTCTAAAAAGATAACTTAATTATATAGATAAATCCGTATCTTATATCTAATTATTCTAATCAAGTAGAAAAATTTGTTAAGATTAAGAAATTAGTATTATCTATGCATTTTTTAGTACAAAACCTTGTGGTTTTGTGTTATCTAATGAAAAATATAATTTTTTTAGTAAAACAGAGGAGCGATACATGCCTTGCACGTGCTGGCATAACTAGTATATATATAAAGATCAAGTAAAGGAACAGTGCATTTGATTTATTCAAGTGGCACTGTTCTTGTTCCGCTAGCCTTTTTTTTTCTTTTTTTTTTAAATTTTAATTATCGCCGGTTCAACTCTATTAAAACAACAATTTTTCACAATTTTCATAATTGATGGAAGTGTTAAGTCTTTATAGGTCAAAATAAAATAACAAAAATATCATATTGAGACCAACCATAACTAAAAATAAAGGTGTTGTAAAAAAAGAAGTGCTATATTTACAACATTTTTTTACAACATTTTCATAATAAATCCTAGTGATAAATTGTTAATAGTTCTCATTTAAATCTCTATATATAAAAAGAGTAAATGAGTAAAGCAATCGTGCATTTGGTTTGTTCAAGTGGCTAGGGGTGTGCAAAAAACCGACCAACCGAATGGACCGATCGAAACCGACCGAACCGACAATAATTTTTCAGTTTTTTTCCGGTTCGGTTCGGTTTCGGTTTAAATTTTAAAAAAACCGAAATTTATCGGTTCGGTTTTGGTTTTAGTGAAATGTAAACCGAACCAAACCGAAACCGACCGATATATATTAATATAGGAAAAATATGTTCATAAACTTAAGTCACCTCAGTGGTTAACACGTGGGCTATGTGGTTTTTCAAGGTCCCGTCCCAGGTTCTAACCTCCACAACAGCTTTTTTTTTCCTTTTCATTTTTTAAGCTACTATTATCAAAACTACGTCGTTTTGATTCTATTTAAAAAACAACATAAAACCCTACACTACTTGTTTCTCATTCAGCCGCCATGCCCTCTTTCCCATTTCCCCTAATCCTTCTCATTTTCTTTCTCTCATCTTCTCTTCTCAGCCGCCCCATCTCCTCTCTCCCTCTTCACTCATCCCTTACGTATTTCTTTATCCACCATCTACGTCTTTTAGGTGAGAAGCCATTGGAGATCAGAAGAAGTTCTACCACTCTTTTTTCTTGGATTTAGTTTGGTGGGTTTGTATTTATAGTTTGTTCTTTGTTTGTTTTCTCTGGATCAATCTCTTTATTTATTTATTTTCTTTGTTTGCTTTCTTAGAAAATAGATGTTATAACCCTCTTTTTGCTTGGATTTAGTTTGCTGGGTTTATATTTCTAGTTTGTTCTTTGTTTGTTTTCTCTGGATTAATTTCTTTATTTTTTTTTTCTTTGTTTACTTTCTTAGAAAATAGATGTGATAAGGAAACCCTCTTTTTGGTTGGATTTAGTTTGCTAGGTTTATATTTCTAGTTTGTTCTTTGTTTCTTTTCTCTGGATCAATTTTTTTTTTCTTTGTTTGCTTTCTTAGAAAATAGATGTGATATGGAAACCGAAAAAACCCACCGAAACCGACCGAAACCGAAATCCGACCAAAACCGACTGATTTCTAATTACTTCGGTCGGTTTCGGTGGAGAAGTTCACAAACCGAAAATTTCGGTTTCGGTTGGCCAACATGTAGAAAACCGACCGAAACCGAACCGATTACACCCCTACAAGTGGCGCTGTTCTGCTGGCCCTTTCTTTTTTTTTTATTTGTTAATGTCGCATGTTGAACTCTATTTAAACAACAAATTATCACAATTGTTAGAGGTGTTAAGTCCTTATAGGTCAAAATAAAATAATAAAAATATTATGTTGGGACCAACTACAACTAAATATAAAGGTATTGTAAAAAAAGAAATGCTACATCTATAACATTTTTCACAACATTTTCATAATAAATCATAGTAGTAAATTGTTATTGGTTCTAATTTAAATTTTTATATATAGAAAGTGTAGATGAGTAAAGCAAGCATGCATTTGGTTGTTTAAGTGGCCCTATTCTGCGGGCCCTATCTTTTTTCTTTTCTCTTTTTTTTTTTTTTCTTTTTTGTTAACATCGCTTGTTGAACTCTATTAAAACAACAAATTGTCACAATATTTTCACAATTGTTAGAGGTGTTAAGTCCTTATAGGTCAAATTAAAATTAAAAAAATATCATATTTGGACTAATCACAACTAAAAATAAGGGTATTATGAAAAAATAAGTGCTACATCTAAAACATTTTTCACAACATTTTCATAACAAATCATAGTGGTAAATTGTTATTGGTTTTAATTTAAATTTCTATATATAGAAAGTGTAAATGAGCAAAGCAACTGTGCATTTGGTTTGTTCAAGTGACACTGTTCCGCTAGCCCTTTTTTTGTTAACATCACCTGTTGAACTCTATTAAAATAACAAATTGTCACAATATTTGTACAATTGTTAGAGGTGTTAATTCGTTATAGGTCAAAATAAAATTATAAAATTATCATATTGGGACTAACCACAACTAAAAATAAAGGTATTGTAGAAAAAGAAATACTATATCTACAACATTTTTCACAATATTTTCATAATAAATTATAGGTGGTAAATTGTTATTGGTTCTAATTTAAACTTCTATATACTCCCTCCGTCTCACTTTTTTTGTCGTCTATTCCATTTTAAGATGTCCCAAAATATTGTCCTGTTTCTGAAAATAAAAGTCATTAATTTACTAATGTTTTTATTATACTCCTATTAATTTACTAATTCAATTTTTTGATAAATTTTTTAAGAGTAGTTTTGGAAACTTATACATTCTTAAAGGTAGACAAGACAATAAATAATGTTCCTTTAAAAAATTTAACTTTTCAAACAGAACAAAAAAAGTGAAACTACAGTAGAAAAGCTATAATAGTTTTGGTTTATTCAATCCAAACTGTTTCACTGGTTTTCTTTTTTCTTTTTTGGAAATATCGCTTATTGAACACGCTTTTTTATTTATTTATCTGCATATGAGTTGTTACCCCAAAAGAATAAAATATCATCAAAACAAATTGTCACAATATTTTCACAATTGTTGAGGTATTAATCCCTTATAAGATTTTAAAAAAAAAATCATACTAGAACCAACCACAACTAAAAATAAAGGTATTGTGGAAAAAAAACTGCGACATCTACAACATTTTTTACAACACTTTTATAATAAATTATAGATGACAAATTGTTATTGGTTCTAATTTAAACTTACCAATGAAATTATTTTTTTTCCTACCAATGACAACATATTACCTTATGATTTGTTGTGAAATGTTGTGAACATATCATCTCTCTTGTGAAAACTAGCTTTTTTTTTTTTTTTTGGGAGGGGGGAGGAATATCGCCTATTGAACATGCGTTATTATCACAACACTTTCATAATAAATTATAGGTGGTAAATTCGTATTAGTTTTAATTTAAACTTACCAATGAAATTATCTTTTTTCCTACCAATAACAACTCGTAACAACCTACTACTTTATGATTTGTTATGAATATTGTGAATATAGCATTTCTCTTGTGAAAATATTAAGACATTTTGTTGTCATCATAATATTTTCACAACTACTAAAGTGTTAATTCTTTACGAGTTAAAATAGCATATAACAAAATTATAAAGGCATTACAAAAATGTTGTACCATTATGTTGTGTTTCTAGAAATGTTTTTTTGGTTTAATCAACTTTATTGAGCCAAAATTTACTATTTCACATACAGTTTCCTTGGATTGACTTTTTGTATTTTTATTGTATTTTTATCTTTACACACTATTTTAAGTAAAAACACATAGTTTTACACAAAAATAAATAAATAAAAAACTTGAGATAAAAACACTTTTCATCCTTTATGTTTGGGGTAGTTCACAATTCCTCCTTAAACTTTAGAATCAAACAATTTTCCCTTTAATATTTTGGAAATAAAACAAATACGTCATATGATTATTCTCTCAGTTAAACCCTAATCAAAGTTTATGATTCTTAAAATATTACATTGTGTAATGTCTAAAATACTCCCACTAAATTTTAGCATTTCAAAATTTTCTTCACATATTTTGAGTTTTAGATGGTAGTAATGCTTAAAAAGTTAGAATGGTGATATAAGGTGCTTTATTTATTACCTAAAGAATATTGATTTTCTAGGTTTAAATTTTCGAAAATTATAATTTATTTAATGGGAAATTCGGTGACAAATGCCTTTTGTTATCCTTTTTTTTTTCTTTTCTTGCCTAAAATGGGTGTTCATTAAAAACTAAGTAAACTAAATATTGCACCTAGACTCATGTAGAATGATAAAGAAGAAAGTATGAATGAAAAAATTTTCATTATGTATGGTTGAAGGTATTTGATGAAAAAACTTCAATTGTAACATATTCCATCATTCATTACAAAAATTTAAATATTGTTACAATGTCTTAGAAAAACTCAGTTGCTTATTGTTGGAAGATGATGATATTCGTTATCATTCTTAGAAGTTTTAATGAATAGATATTGACTTTATCAAATAAATACTAAAAAACTATTATAGTAAAATAGATATTTATATGTTAAATAGCTATTATAACTTTAATTTATGTATAATTAGCTATTAAAATTATTATAAGAATAAAATTAACTTTGTATGACATATTTTTTTATGTATATAGTTTCATACTTCTTCAAATAGAAATTTTATTTTAATTTTCTCACTCAAGAGCTAGCACATGCCACCCTAACTAATAAAAGTAAAAGGGTCATCACAATAAATAATAAAAAATAATTAGAGCAAAAAAAAAAAAATACATGTTACTGTTTATTGATTTATTCAAACAATTAATATATAGGTGAAATGGGTGAGTTTACAGTTTAGCTTCGTATATAATTTTGAAAGGACAATAGACTATAAAGGAATTGCAAAAGTAGGAGAAATTATAAGGTACTCATGGTAGATAAGTGATATGGTCCACCATTTCAGTAAAAAACTCTCACTTGTTTAAAATTGTAGAGTTTTAAATAAAAACTGAATGTTGACTCAATAATTTTAAATAGGTAAAATTCTTTTACTGAAATGGTGGACTATATCATTTATCTATCCATCATGAGAACAGTATAATTTCTCCAAAAGAAGGCGATGAAAAAGGATTCATTGCATTTAAGTTGGCCGCTCTTAGAGTTGTAGGAAACCTTGGCTGTATAAGTAGGTGGCAGAATAAATTTCAGCAAAATAAAAAGGTAGCAACATAAAAGGTTGGTGTGCAATTATTATTATTATTGCTTCCTCCGACTCATTTTTTTTGTCTTCTATTTTATTTTGAGATGATCTAAAATATAGTTCTGTTTTTAAAAATAAAAGTCATTAATTTACTAATGTTCTTATTATACTTCTATTAATTTACTAATTCAATTTTTTAATAAATTTTTTTAATGATATTTTTAAAAATTTATATATTTTTAAAAAATAAACAAGACAATAAATAATATTTCTTTCTAAATTTCACTTTTCAAAGAGGACAAAAAAAAAAAAAAAAAAGTGTGAGACAGAGGCAGTGTTATTATTTTTGTTCTTCTTGTTGATGTCAACCTCGTAATAAATGGTTCGTTGATCTGGTAGGAACCAATATTTTTCAATGAGCAAGGACAACCACTCAGCCAAATGAAGCTTGAATGAGTTGGGGTACAGTTTTCAAAATTATATGTGTGAATACGAGAACTTATTGGATGCCATGCCCATGAACGTATATGCTAATTAATGTTTAAGTTGCATTCAATTTTGAATAGGACTGACAAGTTTGACTCATTAAATTAACGCCGAATTGACTCATATTTTTGGTAGAGTTGTTCATGTGAAAAGGGAAGTTCCTGGAGTAGTTGTCTTATTCTTCTGATTCCTCTCTTCCTATTTCTCTTATTTACTTATTTATGAGCAATTCCCATTTCTTAATTTTTACCCCTTAAAGTAATAGAAGTTGTAGAAAAAGTTGTATAATTTTTTGTGGTTCTATCATTTGACAAACAAAGTTATCTAGATTTTTTTTAGTATTTGACTATTTTCTTGAGTATGTGCATGTAATATATATATATATATATAGTGCAAGTGAACCATCACCTCGTTCGTTACCTTCTTTTTCTTCCTCTTCTTTTTTTTTTTTTTTTTTGAAAATTACTTCATTTGTTACCTTTTTTTTAATTGACCCCAAAAAAAGAATTGCCTTTTTTTTTCTTCCCTTTTGAGTTATCTGTCAACTCCAAATATATGTCTAGTATATACATATTTTGGAGGCTTCTTGTAAACTTTCATAAATCGATATAGAGAAGGCCGCATCATTCTTCTCTGGAATGAAAGAATCTGTTCATAAGAAAAGGAATGTTAGATTTTTTTTTTTTTTTTTTTTTTGGATTGAAACGAATAAAGCGATAAAGCCATAGATGAATGATAGAATTTGATATTGAATTTTGTTGGTTAAATTATTTTCCAAATTAAAGGCAAGCAGAATCTAGGAATTTTTTTTTTTTTTTGGTCCAAGTATTGGTATTGATTGAGCCAACGAAAAAGCATAGGAAAAAAACAAGGAAAACGAAAGAAAAAGCATTCATTTTTCAAGTGGTAGGTTGTTAAATCCCATGGTTTTGAAACCCAGACCGAACCGGGTAGTTCGACCGGAAAAACCGAGAACCGAACTGAAATTCAGTTTTTTAAACATAAATAACTAAGTATACATGAGTTCTGAGAGAATTGGATGAACCGGGGTTCAATCAGGAAAACAGGATAAACCGTAGGCCGGTTCAACTAGTCATGGAATATGGAAAAATTAAGAAAAATGCAGCTGTCAAGATCCGAACCTGAGCTCTCACTCCTTGTAAGCAAGACTGAAGCCATGGCCAACGGACCAAGTGCTCTTCTTGGGAGCTAATATGCAATATTATTAAATTTATATTAAATTTACATGATTTATAGTTTCTAAACTTCTATGTCATCTTTCTCAACATATTAAATATTACTAAATTAACTTTTTATTTAAAAATAATACCTATGAAATTTATGAATTTATTTTAAAAGTTGTATTTAGTTACTTGAAATGATTTCTCTTAAAGGATTATTATAAAAATTTCTTTTTATGCTTATTTATGTTGTACTATTTTTTATTAACCTTATAATGTACTATTTTATGTATTTTGTTTCAATTTTAAAGATATTTTAGTAAATTTTGCTACTATTTACAAATTTAATATATTTATTTATATTTAAATAATTATTAAATTAATTATGACGTCATCACGGTTTGATCCCGGTTCAACATCAATTCGACGTTAAAGACCTTGAACCTCTTCCTTTTACAGTTCAATGAATAGCCCGAGTTTCAAAACCTTGTTAATTTCAAAATAGTCAAAATGCACAACCAATTTTATAATTTTATTACGATGAAGTCATAAGTTGTAATATATATATATATATATATATATATAAAATAAAAATAATATATGCTAATGACGATCCTACATAAAAGTGACGTTGCATACTAATCACAATCTACCACTTCTGATGTTATGAAAAAAATTATAAAAATTTGCTGCTTATAGCATTATTGGAATGTCAATAAAGAAAAGTCATTGGAGGGGAGAGAGTGAGTTGCAATTATATATAAAGTTGAAAAGTCCATGCGTGGTGTTTGAGATTTTGTATAGGTTAAGAGTTTAATTTATTACTATTCGAAATATCAGAATTTAACCTGTTACTTTTTCAGACTATAATTTTATTTTATATATATCTTTTATTTATGAAGTTAAAATTTTTTTAGTTTTTGAAACTCCTATGTTTAATTTGTTAGCCTATTCAAAGTTTTTTTTTTTTTAATCATTCCTAGCTTTGAGGACTTTTATTGTTTCCTTTCATTCTATTTTATTCGCTTCTAGCCAACATTAATGAATTGCAAATGCACATGAAAATTGCTGGTGGATACAAACCGACCACGATAACTGATACTGTTATGTTTGTTAGAGATTTATATGAATACATCTAAATAGGAGGGGGAGAAAAATGGAAAATTCTTAGATAGTCTCAGAATATAGTGAAATAGTACTTCATTTTCTAACATTCATGGTAGACTCCACCATGAATTTAATGAGCAGACTCCACTACAAATGTGAGAGGAGGAAACATCATTTTTCATGCTCCAAGAATACCTAAGAATTACTCAAGAAAAATATGCAAATTTTTTTAATTATGATTAGAGAGGGAGATAATGTTATTAAAATCATGGAAATTTTAAGCAAAAAAAAAAAAAATCATGATTCATAAATCTACAGGCCATGATATAAAATGATAAACAACTTATCAAAAACTTTATTCTCTATATCCTAATGATTTTCAAAACAGAGGAAGCAATCATGAAGGGTTTGAGAATGCCAAAGCCTACATTAACAAAGAACAAAGACAAACCGAATTTATTTTTCATATTAGAATGTGACCATCAAATTTTCTTTCATTCACAAATAACAAAGCGTAAAATCAAACTTGAATTTTCGAATAAAAGGACAATAAATATGCCTACTGACTTTGTCAACAAAAATATAAATCGATATAGCATTAATACCTTATTAGTCCCAAAAAAGCCTTATTTGATAGAATTAGACAAATTAGTTATGGATTTCATACCTTTATCACATTTTTCAGATTGGGGCACAAAGACAGTCTTTGATCTAGAAGCCATGGAAAAGGAGGGACCGGTGAAGTCAACAAATCCTAAGCTAGCCTTATCAGAACTAGGCTTTTAAGCACTCAAGACCTCATCAAGCTTTGCACTAGACATCCTCTCTATTTGAGTTCTAGCTTGACTAAGCTCTACCTCAAGATTCTTGACCTTCTCATCTAATGAGGTGTTCTCCACAACAAGAGTCTCAACTAACCTTATAGTCTCATCTAATTTGACTAACAGTTCAGCTTTTTCAGTTTTTACCTCATTAAGCTCTTTTCTACAAAGATGAGAAATCCTTTCAGATTTTATAAATTCAGTGCATAGCTTATCGTAAGCTTCCTGAAGGGTTAACTTCTTAAGTACTTCATCATCAAAAGAATCCTCGATGTCACTAGCACTCTCTACAATCACCTTATCGGTTATGGTAGCAAAAGCCATAAAGTAACCACATTCATCCACATACTCATCAGAAGAGTCATTCTCAGTATCACTTCAGGTAGCAACTAACCCTTTATCTTTTAACTTCTTGGTCTTTTCCTTCATAAGGTAGTTTGGGCACTCTATCCTCATATGACCAAAACCTTTACACTCATAGCACTGGATAAGGTATTTCTTACACTTACCCTTCCTAGAGGATTTAGATTTCCTAGGAGGTTTGTCCTTATCATTTTTCTTATATTGAAGAAGCTTGATAATCTCATTAGCTATGAAATTTAGATCCTCATCCTCATCATTATCTTCATCTTCGTCTTCATCTTCAAAGTCATCAATCTCTTCCTCTATACCCTTAAGAGCCAAGTTTCTACTCTTTCCACCTTTTCCCATTAAACCTAATCCCATCTCATAGGTTTGAAGGTTCCCTACAAGCTCAGTCAAAGGAATTTGATTAATGTCTTTCACTTCTTCAATGGTAGTGATCTTGGCATGAAATCTTTCAGGAAAGGACCTAAGGATTTTCCTAACAATTTTGGATTCTGCTATAGATTCTCCAAGGTTGAAGGCAGAATTTACAATATCCTTGAGTTTAGCATAGAACTCATCAAATGTCTCATCCTCCACCATCCTTATTTCTTCAAAACTACTAGTGAGTCTTTGAAACTTCACGGTTTTTTCTGTCTTGGTACCTTCAAAGATAGTCTCAAGAATGGTCCATGCTTCCTTGGCAACTTCTGTGGATGATATTTTCTTGAATTCTTCATTGATCACTCCACAAAATACAACATTCAAGGCCCTACTGTTGAAATTTGCCATTTTGATTGTTGCTTCATACCAATCCACTAGCACTTCCTTTGGCTTAATCCAGCCAACTTCAACAACTTGCCATACTTTTTCACCTAGAGCCTGCAAAAAAACTTTCATACAAATTTTCCAGTACGCATAATTAGTGCCATCAAATAAAGAAGAAATTAAAAGAGATTGTCAACGATCCATGACAACGGGGGTCAAGGATCACACTCAGGAAATTAATTTAATCAGAGTGTACCTACTCTGATACCACTTGTTGGAAAAATTAGACCCCGGTTGATAGAATTAATAAGTTTTAAACCCAAGTTGTTAATTAGATTTATTATGAATAAACCTTGTTAAAACAAACAAACATCAATATCATGTCAATATCATGCACAATGGAAAAGTAAATAAGACAAGATATGATGACCTAGGAAAACCAATGAAACAAACTAGTTTCACAGTAAAAAAAAAAAAAAAAAAAAAAAAAAAAAAAAAAACTGGGGAGAAACCTTCCCAAAAAGCAATCCACTATAATAAAGAAAAGTTTCAGATTTAGTACAAAACTTTTATCCCTAAACTTTACAATTCCTATAGATGAACTTACAGTAGAAACCTTCTATCGCTTTAGAACCTTTAAACTCTTCAATTTATGAACGCCACCTTTTTGCATGAATCCCAGTACGTGACTAACCAATGGTGTACGGCTCCTTGTACATGACTAATTTCAGTAACTTGAAGATGTTGTTGGCGGCAAAATTCTTCACTTTATCAACAATGGAGATCAAGACGCACTTGGTTATAAAACCCTAAGGCGAAAAGACATAGTAGCTTTTTTCAGGAAGAATAAGGCACTAGGTCACTTTCTACATGTGTTCTCCATGTATGACGGCCTTTAAAATAAGTCTTATATATGTCTAGAGTTGTGAGAAAATAAACCATACACATACACGTCAGCATGAGCCGAAAATCAGATCTGGAAATTATAATTTCGTAGATCTCGACAGATTCAGCTTCTGTCGAGCTTCTTCATTAAGTCTCAATAGATACTGTTTTTGTTAAGTTTTAATAAATAGCTTTTTTTACTTTGTTCTTGGTCTAATCTTCATGGTTTTAATACTTGGCTTAAACAACATGTTTTTTGAAGTATTAAACCCATCCTAAATCTACCCAATTACAAATAAAGTGCATTTTGTCAAAGGATTAGCCAATTACATAAAATATGTCCTTAACAAGGGTTTTGAATGTTATTCATATTAAAGGCATACAAAGGTAGTCACATTTTTTGGCTGCTGAAGAACCTTTATTCTTCATCAATTTTGAGAGTTTTTATTTTCTATGGAAGCTTAACAACCTAAGATAGAGTTAGGGGTGAATCTCCAATGCTGTAAGCTATCCACTTATCAATCTAAACACGTTTTTCATGTTTTGATTATCGAAATCAATTGTTCTCTTTTCATAATTGTTTTATTAGAATGATATTTAATTTCTAATTCTTTCATAATTCTATTCTTGAATCTTCTTATTGTTAGAATAGGGTTTTATAGTCTCTCTAGTAAAATGTGATAAATTTGTTAGATTTTACTTTTGCCATAGTATCGCCGCTAGGGTATGTGATGTTCTTGAGTTTTTCTTGCAAAGTTATTATTTTCTAGATTAAGTTATGGAAAAATTAATGAATATAATCAACCAAAGAGAGTTATATTAATAAATGTCAGTTCGTTTAGACCCCTGTAAACTTAGATTGTTTAACCTAATTAATTAACCAAGTGAATACTTAGGTTTATTATTCAGATCTAGGTTAAAACAATAACAATCATATCAAGTAAAGCAGCGGAAAAATAAATAACACAACGATATGATGACCCAGGAAAACCAAACCGGTAAAAAACCTGGGGAGGATTTAACCTAGCTATCCTCAAGGTAAAATAGCAAATCCACTAGAAAGAATCGAAGTTTACACAATAGCGACTTAGACCACTAACATCCTATTGCTACCCAAGTGTAGGAAACTTACTACCACGACCACGTGACAGCTCCGAGATCCACGGACTCCTTCTTTCTTTAATCTTTGCAAAACACAAACACCACCGTTTGTGACTTTGAGATCCCACTCAAAGGTTTAGCAACACAAACTCACCTGTTTGTGACTCCAAGACCACCCTTGAAGGTTTAGATCATCAGCACCTTTGATGACTAGAGAAAGCAGCAACTTCAGTAATACCGGATCTTGAGATTCTTCAAGGAACAACACCGGTAGAAGTAATAAGAGAGGTTTTAGGAACAAAACCCTAAATACAAAAGAGGCACACTCTTCTCTCTCTAAAAAGCCTTATAAAAAACGTGCTTAGGGTTTCCTTTATATAGTGGGAGAAGTAGATTTGAAACCCTAATCCTTAATGGGCTAGAACTGCTGTTTGGGCCAACTTAAAATTCTGCAAATACGATTCTCGATCGGTCGAGCTTGTTTTTCGATCGATCGAACCAGGCAGATTTTGAATTCTTCTTTCTGCAGCTTGTATGTTCTTGTGTGCTCACGATTTGCCAATTGTTCTAAGCTCTTAGAACCTAACAATCTCCCCCGTTGGCAATTCGTGACAAAACTTTCATACAAAATGAAATGTTAAAATACAAGAACAACCCAATACAATAAAATGCCCAATTACATTACAAATCCCAATCTAAGACTCTTAACCTAGAAGTTTCCAAGAAGAGGTAGAAGGTCTTGATCAGAATGCACCTGTCTTTCCTGAAACACTCAACAAACACATCAACGCATGTGTGGAAAGAAAGACATATAAACAAAATGAAGCACAATATAAAAACAAAAGTAAACTAACTCTCCCCCTAAAATACAACAAAAAGTTTTTATATTCTCCCCCTTTCAAAAACAATTTTGTCTCCCCCTAAACAAGACAAACAAGATTCCCACATTTCATCTATTCTATTTCTCCCCCTTTTTGTCACGTATTGACAAATACAACTCAAACAAAGAGTAAACATGAGAGAAAGAAGAGAACCAAGGGAACATAAAACAATTTAGCTCTATAGAAAATAGAGAGAACTCATCCTATGAAGAGCAACAACTCCCCCTATAAACAACATAGGCAAAAAAAACTTTTCTCCCCCTATAAAAATAGGAAAAACAAAACAAGTTTTGGGAAAAACAGTTTTGGGGAAAATTTAGGAGGTGGGGATAAATAAAAAACACACAAACCAAAAAAAAAAAATAAAGTTGAGGATACACATGAAAAAAAAAAACATTCTCTCTTTCAATAAATGCAAACTTGACACTATGTGACCCATAAACAGTTGCATAAGTAGAGAAAATATTTGCACATTATTATCCATCATATCTCTTAAGAAAAATATTTTCTGCAGTTCACACATTAAGAAAAATAGCATATACTAAAATGTACAAAGGACTCAAAAATTAATCAATCAATTTTTAATTCAAGTTGAGTACCCAATGTAGCAAAATGTATGCATGTTATGTGTGAAAACAATGAGAGATATGACTGCAAAACTGCAAGATGGACATAGAAAAACAATGCAACTCATGTGAATCCTAACCATAAATGATGCATGAAAAAATTTGGTCAAAAACTCTAAAAACTGAAAATTTTTCAGTTTCGATCGATCGAGCATCGATCGAATACCAATCGAGTCAAACAGAATCAAACCAAAAATTTTAATCGCAATTTCGATCGGTCGAGAGACAAATTCGATCGATCGAAAATCTGGAAAAAATAAATTTTTGAAAAACAAAGCAATTTTATGCAGAATCTCCTCAAAGCACAATATTTCATGAATGAAATGCATGAGTATGAGACTAAAAGTTTTTCAAAAATACATGAATACAACCCAGATCTTCCAAAATTAAGATTTTTAATCAATTTGTCCTTAAAACTCAAATTTTGCATCAAAATCAAGGAACATATAATCTTGGATGGCCACAACAAAATCACACACAATAACATGTACAAAGTTTAGCAAAGAGTAACTTTGTGTAGTGTGTACAACTAGCAAAAGCTTGAGAGACATGTGAGGTGATATGTGAATAGTAATCAATCACAAAGTCTACAAAATTCATCACATAAATTTGAAAGAGACTATCACCTAAAGAGTTACATCATATAACTCTCACATCTCCTAGAATAAAAGCTTGCAATCATGTAAGTTTCTTGATTTGTCTCACAATGTACACACCAATTTTAATTAAATTGTGAAATTATTATAGCCCAATAATGTACACACCAATTTTAACAATTTAACCGAGGCTACACCTTATTTTCTTTTTGTGCATGTGCTACACTTTCTCGAGCACAAAATCTTACGATATGCACTAAGGTGTTCATGATTGGCTAGTAAACAGTGGTGAGATGGTTATTTATGCCTTTCTCATTAAGTTCAAGTCCGACAGACAAAGGCATGTGACTTCAAGATCAAGACCAAGTGATTAAAAACTATAAACATCTTCCCACACAACATGCACTACAAAGACTTCAGCTAGTAAAGTGCAATAAATAAGCTCATCTAAGCTAAACAAAGTACATAAACATGTTATGTAAAGATAATATGACCAATCCTTGATTTCAAATCCAAGAACAATTAATGCAAAACACAAAATTATTTTTGGTTTAAAAGAAATTTTATGACCAAAAACAAAAAGCACACATTATGCTAAATGATTAAAAAAAATGCAAATGCAATGCATGACAGTGCTTAACTAAGCTATAGAGGGTACACAAACAAAAAATATCAATTTCTTAATTAACCCATGAGTACATGTACAAAATAGTACACACTCAAACAAAATCAAAAAATAGCTTAGGACTTATAGAACACATGCTATTCAAGTTTCTCCATAATGTCAAGCATGTTCTAAATCAAGAGAGATATCATAATTCATGTAATCCTCAAGAAAAAATAAAACAAGACACAAAATAAAATATTTTTGTCTTTTTGAAATTTCTCAATGTTTTTGGATTTTTTTTTTAAATAAAAACAACCTAAAAAAAACAACCAAAAACAAAAACAAAACATGTCCACAAATAATTGAAAGAATTAAATTAGGGACAAGTCAACAACACTCACCTTAAAGAATCTTTTCTCACCCATATAGCACGAGTCTTCGGCTTTGTAGGTGAAAATCCATGAGAAGCTGAGTGTATTTGAGGGATTACACCAATTTTCTGAGAAAGACTGAAATCCTGCAAATTCCTTTCACAAGCCAACAAGCTCAAATTTTTCAAAAGAATATGAAACAGTTTATATGGACTTATGGCAGGAGAAACATCATCACATATCCTAGATTGAAACACAGAATGCTTAAATTTTAATTTATGACAATTAGGACGAATGTGACCATGGACACCACAAAAGTGACAAACAGGAACAAATTTAGGAACATCAGTATTCCTAACAGCAAATCTAGTCTCAGATTTTGGTTTTTGCCTCAACAAAGAACAATTTGGCCTAATATGACCAACAACACCACAAAGGTGACAAGTAGGCACAAAAACAGATTTCTTATGCTCTCTAACAGTAGGTTTAGACTTGGGTGTAGAAACTTCAGCATCTATATCAGAACTTTTACCTTTGTCTAACCTAGCAAAATAAGCCTTTTCTTTATTATTCCTCTTGAAAGGAGGGATATAAACTTTTTCAGCTTTAGGCTTAAGAGAAACAGAAACACTTCTGTTAACAACAGCAGGCTTGGTACTAGTCAAATTTTCAATTTTAGCCTTAGATTCAACTAACTCTTGTTCCAAGCTTTTCATCTTCTCATCTTGAGAGGAAATTTGATTTCTCAAAAATTCGTTCTTTTTATTAGATTCATCTAATCTAACAATCAATTCCTCTTTTTCAAGATTAGCCAATTTTAACTCTTCCTTGAATTTCTTAGCAATTTTCATAGATTTCAATAATTCTTTACGAAGAGCTTCACAGGCATCAATAAAATCAACAGAAACAACAGTGTCCTTTTTATTCAAATCATCACAAACATGAGCAGAAAGACACTTCAAATTATCCATGATAACAGGGATCAAGGATCAACTCTTAGATCAAAAGATCTACAACAGAAGAGCTACCCGCTCTGATACCACTTGTCAGTTCGTTTAGACCCCTGTAAACTTAGATTGTTTAACCTAATTAATTAACCAAGTGAATACTTAGGTGTATTATTCAGATCTAGGTTAAAACAATAACAATCATATCAAGTAAAACAGCGGAAAAATAAATAACACAACGATATGATGACCCAGGAAAACCAAACCGGTAAAAAACCTGGGGAGGATTTAACCTAGCTATCCTCAAAGTAAAATAGCAAATCCACTAGAAAGAATCGAAGTTTACACAATAGCGACTTAGACCACTAATATCCTATTGCTACCCAAGTGTAGGAAACTTACTACCACGACCACGTGACAGCTCCGAGATCCACGGACTCCTTCTTTCTTTAATCTTTGCAAAACACAAACACCACCGTTTGTGACTTTGAGACCCCACTCAAAGGTTTAGCAACACAAACTCACCTGTTTGTGACTCCAAGACCACCCTTGAAGATTTAGATCATCAGCACCTTTGATGACTAGAGAAGGCAGCAACTTCAGTAATACCGGATCTTGAGATTCTTCAAGGAACAATACCGGTAGAAGTAATAAGAGAGGTTTTAGGAACAAAACCCTAAATACAAAAGAGGCACACTCTTCTCTCTCTAAAAAGCTTTATAAAAAACGTGCTTAGGGTTTCCTTTATATAGTGGGAGAAGTAGATTTGAAACCCTAATCCTTAATGGGCTAGAACTGCTGTTTGGGCCAACTTAAAATTCTGCAGATACGATTCTCGATCGGTCGAGCCTGTTTTTCGATCGATCGAACCAGGCAGATTTTGAATTCTTCTTTCTGCAGCTTGTATGTTCTTGTGTGCTCAAGATTTGCCAATTGTTCTAAGCTCTTAGAACCTAACAATAAAGCTTATTTAAAATTATTTCAATCAAATAGTTTGTGTTACTTACTTGATTGTATACTAAATTGGATTGGTAGTGAATTCTTACCAATATTGGTGGATAAACCCTAATGCCCTAGTGATTTTAATTATTGAATTTTACCAAACTTTCTTTGTCCTAGTTTCAATTATATTTTTTTTATATATATTATTGGTGCTTTTGATGTGTTCTTGTTTTCCTTTTCTCTATGGATCAACAACCTTAGCTACACTACAATTTCCCTTACAAAATTGGACGACATCAATTCTCATCCTTTATTTTGAAGGAATATTGCAAGGAATTCATTTTTATTGATTTTTTCTCATTCATAAAAAGTTTTTTTTTTCTTCTAATTCTTGAAGATGTTAATTGAAGTCTTGGGTCTTAACTATGACACACACAAACATATGTGTATCTTATAGTAACTTTTAGTTCTTTTTCATTTTTCAATATTATATATGTGAGTAATTTTTAATAAGTTTTTGGAAAAGAAACTTGAAAGTTTTAATTTAATTTATGATTCTTATTAGTATGAAAGTTTACAAGTAATGCACCTATAAAACATAAACATAAACATAAATTTATGTTTATAAATGTGTATATAAGTGTGTGTGTTCTATGAAATATATGCTTCAATAATAATTAAACATGATTATGAAATATTCATCTAAAAGTGGGTTTAAGATAGTTCAAATTCTTATTGAAATTGTTGAACTAGAAGAGCACTTAAAGGTGAAATTAATGAGATACATGTTGGTAAGATATTATTTAAAATTAGAAATAACTTGGCTAAGATATTATTTAAAGCATCAGACTAAAACTATCAAAGTATTTCCCTATCAAATATGGGTTAAAGAAGATTTTTCAGGACAAGAAGTAGAAACTGAACTTGTTGATCTGAAGAACCAATTAAGGAGTAAGCGATTAACATCTTCTTATCAAGTCTTAAAAAGGGTGTACTGCAGCATATTGTTCAGGCCAAGGTTTCTAGCCGAAATCTTTCTGGTGGTTATTTCACAGCTTGTTGGTGTTCAAACAATAACATATAGTCAGAAGAAAGTCATTGACGAGGTGAAGCTATCAAAGGAAGTGGAAACCCTAATCTCAATGGTATCGTCAATCACCAGTTTACTATTGGACGTCGTTCTCCTCAAAAAGAAAAGTAAAAAGAAATTAATGGCTTTTTCCCTTCTAATAATTTCCCTTGACCTGGCATTTTTTCTTTTCCTTCATACAATGGAACCAAGCTGGGTGTGCACCATCATACACATCATCCTTATTCAAGTTGTCTTGATTGCACATCAAGCTGGAATTGGTCCAATCCCACTTATTCTAAATACTGAAATTTATGAGGAGAGATTCCTTACTCTGGGAGGAGCAGTTGTTGCTGTTTTTACAAATCCCAATAATACATTGGCATTGTCGGTATCCCCCCTTGATGAAGAGAAAAAAGAATTGAAGAATTACTCAATCTTTTTATTCATAGCAATTATTGGACTCCTAAGAGTACTAAAATTCGTACCAGATCATGGAAAGATAGAAACAAAGTGGAGGGCTTTACTGATCCTTAGAGGAGGCAAGAAATTTAAGTCAAAGGAGGTTTTTCATTATAATGGGCCCCTACTGGTTATTATTCAATTTTAAGAGGACAATTTAGAGATTATGTGTCAATAATTTACATTTTTTTGTATTTTTTTTTTTTTAAGTTTGTCATAGTGTTTAGGACTAGTGATGATGCAATACATACTTTCATCTTGTCTCATATTTGTATGGGTTTTCACTAATGAAATTTACTATTTTTCCAAAATGAATGTTAGAATGCTTCTTTGGTATTTTCTGTTCTCAATCAACATGGTGGAGAGTATGCCTATGTAAATTGTCTTTGGTTTCATATATGGAGTTGGCTCAGAACAGGGGAACTGTGGTCTGCTATAGCAAACATAGGAAAGTTAGAGTTCTCTTTGTTTATCTTAAAAAACCTCAAACCATGAATGTAGGAACTTATCAATTCTAGTTTGGCCTGAGATTCAAGAAATAGCCATAAAATTTTTTAAAGCAACAAAGGATAAATTAGTTATTTTGTCTAATCTAAAAATCCATAATAGCAATACTCTTAGGCAAAATATGAATCTGCAGAAGTTAAGGATGAACAACCAATTCTACAAGAACAGTTAACAACATACACTTTTTTCTATTTTATATCTTGATAATTCTCTATGATTATAAATTATTAATTTTATTTTTACTACTTGATAGAATATCTTCTACATTTCCATAGATTACTAGAATGAGAATAGTTGCAAACAAACCATATATAGCATCAAAACATATTATTCACTTGTTAGATAAGGAAACTAACATTATTTGGGACAGCACACTAATTTCACTAACATTTCCAAATAGGCATGTCTCCATTCTAGGTGCAACTAATATTAAAAGTAGGCTTGCCAATAATGAGCTCAAGAAAGACACTCTAGAGTACCACTCATTGTTCATGGACAATGATGTTTTAATTTATATGTGAGTATTTTTTTTTTCCTTAAAAATATTAAGCATGTGTATGGTTATGTTTATGTTTATGTTCGTAGTTTACACACGTATGAAGTAAAAATTAATTGTAATTAAAGTTAGGGGTAATTACATCAAACTTATTTGTGGCTTGGCCTGAATTCACTTTACCATACCATGGTTTAAAATTTTTCACTTTACCCACTTAAGGTAAGCTCTGTTTGTTTACCGTAACCCATCTCTATTAAAAATAGGACAAATATGTATTTTTGCTCTAATTTTAAGACTTTCTCCTCCGAAAAAAAAAAGAAAAAACCAAACAAAACATAGAAAAACAAGATAAAAAATGTCATTTGTTAAAAATGTTCAAGGAATTTCTTACCATTAGAAACTTAAGGGTCTGTTCGGTTGGAGGAGTCGAAAAGTGAGAGGATGAAAAATTGTGAGAGGATGAAAAAGTGGGAGGATGGAAAATATTTAGTTTTCCCTCTTGTGTGTTCGGTTGGGAGAGTGGAAAAGTGGGAGGATGGAAAACTCTTGTGTTTGGTTGGAGAGAAAAAGGAAAGGATGGAAAATGTAATTTATATAAATTGACTATTATACCCTTGTTACATAATATGTAAGAAACAGATTTATTTTTAATAATTAAATAATATAAAATTTATCACATCATATATATAAAGTTGAAAAGAAAAAAAAAAACATCATTGTTCAGTAACGTTGAAAAAAAAAAAAAAAAAAAAAAAGACCAACGTTGTTCAAAGAAAAAAAATCCAACGTTAACATTGTTGTTGTTAACGTTAAAAAAAAAAAAAAAAAAAAAAGAAAGAAAGACCAACGTTGTTCAGTGAAAAGAAAAAAAAAAAACCAACGCTGTTCAGTAAAAAAAAAAAAAAAAACTTTCAGGTCAACGTTGAAAGAAAAAGAAAAAAAAAAGAAAAAAAAACGTTGAAAAAAATAGGTAAAAAGAGGGCATTTTTGTAAAAGTGCTACTATAGAATTTTTCTCTCCAGATTTTCCTTCCGATTTGGAAGGAAAAAAAAAAAAGTGGGCCCGGAGAGAAAACTTTCTCTCGAGTTTTCTATCCTCCCTATTTTCCTTCTCCAAACGAACAGTGGAAAACAGCATTTTCTACCCTATTTTTTATCCTCTATTTTCCATCATTCCTGTTTTCCTTCCAAACGAACGCACCCTAAGAGTGGCACAAGAACCGAACCCCCTCTCTTCAATATTTAACCTCCAAACTCATTTGCGACCCACCCAATTACCACCTTAAGTCTAGACTCTACACCATAACCAAAACACATTTATGAATGAGAGCAAAAGGTGAGCTAGCTCCATGAGGTTGTAGACGAGGAAGACAATGGCTATTGTTTCTCTTTCTCTCTCTAATTTCTCTTTATATGGCTAAAAGTTCCCTTCTTTGTTTGGTTTTATGATTGGTTTTCTCTTAATTGATTGAGGGATTGGGTTTTCTTCTAGTGATAGGGATTTGGTGATTTTGATTTGGGTTTGTAAAATCAGTCTTTGCAAAATGTAAATTATAAGATTATTTCAAAGACAAATCCAAGACAAATTGATCAAATATGGGAGAAGTGGGTCTCGCTCAAATATGAGAGAGACTACCATATTAGTCCCAAAAAAGCCTTAGTCTCAACTTGATTCTGTGGTTGTCCAGCGGCTCCAATTTCCGATACCAACTGGTATCTCTTTCAATCTCTCTTTGTATTTAAATAGTGTTGTCTAGCCGTAAGGCAATTCTAAACTTGCCGAGATTCAATTTGTGGCTGTCTGTGACTGCAATATTCATTAAGAATAAAAAAATTGTGGCTGTTAAATTTTGTTACAATTTTGAACTTACTATGTTGTTTTTTATTTTTTAATTTTGGCAAACAAACTTACTGTGTTAGTGTGTTGTTGAGTGATGTATGACGATTAAAGATAGTGTTATTAAAATTTGAAAGTGAATGGTATATATGTTGTTTATCGTAAGTTGATATGTTTATATTTAGTTTTGAGATTTGCTTTTTACATTGTTTGGGTTTATCTTTACTCTATTAGTTGTTTATAATTTTTTTTTTTTTTTTTGATGTGAAAGTAATAACTTTATTCAGAACGTGACAAAAACATTACATCCTAGGTCACCAGCTTTTCAATACAACTTGGTGTTTCTTCTACCCAAACATGCAAGGACGATAGGCCTCTAGCATACTGTGCAAGTGTGTGGGCTACTTTATTTCCAGTGCGAGGTACATGATTGAACTGGATAGAGCGGAACCTATAAAGATGGGACAAGGCACCAGCTATGTTATTGGCTATGGACGAAGGTGGCTCGGTGAGGCAAAGCATTGCATTCGTTATTATTTGCGCATCACTCTCAAATAAGCAGTCTCGTACCCCTATATCCCAGGCAAACTCAACTGCTTCCTCCATCGCCTTAGCTTCCACCTCAAGAGCACCCAATGGAGCTGTTAACTTCTTACTCAAACCCGCTACAACTGAACCATGATGATCCCGAATAATTATTCCAATTCCAGCCTCCTTTTGTTGTTCAAATACGGAACCATCCATGTTTACTTTGTACCAGGGCGGTTTAGGGAGCTGCCACACTTCTTCCTTGGCTTCTCGGAAAGGTCGAGCTGCATGGTTGGCTAATAAGTAGTCCTCCATATAATCCTTTGTCCATCGAGCAAGTATAGAAGCAGGTTTCCTACTTTTCCCATGCCAGACCTCGTTCCGATTTGTCCAAATACCCCATGCCGTCATGACCACCAACCCGATAACATCTTCCGACCACTTTTTTACATTTCGGCCATACCATAGCAGATCCAAAAATTCTGGGCAGCTATCCATAATGTTATCTTGAACAAGGCCCACCTCATTCCACACTTCCTTAGCACGGTGACAGTGCCAAAGCAAGTGTCCTGTTGTTTCCTCTGCATTTCCACACACCTCACACATACTATCTTGCATTACTTGTGGGCAAGATATTTCTGCATGCCCGCCACGTGAAATTTCGAATTTTGTTTGGGACCCGCAAGTGCCAAATGGACTTCCAGAATTCTGTCATGCACGTAGAACTATAATTGATATATGTGTATATATATATATATATATATATATATATATATTAGCTAGAAAAAGCATTTCTGAAAAGCATTTTTTTAATCATAATTTATTTACTTAAAATTTTTATAGAGGTGCTACGTCCACAATACTTTCACAACAAATCATAGGTGGTTAGTTGTTATAAGTTTAAATTTGAATCTAACACTAAAATTACTTTTTTGCCCCAACAATAACAACCAGTAACAACCTGCCACTTAGGATTTATTGTAAAAATGTTGTGAACATATCATTTCTCAAATTTTTATCATATTTAATTTGGTCCCCTAGGAAAATCCCTAACACCAATGCTGAAAATAAGAGAATAAAAAAATTAGTTTGTCTTAATTTACAATTATCTCTCTATAACACTAGTAATCTTGTTTTGTTTTTTGTTTTTTTGTTTTTGTTTTTGTTTTTTGTTTTTTGTTTTTTTTTTTTTTCATTTTTCATTTATTTTTTATGTTAGAACCATACAAAAATTTCCCACCAGCTTAGAATTTAGAGTTTCTAGAATTACATCAATGTGAAATGTCACTTTCATCCATTAGGTCATTCGTTGTCCCACATAATTGTATCATACCGATACTTCAATTCTGAATTTTATATTGAAGGAGTTTGTAGTGATATTCCGCTTGTAAGATTGGTCCAAAAAGGTCTATTCAATTTTGGCAAAGAAAAGAGGCATGATATTCTAGTCAATAACTCGAGAGATGCACATTGAAAAAAAAAGAAAAAAAAAAGAAATGGGTCTGTTACTAGGGTTGTTCAAGAATCCGCCCCACCCAATCAATAAAAATTATCTATCCCAAACCGACTTTTTAGTTTTCTATTTTAGTCAAAAAGTCA
Organism: Lithocarpus polystachyus; assembly: GCA_033629205.1. NCBI lineage: Eukaryota > Viridiplantae > Streptophyta > Magnoliopsida > Fagales > Fagaceae > Lithocarpus > Lithocarpus polystachyus. The sequence goes on along the minus strand of CM066163.1, from coordinate 3,554,768 downwards.
TGTTAGCAGATGATCTTAAAACAATTGTTAATAAATTATTTTAAGAAAAGTTTAACATCACCTTTATAAAAAATATAAAAAGTTGTCAAAAGAATTAATGACTTTTTACTTTTATCATAAAAAAGTCTCTAAAAATATGTCATAAACCAATACCTTTAAGACATATGTTAACTTATCACTGCGCACCCTTGGTATGTTGGTCACTTGACAAGTATAAGTGCTTATGAGGTGTGAGGGGCAAGGGTCGGGGTTCAAGTCTCTAGGAGGCAGCTTCACACACACATATATACTTAGATTAAGCTAGAAAAAAATTTCAAATTGGTAAAAAAAAGAAAAAAAGGCATACATTAACTTGCATATGGGATTTCAAATCATAAGTAAGGAATTTAAATTTTAGTCAAACCTTAGATAGATAAAGTGTACGAATGTCAATTTCATTTATAAGCCGCATGGTTTTAAAACTCGGACTAGACCATACGGTCCAACCGAAAAAACCTTAAACCTCTTAGTTTTGTGATTTTTTTAGCTTCAAGAACCACTCTATGGGAAAAAAGTAGGGACTCGTGCGAACCGTGGTCAGACCATACGGTTCTGAGAACTGTGACTGGTTTTTGAGATTCAGACAGTTCTTTTTGTTTCAGCTTTTCTGGTGAATTTTGGCCAATACACCGGTATGAAGTTATGATTAGATCTAGAATAAATGAAAAAGAAAGGAAAGAACTCGAAGAAGAACAAAGATCGGAAGGAGATTTGATAATTTTTGGAGGTTCTTAAGCCAGTGAAGTTAATACTGTATCGTACCGGCAGTAAAAAGGACAATCACATTACCGCTATTGTTGTTAATATTCCGATAATAAATTTCATTTTGCCGATGGCCCACCACCTCAGATCTCTTCCTTTTCTTTGTTGTCTTCTTCTTCTTCTTCGCTCAGAGACTTCTCCTCGCTCAAAGACTTGGACCAGACGCTCTCTGACTCTCTCTAGTGTGTACTCTTATTTTACTTCTTCATTTTGTAGCCCAAAACCTCCTTTGAAATTTGTAAGTGTGCCTTGAATGACAACACACTAATACACCCACTGACCCACGTGAATGACTTATGACAGAACTACTGCTACGCGTTAGGTTCAAATTTTTTACTGCCATCCAACTGTTAAAAACAAATAAATGAAGTTTGTAATTCACGATAACTTTGGATAAGTACAAATGGTAATTTAAAATTTTTTAAATTACCATTTGTACTAATTTAATATAATTATTTATATTTTAAATAATTATTAAATTAATTATAACGCCATCACGGTTCGATCTCGGTTGAACTTCGATTTGACTTCAAAAATCTTGAACCTCTCATTTTTACGGTTCAATGAACGGTCTAGGTTTCAAAACCATGGTTTTATGTTGTTATTTTTTTAAAACCACAAGCTAAAACAAGAAATCTCAAATCAAGAAAGAAAGTTGTAGAACAAGAAAGTTTGAGAAACAGAGAGAGAAAGTTCAAAGTGAAGAAAGAAAATCTTATTACTCTGAATGTATCAATTACAAAGACTACCTAATTTACATGCCAAGCTTGTATTTATACAAGCAGTTTACAAATCATAAATGCGCGGGAAAATTCTAACTAACTCCTAACAATATTCCTAATAAAGCTCCTCCAATAAAATTAAGCCAAGTGTAACTCCCTCTAACTACCTAACTGACTAGTTTCACACACGTGCAAGTGCACATGCCACTTTACTACTCAATGCTTCAAGTAGCCTCTTCAGCCACACCTTAAGCCTCTTCTGATGCTTTATCTGTGCAATGCTTGTCTTCAATCCAGACTTACTTGCTTTCTTCAATCCTGCTTTACCCTTCTTCAATTCACCTTACCTTTAGTTTTAGGCTTCTTCTTAACATATTTTCATGTGGACCACCTCAACACCACCCTAGGACGTTTATAAGTGCTAAACTTATATAGAATGTGATGGTACTCCACGTATATGTTAGAATCTGTTGGCAACCCAAGGGAATCATGTACTGGTTATTAGAAATTTAATCTAATATATCTAAACCACTGTTTTGAAACCCGGACCGGACCGGGCGGTCTGACCGGGAAAACCGGGAACCGGAGCAAATTCCGGTTTTTTAAGCCTCAAGAACCGGACACTAGACTGAATTCCGTGAACATCCCGAACCGGGGTTGGACCGCACGGTTCATGCAGAACCGGTGGCATGAACCGTGCGGTCCAACCCCGGTTCAAACACTGAGTTAAATCAGAAAAATTGAGGAATTGCAGATGCCAGGATTTGAACCCAGGCCGATCAGAAATTTTGCTAAAACTTAACCACTCAGCCAAGCATGCAAGTTAGTGCTCAATAATAACAAAACAACTACTTGAAGTAAACTTAATGCAATTTTTTTTTTTTTTTTTTTTATAAAAACAACTTAACACAATTATATTCTACTTAATTAAATTATCCATCTCTTATAAAGAATATAAAAAAATTATAATTAAAATCCTTCAAAGATATTCAACTTTACTTCAAAAATTAATCATAAATTTTAATGTTTTCATGGTTATTATTTTATTTTATTAACTTTCTTATTTAATTATTAAATACATCCTTGAAAATCATTAAATTTCCCTCACATATATAGATATGTTAGTCAATTTTGTTAGTTTTATAAATTTAATATTTATATTTAGGCTTTAATTAATTATTAAATTAATTATGACATCATCACGGTTCGACCCCGGTTCAACCTCGGTTGAACCTCAAAAACTTTGAACCTCTCCCTTTTACGGTTCAATAAACGGTCCGGGTTTGAAAACCTTGATCTAAACCACTGTTAGACCCAAGGTCTTCACATCCAGTGGGTAACCAATACAATACTACTCTCAGTACATGGTAAGCATGTATATAGAAACCCAAGAAAAATTCAATGTACTATTCAATTGAATTAAATCTATGGGACGTGGACCCATTATGATATTCCCTAACAATCATCCACCTTAGCCGATTAAGTATATTATCTATCTGTATTATTATTAACATGCTATAATAGACCGAATGATCAACTTCAAGGAATAAAGGATTACTTCTATGGTTTCGTCCTCGTGAAGCTTAGCAATTAAGGAAAAGCAAATCACTACTCTCAAGATAAATAAAAGAAAATTTCCTTTCACGTGGCTAATTTAAAAAGATTTAGTAATTATAAATATATTTATATATATGTAACGGCAGAGACATGCTAGGGTTTAACTACAATTACTAAAACAATCTTAGCTAAGCTTCTCAAATGTCTAATTTGTTCCTCTAAAATAACACTCCAATTCAGTCTAGGAAGACCAATCTCAGTCCAATTAGTACTCTTAAATAAAATCAGCTTTACAAGTTAAATACATTTCCTACTGGGCTGGTATTTAGAACCCGCTAAAACTTATCTCTTTAGTCTCCCAGAAGCCCATAAAACTTAAATATGCTTCTAAGATTTTAATTTTCAATTAATCTCAAATTAAGATTTATCTGTTTAAATAGGCTGGACCTCTAACACTTAAACTTCTAATCTTTACTCAAAAAAAAAAAAAAAAAAAAAAAAAAAAACTTCTAATCCAAATAAGTTTTAAACTATTATCATTTTCTTTAACTGATAAGAAGTAAAAGTTTAATATGAATAATTCACAAAATAACTCTCCACATTATATCTTTTTTTATTTATTTTCTATATTTGCTTTATATAATCACTTTTACAATACATCATAGTTAGGGCCACTACGTACACATGGTGTTCACGATGACCATCCTAAATTTTGTTAGGTCGACATAATTACACTTCGAAAAAATTTTAAAATAAATTTGGATGTAGACTAATGCTACAATCTTAAAACTCCACTCAATAATTTTGTTTATGTTAATATTGACAAATCTATTATTGAATTATTTTTTTTTTCTCATATTCTTCATACTTGCAAAATTTCAAGAAGATTAAAGACTAATAATTATGTCATCAATTAAATATTTAAATTTTGAGTTTTTACAATATACAATTATACATAAAAAAAAAAAGTTTTATATCTGATTATCAAGAAATTTGGCCCATATTTAAAAGCATAAAAACATACTATTGAAAGGAGATTGGATTAATCCAGTGAACATGGGCATGAATAAATGTGAATATAAATGAGGAAAAAGAAAAAAGAGAGAATAAATTTCAACATAGAAAGCTGGAGCACACGAAGATCCATTATTTTCCACTAGAATATCGTTTTCAACATAGTTCTTTTTTTTTCTTTTTTTTTTTTCCTTCTTTATTTGTCTCTCAACTACAGATAAAGTTTGAACGCTAATTACCTCAATAGAGGGAAACATGACGTGTAACTTCATCCATAGGTCATTCGTTGCCCCACATAAATGTTTCATACCTAAACTTCAATTTTGGTTTTTGTATTGGAGTTTGTAGTGATATTCCGCTTGTAAGATTGGTCCAAGAAAGTCTATTCAATTCTTGTTCATCCTCAGGCTTTCCCTTCTGATAACGCTAATCAGTTACCTCAATAGAGGGAAACATGACATGTAACTTCATCCATAGGTCATTCGTTGTCCCACATAAATGTTCCATAGCTAAACTTCAATTTTGATTTTTATATTGAAGGAGTTTGTAGTGATATTCCGCTTGTAAGATTGGTCCAAGAAAGTCTATTCAATTTTGGCAAAGAAAAAAGGCAAGATGTTCTAGTCAATAACACGAGAGATGTGCATTATTTTACATCGAAAACAAGAAATGGGCCTGTTATGCAGTGGCGGTGCCACCTAATGTCCAGGGTGGTCCCACTGGAAAAAAATAATAATAATTTAAAATTTTATATTTATTTACTTTTAAAATATTTTTTGGGACTACCTTGAATTTTTTTTATGCTAATAAAATCAAATTTTGGTCTATAATTTGAGTAACTTAACAATATATTAGGATTTTTTTAAGCAAAAAGGAAAAACTCAAAAAAAAAAAATTGAAAAAAAAATTATAATAAAACTACTAAAGATTGGATAGTGGCTTGATTCCTTGACTAAGCACACTGTCCAAAATAACACAATTTCCAACATTTTATTATTTTTTATTATTATTTTTCCTCACTAGACATATATTACTTCTTATTTTTTATTTTTTTTATTTATTCTTAATTACACACGTCTTTTATCTCCTCGATTTCTACACTTCGGCTCTATTTAGATACCGTTTATCTTACTGAAACTGAAAACTTATTATTGAAAGTATTGTAGATAAAGGTAAAAGTTAGTTGAAATAGTACTGTAAGGCCCATGAATCGTACCAAAAAGTGCAATGGGGCTTATAAATAGTAGCAAAAATAAGTTGAATAGTAAAATAATTTTAATTTTTCATTTCAATCCAAATGCATGCTTCATGTGTGTTTGGATAAATTATTTTTAACTAGCTTATTTTACTATTCAACTTATTTTTGCTACTATTCATGGGCCTTACTGTACTCTTTAGTACTATTCATGGACCTCACTGTACTATTTCAGTTAATTTTTACCTTTATCTACAGTATTTACAGAAAAAAAAAAATCAGTTTTAGCAAAATAAGTGGTTCCCAGACACTTACATCTACGTTTTAAATTTTATTACATCTTCATCTACATTTTTACATCTACGTTTTGCCTTCTTCTTTATTCGTAACTTCTATGTCTTTTACTAGTACCAATACGGTAGTGCCTCTTCTTAAGTTTTGAGTTTCAAATTTCTCAATACGATTTTTTTTTAGCTGTACAGGTGCCTCTTCTTAATCAAGGTGTTCCATAAGGTCCCCAAGCCCTTTCTTGGATTCTGTTCATACAGAGATTGAGATTTTAACCCTTGATTAAGGACAAGTGAGCAAGACAGAGGCAGCCACGGAAAAAAAATGGGGCCTTCACTTTGATTCTTGTCCTAAACATATCCTTTGAGTAATTACTCATGAACAGTAACAAAATTATCCACTTCACTTTAACTTTTCCCTATAAATAAGTTATTTATTGACTCACCAAGTTAACAGAGTTATTTATTAACACAGAGTAAGATATGAGAAACCCATCCTACTTTCCGAAATTGTTATTCACAATCCAGGATCTGAATTTTTGGGAGATTTTTATTTTGCCCGCCACCAGCCTTCTTCATTCACTTGCTCTATCTTCTTTACGGAATCATCTACCATGAATTCCATTCCATGATCGTAATATAACTACTTCCACCTTATTGCATGTATAATTAGATAAGTATAACTTCCATCAAAGAAAATAAAATAAAAAGAAGAAGAAGATAATCAATTTTAGAAGATAATAGACGAAAGTGTACGAGAATGTCTTATTCCATTCACCGAACTTACTTTTATCTTGTTTTAATTAAAAAATGGTTATCTCTTAAAGTCTCTTCTCCCAAGTCGTTTGCCATCGATTATATTGATGACCCCGCCTCCTCCAAATTTGGCGTCTTTGATACTCTTTCTTGTGGTAGTGACAAGCACAACAAAGTAAATAATGAGATTTAGTGTTCATTTAAATACTGCTTATTTTGCTAAAAATTAAAAGTTGAAAATAATAAAAAAAATAATAAAAAATTACTATTTATGCTTGAAAGTACTGTTCATCTGCCTAATTGCATTGTTAATATCCCATAAAAAGTGTAAGAGATGCTGGACTTAAAAAAATAAATAATTAAATAAAATCAGCCAAACGCAGACGTGGGAAGCGCAAAATGCACTTCCCAAATGCACTTTGTGCGCTTCCCAAATAATCAAGTAAATTAGATGTGGGACACGAACTAAGAGCATTCTCGTTGTAAAAAACACCTAAATAGGAAAAATAGAGAGCACCGTTCATCTTGTATAGCAATTTTACTATTGTTATACAAGATGCTTTTAGCCTCCCAACTTACGAGCCATGGGTTAGGCCAATAAATATTGGAAACATCAGGGCATTGAAAAGAAGGCGAAGAAGGTTATCGTTATCATAGAAAAGGTCATAGAAACCAGAGAAATAGTTGGTGTGGCTTCTTGAGGAGACAAGCTTTGTGTTTCTAGTGAGTTGTTGAGGAAGAAGGGTATCTGTAGGGAAGTCAAAACTTTCCCACAAAATAACACCTTCCAAATTACGTAAAACAAGATTACCAGTGTTGTAGAGAGATAATTGTACTGAGGAGAGTGTGACAGTGTTTGTGGCCAAACAGTGAACGTTTCGGCATCAGTTAAGATTAATTGCCATTTTTTTGGAGGGAAAGCTTTGAGTGGTTTCCATTTACAGGTTAGTCACGGTTTGCCATCCAAACTATGGTGTGTGAGTTGATAAACTAAAATGGCAAAGCAAAAAGCATTATCACCCAAAGAGTAAAAGCTAGTAGAGAAAACACCATTTGGTGATGACAAAACTTCTGGTTTTTCTATGGAAAGGGATATGCCTTTACCCATAGCATCTAGTGTTGAAGATAAAAGTGGGAAAGAAAAGGCTAAAGAAAGTATAAGATACAAAACAGGCGAAGCCATGGACTTCATGAAAGCTACAACAAGATATGGACTCGGGCAATATGAATATCGTACGTGAGAAATGATATGTCCACAATATTTTTACAATAAATTCTAAGTGGTAGGTTGTTATTGGTTGTTATTATTGGAGCAAAAAAATAATTTTAGTGTTAGATTCAAATTTGAACTAATAACCACTAATCACCTATGATTTGTTGTGAAAATAGAATAAAATTGTTGTGGACGTAGCACTTCTCTATCCTATATAAACAAGAGAGGAGTGTATAAGAAAACTAGTCTGGACAGGTGCGTGAATAAATGTGAATATAAATGAGAATAAAAAAAGAGAATAAATTTGAACATAGAAATCAGGAGCACATAAAGATATATTATTTTCTACTATGATACTGTTTTGAAAATTTTCTGCTATTTATTAGAGAGCAATGGTCAAAGTTTCATATTAGTCATTGTTTGTTTTGTTTTTTTTTATGTCGGTAGAATACAAAATTTTCTCTCCTGCTTAGAATTTAGAATTTCTAGATTTTCTCCCAACTACAAATAAAGTTTGCTAATAACCTCAATGTAGGGACACATGGAACGTCACTTCATCCAAAGTTCATTCGTTGTCCCACATAATTGTTTCATATCAATACTTCAATTCTGACTTTTATATTGAAGGATTTACTAATGATGTTCCGCTTGTAAGATTGGTCCATGAAATTTTATTCAATTTTGGCAAAGAAAAAAGGCAAGATATTCTCCTCAATAACAAAAGAGAGATGCGCATGATTTTACTTTGAAAACAAGAAATGGGCCAGTTATGATGACTAGCGTTGTTCAAGAATCCGCTTCACCCAATCAATAAAAATCCTCTATCCGTCACCGAGTTTTCAGTTTTCTACATTAGTCAAAACAAAAAATCAGTTTCTTACTTTAATCAGGGTGCCCCATAAGGTCCCGAAGCCCTTTCTTAGATTCTAACATCATCAGCAACAGAATATTTTGTTCATGTTTGATGAAGCGTAAATCGTTTGCTTTGTAAGCTTGTCCAGGTGGAGATAAATCTGTGTCCTACAAATGTAGAACAACGGTGCCTCTAAGGTGGTCACCGGTGTGCTGCCTGCCACAATGTCTCCGATGCCAAGGTTAGTGTATGAGAATAATAAGGAAGTTCCAGATATAGGAATATCAATGCGAGAATATTTCTTGGGTGGATCTCCGTACCTGCTTTGTCTCTGACCAATGTATATATATATATATATATATATATATATATATGGTTTCATGGTTCCTAGCCGTTGCGGCCTTAATTGTGGATTTAGTGCCTTTTTTGTAATGCCCCTGGGCTCATAAATATTGGTTTTGATGAGGCTCCAACGGTCTACATACTGATTGGTAACTGTCTAAGAGCATTGAATGCTCTCATTAATGGTTACTCTGTGTCCGTCCGTGTCCGGCCAAGGTGGACGAGTATGTTTGATGAGGTCGTCCAAGAGAGGTGAGTTCGTCAGTCCCATCAGCTACCCCCCCCCCCTTAGGTTCTGTGGTCGTCGAGGTGTGTCATGACGACCATCAGAAGATGAAAGGTATCCTGATCAAACATGGCTCTTAGGATTTCACTCCACATTTAATGCGTGGTGGTGGCATCACATACATCATGGCCATGTGGCGTGTTCTGACCAGTGGAATTAATGCTCCAATTGTGTGACTCTTTGGGTTTCCTGCTGAATTTCAGTTTTTGTGCCTTAGTTTTTAAACTTCCCTTCTTTTCACTTTCCCCTTCACTTTCTCCAACTTCCAATCATTGCTCTTGTTAAGACATATTGCATTCATGTTAGGAACATATGTCAATATTTATGTAATTGGCTAATCCTTTGACAAAACGCACTTTACTTGTAATTAGGTAGATCTAAGAGTTGTTTAATACTTAAAGAAACATGTAATTCAAGTCTAGTATTAAAGCCATGAAGATTGGACCAAGAAACAAGTGAAGAAGGGCTATTCATTAAAGCTGGACAGATAGCTTGACACCTGCAGACAGATAGCTCGACAGCTGCTCGACAGATAGCTATCTATCGAGATTTAATAAATGAAGCTCGGCAGATTCTCGATCGATCGAGGTATCTATAGAGGTTACGGGAATTCAGATTTCCAAATCTGATTTTCGACCCAAGCTTATGTATTTGTGTATGGTTTCTTTTCTCACAACCCTAGACATATATAGGGCTTAGTTTAGAGGCCATCACATAAGAGAATAAAAAAGGAGAACTTATGCAAAAAGTGACAGTTACCTTATTCTCTCTGAAAGAAGCTACTGCGTCTTTACGCCTTAGGGTTTTGTAACCAAGTGTTTCTTGATCTTCATTGTTGATGAAGTGAAGAACTTTGCAGCTAACATCTTCTTCTAGTTGGTGAGTGAGTCACGTACTGGGATCCGTGCATCAAAAAGATGGCGTTCATATATTGAAAAGTTCAGAGGTTCTGAAGCGGTAGAAGGTTTTTGCTGTAAGTTCATCTATGGGGATTGTAGTATCTAGGGACAAAGGTTTTGTACTAGATCTGAAACTTCTCTTTATTATAGTGGATTGCCTTTTGTTAAGGCTTCCTCCCAGGTTTTTACTGTGAAACTAGTTTGTTTCATTGGTTTTCTTGGATCATCATATCTTGTCATCTTTACTTTTCCGCTACATTTATTTTTGACATGATATTGATGTTTATTTTTTTTAACAAGTTTTATTCATAATAAATCTAATTAACAACTTGGATTTAAAACTTGTTAATTCTATCAACAGGGGTCTAAATTTCCCAACAGCTCTAAGCTTCTTCTTCTCCAACCTTTTTTTGCGATTTTCTCCGAGCCGGTGCATTCTGTAGTTGACTTTTCTATGCTTCATTTTGAGGTATGTCTTTCTTCTTCCCCTCCTTTTTTATGGCGTAGACATAGATTATGCTTAGTTTTTGATTTTTTCTTTCCCTGTTTGTTTATGTTTGTTTTGGGTTTTTAGGATTCATCTCTTTTCTTCCATTTTCTGGTTTTCATGGTCAATAGCTCTGAGGTTAAGGTAGCTTACCCCTCAGTTTCTTTCTTGTTTGTGCATTTAGGGGCTTCTTTAGGTGCTTCCCGTGCCTTTTTCCCTTTGGTTGAAAACTTTGTTTCTAAGGGTAGTAGTTTAGGCGTTGTGTTTGGTAATTTGTTTCCTTTGCATTGTCAATCGATTGATTGGTTTAAAGGTTTGGTGAGTGAGCGAAGGAAGATGTTTGAGGTTAGATCTAGTGAGCTTGAGATCAAGTTGTCGTCTAGTGACAATCTCGTGGAGGTAGAGGCAGACACCGCGGTCTTCGTCCCTCTAGAGATTAGGGCTTTCCACACCCTCGGGGAGGCGTGCAGTCTAGATGGTAAGACGCTGTCTAGGTTTAGAGACAGATTTCAATTTCCTGAGAGGGTTAGGATTTGTCTTCCTCAAGGGGAGGAACAAGCTTGGCACTTCTTGCCTGGGGAGGTTTGCTTCTACGAAGCTACTTTTCTGTGCGAGCTTAGGTTCCCCGTCCACCCATTCATCATGGAGCTTTTAGCCTGCTTCGACATTGCTCCTAGACAACTTATGCCCAATTCATGGAGACTAGTGGTCAGCTGTATAGAGATATAGCTGGCTGCTACTGAAGGGGATATGATTAAGGTGGACGAGTTGGTTTATTTGTATCGTCTAAAGGAGTCTAAAGAGCATGGGTACTACAAACTGGTGCCTTGGGAGAGGAGGGCTAGGATCATCAAGGGCTTGCCCCCGTCATTCAGATATTGGAAGTCCCGCTTCTTTTTTGTGTTCGGGGACGAGTGGGAGACTCCTTCTGGTGAGGTGTGGGGTGATCTCCCTAGGTTGCTCCGTTGGTGGAGAACCCTGAGTCTAGGTGCGTCGTTATTTCTTTTAGCACTTTGTTCTTTGTTCGTTCTCGTTCATTTTGTTGTTGCTAATTCTTCTGTTCTTTGTGCAGTTAAGAGACGACTCAAGCTTAAGAGCAGGTACTAGCAACGTGTTGAGGCTGCCATTGAATACGCCAAGTCCATTGACGATTTCGACGGTTTGGTTGATCCTCATACTTTGGCTCTATACATCCTTGGCCCAGAGCCCTCTGCTTACGTCTTGCGCACCTTTTAAAGGGAAGAGAAGAAAAGTAAGTATTTCATTTAGTTCGTCATTGCTTCTGTCTTTTTTCTCCCTTTTTTTTTTTGTTACAAGTGTTTCATTTTTTGCAAGAATGACGACTAAGTTTAACTAGGATATGTACACTAAAATAAGATCCAAAAAGAACGAGCCATTGTCCAATCTCGGGAAGAGGATAGTGCGCGTTACAGGGAAGGGCCCCCTCGTTAATCCAGCAGTCCCTATTACTCCAGTTATCCCCGATACTAAGACAAGGAGGACAGCCTCTCCAGCCACTTTGGTTGAAGAGATCACTACCCCTATCTCTAAGAGGCCACACTTGACCAATAAAGGGAAGGAGAAGGCTTATTCCTGTTTGTCCAGTGTTTGGGAATACGCTGGAGTTGCGATGGAAAGGGCACATGAGGTTGTCACTGCTGAGGACCTGAAGGTTTTCTCGGGTGTGCCTTGCAACGAGGTTGTGACTCATCATATCCATAAGCTCGTTCAGGTAATGTACTTGTGCAATTTCAGTCCTCCCTTTTTTTTTTCTTTTTTTTTTTCTTTTCGTCTTGAAGACTTCAATTTTCTTTTCAGTGTTGGGGGAGAGTCTTCATATCATCTCGGAGTACCTCACTCAGGATGCAAAGGTTGCGTCTATGATGTCTAAGATGGAGGCTCTGGAGGCGAAGAAATCCAAATTGAAGAAAGACCTAATTGTCACCATGAACGAGGCTAACACCATCAAGGAAAAGCCAAGACCTTAAGTGACGACCTCAGAGCCGAGCGGCAACTAACTTTGAAAAAGGACGAACAACTTCTTACTGCCAAGAAGAAACTCAAAACCATTGCTGCTAAGGCTGAGGCTTTCTAGCAGACTGATGAGTACAACACAGTGCTCTTCAGTTGGTATTTCAAAGGTTTTCAGCTCTTGAGAAGATATTTCGTCAAGCACCCCACCGGAGTGGATCTAGGGAATTTGGATATGGAAGAGGTGGATAAAGAGATGGCAGCTGACGAAGCCTCCTAATCCTCGGCTCTTGAGGGTGCTCCTATTGGTGGTGACGCTACTGCCGATGCATGAACCTATCACTTTTCCTTTGTAATCTCCTTTTTTTTAGGTGCCTAGTGTGTTTCGGGCTTTTTAATTTTACTTTGAGAACAATATTCTAATTTGAGAACGATTTTACCCAGTGTTTATGGGCTTATAATGATAACACAATGTTGGTTCCCCGTTGTCTTTGGGCCGTTACTTACGTTTGTAATTCTATACTTGTTTACATTCTTGTCTTTGTCTGCTTTGTTTCTTCTTTGTTGGTAGCTTGCATTGTTGTTACTTAGTTAAAATTTTCATTGAGGCTTACACTCATTGAAGGAATATTGTCTAGTCGGTAACTTATATCCGTCTAGGCGGAATTTTGTTACTTAGCCAATTTTATGTTTGACCTACACCCATTTAAGGGATCTTATCATTTTTGGCTTCGTCAATAACTAACATCCGCCTTGGCGGAATCTTGTTACTTAGCTAATTTTTATGTTTGACCTACACCCATTCAAGGGATTTTGTCATTTTTGGTTTCGTCAGTAACTTACATTTATCTAGGCAGAATCTTGTTACTTAGCCAATTTTTATGTTTGACCTGCACCCATTTAAGGGATCTTGTCATTTTTTGGCTTCGTTAGTAACTTACATCCGTCTAGGCAGAATCTTGTTACTTAGTCGATTTTATGTTTGACCTACACCCATTTAAGGGATTTTGTTATTTTGGCTTCGGCAGTAACTTACATCTGTCTAGGCAGAATCTTGTCACTTAGCCAATTTTTTGTGACTTCTAAGCTACTGGGTTTGCTTGCATTAAGTCATTGGCTAAATAGTTCTTTTATTGCTTTCAAAAATGGATACAATTTTTTGTTACATCTATTGGTGGTACTTCTTCAAGTGCTTAATGTTCCTGGTCATGGCAGTCTCTGCCCGTCTAAGGTCTCCAGGTAATAGCTGCCTTATTTGGAGTAATGGACGACCTGGTAAGGTCCTTCCCAAGTTGGGCCAAGTTTCCCTTGGACAGGGTCTTTGGTTGCTGGGGTGACTTTGCGTAGAACAAGGTCCCCTATCTCAAGTCGTTTAAGCTTCACTCTCTTGTTGTAGTACTCGGCCATCTTCTACTGATACCTAGTCATTCTGTTGGAAGCTTTGCCTCTGACCTTGTCCAGGCAATCTAGACTGATCTTTAGTTGATCATCATTGTTTTCTTTGTGGAACGTCTCTCGTCTGATGCTAGTTACTCCCACCTTAACTGGGATTATTGTCTCGGTGCCATAAGTGAGTCTGAAAGGGGGTTTCTTCTGTCAGGGTTCTTGCTGTGGTCTTGTAAGCCCACAAGACATTGGGTAGTTCTTTCGTCCAGGCTCCCTTAGCATCATCCAACCAGGCTTTGATGATCCTGAGTAGTGTTTGATTAGTCACTTCTGCTTGTCCATTTGCTTGTGGGTGTGCTGGAGATGAGTACTGGTTCTTGACCCCTAAGCCTGAGCAAAAATCCTTGAAGCCTTGACTATCGAACTGCCGACCGTTGTTTAACACAATCGTCCATGGAATCCCAAATCTGCAAATTGTGTTCTTCCATACAAAGCTCTAGATTTCTACTTCAGTGATGGTTGATAATGCTTCTACTTTAACCCATTTTGTAAAGTAGTCAATAGCAACTAGTAGAAACTTTACCTGCCTCTTATCTCGGAGCAACGGGCCAACGATGTCAATTTCCCATTAGGCAAAAGGCAAAGGGGAGGTTATCGTCGTCAGTCTCTTTGCTGGAAGGCGCTGGACACTCCAAACCTCTGGCATTTGTCGCACTTCTTGACGAGCTCCCTTGTGTCCATCTGTAAGGTAGGCTAGAAGTAACATGTTCTAATAACTTTGCTTACCAAGGATCTAGGGCCTGCATGGTCTCCATAAACCCTTTCATGGATCTCCTCCAGGATGTATTTGGCCTCTTCTTCGTCGGCGCACTTCAAATACGGCATGAAGAAGCCTCTCTTGTACAAGGTGTCATTTAGGATCATGAATCTAGCTACTCTCTTCCTGACCTCCTTGGCCTCCTCGACGTCCTATGGAAGATGTCTGTCTCTGAGGTAGGATAGGATCGGGGTCATCCAGTTGTTTATGCTCTGGATTGTGAAAGTAAAACTTCTTCAATGTTGGGGTGCTTCTGGACTTCCATTTCCAAGCCCATGCTCGTTAGTCTCTCTCCTAACGATGCATTTTTCATGATTTCGTCTGCTATCATGTTTTGGCTTCTGGGGATTTGTATGAATTGCACCCTGTCAAACTCCTATGTTAGGTGCTTCGTCAGACTAAGATATTTTTGCATTCTCTCATTCTTTGCTTTATATTCCTCTTTTATCTGCCCTACTACCAGTTTAGAATCACTTTGGAGGATAACATTTTTAGCTCCTAACACCTTGCCGACCTTTAGCCCCGTCATTATTTCTTCATACTCTGCCTCATTATTGGTGGCTGGGAACTTTAGTTGAACCCCGTACCTGAGCATCTCTCCTTCTAGGGTGATGGTAACAACCCTTACTCCTCCCCTCTTTTAGGCTAATGAACCATCAGTTTGTATCGTCCATTGTATAGCTTCGCTAGGGAGGTTGTCCTCGTCTGGGATGGTGAACTTGGCGATGCAGTCTGCCAATGCCTACGCTTTAATAACTGTCCTAGGGTAATACTCAATGTCGAACTGGCTAAGTTCGATCGCCCACTGGACCATTCTCCCTGCTGCCTTGGGCTTGTTCATGGACTTCTTAATGGGTTGATCCGTCATTACCAGGATGGGATTCGCCTAAAAATAAGGTCGTAATTTACGCAAAGCTACTATTAATGCGAATGCGATCTTCTCAATCCTTGGGTACTTGGCTTCTGCCCCTTGGAAAGCTTGGTTGACGTTGTAGTCTAGGAGCTGTTTCCTGTCCTCTTCTCTAATGGGGGCTGCACTCACGGCTATGGCTGATACTGCCAGGTACAGATACAGGTTTTCCCTCTCCTTTGATGGACTCAGGAGAGGTGGATTGCTCAGGTAGCGCTTGAGTACTTGAAAAGATTCCTCACATTCGTCAGCCCAAGCAAAAGCTTGCTTCAATGTCTTGAAGAAGGGCAGGCACTTGTCCGTTACTTTAGAGATGAACCTGTTGAGTGCCGCTATTCTTCCTATTAGCTTCTAGACTTCCTTGACGGTCTTGGGTGATGCCATATCAAGTATGGCTCGCACCTTCTTTGGGTTTGCTTCTATCCCTTGCTGGGAGACCATGAATACCAAGAACTTCCCTGAGGCTACTCCAAAGGCACATTTACTTGGGTTCAACTTCATCTGGTACTGTCTAAGTGTGGCAAACTTCTCTCTGAGGTCATCCAGATGTGCGAGCTCTTCCTTACTCTTGACGAGCATGTCATCCATATATACTTATATGTTCCTCCCGATCTGCTTACTGAACATCTTATTTACTAACCTCTGGTAGGTTGCTCCTACGTTTTTCAGCCCGAAGGGTATTACCTTATAGCAATAGAGCCCTTGTCTCGTGATGAAAGCAGTTTTCTCCTAGTTTTCTTCGGTCATCTTGATCTAATTGTATCCCGAGAAGGTGTCCATGAGCGTTAATAGTTTATGCCCTGCTGTGGAATTTACCAACTGATCTATCCTTGGTAAGGGAAAACTATCCTTTGGGCAGGTTTATTTAGATTCGTGAAATCCACGCACATCCTCCACTTTCCATTCGCCTTTTTTACTAGGACGACATTGGCAAGCCAATCTAGGTAATAGACTTCTCGAATGAAACCTGTGAGAGCAGGTTGTTGACCTCATCTGTAATTGCTTGAGTCCACTCTGGAGTGAAGACTCGTTATCTTTGCTAGACAGGCTTCTTCTCAGGGTCCACGTTTAATCTATGCTGAATGACTTCTGGGGATATGCCTAGCATGTCCTCGTGACTCCATGCGAAGATGTCTAGGTTCTCTTGGAGGAACTGGATTGGCTTTTTCTTCATGTCTACACTTATGGTAGTCCCTACCTTGGTGGTCTTCATTGGCTCCTCGTCTACTAGCTTCATGGTTTCCAAATTTTCCACTTTATCTTCTTCCTTTTTCCCGATCATCCACGT
Source organism: Lithocarpus polystachyus (assembly GCA_033629205.1). Classification (NCBI taxonomy): domain Eukaryota; kingdom Viridiplantae; phylum Streptophyta; class Magnoliopsida; order Fagales; family Fagaceae; genus Lithocarpus; species Lithocarpus polystachyus. The sequence goes on along the minus strand of CM066163.1, from coordinate 3,537,984 downwards.
ATGGTTCTTTTTGTAGCTAACACGGCCTGATAGCATTCCCTGTCTAATACTTGATCTTCTTTTACCTCACCTACACCGTTTTCTTTTGGGAATTTTACCTTCAGGCAGTAGGTGGACGTTGCTGCCTTCCAGTGGTTAAGTATGGGCCTCCCAATAATCACATTATAAGGCAAGGGATAGTCTACTACCAAGAAATCTAATTGACGAGTCATTTGCCTCAGGTAAGTTCCCACTGTGACCATTAGTGTCCCTATGCCTTTAGGATATACGTTGTCTCCACTGAAACTGACGAGGGGAGAGTTAAATGGGTGCAGCCTTCTTGGATCTAGCTTCAGCTGCTGAAAAGCAGGGAGGTAGATGATGTCTGCGAAGCTACCATTATTTACAAGGATTCTCCTAGTGTTGAACCCTTCTATTGTTAACATTATGACCAAGAGGTCATCATGAGGTTGCTTTACCCCTCTGGCATCTTCTTCAGAGAAAAACATGTCCCTGTCCATTCGTCTTTGTTTCATCGGGGGCATCCTATAGGCGCTGTTCACCTACCTCTGATATGACTCTTGAGGGATTTGAATGACCCTCCTATGGATGGCTCTTCTGTGATCGTCTTTATCTCCCCAATCACGCTTGGTGGACGTTGGGATGACGGTCCTCGTCCCCTAATAAGGCTTCACGTTTGTCCTTGTCATCGTCCCTGGGCCTACTGGGCTCCCCCTTCTTCACAAATCTCTGCAATTTCCCTTTTCGTATGAGCTCTTCTATCTGCTCCTTTAGGTCTCTACAACCCTCTGTGTAATGGCTGTGATCCTTGTGGAAATGGCAACACTTCTTCTTATCACGCACATTAGGTGACGAATGTAATGGCCTAGGCCATTTGAGGTAGTGTTGATCTTTAATTTACGCCAAAATTTTGTCAACAGGCATAACTAAGAGAGTGAATTTTACCGTCTGAGAAGCTTTTTCGTCTTTCCTTTTACCCCCGTCGCTAGTCTGATGATCTTGGCGTTCCCTTTTTCGTCCTTTACAGTCATCCTCCCTCCTTCCTTTTTCACTAGTCTTTTCTACATCCTTTATTGCAGCTAAAGCGTCTTCTACGTTCATATACTTCTGTGCTTTTAGGAGCATTTCTGCCATCGTCTTAGGAGGATTCTTCACGAGTGAGACCACGAACTCCTTGAACTTCAATATAGCTTTAAAGGTAGTTAATTGCATCTTGTTGTTAGCTTCATCTACCTCAAAAGTTTCTAGAGTGAAGCGTTCCATGTACGACCTCAGAGTCTCTTTCTCCCTTTGTTTAATAGTGAGTAAGTGGTTTGCTGGCCTTCTCAGACGTTGCCCTCCAACGAAATGGCGCAAGAAATAATTGCCCAACTACTCAAAGCTGTTGATTGACGATGTTGGTAACTTCGTGAACCTCCCTTGTAGTTCCTTTTAGAGTGGTGGGGAAAGAGCAACACAGTATTTCGTCAGGGGCCTGTTGAAGGCTTAGTGTCATCTTGAAGGTGTCGAGGTGGTCTAAGGGGTCCTTAAGTCCGTCAAACTGTTCGAGCTGAGGTAGGCAAAATTTCGACAGCACTGGACATTCCAGGACTGCAGCTATAAAAGGCGAAGCTATCATCTTGACCATCTTATCCAAGCTTTGATCCGTCTTCCCTTTAATGGCATTCCTCAGCTCATCCATCTCCTTTCTCATCTCTCGGAGAAGATCTGAGTTTGGTTCATCTGGAGTAACTAGTCCTCGATGGTCGTTCCTTCTATGGCTATCTCCTTTATCTTCTTGATTGGCCCTAGACCGATTCACCTCTTGCTGGAGTTGTAGCCTCATCTCCTGGTTCTGCTTGGTGAGGTCTTCCGCGCTGGTTGTAAGCATCTGGATTTGCAGGGCTAATGCTGCAGGATCTTGGTTAGACTCCATCTGAATTTGGAAGTTGATTGGAAACTATGCTTTCGAACCTAAGTACGAAGATGTCGTCCCCACAGGCGGTGCCAAACTGATGAAGCGTAAATCGTTTGCTTCGTAAGCTTATCCAAGTGGAACTAAATCTGCGTCCTGCAAATGTAGAACAATGGTGCCTCTGAGGTGGTCACCGATGTGGTGCCTGCCACAATGTCTCCGATGCCAAAGTTAGTGTATGAGAATAATAAGGAAGTTCCAAATATAAGAATATCAGTGCGAGAATATTTCTTGGGTGAATCTCCATACCTGGTTTGTCTCTGACCAATGTGTGTATATATATGGTTTCATGGTTCCTAGCCGTTGGGGTCTTAATTGTGGATATAGTGCCTTTTTTGTAACGCCTCTGGGCTCATGAATATGGGTTTTGATGAGGCTCCAACGGTCTGATTGGTAATTGTCTGAGAGCATTGAATGCTCTCATTAATGGTTACTCTGTGTCCGGCCAAGGTGAATGAGTATGTTTGATGAGGTCGTCCAAAAGAGGCGAGTTCGTCAGTCCCATCAATGTTCATACAGAGATTGAGATTTTAACCCTTGGTTAAAGACAAGTGAGCAAGACCAAGGCAGTAAGGGAAAAAATTGGGGCCTTCACTTTTAACTAGCGGCAAAATTATCAACTTCACTTTTAACTTTTTTTCTATAAATAAGTCATTTATTGACCCACCAAGTTGAGGGAATAAGATAACACAAAAGTAAGATATGAGAAACCAATCATATTCTCCGAACTTGTTACTCACAAATCACAATTCAAGATCTGATCTTATGGGGGTTTCTATCCTGCCTCCACTAGACTTCTTAATTCACTTGCTTTATATTATTTTCGGAGTCATCTATCATGAATTTCATTCCCTAATCGTAATACAATTACTCACAAGTCCCACCCAATACATAGAGCTACGCATAATACGAGATCAATAATAAATTTGTGATGATTGATTCGATTATGACACTATAGATTATTGAACGACGCTCTAGGTGCTGACACCATGGTTAAGTTTCTTTGTAAGTAGAAGATTCAATGGGAGGGCATCTCATTTCGGATTTGATTAGCTTCCAATTTCCTCCCACTTTTGTTAAAACTTTTATGCATTTCATTAATTCCGATGGTTATTTTATACAAATTATTTCTTTTTAACTAATGCAAGTCCTCTTTTATCAAAATTATTGTCTAAGAAATACTTGCAATTATCCGTTAGAGAAGCACACCACGATAGAACAATCATTTAAGTAGTAGCTATTACGCAGCAAGTGCTTTGATAATATTAATGGACCTCACCCCACACAAAGTGAAGAAGCAATAGTACTAGTAAAATTTTCATTTATCTCAAAAAGAAAAAATCTAAAAAATAATAGTAAAATTTTCATTAAAAGAAAAAAAAAAAAGAAAAAAAAAAAGGGAAGCAATAATAAAATAGTATAGAATGACGTATAAGATATGAGACCTCAGGTGCTACTCAACCAAATTAAACTGACTTCGTGCCAGTTAGGCTCGGCCCGTTGATTCGAATTTTAACTGTGAGGAAATGGCTGGGATTAGCCCATAGTGGGCCCAACCCAACAAGGTAAAATGCTCCATTTGACCCGGCGTTTAAGTTTGGAGTTTGGACAAACTAACTCCCAAGCTACATTCGTCATGGGATTATCCACGTTGAAGACACATTGCACACGACACATCTCTCCGCTAGTCTCAGATTGTTTCTATGGTAGGCTTTCAGACTATGGTTTAAGTGTGATTTACTCTAAAGTCTGAATGGTCATATTCTTACTGTGAACATTGTGCAATTTTTAATTTATGTCACTTGCGAATACTGTGGGACCCACTCTTTTGTAAGAGATATTTGATATATCACTATGATACTAAATACTTTCTCAAACATCATACTTAATTATTCACTGTTTTTGGAGGGGAGAGTAGCCTACGTTACATTATACTCATATGTAGCTGATCATGGAGCAAGATAGAGCTTATGTTTTCTAATTAAATTTAAATATTTAGTTGTATACACCAATGTAGTATAAACATTGTTATTTTTTTAAGGACAATTAAATTCAATATAGTGAAATGTTTGATTTGTCAATCTTAAAACTTTGGGGGTTTTGTTGGTTTAATTTGTTTAACCCCTAAATTCTATTTTTTTGATAAACTTAACCCCTAAATTCTAGAATCTAAATATAGGTTTCCTCTTTTCTGAGTTAAAATTTTTTGTCTTTCATCTGTTGAAGGTTTATTGGATCATTCCAAGTCAATCAAAAGCAATAAAAAAGTTTTAAGTAAAATTGTTTTGGGCATTTGAACTTTGAATAACTTAACTTTTATTCTAATATTTTCCATATTTTTTCATACCAACAACCGTCACTGTGTTTTTTGTTACATTATATATAAGACTTTTCCAAACTATCTGAATTATTTAAGCCTAAGATAATAAAGTATCTCCAAGCCTTGTTTGAGGTGAACAAAATCAAAACAGTAGGTTATAACTTATAAGGTTTGGATAAGTGTAAGAATTTTTTAAGCTATCATTGCATTATAAAAAAATATCCCATAGTGGCATGGGTCCAACTCAAAATGGTAATATGGATGTTTAATTGGATAAAGTGTTATAAGTTTTACACACATATAAAGCGACTAAAAGCTGTGAATTGATGTCACCATTTTCTAAGAGAATTTTTTTTTTTTTTTTTGTGAATTTAATTAGGGGGAAGATGCAGTTAATTAATAAAAAAGTAACAAACAATTATATATTAGGAATTTTATTTCAAACACACACAAAATAGGAGAACAAACTAATGAGAAGATCAAAACAAAGCAAAATATAAGAGCCATCATGCCATGTTGGTGGTATACTGGTATTAGGATCCTCTCTATTTCATGGAGATCCATTTTCACAATGAACAAGCATCTTGACTACTTGGCTCATGGTGGGTCTTGCATCTTTGTCTTCTTCTACACATTGCAGAGCCACTTCAACCAAGATTTTTACCTTACCCATATCCCATATGCCATCCATTGTGGGGTCTATGATATCTTCAATCCAAGAAGTAGTAGTAGTAGTAGTAGTAGTTGCATCTGTTCTTTGCCTTCTTAACCCAAGTAACCAACCTTCTATGTTCAGCTTCAACTCCAACACCTATAGTGTGGACACCCATTATTGTGCTCTTCCCGGTCACCATCTCTAACACAACAATCCCATAGCTATAAACATCTACTTTGGAGGTGATGGGTAGATTGAACACCCATTCTGGAGCCATGTAACCTCGAGTTCCTCTGATTCTTGAGAAGCTTGGATTGTTGAGATCACCTCTGATAGGGGTAAAACTCCCACCTCACGGATTGGCCTCTGACGACGGATGTATATGACGGACTCGGCGTGTCGACGGCCTGACCTTCAGTAGTTGACGGTGAAAGGGTCACCCAATGTTGTCACCAAGCGCCGGAGCCCGCCTTGCCACGTGCGCTTCCTTGGAAAAGTGAACCTTGCCGCGTACGCTACTACTCGGTCAGATATCTTACACAGCACGATTCCCTCCCCCAAGGAAGGGAATCGTGCCCAACACACTTGGCCACCCAAGAAGAGTCTTACGCCCTACGCTACTCAGGGGCAATTTCGGCACAGTGATATCTTCTCCAGTACGCCTCATCCAAAGGCCACTACCACTACTATAAATACCGCCACGCCCTCCAAAAATCGAGGTACGCATACTAAGACCCGACTTTGGCACTCTAGAGTTGTGTAATATACTAACTTAACCGTCGGAGGGTCGTCGGCCGGTACCACACCGGTACTTCCCTTTGAGGTTTTTCTTCCTTCTGCAGGACCGTCCGGAACGCGCGCAAGCCCTGCAGCCCACTGGCAAGGCAACCACCATGAACGACCAAGGCAACGAACAACGCACCACGGCCCTTGAAAGGCAAGTCCAGACTCTGGCGGCCGCGGTGGAACGTCTCACGAAGCGCAACAATGACTTAGAAGAGCAGCTGTTGCGAAGGAATGCAACAGGTGACAATCAGGGAGAGAATCAGGAGGCGAGCAGTGCCGAGGAGAGGGACCGTGAGGGTCCTGAGGGAAGCCATGCATTGAGCCGGCCTGAAGGACAACAGCCAAACCATCCGTCGGGAGATGGCCACGCCCAGTCTGGCATGGCCGTAGAAATGCGAATGATGAAGGAACGCATGGACTTCATGATGAACGCCCTCAAAGGGCGAGTGTCCAGCGACCTCGACGACCTCATCCACCACACGGACTCCCCATTTACGACACCAATCATCATGTTCCCTACGCCACCGAAGTTCCACATGCCCCAGGTGGAAAGCTACGACGGGTCCAAGGATCCGCTGGACCACTTAGAAACTTTCAAGACGTTGATGCACCTGCATGGCGCGCCAGACGAAATCATGTGCAAGGCCTTCCCCGCGACGCTTAAAGGCTCTGCAAGGACCTGGTTCGGTAGACTGGCGCCCGGTTCTATCGGCACCTTCAGGGAGCTGAGCGCCCTGTTCGCCTCCCAGTTCATCGGAGGACACCGGCACAAGAGATCCACCGCATGCCTGATGAACATTAAGCAGCGGGAGGATGAGACGCTGAGATCTTATATAGCCTGCTTTAACAGAGAAGCGCTGACGATTGACAAAGCGGACGACCGGATACAAGTGGCCGCGTTCACCAACGGGCTGCGGAAGGGTAAATTCCTGTTCTCTTTGTACAAGAATGACCCGAAGACAATGTCAGATGTGTTTTACAGGGCAACGAAGTACATGAACGCGGAAGATGCGTTACTGGCAAGGGAAGCTGCAGAGGTTCGTCAACAGGGAAAAGGCCGAAACGTCTCGGCAGGCACAGACCCCCCGCCGGGACAATGAGCGTCCCAGACCACCTATAGGGGATATAAGGGTGATTGTGGGTGGCACGCCGGTTGCTGGTTTTACAAAGAAGGCTCTGAAGTCCCACCTCAGGGCGGTCCAAAATGTTCAGGCAGCGAGCTCCGTCCAGAAGAAGCCGAGAACTAGCAGCCCCACTATGGAATTCACAGAAGAGGATGCCCAACACCTCCACCATCCGCACGACGACGCCCTTGTCGTCAACATCCGGATAGGGGACTACAACACCTATCGGGTCCTGATTGATAACGGGAGCTCCGCGGATATTCTCTACTACCCCGCATTCCAGCAGATGCGGATTGACAAAGAACGCTTGATCCCCACCAAAGCCCCACTCACTGGCTTCGGGGGGACCAGAGTATATCCCCTCGGCTCGGTCACATTGCCCGTCACTGTCGGGGAATACCCACGGCAGCTCACTAGGGACGTCACCTTCCTAGTTGTCGACTGCTCCTCAGCATACAACGCAATCATAGGGCGGCCAACCCTCAACGCTTGGAAGGCCGCCACCTCAACCCCTGGAAGGCCGCCACCTCAACCTATGCCTTAAAGGTCAAGTTCTCTACAGAGTACGGGGTAGGAGAAGTATGGGGAGACCAAGTGGCCGCACGAGAATGCTATGTTGCAATGGTTGAGATGAATGGCCAGCTACAGACGATGAACATAGAGCAGAGGACGGGGGCAGAGCCTGTGGAGGAACTCGAAGAGATAATTCTCGACGAGTCCAAGCCTGAGAGAACCACCAGAATCGGTGCTCTCAACAGTCCGGCGACCCGCCAGGCACTCACGACCTTCCTCAAGGAAAATCAGGATGTATTCGCCTGGAGCCATGAGGACATGCCGGGGATCGACCCGTCGGTCATGGTACATAGGCTGAACGTAGCAACCTCCTTCCGGCCCGTCAGACAAAAGAAGCGAGTATTTGCTCCAGAGAGAGATCGTGCAGTGGCAGAGGAGGTTGGCAAGTTACGAGAGGCAGGGTTCATCCGGGAAGTCTACTACCCCGACTGGTTGGCTAATGTTGTAATGGTCAAGAAGGCCAGCGGGAAGTGGCGGATGTGTGTGGACTTCACGGACCTGAATAAGGCGTGCCCGAAGGACAGCTACCCCCTACCTCGAGTCGACGCTCTAGTAGACTCTACGGCCCGGCACCAGCAGCTGAGTTTCATGGATGCCTTCTCAGGATATAACCAGATCCGGATGGATGAGGCAGATTAGGAGAAAACCTCGTTCGTCACCAGCCAAGGACTCTTCTGCTACAAGGTGATGCCATTCGGACTGAAGAATGCAGGTGCCACGTATCAGAGGCTGATGAACAAGATGTTCGCCAACCAAATAGGGAGGAATGTCCAAGTGTACGTCGACGATATGCTGGTGAAAAGCCAGCAAGAGAAGGATCATCTGAGTGATCTCGAGGAAACGTTCGGAACCCTCCGTTCATACAACATGAAGCTCAATCCCTCGAAATGTGCCTTCGGGGTAACCGCTGGAAAATTCCTCGGCTTCATGGTCTCTCAGAGAGGCATCGAGGCCAACCCGGATAAGATCAGGGCAATAATGGAGATGGCCCCTCCGAAGAATGTAAAAGAAGTTCAGAGTCTGAATGGGAAGGTTGCCGCGCTGAACAGATTTGTGTCGAGGGCCACGGACAAATGCCTTCCCTTCTTCCGCACATTGAAGAAAACGTTCGAGTGGACGGACGAGTGTCAAAGGGCATTCGAAGAGTTAAAAGCCTATCTCTCTTCCCCACCATTGCTGAGTCCTTCACAGCCCGGGGAAGAACTCTTCCTCTACCTGGCCGTATCCCCAGCTGCCGTCAGCGCGGCCTTGATCAGAGAAGAGGACGGGGTGCAGAAACCCGTATACTACGCCAGCCGGGCGTTCCAAGGGGCGGAAGGAAGGTACCCGCCCATGGAGAAACTCGCCTTCGCCCTAGTCACCGCAGCCCGAAAGCTCAAGCCCTACTGCCAAGCTCACACAATCGTTGTCCTAACCGACAAGCCTCTGCGGCGAGCAATGCACAACCCAGAAACCGCAGGTCGTTTGGCCCTATGGGCGATAGAACTCACTGAGTTTGACATTCGCTACAGCCCACGGACCGCCCTCAAGGGGCAGGCAGTAGCTGATTTCATAGCCGAGTTCACCAACACAGAGGACGAAGGAGCAGATGCAAGTCCAGCATGGAATATACATACAGATGGGTCGTCAACTAGACGAGCCGGTGGCATTGGGGTCGTGCTCCGTTCCCCCGAAGGAGACCAAATTGATTGTATGATCCGGCTAGACTTTCCCATCACCAACAATGAGGCAGAATACGAAGCCTTGATAGCCGGACTGGATCTTGCCAAAGCAGCAGGCGCAGCCCGAGTGGTCGTCTCCTGCGACTCCCAGGTAGTCGTCAACCAAGTCAACGGGAACTACGAGTGCAAAGGCGACAGAATGAAGAGGTACCTCCATCAGGCAAAAAGAAGGGTAGATGAGCTCGAAGCAAGCATAGTCCAAGTCCCCAAGGAGGAAAATGAGCAGGCCGACCGCCTCGCCAAAGCTGCTTCGTCGGAGTAGCAGGGCAGCACTGACGGTGTGCTACACTTTGTGCAGGTCTCTCCACTGGTAGACTCTATTGAAATGCAGGAGGTCGGCTCGGAAAGTAGCTGGACCACGCCGTTGGTCTCATACCTGAAAGATGGTGTCTTGCCCGACGGAAAAGAAGCCGCCAGACGATTGAAGGTCCAAGCATCAAGGTTTGTCCTGATAGAAAGAGTCCTATACAAAAGGGGCTTCTCTCGTCCATACCTAAGGTGCCTGGGTTCCGAAGAAGCTGATTATGTCATGAGGGAAGTGCACGAAGGGGTATGTGGAAACCATTCAGGGTCACGGTCGTTGGCGCATAAGCTGATCCGCGCAGGGTACTACTGGCCGACCATGAGAAGAGACACGCAGGCTTATGTCAAAGCTTGCGACAAGTGCCAGAGATTCAGCAACATCGTCAGACAACCCCCCGAGGAGCTGACCCCAATGACGGCCCCATGGCCATTCGCTCAATGGGGACTGGATATCATGGGCCCATTCCCAACAGCGGTACGACAGCTCAAGTTCCTTGTGGTAGGCATAGATTACTTCACAAAGTGGGTGGAAGCTGAGGCATTGGCAACCATCACGGAGAAGAACATCTGAAGCTTCGTCTGGAAGTCTATCATATGCAGGTTCGGGATACCCAGGGTATTAGTCTCCGACAACGGCAAACAGTTTGACAATGGTCCCTTCCGGGAATTCTGTGCGCAGCTGGGAATAAAGAATCACTACTCTTCCCCAGCCCACCCCCAGGCCAACGGTCAAGTCGAGGTAACGAACCGATCCTTACTCAAAATTATCAAGACTCGGCTCGAGGGGGCAAAGGGAATATGGCCAGAGGAGCTGCCAAGTGTATTGTGGGCATACAGGACGACAGTAAGGACCCCCACAGGAGAAACACCGTTCAGGCTAGCCTACGGAAGCGAGGCAGTCATTCCAGCCGAAGTGGGACTCACAACCTACAGGGTGAACACCCATGATGAAGGCCGGAACAACGAGGCCTTACGCCTACAGCTTGACTTGATCGACGAAGCAAGGACAGCAGCAGAGCAAAGGCTAGCCCGGTATCAGGATCGCATGGCTAAACACTACAACGCCCGAGTCAGGCACAGGGAATTCCAGGTCGGTGACCTCGTCCTAAGAAAAATCCTGGGCGCTGCCAGGGACCCAACCCAAGGAAAGCTCGGCCCCAATTGGGAAGGGCCCTATCGAATCACAGCGTGGCAAAGAAAGGGCACCTACCACTTGGAAACACTAGACGGGCAGAAGCTGCACCACCCGTGGAACGCTGAGCACCTACGTAAGTACTACCAGTAAGAAAGAACGGCAACCCCCTACTTGTATCTAGTCTGTAATTGATCCATTCCAATGTATATTCCTGGGACATGTTTTCTTCCTCACAAAAATTATGCAAGTCATACAGAGGTTTATTCAAAGTCTCTTCTGCTTATTATTTAACGCTGAACGTCAGAAACTTGCAAAAACCTTAGAGGTAAATCAGTTCAAGCATAACAAGCTAACGATATCAAAGGCCGACGGCTCCAATCTACAGGCATAAAAGCGTCATGCGCCCATGCTGACGGCTTAAAAGCCACAAAGTTTTCCTAAATGGAAACGCCTAAGTCTTAAAGACGACGGCCCAAATTCGACGACGGCATAAAAGCGTCATGCGCCCATGCTGACGGCTTAAAAGCCACAAAGTTTTCCTAAATGGAAACGCCTAAGTCTTGAAGACGACGGCTCCAATTCGACGACGGCATAAAAGCGTCATGCGCCCATGCTGACGGCTTAAAAGCCACAAAGTTTTCCTAAATGGAAACGCCTAAGTCTTAAAAACGACGGCTCCAATTCGACGACAGCATAAAAGCGTCATGCGCCCATGCTGACGGCTTAAAAGCCACCAAGTTTTCCTAAATGGAAACGCCTAAGTCTTAAAGACGACGGCTCGAATTGGACGACGGCATAAAAGCGTCACGCACCCAAGCGGACGGCTTAAAAGCCACCAAATTTTCCTAAGTAGGAACCCTCAAAGCCTAAGTCTAAGGTTGACGGCATAAATGACGACGGCTCAAAGCCAACTACACCGTCTTATAAAGTTAAAAACCAAAGCCTTAGTCTAAGGATGACGGCATAAATGGCGACGGCTCAAAGCCAACTACACCGTCTTATAAAGTTAAAAACCAAAGCCTTAGTCTAAGGATGACGGCATAAATGGCGACGACTCAAAGCCAACTACATCACCCTAAAAGGATTAAATGCCAGAGCCTAAGTATAAGGACGACGGCATAAATATTGACGGCCCAAAGCTAACAAGTTACTATAGCAAGTTGGAAGCTAAAATCTTGTCAAGGGTGACGGCTCAAAACTATCTACATTATTAATTATAAGGGCCTGCTATACTGACGGCTCATCATATTGACGGCTTATTATGTCAACAGTTTCACAAACAGCATTTGAAATGAACCATGCAAGCAAGCAACATACATAAGCAAAATTTGAAACAGCATATGAATTGACACAAATGTTTCTAAACACAATATTGTTCTCGACGGTTCAAAAATTGACCGTTCTACAAAAGTTACAGAAATTCTCCACAAAAATTACAAGTCTAATGGACGGGGGGAATCAACCACGTTCACTTCTTCTTCGGCTTGGATTTCGGGCTGAACGGCTGTCTCAGCATCGTCATCAAGGGCCCCGTCGCCTTTATCATCCCGGCCTTCATCAAGGGGGCGACCTGCGGTGTCGGAAGCGGCTTGGATGACGGACGTTTGCGCCTGGCCTCCGTCAAGGGACACCTGCTGGAGATCCGTCTCCGGATAAAGGGCCTTCACCTGACGGACGGCCTCATCAAAACCGTCCGCCATTACGCCACCAAGCTCCGTCAGGTACGCCTCAGAGTCTCGAAATTCCCTGATCGCGTCCTCCTTGGCCTGACGGAGCTGATCCTTCATAGACTGGATCTCCAGCTCCTTGTCCGCCAGGACCGTCTGCAGCGTCTCCGTCTGCTTCTTATACTCTAGCCGATCCTCCTTGAGAATGGAGAACTTATTCTCCATCTTCACCTTCCAGGCTTTGTATTGCGACAGCTCGTCCTCCACCTCTGTCGTCTTTGCCTGTAGACGGGTCATGGCCGTCTCCTCCCGGACACAGCGGTCCATCAGGCCCTTCATCATGACAACAGCCTGGAAGTCAAAGACACCAAGTCAACGTGACGGCGAGGATAAATGTAGATATTCAAAAAGACTGACGGTGACGGAAAATTGCTTACCTGGGCCAAGTTAAAAAGGCCCGTCTCCCCCATGGCCTCTGTGGAATGATTCCCTATGTCCTCATAGTCCTCCATCGTCAGTATGGAGGACAGCTTCTCGATTGCATATTTTGAGTCCTCACGCAGGAGGACGGGTGGCTTCTCGACGGCGGGTGGAGGGCCGCTCGTCATGAGACCCTTCCCCTTGCCGTGTCTGACAGGGGCCTTCCCTCCGTCTACCTCTAGCCCGATGACGGTCTCGGGGGTGGTCTTGGGCTTTTTGGGAGGACGGTCCCCCTCCTGGTCTTGTTTTCTCTTCATGACGGGCACCTTGGATACGCCCGTCCCTGCAGCTTGGTTCTCTCTCTTCCTTGCAGCTGCTTGCTGCTTAATTAGGGCCCTCCTCTTCGCTTCGTCCATCTCTGCAAAACAAGACGGCACATGGGTTGTTACAAAGGCAAGAGAAAAATGGCAAAGTATAAAACTCAGGTGAATGGACATACGTTTCCTGACTTGTGTCTCGTACTTCAAGGCTTCCTCGGACGGTTCAGGCCCGTCACAATGCCAGCAGATGGTCTTCAACGTCACTAGTCTGGCCCAAGACCTCTCCGTCAGCTCACTTTTCTAGAAAATCTTCTCTAAGAAGCTCCAGTCCTCGATGGAAACTTGTGGACGGTCCTGGACTGCAAGAGAGGACGGTCAGAAACCAATGAAGTTTATAACATAGAAAAGAATTTGAACGGAGACATACCAGACGGGGGTAAAACACCCCAAGTGGTGTCGACGGGCATAAATTCGGTCTCGCCGGGACTCCCCATCCATTCGTCCCCGTCTATGAAAAAATACCTAGACTTCCAGTCCTTATTGGAATCTGGAGTATCACTCACCAGCCTCAGCAACGGGCTCCTCGCCACGAAGCTGTACATTCCCCTTGATTTCAAAATCTCTACCGGACGGTAGCAGTGGAAAAACTCCTCCACTGTTAACCTCTTCTTCCCCTTCGAATATGATCCGTACAGGACCTCTACCCCAATAAAAATCATCCAGGCGTTTGGGGAAACCTGGTTGACGGACAGCCCCAAGTAGTGAAGTAGGTGACGGTGTAGTCGGGTTAAGGGAAACCTCAGCCCTGCCTTGAGCATTTGCTCGTAGACCCCGACGCCCTTGACACCACGGTAATAACACTTCTCTCCTGGACGGGGTAGACGGAGAGGTATATTTTCAGGGATTTGATATTTGCCTCTAAGTGTTTTAAAGTGTGACTCTTTGATTGTGGAGAAGAAGTCATTAACTGTCCATATGGAAAGCGTGATATACTTCCTCATCCCGTCACTACCTACGACGGATTGGACTTGAGGCTCGTCCCCCTCTATACCGTCACTAAGGTTGCTCTCTGCCCTATCACTACTCGACGGAGAAGAGGTTGAAGACGAACTCTCTTCACTCGAGGATGTTGTGGCTGCAGGATCCTTTGGACCCGACGGGTTGACTTCATCGTAGCCCGCTCCGTCACGGACAAACGACTGGTTACTCGACGCGCTAGACATGTCACCTACAGGTGACGGAAAACCCTAAGTCCAACGCTCTAAAGACACTGACGGTAAAAAAGAAGTGGACAAGCAGTAATTACTTACCGGTTACTTGTGCTGATGAATGATGAAGACAACGGTCGCTTGAATATGACGGACACGCAAGTTGACGGATCAAGTGCTTTTCTGCTGGGAGGACGGATGCGCTCTGATGGTTTGTTTTCAGTAGAAAGTGAAGAATGAAAGAAAAGAAGGAAGGCTTTTATATGAGAGAAATAGCGGGAGACGAGGGGACGCCTCGGTCCAAGCACACGGCCCACGGGTTGACGACACGTGTCCTGCATTTATTACCAGGCATTAAGTACCGATGACAGTCTGTCTGTCCGACCCTTGGTATGATTTGGAACCGTCACCCCATTAGTCCGTCGTTTGAACGTTCACGGACTGATGGGCTGAGGGGGCAACTGATAGGGGTAAAACTCCAACCTCACGGATTGGCCTCTGACGACGGATGTACATGACGGACTCGGCGTGTCGACGGCCTGACCTTCAGTAGTCGACGGTGAAAGGGTCACCAAATGTTGTCGCCAAGCGCCGGAGCCCGCCTTGCCACGTGCACTTCCTTGGAAAAGTGAACCTTACCGCGTACGCTACTACTCGGTCAGATATCTTACACAGCACGATTCCCTCCCCCAAGGAAGGGAATCGTGCCCAACACACTTGGCCACCCAAGAAGAGTCTTACGCCCTACGCTACTCAGGGGCAATTTCGGCACAGCGATATCTTCTCCAGTACGTCTCATCCAAAGGCCACTACCACTACTATAAATACCGCCACGCCCTCCAAAAATCGAGGTACGCATACTAAGACCCGACTCTGGCACTCTAGAGTTGTGTAATATACTAACTTAACCGTTGGAGGGTCGTCGGCCGGTACCACACCGGTACTTCCCTTTGAGGTTTTTCTTCCTTCTGCAGGACCGTCCGGAACACACGCAAGCCCTGCAGCCCACTGGTTTGATTCTTGACATCATCAACCTCTATTCTGTAATTTGGATAAACCAAAATCTGCTACCTTTGGATGATAATTAGAGTCAAGAAGTATGTTTTGAGGCTTCACGTCACAATGTAAAACCCACTCCAAGCACTCTTCATGGAGATACGCTAGACCTTTTGCAGTACCCAAAGCAATTTCAAACATTTTCCTCCAATCAAGTACATTAGAAGAGAGGTTTTTAGCCAAAGAACCATGCTCCATGTACTCATACACCAAAAGTCTGTGCTTTCCTTCAGCGCAATAACCCCACATGTCTATCAAGTTCATGTGGTTAAGCCTCCCAATGATGCTTACTTCTGCTAGGAATTCATCTTCTCCTTGGTTGGCTTCATTGAGACGCTTGATTGCTGCAACTCTATTGTCAGACAATACCCCCCTGTATACAACTCCCCATGCACCTATTCCGATCTCTTCAGTAAAACCCTTTGTGGCCTTTTTTAGTTCACCATAGGTAAATTTTTTAAATCCAGTGGCAGCAAGAGCATACCCTTGACTGTCTGCACCTGAACTTTTTCGGGTTTTGATCAAAAGACACCACACCACAAAGACACATATGACTTCAAGCCCTCCCACACCACAGGTAAACCAAAGCATGAATTCCGCAGTCCCATTTACACGGCTTTTTACATACGTTCTTTCCAATTGTATTGTACCATCTCTCGAGCAATCTAAACTGAATTCTTCTACAGAACTGTTATACAAAAAGCTATAGTTTTTTGGGAGTCTCAAATAGATATCTTTATTGAAATCTGGGGAATGATATCCATTCAACAATAGTGACTTAAGGAAACAATCACCTACTTCAAAGACGTATTGGACTGCTTTGCAATTGTGTAATTGCAAGCATGAATTTGTACAGTCATCTAAGGTGTAATTGGTGAAGTAATCAACATCATACCCGTAGAATTCAACATTAGATAGCTGGAGAAAGAGAGACTCGTGTTTGTTGTGAGGGAGATCAAATTCGGGTTCACACCCAGAAGACCAGTCAGAACTATTTTTCATCTTGTATCCTGGAAGGCAAGAGCATTTCCTCCCAGAACCAACAACATACTTGCACAAACTGTTGGCCGCACAAATACCATTAATCCTGCAAGGTTTTTGAATGGCTTGCCATGAAACAACCCAAGTTTGCCTCTCCTTTTCCCAACTATACAATCGAATATTACCATCATAATCAAGTGTCAATCTTCTATGAAGCACTGCTCCATAGTCATTTGACAAAAAAGTAAAGTCATCGGATGAACTAAAGCTTCCTAAGGAATTTAGCACTGCAATTCTACTATTGTTATACGTGGACCTTCCAGCCTCCCAGCTTACAAGCCACGGTTCAGGCCAATAAATACTTGAAACCTCATGACCATTGAAAAGAAGGCTGAGAAGGTTATTATTGTCAAAGAAAAGCTCGTAGAAACTAGAGGAATGGTTTGTCTGGCTTCTAGAGGAGACAAGTTTTGTGTTTCTAGTGAGTAGTTGTTGAGGAAGAAGTGTATTTGTAGGGAGGTCAAAGCTTTGCCACAAAATAACACTTTCCCTATTATGTAGAACAAGATTACCAGAGTTGAAGAGAGATAATTGTACTACCGAGGAGAGTGAGAAAGTGTTTGTGGCCCAAACAGTGAACTTACCGGCATCAGTTAAGATCAGATTGCCATTTTTGAGAAGTGAGAGCTTTGAGCGCTTTCCATTAACTGGCTGGTCACGGTTTGCCACCCAAATCACGGTGCTTGAGTTGCTAAACCATATGGCAAAGCAAAAAGCATTTTCACCAACAGAGTAAAAGCCTGCAGAGAAAACGTTATCTGGTGAAGTTAAAACATATGATGGTCTCTCACTGACGAGAGATGAACCTTTGCTAAATGTTGAAGATGAGAATGGAGCAAAGAATGTCAAAGAGAGAAGCAACAAGATTATAGTAGTCATGAACAAAAGATGGGCTTGGACGAGTTGGGAAACAAAGACGTGCTTCTCTTTATTTAAGGGTGAAAGATACGTGTGAACGTACGTAAAGGCAAGACTCTATTTTCCTTGCTCTATTTGATGAGTAATGCTGCTATTTGAAACTTCAGTCAATGCTGTGGACAGGTAGTCAAAGTTTTTGTCATGCATCAATTGAACATGAAACTTCAGTCAATGCTGTGGACAGGTAGTCAAAGTTTTTATCGTGCATCAATTTTGTGTGTGTATATATATGACTCGATTAATGTGTGCCCTTAGAGTATACATGAATCATCTATTTTGAAAAAAAATTTATAAAAAACTAAAAAAGATATCAAAATAATTAATTATTTTTTTATTTTTTCATAAAATTTTTTTAAAATAGTTTACTAATATATATCTTAAGAGCATACATTAATAAACCATATATATATATATATATATTAATTGGAGGCTTCTTGTAAATTTCATAAATCGAAATAGTAAAGGCCACATCATTCTTCATTGGAATGAAAGAATTTGTACATAAGAAATGGAATGTTAGATTTTTTTTTTTTTTTTTTTTTTTTTTGGATTGAGACGAATTAAGCGACAAAGCCATAGATGAGTGATAAAATTTGATATTGAATTTTGTTGGTTACATTATTTTCCAAATTAAAGCCAACCAGAATCTAGAAATTTTTTTTTTTTTAATTTTTTTGTCCAAGGATTGGTATTGACTGAGCCAACGAAAAAGCACGGGAAAAAGACTATATATATATATATATATATATATATTAGTTGAGAATGAAAATAAGCCGTGGCGGAGTTAGGGGCCATGGCCCCTAACTTTTCTAATTTTCCATTAGGAGAGGTAATACGATCTTAGTTTATGAACGAAAATTACATAACAGTCCTCCTTGAAATTCAGAATTCACTCGTTTAGTCCCTCAAAATCTAAAATTTGGACCTTCAAAATAGTCTCTCAAATTTTTGTAGACAAATAAAAAGCCAAATAATGATTACTATTAATTGATACAAAAAAAAAAAAAAAAAAAAAAAAATCAAATGTCCCAATCCTCAGCCCGTGGCCCTCCAACGCTAAAAAGAAAACCAAAACTTTTCTTTAATACTTTTCGAATCACCAAAGATCTCAACTCGAATCTCAAAAAAAAATAATAAAAAATAAAAATAAGTTACACACGCCGCACTGTGCACCTGTCCCATCAGGCCGCCTCCCTCAACTTGATTCTGTGGTTGTCCGGCGGCTCCAAATTCCGTTGATTGCGATACCAAGTACCAACTGGTATCTGTATCAATCTCTCTTTGTCAATATTCATTGAAAAAAAAAAAAAAAATTTGTGGCTGTCAAATTTTGTTACAGTTTTGAACTTACTATGTTGTTTTTTATTTATTTTTTATTTTTTGTTTATATTTGGTTTTGAGATTCGCTTTATATATTGTTTGGGTTTATCTTTACTCTTTAGTAGTTTTTTTTTTTTTTTTTTTTTTTTTTTTTTGAGTTTCAACTCTATTGGTAGTTGATACTTGAATGTTGATATATATATATATATATATATTATTTAGCTAAAAAAAGCATTCATGAAAAGCATTTTTTTTAATCATAATTTATTTACTTAAAATTTTTATCATATTTAACTTGGTCCCTCTAGAAAAAATTTCTGACTCTAATACTGAAAATAAGAGAAAAGAAAGTTTGTTTTAATTTACAATTATCTCTCTATAATACTGGTAATTTTGTTTTGTTTTTGTTTTTTTTTTTTCACTTTTCTTTTATTTTTAAAGTTGGTACCATACAAAAATTTCCCACCTGTTTAGAATTTAGAGTTTCTAGAATTACATCAATGTGAAATTTCACTTTCATCCATTAGGTCATTCGTTGTCTCACATAATTTTTATTTATTTATGTGAATTGTCCCACATAATTGTATCATACCGATACTTCAATTCTGAATTTTATATTGAAGGAATTTGTAGTGATCTTCCGCTTGTAAGATTGGTCCAAAAAAGTCTACTCAATTTTGGCAAAGAAAAGAGGCATGATATTCTAGTCAATAACTCGAGAGATGCACATTGAAAAAAAAGAAAAAAGAAATGGGTCTGTTACTAGGGTTGTACAAGAATCCGTCAAGCCGCCGCACCCAATCAATAAAAATTATCTATCCAGAACCGACTTTTCAGTCTTCTATTTCAGTCAAAAATCCATATTAACAAATGCTATTAGAGCAATTATGAATAAACTATTTTAAAAAAATTTTAATATCATTTTTTATGAAAAATATAAAAAGTAGTCAAAAAAATTAATGACTTTTTACTTTTATCATAAAAAAAGACTGGCTAAAATGAGAATATATTCCTTTCGGCGAAAAGTTTTAGCAAAATACCCTATTTTTAAAATTATTTAGAGATATATTCCTATTTTAAAACTCGATTTTCTAAAAATCGAGTTTCAATGTAAAATTTGAATTTTAGAAAATCGAGTTATAGCCAAATTAAACTTAAAAAAAAAATTGTGGAACTCAAGTCCCAATTAAAAATTTTCAAGGAACTTGAGTTTATGGAACTCGAATTTCACACTAAAACTTGATTTTCATAAAATCGAGTTTCAAAACAATAGCATATCCTTAAATAGTTTTAGAAAAAAAAAAAAACATTTTGCTGGAACTTTTCACCGAAACGAGTATATCCTCATTTTGTCCAAAAGAGTCTATAAGCGTATATCATAAACCAATACTTTTAAGACATAAATTAACTTACCACTGCATACTCTTGGTGTAGTAGTCACTCCACAAATATAAGTGTTTGTGGGAGTGTGGAGGGTAAGGGCCGATGTTCAATTCTCGAGGAGGGTGCTTCACATACATATACACTTAGATTAAATTATAATAAAATTTCTATCTTGTATAAAAAAAAAAAAAAAAAAAAAAAAAAAAAAAAAAAAGACTTACGTTAACTTTATCATTAGTCAAAACATAAAATTATTTAGAGCAAATTGCAAATTACCCATTTGTGGTTTAGCTGAAATTTAAGTAGCTTACTGGTAATTTGAAATTTGACACTTGCATCATAGAATTTCAAATCATAAATAAACAATTTAAATTTCAGTTAAATCTTATATAAGTAAAGTGTAAGGAAATGTCTATCTCATTTACTGAACATAGTTTTATAGTGTCATTTTCACGTGGACCACCACCTGAACACCATCCTAGGACGTCTATAAGTGCTAGACTTATATAGAATGTGATGCTACTCCACGTATATATTAGAATCTATTGGCAACCCAAGGAAATCATGTACTGGTTGCTAGAAATTTAATCTAATATATATAAACCTTTGTTAGACCGAAGGTCTTCAAATACAGTGGGTAACCAATATAATACTACTCTCAGTACATGGTAAGCATGTATATAGAAACCCAAGAAAAATTCAATGTACTATCCAATTGAATTAAATCTATGGGACGTGGACCCATTATGATATTCCCTAACAATCATCCTCCTTACCCGATTAAGTATATTATCTATCTATGTTATTATTAACATGTTATAATAGATTGAATGATCAACTTCAACGATGAAGGATTACCTTTACAGTTTCGTCCTTGCGAAGATTAGCAATTAAGGAATAGCAAGTCCCCGCTCTCAAGATAAATAAAAGAAAATTTCATTTCGCGTGGCTGATTTAAAAAGATCTAGTAATCATATCTTATATAATAAAAGTTGAACTTAAAAGCTGTGGTTGTACCAATTAACTTCACCAAATTGCAAAAAAAATTTTACATTTTAAGATTTTTTTTTTTTTTTTTGACAACCAAGATAGGAATTTTATATAAATCAAGTAAATATTACAAGTAAGACCAGGCCAACGTAAACATAGAGTAATCATATTGGCTTGGCATGGGTATGCATGTGATGGCTTATAAACAAAGACAGTGCGACACAAAGCATACAAGCGAAGCAACCACTACCACAGGTGTACTAAACACCCCGTCTCACTGGTGCACAGATACTAATCATTGGCAAAGCCTTTGGTAGTCATGTAACAGTGTCATGGCTCCCCTAAGAGTATCGCAGGGGTGGGCCTGTTTTCTGTCAAAAATGTACCTGTTTCTTGCATTCCAGATGGCCCATGAGACCACTGCCCACACCTCCATTTCTTTTTTCATCAACACTGACTCTAGTTCTTTCGCCAGGCCGTAGAAATCCATTGCGTACGAGCTTCTTTTCTGCAACTTTCCCTCTACCATCGCCCAAACATTTCTTGCCATGGGGCAACTCCAAAGAGCGTGAGCCACCGTCTCATCGTATAGCTGACAGACTGCACATGCCGGGTCCAACGGGGTCTTTCTTCGCCATAGATTCAAACTGGTAGGGAGTACGTCAGAGCACGCCCTCTAGACAAACAATTTGACTTTGGGCGGCACCTGTAGCTGCCAAAGACGGTTCCAAAGCCTTTTATCCCTCTGTGCCAAAGAGTGCTCCCCCCGTTCAACTTGTCTCATGCGAATTGCTACTCGATAAGCCGATTTTACCGAGAAAGCGCCATTTTTATTTTCCTTCCATATTAACCTATCCCGGTCAGGTGTTGTACCTAGCCTGCGAAGTTGAATCTCCGCCACCGTGTTAGGCATGAATGTATGGAATAGTAGCTGTTGATGCCACTGCCTTGTGTCCGGATTGAACAGATCACACACCCTTATGTTTTTCTCTGCGTCGGGTCTGAATTGTGGGGGATGTGGGAGCCACCTGTGGTCATCAACCCTAATGCTCTTCCCATCTCCCACCTTCCACACTGTGGCTGCTCGTATAAGTTCTCTAGTCTCAAGCAGACTTCTCCACACAAATGAGGGGTTGCACCCCAATTCGGCTTCCATGAACGAACAATTAGGGAAGTAGCGCGCTTTATACACTCTGAAAAATAGAGAGTGGCTTTCATGGATTAGCTGCCATGCTTGTTTTGCTAGCATGGCGAGGTTGAAAGCTTGAATGTCTCTAAAGCCCATTCCCCCTCTATCCTTTGGATTGCACAGTTTACTCCATTTAATCCAATGGATTTTCTTCTCATTTCGTGTTTGACCCCACCAATATTTAGCTAATGCCGAATTTATATCATCACATATTCTATTTGGGATTTTGAACATGCTCATAGAGTAGGTTGGGATTGCTTGTGCCACCGTCTTAATTAGTACCTCCCTTCCCGCCTTAGAGATATTTTTTTCCTTCCATCCCATTACTCTTTTGGTGACCCTCTCCTGTACCTCCCTAAAGGTGCTCACTGTGGATTTACCCCCCACCATTGGTAACCCGAGGTACCTCTCACTGTTAGTCATGATTTGCGCTCCCAGCATGTCTCGGATTTCATCTTTCACCTGTGGCCTTGTGTTCGGGCTGAAAAAGAGAGTGGTTTTTTGTCTGTTAATGGCTTGACCTGATGCTTTCTCGTATGACTCCAATATTTGAAGCAGATTTCGGCATTCAGCAGTTGTAGCCTCACAAAAAAGTAGGTTGTCATCCACAAATAGTAAGTGTGAGAGCTTAACCCCACCATTGCAAGACATCACTCCTTTCAAGAGCTGGTTATCCATAGCTCTACGAATGAGAAAGGAGAGTCCCTCGGCACAAAATAGGAATAGGTAAGGAGACAGAGGGTCTCCTTGTTTGATGCCGCGGGACGGTGTGATGAGACCTCTAGCTTCTCCATTGATTAGGGTTGAATAGGATGCAGTACGCACAGTTTCCATGGCAAGATGGACCCATTGCTCTGGTAAGCCAATTTTAAGCATTATCCTTTGGAGGAACTCCCACTCCACCCTGTCATATGCTTTACTGATGTCAAGTTTTACTGCCATGTGGCCCTTTCGCCCTCTTCTCTTGTTTCTCATACGATGGACCATCTTAAAAGCCACTGTAGTATTATCTGTTATAATTCTACCAGGCACAAAAGCACTTTATGAGTCAGAAATGATATTGGGTAAAATGGGCTTTATCCGGTTGGCAAGAACCTTTGAAATAATTCGTGAAACAACATTTCCCAAACTAATTGGTCTAAAATCTGTGATATATTCTGGGTCTTTTTTTTTTGGGATAAGCACAATATGAGTGTAATTCATTTTCCTTAGGTATCTTCCGGAGTGCAAAACAGATAGTACAGCAGCAGTAACATCATGTCCAACAATATGCCAGAACTTTTGAAAAAAGAAAGGCGACACACCATCAGGTCCTGGTGATTTCGATGGATGCATTTGGAACAGGGCCGCTTTCACCTCTTCCTCTGTATAAGGGCGGGTCAATGAGTGTGCCATGCCTTTCGTCACCATACGATCCACAGACCCTATGACATCATCCATGTTCAGTGAGGTGGAAGACGTGAAGAGCTGTTTGTAGTACTTTTCTGCTATGCAGGCAATTTTATCCTCATCAATGTGCCACACACCTTCCCCGTCATACAATCCCATAATGTTATTCTTCTTCCTTCGCTGGCTCGCCCGTTGGTGGAAGAATTTTGTATTCTTATCTCCTGCTTTTAGCCATAAGGATCTCGACCTTTGTCTCCAGTATATCTCATCATGGTGCAGTAGCTCGTTTATCTCCTCCGTCACCCCATGTATCCTCTCTAGATTTTGCCTATAGCCTTCTTCCATCAGAGTGGTAAGCTCTCCTTGTTTTTGTTCAAGGCGAGTTCTAGTATTCCCAAACGTGGCACGGCTCCAAGCTATGAGGTCCATTCTGCATTTTTTTATTTTCTCAAATAGGCAATACATAAGGCTACCATGGGGTTGTATCTGGTTCCATGACTCCTGGATTATCCTTTCACAATCAGTGTGAGTCGCCCATTTCTCTTCAAAACGCTGGATTTTCTGCCTTCTTCTACGGGATTGAGTGGGTGGTGCTGTGTCCAACATAATCGGATCGTGGTCTGAATAGGATACCGAGAGGTGACTGACCTTTGCTCTAGGGAATATCTCACACCATTCACTTGTTGCAACTGCCCTGTCCAACCTTTCTTCCACAAAAGTTGCCCCAGGCCGTCCGTTCCTCCATGTAAAGCGATACCCACTGAAGCCCATATCAACCAATCCACATTGGAGGAGAGTATGGCGGAACTCTGCCATTGGAGCCAACAGCCTCATGTTACCCCCATTTTTTTCGTTTGATGCCAGCAATTCATTGAAATCACCTAAACATACCCAAGGGAGAGAAGCTCGGGCATGTAGGTGTCTCATGAGTCTCCAAGTATCAGGCTTGCGTTCTTCCTCCGGGTGGCCATATATACCTGTTAGTCTCCATATTGGTGAAGACTGTGTGTGTACAGCCACGTCAATATGGTTTGGTGAGTATGTTTGTGTGTCTACAGTCACCCCCTCCCTCCAAAGTAGTGCCAATCCACCTCTACGTCCGTTGCATGAAACAGCCAGCATACCATCAAAACCCAATTTCGTCTTAATCGATTTCATCTCACTGTCAGTCAATTTTGTTTCCATGAGGAACAAAATTGTGGGAGCTTTTTTCCTCACTAATTCAGAGAGGACTTCAACTGCACGGCGGTTCCCAAGCCCCCGGCAGTTCCAACTTAGGACGATCATTGCGATCGGCGGGGCTGAGCCACAGCCTCCACCGTTGATATTTCCGTTTGTATTTCCTTGTCATCCACCTTACATCGCTTTGCATCGTTGTACCCATGGTTGTTGGCTTCATTCTGTCTCTTTGTGCCGGCATTCAGAAGAGTAGGGTGTGAAGGCTCGGGTTGTGTTCTGGTTTGGGTGGGTTTTGTTTTGGCTGAGGAAAAGGCAAGTTCTTTCGGCATGTGTTTTGTTTTTGGTATTTTAAGTTGGTCACGTGGGGGTGGTGTGTGTAGGGTTTGTGTATTATTTTGTTTAGCGTCGTAGGAAATTGGGACCGTGAATAGTGTGTTAACTAGAATCTCGGTATTGTTTAATGTGGGCTTTAAATTTGGTTGGTCAGAGAATGGAAAGTTTTGGCTGTCCGGGTATGGCTGTGTTAATGTGGTGTTATGGGGTTGGGCTTTTATGGTGTTTGAATTCAGTGGGTTTGAAACGGATGCATTAGTTGTGGCCAGCTGTGATGACGTGATGGAAACGTGCATGGCTTTCATGGGGTGTAACTGTTGCATTAATATGCATGAATGGGTTTCCGGAAAATCTTGGTTTGCATTAACTGGCGCGTTAATCGGGTTTGCTGTTTTGGTTTTCGCCGAAATATCGGGTTTGGGTTGCACAGATTTTCCGGCGTCTGGTTTGCTGGGTGTTGAGGTTTCAGGTGACAAAGGGTTGCAGGTATTTTGTGGTTTGGTTCGTGGGTGTAGTTGGGTTCGGTCTGCTTGGTACTGTGTTCCATCTGCCTCCATCGGTCTCCCCCTTATCCCCGCCTTGAGCCACTCTCCATAGGGGCGACCCCCTTCCTTGGCCTCCACAGGTGACGGGCAGTCCTTATGGTCGTGGCCAATTCGGCCACAACTAAAGCACCAACCCACCAACCTTTCATACATGAACGCCACACGAGACGTCACTCCTTCTGGGCTAATCACCGGACCACCTCGCCGGAGTGGTTTATCAAGTGGGATCTCCACTCGTATCCGCAGGAACTTGGCTTGGTCGGAGTTGAAAGCTTTACAGTCAACCTCCACCAAATCTCCAATACTTCTACCAATATCTCTTCCTGCCTCTTCGTTAATCAGATCAAACGGCAGACCCCATATTTAAGTAGATCCAACAGTTCAAAAAAGACCCTTATTATTACAAATATTCTTATTAGGATCTTATTAATTACCCTCATTTATTACATTCTAAACCTATCTCTAAATCCAAAAATGTTTGATGTCTGACTCTCTCTCTCTCTCTCTCTCTCTACGTTTCTCTCTCTTGTATCCTCCACCATTGCTCCTCCACCATTGTTCCACCTCTACAAGTTGCCAGCCGAAGGGGAAAAAAAAAAATGCTCAACAATGTCGTGTGCCACGTGGGGGTTCTGTTTTTGCACTTGAAAGGTCGGTGACAATCAAAATTGGAGGAATGAAAAGCTTTTTCCAACCTTACCAGTTGGGTCGGCATGCAGGTTTTTCTTGCCTCAATTTAAGGAAGGAAGTGGATGAATTTTGGACGTCCCTCTCTCATTCCTACCCGAATATATAAAACTAAAAGTAATTCAAACTTTAAAATTATATATCCTAAATTCTTAATATTATCTCTAAATATTCGTCTTTATCTATCTCTATTAGTTGTATCTGTGTTAGCAGCAAAGAGATAGCAAAATGCTTTTGTCTTGACTCTTGACTCATTTGGGGTAGCGTTATCACAAGAAAATTTTAGCATGAAATATGCTTTACACATTAAGAGTGACCAAACACTAATTTGCTTTGCTTTTTTTTTTTTTTTTTTTTTTTTCTTCTATATTTATTTTGAGCCTAGCCCATTTTTGGCAACTCGCTGTTCCCTGACAAATAAAAAATTAAAACATCATGGCTATGTTGAATAATGCAATGCAAAGGAGCTTCCACAGTAACGGTGTAAGTCAAGGTGTGACAATTAGTACTATTGTGCCTAGCTTCCACAGTCAACTGTTAGTGTTCGGCTTGGGTTTTTTTTTTTTTTTTTTTAATTTTTTTTTATTTAAGAGAGAGAGTGAAACGTTAAACGTTTTTGGGTTTAGAAATAAGTTTAGAATGTAATAAATGAGGGTAATTAATGAGATCCTGATAGGAATATTTGTAATAATGAAGGTTTTTTTTTTTTACTGTTAGATCTACTTAAATCCAACGGTTTAAAAAATGTGTAATTCTTTAGAATTACACCAAGTGTAATTTAAACACATCTCTCTCTCTCTCTCTCTCTCTATATATATATATATAATTTTTCTTTTCATATAATTTTTAAGTTGATAAAATCTTAATTTGATTACAGTCCAAATTCTTCATCTAATCCATCTAATCCTTATTTTTTAAGTGTAGTGTATTATAATCTAAATTCTTCGTCTAATCTATTTAATCATTTTTTTTTTTTGAAAGGAACGACATTCATTCAATTATAATAAAATCAAATCCTGGTACAATGCTTCCATAGCCGGTGGGGGAGAGTCCTCCAACTAGAACAAATCATAATTTAAATTTCTAGCATGTTGAGCTAAAGCATGTGCTACTTTATTGCTTCCCCTCCTAATCTTACTAGTTGTAGCCCACTGTAACCCAGACATCAAATGGCGAATATCATCCACCACGTTACCAAGAAAGGAATAGTTAGCCACATCTGAGGAAATTGCATGCATAACATTTGAATTATCTCCCTCTATCACTAGTCGAGTAAAACCAGCATCCACAGCAAATTCAATTGATCGCCGACACGCAAGAAGTTCAGCTTCTTCACTTGTATCTACCTTTGGCCCAATAGCAGACATGCCAGCCATGACCTCACCCTTATCATTCCTGATTATAGCACCTATACCGGATTTCTCCAGCCCTGAAAAAATTGCTGCATCAAAATTTAACTTGTATTCCATAACCGGAGGTGGTTGCCATGAATCACCAATTAATTGCTCCTGCGGACTACTATTTTTAACAAAAAAAAAAAAAAAGTGTTTTAACAAAGCAATTTTAACAAAGCATGCAACTTACATTCAAAAATAAGTGTTTTAACAAAACATGCAACCCACATTCAACAACACGTAAAATTTTAAAAAGAGAATAAATTTAGTTGGTTTTATTCTTTGAGAAGTAAATTAAGTTGGTTGGTGCCATATAACTACAACCTACAATTATGTCTATCTAAATATTATCTACAAATCCTAAAATAATAGGATAGAAAGAAAAATTAAATCCAAAGCATAAAATATTAAAATGTGTAGTTGTGTATGTAGAAGTGTAGTTAATCCCGTGAGTTTTAAAACAAAAAAAAAAAAAAAAAAAAAAAAAAAAAAAAAAAACACTTTCATTAGGAGGATATACACACGGGAGGAATTAATAATAAATTTGTTATCTACTTTTTTCAAATACATATTTTTTTAATTTATTTATTTTTGTGATAATTATCAAATTTTTGGATATATTAAAAAAAAAAAAGCTAATGACATTAACAACTTGATCTTTATCGTGTATTAGGGAAAAAAAATTGTAATTAATGTTAAGAACTTGATTTTCACGGTATTTGATTTTAAATAAATTTATTCTCTCTTTTGCTTATAACGACTTCTTCACAACTTAAAATTATTATTTTAAACAGAAACAACTTCTTAGCAATTTTTTTTTTTTTTTTTTGGGTTGAAGTTTTCCATGGTTGAAATTTTCTTTGTTGGATAAATATAAGAATGATTATGGATAATAGTTTAATTATACCATGATTCTCATCTTTAGATTTTTCAGGTCACTATGAATAATGAGGTCAGATTCATGATTTATTTCATTAACATTTTGAACATCCAAGTCCAACTATCTATCATTTTTTTAGGGTTATTTGTTATTTGTTTTTCTCTCAAATTCAGTCCTTCGCTTCAAAACATAAATTCTCAATTATGTTTTTATTTTTATTTTTATTATTCATGTTGTTTTTTTATTATTTTTTTAAGGGAGTTTCATTGAGGTTCTGAAGAGCTCAGTCAAAAGTTTTTCTCATAAAAATTTCTTGAAGTTTATATTTACACATTTTGTTTTGATAGGATGAAATTCGGTGCCTCTCCCCTCACTTTCAAAGACAACAATTCAATTCTTACGTAAGTTTATTTACTTTTATTTTTTTTTAATATTTAGTAATTTGGGTTGTTTATAATTCTTAACTATTACATTGAGGTTACCACTTAAATATGCTTTCAATTATTATTTTTTTAACTATTGAATTCAAGGTTTTTCATTTAAATATGCACTTGAGTCTTAATTATGCAAACTCCCTTTATATTTGCATCTCCTTTTATATTAGTTGCGTAGTTATCTACCATATTCCATTCAATTAATTTTGGACTTATATATAAAAACTTAATCCTGCACAATATGCATTCATTATATAACTTAAAGTAAAATGTTACTTCGTGTAAAAAAAATAGATTAAAAGATTACTTTATTTTTATTATCTATTTAATTTTAATTAATATAAAAATTATTATTTTTTATTTTCATTAATTTACACATGATTCTTGATTAAGCCGTGCATCGCACGAGCATATTACTACTTATAAATATATTTATATATATGTAACGACAAGGACATGCTAGGGTTTAACTAAAATGATTAAAACAACCTTAGCTAAGCTTCTCAAATGTCTAATTTGTCCCTCTTAAATAACACTTCAATTCAGTCTAGGAAGACCAATCCCACTCCAATTAGTACTCTTAAATAAAATCAGCTTTACACGTTAAATACATTTCCTACTTGGGTTGGAATTTAAAACTCACTAAAACTTATCTCTTTAGTCTCCAAAAAGCCCATAAAACTTAAATATGCTTCCAAGACTTTAATTCCCAGTTAATCTCAAATTAAGGTTTATCTGTTTAAATAGACTGGAACTCTAACACTAAAACTTCTAATCTTTACTCAAAAAAAAAAAAAAAAAAAAACTTATAATCCAAATAAGTTTTAAAGTCTTATCATTTTCCTTAACTGGTTAGAAGACTAAAGTTTAATATGAATAATTCACAAAATAACTCTTCACGTTACATCTTTGTTTATTTTATTTTATTTTTTGTAGATGTAGGGACACGAATTTTAGACCAGTTCCTGGAATGTATGGAATCTTGGCCCAGTGAGCCCAATACAATAAATTTGTAGAGAGTGGGTTGAAGAGCTAGGCTTTAGTGGGTTCAACAAAGATGAACTGAGTGAAATAGCGTCCTCGGCACAATCCGAGGAGCTTTGTTCCAGTAAATGTGTTGAATCAGAATTGTTACAGGAGTTCTTGAGATTGTTCTCCTCCCTCCCTCCCATGGTGGATTTCTCCTATTATATAGTCCCTTTCAGACAATCTGGACCTTCCATTTGTTGATCATCCAGGCCTATACTTGAGTGCCTGTCCCATCAGCCACCCTCTTTAGTACTCTGTGAGTTGCAGAAACCGAGGTAGCACTGTTTAGGGGTCCTGTCCACATAAATGCGGTGTCAGCAGCCTTTTGTGAAATATCTCCTGGTTGCCACCTGTCCCCTTTGGCCCATATAAGTCAGGGGATTCCTCGGAAATATCAGGACCGGTGCTGGCACATTTATCTCGACCGTTCCTTTGATGATCCGAGCAGTAAGTTCTCCTCGGACAAGTCCTTTTCTCCTTCGCGTAGCTTGTACGTCAGAGGGGAGTTAGGCCATGTACTTCTTTCATAACTGGGTGTCCTCGGACGAGTGGCCTCCTCGGACAGGCCCATGGCCCATTATCTGGTATTGGGCCTTTTCCCCCTACAGTAGATATTATAATATAAAATAATATCACGTTCAAAATAAATTAAATAATTCATCAATTCCACTCAAGAAACAATTAAATTAAATTTAAGTGAGGCGGGTGTTACATATATGATATATTGTAAAAGTGATTATATAAAGTAAATATAGTAACTTTTTGGTAGTTTAAAATAGAGAATTTATACAAAATTGGATGTAAATGCTCTGAGTCACTAAGTGTTTTTTAGTTTTAAAAAGAAAAGGAAAAAAAAAAAAGGAACATTTTTATTTATATAAAATAGTTACACATAATGAGTTATGAGTCATTTTTTTTCAAGTTTTTGATAGAGGGAAAAAGGTTTGAATTTTAAACATATTAATTGAAATCACCAAAAAAAATCAATTAAGTTATGAAACTTTTGGCTATGTATGCGTTTGGATACGCGTTTCATTGCTCAAGCCTCCAGGTTTTTTTTTTTTAAGGACCAACGCCTCTTGCACTGTTCATAGGACATGAACAGTGCAAACAGACAAATGCACAATACTTTTAGCGTGAACAGTAACTTTTTATTTTTTATTATTTTCAATTTTCAACAAAATAAGCAGTATTCAAACGCATACATATTAACAACTATTTCTATGAAACTATATGCCTTCTGTTCTTATCCCAAAGAATATATGGCACACAATTTATGGCACTATAGACTCTGTTAGGCTTTAAAAGATTGTTATCTTTTCTTTTTCTTTTTTTTTTCTTTTTTTCTTTTTTCTTTTTCAACTGAAAATTTATTATTTTGACTCCGATATAGTGAGTTTGATTAAAGGGTTTGATATTATCTCAAAATTTTTTTTTTTTTGGCTAAAAGTAAGATAACTTTAACCAAGACATAATGATGTACGGATAATTGAACGTGATTAAACATAATTAAACTAACTCAGACAAGGTACAACTTTATATAAAAGTAAATTAAATAAAAATTAAAGTATAGAAACTAAACTTAGTTGCATTCGTGAAATGAAATTATGCTACGTATGCAAGGCTAAATTCTGACTGAACAGGAGATTATAAACTATAAAGGATAAAATCAAAAATCCATTTTAGTGTGATCACTTCATTAGGTCGTTATTTCCTTGATGCAACAAATCTCTAGAAGACTAAAACTATATTGATAATCATGTATTAAGAACACCCATTGATAATTGAAGCCAGGGTTGAATTGCATGCAACAATATTCGTTACTCTTATCAGGAAGCAAACTCTAGTGGTTAATTTTGATAAAAGGTGACTGAAGTAGATTTGACCAAAAATTCAATTAATTTTCAGCCAACTTTATTAGCCAACGGAGTCAAATTGACTTTGTGCTGATTAGGCGAGTCCGTTAACCGGTTTACAACAAAGGGCCCATGAATTATAAAACCCACTTGTATACTTTTGGTAAGTATTTGTTGTTTCGGAATTTTAACCGTAAGGCAATGGCTGCGCTTGGCCCAAACGAGAGCCCATAGTGGGCCCAACCCAACAAGGTGATATGCCCCATTTGACCCGGCATTTAAATTTGGACAATCAACTTCCAAGCTACATCTATTTTAGGATTATACAAGATGAAGACACATTGCACACTACACATCTCTCCACTAAAACTCTACTTTAGTTCTTTTTTTAGATACTATATCTTATGTTTGCTATAATTTGATCGATATTAGAGAAATTATGATTCAAAACGGCCAAATTTATTGCAGGCCTTTGTAACATGTAGTGTAATCCAAAAATAATCCTGAGCCTAATTGTAGTGACGTGCTACAATTCTATGTATGTTTAGTCTGGGATTAACCTAGAGATAATTACTATATATTTCCATTCAGCAAAAAAAAAAAAAAAAAAAACTATATATTTCCTATATTTGGTAATTTATTACGCACAATCATAGAGATGAAGTCGCTCAAGACTTTCTGGTTCTGTTGTGGACGACCACTAGACTTAATCACAATTACTCCTTACTATGTCTTTGTCTATCTTTTCTCCCTATCACTCTCAATGCCCCACCAATAATAGATATTGATGGCTCTTGTTTGTTGTTTTTTAAGACTAAGAAAAAATCCACTTGTCAATTTAGGAGGGAATATGCAATTAATAATGGATATGTGTAAAAAAAAAAATAATCGTTACATAGTGTGACTTATGGGTTATGGCATTAAAACACAAAAAAAAAATAGATATTATAAGACAGAAGAGTCGCATAATACTTAAGCTTTCACAAAAGATACATGATGTAATACAGATGTCAACCCCATGAAAATGAAACAGAGAAAAAGATTCTCTTTTATTTGAAATAGATCAATTTCATAGTAAAGATTAAATTTTAGGCGAAAACACCTTGGTTCTTTTATTTTAGGGTTACAGTTAATTTGATCTTTACATTTTAGTAGCAGTCAATTTGATCTTTATTATTTTCAACTCACACTTAATTTAGTCCCTATCATTAACTTACTAACAGAAAATACTTACGTGACAAACGGTTTATACAGTTACCATGTCTAATATTAAAATATATTAAATTAGATGCTTATGTGTCTAAATTTGACTGGTTAATATGGCCGCATCAATGCTTAAATGAAAAAAAAAAAAAAAAAAAATCAGCTTTTAATAATATACGGTATATTTTTTTGTACCAATTTTTTTTCCTTCTCTTTATTTTCTTCTTTTTCTTTTGGAAACCACAGCCTCACAAAAACTGAAAAACACTTATGAATCTTTTGTTTTGTTTTTTGTTTTATGATTTTTTGTTTTTTTCATCTCTCTCAGTGATTAAGCTTTTGTTCTAAACCCATATCCACTAAGCCACTCCCCTTCATCTCCATTGAATCAACTACGTCTTCTTCCACCATTCTCTGATCAAAATCTCTCACTCTTTCTCTTACAAAGATCCATCACTTTTCTATTAAGGCTGATCTTTGTGAAAGTCCTAACCGGCAAATACCATCCATTTGGAGGTGGAAAGCTCCAATACAATCAACAACATGAAGGCCAAGATCCAAGATGAAGAAGTCATCCCCCCAATCAACAGCATTTAATCTTCGCCGGAAAGCAATCGGAATGTACTCTCGCCGATTACAACATCTAGAACGAGTTCATACGCAATGTGGCGACGATGCGAGGCAAGATCCTTACAGGTCAGGCTTGAGACGAGGAAATCTGGATTAGAGGAGTTGCGGTCGATCTGTGGCCATGGTTTGGGCTCCGTGGTGGATCTGTGTTGTTAGGCGGTTGGGTTGTGGTGAACATTGAATATGGGTTTAGTAAATCTGGGTTTGGGTTTTAGTTTAAATTTGGAGATTTTGGCTAAAATTTATGGAATTTATTTGATCTTTCTTGATTGATGGTATAACATTCACTGTGATTGAAAGCCAAATAAAAGGTTAGAATTTAGAAATAATGTGATCTGTGTTGATTTGAAATTGTTGGACTATATTAGTGTTTGATTATCTCGAAATTGCAAGAAAAGAATTAGAATGAAATTCTGTTTGATTAGCAAGAACTTGCAAGAAATCAAAATAATAATATTCAGAAAATAAAAAGGAAATTCTGTAGAGCCGTTTGAACTTCTGTAGTTGATCCATGGTTGAACCACAATGTGAGAAGGTGAAGTACATCCTGTAAACTATCATCAACACCTTTAGCATATGCTGCACATGCTATTGAATAAAAATATATAAAAAGACATCACTGCGGTATTGAATAGAAAGATTGTAAGAATATTAAAAGAAGAAATAAAGAAAAGAAAAAAATTGGTACAAAAAAAAATATTATTAAAAGCTGATGTGGTAGTCACTATATATTGTTAAATCCATAAAATAAAATTTAAGAAATGGAGATGATGTTGTTCAATAGACTGAGATGTCCGAGACCAAATAGGTAGAAGAACTTACAAATGAGAAAATCAAACTAAGCATAATATGAAAAGACCACATTTGTCATGCCATGTTAGTGATGATCATTTTCATGGTGAAGCATCTCAACCACTTGGCTCATGGTGGGTCTTGCATCTTTGTCTTCCTCTACACACTGCAGAGCCATTTCAACCAAAATTTCCATCTTACCCATATCACATCTAGCTACCATTGTGGGGTCTATGATATCTTCAATCCAGTTTGCAACCTGTCCATTCTTTTTCTCCCTGACCCATGTAACTAGTCTTTCGTGTTCTATCTCCACACCTTCATTTATATCATGAACACTTCTAGTTGGACCCTTTCCGGTCACCATCTCCAACACAACAATTCCATAACTATAAACATCTACTTTGGAGGTAATAGGAAGATTAAAAATCCACTCTGGAGCCATATAACCTCGAGTTCCTCTTATCTTTGAGAATGTTGAATTAGGAAGGATACCTCTATTTTGTAGTTTAGACAAGCCAAAATCTGCCACCTTTGGATGATAATTAGAATCTAGAAGTATGTTTTGAGGTTTTACATCGCAATGTAAAACCCATTCCAAGCAATCCTCATGCAAATAAGCTAGGCCTTTTGCAGTGCCTTCAGCAATTTCAAACCTTTTCTTCCAGTCAAGTGTGCCGGCCGAGAGGTTTTTGGCTAAAGAACCATGCTCCATGTACTCGAACACCAAAAGCCTATGCTTTCCGTCAACACAATAACCCCACATCTCTATTAAGTTCTTGTGGTTAATCCTTCCAATGATGCTTACTTCAGCTAAAAATTCACCTTCTCCTTGGTTGGCTTCATTGAGACGCTTGATTGCTGCAACTCGCTTATCAGACAATACTCCTTTGTATACAGCTCCCCACGCACCTCTTCCAATCTCCTCAGTAAAACCCTTTGTGGCCCTTTTTAGCTCAGCATAGGTAAATTTTTTGAATCCTGTGGCAGCAATAACATAGCCTTGCTTGTCTACACCTGAACTTTTCCTGGTTCTGATCAAAAGACACCACACCACAAAGATACATATAACTTCAAGTCCTCCCACTCCACAGGCAAACCAGAGCATGAATTTCACTGTCCCACTTACACGGCTTTTAACATACGTTCTAGCCAACTCTATTGTACCTTCATTTAAGCAAACTAAATTGAATTGTTCTGCATGATTGACGTATGAATCGTATTTGCTTTTTGGCAGTTTCAAATAGGTGTCTCCTGTGAAATCTGAAGAATGATACCCATTCAACAATAATGGTTTAGGGTAACAATTCCAAAAGCCATCATCCCTACGAAAGCTGTATTGGAATGCTTTGCAATCGCATGCTTGCAAGCATAGATTCATACATTGATCAAACGTGTAATTGGGAAAGAACCCAAAATCATACCCATAGAATTCAACGTGGGATAGAAGCAAAAAGTCAGACTCATTTTTGTTGCAAGAGATATCAAATTCTGGTTCACACCCATAACTCCAATCAGTACTATTTTTCATCTTGTATCCTGGAAGACAAGAACATTTCCTACTAGAACCAATAGCATAACTACACAAACTGTTTACCCCACAAGCACCATGAATTGTGCAAGGTCTTTGAATGGCTTGCCATGAAACAACCCAAGTTTGCCTCTCCTCTTCCCAACTATACAATCGAATATTGCCATCGTAACCAAGTGTCAATCTTCTAGGAAGCATTGCTCCATAGTCATTTGACATAAAATTATAATCATCGGATGAACTAAAGTTCCCTAAGGAATTTAGGACAGCAATTCTACTATTGTTATACGAGGTTCTTCCTGCCTCCCAACTTACAAGCCATGGGTCAGGCCAGTAAATACTGGAAACATCAGGACCATTGAAAAGAAGGCGAAGAAGGTTATCGTTATCATAGAAAAGCTCATAGAAACCAGAGGAATAGTTGGTGTGGCTTCTTGAGGAGACAAGCTTTGTGTTTCTAGTGAGTGGTTGTTGAGGAAGAAGGGTATCTGTAGGGAAGTCAAAACTTTCCCACAAAATAACACCTTCCAAATTACGTAAAACAAGATTACCAGTTTTGTAGAGAGACAATTGTACTGAGGAGAGTGAGACGGTGTTTGTGGACCAAACAGTGAACTTTCCGGCATCAGTTAAGAGTATATTGCCATTTTTTTGGAGGGAGAGCTTTGAGTGCTTTCCATTTACTGGCTGGTCACGGTTTGCCATCCAAACTACGGTGCGTGAGTTGCTAAACCAAATGGCAAAGCAAAAAGCATTGTCACCCACAGAGTAAAAGCCAGCAGAGAAAACACCATTTGGTGATATCAAAACTTCAGGTTTCTGTATGGAAAGGGATGTGCCTTTACTCATAGCATCTAGTGTTGAAGATGAAAGTGGGGAAGAAAAGGCTAAAGATAGTACAAGATACAAAACAAGCGAAGCCATGGACTCCATGAATGCTACAACAAGATATGTACTCGGGCAACCAGTATATCATATATATAAACAAGTGTGGAAAGTATAAAAAACTAGTCTGGGTAGGGCTGCTACGTACACATGGTGTTCTCAATGACCATCCTAAATTCTTTTAGGTGAACATAATTACCCTTTGACAAAATTTGGCAATTAATTTAGATGTAGATTAATGCTACAAGCCTTCAACTCCACTCATTAATTTTGTTTATATTAATATTATTGACAAATTCATTATTTGATTATCCTTTCTTCTTATATTCTTTATATTTGTAAAATTTCAAGAAGATCAAAAACTAAGAACTAGTTATCGATCAAATATTTAAATTTTGAATTTTTGCACTATACAATTATACATAAAAATAAATAAATTTATCAATTTTTTTTTTTTGAGAATCAAATAAATTTAGAATCAAATAGGAAATAATATCTGATTATCATGAAATTTGATATAAGTTCAAAAGCATAAGAACATACAATTGAAATGAGATTGAATTAATCCAGTGGACAGAGTGAATAAATGTGGTCAAGAGGCTCTTTTGGAAAATTTTAACTTTTGGTCAAAGGTCAACACAAAAATCAAAGTCAATGAAAGTTAACGGTCTTGGTCATGGTCAACGGTCAATGCCCACGGGTCAGATCCAGGTGGTCCAGGTCGGGTCGGTCTTGGTCAACGGTCAACTAGGTGACGTGGTGCTGACGAGGCGACACTGCTGACGTGGCTAGACGACGTGTCTAGGGCTGACGTGGATCAAGTTGACGTGGCATTGCTGACGTCATGATGACATCATCACAGGGTTCGGCGTGTGAATGGCATGTGACAAATCTACCAGCGCGTGAAGTAGATGCCAGAAATCCTAGAGGCGCTTGAGAGCGCGTGTATGGTCAGATTATGACTGGAATCTCAGGTTTTGTAGATCGGTGAACGAGGAGGCCGTCTAGGCGGCGCGTGTACTAAGAAGACGATCTGGAACTCAGGAATCTGAGGCGGCGCGTGGGAGATTTTCGGAGCAAACTGCGGCGCGTGGCAGTTCTTTGGGTGACCGGATTTCTGGATTATGGTCGCGGGAGGTCGTGGAGCACTTCTGTGGTGTTGGTTTCATCAGGCGAAGCTTGGATTTGCGCAGATCTAAGATTGATGTCACGGGTTTGCTTGAGTTTGTGGATCTTGGACACTGCACTGAGCCATGATGGCTGCGAGATGCCGTGGAGTCTAGATCCAACAAACAAATATGTGCGACTTCAGACGATGGTGTGCACGTTAGAATCTTCTGTGCTGTGTAGAGATGTTTGTTTGATGCCAAGAAAGAAGTTTGGCTCTGATACCATGTTAAATAGATTAATATTAGCAACACGATGTCTTATACCATATTGTATATGCTTGAGTGAATGCGGAAGGGGAAGCATAGAATAGGAACACTGAGAACACGAGAGTTACGTGGTTCAGCCTTGTCGACCTACATCCACGGAGGAATCTCTTAAGGACTACATCTTTATTGTATAAGAGTGTAGTACAATAACCTGTATTACAATGAACCCTAACATGAGTATATATAGGCAACTAAACCCTAGACTACTAGTACAAGTAGGAGTGGGCTTAAGCCTATTACATTGAGCCAATATATCTAATATATATCTCTAACAAATATAAATGAGGAAAAAAAAAAAAAAAGAGAATGATTTTCAACATAGAAAGCTGGAGCACACGAAGATACATTATTTTCCACTAGAATATCGTTTCCAAAAGACTCTACTAGACAACAATGGTCAAAGTTTCATATAGTTCATTTTTTTTTCTTCTTTATTTGCCTTTTTTTTATTTATCCGTAGGTCATTCGTTGTCCCACATAATTGTTTCATACCTAAACTTCAATTCTGATTTTTATATTGGAGTTTGTAGTGATCTACCACTTGTAAGATGGGTCCAAGAAAGTCTATTCAGTTTTGGCAAAGAAAAAAGGCAAGATGTTCTAGTCAATAACGCAAGAGATGCGGATTATTTTTCTTTGAATATAAGAAATGTGTCTGTTATGATGACTAGGGTTGATCAAGAATCGGCTCCACCCAATCAATAATATCATCCATCCCACACTGAGTTTTCAGTTTTCTACTTCAGTCAAAACTTTAGATTATTTTAAAGATAATAATGAAACTTTTATTAAATTGAAGGAATTTGAAAAGGATTAATAAAAAACCATCATAAATAGTAGTGAAAGAATAATGTCTAGTATTTGTTGAGGAATATGTCGAATATACATGTATGAGTGAAGTTCCACTTAAAATTAATAATGATAAAAGTGAGTATTTAATAAAATATAGTTGAACCTTTGACTTTAGGATTAAATGATGTCTCTATATGTTATATTAATTCGTCAATTGGAGTCTTCTCAATGTATTATCTCCCTAATTGAACAAACTTAATTAAGACCTAATATGCAATAGACAACTCCATGAAACAGAGAAAAAGATTCTCTTTATTTATTTGAAATAGATCATTTTCATGGTTAAGATTATATTTTACAAAACTAAAGATGTTTACTATATTATTTCAGAAGTTTAAGTGATTCAGTAGTCTCTAAACATTGTTATACCCAAAAAATAAAATTTTAAAAAACTTGAAATGGAGAGGAAAGTGTTCAATGAAATGAGATGTCCAACACTAGAAAATAAGGATCATTATTTTTACGTTACCACTCACAACTTGTAATGTATGCAAACTGTGATAGTTGTACTTCTAACATTTCTCTTAAGGTTATCAATGAATAGCATTGTTTCTCTTAATAGAGTAACAATACTCTTTTTTAATAGAGTGATGCTAAAAAATTATAAATTTTATTAAACAAATCATGCAAACTAATATATCCAAAACACAAAAGTAATTTAAACATTCATCTATTATCAGTACTAATTAAATTTATTACTGCATCAATTTATAAGTTTTTTATAATAAATTTGTAGTAGCTTTTTACCCCTTTTTGTCAAAAATATTATGCGTCTAGCAAATTTTGAGTTTTTTTCTTTTCTTTTTTTGGTGACTTGTTACAAACTTTGATTAGTCATGGTTGACTAGAATGATCGAAATTGGTATTGGAATTTTGTCGGTTTTAATATTTTCCATAGTAAATCGAAGCAGATTCTAGATACTTTTTTGGACCAAGCAAAGCGCTGATTTTTCTAGTCTCTCTAACTATTAATTCTCAACCATGCGATCATTCTCTACGCATAATCTGCGGAACAAAATCCGAGAGAGGTTCAACATTCCATGTGAAAGATCTGTCGACCAGTTCATCTGACCACTTCGTTAAGTTGTAACAGATGAAACGGTAATAAACAATTCATATTCAAGGGTTCTTTTTCTAGATAAGTCCGAGTTTGTCGTATATTTCCATATTTTGAGCTTCCAGTGATATTTTCATTTCATTTGAAAGTTGAAATGTCTGATATTTTTCTGGTGTTCAAAGATTTAATAGTCAAATATTCGTACTTTTTTGGTGTCCAAAGAATTTTATTTGGTGAGGGATTGTTCTTCTTAACCCCAGTCCACCATATACTGTGGTTTGCTTTAAATAAATACTAATCGCTAACCCGTGCATCGCACGGGATAATTTTTATAATTTAGCTTAAAACATATTATGGCTCAAAGCATATTATAATTTTTTTTTAACCCATAATAGTACAAAATGTTAAACCAAGAGCAAAATGGGGGAAAAATAAAAAGAGAATACAAATTGACTAAAAAAGGGATGAGAATCTTAACAAATTTAAGTTAAGAAAAAACAGTTGCCAATGTAAATCCTTCAATTTAAGAACTTTCATGGCCTTGCAATTAATGCCCGAAAACCAAGTCTTATCTGGTTGAAAATAGCTACGGAATAAAAAGAAAAAAGAAAAAAGGGGGCTCTCTCCTTTTCTTCCAACCTCAAAACTGTCAAGCAAGGATTATAGAATGGATTATGGGCAATAATAAAAGTCCACAACACAAATTTGGGAAAAAGAAACCACCTACAACATTTAGCATTCTGTGGGCAAAAGATATGACAATCCAACTACAAATTTGAGTTAAGAAATTAATTGCAAGTAATATAGAAAAACATGATTTCAAGCCAAAATTTTGATTCTAAAACAGTAATAGGTTCAGGAACAAAATATGATCCAGCTCAGATTTTCACAAAAGAAGAAACTGCATTTTTTTATTCTCTATATTTTCATTTTTCTGTTGCTCCAAATGTGATAAATAAATTAAAGTTTTAAAAGACAACAAAGATAAAAAAATTGATGTGTAACCCCAAAGTCTTAGGGCACAGAATTCAACTTAAGCAATCTATATATTAAACTCTAGGAGTTTATACTTTCTTTTTCAGCTTTAGATGTCTTTGAGATTCTCATTTAAAAAAAAAAAAACCTTTAAATGTAAATAAGCACCCTTTCATCAACATGTTTAATATAAACACAGGCCAAGGAAAAAAACCATAACAAAAAAAAAGAAGAAAAAAAAAAAAAAAAAGAAGAAGAAGAGAATCCTATAGAGTTGAGAACAATTACATCTCAATGAAGAAGCAATTAACAATAAAATTACTAAATTTCTAAACTTTGTTTTATCAACATAGTACAACTTTTTTCATTAAAAAATAAATAAATAAACATAGTACAACTTAAAACGATGAACCATAGAACAATGGAGAACTTTGTTCCCTTTTTTTTTAATAGTAGAAAAAGAACAAAACGGAATAGTAGAAGAATTAAAACCTTCTAGGTTGTGTTCCTTGCAATCCTCCAAAAGCAAAGGAAACCCACCAAAAAAAAAAAAAACATGAAAAATAATCAAGCAATAGGGAACCAAATGAAATAAAAGAAAAATAAGAAAAATCCATATGGAATAAAGAGAGGAAAAAATAGGGATGTACGGATATTCAAAGGTGAGAATTGAGGCAACGTGGTAATGGGGGAGTTTACAAACAAAGAAGAGAGACAAACGGATATAATTTGGGAAAAAAAATTTGAAAAGAATTGGGAAAAT
This sequence comes from Lithocarpus polystachyus, assembly GCA_033629205.1. NCBI lineage: Eukaryota > Viridiplantae > Streptophyta > Magnoliopsida > Fagales > Fagaceae > Lithocarpus > Lithocarpus polystachyus. The sequence goes on along the minus strand of CM066163.1, from coordinate 3,496,051 downwards.
TACCTGACATGATCAACCAATCAAAATCTCATCGTGATTATATGGGTTAGTTGACAATTGAAGATTTGGGTGATTTTCTAAGGGGGTCATATGGTGAGAATTGGAGATTATGGTGTGTTGGAGAGGGTGGATCTATAGTGTTTGCCAAGAGAAAGAGAAAAACTTACTAGTTGGGGTACGTAGCAGAGCCATAGGAAGAAGTGGAGCCGTTGAGTTGCGATTTTCGTGTGGGAGAACGGTAGAGCATTGTCTGCGTTTTGGAGGAAGGAGAAGGCAGAGCGTGTTAGGGCTTCTCTGAATTGCGTTTATGTTTTTTTTGGGTTTTAGAAAAGTTTTTTTTTTTTTTTTTTTTTGTGTTTATGCTTTTTTTTTTAATATTTTGTTGACGTGGAAAATTGTGGGAACTTCAGAGGCTTCGGTTATATATATATATATATATATATACATATATAGATTAAAAATTAAAAAAAAAAACTCTTTTAATTTGACTAGTACAATACATTCTCAATTCTTATGAAAAGTCCGCTCAATTTAAACTTCGATTTGTTCTTGTAACTTTCAGGGCCTTTTGAATAGAAGCAATCAATTTACTTGTAATACCTGTAACTAATTATTATAATTTGATTTTTTTTTTCAAAAGAAAAATTATAATAATCTGATTAAATAGAACTATACAAGAATAAAAATCATTTTTTCTTGCAAAGGTGTAATAGTGTTGAACATAGTTCGAATAATAAAAAGCATTTTGTAAGAGTATCCACGTTGGTGGAGTTATAAATTTAGCAATTTGGCATCACAAAAAGCTACTTTATTTATTTTACCTTTTCACTTTATAAAACAACCAACATCAATGGTTTTATTTTATCTCTCAACATAATAAAATAATATAAACAACAGAATAAAATTGTGTTGTGTAAACAACAATCACAACTACCGCCATCGAAACTATCACCGCCACTGCAACCGCCACAATTTTTATTGTGTTGGTGAAAACACAATAATAATGGAAATAACACAAAAAGAAACTGAATAGTACTTCTGAATATTATTAGTTTAAAGAAAAAAAATTACACAACACTATTTGAACTGAGGCGCGACACTTGCTCTCTTTAAGGAGATTCAGGCCCTTGGTTGGCTAAACGTTGTAACTAGTGCAGACCTTCTCTGACTTGTCTCCCTTAGGATACAACAGCCCAACAAGTGTCGTATGACTAGAACAACCTCTACACAAAGTGTTCAAGCCCAAAACTCCACCAGAAAGAACATCCTTCCTTGCCAAGAACCTCTCTATTTTTTTTTAATGTATATTGCAGTCACTTGGATTGGGTCTGAATGAGTCTATTTATAGGCTTAATGGGCCTCATGAAATTACTACCCAAATTAATCTGATTAATTAGGTCCATTATTCTGATGTAGTGGGTGTTTCAAGATTAATTGCTGGATATTAATCTGATGGGTTGGAGTTACACAACTAATGGTGAGATAAGGAGTTTCTAAAAAATGAAAAGGCCCAAACATATAGTTCATTAAGTGGGTTAATGGCTCTTCATTTTCTATAATAAAAATGGAGTATTAATCCGGACCATTTACTCACCAACGGATATGGTAATTATTCTGAATAGATTTTCAAGTAGAAGGATCCAAGATGCTGATTCATTTCCATTTTGACATCTCCACACTTCACCTCTCCCTTGCGCACGTATCTAGTCCAATATCCGAGACAATTTATATTAGCCTATTTATCACCACAATTAAAAAGAACAAAATAGTCTCTCTCCTTTTCAATGTGGGATTAAACATTTTCACTAACTTTTCATCTTCCATATTCACTCCCACATCTTTACATTTATGTTGTAATATTTATTCATTTTAATTAATTAAATTAAAATGCTCTAACATATTGTGGTAGCATTTCTTAATTTTAATTTCTTATTATTCTTTATTTTATTTTTCCCTTTATCTCTTTATTTATTTCCATCCATACACGTTTCTTTCTTTTCTTTTCTTTTCTTTTTTTCTCTTCTTTTCTCCTCCTCACACGTATACTTCGTCTTCACTCTTCTCCACACACGTATGCTTCCTCTTCACTTTGTCTTCCTTTTCATTTTTTATTTTTCTACTTTAGCTCTCTCTCTCTCTCTCATTGAGATTGGTAAATGACAAAGTCTAGAGAGAGTCAGCCTTTTAGATCGACATTCATGCATTTTGCCTCGTCTGCTCCACTGCCGCTCATCTTCCCCCTATTGCTGCTCAAATGGGTCAAATTTGCTGTCTTTTTTTTATTTTTTTATTATTTTTTTTATCATTCTGATTTGATTAGGTTTAAGATTGTGATTTGAGTTTTTTTTTTTTTTTATTATTGTGATTGTGTTTAGATAGAGATGCTTGACAGAGAAAAGATCTAGAATTGTTGAGTAGAGGAAGAAAGAAAAAAAATGAAAGGGAAAAGAGAGATCAGTGAGGTCGGCACTGGGCAGGAGAGATCGGCAAGATCGGCGAAGTGGAGGAAGAGAAAAAATCTAAGTGTAGGACACAGAGTGGAGAAGTGCAAGACATGAACAAATTTGACCAATGTGAACACAACATTTTTTTTTTTTTTTTTTTACCTTTGACCTACAGTGCACTGTAGCTGAGAAGCCAAAATTTTTTGTTTTGGCTCCACTAATGCAATCTCAATTTTGTAATTGATTGTGCTAAATATAACAAAATGGCTTTTTAACACCACTAATTATAATGCTCAAAACTTATATCTAATACACACTTCAGTCAGGTAGTCTCATTTCCATTCACCAAATTTCCATTATGTACAATATTACAATTGTTCATGCTGTTGCTAACCAAGGCTATTAGACATTGACATATATTTGGGGTAAAGACTACAGAGACCTTTACAGGGCTGTTGGGAAATTTTAGACCCCAGTTGATAAAATTAATAAGTTTTAAACTCAAGTTGTTAATTAGATTTATTATGAATAAAATTTGTTAAAATAAACAAACATCAATATCATGTCAAAATCATGCAGCGAAAAAATAAATAAGACAAGATATGATGACCTAGAAAAACCAATGAAACAAATTAGTTTCACAGTAAAAAAACCTATGGGGAAACCTTCCCAAAAAGTAATTTACTATAGTAAAGAGAAGTTCCAGATCTAGTACAAAACTTTTGTCCCTAAACTATACAATCCAGTAGATGAACTTATAGTAGAAACCTTCTACCGCTTCAGAACCTCAGAACTCTTCAATATATGAATGCCACCCTTTTTGTACGGATCCCAATACGTAACTAACCAATGATGCACAGCTCCCAGTGCATGACTAACACACCAACTTAAAGAAGATGTTGGCTACAAAGTTCTTCACTTCATCAACAATGAAGATCAAGAAGCTCTTGATTACAAAACCCTAAGGCACAAAAGTGCAGTAGCTTCTTTCAGAGAGAATAAGGCATCGGTCACCTTTTGCATATGTTCTCCTTGTACTCTCTTATGTGACGACCTTTAAAATAAGTCTTATATATGTTTAGGGTTGAAAAAAAAAGAAACCCTACACAAATACTTTGGCATGAGCCGAAAATCAAATTTGGAAATCTGAATTTCGTACTTCTCGATAGATTGCTTATCTATCAAGTAGCTGTCGAGCCTCGGGTTAGAACAGCCTTTTAAATCTCGATAGATACCAACTGTCGCGCTAGCTGTTAAGAATTAAAATCCAGCACTTCTTCACTTGTTTCTTGGATGGACTTGCATGGTTTTAACACTTGATTTTGAAACCTTGTTCCATGAAGTATTAAACACATCTTAGATCTACCCAATTACAAGTAAAGTATATTTTGTCAAAGGATTAGCCAATTACATAAAATATGTCCTTAACAATCTCCCCCTTTAGCAATCCATGATAAAACCACAACAAACAAATGAACATATGAGAGAAGTCATAATTCACTCAACTCATATTCACTTGTCGAATACAATAAAATCTACCTTAACACAGACTCTTGAAAAACTTTGCAAGAAGAAAGTCCATGGTATGGAAGACTTTGACAATCTTATTTCTGAAACACTTTAAACAAAACTCATCACGGCATCTTAGTGTGAAACAAAAATAATAGATTGCATACACTAAAGAAACATGTAAATAAAGAAAGAAAAGAAACAACGCATGTAAAGGTAGGTGAAGAAGACATACATCATCATATATATAAGCCAAATATAAGTACAATACATGTAAACATGGTTACAAGACCGGTGTACAAGAAGAAGGAAGTAAGCACTCCCCTTAACAAGATGAAATACAACTCCCCCTTACAAGGGCATGTATTTCTTCCCCTAACATGTACAATCTTAAAAAGAAACCACATATTCTCCACAATTTCTCCCCCTTTTGTCATAATTGACAAAGGGTACAAGAAATTAGAAAGCTTCATCCGAGAAACATAAAGATGATCAAAGATGATCAAGAGGGTACAAAGAATACATATAAATGAATGAATGTAATGAAACAAGATGCTATGGATGACAAAATAAAAGAAAGATGCAGAACATGTGAAAAATTAATGCATGCAAGAGGATCTTGATGGATCGAGAGGTGTCAAGCGGCTATCGAGCAGAAGCCAATCTTGATGGATCGAACAGCTATTGAGCATACAGAAACTTCCTCGATGGATCGAGAAACTATCGAGACTGTGATAAAGAAAACATAAAAAGGCTCAATAGATAGCCTAGCTGTCGAGAGGTATCGAGAAGCTATCGAGATTGCTTAAAAACAGTTTTTCAAAGAAGAGAAAAAAACAGACATAAAAACAATCAAACATGCTACTCAACCAAAAATCCAATCAACATTTTAATCTTTCAAAAACATCTCTCAACAAGAAAAATGTCAAGCTCATAGATCCAAAACACACATACATTAAACAAGTCTAACCAATTTTATATTTCAAAAACAAGTTAAGACAGTTTAGTGAGTATACATTAACACGTATTCCTTGTGATGGCTAAATCACATTGTACCTGCACATGTATCAAAAGTAGCAAAGAATATTGCGTGTCGTGTGTGAAAAACATTGCATGATTGCATGGGTGTCTACAGGTTATGACGATTTGAGATATGAGAAAATTACTTTAACTCACACGCAATCATAACTGTTTGATGAGGACTATCACCTTTGAGGTACATCCTATAAGTCTCACATCTCCTAGAAGACACGCTTGCAATCATATTTAAAGCATTTTAGTCTTTTTACTTTTATTTTTCTTTGCATATTTTTCTTTTAAGCAAACCATGCATGGGCATATAAGAGAGAGAAAAGAAACACCTAATTATGTTAAGCTTTTTGACATTGCACTTTTGCTATGCCGAACCATACAAATGTCATTTCATGGTTGGCAGGCAACAGTGGTGAGATGATTATTTAAGCCTTTCTCTTAGGATTTTCTAGTCCTTCCTGTCAAAAAGAGTGATACAAGTGTTAAGTACAAGAGATTACTCAGCCTTACTCATCACAAACATGAGCTACAAAGCTCACTTGCTTAGTTGTGCATAGAGATGCTCATCTAAGCTACAAGAGATACAAAGTTTAGAAAACTTTATTTCAATGGTCATCCATGGTACACAAGTACCAATGTACACAAATATACATTGTTTTGTATTTTTCTAATTTTTCCTTCTTCTTTTTTTTGAAAACAACACAAAATAAAAACTAAACAACCAAACAAAAATAGACAAACAACATGAAAGTATAAAAAAAAAATATGCAGATGCATGAAAGCATGATTCCAAAAGTAGATAAGAAATTAAGCAAAGAGTGTCCTACTTTAGATAGAAAGAATTAAAGTAAAGGAAAAAACAAAAAAGACAATTAAGTCTTAGACTCCTTTCTCACCCACACAGCACGAGTCTTTAGCCGTAAAGATGAAAAGACACGTGTCCTAGTATGTCTACTAAAGGACATGGAAGAATAAAAATTCTCCTGAAATTGAGTTAAAAAGCTCAAGGCTTTTAATAACTCTCTAAACAAAGGTGAAGGCCCTTGAGAGGAAACCTGTGACCGTTTGGATACTTGTTTTTGAGGATACAACTTAAAGCAATTAGGATGAATGTGTCCAAGAACACCACAATGGTCACAAAAATGAGGTCTAATAAAGGATTTAGAATTAGCCAAATCAGTTTTGGATTTCATACCTTTATTACCTTTCATAGATTGGGGCACAAAGACAGTCCTTGATCCAGAAGTCGTGGAAGAGAAAGGGCTGGAGGAAATAGCATATCCTAAGCCAGTCTTATTAGAACTAAGATTTTAAGCACTCAAGACCTCATCAAGCTTTGCATTAGACATCCTCTCTATTTGAGTTCTAGCTTGACTAAGCTCAACCTTAAGAGTCTTGACCTTCTCTTCTAATGAGATGTGTGAGAGACTGCGCCCCCCAAACCCACGTGAATGGGTGGAGTCGTGTTATTGCCTCTCAAAGTGGAGGTTCGACTAGTTATATTTTCCCCTTTAGATTAAGGGTTTTACAATGGAGTCGCCACTTATTTAATTATTGGAATAAATAAGAAAACCAAAATTGAAAAGTTCCTCATTTCATTAATTTGCAATTGAATTTACATTGATCATAGGAAAATTACATGGTTTTGGTCCTAGATACAATCTAAGATAAAGTACATAGCTTTATTTCCTAGTTACAATCTAAAAATTGAAAATTACATGGATAAGCATTTGATTTACTAACCCTTGATCTAAGTTCAGAGGCTATGTTACAAGGTGGGAAGGTGTTAGGCACCCACCTTGCCCGATGAAACCGGTCTTTTAGACTATGGTGGCCAACATTCATATCATATCACCCAATATGCCAATCAATTTACATGTTGAATTTAATGTGTGTGCATGTGATAAACCCTAATTCAATTTATTAAGCATTGCATTTGAAAAATAAATTCTAGTGAATGTGTGTAAATGGTGATAACCTAGATTCAAGGATTTGATAGAATTATGAAACAAACATGTTTTTCATATTTTTTATGTGGATTTAAGATTGAAACTAGTGTAATGCATGAACATGTGATGAACAACCAAGAACATGTGAAGAACATATAAGAACATTTAAGAACATTCAAACATATTCAAAGGAGTTTAATGACCATTATCTTGCTTTAATCTTAAACTCTCATCATGGCAACACAAACAACACTTAGGGAAAGAAATTATACCTTCATGCAAGATCCATATGGAAGATGGAGAGACTCTTGAGGGAGGTCCTAAGGGTGGAGGAAAAGAAGAGTTAGGAGAGAAAGAGTGAGTCTCACTCAATACCTTGAGTCTCAAGAAGACCAAGATATGACAAGACTACTCAACTTCCTAGAACTCAAGAGAGGAGAAGAGAGGGGGTTTTTCTGTCCTCTTAGAATGAAGGAGAAAGGGGTTTATATAGTAGTGGTGGAGAAAATATGAATGGAAGGCCATTTAATGAGGGTTGACAAAGAATCATGAACCTAGACCTCATTTTAGCCTTTGGGAAAATCTGGTGCATTAAATGAAAAGATTGGTAGGAGTGAGGAGCAAGCCAAAATTCGATTTTCTCGTAGCTGCTGTAATAGCCTGTAGAACCAACTTCGAAAAATCATATCTGACTCAATTATGATTGGAATTGTCTTGCTCTTGTGCTCAAATTGAAGCCCTGAATGTCTAGTTTCTGGGAAAATTAACCTCATTCACAGATTCAAAATAATCTGAGAGATATTGATGAAATGGTGAGTAGAGGTCATTTGTTAGAAAATAGTTTCAGCATAATTAACATTAATAGGTCCCAAATTAGCTCCCAATTAACATTAAACGGCTCCAATCACTCCCATTTAAGACTTAATTGGTTCCAAATTTACTCCAATTAAAAGATAATTGCACAAATTACTCATTGAGTAATTAATGTTTAACTATCTAATTAATTAGGTGTGTGCAACCTTACCATAAAATGTAGTCCTAACCAATCAAATTATGACACATCATTAATCTCAAATTGATTATAATTATAACCAAGTGGAATCAATTATTCATAATCACATATAGTCGGACTCAATTTGTGATAATGCATCTCGGCTATTAAAACTTGATTTGATGGTAACTTTCAATCTGATGGTCTGATTAGGGCTTATGACCAGTCGATTTGATTGTTACAACATCAAGATCATTTTAGTAAAATGAGATTAAGGATCTAGTGACCAAAATCAAGATGCATATTTCCAAGGTGAAATTACCCTTTTACCCTCCTGTGAGGTTAAATGCAAGTTGCAAAATGGGGTGTCAACAAGGTGTTCTCCACAACAAGAGTCTCAACCAACCTTGTAGTCTCATCTTGTTTGACTACCAAATCAACTTTTTCAGTTTTTACCTCATTAAACTTTTTTTTACAAAGAAGAGAATTCTTTTCAGATTTAATGAATTCAGTGCATAGCTTATCATAGTCTTCTTGAAAGGTCAACTTCTTAGGTACTTTATCATCAGAAGAATCCTCACTGTCACTAGAACTCTCCACAATCATCTTTTCGGTTGTAGCAGCAAAAGCCATAAAGTGACCGCATTCATCCACAAACTCATCAGAAGAGTCATCCTCAATATCACTCCAGGTAGCAATCAACCCTTTATCTTTTGACTTCTTGGTCTTTTCCTTCATAAGGAAGTTTAGGCACTCTATCCTTATATGACCAAAACATTTGCACTCATGGCATTGGATGAAAGGTTTCTCATTTTTGCCCTTCCTTGAGGATTTAGATTTCCTAGGAGGTTTGTCCTTATCCTTTTCCTAAATTGAAAAAGCTTGATAATCTCATCAGTGATGAAGGTTAGATCCTCATCCTCATCATCATCATCATTTTCGTCTTCATCTTCACTTTCATCTTCATCTTTAGAGTCCTCAATCTCTTCCTTTATATCCTTAAGAGCCAAGTTTTTACTCTTTCCACCTTTTCCCATTAAACCTAGTCCCATCTCATAGGTTTAAAGGTTTCCTACAAGCTTAGTCAAAGGAATTTTATCAATGTCCTTCACTTCTTCAATGACAGTGATCTTGGCATGGAATCTTTCAAGTAAGGACCTAAAGATTTTCCTAACAATTTTGAATTCTGCTATAGATTCTCCAAGGTTGAAGATAGAATTCACAATATCCTTGAGTTTAGCATAGAACTCATCAAAGGTCTCATCCTCTTTCATCCTTATTTCTTCAAAACTACTAGTGAGTCTTTGAAGCTTCACAGTCTTTACTGCCTTGGTACCTTTATAGGTGGTCTCAAGAATGGTCCATACTTCCTTGGCAACTTCTGTGGATGATATTCTCTTGAATTCCTCATTGGTCACCTCACAAAACAAGCATTCAAGGCCCTACAGTTGAAATTTGCCGCTATGATTGTTGCTTTATCCCAATCTATCGATGCTTCCTTTGGCTTAATCTAACCAATTTCAACAACTTGCCATACCTGTTCACCTAGAGCTTGCAAAAAACTTTCATACGAACTTTCCAGTACACATAATTAGTGACATCAAATAGAGGAGGAATCAAAAGAGATTGTCCACGATCCATGACAACAGGGGTCAAGGATCACACTTAGGAAATTAATCCAATCAGAGTGTACCTGCTCTGATACCACTTGTTAGGAAATTTAAGACCCCGGTTGATAGAATTAACAAGTTTTAAACTCAAGTTGTTAATTAGATTTATTGTGAATAAAACTTGTTAAAATAAACAAACATCAATATCATGTCAAAATCATGTAGCAGAAAAATAAATAAGACAAAATATGATGGCCCAGGGAAACCAATGAAACAAACTAGTTTCACAGTAAAAAAAAAACCTGGGGGGAAACCTTCCCGAAAAGCAATTCACTATAGTAAAGAGAAGTTCCAGATCTAGTACAAAACCTTTCTCCCTAGACTCTATAATCCTCGTAGATGAACTTACAGTTGAAACCTTCTACCGCTTCAGAACTTTTGAATTCTTCAATATATGAATGCCACCCTTTTTGCACGGATCATAGTATGTGAATAACCAATGATGTACGACTCCCAGTACGTGACTAACACACCAACTTGAAGAAGAAGTTGGCTCAATGTTCTTCACTTCATCAACAATGAAGATAAAGAAACACTTGGTTACAAAACCCTAAGGTGCAAAAGATGCAGTAGCGTCTTTTAAAGAAAATAAGGAATCGGTTACCTTTTGCATATGTTCTCCTTGTATTCTTTATGTGATGGTCTTCAAAATAAGCCTTATATATGTTTAAGATTGAGAGAAAAAAAAACACTACGCAAAAACATAAGCATGGGCCGAAAATCAGATCTGGAAATCTGAATTTCGTAATTCTCGATAGATAGCCTATCTATCAAGCAACCGTCGAGCCTCGGGCTAGAGCAGCCTTTTAAACATTAATAGATACCGACCATAGAGTTAGCTGTTGAGAATTAAAATCCAGCACTTCTTCACTTGTTTCTTAGACAGATTTGCATGGCTATATATATATATATATATATATATAAGCAGAGACCGAATGTGGAAAAGTATGAGGTTCTACCAAGTGGCACATTGTATGACATCTTTCTCATTTAGGCTTCCACCTTATCTAAATTTAACATTTATGTCAAATTATTAAGTAATGGAAAACGCATTTATTTCAATGTATTAATAAAATTCAAAAAATTTGTATACATTTTTAACTTAACATGCTTTGAATTGATACGTATGGATTTAAAAAGTCATGGGAAAATGTTGGAATAAAATTCAAATATACATTTATAACTTTATATGCTTTAAATTGATACAGATGAATCTAAAAAGTCATGGGAAAGGTAGGAATCTAAAAAGATTTTCGATTTTCTGCATAAGACTAACTTCAATGCAGAATTTCAAGAATCGAATTCAATGAATTGGACAAATATTATTTGTTCCACATCAATCAATATATATATATATATATATATATATATTATATAAAAGTAGAGACCTTATGTGAGAAAGCATGAGGTTCTGCCAAGTGACATATTGTATGACATTCTTCTCATTTAAGCCTCCACTTCATCTAAATTTAGCATTTTTCTTAAACTATTATGTAATGGCAAATGCATTTATTTCAATTTATTAATAAAATTTAAAGAATTTGTATACATTTATGACTTTACATGCTTTGAATTGATAAGGATGATTTTTTTTTTTTTTTTGCAAAATTGATAAGGATGGATTTAAAAAGTCATTGGAAATGTAAGAATAAAATTTAAAGAATTTGTATACATTTATTACTGTACATGCTTTGAATTGAAACGAATGGATCTAAAAAGTCATGGGAAATGTAGGAATCAAAAAAAACTTCTCAATTTTCTACATAAGACTAACTTCAATGCATAATTGCAGGAGTTAAATTCAATGAATTGGACAAATATTATTTGTCTCCACATCAATATATATATATATATATATATATATATTGATGTGAGACCTCATGTACGTGGGAAAGTATGAGGTTCTGCCAAGTGGCACATTGTATGATATCTTTCTCATTTAGGCTTCCACCTCATCTGAATTTAGCATTTATGTCAAACTATTAATTAATGGCAAATGCATTTATTTCAATGTATTAATAAAATTCAAAGGATTTGTATACATTTATAACTTTACATGCTTTGAATTGATACGGATGGATTTAAAAAGTCATGGGAAATGTAGGAATAAAATTCAAAGAATTTGCATACATATATGACTTTACATGCTTTGAATTGATACAGATGGATTTAAAAAGTCATGGGAAATGTAGAAATAAAATTCAATAAATTTGTATACATTTATAACTTTACATGCTTTGAATTGAAACGAATGGATCTAATAAAGTCATGGAAAAGGTAGGAATAAAAAAAACTTCTCAATTTTCTACATAAGACTAACTTCAATGTGTAATTGCAGGAGTTGAATTCAATGAATTGGCCAAATATTATTTGTCTCCACATCAATATATATATATATATATATAGTAGCATTCCAAATTCCAGAATAGAAGCGAACAATTTGTTCAGATGAATTTGGTGAAACTCTTTGTTTCAGAATACCTCCATAACCAATGTCAGAGGCATCAATTTCAACAATTTTGAAAGCATTAACAGTGGGTATACTAAGGCAGGGTAGTGTCTTGACATGAATTTTAATCTGTTTAACAAGAGCGGTATGAACATCAGACCAAGGTGGAGGATTACTTTGTAGTCGATCAAAAAAAGACTTACATTGTTTCCTCAAGTCTTTGTAAAAATCGGCAACATAATTCAAGGATCCAAGAAATCTCTGGAGTTGTGTTTTATCAATGATGACATCAGGGAATTTATCAGCAAATTGAATATCTCTATCAATAGGACGAATTTGTCCTTCAGTTATATCATAACCAAGAAAACGAATTTTTGTTTGAAACAATTTGATTTTCTTATCAGAGACAACAAGACCATTTCTTTTGATGGTATCTAGAAACGAATACAAATGTTTCCAGTGTTCATCAATAGAATTGGAGTAAACAAGGACATCATCAATATAAACAATGGTGAAATGGCTGAATGAAATGAAAATGTCATTCATAATATTTTGGAACTCACTGGGGGCATTCTTGAGACCAAAAGGCATAACATTCCACTCATAATGACCAAAAGCAATGGTAAAAACAGTTTTGTATCTATCATCCTCACTTATTTGGATTTGCCAAAATCCAAATTTCATATCAAACTTTGAGAACACCACCGCATCACTCAATTTATGAACTAAATCATTTTTGTTTGGAATAGGATACCTAATCTATTCTAAGACTTTGTTCAAGGGCTTGTAGTTGATCACTAAGCGAGGGGTTCCTCTCTCAATTTTAGCATTTTTTTGAACATAGAAAGCAATACATGACCAGGGTGACTTGCTATTTCTAATCAATCTTTTATCCAGTAAATCTTGGATTTCCTTTTTACAAAACTCTACCATTTCAGCATTCATCTGTATGGGTCAAGCTTTGGTAGGAATGTTTTTCTCATTAAAATCTTTAACATATGGCAAGTTAACAATGTGTTTCTTCCTATGCCAGAAAGCATTAGGAAAATCAGAGCAGACACCATCAGTTAATATTTTCTGAAAATTATTAATTTTTGATTGCAATAATTTATCAAAAAGATGTTCAGCAATTTTCTTATATCTAACTTCTTGCTTAAGGAAGTTAAGATGACTAGTTTTTGCATGAATCAGCAACTTCAAAGCATAGTCATCATCAATTTCGGATTTCGAAGCAAATTTGAATTTTACTTTCTGTCCAAAAGGATCAGTAGTAATACCATCATGTTCAACAAGAAAAGGAAACAATGCATTAATAAATGGAAGTTCAAGAATCACTTTGTCATGCATATTTTTAACAAGAACAGAGGGAATCTTGAAACAAACATTATCATGGAAAACATGAGCATTGTTTAATTCATAATTAATTCTCATTTGAGAACCATTAGTAGAAACAAGTCTTTCAGTAGACTTTTCGAAATATTTAGAAGGAATCAGTCCTTCCTGAATACAATTCATATCAGCACCAGAATCAATCTTAGCAATAACATCAAAATGATAATCATGAGAAACAATAATTTTTACTTTTGTAAACCATTTTGGAGGAAGTATTTTGTTAACAAGATTAATTTGAGAATCAATAATATCAGTAATATTTTGTTTATGGTCAATATTGCTATTTTTGAACTTTTGTTTTAGTTCAGTTATTTCTTGGTTAACAATAGCAATTTCATGTTGAAGATCATTAACAGTTAATTTTTTGGAGACCTTCTTATCAGATTTAAAAGTTTCAACACTTTTAGTGAGAATATTAACAGTTTCGTTACAACAGAGATTAAGTTGGGAAGAACCTTCAAAAACATTTTTGGTGTTACAACAGAGATTAAGTTGGGAAGAACCTTCAAAAATATTTTTGGTGTCATCAAAAGAAGATGATTCAAAATCTGTATTTTCTTCAAAAACAGTTTCTTTACCATTTCTTGAGATAACAGCAGCAACATTAGAAGAGGTGCCTTCAGTTTTTACTTTTAAATCAGAAAGCATTTTTTCAACAATGTCAACGGTTTTTGACTGAGAAGTTTTAAAAGCAATTTTTTCTTTTTGATTGGGTAAGTCAATCAAAGGTTTCTCAGGCTTTGTAAAAACATTTTGTTCAACAATTTTTTCTTCAATACAGTCAAGCTGTTGACCAATAATATGCAAAGACTTATTAGTAAAATTACATTGTTCAATAATACCAGAAACAGCAGTATCAGCATCAGCAATTTTGAAAGGAGAAGCCTTTACTTCTGTCTTTTGACAGGTTACAAGAACTGTCTCAAGGGGCGAATGGCTAGACCTAACAACAGTTTTATCTTCTTTAACAAAATTTGATTTCTTTATTACGTTCAAATGATTTTGTGAAGCAGGATCCTTTGAAACATAATAATTTTCAAGGAAATCAAAAAACAGAATATTTCTTTTCAAAAAATTCATTTTTTCTTTCCATTTCCTTTTAACACGATCTTTTTCAGATTCAGAAAAAGTACTTTGGTAGTATTTTCTTTTATCTTTATTTTTTGCAGAAATAAATTCGTTAAACAGGGAAACCATATCAATTTCAAAACTTTGATTAAGAGAAGTCAAAACTCTTAATTGGCTTTGAAAAATAGGAGGTTCAACAGTTTGAAAATCAGAACCAGAAGGAGACACAGACTTGGTCTCTTCTTCTTCTTCATCAGCAACTTTGCTGTATGGAGAGGAAGGTTCTGCTTTAGTAGAGTAAAAAGCAATGCTAACTTAGGAGTTATTACTTGAAACTCCTTTTAGCTTCAAATCAGTTTTAACAGGATTCATATCTGGTTTAACAAAACTTTTTTGTAAATAGTCAGCAAGATCTTGATCTCTTTTTGAAATACTTTCAGATCCAGCAAAGGAATGTCTTCCTTCGTTGATCTTCAAAGGTTTATCATCATGAAAACTTATTTTAACAGTTCCATCAAGATATTGTTGAATATGAGCAAGATCATTATCATGATAAACAGGTTTAGCAGGAGGTGATTCACGTTCTAAAATCCATTCTTTGGGAAGCTTTATATCATCCCATCAAATCTTTTTTGGAACTTCAACCTTAGCATCAGTAGTTGAACATTGAATTAACACAGTTTTACCAGAAGGATCTTTAATATGAGCAGCTTGAGAATTCAACTGAGAACCCACAAGTCTGTAATAAATGCGGTAAATAAGAGCAAAAGGTTTACTACCTTCATCCATATCATAACCAGAGGTTAAAACATTCAATGTCAAAGCTTTAATAATGTTGGGGTCATCTAGAGCAAGACAAATATCAGGGTAAACATCAAAGTAAATGGGACCATCATACAAAAAAGCAATAATCATGCCAAGAATGCTATCATTAAATTTCTTAAATCTAGCATCTCTTAAACACATCAAAACAAAAGCATTAATGCCTTTTCTAGTAAGTGGCTTAACAGCAACTTGAACAAGACCAATATGTAAATATATTAACTTAGTAGCAAGAAATTCATTAATATTCATTTTGGAAACACAAACAACATTTTTCATGATGTCTGGAAATAGAAAATGTTTGTTCAACAGTTCTAACTTTGTACTGAGAAAATCCAGTATTCTCAGTCCAAGTAGTATTGTAAATAGTTTTAACATCAACCTTGGGGATATTCCATCTTCGAAAATCCAGAATTTCTTTCTCTTCAACAACTTGATCTTCTTCATTAATGATGTCAGGAGGACAGTCAGTCCTAGAGCTAACAGAGGAGTTGGATCTTCACATCTTATCCATATTATCCTAGTTTTAACACTCAATTATCATGCTTTTCTCATAATCGTTGCATTTCGTAACACAGACCCTAAACAACCACGACAACCTCTCATGCCCTACACGCCCTCACTAGCTCAAATGAGCCTTACTGTTCGATCTTTTGGGGATTCACTTTACGTCTAAGGTGGCGCCAACGACAGCAAGAAGGGGACACAACAACAGAGTACCAAAGGTTCGGGTAGACACAGACAAGGGAGCAAAGACACAACAACACTATCAGCGGCCAACGAAGGAATGGCTCTGATACCAAAAAGGGAGAGGAACAAGTGCAAAAGGGGTAGAAGCACCGGAAGCACAAAGATAGTATATTGAAACAAAGTAGAACCAGCCAAGGAGGCGGTAGCAACACAATTAATAATCAAAATAAATTTAAAACAATAATAAGGTGGTAGAACCAATCAAGCAGTATAGCATTAAAATAATAAGTGAATATGAAAGTACTGAATTAATACTGAAGATAGTTGAACATATATAGTAATGGTAAGCACTTACAGTAGTAGTGGTTACCGGATTACAAACAGTAATAGTTCCAAAGAGAAGTTTTGGAGGGGCAGAACATTCTCTAATATCCTTAAACTAGCTCTAGGAAGTACTGAGAATTTACTAAAGGAAGTTCTCTTGAGAAATTCAGTTCTGAGTTTAACAATAAGGGACATCCCCCCTTATATAGGTAGAAAAAGCAAAAGTTTAACAGTGAATAGTAAAATAAACAGCGACTTTTTTACTATTCATATCAGGACCCGTGAGGGACAGCAAGGGCTTTGCCAAAAGCCAGGAGATAGAATTTTGGCGTCTTGTGCCGAAAGTAGCCAAAAGTAGTCAACAAAGCAATCAACAAATTCCCATGGGGGACAGGCAGAACAATAGTTGGTGCTTTAACCAAGAGTAAACATTGTTCATATATCTCCTTTGTCGGGAGAATCTTTATCATGTCCAAACAGCCTTTGATCATAAGGGAAATAAGGATTATTAGCAACAGATTCTTCAGAAGAAGCATTTGACTTTTCTTCTTCAGTAGTTCTGTTGGCCACTAGATCTTCAGCACATTTGATAAGGGCAAATAAAGCATCAGGATCTTTTCTCAGATCATCAAGAGGAGATCCTTTCTTCTTAACAGGCGCTTTGGGTTTAACATTCTTAATGGATGATGGGGAGGGCATATCAGCCTGAACAGGAGTTTGAACTGGTAAATAATCAATTGGAGGAGTGGCAAAGTTTGAGAATTCCTTGGTAATGGTGCCAACAATATTCTGGGTATGTGTGAACCTATCCCATCACTTAACATACCAATGTCGAGCAAGGGTGTTTTCATCATCATAAATTTGAACCAAGCAATGATGTAGTCATGGTAAGAATAAGGGATGGAGCAGTTTGACATCATTCTGGTTTCATTTGGGGAAGAACCCCATTTTTTCTCAGAAATGACGTTAACAATGTAAACACTGTGGTAAATAATTTTAGAAGTATCAAATTTATTAGCAATGGTGTTAATAGTGATGGATTTCTCATGACGTAGGAGATCAGAATAGTATTGTAAATTCTTTTCTCCATGCTCAGGGGTCCAATGGAATTTGGGAGGGAAATAACTTTTAGCAAGTTGAAGGGGATCAATAATGGAGGACTTATTAGGTTCAATAGAAAACAGGTTTTGGAAATATTGTTTCCTAACATATTGGGAAGTATTTCTAGGAAAAGATGTCCTAACAGGTTGGTGAACAGGGGTTAAGGTATAAGGATCATATGATGAGATCAAAACAGAAGAGTAGTTGGGTTTAGGTATGGTACCTAAAGTGGTAAAGTGGATAATAGTTTGTAGGGAGGAGGCCGTTTCTCGTTTAACAATTTGGTTTTCATTGGCAGGGCCTTTGTCTTTCGACCACCTACTTGCCATTGGTGAATTCTGCAGAAATTCTCGAGTAAGGAAATCAGGGATGGTGTTTTGGGAACCTTTAATATAATCAATATCAAAATCAAAAAAACTTACAATAGCTTGTCATATGGCAAAAATATGTTTAGAAGTAATGTTTTCAACATCCTTTTCAATAACATATTTAGCACTTTATACACACACACACACACACACACACACACACACACACACACACACACACATTGATGTGAGACCTCATGTGGGAAAGTATGAGGCTCTGCCAAGTGACACATTGTATGACATCTTTCTCATTTACGCTTTCACCTCATCTAAATTTAGCATTTATGTCAAACTATTAAGTAATGGCAAATGCATTTATTTCAATGTATTAATAAAATTCAAAGAATTTGTATCCATTTATAACTTTGCATGCTTTGAATTAATACAGATGGATTTAAAAAGTCATGGGAAAAGTAGGAATAAAATTCAAAGAATTTTTATAAATTTATAACTGTACATGCTTTGAATTAATACGGATGAATCTAAAAAGTCATAGGAAATGTAGGAATCAAGAAAACTTTTCAATTTTCTACATAGGACTAACTTCAATGCAGAATTGCAAGAGACAAATTCAATGAATTGGGCAAATATTATTTGTCTCCACATTTGTCCCCATTTCCATTGGACTTAAAAATAAAACTTCCATAATTTTCTTACAATATCTTTGTTTTTCTTTCTAAGTGGTATGTTAATTTTCAAAATGTTAATTTTCAATATCTTAAATATTTTGTTTAGATTTTATGTATACGGTTTTACTTATGTAGCATTGTTATTTATTTAGGCTTATTTTTTCATATTATGTGCCAATTTATATTTTTGGTTTTCTGTATGATGCGTATACTTGGTAAGGATTTATTTTTGGCTACTTTTAGTTCAATTAAAATTTAAAGGTTAAATTGTGATAATATTGCATCACTATGGCATTAATATATTCTATTGTTGTATCATGAAATTCTAGAAGTTTTTATAGCCAATTGATATATAAAACATAAATAATACAAGAAAAATACCTAGGAACCAACAGGTTTATAAGTGACAATTTCATTATGATCTGGTGACATTTCTTGGTTGCACGAATTAGATGAATTTTCCCCCAAGTGTATTTAGTTTGAATTTAGTTTTAGTAGAAAACCCCATAGATTAAGTATGACTAACAATAATAGTATTCAAGACATCAATGGGTCAAAAATAATTTCTTACAAAATTTATCAAATTGCACCGCGCATCACGCGAGATATCAACTAGTTAATAATAAAATAATGAAAACTTTTAGTTTACACTATATTAGCAATGTAAATTTTATATTATAGACTAAACATTGTGATATTGTACACTTGCAAAAAATGTACAATATTACAATGTAAATCTTGTATTGCTAATACAATGTAAACCTATAATTAATTACCCAATAAAATAAATAAATGCATTATACATGTTGGTGGTAATGGCATTCAAACACAATTAAGGAAATATCTATTATAACATAGAAGAGTTGCCTAAAACTTGGGGTTCCACAAAAATTTCATGGTGAAATAAAGAAGATAGCCCCACGAAACATACTATGTAGGCACTAAATAAGAGAACAAACTAACGAGAGAATAAGAAAAAAGGCTGAAAATGAGGAGACCCGGCATGCCATGTTAGAGAAGATCATTTTCAAGGTGTTCATGGGTCTTTCATCTTTGTCTTCCTCTAAACACTGCAAAGCCATCTCAACTAAGATCTCCATCTTACCCTTGTCATATATGCCTTCCATTTTGGGGTCCATGATATCATCAATCCAAGAAGTGGTTGCAACTTCTTCGTTCCTTTTCCCTTTAACCCAAGTGGCCAGCCTTTTGTTTTTAGCTTCAACTCCAACATCTGCAGTGTAGGCACCCGTTATTGTCCTCTTTCTAGACGCCATCTCCAGCACAACAATTCCATAGCTATAAATATCCACTTTGGAGGTGATAAGCAGATTGAAGACCCACTCTGGAGCCATGTAACCGCGGGTTCCTCTCATCCTTGAGAAGTTTGGATTCTTAAGGACACCTTTGTTTTGCAATTTAGATAGACCAAAATCTGCCACTTTTGGTTTATAATTCGAGTCTAGAAGTATATTCTGAGGCTTCACGTCTTAATGTAAAACCCACTCCAAGCACTCTTCATGCAAATAAGCTAAACCGTTGGCAGTACCAAGAGCAATTTCATACCTTTGCTTCCAGTCAAGTGCATTAGAATAGAGATTTTTTGCCAAAGAACCATGCTCCATATACTTATACACCAAAGCCTGCGCTTCCCTTCGGCACAATAACCCCACATCTCTATCAAGTTCATGTGGTTAAGCCTCCCAATGATGCTTACTTCTGCTAGGAATACGTCCTCTCCTTGGTTGGCTTCATTGAGACGTTTAATTGTTGAAACTCTATTGTCAGACAGTACCCCTTTGTATACAGCTCCCCATGCACCTATTTCGATCTCTTTAGTAAAACCCTTTGTGGCCTTTTTAGCTCAGAATAGGTAAATTTTTTTGAATCTAGTGGCAGCAAGAGCATACCCTTGCTCGTCTGCACCTGTGCTTTTCCTGGTTTTGGACAACACACCACAAAGATACATGTGAGTTCAAGTAGTCCCACTCCACATGCAAACCAAAGCATGAATTTCACCGTCCCCTTTTCATGGTTTTTGACATATGTTCTGAATTGTATTGTACCCTCCCTTGAGCAATCTAAACTGGATTCTTCTACGGGATTGTTTTAGGAAAAGTTTGGTAGTCTCAAATCGGCCACTCCTCTGAAATCTGGGGAATGATGTCCATTTAGCAATAGTGTCTTAGGGTAACAACTTGTAAAACCCTTACCATTATCAAAACTGTAATATTGGAACCCTTCGCAATTGCGTAATTGCAAGCATAAATCCGTACATTGATCAAGGGTGTAACCGAAGAATGACCCATAATCATATCCATAGAATTCAACATGGGATAATAGTAGACAGACAAACTCATTTTTGTTGCGAAGGAGGAGTTGAATTCAGGTTCACACCCATAAGAGCAATTGGTTCGATTTTTCATCTTCTACCCTGGAAGGCAAGTGCATTTCCTGTGAGAACTAGCAACACACTTGCATAGACTATTGGCCCCATGAACACCATGAATCGTGCAAGGGTTTTGAATGGCTTGCCATGAAACAACCCAAGTTTGAGTCTGCTCCTCCTTTGACTAGCCCCAACTATATAATAGAATATTACCATCGTAACCAAGTGTTAATTTTCTATGGAGCTCAATTCCATAGTCGGCTGACATAAAAGTAAATTTGTCAGACGAACTAAAGTTCCCTAAGGAATTGAGCACTGCATTTCTACTACTATTAAACGCGGACCTTCCAGCCTCCCTGCTTAAAAGCTAGGTTGCACCGACACGGCATTTTTGCCAAAGTATCGGTGTCCGACACGTGTCGGACACCGATACCGGTACGACTCGCCGGACTCCGGTGTCCGAGCAGTGTCATTTTTTTTTTTCGCTTCTCCGACACGGCGCCGACACGGGGCTAACGCGGAAGACACGCCAACTGTTGAAAAAAAAAAAAAAACAAACAAGCAAAGAAAAATTCAAGATTTTGACAGACCAGCGAGCTCCGGGCCGATCGGCGAGCTCCATCTGTCCCTCGCGAGCGCTACATCGGGCCGATCGGTGAGCTCCATCTGTCCCTTTGTCCCTCACGAGCGCTACATCGGGCTGACCGGCGAGCTCCGTCTGTCCCTCTGTCCTTCCGATCTCTCTCTCTCTCTCTCGGCGTGGACAGGTCCTTCCGATTTCTTTTTTTTCCTTCTTCTTTTTTCTTTCTTTCTTTTATCTGCTGACTGCTTCAGCCCCTTTGTTTCGTGTACTGTGGCGTGTTATATTTATAACACCCAGCTTTTTTTCTTTTTCTTTTTTTTAATCCCACTTTTTGGGTTATACTTTACTGTGTGTATATATATATGTTTTTTTTTTCTTTGCTCAGCCTTGCCTTATAAATTATATCATTTATTATAAATTTAGTGATTTTTGTTTTTGTGTGTCCAGCTATAGTTTTATTTATTTATTAAAGTTAAATATCGTAGGTGATTTTACTAAAGCTTGTTTTTGTGATTTTTGTTTTTGTGTGTTCTGCTTGTTTTTCTTTTATGTTTTTAGTTTGTTATTGAATGTAACCTATTTAAACTTTTGGTTTGTACTCTAAACATTTTATGTGTATTATTGTACTACTTTGGATATTAGTTTACTTATTCGTAGTTCTTACATAATTTAAATTCTAGACATATACATATTTTATGTCTAAAAATATTTAAAAATATGCCTAAATATAAAAATTTTATTAATTATTTAATTGCCGTGTCCATGCCGTGTCGTGTCCTACTTTTTCAAAAATTGCTGTATCCCCGTATCCGTGTCCATGTCATGTCCGTGTCCATGTCCGTGTCCGTGCATCATAGCTTAAAAGCCATGGGTTAGGCCAATAAACAGTGGACACATATGTCCATTGAAAATAAGGCGAAGAATGTTATGTCAAAGAAAAACTGATAGAAAACAGAGGAATAGTTGGTCTGGCTTCTTGAGGAACAAGCTTTGTGTTTTTAGTGAGTAGTTGTTCAGGAAGAAGTGTATCTGTGGGAAAATCAAAGCTTTGCCACAAAATAACACCTTCCATATTACGTAGAACAAGATCACCTGTGTTGTAGAGAGATAATTGTACTAAGGAGAGTGAGAAAGTGTTTGTGGTCCATTTCATTAAGAAGTTATACTTGAGAAACTCGACTAATTCTTGCTACAGCTCCATCAATTTCTCCTCTTTGATGTTAGCTTAGTTCAATAACTCAGGCAACTTAACTGCAAATACCAAAAGACTAACATTATAAAAATGAAATAAAGATGACTAGCACTTTTTATAACACCAAAAGGAAACACATAAGCCAAAAGATGCTGGCCAAAATGGCCAAATACCACAATTTTCAGAAATTTTTAGCAACAAAGCACTGTTTTGAAAATAAATGGAAAAGTACCACTTTTTCTAGAACTCGAGTTCCTCACAGTTCCACCACCGTGGCACTGGTGAGTTGGAATTTGTGCGATTAAAAAAAATAATGTGGTACTCGAGCTTGGCAAACTCGAGTTCCATGCAACATAGTACTCGAGTATACCAAACTCAAGTACCTCTTGTAAAAAACATTATGTTTATGTTTACTTTTATGGTACTCGAGCTCACCAAGCTCAAGTACCTTGTAAGGAACTCGAGTTTAGTAAGCTCGAGTTCCTTATAACTTTTATTTTTTGGAATAATCGACAAATAAACATAAACATAAAAATAAGTAGTTTTCTTATGTTTTTATTTATTTAAATAGAAGCAATGTAAAATATAGAGATTTTAATTTAAAAATATGAATTAATTTCAACATTAATTAAATTGTTTATTGTTTTCTTAAAAATTGTTCACTGTTTTCTGCAAAAACTATTTCTGCAATTTTGCATAAAATTATTTTATGTTTAGCATTATTTAAAAAATTGTTCACTCTCTTTTCTGCGTAAATTATTTTCTGTTCACTATTTAAAAATTTGTTCATTGTTTTCTCATAAAACACCTACTGAAATCGTGTTTTCTAAATTTAAACGTCAAATCTAAATGCTTTTTCATACATGCTTAAATTTCACAATAATCGAATTTGTTTTTTCATATTGATAAAATCTATTTCTACATTAATAAAATTTGCTCTCTGCACATCATGTTTACTGTATATTCAAATCTGCTTACTGCATTCATAAAATCTGTTTTCTGCATTAATTAAAACTGTTCATTATTTTCTCATAAAAATTGTTCACTGTTTTCTGTAAAAACCATTTCTAGCATTCTGCATAAAACTATTTTATGTTCAGCATTATTTAAAAAATTGTTCACTCTCTTTTCTACGTAAATTATTTTCTATTCACTATTTAAAAAATTGTTCACTATTTTCTCATAAAACATCTACCGAAATCGTGTTTTCTAAATTTGAACACCAAATCTGAATGCTTTTTCATGCTTAAATTTCACAATAATCGAATTTGTTTTTCTGCATTGATAAAATCTATTTCTACATTAATAAAATTTGCTCTCTGCACATCATGTTTACTGTATATTTGAATCTGCAACTGCATCCAAAAAATTTGTTTTTTGCATTAATTAAAATTTTTCATTGTTTTCTGCATAAACTGTTTTTAGCATTGGCGTGGCTATTGCACTTAAATGGTTTTTGTGTTTTTTAAAATATGTAACCATATGAAAAATGGACAAACTCCATGAAGGAAAAATGAATGATTCGTATAAATTTGTTTAGAAATTCAATGGAAAAGTACTGTTTTCTACATAAACTATTTCTAGCATTTTGCATAAAATTATTTTCTGTTCACTATTATTTAAAAAATTGTTCACTCTCTTCTCTGCGTAAGTTATTCTCTGTTCACTATTTAAAACATTGTTCACTGTTTTCTCATAAAACACCTAGTGAAATCGTGTTTTCTAAATTTAAACGCTAAATCTGAATGCTTTTTCAGCATTTTGAATTTCACAATAATCGAATCAATTTTTCAGCATTGATAGAATCTATTTCTACATTAATAAAATTTGCTCTCTGCACATCATGCTTACAGTATATTTGAATCTGCTTACTGCATTCATAAAATTTGTTTTCTGCATTAATTAAAATTGTTCATTGTTTTCTCATAAAAATTGTTCACTGTTTTTTGCATAAACTATATCTAGCATTCTGCATAAAATTATTTTCTGTTCACCATTATTTAAAAAATTGTTCACTCTCTTCTCTGCGTAAATTATTCTCTGTTCACTGTTTAAAAAATTTTTTACTGTTTTCTCATAAAACATCTCTTGCAATTGTGTTCTCTAAATTTAAAAACCAAATCTAAATGCTTTTAAAAGCCGAATCTGTATGCTTTTTCATGTTTAAATTTCACAATACTCGAATCTGTTTTTCTGTATTGATAAAATATGTTTCTACATTAATAAAATTTGCTCTCTGCACATCATGTTTACTGTATATTCGAATCTGCTTACTGCATTCATAAAATCTGTTTTCTACATTAATTAAAACTGTTCATTATTTTCTCATAAAAATTGTTCACCGTTTTCAGTAAAAACCATTTTTAGTAATATTCACAATTAAAAACAATTAAAAACAATAGCATATGTCCAGCAACAGTAGCAATCCACAGTTACAGTCATCAATTACTCTGCAAATCCAACAAGCACCACAATATTTGTCAGGCAATATAATAAATATTCAAAATTTCTTAGTTGTCCAAAATCAATATAAAACATACACATATATCTTGGAGATCAATCATCAGCCAATATTTCCTTTTCCATTTTTAACTAATTTTTGGGAAAGTAAAAATCAATTTGACATCATATGAGTTGACATCTTTTATATCTCAAGCTACACATTTAAAATCAGCAATTGACAATTTTTTGTAAGTAGTAATAGACAAGTCCAAAACTGCATATCCTAGATTTAGCTGGCACCATATCTTCTTCTTTTTGGTAAGGAATAAAAAATTAATTAAACAAGGCTACTTCCACAAATTACCAAATTAAACTAGTTATAAATATTAATTAAAAAAAATGTAGTTAAAAATATATTCCATTGTAACATTTAAGAATATTTAAACACTTGCATAGAAACATTGATCCACTAGGACTTCGGTAATATAAGATCTTGTAAGATAACAAATGATGCAATTCACTACACAAATTCATAATTAAGCTAATAAGGGTAAATCTACCAAACATTTCACGCATCTTCCTTGTTTTAGCATTAGATGGAAAAATAGTTTTAAACTGAGAACAGAAACATATCTACACAAACCACTCAA
Organism: Lithocarpus polystachyus; assembly: GCA_033629205.1. Taxonomy (NCBI): domain Eukaryota; kingdom Viridiplantae; phylum Streptophyta; class Magnoliopsida; order Fagales; family Fagaceae; genus Lithocarpus; species Lithocarpus polystachyus. Next base: position 3,470,357 of record CM066163.1, on the reverse strand, counting down.
AACTAAATGAATTATAAAATTTTGATAAAAATCAGTCACAAAAGGGCAAGAGGAAGGATTTTTGGGACTGTTTCAAGATCAACTCAATGCAATTGATGATTATTGGACAAGTGCTACCTTAGACTATCAGAAAATGTACAAGCATAGATTAACATATGTAAACTGTCATTTCCATTTTCCATAACTAATGGCCTAGCATATTTTATGATGCAGGGAGCACAAAAACAATTTTATTTAATGTAGTTTTATTTACTATTGGTCCACTAGATTTTATTAAGTTATTGGCATTTCACTTAATTTCCTAGAGTATAGGTTATTTATGAATTCAATAATTGGGCTTTGGCCCAAGTCTGTTAAGAATAAAGGATGAATCCTCGTAGTCTATATAAGAGCATCCACAGCAGTGGAGCTAAATTTTTAGCAATTTAGTTCTACCAAAAGTTACTTTATCTATTTTAGCTACACACGTACTGCAGCAGTGGATCTATTTTAGCTTTCAACATAATAAAATAATATAAACATAACAATAAAATAATACATCCCTACAATAAAATAATATATCCCACTACTAAAAAATATACACCACACCAACCACAACCACCTCTACCACAAGCCACAACCACCACCACCACCACCACCAGTGGTGGTCCACAGCAGTAAAAAAAAAAAAACAGATCGGCGACGTGGTCCACAGCCACAGCCACAGCCACGCCCACAACCACCACCACTAGTGGTCCACAGCAGAAAAAAAAAGAAAAAAGAACAGACCGGCGACGTGGTCCACAGCCACAGCCACAGCCACGCCCACAACCACCACCACCACCACCACCGGTGGTCCACAGCAGAAAAAAAAAAAAAAAGAAAAAGAAAAAAGAACAAATCGGCGATGTGGTCCACAGCCACAGCCACAAACACAGCCACGCCCACAACCACTACCACCACCGGCGGAACAGATCGGTCGGCCCAGGGAGATCGGCGATGGGCTTGGGGTGAGACAAGGGAGCTGGCCGGCCGGTGAGCTAGAGAGAAAAAAAAAATGAGGAAGAAAGAAGAAAGAAGAGAAGCTAGAGAGAGAGAGAGAGAGAGAGAGAGAGAGAGAGAGAGAGAATATGTGATTTTTTTAATAAGTGAAGAGAGAGAACGATAATAAAAAAATAATTTTTTTTTTTAGCTTTGTGCTATAGTGCACATCTAAAGATAGATGTGCACTTTAGTTAAAAATTTAAGAAATGACTCCACTGCTGTGGGCCATTTTTGTTATATCAGTGGAGCTAAAATAGCAATATACCTATTTAGCTCCACTGTTGCAAATGCTCTATTGTACTCCAATGGAAACAAGCTTTATTTAAAATTTCTATTGCAATTTTCCAATGCCATAGTGTTGATTCCTAAGTTCATTCTCCAATGGGTGTTGTTGGCACCGGCAATATAATCAAATTTCGTTAAAATTAGCAGAAATGCCTCATAAAGTAAACCACAAGGGAGGTAAGTGTTACAAAATAAACCACAGAATAGCTTCATGTTTTTTTTTTTTTTTTTTTTTTTGATAGGTAAAAATAATATAGTTTCATGTTTTAAGGGTATACCATGGTGTGTGTAATTTAATCTTATTTTTATTTTTCTATTCATTTGTTTATTCTCAGTCCCCTTTAAGAATTTTGTGCTGCATCATTTTATTTATACAGAACCCCTGATATATATAAAGTTTAGCTTTAGTAGAAGATATACAAACCAGACAATTGTCTAAAAACTTATCTTGGTAGAAGTAGAAGTCTGCCAGCCTGTCAATTTTGATAGGGGCATGGCAGGAAGAATTACTCATTTAGCCAGCCCTATTGCCCTGATCAACATGTTTAATATATGTCGAAACTTCTACATTCTACATAATTATGATATGGCTGGTAATGAAAACAATAAGCATTAATATATAAGAAATGCTACGTTCACAACATTTCTCACAACATTCTCACAACAAATCCTAGTTGGCAAGTTGTTATTTGCTATTACTAGTGGGTAAGAAAGTAATTTCAGTGTTAGATTTAAATTTAAAACCTGTAACAACCTGCCAACTAGGATTTGTTGTGAAAATGTTGTGAGAAATGTTGTGAACGTAGCATTTCTCATATATTTAAGGTAAAAAAACTAGAATCATCCTACAAATCAAACTTCACAAAAGAGACACAACATCTGTTGATTAATTTAAAATATAATAAATTATACTTATTGCTATTTAAAACACAGAAAACGTAACAAATTTTCCTAAGCAAATAATTGACTTCTAGCATAAAAGGATAAACATACCGAAGAGGTTCAGCATCATATATAGTTGAAGGAGAGACATCAACTGAAATTGCTTCTTTATATTGCCGACGCTCACTTTTATATAAAAGTATTGCCGGCAATGCTTTGTCGAAGTAACAACATAATCCTTTCAGAATTTCTCCCACTGAATAAGCTATCTTATATCCATTTAATTACGTTACAGAGAAAGAACAATGACAACACACAAAAACATGAACACCACAACACTAACAATAGGTAATTACCAAGACACGAATGCATCAATTCCTAAAATATGATACTAAGAGCTTCACACACAACAAAATTGCATAGGAAAGTAATGTCTAAATGCAGAAGTTGCAAGATGTTGGTGCAAACATAATAATAATGGAAATAACACAAAGAGAAACTAAATAATACTTCTGAATATTATTAATTTGAAGAGAAAGATTACACAACACTATTTGGACTGAGGCGCGGCACTCGTTCTCTTTAAGGAGATTCAAGCCCTTGGTTGGCTAAACTTTATAACCAGTGCAGACCTTGTCTGACTTGTCTCCACTAGAATACAACAGCCTAACAAATGTTGTATGGCTAGTACAGCTTCTGCACAAAGTGTTCAAGTCCAAAGCTCCACCAGAAAGAACACCCTTCCTTGCCAAGAACCTCTCTATTTTTTAGCGTATATTGCTGTGTATATTTTCAATAACTTGGATTGGGTTTGCATGAGTCTATTTATAAGCTCAATGGGCCTTACGAAATTACTACCCAATTTATTCTAATTAATTAGGTCCATTATACTGATGTAGTGGGTTTTACAAGATTAATTGTTGGATATTAATCTAATGGACTAGAGTTACACAATTAATGGTGAGATAAGGAGTTTTTGAAGAATGAAAAGGCCCAAACGGATAGTCCATTAAGTGGGTTAATGGCTCTTTATTTTCCATAGTAAAAATGGAGTATTAATTCGGGTCATTTACTCACCAACGGATATGGTAATTATTCTGAATGGGCTGTCAAGTAGGAGGATCCAAGAGGTTGTTTCATTTCCAATTTTGATATCTACACTCTTCACCTCCCCCTTGCGCATGTATCTAGCCCAATATTTGAGACAATTCATGTTAGCCCATTAATCACCACAATTAAAAAGAATAAAATAGTCTCTCTCCTTTCAATGTGGGATTAAACATTCTTACTAACTCCTCATCTTCTATATTCACTCCCACATCTTTACATTTATATTATAACATTTATTCATTTTAATTATTTAATATTAAAATGCGCCAACAATCCCCACTCATTTTAATATTAAATTTTTTAATTAAAGAGAGATTACCAGGCAAAGATGGATCACTATGCATCATGAAGGTGTTCTCTACATTGAACCTTCACTTAGTAAAACAGCGATCTCAACTCCAGAGTCGTAGTGGTCTTCGACTTGAACTAGGGCTGCTTTAGGGAAATTAAGCGTCACTGCTTACACATAACAACCCAGGTGTTGACATGAGCTTTTATAGCTAGCACTTTACGGCTGTGTGCTGATCCTAGTTTCATGAGTGTATTTGAGATTAAGTCCAAATCTCATAAGAAGCGGCTCCACCCCCACACTCACATAGGTGAAATTTTGTCAAGGGTGCTTCTGTAATTCTGACACCCCACTCATACGAGCTACAAATATCATTAAGAGTTTTTTACTCAACCTCTCCACATTACAAGATAAATGCACTTACATCATAGGGATGAACAATTAAAAAATTATTTACAAAATAAATAATTTTAAAAAATAAATAGTGCATTTCTTACGACCATCGTATGATTTGTTTTTCCCATTGAACTCAATTCTCAGGATCTTTGGTCTTTGGGTTGGGTATCCTCATACATGGCTCATGATTCTATGGACTTTAGTCCCATCCCCCTCGATGTATTCCAAACCCTATCTTTTACCAAGGCCATGGTAAATGGATATGCAAGATTATCATTAGATTTAATATAATCCATAGTTATGATGCCACTATTCAAATAAGATCGCATGGTACTGTGCTTTTTTCTTATAGGTCTGGATTCACCGTTGTAGTAACAGTTTTTAACTCTACCAATTGCGGCAGTGCTATCACAATGAATTAATATGGGTGGAATTGGTTTTTCCCAAAGTAGAATTTCATATAACAAATCTCTTAGCCAATTTGCTTCTTCACTAGTTGAACCTAATGCTATTAATTCAGCTTCCATTGTTGAATTAGCAATTATTGTTTGCTTTTTAGATTTCCAACAAATAGCACCACTACCTAAGGTAAAAATATAACCAGTGGTAGGGAGAGAATCACCTGACAAAGTATTCCAATCGGCATCACTAAAAGCTTCAATCACAACAGGGTACTTTTTATAAAATAAGCCATAGATTTTTGGTACCAATTAAATATCTCATGACTCGCTCAATAGCTAGCCAATGATCTTTACTAGGGTTGCTAGTAAATCTGATTAGCACTCCTACTGCATGTGCAATGTTAGGTCTAGTACAATCAGTAACATAATGCAAACTACCCATGATGCTAGCATAATCCTTTTGATTAAAAATCTCATCCTCATTATTCACGAGAAATAAATGGACACTAGAATCAAAAGGAGTAGCTACACTTTTGTGATCATGAAAATTATATTTTCTCAATATTTTCTCAACATAATGTGATTGATCAAGAAATATTCCATCACATATTTTTGTAATTTTCATGCCCAAAATAAAACTAGCCTCACCAAGATCTTTCATATCAAAATGGCTTTTAAGCAAATTTTTTGTCTCATTTATAACATACATATTTGAGCCAAAAATCAATATATCATCCATTTAGAGGCTAATAATAACATGTAAATTATTCCATGATTTAGAATAAATACATTTATCACATTCATTTGATTTATAACCATTCTCAATCATGCAGGAATTAAACTTTTCATGCCACTGTTTAGGTGCTTGTTTTAAGCCATATAGGGATTTAGTTAACTTACATACCTTGCTTTCTTGTCCAGGCTCGACAAAGCCTTCAAGTTGATCCATATAAATCTCTTCCTGTAGGTCCCCATTTAGAAAAGCAGTTTTTACATCCATTTGATGAATTTTCAAATCAAAAATTGCAGTAATAGCAATTAACAATCTAATAGATGTAATTCTTGTTACAGGAGAAAAAGTATCAAAGAAATTACGATTAGCTTTTTGTTTGAAGCCTTTTGCAACAAGTCTAGCTTTAAACTTATCTATTAATCCTTCAGGTTTCAACTTTTTTCTAAGGACCCATTTACAACCTATGGTCTTACAACTCGATGGAAGATCTACTAATTTCCAAGTTCTATTAGAAATTAGAGATTTTATCTCATCATTTACAGCCTCTTTCCAAAATATAGCATCAGGTGATGTTAAAGCCTCTTTTAAATTTTGTGGATTTTCCTCAATGTTAAAAACATAATAATCAGGACCAAAATCCTTTTCAACTCTAGCTCTTTTACTCTTTCTAGGTTCCATTTTAAAATTTTCTTGATTTTGTAAATGAGAAGTAGAAGAACAAAGTTGTGACAAAATATTTTCTTCACCCCCACTATTTTTCAATTTAAACGGAAATTTTTCTTCATGAAAAATTGCATCACCAGATTCAAAAATTATTTTGCTTTCAAGATCAAAAAATCTATAGGCTGCACTATTAATTGCATAACCAAGAAAAGTACAAGTAGTAGCTCTTATACCTAATTTAGGCATTATAGGGTTAGTAAGCCTTACATAAACAAGACAACTCCATACTCTCAAATATCCCAAGTTTGGCTTATATCCTTTCCACATCTCAAAATGTGTGGTATGTGACTTTTTATGTGACACCCTATTCAAAACATGACATGCAGTTAAAATAGTTTCACCCTAAAAATTTAAAGGTGCACCAGATTCAATTGACATGGCATTTATTAACTCAATTAAAGTTCTATTTTTTCTTTCAGCCACACCATTAGAAGCAGGTGAATATGGTACAGTAGTTTCATGGATAATTCCTAAAGACTGAACAAATGAGTTGAATGCACTTGATTCATACTCACAAGTTAAAATTCCACTATGAGTTAAAATTCCCTTAAATTCACATAAATCGGAGTGAATTAACTCAAGCAATTTGGTATTTCTTACAACACTTTTATGAGGCCTTTTTGTAATCTTAGCTAGACTACAAGTTTTACATTTTGCAAAATCTTTTGATAGTCTTGGAATTAATCCTAAACTACTCATGATTCCCATATATCTACTATTTATATGACACAAACGAGCATGCCAAAAATTAATAGAAGAAAGCATATAAACTAAATTAGTAAATGCATTATTATTCTCAACATTTAATTTAAACATTCCATCACAAGCATAACCCTTGCCCACAAATAATCCCTTTTTAGTGATTACATAATTATCAGATTCCATAGTTTGTTTAAAGTCAGCCTTGTTAAGCAAAAAACTTGACGTCAAATTCTTCCTCATGGACGAAGTGTAAAGTACATCTTTCAATGTTAGCACACGTCCAGAAGTGAATTTCAATTCAACCTCAACACTCCTAAGAACCTTGGTTTTGCTAGAGTCACCAAGCATAACAGTTTTTTCTTCTTCAAAAGGAGTGTACAACTTGAACCAATTTTTATCATAGCAAACGTGCCTATTAGCACCAGAATCTACGCACCACCCTTCAACATATTGCACCATATTGATGTCTGTAATCATAGCCACTAAAGGCTCTTCGGTTACATTAGCCTGCGGGACAGATTCACGTTTTCGAAATTTGCAAATTTGAGCAATATGCCCACTTTTGCCACAGACAAAACAATATCTATTAAATTGATCTTGTGAAGGGGGTCCTTGGTTCTTATTGTAATTTTTATTCGGGTTTCCCCTTCCTTGATGTCTATTATTATTTTTAAAGGCTCTCTTTTTAGGCTTCAATTGACCATTTCTAGGAAAATGATTTTTGGGCATATTATTATTAGATGAAATAAGGTTTACCTTTGTGGTGGAATTACCATTGCTCTCTTGTGCCATGAGTGCATCTTGTCCTCTAGCCTCCTTCTCCACACGGATTCGTGTGATCAAAGTCTCCAAGGATGTCTCCTTTTGTTTGTGCCGCAAGGTTTTTTGGAACTCTCTCTAAGATTGTGGTAGTTTATCAATTATGCCAGCTACCACCAAATTGTCTCCAATCTTTATGCCTTCGGATCTCAATTCTGCTACGATCATTTGGAAGTCTCGTGCATGATCCACCACCGATTTTCCATCCACCATTTGATAACGGAAAAATCTACTAGCAGCATACTTCTTTGCACCAGCCTCCTCGGTATCATACTTGCTTTGTAAAGCTTTCCAAATTTTCTTAGCAGAATTATAAGTTGTATCATTATAATCATAAAAATGATCGACAAGACAATTCAAAAGATAAGAGCGACAATTGTATTCATCTTTTTTATACTTATTTATTTTTTCTTGATGGAGACTATATTCTTCCTCACTCATCTCATCGGTAGGAATCTTTGATGGATTTTTGTTAGTGAGGATGTAGGCGACTTTGAGAAGACTCAAGTAGAAGAGGACCTTTCCTTTCCACCTCTTGAAGTGGGCTCCCTTAAAGCAAAAGGGCTTGTTGAGATCTCCAACTGGCTCATTTGGTTTCTCTTGTGTAGGCTCCATGTTTTGAATCTCTTTAAAATTGTTGGTGCGAACACAATAATAATAGAAATAACACAAAGAGAAACTGAATAATACTTCTGAATATTATTAATTTGAAGGAAAGATTACACAACACTATTTGGACTGAGGTGCGGCACTCGCTCTCTTTAAGGAGATTCAAGCCTGGATATGGTAATTATTCTGAATGGGCTGTTAAGTGGAAGGACCCAAGAGGCTGATTCATTCTCCAACTGGCTCATTTGGTTTCTCTTGTGTAGGCTCCATGTTTTGAATCTCTTTAAAATTGTTGGTTCGAACACAATAATAATGGAAATAACACAAAGAGAAACCGAATAATACTTCTGAATATTATTAATTTGAAGGAAAGATTACACAACACTATTTGGACTGAGGCGCGGCACTCGCTCTCTTTAAGGAGATTCAAGCCTGGATATGGTAATTATTCTGAATGGGCTGTCAAGTGGAAGGACCCAAGAGGCTGATTCATTTCCAATTTTGATACCTCCATTCTTCACCTCCCCCTTGCGCACGTATCTAGCCCAATATCTGAGACAATTCATGTTAGCCCATTAATCACCACAATTAAAAAGAATAAAATAGTCTCTCTCCTTTTCAATGTGGGATTAAACATTCTTACTAACTCCTCATCTTCCATAGTCACTCCCACATCTTTACATTTATGTTATAACATTTATTCATTTTAATTATTTGATATTAAAATGCTCCAACACAAGATGCGTCAATAGTAAGTTTAACACTTGAGGGCATTTACACCAAGGTGCTCTTTTTCACATTTCTCTGGCCTTCATAACTAGATACAGTAATGCAAACTATATCAATGTACAACCTCTCTGTAAACACTCTAATCCAAATGATTACAAAATGAACCATTATTGTATTTTATTTTAAAATTTTCTTATAAGATTAAATTGGTTAGAAGTTTGATCCATTTCAATATCTTGGTTCAATAATTTGTAAGGATGGGATGATTAAGGAGGATGTGGCTCATTAAATAAGAACAGGGTGAATGAGGGAGAAGTATATCAGGAATATCGTATCAGCTGAAGGGCTATAAGATTGCTATAAAACTCACTAAGGTCTATGCTAATTGTTGGACGGTTGAAAAGCAACATATTCATACATAAGTATGGTTGAAATTAGAATGCTAAGATGGATAAGAAAAAATACTAGGAAATATAAGATAAAGAATGATGCTATACATTCAAATGTAAAGCTGACTAATATGCAAAATAGTAGATAACAACAGTTTGGCCATGTGCATAACCAAGACTGCTATTCAAATATCCTCGAAATGTTCATCCTACATTTCGAGGTCATGACTAAGGATTTTTGGATGAACATTTTATTTTTTTGATAAGTATGGAATAACATTTTATAATATGAAATACCATATGCATGCAATTAGTTTCTAATATCGATCATTAATTAAGCAACTAAATATATTGCAAATGGCTAACTAAGCATTACCAGTTAATCATTATTTTAATTTCTAGTTTATTTTTGTATATTTTGGTTTTTGTTTTTTTAATGTATTTATCACCTGTAAAAGACTAAGACTGCTATTTAGATATCCTCTATTTCTACTTGGAAAAATCAAGACTACTATTCAGATTTCCTTTGTTTCTACCTAACACCAATCGGGACTGCTGTTCAAATATCCTCTGTTCCTCTCGGCCTAAGACCAAGACTGCTATTAAGATATCCTCTGTTTCTAATTGGAAAAAATCAAGACTGCTATTCAAAAATCCTCTGTTTCTACCTGACCCTAATCAGGACTGCTGTTCAGATATCCTCTATTCCTACCTGGCCTAAGACCACGAATGCTATTTAGATATGCTCTATTTCTACTTGGCAAAAATCAAGACTGCTATTCAGATATCCTCTGTTTCTACCTGACACAAATTGGGACTGCTGTTCAAATATCCTCTGTTCTTACCCGGCTTAAGACCAAGACTGCTATTCAGATATCCCCTGTTTCTACTTGGCAAAAAGCAAGACTGCTGTTCACCTCTATTTCTACCCGGCCTAAGACCGAGATTGCTATTTAGATATCCTCTATTTCTACTTGGCAAAAATTAGGACTGCTATTCAGATATCCTCTGTTTCTACTTGACACTCATTAGGACTGCTATTCAGATATCCTGTCTGTATTCCACTATTCTTGACTACTAGGTAAGTCTCCTTACCTATGTCCCTCATTTTATTCTCAGCATTAAAATTCCCACATATTTGCACACCCATATAACACAAACAAAAAGAAAAAAAATATATGCATTTTCCTAAGATATCATGGCATAAATCATGGCGAAAAATATATATGCCTATGAAAATTCCAAAAATAAAATAAGCAGTAGCATGAATCCCTAGTAGTATTGCGACTAACATTTTGCAGAAAAATGAAAAGAAGAAAAAAATAGACACTGACCTCAAGTGCAAAAAAGGTTGCAGCAGCAGATTGAAGTTGAAAAGCCAAACCCACTAAGTTTGTAGTGGCTATAGAGAATTTTTTAGAAATGAGAAATTAAAGGAAAGAGTGAAATGAGGTCAAAATGAGCCAAAATGGGGCTTTTATAGGTCTTTTCATGGCCTGGACTGCCCGGCACACCATGAAGGGTCGTTGGACAAGTCAACGTTGACCCGGTCAAACTTCCAAAAAAAAAAAGAAGAAGCCATTTCCTCTCCCCGAGCTTAGAGACGAGTCCAGAAAATGTTTCAGAAGCAGCTGCAGCAGATCAGTCCAATCAAGTAGAATCTAGTCTCGATCCATGAGTAGTCTCCTTGCACAATTTGGGGGCAACAAAATTTGAAATCACGTTCTTTATCCGACACCTCTCATTGCACTCGAGATGTCAGATAAAGAAGGGGCAGTTGTAGATAAAGAAGGGGCAGTTGTTGATACCGTATTTTGTCCGCTGTCGATTTGCGTGCCTAACCCCAAAAAATCCAAAAATATTATTTTCTCTCCATGGGGCCGCGAGAACATCCAGAATGACATAACACAACCCGTTCAGACACCGGAGTACCCAAAGTGCCTTTTTTAAGCCAAAATTACCAAAACGCCCCTAGTCAACCCTAGGTTGGCCGAAAGTCAAACAAGTTCAAAATTCCCTCAAAACAGAACTTTTCATAGTTTTACTTCAAACACAAGCTTTTCGGAGATTTTTGGAAAACTTTGACCAAGTTTGACTTGGAGTTAACTCTCGGCGAGCCTTAGAAAACCTAATTTTGATCCGATCGTCAGAATGGGTTGAAACCAACGCCATTGCAAAGATTATCAAATTTTCAGTCCAACGACTATTCATGGGTCAAAATTAGAGTTAGAACGGCTGAGAAATCATGAAAATCGAGTTGACGCACCAATTGATGCACCACTAACTTCCGGGAGCCATAACTTTTGATCCGACTGTTGGATTTTCAAGTTCCATACCTTTTTAGAAACAAGAAGTCAAGATCTTTCTAGGAATGTCAAGATTAACCTGATCTGAGACCATTTGAAGGTGGCAGCCCTTGAAGGGCTGCCACCTCGTAAAGCATGCCAAGGCTATAAAAGGCCCTAGGCACCTCCAGACAAAAAAAAAAAAAAAAAAGACTTTTCTTGGTTTTGCTCTATGCCTGGACGTTTTCTGCATACTTCTCCTCTCTTCCAAATACAAAAACACATCAAAACCACTTGATTCCTTCTTTTTTACCAAAAGTATAAGGTATTGTTCTTATACCCAATCTTTTTCTCCTTGGTTCTACACCTTGGATTTGGGGTTCAAGGGTATGGATGTAGCTTTTTAGCTACTATTCACACCCCTAACTTTCTAAATCTTTTTCTAGCATTTATCTTACTCTTTTTGTCTTAAAAACATGATTTATTGCTTTCTTTAGGATGTTCCTTGCTTTATTTGTGATTCTAGCTTAATTCTACATGTTTTATGCTATATGCCATGCCTTAGATGCTTAGATCTATCTTTTCCATGTATTGTTGTTTAGATCTACATGCTTACATGCTTGATATCACATTTTTTGCCATGCCTTGCTCAGATCTACATGTTTACATGCATGTTTCTATGCCTATGTCTCTAGATCTATGTTTCCACATGCTTGTATGCTTGAATTTGTTTTCTTCCATGTTTTTATGCTTACATCCCCATGCTTAGATGTACATTCACATGCCTACATGCATATTTCCATGCTTATATTTGTAGATCGGTGTGTTTACATGCTTAGATTGTTGTTCTCTACATGCTTTATGCCATCATTTACGTGCTTGCGTGCTTCACGCCATGTTTATGTGCTTAGGCCTAGGCCTTATTTTTCATGCCATGTGCTATTGTAGCCCTTTTGTTCCTTTTATCGCGTTTTCTTGTGTTTTGGTCTAATGGTTAGGACCCAATCTAGACCCTATGGTTTCTATCATCATCCACACACCAAAGCCCACATCAAAGGGCTTGGATCATCCTATTTGCATGTCTATGCTTGCTTGCTTCTATGCTACATGCTTGTGCTAGCCTCTCTTGTTCTAGGCTTTGCCATGCTTGACGCCCTCCGTGGGCTTGATCTTGTTTGGTTACATCCAATGCCCATGAGGCCTTGTTCGGATATAACCATTTGGGAGGGATCTCTGGATGCCAAGTTACTCCGTGCATACCCTTCCCTTTTCCGCTCTGTGCGATGCTATGCTTACCATGCTTGTTTGTGCCACTCATTGGCTTTCTATGCATATTTACACGCTTGCTTACATGTTCATACATGGGTCTTGCTTGCGAGTGTGTCCTTCATGCTTCAACACAATAAAGTTATGGACATTCGATCCAAACCTACATTTGTCCCTCGCGAACAACACATTTTGTTTACTTTCTTGCTTGTTTGCCTTCTCGCTTGTTTGCTTGCTTTCTTGTTTCTTTGCCTTCCGTGTCTATCATACTTATCTGCTTTATGCCTCTTTCATATGCTCTTTGCATTTTTTCCGTGCATTGTTTGTCTGTTGATTTCTTGTCTTTGCCTTTGCATGTACACACATGGAGCGGGGACGTATGGAGTAAGAGCACGGTTTCCTAGGCACAAGAAAAAAGGGCAAGGATGCAAGCATGTGGATATAAGCCAAGCGATTTTGTTCAGTAGGTTTAGGGGTCTATCCTTTCCCATTTGGTTATCTAGTCTTTTAAGCCCCCTTTCCTCCTCCCTCCTTTCTCTCGTAGATGGGTTGTATTAGGTATATCATGCCGTGTACCATTCGTCCTTATCTCTAGAGTATGGCGACCCTTGTTTACTTTCCTGCACCTATATTTTGGGCCATACTCTAAGGATGTAGGCATTTACTTTTCTGCTTTGTGTGCTTGCATTGTGCATGATGTATGTATATATATACCTGCTCGCCCCTTTCGGTGTGATTGTCACAGTCCATGTCACTTAAGGCAAAGCGATGCCTAATTTTCACTGCGAAAGTAAGGTGACATGTCGCCGGATTTTCGCCATGGAAATCTGATACTTTGCCAGAATGCCTTAGGAAAGCATAGATTTGGACCACATCTATTCAAAAGCCAAACCTTAAAGCCCCTCATGCATGTAAAGCCTCGAAAGCCAATGCCAAAATCATGTTCTTTTACTGCCAATCTCCGAAAATTAAAGTTTTATCAAAACAAAGGACTGTCATTGGACAGTTGTGGGGTGCCTAACACCTTCCCCAACATAACCAAACTTCCGAATTTAAGAATCAAGATTTTTTGCCATTCACATTAGATTAGGAAAAATGTCATTTTTCTTAGCCTAGGATTGGTAGTAAAATCAACTAGAAACAAGTGACTAATCACACTTTAGAAAAACCCAATGATTGGTGGCGACTTCACTTACCTTTGGTAATCACCTAAAATTTGGCCAAGATTTCTACCACACCTCCAAAGGTAGATAAACACTTTCCTCCACCGAGAGAGAGAGAGAGAGAGAGAGAGAGAGAGAGAGAGAGAGAGAGAGAGAGAGAGAGAGAGAGAGAGAGAGAGAGAGAGAGAGAGAGCACTCGAAGCTCTGCGTGAACCATGCCATTATCGAGAAGGGCCTCCAACGAGCGAGCCCCCTGCGCGCGAGAGCATCACCATGGTGGGTGGTCGAATGAAGGCCCGACAATGGTTTTTTCCAATCGTTCGCTGCCCAGGCATCGACAATTGGGAGAGAGAGGGAGAAGAGTGACTAAGATGAAAAGAATGAGTGAGAAGAGGAGAGTGAAGTCTATGACTTTGTACTGTGTAGAGTAAATGAGGAGAGATAAGGTTCTCATTTTCTATTAAAATAATAATATTATTTTTACAACCAAGTGAACAGTAGGTTATATATATTAGAACCCACTATTCACAGGGTGCAAAAAATTTTAAATACCCATACACAGATGTTGAACAATTTTTGATGTTTTGGATGTAAAATAGCAACTGAGAGGTGTTTACACCCCCTAATGCTAGTGCCCTAAGTAGAGGAACATTATTCTTTTTTAATAGAGTAATGCTAAAAAATTATAAATTTTATTATACAAATCATGCAAACTAATATGTCAAAAACACAAAAGTAATTTAAACATTCATCTATTATCAGTACTAATTAAATTTATCACTGCATCAATTTATAAGTTTTTTGTAATAAATTTGTTGTAGCTTTATACCTCTTTTTCAAAAATATTATGCGACTATCAAATTTTGAGTTCTTTTCTTTTCTTTTTTTGGTGACTTGTTACAAACTTTGATAAGTCATGGTTGGCTAGAATGATCAAAATTGGTATTGGAATTTTGTTGGTTTTAATATTTTCCGAAGTAAATCCAAGCAGATTCTAGATACTTTTTTGGACCAAGCAAAGCGCTGATTTTTCTAGTCTCTAACTATTAATTATCAACCACATGATCATTCTCTACACATGACATCTTTTGCGGAGCAAAATCCAGGAGAGGTTTAACATTCCAGGTGAAAGATCAGTCGACCACTTCATCCGACCCCTCCGTTAAGTTGTAAAAAATGACCACCGCACACCCTTGGTGTAATAGTCACTCCACAAGCATAAGTGCTTGTGGGGTGTGGGGTGTGGGGGGCAAGGGTCGAGGTTTAAGTCTCCAGGAGGGAGCTTCACACACATATACACTTAGATTAGGTTAGAGTAGAATTCTATCTTGTATCCAAAAAAAAGTTGTAAAAAATGAAACGGTAATAAATAATTAATATTCAAGGGTATTTTTTCTAGATAAGTCTGACTTTGTTGTATATAATTTTGAGCTTCCAATGAGATTTTCATTTCGCTTGGCTAGTACTAGGTCTTGAAAGTTGAAATGTCTGATATTTTTTTGGAAGATATGCAGATTTAACAGTCAAATATTCGTACTTTTTTGGTGTCCAAAGAATTTTATTTGGTGAGGGATTATTCTTCTTAACCCCAGTCCACCATATAATGGGGTTTTCTTAAAATTAAAAAAAAAAAAATTAATTTGACAAGTACAATACATTCTCAACTCTTATGAAAAATCCGCTCAATTTAAATTTAAACTTCGATTTGTTCTTGTAACTTTCAGGGCCTTTTGCATAGAAGCAATCAATTTACTTGTAATACCTGTAACTAATTATTATAATTTGATTTTTTTTTTCAAAAGAAAAATTTTAATAATCTGATTAAATAGAACCATACAAGAATAAAAATCATTTTTTTCTTGCAAAGGTGTAATAGTGTTGAACTTATATTTAATACACACTTCTGTCAGATAGTCTCATTTCCATTCACCAAATTTCCATTATGTACAATATATCTGGGGTACGGACTACAGAGACCTTTACAGGGCAATATGTCTGCCATGTTTTGCCCATATACGTTGCCCGCAATGTATCCTCGTTTATAAAGAGAATTCAAAACTAATAACATGAAACACAGACATCTGGGTTTCTCAAATTTTGGAATTCAGGAAAATATCAAATCAAAAAAATTGATTATACATCAACCTAAAGCTCTAGTTCTATGGTATTCTATACACAATTTGCTGCCATTAGCCCATTACTTCTTTGACCTAGACATCTTACTTGTTGGTGCTGGTTTCAATATATATCTCCTGGTACATGGTAAGTTGAGAGGAAAAATACACTCCGATCGATGCTTTTGTAAGAACCTGAATCACAAGATGTACAGTCTCTCAGGATGAGTATAATGATGATAGAATGTCATTCTAGAAAATTTCAATAAAATGACATGTTTGAGGCAAGTTATCTAAACTTTTTTCCCCTAAACAAAGACCTAGAAGTATAAATAATGTACTTATCTAAAACTTGATAATTAATTAATGTCGTAGAAGCCTAAAGAAAGTATACACAATGCTCTACTTAATAGAACAGAAACTAAACTGTTAGTCTCTAGTAATAAACCTCGAATTCACGAGGGATTCCTTGAATCCATAAGGTGATAGGTCAAGGATTGCAGAAAAAATAATAGACCAAGTCTATATTTTATTTCTAAAAACCAAATTGTCTTGGAGGCTACAATGCATTTTAATAGTAAAAAGAAACTTACGGTGGTTTTCTTTTAAATAGTAAAAGGAAAACTTAGGGTGGATAAAAAACCTAAGATATAAAACCGTAACTTGACTAAACAAAATTAAAAGCATCTAAAAACAAGAAAATAAATATCTTAAACTTAAAAATAAAGATAGAATTTCTATTCTAACTTAATCTAAGCCTCTGTTTGAATAGCGTTTCTATTCTTTCTTTTTGGCGTTTGGCATTTTCATATGTGGGACACATGGCTAAGGTGCAATCCAAAGATAAACGCAGCACACTTGAAAAAACGCAAAAACATGTTGAATGCACTGTTTTATTAAAAACTGGGCATGTGTGTACTGTTCATGACCCACAACTCTTGAAGAAACACGTGTACTGTTCATGACCCAAAAAATCAGTTGAACGTTTTAAAATTATTTGCTATAGTGCTTTCAGTTTTCAGTTTTCAGTAAATAAGCGGTATCCAAACAAACTCTAAGTGTATATGTGTATGAAACTCATTCCTGGAAACTTGAAACCCGGCCCTTCTCCCCCACACCTCACAAGCACTTATACTTGTGGAGTGACTAATGCACAAAGAGTATGCGGTGGTCATAAATTACGGTGGTCATAAATTACAAAAGTTAAATCGTAGATTCTATCCTACATCATTAATATTCTAATAATGATTTTTAAAACATACGAGGCAATCAAAAAAGATTTGAGAATGCTAATGCCTACGTTACAAAGAGCAAAGGCAAACCAAATTTATCATATTAGAACGTGACCATCAAAATTTTCTTACATTCACAAATACAAGAATAAAACCAAACTTGACTTTTCGAATAAAAGAACAATAAATATGCCTATTCATTTTGTCAACAAAAGAAAACTAATAGAAATCTATATATCATAAATACTAGCTATAAAAAATAATAATTAAAAGGTTTTTGAAATTAAAAAGCAAAATAAAAAATCTCACTTTTCCCATCAAAAAAATCTCACTTTTTGTTCATGAAGTTATGCTTCATACTAATTTGGACAGCTAAAAATAGCTAGAAATTAATAAATGAGTACTGAAAAAGCATCCTTCTTTAACCAAAAAAAAAAAAGCATCCTTCAATGTCAATTTTGGAAATTTTTAGCTTGATAGTAGACTCGCTAGCGTTGTTGTGTCTCTACTCTCTAGCTAGTTGCAGAAGAAGCTGACAAGGCTACGGGCTACGAGATATTCTTCACTATTGTGAGATGAATGGTTTAAATAATTTGAACTTCGTTTACTTCCTAATTGGGGCCCCGGGGATTGAGCTTGAGGGAGAAAAAGAAAGAAAGAAAAACATCTCCACCACACTATACATCCTAACACAACTTTTTTTACAATAAATTTATAATTATTAAAGTGATTTATTGTGAGTGGTGGACACTCAACTAACACTCATGAGACTTAACATGTTTTCTTGACCATTCACAATAGACTACTTCAGCAATTGTGAAACTGAAGTGTATTTTGAAAAATAGTTGAGTCCGTTGCATTATAACCATTGCTAAGGAATGCATGTGATTATGAGGATGTGGTAGATGGCTGATGCAAGGCATCAATCAGTAATTTGGAATCCTTCAAATATCACAAAGTTTAGCTACCTTGTGCTTCATAGCCATAGTCACTACTAGACAAGATGCATGGGCTTCTCCAAGTATAGGATCAAGTGAAAGACGGAATGAAAAACTATTTCACTTGTATCATCTCTACAAACTGCAACTGCGCTAAGTTTTGTTTCGATCTTATCGCAACATAAAAATTCACTTTGTGCTAGCCAACTTGGGTGGCACCCAATTTGGGATTCTATAGTGTAAGCTTCCCAAGAAGACATGATCTTGATAGTTTGTATGAATTTCAATTGTAAATGAAGTGAATTTAGATCCATATTTTTCACTAAGATTGAAATATTTTGTGGGAAAAATCACTTGCTATTTTGGTCACAAAGTGAAATTAAACGTGGCTACAAATTTGTAGCCACGTTTAGAATAATTTTTGTGCGAATAATATCCCAGGTTATTTTCTAGAGAAATTAATAATAAAATAATGAAAACTTTTAGTTTACACTATATTAGCAATATAAATTTTATATTATAGACTAAACATTGTGATATTGTACACTTGCAAAAAATTACAATATTACAATGTAAATCTTGTATTGCAAATACAATGTAAACCTATAATTACCCAATAAAATAAATAAATGATTATACATGTTGGTGGTAATGGCATTCAAACAAAATTAAGGAAATATCTATTATAACATAGAAGAGTTGCATAAAACTTAGAGTTCCACAAAAGCTACATGGTGAAATAAAGAAGACAGCCCCACGAAACATACTATGTAGGCACTAAATAAGAGAACAAACTTACGAGAGAATCAGAAAAAGGCTGAACATGATGAGACCCGCCATGCCATGTTAGAGAAGATCATTTTCAAGGTGAAGAAAGCTTCTAAACTACTTGTTCCATGGTGGGTCTTTCATCTTTGTCTTCCTCTAAACACTGCAAAGCCATTTCAACTAAGATCTCCGTCTTACCCTTGTCATATATGCCTTCCATTTTGGGGTCCATGATATCATCAATCCAAGAAGTGGTTGCAACTTCTCCGTTCTTTTTCCCCTTAACCCAAGTGGCCAGCCTTTCGTTTTTAGTTTCAACTCCAACATCTATAGTGTGAACACCCGTTATTGTGCTCTTTCCAGTCACCATCTCCAACACAACAATTCCATAGCTATAAACATCAACTTTGGAGGTTATAGGTAGATTGAAAACCCACTCTGGAGCCATGTAACCGCGGGTTCCTCTCATCCTCGAGAAGCTTGGATTGTTAAGGGCACCTCTCTTTTGCAATTTAGATAGACCAAATCTGCCACTTTTGGTTCATAATTCGAGTCTAGAAGTATATTCTGAGGCTTTACGTCACAATGTAATAAAACCCACTCCGAGCACTCTTCATGCAAATAAGCTAAACCTTTTGCAGTACCAAGAGCAATTTCAAACCTTTGCTTCCAGTCAAGTGCATTAGAAGAGAGATGTTCTGCCAAAGACCATGCATCATATACTCGTATACCAAAAGCCTGTGCTTCCCTTCAGCACAATAACCCCACATGTCTATCAAATTCATGTGGTTAAGCCTCCCAATGATGCTTACTTCTGCTAGGAATACATCTTCTCCTTGGTTGGCTTCATTGAGACGCTTGATTGTACAACTCTATTGTCAGACAATACCCCTTTGTATACAGCTCCCCATGCACCTCTTCCTATCTCTTCAGTAAAACCATTTGTGGCCTTTTTTAGCTCAGCATAGGTAAATTTTCTGAATCTAGTGGCAGCAAGACCATACCCTTGGTTGTTTGCATCTGAGCTTTTCCTCGTTTTGATCAGAAGACAACACACCACAAAGATACAAGTGAGTTCAAGTCCTCCCACTCCACATGCAAACCAAAGCAGGAATTTCACTATCCCCTTTTCACGATTTTTAACGTATGTTCTGTCCAATTGTATTGTACCTTCCCCTGAGCAATCTAAACTAAATTCTTTTACAAGATTTTTGTTAGACTTAAAGCTTTTTGGGAGTCTCAAATAGGTATTTTTTCCACAATCTGGGGAATGATATCCATTCAGCAACAGTGACTAACGGAAATATTCACCTGTTTCAAAGGCGTATTGGATTGCATTGCAATTGTGTAATTGCAAGCATGAATTTGTACAGTTATCTAAGCTGTAATTGACGAAGTAACCAACATCGTACCCGTAGAATTCAACATTGGATAGTAGGAGAAAGACAGGCTCGTGTTTGTTGTGATGAGGGAGATCAAATTCGGGTTCACACCCATACGACCAGTCAGAAGACTCAGAACCATTCTTCATCTTGTATCCTGGAAGGCAAGAGCATTTCCTCCCAGAACCAACAACATATTTGCACAGACTGTTGGCCCCACAAACCCCATTAATCCTGCAAGGTTTCTGATTGGCTTGCCATGAAACAACCCAAGTTTGCCTCTCCTTCTCCCAACTATACAATCGAATACTACCATCATAATCAAGTGTCAATCTTCTATAAAGCACTGCTCCATAGTCATTTGACAAAGAAGTAAAATCATCGGATGAACTAAAGTTTTAGGAATTCAGCACTGCAATTCTACTATTGTTATACGTGGACCTTCCTGCCTCCCAGCTTACATGCCACGGTTCAGGCCAGTAAATACTGGAAACCTCAGGACCATTAAAAAGAAGGCTGAGCACATTATTATTGTCAAAGAAAAGCTTATAGAAACCAGAGGAATGGTTTGTCTGGCTTTTGGAGGAGACAAGTTTTGTGTTTCTAGCGAGTAATTGTTGAGGAAGAAGTGTATTTGTAGGGAAGTCAAAGCTTTGCCACAGAGTAACACTTTCCGTATTTTGTAGAACAAGATTACCGGTGTTGAAGAGAGATAACTGTACTCCCGAGGAGAGTGAGAAAGTATTTGTGGCCCAAACAGAGAACTTACCCGCATCAGTTAAGATCAGATTGCCATTTTTGAGGAGTGAGAGCTTTGAGCGCTTTCCATTAACTGGCTGGTCACGGTTTGCCACGCAAACTACGGTGCTTGAGTTGCTAAACCATATGGCAAAGCAAAAAGCATTTACACCGACGGTGTAAAAGCCTGCAGAGAAAATGTTATCTGGTGAAGTGAAAACATATTGTGGTCTCTCACTGAAGAGAGATGAACCTTTGCTAAATGTTGAAGATGAGAATGGAGTAAATAATGTCAAAGAGAGAAGCAACAAGATTATAGTAGCCATAATAAGAGATGGGCTTGGGAAACAAAGATGTGCTTCTCTTTATTTAAGGATCAAAGATACGTGTGAACGTACATAAAAGCAAGACTAGTTCCTTGCTCTAATTGATTTGACGAGTAAGAGTAATACTAAAAGCAAGACTCTCGTTCCTGGCTTCTTTTACAATTTCTTAAGGTCGTAAATGAGTAGCCATGTTTCTTAAAGTTAGGGGCGGCTAAATAGATTTGGAGGCCTAAGACGGAAAAATAGACTGAGACCTTTTATATACTTAAATTTAACTTCTTATATTAAATTCTTTTTAATATTACATAAACTTTATTTTCTTGTTTTAAATTCAAAATTACTAACTAATATAAACCACGTTGTATTTTTTTTTTTTTTTGAGAAAATATAAATGCTGAGAATATTTTTATGTATTACTTTTTTTTTTAAGATACTATATTCAAAATATTTTCACAACAAATTCTAGCTAGGTGTTAAGTTGTTTTTTTTATAATTTTTTTTTATAGTTAGGCCTTTTTGTAACTGTACTCTAGTTGTGTAATGTATTATAAACCCGATTTAAAACATTATTATTAATAGGTATTACTGTTTACTAAAAAAAAAGTGTTAAGTTGTTACTAATTCTAATTTGAACCCACTACTTAAAGTACTTTGTTTGTCCACTACTAATTAATAATAGTTAGTAACAACCTACTATTTAAGATTTATTGTGAAAAATGTTGTGCACATAGTATTTTTCACTTTTTTTTTTCATTTGATAAAATAATATTATTTTATTTATTAGCTAATATTTGGGCTTAATTAATACTATTACCATTAAATAATTAACCCTATTAGTTAAAATTTTCAAGTCTTTTTCTACTTTGGGGCCTTAAGTCAGTTGCATAGACTGTAGAATCTTCAAACTTTTTATCTTGCATCAATTTTATATATATATATATATATATATATATATATATATATATTGGAGGCTTCTTGTAAACTCTTATAAATCAATGATTCGATATAGAGATGGCCACATCATTCTTCACTGGAATGAAAGAATTTTTTCATAAGAAATGGAATGGTAGATTTTTTTTTTTTTTTTGGATTGAAATGAATTAGACGATAGAGGAATGTTAGAATTTGGCATGGAATTTTGTTGGTTACATTATTTGCCAAATTAAAGCCAAGCAGAATCTAGATTTTTTGTGTCTAAGGATTTGTATTGACTGAGCCGACGAAAAAGAATAGAAAAAAGACAAGGAAAAACAACAAGAAGAAGAAAGTATTCGTTTTTCAAGCAGTAGGTTGTTATTTCTCTATGATCGTACTCATTTCAACACATCCCATCCCAGCACATAGTAATTCATTAAGTCGAAATGTACAACCAATTTTATAAGAGCATTCACATCTAATTTTTTTAAACTATTCTATTTTACCATATCAAAAACTACTTTATTTATTATACCATACTATTTTACAATACTCTCAAGTCCCAACATCCTAACTTTTATTTTACAATACAACACATTAAAATAATATAAATTATATAATAAAATAATTTTAAAAAAAATTCTATCACTTCCCTCTCTCTCTCATTTCTGTCCCTACCTCTCTATCCCTCTCTCAACAACCAAACAACCCAATCACCACCACAACACCACCATGCCCACCACACCACCATTGCTCACTGCCCACCAAAATCCCACTGAAACCAAACTTCATTTTACAACACTCCTAACATCCCTCTGCCCCTAGCACTGGCCACAATATATATATATATATATATATATATATATATGTTAGGTTCTAAAGACTAGGATCTAATGTATTTAGAACTTCATTTTGTATGTTGGCAAACCATGATCAAAACAATGTTGAGTCGTGTGTTAGACTTGCTCAAAGTATGGGGTTTATTGTAAAGTTGGAATCGAGTTTTTATGCAGAATTACTTGTAACTTTCTGTGAGACTCGATCGATCGAAAATTAGACTCGATCGATCGAAAATCGCACAGAACGTTTTTCTGCAGAATTTTCCAACTCAGCCCAAGCCCGTTTTAATGTATAGGGTTTTATGTTTGCCCTAAGTATAAAAGGGAAAACCCTAGCCACGTTTTCAGAGTTCTGTAGAGTTCTGTTTTGCTATGTTTGTGAATCTCATTGTGAGATCTAGAGGTGTTTACCTTCACATACACTTAGGGTTTACAAACTTGAGATTTATGTCGAGAGTTGTGTAGATCGTTACAGTTGCAGAATCAAAGAGCACAAAGATATACAAGCAGGTGCGCTTGTGGATTTGCTGAAGAATTCCGGAAAGAAGGAGTCCGTGGATCTCGGAGCTATCATGGGGTCATGGTAGTAAGTTTCCTACAGGCAGGTAGCAATATGACGTTAGTGGTCTAAGTCTATTGTGTAAACTTCAATTCTTTCATAGTGGATTCAGTTTACCTTGAGGATAGCTAGGTCAAATCCTCCCCAGGTTTTTACCGGTGTGGTTTCCTGGGTCATCATATCTTTGTGTTGTTTATTTTCCGCTGCTTTATTGTTTTTATATTTATTTGTGTTAACCTAGTTTAATTAAATTACCTAAGTTAATAACTTGGCTAATTCTCTAGGTTAATCTGTTGGGTTAAGGGGTCTAAACGAACTGACAAGTGGCATCAGAGCGGGTAGCTTTTGTGTTTGATCCTTTGATCTTTGAGCTGATCCTTGACCCCTGTTGTCATGGAACACGGACACTCTCTAGTTGTTCCTCTTATTGGAAAGTAAGGATGAAAGCATTCCTAAAATCCATTGATGAGAGGGTGTGGAATTCCGTTGAATACGGATGGGAGAAGCCCACTACTCCTGTGAGTGAGTGGCAAACTTCTCAGAAGGAGGCAGCCGCTTTTAATAGCAAAGCAATGAATGCTATTTTGAATGCTGTTTCCATGGAGGAATTTAAGAGAATCTCTAATGTTGAGGTTGCTCATACTGCTTGGAAAATCCTCCAGACTGTGCATGAAGGCACTAAGGCAGTTAAAATTAATAAGTTGCAGCAATTAACTTCTAGATTTGAAAGCATAAGAATGAATGATGATGAATCTTTTGATGAGTTCTATGCTAAGTTGAATGATATTGTTAATTCTGCTTATAATTTGGGTGAAATCTATGATCAACCTAAAATTGTTAGGAAGATTCTTAGATCTTTGACTGAAGATTTTAGACCCAAAGTGACTGCCATTACTGAGAGTAAGGATGTGGACTCCATCCCTGTTGATGAACTTGTAGGATCTCTTCAGTCCTATGAGTTAGACCTCCCTAAAACTAACAAATCCAAATCAATGGCTCTTAAGTCTGTTGATGATGTTGAGGATGGTGGATTTGATGATGATCTCTCTGCTACAGAGATTGCCTATCTAGCCAAGAACTTTAGAAACTTTCTGAGAAATAGTAACAGAAGGGCAAGAGGCAAGAACACTGTTGAACCTAAAAATTTTAGGAAGAATGAACCCACTAAGGTTAATAACTTTGAAAAACCTAAAGAAAAAGTAGGTCAATCTTCTAATAATTCTTTGGGACAACAATGTTATGGTTGTCAAGGGTATGGTCATTTAAAGTCTGAATGTCCTACTTATTTGAGGTCTAAGGGTAAAGTTATGGCTGTAACCCTTAGTGATGACGAAGTTTCCGACAATGAATCCGCAAGTAATGAGGATGGAAACTTTATTGCTTTCACTGCTACCACGGTAGTCAATGAAAGCTTGTCTGTTGAAGAGAACCCTTCTGATGGGGAACTCTCTGAGGATGCAGATTTACAGGAAGCCTACAATAAACTTTGCAAAGTTGCTGCAAAGGATGCCATGAATGTTGAGTTAGGCTTGAAGAAAATTGCATCTCTTGAACTTGAAAAGAAAAATTTACTTGTTAAATTATTTGATGCAAATGAGCTTTTGAATAATGTGAAAACTGAGAACATGCTCTTGCTTGAGAAAGTTAAATGTTTGGAACATGATTTGTCTGTTGCTAGAGAACAAACTAATAGGTCTGCAAGCTCCAAACTTGATCACATGCTAAGTATTCAAAAGTCTCCTTCTGATAAATCTGGTTTAGGTTATGAGGAAAGTATTTCTGTACTTGAACCTTCTTCCACTAAATTTGTTCCTTCTTCTGAACCTCCTAAGAGTGAGATTGTCAAACCCGTGGTGAGTGAACCTGTCAAGCCTTTGAATGTTACTCCACCTAGAAAAATGAGGGTTGATCTTCATGCTTCTCATTCTAGAGCTTCTACTTCGACTAAGGGCAAATTGCATGATAAGCCTGCATGGGTTTGCCATTTTTGTGGAAAACCTGGACACATTCGTCCAAATTGTTTTAAGTTGCAAGCTGCGAAGCGAGCAAATAAAACTACAGTACCTGTGCCTCAAGCACGTGATCCTATGGTACTGATTGGTGAATTGGTAAAGGCGTTAAACCTTTTTTCCAATCCTGGAGTTGCTCAGAATTCGAATATGAATCATAACTCCAATGTAAGAGTTGCATCTAAGAAGTCTTGGATGCAAAAAGGCTCAACCTAATTGAGTCTGTCTGACATGGTCCTTGTGCTTTATTGCTATATCTTTTGTGACCTCTGTTTCTAGGATTTGCATTGCATTGCATTCATGCATTTCATTCTAAGTTTTTTTGTTATATAAAAAAAAGAAAAAAAAAATTTTGCTGCAAATTGTGTTTTGCTATTTTTCCTTGAATTTGAAGACAAGGTTGGTCTATCAATTATTGCATAACATGTTTATGTACCTTGTTTAGCTTTGATGCACTTATTTATTGCACTTTACTAGCTAAAGTCTTGTTGTGCATGTTGTGTGGGAAGATGCTATATTTGTTGATCACATGATCTTGATTTTGAAGTTGTATGTCTTTGATTGTTGGACTTGAACTTAATGAGAAAGGCATAAATAACTATCTCACCACTGTGTATTAGCCAATCATGAACACCTTAGTGCATATCATAAGATTTTGTGCTCGAGAAAGTGTAGCACATGCACAAAAAGAACATAAGGTGTAGCCTCTATTAAAATTGGTGTGTACATTATTGGGCTATAATAATTTCACAAATTCATAAAATTGGTGTGTACATTATCCCGGCTATTATTAAGTTTCTAATCAATTAATTTGAATAATGAGGCAAATCAAGAAACTTACATGATTGCAAGCTTTTACTCTAGGAGATGTGGGAGTTATATGATGTAACTCTTTAAGGGATAGTCTCTTTCAAATTCATGTGGTGGATTTTGTAGAAATTGTGATTGATCTCTATGTGTATATCACCTCACATGTTTCTCAAGCTTATGCTAGTTGCACACACTACACAAGTTAATCTTTGCTAAAGTTGTGTACATGTTATTTTGTGTGTTTTTGGTCTGACCAACCAAGTTTGAGAATTCTTTGAAAATTGATGCCGAACATGTTTGCTTGTTTATTTTTTTGGGTATATTGAGAGAAAATTTTGGTTGAGGAATCTTGGTTGAATACTTGTGTTTTTGAAAATCATATCATCTCATACTCATGCATTTGATTTTAAAAATCTGCTGCTTTGAGGAGTTTTTGGTTTAAAATATTTGTTTTTTCAAAACACTGATTTTTCCAGAATTTCGATCGATCGAAACTGATTTTCGACCGATCGAAAATATTTAAATTTGTTCAGAAAAATCTCTGGTTGGTTCGATCGATCCAAGCTGTTTTTGGATCAATCGAATAAATTTTCAACCGATCGAATGTAATTTTCGATCGATCGAAAATCGTGCCGGCTGTTTTTAAAAGAAAGTTTCTCAAGTGTCTTTTCACTTTTTCAAAACTTTTCAAATCTCTTTTTGGTTTCCTACCAACCGGTCAGCACTATTCTTGGGATTTTTGTCGTTTTCCCCCACTTTATTTGCATAATCTCTCTCTCCCTCAGCTGGTAAGTCCCTTATACCCTTCCTTTTGCATTTATTTTCTATTTTCATGCATTTTTTTTCATGCATATTTGGGTAATGTCGGAATTTTGGGATTTTCTATTTTTGGGATTGTTTTGGAGTGATTCTTTCTCAAATTCTTTATGGGTTTTTGTGGGGACACCTTTCCTAAGCACCTCATGTGGTTTAATTTGGTTTATTTGGTGCTTTGAAGAAAATTTGAAATTCTAGGGCTTATATTTGAATAAATTGGGGATTTTGTTCAATTGGGTTGAAATTGATAAAATTGGCTTGTTAGATTGATTAATTTGATCATTATATTGAGTTAATTGACTATTGTGTTGATCAATTTATCAATTTGTTGTGTTTTGAAAACTAGGGTTTTTCAAATTGGGTATTTTTGATACACTTTGCTTGCTCAAGCCAATTTTGTTAATTTGAATCAAAATTGAACATGTCACTGCATTAGTACATGCATCATTTTCTGTTCATGCTCATGCATCATATAGATTTGATATTTTCTATATTTTTTATGCTGTGCTAACTTGCAGTCTGCTCTTGGTTTTGGTTTTTGCTCTTTTCTTTCTGTGTCTGTCTCTTTTCCTTAGCACTATGCCTAGGAAAACTCGAGCCCATAGGACTGTTGATCCTTCTCCATCTTTTGACACTGAGAGATTTCCTAGTGAGTCTAACCAGATTACATATGAGACCCTTAATCTTAGGCGTCAGATTTGGGCTGAGCGTAGGGTTATCTTAGATGAGTTAGATCCTGAGGTTCGTAGGAACTTTGAGCGTCGGGGTTGGTTACCTCTTCTAGACTTTGAGCATCCTCCTCCTGCTTCTTTGATTAGGGAGTTCTATTCGAACCTCTCTATTCATGTCTACGATAACGACACCTTAGTCAAGGTGTGGTTACGTGGTGTCGAGTACCGCATTACCCCTTCGGTGGTGTCGGATGCTCTTGGGGTGCCCATTGTGGACCATCTCGTCTTTCCTTACGAGGAGTCTCCTCCCCTTGATGACGTCTTGTCATACATCACTGGTACTTCTATCCAGTGGGGTTCTGATCCTCGGATCTCGTCTGCTGAGCTGTCTGAGTTGCACTATCTTTTCTTTCGGATAGCATGTCATTCTTTGTGGCCGATTACTCATGTTCACACCGTCCCTCTTGAGCGATGTGTGTTTCTGTATGCTTTGGTCACTGATGCTCCTATCAGTTTTCCACATATGTTCCTTCGTTCTTTGAACGAGGTTCATAGGTCTAGTTCTCAGGCTCATGCTTTGTTTTTTCTTGTTTTTATTCATAGGATTCTTCTCTTTCTTGGTTTTGGTGAGTATCCTGCTTCCGAGCCTGTTCATGTTATTGCTCCTATAGGTGCTACCTTTTTTAGGCAAAGGGCTGCTCAACTTCGAGCTAGCTCTAAGCGTGCTAGGGTAGAGCCTACCGGTGTCACTCCACCCCCTTCTTCTACTTCTGCAGATCCTTTTGCTGCTGGGACTTCTTCGGATCCTGCTGGTGCTGCTGCTGCTGCTGATGTTCCTCCACCGTTTGATGAGGTTTCTGAACTTCGTCGGACGCTTGACACTGTCGTGACCGTTCAGGCGGCTCATGGTCAGCTTTTGGTGGACATCCTCGATGAGCTTCGTGCATTGCGAGCGGATTTGGCGAGCTCTCGTCGATCTTCTCCACCTTCTTTTGATGATGAGTGAGTGCCCTTTGGCAATTCGTCACAAAAAGGGGGAGTGCATAGTTCATTAGTAGTTTGTTTTTGTGTTGAGGGGATTTACATTTTAGGGGGAGTGTTTGTTTTCTTAGTAGTGATACTGCGGAGCTTGTGGAGTTATTAGATTGTATCTAGGTGCTTCACTGTGTGTTTACATTTTTTTAGCTCTTGATTAGGAGATATTTTTGTTGAGATACATTGTTATGTATATGTTTTCTTATTTCACTATGTTACTGTGCTTATTGACTTATATTGATGATGTTATTCATGATATATGTTTTTTTTATTTTGTGTCATGTGAAATTAAGAAATTTTTATTTATGTATTTCCTGTTTTTGTTCCACACATGCGTTTATGTGTTTGTTAAGTGTTACATGAATATACAGGTTGTTTTCAGTCGAGCTGCTGTCTACCTTGCAACTGTTGGATAGTAGTTTAGGTTGAATTGTTAAGTGGCTATTTTTTTGTTATGGGCTTTTTCAATTTGTAACTTTGAGCATTTTTGTTTAGTCTATGTTTTGTCACGGATTGCCAAAGGGGGAGTTTGTTAGGTTCTAAAGACTAGGATCTAATGTATTTAGAACTTCATTTTGTATGTTGGCAAACCATGATCAAAACAATGTTGAGTCGTGTGTTAGACTTGCTCAAAGTATGGGGTTTATTGTAAAGTTGGAATCGAGTTTTTATGCAGAATTACTTGTAACTTTCTGTGAGACTCGATCGATCGAAAATTAGACTCGATCGATCGAAAATCGCACAGAACGTTTTTCTGCAGAATTTTCCAACTCAGCCCAAGCCCGTTTTAATGTATAGGGTTTTATGTTTGCCCTAAGTATAAAAGGGAAAACCCTAGCCACGTTTTCAGAGTTCTGTAGAGTTCTGTTTTGCTGTGTTTGTGAATCTCATTGTGATATCTAGAGGTGTTTACCTTCACATACACTTAGGGTTTACAAACTTGAGATTTATGTCGAGAGTTGTGTAGATCGTTACAGTTGCAGAATCAAAGAGCACAAAGATATACAAGCAGGTGCGCTTGTAGATTTGCTGAAGAATTCCGGAAAGAAGGAGTCCGTGGATCTCGGAGCTATCATGGGGTCATGGTAGTAAGTTTCCTACAGGCAGGTAGCAATATGACGTTAGTGGTCTAAGTCTATTGTGTAAACTTCAATTCTTTCATAGTGGATTCAGTTTACCTTGAGGATAGCTAGGTCAAATCCTCCCCAGGTTTTTACCGGTGTGGTTTCCTGGGTCATCATATCTTTGTGTTGTTTATTTTCCGCTGCTTTATTGTTTTTATATTTATTTGTGTTAACCTAGTTTAATTAAATTACCTAAGTTAATAACTTGGCTAATTCTCTAGGTTAATCTGTTGGGTTAAGGGGTCTAAACGGACTGACAATATATATATATATATATATATATATATATAAACATAGCCACCATGCCACCCACCAACACATTGCCACCACACATATCCCTGCACCACCCACCGGACCATCAAACCAAAACCAAAACCACATTAAAAAAAAAAAAAAAAAAAAAAAAAAAAAAAAAAAAAAAAGCCATCAAGCCATCAATTCAAACCTAGAAGAACCCACACCTAGCACCTAAATCCAAAAGAACCCACACCACTGAGAAACCCACCAATCTCCACCAATCTCTACTGAGTAACCCACCGAGAAACCACCACCAATCTATATAATGATGGCACACGACTTGGAACAAAACCTAAAGTCTCCTCTACCAAGTCGCGTGCCATCATTATATAGATGACCCTGGACTTCCAAATTTGCTGTCTTTGACACTCTTTCTTGTGGTAGTTACAAGCACAGCAAACTAAAATGAGATCCAATCAATTAAATTAAATTAGATGTGGGACACGCACTTAGAGCATTTTCATTGTAAAAAGTAAAAACACCTAAATATGGAAAATAGAGAGTATCGTTCATCGAATTTTACAAAAACACCCCATATATCCGGTTTTCTATCACTATTCAAAATTTACAAATGCTACAGTTTTCTACTTTTCTTATAAAATTAACAATAGCAATAGCATTATTAGAGAACTTCTATTTCTAACTTTAAAAATTAAAAAGAAATCTCTCTCCTCCTGAATCTCTTTTTGTCAAGGTTCCACCATCATGGTGTCGTGGTGGTGGATTGATCGACTTGATTTGAGAGTGGATTTGATTAGTGTTGCTAGGTTGTGTTTGTTTGATATTCAATTTAGGCATGCATCACTTAGCAGGGTTCAAGTTGTGGGTTAGGGTTATCGATAATGGCAAGTTGGGATTGGGTTGTCAATGGTAGCAGGTTGGGGTTGGATGGTAAATGGTGGTGGGTTGGGGTTGTTAGTTATTTAGGGTTGGTTGTTGGGCTCAATTCAATTCGGGTGTTTAGGTTAATTTCAATTTAGTTTAGCTGCTGGTTTGTTGAGTAAAAAAAATTATATAAAAAGAGTCAATTAGATTATTTAATATAATATGTTTGAAATTGGAGGATAAGATATATAATATATTGTAAAAGTGATTGTAGGGGCCAAAGGCCCAAATACGTATATTGGGCTTTAGGTCTGTCCAAAGAGGTTCAATTATCCGAAGATGGGTCAATAGTATAGAAAATGCAGGTGGTAGACTTCACTACTAAATTATAACTGTGTAGAATGAGGAAGGTGGTCCGAGGAGGAATAGATCCTCGGCTAAGCAAGGCAAAGGTCAAGGTACATATTTTGCTATCTAGGATGGTGCACCAAAAGATTCTACTAGTAAGGATATACCCTACGGGCGTACGGTACAGGTGAGAACTGAAAAATATCTAAAAGAAAAACTGTTACTACCTCCTTGAATGCTCTGCAGCTAACACTCTGGCCGCATTAATGAAGAAGTGATGTTTGAATAATAGTTTTCAGCCTTACAGCTATTATCCAAAGACTTCAGGAAGGTGCTAATAGGACAAGTATCAATATCAACCATTTGACCTGCACGTG
Source organism: Lithocarpus polystachyus (assembly GCA_033629205.1). Classification (NCBI taxonomy): domain Eukaryota; kingdom Viridiplantae; phylum Streptophyta; class Magnoliopsida; order Fagales; family Fagaceae; genus Lithocarpus; species Lithocarpus polystachyus. Next base: position 3,438,430 of record CM066163.1, on the reverse strand, counting down.
GAGGGTGAAGATGAAAGAGGAAGAGAGTATAAAAGAAGAAGGAAGCAATGAGAGAAAGGGATCAAAATTAAGAGAGAAACATTGTAGTGATTAAGAGTTGAACCTGTAATCATACTTGAGAAAAATATATAAGAACTGGTCTCCTCGGATTTAACCGAGAATTTTCTTTAAAGTTAAACTAATACATCTTCATCTTCTTGTGGCATGGTTGTGCTTTGATTGTTTTCTAATTTATTAAAGTCCAGTTTTCTAAACTAATCTCTACAAATTCATTGTTTTGGGCTTTTTAGGCCTATGTCCATTCAACTCGTGGGCCTAGCTTTCAAATTTAGTCCTTACAGTGATTATATAAAGCAGATAAATTAACTTTTTGGTAGTCTAAAATATAGAAGTTTTACAAAATTGGATGTAAATGCTCTAAGTCACTAATCGCCTTTTAGCTTTAAAAAGAAATGAAAAAACAAAGGAACATCTTTATTTATACTAGCCTCTGAGCACGCACTCAAGCACGTGCTCAAAGGCTCTTTTATTTTTTTGGTAAAGGTTAATTTAGAACATTTATTATAATTTAGGATTACTATATTTTCAAATCACAAAAAAACCTAAGCGTGTGATGAATATTATGCGTTTGTAGGTGAAATAATTTTTCATCACACCCCTAAGTTTTTTTGTGATTTGAAAATATAGTAATCCCAAATTATAATAAATGCTCTAAATTAACCTTTACCAAAGGCTAGTTTAGTTAACATTTTTTTTTATGAGAGAGATAAATAATTAGGCTCTTGAAGTCAAATAAATAGTTTATATGACTTGTAGATGCAAATATGCCATAGTTAATGGCATCCAATGACCATAATTGGTTGCAGTTTATCTATTATTGCTTTATGTCTATAGGAAATTGGATTGACTTAATCATTTATATTTTGTATTGAAATTCAGCATTGTACAAAAGCTTTATTTTCTAGATTGTTGATAATTTAAAATTTAGCAACTACCAATTTTTTTACGGTAAAAGACACAATTTGTGTGTGCGTGTGTGTGTGTTAAGAAAAGGCTCCATACGTGCATCCACCTTTTTTTTTTTTTTTTTAGTGGTGTTGTTCTTTTAACCCTATTTTTTTAGTAGTTTCTCTGAGCGCCATCGACTATATGTGAGTAATATTTAATGTTATAACTGCTTTAGCTTTTTTAGAAGTTGTTATTAGTGGCGACGCCACGTTCATGTCAGGGTGTTCTTGGGAACACCCTGACCTGAAAAAAAAAATTTATATATAATTATTAAATTTTTTTTATTTGTTTACTTTAAAAAAAAATTAGAAACACCCTCGAATAAAAATAAAAATAAAAATTCTGTTTGTTCTTCTTTCACTTTCATGCCAAAAATAAAAAACCCAAAAAATTTGAACTAAAATCTGAAAAAAAAAAAAAAAAATTTGTAACAGGCAAGCCCATCAGGAAAAAAAGCCCAATATACTGAAAACAGAAACCCACGGATTCTCAAAAAAAAAAAAAGAAAAAAAAAAAGATCAAGGCAAGCCCAGCAGACCCACAGATTCTCAACAAATATTATAATAATAATAATAATTTTATAAACTTAATACGTATACCCATTACCGAATCACATTTTAAACTAAAACAATTCCTAACCTAATAAGAACCTCACGTCCTCACTTCTCAGCAGCAGCAGCGAGTCAGCAAAGCAGCAACAGCAACACTGAACACCCAGAGCAGCTCTGCGCTCTGCGATGGCGAGATTGGAGATTGACTTGGCCTAGATCGGAGATTGCGAGATCGGGAAATAAGAACCTCAGCCTTCAAAGTGTCGCGGCGGCGCCGCCTTTACCTCAGGCAACATCAAGGTATTTCAGTTCTCTCTCCTCTGTCCTATCTCATCTCTCTCTCTCTCTCTCTCTCTCTCTCTCTCTCTCTCACAGTAGCGGAGCCAGTGAGCCACGTTATGGCCCAAGGGGGCCACGGCCCTCCCAATTTTTTTTTTGAATTTTTAGGAATGTAACTTACGAGCTTGACAATTTCTTGTCTCAAATCTGTGTTCTGGGAAAGTATTAGGAGTAGGAAATTTATTTCCTCTTTTCTCTGAGTTGTTTTCTAAAGCATTCTAGTGCTTCACGGATTCTAAGGCCAATAATACTTTAATATTTGCTCTAATCCTACTTATTTCTTCTTTTCTCTGAGTGGTTTTCTAAAGCCTTCTGGTGCTTCTAAAGCCTTCTAGTGCTTCACGGATTTCTAAGGCCAAAAATACTTTAATATTTGCTCTAATCCAAGAGGACCACACGTGTATGATTTAAAAACTATACACTACAAAAGAAAAAAGTCATCTCAGTTCCTTCCTGCTAGGTACGTGGCTTATTGTTATTTTCTTTCATTCTCTTGTCTGACTTGGGTTGTGAGTTTTTTGACTTAGACTTATTTTTTGATAATATAAATTGCTTAATTTTTGTCTATTTGTGTAAATATATGTAAATATAAAAATATGTAATTGTGTTGACTCAGCTCTTGTCTCTTAGGGTAGGGTGAATGGAGCTCTGACATTAAATTGGAGTAGTAGTTTGTAGTCCCTTAAAAGTAAGTGAATACACGTTATAAAAGACACACAAAAAAAAAAAAAAAAAAAATTATGTTAAGCAGTTTTGCAGGGGGTTGAGTCTGGTGGATGATGCATATTTTTAGTCTTTACATTGTGCAAAGCAAATTAAACTGTGAGATGTGTGTAATATTGTGTAATTTATGCTACTTTAAGGATCACCTGAAAAATATTTCTAGAATTCTCACTATTTACCGAAACACCTCAAAACATTCGAAATAGACCGGAATAACCAGAAATTTTTTCCGAAATAGAATAGGGTGGATTATTGTTCCGGTTGTTTACTGGCACGGTATTTTCAGGCCGTTATAGCCAGTACGGAATGGAATTAATAACATTGAATCAAACCTAATTACCTAAAGGCTAAAAAAAAAAAGATTATATAATTTATGCTGCCTAAGGAACACCCTGAACAAATTTCTTGGAGTCGCCACTGGTTGTTATCCGATACTCTTTGATATGAATGTGGTCTCTTTTTCTTTTCTTTTTTTTTTTCTTTTTTTTTTTCAATGGAGGAAATGTTACAATACGTGGAGGAGATGGAAGAAACTGTTTTTTATTTTTATTTTTTTATTTTTTTTTTTGCTGAGAAGATGGAAGAAACTGCAGATGCTGCATCCATGTTTTTGTTTTTGTTTTTGTTTTTTGTTTTTTGTTTTTTTTTTTTTTGGTGGTGTTGTTGTTGTTGTTGTTGTTCTTTTTTGGCAGTTATCATTTTTTGTTTAATCCTAAAATGTAGTTTTTTAATCCTATAAATTAGCCACTTACTACACATCCATAAAAGATGTAAATAAAAGCTTTAATTTAAAATTTTGCAACTACCTTTTTCTTTACGGTAAAAGGCTAATAGTTTAATGCAAAATTTTAGTTTTTTAATCCTAAAAGTTAGCCATTTACTACACATCCATAACAAAAGTTAACAAGAGCTTAAATTTAAAATTGAATTTTACATAGAATTATACAAATGATAAATATAGTTTTTGTTACAAAAGAATTTTTTTTACAACAATTTCTTAGATAACAACCACTTCATGTGAGGTTTAAATCATAAAATAATTCTTATAAAATCTCTCACCCGAACTTATCTAATATTTCATCCCAATGTCTCTTCAATGCAATCCAATAAATTTGTGCATACAGCAACTTGAGAGAGATAAAAGAGTTAGGGTTAAATTTAAGGATATGTGTTAAGTTCTAAAAGTTGAGAACAATTGGCAAATCGTGAGCACACAAGAACATACAAGCTGCAAAAAGAAGAATTCAGAATCTGCCTGGTTCGATCGATCGAAAGACAGGCTCAATCGATCGAGAATTGTATCTGCAGAATTTTAAGTTGGCCCAAACAGCAGTTCTAGCCCATTAAGGATTAGGGTTTCAAATCTACTTCTCCCACTATATAAAGGAAACCCTAAGCACGTTTTTACAAGGCTTTTTAGAAAGAGAAGAGTGTGCCTCTTTTGTATTTAGGGTTTTGTTCCTAAAATCTCTCTTATTGCTTCTACCGGTGTTGTTCCTTGAAAAATCTGAAGATCCGGTATTGTTGAAGTTGCTGCCTTCTCTAGTTATCAAAGGTGCTGATGATCTAAACCTTCAAGGGTGGTCTTGGAGTCACAAACGGTGGTGTTTGTGTTTTGCAAAGATTAAAGAAAGAAGGAGTCCGTGGATCTCGGAACTATCATGGGGTCGTGGTAGTAAGTTTCCTACACTTGGGTAACAATAGGATGTTAGTGGTCTAAGTCGCTATTGTGTAAACTTCAATTCTTTCTAGTGGATTTGCTATTTTACCTTGAGGATAGCTAGGTTAAATCCTCCCCAGGTTTTTTACCGGTTTGGTTTTCCTGGGTCATCATATCTTTGTGTTATTTAATTTCCGCTGCTTTGTTGTTTTTGTTTATTTTGTGTTAACCTAGATTTAATTAAATTACCTAAGTTAATCACTTGGCTAATTCACTAGGTTAATCTGTTTGGGTTTAAGGGGTCTAAACGAACTGACAAGTGGTATTAGGGCGGGTAGCTCTTTTGTGTTAGATCTTTTGATCTAAGAGTTGATCCTTGATCCCTGTTATCATGGATAATTTTAAGTGTCTTACTGTTTTTGATTGTGATGATTTGAATAAAAAGGACACTATTGTTTCTGTTGATCTTTTTGATGCCTGTGAAACTCTTCGTAAGGAATTATTGAAAACTATGAGAATTGCTAAGAAATTCAAGGAAGAGTTAAAATTGGCTAATCTTGAAAAAGAGGAATTGATAATGAGATTAGATGAATCTAATAAAAAGAATGAATTTTTGAGAAATCAAATTTCCTCTCAAGATAAGAAGATGAAAAGCTTGGAACAAGAGTTAGTTGAATCTAAGGCTAAAATTGAAAATTTGACTAGTACCAAGCCTGCTGTAGATAACAGAAGTGTTTCTGTTTCTCTTAAGCCTAAAGCTGAAAAAGTTTATATCCCTCCTTTCAAGAGGAATAATAAAGAAAAGACTTATTTTGCTAGGTTAGACAAAGGTAAAAATTTTGATGTAGACGCTGAAGATTCTAAACCTAAGTCTAAACCTACTGTTAGAGAGCATAAGAAATATGTTTTTGTGCCTACTTGTCACCTTTGTGGTGTTGTTGGTCATATTAGACCAAATTGTTCTTTGTTGAGGTAAACACCAAAATCTGAGACTAGATTTGCTGTTAGGAATACTGATGTTCCTAAATTTATTCATGTTTGTCACTTTTGTGGTGTCTCTGATCACATTCGTCCTAATTGTCATAAATTGAAATTTAAGCATTTTGTGTTTCAGTCTAGGACATGTGATAATATTTCTCCTGCCATAAGTCCAAATAAATTGTTTCATATGCTTTTGAAAAATTTAAGCTTGTTGGCTTGTGAAAGGAAATTGCAGGATTTTAGTCTTTCTCAGAAGATTGGTGTAATCCCTCAAATACACTCTGCTTCACATGGATTTTCACCTACAAAGCCGAAGACTCGTGCTATATGGGTGAGAAAAAATTCTCTAAGATGAGTGTTGCTGACTTGTCCCTAATTTAATTCTTTCAATTATTTGTGGATATGTTTTGTTTCTGTTTTTGGTTGTTTAGTTTTTTAGTTTTTTTTTTGTTTAAAAAAAAATCCAAAAACATTGAAAATTTTCAAAAAGACAAAAATATTTTATTTTGTGTCTAGTTTTATTTTTCTTGAGGATTACATGGATTATGATATCTCTCTCTTGATTTAGAACATGCTTGATATTGTGGAGAAACATAAAAAGTATGTGTTATATAAGTGCTAAGCTATTTTTGATTTTGTGTGAGTATGTACTAGTTTGTACATGTACTCAAGGGTTAATTAAGAAATTGATATTTCTTGTTTGTGTACCCTCTATAGCTTAGTTAAGCACTATCATGCATTGCATTTGCATTTTTGTTCATTTAGCATAATGTATGCTTTTTGTTTTTGGTCATAAAATTTCTTTTAAACCAGAAATACTTTTGTGTTTTGCATTAATTTTTCTTGGATTTATAATTAAAGTTGGCCATATTATCTTTACATAACATGTTTATGTACTTTGTTTAGCCTGGATGAGCTTATTTTTTGCAATTTACTAGTTTGAGCTTTGTAGTGCATGTTGTGTGGGAAGATGTTTATAGTTTTTGATCACTTTGTCTTGATCTTGAAGTCACATGCCTTTGATTGTCGGACTTGGACTTATTGAGAAAGACATAAATAATCATCTTACCACTGTTTATTAGCCAATCATGAACACCTTAGTGCATATCGTAAGATTTTGTGCTCGAGAAAGTGTAGCACATGCACAAAAAGAAAATAAGGTGTAGCCTCTATTAAAATTGGTGTGTACATTATTGGGCTATAATAATCTCACAAATTCAAATAAAATTGGTGTGTACATTATCCCGGCTTTTATTAAGTCTTTAATCAATCAAATTGAATAATAAGGCAAATCAAGAAACTTACATGATTGCAAGCTTTTATTCTAGGAGATGTGGGAGTTATAGGATGTAACTCTTTAAGTAATAGTCTCTTTCAAATTTATGTGATGAATTTTGTAGACTTTGTGATTGCTTACTATTCACATATCACCTCACATGTTTCTCAAGCTTTTGCTAGTGGCACACACTACACAAAGTTACTCTTTACTAAACTTTGTACATGTTATTGTGTGTGATTTTGTTGTGGCCATCCAAGATTATATGTTCCTTGATTTTGATGCAAAATTTGAGTTTTGAGGACAAATTGGTTGATAACCTTGTTCTTGAGAGATCTGGGTTGTATTCATGTGTTTTGAAAAACTTTTAGTCTCATACTCATGCATTTCATTCATAAAATACTATGCTTTGAGGAGTTTCTGCATAAAATTGCTCTGTTTTTTCAAAAATTTAAGTTTTCCAGAATTTCGACCGATCGAAATTGCGATAAAAATTTTTGGTTTGATTCTGTCTGACTCGATTGGTATTCGATCGATCGAAACTGAAAAATTTTCAGTTTTTAGAGTTTTTGACCAAATTTTTTTCATGCATCATTTATGGTTAGGATTCACATGAGTTGCATTGTTTTTCTGTGTCCATCTTGCAGTTTTGGAGTCATATCTCTCATTATTTTCACACATAACATGCATACACTTTGCTAAATTGGGTACTCAACTTGATTTAAAAATTGATTGATTAATTTTTGAGTCCTTTGTACATTTTAGTATATGCTATTTTTCTTGATGTGTGAACTACAGAAAATATTTTTCTTAAGAGATATGATGGATAATCAATGTGCAAATATTTTCTCTACTCATGCAACTATTTATGGGTCACATAGTGTCCAGTTTGCATTTATTGAAAGAGAGAATATTTTTCTTCATGTGTATCCTCAACTCAATTTTTTTAGGTTTGTGTGTTTTTATTTATCTCCACCTCCTAAATTTTCCCCAAAACTGTCTTTCCTAAAACTTGTTTTGTTTTTCCTATTTATATAGGGGGAGAAAAGTTTTTTTTACATTTGTTGTTCATAAGGGGAGTTGTTGCTCTTCATAGGGGGAGTTATCTCTTTTTTTCTATAGAGCTAATCTGTTTTATGTTCCCTTGGTTCTCTTTTTTTCTCTTATGTTTACTCTTTGTTTGAGTTGTATTTGTCAATACGTGACAAAAAGGGGGAGAAATAGATGAAATGTTGGGAAGCCTGTTTGTCTTGTTTAGGGGGAGATGCAATTGTTTTTAAAATGGGGAGAATATAAAATTTTTTTGATGTATCTAACTTAGGGGGAGAGTTAGAATTTACTCGTGTTTTTATATTTTTGTTTCATATTATTGTTTATATGTCTTTCTTTCCACACATGCGGTGATGTGTTTGTTGAGTGTTTCAGGAAAGACAGGTACATTCTGATCAAGACTTTCTACCTCTTCTTGGCAACTTCTAGGTTATGAGTCTTAGATTGGGATTTGTAATGTAATTGGGCATTTTATTGTATTGGGTTGTTCTTGTATTTTAACATTTCATTTTGTATGAAAGTTTTGTCACGAATTGCCAAAGGGGGAGATTGTTAGGTTCTAAAAGTTTAGAACAATTGGCAAATCGTGAGCACACAAGAACATACAAGCTGCAAAAAGAAGAATTCAGAATCTGCCTGGTTCGATCGATCGAAAGACAGGCTCGATCGATCAAGAATTGTATCTGCAGAATTTTAAGTTGGCCCAAACAGCAGTTCTAGCCCATTAAGGATTAGGGTTTCAAATCTACTTCTCCCACTATATAAAGGAAACCCTAAGCACGTTTTTACAAGGCTTTTTAGAGAGAGAAGAGTGTGCCTCTTTTGTATTTAGGGTTTTGTTCTTAAAATCTCTCTTATTGCTTCTACCGGTGTTGTTCCTTGAAAAATCTAAAGATTCGGTATTGTTGAAGTTGCTGCCTTCTCTAGTCATCAAAGGTGCTGATGATCTAAACCTTCAAGGGTGGTCTTGGAGTCACAAACGGTGGTGTTTGTGTTTTGCAAAGATTAAAGAAAGAAGGAGTCTGTGGATCTCGGAGCTATCATGGGGTCGTGGTAGTAAGTTTCCTACACTTGGGTAGCAATAGGATGTTAGTGGTCTAAGTCGCTATTGTATAAACTTCAATTCTTTCTAGTGGATTTGCTATTTTACCTTGAGGATAGCTAGGTTAAATCCTCCCCAAGTTTTTTACCGGTTTGGTTTTCTTGGGTCATCATATCTTTGTGTTATTTAATTTCCGCTGCTTTGTTATTTTTGTTTATTTTGTGTTAACCTAGATTTAATTAAATTACCTAAGTTAATCACTTGGCTAATTCACTAGGTTAATCTGTTTGGGTTTAAGGGGTCTAAACGAACTGACAATATGGATGGAGAAGTTATAGTAGTGGTTTTATATTAGCAGTCTCTTCCCCCCCCCCCCCCCACCCCCCCCCCCCCCCCCCAAAAAATAAAGAAGAGATATGAAAAAAAAAAAAAGGAAAAAGGAAAACGTGAGAAATTTTATTTTTTAGAGAAGAAGACGTGAATTTTTTTTTTTTTTTTTTGGGCGTTGTTGTTGTTGTTCATTTTTAGCCGTTATCATTCTTTGTTTAATTCTAAAATGTAGTTTAAATAAAATCTTAAATTTAAAATTTTGCAACTACTTTTTTACGCTAAAAGGCTAACAGTTTAATCCAAATTTTAAGGATATGGATGGAGAAGTTATAGTGGTTGTTTTATAGTAGGAGTCTCTTCCCCCCCCCCCCCCCCCCCCCTTCCAAAAAAAAAAAATAAAGAAGAGATTTGAAGGGAAAAAAAAGTCAACGTGAGAATTTTTTTTTAGAGAAGAAAACGTAAGGAAAGTGATTTTTAAAAAAAAAAAAAGGATTAAAAAAACCAAAAAAAGAGAAACCAATTAAATTTTTAATTTTATGAAACAAAATGAAATGTAATGTAAATTTTATGAAACAAAAGAAACAAAATGAAATGTAACACAAATTTTATGAAACAAAAGAAAATGTAATGTAAATAAAATGTAACGTAAACAAAAGAAATTAATTAAGTAGCATAATTACCTCAAAAATTAAATGTAACATAAATTTCTATAAAAAAAAACACCAAACCAAGTAGTGTAACCCCCTTAGAAAAAAGAAAAAAAAGTAGCGTATATTCAAAATAAAAAAAAAAAAACCAAAAAAAGAGTTTGTTTTTGATTGCAAGCCAAAACAAAAAAGAAATAGTCCTTACTAATATCCTTTCTCAAGTAGCTAGTTTAAGCACAAACTCTCCTTTTTTTTTAATTTTTTAAGTTAGCCACGGGTAATAAGCAATTGTCAAACAACGATGAATACTTGGTAGCCATGGTAGGCAAGAACTCAAAAAAAAGTCAATGATAAAAAAAAGAAAAGAAAAGAAAGAGGAACTTGCAAAAGATAGAACCTGAAAAGCCGTTGGAAGACAAAGTTTGTTTAAATTGTTTAGAAACCAAATTTGAAAGTAGAAGAAGAAGAAAGAAGATGATGTAGAGCTAAACTAAATGTCTTCAATATGATCAAGAATGAGAGAAACCGGCAAAATGTATGTGAGTTTGTGGATCTTAAAGTATATGAGTTTTAATTTATATATTTATCTCCGTTAGTTAAAAACTTGAGGATAAACTTGAGGATATTTAAAAAAAAAAAAAATTTTGATTTGAAGACAACGTTAGGATGATTTATTTTTTAAAAGGAAAAAAAAAAAATAACAACAAACGTATAGTTGCTTTGAAGAAGTGGGTTAGTGGGAGAGTGATCCTATTTTGTAGAAAATGTTTTAGGTGAGAGTTAAAGATTTACTGTGTTATATTCAAGTTTTGCCCCTACTTAAATATAGGCTGTAGGGGTATTTTGGAACCTAAAAAAAATCCGGTCCAAACAGGGGCAGCCCTTTAAATAGTAGTACTAACCTCTGAGCAAGGGCGTAAGCGCGTGCTCAGAGGCTCTTCTATTTTTTGGGTAAGGGTTAATTTAGAGCATTTATTATAATTTGGGATTACTACATTTTCAAATCACAACAAAATCTAGGGGTGTGATGAAAAATTATTTCTCCTGCAAACGCATAATATTTAGCACACCCCTAGGTTTTTTTGTGATTTGAAAATGTAGTAATCCAAAATTATAATAAATGCTCTAAATTAACCCTTACCCAAAAAATAGAAGAGCCTCTGAGCACGCACGTGAGCGCGTGCTCAGAGGCTAGTTATTTAGAAGCAATTTTCAGCACAATTTTAAAATTTTATCTTTAAAGATAAGTTCTCCAATATCATTCTTGCTTTAGTATCTAAATAATAGGCAAAAATTTAGGAATAAAAATACTTAAAACATTTAAAAAAATTTATTAAAATACCTTTCACAATGCTACTATTCCTCCTAGAGAAAACCACTTTCTTAATCTCCACTAATGGTGACTTGGTGCCCCAAAACAGAATCTCCATTGTTGAAATTTGAACAACAAAACCCAGGAACAAAAGCTGAAAACTAAAAAAAAAAAAACTCAACCTTTCACAATGCTACTATTCCTCCTAAAGATTATAATCTTGGGTTCAATACTAAAAATCCATATGAAACGAAAGTATGATAGGTTTTTTGTTTAGAAATACTAAATAGATGGTAAATATAGGATGAAAGAAACTTGCCACTGGGGACAATCCTTGAGATGGAATCTCACGATCCTCTTCTCGTTGGCTTTGAAGACAAACGAAAAAAATTGGTTTTGAAGACAAACAGAAAAAAGAGAGAAGCAAATCAGACTTGAAAGACAAAAAAGAGAGAAGAAAAATATGATATGAAGCAATACGTATCTAGCGTAATGATAAAACTTGAAAGAAAAAAAAAAATCAGACTTGGAGTTAAAAACGAACCTGTTGGATTGTGGCCCTGAGGGAAATAGAACCTGTTGTTGTTGTTTGTAGTGAAATCTGAAGCAAAGAGATGGGTGAAAGGAGTTTGAAAACACAGAATTGAGAGAATTGGAGAACTGAAGAAAAAGCAATTTAAGTTTGAAAACTAACGTAAGTGTACTGGGAGTGTGGTCCTATTTTGTAAATAGTGTTTTACGTGGAAGTTAAAGAAGTATTTTTACCAAGTTTTACTCCTACTTAAACATAGGCTGTAGGGGTATTTTGGAACAAAAAAAAAAATCCGGTCCAAACAGGATTTTTTTATATACTTATATATTGTTGTGAAAATACACCCACTTATGCAAGATTAAAGAAGAGAGAAGAAAATAATAGACACAAGGAATTTATATAGTTCAACAATTGCCTACATCTGTTGGCAGTGACAAAGAAAGTTCCACTATAAAGTAAAGGAGATAACAAAAGTATCACACAATCACTCTCACAAGACCCAAACCCCAAATACACCATTGGGTTTTACATTGCGAAGCCTCATAACATACTTCTAGACTCGAATTATCAACCAAAGCTAGCAGATTTTGGTTTATCTAAACTACAAAACAGAGGTGGTGTAAACAATTCAAGCTTCTCAAGGATGAGAGGAACTTGCGGTTACATGGCTCCAGAGTAGGTCTTCAATCTGCCGATCACCTCCAAAGTAGATGTTTATAGCTACGGGATTGTTGTGTTGGAGATGGTGATTGGAAATAGTGCAATAATGGGTGTCCACACCATAAATGGAGTCGAAGAAAAACACAGAAGGCTGGTTACTTGGGTTAGGGAGGCAAAGAATGAAGAGGCAATTACTACTACCTGGATTGAAGATATCATAGACCTCACAATGGAAGACAAATGTGACACGGATAAGATGAAAATCTTGGTTGAAGTGGCTTTGCATGCCGTGTGTAAAAGAAGACCAAGATGCAAGACCCACCATGAGCCAAGTAGTTGAGAAGCTTGTTCGCTGTGAAAATGGATCTACTTCAAATAGAGAGGATCCTAATACCATTAACATGGCTTGACAGATATTCTCTCATATTCTGCTTTGTTTTGAATCTCTCGTTAATTCTCCTATTTAATGAACATATAGAATAATTTCTAATATATAATGGTTTGCTACTTTTTTTTAATTAACTGCATCTTCCCTTTTTTTGATACAAAATAGAATTCTACTCTAGCCTAATTTAAGTGTATATGTGTGTAAAGCTACCTCTTAGAGACTTGAACCCCGGTCCTTGCCCCTCACACCCCATAAACATTTATACTTGTGGAGTGACCATTGCACCAAGGGTATGCAGTGGTACTGCATCTTCCCTTTTAAATTGGCAAACAATTTTTTTTTTTTTTTAAAGTCATTTAACAACCACAAACAAGAGCCATCAATTTCATTCTTGTTGAGAGATTTAAAAAGTAATAATAAATAAATAAATAAATAAAAGAAAAGAAAAAAAAAAGAGTAAGCGACTAAGCAATTTTTTTATTTATTTATTTATTTTTTTTTTTTTTCAAGAAAGAAGCGACTAAGCAATTGGTCGGTTGGGAAAGCTTGAGAGCGACTATAACTTTACCACATAGATCATATATTACAAGGGATTAAATTAATATAGGGAAATTGGATATCAATTACATTTTGCTATATGGTTGAAGTAATAATACATAAATCATAAATACGATGAGATATATGCATGCTAGGAGAAATGAATAAAGGGTTAAAAACCTTAAGGTTATACTATTGCTAATTGCTGGACTTGGAAAAATTGTTGTTTTATGTCGCCATGCAATATCTTGCCTCCATAATCAGCAATATATGAGTGTAGACTGTGTAGTATGTAGTGTGTAGAGTAGACTTCTCTCCACTCTAAAAAAGAGTCATGAAACAACCCAAGTTTGAGTCTGCTCCTCCTCTGACCAGCCCCAACTATATAATCGAATATTACCATCGTAACCAAGTGTTAATTTTCTATGGAGCTCAATTCCATAGTCGGCTGACATAAAAGTAAATTTGTCAAATGAACTAAAGTTCCCTACGGAATTAAGCACTGCATTTCTACTACTGTTAAACGCGGACCTTCCATCCTCCTAGCTTAAAAGCCACGGGTAGGCCAATAAACAATGGACACATCATGACCATTGAAGGCGAAGAATGTTATCGTTGTCAAAGAAAAACTGATAGAAGCTAGAGGAATGGTTGGTCTGGCTTCTTAAGGAGACAAGCTTTGTGTTTTTAGTGAGTAGTTGTTCAGGAAGAAGTGTATCTGTGAGAAAATCAAAGCTTTGCCACAAAATAACACCTTCCATATTACGTAGAACAAGATTACCTGTGTTGTGGAGAGATAATTGTACTAAGGAGAGTGAGAAAGTGTTTGTGGTCCAAATGGTGAACTTCCCAGCATCAGTTAAGATTAAATTGCCATTTTTGAGGAGAAAGAGCTTTGAGCGCTTTCCATTAACTGGCTGGTCACGGTTTGCCATCCAAACTATGGTGCGTGAGTTGCTGAACCATATGGCAAAGCAGAAAGCATTTTCACAAACAAAGTAAAAGCCAGCAGTGAAAACGTCATTCGGTGAAGTTAAAACGTCTTCTGGTTTCTCACTGGAGAGAGATGAACCTTTACTCAAAGTTTGAAATGTTGAGGATGAGAATGGAGCAAATAATGGAAAAGAGAGGAGGAACAAGATTATATTAGCCATGAACTTTATGAAAGCTCAAACAAGGGATGGGCTTGGGAAACAAAGATGTACGAGGTTCTCTTTATATAAGGATCAAATAATGGTATTATGCTATATATGTTAGGATTAGTATCCTTAAATCCTATTGTATTATGCTATATATGTTATTATGTATGACTTAATGTTGTAATTAATAAAATTGTTTTATTATTATCTAAAATAATGGTAACATGAATATTCGGGCATTATCATATAGTCCAAGAGATGCAAATATAATATGTGATTTAGTCACAGAAGATTTAAGTCACAAGTTCTTGTAAACTAAGAATTTTAGTCTGTAGTTGGTGATGAAATTGGGCATTTCATCTGTGAAGACTATAACATATCAACTAAGATGATTTGTCTTGATTATGGAAGTGGAGACTTTTAGTTGATATGTTAATATGTTTTAAAAGTTAAGACATATTGAACTGGACCGCTGTGAGATTTATTATTCTCCTAACGACTGTCAAATAAATAATAAATCTCATGACTTATATTTACATGAACTCTTAATCTTGAGAGAATAATGGACATGATCATAAAGTGTAGATTGCTTTGATATATTAGGAGTGGGATCTAAAGACACGGTCAAAACCTTAGTATGTTAGGCAATAACATTTAGTGTTAATGGAACATATATTCTCAAGATGGAATTCATAAACTCATAACGGAGGTATAAAATATTCCCTTGAGATAAGTTTAATGGATTCGGTTATTCAAAGAGTTAGGCCTAATCATTTTAGTAAAAAATTACTAAAGTATATATTTATAAAATTGGATTTTATAAATATATGATAAATGACTTAAAATGATTAAACTTGGTACTCAACAATTAAGATGTAGTAATTTACAAAGTGGCAGTCTGCATTAACGACTTTGTATTAGTACGAATATTTTATGAAGGCTTGCATATCTAATAAAGTCTTGGGATATAATTTATTAATAAGGCCTAGAGTGCAATTATATTTATATAGTGGTATTAAATATAATTAATAGTAATTTTGGACTTGTCAAGAGTTGACAGAAAAGCCCAAGGCCCATTAAAACTAGCGTCTTATTTGTTCCCTTTTGGTCCCACTCCAAGCCACATATTAGAGCCTAATTGAAAAGGCTCAAAAAGCTAACCTAATTAAATAATCAGTTATAAGAAGAGAAACATACAGTTTTTAGTAAGAACATGAAATGGTTTGTATACGAGTGTTGGGCACTCTTTCATTCTTCCTTAAACTAATTCATAGAAACTGATTGAGAGACCACACTTTTTGAGCGTTAGTGGAATTGGAGTGAAGATTAAAAGTGTTCCCAAGTACTTCTAATCTTTGTTTTTGAAATTCACCACACCAAGGTACACTTTCTTATTCTTAAATTCTGAAATTTACATAGTACATGTTATTAATTGTGAATGAAGTAGATCCGTTAATTTTCCGCTGCATATGTTTTATAAGTAATACAAACATGTATTTTTCCTATATATATATATATATATATATATATATCTTGTACCCAGCGTATGTCAAGTCTCTCACACAGAGGCGGGTTCCACATGCTGTGGGACCCGCTTGTGTGTGAGAGACCTGGCGTATACAATATACTACATTTGACGTACATGAAAAGGAGAACAGAAACTAATTGCTAGCATTATTTGAATAGGTGCGATATATAGGTAGTTCCATAGCAATTTCTTGAGATAAGGACTATTGCTTACCCTTTTTTTATATAGAATATTACAAATTTTATCATATAAAATTTATAAATTAATGGGTTAGCAATTAAAAAGAGTAATTTTATTTATTATCTTATTGAAGTAGTACCAATCATATATATTTATTATCATATTAGATTATAGGTTTTTATAATAAAGTTTATAGTAGTTTTAGATTTTTTTTTTATACAAATATTTCAATGATGTAAGCTTCTAATAATTACTTTTTATGTTAAAACTAAAACACCAATTTTTTTTAATTATGTTTCAATTATATTTTTTGCACTTTTGTTTTGTTAAACGTTGTTAAATTGATCTATGGTTCACTGGAGTTATAGAATTTTTTTTTTTTTTTTTTTTTGAGAAAGTGGAATTATAGAAATTGGTATTGGAATTTTCTTGGTTATATTATTTTTCAGATTATGGCCAAGAAGATTCTAGATACTTTTTGGGTCAAGGATGGATCACATTTTCATTGAATGAGCCAGCGAAAATGAATAGGAATTTTTTTTTTTTTTAAATCACTCGTTTTTCTAGCCTAACCATTATTCTCTTTTACGCAATCATTTTCCACAGTATCACGTGAGGGTCTAGGGACACAATTGTCGTGCTACAATTTAATCACAATTTTGAGATAATTAACTATGAATTATATGGGAAAAAAAACATAGTGAGTTCATATGAAAATTTTTGTGCAATCAAGTCAAATTGTTAAAAAAGTTGTGGCAAATTAAATGGTCCTCAATGAACTAGTTGGGTATTTTCTAGAGGAGAAGTTTGAGTCTGTCGTGTATTTTGAACTTCCAAAGATATTTCCATATCATTTGGCTAGGTCTGGAAATCTCTTAGATATAGAAGGTCTGCAGATTTAATGTTAATATTTTCATGTTTTTCTGGTGACCAAAGAAGTTTATCTGGAGAGTGATTGGTTGGTAATGATGGTTGTGATATCATATGCATTTAATAGTATGATCATCAAATAAATAGGAGCAAATTTAAATCCCAATTTGAATTCAGCTAGTTTCATTTGGCATGCCGCCGAGAGGAATAAAAGTATAATTTGGTAAAGAGGGACCCAAGTGTCCGCCTATAAGTCCTTAATGTTGATATCCACACCTGAATTAGTTTGGAAACAAGCATTTTTAGGACCAAAACCTAAATAACTTCCCACAACCAGGATGAATGCTTGCATCTTATGGCTTTTGGAAAGTTCTTTCTTTCTAGGTATTTTGCATTTAATTAGCAAGTGAACCCAAGCTTGGTCTAGTGACCAGCGAATCTGATTTGCTTAAAAATTAAAAATTGTGATTTGTTGCTAGTAACATTTTAAAAACATGAGTGTGTGTAAGAATTATTTCCCAAAAAATATTATAAATTTCACTACATAGATCTTACAAATCAATATGTCACTAACCACATGAAAAGTAATTTAAATATAAACACATTTATTATCTTGTTGAGGTAGTATTAATCAAATTTATTGTCATATAGTTTTGAAATTTGAAGTAATTCTGTACCCTTTTTTTTTTTTTTTTAATATTATGCCTCAATCAAAATTTTGGTTTGGTTTGATTTGATTTTTTTTCAGTGGCTTGTTAAAAACTTTGATAAATTAATATAGAGATGGTTGACTCTTGTAAACATTAAAAGTGCTAAACATAGTTCCAACAATAAAAAGCATTTTGTAAGCAAAATTTAAATCACATGCAACTTCCTAATACACACATCTGTCAGGTAGTCTTATTTCCATTCACCAAATTTCCATTATGTACAATTGTTCATACTGTTCCTATCCAGCGCTGTTAGATAATGACATATATCTGGGATACACTACAGGCCTTTACAGGGCAATATGTTTGTCCGGCATGTTTCTCCCATATACATTGCCCACAATGTACCCTCGTTTACAAAGACATTTCAAAACTAATAACATGAAACACAGACATCTGGTTTCCCAAATTTTGTAATCTAGGAAAATATCAAATCTAAAAGGTGATTATACATCGACTTAAAGCTCTAGCTAGTTCTATGGTATTCTATACTCAATTTGTTGCCAATACATCTTTGACCTAGACATCTTACTTGTTGGTGCTGGTTTCAATATCTTTTGGTATATGGTAAGTTGGGAGGAAAAATGTACTCCGATGCTTCTGTAAGAACCTGAATCACAAGATGTATAATCTCTCAGGATGAGTATAATGATAATGGAATGTCATTCTTGAAAATTTCAATAAAATGACATGTTTGAGGCAAGATATCTAAACTATTTTCCCCTAAACAAAAACCTAGAAGTATAAATAAAGTAACGCACTTCACTCTAAAGACACTTTAAATTCATTTAAATGAACATTTTTTAGTGCTCCAGACAGCTAATCATCACAAACTTCCAAGAAAAAATGTAAGCAACGTTAAGTGTGCAAGTTGTTTCACAAATGTCACCATTCAACACAGTTTATTATGTTTTTTTGGTTTTTTTATAAGTAGCATAAATCATTGTATGCAATTATAAAGATTGTATTCTTATACTCTCAAATGTGTTTTTCTCACAGACACATGTTAGAATGGTGGTAAGAAGTTATACTTGAGAAACTCGACTAATTCTTGCTGCAGCTCCATTAATGTCTCCTCTTCGATGTTAGCATAGTACAATAATTCAGGCAACTTAACTGTAAATACCAAAGGAATAAAATTATAAAAATTGAACTAAAGATGACTAGCACTTTTTATAACACCGAAAGGAAACACATAAGCCAAAAGATGCTACATCAAGCAGTTCTAGTCTAGGAATATTCACAATTAAAAACAACAGCACATGTCCAGCAACAGTAGCAATCCACATTTACAGTCATCAATTACTCTGCAAATCCAACAAGCACCACAATGTTTGTTAGGCAATGTAATATAATTAATATTCAAAATGTCTTAGTTGTCCAGAATCAATATAAAACATACACATATATCTTGGAGATCAATCATCAGCCAATATTTCCTTTTACATTTTTAACTAATTTTTGAGAAAGAAAATATCAATTTGATATCATATGAGTTGACATCTTTTATATCTCAAGCTACACATTTAAAATCAGTAATAGACAAGTTTTTGTAAGTAGTAATAGACAAGTCCAAAACTGCATATCCTAGATTTAGCTGGCACCATATCTTCTTCTATTTGGTAAGTAAGAAAAAATATATTAAACAAGGCTACTTCCTCAAATTACCAAATTAAACTAGTTATAAATATTAATTAAAAATAATGTAGTTAAAAATAATTTCCATTGTAACATTTAAGAATATTTAGAAACTTGCATAGAAACATTAATTAGCTAGGACTTCGGTAATATAAGATCTTGTAAGATAACAAATGATGCAATTCACTACACAAACTCATAATTAAGCTAATAAGGGGGACAAAATTGGCTTATGCCCATTTTAAAAAAACAATCCAACATTTTTCCCTCTTTTCAAACTAATTAGGGAAATACCCCTCTTTTGAAACTTGATTTTTTCAAAATCAAGTTTAAAAAAAAAATTCTGGAGCCCTATAGAGTGGCGTTTTAAAGAGCCTATAGTGACGTTTTAAGGACCTATAGTGACGTTTTGGAACTCGAGCTCTATTAACTCCAGTTATAAGCAATTTTTTATTATTTTTTTTACCTATAACTCGAGTTCATAGAGTTCGAGTTCTAAAACGCCACTATAGGTCCTTAAAACGTCACTATAGGCTCCTTAAAAACGTCACTATAGGACTTAACTCGATTTTGAAAAAATCGAGTTTTAAAATATGAGCATTTTCCTAATTAGTTTGAAAAGGAAAGCAAAATGCTGGATTGTTTACTCGAAATGGGCAAAAGCCCATTTTGTCCCTAATAAGGGTTAATCTACCTAACATTTCATGCATATTCCTTGTTTTAGCATTAGATAGAAAAATAGTTTTAAACTGAGAATAGAAACAAATCTACGCATAAACCACTCAAAACTAAATGAATTAGAAAATTTTGATAAAAATCAGGAAGGATTTTTGGGATTGTTTCAAGGTTAGCTCAATGCAATTGATGATTATTGGACAAGTGCTACCATAGACTACCAGAAAATTAATGTACTAGCATAGATTAACATATGCAAACAGTCATTTCCATTTTCCATAACTCATGGTCTCCTAGTATATTTTATGATGCAGGGAGCACAAAAACAATTTTATTTAATATCGTTTTAATTATTTTTAGAAGTCAATTTTATTTTTACTATTGGTCCATTGGATTTTATTTTAGGTCATGTTAGTTTATTAAGTTATTGGCATTTTACTTAATTTCCTAGAGTAAAGGTTATTTATGAATTCAATAATTGGGCTTTGGCCCAAGTCAGCTAAGAATTAAGGTTGAACCCCAGTAGTCTATAAAGTAGCTATTGTACTCCAATGGAAACAAGCTTGATTTAAAATTTCTATTGCAATTTTCCATTGGCATAGTGCTGATTCCTAAGTTCATTTTCCAATGGGTGTTGTTGGCACTGGCAGTATCATCAAATTTCATTAAAACTAGCAAAAATGCCTCATAAAGCAAACCACAAAGGAGGTAAGTGTTACAAAATAAACAATAGAATAGTTTCATGTTTGTTTGTTTGTTTTTTTCTTTTTTTGATAGGTAAAAATAATATAGTTTCATGTTTTAAGGGTATACATATACCTAGTGGTGGAGTCAGGATTTGACTCTAGGGAGGGAAAAATTTATATACACTATGCGTGTATATTGAAGCACACACATATTACATATATGTTGGGTAGTTGTTAAGGATTTTTTTTTTTTTTCATAAATAAGCCATCTTCTGTTTTTTTTTTTTTTTTATATAGTAAAAAATTCCATTTATAAATGAAAATATTTTTAGTAATTAAGTATGAACACCAAATACAACTAATGTAATTTTGTGTTATTATATAACTATCTCAAAATTTTGGTTTATTATACAAAATTTTATGAAGTAGGATAATTATTACATAAATAATTTTTTTTAATAAAGATCCACACGGTGAATTGGAGAATTGATACCAAGTCCCAGCCAAAGCTAGTTGGCTATTATATGCATGCCAGGCCAGCCCCAAGCCAAAGCTACGTGGCAATTATTGGCTCTCTAAGACTTAAGAGATGCACTTTTTCTACCAAAAAAGACAAAAAGATGCAACTTTGAGATGGATATATTGTCAAACCAAATACAAACCTTCTTTTTACTAAAATTTAAAAGCCACCCTACTATTTTTTTGCTGAGCTAGGGGGGGCAACTGCCCCCTCTCGACCCCCCCCTGGCTCCGCCCCTAGGTATACCACAGGGGTGATGGGTGTAATTTATCCTTATTTTTATTTTTCTATTCATTTGTTTATTCTCCGTTCCCTTTAAGAATTTTGTGCTGCATCATTTTATTTATACAGAACCCCTGATTATATATAAAGTTTAGCTTTAGTAAAAGATATACAGACCAGCCCTATTGCCCTCAACATGTTTAATAAATGTCGAAACTTCCACATTCTACATAATTATGATATGGCTGGTTATGAAAACAATAAACATTAATATATTTAAGGTAAAAAAAAAAAAAAAAAAACTAGAATCATCCTACAAATCAAACTTCACAAAAGAGACGCAACATCTGTTGATTACTTTATTTAAAATATAATAAATCATACTTATTGCTATTTAAAACACAGAAAACGTAACAAATTTTCCTAAGCAAATAATTGACTTCTAGCATAAAAGGATAGACATACCAAAGAGGCGCAATAGATGTTCAGCACCATATACAGTTGAAGGAGAGACATCAACTGAAATTGCTTCTTTATATTGCCGATGCTCACTTTTATATAGAAGTATTTCTGGCAATGCTTTGTCGAAGTAACAACGTAATCCTTTCAGAATTTCTCCCACTGAATCAGCTATCCTATATCCAATTAATTACGTTACAGAGAAAGAACAATGACAACACACAAAAACATGAACACCAGAACACTAACAGTAGGTAATTACCAAGACACGAATGCATCAATTCCAAAAACATGATACTAAGAACTTCACACACAACAAAAATTGCATAGGAAAGTAATGTCTAAATACAGAAGTTGCAAGATGCATCAATAGTAAGTTTAACACTTGAGGGCATTTACACCAAGGTGCTCTTTTTCACATTTCTCTGGCCTTCAGAACTAGATACAGTAATGCAGACTATATCATTGTATAACGTCTCTTTAAACACTCTAATCTAAATGATTACTAAATGAACCATTATTGTATTTTATTTTAAATTTTTCTTATAAGATTAAATTGGTTAGAAGACTGACCATTTCAATATCTTGGTTCAATAAGTTGAAAGGATGGGATGACTGAGGAGAATGTGGGTCATTGAATAAGAACGGGGTGAAGGAGAGAGAAGTATATCGGGAATACTGTATCATCAGCTGAAGGGCTATAAGATTGCTATAAAACTCACTATGGCCTATGCTACAAATTGTTGGATAGTTAAAAAGCAACATATTCATACATGATCGTGTAGTTGAAATTAGAATGCTACGATGGATAAACAGAAATACTAGGAAATATATGATAAAGAATGATGCCATCCATTCAAATGTAAAGATGACTATTATGCAAAATAATAGATAACAATCTTTTGGCCATGTGCATGAGACTGGTTAATGCACATGTTAAAAAGAATGTTTAATTCATTTTGATGGAGTGAAAATTTAGTAGAGGGAGGATAAAATAGCACAGGTATAAATAGCGAAGAAATACAATTAAACCGGGAGGTGTCAAAGAATCTACAGTATGGCAAAAAACAATGCATGTGGTCAACAACCCGATCAGTTGAAGAGGTTCATAGCCAACCCCAATTTGATTTACATTAAGGCTTAGTTGAGTTGAGTCTTCAAAAGCTGGTTCTATAAAAAGAAGTCATACAAAAATCAAAAACCACTTATTTTAAAGAATATGTCAGTTGATGATGCATTTTGTGAAAAACCAGCAAAAAAAAAACTAGTGTAGACTGTGTAGTATACTACAGGTAAAGAAATAGGTACCAGGTAAACATTACAATAAAATAAATTCTATAAATTGTGGTCCACTATACAAGAAAGACTTGAAATTTAGCAAGCCAAAAAGCAAAAGACTGAGAAGTGGCCAACAAAACAGGGAATGAAGTTACGAGTTATCCTTCTTCATCCTGTAACCAAGATACTTCAATATTTCATCCACATTTGGGGCACGTGGAAGTTTAACAAGCTGCAAGAGAGAACATAAACCAAAATCTTTTACAAGTGATAAATACATTAAAAAAATAAAAAACCAAAATATACAAAAATAAACTAGAAATTAAAATAATGATTAACTGGTAATGCTTAGTTAGTTATTTGCAATATATTTAGTTGCTTAATTAATTATTGATATTAGAAACTCATTGCATACATATGGTATTTCATATTATAAAACGTTCTTCCATACTAATCAAAAAAATAAAATGTTCATCCATAAATCCTTTGTCATAAAACCAAACAGCAAACATGTAAAACAATTAAGAATATATGAAATGCGCTTGATAATGCAAAATATGCTCAAACCATGTAATAAAGTTTTCTTCCATAAATCCCCTATAGCAGTGATGTAACCATGTAGGAACCAAGAAAGATTATTAAGAAAAAACTTCGGTTGATAAAGCAGAGTGTGACTAGAACAATGACAATGAAAATCAGTCCTGTGACTCCTTTATATCCTAGTTAGAATTCCAATAGTTGTGTCATTCTAACAGGTAGTTACATTAGGTACCAGGTAGTTGGTTATCAATGATAAAAAAGAGAACTACTATGTACATGAGTTTCTTTAATATTCAAAGTAAGAATTAACAAATACACTGAATGCATGCTGAGGCATGTTCCTAGCTGTAAATAAAAATCCTACAAAATTAGGTCAGTGGTTATTTTGTACAAATTGTTTCTTTTTAACTAATGCAAGTCCTCTTTTATCAAAATTATTATCTAAGAAATACTAGCAATTTTCTCGTTAGAGAAGCACGCCACAATAGAAAAATCATTTAAGTAGCAGCTATTATTACGCATGCAGCAAGTGCTTTGATAATATTAATGGACCTCACCCCGACACAAAGTGAGGAAGCAATAGCACTAGTAAAATTTTCTTTTATCTCAAAAAAAAAAAAATTCTAAAAAATAATAGTAAAATTTTCATTAAAAGAAAAATGAAAAAAAAAATGAAAAAAATGAAAAAAAGGAAGCAATAGTAAATTAATATAGAATGGCGTATAAGATATGAGACCTCACGAGCTACTCATCCAAGTTAGACACTTCGTGCTAGTTCTTACCAAAAAAACACTTCGTGCTAGTTAGGCTCGGCCCGTTGATTCGAATTTTAAAAGTAACGAAATGGCTGGGCTTAGCCCAAACTGGGCCCATAGTGGGCCCAACCCAACAAGGTAAAATATTCCGTTTGACCTGGCGTTTAAAGTTTGAAGTTTGGACTCCATCATTTTCGGTCAAAAAAAAAGTTTGGAGTGTCCGTTTGGACAAACTAACTTCCAAGCTACATTCATCGATCATGGGATTATCCATACGTTGAAGACACGTTGCACGCTACACATCTCTCCACTAGTCTCAGATTATTTCTATGGTAGGCTTTCAGACTATGGTTTAGGTGTGATTCACTCTGAAGTCTGAATGGTCTTATTCTTACAGTGAAAATTGTGCAGTTCTTAATTTATGTCACCCGTGAATACTGTGAGATCTACTATCTTGTGAGAGAGATTTGATATATCACTATGATACTAAATATTTTCTCAAACATCATACTTGATTATTCACTGTTTTTGGAGGGGAGAGTAGCCTACATTACATTATACTCATATGTAGCTAATCATGGATCAGGATAAAAATCAACTATAGTTCTTTATATATTAGAGCTTATGTTTTCAAATTAAATTCAAATATTTAATTGTATAGACCAATATAGCATAAACATTGTTATTTTTTTAAGGACAATTAAATTCAATACAGTGATATGTTTAATTTGTCAATTTTAAAACTATGGGGGCTTAATTTGTTGGTTTAATTTGTTTAACCCCTAAATTCTAGAATTTAAATGTAGGTTTCCTCTTTTCTGAGTTAAAGTTTTTTGTCTTTCATCTTTTGAAGATTTTTTGGATCAGTCCTAGTCAATCAAAAGAAATAAAAAAGTTTTAAGTAAAATTGTTTTAGGCAATTGAACTTTGAATAACTTAACTTTTATTCTATATTTTCCATATTTTCTCATACCAACAACCGTCACTATGTTCTTTTGTTACATTATATGTAAGACTTTTCCAAACTATCTGAATTTTCTAAGCCTAAGATACTAAAGTATCTCCAAGCCTTGTTTGAGGTGAACAAAATCAAAAGAGTAGGTTATAAGTTATAAGGTTTGGATAAGTGTAAGAATTTTCTAAGCTATCTTTGCATTAACAAAAAATATCTACGAGTCTTGTTTGAGGTTATTAAAGTTAAAAGAGTAAATTATAAAGTTTGGGTAAATGTTAAATTCAAATTTTAACGATTAAGGATTGGGTTGGGCTTGGCCTAAGCGGGGAGCCTATAGTGGCATGGGTCTAACCCAAAATGGTAATATGGATGTTTAATTGGACAAAGCGTTCTGGGTTTTACACACACATATAAAGCAATTAAAAACTGTGAATTGAAGTCACCATTTTCTAAGAGATTTTTTTTTTTTTTTTTGGGTGAATTTAATTAGGGGGAAGATACAATTAATTAATAAAAAAAGTAACAAACAGTTATATATTAGGAATTTTATTTCAAACAAAATAGGAAAACAAACTAATGAGAAAATCAAAACAAAGCAAAATATAAGAGCCATCATGCCATGTTGGTGGTATATTGGTATTAGGATCTCTCTATT
The DNA here is from genome assembly GCA_033629205.1 of Lithocarpus polystachyus. Lineage (NCBI taxonomy): Eukaryota > Viridiplantae > Streptophyta > Magnoliopsida > Fagales > Fagaceae > Lithocarpus > Lithocarpus polystachyus. Next base: position 3,412,584 of record CM066163.1, on the reverse strand, counting down.
TCAAGTAGATCCATTTTCACAATGAACAAGCATCTTGACTACTTCGCTCATGGTGGGTCTTGCATCTTTGTCTTCTTCTACACATTGCAGAGCCACTTCAACCAAGCTTTTTACCTCATCCATATCCCATATGCCTTCCATTGTGGGGTCTATGATATCTTCAATCCAGGAAGTAGTAGTAGTAGTTGTTGCCTCTCTGTTCTTTGCCTCCCTAACCCAAGTAACCAACCTTCTATGTTCAGCTTCAACTCCAACACCTGTAGTGTGGACACCCATTATTGTGCTCTTCCCAGTCACCATCTCTAACACAACAATCCCGTAGCTATAAACATCTACTTTGGAGGTGATGGGTAGATTGAACACCCATTCTGGAGCCATGTAACCGCGAGTTCCTCTCATTCTTGAGAAGCTTGGATTGTTGAGATCACCTCTGTTCTGTAATTTGGATAAACCAAAATCTGCTACCTTTGGATGATAATTAGAGTCAAGAAGTATGTTTTGAGGCTTCACGTCGCAATGTAAAACCCACTCCAAGCACTCTTCATGAAGATATGCTAGACCTTTTGCAGTACCCAAAGCAATTTCAAACATTTTCCTCCAATCAAGTACATTAGAAGAGAGGTTTTGAGCCAAAGAACCGTGCTCCATGTACTCATACACCAAAAGCTTGTGTTTTCCTTCAGCACAATAACCCCACATGTCTATCAAGTTCATGTGGTTAAGCCTCCCAATGATGCTTACTTCTGCTAGGAATACGTCTTCTCCTTGGTTGACTTCATTGAAACGCTTGATTGCTGCGACTCTATTGTCAGACAATACCCCTTTGTATACAACTCCCCATGCACCTATTCCGATTTCTTCAGTAAAACCCCTTGTAGCCTTTTTTAGCTCATCATAGTTAAATTTTCTAAATCCAGTGGTGGCAAGAGCATAACCCTGATTGTCTGCACCAGAACTTTTTCGGGTTTTGATCAAAAGACACCACACCACAAAGATACATATGACTTCAAGTCCTCCCACACCACAGGCAAACCAAAGCACGAATTTCAGAGTCCCATTTACATGGCTTTTTACATACGTTCTTTCCAATTGTATTGTACCATCCCTCAAGCAATCTAAACTGAATTCTTCTACAGAACTGTTGTATGAAAAGCTATAGTTTTTTGGGAGTCTCAAATAGATATCTTTTTGGAAATCTGGGGAATGATATCCATTCAACAACAGTGACTTAAGGAAACAATCACCATTTCCGAAGGCATATTGGACTGCTTTGCAATTGTGCAATTGCAAGCATGAATTTGTACAATTATCTAAGGCGTAATTGGTGAAGTAATCAACATCATAGCCATAGAATTCAACATTGGATAGAAGGAGAAAAACAAAACCGTGTTTGTTGGGAGGGAGATCAAATTCGGGTTCACACCCGTAGGACCAGTCAGAACCATTTTTCATCTTGTATCCTGGAAGGCAAGAGCATTTCCTCCCAGAACCAACAACATACTTGCACAGACTGTTGGCCCCACAAACACCATTAATCCTGCAAGGTTTCTGAATGGCTTGCCATGAAACAACCCAAGTTTGCCTCTCTTTTTCCCAACTATACAATCGAATATTACCATCATAATCAAGTGTCAATCTTCTATGAAGCACTGCTCCATAGTCATTTGACAAAAAAGTAAAATAATCGGATGAACTAAAGTTTCCTAAGGAATTCAGCACTGCAATTCTACTATTATTATACGTGGACCTTCCAGCCTCCCAGACTAAAAGCCACGGTTCAGGCCAGTAAATACTGGAAACCTCAGGACCATTAAAAAGAAGGCTGAGAACGTTATTATTGTCGAAGAAAAGCTCATAAAAACCAGAGGAATGGTTTGTCTGGCTTCTGGAGGAGACAAGTTTTGTGTTTCTTGAAAGTAGTTGTTGAGGAAGAAGTGTATTTGTAGGGAAGTCAAAGCTTTGCCACAAAATAACACTTTCCCTATTATATAGAACCAGATTACCGGAGTTGTAGAGAGATAATTGTACTACTGAGGAGAGTGAGAAAGTTTTTGTGTCCCAAACAGTGAACTTACCGGCATCAGTTAAGATCAGATTGCCATTTTCGAGGAGTGAGAGCTTTGAGCGCTTTCCATTAACTGGCTGGTCACGGTTTGCCACCCAAACTACGGTGCTTGAGTTGCTAAACCATATGGCAAAGCAAAAGGCATTTTCACCAACGGAGTAAAAGCCTGCCGAGAAAACATTATCTGGTGAAGTTAATACATATGTTGGTCTCTCACTGAAGAGAGATGAACCTTTGCTAAATGTTGAAGATGAGAATGGAGCAAATAATGTCAAAGAGAGAAGCAGCAAGATTATAGTAGTCATGGACAAGAGATGGGATTGGGACAAGTTGAGAAACAAAGACATGCTTCTCTTTATTGAAGGGTTAAAGATACGCGTGAACGTATGTAAAAGCAAGACTCTATTTTCCTTGCTCTATTTGATGAGTAATGCTACTATTTGAAACTTTAGTCAATGCTGTGGACAGGTAGTTGAACTTTTTATCATGCATCAATTTTATATATATATTAGAGGCTTCTTGTAAACTTTCATAAATCGATATAGAGAAGGCCGCATCATTCTTCACTGGAATGGAAGAATTTGTTCATAAGTGTTAGAAGTTAATTTAAATCCCGTAAACCTAAATAGATTAACTTAGATATTTAGCCAAGTGATTAACTTAGGTAAATTAAGCAATTTTAGGTTAACACAAATATATCATATCATGCAAATATGCGGAAAATAAATAACACACGATATGATAACCTAGGAAACCAAACCGGTAAAAATCTGGGGAGGATTTAACCTAGCTATCCTCAAGGTAATAGGAATTCACTATGAAAGAATTGAAGTTTACACAATAGCGACTTAGACCACTAACATCCTATTGCTACCTCGAGTAGGAAATTTACTACCACGACCACGTGACAGCTCCGAGTCCACGGATTACTTCTTTCCTTGAATTCTCAGCAAAGCACAAGCACACTTGCTTGTATATCTTGAAGTTCTTGATTCTGCAACTGAAAGATTACCAAGCTCTTGACATCAATCTTGAGATTGAAAGCCCTAAGTGTATGTGAAGGTAAACATCTTTAGATCTCACAAATGAGATTCACAAACACAATATTCAGAATACTAAAAACATGGCTAGGGTTTTCCCTTTTATACTTAGGACAAAACATAAAACCCTACACATTAAATGGACTAGGGTTGAGTTGGAAATTCTGCAGAAAAAACGTTCTGCACGACTTTCGATCGGTCGAGTCTAATTCTCGATCGATCGAGCCAGGCAGAAATGCACAGTAAATTCTGCAGTAACTCGATTCCAACTTTACATGAAAACCCCATACTTTGAGCAAGTCTAAACAAGACTAAAAACCGTTTTGATCATGGTTTACCAATATTACAAAATGAAATTCTAATACATTAGTTCCTAATTCTTAGAACCTAACAAACTCCCCCTTTGGCAATCCGTGACAAAACACAAACTTAACACAAAGCTCAAAGTTTACAAAATAAACAGCCCATTACAAAACAATAGCCACTAAACAAATTCAACCTAACTACTATCTATCAGTTGCAAAAGTAGATAGCAGCACGACTGAATCAATCTGTATATTCTTGTAACACTTAACAAACACATAAACGCATGTGTGGAAAATACAAGTAACAAAAAAAAAAAAAAACTTCTTGATTTCACATAACACAAAATAAAAAAATATATCATGAATAACAACATAAATATAAATCAATAAGCAATGTAGCATAGTGAAACAAAAAACATATACAAAAGATGTATCTCAAAAAAAGAAACTCGCTCCCCCTATCATGAGCCAAAAAATGTAAATACATAATGAGCACCTAGATACAATCTAAAAGCTCCACAAACTCCACAATATCACAAAAAGACACAAATACTCCCCCTAAGACAAAAACACCCCTACAAGATATGTACTCTACAATAGAATGTACTCCCCCTTTTTGTGACGAATTGTCAAAGGGCACTCACTCACCATCAAAAGGAGGCGGCGGAGAAGAACGTCGAAAACTCGCCAAATCTGCTCGCAAGGCACGAAGCTCGTCAAGAACATCCACCAAAAGCTGACCATGAGCCGCCTGAAGGGTCATGACAGTGTCCAAAGTCCGACGAATATCAGAAACATCCGAAGGAGATAGTGGAGGAACATCAGCAGCTGTAGCAAGATCAGTAGACGTCTTTGCCGAAGGAGCATCTATAGAAGAAGAAGGAGGTGGAGTGACACCGGAAGGCTCTACCCTAGGACGCTTAGAGCTAGCTCGAAGTTGAGCAGCCTTTTGCCTCAGAAAGGTAGCACCTATAGGAGCAATAATGTGAACGGGCTCAGAAGTAGGGAAATCACCTAAACCTAGATGAAGAAGAATCCTATGAATAAAGACAGGAAAAAATAAAGCATAAGCCGTAGAACTACTTCTATGGACTTCGTTCAAGGAACGAAGAAACAAATGGGGAAAACTGATAGGAGCATCAGTAACAAGATCATACAAAAACACACATCGCTCAAGAGGGATGGTGTGGAGATGAGAAATGGGCCACAAGGAATGACACGCAATCCTAAAGAAAAGGTAATGAAGCTTAGAAAGCTCAGCAGAGGTGATCCGAGGATCAGAACCCCACTGGATAGAAGACCCAGTGATGTATGACATCACGTCATCAAGAGGAGGAGACTCATCATAGGGAAAGACTAGATGATCAACCACAGGCACCCCAAGAGCATCAGACACCACCGAAGGGGTAATGCGATACTCCACACCTCGTATCCAACTCTTAACTAGAGTGTTGGAATCATAGACGTGGATAGAGAGGTTCGAGTAGAACTCTCTAATCAGGGTAGCCGGAGGCGGATGATCTATGTCTAACAACTGTAACCAGCCTCTACGCTCAAAATTACGCCTCACCTTATCATCAACCTCATCTAAAAGAACCTTACGCTCACCCCAAATGGTACGCCTAAGGTTAAGGGTCTTGTATGTCTCCTAATTCTTCTCACTAGGAAACCTATCACTATCAAAGGAAGGTGAAGAGGCAGAAGTCCTATGTGCTCTAGTTTTCCTAGGTATGATGCTAAGGACAAAATAGAGAGACACAAAAAGAAAAGAACAAACAACAAGAGAACCAAGGGCAGACTGCAAGTTAGTACAACAAAAATAAAGAAAAAACAATGCTATATGATGCATGAGCAGAATAACCAAATGATGCATGAGCTAATGCAATGACACACAGGTCAAATATGATCCAATATCACAAAATTAGCTTGAGCATAAAATTTATACGAAAATTCCCAAATAAGAAAAACCCAATTTCACAAAACCCAACAAATTGAGAAATTGATCATCACAACAGATATAAAACACAATAAAATGATCAAATGAATCAATCTAACAAGCCAATTTCATTAAATTGTTTCAATTTGAACAAAAGCCCCAAATTCGGTATTTTTCAAGCCTTAGATTTTCAAAATTTTCATAAAACATCAAATTAATCAAATCAAACCACTTGTATCGTTTGTAGATTGTGTCCCCACAAAAACCCAACAAATCCTTGTGAAAGAAAACAACCAAAACATCAACAATTGCAAAAAAATAAGCCCGAAAATACCTAATGAATGCATGGATTTATGCATGAAAAACTGAAAATAAAAACAAAAAGAAGGGTAAAATAGACTTACTAGCCTTGGGAGAGAGATTCTTGGCAAAAAGATTGGAGGAAAATGACAAGAATAGCAAAAAGATGCTTGACCGGTTGGTGAGAGACAAAAGAGATTTGAAAAGTTTTTGAAAAAGTGAAGAACACGTGAAGAAAAGTTATTTTTAAAAACTCTCAGCCCGATTTTCGATCGATCGAAAAACAGATTCGATCGGTCAAAAATACTTCGATTGATCCAGAACCAATCGAAGACCGATCGAAACAACCAGAAACTTCCCAGGGTTTTTTAAAACAATTTCGATCGGTCGAAAAACAGATTCGATCGATCGAAATTCTGGAAAAAGCTAATTTTTGAAAAACGAACCAATTTCAGTGCAAGACTCAACACAAAGCATCAAATAATATGAACGAAATGAATGAGTATGAGATGAAATGTTTTTCAAAAACACATGTATTTATCCCAGATTCCCCAAAACAAGATTTTCTTATAATTTCCTTCAAGAACTCAAACAACAAACATATTCTGCATCAATTTCAAGAAATTTTTAAACTGGGTTGGTCAGACTAAAAACACACACAATACCATGTACACAGTTTAACAAAGAATAACTTGTGTATTGTGTGCAACTAGCAAAAACTTGAGAAACATGTGAGGGGATATGCAAATAGTAATAAATCACAATTTCTACAAAATTCATCACATGAATTTGAAAGAGACTATTACTTAAAGAGTTACATCATATAACTCTCACATCTCCTAGAATAGAAGCTTGCAATCATGTAAGTAACTTGATTTTACCTCATAATTTATACCAATTTTAATTAATTAGAAACTTATTGAAATAGCTAGGATAATGTACACACCAATTTTATATGAATTGTGAGATTATTATAGCCCAATAATGTACACACCAATTTTAACATTTTAACAGAGGCTACACCTTATGTTCTTTTTGTGCATGTGCTACACTATCTCAAGAACAAAATCTGATGATATGCACTAAGGTGTTCATGATTGGCTAATAAACAGTGGTGAGATGGTTATTTATGTCTTTCTCATTAAGTTCAAGTCCAACAATCAACAACATATGATTTCAAGATCAAGATCATGTAATCAAAAAACCATAAGCATCTTCCCACACAACATGCACTACAAAACTTTGGCTAGTAAAGTGCAATAAAATAATCTCATCTGAGCTAAACAAAGTACATAAACATGTTATGTAAAAATAGATTGACCAACCTTATCTTCAAATTCAAAAAAAAAAAAAAAAAAAAAAAAAAAAAAAAAAAACAGCAAAACACACGTTGCCAAACCCATTCTTGTTATTTTTTTTTTAAATTAAAATAAAAGAACAACCTAGAATGAGATGCATGAATGTTATGCAATGCAGATCCAAAAAAAAATGGTCACAAGAGGTAGATCAATGGAGAACAAGGACCATGTCAGACAGACTCAATTAGGTCGAACCTTTTGCATCCAAAACTTTTTAGATGTACCTCTAGAATTGGTGTTATTATTCACATTGGAATATTGAGCAACTCCAGGATTGGAATAAAGGTTTAATGCCTTTACCAATTCACCAATAAGTACCATAGGATCTTGTACTTGAGGCATAGGTACTTTGGGTTTATTTGCTCGCTTAGCAGCTTGCAACTTGAAACAATTTGGACGAATGTGCTCAGACTTTCCACAAAAGTGACAAACCCAAGCAGGCTTATCATGCAACTTGCCTTTAGAAGAATTAGAAGCTCTAGAATTAGACTCTTAAAGATCAACTCTAATCTTTCTAGGATGTGTGGCTTCTACAGATTTAACGACTTCACTCACAGAAGGTTTAACAATCTCACTATTAGAAAATTGAGTAGAAGGAAAAAAGTTTATGGAATGAGGTTCAGGCACAGAGATACTTTCCACAAAACCTAAGCCAGTTTTGTCAGAGGGAGACTTTTGAATACTTAACATGTGATCAAGTTTGGAGCTTGCAAATCTATTAGTTTGTTCTCTAGCAACAGATAATTCAAGTTCCAAGTTTTTAACTTTATCAAGCAAAAGCATGTTCTCAGTCTTCACATTATTCAAAAGCTCATTAGCATCAAACAATTTTACAAGCAAATTTTTCTTATCAAGTTCAAGAGATGCAGTTTTCTTTAAGCCCAAATCAACATTCATTGCATCCTTTGCAGCAACTTTGCAAAGTTTATTGTAGGCTTCCTATAAATCTGCATCTTCAGAGAGTTTCCCATCAGAAGGGTTCTCTTCAACAGACACGCTTTCATTGACTATATCAGTAGCAGTGAAAGCAATGAAGTTTTCATCCTCATTACTGACTGATTCATTGTCAGAAACTTCATCATCACTAAGGGTTACAGCCATAGCCTTACCCTTAGACTTCAAGTATGTAGGACATTCAGATTTCACATGACCATACCCCTGACATCCAAAGCATTGTTGTCCCATAGAATTATTAGAGGGTTGACCTACTTTCTCTTTAGGTTTTTCTATGTTATTAACCTTAGTGGGTTCATTCCTCCTAAAATTTCTAGGTTTAGCAGTGTTCTTGCCTCTTGCCCTTCTGTTATTATTCCTAAGAAAGTTTCTAAAGTTCTTGGCAAGATAAGCAATTTCTGTAGCAGAGAGTTCATCATCAAATCCACCAACCTCAACATCATCAACAGACTTAAGAGCCATTGATTTGGATTTGGTAGTCTTGGGTAGGTCCAACTCATAGGACTGAAGAGATCCTACAAGTTCATCAACAAGGATGGAGTCCACATCCATGCTTTCAGTGATGGCAGTCACTTTGAGTCTAAAATCTTCAGTCAAGGATCTAAGAATCTTCCTAACAATTTTAGGTTGATCATAGTTATATACAGAATTAACTATATCATTCAATTTAGTATAGAATTCATCAAAAAATTCATCATCATTCATTCTAATGCTTTCAAATCTAGTAGTCAATTGCTGCAATTTATTAATTTTAACTGCCTTTCTGCCTTCGTGCACAGTCTGGAGGATATTCCATGCAGTATGAGCAATCTCAACATTAGAGATTCTCTTAAATTCCTCCATAGAGACAGCATTGAAAGTAGCATTCATAGCTTTGCTATTGAAAGCAGCTACCTCTTTTTGAGAAGTTTGCCACTCACTCACAGGAGTAGTGGCTTCTCCCAACCATATTCAACAGAGTTCCAGACTCTCACATCAATAGATTTCAGGAATGCTTTCATCCTTACTTTCTAATAAGCATAATTATTCCCATCAAAGTGAGGAGCGACAACAAGAGAGTGTCCGTGTTCTATGACAACCGAGGTCAAGGATCAGCTTTAAGATCAAAAGATCAAAACACAAAAGCTACCGGTTCTGATACCACTTGTTAGAAGATAAGACCCGTAAACCCAAATAGATTAACCTAGATATTTAGCCAAGTGATTAACTTAGGTAAATTAAGCAATTCTAGGTTAACACAAATATATCATATCATGCAAATATGCGGAAAATAAATAACACACGATATGATAACCTAGGAAACCAAACCGGTAAAAACCTGGGGAGGATTTAACCTAGCTATCCTCAAGGTAAAAGGAATTCACTATAAAAAAATTGAAGTTTACACAATAGCGACTTAGACCACTAACATCTTATTGCTACCTCGAGTAGGAAACTTACTACCACAACCACGTGACAGCTCTGAGTCCACGGACTACTTCTTTCCTTGAATTCTCAGCAAAGCACAAGCACACCTGCTTGTATATCTTGAAGCTCTTGATTCTGCAACTGAAAGATTACCAAGCTCTTGACATCAATCTTGAGATTGGAAACCCTAAGTGTATGTGAAGGTAAACACCTCTAGATCTTACAAATAAGATTCACAAACACAACATTTAGAACACTAAAAACGTGGCTAGGGTTTTTCCTTTTCTACTTAGGGCAAAACATAAAACCCTACACATTAAATGGACTAGGGCTGAGTTGGAAATTCTGCAGAAAAAACATTCTGCACGACTTTCGATCGGTCGAGTCTAATTCTCGATCGATTGAGCCAAGCAGAAATGCACAGAAAATTCTGCAGTAACTCGATTCCAACTTTACATGAAAATCGTTTTGATCATGGTTTGCCAATATTACAAAATGAAGTTTTAATACATTAGTTCTTAATTCTTAGAACCTAACAATAAGAAAAGGAATGGTAGAATTTTTTTTTTTTTTTTTTTTTTGGATTGAAACGAATTAAGCGATAGAGCCATAGATGAATGATAGAATTTGATATTGAATTTTGTTGGTTACATTATTTTCCAAATTAAAGCCAAGCAGAATCTAGATTTATTATTTATTATTATTATTATTTTTTTTTTTTTTTTTTTTTTTGTGTCCAAGGATTGGAATTGACTGAGCCAACGAAAAAGCATAGGAAAAAAAGCATTCGTTTTTCAATTGGTAGGTTGTTATTTCTCTATCATTCGTACTCATTTTCAATGTATCCTAGTAATACTACATATAAGTCAAACTAAATATTACAATAGTCAAAATGCACAACCAATTTTATAACAATTGCTGTAATTAATATATAATAAAAGAAATATATACCAACGATGGTCCTACATCAAAGTGATGTTGCGCAGTTCTAATCACAATCTACCACCTTAGATGTTATGAAAAATACTATGTACAGCATTGTTTGAATGACAATAAATAGAAGCCATTGGAGGGAGGGAGAGGGAGAGAGTGAGAGAGTTGCAATTATATATGAAGTTGAAAAGTCCACGCATGGAGTTTGAGATTTCGTATAGGTTAAGAGTTTAATTTGTTACTTTCAAAATCTCAGGCTTTAACTTGTTATTTTAAAACTATAATTTTATTTTAAAGACAACTTTTATTTAAGTTTTAAGGTTTAACTGGTTACTTTTGAAATTATAAAGTTTAACTTTTTACTTTTTGAAACTCTTGTGTTTAAATATATATATATATATATAGAGAGAGAGAGAGAGAGAGAGAGAGAGAGAGAGAGAGAGAGAGAGAGAGAGAGAGAGAGAGAGAGAGAGAGAATAACTCATGTATTTAATATGTTAGCCTATTCAAAGTTATTTTTTAATATTTTTTATTTTATCATTCCTAGCTTTGAGGATGTCGTTGTCGTCGTCGTCGTTGTCGCCGCCGCGTGGGGGGGAGAGGGGGCATTTCTGCGCATAGCCACATGTCTTCTGCTGGAGGGGTGACTTTGTTAGGGCCAAATTTGTTTTAGAGAGTTCAATCCGGAACTCAACATTGGGCCGCATGAACCAATGGCTTCCGATACATTTTTAAGCCTACAAAATAGATAAAGCCCAAAGTCTAAGAATCATGATGATGGTTAAAATAAATAAATAAAGAATATGTTTAATTGAATAGTTTTGATTAAATGATGAGGTGAACATTATTATTATGTGTGTTAAGTGATGTCTAATATTAAAGAATAATTAATTAAATGTCATATCTCCAACAATGAGATGAGTCCAAAATAGTTCATATCCAAATGTGGTTCATGGTTCATGTTCAACATAATACGGTATATCTAGCAATGGTCTATGTCCAAATAATGTATTTCCAACAACAAGATGGGTTCAATTTGTCAATATTTTTATATTCATTAGTGAAATATTAGTGAATCCATGTTTGTTAAATAGTAAGATATTATTAGAGTAACTTGCATTTAGCGATATAGTGATAATGAGTTAACATACAATTAATAATGTGATTTCAAAGATAGAAAAGCGTTGACTTATCTTAGTATGGTTTGTTGTTCCAACTATAGCATCACTTTATATAATTTGTGGCTCCAGCCATATAGCGTCACTTTATGTGGTTTGTGGCTTCAGCCGTATAACATCAATGGACTTATAACATTTCAGCAGCATAATAAAATGAATCCAGTAGTACAGTATGATGTTATGAGTCCTTTTATAGTGACTTCATGATTGAAGGGGAAAAATGGATACAACTAGAGGGAGAGAGAATTTGTCCAACCATGTGCATAAATTGGTTAAGTTTATCCCTTTTATCACGCACTTAAATGATTTTTCCCCAGTAATATTTTTTTAGTTTTTAGTCAAATATGAGTGATATTGCCTTCCATGAGAAAGGGCTTATAGTGTTATAAGTTTGTACCTTTAATAAGAAGGATTTTTAGCATTATAATTATATATCTTCCATGAGAAGGGCTTTTGATAAAATGTTCTTGAAAGAGTATTTAATATGTTTTAAGATGTATGGAGTTGGTAAAAAATATATATGTTTTGTGAGATATGGTGTTTGTAAGATATATTAGAAATATATGTGGGAATTATGTATGGATTGTTTGTGAGAAATGTATTTGTAAAATATATGGAAGAGATATGGAGGTTAAAAAAAAGTAAATAAATGAGCTTATAGTTGTTGTTGGAGTGGTGTTTCATGTTCATGAGTTATGTTGCTTTCTAAGAAGAGAGATTTTGTAAGAGAAATGGAGAAAGATATAGAGATGCGTCTATGGGCAGCAAGATGACGATATTTCAAAATAATAGAGTGTGGGAGAAATGGGTAGTGGTGGGTATGCATAGCTTGGTCCTCTTTATATAGAGCCAAGTATGTAACTAGATTAGAATTCGTTGAAGGGAAAATTAGCAAATAAGGAAAAATCTTTAGCAATATGAGTGATTTCTTTAGTTAATTCTTGGTTTCTAGTAAAAGAAGAAATTTGAAGATTTAAGTCTGCTGCTGCAGCTATACAATAGATGACACAGCAGTACAACAGTAGCTGCTACAATTGACAGCTATATAGCATTAGCTGTCCTGACACAGCTGGATGATGTCAGCTCAACTAGGTGATGTCTTCTGTTGGAGAAAATGTTCAGCATTAAATTCATGAGTTTGGTTGAAAATGATAAGATATCTTTTATAGGATCCTCCTATTTCTAGTATTGCAACTGGAGGCGAAATATTTGGCTTAAAATGGTAAGATTTCTTTTATAGGATCCTTAATTCTTTTGGTATAGTAGGTAGCTGCTGGGATTGACCATTAATGGGCTAATAATGTCATTTTGGGACATGTGTCAACTACAAAAGCTGATGCTGGAGTTATTGCAGTTGCTGCTGGAACTACTGTAGCTTCTACTAGATCTGATGCTGGTACTACTGGTGTTCTCTTAGACAAATTTGCTTTCTCGGAAATCTATAATTAGTCCATGGTTTTATTACAATGTAATTTTGGTATGTAATAAACTATTTGGTTGATATTTGATGAAGCTTTAGAGATATAATTATGGTCTCTTTGTGTTGTGACCAAATCTTGGAGAGCAAGGTGGGCATTTAATACTATATGAGATATTAAATAGATTTTTTATGTTTAGAGATAGCCTATAAGGTTTTAGGCATGTGTTTGGGATTGATGAAAATAATAATTATAAAATTTATATGAAATAATATAATTAGATAATATGATAAATAATTAAGTTTTAGGTAAAGAGTAATAGTGAGTTTTATCATTTTAAGTGTTATGTGATATGAGAAACTTACCAGATATTACCTATTGCACACTAACTAGTCAAAGTTCAGGGAATTGAGGTAGACATGCCAAGCAACATGTTTCCTTTATCAACTTTCAACTGCTAGAGTTTTATTGAACATACTTCTTAGCCCTCTAAACCACGACTCTCAAAATTCCCCCGATGAGACTCATGAGCTAAAAATGAGATAATGTGCCATGAGCTTGAACTATGGGCTATGATGAGAATGTTGCCATGGGTTTTGGGCCACGGGCTTCGGTGTTATTTTGTGTAAATATAAACTCTTTTGGGCTTTGAAATAGATTTCCCCAAAATCCATAATAATATTGATGTGGTGCGGATTGCCAATGAAATAAAGCCATGTGACATGAAAATTTTGTTCTCAAGAGAGGATTTTATTGTTTCCTTTCATTCTTTTTTATTGGCTTCCAGCCAACATTAATGAATTGCAAATGCACATGAATATTGTTGGTGGATACAAACCGACCATTATAACTAATACCATATATTATGTTTATTAGAGAGTTATATGAATACATCTTATAGGAAGGGGAGAAAAAATTGAAAAAAATGTAATTATGATCAGAGAGGGAGATAATGTTATTAAAATCATGGAAATGTTGAGCAAAAAAAAATCATGATTAATTAATATATAAATCTACCATGATATAAAATGATAAACAACCTATCTAAAACTTAATTCTCAATATCCTAATGATTTTCAAAACATAGGAAGCAATAATGAAGGATTTGAGAATGCCAAAGCCTACAATGACAAAGAACAAAGGCAAACCGAATTTATTTTTTATATTAGAATGTGACCATCAATTTTTCTTGCATTCATAAATAAAACCAAACTTGACTTTTCAAATAAAAGGACAATAAATATGCCTACTGACTTTGTCAAAAAAAATATAAATCGATATAGCATAAATACTAGTTATAAAAAATGGTTTTTGAATTTGAAAAAAAAAAAAAAAACAAACAAACAAACTCTCACTTTTTATTCATGAAGTTCCGCTTCATGATAATTTGGCCTATTTTGACATTTAAATAGATAGAAATTAATATAGGGTAAATTAAAAAGTTGGTCCTTATCCTTTACACTTGTAAGGGCCCAAAAATGCTAGGCCCACTTAGAATAGTGGAATTAGATTACATGCCCAGTGCAACTAATTTGTTAAAGTATGGGCTTGCAAGGTCAACTTTAATACTCTTTTATGATCCAGATATTTAGTTAGTGGAGTTAGAGCGGAGTGAATGGTAAAAAGAAGTACTAAATGTGAAAATAACAGTTCCTCAGGTCTGGCCGAGGAGGCAATGTTCATAAAAAGTGTTTAAGTTCTTAATATGGGATGGTGTTCTACAGTTTCTATTCTTTTCTCAATTTCTCGTTCCCTTTCTTGGAGAGATTTCTTTCCTTTATATAATCCCTCCCATTGCATCTGAGCCCTCCACATGTACAGCTCAAGGCATTAGTTTGGATGCTTGTCCTATCAGGACTCTGCTAGAGGTGGTAGAGTGTGCTGTGAGTTGTGAGATTACTGTTCAGGGGTCGTTCCTTCATTAATGCGGTAGCCGAGTTGGTATAGTGCATTGAATGCAAAGGTGATGACTACTTACCTAGATATTTCCTATCTTTTTACTTGCACGTCTCTATTATCTTCCTCGTTATCCTGTCCTTTAGTGTGAGTGGCTAGCTAAAGAATACCCAAGGAGTGCTTGCTCTTCAGGCTCCTCGAATGATGGGCCTCTAAGTCTTCCCTCCTTGGATTCTTATCCATGTGTCTAGCCAGGACTGGTGTGCGAACGAGCCTTTTTCCATCCCTGGACTAGGCCCATGTGCTCTATTCTGTATTCGGATCCTGCCCTCTCACAACACCATATCTCAATTTGATCATTAATCTTTCAATTGTGTCAATTTGATCCCTAACCTTTTCCATGCAATATGAATTAAGTTCTTGCCGTTATCTTTGGATGGAAAAACTTATGTGTCAATGGAATAATAAAAAAATTATTTTCTATGCCATATCATATTAAAAAAAAAACCAAATTAAAACCCCTAACTTGCTCTTTGTTGTTTAGGAATAATTGTCTAATCCTAAATCTTCATGCTTTTTGAAATGTTGATGTTGCCTTTGTTGCTGTGCTTCTCATAGTCACTACTTTACACTGTTTCTCTTTCTTTTTCTTTGTTTTGTTTTTGGTATTTGGAGAAGCAATGTTTCTGGGTTTGTGGGTGGTTTTTCTGTGAAGTTTATTGCAGATTTTGGTTGTAAAATTTCCTGGGTTGCTTGGGTTTTACAGAGGGATTCGGTTGGCTTTTTTGGGCTTTTTTAGGGTGTTTCATGAGGGTTCTTATGGTTAGTTTTTGGAGTTGTTTTTCTATTTCAAAAGGTGTTGTGAGAATTTTTCTGGGTTGACTTCCTATGGCGTTTGGCTAAGAATTTCGTGTCCTATTTTATTTTTGCAATGAGGTTTTAATTGAATTTTTCTAGGTTCATGGGGGATTATTTTAGTGATATTTTCAGGGGGTTTTGCTATGTTTTTTTTTTTTTTTTGTAGTGTTTGGCTAGGTATTTTCAGAGTTGTTTCACTGGTTTTCTATGGGTAGTTGTTGATGATAGAGATGGGAACAAAGACAATTACTTTTAAAATACTTTATCATTCTTAAGATAGAAAACTAAGACATAATAGTAGATGTATTGTTTCAATCAAACTGCAGAATTGCTTTTCCCATAAAGGCACGCCATCTTTCCATTCTGGAGGAGGTTCAAGGTCGTAAACTCTAGGAGGCGACCTTGGAGCTAGTCGTTGACGAAAGTTTTTTTGATTTTTCCAATTGCCCATTACACCCAACCCAAATGCACAAAAGCCAAGACCCAACAAAGAAAATAAAAAAACCCAACATATAATACTGGGAGATAGACATAGGAATAATTACTTTACAAGTTTTTGTTATAAACAAAAAAAAAAATTACTTTATAAGTTTTATATATCTTTTATAATTATGCCTTGTCCGTGGATTTCGCATAGCATGTGATGAAAATTTCCAATAGTGAGAGAGTTAATTGTATCTAAACAAGAACTCAAGTTGAATATATGTATTTAATAGTACGGGACAAATCTTGGATGAATCAGAATTTTCCCCAGACTATTTCACATGTGAACATTTTAATTTGTTTTTATTTATTTTTTATTTTGACGTGGAGATATAGTTGGCAGCTGATGTGGCATTAATTTTCTTTTTTGTTCCGTTTGACACATCAGCATTTTCCATCCAAGAAATAATGACAAGGACTAAATTGATACAACCTTGAAAAGATTAGGGACCAAATTGATACAAGTTAAAGATTATAAACTAAATTAAAATATAGTATAAAGAATAAGGACTAACTTTGTAATTTATCCAATTAATAAACGACTAAAAATATATGGGTCATTTTACGGTACCCCAGTTTTCTAAGTGGGTATGATATCCACCTTAGATCTTAACCGTAGATTTTAAGTGTTTTGATATTAACCGTTTATTTAATGTTAGTGCTATACCGGTTACAGGTTTAGAAGGTCAGGGATAAAAACTGGAAAAAAAAAAAAATCAGTTTAGGTTTGTTCTCTAATCTAGCTTTAGAAGCGTGCACAGACTATCCTATTTTCACTGTGAATCGTGACTCGTGAGTGTTGATAACCTCCACATCAAAGTCAAAAATTGTATATAATCAACGATCCTAAGGCCAAATCATGCTATTGAGGACCTTGCAACCTCTAAGCAATCTCACCCTAGAGTATATTTTCAAAACCCACCCAAAACTTCTAGATGCTTTTAGATCTGTGCCATTCTAGATCTAACAACTTTTCCATCACTGTGTATTGTTTCTATGAAAAGAGGGGGGAAGAGACAATCATAGAGCAAGAAAGATTAGAGTTGGGCAAGAGCCAAGAAAAAGAAAAGAGAAAGGAGGGGTTTTGACTGGCGGTACTGCATTTTGTAGTGGAGGTTGTGGTGGTCTTGCTTCCAATTTCTGAAACGGTGAACTGTACAACGCACACTAATTAGAGGGATTTTTAAAAGCTGATGTGGGTTTTTCCATTTCCCATCTAAGCGCTAATTGGGCTAGTAAAACTTAAACACGTCAACGTTTCATTTATTCTTTTTGTCCAAATGCATATTGTATCCTCTATATTTGACTAAAATTTATTTCAAACTTCGAACTTTATTTTTGTTTAATTTGAGTTACTTATATTTCAAGTTTATTTAATTAAGATCTTTTGATTTCTATTAAATGTTGTCATTTATAAATTTTTAATTTTTCTATAAAAATTTGTATATTAAAAAATCAAATTAATTATTAAATATTTTCAAGAGAAAAAATTAAACTAGTTAAGAACACTAACAACTTTTTTCAACAATTATCTTCTCAAGAACACTAACAACAAAAATAAAAATAAGAAATAGTTCAATTAAAATTTTACTATTTAGAAAAATATATTTTTAATTTAATTATGCACATATATGCATGACACTATTTTTTAAAAGAAGATTTTGGGTTAAAATAAATTTACCCCGTTTAATTAATTCAATTACCCAAGTTAATTAATTAGATCAAATTACATGCAAATCGTAGAGGCCCCAACAAATCACCAAATAAAATAAATGCAACGGAAATTAAATTGATACAATAATTTGTTGACGAATATAGAAAACCTCTTGTGAGGCAAAAATTCCACTGGGTGAATCTACTATTCAATAACTAAGCAGTTACAAGTATAAGGAATCTTACCACTATCATGGCCTATTCCAAAATACCAACATATAGTTGAATATTCGCTCCAATACCCAATTGGACTTGATTTTGTAGCAGACTTCTTTCCTTTGTTGCACAAATCTTCAATCTGTGACTAACTCCTTTGCACGGATCCCATTATGTGACTAACTCTAGCAACTTAATTGATTATTGTTGGCTGCAAAGTTCTTCACTTCATGAACGACGAAAATCAAGAAACAATTGGTTACAAAACCTTAAAGTGTACAAACGCAGTAGCTTCTCATAGAGTGTATGAGTTCTAGGTCTCTGTTTCCGTACGTGATGACTTTTTAAAATAAGCCTTATATATGACTATGGTAGTAAGAAGAAAAACCATAAGCATTCAATTCATCATGGGCCGAATCTGAGATTTCTAAAATCGTAATTCCCAATAGATCGAGCTTGTGTCGAGTTTGTCAATTAATCCTCGATAGCAGCTTCTGTCGAGCTTGTGATGATACTTAATGAAACAGCTCTTCTTCACTTTTTTTTTTTTTTATCAACCGTTATATCTTTAATGATATCACTTGATATGTTTGAACAACATACTTCTTGATCATTAAATCCAACTTAGATCTACCCAATTACAAATAAAGTGTATTTTGTCAAGAATTAGCCAATTCCATAGAAAATATGACCCTAACAGAATATAAAACAACTTAAAATCATAAACAATAATTTGAAGTTTGGAGTTTGGACTCCATCATTTTCGGTCAAAAAAAAAGTTTGGAGTAAACTGGTCCGTTTGGACAAACTAACTTCCAAGCTACATTCATCGATCATGGGATTATCCATACGTTGAAGACACGTTGCACGCTACACATCTCTCCACTAGTCTCAGCTTATTTCTATGGTAGGCTTTCAGACTATGGTTTGGGTGTGATTCACTCTGAAATCTGAATGGTCTTATTCTTACAGTGAAAATTGTGCAGTTCTTAATTTATGTCACCCGTGAATACTGTGAGATCTAATACTAAATATTTTCTCAAACATCATACTTGATTATTCACTGTTTTTTGAGGGGAGAGTAGCCTACATTACATTATACTCATATGTAGCTAATCATGGAACAGGATAAAAATCAACTATAGTTCTTTATATATTAGAGCTTATGTTTTCAAATTAAATTCAAATATTTAATTGTATAGACCAATATAGCATAAACATTGTTATTTTTTTAAGGACAATTAAATTCAATACAGTGATATGTTTAATTTGTCAATTTTAAAACTATGGGGGCTTAATTTGTTGGTTTAATTTGTTTAACCCCTAAATTCTAGAATTTAAATGTAGGTTTCCTCTTTTCTGAGTTAAAGTTTTTTGTCTTTCATCTTTTGAAGATTTTTTGGATCAGTCCTAGTCAATCAAAAGAAATAAAAAAGTTTTAAGTAAAATTGTTTTAGGCAATTGAACTTTGAATAACTTAACTTTTATTCTATATTTTCCATATTTTCTCATACCAACAACCGTCACTGTGTTCTTTTGTTACATTATATGTAAGACTTTTCCAAACTATCTGAATTTTCTAAGCCTAAGATACTAAAGTATCTCCAAGCCTTGTTTGAGGTGAACAAAATCACAAGAGTAGGTTATAAGTTATAAGGTTTGGATAAGTGTAAGAATTTTCTAAGCTATCTTTGCATTAACAAAAAATATCTACGAGTCTTGTTTGAGGTTATTAAAGTTAAAAGAGTAAATTATAAAGTTTGGGTAAATGTTAGATTCAAATTTTAACTATTAAGGATTGGGTTGGGCTTGGCCTAAGCGGGGAGCCTATAGTGGCATGGGTCTAACCCAAAATGGTAATATGGATGTTTAATTGGACAAAGCGTTCTGGGTTTTACACACACATATAAAGCAATTGAAAACTGTGAATTGAAGTCACCATTTTCTAAGAGATTTTTTTTTTTTTTTGGGTGAATTTAATTAGGGGGAAGATACAATTAATTAATAAAAAAAGTAACAAACAGTTATATATTAGGAATTTTATTTCAAACAAAATAGGAGAACAAACTAATGAGAAAATCAAAACAAAGCAAAATATAAGAGCCATCATGCCATGTTGGTGGTATATTGGTATTAGGATCTCTCTATTTCAAGTAGATCCATTTTCACAATGAACAAGCATCTTGACTACTTCGCTCATGGTGGGTCTTGCATCTTTGTCTTCTTCTACACATTGCAGAGCCACTTCAACCAAGCTTTTTACCTTATCCATATCCCATATGCCTTCCATTGTGGGGTCTATGATATCTTCTATCCAGGAAGTAGTAGTAGTAGTTGTTGCCTCTCTGTTCTTTGCCTCCCTAACCCAAGTAACCAACCTTCTATGTTCAGCTTCAACTCCAACACCTGTAGTGTGGACACCCATTATTGTGCTCTTCCCAGTCACCATCTCTAACACAACAATCCCGTAGCTATAAACATCTACTTTGGAGGTGATGGGAAAATTGAACACCCATCCAGGAGCCATGTAACCGCGAGTTCCTCTCATTCTTGAGAAGCTTGGATTGTTGAGATCACCTCTGTTCTGTAATTTGGATAAACCAAAATCTGCTACCTTTGGATGATAATTAGAGTCAAGAAGTATGTTTTGAGGCTTCACGTCGCAATGTAAAACCCACTCCAAGCACTCTTCATGAAGATATGCTAGACCTTTTGCAGTACCCAAAGCAATTTCAAACATTTTCCTCCAATCAAGTACATTAGAATAGAGGTTTTGAGCCAAAGAACCGTGCTCCATGTACTCATACGCTAAAAGCTAGTGTTTTCCTTCAGCACAATAACCCCACATGTCTATCAAGTTCATGTGGTTAAGCCTCCCAGTGATGCTTACTTCTGCTAGGAATACGTCTTCTCCTTGGTTGACTTCATTGAAACGCTTGATTGCTGCGACTCTATTGTCAGACAATACCCCTTTGTATACAACTCCCCATGCACCTATTCCGATTTCTTCAGTAAAACCCCTTGTAGCCTTTTTTAGCTCATCATAGTTAAATTTTCTAAATCCAGTGGTGGCAAGAGCATAACCCTGATTGTCTGCACCAGAACTTTTTCGGGTTTTGATCAAAAGACACCACACCACAAAGATACATATGACTTCAAGTCCTCCCACACCACAGGCAAACCAAAGCATGAATTTCAGAGTCCCATTTACATGGCTTTTTACATACGTTCTTTCCAATTGTATTGTACCATCCCTCAAGCAATCTAAACTGAATTCTTCTACAGAACTGTTGTATGAAAAGCTATAGTTTTTTGGGAGTTTCAAATAGATATCTTTTTGGAAATCTGGGAAATGATATCCATTCAACAACAGTGACTTAAGGAAACAATCACCATTTCCAAAGGCATATTGGACTGCTTTGCAATTGTGCAATTGCAAGCATGAATTTGTACAATCATCTAAGGTGTAATTGGTGAAGTAATCAACATCATAGCCATAGAATTCAACATTGGATAGAAGGAGAAAAACAAAACCGTGTTTGTTGGGAGGGAGATCAAATTCGGGTTCACACCCATAGGACCAGTCAGAACCATTTTTCATCTTGTATCCTGGAAGGCAAGAGCATTTCCTCCCAGAACCAACAACATACTTGCACAGACTGTTGGCCCCACAAACACCATTAATCTTGCAAGGTTTCTGAATGGCTTGCCATGAAACAACCCAAGTTTGCCTCTCTTTTTCCCAACTATACAATCTGTTAGGTTCTAAGAATTAGGAACTAATGTATTAGAACTTCAATTTGTATGTTGGCAAACCATGATCAAAATAATGTTTAGTCTTGTGTTAGACTTGCTTAAAGTATGGGTCTTAATGTAAAGTTGGAATCGAGTTGTTTTGCAGAATTACTGTTAAATTTCTGTCAGACTCGATCGATCGAAAATTAGGCTCAATCGATCGAAAATCGGGTAGATTGTTTTTCTGCAGAAAATTCCAACTCAACCTAAGCCCGTTTTAATGTATAGGGTTTTATGTTTTTCCCTAAGTATATAAGGGAAAACCCTAGCCACGTTTTGAGAGTTCTGAATGCTGTGTTTATGAATCTCTTTGTGAGATCTAGAGGTGTTTACCTTCACATACACTTAGGGTTTACAAACTTGAGATTTATGTCAAGAGTTGTGTAGATCAATACAGTTGCAGAATCAAAGAGCATAAAGATATACAAGCAGGTGCGCTTGTAGATTTGCTGAAGAATTCCGGAAAGAAGGAGTCCGTGGATCTCTGAGCTATCATGGGGTCATGGTAGTAAGTTTCCTACACTTGGGTAGCAATAAGATGTTAGTGGTCTAAGTCTTGTTGTGTAAACTTCAATTCTTTCATAGTGGATTCAGTTTACCTTGAGGATAGCTAGGTCAAATCCTCCCCAGGTTTTTACCGGTGTGGTTTCCTGGGTCATCATATCTTTGTGTTATTTATTTTCCGCTGCTTTGTTGTTTTTGTTATATTTGTGTTAACCTAGTTTTAATTAAATTACCTAAGTTAATCACTTGGCTAATTCTCTAGGTTAATCTGTTGGGTTTAAGAGGTCTAAACGAACTGACAAGTGGTATCAGAGCGGGTAGCTCTTCTGTTGTAGATCCTTTGATCTAAGAGTTGATCCTTGATCCCTGTTATCATGGATAATTTGAAGTGTCTTACTGTTTTTGATTGTGATGATTTGAATAAAAAGGACACTATTGTTTCTGTTGATTTTATTGATGCCTTTGAAA
This sequence comes from Lithocarpus polystachyus, assembly GCA_033629205.1. NCBI lineage: Eukaryota > Viridiplantae > Streptophyta > Magnoliopsida > Fagales > Fagaceae > Lithocarpus > Lithocarpus polystachyus. The sequence continues at coordinate 3,389,817 of CM066163.1, read as the reverse complement.
CTCTTCGTAAGGAATTATTGAAATCTATGAAAATTGCTAAGAAATTCAAGGAAGAGTTAAAATTGGCTAATCTTGAAGAAGAATTGATTGTTAGATTAGATGAATCTAATAAAAAGAGTGAATTTTTGAGAAATCAAATTTCCTCTCAAGATGAGAAGATGAAATGCTTGGAACAAGAGTTAGTTGAATCTAACGCTAAAATTGAAAATTTGACTAATACCAAGCCTGCTGTTGTTAACAGAAGTGTTTCTGTTTCTCTTAAGCCTAAAGCTGAAAAAGTTTATATCCCTCCTTTCAAGAGGAATAATAAAGAAAATGCTTATTTTACTATGTTAGACAAAGGTAAAAGTTCTGATGTAGACGCTGAAGTTTCTAAACCTATGTCTAAACCTACTGCTAGTGTGCAAAAGAAATCTGTTTTTGTGCCTACTTGTCACCTTTGTGGTGTTGTTGGTCATATTAGACCAAATTGTTCTTTGTTGAGGCAAAAACCAAAATCTGAGACTAGATTTGCTGTTAGGAATACTGATGTTCCTAAATTTGTTCCTGTTTGTCACTTTTGTGGTGTTTCCGATCACATTCGTCCTAATTGTCATATATTGAAATTTAAACATTCTGTGTTTCAGTCTAGGACATGTGATGATATTTCTCCTGCCATAAGTCCAAATAAATTGTTTCATATGCTTTTGAAAAATTTAAGCTTGTTGGCTTGTAAAAGGAATTTGCAGGATTTCAGTCTTTCTCAGAAAATTGGTGTAATTCCTCAAATACACTCTGCTTCACATGGATTTTCACCTACAAAGCCGAAGACTCGTGCTATATGGGTGAGAAAAGATTCTCTAAGGTGAGTATTGTTGACTTGTCCCTGATTTAATTCTTTCAATTGTTTGTGGACATGTTTTGTATTTGTTTTTGGTTGTTTTGTTTTTTAGGTTGTTTTTTTATTAAAAAAAATCCAAAAACATTGAAAATTTTCAAAAAGACAAAAATATTTTATTTTGTGTCTTGTTTTATTTTCTCTTGAGGATTACATGAATTATGATATCTCTCTTGATTTAGAACATGCTTGACATTGTGGGAAAACTTGAATAGCATGTGTTCTATAAGTCCTAAGCTATTTTTTGATTTTGTTTGAGTATGTACTAGTTTGTACATGTACTCAAGGGTTAATTAAAAAATTGATATTTTTTGTTTGTGTGCCCTCTATAGCTTAGTTAAACACTGTCATGCATTGCATTTGCATTTTTGTTCATTTAGAATAATGTGTGCTTTTTAGTTTTGGTCATAAATTTTTTTAACCAAAAAGATTTTTGTGTTTTGTATTATATATCTTGAATTTATAATCAAGGTTGGCCATATTATTTTTACATAACATGTTTATGTACTTTGTTTAGCTTAGATGAGCTTATTTATTGCACTTTACTAGCTAAAGTTTGGTTGTGCATGTTGTGTGGGAAAATGTTTATAGTTTTTGATCACTTTGTCTTGATCTTGAAGTCACATGCCTTTGATTGTTGGACTTGAACTTATTGAGAAAGGCATAAATAACCATCTCACTACTGTTTATTAGCCAATCATGAACACCTTAGTGCATATCATAAGATTTTGTGCTCGAGAAAGTGTTGCACATGCACAAAAAGAATATAAGGTGTAGCCTCGGTTTAAATTCTAGAATCGGTGTGTACATTATCCCGGCTACTTTAATAAGTTTCTAATCAATTAAAATTGGTGTGTATATTATGAGGCAAATCAAGAAACTTACATGATTACAAGCTTTTATTCTAGGAGATGTGAGAGTTATATGATGTAACTCTTTAGGTGATAGTCTCTTTCAAATTCTATGTGATGAATTTTGTAGACTTTGTGATTGATTACTATTCACATATCACCTCACATGTTTCTCAAGCTTTTGCTAGTTGCACACACTACACAAAGTTACTCTTTGCTAAACTTTGTACATGTCATTGTGTGTGATTTTGTTGTGGCCATCCAAGATTATATGTTCCTTGATTTTGATGCAAAATTTTAGTTTTAATGTCATATTGATTGAAAAACTTGTTTTTGAAAGATCTGGGTTGAATTTAAGTATTTTTGAAAAAATTTCAGTCTCATACTCATGCATTTCATTCATGAAATACTATGCTTTGAGGAGTTACTGCATTAAATTGCTCTGTTTTTCAAAAATTTGAGTTTTCCAGAATTTCGACCGATCGAAGCTGTTTTCGACCGATCGAAATTGCGATTAAAATTTTTGGTTTGATTCTATCTGACTCGATTGGTATTCGATCGATACTCGATCGATTGAAACTGAAAAATTTTCAGTTTTTAGAGTTTTTGACCAAATTTTTTTTTCATGCATCATTTATGTTTAGGATTCACATGAGTTGCATTGTTTTTGTATCCATCTTGCAGTTTTGCAGTCATATCTCTCGTTGTTTTCACACATAACATGCATACACTTTGCTAAATTGGGTACTCAACTTGTTTTAAAAATTGAATGATTAATTTTTGAGTCCTTTGTACATTTTAGTATATGCTATTTTTCTTGATGTGTGAATTGCAGAAAATATTTTTCTTAAGAGATATGATGGATAATCAATGTGCAAATATTTTCTCTACTCATGCAACCGTTTATGGGTCACTTAGTGTCAAGTTTGCATTTATTGAAAGAGAGAATATTTTTCTTCATGTGTATCCTCAACTCAATTTTTTTTAGGATTGTGTGTTTTTTATTTATCCCCACCTCCTAAATTTTCCCCAAAACTGTTTTTCCCAAAACTTGTTTTGTTTTTCCTATTTTTATAGGGGGAGAAAAGTTTTTTTTAACCTTTGTTGTTCATAGGGGGAGTTATTGCTCTTTATAGGGGGAGTTGTCTCTATTTTCTATAGAGTTGATTTGTTTGTGTTCCCTTAATTCTCTATTTCCTCTTGTTCTCTGTTGAGTTGTTACTCTTTGTTTGAGTTATATTTGTCAATACGTGACAAAAAGGGGGAGTTGAATTGTGGAATATGTGTGGAAGAAACAAGATTGTTTGTTCTGTTTAGGGGGAGTTGAAATTATTTTGATGTATCTAACTTAGGGGGAGAGTTAGTTTGCATATTTGTTATATGTGTGGAAGAAACAAGATTGTTTGTTCTGTTTAGGGGGAGTTAAAATTATTTTGATGTATCTAACTTAGGGGGAGAGTTAGTTTGCATATTTGTTGTTTTACTGTTTTTCCTTTCCACACATGCGTTTATGTGTTTGTTAAGTGTTACAGGAATATACAGGTTGTTTTCAGTCGAGCTGCTGTCTACCTTGCAACTGTTAGATAGTAGTTTAGGTTGAATTGTCTAAGTGGCTATTTATTTTGTAATGGGCTATTTCAATTTGTAAACTTTGAACTTTTTGTTAAGTCTGTGTTTTGTCACGGATTGCCAAAGGGGGAGTTTGTTAGGTTCTAAGAATTAGGAACTAATGTATTAGAACTTCAATTTGTATGTTGGCAAACCATGATCAAAACAATGTTTAGTCTTGTGTTAGACTTGCTCAAAGTATGGGTCTTAATGTAAAGTTGGAATCGAGTTGTTTTGCAGAATTACTGTTAACTTTCTGTCAGACTCGATCAATCGAAAATTAGGCTCGATTGATCGAAAATCGGGCAGATCGTTTTACTGCAGAAAATTCCAACTCAGCTTAAGCCCGTTTTAATATATAGGGTTTTATGTTTTGCCCTAAGTATATAAGGGAAAACCCTAGCCACGTTTTGAGAGTTCTGAATGCTGTGTTTGTGAATCTCTTTGTGAGATCTAGAGGTGTTTACCTTCACATACACTTAGGGTTTACAAACTTGAGATTTATGTCAAGAGTTGTGTAGATCAATACAGTTGCAGAATCAAAGAGCATAAAGATATACAAGCAGGTGCGCTTGTGGATTTGCTGAAGAATTCCGGAAAGAAGGAGTCCGTGGATCTCGGAGCTATCATGGGGTCATGGTAGTAAGTTTCCTACACTTGGGTAGCAATAAGATGTTAGTGGTCTAAGTCTTGTTGTGTAAACTTCAATTCTTTCATAGTAGATTCAGTTTACCTTGAGGATAGCTAGGTCAAATCCTCCCCAGGTTTTTACCGGTGTGGTTTCCTGGGTCATCATATCTTTGTGTTATTTATTTTCCGCTGCTTTGTTGTTTTTGTTATATTTGTGTTAACCTAGTTTTAATTAAATTACCTAAGTTAATCACTTGGCTAATTCTCTAGGTTAATCTGTTGGGTTTAAGAGGTCTAAACGAACTGACACAATCGAATATTACCATCATGATCAAGTGTCAATCTTCTATGAAGCACTGCTCCATAGTCATTTGACAAAAAAGTAAAATAATCGGATGAACTAAAGTTTCCTAAGGAATTCAGCACTGCAATTCTACTATTATTATACGTGGACCTTCCAGCCTCCCAGACTAAAAGCCACGGTTCAGGCCAGAAAATACTGGAAACCTCAGGACCATTAAAAAGAAGGCTGAGAACGTTATTATTGTCGAAGAAAAGCTCATAAAAACCAGAGGAATGGTTTGTCTGGCTTCTGGAGGAGACAAGTTTTGTGTTTCTAGAAAGTAGTTGTTGACGAAGAAGTGTATTTGTAGGGAAGTCAAAGCTTTGCCACAAAATAACACTTTCCCTATTATATAGAACCAGATTACCGGAGTTGTAGAGAGATAATTGTACTACTGAGGAGAGTGAGAAAGTGTTTGTGGCCCAAACAGTGAACTTACCGGCATCAGTTAAGATCAGATTGCCATTTTTGAGGAGTGAGAGCTTTGAGCGCTTTCCATTAACTGGCTGGTCACGGTTTGCCACCCAAACTACGGTGCTTGAGTTGCTAAACCATATGGCAAAGCAAAAGGCATTTTCACCAACGGAGTAAAAGCCTGCCGAGAAAACATTATCTGGTGAAGTTAATACATATGTTGGTCTCTCACTGAAGAGAGATGAACCTTTGCTAAATGTTGAAGATGAGAATGGAGCAAATAATGTCAAAGAGAGAAGCAGCAAGATTATAGTAGTCATGGACAAGAGATGGGATTGGGACAAGTTGAGAAACAAAGACATGCTTCTCTTTATTTAAGGGTTAAAGATACGCGTGAACGTATGTAAAAGCAAGACTCTATTTTCCTTGCTCTATTTGATGAGTAATGCTACTATTTGAAACTTTAGTCAATGCTGTGGACAGGTAGTTGAACTTTTTATCATGCATCAATTATATATATATATATATATATATATATATTAGAGGCTTCTTGTAAACTTTCATAAATCGATATAGAGAAGGCCGCATCATTCTTCACTGGAATGGAAGAATTTGTTCATGAGTGTTAGAAGTTAATTTAAACCCCGTAAATCCAAATAGATTAACCTAGATATTTAGCCAAGTGATTAACTTAGGTAAATTAAGCAATTCTAGGTTAACACAAATATACCATATTATGCAAATATGCGGAAAATAAATAACACACGATATGATAACCCAAGAAACCAAACCGGTAAAAACCTGGTGAAGATTTAACCTAGCTATCCTCAAGGTAAAAGGAATTCACTATGAAAGAATTGAAGTTTACACAATAGCGACTTAGACCACAACATCCTATTGCTACCTCGAGTAGGAAACTTACTACCACGACCACGTGACAACTCCGAGTCCACGGACTACTTCTTTCCTTGAATTCTCAGCAAAGCACAAGCACACCTGCTTGTATATCTTGAAGCTCTTGATTCTGCAACTGAAAGATTACCAAGCTCTTGACATCAATCTTGAGATTGGAAACCTTAAGTGTATGTGAAGGTAAACATCTTTAGATCTCACAAATAAGATTCACAAACACAATATTTAGAACACTAAAAACATGGCTAGGGTTTTCCCTTTTATACTTAGGGAAAAACATAAAACCCTACACATTAAATGGACTAGGGCTGAGTTGGAAATTCTGCAGAAAAAACATTCTGCACGACTTTCGATCGGTCGAGTCTAATTCTCGATCGATCGAGCCAGGCAGAAATGCACAGTAAATTCTGCAGTAACTCGATTCCAACTTTACATGAAAACCCCATACTTTGAGCAAGTCTAAACAAGACTAAAAACCATTTTGATCATGGTTTGCCAATATTACAAAATGAAATTCTAATACATTAGTTCCTAATTCTTAGAACCTAACAAACTCCCCCTTTGTCAATCCGTGACAAAACATAAACTTAACACAAAGCTCAAAGTTTACAAAATAAATAGCCCATTACAAAACAATAGCCACTAAACAAATTCAACCTAACTACTATCTATCAGTTGCAAAAGTAGACAACAGCACGACTGAATCAACCTGTATATTCCTGTAACACTTAACAAATACATAAACGCATGTGTGGAAAATACAAGCAACAAGAAAAATAACTTCTTGATTTCACATAACACAAAATAAAGAAATATGCCACGAATAACATCATAAATATAAATTAATAAGCAATGTAGCATAGTGAAATAAGAAATATATACAAAAGATGTATCTAAAAAAAAAATTCGCTTCCCCTATCATGAGCCAAAAAATGTAAATACATAATGAGTACCTAGATACAATCTAAAAGTTCCACAAACTCCACAGTATCACAAAAAGACACAAATACTGCCCCTAAGACAAAAAAACCCCTGCAAGATATGTACTCCACAATAGAATGTACTCCCCCTTTTTGTGACGAATTGTCAAAGGGCACTCACTCATCATCAAAAGGAGGCGGCGGAGAAGAACATCGAAAACTCGCCAAATCTGCTCGCAAGGCACGAAGCTCGTCAAGCACATCCACCAAAAGCTGACCATGAGCCGCCTGAACGGTCATGACAGTGTCCAAAGTCCGACGAATATCAGAAACATCCGAAGGAGATGGTGGAGGAACATCAGCAGCAGCAGCATGATCAGTAGACGTCTTTGCCAAAAGAGCATCTATAGAAGAAGAATGAGGTGGAGTGACACCGGAAGGCTCTACCCTAGGACGCTTAGAGCTAGCTCGAAGTTGAGCTCCCCTTTGCCTCAGAAAGGTAGCACCTATAGGAGCAATAATGTGAACGGGTTCAGAAGTAGGGAAATCACCTAAACCTAGATGAAGAAGAATCCTATGAATAAAGACAGGAAAAAATAAAGCATGAGCCATAGAACTACTCCTATGGACTTCGTTCAAGGAATGAAGAAACAAATGGGGAAAACTGATAGGAGCATCAATAACAAGAGCATACAAAAACACACATCGCTCAAAAGGGATGGTGTGGAGATGAGAAATGGGCCACAAGGAATGACACGCAATCCTAAAGAAAAGGTAATGAAGCTCAGAAAGCTCAGCAAAGGTGATCCGAGGATCAGAACCCCATCAGATAAAAGACTTAGTGATGTATGACATCACGTCATCAAGAGGAGGAGACTCATCATAGTGAAAGACTGGATGATCAATCACAGGCACCTCAAGAGCGTCAGACAGCACCGAAGGGGTAATGCGATACTCCACACCTCGTATCCAACTCTTAACTAGAGTGTTGGAATCATAGACGCGGATAGAAAGGTTCGAGTAGAACTCTCTAATTAGGGTAGCCGGAGGCAGATGATCTATGTCTAACAACTGTAACCAGCCCTTACGCTCAAAATTACGCCTCACCTCATCATCAACCTATGTGCTCTAGTTTTCCTAGGCATGATGCTAAGGACAAAATAGAGAGACACAAAAAGAAAAGAACAAACAACAAGAGAACCAAGGGCAAACTGCAAGTTAGTACAACAAAAATAAAGAGAAAACAATGCTATATGATGCATGAGCTGAATAACCAAATGATACATGAGCTAATGCAATGGCACACAGGTCAAATATGATCCAATATCACAAAATTGGCTTGAGCATGAAATTTATATCAAAAATTCCCAAATAAGAAAAATCCAATTTCACAAAACCCAACAAATTGAGAAATTGATCATCAAAACAGATATAAAACACAATAAAATGATCAAATGAATCAATCTAACAAGCCAATTTCATCAAATTGTTTCAATTTGAACAAAAGCCCTAAATTCGGTATTTTTCAAGCCCTAGATTTTCAAAATTTTCATAAAACATCAAATTAATCAAATCAAACCACTTGTATCATTTGTAGATGGTGTCCCCACAAAAACCCAACAAATCCTTATGAAAGAAAACAACCAAAACATCAACAATTGCAAAAAAATAAGCCCGAAAATACCTAATGAATGCATGGATTTATGCATGAAAAACTAAAAATAAAAACAAAAAGAAGGGTAAAATAGACTTACTAGCCTTGGGAGAGAGATTCTTTGTGAAAAGATTGGAGGAAAATGACAAGAATAGCAAAAAGATGCTTGACCGGTTGGTGAGAGACAAAAGAGGTTTGAAAAGTTTTTGAAAAAGTGAAGAACACGTGAAGAGAAGTTATTTTTAAAAACTCTCAGCCCGATTTTCGATCGATCGAAAAACAGATTCGATCGGTCGAAAATACTTCGATTGATCCAGAACCAATCGAAGACCGATCGAAACAACCAGAAACTTCCCAGGGTTTTTTAAAACAATTTCGATCAGTCGAAAAACAGATTCGATCAATCGAAATTCTGGAAAAAGCTAATTTTTGAAAAACGAACCAATTTCAGTGCAAGACTCAACACAAAGCATCAAATAATATGAATGAAATGAATGAGTATGAGATGAAATGTTTTTCAAAAACACATGTATTTATCCCAGATTCCCCAAAACAAGATTTTATTATAATTTCCCTCAAGAACTCAAACAACAAACATATTCTGCATCAATTTCAAGAAATTTTCAAACTTGATTGGTCAGACCAAAAACACACACAATACCATGTACACAGTTTAACAAAGAATAACTTGTGTATTGTGTGCAACTAGCAAAACTTGAGAAACATGTGAGGGGATATGCAAATAGTAATCAATCACAATTTCTACAAAATTCATCACATGAATTTAAAAGAGACTATTACTTAAAGAGTTACATCATATAACTCTCACATCTCCTAGAATAAAAGCTTGCAATCATGTAAGTTTCTTGATTTTGCCTCATAATTTATACCAATTTTAATTAATTAGAAACTTATTGAAATAGCCAGGATAATGTACACACCAATTTTATATGAATTGTGAGATTATTATAGCCCAATAATGTACACACCAATTTTAACATTTTAACAGAGGCTACACCTTATGTTCTTTTTGTGCATGTGCTACACTATCTCAAGCACAAAATCTGACGATATGCACTAAGGTGTTCATGATTGGCTAATAAACAGTGGTGAGATGGTTATTTATGCCTTTCTCATTAAGTTCAAGTCCAACAATCAACAACATATGACTTCAAGATCAAGATTATGTAATCAAAAAACCATAAGCATCTTCCCACACAACATGCACTACAAAACTTTGGCTAGTAAAGTGCAATAAAATAAGCTCATCTGAGCTAAACAAAGTACATAAACATGTTATGTAAAAATAGATTGACCAACCTTGTCTTCAAATTCAAGAAAAAAAAAAAAAAAAACAGCAAAACACACGTTGCCAAACCCATTCTTGTTATTTTTTTTTTTTTTAATTAAAATAAAAGAACAACCTAGAATGAGATGCATGAATGTTATACAATGCAGATTCAAAAAAAATGGTCACAAGAGGTAGATCAATGGAGAACAAGGACCATGTCAGACAGACTCAATTAGGTCGAACCTTTTGCATCCAAAACTTTTTAGATGCACCTCTAGAATTGGAGTTATTATTCACATTGGAATTTTAAGCAACTCCAGGATTGGAATAAAGGTTTAACGCCTTTACCAATTCACCAATAAATACCATAGGATCTTGTGCTTGAGGCATAGGTACTTTGGGTTTATTTGCTCGCTTAGCAACTTGCAACTTGAAACAGTTTGGACGAATGTGCCCAAACTTTCCACAAAAGTGACAAACCCAAGCAGGCTTATCATGCAACTTGCCTTTAGAAGAATTAGAAGCTCTAGAATTAGACTCTTGAAGATCAACTCTAATCTTTCTAGGATGTGTGGCTTCTACAGATTTAACGACTACACTCACAGAAGGTTTAACAATCTCACTATTAGAAAGTTGAGTAGAAGGAACAAAGTTTGTAGAATGAGGTTCAGGCACAGAGATGCTTTCTACAAAACCTAAGCCAGTTTTGTCAGAGGGAGACTTTTGAATACTTAACATGTGATCAAGTTTGGAGCTTGCAAATCTATTAATTTGTTCTCTAGCAACAGATAATTCAAGTTCCAAGTTTTTAACTTTATCAAGCAAAAGCATGTTCTCAGTCTTCACATTATTCAAAAGCTCATTAGCATCAAACAATTTTACAAGCAAATTTTTCTTATCAAGTTCAAGAGATGCAGTTTTCTTTAAGCCCAAATCAACATTCATTGCATCCTTTGCAACAACTTTGCAAAGTTTATTGTAGGCTTCCTGTAAATCTGCATCTTCAGAGAGTTCCCCATCAGAAGGGTTCTCTTCAACAGACACGCTTTCATTTACTACAGTAGTAGCAGTGAAAGCAATGAAGTTTTCATCCTCATCACTGACTGATTCATTGTCAGAAACTTCATCATCACTAAGGGTTACAGCCATAGCCTTACCCTTAGACTTCAAGTATGTAGGACATTCAGATTTCACATGACCATACCCCTAACATCCAAAACATTGTTGTCCCATAGAATTATTAGAGGGTTGACCTACTTTCTCTTTAGGTTTTTCTGTGTTATTAACCTTAGTGGGTTCATTCCTCCTAAAATTTCTAGGTTTAGCAGTATTCTTGCCTCTTGCCCTTTTGTTATTATTTCTAAGAAAGTTTCTAAAGTTCTTGGCAAGATAGGCAATCTCTGTAGCAGAGAGTTCATCATCAAATCCACCAGCCTCAACATCATCAACAAACTTAAGAGCCATTGATTTGGATTTGGTAGTCTTGGGTAGGTCCAACTCATAGGACTGAAGAGATCCTACAAGTTCATCAACAGGGATGGAGTCCACATCCTTGCTTTCAATGATGGCAGTTACTTTGGGTCTAAAATCTTCAGTCAAGGATCTAAGAATCTTCCTAACAATTTTAGGTTGATCATAGATTTCACCCAGATTATATGCAGAATTAACTATATCATTCAATTTAGCATAGAATTCATCAAAATATTCATTATCATTCATTCTAATGCTTTCAAATCTAGTAGTCAATTGCAGCAATTTATTAATTTTAACTGCCTTTGTGCCTTCATGCATAGTCTGGAGGATATTCCAAGCAGTATGAGCAATCTCAACATTAGTGTTTGGCTAGGTATTTTCAGAGTTGTTTCACTGGTTTTCTATGGGTACTTGTTGATGATAGAGATGGGAACAAAGACAATTACTTTTAAAATACTTTATCATTCTTAAGATAGAAAACTAAGACATAATAGTAGATGTATTGTTCCAATCAAACTGCAGAATTGCTTTTCCCATAAAGGCACGCCATCTTTCCATTCTGGAGGAGGTTCAAGGTCGTAAACTCTAGGAGGCGACCTTGGAGCTAGTCGTTGACGAAAGTTTTTTCGATTTTTCCAATTGCCCATTACACCCAACCCAAATGCACAAAAGCCAAGACCCAACAAAGAAAATAAAAAAACCTAACATATAATACTGGGAGATAGACATAGGAATAATTACTTTACAAGTTTTTGTTATAAACAAAAAAAAAATTACTTTATAAGTTTTATATATCTTTTATAATTATGCCTTGTCCGTGGATTTCGCATAGAATGTGATGAAAATTTCCAATAGTGAGAGAGTTAATTGTATCTAAACAAGAACTCAAGTTGAATATATGTATTTAATAGTACGGGACAAATCTTGGATGAATCAGAATTTTCCCCAGACTATTTCACATGTGAACATTTTAATTTGTTTTTATTTATTTTTTATTTTGACGTGGAGATATAGTTGGCAGCTGATGTGGCATTAATTTTCTTTTTTGTTCCGTTTGACATATCAGCATTTTCCATCCAAGAAATAATAGCAATGACTAAATTGGTACAACCTTGAAAAAATTAGGGATCAAATTGACACAAGTTAAAGATTATGAACTAAATTAAAATATAGTATAAAGAATAAGGGCTAACTTTATAATTTATCCAATTAATAAATGACTAAAAATATATGGGTCATTTTACGGTACCCCAATTTTCTTAGTGGGTATGATGTCCACCTTAGATCTTAACTGTAGATTTTAAGTGTTTTGATATTAACCGTTTATTTAATGTTAGTGCTATACCGGTTACAGGTTTAGAAGGTCAGGGATAAAAACTGGAAAAAAAAAAATCAGTTTAGGTTTGTTCTCTAATCTAGCTTTAGAAGCGTGCACAGACTATCCTATTTTCACCGTGAATCGTTACTCGTGAGTGTTGATAACCTCCACATCAAAGTCAAAAATTGTATATAATCAATGATCCTAAGGCCAAATCATGCTATTGAGGACCTTGCAACCTCTAAGCAATCTCACCCTAGAGTATATTTTCAAAACCCACCCAAAACTTCTAGATGCTTTTAGATCTGTGCCATTCTAGATCTAACAACTTTTCCATCACCGTGTATTGTTTCTATGAAAAGAGGGGGGAAGAGACAATCATAGAGCAAGAAAGATTAGAGTTGGGCAAGAGCCAAGAAAAAGAAAAGAGAAAGGAGGGGTTTTGACTGGCGGTACTGCATTTTGTAGCGGAGGTTGTGGTGGTCTTGCTTCCAATTTCCAAAACGGTGAACTGTACGACGTTCACTAATTAGAGAGATTTTTAAAAGCTGATGTGGGTTTTTCCTTTTCCCATCTAAGCGCTAATTGGGCTAGTAAAACTTAAACACGTCAACGTTTCATTTATTCTTTTTGTCCAAATGCAAATTGTATCCTCTATATTTGACTAAAATTTATTTCAAACTTCAAACTTTATTTTTGTTTAATTTGAGTTACTTATATTTCAAGTTTATTTAATTAAGGTCTTTTGATTTTATTAAATGTTGTCATTTATAAATTTTTAATTTTTCTATAAAAATTTGTATATTAAAAAATCAAATTAATTATTAAATATTTTCGAGAGAAAAAATTAAACTAGTTAAGAACACTAACAACCTTTTTCAACAATTATCTTCTCAAGAACACTAACAACAAAAATAAAAATAAGAAATAGTTCAATTAAAATTTTGCTATTTAGAAAAATATATTTTTAATTTAATTATGCACATATATGCATGACACTATTTTTTTAAAAGAAGATTTTGGGTTAAAATAAATTTATCCCGTTTAATTAATTCAATTACCCAAGTTGATTAATTAGATCAAATTACATGCAAATCGTAGAGGCCCCAAAAAATCACCAAATAAAATAAATACAATGGAAATTAAATTGATACAGTGATTTGTTGACGAATATAGAAAACCTCTTGTGTGGCAAAAATTCCACTGGGTGAATCTACTATTCAATAACTAAGCAGTTACAAGTATAAGGAATCTTACCACTACCATGGCCTATTCCAAAATACCGACATATAGTTGAATATTCGCTACAATACCCAATTGAACTTGATTTTGTAGCAGACTTCTTTCCTTTGTTGCACAAATCTTCAATCTGGAACTAACTCCTTTGCACGGATCCCATTATGTGACTAACTCTAGTAACTTAATTGATTATTGTTGGCTGCAAAGTTCTTCACTTCATGAACGACGAAAATCAAGAAACAATTGGTTACAAAACCTTAAAGTGTACAAACGCAGTAGCTTTTCATAGAGTGTATGAGTTCTAGGTCTCTGTTTCCGTACGTGATGACTTTTTAAAATAAGCCTTATATATGACTATGGCAATAAGAAGAAAAACCATAAGCATTCAATTCATCATGGGCCGAATCTGAGATTTCTAAAATCGTAATTCTCAATAGATCGAGCTTGTGTCGAGCTTGTCAATTAATCCTCGATAGCAGCTTCTATCGAGCCTGTGATGATACTTAATGAAACAGCTCTTCTTCACTTTTTTTTTTTTTTTTTTGATCAACCGTTATATCTTTAATGATATCACTTTATATGTTTGAACAACATGCTTCTTGATACATAAAATCCAACTTAGATCTACCCAATTACAAATAAAGTGTATTTTGTCAAGGATTAGCCAATTCCATAGAAAATATGACCCTAACAGAATATAAAACAACTTAAAATCATAAACAATAATTTGAAATTTAATATTAAGAATAAAGGTTTCAATAGGTGTATGGACACGGTTTTGCGTTCTAGCCCAAAAGTGGATGGACCAGCCCAAAAGGCCCAACAACAATAAATTTGTAGAGAGTGGGAAAAGAAAACTGAGCTAGATTGGATTAGGCAATCAACAGGATAAGCTAAGAGCACAAGAAGGATAAAATAAAAGATCTAAGTGCAATAAACTATCCTCGGCAATAGTCCGAGAAGGTTAACTTCGGTATTCACTGTTCTTAGTTCAGATACAAACTCAATTCTTCCTTTTTTCTCCCCCTTTCTAAGAAAGATTCCTTCACATTATATAGTTCTTTTTCAGATCATCTACACCCTACACTTGTCAATTACCTAAGTTTCCACTTGAGTGTGCGTCCCATCATATATCTTCTTTGGCCTTCTGTGAGATGCGGTGGCTAAGGTTACACTATTCAGGGGTCTTCTCCACATAAATGCGGTCAGAAGAGTAGGTGCAGCACATTTAATGTGGTGGTGGCAGCCTTTCCTTAAATATTTTGGGGAGATACATCCTTCGGTATTAGTATCACTCTTCGGATCGTTCTTGTCTATCCCAAACGTAATGGGTTACGATCTGGGATTCTACGCGTTCATTTGCTTCTCCTCGAACTTGGCCTCATCCTCGGACAGGGCTAGAGGTTCAATGCATGATTTTGGGCTTTTAACCTTACAAGGCCCAATACATGATCTTGGGGTCTTAACCTCTTCATGGCCTGATACATAGTCTTAGGCCCCTGTCCCCACAATAACCCCTCAAAACTCCGGTTTTTCCCTCTTATCCGAGGAGAAAAAGTGGAGTTTTGACTTTCCAGAGAAGTGTCAGTTCATTTATTTGCTAACACATGTCAGATTACCATCTCACGCGTCTCACGAATGTTATTGATGCTTCGAAGTTCGCGAAGTGTTATTGATTACTCCAGGCGGCGCTATGTCGTGCCCATCCAACGGTGAGAGACAGATCTAACGGTGAACGTTTTATCTTGAATTTTGAGCGGGACAATTCCCACTTCCTCTATAAATAGCCACCTGGGGAAATCATTTCTTCTCACTTCTCATATTTTCAACTTCTCAAGAAATTTTGAGCGCGCTCTCCTTAAGGTCTCCTGCGTATACAGACTTCTCGAGTTCCCCTTTTTCTTTTCAACAAAACTTACCTTACCCTCTTAAGAATCCGAAGGTTAGTGTTCCTATTTTTTGTAAGTGTTGAAGCGTGAGTTTACTCTCTGCAGTTAATCTTCTCCACAGCCAAACCTCTCAGCCCTGTAGACCTCATTTTCTAAATAGCCGATTGAATTACTTCCCCTTTAGTCAATCCATATGGGTAGGTTCATGGAGTTAGTGGATTCCCTTATAAAAATAGAAATTTTTAAGAACAAATACCAAATTCCCCATGAAGTAGGTCTGCGATATTGTCATCCAGACCGAATGGATTTGGATAGAAGAGAGGGGGAGGTTGTCATTTCTGTGATAGCCTTCATAGAGGGAGGAATGACGCTTCCTATGGGTAGGATCACCTGCAATTACCTTTTTCACCATAAGCTGTGCCCTCAGCAGTGTGCGCCCAACATTTTTAGGATTTTAGGTAGTGCCGATGCTTTAAACAGGCATCTAGGATTAGGGCTCACCTAATATGATGTAGTACATCTGTACGAGAGCCATTCACAAGCCGACGAATGGTATTATCTCAAGTCCCGCTCACCCATCGTTAGACTCATTTCCTGTCTTCCTAGATCTAATAAAAATATGAAAGATGATTACCTAATAGCCTTCGGAGCATGGCATGATGGCGTCCACTGCCCCTGTTAAGGAGGAAGGACCCAGGTGGGAAACCTCTAAGTTAGGTTTTTTTTTTTTTAGTTAAAATCTTAGATTCTTTAGTGTTGGCTATGCCATCACTTCCTTTCTATTTTTACTGTCTTTTGATGATGCATCTTGACTTTCTAACTGTTTGCTTCTCATCGATTTTGCAGATAAAAAAATAGTAGCTCCTTGGCTCAGCCATACAAACGTCCCCGGCCCTTAATTTTTTGCTCCAGACGGAGATTTTTGTGAACTAGGACGGGCAACTACGCGTTGTCCACAAGATCTTGGATTTCGAACCTATTTCGAGGTCATTCCAAGAAATTGGCAATAGCATAAAGGCTGGCGATTCTCGGATCAAAAGGATCGACATGTCAAAGCCAAACTTCCTTGCCCCTCGTGACCTTCCTTCGATTGTGCTTTCAATTCCCCAGGGCATTCCATTACCCGTAGCTCCTCTCCAACAAGTTCCACCAGGAGCAGCAACGGTAGCCGAGGAGGAAATTGCCTCGTCCCGTCTATCTCTAGAAGAGGAGATAGACTAATTTTGTTTGGAGGGGGAAGAGGATCTGACACCCGGGCCAGCCCAATCTCCCGTCCCCGAGGGTGAGACCGGTGACCACTCAAGCGTACACATGCCTGCGGCAGTGGTGACCTGTCTGGACAGCACATCCGAAGAGGAAATGGCCACGAATCAAAAGGGAGAAGGCTTGAAGGAGCTATTGGCCGGAAGGGCGAAGGAGGGACTTCAAAGGAAGTCCCCAAATCCAAAGTTCCTCCCCCGCTTCCTCCTCCTCCTCCAGTCGGCCTAGGTCTAAAGGCCAATCCAGATTTGAAGAAGAAAAGGCCGATTGTGGACCTCGAAGAGGGGTAGATTGGCCAACAAAAAGGGGCCAAGCAACAAAAAACGGCTAAGGAGCCTAAGGACAGAAGGTCCTCCTCCATGGACAGCCGAGAGGATTAGAACAGAGCTGACGTGCGCATAGCATCGCGCGTTTGGTCCCCTCAGCTGGAGGTTAATGGCGCAGACATAACATAGGACTCTTCGGTCTGAGAGTATAGGAGGGGCCAGGCCACCCATGTGGCCAAGGCGTTGGAGTAGCCGCTCCTTCTACCTAAAGATATAGAGGCGGTGAGGAACCTGAAGCAACAGTACCTCTTCTTGTGCTTGAAGAGGGACCTGGCCATGGTGAGCCTCAGGTTTCTTGTTCTTTGTTTGCGCGAACCTTTCTCTACCTGTACTTTACTAATATGATCATATCGTTTTTGTGCAGATCACCCAGGAGGTTTTTGTCGCCGAGGAATGGGTGAAGGGCACTTGGAATGAAGCAAAAAACGAGATGCTTCTCCGTCATGATACAGAGAAGGCCTTGGGGGTGACTAAGGCCGAGAATAAAGAGCTCTCCTCAAAGCTAATGGCTGAGGAGAGAGAGAGGAAGAGTGCTGAAACGGGTTTGAAAAACGCTGAAGCTCAAGCTGAGGATCAGCGCAAGTTGCTGTATCAGACGGAGTTGGAGTTGGCAACTTCGAGGCAGCTTGTGCTAGAGCTGAAGGAGCAGCTGCAAAGAGCCAAGAAGTCTACGCAATTGGTCAAAGAGGCATCTGAGGCTGAGAAGCAAGCGTCTTACCAGCTCGGGGTCGAGGAGAAGCAGGCTAGACTAGCCGAAGAGCTGGCCGAGGCTTGCAGGGAATTCTACGATGCGACATGGGACGCAGCTCTCAACGCCGCAGGAGTCCCTGCAAATTTGACCCTGAGGCGCCCCGAGAGCGTGTACTACCATCCTCATATCCGTGCGGTTACAGATGACCCCCTCTCGGAGGCCCTAGATGCTGCTATGGCTGCGAAGGCCGAGGTCAAGGATGTGGACTCCATGGTTCCTGATGCAGCCGCAGAAACGAAAGAAACGGACGCACAGGCTAAAAGTGATGAATTAAGGGACAAGGATGCTTCCATCACTCAGCTGAGCCAAAAAGAGGACCCTCTTGTTCCCGAGGCCTAGTACTTCTAAATATTATTAATTTAAAGAGAAAAATTACACAACACTATTTAGACTGAGGCACGGCACTTGCTCTCTTTAAGGAGATTCAAGCCCTTGGTTGGCTAAACGTTGTAACCAATGTAATCCTTCTTTGACTTGTCTCTCCTAGGATACAACAGCCCAACAAGTGTCGTATGGTTAGAACAACTTATGCACAAAGTGTTCAAGCCCAAAACTCCACTAGAAAGAACACCCTTCTTTGCCAATAACCTCTCTATTTTTTTTTTAATGTATATTGCAGTCATTTGGATTGGGTCTGACTGAGTCTATTTATAGGCTCAATAGACCTCATGAAATTACTATCCAAATTAATCTGATTAATTTGGTCCATTATTCTGATGTAGTGGGTGTTACAAGATTAATTGCTGGATATTAATCTGATGGGCTAGAGTTACACAACTAATTGTGAGATAAGGAGTTTTTGAAGAATGAAAAGGCCCAAACGGATAGTCCATTAAATGGGTTAATGGCTCTTCATTTTTCATAATAAAAAATGGAGTATTAATTCTAGTCATTTACTCACCAACGGATATGATAATTATTCTGAATGGGCTGTCAAGTAGGAGGATCCAAGAAGCTGATTCATTTCCATTTTTGACATCTCCACCCTTCACCTCCCCCTTGTGCACGTATCTAGCCCAATATCTGAAACAATTCACATTAGCCCATTAATTACCACAACTAAAAAGAACAAAATAGTCTCTCTCCTTTTCAATGTGGAATTATATATTTTCACTAACTCCTCATCTTTCATATTCACTCCCACATCTTTACATTTATGTTGTAATATTTATTCATTTTAATTAATTAATATTAAAATGTTCTAACATATTGTGGTAGCATTTCTTAATTTTAATTTCTTATTATTCTTTATTTTATTTTTCCCTTTATCTCTTTATTTATTTCATCCATACACATTTCTTTCTTTTCTTTTCTTTTCTTTTTTTCCTTTTTTTTCTTTTTTTCTCCTCCACACACGTATACTTCCCTTCACTCTTCTCCACACACATATGCTTCCTCTTCACTCTATCTTCCTTTTCATTTTTATTTTTCTACTTCAGCTCTCTCTCTCTCTCTCTCTCTCTCTCTCTCTCTCTCTCTCATAGAGATCGATGGATAACAAAGGCTAGAGAGAGTCAGCCTTTTAAATTGACAATCATGCATTCTGCCTTGTCCGCTTCACCGCCACTTATCCTCCCCCTACTGCTGCTTAGATGGGTCAGATTTGCTGTCTTTTCTTTTTCTTTGTTCTTTTTTATCATTCTAATTTGATTAGGTTTAAGATTGTGATTTGAGTTTATTTTTTTATTGTGATGAGTTTAAATAGAGATATTTGAGAGAGGAAAGATCTAGAATGGTTGAGTGGAGGAAGAAAGAAAAAAAAATGAAAAAGGAGAAGAGAGATCGGTGAGGTCAGTGCTGGACAGGCGAGATCGGCAAGATCGGCGAGGTGGAGGAAGAGAAAAAATCTAAGTGTAGGACACGAAGAGTGGAGAAGTGCAAGACATGAAAAAATCTGACCAGTGTGAACACAACATTTTTTTTTCCCCTTTGACCTAAAGTGCACTGTAGCTGAGAAGCCAAAATTTTTTGTTTTGGCTCCACCAAGGCAACCTTAGTTTTGTAATTGATTGTGCTAAAAATAACAATATGGCTTTTTAGCACCACTAATAATAATGCTCAAAACTTATATCTAATACACACTTCTGTCAAGTAGTCTCATTTCCATTCACCAAATTTCCATTATGTACAATATTATAATTGTTCATGCTGTTGCTATCCAAGGCTGTTAGACATTGACGTATATCTGGGGTACAGACTATAGAGACCTTTACAGGGCAATATGTTTGCCATGTTTCTCCCATATACGTTGCCCGCAATGTATCCTTGTTTATAAAGACATTTCAAAACTAATAACATGAAACAAAGACATCTGGTTTCTCCAATTTTGGAATTCAGGAAAATATCAAATCAAAAAACTTGATTATACATCAACCTAAAGCTCTAGTTCCATGGTATTCTATACACAATTTGTTGCCATTACATCTTTGACCTAGACATCTTACTTGTTGGTGCTGGTTTCATTATCTTCTGGTACATGGTAAGTTGAGAGGAAAAATGCACTCCGATGCTTCTGTAAGAACTTGAATCACAAGATGTACAATCTCTTAGGATGAGTATAATGATGATAGAATGTCATTCTAGGAAATTGCAATAAAATGACATATTTGAGGCAAGTAATCTAAACTTTTTTCCCTTAAACAAAGACCTAGAAGGATAAATAAAGTAATTTACTTATCTAAAACTTGATAATTAATTAATGTCGTAGAAGCCTAAAAAAAGCACACACAATACTCTATTTGATAGAACAGAAACTAAATTGTTAGTTTCCAGTAATAAACCTCGAATCCATGAGGGGTTTCTTGAATCCACAAGGTGATAAGTTTGGAATCCACTAGAAAAAATAATAGACAAAGTTTGTATTTTATTTCTAAAAACTGAATTGTTTTGGAAGCTACAATCATTTTAATAGTAAAAAGAAACTTATGGTGGTTTTCTTTTAAATAGTAAAAAGAAAACTTAGGCTGGCTAGAAACCTAAGATATAAAACCCTAATTTTATTAAACAACATTAAAATCACCTAAAAATAAGAAAATAAATATCCTAAACCTAAAATAATGAAAATTATATAAAAATACCAAAATTAATAAATTACAAAAGTTAAATTGTAAATTCTATCCTACATCATTAATATTCTAATGATTTTAAAAACATTTGAGGCAATCACAAAGGATTTGAGAATGCTAATGCCTACGTTAACAAAGAGCAAAGGCAAACCAAATTTATCATATTAGAATGTGATCACCATCAAAATCATAAGCTATAAAAAATAATAATTAAAAGGTTTTTGAAATTAAAAGCAATATAAATAAATAAAAATCTCACTTTTTGTTCGTGAAGTTATGCTTCATACTAATTTGGACAGCTAAAAATAGCTAGAAATTAGTAAATGAGTACAGAAAAGGCATCCTTCAATGTCAATTTTGGAAATTTTTAGCTTGGTATTAGACTCACTAGCATTGTTGTGTCTCTACTCTCTAGCTAGTTGCAGAAGAAGCTGACAAGGCTATGGGCTACGAGATATTTTCTTCACTATGGTGAGATGAATGGTTTAAATTTGAACTTCGTTTATTTGCTTGGGGCCCCGGGGGTTGAGGGAGAAAAAGAAAGAGAGAAAAACATCTCCACCACACTAACATATTTTTCCTACAGTAATACCATCAACACAACTTTTTTCACAATAAATTTATAATTATTAAAGTGATTTATTGTAAGTAATGGACACAAACTAACACTCACGGGATTTACCGTGTATTCTTGACCATTCACAATAGACTACTTCAGCAATTGTGAAATGTATTTTGAGAAAAAGTTGAGTCCCTTGCATTATATATAACCATTGCCATAGTCGCCACTAGACGAGATGCATGAGCTTCTCCAAGTATAGGATCAAGCGAAAGACGGAATGAAAAATTATTTCACTTGTATCATTTCTACAAACTGCAACAGCGCTAAGTTTTGATTCGATCTTATGGCAACATAAAAATTCACTTTGTACTAGCCAACTTGCGGTGGCACCCAATTTGGTGATTCTATAGAGTGTAAGCTTCCCAAGAAGACATGATCTTTATAGTTTTTATAAATTTCAGTTGCAAATGAAGTGAATTTAGATCCATATTTTTCACTAAGAATGAAATATTTTGTGGGAAAAACCACTTGCTTGTTTTGGTTACAAAGTGAACATTGATTAAACGTGGCTACAAATTTGTAGCCACATTTAGAATAATTTTTGTGCGAATAATATCCCAGGTTATTTTCTATAGAAATTAATAATAAAATAATGAAAATTTTTAGTTTACACTATATTAGTAATGTAAATTTTATATTATAAACTAAACATTGTGATATTGTACACTTGCAAAAAATGTAATATATTACAATATAAATCTTTTTTTTTTTAATACAAGATAGAATTTCTACTCTAGCGTAATCTAAGTGTATATGTGTGTGAAGCTCCCTCTTCGAGACTTGAACTCCAGCCCTTGCCCCCCCCACCCAACAAGCATTTATACTTGTGGAGTGACCACTGCACCAAGGGTGTGCGGTGGTACAATATAAATCTTGTATTGCTAATACAATGTAAACCTATAATTAATTACCCAATAAAATAAATAAATGCATTATACATGTTGGTGGGTGGTAATGGCATTCAAACACAATTAAGGAAATATCTATTATAAAATAGAAGAGTTGCATAAAACTTTAGGGTTCCACAAAAGCTACATGGTCTAATAAAGAAGACAGCCCCAAGAAACGTACTATATAGGCAATAAATAAAAGAACAAACTAACGAGAGAATCAGAAAAAGGCTGAACATGAGGAGACCCGTCATGCCATGTTAGAGAAGATCATTTTCAAGGTGAAGAAGCTTCTCAACTACTTGTTTCATGGTGGGTCTTTCATCTTTGTCTTCCTCTAAACACTGCAAAGCCATCTCAACTAAGATCTCCGTCTTACCCTTGTCATATATGCCTTCCATTTTGGCGTCCATGATATCATCAATCCAAAAAGTGGTTGCAACTTCTCCGATCTTTTTCCCCTTAACCCAAGTGGTCAGCCTATTGTTTTTAGCTTCAACTCCAACATCTGTAGTGTGGATACCCGTTATTGTGCTCTTTCCACTCACCATCTCCAGCACAACAATTCCATAGCTATAAACATCCACTTTGGAGGTGATAGGCAGATTGAAGACCCACCCTGGAGCCATGTAATCACGAGTTCCTCTCATCCTTGAAAAGATTGGATTGTTAAGGGCACCTCTGTTTTGCAATTTAGATAGACCAAAATCTTCCACTTTTGGTTCATAATTCGATTCTAGAAGTATATTCTGAGGCTTTACGTCACAAAGTAAAACCCACTCCAAGCCCTCTTCATGCAAATAAGCTAAACCTTTTGCAGTACCAAGAGCAATTTCAAACCTTCGCTTCCAGTCAAGTGCTTTAGAAGAGAGATTTTCTGCCAAAGAACCATGCTCCATATACTCATACACCAAAAGCCTGTGCTTTCCCTCGGCACAATAACCCCATAGTTTAGATTGCTCAAGGGAGGGTACAATACAATTGGACAGAACATATGTCAAAAACCATGAAAAGGGGATAGTGAAATTCATGCTTTGGTTTGCATGTGGAGTGGGAGGACTTTAACTCACATGTATCTTTGTGGTGTGTTGTCTCCAAATCAAAACTAGGAAAAGCTCAGTTGCAAACGGGCAAGGGTATGCTCTTGCTGCCACTAGATTCAGAAAATTTACCTATTCTGAGCTAAAAAAGGCCACAAAGGGTTTTACTAAAGAGATCGGAAGAGGTGCATGGGGAGCTGTATACAAAGGGGTATTGTCTGACATTAGAGTTGCAGCTATTAAACGTCTCAATGAAGCCAACCAAGAAGAGGATGTATTCCTAGCAGAAGTAAGCATCATTGGGAGGCTTACCATTATCAAAACTGTAATATTGGAACCCTTCACAATTGCGTAATCACAAGCATAAATCCATACATCGAACAAGGGTATAACCAGGGAATGACCCAAAATCATATCCATAGAATTCAACATGGGATAGCAGTAGTGTTAAATATTAGCATTGATACACCATGTTGAATATGCTAGTATGGAAGCGAAAGCATAAATTATAGAATACAATAACACACGAGGTTTACGTGGTTTAGCCTAACGGCCTACATCTACAGAGGAAACTCTAAAAGGCTACATCAATAATATATTAAAGTGTAGTACAAATCATGTGTTACAATGAATAATAACATGTGTATATATAGTAGACTAAACCCTAGACTAATAGACGTCTAGTACAAGTAGGAAACTTGGCTTGCACACAAAGTATAATTAGGCTTGGGCTTATGCTATTGGGTTAATATGTCTCTAACACCCCCTCTCAAACTCAAGATGGAAACTTGATGAAATCTTGAGATTTAATAAGGTCGAGAAGGTCCCTTGAATGAAGTTTGTCTCTGTGACGGTAGTTTGAGGAAGGCAATGGTCTTGCAGTGTTGATGCGACTTCTAACGGTGGCATGACTATACCGGAGAGTTTTGACGGCAGCAGTAGGAAGCCAAAGAAGATGAATGCAGCGGAAAAAAAAACATCGAGAAAGACAAAGATTACTATTAAATATACCGCAAGGACAGAAAACCATGGACACAAGAAGGTGGCTCTAATACCATGTTAAATATTAGCATTGATACACCATGTTGAATATGCTAGTATGGATGCGGAAGCGAAAGCATAAATTATAGAACACAATAACACACGAGGGTTATATAGTTCAGCCTAACGGCCTACATCCACGGAGGAAACCTTAAAGGGCTATATCAATAATATATTATAGTACAAATTCTGTGTTACAATGAATAATAACATGTGTATATATAGTAGATTAAACCCTAGACTAATAGACGTCTAGACAAGTAGGAGACTTGGCTTGCACACAAAGTATAATTAGGCTTGGGCTTATACTATTGGGCTAATATGTCTCTAACAAGTAGAAAGGCAGACTCATTTTTGTTGCGAGGGAGGAGATCGAATTCAGGTTCACACCTATAAGACCAATCGGTTTGATTTTTCATCTTGTACCCTGGAAGGCAAGTGCATTTCCTGTGAGAACTAGCAACAAACTTGCACAGACTATTGGCCCCACAAACACCATGAATCGTGCAAGGGTTTTGAATGGTTTGCCATGAAACAACCCAAGTTTGAGTCTACTCCTCGTCTACCCAGCCCCAACTATATAATTGAATATTATTATCGTAACCAAGCGTTAATTTTCTATGAAGCTCAATTCCATAGTCGGTTGACATAAAAGTAAATTTGTCAGATGAACTAAAGTTCCCTAAGGAATTAAGCACTGCGTTTTTACTACTGTTAAAAGCAGACCTTCCAGCCTCCCAGCTTAAAAGCCATGGGTTAGGCCAATAAACACATCATGACCATTGAATATAAGGCGAAGAATTAATGTTATCGTTGTCAAAGAAAAACTGATAGAAGCCAGAGGAATAGTTGGTCTGGCTTCTTGAGGAGATCAGTTGTGTGTTTTTAGTGAGTAGTTATTCAGGAAGAAGTGTATCTGTGGGAAAATCAAAGCTTTGCCACAAAATAACACCTTCCATATTGCGTAGAACAAGATTACCGGTGTTGTAGAGAGATAATTGTACTGAGGAGAGTGAGAAAGTGTTCGTGGTCCAAATGGTGAACTTTCCAGCATCAATTAAGATTAAATTTCCATTTTTGAGGAGAGAGAGCTTTGAGCGCTTTCCATTTACTGGCTGGTCATAGTTTGCCATCCAAACTATGGTGCGTGAGTTGCTGTACCATATGGCAAAGCAAAATGCATTTTCACCAACTATGTAAAAGCCAGCAGAGAAAACGACATTTGGTGAAGTTAAAACGTCTTCCGGTTTTTCACTGGAGAGAGATGAACCTTTACTCAAAGTTTGAAATGTTGAAGATGAGAATGGAGCAAATAATGCAAAAAAGAGTAGGAACAAGATTATAGTAGCCATTAACTTTATGGAAGCTCAAACAAGGAATGGGCTTGGGAAACAAAGATTTACGAGCTTCTCTTTATATAACGATCAAATATATATTTATATATATATATATATATATATATATTTATATATAAGTGAACGTAAAAGGCAAGACTCTCATTTCCTTACTTTATTTGATGAAAAATTATATTTTGTACCCGGCAAATATGCCGGGTCTCTCACACAGTGGCGGGCCCCCAATGCTGTGGGACCCGCCTGTGTGTGAGAGACCCAACATATATGCTGGGTACATAATATACTACATTTGACGTACAATCAAGGAGAAGGAGAACAAAAACTAGTTACAAGTTGTGGGGCTCACCACTGTGTTTGAGAGACCCGACATATATGTCGAGTATACGATATACTACATTTGACGTACAATCAAAGAGAAGGAGTATAGAAACTAGTTGCTAGCATTATTTGAATAGTTGCTATATACAGGTATTTCCATAGCAATTTCTTGAGCTAATGACCATTTCTTACCCCTTTTTTTATATATAAAATATTACAAATTTTATCATATAAAATTTATAAATTGATGGATTACCAATTAAAAAGAGTAATTTTATTTATTATCTTATTGAAGTAGTACCAATCATATTAGATTATAAGTTTTTATAATAAATTTTATAGTAGTTTTAGATTTTATATATATATATATAGAGATAATTCAATAATGTACACTTCTAATAATTAATTTTTATCTTTAAACTAAAAAACCAATTGTTTTTAACTATGCGTCAATTATATTTTTTGCACTTTTGTTTTGTTAACTTTGTTAAATTGATCACCCTCAAAAAAAAAATTAAATTGATCTATGTTTCAATAGAATTATAGTCTTTTTTTTTTTTTTTTTTTGAGAAAGCGGATATTGGAATTTCCTTGGTTATATTATTTTTCAAAGTATGGCCAAGCAGATTCTAGATACTTTGTTGGGCCAATGATGGGTGACCTTTTCTTTGACTGAGCCAGCGAAAATGAATAGGAATTTTTTTTTTTTTTTAAATCACTCGTTTTTCTAGCCTAACCATTATTCTCTCCTACGTACGTACTGTTTTTCCACAGTATAATATTCCACGTGAGGGTCTAGGGACACAATTTTTCTGCTACAATTTAATCACAATTTTGAGATAAATAACTATGAATTATGGAAATACATATATATATATATATATATATATAGTAAGTTCATATGAAAATGTTTGTGCAATTAAGTCAAATTGTTAAAAGAGTTGTGGCAAATTAAACGGTCCTCAAAGTTGGGTATTTTCTAGAGGAGAAGTTTGAGTCTGTCGTTTATTTTGAACTTCCAAAGATATTTCCATTTCATTTGGCTTGGTCTTGAAATCTCTTAGATATAGAAGGTCTGCAGATTTAATGTTAATATTTTCATGTTTTTCTGGTGTCCAAAGCAGGGAAGACAATTTCGCACCGTACCAGTTGGTACGGCCAAAACTTACCGTTCTTGCAAGTCAAACGATACAGAAATACTACTGATTCATACCGTCCAAAATACCAAGTATTTCGGCTCATTTCAGCAGTTCCGGTGAATTCCAGTTTGTTTCGGCGGCCGGTACAAGATGAATGAGTTTTTTTTTCCTGAGTATTTTTGGTACTTACATATCTTTATCGAAGAAGAAATCGAAGAATTTGGCGAAAAACCTCTCTGTGACCCTCCAAGTCGAAATCGATCCACTAATGAATAAGTTGGAGTACACGAATAATAAAAGATCCTCCAAGCCTAATCAACCCAATGTACTTGAGCCCTCAAAGCTTCTGCTACCAACATACTTCTCGGAGTCTTGTCTTCACTAGCTTTCCGAATCCTACAATACTGCCCGATTGCATCCACCAAGCCTCACCGGCTTCTTTTGGGAAATCTCCAAAGCTTCCCAAGCTCCAAACCACTCTCTACACTTTGAATAGATATGGGTTGTGTTTGGGTACAAATCTCCACTCAAGGTATAACAATAGGAGAAGGAAGAAGAAGAGACTACAGTGATTTCTCACTAAAGGATGAGTAGTTCTCTCTCTAAAAGGTGGGTGTGTTGTGTTGTAAAAACCTATCTAGGGTTTTCTCCCTGAGTAGCCTTGTTTACTTTTAAGGGTAATAAGGGTATATATAGTATGGGTGAAGGGTAAGAAAGTTACACTTAAAATCTTCCAGGTAAAGAGTTTTGCGGTACCTCATGAGATGGCCTTTCTCGTGAAGTACTCGCAAAATACAATCTGACAGTTGACTCTTTAACTTCCAGCATGTGCTTCTCACGTAGCCTTTTCACGGGAACATTTACTCGTGAGCTTCTTGTAAGGTAGTCACAAAACTGCATTAATCTTTATTGCATGCTTGATTCTTCACCAACTTAATACTAAATCTAATACAATAAAATCCCACAAAATATAAGAAACAAAAATAATACAATTACAATACCTTTTATCATGGAATAAAACCAACATAAAAAATAGTTGTAAATCACAACTTTACAATCTCCCCCTTTGGCTATTCCGTGACAAAAATACTCTTTAACAAACTCTAGACTTAAACATGAGTTTGGGAACAATGACAAAATTCACTCACACCTAAATCTAAAACCTATAATAAACTTGGAACACAATACCTATATCCTGAAACACTTGCACAAAACAGATTAGACTCTTAAGGTAAAGCAAGTAATAAAAGGACAAGTATAATATTAACAAGTAAAAATGATCAAGTAAACAAGATGTGAACCATATGAGCAACTTAATCAAACACAAAATAGTTATACAGAAATGACTACAATGATCCTATAGCAAAGCAAATGATCATCCGAACATACAACCAATAAAGCACAATAGCATAAGGATGCATGCATCTCCAACACATAAACACAATACGACAAGAACAACAAAGCATAGATACTAAACATAACTCAAAGCACCAAAAAGCAAACAAGAAAACAAACATAATGTAAAACAAATAAAACAAGGTTATCTCATGAAAAAATATCTTCTCCCCTGTTATGACATATGTGGATTATGTTAAGAACATATGTCATTTAGAATTGACTAATCTTTTAACAAGACGCACTTTACTTGTAATTGGGTAGATCTAGGGTGTGTTTAATACTTCGAGAAACAAAAGTTAAAGTTCAAGTACTGAAGCCATGTAAATCTGTCCAAGAATCAAGTGAAGAAGTGTTATGTTTTAAAACTCGACAGATAGCTCAACAGATGTATCTATCGAGATTTAAAATGTGAAGCTCGACAGATAATCTCGACAGCTGTATCTATCGAGAATTATGAAAATTAGTTTTTCAGAACTATTTTTCACACATATCCAAGCTATGTGTTTAGGTTTTCTTTTCTCACAACTCTAGACATATATAAGGATTATTTTAAGGGCCGTCAAAAAGTGGTTGCACTTGTTGCTACAAGCATATTGTGACCAGAGACAATTTGCCCTAGTTTATCTTTCTCTTGAAAATGCTGCTGCGTTTGTATGCTGTAGGGTTTTACGACCAAGAAGCTTTTTGATCTTCATCGTGTGGATGAACTAAAGAACTTTGCAGCCAACATCCTTCTCAAGTTGGTGTATTAGTCACGTACTTGGATCCGTGCATTGGAGTAAGGGTTCAATTGTAGGTTCATATAAGGTACTGCGATTCTTTTACTTGTAACCACTTGTTTTGATAATAGTGGATTCTCGAGAGTAATGACCTTAAATTCACCCGGTGGGGTTTCCGCCTTGGAAGTGTTTCCCATTCGTAAACAAATCACCGTGTCAAATTTATTTTTCCGCTGCATTTAACTTAGTTGGTGGTTTGTCTGTGCTATCACGTGTATTGCATGTTAATTGACCTAATTAATTAACTTGGCTAATTAATTAGTTAATTTACCATAACGAGTCAATATATTCTTGGCCTATCAAGTGATATAAAAGTGGGCACACTCTGATTAGGGTTAATCTTTGTTGTGTGATCCATTGACCCCTGTTGTCATGGCTGCAACCGGCACGAAAAGATCTTTTGTTTCAAATACATCTTGTTTCTCTAATTTCTACTTGATTAAGTGTATCAAAAAAATGCAAGTCTAAAAGTTAATTGAAATCTATCATGATGATTATTGGAAAGGTTCTTAGCATGAAAAAGAAGAAACTAGATTGTTTCAGAATGAAAATGTGCAGAGAAGTTCATCTGAGAAGAGTGAAAGTTAAAAACTTTTTTCGTAAATGGCAGATGAGTGAAAACACCATTCCTACTGATTTTTCATCTAAGCATGAGGTGGCTATAGACTTAACCTATAGCCACGTTTGAAAAATGCGGCTAAAGGTCAATAGTTTAAGCCACGTTTCTTAAAAACGTGGCTATAGATTAGCTATAGCCGCGCTTTTTGTAAACTCAATTAAAAAAAAACGCGACTATAGCTCGTGTTTTTTGTAGTGTATGTATGTAAGACTTATCCAAACTATCTTTGAATTATCTAAACCTAAGATACTAATGTATTTCTAAACCTTGTTTGAGGTGAACAAAATCAAAAGAGTAGGTTATGACTTATAAGGTTTGGATAAGTGTAAGAATTTTCTAATCTATCTTTGAATTATCAAAAATGAAGATACTAATATATCTCTGGTAAACTTTCATAATGTAAGCATCACTCTCACATTGTATGGGTCCCACAGGTGAGTGGGACCCACAAAATGTAAGTCTACTTTTCTTCCCATCTAGGGGAGAGATTTTTTGTGGGCTGTGGAAAATACATGGCACCCACTTTTCTTTTTCCCATGTCAACAAACAAAAGAAAATGATATTCTTTCTCCAATTTTCAAACAAACAAACATAACCTTAACACTTTTTTCTTTTTTCTTTTTCTTTTTTTTTGTGGCTGAAATATAACCATAACACCTAAATATAATTTATAAGTCTCATCTATCTAAGCAATTGAAGTCAAAAGAGTAGATAAAAAGGTTTGGGTTCTCAACAAAAAAAAAAATAAGATAATAAATACAAGTGATTGAAGTTAAAAGAGTACATGATAAGGTTTGTGTTAGGTTACACGTGTGAGTGAAATCTCACATTGAGTGATTATGAGAAGAATGAGTAGTTAATAATATATAATTGAGCACATACCCATTAGGGCTGGGGAATTTTGGGTCAAAGTGTGTCGACATATGTTATATTAATTATTCAAAGAAGCTCCCCAAGGTGTTTATCTCCCCCAACAAATGGTATCAGAGCTTGGTTGATTTAGTGGATGACTTTCCGTGTGAATTAAGATGGAAGAGAAGGGATTGTTTTGATTAAGGTGAAGCTATTCCAAAAGGAAAAGAAGACTACTTGATTAAGGTGGAGCTATCCAAAGAGGAAAGAAGATATTTGAAGACAATTGATAGAATTTGAGTCAAGGTAGAGATTGTTAGGAAATTACCTCAAATTCCAATTGTGACTTGAAAACTCAATCAAGTTTCATAGTTGAAGAAGGAAAAATTAATTTGGGTTTCCTTTGTATAGAAGAAAAGATTATTCCTTAGTGTGGAAGGAAAGTCTATTCCTTGATATGGAAGAAAAGACTGTTTTTTGGTATGAAAGGAAAAGAAAATTATTCCAAAAGGAAAAGAAGACTACTTGATTAAGGTGGAGCTATCCCAAGAGGAAAAAAGATATTCGAAGACAATTGATAGAATTTGAGTCAAGGTAGAGATTGTTAGGAAATTGCCTCAAATTCCAATTATGACTTGAAAACTCAATCAAGTTTCATAGTTGAAGAAGGAAAAATTAATTTAGGTTTCCTTTATATGGAAGAAAAGATTATTCCTTGGTGTGGAATGAAAGCCTATTCCTTGATATGAAAGAAAAAACTATTTTTTGGTGTGAAAGGAAAGTCTATTCATTTTTAAAGAAGTAATGTATTCCTAATCCAAGAAAAAATAGGAAAAAAGTCTTATAAATAGATAATGCTACAAAGAATTTGATGGCTTTGGCCCAAAGGTCCTCCCTATGGGGAGAGGGAAAATAGAGTGTGAAACTAAGAGAGAAAAAATGAATTTTCGCTTTGGAAGAGATAGCCAAGGATGAGAGAGCAAAGGGTTGCCTTCGAAAAGATAGTTAAAAAGGAAAGAGCAAAGTGTTACTGCTCTCTAGTTAAATAATTAGCGTGTGAGAGAGTAAAGAAAACCAAGAAGGATTTACTTTAGCCATAAGACACAAAAAGAATGTGTGAGAGAGCAAATAAAAACAAGGAAGTTTTTCCTATACTTGTGAGACATACACAAAAGATATTATAATTGATTTGAGTATAGTGAAATTGATTCAAAATTTATCCCTTAGTTTTTCCCTTCAAAGAGAATAGGATTTTCTTGTAAATATTTGTGTTCTTGTACTATTGTTATTTGGTATTGATAATATTGGGCGTAATATTATTGGGGACATTCAAATTTTGGGTTCTCAGCAAAAAAAGTTTGGGTAAGTGTTACGTTCGAATTTTAACAATTAGTCATTGGGCCGGGCTTGCCCTAAACATGGTGGCCCAATACGTATGGGATTTGCACGTTGAGGACACACCGCATATAGCCTAGCTAACAGATTATTTCTAAGTATTAGGTGTATTTGTATCCGAATGGTCCTATGAATGTAAACACCATACGTAAGCTTTCACTGTTTGGAGTGGAGAGAAAACTACTCTACAACTATTTGCTGATTATGAAGGCAGGATATTGGCGACATAAAACAACAATTTTACCAGGCCCAGCAATTAGCAATAGTATAACCTTAAGGTTTTTAACCCTTTATTCATTTGTCCTAGCATGCATATATCTCACCACATTTATGATTTATTATTACTTCAACCACATAGAAAAATGTAATTGATATCCAATTTCCTTGCTTTATTTGACGTATAATCGAGGGAGAACTTCTAGCCTTGATTGAATGGCACCGACTTCAGTCAATGCACGGGTACTTCTTTTACAATTTCTTAAGGTCAGGAATGAATAGCACTATTTCTCTAGAGCAACGTCACATTCTCTTTTACTAATAGATCGTACAGATTAAGATTAATGTGTCTTCAATTACAATAAATAATTTAAACACGTATATATTATCTTATTAAATAATACCAATTTTTATTTATTGTCACACCGATTTATAATTTTTTGATAATAAAATTTGTAGTTGTTTTTACTTTCTCTTCTTTTCTTTTTTCTTTTTTCTTTTTTTTTTTTTTTTTGTGTTATTGGCTTCTTACAACTTTGATAAATTAATATAGAAATGGTCAAGTCATGGTTCACTAGAATGATCGAAATTGGTATTGGAATTTTTTTTGTAATAATATTTTCCAAAGTAAACCCAAGCAGATTCTAGATACTTTATTTTTTTTTTTTTTTTTTATTTGACTAAGGATGAATCACAAATTCATTGACAGCTCAAAACGAATAGAAATCCAGTCTCTAACCATTAATTCTTAGCCACGTAATCATTCTCTAAGCATAACATCTATTCATTTTTAGACCCCTTAACACAAGTTGTTTAAACTAGTTATTTAGCTAATTGATTACTTAGATAAAATATTCAATTCTAAGTTAACACAATAAAATCATATCATGTAAATAATACAGAAAAATAAAAAACACATTGATATGATAACCCAGGAAAACCTAACCGGTAAAAAACTTGGGGAGGATTTAACCTATCTATCCTCAAGGTAAAACAGATCCACTATGAAAGAATGTTTTTACAATAGAATTTAGACCACTAACATCCTGTTGCTACCTCGAATAGAAAACTTACTACCATGACCACGTGACAGCCTCGAGTCCACGGACTACTTCTTTTCTTGATCTACTGCAACCACAAGCTTTCCTACTTGTGACATTGAGACTCCACTCAAAAGTTTTGGATCTTCTTGAAAGTTCTTTTTGCTGCAACTGAAACCACTATCAAGTTCTTGATGCAAATCTTGATTTTGATAATTCTATGTGTGTGTATGAAAGTAAACACCTCTCAGATCTCACAAAAGATTCAACACAAAACTTAACAAAGACCTTAGAGAGCTTTTGGGTACAAAATCCCAAATCTACAAAAGAGGCACAAGATGCACTCTAATCCCTCTCTAAAAAACCTTTTTAAAACACTTATAAAAACGTGCTTAGGGTTTCCTTTATAGGCTAGAATAATTAAATTTGAAACCCTAATCATTAATGGGCTTAAACTACTATTTGGGCTTAATTCAAATTTTGCAAATACAATTCTCGATCGATCGAGCCTTACTTTCGATTGATCGAGCTTTTCAAATTTGCACAATAAATTTCTGCATTCAGCTCGATTCAAACTATAACAAATAAACTTTGAGCAAGTCTAAACGTAAACTCATTGTTTTTATCATGGTTTACCAACATATACAAAGTGAAGGTCTAATACATTTAGTTCCTAAAGTCTTAGAACCTAGCAACATCTTTTACTAAAGAAATTCCAAGAGTGGTTTAATGATTACTCATAACATTCCATGTGAAAGATCAAGCAAACACTTCATCCGACCACTTCGTTAAGTTGTAACAAATGAAATGGTAGTTTGGAAGATATGCAAATTTAATTTAGCAGTAAAAATATTCGTACTTTTTGAGATAAAGTAGTTTAGAGAGAAATCCTTCGTACTCCAAACTTGTTAAGATCTATACCTAAGTTAACTTAAAACAATGCTCTTTTAAGCACCAAAAATCGTTTTTTCTAGCAAAGGTGAAATAGTGTTAACATAGTTCCAACAATAAAAAGCATTTTGTAAAGCAAAACTTAAATCACATGCAACTTCCTAATACACACTTCTATCAGGTAGTCTCATTTCCATTCACCAAATTTCCCCTATGTACAATTGTTCATACTGTTGCTATCCAGGGTTGCTAGAAACAAGTTTAATATTTGATTCCAAAATATATACACTTAGGCCCCCTCCAAAATATTTACAAATTACCCCATGAAAAATCCCAAGAAAAAGAAAAAAGATCGACTGACCTTCCTTTTTGCCCAATTGCCCCAAGAATAATTGAAAAACCTTTAGACAAAACCTTAAAACCATAAAAAAAAAAAAAAAACAAAAAACAAAAAAAAAAAAAAAAACAAACAAACAAACCATTGTCCTCTCTCTGCAACGTGTTGTGCGAGGAAGACTATAGCTGCTTTGTCCCTTTTTTTAAAAATTTTATGAAACCCTGTCTCCGTCTCCCAACTCTTGCTTCTCTCTCTGCTTGTATGCAGTGATAAAGTATAGAGCTAGTAATGATGGGGGTAGTAACTGATATTTCTCAATTTTCAAGTATAAAGGTGTGGCCTCTAATATTTAGACCAAAAAAGAAAAAAAAAAGTTTTTAATAAAAACAAACTTGTGGCTATCACTAGAGGACTAGAGTACTGGGTAGTGTTGTAGAGACTAATAAGAAGAGGGGAAAAAAAAAAGAAAAAAAAAAAAAGAAATTGGTTGTTTGTTTGACTTTTGTGGTCTTTGGACAATAGAAAAGTTATTTATTTAACGTTTTGTAATGATTTTTTTTTTTTTTTAGAAACGTTGTAATGAATTATTAATATTAATATTGTTGTGACTTTAATATCAATAAATTATTAACATTAAATTTTGTTATGTTCTGTGGGCATGTTTCTTTCGGTTTATGTTTGGGATTAATTTCGTGGGGAATGTTGTAGATTTGGGTGTCCCTAGTATTATTCAAAGAAAAGTTATAAATAATTCATAAATTAACCTTTAGTGTTGATGTCCTAATTTTTGAAAATCCTAAGATATTATCTTGAAAAATCACCAACAATGAAATTGGTATTAGTTTATATATTGTAGTGTGATTTTGGATTGTAATTGCAAATATGAGATTATGATGTCAATAAATATGATAAAATTCGATAAGCTTACATTAAGCTTGCCCCTCCTAGGTTCGAAGTCCGGCTCCGTCCCTTGGCATGTTTCTCCCATACACATTGCCCCGCAATGTACCCTCATTTACAAAGACGTTTCAAAACTAATGGCATGAAACACAGACATCCGGTTTCTCAAATTCTCCCATGTACATTGCGCGCAATGTACCCTCGTTTACAAAGACATTTCAAAACTAATAATATGAAACACAAACATCTGGTTTCTCAAATTTTGGAATCCAGGAAAATATCAAATCTAAAAGAGGATTATACATCAACCTAAAGCTCTAGTTCTATAGTATTCTGTACACAATTTGTTGCCAACACATCTTACTTGTTGGTGCTAGTTTCAATATCTTCTGGTACATGGTAAGTTGAGAGGAAAAATGCACTCCGATGCTTCTGTAAGAACCTAAATCACAAGATGTACAATCTCTCAGGGTGAGTATAATGATGATAGAATGTCATTCTAGGAAATTTCAATAAAATGACATGTTTGAGGCAAGTTATCTAAACTTTTTTCCCTTAAACAAAGACCTAGAAGGATAAATAAAGTAATGTACTTATCCAAAACTTGATAATTAATGAATGTTGCAGAAGCCTAAAACCTAAATTAATATCTTAAACCTAAAATAACGAAAATTATATAAACATAACAAAATTAATAAATTGCAAAAGTTAAATTGTAAATTCTGTCCTACATCATTAATATTCTAATGATTTTAAAAACATTTGAGGCAATCATAAAGGATTTGAGAATGCTAATGCCTACGTTAATAAAGAGCAAAGGAAAACCAAATTTATCATATTAGAACGTGATCACCATCAAAATCATAAATACTAGCTATAAAAAAATAATAATTAAAAGGTTTTTGAAATCAAAAGCAAAATAAAAAAATCTCACTTTTTGTTCATGAAGCTACGCTTCATACTAATTTGGACAGCTAAAAATAACTAGAAATTACTAAATGAGTACTGAAAAGGCATTTTTCAATGTCAATTTTGGAAATTCTTAGCTTGGTATTAGGGTGAGTTTGGTTCAGCTTTTTTAGACTGGGCTATTTGAGAAAGTGGGGATTTTAAAAAGTGTGGAATGAAACTTGATTTTTTTAAAAAGCTAAGTGTTTGGTAAAAACTGTTAAAAAATACTTTTTAAAAAAGCTGAATGTTTAGCTAGCACTTATAAAAGTAGCGGTTGAAGTTATAAATAACCAAAAAGGACAATGTATATATAAAGGAGTTTATTTCATACTTAAATCAACTACTTAATAATACTTACTAAAAAAAAACTACTTAATAATAATAATAATAATAATTTATTTTTAACTAAAATTTGTTGTAAAAATATTTTAAAGATAGCATTGCTCTAATATAATTTTTTTTTTCATAAGCTTACTTTAAAAAAAAAAAAATTCATGCCCCTGCCCCACACTACATGTATAACCAACACAACCATGGTTTTAAAAACTGGTACGGTGAAAAAACTGAAAAAAGCGGCTAGTTACTAGTTTTCTGGTCGAATCGGTGACGTCATAAATAATTTAATTAATAATTTTAAAATAATAAAAATTAAAAAATATATCGTAAGGGAGGATTTTGTTCCAACTTCCGCAAGCCATTTGTCCTCTATGGGGAGCTAGGCCCTCAAGGATTTGTCCTCTACTGGCGAGTGTGGGAAGTGGCAAGCATTGGACTTGGACCAGCAGTCTCACATCGAGTAGAGAAGCACCCTACTCATGGTTTATAAGTTTCTGGAGTGACCATGAGTGTACCACTACTACCACACATGGTCGCTCTAGAAGCGCCCCACTCATGGTCGTTCCAGAAGCTTATAAACCATGAGTGGGGCGCTTTTCTACTCGATGTGGGACTGCTGGTCCAAGTGCAATGCTTGCCACTTCTCACACTCTCCAGTAGAGGACAAATCATTGCGGGCCTGGCTCCCTATAGAGGACAAATGGCTTGCAGGAGTTGGAACAAAATCCTCCCCTAACAAAAGGCACTTTTGAGGACAGTGTCCATCATCGGTATTGTCCGCTTTGGGTTGAGAATGGGCCGTTGGGGCCGATGTCACCCACACCGCACGGTTTTGTTACCCTTGAAGGGCACGCCTCTACCACTACTACCATGTGTGTGGTAGTGGTAGAGGCGTGCCCTTCAAGAGTAACAAAGCCGTGCGGGGTGGCATCGTCCTCAACGGACCATTCCTCAAAGCGGACAATACTTAAGATAAGCACTGCCCTCAAAAGCGCCTTTTTGTACGGGAGGATTTTGTTCCAACCCCCGCAAGCCATTTGTCCTCTATGGGGAGCCAGGCCCGCAAGGATTTGTCCTCTGCTGGCGAGTGTGGGAAGTGGCAAGCATTGCACTTGGACCAGCAATCCCACATCGGGTAGAGAAGCGCCCCACTCATGGTTTATAAGCTTCTGGAGCGACCATAAGCGACCATGTCCTTAGGCCGCGTTTGAAAAGTGCGGCCATAGACCCCGGAGGCCTATAGTCGCAGGGTTTAGGCCACATTCAAAAACGCGGCCTAAAAAACCGCGGCTATAGGCCCCGAAGGCCTATAGCCGCGTTTTTTGGACCTTAGGCCGCATTTTACAAACGCAGCCTAAGGTCCTTTTTTTTGTAGTGAGTGAAAGACGGAATGAAAAATTATTTCACTTGTATCATCTATACAAACTGCAACTGCACTAAGTTTTGATTCGATCTTATGGCAACATAAAAATTCACTTTGTACTAGCCATACTACCCAAAAAAAAAAAGTCCTATAGCCGCATTTTAAAAACGCAACTATAGCTCCTAAAAACGTGGTTATAAGACAATTTGGTCAATAGCAGCATTTTCAACCAAGACCTAAAACCTGTAACTATTGGCCAGGACCAATGGCTGCGTTTTTAGAAACGCAGCTCTAGGACATACTCTAGCCAACTTGCAGTGGCACCTAATTTGGGGATTCTATAAAACGTAAGCTTCCCAAGAAGACATGATCTTGATAGTTTTTATAAATTTCAGTTACAAATGAAGTGAATTTAGATCCATATTTTTCACTAAGATTGAAAGATTTTGTGGGAAAAACCACCTGCTTTTTTTGGTTACAAAGTGAACATTAAATGTGGCTACAAATTTGAAGCCACGTTTAGAATAACTAGCTGATATCCCACGCGGTGCAATTTGATAAATTTTGTAAGAAATTATTTTTGACCCATTGATTTCATGAATACTATTATTGTTAATCATAATCTATGAGGTTTTCTACTAAAACTAAATTCAAACTAAATACATTGGGGGCAAAAATTCCTCTAATTCATGCAACCAAGAAATGTCACTAGATCATAGTGAAATTGTCACCTACAAACCTGTTAATTCCTAGGTGTCTTTCTTGTATTATTTATGTTTTATCTATCAATTGGCTATAAAAATTTCTAGAATTTCATGATACAACAATAGAAAATATTAATGCCATAGTGATGCAATAATATAACAATTTAATCTCCAAATTTTAATTGAACTAAAAGTAGCCAAAAATAGATCCTTCCTAAGTATACGCATCATACAGAAAACCAAAAATATAAATTGGCACATAATGTGAAAAAATAAGCCTAAATAAATTACAATGCTACATAAGTAAAACCGTATACATTAAATTTAAACAAAATATATAAGACGAACGTAATATTTTGAAAATTAGCATACCTCTCAGAAAGAAAAACAAAGATATTGTGAGAAAATTATGAAAGTTTAATTTTTAAGTCCAATGGAAATAGGGATTTATATTGGACAAATGTGGAGACAAATAATATTTGCCCAATTCATTGAATTTGTCTCTTGCAATTCTACATTGAAGTTAGTCTTATTAATACATTGAAATAAATGCATTTGTCATTACTTAATAGTTTGACATAAATGCTAAATTTAGATGAGGTGGAAGCCTAAATGAGAAAGAAGTCATACAATGTACCACTTGGCAGAACCTCATACTTTCTCACATAAGGTCTCATATCAATATTGTTAGGTTCTAAAAGTTTAGAACAATTGGCAAATCGTGAGCACACAAGAACATGTAAGCTGCAGAAAGAAGAATTAAGAATCTGCCTGGTTCGATCGATCGAAAAACAGGCTCGACCGATCGAAAGTTGTATCTGCAGAATTTTAAGTTTGCCCAAACAGCAGTTCTAGCCCATTAAGGATTAGGGTTTCAAGTCTACTTCTCCCACTATATAAAGGAAACCCTAAGCACGTTTTTTTTACAAGGCTTTTTAGAGAGAGAAGAGTGTGTCTCTTTTGTATTTAGGGTTTTGTTCCTAAAACCTCTCTTATTACTTCTACCGGTGTTGTTCCTTGAAGAATCTCAAGATCCGGTATTGCTGAAGTTGCTGCCTTCTCTAGTCATCAAAGGAGCTGATGATCTAAACCTTCAAGGGTGGTCTTGGAGTCACAAACAGGAGAGTTTGTGTTGCTAAACCTTTGAGTGGAGTCTCAAAGTCACAAACGGTGGTGTTTGTGTTTTGCAAAGATTAAAGAAAGAAGGAGTCCGTGGATCTCGGAGCTATCATGGGGTCATGGTAGTAAGTTTCCTACACTTGGGTAGCAATATGACGTTAGTGGTCTAAGTCTATTGTGTAAACTTCGATTCTTTCATAGTGGATTCAGTTTACCTTGAGGATAGCTAGGTCAAATCCTTCCCAGGTTTTTACCGGTGTGGTTTCCTGGGTCATCAGATCTTTGTGTTGTTTATTTTTTCCGCTGCTTTGTTATTTTTGCTTAACTGTGTTAACCTAGTTTTAATTAAATTACCTAAGTTAATAACTTGGCTAATTCTCTAGGTTAATCTGTTGGGTTTAAAGGGTCTAAACGAACTGACAAGTGGTATCAGAGCGGATAGCTCTTCTGTTGTTAGATCCTTTGATCTAAGAGTTGATCCTTGATCCCTGTTATCATGGATAATTTGAAGTGTCTTACTGTTTTTGATTGTGATGATTTGAATAAAAAGGACACTGTTGTTTCTGTTGATTTTATTGATGCCTTTGAAACTCTTCGTAAAGAATTATCTAAGTCTTTGAAAATTGCTAAGAAATTTAAAGAAGAGTTAAAATTGGCTAATCTTGAAAAAGAGGAATTGATTGTTAGATTAGATGAATCTAATAAAAAGAATGAATTTTTGAGAAATCAAATTTCCTCTCAAGATGAGAAGATGAAAAGCTTGGAACAAGAGTTAACTGAATCTAAAGCTAAAATTGAAAATTTGACTAGTACCAAGCCTGCTGTTGTTAACAGAAGTGTTTCTGTTTCTCTTAAGCCTAAAGCTGAAAAAGTTTATATCCCTCCTTTCAAGAGGAATAATAAAGAAAATGCTTATTTTGCTAGGTTAGACAAAGGTAAAAGTTCTGATGTAGACGCTGAAGTTTCTACACCTAAGTCTAAACCTACTGTTAGAGAGCATAAGAAATCTGTTTTTGTGCCTACTTGTCACCTTTGTGGTGTTGTTGGTCATATTAGACCAAATTGTTCTTTGTTGAGGCGAAAACCAAAATCTGAGACTAGATTTGCTGTTAGGAATACTGATGTTCCTAAATTTGTTCCTGTTTGTCACTTTTGTGGTGTTCATGGTCACATTCGTCCTAATTGTCATAAATTGAAATTTAAAAATTCTGTATTTCAATCTAGGACATGTGATGATATTTCTCCTGCCATAAGTCCAAATAAATTGTTTCATATGCTTTTGAAAAATTTAAGCTTGTTGGCTTGTGAAAGGAATTTGCAGGATTTTAGTCTTTCTCAGAAGATTGGTGTAATTCCTCAAATACACTTTGCTTCACATGGATTTTCACCTACAAAGCCGAAGACTCGTGCTATATGGGTGAGAAAAAATTCTCTAAGGTAAGTGTTGT
This sequence comes from Lithocarpus polystachyus, assembly GCA_033629205.1. NCBI lineage: Eukaryota > Viridiplantae > Streptophyta > Magnoliopsida > Fagales > Fagaceae > Lithocarpus > Lithocarpus polystachyus. The sequence goes on along the minus strand of CM066163.1, from coordinate 3,348,243 downwards.
TGACTTGTCCCTGATTTAATTCTTTCAATTATTTGTGGACATGTTTTGTTTTTGTTTTTGGTTGTTTTGTTTTTTTAGGTTGTTTTTTTATTAAAAAAAATCCAAAAACATTGAAAAATTTCAAAAAGACAAAAATATTTTATTTTGTGTCTTGTTTTATTTTTCCTTGAGGATTACATGAATTATGATATCTCTCTTGATTTAGAACATGCTTGACATTGTGGAGAAACTTGAATAGCATGTGTTATATAAGTGCTAAGCTATTTTTTAAATTTTTTTTGAGTATGTACTATTTTGTACATGTACTCATGGGTTAATTAAGAAATTGATATTTCTTGTTTGTGTACCCTCTATAGCTTAGTTAAGCACTATCATGCATTGCATTTGCATTTTTGTTCATTTAACATAATGTGTGCTTTTTGTTTTTGGTCATAAAATTTTTTTTAAACCAAAAATATTTTTTTGTGTTTTGTATTATATATCTTGGATTTATAATTAGGGTTGGCCATATTATCTTTACATAACATGTTTATGTATTTTGTTTAGCTTGGATGAGCTTATTTTATTGCACTTTACTAGCTGAAGTCTTTGTAGTGCATGTTGTGTGGGAAGATGTTTATAGTTTTTGATCACTTTGTCTTGATCTTGAAGTCACATGCCTTTGATTGTTGGACTTGCACTTATTGAGAAAGGCGTAAATAACCATCTCACCACTGTTTACTAGCCAATCATGAACACCTTAGTGCATATCGTAAGATTTTGTGCTCGAGAAAGTGTAGCACATGCACAAAAAGATCATAAGGTGTAGCCTCGGATTAAATGCTAAAATTTGTGTGTACATTATTGGGCTATAATAATTTCACAATTCATAAAATTGGTGTGTACATTATCCCGGTTTTTATTAAGTTTCTAATCAATTAAATTGAATAATGAGGCAAATCAAGAAACTTACATGATTGCAAGCTTTTATTCTAGGAGATGTGAGAGTTATATGATGTAACTCTTTAGGTGATAGTCTCTTTCAAATTCTATGTGATGAATTTTGTAGACTTTGTGATTGATTACTATTCACATATCACCTCACATGTATCTCAAGCTTTTGCTAGTTGCACACATTACACAAGTTACTCTTTGCTAAACTTTGTACATGTTATTGTGTGTGATTTTGTTGTGGCCATCCAAGATTATATGTTCCTTGATTTTGATGCAAAATTTGAGTTTTTAAGGACAAATTGATTGAAAATCTTAATTTTGGAAGATCTGGGCTATATTCATGTGTTTTTGAAAAACTTTTAGTCTCATACTCATGCATTTCATTCATGAAATATTGTGCTTTGAGGAGTTATTGCATTAAATTGCTCTGTTTTTCAAAAATTTAAGTTTTTCAGATTTTCGATCGATCGAATCTGTCTCTCGACCGATCGAAATTGCGATTAAAATTTTTGGTTTGATTCTGTCTGACTCATTTGGTATTCGATCGATGCTCGATCGATCGAAACTGAAAAATTTTCAGTTTTTAGAGTTTTTGACCAAATTTTTTTTCATGCATCATTTATGGTTAGGATTCACATGAGTTGCATTATTTTTTCTGTATCCATCTTGCAGTTTTGCAGTCATATCTCTCATTGTTTTCACACATCACATGCATATACTTTGCTAAATTGGGTACTCAACTTGAATTAGAAATTGATTGATTAATTTTTGAGTCCTTTGTACATTTTAGTATATGCTATTTTTTCTTGATGTGTGAATTGCAGAAAATATTTTTCTTAAAAGATATGATGGATAATCAATGTGCAAATATTTTCTCTACTTATGCAACTATTTATGGGTCACATAGTGTCAAGTTTGCATTTATTGAAAGAGAGAATATTTTTCTTTATGTGTATCATCAACTTTAATTTTTTTTTGGGTTTGTGTGTGTTTTTTTTTTTTTTTTTGTCTATCCCCACCTCCTAAATTTTCCCAAAACTTTTTCCAAAACTTGTTTTGTTTTTTTTTCCTATTTTTATAGGGGGAGAAAGTTTTTTTTAATCTTTGTTGTTTATAGGGGGAGTTATCTCTTTTTTCTATAGAGCTAATTTGTTTTTTTTTCCCTTGATTCTCTTTTTTCTCTCATGTTTATTGTTACTCTACTCTTTGTTTGAGTTGTTTTTTTGTCAATACGTGACAAAAAGGGGGAGAAATAGATGAAATGTTGGGAAGCCTGTTTGTCTTGTTTAGGGGGAGATGAAATTGTTTTTAAAAGGGGGAGAATATAAAAACTTTTTGATGTATCTAACTTAGGGGGAGAGTTATTTACTTTTGTTTTTATATTGTGCTTCATTTTGTTTATATGTCTTTCTTTCCACACATGCGTTGATGTGTTTGTTGAGTGTTTCAGGAAAGACAGGTGCATTCTGATCAAGACCTTCTACCTCTTCTTGGCAACTTCTAGGTTAAGAGTCTTAGATTGGGATTTGTGATGTAATTGAGCATTTTATTGTAATTGTTTTTAAAAGGGGGAGAATATAAAAACTTTTTGATGTATCTAACTTAGGGGGAGAGTTATTTACTTTTGTTTTTATATTGTGCTTCATTTTGTTTATATGTCTTTCTTTCCACACATGCGTTGATGTGTTTGTTGAGTGTTTCAGGAAAGACAGGTGCATTCTGATCAAGACCTTCTACCTCTTCTTGGCAACTTCTAGGTTAAGAGTCTTAGATTGGGATTTGTGATGTAATTGAGCATTTTATTGTATTGGGTTGTTCTTGTATTTTAACATTTCATTTTGTATGAAAGTTTTGTCACGAATTGCCAAAGGGGGAGATTGTTAGGTTCTAAAAGTTTAGAACAATTGGCAAATCGTGAGCACACAAGAACATGTAAGCTGCAGAAAGAAGAATTAAGAATCTGCCTGGTTCGATCGATCGAAAAACAGGCTCGACCGATCGAAAGTCGTATCTGCAGAATTTTAAGTTGGCCCAAACAGCAGTTCTAGCCCATTAAGGATTAGGGTTTCAAGTCTACTTCTCCCACTATATAAAGGAAACCCTAAGCACGTTTTTTTTACAAGGCTTTTTAGAGAGAGAAGAGTGTGTCTCTTTTGTATTTAGGGTTTTGTTCCTAAAACCTCTCTTATTACTTCTACCGGTGTTGTTCCTTGAAGAATCTCAAGATCCGGTATTGCTGAAGTTGCTGCCTTCTCTAGTCATCAAAGGAGCTGATGATCTAAACCTTCAAGGGTGGTCTTGAAGTCACAAACATGAGAGTTTGTGTTGCTAAACCTTTGAGTGGAGTCTTAAAGTCACAAACGGTGGTGTTTGTGTTTTGCAAAGATTAAAGAAAGAAGGAGTCCGTGGATCTCGGAGCTATCATGGGGTCATGGTAGTAAGTTTCCTACACTTGGGTAGCAATATGACGTTAGTGGTCTAAGTCTATTGTGTAAACTTCGATTCTTTCATAGTGGATTCAGTTTACCTTGAGGATAGCTAGGTCAAATCCTCCCCAGGTTTTTACCGGTGTGGTTTCCTGGGTCATCAGATCTTTGTGTTGTTTATTTTTTCCGCTGCTTTGTTATTTTTGCTTAACTGTGTTAACCTAGTTTTAATTAAATTACCTAAGTTAATAACTTGGCTAATTCTCTAGGTTAATCTGTTGGGTTTAAGGGGTCTAAACGAACTGACAAATATATATATATATATATATATATATATATTGATGTGGAGTCCAATTCATTAAATTCGACTCTTGCAATTATGCATTGAAGTTAGTCCTATGTAGAAAATTGAAAAGTTTTTTTGATTCCTACCTTTCTCATGACTTTTTAGATCCATTTGTTTCAACTCAAAGCATGTAAAGTTATAAATGTATACAAATTCTTTAAATTTTATTCCTACCTTTTCCATGACTTTTTAAATCCATTTGTTTCAATTCAAAGCATATAAAGTTATAAATGTATACAAATTCTTTGAATTTTATTCCTACATTTCCTATGACTTTTTAAATCCATCCATTTCAATTCAAAGCATGCAAAGTCATAAATGTATACAAATTCTTTGAATTTTATTAATACATTGAAATAAATGCATTTGCCACATAATAGTTTGACATAAATTCTAAATTTAGAAGAGGTGGAAGCCTAAATGAGAAGAATCTCATATAATGTGTCACTTTGCAGAACCTCATTCTTTCTCACATAAGGCCTCTACTTTTATATATGATATTGTTGGATTTTTGTGCAAATAATATCCCAGGTTACTTTCTAGAGAAATTAATAATAAAATAATGAAAACTTTTAGTTTAGACTATATTGGCAATGTAAATTTTATATTATAAACTAAACATTGTGATATTGTACACTTGCAAAAAATGTACAATATTACAATGTAAATCTTGTATTGTTAATACAATGTAAACCTATAATTAATTACCCAATAAAATAAATAAATGCATTATACATGTTGGTGGTAATGGCATTCAAACAAAATTAAGGAAATATCTATTATAACATAGAAGAGTTGCATAAAACTTAGGGTTCCACAAAAGCTACATGGTGAAATAAAGAAGACAGCCCCACGAAACATACTATGTAGGCACTAAATAAGAGAACAAACTAATGAGAGAATCAGAAAAAGGCTGAATATGTTGAGACCCGTCATGCCATGTTAGAGAAGATCATTTTCAAGGTGAAGAAGCTTGTCAACTAATTGTTTCATGGTGGGTCTTTCATCTTTGTCTTCCTCTAAACACTGCAAAGCTATCTCAACTAAGATCGATCTCCATCTTACCCTTGTCATATATGCCTTCCATTTTGGGGTCCATGATATCATCAATCCAAGAAGTGGTTGCAACTTCTCCATTCTTTTTCCCCTTAACCCAAGTGGCCAGCTTTTTGTTTTTAGCTTCAACTCTAACATCTATAGTGTGGACACCCGTTATTGGGCTCTTTCCAGTCACCATCTCCAACACAACAATTCCATAGCTATAAACATCCACTTTGTAGGTGATAGGCAGATTGAAGACCCACTCTGGAGCCATGTAACCGCGGGTCCCTCTCATCCTTGAGAAGTTTGGATTGTTAAGGGCACCCCTGTTTTGCAATTTAGATAGACCAAAATCTGCCACTTTTGGTTCATAATTCGAGTCTAGAAGTATATTACGAGGCTTTACGTCACAATGTAAAACCCACTCCAAGCACTCTTCATGCAGATAAGCTAAACCTTTTGCAATACCAAGAGCAATTTTAAACCTTTGCTTCCAGTCAAGTGCATTAGAAGAAAGGTTTTCTGCCAAAGAACCATGCTCCATATACTCATACACCAAAAGCCTGCGCTTTCCTTCGGCACAATAACCCCACATGTCTACCAAGTTCATGTGGTTAAGCCTCCCAATGATGCTTACTTCTGCTAGGAATATGTCCTCTCCTTGGTTGGCTTCATTGAGACGTTTAATTGCTGCAACTCTATTGTCAGACAATACCCCTTTGTATACAGCTCCCCATGCACCTCTTCCGATCTCTTTAGTAAAACCCTTTGTGGCCTTTTTTAGCTCTGAATAGGTAAATTTTTTGAATCTAGTGGCGGCAAGAGCATACCCTTGCTCGTCTGCACCTGAGCTTTTCCTGGTTTGGTTCAGGAGACAACACACCACAAAGATACATGCGAGTTCAAGTCCTCCCACTCCACATGCAAACCAAAGCATGAATTTCACTATCCCCTTTTCATGGTTTTTGACATATTTTCTGTCCAATTGTATTGTACCCTCCCTTGAGCAATCTAAACTTGATTCTTCTATGGGATTGTTGTAGGAAAAGTTATACCTTTTTGGTAGTCTCAAATAGGCCACTCCTTTGAAATCTGGGGAACGATGTCCATTTAGCAATAGTGTCTTAGGGAAACAACTTGTAAAACCTTTACCATTATCAAAACCGTAATATTGGAACCCTTCGCAATTGTGTAATCGCAAGCATAAAACCGTACATTGATCAAGGGTATAACCAGGGAATGACCCAAAATCATATCCATAGAATTCAACATGGGATAGCAGTAGAAAGGCAGACTCATTTTTGTTACGAGGGAGGAGATCGAATTTTGGTTCACACCCATAAGACCAATCGGTTCGATTTTTCATCTTGTACCCTGGAAGGCAAGTGCATTTCCTGTGAGAACTAGCAACATACTTGCACAGACTATTGGCCCCACAAACACCATGAATCGTGCAAGGATTTTGAATGGCTTGCCATGAAACAACCCAAGTTTGAGTCTGCTCCTCCTCTGACCAACCCCAACTATATAATCTAATATTACCATCGTAACTAAGTGTTAATTTTCTATGAAGCTCAATTCCATAGTCGGCTGACATAAAAGTAAAATTGTCAGATGAACTGAAGTTCCCTAAGGAATTAAGCACTGCAATTCTACTACTGTTAAACGCGGACCTTCCAGCCTCCCAGCTCAAAAGCCACGAGTTAGGCCAATAAACAGTGGACACATCATGACCATTGAAAATAAGGCGAAGAATGTTATCGTTGTCAAAGAAAAGCTGATAGAAGCCATAGGAATAGTTGGTCTGGCTTCTTGAGGAGACAAGCTTTGTATTTTTAGTAAGTAGTTGTTCAGGAAGTAGTGTATCTGTGGGAAAATCAAAGCTTTGCCACAAAATAACACCTTCTATATTACGTAGAACAAGATTACCTATGTTGTAGAGAGATAATTGTACTAAGGAGAGTGAGAAAGTGTTTGTGGTCCAAATGGTGAACTTCCCAGCATCAGTTAAGATTAAATTGCCATTTTTGAGGAGAGAGAGCTTTGAGCGCTCTCCATTAACTGGCTGGTCACGGTTTGCCATCCAAACTATGGTGCGTGAGTTGCTGAACCATATGGCAAAGCATAAAGCATTTTCACCAACTGAGTAAAAGCCAGCAGAGAAAACGTCATTTGGTGAAGTTAAAACGTCTTCTGGTTTCTCACTAGAGAGAGATGAACCTTTACTTAAAGTTTGAAATGTTGAGGATGAGAATGGAGCAAATAATGCAAAAGAGAAGAGGAACAAGATTATATTAGCCATGAACTTTATGAAAGCTCAAACAAGGGATGGGCTTGAGAAACAAAGATTTACGAGCTTCCCTTTATATAAGGATCATATATATATATATATATATATATATATATATATATATCTTGTACCCGGCGTATATATATGTCAGGTCTCTCACACACACAAAGGCGAGCTCTACATGCTGTGGGACCCGCTTGTGTGTGAAAGACCTGTCATTTACGATATACTACATTTGACATACAGGAAAAGGAGAACAGAAACTAGTTACTAGTATTATTTGAATAGTTGCTATATACAAGTAGTTCCATAGTAATTTCTTGAGATAAGGACTATTGCTTACCTCTTTTTTATATAAAATATTACAAATTTTATCATATAAAATTTATAAATTAATGAGTTACCAATTAAAAAGAGTAATTTTATTTATTATCTTATTGAAGTAGTACCAATCATATTTATTATCATATTAGATTATAAGTTTTTATAATAAAGTTTATAGTAATTTTCTTTTTTTCTTTTTTTTACATATAAGGATATTTCAATGATGTGTGCGCTTCTAATAATTACTTTTTATCTTAAAACTAAAACAACAATTGTTTTTAATTATGCTTTAATTATAGTTTTTGCACTTTTGTTTTGTTAAACTTTGTTAAATTGATCTATGGTTTTCAAAAAAAAAAAATGATCTATGGTTCACTGGAGTTATAGATTTTTTTTTTTTTTTTTTTTGAGAAAGTGGAATTATAGAAATTGGTATTCGAATTTTCTTGGTTATATTATTTTTCAAATTATGGCCAAGCAGATTCTAGATACTTTTTTGGGTCAAGGACGGATAACCTTTTCATTGTCTGAGCCAGCGAAAATGAATAGGAAAAATTTTTTTTTTTTTAAATCACTCGTTTTTCTAGCCTAACCATTATTCTCTTTTACGTAATCATTTTCCACAGTATCACGTGAGGGTCCAGGGACACAATTTGTTATGAAAATTTTTGTGCAATCAAGTCAAATTGTTAAAAAAGTCGTGGCAAATTAAACGGTCCTCAATGAACTAGTTGGGTATTTTCTAGAGGAGAAGTTTGAGTCTGTCGTGTATTTTGAACTGCCAAAGATATTTCCATTTCATTTGGCTTGGTCTGGAAATCTCTAAGATATAGAACGTCTGCAGATTTAATGTTAATATTTTCATGTTTTTCTGGTGACCAAAGAAGTTTATCTGGAGAGTGATTGGTTGGTAATGATGGTTGTGATATCATATGCTTTTAATAGTATGATCATCAAATAAATAGGAGCAAATTTAAATCCCAATTTGAATTCAGTTAGGAATTTAAGTCAACAACTCAGCTAGTTTCATTTGGCATGCCCCCGAGCCCCGAGAGGAATAAAAGTATAATTTGGTAAAGAGGGACCCAAGTGTCCGCCTATAAGTCCTAAATGTTGATACCCATACCTGAATTAATTTGGAAACAAGCATTTTTAGGACCAAAACCTAAATACCTTTCCACAACCAGGATGAATGCTTGCATCTTATGGCTTTTGGAAAGTTCTTTCTTTCTAGGTATTTTGCATTTTATTAGCAAGTGAACCCAGGCTTGGTCTTGATTTGTTGCTAGTGACCAGCAAATCTGATTTGCTTAAAAATTAAAAATTGTGATTTGTTGCTAGTAACATTTTAAAAACACGTGTAAGAATTATTTCCCAAAAAATGTTATAAATTTCACTACATAGATCTTACAAATTGATATGTCACTAACCACAAAAAGTAATTTTAATATAAACACATTTATTATCTTGTCAAGGTAGTAATAATCAAATTTATTGTCATATCAATTTATAATTTTTTAGCTTAGAAATTTGTAGTAATTCTATACCTTTTTTTTAAAAAAAGTATTATGCCTCAATCAAAATTTTGGTTTGATTTGATTTGATTTTTTCAGTGGCTTGTTAGAAACTTTAATAAATTAATATAGAGATGGTTGACTTTTGTAAACATTAAAAGTGCTAAACATAGTTCCAACAATAAAAGGCATTTTGTAAGCAAAATTTAAATCACATGCAACTTCCTAATACACACTTCTGTCGGGTAGTCTCATTTCCATTCAACAAATTTCCACCATGTACAATTGTTCATATTGTTCCTATTCAGGGCTGTGTTAGATAATGACATATATCTGGGATACACTACAGACCTTTAGAGGGCAATATGTCTGTCCGTCATTTTTATCTCATATACATTGCCCGCAATGTACCCTCATTTACAAAGACATTTTGGTTTCTCAAATTTTGGAATCCAGGAAAATATGTCTAAAAGGTGATTATACATCAACCTAAAGCTCTAGCTAGTTCTATGGTATTCTATACTCAATTTGTTGCAAATACATCTTTGACCTAGACATCTTACTTGTTGGTGCTGGTTGCAATATCTTCTGGCACAAGGTAAGTCGAGAGGAAAAATGCACTCCGATGCTTCTGTAAGAACCTGAATCACAAGATGTATAATCTCTCAGGATGAGTATAATGATGATGGAATGTTATTCTTGAAAATTTCAATAAAATGACATGTTTGAGGCAAGTTATCTAACTTTTTTCCCCTAAACAAAAACCTAGAAGTATAAATAAAGTAACGCACTTCACTCTAAAGACACTAAATTAATTTAAATGAACATTTTTTAGTGCTCCAGACAGCCGAATCATCACAAACTTCCAAGAAAAAATGTAAGCAACGTTAAGTGTGCAAGTTGTTTCATAAATGTCACCATTCATCACAGTTTTTTATGTTTTTTGGTTTTTTAATAAGTAGCATAAATCATCATATGCAATTATAAAGATTGTATTCTTATACTCTCAATTGTGTTTTTCTCACAGACACATGTTAGAATGGTGGTAAGAAGTTATACTTGAGAAACTCGATTAATTCTTGCTGCAGCTCCATCAATGTCTCCTCTTCGATGTTAGCATAGTACAATAACTCAGGCAACTTAACTGCAAATACCAAAAGAATAACATTATAAAAAAGAAGTAAAGATGACTAGCACTTTTTATAACACCAAAAGGAAACACATTAAGCCAAAAGATGCTACATCAAGCAGTTCTAGTCTAGGAATATTCACAATTAAAAACAACAGCACATTTCCAGCAACAGTAGCAATCCACATTTACAGTCATCAATTACTCTGCAAATCCAACAGGCACCAAAATATTTGTTAGGCAATATAATAAATATTCAAAATTGTCTTAGTTGTCCAAAATAAATATAAACATACACATATATCTTGGAGATCAATCATCAGCCAATATTTCCTTTTCCATTTTTAACTAATTTTTGAGAAAGAAAAAATCAATTTGATATCATATGAGTTGACATCTTTTATACCTCAAGCTACACATTTAAAATCAGCAATAGACAAGTTTTTGTAAGTAGTAATAGGCAAGTCCAAAACTGCATATCCTAGATTTAGCTGGCACCATATCTTCTTCTTTTTGGTAAGTAAGAAAAAATTTATTAAACAAGGCTACTTCCTCAAATTACCAAATTAAACTAGTTATAAATATTAATTAAAAATAATGTAGTTAAAAATAATTTCCATTGTAATTACATTTAAATGTTATAACATTTAAGAATATTTAAGAACTTGTATAGAAACATTGATTAGCTAGGACTTCGGTAATATGAGATCTTGTAAGATAACAAATGATGCAACTCACTACACAAACTCATAATTAAGCTAATAAGGGTAAATCTACCAAACATTTCACGCATCTTCCTTGTTTTAGCATTAGATACAAAAATAGTTTTAAACTGAGAACAGAAACAAATCTACACATAAACCACTCAAAACTAAATGAATTAAAATTTTGATAAAAATCAGGAAGGATTTTTGGGACTGTTTCAAGATCAGCTCAATGCAATTGATGATTATTGGACAAGTGCTACCATAGACTGCCAGAAAACGTACTAGCATAGATTAACATATGTAAACAGTCATTTCCATTTTCCATAACTCATGGTCTCCTAGAATATTTTATGATGCAGGGAGCACAAAAACAATTTTATTTAACGTAGTTCTATTCATTTTTAGAAGTCAATTTTATTTTTACTATTGGTCCATTGGATTTTATTTTAGGTCATATTAGTTTATTAAGTTGTTGGCATTTTACTTAATTTCCTAGAGTAAAGGTTATTTATGGATTCAATAATTGGGCCTTGGCCCAAGTCAGTTAAGAATTAAGGTTGAATCCCAGTAGCTTATATATTTAGCTATTATACTCCAATGGAAACAAGCTTGATTTAAAATTTCTATTGCAATTTTCCAATGGCATAGTGCTGATTCCTAAGTTCAATTTCTGGGTGTTGTTGTCACTGGTAATATCATCAAATTTCATTAAATTAGCAAAAATGCTTCATAAAGCAAACCACAAAAGCTAACTTCAAAAATTTTCTTTGGGGTGGTCTGGGAGATGTTTCTAAACGTCACTTGGTGAATTGGTCCAAGGTATGCTCTCATATCCAGTCTGGGGGTCTAGCAATTCAAAACTTGAGATACTTTAATGAAGCATTATTGGGAAAATGGTTGTGGAGATTTGGGTATGAGAGAGAAGCACTATGGAGAAGGGCTAAATATGGAGCTGAGGCGGGAGATTGGTCCTCTAATTCTGTTCCAGGCTCCTATGGGGTGAGTTTATGGAAAACTATCAGTAGTGGTTAGTCTACTTCTTCTCGCTACATCCAGTTTCAAATTGGAGATGGGACTAGAGTGAAATTTTGGCATGATTTCTAGTGTGGGGATAATCCTTTGAGTATGTGTTTTCCAGATTTATTCAGAATCAGTAATAATAGAGGCTTATGTGGCTGATCTCATGTAGTTTCCCAACAAGGTTCTTTTTTGGGACTTAGAATTCCTGCGAGAAATTCATGATAGGGAATCAGATTCTTTGTCTGTTTTTTGGAATGTTATATATGGAGTCTCATTGAGAGGTATTGGTGAGGACACCTGCTAAGAGCAAGGGTTTTGAGGTAAGCAGTTACTATCAAGCTTTGTTGGGTGTATGTACTCAATCCTTCCCTTGGAGAAGTATTTGGAAGCAAAAGGTTCCTTCCAAAGTTGCATTTTTTGTTTGGACTGTAGCTTTAGGAACGATCTTGTCTATTGATAATTTACGTAAGAAGAAGGTGTTGATTCTAGATTGGTGTTATATGTGCAAAAGTAAAGGAGAATTTGTAGACCATCTTTTATTACATTGTCCTATTGTTTATGAGTTGTGGTCTATGGTGTTCACCTTGTTTGGTATCCACTGGGCAATGACAAAGACTGTAGTTGAGCTCCTTGCTTGTTAGCAAGGAAATTTTGGTCATCATCGTAATGGTGTTATTTGGATGGCAGTCCCTCATTGTTTGATGTGGTGCATTTGGCGGGAGAGAAACAACCAGTGTTTTGAAGATTCTGAAAGGACTATAACTGATTTAAAACTTTTCTTCTTTAAAACTCTATCGGACTGGATGTCTATCATAAGAAGTCATTCTATTTCTTCAGTCTATGATTTGATAGTTGTTTGTAATTTATGTATTTGATTATATTGGTCCCCGGCCGTATACTTCGTGTATACTCGGGTGACTCATTATTAAGTTCTTGAATAAAATTTCCTTTACTTATCAAAAAAAAAAAAAGTATTCCAAAATAAACCATAGAATAGTTTCATGTTTTTTTTTTTTTTTTTGATAGGTAAAAATAATATAGTTTCATGTTTTAAGGGTATACCACAAGGGTGGTTGTGCGGACACCAGGTATAAGCCCCCAATTATACGCATGTATGGGAGGAAGAGCAAAAAGAAGACGGAACAACCTGTGGCCTTATGGATGGAGCCTATTAGTTATTGGCTATGAAGCACGGGTGCGTTTTGGGACTCGGGTGCGGGTGCGGGACTCGGCAATTTTTGAAAAAGGTGGGTGCGGGTGCGGCGGGACTCGGCGATTAAAAAATTATTAAAAATATTTTTATTTATATTTTCTATATATTTTTACTACTAAAATATTCTAAAAAAATTGAGGAAGGACAGATTTAGGATGCTTGAGCCTCATTAGAAGTAGATTTCGGCTTTTCCGGCGATTTTGGGTGAAAATTTCGGCCTATTTCGGCCGTTTCGGTCCGTTTCGGCCGTTTCGGTCGCCGGCCGATACGGACCGATACGGCCGATACAGCCGATACGTCCCTTTTCTGGCCGAAACTTTCCCGGTTCGGCGCGAATCGGCGCGAATCGAGCCAAGTCGGCTCGAGTCCGTGAAAAAAAAAAAAAAAAAAAAAAAAACTCAGACGCGGCACCGACGCGCGGGCAGCCGCGTCGGACGCCGCACCCCACGTCGGGCCGCGTCGGACGCCGGTGCGGCACCCTCCCAGCCACGTCGGTGCTTTCTAGGTTATTGGGCTTGAGATTAAGCAAGCCCAAACATTTAATAATTGAGTTTCTTTATACACTTTATTGTTAGCTATTTAAGCATCTTTTCTAATTATTGTAAGACAGTTTTGAGAATATAAAATTATTGAGTTTTCTTTTACACTAGTGCCGACTCCAATTTACTTGGTGCTGACTCCGAGCAACCCTTAAGTGCTGATTCCTAAGGTTTTATCTTTTGTTTTATTGTTTTTGTGGTTGTCCTACGTCAGTTTGTGTTGTATGGATTGGAAGTTTGCTCTGATACCAAACCTGACGTAGGACAACCACAAAAACAATAGAACAAAAGATAAAACCCTAAGAGTCAACACCTAAGAGTTGCTTGGAGTCAACACCAAGCAAACTAGAGTCGGCACTGGTGTAAAAGAAAACTCAATAATTTTATATTCTCAAAACTGTCTTACAATAATCAGAAAAGGTGCTTAAATAGCTAACAATAAAGTGCACAAAGAAATCCTAATTATTAAATGTTTGGGCTTGCTTAATCTCAAGCCCAATAACTAATAGGCTCCATCCATAAGGCCACTGGTTGGGCCATCTTCTTTTTACTCTTCCTCCCATACATGCATATAATTATGGGCCTATACGTCGTGTCCGCACCAACTTCTGATCCATACAACACAACCGTAGGCAACCATTTGAAAGCAAAACCATCAAAAGTGCAAGCCAACCAAATATGTCAGTCCTTTTCAAATACTTACCCCACGAGATTTCGAAACCACAGCAACCAAATTTCTTACCTCACGAGATTTGCAAACCAGCCCCTACAATCCGTATTCCCCAAGCCCCACGGCCAATCCTGGATGATTATACCCTTCAAGATGGTTACTTGTTCAAAGCCAACAAGTTATGTATCCCTCGATCTTCAGTGAGAGATTTCCTAGTTTGGGAGATACATGCGGAGGCCTTGCAGGTCATTTTGGCCGAGACAAAACAATTGAGGAAGTGGAACGTCAATTCTATTGGCATTTAAGCGGGGCGTTGTCAAGATAGTTGGTCAGTGTCGTACATGTCAACTAGCCAAACATCGTAAGCAAAACACTGGCCTGTACACGCCTCTACCTGTGCCCCACACCTTTAGGAAGCATGATTCTATTCTAGTGGTCGTTGATCGCTTCTCTAAGATGGCTCATTTCCTACCATGTTCTAATACCTCTGATGCTTCTAAGATTGCAAAGCTCTACTTTGATGAGATTGTCAAACTTTATGGTCTCCCCAAAACCATAGTGTCTGATAGGGATGTTCGCTTCATGAGTTATTTTTAGAAAACCTTGTGGCATTTAGTGGGCACCAAATTGAAATTTTTCACGGCATTTCATCCTCAAACTGATGGTCAAACTAAGGTAGCTAATCGTAATCTAGGCAACCTCCTTCGATGTCTAGTGGGTGAAGCCAATCGGAATTGGGATTCAATTCTTCCTATAGCTCAACTTGCATTTAATAGCTCTGTCAATAGGTCTATAGGTGCTAGTCCTTTTGAGGTTGTGCATGGATATACACCTAGGAAGCCCTTAGATCTTTTGCCCATGTCCCCACATGTTAGGATTTTGAGTCTGCTGAGGCATTTGCATGACATATTCATGATTTGCATAATGAGATTCGCAAAAAAATTCAAGTAATTCTCAATATAAAATTCATGCTGACACTCATCGGTGTCATGCAGAGTTTCAGATAGGGAATTATGTCATGATTCGGATTCGACCTGAACGGTTTCCCTCTGGGACCGTTAAGAAATTGCAGGCTCGTAGTGCCGGTCCATTCAAGGTATTAAAACAAATAGGCCCAAATGCATATGTCATTGACCTTCTTCATGATTATGGTATTAGCTCCTCCTTTAATATTGAGGATCTAGTTGCTTATAAAAGCCCCACAGCTATTCTTGATACCCCTTTTGATGAGCCTTTGCTTGACCCTATTGATGCCCCTATTCCTACCCCTTTACCTTTAAATCTGTCTTATGCACATAAAAAATCTATTGATGCTATTTTAGATGTGCAGATTGTTTCTACCAGGGATGGAGGAGTTCACCGTTTCCTAGTTCAGTGGCGAGGGCGACCAGATTCTGATTGCACATGGGTTACTCGAGATGAGCTACAGCGACTGGATCCTAACTTGCTGGAGTACTATCAGAGCTCTTCAGATTTCCACTCGACAGGGTCGAGTTCTTCTCACCCAGGGGGAGTTGGTGCGAACATGAGGTATAGGCCCCCAATTATACGCATGTATGGGAGGAAGAGCAAAAAGAAGACGGCCCAACCTGTGGCCTTATGGATGAAGCCTATTAGTTATTGGGCTTGAGATTAAGCAAGCTCAAACATTTAATAATTAGGGTTTCTTTATGCACTTTATTGTTAACTATTTAAGCACCTTTTCTGATTATTGTAAGACAGTTTTGAGAATATAAAATTATTGAGTTTTCTTTTATACTGGTGCCGACTCCAGTTTGCTTGATGCTGACTCCAAGCAACCCTTGGTGCTGACTCCAAGCAACCCTTGGTGCTGACTCCTAGGGTTTTATCTTTTGTTCTATTGTTTTTGTAGTTGTCCTACATTAGGTGGTGTGTGTATTTTATCCTTATTTTTATTTTTCTATTCATTTGTATATTCTCAGTTCCCTTTAAGAATTTTGTGCTGCATCATTTTATTTATACAGAACCCTTGATATATATAAAGTTTAGCTTTAGTAGAAGATATACAGACCCGACAGTTGTCTAAAAAACTTATCCTGGTAGAAGTAGAACTCTGCCAGCCATTCAATTTTGATAGGGGCATGGCAGGAAGAATTACTCATTTAGCCAGCCCTATTGCCCTCAACATGTTTGATAAATGTCGAAACTTCCACATTCTACATAATTATGATATGGCTGGTTATTAAAACAATAAGCATTAATATATTTAAGGTAAAAAAACTATAATCATCCTACAAATCAAACTTCACAAAAGAGACGCAACATCTGTTGATTAATTTATTTAAATTATAGTAAATCAAGATTATTGCTATTTAAAACACAGAAAACGAAACAAATTTTCCCAAGAAAATAATTGACTTCTAGCATAAAAGGATAAACATACCAAAGAGGCGCAATAGATGTTCAGCACCATATACAGTTGAAGGAGAGACATCAACTGAAATTGCTTCTTTATATTGCCAACGCTCACTTTTATATAGAAGTATTGCTGGCAATGCTTTGTCGAAGTAACAACGTAATCCTTTCAGAATTTCTCCCACTGAATCAGCTATCCTATATCCAATTAATTACGTTACAGAGAAAGAACAATGACAACACACAAAAACATGAACACCAGAACACTAATAGTAGGTAATTACCAAGACACGAATGCATCAATTCCAAAAACATGATACTAAGAACTTCACACACAACAAAAATTGCATAGGAAAGTAATGCCTAAATACAGAAGTTGCAAGATGCATCAATAGTAAGTTTAACAGTTGAGGGCATTTACACCAAGGTGCTCTTTTTCATATTTCTCTGGCCTTCAGAACTAGATACAGTAATGCAGACTATATCAATGTACAACCTCTCTTTAAACACTCTAATCTAAATGATTACTAAATGAACCATTTTTGTATTTTATTTTAAAATTTTCTTTTAAGATTAAATTGGTTAGAAGACTGACCATTTCAATATCTTGGTTCAATAATTTGTAAGGATGGGATGACTGAGGAGGATGTGGGTCATTGAATAAGAACGGGGTGAAGGAGAGAGAAGTATATCGGGAATACTGTATCAGCTAAAGGGCTATAAGATTGCTATAAATTCACTATGGTCTATGCTACAAATTGTTGAACAGTTAAATAGCAACATATTCATACATGAGTGTAGTTGAAATTAAAATTCTAAGATGGATAAACAGAAATACTAGAAAATATAAGATAAAGAATGATGCCATCCATTCAAATGTAAAGATGACTAATATGCAAAATAGTAGATAACAATGGTTTGGCCAGGTGCATGAGACTGATTAATGCACATGTTAAAAAGAATGTTTAATTCATTTTAATGGAATGAAAATTAAGTAGAGGGAGGATAAAATAGCACGGGTATAAATAGTGAAGAATACTATTAAACCGGGAGGTGACAAAGAATCTACAGTATGGTAGAAAACAATACATTTGGTCAACACCCTGATTAGTTGAAGAGGTTCATAGCCAACCCCAATTTGATTTAAATTAAGGCTTAGTAGGGTTGAGTCTTCAAAAGCTAGTTCTATAAAAAGAAGCCATACAAAAATCAAAAACCACTTATTTTAAAGAATAAGTCAGTTGATGATGCATTTTGTTAAAAACCAGCAAAAAAAAAAAAAAAACTAGTGCAGTATATTACAGGTAAAGAAATAGGTGCCAGGTAAACATTACAACAAAATAAATTCTGTAAATTATGGTCCACTATACAAGAAAGTCTTGAAATTTAGCAAGCCAAAAAGTAAAAGACTGAGAAGTGGCCAAAAAAACAGGGAATGGACTTACGAGTTATCCTTCTTCATTCTGTAACCAAGATATTTCTTCAATATTTCATCAACATTTGGGGCACGTGGAAGTTTAACAAGCTGCAAGAGAGAACATAAACCAGAATCTTTTACAAGTAATAAATACATTAAAAAAAATAAAAAACCAAAATATACAAAAATAAACTAGAAATTAAAATAATGATTAACTGGTAATGCTTAGTTAGTCATTTGCAATATATTTAGTTGCTTAATTAATGATTGATATTAGAAACTCATTGCATACATATGGTATTTCATATTATAAAATGTTCTTCCATACTTATCAAAAAAATAGAATGTTCATCCATAAATCCTTAGTCATGAAACCACACAACAAACATGTAACACAATTAAGAATGAAATGCACTTGATAATGCAAAATATGCTCAAACCATGTAATAAAGTTTTCTTCCATAAATCCCCTATAGCAGTGATGTAACCATGTAAGAACCAAGAAAGATTATTAAGAAAAAACTTTGGTTGATAAAGCAGAGTATGGCTAGAACAATGACAATGAAAATCAGTACTGTGACTCATTTATATCCTAGTTAGAATTCCAATAGTTGTGTCATTCTAACAGGTAGTTACATTAGTTACCAGGTAGTTGGTTATCAATGATAAAAAAGGGATCAACTATGTACATGAGTTTCTTTAATATTCAAGGAAGGAATTAACAAATGCACTGAATGCATGCTGAGGCATGTTCCTAGCTGAAAATAAAAACCCTACAAAATTAGGTCAGTGGCTAAGATATAGAGGTTGATTACACCATGGGAAAAGGGAAGAAAAAAAAAAAAAGAATCAATTCACTAACTCTAGCAAGTCTACTGAAGCATTTTACAGCAACCACGTTCCAACACCAAATTAGGCATCATCTGAAGACTAGAAATCTCAAATGTACAGTAAAACATAGAGGATATGGTACCTTGCCTAAATGAGTAATAAAGTCACAATCATCAACTAATTGCTTCTTTAGTGGTGGTGGAATTTGGATATTCGCAAGCTTGTCCAGTGGTATCATGCCTTTCTCCTAACAGTTCATAAACAATTGACTCAATAAAAAGATAGCAAACTAACACTTAATTATCAAGGGAAAAAGAAACCAAACTAACAATGGAAAAGTTAACAAGATCTTGAATGAAGTAAAGAAAATCATCTGGCTGATAGTGAATTATCAAACTGATGCATCTTAATTAATCAGGATTTATGCAAAAAGCACATAATCATGCATGGGCAAAATGGAAGTGTTTTAAGCAATACCTTACTAGCAGAGTCATTCTTTCGCTTCTTGGCTCTAGCTGCTGTATACAATTTCCCAGAGTAACTCAGAAAAAGAGCAAAGAACAATATCTCTTTTTTAAAAAAATAATAATAAATACCAGATATTTGGAAATTGCAGTCAAAAAGGGGTTTTTTTTTTTTTCCCATTCTTTCAAAGATAAGACCAGATGTACCTGTTGACTGATATGCGTTCAGTGTCATTCACAAATTAAAAATTGCAAAATAATCATAATTTGTGTACAGACGGGCTTCTATATATATTCCGAATATCAATGAAGTCTCTTAAGAAAAATCAATAGTCAATGACATATATCAGATGATCAGAATGACAGTATCCTATGTTAAACACCAGCGGCTGAGCCTGGCAAGCTGCAAATTATTGTCAAAAGGCAGTGGATTCTGTTCATGTTCTTTTCTTCAGAAAATGATTATATTACGAGGTTATTATTTTGAAATACTCATTCTTCCCCCAATCATCATGTTTCTTCCTACAAAAAAAAGTACCTAGGCACATGTATATTCATGGCTACATGCATGCCTGAGATAATAAACTTGCTTACGTGTACTATCAGATGTACAAAAAACTGGAAGGTGACAAATGGAGAGTGCATTATCCAAGATTAAAGGAGAGAAGATGGAAGCCAACCCCTGCCCAATCCATTGATTTGTATGAATCTTTTTTACAAGTTTACACAGACTATGAGTGTAATAGAGCATCCGTCACCAAAAGGATCACCCTAAGAAATCTCCTTGCTTTTCTCATGTTACAATCTCCTTCCCGTGGAACCCCCCTTCTCGGTCCAAGCACCCAATGGGTTTCAAACCCACAACCTTACCCTCCACCCTTTCTTATGGAGAGAGAAGGTGCCATTTGAAGTAGAGCTCATTGCTTTTAATTAATATTGGCTTATCCCCTTAAAGCCACAGTATATTAATTCATCATGTTTCACTTGGGGGGAAATCGTCACATCCAACAAAAAAAAATTTAATATTTAGCAATTCTAACAACTCTTTTTGCCTTTCCCGCTTCACTAAAGTTGTCTTAAAATGAAAGAGCCACAGAAATTCTTATAGCGCTTCCATAATTATAAGTTTCCAATCCCAACATAATCCAATATATAAAAAATTTTCCTTTCCATTACCACCTGAGCTCCATGCCAGGGGCCACATTCAATGTGGAGACCTAAAGGGAAGAACAAAAAATATCGATATTCGAGTTAAAATAGTAAGTAATGAGCAAGAGAGCAAATCCAACCGTTGGGGCTTTTTGGTATAATCTGTGACGTTCGCACTTGCTTTGTATTCTTGTCTAGGCTCTGCTTCTGGTCAAGGGCCTGCTGCTTCTGCACATTTTCCTCAGTGAACTTCAACAAACGATCCAAGCCTGCCCATTCATCCCAGCTGTTTAAAAAAAAAGCCTAAAAAAATTAAGACTTCCCAGGAGATCATAAGCACAAGGTAAGCCACAAAAATTTGGAGAAGCTTAAGTACATTTTCCATCTCTCATAAAACCTCTGTCCTCTATCCCTCTAGATATAGTATATTTCTAAAGTAAACATATTCAAAAGCTCTAGTAATAATATATTCCATGGTCTGATACATATGCCAAACAATAAGAGAAATCAAGATCACCATAAAAATTAAGAATAGGGCCTTAATGTGATTCAAATGAAAGTCACAAAAACATTTTGAGGCCTCACCAATCTTAGAAGTAAACTTTGAATGACTGGTGTGCTGCAACAAAGGGTACGAATGCAAAACTTTCAGATTATACAAAAACTTTTCATCATTTGAATGCACAAATATACACATCCCCATTTAAATGCTTGGTTTCCCGGCAAGGCTTTCAAGATAGTCTTATTTAACAAAAAAAAAAAAAATTGCAGATGGAAAATTGGCAACTCTCTGTCTGGCTACTTGAACATTGAACAGATTAAAAAAAAAATGAAAATTTCTAAAAGAATCAACAAAAACATATGGATGGTTGCATATTGTGATTGGAGATAAAGACAAGCACCCAAAATGAAAAATGCAGAAGTGCTAGATCCGATATCTGCGAGGTAAAATACTTATTAGAAAAATTATTTGGAGGTAAAAAATGAGCAATGTTATGTTAAAAAAAATTAAAAATAAAATATTAAAAAAAAGGGGAAAAAAAGAGGGGGGGGGGGGGGTGTTGACAAGAGCTATGGTATTGAGATTTGGAGTTCAAAAAAAAAACGGTATCTAAAAGATCGAAATGAGAAAGAAGTGTTGAACCATTATCTGTGAAGTAAAACATAAAATCTATATTTATAAAAAAATAAAAACAATACCTACACCTCCAGTTTCAACTACCAACCGCCAGCACATTAGAACATTAAATCAGAATTCAGAAATTTTAGTGTGCCAGGTACATTTTTTTTCTACTTAATAAATTAGACGTCAGGTACTTTAAGGAGCATTGTACTCACTTTTTGTTCCAGCCCTGCACAAGAGAAAGCGAGCATGCTGTTAGGAATATAATTAATTAATAATTCTAAAACAAGTTCGCCATAGAAGGACAAGTGACATTGCAGGGAAATGACACGCATAAAGGGCCTGAAACCTAGCATGGCACATTTAAAACATGGAGATGAAGTGGAAACATCAGGATTCGAAAACAGAACTAGAGCATGATTCATGAAGTTTGCTACTGTTAGAAAGATTTAAATAACAAGATAACGCCTGGAGATTTATTGATAAGAGTCGTAGACAGTTGAGGATGTAGCTCCATGTGGCAACAAGAAGTCAATAACCGAGTATAATTGTCAAGAACACAAGTATAAATAGACGATTCTTATCTCAAAGCATTGATTCTTATCTCAAAGTAAGACACACATGCAAGACACATTTCAATATTGTAGTTGTTACTAATTTGCATTGATTCATAAAACGTGTTATTTCCTTAGCTGTTACGTGGTTAAGTATTTTTCATTGATTTAATTGTTACTTAGCATTTCCTTTGATATTCCATGTAGTCCAATCTAATTACCATCAATATCCTTTTTCGAAACGAAGTCAGAGTATGAAATAAAAGCCAAATTACAACTACATAGATACTAAGACTGTGTTTGGTTGGACGTAAAATATTTCTCGAAAAATAAATTATTTTCTAAGTGTTTGGTTGCATTCCTGAAAATGCTTATGGAAAAAAAATTTTCAATTACTGTCTTACATTTTCTCATCTCCGAAGCACATATATAATAAAAATAAATAAAAGAAAATTTTAGATAAAAAAGTTATGATCGGAACTGGTGGTGATGGCAGTGGTTGGCCACCAAAGACTAGGAACGTTAGTGGGGGCAAAGGTTCTGTTGATAACTTTTAGGTGAAGCGGAAAATGATTTACAAAAAGTGAAAGCATAAATCAATTTCCGTCGTAAGTGTCTTTACTTTATGGCACTGGTGGCTCTACATGTCACTCAAGGTGGTTACATGACCACCCTGAATTGATTTTTTTTTTTTTTTTATAATACCTTAAAATTTTTTAATTTTAAATTAATATGGATTGTTGACCACACTAGAAAAAAATCTTGACCACCCTAAAAAAAAACTTGAACACCCTAAATAAAAATTTGAGTCCATTAAAAATAAAATTTGATCTCTCCAAAATTTTGGTCAATTGAAGATTGAACCAAAGAATTTCAAAAAATGCAACTTTTACAACAATTTCACAACAATTTCACAAATAAATCTTTCGTAGTAATTAAATTATTACTGACTGTTATTGGTGAACAAAAAAGTAATTTCTGTGATAGGTTCAAATTAGAACTAGTAAAAACTGCTCATCTAAGATTTGTTGTAAAAGTATCGTAAAAATGTTGTGAACTTAATACTTCTCAAATATTGCCCAAACAAATACAATTTAGCCCAAAAGCCCAAATCAAATGTTTGATTGTGATTTTTAGATTGTGTTCTCAAAAGACACACCTTTTCAAATGGCTAGTCTATTAGTGTTTATTTTAGTCTTTAGTTGAATTTGTTGGATTAATGTGATATATTTGTACATACGCATGTGCACTAAATTAAGTAATGCCTAAATACTTTATTGAATATGATTAATATAACAATTGAATGCCTAAATTGAATATATTGAATGAACTTATAGCTTACATTTTATTATTTTGCACCATGAACAAATTTCTTATAAGGAAATTACTTGAATTGCTAGATTAATATTCTAAGCAAATATGTATTGACTTTAATAATTTTCTTTCAGATCATAGGTTATGAGAAAATGTCTCATCTTTTCATCCTAATGATCAGGTTGAAATAAGAAGAGCAGATTTACAAAGAGATTTTTGTCAACTTCTTGGCCATGATTTCCCTAAAAAAAAAAATTAATGGAGCATTGTGTTGATTTAATACTAATTAGTTTAAAGAATACAAAAATTAGTTGGAATAGATCATAAAAAAAGACGATGTATTTTGTTTATATTGTTACTTATTAGGCAAGATGTTTGTAATTGGATGCAATATCAATAGTTTAATGATTATTTGATTGTATACATTGAAAATGATGCAGTTGATAAAATTGATAACAAAACTATCATACATCAATTATAAAATATGAAAACTCGTAGAATAAAATTTTAAAAATTTATGTATTTGCGCTTTTTTGTGATATCTATATATTAAAATTTTATTTTATCAAATTTTGTTTAATTTAAGTTTTGTAATGACCACCCTGAAAAAATTCCGAGCAACCGAAAAACTTTGAACAATATTTTCCGTCGCCCCCAACCCCGTATATGCTGAAATTATTTTCCGGAAATCAATTTCCGTCTAACCAAACACCGCCTAAGTACATACATACAAACTCAAACAACATACAATTAGTTTCTACCAATATATATATATATAGACACACACAATGAGTCAATAACAGAATTATAATCATCGATGAATAACATTTAAAATATGAAATAATAACAAAGAAATCGAGAACTTACAAGGTAATGCACGAAAAACCTCCACTCCCTGTTCCGGTACTCAATTTTTTTCACCTTGCAAAATCAAAAAGAGAGCATTAACAACGCAAAGTCAACAAAACAAAAAAAATCCGAAAACAAAGAACCATTATTCTTTTTTTTTTTTTTTTTGGTATCTTTACCTTGGCTTCGTAAATGAGAGAGCTATGAAAAGCGAGGACTTTCTCTCCTTCAGAGAAAGGAGCGGAATCGACGTTAGGAGCGGAATCGGGATCGTCGTCTACGTCCATATCTGACTCGGTCGCCGACGAGTCAGTGATCAAAGCTTCAGTGCTCGCCATTTTGATCGCTGTGATGAAAATTTGGTGGTTTTGTGTGCGAGAGTAAAAGAATCAGGAATCTTTGGGTTGCGTTCTTTGTTTCTTGCCTTTGTTTTTTTTTTTTCAGTTTCGCTCTTTAAATAGGCCTCAGTGTACTCACTCTACTTCAGTTATTTCTCTGAGTAGGAAAAAAATATATAAAAAAACTTTGATTCTAGCGCCTAAATTGAAACGACAATGTTAAGCACGGCCGCTGGCCGTTTATCGAAGTCTTAACCAGCGACTTGTCGTTTATTCAAGTTCACAAACAACACTTTTTCTTTTCTGTTTTTATGGTTGGGAGTGTGGATGAGTGGAGAAATAAAAAATTACTTTGTTTGTTTGAAGAAAATAGTGAAATGAAGGAAAGATAATTTATATAAATTTACTCGCATATCCTTATTACATAATATATTAAAAAAAATTCAATTAAGATTTTATTTTATAAATCTAACAATATACACGTAACCACACCATTTAAAATTTTACATAACATGACAATTTGTACATTTTTAAATTTATAAGATTTAATCTTTTTTTTTTTCATGTGTGCTCACCAAGTCACTAGTGACTATTGGATTACTGCTTCACTAAATTTATGACTAAATATTCTCCAATTCTAGTTCGAAGGGATGGAAATTCCTCTAATGAGAAGTCATTATGTACACTTCTTTTTTTTCAATGTGTGCTTTTAATCATATAGTTTATTTAATATTCAAATAGTTCATATGATTTTAAGAAAAAAAAAATGATGTATTCTATATGTTTTACTGTTTTAGTTTAATGGTTCTGATGACGATCGAATTACTAATTTGGGTGCCTATGGGCCATGGCTCCTTCCATATATATATATATATATATATATATATATATATATATATCTTGGTGTTAATATGAGAGAGCCAGGGGCGGCTTGATGTATTTGGAGGCCTAAGGCGAAAATTAATTATCTTGTTTCGTATATAAAATTACTATTAATCAACATGAACCACGTAGAATTTAAAAAAAAATTTTATAATTACAAAAAAATTTGACAAAACTTTTTACACTTATTGATGTGGCAAATTGATAGTGGTAAGTAAAAGAGTTATGTCTGTAGAGAGGGAAAATTCTCGACCTATCACAAGCTGACACATCATACTACAAAGTCCACAAAATACAACTAATTACAAAGCATCACGCATGGCTGCTAGGTTTTGCTATCACTACTCAGAAACCAATAGAAATTTGCCAAGTGTCATTGAAATAAACCAATCACACATCAGCACGTGTAAGCAATGACGCAAGCAGTCCAGCACGTGTAAGCGATGACACAAGCAGTCCGGCACATGTAAGCGATGACACAAGCAGTCCGGCACATGTAAGCGATGACACAAGCAGTCCAGCACATGTAAGCGATGACACAAGCAGACCAATCAGGCTGTGACATGTGTCACCAATCAGACTCCGCCACGTGTCGCTCACCTACCTCTAAACTCCTATAAATAGAAGCCTTCCTAAGGCATTAAGGAGGAGGAAGACATCTTAAGAGGAAGAGATCTGAGGCCAGGACATCTTAGAAGGAGAAGCCATCTAGAGCATAAGCAGCATCAAAGAAGATTCAGAAGTATTGAAGCTCTGCTGGAATCAAGCCCTGAAGCCTCCAGGAACTTCAAGAACTTCAAACTCAAATGCAAGGAACATTCAAAGCAGAATCATCTAAACTACCTGCCTAGATCTTCAAGTTCACTGGAATCAAGCTCAAAAGCCTCCAGAAACCTCAACAAACCACAAATCAGTAAAGCTCTACGGATTCAAGCCTCTAAAGCCCCGAAGAACTCCTACCACAAACCTTCAAATACGAAGAATATTCAAAGAGGAATCATCCAAATCATATTCCTAGATCTTCAAATTCACTGGACTCAAGCTCAAAAGCCTCCAGAAACCTCAACAAACCATAAATCAACGAAGCTCTACGGATTCAAGCCTCTAAAGCACCGAAGAACTTCCACCATAAACCTTCGAAGACGAAGAACGCACCAAGAATACGAAGAACACACCAAGAACACGAAGAACACGAAGAACATGAAGAACAAAGGATTTATAACAAGCTCATAGCCAGAGATTCCTTGTAATTCTGTTTCAAAGGTTTTCGATCCATTCTTCAGCCAAATTGAAGTATATTTGGTGTTCGAATCAAAATCACACCACCGCAATTCTAATCAACAAATCTTTCAAGGAGATCAAATCAGAGGATTACTCTTTTGTAATCACAGAGAATTGTACCACACATTAATCAATACAAATTCGCATTTGTGAAACTATTTTACTCGTTTGACTTATTTCGACCCGAGAAATTTAGTCGTCCACAATGTCAATGATAAATCTAGTTGAAAATTAGTAAAAATTTGCTAACTTGACTATTGTGAAAAAATGTTGTGAATTTTTTTGTGAATTGCTTTCTTTCTTTTCTTTTTTTCTTTTAGAAGTGCTACATTCAGAATATTTTTGCTGTCAATAACAACCTTTAACAATTTGCCATTAAGATTTTTTGTAAAAATGTTGTGGACATAGTATTTCTTTCTCTTTTTTATTTGTTTTTCATTTGATAAGAATATATTATTTTATTTATTGGTTAATATTTTGGCTTAATTGATATTATTGGTTAAAATTTAGGGGCTTTTTTTTCACTTGGGACCTTAGGCGGCTGCACCAATGGCTTATACCATTAAGCCGGCCCTGGAGGGAGCCATAGTAGTTTCTCTAAGATCTTAGACTCTTAGCAAAGAACCTCTATCCAAATCTTCAATGTTCAAACTCCATCCTTGGACCAAAACAATAATAATTAATAGGTCATTTAATACCGGCATTGTGCTTGGAAAATGTAATGAGGAAGTCACGTTATGAGAAAAGTATGCATTAACCGTGAAGGGGAATATGAAGTTGGCTACAATTATCACTGTTGCTAATCTAGTCCAGATTTTGTGTTTCCTCGTTTTGCTGGGACTGTTTTTTTGGTCATTGTGTATATATCCGTGTTCACCTTATATATTATTTTACGTATTCAATTTAGGTTGTCTTAACTATAATCGCATCCTCACAGCATTTCTTTAGAGTATGTTCTAGTCTCCACTTTGATTGTCAAAACCCTTGAAATTTGAAAGGAAAAAAACACGAAGAAAGCAGCCAGGGTTTTATACCTGTCCCCATCGTTTTGAAATTTAGTCCTACTACCGCCTTACTTTGTTGGCAATCTCTCATTCTTTGTATCTTTGGACATTTTTTTCCCATTGGACCAAAAATGATGACTAATGCAATGCATATTGCATAGGAAATAGCCTTCGTGCCCATTGTGATTAAGCAAGTGGCAAATTCTTAAGCAAAATGGGAGATATCCAACATTATTGGTGTCAAATCCTTGGATTGGCATCCACATTCAAATTAGAAGTCACTAGACCTTTTAAGAGCTTTTCAAATCTTTTGAAAATCTTCTGCTGAATTTGATATCATATTGCCATGCAATGATATTCTGACATAACTGTACATGCTCAATTTGCATTCACATTCTTTAATAATCAAAGGCTGATTCTTTAAAGGATAAACAAAATCATACACCGAAGCATAAAATAATGGAATCAAAGATTATTCATTACAAAGTTAGATACCAAAACAAACTATAGAATTACAAACAAAGGTATAATAGTTGTTGTACATTATGTAACCCCTATAATATACGAATGCTATTTAAATCTTGGTATATATTTCTTCTATAACACACTTTGCTAATGAAAATGAACGAACTTGTTAGAAAGATTTGAAAGAATCACCAGTAGTGCTGGTAGTAACCAATTAGTGTCCCTCACCAGGGCTAGGTCCCGACTCCTTTACCACTCCTAGATGTCGACCATTGGTGGAACCATGACCCTTTCCCCGTGGGCTTGGACCTTCAGTTTTAACACCTTTTATATTCATACCATCAAAGGAAATCTCAACCCCTTTGCTCGTAGAGATGCGAGGCTGGTCGCCATTGAGAGGACGAGCTTGTGACAGAAAAGGGGCAGGACTCAGTATGAGAAGAACAAGGAAGAAGCAGCTTAGAGACATGAGGATTCTGGCCATTTAAAATGGTTGATAGTATATGCTTTGGATTAGGCTCAAAATTATATAAGTGCTGAAGACAGATTATGGGATATATATGATTTGTGCAATAAGCTAGCCAGTGCAGGCCTATTTATAGTAGTGCATACAATATTCAAAGGCGGGTTTTAGTTTAGGACTCACATTTGACACTTCGACGCTTTGACTAGCTAAAAGCACAAACACTGCCCCCATTCAAACACGTGGGTAGGTTGAAGTACTTGTGAGGTAAGGCCATACCTCTTCTTCTTCTGCAGGAAACGAGGACGCAATTTCTTGGTTCCAACTCTTGGGTAGAAAGCAAAGGAATATAGGAATTTGGTCCAAATTTTAAGTACTGCTTAACAATATGGAATTTTTCGTTAGCTAATTGTTGGTGAACGGTTCAGCACAAGGATTACCATTATCGATCATTTGATTTAAATTATAGGTCTTATAATTAAATAATGGAGAAGGTAAGGACCAAGGCATGGTAATGATTAAACTATGATTCAATTGAAAAGAAAGAGAAAGAACTAAATCAGCACTGACATCTGCAATTCTTACTGTAATAACATTCATTTTGACATAATAGACCAAGTGACTAATTTTTTCAGGATGTAGTAAATATTATAGTCAGGCCGGTGACCAGGGTCAAAAAAACTATGTATAGTACTTGTATACCATCCAAGAGGCAAAAGAGTGAGTCCACCTCATGAGAATTAGCTTTTGAATGGTCTGTAGAGTCTAGACACGTGAAAGGATTAAAACATAGATCATGTAATATAATTTTAGTGGATGATGTTAAACAAGGAGTTAATTTTAGTTAGAAATTAATTTGAAGAGATGCAGATAAGGAATTCAGAAGATAATCAAGGGTCTGTGGATCATGGTGTGGTTTAAGATTTCGAAAGTTTTGGATTTTGATTAGAAATATTGAGAACAATTAATGTCTTAAAACATCAACCAAAATATTTGAAAGCATATCGAAAATAATATATGGTTACTACTATGCTAAAATATTGGTCAAAGTCAAAAAATATATACGGCTCTAATTTTTGTTAATTACCTAGTGTTAACCTAATTTTCTACAAAAAATAAAATAAAATAAAACTTTCTGCCCCATTTTTCTAATGGGGAGAAATAATTTCAAATATGAGCATCCCTTTCGTAAATCTCAAGATTTCTCTTTTCAAAGCTGTTGTATATTGAATGAACTAGTCCTTGATTTCAAGTTTGTAAACGGTCTTAGGATTGAATGGAATGAAACAAGATGAATCTCCCGGATTGACATTATACCTTTTGGCCTTACGTGTAATTCCAATTTGTATTTATTTGAAATCCTATAGAGTGGCCTGCTAAGAAATGACCAAAAGGGAAAATGAGCCCACTTCAACAAAAAAAAAAAGAGGTACTACTTCCACAATTTTTTTACAATATTTTCACAACAAATAATAGGTGGTTAGTTGTTATTGGTTCAAATTTAAACCTAGCACTAAGATTACTTTTTTGCTCCAACAATAACAACTAGTAACAATCTACCACTTAGTGTTTGTTGTAAAAATATTATGAAAATATTGTGGACATATCATTTCTTGAACAAGACATATGACCACGTTGTTGTTTGTTTTTTGTACCCACGAATCCACATTGTTTCTTTCTAAAAAAAAAAAAAAATAGTCCACATTGTTTTGTTTGGTAATTTTTGCTACGTAGGCATAGATGAAATTCAGGCCCAACAGAGACGGCATAGATTGGAAATAGCCTGATTTGGTCAACTAGTTGATTCTCAATCGGTGGCCCTTAATTTCCTATGTTGTGGGCTTCATATTGTGACCTCTAATGCTTGTGGGAGTCTGTGGTCATAGACAAAAGTAGCCACACCTGTGACAAGATTATTATCTTGAATCATATACTTTGCCGGTTTGGTAAGGAAAATGAATGTGTGTAATTATTTCAAATTATCATTTTGAAAAATAAAAAAGAATTTTCTGATGGTCTTTCATTGCCTAATACTAGCACTTTTCTTGTTTCTGAAATTCAAGAATCTAGCAGCTGGTTTGTGGGCAGCCTTTGTAAAAACGAAGAGAATAATGTTTTTTTAGAGAAGTTCCATTAACTAATAATAAGCTCACTAACCCACATAATCTACGATATTTTTAATTTTTCACAACATGACACGTTAGTATTCACAATCTTTTGCTATTATAACTTAATATGAAAGTAGCATTTGTGGTGAATCACGTTAAAATAGTGCTAGTGGCAAAACATCTTAATAAGTTGTGAAAAAAATAATAAAGTTGTGTGTTTATAGAAGAACTTTGAACTAACGTGCTTGACTCTAAGCCTGACTAACATTCTCGAACTCCCAGCAATGAAATGATTGATATAGGATTAACTTGTAGGGAAATTGCCTCAAAATCATTTTTTGATAGATAAATTTGTCTCTTTTATTGTGACTCGGTTATTTATTTTAGGGGTTTTTTTTTTTTAATGAAGAAAGAAAATCAACTAAGCTACCTTTAGGATTCCTTGGTGTGGAAGGAAATTTTAATCATTTTTGTTCACTAAAGGTCTGTTTGAGATTCGCTTATTTTGCTGAAACTAAAAACTTTTTGCTAAAAATACTATAGATAAAAATAAAAATTAGCTGAAATAGTACAGTGAGACCTATGAATGGTCCCAAAAAGTGTAGTGAAGTTCATAAGTAGTAGCAAAAATAAGCTAACTTTTTAAGCTGGAGCGAAACACACACTTAGTTTTTAGTACTTTTTATCTATAGTACTTTCAGCAAAAAGTTTTCAGTTTCAACAAAATAAGCGGATTCCAAACAAATCCAAGAAATAAGATTTGGATCCTTAAATACAGGTAATACTGTAAAAGATTTGAATCATTTGATGACCTTAACATAAAGCTTGCCCCTCCTATACAGTGAGGAGAAGAATCTTAGAATTGAGCTTATAATCAACGGGAAAAAAAAATAGAGGAAATGTTGCTTGGGAGACTATAAAAGGAGAGAGATCTATCTTGGGCTTTTTCTTTTTCTTTTTTCGGGTGAAGCATGCAAACAAGGAATTTAAAATATGACTGGATTGGATAAATGTACTAAAGTGAGAAAGAAAGGGTTTTGCATGCGTGTGTGAGGTAGCATACAAAATGAAGTCTTCATGTGAGTTTCTATTAATTCCTAGACAATTAATATTATTGTATTTATT
Organism: Lithocarpus polystachyus; assembly: GCA_033629205.1. Lineage (NCBI taxonomy): Eukaryota > Viridiplantae > Streptophyta > Magnoliopsida > Fagales > Fagaceae > Lithocarpus > Lithocarpus polystachyus. Next base: position 3,316,348 of record CM066163.1, on the reverse strand, counting down.
ATGAACTCAAGTTTAGAATATAAACTTAAAGACATAACTAATTTTATTTAGAACTAGTACCATGGATTTTCCATTCAAGTTAAAAGGGATTTTTCACATAAACCTTAAGGTAGTGTGTATTGGATTTATTTTCTCATTGATTTGAGATCATGACTTATTGGTAACTTTGATTAGAATATTTTTGAGATTGGTTAAAAGGACAAAAAGAGTAGAGTTCCAACTTGCTTGTTTGGATTGATGGGGGAAAAGAGAGAGAGTAAAAGGGAGTATAATAGAATTAGTTAAAAATAAATTAATTTTGGACCAAGTCTACTCTAATCTACTCTACTCTCCTTCCCTCTCCCCTCAATCCAAACAAATAGTAACTTAGATTTTTCCACGCATTGGTCAATAAATTACACAGTTAAATTTAATTTTAAATCCTAACATGAAACACTTTGAGAAACTGTAGCCAAGTTATATTTTCTTAATTTATGTTCACGGCCCCAAAAAAAGACTCTGTAGCTGAACTAACAGATGAACTAACATGGATTTCATCATCTCTGGCACATTCTGCGATATAGAAGAAGTCATGAATCAAGATCAACCCAACAGAAACACTATATGAAAATTAAAAAAAAATATTATTCAGAAATTAAAAAATAGTAATAATAATAATAAGTCTAAAACCCGACTGGCAAGTGGCAAAGAAAGAACAAAATTCCTGAGATCCAGGCAAGGGGTTATATATATTTTTTCTTATTTGATCCAAAAAGGAAATGCCATTGCCTGCAAAGTCCAACAACACCTATCCCAGCTCTCAAAGAGTAGTGACTAACAATAAGACAAGTCTGGCCCTCCCAAGTATCTTTTGCTTTATTTTTTTACAGATCTTAAAGCCAGAAAGCGTGGGCAGCTACAGACGTTTAATACAATAAATACAACTGGACCATTTGGCCTTGTCTCCTTGTGTTTATTCGAAAAACGCATATCCAACTACTACACCCTTCTTTCTTTCATTCATTTCTAATCAAACCCCCTCTCTCATCCACATTCACCCACTTCTATCCACTTTTTACAACTTCTATTAAAAGTACTGTTTTTCCCTTGTTTTCTACGCATCCAAACACGGATTTCTCGGAAACCCAGTTAAGCAATCGAGGTAACAGACCTAATTCGCAAGCTCAATTCACACTTCTTGATATTTTAGCCCATTCATGAACAATATGACGCATAGATTTAACAATTTTTTTTCATTATAAAATATATACACAACAAGCTCAGAACTCAGAAGTCAACAACGAAAACAAAAAAAGAAAACAAAACAAAACAAAAACAAAAACAAAAGTAAACATAGTAATTAAGGATACAGATCTGGAAAAAAAAAAACCCCACAAACCAAAAAAAAATTCAAGTGCTGAAAAAACAAAAAGGGGAAATTAGAAACATTTATGGGATAATGATAATTGAAAAAACAAAAACAAAAAAAAAAATAAAAATCATCTTCCACGGCTATTGAAATTCATCTTCTCGTAGTACCGGATAGAGAGAAGAGACAGTGAGAGCTGCATCTCGTCTTTTCCCCACCGTGCCGGCGGCTTCGAGCTCACCATCGGAGCAAACGGAGACCAAGCTGAAGAAGAAGAAGCCGTAGAAGATGAAGATAAAGAAGAAGAAGAAGCAGCAGCTGAGCTAGACGATGATGATTGTGGCTTCAAAAGAGGCCAAAGGTAAAGCGAGTGAAGCCTACGAAAGCCACCAAGAGCTAAGACCACAGATCGGAGCTGCTGGTTTGGGCAGCCGATGTTAGCCCAGTGCTTTGTGCAGATCAGCTCCCATAGCCGCTCATCTTGAACAGTCTTGTGCCAGAGCTTGCTCACACACGCAGCTGATCCCAGTGTCCTCGCATCCACGTGTTTCAACACCTCGTACAGCAAATTCTCGTCCAAATTCACAAACCCACTTTCGTTTTCCTCTTCATTTTCATCTTCTTCGACTCTAATTCTCTTCATCTTCTTGTCCTGCTGTTGTTCTTCGTCATCATGATTCTCAGCTAGCCCACGTTTCTTCATCTTTGTTGGGGGAAATTGAGAAAGATAAACAAAAACTAAGAGTAATAGATGAAATTTGGTGGTAAAGGGGTATGTGATGAGAAGAGAAAACAGCGAAAGAGTTTATGAAAGGGCGTTGGGGTTACTGGCTTTTTAGGCTCAGAGAAAACCTGTTTGTCTGTTTGGTGTTTTACGAACACGACAAGATTGAGAAATGAATGCTCTTCCTCTTCTTTCTCGAATTGACAATTTTGTCCGGGTGTTAAAATATTTTATTCTGAATTACACTTTTTAGTTTTTACGCTAGGAATTTTTGGGTGTTTTTATTTTTAGTCCCTTGAGTTTCAAATTTTTTTTATTTTGATATAATATATTGGACTCATTTTTCAAAAGAGAATAAATTTAATAAAGATATATAGAGACCAACTTTTTTGTCACATTTCTAATTATAAGTAATTGAGAAAAGGTCTTTTGTCTTGTGTGAGTGTAATTATCCACTACTCGCATTTGACCCTTTTAGTAAGTTGTAGAAAAAAGTTGTAATAAATAGTATGGTCTAGAATAATTGAATTTAATAAAAACTTTGTAAAAATCCTAGATACATCATCGCTTACAAATCAACTTACCCTCACCCATGTACAATCAACCCTCTTAAAATTTATTTTTACCTTAAAAGTTGAGAGAGAGAGAGAGAGAGAGAGAGAGAGAGAGAGAGAGGTTAACAACCTGACCAAAATTCAAGGAGAATATCTAAGTAGTGGCTACACGGACTATTGAGGAAGACCATCGTATGACGTATGGGTCTTCATACGCACCTTCCAATGGTTGTCAAAGTAGATTGTTGCTCAAATCCTCTCTTTGATTTTAGCTGAGTTCTCCAACATCACTAATATGTTCCTTACCAATTTTGAACATTCGATATTCTCTCTCATAGGTATGCTCTCTCTCTTTCTCTCACGTCACATATCTTTTATTTTTTGTTTCTTGTGTTTTTTTTTCTAGAGTAAATATAAATTTTAAGAGGGGTGGTAGTATGTGGGTTAGAGCATTTTAAGTTGTAAGTAGTGATAATGTGACTAGGTGTTATATAAGAGTGAATAAAGGTGGGTTTAAATTAGATCCTTATTGATTTTATTCTCTCATCAAAATAATATTTTTACCTATCCACATGACTATTCTAATTCTTAAGTACCAACAAAACAATATTAATTATTATCATTTTTTATGTTCTTTTTCTCTCAATTGTTATATTTATCGCTGAAATGAAAATCAAATTTGATAGATTCTCAAACTTAATAGAGCAAAATAAAAGTAAGTGTAGAATTCCATTTAGGCTTGTTACTTTGTATTTTAGTTGCCAAATTAGTCTTTAGTGGTTAATTTTTATCAATTTGGTTGCTCACTTTGTAAAAATTAGTCAATTTAGTCATTTAGTTCGAATTTGTTATAAAACAACCCCATTTAAACCTTTTTTTAATTAAAAGTTTAGAAATGAAAACATTACTGAGTTGTGTCACTCAGTGAATTGACTAATTTTTACAATTTATACATATATTAAAAGTTTGGGCATCTTCATGTATTAAGAAATATGGACCAAATGACCAAATTAACTTATTTTTACAAAATTAGGGACTAAATTGTAAAACTAAATTGTTAAGGGCTTAATTTAATAATTGAAGTACTAGAATGATCAGTCTAAAAATTCTAAAATTTAGGGATTAAAAATATAATATAATAATTAGTTAACTCTTTATTTCTTTCCTTTTTAGTATAAAAAATTCTCTCTCTCTCTCTCTCTCTCTCTCTATAATGTGTCTTGTTTTATTTTAAGATTTTCACCATTGGGTCAAACAACTACTCTGGCTTTTAGTGTTTCGTGCCGGTTTACTTTGTTTTTTACCTCTTTTTTTTTTTTTTTTTGGATGGGTTGCTTTTTACCTCTTGTTTCGTGGATTCCGGTTTGTTTGGGTACGCGTGCAAGTAGAAAGGTCGGTTGTGTGTATGGAGGACCAAGGAAGAATGGAGTGGAAACCCATTCCTACTGGTGTATGGATAAACGTGGGTTAGACTCGGCATCTGCGGATTAGTCAATCAATCAAAGTTCTCTAAAATCTTGATGTTTGAAATTTGATTTGACATTATCACGCTGAGACTTGAGAGGTTCTTGTTTTTTGATCTTGTGCAAAGAGCACTTCCTATGGATAAGTCAAATTTTAGCTAAATTAATGGACCTATTTTTATTTTAGTAAACTAGCTTTATAAAGTATCTTCAATAGTTTCTTTAAAGTTTTTAAGGTTTTTTTTTTTTTTTGGATGAAATTTTAAGTTAAATTTTAACTAAATATATTTATATTATCTACTAAACTCTCATCATTTCTTTATCTTTGCTTGGTATTTTTGAAAGTAAGTGATTGATAACTCTCTTTACACGCTATTGGGGAATATGAGAAAAACATCTAAAAAGAGAGAAGAGAATATGAGACAAACCAATGAAAGAATATGAGAATAAAGTAGTTTACATTAATAAATTGTTTGTTTTTGAACAATAATTACCCTTTCTTGAATGAACTTAGTCAAATATTCTCCGCAATACAACTAAACCAAGATTCTAAAAGTAACAACCCTATAATTATGAACAAATTTTGGACAACATGCAACCTTAAAAAATTGCTTAAGTAGGGACAAACACTCTAAAATGTTACTAGGTTGTTACTAGTAGTTAGGGACTCAAAAAGTTTTGTTACTTTGGTTTTACTTCAAAATTATATTTAAAATGAAGCTCACTCACTACAATTCTCATTGAAGCAAACAATGCACCACACTTAAGTGAACCGTAATTCTCACATGAGTGAGAGTAAATTGCTTGAGCAAACTCTTCAAAAATTGAAATAAAATTCAGGTAAGAGAGTTCGTTTATATTTTACTCTTCCCTTGCTTGATCAAAGCATAAATTGGAAAAGTTTGCACATCTCAATGTCTCTTGATCGTCCCTCGATCAAGAAAACTTCAAACTTGCTCCAAAGAGATACGTAAACTCAATTTTATTTTCTTTTAATCATGCTTCATTCTTCTAATTTTTAAGTAGGATCTTCTCATATATTACAACAATATACATACATACATACATATATATATATATATATATATATAACACAAGCTTACTTGTCTAGCTTTTTTCATTAAAAAAAAAATTCTTTCTTAAAAAATTGTCCAAGAATGTAATATATAAAACTAAGAATTTGCACTTTTTAAATATAATTTAGATTTCACTCTTGTTCTGTTTTCTTTTTACAATACTCAAATCTTATTCTCTTACTTTTAAAAAAGAAAAAGACATGTCATTTGACCCATAGCATTAACCTACATCAAAATAAATTTATTTGGGGATTTTAGCCTCATGGTATAAAAAAAGTTGTTATGGAATAAATATTATAAGTTAATTATGCCGAGATGTTAATTTGACATATTAAAATTTTTTAATGATATTAATAATAATTAAGTTGGCACTTAAATACTTCACAAAGTACCATATTAGTCAACCCACAAGGCACTTAACGAGTTACATATCCAATTTCATTGGAGTGTTGTTGTGATCAAAATTACTAGCAAGTTTTGATGATCGGAGACACAATGATTGTTTTTTAAGTAGTTCTTTTTAAAAAAAAATATTAGCTAAGCTTAACTTGTGGAAGGACTCAATAACATATCATTAATCAAAGGGAGGTTATAACCAAGGAAGTGCTTACAAGTTTGCTCCATTGGTTGGAGGAGGGACCAATATAACAAAAGTCTTCTCATAAGGCCAGAAAGAAATAATTCATTTCATTCTTTCAAGAAAAAAAATTTCAAGGTGAAAAAGTAGAGAGGGAAAAGTGGATTGGTTGGAATTAGTCCACGTTTATTCATCCACTCACAGCTATCTAAAAATGTTGTTTTGCTACAAAGATTCCAAGCAATATATTTTGAGAATCGCTTAGGAAAGTGACACTTTTGGCAAGTACCTGACTTACTACTGTGTCTGCAACCGGATCTTTATTCGGTTGCTCAGCTAACTCTTTTAATTCCTTTGTAATATTATTGAGCACCTAACTTTTTCCCCAAATTTTTATGCCCCTCTATAGTGACAACAATTACTTTACTCAAATAAAGAGAGACCAAGTGACCAATCCACACCACTGTCTACTGTGCCACATGATTGAATTTTCAGAATATTACCTTACAATTTATGTAGTGCGTTTTTTTTCATTCCATTATTGCCATGCCAATGCCATTTTGTTTCATTAAAACTGGTGGTATATTTTTTTTATGAGTTGAGTTAAACTCTTTAAATAATATTACATCATTTAATACTTTTTAATTTAATATAAATTTGAAAAATTCACTGTTAGATTACATTATTTTTGTATATTTTTCGTGCTTGCAAAATTTTAAGATGTTCAAAAATTAATAGTTATATTATCAATCAATTATTTAAATTTAAGTTTTTTTAGTTTAAAATAATTCATAAAATATGAGTTTATGAATTAAATGGTAAATAACATCCAATTAACATAAAAATTGATATGCATGTTAAGAATATATAAAGCATTCAATTTAACAGGGTGATTTTCGAAATATAAATTCAATATAGGCTACTGGGTAGTGAATATTATTTAAAACTCTAAATAATGTTACATCACTTAATATATCTTTATTGGATGCAAATTTTGATATACCGTTGGATTACATTATTTTCACATATTCTCTTTACTTGCAAAATTTCATGACAACCAAAAATCAATAACTAAGACATCAATCAAATATTTAAAGTGAAAGTTTTTGTAGTTTAAAATTATTGATGGATGGGTTTATTGATTAAATAGTAAATAGTGCATGATTAAAGTGATTTTTGACATGCTTGTTAAAAATATAAAAACATATAATCAAATGGTTTGATTAACATTCTTTAAAGTTATAACTGAACTCATCTATATATATATATATATATATATATTGTAAGGACACGGTCTGTTTCCAAAGCCTAAAAGGTAATAGGGTTTATGCCCTAAGAGCCCAATAAAATGAATTTGTAGAGAATGGTTTAGAAAACTAGGCTTTAATGAGTTAGATAACAAATATAATAGATCCAAATGACAAGAAAGCAAAGATAAACCATTTCTTTCCAAAGAAAATCATCCTCGGCACAATTCAAGAAGATTAGTTCTGATATATATTTATTTTGAATTTGATTACAAGTCTAGTTCTTGTTACTACAGTGTTTACTCTATCAATTCTCTGATCCCCTAAACAGTGGAATTTTCCTTCTTTATATTGCCCTTCTTTGCTCCATCTCAGCCATCCACATGTTGATCAGATGACTTCCCCTTATCCTTGTCCCATTTGCACCTTCTTAAAGTTTTTAGAGATAACTATAAGGTTGAATATCACTGTTCAGGTATCACCTCTAAATTAATACGGTCAAAAAGTTAGCTACAGAGCATTAAATGTGGTGGTAGCAGCTTTTCTTTAGATATTTCTTACTTTCTTGTTGCCTTACCCCTTTCTCATGATTATCCTTGCCAGTTGAACTGTCCAAAATATTGCTCTTGATGGCAAGTCAGCCAATCTGACCTCTGCTCTGACAAGCCGAAGTGTCATTTGATCTCGGACCTCCTTCTTGAACCCTCATGATCAGACCTCTGTCTTTATTCACTAATATAGACTTCCACGATGATGTCTACCAGTCTTCGGACTATTAGATTTTCTCAGACATGACCCATGGCTCAATATACACTACTAGGCCTATCATCCCTACACACATGCGCGCGCGCACACACACACACACACACACATATATATATATATAGATAAAAGTATTTTCTATGTAGAAGAAAGTTCATTATTCATTATGTATCACGCATCAGGAAAAAAAAAAAAAAATTGCTGCCCATTCCTTTCCAAAAAGGAAAAACAAAAGCCTAAAATTAGAGCCTTTTGAGTTTTGGCTAGTAGATAACAATTTAGCGGATTCAGGATAGGGATGGGTGTTTTAGCCCTAGACTCGGGTTTAATAAAAATCTTATTTAATTATATCATGTTTGATTGTTTGCATTATTGAATTTGTAGTGTTTGAAACTGACAAATACGTTTGTAGCGTTAGATGTTTGGTGGCTTGTATTATTGAAATTTTTAACAGTTCTTGTTTGTTTTATTATGTACGTGGTCCTAAAACTTGGTTTATGATGTCCTATTCTCATGTTTTACGCCTTTTTTTTTTTTTTTTGTTTTGTTTTTGTTTTTGTTTTTTGGGTCCGGTTAACTTGTTCCTTAAGGGCATACATTAACAAAATTTTTATTTTTTATGGAAAGGTTAAAAACGTATATTATATACTTTGAAAAATTTTGGAATGTTGTATTTATGCTTAGCGGTGGTTTCTAGTGTTAAAACTTATTTTATAGTGTTAAAACTTATTTTGTAGTGTTTTATGTTCAGTAGTTTGTACTAATGATTGAGATTTATTTTTAATTTATTTATTAAACTATAATTATAACGAGAAGTAAAAGAATTGGGTTACCTCAAGCTGAGCCGAGAGCGATTTGGGCAAGTAAGTGAGTGGGTTTGGGAATTTGAAAATTCTTGAGGGACTGAAACTGGAAAAGAAGAAGAAAAAAAAAACTTGTTGCTAAGTTAGAGGCAACATAACTGAGGATAGGTCAGGGTAATCACTTTACAAAATTCCATTATGCTTCTATTCTCAATACAAGGAATATTCTCAATAGTTGTGGAAATAAAAGTTACGATAAAGGTGAGTTCACGTGAAATCATTTGTCAATTGATGCTAATAAAATAACAACAAAGTTTTAGTCCCAAAATTTGGAGTTAACTATGAATCTTTTACGTATTAAATTAAGTTGGACACATGAAATATTTTCCTCTATTCTATTTTATCTAAATTTATGTTTTTCATTAGGGATTGTCATGTCATTTTTTATTACTTATACTAATGTTATTTTTTGCCTTTCTTTACTTTTTTTTTTATACCATCAACATTGGCCAATTCATTATTTCTTATCAGTTCATTATTTATTCTCTTCTAAACATAACTAAACCATCTCTGGCAACTCTCCATTGTCTTTTTCATCAAAGGATTACCCTTATCTTTAAACTGATTTTCTCATGTAAAATCTCATCTTTTTATATATTCCCACTAACTCATCTTATCATTCAAATTTTTGTTATACTCATTTTATGAATATGTTGCCTATTAATCGCTCAACATTCTATACCATAGAGCATAATTGGTCGTATTTGATCACTTTGGGTTATGTGTCAAGAAAAGTGTTGAAGGCCATATATTGTAAAAGGTCCTGTTAATGTATGTCCCATATATTTTAAGAAAAATTTTTATAAAAAATTAAAAAAATTGTCAAATCAATTAATTACTTTTTTATTTTTTTATAATTTTTTAAAAATAATTTATTAATATATGCCCTTAGATAAACGTTAATAAAATCCTACCGTAAAAGTAACTCGAGGAATCAGATTGATGCCCGCGTGGGGCTACCCTCAAGTGACGCAACCTACTAGATCCAACCTTGAGGGCTTGTGAGCTGGCACTGACATCGAGCCTAGAAGACTTTAGGGCTCAATGGGCTTGCTAGGCCCAACTTGAGCTTTAGATTTGCTCAAGCTATATGTAAAGATCATGAAAGCACATCATCAATTCCAACATTACTGGAATGACCATCAATCATTGCATTTCAGTTCAGGAGTGTGAATTCCTCCCATTCCCTTGAACACCTTGTCTACATCAATCATGCTGTTGATTTCGCATACTTGGTAAACAAATTGAAAAAAAAAATATCCTCCTATATATGGCAGTTGCTTTTAATATAACCTTGCGGCTTTCTCAACCTCTTCTCTCCAATAATCAACGCAAATGATTATGAAACACTAGTGTTGAAAGTTGAAACTGACAGCAAAGTGGGTGATTCACCGATTCTTGCTCAATTTTACAAGCTACAATTTCATATGACACATAATAGCAGTTTCACTAGCCATTCTAATTATACCCAATAAACACATCCTTGAAAATAACCTCTTATAAACCTCTAATCTTACGCTTTTGCCTACTTGGTAAGTTTTTTGGTACAAACTTCAAATCTTACATTGAAGCCCAGAAACAGCACCAAGCTCACCAAGAAAAATGGCACGATGTGATTGCACTTAGCATTTAGTAGTCAACTAATAGAAAAAGATTTCCATGGCATCCCCCTCCTCTTTGCTGTTCTTTTTACAAAACTACAGTGGATTGCGTTTGCAAAAAAACTTCATTCCTAATAATATCGCAAACTAGGCATGAAACTTAAAAAATGTTACACATGATTGGTTTCTTCAAGTGCCCTTGTCCATTGGGCAAATTAACAAACCTTATTTATGGAGCACAAAAAATTATTAATAAAAAAAAAAATCACTCTCTAACCTCTTCCTCTTCCATGACATGTTTTTTTGTTCGGAATTTGAAGAAATAGGTTTGGCTTTGGAGGGCGTAAAAGGTTGTTGTGGATAGAGTAAATAAACGGTTACCGAGAATAAGATTAAAAAAATTGACTTAAAAGTCAGCAGGCCTATTAGCTCAGCTGGTTAGAGCGTCGTGCTAATAACGCGAAGGTCGCAGGTTCGAGACCTGCATGGGCCAAGTATTGATATTTTGTTCTTTTTTTGGGGGGAAGATGTCTCCTGGGCCATTTTTTGAGCCTTGAAGATGTCTCGTGGGCAATGTTTTTGGGGCCTTCGCAATGACTACTCTCAGCTTCATTTTATTCTTTTCTGGTTGCTTCTTTGGGAAGATGTCCAGTGGGCCTTTTGTTGGGCCTTTGCCATGTCTTCTCTCAGCTTGATTAACCTTTTTTTCCTTTTCTGTACGGAACGTCTAGACTACCCATTGGACCATGTTTTGGGCTATTTGCAACGATTTTTAACAGATGTTAGGATTCATTTATTGAGGAATTTGGACTCATAGTCATAGGCTAAGAAACAATGTTAAAATGACATTAGTTAAATGATGATTCTCAAAAAAAAAAAAAAAAAAAAAAGTTGAATATGGCAGGTTAAACTTTTTGAATAAATTATCCCTTCAAAAAAAAAAAAAAACTTTTTAAGTAAATTATAGTTTATCACTTAACCAAAAGAATGAAAAACATATTCGAAACATATATATATATATATATATATATTAAGGACAATAAATCTTTATCGAGTAAATTTGCTACTCTATATATTTTATCCCAGCAGTAGATAGTGAATGGTAAAGCATCTACTAGATTTGGAAACTATTATTTGCAACTCTGCCACCACAGATTACATGAATTTGAAGTGGCAGTGATGCTTTGTAGTAAATAGATAAACTAGCTCCATGATCCATTTGGCATCTACCTTGTAAATTGAGAGCAATACCTGAAAACCTCACTCAAAATTAAAGACCAAAAAAAAAAAAAAAAAGAGTTGTAGTCCTAATGACAACAAAACTAAATACAATTCTATTGGATATTTCGATTGTTCCTTTCTGTGCTAGAAAAGCTGAAATATTCTACAACACCCTCAATATATCTCGGTTCCTCACAACCCATGCTTTCAAGTCTCATTTTCAGAATAAATTACTCTTATACATATATAATGCCCACACTTTGAGCAATCATAAGAGAAACGTACACTTGATGCATTGCTTGTACTATCTGTAATACCAAGAATGCAGTTCTGCCCCCACAACAACTATGTCGTCTTTCTCAGCAAAAAAATAAAATAAAATAAAAATTGTAATAATAATAATAATAAATGTTGAAAAATAAATAAAAGGAAAAGGGAAAACAACAACAATTGATAAAAATTGCCATTAAGGCTTAAAGAAATTTGAAAAAAAAAAAATATACAGAACCTCTTGGATTCCTTGAATCATTTGTGGCCAATTCCTCCATAACTGGGGCCAGAATATGCTTCAGCTGCGAACGACTTGTTCATTGATTTAGAAGGAGGAGGCTGATACTTGAAAGGCCTGAAGCCCTGAACATCCATGGAACATGAAAGGAGGATGATGAAGATGACAATGAAGATGGAGTTGAGAGCAAAGACGATGATGCAACGAGGATGATGCTTCATCATGATTAGTTATGTTGTTTTGTTCGACCTGAGTTTTAGTTGTTGGTGTGGCTAGGCTAGTTCCTTGTTATGCGCCTTAAAAAGATGCAAGTTAATTGGAGGGATATTGCAATCTTTTACGTGTATTTATAGGTGAAGAGGCAGTGGGAGACATGGTTTTGTGATGCGAGTAATTAAAATGAAGACTTTTGGTCTCTTGTGGGGGCAAACTACCCTAATATTTTATCTCCTAGATTTATTTATTCTTCAATTTTTGGAGTGGGTATATTAATTCAAATTCTTTGACTTTCTTTTTAAAAATAACCAACACCAATTACAACATGTCAATTATTCATTTGACTTTCTTTATAAAATAACAGTTGTTTAAAATTAAAAGAAATAAACTACGTGACACACTATTAAATAGTGGAGTATAAAATTGAACATAAAAAGTGAGATAAAAATTTGTATTCAAGAAAATTAATTGAATAAAAATTGTTAGTCTGGCTAGTGAAGAAAATACACTTTTAAGAACGTGGTATGAAATTTTAGGATAAAGAGCAATCATTTCTTTAAATGAACCAAATATTTAATAGATCTTATTCTTTATATGAGAAGAACTTGGTTTTTTAACAGGGTAAAGTGAGTTTTAATTAGTTCAACTGATAAAATCTTTTATCGTCAAATAAGCAATTTAGGGTTCAAATTATACTAAAAATTAGTTATATTTTGGTCTGATGAGAAAAAACAATAATTGAAAACGGACATTAGTTAAAATTATATCTTATCTATTAAGAAAAGAAAAAAGAAAGAAAGGTGGGGGCTTCCTTGGAGTCCAAGCCCAATGGACCTTGGGAGAAATCCCCAAACCAATACTTGGCGCAGAAGGAGTTCATTTGAACTTGTTAAGGATCTTCCTAATCTTGTTAGGATACTTCATTTTTTTGTTTTGGGAGATGATTAATTATTATATACATCCCTCTATGGCCTACGCTATCATCTTGTGAATGCTTACTCTGTACCAAATATACAAATAAATAAATGTTGCCTTTCGTTCTAACAAGTAACAACTAATCAGTTTATCAAAAACAAAAGTAACAACTAATCATTCTTGCGAATTTTATAATAGTTTTCATGTAAGTTCCTGTCAAGATTAAAGAATGTTTGGGTTTCATTTTATATAGCATCTAATCCATTATTTAACATTAATTTAGGCTTCTAATTGAATTCGATTCAAGGTTAAAATACCACAGAGTGTTACAAATATATTTTATAAAAAGAAGAAGTGATATTTTGCATTAATATATAAAGGATTTCAGTTTGTATTATTATTTGAGCCCGTGAATGAGAGATGTCAACAGCAGAAACCGCAAAATGCACGCTTGTCAAAGTAGCAAATGCCGGCTAATTAGGCGGCTCTTGCCGGATGGTACTCTTTGGTCCTCTACTATGATCACCCTTATCCTTGCTGGATTTCTTGTTGGTGTCACACTAAATATGAGAATGGAGATCTAAGCTCACGAGTAACATTTAGAACGTTTCTAGATTTTCCTTTTTTTTTTTTTTTTTTTCTAATATTTTATGAGAAGCATTATTGATAAGGACACATCTTCTATCTTATTCATCCAAAAAAAAAAAAATTAATAATAATAACACATCATTTTACACAAAGGTAGTGTTTATTATACACACCCTAATGACTCTATTACACATTTTTATGCACGTGCATTTCAAGTGTGTGTAAGAATGTGGTGTGTATACTAGTATTTTCTCTTTACACAATATGCTAAAGTGACAACTTTTTTGGCTTGGCTAATTGAGAGTGTTTATAACTCTTCGAGCATCCGACTAATCTTTTGGTGCGTGTAATTTTCACATCAAATGCTAGTTTAGTGTTTCAAATTCATGGTCTCATGAATCTCATGGAATCTTGGGACTCATTAGGCTAGTCTTCAAAAGATTGCTAAAGTAACAAGTTGTGATCACATAAGCCCATCACTCGCTATTTTATTAAGCATCAATCAAACAAACCACGTCAAAGAATTATGTCCTTCAACTTAATGTTTTATGAGCTGTTTGTACAATACCATTATTATATTAGGCACATGCCCCACGATTATGAATATAAACGTTTAGCACCGTATAAGATTCAATTACTGTTAACCAACTCATGGCTCACGAGGAGATGGGATGACCACGGGCACCGATGTAATGACAATTGTCAGGTAAAGATCACAAAATTTGATTGCGTATTGTACCATGGATATAATTGGTCTAACATAAACAAATCATATATAGAGAAAAATGGAATGAATGAAGAGTTTAGTGTTTATAAGCAATGTGCTACACATTTTTGTCAAATATATACAGCTCAGAAACCAAGAATTTTATATCCAATTGCTATTTGATCTACTATAAAATGAAGACAAAAAAATCATCTTTAAGCTCTGCATATCTTGCTAAGCTGGTAGAGAAGAGTACCACTTGTTTGAAATAGTTGGGCAGGGAACTCCTCAAAATCAAAGCTAATTTCGACAAAGTTTGAAACTGGTGTCAACCCATTTCAGATTTGATAGATCTGTGAGTGTGAATGTTTTCATCCGAATCTTTTGGTATGAATCATTCAGGTCAAAGGACATATATCCTTTAACTTTTGACTGGTTCATATAGGACAAACAAGATCACACATATATTTATATATAATAGAATGTAATTTGGGGGAGTGACATCACATATTCCTCATGGGCATTGTTCTTAAGAGGTTGGTCACTTGTCTTAATATATTGATTAAAATTCGAAGAAATTGAAAGATTTAAATGGGAAGGGTCCTTTTTCGTCATCTTATTCATTTTTATGTTTTCTCCTTCAGTATTGTGGCCTCACTTCATCATAGGTCTCGTAAAGCTCATGTCATTGTGCTAAGTATATAGTACAACTCTAATCTAGGGGCTCATTGTATTAAATTCTATTAGATTGCGTAAAATAATGTTATTCAAATTTGTAGTTCGACTATTGTAATCCTAATTTGTTTGTTGTTAATATATATGTTAATTCCATGCTCCTTTATTTTCTTCTTCATGTTTTCTCAAACACTTAATCAATGTATGGTAAAGGTAACTACATCTTGATTTTCCTAGCTTGTTATCATAGCTAAGTTTTTTCTTTTCTAGAATTTCTATGTTAGATAACACAATTTAATTTTTAATATGAATTTTTGTTTGTACTGTAGAAAACTGAACTTCAACTTAAAAAATTTCATACCTTCAAATTCAAAATATTTGTAAGGCTTATTAGTTATTACACTATGAATACGGGATTAGAGGCAAGGCTTAATTTTTTAAACAAAACAGGAGCGTATCTGTAGCATATAATAATAGCAACTATGTAGTACTATAATGTCAATTTCTAGGTTTGCAACATCCAAATTGGGCTAGACCTAGTCGATCTCTACTTTACACCAACCTCTTATCTGTAAATAATAAAGGTTGCAGATTCTCAATATTCTTCCACATTCAAAGAGCATGTTGTCATGTTGAAAATTGAACATAATAATGACTCACTTTGACAAGATCCCGTCACTATGAACTAATTTAAGTATATACTTTGAAAGACACCGAAAGAGAAACAGATAGGCTTTCCCCAGTAAACCCAGTCTAAAACGCATTTGTCTCTTAAGCTAAGCAGCTCTCTGCTTTGAGTAAAATTAAAAAGAAAAGGGAAAAAGACCCGGCCGAGTACTTTTCCCCAGTAAAACCAGTCCAAACCTTAAGCTAAGTAGACCTCTGCTTTGAGCAAAATTTAAAAGAAAAGGGAAAAAGACCTGGCCGAGTGTTATGATTCCAATTTTCAACAATCTAGCTTGTTACATTTGCCCGCTGCATAAGCCAGATGTCTTTATGAGGTGCACAACAATGTGACCCATTACATAGAATAGTACGTTATCAAACAACAACAACAACAATAATATATAATAACTAAAAAGTCTTAGTTTTAAAATTTCTAGTATCGATCATGATTTCTCAACATATTAATCTGGATCGACTAATATATATTTTTAATTTGTGTATCTATATATAGTGGATCCGTTCATAATAAAGAGATTAAATTTTTTGTTGGTTGTAAGTCAATCTACCAAAACCCTCATTTTTTTTTTTTCGGATTGAGATTGGTTGTGAACAAATTATACAACACAAAAGACAGACACTGGTATAATAATTAGTATATACCAAGTGGTCTTTTGAGAAAAAGAAAATTTGTTGAGCCAAAATTTAATGGAGACCTAAAACTAATGATCTGTTTGGATTGAGGGAGAGTGAGGGGGAGTAGAGTAGACTAGAGTAGTGTAGTGTAGATTTAATATAAAATTAGTTTATTTTTAGCCAACATTACTCTACTCCCCTCTACTCTTCCTCCTTCCCTCTCCATCCAAACAGGCATAAGACATTTATGTATGTCAAGGTTTTCAACATTTTCTTATAAAAAAAAAAAAAGAAAAAAAAAAAGGTTTTCAACATTTTCCTAATCTATGCACCGTCTTTACTCTTTACAACCCAAAGATGAAAGAACAAAGACAAATGCATCGATCTAAAATTCTAAACATGCAGTACCAATATATGTACATAAGCGGTACACGCGTTGGATCAGAATCCGTGTGAACATCTAGGCACAACGTGACCATGCAAAAGCACACCTATAATTAATTAAAAACCAGATATGCAATTCAATGCAAGTGAACTGATCAGCTTTCTTGCTTTCTTTCCAATTCCAACATTCTTATTTTCTTCCCTCGTGACTTCATGACCTATATAACATACACTCGTGTTTGTGTAAAGTCAATTTCGAACCAACATAAAGAATTTCAAAGTACATTCCTCCCAATTAAATTCCCACCTCACCTTCTAATTTCTTTGAAAAAAGAAAAGGAGGCCAAGTCAAATAAACCCTGTAAAGGTCCCACTTTAAGCGTTATGCAGCACCGTCCTCTGCAAGCAAGACCTTGTGTATATATAGATATAGTAGCATATACGAGCATCACATACCATTAACAAGCTTATTCATCAAAAAACATACCAAAAACAAGCTTATTTATATATATATATATAAAATACCAACAAGAAGCTTGAAAGGCCTTTTTGAAAGTGAAAGATAGAGATGTCAATGAAGAAGAGCTCAACAGCACCAACAATGAAGACCCTTTTGCTTGTGTTGGGTATGACTATATTGGTTGTATCGACACAGTTTAGTGTTGGTGAGTGCAGAGCCCTTCGAGCCATGAGAGCTTGTGAAGAAGTGGATGGAGCTGAGTCTGGTCATGGGGTTGCTTCGTTTGGAGTTTCTTCTTCAACTAAAAACTCAAGCACTAGTAGTCATTCTTCGGTGAGGAGCTTTCAGAATAGATTGACTTCTGGACCCAGCAAAAGTGGCCCTGGTCATTAGCACTACTCATTCTTTGATTTTGCTTTCGTTTGTGTTCTTGTTGCACAAAGACTGTGACTTAGATTTTTTTAATCCGTCAAGGATTTTTTTTATATAAGTATTTTTTATATTTTTAACTTGAAAAGTCGAGTCTTATATACGAAGATTGTAATCCTAGTTGATATATTAGATACTTCTAATACATGCATGAAGTTTGTTTGAGTTTATGCTCCAATTACTATGAAATTGTAGAAACCATGCAGAATATCAACTCGGTATTTTCTAAATCTTGGCATCAAGACCATTTAAATATGTTAATGAAATCACCTACAAATCAATTCTATCTCTTCATCCTCCCTCTTCTTGGTAATTTTTTTTAATCTATTTGTTCTTCCACTTAGATGGGATTCTTTATTGGAGTTCAGTTGGAGAGATTTCATTTGAGATCTGTAACTGTCCAATATGATCAAACGATCATGATAAAAATACCATGAAAAGAAAAGTCAAGAGATTTTGGTAGAAAAATGATACTTTTTTATGGGGTAAAATGAATTCATATTAGTGTTCAATGATTGAATAATCTCAAAAATCTCTGTATAACACAAAGGATAAAGATTTAGTGTCCATTTGGTATAACTTTTTGAAAATGAGATTGTTTGACAAAGTTGTACTTAAAAGAAAAAGTGATATTTAAAAATACTGTATTTTGAAAGGTGTGATTTGATAACGAATTATTAAAATAGACAAATAATGTCCCCAAACTATTGTTTGGACTTTATTATTATTTTTTTCTGTAGTTATTTATTTATTTATTTTTAGACATTTTTTTTATTAAATTGGGTAAAAGTACTAGCACTATTTGGTCTGTTTGCGATTCACTTGTTTTACTGAAACTGAAAACTTTTTACTGAAAGTACGGTAGATAAAGATAAAAGTTAGCTAAAATAGTACAGTGGAATACATGAATAGTATCAAAAAGTGCAGTGATGTTTATGAATAGTAGTAAAAATAAGCTGAATAGTAAAATAAGTAGGCAAAAAATAAACTATCCAAACAGACACTAATTACTTAGAAAAATCAAATTTAAAAAATTATGTATGAGCTTAAGTTAATGGCCAAATGGGTCCTAAGACAAAAAAAATTTAAGTTAAATTGTCAACTACTTCTCCATTGAAGTCAAGAGAATTGATCACAAAGGACAGAGGAACAGGTATTCGGCTACCTGTTAATTTTGACTTATTATGCATCGTTATGTGACTTATGTCCTCTAAGCTGACCACCTTGTAATAAAACACGATTGCTACTTTCTTTGTTCAGGGTGTGCTTCCTTTTCATATTATGGGCAACCAATACAATCGGTTAATGCAAGTCAAAGTTACAAACGCTATATCAATTTTCTGTAAAGGGTAAATATTAGTACACACAACTGTATATACACACTTTTTACACTGAAATTTGACGCAAGAACAAAGGCATTTCAATCACCAACCTTCCGTAAATTATTCGTGTAAATTTACTTCGAAGGTATTTTTATTTTTTAGTACTCTACAAGTACTGGAAAGTCTGCAAATTCGTTTATTAATTAGGTAAGTGTACCTTGTAAGTTGTAATTGTCGGTATAAAGAATGATAAGTATTCAACAAATAACAGAAATGCTATTGGATTTGCGTGATCAGACTACTTTGATCAGCTACATAATTCATACTATTACTGGTCAAGGCTACGGGCAACCTAACACGAAAGTCAATGAAAGTGTTTGGTGACAGTCAGAAAGTATAAATAATATAGCTCCAGTCAAAGCCAATTCGAAATAGCAAGAATGAATTCCAGTCATTCCTATCAATAAAATAAAGTCATCACCTACCTATAAGATGATGACATATTAATGGACTGTAAATGGTAGGAACTAGGAAGCTTGTAACTTTTGACAGTCATCGAAAAGAACTAAAAATGTATGATTCTATGGACTAAGCCGCTATTGAATAGATAAAAAACTTGTTTATGTTTATTTGTTATAAACAAGTCAAGTTTACTTAACCTTAATTTTAGACTTGTTTAATAAACGGGTTGAGTTCAAGTAATAAAATTGTTCATAAATAGGTTTGATAAGAATCAAGTTAATTGAAGTTGGTTTATGTGCTTAGTAAAAAATTTGAATTTTCAATATTTGACAAAACTTGGCTTATTTACCGCCCTAATAAGGAGAGCTCAGCCACTAGCAAAATTATTCATGATTAGTTGATTTTCATAACTGCTTTATCTTGTTAGATTTATGTTAAGTAATTAAATTCACAATTTTTTAATAGTTTAAACTTTTGGAATAATCGGTAATTTAACACATCTATTTTAATATACACGGAAGATTACTAATTTTTTTTTTTATATTAGAAAAAAAAAAAAAAAAAAAAAAAAAACTGGAGTGTACATATAGTGACAACTGACAAGAACACCAACCGGCTATGGCGTTGTCCGTCATTAAATTAGCATGTGTAAAGTATGTTGAAGACATAACCAATGTATCCATATCTCTAATATCACGAATCAGACGATAATGGTCTTAGCAAAGTTAAGACTGCGGTCATGATCCATATATGCTTTCAAAGCATTGTGGATAACCATCTAAGGCAAAAGGAAGCAACTAATTAAAAAAGGTCAGTACCATGTGACGAGAATTTTATTCAAGGTAAAAAGAAATAACCCATGTGTTTTCTTAAAATGCCACATCCAGTTATACTCAAACAAATGGATTTTCAAACACAAACAACCTAAATCGATTATCGTTGAGAGCATCAAAAGAGAGTTATAGCACAATCTGAAAAACTTCTCTCAGATCTTACAAATTCTATAACAGAAATCTTTGAGAAGAAAGAAAACCAGAGAGAGAAAGAAGAAACTGGAAAACAACTCTTCCAAGTATTATTCACTGAATATTACACACCAATTACAATGGAAGCTACAATATATATATATATATATATATATATACACACATACAGAGTAAGAGAGAGAGAGATAGCACGAGGGAGATTAGTAACTGCCTCACACGTGCTCTAATAGATTCACACATGTGCACTCCTAGAAATAATAAACTGACAATTTAAATAACATTATAGAAACGGCATCGTTTTCTTTAATGAGAAACGATGACGTTTTGTTTTAATTTTCCTTTATGTTTTCCTAGCCTCATACACAACAGCGTTTTGATAGAAGTAACTTCTTCTTCTTCTCCATGCTCCTGGAAATAATAAACTGACAGTTTAAATAACATTACAGAAACGGCATCGTTTTCTTTAATGAGAAACGATGACGTTTTGTTTTAATTTTCTTTTATGTTTTCCCAGCCTCATACACAACAGCGTTTTGATAGAAGTAACTTCTTCTTCTTCTCCATGATTTGAATCCTCTGAACCTCCAGAACTAGAAGGACTACTGCCATGGCTTTCATCTCCCCTCAAATGAATGGGGAATTTCCACATGAGTTTGGAGGTAAGCAGAGAGAGAAAGAAGAAACTGGAAAACAACTCTTCCAAGTATTATTCACTGAATATTACACACCAATTACAATGGAAGCTACAATATATATATATATATATATATATATATACACATACAGAGTAAGAGAGAGAGAGATAGCACGAGGGAGATTAGTAACTGCCTCACACGTGCTCTAATAGATTCACACATGTGCACTCCTAGAAATAATAAACTGACAATTTAAATAACATTATAGAAACGGCATCGTTTTCTTTAATGAGAAACGATGACGTTTTGTTTTAATTTTCCTTTATGTTTTCCTAGCCTCATACACAACAGCGTTTTGATAGAAGTAACTTCTTCTTCTTCTCCATGCTCCTGGAAATAATAAACTGACAGTTTAAATAACATTACAGAAACGGCATCGTTTTCTTTAATGAGAAACGATGACGTTTTGTTTTAATTTTCTTTTATGTTTTCCCAGCCTCATACACAACAGCGTTTTGATAGAAGTAACTTCTTCTTCTTCTCCATGATTTGAATCCTCTGAACCTCCAGAACTAGAAGGACTACTGCCATGGCTTTCATCTCCCCTCAAATGAATGGGGAATTTCCACATGAGTTTGGAGGTAAGCAGAGAGAGAAAGAAGAAACTGGAAAACAACTCTTCCAAGTATTATTCACTGAATATTACACACCAATTACAATGGAAGCTACAATATATATATATATATATATATATATATACACATACAGAGTAAGAGAGAGAGAGATAGCACGAGGGAGATTAGTAACTGCCTCACACGTGCTCTAATAGATTCACACATGTGCACTCCTAGAAATAATAAACTGACAATTTAAATAACATTATAGAAACGGCATCGTTTTCTTTAATGAGAAACGATGACGTTTTGTTTTAATTTTCCTTTATGTTTTCCTAGCCTCATACACAACAGCGTTTTGATAGAAGTAACTTCTTCTTCTTCTCCATGCTCCTGGAAATAATAAACTGACAGTTTAAATAACATTACAGAAACGGCATCGTTTTCTTTAATGAGAAACGATGACGTTTTGTTTTAATTTTCTTTTATGTTTTCCCAGCCTCATACACAACAGCGTTTTGATAGAAGTAACTTCTTCTTCTTCTCCATGATTTGAATCCTCTGAACCTCCAGAACTAGAAGGACTACTGCCATGGCTTTCATCTCCCCTCAAATGAATGGGGAATTTCCACATGAGTTTGGAGGTAAGCCAATTAAACCGAGGAGAAGGAAGGCCTTTAGTAAACAGATTAGCTAATTGATCATGGGTGGAGATGAACTTAATCAACACATCATGTCTGAGGACCTACTCACGAACAAAATGATAGTCAACTTTAATGTGTTTGGTACGAGCATGAAACACAGGATTAGTGGCAATAGCTAGAGCACTAACATTATCACACCAGAGAAAAGGAGGATGAGGAAGGAAAAGACCAAAATCACGAAGAATCATTCTAATCCAATACAACTCAGCAGTAGTTGAAGCTAAGGCACAGTATTCAGCCTCAGTGGATGAACGAGAAACAGTGCCTTGTTTCTTGGCAGACCAAGAGATAGGAGAATTGCCAAAGAAAAGCACCATACCAGTGAGGGATCGCCTATCCACAGGGTCCCCAGCCCAATCAGAGTCACTATAAGCAGACAAAGAGAGGTCCAGGAGTAAAGGCAATACCAAAATGCAAAGTGCCTTGAAGGTATCTAAGAATACGTTTGGCTGCCTGAAGATGATTCTGAGTAAGGGTACTCATATATTGACATGCTTGTTGAACTGCAAAGGAGAGATCTGGTCTTGTAAAGGTAAGATATTGTAAGGCACCAACCAAGCTCCTATAGGATGTAGGGTCAGATAACAAAGGACTGTCATTAGGGAGAAGATTAGAATTAGGAGATAAAGGATTTTTACATGGCTTACAGTCAGTCATGCCAAACTTCCTAAGAAGATCAGAGGCATACTTGGTCTGATGAACAAATAAGCCAGAAGAAGTGTAATCAATTTGCAAACCAAGAAAGTAATGAAGTAAGCCAAGATCTTTGAGATCAAAATCCACTCCTAACAACTTGATAACAGAAGAAACAAAACTAGAGTTGTTGCTTGTGATAATAATATCATCCACATACAGTAACAAAAAGACAATTGAACAGCCATGCCTCAAAATGAAGAGGTTACCATCTGCAGTAGAAGCACAAAAGCCAAGGTGAAGTAATTGAGAAGTAAACCTCTCAAACCAAGCTCTAGGAGCTTGTTTAAGACCATAAAGAGCCTTGTGAAGAAGACAAACATGCTTAGGGAAGGCAGGATCAACATAGCCTTGAGGCTGAGCCATATAAACTTCTTCTTTAAGAACATCATGCAAAAATGCATTACTGACATGTAACTGCCTTAATTCCCAACCAAATTGCACAGCCAAAGTTAGAAGAATCCTAATAGTAACAGGCTTCACCACAGGACTAAAAGTCTCATCATAGTCCATGCCATATTGCTGAAGATACCCCCTTGCAACCAACCTGGCTTTATATCTTGCTATAGAGCCATCACTGTACCTCCAGAACTAGAAGGACTGCTGCCATGGCTTTCACAATCATCCGAGAGAGAGAGAGAGAGAGAGAGAGAGATAACATCATTAATTAGAGAACTTAGAATTATGATGGTATTTACCTAAAGCAGATTGAACCACACAGTATCTACAAAACAACATCAACTTCATGATAGCACAAAATAATCAATTCAAGGGGCAAACACAAACTTAAAGTCACATCTTGCCCAATAACAGATCACATTCTATCACAACAACAATTGATCCTAACCCTAAACAGGAGGTGTGGCGCCTGTTCAGGGTCACCTATGTATACAACACACAAAGCACTGCTGCAATGGGTGCATGATCAGGATGTACATCCACTAACCAGAAAACACTCATCTATGTCCTAGAATCATCTACACAGAAATGAACATTGCAGCCCTATAAAAGAGTGATGTAGAAACATACAAAGGAAAAGATTCTTCAACTTGTAAAGAGCATCAACTAGATTATCAGAAATATAAGAGTTCCAAAGGCATAATATAACCTTCAATACAATTGCTTTTGGTACTTTGGGCAATACACCCCATAAAATGGTAATGAAACCTCTCATTGCAAGATTTCTTTCTTTTCAGTAAGTCTCTCATTGGCAGATTTCAACACTGTTGTGATACAGGAATCATGCGGATCATAGTGAAAAGAATAAGTGATGCTAGTGAAGCCTCATCCAATTAAGAGGACTAAATGTATGCCACATATTGCAATGGCATGACACCTCAAGCAAGATCACATGCAAGTTTCGTTGGTTTCTAATAAAGGGCAAGGTAAAAGGACAACCAAAATGGATTTTTTTTGGGTTAATAATTCAATATTAGATGGGGGGATTCAAACCCTGAATGCTACTAAATTAAAAGGTTATTGGTAAGAAAAATTGGTAATTGTAATTAAGGGCCAGAAAGATTAAGTGCACACACGCACGAAAGGAAGATCACATGCAAGCATATGCTACAATTGTTTTCTAATACAAACACAGACAGTTTAAGCACAAACAATATTAACAATCATAATTAAGGGCCTAGCAAAATGAGCACACGTACAGTTTCATTAGACAAATTGATAATACCCTAATTTTTATTAAAAGAGATCTAATGCGTGCATTAATATTAGTACAATGGAGACCTGAATTTAAGACATTTATGCATGTCAAGGCTTTTCAACATTTTCCCTATCTATGCACCGTCTTTAGTCTTTACAACCAGAAAAAGAAAGCACAAAGACAAATGCATCTAAATTTCTATGCAGTACCATACATGTACATACGCGGTATACGTGTTGGATCAGAATTCAGAAACCGTGTGACCATCTAGGCACAACGTCACCAAGCAAAATTACACCCATAATTAATTAAATAAAAACCAGATATGTAATGCAAGTGTACTGAGCATTCTTGCTTTCTTTCCAATTCTAACATTTTCATTTTCTTCCCTCGTGACTTCATAACCTACGTAACATACACTACGTGTTAGTGTAAAGTCAATTTCGAACACGGCATAAAGAATTTCAAAGTAAAAACCCTCGTACATTCCTCCCAATTAAATTCCCACCTCACCTTACAAAAAGAGAAAAAAAAAAAAAAAAATTAAAAAGAAAAATAGGCTAAGTCAAATAAATCCTGTAAAGGTCCCACTTTAAGCGTTATGCTGCACCGTCCTCTGCAAGTAAGACCATGTATATATATGGTATAGATATAGCATATGTGCTAGCAAAACATACCAACAACAAAGCTTATTCATCAAAAAAACATACCAAAAACAAGCTTGAAAGGCCTTTTTGAAAGTGAGAGATAGAGAGATGTCAATGAAGAAGAGCTCAACAGCACCGACAATGAAGACCCTTTTGCTTGTGTTGGGTATGACCATATTGGTTGTATCGACACAGTTTAGTGTTGGCGAGTGCAGAGCCCTTCGAGCCATGAGGGCTAGTGAACAAGTGGATGGAGCTGAGTCTGGTCATGGGGTGGCTTCGTTTGGGGTTTCTTCTACTCAAAACTCAAGCACTAGTAGTTATTCTTCGGCGAGGAGCTTTCCGTATAGATTGACTTCTGGACCCAGCAAAAGAGGCCCTGGTCATTAGCACTACTCATTCTTTGATTTTGCTTTCGTTTATGTTCTTGTTGCACAAAGACTGTGACTTAGATTTTTTAATCTGTAAAGGATTTTGTTTTAGCATATTTTTTTACATGTTTGACTCGAAAAGTCGAGACTTATACTCGAAGATTGTAATCCTAGTTGATATATTAGATACTTCTAAATACATGTATTAAGTTTGTTTATCTCCGATTACTATGAAATTGTTGAAACCATACACACTACATCAACTAGGCGTATTTTCTAAATCTTGGAATCAAGACCATTTAAATATGTTAATGAGATGACCAACAAATCAATTCTATCTCTTCATTCTCCCTCATCTTGGTTTTTTTTTTCTTAATCTATTTGTCCTCGGAATTCTTTATTGAATAGATTTCTTTTGATCATGATAAAGATACTATGAAAAGAAAAGTCAAGATTTTGGTAGAAAGATGATACTTTTTCTTTTCTTTTTTTTTTGGGGGGGGGGGGGGGTGTTAAAATGAATTCATAACAATCACAAAAATCTTTTTATAATGTGGAGGATCTAATGTCCATTTAGTACAACTTATTTTTTAGCCTTTTGAATACAGGATACTTTGATAAAGTTGTACTTAAAAAAAAAAAAAAAAAGAGTGAAGTTTTTTAAAAAACAAAATGTATTCTAAAAAGGCACAGTTTGATAACCCATTACGAAATAGACAAATAATGTCCCCAAATTATTATTGAACCTTTTTTACCATCCTTTTTCTTTATTTATTTATTGATTTATTTGAATTTAAAAATAAATTGGGTAAAAGTAGTACAGCTTTACTCAGAAAAAATCAAATTTTAAAAATTTCACGAGCTTAATTAGTTAATGGCAAAGAGGGTCCTGAGATAAAGAAAATTTAAGTTAAAATGTCAACAACTTCTCCATTGAAGTCAAGAGAAGATCACAAAGGACAGAGGAACAGGTATTCGCCTGCCTGTTAATTTTGACTTAGTGTGCATCATTAGCTCCTCTAAGCTGACCACCTTATAATAAAACATGATTGCAATTTTCTTTGTTCAGGGTGTGCTTCCTTTTCGTATTGCAAATCAAAGTTACAAACCCAATATCAATTTTTTGTAAAGGTACGTGCACATAATTTTTGCACTGAAATCATGACTTCATGCAATAATAAATCATTACAATAAGAGTAAGTCTAGTATCACGACTAGTTCTATAACTTTGTCACATAGCAGCTCATGAGCAGTGGAATCATAGACCCACATGGACCTATCATTTTATTTTTACTACTTACAACTCGTTACGTAAGCAAACTATGGCAAAAATTGTGAAATGACAGTAGACTTACTTTTACAACAAACAAACCTCACTAAATTACTAGTGTAAAATTACTTCTAGGATTCTCTCTCTCTCTGTCTCTCTCTCTCTCTCTTTTTTTTTTTTTTTTTTTTCCTGTATGCTCTATCTACAAGTACTAGAAAATCTGCATGTTCGTTGATTAATTGGGCAAGTGTTCCGTTTTGGGACTATCTATGTGGACCTTCTAATTGTCGGCATATGCATAAAGAATGAATTCAACTAACAGAAATGCTTTTGGATTTGCGTTATCAGACTACTTTATCAGCTACACAATTCATACTATTACCGGTCAAGCCTCGCGGGCAACCTAAAATGAAAATCAACTAAAGTGTTTGGTGCAAATAGGTAAAACTATTGCACCATGTAATTGTCTTTCAAGAAGTGAGATTTTAAAGCTATAAAAAAAGTTAATGAGGTATTGGTTTAAGAAATATTTTAGAAAATTTTTTATAAAAAAATAAAAATTAATTTTTTGACTGCTTTTTATATTTCTCGTGAAAGTGTGTCAAATTTTTTTTTTTAAATAATCAATTAGAACATATGTTAAGAGAAACCCATTAATCGAACCCAATAGTTCACAAACTCATGTCCTAAAAAGTACCACCTACTACAGCATGGAAGTGGTTGTTCATAACCTAGGACTCGAGCTCTACCACAAACTCTAAAACTCATGTCCCTAGTATGCCTACATATACTGCGCCAGTCAAAACACGATGTTGCATAAAAGAGAGCTCAGCCACTCTCAAAATTATTCACGATTGGTTGGTTCCCCATGCCAGATGTTCGAGTTTGGCGTTCCTAGAGAATTAATCATTATTATCACAGATATGATGCAAAGTTAGCTGAGATGACAAGTTGCGATGAATATATGAAAAAATGTGTAACAACTTGTCATTTCATCAAACTTTTTTTAAAACCACTATAAAAACAAGTACACTGAAAGTACATCGATTGTCATGTAAATATTGTCTGCAAGTCAAAAAAGTACATTCAAACATAATTTTCTGCATATCCAACCCCCATCAGCATCTTCCTCCTTAACAAATACATTAGACTATTCACTAAAATAAAAAGGCACAGCAAACAAATGTTAGCGATCAACTAACCTATATTCAAAACAATTGATACTGCGCTGGCCCAAAGAATTAGAATAATTTGTAATAATATTGCAGTAGGTAACATTGTTAGCATCCTCCCAGTTCATAGCTAAAAAATAGGTTTGACAAAAAACAATCACAAACAAAAAAATCCACTTTTTCCAAGCCCCTCTCTCTCTCTCTCTATATATATATATATATATATATATATATAATTTGATAGTTTGGGAAAAAAGGATTTGAATCTTGGATGTCTTCGTTAAAAATACCAAGAAATGCCAATCGGTTGAGTTACAAAGCTCTTGGCCAGAAAAGCTTTATGTTAAGATCAAAGAAAGACAGCTTTATTTCCAGCATGAAAGAATTGACAATCCTCAAAGACTTTCAAAAAAAAAAAAAAAGGACTTTCAGAAGAATCTACATAAATGTGTGTATGTATGATGTGCCTGCACGCTCCTGTACATGTTTTAGTGTATGTATGTGTTGAGGATTAGGTACATTTACCCAGGACCTCAATTGGAAAAACATACAGATGACAGGATTCTCCATGATGGCAGTAAAAATTGTATTTTGGCTAGGTGACAGTCAAGGCGGTGCTTAGGCAAAGAAAATTTAGTACAGAGATAGATTTCATCCATTTTGAAGAGGATCAAAAGAGAGATATAGAACAATCATCCAAGAGAGAGAGAGAGAAAGACAGACAAATAACATCCTCAATTAGAGAACTTAGAATTATGATGACATTCACCTAAAGCATATTGAACCGCACAGTATCTACAAAACAACATCAACTTCATGAAAGCACAAAATAATTAATTCAAGGTGTAAATACAGAAACTTAAAGTCACATCTTTCCCCATAACAGATCACATACTATCACAACAACAATAGATCCTAACCACAAACAGGGGGCGTGGCGCCTGCTCAAGTGTCACCTATGTATACAACGTACAGAGTACCACTGCAACGGGTGCATCAGGATGTGAATCCGCTAACCAGAAAACACTCATGTCTGTCCTAGAATCATCTACACAGAAATGAACATTGCAGCCCTATAAATGAGTGATGTAGAAACACAAAGGAAAAGATTCTTCAATTTGTAAGGAGCATCATCAGAAATATAAGAGTTCCAAAAGCATAATATAACCTTCAATACAATTGCCTATCGTACTTTGGTTAAAATACCCCATAAAATGGTCCTGAAACCTCTCATTGCAAGAATTCTTTCTTTTTAGTAAGTCTCTCACTGCCATATTTCAACAATGTTGTGATGCAGGAATCATGCTGATCATAGTGAAAAGAATGAGTGACGCTAGTGAAGCCTCATCCAATTAAGAGCACTAAACATACGCCACATATTGCAATGGCATGACAAGCACGATCACATAAAAGCATATGAAGGGCAAGGTATAAGGCCAAGACACGATTACTTCTTCGAGTATTCTTATTTCTGTATGCTCAATCTACAAGTACTAGAAAATCTGCATATTCGTTGATTAATTAGGTAAGTGTTCCGTTTTGGGACTATCTATGTGGACCTTCTAATTGTCGGCATAAAAAATGAATTCAACTAACAGAAATGCTATTGGATTTGCGTGATCAGACTAATTTTATCAGCTACATAATTCATACTATTACTGGTCAAGGCTATGGGCAACCTAACATGAAAATCAATTAAAGTGTTTGGTGACAGTCAAAAAGTATAAATAATCATAGCTCCAATCAAAGCCACTTCGAAAAAGCATGAATGAATTCCAGTCACTGCTGCCAACAAAATAAACAAGAAAGGAACTCCAGTCACAAGTCATAGCCTACCTATACCTATAGGATGATAATATATTGACTGTAAATGGTAGGAACTACGAAGCTTGTAACTTGACAGTCATCGAAAAAGAAGTAAACGTGCAAGAAAAATAAAAGGAACTCAACATGTAAAAGAGGCACTAATTTATTCAGAACTAGCAATGGCTATTCATCCAAAACCAACAAGTCAAGATATGGGAAAGTTGTAAGCAGGAATATAGGGATTGAGATCCCATGCAATAGCTAAAACTATTGCACAGTGTAAATGTCTTCCAAGGAGTGGGATTAAAAGTTGAAAAACTCACAAACTTGTCCTAAAAAGTTCACCAACTTATAGCATGAAAACAATTGTTCATGCCCCTAAACTCTGCCACAAGCTCATGTCCACCAACATATACTGCGCCAGTTAAAAATGATGTTGCCTAAAGGAGAGCTCAGCCACTCTCATTTTCTTTTTCTTTTTTTCGGTTGAGAAAAGCCACTATTCTCAAAATTATTCATGATTGGTTTGTTCCCATGCCAGATGTTTGAGTTTGGTGTTCCTAAAGAATAATCAACCATTGGGAACATCATCAGTATCACAATATATGATCCATAACTGCTTTATCTAATTTTAGAACCACAGAATGTTGGTAATTTTTTTCTTGTCACCAAAAAAAGAAAAAACCGCAGCATCATACATACTTGTGCAATTCGCTAAGATGACAAGTTGAGATGGGTATATGAAAAAATGTGTCACAACTTGTCATCTCATCAAACTGTTTTTTAAACCATCATAAAAACAAGCACACTGAAAGTACATCGATTGTCATGTGAATATTTTTGTGCAAGTCAAAAAGGTTCGTTTAAACAGAACTTTCTGCATATCCAACCCCATCATTATCTTTCTTCTCCTTAACAAAAACATCAAACAAATAAATTGGTGATCAACTTTCCTATAGTTAAAACAATTGAAAATATACACTGAGCAGGCCCAAAGAATTAGAATAATGTAATAATATTGCAGTAGGTAAAATCTGCAGCATTCTCCCAGTTCATGGCTAAAATTGGTTTCACAAAAAACAAACACAAACAAAATCCACTTTTTGCAAGCCACGTGCCTTCTCTGGGAAGAATAAGGTTAAGATCACAATTGTATAGCTAATTTCTTGCACAAATTATAAGCATGAGGATCAACCATCACTACAAAAAAAAGGGTCTTAGGACACGTTTTTAAAACGTGGCCATAGGTCCGAAAAACGTGGCTATAGGACCATTAGGGCTATAGCTGCGGTTTTTTAGGCTGCGTTTTTAAATGTGGCCTAAACCCCGCGACTATAGGCCTCCGGGCTCATGGGCAATAAAGATATACATAAAAACCTTAGTATGTTGCCAAATATCATAAAACAAAAGTTTATGTTAAATCAGATAAAGAAAGCTTAATTTCCAGCTAAAAAGAACCAACAATCCTCAAAGAAGTTAAACAGTGGCAGTTGGCAATGTTCCAACTTCCTAGGCCCATATTCACAAGCTGCTAAACATATCCACATAATTTTGCATGAACAAGCCCAATCTGGAGTTTATGTTTTTTTTTTTTTTTTTGGGTAAACTGGAAAATACATTCAATTAAGAAACAAAGGGAGGTCCATCAGGAGCAGGACAAAGCCTGAAATGATAAAGGCCATAGAGGTCTGAAAGAATTTCAAAAGACTTGGTGGTGGGGGGGGGGGGTGTTATAAAAAAAAAACAGCAGTTTTCTTGGTTCCTATTCTAGCGAGAGCATTAGCATAGGTGTTGGTTTCCCAATAGCAGTGGGAAACCTAAACTTGAGGAGCTTGGGAAATCAGGAGCCTCGTCCTCAATCTTTAGAATATCAAACCTCACCTTTGGTGGTGGTTTTTACTTAAAGATGTGGGCTACCTTTGGTGGTGGTTTTAACTTAAAGATGTAGGCTATGTATTTCTGGTGCCTAATTTAAAGTGTTCTATTATTTACACAGGTTAACAGTGTGATCAATACTAGACATAAAAAACTAAAAAGTAGCAATACTAAGGGGATACACATAGCAAAATACCTCATTTCAGTAGCATGTGATGACAATTGTATCCAATGCAGAAAGTAAAACCCATGTTTTCTTAATAAAATGCCACATCCAGTTATACTCAGACAAATGGATGTTCAAGAAGTGTGGAATCATGTTAGAGAGAGACCAAGTTTTACAAAGTAAAAAATGCAAACAAGCGAACCATTGATGCATATACCACTTGGATGACAGGGAATTACACAAATCATTTCACTAATTAAAAGATAAACGGTAACATCCACATAGATGATAGATCTTTACTGGAATATTAACAAGCAACAAGGAGGTAAAATATGCAGACAGCAGATGGTGTGCAACTCCATGCCAAGACAAGGAGGGGCTCAGGTAAGTAAACAAGTTGAGAACAGGCACATATTTGTCCATAATTATAAACTATTATCAAAATACCAAAGGAAAGAAAGCTACAAACTGAACATATTTGAAAAAGGTGAGGTCTAAGGTAAGACATGATTTACATGATAAGACATCATAGCCCCTAGAGATATGATGAACCATGAATACCAATCTGACAAAAGCTCAACAAGATCCTTTCAGCACAAACATGAAGCAAGATCTTGCATCAAATTGCATCCTGTAACTAACACATAGGTCAGCAAGATCTGGGCTATATTCTTTCTTCTTAAGCACAGTAGAGAAAATAAACCATATTCTTTTCAATTCCATTAAATTCTTTTATGGTCTGCTCAATCTATTCCATTCCACTCTTTTATAAACTTCCAAATGTAATATAAATTATAAAATGCTTGTACTGCTATCATATCTTGACAAGAAAGATTGGTGCAAGATTAGCTAATTCCATTGTGATATCATGCTCAATTTGACAAAAAGGGATAATTGATAAGAATATTTCTTAAATATAACACAGAAAAGAACGTTTCAGCTCATAAAAGAGTGATGTAGTAGCACAAAGGAAAAGGTTCTTTTTTTCTTGTAAGGAGCATCAACTAGATTATCAGAAATATAAGAGCTCCAAAAGCATAACCTTCAATACAGTAACCATTCATTGCAAGATTTCTTTCTTTTTAGTAAGTGTCTCAGTCTCATTACCATATTTCAAAAAATTTATGAGAAAGGAATCATACTGATCACAGTGAAAAGAATGATTGACACCAATGAAACCTCATTCAATCAAGAGGACTAAATATATGCCACATATTGCAATGGCATGATACCTGAAGCAGGATCACGTACAAGTATATACTACCTTGCTTTCCTAATACACATATAGACAAGGTATGGACAAGCAAAAAGGATTTTTTTTGGTTGATAATTCAATGTAACAAGTAGGGAGGGGTTTCAAACCCAGGTTCTCCTCATAAAGGGGACCAAGCAATGGCATTGAACTACAAGGCCCTTGGCAAGCAAAATAGATAAATGTAATTAAGGGCCAGAAGGAATAAGTGCACACACCATACAAACACACACAAAAGCAAGATCGCAAGCAAGCATATGCTACCATTATTTTCTAGTACAAATACAGATATGGTTTGAGCAAAAACAATATAAACAATCATAATTAAGGGCCAAGCAGAATAAGTACGCAGTAGTATGCACACAGTTTCATTGGA
Organism: Lithocarpus polystachyus; assembly: GCA_033629205.1. Classification (NCBI taxonomy): domain Eukaryota; kingdom Viridiplantae; phylum Streptophyta; class Magnoliopsida; order Fagales; family Fagaceae; genus Lithocarpus; species Lithocarpus polystachyus. Next base: position 3,282,724 of record CM066163.1, on the reverse strand, counting down.
CAAATTTATAACATCCCAATTTTGATTTAAAGAGATCTAACGTGTGCATTGATATTTGCTCATTTAAAGACAAAACAAAATTAGAAAAAAAATGTCTGAACAATATTTCAACTCAAGAGCAGTAAAAAGCCCATGTGCAATCCTATGGCCCCAACAGTATAGAAGAACTTCTGCAATTAAATCGCCAAATTACAGATAAATGTAAAAAGTAGTAAGTATAATGGAAACCAAAAAAGCAAGATAATTCTTAAAGTTGAAACTGACATGAGAAAGTCATGAAGATTAGCTAAGAAATAATAAACAGTACAGGTTGTTGGGAAATGATTGAATCAAATTATAGTCTTGGGGGGGGGGGGGGGGGGGGGGGGGAGGAATGGTTTAAACCAGGCAATGCCATGCATACAGCAAACGGAAATATGCTATACTACATGATACATCAATCAACTTGTCCTCGGCACAGAAGTTGAAAAATAAAGTCATCTCACTTGAAGGATGAGAAACTAAACACATGCATGCACACACTGGTAGAGAGGGAAGCATCGGCAACCAATTTTTTTTTCTTACACATATCTTGAGTACACTATATAGATATTCTAACTTATTTAGACAATATAATATGGCCAAACCTGTATCAAGAATTGGTTCAGATATGAATGGGCTTATTGGTTCACAGAAGAGTACATGTAGAATACCAAAAGGAGCGATTCAGGTTCTAGCAAGTTTCAACAACATCATAGTGAATGTTACAGATGTATCAGGTAGGGTAATTTCTTGGCCCTCCATTGGTACTTGTGGAGGATTGAAGGCTACGAAAAGAGGGACAGTAGTGGATCAGGGTATGCAACAAGCCGCTCATGATAATGTTCCTAGGTCTTGAACAAGATGTGGCATTAAGAGCTATACCACTTCTGTGTGCAGGTGTGTGTGGATATATAGGGAAACCCAACGTTAATTGGGGAAAGAATTAAGACATTTGTAAATTAGGAAGTTTCAGATCCAATTCATCATCTATAACGTTATATTCTTGAAGTTGATCTAGGGTCACCAGAAAAAAAAAAAAAAAAAAAAAAAAAAAAAAAAAAAAAAAAAAAAAAAAAAAAAAAAAAAATCTAAACAAGGTATATTAACGAAACATTGATTAAAGAATATAACAATCGGTGGTACCTACACTTCCAATCTGATACCTCAGACTCTCATTTATTATTCGTAATGCATTCTCTCTTGATTACATTGTGACACTAAAATAAAAAAGCACAGCAAACAAATAAATTAGCAATCAACATTCCTGTATTCCAAATAATTGATATTGAGCAGGGCTGGCCCAGAGAATTAGAATAATAGTAATAATATTGCAGAGGATTGCATCCGCAGCATTCTCCCAGTTCATGGGAAGAACAACAAAATCCACAATAGATCGCATTTATAATCTATCTATTTGCAAACAACAATTTCAACTTCACTGAAGTAACCATCAATTCCATGTATGACCTTTTGCTGTAAAGCTCATATAGGGCATAAAATTTAGGGAGTTAAGAGTAATATAAGCACATGTCCAAGATATATTGGCAAGGATCTCAGTGTATAGCCTAATTTCTTGCACAAATGATAAGAATGACAATCAACCACAGGGAATAAAGATACATATAAAGAACTCAGTATGCTGCCAACAATTGTAAAAGCAAAGCTTTATGTTAAGATTAAAGAAAGAAAGCTTAATTTGCAGCACAAAAGAACTGATAATCCGCAAGAAGCAGTCTTAAAAGAGTTGCAGTTGAGAATGTTCCATCTTCCAACAGTCAAGGCATGGATTCACAAGCTGCAAAACATTGGCACATAATTTCGCATCAACAAGCCCAATCTAGAGTTTATGTTATTGAGTAATGGTAAAAACCAAAAAAGAATATCATACCTAACTTTTGTTGGTAGTTTTAAGATAAAGGTGTAAGCTCTTCTGTGCATTTTTTGGTGCCTAACTGAAAATGCTCTGCTATTCACTCAGGTGTTAACAAGATAATCTGGACATAGGAATCCAAAAAAGTGGCGATACTTTGGCAACATAGATGGCAAAAATACAATGCATTTATAATTTGATTTGTGATACAGAGATCATAAATGAGGCCATGATCCATAATATGCTTTTAAGGCATTGTGCTGCTATCTTACACAAAATAAAAAACACAAACAAGCTATATTAGTTGATATATATATCCACAATTCACAAACCATTTCATTAACTAAAAGATAGTAATTGGTAATATCCACTATACAACAAGCTGAGAACAGGTGTAATCATCAAAACCTGCAAAAACATCCCCAAAATCATCGGCCACGGTCATTCGTGACTTCCTCGGTATGGGGAATGAAAAAGAGATTTTGTCTTCATTCTAAACCCAGGGCTTTATCTGCCTCGAGAAGACCCGCGGATCGATCGAATAAAAATCCAATGGGAGGTGCTTCATCATACGCAAGATGATCTTAGTGTAGACGATCCGAGGGAAGCCCGTCATGCGGATCACATTTCTGAAAGCATCGACGGACACATACCCGCCCCTGCTAGTCCAGAACATCGTAGCGAACGGCTCCCAGAGCCGCCAGTCCTGAGCCGCCATGCGACACTGCTTGTTCACACACTCCGCTCGTCCTAACGAAACGGCATCCAGGCGCTTGAACACGTTGTTAAGCGAATCCCGGTCCAAATCCACAAACCCAGTTCCACTTCTACTTTCACTTCCCTCTTCTTGTTCTTGTTCTTGTTCCTCGACTACAATCGACTTCATCTTCTTGTTCTCGCCCTGTTCTTCACTCTCAACTAGCCCACGACGACGAGGTTTCATCTTGACAAAGAAAACACTTTAGCTGGGGCTTGGGGCTTCTTGTTTTATGTTCAGATCATCCAAAGCAGGGAGCCAAATTTTGCATTTTAAAACTACAAAGGCCACCGTACAGTGTAAGTTTGCATAGGGACAGTGTTTTCAGCTGCGAACCACGTCTTTTAAGGTAATGTGCAGGTCAAAATTTTCGTTAAAACTGGGTGGGTATTACAGGACTTTCAAAGCGGGTAAAAATTATTTTATTACAATATTTTTAATTTTTAATAATAAATAATATTTAAACAGTATTATTATTTATTTTACCTTTCCATATTCAACCGTAGTAGTTTTATTTTATCTTTTAACATAATAAATATAAACTCTATAATAAAATAATATTTATTCAACTACTCAAACACAAAAGCAACCTGTACAGCTAAAAGAAGTGTGAACTTAGTTGAAAGTATATAATGTTTTTGAAACTCCAACTCAACAGACATGTGGCGTTTCTAAGACCAATGAAAAATAGACACATGTATTAAAATTTACAAGTCAGCAACTCAGGTTACTTAGAATAAAAAAAAGACAAATGCCCTCTAAATTTTCAAAGCCCGGCATTAAAAACGTTTTCCCTTTTCTTTGAAAATCAAAATTTTCTGTGTGTCTCTGTTCTCTCACCGCTGTCCTTCAAACCTCCATAACCACTGACCACTGCCTAGCATCGTCGCCGGAGCTACGCTGCCGGACATAACCAGTTCCGAAACTACCAAGTTTCACTATCCTGCCACTCTTACATTTCCCATTCTCCAAAATAGCAAATCTCATCCCTCTCTGTTTCTCTCGCACCACCATACCACACCGGCACCTCCATTTTCCCTCTCTCAACTCCAAACCTTAACAGCCGCTGCCCAGCATCGCTGATCATCACCAGTTCCGACGAGACTAACCTTTGCCTCGTCGGAAAACGCCCAAAATTGTCTCTTCATTGTCTCCAACCACGACGCCGAAAGTTTTCTTCGCTGCTTTCAACTCCTGACTTTGCAAGAGGTTTTCTCCTCACTTTTTTTCATTTTATTTTCTGAATTTTCTGTTTACATATGTGTTTTTTTTTTTTTCGCCCCCAAAAAAATTGACATTTACATTCTTATGTAGTCCTATGTAGAAAGGAAACTTGCACCGTTTGATAAAATGCTTCAATGAGTATAGATGCACTAATATACAGTAAAAGGTTTTTTTTTTTTTTTTTTTTCAAAAAATTGTTCTTTTAGATTAGATTAAAATTGTTGTTTTTTCTTCTTCCAATATTGAAGCTGCACGTACTATGCTGTTTTGGGGTTGTAAATATTTCTTATCTTTATATTGTAGTAATAAAGAGAGGACAAAATAAGATTGGGCTGCCTAGATTAACATTAATGTTTCCTTACAGGTACTGCCTAGATTAACACTGATGTTTCTTTGCAGGTAATGTATAGTGCTACACTGCTACTATAGTCAAACTTCGTGCTGGTCACTAAGACGAAGTCAGTGAATATAGTCTAAGTCTATATTGCCTTAGATTTAAATAAAGAGGAATTTGGTACATTTGTAAGATACCTTTGGATTATATCAACATCGTTCATGTTTATTATTGGCTTTATATACCCTGCTTTTTTTGTTTTGCATCATGACACCATGTGGCGCTAATTGTTGTTGTGGAACCTTGCTAATTGTTTTGGGTATGTTGCTTATTTCTATTACTAAATCAAATTGTGAATGAGTTTGGAATTGAATGCTAAGAAAGTTTGAGAAAATAAGGGGACTGTGTTTTAAATTCTTTGCTTGAGTTTCCAAACAAAGTTCTGTGGAGGATTACTCCAGCTTGTGGAATTGCTAAGATGTGCTTTGTACTTGGTTTTGATGGTTATAGGTAATGGTAGATTATATTGAGTGAATTTGAAGAATGGATTCCTACTTTAATTATACTATGCTCACTTTGGAATTTTTCCATTGGGATATATTTTTGTTAACTACGCAACTTGGAGATTTTGTTAGAATTGCATATGCTAGAATTAATCATATTAAATGTGCTCAATTATGCATTTTGACAAAATCGTTGTTTCTTTATATGCAATTGAATGAGACTTTTTTTTTCATAACTTTTTTAGGTGGTGGTCTAGTTGCTTGTGAGCAATACTGGAATTTCATTAGTTTGATAATGAAAGCTCTAATTTGTGTTAAAAACGCAAGAGCTGTTTAGACCCTCAAATAAAAGGATTACGACTCGATTGATTTTACACTAACTTAATACTAAGTGCGGAATAGTGTATATGCGAGCGAATAAAGAAACAAACTACTCTAACCCATAATCAATAAAACGTAGCAATAAATTGAAAGGTAAAAGAGCAAGGAAGAAGAATGCAAATTCAAGATAACACTTTGATGTGTTATCGAAGAGGAAACCGAAATACTCGGCGTAAAACCTCTCTGTTGCCCTCCAAGCGGTAATCGATCTACTAGAGAATAGGTTAGAGTACACGAATAACAAAAGACCCTCCAAGCCTAGTTTACCTAATGTACTTGAGCCCTTTAAGCTCTTGTTACCAACTGACTTTGCTAAGCCTTGTCTTCTCTAGCTTTCCGAATCACATAATTCAGCCCGATTGCATCTGCTAAACATATGGCTTCTTCCAATGCTTCTCAGTAGCTCCAAAACCTCACTTTTCACTTAAGATGAGTGTAGTAAGTGTTTGGACTATCAACCTCTCAAGGATTTAAATATGGAGAGGTAAGAGTTGAGGAAAACCACAAAGGAATGTGTAGAGATATGCGGGTATAACAATCTCTAACTCTCAAAGTGTTTTGCTAGGGTTTCTCTCAGAAGTTCTCACTATCATCTGTGAGTAATGTGGGTATATATAGTGTGGGTACAGAAAGTGTGTATCAGATAGTACAGACTGGTAAAACAGAACGTTTCGCGAGTGTCTCGCGGGAAGGTCTTATCCGCGAGCTACTTGCGAAATAGAGCTATCTCCATCTGTCTTAACTCTTCGCATTCCAGTCATGTGCAGGGCACATATATCACTTCGCGGGATGCTTAGTCGCGAGCTACCCGCCAAAACTCTTCTGTCTTCAATTATTTGAGTCTTCACAATCTCTTTCTCTCTATCACACAACCCTTACAATTAAATCCCATAATAAATACATGGTATAAAAAGATTGAATAAAATTACAATCAAATTTGGCACGGAATTAAAGCCAACAATACACATAGTTGTAAATTACAACTTTACAGATAAGCTCATCAACCTTTGGTTTGGGAAGCTTTAAGGGTAATGCATAGTAGCGTTGTTTGGGATGCTCATCAAACTTTGGTTTTATTCTCCATGACATGAGGCCATATTGCAGTGAATAGACTTTGGACTTTTTGAAGAAACTTGGTCTATAAGATCTGAATCTCAACCAACTTTAGTTGTTCCAACTTTGTTTATCTAAAGAAGACGCAATCTTGTTGTTGTGTTGAGTTTAAAACTTGTACCAAAGAAATGTAAGACAAGTGTGAATACTTATGTTCTACAAAAGATATAAAGTTGGGATAGTTTAAAAATATAGATTGAGGACCTTCCAAATTTCCTTGTAAAGTATATACTTGATGAAATTTATCAATAAATTATTTGTTCAACAACTTTACAAAAATGGCTACACCTTTGCAAAAGAAGAATAAGCCAAAATGTATTGGTCATTTCATACTTTTGAGGGGGTAACAATAGAAGTTGGTCATTGCTTTTATGAAAACAGATTTTATGCATATGGTTTTATTTTAACAAAGTTCTATTTGTTTATTGATGTACATTGATAATAGCTTAATTTTGCATATTTATATCACTATTAGAAAGCATTATCGTACTTATTTTGAAGTAATTCATGCATTTTATATTTGGTTTTGAAATAATGGTGAATAATCAATTTTGTGCTTAATTAAATCTTATTGCGTGAATTTGTCTTTTGTAGGAGAATGAAATTAAATAAGTGGATTTGTGCAAGAAAGAAAGCTAATGAACTTTATTTTACAAGGGCCACGATGAAGTTAAAAAAAGCCAACCCAATTAAATTTAAGTCTAATTGGAGCAAGGAATCAAAGGAAATTTGCACCAAATCCAAGTCTAATTCGGACTAGGATTCCAGCCTGTACATCAGTTAGTATTTTTGGTATAATTTTCGGCTCAGATGTCCAATCGAGATGATTCAAGTTGGGCTGGAAAGTTAACTTAAAGGGCTACAACTTTGTAGTTTCCAAAGTCCGAATTCTAACGTTAAATGGGCTAAAATAGTCGGTTAAGTGAAGCCTAAAAATCTGGGATTTTCTCCAAACGAGAATTCAATTTGTAATAGGATTCTTTGACCTATTTAAAGGCTTTTTATGGAAAAATTCAGAGAGGCTAGTGCTAGGGCTGAGATGCAAAACAGAAAATTGGAGAAAGAGACAGTGCCGCATGTGGCTTCTGTGTAGCTTTTTTCCATGATAGCATTGTGGCTATTTCTTTCTTTATTTTATTTGTCTATTTTAATGTTTAGTATTTTATTCTTGTGTTTTATTTCAATTATCATGAGTAGCTAAATTTATAATTAGGGTTGAGGATGAAACCTTGTTAAGGATTATTAGTAATATTTATGTGATTTGATTTTTCCCACAATAATTGTTCTTTAATGATTTAAATTGTTCTTACTTCATATCAATTGACTAAGATGAGATTCTAGATATGAGTTCAATCATGTTTTTCTCATGATTTAGGATTTGTCTTAATTAATTGAATGCTTGGTTTATTAATTCTTGATTATAAAATTAAATATCGCTTGTGATTTGTTTGTTAATGGATACAATTTATGATTTGATTTTTAGAATTGGATATATCTTGTGATTTGTTTGGCTACGGATACAATTGATGAATTGAGTTTATACTTAAGAAACAAAGAAGAACATGCTTTAGATTTTTAAACATAAGTTTTAATGATGATATTTTCCATGATAGCAAGATTGATTTCTAGATTATCATGCAGTGGTTGGGAAAAATTAATGATCATAAATATATGCTGATATGACTTACAAGGCGGATTCCAAAACCTTAATTCCTTTCTCTTGATTGTTTACATCTTTTTACTGCTTTATATTATATCTTTTACTTAGTTTAACTATTTGCTTAATTTTATTATTTGCTTAGTTTATTTAATCTCAGAAAAACCAATTTTCATTAAACTAGATTAGAATTAATTTGGTTAAGGTTTAATTAATTTTCCTACATTCATCTAAGTCCTTGTGGGTTCGACCTCGTTCTTGTCAAACTATAATTCGGTACGGTTCGTACACTTGCGAGTACTTTAAAATTTCACAACATTTATAGAGTACAAAATTATATTAACAATACATCTATTGAAAACTGCAATTCTTAAAACAAAATTAAAAAAAAAAATTGTCCATGCCTTATCCAAATCAAAACTATTTTCCTGTTTTTGAATATCACATAATGCCAAACTCTCATTTTTATATACAAAACAATCTCAAATAAATAATGAACATTTAAGTTTTCACCACAAAAATGTTCAACATGCCCATATCTCTCCACCATCTGAATTATCCTCATTTTTCACCATTAATACATTTCTTGTAAACACACTTGTACAATTCTCTCCTTGGAATAATAAAAAAACAAATCCCCTTCCCCCCCCCCCCCCCCCCCCCCCACCTATAAGAAAAAAAAAAAAATCCAGCACCTGCCATTCACTATATTATCAAAATAACAAAAAAAAAAAAAATATATATATATATATATATATATATATTCTAGCACCAAAATATTGCCATTCACTATATCATTCCCTTAACTAGAACAATATAACACTTGCAACAATTTAGCATTGCAATTCCACCACCATGCACATATAGAAACTAATATATAAGAATAAAAGTACTCTTGCATTAAAAACTTTTATCATTTGCATATAATTAGTCTTTAACTAGAAGTTACTCAAACATATACAAAATCTATCATGTTTGAGTAATTTCATTAGTTACAAAAGCTTTACAAAATGACAGCTATAATTAGTGTGGCTATGCAATCACTTGTCCAAATTTTCAAGTCAAATATACTATCTAAGAGGTTCCTCCACTGTGCAATAATAATCAAAATGCTGTCCAAAAAACTGTCCAAAGATGCTATCTATGAGCTGTGCAGTATATTGTCCAAAATACTATCCAAAAAAGTTCTTCATACTTCAGAAAATTTTTAGTAGGGCCTTAACAAACAAAGAACAATATTAGGGTAAAAAAAATAAACAAAAGCACATATTAAAGCTTCTCCTCCTCTAACATAAAAAGTTTAAGGTTATAGAATGTACTTGATTCAAGTGTGACATTGAGGTACTTTCTTGAAACATTCTTGTAGAGTTAAACATGGGATAAGCAACAAACATTTCCAAGGGAAAGAATGATGTTTGAACATCTTCTATTAAAAAAAAAAAAAAAAAAGGTAACAAATGATTAAGCTCAACAAGCAAAAATAAGAAAAATAAAAATTGAAATATTAGTTTTGTACTTACCATGTACCATAGAAATAGCTTCTAAAACTTGTGAAGTGGTTGTATCTTTCACTTTTCTTATTTTCTTTTTTTTCAAATGATTTTCTTGAAGCATTGCTGTAGAGCTAACCATAGGATTAGCAATAGACATCTCCGGGAGAATAAATGATAATTGAACATTTCCTTTAAAAGAGAGAGAGAGAGGAAGTAAGAACATTCAGTTAAACTCAATAGGCAAAAAATAAGAAAAAGAAAGCTTGAGTACTAGTTTTGTACTTACCATGTACCATAGAAATAGCTTTTGGAGCTTTTGAAGTGGTTGCATCTTTTACTTTTCTTTTTTTTTTCTTTACTTCTTTTCCAGTTGACTTTTTATTCTAAAATTGGTTATCCCTTTCTTTCTCACATTTGGCGAATCAAGGATTGGTCTCTCACCATCTAAGCAAGGTTGCACATCATCATCATGTATGAGATTTTAAGGACATTTTTTACCAACATCTTCCACCTTATTTGTATCTGCTGTAGTCTTTCCAAGCTTGCATAATAGCTTACTAAAACTATCCATTGCTATTTTGGTCCCATGATCAGTCAATGCAGCCTTATCACAACATTTATACCACAAAAGACTTAAGTTGCTCATACGCAATACATGAGTCGATTTCTCATTTGATTTAAATGAATCAACAAAGCAATACAACCTTTTCTTGGCATCTTTTGTCCATCTACTTGATATATATTTGTCGGGTATATTATTCACATTATTCACAAGAAAAACCCTTAAAGCATGGCAACATAACAACCCCAAAGTCTCAAATAATTTGCAATCACAACAAATACTTTATTTAGCCTAGTTAAAATGCACAATATGAATTCTTCTACTCTCCCCACTACTTAGTGAATATGTAAAGTTATCCTTACAATGATTAATTTCAACACAATTCAATCTCATACCTGAATTGAACTCTTCTTCAAACATTCCAAACAAAGCAAGAGTACAAACTTTAGCAGCATGACTTAAAATGCCCATATGCTTATGAACTTTCCTAGGTGCACCATTCATACAACGAAAATCTTCATTTATTTCATGTCGCATTTGTACTGCATTTTCCTTATAAAATTTAATAACTTCAATAAGAGGCATAGATGTTTTCATAATTTGATGAAAAACACTATTTATACTCTTACTTCTTTGGGTAAACTTCATCTTAGTAGAAAAAAAAAATCGAGATTGAAAGTTAGGCACCACTTTTCTCGAATTTAGTATAACCTATCCATCCATGAATTGTCCTTTAAATTATGCATCTTAATCATTTTGCTCCAAGTTGACTCAAACTCCATTTCATTTGAACACCCACCATATAAGCAATATTAAATCTTTGATTGAAATTTGAAATACCATAGATTCCAACAAGATTTTTTTGAGCATTTTTACTAATATGCCAGAAACAAAGTCAATGACGAGACTCACTGAAAACCATATTAATAGCATTTGCCATCACTTGATCTTGATTTGTAAAAATAGATTTTGGTTGTTCACCTCCCATTGCAGTAAAAAAAAGTCTCAAACAACCAAATAAATGACTGAGTTGTCTCATCTGATAAAAAAGCACAACCAAACAAAACATTGTTCCAATGATGATTGATTCTCACAAATGGTGCACAGATTAAGTTGTACTTATTGGTTCGATAAGTGGTGTTAAATATAACAACATCCTCCAAAGAGTCATAATCTAATTTTGATCTACCATCTCTCCAAAAGAAATTTGCAATTCTATTATCTTGGTCTACTTGCACCGAATAAAAAAACATTGGACATTCACTCTGTTTTTCTTTGAAATGATTAATAATACTTTGCTCATCACAAGCTTCCATAATTTCTTTTCTTTTTGTTTGCCCAAAATTATGACAATCTCGCCTAGAGAACCTGACATTATTTGCACCACCAAGTTCTTTTGACAAAAATGAGTAAGACTTTGTTGCTTTTATACCCAAACTAACCATTGTGCTAATTATATTTCCATGAGCAGGTAGCACCGTCCTTCCTGATCTCAAGTTACATCTTTCTTCTGGAGTTGCAAATTCATGATTAAGTGGGGCGCATCTTTCTTCGATGTGGGAGCAAGTCTCAAAAACTGCTCACATCGCTTGCAAAGAACAAAGCTGTGTGGGTCCTTCGGCCTCAAAGCGGACAAACTGCTTGCGGGTTTGGATTCGTTCCTCCCCCACAGTATTATTTCTTATCATATTTTTGCAGATGAGTTTGTTTATCTACAATTGAATTTTGCAGTGATTGGTATGGTGTCATCGGTGGAATCATACAAAGTGGGCTAAGAATGAGATGAGTCACAGGATTAAAATAATAATAATAATAATAATAATCATTTGGGATGCGCCTGCAGTCATCCAGGCCGCACACTGCGTCCCCTAATGTTCGACCAAATTGCCGAACCCATGCTTCCCAAACCATAACTTCACCATAAGTTCCTGAATTTAAATTCAAATATGTGGATTAGCCAATGTATTTACTTATGTATAATTACCTTCTAAGGCCACATGGTTAGATTTATCAGAGAACATAAGATACAATACCAAAGGAACTGCACCTAAGCTTTACCAAAAAAAAAAAAAAAAATTCACATCAAACTAAACCAAAAAAATTCTATTATATTAAGTGTTAATACAACAAAACATGTATAGTAGTATTAGACAAAATATCGCATCTACAAATTAAAATTATTGCAATTGTAACTTATATGTTTTAATTAAATTACTGCATCAACAATAATAAATTGTAATAATTTATAATTTTCAGTTGCAATGGAAGCTTTAATATATTAGGAAAAATTATTGCAATAACTTTAAATGAAAAAAAAAATTTGCAATAAATTGATACAAATTATTTTTGCAATCTATTGCAATGAAAATTTCGAACTATTAGCTTATTGCAACGAAGTTATCATTGTAAAAATTTGATATTAATTCTTTTACAATCTATTGCAATGACAAACATGAAATTGTAATGAATATATCATTACAATAACTTGGTGTAAATTATTTCATAATCTATTACAATGACAAAATGAAATAATTATCTATTACAATGAAAATATTATTGCAATAATTTAATCCGACTTATTTTGGTCAATTTTTTGCAATAAAATTCATGAAATAATAGCCTATACCTACAACATATTCAAAATAACAAATTGTTTATTGCAAAAATATATGTATCATTGCATCAAAATTATCAATAAAATATTTAGAATTTATTGCAACAAAAGTTTTTGTTGCACAAAAATATTACCTAAAATTTTATTGTAGTAATGATTCTAATGTCATTGTAACGATTGTTTCCATTGCAATAACCATTTTTTCTTGGATTATCATAAAATTCTCTCCCATGCTTTTTTTCTCTATTAATAGCCTTCATACAATAACCAATAGATGAAAAACTTGTAATTAAAAAACCCCATAAAAATGGCATTTTAAGCAAATTCCAACTTCATATGCTCATCCTTTAGAACTTTGATTGCCACATCTTAAATAAGATAGCTACCTTTATACATGTATCTATCCACATCGATCCAATCATTCTTTAATGGTAAATAAAGAAAACCAATAGCTATATAGGAATAAAATATTGAAATTCCAAATATCAAGTCACTAATCTTCACATTCAAGAGATAGGGCAAAGACTGGGTCTAGTGCCCCAAGTGAAGTAAGCATTGGTTGGATTGAAACTAAATAAGAACCTTAGGCAATGACTCTATTCTACCCTCACCTCTATTCTACATGGGATCTCATGAAAGTTGTGATATTCAGGCAATCTTTCTATCGACTTAACCTTCTCTTCCTCTTCTTCCCCTCCTTCTTCCTCTACCTCTACTTCTACCTTTACCTCTACTAATAGCAGTGGAGTTATTGCCCCTACTGTAAGGTAGCAACATTCATAGGGAGTATCATCTACGAACTCAATCTTGTTCAAGAACCAATCAGTATTGCTAGAGTAGCAACTATCAATATAGTCAAGGATACTAACTCTGTTATTCCATTAAAGTGTGTCAAGATCAAAACGATAGAGTCTTTTCCTTCCCAGCTATAAAGCTACAAAAACAGCCTTCCTTCCCACAATAACATGCCCTACTCATCTAGTTTCCACATTGCCAATAGAAGGATTTGGCAATACACTCCACATATCCCATATAACATTGTAAACTTTAAATAATGCAGAGCTTTTGACATCCAAGTTCTTAACAATGCTTCCAAGCACATAAATCATGTCATCAATCACAAATACTTGGATTTTAGGCTTTCCGCACTTCATCGAATTAGCCTGCCTCAGAATTTCCTCAGATTGTTCATTTAAAAGTCTAAATTTGTTTAACATGGAAAATCAAAAGAATAGACTTCTTAGGGTGGGTTATCAAGATTAAATTAAATACAAATGAGACCTCAAATGAACACAAGACATACATTCGAGTATATCTCGCCAGTTAGTCTAGTTTTAAGTTGAAGGATAGGAGAGAGTAGTATTTAATCACTAGTTTTAGCCTCTTGGGTTTCTTTAATCACTAGTTTTAGCTTATTACAACGAAGTAGTTATTGTAAAAATTTGATATTAATTCTATTACAAGTTATTGCAATGACCAATATGAAATTGCAATTACAATAACTTGGTATAAATTATTTCATAATCTATGGCAATAACAAAATGAAATAATTATCTATTACAATGAAAATATTATTGCAATAATTTAATCTGACTGATTTTGGTCAATTATTTGCAATTTATTGTAATAAAATTCATGAAATAATAGCCTATAACTACAACATATTTAAAATAGCAAATTGTTTACTGCAACAATATATGTATCATTGCATCAAAATTATCAATAAAATATTTGGAATTTATTACAACAAAAGTTTTTTGTTGCATAAACCTATGTTCTAAAATTTTATTGCATTACCTTATATCAACTATTGCAATGATTTTAATATCATTGCAATAATTTTTTCCATTGCAATAACCATTTTTTTCTTGCATTGTCATGAAATTCTCTCCCATGCTTTTTTTCTCTACTAATAGCCTTTATACAATAACCAATAAATGAAAAACCTGTAATTAACAAACCCATAAAAATGGCCTTTTAAGCAAATTCCAACTTCTTGTGAATCTTTAAAAACTTTGATTGCCACATCTTGATTTAGATAGATACCTTCATACATGTATCAATCCACATCAATCCAATCATTCTTTAATGGTAAATAAAGAAAACCAATAGCTATATAGGAATAAAATACTAAAATTTCAAACATCAAGTCACCAATCCCCACATTCAAGAGATAGGGTAAAGACTGGATTTAGTGCCCCAAGTGAAGTAAGCATTGGTTGGATTGAAACTGAATGGGAATCTTAGACAAAGACTCTATTCTACCCTCACCTCCATTCTACCTAAGATCTCATGAAAGTTGTGATTATCAAACAATCTTTCCATTGGCTAAACCTTCTCTTCCTCTTCTACTTCTACCTCTACCTCCACTAATGGTAGAGGAGTTATTGCCTCTACTGTAAGGTGGCAACATCCATAGAGAATATCATCTACGAACTCACTCTTGTTCAAGAACCAATTAGTATAGCTAGAGTAGCGACTATCAATTTAGTCAGGATACTAACTATGTTATTCCATTAAAGTGTGTCAAGATCAAAATGATAGATACATTTTGTTCCCAGCTACAAAGCTACAAAAACAACCTTCCTTCCCACAACAACATGCCCTACTCATCTAGTTTCCACGTTGCCAATAGAAGGATTTGGCAAGACACTCCACATATCCCATATAACATTGCAAACTTCAAATAGTGCAAACCTTTTGATATCCAAGTTCTTAACAGTGCTTCAATAATGCAGACCTTTCTTCTTCTTCTTCTTCTTCTTCTTTTTTTTTGTCAGTTTTTTTTTTTTTACTTTTTTGTATTTTCTTTTATTTCTTTTAAATATTTATTACTTAAATGTGCATATACAGTTATATCGTCTTAACAAATTCTTACAATATTTTCACAATTATCTGACAATTTACACTGTTCATTGGCATCTTTTTTTTTTTTTTTTTTTCTTTTCACAGTACACCCAATTTTGCTTATGCTCTTTTTGTCTTTTCTTTTAAATATTTATATGTGCATATATAGCTACATTGATACAACACATTCTTACAATATTTTCACAATTATTGAAGTGTCAATTTTTTAAAGATCAAAATAAAATAATGAAATAAGAGACTGAGAATTACTACCATTTAAAACTCAAAATGCGTGAAGAAAATTTTTGAGCTGTTAAAATTTAGTGAGAGTATTTTAGACATTACACAATAAATATTTTAAGAATCATAAGTTTTCATTACGGTTTAACTGAGAGAATAATAATAATATGACATATTTGTTATTTTTCAAAATATTAAGAAAAAAATTGCTTGATTTTAAAGTTTAAAGAGTAATGCTATATTCACAACATTTTCACAATAATTTCACAACAAAATTTATTTTATGTGGCAAACACAATAAATATTTTAAAAATCATAAGCTTTTATTACGATTTAACTGAGAGAATAATAATATGATATATTTGATATTTTTCAAAATATTAAGGAAAAAAATTGCATGATTTTAAAGTTTAAGGAGTAATACTATGTTCACAATATTTTCATAATAATTTCACAAAAAAGTGATATCAGTAGTGGGCTTAGTTTAAAACCAATAACAACTTGCTATTTAGAAATTGTTCTAAAAATATTATAGACGTAGCATTTCTTTCAAATAAAATAAAAAATATCTATTCGGATCCTAAAAATGAAGGTATTGTGAAAATCTTGTAATATTTTGTTGTATTCTTAGACTTCTGTTTTAGTATAGTCAAATTAGGTGAGCCAAAATTCTCTGTTTCACACACAATTTTCTTGTGTTGTCTTTTTATTTTTTTAATGCATAATTTTAAAACCAGTAATAATTTTTCATCTAAAATTTGTTGTAAAAATACTGTGGACGTAAAAAATAAAATAATAAAATATCAAACTGAGACCTACCACAGTTGAAAATAAAAAATATTGCAAAAATGTTGTGACATTTTGTTGTGTTCCTAAGATTCTTTTTTGTGTGATATTTTGTTGTGCTCTTAGGCTTCTTTTTTTGTTTAGTCAAATTTAGTGAGCCAAAATTCATTGTTTTAGGCACAATTTTCTTCAATTGATTTTTTTTTTTAAATGCACAGTTAAAAGTGGTTAACCCAATTTAAAACCAGTAACAATTTACCACCTAGGATTTATTATGAAAAATTTGTAGACGTAACATTACTCTAAAATAAAATAATAAAATATCATACTAGAACCCACTATAACTAGAAATAAAGGTATTGTAAAAATATTATGACATTTTGTTATGTTCCTAGACTTCTTTTTTGGTTTAGTTAATTTTTTGAACCAAAATTCATTGTTTTATGCATAGATTTTTTAGGTTGATTTATATATATATATATATATATATATATATATATATATATATAAAAGAACACATTGTTTTACACACATACACACACACAAATTGACAAAGTAGCACTTTCCTCCTTTATGTTTGGGGTAGTTTCATTCCCCCCTAAACTAAAGTTGAATAATTCCCTCCTTTATATTTTATAAATGAGCCTATACTCTTATTGTTAATTTATTAGTTAAACCCTTACGAAATTTTATAATTCCTAAAATATTTTATTATACAATGTCTAAAATACTCATACTAAATTTTAATGTCCCAAAAAATTTCTTATTTTGAATATTATGTGGTAGATTGGTAGTTATGCTTGAAAAGTTAGAATGGTGATATATGGTGTTCTATTTGTTACTTGGAGAACACTAATTTATTAGGTTTAAATTTTCTAATTTTATAATTTTATCTAATAGAAACATTGATGATAGATGTCTTTTGTTATTTTGTTCTTTTTTTAATTTCATTTCCTACTTAGAAGAGTGTTCATTAAAAATAAGTAAGTTAAACATCATAGATGGTTGCAAGAATTTAATTTGATGAAGATCTTCAAAAAATTGTAGCATATATTATTATTCATTGTGAAAATTTAAATATTATAGAAAGATGATGACATTTATTATCATTCTTTGTAGCATTTTTTGGTAAGTAGATATTACATTTAGTAAATAAATTCTAAGAAATTGTTATAGTAAATAGATATTTAAATAGCTATTTTTAAGTTAAGTATATGATTTCATACTTGTTCGACCAAAAATAATAATAATAATAATCTATATTAATTTTTTCACAGAAAGGTAAGACGTGCCATTCACACTAGTTACTCATTAAAAGTCTTTGATTTTTTTTTTTTTCCAGCTTCTGGGAAATGCAAAAGAAGCTGCTGCTGTATATGTCCCAATTTTGGCATTTAAAAACCCAATTCATTTATTGGAAACTGGGTTTTGTCCAATGTAATCATTTCGGTCCAAATAAAAAATGACAGCTTTAACTCTTAATAAACTTATCCTCAGACAAATGGATGTTCAGAGATGTGGAATCATGCTAGACAGAGACCAAGTTTTACAAAGTCAAAAACGCAATCAAGCTAATCGTTGAGGCATATATATATACCACATAAATGAGGAATATACACAAACCATTTCGTTAACTAAAAGTTAAATGGCAACACCCACATATATCTGTAAGACTAATGGAATACCATCAATCATCAGGGAGGTAAAAGGTGCAGGCATTAGATGGTGTGCAACTCCATGCCAAGACAGTGGCACTGGTAAGACAACAAGCTGAGAACAGATTCAAATACCGTCCATGATTATAAAAGCGTAATAAAAAGTTGCACCATTTTATGTGTTCTAGCATTCTCCAAATGGCATCTCCGACTCCTTTGTCAGTTTCTCTTGTAAATTGTAACTGACAGAGGTAAGTTTGCAAAGAGAGACTACCCACTTCCCTTCTTCCCATTAACATCAGGACCTTTTCTTTTGGTCTTTGGTAAGTCAAATTAAAAGGACTTTCAGAAGTATCTACATAAATGTGTATGTACGATGTGCTCACAACGCTCCTGCACATTTGAATATGTATGTGTTGAGGATTTAAGTACTTTTGCCCAAAACCTCAAAAGGAGAAATAACAGATGACAGGATTCGCCGTGATGATAGTAAAGATTGTATTTTAGCTCGGTGACCAATAGCACAGAGATAGATTTCATCCATTGTGAAGAGCATCAAAAGAGAGTTATAGCACAATCATCCATATGAGATGGAGAGAGAGGGGGAGAGACTGGATGAAAGACAAATAACATCTTCAATTAGAGAACTCAGAATTATGATGACATTCACCTAATGCAGACTGAACCACCCAGTATCTAAATAACAACATCAACTAGATAAAAAGCACAAAAATATTAATTCGAGATGTAAACACAGGAACTAAAAGTCACATCTTGCCCCATAACAGATCACATTCTATCACAACAGCACTTGTAAGCAGATCCAAACCCCAAACAGGAGGTGTGGCGCCTGCTCAAGTTTCACCTATGAATACAACACAGTAGTGCTGTAGGTGCATCAGGATGCACATCCACTAACCAGAAAATACCCGAGAAAGGATCCCTCCAATTGAATCCTCCAATTCCCTCCCATTTTTATCCGGATGTGTGACACATGGCATTTATTTAATTTGTAAATGCCACATCTTACATCTAAATAAAAATTGGAGGGAATTGGAAGATTCAAATTGGGGGGGGGGGGGGGATCTTTATTCCAAAAAACTCATGTCTGTCCTAGAATCATCTCCACAGAAATGAATGTTACAGCTCCATAAAAGACTGATGTAGTAACACAAAGGAAAAGGCTCTTCAATATTTAAGGAGCATGAACTAGATTATCAGAAATATAAGAGTTCCAAAAGCATAAAATAACCATGCTTCTAGTACTAGCAAAATACTCTATGAAAAGGTCATGAAACATCTCATTGCAAGAGTTCTTTCTTTTAAGCAAGTCTTGCATTGCCAAATTTCAACAATGTTATGATGCAAGAATCATGCTGATCATTTGAAAAGAATGATTGACTCTAGTGAAACCTTGACCAATTAAGACGACTAAATATATGCCACATATTGCAATGGCATGACACATTGACACCCCAAGCAAAAGTCAACATACAAGTACATGCTACCTTGTTATCCTAATACACATACAGACAACGTGTAAGGACAAGCAAAATGAAATTCTTTTGGTAGGTAACAATTCAATCTTACAACTTACAAGTGGGAGTGGGGGGAGGTTGAACCTGGTTTGATTCATAGGGAAGACCAGACAATGCCACTGAGCTAAAAGGTTCTTGGCAAGCAAATGGATAATTGAAATTAAGGGCCAGAAGGAATAAGAGCACACACATCACACACAAACACACACACAAAAGCAGGATCACATACAAGCATATGCTACCATTTTTTCCCAATGCAAATGAAAATTATAGTCTAGGGGGGGAAAAACTTATAAGATCATTTTTAAACCAGACAATGCTATGCACACAGTAAACAAAATATGCCATACTACATGATGCACCAATTAGCCTGTCCTTGGCACAGAGAATTAACCATACAGTCATCTTCTCATCTCACTTCAAGTACGAGAAACTAAACACAAGCCAAGTCTTCATCAATAGGGCAGCAGCCGTAGCACACACATCCGTAGGAAGAGAAGCATCGGCTATGTTTTTTTCTTCTTACACATATCTACAGTACATTATGTATATATTCTGACTTATATTTACAAGCCAATAAAATATGGCAAAACCAGTACCAAGAACAGGATCAGGTAGGAATGGGCTTCTTGGTTTACACAAGAGTGCACATAGAATACCAAAAGGAGTTATTCATGTTCTAGCAAGTTTCGACAACACCATTGTGACAATTACAGATGTCTGAGGTTGGGTAATTTCTTGGTCCTCCATCAGTACTTGTGGAGTCAAGGCTAAGAGAAGATGTACACTGGGATTCTAAACCACACCCTTTGTGTCCTAAACCACAGCACGAAATGCTATTGATACAGTAGTGGATCAAGGTACGGAACAAGCCTATCATGATAAAAGGCCTGGGTTTCAGACAAGATACAGCATTAAGAGCTAAACCTAATACAAATTGGGGAAACAAATAAGATATTTGTAAATAAAGAAATTTCAAATCCAATTCATCATCAATAACTTAATATTTGCGAAGTTGATCTAGCTCACGAAAAACAATCTAAACGAGCTATACTAATGAAAAATCCATTTCCAATTCGATACCTTGGACTCTCATTCATCAATTCATTATGCATTCTCTCGATTACATTGTTTTTTTTTTTACGAGTTAGGGTACATACATTGTTCAAGCAAAATTTCTAATTCCTAACAAATTAGGGTATAATTCCAATACACCAAATAACACAGAGAAAAACAGAGAAATCGAACTGCATTACGATTATTTCACAAAGAAAAATACTCCAGATATTAATATTATAATGGCTACAACATCATCATCATCATAATCATAATCATAATCATAATATATATAACAGAAAATGCATAAATAGTACAAACAGATCTCAATGTAGCATATAATACTATTCCGAATGAAACAGAAACCCTAGCATACCAGAAAAGCTAAATCCTAGAGAGAGATTAAGATTCAGTGACGGTAGAAGAGTTATCCTCACTGGCAGCGGTGGTGGAAGCAGCCTCGAGAGACGGAGTTTGCGGCGCAGTTCCGGCGTCGACGACAGAAGAAGCGGCGGTGGAGGAGGCGCGAGTCTTAACGGTGTCGAGCATTCGGCGGCTGATCTCGCGAGAGTACACCTGGAGGATCTCGATGCCGTCGTCCTCGGCGGAGGCGGATGCGGCGGCGGCGGAGAAAGCCTCCTCCTCGATGAGGCGCGCCGCCGAGGAGGCCTCGTCGCTCGGCAAGGTGCCGTAGCGCTTGGAGAGAATGGACTGCTTGGAGAGCGTCTCGACGAGGCGCGACACCACGGCATCGCGCGTGCGCTGCGTCGGCGGCCATATGCTGAACGCTAAGGTATTGGTATTGGTATTGGTGGTGGTGGTGGTGGTGGTGGTGTTGGAGTTGCCATTGTTGGTTGGCTTTTTGGTTGGGTTTGGTTGTTGTTGTTCGTGGTCTTGGTCTTGGTACTCGGATTCCATTTCTGGGGTTGGGGGTGCGATTGTACTCTCCGAGTCTGTCATTTTGGGGACCAAAATGAAAATTTTACATTTAATCTTTGGGGGAGCGTAGTGAGTTGGAGATTTTGATTTTTTTTTAAAGTATTAAATAGATCAAAGATTTGGGGGAAGAGCCTTGTGTGTGGCTCTATAGAGTTTTGTCTTTTTTGCTCTTTTTTTTTTTTTTTTTTTTCCAATTCAATAATTATTATTATTTTGAGTAAAATATGATGTTGGTGTTTAAATTTTACAAAAAATTTGTTTTTTGTTTATAAACTTTAGAAAACTATTTTTCATTCATAAATTTTGTGAATTTTTTTTAATAATTAAGAGACAAAATATAGATGGAAAAAAAAAACTTTTTTAATAATTTAGGAGCAAAAACAAACTTTTAGTAAAATTTAAAAAAAGAAAGTAAAACATTTTCAATAGTTTTAAGACGAAAAATGAAATTTTCATAGAGGTGAAAAACAAATTTTTTAAAAAAATTTTAAGACAAAAATAAAATTTTTGCATTTTTTATTTCTCTTACATGTTGAATGGTAGATAATGAAGATGGGAGAGGTGGGATTCAAACTTCAAACTACAATTATAAAACACGACCAATGATGCATTTGTTGGATAAATGGAGATGAGAATTTTTTAACTATGGAGGTAAATTGTTGAAAACACTAAATTGTGCATTTAGTATGAGATAATCTATTTGGGAATGCTATTAAAATTCTTAATTATTCCTATGTTCGATTGCAAATTAAATAGTTTGTTTGGATTGAGTGGAAGGGAGGGGGAGAGTGGGGAGTAGAGTTGGCTAGAAATAATAGGTTAATTTCTGGCCAACTCTACTCTATTTTTTCTCTCTCTTCCTTAATCCAAACGGATCATTAGAAATGTTAATTGAACTGCAAAATTTTTGACGTGTGATCTATAGAATTTTATTTTGTGTAATTAGATGTATGATATTTTTCTCACAAGGTGATGGACTTTATAAGCGTGGGATCCATTTCATGGAGATAGATGATACATATTTTGTTACACTAAATTCCTTCTAGTAGCGTATGGTTGGGTGAGATAAAAAGTGGTAATGGGTTACCTTAGAAGTAAGTACAAGTTAGATGATTTGTGTGTGATAGTGGGACGGTTCACCTTTTTGTTCTTAATTTAATTTGTTACTAGATGTTTTTTTTTTTTTTTTTGGTTGAGAGGTTGGGATCATTGGGAAACTTTACGTACTATGTGTGTCATTTGTGTTTCACATGGTATACTGTTTTGGTCTGGATTCTGAAATTTTAGGTGTGGATGATGCATCATACACGTTAGGTGACACTTATTCTTAGCTTTAAACTAAGGATTTTCTTTTCTAAAAAAAATTAGGGATTTTTTGAGATTAACTTTTGGTTTTGGGTTAGAGGCTGTTTGGTTTGAATTTTTTCATCATTCAATTGCAAGATGTTTTGTTTGGATGAGTTTTGAGTTATAGTTTTCATCACTCAGTTCTCTGATTTTTGAGTGATGAGTTATGAAAACTGAAAACATATTTTATCTGTTTCAGTTTTTATAACTCATAACTCAATGTCATTTTTGTAATTAAACACATATGGAAGACCCCACAGCCGCACTTTTTGACCGTTTGACTTTTATTTTTTTTTCCTTTCTTCTCCTGGGTTCGGTCTTCAGGTTTTTTTTTTTCACTAGTTCGGTGACTTCGGTCTTCAAGTTTTTTTTTTTTCTTTTTTTTTTCCTGGGTTTGGTTTCAGCTTTTCTTCCTCTTTTCTTTTCTTTTCTTTTTTTTTTTTCATTGGTTTGGTCTTCAAGTTTTTTTTTTTTTTTTTTCCTGGGTTCGGTTTCAGCTCTTCTTCTTCCTCCTTTTTTTTTTTTTTTTTGTTTTCACTGGTTCGGTCTTCAAGTTTTTTTTTTTTCTTTTTTTTTCTTGGGTTCGGTTTCAGCTCTTCTTCTTCCTCCTTTTTTTTTTTTTTTTTCACTGGTTCGGTCTTCAAGTTTTTTTTTCTTTTTTTTCCTGGGTTCGGTTTCAGCTTTTTTTTTTTTTTTTTTTCATTTCACTGGGTTTAGTGAGTTTGGATTAAAAAAAAAACTGTACCAATGACAGATATGGGACCCACAATAGTGTGAAAATATTGAGTGATGATAACTGAGTGATGATGTTGTTTGGGTGTGATATTTTAGAGTGATGAGTAATGAGTGATGAGTGATGGATGATGAGTGATGAAAATTGAGTGATGAGTGATGAGTGACAATTTTTTTAAACCAAACAAGGCCTTAAGCAATATAGAACCTATTGCCTCTCGCTAATATTTGGGTTGGAGGGGAAATAAATGGCATTGTATGAAAACAAAATGAACTACCTTTGTTCACCAGTCAAATACACGGAAAATTCTGATTATATTTATACATTTATAATTAATAAATAATAATTATCAAAAAAATACAATTAATAAAAAAAAATTTTAAATAGAGACTATTTATAGAAAAAACTTACCTAATGTAATTAGGATTTGTTTAGAGAAGATCAAACTTAATTTAGTTAGAATTTTTTAGCGTTGCATTACTCTATCTAGAAAGACCATGAGTTTTTTTAATTAGTTTAAACTAGCCTAGTTTAACATTATTAGTAGCTCTACATATCAAATTAACAAAAATTATATATATATATATATATATATATAATAAAATGAAGATATAAAAAAATGTATTCTTTTATTTTTTTAATATAAGATAGAATTTTACTATAGCCTAATATAAGTATATATTTGTATAAAACTCTTTTCTGAAGATTTTGAACCTTAATCTTTGCCCCTCACCTTACAAGAACTTTGTACTTTTAGAGTGACCATCATATTAAGAGTGCGTAGTAGTAAAAATTGTAGACTTCTAATGGGTCTTTTGTTAACAAAAAAAATCTCTCAAATCAAATCTTTCAAATTCTAACTTTTGGCTATCTCTAATTCTCAACTAATGATCAAAATAAAAACAATCCCAAATTCTATGAGCTATAAGTATACTTTAGTATTTTATTTTAGTATATTTGACTACGTACCTTCCCATTTACTCTTCTCTCCTTTATTCTCTTCGTTCCAAACATAATGTAAGAACTCAAGGCCATCAAAATTAAAATAGGTAAAAAAATTGGAAGGAAAAATGTGCAGTGATTTTTCCAGGGAAAATTGAAAATATGGATGGCATTCGTTATTCTTTTTCCCCCTCCCATTACAATACAGCCACACTGTAGTTAATAGATATGTGGTTGAACAGGCTTCGGGCCCGTGTCCACCAGCAGGTTCCTCACAATTATGTTCATGCTCCGGACAGCAAATTACTGTGTGTCTGTCCACATTCATTAAGATACAAGGTCCAATTTATTGTTAGTCTGATCCATCACTTAAAGAATTCATTATACAAGCAGATGTCACAGCCCACAGGGCGCAGGTAAATAAAAATTAAATAAATAAAGAAAAAAAAAAAGCAATAACCAGTTGTTTCAGACCTCCACACGTGTTCAGAGCAAAAAGAAAAAAAAAGAAAAAAAAAAAAGAAAAGAAAAGAGAGAAACAAAAGTTCTGAATTTGGAAAATCAATACCTTGTAGTAGATGGCTTGTAGGTGGCAATAATAGACAACGAGTCACTATAAGCAAGAACTGAATTGAATGACTCACACATCCCAGATATAAATGTGAGTACAACTGTACATAAATGCTACAGCTAAGAATTAATATACCCGTAACTTCTCTAACGGAATATGTACATATCTTCTCACTCCCCAGTTGACATCTGTACTAGCTAGTAGATATGTATGCAAACTATGGAAAAAGTTTAACCAAGTTGCTCTATGATTGTGGTGAAATATAGGAATCTCAAATACTCAACTCAACAGTTCATACTCAGTATATGGGAATAAAACAAAGAAAATTTAAGAATAAATTTTGGAATAGGATGAACATTACATCTTCAGGTTAATTAATTAGGGTTGACTGGGATATTTTTGAAATATAGGAAATTAGTTAGGATAAAGTTCCATAAAATTTCAAGAATATGTGACTATGGTCCAAGCATGGAAGTCTACAAATAAATTTAGTTTACATACTTTATTGCTCTTATAAAATTCTTATATTAGTTCTAATAATCAACCAAATAACAAAGGAGATTCAGACAGTTCGCATATGCCTATACCAAAGTGCTCTGCATAATACATGATATTAGGAAATTGCATAGTTATATATAGAATTCACAAATCATAAAGGAGGTTGATCATAGTTTGGCGTGGTTTGCACAGAGCTTCCAATGGCTCAGCTCTGGGTATGACAATTCCTGCTTCCTCCAACATGTTGATTTCACTCCCCCCAATCTTGTCCCACTCGAAACACTGAATCAGTGCTCCTAATGCCAACCCTACAACTCGTCTACCTAGAGCAGCTCCAGGACAAGCTCTCCTTCCTACACCAAATGGAAGTAGTTGATAGTGATACCCTTCAGCCTCTACACCTTCAAATCTCTCTGGCCTAAACCTTTCTGGTTCAACCCACCGCTTAGGGTCTCTGTGAATGGTCCACAAGTTGACTAGTAACATTGTGCCTTGTTCCACATGAAAACCACTAACAGTGCATTCTTCAGATGATTCATGTGGTATAAGAAGTGGTGCTGGTGGGAATAGCCTAAGTGTCTCGTCAATTACATTTTGTAGGTAGTTCAGCTTTGTTAAGTCTAATTCATCCAAAAAGCGGGCTTGTCCAACATTTGTGTTTATCTCAGCCCAAGCCTTGTGCATTGTTTCTGGATGCTTTAGAAGAAGTGAGAGTGCCCATTCCATGGTTGTTGATGAAGTTTCAGTCCCAGCAATTAGCATTGCCTGCACACACATTTGGAAGAGAGCTACAAGTTAAGCATGTGTATGGAGTTCAAATAATCGCTAGTGTACAAAATTCTACTCCATATCTTGATGGTATACTATCATTTGCAATGGGAGAACTTGGCATGCTACATTATATACATTTAGTGGTATTTGTATGTACGCTTTCATTAGTGGCAACCATTCTAAAAGAAATTTACCGAGAAATAGAAAATCACATAATGCAAATCTTATTTAGACCCTAAGCCTAAAATCCTTAAGACAGCAGATTAATTGATCAATAGAACAAGTTATTAATTGATTCCAAGCAAAAAGAGAGTCCAACAATAAGTATCAATCACTAAATCTAAAAGCAATAATAATAATAATAATAATAATAATAATAATAATAATAATATTATTATTATTATTATTATTATCTCATGCACTCTATTGGTAGAAACTGCACCTAAATATTATTGTATAATGTGCATAGGAGAAGGGCTAACTGTCAATTTATTTAGAGTAATGCGTTATAAAGACAAACTATATTACGACATTTTTATAAATTGTTAATATGATATATTTTTATTAATTCTTATCTTGACTCATTACTAATATCACATTTTTACTTATTAATAACTACTCACCATATATATCAATAATTTATAAAATAATTTGTTGCTTTAGTATTTTCCATTTATAATTAACTTGTGCTTTATTTAAAAAAAAAAAAAAAAAACCTTGTGCTTGTTAGTACTGGTGATAATTCTTTTTTTAATGGACACAACTTTGTCAAAA
Source organism: Lithocarpus polystachyus (assembly GCA_033629205.1). Classification (NCBI taxonomy): domain Eukaryota; kingdom Viridiplantae; phylum Streptophyta; class Magnoliopsida; order Fagales; family Fagaceae; genus Lithocarpus; species Lithocarpus polystachyus. The sequence continues at coordinate 3,255,498 of CM066163.1, read as the reverse complement.
TTTTTTTCTTCTTCTTAACGGTAGGAGATCTTGATAATCTTATTCATCGGGCTGAAGATTAGATCAACACTATAGCAGGACAATGATATCAAAAAGTAGCAACCAATAATTCATCATCTGATGGAAATGACCCTAGCTAGCTAACAGCATAATGTCTCACTTTTTTAGGTTTAACTGATAAAGACATATACTTACCAGTATAACACTTTTGATAACTTCATCGGTGTAGAATTCCGGTTCTATCTCTTGCAGTGATAACATAACATCAATTAATGTCATCTTTGTCACTTCATTCACACTTTGACTAGAAGCACTACCTCTCATTCTCTTGTGCTCATCAACGAGATTTTGGAAGAACCTATCCATTTTCTTCTTTAAAATCACCATCCTCTTCTCCAACCCTTGAAAATCCACCCACTGTAGCACTGGCAAAAAATCATTTAAATTGGAACTCCCTTGAAGCTCTGTCACCTCCCTCATGATAATCTGAAACTGCTTGGCTTCTTGGTCCACCACTTCCTTCCCATAATATCGCTTCCCAGCAATTGTCCTCAGCATGATGTTGAAAGTAAGCTCCAAAAGCTTTGGTCTCAGCTCAACCTTCGTTGGTTTCTCTCTAGAGGAGTCTTGAAACAGTTGCTTCACCAATAGTCTAACCTCGTCTTGGCGAACGCTGGTAAACATGGCGAGGCGGCTGGTCGAGAAGAGCTCCAGGGTTGTGAGGCGCCTGAGGTTTCGCCAGTGGTCACCATAGGAGGAGAACCCTATTGTTTTGTAGTTGTAATTAAGGTGTTTCCCGGCTAGCATTCGAGGGCGGTTTGCAAAGATGATGTCTTTCTTTGTGAAGCATTCTTCTACGGCTGAAGGTGAAGAGATTACTAGAACTTTACGGGTCCCACATCGGAGAAATAAGACATGGCCATATTTCTCAGAGAGTTCATGCAGAGTTCGGTGAAGGGGCTCTTTAAGCAGATGGAGATGACCTATAATAGGTAGGGCAGGTGGGCTTGGAGGGAGGTTTCTTGGGTTTGCATGTCTTTTGAAGACAAACTTTGATACTACAAGTAAGAAGACGAATAAAAGTGCAAAATTAAACCAGGGAGCTCCTTCCATTAGTACCGGTACTAGTATTATTACTATTACTATTACTCTATTCTTTCTGAAGACTGAGAAGTTACTTATTATAGAGTCTCTCATTTCTAGATAGAGATCATTGGTCTCAGATGGTTGGCATAGTGCGGAAAAGTCTACATTATTATTATTAATTTATATCATTTTAAAAATATAGTTCTTTTTGATAATATATATTTCTTGTTTCGATTTAGTCAATAACATCTATCTGCTTGAGTGGGGCAATAAATAAACGAAGCTATTTATGAATACTTTTGTCTTTGTTTGAAAAGAGAAAAAATAATACAAAAATGTTAAATAAATATATATATTTTTATATATTTGACAAATAGAGTATTTAAACATTTCTAAATATTTGACTATTTCTTTGAATATATATCCGGTCTTACATACACCAGATTATTATAGAAAAGAATCTTTTAAGAGTGACTCAAAAATACTAACAAGAGATTCCAAACTTATAATTTCATAAATATCATAATTCATGAGATCTTAATAACTACTAAGCTCACTCTTTAAGATTTCACTTTAAGCTCCCAAGTCTTTGAACACGCTAATAGTGCATTCATAATCTATTATAGGCTCAATACATCAAATAGACCAAAAACTCCCACCCACTCTTAAGTCTTAGCAACCTAAAACTCACCGTCCCAGTTAGGTTCCTTTATGGACTAACTTCTACATAGCCAAGAGGCCCAGGACACAGCCTTTTTAAACATAAAACTTCCTTGGCCGAACATGATTTGGCAATTGCATGTACTAGATGAAAATATTGCTATGAACTACGAAGACCGCAATTCTTGCTATACAAATACTATTGGCAACATGGAATTCGGTTTCTGTCTCAAAAACTAGTGTGTTCAGACTTTGATTAATGGACTTCGCAGATAAGAAGCTAGTATTTGCATTGAGAGAGAGAGAGAGAGAGAGAGAGAGAGAGAGAGAGAGAGTTTTATATAGAATTTTTTTAGAACTACAAATTTTGCAACAACTAAATGTGAGTAACTATTTATCACTTTTACATAAATTCATAACTTTTTTTAAGCCACCACCACCGCATTCAATACTACATCTAAGTTGTGGTCACATTTTTTATTTTTTATTTTTGGTGTGGATATTCTTTATCATAGGATTTCACAAGTCCAATTGACTTAGTTGGGTGACTTTTAGATGATGGCATCCACTGGAGAATGCTATGACATTGGTTCCCTTACTTTGCACATTGCCTCCAAAGGCTTGACCTTAAGCATTGTGAGACCCAAATGTTCAGTCATGTCGACCTCCTCTTCCCCAATCCTTTCCCACTCAAATGATTGAATCAAAGTCCCCAATGCCAATCCAATCACCCGGTTAGCTAGTGCAACCCCAGGACATCCTCTCCTTCCAGCACCAAATGGAATTAGCCTATACCCCTCACCACTCCACCCTTCAAACCTCTCTGGCATAAACTTTGTTGGGTTCACCCAAACCTTAGGGTCTCTATGAATGGCCCAAGCATTGACCAATAACATTGCTCCTTGAGGCACATCATAATTGCCTACTACACAATCTTTAGAAGCTTCACGTGGCACAAGAAGAGGAACAGGTGGATACAATCGGAGTGTCTCACTAATTACATTTTGTAGATAATGTAGCTTTGGCAAGTCTTGTTCATCCAAAAGGCGGCCTTGTCCCACATTAGCATCTATCTCAGCTCTGACCCTTTCCATTGCAGTTGGATGGTTGAGCAATAGTGACATAGCCCATTCTAAAGTAGTTGATGAAGTATCAATCCCTGCTACTAGCAGCACCTGCAAAAGTAAGCTAGGTAAGAAAGGTATGTTCAGGTCCTATTTGGATATACAAAATTACAAATTGAGTTGAATTCCTGAAAACCCTAGTTAGTAACTGCTACCAATTTTGCTACAATAATTCTTACAATTTGAGGTAGTAGTAGAGGTAATTATTATGTATATCCAGTATCAACAACATAATAAATAAAATTGATATATATATATTTTTAAATACTAAAATTGCTATCAATATTGTTTTAACTAAGGTGATATTTCATATGATTAATATCACACCAAAAATATAATAAATTAGTGTTCGAATTACTTTTTTTATTGTTTGTAACATGTCAATTTATAAGATTTATATAGAATAATTTATATTATAACACATCATTTCGTAGTATTTTTCCTTCCTAAAAGAAATTCGTAGAATTTTCAAAAATAAAAGTGCTAAAACTATTAACAAATTTTGCCACAAAAGTGTTACAAAATGAGGTAACAATGAATACAATTGCTTCCACTTTAACGCGAATGCAAATTCTCTGTATTATATTTTGTGTTCTAATTTATGTTTCAACAATCACAACTTGTCATATATTTATATAGCCAAAATTAAAAAAAAAAAAAATATATATATATATATATATATAACAAATTGTGATTGGTAAAACATAAAGTGGAATGTAAAATATGTTACAGAAATTCCCTTTAACGTATAACAACAAGAGTGGCAATAATTGCAATTGATTTCACTTTACCACATAACAAACAAGAACATGTCACTACCTAATACACATTAACCATACAAACTTACAGTAACGTGTGGACATTTCAAAAGAAAAGTAGATATCATGCTCTGTTTGAGTAAAACAACAAGAGTGGCAATAATTGCAATTGATTTCACTTTACCACATAACAAACAAGAACATTTCACTACCTAATACACATTAACCATACAAACTTACAGTAACGTGTGGACATTTCAAAAGAAAAGTAGATATCATGCTCTGTTTGAGTAAGCAAGGTATTAATTTGTGATTTTTTCAGAGAAATCATTTGAACCAAAGCCAGTGTAACAGGGCTGTATATGGCCAACCATTTGTTTCAATAAAATTCTTCAAAAACCAAAGAAGAATAGGATTTGTAAATTACCATAATAATTCCCTTGATGATTTCGTCCGAGAAAAACTCTGCCTCTGTTTCTCTCAACTTCAACAAGTTATGTATCATCAATTTCTTCACCTCTGCCTCGCTTCCAGCTCCGTGATTTTCATCAACCAGTTCCTGCAAAAACCTATCCATCTTTTTCATCAACCCCACCATCTTCTTCTCCACACCCAGCAAATTCATCCACTGCAAAAATGGCAAAAAATCTCCCAGATTTGTTGCTTCACACAAATCCACCAATTCCCTAATAACACTACGAATTCTCTTTGCTTCCTCTTCATCTTCCACATCCTCTCCAAAATACCTCTTTCCAGCTATCATCATTGTCATGACATTGAAAGCATGCTCCACAAACTTAGACTTCAAATCAATCTTTCTCGTCCCTTTACCACAACTTTGTATGAGTTTTACACGTAGTAACTTGACCTCTTCTTGTCTAACACTCGAAAACGCGTTGATACGAGAGGAAGATAGTATCTCAAGCGTCATGATACGGCGAAGGTTGCGCCAAAGATCACCATAGGGAGCTACAGATACTATGGAGTAGTTGTAGCTGAAGTGATCGTTGGCAAGCGAGCGCGGACGGTTGGCGAAGACAACGTCGTTTGTGGTGAAGCAGTCTTCGGCGGCTGAAGGGGAAGAGACTAGGAGGACTGTACGGGAACCACATCGGAGGAGTAAGATGTTGCCGTAGTTTTGTGAAAGAGTTTGTAGTGATCGCTGGATTGGTTGTTTGAAAAGATGAAGGTGACCAATAAAAGGGAGAGATGGTGGGCTTGGAGGCAGGTTCTTCTTGATTGTTGATGCTGATTTCTTGTTTTTTATGAAGAGCTTGAGAAAAATGGAGACAAGAATTATCAGAGCAAAGCTAAACCAGCAGGGATCTTCCATTTTTTCTCTCTGTTTGTATTAGTCTGGCCAGCACATAGACGATTTTGTTACTTTGAATAAAGGAAAATTCAAATCATAACTGAGTCCGCCTTGGAAAATATTAAATTTCTCTTTATTTTAAGAAAGCTGCAGTACTATTCTTACCTAAACAAATTACAAATGGAAAAGAAGTCCTATTTATGGTTGACTTCCTCATCCAATATCTGTTTTTCTTATCTTCTTAATAATCATGTTTGTTTGAATTTATAACATTTTAAATATGAATGATTTGTATTGATATCTTCTCGGATTGTGATACTACTATGCATTATTTGTAACATATGATGTCATGTTTGCGCCCTTGATAAAATGAGATGAGTGTGCGTTTAGATGCAACTTTTTGCTGGTTGTAGATTGTTTATTTACTAAAGTTGGTTACAGTATATCCTTAAAAATTTGAGACTTTAAAAAATTTTGTATAAGCAAATTAATTACTAAACTTAAAAATTAAAGGAAAAAGATGATGGCAAACAAATACGGTTCCATCAGAGATCTGAGACATACTCGATTCTGCAATTAATCAATTATTAAGATATTGTACTTATTAATTTTATTTGCAAGAAAACAAAGGTTTATATTCCAAAAGTAAACTAACTGGACTTGAAATTTGAGTTTCACTTATTAGCAAATTTGTTTAATATTATACTATATTTTTATCTTTATCTAAACTTCTCTTACAAAGAAAAAAAAGAAGAAGCTTACCATATAGGGTATTTATATTGGTTTAATAAGTTTTTATGATTTTAAATTTAGGTTATGTGATTCGTTTAACTTATTTCATGGTAATAATAAATGAATATGTCTGATATCATTTTGAGTTTTTATCATGGTTTTAAAAACTGGACAGGACTGGCCAATTCAACTTGGAATCGGACCTTAATTCGGTTTGGTTATTAGTTAAAACCGGAAATAAAAGAAAAATCGGGCAAATAGTACAAACTGTCGGTTCAACCGGCATAATCGGAAGCCGGTGCGGTTAAATCGGTTTTAGCATTTCTTCATAAATACTTCAGCTATTGTGTTTTTTAACCTAAAAAAAAAATAGTAAAATAAAAAAAGAGATCTTGTTTCAGATTTAAGAAGAGAGATTTTGATTTTGAAAATGCTCTCTTTAGTATGTAGTGGTGAAGTCTAAGATACCCACAGTGACCCAAAAACATTAGATTTACTTTACTTACCTTTTGCTCAAAAGAAAAAAAAAAAAATCAGATTTACTATATCTGTGTCGAGGAAGAACCAAAGAAGCCCAAAGATAAGCAAATTTGTAATGATTCATTTGCTTCAGTTTGAGGTTTTTTTTTTGCTGCTCTTGCCTCTTGCAATTAGGGGTGTCCACGGGTTGGTCCGGGTCGGGTTTGTGCCCGACCCGGAACCGACCCGAATTTCTCGGATGGGCGAAAATCAAAACCAAAACCGACCCGTATTAGTGGTCGGATCATCCGGTTTGGGTCGGTCGGTTTCGGGTAGGTTGTCGGTCGATTTCGGGTTTTGAAGCCAGTGCCAATATGTCGCTGCCGGTGTCGATATTTCGCTGGATCGGTCAAGATCTGGCCGATATTTGGCCGGATCCGTCAAATCTAGACTAGATCACGACGAGATCTCGCCAGATCTCGTCGAATCTGGTGGATTTCATGTTGCTCTTCGCCGGAAAATCAAAAATAAATCCGGATTTGGTTGATTGCAATGGATTTCAAGAAGCTCTTTGTCGGAAAACCTTTGGATCTCGCCGGAATTTGTTGATTTTATGGTCGGGTCGGGTGGCTCGGGTTTTTGGGAAGGATACCCGCCAGCCGACCCGAAGGGATCGGGTTCTGTGGGTGGCGACCCGCCGGCGGCTGTCGGATTGATCGGTTCGGGTGGTGGCCGGTCGGTTTCGGGCGGGTCCGGCAGGTTGAGCGGGTCACCGGGTTGTGTGGACACCCCTACTTGCAATGAACATATTCACGAGAGAGAGAGAGAGCGAGAGAGAGAGAGAGAGAGAGATGAAAAGCAAAAAGTGAGATGGGATATGTACAGAACTATTATTGAACCAATTGTGTGGCGAATGGATTTCAAAATATGTGGTAGTTGGGATGTTAACATGTAGAATTTATGGAGGGAAAAAAATATCAAGTGGGCAACGATATTGCGTCCCATTGGTGCACTTAGTAGAATGTGTAGAGGTAAAAAAATATTATGTGGGCAATGATATTACTACCTATTGGTACACTTATATTTTGTTATTTGAAAGGTTAAAAATAATTAAAATCTTATATTGTGGGCTTGTGGGTTGTGGGTGCTTGTATATGTTTTTTTGTTTTTGTTTTGGTTGAATTGTGATAAGCTAAAGTTTAATGTTTTACTATTATTTAATTTTTTAGTTAAAATGACAAGTTATAAAATTATTCATTTATTTTTATAATTATTAATTAAATTATTTATGACGTCATTAATTCGACCAGAAAATCAATAATTAATCATTTTTCGGCTTCGTTCACCGTACCGGTTTTTAAAACTATGGTTTTTTTTTTTTTAAAAAAAGAGATGAATTTATAATAAAATTCATTAATAATGGATTTTGAATTTAAAATTTAACAAATATAAGTTTAGAAATGATTTTTTTTTTCCCAAAACCTGATCATGGTAATTTCCTAGGCCCATTTTTATATGTACTTTCGTCGTGAACTCGTGGGTAATACGCTAATCTGTACATACAGGATAATGAATGAAAGTTGTCGGTGCCCCTAAAGTCTAAACGTATAAAAAGTAAAGCATAAGAAGCCATCCCGGGAGAGATTTCAGATTTTAGTGAGGATCCAAAGAGCCATCAGATCTAGATCTGTATCAAATCCAAAATTTTATCCACAACTTTCGTCAAACCCAACTATTATTGACAATAGAAAATGTTAGTCTTATCCAAAATGTTATAAGTTATAACAAGACAAAACTGATAAAGGATTGAAATATTTTATAATATTTTTATAAAATATTGATGTGATTAACTCTTATTAGTTTTTATTTAAATTCATCATTAATATTATTTATTTATTTATTAATAATCATTTATTAGTAAAAAAAATTTATAAAATAGTTTATATCTCTAGTATTATTCGATCTTTTTTAGACCCTAAGCCGAAAATCTTTAAGGCAGCAGATTAATTGATCAATAGAACAAGTTATTAATTAATTCCACGCAAAAGGAGAGTCCAACAATAAGTATCAATCACTAAATCTAAAAGCAATAATAATAATAATAATAATATGATATATTGCCTTATGCACTCTATTGGTAGAAAATGCACCTAACCATGAAGGTCGTCTTTATTGTATAATGTGCACGGTAAAAGGGCTAATTGTCAATTTTTTAAGACTAATATAAACTATATTACAATATTTTTATAAATTATTAATATGATATATTTTTATTAGTTCTAATCTAGACTGATCATTAACATCATATTTTTGCTAACTAATAATTACTCACCATATTATAAACTATATTACAATATTTTTACAAATTATTAATATGATATATTTTTACTAGTTCTTATCTAGATCAATCACTAATATCATATTTTTACTTACTAATAACACACTCACCATACATATCAGTAGTCTATAAAATAATTTGTTGCTATAGTATTTTCTATTTATAATTAACTTGTGCTTTATCTCAAAAAAAAAAAATTGTGCTTTTTTTAATGGACAACTTTATCAAGACTAATGACAATGAGAACTTTATCAAGACTTTTTTTTTTTTTTTTTTTTGGCTTTTCAATGGTAGAAGATCTAGATATTCTAACTCATCGGGCTGAAGATTAGATCAACACTATAGCAGGACAATGATATCAAAAAGGAGCAACCAATAATTCATCACTTGTTGGAAATAAATGACCCTTACAGCATAATGTCTCACTTTTTTAGGTTTAACTGATAAAGACGTATACTTACCAGTAAAACACTTTTGATGATTTCGTCGGTACAGAATTCTGGATCTATCTCTTGTGGGGCGGTAAATGAACCAAATCATTCATAAATAATTTTGACCTATTTTGATAAAAAACGTATATATTTGTGTGTTTATAAATAAGTCAAACTTAAACTTTATTTTTAGACTTGTTTAATAAACGAGCCGAGCCCAAATAAAAAATATAAACACCAAGGTTCAATACAAAAGTAACTAAATAAGTTGAGTCTAGGCTTATTTATGAGTTTTGTAATGAACTTGATATGAGCTTGACAAGTAAACTCATATTTTTCTAAGATTTTAATTAATTATAAGTTGATACTATTCATCCAAACCAAATAAGTTAATAAACTTGATAATATACTTGTGTTGAATCTCAATTAATAAACTTGATAATATACTTGTGTTGAATCTCAAGCTGAAAAATATAATATTGAGCTTGAGTTTTGGCTTGATATAGAGCTCGAGCTTAGCTTGACTAATAAACCAAGCCAAGCCAAGCCGAGCTGAGCTCAAACTTTTATACTTTATAACAAGTTCAAGCTTAAACATTATTTATATGCTTGTATCAAGCTCAAGCCAAGCTTGAACATTCTATTTTTACTGTCGAGTCGAGTTCGAACATTCACTACTCGACAAAACTCGACTCATTTATAGCGCTAATCTCTTGCAGTGATAACATAACATCAATTAATGTCATCTTTGTCACTTCATTAACACTTGGACTGGAAGCACTACCTCTCATTCGCTTGTGCTCATCAACGAGATTTTGGAAGAACCTATTCATTTTCTTCTTTAAAATCACCATCCTCTCCTCCAACCCTTGAAAATCAACCCATTGTAACACTGGCAAAAAATCATTTAAATTTGAACTCTCTAGAAGCTCTGTCACCTCCCTCATGATAATCTGAAACTGTTTGGCTTCTTGGTCTACCAGTTCCTTCCCATAATATCGCTTCCTAACAATTGTCCTCAGCATGATATTGAAAGTAAGCTCCAAAAGCTTTGGTCTCAGCTCAACCTTTGTTGGTTTCTCTTTAGAGGAGTCTTGAAACAGTTGCTTCACCAATAGTCTAACCTCGTCTTGGCGAACGCTGGTAAACATGGCGAGGCGACTAGTAGAGAAGAGCTTTAGGGTTGTGAGGCACTTGAGGTTTCGCCAGTGGTCACCATAGAAGGAGAACCCTATTGTTTTGTAGTTGTAATTAAGGTGTGTAAGGTTGAAATTTTTCAATCATTTTATTGGCTTTATTCTGTGTCAATTTGCTTGTAATTCAGCACTTAGAAACCTTGTATTTAGGTGGGAATCATGTAAGGGTAGTGTGTGAGAGAGTGTGAAGAAATGCTCAAGACTGTGTAGTGAAGCAGGGACTCGCGACTTGATCTCGCAGGTGGCTCGCGACTGGCAAGCCTCCAAAGGATGTACACGAGTGAAGCATACAGAGAAGCTGAACAGTCACGCTAGCTAGAACACTACAGGACAAAAATTTAGCCTAGTCATTCAGTTAGCTCGCGGCTTGAACTCGCGACTCAGTCAAGTCGCGAGGCCAAGTCGCCAGCCAGCTCTGTTTTGGAAAAACTGACTCTTCGCATTCCATTCTCACTCCAGTATAAATACCCCTTATACCCACGAAATGTAGAGAGCTTCTAGAGAGAATTTTGAGAGAGAAACCCTAGAGAAAACAAGATTGACTCATTCACAATTTTTACATAGTGACTCTTCAAATTCCTCTACTCTCACCCTCTCCATTGTTAGATCCTTGAGAGGTTCATTACCCAAATCCTTTTCTCACTTTACCCACATTTATGAGAAGGCAATTTGGTGCTTGGGAAGCAGTTAGGAAGGGACCAATTTCATATTGGTTGATGCTATGGGCTATAGTGGAATCTGGTAAGTTAAAGAAGAAATAGGTTTGGCGTAACTTCGTTGAAGTAGGAGCTTGGAGGGCTTAGGTACACTAGGTAGATTAGGCTTGGAGAGTTTTCTGCTGTTCATGTATCCCAACTACATTCTTTAGTGGATTATTTACCGCTTGGAGGGCGGCAGAAAGGTTTTACGGTGAGGTTTCAGTTTCCTTTTCGATAACACATCTTTGTGTTGTCTTGTGTTTGCATCTCTCTTCCTTTAATCCTTGCCATTTAATTTCTGTTGTAGATGTGATTTTATTTGGTTTAGATTGTTTATCAATTCTGTTATAAGCTTATGTTCATTTTCTGCACATAATTTTATGTTCATTTTCTGCACATAATTTGTTTGATATTAAGCTTAAATTGGTATTTTGTATTTTGAGGGTCTAAACGTTCATAGTGTTTTATATGCTATTTGAACATTCAAGGTGCTTCCCGGCTAGCATTCGAGGGCGGTTTGCAAAGATGTCTTTCTTTGTGAAGCATTTTTCTACAGTTCTACGGTTGAAGGTGATGAGATTACAAGGACTTTACGCGTCCCACATCGGAGAAATAAGATATGGCCATATTTCTCAGAGAGTTCATGCAGAGTTCGGCGAAGGGGTTCTTTAAGATGACCTATAATAGGTAGGGCAGGTGGGCTTGGAGGGAGGTTTCTGGGTTTGCACGTCTTTTGAAGACAAACTTTGATACTACAAGTAAGAAGATGAATAAAAGTGCAAAATTAAACCAGGGAGCTCCTTCCATTAGTACTGGTACTGGTACTAGTACTATTAGTATTACTATTAATATACTGTATTCTTTTTGAAGACTGAGAAGTTACTTATTATAGAGTTTCTCTTTTCTAGATGGAGATCATTGGTCTCAGATGGTTTGCACAGAGCAGAAAAGTCTACATTATTGTTATTAATTTATATCATTTTAAAAATATAGTTCTTTATGATAATATATATTTCTCGTTTTGATTTAGTCAATAACATTTTCTTTTCGAGAATCACTTTAGTCAATAACATCTATCTTAAATGAATGGAGCTATTTATATATACTTTGGGCTTTGTTTGAAGAGAGGGAAAAAAATGTTAAATTTAATTTTTTATTTTTTGATAAATAAGGGCATTCAGACATTTTTGAGTATTTAACTATTCCCTTAAGCATGTGCCATGTGTCATATGCCACATATACCAGGTTATTACAGAAATGAATCCATTGAGATGACCTGAAGATGTTAGCAAGAAATTTTTAACCCAAAATTTCATTGATATCATAATTTATGAGGTCTTAGGGGATGTTTGGTTTATTTTTTTTATCACTCATCACTCCTCATTTAATTTTTATCACTCATCACTCATCACTCATCACTTAAAATACCCAAATTTTCCAAACCCCACCTGTTTGGCACCTTAACTCAGTTCTGTTTCAAAAAAAAAAAAAAAAAAAAACTTAAAAGTCAAAAGTTGCAACTGGAGGGTTTCCAAAACATACAAAAATGTGTGTGCATTTACAAAAATGCAATCATAACTTGAAAACACCTAAAATGTGTTTTCAATTTTCATAACTCATCACTCAAAAATCAGAGAATTGAGTGATTGAAACAAAACTTAAAAATAAATCCAAACAAGCTTTCTCTCCATGGGTCCCACTATTTTTGAGTTATAGGTGAGAAAAACAGAGTTATAGGTGATGGAAACACAAAAACCAATCAGCCCGTAACAACTAAATCCACTCTTTAGAATTACTCTTTATGCTCCCAAGTCTTTGAACACGCTAATAGTGCATTCATAAGACTAACAGTCTATTATGGGCTCAATACATCAAATAGACCAAAAACTCCAGCCCACTCTTAAGTCTTCACAACCTAAAACTCACCGTCCTAGTTAGGTTTGTTTATGGACGAAACTTCTACATAGCCAAGAGGCCTAGGACACAACCGTTTTAAACTTAAAACTTCCACGGCCGAATATGATTTAGCAATTACATGTACTAGATGAATATATTGCTATGAACTACGAAGACCGCAATTCTTGCTATACAAATACTATTGGCAACATGCAATTCAGTTTTTGTCTTAAAACTAGTGTGTTCAGTCTTTGATTAATGGACTTTGCAGATAAAAAGCTAGTAATTGCATTGAGAGAGAGAGAGAGAGAGAGAGAGAGTTTTGTATATAATTTTTTTTGAACCACACATTTTGTGCTACAATTTTTGCAATAACTAAATGTGAGTGATTATTGGCTACTTTCACATAGACTCAACTTTTTTTCGACTGCCACCACCGCATACAATCAACTACATCTAAGTTGTAGTCGCTTTTTTTTTTTTTTGGTGCGGATATTCTTAATCAGAGGATTTCACGAGTCCAATTGACTTAGTTGGGGGGACTTTTAGATAATGGCATCCACTGGAGAATGCTGAGGCATTGGTTCCCTTACTTTGCACATTGCCTCCAAAGGCTTGACCTTGGGCATGGTGAGGCCTAAATATTCAGTCATGTCGACCTCCTCTTCCCCAATCCTTTCCCACTCAAATGATTGAATCAAAGTACCTAATGCCAATCCAATCACCCGATTGGCCAATGCAGCCCCAGGACATCCTCTCCTTCCTGCACCAAATGGAATTAGCCTATACCCCTCACCACTATTCCACCCTTCAAACCTTTCTGGCATAAACTTTGTTGGATTCACCCAAACCTTAGGGTCTCTATGAATGGCCCAAGAATTCACCAATAACATTGCCCCTTGAGGCACATCAAAACTGCCTACCACACAATCTTCAGATGCTTCATGTGGCACAAGAAGAGGAACAGGTGGATACAAACGAAGTGTCTCACTAATTACATTTTGTAGATAATGTAGCTTTGGCAAGTCTTGTTCATCCAAAAGGCGTCCTTGTCCCACATTAGCATCTATCTCAGCTTTGACCCTTTCCATTTCAGTTGGATGGTTGAGCAATAGTGACATAGCCCATTCTAAGGTAGTTGATGAAGTATCGGTCCCTGCTACTAGCAGCACCTACAAAATAAATATGCAAAAGTCAACTAGGTAAAAAGAGGTATGCTCGATTAGGTCCTATCATCTCTGGATAGTGGATATACAAAATTGCAAATGAGTTGAAGTCCTGAAGACCCCAGTTAGTAACTGCTACCAATTTTGCCACACAAAAGCTTACAATTTGAGGTAGTAGTAGAGGTAATTAGTGTGTATATCAATTACATAATAAACAAAATTCATATATTTTTTTAAAACAATACTAAAATTTCTATCAATATATTATAAAATGTCACTTCAATAATATAATAAACAAGTGTTTGAATTACTTTTTTATAATTTGTAACATGTTAATTTATAAGATTTATATAGAATAATATATAGTATAACACATCATTTTGTAGTATTTTTCCTTCTCAAATGAAATTTGTAGTATTTTCAAAAAGAAAAATACTAAAACTACTACTAAGTTTAACCACAAAAGTCTCGTGACAATAAATGGGCTTGATTTTTTTTTTGAGAAACACACAAGCAAACAACTCCAAGCACACACACACGGGGAATGGAAAACCCAAGTTCAATATTACATAACTCACAACATACAAAAGCTGATAACTCTTGAGTGTTGTGTGAAGGCTTTAAACCTTATTGGAGACACACACAAGTGATGTGGGACAAAGCCCAACTTTTGGTTTTTTTGAGAAACACACGAGCAAACAACTCCAAACACACACACGGAGAGTGGGAATTGCGCATATTAAACGAGAGCACTTCTTATTGTACACTACCTAATACATATTGACCAATGAGTCAATGACCATAAACACCGTAACGCGTGGACATTTCAAAAAATGTAGATATCAGACTCTGTTTGAGTAAGGTCTTAATTTGTGATGTTTTCAGAGAAATCATTTGAACCAAAGCTAGTGTAAGAGGGCTGTAAATGACCAATCATTTGTTTCAAAGAAGTTCTTCAAAAACCAAATAAGAATAGGATTTGTTAATTACCATAATAATTCCCTTGACCATTTCGTCGGTGAAAAACTCCGGCTCTGTTTCTCTCAACTTCAACAAGTTATGTATCATCAATTTCTTCACCTGTACCTCGCTTCCAGCTCGACCATTTTCATCAACCAGTTCCTGCAAAAACCTATCCATCTTTTTCATCAACCCCACCATCTTCTTCTCCACACCCAGCAAATCCATCCACTGCAAAAATGGCAAAAAATCTCCCATATTTGGTGCTCCACATAAATCCACTGATTCCCTAATAACTCCACGAATTCTCTTTGCTTCCTCTTCATCTTCCACGTCCTCTCCAAAATACCTCTTCCCAGCTATCATCATTGTCATGACATTAAAAGAATGCTCCACAAACTTAGACTTCAAATCAATCTTTATCATACCTTTTCCACAACTTTGGATGAGTTTTTCACGTAGTAACTTGACCTCTTCTTGTCTAACACTAGAAAACGCGTTGATACGAGAGGAAGAGAGTATCTCAAGCGTCATGATACGGCGAAGGTTGCGCCAAAGATCACCATAGGGAGCTACAGCAACTGTGGAGTTGTTGTAGTTGAAGTGATCGCTAGCAAGCAAGCGCGGCCGGTTGGCGAAGACGACGTCGTTTGTGGTGAAGCAGTCTTCGGCGCCCGAAGGGGAAGAGACTAAGAGGACTGTACGGGAACCACATCGGAGGAGTAAGATGTCGCCGTAGTTTTGTGAAAGAGTTTGTAGAGATCGCTGGATTGGTTGTTTGAAAAGATGAAGGTGACCAATAAGGGGTAGTGATGGTGGGCTTGGGGGCAGGTTTTTCTTGATTATAGTTGCTGATTTCTTGTTTTTTATGAGGAGCTTGAGAAGGATGGAGAAAATAATTATCAGAGCAAAGCTAAACCAGTAGGGATCTTCCATTTTCTCTCTGTTCACATGTTTAGTTAGGTTGTCTACTTGTATTCAAATATTATTTGCGTGAGAATGGGAGAAAGATTTTTCGGTGAAAATGATAGGTAGTTAATCATAGTTTGACTTGTAAGATAATTGTAAAATAATTGTCACAAAAGTTATAACATTTTAGGTGCTACTGAACTTTTGTATTTGTCTGCAACAACTAAACTAGTTGCAAGATGGTTTTAAAAACCGAATTAGACCAATAGGTTCAATCAGTTCAACTAAGAACCGGATACTAATTTGGTTAGTTTAACTGGAATCGGATGGTTCAACTACAAAAATCGAGAACCAGAACGGTCCAATTGGTTATGGAGTGGTTAGCTTAAAACACCAAAAAGGCAGCAATATTGATTGAAATGACACCACTTCTCAGGGGCTGTTTGATTTTTATGTTTCCATCACCCATAACTCAAAATAAATGGGACTCACTCTTAGAAAGCTTGTTTGGCTGTGTTTCCTGTTTTTGTTTCCATTTTCAATTTTCTGATTTTTGAGTGATGAGTTATGGAAATTGAAAACACATTTTAGGTGTTTTCAAGTTATTGAAACAAAGTTACGATGGCATTTTTGTAAATATACACACATTGAGGAACCCACGGTGCCGCAACTTTTGACCTTTTTTTTTTCCACACTGGTCTTCTTTTTTTCTTTTCCCTTTCATGCTGGTTTGGTCTTCTTCATTTTTTTTTTTACTGGATTCGGTGAGTTTGGGTATTAGGGATAGAAGGAAAAAAGAAGAAGTAAAAGCTGCACCAAGCCAATCTGTGGGTCCTATAAAAAAGTAGAAAAATTGAGTGATGAGAAGCTGAGTGAAGTGTGCCAAATGGGTGGGTATAGGAAATTTGGGTATTTTAAGTGATGAGTGATGAGTGATAAAAGTTGAGTAAGGAGTGATGACAAAAAACAAAAAAACCAAACAGCCCCTTAGTCTCTCTCATCTTATTCAGTCTTCGATTAATAGCACAACAATCTTAGTTCTGTGAGGAAATGAGAACTGGAGAAAATTTCATTTGTGAGTGAAGAGGGTATTGAAAAAAACTTAAATTTAAGGGCAACAATCAAATGAAAAACTAACAAAAAGATGAAAAAGTAGATATTGGGGAAGAACTATGCGTTGCACAAAGAGAGAAAGAGAGAGAGAAGGAGAGAGCCATATATATTTTGTGAGGATTTAAAAGACAGGAAAAGATTTTTGGATTTGGAATGAGAGGATAGTATATTGAATCTCTGATGGATGTGAATAAATGAGAGTAGGTGAGACTTGGGGAGTGAGACAAGAGTAAATGATGGTAGGTTAACAGACCAAAAGGAAACAGTAAGTGGTAGGTAATTGGTGGGGCCGTGAGAGTAGAGAAAGTATATCATGTTTTAATAATACCAACTCAGTATCTGTTTTGGTATTTCCTATCTAATAAATGAGTGACACATGTTTCAAAAAACCACATTAGATTACTCTAACAAATGATAATGATTATCGGGAAGATAAATTAATCATTTATTAGAGTAGTCTGATGTGATTTTTTGAAACAGGTATTACTCATTTATTGGGTATGAAATATCAAAACAAATATTGAGTTGGTATTATTGAAACATGGTATATTTTATCGCTGGGGGTGGGTCTAAATTTCAAGTGAAGGTTTTTTTTATTTTATTTATTCATTTATTTTAAGTGAAGCCTAATTAACAATTAAGGAATCAAGCAACAGATTTTGTATATAAGAAATAAGATGTGAAACTTTATATATAAATTATTTAAAAATTGTAGATATCTTTTAACAAATATTTTTAATTATAAATTAAATTATTTATGACGTCACCAGTTTGACCATTGGTCAAATTCTAATCAGACCAAAAAATTAGGAACCAGTCATCTTTTCGGTTCTTTGTCTATTCCATTTTTTAAAACTATTTGCAACAAGTTGAGTCTCATCTTAAACAAATTACAAGCGGAAAAAGAAGTCTTGTATTTGACTTTCTCACCATTATTTGTTTTTCTTTTCTTCTTAATAATCATGTTTGTTTGAATTTATAATATTTTAAGTGTGTATTTGGCATTGACTTAAAAAGTCAATTTTTTTTCCTCTCTATAGTTTATTTTTGCTACTATTTATGGTCTCATTGCACTTTTTGGTATTATTCATGAGTTTCACTGTACTATTTTAGCTATCTTTTAGATTTATTTACAATACTTTCAGCAAAAAGTTTTTAATTTCAGCTAAATAAGCTGTTCCCAAACAGACTCTTAATATGAATTTATAAAAACAATCACAAATTTAAAGAGTCACAAGTATACATTAGTATTTTTTTATATTTAAATACCTTTGTCTTTACTCTTCTCTTTTCTCCCTTCGTTCCAAACATAATGTAAGAATTTAAGGTCATCTAAATTAAAATAGGGAAAAAAAAAATTAAGAAGAAAAATGTGCAGTGATTTTTCTAGGGAAAATTGAAAATGTGGATGGCATTTTTAACCCAACGAAAACAACATGAACAAAACCTACTTTAAGATTTAAAAATAACACAAATTACTAAGAAAATGTGGATGGCATTCGTTCTTCTTTTCCCCCTCCCATTAATGACAGTGTACAAGTGTAGTTAATAGTTGTGTGGTTGAATGGGCTTCGGGCCCATTTCCACCAGAACGTTCCTTACTATCATGCTCATGCTTCGGGCAGCACATTACTGTTAGTCTGGTCCATCACTTAGAAGAATTCATTGTATAAGTAGATGTCACAGCACAGGATAGAATTAAAAAAAAAAAAAAAAAAGTAATAACCAGTTGTTTCCGACCTCCACACGTGTTCAGAATTAAAAAGAAATTAAAAAGAAACAAAAGTTTTTAAATTTGGAAACTCCATACCTTGTAGTAGATGGATTGTAGGTGGCGATAATAGATAATGAGTCACTATAAGCAAAAACTGAATTGAATATGACTCACACATCCCAGGTTGCATATAAGAACATTGATTAAGCTAGTCCTTGGAGTTAGAAGAACTAAAAATAAAAAATTAAGTGAAAACAAAAGTTATGTAGAGCGGAAATTTGGAGTGCATAATATGGGAAATGATTGGTAGATGGTACTTATTAGATTTAGGTTTTTGGAATTGTTATAGGACCCTGTCCCTCTAAAGCAAGAAAGAAATGAAACTCTTAATGATCCATTTGAATTGAGGGAGAGGGATGGGAGTAGAATTTTTCCAAAATTATCCTCGTTTTTTAGCCAATTCTACTTTACTTTTACTCCATCTCCTTTCCCCTCAATCTAAAAGAGTCCTTAGTTCCAATTCTTTGAACGCGCTCATAGTACATTCATAAGATTGATAGTCTATTATAGGCTCAATAAATTAAATATATCAAAAATTCTACCCCACTCTTAAGTCTTGACAACCTAAAACTCACCGACCTAGTTAGGTTCCTTTATGGACTAACTTCTACGTAGTAACGTAGCCCCCAAAATATGATTTCGCAATTACATGTACTATGAAAATATTGACCACAATTCTTGATATACAAATACTATTAGCAACAAGGAATTCAGTTTTTGTCTAAAAAACTAGTGTCAGTCTTTGATTAATGGACTTACGCAGGTAAGATGTATTTGCATTGAGAGAATTTTGTATGGAATTTTTTTTAGAATCACAACTTTTGTGTCACAATTTTTGTAATAACTAAGTGTGAGTGATTACTTGTTACTTTTATATAGACTCATAACTTTTTCTCCACTACTACTACATACAATCAACTATATCTAAGTTGTGATCACTAAATAAATATATATATATATATATATATATTTTGGTGGATATTCTTAATCACAAGATTTCACGAGTCCAATTGATTTAGTCGGGGGACTTTTAGATGACGGTATCCACTGGAAAATGCTGAGGCATTTGTTCCCTTACTTTGCACATTGCCTCCAAGGCTTGACCTTGGGCATGGTAAGACCCAAATATTCAGTCATGTCAACCTCCTTTTCACCAATTCTTTCCCACTCAAATGATTGAATCAAAGTCCCCAATGTAAATCCAATGACTCGGTTAGCTAATGCAACCCCAGGACATCCTCTCGTTCCAGCACCAAATGGAATTAGCCTATACCCTCACCACCCCACCCTTCAAACCTCTCTGGCATAAACTTTGTTGGGTTCACCCAAACCTTAGGGTCTCTATGAATGGCCCAAGCATTGACCAGTAACATTGCTCCTTGAGGCACATCATAATTGCCTACTACACAATCTTTAGATGCTTCATGTGGCACAAGAAGAGGAACAGGTGGGTACAAACGGAGCTAATTACATTTTGTAGATAATGTAGCTTTGGCAAGTCTTGTTCATCCAAAAGGCGGCCTTCTCCCACATTAGCATCTATCTCAGTTCTGACCCTTTCCATTGCAGTTGGATGGTTGAGTAATAGTGACATGGCCCATTCTAAAGTAGTTGATGAAGTATCAATCCCTGCCACTAGCAACACCTGTAAAAAGTAAGCTAGGTAAGAAAGGTATGCTCAGGTCCTATCTGGATATACAAAATTACAAATTTAGTTGAATTCCTGAAAACCCCAGTTAGTAACTGCCACCAATTTTGCTACACAAAAGCTTACAATTTGAGGAAGTAGTAGAGATATTTAGTATGTATATCAACAACATAATAAATAAAATCCATATATATATATATATATATATATATATTTTTAAAATACTAAAATTGCTATCAATATTGTTTTCACTGAGGTGACATTTCATACAATTAATATCACACCAAAAATATAATAAACTATTTTTGAATTACCTTTTTATTGTTTGTAACGCGTCAATTTATATGATTTATATACAATGATTTATATTATTATACATCATTTCGTACTATTTTTCATTCTCCAAAGAAATTTGAAGTATTTTCAAAAATAAAAATGCCAAAACTATTAACAAGTTTAGCCACAATAGTGTTACAAAACGAGGCGACGATGAATACAATTGATTCCACTTTAACACATACCAAACAAGTGTGGCAATAAATGCAATTGATTTCACTTTACTACATAACAAACAAGAGCATTACACTACCTAATACACATTAACCAGACAAACTTACTGTAAGGTGTGGACATTTCAAAAGAATGTAGATATCATGCTCTGTTTGAGAAAGCAAGGTATTAATTTGTGATTTTTTCAGAGAGATCATTTGAACCAAAGCCAGTGTAACAGGGCTGTATATGACCAATCATTTGTTTCAATAAAATTCTTCAAAAACTAAAGAAGAATAGGATTTGTAAATTACCATAATAATTCCCTTGATGATTTTGTCCGTGTAAAACTCTGGCTCTGTTTCTCTCAACTTCAACAAGTTATGTATCATCAATTTCTTCACCTCTGCCTTGCTTCCAGCTCCACGATTTTCATCAACCAGTTCTTGCAAAAACCTATCCATCTTTTTCATCAACCCCACCATCTTCTTCTCCACAACCAGCAAGTCCATCCACTGCAAAAAAGGTAAAAAATCTCCCATATCTGTTGCCCCACACAAATTCACTGATTCCCTAATAACACCACGAATTCTCTTAGCTTCTTCTTCATCTTCCACGTCTTCTCCAAAATACCTCTTCCCAGCTATCGTCATTGTCATGACATTAAAAGAATGCTCCACAAACTTAGACTTCAAATCAATCTTTCTCGTGCCTTTACCACAACTTCGCATGAGTTTTTCCCGTAGTAACTTGACCTCTTCTTGTCTAACACTCGAAAACGCGTTGATACGAGAGGAAGAGAGTATCTCAAGCGTCATGATACGGCGAAGGTTGCGCCAAAGATCACCATAGGGAGCTACAGCTACTGTGGAGTAGTTGTAGCTGAAGTGATCGTTGGAAAGCGAGCGCGGACGGTTGGCGAAGACAACGTCGTTTGTGGTGAAGCAGTCTTCGGCGGCTGAAGGGGAAGAGACTAAGAGGACTATACGGGAACCACATCGGAGGAGTAAGATGTTGCCGTAGTTTTGTGAAAGAGTTTGTAGAGATCGCTGGATTGGTTGTTTGAAAAGATGAAGGTGACCAATAAAAGGGAGAGATGGTGGGCTTGGAGGCAGGTTCTTCTTGATTGTTGTTGCGGATTTCTTGTTTTTTATGAAGAGCTTGAGAAAAATGGAGAAAATAATTATCAGAGCAAAGCTAAACCAGTAGGGATCTTCCATTTTCTCTCTCTGTTTGGTTGGGTTATCCATTTGTATTAGTCTGTAGCAACTTAGCTATGACCAGCACATAGACACGTTTGTTACTTTGAACAAAGGAAAATTCAAATCATAATTGAGTCCGCTATGGCTTAGAAAATATTTAATTTTTATTTTAATAAAGTTGCAGTACTATTCTTACCTAAACAAATTACATGTGGAATTGAAGTCCTATATATAGTTGACTTCCTCACCCTAATATCTGTTTTTCTTATCTTCTTTAACAATCATGTTTGTTTGAATTTATAACATTTTAATAATATGAATGATTGGTATTGATATCTTCTCGGACTGTGATGCTAATATGCATTATTTGAAACATATGATGTCATGTTTGCGCCCTTGATAAAATGAGATGAGTTTTTTTATTTTTTATTTTTTACAGGTAATAAAATGGGAATGACTTAGGTTTAGTGTGGGTTTAGATGCAACTTTTTCTGATGGTAGATTGTTTATTCACTAAAGTTGGTTACAGTAAATCCTTAAATATTGGAGACTTTAAAAAATTTTATATAAGCAAATTAATTAATAAGCTAAAAAATTAAAGGAAAAAGATGATGGCAAACAAATACCATCAGAGATCTGAGACCTGCTCGATTATGCAATTAATCAATTATTAAGATATCTTACATATTAATTTTATTTGCAAGAAAACAAAGGTTTATATTCCAAAAGTAACCTAACTAGACCTAATTAACATTTGAGTTTCACTTATAAAAAAAAAAAAAAAACATTTGAGTTTCACTTATTAGCAAATTTGTTTAATATTATATTATATTTTTATCTTTGTCTAAACTTCTCTTAAAATGTAAATAAAAATGCTTACTATATAGGATATCATTTATTGGTTTAATAAGTTTTTATGATTTTAAATCTCGGTTATCCTGTCCTCAGTGATTCGTTTAACTTAATTCATGGTAATAATAAATGAATATGTCTAATATCATTTTGAGTTTTTAAAATATAAATAAGATGGATTTATAATGAAATTCATAAAATTTAATAAGATTAATAATGGATTTTGAATTTAATATTTAACAAATATAAGTTTAGAATTGATTTTTTTTAGTAATTCTAGTACTACAACTAATTTTACAACTTTATCATGTAGTGACTTGTGAGTAGTGGATTCATAGACCCAAATAAACCCACTATGTTATTTCCTTCATTTACAACTCACCGCGAAGACAAATTATTATAAAAATTGTGAACATTATTATAGTACTATATTTTTTTTTTTCTTTCTAAACCTGATCATGGTCATTTCCTAGGCCCATTTTTATATGGTACTTTCGTCATGAACTAGTGGGTAAAACGCTAATCTGTATATATAGGATAATGAAGGAAAGTTGTCGGTGCTTCTAAACGTATAAAAAGTAAAGCATAGGAAGCCATCCGGAGAGAGATTTTTGTGAGGATCCAAAGAGCCACCAGATCTAGATCCAGATCAAATCCAAAATTTTATCCACAACTTTCGTCAAACCAAACTTTTATTGACAATAGAAAATGTTAGTCTTACCCAAAATGTTATAACAAGACAAAATTGCGTAGGGAGGACAATTTTTACCCAACCCGCGGGTACCCGGCCTGGCCCGACCTTAATGGGCCGGATTTTACCCGGTCCGATAAAACATAGGGTCGGGTTTGGGCTTTAAAAAAAACCCGAAGTGGATCTGGGTCGGGTTTGGGTTTTTTCCAAAACCCGGCCCGAACCCGAACACGGTCCGACCCGGTTATATATATATATAATTTTTTTTTTACTAAAATACCCTCCTATATATACTTAAAAACCCTAAACTTTTCTATTTCTCTCCTCATTTCAGCTCACACCTCCGCTTCTCATCTCTTTTAGCTCAATCTCACTCACAACATCAGGTCTCTCACGGCTACCTCTCCTTCTTCATCTCTCAGCTCTCTCACTCACACAGCTACAAGCCCACAAGCAATCAAGCACCGCTGCATAGCTTTCTACTCTTTCAACTCCGTTTCGTCCTCACCGTCGCCATCTCGCCTCGTCGCACAGTCCACTGCCCCTCTTATCTTCCTCGCCTATGGCCATAAGCGTGACACAGCCTCACTCCACCTCATCGCACAATCCACTGCTGACCTATGATTTTCATTTTTTTTTTCTCTCTGGGTTCAGTTCGCCTCAATCAGACAATCACGTGAGCTTGTGTTTGTGTTTGTGTTTTTGCTTGTATTTATGATTTCTGTATTTGTGATTTTGAAAGGGAAAAATGAAAATCATAGATTTGAAATCTGTGTTTGTGATTTCTGTGTTTATGTTTGTGATTGTGTTTGGATTTGTGTTTGTGTTTGTGATTTTGGGTCGAAAAACCACAAATTGAAATTTTTGTTTTTGATTTTGGGCTCGGCTGGGCATGAGTGACGAGGCCCGCGGGGGCCCGACGGGGCGGGTTTGGGGTGGAGAAAAAAACCCGTTTAGTAAACGGGCCGGGTTCGGGTTATAGCAGCAGACCCACGGGTCGGGTATAAAAAAACCCGGCTTGAACCCGGCCCGTTGCCATTCCTAAAACTGAGAAAGAAAGGAAGTTTATTGCTATTTGATATAAAATGAGTATAGTTCTTGTTGGAAAAGTTTAAATTAATAAAAAAAAATTTGACGGCTGAGTAATTTAAGATCCAACCGATAAAGTTTAGTAACAAATTTGATTGTTTATAACCTAATGCTACAACTACACTTAATATCTTTTTATTTAATGTGAATTTTGATAAATTCGCCGTTAAAATAAATTTTTTTTCTTATATTCTTTATATTTGTAAAATTTCAAAAAGATAAAAAAAAAAAAAACTAAGTTATCAATAAAATATTTAAATTTCAAGTTTTTATTGTTTTAAACTACGCACAAAAACAAATTAATAGATCGAATAATAAATAAAATTTTATTGTCATGAAATTTCACATGTGTATTGTAAGTGCTCTAAAAGTTAAAGTCCAAGCTTACTTAGAATAGTGTTGCTTTGTCCTTCAAATTCAAACTCAACAATAGAATTTCTTTAGAGAGTGGGTAAGTAATTCAAGTGCAATTCTAATATGAATTCAAGTCAAAGACCGAAGAGTCTTGAATAACATAAGGTATTAATACAAGTATATGAAAAGAACAATGGCTCTCCTCGGGCTGATCCGAGGATGGGTCTTTTGCATACAAGATCTGAGTATTACACCCAATAATGTACTGCATACATTCTCTTTTTTCTATTTTTCTACCCTGCCAAAAAGATCTCCCCTTCTAGGGATCTCTATTTCTGGGAGCTTCCTTTCCTTTTATACTTATCTTCTTCATGTCCTAGCCCTTCATCTGTATGCCCCCAAGTGTTTCTAAGGACACTTGTCCTATCAACATTCTGCTGAAGGTGGTGGAAAGAGCTGCTAGCTGTAAAGATACTGTTTAGGGGTCATTTCCTCATTAAATACAACTGATAAGGTTGTTCCAGGACATTTAATGTGGAGGGGGAAGGTAAACTTCTCCAGGAAGCTTCCTCCCACCGTCATTGCCCCCTTCATGGTCCTTTCTCTTATGCACAGGTTTCCACGAAGCGCTATTCTGTATCCCCTCCCATGCTTGGGTCAGTGAAGTCCTTAGGGCTGATACATTTCTGCGAGTGTGTTTTAGTGAATAATTCATGTTTTAATCCTCTTCGGTCCTCAGACCCCACACATTAGCCCCCTAATGGGAAGGATGGTACGTGCCATATACGTTCCCATGTGAAAACATTGTTTCACTTGTCTTCTGCACGTTCTTGACGCTTCAGTATGCACAATTCTATAGTCAGTACTCCAGGCGGCTGCTTATCCCCCCCTACGTTCTACAGTGCGATGATGATCTTACGGTCCCTATTTTCTATAATTTTTGAGCGGGAAATTTACTGCTCATTTTTTTTAACCCTTATATAAGGAGGGGATGAGAGCAACTTTTTCCCATTTACTTGTTCCTTCCAATTTTTCGTCGAAGCAACAATCCGAGGAAACCCCTTTCTAGTGCTCGTAAGTGCATTTGGTTCTTCATCTTGTACTATATAAGAAAACTCTCTTCTATCTCCTTGTTTAATTTTTAATCCTATAGGAACATACGGGTAGATTCGCTAGACTAGTTGATACCCCTAAAGGTATGGCTGCCTTTAGGGCTAAATATAGGATTCCCGACAATGTTGAACTCCAACATTGCGAATTAGGAGAGTGGTTGGTCCTTAATAAACCACCCGAGGTAGTAATTATTCCTATGATCGCCTTTATAGAAGGTGGGATGAAAATTCCCATGGGTAAGGCAACTAGGAATTTCCTTATTAATTTTAGGTTATCCCCAACTTAATGCTCTCCCAACCTCTTTAGGGTCCTCAATAGTGTGGATGTGATAAGCCAAAAAAAGGGTCCAACCTTACCTGGCACGACGTAAACTGGGTATACAATAGTCAAAAAGGAAAAGACACAAGCTATTACTTTAAGTGTAGAGTTCCCTCTGTTAGGTTGATTTCTTGTATAGCTGAGTCAAATAAGGGCATGGACGAAGATTTCCTCATTGTCTTAAGTGAATGGCACAATGGTTTGCACTGCCCTACCCAAGATGAGGAACTAGGTGGGGTTCCTAAGGCCTTTAAACTAACTTAGGATGCCTCTTATTCCATATTTTGTTGTTTTTGCTTTCCATAAAAAATTCTATAGCTAATAGCCTCTTATATTCTTTTGCAGACAAGTTCCACACTGCTCCAAACAAAAGCTTGGTGAACTTCGCAGATCTCAACCGAATCTTCAAGTCAGAGATTTTCCTTCACCTAGACGATCAACTTTAGGCAGTATACGTGATCCTTGGATTCAAGCCCATTTCTAACTGCTTCCAAAGTCCCAAGCACGTGATTAAAGCAAAGGATCCAAGGCTAGCCCTAATTAATGTAGCTGTCCCCGGGTTCCTAACCAAGCTTCCTCCATCCGGCACTTAAGATGCACAACTACTTGCTTCTCTTACAGCCAAGCTGCTCTACTCCCAAGGGCAACCCATTCCTTTTGACGACGAACAGGAACAATCGACACCTAAGCCCACCCAAGAGGACTTGGATAAAGATTTTGAAGCCTTTTACCAAGAGGATCCCGAGGACTCTCCAGCACCCACTCATCGTCACCTTGTTGCCACTCAAGTTAGTACCAACCAAGAAGCAACAAGCATCCTAGAAGCCATGGTTCTTGAGGAAAAGACTCCTGATTTATTGGCACTACTTACTACCCATGCTAAGGGTGACTCTCCTGTGGTGCCTATAGTACCTCGGCCTCCAACCCTTGCTCCAGCTCAAGCTGCCACTGCTGAGGCTACCGAAAAGAAAAGAAAGAGGGGAAAAGCAACTAAAGGCTCTGAAAAAGGAGAAATTCCCTAGCCTGTGCAGCAACCACCCACCAAAGAGCTTAGAACCACAAGGGCTCATCAAAAGAAAGGTGCCGCTACTAGGACCGGCAAAGGCACTGAAGGGGAGCAACATCCTAAACCCACCATCTGGAACCCTGCTTTTGTCCTTAGCTCGGGAGACCCTGTGACCTCTGAGGCATACCTTAGGGATTCCCAAAAAGGAAGATCTGGGTTGGTCTCTAAATGCCTGGAAAAGGCTCTTGTGCTCCCCAAGGTTATGCAATAGCTTTAGGGGTTAAGGAAATGTGAAGTGTTCCTTTCGTTGAAGAAGGACCTTGCAAAGGTTAGATTCCATCCTCTTGCCTTATTACCATTTTACATTTAACCTTGTTCGATCAATCATTAATGTTATTATTTTTTTTTAAACAGGCTATGCAAGCGTCTTTCGTTACTGAGGAGTAGGTTGACCATGCCTTGTCTAAGTCCCAAGAGGCAGAGGGCAAACTCAGTCAATCCGAGAAAGCCCTAGCCGAGGCTTAAAAAAGGCAAAAAGACACCCTTTGGTTTTACTGATATTCTTTTTCATTACCTCTTTTGTAATTTGTACTCGGATCTATATGAATACATATTTAACTTTTGTTTTCCCTCTATTTTCATAATCTTCACATACTCTTCTAATACAAATATGCCATTGTAAATATGCTAAGTTTCTTCAAACTTAATTTGAATTTACACAGCGTGTCCACTAAGCTTACACAAATTTTTATGGAAATTCTAAGGACTCAACTTCAAATCTTTTGGCTAACTTCACTCAGCTGCTTAATATAAACTAAACTTACAAATCGAGGGTTCCAATTAAGGGTTAATTTACCTAAGGCCTGTTACCCAAGGAGTCGAATAAGATCGAGGTTCCATTTAACACTTAATCAATTTAACAGAAGGGCTAATTTACCCAAGGCTTGTGGCTTGAGGAGTTGAATAGGATCGATGTTCTGTTTAATACTTAACGAATTTAACTTAAAGGTTAATTTACCCAAGGTCTGTGACCCGAGGAGTCAAAACACTTAATCAATTTAACAATAGGGTTAATTTACCTAAAGCTTGTGACCCAAGGAGTCGAATAGGACCGAGGTTTTGTTTAATACTTAACCAATTAAACATAAGGGTTAATTTACCTAAGGCCTGTGACTTGAGAAGTCGAACAAGACCGAGGTTCTGTTTAACACTTAATCAATTTAACATAAGGGTTAATTTACCTAAAGCCTATGACCTAAGGAGTCGAATAGGACTGAGATTCTGTTTAACACTTAACCAATTTAACATAAGGGTTAATTTACCCAAGGCATGTGACTCGAGGAGTCGAACAAGGCCATAGTTCTATTTAACACTTAACCAATTTAACATAAGGGTTAATTTATCCAAGGCCTGTGACCCAAGGAGTCGAACAAGACCGATGTTCTATTTAACACTTAGTATCTAGGTTAAATTTAATGAAAATCAACTTGTAAATAAAACATCAATCAATGAATGAATGAAAGTTAAAATAGACACTGTCATATCATTAATAATAATACCTATGTAGATTATTTACATTTCATGGATGCGGAATTACATTTTCATCTAGATTTTCTAAGTAATAAGCGCCAATACCTGCCACTAACGTTACTCTGTATGGGCCTTCCCAATTAGGACCCAGTTTCCCCCATGATGGGTTCTTCACCATTCCAACTACTTTCCCTAAGACCAAAGCTCCAAATACCAATGGTCTGGCCTTAACTCTTTTTATCATACCCTTGACTTAATTTTTGTTGTTAATGGGCCATTTTGACCATGGCTACCTCTCTTCTTTTTTCAATTAACTCCAAACTCGCTACAAGCAAACGATTGTTCTCATCTACATGAAACTAATCGGTCTTTAAGGTCGGGAAACCTGTCTCAAGGGGTATGATTGCTTCAGATCCATATGTCATTGAAAATGGGGTCTCTCTTGTTGATCTTCGAGGTGTGATATGATATGTCCACAACACATGGGGCAGCTCATCCACCCACCTCCCTTTCAAGTTGTCTAGCCTTTTCTTCAACCTAGTCACTATGGCATAATTAACTGCTTCTGCTTGCCCGTTTCCCTATGGATACGCCGGAGTAGAATACCTGTTTCTAATACCCAGCTCTCAACAATACCTTCTAAAGGCTTGCTATCAAATTGGAGCTCATTATCCGAGATCAGGGTATGAGGAATCCCAAATCTGGTAACAATGTTCCTCCAAATAAACCTCTTCGCATCCATGTCCCTAATGTTAGAAAGGGGTTCGGCCTCTACCCACTTTGTGAAGTAATCAGTTCTAATGAGAAGCCATCTTCGATTACCAGCTGCCTTTGGAAAGGGCCCCACTGTCCAAGCCCCATTGGGCAAACGGCCAAGGACTCGAGAGTGGATTCAAGATTCCTCTAGGTTGATGTATATTTGGAGTGTACCTTTGACATTGATCACATTTCCGTACATACTCTTGGGCAGCTTGTTGCATACTAGGCCACTAGTATCCCTGTGTGAGGGCTCTATGCGACAAAGACCTTCCTCCGGTGTGGCTTCCACAAATTCTCTCATGTAGCTTCTCCAACAAGGGTTCTACAGTCTCTAGATGCACGCATAGCAGGTACTGTCACGATTGGGAGCATTTATACAACTTTTGCTCCTCAAAAAACCAATATTGCGGGGCTTTCCTACATATCTTCTCGGCCTAACCTTTATCTTCGGGCAACAACTCGTCCTTAAAGAATGAAACCAAAGGGTCCATCCAACTCAGCCCAACCTGTAAGCTATATACCCTAATTGGAAGCTAATCATAACGGCTAGGTGCTACCAAGTCCTCCACGATTATGACCTAAGGTAGGTTTGATCCTGAAGAGGTGGCCAACATAGCCAACGAGTCTGCATGGGAGTTTTGCTTTCTCGGGATTTGCCTTAAGGTGAAATTCTTAAAACAAGATTATGCCTAATTTTGTTAAGATATTCTTGCATTTATGGCTCTCTAGCCTTAAACTCACCATTAACTTGTCCAACCACCAACTTTGAATCTGAGTACACTTCCACAACTTTCCCCCCAAGCCTAATAACCATCGCCATCCCGACCAATAAAGCTTAATACTTAGTTTCATTATTTGTGGTTGGGAAGGCCAACCGCAGAGACTTTTCCAATACGAGCTTCTTGGAAGAAACTAGTACAATCCCCATTCCGGAACTTACCACCCATCCGTGTATACCTCCCAAGCAACAGGAGAAGAGACTGAAACCATCAAAGTACCTGATATGAACTCCTTATCCTCCATAACATCCTCAGTAACCTTTGCAACGAAGTTTGCTAAAACTTGCCCTTTTACAGCAATACGAGGCAGGTATTTAATATCGAAGGCCGCGAGCATGGTCCCCTATTTAGCAATTCTTCCTGTATAGTGTGACTTCCGTAGTAATGCCTGTAGAGGAATTTACGTGAGCACCACGATAGTATGCGCTTGGAAATAATGAGGGAGCTTCCTCGTAGCGTGTACAATAGCTAACATCGCTTTTTCCAAGTGCAAGTAGTGATTTTCTGCCTTTTGCAAAGATTTGCTAATATAGTAGATAGGCCTTTGCATTCCATTCCCCGTTCTAACCAAAACCAAACTTACCGCATGATTGGTGACTGTTATGTAGGCATATAATACCTCCTCCTTCTTGGGTCGGGAAAGAACAAGAAGACGTGACAAGTATTGCTTCAACTCTTCAAAGGCTATTACACATTCCTAGGTCCATTCAAATTTCTTTCATTTATGAAGGAGCTGGAAAAATGGTCGACATTGATCTGTTGATCGAGAAATAAACCCATTCAAAGCAGTTGTCATCCCTGTCAGCTTTTGTACTTGCTTGGGATTTCGAGAAGGGTGTAAATCTATAATAGCTTTAATCTGATCAGGGTTAACCTCTATTCCCCGGTGTGTAATCATGTACCCCAAAAATTTTCCCGAGCTAACATTGAAGGAGCACTTAGATGCATTGAGATGCAATTTATGTTTCCTAAGCACTAAAAATACCTCCTTTAAATCCTTCAAGTGCTCCGAAACCTGCTCACTCTTCACCACCATATCATCAATGTATGCTGTAACATTTCTCTCGATCTGTGATTCGAGCATTCGAGTCACCATCCTTTGATACATAGACCGAACATTCTTTAAGCTAAAAGGCATCACCCGATAATGGTAATTCCTAGTGGGAGTCTGGAAGGATGTCTTCTCTTGATCAGACAATGCTAAAGGTATTTGATGGTATCCCTGAAAAGTATCCAAGAAAGTCTTGATCAGATAATTGGTCATTCCGAGGAACAGGAAAAGGATCCTTAGGGGGATACTTTGTTCAAATCCGTGAAATCAACGCACACGCGCCATTTCCCGTTCTTCTTCCTTACCATAACAGTATTGGCCAACCATTTAAGATAGAAGGCTTCTTTGATTGCCCTTGCCTGCTTTAGTTTATTGACCTCTTCTCTTACTGCCCCGGTATGCTCTTTTGAAGAGCATTGAGGTGGTTGCCTCCTTAGTACAACCTCATGGTTTACATTCAGTTGATGACAAATAAACCTAGGATCAATCCCTGGTGCATCATAAACACTCCAAGTAAAGACATCTACATTACTCTTCAAAAAATCAACCAATTCCATCTTCTCCTCAAGGGGCAACCGAGCCCCGATTTGAAAATACCTATCCTTATCTGTATCAACCAAAATCCTCTTTAGCTCTTTAGAAATTCTCTCTGAGTCTTAAAAGAGCAATCTCTGTGACTCGGCCCTACATTCACCCTTGGGGCATGCTAACTACTATGGGGGCCTCATCTCCCTTAATTGAAGTTTTATCCACTAAATGTTGTCTAATAGTAGCCACTAAACATTGCCTTGCTATTGCTTGACTTCCCACCAATTCGCCCACTCGTCCCTGTGTGGGAAACTTAACATTTAAATGCAAAGTGGATGATACTGCCCCCATAGCATAAAGCCAAGGCCTTGCCAAAATAGCTGTATAAGGGGAATATGCTTCCACCACGATAAAATTAACTTACACCTCCTCATCACTTGCCTAAATAGGTAGCTTGATCAATTCACAGGGGATTACAATCCTCCCATCAAATCCAACCAGGGGTGAATCATACCTCTCTAGATCTTCGGGCTTGAGATTCAATCCTTAAACAAATCTGGGTACATAATTTCAACTCCACTCCCCTAAGGTCGGTAATGATCCCAGTTTAGCCTTTTTAGGTTTTGGGGTTTGATTTCTAGGCTCTGGACCTAAAAATACGGATATGACTCCCAAGCATGAGGCCATGTCATTCCTAGGCGTGGCAAAAATGACGTTAATCGTACCTAGTGCTGGACGAGAAGTAGAATCTTTTGGTACCCAGTCCCAGCCTATGCTGTCTGCCCCGTAGGCTGATGCAAAAACTACTTTAACTTTCCCTCCTTTACCAACTGACCCAAATGATCATGCAAAGTTCTACAGTCCTTGGTCGTATGTCCCCTTTCCTGATGATAATGGCAATAGAGATTCTGGTTTCATTTAGATGGGTTTTCCCCCATCTTATTGGGCCATTTGAAGTATGGTTCATTTTCTATCTTCTTGAGGATTTGATATACTGGCTCCTTAAACACCGAGCTGACAATTTGAGCACTAGCCCCAAATGGTTGGTTAATAAAGTCCCTTCTGGATCGGTTTTGATTATAACCCCCCGACTGATGATCCTTCTTGTTTGGGAAGGCTTTGGCCTTGCCTTCCCTTGGGTTTGATACTCCTCAACCCGCTTATGCTCGTCAATGCGGTCCATAAGTTGACGCATACTACAAGTAGGTTTCATCGTCAAAGATTTTCTCAAGTCATGTTCTGTTGGAAGCCCGACCTTAAAGGTCCTTATAACTACATCTTCAAAGTCACCATCTATCTCATTAAATGTTTCTCAATACCTATCCGAATAGGTTTTTAAAGTCTTTTCTTCCCTCATCACCATGGGCAATAGGGAATCCAAGGGCCTCGAGATCCGAATGCTCTTGTAAGTTCCTTAAAAGATCTTATGGAGCCTTCCTCCAGCTCATCAAACCATCTTATGGCAATAGGCCCGAGGCTAGAGGGAAAAACTTTGCACATAAGAGCCTCATTCCTTGAGTGGATAACCATCCTTTGATTAAAGTAGCTCACATGCTCGACAGGATCGGTTCTTCCATTGTAAATGACAAAAGTAGGCTGCGTAAAGCGATGAGGAAGCTTGGCTCTATCAATTCTCCTTGTAAAAGGTGACTTTGAAATTTGACTAAGGGCCTTGCTCATCACATCATTCCCCATGCTCCTAGGGGATGATCTTTCTCTTCTCCTCCTTTGTTGTTCTAAGATTCACTGGAAGGGGTCCTTGACCTTCGCCTATAATTTCAATCTATGCCCCCATCAAACCCTTCACTTGATGGGGATGTTGAGCCCCTCTTGTCGCGTTCCCTCCATCACAACTTTTTGTGCAAATAGTCAATCTCCAGTTTTAGGTTCCGCGTTTCTTGCTCATGCAAAACACGACTCCCAGTTCTTGAGTGGCTCCTCTTAGTTTGCTCTCTGTATTGCGTTTCCACCCTAACACTTGGGGTGGGATTATAATCCCTATCTCTCCTCGCTCTAAGTTACCAAAGTGGTCATCACGTTGAGACCCCACAGATTCCTTCCTGTCATTCCTTGGGTTAGACATACTCTAAAAAGATTGAACTACAAATGAACTTCCTATAGATGGTGCAAATTGTAGATGCTCTAAAAGTTAAAGCCCAAGCTTACTTAGAATAGTGTTGCCTTGTCCTTCAAATTCAAGCCCAACAAAAGAATTTCTTTAAAGAGTGGACAAAGACTGAAGAGTCTTTTGCATACAAGACTGAAGAATCTTGAATAACATAAAGGATTAATACAAGTATATGAAAAGAACAGTGGCTCTCTTCGGGCTGATCCGAGGATGGGCCTTTTGCATACAAGATCTGAGTATTACACCCAATAATGTACTATATACATACTCAATTTCTAGTTTTCTTCCCCGCCAAAAAGATCTCCCCTTTTGGGAGTCTCATTTCCTTTTATACTCATCTTGTTCATATCCTAGCCCTCCATTTGTATGCCTCTAGGCGTTTCTAAGGAGACTTGACCCATCAACACTCTGCTGGAGGTGGTGGAAAGAGCTGCTAGCGGTGAAGATATTGTTCAAGGGTCATTTCCTCATTAAATGCAGCTGATAAGGTTTCTAGGACATTTAATGCGGAGGGGGAAGGTAAAATTCTCCAGGAAGCTTCCTTCCACCGTCATTGGCCCCTTCATGGTCCTTTCTCTTCCGCACGGGTTTCCATGAAGCGCTACTCCGTATCCCCTCCCATGCTCGGGTTAGCGAAGTCCTCGGGGCTGATACATTTCTACGAGCATGTTTGAGCGAATAATTCATGTTTTAATCCTCTTCAGTCCTAGAACCCCACACATGTATTGAAAACGTAAAAAACATGCAATCAAATAGTTTAGATTTTCAAAAAAATATAATTATGTTAATTTTCTAAGTGGAAATTATAATTTTAAGAAACAATCAAATTTGTAGCCAAATTTTGTCCAATTTTAAAAAGAAAAAAATTTGATGGAAGTCATCTCAACAACTTCACAAAAATGTGTTGGTTTTGTCAAGCTTTTCCTTAATTAGAAGCACTTATCCATGCACTTATAAAAGCATAGGTAATTATACAATATTGGTTTTGTTAATCAGTCTTATATCTTCTAACAAATATAATCAAAGTTGAGAGAGGAAGTTAGTCATGGAAGGGCATGGAGTACAAACAACCTCTAAAGGCTTAGTCTTTGCCATGAGAAATTCGGAACTTGAGGTCATGTCCACCATCTTCTTCCTAACCATTTCCCAATCAAAGCACTGAATGAATGCACCCAATGCTAAAGACATAACCCGCATGGCCATGCCAGCACCAAGGCATGCCCTCCTCCCTATGCCAAATGGAATGAACTTGAACCCTTCTCTTTCTCCATTGATTTCTTCAAATCTCTCTGGCTTGAACTTAGTAGGCTCCTCCCAAAGCTTGGGATCTTTATGCATGGACCATGCATTCACCAACAAAATTGTCCCTTGCAGGATATGAAATCCCCCACAGTGCAGTCTACTGAGGAACAATGAGGTAATGAAAGTGGCACTGTAAGATACAGTAGAAGTGTTTCATTGATGACACAATGAAGATAGGGAAGTTTAGCAAGATCCAATTCATTTATGAAGCGCTCACACCCAACTTGGCTGTCAATCTCTGCTTTAACCTTTTGCAATACTTTAGGATGATTCAGAAGAAGTGACATTGCCCATTCCATGGTTATTGTTGTTGTTTCGGTTCCCGCAACAAACACCATCTGAAGCACATAATTCTCTAGTAAGCTAAGCTAACATTTCCAGAAACAAAAATTCTAGGTAGAAAGGAAAAAGACTTTATATTTTTTAGTACATAACTCAAGAAGATGTTTGGATGTTCTGTAAAATTGCACAGTGTTTCACATGGATTTAGCAGCATGGCTCTATTGTTTCTTAACAAGATAGAGAAGTACGATAGGAAATAACAAATAGATGATACATATCTAATGGATTATAGATTTTTGCAAAAGGACTTCAAATTAGATTTATATTATCTAGGTGATCATAGGTTCTAATTAACTTCTAAACGCTACAATAGAATTTTAACCAAGTAAAACACAGGAAATGTCCATTAATGTGCATTGATTTTGAATTTCAGGTATAATTTCAAAATAGGAGGAAGGGGCAGGGGCGCAAAAGCATCTGTCTTCACACCTAGTTCTTCCTCAATTGTTCAGCATGAACATATTCTCAGTGTCAAGAAATTCAAAGAATGATTCAAGGTTCACATAAGAAGAAGGGTATATGCTTTTACTAGTCAAATTATAATTAGAATCCTTGTTATCGTGTATATGGCCAACATCTATGTTGTAAACACATAGTTGTGAAACTCAATACATGCATGCAAAACACACTCTTATAATCCTATATGATTTTCAATCCATTTGGAATATCATAGATCATTAGTTCTGTAAGAAGTTTAGACCCCTTAAACCCAAATAGATTAACCTAGATATTTAGCCAAGTGATTAACTTAGGTAAATTAAACAATTCTAGGTTAACACAAATACATCATATCATGCAAAAGTGCGAAAAATAAATAACACACGATATGATAACCCAGGAACCCAAACCGGTAAAAACCTGGGGAGGATTTAACCTAACTATCCTCAAGGAAAAAAAGAATTCACTATGAAAGAATTGAAGTTTACACAATAGCAACTTAGACCACTAACATCCTATTGCTACCTCAAGTAGGAAACTTACTACCACGACCACGTGACAACTCCGAGTCCACGGACTACTTCTTTCCTTAAATTCTCAGCAAAGCACAAGCACACCTGCTTGTATATCTTAAAGCTCTTGATTCTGCAACTGAATGATTACCAAGCTCTTGACATCAATTTTGAGTTTGGAAACCCTAAGTGTATGTGAAGGTAAACACCTCTAGATCTCACAAATAAGATTCACAAACACAATATTCAGAACACTAAAAACGTGGCTAGGGTTTTCCCTTTTATACTTAGGGCAAAACATAAAACCCTACACATCAAACGGGCTTGGGCTGAGTTGGAAATTTTGCAGAAAAAACAATCTGCACGACTTTCAATCGGTCGAGTCTAATTCTCGATCGATCGAGCCAGACAGAATTGCACAGTAACTTCTGCAGTAACTCGAGTCCAACTTTACATAAAAATCTCATACTTTGAGCAAGTCTAAACAAGACTAAAAACGTTTTGATTATGGTTTGCCAACATTACAAAATGAAGTTCTAATACATTAGTTCCTAATTCTTAGAACCTAACAAGTTCAATACAAAATTAATATTAATCTTAAAGATTACTCTGCATCCTACATTACTACAACAGTGGTAAATGGTTACTTCACAAAATAATCATGAAAATATAACAATAAAAAAGTAATCAAAATCACCATTGAGCAATAGTGACAAAGATGTAAAATAACTTAGGCTTTTGATGACATCATCTGAAAAAAATTTAGGTTCAGATTTCCATAGAGAAGACAGAGTTTCGATCAAGGCCTCATCTTTTCCACATCTAGAATGTTATCATTGTTCAGCTTTATCTCTTCAAACAAACGCCCTAATTCCTCATCTCTTTTCCTTTGCAGCCTTATCATATTCTTCTCCAACCCTTTGTAACCAACCCACCATTAAATTGGAAAGAAATCACATATATTCATTGTCAAGCTTGAACAGAAAACCTCTTTGAATTCTTTGAGAGGTTTCTTTCCCACATCCATGCATGCAAACTCCTCTCCAACACAAGGCTTTCCAGCAACCATCCTCATCATTATATTAGACAACAAAAGTGAGCACAAATACTTAAAGTCCAACTTTTGGGGTTCTATATTTGACAATTTAAAGATAGAAGATTTCTGAAGGTTGATATGAGAGTACACTTCTTCACTTCTTCTTCACTAATGATAGAAGATTTCTGAAGGTTGATATGAGAGAAAATCTCAATGGTACTAACCCGTCTGAGGTTTCACCACAAGTGACCATATGGAGCCTAAACTGGGGCAATACAGTTGTAAGTAAGATGATCCCCAGCAATAGTTTGGGGACGATTTGCAAATGTTATATAATTTTTGGTGAAACATTCTTCAACAGCAGAAGGAGAAGATACAATAAGGATAGACCTTGAACCAAACTTAAAAGATAGGATTGGATCGTATTGCAATGATAGGGTCTCTAGTGTTTTGTGGAGTGGCTGTTTCAGGAGGTGAAGGTGGCCAATTATTGGTAGAGAAAATGGACTAGGTGGTAAATTTTGTTATGGTGGTTTAGAAGTTTGATAATGAAAACAGTGGAGAGGATCAAATCAAGGTAGAAGTAAAAGTTTTCCATTGCGAAGCAGAGCAATATGGACTTGAGAAAGACAAAGGGAGAAGAGAAAATAACCCTTACCGAAATACTGTAGTGAGGATCTTATCCATGAATGCCAAAAACAGATTTGTAAAGTTGTGATTTACAACTATTTTGTGTTGGCTTTAATTCCGTGCCAAATTTGATTGTAATTATGTTCAATTTTTTGTACCCTGTATTTTATGTGGGATTTTATTGTAAGGGTTGTGTGTGTGAGAAAGAGTATAAATACTCAAGGCATATTGAAGATAAAGAAGTTTTTGCGGGTAGCTCACGGGTATCCTTCCCGCGAAGTGAAGCATGTGCTCTGCACATGACTGGAATGCGAAAAGTCAGGATAGGATGGTGACAGCTGGTTTTCGCGAGTGTCTCGCGGGTAAGGCCTTCTCGCGAGATACTCGTGAAACATTCTGTTTTGCCAATTTGTCCTATCTGATACACCCTATCTCTACCCACACTATATATACCCCCATTACCCACAAATGTTGAGGAATGTTTCAGAGAGAAAACCCTAGCCACAGCCCTTGAGAGTTAGAGATTGTTATATCCACAATCCTCTACACAATCCTTTGTGGTTTTCCTCAACTCCTACCTCTCCATTTCCATATCCTTGAAAAGTTGATAGCCTAAACACTTATCACACCCATCCTAAGTGTAAAGTGATGTTTTGGTGCTACTGGGAAGTATTAGAAGAAGCCATTTGTTTGATGGATGCAATCGACCTGAATTGCGTGATCCGGAAAGCTAGAGAAGAGAAGAAAAAACTTGGCGAAGTTAGTTGGTAGCAAGAGCTTGGAGGGTTCGAGTACATGGGGTAGACGGGTGCTTGGAGGATCTTTTGTTCTTCGTGTACTCTAACTTATTCTCTAGTAGATCAATTTACTGCTTGGAGGGCGGCGGAGAGGTGTTTCGCCAAGGTATTCGGTTTCCTCTTTGATAACACATCGACGTGTTATCTTGTGTTTGCATTCTTCTTCTCTACTTTTTTAGCTTTCATTTTACTGCTGTGTTTTGATGAATATGGCTTAGAGTGGTTTTTATTATTTGTTTGCTTGCATTTACTCTTTTCCGTACTTATTTTAAGTAAGAGTAAAATCAACTGAGTCGTAATATTTAATTTAGGGGTCTAAACAGCTCTTGTATTTTTAACACTTTTTCGAGCTTTCAAGATTTGTCATTGTGCTACAATTGATGTGGTACCCCATATAAACATATTTTATCTTCACCAAGCCAAATAGCCAATTACCTTTTCTTGCTTGGGATTTTGGGAACCATTCTCGGACTAAATTATTAGACGTAATCCCATTATCATTATGCATCTAAATTATTAGACGTAATCCCATTATCATTATGCATAAGGAAAATTTTACGCTTTTAATCGTTCTATGCAAATCAAAAGTCTATTATTAAATTTTTTAAAATTTAAACTCCACACAACTCACATTTTTTTTTTTTGGCCTCAAGTTGCATTTTATTAAATTAATATTTTATTAGGATATTAAGCTACAAGTCTCTTGACCAAGGGATAAGATTCAACAATAATTTAATTTAGATAAAATATTATAATCTAAATTTTAGAAATTTAAATTCTACTTTAATTAAAAGTCTATTATCAAAATTTTTAGAATATATATATATATATGTGTATATATATATATATATATATATACACACACACAAACACAGCCTATACAATCCCACTTAACCAATAAATCATCCCTATAATTAAATCTCAAACAATACACCTAATGTTGTTTTTGTTTGTTCACTTTTTCCCCCAAGATGCAACTTATGCTTGTGTTTGAATCTAATAAATGCATTTTACTTATTGTTCTTTGCTTCTGAATTGCGTGCAAAATATTATGCTAGAGGAAGTTTACTACTCCCTCCATCCCAAATTGTTTGGCCTGTATTTTATTTTAGGATGTCCCAAAATTATGCCTTGTTTGAAAAGTCAAATACCATTAATTTATTAACATTCCCTTTATGCACTTAATTTATTTGTGGGAGCATTTTTTTAATTAAAAAAAATTAAAAACCTAAATTGAATTTGGTTTGCAAATTGAATTTGATTTAAAGATAACGATTGAATTTGGATTAGGCTTGGTGGTGGCTATAAAATTTGGATTTGAATATAGGTTTGCAAATTGTAAGAGTAGTACACTAATAGAATTTGAAATCTACAATAACTTTGAAAATTGCTTGGCAGTTGGCGCCAATACTAGAAATGTTTTTTTTTTCTTAAATAATTTTTTGATAAATTTTTTAAAGGGCAATTTAGGAAATTTTTAACTTTTTTTTAAAGAGATAAGACAGTTAATGATGTTTCCCTAAATAATTGGGTTTTTTCTAACTAGGTCAAACAATTTGGAACGGAGGGAGTATAAAAAACCAAAACAATGGACACCCATTTAAGTTCTTGGTTCTTTTATGTAAGTTTTTATTTATTTATTTATTTATTTATTTATATATTCCCAAATTTTGAACTCTTTTGTGTATGTTTTGATTTTGGGTTTTGGTTATTGTCTTTGTTTGTTTGTTTGTTTTGTTTTTGTTTTTGTTTTTCCCTCAAGTGGCATCTTACTAAATTAATATTTTATTACGATATTAAGCTACAGAGCCCAACCCCACAAGCCCACTTTGCTTAGAAAGTAAGCTTGAGTTGCGAAAGGTTGCTTTCTAGACTCTTGACTAAAGAATAAGATTTAACAATTATTTAATTTAGATAAATCGTTATCATCTAAATTTTAGAAATTCAAATACTACACTAATTAAAAGTCTATTATATATCAAAATTTTCAAAACTTATATACACACACACACACACACACACATATATATATGGCTTTTCAATGCAATCTCACTTAACCAATAAGCCATCCCTATAATTAAATCTCACACAATACAAGTTTTTGGTTCTCTAATGTAAGTTTTTAAATTTGTTTTTTATATTCTAAATTTTTGAACTCTTTTGTGTATGTTTTGATTTTGGGTTTTGGTTATTGTATTTAATTTGCGAGTGTGTTGATTTTTTTAATTAGACTATCACTAGGAATAAATCGGTATTGAGGAATTTTATTTATTATTGTTTGTGCTGGCTAGGGCATAGATTAAATATAGCCCAAATACAAATGGTTGAACTCATATTAAGAAATTAAGAAACTAACACAAAACATAAAGATAATTCTAAAAATATAAAAATAGATAAATAATGATAAAGTATAAACTCTAAACAATTAAAACTTAAAGTAATTTTTTATTAAAATTTATTTACTTATTTTATAATTTGTTATTACTTTTATTTATTAATTTAGTTTTAATTATTTAAAAAAGCTAGCTTATCTATGCACTATTAGAAATAGAGGTAATTTTACTTTATTGGTCTATGCACTTATAAAAACAGAGGTAATATACTCTATTGGTTTTGTTAATCAATCACATATCTTATAACATATCTAATCAAAGTTGAGAGAGAATGTTAGTCATGGAAGGGCATGGAGTACAAACAGCCTCTAAAGGCTGAGTCTTTGCCATAAGAAATCCGAAACCTGAGGTCATGTCCACCATCTCCTTCCCAACCATTTCCCAATCAAAGCACTGAATGAGTGAACCCAATGCTAATGAAATCACCCTCATGGCCATGCCAGCACCAGGGCATACCCTCCTCCCTATGCCAAATGGAATGAACTTGAACCCTTCTCTTTCTCCATTGATTTCTTCAAATC
This sequence comes from Lithocarpus polystachyus, assembly GCA_033629205.1. Classification (NCBI taxonomy): domain Eukaryota; kingdom Viridiplantae; phylum Streptophyta; class Magnoliopsida; order Fagales; family Fagaceae; genus Lithocarpus; species Lithocarpus polystachyus. The sequence goes on along the minus strand of CM066163.1, from coordinate 3,213,378 downwards.
TCTCTGCCTTGAACTTAGTAGGCTCCTCCCAAAGCTTTGGATCTCTATTTATGGACCATGCATTTACCAACAAAATTGTCCCTCGTGGGATATGAAATCCCCCCACAGTGCAATCTGCTGAGGAACAATGAGGTAATAAAAGTGGTGCTGTAGAATACAATCTAAGTGTTTCATTGATGACACATCGAAGATAGGGAAGTTTGGCAAGATCCAAGTCATTTATCAAGTGCTCACCCCCAACTTGGTTGTCAATCTCTGCTTTAACCTTCTGCAACACTTCTGGATGATTAAGAAGAAGTGACATCGCCCATTCTATGGTTGTTGCTGTTGTGTCTGTTCCTGCAATCAACATCATCTGCAGCACGTAATTCTCTGTAAGGTAAGCTAACATTTCTAGAAACAAAAATTCTAGGCAAAAGGGAAAAATAATTTATATTTTTCAGTACATATCTCAAGAAGATGTTTGGATGTTCCGTAAAATTGCATTTCCACAAAGTGTTCCACATGGATTCAGCAGCATGGATTATAGAGAAAAATGACAAAAGATGAACCATAATTCCATATATAATGGATTATAGATTTTGCAAAAGGACTCCAAATTAGATCTATATTATCTAGGTGATTATAGGTTCTAATTAACTTCTAAACGCTACAATAGAATTTTGACCAAGTAAAACACAGGAAATTTCTATTAATGCTTTTTTCAACAAAAAAAAAGGTCTATTAATGCGCATAGATTTCGAATTTCATTAACTTTACTTGAACATAGTAAGCTTAGTAGATAGCTTGTTGAAAATGCAATAGCTCAAATAAGAAGACTAAAATTGTGTTGTAAAAGTGTACCTTTCAATAGGACTCCCAGACAAGATTGATTGTGGAATAGAATAATAGGAATAAAGAGAACTAAAAAGAAAATAGAAACAAAGACACTAAAGAGAACATCTAGGATATAAATTATTAAACTTCTAACCTAATTCCACATGATTCAGGTTCTAGTTTACACCTATCAGTCCAAATCTTCCGTCTCACTTTTTTTGCTCTATTCTATTCTCTCACAGATGATCAATGATATCATTATAGAAGTGCAAAAGCAGAGGACATAGATTGAAACTCTGTTAATTTTTTCAATTATTTATAGTTGACCACCTCATAGTATTGACTTGTGACAAAAGTTGTGTCACTACTTTCTCCTACTCAAAAATCAAATCACCTATTTAATACGGTATATTTGAAGAACAAGTCAAGGTATATTAAATTTCAGGTAAAGTAGTCATGCTGGGTGGGTGGAGAGAGCTAAAGTCACGCTTGCTTGACAATGCATGCAAAAAAGGCATGTAATTTAATGTTGTAGTGTAAAAATTAAAGGCTCCTTCCAACAGATTGATGACTGCTGACAGTAAATGCAATCTCATCACAGAAAGCTATTGTATAAGAAAGAAAGGCCCATCATTCAATTTTTCCTATTTTCAATCCATTACTATAAATACTTTAGGTGTACAGTATCTTAGGTGTACGATATCTTAAGGACAAAACTTATGTACAGTATCTTAGGTGTTGTTTTTTATATTCCTTTCTTAAGATTTAGCCTTGTTACTTAACTAAAAAATATACTTCTATCCAATGAGAAAAAATCTACATAGTAAAATCTAAAGAAGAGTATCTAAGGAACAACACCTATGTACTGTACTTAAGTCTTGCTCATACTTTAAAAAGTTTGATATTCATGATTCATGTAGAGGGTAGTTAATGTTAAATGTTATATTCAAGAGAAAAAGATTATTAAAAAAAAAAAAGCTCAAGAGGAAAAAGTTAAGAAGAAATGAACTAAATTATATAGGGCTTTTTGGTATTTTTGATGATAGAATTTACAAACTAGCAGGTGTCAGTTCGTTTAGACCCCTGTAAACTTAAATTGTTTAACCTAATTAATTAACCAAGTGAATACTTAGGTTTATTATTTAGATCTAGGTTAAAACAATATCAATCATATCAAGTAAAGCAGCGGAAAAATAAAGAACGCAAAGATATGATGACCCAGGAAAACCAAACCCGTAAAAAACCTGGGGAGGATTTAACCTAGCTATCCTCAAGGTAAAATAGCAAATCCACTAGAAAGAATTGAAGTTTACATAATAGCGACTTAGACCACTAACATCCTATTGCTACCCAAGTGTAGGAAACTTACTACCACGACCACGTGACAACTCCGAGACCACGGACTCCTTCTTTCTTTAATCTTTGCAAAACACAAACACCACTGTTTGTGACTTTGAGATCCCACTCAAAGGTTTAGCAACACAAACTCTCCTGTTTGTGACTCCAAGACCACCTTTGAAGATTTAGATCATCAGCATCTTTGATGACTAGAGAAGGCAGCAACTTCAGCAATACCGGATCTTGAGATTCTTCAAGGAACAACACCGGTAGAAGTAATAAGAGAGGTTTTAGGAACAAAACCCTAAATACAAAAGAGGCACACTCTTCTCTCTCTAAAAAGCCCTGTAAAAAAACGTGCTTAGGGTTTCCTTTATATAGTGGGAGAAGTAGATCTGAAACCCTAATCCTTAATGGGCTAGAACTGCTGTTTGGGCCAACTTAAAATTCTGCAGATACGATTCTCGATCGGTCGAGCCTGTTTTTCGATCGATCGAACCAGGCAGATTCTGAAATCTTCTTTCTGCAGCTTGTATGTTCTTGTGTGCTCACGATTTGCCAATTGTTCTAAACTTTTAGAACCTAACAGCAGGTATAATATTTTTCTGTATAGGGGGAAGGGCAGGGGTGCAAAAGCATCTGTCTTTACACCTAGTTCTTGCTCAATTATTCAGCATGAACACATTCACAGCGCCAAGAAATTCAAATAGGTTGTATTTGGGAACCTGGATTTGGATTTGGATTTTAAATTAATAGTTTTGAAATGCTCTGATTTCAAATCTATTGATTTTATGAGTTATTTCAAATTCAAATATTTTAAAGGTTTAAAATCCTTGGTAGAAAATCCTATTTTACTACAAAAGTGCTAAATGCCTAAATGGTTACTTCGCAAAATAATCATGAAAAATATAACAACAAAAAGTAATTAAAATCACCACATATTGAGCAATAATCACAAAGATGTAAATAAAATTACCAATGTGAGGCTTTTGATGACATCATCTGAAAAAAATTCAGGATCAGATTTCCGTAGAGAAAACAGAGTTTCAATCAGTGTCCTCTTCTTTTCCACATCTATAATGTTATCATTGTTCAGCTTTATCTCTTCAAACAAACGCCTTATTACTTCATCTCTTTTCCACTGCAACCTTATCATATTTTCCTCCAACCCTTTGTAACCTACCCACCTTAAAATTGGAAAGAAATCGCATATATTCACTGTCAAGCTTGCAAAGTAAACCTCTTTGAATTCTTTGAGAAGTTTCTTTCCCGCATCCATGCATGTAAACTCCTCTCCAACACATGGCTTTCCAGCAACTATCCTCATCATTATATTGGACACCAAAAGTGTGCTCAAATACTTAAAGTCTACCTTTTGGGGTTCTATATTTGACACTTTAAACAATTGGCGAAGAAGAGAGTACACTACTTCTTCTCTAATGGTAGAAGATTTCTGAAGGCTGATATGAGAGAAAATCTCAATGGTACTAACCCGTCTAAGGTTTCGCCACAAGTGACCATATGGAGCCCAAACTGGGGCAGTAGAGTTGTAACTAAGACGATCCCCGGCAATAGTTTGGGGACGATTTGCAAATATTACATCATTTTTAGTGAAACATTCTTCAACAGCTGAAGGAGAAGATACAATAAGGATAGACCTTGAACCAAACTTAAGAGATAGGATTGGACCGTACTGCAATGATAGGGTCTCTAGTGTTTTGTGGAGTGGCTGTTTCAGGAGGTGAAGGTGGCCGATTATTGGTAGAGAAAATGGACTCGGTGGTAAATTTTTGTTACGGTGGCGGTTTAGAAGTTTGATAATGAAAACAGTGGAGAGGATCAAAGCAAGGTAGAAGTAAAAGCTTTCCATGGCGAAGCAGAGATATAGTTTAGTGAAAGACAGAGGGAGAAGGGATAATAACCCTTACCGAAATACTGTAGTGAGGATCTTATCCATGAATGCCAAAAACAGTTTTGTCATCGTCCTACAATTAACGTGGTACACCATATAAAAATATTTTATCTTCCCAAGCCAATTACCTTTTCTTGCTTGGGATTTTTGGAGAGAAATGCTAGGTGTGTCACTTTTTTTTTACAGTTTTATATTTCACTAATTACTACTTATCATGTGTATGATTATTTTTCATTTTAAACTTCATTTATTTTATAAAAAAAGCAAAATGAAAACATGGCAAATAGTGATTGGTGGAACATAGAATGGTACAGAAGATTTGGACTCGCCAAGAACACCAATTTTGTCACAATTTTATGCCACAACTCGCCATATGATGAGTTGTGATTGATAAGGGTGTGCTAATGGGCCATGTAAGGACACACCCTTACTAATCACAACTCGCCATGTGGCAAGTTGTAACACAAAACTATGCTAAAATTGATGTCCCTAGCATTTCTCATTTTTGGAACCATTCATGGACTAACTTTCAATTATTAGACCTAATCCCATTACCATTATGCATAAGGACAAATTTTACCACAGTTTAGTCTTTTATGTTGATTATAAAAATTCAACAAATAATCATAACCATTCCTAAATTTTAACCTACTAGGCTACTACACTTTCTTTTGCAACACTCCTGGTCCTATTACTTGTATAGTTGCATGTTTTGTCTTTAAACAAATATAAGATATTCAATTTAATACAATAAAAAATTTGAATATTCCAAAATAACGCGTAGATTCTACTTATCTTGTGTATTATTGCTTTCCATTTTAAACTTCAGTTATTCTATAAGGAAAGTAAAATGAAAACATAGTAAGTAGTGATTGATGGAACATAGAGTGGTATACAAAAAGTGATACCGAAGATTTAGACTCGCTAAGGACACCAATTTTGGCACAATTTTGTGTCACAACTCGCCACATGGCGAATTGTGATTGGTAAGGGTGTTGTTAGGTTCTAAAGATTAGGAACTAATGTATTTAGAACTTCAATTTGTATGTTGGCAAACCATGATCAAAACAATGTTTAGTCGTGTGTTAGACTTGCTCAAAGTATGGGTCTTAATGTAAAGTTGGAATCGAGTTTTTATGCAGAATTATCTTTAACTTTCTGTATGACTCGATCGATCGAAAATTAGACTCGATCGATCGAAAATCGTGCAGAACGTTTTTCTGCAGAAAATTCCAACTCAGCCTAAGCCCGTTTTAATGTATAGGGTTTTATGTTTGCCCTAAGTATAAAAGGGAAAACTCTAGCCACGTTTTTTGAGTTCTGTTTTGCTGTGTTTGTGAATCTCTCTGTGAGATCTAGAGGTGTTTACCTTCACATACACTTAGGGTTTACAAACTTGAGATTTATGTCAAGAGTTGTGTAAATCATACAGTTGCAGAATCAAGAGAACACAAAGATATACAAGCAGGTGCGCTTGTGGATTTGCTGAAGAATTCCGGAAAGAAGGAGTTCGTGGATCTCGGAGTTATCATGGGGTCATGGTAGTAAGTTTCCTACACTTGGGTAGCAACAAGATGTTAGTGGTCTAAGTCTTGTCGTGTAAACTTCAATTCTTTCATAGTGGATTCAGTTTACCTTGAGGATAGCTAGGTCAAATCCTCCCCAGGTTTTTACTGGTGTGGTTTCTTGGGTCATCAGATCTTTGTGTTGTTTATTTTTCGCTGCTTTGTTATTTTTGCTTATCTGTGTTAACCTAGTTTTAATTAAATTACCTAAGTTAATCACTTGGCTAATTCACTAGGTTAATCTGTTTGGGTTTAAGGGGTCTAAACGAACTGACAAGTGGTATCAGAGCGGGTAGCTTTTGTTTTTGATCCTTTGATCTTTTAGCTGATCCTTGACCCCTGTTGTTATGGATTTCTTTAAAATCTTCTCTTTATTTTGCCACATTGTGTACTTGGTGTGCTTGTTCTTTACCATGAGTGTTAAAATCTTTCTTGAATGTCTTGCTGTGTTCATATATGACAATAATTACATGTGTTATACTGCTTTAACCGCCTTAAAGGCACGTGATTCTTGTCTTTGGTATTTGGATAGTGGTTGTTCCAGGCACATGACAGGAAATAAAGCCTTGTTCAAGACACTCTTCGAAGGAAAGATTGGAACAGTTACCTTTGGAGATGGAAGTAAATCTGTGATCAGAGGCATTGGCACAGTGGATATTCCAGGACTACCAGTCTTTGAAGACGTGTGGTATGTTGATGGGTTGAAGGCAAACTTACTCAGCATAAGTCAAATTTGTGACAATGGACTGAATGTGTTCTTCACCAAACAAGAATGTGAAATACTTGATGAAGGAGGTGATTGTATGTGTGTTGGTGTGAGGACTGCTGACAACTGTTATGGTATCACCCCAAGTATAAGCAACAAATGCTTCAGTGCTAAGATCAATCAAGTTGACTTATGGCATCAAAGGTTGGGATATGCCAGCCTTAAGCAATTAGAGAAGATTTCAAAATGTGATGCGGTAATTGGGTTGCCCAAGTTTGAGAAGATTGAAAAATGCATCTGTGGACCATGTCAGATGGGTAAACAAGTGAAGTCCAAACATCTGTCTGTAGCTGATGTTCAAACTACGAGACCTTTGGAGTTGCTGCACATTGATCTCATGGGTCCTGCCAGAGTTCAGAGTTTAGGTGGAAAGAAGTACATTCTAGTTGTTATGGATGACTTTACAAGATTCACATGGGTTGTACTTTTGAAAGATAAAGCTGAGGCTCCTGAAAAAATGATTCATCTGTGCAAGAAATTGCAAGTAGAAAAAGGAACTGTGATAGCCAGAATTAGAAGTGACCATGGAAAAGAGTTTGAGAACACCAAACTGGCTACGTTTTGCGATAATCAAGGCACCCGTCAGGAATTCTCTTCACCCAAAACACCACAATAAAATGGAATTGTGGAAAGGAAAAACAGAGTTGTACAAGAAATGGCTCGTGTCATGCTCTATAATAAGAAGATGCCTAAATCTTTTTGGGGAGAAGCTGTTAATACTGCATGTCACACTCTCAATCGGGTGTATTTCAGACCAAATTCCAAGCAAACTCCTTATGAACTCTGGAGAGGAAAGAAGCCTGTAGTGAAATACTTTAGAGTATTTGGCAGTGACTGTTACATTTTGCGTGATAGAGAGAACCTGGAAAAGTTCGTTGCTAAGAGTGATAAAGGTTATTTTCTGGGATACTCTTCCACCAGTAGAGCATACAGAGTATACAATCTGAGAACCAAAAAAGTCATGAAATCCTCAAATGTAGTGATCAATGATGAATTATACTCAGAAGGTCATCCAGAACATGCACCTCAAGTTCAAGAAAAGATGATGGAAGTTGATGATTCTCTACCTGAAAACTATGTGGGAAAGCCTACAGAGGAAGAGTTAATGGTTTTGAATGATACAGCATCTGTGCCATCAAGTTCAGAACCTTCAACACCAGTTCATGGAGTTCCACAAGAATAGAGAGAAGATCAAAGTCCATCAGATCAGAAAGGTACCACTACTTCATTGGTGAAAGGTCCATCATCAAGAGTCAGGTTGAATCATCCTGCTACTAATATTTTGGGAAGTTTGAATGATAACATGAGATTGAGATCCAAAACTTTAAATGTGATTACTCACTCATGCTACCTATCCCAATTCGAACCAAAGAAGGTGGATGAAGCTCTCCAAGATGCTGACTGGGTCAATTCTATGCATGAAGAACTTCATCAGTTCGTTCGAAATGATGTGTGGGAATTAGTTCCTAGACCTGAGGGAGTCAATGTTATTGGAACTAAGTGGATCTTCAAGAACAAGTCAGATGAACATGGAACTGTTATCAGAAATAAATCCAGGCTTGTTGCTCAAGGATACACACAAGTAGAAGGAATTGATTTTGATGAGACTTTTGCACCCGTAGCAAGATTGGAATCCATTCGCATTCTTTTGGCTATTGCATGTCACATGAACTTCAGGCTGTATCAAATGGATGTCAAGAGTGCATTCTTAAATGGCATGATACAAGAAGAGATATATGTTGAACAACCGAAAGGTTTCATTGATCCTCACAGGCCAAATGATGTCTACAAGTTGAAGAGAGCTCTCTATGGATTGAAACAAGCTCCACGGGCCTGGTATGATAGATTAACTGCATATCTCACGGATCATGGCTTCAAGAGAGGTTTTGCTGACACCACTCTGTTTATACGAAAGGATAAGAATCATTTTGTAGTTGCTCAAATTTATGTTGATGATATTGTTTTTGGTGCTACTAATGATTCTCTTGCTCAATCTTTTGCAGATGAAATGAAGGCCATGTTTGAGATGAGTATGGTTGGGGAACTAACTTATTTCTTGGGATTGCAGGTAAAGCAAACGGATGATGGAATCTACATCAACCAAGCTAAGTATGCGCGAAATTTGGTCAAGCGTTTTGGTCTTGATAAGGCTGCACATGCTAGGACACCAATGGCTGCTAATGCGAAACTAACAAATGATCCATCAGGTGAGTCTGTTGATGTTACCTTATATAGAAGCATGATTGGTTGTCTTTTGTACTTAACGGCTTGCAGACCTGATATTGCGTTTAGTGTGGGTGTTTGCTCTAGATTTCAATCTAGTCCTAAGGTCTCTCACTTAAATGCTGTTAAGAGGATTATAAAATATGTTGCTGGAACTTGTGATTATGGTCTATTTTACAGTAAAGAGTCAAATCTTTCTCTTGCTGGTTTTTCTGATTCTGATTGGGCTGGTAATGCTGATGATAGAAAAAGTACAACTGGTGGTTGTTTTTATGTTGGTGCTAATTTGGTTGCTTGGATGAGTAAGAAGCAAAATTATGTCTCTTTATCTACTGCTGAGGCAGAATATATTGCTGCTGGAAGTTGTTGTTCTCAACTTCTATGGATGAAGAAACTTTTGAGTGATTATGGAATATCTCAGGACACCATGGTTGTTTATTGTGATAACTCTAGTGCCATAGATATATCTAAGAATCCTGTTCAACACTCTAAGACCAAACACATTGAGATCAGATATCACTTCATTAGGGATCTTGTTGAAAGGAAAATTGTTGCTCTTGAATATATTCCAACTGAACGTCAGAATGTTGATATTTTCACCAAACCGCTTGATAGAGGAAAGTTTGAAACTCTTCGTCAAGTCATTGGTGTGATTCTTTGTCCCTAGTCATTCTTGACTTCATGGTCCTTGTGCTTCATTGCTCAATCTTTTGTGACCTTTGTTTCTAGGATTTGCATTGCATTACATTCATGCATTTCATTCTAGGTTGTTTGTTTCTTTGTTATATAAAAAAAAAAAAAAAAAATTTTGCAAATTGTGTGTTGCTATTTTTCTTTGAATTTGAAGACAATGTTGGTCAATCAAAATTTACATGTCATATGTATGTACCTTGTTTAGCTTTGATGCACTTATTTCTATTGCACTTTACTAGCTAAAGTCTTGTTGTGCATGTTGTGTGGGAAGATGCTATAATTGTTGATCACATGATCTTGATCTTGAAGTCTTATGTCTTTGATTGTCGGACTTGGTCTTATTGAGAAAGGCATAAATAACCATCTCACCACTGTTTATTAGCCAATCATGAACACCTTAGTGCATATCGTAAGATTTTGTGCTCGAGAAAGTGTAGCACATGCACAAAAAGAACATAAGGTGTAGCCTCTAAATAAAATTGGTGTGTACATTATTGGGCTATAATAATCTCACAAATTCTAAATAAAATTGGTGTGTACATTATCCCGGCTTTTATTAAGTTTCTAATCAATAAATTTGAATATTAAGGAAAGTCAAGAAACTTACATGATTGCAAGCTTTTATTCTAGGAGATGTGGGAGTTATAAGATGTAACTTTTTAAGTAATAGTCTCTTTCAAATTCATGTGATGGATTTTGTAGAAATTGTGATTAATCTCTATGTGTATATCACCTCACATGTTTCTCAAGCTTTTGCTAGTTGCACACACTACACAAGCTATTCTTTGCTAGAATTGTGTACATGATATTGTGTGTGTTTTTGGCCTGACCAACCAAGTTTGAGAATTTTGGGAATTTGATGCAAAACATGTTTGCTTGTTTGTTTTTTTTTGATATATTGAGAGAAAATTTTTGCTTTGAGAAATCTGGGTTGAATTTATATGTTTTTGGAAAACATCTCATCTCATACTCATGTATTTTTCTCATATACTCTGATGCTTTGAGAAGTGACTACACTGAATTTGGTGTGTTTTTCAAAAATTAATTTTTCCAGAATTTCGATCGATCGAAACTGATTTTCGATCGATCGAAAATGTTTTAAAATGCTCAGAAAACTCTCTGGTTGGCTCGATCGATCCAAGCTTGTTTTGGATCAATCGAAGGTAATTTCGATCGATCGAATGTAATTTTCGATCAATCGAAACTCGGGATGACAGTTTTTAAAAAGGTCCTTTTCCACGTGACTTTTCACTTTTCAAAAACTTTTTCAAACTCTTTTGTCTTCCTACCAACCGGTCAGCATCTTTTTTGGAGATTTTGTCGCTCTCTTCCAAATCTTTTGCTACAATCTCTCTCTCCCACAGCTGGTAAGACCTATATACCCTTTTCTTTGCATTTATTTTCTAATTTCATGCATTATTTTCATGTATATTTGGGTATTTTCGGCATTTAGGAGTTTTCTATTTTTGGGATTGTTTTTGAATGTTTCTTTCTCAAATTCTTTATGGGTTTTTGTGGGGACACCTTACCTAAGCTCTACATGTGGTTTAATTGGATTATTTTGGTGGTTTGAAGGAAATTTGAAATTCTAGGGCTTGAAATTGAGCAAATTGGGGTTTTGTTCAATTTGATTGAACTTGATGAAATTGGCTTGTTGGTTTGGTAAATTTGATCATTATATTGTGTTAATTAACTATTGTATTGATCAATTTATCAATTTGATGTGTTTTGAAAAATTAGGTTTTTCAAATTGGGTATATTTGATAAATATTGCTTGCTCAAGCCAATTTTATTAATTTGGATCACAATTGAACATGTCACTGCATTAGTACATGCATCATGTTATGTTCATGCTCATGCATCATATAGAATTGTTATATTCTGTTTTTTTGCTGTGCTAACTTGCAGTCTGCCCTTGGTACTGTTTTTGCTCTTTTCTTTCTGTGTCTATCTTTTCCTTAGCACTATGCCTAAGAAAACTAGAGCCCATAGGACTTCTGATCCTTCTCCTTCCTTTGACACTGAGCGGTTCCCTAGTGAGTCAAACCAAGTCACCTATGAGACTCTGAACCTTAGGCGTCAGATTTGGGCTGAGCGTAGGGTTATCTTAGATGAGTTGGATCCTGAGGTGCGTCGTAACTTTTCACGTCGGGGTTGGTTACCTTTGCTCGAGTATGAGCATTCTCCTCCTCCTGCCACCTTGATTAGATAGTTCTATTCGAACCTCTCTATTCATGTCTACGATAACGACACCTTAGTAAAGGTGTGGTTACGTGGTGTGGAGTATCGCATTACCCCTTCGGTAGTGTCTGATGCTCTTGGGGTGCCCATTGTGGACCATCCCGTTTTTCCTTACGAGGAGTCTCCTCCCCTTGATGACGTCTTGTCCTACATCACTGGGTCTTCTATCCAGTGGGGTTCTGATCCTCGAATCACTTCTGCTGAGCTGTCTGAGCTGCACTATCTTTTCTTTAGGATAGCGTGTCATTCTTTGTGGCCTATTTCGCATCTCCACACCATTCCTCTTGAGAGGTGTGTCTTTTTGTATGCCTTGGTCACTGATGCTCCTATCAGTTTTCCGCATCTGTTCCTTCGTTCTTTGAACGAGGTTCATCGATCTAGTTCTACGGCTCATACTTTGTTTTTCCCTGTTTTTATTCATAGGATTCTCCTTTTTCTTGGTTTTGGTGAGTATCCTGCTTCTGAGCCTGTACATGTTGTCGCTCCTATCGGTGCTACCTTTTTGAGGCAAAGGGCTGCTCAACTTCGAGCTAGCTCTAAGCGTCCTAGGGTAGAATCTTTCGGTGTCACTCCACCCCCTTCTTCTTCTACAGATACTCATGCAGCTGGGACTTCTTCTGATCCTGCTGTTGCTGCTGCTGCTGCTGCTGATGTTCCTCCACCGTTTGATGAGGTTTCTGACCTTCGTCGGACTCTTGATACTGTCGTGACCGTTCAGGCGGCTCATGGTCAGCTTTTGGTGGACATCCTTGATGAGCTACGTGCGTTACAAGCGGATTTGGCGAGCTCTCGTCATTCTCCTCTGCCTCCTTTTGATGATGAATGAGTGCCCTTTGGCAATTCGTCACAAAAAGGGGGAGTACATAGTTCATTGTATCTAGGAGATTTTTTGTGGAGATTTACATTTTAGGGGGAGTTTTTTTGTTTACTTGGTAGTGATACTGCGGAGCTTGTGGAGTTATTAGATTGTATCTAGATGCTTCACTGTGTATTCTCATTTTTAGCTCTTGTTTAGGAGATTTATTTTGTTGAGATACATTTGTATGTATATGTTTCTTATTTCACTATGCTACTACTCTGCTTATTGATTTATATTGATGATGTTATTCATGATATATGTCTTTATTTTGTGTCATGTGAAATCAAGAAATTTTTATTTATGTATTTCCTGTTTTTTTTTTTCCACACATGCGTTTATGTGTTTGTTAAGTGTTACAGGAATATACAGGTTGCTTTCAGTCGAGCTGCTGTCTACCTTGCAACTGTTAGATAGTAGTTTAGGTTGAATTGTTAAGTGGCTATTTTTATTGTAATGGGCTATTTCAATTTGTAACTTTGAGCTTTTTGTTAAGTTTGTATTTTGTCATGGATTGCCAAAGGGGGAGTTTGTTAGGTTCTAAAGATTAGAAACTAATGTATTTAGAACTTCAATTTGTATGTTGGCAAACCATGATCAAAACAATGTTTAGTCGTGTATTAGACTTGCTCAAAGTATGGGTCTTAATGTAAAGTTGGAATCGAGTTTTTATGCAGAATTATCTTTAACTTTCTGTATGACTCGATCGATCGAAAATTAGACTCGATCGATCGAAAATCGTGCAGAACATTTTTCTGCAGAAAATTCCAACTCAGCCCAAGCCCGTTTTAATGTATAGGGTTTTATGTTTGCCCTAAGTATAAAAGGGAAAACCTTAGCCACGTTTTTTGAGTTCTGTTTTGCTGTGTTTGTGAATCTCTCTGTGAGATCTAGAGGTGTTGACCTTCACATACACTTAGGGTTTACAAACTTGAGATTTATGTCAAGAGTTGTGTAAATCATACAGTTGCAGAATCAAGAGAACACAAAGATATACAAGCAGGTGCGCTTGTGGATTTGCTAAAGAATTCCGGAAAGAAGGAGTCCGTGGATCTCGGAGCTATCATGGGGTCATGGTAGTAAGTTTCCTACACTTGGGTAGCAACAAGATGTTAGTGGTCTAAGTCTTGTCGTGTAAACTTTAATTCTTTCATAGTGGATTCAGTTTACCTTGAGGATAGCTAGGTCAAATCCTCCCCAGGTTTTTATCGGTGTGGTTTCCTGGGTCATCAGATCTTTGTGTTGTTTATTTTCCGCTGCTTTGTTATTTTTGTTTATCTGTGTTAACCTAGTTTTAATTAAATTACCTAAGTTAATCACTTGGCTAATTCACTAGGTTAATCTGTTTGGGTTTAAGGGGTCTAAACGAACTGACAGGTGTGTTAGTGGGCCATGTAAGGACACATCCTTACCAATCACAACTCGCCATGTGAGGAGTTGTGGCACAAAATTGTGCCAAAATTGGTGTCCCTAGTATTTCTCATTTTTGGAACCATTCATGGACTAACTTCCAATTATTAGACCTAATTCCATTACCATTATGCATAACGACAAATTTTCCCACAGTTTAGTCAATAAAACATTTGAATATCCCAAACCAACGCATGGATTCTATTTATCATGTGTATGATTACTTTCTATTTTAAATTTTAGTTATTCTATAAGTAAAATGAAAACATAACAAGTAGTGATTGGTGAAACATAGAGTGGTATACAAAAAGTGGTACCGAAGATTTGGACTCACTAAGTACACCAATTGTGCCAAAATTGGTATCCCTAGCATTTCTCATTTTTGAAACCATTCATCAGCTAACTTTCAATTATTAGACCTAATCCCATTACCATTATGCATAAGGACAAATTTTCCCACAGTTTAGTCTTTTATGTTGATTATAAAAATTCAACAAATAATCATAACCCATCCTAAATTTTAACCTACTAGGCTACTAGACTTACTTTTGCTACACTCCTAGTCCTATTACTTGTATGGTTGCATGTTTTGTCTTTAAAAAAATATAAGATATTCAATTTAATACAATAAAACATTTGAATATCCCAAATGAACGCGTTGATTCTAGTTGGCTGATAAAGTCTTTGTTATTGACTAAAAGATTTGGGATTCGAAGTTCGTCTACATTAAAAAATTATTTGTCTTTATGATAAAAAATAATTATCATATTTATAAAAAACAAATCTTAAACCAACAAGAAAATAAATCAACTACACACAGGAACAAGAAGATTTATGTGGAAAATCTTTTCATCTTGAAGTAAAAAACCATATATAAACTCCAAACTAATCTATTATAATAAATGCAATACAATATTTTAAATTTATGGCCAAAATTTGTGTTTACAAGAAAAATAATAATATCGCTTTTATTGAAATTAGTCTGTAGTCCCGTGCATATGCATGGGTACAATTTAAAACAATTACAATTATACATTTTTTTTAGAAGAGATTCAAATTATATATAGGATGGCTTAATTTTTTTTTTAAATCATATATTTATAAAATATGTAATAGTTTCTCATTTTATATATATATATATATATTTATATATATGATTTAGACTCTTCGGTTTTTTCACCAAAAAATTCACTTACCACAAAAATTAAAAAAAAAAAAAGGACACGTGGTGGAAATTGGACTCCAATTGAAATCCAATTTTGAATGTAATTGGATAGGGACTCTTTGATTTTCACACTTAATAATTTACTTGACACAAAATTAAATGGGACACGTGACGCAAAATTGAGAATTCATATATATATATATATATATATATATGGACTGGCCTGTTATAGTTAGGTCTTGGGATGGTGGATGTAATATAACGGCTAGAAACTGAAACTGAGGATGCTGGAACTAACTGGCCAGGGTTCTTTCCCTGACTAGTGCTACCTGGGGTTTGCTATTTTGGCAACTTTGGGGGGACGGGTTTCTTTCCCGACATCAAGGTTACTACTGAGCGGAAGACTGGGTTACAAGTGTAAAACTGACTGGAGTAATACAAATGTAAAGCTTAAACTGGGATACAATCTTTAAAAGAAGGGAGGGTTACTACAAAATTGGTTCTTGCAATTTTTGATCCTGCCTTCAACTGGAATGGGAGCTGGTACTTATAGGAGGCTGGGAGCCTCGAATTCCTTGGCTGGATGCTGAAAATCCGGAGAGTAAAATGCTTTTACTGGGGTGAAAACCTTTTCCACTGAAAGCAAACAGTAACTCTGAATGATTCTGTCGGGTACTGTTCATGAATAGTGACTTTTTACTGTTCATGAATAGTGGTCTGTCCCTTGTCTGTAGTGGTTCTGGGAGGATCTGTGGTACTGGGCCAAACATGTCCCACCAATGCAGGAACCAAGTTGGAACTGGGCATTTGAATTTTTTGTCAAACATAATGAACCAGGAGTGATCAAACTTCTTGTTCTGGTAAAAAAGTACTTTTTCAAATGCATCCATATAGTCATGGTAACTGTAATGGAGATCTGAACCTGTGATGGACTTAAGTCCTCTGAGAGTTCTTAGCAGAGAGGGGTGCTGTCCCCAATCTTTGCTGCTGATGATGCCTGTGAAAATGAACTTGTGATAGAGGACTACTGAGAGGTCTGCTTTGTTCATGATATTTTCTATCCTGGCAGACTCTTCCTCGATGAGGATTTGCCTGTAATACTTGATGTTTTTCTCCGGATGTTTTGGGAGAAAGTGCCATCCTTCCAGGAATACTTCCATAGCCAGGGCAAGAGGATCTTTTATATGAACTATGTGGGGTTCAATATAAGAGATGTGCTGGATATATGGCTTCTTGAAGTAAGGTGACCTATTCTTTCTGGACAATGGTTGGGATGATTTTTGGGACTGTAGAGGGCCAAAAGGATCATCAACTGTGTAGGGTGTGATTTTCCTAGGGGCTGGAGAGGCTAAGGCTGAGCTATAACTGGGTTGGACTGGCCTGTTATAGTTAGGTCTTGGGATGGTGGATGTAACATAACGGCTAGAAACTGAAACTGAGGATGCTGGAACTAACTGGTCAGGGTTCTTTGCCTAACTAGTGCTACCTGGGGTTTGCTGTTTAGGCAACTTTGGGGGGACGGGTTTCTTTCCCGACATCCTAGTTTGGACTCTGCAAAAATTCACGGGTGAGGAAATCAGGGATACTGTTTTGAGTACCTTTTATGAATTCTATGTCAAAGTCAAAAATTGAGAGAATGGCTTGCCATCTGGCAAAAATTTGTTTTGATGCAATATTTTGAACATCCTTTTCTAAAACATGTTTTGCAGATTTGCAATCAATTCTTATTAAAAATCTTTGATTCAAAAGATCACTCTGAAATTTTGAAATGCAAAGTACTATGGATAAAATTTCTTTTTTAATAGTACTATAATTTAACTGAGTAGAGGTCCAAATTCCTGAATGGAAACAGATTATCTGTTCCGGAGAATTAGGACTGATACGCTGGAGGAGAATGCCACCATATCCTATGTCAGAGGCATCAGTCTGAACAATTTTGAAGGAATTGACTGAGGGAATTCCCAAACAAGGGAGTGTCTTGACATATTTTTTAATGTCCTGGATAATTTTTGTATGAACTGGGGTCCATGGAGATGGATTGGCCTGAAGTCTATCAAAAAGGGGTTTGCATTGCTGCCTAAGGTTTTGATAGAAATCTGAGATATAATTGAGAGATCCTAGAAATCTCTGAAGCTGGGTTTTGTCTAGGATTTCATCTGGGAACTTGTCTGCAAACTGAATAGCTCCGTTAATAGGTTTGATGACACCATGTTTTATATCAAAACCTAAAAACCTTACACTGGTTTGGAAAAGCTTTATCTTGGGTGCAGAAATAACAAGGCCATTGAATATGATAGTTCTGAGGAAAGCACGCAAGTGCTTCCAATGTTTTTCAATGGTTTCTGAAAAGATAAGTACATCATCGATGTACACAATGGCATGACTAGAGAATGGATTTAAAATCTCATTCATGATATTCTGGAATTCTGAGGGTGCATTTTTAAGACCAAAGGGCATTACATTCCATTCGTAATGTCCAAAGGGTGTGGTAAAGGTTGTCTTATACCTATCAGACTCTCTGATTTGTATTTGCCAAAAACCACTCTTCATATCAAACTTGCTAAAAACTACGGCTTTACTAAGTCTGTTGACAAGGTCTTTTTTGTTGGGAATTGGGTACCTTACCCATTCTAAGACTTTGTTAAGCGGCTTGTAGTTGATAACTAATCTGGGTACACCTCTCTCAATCTCAGCATTCTTCTAGACGTAAAAGGCTGGACAAGACCATGGTGACCTAGAGTTCCTGATGATCCCTTTTCTAAGGAGGTCTTCTATTTCTGTTTTGCAAACATCCATGAGTTCTTGGTTCATTTGGATGGGTCTAGCTTTGGTTGGGATGTCTTTTTCATTGAAATCTTTGATATAAGGAAGAGCTACCTCATGCTTCTTTCTATACCAAAAGGCTGTGGGTAAATCAGAGCAAACTTCCTGCTTGAGTTTTTCTTCAAACTTTCTAATTTCTTGTTGGATTGTCTTACAAGTTAGTCTTTCTTCGACTTTCTTGTACCCAAAGTCCCACTAGTTCGTGGAAGATGGCAGAAAACAAAGGCAAAGGAAAAGCTCCTATTCAGGACTATTCCCAATCCTAATTCACAGGGTTCCCATAACAACCTTGTGACTTTAAACTGCATGAAGACGCTTCTTCAAACCTAGAAGCAGTATCCCTTCAGGAATATGCCACAGTGGCTCATTCCAGTGGAAACACATTTATTACTCTCCAAGAAAACCCCACACCCATACACTCTAGTGGAAACACAGTAAAAAATGTCTTGCAATTCACCTTAGAAGAGAATTTAGCAAAAGATTCATATGGTATAAATTCTAATTTCCCATATCCCACCAAGACTATCCTAGATCTTCTCCAGTCAGCCTTTATTTTAGATAATGACAATCTTTTCCAAAGAACCCTCAAGACCATGAAAAACCACATAGAAAACCTTGAGGCAAGAAATGATCATCTCATCAGTCTTCTCTCTGGCAAAGAGAAAATCCGTTCAAAGGATAAGACTGTTCTTATGGGCACATGTTTTGCTAGGCTAAGTCTTAAGACTCAAGCCTCAGTAAGAAGTGCATTTGCCAACTTACCCGGAGAACTACAAGTCCGTATTCTCGGGAGTAAGGCTATGTCCGAATCACTTGACCTATGGTTTAGACATTTCAGAGTTTTGGTTACAACCAGATACAATAATTCTGATAGTCCAGGTCCTGACCACACTGCTTTCCTAAATTATGAAGCTGAAAATGCAATGTCAACATCCAGGTGGGAAGCATATTTTGGAAGCAGTCTTAGAGTTTATGAAAGGGCAAAACATCCCTTTCCAGGATTATTAATTAACTACAGTGATCTCTTTGAAGATAAGGAAGAGGATAACCAAATGAATCCTCATTGGCTTTCACAAATGTTCGAATATGGTTTCGTGAGGTTCATGAAATTAACCAGTCACAACCAAGTCAGCCAGCTGCCTGCAATCATCAAAGATACAGTCACTAGGGTTTCTAGTCCTTATGTTAACATCAGATGTTGGAGCACTCTTCCAGATTGGGAATTAAATGAATGGGCAACTGTGCAGCCCTCACATCATCTCGTTCTCATCAATGGATACTCCCATTAAGGGCCCTGGCTACAAGGCAATACATTCCTCTCCTACAGGAATCCAAAGGCTCTATCTAATTGTTGGAGAAGTTTTTTCAGCAATGAGATCATTAAAATAACCAATGAGCTTTGGAAGAATTACCATTTTGTTGGTAATACAGGAAGGATTTCATTCTTCTCAGCAAGGCCTTATTATGAGTCCATCCCTAAAGTTCCGTGGACCACCGGTTATGATGACCCTAGACAATTCATGACTCCAGGGATAAGCCCAGCTTATGAGATACTAATCTACTGTGGTCTTTGTGAAAAGTTCACCACCTATCATGGGCATCCTTGCAATGATGATACCCCATGGGAATCCCAAGATGGTGATGAAGACTACACATTTGATTGGTAAATTCTGGATAGCACCAGTCACTATTCAGAAAAGCGGCTCCTAACAAGTTACTATTCATCTAACAGTACCAGTCACTATTGATGAACAGTAACCAGTACTCAGCCTACACTACAGATAAGGGACAGAACACTATTCATGAACAGTAAAAGTCACTATTCATGAGCAGTACCCGACAGAATCATTCAGAGTTACTGTTTGCTTTCGGTGGAAAAGGTTTTCACCCCAGTAAAAGCATTTTACTCTCCAGATTTTCAGCATCCAGTCAAGGAATCTGAGACTCCCAGGATTTTCATGCACATAGGTTTAGTCCAGGTTGGAGTTAAACCTCTCATCAGATCAGGATTGAACAATTCAGTTCTGTTAGCCCTTAGAGATACCCGTCATATAAGGTTTAATGACAGTCTCTTAGGAACAGTTCAAGCCAGCTTAAGTAACGGACCAGTCCATTTTGATTGTTTTCCGAATTTTACAGTTCACCTTCATGACAAAAATGTCATACAGGCCTTGACCCTGAATATCAAGACCCATGGAACCTTTGTAACACAAGGAACCAGCCAGATCGCACTTATATACAGAGTGTATTATAAGTGTATTAAGACAAATATGAATGTTGGAGCTTTAGATAGGAAGAAAGTAGGAGAAACCCTTCTTATCCAAACCAACATCCATGCCAAAGTCCAGATCCCTAGAACACTTAAATGGAATGAATTTTCCTTTCCTGATGATTGGAAACTTCATAATGAAAATTACCCTCTCCAGCTTCAGGAACAAGATCAAGACCCAGAACTAGACTTTGTCCAACAACTAGCAGATGGTTCTGTTAGGCTTAGTTTTGACAAATCTAGGTTCAGGACACCCCTAGATGATTATAGACCAAGATCCCCAATAGATCTTAGTCGATTCCCTTCTAGGCAATCACCTATTCTCTTGAGAGACAAACCTGCATCCCAAGCTAGTTCCTCTAGACCTCTAGCACCATTCCCTAGATCTAGAAGAGACTTAAGTGCAGACTTTCAAGGAGTAAAAAATAGATCTCAGGTTAGCACACCCTGCTACACAGCCAAGAATGACTTAGTTATTGATCACGGTGACAATAACAGTCAGAAGGTAGGATCACCTTCAGGAACGGATATGGAAAACCCTGATATGGAGGACCCATACCAGGATTATGAGCTCAAAACTCTAAGGAAAGAGTTTAAGCCAGATATGAAGTTTTTAGGCGATGAATTTGACTTAGAGAAAAACAAAGCCAAAAGAGAAGCCTATAAAGCCAACCATACTAGAGAGCAAAAGGTTAAAGTTCTCAATGCCTGGATAGAATTCAAGAAAGAGGTACAAGAACATATCTTTTTCTTTGAATACTTTGAGAACTATTTTAAGAAAAAGACTTGTGAGGCAAAAAGGATTCCCTCTGAGATAAAAACCCTTAGTAAACAAGAAGAACTGTCCTTAGATCTAATAGAACAGATCGAAGATCCAGTTAT
Source organism: Lithocarpus polystachyus (assembly GCA_033629205.1). NCBI lineage: Eukaryota > Viridiplantae > Streptophyta > Magnoliopsida > Fagales > Fagaceae > Lithocarpus > Lithocarpus polystachyus. The sequence continues at coordinate 3,192,419 of CM066163.1, read as the reverse complement.
CAAAGCCCAAAAACTCAGTGCATTTCATGCAACCCTAGTTAAGGAAACAAGCAAACCTGAACCACCCAGGATTAAGGAACCTAAAGTAGATTTAGAAAAAATCTATGAAAGATTCTCTAGATCTAAGAAGGAGATCACAGTTAATGATCTCCAAAAAGATATCAAAGTAACCAAGTCTGAGGTAAGAACCCTCAAACAAGAACTAACCATCCTTAGGATAGACAATACTCTTTTAGATAAAAGAGTAAAGAACCTTGAAGGAATTTCACCTCATCAAAAAATAGAATCCTCTGATGATGAAGAAATAGAAAACCCAACAGCAGAAACAACAAAGTTTTTAGACACTTTGAATAGGATGAATTTCCAGAAATGGCATTCTGAGGTTAGAATTGTGATTAGCAAAGATTATGAGTTCAAAGCAGTCGCCTTATTAGACTCAGGTGCTGATCTCAATTGTATCCAGGAAGGGATTATCCCCTCAAAGTATTTCAAAAAAACCAGAGAAAGGTTAACATCTGCAAGTGGAGGACGAATGCAGATCAAATACAAAATCCCAGGAGCACACGTTTGCCAAGATAATGCGTGCTTTAAAACAACATTTGTTTTGGTTAAAAACATGACAGACAAAGTTATCTTAGGAAATCCATTCATGTGTCTTCTATATCCCTTTACAACAGATAGTGAAGGTATCACTACCCATCCTTTTGGCCAGCCAGTCAAGTTCAAGTTTCTTAGGTATCTAGAAGAAGATCTAAGGTACAAGAAAGTCGAAGAAAGACTAACTTGTAAGACAATCCAGCAAGAAATTAGAAAGTTTGAAGAAAAACTCAAGCAGGAAGTTTGCTCTGATTTACCCACAGCCTTTTGGTATAGAAAGAAGCATGAGGTAGCTCTTCCTTATATCAAAGATTTCAATGAAAAAGACATCCCAACCAAAGCTAGACCCATCCAAATGAACCAAGAACTCATGGATGTTTGCAAAACAGAAATAGAAGACCTCCTTAGAAAAGGGATCATCAGGAACTCTAGGTCACCATGGTCTTGTCCAGCCTTTTACGTCCAGAAGAATGCTGAGATTGAGAGAGGTGTACCCAGATTAGTTATCAACTACAAGCCGCTTAACAAAGTCTTAGAATGGGTAAGGTACCCAATTCCCAACAAAAAAGACCTTGTCAACAGACTTAGTAAAGCTGTAGTTTTTAGCAAGTTTGATATGAAGAGTGGTTTTTGGCAAATACAAATAAGAGAGTCTGATAGGTATAAGACAGCCTTTACCACACCCTTTGGACATTACGAATGGAATGTAATGCCCTTTGATCTAAAAAATGCACCCTCAGAATTCCAGAATATCATGAATGAGATTTTAAATCCATTCTCTAGTCATGCCATTGTGTACATCGATGATGTACTTATCTTTTCAGAAACCATTGAAAAACATTGGAAGCACTTGCGTGCTTTCCTCAGAACTATCATATTCAATGGCCTTGTTATTTCTGCACCCAAGATAAAGCTTTTCCAAACCAGTGTAAGGTTTTTAGGTTTTGACATAAAATATGGTGTCATCAAACCTATTAACAAAGCTATTCAGTTTGCAGACAAGTTCCCAGATGAAATCCTAGACAAAACCTAGCTTCAGAGATTTCTAGGATCTCTCAATTATATCTCAGATTTCTATCAAAACCTTAGGCAGCAATGCAAACCCCTTTTTGATAGACTTCAAGCCAATCCATCTCCATGGACCCCAGTTCATACAAAAATTATCCAGGACATTAAAAAATATGTCAAGACACTCCCTTGTTTGGGAATTCCCTCAGTCAATTCCTTCAAAATTGTTCAGACTGATGCCTCTGACATAGGTTATGGTGGCTGATGATGCACGACAAAATCAGTAGACTGGATGCTTCGGATATCAACGGCGACGATGGTAATTTGGTTGAAGACTTGAAGAGATGAATACACAGTCAGAGGTGACCGGGGTGAACCGGCCAGAAACCCTCCGATGATAAAGTCAGTGTCATCCCTAATCTTTTGGAAGAACCAAATACTTGGGAAAAAATGTCTCGTACCTCGTTCGTTTGGCATTTTCCCCCTTTTTTGGACGACCCCTACGGACGAGTATGGAGTTGATTAATTTTCAGGACACTATCAATGGCATTCTCCTCAAGCGTATCAGTCCTAATTCTCCGGAACAGATAGTCTGTTTCCATTTAGGAATTTGGACCTCTACTCAGTTAAATTATAGTACTATTAAAAAAAGAAATTTTATCCATAGTACTTTGAATTTCAAAATTTCAGAGTGATCTTTTGAATCAAAGATTTTTAATAAGAATTGATTGCAAATCTGCAAAACATGTTTTAGAAAAGGATGTTCAAAATATTGCATCAAAACAAATTTTTGCCAGATGGCAAGCCATTCTCTCAGTTTTTGACTTTGACATAGAATTCATAAAAGGAACTCAAAACAGTATCCCTAATTTCCTCACCCGTGAATTTTTGCAGAGTCCAAACCAGGATGTCGGGAAAGAAACCCGTCCCCCCAAAGTTGCCTAAACAGCAAACCCCAGGTAGCACTAGTCAGGCAAAGAACCCTGGCCTCCAGCATCCTCAGTTTCAGTTTCTAGCCGTTATGTTACATCCACCATCCCAAGACCTAACTATAACAGGCCAGTCCAACCCAGTTATAGCTCAGGCTTAGCCTCCCCAGCCCCTAGGCAAATCACACCCTACACAGTTGATGATCCTTTTGGCCCCCTACAGTCCCAAAAATCATCCCAACCATTGTCCAGAAAGAATAGGTCACCTTACTTCAAGAAGCCATATATCCAGCACATCTCTTATATTGAACCCCACATAGTTCATATAAAAGATCCTCTTGCCCTGGCTATGGAAGTATTCCCAGAAGGATGGCACTTTCTCCCAAAACAGCCGGAGAAAAACATCAAGTATTACAGGCAAATCCTCATCGAGGAAGAGTCTGCCAGGATAGAAAATATCATGAACAAAGCGGACCCCTCAGTAGTCCTCTATCACAAGTTCATTTTCACAGGCATCATCAGCAGCAAAGATTGGGGACAGCACCCCTCTCTGCTAAGAACTCTCAAAGGACTTAAGTCCATCACAGGTTCAGATCTCCATTACAGTTACCATGACTATATGGATGCATTTGAAAAAGTACTTTTTTACCAGAACAAGAAGTTTGATCACTCCTGGTTCATTATGTTTGACAAAAAATTCAAATGCCCAGTTCCAACTTGGTTCCTGCATTGGTGGGACATGTTTGGCCCAGTACCACAGATCCTCCCAGAATCACTACAGGACACCCTCAGGTATTTCAGTTCAAGGTGTAAGCTAAATTCTCATGGTGGAAAATTCCTAGCCATTCTACACATGACAATCATGTATAGGATTCACTGGATTAGCATGTGGAATTATGTCTTACAAGGCAATTTGTTGAATAGAGAATTCTCAGTCAAATGGTGGGATTCCCTTAAGATTGATCCGATCATCAGTCAAGTCTATGAGGATTCCCCCCCCCCCCCCGTCCAAAGGAATATAGTCACAAGGTCCCAATCCAGTTTAGATTCTTTTGCAGGAAAGTCCAGCAAAGAATTAAAAGACCTCGCTCACCAGTTACTTCTCCAATCAGAAGAATTACAGTCTCAGGAGAAAGGTTCCCCTGTTTCCTCAGAAGCCTCAGCAAACTTTGATCCAAATGATCCACTATTCCAGGATTGCCAGGATCCAAATGATGCTTACAGGCTAGACAGCCCCTAAAAAAGATTCTGGACAAGCACCAGTCACTATTCAGAAGAGCAACTCCAAGACAAGTTACTATTCATCTACAGTACCAGTCACTATTGTTGAACAGTAACTAGCACTCAGCCGACACTACAGACAAGGGACAGAACACTATTCATGAACAGTAAAAAGTCACTATTCATGAACAGTACCCGACAGAATCATTTAGAGTTACTGTTTGCTTTCGGTGGAAAAGGTTTTCACCCCAGTAAAAGCATTTTACTCTCTGGATTTTCGGCATCCAGCCAAGGAATCCGAGGCTCCCAGCCTCCTATAAGTACCAGCTCCCATTCCAGTTGAAGGCAGGATCAAAAATTGCAAGAACCAATTTTGTAGTAACCCTCCCTTCTTTTAAAGATTGTATCCCAGTTTAAGCTTTACATTTGTATTACTCCAGTCAGTTTTACACTTGTAATCCAGTCTTCCGCTCAGTAGTAACTTACCCCCCTTTTGGTATCAGAGCCAAGTTTGGCCGATCTAGAGTTGTAAGTTACTTTTATCCAATTGGCTGGTTAATACCGCCTTCATATCAGTTGTATTTTCAAGTTAATCAAGTTGGCCGGTTATACCGCCATAGTTATCAAAGTTATTTTCAGATAATATATGCATTATTTTCATAGCATTATTTCTCACTATATTCCAATTGTTTACTTCTATCTTGTGATCTTTATCTACCCTCTTACCTGATTCAGTTACTTGTCTACTATTCATTCTGTATCCTGTTTATCTGTTTCAGTTAACCCAGTTATTATCCTTATCTTTTGTATCCCCAGATACTTGTGTTTAATCAGAAATCTGTTATTAGAGTGTGTTTGAGAAACGTAGGTCCTGATTTGTGCTTATATTAAAACAGAGGTCCTGATTTGTGCTTGTCCCGATCTACTTTGTCCACGGTATCCAAAGACTGTAGCCGTTTAGCCGGAGAGAGGCATTGAGGTGTTGTGTCACAGGATAGTGGTTTTGTAGCAATTGTTGGGGTTCCCAAGTTAGACAGAAAGGGCAGTTTTAATATACGTGAGACAATGAGGGCAGTCCATCCCATACACATTCCTATAGCAAATTAATAGTTAGATTCAGTTTTGGAGATAGAAAAAATTAGAATTTAATTGTGTTAAATCTTACAGATAGCCAAGATGTTGAGTAAATTGTTTAGAAGTAACTCAACCTCCAGTCTAGTAAGTAGATCTACGTCACTGCCAGAAATTCCAAAACAGTCTGGAATTATCAATAGTGAAGAGTATGAGGTGCAGGATTTAGACCTTAAGTTAGGAGATTGGAACCTCCCTAAGGTACCCACAAAGGAGTTTTATAAGTCTTTTTCATGGAACTTGAATTCTTTCAAGACAGATTTCCATGTTAGGACCATAGAACAAGTTTATGGAATAAACAAGGAGTACGAGACGTGCTACTTGTTTAGCCCAGATCAGATCAAGGCACACATAAACAGAGGACACCATTTTATGCACATAGGTTTAGTCTAGGCTGGAGTTAAACCTCTCATCAGATCAGGATTGAACAATTCAGTTCTGTTAGCCCTTAGAGATACCCGTCATATAAGGTTTAATGATAGTCTCTTAGGAACAGTTCAAGCCAGCTTAAGTAACGGACCAGTCCATTTTGACTGTTTTCCGAATTTTATAGTTCACCTTCATGACAAAAATGTCATACAGGCCTTGACCCTGAATATCAAGACCCATGGAACCTTTGTAACACAAGGAACCAGCCAGATCGCACTTATATACAGAGTGTATTATAAGTGTATTAAGACAAATATGAATGTTGGAGCTTTAGATAGGAAGAAAGTAGGAGAAACCCTTCTTATCCAAACCAACATCCATGCCAAAGTCCAGATCCCTAGAACACTTAAATGGAATGAAATTTCCTTTCCCGATGATTGGAAACTTCATAATGAAAATTACCCTCTCCAGGTTCAGGAACAAGATCAAGACCTTGAACTAGACTTTGTCCAACAACTAGCAGATGGTTCTGTTAGGCTTAGTTTTGACAAATCTAGGTTCAGGACACCCCTAGATGATTATAGACCAATATCCCCAATAGATCTTAGTCGATTCCCTTCTAGGCAATCACCTATTCTCTTGAGAGACAAACCTGCATCCCAAGCTAGTTCCTCTAGACCTCTAGCACCATTCCCTAGATCTAGAAGAGACTTAAGTGCAGAATTTCAAGGAGTAAAAAATAGATCTTAGGTTAGCACATCCTGCTATACAGCCAAGAATGACTCAGTTATTGATCACGGTGACAATAACAGTCAGAAGGTAGGATCACCTTCAGGAACGGATATGGAAAACCCTGATATGGAGGACCCATACCAGGATTATGAGCTCAAAACTCTAAGGAAAGAGTTTAAGCCAGATATGATGTTTTTAGGCGATGAATTTGACTTAGAGAAAAACAAAGCCAAAAGAGAAGCTTATAAAGCCAACCATACCAGAGAACAAAAGGTTAAAGTTCTCAATGCCTGGATAGAATTCATGAAAGAGGTACAAGATCATATCTTTTTCTTTGAATACTTTGAGAACTATTACATAAGGCACAAAAAGCCTTGAGTTCTTACAAAAACAGATTGGATCAAGGAAGACACTAAGGAAATTATTAAATCCAGTCATCCACCAGTAGCAGCTATTACCTTTAAGTATAGGAACCAAGATGTTACTGCCACACCTTTTAGATTTCCTTCAGGAGAAGAAAAGATAGTCAAAAAGGTCATAGAACAGAATAGCTATACTAATCAGTGCCTCGGAGTAATAGGTAAACAGTTAGACAGGGTTGAAGAGAAGATAGAAAACAAGGTCATCCTCCAGCCAGGAAGCCCCAGTAAACCCATCATAGAAAAACCTTTAGTTAAACTACCTACCACCAGGCAAACTAGCATCAAACCAAAGGATGTTACAGCCTTAGAATTAGTCACCCAGAAGCTTGAAGAACTTCACAAAATAGTTAAGAAGGAACCTAGTACTGCTTCACCCAGTAAAGGTCTTCAGCTTACCACCTTAGATGTCCACACAGAAACTAGTGATTCTAACAGAACCTCCTCAGACAATGAAAAGGACATAGAACACGTGGAAAACCAATTTAGAGATTTAAACGTAAAAAGGCTTTACCAGCCACCCTCAACAGGTTTAACCAAAAATTGGTACCCCAGACCCACACCTCCAGACCTCCAGTATGAAGAAAGAAATGTTAGTAACCAGTTTTCAGTCACCTCAGGTAAACTTTACGAATGGAACATAGACGGATTATCAGAACAAGAAATTCTGAACAAAATCCAGCACATAGCGATGGTCGCTAACAATTACCTCAATGAGGGAAAAACCCATCCAGAAGTTATTGACCTTATAGTCTTAGGCTTTACAGGAAAGTTGCTCCAATGGTGGAACAACTGCCTCACTGAAGGGTCCAAGGAAGACATTAAAGCTGCTGTCCAAAAAGATGAGGAAGGTCTCCCTATCTTTCAAGAACCACCAGGAAGAGGAATTCCTGATGGAGTCAATACTTTAATTTATACAATCATAAACCACTTTGTAGGAAAACCTAGTAACATCACGTCTAGGATTTATGACCAGTTGAGTAACCTTAGATGTAGAACCCTAGGAGATTACAAATGGTATGAAGATGTTTTCACCACCAGAGTTATGAATCGAAGTGATTGTAACTCCCCATTTTGGAAAGAAAAATTCATCAATGGTTTACCCAAATTGTTTGGTGAGAAAGTGAAAGAAACACTTTGCAACTCACTTGGAGAAATTGATTATGATAGCCTAACCTATGGAGACATCCCTAGCACAAGCAGGAGTGTAGGAATGAAAATGTGCAGAGATTTCAAGATACATAGCCAGGCCAACAAAAGCAAAGCCAAGTATGAATTAGGAACTTTTTGTACCCAGTATGGCTTACTCTCAGTAGCCCCTTCCAAAAAACACAGGCACAGGCGGCCAGAACCCCCTGAGAAACCATATAGGAGAAAGAAGTCCTACAGAAGGCAAGAATATAGTAATCACAAAGATGGCGATTATTATAAAAGAAAACCTTCTAGATCCAAACCCATAAGCAAATACGAGAAAATCCCAAAAGCATCAGGAAAATGCTTTAATTGTGGGAAAAAGGGTCATTTTAGGAATGAGTGCAAGGAGGAAGCAAAAACACTCATAAACACTCTAATCAGTGACCAACCCAGCAAGGACAAGATCTTTAAACTTCTAGAACTTGACCATATAGAACATGAGTCAACCAGTAGTTCTAGCGAGCATGATATTTACCAGTCATCATCGTCCTCTAAAGATTACAGCTCTTCCAGTGAGCCTAGGATTAACTTAGCCTGCAAAGATAATTGCTGTCGGAACAAGAATCTTTGCACCCTCAGCAAAAAAGAATCTATTCTAAAACTCATAGAACAGATTGAGGATCCAATCATCAAAACCCAAAAGTTTGCCTAGTTCAACAAAACCAGGTCTAAACCTAAGGACAGAACCCTTAGACATGATTTAGACATATCCAAAGTCCAAGAAGGAATCCTTGTCAATCCTAAATACCATGGAATTAGTTCCGGGTATTTAATCATCATCCCCTCAAAAAAGACACAGGTCAAAAACCCTACACCTGTTCTTCATCCAGCACATAATTCTCATCTAACATGCATATTGCATAAAACTATTTCTAGCATTTTAAACATTTTTACAAACAAATGTGTAACAGAAACCCATCTTGTTTGCCCAGAAAAACCAAAACAGGAGAAAACCCAAAGTCCCACTAGTTCGTGGAAGATGGCAGAAAACAAAGGCAAAGGAAAAGCTCCTATTCAGGACTATTCCCAATCCCAATTCACAGGGTTCCCAGAACAACCTTGTGACTTTGAACTGCATGAAGGCGCTTCTTCAAACCTAGAAGCAGTATCCCTTTTAGGCGATGAATTTGACTTAGAGAAAAACAAAGCCAAAAGAGAAGCCTATAAAGCCAACCATACTAGAGAGCAAAAGGTTAAAATTCTCAATGCCTGGATAGAATTCATGAAAGAGGTACAAGAACATATCTTTTTCTTTGAATACTTTGAGAACTATTACATAAGGCACAAAAAGGCTTGTGTTCTTACAAAAACAGATTGGATCAAGGAAGACACTAAGGAAATTATTAAATCCAGTCATCCACCAGTAGCAACTATTACTATTAAGTATAGGAACCAAGATGTTACTGCCACACCTTTTAGATTTCCTTCAGGAAAAGAAAAGATAGTCAAAAAGGTCATAGAGCAGAATAATTATACTAATCAATGCCTCTGAGTAATAGGTAAACAGTTAGACAGGGTTGAAGAGAAGATAGAAAACAAGGTCATCCTCCAGCCAGGAAGCTCTAGTAAACCCATCATAGAAAAACCTTTAGTCAAACTACCTACCGCCAGGCAAACTAGCATCAAACCAAAGGATGTTACAGCTTTAGAATTAGTTACCCAGAAACTTGAAGAACTTCACAAAATAGTTAAGAAGGAACCCAGTACTTCCTCACCCAGTAAAGGTCTTCAGCTTACCACCTTAGATGTCCGCACAGCAACCAGTAATTCTAGCAGAACCTCCTCAGACAATGAAAGGGAGATAGAACACGTGGAAAACCAGTTTAGAGATTTAAATGTAAAAAGGCTTTACCAGCCACCCTCAACAGGTTTAACCAAGAATTGGTACCCTAGACCCACACCTCTAGACCTCCAATATGAAGAAAGAAATGTTAGCAACCAGTTTTCAGTCACCTCAGGAAAACTTTACGAATGGAACATAGATGGATTATCAGAACAAGAAATTCTGAATAAAATCCAGCACATAGCGATGGTCGCTAACAATTACCTTAATGAAGGGAAAACCCACCCAGAAGTTATTGACCTTATAGTCTTAGGCATCACAGGAAAGTTGCTCCAATGGTGGAACAACTACCTCACTGAAGGATCTGGAGGATGACCTTGTTTTCTATCTTCTCTTCAACCATGTCTAACTGTTTACCTATCACTCCGAGGCACTGATTAGTATAATTATTCTGCTCTTTGAACTTTTTGACTATCTTTTCTTCTCCTGAAGGAAATCTAAAAGGTGTGGCAGTAACATCTTGGTTCCTATACTTAAAAGTAATAGCTGCTACTGGTGGATGACTGGATTTAATAATTTCCTTAGTGTCTTCCTTGATCCAATTTGTTTTTGTAAGAACACAAGCCTTTTCGTGCCTTATGTAATAGTTCTCAAAGTATTCAAAGAAAAAGATATGTTCTTGTACCTCTTTCATGAATTCTATCCAGGCATTGAGAACTTTAACCTTTTGCTCTCTAGTATGGTTGGCTTTATAGGCTTCTCTTTTGGCTTTGTTTTTCTCTAAGTCAAATTCATCGCCTAAAAACTTCATGTCTGGCTTAAACTCTTTCCTTAGAGTTTTGAGCTCATAATCCTGGGTATGGCCATCCTGGTATGGGTCCTCCATAGCAGGGTTTTCCATATCCGTTCCTGAAGGTGATCCTACCTTCTGACTGTTATTGTCACTGTGATCAATAACTGAGTCATTTTTGGCTGTGTAGCAGGGTGTGCTAACCTGAGATTTATTTTTTACTCCTTGAAAGTCTGCACTTAAGTCTCTTCTAGATCTAGGGAATGGTGCTAGAGGTCTAGAGGAACTAGCTTGGGATGCAGGTTTGTCTCTCAAGAGAATAGGTGATTGCCTAGAAGGGAATCGACTAAGATCTACTGGGGATCTTGGTCTATAATCATCTAGGGGTGTCCTGAACCTAGATTTTTCAAAACTAAGCCTAACAGAACCATCTGCTAGTTGTTGGACAAAGTCTAGTTCTGGGTCTTGATCTTGTTCCTGAACCTAGAGAGGGTAATTTTCATTATGAAGTTTCCAATCATCGGGAAAGGAAATTTCATTCCATTTAAGTGTTCTAGGGATCTGGACTTTGGCATGGATGTTGGTGGATAAGAAGGGTTTCTCCTACTTTCTTCCTATCTAAAGCTCCAACATTCATATTTGTCTTAATACACTTATAATACACTCTGTATATAAGTGCGATCTGGCTGGTTCCTTGTGTTACAAAGGTTCCATGGGTCTTGATATTCAGGGTCAAGGCCTGTATGACATTTTTGTCATGAAGGTGAACTGTAAAATTCGGAAAACAGTCAAAATGGACTGGTCCGTTACTTAAGTTGGCTTGAACTGTTCCTAAGAGACTGTCATTAAACCTTATATGACGGGTATCTCTAAGGGCTAACAGAACTGAATTGTTCAATCCTGATCTGATGAGAAGTTTAACTCCAACCTGGACTAAACCTATGTGCATGAAATGGTGTCCTCTGTTTATGTGTGCCTTGATCTAATATGGGCTAAACAAGTAGCACGTCTCGTATTCCTTGTTTATTCCATAAACTTGTTCTATGGTCCTAACATGGAAATCTGTCTTGAAAGAATTCAAGTTCCATGAAAAAGACTTATAAAACTCCTTTGTGGGTACCTTAGGGAGGTTCCAATCTCCTAACTTAAGGTCTAAATCCTGTACCTCATATTCTTCACTATTGATAATTCCAGACTGTTTTGGAATTTCTGGCAGTGACGTAAATCTACTTACTAGACTGGAGGTTGAGTTACTTCTAAACAATTTACTCAACATCTTGGCTATCTGTAAGATTTAACACAATTAAATCCTAATTTTTTCTATCTCCAAAACTGAATCTAACCATTAATTTGCTACAGGAATGTGTATGGGATGGACTGCCCTCATTGTCTCACGTATATGAAAACTGCCCTTTCTGTCTAACTTGGGAACCCCAACAATTGCTACAAAACCACTATCCTGTGACACAACGCCTCAACGCCTCTCTCCGGCTAAACGGCTACAGTCTTTGGATACCGTGGACAAAGTAGATCGGGACAAGCTCAAATCGCGACCTCTGTTTTAATATAAGCACAAATCAGGACCTACGTTTCTCAAACACACTCTAATAACAGAATTCTGATTAAACACAAGTATCTGGGGATACAAAAGATAGGGATAATAACTGGGTTAACTGAAACAGATAAACAGGATACAGAATGAATAGTAGACAAGTAACTGAATCAACAGGTAAGAGAGTAGATAAAGATCACAAGACAGAAGTAAACAATTGGAATATAGTGAGAAATAATGCTATGAAAATAATGCATATATTATCTGAAAATAACTTTGATAACTATGGCGGTATAACCGACCAACTTGATTAACTTGAAAATACAACTGATATGAAGGCAGTATTAACCAGCCAACTGGATAAAAGTAACTTACAACTCTAGATCGGCCAAACTTGGCTCTGATACCAAAAGGGGAGTAAGTTACTACTGAGCGGAAGACTGGGTTACAAGTGTAAAACTGACTGGAGTAATACAAATGTAAAGCTTAAACTAGGATACAATCTTTAAAAGAAGGGAGGGTTACTACAAAATTGGTTCTTGCAATTTTTGATCATGCCTTCTACTGGAATGGGAGCTGGTACTTATAGGAGGCTGGGAGCCTCGGATTCCTTGATCGGATGCTGAAAATCCGGAGAGTAAAATGCTTTTACTAAGGTGAAAACCTTTTCCACCGAAAGCAAACAATAACTCTGAATGATTCTGTCGGGTACTGTTCATGAATAGTGTCTTTTTACTGTTCATGAATAGTATTCTGTCCCTTGTCTGTAGTGTTGGCTGAGTGCTAGTTACTGTTCATCAATAGTGACTGGTACTGTAAATGAATAGTAACTTGTCTTGGAATTGCTTTTCTGAATAGTGACTGGTGCTATCCAAAATCTACCAATCAAATGTGTAGTCTTCATCACCATCTTGGGATTCCCATGGGGGATCATCATTGCAAGGATGCTCATGATAGGTGGTGAACTTTCCACAAAGACCACAGTAGATCAGTACCTCATAGGCTGGGTTTATCCCTGGAGTCATGAATTGTCTAGGGTCATCATAACCGGTGGTCCATGGCACTCTGGGGATGGAATCATAATAAGGCCTTGCTGAGAAGACTGAAATCCTTCCTGTATTACCAATAAAATGGTAATTCTTCCAAAGCTCATTGGTTATTTTAATGATCTCATTGCTGAAAAAACTTCTCCAACAATTAGATAGAGCCTTTGGATTCCTGTAAGAGAGGAATGTATTGCCTTGTAACCAGGGCCATTGGTGGGAGTATCCATTGATGAGAACGAGATGATGTGAGGGCAGCACAGTTGCCCATTCATTTAATTCCCAATCTGGAAGAGTGCTCCAACATCTGATGTTAACATAAGGACTAGAAACCCTAGTGACTGTATCTTTGATGATTGCAGGAAGCTGGCTGACCTGGTTGTGTCTGGTTAATTTCATGAACCTCACGAAACCATATTCGAACATTTGTGAAAGCCAATGAGGATTCATCTGGTTATCCTCTTCCTCATCTTCAAAGAGATCACTGTAGTTAATTAATAATCCTGGAAAGGGGTGTTTTGCCTTTTCATAGACCCTGAGACTACTTCCAAAATATGCTTCCCACCTGGATTTTGACATTGCGTTTTCAGCTTTATAATTTAGGAAAGCAGTGTGATCAGGACCTGGACTGTCAGAATTATAATATCTGGTGGTAACCAAAACTCTAAAATGTCGGAACCACAGGTCAAGTGATTCGGACATAGCCTTACTCCCGAGAATACGGACTTGTAGTTCTCCGGGTAAGTTGGCAAATGCACTTCTTACTGAGGCTTGGGTCTTAAGACTTAGCCTAGCAAAACATGTGCCCATAAGAACAGTCTTATCCTTTGAACGGATTTTCTCTTTGCCAGAGAGAAGACTGGTGAGATGATCATTTCTTGCCTCAAGGTTTTCTATGTGGTTTTTTATGGTCTTGAGGGTTCTTTGGAAAAGATTATCATTATCTAAAATAAAGGCTTACTGGAGAAGATCTAGGATAGTCTTGGTGGGATATGGGAAATTAGAATTTATACCATATGAATCTTTGGCTAAATTCTCTTCTAAGGTGAATTTCAAGACATCATTTACTGGATTTCCACTGGAATAAGCCACTGTGGCATATTCCTGAAGGGATACTGCTTCTGGGTTTGAAGAAGCGCCTTCATGCATTTCAAAGTCACAAGGTTGTTCTGGGAACCTCGTAAATTGGAATTGGGAATAGTCTTGAATAGGAGCTTTTCCTTTGCCTTTGTTTTCTGCCATCTTCCACGGACTAGTGGGACTTTGGGTTTTCTCCTGTTTTGGTTTCTCTGGGCAAACAAGATGGTTTTCTGTTACACATTTGTTTGTAAAAATGTTTATAATGCTAGAAATAGTTTTATGCAATATGCATGTTATATGAGAATTATGTGCTGGATGAAGAACAGGTGTAGGGTTTTTGACTTGTTTCTTTTTTGAGGAGATGATGGTTAAATACCCGGGACTAATTCCATGGTATTTAGGATTGATAAGGATTCCTCCTTGGACTTTGGATATGTCTAAATCATGTCTAAGGGTTCTGTCCTTAGGTTTAGACCTGGTTTTGTTGAATTGGGCAAACTTTTGGGTTTTGATGATAGGATCCTCAATCTGTTCTATGAGATTAAGAATAGATTCTTTTTTGCTGAGGGTGCAAAGATTCTTATTTCGACAACAATTGTTTTTGCAGGCCAAATCAATTCTGGGTTCACTGGAAGAACTGTGATCTCTGAGTGGATCAGATGAGGATTGGTAAAGTTCATGTTCACTAGAACTACTGGTTGACTCATGTTCTATATGGTCAAGTTCTAGAAGTTTAAAGATCTTGTCTTTGCTGGGTTGGTCACTGATGAGAGTGTTTATGAGTGTTTTTGCTTCTTCTCTACACTCATTCCTAAAATGACCCTTTTTCCCACAATTAAAGCATTTTCCTAATGCTTTTGGGATTTTCTCGTATTTGCTTATGGGTTGGGATCTGGTGGGTTTTCTCTTTTTATAATAATCGCCATCTTTGGGATTACTATATTCTTGCCTTCTGTAGGACTTCTTTTTCCTGTATGGTTTCTCAGGGGGTTCTGGCCGCCTGTGCCTGTGTTTTTTGGAAGGGGCTACTGAGGGTAAGCCATACTGGGTACAAAAGGTTCCTAATTCATACTTGGCTTTGCTTTTGTTGGCCTGGCTATGTATCTTGAAATCTCTGCACATTTTCATTCCTACACTCCTAATTGTGCTAGAGATGTCCCCATAGGTTAGGCTATCATAATCAATTTCTCCAAGTGAGTTGCAAAGTGTTTCTTTCACTTTCTCACCAAAAAATTTGGGTAAACCATTGATAAACTTTTCTTTCTAGAATGGGGAGTTACAATCACTTCGATTCATAACTCTGGTGGTGAACACATCTTCATACCATCTGTAATCTCCTAGGGTTCTGCATCTAAGGTTACTCAACTGGTCGTAGATCCTAGATGTGATGTTGCTAGGTTTTCCTACAAAATGGTTTATGATTGTATAGATTAGGGTATTGACTCCATCAGGAATGCCTCTTCCTGGTGGTTCTTGAAAGATGGGGAGACCTTCCTCATCTTTTTGGACAGCAGCTTTAATGTCTTCTTTGGATCCTTCAGTGAGGCAGTTGTTCCACCATTGGAGCAACTTTCCTGTGAAGCCTAAGACTATAAGGTCAATAACTTCTGGATGGGTTTTTCCTTCATTAAGGTAATTGTTAGCGACCATTGCTATGTGCTGGATTTTATTCAGAATTTCTTGTTCTGATAATCCATCTATGTTCCATTCGTAAAGTTTTCCTGAGGTGACTGAAAACTGGTTGATAACATTTCTTTCTTCATATTGGAGGTCTGGAGGTGTGGGTCTAGGGTACCAATTCTTGGTTAAACCTGTTGAGGGTGGCTGGTCAAACCTCTTTACATTTAAATTTCTAAACTGGTTTTCCACGTGTTCTATCTCCCTTTCATTGTCTAAGGAGGTTCTGCTAGAATCACTGGTTGCTGTGTGGACATCTAGGGTAGTAAGCTGAAGACCTTTACTGGGTGAAGAAGTACTGGGTTCCTTCTTAACTATTTTGTGAAGTTCTTCAAGTTTCTGGGTAACTAATTTTAAGGCTGTAACATCCTTTGGTTTGATGCTAGTTTGCCTGGCGGTAGGGAGTTTAACTAAAGGTTTTTCTATGATGGGTTTACTGGGGCTACATATATATATATATATATATATATATATATGATTTAGACTCTTCAGTTTTTTCACCCTAAAATTCACTTGCCACAAAAGTTTAAAAAATAAAAATAAACACATGACGGAAAATTGAACTCTGATTAAAATCCAATTTAGAATCTAATTGAATTTAGACTTTTTAATTTTCACACTTAGTAATTCACTTGGACTATTAGATCCCTTGGTTGATTTTGAGGGAAACTTAATCAACTTTGTCAAATTATCTATTATGAAATCTCAATTATTATCGATAATTACCACACAATATGCATGTCCACCAAATATACAACATAGCTGGAGCAGTAGGGATCTTCCGTTCAATCTGTGTGTTTGGTGGATTTTTTTTTTTTTTTTTTTTTGGTCAGGAGTCACAATTAGTTGCAGAGATTTGTGATCTAAAACCATCTACAAGGGGATCAGATTAGAATTTCTTTTAATGACAAATTGGTATTGATATGAAGTCTTCTCAGATTGTGACACTAATAAGATTCATTTTAGAATTGGTGGTTTTCCAACCCGATTCTACTTATTATAAGGCACTGGTTTAGATTTTTAGTTTTTAAGAGAAATCAAATGGGTGATTTGAGTTTTGAACATTTTGGTAGAGGAGTTTGGGACAAAATGGGCTTTTGCCCTTTTTGCGTAAACAATCCAGCATTTTTCCCTCATTTTCAAACTAATTAGGGAAATGTCTATTTTTTGAAACTCGATTTTCTCAAAATCAAGTTAAGCCTTATAGTGACGTTTTAAGAACCTATAGTGACGTGTTAAGAACCTACAAGTAAAAAAAAAAAAAAAAAAGACTATAACTCGAGTTCATGGAGCTCGAGTTCCAAAATGCCACTATAGGTCCTTAAAACGTCACTATAAGCTTCTTAAAATGCCACTCTAGGGCTCTAAAAATTTTTCTTTTTAAAACTCAATTTTAAAAAAAATCGAGTTTCAAAAGAGGCACATTTCCCTAATTAGTTTGAAAATGAGGGCAAAATGCTGAATTGTTTTTTTAAAATGGGCATAGGCCAATTTTGTTCGAGGAGTTTGAGTAGTGTTGTTTGTAGTTTTTTGAAATACGTGTGAGTGAAAAAATGTGTGAAAATTGTGTAATGTTGTTTAAAAACTGAAAATGGGTGTTTGAAATGCCCTACCAAACGGGCCCTATCTAAGTCCAACTGATTTATGTTATTTATTAAGGTATCTTAATTATTAAATTTATTTGCAAGAAAGTAAAAGTTTATATTCCAAAAGAATATATATTTTTATAAGATACTTTCGTCACGAAGTCTTGGGTAAAAGAAATAGTTTCATTTCGGATACGCTTATCTGCACTGCATATTGGATAATGAACAACCAGCCTTCCAAAATGACTGATTTTCGCCCTATCAGCCTTTGTAACACCACATATAAGCTCATATCAAAAGACCTAGCTAATAGACTCAAACCAATCCTCCCAAGTATTATTGCTGAAAACCAAAGTGCATTCATTCCAGGTCGTCTTATTTCGGATAATGTCCTAGTGGCTTTTGAATTCATGCATTATTTGAATCACAAAGATTCTGGAATGGATAACTACATGTCAATTAAATTAGATATGAGCAAGGCTTTTGATAGAGTTGAATGGAATTTTATCAAAGCTGTCATGGAGAGAATGGGCTTTGCTAAAAAATGGGTGGATCTGATTATGCTTTGCATCTCATCTGTGTCTTATTCAGTTATTATTAATGGTGAGGCTTGCAGAAACATCACCCCTTCAAGAGGCATTAGACAAGGAGACCCCCTCTCCCCTTACCTCTTTCTTCTTTGTGCTGAAGGCTTTTCAGCGCTTATACACAAAGCTGCCTGCAATAATCAACTCAGTGGAATGTCCATTGGCAGGGGGTGCCCAAAAATCACTCATCTCTTCTTTGCTGATGACAGCCTTCTTTTTTGCAAAGCGGAAGACCAAGAATGTCAGAAGCTTGTTGACATACTCAATAGCTATGAAGCGGCTTCGGGGCAAAAGATCAACACCGATAAGTCCTCCATCTTTTTTAGCCCAAACACCCCCCCGGAAAAAAAGGATAGCATTTTGTCTATCCTTGGTCCAATGCAAAATTCCGGGCATAACAAATACCTTGGACTGCCCACTTTCATTGGAAAATCCAAGGCGCTTGTTTTTGCGGAAATAAGGGATAGGGTGGCAAAAAAGCTTGCTGGTTGGAAGGGGAAGCTTCTCTCAATTGGTGGGAGGGAGATTCTTATCAAGGCGGTAGCCCAAGCAGTGCCCACATATTCAATGAGCTGCTTTCAGCTCCCAAAAACCTTGTTCAAAGACCTAGAAAACATGATGAGGAATTTTTGGTGGGGGCAAAGAGGTGAGGAGAACAAAATTGCTTGGATTAGCTGGAAGAAGATGTGTAAATCAAAGTTCCTTGGGGGGATGGGTTTCAGAAACATCCAAGCTTTCAACCTAGCCATGTTGGCTAAGCAAGGCTGGAGAATGCTCACCTCTCCAAACTCTTTGATGGCTCGGGTCTTTAAAGCCAAGTACTTTCCTTATGATGATGTCCTCAATTCTAAAAAAGGTAGCAGCCCCTCTTTTGCTTGGCGGAGCATTCACAATAGTCTTGAGGTAATTAAAAAAGGCACAAGATGGAGGGTCGGTAATGGTCGAAGAATACATGTTTGGGATGATAAATGGCTGCCTACGCCATCTTCTTACAAAGTGATCACACCCCGATCAGATTTTGATGACTACCCAATGGTATCTTCCCTTATTGATGTTGACACTAGATGGTGGAAAGTGGACATGGTCAGGTCCATCTTTTTACCTTTTGAAGCCAGTGCAATATTAAAAATCCCCCTCAATTATAATCTCCCCGAAGACAGCCTCATCTGGATTGGTAATAAGCGGGGGGTCTTCACTGTCAAAAGTGCCTATCACATTGCCTTAAGTTTTGTGGACTCAAATGAGGAGGGTGAATGCTCTTCCCCTGATCCTAGAACCTCTCTTTGGAAGTGGATTTGGTGTCTGAAAATCCCTCAAAAGCTCAAAATCTTTGCTTGGAGGTCTTGTGTAAATGGCCTCCCAACCATGCTCAACTTAAGTCAAAGAGGTATTCACTGCTCAGGTTTTTGTCCTATTTGTGATAAGGCTTTGGAATCTACTGCCCATGCTCTTCTCCTCTGTGATCATGCCAAGCTGACTTGGGCACTTTGGCTAGATTGTCCAACTGAAATAACTTCCTCTCCTAGAGATCTTGTGGACGTTGCCTTGGACCTTATTGAGAATGGCTCCCCACTTGATTTGGAGCTCTTCTTTGCCTTGGCTTGGTCCATTTGGTGGAATCGCAACCAAGCTACTCACGAGAACTCGGGTATTAATCCAGATCAGGTTTGGGAAAGGGCAAACAGACTGCTCAGTGAATATAAAAATGCTTGCTCCCTCCCTGCTCTTTCTTCAGCCCCTTCCCCATCGGCTTGGCAAGCCCCTCCCTTAGGTGTATTAAAAATTAACACTGATGGTGCTGCTTCAGATGGCAGCCTTTCCTGCATTGGTGTGGCAGTTCGTGATTATCGGGGATCTCTATTAGCGGCTTCAAGCAAAATTCTGGCAGCTCCTTTCTCTGCTGAGATCACTGAAGCTTTGGCGCTGCAAGAGGGTGTGCTGCTTGCTTTGGACTTGGGGATCTCCCATGCAATTTTTGAATCCGATGCTCTCTCAATTATCCAAGCTATTACTGATGGTGTCCTTGGCGGTGACTTGGGGCATATTGTGCAGAACATTAAAGACCTCTCTTCATCTTTCTCTTGGTGCTCTTTTCAGCACTTGAAAAGGAGTGGCAACAGAGCAGCCCATGAACTTGCAAGAGCTGCTAAAATCTCAGGTGTTTCTCAGGTTTGGAATGGTGTGTGTCCAAACTTTGTGGAGCATATAGTAATTGAAGACAGGGGCGGGTAGCTGGCCGTTGTTTGTTCTCATTACTGTGGCTTGTTTTCTTCTCTGTTGTAACTCAATTTCATTGTTTAAAAAGTCCCATGTGTTTTCTCATCAAAAAAAAAAAAAAAAAGTTGTCGGTGCTTCTTAACGTATAGGAAGCCATATCCCCAAGAGAGATTTTTGCGAGGATCCAAAGAGCCACCAAATCCAGATCCGGAGCAAATCCAAAATTTTATCCACAAATTTCGTCAAACACAACTAGTATTAGTAATATAAAATGTTATTCATATACCCAAAATGTTATTATAGGGCAAAACTGATAGGATTGGAATATTTTGATATAAAACAAGCATAAATCTTGTTCGAAAAGTTTAAATTAAAAAAATAAAAAATATTCATAAATAAATAAAAATTTTGACAGCTGAATCATTTAAGACTCAAGGGATAAAGTTTGACATCAGTCTTGGTTGTAGCTTAATAACTTCACCTAATATCTTTTTACATTGTTTTGAATTTTGACAAATCTACTGTTAAATTATATTTTCTTTTTATATCTTTTATATTTGAAAACTTTTCAGAAGATAAAAAATTTAACTATATCATCAATCAAATATTTAAATTTCAAGTTTTTGTAATTTTGAATTATGCATAAAATAAAATCAATACATCAAATAGTAAATTAAATTCGATTGGCACGAAATTATATGTGTGTTATATGTGTGTTAAGAATATAAAGAACACATGAAAATTATACTTTTAAGTTACAACCAAATTTACTTCAACTTTGTTCCATTTTTACAGGAGAAAATGTAATGGACGTCATCACGGGATCCCGTGATGACGTCCATTACAAGCACTTATTAAAACAGAGGTAATTTTATTCTATTGGTTTTATTTATCAGTCTCATATCTTCTAATAAATCTAATCAAAGCTGAGAGAGGATGCTAGTCATGGAAGGGCATGGAGTACAAACAGCCTCCAAAGGCTTAGTCCTTGGCATGAGAAATCCGAAACTTGAGGTCATGTCCACCATCTCCTTCCCAACCATTTCCCAATCAAAGCACTGAATGAATGCACCCAATGCTAAAGACATAACCCGCATGGCCATGCCATCACCAGGGCATGCCCTCCTACCTATGCCAAATGGAAAGAACTTGAACCGTACTCTTTCTCCATTAATTTCTTCAAATCTCTCTGGCTTGAACTTAGTAGGCTCCTCCCAAAGCTTGGGATCTCTATGCATGGACCATGCATTCACCAACAAAATTGTCCCCCGTGGGATATGAAATCCCCCCACTGTGCAGTCTGCTGAGGAACAATGAGGTAATAAAAGTGGCGCTGTAGGATATAGTCGAAATGTTTCGTTGATGACACAATGAAGATAGGGAAGTTTGGCAAGATCCAAGTCATTTATCAACCGCTCACACCCAACTTGGCTGTTGATTTCTGCTTTAACCTTTTGCAATACTTTCGGATGATTCAGAAGAAGTGACATTACCCATTCCATGGTTGTTGCTGTTGTTTCTGTTCCCGCAATAAACATCATCTAAAGCACATAATTCTCTAGTAAGTTAAGCTAACATTTCAAGGAAAAAAAAAATCTAGGCTTAAGGGAACAAGTATTTCTATTTTTTAGTACATATCTCTAGAAGATGTTTGGATATTCTATAAAATTGCATTTTCACAAAGTGTTTCACATTCTACAACATGGCTCCATTGTTTCTTAACATGATAGAGAAATATGATAGGAATAACAAAAGATGATCCATATATAATGGATTATAGATTTTTGCAAAAGGACTCCTTATTAGATCTATATTACCTAGGTGATCATAGGTTATAATTAACTTCTAAACGCTACAAAAGAATTTTAACGAAGTAAAACACATGAAATGTCTATTAATGTGCATAGATTTCGAATTTCAATAGCTTTACTTGAACATAGTAAACTTATTAGACA
This sequence comes from Lithocarpus polystachyus, assembly GCA_033629205.1. Classification (NCBI taxonomy): domain Eukaryota; kingdom Viridiplantae; phylum Streptophyta; class Magnoliopsida; order Fagales; family Fagaceae; genus Lithocarpus; species Lithocarpus polystachyus. Next base: position 3,170,549 of record CM066163.1, on the reverse strand, counting down.
GCTTGTCGAAAATGCAATAGCTCAAATAAGAAGACTCGGGAAATTAAAATTGTGTTGTACAAAGTGGACCTTTCAATAGCACTCCATAAGACAAGATTGATGGTAGAATATTAGAATAGAATAATAGGAATAAAGAGAACTAAAAATAAAACATAAACAAAAACACAAAATAGAACATTAAGGTATGTTTGGTAGACTGTAATAGGCATTGTAATGTAATAATTATTCCTATGGTTTAACTATTCAGTAGCTTTGTTAGGTTTTATTATAGGGAATAGTCATTCCTTATGAATAACTATTCTCTAAAATGAGGAATAATTATTCATCTCTAAAATGAATGTTATAGTTATTCATTAGTAAGTGTATTAATTTCTACAATTAATATTGTAAGGAACCCATTAGGTATTGTAAGGAAGGAGACTGGCACACCAGTAGGCAGGAGGGAGAAGTAGTAATCCCGATGATTGCCTTTATAGAGGGAGGGATGAGAATCCCAATGGGTACAATCACTAGAGATTTCCTTAGGGCTCATAGATTAGCTCCCACCCAATGTGCCCCAAATATGTTTAGGATTTTAGGTAGTGTAAATGCCCTTAACGAGAAAATGGGCTTAAACCTTACCCACCACGATATTAACTGGGTTTACAACCTTCACCACCTAAAGGGGCAGGGGTATTACTTAAAAACTAGGTACCCCGAGGTCAGACTTATCTCATGCCTTCCTGATTCCAACAAAGGCATGAACAAGGATTTCTTGATCATTTCGGGGGAGTGACATGATGGCCTCCCCTGCCCGATGAGAGAGTGGCAACCAAGTGGGGTTTTAGGTCTAGGCTAATTACATGAAAATCACCTCTTCTTTCTTTGATATGTTATGTTCCCATTAGTCTACGTTATGCTTGCAACTGAATTTTTCCTTGTGCCCCTTTCTTTAGCTAACAATGTCTTTATTGTTTTCTAATGGTATCGCAGACAAGCGCATTGCTGTTCCCAACTTCAATCATGTCAACTTGGACAAAATACTAAAGGTCGAGATGTTCGTTCACAAGGACGGCCAACTAAGAGTGGCCCACCTAATCTTAAACTACACCCCGATCTCATCCAGTTTTCAAGCGCCAAAGTGCCAAATAAAGGTAAAAGATCCGCGTTTACACCAGATAAGCGTCGCTGCTCCTGGTTTCCTCACCACCAACCCTATTCCAGAAGGCATACCTCTAGGAACTCTGCCACTTTAGTATACAAGCGGAGAGGCCACCCCTTCCCATCTTGTTATCAAAGAAGAAAAAGAAGAAGAAATAGTAGACGTCTCTGTTAGGAAATTTAGACCCCGGTTGATAGAATTAACAAGTTTTAAATCCAAGTTGTAAATTAGATTTATTATGAATAAAACTTGTTAAAACAAACAAACAAACATCAATATCAAGTCAATAATCATGCAGCGGAAAAATAAATAAGACCAGATATGAAAACCAATGAAACAAACTAGTTTCATAGTAAAAAACCTGGGGGGAAACCTTCCCGAAAAGCAATTCACTATAGTAAAGAAAGTTTTAAATCTAGTATAAAACTTTTGTCCCTAGACTCTACAGTCCCCGTAGATGATCTTACAGCAGAAACCTTCTACCACTTCAGAACCTCTGAACTCTTCAATATATGAACGCCACCCTTTTTGATACACAGATCCCAGTACGTGACTCACTCACCAACTTGAAGAAAATGTTGGCTGCAAAGTTCTTCACTTCATCAACAATGAAGATCAAGAAATACTTGGTTACAAAACCCTAAGGCACAAAAACACAGTAGCTTCTTTCAGAGAGAATAAGGCATCGATCACTTTTTGCTTGTGTTCTCCTTGTATTCTCATATGTGACGATCTTTAAAATAAGCCTTATATATGTCTAGGGTTGTGAGAAAAGAATCCCTACACAAATACATAAGCATAGGCCGAAAATCAGATTTGGAAATCTGAATTTTGTAATTCTTGATAGATACCTCGATAGATAGTATCTGTCAAGCCTCATTAAACCTCGATAGATAGCTATCTGTCGAGTAGTTGTCAAACTTTAATGAATCAGCATTTCTTCACTTGTTTCTTGGATAAATTTGTATGACTTCAATACTAGACTTGAACTCTTGTTCTTTGAAGTATTAAACACATACTAGATCTACCTAATTACAAGTAAAGTGTGTTTTGTCAAAGGATTAGCCAACTACACAAAATAGTGATATATGTTCCTAACATCAAATCACATATGTCCTAACAGTCTCAAACTCAGAAGACGTCTACAAGGTTTTTAACCTACCTCTTTTCCTAGAGATCCTGATTGGTGACCTCAGCCAACCTCTCCCAACCCAAACCAGTCACCCCCAAGAAGTTACTAACATAGTAGATGCTATGGGGATATAGCGCAAATCGAGGTCAACTTTCCAAGAGCTACTAAAGTCCCCACCTAGAGGAAACGCGCCTGGGAAGGCAGCCTAGACCAGGCTTCCTACCCCTCCACCTACCCAGCCCCTTCGATCTGATCCGGCCGACCACAAGAGGAAGAGAGAGCAGAAGGGTAAAGAGGTGGTGGAAGGAGGAAAAACCCACCCCTCCTAGGAGGCTGAGCCCCAAAGAGGGGCCAAACAAGCCAGGATGGGGCAGACAGCGGCTGACAAGAGACATGACTTTCCAGTTGGACCTCCGGTCTAAAATCCTACCCTTATGCTAGATAGAGCCCCCCTGACCACTGACGCGTCTATCAGAAGCAGGGGCGCGCTGGCTACGTTGCCGATGCAGTGGAACAGGCGCTGCTACTCTCCGACTACACGACCAACCTTAGGTCAATGAGGAAACACAAAGTGTTCCTTAGCCTAAAAAAGGATCTTACAATGGCAAGTCCTTTAATCAACTCCCTTTTTTTTTATTACTCTTTCTTCTTCTCCTTTCTTTTGTTTTGACTCTATCTCTTCCCTCTGTAGGCTATTCAAGCCACATTCAGAGTCGAGGACATGGTAAACTACTCCCACTGGCAAATGAAGAAAGAAGAAGGGAAGCACATTGCAGCCATAGAGGCCTTCAATGTGGCTGACAAAAGGATCAACGAGTTGAAAAGCAAGCTGACCGAGGTAGAAAGGGAAAAGAAGAGCGTTGAAGTCACCTTAGAAGGGGTTGAAAGGCAGCCTGAAGGTCAACAGAGGCAACTTCGCCAGACCGAAGACCAGCTGGCTGCTGCTAAGAAGCAAATTGCGACCTTAAAAAAGAAATTGGAGGAGGCCGAGAAGGCCAAGGACCAAGCTGAGTAGGATGGCTATGACGTAAGGGTGGCAGAGATCGAGGAGGCCCTTAAGGCTTAGGTTTTAGGGGTATGTAGAAACTACTGCCTCCAAGTGTGGAATGAGGCCCTTAACCAAGGATCCTTAGAGGCAACCCTCTCCCAATCTACCAAGGCCCCACCAAAGGAAAAGATTGTAATAAAAAAGTAGTAATTTAGAGTAGCTTTTTGTTTTTTGTTTTTTTTAACTGTTATTTTTATTTTCAAAGTTTGTAATCAAGTTACCCTTTTGTATCTAATCTGCCTTTTTCTAAGGCTTTAAATAATGAAAATTATGAAGATTTCCTTTTTTCTCATGATATTCATACAAGTCTTGATATGACTTCTATCTTATTTAGCACTTATCCAACATGAAAACGAGACACAATTTTACTTGTTTGTCTGTGTAAATGATAATGTGTTTGAAATCTATATAGAATATATCCTTTACTCCAAAACATATGCAATTATAGAGTATCCATACATCTCTAACTCTACTTAATCCCCCACTTATTAGTAAGTCTAAGGGACTGGGGGGACAATCAATTCTCAAATAGTTAATAGATATATTTGATATACTTTCAAATGCTTTAAGTGATACCCATGAATGCCTACTTACTCAAGTAACTATCATGAAGGTCTCTGCCATTCAGCATAGTTGGTTCTATCTGATACTTAAATGAATGATAGAAAGTAACATGTGGTTAGATGAGCCAAGCATGATTAAGATTCCGTTTAACACTTAGGAAATTAATAGGAAGTATTAATTTATCCAAAGTATGTGGTCCGAGGAGCCTCACATAGCTAAGGTTCTGTTTAATACTTAGGAAAATAATAGGAAGTATTAATTTACCAAAAGTATGTGGTTCAAGGAGTTTCACATAACTAAGGTTCTGTTTAATACTTAGGAAAATAATAGGAAGTATTAATTTACTTAAAGTATGTGATCCGAGAAGACAAACACAACTAAGGTTCTGTTTAACACTTAAAAAAATGATGTAAAGTATTAATTTACCCAAAATATGTGGTTCAAGGAGCCTTACATATTTAAGGTTCTGTTTAATACTCAAGAAAATATCATGAAGTGTTAATTTACCCAAAGTATGTGGTCCGAGGAGCCAAGCATAACTAAGATTCTGTTTAATACTTAGGAAATTAATAGGAAGTATTAATTTACCCAAAGTATGTGGTCTGAGGAGCTTCACATAACTAAGGTTTTGTTTAATACTCAGAAAAATGTCATGAAGTATTAATTTACCCAAAGTATGTGGTCCAAGGAGTCAAGCATAACTAAGGTTCTGTTTAATACTTAGGAAATTAATAGGAAGTATTAATTTACCCAAAGTATGTGGTTCGAGGAGCCTCACATAACTAAGGTTCTGTTTAATACTCAGAATAATGTCATGAAGTATTAATTTACCCAAAGTATGTGGTCCGAGGAGCCAGACATAACTAAGATTCTGTTTAATACTTAGAAATATAATAGCAAGTGTTATGCATAATGTAATAAACAAAAGTGCAGTAGAAGAAAACTTTCATTAATAATAATATCTTCTCAGGTTGTTTACATTCTAGGAGTGTGGTAGATCTTCAAGATAATACGCGCCAATTCCACCCACCGAGGTGATGCGATACGGCTCTTCCTAGTTGGGCCCTAACTTTCCCCATGCTGGTTTTTTGCAGTACCAAGAACCTTTCTTAATACCAAGTTTCCAGGCACTAATGGCCTTTAGCTCCACATTGGCATCATACCCTTGCTTGAGCTTGTGTTGATAATATGCTAATTGGACCATGGCATTCTCTCTTCGCTCTTCAATTAAGTCTACACTCTTTCCCAATAGCCCATCATTGTTGCTCGGAGTAAAAGAACTCGTTCTCAGTGTTGGGAATCCAGTCTCCAGAGGAATAACAGCCTCGGCCCCATAAGTCATTGAAAATGGTGTTCCCCTGTTGACCTATGAGGTGTGGTCTGATATGTCCAAAGGTCGTGTGACAGCTCTTCCACCCATTTTCTCTTCGCATCATCCAATATCTTCTTGAGTCCATTCACTTTGACCTTATTGACAGCCTTAGCCTGTCCATTCCCCTATAGATAAGCCAGGGTGGAATACTTATTCGTAATTCCGAGGTCACAACATTACATCCTATAGGCTTTACTATCAAATTAAAGACCATTGTCAGAGATAAGGGCATGGGGGTCCCAAACCGAGAAACAATATTTTTCCAAACAAATTCTTGGCATCTACGTCCTTGATATTTGCCAATGGTTTAGCTTCAACCCATTTGGTGAAGTAATCCGTGCCGACCAGCAACCATCTCCTATTCCCTGCTACCTTAGAGAAATGTCCTACAATATCTAAGCCCCATTAAACAAATGGCCAAGAGCTAGACAGAGGATTGAGGACTCCCCTGGTTGGTGAATGTTTGGTGCAAATCTTTGGCATTGGTCAAACTTCTTCATATACTCTTACACTTCCTTCTACATGTTCGGCCACTAGTATCCCTGAGTGAAGGTTCTGTGAGACAAAGACCTGCCTATTGTATGGCTTCTACAAATCCCTTCATGTAACTCCTCAAGGAGTAGCTCTGATGCCTTAAGGTGTATGCATAGCAAGTATTGTCCAGAAAAAGAGTGCTTGTACAATTTTTGATCCTCAGACAGCCAAAACCGAAGAGTCTTTCTCTGCACTTTATCAGCCTTGGACTTTTCCTCAGGCAAGATATACTCCTTAAGGAATAACACAATAGAGTTCATCCAACTAAGTCTCACCCTTATCTGATGAATCTGAACCATGTTTCTCCTCATTTCAGTAGGTTTACACAAGTCTTCCACAAGGATCACCCGGGGTAAGTTTTATGCCGAGGAGGTCACAAGCATGGCAAAAGAGTCAGCATGAGTATTCCTACTTCTAGAGATTTGCAATAGAATGAAAGACTTAAACCCTAACTGCAAGTGTCTAACCTGATTCAAATATTTCTGCATTCTGAGATCTCTGACTTCTAACTCTCCCCCCACTTGGCCTACAACCAATCTCGAATCTGAAAATATCTCCACTGCCTTTCCCCCCATTTTCTGAACCATAGTGATCCCTATCAGTAAAGCCTCATACTCGGCTTCATTATTGGTAGTCAAGAAACCCAACCTTAAGGATTTTTCAATAACAATCTTCTCTGGGGAAATTATAACTAGCCCCACTCCGGATCCTCTTTGATTTGCTGCACTATTAACGTACACCCTCCAGGATAAAGGCTCTTGCAAAGAGACCATGCCAACATATTTTTCATCCATGCTTTGCTTTTCAACTTTCTCTTCCAATGGGGACTCAGTGAATTCAGCCACCAAATCTGCGAGAACTTGACCCTTGACAGAGGTGCGAGACATGTACTTGATATCAAAAGCCCCTAGGATCGTATTCCACTTGGCAATCCTCCCAGTGTAATGAGTGCTCCAAAGAAGTGATTTAAGTGGAAGTTGAGTTAAAACAACTATTGTGTGAAATTGGAAATAGTGGGGGAGCTTACGTGTAGCATGCACCACTGCCAAAATGGCCTTTTCCAGTAGTAGATAATGCACATCGGCTCATGCAGTGACTTGCTCACATAATAAACTGGCCTCTGTACACCACTATCAACTCGTACCAACACCAAATTCATCGCATGAGAAGCCACCGCGATGTAAGCAAACAAAACCTCATCCACCTTAGGTCTGGACATAATGGGTAGCTGAGAAAGGTATTCCTTCGATTGCTGGAAGGCCAGGACACACTCCTCGATCCTTTCAAATCCCTTCCACTTGTTCAACAGCTGGAAGAAAGGCCTACACCTGTTTGCTAACTGAGAAATGAATTAGTTTAGAGCAACAGTCATCCCTGTCAACTTTTTGACCTCTTTGGGATTCTAAAGTGGATGCAAACTATTAATTACTTTAATCTGGTCAGGATTGACTTCAATTCCGCAGTGAGTGACCATGTACCCCAAGAATTTTCCTGAACCAACACTAAAAGAACATTTAAAAGCACTAAGGCGCAGCTTATGTTTCATCAGTATTCCAAAAATATTACTGAGGTCTCCTACGTGCTCGGACACCACCTTTCTCTTCACCACCATATCATCTATATAATCCTTAATATTCTTGCCTAATTGCGGCTCAAACATCCTAGTCATTATCCTCTGATAGGTAGATCCTACATTCTTCAAAACAAAAGGCATCACTTTGAAGCGGTAATTTCCAGTAGGAATGACAAAAACTGCCTTCTCCTGATCACCCAGGGCCAGTGGTATCTGATGGTATCCCTAGAAGGCACCCAAAAAGCTCATCCGAGGATGGCCTACAATTGCATTTACTAGTTGGTCTATCCAAGACATAGGGAAAGGGTCTTTTGGACAGGCCCTATTCAAATTTGTGAAGTCCACACACACTCGCCACTTCCAACTCTTCTTTTTCACCACTAAAGTATTGGCTAGCCACTCAGGATAAGACACCTCTTTAATAGCCCTAGACTGCTTAAGTTTCGTCACCTCGTCCTTGACAACATCAGAATGGTCTTTAGATGAACGTCGTGATGGTTGCCTTTTGGGGGTGACGGATGGATTGACATTCAAATGATGACAGATAAAATTCGAATCCACCCCAGGAGCTTCATAAGCACTCCACGCGAACACGTCAATGTTCCTTCTAAGAAACTCTATCAGCTCTTCCTTCTCCTGAGGAGGCAGCTGAGCTCCGACCTGGAAAAACCTTTCCGAATCATCTTCTACCACGATCTTCTCTAAATTCTCAAACTTTGCCCCCTCGGCTGTCTCCTCCACAGGTAATACCGGAGTCTTTGATTGCTATAAGCTCCTCTCAGCAGAGGCCGAGAACTCCATTCCTGGCTAATGCATTATTGCAGCGACCAAGCACTACCTTGCCACAGACTAGCTCCTAACCAACTCCTCAATCCAATCTCTAGACGGATATTTCACCTTCAAATGCAGAGTAGAGAAAACGACTAACAGGGCATAAAGCCAAGGTCTTGCTACAATGGCCGTGTAGGGAGAGTAAGCATCCACTACAATGAAATCCACCTTTACCACCTCTGATCCTGCTTGTTCGGGCAGTCGAATATGGCCCCTTCGAATAACAAATTTCCTATCAAAGCTTATCAGAAGCGAATCATAATCTGTTAAGTCCTCAGGTTTCAAGCCCAATCCGTTGTACAAATTAGGGTACATGATCTTTGTCACACTACCTTGATCCACCATCACCCTCTTTACATCATATCTCCCTATCCTGAGGGTGACCACTAGGGCATCATCATTCGGCTATATAATTCCAACCTTGTCCTCCTCAGAGAAACTCATTGCTGGCCGGTTCTCTACTCTAGCCCTTTTCGGCTCAGGTCTAGAGTCCTTGGTAGGTGGCTGGGCTACTAACATCACCCTGGAGGGGTGAGAACTAGTTTTCCCTGAGGCCACGAAGATGACATTGATGATGCCCAAAGGGGCTCTGGAAAAAGTATTCCCCTGAAATCCTGATCCTGCCTAACCTCCTAGTCCATTAGGCTAGTGTAGAAATTTTTTCAGCCTCCCTTCTCTGACCAGTTGCTTCGGATTACTCCTTAAAGTTCTACAATCTTCTGTGGTGTGCCCTCAATCCTAGTGGTATTGGCAATGAAGGCTTGAATTGCGCTTCATGGGGTTACCTCTCATCTTGTTTGGCCACTTAAAGAATGGCTCATTCTTGATTTTCTCCAAGACTTGGTGTACTGGTTTTCGGAATACTGTGTTAACCATTTGAGCAGTGGTAGACCCCGATTGCCCAGCAAAGTCTCTCCGGGGCTGATTATTGTTGTAGCGATCCGACCTGAAATCCCTCCTCTCTTGAGGGATGTTTCCCAGTCAAAGACGTCTTTAAACCATGCTCGGCAGGTATGCCAACCTTGAAAGTTCTTTTGGACACATCATTAAAATCACCATTTATCTCATTGAACATCTCCTAATATCTGTCTGAGTACGTTTTCAAGGTCTCCTCTTCTCGTATGGCCATAGACAACAAGGAATCTAAGGGCTGAGGAACCCTACTGCATGTGATAAAGCGAGATCCAAACACCCGGGTAAGTTCCTTGAAGAAATCTATAGAACCTGCTCCTAGGCCATCAAACCATCTCATTGCCACAAGCCCTAGACTGGATAGCCTTATTCATAGAGTATACAGCTATTCTCTGGTTGAAATGGCTCACGTGCTCCATAGGATCTGTTTGACTATTACATGATGAACGTTGGCTAAGTGAAATGCCAAGAAAGTTTTCCTCCTTCAATTCTACGTGTGAAAAGCGACCTAGAAATTTGGTTTAACGCCTTGCTCATAGCATCATTTCCTGGGCCTTTGCAAGGCGGGCTCCTATTCCTTCGCTCACGGTGGTAATCTTCATCACACGAGAAGGATTCATTGGGGGGAGTTCTTGACCTGGGTCTGTAGCTACCATCCCCCTTGTCACTAGAAGAAAAATCAAAGTTGGAGGGAGTTCGCCTTTGCCGTTTGTGGCGTAACTTCCTCTTCAAACAATCAATCTCCAGCTGCATGGCTCTAGTTTTTTCCTCATGAGAGATATGACTCCCACCTTGAGAGTGACTCCTATTAGTCTAGATGGTATGCACACTAACTTCTCGGTCCCTTCTCCGCTCAAGATTGAGGAAATGATCTTGACGTTGGGACCCCATGGATTCCGCCTAGTTTGGACCTGAAGCTACCATAGCTAAACATTAAGCTCACTAGAACAGAAGAATTTTCCACAGACGACACCAATTGTAAGGACCGGATTTGAGTCCTAAGCCCAAAAGTTAAAAGGATCTAAGCCCAAAGAGCCCAATACAATGAATTTGTAGAGAATAGATTGGAAAATTAAGCTTTAATGAGTTGGGTAGCAATTATAATAGATCCAAATAACAATAAAGTAAAAATAGACCGGTTGTATCTAATGAAAATCGTACTTGGCACAGTCCGAGGAGATCAGTTCTTGTATATAATTCTTTAAAGTGGATTACAAGTACAGTTTTTATTGCTATAGTATTTCTCTCTCAATTCTCTAATCCCCTTTTCTCAAGGTCTTCTTTCTATTTTATACTATCTTCTTCCTCTCATCTTTACCCTCCACGTGTAGATTAGATCGCTGGTGTTGATCCTTGTCCTATCAGCACTTTCCTGAAATTTTCGGGGAGTAGTTGTAAGGCTGAAAATTACTGTTCAAGTATCACTTCCTCATTAATACGGCCAGAGAGTTAGCTATAGAGCCTTTAATGCGGTGGTAGTAGCTTTTTCTTAGATATTTTATAGCTTCCATGCCTCCATGACATGCATTCTTATCCATAGAAATTCCTAGAATGTTGTCCTGGATGGCAGACCGCACTTTCTGACCTCTGTCTTGCTTAGCCAAGGAAGCATCCCCCCTTGGACCATCCTCTTTGACTATCATGACTAGACCCCTTCCTTTATTCATTAACACCAACCTTCATAACAACATTTACCTGTTCTCGGGTTATTACGCGTCCTTGGATTGGGTCTCCAACCCAATATATGCTATTGGGCCTATTAACCCTACAAATATATTTCTAAATAAACGAACTTTCCATATGCGCTTAATAATTATGAAAATAAAAAATCACAAAAAATAACTAATCTCTCTTTCAAATTAAAAAAAATATATATTATTTTTTTAGAAATATAAATATATGAGTAAGATATTTTCTAAAATATATCTTAAGTTTGATTTAAATGCTTTCATTCTATTGTCCTCATAGTTTTATTATTATGTTGTCACCAAATTAAGGATATACATTTTTTTTTTTGAGTAAATAGTAATACTTATTAGAACACACACAAAAATAATAATACTGTTTTAAACCAAGTTTATAATACATTATATAACCAGAGTACAACTACATAAGGGTCTAATCTTTGTAATTATAGACTGGGGTTATAAATAACGAATACTAGACACATACAACCAATGTGGGATAAACATCCCTATTTTTTTTTTAAGTAAACAGTAATACTTATTAGAACATACACGAAAATAATAATAATAGTGTTTTGAGAATATAAATGATCTAGTTTCTAGCCTACGTTCACAGGTCCAAAATAATCTTGTCTCACATTTCCTTCTCCATTCTATGCCTCACATATAAAAACTTGCCACATTTATACCTAACTAAGTCTATACTCATAGTTGATGAATGATATATAGATGAAGAAAAGCAGAGGACACTGATTGAAACTCTCTGTTGAATTTTTCAATCATTTATACAGAAGTTGTGTCACTACTTTCTCTACTCAAAAACCAAATCACCTATTTAATACGGTATATGCGAAGAGCAAGTCAACTAATATTAAATTGCATGCAAAGAAGTCATGCTGGTTGGGTGGACAGAGCTAAAGTCGCGTTTGCTTGACAATGCATGAAAAAAAAGGCATACAATTTAATGATGTAGTGCGAAAATTCAAGTCTCCTTCCGACAAATTGATGACTGCCAGTAATGCTATCTCATCACAAGAAGATACTGTATGAGAAAGGCTAGAGCTGTCCACGGGTTGGTCCGGGTCAGGTTTGCGCCCAACCTGGAACCGACCCGACCAGATCAGGTGGTCAATATTTTAACCCGCCGCCGACCAGAGTAGTTGATCGGATAGGACGGGTCGGAGCTTCCACGGATGTCGGGTGGATCGGTCGGAGCTGATTATCTGGAAAACGTCGAGATTCCAACCAAGAAAAGATGAAAACGGAAGAAATTCGGCGACAATATTTTGAAAAATGGCAAAAATCCGGCCAGATCTCGCAGATCCAGCGAGATCTCGGCCATTTTCGGCCAGATTTTGGCTAGATCTAGTGAAATCTCGCAGGATTTAGCCTAAATCTACTCAAAAAAAATCCCAAAATGTGCTGGATCTACACTTTCTTGCCGGGAAAATAACACTTCATCGCCGGAAAAATGAAAGGGTCAGCTCGAATCAGTCGGATCGGGTTTCTTGGATTTGAGAGGAGAAGATCCGATATCCGACCAGCTCAGCTCGGATTCTGGAGAATGAAATCCGTCGCCGACCGCCAGAGCAGTCGGTTCGGTCGGCGGCGGGTCGGGTTCGATCGACAGCAGCGGGTGGGTCGGTTCCGATGGGTCCTTGGATAGCCCTAAGAAAGGCCCATCATTTAATTTTTCCTATTATCAATTCGATTATGATAAATACTTAAAAAATTTGTTCATGTAAAGGGTAGTTAAGGTCATTTGGTTGGGTGGACAAAAAATAGGAGATAGGAAAGTGTAGATAAAACTAATTTTATGGATATTTGATTGAAGAGAATAGGATGATGAAAATTTAGTAGAGCTAAGGTGTTTCTCCCTTGGTCCAACGAAATTGTATCTCTCCAATTTAGGGAGATGATTGAGAGGAGAGAAATAATTGTAGTTAATAAGTGAACCATCCTCCTCTTTTTATGAGTTGGACCTTTGTCCCTTTTTTGTGGTTGCTTTCCTAGACCCTGGGCATGATAGTACTTTCATTTGTTTTTTTTTATGATTTTTTTTTTCCGGGGTAAGATTTTTCTTTTTTAATAAACTTGGGTGACTTTTTTGTCACTTTTTTGTTTTGATTGGGTATCATTTTTAACAAAAGAATATGATTAAATTTATACAAACTCATTTTTTCCATTCCTTCAATTTTTCACTCCCAACCAAACACAAAGTAGACTTTTCCATCACCCTTAAATTCAAGAGAAAAAATTGAAGAAGAAATGCACTAACATAGAGCTTTTTGGGGTAGGGGCGCAAAAGCATCTGTCTTTACACCTTGTTCTTGCTCAATTGTTCAGCATGAACACATTCTCAGTGTCAAGAAATTTAAAGAATGATTCAATGTTCACATAAGAAGAAGGGTATAAGCTTTTACTAGTCAAATTATTATTAGAATCCTTGTAATCGTGTATATGGCCAACTTCTATGTTGTAAACACATAGTTGTGAAACTCAATTCATGCATGCCAAACACACTCTAATCCTATATGATTTCCAATCCATTTGGAATATCATAGATCATTAGTTCATTACAATATCACTACAACAGTGCTGAATGGTTACTTCGCAAAATAATCATGAAAAATATAACAAAAAGTAATCAAAATCACCATTAAGCAATAATGATAAAGATGTAAATAAACTAACCAATATGAGGCCTTTGATGACGTCATCTGAAAAAAATTCAGGTTCAGATTTCCGTAGAGAAAACAGAGTTTCAATCAGTGTCCTCTTCTTTTCCACATCTATAATGTTATCATTGTTCAGCCTGCTTATCTCTTCTATCAAACGCCCTAACACTTCATCTCTTTTCCTGTCCAACCTTATCATTTTCTTCTCCAACCCTTTGTAACCAGCCCACCTTAAAATTGGAAAGAAATCACATATATTCACTGTCAAGCTCTGAAAGTAAACCTCTTTGAATTCTTTGAGAAGTTTCTTTCCCACATCCATGCATGCGAATTCCTCTCCAACACATGGCTTTCCAGCAACCATCCTCATCATTATATTAGACACCAAAAGTGTGCACAAATACTTGAAGTCAACCTTTAGGGGTTCTATATTTGACACCTTAAACACTTGGCGAAGAAGAGAGTACACTTCTTCTTCTCTAGTGATAGAAGATTTCTGAAGGCTGATATGAGAAAGAATCTCAATGGTACTAACACGTCTGAGGTTTCGCCACAAGTGACCATATGGGGCCCAAACTGGGGTAGAACAGTTGCAAGTAAAACGATCCCCAGCCATAGTTTGGGGACGATTTGCAAATATTATGTCATTTTTGGTGAAACATTCTTCAACAGCTGAAGGAGAAGATACAACTAGAATAGACCTTGAACCAAACTTAAGAGATAGGATTGGACCGTACTGCAATGATAGGGTCTCTAGTGTTTGGTGGAGTGGCTGTTTCAGGAGGTGAAGGTGGCCGATTATTGGTAGAGAAAATGGACTTGGTGGTAAATTTTTGTCATGGCGGTTTAGAAGTTTGATAATAAAAACAGTGGAGAGGATCAAAGCAAGGTAGAAGTAAAAGTTTTCCATGGCAAAGCAGAGCAATAGCTATAGAGAAAGAAAGAGGGAGAAGAGATAATAACCCTAACCCAAATACTGTAGCGAGGATCTTCTCCCATGAATGAAAAACAGATTTGTCTTTGTCCTACTATTGACGTGGTAACCCACATAGCCATATTTTATCTTCACCAAGCCAAATAGCCAATCACCTTTTCTTGCTTGGGATTTTTGGGACCATTCATCGGGCTAACTTTCAATTAATTATTAGACCTAATCCCATTACTATGATGCATAAAGATAAATTTTTTCACAATTCTATTCAAACTAAAAATTTATTATTAAATTTTTTTAAAAAAAAATTTAATTTCATACAAATCACAGTTTTATTTTTGTTTTTTTTTTCCCCAAATTGTATCATATTAAATTAATATTTTATTAAGATAGTAAAAAAAAAAACTCTTGACTAAGGGATAAGATTTAACAATAATTTAATTTAAATAAAACGTTATTATCTAAATTTTAAAAATTTAAATTCTACTACATTTAAAATACTATCATCATAATTTTGAGAATATATATATATATATATATATATATACATATATATATATATATATATATATATATATGGGTTTTCAATATAATCTCACTCGACCAATAAGTCATTTTTATAATTAAAAATCTCACACAATACAACTCATGCAGTTTTTTTTTTTTTTTTTCACATTTTTCCCCCAAGATGCAACTTACACTTATATTTTAATCTAATAAATTCATTTTACTAATTATTTTTTTCTTTTGAATTATGTGCAAATATTATGTCAGAGAAAGTTTACTATATAGAAGCAAAACAATGGACACTCATTTAAGTTTTTGGTTATCTTATATAAAGAAGCAAAATAATGGATTATAGATCTTTGCAAAAGGACTCCAAATTAGATCTATATTAACTAGGTGATCATAGGACGTTCTAATTAACTTCTAATCGCTACAAGAATAGAATTTTAGCCAAATAAAACACAGGAAATGTCTATTAATGCGCAGAGATTTTGAATTTCAGTAGCTTTATTTGAACATAGTAAAGCTTAGCAGACAGAGTGTCGAAAATGCAATGGCTCAAATAAGAAGACTCGGGTAATTGAAATTGTGTCATTAAAATGAACCTTTCAGTAGCACAAGTTTTCTATGGCAAAACAGCAATAGTCTAGAGAACAAAGAGGGAGAAGCAGGGGCGGCTCCATGAATAGCCCAGTGGGTTCAAATGAACCTTTTGACATGGTTCCCAAACACAAATTATACTCTTCTTCTTTTTTATCCCTACATGAACATCCTGGCCTTAAATTTTTTGTTAAGCCCAACTAAAATAAACTTGAATATGATCTTTAATTTTTCTCTATATACGATAAAGTAGTTTGATAAGTGCTCCACACATTTTCAAGTTTAAGAAATCTTTTATTGCTTACTCCAATTCAAAGTGTGACTGTGTTACCATGCAAATACAAGTTTAAAAATGCCTTTTTTTTGTCCAAAACCTGATCATGGCCTGTGCCCAATTTCTTAACGTGGAAAGTGCTTTTTTTTTTTGGGGGGGGGGGGTTGGTATGCGTCTCCGTAAAATAATTATGGTTCTTTGACATTCATGTCTTAATACTTAAAAGCTTCTTATCAAATATCGACAACAAACGTAAAGATATCAACCATACATGCATCATATGTTCCTTTTTATCCGTTTAAGATAACGTTTTATATCTTATCAACAACTACTGAAAGTCTCAATCATGATGGCTCACCGCATGATTAAGACGTTTTGGTCCTATTCCTATTTTGGTGATGGATGAAAGATGCTTTGCTTAATTTCCAACATAAGTAAAATAGTAAATCATATGAATCCAACCCAACCAAGTGGAGATTTTTGCTAGGATCCAAAGATTAAGAACCACCACAAACGAAGCCAAAATTTTATACACAAGTTTTGTCAAATCCAAACACTAAGCCGAAAAAACCGACATGATTTTTATTTCTAACAATTGAGAAGAGAAAATGCTATTACAAACCCAACATGTAAATCCAACCCACAGAGAAAGAAAATAAACAGCCTCAAAAGGCTTATTGCTATGAAATACACATCATTACCTTTTGGAGAAAAAGGTACGGCTAGCTAGGCAGCGGAAATGAAGTTTTATTGCTATGAAATACGCATAAATCAAATCAAAGTTGAGAAAGGATGTTAGCCATTGAAGGGCATGGAGTACAAACAGCCTCCAAAGGCTTAGTCTTTGACATAAGAAATAATCCGGAACCTGTGGTCATGTCTACCATTTCCTTCCCAACCCTTTCCCAATCAAAGCACTGAATGAATGCACCCAATGCTAATGAAATCACACGCAATGCCAAGCCACCACCAGGGCATGCCCTCCTCCCTATGCCAAATGGAATGAATTTGAATCCTTCTTTTTCTCCTTTGATTACTTCAAATCTCTCTGGCTTGAACATTGTGGGCTCCTCCCACACCTTGGGATCCCTATTCATGAAAAATACATTCACCAACAAAATCGTCCCCTGTGGTATATGATATCCCCCCACGGTACAATCTGTTGAGGAAAAATGAGGTAATAAAAGTGGTGATGTAGGATACAATCTAAGGGTCTCATTGAGGACACAACGAAGATAGGGAAGCTTGGCAAGATCCAAGTCACTTATTAAGCGTCCATGCCCAACTTGGCTGTCAATCTCTACTTTAACCTTCTTTAGTATCTCTGGATGATTAAGAAGAAGTGACATTGCCCATTCCAAGGTTGTTGCTGTTGTATCTGTTCCCCCAATAAACATCATCTGAATCACATAATGTTCCAACAATTTTAGAATAAATTTTGAGTTCAAAATCTGTGTAACAAGCTATGCACATCTACAACATGCAGTACAAGCAAGGCCACCTTGATATAGTCGGGGTCTAAGGCGATAATTTAAATAGAGCATTTAATATTTAAATATGTGTTATGAGGAGTGATTATATTTAAATATGTATTAGAGCATAGTGATCATCCCGCCTTTCCTTATGAGGAGTCTCCACCTCTTGATGGTGTTATGTCATACATCACTGGGTTTTCTATCCAGTGGGGTTCTGATCCTCGGATCACATCTGCTGAACTTTCCGAGCTTCATTACCTTTTTTTTAGGATAGCGTGTCATTCTTTGTGGTCTATTTCTCATCTACATACTATTCCTATTGAGTGGTGTGTCTTTTTGTATGCACTTGTTACTGATGCCCCTATCAATTTTCCTCATTTGTTCCTTCGTTCTTTGAACAAGGTACATAGGTCTAGTTCTACGGCTCATGCTTTATTCTTTCCTGTTTTTATTCATAGGATTCTCCTTCATTTAGGTTTAGGTGATTTTCCTGCTTCTGAGCCCGTACACGTTATTGCTCCTATAGGTGCTACCTTTTTGAGGCAAAGGGCTGCTTAACTTTGAGTTAACTCTAAGCGTCCTAGGGTAGAGCCTTCTAGTGTCACTCCACCTCCTTCTTCTTCTACAGATGTTCCTGCAGCTGAGACGTCTGCTGATGCTGCTGCTGCTGATGATGCTCCTCCACCTTCTCCTTCGGATGTTTCTGATATTCGTCGGACTCTGGACACTGTCATGACCGTTCAAGCGGCTCATGGTCAGCTTCTGGTGGATGTCCTTGATGAGCTTCGAGCTTTGAGAGCGGATTTGGCGAGTTTTCGTCGTTCTCCTCTGCCACCTCCTTTTGATGATGAGTGAGTGCCCTTTGGCAATTCGTCACAAAAAGGGGGAGTGCATTCTATTATTCTATTGAGGAGTTCATGTCTTGTAGAGGAGATTTTTGTTTTAGGGAGAGTTTTGTACCTTACTGTGACATTGTTGAGCTTGTGGAGTTATTAGATTGTATCTAGATGCTTCACTTTGTATTTACATTTTTTGGCTCTTGTTAGGAAGATATTTTTTTGAGATACATTTTTTTATGTATATGTTTCTTGTTTTACTATGCTACTTTGCTTATTGATTTATATTTATGATGTTATTCATGATATATGTCTTTATTTTGTGTCATGTGAAATTAAGAAGTTTTTTATATTCCTTGTATTTTCCACACATGCGTTTATGTGTTTGTTAAGTGTTACAGGAATATACAGGTTGATTTAGTCGTGCTGCTGTCTACTTTGCAACTGTTAGATAGTAGTTAGGTTGAATTGTTTAGTGGCTTTTTAATTTTGTAATGGGCTGTTTCAATTTGTAAACTTTGAACTTTTTGTTTAGTCTGTGTTTTGTCACGGATTGCCAAAGAGGGAGATTGTTAGATTCTAAAAGTTTAGAACAATTGGAAAATCATGAGCACACAAGAACATACAAGCTGCAGAAAGAAGAATTCAGAAATTGCTTGGTTCGATCGATCGAAAAACAGGCTCGACTAATCGAAAGTCGTATCTGCAGAATTTTAAGTTAGCCCAAACAGCAGTTCTAGCCCATTAAGGATTAGGATTTCAGATCTACTTCTCCCACTATATAAAGGAAACCCTAAGCACGTTTTTTACAAGGCTTTTTAGAGAGAGAAGAGTGTGCCTCTTTTGTATTTAGGGTTTTGCTCCTAAAATCTCTCTTATAACTTCTACCGGTGTTGTTCTTTGAAGAATCTCAAGATCCGGTATTGCTGAAGTTGCTGCCTTCTCTAGTCATCAAAGGTGCTGATAATCTAAACCTTCAAGGGTGGTCTTGGAGTCACAAACAGGAGAGTTTGTGTTGCTAAACCTTAGAGTGGGAGCTCAAAGTAACAAGCGTGTAAGTTTGTGTTTTGCAAAGATTAAAGAAAGAAGGAGTCCGTGGATCTCGGAGCTGTCACGTGGTCGTGGTAGTAGGTTTTCTACAGGCAAGCAGCAATAGGATGTTAGTGGTCTAAGTCTTATTGTGTAAACTTCGATTCTTTCATAGTGAATTCGTTTTACCTTGAGGATAACTAAGTTAAATCCTCCCCAGATTTTTTACCGGTTTGGTTTTCCTGGGTCATCATATCATGTGTTCTTTATTTTCCCGCACTTATACATGATTTGATATATTTGTGTTAACCTAGATTTGTTTAAATTACCTAAGTTAATCACTTGGCTAATTCTCTAGGTTAATCTGTTGGGTTTAAGGGGTCTAAACGAACTTACAAAATATCAATAAAATAAATTTTTTTAATACTAACAAAACCATGGTTAATTTGATGAATTAAAGAAACAATCTTATGAATTGATACTAACCAATCCAGTAGCAGCTTTAGGAATTTTATTTAGGGTGGTCACTAAGAAATTTAAATTGCCACAATATTTTTTTTTGGTACTATTTTAAAAAAAAAATGAAATTAGAAATTATCTTTATTGAATAGGTTGAACGAGTTACAAATTTTATATTTTTATTTTATAATAGTTTTTTGTTGAATAATTTTTTTACTAGTTGTTTGGTCTTGTATTAATTTTTTTGGTTTATGTTTATTATTATTTGGACTAATATTTATTGTTTTTATTTAAGCCTTAAAAAAAGGGGGATTAAGAATTATGTTTGGGGGCAGAATTAATTTTGGAGTAATGCTACATCTACAACATTTTTATAATAAATCTCATGCAAAAATCTATTATTGGTGGGTAAAAAAATAATATTAGTACCTGGCCCAAAAAATAATATTGTAACAATGTTGTAAATGTAGTAGAAATACTCTTTTTTTTTTAACCCAAATTTTTGTAATTCTCAAATTAGGGTGTTCAAAATTTTTATTAGAGTAGTCATAATAAGTTAATTTAGCATATAATATTTTTTTGGCAAGTGTATATATACATTT
The DNA here is from genome assembly GCA_033629205.1 of Lithocarpus polystachyus. Lineage (NCBI taxonomy): Eukaryota > Viridiplantae > Streptophyta > Magnoliopsida > Fagales > Fagaceae > Lithocarpus > Lithocarpus polystachyus. The sequence goes on along the minus strand of CM066163.1, from coordinate 3,150,366 downwards.
TTTCGCAAGTCAGGGTGGTCCTGTGACTACCCTGGCTTGCATGTAGAGCCGCCACTGAACCAATCTAAAGAAAAGTTACTTTACTTTCATAGAGAAAATCAAATATCATTGTTCAAGAAAATTTTTAAAAAAAAAATTATTATTCTTTTAGAAAAATAGGTTTACTTTATCTTAGATAGGGTGATCCATTGTTATAAATTTTGATTTTGGTGTTAACAAAGAAATAAAGATTATTTGTTGTGTGGCCATATAAGAGATTAGGTAGTTAATGTTGACAATTTACCATGTAGGATATTGACTTACAAAAGCCTTACAGAGAAAAATAGTGCACAGCCCTTTTTTAAAATTTTTTAAACCATTTATTATTATATAATTTTGATATATATATATATATATATATATATAGATGAGTTCAAGTTACGTCTAGTATAACTTCACAAGAGTTACACCTTTTGTTAATCATTGATTACTATTAGATCTAATGGTCAAAAAAACACTCATAATAGTGTCATTATTACTCCCTATAAATTAGTGATTTGGGCATTAATTCTTCTTATTAAAGGGGGAAAAAAAAAACCACAACATTAACTCTCTTTTTTTTCTTCCATATCATCATCTTCTTCCTCTTGTCTTTCTTTTTGCACTATACTTTCAGGCCTCCACCATATATATATATATATATATATATATATATATTGGCAAATAGTTTTTTTATTAAAAAAAAAACTAGGCCACAAGGAAGGGAGGAGAGAAAGTATTCTTCTTGCAAATTAATTAATCAATTAAGGACAATGGATGAAATTTGGGGTTCCAGGCTTCAAGTCCACTCATTCGAGGTAGGTTTGGCATGTACGACTAGAAAGAATGGAAGGGGTAAGTTACAAATCAAAATGGAAGTAAATGAGTTACACGAAAAATAAAACAATAGTCCATACATTGAAACTCAAAGAAAGAATATAAGTTTTAGAAGCAATTGTTAAATATATATATATATATATAGAGAGAGAGAGAGAGAGAGAGAGAGAGAGAGAGAGAGAGAGAGAGAGAGAGAGGCCTGAAAGTATAGTGCAAGAAGAAAGACAAGAGGAAGAAGAAGATGATATGGAAGAAAAAAAAAAGTTAATAATATGGTTTTTTTTTTCTTCTTTTAATTAGAAGAGTTAATGCCTAAATCACTAATTTCTAATGAGTAATAATGACACTACTATGAGTGTTTTTTGACGCTTAGATCTAATAGTAATCAATAGTTTACAAAAGGTATAACTCTTGTAAAGTTACATCAGGTGTAACTTAAACGCATCTCTCTCTCTCTCTCTCTCTCTCTCTCTCTCTCTCTCTCTCTCTCTCTCTCTCTCTCTCTCTCTCTCTCTCTCTCTCTATATATATATATATATATATATATATATATAGCACACAAAATGATGTGCTAATGACTAATAATTGTGATTAGTAAGCTTCAACTATTCAACCTCCTAATAAATGTTTTTTTTTTTTTTTTTTTGTGAGCTCTAAATAGTAATATTTGTAAAATCCCTATCACAACTCTACAATTTTGAGATTTTTTTTATAATGGGATGGGGCCTTTTATAAAAGGGTAAAATCAGTAAAAAAAAAATTGGGGGTCTTAAGCCACCACTGAATACTAGTAGTAAAATAACAATGTTACAAACACAACAAAATTCACAATTGCTTAGTTGACAATTTATTATTAATTCTCATATAAACCCATCATTGACATTCATTACTCTATTATCTACCATAAGTCCATAAACAACTAGTCGCAATTAATAATTTTGTTGTGCGCCTTTAGACTGAAACCCATTTTGTTTCACAAGCATCTTGATTTTATAAGAGCTCTACAGGACCACCAGAAAATCATTCACAATCAGTACTATATATGCAACTACTCTTCGGTTGGAAGAAAATATTCTAGCGGGTTTCCTCATATATTCTAGCGGCCCGCGGGTTTCCTCACATTCAATGAAGGCAAATGTTTGATGCTTGTTAAGGTTAAAACAATATGGATCTCACTTAATAAAAAAATGAAAAAATAAGAAAAATGGTATAAGGCTGATTTTTAAAGTACATAAAATTTACCCTAAAGTGTATAAAGATGACAAAACACTGATATAAAACAAAATGTTTGACACAGTGTGATATTAGGTGATGGTTAACACAACCCTAGGTCAAAGTACGAAATATGAAACAGGAAACCATGTTCTCATACTATATATGGTTAAAAGTTATATCTACGTACCCCACGTTTTTTTTATTCTAAATTTTTATTTACTTCATTTATATTTTTAGGTGCATGTCTCCATCTCAATTACTTTTACTAATGAAAAACATGTCGACGAACTTACCAATATGATGCTTTTGATGACATTATCTGAATAGAATTCAGGTTCAGATTCTCTCAGAGAAAATAGAGTTTCAATCAGTGTCCTCTTCTTTTCCACATGGGGTTTCTTTTGTTTCATCTCTTCTATCAAACGCCCTAATGCTTCATCCCTCATTTTCTGCATTCTTATCATATTCTTCTCCAACCCTTTGTAACCGACCCACTTTAAAATTGGAAAGAAATCACATATATTCACTGTCGAGCTTGCAAAGTAGCTATCTTTGAATTCTTTGAGAAGTTGCTTTCCCACATCCATGCATGCAAACTCCTCTCCAACACATGGCTTTCCAGTAACCATTCTCATCATTATATTGGACACCAAAAGGGTGGACAAGTACTTGGAACTCCACCTTTTGGGGTTCTATATTTGACACTTTAAACATTCGGCGGAGAAGATAGTACACTTCTTCTTCTCTAATGATAGAAGACTTTTGGAGGCTGATATGAGAGAAGATTTCAATGGTAGCAACACGCCTGAGGTTTCTCCACAAGCGACCACAGGGAGCCCAAACTGGAACTGTTGAGTTGTATATTAAATGCTGCCCAGCCATGGTGCGGGGACGATTTGCAAATGTTATGTCATTCTTGGTGAAACATTCTTCAACAACAGAAGGAGAAGATACAACAAGCATAAACCTAAAACCAAGTTTAAGAGAAAGGATTGGACCATACTGCGATGATAGGGTATGTAGTGCTTGGTGGAGTGGCTGTTTATTAAGGAGGTGGAGATGGCCGATAATTGGTAGAGAAAATGGACTTGGTGGTAGAGTTTTGTTGCGATGGTTTAGAATTTTGACAATGAAAATAATGGAGAAGAGCAAAGCAAGGTATAAGTTTCCCATGGCAAAGCAGCAAACTCAAACCAGAGAGACAGGAGATAGAAATATTATTTTAATACTGAAGTGGGGTGGTCGAGCAGCTGTCATGTTTATAGAAGGGAAAATACTAGTACATACCCCATTACACAAAAGCTTGAAATTGAGAAGATTTTGTTCTCATATTTAATCAAATTTCATCCGACCAACCCAACCTAGCAAAGAAAATTAAGTGCACGGTGCATAATATGTGGAATGCATTCATTATTTAATGACATTTCCTTTTCGACATGCGCCCATATAATAGAGTTTACTGTATTTTTAATGAGACTCTTCTGTATTTCAGGGTTTTGAAACTCGGACCGGACCGGGTGGTCCGACTGGAAAAACCGGGAATCGGACTAAATTCCAGTTTTTTAAGCCTCTAGAACCGGGTATCAGTGGGTTGTGAGAAAAATTAAGAAAAACGCGGCTGCCAGGTGTTGAACTTGAGCTCTCACACCTTGAAAGTAAAACTGAAGCCTTGACTAACAGACCAAGTGCTCCTCTTAGGAGTTAATATGCAATATTATTAAATTTATATTAAATTTACATGATTTATAGTTTCTAAACTTCTATGTCATCTTTCTCAACATATTAAATATTACTAAATCAACTTTTTATTTAAGAATAATACCTATGCAATTTATGAATTTATTTTAAAAGTTGTTTTTAGTTAATTGAAATGATTTCTCTTAAAGGATTATTATAAAAATTTCTTTTTATGCTTATTTATGTTGTACTATTTTTCATTAACCTTATAATGTACTATTTTATGTATTTTGTTTCAATTTTAAAGATATTTTTAGTAAATTTTGCTAATATTTACAAATTTAATATATTTATTTATATTTAAATAATTATTAAATTAATTATGACGTCATCACGGTTCAACCCCGGTTCGACCTTGGTCGGATCTCAAAAACCTTGAACCTCTCCCTTCTACGATTCAATGAACGGTCCGGGTCTGAAAACCTTATTCTATACTTGTAGGCCCGTTCAAAAGTAGCATTAAAAATAGAGGAACGTTGTATCATAACATTTTACATAACTTTTGTTAGTAGAGGCGTGAACTCATATAAATTTACTTTTTTCTTTCTGTCATCTATAATTCACCATGTGATAAGTTATAGTAAAAACTATGGTATTAACATTTCTTTGATAAATATATACAGAAGATTTTATACGAATTTAGTGTCCTTTGTTCTTTTGCTCTGTCAAGGATTTTCTTGGTTGATGATCAGTAAGTTTTTAGGACTTCAGTACAAGACATCACAGTTGTCAGGGACGGAATTAGGATTCGAAGTCGAGGGGGGCAAATATAATTTTTCTTGTGCTTATTTTCTAAAATCTTATATATATATATATATATATATATATATATATATATATAGACACACACACACACACACCTACCATTTAATATTTTAAAAAATTTTGGGTGGGGCCACAACCCCCCTCAACTTGTACATGGTTCCATCCCTAACAGCTATGATAATTGTGTGCAATAAGTACTTGTACAAAGTTAGTTAGAACAAGCATCAAAGTATTGTACATTGTTAGTTAGAGTGTTGAGCTGTAATCTGTGTACTTTGTGGTTAGTTAGTTAGTTATTACAAACAATAATAAAGTAACTAGTATAAGACTGATATGATTGTAACAAGAAGAATGGAATAAGAATGCATTTGCTTAGTACTCATTGAGACTAGCTTGGAGGTTGATTCCCTCAAAGAATCATTGGAGGACTAGTTCTCTCGAAGAACTACCATATTAAGTAAGAGAATTAGAGAGTTGAATTACTGAGGATTCTATCATTTGGAATCAAAGCCGGTTCAACCATGGTGCAAGAAACCAGATATTCTCTTTTGAGTGATTCTGTTTCGTTGGTACAACAGAGATTGGATGATCATGCTTCTACCATGGAAATTATTTCAAGAAGATTGGAACAATTGGATAGCCATTTCAGAGGAAGATTGGAACAACTAGATAACAATTTTAGAGGAATGCAAGCTATGATTGAAGAAAGATTACCAGTAGTGCAGCAACAAGCTAATCAGCAAGAAGGTCCAATTCATCATCAAGAAAATCATCTTCTTGAAAATGAGATGCTACAATAACCAATACATCATCCACGACCTGAGGTAGGTGCTCTAATTCCTAGGCCCATCAGGTTAGAATTTCCTAGATTGAGTGGAGGTTATCCTTCTGCTTGGATCTTTAGAGCGATGCAATTTTTTTGTTAATATGAAATACCTGAGGAAGAAAAAATCTTGAATGCTTCTTATCATCTTGATGATGAGGCATTAGTTTGGTTTCAAGATTGTGAAAGATCTTTGGATTCTTGAAAGAATTTTGTTAAGGCCATTCAAGTTAGATTTGGACCTTCATCATATGATAATCCCATGGAAACTCTGACCAAATTGAGGCACACTACAACTGTGTCTGCCTACAAGAGCCAATTTGAAATGATAAGCAATAGAATTAGAAATCTACCCGAGTCTCACAAGCTCAACGTTTTTAGAGTGGTTTAAAGGATGAGGTTAGATTGGCAATGAGAATGCAAAATCCGAGAGCTTTAACTGCTGCTTTTGGATTAGCTAAAATTCAAGAAGAGTATATGTCCACTTATAAGAAGATGTATAAGCCATTTTCTAAGTCTGGCAGGGTTAATTGGCAAGAACAAGCACTAAACAAGTATAACAATAAGGGTGAGACTAAAACAAGGGTCCCTATTCAAAAGATTACTCCAAGTCAAGTGGAAGAAAGAAGAAAAAAGGGTCTTTGTTACTATTGTGATGAGAAATGGCAGCCAAGGCACAATTGTAAAGGTCTTAAATTGTTCATGATAAAAGAAGTGTAAGAGGTTGTACATTTTTAGACCCCTTAAAAAACAAGTTTTTTAACCTAGTTATTTAGCCAAGTGACTACTTAGATAAATTATTCATATCTAGGTTAAAACAAAACAATCATATCATGTTAAGCAATGCGAAAAATAAAGAATACAATAATATGATAACCCAAGAAAACCAAACCGGTAAAAAACATGGGGAGGATTTAACCTAACTATCCTCAAGGTAAAACAAATCCACTATGAAAGAATTGAAATTTTACAATAGCGATTTAGACCACTAACATCCTATTGCTGCCTCAAGTAGAAAACTTACTACCACGACAATGTGACAGCTCCAAGTCCACGGACTACTTCTTTCTTGGATTTACAGCAACCACAACTTCTCCCACTTGTGTTTTCTTTAAGCTCTTTATGCAGCAACTGAAGCAATCACCAAGCTCTCAACATCAATCTTGACCTTGATAACCCTAAGTGTGTATGAAGGCAAACACCTCTAAATCTCACAAGAGATTCACATACACAACATAAATAACTTTTGCAAAACATGGCTAGGGTTTTCCTTTTATACTTAAGGCAAAACATAAAACCCTACATGTCATATGGGCTTGGGCTGAGTTGGAAAAATCTACAGAAAAACATTCTGCACGAGCTTCAATCGATTGAGCCTTGTAGAAAGTGAACAGTAATTTTCTGCAATTACTCAATTCCAATTCTAAGTTTTGATCATAGTTTGCCAACATTACATATTGAAGTTCTAAACATTTAGATCATAAATCCTTAGAACCTAACAGAGGTCAATGAAGTTGAAGTTGTGGAAGTGGAAGATAATACATAATTTCAGTTAGATCAAGCTGATATCACTTTATATGCTCTGTTGGGTAGCCCTTCACCAGGAACTATGAGGGTTTTAGGTCAGATTAAAGGGCATTGGGTTGTGATACTTTTGGATACTGGAAGTTCTCATAATTTTCTTGATTTTATGTTGGTTAGAACTTTAAAATTGGCTATGGACACTACAAGGATTTTGGAGGTTAGGGTGGCTAATGGAGATTTGATTAGAACTAAGGGTGAATGTAAAGATTTGTTGATCAAAATGCAAGGCAAATATTTCTTGGTGGATCTACATGTATTAACATTGGGAGGTTGTGATGTGGTTTTGGGCACCCAATGGCTAAATACACTTGGTCTCATCAGTTGGGACTTCAAACAATTGGAGATGGAATTCATGTATCAAGGTATGAAGGTGTGGTTACAAGGTATCAAGTCCACAGGTTCAGTAATACAAGATGGGGAGCAGTTTCTTAAACAATCAGATCAGAAAAGGCTATTTCTGCAAATTGTGTCACAACAGCCACAGGTTCCATCTGCACAGAAACTTCTTCCACTAGAGGTGCAATCTTTGCTGGAGGAATTTGCTATAGTTTTTGAGGAACCAAGAGGCTTACCACCATTTAGAGGACATAAGCACCACATTGTTCTCAAGCCATGAACCCAACCAATATGTCAGAGCCATATAGGTACCCTTTTTATCAGAAATAAGAAATTGAGAATATTGTTAGACACTTGCTTAAATCCGGTTCTATTAGAAATATCCAAAGTTCATTTGCATCTCGTGTTTTATTAGTAAGAAAAGCAGATGGTAGTTGGAGAATGCATGTGGCCTATAGAGCTCTCAATAAAGATACAGTGAAGGATAAGTTTCCAATTCCTGTGGTGGATGAGCTACTGGATGAACTGAGTGATGCTTGGGTATTTTCTAAAGTTGGACTTGAGATCTGGTTATCATCAGATCTAAATGAGGGAAAAGGATATTGAGAAAACAGTCTTTAGAACCCATGAAGGCCATTATGAGTTCTTAGTTATGCTCTTTGGGTTAACTAATGCTCCTTCCACATTTCAATCTCTCATGAATGATGTATTCAAACCATTTCTTAGGAAATTTGTACTGGTGTTTTTTGATGATATACTGGTATATAGTCCTGATCTGAGTTACCATGTATTGCATCTCAAAACTGTCTTACAAGCCTTACTAGACAATAAGCTTTTTGCCAAAAGAAGCAAATGTGCTTTTGCATGTTCTGAAGTTAAGTACTTAAGGCATATTATTTCTAGAAAAAAGGTACAAGCAGATTCTAAGAAGACAGCAACTATGTTAGATTCCTAAGACTGTGAAGTGCTTGAGGGGTTTCCTTAGTCTAACTGGTTATTATAGAAAATTTATCAAAAATTATGTTATTATTGCTACCCTATTTACTGATTTACTCAAGAAGGATGCATTTGAGTGGAATGAAAAGGCTGACTTGGCATTCGATAATCTTAAAGAGGTTGTTTCTCATCCTCCAGTCCTTGCCTTACCAGATTTTTCTAAGCCTTTCTTGGTGGAATGTGATGCTTCAAGCTGTGGTATTGGAGTTGTGTTAATGCAAGCGAGTCAACCAATTGCTTTCCATAGTCAAGCCTTGAAAGGCAAGAGCGTTCATTTGTCCACTTATGAAAAGGAGTTACTTGCTTTGGCTATAGCAGTGAAGAAGTGGAGACCATACCTATTGGGAAAACCATTTGTGATTAAAACCGACCATTAGAGTTTGAAACATTTGTTGGAGCAAAGAATTGGAACTCCTATGCAACAAAAATGGATCACTAAGTTACTGGGTTACTCTTTTGTTATTGACTATAAGAAAGGGAAGGAAAATGTTGTAGCTAATGCCTTGTCTAGAAAAACTGGGAGTGTGCAACTTGCTGAACAACAGGAACTTTCAGAGGCAGTTAGCAGTTTGTTTTGTATTGACTTTCAGGTTGATACCAACAGCAATTTATTTCTCATTTACTTTCCTAATTCTACTTGGATAGAAGAGCTTAAGGCTAGTTATCAAGGAGATGCAAAGGTATAATTGATTTTGCAGTCCATTGTTGGCAGTTCTGAAGCTACTGGCAAGGTCAGTTTGTAGAATGGCTTGTTACTTTACAAGGGCAAAATTTATCTGGGAAGAAACTGCAATGTGAAGTCTAAAGTGTTGAGCTTGGTGCATGACAATCCTTCAGGAGAGCACTCGGGCTATTTGAAAACATTTCATAGAGCCAAAAGGAATTGGTTTTGGTGGTGAATGAAACAAGATTTAAAGGACTATATTAAAAGCTGTGATATATGTCAGAGAATCAAGCATGAAACCAGTAACCTAGCTTGTCTTTTACAACCCTTGGCTATTCCTCATACACCCTAGACCTCTATCAGTATGGATTTTGTTGAGGGATTACCTAAATCTCAAAAACATGATGTTGTGCTTGTAGTGGTAGATAGACTTACTAAGTTTGTTCATTTCATACCTTTGTCCCATCCCTATACAGCAGCCAAGGTTGCTTCTTTATTCACGCAACACATTCAAATTACATGGGATGCCTACTTCTATAGTTAGTGATAGGATCCTATCGTTACTTCTAAGTTCTAGGAGGAATTATTTAGATTGCAAAGGGTTGAGTGGGCCATGTCATATTCCTATCACCCTTAATCTGATGGTCAGACAGAGGTGGTCAATAAAAGCCTTGAGCAGTATCTAGAAGCCTTTGCAGGAGACAAACCAAAGCAGTGGGTGGAGAGGTTACCTGTAGCTGAGTTTTGGTTTAATACCAACTATCATACAGCTACTAAACTAACTCCCTTTAAAACTTTTTATGGGTTTTAACCACCCAAACTTTTGAATTACATTCTTGGTCTTACTAAGGCAGCTATTTTTGAGGAGTATTTGCAGAATAGACAACAGATTTTGAGTCTTCTCAAGACTAATTTGGTTGCTGCTCAAGACAGAATGAAACTCCAGGTTGATAAGCATAGAGTGGAGAGACACTTTGAGGTTGGGGATTGGGTTTTCCTAAGGCTGCAGCCCTTCAAACAACAGTCCATTTGATTAAGGAAGGTTGGGAAATTGGCACCTAGGTTCTTTGGACCTTACCAAGTTTTACAGAAGATTGGCCCTGTTGCTTATAAGTTGGACTTACCCCCAACTTCATGCATTCACCTAGGTTTTTACGTCTCATGCTTAAAGGCTAAGCTTGGTCAGCACATCAATCTTATTCCTACATTACCACCAATGGATTCCCAGGGTCACTTATCTCCTGAACCAATTGCAATTTTGTAGCAAAGACCAATTCAGTTAAGGAAACACAGGCAGGCTACTGAAGTTCTAGTGCACTGGGAAGGCTCTTCACAAGATGATGCTACTTGGGAGCTACTACACAAGCTACAGCAACACTACCCTCACCTTGTGGGCAAGGTTCTTTAAAAGGGGAGGGTAATGTTAGGACTTCTGTACAAGACATCACAGCTGTGATAATTGTGTGCAGTAGGTACTTGTACAAAGTTAGTTAGAACAAGCATCAAAGTATTGTACATTGTTAGTTAGAGTGTTGAGCTATAATATGTGTACTTTGTGGTTAGTTAGTTAGTTGCTACTAACAGTAATACAGTAACTAGTATAAGACTGAGATGATTGTAACAAGATGAATGGAATAAGAATGCATTTGCTTAGTTCTCATTGAGACTAGCTGGGAGGTCGATTCACTCGAAGAATCATTGGAAGGCTAGTTCCCTCAAAGAACTACCATATTAAGTGAGAGAATTAGAGAGTTGAATTACTAAGGATTCTATCATATTTGTAAAGGCAAATTGTTTTTGAAGTGTTGGGGGAACTTGGTTTGCTCTTTTTGCCATGTGATTTGTAGCTTAGGGGAACGTTGGCAAAGGGAGGCTTGTCTTTGGGTGTTTGAGTTAACGAAATGAACAATGATGATGTCCATGACCATGATACCGAAAAGAGATTATTTATCCTATAATAACTCTATAAGCACGACAATTTTCTCAAAATATGTTAGAAAGTAGTTATTAGTAGATAATAATTAAATTGACATTAGTTATAGACATTAAAGATAGCTATTGTTCTTTGTCCTAATGTTGTCGTGGCAACTTGATTACCCCAAAAAGATAGCTACTTGATTACCCCAAAAGATAGCTTCTAGATTCTCTTAATTAAACAAAGACAGCCAAATAGTTTCTTTCTTTCTTTCTTTTCTTTTTTTTTTTTTTTTTTTTGGGTTGGTGAAAAGGATAATGCATTAACAAAACTAACTAACCTCCAAAACAGAGGCTACATCACGAAAATACAAAGTACCAGCAAAATCTAAATTAAGAAGAAAAGCTACATCAAATGGGGGTTCCATGAAAATGGTAAAATCTTGAGTCAGAGAGGCTCCCCTACATGCTAGCGCATCAGCACACTTGTTCGCCTCTATGTAGCAATGTTGAATACACACTAAAGGAATCTCCTTCAACCCTTCTGTGCAGTCAGCTACCAAAACGCCAATACCATTTGGGTTCCCCACATCTTTCTTTAAGAGATCAATGACCAGTTTTGCATCATGTTCAATCACAATCGCTAGAGCTTTAAGGGATATGCAGAGTCGGATTCCATCTCTTAATGTCCACAGCTTCGCTGCAACACTAGTAGCACAACCAATGGCTCTTGTGTAGCCTTTCACCCATTCCCCATTTTCATCACGATTCAGTCCACCTCCTCCAGCCAGATCGAGGTTCCCCATGGACAATCCATCCAAATTCAACTTCAACCAATTGATTGGAAGCGGTAGCCACCTTACCTAGATTTTAGTTTTAGCTTTATTGTGCTTCTCGATGATCCCCAGACACACCATCTTAACAGCTTTGGCTAGAGTCTCGGCCTTTAAGTCTTTTTGTGTGGATGGCTTCCCAAACACTATATTATTCCTATGTAACCAAAGTACCCAGACAGCAATGGGAAAAATAATAGCCCAATCTAATTCAGAAGCACTACACTGCCGCATCGATTTGCAATTATTTCTCAACCACACCATTAGTTGGGTACCATAAAAAGAAGCGGCAGAGAAAGGAGGAGAGAATGAATTCTAGAATAACTGGGCCTTGGGACAATCTCTTACAGCATGGATAATCATTTTAGGGGCTGAATTAGAAACAAGACACAGCAGGGAGATATTCATACCTTTTTCGGCGAGAAGCGCAAGCACCAAAATGCTATGATGACTGCATTGCCAAAGGAAACACTTTATTTTAGGAAGGGCTGAAGCTTTCCAAACCCACTCTTCGCTAAAAGGGAGGTTCATTGGCATGGAATCATTGGCATTCGCTAGACGATAGGCATTTTTAAGCTTGAATTCTCCACTGGGGGATGGACCCCACGATAATCTGTCCTCTCTTTCATTAAAATATGGAATAGGGGTGGCTTTCATATCCAAAAGGATAGATTTGGTATTTAAAAAAAAAAAAAAAAAAAAAAAAAAAAAAAAAAAAAGACAACCCCTCCTAGTTCCAACCAAAGAAGCTTGACTCATCCTTCAATTTGATATCCTCCTCACCTCTATTAAGCAGACTGCAAATGCGGCTTCTGAGGGTGCCCGTGTGCAACCATCTATCAAACCATAGAGAAAGACCACTATTACTTACAGCAACCCACTTAGCGCCCTTGTTGACGATGTTTTCTCCTTTCTTTATGCCAACCCAGGTGAGGGAACAAGAGGTGATATTGAGTAAGTTTGAGGACCTTCTCCTCTGCCCGCGGTACTTGTGGGATAGCATTCGAACCCATAAGGAAGCTTTTTCAGTTTTAAACCTCCAATATAGCTTAACTAGTAGAACAATATTCTTCGGCTTAGCTGCTTGAATACCCAAACCTCCTTCCTCTTTATCCCTCATGATTTTGTTCCATCCTATAAGATGAAGCTTCTTCTTACTCTCCAACGAGCCCCAGATAAAGTTTCTATATAGCATGTCCACTCCTTTAAGGATTTTGGGGGGAAGGGCCATGCACTGCATAGTATAGTTGGGTATGGTGGAAGTCACCAATTGGCTCAGAACAATTCTACCCGCGAATGACAACAAGTTTGCCTTCCAACCTACTAACTTACTTTGGATACGGTCAATAATGAACCCAAAATCTTGCGATGCACCTTTATGCTTTATGGGAAACCCCAAATACTTCCCAAGGGAAGGGATAGACCTGACACCCAACACTTCACTAAGCTCTTCTGTAGTAGTCTGATCCACATTAGGGGAAAAATAGACCCGAGACTTCTCTTCACTTATTTTTTGCCTCGATAGAGAACAAAAAGAATCTAGAACATCCCTAATTGCAATACAGTTTTTCTGGTCTGCCTTAGCAAAAAGCATAAGGTCATCCGCAAAAAATAAGTGTGAAAAAGCCGGGCCACTTTGTGATGATTTGATGGGATTCCAAAGCTTCTCTTTGCATTTATCTTCAATTAAAGCCACCAACACCTCCATACAAAAGATAAAGAGATAAGACGACAGGGGGTCTCCCTAATGGATTCCTTGAGAGGGGTGAAAAGCCTCTAAAGCACCCCCATTGAACAGAGTAGAGATAGCCGAGGAGGAAATGCAGCTTATAACTTGAGAAATTAAATTGCTGCGTATTCTAAAAAGCTTTAGAGTGTCTCTAATGAAACTCCACTCCAGACAGTCGTAGGCCTTTTCCAAATCCAGTTTAATTGCCATCCTCCCCCCCTTCCTTTTTCTTGGCCATAATATGGATAATTTCTTGGACAATTATCGCGTTATCCATACCTTTCCTCCCTGGAACAAAGACTGATTGAAATGGAGAGATAAGTTTTAACAGGAAAGGCCGGATGCGAGGAACAATTATCTTCGTCACCACCATATAAACAATGTTACACAAGCTGATCGGTCTATAGTTGTTCAAAGATTCTGGGTTCTTACACTTGGGAATTAGTGTAATGAGAGTTTTATTCAAGTATTCCAAAATAGTCCCAGAGTTGAAAATTGACTTCACCTCATTTTTCACAATGTCCCCCACAACTAAGCAGAAGCGTTGGAAAAATCCTACGTGAAGGTCATCCGAACCAGGGGCTTTATAAGGTTTCAGACCCCATAACCTAGCTGATATCTTCTCATCAATCACTATATTATCAATGGAGGCAGTTTCTTCCTCATTAAGATAGGAGTGCTAGAACAGGGGATTCCAATCCGCTAGAAAGGCAAAGCAATGTCCTAATTTGAAGAGCTCCATAAAGCCCTTTCTAATGAAGTCTGCAATCTCTTTATCTCCGTTCAACCAATTCCTTACTCTATCCTTCATGCACAAAATACGATTCCTTCTTCTGCGAACAAGGGCTGAAGTGTGGTAGAAAGCAATATTCCGATCACCCTCTACAATCCAAAAGATCTGGGCCTTTATCACCCAAAACTCTTCCTCCAACCTTACCACTTCACCATACTCTAATCGCAAATTTCTGTCCAACTCTACCAGAAAATTATTGGGTCGAATTGACAACTTCTCCTGGATTCCTTTAAGTCTCACCAAGATTCTCCTTTTCCAATGAAAAAGATTCCCAAAAATTGTCTTGTTCCAAATGTTGGCCTTATCAGTGAAGGTAGACTGAGCTTGATTTAGCGATGGAGAATTTGACCAAGCGTCTCTCAGCACCCCCAGAAAAGAAGGGTGGAAGAACCACATAGGTTGGAATCTGAATGGCCTAGGAGGGTGGAAATTACGATTATTGTCTAGGCACAACTTGGCTGGGCAGTGATCCGAGTGGGTTTTTTCTAAGTGAAGAACTACGGCTTCAGGGTGAAGGATATTCCACTTAGCGTTGACAAAAACCCTATCTATTCGCTCTCGGATCAAAGAAGATAATGGACTATGATTGGACCAAGTATATCGGGGTCCAAAAAAACCAATATCAATCATTTTACATGTGTCCAAGCATTCCTGAAAAAGTAAAGCTCTGCCTATATTGACTAGTCTCCCTCCGAACTTATCCTCCCCCATAAGGACTGTAAAGTTTTTAGACCCCTTAAACACAAACAGAATATCCTAGTTATTTACCCAAGTGATTAACTTAGATAAATTATTCAAATCTAGGTTAATACAAGTAAATCATATTATTGAAACAGTGCGAAAAAATAAATAACACAACGATATGAAAACCCAAGAAAACGAAACCGGTAAAAAATCTGGGGAGGATTTAACCTAGCTATCCTCAAGATAAAACAGATCCACTATGAAAGAATTGAAGTTTTACAATAGCGACTTAGACCACTAACATCTTATTGCTACCTTGAGTAGAAAACTTACTACTACGACCACGTGAGAGCTCCGAGTCCATGGACTACTTCTTTCTTGGATTCACAACAACTACAAGTACTCCCACTTATGTTTTCTTTAAGCTCTTTATGTAGCAACTTAAGCGATCACAAAGCTCTGGACATCAATCTTGATCTTGATAACCCTAAGTATGTATGAAGGCAAATACCTCTAGATCTCACGAGAGATTCATACACACAGCATAAACAACCACACTAAAATGTGGCTAGGGTTTTTCTTTTTATACCTAAGGCAAAACATAAAACCCTACACGTCATATGGGCTTGGGCTAAGTTGGAAAGATTTGTAGAAAAACGATTTGCACGAGCTTCGATCGATCAAGCCTTGCAAATTTATATAATAAATCCTGCAGTACTCTCGATTCCAACTTTACACATAAACTCACTTTGAGCAACCTAATTCTAGACTCTAAGTTTTGATTATGGTTTACCAACATTACACGTTGAAGTTCTAATACATTTAGATCCTAAATCCTTAAAACCTAACAAGGACTTCATTAAAATCGCCTGCTATAACCCACGGCATGGAATGGAGTCTAGCTACAGATTTGAGGTTATCCCACAGAAGGCGTATTTCAGCAAATCTTGGGCTACCATAGACTGCTGATAACAACCAGGAAGGTTTACTTGTGGATGACATGATTGCGTGAATCTCTTGTTCAATCAAAGATAGCTCCATCACATCCACCTGACTAGAATCCCAAAGAACCCATAGACCACTAGAAAATCCAATCGAGTTTGCAAAAATTGCCCCATCCAGAGGGAGCCTATCAGCAATCAATTTGGCTCTGTCATCACTTACTTTATTTTCAATGATAATCATGATAGCAGGGGAATGAACACAGACCAAATCACTAACATTATTACAAAAGGTGGGGCTAAGAGCACCCTAACAATTCTAGGTCATCATATTCATTATTAAAGGCAAAAGGTAGAAAAACAGAATATTAAATGGAAGGTTGGAGAAGGTCACCTCCCTGCTCAATTCGCATATCCGCCTCTATGGGATCCCCATCTCCCATCTAAGGGTCATCTTCATCTCCATATTCTGATCCTTTAGATCGAAGAGTAGGATCAATCCATTTTAGCTCTACGTTGGCTATTCTCTGAGCATCCTTATCTAAACAAGTGCTCGAATAATCTTCCTCTGGTAATGGGCAGTTAAAGATTTCGTTGCTGAGGTCGTTTACGGAATGATTTTCACATATTTCCGATATATGCAATGAGCTCTCTCATAATAAGTGGTTCAAAATGAAAATAATGGATTGGAGCAATGAAAGGTAAAAGTATAAGTTGTATTTGGTTGGAGAGAAAATAGGAAGAATGAAAAATTTTTAATAATGAAAAAGTGGGTGGAAAAGTAACGTTTTTCATTGTTGGGTTAATTATGGAATACATTGGAGAAAATACCCGAACTCACCAGATTATTTTTCTTTAAATTGGAGAGAAATTTTGAGTTAAAATGGATAGTTAAGTCAAAATGACTCAACTGTCCGTCCACACTATTTTTTATTTATTTTTCCTACCCGCCATCTATCATTTTTGTCTTCCCACCTCTTTTTAGTAATTTACACAAGCTACAATTTTCATCTTCTCATTTTTCTGTTGAACCAAACAAAGAAAATTTATATTTATTTTTTTATTATTCCACTTCTTCACCCTCCCAACCAAAACATATGGTGGAAAACTAAAATCTTTTTTATCATTTTACTTTTCTATCCTCAAAATATTTTCCATCCTCCATTTTTTCCAACATCTCAATCACACAAAGCCTAAGTTTTCCATGGAAAATCAACATATATGAGAGAGAGAGAGAGAGAGAGAGAGAGAGAGAGAGAGAGAGAATCCTAATACTATAGTCAAGTTCTATCCCTACACATAAAGAGATTAGTTTTTGTTTTAATATTAACGTCGTGATATGCCATTAATACATAAAGATTGCTAGTTAGAAAAGTAGCCAATTAACTTTCATTAAGTACTGCTATATGAAACGGTCACATGAATAACTACATTCACATAAGTATTAGTCTCTCACTTCTTGTGGAACCACACCACACATGAGCTCGTATCATACCTCTAGGGCCATTAACAGGTCTTACTTCCATTTACATCTGATTTGAGGCTATAAAGACCTTATATTCCTTTATCATTGTGCATAATCGAAGCTTAATCTTGTGTGGAAACCGTTTCAACCTGATGAGGGAAAGCCACAGGATCAACTCTGAATAAATTCACTACAATAAAATTGATTAAGTTTTTGTCTAAAACTTAAATTTACAACAATTACAATACTATCACCTCTTTAGAAATTAATACAATTTTACATGATGTATCTACTCTTAATACTTCCTAGCAAACCTCTAATTTCATAATAGGATCCTCTCAATTTCAAAAATAGTCCATTTTTTTTCTATTTCATAATTCAAATTTTACTTTCTGAATCTAATAGAATACAGACTATCACGTCATTTATGATTTTAAATGACACCTAAGACCATGGCGTTTGTTAGGATTGGGATATTACGTAACATTAGTGAGATGATTTTGTGGATTGGATCATAGATCATAAGATTCTACTCTCTCTCTCTCTCTCTCTCTCTCTCTCTCTCTATATATATATATATATATATATTTTATAAAAAAAAACACCTATAATAATGACATATGTTGAAGA
Source organism: Lithocarpus polystachyus (assembly GCA_033629205.1). Classification (NCBI taxonomy): domain Eukaryota; kingdom Viridiplantae; phylum Streptophyta; class Magnoliopsida; order Fagales; family Fagaceae; genus Lithocarpus; species Lithocarpus polystachyus. Next base: position 3,132,402 of record CM066163.1, on the reverse strand, counting down.
ATCATTAAAACTTATATAGTATTGACGTCATGTAACTTACATACTCTACATCTATGTTAGCTAAATAAATTTTATATATCTTTCAGCAAAAATTATTCTAAATTCAATAACGAATTTTTTATTAATTAACCAAGTAAACAACAAATGAACAAATAACAAAGGTGTATTAGGGTGTTATTATTCTTTATTTATATTATTTAAACATTAATTATTATCTTATGCTACGACTTACATAATGCTCCCAAGTGCAGGATTGTCACAAAGTAATAACTCAGAAAGTCTGAGGTCGAATTCATAGGGAAAAGGGAATTGATTAGCAACCCACAAGAGAATAAAATTAAATAATAAAGTTTAACTGAAGAGATTTTTTATAATTTAGTAAAGGTAATTTAATTTGAGAGAAAATAACAATATATTAAGACGCTAAGGTTTAGGGATCCACACACAACACATCTATTAGTAGTCTTAACAATATTTATTTTATAACTCAACTAAAATTCATATGAAGGATGATCTTAGTCGAATGATTTAACAATAAAAACTCAAGAATTAATTTTCTAAAGTAGTTTCATGCAATTGATTGATTTTAGGCAAAACAAATTAAACTAATGTATTAGTTCGCAGGGAATACTAAGCATTTAACGTGCCCGGAGTTTACGATAAATCAAAGGATTATACAGAACTAAACACTTTTCTAGATGAGTAAAACAATCAAAAACATAAAAACATAAGAATTAAAACCAATAAATAATTGTTAAGAACATACCAATAAACGATTGGATTTCACCCCTTGCCTTAGCAATAGCAAGACATAACACAAATAAAACTCTAAAAACTAGAAAGAAACTTTAAGAAAACTTAAATTATGTTCTACAGCAGCTCCCCTCTGAATTTTGCCCTAAAGAGCCTTTAAATAGGTTAAGCAATCCTATTACAAGTTGAATTTCCGTTTGGAAAAAATCTCAGCTTTTTAGGCTTCACTTAACCGAACTTTTTGGCCCCCTTAACTTCAGAATTCGGACTTTTAGTAAACTACAAAGTTTTAGACCTTTAAGTTAACTTTCCATTCCAACTTGAAACATCTCGATTGGATATCTGAGTCAAAAGTTATGCTCCAAATACTAACTGGTGTTCAAGCTGAAACCCTAATCCGAATTGGACTTGGCTTAGGTGCAAATTTCCTTTGATTTCTTGCTCCAATTAGACTTGAATTTAATTGAGTTAGCCTTCTTTGACTTCATCATGGCCCTTGTAAAATTAAAGTCTATTAGCTTTCTTCTTTGCACAAATCCACTTATTTAATTTCGTTATCCTACAAAAGACAAATTCACGCATTAAAATTCAATTAAACACAAAATTGGTTATTCAACATTATTCCAAAATCAACTATAAAATGCATGAATTAACTCAAAATAAGTATGATAATGTTTTTTTAATAATGATATAAATATGCAAAATTAAGCTATTATCATCTTCTATGCATTCCATATAATAATATGTTACTATTATTTAGGTATTATTATACTACATTTTATTATGTTAGCTATAGGTATATATCCATTTATGTAAAGTAGGTTGGAAATTTAAAATAAATTTCAAATGCTTAGGGCTTATGCTATTATCTTTTGCTCTCTCTTTGTACTGACCTTCTGGCCCATTTAATATTTCGACTTCCCCAACTCCATCTCTACCCTACGTACACAATTTGTGGTAATATATGTGACAAAGCAATGTGTGTTGAGTGTCCATAGACAGGTCACCTTCAAATTTCTACTACAAATGCTCTCTCTCTCTCTCTCTCTCTCTCTCTCTCTCTCTCTCTCTCTCAATGTTGAGCAAACATATGTATCATTAGTATGGGTTTTATATTTGATGTTGTGAGGTAGATCAATGGAAACTGATGTTACCAAAAATCTTCAGTTGGTTACACGGTCCTTACGTGCTCCTGATAGAAAACCTGTACAACACGAAAGCTGAAGACCTTAAGAGGAGTACCGGTGTGGCACCGGCCAAATACCCTCCGACGGTCAAGTTAGAGAAATATCTTGTTCACACTTTAGAGTGATAGAGCTGGGGTAAATTATGCGTACCTTCATTTATGAGGGTTTGGGGGTATTTATAGTAGCGTAGAGTTGACATCCGTGGCGTGTTTAAGAAGATATTTCCTTGTGGGAGAGAGACTCTCTATTGCGTGTTCTTAACGAAGCCATTTCTTTACCGGAACCTCCCTCTTTTGGGTTTAGCGTGGAGTGCAAGATATCTTCTTATGCTTAAGCGTGCAGGGCAAGATATCTTCATATGCCTAAGCGTGTAAGGCAAGTTATCTTCTCACACATAAGCGTGTAAGGCAAGTCACGCTAACCCCGTCGGCTTGATACCTTCAGCTTTACTTCCCATACAACTTTAACCCGTCAGCTTCCCTACAACCACGGATTCACCACGACAGCTTTAAGCTGTAGACTCCCTGTAGTCCCAAACAACATAGCTCAAGCCGACGGGTTGGTCCATTTCCTGGCTTTCCACTAATAGGGAATCATGTCTCTATTTCACCCTTATCAGCTGCCCCCTACTCCATGGTGTCGTCAGCTTAAGCTGACGACTTATGGAGTACAGCTTTGTTATTATCACTCCTTTGCCCTGGAGAGAGAATTATTTATGGGTGATTACTTCAAGTAGTCTTTATTTAATGCTTTGCCACGCGGCATAATTTAACTGGCTCCACTTCTGGACGAGAGCGTCGCTTCGTCTTCTGTGCACATTCTTCTCTATATATATGTCGCCTTCCCCTCATTTTCTTCTACTTCACATTTGCTGATTGTCAAAGCAAACCCGTCATCTTAAGAAATTTGCCTGTGCCCCCTTGTTCTAGCTAAAACCGTCATCTTACAAGAGCTCGTCAGTTTAACTTGGTAAGTCATTTTTGCTCTTTTTACTTATTTTTCATTCTTATCTTGGTTGATTTGTGAAAGAATTTCTTAGAGAGGTCGTCAACTTAGGTTCTTAGAATGAATCTGTCGCTTGTAGGTAGTCAAATGTCTAGTGAAGCGACGAGTGAACTGTCGTCAGTCCGCGAAGGAGCGGGCTACAACGAAGTCTTTGGTTCAGGTCATGAGCCCGAGGACTTCGCCTAGTCGTCAGAGAGGGAAACGTCAACCTGGTCTCCTGACGACACCGTCGAGAGTTGTGACGAGGAAAATGAGAAAGAGGTAGTTGATGAGGATGAAGGGGAGGGAGAAAATGACGAAGAGGAGAATGAGGATGACGAGGAATCCTATTAAGGGACTTCAGGAAGTCCCAGAGGCAACCGTCCCTTCATCCTTCCCGAAGATTGGGCCGTCAATAAATTTCTGCCAAAAATGAGTGACAAGGTCTTTAGGGAGTTACGTACCCGTTACCAGATCCCAGACCATATTCCAATCCGTCTTCCTATGAAAAATGAAAAATGCTACACAGGGAGGACCGCTGTCGTTGGCATGTATGATGCCGTGTTTGCTGCGGGATTGAGGCTACCACTGACGACTTTGCACCGTCAGCTAGCTGATTTTATGGGATTATCCGTCAGCCAGATCGCTCCGAACGCCTGGAGGATCTTTATAAGTGCTGAGATCCTATAAGGTCGTCTGAGTGGTGGGAACTGTCAGCTTTCATTGGACGAGTTCTTCTATTGCTACCGTCCCTAGCACATTGTCTCTTCCAAGGGAACTTATCACTTTTCCGCCCAGGAGAAGGACTTGAGACTCGCATTTGACATGCCAGACTCTAATAGAAATTGGAAAAGTAGGTACTTTTTTATTGAAGGGACGAATTGGGTATGCCGTCCTAAAGAATGGGTTACTATACTCCACGGTTTTGATAATACCTGGGGAATAATTAAAGCCTCAGGTAAAGCCCCGTCAGCTTTTATTTGCTTCCTAACTCATCAGCTTTTGTTCATTTATTTTCTAAAATGTGCTCTGACGTCATCACTCTGTTATTCTTTTGCAGCCAACACTCGCCCACATATAATTGACGAGCAGGGGGATTTCATCAGTCAGGTTTTAGAAATTCCTATCGAAGAACAGAAGTGCAAGGACTTGATTACCCTTGACACTCTCCATTTGTATTGCGAGGGCCCAGAGCCATCGTCTGAAGCTCGTAGGTTGGACGAGTACTCTCGTCGTCGTAAGTGCTCCACTTTCCTCGTCAGCTTTATTTTTGCCGTCAACTTTTTCTAATGCCCGTCAGTTGTCTTCTGTAGAAATGGAGACAGCCAGGCAAAGGGTGAGGGTGGCTGCTGCCAGAAAGAAAGAGGAGGAAAGGAAGTCAAAAGGAGAAGGGGTCTCCTCGTCAGCCCCAAAAACCGTTACTAAGGTCTCAGTAAAGAGGAAACCAGACGGGAACGATGACCGTCCTCGTAAGAAGGTGGTCGTCACCCCTGGGGATGAACAACCCAGAAAGTCACCTCTCAAGTCCAGTTGAGGCATGGGCAAGGGAGCGATGACTTCTTCTGGTCTCGTCACTGAGGGGCCCCGTCGGCTTCTTACACTCAAGGACTACGCCGTCGAGGAAGTGGAGTCCATCATAAAGCCGACAGACTTAGAGCCTTGTGATCAGCTAGGGACGGAGGATCTAGGGGCGTCAGCTCTTTTTGACCTTACCCGGGTATGCTTATATATACTTTAGCTAACTTTGTCTCATCTCGTTCCTATTTATTGACTGAAGACTGTGTCCTTTTCAGGCCTTGGTGCAGGTTAAGGCACTTCAGGATCGATGTGTTGCTAAGGAAGGTTTGTCACCCGAGTTAGGAAGCATAACAAGAACTTACTGGAACAGCAGGAGCAATATAAGGAGGTTGTCCGCACTTTAAATGGTGAGTTGAAGGAAGTAAAGGAGAAGTTGGAGGAGGCAGGTTATCGAGCGCAGATGCTGCAGGGAGAGCTGACGACCTTGGGTGAGCAGGTGAAGAAGGCAGGGGCCAACACTGTCAAGGAGTTCAAGGAGTCACAATCATTCGTCGACTCATGTGCTAAATACTATGGCACTAGCTTCGATGACTACCTTAAACAAGTCGAGTCTTCCTATCCGAACTTGGATCTATCTGGGATTACCATGGACGACCTAGTGCCGATGATACCTGCTAGCGACACCGTCACTGGGAAGAGTGACGACTCTACGGAGTCTGACCTTCCTCCCAAGAATGATGGCGTCATCTTGGCTCAACCCGCCGCGACTCCTCCCGTCATCACCTCCAATCCTCCCCTTGAGATCTTAGACATGGAGGACCCTCCCGTTCAGGGTAAAGATGACGAGACCCTCACTAACGCTCCTGCTGCCTAACCCTGGCCCTTTTCTTTGCTTTTCTTTTGCAATTTGTATATTTCGTGTGATTTTAAAACACTGTTTAAATGCCCTAGTGTCTTTTAGGCTTTGCTTGTAAAGACTTCACTTTATTTTATGGCATTTTATGTTTGTCGCTTATGCTTGGATGGTTTACTTTGTAGATTTAATGACTTCATTTCTTGGCTTCTTACTAAGCCCGTCTGCTTAGGACTTGATAATATTAACTCATGCATCATCTACTTGGTTACAGGTTCAATGCCTTGTGGGTTTTATAATTATAATTTGGACTTGCCCACTTCATGGACCAATAAATCCGTCCACTTTATACCCTCATCTTCTTTTGTGGGTTTGTTTAAGTTCGTCCACTTTCGTAGGCTTATTATTAACCTCATTCACTTTATGGACTCGTCTACTTCATGGACTCGTCCACTTTGTGAATTTCGTCCATTTTGTGAACTCGTCCACTTAACGTCGTCCACTTAGTGGATATTAATAGTAACCTCGTCTGCTTTGTGGACTTAATGAGCTTGTCCACTTTATGGACTTAATAATTTTTTATCCTCTTGGGATGAGGTCGTCAGCTTTGGACCCTTTTGTTTTATCTTCTTGGGATAAAGTCGTCAGCTTTGGACAACATTTTTTTTTTTTTTTTGGGATAAAGTCATCCGCTTTATGGTCTAAATGATGAGGTCGTATACTTTGTAGATTCGTCCACTTTTTAGACTTTAATAATAACTCCATCCACTTTGTGGACTTGATAATTTTTATCCTCTTAAGGTGAGGCGTCCGTTTTACTGGCTAAATTATGGGGTCGTCTACTTTGTAGACTCATCCACTTTTTGGACTTTAATAATAGCTTCGTCCACTTTGTGAACTTGATAATTTTTTATCCTCTTAGGATGAGGTTGTCCGTTTTTTATAGACTAAGTAATGGGGTCGTCTACTTTTTGGACTTTCTGTAGATAAGCACTTCAACCTTGTCTGAATAAACTCTTTTTATTATAATAAACCAAGCAAAGTAGCTCTTAAACAAAAGAAGAAGAAGAAGATAACCTGCCCTTTAGGCTTTAAAAGAGTTTTTGTAGCAAAAACTAAAGTAAATAGAAAAACTGAAGGAGTATAATTGAAGTTAACTAAGGTAAACTAGAGATAAAGGGTTGTTGCCCTTCACACCACCCTCTTCACTAGTAGTACTTCCGTAGCTGTTCAGCATTCCATGGATGGTGTGGCTTCTATCCATCCAAGGTTTCCAAGTGGTAAGTGCCCTTTCACTACCATGATGTGACTCGGTAAGGCCCTTCCCAGTTGGGGCTGAGCTTCCCCTGTATAGGGTCTCTGGTAGCGCCCATAACCTTTCTCAGAACAAGATCTCCAACTTGAAAGTCCCTGTGTCGACTCAGGAGTTGTAGTGTTTAGTCATGTGGTCTTGGTACCGCGCGAGCCTCTGTTCTGTTGTTGCTATGACTTCGTCGATTAGATCAAGTTGTAGACGCATAGCCTCGTCGTTTCTGCTTTTATCCTGGCTATCCACCCTGTAGCTTGCGAGCCCTACCTCGGCTGAGATGACTGCCTCATTCCCGTAAGTTAGCCGAAATGGTGTTTCTCCTGTAGGTGTCCTTGCCGTTCTTCTGTATGCCCATAGTATGCTTGGTAATTCTTCAGGCCATATGCCTTTTACCCCCTCGAGCCGAGTCTTGATAATTTTAAGTAAGGATTGGTTCGTCACTTCAAATTGGCCATTAGCTTGGGGGTGGGCTGGGGAGGAGTAATGATTCTTTATTCCTAACTGCGAGCAAAACTCCTAGAAGGGGCCGTTGTCAAATTTGTTAGGTTCTAAGAATTAGGAACTAATGTATTAGAACTTCAATTTGTAATGTTGGCAAACCATGATCAAAACATTCTTTAAGTCTTGTGTTAGACTTACTCAAAGTATAGCTTTTTATGTAAAGTTGGAATCGAGTTAACTGCAGAATTTACTGTGCTCTTCTGCCTGACTCGATCGATCGAGAATTAGACTTGACCGATCGAAAATCGTGCAGAACATTTTTCTACAGAATTTTTCCAACTCAGCCCTAGCCTATTTAATGTATAGGGTTCTATGTTTTTCCCTAAGTATATAAGGGAAAACCCTAGCCACGTTTTTAGTGTTCTGAATGCTGTGTCTGTGAATCTATTTGTTAGATCTAGAGGTGTTTACCTTCACATACACTTAGGGTTTCCAAACTCAAGATTCATGTCAAGAGGTTGGTAAATCATACAGTTGCAGAATCAAAAGAGTTTCAAGATATACAAGTAGGTGTGCTTGTGAATTGCTGAAGAATTCAAAGAAAGAAGAGTCTGTGGATCTCGGAGTTGTCACATGGTCGTAATAGTAAGTTTCCTACAGGCAAGTAGCAATAGAATGTTAGTGGTATAAGTCTTATTGTGTAAACTTCGATTCTTTCATAGTGAATTCGGTTTACCTTGAGGATAGCTAGTTTAAATCCTCCCCAGGTTTTTTACCGGTTTGGTTTTCCTGGGTCATCATATCATGTGTTCTTTATTATTCCGCACTTTTACATTATTTGATATATTTGTGTTAACCTAGATTTGTTTAAATTACCTAAGTTAATCACTTGGCTAATTCTCTAGGTTAATCTGTTTGGATTTAAAGGGTCTAAATGAACTTACAAAATTATTTCCCATTGTCCAAGACTAGGACTCTAGGGATCCCAAACCTACATATGATGGATCTCCAGACGAAGTTTCGCATGCTTTTCTCTGTGATGGTAGCCAAGGCTTCAGCTTCTACCCATTTTGTGAAGTAGTCTATGCCCACTATCAAGAACTTCAGCTGTTGTATCGCTGTTGGGAAGGGCCCCATTATGTCTAACTCCCACTAAGCGAACGGCCATGGGGCTATCATAGGGGTCAACTCTTCAGACGGTTGTCTGATGATATTGCTGAATCTCTGTCATTTGTCACAGGCTTTAACATATGCTTGAGTGTCTTTTTGCATGGTGGGCCAGTAGTGCCCCGCTCGAATTAGCTTGTGTACCAATGATGGTGACCCTGAGTGGTTTTTTGCAGATCCCTTCATGGACCACTCTCATAATGTATTCTGCTTCCTCGAAACCTAAGCACCTTAGTGGAGCGCCATTTTTTAAGTAAGAGACTAACGGTGTGGTCCAATTACTTTCAGAACCAATCTCCTGCACATCCACAGAATCTATCAGCGGAGAAACATGAACAAAAGAAAGCACATTATCAAGGGTAGTTATATGTTCGGACGAAGCGGCTTTAGCAAGGTGGTCGGCTTGCTCATTCTCTTTTCTGGGAATCTGGATGATTTTGGCCTTCAACTCGTCCACCCTTCTCTTTACTTGATCTAGATATCTCTTCATTCTTTCGCCTCTACACTCGTAGTCCCCGTTTACTTGGTTGATGACAGGTGTGCTGTCACAAGCAACCAAAAATAAAACCTATACTTCTAAAAATATATGTAGTAGTGTGAGTAAGAATCGTTCCCATGGAGAGTATCTAGCCTAATTTTATGCTACGTGAACAAGGAGGGGGGGTTTGAGTATATTGAAAACAATTTTAAGAAAAATAGCTAAGGAACAATTCAAATTAAAATATAGAAATCAATCAAAAGAACAAACCTTGGTCCAAGTCAACATCCACCATCGAAATTTTACAACTGATCATCGATGTAAGTATATATCAATTCACACTTTGAATATTCACCGTTGGAACTATTTTCCTATCTCTCCTTAGTCACAGTTAATTAGAAAATAAGCGATCTAATTAACCCTAACTACTAAACAACCTAAGACAAGCGCTAAAGGATTAATCTAGTAGCAGCCTTAAGAATTAGAGAGATCGATGAAGCTAAACAACACAAACACAAGCGGTTGCATTTAATTTAGTCGAGCGTTCTTCTTAAGATCTAATAATTTTTAAAGCAACAAATTATTAAATCTTGGTTGCTTCAAAAATTAGAGAGATCAAACAATTATGGATTTGATATCAAACCTAGTAGTAGATTGCAGCGAATAATAAACTAGTAGGCCTCCTAGTAATTAAACAAGACAATCATGAAAATAGGCTCAAAAGAACATCCAATATTCAAAGCATAAATTGAACAATAAAAACAAAATAGATCTCACAGCTTTATTGATTCTGAGGCTTCAGTTTCCTTCGACCAAGTATAAGAGTTTTAGCCACGCAGGGCCATGACAGAAAACTCGAGAGAGAAAATTAGAGAAGAGGGGAGAGAAAGGTGTGTGTGTCCAATTCTGACTTCTCCTCCCCTTTTTACACGTTAATTCCCCCTTTCCCAAGCCTACAAAATCTCCTAAAAATATTCTAAATAATAATATCCAAATCTGGATAATTAAGGAAAAATATTAAAAATAAAACAAAGTCCTAATATAACTAGGAAAGTGGTGTTTTACAGCTGGAAATTTCGTGCACCAGATCTAGAAACTTTTGAAAATAAACCGCATCAAATCCGCGTATTAGAATTGCAAGCTAAGGAATGTTCCAAAACGTCAACAGTGCAGGTGTAGCAACTTCAAGCCCGATTTCGACCTTGATGCGGCCCGTATATCTCAAAACTCAAAACATGAAAGTTGTAGAACTATGTCTTGGAGTTCCACAGCATCTTGAATCATCTCAATCGGAGCTCAGATGAGAGAGTTATGCCCAAATTATGAAGCGATGTCAGAGCTGTTCAAAATCACCCAATTAACTACGTTTTGCACTTAATGCCTCCATTTGCATCCTAAATCAAAATATAAGAATAATGAATACATTTAGGCATCAAATAAGTATAAAAGACTAAACATTAAGGAAGAAAAATATGACATTTTGCATTCTCATCAGTGACGACCTAAAAGTCACAGTAAACAACCACTCTTGCAGCTCCTGCTGCTTTGGAAAGATCAAGCCCTGCCACTAAAGTTTCGTATTCTACTTCATTGTTGGTAATAAGGAAGTCGAGGTAAACCATACATTCGATCTGGTTTCCTTCGGGGGAAAGAAGCACGACACCCACGCCCCCAGCCTGCCTGTTGGACGACCCGTCTGTATGTATACTCCACTGAGAACATTCATCTGCCCCCTGGTCTTCCCCGTTGGTGAACTTTGCTATAAAGTCAGCGACGACCTGCCCCTTGATGGCGGTATGTGGGCGGTACCGAATGTCAAACTCACTCAACTCTATCACCCATAGAGCCAACCGACCAGCAGCTTCGAGGTTGTTCATTGCCCGTCAAAAGGGCTTGTCGGTTAAGACGATCACCGTATGGGTCTGGAAGTACGGCTTGAGTTTGCAGACTGCTATAACTAAAGCGAAGGCAAGCTTTTCCATGGGTGGATACCTTTCCTCTACACCACAAAATGCCCGGCTAGTGTAGTATACGGGTTTTAGAACCTTGTCTTCTTCTCTGATCAAGGCCGCGCTGACGGCTGCTGGGGAAATAGCTAGATAGAGGAAAAGTTCTTCCCCTGGCTGCGAAGGACTTAGCAACGGAGGGGAAGAGAGGTAAGCCTTCAGCTCCTGAAATGCTTGCTGACACTCGGATGTCCACTCGAAAAATTTCTTCAGCGTGTGAAAGAAGGGTAAACATTTGTCCGTCACCCTTGATACAAACCTGCTCAAGGTAGCTACTTTCCCATTAAAACTCTGTACTTCTTTTACGTTCTTCAGGGGAACCATCTCTATTATGGCTCGGATCTTGTCTGGGTTGGCCTCTATACCTCTTTGAGACACAATAAAGCCTAGAAATTTTCCCACTGTCACCCCGAATACACACTTACTCGGATTAAGTTTCATGTTATAGAAGCGAAGGGTGCCGAATGTTTCCTCGAGATCCTTTAAATGGTCCTCTTCTCTTCGGCTTTTTACTAACATGTCGTCGACGTAGACCTAAACATTCCTTCCTATTTGTTTCACGAACATTTTGTTCATGAATCTTTGATATGTCGCATTCTTTAGTCTGAATGGCATCACTTTGTAACAAAAAAGACCTTGGCTGGTAACAAATGAAGTCTTCTCCTGATCCGCTTCATCCATTCGAATCTGATTATAGCCTAAAAAGGCATCCATGAAACTCAGTAGCTGGTGCTGAGCTGTAGAGTCTACCAATGCGTAGACTCGAGGGAGGGGGTAGCTATCCTTGGGGCATGCTTTATTCAGGTCCGTAAAGTCTATACACATCCTCCATTTCCCGTTGGCTTTCTTGACCATCACCACATTTGCTAGCTAGTCGGGATAATATACTTCCCTGATGAAGCTTGCTTCTGATAACTTGCCGACTTCTTCCGCTATTGCTCGGTCCTGTTCTTGGGCGAACACTCGCTTCTTCTGTCGGATGGGCGGAAAAGAAGGCGACACATTCAACCTATGTACCATAACTGAAGGGTCGATTCCCGGCATATCCTCATGACTCCAGGCGAACACATCTTGATTCTCCTTGAGGAAGGCCACGAGCGCTTGGCGAGAGTGCTGATCCTCATGGTTCTGTCTAATCTTGAGCCATCGAGGGATATCTCCTAAAGCTTCTCTACGGGTTCCGCCCCCGTCCGTTGTTCTATGTTCATCGTCGGTAAATGGTCGTTTATCTCTATCATTGCAATGTAGCATTTGCGCATGGCTCCCTGATCCTTTCGCAGCTCCCATACTCAGTACTTAGTGGGGAATTTGATCATCAGATGGTAGGTCGAAGTCACGGCCTTCCATGCGTTAAGGGTAGGTTGCCCTATAATGGCATTATAGGCAGAGGAGCAATCGACGACGAGGAATGTAACATCTCTAGTGGCTTGCTGAGGATAATCTCCAATTGTTACAGGCAATGTGACTACGCCAAGAGGGTATACTTTCGTTCCTTCGAACCGAACGAGCGGAGAGTTGGTTGGGACTAAGCGTTCTCTGTCAATTCGCATCTGTTGGAACGCCGGGTAGTAGAGGATGTCCGCGGAACTTCCGTTGTTAACCAAGACCTGATGTGTTATAGTCTCCTACTCGGATGCTGACGACAAGCGTGTCATCATGCGGGTGATAAAGATGTCGGGCATCTTTCTCAGAGAAACCAATGACAGGGTTGTCAACCCACTGCATCTTCGGGACAACGCCCGTAGACTAGACGTTCTGAAACATTCTAAGGTGAGTCTTCCGAGCCTTTTTGGACGAGCCAGTTGTCGTTGTGCCTCCCACAATCATCCTTATGTCTCCTAAGGGTGGCCTGAGGCGCTCGTTATCCCGTTGAGGAGCCTGCTCTTGGTGAGGTGGATCTGCTTTCTCTCTGCTAACGAACTTCTACAACTTCCCCTGCCTAATCAGGGCTTCGATCTGCTGCTTTAAGTCGTAGTAGTCAGTCGTATCATGACCGTGGTCACGATAGAAACAACAGTATTTTTATTTAGGTCATTTGTTGGGGTCTCCTTTCAGTTTTCCCGGAAACATTAGGGCCCTTTCATCCTTGATCTACACTAAGACTTGGTCGATCGGGGTCATTAGTGGGGTGAAGCTTGTGAACTTCCCAGCAGGGGGTTTTAAGCATCTATTATCTCGGCCTTATCCTGTCCTGGCTACCTTTCGTCCCCTATCCTGCCGTACGTGTTCTTGTCTTTTCCTCTTCTTAAAAGGCTTCTACTCTCGGGTTAGTAGCGCATCTTCCACATTTATGTACTTCGTCACCCTGTAAATCACATCTGACATGGTCTTCGGGTCATTTTTATATAGGGAGAATAAAAACTTACCCTTCCGCAACCCATTTGTGAATGCGACAACAAATATTTTATCATCTGCTTCATTGATCGAAAGTGCTTCTTTGCTAAAACGGGCTATGTAGGACCTCAGTGTCTCATCCTCCCGTTGCCTAATGTTCATTAGGTATGCGGTAGATTTCTTGTACCTGTGTCCCCTGATAAAGAGCGAGGCGAACTGAGCGCTCAGCTCTTTGAAGGTACCGATGGAGCCGGGCATCAGCTTGCTAAACCAAACTCTTACGGAACCCCTTAATGTCGTCGGGAAGGCCTGGCACATGATTTCGTCTGCCACCCCCTATAAGTGCATTAACGTTTTGAAGGATTCCAGATGATCCAATGGATCCTTAGATCCGTCGTAGCTTTCCACCTGTGGCATACGAAACTTTGGCAGGAAGGGTAATGAATTAACGAACATGGTGAATGGAGAATCTATTTGATGGACGAGGTCATCGAAGTCGTTGGATACTCATCCTTTGAGGGCATTCATCATGAAATCCATGCGTTCCCTCATCATCTGCATTTCTGCAATTACGTGAGACAAGACGTGGTTTGTGGCCGACGGACGGCTTGTGTCCTGTCATTCAGGTCGGCTCGGGGCATTGCTTCCTTCTGGACCTCCAGGGTTTCTCTTCTCGGCGCTACTAGCCTCTTGATCTTCTTCTTGTGTGTTGAGTACTGCATCCTTCTGGCGCAATTGCTCTTCCAAGTCATGGTTCCACTTTGTGAGGTGTTCCACTGCTGTTGCTAGGGTTTGAACCTACCTCTCGGGAGCCGTGGTGCGTGGTTCATTGCCCTGATCGTTCGTGGTGGTTGCCATCAAATGCGTGAGTACCATGCAACTTTTGGTCTGGAAAGCACGAAGTACGGTTTCTCCTTGCGTTTCCCACAGATGGCGCCAACTAATGTTACCAAAAATCGTCAGTTAGTTACACGGTCCTCACATGCTCCCGATAGAAAACCTGTACAACACGAAAGCTGAAGACCTTAAGAAGAGTACCGGTGTGGTACCGACCAAATACCCTCCGACTGTCAAGTTAGAGAAATATCTTGTTCACAACTCTAGAGTGCTAGAACTGGGGTGAATTACACATACTTTCATTTATGAGGGCTTGGGGGTATTTATAGTAGCGTAGAATTGACATCTGTGGCGTGTTTAAGAAGATATTTCCTTGTGGGAGAGAGACTCTCTATTGCGTGTTCTTTATGAAGCCTTTTCTTTACCGGAACCTCCCTCTTTTGGGTTTAGCGTGGAGTGCAAGATATCTTCTTACGCTTAAGCGTGCAGGGCAAGATATCTTCTTATGCCTAAGTGTGTAACGCAAGATATCTTCTCACGCATAAGCGTGTAGGGCAAGTCACGCTAACCCCATTGGCTTGATACCTTCAGCTTTACTTCCCATACAGCTTTAACCAGTCAGCTTCCCATCAACCACGAATTCACCACGTTAGCTTTAAGCTGTAGACTCCCTGTAGTCCCAAACAACATAGCTCAAGCCGACGGGTTAGTCCATTTCATGCCTTTCCACTAACAGGTAATCATGCCTCTATTTCACCCTCATCAGAAACTAAAAGAGAAAATCACCAGAAAGGCAAAAACAAGTCTGTACGTGATTCCACAATCCCAACAAATAGATATATGATCAAGAACCGATCGATCCAGATCAATTTTAGTCGTAATCCTAACAACCTACGCTACACTTTCAGATTCGTAAATTTAAGTTTAACCTCACAAACACGCAACATTTGTTATGTTTTTCTCATGGATTGCTCTAGTGTCACACTTTCAGCCCATGCTTTTCTTTTCTCACGTTGCGGCTCTCACGTATGGCTTACACCGCGCATGCACTAGTCTATTTGTACTTTATAAAGAAAACCCATGCTGCCTACCTTCACTTCAACAAAGCACGTTCTACTAGTTCAACTACAATAAGAAACGTGACTTTCTCACGTGTTTTACTTCAACTACAACATAAAAACATGACTTGCTCACTGGTATGGATGGAGAGGGTATATTGTAAGGTTGAATTTATTCAATCATATGTTAGATTTATTCCGTGCCAAATTTGCTTGTAATTTAGCAATTAGATACCTTATATTTAGGTGGGATTTATGTAAAGGTAGTATGTGAGAGAATGTGAAGAAAACTCAAATTGTGTGCACTCAAGAAGAGCCTCGCGACTGGATCTCGCGACTGGCAAGTCGCCAAAGATGGCACACGTGTGAAGCATGCAGGAGAGCTGAAGGGTCACGACAGCTCAAGCACTACAGGACAAAACTTCCAGTCTAGCCAGGCAATTAGCTCGCGACTCAAACTCACGACTTGTTCCAGTTGCAAGGTTAAGTTGCCAGAATGCCCTGTTTGGTTAAAACATGACTTTTCGCATTCTTCATACACACTATTATAAATACCCTTATACCCACGAAATGTAGAGAGCTTCTAGAAAGAATTTTGAGAAAGAAACCTTAGAGAAAAACAAGATTGACTCATCTACAATCTTTATCATTGATTCTCCAAATTGCTCTACTCTCACCCTCTCCATTGACATATCCTTGAGAGGTACATTTGCCAAATCCTTATCTCACCATACCTATATCAGTGAGGAGGTGTTTTTGGTACTTGGGAAGCAGTTCAGAAAGGGACCAGTTCATTTGGTTGATGAAATAGGCTTATTGTGGGATCCGGTAAGCTAAAGAAGACAAGATCTGACGTAACCCTATTGGAGCAAGAAGCTTGAAGGGCTTAGGTGCACTGGGTAGATTAGGCTTAGAGATTCCTCTACTATTCATGTATCCCAACTTCATTCTCTAGTGGATTATTGATCGCTTGTTTGATTATAAGCTTGTGTTGGTAATTTTGTATTTGGGGGTCTAAACATTCATTAGTGTTTTATACGCTTTTTTAACCTTCATATATGATGCAAGTGGATTGTGATCTCCCTCCCATATTTACTATTTAAGGATGGATCTCACACTTACGGGTTCATTCCATGTGAGAGGGGCATTACTGTTACATAATGTTATCCTTTGTATTTGCATCTCTCTTTCCTTTCTCTTTACCTTTTAATTGTTGTTATGTATGTAATTAATTATGGTTTAATTACGGTTTAGAGTGTGTTACCAATTTGGTTATAACTTATATTTTATTTTCCGCACATATATTGTATGATTATAAGTTTGTGTTGGTAATTTTGTATTTGGGGGTCTAAACATTTGTTGGTGTTTTATACGCTTTTTGAACCTTCATATATGATGCAAGTGGCATGTGATCTCCCTCTCATATTTACTATATAAGGATGGATCTCACACTTACAGGTTCATTCAATGTGAGAAGGGCATTACTGTTACATAATGTTATCCTTTTTTTTTTATCTAAATCCGGTGACTCAACCCAAGTCATTAGGTTAGTTAGGTTAGTTTCTATACATGCGATGGGTTGGGAAGAAACCCTCAACTCAACCTATGCACATCTTGAGCATGGTTATACAATTTTGCCCCTTAAAAACATATTACCGCTAGTCCCAAAAAATGAGAACAATCCTAATTTCAACAGAAACATAATTCAAGACTGCAAAACCCCTCAAATTAGTATGACCAAATATCATGTGAGAGGAAAGAATATGTCATTATCGTACTTTTGAAGTATTATATAATTACTCTTGAGAACATATGTTAGTCCTGGAAGGGCATAGCCTACAAATAGCCTGAAAAGGCTTTGACAAAAGAAATACAAAATTTGCTTCATGTCAGCCACTTCCTTCCCAACCCTTTCCCCAAACAAAATACTAAATAAGTGCAACCAATGCCAATGAAAGTTTCCGCTTGGCCATGCCCGCACCTGGCATGGCCTCGTCATTATGCCAAATGGAATGTATTTGAACCCTTCTCTTTCTCCAATGGTAACTTCAAATCTTTGGTTTAAATCTATTGGGTTCCTCCCACAGCTTAGGATTCCTATGCATGAACCATGCATTCACCAATAAAATTGTCCTTCGTTGTATATGAAATTCCCCCACGATGCAATCTTCTGAGGGAAAATGTGGTAATAAAAATGACTGTGGAGGATTTAGTACTCTCTCATTGATGACACAATAAAGATGGGGAAGCTTTGCAAAAGCTGTCATTTAGCAAGCGCCCACATCTTTTGACCTAGCTGTCAATGTTTGTTCTAACCTTCTGCAATACCTCTGGATGATTTAGAAGAAGTGACATTGACCATTCCATGGTTGTTACTATTGTATCTATTCTTGCAATAAACATAGTTTGAAGCACACATATGCTCAAGTAAGGTTAGAATAAACTTTTAGGTTAAAGTTTGAGACATTCTTTATAAATCTAAATGTGTGTCAAGTATTACATTATTTAACATTTTAAATAATGTGGTAATTGATACATTGTTAGACCTAATAATTAAAATACTAATGGCGAAATGGAAGCTTAGTATTTTAACTGAAATGGAGAAAATCATGTTCCACTTTGTTAATGTTACAAAATAGATACAATATACCTCAAGAATCTTTAATGCGCGCATATAGATCTGGAATTAAAGTAGCTTTGCTTGAACATCATTATTTTGGAGACAGGAGGTCAGGTATAATTCAAATAAGAAAACAAGAGTAATAAGATGTATATTAACTTGAATGGTGTACTAGGTACTGAAAATTGCTATGTAATCCATCAAATTGATGAGTTAACTTTATAAACACACAACAAAGTAGTAATTATGAATTTAAGATATCTAGTCATCAATGCCAATCAACATTAATCAAGGTCAATTGTCAACGTTGATGTGGCTGCAAATGTGACATCAATAATGTAATAGTTTTGTGTTGATAACACTACTAACGTGGCATGACATTGACAATAACTGTCCATCAAGAGAAATTGCAAGAGATTTTTTTTTTCCCCCTTTTCTTTTAATTCATTTACAACAAGCAAATAATTATAATTTGTATGGCATAAAAATATTGATATGCTAAAATCTTACCAAAATAAGTTAGAGCTCTAGCGCTATAAACATTTATAAACGATTTAGGCTATATATAAATTATACATTTCCGAATAATATACATTAAAAACTATATCTCCTTGTGAGATTAAAGCTGTCACCAATGACACATACAATTTAGTGCCATAACAAATCCTCACCAAGATATGCAACCCTTCCGGCAAATATGGGTTTTTAAGATCCATGGCCTATAATCCAAACTCCAAATGCGCTACCTTTAACGTTAATATAGACAATAATCACTACACATAAGTGATAACTCAAAATACACGAATCAAACCCTCAAATACAAATCATTCTTATTAGGTCTAGCTCAACAACTTTAGGGGTTTTAGACGAAAATTTTAAGGCCTCTTTTATATATAAATATTAATTAAACAGTATTTATTGAATTTTTTTATTATTATTTAAAATCTATTAGACATTTGTAAAGAGAAAATATTTATAGATAAATAAAACACAATTTATAATTAAAAATAATAATTTAACTAAAAATAAAATTTAAAGTATAGAATAATAGAACTTGGCTATTACAATTTTTCTAAAGCTGTGACCACTTTATACTTTAAAGTCTAAACCTGAACAAAGAAAATTAATTTATTACATGGTTCAATAAATTAGTATCACTATTGTAGGGGTGTTAGGCCCAGCAATATATATATATATATATATATATATGTGTGTGTGTGTGTGTGCATATATATATTGGGCTGAGGGACCAATCCGAGGACATGAAGAAGTCCGAGGAGGGGGGACCATTATCAGGAGAGTCCATGTTAGTAAGTGAAGAGGTTAGTTTTGATCATAAGAGTCCATGAGGGTAATCCAAGGATGAATGCATCCTTGGCTGAGCAAAACCAAGGTCTGAGGGGGTGGTCCGCCATCCAAGGCAACATTCCAGGAGATTCTAATGATACGAATAAGCATCACAAAAATGCAAGATAAGGGGAAGTCCTAAAATATCTAAAAAGAAAGCTGCTACCATCGCATTAAATGCTCTGTAGTTAACTCTCTAGCCACATTAACGAGGAAGTGACACTTGAACAGTGATTTTCAACCTTACAACTACTACTAGAGACTTCAAGAAGGTGCTAATGGGAAAATGATCAACATCAGCAGTCTACTTTACACGTGGAGGGTAGAAATGGAGGATGGACGAGAGTATAAAATAGAAAGAAAACCCTAAAGGAAGAGAATCGAGAAATTAAGAGAAAAACACTGTAGCAATCAAGAGTTGAACTTGTAATCAAACTTAAAAAGAAATATGAGAACTGATCTCCTTGGATTGTGCCAAGGACGATTTTCTTTAGATTAAATCAGTCTATCTTCATTTTCTTGTCATCTGAATCCACTTTACTTGTTATCTAACTCATTAAAGCCCAAATTTCTAACCAACTCTGTACAAATTCATTGTATTAGGTTTTTTGGGCTTGAACTCGTCCATCCCTTGGACTGGGGACTCAAATTGTGTCCTTACAACTATAATACAAATGAGTTGATATGATAGACATCAAATTATTAATTGATGTGATAACTTATGATAATCGATAAAGTAAAAATTTGCATAAAAAAAAAGGTAAAAGATATAGTGGGTGTGTGCATATACATTGAGTGTGAGTGTGGGTGTGGGTGGGTTAGTGTGTGGCTGTGTGGGATGTGGGGGCCAGCTGTTAAGTGTGAACAGTGTACTATGGGCTTATGGCTAATGGCTTGTCAGAATCAACATGTGCTCATGTGCAGGGGTGCACTGTGTTGAGTGCAGTGCTGTGGGCAATGGGCTGTGCAAGAGAGCAAGAATAGCGTGTTGTCCTATCAGGCTATCAATCAAGCAGATTAAAAAATAAATAATTTAAAATATTTAAATTGAATAAAAAGCAAACTTTTCAATGTTAAATATCAGAAAGATAGAGAGGAAGAGAGGGGTTACCACTGCTATGCCCACACCACCCCTCTTCAATCTTGAATTTACTGTGAAGGGCAGTGAGCAAAGAATGATTTCAAGCTATTAGCCTATTTCAAAGAATGACTAAGCTTATAGGAAAAGATATAGAGTCTAGATGAAGAAAAGAAAGGTAAGATATAGATGGAGAGGGAGAGAAATTGAGAGATGAGAGATTTTTTCTTTTGTTTTAGAAATTTATAATTCTATTTTAGCATATTTCAGGACAATTACATTGTATTATTAATGAATTTTTCTAGTATTAATTTTGATTTTAGAATATTTTAAGAATGAATTAATGAATTTGTCTCCTAAAATTTAATTTTGTTAGCTGAAGTTTGACTATTTTTGTTTTTCCCCTTTTTAATCTTCTGCATTTTAGGATACGATTCATGTCATTTTAATAACTTAGTGTTTACCTTCATACACACTTAGGGTTATCAAGATCAAGATTCATGTCAATAACTTAGTGATCTCTTCAGTTGTTGCATAAAGAACTTTAAAGAAAATTTGAAACCTTTAAGTGGAATCTCAAAGTCACAAGTAAGAGAACTTGTGATTGTAGTGGATCAAAAAAAGAAGTAGTTCGTGGACTCGAAGCTGTCACGTGGTCATGGTAGTAAGTTTTCTACTCAAGATAGCAATAGAATGTTAGTGGTCTAAGTTCTATTGTACAAACTTCAATTCTTTCATAGTGGATCTGTTTTACCTTGAAGATAGCTAGGTTAAATCTCACTAGGTTTTTTACCAGTTAGGTTTTTCTGGATTATCATATATTGTGTTCTTTATATTTCCGCATTATTTACATGATATGATTTTATTGTGTTAACCTAGTACTAAATAATTTATCTAAGTAAACACTTGGCTAAATAACTAGGTTAAACAACTTGTGTTAAGGGGTCTAAAAATGTATAAGTGGTATCAGAGCAGGTTAGCTCATGTGTTTTTAGATCTTTTAATCTAAGAGTTGATCCTTGACCCCTATTGTCATGGAACACGGACAATCTCTTGTGATCTCACCTCACTTTGATGAGAACAACTATGCCTACTAGAAAGTAAGGATGAAAACATTCCTAAAATTCATTTATGAGAGAGTATGGAACTCCGTTGAAAACAGATGGGAGAAACCGACTACTCCTGTAAACGAGTGGTCAACTTCTCAAAAAGAGGTAGCCGCTTTCAATAGTAAAGTCATGAATGCTATTTTTAATGCTATTTCTATAGAGGAATTCAAGAGAATCTCAAATGTTGAGGTTGCTCATACTTCATGGAATATTCTCTAAACTATCCACGAAGGCACAAAGGCAGTTAAGAATAATAAATTGCAACAATTAACTACTAGATTTGAAAGCATTAGAATGTCTGATAATGAGTGTTTTGATGAATTCTATGCTAAACGTAATGATATTATTAACTCTGCTTATAATTTGGATGAAATCTATGATCAATCTGAGATTGTTAGAAAGATACTTAGATCCTTGACTGAGAACTTTAGACCCAAAGTGACTGTCATTACTGAAAGTAAGGATATGGACTCCATCCCTGTTGATGAGCTTGCAAGATCTCTCCAGTCCTATGAGCTAAACCTACCAAAGACAAACAAATCCAAATCAATGGCTCTTAAGTCAGTTAATGATGAACTCTCTTCTACAGAGATTGCATATCTTACCAAGAACTTTAGAAACTTTTTTAGGAATAACAACAGAGTGGCAAGAGGTAAAAACAATGCTGAACCTAGGAATTTTAAGAAGAATGAACCTACTAAAGTGAACAATAATGATAAATCTAAAGAAAAAGTAGGTCAATCCTCTAGTAATTCTCTTGGTCAACAATGTTTTAGTTGTCAAAGGTATGGTCATGTGTGTTGGGAAATTTAGACCCCGGTTGATAGAATTAACAAGTTTTAAATCCAAGTTGTTAATTAGATTTATTATGAATAAAACTTGTTAAAACAAATAAATATCAATATCATGTCAAAATCATGCTACGGAAAAGTAAATAAGACAAGATATGATGACTCAAGAAAACTAATGAAACAAACTAGTTTTACAGTAAAAAACCTAGGAGGAAACCTTCCCAAAAGACAATCCACTATAGTAAAAAAAAGTTTTAGATCTAGTACAAAACATTTGTCCCTAGACTCTACAATCCCCGTAGATGAACTCACAGCAAAAACCTTCTACCGCTTCAAAACCTCTGAACTCTTCAATATATGAATGTTACCCTTTGATGCACGAATCCCAATACGTGACTAACTAATTGCACAGATTCTAGTATGCGACTTAATCACTAACTAGAAGAAAATTGTTGACTACAAAGTTCTCCACTTCATTAACAACGAAGATCAAGAAGCACTTGGTTACAAAACCCTAAGGCGCAAAAGACGCAATAGCTTCTTTCAGAGATAATAAGGCATCGATCACCTTTTGCATATGTTCTCCTTGTATTTTCTTATGTGACGGCCTCTAAAATAAGTCTTATATATATCTAGAGTTTTGAGAAAAGAAACCCTACATAAATACATAAGCTTGGGCCAAAAATCAAATCTGGAAATCTGAATTCCTGTAATCTCGATAGATACCTCGATCGGTGAAGGATCTGTCAAGCTTTATTCATTAAATCTCGATAGATAGCAGCTGTCAAGCTATCTGTCCAGCTTTAATGAATAACTCTTCTTCACTTGTTTCTTTGTCCAATCTTCATGGCTTTAACACTAAACTTAAACAACATGTTTCTTGAAGTATTAAACACATCCTAGATCTACCCAATTATAAGTGCATTTTGTCAAAGGATTAGCCAACTACATAAATATTGACATATGTTCCTAACATGAATCACATATGTCCTAACAATGTGAAATCAGAATGTCCTACATTCCTAAGATCAGAGGATAAAGTTATGACTGTAACCCTTAGTGATGATGAAATTTATAATCATGAGTCTGGTAGTAATGAGGATGGAAACTTCATTGCTTTCATAACTACTGTTATAGTTGATGAAAATGTTGTAGTTGAAGAGAACCCTTCTGATGGAAAACTCTCTGAGTGTGCTGATTTTCAAGAAGCTTTTAAAAAGTTATGCAAGATTGCTGCAAAGGATGCAATGAGTGTTGACTTAGGTTTAAAGAAGATTGCCTCCCTTGAACTTGATAAGAAAACCTTGTTGCAAAAATTGCTTAATGCTAATGAATTGATTAATAAGGTGAAGACTAATAACATGTTGTTGCTTGATAAGATTAAGAACTTGGAACTAGAATTATTTGTTGCTAAAAAACAAACAAATGGTTCTACTAGTTCTAAATTTGATCACATGTTGAGTGTTCAAAAGTCTCTCTTAGAAAAATCTGGTCTAGGTTTTGTAGATAGCATCTTGGTGTCTGAAACTCATTCCACAAACTTTGTTTCTTCTTCGAAGTCTCCCAAGAGTGAGATTGTCAAACTAGTAAAAGTTACACCACCTCCTAGGAAGATTAGGGTTGATCTTAAAGAGTCTAAGCCAAGAATCCCTAAGGATAAGTTGCATGATAGACCTTTATGGGTTTGTCATTTTTGTTGAAAGACTGGGCATATTCAGCCAAACTGCTTCAAATTGTAAGCTGCAAAGCGAGCAAATAAGCCAAAAATATTTGTGCCTCAAGCACAAGATCATGTGGTACTTATTGGTGAATTGGTAAAGGCTTTAAACCTTTATACCAATCCTGGAGTTGCACATCATTCTAATATGAATAATAACTCCAATGCTAGAATTGCATATAAAAAGTTTAGGATGCAAAAGACTCAATCTAATTGAATCTTTCTGACATGGTCCTTGTGCTTCATCTCAATACTCTTTGTGACCATTCTTCTTTTGCTGTTTTTTTTTTTTTTTTTTTCCCTTTTAGGATTTGCATTGCATTATATTCATGCATTTCATGACAGATTGTTTTTACCATTCCTTTTAAAATAAAAAATAAATAAAATAAAAAAATGAGGAAGGAAAAATGTGTTTTGTATTATATATTTTGGATTTGTAATCAAGGTTGGTCATATTATTTTTATATTACATGCCTGTGTACCTTGTTTAGCTTGGATGAGCTTATTTTTTATGCACTTTGCTAGTTTTAGCTATGTAATGCATGTTGTGTGGGAGTTGTTTATAGTTTTTGATCACATGATCTTGATTTTGAAGTCACATACTTTTGATTATTAGGACTAGAACCTATTGAAAAAGACATAAATAACCATCTCACCACTGTTTACTAGCCAATCATAAATACCTTAGTCCATATCACAGGATTTTATGCTCAAGAAAGTGTAGCACATGCACAAAAAGAATATAAAGTGTAGCCTTGAATTAATAATAAAATTGGTGTGTATATTATTGGGCCACAATAAAGATTAAAAAATAATAAAATTGGCGGGTACACTATCTGGCTAAAATATCAATTTCACAGTAAAATAAAAATTGTGTGTACATTATGAGGCAAAATAAAATTTTACATGACTGCAAGCTTGTTTTCTAGGAGATGTGAAAGTTATATGATGTAATTCTTTAGGTGATAGTCTCTTTTAAACTTATGTAATAAATTGTGTAGAAATTGTAATCGATTACTATCTACATATAACCTTACATGTATCTCATGCTATTGCTAGTTGCACCCACTACACAAGTTATTCTTTGTTAAACTTAGTACATGAAATTCTGTGTTTGTTTTGGCCATCCAAGATTATATGTTCTTTGCTTTTGATGCAAAATGTGTTCAATGTTTGAGTTTTAGGGACAAAAAGGTTGAAAATATTGATTTTGAAAATATGTAGATGTGAGAGTTATACTATGTAACTCTTTAGGTGATAATATCTTTCAAACTTATGTGATGAATTGTGTAAAAATTGTAATTGATTACTATCTACATATCACCTTACATGTATCTCATGCTATTGCTAGTTACACATACTACACAAGTTATTCTTTGCTAAACTTAGTACATGAAATTGTGTGTGTTTGTTTTGGCCATCCAAGATTATATGTTCCTTGATTTTGATGCAAAATGCGTTCAATGTTTGAGTTTTGGGGACAAAAAGGTTGAAAATATTGATTTTGAAAATATGTAGATGTGAGAGTTATATGATGTAACTCTTTAGGTGATAGTCTCTTTCAAACTTATGTGATGAATTATGTAAAAATTGTAATCGATTACTATCTATATATCACCTTACATGTATCTCATTCTATTGCTAGTTGCATACACTACACAAGTTATCATTTGCTAAACTTAGTACATGAAACTGTGTGTGTTTATTTTGGCCATTCAAGATTATATATTCCTTGATTTTAATGCAAAATGTGTTCAATGTTTGAGTTTTGGGGACAAAAGGTTGAAAATATTGATTTTGGAAGATCTAGGTTGAATTCAAGTTTTTTTAAAAACTTTTAAACTCATACTCATGCATTTTATTCATGAAATATTGTGTTTTGAGTGGTTTCTAAATAAACTTGCTCTGTTTTTCAAAAATCTCATTTTTCCAGATTTTCGATTGATTGAAGCTGTTGCTCGACCGATCAAAATTGCAATTAAAATTTTGATTTGAATCTGCCTGGCTCGATCGGTGCTCGATTGATGCTCGATCGATTGAATCTATTTTTCGATTGATCGAAACTCAATTTCGACCGATCAAAATTCGAACAGTGAGTATTTTAAAAAGATCTTTCTCACGTGTTGTTCATACCTTTCAAACTTTTTCAAAAGTTTTCTCACTCCTTTTCTTCGACCGATCCAATCTAAGCATTTTTTTGTCGTTTTCTTCCACAAATTTCTCCAAAGTTTTTGTCCTCAAGCACTAGTAAGTCTCTTTTACTCTTTCTTTTTCAATTAAATCACATGATTCATGCATTTTTGTTGAAAATTTTGAACCAAGCATTTTAGGGATTTTTGTTTATTTCCTTTGTTTTTAATCAATGGGTTTTTGTTCTTAAATGATATAATTATGATCCTCATGCATTAATTTGATCAATTCTATGATTTGAGGAAAATTGAAATTTCTAGGGCTTGAAAATTTGTAAATTTGGGGATTTTGTTCAATTGGGCTTTATTTGGTGAAATTGACTTGTGTTATTGATAGATTAACTCATTATATGATGTTTCCTAACTAGTATAATAGTTAATTGATCAATTTGGTTAAATTTTTTGAAATTAGGTGTTTCAAATTTAGGGTTATTGGACTAAAATTCTTTGTTCAAGTCAAATTGATGGTTTATAATGTATAGTTGAACAAATTTCAATGCATTAGGGCATGCATCATATGTGCATTCATCACATGCATCATATAGATTGTTACTTATTGAGATTTTTGTGCTCTAACCCTCTCTAATGCAGTCTACCCTTGGTTTTCTTTCTTTTTTATTGTCTTTTCTTCCATTCCAACCCTTAGCATCATGGTTAAGAAGACTAGAGCTTGATCCGGAGATACGTAGAAATTTTGAGCGTAGTGGTTGGTTACCACTTTTAGAGGTTGAGCATCCTCCTCCAGCTACTTTGATTAGAGAGTTCTACTCGAACCTCTCTGTCCACTCCGATGATTCCAACATTTAGTTTGTGAAGAGTTGGATAAGGGGTGAAGAGTATGTCATTACTCCTGTTGTAGTGGCCTCTGCTCTTGGTGTACCTTTGGTACGGCAACCTGTGTACCCTTACACTAAAACCCTTCCCCTTGATGACATCATGTCTTTCATCACCGGTACTTCCATTAGTTAAGGTACTGATCCTCGTGTCACTTTCCATGAGCTTACTGAGCTTAACTATTTGTTTTTCTGGATTTCTTGTCACTTCATTTGTCCTATTTCTCATCTACATACTATTCCCATTGAGAGATGTGTGTTTTTGTATGCTCTTGTCACCGATGCTCCTATAAGTTTTCCCACTCTTTTTATTCGCTCACTTGTTGAGGTTCATCAGAGTAATGCAAAATCTCATAGCCTTTTGTTTCTGGTTTTTATCCATAGGATTCTTTTAGACTTAGGTTTAGAGGATTTTCCAGCATTCGAGCCTGTACATATCATAGCTTCTATAGGTGTCACCTTTCTTAGGCAAAGAGCAGCTCAATTGAAAGCTAGCTCTAAATGCCCTAGAGTTGAGTCTTCTACAAGTGATGCATCTAGGCCTCCTACTTCTGATGACCCTACTACTGAGGAGTATGTAGACCCTACAGCTGCTATGGATCCTCCACCTTCTTCATCGAGCGACTCATCCTTGCAAAGCATGCTGGATACAGTTATGACCGTTCAGGCAGTGCATGGACAGATTTTGGTGGACGTTCTCACAAAGCTTCAGGCTTTACGAGCAAATTTGACTGGTGCTAGAGGTTCTGCTCCACCGCCTCCACCTTCTAATGATGATTCTTGATTGCTTTTTGGCAATTTGTCACAAAAAGGGGGAGTACTTATGCATGGAGATAGAAGGAGATTGGAGATTATAGATTGTGTCTAAAGCCTTATGATGAATTCTTTTTGGCTTTGATGTATTTATTTTTATGAGTTGTATATGTTAGGGGGAGACATTATGCTTTGTGTGTTTTTTTCTTTGTTTCTTGTTTCACATTTGATTATTGATTTATATTTATGAGGTTATTCACGATATATGTCTTTTGTTTTATGTTTTTGTGAAATTAAGAAGTTTAATTTGTTTTTACTTGTATTTTCCACACATGCGTTTATGAGTTTATTAAATGTTTCAGGAATTTACAAGTTAATTCAGTCATGGCTGCTGTCTACTTTAGCAACTGATAGATAGTAGTTAGGTTGAATTGTGTTTAGGGCATTTTAAATTTGAATGGGTTGTTTTTAACTTTGAGCATTTTATTTTTGTGATGCGTTTTGTCACGGATTGCCAAAGGGAGAGTTTGTTAGGTTCTAAGACTTTAGGAACTAATGTATTAGAACTTCAATTTGTAATGTGTTGGCAAACCATGATCAAAACATAGAGTCTAGGTTTAGACTTGCTCAAAGTGTGTTTACTTATAAAATTGGAATCGAATGATTGCAGGAATTATTGGACTTAATCTGCAAGGCTCAATCGATCGAAAATTAGGCTTGATCGATCGAACCACGTGCAGATTTATTTTTCTGCAGAAATTCCAATTCAGCCCAAGTCCGTTTGACGTGTAGGGTTTTGTGTTTCACTCCAAGTATAAAATGAGAAACCCTAGCTACGTTTTATAGGTCTTTTGAGAGTTGTGTTAAATCTTTTGTGAGATCTAGAGGTATTTACCTTTACACACACTTAGGGTTATCAAGATCAAGATTCATGTCAAGAACTTAGTGATCTCTTCAGTTGCTGCATAAAGAACTTTAAAGAAAATTTGAAACCTTTGAGTGAAGTCTCAAAGTCACAAGTAAGAGAACTTATGATTGTAGTGGATTAAAAAAAGAAGTAATTTGTGGACTCGAAGCTATCACGTGGTCGTGGTAGTAAATTTTCTACTTGAGATAGCAATAGAATGTTAGTGGTCTAAATTCTATTATACAAACTTCGATTCTTTCATAGTGGATTTTTTTTACCTTAAGGATAGCTAGGTTAAATCATATCCAGGTTTTTTACCGATTAGGTTTTCCTGTGTTATCATATCGTTGTGTTCTTTATATTTCCACATTATTTACATGATATAATTTTATTGTGTTAACCTAGAACTGAATAATTTATCTAAGTAAACACTTGTTTTATCCCATCCATCTATTATTCATAAGAGAGTTTTATTACAATCTCAATAAATTCAATCCACAAACACAAGGGAGGTGGGGGGGAGATGGGAACAAAAGAAAGGAAGTTTATCATCACCATGAATAACATATAATATTAATCACAGTTAAGAGAGGATGTTATTCATGGAATGGCATGGACTGCAAATAGCCTCCAAAGGCTCAGCCTTTGACAGAAGAAACCCTAAACTTGGGTTCATGTCCACCATCTCCTTCCCAACCCTTTCCCAATCAAAACACTGAATGAGTGCACCCAATGCCAATGATAGTACCCGCAAGCCCATGCTAGAACCAGGGCATGCCCTCCTCATCATGCCAAATGGAATATATGTGAACCCTTCTCTTTCCTCATTGATTGCTTCAAATCTCTCTGGCTTGAACCTAGTGGGTTCCTCCCACAGCTTGGGATTCCTATGCATGAACCATGCATTCACCAACAAAATTGTCCCTCGTGGTACATGAAATCCCCCCACAGTGCAATCTTTTGAGGAAAAATGTGGTAATAAAAGTGGTTGTGGAGGATATAGTCTAAGTGTCTCATTGATGACACAACGAAGATAGGGAAGTTTGGCAAAATCTGAGTCATCAAGCAAGCGCCCACTTCCAACCTGGTTATCAATCTCTACTTTAACCTACTGCAATACCTCTGGACGATTAAGAAGAAGTGACATTGCCCATTCCATGGTCGTTACTGTTGTATCCGTTCCCGCAACAAACATAGTCTGAAGCACATGTATAACGCTCAAGTAATGTTAGAATAAATTTTGAAGGAAAAGTTTGAAACACTTCTTACAAATCTAAAGGTGTATCTAGTTCTACATTATTTAAATTTTTAAATATAATGTGACAATGTGTAAACCATTAAATTAAGAAAATAAAATCTTACCCCTAAAATGGATTGCTTTATTAATCTTTATAAAGAAAGTTATCCCATTTCAATAAAAGCAAAGCTACAAGCACAAAAAAATATCATAACATTTTAAATTAGCCTACTACCTCACGCATGAATCCACCACAATAATTAGAATAATGCTACAGACACAAACTATTTTACAATATTTTTACAAATTATTGATGTGGCAAATTCTTATTAGTTCTAATATAAGTCCACTACTAATATCACATTTATGTTTACCAATAATTATTTGAAAATTACTAAAGCTACATCAGTAATTTGTAAAAATATTGTAAATTTGCTTGTGTTTATAGCATTACTCTAATAATTAATTAAAGAGAGGTGCTACGTCCACAACATTTTCACAACAAATCATAGGTGGTTAGTTGTTATAGGTTCAAATTTGAACCTAACACTAAGATTACATTTTTACCCCAACAATAACAACCAGTAACAACCTGCCACTTAGGATTTGTTGTGAAAAATATTGTGGACATATCATTTCTCTTAATTAAAATTCTCTAATTACCCATGTATGAAGTAGTTGACTAATTTAGGTACATATTGTAAAATTGTTGAGAATTTTTGTTGTGTCGTTAGAATAACTGACTTTAATTTTATCTTAAGTGTATTTATATATATATATATATATATATATATATATATATATATATATAGAAACCTTCCCCCCTACCTCTTTTAGAATACTTTCACTAAATAAACAATCAACAACTACATCCAAATGCATTATAAGTTTCATTTAATAAAAATTTGGAAAGTTTAAGTTTTATTTAGAGGATAATTAATGTTAAATAATGAATTAATGGGAAAAACGAAGAAGAATGAACCAAACATAGATCTTTTTGGCCTTGGATATATATTGTACCCATACTAGTTATCGTTCTACTATAACATCTAAATAATTATTTTGATTCATGTTAAAGTTTATATTAAATATTATAAATTTAAATATGTATTCAATATCAAATTGTTTAAAATTTTAAATAATATAACATTAGTATTGTTTAAACTTTTTTTTTTTTTTGAAACAGTACTGTTTCAATTTTAAAACACCATACTATTTATCAAAAATAAAATACTTTTAAAAGACAAAACAAAATAGTACCAAACTACTTATTAGTATATTAATTAGTATATTTATTAGTAGATATACTAATTAGTAGTTTAGTACTACAATATAATAAATAAAATGTTTTCCTATTAACTTACCAATAGGATGCTTTTGATGACATTATCTGAATAGAATTCAGGTTCTGATTTCCGGAGATGCACCAGAGTTTCAATCAGTGTTCCCTTTGTTTGCGCATCCACAATGGTGACGTTATTCAAAGAACTGGTTTTCTTTTGCTTTATCTCGTCTATCAAACGCCCTAATACTTCATCTCTCTTCCTCTGCAACCTTATCATATCCTTCTCCAACCCCTTGTAACCAATCCACCTTAAAACTGGAAAGAAATCACACATATTCATTGCCAAATCTGCAAAGAAATACTCCTTGAATTCTTTGAGAAGTTCTTTTCCCACATCCATGCTTTCAACTTCCTTTC
Organism: Lithocarpus polystachyus; assembly: GCA_033629205.1. Classification (NCBI taxonomy): domain Eukaryota; kingdom Viridiplantae; phylum Streptophyta; class Magnoliopsida; order Fagales; family Fagaceae; genus Lithocarpus; species Lithocarpus polystachyus. Next base: position 3,101,194 of record CM066163.1, on the reverse strand, counting down.
CAACACATGGCTTGCCAGTAACTATTCTCATTATTATATTGGACACCGAAAGTGAGAACAAATACCCCAACTCCACCTTTTGGGGTTCTATGTTTGAAAATTTATATAGTTGGCCGAGAAGAGAGTGAACTTCTTCTCTAATGATAGAAGACTTTTGAAGGCTGATATGAGAGAACACCTCAACAGAAGCAAAACGCCGAATGTTTCTCCACAAGTTGCAATATGGAGCCCAAACTGGAGCTGTTGAGTTGTAAGTAAAATGCTTCCCAGCCATGGTGGGAGGTCGATTTGCAAAAACTATGTCATTCTTGGTTAAGCATTCTTCAACAATGGAAGGAGAAGATACAACAAGGATAGGCCTTGAACCAAATTTGAGATAAAGGATTGTCCGTATTGCAAGGTTAAGGTCTCCACCGTTTTATAGAGTGGTGGTTTGAGAAGGTGGAGGTGGCCGATAATTGGTAGAGAAAATGGACTTGGTGGTAAATTTTTGTTACGGTTGTTTGAAAGTTTGATAATAATGAAAATGGTGGAGAGGAGCAAACCAAGGTAGCAATATAAGTTTTCCATGGCGAAAGCAGCAAAGTAGCTCACGAGTGAGAGTTTGCCAAGAAGGGAAGAGATATAGTGTAAATTCACATGATTAAATGATGTTTAACCAATCATTAAAAAAAAAAAAGTACCCTATTACGCACAATAATTTTTCACACACATGGAATACACAAATTCAATACATTTCTGTAAGGGATATGTTTATGTAATTGGCTAATCTTTTGATAAAATACACTTTACTTGTAATTGGGTAAATTTAGAATAGGTTTAAGATTTCAAGAAATATGTTATTCAAATCAAGTGTTAAAACCATGAAGATCTAACCAAGAAACAAGTGAATAAGAGCTATTCATTAATGCTCGATAGCTATCTCGACAAAATCCTTTCTATCAAAATTTAATTTTGAAACTCGAAACAAGCTGTATCTGTCAAGAATTACAAAATCAGACTTTTCGGATCTAATTACATGCATATGCTTATGTATTTGTGTTTGTGTAGGGTTTCTTTTCTCTCAACCCTAGACATATATAAGGATTATTTTAAAGGCCGTCGCACATGCATTGTGTGACTGAATGCAAAAAGTGACCTAGTTCATTATTCTCTCTAAAAAAACTACTGCGTCTTTACGCCAAGAGTTTTGTAACCAAGGAACTTCCTAATCTTCATTGTTGATGAACTGAAGAACTTTGCAGCCAACAACCTCTTTAAGTTACTGGAGTTAGTCACATACTGCGATCCGTGCATCATTGGTTAGTCACGTACTAGGATTCGTGCATTGAACGGGGAGATTGCCGCTACAATACAAGTCCAATTGGATATTGGAGTAAATGTTCAACTGTAGGTTGGTATTTCAAGATAAGCCATATAGTTTGGTAAGATTTCTTATACTTGTAACCGCTTATAATTGATAATAGTGGATTCTCGGGAGTGGTGACCTTAAATTCACTCAGTGGGGTTTTACCTCGGTGATTTTTCCTGTTTGTAAACAAATCACCTGTATCAAATTTATTTTCCGCTGCATTTAGTTATTTGGTGATTTGTTTATGCTACCACGTTATTGCATGTAATTTGACTAATTAATTAACTTGGGTAATTAATTAATTTGTAAGGGGTCAATTCATTTTAACCCAACAATTTCAATCAATTATAAAAATGTGTATAATATAGTGGGTGTACTATTATTTCATTGGTAAGAAAATTTATCCCCATTGACTTTAAAATTTAAAACATATGTACAAAAACAATTTGTTTTTCCTAAAGTCTAAGTGGCATCTCCGTGCACATGCAAACACCGCTTTTAGTCAGTAAACATGTCTGATGAGATTCGAATATGTTTCTTTTATAATTGATGTCAATGAAAGTGATGAAATAATTGTGTGAGTTCCTGTGAAACATGTGGGAAATTGGTAGGCCTTTTACACTCAAACTCACCGACACACATATAGAAGAGAGACACTTGATCTCAAAGTAAAATAGATTGGCGAAGGAATTGAAGAGAAAAGAACTTTATTCGGTATTCTTATTTTTTCCTCTTCACTCTTGGCTTGATATGGAAGAAAATATGGATATCTTACACCGTTACACTACACCATATATACTATCTTAATTTCTATGGTAGACCTAATCATTTCTCTTTTGCTATAAAAACATCTGTTTACTAATATAGAAGTGGGCGTTTGCTGGTGACGTCCTACCATGTTGTCTTAATTTTTTTTTGTTTACCAACTTCCGGCATTGCTAATATTTTTACTACTCCTAGTCCTAGTCCTAGTCCTGGCTAATAAATATATAAGGCTCCAGCGTATTACTTTTGTTCTTAATTAATTTTTGTAATGCCTAGCTGGACCAAGGTAGAACTTGGATATATATATATATATATATATATATATATATATATATATTTTTTTTTTTTTTTTTTTTATATATATGTTCCTCGTGTTTAGATTAGCGTGAGGGAATGCATATCTAAGACTTCAAGCTACTTGACAAAAAATTGTTTGTAACCATTCCAGTTGTATTTGGGGATATGCAGCAAGCAATTTCTCATATCTTTACCCGGAGTGAATTGTAACATACATGAGAAAATTGCTGTACTGATTTTCTCATTAGGAAAAGAAAAAAAAAATGCTACTTGTCACTAATCAAAGTGCTATTGCTTGGGGGATATTTTGGTAATTTTGGGCATATTTAGGGGTTTTGTTTTTGGTCTTTTTGGGCATTTGAGGAGTATTTTGATTAGGGCTGTCCAAGCAGACCCGGAACCCGCCCAACCCGACCAAACCGGCCGACCCGGCCCGAAAACCGGCCTACCCGACGCCGGCGACGGTCGGTAGCGGGTCTCCTCCCATAAAACCCAAGACTAGCGGGTCGGTTGATGGGTTTAAGCATGAAAAACCGACTTTCAACCGACCCGACCGGGAACCACATCAGAAAACGTTCTTCGCCGATTTTACACGGAGATCTCGCCGGATCTCTTCGAGATTTGGCCTGATCTCGTTGAGATCTGCCGAGATCTCTTCAAGATCCGGCCTGATCTCGTTGACATCCCCCAAGATCTTGAAGAGATCCGGTCAGATCCAGCAAAAACCAGAAATTTCGGCGAAATCCGGCGATGATTTCTGCAAACCGGCGACGATTTCTGCAAATCCGGTGATGATTTCTGCAAATTCGGCTACGATTTTAAGCATAAATAAAATCCGGCGACGATTTCTGCAAAATCTGAAACCGACCGATACCCAACCGGCGAACCGCTGATATCCGACCACCCGAACTGCTGCCGTCAGTGGTCGGCGACGGGTCCGGGATTAGGAGACCCAATCTGGTCGGGTCGGTTCCGGGTTGGGCACAAACCCGACCCGGACCGACCCGTGGACAGCCCTAATTTTGATAAACTTGGATTTTTTAGGGGAATTTTGGTCATTTTGGAAAACAAGAGAGTATTTGAGTCATTTTGAGTTAAATAGGTAAGCCACTAGCGTAAATGGGTTGGATAAATAATGGATATTAAATTTTTATTCAAACAGGTAATAAATGAATAATTATGTATCCAACTCATTTATTACTTAGCTCAAAACTTACTCAGTTGCTACCCCTACTTAAACCATATTAAATTACATAACTTCATTCAATGTTTTGATGAGGAAAAGGTTAGGAAGAAGATAAATAAGCTCAAGTTTGGGATTTATTATGTCAAACTGTCCAAAGTTAAACTTAAGTCATTTGAAGGCTAATATGACAGACTTCAACAAAAGCAATACATAGAATGTTTCCATAGAAAAATCAACATCCATCATGATTTATATATTGAGACTCAACAGTGGTTTTGTTACAAGAACAAAACACACTACATTTACAATCTAAAATACTTTGACGAAATTGATGAGAAATAAGAAGAGAGATATTATCTTTGAGTTGTTCTCTACAACGCCACACATAAATGAAAATTTCTAAAAATGGGCCCTCACCCCTTTTTTATAGACCACGAAAGGATATGAAACTAAGAGCTACAACTAGTCTTTGACAATGGGCACAACTCTTTGAAGTGGGCTGCACTAGGCCCACTATTGGTTATACTCCATTGGGCTTGGTTTGGCCCAATATTTCTAACAGTTTCTTCACAAGGTCATATGGAGCCCAAACCGGAGTTGTTGAATTGACTGTAAGTAAAACGCTCACCAGCCACTGGGGGCGGGGGGGGGGGGGTGGGTGGTGTTTGGCGGGGGGTTGGGGGAACAATGCAAATACTATGTCATTCTTGGTTAAGCATTCTTCAAAAATGGAAGGAGAAAATAGAACAAGGATAGACAGTGAACCAAATTTAAGACAAAGGATTGGACCGTATTGTAACGATAAGGTCTCTACTATTTTATAGAGTGGCTGTTTGGGGAGGTGGAGGTGGCCGATTATTGGTAGAGAAAATAGACTTGGTGGTAAATTTTTGTTATGGTGTTTTAGAAGTTTGATATTAATGAAAATGGTGAGGAAGAATAAAGCAAGGTAGCAATATAATAAGTTTTCCATGGCGAAGCTGCAAAATGTAGTTCACAAATGAGAGTGACGAATAGAGGGAAAGAGAGATTTAACTAGTGTAGACTAGTCAAATGATTCATTGATGTTCATGCGACAAGTCATATCAAGTATATCAACTATTTTTATCTAGTAATATTAAAATCTTTTTAAAATGATTTATTAATAAATTCTTTAAATTGCCCATTAACATGACCCAGAATAATAGAAATAAATAGTGCGGACTCAATGATTCAATGATATTTATGAATTGACAACAAATTATATCAACTATTATCACAGGTATTGTGTCCCATTCGAGTATTACCGGATTTTCCATGCATGAATGTGACTTGTCACTAATATTCTAATAAAAAATGTAATTGAAATATTTTTTATGTGATAATCAATTTGTAAGTTTTTATTTAGTTTATTGTACGTCGTAATTAACATTGAGACATGGTATTTATACAGCCAATTATTTTTCATTGCTAGGACCCATTCATGGGCCTAACTAATTTCCACCTTTGGCTGTCTGAGGAAGAAAAAGCTTATTCCCGATAACATTAAAAATATGCATATAGACAATTAATTTTTGTCCTAATTAAAATTTAAAAGTGACACACCGATCCATTCCCATGCCGCTGGTAGTCAGTAAACCTGTCTGATCAGCTGGTAGGCGTAACAAAAAAATTTCGTCGTTTTTTCCCTTATAATTGATGTTTATAAAGTGGTGAATTAATGGTGTGAGGTAAGGTAATAAGAAAGTAATGTTTCTTCAACTACATCTTATCGTTTCAAAATATATGAAAAAAGTTGTGCAAAAAATTGTCTTTAATTTAGCATGTTGGAAATTGGTAAAAGACTTCTCACGCTCAGACTCACAAACACTCATATACCACTAACAATAGAAGAAACTCACTCTCAAAGTAAGATAGCATAGAGAGGGCAGAGGAAGATAATTATATATATATATATATATATATATATATTTGGCGTTATTATTTCTCTCCACAATCTTGATTTGAAATGAAAGAAAATATGGATATCTTACACCATACTATCTTAATTTTTACCATATTAAATTGCATAACTTTATTCAATGCTTTGAATTTTTTTTTTTTTAATTTAATAGATATTAGGGTTTAAAATGGAAAATTTGAACCATAAACGTCTTTGTTGGAAACATCAAAAAGTTTCAGTTGAGCTACAAAATCATTGGCATGCAATACTTTGATTATTGGGAAAAGGTTGGGAAGAAGATAGCAGACATGAGACCAGGCTTAGGATTTCTTATGTCAAATTGTCAAAGGTTAAGCCTTTGGAGGCAGTTTGTGCCTTGTGGTGCATGCCCTACCATGATTCATTGATGTTCATGCGACAAGTCATATCAAGCATCCATTTGGGATGAGCTCAAAAATTCAGCTTATCTACACTTTTAAGCTTTAGCTTATTTTTACTACTATTCATATATCCCACTACACTCTTTAATACTGTTTATGGGTCTTACTGTATTATTAAACTTATTTTTTAACCTATTTTCTATATTTTCAGCAAAAAATTTTTAATTTCAATTAAGTAAACTGTTCCAAAACGGATACCAAGTATCAACTATTTTTATCTAGATGTTGTGTGCTATTGGAGTATTGCCGGATGTTCCAATGCAATGAAAGGACACCACCAAAATAACTGGGGAAAAGTTAACTGATGAGATTGATTTAGGAAATAATTTTAAAAAGCTTTTATAGAAAAAAGAATAAATAACTGATTATTTTTATAATTGATTTATTAATAAATACCATAATTGCCCATTAATATGACCCAATCCTTATCATTACAATAGTGGAGACCTTATCATTACAAGACTTAAGAGTACATTTCTACATTGAATGAGAATTATGACAATAATTGTAAACTTTATTACTATAAATAAAATATATTGTAATGTAATAACTAAACTTATTTATAAGTTTGGTTGTGAGTTATAAAATTAAAATAAAACTTAAGATTTATTTTAGGAAATATCTCACTCATACAATTAATTCTCCTTAAAAATTGTTATTTTTTAAACTTAAGAGATATATGTATTATTTTTTATGATTTTTTATTTTTATAATTGTTAGATGTATATAGAAAGTTTGTTTATTTGGAAATATATTAAGTTTTGAAATTATTGCACTTACTAAGGAATAACTAATACAACCATTTTAAAGAGAAATATTTATTCCTTATTTTAAAGAATAACTATTCATAAGAAATTACTATTCCTTGTAATAAAAACTTAACCAAATTAAAGAATAATTAAACCATAGTAATAACTATTACATTACAATGTCAATTACAGTCTACTAAACATACCTTTAGGGCACATTTGGTAAACTGTAATAGACACTGTAATGTAATAGATATTCCTACGGCATAACTATTCGGTTGTTTGGTTATGTTTTTATTACAATGAATACTTATTCCTTATGAATAGTTATTCTTCAAAATGAGGAATAACTATTCCTTATTAAAAATACTGAATATCTATTCTTCACTTTATGTAATAACTTTTTAAAAAAATTTTCTAAAAAGCCATTAGTTATCATATCTTCAAAAGAAAAGAAAACAAATTTTCTTTCTTGTTAATTATTAGCTTTATTTTGAACATCCTAAAATTAGTGTATTTTAGAAAAATTTGACTTTAAAATGATTTAATTACACCTTCTTTTTATACTCTACTAAATTGTGGATACATATTTAGGATTTTATTCCTAAATGGTCACCAAAGTAATGAATAGTAATACATATTACATTCCAACTTAATGTATTCCTTGTATTACTTATTCCTATTCTCATATAATAATCATTACAGTGTACCAAATGTGTCATTCGTGTTGTAAGTCTTGTCTTCTCACTCCCTCATTCCCCATCTCCTATGTCTTTTGTCTATATTATCTCAAAATAATAATAATAATAATAATAATAATAGAAAGAAATAGTGTGGACTTAATGATTCAATGATGTTTATGCATGACAAGAAGTAGTATCAACTATTATCATAAGTATTGTGTCTCATTTGAGTATTATCGGATTTTCCATATATGAAAATGACGTGTCACCAATATTCTAATAAAAAAAGTAATTGAAATTTTTTTTTTTAATATTTTTTATGTGATAATCAATTTGTAAGTTTTTGATTTAGTAAATTGTGCAGAAGTTGTAAAAAAACATTTTCATTGTCGTAACATTGATACATGATATCCATACAGCCAATTATTTTTCATTGCTAGTACCCATTCACGGGCCTAACTTTCCACCTTCGGCTGTCTGAGGAAGAAAGAGCTTATTCCCGATAACATTAAAAATATGCATATAGTTAATAATTAGTTTTTGTCCTTGATGGGGTACTTTCCTAAAGGCGCCGTCACCCTCTATCTGGGCGACGGCGCGGTAATGGACGACGGTCCATTATGCCCGTCACCCTCAACCAGCTCCCCTGCAAGTCCCGACGGCATAGTCTACACATTGACGAGATAAACTGGTGACGGGACGAATCTGAAGGAATCAACTTGTCTTTTCACGCACGCCACTACCTGGATAGATACCTTGCACTCCACGCAATAGGGAATGGCCCTGGTGAGGAGAGGATTCCGTAAAGAACACGCATTACGGCATGGCTCCGGTCAGAGGTTATCTCCTCGGACACGCCGAAGCCCCAACTCTACACCACTATAAATACCCTCGACCCTCATGAACAAAGGTACGCATGTTTCTACCCCAATTCTAGCACTCTGGAGTTGTGAGCAATACTAACTTAACCGTCGGAGGGTTGTTGGCCGGTACCACACCGGTACTCCCCTTTGAGGTTCTTTCCACTCGTGCAGGTTTACCTAGAACGCGCGAAGATCCTGCGGCTCACTGAGGGTGATTTTCGGCATCATCAGTTGGCGCCGTCTGTGGGAAAGTGCATATACGTAGGCCGTGTTCTGTGCTTTCCGGACAAAGAGTTGCATGGTACTTACGCGTTCAAGGGTTATCACCATGAATGATCAAGGAAATGAACAACGCACCACGGCCCTCGAGAGACAAGTCCAAACTCTGGCAGCCGCGGTGGAGCGCCTTACAAAACGTAACAATGATTTGGAAGAACAGCTATTACGGAGGAACGCGACGGTTGACCACCAGGGAGAAAACGAGGAACACAGCGCCCAGGAGAGGGATCGTGGAGGCCCAGAAGGAAGCAACGCACTGAGCCGACCCGAAGGGTAAGGGACGAGCCGTCCATCGGCCGCTGATAACGTTCCGCCTAGTGTTACCGACGAGATGCGGTTGATGAGGGAGCGTATGGACTTCATGATGAACGCTCTCAAAGGGCGAGTGTCCAGCGACCTCGACGACCTCGTCCACCGCACAGACTCTCCCTTCACCGCACCCGTCATTTTGTTCCCCACACCGCCAAAGTTCCGCATGCCCCAGATAGAAAGCTACGACGGTTCCAAGGATCCACTAGACCACTTGGAATCCTTCAAGACACTGATGCACTTGCACGGCGTACCGGATGAAATTATGTGCCGGGCCTTCCCGGCGACGCTAAAAGGCCCCGCAAGGACCTGGTTCGGCAGGCTGACGCCCAGCTCTATCGGTTCCTTCAGGGAGTTGAGTGCTCAGTTCGCTACACATTTCATCGGGGGGCACAGATATAAAAAATCCACCGCGTGCTTGATGAACATTAGGCAGCGGGAGGATGAGACGCTCAGGTCCTACATAGCCCGCTTCAACAAAGAGGCACTTTCGATCGATGAAGCGAACGACAAGATACAAGTCGCCGCATTCACCAACGGGCTTAAGGAGGGCAAATTCTTATTCTCTCTATACAAGTATGACCCGAAGACGATGTCAGATGTATTTTACAGGGCAACGAAGTATATGAATGCGGAAGATGCATTACGGGCCCGGGGAGAGAGACCTCCCAAGAGGCGGGAGAGGCAGGAGGATGTAAGGCAGGATAAGAGGGGAAAGAAACCCTGGACAGAAGGCCGAGACAACAGGCGACCGCAACTCCCTGCCGGTAAGTTCACAAGCTTCACCCCACTGACGGCCCCGGTCGACCAAGTCCTGATGGAAATCAAAGACGAGGGGTCCCTAACGTTTCCGGGAAAACTGAAGGGGAATCCCGATAGACGACCCAAAGACAAGTACTGCCGCTTCCACCGAGATCACGGCCACGACACCGCCGACTGTTATGACTTAAAGCAGCAGATTGAGGCCTTAATTAGACAGGGAAAGTTGCAAAGATTCGTCAGCCGAGAAAGGACAGAAGCGCCTCGGCAGGAACAGGCCACCCGCAGGGACAATGAGTGCCCTAAACGACCCATAGGAGACATAAGGATGATCATCGGGAGTACGGCCTCCATCGGATCGACAAAGAAGGCTCGGAAAGCCTATCTCAAGGCAGTGCAGAACGTCCAGGCGGCAGGCGTCGCCCAGAAGAAGCCGCGCGCCAGCAGCCCCACTATTGAGTTCACGGAAGAAGACGCCCAGCGTCTTCATCATCCGCACGACGATGCCCTTGTTGTCAACGTCCGGGTGGGAGACTATAACACTTACAGGGTCTTGATCGATAATGGTAGTTCCGCGGACATCCTCTACTACCCGGCGTTTCAACAGATACGGATCGGCAAGGAACGCCTGATGCCTACCAACGTTCCCCTCATCGGGTTTGGGGGGACGAGAGTTTACCCCCTCGGTGCCATCACCTTGCTGGTCACAATTGGGAAGTATCCCCGGCAGGTCACCAAAGATGTCACCTTCCTCGTCGTCGACTGCTCATCCGCCTACAATGCTATCATAGGGCAGCCCACCCTTAACGCTTGGAAGGCCGTGACGTCTACCTACCACCTGATGGTCAAGTTCCCCACCGAGGATGGAGTGGGGGAGTTATGGGGAGACCAGGTCGCTGCGCGAGAATGCTACGTAGCGATGGTAGAAGCAGACAGCTACTTGCCGGCAATGAACATAGAGCAGCGGGTGGGGGCAGAACCCGCAGAAGAGCTCGAGGAGATAGCACTCGACGAGTCCAGGCCAGACAGGACCACCAGGATCGGCGCTCTCACCAACCCTTTGGCTCGTCAGGCGCTCGTGACTTTCCTCTGAAAAAACCAGGATGTGTTCGCCTGGAGTCACGAAGACATGCCAGGAATTGACCCTTCAGTCATGGTGCACAAGCTGAACGTGTCGCCCACTTTCCGGCCAGTCTGTCAGAAGAAGTGGGTGTTTGCCTCGAAACGAGACCGGGCGGTGGCAGAAGAAGTCGGTAAGCTACGAGAAGCGGATTTCATCCGAGAAGTGTACTATCCCAACTGGTTGGCCAACGTGGTGATGGTCAAGAAGGCTAGCAGGAAGTGACGCATGTGTGTGGACTTCACAGACCTGAACAAGGCGTGCCCCAAGGATAGTTACCCCCTCCCGTGGGTCGACACACTGGTGGACTCTACAGCCCGACACCAGCTACTAAGCTTCATGGATGCCTTCTCAGGGTACAATCAAATCCGGATGGACGTGGCTGATCAGGAGAAGACCTCGTTTGTCACCAGCCAGGGCCTCTTCTGTTACAAGGTAATGCCATTCGGACTGAAAAATGCGGGTGCCACATATCAGAGACTCATGAACAAAATGTTCGCCCACCAAATAAGAAGGAACGTCCAGGTATTCGTCGACGACATGTTGGTAAAAAGCAGAAGGAAGGAAGACCACCTGAAGGACCTAGAGAAGACCTTCGACACGCTCCGTTCCTACAACATGAAGCTCAATCCGTCAAAGTGTGCATTTGGAGTGGCGGCGGGAAAATTCCTAGGCTTCATGGTATCCCAAAGGGGCATCGAGGCCAACCCAGACAAGATTCGAGCCATAGTGAAAATGGCGCCCCCAAAGAACACGAAGGAGGTACAAATCTTGAATGGGAGAGTAGCCGTCCTGAACCGGTTTGTATCAAGAGCGACAGATAAGTGCCTACCCTTTTTCCGCACGCTAAAAAAGTCTTTCGAGTGGACGAGCGAGTGCCAAAAGGCGTTCGAGGAACTGAAAGCCTACCTCTCTTCACCCCCGCTACTGAGCCCCTCGCAACCAGGGGAAGAGCTCTTCCTTTACCTAGCCGTCTCCCCGGCGGCAGTCAGTGCGGCCTTGGTCAGAGAAGAAGACAAGGTCCAAAAGCCTGTGTATTATGCCAGCCGGGCGTTCCGCGGGGCAGAAGCAAGGTACCCGCCAATGGAGAAGCTCGCCTTCGCCTTGATCACCGCGGCCCGCAAGCTTAAGCCATACTTCCAAACTCACACAATAGTTGTCTTAACCAACAAACCCCTGCGACGGGCGATGCATAACCCCGAAGCGGCCAGTCGCCTAGCCTTGTGGGCGATCAAATTGACCGAGTTCGACATCAGGTACCGCCTGCACACCGCCATGAAGGGGCAGGCTGTCGTTGACTTTATCGCCGAATTCACAAGCAGCGAGGACCAGGGGGCAGACGAGCAGCCTTCATGGACCTTACATTCGGACGGATCGTCGACCAGACGAGTTGGGGGGATAGGTGTCGTACTTCGCTCCCCCGAGGGAGATAAGATCGAGTGCATGATTCGCTTAGATTTCCCCACCACAAATAATGAGGTGGAGTATGAAGCATTGATAGCTAGGATCGACCTCGCCAAAGCAGCAGGGGCCACCAAAGTGGTAGCCTACTGCGACTCCCAGGTCGTCGTTAACCAAGTAAGCGGAGACTACGAGTGTAGAGGCAACAGAATGAGAATGTATCTCGATCAAGAGCGAAGAGAAGAGTGAAGGAGCTAAGCGTAGAAGTGATCCAAATACCTAGAGAAGAAAATGAGCAAGCCGACCATCTTGCCAAAGCCGCCTCTTCCGAACACATGGCCCCCCCCCCCCGACAATGTGCTTTCCTTTGTGCAAATGACGCCACTAATAGAGCTTATCAGTGTGCAGGAAATAGGCTCCGAAGGCAATTGGACCACGCCGCTAGTCTCCTACCTAAAGGATGGCGCCTTGCCAGACGAAAGAGAAGCCGCCAGAAAGCTGAAGGTTCGAGCCGCAAGGTTCGTATTAATGGAGGGCGTCCTGTACAAAAGGGCTTCTCTTGCCCGTACCTGAGGTGTTTGAGCCCCGAAGAAGCCGACTATGTCATGAGGGAAGTCCACGAGGGAGTCTGTGGAAACCACTCGGGATCTCGATCACTGGCGCACAAGTTGATTCGGGCTGGGTATTACTGGCCTACCATGCAGAAAGACGCCCAAGCCTACGTCAAAGCCTGCGACAAATGCCAAAGGTTCAGCAACATTGTCCGACAACCGCCCGCAGAGCTAACTCCCATGACGGCCCCGTGGCCTTCTGCTCAATTGGGACTAGACATTATAGGTCCATTCCCAACGGCTACGCGACAGCTGAAGTTCGTGGTAGTAGGCATAGATTACTTCACAAAGTGGGTAGAAGCTGAGGCTCTCGCCACCATCACGGAGAAGAACGTGCGGAGCTTTGTCTGGAAATCCATCATATGCAAATTCGGGATCCCTAGGGTCCTAGTCTCGGAAAATGGAAAACAATTCGACAACGGCCCCTTCCGAGAATTCTGCTCGCAGCTGGGGATAAAAAACCACTACTCCTCCCCCGCCCACCCCCAAGCTAACGGCCAAGTAGAAGTGACAAACCGATCCTTGCTAAAGATTATCAAGACTCGGCTCGAGGGGGCAAAGGGGATATGGCCTGAGGAATTACCCAGCGTACTTTGGGCATACAGGACGACGGCAAGGACCCCAATAGGAGAAACGCCATTCCGGCTAACCTAATGAAGCGAGGCAGTCATCCCGGCCGAAGTAGGACTCGCAACCTACAAGGTGAACGCCCACGATGAAAACAGGAATGATGAGGCATTACGCCTACGGCTGGACCTAATCAACGAAGTCAGAGCAGCGGCCGAACAAAGGCTTGCACAATACCAAGATCGCATGACCAAGCACTACAATTCCCGAGTCAAGCACAGGGACTTCCAAGTCGGAGACCTTGTTCTAAGAAGAGTCATGGGCGCCACCAGGGATCTTGCCCAAGGAAAGCTCGGCCCCAACTGGGAAGGACCCTACCGAGTCATGTCATGGCACCGAAGAGGCACCTACCATTTGGAAACGATGGAAGGACAGACACTACCCCACCCGTGGAACGCCGAGCACCTACGAAAGTATTATCAATAAAAAGTGGCAGCTCCTACTTGTATGCTTTTATGTATTTTGGGAACCCAAAGGGTACTTTTTTTCTTTCCTTCTTAAAATCTATGCAAGACTCGGAAGTTTATTCAGTCTCTCTCATACTGTGTTAAGTGTTTGACCTTGAAACATGCGAAGTACTAAAGCCGACGGTACCATAACTGACGGCCCAAAGCGGCGACAGCTTAGAAGCCAACCTAAACTCTACAAGACATAAAAGCGTCACGCACCAAAGCTGACGGTTTAGAAGCCAACCTAAACTCTATAAGGCATAAAAGCGTCAAGCACCAAAGCTGACGGCTTAGAAGCCAACCTAAAATCTACGAGGTATAAGAGCGTCAAGCACCAAAGCTGACAGCTCAGAAGCCGACCTAAAATCTACGAGGCATAAGAGCGTCAAGTACCAAAGCTGACGGCTCAGAAGCCAATCTAAAAAAAACTACAAGGCGTAAGAGCGTCAAGCACCAAAGCTGACGGCTCAGAAGCCAATCTAAAAAACTACAAGGCGTAAAAGCGTCAAGCACTAAAGCCGACGACTTAAAGGCCAACTTCAGATCCACAAGGCGTAAACGCCCATCAAGCGCAAGAACAAACGACCTTAAAACGACGGCACTATCCTAAAAAGTTAAGCCTATAATCCAAGTGCGAAGACCGGTCAGGCCTATAAGCTGACGGCTCGTAAGGTGACGGCTCGAAAAAGATGGTTCTACCATAAGTCATAAAGAGGGCTGACGACCCCGTTGGAAGGTCAGTACAACATCATAAGTCCAAAATTGGACTGCCGTGAAGCAACCAAAAAAAAAAAAAAAAAAAAAAAAAAAAAACATACACAAGGCTTGGAAAGAAGATATCACATTGCGAATAATGAAAAATTATCGTATTACAAAAATTTTGTTCTTACAAAAGCCCTCGAAACGATGGGGCACTACTTACAAAAAAAGTAATAAAAATAAATTTTACAAGAATCAAACGGCAAGAGCATCCGACACGATCTCGTCGCCCTTGGGGGGATCTTGGACCACAGGGAAGCCTTCGAAGCCAGAAGGGTCGGATGACGGAACCGTTTGAGCACCGGACGGGTCAGGAGCAGGCTGGGCGAGGACGACACCGTCGTCCCGCTGAGTCCCAGACTTGCTGAGACTGTCGTCGTCTACCATGATGGTGTCGCCCACAGGAGTCGACGGCACCTTGTCATCCATAGGCACCCTTGACAAGTCGAGGTGGGGGAAGAGGGACTTCACCTGCTTAAGGCAGTCCTCAAACCCGTCACCGTAGTACTCAGCACAGGCATCTATGAATGTTTGGGTCGTCTTGAATTCAGTAACGGCATCAGCCTTCGCCGTCTCCACCTGACCCAACAGGGACAACAACTCCCTCTCCGCCGTCACCTTAGCCTCCGTCTCCTTCTCTAGCTGACGGGTCGTTTCCTCAAGTTTTTCTTTCAACTCCTTTACTTCCACGTTCAGAATCCGGGAAGCTTCCTTGTACTGGTCCAACCCGTCAGAAAGATTCGTGATGCGCTTCTTCTGACGGGCCAGCAGCTCCTCGCCCTTCGCCCCCTTGACTTGCATGGCCCTCATGCGAACCATTGCCTGTGGAGCAAAACTTCCGTCAGCACAGTACCACAAAAAGCAGATGGGACTAGTAGTAAAGAATATACATACCCTGGCGAGATCGAAGAGACCTGAGTCTCCCAGCTCCTGCACAGACTGGCTGACGCAAGAATCAGCTTCCCTCGTCCCCAGGATGGAGTCCAACCGCTCCAAGGCATACTCCTTGTGGGTAAGGATGCAGCGCCCGTCCTCTGGGATGACGGGACCTTGGACCGACATCAGCCCCTTGCCGGCCCCGTGTTTGGGTGACGGGGGTCTCGCAGAATGATCCCCAGGGGTGACCGCCACTTTCTTCACCGGGCGGCCCTTGGTCCCGTCACCCTTCCTTTTTGGCGCGCCCTTGTTGACGGCCTTCGGGAGGGACGTGGACGCCCCCTCCTTACCCTTCCCCTCCTCCTTTTTACGGGCAGCGGCGGCCCTGACTTGAGCTCTCATCTTAGCGGACTCCATCTCTGCAAGACAAGGACCCAATGTAAAAATGCCAAGTAAAATTGACGGGAATGAACAGGTCGATTGAACTTACATTGACGGGATAACTTATCTAAGCGGCGTGCCTTCTCTGTTGGCAGTGGTCCCCCACAATAAGCGTGGAGGGCGTCAGGTGTGATGAGGTCGCAACACTTCCTCTTCTCTAAGGGTATCTCCGTCACCTTGAGGATGAAGGCCTCTTAGTCCTCCGAGATCACGGGGCGAGCGAAAGCTGAAAAGGAAAAGTAAAACAGACAGGTTAGAACCTTGGACTAAAATAAGCTGATAAGCAAGGCTGACGGCGACGACCTGACTCCCTGACGTAACCCCAAGTGTTGTCAAAACCGTGAGGAATCGACCCCCACTCCTCCTCACAGCAAACCCAACTCGTCCCCTCCACAAAAAAATACCTGCCCTTCCAATTCCTGTTGGAGTCAGGCATGTCCGACACCAGCCTCAACTCCTTCCTCCTCGCAGAGAAGTGGTAAATCCCCTTGGACGAAGTGATGTGGTGTGGACGGTAACACCAAAAGAACTCGTTAAGGGTCAGTTGACGGTGCCCTCCACTCAGGCTCCCCCACAATATTTCAGAACCGATGAACACCCTCCAGGCGTTGGGGGCAATCTGGCTGACGGACAGCCCGAGGTAATTTGCCAACTGACGGTGGAGCGCCGTCAGAGGCAACCTCAATCCTGCCGCGAACATGGCATCATACATGCCAACGTCCGCGGTCTTCCCGGAGTAACACCTCTCCTTCTCCAAGGGAAGACGGATCGGAATATCGTCTGGGATTTGGTAACGGGTCCGCAGCGAATTGAAAACCTTATCCGTCATCGAAGGTAAAAAAATGATTAACCGTCCAATCTTTGGGGAGGATGAACGGACGGTCGTCTCCCGAGCCTCCCGAGGTACTCTCCAAGTCTTCATCCCCTGACGAACCCTCGCCGCTTCCACTCTCCCTCGCTTGGTCGTCATCTCTACCTTCCCTTACTACTCCACCTTGGTCCCCAACTTCCCCGTCGGAAGACTGTACCGACGCTTCGTCCTCTGACGACCAAGAAGAGCCATCTCCTGGCTCGTGGCCCGGCTGGTAAACCTCGTCGTAGTCCACCCCATCGCGGACTGACGACTGCTCACTTGACATCTCCCTAGACATCTTACTACCTACAAGCAACGGGGTTGATCTAAGAACCTGAGTGACGGCCTTCCCGGAAACTTCCTAAAGCTCAGTATACGATTGAATCAAAGAAGTTAAGGGCAGAGAAAAGTAACTCACCAAGTTATGATAGTACTGATGAAGCTGACGGTACCAACCAGCGGATGAGAACCAAAAGGCAATTGTAATCTCTGAGTTGACGGTTTCTCTCTGGACAGCGGGATTGGAATAAAAGAAGAGAAATGAGGAAAAAACGGAGCATATATATAGGTGGTTTGAGGCACAGAAGACGAAGCGGCCCTCCCGTCCAGCTACCTGCCATTCGGCCAAGGACACGTGTGCTGACACTAGGGCTGCTCGAGGTGACTAGCCATTAATGCCTTGTCTGCCACATGCTGTACTCCCCAATCCGTTAGGCGAGACCGACGGAATTAAGGAGTAGGGGGCAACTGATGGGGTACTTTCCTGAAGGCGCCGTCACCCTCTATCTGGGCGACGGCGCGGTAATGGACGACGGTCCATTATGCCCGTCACCCTCAACCAGCTCCCCTGCAAGTCCCGACGACATAGTCTACACATTGACGGGATGAACTGGTGACGGGACGAATCTGAAGGAATCAACTTGTCTTGTCACGCACGCCACTACCTGGATAGATACCTTGCACTCCACGCAATAGGGAATGGCCCTGGTGAGGAGAGGATTCCGTAAAGAACACGCATTACGGCATGGCTCTGGTCAGAGGTTATCTCCTCGGACACGCCGAAGCCCCAACTCTACACCACTATAAATACCCTCGACCCTCATGAACAAAGGTACGCATGTTTCTACCCCAACTCTAGCACTCTGGAGTTGTGAGCAATACTAACTTAACCGTCGGAGGGTTGTTGGCCGGTACCACACCGGTACTCCCCTTTGAGGTTCTTTCCACTCGTGCAGGTTTACCTGGAACGCGCGAAGATCCTGCGGCTCACTGAGGGTGATTTTCGGCATCATCAATCCTAATTAAAATTTAAAATGACACACCTCCATGCCCATGCCAATTATGCCAATGCCGCTGGTAGTCAGTAAACCTGTATGATGATCAGCTGGTAGGCGTGACAAAAATTTTCGTCTTTTTTTCCCTCATATGTTATAATTGATGTTTATAAAGTGGTGAATTAATAGTGTTAGGTGATGTGAAAGTAATGTTACTTCAATTAAAACTTATTACTTCAAAATATATGGAAAAAATTGTGCAAAAATTGGCTTTAATTTAGCATGTTGGAAATTGGTAAGACTTCTCACACTCAGACTCACAAACACCCAGGGACGAAGCCAGGACTTAGAGTCAAGGAGGGCGGTTTTATTGTTAGCTATATGCCGTGGTTTCGGCTTTCGGCTCTATTGCTTAGCCGACAAAGGTTTTCTTTTATTATTATTATTATTATATTATGTGTGTAGAGTGTGTCTTTTGTTGGTAAGAACAAAATTTTTTTTTTTTTAAGTTTTTTAAAAGGCTAAGCTGTTTGTTTTTTGTAAAATTGGTTGATTAGTCTCAATTTTTTTTTTTTTTTTTTTTTAGCTTTGCTATTACCTATTGGTAATTTTTGTTGTTGGGCTAATATTTTGGGCTTTTTTTTTTTTTTTTAGATTTTAGATCTATAAATTTTTTAATGGACTTTAAAAGGAGGAAAATACTAAATCTACAAATTTTTTTACAAATTTTTGTTGTAATTAGTGGTTATTAGTAAGTAAAAAAGTAATATAAGTGGTGGACTTAAATACAAACCAGTAAGAATTTGCTACCTAAATAGTCTACAAAAATGTTTGTAACTGTAACATTTCTCTTATAATGATCAATAAGGGAGACAAAATGTAATTTTATTGAACGAAATTGCTAAAATTAGAACCTAAATATACAGTTATATAACTATATTATTTTTTAAAAAAAATTAGGGGGGGCAAACCATGAATGGTTCCGTCCATGCAAACACTCATATATCACAAGTCACAATAGAAGAAACTCACTCTCACAGTAAAATAGAATGGACAGGGAAGAGGAAGGATTTTTTTTTTTTTTTTTTTTTTGGTGTTGTTATTTCTCTTCCACACTCTTGGATTGAAATGGAAGAAAATATGGATATCTTACATCATACTATCATAATTTCTACCGTATTAAATTGCATAACTTCATTCAATGCTTTGAATTTTTTTATTTTTTATTTATAATTCAATAGATATTAGGGTATAGGGTGGGAGATTTGAACCATATACATTTTTGTTGGAAACACCAAGAAATATCAGTTGAGCTACAAAATCATTGGCATTCAATACTTTGATTGGAAAAAGGTTGGGAAGAAGATAGCAGGTATGAGACCAAGCTTGAGATTTCTTATGTCAACTGTCAAATGTTAAGCCTTTGGAGGCAGTTTGTGCCTTGTGGTGCATGCCATACCATGACTAACATCCTCTCTCAACTTTGATCACGATTGTGCATAATTCATGGTGATAAGGTTACTTTCTTTTGTCTAGAACTAGCCCCACCTAAATTTTCCCACATAATACTTCAATCCTTTACTTTTATCTTCTTCTTTTTTTATTCTTTTCATTTTTCATTTTCTGCTTATTGAATTTATTGAAGTTGTAATAAAATTTTCACTTATCAATAATTTTGGATGTTTCAAAACTTGTTTGCAAAATTTTGGTTATGCTCCCCATTTATTACAACTTGTTACATCCCTACTTTTTTTTCTTTGTTGATATAATTCATTAGTTGGGGGAAGAATATTTGAATCGTGGATAAGTCTATTGAAAATACTAAGAAATGTCAATTAAATTACAAGGGTCGTGGCTTGTTACATCTCTAAATTATAGTAGAATTTAAAATAAAATGTCCTCAAACACTTTTGAGTTTCTAAACTAAATTCTACTATAAAGTTCTTAATTGGCCAAAATTGAGAATTAACTCTGTTTGCCAAACAATATAATTAGTAGACACTATTACAAAACTATATTTTTTACAAACATCTCGAATCCAAAAGACTCGATTTAGGACTCATAAATCGAGTCTCAAAAACTCGATTTCAGTGTTCTGATCATATCTGATTTGGCATTTATTCCATGTGGCATCCACCTGGAAATCAAGTCTCTAAGACTTGATTTATAAGCCAAAAAAAATTTAAGTCGAAGTCTCTCATGTACAAGCCATTCCCAGAAATACCTAAAAAAAATTTAAGAAATCCCAGAAACACAACAATCCTAGCACAATGAAACGCATTCGCTATTTATTCAACAATGAAACAATTTTTCTGGGTTTTTCTATTTTGACTAAAAACTGAATTTGAAAATCCAAATCAGATCAGAGAGAGAAAGAATCCGAGGAGACCCAGATTAGATTGAAGAGAAAGAATCTATAGACCCAAATTAGATAGGAGAGAGAGCTCATCTCACCTCGCCGAGTTGTTCACCAAATCCAAAAAACTCTGAGAAAGAGATACCGATCATAACAGATAAAGCTGAAGGAAGCCACCATCGCGATGGCGGTGATGAGAGGTCGTAGGCGACAGTGCAAGGGCTTCAGCTATAGTGGTCATGTCTGATGAGAAGGATCATCATTGGCTGTGCGATTGAACGGAGAGGAAAGTGATGCCGGGTTTAATCGGGGGCAACCACTGTTATCGGAGAAAGGGAAAGAGAGGCAGCGGATTACGGAGGAGGTAGGCGGAACAGCGGCGGAGTGCGCCACCATATGTTCCCGCCGGTCTTTGCAAGAAGACTTGGAAAAGACGCCGTTTGCTGAAGATGAAGAAGAAGGCCTTCATTTTGCACAACAATAGTGAGGGTTCGTGGGTTTCAAAAATATAGTTCATCTGGCTTGTACATGAGAGACTTAGACTTCAATTTTTTTTGGCTTATAAATTGAGTCTTAGAGACTCGATTTCCATGTGGACACCACGTGAAAAATACGCCAAATCATACATATTAGAACACCGAAATTGAGCCTTTGAGACTCGATTTATAAGCCCTAAATCGAGTCTTTTTGACTCAAAATGTTAGTAAAAAAATATAGTTTTGTAACAGTGCCTACTAATTATATTGTTTGGCAAACAGGATTAATTTCCAATTTTGGCCTTCTTAATTTCTTCTTAATACAACTTATCTTTTTTCACACAAAAAAAAATACTAACAATAATACAACTTATCCTTATTCATTAAATAAAATAAAACACTAATTACACAAATGAAAATCATCTACCCTACTTTGAGTGATACGCTTTATACTTCATTAATCATAACATGTTACATGCCACATTTATCTTTCATTTCTTATAAAATAACCAAAATTTAAAATGAAATATAATATAATTAAACACTTCAGTAATATTTGACTTTTCATTGTTCTTTTCTTTTTCTTTTTTCTTTTTTCTTTTTTTTTTGCTGATTATTTAACATTTTATTGATCATGAAATTACATTTCTACCCATAAATTTGTATCCCTTTCTCTACTTTATTGGGATGTAAAACGGTAAAAGTAAAACAATAATTTTTCCTACATATATTATTCTCTTTTCCTCTTTATTTCCAAACATACACATGAAAAAAAAAAAAAAAAAAAAAAAAAAAAAAAAAAAAAAAAAACACTTCCGCCTTTTCTTTCCTTCTCTTTTCCTCTTTATTGCATGCGCCATTGCTCACTTCCCTACTGGATAGGAGATAGGGAAAACAAACGTAGAACCGAAAAATATGACCTATACATCCCTGGGTGCTTTAGCTAATCTAGCTATAATTTGAAATTTTGTTTGAGGTTAGGATAGGGCTAGGGTACATGGGAAATCACTAGGGCCTTTGGAAATCTGTCGGGTTCTGGGACTGGGTGTTAATCCGTACTGGTTTCAACGGTCAAACATATAGCATGAATTTGCTTCTCGATGCTTGGATCAGTTTGCTATTTGCTATGAAGATACACTACACTACTACTATAGCCTCATACTAGTTCCAGTGCCCCAGTCCTTCAATCATCCATGTAGCTGCTTGGTGTAGAGGGTTTACTTACCCTAATAATTATAAACCTTGCACTGTCAATATGTACAAGCCCAAGTTCAAGTGGACTTTTTTTTTTCCCATCAAAAATAAATAAATTTAGTCCACATGAACTTGGGCTTGTGGGAATGCAGCTCTGGCGAGCGGGCTTGCAGTGATACATAAAATAATAACTCAACTTGTATGGTCTGCATGCTAAAGACACAATAACTTGGTGTGGTATACAGACATAAAGTATACCAAGTTTCCAATTAGATTCACCAGCACGTCCTAGGTGTGATGATCACTCTACAACTATAAGTATTTGTAGGGTGTGGAGGGCAAAAACCGGGGTTCAAATCTTCAAGAGGAAACTTCACACACATATACACTAGATTAGGCTAGAGTAGAAATCCTATCTTGTATAAATAAAAAATAAAAAAAAATTCCAATTAGATTCAAACAAATTGTTGCATCTACTGTTAAAACGTAGATCATATTGTCATTTCTAATAACAATTCAATTATGCATTTGAATTTAATTAAAAATTTTACTCTACTGCATATAAAGTAATTTATTTACTAAAATAGTAAGATAAACTGCAAATTACACTCCTAAAGTTTGGGGGTGATTGATTTTACACTCTGAAGTTTCAAAATTTAGATTTTACCCCCTGAAGTTTGGTGATATTTGGATTTTACACCCTGACATTTCAGAATTTAGATTTTACCCTCTATATTTTAAGAGTGTTTAGATTTTATTTCCTAAATTTTTGGGGTGTTTTAATTTTACACCCTAAAGTTTTGGAATTTCGGATGGTAAAATACAAACAATCTTAAACTTTAGAGGGTAAAATTCAAGTTCTAAAACGTCAAGATGTAAAAATTTACATTCTGAAATTTCAGAATATAAAATCCAATCTCCCTCAAACTTTAGTGGTGTAATTTGCAATTTATCCAAAATAGTCGTATTAATTTGACAACTATTTTGCAAAATAGTTTTTTTGGTATCTCATCTCTTGTAGAGACAAGTTCCAGCACTAAGAACAAGTATCATGATTTGACACCCCCGACTAATATCGACCATCCACTGACCAATGGATTGGCTAACCATGACCTATATCAGCCAATAAATAAGCAAGATCGATCATCTCATTGCCAACTAGAGTCACTAGACAATAGACACCACTCACGCCCTCTCCTAACGATAGCACTAGTCTAGATTGTCCACATAAGAACATTCACATCTGTTCTTGTATAATCTTCTATAATACAAAAACTCATTCATTTTACACATTTTGACCAAAAAAACACCTACATCAGTGGGTGTAAAGTTGTGTAAAAATGTGCAAAATCATCCACAAGCTACAGTAACCGTGTATATATACACGATTACTGTAGCTCTTCTATCCCTTATTTTATTATTTCATTTTCGCTCGTTTTTTCTCTCTCTTCTCCGTGCTCAACAAACCCAGTAGTAACTACTCAACCAACTCACTTGCTCACAAAAAAAAAAAAAAAAAAAAAAAAAACACACACACACACACACACACACACACAAAGACAGATCAAAAAAACCCACACAGACAAACAACAAAAAGACAGATCGGTGCTTGATTGGAGCTAGGGAGATTTGACCGAGATGGGTCTTGCCTGATCGGAGCTAGGGAGATCTCGGATTTGATCGATGCTTGTGGATCGGAGCTAGGGAGATGTGGATCGGTGCTTGTGACCGAGATGTGGATCGGAGTGGATCGGAGTGAGTCAAAGTGGATCGGGTCTTAATCGGAGTGGATCGGAGTGCGTCAGAGTGGGCCGGAGTGGATCGGAGTGCGTCAGAGTGGATCGGAGTGGATTGGAGTGCGTTGGAGTAGGCCGGAGTGGATCGGAGTGGGTCAGAGTGGGTCAGGTCTTGATCGGAGATGTGCTTGATCGGGTAGAGATGGGAGAGAGAGCAAAAAATCAGAAATGGGTAGAGAGAGGGAGAGAGATGGGTATAGAGAGAGAGCAAAAAATCAGAAATGGGTAGGGAAAGGGAGAATGGCGCGCGTATGAGAGAGTAAGTGGAGAGAAATAATAAAAAATTTGAGAAAATTAATTATTTAATTAAAAGAGGTGATAGAATAGATGATCTGATGTGGGTGTTTTGTAAAAATAAATGTGTAAAATAGAAAAAGTAGGTTTTTAGTGTAAAAATGGATGTGTAAAATGAAAGAACTGATGTGAATGCTTAGACACCTCAAAGGCAAAGCCCACTTGACCACCCAATGGCCAACTCAACTTCACCATGCCAATGGTGGCCACACCACGCCAAGTTTATAGGAGAGAGAGACAACAATATACATGAGTTTTGTTAACGCAAATTGATATGATTGCTTCAATTTCAGAAAAGATTATTATCATTCAGGATTTAGCTTGGGTTCAATGCCGATGATGACACATGTTACCAATCGCAACAGTCATAGCACATTAGGCACGTACTAAACTAAACCCAATCTTTGCTCATATGAACATTTCCTGAGCACATCCCCTGTCTACATTTATAACTTTAAAAGCAACAAGCGAACAAAAGATCGATGTTCCAGCAGTGACATTTTCTTTTCTTTTCTTTTCTTTTCGACTCTCAAAAACAAGCCAAATTAAGATAATCCCTGCACAAACTCCGCTACAAAAATAGGGAGTGGGGGACCAATTATATAAATATATATATATATATATATATATTTTGGCTGAATGGGGGACCAATTATATTGTGTGCCTGGTTTATTAGCTAACTTTATATGTTTAAAGCTATTTTCTATCTAAACCTTAAACAACTGTTTGTTTACTGTTTACATCACGTGATGATTAGCTTAAACTAAATAGATGGTCATTGACCCTTTCTTTCGTTGACTTACTTCACAATATATATGTTACTGTTCGCTTCTCTTCATCTCAAACTCAAACTCAAAGGCTTTTTTTTTTCTCAAATAAATAAATAAAAATAAAAACCTCAAAAGCTCAAAGCATCACTGAAAGTGAGCACAAAGATAGAATTTATCATGCATATCCTACCGAAATAAAACATAGACGTCATATATCACGCCCTAAAATAAGGTGTCATAAAAGTCAAACCAATGTACTTGAGGAACAAATAATGAAGCACATAGCAGAAGAAAAAAGAACAGAGAAAAAGTAGAAAATTGAGAAAGGGATAAGATCGAAAAGGAGCATCCTAGAAATTTGAAGACAGTGTTGTGGAAAATGACCAGCTACCAAAAGACATTCACAAAAGGCCAAGCTTCTTCATCACTTAATACATATTCCAAATTACATATACAGAAATTCAATAGGTATAGAAAAATACAAAATATGGATATAAAAAGACCTAAAGAACCAACAAAAGGTACGTTGAAAGCTATGCTATTCACGAGGTGAAAGAAAGCGCAACACCCCCACACCCCTCAATCATCATTGACAAAATGCACAGACCAACGTGACCACCATGACAAGCACATCCACATGATGGTTCTCTCAACAAAGTCCTCTTTTCACACTTTCCAACTCTTGAGCAATAATAGTAACAAAACTAAATAAATTAATCTAGCTAGCTAGCCTCACCGGTTGTGGAGAGGATCTGAAGCGTTGGGAACTTTCCTCTTGTTTGAGAAGAACGCATCAAATGAATGCCTCAAACGTTGATGCTTCTGCCTTTGATGCATATCTGTTGAGTGGTTTTTTATGCCAACATTAACCATTGCTGCTTCCTTCTCTCCACAAACTAACAATGAGAGAAAAGCCAGGACCATTAGCTTCCGCAACAACCCCACCTGCAAAGACTTCCGAGAATGCATGTTTCTTCTTCTTTTTCTTCAAAGTGAGAGTGTGAGACACAAAGTGATAGGTCCAGCTTGAAAAAAGAAGGAAGACAAAAAGAGAGAAGGGGTTTGTGTTTAGATAGAAATCGTACTAAAGGGAAACTGGGAAAGCTTTATCGCTTTGTTTGGCAGTGTAAGAGGAAAAAGGTGATGTGGTGGTGTCATTGAGTATACCCTGCAAACAGGGGAGTGCACGTCTCACGAGGGAACCCTTATATATTGCTTTGCTTTGCTTAGTTTATTTATTCTTTGTGTTTAACGAGAACTTTTCTTCCTTATTTTGCTTTTATTCTAGCTTTCAGTCCCCTTAATAATGGTCACTCTAAGTCCAATTTTTATGGCACATAGTATGCAGATCTTGGCTCTTGTGCTTTTATTTTGTCCTTGTAGTGATTGTCGGCTTTGGAAAGTAGTCAATTTAACTCTTTATTGCTACTTTCATGTAGCCCAGAAAAATCCACCAGTTTATTCCTGAAAAAGAGTGAAATCCTTTTTTTTTTATGAACGAAAAGAGTGAATTCCTATTCTTTCAATGACTTTTCTTTTTCATACTCATGCAAAAGCTTACACTTAGCAAGAATATAGTAATTTTTTCTTTAATGATGGGTATGTAAACTACAACAATGTTTGCTTGAAATACACGGTTTGAGTGGTCAAATCATGCATGAAACTAACCAACCAACGGTCCTTCCCGATAACTTTATTAGCTAAATGGCATCAATAAAACAAGTCTGTACTCTCCAACCCAAAAACTCAGAAAAGGGGGCAGCTCATAGTTCCATGTGTTCAATCGGCTCACGACATTGAAAATGGAAAAAGGGTTCTGATTCATCAAAAAGGATAAAGAAAGCTGAGAGAAATTTAAATAAAGCATGATATCATTCATGTGAACAAATTCGAGGTTCGCCAAATATGTCTATATCTTGTATTTACTTTTGTTTTTTTTTTTTTTCTTTTTTTGAGAAGTACTTTTGTTATTTCTTAATTTCTTGTTACTAATAATGATCTGGTATTATTCAGGAGACAACAAATGTTGGAAGTGATAAATATTTTTATTATTGCCATTTTTTTAATGCGTCATGGACCTCTCGTGGTGCTAATTTCGATTGCATGCGTCTTCTCCTTCACGCTCATAAAGTTTCTATCAAAAGAAGTTGATAATCACAATGGCAAGCCTAAATTATGAGGTTAATTGCATAGATTACTTTAAGTGCTTGCACTGTGTACTCCAAATTATAAAAACTTGCTGTCAATATCCTAATTGAGACAAATTTAGCATTGCAACCTACCACTCAAAAAATCTTGTTAACTTTTAATAATTACTAATTATAAATACATGTGATATGTGTAAAAATATAATATAATTATTTTATAATAATATAATGCAAAATTTGTTAATTAAATAGTGAATATATTATTTAAAAGTATTTTATATATAATATAATATAATATAAGTATAATGCCTATATTATTAAAACTTGAATTTTAATGTAATCCTATGAATATTTATCATTTATATTGTTTTTTTAGGGCACATATCTCTAATTTTTAATATCTATTTTATTTGTATTTTTAGCCCAAAACTTAAAAGTTTTGCTCAAATAGAATAAAATTTCATCTTTTTCAACTCAAAAATTAAGAAGAAACAAAAAAAGAGAATTTTTGAACCTAAAACTGAAAAAGACAACCTATAAAAAGAATCAATTTAAGACCATCTACAAAATTAACCAAAATGGACTAAATACTATATTCGACCCAAGTAAACCAAAGAGGACCCAAAAACAAACCAAATTCTTCAAAGCACGTGGCGTGGGTATTACTGGGCCTACCTGGCCTGCTAAATATTTGACTAAATCCTAGGCAAAAGCCCTTAGGCCATCCCAAACCTGATTTCTTTTATTTTTTGGGCTCCTAGGTGTTTTGATAGAGCTCCCTATGTGCTCGAAAAATGGGCCTATTTAATTCTGCTTGATCCGTGTTGTTATTGATTTCTTTTATTTTTTTTGGGTTGTCGTTTCTTCAACCAAAAAAATAAAGTCTGTAACGGGCCAAGCCAGCCCAACCAATGATCACACTTTTTCACAACAACAAATGCCATTCCCGCTCGGACAAAACAAAAAAACCACACCCATCAGTACTGCACTGTGCTCAAAAAGATGTAGTTTAATTTTTTTTTTTTTAAGTTTCATGTAATTAAACTTACGATGTATTTTGCACTGAAAAAAAAAAAAAAAAACAAATAAACAAATAAACAAACAAACAAAAACTAAAACTAAAAAAAAAAGTCAATTTAAGACTCAATTAGTCAAAAATGGACTGAAATAAACATAATGAACCCAAGTAGACCAAATTGGACCAAGTAAACCAAGGTGGACTAGAATGACCTAATGAACTAAATGGACAAATAAACCGAAGTGTACCGAAATACTATATAAACTTGGGTTAATAAAAACGTAACAACAATAAATGTTATATATAGATATAAATGTGCTACAAAAGTGACCTTTAAAAGATGAAATAACCAGCCCTCCCACAGTATGAAATTTGTTGACCCGTTCCAAACATTTAAAAAAAAAAAAAAAAGAGAGAGAGAGAGAGAGAATTTATAACTAAGTGAGAGGCCATCACAAAGGGAAGATTATTAGATACTGGCACAGAAAATAAATAAAACCAAATTATTACAAAAAGGTAACTTCTCTAAAATGATTTTTTAAGTTTATATCCTATTATTTAATTGGATAGCTCACCACTCTCTGCTTTTGCAACACTTATTAAAATAAAATAAAATTCCCTGAAGACGCAGTACAGGAATATGTTCATTTGCCCAAAAAAACATTTGTTCTTTTTTCTTCAAATTTTTAGCCCAATACAGAACAAATTTGAGAAGACACGTGGGTAGCAATGGGCCTGCCTGGCCTGCTAAATATCTGACTAAATCCTAGGCAAAAGCCCTCAGGCCAGCACAAATCTTTTTTGGGCGCCCCATGTGCTTAGTAAATGGGCCTTCTTAATCTGTATTAGGGCTCTTTTTTACAAATCCCAAGTCTTTACTCTCTCTTACACCTAGGCCCAAGTCCAAAGCCCAACGTCTCTTTCTTTCTTTTCTCCCTATTCTTCTTTCTTTTGCCTTATCTCAGTTTCTTTTCTTAACTTTCTTTTAGTTTTTCCGTTAAACTTAGAAAGTAACTAACCTCAAAACTCACTTCCCAGCTCTTCTCTTCGCTTCACCACCATGATCTCCATCACTTCCACCGAGTTAAACTACCTCGTTTTTCGTTACCTCCACGAATCAGGTTTTTTAACCTAAGCTCTCTCTCTTCCTTTTATGTTTTTTTTATTACACAGATCTCTTTTTTACTTCGATGTCTTTTTTTTTTTTTTTTTTTTTACTTTATGAAAACTAGGGCATAAGACATATCCAGTTATCATGGTATGTAATTTTTATATGATTTTGTACTATGTTTGGTGGTAAATAGAAACTTTGATTAGTAAATACACCTACCTAGGTTGCGTTTGGTAATCCTTAATCCAAATTCATAGATTTTAAATCTATGGATTTTGAATTTCCTTGTTTGGATAATACATGTATTCAAGTATTTGAAACTCAAAATGCACAACAACAAACCACTCTAGCAGAGAATGTTATGAGATTCTACAACTTTCACGATACCATGATAGATTACCGGTTGTCCCAAAAGCTTTCAGCTATTAGGAAATGGTAAGTTTAATTACTTGCCACTGTTCTAACAATCTTGAAGGGCTTTTTAATGGGGTTTGATGTTTAGGGGTTTGGTAATGAAAAGATTGGATTTTGAATATGTTTGATGGTTGTTGGTATTAAAACAGTGAAAAGAACGAGAAATGAAGAAAGAAAATTACCAGGCAATCACATCTAGCTTTCTATGAGTAATCACACTCTCAAAGCTTTAAAAGAAGCTGCTAAATTTATTAATTAATCTCGCTATGAATGTTGTTGACTACATTAAAGCCCTTATATAGGCTATAGTTGTATAGCGGAATCATTTCCTAGAAGCACTAGTATTTTAAAGAACTTATTCCTAAAAAGACTAGGATTACTAATAAGAAAGAAAAAGTACTTAACTCATAAACCAAATAGGAAAGGACTCAAAGAACAAATAAACTTATAGGCCTTTGGTATAGCCAATGACAGCCCATTCCAGAAAATTTAGGGTAAATTGCCCTTGTTCTTATAAAACTTAATTAAAACTGAACCAGAACCTTTGCAACCTAAAAAACTTAATAATAAGACTCAATAAAAGCTAAAGTAACATATGAAAGTTGCCAACAAGGCCATACATCAAAGTTAGACCAGAATTCTTGAATCTCTTTTGTATTTAATCTTTTTTTTCCTCGAACTCCTCTATACTATTTGCGTCATTAGATCCATAACAGAACCTACATTGACAAAATTGATATAAAACAATTCACTGCTTCAATCTTTCAAAACCATACAGCAAATGGTATCTTTTCCATCTTATACTCATAATCAGAACTAGTGTAGTCAAAGGCAAGTCAGGTGCTCGCCTAGACGTTAGGGTGAGCTGAGGCACCTTTAAAGCCTTGAGGCAACGTGCCTTTAGTGAGGCACTTGCCTTTTAGAGCCTAAGCGAGTGCCCGAGCACTTTAAATAGATTGTACAGTTTTTGAGGCAGGAGCCTAATGAAGTTCCAAAGGAAAGAAAAAGAAAAAAGAAAAAAAAAAAGTTTTGTAATTTGGCAAAAAAAAGGTAGTTCTGTACTCTTTCTTTTTTTTGATAAGTAGTAGTTCTATACTCTTTCTCCTGCTTCTTTCTCTATCCCACCACTCTTTCACATAAATTTAGAATTTTTTTTTTTTTAAATTCAATCATATAATCTTTTAGCTTTGATAGTTGTTCCATTGAAATTTTTTATACAAGATTAATGTAAATTCTCTTCTTAGATTAATTAATAGAACCTCTTGCCAGTTTGGAAAATTCAAACCATGCCTAATAAGTATTAGATACATACAATTTGAGTTCATTTTATGTAGAATAACTGTAATTAGAGTTCAACGGCTTGCTTCACTAGGGCAGTGCCCTTTTGGCATTTCACGCTTCAGGCAATACACTAGGACATGGGGCCTTAAGGTTGCCTTTGCCCTTTGACTACACTGATCATAACTCTATATGTGCTGCCAATACAAGACTAAAGCAACAAATATATATTAAAAAAGCCAACATGCACAAACCCAAATTATCACAACCAACTTTCAACTAATAAAATCAAAATCCAATTATCAATACTTATGAACTGAATCCCTTAAACCCGACCAAGAGACCCACACTTCAAAACCAGCAAACCCTAAAACTCGCATATAAGAAACACTTTCAACAATGAAAACCCAAAATCCCAATTCTGAAACTAATATTGACAAAAAAAAAAAAAAAGGCAATCATCACCTGTAGTGTAGATGTGTGAATTCAAGTAGCCAAAGCACTAACACATAAAATCCTTGACGAAAATGAAGATGCTTTTGGACCTAGAATTTGGCCAATGTCATTTGTAGAGCTCGTAGTAGAAACCTTCATGGACCTTGATGGTCTTCAATTGGTCACCATCTTGGACTGCAATTAAGTGGTATAGCTGACAAGAGTGACCTCCTCATCTTCTTTGAGTAGATATGTTGGAGTGGCTATGGTTTCAGCCAGTGACAGAGAGAGGGAGAGGGAGACCTTTGTTCAAAAGGAGAGAGCTGATTGTGAAGCCATCAAAGCACTATGAAGATTTGTAATCAACACTTTGACACGACTTGAAATTGAGTTAACTGATTTTGGGTTTTATATTAGTGATGGATTTGGCCCAAATATAAATGAATAGCCAATTTAAAATATTCAAACAACAGATTTGGGTTTAAATTGGTGCTTGAGGTCTCTCTACGAATCATTGCTTGCCCAATCATCTTCCTTTATGAACACTAAATTAATATCTTATGTATTGGCAAATTCTTATCCTTGATGAGATACCATGAGGCAGAAAATAAATTTACTGCTGAACATACGTTTAAAAACTTTTCCATTTAAATAAAATATATACCATATATGATGCTTTCTTACATTCTTTTAGTTGTTTCATTAATTTCTGTATAATCTCCTCCAGGTTTTACACATTCAGCTTTTGCTTTTGGATACGAGGCAGGGATCAATAAAAGCACATTTGATGGGAACTTAGTTCCACCAGGCGCTCTTGTTACATTTGTCCAAAAAGGAATTCAATATCTTGAGCTGGATGCAAATTTGAGTAGTGTAAGCATGATTATTTATATTGTCTTCATTTCATATCCCTTTTAACTTGTAATATGTACACTCCAGAACTTTCTGCTGATTTAAGTCTCTGTTAGGTCTCCAGACAGATGCTGATATGGATGATGATTTCTCATTTCTACAACCTTTAGATCTTATTACAAAGGATCCATATGAGCTACAGAAAATTATAAAAGCTAAAAAGGAAAATCTACAAAAGGATAGGCTTGAAGAAAACGGGAAACATAATGAGTCCAATCATGAAATTGAACGAGAAAATGTGCAAGAAGGAGAGAAGGAGAAAAAAGGGAGAGAAAAAGAACAAGAACAGGATAAAGAGAAGATAGAGAAGGATAGGGAGCGAGAAAAGGGTAAAGATAAGGAAAAGCCCCATCAGGATCACATCGATAAAGAAAAGTGTGAAGATAAGGTCATAATGGAACATGAAGAAAATGGAACTGCAGGAGGTGATTGACACATTCCATTTCTCTTGCTGATTTATTTATGAAATTGTGTCGTATCCTTATATGGGCATCATTTAAAAAGCATATATGCCATTACAATTACAATAAAAATAACTTGACACAAAGTAAATCGAACCTCTTCTGTTTCATTTCTTTCTTCTCTTTTCAACCATAAATCAAATTTTCTCTCTTGAACCCTAACCCTTCTCTAAAAAAGTTCTAAACCCAGAATTCATGAAGCCTCCTAAACCTTAACCCACCACAACTACATGTAGACAAATTCCCCAATTTTCCTACATCGAGCAGCCCCATATTGGCGATTCTAACCAGCTTTGTCAGTGTTTGACTAGTACTTCAGTGCTGATGAAAGTGGACTTAAGTGTATGCCATGTAGCCCTAACCATTAATTGACAGCCTGCATGTGCTTCAAATATGACTAACCTTTTCTATTTTCTTACTTTCTTTATTTATTTTAATTTTGCGTCAGATGAAGTTATGCTCTGATGGTTCTACAAGGGGCTTAAATCCATGCAATGTGTCATGCAACAATATCATTGTATGCCATATAGTAGAAGGCATGAACATCATGCAAACATAGGTGGATGATGTTTGGCTTTTGCATACTTATAGCTGTTTTATGGTCTGCAATAGGTCTTGCATCGTACCTCGTTTTTCATGTGGTGGAAGAGCATTACTAGTATGATTCTGAGATCACTGTCTTTCTCCAGCACACTCAAACACGCATGACCATCTTCCATTCTGTTAAGATGGCTAATTGAATACTGTTTTCTCACATGTGAGCATTTAATATGTTTTTGGATATGCTACATAGGGCCAGAACCAATGGACATCTCAACAAGCTCAACATCCTTGCCTTGTGAAATTCCTAGTTCAGATGTAAAAATTCTCGAAGGTCACACCTCTGAGGTTTGGACATATCCCTGCGTCATTCATTAGTTTCCCATTTTTAATTGGCTGCCTTTTATGTTCTGAACTTGTTCCTTAATTGCCAACAGGTTTTTGCTTGTGCATGGAGTCCATCAGGTTCACTGCTTGCATCTGGGTGAGTCTAATGTCTTCAAAAGAGATGCTTCTGATAAGAAGTATTTCACCAGTGTGTCCAGAGTATATCTCAATTATTGTCCACAGAAAGTTTTTTTTTTTTTTTTTTTAAGTTTCTTTGGGGTAAGCTCAAAACTTATGAAAAAGCTTTGGGTACAAATCTGATTGCACCTACTAAATAAAGGTGTCCAGTTAAGATTATTTTTTTTCCCCTTTATCTCATTAAATGATACTCGTATAATTAATTGAAGAGTTCTCTAACGTTCTTTTTCAAAATTTTCTGAATTAATAAAACTATGTAATCAGTTAAATTCTTTGGTTAAGATATGTGCTTCAATTGAGTCAATTACTTGGCTTTTATATACAATGGGGGTTGTTTTGTGGTTTAGGATTTACATCACATAATTTTTAATAGATTAAAATTATGTGTTTTTGATAGGACAAGGTGGAATTAATTTCTTCGAATATGGATTATGTGGTAATTTTATAGTTAAATTAATTGCTTGGCTGAAAATATTAATTAGATCATAAATGTCCTATTTGAGTTAAACTAACTTTGTAACATTTCACTTATCCTAACCAAAAAAAAAAAAAAAAAAAGAAGACTTTTCAACATATTCTATTAGGCTTCCAAATATTTAAACTAATTAGTAAAAATATAAAGCATTGTTTATTTATTTTGAAAATGATATTTGAGAAAATATTATTGTGTTATTAACTTATTATATTTTTAAAAAAATTCATATCTTTTGAAAATTTGTTTATATCCTCCACCCTAAATAATTTTTGGCTTTGCTCCTATTTGTGTTTGCGCACACAGGTTTGTTTGCATGGAAAAGTTTTTAACTCACATCAAAAGCTGCTTGTCAATGCATTTTGATTAAGTTAATTAACTAAACTAATACAGATGACAAGAATATAAGTTGTGAACTTGTGATATGTCCTAGTAGTGAGATGAAGCTTCCACTTCATTGATATGGTGAAGGATTTGTAATTGGATAGGGTCTTACCAAGCTTGTTGTTGTCTCTGGTAATTTTTAATATCTAGAGATGATGCCTTCATTGTCTTTTCTCTGATCTGTTTTAGAAAACATGGAGCTATAACATGCACATGAGCAGCATCTGAATTATATGACTATAATGGAACCATGCTGTTCCACATCATCATTATTATTTAATCAAGTGGTTGGAACAATTATTTTGCCTCTATAATAAGAATATAAAATAAAATAAAAAGTTCCAACAACTTAGGAGCTCTCACTCTCTCTCTTTCTCTCTCTTCACACCTAACCATTATGTGCTTAAATTATTTTATAATTTTCCAATATATAGGTCTGGAGATTCGACTGCCAGAATTTGGACCATTGTGGATGGACCTAGTATCTCTAGTGTGCAAGATGGATCTTTAAATGTTGCAGTGTTGAAGCATTTCAAAGGTAGAACCAACGAGAAAAGCAAGGATGTCACAACACTTGATTGGAATGTGAGTGTCTGTGTTATGATTATGGTTGACGTGCTTCCTTCATGTTATTCAAGTTTACATTCAAGATAAATTTTTAATTGGTAAGCTATATGCATATCTAGAGGATTTTGAATCCATGACTCACCCCCTCCCCCGACTCTATTTTTAAGAAAGAAGTCCCATTTCAGTTAGAGCTTATTGGATATATCTAAATTAGATAGTATTTTTCAAAAGCAATGCAGCCTTAGTACCAAAATTTAGAGTCACTATGGAACCTCACTAGACTCGTAATGTAAAACAACACGGATGCAACACAAAACTAGTGCGGACTAGTTATGGTTAGCCACATGTAATGTAAGACAACATGCTCTGATACCAAAACCAACACAAGACATAACCAAAAAACGAATGCAACACGAAAATTGAAGAACAAAAAGTTTCAACTGAAATTTTATCCATTGTAAACTTGTCTCCATAGGAGTTAAGCATTAGACTACTAAAACTAAATCCTAATTATAATTGACTTGAGAAATCTCAATTATTGAATTACAAAAATACCCCTAACTCTAGGAGAATAAATAAAATACTAATAATATGTGGTCGACCTTGACTAATCTATTGAGAATCCATTGCAGATCTCAAAATTTTGGAATAAAGGCTTGGTTATTATTGTTGTGACCTAATTAACCAATAAAATCTAAAATAAAATTCATTTGACCAATGAAATTTCAATTGAGTTCTAAGACAGCACTAAACTAAACTAAAATAAAATCATCCTCACGCTTTTCACATCAGCATGCCTTTTTAGCTCCAAGACGTGTTCATCTGTGTGTATTTGTTCTCACTAGCGCCCTTTCCATCATATAGGGAGATGGGACATTACTTGCAACAGGTTCTTATGATGGTCAAGCAAGAATATGGAGTAAAGATGGTGAGTTGGTTCAGTTTGAAATATTGTTGCATGTTTTCTTTGAACTCTGTCAGTGCTTAAATCAAGCCAGAAAAGTAGATGGGTACTCTCTTATTTTGCAATATCATCAGCTTTTGTATTAACAAATTGTGGGTCCTTGCTAGGGGAGTTGAGGAGTACATTAAACAAACATAAAGGTCCAATATTTTCATTGAAATGGAACAAGAAGGGTGATTTCCTTCTTAGTGGCAGTGTGGATAAAAGTGCAATTGTGTGGGACATAAAGACTGGGGAATGGAGACAACAATTTGAATTTCATTCAGGTACCACTTTACCCTTTTGTTTTGATAATATCTGATGGCATATAGAATATCAATGCAGGATGTTCTTCTCTTCTTTCTTTTTGTTTTTTGGTTGTTTCTTAAAATGATAATGAAGCTAAATTATTTTTTCAGCTCCAACTCTTGATGTTGATTGGCGAAACAACGTGTCATTTGCAACATGCTCAACTGACAGTATGATACATGTTTGCAAGGTTGGAGAGAATCGACCAATGAAAACTTTCTCAGGGCATCAGGTTTTTCCTACTCATCTGTCAACTTATGATAAATCGTCAAAGTTCTTGTGTCTGTTTGTTTAGTTACCATATTAACTCTTAAACTAAACTCACAATAAACTATTTAGCATTTATATTTGCATACATCCAACATATCTGTTACTTAAGGAAAATTAATGAGCAATGCTCGATCAAATTTGTGCTCGTATGGTATCTGCTTGTCACTAGTTTGATGAGCAGGAAATCAATTTGTGAGCACTGTTTAACTGTCAGCAGCATGTGCTCATATGAGCTTGTCACTAGTTTTTAAAATTGCTTAGGAGATGACAGAATTAGAAACTTATTTGGTTCTGTACTCCTCGTATTGTGAACACCTAAATTTCAGGCTATGTTCATTTTAGGAATTAGTATATAAGAAAGCTTCTCTATTGTTCCATTTTGTAATAGGTTCTTGATAGGTCATCTGTTGCTACAACTGGATACCATCAATCAGTAAAAATACTATCAAATTGCATAGGTGTTGATCACCAATTAGGTGGCACAGGTTGGATGCCATGGTGGAAGTTGGGAAAAAGCGCTGACCTCCATTTCTTGCCTTCTTTGATATCTTCTCCTTCCTTGTTACTACCGTTCGGATGCCAATGGCAGTTGGCTCTGGTGGTGAAGGTGTGGGGTAAGGCAGTTGCTGAGTTTGAAGCCTGCCTAGCTAAAAATATGAATAAAGAAAACTTTGCAAGGTGTCTTCTTTTCTGGATTATATTATCATTTTGTTCAGGGTTTTTGTCTCACAATTACCTTCTAATCAACTTCCTGCTCTTGTAAGTATAATCCCTAGAAAATGTTTAAAGAAAAATAGACTTAGTGATAGTGGCTATAAAAATAGTAAAAATAAAATAAAAAGCTTAGTGACAGTGAAACTGTTAAGAAATTGAACACAATGATTTTAAATCGACTGTTTTTTTGTTTGGACATTTCAGGGTGAAGTTAATGCTATCAAATGGGATCCAACTGGTACGCTGTTGGCTTCATGCTCTGATGATTACACTGCAAAGGTGATCCCTATGATTATTAACCATGTCCTTTAGGTGTTACATATAGGCATTTACACCAGTTAGGATTCTTCCTTGCATTTCATGCCTTGCAACAGATAGGAGGTATTGTTTGCTCATGTCATAACCTTTATTAAATGTTTTCACTCATATCATAGCCCTCCAGTCCATGTATTCCCCAACTCTTCTTAAAATTTCAATTTAGTTCTGGCCCGGCATCCTTTTATACTCTTCCAGTGCCGTTTATAGTATTGAAAAATTCTGTTTAATGGGGTTTCTTAAATTGTCTTTTAATCTTTTTCTGGACTATATTGACAACTACTACAAGCTTTTGACAGATATGGAGTATGAAGCAGGACAAGTATCTGCACGATTTGAAGGAACATGTTAAGGTACAGATTTTCCTCCATTTTATTTCCCTTTCTTCCTTTACACTCTTTTCTGACATTTGAATGCTAGACTTTTGTTTGTGATGAATTGATTTTTTTGTAGGAGATATATACTATCCGATGGAGTCCCACTGGACCGGGTACAAACAATCCAAATCAGCAGTTATTGCTGGCAAGGTACATGTGCTCTTCTCTCACATCTAAGTAAGGCAATGTGTTGGATTTAAGTAGGTACTTATCCTATCTATTCGTTCAAACAGGACCTAAGTTACATAAATTTGGGGCAGTATGCATCCCTGTTGACCCACCATCCCATCCCATTAATTAATAAAATGCACGTACTCATTAGGATGTATAATGAACACATCCCCCCCCCCCCCCCCCCCAAAATAATCCCTCCAGTCTTCTCAAACCAAAAGAAACCTCTCTCACACCAGAGAAAAGAATAAATACATGTCATTACTAAGCATCGCAAGAATATTATTGCCTTATTTTCCTCCATTGTGTCGCTTTTTGTAACATTTAGTTTTCTATTTCTCTTTTTGCAAATGGTCAAGCAAAATTAGCAAGTACATGCAGGCTGACGGAAGAATAATAGACACATGAATGTAACTATATACTATTTTTTTCCAAGTGCGCTAGGCCTATAGATATAGGCCATCTTGAACTGCCTATAACATCCAGTTAAAGAATGTGGGCCCTTGCATTGTTCTGGCCCTCCTTGATCTGCCATGGTGGTGGATCTTTGATATTGTCACCAGGCAGGGCGACGTTGGACAAGTTATCTCTTCAATCAGACAGTAACTGGCTGACTGCGGCCGTACCAAAGTGTCCCAATGTCCATAGTCATTCTTAGGTTGATTGTTGGCCTGGTTGTGAGTTTTTGTTATTTTTGTTCATTGAAAGTAATTTGTCTATGGAATTCATAACTCAATAAACCATTAAACATGTGTCACTTTTAAAGCCAGAAATTTGGGATAAGGCTGCCTACCAATCACCTCTCATAGACCCCGCAAAAGTGGGAGTTTTGTGCACTTCTATGCCTATCTGGCAGGTGAGTAGTAGAGAATAGAGATCATAGTGTATGAAGTGGAAAAATACACACTACATGCAAAATATAATATCAGATCACAATTAAATTATGACGTGAACTAGTACTCAGCTATTGATGTCATATCTTTATAGGTTTCTACGTCTTTATTGTGTTCATGAATTTTGCTTAAAAGATTCATAAATATTGTATGCTTTCTGAATTTATCTTAGATTTGATATATAGAACTTTCCCTTCCCTTTTTAATGAGCATTAGGTGTTCAAAGTTCAAAAACCATTTTCTCTTCCACCCTAATTAAGCTAATTATTGCCTCATCAGAAAAGGGTCATGTTAAGAGGCATATTATCTCTAAAGTTGCATTATAGTTATAGTTTTATACTATGTGTAAGCCGTGTCACGTTCCAATCCTAAGAAGATACTTCTTGCTTTTCTTGTCTGAAGATCATTTGGCAAATACACTATATGGATATTCCCTTTAGAATAGATTGCATTTTATAGTTACCCCAGTTTCTTTTTGTTGAGTTCTTTGAGAATACTCTCATGTTCCAACCTTGGGTTTGTATAGATAAATTATATTGTTACTTTTAAACAATATTCTTTCGTTGTTTATGTAATGAAAGAGCCTCCTAACCACTCATGTTATGAGTGCAGGCTCCGTGCCCAGGGGGCAACAAGTAATTTTCTCTCTACGTCTTCTTTTTATACCTGTAACCTCTTTTCTCCTTATTGATCAGTGCTTCCTTTGACTCAACAATAAAGCTTTGGGATGTGGAACTAGGAAGACTTATTTCCAGCTTCAATGGTCACAGGTATCAAACTTAAATCTGTAGTATATCACATAACATCGCATTTCATGCATTAGTCAAGTACTTCAAGCAGCAAGATCACATCACATCATTTTAGAAGAAATTCTGTAGGAACCTCATGAGGTCCCCATTAATCAGATAGAACTGGAGATATGATGCAGCTTCTATCACTTAAAACACGGACAGAATAATCGCAGCATCAAATGCTATAGCTATCCATTCCATTATTGGCCCAGATGCACATGCATGTATTGTGGTGCTTTTTCATCTTTCAGCATAGCATGGATGGTTATGGTTATCCGAATTCCTTTCTTTTTTCGTCTGAAATCTGAATTCTTCAAATAGAGCATTTGAAGAGTATACCAAGAGGACCTTTTGATTTCCTCAGTTTCTTGAAATTGACAATATAATGGCAGTAGTTTTATTCAAATTTGTATTGAAAAATGGTTTTCTGTTGCAACAGGGATCCTGTGTACTCTGTTGCATTCAGCCCTAATGGTGAGTATTTGGCCAGTGGATCTATGGATAAATGCCTGCACATATGGTCTGTGAAGGAAGGAAAGATTGTGAAAACATTAACTGGAAATGGTGGGATTTTTGAAGTTTGTTGGAACAAAGAAGGTGATAAGGTTGCTTCTTGTTTTGCTAACAACATAGTTTGTGTTTTGGATTTCCGAATGTAAAACTTGCATATTTCTTATTAATTCTTTAGGCTAAAGTAGTCTTCCCATCCATCTTTAAACACTCTGATAGATGACCTTAAAATGGAGGAATTTTTTTTTTTTTTTTTTTTTTTTTTTTCTGTACAGGGTCATTTGTGATATATACAATGGATGACATTTTTTCCAGATTTTTGATGTAGATGGAGGCTTTAGTTCACATAGTATGTTGTGAATTGCATGAAGCAGGGGTATATTAACCGAATGCTCGTGTAATTTACTAGTAATTTGGAGAGAAAAAAAGGTAGAACCATAAACTACTTGTATTCCTACTATTTACAAAATGGTACATCCCCAAAACAGTATATTACTTCATTATATACGTTGCAAAGCTGAAATCATAGCAAAAGAGTTTACCCTCTGCATGGGGAGAATATGATAGCGGACCTTGTATTGGTGACAATGCCAAGGGCTCTTGGACCAAATAGTTGACTTGGTGTCTAAGATCTTTACTTTCAGTTCCTAGAAGCTAGGGCGTCTCTCCTTTACTCTCTTTGGAATTTGGAGATCAGAGCATGGCTTGCCACTCGATTGTGTTTTTGTTATCATCACTTCTTCTCTAGATATCGCATGCCCCATTTTTCCTTTGCTTAAGAGCCCGATCTACCAAAAACAACCTATTGCAACAATGAAAGGAGTTTGAAGGCAATGATTTTGTATCATACTTGATGGATCCATTATTCCAATCACTAGTTGCAATTCCACACAATGTACTAAAATGCTATGTTAATGTAGTTAACATGCATATTTTATTTGTATTTTTTAGCCCAAAACTAAAGAGTTTGACCTAAATGGAATAAAATTTCAAATTTTCCAACCCAAAAATTAAGAAAAAAAAATGAAGACTTGACTCTTATTACAAATTCTTTTCTATTTCTAGAGATTTGGAAAAACAATTTTGTGAATTATTAGCACAAAATTAAAGAGCAACCTACAAAAAGAATCAAAATAAGGCTCCCAAAATGGACTTAATGGGCCCAAGTGGAACAAATGAACCAAAGTGGACTAAATTGGATCACATGGACTGAAAGTATACTGAATGGACCGAAGTTGACTAAATAGATCAAATGAACCAAAGTGGACCGAATGGACTAAAATAGACCAAATGGATCAAAGTAGACCATAATGGCATAAAATACTATACTAATGTAACTTAACAAAAATGTAATAATAATAAAAGTTACACTTTGACTTTTAGATATTACTAGTTGCATTGGAATAAATAATTATTTTTTATTGTAATATAATTTATAATTTTTTTCTCTAAATTTTTTGAAGATAATTTATTCTCCTTGAAAAATAAACAATTTCTATTCAGTCCAATTAGGTCTACTTTGATCCTATCGATCAATTTTGGTCCCCCTTCAATCCATTTTAGACTAATTGGGCCTTAAATTGATTCTTTTTATAGGTTTTCTTTTCAAGTTTAGCTCAAAATTTCTTCTTTTTTTTCCTTCATTTTTGGGTTGAAAAGTCTGAAATTTTATTATAGTTGGGCTAAAATCCATGGTTTTAAAAATTAGACCAGACTGGTCGGTTCAACCGGTTTAGTCGAGAACCGGACTTAATTTGGTTCGGTTATTAGTTAAAACTGGAAATGAAAGAAAAATCAGACAAACAGTACAAACTACCGGTTCAATCGGTATAACCGAAAACTGGTGCAGTTAAACCAGTTTTAACACTTCTTCATAAATACTTCAACTATTGTGTTTTTTAACCAAAAAAAAATTAAAAAGAGAGATCTTGTTTCAGATTTAAGAAGAGAGGTTTTGATTTTGAAAATACTCTCTCAAGTATAAAGTGGTGAAGCCTAAGACACCCACAATGACTCAAAAACATCAAATTTCCTTTACTTAACTTTTGCTCAAAAGAAAAAAAAAAAATCAAGTTTACTATATTTATGTTGAGGAAGAACCAAAGAAGCCCAAAGATAAGCAGATTTGTAATGATCTGTCTGCTTCAGTTAAGGCTTTTTTTTGCTGCTCTTGCCTCTTGCACATGAACATACGAGAGAGAGAGAGAGAGAGAGAGAGAGAGAGATATATATATATATATATATAGTTTGGCCGATCAAGAGTTGTAAGTTACTTTTATTACCCAGTTGGCAGGTTAATACCGCCTTCATATCCAGTTGTATTTTCAAGTTATTTTCAAAGTTAATCAAGTTGGCAGGTTATACCGCCATAGTTATCAAAGTTATTTTCAGTTAATGCATAAATTTTGCAGTCATTATTTTCATAGCATTATTTTTCACTATATTCCACTTGTGCATTTCTATCTTGTGATCTTTATCCACTTCCTAACCTGTTGATTCAGTTGCTTATATTTAGTTTATTCTATATCCTGTTTATCTGTTTCAGTTAACCCAGTTATTATCCCAATCTTTTGTATTTCCAGATACTTGAATTTCGCCAATAGCCTAGTTACGTGTGTGTTTGGAAACGTAGGTCCTAATCTGTGCTTATGATAAAACGTAGGTCCTGATTTGTGCTTGTCCCGATCTACTTTGTCCACGGTATCCGAAAGACTGTAGCCGTTTAGCCGGAGTGAGGCGTTGAGGCGTTGTGTCGACA
Organism: Lithocarpus polystachyus; assembly: GCA_033629205.1. Lineage (NCBI taxonomy): Eukaryota > Viridiplantae > Streptophyta > Magnoliopsida > Fagales > Fagaceae > Lithocarpus > Lithocarpus polystachyus. The sequence goes on along the minus strand of CM066163.1, from coordinate 3,057,980 downwards.
GGATAGTGGTTTTGTAGCAATTGTTGGGGTAACCAAGTGAGACAATGAGGGCAGGGTTATCATACGTGAGACAGTGAGGGCAGAGTCGCAAACATGCTCCTATGGCAGACTATTGCTCATTGACAAGTTTTGGAGATAGAGAAAATTAGGATTTAATTGTGTTAAATTTTACAGATAGTCAAGATGTTGAGTAAATTGTTTAGAAGTAACTCAACCTCCAGTTTAGCTAGTAGATCCACATCACTCCCAGAAATTCCACAGCAGTCTGGAATTATCAATAGTGAAGAATATGAGGTACAGGATTTAGACCTTAAGTTAGGAGATTGGAATCTCCCCAAGGTACCCCTTAAAGAGTTCTACAAGTCTTCTACCTGGAAAATCAATTCATTTAAGTCAGATTTCCATGTTAGAACCATAGAACAAGTTTATGGAATAAACAAGGAGTACGAGACGTGCTACTTGTTCAGTTCAGATCAGATTAATGCCCATATTAAGAAAGGTTTCCATTTTATCCACATAGGTTTAGTCCAGGTTGGAGTTAAACCTCTTATTAGGTCAGGATTGAACAATTCAGTTTTGTTAGCCCTTAGAGATACCCGTCATGTAAGGTTTGATGACAGTCTCTTAGGAACAGTTCAAGCTAGTTTAAGTAACGGACCAGTCCATTTCGACTGTTTCCCGAACTTTACAGTCCACATCCATGACAAGAATGTCCTACAGGCCTTGACCCTTAATATCAAGACCCATGGAACCCTAGTCACACAAGGAACCAGTCAAATAGCACTTATATACAGGGTGTATTACAAGTGTATCAAGACAAACATGAATGTTGGAGCCTTAGATAGGAAGAAGGTAGGAGAAACCCTTCTCATCCAAACCAACATACATGATGCCAAGATCAAAGTTCCTAGAACCCTTAGATGGGATGAAATTTCCTTTCCAGACGATTGGAAACTTCATAATGAAAATCACCCCTTGTTGATCCAAGAGGTAGACCAAGATCCAGAAATAGATTTTGTCCAGCAACTAGCAGATGGTTCTGTTAGGCTTAGTTTTGACAAATCCAGGTTTAGGACACCCCTAGATGATTATAGACCTAGATCCCCAATAGATCTTAGTCGATTCCCTTCTAGGCAACCATCAATCCTCTTGAGAGACAAACCTGCATCCCAAGCAAGTTCCTCTAGACCTCTAGCACCATTCCCTAGATCTAGAAGAGACTTAAGTGCAGATTTTCAAGGAGTTAAGAATAGATCTCAGGTTAGCACACCCTGCTACACAGCCAAGAATGACTCAGTTACTGATCATGGTGACAATAACAGTCAGAAGGTAGGATCACCTTCAGGAACAGATATGGAAAATCCTGACATAGAGAACCCATACCAGGATTATGAGCTCAAAACTCTAAGAAAAGAGTTTAAGCCAGATATGAAGCTTTTAGGCGATGAATTTGACTTAGAGAAAAACAAAGCCAAAAGAGAGGCCTATAAAGCCAACCATACCAGAGAACAAAAGGTTGAAGTTCTCAATGCTTGGATAGCATTCATGAAAAAGGTACAAGAACATATCTTTTTCTTTGAATACTTTGAGAACTATTACATGAGACACAAAAAGGCCTGTGTCCCCACCAAAAATGATTGGGTTAAGGAAGACACTAAGGAAGTTGTCAAATCCAATCATCCACCAGTCGCAGCCATTACCTTCAAGTATAGAAACCAAGATATTACTGCTACACCTTTTAGGTTTCCTTCGGGAGAAGAGAAAATAGTCAGAAAGGTCATAGAACAGAACAACTATACTAACCAGTGCCTCGGAGTAATAGGAAAACAGTTAGACAGGGTTGAAGAGAAGATAGAAAACAAGGTTATCCTCCAGCCAGGAAGCCTCAGTAAACCTATCATAGAAAAACCTTTAATCAAACTTCCTACCACCAGGCAGACTAGCATCAAACCTAAGGATGTTACGGCCTTAGAATTAGTCAACCAGAAACTTGAAGAACTCCACAAATTAGTCAAGAAGGAACCCAGTACTTCCTCACCTAGTATAGGTCTTCAGCTTACTACTTTAGATGTCCACACAGCAACCAGTGATTCTAGCAGAACCTCCTCAGACAATGAAAAGGAGATAGAACACGTGGAAAACCAGTTTAGGGATTTAAACGTAAAAAGACTTTACCAACCTCCCTCAACAAGTTTAACCAAGAATTGGTACCCCAGACCTACACCTCCAGACCTCCAGTATGAAGAAAGGAATGTTAGTAACCAGTTTTCAATCACTTCAGGAAAACTTTATGAATGGAACATAGACGGATTATCAGAACAAGAAATTCTGAATAAAATCCAGCATATAGCGATGGTCGCTAACAATTATCTGGATGAAGGAAAAACCCATGAAGAAGTTATTGACCTTATAGTCTTAGGCTTCACAGGAAAGTTGCTCCAATGGTGGAACAATTGCCTCACTGAAGGATCCAAAGAAGACATTAAGATTGCTATCCAAAAAGATGAGGAAGGTCTCCCCATCTTTCAAGACCCACCAGGAAGAGGAATTCCTGATGGAGTCAATACCTTGGTCTATACAATCATAAATCATTTTGTAGGAAAACCTAGCAACATCACATCTAGGATTTATGACCAGTTAAGTAACCTTAGGTGCAGAACCCTAGGAGATTACAGATGGTATGAAGATGTGTTCACTACCAGAGTTATGAATCGAAGTGATTGTAACTCTCCATTTTGGAAAGAAAAGTTCATCAATGGTTTACCAAAATTATTTGGTGAGAAAGTGAAAGAAACACTTTGTAACTCACTAGGAGAAATTGATTATGATAGCCTAACATATGGTGACATCTCTAGCACAATCAGAAGTGTAGGAATGAAGATGTGCAGAGATTTTAAGATACATAGTCAGGCCAACAAAAGCAAAGCCAAGTACGAATTGGGAACTTTTTGTACCCAGTATGGCTTACCCTCAGTAGCCCCTTCCAAAAAATATAGACACAGGCGGCCAGAGTCCCCTGAGAGGCATTATAGAAAAAAATCTAGAGATTCTAGATATCACAGGAAACAAGGATATAGTAATCCCAGAGATGGTAATTATTATAAAAAAGGGAAACCTTCTAAGTCCAAACCTCCAAGCAAATATGAAAAGATCCCAAAAGCATCAAGAAAATGCTTTAATTGTGGGAAAAGGGGTCATTTTAGGAATGAGTGCAAGGAAGAAGCAAGGGGGTCAAATTTTGCTCTCCATATAATGAAATTCACAAAATTCCCCAATTTGTTATTTGTAGAATCTTGTTGTCTCAAGATGCTAGGATGCATGATACATAACACCTAGACATGCTAATATGCTATAAATTATCTTGGTCTCCTGAGAGAAGTTAAGGGAGTTATAAGGCTTTTGGCCCTATATATACTACATAACTGAAGATAAACTACTCATATTTTTCATAATTTAATGATAGTAAGTTAGTAACAGCAACTTTGATAATATGATTTTGCAGAAAATCAGATTACAAAAATGAGAGAGAGAACACATTAAACATCATCAAAACAACCATTTTCTTGTATCTCCATCTACTCATAAGAAGGCTCTTCGATGGTGCCTATGAGAGGTATGGTGCCCAGTTTTCTTGTATCACCATCATGCCTATGAGAGGTATGATGCACAAAATCTACCATAATCACTTCTTCCATTGATGCAAGTGAGTTCATTTTTTTCAATTGTTTAATTATATCTATCCTTCATTTTTTGTTCTTTCTATTTGCATTTGTTGTATTAAATCACTCACACCCTTTTAACTGATACATAACCAAACCTCAGACTAGTAACATTTTTCTCACAGAAAAAATTTGTAAACAAAATTATGATATCTGTTCCAGCAAACTGAAAGAGAAGAATAGTGGCTATCAACTAGAACAACATTGAGGTGGACTGACTAAAATTTCAAGAACAGTGGACCAAAAAGCAAACCTATTTCATCCACTTTTCCCAATGACAGGGCCGAATAAATAAAGACCTTTTCCTTGAAACATGGGACTTTTCATCAACGTCACTAGTGACCAAAATTAACTGCCAAGACTAAACCTTGGTGTCTTTTAGAATTAAGTCCTATCTATATCCCATAGCCTGAGTCTGAAGATTTCGGTTGTCTTCTAATAGATGGTCGTATTCAAGAAGTAGGTCTGCAGCTTGTTTTTGAAGGGCAGCGACATGGCTTTCAGCAGATTCAACTCTCTTATCTTTCTCTTCAGATTCTAGCTTCACCTTCTTCAAATTCTCTGATAGAGAAGCTATTTCTTCTTGCAGCCGCTTTATCTCCTTGGAAGCTTTCTCCTCTTTTTCTTTGAGTTCCGTCTTTTCTTTCTGAAGCCTTTCAACTTCCTCTTTTGAAGCTCCCACGCTACTCCTCAATCCAATAAGCTTTTGGAGATAATGATGCATACAATCAATTATGAATCCAAGAAATAGGGTAAAACTTGCAAATCAAATTCAAGCTTTCAGAAAACACTGGTCAGACCAATCTGAAAGGAAATTAAAGCAGACATCAGCACAAGAGGAGCATTTCTTGCTAATGAAGGAAAATTTACAATCAGCTTATTGCTCACTGTATTTTGGTCAATAAGAACAGTGTGCTCCAAAACATGTGCCATGCTCTGATTGGTGATTGTACAAAACCAGAGAAGTTCAAATTGGCAAACAGCGCTCAAAACTAAGAACAGTTGCCTCTAACCACAATTTATGGATGTTAAGAAATTACATTAAAAGATGTAATGAAACTGCCTTATTCAATCACTTAGCCAATGGCGAAAGAAAAAACCCAGCATTATTCAAACAAGATTTTAGGTATGTAAACCTCATAAATTTTGAGGAATGCAATCATCCAAAAGTAAGCAGTAGACAGTAACTTCATTGAAACTAGTCATTTCCTAAAGCCAAATAATAGTTTGCATAAATCAGAAGCCACCAACAATCAATTTGTAATCTAGATGAGCATATGGTCATTTAGGTAGCCACCTAATTAAAATCCTCACAAGTAGAAGGGGCTAGTCCCTCGCTGTACAGCTTTTATAATATTAGAATGTCAAACAAGACATCCCACCTAGCTCCTACTTTACTATATATATTTTTGAGATCATTGAGATTGCCCATATAGGGTAGCATCTTCAGTATCAATTTATTTTTGCACCAAATGACTATTGACCCCTTAGTCATATACATATATGCACACATATGCCTTATATAAAAACATGCAGATGAGCGAATAGCATCAAACTAACATTTAGCATTTACATTCTTGTAAATGTTTATTGGCCTTTCATATTGTGACCACAGAACCCTCATATCAAACTGATGGAAGTAAGATAAATAACTTTTCCTTTATGAGTTAATTATCAACCAAAAAAAAAAAAAAACGGTATGAAATTTCTGGTGGAATCCTTGGAAGGAATATTTAATGAGTGACGTCATGGGTTCAACACACACTGCATGATTGTGTAATGTGCTGATAAGAAATTTATGGTTGACACCTCCCAAACAACATGTGTGGCCATCTTGCTAAGATGTTAGAATAACAATGTATTAACATTTATTTTAGAGTGTCACAAAAAGGGCTCCTCATAATCGCTTATATAAATCTACCTAGCACAACCCAATAGGGGACTCACCACATAGCCACAAAACACACACTGATACAAATCAATCCAGACAATTCAAACAATCTAGGATATCACAATCTACCCCCACTTAAAATCCCTGGCATTCTAGTCAAGGCTCACTTCACATTGTGGTGCAACCAAGCAACATACCATTACTATGTTCATTCTGCTACCAGTTGTCACTATTCTAGGAAAATATTAACATCTGTGCTATATCCTAAAAGAACTAGTCAAATTACAATTGAGATCCCTCGTAATCACTTATATAGCCTAGATCCACTTAATACACGCCTGAAGTGAAACTCAATACACACATGCTCAAACAATTAAATACAATATAAGCAATCCATGGTATCACATTAGCCATATATGATCGGTGTTATGTGGCCTTTCAACCAAGTAGTCATACAATCTGGCTATCATGACCATGAGGTCCATGACTAAAACGCATTTTCAAAATAGTACATATACCTAGGGTTCCACCATAAAGTTAACAATTATTTTTTTAATCATGACTTTTAGACTGATCTAGCATCACTGCAAGTTGTAACCATTACGGTTAGAGTTCCTTTGACATGGTTAGATCGACATGAATGAAAGAACATCAATGCTTTGGAGATGAAAGCATTAAGTGGGAAATGTAAGCCAAGGTGCAGCTAATTTGGCTGGTATGGACTCTTTGTTATTAGAGGCCTGCATTAAATTCCCATTTTTACCAATGGTCCCAGAGGGGGGAGAGGGGGGGTGTTGATGGGGGGCTTAAGGCTACCTTGGATTACAGGTACATAGAAGTAGTTCAAGACAATCATAGAAACAATAGTTCCTCTTTGATTTTCAGTGTCCGAGAGAGAGAGAGAGAGAGAGAGAAAAGAGGTGATTTATATAATAATTGGGGAACAGCAGATAATACTAAGAAATAGCAATCAAATTTACATAGTTGAGAAAAGATTTTTCTTTTTGGGGGGGGGGGGGGGGGGGGGGTGGTGGGGGGGCAGGCAGAAACAAGAATTTAATGGTACTTGTGCTATAATTATGACTGATGTTTTTATGTTCAAATCTCTAACGTCATAGCAATTAAACAGAAAACACAAGAATGTGGCAAAACCAAACACATTCCATAATATAAGCAGAACATCCAAACAACTTTTTTCTTTTTTTATTTAGAAAGTTCAAATAATTATAAGGAATAAACTGATCCTAAATTACTCATTAATTTTCCTCTCAAAAATAAAATCACTTGTTAATTTAGTGCAGTGATATTTGCTTGAAATGAATATAAAACAATCATATATTTACTTGAGAAGCTTATTTTTGGCTTGCTTTAATGATATAAAATAAAAGAGAGTTTGATTATCTCATAGGGTATTAAGTTTAACTCAAACTTCTCCATTTATTCACACTTCAAGTTGATGCAACACAGGAACACTGCCTCCAAAAGTGGAAAATACAAAGTATATACTCATGTAGTCATGGTTACATTACCATTTCTGATCAATTATCAATTGTGTTTAAAACTTAAACTGTTAGGAAATGGTGAATTAATCATTTAATCTAAAACTCCCCCTTCCATGTGGCCTAAACTGGCCTTATTAAATGGGGCCAAATGCATGGGAATTCTATAAATGGGATTTAAGGTGGAGACAGGATTTGAATCCAAAACCCCTTGTTTTGATACCATGATAAATTTTTTTGATAAGTAATAAACTTCATTGAAATTGAAAAAGGTCAAAAAGAAAAAGGAAAAAAAAAAAAGAAACGGAACAGGGCACACAGGCAGTGTGCTAAGAGACAACAAAGAAAAAAATCTAAACAATAATGAAGGTACAAAAATCAAGCATGTTAGGACGAGACATGAAGGTAACGAAACCCAAAGCATTTGCCCATTCTAACAAAGTCTGAAGGAATAAAAGCTTCAACTCATGAATTCAACTTTGATCCCCTTCAATACGTGTATTCCTCTCCCTCCATATGACCCAAATAAGAAAATGAGGGATCATACTCCAAAGCAACTTAGTTTTGAGTCTACAAGTCCTGCCTAACCAACTTGCTATAAGATCCACAACCCCACACGGCATGACCCAATGATACGATAATAAATTACTAATTGTCTTAAATAATTAAGATAGTACAAAATGGTGAATTTGGTCATTTAATCTAAAAAAATTTCATAAATACATATAATAGCATGCTGCACATGTGACATAACATAACATAACATAACATAACGTGCAAGTACAAGGGAGCATTACACGGGAGCATTACACGGTCAAATTCATGACTTACTTTAGTTAGGTTACGGCTTCTGGCCTCTATTTCCAAATCATACAATTAATATTAACTAAATTTCTAAAACATAGAACAAAAACACCCATGTCCTGCCAGAAAAAGCATGGAAATCAAGAGAATTCAACAAACTAGGAACACATAAGAAACAAAACACATGGTATACGTGGTTCACTTAACAAATCCATGGACAAAGATACCAACCAATTCATTATTCACGAAGATTCAAACAAAAACCAAGCTTCAATGGATAAGTAAAAGGATTAAGCATAAAGCCAATTCCAACCAATTAAATACATCACCAAGCAGAACTTATAAATGAATCACATTAAGAGAGCCAGGCTAGTCAAGATCCCATACTCGACAACATTGAAACCACTGTACTATGGGGAAGGAATATTCCTAGGATTTACTACAAACTTCACAGGAGGTACAAGCTGTTGCTACTGCAGATACACTCCAACCAAAAGGCTCACTAAACACACTTCCTATGTCATTGACCCATTGTAGCTTTTGACCAATACCAGAAAATCCCTAGAAGCAAAACCCATATATATAGCTTCAACAATACTACCCTAGAAACTTGAGACCAATTTCAAACCCAGCGTTTTCGCAATTAAAAAGAAAAAACCAAAATTTTATGCTTTAATTGTTTTGGTTAGAAATTAGAAGCTTTACTAATCTTATAATAGTTTAGGAACAAAGCATTAGTACTAGACCTATTTCTTTTTCTTTTCCAGTTAAAATATCTGTTTCATCCTTGGAATATAGCCCATGCTATCATCCTTAAAATTTAAAATGTTCTGCATTCATCCTTCCGTCCACTATCATTAAGTTTTTTGCCAACATGTTTGACAAAAGGGATAAAATTAGAACCTTGATGATATTTCAGGGTCAAAAATAAAACCAAAATTATATTCATTTGATTCTGAAATTTAGTTCATTTTCTACTTTCATCTCTAAAAGATGTACTCTGTTGGCCACGCTAACAAAAACCTTAATGACAAAATCATGGGCATTTTAAATTTTCAAGGACATAAATAGAACTTTTTAAATTTTAGAGATGAAAAAAATCAGTTATATTTCAACATGAAAAGAATATTATGCCTTTTTTTATAAGTAACTAAATTTCATTTAAAAAGTGCTAAAAGGGGTACCATTATGTACATTGGAAGTATAGAATAGAAGAGCCAAAAAGTAATAAATATAAGTAAACTATCATCTAAAATTCAATTGAGATAGGAATTCAATAAAGTTCAGGGAAGAGAAAGGACTTGTAGTCAATGTCCACTCATATAGGGAGTTCTTTTTATTATTATTGTTGGTAAGTTACACACGGACCCAATGGGTCTTGAACCCCCAACCTCACCCTCCACCTAGACTTGCAAGGGGAAGAGGTGCCAATCGAGCAAGAGCTCATTGGCCGCTCATATAGGGATTTCAAAAATAGTACATCTAAAATTCAATTGAGATAGGAATTCAATAAAGTTCAGGGAAGAGAAAGGACTTGTAGTCAATGTCCACTCATATAGGGAGTTCTTTTTATTATTATTGTTGGTAAGTTACACACGGACCCAATGGGTCTTGAACTCCCAACCTCACCCTCCACCTAGACTTGCAAGGGGAAGAGGTGCCAATCGAGCAAGAGCTCATTGGCCGCTCATATAGGGATTTCAAAAATAGTTACTTCAGCCGCACTATCAATAATTTGTTTCCCTCAAAAGTGCATACATTCCTCTCTCCAACTGGTCCACATTAAGAGAGGATAGTACATGGGCTTTTTTGGATGAAAACTGGCCTGATGTACTCCATTCTAAGACAGGACTGTCTATGGACACAAGAGAAGTTGGGGTAGCCCAACCCCAAGGTGAAGTATTTCATTGATTCCAGCAAATGACTAACCAGCATACAGACTCACTGCCTAAGAATGGAATCAATACCTTGTGCTATTTCATCAGATAAAAATACAGTTTCTTAATTCCCAAGATTTTTTTTTCTTTTTTGTTTTCCTTTTTCTCTTTTTTTTTTTTTTTTTTTTTTTTGATTTTCTGATTCTTTACTCTCTTGCCTACTCTATTTCTGAACAAAGTTTCTTTCTCTAGCAATCAACAGATCATTACTATACCATCAATACAAAAATGTGGATCTACCAGCAATTCTCAACTGCTCTATTCCGTAAATCTTGTTGACAATCAACAGGGATATTTCTGGCTAAGTGAAGAACCAAGACCTTAAGTACAAGTGCAAATGGTGTTAGCCTCAATTTTTTCAGCTTTAGCTTTGGCAAAATATGGGAATGTTTGGGGTGGTTGGTGCATGAAAAAGGTGACAAGTGCATATGGTGTTAGACTCTAGAGATTTATTAGAAGTGGTTAGAAGTGGCTGGTTGAACTCCTCTAAACTCCTGTGGTATGATGTGGGTAATGGTACTAGAGTTAAGTTTTGGAAGCATGTGTGGTGTGGGGATTGTACTCTCAAAGACGCTTTTCCAGATCTTTACTGTCTTAGTAGGGCAAGGGACTCTTCAGTGGCAGAGGTTATGTGTTGGTCCAGTGGGATGATTCATTGGAATTTTCATTTTCGTTGTTCACTGCAGGATTGGGAAGAAGAATCTTTTGACCGGTTTATGGACATTGTTTACTCTTTGAAAGTGCAGAGGGTTGGCCCTCATAAGGTTTGTTAGAAGCCAGCAAGGAGTAGAGGTTTTGAGGTAAGAGGTTTTCATCTTTCTTTCTACCCTCCTACTCTTTCTTTCCCTTGGAGGTTGGTGTGGCAATCAAAGTTCCTCCAAGGGTGGCTTTCTTTTCAAGGTCAGCTTCTTTGGGTAAGATTCTTTATTGTTCTTGATTGGTGTTACATGTGTAAGAGGTGTGGAGATTCGATGGATCATCTCCTGCTTCATTGCCCCATAGCTTATGAGCTATGGTCTTTGATGTTTTGTTTGTTTGGACTTCATTGGGTTATGCCAAATAAGGTAATTGAGTTGTTTGAGTCTTGGCAAGGTAAATTCAGGAGACATCGCAATATAGATTTTTGGAGACTTGTGCTACATCACTTGAAGTGGTGTATTTGGAGTGAAACAAATGCTAGATGCTTTGAGGGATGCGAACAGTCCTTGCTAGAGATTAAGTCATTTTCCTTACATACTCTCCTTGTATGGAGTGTTGGCTATTTTTTCTTAATCAAATTTCTCGTTACTTGTCCAAAAAAAAAAAAATTTCTCTTGCCTACTCTACTTCTGGACAAAGTTTCTTTCTCTAGCAATCAACAGATCATAACTTGCCATCAATACAAAAATGGGGATCCAGCAGTAATTCTTAACTGCTACATGCCATAAATCTTTTTGACAACCAACAGGGATATTTCCGGTTAAGTGAAGAACCAAGACCTTAAGTACAAGCTGGGGATTTTAACTTATCTGGCTCCATCCTCTGAGCATAGTCTTTACGTTTAGTGCCTATTTGTTCTAGTTACTTTTCTTTCAAGCATAATTATTTTTTCCCTTGCAATTATACAAGAGAACTCCTACTTTTTTCCAGTCTACTGACTCTACTCCTTATGGGGCCACATATAATAGTAAAATTTCATGCCATTTCTCAAAATCCCGGCTCACATCAATCTGGTCACAGAGCTACACCTTTTTTTTTTTGCTACATTAAGTTGGGGGATGGGGATTGTGCCCAGGACCTTCCCGTTGGGGAGACCAAGAGGTGGCAACTGACCTAAGGGTCATTGGCACAGAGCTACACTCTTATCATATTTTAACCACAATCTCAAAATAGTCCACACATTTAATCATACTTGCTCCGCATAATTACTTTTAAGACGATTGAAACACATAATATGAAAATAAATCGAAATTAAAATGCCTAATTTTGCTCATACTTACCCCACATAATAATTTTTTGTCAAGCTATCAAAGCTATTAATTGGAAACCTCAATTTTTTCCATCTAAAACCAAATTGCTGTGCAGCATTAAAAGCAAAGAAAAATTAAAATTCTAAACAGTGAAATAAACAAACAAGAAATCACAGAAGGAAAAATTAGAAGACATACCCATGAGTGAGGCCTCAAGCAAATGGGTCCTCCATAGAACCTGATCCATGGGTGACATGGTTCCAAGCTTTGCACCCTTGTTCTGGATCTTAACAATGTTCATAAGGCTTGATAGTAGAATCACAGACATGGTAGCAGCTATAGTTTTCACAGTGGCAGGACCTTTCCCAGTCTTCAGCTGATCCAAACTCTTTATCACAAGCTCTCTCAAAGGCCCAATCTTGACCAATAGAAGAAATGCCAAAACACCCTCAGCAAACAAAACCAAGAACAACAACTGAATTTGGTAAGATTGAATCGCATCATCTTTACCTGTGTTACTATCCCTATAATTTGAATCGGAGTCAAATAGATGCTAATGGAATCGGTCAAATTGAGATTGAATTTGAAACCAAAGGTCCACGATTAGAGGTTACAAAATGCGGGGCCGTTGGGTTGCGGAAAGGGACCCAACTTTTTTGTTTGATTTATTTTTTAGTTTGTTGTATTAAGAAAAATTGAGCTTAACGTATGTTTTTGTTGTGGGCTTGGCTTGAGTTGGGTTAAACTTCAATATGGGCTTTATTGTGATAGGTTAAACTTAAATTGTGAGCAACCCAACCTATCACAATTTGTGATAGGTTGGGTTGCTGGCTCACGTCTATTCGGGCTTGGTTGTTTGGGTTTAAAGGTAAATGGAACTGGACCAATCTATTTTTGATCTGCAACATTCTCTCCATTCTCTCTCTCTACCGCTTGCTCTGTCCATGGCTGAAAGCTCTATCGCTTTCCCTCTGTCATTCTCGCCACCTCTCTCTTGATTGATCTTCGTTGGTCGACGATATACGACGATCTACGGCGGAATGGCTTTGCAATTGAAGCTAGAGTTGATAATGTCTTCGTTGGTCGCATTTCAGTCAGTTTACGATCAATTATGTCTTTTCTCTTGAAAACTTCATTGCAACAAATAAAAACACTTTTTTGTTTATAGAGTTTTGGCACTGGTGCTTGCCATTTTTTTTGTGAATTAGCTAATATAGCATAAGGAATTTATGAAGTATAAGAATTCTTTTGTTAGTGTCATGACGGCTATTGGGTTGAATTTCATGTTGGTGTTGTTGGTGCTGGTATTGGAGGCTTGAGAAGGTGAATTCCATGAGAGAGAAGCAAAAGATGGGCTAGAAGGGCCCATTTAGTGCTACAATAAATAACTAAAGATTTGAAGGGATGGGGTTATGATTGTGTTTTTTGATCACCTTTTGGAACCCATGGAAGAGGATTGGAGTTTGAATTGTGGTTTGCATCGTTTAATGGTTTTTTTATTCCATTAAACGGGGTATGTATAGGTTATGGTTATGCCTTTGGTTGAGGTTCTAGTGATGGTGGCTGAGACACAATTACCGGCTTTGGTTCTTCTCAAATACAGATGATGGGGTTTGAGTAGAAGTGGGAGTAGGCTGAGAGGTTTCTTGAATTGTAGGTTGTGAATTTGTTGGACCTGTTGGTTGTAGCTGAGTGGTTATGAGAGATGGAGATTGAGTAGAAGTGAGAGTAGGCTGAGAGCTTTCTTGAATTTTAGGTTGTGAATTTGTAGTATGAGTTGGTTGTATCTGAGTGGTTGCGAGAGATGGAGATTGAGTAGAGTGGGAGTATGCTGAGAGCTTTCTTGAATTTTAGGTTTTGAATTTGTTGTACCTGAGTGGTTTTGAGAGATGGAGAAGAAGGTTGTGATGTTGTTCAGTCAGCAGGTTGAGAGGACAAACAAGGTGGAGCCTCAGGCTGGGGGTCTGTCTGCGATGCAAAATTTTGCTATATTAATGAATGTGAGTTTTCTTATCAGGCTTTCACCTATTTCATGGTATTATAGTGGTAAACCTATGCAAAGCTTTGCTATATTAATGACTTTCTGCTTCTGATTGTTGTTTTTTTTGTCCCGTCACCTCTTTCAGCTACTTCTTTAGTAGTTGAAGAATATGTGTTTGGGTTTAAATTTTGTCTTGTTTGAGGTTGAGATGTAGTTGTTTGAAATTCAGTGTTTGTATTGTGTACATAATTATGCATTTTTAAGTTAAAACTGTTAAATCCAAGGTTACATAATCATAATGGCTCTTCAATGTTGGAAATTAAATGGGGATTGAGTTCTAAATAGAGAAACCTATAATTCATATCTTGATAGTAATGGGAAATTTTTTTTATCTTTACAGTCATCTACGAAGGTATATGCTGACAATGTACAAAAGACTATTAACTTATTGTTCCATTAAATATTCTTCTATTGCCTTTTAAGAATTATAAGAATTCTTGTGTTATTGTTGTTACTGGTTGGAAAATACTTGTGGCAAGATATGGCATATAGAATGGCTTGATTAGTTGTTTTACAATTTGTTCAGAAGTGTCATGAGCCTCTCGTTGATCTCCTCTCTCTCTCTCTCTCTCTCTCTCTCTGTGAACTGTGATAACTGATCAATGTGATCTATAGCGTGTTAAAAATTGATTGCTCTCTCTCTCTCTCTCTCTCTCTCCGCCTTTAATAAATACGAATGAAATAATGGGAATTGTGAAGTGCCCAACTGGGTCTCTTTAAATTCGTTCCTTTCAGTTTTTTTTGGCTTTTGAATTTAAATTGAATAAATAAATAATTGAATGAAAATTTTGAAAGTCTCAAGGAAGACAGTAAGGTCTGGTAGATCTGTGGACAAAAACCCTCATATTTTCTTTCCTAATAGTTCACAGATTCCATATTTATTTATATGTGACTTAATAACATCTGAAAGATAGTTTACAAATCACGTAAGAAAAATAATATCCACTCTAATCAAATGTGGACATCTTCTATGTTTTCTTTATGGAAATCCAGAATTTATATGCCAAGAGCGATTTAGTGTTTACCATTTGATTTTCTTTTTCTGAGCTTTGGATAGGATTTGATATGGGTTTCTGAACTTTCTTTCTATTAACCTCTTATAATTCTATAGTAGATTTTTCTGAACTTCCTTTTGGAAGTTGCTTGCCTTGTTTCCCTCTCTCTCTCCCTTGGTAAAATATAATATGATTTTTTAGAGTAGAGCTGCAACTACTCCCTTTCTTTGACTATTAATCTGTCCCTTCAAAAGAGTAGCCTTTTTTTTATTGTAGCTTATTTTGTCAATTGTTATAACAAGTTTGCAGTTTATTGCAGAAGTTTATCATCATTCTTACATTCTCTTTTCCCACTTTTCTTTTATGGGGCCATGAATTGCTATTGACTCAACTTATGGTTGGTGAAGGTTCCCAATTACCAGGTCTATTTTGAGTTGTCTTTTTGGCATAGAAATTCTTAGACTCTCATCTAGACAAATGCCAACAATTCTTAAAATAGTTTCTCGAAATTATGACTTTCTTGTTTGTATGTGATGTTATTTACCTCACTTCTTTAAGGGTCTATTTGGAAATAGCTTATTTAGCTGAAACTAAAATTTTTTTTACTGAAAGCGTAGAAAAAAAATGTTAAAAGCTAACTGAATAGTACAATAAGACACATGAATAGTACTAAAAGGTGCAATGAGACCCATAAATAGTACCAAAAAGAAGTTAAAAACTCTAAATAAGCTGAACATTTCATCACATCCCAAACAAACTCTTAATATTCTGTCTTGAATTGTAACTTCTATTATTGGCCCTTCGCTCTGCATAATTGTGTCTCCACTTTTTAGTATTACTTTGAATATGTGATCTATGATAATGGTGGAGACTTGCTCTGTTGCCTATACATGCCGTCGTATTTTAGATTCCTGTTGTTGAACTAGGATAAGCAAGAAAATAATTTTTTTTTCTTTGATAAGCATGTATTGGAAGACCATATTATTTAACAAACAAGCCATATTGCCGTCTCTCTCTCTCTCTCTCATGTATACATTTTGAATGAAAGTGCTGTGTTTCGTCCTTATACATGGCAAAAAAGTAACTTTGCTATGTATTTTCCATTTTGTAATTGACAACCAAGTGCTCTCTTGTTTTCTATCAACTTCTTACACAAAATCACAAAAAAAAAAAAAAAGAAAAAAAACATCAAGAAAGAAGGATGTTGGACGATCTCAAATATCACTGTTGGGAATAAAGGTCAAATACAGGTATGTGATTCACTTTCAATATGAATTAACGTCAAGATTCTTCCATGTGTTAAAACATGGTAATTCTGGATTTCCACAAAGATAGTGGAAGAACCACAAACAACATAATATTTTTTATGTAAACCCACCTTTGGTTTTGCATTTTTTTAGATTAATACAGGTTTGCATTTGAACCTTCTTGTTCATTTGGATTGATTTCCCTAAGACAGTTGTTGTTGGGAAATTAATCCTTCTTTTTTTTTTTTAAGGCCTTTGAATGCATATAAATATAATACAATGTAATGTAGCTTATAGTTTCAACTGTGCATGGTACATATGAATGATATAAACTTTAAATGCATTAGTTTTGGCTAATTATATTAGTATATTACAAATTCAATTGAATATTTTAAATAATTAGAGGATATTTATTTAATCTTTGTAGTAAATTATGAGAAATATCATCTAATCTTTAATCAAGATATACTTTTAACATCTCTAAATACTGTTTTTGTTAAGATTGTTAACATTTTCATAATTATTTTATTTAATTTCATATTGATTAATTATTAAACTAATTATAAAACTAATTATAACATCATTTCGGTTTGCCCTTGGTCGGAATCCAATCAAACCTCAAAAATCTTGAACCTCTTCTTTTTACAATTCGTTGAACAGTCCAGGTTTCAAAACCATGGCTATGGATATGCAATAAATACCGACAGTTGTGTTCTTGAATGTGCTTCTCATTGAATAGACTACACGTTTTAATACAACTTGCATTTGGTTCTTCACAAAGCTGCTAAAATGCTAGATGAATTTAATGGTTTAAAGTCTAAGATGCCAATTATATTGTAACCTTTTTTTTTTTAATAAAAGTGAATTACAGGTCTCCATTATTCATTTTCAAGTAATTCATAAATTAAATAGCATAAAATTGTCACTCTTGCTTACTTTTAATATTTCAATTAAGAATTCTTGTTTTACATGTATTGCAGGCCACACATTATAAGATAACTAGAATTCTGTACTTTACTATGAAACAAAGAGTGGTGTAACCAATTTCAATAGTTGGGATGTGGTGCTACTTCCTGACCTTGTTCTACATAGGCAATTACTATGTTTTGCATGGTTGTTTAACAATTCTATTTGCACATCATGGAAATCTATTTTTTACTGTAATTGCATATGTTGTATATAGTTGTTATACATTAGCATTTATCACATCCTTTTTGGGTTTTGCCCATATGTTGTTGGCTTCCCAGAAAACTAATGTCATGATGCACTTTCCTTCAGGATGAAAGAAAAACTTATCAGACAACTTCAGTTTTGTAACATTTGCCGGTGAAATTTCAGCCAAGTAGGCAGAAAGTACATAGGATACTTGGGTAGGAGTGTCAGAATGAAATATGATTAAATGTTGTACCGCTAATATTTTTGGTAATCTCAGAAATGCCTATTATTGGCAATGGCCATGCGCTTGGGCCAAATAGGCACCCATGTGGGTTTGCCCATATCAAATGAATGAGCCTCAGAAGTTCCTTATGCAGGGTGGTTTGGGCTACTGTCTATCAATATGGTCTCTGTGAAACTCAAGAGTTCATGGAGGAGAAATCAAAACAGAGGAAAGTATAGCGAAGAGTGCAAGAAAAGATGTCAAGTTTAGAATAATGTTTAAATGAAGTGGCTGCAACTCTATCCTAAATAAGTTCTCCATTCTAACAGGGGTATACTTCATTCCATCCTTCATGACTCTGCCTAAAAGTTTGCTAATTTCTAGGTTTGTGATTGGTTTGTTTGCAAAAGTAAGATATTGGGTTTGATTAGCAGCAAATTTAGTATGATGTTGTAGTTTAGTTTGAAGACTCGTGTCTTTGTGTTAGATTGTGTAAAACTGGGTTGGAATAATGTCAACACTGTTTTTATCTTGAGTAGGGAGTTTATGTCAGGGTAGATGCCCTTGTAGTGGAATAGTTGAAGTCTTAGTGTTTCAAGTGTTTTTGTATTGTTTTGTTTCATATCATCAAAAATTTGTGAATTATCCACAATTCCACACTCACACACCACCAAAAAAAAAAAAAAAAAAAAAAGCAAGACCATATATATATTTGGTGTATGTGGATGCAAGAATGCAACAAGCTTTTAGTCTCTGAGCCTTAAGGAGTAAGGAGAAGCACCCAAACCAAACAAAGCTTAACGCTATAATTTTTTAGAGCAAGACTTAAGTACTGTACTTAGGCATTGTTCCTTAAATTCCTCTTTTAAAATTTTGAAATGTGAATTTTTTTTTTCATGGGATGGAAGTGTATTTTTTAATTAAGTAGTCACATAGCTGAATTTTAAAAGGAAAATTTAAAGAACAACACTTAAAGTACTATACATAAATTTTGTCCAATTTTTTAATATGTTTGATGGTTGCGTTCGTCATTGTCTTCACACATTAGCACCTTCATCCCACTTTCTTCTTTTCTTTTGAGCGTGGGGACTGGGGAAAGGTCAGTGGTGGACGTCAAATGGAGGCAAGTCTTTTTGACTTGGACTGTTTAAAGAAAACATAAAAGTAAGTAAAGCTTAAAAATAAAAAATAAAAAAGAAGAGAAGAGTAGGAAGAAAAAAAATGTATTGTTTGCCAAATAGCATAATTTTAGGATATACTTAGGAAAAAAGTACCAGGTCAAATTTATTTATAATTTTTTTTCTTGGAGCTCAAGTTTCACTTTACCAAACTCGAGTTTCAAAAAAGTACTACATAACTAAGTAAGTTTGGTTAAGTGTTATTCAGTGAATGACATGATGGAGGGATCAAAATTTACAAGTAATTCATTCATATTAATCCAAGAATACATTCAATTGTATACTTAATTTTATAATATGTTTAAGTAGTTTATAAATGGTAGGGTAAAGACTTTCAGTTCACAATTTTTTATATGAATTTATCATATATTTTTTTTCTACAACTTACATAAGTTATGTTAATAAATCTTGAAATTGGGTGTGCAATATTTTATTTTTCAGCTAAACAAATGCATATATTAAAGAAGCTAAGTCCTTACAAACATACTCGTAA
The DNA here is from genome assembly GCA_033629205.1 of Lithocarpus polystachyus. Taxonomy (NCBI): domain Eukaryota; kingdom Viridiplantae; phylum Streptophyta; class Magnoliopsida; order Fagales; family Fagaceae; genus Lithocarpus; species Lithocarpus polystachyus. The sequence goes on along the minus strand of CM066163.1, from coordinate 3,038,849 downwards.
GAGCATTAGAGTTTCCAAACTCTATAAAAAATGAAAGATGAGGATGTGGTTGCCTATACAAAATTGAGTGTTTTTTATTTCCTTTTTTTTTTTTTTTTATTGAGAGCTTCTAGGTATTTTCCTATGCATATGGAGGTGTGAACAGACAGAGGCCATGTGGGGAAAAAGTAGCTAAAGTTGGGTTTGAAAGTCAGAAAACACAAGAAGAAGAAGAAAGTGACAGAAAAAGGAAAAAGAGTGAAGCATAATCTTACAAATTATTGATCACAAAAAAATTTGCAAATACTCATTCATTATCTTGTTGAATTAGAAGCCAATGGTATTCATCATTATCACATCTACTAATAAAAATTATGATAAAAGTTGTATTATTTTTAATAATTAAAAATAAATAAAGATATTATTGTTTAATAAAGTATCCCAAATTACAAAGTGACATTATTGTTCAATTTTAATAAATTGTGAGATCCAAAGTCGAAAAACAAAATTGTGAGATTTATCAGTGAGTGCATTTTGTATTAGATTCCGCGTGCAAGTGGCACTTACCTTCCAGGTGTTTTCTTAGCATTTTCCTTTTTCCTTTTTTTTTTCTTTTCTTTTTTCGTTTGTTTGTTTTTTTTTTTTTTTTTTTTTTGTTTTTTTTTTTGGTTTGTGGATAGCTTCCAGGTATTTTGCTGTGCATATGGAGGTTTGCGCAGATGGAGGTATTTTGCTGAGGAAAAAACAGAAGTTGGTTTGATAATAAAATAAAGAAAAAATATTTTATGCGACAATTTATAGTGGGATGCCCACTTGCCCACCGACTAAATAAAAAATTAATTGATGGGTTAAAGAAAATGAACTTTTGACCCCATCTTCCACGTGAGGATGAGGTTCCTCAATCAATTTTTTTATCTAGAAAATAAAATAATAAATTCCGTATGCATGTGGCCCTCTATTTCCACGTGTTTTCCTTTTTCTTTTTTTTTTTCTTTTTTTTTGGGTTTTTGGAGGTATTTGTATTTTCCTATGCATATGGAGGTCTGTACAGATAGAGCCCACGTGTAGAAAAAGTAGCTTAAGTTGAGTTTGGTAGTCAAAGAAAACAAAAGAAGAAAAAGAAAGACAGAAAAGGGAAAAAATAGTGAAGCGTAAAAAGATATAGAAATACTATGTCAATGAATAGGTAAAATTCTATTTACTACAATGGAATTTGTTTTCTTTTCTATGAGGTATTATCTTATTAAGATCACCTCACATATTCCCATAATAGCATAACTGCATTATTGTATTGAAGAAATTATAGCTACAGAGTGAATGACCACTTCCACTTCTTCTTCTTCTTCTTCTTCTTCTTCTTTTGTTTTTTCCAGAAGAAGCTATAATCTTTATGGGTTGTGTTAACGGGCACCGTAAGGTGCCCGTTAACATTAATATTTTTGTATTTTTTTTTTTGACAAAAACTTTTGTCTTTATTCACTTTTATGTCAAAATTTTAACTTTTTAAGTACTATATAGTTTTCTTTTTAACTTTTTCCTGACAGTTTTTTTTGTCCTTTCTCACCTTAACAAGCACTGGTTCGGTGCTTGTTAACAAATCCCAATCTTTATTAGGAAACAGCCAAATCGGCTTGGATTATAACAAAAAAGTGTGGTGAAACATTTTTCATCTACACTTGAAAACCTCTGACATGAATAGCATGTTTAGCAAAGTTATAAGCTACAGAGTTTCCTTCTCGACGAACATGTAAAAATTTAAGACAATAGAAAGACTCTGCAAGAATTTTAGCATCCTGATTATAGAGAAGTGCATATATCATTTCATCTTTATAGTTTTATCTTGCTAATCATTTCCTTTTTATTTTAGGACAAAGTTTGCTAAAGGCTTTAACTCTACTAACTATTCTTTTATTAGATGTGAATTTTGAATAACACGCGGTTGGATTATATTTTCTTCTTATATACTTCATGTTTGCAAGATCTTCGAAAGAATAAAGATCAATAGCTATATCATCAATCAAAATGTTTAAATGTCAAGTTTTTGTAATCTAAAATTATGCATTAAAAATAAATTTATAGATCAAATAGTAAATAACATTTGATTAACATGAAATTTAATATGTATATTAAAAACGTAAAGAACAGGCACTTCAATAGATAGATTTTCAAAATATATAAACACATTAATTTTTTCAGTCGGAGTAGTAGCTATTGGCTACCAAAAAAAAAAAAAAAAAGCTGTCCTTTATTTTGTTTTTTAAAAGAGTATTATTTAGCAAAAATAACCTAGAGAGAGACTGAGATTCACAAGTAGTTCATTCAAATAAATATAAGTATAAATTCAATTTTATACTCGATTTCACAATATGTTTAAGTTGTTGATAGGGTAGACCATTTTGATAAATTGTGATATATTGAGTGAGTGCAAATGTGCAATTGTGAAAGTGGCCCTTGTCTTCCTCTTCCAGGTGTTTTCTTTTTATTTTATTTTGGATAGCTTCCAGGTATTTCCCTGCATATGGGAGTCTGCAAAAATGGAGCCCACGTGAAAATAGCTACGAGAGTTGGTTTGAATTTGACAGTAAAAATAAAATATAGAAGAAAGAAAAGGTCTACACAGATGGTCCCCACGTGAAAAGCAACCAATTTAGTTGGGTTTGAAAGTCCAAAAAACAATGACAAATGTGAAATGTCACTAACTTAACTTGTCCGGCACGGTCAGAACAATAACGAGGCCGGAAAAAAAAATGATAAAAAAAAAATGCATTCACATCCCAAAATAAAAAATAAAACATTTTACATTATTAAAGCTATTTTGTTTTTGTTTTTTTTTTTTACATTACTACTTTTTTTTTTAAATAGATTGCAATCAAATCATTATTGCCTTATTGGATTGCCAAACCCAAATAAAGCTAGTGCAACAATTGTAAAAAAGTAAATAATTAAGAGTATAGAAAACACCCTGAAATTTTGCTTGAATATCAATAATAGTAAACGTTAAATTCAATGCACATTAAGTATACGTTTGAATACCACTTATTTTGCTGAAAACTAAAACTGAAAAAAATAAAATAAAAAAATATTTTTTTACTGTTGCTACAGTGTTTGTCACTGTTCATTGTCCTAAAATCACTATTCATGACCAATGAACAGTGACAAACACGCTAAATTAAAAAAAAAAAAAAAAAAACTCCACAAACGTGCCCTCCAAAACGCAATCCAAACGAGCTCTAAGTATCAAACTAATAAATCTGATAAATATATATTAGAAAATGCTAACGAGTGCCCTAAAGACACTCATTAAGAATCCATTTAAAAAAAAAATTTATTCCACTTTTATGGAAAATGAAAAAAATCATTAAAATATTAATTACTTTTTTTTTCATTTTCCATGCAAACTTTCTTTAAATGAATTTTTAACGAGTACCCTTAAGGCACTCGTTAGCATTTCCCATATATATTAAAGAGATTGGAGGTACTGCAGTCACTGATAATTATAGAGATTGGCTGTTCATAATTCAAACAAAATATTATCATTGTTTTGTGTACAAGATCACATATGCATCCAATGCTTTCTCAATTAGATATTGATTCAAAAACGTAGGAAAAATCATTTGTCAAAATGATCAACGCTAGTAAATTTACAATCTGCCCCAAAAAGAGAAGGAAAACCAACAAGTGTTGTAGGACTGTGTTACCAATGAATTCTTACACCAAATGGAAATCACCAAGAATAAGACCACTACAGTACACAAAAGTGATATCACTGCAGTTCTTAACCATTCACTTCCCAGAGCCTTCTGTCAATCATGACTAGCCTAGGCAACAAAAATCCAATTATTTTCAGCTAAAAGTTAGAACACTCATTTCCTTCTCACTGTCCAGGTCTTCTCAACCTGCCGTGTCCTAATTGACAATGTCTGTCATTCTCTAATATCTTCAAAATAAGAAGCTGGTATTTCTGGAGGTGAAGACATAGTTGCCACACATTTGAACTGTTAAGAGAAAAACAATGACTTTAATCAGATTTTACATTTTCTGTAATGTCAATATACAGGTGAAACTTATTATAGCATCTTCTATTTTTTTTTCCCCTTTTGGGGGTGACCAATTATAACTTATAAGTAGATTACAACACATACCTTGTGCTGCTTGTATTTCCCTCTTACAGCTTGAAAAGTGCCACCTCTTCTACTCAGATACAAGTCATGTATAATAAGAACACATTCCTTTAAATCAGCGGGCTTATATCCAGAGTACATTTGCAGGGCTGAACACTGAAAAATGTATTTGCTTAATAAGTACCATCCATACAATAAATTTAACACCATAAATGAGCCTCTGACATCAACTCTTACCCAAGGATGCATCTTTGACCGGATCATAAATCTTGCAACAAACATAACAGATGCAGCAACCATAGAAGGCAAAAATTTTACACAATGGTAATCTAACAAACTTAGCTCCGCAAGGTAGTAACCAAGGAACTCCAACTGAAGATTGGGAGTCTGCAGAAGACACAAGAATATAGTTAGTCAACAAAATAAATTACCATTTTTGCTGATCAGTTTAAAAGACTGATACAGAGAGGATTCAGCTTACTTTGTAACTCTCTTGAGCAACTTTAGTGAATCGTCTGCAAACCAAAATGGAAAAAATGAACAACAATCAGTCCAATGTCCTGTGCTTTTCTGTAGATCATCAATGATAAAAATAAAAAAAAACGATATAGCAAGTTGATAATATCCTTGCCTTAGAAATGTCTTTATTGTAGGATTGCCCACTTCAAAACTCAGTGACTTTAGTATGTCAGCCTCCATTTTCACCACCTTTACAATCACCACAAAACTAATCTCAACAAAGAGCACAACAATAAGCTAGGCCTAATTTGGAAAAGATGCAAAAACATAATACCATTAGAAAAAAAAAACAAAGTACCTCTTCCCTAGTATAAGTATTATCTGTTATGTAACAGAACTCTTCCACATGCGGAGGAGTAATCTCTTCATACTTTCTACATGTCACAACAAATAACCATGCTTAGTAAGTGGGAAAAGGCCATCATTTTTTAACAATCTCATATCTCAAATCTCAAATCACAAAGAATAGCAGCAATTTCAAGGAAGCTTACGAGGCAACAAGCATTGCTGAAACACCCAGTAGCTGAAGCTTATGCCTATTGAGAGAATTCAAAGACAGGTATCTATCAACATAAGAAATGGTGAGGTACAAAGTATCTGAAACCAGCTTGTACTCTTCTGCAACCTCAACCAACCAATCCACTAGTATACCCCTCATATTAGAATTGACATCCTTCTGAACCCTCTCAATGTAATCAGGCAAAGGTCTTTTTGTTGGATCCACCTGAACATTCAATTAACCACCACAATATTTAGCCCCCCATTTATCAAAATCCCAAACCCACCAAAACCCCAATCAACATAACCAATTTAGGTAACTTATTACCAAATTAGATTGCCCAATATCTATGCAAAAACAACCAAACATTAGTATCAAAATATTAGTATCAGCTATCAATCCTTAATAGATTAATCATGGTCACTCACAAAAATCCTTAATAGATTATGGCATTTCAATCTCAAAATTATAAAATGTTCTCTAAGCGGAGACTAATAGACCTATACATAACACAGATTGCAAACATTTGTTTCTCTTAAAATCGTCGAACACCCAATTGATAAAAGAACCAAAATGAGTACAAAACAACATGGCCCAACTGAAAAAAACCAATCGAAACAAGTAATGGGGGGCCTTCTTTACCTCCATGTTGTGAAGGTAGTCATAAATCTCAGAAACATAAGGCCCGCACATCTGGGGATCATCGGACTTGTCCTCATTATCTTTGTCCTTTGTCTCCTCAAGCTTTGTAGCGGTCGTCAATGCCTTCTTGACACCCTTGGCCTTGGTTTTACTTTTGGGCTGTTTCTGCGGCGGCTCTTCAGAACCACCAGCATTTACGACGACGTTTGACGAGTTTGTAATCTCGCCCAACACCACTCTCTTCTTGGCAGGCCTTTCCTCTTCGGCCATGGCGGCCCTCTTCTTCGCCAAGCGCGTCATGCGCACGCTCTTCCCTTGCTCCGCCATGGCAGTGATTATAAACAGTAGCTTTCACAAACCCACTTAGCCTTTTGGGTTTTGAGAGAGAAAGAGAGGACAGAGAGGGATTTGGAGAGTGAGAGGAGAGGAGGGTTTTGTAGTTTGTAGTTTGAGCTTTGTAGAGAGAGAGAGAGAGAGAGAATCTAAAAGCGCCATTTGAGTTTATTTCAAAAGAAAAGGGTTGGCGCTTCTCTCTCTCTCTCTCTCTGTCAGTGTGTGTTTTTTTCTTTTCTCGGTTTGAGTTTTTTGTGTTAATTTTTTTTAAGTGGGTTTTGGGTTTTGGATTTCATTTGGGTGGGCTTTTTTTCATTTTGGACAAGTTTTGGTGTTTTAAATTTTGAAATTTTGAGGGGCTGATTGATTGCTCATTTGCTGAACTGATTTTTTAAGATTTAAGTTTTACTTTGTGTTTGTGGTTAGGCGGGTCATTTTTCCGCCAATGTGGTTCAGGTTGACATTTATTTAGAAATTGAAAAACTTTATTATATATATATATATATATTTATGGACTACACGTGTTAGTGCTACTTATGGTAATTGAAAAAAAAAATTTCTATAAAAAAAAAAGGGTTACTCAATGTTTTACTTTTATCCTCATTGTCTGTTTGATTTTTTAAGTTTATTTCATTCTAAGGGTTTGTTTCAGTACTGTTTATTTTGCCAAAAATTAAAAATTGAAAATATTATAATAAAATAATTTTTAAATATGTGAAAAATGCTATAGAACCAATTTTTAATGAAATTTTTGGTGACAGAAAGAAGTTTGTGGGTCCCGTAAACAATGCACAGGACCCATTAAAAAGTATTAAAACACACTTTTTAATGAAAAAAAAAAAAAAAAAACGTGAAACGCTGAAAAACGCAAAAACACTCAATATAATTAATGCCCAAACGAGTACTAAGTCTAAAACAGAATGGCCAAACTCTTAGTCAAAAATCAAAATATATTCTCCAAAAAATAAATAATATAAATATAAATTCTTAGTCATTACTATATTTTTGTTCAACTTATTTTCAAAACAGAATACATCAATAGAATACGTTATTTTTATACCAAACTAACACTTTTTAATATCAATCACCAATTTTACACATATTAGTGGAAAATATGGAGGAAACCCAAAGGAACCAATCTATTTCTACCACATTCAAATCTTTTTCTCTTCTTTTTTTTCCCCCTCACTTTTGGACTGCCAAAAGATTTTTGTTACTTTAATATATATAATTAGAAATGAGGAATTTGAATATTTAAAGTTAGATGTTTTCATTAAAAATACTAGAAAGTGTCAATCAGTTAAGTTTATACTGTTAATATATATACTCTCAAACTTACATAAGTTAAAATTCAATTGCCAAAAGTTTTATGGTTCATTTCAATCTTAATCTCACTAATTGTAAGGAAAGAGAAAGAGAAGGATGATAAAAATAAAAAATAGAATACCCTTGAGACTTGACTTATCTTTTATGACAAACTAAGTCTTGATTTTTTAATTTTGTCATATTACCTAATATTTTTTATAACATGACAATCTAAAATACTCCATCTATATCTTTTTCTAAAAAGAAAAAATACTCCATCTATATCTATTAAAAACTACTAATGAAGCAACCTATCTAGTGGTAGTAAAATTGTGAAGGTTATATATTACATTCAAATGACACCATTTTGTTGTGGGTGATTGTTTTCTTCTCCACCTTAGAAAAAGAGACTCTGCAATTGGGAAATACTACGTAACACACACACACACACACACACACACACACACACACACACACAAAAGCACAAAACCGGTAAAAAGATAAAAGTTTTAAACATTTTAAAAAAGAGTGAAATGATATTTAAGATAATGAATTTGAAGCATTGAACACCAAACATAGGGTTTTCACTATTGGTTCTTGACATATATAAAGCGTTTAAACTTTAAATTGTAATAATTTATAAAGTCTATGGATTAGAATGATAAAATTCAAAAATCTAGGTTTTATTTGTCACAACTCACAGGTGACAAATTTTGAGTATGTTTTTTTAATTTTTTTTTTTAAATCCCAAAAGTATATGACGGGATACAAGTTTTCTACATGCAGTAGAAAGGTCCACCAACAATCACCACCATAAATTCTTAACTCTTTTGACGATAGGGACATTTTTGCTTACTGCTAACATCTTTTTGTTAAATTAAAATATGTAAAATTGGTGCACATGTAAATATGAGGTTAGTCTGTTTTGTATACTTAAAATTATATATAATGGAATTCATTTATTCCAAAAATTTTAACACCTTCTCAAAAAAAATAAATAATAATAATAAAGAAAAAAGAGAATAACATCAACCTGTTTCACAGCATAAGACATATGGTGGGGATGCGTGACCAACATAAATTGATTGACCATCAATAGCATTTCCTTCTGTTATCTGCATGATAAAAGTTTATGGTAATTTACTTAGGCAATAATTTTGGGCTTTAATTTTCCATCATGGTGTGTCGCCTGTCCCCTATAATTATTACATATCAAAATACTAGTAATGCAATATAAATTATTCTACCATGATAACCATTCATGTGCATGATAAAAAATAATTTAAGGTTGATGAATGGTAGTGTTATAGTTTAATATTAACTATAACCATATATATATATATATATATATATATAATCACCCTGTGGGATTGGGATAGTAATTTTCCAACCTCAGTTGATATGTGTGGGATAGAATAGGAACTACACACATCCCTAAAGTATTTATTATTGGGAAAATATCCTTTCACATCAGAATATATCTATTATTTCACACATATGTTTACAATTATATGAGAATGTTTATATTTTAACACATAAAAGTAGATGTGAAATAATCATATCAAAAAAGCAATGTAAAAGAATAAAGCTTCACTACAAAAAACGCGAGATGAAGTTGCGTTTTTTAGCTGCATTTTTTAAAAACGCAGCTCAAACTAGACCCTGGAGCTGCGTTTTTAAAAAACACAGCTCCACCCCGGACGTATAGCCGTGTTTTATGAACACGGCTATAGACGAGTTATGAGGCCGCGTTTTTTTACGCTGAGGGTGCGTTTAGTTGGAGCCGCGTTTTTAAAAACGCAGCTCCAACCCCTTCCGGGTAATTTTCAATTTTTTTTTTTTAATTTATCCCATAGGTGCGTTTAGAAAACGCAGCTTCGATGCCTGGAGCTGCGTTTAATCAAACGCAGCTCTAGGTTTTTACTATCTATTGAGAATAACCCTAAAAGATACGTTTGCTAGCTCACTCTCAACCCGAAAATTGCAGACACCAAAACTCTCAGCTCACAACCTCGCCGTTCCCTAAGCTCAACCTCTCGCCGCCGTGCTCTCAACCTCACGCCCTTTCATCTCCCTCCTCAACCTCGCCGATCCCTAATCTCACTCACTCTCAACCTCGCCGTTCCCTCATCTCAACCTCTCGCCTCCGTGCTCTCAACCTGACTCCCCTTCATCCCACTCTCAACCTCGCCGTTCCCTAACTTGAAAAACACTCCCGATCCCTAATCTCACTCACTCTCAACCTGGCCGTTCCCTCATCTCAACCTCTCGCCTCCGTGCTCTCAACCTCACTCCCCTTCATCTCCCTCCTCAACCTCGCCGATCCCTAATCTCGAAAATCACTCCCGATCCTTAATCTCGATCGCCGCCGTGCTCTCAACCCAATACCCACAAACCTCGCGCCGCTTAGTCTCCCTCATCAATCGGTAAGCTCTTTCTCTCTCTCTCTCTCATAGATCCCCTCTCTGTCTCTCTCATCGATCCTCTCTCTATTTGTAGGAATCAGTGGTAAGCATTGATTAAGAACAAAATCGCGTTTTCTCAGTGCGATTTTTGTTTTTTTTTTTTTTTTCAATTCTTGTTGCATTTGGAATCAATTGGAATTTGATTTGATTGATTGGAGCTCTTATTTATTTTATGTTCGCTTTACAAAGATTTGGTTGTTAGTTGATTGACGGTGATGTGTGTGATTGTGATTTTTGAATTTGATTAGGTTAGGTACTGCTCAAAGAACAAAAAGCGTCTCATTCACTTCTCTACTTGTGAGGTGTACGGGAAAACGATTGGGAGCTTTCTTCCTAAAGACAGTCCTCTTCGTAAGGTAATCCTTCGCTTTGTTCATTTCTTTTTTTACTTGTTGGCAATATTTGACCAGAGTTTTACCTAAGAATTTTGTAAGAAACTCATTGGTTCTATAAAAAAATTGAATCGAATTGACTAAAGAATTTGTTGGTTTTTACGGGAAAAGAATGAGAATTAACAAAATTTGAAGTTGTCACCTTCCACATATGAAGAAGGATAAGAAAGGGAAATGGAGAAAGAAAATATTGAACAAGGAAATTGAGAAGTTGCATCTTATTTCTTCAATCTATTCCATCATAAGTTCCAACATTTTACAAGGGTATTTATATATTTACAAACTTTTTCTCATAGGTTAACTTGTTACACGTGTTGATTGAATTTCACGTGTTAAATGGTAATTCCTAACTATAACTAACTACTACTAATTGGGCTTGTGGTAACAGCTTGTACACTGTTAGATGCTTGTAGAGTTGATGTTTTGGTTAGAATTTGAAGGAGTTGTATAATTATTTGTTTATGTAAATTCTCTAATTTGGTAGTGAACTTGTATTGATTGTTAAAAGGTTGGGTAATGAACTTTTTTTTGGTAATGAACGTGGCAAGATTGGTAAATGTGAATTGGTTGCTGAGTGGGCAATGTATTGAGCAGGAATTGGTTGCTGAATTGGTTGAGCAGGAATGTTTAGAAAGAAAAAAAAATGGAAAAAAAAAGAAAAAAAAGAAAAACCCTATAGCTGCGTTTATGACAACGCAGCTACAGCAAAATCCATCGTAGGGGTCTATAGCTGCGCTTTCAAAGCGCAGCCATAGATCACCCTATAGCCGCGTTTATGGCCCCTATAGCCGCATTTTATTCACCCACAAATCAGGGACCTATAGCTGCGTTTTTGGTGCAAAATGCAGCTATAGGTCCTGTTTAGGCTGCACTCCCAGAGCGCAGCTATAAGTTAGTTTGGGCTGCGCTTATACAACGCGGCTATAGGATGATCTGGAGCTGCGTTTGAAGAAAGCGGCTACAGGTATCGGCCTATACCTACGTTTTAGCCGCAGCCCAAACCAACCCTATAGCCGCACTTCAACAAGAAACGCAGCTATAGGTCCGGAATTTTTTCACATGTAAAAATGCAGCCATAGGGTCCTTAAACGCAGCCATAGGGTGGTCCTGTGGCTGCGCTTTTTGAAATGCAGCTATAGGTTCCGCAGGGGGCTATAGCTGCACAGTATATGCTACGCATGTAAACGCGGCTATAGAAATGCGGCTATAGCCTAAAGCTGTGTTTTTTTTTTGTCTATAGCTGCGTTTTGCAAACGCGGCTATAGAGCCTCTCTTTTGTAGTGCTTTTACAATTTAGGTTGCAAATGAGTAAAGAAGTGCTTAGAAAAAAACTTTTTTATACTTGTTTATTTATGAAACAATCAAGTTCAATCCTAGTTTTAACTTTTAAACTTGATTATCAAATCAATTAAACTCTACATAAAAGTGTATTCACGAATTAGTTTATGAATTTATGAAGTTTGACTTTAAGCATATATATAAAGTATAATTTTAGCTCTAAGCCGGTTTGGAACTATCGCATCTGATCCCCTAAATAACAGTTGAAAAAGTTATGTGACTAAAACTATATATAAATGGTTTTTTTAATACTTTTTCCTAATTTTATTCTTTTGGTTATATAACTAATTTAGCAACTCCATTTTTTTTTCTTTCCTAAATTCAAAAATATCGAACAAGTGAGAAGCAAGTAGTCCATAAGATTATTAGAAGTAAAATTTGGTCATTTAATTTCCAATGCTAATGTCGCTTTTATTACAAAATCCGGTTAGTAGCGCTAGTTACCTCTTATGGTCTTATACTCTTATGAACTTATCATCTTTTCTTTGCACATGAGCATATATGTATGCACAACAGGTTCATACGGCCAAAAACACTAAAGGCTCTCTCATTTGCTGCACGCAAAATCTTGAATGTGTTTTTCCTACGTAGGCAACAGATGGAAATGTGATGGAAGACTGTAGTTGTAAATGGTCTACTAATAAGGATTTAGAAATATATATATATATATATATAACTCTTTTTCGTCCCAATCAAAAATAAGCCATCATGATTCATGACCCTACTGGAGATAAATGCATTGGGTTGATTGATGGGCAAATTCACAATTGCCAGATTAACCTGGTAGATATTAATGGAGAATTAGTACCAAATCCATTGTTGAAAGATGGATATATTTCCCATAAGATCCAATAAATATGACATCACATGGAGATAATGCTGCTAGTCTGCTACTACGACAATGGAGAGAAAATAATGTCAACTTATAAATCTTGTACTACAATTACACCCCATGGAAGGAGGTTAAAAAAAATCAGCCTGTCAGATATTGGAGAATTTATTCTATGTTTTTTCAGCAATTGATCGCAGGATCCCAAAATTTTGAATCAGTGCCCAAGTTTGAAGTTTACTCATCAACAGTCACACTATCTGCCCAACTAGATATTTACACAACCAACCATCCTTAACTGATGGAAACATACATAAATCACGTTTCCAAGGACGTCTTCGTGCTCATGATCAATTCTTGGCTTTCCTCAATCAGAGTTTTGGTAGGTGAAGGGGACATTTTCCAGTTTGAGGTGGCAACTATAATGCGCCAACAAGGCAATCACTGCAACATTCTGGGTTTACTGGCTGGCCATTTTGGAGCAGACTGTAAAAAACTATAGTAGCTCTAGAAACATTGCTCCATAGAATACTACATCTCTAGCTTCCTTTAATCTCAAAGTACTATGCATCGCAAAATCACATTCCATTAATAAAATTCAAAGAAATAGCTAAATTACCATGGACTCAAAAGCAGATCATGGACAAGCTCAATTAATCAATGTTGAACAAAATGCAAGCCAGTTACAACAAGCCAAAGGTAAGACTATTTGTAGTACTAACCTAGAGGCGCATAACCATTTACAAGTGGAACTGATGTTAAGTTATTTGCCCCTCTTCACCAAAAATTTGTCCATCCTAAAACCTCCTGCCACAGCAATCATCCAAAAGAATTTTGCCAACCTTCACAGCACATAATGTAGTTTGCAGAACCTCCCATCGATCAACATTAGCCAGTGCAACTGAAAGCAATTCTTCTACTGAATGAAATATCCATTTCCATCCCACATTCAGCTTTTCTACTTGGTTATCCATAAATAACCCAAATACCAATCTGTCATTCTTTTAGATCTTCAAAGTAAGAAGCATGTATTTCTGGAGGAGAAGGCATACTTGCCACATATTTGAACTGTTTTCAAGAAAACAATGTTTATGAAATTAGATTACTACTCTTTGAATTATGTGAAAATTTACATCAACTTCAGTTATAAATGTTTAACCATAAATACCTTATGCTGCTTGTATTTCTCTCTTATGGCTTGCAAAGAGCCTCCTTTTCTACTAGCATACAAGTCATGTATGATAAGAACACAATCCTTTAAATCAGCTGGTTTGTATCCAGAATATTGTTGCAGTGTTGCGCACTGTGAAAAGCATACAACTTGTAAGTGCTTTCAAATCAAAAAGTCATACTATTAGCAGGTCTCAAAATCAAGCTCTTACCTAAGGATGTATCATTGGTTGAATGATAAATTTTGCAAGAAAGATAACTGATGCAGCCACCAAGGAAGGTAAGAATTTCACACAGTTATAGTCTAACAAACTTAACTCCACAAGATAATAGCCGAGGAACTCTAACTGCAAATTGGGACTCTGTAGAAGGCACAAGACAAGAAGTCAATAACAAAAATGTTTCAAAATCAGGAACATTCACAAGAGGGCCAAGAAGACATTTAGCTTACTTTGTTGTTCTTTTGAGCAACGCTAGTGAATCCTCTGCAAACCAAGACGGGAAAAAAAAACTATAATCAGTTGAATGTATCATTTAAGTTTTTAACTGTAACACTGGTTCATTTATGGATAATTAGTGATGAACAAAGAGGAAAATACACAGCATCTTGACAGTGTCCTTACCTTAAAAATGTCTTTACTGTAGGATTGCCCATTTCAAACTTTAGTGACTTGAGTATATCAGCCTCCATCTTCACCACCTTTAGAATCACAATGAAACCAATATTAATGAAAGCACAACAATAAAACTTAGATCCACATGGGAAAGAAAAATGACAATTAAGTACAAAAAGAAAAGAGACAATCACCTCCTCCTTAGGATATGTATTATCCGTAATGTAACAAAAATCACCCACATCTGGAGCAGTACTTTCTTCATACTTCCTATTCATCACAATAGGAAAACCAATAATTGTGAGTACAAAGAAAACCCATATTTATAAAACTATTTTATGATTAGTAATTTTTAACCAAGTAGATTGTACCATCCCTTAGGATTAAACCATAATATTAAAATTATTATCAATTTTACCATAAAATATTTACAAACCAACATAATCAAGATTATGATTGATGGCACATAAACAATACAACAAATAAATTTCAAAGAATTATTTTTATTTATAAAGGGAATAAGAGACTCAAACTAATAACCTATGCTTCACTTCACAAGACATTATCTCAATTAATTGTACAATACCTTGGAATTAAAACTCATCTAAAAAAAATTCTAAAAATACACTACAAAAAACGGGGCCTTTAGGCCCCGTTTTTTTGGGCCGCGTTTGCAAAAACGCGGCCCAAAACGGACTGAAGCCGCGTTTTTAAAAACGCGGCTTCAGTTCTTTCAATGGGCCGCGTTTTTGCGAACGCGGCCCAAAAGATTGCTTCAGGCCGCGTTTTTTTAAACGCGGCCCAAAAAAAAAGCCTGAGGCCGCGTTTAAAAACGCGGCCTCATGCAATTTTCTGAAGCCGCGTTAATAAAGCGCGGCTTTAGGCTTTGAATTTTTTTGATCCCATTTGCCTATATCCGTCTGATCCCATGAGTGCCTTCATCACCCTCACACATCACCCTCCAGAGCTCCAAGTCCTCATCACCCAAAAGATTGCTCCGAGTCTCCCATGCACACACATCTCAATCTCCGATCGGTGATCTCAGTTGGAGCTCCGATCCTCGATCTCCGATCTGATCGGAGATCGAGCCTTGGAGCCTCAATCTCCGATCTGATCGGAGATGGAGGCTTGAAGCCTCGATCTCCGATCCGATCAGAGATCGAGGCTTGGGCCTCCACCTCCATCTCCGATCCTTCCTTCCTTCCTTCCACATTTACCTTCCTTCCTACACCATCAAACCCCACAAAATCCCACCTCTGATCTTTACAACAAACCCACTTACAAGATCTTCTCTAAGGCTGAACCCAATTTCTCACTCACAAACAGAGATGGCCATGTCATTCTTACCCCATCTGATCCATCCGATGAATTCCAGGTTTTTTTTTTTTTTTTTTTCACTTTGATCTGGTTGTTTTTCTTTACTTTTTTTCCATGTGGGTTTGTTGTTTATTATGTGTTTCTGGGTTTGTGTTCTTCCACACACATCAGAGATGGAGATGGAGATGGAGATGGAGATGGAGACCTACATCGACGACCACTTCGAGCTCGCCGCCGAGCTCTACACCCAGGCCATCGAGCTCGCTGCCGAGATGGAGGTCTCCTTTCCTACCCTTTTGAGTTTTTCTCTTTCTTTTCTCTTTTGGGTACTGAAAAAAATTGTGGGTCTTTATTGATTTGACTGTCTCCTTTTTTTTTTTTTTTTTTTGATTGCTGAGAAAACGTAAGGAAAAGAAAATTGAAGATGTTGGTGGGAAATAAGTGAAGAATTTGAAGTCTGTTGTGTTGAGTTGTTGTGTTTTTTTAGAATTATTATTGCTGTTGTTGGGTTTTACATACTGTTAATGTTTAAATTCGAAAACTTTACTGGTACTCTGGTTTGTCTGATTTTTCTCACAATTATTTTACTTTTGTACATAGCAAATTGATGATTTGGTTGTGAAATTTGTACATAGCAAATTGATGATTTGTGTTTGTTTAAATATGTAATGTGTTTGTGTTCAAATTGTTTGCTGTGTTTTAATTTTCTTGTTCTTGTTCTTGTTCATGTTTAAATTTGCTGTGTTTTAATTTTTTGCTGGGTTATGTGTTAATTTGTTTGTTTCAAATTTATTTCAAATTTTTTTTTAAATTTGCTGTGTTATTAGTTTTTTTTCCAGGAAAAAAAATTTTGTTAGAATTTTTTTTTTTTGAATATTTTTGGCAGTAGCCGCGTTTTAAACGTGGCCTAAGGTAGAATGGTCTTAGGCCGCGTTTTTAAAAGTGCGGCCATAGACCCCGGATGCCTATAGTCGCGGGGTTTAGGCCACATTTAAAAACGCGGCCTAAAAAAGCGCGGCCATAGCCTATAGCCGCGTTTTTTATGACCTTAGGCCACGTTTTTGAAACGCGGCCTAAGGTCTTTTTTTTTGTAGTGATACTACCAATTTCACAACACAATATCTACAAATTGATATGATTAATATTATAATTAATGACACAAACTATGTAATATAAAAATATAACTTTTTTGATTTGTATCACTAGCATTGCTCATATACCCATTTTTATAAAACAACAATTGTTTATCTTAAGCCCAAAACAAAAGGTTTGAAAGACTTGGAGGCTTACGAGGCAATGACCATTGAAGAAACACCTAAAAAGGTAGAACCATAAACTACTTGTATTCCTGCTATTTACAAAATGGTACATCCCTAAAACAGTATATTACTTCATTATATACATTGAAAAGCTGAAATCATAGCAAAAGAGTTTACCCTCTGCATGGGGAGAATATGATAGCGGACCTTGTATTGGTGACAATGCCAAGGGCTCTTGGACCAAATAGTTGACTTGGTGTCTAAGATCTTTACTTTCAGTTCCTGGAAGCTAGGGCGTCTCTTCTTTACTCTCTTTGGAATTTGGAGATCAGAGCATGGCCTGCCACTTGATTGTGTTTTTGTTATCATCACTTCTTCTCTAGATATCTCATGCCCCATTTTTCCTTTGCTTAAGAGCCCGATCTACCAGAAACAACCTATTGCAACAATGAAAGGAGTTGAAGGCAATTATTTTGTATCATACTTGATGGATCCATTATTTCAATCACTTGTCGCAATTCCACACAATGCACTAAAATGCTATGTTAATGTAGTTAACATGCATATTTTACTTGTATTTTTTAAGTCCAAAACTAAAGAGTTTGACCTAAATAGAATAAAATTTCATACTTTCCAACCCAAAAATTAAGGAAAAAAGAAACGAAGACTTGACTCTTATTACAAATTCTTTTCTATTTCTATAGATTTGGAAAAACAATTTTGTGAATTATTAGCTCAAAATTAAAGAGCAACTTACAAAAAGAATCAAAATAAGGCTTCCAAAATAGACTTAATGGGGCCAAGTGGAACAAATGAACCAAAGTGGACTAAATTAGATCGCATGGACCGAAAGTATTCTGAATGGACTGAAGTTGACTAAATAGACCAAATGAACCAAAGTAGACCGAATGGACCAAAATAGACCAAATAGATTAAAGTAGACCATAATGGCATAAAATATTGTACTAATGTAACTTAACAAAAATGTAGTAATAATAAAAGTTATACTTTGACTTTTAGATATTACTAGTCGCATTGGAATAATAATTATTATTTATTGTAATATAATGTACAATTTTTTTTCTCTTAATTTTTTTGAAGATAATTTGTTCTCCCTGAAAAATAAGCAATTTCTATTCAGTCCAATTAGGTCTACTTTGGTCCTATCGATCAATTTTGGTCCCCCTTCAGTCCATTTTAGACTAATTGGGTCTTAAATTGATTCTTTTTATAGGTTTTCTTTTCAAGTTTAGTTCAAAATTTCTTTTTCTCTTTATCCCTTCATTTTTGGGTTGAAAAGTATGAAATTTTATTATAGTTGAGATAAAATCCATGGTTTTTAAAAATTGGACCGGACCGGCCGATTCAACTGGTTTAGTTGGTAAACAGACCTTAATCCGGTTCGGTTATTAGTTAAAACCGAAAATAAAAGAAAAACCGGACAAACAATACAAACTACCGGTTCAATTGGCATAACCGGAAACTGGTGTAGTTAAACCAGTTTTAACACTTCTTCATAAATACTTCAACTGTTGTGTCTTTTAACATCTCAAAAATAAAAATTAAAAAGAGAGATCTTGTTTCAGATTTAAGAAGAGAGGTTTTGATTTTGAAAATACTCTCTCAAGTATAAAGTGGTGAAGCCTAAGACACCCACAATGACCCAAAAACATCAGATTTACTTTACTTACCTTTTGCTCAAAAGAAGAAAAAAAAAATCAGATTTACTATATTTGTGTTGAGGAAGAACCAAAGAAGTCCAAAGACAAGCAAATTTGAAATGATCAGTCTACTTTAGTTGAGGCTTTTTTTTTTTTTTTTTTTCGCTGCTCTTGCCTCTTGCACATGCACATACGAGAGAGAAAGAGAGAGAGAGATATATATGAAAAGCAAAAAGTGAGATGAGAAAATGTAAAGAAGTATTGTTGAAACTTGAACCAAACGTGTGGTTGTATAGATTTCAAAATGTGTGGTAGTTGGGATATTAATGTGTAGAATGTGTGGAGGGAAAAAAAATTAAGTGGGCAATGATATTACTACCCATTGGTGTACTTACTTTTTGTTATTTAAAAGGTTAAAAAATAACTAAAATATTTTATAGTAGACTTGTGAGTTGTGGGTGCTTGTATGTGTTTTTTTGTTTTTGCTTTGGTTAAATTGTGTTGAGTGGTATCTAAAAGTTGGTAAGCTAAAGTTTAATGTTTTACTATTATTTAATTTTTTTAGTTAAAATGACCAGGTATAAAATTATTTATTTATTTATTTTTATAACTATTAAATTTTTAATTATTAAAATTATAAAATTTTACTGACCAAAAAACTGGTAACCAATTCCTTTTCCAGTTCTTTCACTGTACTAGTTTTTAAAACCATGCTAAACTCTTTAGTTGAGTTAAAAAATACAAAGAAAAAATATTTAAAAATAGACATTAGAAATTAAAAAAAATGATCCCTAAAAATGCAATAAAAATGATAAATATGCAAAAGTCTTATTTAGTTCATTTTGTCCTCTTCAATCCAATATGGTCCTATTTAGTCCATTCTATCCACTAAAGTTATATTCGGTCCAATTCGATCTAATTCAGTCGACATTGGTCTTATTCAATATGCTTCGATCTAATTCGGTCCATTCAGTCCACATTAGCCCTATTCAGTCCACATTGGTCCTATTCTGTCCACTTTGGTCCTATTTGGTCCATACTATCCACTTTGATCCACTTTCCTATTCAAGTCATTCGGTCCATTTTGGTTCTATTTGTTGCATTATGTCCCCTTCTGTCCTATTCAGTCCACATTGCTTCTATTTGGTCTAGTCAGTTCACTTCAATCCACTTTCATCTTATTCAATTTAATTTAGTCTCGTTCAGTCCATTCGATCCTATTTATTTTTATTCTCTATAATTGTTGAAGCTTTGATTAGAAAACAATAATCAAACAATTGCAATACATAAAAGAAATAATTTTACAATAGATTCAATTACAATTAGATTGCAGTCAAATCATTATTGCCTTATTGGATTGCCAAACTCAAATAAAGCTAGTGCAACAATTGTAAAAAAGAAAATAATTAAGAGTATAGAAAACACCCTAAAATTTTGCTTGGATATCGGTAATAGTAAACTTTAAATTCAATGCACATAGAAAAATGCTACGTCCACAACATGTTTACAACAAATCATAAATAGTTAGTTATTATTAGTTTAAACTAGTGTGTAATCTCGTGCATATGCACGGATACATTTAAAAACAATTACAATTACATATATATATATATATATATAATTTAGAATCTAATTAGATCTAAACTCTTTTATTTTTGAATTCAATAATTTACTTGCCACAAAAATTAAAAAAATTGATGGAACACATGCGCAAAATTGAACTCCAATTAAAATTCAAATTAGAATCTAATTGAATTTAGACTCTTTAATTTTTGCACCTAATAATTCACTTGACATACAGATTTAAAAATTAAATGAGACATATGTCACAAAATATGACTTCAATTTAGAATTTAATTAGGATTTCTCTTAACTTTGGCTATTAATATATATATGACTTATAAACTTGAATTGTTTATAGTTATACAAAAAAAAAAAGGCTCATAAATATAAAATCATTCAAAAATTATATTTTTTATAGTTTACTTATATTGGACTCCTCGTTTTTTACACTAAATTAACTCATTTGACACAAAGATTATAAAACTTAGATTAGATGAGACACATGCCATAAAATTAAACTCTAATTGAAATCTAATTTTTACATTGAATTAACTCACTTGGCACAAAAATTTAAAAACTTAAATTAGATGGAACACATGGCATAAAATTAGACTCTAATCTATATATATATATATATATTAAAAATAGAAATTTCCGAAACTCCCACGACTTTTCATATCATCATTTTAATTTATAATTTTTTTAATTTTTAAAACTAAATAGTGAGAGAGTCCTAACAAGAGTCTCTCTCCCTCTTTTTTCCTCATCATTTTAATTTATAAAAAATTTTAATTTGTTAAACTAAATAGTGAGAGAGTCCTAATAGGAGTCTTTTTTTTTTTCCTTAATCCTAATAGGAGTCTTTTTTTTTTTTTTTTTTCAAGTGAGTCTTTTTTTTTTAACCTAAAGTGAGCCCTTAAAAAAAAAAAAAAAAACTAACGTGAGGTCTAATTTTTAAAAAATTTTATTTTATTTAATCCTAATTCTAAAGTAAGTCTTTCAAAAAGTTAAAATTTTCAGTTTTATATTATATATAGATATTATTATCTATATATATAAAATCGAAGCCTCTGAAGCTCCCACAATTTTCCACGTCATCATTTTAAATTATAATTTTTTTTAATTTTTAAAACTAAATAGTGAGAGAGTCCTAACAGGAGTCTCTCTCCCTCTTTTTTCCTCATCATTTTAATTTATAAAAAAATTTCAATTTGTTAAACTAAATAGTGAAAGAGTCCTAGTAGGAGTCTCTCTCTTTTTTCCTTAATCCTAATAGGAGTCTTTTTTTTTTCACGTGAGTCTTTTTTTTTTTAACCTAAAGTGAACCTTAAAAAAAAAAAAAAAAAAACCTAACGTGAGGTCTAATTTTAAAAAAAAAAATTATTTTTTATTCCTAATTCAAATGTAAGTCTTTCAAAAAGTTAAAATTTTTAGTTTTATATTATATATAGATAATAACAATAATGTGGCAAGCTTGAGAATGCAATTTGTAGATCTACTATCAAGATAACATAAATTAGATTGGTAGTGGATAGTAGATATAATTACAGTTGAATATTATGTAAAGTTATCACCATAGAATAGCTCACGTCGAAATGTGTTATGTTAAACCAATGATATGAAAGAAAAAGAATTTTTCTAAATCATTATATTGAAAAAATTAGTTATTTTCATTCATTTTCAAATTATACATTTTTAAAATTTAAGTCATATACCTGTAAGTAAAATAAGTACCTTCAATTTTTATTTAACTATCTCATGCATCGCACGGGTTAGCGACTAGTTTAATTCCAATTTGAAATCTAATTGAATTTTCTCTCTACTTTACCTATTATTATATATATAGATTTGAACTTAATACTAAAATTACTTTTTTACCCCAACAATAACAATCAATAATAACTTGCCACTAAAAATTTGTTGTAAAAATGTTATGGACATATTATTTCTCATGCACATGAAGTATCAAACTGATAAATCTGATAAATATATATTAAAGAGATTGGACGTACTGCAGTCACTGATAATTATAGAGATTCGCTGTTCATAATTCAAACAAAATATTATCATTGTCTTGTGTACAGGAAGATCACATATGCATCCAATGCTTTCTCAATTAGATATTGATTCAAAAACGTAGGAAAAATCATTTGTCAAAACGATCAACGCTAGTAAATTTACAATCTGCTCCAAAAAGAGTAGGAAAGCCAACAAGTGTTGTAGGACTGTGTTACCAATGAATTCTTACACCAAATGGAAATCACCAAGAATAAGACCACTACAGTACACAAAAGTGATATCACTGTAGTTCTTTACCATTCACTTCCCAGAGCCTTCTGTCAATCATGACTAGCCTAGGCAACAAAAATCCAATCATTTTCAGTTACAAGTTTGAACATTCATTTCCTTCTCACTGTTCAGGTCTTCTCAACCAGCCGTGTCCTAATTGACAATGTCTGTCATTCTCTAACATCTTCAAAATAAGAAGCTGGTATTTCTGGAGGTGAAGGCATGGTTGCCACACATTTGAACTGTTAAGAGAAAAACAATGACTTTAATCAGATTTTACATTTTCTGTAATGTTAATATACAAGTCAAACTTATTATAGCATCTTCTATTTTTTTCCCCTTTTGGGGGTGACCAATTATAACTTATAAGTACATTACAACACATACCTTGTGCTGCTTGTATTTCCCTCTTACAGCTTGAAAAGTGCCACCTCTTCTACTCAGATACAGGTCATGTATAATAAGAACACATTCCTTTAAATCAGCGGACTTATATCCAGAGTACATTTGCAGGGCTGAACACTGAAAAATGTATTTACTTAATAAGTACCATCCATAAAATAAATTTAACACCATAAATGAGCCTCTGACATCAACTCTTACCGAAGGATGCATCTTTGGCCGGATCATAAATCTTGCCACAAACATAACAGATGCAGCAACCATAGAAGGCAAAAATTTTACACAATGGTAATCTAACAAACTTAGCTCTGCAAGGTAGTAACCAAGGAACTCCAACTGAAGATTGGGAGTCTGCAGAAGACACAAGAATATAGTTAGTCAACAACATAAATTACCATTTTTGCTCATCAGTTTAAAAGACTGATACAGAGAGGATTCAGCTTACTTTGTAACTCTCTTGAGCAACTTTAGTGAATCGTCTGCAAACCAAAATGGAAAAAAGGAACAATCAGTCCAATGTCCTGTGTTTTTCTGTAGATCATCAATGATAAAGAAAAAACAATATAGCATGTTGATAATATCCTTGCCTTAGAAATGTCTTTATCGTAGGATTGCCCACTTCAAAACTCAGTGACTTAAGTATGTCAGCCTCCATTTTCACCACCTTTACAATCACCACAAAACTAATCTCAACAAAGAGCACAACAATAACCTAGGCCTCATTTGGAAAAGATGCAAAAACATAAAACCACTAGAAAAAAAAATACAAAGTACCTCTTCCTTAGTATAAGTATTATCTCTTATGTAACAGAACTCTTCCACATGCGGAGGATTAATCTCTTCATACTTTCTACATGTCACAACAAATAACCATGCTTAGTACGTGGGAAAAGGCCATCATTTTTTAACAAACAATCTCACATCTCAAATCACAAAGAGTAGCAGCAATTTCAAGGAAGCTTACGAGGCAACAAGCATTGCTGAAACACCCAGTAGCCGAAGCTTATGCCTATTGAGAGAATTCAAAGACAGGTATCTATCAACATAAGAAATGGTGAGGTACAAAGTATCTGAAACCAGCTTGTGCTCTTCTGCAACCTCAACCAACCAATCCACTAGTATACCCCTCATATTAGAATTGACATCCTTCTGAACCCTCTCAATGTAATCAGGCAAAGGTCTTCTTTTTGGATCCACCTGAACATTCAATTAACCACCACAACATTTAGCCCCCATTTATCAAAATCCCAAACCCACCAAAACCCCAATCAACATAACTAATTTGAGTAACTTATTACCAAATTAGATTGCCCAATATCTATACAATAAATTAATCATGGTCACTCACAAAAATCCTTCATAGATAATGGCATTTCGATCTCAAAATTCTAAAATGTTCTCTAAGCGGAGACTAATAGACCTATATATAACACAGATTGCAAACATTTGTTTCTCTTAAAATAGTCGAACACCCAATTGATAAAAGAACCACATGAGTACAAAACAACATGGCCCAACTGAAAAAAACCAATCGAAACAAGTAATGGGGGGACCTTCTTTACCTCCATGTTGTGAAGGTAGTCATAAATATCAGAAACATAAGGCCCGCACATCTGGGGATCATCGGAATTGTCCTCGTTGTCTTTGTCCTTTGTCTCCTCGAGCTTTGTAGCGGTCGTCAATGCCTTCTTGACACCCTTGGCCTTGGTTTTACTCTTGGGCTGTTTCTGCGGCGGCTCTTCAGAACCACCAGCATTTACGACGACGTTTGACGAGTTTGTAATCTCGCCCAACACCACTCTCTTCCTGGCAGGCCTTTCCTCTTCGGCCATGGCGGCCCTCTTCTTCGCCAAGCGCGTCATGCGCACGCTCTTCCCTTGCTCCGCCATGGCAGTGATTATATACAGTAGCTTTCACAAACCCACTTGGCCTTTTGGGTTTTGAGAGAGAAAGAGAGAACAGAGAGGGATTTGGAGAGTGAGAGGAGAGGAGGGTTTTGTAGTTTGTAGTTTGAGCTTTGTAGAGAGAGAGAGAGAGTCTAAAAGCTCCATTTGAGTTTACTGTTGAAAAATAGCTCAGAGGGAATAAAAATTGATGTTTTTTATATTTACTTGAAGATGTTATTATAAGTGGTGAAAATCTTTGAGTCTTACGTTGGAAATGATTGTGAATATGAGTTTGGATTGGATATTTGGTTGGGCTTTAGGCATATGTGGACTAGGCCCATTAATCCAATTAATAATAATATTTTTTTATTTTATTTTTGAGTCAGTAAGTCTGTATACCACAGTTATCTTTGAAACAGTGTTTCAGTTTTAAGTTACGTATAATTTCATTGTCCCTCATTCATGAAAATAACTTTTTAAGAAAAACTCTCCCAATGAGAATATTTTGAGCATTCATTTTGTGTCAAAGAGAGAGAAAGAGACATTAAGTAGTTTGCAGAGCACGACCTTGTGTGCTTCATTTTCGTGCTATAGATCATTTTATCCTGGGATGCAGAAGTCCGTGAGTCTCAAAGCACCACAGTGATTGTGTGAGGGGTGAAATCTGCTTAAAGGAGATTGTGTCAAACACAAGACTTGATCTGAATTTGTTCATCATTCACACATTTGGTCTGTGAGTTTTTAATTATTTGCAGATTTCTTCTTATATATATATATTTTCAGTATCTGTTTATTGCTCTTGTCTATCATATCTATTTGTGTTATTGCTTTATTTAGATCTGTGTATTATTTCTTTCTTCATCACAAAAATAAATTACTGATATCTAACCAACATTTATTTCAAAAGAAAAGAGTTGGCGCTTCTCTCTCTGTGTGTTGGTATGTGTTTTTTTCTTTTCTCGGTTTGAGTTTTTTGTGTTAATTTTTTTTTAAGTGGGTTTTGGATTTCATTTGGGTGGGCTTTTTTTTTTTCATTTTGGACAAGTTTTGGGGCCAAAATTGGGAATTAAGCCCAATTTGGGAACTATTTAGTTAGTAAGCACTGTTGCCAAAGTATGTTTCTTAATAACATCTCGAGTTTAAGAGACTCAATTTTGGGCTTATAAACCGAGTCTTTGAGGCTCGGTTTTTATGATCTGATCAGGTCTAATGTGGCCTTTTTTCCACATAAAAATCGAGTTTTAGAGACTCGATTTATAAGCCGACCATTTAAGCATCGAGTTTTATGTGATGTGGCGATCTGGATCTGATATGGTTGGAAATCCTGGAAACCGAGTCTCTAAGACTTGATTTCTAATAGGGTTTTTTTCAAAATTAACGCCTCTCACTCACTCTCCACTCTCACCCTCTCTCTCGCACAGACCAGACAGACTCTCACCATCTCCGTTGTCACTCACCGTCTCCGTTGTCACTCACCGTCTTCTCTCACCCAATCTCACGCTCTCACTCACCGTCTTCTCTCACTCAATCTCACGCTCTCACTCACCCTTTCACTCAAGTAAGCACCTCTGAGCGCCTCTCTCAATCACCCTCTCCACTCTCACTCACCGTCTTCTCTCACTCACCATCTTCTCTCACTCATCGTCTTCTCTCAGACTTCACTTTCAGTCTCCACTATTTCACATTCATCACCTTCATCGAAATAGTTGATAAAGCTATAGCGAGGTGTACAAAAAAACTTTGGTTGCCGAGAAATAGTGGGAAAAATCACCGTTTGATAAAGCTACGCGGTCTCTCAAAACTAAAAAAAAAAAAGGTGAGTCGCTTTATGCAACTAGAATTTTACCGTTTGGTTGCCGAGAAACAGTGGGAAAAATCAAATAAACTTTGGTTTGAATTCGTTTTTTTTTTTTATTTGGTTTCTGTATTGAATTTCTGATGGAACTGTTTGATTGAAGCTTTATTGTTTTTTGAGATTGAAGCATTATTGGTCAGTTATGGTAAATATGTTACTAAGAATGGAGAAATTGGAGATATATATATATATATATATATATACACTCTTGTTGGCTTGCTGAGGATTTAATTTTTAGTTGTTTTGTTTGGAAAAAATTTACTCTAATTTAGTGCTTTTTCTCTGTTTTTAATACTATCTCTTACATTCTTACTTGTAATTGCAAGAAAAGAATTATATAGGGATTCATTTAGCATCTTTGGGTAGGAATATAAAAAAAGAAGGGAACGAGGTGGACTTTGAAATGCTATAGGTAATAACTAAGAATATGATTATCTTGACGAAATACAGAACCAATTCTTTAAGAATTTGTGTATGTACTATGATGAATATGAGTTTAGTTTTGTATTATAAGAATCTGTGTCAATTGATCTTTTTTATTTTTGCTAAATTGTTTCATTTGTTCTTGTTATGATCTTGGATTACCATCTAATTTGCAGTTGCTTTTGTTTGCTTATTTTGTGTGTGGCGTGGTGAAGTTTAATTGGTGTTTGAGATTATAATGGACAATCATTATATCTTTGTGTATTTATCTTGTATAAGCAAAAGGTGTATCTTGAAAATTATTATGTATATGTCTGGCATAAGCAAAGGTGTGTGTAATGTAAAAAGAACTTTCATAATCAGGGAAAATATATCGAAAAAAGAAAAAAAAACTGAAGTAAAATCTGTTAGGTGAAAAAGACACGGGTAAAATCTGTTAGAGGATTTACAATGTTCTGTGCTTGGAGGAACCTTTGCATTGGGCAGCTTATTGCAAATGCATAAAGTTGTGGTATCAAACCTCGTGCAAAACCTTCACCTTCCTCAGCTATGCTCACTGACTGCCCTATGGCTACCAAGAGTGGTCCTGAGTACCAATAGATGAAGGTGAGCAGAACAGCTGCTCCCAAGTGCAAAATTATTACCTTTTGGCATATGATACCCATTGCCGCGTGCTTCTTCGCCCCGTATGCTTGTCCACACACAGTTTGGACCGCACTGGCTATGCCCAACTGTGTATCCAGTGTCACGTCAAATAAAATTTTGATCGATAAATAATAAAAACAACCTGAAAAGAATTATGGAAATCTTACCATTATCCCATAAGCAAGACCTTGAATTCCAACACTAGCTATAAAGGCACCAGCAAGCTCCAAAGAACCCAAATGGCCAGTGAACATGAGGGTCACAAAACTTAGCATGTAATTGAATATGGAAACAACAATAGAAGCTCCTGATAGAAGCCAAAGGAGCCTTGACTCCTAACCCACTAACTACCACTGGTCTTTGTTCCAAGAATTCTTCAATTTACATCAGTTTTTATTACAATAAAAAAAAAAAAACACCCTCGGTAACCTCAGGTGCACAGTACCAGGTGGGACGCACTTCTCAAACCAAACTTCCACTTGACCACGTTCATTCTTTGCCCAATAGAGAACTTAGCTGTAAGTGATAATCAAGCTTCATAAAGAGCTTAAGAACCAAACAGCAAAAAACTAGCTGGTCCATACACAAGTAGCATTTTGAAAGTAAAAAACTTAGATAACCAGATAAAAGTAGTGGGGAAGTGAGAGAATATTCTGCTACTAATTCTCCATTCTGGCATACATATAATTTTGCCACATACAGACTAGTGGAGAATCTTGGCAAGCCAACATAAAATCTCAAACAAAATCTTCAGGCCTTAAAACTTGTTCTTTGACAAAAAACATAGGCAATAAAGAAATATTATCTAATTAGATTTAAGATAGGAAACTGCAACATAGGAAGAGTACAAATCCCTTGGCCAATGATGATAAAAGATCAACAGAAAAATTCCAAATTAAGAATAAGAAATAAAACTACAACACTCTAGCTTGATGCAACTCAAAGAAGAAATACTGTCTTGTCAGTTAGTCATAGCCACCTATAGAATATGTTTAAAACCCAATCATGAACCTAAACAATTTTTCCTGTAGCCCTTATACAAAAACCAAGACCCATAAAGCTGAAGTAATGTGCAGGACTCATAAAGAAGGATCCCAACCAAAAGGTGAAAACAAACAATAAAGGATAAAAGGGGGATAATCCTATGCCACAGTTTGAAAGCTAAAAGCAACTATATAATGGCCCTACTAAAAAAGGGACCAAATCCAAAAGAAACATATGCAATAAATGAAGGAAAGATGGACACCTGAGAACCCCAGAATAATAACTAATCTTGCCTGTACAATATATTGAACTTACTAGGATGTGTACACTATTTATATTTCAAAACATATTCTCAAACTTAGTTATTTGCTAGCAGATAATCTTGTTGACCATATATCATCGATTAAGCACATTTGCCACTATGTAATTGGAAAAACCTAGCCACAGCAACACATTGCCCAACATGTCATGGGATAAAATTATTCTCTAGGAAAGCTTTAACTAAATAAATGAAACAATTTTCTCGTAAAACAAGCACAGAGTCCAAGTCAAAAGGGACAACCACCCAACTGAGCACTAAAACTTTCTTCTATTGTGTATGCATTGTATCTAACAGAGGGAAGTAAAACGAAATTCAGAGTAGCAGCATGGTAAAAATGAAAGAGGATTTGGCACTGGCAGTAAGCATATGGGTAAGCTTATTCTAATTTGGGTAAGCACCCGCCTCATTTTGCCCCTAGATACTGAAGAGAGTTCAACCTTAAGGATTATTATATAAGCCAACAAAGCCATAGTTACAAACAGAGTAATATATTCACCCAATGGGATACTTCTGACATTAAGAGTTTTTTTTTTTTTTTGATAGATAATAAAAGCTTTATTGATACCAACCAGTTTATATAATTCATGTGCAAAAAAAGGTAGCTAGCCCTGTGTCTTTCTCACCTAACAGATTTTACATCAGTTTTTTTGCGTTTTTTCGTTTTTGTCGTGTTACCTAGTTTACTAATCATTAGGGACTTACATAGTTTTGCCAACTTGTTTGGTTAAAATCACTTTTTGTCTAACATTTAAAGCAATTAGGTTGGCTAAATGCACACTCTAGCAACTAGAATTTGGATAATGACATTCAAAGATAACATCTTTTACATGTGACATTAGGACAGGATACAAAACTTATTCACACTTGGCTAAGTTCTTTCTGCAAATTAAAGCGAGTTATTTGAGATTGGCCTAGCCTTCTCAATGAACAATACGCACCGCCACATATTTAGGTGGCACCCTTTTGTGAACCTTCCCTTACACATAAAATGCAAAAGGCCGTACTATTTGAAAAGGGCATAAGAGAAACTATAAAACAATTGAGTTCCATTTCTTATATGCAGACATGAGAACAAAGAGCAATGTTGTTCTTGCTGGCTACACGACTTTCCCCTTATTGGTGAAGGGCACTCTCCTTTGTGGAACCCACTTTAATGTAAAGTAAATGACGCTAACCTTTCGAATACACCAGGAGCCTAATCCTCCCCCACCACAAAATCCCTTTTCATGATAAAATGAATCTAGCTAGCAATTAGACCTCTACTCTTTTTTCATGTGGGTTTGTGGTTTTTTTTCCAAAATTATGATTGATTTGATTGTTTTGTGTGGTACTCTGTTTGGTTCCCAAGAAAATACGAGAAAAATTTTGTACTCTTTCTGTGTGGTTTTCTGTTTGTGGTACTCTGTTTTTGTTCCAAATTCTCTATTTTGTGCTGAGATTGTCGTGTTTGAGAAAATTTAACATGTAGAAACTAAGAGGCCTGAGGAATGAGGAAACTTTGCCACTTATTGAATCCAAATCAGACTGAGGTATCCAAGTCTGTAATAAGTTAATAACAGTAACAAATAGAAAGAGAAATAAATTTTCCTGTTGATTGGATTAGATCTTACTTTAAAACAGGTTTCAACATGCAAATTGTATCACATATCAGTGTGAGATTTTAGCAGTCTATACTCGTATGGTTGGATTTGTAGACAGTTATGTGTGCGTTTGATTATTTGGGTTGTGTAAGTATTTATGAATGTTGAATAGAAAACAAATTCTATTTGCCTATGCACATTCTATTTGTCAAATAGATAATATGATAGAAGCAGGTGTCATGAAATTAAGATAACTCATGTAGTATTGGTATACACTATACTATGATTCATATCACGTCTAGCAGGTAGAGTGTAAGTTAGAAGTACCTTGTTGTGAATTTTAGGGGAGTCAACTCCAAACCATGTGTCTTGTGACTCACTTTGGCAATGAGCAAAGCATAAATTTATGAACACCCCCCCCCCCCACTTCTTGAATCTCCAGGAACCCTCGCAATGCTAAAAGCATATCACGCCTGAAACCTAAACAAAAAGGGGGAGAGGGTGGGTGACCAGATTAAAAAAACAAAAAAAAGATTAAAATTAAATTCAACAACTCAGCTAGTCATGATAACTTGTGAATTTAATAATTATTTTCTTTCTACTGCCTGAAATTTTTTATTCCACTTAATGAACTATGTTTTATATTCATTCAAAGAAAGAATTAAATACTAACCTTGTGATGTTTCTATCTGGCTTGCATTACATGTTGCTAGATCCTGCTTGCAACTATTCCAGTGTCCATGAGGAAAAAAAAATTGTTTTTGTTTTTGTTTTCAATAATGTCTATTACATGTTAACTACTTATCATTCTTGTGCAGTATGGCTGCTGCAAATGTTGGACAAATTGACCATGCACAGCCTGGACCCATTGACGGGTCGATGTTGACACAACAGCCCAACCATCGGTCCGAAGTTATTTGGAATAGGCAGGTAAAACACAACACTACAGATTGAACCAATGTACATGCATTTAATTCATACAATGTACACGTACTTGCTGTCATATATTAATCCGTGGTTCTGTTTTGTGCAGGATCCAGGGTCCCTTACTTGCCGTAGCCGTAATGAAGAGTTCTCCAATCGAGAGCCAATGGTGGACGACCGAGTCGTTGACATCATCAAGGCACTTAGTTTGCAGGGACTCCTCAGGCTCCTGGGTAGAGAGATTGATCATGACCTGATAACGGCCTTAGTGGAGTGATGGCGGCCCGAGACTCACACCGTCCACATGCCATATGGTGAGGTGACCATCACATTGTAAGATGTGGAGGTTCTTCTTGAACTTCCTGTTGATGGTGAGGCTATAACAGGGAGCACGCAGAAAGAATGGGTGAATGTGTGCCGAGACTTCCTTGGCTTTCAACCTGTAAGTAATGAAAGGAAGCAACTTGATGGCTAAAGGATTCTCATCAAACGGCTTTTGGAGCAAGTTGCCACCTAATGCTGAAGAGGATCAGGTGCATAAGTATGCAAGATGCTACATCTTAGCGCTACTGGGAGACACAATCTTCGTGGACAAATCCGGCGATAAGGTGCATCTAATATGGGTGCAGCAGTTGGAAGACCTTCGCAACCCACGAAGGTACAGTTGGGAAAGTGCTTGTCTTGCATGGTTGTACAGAGAGTTATGCAGGGCAAGCGATAAGAAAGCTAGTTAGATTGGTGGGTGCTTGCTGTTGGTCCAGTATTGGGCATAGGCAAGGTTCCCGTATTTGTGCCCGTCAGTTGAGCATGGCCCGCTAGTGGGTGCCTATGGTCCTCCAGTGCGTGGTCCACTGTCCCTGAAGTAAGTCTCTACCTCATACATGCCATGTAACTTGAATTTATTTATTTATTTATTTTAAAGGCTTCTAGGAATTATTTAAGTCAATATTAAACAATTTTAAACAGAGGTTCAATATATATGATTAGGTTAATATACTCTAATTTTGTGTCAAATTTTCTAAATTATATGATTAGGTTAATATATATGCTACTTATTCTTAATTTTTATCATTTGATAAGTATATTAAACTATCTTATTAAAACATACTCTAAATGCAGCATAACAAAGTATGTTTGTAATGATTAGTTGAAAAGTGAGTGGGTGGGCTAAGGTTATAAATACTTTACTTCAAATTACTTTGTACATTAACCAAGTTCTACCCAATAACATGTTATAGTTAGCCATAATGACCATGATTTGGAACTTAGAGTATGATTTTCTCAGTGGGAAAGTTGTACAAAGTTAATGATCCCTTGTTCTTGATTGTAGGTGGGTATGGGTCCCAAACAAGAAAAACAGGCCCACCCACGTCTTTAGGGACAGGTATCGCCAACAAATAGCTTCAATGTTGCCAGGCCATGTAGGAAAATGTCTTGTTTAACATGTTTAGGAACAATATTTACATTTGGTGAACTTTGATTCTTAAAGATAGTTGCCTAATGTGTTACGTACTTGTGTTTGGGTTGTTGTAGGTGGTGTGGCAGCTGTATGAAGCTGAATTAGAGGACCTTCCGCCGTGGTGCGTTGCAGGGAGGGCCGTGTGAACGGCAACGATTTCGCTTGTATGTCTCCACCTAGTAGAGTTACATACACCGGATCGTGTTGTTCGTCAATTCAGGATGATTCAAGAAATTCCCCGCGATGTTAACACTAACACAGTGCTTCATCAAATTGATTTGAGGGGGAAGGTTAGTGTTAATTGGATGCAGATACATGCTATGCATATCATGGAGTGGAGTAATCGCCTTCAACAGCGTTGTGAAGCAGTTCTTGGTGACATGCCTCCACAGCACGAGTACTTCGACTGGTTCAAAAGGATAACTCGGAGGTTCATCAATATCCTCGATGCTAGATTGATTATAATGGTAACTTCTCCATGTGTTCTACGTCTTACCGTACTTCTTAGCATGAAACCACTGTTTAGAGAACATGATATATGTGGTCCAATGTCTACTTAGCATCAAACCTCCCTTTTAAAGTTTGCTTAATAATAATAACACTTGGTCTCCCTATAATTTGCAATTATTACTAGCAGAACCAATGTGCAATTATTACTAGCAGATTATTACTAGCAATACCAAACATAAGTACGCAATTATTACTAGCAGAACCAATTATTACACTATAATTTGCAATTATTACTAGCAGAACCAATAATAACACTTGGTCTCTCGATTGGTATGCATTGTTGAGTTGGCATTGCATTACTAATATATGTGGTTTTTCTATGTGTAGATTGAAGGATATGTCTGTTTGTTGAGGCATCACCCAGTGGGCATAGAGGACCATAAGGACATTACCGATGTGCTGAAAGCAATGCATGAGATTGCCCGTGTACAACCTCCTATCCCTAAGGCCCCGAATGAAGAGGCAGCTACTCCTGCGGCAACGGCTACTCAGAGGCCAAGCACTACTGAGAGCCCAAGCATGAGCACAGCTCCTACTCCTCACTCTCATCTGCCTGTTGCTACCCCTCGAGTTGTCCCTACTCCCAATCCCTCTCCATCCACCCCACATCCATCCCCTAGCCCCACCATCCCTTTACCCACCCCACATCCATCCCCTAGCCCCCACCCACCCCACTTCTATCCCCTAGCCCTACCATCCCTCCACCCATCTCACATCCATGTCCTGGGTTTGACATCCGTCCACCCGCCCCACGGTCATTTCCTGAGCTGTCACTCATTCCATCCTTTGACTTGGGTATTGATCCAATCCCTTCTGACATGCACCAAGAGCCACCCTCCCACAATACGTCTACTGGCCCTTCTTCAGACATTGACCCACCCCATGTTTATACTGAGCAGGCTGTTGGGTTCCCTGCAGTGGTAGAAGGTCGGCCAAAACGCATATCAAAGGCACCTCCTTGTGGGACAGGGGGGCACAAACATGGACACAAAGCTGGGCTCGACGCATCTGACGAAAGACATGCAAGACCTCCTCCTCATTATATGAGAAAACGTAAGGTTCAAAAAAGATAACTCAAATGATACCTTCCTCCTTTGTAAGAGTGAAGTAGAGGGTGAGGTTGTGGGTTCAACTAATTGAGGTTCGATGGTTGCTTGTTCAATTCTAATGACCAACACTATACTTTGCGAGGACCAACCAATGAAAATCTGGTCATAGATTGGTTTGTGCACTTTCGATGGGACTCGAGGTGCAAGGTAAGAGTTCAATTTTGATACTTTTATTGCGTATTTGATGTGAATTTTGGTTGGTTATGATGTTTGTGGTATTCAATTGTGTTAATTTATATGCATAGTTAGTGAATCGTTGAATTGGATTGTAGGAAGGTGTTCATTTTGCAATATTTTTTTTTTTTTGTTGGGGGGGGGGGGGGTTGTCCAAGCATGAGAAATCAAGTTTTGCTCTGTTACTTTATAAAGGTGCTTATTTCTATAATTAATAGAACAAATGGTGAACTTGTTATATGTGTGCTTTAGTACTCATACATACATCTACTTCCTTTGTGCAGTCGCATATCTTTTTGCTAAATTGTGAAGTTTGCTGCAATTTTCCACTACCCGACATGCTTGGTGAGTTTCACTCTGTATGATGTGTGTTAAATGGCTTATAAATCATGTTCATGTATGACATTTATTATAATGATATATTTGTTTCTTGTTATGTACTTAAGTTGTAGAAAATGTAATTGTTTCACTTGTATTGTTCTTTTCAACAGAGGCCCATAGAAGATGCAGTAGGATGGGAACAATGTTAGTAATCAAGGTTGGTAAATGCATAAATGCAGAATTATGTTACAACATCATCACCAATTGCAAATGCTCTTCATTTATTTTATTCTTTTATGGCTTCATGTGCAGGTTTCTGCTGAATCAGCAAACCAGTTTGGTGAGTTGATTGCTGTTCCAATCACCAAAGAGCTGTTGCACTACACTGAGAAACCTAAGACCTTTGTATGTACAATGTGTACTTTGTGCACAGTGTTCTGACTTAATTGGTTTTTGATAGCCTTATTTGATTGCTTAGGGTTCCTCACTTCTAGCCATGTGAAATTTGGGTTGACTCTATTCATGACATGTAGGTAAGTGATCTGATCAACTGTGGTGTCTACGTCTTTAGCCCAAAGATTTTCACTGCCATTGAAGGTGTCTCCACTCACAAGGAAGATACAGGTTTGTATTTATGCATCACATCCCTAATTAGTTATTGCTGTGTATTTTAGGTTAGCTCCAGTCTACTACAAATTTTCATCATTACAGACTACAGTATTTATGAAAAACTGTTTACTACAACTGTTTTAAACCGTTATGAAAAACTGGAGACATGTCTTGAAGCTAAAGTCAAAATGACAAATGATTATTGATGGAGATGGTGATGCATAATGTTCCTTTTTAGAACACAAACATGCATTCCAAATTAGGAAGACAATTATTGAACTTTTTTGGCTAATAGAGTGCATTACAATTTGTGGAATAAACCACAAACAGAGATCATTATCAATAAATTTATGTCTAATCAAATGATGAGAAGTGTGAGATTAACTTGGTAATGGAATGTGGTTTGTGAGCAGTCTTTAATTTCTCAAGCCCTTATGACAAGTTGAATTGTTTGATTTAAATTATTAGCTAGACTGAAATAAAAGAATTATTTTCTTGGATCAGTATAGAATATTTAAAACATGACTTAGCTGAGCATTTCAAGTACTTAATGAAATGGAGATGTTGCTTGTTGTGGTCATTAAGTTCTCACAAGATCATTTGGTGTGGAATATGCAAAACAAGTTTTCCATCCTGTTTGAATCTGACTTCTTCTTCTTCTTTTTTATTGCAGCCAATCTACGTCATGTGTCCAGCTTTGAAGCCTTTCATTCTTTGACAAGGTTTAACTTGTACTAATACTTTCATATTGAAAAGCATAATTTTAATATGTTATGGAACTGATATTCAGAAAACAGTGAAAATTTTTAGTTGCACCACAACATGCATCACACATAGATGCATTGAAACATGAGTTACAGATCATATATATAATTTGATTGTTATATAGATGTTGATCTTGCTTGCATTATAGCAAACGAAAAATGTTTCTAAGCTAGATATTTCAATGGAAGTGCAATATAGAAACTGTATACATAATTAAGCGGGTTTCCCTCTCGGGGCATGAAAGCAATATTACACTTCACATTATGAAGTACTTGAGCATTGCTGTTTGAGCTTCCATGTGTTTTTATAGAACATATTAATGACTTGTATTATATTCTTTGCAAATATGTTCCCTTTTCACTCTAATTACAAATTCATTGAATTATATATAGCATTTTTTAGACAACGTTTCTTTGATTCATCTGTTGATTTATGAAAGCTGCAGTTTGTTTCAGTTGTCATTTGCTGATTTTTGTTTCTCTTAACAGAACCCTTCCTAAGGATTTTGTAAGATTGTACCAAGATATTTTGTCACCACTTGCTGGAAAGAAGCAATTGTATACATATGAGACCATGGATTTCTGGGAGCAGATTAAAACTCTAGGGTACAATAATTGTGCCCGTATTTTCAATCTTTTTCCCATTATTCATAACTTTGGATTACATTTCCTTATCTAAATCTGTCTTGATTTCAGAATATCTTTAAAATGTTCGGCTTTGTGTGAGAGACCGCGCCCCCGGCCCCCCTTTTTTTAGGGTGTGTTGGGCCAAACCCAAGCAAATGGGTGGAGTCGTGTTATTGCTTCTCAAAATGGAGGTTCAACTAGTTATATTTTCCCCCTTTAGATTAAGGGTTTTACAATGGAGTCGCCACTTTTTTAATTATTGGAAAAATAAGAAAACCATAATTGAAAAATTCCTCATTTTATTAATTTGAAATTGAATTTACATTGATCATAGGAAAATTACATGGTTTTGATCCTAGATACAATCTAAAATAAAGTACATGGCTTTGTTTCCTAGTTACAATCTAGAAATTGAAAATTACATGGATAAGCATTGGTCTCATAACCCTTTTGATCTAAGCTCGGAGGCTATGTTACAAGGTGGGAAGGTGTTAGGCACCCACCTTGCCCAGTGAAACCGGTCTTCTAGACTATGGTGGCCAACATTCATATCACATCATCCAATATGTCAATCAATCAATTTGAATTTAAAGTGTGTGCATGTAATAAACCCTAATTCAATTTATTAAGCATTGCATTTGAATTGAAAAATAAATTCTAGTGACTGTGTGTGGATGGTGATATCCTAGATTCAAGGATTTAAAAAAAAAATTATTATACAAACATGTTTTTCATATTTTTGATATGGATTTAAGATTAAAACTAGTGTAATGCAT
The DNA here is from genome assembly GCA_033629205.1 of Lithocarpus polystachyus. Classification (NCBI taxonomy): domain Eukaryota; kingdom Viridiplantae; phylum Streptophyta; class Magnoliopsida; order Fagales; family Fagaceae; genus Lithocarpus; species Lithocarpus polystachyus. The sequence continues at coordinate 3,001,184 of CM066163.1, read as the reverse complement.
GAACATGTGATGAACAACCAAGAACATGTAAGAACAATTAAGAGCATTCAAACATATTCAAGGGAATTTAAATGATTACTATCATACTTTAATCTTAAACTCTTATCATGGCAACACAAAAAAACAATTAGGAAAAGGGTATATACCTTCATGCAAGATCCATATAGTGGAGGAGGAGACTCTTGAAAGAGGTCCTAAGGGTGGAGGAAAATAAGAGTTAGGAGAGCAAGAGTGAGTCTCACTCAATACCTTAAGTCTCAAGAAGACCAAGATATGACAAGACTACTCAACTTCCTAGAACTTAAGAGAGGAGAAGAGAGAGGGGGCTTTTTCGTGTTGTCTTGGAATGAAAAAAGGGGGGTTTATATGGTAGTAGTGGAGGAAATATGAACGGAAGGCCATTAATGAGGGTTGACAAAGAATCATGAACCTAGACCTCATTTTAGCCTTTGGGGAAATCTGGTGTATTAAATGGAAAGATTGGTAGGAGTGAGGAGTAAGCCAAAATTCGGGTTTCTCGTAGTTGCTGTAACAGCCTGTGGAGCCAACTTTAAAAAATCATATCTGACTCAATTCTAATTGGAATTGTTTTGTTCTTGTGCTCAAATTGAAGCCCCGGATGTCTAGTTTCTGGGAAAATTAACCTCATTCATAGATTCAAAATATTCTGAGAGATATTGATGAAATGGTGAGCAGAGGTCATTTGTTAGAAAATGGTTTCAGCACAATTACCATTAATAGGTCCCAAATTAGCTCCCAATTAACATTGAATGGCTCCAATCACTCCCATTTCAGACTTAATTGGTCTCAAATTTACTCTAATTAAAAGATAATTGCACAAATTACTCATTGAATAATTAATGCTTAACTATCTAATTAATTAGGTGTGTGTAACCTTACCATAAAATATAGTCCTAACCAATCAAATTATGACACATCATTGATCTCAAATTGATTATACTTATAACCAATTGAAATCAATTATTCATTATCACATATAGTCGGACTCAACATATGATAGTGCATCTTAGCCATTAAAACTTGATTTAATGATAACTTTCAATCTTGTGGTCCGATTAGGGCTTATGACCAATCGATTTGATTGTTACAACATCAAGATCATTTTGGTGGAATGAGATTAAGGATCTAATGACCAGAATCAAGATGCATATTTTCAAGAAAACATTACCCTTTTACCCTCCCGATGAGGTTAAATACAGGTTGCAAAATGGGGTGTCAACACTTTGTATCTTGCCTAATTCCGATTGACTTCCCCCCATCTTTTGGCTGGTGGAGATGGTACTAAAAGTGCTACAGTTATCGGTGATGTTTACATTCATCCATTTGCAAAAGTTCATCCAACTGCAAAGGTAGTGTCACCTCATCTCCTTCTATAATTTGTATGCTAGCAGTTTATTAGGAATGTGCACTATTTATTTGTAAATTATACATGCACCCAATAAGTTATTTGAACCCATGACCTCACCCTTCATCGCATTCTTATAGTTGACAGGCATGCTATGTTATTCTTAAGAAGTGTAGTTCTTGCTCTCAGGTTTTTAAAAGATTCCTTTGAATTGTTTATATAAAATGCTTTTGGACATTATTTGATTATATGTTTGATTCTATAAAGGAGGCTCTTTTGCCATAATATTGTTTTTGAGTCGATTTCGAAAGCTAGGATAAGAAGCACCTCATGTTATGATTCTGATATTATTGTTTTAGTTATGCATGTAATCTGTCGTTCCTAGTGGTTCCCATTATATAGTTGTTAAATGCTTTAAATTTTGCTTGGAATTTTGTCTACTTAATTTACTGTTTGGGCTACTTATAACTTAACTGATTGTTAAAAAATTTCCTATTGTTGCTACCTCTTTCTTAAGTATGCCATATCTTCTTTCACTAAGGTTTATTTCCCTTTCAGTTTCAATTGTGCAGGATCACTTTTACTAAGTGATCCTGCAAAAAAAAAAAATCCTAATAATGTGAATGTTCTATTGCAGTGGACTTTCCATTCGTTTATTTTGAAGAGCAAAAGGATCTATACAGTTTTAGTTCGGTGCAGGGTTCTAGCATTTTTAGGGTGTCTGAAGTTTCAAGTGCTTCAACATTTGAAATATCAATTAGCTTTAAGATCATGTGGTATTCACTATACTGTTGGGGTTAGGCAATGTATGGGAAATGACTCTGTACCCCAGTTGATGAAGTCATCAGTCAGAAAACTACAAACATGTCTTTGTTTTTTACAGCAGTATGTGTTAAATATATACTTCATGACACAATTTTTCTGATGAGTTTTTACTATTTTTAATTCTTGTTCATGCCTTAGCTGATAGAATCATATATTTTCGTGTGTGTTTCTGTTTTTCTTATGGCTGTTATACATTCAGTGACGGACCCAGGGGGGGCCTAAGGGGGCCCGGGCCCCCCCTGGGCCCAAATTTTTTTTTTTATTAGGTTAAATTTTTTTAAAAAAAAGAAAAATATATAGGCTTGGCCCCCCTTAGTTTTTAGCTCAGGCCCCCCTCCCAAAAATCCTGAATTCCAATCCCAGCCGTTCAGCCCAAGAGGCAAGAGCCCATGACCCATGTAAATTAAAAAAAAAAAAAACTCTGAATAAAAAGAAAGGAAACAGAGAGAGTTAGGCGAGACAAAGTCCGTGCATCATATTACATACGTAAGGATTTGTGAAGAGGGCTTACTTGGGGTACAATGAAGCCATCGCAGCGTGAAGGAGCCATGTTCAGCATCCCTTCTTTCAAGCAATGCACGGTACTCTTCCAGATTTCTCCTTCATGACTTAGACTTTCTCTCCACTTCTGGTGGCAATAGAGGTTCTTCAAGCTTTTTCAAGTCTATGACCTTTAAGCTTTCAAATACGCTTTTTGCCGCAGCATAGGCCAACTCCATGTTCTTTGAGGTGGAAGAAGGGAGGAGTTACGGTTGCTTGTGACTTTGTTAAATGAGAATGTTGGTCTTGCAGTAGTGCTACTGGTGTGAAGTATGAACAAATATTGTTGCAAAAGAAAACTTAAGACGAACAGAGGCCAATAATAAGAGAGAGGAAAGTGCAACGTTACTTCTTCGCTATTTCCTTCTTTTTTCTTTTTCTTTTTTCTTTTTTTCGGTCAAAATCAATGCTTCAAAATTCGGGAAAGGTAGGCACTTTTTTTTTTTTTTCCGAACACTACAAACTTGTTTATAGAATGGTGAGGCTTGTGCTTACTTTTCCAGTTTCTACTACTACTACTACAGAGCGAGCATTTTTAGCTATGAAAGTTGTCAAAACTAACCTTCGAAACAAAATAGAAAATGATTTTTTGACGAACTCTTTGATGTTATACGTTGAAAAGGATATAGCTTCGATATTTAGTTTGAATTCAATCGTAGATGATTTTGAAGATTTGAAAGAGCGTCGAGTTCCCTTTTCATAGATGATTGTATTAAGAAACAATAGCGTTTCGTATCTTTTGATTTTGTTGGCAGATGATTGTATCTTAATATATTAAGAAACAATGATTTTTGGGTATTTGTCTTGGGTTGATAGTTTATTAATACTATATTGATGCGTATTTAAAATTTTTTTTTTCGCTTATCTCCGGCCCCCCCAGCTTGAAATCCTGGGTCCGTCCCTGTATACATTTGTACTTGAAACATAATGTTATCCTGTTGTGATGTCAGGTATCAAGCTGTAGCTTATATAGAAGCATCTGCATATATAAACCAAGACGGAAAGGTCAGATTAAATTCTAGGAGGTTACTTTGTGTTGAAATACGTGTTCTTGGGTGAAGTTTGCCTGTGTTGAAACAATAAGCTGTTTTTTTTTTTTTTCCAAATACTTTTGACTCCTTTTTTCACCACTGGGATTTCACTCATTCTAATTTTTCTTTTTCAATTTAATTCCCTTAATTTCTTATAATTCTAAAACATTGTTCAAGCAGCTTAATTATATATCATAAAGGAAAAAAATATGCAGTTGCCATACAGTTTGTGTTTTCTGGATAGTTATTAATCTGTGGTACATAGGAAATTGTGTGATAGCAATATAACTCCAAGTTTATTCTTACTTATTTCTGGTGCATTACTGATTTTTTTTTGGTTATTTACATGTGGTGTGTCCTGGGCTATATGCACACTGTCACTGCTAACTACTAAGGAAAGTTTAATGATATTCTTAATTGAAAATAGACCTTGCAGAAGCTGACAAACAGAGCTTTAAACACCAAAGGCCATGGTGTGGAGTAGCCTGATAGATCCCTTAACCTTTTGTCTCCGCTTTGCTTATTGCTCATGTAATTCATTGTTTGCTTTTTATTTTCATTTGGAAACTTGATTTATCGGTTAGGAAATGTTTTGTTTGTTTATTCTTTTTAAACACAATGGAGATTTTCCTATTGAAGGAAAATATTTTCTACGTGGGTAAATGTCAACTTGATGGTATAGGCAAGGGGAGAAATTTTCAATTGCCTTATATTCTATTATGAATTTAGCAATGGTCTACTCTTTTTTTTTTTTTTAAATGGTCTACTCTTGTTTTAAGCCAGCCTATTAGCAATGGTCCTTCTGTTCCCAGTATGACCCTACAAAATAGCATCTAATTTGGTTATATATTTGATTCCTGGTTTAGATCTTCTTCCAGTATACAGGAATATAGGGTTGTTCTTTCTGTTTTCTGAAATTAAAGCAAATGTTGACCTAAATTACCTAATTTACTGATCTTAATTATAAAGGACATCCTTGTTTAGCATTTGATGGGTGGTATGATATAATCTAAATGATTCATAGCTCCTGCTTTTGATGAACTGATAATGGTAAAGCATGATTTTTTCTGATAATAATACTAATAATATTGTCCCTAATTCATTGTTGATATACTAAAAGTTTTTGTTAGTCATTCATTATCTCATGCCATTTTCTTTTATTGGTTTACCATTAAAGTTTTACGCTGTTTTTTATATTGGCCTGAAAATCTATCATATTTCGTTCTAGATCCTAATTGAGGTTGATCATCTACAAGATGCCCCTAGTCCTTACCTACAAATCAAGGGTGTTAATAAAGAGGCCGTGGCAGCTGCTGGTTCAATGCTTAAACTAGATGGCTCATATACTACTAAGGTTTTTCCTCTATTATTTCCATACAAGTATAATGATTGTGCGCTTGCAAAGCCACCAGCTTGCCAAATATATTAATAATCACCAGGAACCACTTGTTTGTCTTTGCTGACTGAATTAATTGATTGTGCTTGTAGAGTTATCTTCAAATAATTTTGGAAGGATTACCAGTAATGGAAAGAAGTTCCACTGGAATTTACACTCAACAAGCCGCTAGGTTGCAGGAACTTGTGGAATTTATTCAATCTCAGGTATTTCACTGCTAACTAAACGATGATGATAGCCATATACCTTTGAAATCTAAATAAAAGATAATATTCTTGGTTGAATTTAGGACCCCATCAGATAGTATTTACATAGCTTTCGTCTGTACTGTAATCCTGAGATGTACAGATCTCCAAAAATATGGGAATTGGTGAAACCCCCAACCTGCACCGAGCCCCCCAATGCCTCATCCCTTTCCTAAATCTTGAAAAAAAAAAGTGAATATATTTCATTGTCTGGAAGAACAAATATTGTACTTGTTGCATTTCTAGTCATTAGTTGAAATGACATTGTGGAACCAACAGGGCAATAGTTCAGCTTCAGAATCCTCACCTTGTAGGGAGGTACCTCCAATGGAAGGGATTCTTGCAGGGATGCAGACGAGGATTAAAAGGCTTGAGCGGTGGCACACCATCAATACAGTAAGTCCAATACAGTAGGTTTGTATGAGGCTTGATAAATTCAGATTTACGAGATATTATGTCCCTCTTCTCCCTTGTGCCAGTTAGGTGGGCTTTCCTTGATACTTGTCCCATCAGCCTCTATCTGGAGTCTTCACCTGGCAGCTGTAAAGGATGAAGGTCACTGTTCAGGTGTCTTTTTCCATTAATGCGGCCATGATGTTAGCTGCAGGATCATAAATGCGGTGGTAGCAGCCTTTTGCCTAATATCTGATCTTTGCCACCTGTCCTTTTTGTCCATATAAATCAGGGGATTCTCCGGGAAGGCTAGGATTGATGTTGGAGCATTCATCTGAGATACTCTTTTGACAATCCGAACAGGCAAGTCTCCTCGGACCAGTCTTCCTTCCACGTGACTTACACATTAGAATCGAATTAGGCTGAGCGTACTCCTCAAGATTTGTCATCCTCGGATGTACAGGTCTCCTCGGACGGGCCGTGGCCCATTACCTGATACTGGGCCTTTCACCCCTATAGATCATATCAGTGACCTTGGAGAACTACATGGATCTCCAAATTAGCTCCAAGAATGGAAAGGAAGATGACTTATACTCTCAATCCCAGGACCAGTGGGTTCAAGGAGTGGTTGAAGCAGAGGAACATGACTTATCTTTCCCCGATATCAGCAAGAAGGCTCCTTCGTTGCCAAGTGCCCTGACTAACCCTTAGTTGGACCCCACCATGTAAAGCTTTTCAATTTTTGTTTCCAAATCATCACTTTTTTTTTTTTTATCAAATACTATACATTTTGTGCTATGAAGCATTGTTGGCCTTATAGTTATAAACTCCTGAGAATGATAAGTGTGCTTATCCCAGTATCAACAAATTATATGTGCTTATCAAGCTTTACTATTCAGTTCTACTTTAGATTTGATTTACTTTTCAAGATTCTCAATTTTTTTTTCCCACACAAGCAAGTCCAAGTAAATTAAATAGATTTTGGCATGTTTGGCAATGTTGTTCTAGTAACATTGTTTATATTTTTCGGAAACTTGCTATTTAATGTAATTTCCCTTTTCAATTCCGTGTGGGTGAATGTATAGGTTTCTTTTGTTGCTTACATTATGTTATCAGTAAGACCAAATTGTACAAGTGGAAAAAAAAAAAAAAAAACCTACCAATCAATTTAGGTTTTGTAGATTTTGATTTATTGGTTTAATAAGATGATGATGCAAAAGCTTTTGTTTGGTAGTTACACTGTTGTTTTCCTATGAATTTTCTCTGGGGTAACACTAGTATGCCCCTCTTCTGTCTTACAAGGTCTCATAAAAGGCATGAATTTGTAGATGAGCAGATGCAGGCAGGGAAGTACTGTGGATTTATCCTTGTTTAAAAAAAAAAAAAAAAATCCAGTGGAACTCGAGTCTATAAGGCTCGAGTTCCATTATTTAAAAAAAAAATTCCAATGGAAATCAAGTCTTTGAAACTCGATTTCCATTTCAGTGGCATAATGGTAATAATCCGTTATAAATCGAGTCTTAGAAACTCAATTTATAATGGCAGTTATTTACGAATATGCCACACAAATGGAAATCGAGTTTCAAAGACTCAATTTCCACTGAGAATTTTTTTTCCCCCACCTGCAACAGTAAACCAGAATTTTTTTTTTCAAACCCTGCAGCACTAAACCAAATTCGGCATCACATGGGCATTGTAAACAACTAGATACGAGCATAATATATTATGATACCAATCAAAGGGAGTATATCAGATATGAAAAACTGGATTAAAACAGCTACTATTCATGGGCATTATACTTGGCCTCTTAGCTGCAAACCAGACAGATTTAACCACTACATGAGGCCCACAAAAAACATTACTAGCTATCATTGAACTTGCCAAAATACTATCATTGCTGGCATTATATGCAAACGCTGCACAACACAACTAATGTAACGAGTACAATGGATAGCGAATAGTTCAATTACAACAACATTCAACCAAAAACAAAATAACGACTGAGTCGATACAACATATTCTACATAGTCGCCTAGCACTTGTCTATACCGAAGATAACCACAACTCCCAAGTACAATGCCGTTCCAAAGGCTCTGTCTCCGCTCGCCTGACAACATTAAAATACGATCGTTAGTTCCCGAATGCGAAGAACAACAAGCAAATGAAACTTTGAGCATATTATATAAAAATAGATAGCACTTGCCTAGTTTGTAGCACTACTGCTTGTCGAAGCCCCACGGGAATTGGGACATCTTCTGCGGTTATGCACCTCTTCATGACACACTCCGCATCGCTGCCTCTGTTGAATCTCCCTCAAGTCCAAATCAAGCCTCCGGCCTCCCCATTCTCGCCGTACACCATCCATTTCATTCCTTATTCTTGACTTCACAGGACGACCTTTCGCCCGCAACAGCTGTGGGTCAGGCACCCACCGTGGTCCGCGAACGTCCCTCCACAATGACTCTAACTTTGGGACCACAAATTGATGTGCATATGTCTGAATGTCATTGTCCAAACTGTAACATAGGTCAATATAGCTAGTCGCATCAAGGTGCAAACCTTGAAGAACTTTAATTGCATGTGAACAAGGGATCTTAATGTTTTGCCACTTTCCACAACCACATGTTCTAGCAAATGCGTGCACTTCATGACTGTGGTTTCCCCCTCCATCTCTATGGTCGTTGTACGGGGTAACCGCTTGATATACACCAATTTCATGATTGAAATTCCTCAGAGTGTGTCCTGAAATTTTCTACGCATTTTTGGTATAGATCCCCATTGCATAATCACTCCACACCTTACCTTGAGAGCAATTAGAAGTAATTTGTTTATGTCGATCATGGAAATATGGAACAAGTTTGCACCAAGTGAACTCAACCATTGCATCAATGGGCAAACTGCTGGCACCTTTAAGTACCCCATTAAAGCATTCAGAGATATTGGTTGTCATTGCCCCGTAACGTCTTCCACCATCATGTGACTGGGTCCACTTCTCCACATCCTTACTCGTTAGATATGTGTATGGCATATAGTGTGCAATATGGGGACCATCAGGTTCTACATTTCTCAGTGCAATAATCTCGACATCCTTAATGGTTTGCATTATGGACTCAAATTTAGCTGCATGAGTCGCATATCCAACTTTCAAGGCCAATGCCTTTAGAGTCGGGTCATCAAAGTGTGCGTTGAAGTTGCTAGCAACATGTTGAAGGCAATATCGGTGAAATACCTGTTCTCTTCCGTCTTCAAATCTGGGCCACTCTGCAATGGCACATTTGATACCTTTATATCTATCAGAAATAATGCAAATGCCCTCTTTAGGTATCATATGCTGTATCGAAATCCTGAGACACTCTAAAAACCACCTCCAACTAGCCCCTGACTCCTTGTCCACACTAGTAAAGGTGAGAGGCAAAACCTTTTGGTTAGCATCGGTTGCCATTACAATTATCAACACCCCTCGATATTTACCATACAAATGAGTCCCATCAATACTGATCACTGGCCTGCAATATCTAAATGTAGCAATGCATGGAGCGAATGCCCAAAATTCATAGCGCAGTAACACGGTACCATCTATGCCCCTAGGTATGGTGTAATAGTTGTACTGGGTACCAGAATCCTGATCCAAGTATGCCAACAACAACTTTCGTAATCTTTGGTAAGACTCCTCCCAATCCCCAAATATCTTAGCAATTGCCTTCTGTTTTGCGTCCCATACCTTATAGTAAGAAAGCTCATGATTATACTTAGTATGTATGATCTCCCAGAGCTCATGAATACGAGTAGTGTGATTTTGTCGCAATTTTTCCATGATTTCTGATGCAACAAAACTAGAATCCATCATTTTACCATCTCTTCGCCGGCCAAAGGGTATACAACTGTGTGGACCCACATAAGACGTGACCATCCGCAGACCATTAAGTTTAGCTTTCATGAATGCCCCAACGTACCACTTGCAATTGGTGTCAATGCATGCGGCGCACAATTTAGTTTTGGTCGACCTCCGGATAATAAAATTTCGATTTTCCGTTGCTGCGTATATTATCAATGCACGCTTCACCGCCTCTTTATTTGCAAAAGTCAACCTTCCATCTTCTTAAGTAGAAACAAATGGTATCTGAAGACGTGAAGGATCAACCATATTTTCTCAAGTATTTGTGTAGGATGACTCGACAGGAGGTGTGTAGGCAGTGGTCGTATTTGTATCATGTTGGACGTCAATATCATCGTCTGCATCACCTTCATCATGGTACTCCATATTTTCCTCTTCAAAATTGGGAACGAGTTCATGGTCATCCACATCCCTGTCAAAGTCGCCTTGCTCAATCCTCTCTTCGTACTCATCCATATCATCAATATTTTCACCATTATTCGTAGCATGATCTTCGTCTTCATCTTCGTCTTCGTCTTCCTCCCCTAAATGTGTCTCTTGAGGTTGGAGTGTTTCACCAGTATTGGCAGCATGATCTTGAGATGGGAGCATATAACTTCCCATCGTATAGCCTCTCATTGTAGTGCATCCATCATCTAGGGTTGTCAATTGTAAAGATGTAGTTGTTTGTTACACCTCCTCAGTATCAACTTCTGCAAGCGGCTCCAAACTTACATACAACTCAGCAGCATTTACTTGGGGCATTTTATGGATCCTATTAAACATGATCTTTACATGTTTGTCTTCTTTAATTGCCATATACCCGTAATTTATCCGTTCATGAAGGACTTCTTGTGGGTAACGATAAATAATCTTTATGTCATAACAAGTAGGGTTCAAATTCAATTCTTCCATTATTTTCCTCTTCAAATCATTCAACGTCTTCAACTTACGATGTATCATCATGCAGTAGCATTCGATACCCGGCCCTCTAAATGGAAATTCATCAATCTCTCTAGGATTGACAAGGGGTCCACCGTAGTATACATTTAATATTCTTCAGAGATTGTGAACCTATTACAGTCAAGTGTAATATGTTGGTCACATATTTTATCTCTTTCATTTAACATCAATTGCAAAACCTTTTCTATCTACTCAAAGTTCAAAAATTACAACTTCTCACCCCACATTTGCATATACTCACCCCACATCACATACAAACACCCAATCATTATAATTTCATACTCAAACAAAAAAAAAATCACCTTAGACTCTAAAACTCACCCCCATTGGGGGATGTAAATGTCAAATTCTAAGATTAAATACATCAAAAATAATTGGGCAAATATGAAACTTGAAGAAATTCTCCATGAAGATATAGTTTTGATTCGAATCAAATCATTGCTACATAACCAATTAATTTAATGAAAACCACATAAAGACACTTTTTTTTAATGTGACATGGATACATTTCTTTCCAAGAATGCATGAATATAGTGTTTCTGAGATGGATTTTTTTTTGTGTTTAGGACTTTATGAGCTCCTCACTCATTGTTCACAAGGATACACTTGGCCTAAAAAAAATGTTCAGAAGCAGATCCCAAAAAGGGACTCAAAAATGTAAAGCAGAGCTATTTTTGTGTTTGACTATAGCTCATAGGAAATGAGCCTAGCTAGGTAGAGTTTTTTGAGACGTATAAAACTCTTCCTCTCATTTTTCATTTCTATTTATTTATCTTATGGTTTATGATTTTATTTTATTTCCTTTAATTTATTTATTTTACCCAATTGATAGGTTTTATTTACTATTTTGAATTCCATAATGACTTCTACTCAAATTGTCTTCGTATTTGACATTTGGAAAAACCAATCTTCAATATTTGTAATACATGTCTATAACAAATTATAAAAAATAAAAATAAAAAAAGCACCTTAGACTCCAAAACTCACCCCCATTACAAAATTTCAAATCAGCTCTAACAAAAAATATAAATCAAAATATCAAACCAAACAACAATACAATCATTAAAAACCTAACAATACAAATATACCAACAATACATCTTAAATATATCAATCATTATTTCATACTCAAGCAAAAAAAATTAAAGACAAAATGGAGACCAAACAACAAAAGAAATTCATGATACATACCCATGAAAAAAACCTATATAATCAATGATTATAATTTCACACAAGCCAAAAAAAAAAAAAAAAAACTAAAGACAAATATCAAAACTAAACAACAAAAGTCATGATACCCATGATACAAATATGTCTTAACTATATACACTACACTAGCAAAATCAACAGCCACTAACAACCAACAGCCTTACCTGACATGAGGATGTGCAAAATGTCAGGTTGTATGAGTGAGAGGGGGAGTGAGAGAGAAGACTACTTCAATGAGTGTTGGTGTGTGTATGAGAGAGAGAGGGAGTGAGAGAGGAGAGGAAGACCTGCTAGTGTATGACTCGAAAGACCCAGAAAAAAAAAAAAAAAAAAAAAAAAACCAGATCTATATACAAAAACATCACGTAAACTGCTGGCAGAATTTTTCAGCTTGGAAATTGAGTTTTTGAGACTCGGTTTCACTTTTAGCAAATCGAGTCTCTAAGGCTCGACTTCCAAGTGGCGTCCACGTGGAGTGTTACACTACAAAAATCGAGCCTCTAAGACTCGGTATTAAACTCGATGCTTAAAGGGTCGATTTCCAGATGGAAAAAGCTCTAGGTCAGCTCCCTCAGAACATGAAAACCTAGCCTCAAAGGCTCGATTTATTACCCCAAAATTGAGCCTCTTAGACTCAAGATGTTAGTATTTTATATTGTTTGAAAACCTGACCTACTAATTATATTGTTTGGAAAACGAAATTAGTTTCCAATTTTCCCCCAAGTTTTGGTGTTTCAAATTTTGAAATTTTGAGCGGCTGATTGATTGCTCATTGCTGAACTGATATTTTAAGATTTAAGATTTAAGTTTTACTTTGTGTTTGTGGTTAGGCGGGTCATTTTTCCGCCAATGTGGTTCAGGTAAAGTTGACATTTATTTGGAAATTGAAAAACTTTATTATATATATATATATATATATATTTATGGACTACACGTGTTAGTGGTACTTATGGTAATTGAAAAAAAAAATTTCTATAAAAAAAAGGGCTATTCAATGTTTTACTTTTATTTAAGTTTATTCCAAACTAAAAGTCCATTTGAATACCCATTTATTTTGTTAAAAATTAAAAACTGAAAATATAGTAGCAAAATAATTTTTAAATGTGTAAATAGTATCATAAAACTAATTTTTAATAAAATTTTTGATAAAGAGGTTTGTGAGTCCCATAAACAATGCACGAGATCCACTGCATGCACTAAAATGCGCTTCTCAATGAAAAAAAAAAAAACGTGAAACGTTGAAAAACACAAAAGCACTCAACATAATTAGTACCCAAACAAGTACTAAGTCTAAAACAACATGGCCAAACTCTTACTCAAAAATCAAAATATATTCTCCAAAAAATAAATAATATAAATATAAATTTTTAGTCATTACTATATTTTTGTTCAACTTATTTTCAAAACGGAATACATCAAAAGAATACGTTATTTTTATACCAAACTAACACTTTTTAATATCAATCACCAATTTTACACATTAGTGGAAAATATGGAGGAAACCCAAAGGAACCAATCTATTTCTACCACATTCAAATCTTTTTCTCTTCTTTTTTTTTCCCCCCACTTTTGGACTGCCAAAAGATTTTTGTTACTTAAATATATATAATTAGAAATGAGGAATTTAAATATTGAAAGTTAGATATTTTCATTAAAAATACTAGAAAGTGTCAACCAGTTAAGTTTACACTGTTAATATATACTCTCAAACTTACATAAGTTACAATTCAATTGCCAAAAGTTTTATGGTTCATTTCAATCTTAATCTCACTAATTGTAAGGAAAGAGAAAGAGAAGGATGATAAAAAATAAAAAAATAAAATAGAAACCCTTGAGACTTGACTTATCTTTTATGACAAACTGTATGGCATGTTTGGTAGACTGTAATAGGCGTTGTAATGTAATAGTTATTCCTATGGTGTAGTTATTCTTTAGTTTGGTTATGTTTTTATTACAAGGAATAGTCATTCCTTATGAATAACTATTCTTCAAAATGAGGAATGACTATTCCTCTTTAAAAGGTTGTATTAGCTATTCCTTATCAAGTGCATTAATTTCAAAACTTAATATATTTCCAAATAAACAAACTTTCCATATACATTTAATAATTATAAGAATAAAAAATCATAAAAAATAATATATATCTCTCTTAAATTTAAATTTAACAATTTTTAAGGAAATATAATTGTATGAGTAAGATATTTCTTAAAATAAATGTTAAATTTCATTCTAATGTTATAACTCACAACCAAACTAATGAATAGGTTTAGTAATTACATTACAACACATTTTATTACTAGTAATAAAGATTACAATTCCTGTTGTAATCCTCATTCAGTGTACCAAACGTACCCTAAGTCTTGATTTCTTAATTTTGTCATATTACCTAATTTTTTATAACATGACAATCTAAAGTACTCCATCTATATCTTTCTCTAAAAAAAAAATCCATCTATATCTATTAAAAACTACTAATGAAGCAACCTATCTAGTGGTAGTAAAATTGTGAAGGTTTTCTATTACATTCAAATGACACCATTTTGTTGTGGGCGATTGTTTTCTTCTCCACATTAGAAAAAGAGACTCTGCAATCGGGAAATACTACGTAACATTCACACACACACACAAAAAGGACAAAACCGGTAAAAAGATAAAAGTTTTAAACATTTTTAAAAAGAGTGAAATGATATTTAAGATAATGAATTTGAAGCATTGAACACCAAACATAGGGTTTTCACTATTGGTTCTTGACATATATAAAGCATTTAAATTTTAAATTGTAATAATTTATAAAGTCTATGGATTAGAATAAATTCAAAAATCTAGTTTTTATTTGTCACAACTCACAGGTGACAAATTTTGAGTATGTTTTTTTAATTAAAAAAAATCCCAAAAGTATATGACGGGATACAAGTTTTCTACATGCAGTAGAAAGGTCCACCAACAATCACCACCATAAAAATTCTTAACTCTTTTGACGATAGGGACATTTTTGTTTACTGCTACTATCTTTTTGTTAAAATAAAATATGTATAATTGGTGCACAAGTAAATATGAGGTTAGTCTGTTTAATATACTTAAAATCATATATAATGGAATTCATTTATTCCAAAATTTTCAACACCTTCTAAATAATAATAATAATAATAATAAAGAAAAAAGAGAATAACATCAACCTGTTTCACAGCATAAGACATGGTGGGCATGCGTGACCAATATAAATTGATTGACCATCAATAGCGCTTCCTTCTGTTATCTGCATGAATCATGATAAAAGTTTACGGTAATTTACTTAGGCAATAATTTTGGGCTTTAATTTTCCATCATGGTGTGTCGCCTGTCCCCTATAATTATTACATATCAAAATACTAGTAATGCAATATAAATTATTCTACCATGATAACCATTCATGTGCATGATAAAAAGTAATTTAAGGTTTTTTTTTTTTTTGAGAATGAATACTGCTATTTTATTAAGAAATCAGCCGGGATCAGCAAAGAGTACATCATAGAGGTGTGGTGGGAAATCTCCCACCCACACCGACAAACCTCTAACATGTCTAGCATGTTTAGCTAGGTTGTGGGCTACTCTATTACCAATTCTACGAATATGGGTGAATGCAATACATTTACTGGTAGTTAAAGTGGATTTAGCAGATTCAAGAAGATGGCCATAAATTGTCAGGGAGGCTTCTGTGCTTCGGAGAGAATTTATTACTGCTTCCGAATCTCCTTCGAGCATAAACTCATTTATACCAAGTTCCTGTGCAAAGGTCATCGCTCTTGCAGCAGCCATAGCTTCCACAATGACTGGTGAAAATGGTAAAGGGGCTTGTTCTGACAGTGAAGCTATGGCATTTCCATGACAATCATGGACAACCACGCCTAAACCAGCCTTGCCCAATTCCGTAAAAACGGCCCCGTCAAAATTCAACTTGAAACAATTTGCTGGAGGAGGACGCCACTGAGCATGGTGCTGAGGTCGCGTGACTGCTGCGTGATTGATGAGTGACTGTTGGTTCTGTTGGAAAATTGCCAGGGCTTGCAAAGCTTGTTGAAGTACCTGGGCTTTGGGAAAAACATTTATGCTTACACGGAGTTGATTGCGCCGCTGCCAGATCGTCCACATTACCATAGCCATGAGGTCCACGTTCTTCTTTCTCTCATGAGTCAAGTTGATCAGGTCCCTGATGTTTGAAGCTCCCAGTTGACATCGATCTTCAAAGCCTGGAATACTTTCCCATATCTCGTCCAACGTGGAACATTCCCAAAGTGCATGGGCTACTATTTCGGACTCCACCCCACACTGTTCGCATCTATCCTCATTTAGAATCTTCCTCTTCAACAGGTTGTGCTTTGCTGGTATGGCTTCTTTGCAAACCCGCCACATGAAATTCCTCACTTTATTAGGAACATTGAGCCCCCAAATCAGTTTCCAAACCTTATTTTGCTGCTGTGAATTACCTGCAGGAACAACCACAGAATTTAGTTTGGCTAGAAACTTGGAACCCGAATTTACCGTATAATTACCTGAAGGGGTGAAGGGCCAAATGATTTTGTCCTCCACAGGGGTACGACTCAATGGGATGCTGAGAACCAAAGTAGCTTCTTCTGGCGACAGCAATCCGTGCACTAAATTTGCATCCCATGTTCTTGTACTTGGATTGATGAGATCAGAAACTCTACCTTCTTCGAAGCCTGGTACAATATCTGAAAGAACCCGTGGATGCTCCTGTGATGGTAGCCATGCATCGTTCCAAATACTAATAGCCTCTCCACAGCCAACCCTCCATCTGGCTCCCTTTAGTAGGACATCTCTTCCTTTTAAGATGCTATGCCAAGCATGTGAACCAGAGCTAGAGTCTTGAGCCTCCCATATACTACAGTTTGGAAAGAACTTCATTTTAAAGACTCTGTAAAATAGGGAGTCCTTATGATGAAGTAATCTCCATGCTTGTTTAGCCAAGAGAGCATCATTGAAATTGGCAAGGTCCTTGAAACCCATTCCGCCTTCTATTTTTGGAAGACAAAGTGTGTCCCATTTCACCCAATGAACTTTTCTCCGTTCTCCTTTCTGTCCCCACCAGAATCTTCTTATGAGGCCCTCAATTTCTGAACAAAGCCCTATTGGTAGTTTGAAGCAACTCATGGTGTAGGTTGGAATAGCCTGAACAACTGCTTTAATTAAAATCTCCCTTCCTGCTTGTGATAGGAGTTTCTCCTTCCAGCCCTGTAATTTTTTCCAGACTCGTTCATTTATATAATTAAAGCTTGCTTTTTTGTTTCTACCCACCAACGAAGGTAATCCCAAGTATCTTTCATACTGAATGATTTCTGGAACTCCCAATGCCAACTTAATTTGATTTCTAGAGTCATCCTTGGTAGATTTACTGAAGAAAATTGTCGTCTTGCTACGGTTAATCTATTGACCTGAGCATTTCCCATACACATCCAGAATGTCCAAAACTCGTTGGCACTCCTCAATAGTGGCCCTGCAAAACAACAAGCTATCATCTGCAAACAATAGGTGGGTTAGACGTGGGCTATTTCTACAAAGAGAGTAACCTTTTATATGTCCATGGTGTGCTGCTTTATTGAGAAGCCCATTAAGACCTTCAGTACAAAGTAAGAATAGAAAAGGAGAGAGGGGGTCGCCTTGTCTGATGCCTCTTGTTGGTGTGATCATGCCCTTGGGTTCCCCGTTCACCAATATTGAATAGGTCACCGTCTTGACACATAACATCATGAGGCTGATCCAGTGTTCTGTGAACCCCATTTTTTCCATGACTGATTGTAAATATGCCCATTCTACTCTGTCATACGCTTTGCTCATGTCTAGCTTAATGGCCATATAACCTTCCTTCCCTGTGTGTCTCTGCATACTGTGTAAAGACTCAAAAGCTACCAGAATATTGTCAGAAATAAGGCGGCTTTTTGTAAAAGCACTTTGATTCTCAGTGATAATATTAGGCAAAATTTTCTAAAGTCTATTTGCTAGAACTTTTGAGAAAATTTTATACAGCACATTACACAAACTGATAGGTCTAAATTCAGATACAAATTCAGGATTTTTCTTTTTAGGAATGAGTGTAATAAAAGTGTGATTGAGGTGTTCAGGTAGAGTGGCAGAATTCAGGTAATGCAACACAGTATTAGATATATCATCACCAATCAAGTTCCAATAGTGTTGATAAAAGAGAGGTGGCATACCGTCCGGCCCTGGGGCCTTTAGCGGGGCCATTTGGTTAATGGCTTGCTTTACCTCCAGATGAGTGAACTCAGAAGAGAGTTTGGAGTTCATCCCCTCTGTAATCACTGTCTGAATTGAGTCTGTTGCTGAGGCACAAAATTGCTGGTTTGCTGAGCTGAAGAGGTCCTGATAATACTGCACTAGACAATCAGCTATCCCCTCTTTATCCTCTACCACACGGCCATTGGAGTCCGTCAAATTCCGGATTAGATTTTTTCTCTTCCTTTGTGAAGCTTGGCTGTGAAAGAACTTTGAGTTCCTATCTCCGAATTTTGCCCACATGATTTGGATCTCTGGAACCAAAGTCTATTTTCCTTATCAACCAACTCAGCTATTTCCTTCTTCAGTTCTCTGACCTGTTGATTATTTCCGGATCTCATGGCTACCTTTTCAGCCTCTTTTAAGTCCTTTCTCTTTCGGTTCAGCACCATTCTGACATTGCCAAAGCAATTCCGATTCCAAACTCTTAACTCTTTACCACATTTGTCTATTTTACGAATGACATGATCATGAGCATCCTCGTCTTCCCTTGACAACCACACCGCTTCAACAATATCTGAACATCCACGATCCGAGAGCCACATTTCTTCAAATCTGAATGGTTTAGAGAATGAAGGAATATCTAAACCATCCAAGGTGATCCACAGTGGCGAGTGATCTGAGAAGTCTGAATGCAAGTGGTGAATTTTTGAACCTGAAAATTTCATGAACCAATCATGGTTGGCCAACCCTCGGTCTAGTCTCTCCCACAATAAGTGACCATTGGCAAAATGCTTCCTCCATGTGTATTGGTCTCTCACATACCCAAGGTCAAGAAAACCACACTCGTCTATGACATCCCTAAAAAGTTGCATCTGAGCTTGGCTTCTATTATTACCTCCCAATTTTTCTGAGTGTCTTGTGATTTCATTGAAGTCTCCAACGCAAAGCCAAGGAAGGTTGTGTTTATTATTGAGTAACCGAAATTTGTTCCATGCTTCAATTCTCTTGTGTGTTGCCGGCTCTCCATAAAAACCTGTGAATCTCCACGCTTCATCACTGCCTTTATTGATTATTGAGTCTATGTGATACTTCGAAAAGGAATCTACATGTACATCAATGGAATTCTTCCAATATAGAGCCAAACCACCACCCCCTCTAAGATTTCTTTCCACGTAGAACAGATTATCAAACTTAATATTTCTTTGAATGTCTTTTAGCCTAGCTTCATCTGTCCATGTTTCGGCTAAAAACACGACAGAGGGATCTTTAGCCTGAATCAATACTTCAAGCTCTTTCCCTGTACGCAGGTTCCCAAGCCCGCGACAGTTCCATACTAAGAGACTCATTGTGCTTGGCAGGGCTGCTGGGCAACCTCCACCATTGAGTTTTGTTGATGTTCTTCCTTTGAAACCTGTAGTTTCTTGGTAGGTAACTCGGGAAGAAACTCCAAATCTTCTTCTCTGTTTCTCTTTGTTGCCGTAGGTCCCTGTGCTATCTCAGTTTCCATAATGTTATCACGTGCTAATTTTTTCCATGTGCGCAAGGTTCTGTTTGCTAGAGGCGGTGAAGTATCTGTCACGTGAGGTGCATCTTCCTGGATTATTAGAGTGTGAGCTGGCAGGGAGGGGGTTAACGTTGCATCACTGTGTGCTGGAGCGTGTGAGGTACCAGCTAAGGTGGGAGCCACGTGTTTTTCCCAGTTGTCAACCTTTCCAATTGCATCATCTATTTCCTGAATCTGCGTTTCAAAATCAGCGGGATTATTATGGCAAGTAAATAATTTTGAATTGGAATCTATTACCTCATTTAATGGGGTGCTAATATTCCGAGATTCTGGCAAGATTTGCGCCTCTGTTTCAGCTATTTCCATATCTGTCATTTGCACCCGGTCAGCTCCTTCCTTCTCGCCGAGATCAGTCCTCGCCGTGGACTTTCCCGTTGATTTGTCCGCCGTCTCGTTTTGTGCTTTGGAAGATTTTGTGGCTCTACCCAGTCCATCGCCCATGCCAGTGACCACGGTGAATGGGATTTTCCCCGGGTTGAAAGGCATCGCTCTCAGCCATGGCCCATACTCATGAGGCTCTGTTTTCTCTGTATCTTTTCTTGCTAACCAGATGTCGCAGTCCTTCCCGTCGTGTGAAATCAGACCGCACCAATAGCAAAAATTCGGCAGTTTTTCGTATTTGAGTGAAATCCAGATTTCTTCTTTATCGTCTAGTGCAACCCTTCGACCTCGACAGAGAGGCTTTGAGACGTCGATCTCCACATGAACACGTAAGAAATCACCCCCCACCAACTCATTGGGATTCTCACATGGTGTTACCTGACCGAGAGTTTCTCCTAGTTCGATTGCCGTCTCTGGGTCAAGCATACGCATCGGCAGACCGTATATTTGCACCCAAAATTTCAGTTTTGTGAACCTCAGGTACCTCGGCGGTGTAGAGCCATCAAACCTCTGTAAAAGGACTGCGTGTTTATCAAAAGTCCAGGGTTCATTAGCGAGAACCCGTTCTGCATCTGCTTCAAGTTCAAACACGAATAAGAGAATGTGATCTCCCGCTTCACGCACTTTGAAATCCTTTTTGGCTCTCCATAGGGGTTTAAACGTGCGACCTATTGCTTCCACATTGAGAGCTCTTTTTGTAAGAAACTTGGCTGCCAATACGTATTCCTTGCTTCGTAGATTTTTGGATCTCGACAGACTGAGTTTAACATCTTCCTTGTCAGTCAATGATAGTTTTTTCCAGTCGTACAGAATTTCTTCCATGGGGGTTTAGCGATGTTGAGAGGGTAAAGAGAGAAGGGATTAGACCACACGTAGGTAGGACGGAGGTCAAGGGAAACCCTACTGCTATGAATGGTTAACAGAGGGGAGGGTTTATCATTCCGGGGAAGATAATGAGAATTCTACACTCTAGTGTCTCAGAGAGAAACTAGGGCAAGAAAGTAGGGCAAAAAAAAAAAAAAAATTTAAGGTTGATGAATGGTAGTGTTATAGTTTAATATTAACTATAACCATAAATATATATATATATATATATATATATATAATCACCTTGTGGGATTGGGATAGTAATTTTCCAACCTCACTTGATATGTGTGGTATAGAATAGGAACTACACACGTCCCTAAAGTATTTATGATTGGGAAAATATCCTTTCACATCAGAATATATCTACTACTTCACAAGTCGATAATTATATGAGAGTGTCCACATTTTAACACATAAAAGTAAATGTAAAATAACCACATCAAAAAAGCAATGTGAAAGAATAAAGTTTTTACCATTTAGGTGGTAAATGAGTAAAGAAGTGCTTAGGAAAAAACTTATTTATACTTGTTTATTTATGAAACAATCAAGTTCAATCCTAGTTTTAACTTTTAAGCTTGATTATCAAATCAATTAAACTCTGCATAAAAGTGTATTCACGAATTAGTTTGTGAACTTAAGAATTTGACTTTAAGCATATATATAGAGTATAATTTTAGCTCTAAGCCAGTTTGGAACTATCGCATCTAATCTCCTAAATAGCAATTGAAAAAGTTATGTGACTAAAACTATATATAAATGGTTTTTTTAATACTTTTTCCTAATTTTATTCTTTTGGTTATATAACTAATTTAGCAACTCCGTTTTTTTTTCTTTCCTAAATTCAAAAATATCGAACAACTGAACAAGTGAGAAGCAAGTAGTCCATAAGATTTTTAGAAGTAAAATTTGGTCATTTAATTTTCAATGCTAATGTCGCTTCTATTACAAAATCCGGTTAGTAGCGCTAGTTACCTCTTATGGTCTTATGAACTTATCATCTTTTCTTTGCACATGAGCATATATGTACACACAACAGGTTCATACGGCCAAAACACTAAAGGCTCTCTCATTTGCTTCACGCAATATCTTGAATGTGTTTTCCTACGTAGGCAACAGATGGAAATGTGATGGAAGACTGTAGTTGTAAATGGTTTACTAATAAGGATTTAGATATATATATATATATATATATATATATAAAACTCTTTTTCGTCCCAATCAAAAATAGGCCATCATGATTCATGACCCTACTGGAGATAAATATATTGGGTTGATTGATGGGCAAATTCACAATTAACCTGGTAGATATTAATGGAGAATTAGTACCAAATCCATTGTTGAAAGATGGATATTTTTCCCATAAGATCCAATAAATATGACATCACATGGAGATAATGCTGCTAGTCTGCTACCACGACAATGCAGAGAAAATAATGTCAACTTATAAATCTTGTACTACAATTACACCCCATGGAAGGAGGTTAAAAAAAATCAGTGTCTGTCAGATATTGGAAAATTTATTCTATGTTCTTTCAGCAACTGATCGCAGGATCCCAAAATTTTGAATCAGTGCCCAAGTTTGAAGTTTACTCATCAACAGTCACACTGACTATCTGCCCAACTAGATATTTACACAACCAACCATCCTTAACTGATGGAAACATACAGAAATCACGTTTCCAGGGACGTCTTTGTGCTCATGATCCATACTTGGCTTCCTCAATCAGAGTTTTGGTAGGTGAAGGGAACATTTTCCAGTTTGGGGTGGCAACTTCTAATGCACCAACAGGGCAATCACTGTAACATTCTGGGTTTACTGGCTGGCCATTTTGGAGCAGACTGTAAAAAACTATAGTAGCTCTAGTAACATTGCTCCATAGCATACTACATCTCTAGCTTCCTTTAATCTCAAAGTACTCTGCATCACAAAATCACATTCCATTAATAAAATTCAAAGAAATAGCTAAATTACCATGGACTCAAAAGCAGATCATGGACAAGCTCAATTAATCAATGTTGAACAAAATGCAAGCCAGTTACAACAAGCCAAAGGTAAGACTATTTGTAGTACTAACCTAGAGGCGCATAACCATTTACAAGTGGAACTGATGTTAAGTTATTTGCCCCTCTTCACCAAAAATTTGTCCATCCTAAAACCTCCTGCCACAGCAATCATCCAAAAGAATTTTGCCAACCTTCACAGCACAAAATGTAGTTTGCAGAACCTCCCATCAATCAACATTAGCCAGTGCAACTGAAAGCAATTCTTCTACTGAATGAAATATCCATTTCCATCCCACATTCAGCTTTTCTACTTGGTTATCCATAAATAACCCAAATACCAATCTGTCATTCTTTTAGATCTTCAAAGTAAGAAGCAGGTATTTCTGGAGAAGGCATACTTGCCACATATTTGAACTGTTTCCAAGAAAACAATGTTTATGAAATTAGATTACTACTCTTTGAATTATGTGAAAACTTACATCAACTTCAGTTATAAATGTTTAACCATAAATACCTTATGCTGCTTGTATTTCTCTCTTATGGCTTGTAAAGAGCCTCCTTTTCTACTAGCATACAAGTCATGTATGATAAGAACACAATCCTTTAAATCAGCTGGTTTGTATCCAGAATATTGTTGCAGTGTTGCACACTGTGAAAAGCATACAACTTGTTAGTGCTTTCAAATCAAGAAGTCATACTATTAGCAGGTCTCAAAAGTCAAGCTCTTACCCAAGGATGTATCATTGGTTGAATGATAAATTTTGCAAGAAAGATAACTGATGCAGCCACCAAGGAAGGTAAGAATTTCACACAGTTATAGTCTAACAAACTTAACTCCCCAAGATAATAGCCAAGGAACTCTAACTGCAAATTGGGACTCTGTAGAAGGCACAAGACAACAAGTCAATAACAAAAATGTTTCAAAATCAGGAACACTTACAAGAGGGCCAAGAAGACATTTAGCTTACTTTGTTGTTTTTTTGAGCAACGCTAGTGAATCTTCTGCAAACCAAAACAGGAAAAAAAAAAAAACTATAATCAGTTGAATGTATCATTTAAGTTTTTAACTGTAACACTGGTTCATTTATGGATAATTAGTGATGAACAAAGAGGAAAATTCACAGCATCTTGACAGTGTCCTTACCTTAAAAATGTCTTTACTGTAGGATTGCCCATTTCAAACTTTAGTGACTTGAGTATATCAGCCTCCATCTTCACCACCTTTACAATCACAATGAAACCAATATTAATGAAAGCACAACAATAAAACTTAGATCCACATGGGAAAGAAAAATGACAATTAAGTACAAAAAGAAAAAAGACAATCACCTCCTCCTTAGGATATGTATTATCCGTAATATAACAAAAATCACCCACATCTGGAGCAGTAATTTCTTCATACTTCCTATTCATCACAATAGGAAAACCAATAATTGTGAGTACAAAGAAAACCCATATTTATAAAACTATTTTATGACTAGTAATTTTTAACCAAGTAGATTGTACCATCCCTTAGGATTAAACCATAATATTAAAATTATTATCAATTTTACCATAAAATATTTACAAACCAACATAATCAAGATTATGATTGATGGCACATAAACAATACAACAAATAAATTTCAAAGAATTATTTTTATTTATAAAGGGAATAAGAGACTCAAACTAATAACCTATGCTTCACTTCACAAGACATTATCTCAATTAATTGTACAATGCCTTGGAATTAAAACTCATCTAAAAAAAAAATACTATCAATTTCACAACACAATATCTACAAATTGATATGATTAATATTATAATTAATGACACAAACTATGTAATAAAAAAATATAACTTTTTTGATTTGTTTAAAAGTTAACACATCAATTTATAACATTGAACAAGTAAAATTCATAATATCACTAGCATTGCTCATATACCCATTTTTATAAAACAACAATTGCTTATCTTAAGCCCAAAACAAAAGGTTTGAAAGACTTGGAGGCTTACGAGGCAATGAGCATTGAAGAAACACCTAACAGTTGAAGCTTCTGCTTATGGACAACGTTCAAAGATAGGAATCTATCAATATATGAAATAGCGAGATACAAAGTGTCTGGAAGAAGCTTATACTCCTCTGCAACCTCAACCAACCAATCCACCAAAACCCCTCTCATGTTAGCAGTAACTTCCTTCTGAACCTTCTCAAGGAAATTCGGCAATGGCCTTCTCTTTGGCTCCATCTATAAAAAAAAAAAAACCAACCCATCTTCAAAATTAGCCCCAAATCCAAACCCCCACATCAAAAAAACCCAAATGTTAAACACCCATTAGTTCAAAATGGCTAAAAATTGTATCTTTAGCTCTATCTATATGATAAAAGTAAAAAATCCCATCTTCAAAATTAGCCCCAAATTCAAATACCCATTAACCCAAAATGGCTAAAGCAAAATCCCATGCAATTTATGAACCAAAAAGATTGTGTCTTTACCTCCATTTTGTGAAGATAGTCATCAATGTCGGAGGCATAAGCTCCACAAAGTTGGGGATCGTCATAACTGTCATCGATTTCCACATTTGTGGGACTACCCTTTGTTGTGCTTATTGACGTTGTCGTTAATGCCTTCTTTGCCTTTGGCTTTGTCTTCGTTACAGGTTTGTTGTTCACCGGAACAACAACGTTTGACAAGTTCGGAAGCTCCCCCAACACGACGCGCCTCTTGTTAGGTGAGCCTGAAGCTGCAGACAAGGCTCTCTTTTTCGCTGCGCGAGTGATGCGCACACAGTTCTCTTGCTCTGCCATTTGGGAAACCTTGGAATCTCTCTTTTGCTCTTAGGTGCTTAGACAAAGAGAGAGAAGAGGAGTGTGTGAGTTTGTGAGAAAGAAGAGAAGGGTTTTGTAATGAGAAAGAAAATGAGAATGAGCGCCATTGTTTGTTTTTCAAAAACGCGCTTTTGGGATAGAGGCGTGTGTGGGAAAATTTTTTATATTTTTGTTTGAGTTTTGAAATTTGTGTGTTTTTTAACTATCTATGGTTGGTTCAAAATTTTGTGTGGGAATTTCGGAATTTGAGCAAAATGACAAGAACGTTAAAGGCAAACTTTTTAAGTTCCCGGCTTTCTGTAATGTAATTTTGTGACTCGGCGGGCTGGCTTTTGATTATAATTTACCATGTTTTTAATTGAACCGCTACCAGCTCCCCAAGGTTTTAATGACCATTGACCAATGGTGTACAATTGTGCATAGGGCATTTCTATTAGAGCATTTACATTAGGAGTGCCATATGTTATATGTAGATAACATTGAGCGTAAAGGTCCAAAAAATCCCCACATCCGGACTTGTAAAAAGCAAGTGTTGCAAAAAAATTTGTAATACTGCTATAGTGTAATTCTACTTTTAG
Source organism: Lithocarpus polystachyus (assembly GCA_033629205.1). Classification (NCBI taxonomy): domain Eukaryota; kingdom Viridiplantae; phylum Streptophyta; class Magnoliopsida; order Fagales; family Fagaceae; genus Lithocarpus; species Lithocarpus polystachyus. Next base: position 2,974,910 of record CM066163.1, on the reverse strand, counting down.
AATTGCATTGTAGCAATATTGCATAAGTTTTATATTTTTTTTTTCTCTCTCTCTCTCAGCCACTCAGTTTTCTTCCTCTTGTTTTTTTCTCTGATTCTCTCTTTATTCATCTCAGTTCTCACTCCCTCTCTGATTCTTTCCAAAAGCTTTTTCTCTCATTTCGATTCATTTCTCTTTCTGCTCTGATTTTTTTTTTATTTAATTTTTTGGATTCAGTTCAGCAAAATTTGATTTGAGAACGGTCAGATCGAACCCGAATGGCGATGTCAAGGCGGCTACGAGATTTGCAATCGCAAGCGGCAAACAAGATTTACGTGGACTGTCAGTGTCGCACGGCGTGTTCATGTGCTTAGAGTGCTCTGGCAAGCATCGTAACCTCGGCGTCCACATCTTCTTCGTCCGATCCGTCACCATGGACTCCTGGTTCGAGAACCAAATCAAGAAAATGGAGTCCAGCGGCAACGAGCAACTAAACTCGTTCTTCACTCAATACGGGATCTCTAAAGAGACCGATGATGGCGACGTGGGTCTGGGTCGGTGGGTTTGGGGTGGTCTGTGACTGTGGGTTTGTATCTGATGGATTTGTATCGGTGAGAGTGTGAATTTGATCGGGTGGTCTGGGTTGGTATCTGATGGTCAATCTGTATCTGATAGGTTATTTCATGGTGGTGGTGGGGGGATTCTTGTGACAGAGGTGGTAGTGATGGGTGGCTGAAAGAGAGAGTCAGTGAGAAAGAGATAAACACTGATGGAGGAGAAGGGTAGGAGAGAGATTGGATTAATATTATTTTATTAGGTAGATATATTATTTTAATGAGTAAAATAGGAAAATAAAAGTTGGGATGTTGGGTGTGTTGTAAAATGGTATGGTATAAATGATAAAATAGCTTTTTTAGATGTTAAAATAGGATAGGATGCAATTCTCTGATGCGAATGCTCTTATATTGTTGCACTGGAAAATGGCACCATAAATAGGCACCATCTATTTCACCTTTTGTACTTGAAAAATTCTAATATTACAATTAATTTTACATTTATTTAATTATTCTTACAATTATCTGATGTAGCAAATCATGAGTGGTAAAAAAAAAAATTATGAATTTATGTAAAAATAATAAATAATCAATCACAATCTGCTGGTTGTGAAATGAGAATAGAATTGTTTGCATTTTTTGTTTTCTTTCCCCGCTTGAAAATTTTTTTTGGGATTCATATATATATATATATTTTATGTATGGTACTATAAAAATTACAAGTTAATTATTGTATGTGTTTGATTATACCATTTTTTTTTGTTTTACTATTGATCTAACCATAATTTGCATCACTTGGTCTTGACGTGCCTTCAGAGCTTTATTTGACTTTGTTTATAAATGGTTGTTTGTACCATTTTTAGGATTTAGTGTCGATCTAACATAACATCATATCAATTGGTATACTATCTGTAGGGGTAAAAGGCCTGATTCCAGATGTTGGGCCGTGGGCCTGTTCGAGGAGACCTGCCCGTCTGAGGGCAGTAAGTCACAAGGAGGGTACCTGGTCTAACTCCTCTCTGAAGTATAACTTATAAGAAGGAGGAAGAGGGTGGTCCGAGGAGCATTGCCTGGTCGGATGATCAAAGGGACGATCCAGATGAATGCCCCAGCATTGATCCTAACATTTCCAGAGAATCTCCTTATTTATGTAGGCAAAAAGGACAGGTGGCCGTCATGAGATATTATGTAAAAAGGCTGCTACCACCGCATTTATGATCCTACAGCTAACCTCATGGCCGCATTAATGGAGAAAAGACATCTGAACAGTGACCCCCATCTTTTACAACTGCTGCATGAAGACCTCAAGGGATGGTTGATGGGACAAGTATCAAGGGAGAATCACCTAATTGGCACGTGAGGCAAGCTGGCTTATAAATAGAGTAGGAATCAGAGTAAGGAGGCAGAGAACAATCAGGAGAAAAAGGGTAGTAGCTGAAGAAGAGAGCAAGAAAGAGAATAATACAAGTACTCAGAACAGTTACCTAAGTTCACTCCTTGGACCAAGCCGAGAAGAACCCTGTGCCATTTCAACACTTCATTTTCGTCAGTCTGATTACAACAGGATTTGGGCCATCAACAAATCCAATTTCCTCTAAGTTAACTTAGCCCACCCTCTACAAATTCATTGCAAGGATACTGTTCACATCTTGGGCCAAAATCCATCTCACTTGTAGGCCCATCCTGCAAATTGTGTCCTTACACTATCGTTTGAATTCGTTTATAAAGGCTTATGGGTTTGTATTAACCTCAATGGAAGGACTTTATCTATATTCTATATAATATTTAAAAACTTAAATGAATTATTTATTGTTGCTATGCTCCTATTGAATCACATTAACATAGCATTTTGGTTTATTCGGTCCTCTCTCTCTCTCTCTCTCTCTCTCTCTCTCTCAAAAGTTCTAACTATAAATCAAATTTGTAAACCTAAAATTTCATGCTCTTAAAGTCCTTAACAAAAGGATGCTATAAAGTAATTTACATAATCTTTTTCCTTTTATTTTGTATTTAATTTTTTACCATAAGTTGATGACCTTTTATTTTGTTTATTTTCTTGTATTCCATTTTCAATAGGAATTATAAGATATAAAAACTAATTTTTAGCTTAAGTTATGTGATACTTTAAGGCAGTAGATTTTTTTGCATGTGACCTTTCTATCTAGTTGTCAGTCTCTCTCTCTCTCTCTCTCTCACACCAAAGGATAAATTATTTATTTTGTTCAATTATTTGGATCATTGATTTTTTTAGATAAGCTTTGGTTTTGAGAATTGTATCAACTATACTTTGTTAAAAAATAATCACATTATTTTAAATGGTTTGGGACTAACACTTATAAGTTTCATATACTACTTTTATTTTTCACTTAACAAAAAAACAAAACGTACGATAATAATTTCATTATTATATGATACATGCTTCAAGGAGAAATGTAATACTACCTCCGTTCCACTTTTTTGTTCTGTTTGAAAAGTCAAATTTTTTAAGGGAATATCATTTATTGTCTTGTCTATATTTTAAAAATGTATAAGTTTTCAAAACTACCATTAAAAAAATTTATCAAAAAATTGAATTAGTAAATTAATAGGGGTATAATAGGAACATTAGTAAATTAATGACTTTTATTTTTAGAAATTAAACAATATTTTGGAACATCTCAAAATGGAATAGAGGATAAAAAAAATGGGACGGAGGGAGTACTAAATTAAGTAATTGACTATGTCGATGTTCAATGCAATAAAGATAACCAGTAAAATTAAATACATTACAATGTAGGCTACAAATAGAGGACTACTAGAAAACAAGTAACATCGATACATTAAAGTACAACAACCGAAATCAAACTGTTTATTTGCTAATATGCACCAAATCGACTACAAAGCAACCTATTATAAATTTATAATAATAAGAGTAATGAGTAGTGGGTTCCGGTTAGTTTAATTGGTAAAGTCTCTAATGGTTGAATAAAAGATATGTGGTTGAATTCCCGTTTAAACAAAAAACCAATTGATGTTTTGGTTTGATGATAAAAAGATATTATCAAGAGCGGACATCATAAATTGAAACTATCAAAAAAAAAAAAAAAAAGACTAATGAGTATGTATGTGAATAATTGTGTCCCTTGCTTGGAATGTGATCCTCTCTATTTATACTTAAGCCTTCGACATTTATTTTTAATTATTTACGCCATGTGGTGTGTATTCCTTGATATTGTAAGACACATTTCCTTTGTTCTAAGGTGATAACTTATGCATTTGAATTATGTAATCTCTTATGATAAAAAAATTGGGGCATATTCTTCCGTTGTCCTTCATTAAAAAAAAAAAATCATGTTGTTTTTGTTATTGTTATTGTTATATTTTTCTTACATTGCATAGTCTATTAAGACATATCAAACTGACATTAGGCTCATAGCTTACCCCCAAGATTTATTTTCTGGCCCAATCGCTAGATATAGTGATTATGGTGAGTGTGGTTTTCTATTATGTCTCTTTTATTCTTTCGGGGATGGGCTAATTCTTTTTAAATATATGAGGAAGCCCACATTCTCACCCTAACTAAATAACAACGGGGCCATTTAAATTGTTATTTTCTTTCACCTACTGTTATGGTGACTAGAGAGTAGTTTTCTCCTCCCCCTCCCACACAAACACTCTAAGATCTTGCAGCTACCATCAATTAGAAATCATGGTTCTCTTCCAAGATTTCTACGGAGGGCTCATCATCAAACCATGGAGTTATGTGATTTTCTTTCTTTTTATTAAGAAAATTAGAGGTATGTGGTTTATACACAAAAGATTGACATACATGTTGTGGATGGATTAGTATATTTTGATGATTTCTAACCATGAAAACCCTGCAAAAGATAAAGAACATTATTGAGTAAAAAGGATCTAGAATTTTGCATATAGTATACGCAAGAACGTGTCACAAATACTCATTAACTGACCTATATTTCTAACAAATATAATTTGATTTGGTATTCTAAATGGGAACTAGTTTAAAAAGGGTGTCTATTGCGGGTTCAATTTGTAAAGAGCACTCATAATGCTAATGCGGGCATCAGAAGATTCAACGGTGCAAGATAGCCCAATCCCGAGGATTGTGATTAGGCAATTATGTTGAACATCAGGGCTCATGGGTTGGTTACACCAAACAAACAATTACTGCCTAACAACCACCCTAGCTCCAAAAGGGAACACACACATAAATACATTAAATAAATAAATAACAACAACAACAACAATGATGACGAGGAGGAGAAAATAAAACTCACAATTTTCATTACCCTAGATCCCAAAATTCATAAATCCTCAGTGAAAATAGAAATCAAATTCGATCCACCATTTTTGTCCCTAACCTCACAGCTCTTCATATTGCCTTCACCATTTTTTGGTCACCGTTTTCGGCCACATCCAATCAGATTTGTCCCATTTGCAAATCTAAATGCCAAGAAACCTTGTCGTTGTTGCTATTGTTGTTAGGGTGAGATAAAGAGATTGTGGAGAGGACACAAATAGAACTGTTGGGGGGGGGGGGGGGGGGTTGTAAATTTAGGTTGTGAAAAGAGATTGTGTTTGGAAATCAAGGCTCTTCTTTCAAGATTTCAACAAACAGGTCATCATCAAACTATGGAGATACTTGATTGTTTTATATATAGAAAAATGTAGGCATTTGATTTCTTCACAAAAGATTCACACATCCCATGAAAAGATAAGTATATTTCGAATATCTAACAATGAGAACACTGCTAAAGATAAAGAAAATTACAGAGAGCAACAAGGATCTAAAACTCTGCATATTGTGGTCCAGAACGGGATCTTATTACATAGATACTCATTAACAGATCCATTTCTAACAAATATTATTCGATTTGGTATTCATAATGGGAACTGATTTAAGAAGGGTGTCTCTTGCAGACTTCAATTTGTGTAGAGCACTCCTAATGCTAATGCGGGCATCAGAAGATTCAACCGTACAAGATAGCCCAACCCCGAGGATTGTGATCAGGCAATCATGTTGAACATCAAGGCTTATGGGTTTGTCATTATAGTAAAGGCTGCTCATAAGTTCTAGCATCTTAGGGTCGAGTACTCGCATTATGTTGGCAGGGAAAGCTGATTGCACCCATCTGACTAGGGTTAGGTCTCCAATGAAGCTCTCATGTGTTGGTCTTTTCCCGGTAAAGAGCTCTAGCAGCATTACACCAAAACTGTATACATCTCCAGCGGTTGATGGCTTCTCTCCCATGCCGTACTCTACATCATATATAGTTAATTCAATATGTTAATAAAAACTTTTTGAAAAAAAAAAAAAGCATAAAAAATTATATACGATTGCATGATAAGTGTAGCACTAATTAAGATTGAATGAGACAAAAGATTTTTTTTTTTTCCTTTCAATTATGGCTATTTTGATTGTTAAAATTAAGCTAAAAGGAAAATAGAGAAAAAAAAAAAAGGTTCAAAAAATCTTTTGTCTAACTCTAATCTTCCACTTTATACTCCATCAACTACAGTATGTGATATGATTATTTTTCTTTTTCTATTGTAACTTTGGTTACTTTATGAAAAAAAAAACACACACACACACACACTACACACTGGAATATATAGAGCATAAAATAGAAAACTCATAATGTGATGTAGGACAGAATTTACAATTAGACCTTTGTTATTTATCAATTTTGGTATTTAATTTGAAATTATTGGAATTTTAGGTTTAGGGTTCTTATTTCTTTGTTTTTAGGTGCTTTTAATACTTTTTAGGTCAAGTTTGATTCCTATTATGGTTAGTTTTAATTAGGATTTATTTTAGAATATAAATTCTTACTGGTCAAGTTTTATGGAGCCTTTAAATAGGCTTCCAAATCTGTAAACGTTTTCCCAGTATTATTGATTTTAATAAATTTACAGACATTTGTCTATTGTTTATCTGGTAGATTATTTAAGGAACCCTTGTAGATTCGAAACTATTTTTAAAAGCAAACATGTTTTGTTTTTTGTTTTTTTGAAGTAGACGTATTCTGCTTCTTGTCGCTTTCGCATCCCGCATCATAATGGGATATAGAATTTTTATTCGATTCTTTAACCAAAAAAAAAAAAAAAAAAACTCAAAATTTTTGTGTAATATTGTCTATATAGTATGAGGATATGAGCAATACTAAGACTACAAGCAATCACACAGTTTTTGTCACAACTTGCCACGTGACTAGTTGTGAGTGGTGAAAGTGTAGGCCAATCATTTTTTTCTCCACTACTCACTACTCACAACTCACCATGAGATGAATTGTGACAAAAATTATATAAAATATTATGATACTAGCATTTCTCATGAAGACATATATAAGAGTTGACCTATGAGCCCCTTATTTAGGTCTTGAATTAAAGATAATTGATATTCCTTGATTTAAGTCATAACCAAGAGTTGACTATATGCAATAAAAAAGAAGAAATTATATGAACGAAGCAAAAAAGAAAGAAGAAGATATTATATATATTTTTTATAAGAGAACTGCTACGTTCACAACATTTTTCACAACATTTTTCACAACAAATCCTAGTTGGCAGGTTGTTACAGGTTTTAAATTTAAATTTAATACTGAAATTACTTTCTTACCCACTAGTAACAGCAAATAATAACCTGCCAACTAGGATTTGTTGTGAGAATGTTGTGAAAAATATTGTAGACATAGTATTTCTCTTTTTATAATGCTAAGTGCTAACACAGATGAGGAATGTTTAAATGAAGAAAATGGCAAGCCAGTAGTAAATCAAGTTACTCCATTTACAAGCACCCAACAGAAGAGAAAGCTGTAATAGTACTAACCTGGAGGTATGTATCCTACGGAACCCTTTAGAACATTTGTACAGCTAATAGAATGTTGAACGTCTGTTCTTTGCATCAGCAACCTTGCCAGCCCAAAGTCTCCAACCTTGGCAGTCATGTCTTCACCCAAAAGAATGTTGCTGGGTTTCAAATCACAATGCACCACTGGAACTTCACAGTCATGGTGCAGGTAATCCAATCCACAAGCAACATCAATGGCCACATTCAATCTCTCCACAACATTCAACACATCCCCATTCGCATTCTTCCTCTTGCCATTGATCCAGTCTTCTAAGCTGCCATTACTCAGATATTCATAAACCAGAGCCAAAAATTCCATGTTCTTGAAGTCTATGCTAGAGCATGATGTGATCAGCTTAACAAGGTTCCGGTGCCTAACATTCCTCAGAGCCTCACACTCTGCAAGAAAACTCTTCCAAGAGCTTGTCCTCTTAGTGTCAAGGACCTTAACTGCCACAGCAATTCCTTGCCTTAGATACCCTTTATATACAGACCCAAAGCTCCCGTTTCCAAGAAAGTTTTCTTGGTTGAAGTTTCCAGTTGCTTGACGAAGATCATTGTATGAGACCATTTGATGCTGTCCTTTCACCGATTCAGAAGTTCCTGTAATCTTTGATTTACTTCTCTTTAAGTAGAACAGTGAGCCAAGAATAAAGCAAAGGGCTAATGATACCAGGACACTGGTAATACCAACAAGTTTGGCTACCTTTCTTCCCTTACTAGTTTTGGCACATGCCAACTGCAAACAAAGCTTTGGGTTGCCTTCCAAATGGACTTCAGAGGGATGTCCAAAAACCCCACTTATGGGAACTACCCCTTCCAAATTATTGAAAGATAGATTCAAGGACTGAAGGGCTTGAAGGTTTTGCAGTTCAACAGGAATGGAGCCAGAAAGTTGGTTGGAAGAGAGATCTAGAGTGTCAAGGCCTTTCACGTCTTCTAAAGTACTAGGAATAGGACCTGAAAGTAAATTCCTGGCCAACAATAATTTCTGCAAGCTCTTACATTTTCTGATTGAGCTGGGGATATTACCAGAAAAAAGGTTGTCAGAAAGGTCAATGGTAACAACATTTTCTAGAAGAGAAACTTCTTCAGGCAAAGGTCCACTTAAAAAGTTCTTTGACAGATTGAAAATGGTGCTCAAACTAGGGAGATTGAAAATTTCTCTAGTTAAGTTCCCATTAAACTTGTTGTTGGACAAGTCCATGGAAAGAAGTTTCTGGAAGTTCCCAAAAGTAGTAGGTATATTACCCACCAAACTATTCCCTGATAAATCAATTTGGTTTAGCTTTTGGAGATTACCTAGGGAATTTGGAATACTACCAGATAATCGATTTCTTGCCAAACCCAACATTTGCAATTCCTTCAAATGGCCAATTTCAGTTGGGATTTCACCAGAAAGTGAATTGAAGCTCACATTTAGCAGAGTCAGGCCACTAAGATGACTGATAGAGGTGGGTATGTTACCCTGAAAACTATTTCCTCCCATGTACAACTTTGAGAGAACCTTTGAAAGATTGCCTATTGATTCTGGAATCACACCCTCAAAATGGTTGCCGTCAATTGCAAGGAAGTTGAGACGAGTGCTGTTTTTCAAAGAAGTAATGAAACTAAGACCATCCTCACTAACAATATCATTATAACCAATATTGTACATTTCAAGGAATGGGAGATTTCCTAGGCCTGGTGGTACTGTTCCTTCCAAACGGTTGTGTGCCATGCGTATGACTTTTATATTGGTTAGATTGTGCAAAGACCATGGAATTTTGCCTGTGAACTTATTAATGCAAAAGTTGAAAACTAAAAGATTTGGGAGTTTAATCCCAATATCTCCAGGAATTTCACCCCATAAGTCGTTTGAAGCTACGGCCAAAATAACTAGGGAGGACATGTTGTATATTGACGGAGGAATGGTGCCAGAAAAATTGTTAATGGTAAGATCAAGTTCCTTTAAATTTTGAAGGTGGCCTAACTCACTGGGTATTGCACCGCTAAGAGAGTTGGTGCCTAAGTTTAAGTTGGTGAGTGAAGAAAGGTTACCTATGGCTGGTGGAATTGCACCATAGAGATGGTTTCTTGCCAACTTCAACACTTCCAGCTTTGTCATGTAGCTAAACTCTTCAGGAATTCTTCCTGTGATATTCTTGTTTTCAGACAAGTCGAGGACTCGGAGCTCAGTCAATTGGCTTAAACCTGAGGATAGCACACTTTCTAGCCTGTTGGAGCTCAAGTTAAGAACTCTCAAACGGAAAAGATTGCCAATTTGATCAGGAAGCATACCTGTGAATTGGTTTTGTCCAAGTTGAAGGGAACGTAGGAAGGAGAGGTTGCCAATATGAGGGCTAATGGACCCTTCAAGTCCAAAATCTGAAAGATCAAGGCCAACCACTCTCTGGCCAGGCAGGCCAGAGTACTTATTGCACACAACTCCAGTCCAATTGCATGGTGTTGAGCTGTTTTGGTCCCAAGAAGATAAAAGGGTGGGAGCCTCTAGACTTATTCCAGACTTGAATGAGATCAAGGCTTCCTTATCTGTAAGGATACTCAAGGTGGCACACTCAACTAGAAGAAATATGCATGTGCAAAATATAAGGACAAATAGTAAGGTAGACTGAAGCATTTGCTGGGAAGGGGAAACCATGAATCTTGGTTTTTGGTTGTGAGTTGGAGGGAACTCTCGTTGATGAGTATTTAGAGCAATTCATTTGCTGTGGGCCAATAACGACTGCTATAATACGGCCCAAAGTAATTGGATTGCTATAATCAATCGAATCCCACTTGCTATAGCCTAAGTCTTTTCCTGTTGCTTGCAATTTGGGTTCACTTATTCTATGACTTGGTCAAGGAAAGATTTTGTTGAAAAACTGAAAGACAAAAAGTTTAAACTTGGGGTTTCACTTTTTGTTCTTTGATTTAATAAATGAAAGATTTTTGTGTTGTGTACTGAAGATGTAACGACCCAAGGAAAAGCGCTAGCCACATCTGCGCTGTACCTCAAAAGAACTAGTCACTATTGAAACTTCTTGTAGTTGTTAATAAAGCCCAGATCTACCCAGTAAATACCCGATGTGGGACTCATCACACACCCACACACATCACACAATCAATCAATCAAATTGGGGCATCACAATCTCCCCCACTTAAATCCCTAACGTCCTCGTTAGGGCTCACTTTGTGGGGTAGTGTCTCCGAGCCCACACGGGGTTACCGGGCCGGCTCTGATACCATATGTAACGGTACCAAGGAAAAGTGCTAGCCACATCTGCGCTGTACCTCAAAAGAACTAGTCACTATTGAAGCTTCTTGTAGTTGTTAATAAAGCCCAGATCTACCCAGTAAATACCCGATGTGGGACTCATCACACACCCACACACATCACACAATCAATCAATCAAATTGGGGCATCACTGAAGATATGAACAAACTCACAAGCATCCTTTAGAGCTTAGGGTGGTGGTCACGTGGTTGTAAGACTTGCTCCAAAGTGGTTTGAAAGTGGAGGTCTTAGTTCAAATCTTGTAATGAAAGTATAAAGTGGAACACAACAAGTGAGATAAAAAATTTTGTATTCACCTAAGTTGTACAAATTATTCTAGGACCACAATATAGTTACAGTAAAATGTGTGAAATAAATTTTTTTTTTTAATTTCTTTTTTGGTGCTAAATAATTAGTTTTATTGAAGAACAAGGACTACTTGAAGGCTGTTTGTTTCGTTGGGTTAATAGAGATTGTAAGTTCGTAACAAAGCTGCCCATGCGGCTACAAAACTCTCAATTAGATCTATGGAGTCTTTAAAATTTCAATAAGTGATCTTCCAAGAGCTCTTTCTGTTTGTAAGGAAGACTGCCCATCTGTTTCTTTGGAATGAACATCGCAGATTAAAAAATAAAAAATAAAAATTTAACTACAAAGTTAGTTGTAGTTTTAAGTTACAACATTACTCAATATATTTTTATTAGAAGTGAATTTTGACAAATTCATTATTGGATTACATTTTCTTTTTATATCCTCCATGTTTGCAAACTTTCTAGAAAATAAAAGAATAATAGCTATGTCATTAATAAATTGTTAAAATTGCAATTTTTTGTAGTTTAAAATTATGTATGAAATATAAGTTTATAGATCATACAGTAAATAATATCCGATTGATATAAAATTTGAGATGTGTATTAAGAGCATTAAGAACACGAAATTTAATTGTTAGATTTTTAAAATATGTAGTAATATTTATTTTATTGAGTAATCTTGTAGCCTTAAGTTACAACAAATTTTGTAACTAAACTTTATCAAAAAAAAAAAAAAAAAAAAAAACCAAAAAAAGCTTGCCGGATTAGATCCATCTCAATCACACCCAACCAGAAATTGAGGAGATGGAATGAGGCCCGAAAGTGCGTGGAATAAGCTATTGTCGTATAATTATTTTCCTACCATTTTTCATAGAATTATTGAAGCTGCACAAACATAACTGATTACTCAGTAAATGACGGAAAAGTCCAGAGGCTAGTCACGTTTCACTGAAAAAAGCACAGAATCTTTTTGCTGTTTTGTTATACTTGTTAGGAAGATTTTGGAGAACGGTAAAGTTAGAGGTATAAGGTATTAATTTTTTCCCTTATTTTGTTTGAGTAATTACCCTTTGCTCTTTTTCTTTTTGATTAATGCTACAAATATAAAAAATTTAACAATATTTGTTACACCAATTGAATTGGAATTTTTTTTTGTTTTTTGTTTTTTTTTTTGTTTTCATATAGATTTACTATTGACATTACTTTTTACTTATTATTGACAATCTGTCACATTATTAGATGTCAAATCTTTTGTTTCAAAACTTTCTCTTTTTCTTCCCTTTTCGTTTTTAATTTTATTATCTTGAGTCCATTTTTATTTTTATTAACTTGAGTTTATTATTGACTGACACATATTTTTATTTGCCAATTATGTAAGCAGTGGCGGCGCCACATACAGGTGAGGGTGGTCCCAGGACCACTCTGACCTGAATTTTTTTTTATATATATAATAATTAAAAAAAAATTATTTAGCTACCCTTAAAAAAAAATTAGGAACACCCTCAAAAAAATTAGGAATCCCCTCAAAATTTTTGGTGGATTATTTATCATCAGACCAAGATACTAATTGGTTTTTAGTGTAAGTAGAGATTGAACTTTAAATCTTTTATTTAACCATAAAAAACTTTACCAGTTGAGCTAACTGAAAATCACTTATCAATAAAATTGGAACATGGATGCACACTACAATACTCATTGCTATGTCACGCTTTTTTTTTTTTTTTTTTTTTTTCTAAATGTTTTCAGGTGTCATATGGCTCTCTCTAAAAAAAATTTATTTAATGTATCTAATAAACATTGTTTAAGATTTTTTTTTTGGTAATACCTAATCTTAGGAAGAAAATACCACTTAGGGAGGTGCCCAATAAAAAGTCCATGTACGTGTACCCATCATATCTATGAGTCTAAAAATTATGAATTTGAGTCAGTGGTGGCGCTACATATAGGTTAGGGTGGTCCCAGGACCACCCTGACTTGAAATTTTATATATATATATATATATATAATAATTAAAAAAAAGTTTATTTACCTACCCTTAAAAAAAATTAGGAACCCCCTCAAAATTTTTGGTGGATTATTTATTATTAGACCAATATACTAACTAGTTTTTAGTGTAAGTAGAGATTGAACTTCAAATCTCTTATTCAACCATAAAAAACTTTACCAGTTGAGCTAACTGAAAATCACTGATCAATATAATTGGAACATGGATGCACGCTACAATACTCATTGCTATGTTACGCTTTTTTTTTTTTTTTTTTCTAAATGTTTTCAGGTGTCATTTGGCTCTCTCTAAAAAATTTATTTAATGTATCTAATAAACATTGTTTAACATTTTTTTTTTTGGTAATACCTAATCTAAGTAGGAAGAAAATACAACTTAGGGAGGTGCCCAATAAAAAGTCCATGTACGTGTACCCATCATACCTACGAGTCTAAAAATTATGAATTTGAGTAGTGATAAACCTCATTTAATACTAGATGGTTCCACGCCATAATGCCAATGGCGGCGCCACATATAGGTAGGCTGGTCCCAGGACCACCCTGACCTGAAATTTATATATATAATAATAATTAAAAAAAAATTTTATTTACCTACCCTAAAAAAAATTAGGAACACCCTTGAAATTTTTTTATGACAATAAAATTAAATTTTGGTGGATTATTTGTTACATTTCGGCCAGTACCAGTTTTTAGAAGAAAAAAAAGAAAAATCCCTAAACTAACAAACTCGTCAACACAGCAAGTCATTACTTGCGTTGAATGCCTAAAAAACAAATCCAGCCATCGCAAAGGTCGCCCCTTCTTCTTCTTCTTCTTCCTTTTCTTCTTTTTTGTTTCGTCTCAGACACCCTGCTAGTCTGCCTCTTCTTTCTTTTTTTACTCTAGTTTTTGCTTTGTCAAGTTTTTTCTTTTAGTTTGCCTTTCAGATTTTTAGCTTGCTGACCCCACCCACGTTGTAAATGACAAAACTCAAAAAGCTGACAAAAGATATTGATTTCAAACTTATTTATTGAGTCTTGCCTCTTCCCAATATAATATACATATATATATACACTCCTATTGTACTATTTTTTTTTGTTGTTTTTCATTATTTAATTACATATTTATGTTTTAATATTCTAAAACAGTAATTGTTATGTAATAACTAAATGATTTGAGTGTCAAAAAAGAAAAACTAAATAATTTGTTTTATTTGAGGTTTACTTATTTGGATCGATAATTTTATGTTGTATAATAAAATATAAATATATATTATTTTTAATTTTTTTTAAAAACCCCGAAACACCTTGAAATAGTATGTCAAAATAAATTGGTATCGAAATATTCCGTTCCACTAAACAAACCGAAACATGGTCCAAAACGGTATTCATAACATTGCTTTCAAGCAAAAAAAAAAAAAAAAAAAGCTAAAAAAAAAATTTGAACTAAAATCTAAAAAAGAAAAAATTGTAACAGAGAGTCTGAAGAAAAAAAAATTGTAACAGAGCAAATCCACCCAGAAACACCTTGAAAAACATTCTTGGAGCCGCCACTGTATGTAAGATTATATTAGCAGTTGGAAAAAAAAATTATGAAAAATGTATGCCATAGATATACGGTTTCGTGGATCCACTTGACAAAATGAATAAAGCATGACGATATGCAAGCATCATGCAAACCGACATGAAAGCTAAAACACGTTCTTATCCACTTTTCGAAGTTACCAATGCACATACATACATACGTGTATATATACCTACATAGATGCTACGTTTACAATATTTTTATAACAAATCACAAGTGGTTAGTTGTTATTGGTTCAAATTTGAATTTAACACTAAATTTACTTTTTTGCCCCAATAATAACAATCAGTAACAACTTGTCATTTCGGATTTGTTGTAAAAATGTTGTGAAAATGTTGTGGATATATCATTTCTCGTGTGTGTGTATATATATATATATATATATATTGGGTGCTTATTTTATGTTAACAAACTGTATCCAAAACAAGGAAGCTAATACCGTACCGTACCAGCCTCGTACCGGTACAAGTATCCCCCCTATTTCGTACCGGAAAAAATACCGGCCGTACCGGCCATACCAGCGAATTCCGGCCGTACTGGACCGGAACACAAAATGCTATGTTTTGTTTTTGTTTTTTTTTGTTTTTTTTTTTTTTTGTAATTGTGGCAATTTTTTAAGGGCAGGATAGTAATACTCATATATATTATAGTCCTGAAGTAGATCATTTTGATGGATAGGAGTAGATGATCCTATGTAGTTTGTGTTAACTTAATTATTTGTATTATTTGTTTTCTTTGTATGCAATGAACAATTAAATTTTTTGTTTTTTATATTGTGTTTTTTTTTTTCTTTGTATGCAATGAACAATTGAAGTAATGTTTTATTGTAAATATGAGGTAATGTTTTATGGTAAATAGAGATTTTGTGTGTGTGTGTATATTAAATATAAAAAATAGCGGTAAACCCGAAACGGTACACCGGTATTGACCGGTACCCGAAATATATCGTACCGGTGGCTAAACCGGTACAGCCTCCGGTATGATATTGACTTCCTTGATCCAAAACATGTCCAAAAGTACTTGAATTGTAAGTCTTTAGTGTCTAAAGTTGTATTTTAAGATTTTGATTAAAGGCATAAGAGATTATTCAAGGACTGTGTTGAATCTATAGGCTCAACGATAGCTTTAACAATTGAGCTTTACTTAAGCTCCAAGCTACTCTTGATACCATTCTATCAATTGAGATACAAGATTCCATAATTTTAGATTTAGGTCCATGATGATCAAAATCCTTGGGATTTGAGCCATAGTTTTTAAAGTCGTATTTAAGGCTTCATAATCATATGGAGAGAGGGAGATAATGCAACAAGTCAACAACAATGTGTGTTTAGGGTTTTGTACCAAACGAAGTCGAATTCAACACCAATCATTGAAGATCCGTATTGGTGTTTCAAGTGGACTACTACATAACTTACAATAATCAAGTTGTTGTTGTGGACTTAGTCATGAATAGAAATTCGTGCGTCGTTGAAGAGATCCGCAATAAAAGAGTTTAACCATAGTTGAAATTACTTGTGGCCTATTGTATATATAGGTACATACAAAATAAGTTGTGAGTAATGATACTTGAAAAAGTAAAGGAAATTGAAAAACAAAATAAAATTGGAACATAAAAATTGCACGCATTTGTAGATCAGTACCTATATTTTTGCAAGAGGATGCAGATACTCACGTCCTATCAATTAAAATAATTATAGTTATGCTCGAATTTGGGCTTCTACTTTTTCGTTTGTCTCTATTGGCTATATTTCGGTTTTTAATTAGAAGCTGAACCATGGTGACTTCTCTAAAATGACTTGTGAAAGGTTATAATCCCTTATCTATAAATATATTCCAATTTTGTAACTAACTACACTAGTTTTAAAAAATTCATAATAGTTCTCAAAGATTGTTACTTGTAAAACTTTTGGTTTAGCTGTATCATCAATCATGAGGACATGTTTAATAATCCATTTTGCAACTCTTGTATGAGGGCAAACATTGTTTAAGGAAAACGATTAATCGTGCCTCAACCCTTATTTTCGATAATTTCTTCTTCTTTTCATAGTTTTTTGACGGAATTTTCCAACATGGCCACATCAATAAGCCCTAATATAGGTAGCAATAAGCCCTTTGAGAGTTTTCTCATTAGAATTTTCATTAAGCAATTATCATATCACCTGTGTTCTTTATATTTGCTATGATTATTCTTTGTGATATTGTGGTATGTCTGTGTAAGTACTGAATTTGAAATCAAATAACATAATTAATCGAGTTGGTTTAAATTGAGTTAAAATCAATAAATCACGATCTAAATTAAACTTCTCAGGCTAACTAGTAGAGAAATATCTAGAGTCTAGACGACGATCAAGTCCATATAATGCAAAAAATCCAAGGATCTAGACTAATGCGACGGACACCAATTAGACTGACTATAAAGTCTATAATGTGTGGGCACACACACACACACACCAAGAGTCGAGTTTTAATTGAGTTTTGCAAGGGCAATTTTTTGTTTTTTTCAACAATACAAACCCATTACACTTTCTTTGTCTTTACCATTAACTTTTTTAGCAAGCAAACAAGTGGAGAATGCTTGGAGATGGAGATGATTTTCAATAAGTAAACAGGTTCCCGGCCACTTGACTTGAGAAATATCTAGAGTCTAGACGACGATCAAGTCCATATAATGCAAAAAATCCAAGGATATAGACTAATGCGACGGACACCAATTAGACTGACTATATAGTCTATAATGTGTGGGCACACACACACACACCAAGAGTCGAGTTTTAATTGAGTTTTGCAAGGGAATTTTTTTTTTCAACAATACGAACCCATTATACTTTCTTTGTCTTTACCATTAACTTTTTTAGCAAGCAAACAAGTGGAGATTGCTTGGAGATGGAGATGATTTCCAATAAGTAAACAGGTTCCCGGCTAGGGATGGCAATTTTGCCCCGTCCCGCTTGACCCGCCCCTCCCCGCTTCGCCCCGCGCGGGTTTTCCCCGCCCCGCAAAGGTGGTGGGGCGGGGATGGGGTGAGATTTTAGCCCCGAACCATGGGGCGGGGCGGGGATGGGTTTAGACTTTTTAGACCCGCCCCGCCCCATCCCCGCCTCTCCCACATTGATAAGGGTTGAATTGTAAATTTTTCATACTCTAAAACCCTACTATTTAAACAAATATATTATCAACTTATTTAATTTTACCTAACATGATTCTATGCCTCTTTTTTCTCTCTAGCAAAGTTGGAAATAAGGTACCAATTTTAATGTTTTCTTTTGTCTTTATTATAAACAAATTTATATTCCATTGAATCATTGATTTTGTACTATGAGATTTTTGTTTTTACTATGATATTGTCTTCTTAAACACTTGGACAATATTATTTAGTTTTTGCTAAAAATTAGTTTGATTTGATGGGATGAATTTATTTGTAATTTCAAGTATATTTTTATTAATGAAATAGGTTTTAATTAAAAAAAATGTAATAGTTGTGGACAAATCAACAAGAAGTAAAGTTTTGCAGGGGCGGGGCGGGGCTTCGCGAGGCCCCAAGGGGCGGGGATGGGGCAATAAAATTTTTCCCGACATACGGGGCGGGACGGGGATGGGGCAAGACAAAACTATACGGGGCGGGGGTGAAGACCCCATCCTTCGGCCCTGCCCCGCCCCATTGCCATCCCTATTCCCGGCCACTTAACTTGACTTACCTATCGTAAATCCCACGCTAAGTAACAGTCTATTTCATTGACTAACTATAATGTCGGTACATTTCTAATTACCTTGACCTGCCACTTGAATTATTCTCCACCATCAACCTCATCCCAAGCAATAGGCATTTTCATAATCATGATTAATTGGAAAAATATTGTTTCAACTTTCAAGCTAATTTTTATTCCCTTTCACGCTTATTCATAATTGATATAAGAATATTCACATTTAAAAAATGTCGATAAATTAAGATATAAAAATAGATGTGAAAAAAATATATGAAATTATGAATGCGAGAGAATCAAAATCTAGAGGGTGTTTGGATTGATGAAAACTGAGTCAAATAACTCAGTTTTCATCATCCAAAACTCATAAAATGTGGAGCCCATCAAAACTCAATTTGTTTGGATTGATTTTTAAGCTGAGTTTCCAATCTATAAGTTAAAACTCAAAATTTTGAGTTTGAGTTATGAAAACTGAAAAGACAATTCAGATGCTTTTAAGTTTTGAGTTTCAATGGCATTCTTGTAAATACTTAGCCTTGGTAAGCCTGCAGCTGTGCATGGTCAAATAACTTTGTGTGAGTTATAGAGAAAAGATATGAGTCCCATCATTTTTTGCAAAAATTTGAGTTAAACAAGTTATTTTCTGGAGTGAGTGAAAAAATAGAGTTAAAGAAATAAGTTATGAAAATTGAGTTTGAGTTATGAGATTTGAGTTATGCTAGATACTAAATAGATGTCTCACAATTCACAAATACCACAAGACATCTTGGATAACTTTTTGGGAAAAGATCTTTTCTTATTGAATTTTTTAATTCTTTTCAATTTTTAGCTCGGTTTGGGGCACGTAACCTTTTAACTTTTTTTTTTCTATTCTATTTATTTTTATGTAAACAAATTTGGAAGGTGGTTTAGTGCTTGTCTTGGAACGTTTATTTTCAATGATTTATTAAGCTTTAAAAAAATAAATTTGATAAAAATACAGCTATACTAAAAAAAGTTTTTTTTTTTAAGTTACTCATAAATGAAACAAATTAAATGTTTTTGAAAAAAAAAAAAAACAAGTTTAATATGAAAAGAGAAATTTTTTAAAATTATACAAAAATAAAAGTCTATTAGTATCATTGACCATAGAGGTTTAATAATTGTCTAAGTTGATTCATGGCAATTGTTGATTCATGACAAGTTAAAGTTAGGTGATTCATGGCAATTGTGAGTTTGGGAGTTTCCTTTACTGGACATGCCTACTATCGTAATTGGCAGTGGTGCAGTTGGATTTTGAATGTTGTTTGCTTCGTTATAACATGAGGGCCAAATTTTGCGTTAAGGCATCGTTGTTTGGCATAAACTGTTTTTTGTTGATTTTTTTCAACTAAAAACATTTTCAGAGAAAAGTACTTGTTTTTCAATGTTTGCTAATTTTTTTTCTCAAAAAAAGAAAAAGAAAAAATTTCCTGCTTTTGGCTTGTACGGTAAAATCACCAATTTTCCTATATTTTTATATAGAAATAACATAACAACGGTCATTCATCACTTAAAAATATTAATTAATACAAAACAACTAAAATCAATTTTAAAAATAAGCACAGTAAAAATAAAAATATTTCATATTATACTAATAAGCACAAACAGAATATCTAGAGTAAAACAAAAAGACCTAACACAGTTGTAAGGACACAAATTGCGCGATTGGGCCTGTTAACAAGAGAGTTGGAGGCCCAGACTGTATTTGATATCCTAACAATGAATTTGTAAAGAGAGTGGATTAAAGATCACTGGAGTAGACTCGTATGGGTTGAAGGCCCAAGTATGGTAATGACCAGATGTATATTGATGATATGATCAAGGGTTACAATATTCTCTTCGGCACTGTCCGAGGAGTGTGTTCGTACAAATATTATTTGGGCTTTTCTCTTTTCTTTCTTTTTTTCTTTCTCTCTGTTGCCTTCCTCTGTTTTCCTTTTCTTCATTATCTTTGTTCTCCTTCCTTCTATTTATATGCCCTCCCCCATCGCATGGGCTTTTCTTCATCCTTATCCCTTCTGGGGGCAGCTGTAAAGGAGGGGGTCACTGTTCAGGAGTCTTTTCTCATTAATGCGGCCATGATGTTAGCTGCAGGGTCATAAATGCGGTGGCAGCAGCCTTTTTGCTTAATATCTGATTTTCGCCATCTGTCCTTATGGTCAACACAAATAGGGGGATTCTCTGGGAGAGATAAGATTGAGGCTGGTGCACTGATCTGGGACACCTTTTTAATAGTCCGAGCAGAAGGTCTCCTCGGACAAGGCTCTCTCCCATGAGATTCGCACTTCAGCATTGGATCAGGCCGGGCAAATGCTCCATGAGGTGTAGTCTTCGGACGTATAGGTCTCCTCGGACGGACCCACGGCCCAGGATCTGATGTTGGGCCTTTTGCCCCTACAACAGTTAATAAAAACCATCAAACACGTACCCAAAAAAAAAAAAAAAAAAAAACACTACTGTAAAAAGAAACCATGGGTTAAATAAATAGTACTTTCTTACCCATATAACCTATTTGTTTTGGTTAGTTCAACCTCTCATTTACCTTTTATTTAAGGATAAAGTTTAGTTAAAAAATTGGTTGTAGGTGAGTTTTGACAAATCCATCATTGGATTACATATTCTTTTTATATCCTTCATACTTGCAAAATTTCTAAAAAATTAAAGATCAACAAATATATCATCAATAAATTGTTTAAATTGCAAGTTTTTGTATTTTAAAATTATGCATAAAATATAATCTTATAGATCATATAGTGTAATATTTGATTGTCTCAAAATTTGACATATGTATGAGGAGCGTAAAGAACATGCAACCCATGGTTAGATTTTCAAAATATGTAGTAATGTTAATGATATTGAGTAAGATTGTAGCCTTAGACTACAACAAATTTTTTAGCTAAATTTTGTGTGAAGGTCCCTTTTTGGACATTGTCCAGGCCCAAGTGGAAAATAAGGACTCGGGGCCTTTTAGTTGTTGTTTAAAGGGACTGGGCTTGGTTCACCGTAGCTAAATAGGCTATTTACAAACCAAGTGGTGCATAGAGCAAGAATCCTACAATACGTACATACTAGCAAGCACGAATATATATATATATATATATATATATATTGAATAGCAAGAAACAGCAAAGGAGTAAAGTATAAAGGCAGACACAAAATAAATGTTAAGGGTCCTTAAAACAATATGGAATATCTCATCACTTTTCTTAATTTGTAAATTATAATGTGCTTACTAAGACGTGTTACAAGGTTCAAATAAGTTCAAAAATTACAGACTTAGATGGCTCTCTAAGTCTCTAAGACTTAGATGGCTCTCTAAGTCTCTAAGATTTGCAAAGTTTGAATCCTTTTGAATCCAAGTATGTTTTATAGTGGCTGTTTTGGGATACCGGACAATATTTTTTTCTCTTTTTCTACTTTCTTTGAGTTTTTTGACAAAGTTTTCTCAACGATTCTATTCTTATTCACTGTTGTTGAGTGCCCCTTTTACTGTCAGCTACTTCCCCTTTTTATAATGTCATTCTAGGGTTCCGGGGTATCGTTGGTTCCCCTCCTTTCTCCCTTGGGTACCAGGGCTCATGTTGTGCCAGCAACTTTTGTGGTTGGTCCCTTCCTTGTTTCTCATAATTTTCTTCTTTTGATACTTTTTTCCCAAAAGTCTCCTGCTGACTTTCCATTCTGGGGTGTCCTTAAAGAGCTGACCTCCAATCTCTCTCCTTTCAAAGCTTCTAAACCTCACCTTTTCAGACTCAGCTTTTTGGCTGTTTTTCCTTTTGTCATTTTTCCCAAGTGAGCCGATTCTATCCCTGCTGGGTTGAAAGTTTTCTCAGCTACTTCCTTTCATGGTTCTTCTTATTAGGTTCCTCGAGGTACCAATCCCTTGTTCATGAATTGTTACTCTTCAAGCCTTTTGTTTCCTCTGTACATCATTGGGTGATTGAGAAGGACGTATCTGTTCTTCGTTCCTTGTGTTTCTTGGCACTCTTTTTGAGCTGTCTCAATCTCATCCTAGCTATGCTGCACATCCCGAGGATCCTGAGCCCCTGGCAGCCGCTGAGTATCCCGGCCCAGTTCTTACCATTAGAGAACCTTTTGATTTTCTGATCTTGGCAGGCTGGGCTTTTCCCCTTTTCCCTTTGTTTCATAGGCCCTAAGGCCTATCCCTTCATGGGTCTTGGGTTTTAAATCTTTTTAATGGACTTGGGCCTACCATCCTCCCCTTTTTTTGTGGTGAGCTCAGCCCTTTTATTATTACTCTCCATGGAGTACACTGTGCTATTTTGGGCCTTGGTGTTCTAACTTTTTAGACCTCAACACTTTGTTCTTTATTTTAACCTATATGTATATGTGTGTAAAACTCCTTTTGGAGACTTATTGAATGATCACTACCTTAATAGTGCACAATGGTGCCTTCTCATTACCTAATTACACATTTACATGCATAATTACAAATACTTGAAACCTTCAAAATGACAATTAGAAATTATTTTTGTATGACCATTAAAACTTTAGGGCAATCCATAAAGGTTTAGGCATATCATGGTTGTTGTAGAGGTTACATGGGAGGTGGATTTGATAATTTTTTGATGATTTGTTGTTTTTTTGGGGGGAGGGCGGTAAATATTTTTGTCATTTTGGTGGATTTAGGGATATTAGTATTACAATCACACCAGGCATTTTAAAGGTATTATGATCATTTAAGAGACTTTAAAATTATTTTAGTTATTTTGTAAGTTTGGATGTATTTTGGTCATTCTAGACAATTTAGGTTTATTTTTGTTATTTTAGAGGTTTTCAAGATATTTTTATTATCATTTATTATAGATTATTTTTGGTTGTATTTTGGTATTGTTAGAGGATTCAAGGATATTTCAATCATTTCAAAGGGTTTTTTTTTTTTTTGAGGGAGGGGTGGAGGGGCATTTGGGAGGCTTGGAGGGTGTATTTTGGTCATTTTAAATGTTTAAAGATATTTTAGTCATCTTGAAAGTGTAGAAGGTATTTTGGGTCATTTTAAATATTTAAAGATATTTTAGTCATTTTGAAAGTGTAGAAGGTATTTTGATATTTTAGAGGCATTTATATTATTTTGGAAGTTTTCATATTATTTTGGAGAGAGAAACATAGAGAGTTTAATTCTGTGTATAATTTACAGAGCAAAACAACTAAATTTTAAATATTTTGTAGATGAAATAACTATTGATCTGTAATAATATATTTTGCAAATACAGAGAGTTTTGTTTTGTGTATAATTTTATGGAGCAAAACAACTAAATTTTAAATATTTTGTAGATGAGAACTATTGATCTGTAATAGCATATTTTGCAAATTTGAATGTTATAAAGAGACTATCAAGTGATTTGTTAAAAGAAATGAATAAAAATTATTAAGTTATAATATTAACAAAATTTATGCCATATAATTTGAACCTAATATTTAATATATCTTGCACTCACCGCACAATATATATATATATATATATATATATATATTTATTTATATATATCTATCTATCTTGCACTCAATGTTATTGTATCCAAATTAAGTACCTACCGGGTAAAACTCTGCCCATGGGGACAAGTTGACATCAATAACTTGTCCAAAACAAGACGCTGTAAATTATTATTGTTTACCATCCCACTTCTTATTCATATTTTGTCCATGAAGAGTTGTTGGTGGCGGTAAGATTTCAGTCACACTTTGTGGCTGATCTCTAGGAGAAATGGGAGAAAATCAAAAGGGTTATAAGGCGTATTTTGTCAATCGCATTTTGTCCCCCTCACTTTTCTAATGTTAAATTAAACCCTTTAATCTTGAACTAAATTTCCATTATTGTTGTAAGGCGTATCAATTGTTGTATATATAGGTATATACAAGGATAGGTTGTAATAATGATGTTTGACTTTAGAGAATATGATTTCATAAAGTGAAAATTAAAAAATCTGATTTTTCTGAAATTTTTTGGAATTTTCTGGTGACTGTTCAGAAAGGTTGAAGAGATTTTAATCATCGTTAACCGTTTTATGAAAAAAAAAAAAAAAAACTAACTTTTCATACGTGCCTTTTCATGAAACATATGTGCCTTTTCATTAATAGAGGCTATTGTTTACTTGAAAAATAACTAACTCTTCATACGTGCCTTTTCATGAAACATAACTATATGGGTATAAATAGAGGTTTATGATCACAAGGTGAAACACAAGAAACACAAGAAATCCTGTGGTCATTTTTCAGAATTGCTATCTGTAGAACCTAACATCTTGGTTGTATCCTGAAGACAAATTTGTGATAACCCTTTAGCAACAAAAGTGTGGGGGGGCAAATATTGTTTATGGAAAACGATATAGTGCTTCTAAGTTATTTATTTTCTGTTTGTCTTTTATGTTAATCTTGTTCTTCCATTATTATTTGTGTAATATTCCCAACATCAACAGCCTTACATATGAGTATTAAATAGAATTTCACCTAGAAAACTCGCCCCATATGAATATTAAAAAATATTTGGTTGGTTTTGCTTGCGGTGTAGATAGGTTAATTCGATGTTTATTTATTTTTCAATGGCTATTTGATTATGTACAATTGCGATGCTGAATATGGAGATTTTGGAGTTTGAACGCGAGATTAGGAAAGGTTAAAATTGGGTGATTAATGGGAAATAATTGTGAGTTTGGGAGTTTCTTATACTGTACATGGCACCTACATGGCACCTATTGTAGTTGGTAGTGGTGCAATTGGATTTTGAATGTGGGTGAAAGTTGATGGTGTTTGATATGGACTTGGTTTAGGTCCAATGCATTTAGTACACTGGATCCGGTCAGATGGTGACACGTGTCCAAAAATGGACACATGTCATTATTTCAATGGGTCTAGTACTACTGGACACTAAACCTAAGCCTGACCTGTTTCATCTCATTTTCCTTCTTTCTCTCACTCACTTCTATCTCCCTTTTTTTTTTCTTCTCTCTCTCTCTCTCTCTCTCTCTCTCTCTCACACACACACACACACACACACACACACACACACACACACACACACACACACACACACACACACACAGTTTTCCTCTTTCTCTCACTCACATCTATCTCTCTATTTTTTCTCATCTCAATTTCTCTTACTCACCCACAACTCTGACCTCTCTCTCTCTCTCTCTCTCTCTCTCTCTCTCTGTTCCTTAATTTCCCTCTCTCTCACTTACATATATCTCCCTATTTTTTCTCATCTCAATTTCTCTCTCACCCCGCGACTATCTCTTTTTTTGTGTTTCCCTCTTTCTCATACCCACACTTATTTTAAAATTCAAATTTATCTATAAACTACAAATTTACTCCTCTCTCATATCTATTAATTGACTCCAAAATTTCTCTCTCAAATTTCAATCTCTCTTTCTTGGTCTCCTTGGATAGACTCTTTTCTCTATTTCCTTGTTTTCTTTGTAGCTTTGATAATTGGTTTAATGATTTTCTCCTTGATTTTCAGGTAATCTTTTGGCTTTCTTTAATTTTTAATTTGATTCTTTGTTTGTACAGTCTTCGATCAAGTAGTAATGGTGTTTTTTTTTTTTTTTTGAGAATTAGTGATGGTGCATATTGGTGTCATTGTGTTGTATATTTGGTTTTTTTCAACTTTGTATATATTTTCTTATTCTTTTTCCAAAATTTCATAAGTAGAAACAGAAAATGTAGTAATATATAGAGACGGGTTACTCTTAGGTAATAGAGGTTTCTCTACTATGAAGTTGTTATTTTTGAAATGAATGGATTAAACTTTACAATTTTATAAATTTATAAACAAACATTCACAACCATTATTTCTTTTTATCTTTTTAAATTATTAATGATAGGTAAAACAAATTCAATTCACTCATTTAAAAGATAAGATTTTACAAATTTCATATTATAGTTTTTATTTTTTTGAATAATTCAATAGTTGAAAAGAGGGAATTTAAAGATTGAATATCTCCATTGAAAATACCGAAAAGTAAGAAATTTCATATCAAAGTTAAAGGAGGATCATTTGTACAAGTGCCAATAAATGGATACCTTAGCTGGTTCTCCATATCTTCCAATTGAGACTTACAGCCAACAATTACTTGTTGAATCTCCTGTACATTTATAAAGATTCTTCATAGTGATCACCTCAAAATAAAAATATTCTTCAAAGTTGTCACACTCAATCAAATTTGTCCTGAGGTTGAACATTTATCTTCCAATTTTTTTTTTCCACACTCAATCAAATTTGTCTCCGTTGCAAATCTAAGTGCCAAGAAACTTTGTTGTTGTTGTTATTGGCATGAGAGAGAGATTGTGGAGAGGAAAAAAACAGAGGAACAAGAGAGAGAGAACTGTTGGGGTTTTATTAAATTTAGGTTGTGAAAAGAGATTATGTATTTGAAAAATCAATGGTTTTCTTTTAAGATTTCAACGGACGACTCATCATCAAATCATGGAAATTCAAATTCGTGAATTTTTTTTCTTGGGAGAAAAATGGAGGTGTGTGATTTCCTTACAAAAGATTCACACATGTAGTGAAAAGATAAGTATATTTTGATAATTTCTAATAGTGAGAACCCTGCTAAACATAGAGAAAATTATAGAGAATACAAAGATCTAGAATTTTGCATATTTTATATAAACTCTAGAATTTAGCATATGGTACTCAAGAACGTGACACATACATACTCATTATTAACTAACTTAGTTCTAACAAATATCATTCAATTTGGTATTCTCAAAGGGAGCTGGTTTAAAAGGGTGTCTCTTGCAGACTTCAAATTTTGTAGAGCACTCCTAATGCTAATGCGACTATTAGAAGATTTAACTGTGCAAGATAACCCTACCCCGAGGATTGTGATCAGGCAACCATGTTGAACATCAGGGTTTATGGGTTGGTCATTATGATAAAGGCTGCTCATAAGTTGTAGCATCTCTGGGTCGAGTACTTGCATTATGTTGGCAGGGAAAGCTGATTGCACCCATCCGATTAGGTTTAGGTCTCCAATGAAGCTCTCATGTGTTGGTCTTTTCCCAGTAAAGAGCTCTAGCAGCATTACACCGAAGCTATATACATCTCCAGCGGTTGATGGTTTCTCCCCCATGCCGTACTCTACATCATAGTTAATTCAGTATGTTAATAAAACTTTAAAAACACACCTAATTTTACATATAAGTGAGACATAAGATTTTTATTCTATCATGATCTCTTCATGTTGTTAGGACTTAAGATTAAAAAGAAAAGAAAGAAACAAAGGTTCTTAATTGAATACTTTTATATATATATATATATATATATATATATATCTATATATTAAGCATGGTGCAATTGGTGAAGTATAAAGTATCTCTATATTTTTGTAGTAGTACTAACCTGGAGGTATGTATCCTATGGAACCCTTTAGAACATTTGTACGGCTAATAGAATGTTCAACGTCTGTTCTTTGCATCAGCAACCTTGCAAGCCCAAAGTCTCCAACCTTGGCAGTCATGTCTTCACCCAAAAGAATGTTGCTGGGCTTCAAATCACAATGCACCACTGGAACTTCACAGTCATGGTGCAAGTAATCCAATGCACAGGCAACATCAATGGCCACATTCAATCTCTCCACAACATTCAACACATCCCCATTTGCATTCTTCCTCTTACCATTGACCCAGCCCTCTAAGCAGCCATTACTCAGATATTCATAAACCAGAGCCAGAAATTCCATGTTCTTGAAGTCTATGCTAGAGCATGATGTGATCAGCTTAACAAGGTTCCGGTGCCTTACATTCCTCAGAGCCTCACACTCTGCAAGAAAACTCTTCCAAGAGCTTGTCCTCTGAGTGTCAAGGACCTTAACTGCTACAGCAATTCCTTGCCTTAGATAGCCTTTATATACAGACCCAAAGCTCCCATTTCCAAGAAAGTTTTCTTGGTTGAAGTTTCCAGTTGCTTGACGAAGGTCATTGTATGAGACCATTTGATGTTGTCCTTTCACCAACTCAGAATTTCTTGTAATCTTTGATTTACTTCTTTTCAAGTAGAACAGTGAGCCAAGGATGAAGCATAGGGCTGATGATACCAATACACTAGTAATCACAACAAGTTTGGTTACCTTTCTTCCATTGCTTTGAATTTTGACACAAGCCAAATACAAACAAAGCTTTGGGTTGCCTTCCAAATTGACTTTAGAGAGATTTCCAAAAACTCCGCCTTTGGGAACTACCCCTTCCAAATTATTGAAAGATAAGTTCAAGGACTGAAGGGCTTGAAGGTTTTGGAGTTCAACAGGAATGGAGCCAGAAAGTTGGTTGGAAGAGAGATCTAGAGTGTCAAGGCCTCTCACTTCTTCTAAGGTACTAGGAATTGGACCTGTAAGTACATTCCTATCCAACAATAATTTCTGCAAGCTCTTACTTTTTCTGATTGAGCTGGGAATATTACCAGAAAAAAGGTTGTTAGAAAGGTCAATGGTGACAACATTTACTAGAAGAGATACTTCTTCAGGCAAAGCTCCACTTAGAAAGTTCTTTGACAGATTCAAAACAATGCTCAAACTAGGGAGACTGAAAATTTCTCTAGGTATTTTTCCACTAAACTTGTTGTTGGATAAGTCCATGGAAAGAAGTTTCTGGAAGTTTCCAAAACTTGTTGGTATATTACCCACCAAACTATTCCCTGATAAATCAATTTGGTTTAACTTTTGGAGATTGCCTAGGGAATTTGGAACACTACCAGATAATCTATTTCCTGCCAAAACCAACATTTGCAATTCCTCCAAATGGCCAATTTCAGGTGGGATTTCACCTGAAAGTGAATTGTAGCTCAAATTTAGCAAAGTAAGGCCACTAAGATGACCAATTGTGGTGGGTATGTTACCATAAATATGAGTTTCTCCCATGTACAACTTTGAGAGAGCCTTAGAAAGATTGCCTATTGATCCAGGAATCACACCCTCCAAATGATTGCTACCAATTCCAAGGAATTTGAGACGAGTGCTATTTTTCAAAGAAGTAATGAAACTAAGACCATCCTCACTAACAATCTTATTAAAACAAATATCGTACATTTCAAGGAATGGGAGATTTCCTAGGTCTGGTGGTATTGTTCCTTCCAGAAGGTTGTCTGCTACGTGGATGATTTTTATATTGGTTAGATTGTACAAAGACCATGGAATTTTTCCTGTGAACTTGTTAATGCAGAAGTTGAAAACTAAAAGGTTTGGGAGTTTAATCCCAACATCTCCAGGAATTTCACCCCATAGGTTGTTTGAAGCTAAGGCCAAAGAAACTAGGGAGGATATGTTGTATATTGATGGTGGAACTGTGCCAGAAAAATTGTTAATATTAAGATCAAGTTCCTTCAAATTTTGAAGGCGGCCTAAGTCACTTGGTATTGCACCACTAAGACTGTTGGTGCCTAAGTTTAAATTGATGAGTGAAGAAAGGTTACATATGGCTGATGGAATTGCACCATAAAGGTGGTTTCTTGCCAACTTTAACACTTCTAGCTTTTTCAAGTAGCTTAGCTCTACAGGAATTCTTCCTGTGATATTCTTGTTTTCAGACAAGTCTAGGATTTGGAGCTCAGTCAATTGGCTTATATTTGAGGGCAGCACACCTTCTAGCCTGTTGGTGCTCAAGTTAAGAACTCTAACATGGAAAAGATTGACAATTTGATCAGGAAGTATACCTGTGAATTGGTTTTGTCCAAGTTGAAGGGAACGTAGGAACGAGAGGTTGCCAATATGAGGGCTGATGGACCCTTTAAGTCCAAAGCCTGAAAGATCAAGACCAACCACTCTCTGGCCAGACTTGTTGCACACAACTCCGGTCCAATTGCAAGGGGATGAGTTTTTTTGGTCCCAAGAAGATAGAGGGTTGAAAGGCTCTATTATTCTAGACTTGAATGAGATCAAGGCTTCTTTATCTGTAACAATACTTAAGGTGGCAGACTGAGACTCTACTTCAAGAAATATACATTTGCAAAATATGAGGACAAATAATAAGGTAGACTGAAGTATTAGATGGGAAGGAGAAGCCATTATTCATGGTTTTTGTTTTTGAGTTGGAGGGAACACAAGCGATGAGTATTTACTATTTATAACAATCCAAGTGCATGCTGGGGCTGGTTAATTTTGTACTGTGGCCTGTGGGGTTCTTTTAAGACTTTTTAGTGTCGTGCACTTGGTTCACTTATTGTTCTATGACTTGGTCAATGAAAGATGCTTGTTAGAAAACTGAAAAATAAAAAAGTCTAAGCTTGGTGGTTCACTTTGAAAGACTTTTATGTTGTAAGACAATGGTAGGTTTACTTGAACAGTACAGTGTAAATTGTACATTGCAGATAGACCCATCCTTCCAATGCGGTGTATATATCCTTGGATTTATTGTTTGGCAAACACATTCGGTAGAAAAAATTACCTAAGCACGACAATTGCAAGCGTCCTGCAGCAAATTCACTAGAAATAGGCTAAATTTCTAGACGACGGTCAAAAAGTACTAACTAAAGATCCTGCTAAAACCCATGATCAATTTGTTTGTACTCACTACATACCTTATATATCTACCATGTGGAAAGAAAAGAGGCCCATCTAATGCAAAAATCACAAGGCACTTGTGTTGGAGAATACCAATTAGGCCGACATTGTTGAACGATTTGATCTTCATAAATTAATGGTCTTATCAATCGTAGAAAACACATCTAGAATGGAACCTTATACCAATTAGGCCGACATTGTTGAACGATTTGATCGTCATAAATTAATGGTCTTATCAATAGTAGAAAACACATCTAGAATGGACCCTTAACCCCCATTTTTTTTTTTTTGAGAGTTTCAACATATGACGTCCGCTCTCGATGATGCTTTTTATCATCAGATCAAGACACCAATCGGTTTTTGGTGTAGGCGGGGATTGAATCTCAGATCTCTTATTCAACCATCAGAGACTTTACCAGTTGAGCTAACTGGAACTCACAATGGACCCTTAACTTAATTTGTTTTTCTCGACCAAAAAGAGAGAGAGAGAGAGAGAGAGAGAGAGAGAGAGAGAGAGAGAGAGAGGCAGATTTCAACCCAAAAATTGAAAAATTTTTAAGTGGCGCTTTCGAGTAACATGTTATGGTCGCAACGTACCTATGAGATAGTGATGACTGATTAGTTTCATTAGCTATTTGTAGTGGCTAGGCCTATTTTTAATGGAATTGTTGGAAAATACAATTAATTTTTATTGTGATTGAAGACTAAATTATGATATTAATTGTTGGAACAAGTTATAAAATTGGTTAATCAATTAAGGGTCATTTTACAATACCCACCTCTTTTATCAGTGGGTATGGTACCCACTCAAATCTTAGCGGTACATTTTAAAATTTTCAATCCTGACCGTTTATTTAAATTATTAGGTAAACTTGTTACTGGTAGAATAGGTAGGGTATAAAATGAAAAAAGAAAACCAAAACAAAAAGAAACAGAGAATGAAAGAGGCTGAACGAGAGAGACTTGGCAAGCTTTGTGTCACTGCCACTGCCGCCTCCACCACCACCGCTGCAGCTGCCGTGCACCATCCATCAACGTGAGATCGTTTGCTACTGCCACCGGTGAGAATTTTTGTGGGAGAAGCTATTTATATATATATATATATGTGTGTGTGTGTGTGTGTGTGTGTGTGTGTGTGTTTATATATATATATGTGTGTGTGTGTGTGTGTGTATATATATATATATATGATTTGGTTATTACTTTTAGGTTATATTTGATTTAGGTATTTTAATATTGAGAAGATAGATCTTGTGTAAGAATTATTTTCTTTTTCTTCTTGATTTTGGATTAACTTGTTTGGGTATTTTAGCTTGATTTGGTTTGGGTATTTTGGGTTATATGATTGCTAGTTATCTGTGATGATTTGGGGGTAAAGATCCAAGCTCGGAAATTATATCAGCCAAAACAAGATGTCCCCTAAAGTCTTCTCAAATTAATAAGTAAAATTAAAACAAAAGTAACATAATGTATGATTAAGAATACAAAAATCTTGACCATTTGAAACTTTTTTCATGCATGATTAAGCATTTTTTGATGTCATCTTTTCCCCTTACCATGTTAATCATGCCTAGGAGGGTTGAATTGGCCTACTTTGGATGGTGTGTTTGTGTTGTTGTTGTGGTATGTAATGCAGAGTTCTACTATGTCAATTGCTAGTTTAGAGTCTTTAGGGCTCCTACTGCATACTTATCTTACTTTGAATAAAATTCTTTACTATATTATCCAAAAAAATATCTTTATTGATAATAATAATAATTGTAAGGACGCAATTTGAATGCCTGGCACACGAGTTGGATAGACTTAGGCCCAAAAAGCCCAAAACAATGAATTTGTAGAGAGTGTGTTAGAAAACTGGGTTTTAATAAATTAGACAACAATCAAAGCATATCCATGCCACAAGAAGATGAATATATATTAGTTTAACTTTAAAGAAAATCGTTCTCGGCACAATCCGATGAGACCAGTTCTTATATATTTTTCTCAAGTATGATTAGAAGTTCAACTCTTAATTACTACAGTGTTTCTCTCTTGATTTCTCGATCTCCTCCTCTCCTTGCTTCCTTCTTCTTTTATACTCTCTTTTCCTTTCATCTTCACCCTCTATGTGTAGGTCTGATGGTTGGTGTTGATACTTGTTCCATTAGCACCTTCCTGAAGTCCTTGGATAGTAGCTGTAAGGCTGAAAATTACTGTTCAGACATCACTTCTTCATTAATGCGGCCAGAAAGTTAGCTGCAGAGCATTCAATGTGGTGATAATAGCTTTCCCTTAGATATTTTTCAGCTCTCACCTGTCCTGTACGCTCGTTGGGTATACCTTTACCAATAGAACCTTTTGGTGCATCATCCTAGATAGTAAAATACATACCATGACCTTTGCCTTGCTCAGCCGAGGATCTATTCCTCCTTAGACCACTTCCTCAGTCTAAATAGTCATAACTTCGTTGTGAAGCTTTACCACTTTGCATTTTTTATACTACTAACCCATGCTCGGACAATTGAACCTCTTCGGACAAGCCCAAGGCCCAATACAAATACTTGGGCCTTTGGTCCCTACAATAGCCCCTCAAAATTCCGGTTTCCTCCTCCCATTTGAGGAGAAAAGTGGGGTTTCGATTTTTAAAAGTTAAGCCATTTGTTTTTCTGGTTTACACACGTGGGAGAACCGTTTTGTGCGCCCCATAACTATTATTAACGCTTCGGAACCCGCAATGCGTCACTAATTGCTTCAGGTAGTGCTTTGTTCCCCTCATCCAATGGTGAGACGCAGATCGTAAGGTTGACATTTTCCCCTTGAATTTTGCGCGGGGCAACTCCCATTCAATTATACTTCCTATATAAAGTGTTTGGGGAAATCATTTTTCCTTATTTCATAAGTCTTCAAGTTCTTGAGAGATCCAGAACACTCCAACCATCAAGGCATCCTTCACTCCAAAAGTTTTTAAGTCCTTTTCTTTGAACACTTTAGATTTTTAAAAAAAGTTTTTAAGTCCTTTTCTTTGAACACTTTAGATTTTTAAAAAGTATCAGAAGTAGTCTTTAATTTCTAAGTCAATTTCTCCTCGGCCGAGCTTCTTGGCCTACCATCTTCTGCTTCTTCCTCAAGAAAACTTCATCTATCATTCCCTTGTTTAACTAGATGGGTAGATTTAAGCACCTCGTTGACTCTCCGAGCGCCATGGAGGCCTTTAGGGCGAAATACCGCATCCCCCAGGGAGTAGACTTAAAGTACTGTTTGCCGAACAATATACTCACCGATAGAAAAGTAGGTGAGGTGGTCATTCCCATAATTGCCTTCATAGAAAGGGGAATGACCCTTCCTTTGGGTAAAGTGACTCGAGATTACCTCTTGAACCATAGATTATGCCCCCACCAATGCGCGCCCAACCTATTTAGGGTCTTGGGTAGCGTCGACGCCCTCAACAAAATGATGGGCCTGTAACTCACCTAGCATGACATCGTACATATGTACGAATGTCACTCTCTCGTCGATGGGGGGTATTACCTCAAATCCAGGTCTCCCATCGTCAAACTCATATCGTGTCGTCCCAAGTCCAACAAGGGCATGAAAGACGACTGCGTGATCGCCTCCGAGGAGTGGCACAATGGCCTTCACTGTCCAACTCGAGAGGGAGAGCCAGGTGGGGTGCCTTAGGATTAGGTTATACTGACGTAGATTTTAGTTTCTTGGTTTTGCTTCATTTTAATATTTCTTTTCTTTTTGTTGATATGGTTTAATAATATGATTATGATTCTGGTTCTCGGCTGTCATTGCAGATAAAAGACACGTCGCTTCTAAGCTCAGCCTCATCAACGTCGAGGGTCTCAATAAGGTACTGAGATACGAGATATTTGTGAGCGAGGGCGGACACTTGCAAGCAGTCCACTAAATATTGGACTTCGTTCCCTTGTCGGACAAGTTCTAAGAGGTTGGCAATGCCATCAGGGCAGGTGACCTAAGACTCCATCGGATCGACATCTCTCAGCCTGGTTTCCTTGCTATAAGAGATCTCCCTCCAGTCGAGTTGCCCTTCAGCATGCTCTCCCCTAGCCAGCAGCTCCAAGGGAAGAAACTGCATCTTTTCGTCTATCTCTCGAGGATGAGATAGACCAATTCCACCTTGAGGAAGAAGAAGAGGTGCAGGAGAAACCTTTTGAAGTCTTAGACTCCGAGGGTGAGCTTAACAGAGCTTCCATAGCTCACCCCCCTAAGCTCATAGTATCCTGAGTAGACGAGAGCAAAGAGGAGGAAGAAATGACCTTAAATCTGAGGAAAAAGTTAAGGGATATTATGGCCGGGAGGAGTAAAGGACAGTCCTCCAAAGATGCCCCCAAATTCCAAGTTCCTGACAAACTTCCCCCCCTCCTCCACCAACCACTGTTGGCCTACTCCCCAATCCTAATCTAAAGAAGAAAAGGAAGGTGGTGGATTTGGAAGAAGGTAAAGTGGTCCTTCAAAAGGGGCCTAAGCAACAAAAGAATGCTAAGGACAAACGGGCCTTCTCCACGGAAAGCAGGGAGGACCCTAACGCACTTGAGGTCCGCCAGCAACGCGCATGGGCATCGCAGCTAGAGTTAGATGGCACTTTTATCCCATGCAGCTCTTCTATTTGGGAGTTCCAAAAAGGGCACTCGGCTTATATTGCCAAGGCCCTAGAGCAACTTCTACTCCTACCCAAGGACATGGAAGCTGTTAGGTCTTGGAGGCAGCCAGACCTCTTTATGTCTTTGAAGAGGGACCTTGCCATGGTAATCTCTCTACTAATTCTTCTAGATCGAAGTTAATCTTTTTTTTTATTATGCTCGCTCTGTTTTGATGGGACTTCTTTATCTTTTCTGTGCAGGTCACCCAGCAGATTTTTATGGCTGAGGAGTGGGTCAGGGAAGCTCGTAATCAGGTTAAGGCTGAGACCCACTCTTGCATGGAGGCCGAGAAGTCCCTGGGGGTCATAAAGCATGAAAAACAGGAACTGACCAAGAAGCTGGCCACTGAGCAAAGGGAGAGGAGAAGCGCTGATGCTGGGCTACGGAATGCCTAGGACCAAGCCAAAGACCAGCGAAAGAAATTACACATTACCGGGATTGAGCTAGCAACTGGTCCCGGATGACCTCCCTCCTCCAATAGCCAAAGCTTAGTGCCAGGATTCTATGTATATATATATATACATATATATATATATATATACAAATTTCTCATTTTTGTTTCTCTGTATTATTTCTATCTTATTTAACGCTTAACAACCGTTTTAATGTAGTAGAATTATTATCACGTGGTCAGCAATAAAACAGGTTAAGAATGTAATTTCAAAACTACACACAACAACGTAGCCCACACTCAAATTTAGTTATTACACTATTTTTATTTTCATTAGTGAGTTTGAAGGTCTAGAGAGATAATCCATTCTCAATCGGATATAGATAAATTTATTAATGTTTTAAGTGATGCTCATGAACATTTACATGAACCTTAAATATGTAATCCGAGAAGATTGAAATAACTAAAGTTTACCCCTGATATACAACAAAAATGATAGGAATTATTAACTTGCCCAGGGTATGTGGTCTGAGAGACTAGGCATGCCAATGTTTTGTTTAACACTTAGTAAAAATAAACTGAAGTATTAATTTACTCAAGGTATGTGGTCCAAGAGACCAACCATGATCAAAGTTTTGTTTAACACTTTGTAAAAATAAATTGAAGTATTAATTTACCCAAGGTATGTGGTCCGAGAGACCAGGCATGAACAAGGTTCTGTTTAACACTTAGTGAAAATAAACTGAAGTATTAATTTACCCAATTATTAATAACCGTTGTAATGTAGTAGAATTATTATCACGTGGTCAGCAATAAAACAGGTTAAGAATGTAATTTCAAAACTACACACAACAACGTAGCCCACACTTAAATTTAGTTTTTACACTATTTTTTATTCATTAGTGAGTTTGAAGGTCCAGAGAGATAATCCATTCTCAATCGGATATAGATAAATTTTTCTAATGTTTTAAGTGATGCTCATGAACATTTACATGAACCTTAAATATGTAATCCGAGAAGATTGAAATAACTAAAGTTTACCCTTGATATACAACAAAAATGATAGGAATTATTAACTTGCCCAGGGTATGTGGTCCGAGAGACCAAGCATGACCAATGTTTTGTTTAACACTTAGTAAAAATAAACTGAAGTATTAATTTACTCAAGGTATGTGGTCCAAGAGACCAACCATGATCAAAGTTTTGTTTAACACTTTGTAAAAATAAATTGAAGTATTAATTTACCCAAGGTATGTGATCCGAGAAACCAGGCATGACCAAGGTTCTGTTTAACACTTAGTGAAAATAAACTAAAGTATTAATTTACCCAAGGTATGTGGTCCGAGAGATCAGACATGACCAATGTTCTGTTTAACACTTAATGAAAATAGACTAAAGTATTAATTTACCCAAGGTATGTGGTCTGAGAGACTAGCCATGACTAAGGTTCTGTTTAACATTTAGTAAAAATTGACTAAAGTATTAATTTACCCAAGGTATGTGGTCTGAGAGACCAGACATGACCAAGGTTCTGTTTAACACTTTGTAAAATTGACTGAAGTATTAATTTACCCAAGGTATGTGATTCGAGAGACCAGGCATGACCAAGGTTCTGTTTAACACTTTGTAAAAATAAACTGAAATATTAATTTATCTAAGGTATGTGGTCCGAGAGACCAGACATGACCAACGTTTTGTTTAAACTGAAGTATTAATTTACCCAAGATATGTGGTCTGAGAGACCAGGCATGACCAAGGTTCTGTTTAACACTTAGTGAAAATAGACTGAAGTATTAATTTACTCAAGGTATATGGTCCGAGAGACCAGGCATGACCAAGGTTCTGTTTAACATTTAGTGAAAATAAACTGAAGTATTAATGTTATGTAATGTAGTAAACTCAAGTGTAGTAATCAAAAACTTTCATTAATAGTAATACCTTCTTAGATTATTTACATTCCAGGGATGTGGCACAGCCCTTTCCTCTAAATCCTCCGGGTAATACGCCTCTATTCTGGCCATTGATATGATGCAATATGGTCCTTCCCAGGTAGGTCATAGCTTTCCCCAGACTGGGTTCCTTGCAGTACCTATAACCTTTCTCAAAACCAAATCTCCAAGTGCTAATGGCCTTAACTTCATGTTGGCGTCATAGCCCTGCTTGAGCTTGTGTTGGTAATAGGCTAATTGGGCCATGACATTTTCTCTCCACTCGTCAATCAGGTCCAAGCTTCTTTCTAATAGTCCATCATTGGTGCTTGGGGCGAAAAAACTCGTTCTCAGCGTTGGGAATCCAATTTCCAGGGGGATGACAGTTTCAGCCCTATAAGTCATTGAAAACGGCGTCTCCCTAGTAGACCTGCGAGGAGTTGTTTGATAAGTCCAAAGGACATGGGGCAGCTCTTCCACCCATTTTCCTTTTGCATCATCCAGCCTCTTCTTCAGCCTACTCACTATGACCTTGTTGATAGCTTTAGCCTGTCCATTCCCCTGCGGATATGTTGGGGTGAAATACCTGTTTGTTATGCCTAGCTCACAACAATATCTCCTGAAGGCCTTGCTATCAAATTGAAGACCATTATCTGAGATGAGTGTGCGAGGTACTCCAAACCGAGTGACAATGTTTTTCCATATAAATCTCTTGGCATTCGTGTCCCTGATGTTTTCCAATGGTTCAGTTTCGACCCACTTGGTGAAGTAATCTGTGCCAACCAGAAAATATCTTTTATTCCCAGCTACTTTAGGGAAAGGACCTACAATGTCCAAGTCCCATCGAGCAAATAGCCAAGGGCTAGATAGTGGATTAAAAACTTCCCCTTGTTGGTGAATATTTGGTGCAAACCTCTGACATTGATCACACTTCTTCACATATTCCTGCGCTTCCCTCTGCATAATTGGCCACCAATACCTTTGAGTGAGGGCTCTATGAGATAAGGACCTGCCTTTCGTGTGGCTTCTATAAATCCCTTCGTGCAATTCTTTTAGGAGGAGCTCTGATGCCTCAGGGTGTATGCACAGTAAATACGGCCCAGAAAAAGAATTCTTGTACAATTTTTGGTCCTCGAACAACCAAAACCGAGGAGCTTTTCTTCGTATCTTATCAGCCTTTGATTTGTTCTTAGGCAAGATATCTTCCTTGAGGAATAACACTATAGAATCCATCTAGCTGGGTCCTGCCCTAATTTGATGGATACGGGTCACCTCCTTTTTCACTTTAATGGGCTCGTTCAAATCTTCAACAAGGATAACTCGGGGTAAGCCTTGTGCCGAGGAGGTCGCAAGAGTGGCCAGAGAATTTGCATGTGAATTCCCACTCCGATGGATATGTAGTAGGCTGAAAGATTTGAATCTCAACTGCAAGTGTCTTACATGACTCAAGTACTCTTGCATTTTCTCATCTCTAGCCTCTAACTCTCCTGTTACCTGGCCAACAACCAATCTTGAGTCTAAGAAAATTTCCACCGAGTTTCTGCCCATTCTTTGAACCATGGCCATTCTCACCAATAGAGCTTCATACTCAACCTCATTATTTGTGCCCGAGAAGCCCAATCTTAAGGATTTCTCAATAATGATATTTTCAGGAGATATTAAAACTAGTCCTACTCTGGATCCTCTTTGGTTTGCTACCTTCCAAGACAAAGGATTTTGCATGGGGATCAGGCCAACTGAATTTTCATCCATGCCTGGCCTTTCGGCACCTTCTTCTAACGAGGGCTCAACAAACTCAGCCATCAAATCAGCTAGGACGTGGCCCTTTACAGAAGTGCAAGACATGTACTTGATGTCAAAGGCTCATAGGATCATACCCCACTTGGCAATCCTCCCTGTATAATTAGCACTCCGAAGCAAAGACCTAAGCGGAAGCTAGGTTAAGACGACCATTATATGCGTTTGGAAATAATGAGGGAGTTTACGGGTAGCATGCATCACTGCCAAAATAGCCTTTTCAAGTGGTAAGTATCAGACCTCCACCTCATGTAGTGATTTGCTCACATAAAAAATCGGCCGTGGTACACCACTGTCAACCTGTACCAACACTAAGCTCACTGCATGGAGGGCCATTGCAATGTAAGTAAATAAAACCTCGTTAATCTCTGGCTTGGACATAATGGGAGGCCGAAAAAGATATTCTTTTAACTGTTGAAAATCCAGGTTACACTCTTCGGTCCACTCGAATCCCTTCTACTTGTTCAGTAATTGAAACAAAGGCTTACACCTATTTGCTGACAGAGATTTGAATTGGTTTAAAGTAGCAATCATCCCTATTAGCTTTTGAACCTCCTTGGGATTTCGAGGTGACTGCAAACTACTGATTGCCTTGATCTGATCGAGGTTGACTTCAATTTTGCGATATGTAACCATGTACCCAAGAATTTCCTAGATCTGACACCAAAAGAGCACTTAGAAGTATTAAGTCGTAGCTTGTATTTTCTCAAGATTTTAAAGATATTCTCGAGGTCCTTAATATGCTCTGATTCCAGCTTGCACTTGACCACCATGTCGTCTATATAAACCTCAATGTTTTTCCCTAGTTGTGGCTCGAACATCTTGGTCATCATCCTCTGATAAGTGGAGCCTGCATTCTTCAGACCAAAAGGCATCACCTTGTAGTGATAATTCCCAGTAAGAGTAACAAAAGCTTTTTTTTCCTGATCATCCAGGGCTAATGGTATTTGATGATACCCTTGAAAGGCGTCTAAAAAGCTCATTCGAGGATGGCTTACCGTTGCGTCTACTAGTTGATCAATCCGAGGCATGGGGAAAGGATCCTTTGGACAAGCTTTATTCAAGTCCATGAAGTCTACACATACTCACCACTTCCCATTCTTCTTTTTCACCACCACTGTATTAGCCAACCATTCAGAATAAAACACCTCCTTAATAGCCCCTGCCTGCTTGAACTTATTCACTTCTTCTGTGACAGCATCAGAATGCTCTTTAGATGAGCGTTGAGGTAGTTGCTTTCTGGGGAGGACAACTGGGTTAACATTCAAATGATGGCAGATGAATCCTGGATCTACCCTCGGAGCCTCATAGGCATTCTAGGCAAACACATCAATATTCCTTCTAAGGAGTGCTAATAGCTCTTTCTTCTCCTGAGGAGGCAACTGAGCTCCGATCTGAAAAAACTTCTCCGGATCTCCTTCAATAGCAATTTCCTCCAATCTATGGCACTTCATCTCTTCCCACCCCACAACAGTAGGTAGGATCGGAACCCTTGATTGCTATGGGCCCCCCTCAACGGAAGCCGAAGACTCAGTCGTGGGCTGATGCATAATGGCAGCCACAAGGCACTGCCTAGCCACGGACTGGCTTCCCACAAGCTCCTCAATTCGGTCCCCTGACGGGTACTTCACATTTAAATGCAGAGTTGAAAAAACGGCCCCCAGGGCATGAAGCCAGGGTCTGGCTACAATGGC
The DNA here is from genome assembly GCA_033629205.1 of Lithocarpus polystachyus. NCBI lineage: Eukaryota > Viridiplantae > Streptophyta > Magnoliopsida > Fagales > Fagaceae > Lithocarpus > Lithocarpus polystachyus. The sequence goes on along the minus strand of CM066163.1, from coordinate 2,933,697 downwards.
CGTGTAGGGAGAGTATGCATCTACCACGATGAAGTCTACTTCAACCACTTCTAATCCTGCTTGCATGGGCAACCTAATCTGAACCCTTGAAATGACAACCTTCCCATCAAAACTTACCAAAGGTGAATCATATGTTGTCAGATCCTTAGGTTTTAAGCCTAAACCTCTGTAAAAATCGGGGTACACAACCTCTGCTTCACTGCCCTGGTCCACCATCACTATCTTTACATTGTACCCCCCTATTCTGAGGGTGACCACCAAACCGTCATCATGCGGCTAGATGGTTCCCTTCTTGTCCTTGTCTAAGAAACTTAGTGTTGGTCGGACCTCTACTCTGGCCCTCTTTGGCACAGAATTAGAGTCCTCGGCTGTTATCCAAGCTACAGACATCACCCTCGATGGACAAGAACCAGTCCTCCCAGGTGCGGCAAAGATGACATTAATTGTGCCCAACATGGGCCTTGAAGAAGCGCTCTTTTGAGCCCCTGACCTTAATTGGTCTCCTTATCCACTAGGCCGATACACAAACTGTTGTAACCTTCCTTCTCTTACCAGTTGCTCCAGATGATTCCACAGCGGTCTACAATCCTCTATGGTATGCCCCCGTTCCTAATGGTATTGGCAATGAAGGCTCTGGTTGCGCTTCAAAAGGTCTCCTTTCATTTTTTTTGGCCATTTGAAGTATGGTTTGTTCTTGATCTTCTCTAGGACTTGATGTACTGGTTCTTGGAACAACGTGTTATCCACCTGAGGAACCATAAACCTAGATTGCCCGACAAAATCCCTTCGGGGTTTGTTGTTGTTGTAGCGGTCCAACCTAAAATCCCTCCTCTCCTGAGGGATAAACTTAGTCTTTCCCTTTCCTTGCTGCTGATATTCCTCAACACATTTATACTCATTGATACGACCAATAAGCCGACGCATACTCCTTACCGGCTTTTTAGTTAAAGACTTCCTCAAATCGTGCTCGACGGGTAGACTGACCTTAAAATTTTTTATGGCCACATCATCAAAATCCCCATCAATCTCGTTGAACATCTCCTAGTATTTGTCCGAATACGTTTTCAGGGTCTCCCCTACTCGCATGGATAAAGATAACAGAGAATCTAAGGGTCGAGGAACCCTGCTGCATGTAATAAAATGAGAGCAAAAATCTTTCGTGAGCTCTTTAAAGGAGCCAATAGAACTTGCTGCAAGGCCATCGAACCACCTTATTGCGACAGGCCCCAAGCTAGATGGAAACACCTTGCACATTAATGCTTCATTCCTGGAGTGTACAGTCGTTCTCTGATTAAAATGACTCACATGCTCCACAGGATCTGTTCGACCGTTGAACATGGTAAACATGGGTTGGGTGAACTGTCAAGGAAGTCTCCCTCCCTCAATTTTGCGCATGAAGGGTGACCTGGAAATCTGGCTAAGTGTCCTACTCATAGCATGATTTCCTAGTCCTTTGTCAGATGAGTTTCTATGTCTGTGCTCATGATGGTGTTCCTCATCATACGAGAAAGACTCACTAGGTGGAGTCCTTGATCTACGTCTATAACTACTGTCCTCTTCATCGTCAGAAGAGAGGTCAGAAATATAAGGAGTTCACCTTTTTCGTTCTTGGCGCAACTGTCTCTTTAAATGATCAATCTCTCGCTGCATGTCTCTGGCATTCTTCTTGTGAGTAAGATGATTCTCACCTCGAGAATGAAGAAAAGTTGGAAAGAACCTAGGGACATGGACGGTGTGCACACTTCCTTCACGGTCCTTTTCCCGTTCAAGATGATGAAAATCGTCCCCATGTTGGGACCCCTTAGACTCCGCCTGGTTTGGACCTAAACCTGCCATGACTGAAGGTTAAACTCAATATCACACCAACTTCCCATAGATGATGCCAATTGTAAGGATGCAATTTGAATGCCCGGCCCACGAGTTGAATGGAGTAAGGCCCAAAAAGCCCAAAACAACGAATTTGTAGAGAGTGAGTTAGAAAATTAGGCTTTAATGAATTAGACAACAATCAAAACATATCCATGCCACAAGAAGATGAAGATATATTAGTTTAACTTTAAAGAAAATCGTCCTCGGTACAATCCGAGGAGACCAGTTCTTATATATTTTTCTCAAGTATGATTACAAGTTCAACTCTTAATTACTACAATGTTTCTCTCTTAATTTCTCAATCTCCTTCTCTCCTTGCTTCCTTCTTCTTTTATACTCTCTTTTCCTTTTATCTTCACCCTCCACGTGCAGGTCTGATGGTTGGTGTTGATACTTGTCCCATTAGCACCTTCCTGAAATCCTTGGATAGTAGCTGTAGGGCTTAAAATTACTGTTCAGATATCACTTCTTCATTAATGCGGCTAGAGAGTTAGCTGTAGAGCATTCAATGCGGTGGTAGCAGCTTTCCTTTAGATATTTTTTCAGCCCTCACCTGTCCTGTACGCCTGTTGGGTATACCCTTACCAATAGAACCTTTTGGTGCATCATCCTAGATAGTAAAATGCATACCATGTCCTTTGCCTTGCTCAGCTGAGGATTTATTCCTTCTCGGACCACTTCTTTAGTCTACATAGTCATAATTTTGTTGTGAAGCTTACCACTCTGCATTTTCTATACTATTGACCTATACTTGGACAATTGAACCTCCTCGGACAAGTCCAATGCCCAATACAAATACTTGGGCCTCTGGTCTCAACAATAATAATAATAATAATAATAATAATAATAATAATAATAATAATAATAATAATAATAATAATAATAATGGACGGTCATCCCCAGAACCTCCCGATGTGCTCTCCAAGTCTTCGTCCCCCGCGGAATTCCCGTCACTCCCACTTTCCCTTACTTGGTCGTCGCCTCCACCTTCCCTCACAACTTCACCTTGGTTCACCTCTTCATCAGAAAGCGGCACCGATGATTCATCCTCTGACGACCAAGAAGGGTCTTCCCCTGGCTCGTGGCTCGACGGAAAGACCTCGTCATAGCCCACCCCATTGCGGGTTGACGACTGCTCACTCGATGTCTCCCTAGGCATTTTACTACCTACAAGTGATGGGGGTGGTCTAAGAACCCAAGTGACGGCCTTTCCAGAAACGTCTTTCAAAAGCTCAGTATGCAACTAAATCGAGGAAATTAAAAAGAAAAGGGGAGGAGTAACTCACCAAGTTGTAACGGAAGTGCAAAATGGAGCTGACGGCACTAGACAACAAACGGGAGCCAGAAAGCAATTGTAATCTCCTCGAGGTGACGATTTCTCTCTGAACAGCGAAATTAGAATAAAAGAAGAGAAATGAGGAAAAAACGGGGCATATATATAGGAGGCTTGGGGCGCAGAAGACGAAGCGACCTTCCCGTCCAGCTGCCTGCCAGTCCTTCAAGGACACGTGTTTCGACACTAGGCCTGCTCGAGGTGACTAGCCATTAATGCCTTATCCGCCACACGCTGTACTCCCCAATCCGTCAGATGAAAGCGACGGAATTAAGGAGTAGGAGGGGGGAACTAATGGGGAAAGTGACGGCTTGAAGATGCCGTCACCATTTACCCGGGGGATGGCACGGTAAGGGATGACGGTCCCACTCCATCCGTCATCCCCGACCGATTCTCCAGCCTGACCCGACGGCGTAGTCTACACATCAACGGGGTGAATGGGTGACGAGACGAAGCTAGAGGGATCAACATGTCTTGTCGCGCACGCCATTACCTGAATAGATATCTTGCACTCTACGCAATAGGGAATGGCTCCGGTGAGGGAAGATTCCGTAAAGAACACGCATTAGGGCATGGCTCCGATCAGAGGTTATCTCCTCCGACACGCCAAAGCCCCAACTCTACACCATTATAAATACCCTCGGCCCTCATGAAAAAGGTACGCATGCTTCTATCCCGATTCTGGCACTCTGGAGTTGTGAGCAATACTAACTTGACCGTCGGAGGGTCGTTGGTCGGTACCACGCCGGTACTTCCCTTTGAGGTTCTTTTTACCTGTGCAGGTCTACTCTGAACGCGAAAACCTTGCGGCTCACTGAGGGTGGTTTTCGGCATCATCACTGTGATTTTTTTTTTTGGGGGGGGGGGGGAAGGGTCCATTATAAGAGAAATGGAAGTGAATATACATAGTTTACGAAGAAAAGGTCGTATTTTATGCTTTAGCAATGTTTTTAAAATCTCCTTGTTGTTTGCTACATGTGGGCCAAATTTTGCGTAAGGCTTCGTTGTTTGGCATAACATGTGGTCGAAACAGGTCCACTTTTTTGCCTACCCGCACACTCAATCCGGAGTTCGTGAACAGAAATGGCTATTTTGTTAAAAATATAATTTGGAAAACTATTTGGCTAAATCGTTCTATTTTAAACTTATTTAAAAAATGTAGGTTCCAGTTAGCTCAACTGATAAATTTTCTAATAATTGTATAAGAGATTCGAAGTTCAATCTCCGCCTACACTAAAAACTGATTGGTGTCTTAGTCTGATGATAAAGAGTTATCATCATGAGCGGACACCATAAGTTAAAACTTTCTCTAAAAAAAAAAAAACTTATTTTTAAATTGGAAAAAACTTTTTTTACATAGACACACACCGTGACTGTGGTTTATAAATTACATTTTCAGTTATAAATCATAAATCAAAGTGTGCGCGTAAAACACAGTGTAAGATAAATATCGCCCTAAACAATTAATTACTACCTAATAACCACCCTCCAAAAGATAACACACATAAACACAAATAAAAGAAAAACTCACCATATTTATCATCCTCCAAATCCCAAAACTAAAAAATTCTCAGTAAAACCAAACCCAAATCCAATCCACCATTTTTTGGACACCTTTTTTGGCCACAGCCAATCAAATTTGTCCCGGTTGCAAATCTAAATGACCAGAAACTTAGTTGTTGTTGTTGTTATTATTGGCGTGAGAGAAGGAGATTGCCGAGAGGACAAAAACATAGGAACAAGAGATTATATGTATTCGGAAAATCAATGGTTTTCTTTATTTCAACCGACGACTCATCATCAAATCATGGAGATACGTGAATATATTTTTTCCGGGAGAAAAATGGAGGTGTGTGATTTCTTTACAAAAGATTCACACATGAACTGAAAAGACAGTATATTTTGATAATTTCTAACAATTACAACCCTGCAGATAAAGAAAATTATAGAGAATACAAAGATCTAGAATTTTGCATATTTTTGACAAACTCTAGAATTTAGCATATGGTACTTAAGAACGTGACACATATATACTCATTATTAACTAACTTAGTTCTAACAAATATCATTCGATTCGGTATTCTCAATGGGAGCTGGTTTAAAAAGGGTGTCTCTTGCAGACTTCAAATTTTGTAGAGCACTCCTAATGCTAATACGAGCATCAGAAGATTCAACAGTGCAAGATAACCCTACCCCGAGGATTGTGATCAGGCAACCATATTGAACATCAGGGCTTATGGTTTGGTCATTAAGATAAAGGCTGCTCATAAGTTGTAGCATCTCTGGGTCGAGTACTTCCGTTATGTTGGCAGGGAAAGCTGATTGCACCCATCTGATTAGGTTTAGGTCTCCAATGAAGCTCTCATGTGTTGGTCTTTTCCCAGTAAAGAGCTCTAGCAGCATTACGCCAAAGCTGTATACATCTCCAGCGGTTGATGGTTTCTCCCCCATGCCGTACTCTACATCATAGTTAATTCAGTATGTTAATAGAAACTTTAAAAACACACCTAATGTTACATATAAGTGAGACATAAGATTTTTATTCTATCATTATCTCATCATATTGTTAGGACTTAATATTAAAAAGAAAATAAAGAACAAAGGTTTGTTATGTTCCACTTTATTATTCACCAACAACAATGTACTATTTTTATTTTTATTTTTTCATTTTAAACTTTGGCTACTTTTATATATATATATATATATATATATATATATATTAAACATGGTGCAATCGGTGAAGCATAAAGTAGAGTGCTCAAAATAGGACTTGATTTTCATTAAATTCTTTTATGAAAAAATATCTCTATAATTTGTAGCTGTACTAACCTGGAGGTATGTATCCTATGGAACCCTTTAGAACATTTGTACGGCTAATAGAATGTTCAATGTCTGTTCTTTGCATCAGCAACCTTGCAAGCCCAAAGTCTCCAACCTTGGCAGTCATGTCTTCACCCAAAAGAATGTTGCTGGGCTTCAAATCACAATGCACCACTGGAACTTCACAGTCATGGTGCAAGTAATCCAATGCACAGGCAACATCAATGGCCACATTCAATCTCTCCACAACATTCAACACATCCCCATTTGCATTCTTCCTCTTACCATTGACCCAGTCCTCTAAGCTGCCATTACTCAGATATTCATAAACCAGAGCCAGAAATTCCGTGTTCTTGAAGTCTATGCTAGAGCATGATGTGATCAGCTTAACAAGGTTCCGGTGCCTTACATTCCTCAGAGCCTCACACTCTGCAAGAAAACTCTTCCAAGAGCTTGTCCTCTGAGTGTCAAGGACCTTAACTGCTACAGCAATTCCTTGCCTTAGATAGCCTTTATATACAGACCCAAAGCTCCCATTTCCAAGAAAGTTTTCTTGGTTGAAGTTTCCAGTTGCTTGACGAAGGTCATTGTATGAGACCATTTGATGTTGTCCTTTCACCAATTTAGAAGCACTTGTAATCTTTTCTTTGCTTCTCTTTAAGTAGAACAGTGAGCCAAGTATAAAGCATAGGGCAAATGATACCAGGATACTGGTAATAACAAGAAGTTTTGCTACCTTTCTTCCATTGCTTTGAGTTTTGACACATGCCAAATGCAAACAAAGCTTTGGGTTGCCTTCCAAATGGACTATAGAGGAATTTTTAAAAACTCCACCAGTGGGAACTACCCCTTCCAAATTATTGAAAGATAGATTCAAGGACTGAAGGGCTTGAAGGTTTTGGAGTTCAACAGGAATGGAGCCAGAAAGTTGGTTGGAAGAGAGATCTAGAGTGTCAAGGCCTTTCACTTCTTCTAAAGTACTAGGAACACGACCTGAAAGTAAGTTTCTGGCTAAGAATAATTTCTCCAAGCTCCTACACTGTCCGACTGAACTGGGGATACTACCAGAAAAGAGGTTATCAGAAAGGTCAATGGTAACAACATTTTTTAGAAGAGAAACTTCTTCTGGCAAAGGTCCACTTAGAAGGTTCTTTGACAGATTCAAAACAGTACTCAAACTAGGGAGATTGAAAATTTCTCTAGTTATGTTCCCATTAAACTTGTTGTTGGACAAGTCCATGGTAAGAAGTTTCTGAAAGTTTCCAAAAGTAGGTGGTATATTGCCCACCAACCTATTCCCTGATAAATCAATTTCGTTTAACTTTTGGAGATTACCTAGGGAATTTGGAATACTACCAGATATTTGATTTCCTGCTAAACCCAATATTTGCAGTTCCTCCAAATGGCCTATTTCAGGTGGGATTTCACCAGAAAGTGAATTGTAGCTCAAATTTAGCAAAGTCAGGCCACTAAGATGACTAATGGAGTTGGGAATGTTACCATTAAAGCTATTTCCTCCCATGTACAACTTTGAGAGAGCCTTAGAAAGATTGCCTATTGATTCTGGAATCACACCCTCAAAATGGTTGCCATCAATTGCAAGGAAGCTAAGACGAGTGCTATTTTTCAAAGATGTAATGAAACTAAGACCGTCTTCACTGACAATCTTATTAAAACCAATATTGTACATTTCAAGGAATGGGAGATTTCCTAGGCCTGGTGGCACTGTCCCTTCCAGAAGGTTGTCTGCCATGCGTATGATCTTTATGTTGGTTAGATTGTGTAGAGACCATGGAATTTTGCCTGTGAACTTATTAATGCAGAAGTTGAAAACTAAAAGATTTGGCAGTCTAATCCCAATATCCCCAGGAATTTCACCCCATAGGTTGTTTGAAGCTAAGGCCAAAGAAACTAGAGAGGAAATGTTGTATATTGATGGAGGAATGGTGCCAGAAAAATTGTTAATAGTAAGATCAAGTTCCTTCAAATTTTGAAGGTGGCCTAATTCACTAGGTATTGCACCACCAAGAGTGTTGGTGCCTAAGTTTAAATTGGTGAGTGAGGAAAGGTTACCTATAGCTGGTGGAATTGATCCATAAAGATAGTTTCTTGCCAACTTCAACACTTCTAGCTTTGTCAAGTTGCTAAGCTCTTCAGGAATTCTTCCTGTGATATTCTTGTTTACAGACAAGTCGAGGACTCGGAGCTCAGTCAATTGGCTAATTATACTTGAGGGTAGCGCACCTTCTAGTCTGTTGGAGCTCATGTTAAGAACTGTCAAACGGAAAAGGTTGCCAATTTCATTAGGTAGCATACCTGTGAATTGGTTTTGTCCAAGTTGAAGGGAGCGTAGGAAAGAGAGGTTGCCAATATGAGGGCTAACGGACCCTTTAAGTGCAAGACCTGAAAGATCAAGCCCAACCACTCTCTGGCCAGGCTTGTTGCACACAACTCCAGTCCAATTGCAGGGTGATGAGTTGTTTTGGTCCCAGGAAGATAAAAGGTTGGGAGCCTCTAGGCTTAGTCCCGACTTGAATGAGATCAAGGCTTCCTTATCTGTAACAATGCTTAAGGTCCCAGACTGAGACTCTACTCCAAGAAATATGCATTTGCAAAATATAAAAACAAATAATAAGGTAGACTGAAGCATTAGATGGGAAGGGGAAGCCATGAATCTTGGTTTTTGGTTTTGAGTAAGAGGTAACACAAGGAAATGAGTATTTATAGCAATCCACTTGCGTTGGCCAGTGAGATTTGGTTTATGTGTGGGGTTCTCTTCAAGACTTTTCTGTGTAGCTTGTTCACTTATTGTTCAATGATTTGGTCAATGAAAGATACTTGTTGGAACACCGAAAATAAAAGTCAAAGTTTAGGGGGTACTTTTTGTACTTTGATTGAAAGACCTTTATGTTGTAAATTGATGATATAAGCAAATTAATTCACAAGCATCCTTCTTACTTGATCAACATTTCGCAGAGCTTTACATTTTACCTCATTAGTCCATAGCCAACAAATGCTGGTGGAAAATGTAGGATCCAAAGTTGTACATAACTGCTTGCTCTATAAATAAATAAAGCTTTCCATTGGAGGGAGAACAGAAGCTTGTTACATGTTAGCAAGATTTTGGAGAACAGTAATGTATTTGGAACCAAAAAAAAAAAGTAATTTATAGTTTGGCAAAGAATAGTACCTAAGCATGACAGTTGCAAAGAGTAACCTCCAAACCCACATGAAATCTAAAACACGAGCTTATCTACCTTTCGAGTAGAGTTAAATTTAGGAAAAAATTAATGGATTGTCCTAAAGGGCATTAGTTTATGAAATATATTGAGAAAATTTTTATAAAAAAAGAAAAAATAACTGATTTTTTACTATTTTTTTATATTTCATTATGAAAATGAAACTAAAAATTTTCAAAAATATGGTTAATTAACAAATCTCTTAAGGTATTAGATGCCGGTCAATAAGTTCTAAACCAACAGATTTTGTATCTATTTTTGGTAAGATTCTGCTAAAATTATTGGTCAACTTGTTTACACTCGATATATATGTGGAAAGGAAAGATGCCATAATCCATATAAATATGCTAAAAGCCCAGGGCACCAATATGTTGACGAAAATCTTTTAGACCGACGTTGTTGAACTCGGTGATCTTTATATTTAATATTTCTTCAGTTGCATGGAAATCAATTGCAACACGGAAATGTGGAGTAGCCAATTGAGACCCATTATGAGAAAATGACACGTACTTAGCGGTCTTTTTTTTTTTTTTGGTAAAATACTTAGCGGTCTTTTTTTTTTTTGGTAAAATACTTAGCGGTCTTTAATTGCTACCAAAGTAGTCCTTACATAAAGTGTTAAAAAAACGCACCTACAATGGATCCTCTGAACTTAATTATGTCAAACACTACCTGTTCCAACTTTCAAGTTTCAACGAGTGGCGCTTTCATGCTATGGTCTCAATGTGTTTACAACAAGTTACAGGACAAAATAAGCAAATGTTCTTTTCACGTAATTATAACAGTATTTTGTCCTATTTTTTTAACTAATTAAGAAAATGCCATTATTTTGTAATTCGACAATCTAAAAATTGAGTTAAAAAAAAAAAAATTCTAGAGTTCTATAGTTGCGTTTTCAAGAGCTTATAGTGACGTTTTAAGAACCTATAGTGGCGTTTTGGAACTCGAACTCCATGAACTCGAGTTATAGGCAATTTTTTTTAACCTATAACCAAGGAAGTCAATACCGTACCGGAAGCTGTACCGGTTTGGCCACCGATACGATATATTTCGAATAACGGTCAATACCAGTGTACCGTTTCGGGTTTACTGCTATTTTATATATTTAATATATACACACACACGAAGTCTCTATTTACCATAAAATTTTACCTCCTATTTACAATAAAACATTACTTCAGTTGTTCATTGCATACAAAGAAAAAAAACACAATATAAAAAACAAAAAACTTAATTGTTCATTGGATACAAAGAAAACAAATAATACAAATAATTAAGTTAACACAAACTACATAGGATCATATACTCCCATCCATTAAAAGGATCTACTTCAGGACCATAATATACATGAGTATTACCATCTGGCCCTTAAAAAATTGCCACAATTACCCAAAAAAAAAAAAAACATTTTTTGTTCCGGTCCGGTACGGCCGGTACGAGGCCGGTACGGCTGGAATTTGCCGGTACACCCGGTATGAGGCCGGTATAACTGGTATTTTTTTCGGTATGAAATAGAAGTATACTTGTACCGATACGAGGCCGGTATGGTATGTACCGACCGGTACGGTACGGTATTGACTCCACTGCCTGTAACTCGAGTTGATGGAGTTGTTGGAACACTGAAAATAAAAGTCAAAGTTTAGGGGGTACTTTTTGTACTTTGATTGAAAGACCTTTATGTTGTAAATTGATGATATGAGCAAATTAATTCACAAGCATCCTTCTTACTTGATCAACATTTCGCAGAGCTTTACATTTTACCTCATTAGTCCATAGCCAACAAATGCTGGTGGAAAATGTAGGATCCAAAGTTGTACATAACTGCTTGCTCTATAAATAAATAAAGCTTTCCATTGGAGGGAGAACAGAAGCTTGTTACATGTTAGCAAGATTTTGGAGAACAGTAATGTATTTGGAACCAAAAAAAAAAGTAATTTATAGTTTGGCAAAGAATAGTACCTAAGCATGACAGTTGCAAAGAGTAACCTCCAAACCCACATGAAATCTAAAACACGAGCTTATCTACCTTTCGAGTAGAGTTAAATTTAGGAAAAAATTAATGGATTGTCCTAAAGGGCATTAGTTTATGAAATATATTGAGAAAATTTTTATAAAAAAAGAAAAAAATAACTGATTTTTTTACTATTTTTTTTATATTTCATTATGAAAATGAAACTAAAAATTTTTAAAAATGGTTAATTAACAAATCTCTTAAGGTATTAGATGCCGGTCAATAAGTTCTAAACGAACAGATTTTGTATCTATTTTTGGTAAGATTCTGCTAAAATTATTGGTCAACTTGTTTACACTCGATATATATGTGGAAAGGAAAGATGCCATAATCCATATAAATATGCTAAAAGCCCAGGGCACCAATATGTTGACGAAAATCTTTTAGACCGACGTTGTTGAACACGGTGATCTTTATATTTAATATTTCTTCAGTTGCATGGAAATCAATTGCAACACGGAAATGTGGAGTAGCCAATTGAGACCCATTATGAGAAAATGACACGTACTTATCGGTCTTTTTTTTTGGTAAAATACTTAGCGGTCTTTAATTGCTACCAAAGTAGTCCTTACATAAAGTGTTAAAAAACGCACCTACAATGGATCCTCTGAACTTAATTATGTCAATCACTACCTGTTCCAACTTTCAAGTTTCAACGTGTGGCGCTTTCATGCTATGGTCTCAATGTCTTTACTTTCAAGTTTCAACGAGTGGCGCTTTCATGCTAAGGTCTCAATGTCTTTACAACAAGTTGCAGGACAACAAGTTGCAGGATAAAATGGGCAAATGTTCTTTTCACGTAAATATAACAGTATTTCGTTCTTTTTTTAAAACTAATTAAGAAAATGTTCCTCTTTTGTTATTCGACAATCTAAAAACTGAGTTCAAAAAAAAAAAATTCTAGAGCTCTATAGTGGCGTTTTCAAGAGCCTATAGTGGCGTTTTAAGAATCTATAGTGGCGTTTTGGAACTCGAACTTCATGAACTCGAGTTATAGGCAATTTTTTTTAACCTATAACTCGAGTTGATGGAGATCGAGTTTCAAAACGTCATTCTAGACTCTTTAAAAACGTCACTATAGGCTTCTTAAAAACGCCACTATAGGACTTAACTCGATTTTGAGAAAATCGAGTTATAAAAGAAGGGTATTTTCTTAATTAGTTTGAAAAATAGGGTAAAATGCTGTTTTATTTGCATGAAAAGAGCATTTACCTATTTTGTCCCAGCAAGCTAGTGATGATGAGTTTCATTAGCTAGGCCTAGTTTTAAAGCAATTGATGAAAAATATAATTTCCTTTGAGGACGAAATTAAGAACATTTATATCTGATTTTGTACATTTATCTATTATTATAATATCAAAAAGCTGCTTATTTTATATTACGTAACTACTTTTACAACACACTTAATTTGCATTCTATACTTAATTTTATAGTACATCATAATATCATATTATCATTTACTGTTGTACGCAATCTCCATTATAAATATAGATTTCAATATAATGTATTATCAAGAAAAATAAATGAGAAAATGTAGCGCATCCAGCGGATGTAAGTTACAAGGCCCAATCGTCTAAATTCTTGTATTTTTTTCGTTTTTCTCTTACATTATTACAAATTTCTACAATTGTGACTTATTTTATAGTTAAAGCAGTTATAAAGAATTTTGTAACTCAACTAATACTTATTAGAGTATCCACAACAGTAGAGCAAAAAATATAGCTATTTGGCACCTATAAAAGTCACTTTATCTATTTTATCTTTTCACACCCCACAACAATGAAGTTATATTTTTAGCTATCTGATTAAAATAATACAAATAACTCATTAAAATAATAATAAAAACATCCACCAAAAAAAAAAAAAACACCAACACAGCATAAACATTCACCACCACCACCACCACCACCAGTTCACAGCAAGAAAGAAAAAACTACCAACCCAAGTTCTTAATCTTTTTCCTCAACTTAGACCAAACAAAATCATCAATTACAAACAAAATAAAAAATCAACACAATACACATCGGCGGAACAGATCGGCGATGGGGCTTGGAGATATCAGTGATGGGTCCCCAATAGATCTGAGCTTGATTTTCAAACCAAGAGTGTTGAGCTAGCACCCTAGACCACCATCAAACCCACCATCTGAGCTCGATCGAGCGAGAGAAGAAACAAAACCAAGAGGCACAAAACCCACCATCAAACCCAGACTATCGTCGAACTAGACCAGCCATTGTCGATCATGCCATCGCCGACCCATTGACCCACGCCATCGCCGATCACGCCATCCACAAAACCCACCGACCCATGTCATCGCCGATCACGCGAAAAGAAGAAAGAAAAGATAGCGAAGAGATAGAGAAGGAGAGAGAAAGCTGACACTCTGAGTCTGAAGAAAAGAAAGAGAGAAAAGATAGAGAAGGCAGAGAGAGAGAAAGAGAATATTTTAATGGAAAAGAAAGAGAAAAGTTAAATAAAATATATATATATATATATATATATATATATATTTTAGCTTTGGAGCTACAGTGCACAGCTATAGATGGTTGTGCACTGTAGTTGAATAGGTAAAAATTTTACCTATAACTCCACTGCTGCAGAAAGTTTTTAGGTATTTGAGAAGCTAAAAATACCGATATAGCTTTTTAGCACCACTGCTCTAGATGCTCTTTCTCTTTCAAATTTTCAAAAGAAGTCCACGTATCCCTCTGTTTACCTAAAATAATAATAAACCACTTCTCAAGTGATCACCTGATCCTTCCTAAAACTCTGACTTGCCTGCCCACTCACTCAACCCGGAGTTGGTGAACCCACTAGCCACAGATGGGATTACCTTTTCTTCTATTCCAGTTCTTTTCCTCGAAGAAATAAACTGTAGGATAACTGGATAAGCATTCGTTTGGATCGTTTATTTTTATTGGTTTATTAAGTTTCTTAAAAATAGATTGAATATAAATATAGTACATAAATAAAATAAACTAAATAATCTATATATAATAATAATAGATAAAGCAGAGAGAAAATTCAATTAGATTTCAAATTGGAATTAAATTAGAGTCTAATTTTACGGCATGTGTCCCATCTAATTTAAGTTTTTAAATTTTTGTGCTAAGTGAGTTAATTCAATGTAAAAATTGGATTTCAATTAGAGTTTAATTTTGTGCCATGTGTCTCATCTAATCTAAGTTTTTTAATCTTTGTGTCAAATGAGTTAATTTAGTGTAAAAAACGAGAAGTCCAATATAAGTAAACTAAAAAAATATATATAATTTTTGAATGATTTTATATTTATGAGCTTTTTTTTGTATAACTAAAAATAATTCAAGTTTATAAGTCATATATATATATATATTAATAATCAAAGTTAAGAGAAATTTCAATTAAATTCTAAATTGGAGTCTAATTTTGCGCTAGATATCTGATCTAATTTTTAAATTTGTATGTCAAGTGAATTATTAGGTGTAAAAATTAAAGAGTTTAAATTCAATTAGATTCTAATTTGACTTTTAATTGGAGTTCAATTTAGCGCATGTGTTCCATCAATTTTTTTAATTTTTGTGGCAAGTAAATTATTGAATGCAAAAACAAAAGAGTTTAGATCTAATTGGATTTTAAATTATATAGATGTAATTGTGATTATTTTTAAATGTATCCGTGCATATGCATGGGATTACACACTAGTTATTTTATAATAAAAAAAACTAATTATTTAATAATAAAAAAAAAACTATGTCAAACAAGTTTACTACACTATTGAAAAATATAAACCAAGAGACAACAGACTTAGCGGATGATTCAATTAGCTGTCATTGATGATAACATCAACAACACAAAATTTTGTTGACAAAATAGACTATGCAAACATTGTCATGTGCCATGCTTTCCGATTCACAAGAATTAGCGGATGACTAGCTTCCAACATTTAAATCCCAAGTCTATTGGCTATGACTTTGCTTCTAGAACTCTGATATCTCAAAGGAATAGTACGTTGTGTTAGGATATTACATAATTACTTATAAGCTTTTTATAATAAAATTTGTATTAGCTTCCCTTCCCTTAAAGGAATCGATCGGCACTCAAGTGAAATGGACTATTGGAAATGTTGTTCATATTTTATTTGGTTAAGTTTTTGATTCCCATAATTTCGTTTCCATCTTACAATTTAGACAAAATTTGACTCCAAATCGATCTGGAATTATATTTTCAATCCTATTACTTGACTATTTATATAACTATTCATATGTATTATTTATACAAATTATATGATGTACTAGAAAAAAAATATGCAACTAATATCATACATAAATGATAAATCTATTTAATCGCCATATCATAAATTGGGGCAAAAATAACTTTAAACTGATTTAGAGCCAAAACATTTTCCCAGTATTAACATGTAAACAGGTTCCCACATAACTTGACTTATTTTCTCTGTAGAAGTAACAGTCTATTTCAGTGAATTGACATCGTTGAATTCCATTTCATTTCTTACCATGACCCGCCCGCCACTTTATTTTTTCCTCACCCTTCAACCTCATCCCAACCAATAATCTCTTTCATGATAACGACTCATCTTATGAATATTTTTTTTTTTCGAGTAAATTGTAATACTTATTAGAACACACCCAAAAATAGTAATAATAGTGTTTTAAACTGGGTTTATAATATATTACATAACTAGAGTACAACTACAAAAAAACCTAACTGTTGTGAGAAGCAAAATGAAACCGTCCCATATTTATTACAACCAAAAAGTGAATATTTTTATCTTATTTATTTACTAAAATAACAGTACTGCTAAATGCCAAAAAAAAAAAAAAAAAAAAACTAAAGCAAAAAGTTCAAGAAAAAAAAAGAGAGATGATAGGTATGTAGATCGATCCGTTCAGTATATTAACTAAACATTACGGGGTTAAAAAAAAAAAAAAAAAGCAAGATCACCAACACTAAAAGGCATAGGTAAAATTAAATAGGGTCATGCTAACGAGTGTCCTTAGGACATTGGTTAAAGATCTATTTTAGAAAAATTTTAACATCACTTTTATGGGAAATGAAAAAAACTGTCAAAATATTAATTATTTTTCTTCTTTCTTTATAAAAATTTTCTTTAAATGGATTATTAAACAATATCGGACATTGGTTAACATTTTTCAATTAAATAAGCCTAAATTAAACTTGTTCTGCTTCTTCAATTCCATTTATTTATTAATGATGAATTTCCTAACCCATTTAGTGTGTCAGCTTTGATGTTGATTGGGTGTCAAGATGGTTGCTGGCGTGAACTGAGACAAATATAGTTCAAGGAGATCTCGTCCACCGGGCTGTGAACCTGAAAAGTCGTTCCCTGATACATATTTTGAATGTCAGATGTCAATTCTAATTATTAATAAAAAGTGTTTTTTTTTTTAGAATACTAATTATTTTTTATTTTTTATTTTTATTAACCAAAATTTTCTTATAATTAAGCAGACCAATGTATATAGTTGAATTTAATTGAAGCACATAATTAATATACTGCTTTTTTTTTTTAGGAACAAATATACTGCTTCTAAATACCTAATTAAGATTTGTCATCTCTAATATCCATATTATATGACTATGTAATTGAGACAATATCTATAATTCAAATAGAGCCTTTTGCTGCATTTATAATAAAATCTTGGTTATTTCATTGGTTTCTCTCTAACTCCTGTTTAAGACTTGTCATGTGTTTAGAAAAAAGAGAAATGAGAGGAGAAGAAAGTAAATGGGTCAGTATAAGAGAGATGGAAGGATTCTATGAATTTTTTTTTTTTTTTTGGTCTATTATAAGAGAAATGGAAGTGAATATATATCCATAGTTTTATGAGGAAAAAATTAGTGTTTTATGCTTTAGTGGATTAATGTTTTTAAAATCTCATTGCTTTTCTTCATTATAACATGTGGACCAAATTCTGCCCATTGTGCCCAAGGCCTCGTTGTTTGACATAAACTGTTTTTTGTTGATTTTTTTTTTCAGCTAAAAACATTTTCAGAGAAAAGTACTTGTTTTTCAATGTTTGCTAATTTTTTTCTAAAGAAAAATTATGGAAAATATTTCCTGCATTTAGCTTGTACGAAAAAAAATCACCAATTATCCAATATTTTTATATAGAAATAACATAATGTTGTAAAATAGCGGAAACTCAAATTACCAAGATTGATTGTGAAAATATTTCAGGCTTGAGAAAGATCTCCAAACAAACAATAAGAACGAAGAAAATTAATCCAAAAGAAAATAGACACAAAACACCAAAATTTACGTGGTTCAGCAATAGCTTACATCCACGAGCGACGACAAACAGATTTCACTATATCAAATTTGGGATAATACAAATTGGTGTAAAGGCACTCTCACAAACCCAAATCCCAAATACACCTAAGTAGCTCTCTCTCACAAATACAAAACAAAGAACCAAATACAAACCTAAGAACCAAAGGTTCACAAATAGCAAATACGAATACCAAATACCAAATGCGAATTACGCACAAACCAAAAAAAGAGAGTCACAAATCAAATCCAAGAGTTGCAATGTACCAAAAGAGAGCAAATCACCAAACCACAAAACCAAAAACCAAGTGGCAACAAAACCTCTCTCACAATTCCAAATTGCAACCCACAAATATCAAATAACCAAACTAAGAGAGAGCTTCTTTTTCTCACACACTCTCATCCCTTTGCCACAGCAGCACTCTATTTATATAGGAGATTTGAGTCGGCTAGCATATTCAAAACCAAAAAGAACTAGACTTCTTTTCCACACAAAAAAGGAGAATCACTCCTATTCCAAATAGAACTCAAAATCAAGTGGTAGACAAGACTTTTAATAGAGTTTGATAACTTCAAACAACAGTAACCCAAAAGGAATAAAATTCCTTTCTTATCCAAATCCAATAAGGAGTCAAACTCCTAATTCAAGCCATATTCTACAAATCTCCACCTTGACTTGAATTCCATCAAGCCTCACAAACGAAATTTGCAGACCACCAAATATAAATCCTTAACAAGTCTCCACCTTGACAAGACATCTCCTAAATCACAAATGCAAAGCCCTCAATAAATTAGAGTTTTCAACAAACAAAGTGCAAATTATCCAAAACCACTTCCAAATGCGCCAATGGATGCCAAATGCACTCAAAGATGATGCCAAATCCAAATAAGAGTCCAAAACAAAGTGCATATCACCACAAACGAAACTTCTCCGTCACCACCACCAAAGCCCCTACGGGCTAATTCAAATTGCAAATACCAAACAAGTCCAAGCAACACTTGAACTTGTGCGAAGGCTTAATCACCATGTCACCATAAAAAATAACATCCTTGGCCAAATACAAACGAATAGTGCCACAAGCTTGTCTATTAATCTTTTCCCAAAGATTTTCCAGAGGAATCCGCCGAAGATTTTGTAGAGGAATCACCTGACATCTTTCTCCCTAAAAAACAGATTCACGAACCAATCACCAAAATCTCTAAAGAGAACAAATCCAAACGCCTAGGTAGCAAACCTTGGCTCTGATACCAGTTTGTTGTAAAATAGCGGAAGCTCAAATTATTAAAATTGATTGTGATGATATTTTAGGCTTGAGAAAGATCTCTAAACTAAACAATAGGAACGAAGAAAATTAATCCAAATGAAAATAGAACAAAAACACCAAGAATTTACATGGTTCGGCAATAGCCTACATCCACGAGCGACGGCGAACAAATTTCACCATATCAAATTTGGGATAATACAAATTAGTGTAGAGACACTCTCACAAACCTAAATCCCAAATATATCCAAGTAGCTCTCTCTCACAAATACAAAACAAAGAACCAAATACAAATCCAAGAACCAAAGGTTCACAAATAGCAAATACGAATACCAAATACCAAATGTGAATTACGCACAAACCAAAAAAAGAGAGCCACAAATCAAATCTAAGAGTTGCAATGTACCAAGAGAGAGCAAATCACCAAACCACAAAATTAACCAAAAACCAAGTGGCAACAAAACCTCTCTCACAATTCCAAATAGCAACCCACAAATATCAAATAACCAAACTAAGAGAGAGCTTCTTTTTCTCACACATAATAACTGTCATTCATCACTTAAAAATATTAATTAATACAAAACAACTAAAATCAATCTAAAAATTAAGTGCGATAAAAATAAAAATATTAAAATATTATACTAATAAGCACAAACAAAAGAAGATTTTAAGCAAAAGACCTAACACAATAAATAAAAACCATCAAATAAACATACCCAAAAGAGAAAACTACCGTTAAAAGAAACCATGGCTAAATAAATAGTATCTATTATCCATCTAAACCACTTATTTTGGTTGGAGCTCAACCTTTTCATTTATCTTTTTTTTATTTATATATATATATTATTTATATAAGATAAAATTCTACTCCATCCTAATTTAAGTGTATGTGTGTGAAATTCTTTTTTGAAAACTTGTAGAGTGACCACACAACGTTAAGGGTGCATAGTTGTGCTTTCCCATTACCTAATTACACATTTACATCCATAATTACAAATACTTGAAACCTTTAAAATGACAATTGGAAGTTATTTTTGTATGACCTTTAAAAGTTTAGGTCAATTCTTAAAAGTTTTAGGAATATCATGTTTATTTTAGAGGTTATATGGGAGGTGGTTTTTGTTGGTTTTTTTTTTTTTTGGGGGGGGGGGGGGGGGGGGGGTTATTTTTGTCATTTTGGTGGATTTAATGATATTACAATCACACCAGACGTTTTAAAGGTATTATGACCATTTTGGAGACTTTAAAATTATTTTAGTTATTTTGTAAGTTTAGATGTATTTTAGTCAAATAAAAAAAAAACCTTGAAAACCTCTAAAATAACAAAAAAAATAAGAAGATGTATTTTGGTCATTTTTAGGTTTAGAGTGTATATTAGTCATTCTAGACAATTTAAGTTTTTTGTTGTTGTTGTTGTTGTTGTTGTTATTTTAGAGGTTTTCAAGGTTTTTTTTTTTATTATTATCATTTTTTATAGAGTTTTGGTTTTATTTTGGTATTGTTAGAGGCTATAAGGATATTTCAATCATCTCAAAGGTTTTTTTGGGGGGGGGGGGGGGGGGGGGGCATTTGGGAGGTTTGGAGGGTGTATTTTGATAAATTTGGATATTTTAAGGGCATTTATATTATTTTGGAGGTTTTCATAATATTTTGGGGAGAGAAACAATGATTTCTATTTTGTGTATAATTTTACAGTGCAAAATAACTAAATTTTAAATATTTTGTAGATGAGATAATTATTGATCTGTAATAATATTTTTTGCAAATACTGAGAGTTCTGTATTGTGTATAATTTTACAGAGCAAAACAACTAAATTTTATATCTTTCTTAGATGAGATAGGCAGATAGCTATTGATATGTATATGTAATAATATATTTTGCAAATACAAATGTTATAAAGAGACAGTATAATCTAAAAAGTGATTTGTAAAAAAGAAAATCAATAAATATTAATTTTTATTGAATTTTTTTGAAAAAAAAAATCATAAAAATTATTAAGTTATAATATGAACAAAATTTATGCCGTATATATTGAACCTAACATTTAATATATCTTTCACTCAATGTTATTGTATCTAATTTAAGTACCTGCCGGGTAAAATTCAGCCCATGGGGACAAGTTGACATCAATAACTTGTTCAAAATCAGGATTTTGTAAATTATTAGGTTTATTTTTGTTATTTTAGAGGTTTTGAAGGTTTTTTTTTTATTATCATTTTTGGATGCATTTTGGTATTGTTAGAGGATTTAAGGATATTTAGATCATCTCAAAGGATTCTTGGGAGGTTTGGAGGGCGTATTTTGGTTATTTCAAATGTTTAAAGATATTTTAGTCATTTGAAAGTGTTGAAGGTATTTTGATAAATTTGGATATTTTAGGAGCATTTATATTATTTTGGAGGTTTTCATAATTTTTTGGAGAGAGAAATAGGGATTTCTGTTCTGTGTATAATTTTGCAGAGTAAAACAACTAAATTTTAAATATTTTGTAGATGTGATACCTATTGATCTGTAATAATATATTTTGCAAATACAGAGAATTCTGTTTTGTGTATAATTTTATAGAGCAAAACAACTAAATCTGTACATGAGATAACTATTAATGTGTAATAATATATTTTGCAAATATAGAGAATTCTGATTTGTGTATAATTTTATAGAGCAAAACAACTAATTAAATTTGTAGTTGAGATAACTATTAATATGTAATAATATATTTTGCAAATACAAAAAGTTCTGTTTTGTATATACTTTTACAGAGCAAAACAACTAAATTTCAAATATTTTATAGATGAGATAACTTTTGATTTGTAATAATATATTTTGCAAATACAGAGAGTTCTATTTTGTGTATAATTTTACTAAGCAAAACAACTAAATTTTTATAATCTAACAAGTGATTTGTTAAACGAAATGAATAAAAATTATTAAGTTATAATATTAACAAAATTTATTTAAGCCATATAACTTGAACCTAACATGTAATATGTCTTGAACTCAATGTAATTGTATCCAAATTAAGTACCTGCAGGGTAAAACTCAGCCCATGGGGACAAGTTGACATCAATAACTTGTCCAAAATCAGGATGTTGTAAATTATTATATTCCACCATACCACTTCTTAGGCTCATCTGATCATGAAGATTCATATTTTGTCCATGAAGAGTAGTTGGTGGCGGTAAGATTTCCGTTACAGGTTGCGGCTGATCTCTAAGGGAAGAGGAAGAAAAACAAAAGGGTTATAGCATATAAGCCAACAAAAAGATATTGAAACCAATGTAACATAATTGTTTTTTTTTTTTTTTTTTTTACCAATCCAATATAAGTACCTTAGGGGAAGAAGGCCATTTGAATCCAGAAAATTTAAAAGCTGGACTTGTGGATCTCTTTCTGGAAGCCAATCCAGCATATTTGTTGGATTTTCTCTTATAAGATCACTTATATTTGTAGTATTTGGAGGCAGATGTTCCTAATCATATTGGTAAGAAAATTAAATTACATAAATTTCTGTCTCATACTTTCATAGAAAATGCATATAAAAATGTGTTTTGTTAATAAGATCATAATGGCTTCTATACGTACCTTTAAAATTGGAAGTGGTACTGCAATGCCAGAACTAAACTCTTTCTCTAAAGTTTTCTGTTCCATCATATGTCTCATAAGTTTATTTATAGATTAAGAGTTAGATGGAATAAAAAATAGTAGTAGATTTTATACCTTGCGGATTTGTACACGTCTCAAAGTTTCCTGAAGGATTTGCTCTCGGTGTTCAGCCTCACACAATGTTGTAATTTCTAAAGGATCTCCTTCAAATATTCTGCCAAGAAGTAGATAACAATGAAGAGATTCTTGATAATTTCTATCAAGTACATAAAAATAAAAAGTATATATATATATATATATATATATGGAAAATATGTACTTTTTTTTTTTTTGTAGATCATTACCGGACTTGGACTTTCTGGCAAGAAAATGGGCAACTAAATTACCTAATCGTTTTACATGAGAGAAAATACAACAACGTAAATCACTAGCTAGGACAAGAGAGTCATTGATGACATGACCAAACTCAGGGTGGTTTGATCCACCATCTCCAAGGGCTTTTGTTACTATCTCAGCATCGCCCTCAAAGGTAGCTTCAAAAATACTCATTTCCTTAGCAAACAAGACTGCTCGTCTACAAGCAAAGGCTTCCACCGTGGCCACACAGAGAGGAAGGGGAATTCTTTCAGCCATCGCACCAATCACACTGTCCTCAGAGTGGCGAATGACCACCCCCAAACCAGCGGCTCCCAACTCCTTAAAGATCGCTCCGTCATAATTCACCTTGTAGAGCGGAGATATGGGAGGGGTCCACCTGACACTACGGACTAATACAGGTTGCTGGTGAGTTTGTTGATACAATACACCTTTATCTGATTAGAAAACTCGTCCCATATGAATATTAAAGTTTTATTTATTTTTATTAATATATGGTTGGTTTTGCATGTGGTTTAGCTAGATGGTGTTTGATGGTGTGGTCTTGAGTCTCTTGACTCTTTTAGCTTTAAGAAACTCCCAATCTCGCGTTCATATTCCAAAATCTCCATTTTTAGCCTCATCACAATTGTACTTAAAATCAAATAGCAATTGAAAAAATCACCTCTTAAATAGCAATTGTACTAAATTATTTATTTTTTCAGTTTCCCTTTTTTATCACCAACATCTATCTTCCTTTTTTTTTTTTTTTTTTTGTCTCTCATTTAAATTTCTCTCTCACATCCACCATTATCTCCTTTTTTTTTTTTTTCATCTCAGTTTTCTTTTTTCTCTCACCCACCTCTCTCTCTCTCTCTCTCAGTTTCCATTTTTCTCTTACCCACGCATCTATCTTCCTATTTTTTCTCATCTCAATTTATCTCTCTTACCCATGCCTATCTCTCTCTCTCTCTTTCCCTCAGTTTCCCTCTCTCTCACCTACATCTATCTCCCTATTTTTTCTCATCTCAATTTCTCTCTCTCACATACTTGTTTTTCATCTCTGTTTCCCTCTTTCTCATTCTGAGAGGCCTATCTCAAAATTCAAATTTATTTACTAACTACAAATTTACTTCTCTCTCATATCTATTGACTCCAATTCTTTCTCTTAAATTTCAGTCCCTCTTTCATAGTCTCCTTGAAGAGACTTTTTCTCTGTTTCTTTGTTTTCATTGTAGCTTTGACAATTAGTTTAAGGGTTCTCTCTTTGACTTTCAAGTAATCTTTTGGATCACTTTAATTTTTTATTTAATTTTTCGTTGTTTGTATAGTCTTCATGTAGTAATGGTGTTTTTATTTTTAATTATTTTTTTTAATAGAATTAGTGATGGTGTATAATGGTGGCATTGTTTTGTATATATGGTGTTTTTTAATTTTATATTTATTTTATTATTCTTTTTCCAAAATTTCATAAATAGAAATAGAAAATGTAATATATAGAGTCTGGTTACTCTCAAAGTAACAGAGGTTTCTTTACGAAATTCTTATTTTGAAATAAATAGATTAAATTTCACAACATTATAAATTTATAAAAAAACATTGAAAATCGTCATTTCTTTTCATTTTTTTAAATTATTAATGATATGTAAAACAAACTCAATTCACTCATTTAAAATAAATAGATAAAATTTTACAAATTTCATATTATAGTTAATATTTTTTTGGATAATTCAATAGTTGAAAAAAAGAGAATTTAAACATTAGATATCTTTATTAGAAATACCATAAGGTAAGAAATTCATATTAGAGTTAAGGAGGATCATTTGTACAAGTGCGTGCCATTAAATGGATACCTTAGCCGGCTCTTCATATCTTCCAATTGAGACTTACAGCCAACAACTTCTTGTTGAATCTCCTGTAGGTTTATAAAGACTCTTCATAGTGATCACCTCAAAATAAAAAGATTCTTCAAAGTTTAAAAAGAAAAAAACAACCAATCAATTTTCATGCATGCAATACCTCTATTTGAGAATCAGTACTCATTGGGCTGCATCACAGGACAACAATATAAATTAAAATTATATTAGGAGAATCTTACTGAATCAATAGAGTACCAATAGGACAAAATCATCTGAATAAATTCAGATTCAGGGTCTTTGGGAATAGAGAAAAAAGCAAACCTGGCTTTTTGATAGGTTTGATCTGCTTGAGCCTTTAGCTTACCGAGAGCCCTTTGCAGAAACTGCAAAAGAATAGGAAAAATGGAAAATATTATCATCATCATCATCTTACAACAAGCCTTAAAACTGTGAAGTGGCCGACTGGCCCCTTAAAGGGTTACGAGAGTGCTTACCTCTTGGTTCTGCAGCCTTTGGAATTGCATGCTAACGAGAAAACAGAAACCATCAAAGAGAGAAAGTGTTTTCAAAAAAAAAAAAAAAATTTTGAGAAGAGAAAGTATTTATAAAAAAAAAAAAAAAAAAGGCATTAAGATCAAAACATCAGAAGCTGTACTCGCTTAAAATTCAGAGAACTAAGATTTCCTTACCTTCCTCGCTCATGCTCAGGAAGATTAACATACCGTACCAGAATCTCTTCAATGCTTCAGCAGACCAAAAAACAGATAGTTTTACTTACACTGAATGGAAGATTATGAAATAATTTAGCTTAGACATAACCAAAGTACACTGTTAGAATCATTAACACACTTGCAGACATAAAATAATATATATATATATATATATATTTTATTCTAACTTTGATATGATTATATAGAAGAATATTTGAACTTATGGGCCGGGGTCCGTTTTATGACGATGGTTCTTTATAGAAATTGGATTTGTGGTTTAGGTGGGATTCAAATCTATGTCCATGATAAAAGATTTTATCCAATTAGGCTAATTGAAACCCCATTCTATCTCTCATATACAAGTATTCTGGTGCGTGTGTATATGTATCAGTGAAAAAAATAAAGTTTAGAGAGAAAGCATCAACATAGACAAAAAAGCAACCTCAACATCATAGAGACAGAAAGTTTACGAGCCTATTAGATAATATAAGGGAAGCAGAATCTTAATCCATATCTTAATTAAGCATGCAAACCTCTTATTTCCAGAGAAGTTACTGAGTCTTCCTGATGGGGAAAACATGATGAGAGCTACATCAACATCACAGAGAACAGAAAGTTCATATGCTTTCTTGATAAGTCCATTTCTCCTTTTTGAGAAAGTGACTTGCCTGCTTGTTGTGTTCTCAATTCTCTTGATCTGAAGCTTCACTCTCCCCATCTCTTCACTCTTTGTTTCTCGATGTTGTGTGTGTGTGTGTGTGTGTGTGTGTATAATCCTTTTTAGAGGAAGCAGACAGCTTTTTTTTTTGCTAATAGGATGATGATTTTCCTTTAGAGAAGAGTATCAAATCTGTCACTCTCACATATATGATATAATAGAAGATATTTAATGGAACCCACATAAATAGTCTTGGAAACTAACACAAGAAAATGAGGATGAAAAGTAGGATGAGCATTCAAAAGAAGAGGGAGGAAGAAAAAATAGAAGATAAGTTTTGTCAGTGTCAGGCGACTTGTAGAAGATGACAAGAGAGAGAGAGAGAGAGAGAGAGAGAGACTGAGTGAGTGTGTGTGTGACGGTGGTAAGGCTTACTTAGGCATCTGGAAATTAAAGGTGGTTATTTTCTATAAGTTCTCAGGATTTTGAGCAATGTTTTGAGCTCACGATGATGTTCTCCAAAGCACAAAGGTCCCTTCCTTTACCCATTTGTAGAAAATTATTAGATACTGAACCAACTAATAAATATAAATCATTTAGCCCAAACACAGGTTGTCTTAGTGGTTAAGGGACGCACCATGGTGAGTTGTAAATGCAAATGTCCCAATTTTGATCCCTAACCGGGGATTTATCTTAACACAATCGATGCACGGGTCTATAATGCAGGTGGTTCGTACATCCGAAGTTCACTCGATAAAAGTAGATCTAAAATATCCAAAAAAGTAATTCAAATATCTATTTATTATATTATTAAAATAACATCAATCATATTTATTATCACTTCATATGTTATAATAAATTTATCATTTTGAATGTTAAAGTCTTCATAGTTTTTGGGCAGAATTTCTCTTTCAATAAATAAAGGATAGTAGTACACATATTAATATATTGTTAAGTTGTTATCTTTTTGATAAACAAACACACACACAAGTGAGAAGGAAAATAGTTTTAACATGAAGATACACTACAAACTCTACTTAAAAGTCATAGTTATTTAAAAAAATAACATCAATAATAATGATATATGGTTGTAGACTTTACAAAAAATGATATTACTATATATACTTTTGTGTGGCAAATACATGCACGGAAGGGTCTATCTTAAGGAAAATGTTTTTATAGAGAAAGAAAGTTGAGAAATTATCCAAAATCCATAATTTGAAGAAAGTTGAGAAATTATCCAAAATCCATAATTTGAAGAATGTTGAATACCATTAGAAAGATGTATTTTGAAATGCATCCTAAGCAGCAAGGAAAATCTGTGAACTTTTTACCTTTTCAATGTAGTGAAAAGTCTGGATCAAGAGATCATATTTTAAAGTAAACTAAAACCAATCTAAAAGTGAGGAAAATGTTTTGTTTTTTAAAAAGTGAAAAACGTTCATTTGCCTTATTATCTTCAGTGCCTTTGTGGCATCACTGACACTGTTATTTCCAATATCGATACTATCATTATGGTTATATTGTTATCTAAAACAACAACAACAACAGCAACAGTAATATATCGCCATAGACTTCACACAAAATGATGTACCAATATATACTTTTGTGTGCCAAATACATGCATGGAGGGGTCTATCTTATGCAAAATGTTTTCAAGAGAAAGAAAGTTGAGAAATTATCCAAAATCCATAATTTAAAGAACGTTGAATACCATTAGAAAGATGTATTTTGAAATGCATCCTAAGTAGTAAGAGAAATTTGTGAACTACTTACCTTTTAATGTAGTGAAAAGTCTGGATCAAGAGACCATATTTTAAAGTAACTAAAATCAATCTAAAAGTGAGGAAAGTGTCTTGCTCTTTTAAAAAGTGGAAAATATTCATTTGCCGTATTATTTTCAGTGTCCTTATGACATCACTGCCACTGTTATTACCAATATCGATACTATCATTATTGCCTCCACCACCACAATCATCGCTGCCACTATTGTCATTGTTTTATTGTCATTTTTTTTTTTTTTTAACCACCACCTCGGTCACTAAGGATTCCTTCGTTTGAGGTGAAAATAAAAAAGATAAAAAATAAAGAGAAAAAAATATGATAAAAAATATTGTTTTTTACGGTTTGTTTGAAGAAAGAAAATAGGAAGGAGAGAAAATTTTTTCCTAAGTTTTCTTCAACGTTCTCTTCTCTTTTTTCTTTTTTCTTTTTCAACGTGACCTGATTTAATTTTTACATTATAATAATAAAAATAATAATATAAATTTACATATATGATGTGATAAATTTTATATTATTTAATGAGTATAAATAAATCTATATCTTACATGTTATGTAATAAGGGTATAATAGTTAATTTATATAAATTACATTTTTTATCCCTCCTTTTTTCTCTCCAATCAAACAAAAGAGTTTTCCACCCCTCCAACCTAACACACAAGAGGCAAAACTAAATATTTTTTATCCTCCCACAATTTTTCATCCTCTCACTTTTCCACTTCTTTAACCGAACGGACCCTAATATGACTACTTGAAGTATTAATAATTTTCATGTGTGTTCAACATTAAAAAAAAAAAAAAATGTTTTCAGAAGCATTTTCAATATTGCAGCCAAATAAAAAATAATTTTTTCCATTATATATTTTTTTACTAAAAAAACATTTTCCATATATAAATATTTTCCACTAAAACAAGTAAATATCAAATTTGAACACAAAACAGTAACTATTAGTAACGGTGTAACAATGATGGGCATTGATCATGCTTAAATCATGTTTCTAAACTTTGCTCTTAAGTTCTAAATTGGTTTAAACCACCGTGTAATTGGAACACATACAATGAGGTCGTGAGTTGTGACCAATAATTTAGCATAAGAGGTTGCCAATCATATCATTTCCATTTATCTTTAATAAATAATTCTAGCAACTTTATAATAATAATAATAATTCTACCAACTGTTACTACGCGAAATGGTAATTAATGCCCAACTTAGATTTCATGTTAATTCAGGTTTTTTTTGGGTGGTGATGGTCCTCATGGACCAAATGGTATGATAGTATATTATGTTATCTGAAATCCTTACACCAAAAAAACTTATTATTAGTATTTTAATTTAGTGACAAAGACTAATAATCATAAACTAATGTCCTTATTGCAGTGCACTGAATAAGGGAATCTGCATTTTGAAATAACATTATAAAATTTTATAATTGCAAAAGGACAACTGATAAAGGGTCCTTTAAAATAAAAAATCTGGTTAATGAGTGTCTTTAAATTATTTAATAATAAATCATTTAAAAAAATTTTAATACTATTTTTATAAAAAATTATAACAAAAAAATAATAATGGTTAGCTTTCAAAAAAAAAAATAATAGTGGTTAACTTTTCCCTAAAATAAATTAAGCGAAACAACCAAAATATAGAAAGAGAGAAAGCATCTCTCTGTCTTACACTTGCACTAGCTGTTGGAGGTTCGAATTAACAGAGAGAGGGTGTGGGGGTCCCAGGTAGAGGTAGCAGCACATGGAGTCATGAAACTCTCAGTAGCGGTTTTGGGTGTGGTTGACGAGGACGATCACACTGCCACAACTCTTAGCGATCGCCACGTGTCCTTGTTTTTCCTTGTTTTCTTCGAAAATTCTGATTCCGCACTCACTCCCTCGCATAGGGCCACAACTCCACCCAAGCTAGAGACGTTGCTGCACGTATGAAAGTCCTGACCACCGTTCTCTTTGGGCATATACATTATGCCACAGACCACCTGAAAACCTGTCCTTGCCTCCACTTATATTTAAAGAATTTTTCTTCTTCAAAGGTTGTAAAAGCAAAAGAAAACCCGCGAGAGTAGGATATGGGTTGGGTCGGATCAGGTTTGGACTCAGTCCATAACCGACCCAACTTCATTAGGTGGAGCAATTTTCAACTTGCTGTTGTTGATTGAAGAGGATGTTGGATTGGGTAGATCTAGCCTTCAATGGGCTATGATCGGGTCAATCGGCATTGGAGATCGAGAAAACGACAAAGGTTTGGCATGATAACGGTGAAAAAATACGAGATCTTGCCAGATTTTGTAGAATAATCACCGAATCTGGCAGAGATCTGACTGAAGTCTTGCCAGATCTACCAAAACTCGCCAGAAAAAGATTAAAGAGTCGGTTGATTTGGGTTTTGAAGGAGGAGAATCGCCATTCGACACGTTGGCATCGATTTTTGGAGAAGAGATTCGTCGCCAACCGCTGAAGTAGTGCGGATCGGTTTAGGCAAGTGGCTAGACAACCCTACATAAGAGATACCAAATAATTAAAAAATGTGCTATGCCCATAATGTTTTCATAACAAATTTTAGATGTTAAGTTGTTATAGGTTTTAATTTAAATTATTTTAAACCCATCGTTAAAATTATTTTTTAGCTACCAATAATAGCCAATAACAATATACTAATTAGGATTTATTGTGAAAATATTATGAACATAGTATTTCTTAATGATTAGCATGCATATGAGATATGATTATATTTTATCAATGATCTTGAAGATGAGTTTATAGATGGGAAATCCAAAGATAAACATAGGAAATATATAGAACATAAATTATGAGTCTGGTTAACAGATGCCTTTAAAACATATGTTAATGAATTAATTTAGAAAAGTTTTGATAATACTTTTATAGAAAATATAAAAAATTGTCAAAATAATTAATTATTTTTTCCCCATAAAAAGTTTCTATAAATATTTCTTAAATTAATGTCTTTAAGGCGTCCATTAACCTTTTCTCTTTTTAAAATTTTTTTTAATTTCTTTGATAAGTCAATAATTACGTTGGGGAGTATTAAAGGTTTGAGTTAACAAGCCATTTCACTATTGAAGATTTGGAGAGCTATACGACCTGCAGCTTTATCGTTTGTAACCAACTGAGAGTTCTCCTACAAGTCGTTTTGTATGTACAGAGCTGTATTGTTAGTTTCATTTTTTATGCAATACGCCTAAGCATTTTCTACCCATAATCCATTTTTAAACAATAATTCTAGTTCAAGGATCATACATTTTCTTATATTCTTTCCCACAGCTATCCTATATATGTAACTAACGGTGAAAGCATTCCAATATAATTCAAGGAAATAATTCATAAATATAGAACGAAAATAAGAAAGAAGGAGAGAAAGAAAGAAAGGGAAAAAGTGTACCTTAAAGGTTAAAACTCATGTCTTGAAACAGACAGAGAGAAAGGGAAGGATGCCTTTAAGGATACGTTGAGTGAGTGAAGAGGTTCAGATTATCATGTCTTTGTGAATACTAATATAATCTCTAGCATCCTTAAAATCAAGGATTCCACAAAGTGATCAATAAGTGGGGCTGTGGCTATTCTTTCAAATTAGAGTAAAAATGGGGGTATGTGTTAGCCATTAGAAGTCCCTCCCCCACAGCTTTATGTTTCTAGCCAAGTTTTTTTAGTTTGTTCCAGGCTTCACTCAAACTATATAGAACTGGATAAAACTTGGATTATCTTGATTCTTTTTCACAAAAGTGATTTAGCTTAAACCCTTTAATTGAGAGTTAAATTTTTTACCTCTCAGTTTAAAATTAAAGCCGATTGAGGAATTTGTTATCTATTTGTACATAATCTTGAGGTTACCGTAAAAAATAATCTTGAGGTTACTATTATATTTTGGACTTATATATAATTATTTAATAATTATTAATTTAATTATTTTATTTATGACATCCACGTTTCCACCATTGATTGATGTTTTTTTTTTTTTAATTTCAATACAGAAAGCTGACATTTTAGTGCATAAAGTTCATTGACACATGCTAAAGGCTTTGTAACTGAATTGACACCTCTTCATGCACAAAGTGCTTGAGGATTTAGAAGGAAAGGATTCGAGATGCAGGATTAACAATATGTTGTAATTATCTCTCAAAAAGAAAAGTTCACTGACACAAGCATAGTTGCTACTGCAAAATTATTAAGTACTCTTAGAGTACCATAAATGCGTACTCTCCCCTCTAGTGGGACCTACCATTTATGTGAGAGGAGGGAATACGCATTTATGGTACTCTGGAAGTACACAATAATTTCCTGTTGCTGCTTTCCTTTTGAAAACAACATTTTTTTATTTTATTTTTTTTACTTTGAGTTTCCTTTGCACAAAATTATAAGGACTCATTTGGGAGGAGGGAATAGAATTGAATGGAAAGAAATGAAAAGAATAATTTTAGAATATTCTTCCCTTCCCTTATTTGAGAATTTTAATGAAGGGAATAGAAAGTCCATTCCCTTATTTGAGAGTTTAAATGGAAGGGAATAGAATGAGTAAGAGTAAACACTCATTCCTCTCTATTCCCTTAAAACCTCAAATTTTCATTCTCCTAGAAATTGAGAGGAATGGGAGAGAATAGAATTAGATTTAATGAATTTTTTTACTAAAACTCCCAAAATACCCCTTTATATTCAACCCTTTATTTTAAAATCGGGGTCTAATAGTAATATTGTCATAAAATGATTTCATTCCATTCCATTCCATTCCCTCCATGTTAATCCTAAACAAGATTACTTACATTCCATTCATTTTCATTTTTTTATTTTAAAACATCCAATTAAGATTACTTAATTCTATTCCATTCCATTCATTTGCATTCCTTTATGATCATTCCATTCCATTCCATTCTATTCCCTTATGAACTCCCAAACGAAACCTAAGACCTCACTAAGAGTTTTGTAACTCAATTAATTGGCATCTCTTGATATTTATAACAAAGAAATTCATAGTTCAAATTCCCCTCCCCAACCATTGAATTGTTAAATTTTTTTTTTTTTGAGTAATGCTTATGCTAGAGATATAAACTTTTTTACAAATTGTTGATGTGGTGAGTGATTATTGGTAAATGAAAAAGTGATGTTAATAATGGGGTTAGGTGAAAACTAATAAGAAACTAATCACATCAACAGTTTGTAAAAATATTGTAAAATAATTTGTGGCGATAATATTACTAAAAAAATGTTATAAGACTTCTACTATAAAAATAATCATAATGGGATGAAGTAAATCCATCCATAAATTCCTTCTCAAAAAAAAAAAAAAAAAATTCCATCCATAAATATAGTTAGAAGAAGTAAATATCCATTAAATGAAAGAAAATTTTGTTTTGGATAGGATTGAAAGAAATTCTTTGATTACGTTCAACACTAAATTTGTCAATAACTAACTATTAGAAGTTTTTTTTTTTTTTTTTTTTACAAGATAGAAATTTTATTCTAATATAATTTAAGTATATATGTGTGTGAAATTTTCTCCTAAAAACTTGAACCCCAACCTTTACTTCTCACACTTCACAAACACTTATAAAATAATCATCACACGTTAGTTTGCATTGAACTAACTACTAGAAGTTAAAAACACGAGCATTCAGCCCCTTACTTTGCACTTCATTTATGAAAGGCCTCAAAAGAGGATTGCGGTCCCGGGCCACAAGACTACCGAACTATAGCCGGCCTACTAATCTAGAACAAGGCCCAATTGTTCCACACATTTTATAACACAAGCTCCTATAATACCTGAAAGCTACTTTAAAACCAAAAAAAAAAAAAAAAATTGAATTTTTAAAATTTTTAATGTCTCTCAAAAAATAAATAACTGCTTATTTTTAAAATTTTATTTTTGTATCCTTTTAAAAATAATCTCTTTATACACACACACACACACACACAAATTACTATTTAAGGGATTTCTCATGTTTGGGATCCTCATTTTTTTGGTTCAAAAATGCATTTACACCCCTACGTTTAAGTAGAGACAAAATTAAAGGACAATTCGGTAAAAATATAACTCTAACTCCCACTTAAATATTACCTAAAAAAATTATATATAAAATAAAAACACAACTTTTTTTTTGTTACAAAATAAATGTATAATATTTGTTCATTTTTTGAATTTAGCCTCATGACACTATTGGTTTTATTAGTAGTTCTAAATGAGATATATTAATAAGAAAACGTGTAAATCTCAAATTTGAATGAATGAAAAATTATGACAATGTAGAATTTTTTTTTTAAAAAAAAGCCTCATTTCATGCGTGAAGCATGTGTGATGAGACTATTGTGTGTGTATATATATAAAAATAAAACTAAAAAGTAAATTTTTAAAAGGTTCTGGTTTTTTTTTGTTATGAAAAAAAAAAAAAGGTAAACTTGTGCCTGTATGGTATCTTGTTTTCAAACCACACTTTCTCAAAGAGACTTTCAAATAATTCATTTTCATTAAAAAAAAAAAGAAGGAAAAAAAGAAGAAGAAGAAGAAGAAGAAGATGATGATGATGTACGAAACGGAACATTAAAAATTCCATACAAAACAGAGCATAACAGCTGGCTGACGATTCTCTAGTGTTCCATAACTAACTACCTAGGCCAAATAATATAACACCTAACGTTCAAATAAACCTTCCCACTTCGTTACCCGCCAATTCATCACACGTTAAAATAGTCAGCTGCAGTCCCAAACCTACTAGTCTTACTCTCACCAATTCTTTCTTCTTCCCAATAGACCAGTAGCTCCTCTTGTCTCTCCCAACCGATTTATACTATTCTCTCTCTCACAAACCAGTTTTCAATTTCCATAGTCTGTGCAAATGTACAGAACGGTGTTGACACCTCCAATTAGCTATTCTCAGAGTCAGCGGTGGCGAGAGACTTGGGCTCGATTGCTAGCTCCTCTAACCATTTGGCTATGTGGCATGTAATTTGACTATCTTCTTTACCGATTGATTTCAAAGTGACCCTTCAATCTCAAACATGTATTTTTACTTTTGTTTTTTTGCAGTTTGTGTGAGTCTTCGATATGGGTACTTTGGGGATTATCGAATGGTGCTTGGACCAAGCTCGTCGAGGTTGATGCAGGCTAGCTCTGTATTTGTGGAACAAGTTGAAGTTAGAGATGATGATAAAAGAGGGGTCTTTCTTTATGCCTTTTCTGAGAAGCCTGAATTGAGCTACCAAACAAATTGGAGTGTCTCTGACTATGTGATTGTTAGATCCTACAGCCGCAAGG
Organism: Lithocarpus polystachyus; assembly: GCA_033629205.1. Classification (NCBI taxonomy): domain Eukaryota; kingdom Viridiplantae; phylum Streptophyta; class Magnoliopsida; order Fagales; family Fagaceae; genus Lithocarpus; species Lithocarpus polystachyus. Next base: position 2,898,643 of record CM066163.1, on the reverse strand, counting down.
TATAGCAAATAAATTTTTCCCTTTTGGTACAGTTTATTTTTCAACTTTTAGAACGTAAGGTTATTTGAAAAGGTTGCATCTAAAAGGCCGTGAAGTTTAAAAAAGTTTATAGTTTAGAAAAGTTTAGTTTGAAAGTATCTTAGCCTAGAGAGGTTGAAAAGCTTTTTTTATATATTTAATTTCAGGGATTTTCCTTCTGGTTGAACAAAGGTTCGACAATTCATATGAGATGGGAAGCTCCAACTAGTACATTTAACCAACTTGAAGTGATTATGACTAAAGGTCCTTTTAACTTTAAGAACATTCTCTCGGATTTCATCTAAAATGTTGAATCATTCATATAACAAATGGATACATATTTTTACAGGTGAACGGGATCTCCAAACTTTATCGCCAGAAGTGACAAATTCCACTGACTTCCTTGCCCTCCATGAACCAATCAGCGGTAACCAATCTTCTTGTGCAATATATTTTGAAGCAATTTGAGTATAATTTAGTGCTACAGTCTTAGGGAAAGAATTATGTGGTAATTTCCATATGTTTTAGTCTTGTATTAAGAGCTCGTCGGTCTTAAAAGAAAGGAATTGCTTTTAAATTTTGTACCATTCATGTGTTCTGTTTCTTGATTGCAATATTCATGAACTGAACCGAAAAAATGTTGGAGACGAGGAGACAAATTTATGAATATTTCCTTTGCATCTTTGGCTAGGTAAAGAAGTTGAATACACCATTGAGGAGGATGACAAGTATTACATTGGTGTCATAAACTCAAATCGTAGGAGCATAATTATGAGCGTGGCTATTAATGTTTCGGCGACAATGTATGATACTACTAAAGCTAAGAGCAAGTGTTCAACAGAAACAGGTTCTTGTCGCCTCAGGCTTGAATTCCCTAATACTCACTATGTCATACTGACCACACCCAACCATGTAAGGCGTTTTCTCTTTGCTTCCAATACATTTTTCTCAACTAATTAACAAATTTCCCAAACTAAACCGATAAATTAAATGCAGGGGAATCTAGCAGGATGGTACATCGAGCTTTCGTTTATCGCACGTGTGGTAGCATACATTGCAATTTTAGGTACAACATTGGATAATGCTTTCACTAATTTTAGCAATTTCAACTTCTTTTGTGGTCTTATGCGTGTTAATTTGCAGGATTTATTGTGATTATTGTTTTTCTGATCCTAAAATACCTTGGAGCCTGTGAGGGTGAGAATACCATAATAGACACAGAGATAACAGAAGTAAGGCAAGTAACTGAGACTGACCCCATAATGCCGGCAAAACCAATTCCATACACATATGGAACAGGCGAAGAAGACGATGATTCAGGAGACAGTAGCTCTTCAGAGGAACTATATGATGCAAAATTGTGTGTGATTTGTTATGATGAGCAACGCAATTGCTTCTTTGTTCCTTGTGGCCACTGTGCCACTTGCTATGACTGTGCACAAAGGTACATATATAAAAAGTCATATTCTCTTCATTGTCCATTTGAATGCAGCTTTTTACTAAAAATTTAATTGCTTATTGCTGAAAGTCGGTTAAAAAACATTGTTTTAAAAAGTTGTACATAAGCAAATAAACTAAAAAGCTATAAGAAAAAGCTATTGGCAAAAGTACACAAATTAGTATTAAAATCTTTTGGAGGTTTGATTGGATCATTGGATGCATTTTGCAGGATTATGGAGGGGGAGAACAAGGTGTGTCCAATATGTCGACGGCTTATTCACAAGTTGAGAAGATTGTTTCACTCTTAAAAGCTAAATATTTGAGCTTGTGAAATTGTGATATGCTTGAGAGGAGATTTTTAGTGTAGGTAAAAGATTATTTTTTGTGTGGAAAATGAGTGTGAATACTTTCTCGTGCTCAAGCTCATGGCCTAACTGCTTAATACGCAGCATGGAATTGAATTTCTTGGATTAAGCTACATGGAAGTGCGACATTTTCATTTGAATTGACATTGAACACAGAAGTATGCAGAATTTTCTGTTCACACAAGAATGGCTGTTTTATGTGCTTTTGTTTTGCAATTAGTCATTGTGAATTTTGCGTATGATCCAAGGTGTTTGCTATTGCTGGTTGAGTTTCAGTCACTTGCAAAACTAACGTACAAGTTCAATTCCTAGTCACAAAGAGGAAAAAGAAAAAGGATCAAATTTAAGTTATTTTGCTTTTTGGCATGGAGTTCTCTAGTTGAAGAAGCAAGTAAGCAACAATTTCATTAGAATTGAGGACATAAGAAAAATTCGAGCATTGATTGGTCAGTTTAGGCTTTTGAGGCAAGCACTAATTTGTTAAGGGGACAGGCGCTTTTGAGTTCCGAACTTATTTTTAATATATATAGATTAAATGTCAAATTTACCCCTGATCTTAAATTTGTTATCCCAAATAAGCCCTAAAAAGGATTTGGGATTCCATTAGTGCCCTTGACAAAAAATATTTTAAAAAAATCAAAGTTCTCAGTTGTCTTTATAGACCACCTTTCAAGAAAGAAAAAAGGTGTCTTATAAAAAGGGTTTCATGATACGTCACTCTCCATTTATAAGTCCCACGTGATATGAGATAGTGACTCAAAATAAGAACTCCGCACTTGTCTTTCAACCCACACAAAAAATCCCTAATCTTCCAATAATCAAGATGATAAACAAAATTAGAAAGTCCGCCCAACCCACTATGCCTGCATTTTCAACGATTAGGTGTGACTTTTGTAGCCCAAAAAATCTGTTCATGGATGCAGACAGTTAATAATATTGATGAGCATAGAAATCATAGCAAGAGAAACAAGAAAAAAAAAAAAAAAAAACTAATAGATTAGGCAATAACAGTTTTTTTTTTAATTAAAAAAAAATTAAGGTTTTTGTTCCTGGGAAGAATTGAAAAAGAAACAATTTTTTTTTTTAAAGTACTATTCATATGACGCGAAAGAAAACAACCATATGGATTAGTTGAGGCCATTTTTAATTTGTGATTATGTGTTATGAAAACAACATCAAGCAATCGTGTCAACTTCTTCTAAAGATCTTCTCCACACACACATACACACACTAAAAAAAAAAAAAATCTAAAGAGTCACACTCATAAAAGGAAAAAGAAACAAAAACTATATGAAATAAGGTAAGGTGATTTTTTTTCCCTTTATGGTTAGGAAAACACCATCAATTTACAGTATCGAATAATTTTCATTTTCGCACTTTCATAAGCAACCAACACAAGGCAATAAAAAAATCCAATAGTTCAGTCTTATACCTAGACTAGAGTGGAGTTGTAAAAATATATATATATATATATATAAATAAAAATAACTAATTTGTTGATTTTATCAATTGTCAAAGAAAGGCAGTGTAAAATTTGAGATAAAATGTCATTTTAGTATTTTTACACTTTAAACAACAACTTACTTGAGAGAAAATCATATTTGCCAAGTAGTTAAGGGTGAATTTGGCTATAACTTTTAATTTTTTGTCTCAGTTTTATTTCAAATTATTTGTCTTTTAGTATTTTTGGAATAAGTTAATTTTTAACTTTTTGTCTTACATTATGCAAGTAAACTATTGGAAATAATGTTCCCAAATGGACGCTAAACTTACTTAGAGAAAGCTTATTCTTTATTCAGAAAAAAGAAGAAGAGGAAGAAGAAAGTTAAAAAAATAAAAAAGCTTATTCTTTGAACGACTTGAAATAATTTCCCCACCAAAGTCCAAACTAAGAATGTTTGCAGAACCACATAGCTATCCTATGATTGTCGGACATAACTAAATGATAGTATATATTTTATAGATATCTTGAGTATGCAGGTATATATATGCTACAAGGCCTAAGCACACATCTTCCAACAAGGGCAAAAAAAATCTTGAAAATGAGTAATGGTATAAAACGTGTAAATAGGCTATTAAAATTGGGCTCGATTGTGGGTGGGTGGGTAGCTGGGAAACTGTGTAAAGGAAGTAATGTAAGCATCACAAAAGAAGAGTAATAGTGTGAAGAGATAAATCTGAAATGACGTTGCGGGGCGGGGGTAGGTAGGACTGTAGGAGTTAAAATATAATAATGAGATAAAAATTGAAAATGAGTTTTGAAAAACGCAAATAGTCAAATAGCCCATGGTTTTTTTTTTTACGAACATCAATTACCCCCATTGTACTAGCAAAAGAGAGTTTTTACTCTCTCTCTCTCTCTCTCTCTCTCTTTCTTCTTTTTATTATTATTTTTTTTAAATCTCATCATCTATACTCTTATTTGGATTTTTTTTTTTAAACATTATAGGTAATTCATTAATTTATATTATTTAGGTATAATAAGAATAAGTAATAATCTTTTATTTGAAAGTTTATTTTAATTTTTGAAAATATTTTAGTCAAATTTGCTAATATTTACAAATTTAATATCTTTATATTTATTTTATTTAATTATTAAATTAATTATGACTTTATTACAATTCGACCTTGGTCTAACCTCGGTTGAACATTTAAAACTTTGAACCTCTCTCTTTAACGGTTTTTTGAACAATTCAGATCTAAAAATCATGATAATAACTCCATTCCTACCTGTTTGCTCTCATGTGTAATGGGTATATTTTGTGATACACGATGTATATTTGATGTGCACAACTGTATATATAGCCCGGACCTAGAATTATCGATAATATGAAGTTGATGCGTTCGGCCAATAATTTGTCTAATTGTCTCCGGCTACCAATGGCTACAATTTTCACCATACGAATGGATAAACATTCTGCTGTTTTTTTTGGACGTAAAGATTATGTCTTGTTGAAGAAGTCATCATCACTACCACTTGTATATTAGATAAATTGGCTTTGGATTGGCCAAACCCATCAGCAAAAGGTAATGTATTCCTGCTATAATGAACTAGATCACCATGAGAGACTTCAATCTTGTTAAATATATTATGAAATACTAGCATGTAACTCATGCAAATGCATGCAACTCATGCAAATGCATGCATGAATGCATTTAAAATTAAACACAATTTTTATTACAAAAATATAAATAATTAGTCAAATTATTATTTTACAAAATAGCATGTAACACATGCATTAATGCAAACATATAGTTAAATTTAAAATTGAACATAATTTTTATCATAAAAATATAGATAATTAGTCAAATTATTTTTTAAAAAAGTAAAGTAATTAGTCACATATTAAAATTCTTACCTAAATTTAATAATACTTATGATCATTTTTTTTCTATTTTTTAATAAGATAGAACATGTGATTTTTTTTTTAATATTTTTATTTCATAGCTCATTAATATTATATTCTTAATATTTTGTACTCATTAACTCACTTAACACAAAGATTAAAAAACTTAGGTGGGCACATGACACAAACTTAAGTGGATAATTATAGTGTGGTCTCCACATAAATTTAAATACAATTTTTATTATAAAATAAATAGTTAGCCAACTTATTTTTAAAAAATAGCATGTGACATTCATATGTAAGGATACATTTAAATTAAACACAATTTTTATCATAAAAAATATAAATAATTAGTCAAATTATATATATTTTTTAAAAAGTAAACGTAATTAGTCACATAGTATAATTCTTACCCAAATTTAATACTACTTATAATAATTTTTTTTCTAATTTTTAATAAGATAGAATGTGTAATGATTTTTATTGGGTATATATGATTAGTTTTTTTTTTCTTTTAAATTTTATAGTTCATTAATATTAGATTCTTAGTATTTTGTACTCATTAACTCACTTGACACAAAGATTAAAAAACTTAAGTGGACATATGGCACAAACTTGAGTGAAAAATTAATTATAATGTGGTCCCTACATAAATCTAGACACATGACATAAAATTGAAAACTCTAATTCGGAATTCTATTTTTTTTTATACAAGATAGAAATTCTACTCTAACTAATCTAAGTGTATATGTGTGAAACTCCCTTCTGAAAACTTAAATTCCGGCTCTTTCCCCCCATACTCCACAAACATTTATACTTGTGGAGTAACTATCGCATCAAGGGTGTGCGGTAGTATTTGAAATTCTAATTTGAGTTTCTCTCAGTTTTACCTATTATTATTATTATTATTATTATTATTATTATTATTATTATTATTATTATTATTATTATTATTATAGATTTCCTTAACAATAATATATTAGGGTATATGTAACATCATGTTATTCAGCAAAAAAAGATAAATGTGTAGTCATCATGTTTGCGTAAAATGCGGCTAGAAAGTAAAATAGTTCAGGAAGAAAAAAAACCCTGAGGTCGAGTCAAACAATACAAAAGAGGCCGTTTGGATTTCTAGTTTCCATAACTCATAACTCTGTTTTCATAACTCATAACTCAAAAATGGTGGGACCCATAACTGAGTATTCGTTTGGGAGCACCATAACTCTGTTTCCATAACTTTGTTTCCATCACTCAATTCTCTGATTTTTGAGTTATGAGTTATGGAAACTGAAAACACATTTTGGCTGTTTTCAGTTTCCATAACTCATAACTCAATGGCATTTTTGTAATTAAATACACATAGGGGACCCACTCAGCCGCAACTTTTGACCAGTCAACCTTCCCTTTTTTTTTTTTACTGAGTTCGGTTTGGGCTTTTTTTTTTCTTTTCTTTTCTTTTCTTTTCTGGGTTCGTTTTCACGTAAACGCACTTTTTTTTTTCTTTTTCTTTTTTTTCTTTTTCTTCACTGGGTTCGGTCTTCCCTCTTCTTGTTTTTTTTTTTTTTTTTTTCACTGAGTTCGGTCTGGGCTTTTTTTTTTTTTTTTCTTTTCTTTTCTGGGTTCGTCTTCACGTAAACGCACTTTTTTTTTTCTTTTTCTTCACTGGGTTCGGTCTTCCCTCTTCTTGTTTATTTTTATTTTTATTTTTATTTTTTTTTCACTGGGTTGGGTTCGGTCTACACTCATCTTGAAAAAAAAAAAAGAATAAAAAGAAGGAAGAACAAATGCAGACCAAACCAGTGAAGAAAAAAGAAAAAAAAAAAAAAAAAGCAAAAAGCTGCACAGTGACAGATATGGGGTCCACAAATAGTGTGAAAAATATTGAGTGATGGTAACTGAGTGATAATGTTGTTTGGATGTGATATTTTAGAGTGATGAGTGATAAGTGATAGGTGAGGAGTGATGAGTGATGAGTGATGAAAATTGAGTGAGGAGTGATGAGTGATCAAAAAAAAAAAAAAAAATCCAAACAGGCATCTTTGTTGGTTCTTTCACCCAAAAAAAGGAATGTTTTTAAATATTATAAGGAAATTTATTGATTATCATATATTATATATAACACCTAAACATCGTACAATCAAACGAAATCCTTTGTTCTTAGTTCTCCAAAGATGCTTTAGCTTCCTATATAAACCCTAGAAGAATTTCATATAATTCATCCAAGCCATATATATCAATAAAGAGATTAAAGTCTCTATTTCAATTACCTTAAATTTCTATCTATGGAAATCCCATTGTAGTGGTTGTTAAAATCCCGATCTGGATCCTACGATCTTACGATTTTACGATCTCACTTGTCTAAAACGATTCGGATCTTTCGAGGATCTTTGCGATCGTTCAGGATCGGTAGGATCGTACGATTTTGATGATCCCAAACGACCTTGGTTTCTTATAATTTTCTTTAACTTGACAGAAGGCTCAGTTGGACCTAAATGAAAAATAAAATCTCAATAGATCAAGTTTTTCCACTCTAATGTAAAGAGAGTGTCAGTTGGACCCAAATAAAAAATATCTCAATAAAGTGTCACATTTTGAGGTTTTTGGCATCTTTAAATGATGCTAACAAATGGATGCAGTGATGTATGGTAATTATATTAATGAATGTATAATTTATGTGATTATTTAATATACCAATATGTATTTTTTTTTCTCTCAAATAATGTAGGATCTTACGATCCACGATCCAATCCTACGATTTATGATCCCACCTACCTCTCACGATCCTATGTAGGATCTCGATTTTGACAACCTTTACTACTACGTTTTGTTCTCTCTCTTCTTGTATGTCTTCAGAAAACATTTTGTTCCAAAAAGCAAAAGACTCCCACCAAGCCTTGCTCTTTCCTTGCCTATTGTTGGCCATCTCTGTCTCTTCAAGAACCTCATTCATCGAACTTTTGCTAAACTTAACAACCAATATGGTCCAATACTATATGTTCACTTTGGCTCTCAAACTCTATCCTCCTTGTTTCTTCACCAACAGCTGCTGAGGAATGCTTCACAAAAAATGACATGTTTTTCGCAAACCGCCCTCGCTTACTTGTAGGGAAACACCTTGGTTACAATTACATGCACTAGTATTGTTTCGGCCTCATATGGTGGCCATTGGCGCAACTTGAGGCGAATAGCTTCTCTTGAACTTTTGTCATCCCATCGCCTACAAATGTTGCATGGAATTTGTGTTGACGAGGTTTTTGTTAGATATAAGTGATGCAAAAAAATATTACAAATTTTACTACATAAATCTTACAAATTAATGTGATATTAATCACAAAAAACAATTTTGACATTCTCGTTGAAGACCACACAATTTATTGCTACGTCAATTTATAAACCTTTTGTAATAAATTTTCCGTTGGATATAATATGGTCGTTGCAGCCAAATGTGTTGTTAGCCCAAATTTTATATAGCCTAAACTTGCAAGGCAAGTTATTGTTAAATATTCTTAATTATATATCATTGAATAGTAAATATTAATTCACTCTTGCTCTCTTTTTACAAGGTTAAAGCATTGATTCGCAAACTTTGTGGAGGCTCAAAAGGTTGTAAGTTTCACACTGTACGTGGACATGAAGGCTACGTTTTTGGAGCTGACACTGAATATCTTGATGAGGATGATTGCAGGGAAGAGGTATTATGGAGAAAGAGTGGAAGAATTGGAGGAAACAAGAAAGCTCAAAGAGATTGTGATGGAGACCTTTGAGTTGGGTGGGGCTAATATAGGAGATTTCTTGCCGTTTTTTAAGTGGTTTGGACTGGGTGGAGTTGAGAAAAGATTGATGATATGTCAAGGGAAGAGGGATAAATTCATGCAGGATTTGATTGAAGAACATAGAAGAATGAGGGGTAATTCTGCTTCTAATTACTTCAAGAATTTTGGTCTTTTGCGACCAATGATTTAGTGACAACCAAAAAGTCGTCACTATTAGGCACACATTAGTAACGATAATATATGGTCATCGCTAATAAATGTATAGTAGAGATGACACTAAGGTAGTCACTACTTTTGGAAAATTGAGGGAAACTTTTAGCAACGACAATAAATTTTGTAGTGATGACATTTATGTCGCTAAAAGAAGATTTATTTTAACGACGGCATCTATCGTCGCTAATAATCATCTTAGTGATGACTTTTTTTTTCGTCACAAATATGTGGCTAAAAATATCTAGTAAATATATTATATATATGTTTTATTTATCAGCGATGACACATTGGTCGTCGCTATTAGAAGACTATTAGTGACGATATAATTTGTCGTCTCTGATAATCACCTTTTAGTAATGACACAACATGTCGTCTCAAATATATCTACCTAAATATAATAGAGGAGAAAATTTCCACTCTCAAAAAGAGGTGGGAATTATTGGAGGGAAGCAAATTATATATTAGCAACGAATTAGGTCATCGCTATAAGGGACCTTTTAATGAAGACAAAGATTGTCATCACTAATATTTGGCCAAAATAATTTTGATATAATATGATTTTTTTTATTTGTCAAATCCTCCAAATGCCTCTTAAAATATTTAAAATGACATAAATTCCTTTAAAATATTTGAAATGATTAAAATACCATAAACCTCGTCAAAATGACCAAAATACCCCCGAACTTATATAATGACCAAAATAACCTTGAAATCTCCAAAGTAATTTAAAACACCCAAATCTATTTTTTTTTAAATGAAAAAATGAGACAAGGGAGGGGTTGTTGCTTCAAAATATTCTCAAATCATAATGTTACCCATTTGAAACTCGAAAACGATAAAATAACAAAAATTGAGAAAGTTCTAATTCCACTCAAAATACTGACTAATTCCCATAGTTATCAAAATGTGAATCGTATCGTGAATCAATTTTTGATTTTTTTGTATCATGTGTCATAAGAAAGGTATTAGTCAATATTTACCAAACTAATAAATTCATTATAAATATATGAAAGGCATATTCATTATAAATTCATAATATATTCAGCTAATAACCAATTCAATCATTAAGTATGTAATACTATTAACAAAAAGTAAGTAAATAAATCAAATTAAAATGTATTTATAACAAACATATTCAAATTAATTAAAATCAGAAATGATAATACATGATATATGAGACAAAATAACATATTTTTTTCATCATTTTGTCCAATTAACTTTATCTAAGTTAATGTTAACATGAAGGTCATCATCTTTCAAAGTTATTTCTTCATTAACATTTTCTAACAACTACTCCAAAACCCAATAATCCACTAAAAACCATCCCACTAAACCTAATTTCACCAAGTTTAGTGGTCTCGAGACCATCTATTACGTTTGACCGAGTTTGATCAACTTTTACTAAACTTCGACTGCGTCTTTCTCTAAATCCAACCATTTAATTGTGACCATAATTTACTAGAATTAGCATTTCATTACACTCTTCAAATCCAACGGTTAGATTTCAAATCTACGTATGGCACGTGATGGATGGACATGTGTTGTGTACCTGTATAACTATGTTCTCTCAATTTGACTATCCAATTAGTCTCAAATTTCACCAACACCAATATGTTACCATACTCTTCAATCCTAATAATAAAGATTTGAATATGAATTTAACCAAATCTAGTAGTCTCGGAACCACCTATTAAGTTCGATAGAGTTTGACCCACTTTAACTAAACTTTGACCACGCCTTTCTCTAAATCCAACCGTTTGATTGTGACCATAATTTATTAGAATTAACCTTTCATTACACTTTTTGAATCCAACGGTTAGATTTTAAATCTAAGTATGGCGCATGATGGATGGACATGTGTTGTTTACCTGTATGACTATGTTCTCTTAATCTGATCATTCAATTGGTCTCAAATTTCACCAAGATCAATATGTCACCATACTCTTCAATCCCAATGATCAAGATTTAAATATGAATTTCACCAAGTCCAGTGGTCTTAGGTCCATCTATTAAATTTGATCGGGTTTGACTAATTTTAACTAAACTTTGACTATGACTTTTTCTAAATCTAATTATTTGATTGTGACCATAATTTACTAGAATTAACCTTTCATTATACTCTTCGAATCCAACGGTTAGATTTCAGATTTAAGTATAGCGCGTGACAGACATGTGTTGTATACCTGTATGGCTATGTTCTCTCGATCTGACCATCTAATTGATCTCAAATTTCACTAAAACCAATATGTCACCATACTCTTCAATCCCAATTATCAAGATTTAAAATGAATATTATCAAGTCCAGTGGTCTCGAGACCATCTATTAAGTTTAACTGGGTTTGACCAACTTTAACTAAACTTTGACCACGTCTTTTTCTAAATTCAACCGTTTGATTGTGACCATAATTTACCATAATTAAAATTTCATTACACTCTTCAAATCAAACGGTTAGAATTCAAATCTAAGTATGGCGCGTGATGGGCATGTGTTTGTGTACTTGTATGGCCATATTCTCTCAATCTGACCATCCAACCATTTTGGGCGTATATATATATGTTTTTAATCTTTCTAGAGGTTATAGGGGTATTTGTTTTTGTCATTTTAGAGGTTTCAGAGTATTTTTGGTCATTTGAGAGGTTTTGAGGGTATCTTGGTCATTTTATAATTTTCGAGGTATTTTTGTCATTTTAGAGTTTTTTTTTTTTTTTCCCCCTCATTCTAAAGGATTTGAGGGGTTTTTTTTTTTTTTTTCATTTTAACAATTTCAAGGGAACATTAATTATCTTAGAGTTTTTTTTTGCGTATTTTGGTCATTTTAAAAGTTAAGGGGAATTTTTTTAGTCATTTTAGAGATTTTGAGAGTATTTTGGTCATTTTAGAGGTTTTAATGGTATTTTGGTCATTTTGTAGGTTTAAGGGTATTTTAGTCATTTTTAAGGTTTAGGAGTATTTTGGTTATTCTCACGAATAAAATAAATTTTATTAGTATGAACAATTTTGTCAATGCACAAATTATTATATCTCCACCAATAAAATTTAATAGCAAAATAAAAACCTTATTGTGACGAAGCATAATAGTTGTCACAATATTATGTTTCAACGTAGGCAATGTAAGTCTCTCATAATATATGGCATATTGTGACAAACAAATGCCACAATAGATAGAGTTTCTGTCACAATAAATCATGAGATATAGTAAAAAAAAAAAAAGCACTACCACATGAGATGTGAGTCTCACGATTTTCTCCATCTTCCTCCCCCCCCCTCCAAAATTTTTTCCCTCTCACAAAATTTCTCCTAATTTTTTCCCTCTCACTCTTTCAGTTAAGATTTCATGAGCTCTCTCCCTCTCATTCTCACTTTCCCTCTCACAATACTCTCTCTTTGTCCCCTCACTCCTCTTCTCTCTTTCTCCCTTTACTCATCTTTGATCTCTCCATCGGACCCATCAACCACCCACTGCCACCCATTGCCACCACCACCCTCTGCCACCCACTGCCACCGTCGCCTTCCACTCTCTTTGAATCGGCTCCCACCTACTGTGCTAGCCACCACAAGTTTGAACAAGTAACCCATCTCTCTTTCTCTGTCCTTTTGTTTGATTTAAAGTTATAGCATTCAGTGAAATAGGTATCTTGTTTTGTTGATGCTAGAAAGTGAGGGGTTTGAGATGGCACTAAAGGTGTTTGATGGTTGTTCCTAGTGAATTTTTGCATGTGTTATTCGTTGCAAAATTTTAATCTGAAATATTGTCCATAAATTGTAGTTGTTATTTTCAACATCTTAACTATTAATGGTTGTTGTTGGTTTGGTTTGGAAATTTGAAAGCTTAAAAGTTGAAATCTATGCTCAGTTGTCCACTATAACAAGAGGGATAGAAAAGAAAGATAAATAATGTTAGATTGATGCTTTTAAATTGAGTTGGAACTTGCCGACTTGGTTTCTCCCCTAACCATATAGAAATTGAGTTTAGGACATTTTCAACTTTTCAAGAAGGAACACAGCCATGGTGGTGGTGGTTGGACCTTTGAAACATGTAGTCCAAACTCCAACAGAGAGAGACTCACTCATGCTAGTGTTTCGTGAACAATAGTGACAAAGGAAAATTCATTCATATATATTAAAAAAAAAATGTGGGATACACACTTATTACTTATTAGACAATAGTGCATCTCCAACAATACTAATGGCGGCTAAATGACCCACATCTCAGATTTTGTTATTCCACCCTCATTACGAACCCACTTTTTTTTTTCCTTTCCCCATAGCCAATATATTGATAGAGATTGTTTTTTAAAACAAAATATAAAAACAATAGAAATTTAGTTTGACACTTGTTGAAACATTATTTAGTCAAGTCATATATTATGACTAAAAAAACTGTAAAGCTGCTGGCCTGTTTGTGGTTGTTGCCCTTGTTGGGAATTCTTTCATAGAAAAATTACAATAGTTTGTAGAAAATATGAATATCTCTTAGAATAATTTTTGTTTTGATTTTATTTCTTAAAATAATGTTTCTATGTTATATTAGTGGTGTGAATTCAACTCACCAATCCAACCGATTCAGTCATCACTTGAGCTCTTCCTCAATTTTTTTTTTTTTTTTTTTTGGTTCTTGTTTTTGTTTTTTTGAGAACAAAGTCATCCTTAAACTTAAACTTGACTTAGATTTATAAGTAGACTTTTTTTGTAACGCCAAACTTGCTGTAGCATTACAAAAACAATCTTTATGAGAGTGAGTCATGTTCAATATTTAGTTTGCTTTCTTAAGGGACTATTTCATGTTCAATGCTTAGGATGCAGTTGCTTTCAATAATATGTGATTTTTTTTTTTTTTTGAAATTTAGAATTAGATTGATTCCACATGGACCATCTTTCTTGCAGGGATTAACAATTGTTACTCATGTACTTAGAGAAGGTGGAAAGTTTATTGAAAAAATATTTCGCAGGAAAGATACAAGTCTTCTTTACTATTAGGTAAATCAAATGCTTGTGGAAATTCTCAATATCAGTACTTATGTTCCTGTGATATGATACAGCTGTATACTTATCCCAACAAAAGAAGTTCCTGTGATATGATACAATTGTCTTTATCCAAAATTATATTATAAGGTTTAGGGGGCAAAGAGTGTGTAATCCTTTTTTCCATTCAATTTAATCTTCATTGTCAAATATGTTAGATTTTACCAAGTGTTCACAGTATTGGTAGATCATGTTTTTTGAAAATTTGAAAATAAGCCAGGAATAAGGACCTCCTTTTATAGCCCAAGCTAAAGGACTTTTTGTTGGAACCTGACAGAAAAGAAAAAAATAAAACAAGAAAAGAAAAAAAAAAGAGGTGAATACAATTCTAAATTTGATTTTATATATACTAATCAAGTCTAATTCGAGAGTGCACTACTGAATAAGCTTTCAATTAGTGGATACCTACTTATGTTAGGCCTGAGGAATTTATGTTGAGCTTTTCTACTTGTGGTGCCATTTTACTTCAAATTTGGCCAAGCCATTACAAAGTTTTAATACAAGTAGATATCAATTAAGGTGTGATTTATATGAAACAAATGGTTGGGAGGTAAATCTTCTTAAAACTAAAATGTTAATAATTTTGAACACAAATATCTTTTGATTTGTTCTTTGTTATGATTGTAATAATTGTTAATTTGGACTTTTTTTCTTTTGGAGAATGCGTCTTGATGCATATCAAGTATGCGTTTGGATTAGGCTTATTTTGCTAAAAACTGAAAAAAAAATAATAATAAAAATAATAATTTTTTTACTGTTTGCTACAGTGTTTGTTACTGTTCATGGCCAATGAACAGTGACAAACACGCTGTCTTAAAAAAAAAACGCCACAAATGCAGCCGCACCAAACGCTATCCAAACGAAGCTTAAGTTTTGTTAAACACATAAAGCTTTCATATCTTCTTAGCTATGGTATTTTTTAAAACATAAATGTTAAAATTTTACTTGGATGTTAAAAACTATTTAGTAAGCATTTTTGTCATCTATTTTAGTTAACATTTACATTAGTTTATGCTCTTTATTTGAGGTCAAAATGTCACATGCCTTGGGCTATAGATGATGTCGAGGGGAGATATATTTCATTGTAACAAATTTCAGCTTAGTTGCATATCTTCATGAGGAATTCATTATCATTTGATTAGTATTTGAGTAATTAGATTGGAACTTATATTATGTATATGATATTGAACTTGGGTATTACTTTTCCTTATTAGTAGTTATTGATTGAGCAGTTGTTATGCTTAGAAGAGTATCTGTGATTGAAAATTTGTGATGTGCATAGGATTGTGGTTTATTATTTCCAATTAGGTACCCATCCAAAATTCAGAATGTAAATTTTAAAGAAAAAAAAAATGTAAAATATTATTAGCAACGACAATGTCATTGCTAATATTTTATCATATCATTAGTGACGACAAACAATATCATCGGTAATATGCAATTTTTAGTGATGACATGTTTGTGGTCACTAATATATCATTAAATGTGATGACAGCAAGCGTCATTGCTAGTAATGACATATTAGCAACAACAAAAATGTCGACGTTAATAATAATCTACTAGCGACGACAAAAAAATTTGTCACTACTAATGAGCTAGTAGCGACGACATTTTGTCTTGGATTCTTGAGTTATTTATGACGACAATCGCCATTATTAGCAACGACTTTGTCGTCATTAATAGTATTGTATTTGCAACGACATTAATATCGTCACTAAAAAGCTTTTTTGTTACCATTTTTGTTTAACGAAAGTTAGTGACGACATTTTTCATTGCCAATATAATTAGTGACGATATTTAAATCATTAGCGACGACTATATGCCGTTGCTAAAGACCAACCTTCTTGTAGTACATGGGAAAGACCATGACTGATGTCTTATTGTCACTACAAGAAGCTGAACCTGAATATTATACTGATGATATTATCAGAGTATTGATGCAAGTAAGCTTTTCTCATTTAATCCCAATAAAATAAAAAACGATCATCTCCATTTCAAAGCAGATGTGATAACTTTAATATCTTACAATTCTAAAATGGGTGTTGCATTATTTTATATCTACAACAAAATGTATTTTTAGTGACGAAAATTAGTGAGGAAATATTTTTCGTCACTAAAAATACAGCTTTAGTGACGAAATATGAATTTCGTCACTAATAATGAAAAAAATTATAATATTTAGTGACGAAAAATAAATTTCGTCACTATTGTGATCTGAAAAATGGGCACCAATTGTGGAAAACTTTGGCGCGAGTTGAATTAATCTATAGTGACGAAATATTTCGTCACTAAAAGTTAAAATTTTTAGTGACGAAATATTTCGTCACTGTAGGTATTGCTGTGGATAGTATTAGTGACGAAAATAATTTCGTCACTGTAAGGAAGAATTAGTGACGAAATATATTCGTCACTAAAAATAATAATAGTTTTGCACTTCCATGTTTTTAGTGACGAAATCACAATTCGTCACTAAAAGTATGTTTTAGCGACGAAATATGAATTTTGTCTCTAAAAATCTTCATAAAGCTTGGTTCTTTAGTGACGAAGCTGAAATTCGTCACTAAAAGCATTAAAAGCCATACCTTTCGCGACGACTAAGTGGGCATTAGCGACGGAAAATAATTCGTCGCTAAAGACCACTATAAAACCAAGTCTCTTTTTACATGTTAATGCACTCTGTGTAGTTCCCATACCCATCCCGACGCCAAAAGAACCCAACCCACAGCAATACTCACCCTGATCCCAAAAGGAGCCAATCTATCGCCGATCCCAAAAGAACCAAATCGTCGCTGATATCCGTCGCCAATAAGAGCCCACCGTCGCAGATTTGGAGATTTATTTCAGCTCCCTCCGTCGCCGATTCGAACCCATTTGTCGCCGATTTGGAACCTTTCGTCGCCGATTCGAACCCATTCGCGACTATGCTCAAAGATTCGAACCCATTCGTTGCCGATTTGGACCCTTTCGTTGCTGATTCGAACCCATTCGCGACGATGCTCGATGATTCGAACCCATTCGTCGCCAATTTGGACCCTTTCGTCACCGATTCGAACCCATTCGCGACGATGCTCGACGATTCGAACCCAATCGTCCATTCACCTTCCCACCGGTTCGCCTCCCTCGCCGATCTCGGCGTCCCTTCACCTTCCACCGGTTCACCTCCCTCACCGATTTGAGCACACCGCCTCATCTCCGATCCAGCTTCGCCGTCTGAATCCTCACTGTTTCCGGTACGAATTTATTATTATTATTATTATTACTGTTATTATTATTATTATTTCTATTATTATTATTATTATTATTATTATTATTATTATTACTAATAAATTTATTATTATTACTATTATTATTATTATTATCACTCTTATTATTACTATTGTTATTATCACTGTTATTATTATTATTATTATTATTATTATTATTATTATTTCTAATAAATTTATTATTATTATTACTATTATTATTATTATTATTATTATTGTTATTATTATTATTCACTAATAAAAATTGGTTCTTCATTGCTTTAATTTTCAACTAAATCTTAAGCAAATGGTTTTATATAAATAATTCTTTCATGGAAATGAATAACTGTGTAGGAAAGGGAAGATATTGTTCTGCTCTTTGTATTGTCCTGTTTGCACATTCTGGAACCACAAGTTTTCTTGTTTTCAGTTTTGTTCATGAATTTATTTTTTCATTTTTGATTATTTCCTTAACCCTGTAAATTTATCTCTTTGTTGGGGTTTCTCTTCTTTGACTGTCTTTCAAGTTTAAACTAAATCACCTGTTCAAAATTGATTTTTGAGTCTGTTTAATGCTGGGTAGTTACAGAGTCTACACGTTACTTGTAGTGCTTTCCCATTGCTCTCTAGGTGTTTGTGAACTAAAATACCAAGTCAAACTGTAGTTTCTGTTGGTGTTTTTGCTAACTTAAGGATTCAACTTCACTGGTCATGGTAACTCTAAAGGCTCATGGTTTTGATAAGAACAACTCCTAAAAAAGACTAATTCTTTTCAATGTGGAGCTTTTGTTCCAACTCACATTTTCATTTTCATTGGGATGGAAATTGTTCTAAAGCTTAAACTGTTCCTTTATAATTGCAAAAGAGTTTGGTTTGTTATCACAAAACTTAGTGTCAAGTACATTATCTTGGGTGCTTACTCAACATTGAAGATGTTCTTACCTATTTTCCACAACTTCAATAGCTCAAGTCAGCTCAACAAAGTTCAATTTTAATCATTTGAGTTAGTACTACAAATATTCCTTTTACTTATGAGTTTGTTGAATAGAAGTAGAACAAATAGGGTAAAAGCTTATTCACATTTCCATAAAAGGTAAGAGTGCTTTTTTCTTTGACAATCAGAACCTACAATGTGTTGCTAATCGGAACCTACAATGTGTTGCTTTTTGCAACAGAAGTGCAACTCATTCAGGCTTTTCTCCTCATCACTTTTCTGATTGTAGTAAGCACTACTTGTATTACATGTATAAGTTATGAGTTTGTGTAGTAATTTGTGAGAGGAATCATTTTCAAGACTGAAGTACTTATAAATTTAACTTTTCTTTTACAGGTTAAATACACATTGTTTGCAATAATTTTGGATTTTTTCTAAAAGTTGTAAGTTTAGCTTGAGCAAAGTAAGTAAATTTTAGTTAAAAACCTTATAAAACTCTATATTTGTGATGTTGGAAATTGGATTTGTGGTGGTATGTTGTGTTGGAGTAAGCGGGTAGCTTGCATGGTGTTATAAGGTGGTTTAAATACATATTGGGCGTGTTTTTTAAATTTTTGCAAATGTGAATGAATATTGTTAATTAGATGTGATGAATATTACTTTATTAGATTTCAATACTTGTAAACTCTATACTTGTGATGTTGGAAATTGGATTTGTGGTAGGTTGTTGTGTTGGAGCAAGCGGGTGGCTTGCGTGGTGTTATAAGGTGGTTTAAATTCATATTGGGAGTGTTTTTAGTTTCTTACAAATGTGAATGGATCTTATTGATTAGATGTGATGAATAGTACTTTAATTGATGATGAATAGTACTTTAATTGATTTCAATACTTATAAAGTGTCTTTTGCTTCTATCTATGTCCACTAACACACGCACATGGAGAAAGGAGGTAAAGTGTCTTTTGCTTCTATCTATGTCCACTAACGCTTGCACATGGAATGGAAAGCCTGATTTCAAATATATATATATCCCTTGCCTTCGAGTTTTTATATTTTTTATTGTTTATTTTTAAACTTAAATAGTTGTAGTAATGTGGTGAGGTGATTTGAACTCCTATTCTATTTCTATTTAATGGAATATGCAAGAAATGCTATTTAGTTTAACTATAAGAAATGCTATTGATATAATAGTTGATAGTGAAAAGTTTGATACTTAATTTTGTTTTTATCTTACTCAAAAGTCAAAGTAGGGCCTAGAAAAATAAAAAAAGTAAGGCCTAGAAAATCTCTTGTGTCAGTTCGTTTAGACCCCTTAAACCCAACAGATTAACCTAGAGAATTAGCCAAGTGATTAACTTAGGTAATTTAATTAAAACTAGGTTAACACAGATAAGCAAAAAAAACAAAGCAGCGGAAAATAAATAACACAAAGATCTGATGACCCAGGAAAACCAAACCGGTAAAAAACCTGGGGAGGATTTAACCTAGCTATCCTCAAGATAAACTGAATCCACTATGAAAGAATTGAAGTTTACACGACAAGACTTAGACCACTAACATCTTGTTGCTACCCAAGTGTAGGAAACTTACTACCATGACCCCATGATAGTTCCGAGATCCACGGACTCCTTCTTTCCGGAATTCTTCAGCAAATCCACAAGCGCACCTGCTTGTATATCTTTGTGTTCTCTTGATTCTACTGTATTGATCTACACAACTCTTGACATAAATCTCAAGTTTGTAAACCCTAAGTGTATGTGAAGGTAAACACCTCTAGATCTCACAGAGAGATTCACAAACACAGTAAAACAGAACTCTAAAAACGTGGCTAGGGTTTTCCCTTTTATACTTAGGGCAAAACATAAAACCCTATACATTAAAACGGGCTTGGGCTGAGTTGGAATTTTCTGCAGAAAAACGTTCTGCACGATTTTCGATCGATCGAGTCTTATTTTCGATCGATCGAGTCATACAGAAAGTGAACAGTACTTCTGCATAAAAACTCGATTCCAACTTTACAATAAGACCCATACTTTGAGCAAGTCTAACACACGACTAAACATTGTTTTGATCATGGTTTGCCAACATACAAATTGAAGTTCTAAATACATTAGTTCCTAATCTTTAGAACCTAACAAACTCCCCCTTTGGCAATCCGTGACAAAACACAAACCTAACAAAAAGCTCAAAGTTACAAATTGAAATAGCCCATTACAATAAAAATAGCCACTTAACAATTCAACCTAAACTACTATCTAACAGTTGCAAAATAGACAGCAGCTCGACTGAAAGCAACCTGTATATTCCTGTAACACTTAACAAACACATAAACGCATGTGTGGAAAAAAATAGGAAATACATAAAAAAAAATTCTTGATTTCACATGACACAAAATAAAGACATATATCATGAATAACATTATCAATATAAATCAATAAGCAGAGTAGTAGCATAGTGAAATAAGAAACATATACATACAAATGTATCTCAACAAAATAAATCTCCTAAACAAGAGCTAAAAATGAGAATACACAGTGAAGCATCTAGATACAATCTAATAACTCCACAAGCTCCGCAGTATCACTACCAAGTAAACAAAAAACTCTCCCTAAAATGTAAATCTCCACAAAAAATCTCCTAGATACAATGAAACAAAAAACTCCCCCTAAAATGTAAATCTCCACAAAAAATCTCCTAGATACAATGAACTATGTACTCCCCCATTTTGTGACGAATTGCCAAAGGGCACTCACTCATCATCAAAAGGTGGTGGAGGAGATCGACGAGAGCTCGCCAAATCCGCTCGTAACGCACGTAGCTCATCAAGGATGTCCACCAAAAACTGACCATGAGTCGCCTGAACGGTCACGACAGTATCAAGAGTCCGACGAAGGTCAGAAACCTCATCAAACGGTGGAGGAACATTAGCAGCAATAGCAGCAACAGCAGGATCAGAAGAAGTCCCAGCTGCATGAGTATCTGTAGAAGAATGAGGGGGTGGAGTTGAGCAGCCCTTTGCCTCAAAAAGGTAGCACCGATGGGAGCGATAACATGGACAGGCTCAGAAGCAGGAAACTCACCAAAACCAAGAAAAAGGAGAATCATATGAATAAAAACAGGGAAAAACAAAGCATGAGCCGTAGAACTAGATCGATGAACCTCGTTTAAAGAACGAAGGAACAGATGTGGAAAACTGATAGGAGCATCAGTGACCAAGGCATACAAAAAGACACACCTCTCAAGAGGAATGGTGTGGACATGCGAAATAGGCCACAAAGAATGACACGCTATCCTAAAGAAAAGATAGTGCAGCTCAGACAGCTCAGCAGAAGTGATCCGAGGATCAGAACCCCACTGGATAGAAGACCCAGTGATGTAGGACAAGACGTCATCAAGGGGAGGAGACTCCTCGTAAGGAAAAACGGGATGGTCCACAATGGGCACCCCAAGAGCATCAGACAGTACCGAAGGGGTAATGCGATACTCCACACCACGTAACCACACCTTGACTAAGGTGTCGTTATCGTAGACATGAATAGAGAGGTTCGAATAGAACTCTCTAATCAAGGTGGCAGGAGGAGGAGAATGCTCATACTCGAGCAAAGGCAACCAACCCCGACGTGAAAAATTACGACGCACCTCAGGATCCAACTCATCTAAGATAACCCTACACTCAGCCCAAATTTGACGCCTAAGGTTCAGAGTCTCATAGGTGACTTGGTTTGACTCACTAGGGAACCGCTCAGTGTCAAAGGAAGGAGAAGGATCAGAAGTCCTATGGGCTCTAGTTTTCCTAGGCATAGTGCTAAGGAAAAGATAGACACAGAAAGAAAAGAGCAAAAACAATACCAAGGGCAGACTGCAAGTTAGCACAGCAAAAAAAAAATATATCAATTCAATAATGCATGAGCATGAACATAACATGATGCATGTACTAATGCAGTGACATGTTCAATTGTGATCCAAATTAACAAAATTGGCTTGAGCAAGCAATATTTATCAAAAACACCCAATTTGAAAAACCCTAGTTTTCAAAACACAACAAATTGATAAATTGATCAACACAATAGTTAATTAACACAATATAATGATCAAATTAATCAATCTAACAAGCCAATTTCATCAATTTCAATCAAATTGAACAAAATCCCCAATTTACTCAATTACAAGCCCTAGAATTTCAAATTTTCCACAAAACACCAAATAAACTAAATTAAACCACATGATGTGCTTAGGTAAGGTGTCCCCACAAAAACCCATGAAAAATTTGAGAAAGAACCACTCAAAAACAATCCCAAAAATAGAAAACTCCTAAATGCCGAAAATACCCAAATATACATGAAAATAATGCATGAAATTAGAAAATAAATGCAAAGGAAAGGGTATGTAGGTCTTACCAGCTGTGGGAGAGAGAGATTGTAGCAAAAGATTTGGAAGAGAGCGACAAAATCTCCAAAAAAGATGCTGACCGGTTGGTAGGAAGACAAAAGAGTTTGAAAAATTTTTGAAAAGTGAAAAGTCACGTGGAAAAGGACCTTTTTAAAAACTGTCATCCCGAGTTTCGATTGATCGAAAATTACATTCGATCGATCGAAATTACCTTCGATTGATCCAAAACAAGCTTGGATCGATCGAGCCAACCAGAGAGTTTTCTGAGCATTTTAAAACATTTTCGATCGGTCGAAAAACAATTTCGATCGATCGAAATTCTGGAAAAATCATAATTTTGAAAAACCAAGCATTTTAGATATAAAAAAAAACTCCTCAAAGCAGCAGATTTTAAAAATCAAATGCATGAGTATGAGATGAGATGTTTTCCAAAAACATATGAATTCAACCCAGATTTCTCAAAGCAAAAATTTTCTCTCAATATAACCAAAAAAAACAAACAAGCAAACATGTTTTGCATCAAATTCCCAAAATTCTCAAACTTGGTTGGTCAGGCCAAAAACACACACAATATCATGTACACAATTCTAGCAAAGAATAGCTTGTGTAGTGTGTGGAACTAGCATAAGCTTGAGAAACATGTGAGGTGATATACACATAGAGATCAATCACAATTTCTACAAAATCCATCACATGAATTTGAAAGAGACTATTACTTAAAGAGTTACATCATATACACATCATGTGAGGTGATATACACATAGAGATCAATCACAATTTCTACAAAATCCATCACATGAATTTGAAAGAGACTATTACTTAAAGAGTTACATCATATAACTCCCACATCTCCTAGAATAAAAGCTTGCAATCATGTAAGTTTCTTGATTTGCCTCAATATTCAAATTTATTAATTAGAAACTTAATAAAAGCCGGGATAATGTACACACCAATTTTATTTAGAATTTGTGAGATTATTATAGCCTAATAATGTACACACCAATTTTATTTAGAGGCTACACCTTATGTTCTTTTTGTGCATGTGCTACACTTTCTCGAGCACAAAATCTTACGATATGCACTAAGGTGTTCATGATTGGCTAATAAACAGTGGTGAGATGGTTATTTATGCCTTTCTCAATAAGACCAAGTCCGACAATCAAAGACATAAGACTTCAAGATCAAGATCATGTGATCAACAATTATAGCATCTTCCCACACAACATGCACAACAAGACTTTAGCTAGTAAAGTGCAATAGAAATAAGTGCATCAAAGCTAAACAAGGTACATACTTATGACATGTAATTTTGATTGACCAACCTTGTCTTCAAATTCAAAGAAAAATAGCAAAACACAATTTGCAAAAATTTTTTTTTTTTTTTTATTTAACAAAGAAACAAACAACCTAGAATGAAATGCATGAATGTAATGCAATGCAAATCCTAGAAACAAAGGTCACAAAAGATTGAGCAATGAAGCACAAGGACCATGTCAGACAGACTCAATTAGATTGAGCCTTTTGCATCCAAGACTTCTTAGATGCAACTCTTGCATTGGAGTTATGATTCACATTAGAATTCTGAGCAACTCCAGGATTGGAATAAAGGTTTAACGCCTTTACCAATTCACCAATAAGTACCATAGGATCATGTGCTTGAGGCACAGGTACTTTAGTTTTATTTGCTCGCTTCGCAGCTTGCAACTTAAAACAATTTGGACGAATGTGTCCAGGTTTTCCACAAAAATGACAAACCCATGCAGGCTTATCATGCAATTTGCCCTTAGTTGAAGTAGAAGCTCTAGAATGAGAAGCATGAAGATCAACCCTAATTGTTCTAGGTGGAGTAACGTTAACAGGTTTGACAGGTTCACTCACCGAGGGTTTGACAATCTCACTCTTAGGAGGTTCAGAAGAAGGAACAAATTTAGTGGAAGAAGGTTCAAGCACAGAAATACTTTCCTCATAACCTAAACCAGTTTTATCAGACGGAGACTTTTGAATACTCAGCATGTGATCAAGTTTGGAGCTTGCAGACCTATTAGTTTGTTCTCTAGCAACAGATAAATCAAGTTCCAAACATTTAACTTTATCAAGTAAGAGCATGTTCTCAGTTTTCACATTATTCAAAAGCTCATTTGCATCAAACAATTTAACAAGTAAATTTTTCTTTTCAAGTTCCAAAGATGCAATTTTCTTCAAGCCTAACTCAACATTCATGGCATCCTTTGCAGCAACTTTGCAAAGTTTATTGTAGGCTTCCTGTAAATCTGCATCCTCAGAGAGTTCCCCATCAGAAGGGTTCTCTTCAACAGATATGCTTTCATTGACTACAGTGGTAGCAGTGAAAGCAATGAAGTTTCCATCCTCATCACTAGCGGATTCATTGTCGGAAACTTCGTCATCACTAAGGGTTACAGCCATAGCCTTACCCTTAGACCTCAAATAAGTAGGACATTCAGACTTTAAATGAACATACCCTTGACAACCATAACATTGTTGTCCCAAAGAATTATTAGAAGATTGACCTACTTTCTCCTTAGGTTTTTCAATGTTATTAACCTTAGTGGGTTCATTCTTCCTAAAATTTTTAGGTTCAACAGTGTTCTTGCCTCTTGCCCTTCTGTTATTATTCCTCAGAAAGTTTCTAAAGTTCTTGGCAAGATAGGCAATCTCTGTAGCAGAGAGTTCATCATCAAATCCACCATCATCAACATCATCAACAGACTTAAGAGCCATTGATTTGGATTTGTTAGTCTTGGGGAGGTCTAACTCATAGGACTGAAGAGATCCTACAAGTTCATCCACAGGAATGGAGTCCACATCCTTGCTCTTAGTGATGGCAGTCACTTTGGGTCTAAAATCCTCAGTCAAAGATCTAAGAATCTTCCTAACAATTTTAGGTTGATCATAGATTTCACCCAAATTATAAGCAGAATTAACAATATCATTCAATTTAGCATAGAATTCATCAAAAGATTCATCATCATTCATTCTTATGCTTTCAAATCTAGAGGTTAATTGCTGCAACTTATTAATTTTAACTGCCTTCGTGCCTTCATGCACAGTCTGGAGGATTTTCCAAGCAGTATGAGCAACCTCAACATTAGAGATTCTCTTAAATTCCTCCATGGAAACAGCATTAAAAATAGCATTCATAGCTTTGTTATTAAAAGCGGCTACCTCCTTTTGAGAAGTTTGCCACTCACTCACAGGAGTAGTGGGCTTCTCCCATCCGTATTCAACGGAATTCCAAACTCTCTCATCTATGGATTTCAGAAAAACTTTCATCCTTACTTTCTAATATGCATAGTTGTTTCCATCAAAGTGAGGTGGAACAACAAGAGAGTGTCCGTGTTCTATGACAACAGGGGTCAAGGATCAGCTCAAAGATCAAAGGATCAAACAAAAAGCTACCCGCTCTGATACCACTTGTCAGTTCGTTTAGACCCCTTAAACCCAACAGATTAACCTAGAGAATTAGCCAAGTGATTAACTTAGGTAATTTAATTAAAACTAGGTTAACACAGATAAGCAAAAAAAACAAAGCAGCGGAAAATAAATAACACAAAGATCTGATGACCCAGGAAAACCAAACCGGTAAAAAACCTGGGGAGGATTTAACCTAGCTATCCTCAAGGTAAACTGAATCCACTATGAAAGAATTGAAGTTTACACGACAAGACTTAGACCACTAACATCTTGTTGCTACCCAAGTGTAGGAAACTTACTACCATGACCCCATGATAGCTCCGAGATCCACGGACTCCTTCTTTCCGGAATTCTTCAGCAAATCCACAAGCGCACCTGCTTGTATATCTTTGTGTTCTCTTGATTCTGCAACTGTATTGATCTACACAACTCTTGACATAAATCTCAAGTTTGTAAACCCTAAGTGTATGTGAAGGTAAACACCTCTAGATCTCACAGAGAGATTCACAAACACAGCAAAACAGAACTCTAAAAACGTGGCTAGGGTTTTCCCTTTTATACTTGGGGCAAAACATAAAACCCTATATATTAAAACGGGCTTGGGCTGAGTTGGAATTTTCTGCAGAAAAACGTTCTGCACGATTTTCGATCGATCGAGTCTTATTTTCGATCGATCGAGTCATACATAAAGTGAACAGTACTTCTGCATAAAAACTCGATTCCAACTTTACAATAAGACCCTTACTTTGAGCAAGTCTAACACACGACTAAACATTGTTTTGATCATGGTTTGCCAACATACAAATTGAAGTTCTAAATACATTAGTTCCTAATCTTTAGAACCTAACATCTTGTATAGCAATTTAAGGTAGCAATTTAAGTATACTGTGTACATGTTATATACCTAGGTTCCAAAATTTTCTTTGTTAATTTAATGTCTTGTTAATCTAATGTCTCTCTCTCTCTCTCTCTCTCTCTCTCTATATATATATATATATATATCTCTCTCTCTCTCTCTCTCTCTCTCTATATATATATATATATATATAGAGAGAGAGAGAGAGAGAGCTGTAGTTTAATAGGTCAATGTTGAAGGAGACCTAAGTTTTAGTGCTACATTCAACAATTTTAGAGACTTTGTTCAGCTCACTGAGTGCTAGTCTACTGGAAGAATTATTTATGGTTATGTTCTTTTGTGTTGTGGTTTTAAAGCTATTATTTGGGGTGACATCTTGCTGTAACTATTTTTTATTTCAATCATTTGAACATGCTACACTACATATTTTTTCACAGACTAAGAGAAGCAAGCTTAGTGAACCCCTTAAAGGTGTACTAAGTGAGTTAGCTAAGCTTAAAGAGTCTGCTAACTTAGCAAGTCAACTTGAGGAGGAAAGTCAACATGGGGGAAAATCAACACAGGAGGAAAATTCACATCAGGATTCCTGTGTGTGGTGAAGCAACAACAACTCTACTTGCAGTTAGGATCCAAACGAAATTTGATTTTATGATCTTTGATGGTTATTCGACTTCAGTATTAAATGTAATTACTAGCAATCTCTTTGATATTCAATGGTTGATCAATGGTATTGCACTTGTTATAAAACTTTTGTTAAAAGAACTTTGTAGCTTGGGATTTGGTACACTTATATTATGCTATCCTTTTGTATTGTTATAAAACATCTTGAGTTATTGTATGTATTGCAAACAATTATTGTATGGAAGGAGTTTGAATTGGATACTTGTTTTATTTTTTACTTGTGGAATGTATGGATCCATTTTTATAAATGTGTTGTTGAAATAAATGTGTTATTGAAATGTGAGGTTTTAATAATGTAATGACAGGTTACAGGTTAATATCAAAGTGATTTAAAAAATAAAAACAGAAAATAGTTTTAGGGACGATTTTTTTCGTCACAAATATAGCAACAAAAAATTGTTTTAGTGACGAAATATTTCGTCGCTAATTATAACAAAATTTTGTAAGAAATGGTTTTAGTGACGAAAATTTTTGTCACTATATGTGTCTAAATTTTCTTAAAATAGTTTTAGTGACGAATTTTTTCGTCACTATATGTACCCAAACATAGTTTTAGTGACGAAATTATTCGTCACTAAATATGATTTAATAAACTTAGGTGTTTTTAGTGACGAAATATAACTTAGGTGTTTTTAGTGACGAAATATTTCGTCACTGAATAGTGTTTTTAGTGAGGAAAACATTTAGTGACGAAACGTTTTCGTCACTAAAAGTTTTTATTTTTTAAATTAAATCGGATTTTTAGTGACGAAATTTTTTGTCACCAGGACTTTTAGTGACGGGGTTTCAGCGACGAAATGAGTTTCGTCACTAAATGTCCGATTTCGTCACTAAAGGTTCTTAGTGACGAAAAACTGGACTTTTAGTGACGAATTTTTTCGTCACTAAAAATACATTTTGTTGTAGTGTTATATAAAATTTCCGTTATTAGTTCAAGTACAATTTCCTAGGTGTTGGCAAGCGTGTTAAAAAAAGTTTTTTTTTTTTTTTTTTGGGGTCTTTAAGAGCTTACTTTGATGAGTTCCATAGAAAAAGGGCAAAGATTCGGACAAAATTGGCCTATGCCCTTTTTAAAAAAACAACCCAGCATTTTACCCTCTTTCTTAAACTAATTAGGGAAATGCCCCTCTTTTGTAACTCGACATTATCATAATCGAGTTTCAACGTCACTATAGGCTCCTTAAAACGCCACTATAGGTAGGTGACGATCAAACTTATTAAAAAAAAAAAAAAAAAACTTGCATGGAACTCGAGTTCATGGAACTAAATGCCACTATAGGGTCCTTAAAACGCCACTATAAGGTTCCAGAATTTGAAACTCAATTTTGAGAAAATTGAGTTTCAAAATAGGGACATTTCCTTAATTAGTTTGAAAAATAGGACAAAATGCTGGATTATTTTTTTAAAAAGGGCAAAAGCCCATTTTCTCCCAAAGAATCCTAATGACGACAGGAGTTATCAATTGTTTTAAAAATCGGATGGTATCAATTGGCTTATGGCTATATCAATCATTTACACGTAGTAATTGCCTCTCAACACGCAATGTTATTATGTTATACCTAACAGTACAGTCTGATGTGAATATTTTTGTAACTCTGGACTTACTGCCTAATAGTAATATAGCCTCACTAAACATTATGAAGTAAATGGCATTTTTTTTTTTTTTTTTTTTTGTGTCCATCCAACCCATGTTATCAGCAGGGAGTGACACTTCAGCTGGAACTATGGAGTGGGCATTGTCACTCTTACTGAATAATCCAGAGACCATTGTGAAAGGCCAATCTGAAATTGACAATCACATTGGACAAAGCAGGCTGATTAAGGAATCAGATTTTGCAAACCTTCCCTATGTCCGTGGCATCATAAATGAGACACTTTGAATGTACCCAGCTGCCCCACTAATGCCACCACACGAGTCCTCAGAGGAGTGTACTGTGGGAGGCTTCCATGTCCCACGTGGCACAATGCTATTAGTGAATGCGTGGGCCATACAAAATGATCCGAAGATACGGGCAGAGCCTAGAAAATTCAAGCCAGAAAGGTTCCAATTCCTAGGTCTAGAAGGGCAAAAAGATGGCATTATATTGTTTCCATTTGGAGTAGGGAGAAGAGGATGTCCTGGTGAGGGCTTAGCCACAAAGATTGTTGCGTTGGCCATAGGATCATTGATTCAGTGCTTTGAGTGGAAAAGAATTGGAAAGGACATGGTGGACATGACTGAAAAACTCGGGCTCACCATGCATAAAGCTCAACCCTTATTAGCCTAGTGTAGGCCACGCCCCACCATGGCAAATTTCCTTTCTCAACTCTAAGAACATTTTGTGGGTATTTGGGTTTTCAGCTCCAAATGCCAAAATCGACTCTTTATTTCATGAAGATATCTTGTATATTTGATATATAGTTTATCTCCTCCAACGGCAATATGTAGGATCTGAAAGATGATGAATATATACGGTATATAAGATAATTATTGCTCTTTTTTTCATCAACACTGCAACCTAAGGAGAAACTTTAGACTATTTTATTGGTTTTCACATCAAAGATAGCTGCTGTCTAAATTCTGGCACACGTTTATAAATTAGTTAGTTTTTTTTTTTTTTTTTTAAATATTTAGAAGTTAGTTTTTATTTTAACCCTATGTGTGTTTAAGGAGCATTGAGTTTGAGCACCGCGCACCCTTGGTGCGGTGATCACTCTACAAGTATAAATGTTTGTGGAGTGTGGGGAGCAAGGACCGGAGTTCAAGTCTCCAGGAGGGAGTTTCACACACATATACACTTAGATTATGCTAGAGTAGAAATTTTATCTTATAAAAAAAAAAAAAAGAGCATTGAGTTTGAATTTTTAAAAAAAATTTCTTTTTAACTTTTTTCGCTTAATTGCTTGCGTACAGTTGTTTAAATCCTCACAGTTTCTGAATATAATATATTTTTGTCAACATTCAACAAATAAACAAATAAATTTTCAGAAAAAACTAATTCCAAACTATTGCTTGTACTTGGATTACTGAATATAACTTATCCCACTAACTATTGCTTGTACTTGGATTACTGACTTGCACAGTGGAGTCAGGAATAGAAAACCTTAAATTTGGATAAAAATTTGAATAACAAATTGTTGGTTTGGATTTTTTAAAAATATATGGAAATTGGTTGACTAATTTGAACATATTCAAGAATGTTAAAAAAAATAAATAAAAAAAAACTATACTCCTATTCCATGGAACAGGAGTAAAATGTTACAGTAAGATTAAATTATTATATAGTTTAGAATTGTAGCATTTTTTTTTTTTTCATTTCCAAATATAATTATAATGCCTATATTATTTAAACTTGAATTGAAGGTAATATTTTGAATATTATCATTTTTATTGCTTTTTTAGAACTCATATCTCTAATTCCAAATGCCTATTTTGTTTATATTCTTAAGCCCAAAACTAAAGAGTTTAGCCCAAATAAAATAAAATTTCATACTTTTCAACCCAAAATTTAAGAATAACAAATGAATTTTTAAGCCCAAAACTGAAAAAAGACAAGCTATTAAAAAAAATCAATTTAAGGTCCAATTAATCCAAAATGGACGGAATGAGACAGAATGGACCGAATAAACTGAAGTGGACAAAATGCTACACTGATTGACCTAATTGGACTGAATGGGACCAAGTGGACCGATTTGGACTAAAATGTACCGAATGGACTGAATAAAGAGAAGTGAACGAAATGCTACAATGATGGACCAAAATGGACCGAAATAGACTAAAATGAATGGAATGGACCGAATAAACCAAAGTGAAAGAAATGCTACACTGATGGACCAAAACGGACTAAATAGGACCTAAATGGACTGAAGGGGACCGAGTAGACCGAATGGACTGAATTCGACTAAAATGGACTGAATAAATTGAAGTGAACAAAATGCTACACTGATAGACCGAAAAGGACCGAAATCTTACATACCCACATTTTCAATGATTAAGTGTAATTTTTCTAACTTGAGCTGGAGATCCGTTCATCAGAATATAGATAGTTTAATAAAATTGAGATGAACATGGAAAAGGTCGCAAGAGAAACAAGAAAAAATTTAATTAATATAGTTGGCCATAACAAATTTTTTTTTTTTTTTAAAAAGCCTTTTACTTCTGTGAAGAGTAAAAATAGCAAAATAGTTTTAAACTAATCTTAATGAGTTGAAAGAAAATGGGAGCAATAGCATATCCCCTGCAATTGACTAAGGTACAATCCCTGCAATAGAACAACAAAAGAAGGGTGTCTAAGTCTTCAATCCTGCTCTGATCACCCAACCTAGCTTATTCTTAATTCATTAAAAAGGAAAAGAAAGAGTATATATATTCTTTGAACGTTATGAAATAATTCCATTTTTTAAAAGTTTTTTTCCAAGTCAAAAGAATATTAATTAGCAGAATCATGTAACTATGGTTTTGGAAATAAGTTACATAACTAGATACATAATTGTGCAAATGATATATAATTAATAGATATCTAAGCAGGTTTATTAGAAGACCTTTAATAAGCACGCATCTTCCAAGACAACAACTTTTTAAATGAGTAAATGCTAAAGTCTCTCCGCAAAATCATGTGAAACACAATGTCTTGTTAATACGTACATAGTGGTAATCAACTATGTGAAACATTATCTATTATTTTCGATAATATGAAGCTGATGCTTCCCGCCACGCTCGGCTGAACCCTCCATAACTTGCCTCATTGTTCCCTACTTCCAATGGTTAAAATTTTCACCATATTGTTTTGTGATTTTGGCTCGATAAGGCGATAATGCTACAAAAATTGAGCAATTGTTTTATAAACATCTTTGTAAAATCATCACTAGTATTCACGGTTGTTTGTATATTTGATAAACTAGTCGCTAACCCGCGCTATGCACGGGAAGTTTTTACATAAATGTGAAACATGTATAACATATGCAAAATCATCTTGATTTATTTTTCTTCTTCTGTTGAATGCATTTTTCATTTGTAGTTTAAGATGTTACTTTAAGTCTAAATATATTCCAATCAAATAATGGTGTCTTGTGCTAATCCAAAATAAAATTAATTTTGCCAGATTCAACATTAGCTTCTATTAGGAAAAATCCCAATAGCTGAGCAAAAGAAAATTGGCAAGATCCCATTTCTTAAAAAGAAAATTGGCAAGATCCCATCTCTTAAGAAATCTGAAATTTAGGAGTATGGACTGTCTAACTAAATTAAGTGCAGTTTTAAAAAATAATTGACTTAAATTTTGAATAACATCCCATCAACCAAACAAAGAAAAAAGAGTAGAGTAATAATATTATTATCTAAAAGAGTTGAAAGAAAGGCATGTGAAATTTGAGATCTCAAATTTTTTTTTTTTTTGATAAAAAAAAATGGAATGCATGAGACTCCAATCTACCAAATTATCATATTATTGTAGCGAGAATACTATTTAGATGGGAAAAAAATCAGCAATACAAAACTACATTCACTTTGCTAATTCAAAAACTTCCATCCAAAAATCAAGACATCTATTCCTCAACTTTCATACATTGCCAAGTCTACCTTAGGCTTGAACTCAAAATGATTTAATTTGATAGAGTGTTGCATAGAATTAAATTTGTTTGTCTCAATATGCAATAGCACTTAATTGATGCAAACTTAATGCAGCAGTAGCTGGAACAATGCAGTCCAGTATGACATACTTGTTACCAAGTAATATTCCCTCTTGGCCACCCCTGCTTGATGTTCTGTTCAGCCTCTTCTGCAAGCTTCTCCCTAATATTCCCTTTTTTTTTATCTTAAATAACAAAATTTTAAAATACGACCCTAGGTCCATGCATTTACAACAAAAGTAGCAAAAGTTACAATGAACAATATGTCAAGCACAAATTATTCTCATATAGACACAAATCTTACGCTAGCACATCACTCTGCCCATCCCCATCATTTTTTTTTTTTTTTTTTTTTGCAAGCAAATACACAACCTCCTTCACTCTTCAGAGTATAAGGAACCATGTCATCAAAGTACATAAACTAATAAGGATAATATTTCTTAAAATGAAGTTGTTTAATGAAATCTATTTTAAATTAAATAATTAAAATAATAACAAATGATTGAAAAAGATAACAACCTTGTAAAAAAAAATTCAAACTCAAACTTTTGCACTCACTAGTGGCCATCAAATCATTACCTTTACCGAGCACTATCTTTGAAAAACTCAAACCACTAGTCCAAGGTTGAGGCCAATCTAATAATAGTCTAAATAAACCGCTTTGGGAATCTAAGAACACCAAACAAATAAACAAAATCAATCATTATCAGAACAATTAAATAACCAAAAAGAGGTATCAATTTCATTTAAATGAATAAACAACCTTTTTGAAATTACAGTAGATGAAGAAGAATAAGTCTAAATCAAAACCTTAATTAAAACAAAATCTAACTCAATCACCTAATTCAAAACCAACCGATCAAAATACCAAAAAAACTAAATCCTATTAAACCCCCAAATTTAAAATGAAATTTTACTTTTTAAGCCTCGGTATATTTGGATAAAGATTTAGTTTTTCAAACATGGAAAACCCATAGCTTGTCTAAAATTGTCTTATGGTAACATCTAATATAACAAAATAGTAACTAACATACATTGACACCCAAAAATTTATAATACATTTAAAACCTTATTCAAAAGTTTTGAATTAAAATAACACAATTTGAAGAGATTAGTAAACCAGAGTGCTCCACGGTTTCACTTCCACTAACAAATAAAGACAACAGCACACATAAATATCTACATAGTTTCCAAAGGGTAGACTTGAAACAGCACACATAAACAGTTGCATAATTATGTATTTCCAACTAAAATAATCCAGCATATTAACAGAAATAACCTAGCCTTCAAAAAAGGTCAAGTCAGTGCACCCCATTTTGCATATAACTACAATCCGGTCAGGTAACAATGTCTAAGATATTAACCATCATTGTCATAAATATAAGTTATAAAACAGATTCTGCATCAACTATTTAACATATCATGATGGCAGACTCATTTCACATTAGAACCATCAAATTTTTTTTGGTATAGAAGCTTCCTAATCGAAAGCCAAACACATTCAAGATACGGTTGTTTTATACAAACCAAAACTGGGTTCTTGGAGTACCAAATACCATTTTTACGGATAAATTGATAAACTAAACATGAATCATCAAAACATTTCCCCCAAGAATCAGTATCACAATTAAAAGACAAAGGCTTACAACTATTAAATAAATACAACCATTAGTAAGTCAAAACCTACCAAAGGCATTTACCTTTGAGATCTTACTTTATCATCTTTTACTGCAATAAGAAGTGCATCTTAATATATCTCACCCAAATGGAAGTATATTGGGTATTGCAA
The DNA here is from genome assembly GCA_033629205.1 of Lithocarpus polystachyus. Lineage (NCBI taxonomy): Eukaryota > Viridiplantae > Streptophyta > Magnoliopsida > Fagales > Fagaceae > Lithocarpus > Lithocarpus polystachyus. Next base: position 2,863,536 of record CM066163.1, on the reverse strand, counting down.
TTGTGCTTATGTACAGCATTATATAAGGCAAACAAAACTGCACAAATAGACATGGAAGGAGGTGCCATGTAGATGTTGCCAAACACTGACCTGTTATGCAAAAGCGAAATTTGTGAGATACATACTGGAAAAAATGATTTGGTAAAAAGTAACCTTTCCACCTACATATAAATTTTGAGTTTCCATTTTAAAGAAATACATTCAACTATTTTCTTATTTCAATTGACAACCCATGTACATAGTTACTCTTGTAGGCCTTTTGTCGAACACCTAACAGATATGGGCAAGAAATAGAACTTAGTTGATGTATAGGTGCTAAAATAGAGGAACTTAAAAAAATTAGAATAATGTAATCTAGAAATTAAAAACTTATTGAAAAAAAATTGATATACCACCAATTTCAGGCTTTAGCCAGAAAATCCAATTTATATTCAATACATACAACAAAAGAATTGGGCATAAGGATAACCTTATTGCAACCCATGAACACCATTGTTACTCTGTTACCCCGCCCAGCAAATCCGTCCTCCTTAACGGTCATCACAATCTTCTTCGACACAAATTTCCACCTTAAATCGCCAGAACCTAAAGCAAAAAAAAAAAAAAAAAAAAAACCCAATTTTGCTTCAAAACCGAGATGGAAAAATAAATAATGAATTTTCACCTTAAACCCCTAGAACCTAAAGCACACACAAAAAAAAAAAAAAAAAAAAACCCTTTTCTAATGCCGGCAAACCAAGGGCCAACCATTCAGCCATAGCAATACAAAACACCAAAGTAGATCACCCACAACCACAAACAAAATTCCATGAACAATTGAAGTGGAGAAAGAATAGTATATTGGAAGTAATAACTGAGCAAGTAGGTTTTCAATTAAAGAGCAAATTAGAATTGTTACTTCGGGTTTGGACTTCCTCTACAGAGGAGGCTGGCTTCAGTTGCAATTGACGGCCAAAACCCAACACACCCGAGGGTTAGGAAGTGAAATCCCTAAAACGATAGAAAAACCTAATTCAAGACGAAATCCCTAAATTAACAGAAAAATCTAATTAAAGACAATATGAAAAGATATTATTCATAGATTAATTGAGAAATACCGAGAGAGAATGGTCTGATACGAAGAAGGGGTTTGGCCGACCTGCATTTGCGATTGGAGTGAATCACTTTAGAGGCATTTTGGACGACGGAGAAGGGGAACGGGATCAAGTTTTGTTCGAGCTAATATGGGTCTGGGTTTTGGATGATGGAGAAGTGGTTTGGCCGTGGGGTGTATTTTGCACGAAGGAGAAGGTTTGATGGTGGTGTGGGAGAAATAGAAAATCAGAGTTTAGTTGAAGGAGAAGGTTTGACGGTGGTGTGGGAGAAATAGAAACTCAAAGTTTAGTTTTTGGTATTATTGGGTTTTAATGTTTAATGTATTATGGGGTTGTTGAAGAAAAAAAATCAGAATTTTTTTTTTAAAGTAATGCTGATGTGGAAAATTGTGGGAGCTTTAAAGGCTTTGGTTTTATATATATAATATATATATATATATATATATATATATTAGTTAAAAAATCAGTAACTAAAGTAAGAGTAATGTTAAGGATACTGTAGGGGGAGAAATTGCATCAGCCCCTGCAAGCCATTTGTCCTCTTTGGGGAGCCAGGCCCACAAGGATTTGTTCTAAAGAGGTGGGACCGAGTCCCACATCGCCTAAAGAAGCGCCCCACTCATGGTCGCTCCAGAAGCTTATGAACCATGAGTAGAGCGCTTCTTTAGGCGATGTGGGACTCGCTCCCACCCCTTTAGAACAAATCCTTGCGGGCCTGGCTCTCCACAGGAGACAAATGGCTTGCAGGGGGCTGATGCAATTTCTCCCCCTACAGATACTATAAATTTTTATTAAGTATAATTAATAAAAATTTGTAGACTAAGTGCTAAAACATAAGAGTATATAAGCACAATGAACTGATAACACTACCCTAGACCATATTCATCCATCATCAACAATAAAATGAAAGCTTAAAGAGTATGGAAAAGAAATACTGAGACATGTTATCGAAGAGAAAACCAAAAAACTCGGCGAAAAACCTCTCCGCGTCCCTCCAAGTCGAAATCGATCCACTAGATAATAAAGTTGGAGTACACAAATAACAAAATACCCTCCAAGCCTAGTCTACCCCATGTATTTGAGCCCTCCAAGTTCTTGCTACCAACTGACTTCTTGGAGCCTTGTCTTCTCTAACTTTCTGGATCCCGCAATTCAGCCCGATTGCATCCGCCAATGAATGACTCCTTCCAATGCTTCCTAGTAGCACCAAAATCTCTCTCTCTACTCAGTATGGGTGTGGTAAGTGTTTGGGTTAGCAACCTCTCAAAGATATAAAAATAGAGAGGTAGGAGTTAAGGAAAATTACAAGGAAATGTGTAGATGATTATTGGTGTAACAATTTCTAACTCTTAAGTGTGTTTTCTAGGGTTTTCTATCTAAAAAACACTACATACAATTTGTGGGTAATGAAGGTATATACAGTGTGAATAAAGACATGAAAAAGCAAAACATAACTTTTTGCCAAACAGAGAGTTTCGCGAGTCCTTCGCAGGTTGGCCTTACCCATAAGACACTCGCGAAAAGTACAGCCTAACGCAACTCTTCATCTTCCAGTCATGTGCTCTACACGTGACTCTTTTTGCGGGTAAGTTTCTCACGAGCCAGTTGCGAAATCCACTTGAACATTCTTTGAAACTTGAGTCTTCACCGATTTCTCACACTCATCCCTTACAATTAATCCCACATACATATAGGGAAAATGATTGAAGAAATTATAATTAAATTTGACACGGAATTAAAGCCAACACAACATAGTTAGAAATCACAACTTTACAAAATTATTATTATGTCATTAGTTTTAGTAGCCAGATAAGCCTGTTCTGGACTTCTTCTAGCAACAGTTTGTGCAATACCAAACATAACATCTAGTCCTGGCAAGTGTTTATTCCAAGATACAACTTGATTAACTTTAATAATAGATCGTTAAGAGATTTTTAACTCTAAGAGTTCAAACTCTTCCTTTTTACAGTAACTATTGAATTTATTTTATATATATATATATATATGTATATTAATAATAGTAGATCAGATCTGTCAAAATAAGCATGCCTCTCGGTGATGGATTAGGATCCGGTGCTTTACTTAGGGTATATGCACTGGGTGCAATTAACCTCATTTGTCTCACAAATTTTTTATACTTTTTACTTTTTCAACTTTTACTCTTTACTTTTTATAAAGTTTTTCTTAACTTTTGTTAATCAATAGTTCTAGCCATTAAAAGCAATTGCATAAGGTGAAATAGCTAGCCATTAAAAGCAACTATCAATTGCACATCTCAATTCCTCGGTGATGAGACCTATTCTGCATAAATTATGACGGTTTTCTTAAATAAAAACTGAGGTCATTTCCTTGAATAATTGCAGCTAGAAAATCAAATGAAATAGGTACACATTTTGGTTGCTTTCACCAATGAGAGAGGCTTTTTTTTTTTTTTTTTTGATAGGACCAATTGAGAGAGATTGAACATATATATATATATATATATATATAATTTTATCTAAATATAAAGATATTATTTTAAAATCATATTATAATAAATATTGATTATTAAATATTATTAATGGCTGCAAGACCAAAACAGTGTGAAAGCAACGGAAAGCCCTTGTTTTTAGTTCTTTCAAGATAAAAAGCTTCCTCTACACAAACCCAATAAGAATTTAATAAAATTCACACCAAGCCAATTCAATACCCTCTATGTTTGCAAATCTTATGGAAATCCAATTGTACTACTATTTTTTGCCCTTTCTCTTCTTGTATATTTTCACAAAACGTTTGCTCCAAATAAGCAAAAAGACTCCCACCAAGCCCTGCTCTTTCTCTGCCCATTCTTGGCCGTCTCTGTCTCTTCAAGAAACCACTTCATAAAACTTTTGCTAAACTTGCCAACCAATATGGTCCTATACGTTTGGTTTGGCTCACCCCCTGTCCTCCTTGTTTCTTCCCCAACTGCCGCTGAGGAATGCTTCACAAAAAATGACATTGTTTTCGCAAACCAACCTCGGTTTATTGCTGGGAAACACCTTGGTTACAATTACACTACTATTGTTTGGGCCTCATATGGTGACCTCTGGCGCAACTTAAGGCGTATAGCTTCCTTTGAACTTTTGTCATCGAATCGACTCCAAATGTCGTATGACATACGTGCTGATGAGGTTTGTTAATTGTTACAATATAGGTTGTTGTTTTATTAAACTTGCTGATGTACACTCTCTAAATATAACATCCATAATTTCACACATGACATTCACATTTTTTATTGATGTCCACATTTTAAACATGAAATAGGTGATGTGTACAGACAATGTACAATAAGGATTATGTGAGGATCAATGCCTAATAGGCTTAAGCTAAGTTCTATGTAAATACTTTATATTGTATAGAATTGAATAAGAAATATTAATTCAGTCTTGCTCTCTTTCTACAAGGTTAAATCATTGATTCGCCAGGTTTGTGGAGGCTCAAAAGGGGATGATGAGTCTCACACTTTGGATATGAAGGCTAAGTTTTTTGAGCTTATACTCAATATCATGATGAGGATGATTGCAGGGAAGAGGTATTATGAGAGAGTGTGGAAGAATTGGAAGAAACAAAAAAGTTTGAAGAAATTGTGATGGAGACATTTGAGACTTTGAGTTGAGTGGGTCTACAAATATAGGAGATTTCTTGCCGATTTTCAAGTAAATTGGATTGAGTGGACTTGAGAAAAGGTTGGTGATATTGCAAGGGAAGAGGGATAAATTCATGCAGGATCTAATTGAAGAACTTCGAAGAATTAGGGATAGCTCTGATTTTGAAGGCAGAGCAAAGACCATGACTGACGTTCTTTTGTCATTGCAAGAAGCTGAACTAGAATATTATACGGATGAAATCATCAGAGGCATGATGCTGGTAAGCTTCACTTCCTCTCAGTAAATCAGAAACGATCCTCTATTGGATGATGAAAATTTAGCATTTCACAAATTTAAATTTGGTGCTCACCATTTAAATCAAGAAAGAAAAAAAAAATTTCTATTCACAGAATTCGGAACATGTTATATTTTTGTCCTTAAAAATTGAAAATGTCACCCAAGTGGTCTGTCCATTCACTTTTGTTAGATAGTTTTTTTTTTTTTTTTTTGGATGAAAACAGAACCTATATTATATTTTAGGGATAAAAATGATATAGTTTGGGTTCTAATTTTGTCCCTGAAGTATCATCTAGGTTTTGTTTTTATCTTTGAAACATAATAAAACAGGGACGAAATGTAAAACCTTTTAAATTTTTTGGGACAAATAGAACTTTTTAAACTCGGAGGACAAAAATAAATCATAAACTATATTTTAGGAACAAAAAAAAATCTTAAATCAATTTCATTTCTTATATAAGGGATGAATTTATGGAATTTAAGTCAATTTTGTGGTGTCGTTACTTGAGTGACATAATACCAACAAATAGAGTTGTAAATGAGCCGAATCAAGCGGAATATTAAAAGTTTAGACCTTTTTGTTTAATTTTATTTGAATATGAGCGGAAAAATAACTTATTCTTTTTTCATATATAGTATAACTATGACTAAAATTTCTTACCCCTTCACAAATCTATGAATATATCTACGAAGATTCATTGTTTATATGATCAATAACTATAAATATGAATTTGATGTTATATGAACATAGTAACAAACTTACAGTTCATCAAAAAAAAAAAAAAAACAAACAAATTTGCACAATCCATTCTAAAGTTTATATAAATATATATTTGTACAAATATCCATGTAAAAATATAATATTATATATAGTTAAATCAAGCTTGCACGTTTGTGAACATATTATTATATTTGGGCTTGGCTTGTTTAATAGTCAAGTCTAAACTTATGCTTCAATTTGGCTTGTTTTCTAAATAACAAGCTTTTTCTCAAGTTAAGCTCGAGTCATTTATAAGCAATTTGGTTTATTTACAACCATACCAAGAAGTCAATTTATGAGATGCAATTTGGACACAGTAAAAGTAAATCTTAATGTGAAGAAACAAGATGATAGTGACCACATTTGATCAAATTTTATAATTAAGGGTCTATTTTGGGATTTGTTTATTTTGCTGAAACTGAAAATTTTTTGCTGAAAGTATTATAGATAAAGATAAAAGTTAGCTGAAATAGTATAGTGAGATCTATGAATAGTATCAAAAAGTACAGTAAAATCCGTAAATAATAATAAAAATAAACTGAATAATAAGATAAATTGGTTTTTTAATTAAAAGCCAAACGCACACTAAATCTCTTATGTTAACTTGGATGATGCTAATCTATGCAATTTTGATGACATCATGACAAGAACATCTACTGTAGCCTATTCAAGAAAAGAACGGAGAACAAACTCTTATTAAATATGAGAAATTTTTATTGCACAATCTCACTTATACACACAGTACATATATATATATATATATATATATATATATTTTTTTTTTTTTTTTTTCAGTTTTTTGAACCAAAAAGTCTGAAATTGTGACTTTGACAATTGCTGTACAAAAGTGAGTGTATGTGTTATTCGTGTGAGTGTGTAAAATAGACATTACCCTTTATATTTTATGTTATTTTTTTTAAAGTCTAAACCTTTTGTTTTCTTTATTCCATTTTGTTCAAACTTCAAACTATTACTTACTTTAAGTAGTGGGATTTCATCTATGATCTCAAACCACTTCTTTTATGCTAAATTGTTTTATCTTTTTATTTTTTTAATGATGTTTCTATTTATTTTTAAAAGAAATATTACGTCTACAACATTTTCACAACATTTTTACAACAAATCATAAATGGTTATTTGTTATTGGTTTAAATTTAAACCTACCACTGAGATTACGTTTTTGTCCCAACAATAACTACTAACAACCTTTCACTTAAAATTTATTGTGAAAATATTGTAGACATATCACAACAAGAATCCTAATGAAAGGAGTTGACCATTGCTCTAAAAATTGACTGTACCAGTTGGCTAATGGACATATAAATCCTTTACCCGAAGTTAATTGCCTTTAATTCATACTATTGTTATGTCCCACCTATCAACACAGTATCATGGTTGTGTATATATAAAGAATTAGAGAAGTTTTCGAACCCCCCAACACGCTTAAAGATGTAAAGCCTTCGTTAACAGATGCTTAAACTCATTCATTTAGGAGATACTTTTAGAAAATTTTATAGAAAAGAAAAAAGTGACTTAGGCCCAAAACGTCCTTGTAATGAATTTGTAGAGAGTGGGCTAGAAAAACTGGGCTTAGAATGAAATCAATAGTTGTCTAGATATATTTGAGACCCAAGTGACAGAAACCAAATGCTGATGTTATATAAAATCGTCCTCGGCTTAATCCGAGGAGAATGGTATTACAGTTATTTGAAGGTGTACAACTTAACTCTCTTTTTCTCTCTCTACTGCTCCTATTTTCTCCTCTCCAATGTTCCTCTGCCTCTTTTCTCTTCCTTCTTGCTTTCTTTATATTCCCTCCTTCCCTTACGTGCCAATTAGATCATCTTTTTTTGATACTTATCCCATCAACATTTCCTCAAAGTCTTTACACGGCAGCTGTAAAGGTCCAAAGTCACTGTTCAGATGTTCTTTCCTCATTAATGCAGCCAGAAGGTTAGCTGCAGGGTCATAAATGCGGTGGTAGCAGCTTTTTGTATAATATCTACTGCTTCCACCTATCCTACGGGCTTATTAGATGCTCTTATACCAGAAGAATCCCTTAAAACATTACAACGAATGCCAGAATGTGCATCCTGGCTCTCTCTTTATCATCCGAAGAGGTAATTCTCCTCGGACAACTCTTCGTTGTTTGTATGCCAGCCCAATCCTGGCGAGGTTTGTAAATGTACAATTTCCTCATATTTAGTGATCCTCGGACAAATGCACCTCCTCGGACAAGCCCACAGCCCATCATCTAGAATTGGGCCTTTGACCCCCACAGATATATTTCCTCAAATTAAGGGATAATATTTAACAAATATTTAATTTAAATAAAACTAAAAGTCTATCATCAAAATTTTCTAAAGTTAAATACCACATAACTCACGAATCATATCATATCATTTATATTATATATGTGGGGATGTCACGATCCACAGACCCAAGGAGGAAAGCTGCCCGAGGAGAGGAAAAAATGAGTCAAAGTACTTTGAAGCATATCAAGTGGGAGTGAGAATCTGAAGAGAGAGAGAGAATCAGTGGTCATAAGAAAAATCTCTAGTTTGGAGTAGCCTGTAGCCTCCGCATTAAATGTTGGGCAACAACTTTATTAGTTGCATTGATGAGGAAGTGACCTAAACAGTGTAAGTCACAGCTAAGTAGACTCCTTCCACCACCTTCTTTAGATGTAAAAAGTAACAAATGTTATGAGAGGTGGGATGTTAGGTAAGGATGGATGGTTGAGATAAGAAAAGCAAGGAGTATATAAGAAAAGGGAGGTGGATAGAGTGAGAGAGACGGAAGTATCAAGAGACAAAAAGAAAGAAAACAAGAAGAACACTAAGAGATAAGAGAGTGAACAGTAATAATTCTTACGTAAGTGTGGTCTCCTTGGGCCAATTCGTAGGAAAAAAATAATTCATCCATTCAATAAAATCGATTTCTTCCTTATTTTTCTCATCGGGCAAAGTCCCCCCCTTAGTTGTTTGTTTCCCTCTCTCTTAAATTCTTTGTTTCGGGTCGTGGATAGACCGATCCAGCCACTATTCTAAGTGGACCTGGACTGCTGGTTTCTCTGTTCCTTACAATATATATAATAAATATAAAAGTTAAGCTTAGAAATCGTGATTGTGCCAAATGACTACTCTCACTAATTAGTAAATTAATTTTATATTATTTATTAGGATATATTTCCTCAAATTAAGGGATATTATTTAACAACTATTTAATTTAGGTAAAATTTTATCATTTAAATTTCAACATATTTAAAATCTATTTAAACTAAAAGCCTATTATAAAAAATTTATAAATTTAATCCTAAACAACTACCCACGTTTTCTTTCAAAAAAAGGGAAAAAAAAACCCATGGGTTCTACTCTAACTAAAACTCTATTATCAATATTTTAAGAACAACTAATTAATAAATTAATTTTATATTATTGTTGTGATATAATTCCTCAAATTAAGAAATAATATTTAGCAATTCTTTAATTTAGATAAAAACTTATCTTTAAACTTCAAAAAATTTAAATTCTATTCAAACTAAAAGTCTATAATCAAAAATTCTAAACTTGAATCCCAAACAACAATTTACATTTTCTTTCTCAAAAAAAAAAAAAAAATGACGTCTACTCCAACTAAAAACTTATTATCAACATTTAAAGAATACTTAATTAGTAAATTAATTTATATTATTTGTAATGATATATTTTCTCAAATTTAGGGATAACATTTAACAAATTTTTAATTTAAATAAAAGTAAAAGTCTATCATCAAAATTTTCTAAACTTATATACCACACAACTCACATTTTTATTTATTTATTTTTTTTCTCAAGTTGCATCTTATTAAATTAATATTTTATTAGAATATTAAGCTAAAAGATTGTTGACTACGGGATAAGATTTAACAATAATTTAATTTGAATAAAATTTATCATCTAAGTTTTAGAAATTTAAATTCTACTTCAACTAATAGTCTTACACACACACACACTAAGTCGTGACTTTTTGATATAATCACTTTTAACCAATAAAGTCATCCATATAATTAAATCCCACATATTACACCCCATGTTTTTGTATTTTATTTTCACTTTTTTTTTTACCCAAGTTGCAACTTACACTTATTGTTCATCACGCCTATTGTTTTAATTTAATAAATTCATCTTACTTATTATTTATTACTTTTGAATTTGTGTGAATGATATTATGTCAAAGGAAGTTCACTGTAAAGAAGCAAAACAATGGACACTCATTTAAGTTCTTGATTCTCGTATGTATTTTTAATTTTTTTTTTTTTTTTACTCTCAAATTTTGAACTCTTTTGTATATGTTTTGATTTTGGGTTTTGATTATTATATTTAATTTTTGAGTGTGTTGATTTTTTTTAATTGGACTATCACTAGGAAAAAATATATATATTAAGGACTATTTTATTTATAATTGTATGTGTTGGCTATGACGTAACCCAAATAGGCATAATCAAACTCTTTCCGTATCTCATTTAAAAAAATTAACGCAAAACACAAAGAGAATTTTAAAATATAAAAATAGATAAACGCCGATAATGTCCAAGCTCTTTACAATTGGATCTTAAAGTAATTTTTTTATTAAAAAATTACTTACTTATTTTAGAATATATTATTGCTTTTTATTTAATAATTTTTTTAATTGTTATTAAGAAAAATTTAGTTTACATATGAATATTTATCAAGTCGTGTATCACACGAGAATAATACTAGTTACTAATACAAATTTAGGACCGAATTAGGATGTCACTGCTGGCACGCTTAATCGCCATATTATTTAATTAATTATACAAAATTACTAAAAGCTAATCTATATATATATATATATATATATTAAAAACCGAAACCTCTGAATCTCCCACAATTTTTCACATCATCATTTTAATTTATAATTTTTTTTAATTTTTAAAACTAAATAGTGAGAGAGTCCTAACAGGAGTCTCGCTCCCTCTTTTTTCCTCATCATTTTAATTTATAAAAAATTTTAATTTCTTAAACTAAATAGTGAGAAAGTCCTAATAAGAGTCTCTCTCTTTTTTCCTTAATCCTAATAGGAGTCTCTCTTTTTTTTCACGTGAGTCTTTTTTTTTTAACCTAAAGTGAGCCCTTAAAAAAAAAAAAACTAACGTGAGGTCTAATTTAAAAAATAAATTTATTTTTTTTAATCCTAATTCTAACGTAAGTCTTTCAAAAAGTTAAAATTTTCAGTTTTATATTATATATAAATATTATTATATATATATATATATATATATATATAAAACCGAAACCTCTGAAACTCCCACAATTTTCCACATCATCATTTTAATTTATAATTTTTTTTTTAATTTTTAAAACAAAATAGTGAGAGAGTCTTAACAGGAGTCTCTCTCCCTCTTTTTTCCTCATCATTTTAATTTATAAAAAATTTTAATTTATTTAACGAAATAGTAAGAGAGTCCTAATAGGAGTCTCTCTCTTTTTTTCTTAATCCTAATAGGAATCTCTTTTTTTTTTCACGTGAGTCTTTTTTTTTAAAACCTAAAGTGAGCCCTTAAAAAAAAAAAAAAACTAACATGAGGTCTAATTTAAAAAAAATTTATTTTTTAATCTTAATTCTAATGTAAGTTTTTCAAAAAGTTAAAATTTTTAGTTTTATATTATATATAGATAATAACAATAATGTGGCAAGCTCTAAGAATATGAGAATGCAATTTGTAGATCTACTATCAAGATAACATAGATTAGATTGGTAGTGGATAGTAGATATAATTGCAGTTGAATATTATGTAAAGTTATCACCATAGAATAGCTCACGTCGAAATGTGTCATGTGAAACCAATGATATGAAAAAAAAAAAAAGAATTTTTCTAAATCATTATATTAAAGAAATTAGTTATTTTCATTCATTTTCAAATTATACATTTTTAAAATTTAAGTCATATACCTTTAAATAAAATAAGTACTTTTAATTTTTATTTAACTATCCCGTGCATCGCACGGATTAACGACTAGTATCAATATAATTACGAAATAGTCCGTCTACAACTATTTCATTGCTTTTTCACACCTGGTGTTGTGCTAATCCCTTTTGACTCTTGTATTCGCCTCCATTCAATGAGATTTCCTATCTTCTTTTATCTCCAAAGTCAAAAAATGTTCTCATTCACACATTAATTATTATTACTTGCTTTAAACATTAATTACAAGTTCAACTTCAAACAAAGGATGAATAATTCAAACAAAAAATTAATAATTCAAACAAAATTTATTATGCTAAGACCTTTACCGCTTTACGTCTCAACCACACGTTCCAAAATATGAGAAAGTACTTCCTAGGCCCATAATTTCATGAGAAAGAATACCTAACGTAACTTATAATAATGTTATATTATTTAATAATTTTTTTATGGAATATGTGTATTTTGAAAATTTTATCATTAGATTTTCTTTTTATACTATTTATACTTGTAAAATTTAAAAAATAATCAAGGATCAATAGCTATCTCAATTTCAAAGATAATTAAGGATCAATAGCTATCTCATTTATAAATATATATATTTTTTTTACATTTTAAAATGGAGGAAATCATATTTTCGTCCCTATATTTTCAGGCGATTCCCACTTTGGTTTCTAGATTTTATTTTTACCGCTTTTAGTTCATATCTTGAAAAACGCTTCCCGTTTTGGTCCCTGCCGTTACATCAGAGACAGAAAATACACACATGACAAACAGAGTGTACTGTTGTCACACTAAAAGCTGACGTGGCCATTAAAATAATAATAATAAATGTTATTTGGCATTAAAAAATACCACATCATCATCTAAATTTAAAAAAACTAATTTATCAATTTTAACTAAATAAAAAAAAAACTAAAAACATAATTAAAAACCAAAAACCACATGAATCAAGATCTAAGTGTATCTTGAACAAGAACAACAAAAATACCAACCCAGATGTTTCTCAAAAGAAAAAAAGAAGTAAAAAAAAAAACCAACCCAGATTTAAATACAAATTCAAAGTTAAGTAGTCCCACATATTATTATCAACCCAGAGTTAGCGAAACGAGGACATTGAGCTAGACATTGGTGAGGACTAGAGCGACGATGGTGATGATGGAGACAAGGCCAAGACGATGTGGTCATTGACAGTGATGTGGAAGAGGAGGAGTGGTCAATCACAGAGGAAGTATAGGAAAGACTAGGCAATGAAGATGGCGAGGAAGACAATCATGGAGATCGCGTGCCAGAGGAGGCTGAGGAAGAGGATGAGGAACATAATGAACGTGTAGTTCACGAGGAAGTGATTAAGGTTGCACTTGGCGCCGGCGATAGCTTCGCCGAATGTGTAAGAGCGCTTGAAGGAGGAGAATGGTTGGACGAGCTCACGCCATGGACGGCGCATGGCGAAGACGAAGCACGCGGCAGCGGCGTTGGCGGTGGTTGTGGATGTGGAGGGAAGTGTGTTATAGTAGCCTGGTGACGACTGTGAAGAAGACATTGCTAAGCCCAAACCCTTTTTGTAAATTCGAAGAGAGATTCCAAAATTCAAATCCTCAAATTGAAAAGAAAAGAAGCACAAAGCAACAGAGAGAGATTGAGATCCATGGCCGAAACCCCATGGTTGAAGATCCATGACGGAAACCTACCTTGACAGAGATTTGATCTTCTCTCTCTCTAAACCCAGATGGTCACCGTGGTTTGATCTGACTAGCTCATAATTGTGTTTTGGTGTATTTTATTGATGAGGATTGGCTTTGAGTTTTGGTATTTTGTTTTTGATCTAGCCGTGTTTTGGGTTTTGTTTGTTTTTTTTTTTTTAATTAAGTGTTTTTGGTTTTGTCAGTTGATTGCGTTAGAGTATTTGAGTTTAATCATGGTTTTGTCTATGTTTTTGCTTGTTTGGTTGCTAAGAAAATGAAATAAAAGAGAAGAAAATCTTGAATGTCTTATTTTCTAGGCAACCATGTTCTTGGGGGAAGAACATGAAGAAAAATTATTATTTAAATAATTAAATGATAACTAACATTTTATTTTATTTTAAAATAAAATAAAATATTTTTAATATTTTTTAATTCTGCCGTTTGCCATATGTGTATTTTCCGTCTCTAATGTAACGACAAGAACCAAAACGGGAAGCGTTTTTAAGGATAGGGACTAAAAGCGGTAAAAATAAAATTTATGAACCAAAATGGGAATCGCCTGAAAAATGTAAGGACAAAAATGTGATTTTTACCTTTTAAAATTAAGTGTAAAAGATGAATTCATAGATTGAATAGTATATTATATCCAATTAACATGAAATTATATGTAATCCTGTAGTAGAATTTTTAAAATATTAATTCAATAAAAGTTATTAGCTGATGTAATATATATATATATATATATAGAGAGAGAGAGAGAGAGAGAGAGAGAGAGAGAGAGAGAGAGAGAGAGAGAGAGAGAGAGAGAGAGAGAGAGAGAGAGTTGGGTTCAAGTTACACCTGGTGTAATTCTAAGTAATATTACATCACCTAATAACTTGTTATTGAATTAATATTTTGAAAATCCAACCGTTGAATTATATGTTCTTAACATGCATACCAATTTTCATATCAATCGGATGCTATTTACCATTTGATCCATAAACTCATATTTTATGCTTTATTTTAAACTACAAGAATTTGAATTTTAACAATTGATTGATGACATGGGCATTAATTTTTTATCATCTTGAAAATTTGCAAGTATAAAGAATATACAAATGTAATGTAATCTAACAGTGAATTTGTCAATATTCGCATCTAATTAAAAAATATTGAGTGGTATAACATTGCTTAGAGTTTTATATATATATATATATATATATATATGAGATGAGTTCAAGTTACACTTGGTATAACTCTAAAGAGTTACACCTTTTCTAAACCATTGGATTTAAGTAGATCCAACGGTTAAAAAAAATACTCATTAATGTTAATATTCTTATTAATCTCATTTATTATCCCTTATTTATGTCATTCCATACTTATTTCTAAACCCAAAAAAAAGGTATATGTATTTCTCTCTCTCTCTCTCTCTCTCTCTCTCTCTCTCTCTCTCTCTCTCTCTCTCTCTCCACTGCAGTACGCCTCTCTCTCTCTCCTCCTCCTCTTCTCTAGGGTCATTCCACCTCCACGGCCAAATTGTCAATAGCAAAATACGTATACTTTACCAAGTGATATGCTGATGTGATGATTGTATATTCCAACAATTGAAAGATGAGTAGAGGCAACACTACTCTACCAATCAATCCAAATTGGATACAATCATGCATAAATTTAAATGATAATCCGCAATTTTTTTTATTAAAAATAAACGGAAACAGAAATACACAATAGATGCTAAGTCTAGTGATAACTT
The DNA here is from genome assembly GCA_033629205.1 of Lithocarpus polystachyus. Classification (NCBI taxonomy): domain Eukaryota; kingdom Viridiplantae; phylum Streptophyta; class Magnoliopsida; order Fagales; family Fagaceae; genus Lithocarpus; species Lithocarpus polystachyus. Next base: position 2,848,387 of record CM066163.1, on the reverse strand, counting down.
TTTTATTAGAAAAAATGCAAAAAAAAAAAATCTTTTAACGATTAGCCAAGAAGTCCTAACAAATCCAATAAGTGCGGATGGCTCATAAGATTCAGCCATAAACATATTCTCTCAAAATAACCTCTCCTAAGTCCTAACAGATCCAAAAAGTACGAATGCCTTGAAAGCTTTAGCAGTAAACACACTCTCTCAAAATAACCTTTAGTCATAAGAAATCGATGCTAGTAAGGTTTAATAGTAAGCATAGTCTCTCAAAATATGGTTTAAGCATATGGTTTTTTTTTTTTTTTTTCCTCGCTCCTATAACAAGGACATCATATCCAATCAAGAATGGTTTTCCTTCAACTTTATTGAGGTTTTCACTAGTAAAACATCATGTGATAAAGTACCTATTACTTGTACTCAAATGCTTAGACTTATACAATTTAAATATACACACACGCGTCCCACCATTTAAAATGCAAGATGTCCGATACTCTCATACCTACTGCCATTCAAAATAATAATTATTTTCCTTTTAGAATCCAATTTTTAAAGTGCTTTTATTTATTTATTTAAATTTTGTGATTCAAATTGCAGTATTTAAATGGCATGGAAATTGGATAAAATTTTATATTGGAGAAGCAATCTATTAGAAGAATGAAATGCAACTGGCGGCTGTGGCTTTTTTTGCAGCTGGCAACCTGTCTATAGAGTTGGAACCCTAGAGAGAGAAACATATTGTAGTGAAGGAGAATACATATACTTTTTTGGGTTTAGAGATAAGCATGGAATGACATAAATAAGGGATAATAATAAATGAGATCAATAAAAATATTAGCATTAATGAGCATCTTTTTTTACCGTTGGATATACTTAAATCCAATGGTTTAGAAAAGGTGTAACTCTTACAGTTACACTAGGTGTAACTTGACTTAAGGCTCTGAGCTTAATGCTGTTTTTTATTTTTCTATTTTTAATAAGAAGAATTAATGACTTAGTTACTAATTTCTAAGGAACAATAAATACATAATTATGAGTGTTTTTTTCACCCTTAAATCTAATACAAATCAATGGTCCAAAAAAGATGTAACTCTTATAAAGTTATACCAGATGTAACTTGAACTCATCTCATATATATATATATATATATATATATAATTTCTTGTAATGCGAGGGGCTTACATAAATATGAGGACTATACAGTGTAAAAAGGATAATACATTCATCGAGTATATAAAATAATTGTTGTTCCTGAATAAAGTGGGCATTCACAACTTATATAGATCTTACATTCTTGTGAGAGGCTTGTATAATACTTCCAAAACACATACATCATACATGTATTAATCACATGATAAGGGTTTTTTTTTATTTTTTATTTTATTTAATGCGAACATGATAAGGTGCTCTCATGATTGTATGAGAAAATATTTGGTATAATGGTAGGGCTGACCCCAGATATTTTGAGACTTCAGATGAGAACTAAAATGAGCATTTTTTATATTTATGTATTAATTAAATTATTATTATTTAATATGTTTATATTATATTATATTATATTATATTTCATTTTAAATTTTATTTTCTTGCCCTTTGAGATGTAAATTGACTAATTAAATTTTTGTATTTAAGTTCTTCTAACATTTCATTTTCAATCGATAATATAGCTAATCCACTTAATCTTTCTTAGACATTGTTGATCATAGGTATGATTTAATAAATTTTAATTTTGAAAAACTTCTTTCTGCAAAAGCAATTGTATCATGTATTGTTAGTAAAATTCTATATGCAATGCGTGTATTTGGAAATGAATCTAAGCTTTTTATATAATTTAGTATGTCAATTGGAGTATATTCTTTTATTTGTACAATTACTTTTAAAACTTTTAACTCTGAAAATAAATCTAAACCATCAATATCATAATAAACATCAAGTTTGAGAAAAGATTCAAGTTTAAAACAATATTTTTGCAAACTATCATGAGCACAGAGTTCAGACGTATCACTCCTCAGATCGGAGGAAGCATGAGCCACCAACAAAAGGATTTAAGAGTAGAACTAGTAGAGAGAAAAAATGAGAGAGGCGGAGAGCAAGAGCTGAGAGAGAGAAGTGGAGAGCAAAAGTGAGAGAGAGAAAATGTATGAGTAAATTTTAGGGATTTGAGATTTTTGATATGTTTTGATATGAGATTGTTTTTGGGTAATTTTTTAGACTAAATTTGCACTTTATCTCGTTGAATTTTGATTTGTCTATAGGTTAAGGATGATATTTTTGAGATAATTGATTTATTTTAGACCAAAGAATTTTTTTGGGTTACCAATGTTTATAAAAATGTTCCAAATTTTTTGTTCTTTAATCACAAAGATGTATCATGTTTTTTAAAGTTTATTCTGAAACTAAATTTTTTTTCTAATACCTCTTATTTTTTAAAATTTTGGGCCCCTTTCTACTTAGGGAGAAAGTATCCTATGGGACACTCTCTCCATGTTAGCAACTTATTTGGTGAGACTACCAACTAAAAATTGGATATGTGTAGCAAAATAAAAATATCATAATACCCTTAAAATTTTCAATAACCTGCCCATTTTTCCCACTTTTTTGTCACTAAAATTGACCAAATGCTTTTCTTTTTCTCTCTCAAAAATAAGAAATACACTCTATCACTTTTAGCCAACGAAAAATCACATCTGCCGTTGCTGACAATCTTGCTCCACCCATAAAAGTTCTGACAACTGCTTCAGCCTGATGGCAACACCTCAAAACACCAAAGTGGAGGTTTTTGCGATTGAATGGCGGTGGACTGACTATTTCAACCACCCATCTCACCTCTATTTCAAAATTCACCCGAAAAAAATGTGATTAGTTATGGTAAGGATATTTTGAAGTCACATTTTTGGTTTTTTTTGTTATTGCGTTGTATCATTTCTTTTATTTGTAGCACTATTTTTTTTTTTTTTCAGTTCGTCAAATGACCTCCTAAAAGGAACCCAAGTCCTTCATTTCTAATTAGGGCCTTATTGAACCAATAGTAAATTTGTTAAGTGGCTATTCCATTTTTTATTCATTTTGACAAATTTCATTGGTTGTTTTTTAATTTCTATATTGTTGCTATGCAGGACCTTTGTTTTTAATTGGAGGTGCAACCACTTCTCAAGTTCCACAAGCTAGTTCTATGATGCGTGGTAATTTTAGTTCTATTAATTCAGATATAGTTTTCCTTAGTTTTATCAATTAATTTTAATTTTGTTTCTATTCCTCTTTGTCTAGGAGAATTTGCAACCTTGTTTTTTCCTCCTGAGATGTGTTGTGGTTACCTATGATTAGCTCTACAAGAATGTTTCAAGAAATTTCTTTTTGCCACAATTGAATCAAGTACTTTCTATAACTGAAGTTCATCACATTCTTTTATTTATTATTTTTTTTAATTATGATATTTTTTTATGTAGAGCTCTAACACATCAAAGGATGACACAAGACTTTGAAGAATCTTGGATAGCTTTTATGACAACTTTTTGGATGGATTTATGCACAACTTGTAGCCGCTTTTTGGATAGTATTATGCATAGCTTGTAGCCGCTTTTTGGCACAGCTTGTAGCTGCTTTTTGGATAGCTTTATGCAGCTTCTAGCCGCTTTTTAGATGGCTTTATGCATAGCGTGTAGCCACTTTTTGGATAGTATTATGCATAGCTTGTAGCCGCTTTTTGGCACAGCTTGTAGCCGCTTTTTGGCACAGCTTGTAGCTGCTTTTTAGATGGCTTTATGCACAGCTTCTAGCCGCTTTTTAGATGGCTTTATGCACAGCTTCTAGCCGCTTTATTTAGAAAACATTATGCACAATTTGTAATAGCTTTTAGGACAATATTTGTAGCTGACTTATGAAACTATTCCAACTTATAGTTGCTAACTACATTTATCATATACGTGAGAATGAATATTTCTTTCACTACAATCTTTATGATTTTATTTGCCACTTTCTTTTCCTTCACGTGTAATTTGATTGTAGCATTTTTTCAAATAGTATTTGACTATTTGTAATGGACTTGTGACTATTCAAACAGCTTTAAAGTTTAGCAATCAAAGTTCACAAGTTCTAGTTATAACAAATCATTCTCAAAAATTTATTTAACATTCCCTTAAATACGTATACTTATTGGCTGCCAAAACAGGATCTGTGAACAAAAGAATTTTAGTTATAACTACATTCTAGTTTTAAGATCATTTTTCAATTCATGTTTTATCTTCACTGTCATTGTCAATGTTTTATTATGGTCAAATTTACATCCTTACACAAATATATTAGTGTCAATTGCATTCATATGAAAATTGCTAAAGACAAATGCCACAATTCATTGGACAGAGAAATCCAGTATAAGAAGTTAGCACATTTAAAGTATAGACATCTCAGTTGATATTGCCCAAAAGCTGTTAAATTTATTCATTACAAAATCCATTCGGCAAGATGTATTACATATGAGAAGCCATTTCACAAGTCTATACATGAATAACCATTCTATGCTATAATAACAAATCATTTACTTACTCAAAAAAAGAAAAAAAAAATCATTTACAAAAGATTTGCTCTAACAAATCTAAAAGGGAAAAATTTTCCCAACAATTTCCTTCTTAATGTCTTCAAGCTATGTTAAACAAATAGACTTTAAAGAATGATAGCTTCTGAGCAACTAGAGCTTTAGCCTTGGTCCATAAAATTGTAGTTTTGCCAATAGTGCTGTCACAACATACAGGTCCATGTTTGAAGCTGGATGCCGATCTTGCAAGTATCCTACACAATAGCAGACAACATCAAAAGTTTAGCAACCAAAATAGAGAAATTTTCGGAATCCAAAAATTCAAAACTTTAAAGGTTGGGAAAAGAAAGACTTTAGTGAGGTCAGTTTTGAGCAAAAATAAATCATGCTAAACTTCCAACCATGATTCCAAGATTAAGTTCTTTCTATTAAGCTCAAGAGAGTACACACTGGCTCAACCCAAAATTGAAGGAAGAAATTAAAGGTGATATTTATGTCTATAATTTAGGATTAAAGGGTGATATATAGGTATATAACCATTCAGTTTGAAGGTGGCAATTCAGAGGAACCAAAGGCAAGCAATGGAAAGCCAAATCCAAATCCTCCACATCCAAATCCAAAAGCCCCTCTGAGATCTGCTACCCCAAGTCAAAGACCAACCATTTCATCAACTCAATCAACAAAAACCACCAAAGTAACACCGATTGTAAACCAAAAACTAGCCACCAATATCAGTAGTAATAGGTAAACAAATGCAACTACCACTCCATCAAAATTCACAAACCAAAGGGAAATTCATAGTAATAATCCAGTTCAACAAAATCCAGAACCCAGTCCAAAACCAAGGAAGCAATCATGTTCACCAAGTGTGACGAGGGGTCCAAAAGCGGAATTCAAGCAAGAGAATACAGAATCAAATTTTATACCTTATTCCATTTCTCTTTATTATAAGTGTGAAATTTGAATGAACTTGCAAGTAAAACAACAACTTTGTGTTTCCCTTAAATCTTATGACATAGCAAAAGCCAAACATAATATTGTAACCCAAATAACATCAAACGCCCACCAGTCAATGCCTCCGGCATTCACCAACCCAAACTCACAAAATCCAGAAAAAAAGAAGAAGAAGGAGTTGCCTCCGGCAACCCGCCTATCCTTGGTCATCGACACATGCATACCCAACTTGGGTTTCATACCCATTATCAAAAATCTTAAAAATTTCAACACTACTTTAATCAAAATCACGAAATGAAGCGAATTGAAAAAGAGATGGGATCCGATTACCTTTAGGCGAGCAAATCTGGGAAAAAACTTGTCGAAAGACCATGGTATTTGTAAAATGGCAGAGTATAAGTGGAGAAGATACAGGTTCTTTCCGCGATGTCATCGTCGGTGTGAAGCGGTCGCCGGATCGTCGCCATCTGGTGGATTACCGTCGGCTGGAACTGGATGAGACACAGACCATCAGCTGGAACTGGAAGAGAGAGAGAGAGGAGAGTGAAATTTGAATTTTGAAAATCTCAGATAAATAAAACTTGAAGGAGCTGGATGGGATATTGAAATTTGCGAGGGTATTCTGACTTTTAAGGCGTTACACATGTCCTATTTTGATCGAAAAGACTAACCAAACAAGTTGCCGTCACGGAGAGAGTGTTGTCAACGGGGGCTTGGTTAAGTGGGTAAGGCTCAGGTGCTTCATACACCATACTTAGGTTCGAGTTTTATTGCCCGCAAGAATTTGTTGGTAGGTAAATTTAGTGGAAGGTGTACTCACGCGAAGCGTGGGGGTGACTCTCATAACTCTCCCCATTTTTTGTTTATCAAAAAAAAAAAGACATGGAGAGAGTGTCCCATAAAATTGCTGGTACTACTTTGGGGCATTAGGCAATGGCCTAATGAAAGGGCCGGCCCTGTAAAATGGACATATATAACATTTATTTCACTTGAGGTGGGTCCTACATTTGCGGTGTCTACAAAGATATGTTATATATACTTGTTACATGGAATACAAATTCCTCAATTTTTTTTTCTTCGCTCCACCACCACAAATTAAAGCTAACATCCACATCAATCAATCCCATACCATTCGTACCCTTCAGCAATATCAGCACCATGCTCTTCCAAATCCTGCTCTTTGTAGCTTTCTATGTCTTCACAAAGCACTTTCTCTCAAAGCTTCAAAACCTCCCACCAAGCCCCTTCCCTACTCTCCCAATAATTGGCCATCTCTACCTTCTCAAAACCAAGAAACCTCTCCAACAAACTCTCTCCAACCTATCAAACAAATACGGCCCCATAGTTTTTCTCAACTTCGGCTCTCGACCAGTCCTCCTTATCTCTTCTCCTTCTTTAGCCGAAGAATGCCTCACAAAACGCGACGTTGTTTTCGCCAACCGGCCACGCTTGCTCGCAGGAAAGCACCTTGGTTACAACTACACCAGCCTCTCTTGGGCTCCATATGGTGACCACTGGCGAAACCTTCGCAAAATCGCTTCCCTTGAAATACTCTCATCCCATCGTGTCCAAACTCTTTCACACATACGCAGCCATGAAGTTCACTCGCTCATTCGCCGCCTCCTAAGCCAAAAAGACCAGCCTGTGGACATGAAAGCGTTGTTCTTTGAACTAACTCTCAACGTGATGATGAGGATGATAGCTGGGAAGCGTCAAGTGGAGGAAGGGAGGAAAATTAGGGAGATTGTGACGGAGACTTTCTTGTTAGGGGGTGTGACGATTATGGAAGATTATTTGCCATTTTTGAGGTGGGTTGGGAAAAGAGGGAAAGAAAAGAGGTTGATATTGCTGCAGGAAAAGAGAGATAGTTTTATGCAGAGTTTGATAGAGGAGCATAGAAGAATGGGATCAAGTGAGGGAGAGAAGAAAACGTTGATTGAAGTTATGTTGGCTAAGCAAGAATCGGAACCTGAGTATTTCAAGGATGAGATTATCAGAGGCATCATGCTGGTAAGATCAAACTTCTGCACCAAAGTTTGTTTGTTTGTTTGTTTTTTTTTTTTTTTTTTTTTTTTTTTTTTTTTACTAAAGAAAAGTAAAAGATAGGACCTCTGTGAATACATTCAACCACCAAACTGTAATGTATTAAGGTTGCCCTTTCTCACTTTTTTGCATTGAAATTTCATTAATACATTAGGAGAAATGTTAAAAGACACTGCCAATTTCTCAGGACAAAGTTGAGTCACACTAATCTTTTGTGGCTGGAATTTTGCTATAATTTAGGAGTGGTTGAGTATTATTACTTCAATAGTGGAGGCAAAACTAGCATGTGTAATTGAAAAAATGACCCCTTCATTGTGGTAAAGTGGGTGATAGTAAAAGATCTAATTTTTAGCATACATATACAATTTTTACTACAATCATGTGGAAATGGATGACTATGATGAGTAGAAAATTACTTAAACATGGACACATCATCTTTTTCCATTACTATAATTGATCGCTTTAGCAAGTTGCGACAAAAATTATTTCCTAAACTTTTTCATTTTACTTATAAAAGGCTTTCAAATTATACAATGAATGAAATTGATACTATGTTAACATGTTAACAACATAATAGTAAATACGTTTCTTATTTACTTTATGTTGTGTGTTTTAAAAGTTGACATTAGTTTCTTTGAGAACATAATAAAGCACATCTCGGTAATAATGTTCGAGAACTTTGCATTACATATGTAGACATCACATTAGTTTGATAAAGATATTTATAATAGGAAGATGATAGCAAAGTAATTAAGGGTAAAATTTAGCTACAAAATTTATTGTAGTTTAAAACAAGAATTTTATTCAATAAAATAAACATTACTACATATTTTGAAAATCTAACAATTGAATTGCATATTGTTTACACTTTTAATATAAATGTCAAGTTTTGTGACAATCAGATATTATTTACTATTACTATATAATCTATAAGCTTATATTTTATTCATAATTTTAAATTACAAAAATTTGTAATTTAAACAATTTATTGATGATATAATTATCGATCTTTAATTTTTTAGAAAATTTGTGAGTACGGAGGATAAAAGAAGAAGACATAATTCAATGGAAGATATATGAAAATTCACCTCTAATAAAATGAAATTGAGTAAAGTTGTAGCCTAAAGTTATAATCAATTTTGTAGCTAAATTTTACTCAATAAAATAAATATTACTACGTATTTTGAAAATCTAACCATTGAATTGTATATTCTTTACACTTTTAATATATATGTCAAGTTTTGTGACAATCAGATATTATTTACTATTACTATATAATCTATAAGCTTATATTTTATTCATAATTTTAAATTACAAAAATTTGTAATTTAAACAACTTATTGATGATATAACTATCGATCTTTAATTTTTTAGAAAATTTGTGAGTACGAAGGATAAAAGAAGAAGACATAATTCAATGGAAGATATATGAAAATTCACCTTTAATAAAATGAAATTGAGTAAAGTTGTAGCCTAAAGCTATAATCAATTTAGTAGCTAAATTTTACTCAATAAAATAAACATTACTGCATATTTTGAAAATCTAACCATTGAATTGCATATTTTTTACACTTTTAATATATATGTCAAGTTTTGTGACAATCAGATATTATTTACTATTACTATATAATCTATAAGCTTATATTTTATTCATAATTTTAAATTACAAAAATTTGTAATTTAAACAATTTATTGATAATATAACTATCGATCTTTAATTTTTTAGAAAAATTGTGAGTATGGAGGATAAAAGAAGAAGACATAATTCAATGGAAGATATATGAAAATTCACCTCTAATAAAATGAAATTGAGTAAAGTTGTAGCCTAAAACTATAATCAATTTTGTAGCTAAATTTTGTCCAATAATTAAAATGAGTCAAAATTTCTGCTAGATAGATAATTTATTTATATCTCCAATTAACTGGTGCCCTTAGGGCATTTCATAAAAAATATAAAAAGTTATTAAAACAATTAATTACTTTTTTTCTTATAAAAAATTTTTAAAAATATTTTCTAAACCAATTTCCTTAGGGTATCGTTAATTTTTCTCTTTATTTATATCCTTAATATGAGATTGAGTTCTACCTGAGTTGAAGATTTGACTTGATGATATAAGGTATTGTTTATATTTATAATAGAGTTGGTTTGGGAATTGGATTATGTATTGATATCCTTGATTGTTTGTAAAACACTAAAACTTATATAGTAAAATTTATAATAGGTAGTATCATTTCATATATATATATATATATATATATATATAAAATAGTGATGCTAGGGAACATTTTATAATTTACTATATAAATCTTACAAATTGGATGTTGTCTCGCTACTCCAATTTCTTGTTATTATAATATCTCTTTGTCATTTTTTAAATAAATTTATTTTGACTAGTTATTATAATATACTATTGCTAACTTCCTCCCCACTATATTTTTATTATTTAATTTTCCTCTCTTTTTTTTTTCTTTTAATTAAAGACTAAAGAGTTCGCAATTTTCTCCATAATTATTTAATAGGAACTTTTTTGACAAATCGAAAGTTTTGGCTGAACGAAAATTCAAAATCTGAGACCATATAAGTCCTCATATAGATAAACATAAAGGACTATGATTTTGCTTGATTTGTCATTTGTGTACAGGTTTTACTATCTGCTGGAACCGACACTTCAGCTGGGACCATGGAGTGGGCAATGTCGCTATTGCTGAACCACCCAAAAGTCCTAAAGAAGGTGCAAGCCGAGATCGACAATGTCGTAGGACATGATAGGCTAATTGATGAAGCAGATTTGGCCAAGTTACCTTATCTCCATTGCGTTGTAAATGAGACAATGCGTATGTACCCAGCAGGACCATTACTTGTACCACACGAGTCATCAGAGGATTGCATGGTGGGTGGTTTCAAAGTCCCAGGTGGCACTATCCTACTGGTTAACATGTGGGCCATACATAATGACCCTAAAATTTGGGATGAGCCAAGGAGTTTCAAGCCAGAGAGATTTGAAGGGTTTGAAGGGGTTAGAGATGGGTTCAAGTTTGTGCCTTTTGGGTCAGGGAGGAGAGCGTGTCCTGGTGAAGGGTTAGCCGTGCGTGTTGTTGGCTTGACTTTGGGTTCATTATTACAGTGCTTTGAGTGGGATAGGATTGGTGAAGAAATGGTGGACATGAGTGAAGGGAGTGGGCTCACCTTGCCCAAGGCTCAGTCATTGTTCGCTAATTGTCGCCCACGTCCAGCTATGGCTAATCTTCTTTCTCATATCTGAACCAATTTAGCATATACTATGAAGGAAATTATTGCTCCAAGTACTTCATTATAATATGATATGCCGTGATACTCAAGGAATCTGTCAATAAATTAGTTTAGACAACTGCTTGTCCTTGTTAGGCATACTTGTCCATTGCCTATGTAATATATTTGTTATTTTCATGATTTCAAAATTTTATGCCATGCATGTTCCCAAGCTCTCTTTTAAAAAAATGAGTTCGAATTTGATAAGAATAAGGTGTAAAATTCATATTTTATACCATTTAATAAGAGGTTGTCATATTAGTATTTTATTTAAAATTCAATACATCCTACCGCACCTAATAACATCTCAATAAATTCTCAATTTTGTTGGATTTATATATGTGTATTAGAATTGATTGGATGTGGTTGTACTTATTTTTAAATTTGTGATAAGATGATGTGGCATATTAAGATTTGAATGGTAAAAAATGGGTTTTACACCACATCTTTACATAATTTAATCTCTAAAAAAATTTACATTATGCATGTTGATGCCCACTTTGGCAAGGAGACCCAATAATAGGAAGAAGCCCAATAATATGGGAGGAAAAGAGTAAGTAAATTGAGAAGAAAAAACCATTAAGTCTGAATGGCAGGAATAATGGATCATAAGCCTAAGAAATAGCAAAAGTGCCTCAAAGAAAGCAAGCGGGTCCAAAGGAGCTCTGAGGAAAAAAAAAAGTAAATTTATAGGCATTATGAGAAATAGAAAGCAAGCAATGATGGGCCAAAAAGGCCCAAAGTAATGAATCAAGTAAGTAAGGGGTTGGTGGAAAAGCCCATAAACCCCAAAAGTAAAGGATATGGTAATTTGGACCGAGAAAGCCCTAAAGACTTAGCAAAAGCCCATGGGAATGAAGAATTGGAATAGGCCGAAGATGCCTAAGGGAATGAAATGGGCCGAGGATGCCCTAAGAAATGAAATGAGCCAAAGAAGTCCAAAAGCGATGAAACGGGCCAAGGAAGCCCAAAACAGCATGAATACTAGCCCAATGATAATATGGGCCACTAGAATTAAGCAAGGGGAAAACATACAGCAGGCCCAAAAGAAGCCCAACAAGCACAAGTCAAATAATAGCATGGTAGAAATGCTAACAGACTCGCAAAAGGGGTAAAGAATGGATTAGAAAATGAAAAGCTCACAATCAAGCAAGGCCTAACCCAGGAGGAAAGTAAGACATAAAGAACGAAAGCTTAGAGACTTATTCACGCTACAAAAGGTCAAGAACGAGCAGCAGAATATGCAGACGAGTCTTCTGGTCATGGCAAATGCATGAACAGCAAATAAGCTATGGACACACATGAAAGTGGAGCATGCATAAGGCTCAAGCACCACCAACTTATACCTAGCCGATACAGGAGTGGTGAGCCATGAGTCAGATGTAAGAGAGGGTATAATTTGGCGGTGGGGAGAGCCTATTCTAGGATTCTCGCTCAAACTCTTTAGGGGAAATATCCTATTGGGATGACATACCACCCAAAAGAGGGAAAGATGAGTTGAAATCACTAGGTGCATGCCATGAGGGATAGTGAGAGAGAATGTCCACCCTTATCCAGATGGGAATGACACAATGAACAAAAAAACAAAATAAGACTCTTTGTCTGAGAATGGGATGTGGCACGGCCAGGTAAGTGGTGGTTGCTGGGTAGTTAACAGATCAGTGGGTGGTATAGGAATGACACTCACACCAAGACAACAACGGTTAATGAGTAAAATAGTAAAAACTCAGTCACAGCAAGCAATATAAAAAGGGCTCTGCCGTGCACAGTAAGAAACAACATAACAACACCACAGAGAAGAACAGAACAGGAAAGTAAAAATAGAGCAGAAAACTTAGAAAGGAAAAAGAGTTAGAGAGAAAAATAGAGAGTAGGCAAGAGTGTGATAGTAGGCCTACACCAATAGGCTAATTCCTTCTCTCCTTCTCAAAGCCTACCCTCTAGTAAGGATTAAGAAATTTGAGGATAAGCCATTTAGGCCCATTCTCTCAAAGTGGGTAATTTCCATGGCAGGATCTTCCTATGAGATTGCCCACATTGAAGAGTGGTTCCTTTCCTGGACTTAACTCCGTAGGGAAATCAAGCATGACAGACTAACCATTCTTCCTTTCATTTTATTGATTAAGCATTGGTGTTATTTTCATTTCTTTATTATTACCATCTTATTTATAGTGCATTTATTTTGTTGTATTATCTCCTCCTTTATTAAAATCACGATTTGGTATTTCATGTTTTCTAGCTGACAGTAAGCATATTCTCCTTTTGTTGTTGTTATATTATACCTGCCTACCATAACCCTTTTGTAACAATTTCCTCTGCCATGAGCATGTGACCAAAGTTTTAGCAAAGGGGCTTTAGTTTGTTGTTAGGATTAGTATTGGTGTTACACAAGTAGGCCAGTGATTGGATGTAAAAGTGAGTGAGTAGCAATTGAAGAGTGATTAGCATTGAGAGGGTAGTTAGCTGTGAGTGTACAACTAGAGTGGGGAAGTGAGTTAGTCAGTAGTTAAAAGTTAGTTAGAGGGTGGGAAGATGTATAAAGGTGAGAGTTGGTTGTTGTACAGATCCAAGTAATGGTATTAAAGCATCATTCCCGAGACAGCATGACTGAGACACAAGCTTCTATCACCATGAATTTGGTAAATGAAGCTCTTGCTTCTCTTCACACGACTTCAGACCACCATGACAAAGATATTCAAGAAATTCAAAAATCTAGGGAATTTATACCAAGACCATGAATGGGGTGAATCAAAACATCCACACCATCTTACAGAAATTGAATTCTACAGAGGTTAATTCACATACTCCACAAAGAAATACTTCCCAAAATCAGAGTTCTGTGTTAACCCTTGCCAAACCTGTGAAGCTAGAATTTCCACGCTTCTTAGGAAATGATCCTTTTAGTTGGGTGTATAAGGCCAATCAGTACTTTGGATATTACCAAACCCCAATCACAAAAAGTTGTTAATAGCCTCTTTCCATATGGACTTGGAGGCCTTGATTTGGTTCCAAGAAGCAGAGGAAGCAGGGGTGTTCTCTGATTGAGAATATTTTGTACCAGCTTTGCATGTGAGATTTGGAACTAGTGCTTACGATGATCCTATGGAGGTACTGACCAGGCTGAGGCAAACTTCAACTGTGGCCTTGTATAAGGCAGAATTTGAAGTTGTGTCTAATCAAGCCAAGGGACTTTCTCCTTTACATAAGCTCAGCTGCTTACTGAGTAGTTTAAAGGAAGAAATAAGATTATCTGCAAGAATGCTCAATCCTCAGTCCTTGAATGAAGCTTTTGGACTAGCCAAGATTCAAGAAGAATATGTGTGGAGCAACAGGAAGAGCATTAAGTACCAACAAGAATTAGGTAAAACTTCCATTCTTGGTCTACCTAAGAGTACTGCAGTATTAGAAACTAAACCAAAAATACCAATTAAAAGAATTACTCCTGCTCAAATGGATGAAAGGATAAAGAAGGAGTCGTGTTATAATTGTGATGAGAAATGGGTGCCGGGCATAAGTGTAAAAATGTCAAATTGTTTCTTTTAGAAGGAATTGATATAATACCAAGACTGCAATCTGGAGTGCAAATTACTGAGGTGGATGAAGAAGTGGGCAGTTATCTTAACAAACCAATTGAACAAGAAGAAGATGTGGGAATTACATTGTATGCTATAACTGGAACTCCTACACCAGGTACTATGAGGGTTAGGGGTAAGCTTAATGGTAGTGGGTTAGTGATACTTGTTGACACAGGTAGTACTCATAATTTTGTAGATGCATTATTGGTTTCTTGTCTATAGTTAAAGGTTGATGTTTCAAGAATTTTGGAGGTTAAGGTGGCTAATGATGCTGTGGTGAGAACTAAAGGTTTTTGTAGTAGTGTACCAGTATGTGTGCAAGGAGTGGAATTTTGTGTCCAATTTCATGTTTTGGCATTAGGAGGTTGTGATGCTGTGTTAGGCACTTAGTGGTTGAGTACTTTGGGTGTAATACACTAAAATTTTCAGTTTTTAACAATGGAATTTCATTATAAGGATCTACAGGTCTTGCTGCAAGGTTAAAGTCCCTCTTCAGGTACTTCTTTCATGGATTGTAATCAGTTGTTAAAGGGATTAGTGAGGAAGGGTTTGTTGCTTCAAATCACTCTTGCAGCTAGTGTGGTGTTGGAAGATACTATGCGTACAGTAGTGGAGTTGTTATTACAGGAATTTGGAGAGATTTTTGAGACTCCTACAGGTCTACCACCTATGAGGGGTCATGAACACCAGATCACTCTCATGGAGGGCTGTCAGCCAGTTTACCAGAGACCCTATAGATACCCCTTCTATCAAAAGAATGAAATTGATAAGATTGTGAGAGAGTTTTTGTCTGTTGGTTCAATCAAAAATAGCACCAGTCCTTTTGCTTCACCTGTTTTGTTAGAAAGGAAGGTAGATGGGTCTTGGAGAATGTGAATTGATTATAGAGCCCTGAACAACAACAACACTGTGAAGGATAAGTTTCCAATTCTAGTTATTGATGAGCTGTTAGATGAGTTAAATGGAGCAACTATCTTTTCCAAGCTTGATTTGAGATCAAGGTACCATCAAATCAGGATGAAGGAGGAGGATGTGCCTAAAACAGCCTTCAGAACACATGAGAGGCATTATGAGTTCTTGGTAATGTCATTTGGCTTAACCAATGCTCCCTTAACCTTCCAATCCTTGATGAACCAGGTTTTTAAGCCCTATCTTAGGAAATTTGTTTTAGTTTTTTTTTTTTATGATATCTTGGTCTACATCACTTCTTTATATGAGCATGTGATTCATCTGAGATTTGTTTTAGAGATGTTGGCTTTAAATAAATTGTATGCTAAAAGGTCCAAATGCAAATTTGCTTATCATGAAGTGGAGTACCTAGGGCATGTTATCACTAGTGTTAGGGTTCATATTGACCCTAAGAAGACTGCTGCCATGCAGCAGTGGTCTACCCCACTGATCTTAAGTCCTTGAGAGGGTTTTTGGGGCCCACAGGTTACTATAGAAAATTTGTTAAGGGATATGGTCAGATTGCTGCTCCCTTAACTGCATTATTAAAGAAAGATGCATTTTTCTTGGTCTGTAAAGGCTAAACAGGCTTTTCAACAGTTAAAAGGCTGCAATGGTTCAACCACCTGTGTTAGCTCTCCCAAATTTTGATAAGACATTTATCATATAGTATGATGCCTCAGGAAAGGGCTGGGAACAGTCTTGATGCAGTAAGGCAGGTCTATTGCCTTTCATAGCCAAGCCCTCAAGGGTAAGAATTTGGCCTTATCTACTTATGAGAAGGAGTTATTAGCTTTGGTTACTGCTGCCAAAACGTGGAGAGCTTACTTGGTTGGTAGCCCCTTCATTGTTAGAACTAACCAACAAAGTCTTAAGTACCTATTAGAGCAGAAAATTGGTACTCCTACTCAACAGAAGTGGTTTGCCAAATTATTGGGGTATGCCTTTGTGGTTCAATATAAAAAGGGTAAGGATAACCTTGCAGCTAATGCATTGTCTAGGAAAGTTGAAACTGAGGATGATTTGGCTACAGATGTACTGTCTAGTAAGGCTAAATCTGTGAATCTCACTTTTAAGGATGATTTGGATTCTCAAGAAGGAGTTTTATGTATGCTTTCTTTCCCTTCCCCAGCTTGGTTGACTGACCTTTAAACAAGCTATGCCATGGATCAGCAGGTGCACGGTATTTTACAAGCTTTGAATTCAAGGAAGAGTGTTCCTAAGGGTTATTCTCTGCAGAATGGTTTGTTATTGTACAAAGGGAGGATCTACCTAGGCACTTGTGAAGCCTTGAAGACTGTTATTTTGCATTAGGTTCATGATAGTCTTTTAGGAGGTCATTCAGGATTCCTTAAGACCTTGCATAGGGTTAAAAGAGATTTCTATTGGAACGGTTTAAGGGCAGATGTGAGGAAAGTTGGTCAAAGAGTGTAACAATTGTCAGAGATTGAAGTCTGAAACTTCTAACCCAGCAAATCTCTTGCAACCTCTGCCAATACCAGAGAAGCCTTGTAAGGATGTGAGTATGGATTTTGTCGAAGGACTTCCTAAGTCTCAGTTGAAGGATGTGGTGTTAGTGGTGGTAGACAAATTCACTAAGTTTGTTCACTTTGTGCCTTTGTCCCATCCTTATTCTGCAGCTAAAGTAGCTCAACTATATATGCAACATGTCTTTAAATTGCATGGAATGCCTGCCACAATTATGAGTGAAAGGGACCCTGTATTTACATCACATTTTTTATAGGAGTTGATGAGGCTACAAAGGGTGCAGCTAGCCATGTCTTCAGCTTATTATCCCCAATCAGATGGCCAGACTAAGGTAGTCAATAAAAGTTTAGAGCATTACCTAAAGGCTTTTGCTGCAGACAGACCACAATCTTGGGTGGAGTGATTACCTTTAGCTGAATTTTGGTTTAATACCAATTTTTATGTCTCTCTCAAGATGACACCCTTTGAGGCTTTATATGGCTTTGCCCCACCAAGACTCTGGATTACATTCTAGGCACCACTAAGGTAGATAATGTGAAGGTGCATTTGAAAACTAGACAGCAACTTATTTTCCTTATTGAAGCAGAATTTGGTGGCAGCTTAGGAGAGGATGAAGGTTGCTACTGATAAGCATAGGACCATCAGGGAGTTTGCAGTAGGTGATTGGGTGTTCCTCAAGTTGCAGCCATACAAACAGATGTCATTGAGGCAGAAACGTTTGGGAAAATTATCACCTAGATATTATGGCCCTTTTCAGATATTGCAGAAGGTTGGGAGTATTTCCTATAAATTGGATTTGCATCTTGAATCAAAGCTCCATCCCACTTTCCATGTTTCATGTTTAAAAAGGAGGTTGGGTCAGCATGTGGTACCTCTTCTTTCCTTACCTCCTGTGGATTCTGTAGGCATTATCAGACTAGAACCTATTGCTATTTTACAGGAAATGACTCATCAATTGAGGAATAGGTCTATCACTCAAGTTTTGGTTCAATGGCAAGGTGAATGAGTGGAAGATGCTACCTAGGAGAGTCTGTACTTGCTGCAACAACAATTCTCTCACCTTGTGGGCAAGGTGCTTTAATGGGAAGGGTATTGTTAGGATTAGTGTTGTTGTTACACAAGTAGGCTAGTGATTGGATATAAGAGTGAGTGAGTAGCAATTGAAGAGTGATTAGCATTGAGAGGGTAGTTAGTTGTGAGTGTACAGCTGGAGTGGGGAAGTGAGTTAGTTAGTAGTTAAAAGTCAGTTAGAGGGTGGAAAGATGTATACAGCTGAGAGTTGGTTGTTATACAGATCCAAGTAATGAGCAAGGCATAATTCAGTTCCTATTATTTGTGCACAAGTCGGTTTGGGATGCGTTGCAGTCAAGCCGGTCCTGACTCTCTTACCCAGAACCATTGGGCCATAGCATGGCAGGAAGCAACCCAGCCTACAGTTGTGAAAAAGGCCCACCACACATGTTTCCAAGATGTCCTTAAAAAAAATCAATTTCAAAATTTTATGCTATGCATATTTCTAAGATTTCTTTTAACTATATACTCTTACATATAATTAACTTTTAAAAAAAATTATAAGTTATATGAAATTATGAATTGCTCTAACTTAGAAGCAAGGTTGGTGAATTTTATTTTTATAAGTTCTTTAAAAAATCATAATATCTAGTTACCTATATTAATATGATTTCAATTATAATTTAATTATTATAAAATATTTGTGAAGAATAAATTTTTTAATCATTATTAATTATTAAAATAAATTTGTGAAGGGAAAAAGATTTTTAATTGTAGTATTTACTATACGCGTGAAAAGAGCAATCAACTTACTCGTGTAGAGGGTCAAACTTGTTTGATAAACAAACTCGATCATTTAATTTTTTCTTGTGATGAGCTTAGTTTTGTTATGAGCTTAAGCTAGACTTGTGTTGAAATAAATTAGATGCATCAATCATTAATTGTTATTACTCAACTCATTTTACAACCCTACTCAAACTGAATATCCAGAAGGAATCTTGCCCACAAAGATTGAGATCGATCTATTATAGGTGAAGCATCTAAAGCCGAACACATACTTTTGAGGGAAATTGTTGCCCCAGCTACTTCATTATATGACATGCCGTGATAACTGATAACTCAAGGAATTGTTGGATATACCCTGGCCATTGCCTATGGTTCTTTATTTATTTATTTATATTTTTGGGATGAATCGGTAAAATGGTAAAACCCCAGAACTGTGTGTGAGAATGGAATTCTGTTTACTCACTTTAAATTGAGTAGAAAAAAAAACAGGCATTACAAGCCTAGGTCACAGCTCAAGAAAACAGAGTTATACATATAAACAGTGAAACCAAAGTAAAAACAGATCGCTGCATCACCAATGCAACTAAACAGAGCACAGCCTCCAGAAACAACAGTAAGAACCAATGTAATATGTTTGTTACGATGTGATTTAACTTCAGAAATCAATGCTATATATTTCCGAAGTTGAAGTTGCCAAAGAAGAGAATATTGTTGATCTTTTTAATGTTAGCCGTCTTTTAGACAGGGCATAATGAGAGTCTAAAAAAAATACAAAGCCACCGAAGATCAACCAATTAGGATGGATATTAGCTAAATCCAGCAGAAGCAAGCAGAAAATATATATCACCCTTAATAGCCAAAGGTAGTAGACATGTTGAAGGTGTAAAGAAATTAATCTCATCTGAATCATATAGTTTTGATAAGTCCCTTGAATCGTATGGTTGAAAATGGATGAAAGGAAGAAATATGACAGGACATCGAGTCAAGTAATGAAATAACCTAGTCCAAAGCACATTACCTCTGACTAAAGAATTTTAAGTAATGACATACCGAATTTCTCAAGGCTTATCAAACAAAAATTCATTAAGAAACAATATGATTTATTATGTGATAGGTATAGCCGTACAAAATACCCGAGGTAAATTCTACATACTTATTTTTGAGTTCCAGTCACTAACCTCTGACTGCTGCAGAACAGTTAAAGCAGATATATAAGATCGAAAAATGCCTCAGTGATAATAGAACAATAACTTTGTTCACGAGCAACAATTTCTCTGTATTTGAACTGGAAACGGTTCCAACAAGTAAGGAAAATTTCTTATTAACTCACTGTTAATGGGACATTCCCTTAGGATCCATATCTCATTAAAGAAATTCATATCTCGAATTTAGTAGAAATTTCGACACATCATCTACAGAGGACCTGGAAAGGTTCCGTTCTCCCTTTGCTCATTCCATCTGTCAACCTGGCATTCATGAAGAACACAACAGCTTGCTTAAAGAGCAATGATAACACAACGTACTCACCCTAGAAACAAAGAAGTGACAGCAAATTCCATCTAAATTACAGTCTGTAAAATGCTATGATCAATCAGCCAACAATAGTTTAGTATATCTACCTAAGCTGTTAGGATAATTTTTGTATTGTGTAATTAGATACCAGTTTCTTTCAGCAGCAGTAACCTTTTCCACTATTTTAAGTTGCCAGTTTGTATTTGATATAGATGCAAAGTCTGAACAGAAAGTAACACCTAATTGTACAAGCTAAATATCTAATTTGTGATGATGCTCCAGTTTGTATTGTGTAACTAGATAATAGTTTGTAGACCAAATTGCAAATTGCACCCTCTAAGTTTGGAGTTATTTTGATGTTGTTCCCTTATTTTTAAACATTTTGTCCTATATAATAATGTTTTGAATTTCATTCTTCCTTCATGCCCATTGATGTTGTGACTTCTGACCATTTTTTTTTTCACTATAATTACACCATTTTGAGCACGTCACAAAGAAATGTCATGATCAA
The DNA here is from genome assembly GCA_033629205.1 of Lithocarpus polystachyus. NCBI lineage: Eukaryota > Viridiplantae > Streptophyta > Magnoliopsida > Fagales > Fagaceae > Lithocarpus > Lithocarpus polystachyus. Next base: position 2,827,757 of record CM066163.1, on the reverse strand, counting down.
TTATCCTTCCTCCATGCCCATTGCATCTATTTTATATTTTCCTTTTCATTTGCTTCTTTTTTCTTCCCCCTTTTTCTTCTCTCCAGTCTTCGCCACTAGCCCTCACTCCAGCTGCCTCCGCCAATCCCTTATGCATCCAAACAGAGTACAGGCAATCCAACCCCACCATCACATCACCATCTGACCAGCTTTTTCTAAGAGCATTTTCCAACATCCAAACAAAGTACAGGCAATCCAACCCTGCCATCAAACCACCATCTCACCAGCCACCGGCACCACCAACAGAACACAACATTGCTAAATAATAGAATCAAATCCCGATCAGCCAATACAAAACAAAACACAGCAAGCAGGCCCAACCACCATAAACACACATCAAACCAAATGAGACCCAAACTCAATTCAAAAAAAGCCAGTACCATGCCTCCATCAACCATCAAGATCATACCTAAACAACTCCAAGAAACGCACACTGAACACAAACCCACCAATCACCACTCAAACCGTTGTTACGAACCACCAAGCACACTCACCTGGAGTCCCAAAGACCTACTCCCTCAAACCCACATCAAGTCCAACCACCTTGGCTAAAGTCCACATGACAACACCAATGTGCCACCCTTCAACACTTGAGATGAACCCACTGTGTTGCATTGCTCCGGTTCTGATCAATCAGGACCAAGCCAACTCAGTAGCAGCAATATTGCCAGGTCAATTCCAATTAGGGATCAATATATCGGCAAAAGCCATGAACTGCCCAAAATTGAGCCTCTTGCCGCAGGTTTCTTCAGTCAAAATACCAAATTGGACAGAGTATCAACCACGGTGAACCAAAATGGCGAAGATACAATCATGGAAGTGAGACATGAAGGCATGCAGCGGCAATGGCATTGTGGCTAGGATTCATTTGTTTGCCCAAACATTTTTCCCCCCTTCTTATCTTAGAATTCTCGGCAACCAACCAGAATTTTTTTTATTCTAAAGAGTTTGGTGGAGGCATTCAAGTTTGCCCATCCAACTATGATGAAAGAGAAAAAGAATATGGGAAGTGGGGAAAAAAAAAAGGATTAAAGAAAAGTGAAGAAGAAATAAAAAGGGGGAAAAAATTGGATTAATTACATGGATTAATTAAAAATAAATAAATATTGATGTAGCTAGTCTTGAATAAAAAAACTATGCTGTGTCGTTCTTAGTTGGCATTTAATAGCCACATCATTAACGAGAATGGCCAAATTAAAACAGGCTTAAACTTAGGCCTTAAAATCCAAAATTTAAACTTTAAGGGCTCAAATCAAAATTACCCCAAACTTTAAAGGTGTAATGCATTTTAGCCATTTCAGCAGAACAGCAACATTTTACAACTCTTTAAGTCAGTCCATCAAGTATAAGATGTATTTACTATCATCATTCTTGGATATTTTTTTATAATTTGATAGTTGGGGGTAGGGGGATTTGAATCCTAGATGTCTCTTATAGAAACTCCAGGAAGTGCCAACCAATTGAGCTACAATGCTCTTGACATCATTCGTGAATTGTTAGTTGTTCATACAGTACTAGGTGACAACCAAATGAATTCCAGACTCCAGACTTAGATCCAATGCACCAGCTTGTGTAAAGACTTAGGTAAGAGGTATTTAGTTCTTACTAATCTAGGTGGTACTATTTCAGCAACCACCCCACCCAAAAAAGGAAAGGTGCCAGGGCTCAGAACCCCTTTTCTTATTACTTTTAGCTTTGCACTAAAACTTTCTAATTGGTAGCAAACTGCAATTAAGCGTCGTCAGCACACTGGCTGCATGAGGGTCTCAATTTGATTGGACTTAAGTTACCAAACACATAAAGACAATGGACAAAATGCCAACAGGAGTTTATCTAAAATCTAAACAGTTAAAACAAACCTTAAGATGATTGATAAGAAAAGTCAAGCAATTATACTATCATGTATATGCAAAAGCATAAAAGATACATACCCATTCAGCCGGGCAAAGTGCACGATAATATTTTGCAAACTTATCACACTCAGGGGTACCTTCCCCCTTTGCAGCTATGCACCTTTAAAAGATCAAAAGAATCAAGATAATGTCAGAAAAGCTGCCAGTGCCAAGCTGGCACAAAAATAACCTAAATAAGTTTACGAAGAGAAAGGAAATTTCAAAACAACTTTGACTTACCGATGATACTCAATATATCGAGTAAAGCAATGCCTTGTTTGATTTGTAGTTGGGAAGCGGAAATCTGCAGGTGCTGTTTCAAGCTGGATAACCACGGTATATTAATATAAGTGAACAAAAACGAAACATAAAGATGAAAATAGTGAGTAAATTAATGCAATTAGGTAGCAATGAAGGGAAGTTATAGACATAGGAACCTTAATCTCTGGTGTCTCTTCAACAGCTTCTTGTTCACCAGCGTTCTCCTCTTCAGAATTTTCACTGCTTGCTTCAGTAGCAGCTGGAGCAGTTTCAGTGTTGTTTTCAACAGCAGCAGAATTGGCTTCAGTGCTCTCCCCAACAGCAGGGTTAACTTCACTGCTTTCTTCAGTGGCAACTGGGATAACTTCAGTGCTTTCTTCAGCAGCAGCAGGTGAACCCTCAGCTTTCTCAGATACGACTTCATCAGAGGCAGCATTTACTGGCTTCTCAACCTCTTTTACTTCCACGGATTTAGTACCCACATCTGGCTTCTCCTTCTCTTTTAAATGGTATCGCTGTAAGTCAAAGCATTTAGCAGAAATGTTACCACCCTAACAAGCTTTAGTTATTTTACAAATAGATGGAATTTTATAAACATCCCAAAAATGGGAATGGCAGGGCCTGGAAATATTATGTTAACCTCCACAGAAATGCAAAAATTACCATCCTAAAGGGACGCTTAGATAGCTGAAAGGCCAGTAAGAATAGGGTCCACTGACTCCACTTGGTAAAGCCTTTTGAAGAAATTCTATTTAAGAAGTGCAGTTCCAGTGATTGCATCGGGTAGATGGTTGGGGAGGCTTGGTGTGTCACATAATAGAAGGACAGAGCAAGAAAAAGGATTGACTGATGAGAAATGAGATGAGATGGGTTCACAAAAGGGCTTTTGTTCATTAGTGAATTTGAGTGAGAGTATTTTAGGCAATTCACTTAAATTCATAAAACCCAAACCACTGTGCAAAAACACAAATTTGAGTTACAAACATGCATTTTCAATCAGTATCTGCATCATAGGGCACTACATAAAATGCAGTACTTTCTACTGTATTTTCAATAAGCTCACTCTGGACCTCGCAGCCAAACACAAGAAGTTTAAGCATTTGGCTCACAAGATTACAGTACCAAAATGCCACTTAATCAGCGCTTCTAAATTCATTCTGGAGTAATGGGCTGGGAAACCAGTGCAAAAGCTATCATGATAAGTATTCTAAATTGGGGAGACTAACTGAACATTTTGAGAACACTATTACAATATGCATTGGTGTCAGAACACTCTACCTTAAATCTTTCTAACACAGATTGAAATCAATACATTGTCCTACAATTCATTCATATGTTATTGTCTTCAAATGATATCAAATTATTTCAATGCATTGTTTTTTAGTTGGTTTCTTTACAGGTGATACTATCGGTTATCCTAACTAGGAGCCCACATAGTCTTTCATGAGCTTATCCCTAGAATGGCTGCTCAAACAACATAAATTTCCATCCACCCCCCACAACCCCCCCCCCCCCCCAAAAAAGCAAAAAAAAATTGTTCTTATATAATCCAAAGTGGCTGCTTGATATAATTGCCCTTGCTTTTTGAGCATGAACAACATATATTTCCATTTTTTTACCCAAAAGCAACAAAATTAGTTCTTCTATAATCCAAAGTAATCTAGCAAACACTGATATAATCTCTAATGACATCTCACTGGGGTGCAAAGAACAATATATCGTACTAACAGAAAAAGAAAAAAGAAAGATCAAGTCAATTCCTTTTCACCATTCTATTACAATTAGGTGCATTTCATGTTGAAAAAATGGGTTCCTCAAAGCTCACAATCCAGGACAAGGATTAGGCTTCATCGTTCATATTAAACAACAAATACAACCCGATTTATATCTAAAGCTTACATCTTTATCAATCACATCACTTTCTTAAAACGAAAAAAAAAATTTTAAATTTGACCCACATAAAAGAATTGTATAATGAACACAAAAATTAATTGAAATCACAAGCCACTGCAAAAAAATGAAGATCTATGCATGAATGGACACAATCTTAACCAAACGAAAATAGATCCACCTTAAATAATTTGTTTAAAAAAGAAACAAGTGAAGCAATTGGAGAGTTTGGAAGGCAAAAGACGAGAATGTTACTGTTACCTCGGAAAGAGTTGGGGTTTTGTCGCTTTGAGGCTCCGCCATTGATGGAAGAGAAAGCGATCTACGACTGGTATCAACACAGTTAGCTCAGGTCAAAGAGGCGGCCAAGCTATGAATGAAATGAGAAAATGTGCGTCTGTGTGTGCGTTAAGTTGGGATGACACAATATTTTACAGTGTTATTGTGGTGGTAAAAGTGGGGAGTGTACTGGGTGTTCGCCGCGTGTCCATTTTGTGGGCAGACTTTTTTACATTCCGATTAGATTAGGCTTCGATCGGTTAGAGGAATGAAAAAATCGAAGGAAGAAAAATTGTGGAAGGATAGAAAATATTTAGTTTTTCCTTTTGTGTGTTTCTCAACAAAAAAAAACTATTATACCCTTATTTCATAATATGTAAGAAATAGATTTATTTGTACTCATTAAATAATATAAAAGTTATCACTTTATATATATAAATTATTATTATTATTTTTATTATTATAATGTAAAAATTAAATCAGGTCATGTTGAAAAGAGAGAGAGAGAGAGAGAGAGAGAGAAGAGAATGTTCAGGTCACGTTGAAAAAAAAAAAAAAAAAAAAAAAGAGAATGTTGAAAAAAAATAGGTAGGAATATGGCATTTTTGTAAAAGTGTTACGATAGCACTTTTCTCCCCAGATTTTCCTCCCGATTTGGGAGGAAAAAAAAAATTTAGGTCTGGAGAGAAAAATTTTCTCCCGGGTTTTCTCTCCTTCCTATTTTTCTTCCCTAAATGAACAGTGAAAAATAACATTTTCTACCCTATTTTCCTCTCTTTGTTTTCCATCTTCCCTATTTTCACCCTAAACGAACGAACCCTAAGAACGAAGATGGTTGGCTTTTGAAGTTGCTGGTGGGTTGGACTTGGGTTGGGTATTAGGGTAGTGTTAAGTACCCGATTTCTAGTGGATCATGGATCATGTATTGGTTGCAATAATCAGATTGAAGTCTGCCATGCTGATTGGGATGACACACAGAAAACCTGATTATTCTAAGGAGAGGTGGAGGTGTGGATAAGTGGGGGAATAGCAGGTAAAGGAAAAATGAGCGAAACAACCACTCGGTCACGCGAAGAGGATGCAGAGCTCCAACGGAGCACAAAAAAGGTTAAGGAACACCACAGTCTGGGCCTCTCACAGTCTGTCTCTACCCAGTCATCACAAGAGGGGAGTAAGTCTTACAAGGAAAAATTGCTTGGGGAGATGCCTGGGGCTTTCGAGCAAGTTTTTAGTTTCGAGATTAGTATGGACATTGAAGCGGAGTCAGATAATGAATTTCCGGAGCTACCAATAGGGGAAAAGGCTGTGAAGTTCTCTGGAAGCACAAAAACAAGAATTAGAGTGCCATGGACGAATGCACTAATTGTCAAGGTTTTCGGGAAAACTGTGGGTTACCATTTTTTGCATTCTCGCATTACTAGTATGTGGAAACCTATAGGGAGAATGGATTGTGTTGATTTAGGGAATGACTTCTTCCTAATCAAGTTTCAAGCTAAGGAGGATTATGCTAGAGTCCTTAGGGAAGGGTCGTGGTTCGTCGGAGGACACTACTTGTCTATTAGGTGCTGGGAGCCTAATTTCAAATCATCCAAAGCGAACCTCTCTTCAGTGGAGGTATGGATTCGTCTTCCTGAACTCCCAATAGAGTACTATGAGCCGTCTGCGTTGAATGAGATAGGAGAAGCTATCGGACCTGTATTAAGGATTGATGCTCACACGGCAACTGAATCTCGAGGAAGGTTTGCTCGGCTTTGCGTTCAAGTTAACTTCAATGAGCCGATTGTCAAACTCCTGAAGATGGGAGGGATTGATCAACCTGTCCAATATGAGGGGATTAACTCCCTGTGTTTTGCGTGTGGTCGTGTGGGGCACAAGGCGGAGAACTGCCATTACAAGATCAGCACTCCGACGAAGGGTGGGGCAGAAGTTGAAGCGGGAAACAACCAAGATGAAGGAAAACAAAAACTGTCAGAGGAGGTAGAGGCTGCTTTTGGACCTTGGGTCCTTGTTGCACGTAAACGGCAACCCGCCAGAAATGCTACAAAAGGCAGAAGTCAAACTTCTAATTTAGGGCCTAAAGACAAAAACCCAAGGTCTAACAATGCTCCTAGCCCAATTAGGCGTGCTCTGAACTCTGATAAAGCTGATGGGGACAGCCAGGAGAGAGCGCAAAAGACTTTTTTAAACCCGGATAGTGGTCCAAATCGGGGTGAGCACACTAATGAGCCCAGGCCCGTGAACAAGCCCATGTATGGTGACAAAGTTTTAGGTGCTAAGCCCACTGCATCAAGCCTAAGACAAATGAAGACAAATAAGAAGACCCGAGAAGCAGTGGGTAGGAAAGGCAACACAAAAATATCTTCTGCAGTTTGGAAGGAGATTGGTGTTAATCCATTCAATCAGTCAACGGAGGTAGGCAAAGAGATGAGATTGCTAGGTTCATCTGAATTTATGGTGCCAGAATTTCGGGGATTCAAAGCTGGGGGTTCAAGTGATCCCACTGTAAACTTGCTCGATGTAGGCGCTCATGGGGAGAAGCAGAGTTTTGAAAGTAGTGAGGGCCGAATCAAGCTGAAGGTGGATGAGCTTATGGGAGTTACTGGCAGTGAGCATGGGATGGAGACCATCCCAAGTTCAAATGCGGAAAGACCGCCCCAAAAGGTGAACTTGGAGCATGCCGTAGCTCGCATCATGGCTTGTTCCCTGAAGCGGATTGATCCGACTCTCCGATCAAGGCAAGGGGCAAAGGGAGAGGCAAGTGAGTTAGTGGCAATTAAGCTTCACGGTGATCAGCTGGCGGTGCCCATTCCTAGTGAGGATATGTAATTTGATGAAGGAGGTGAGGTTCCAAACTTCTCCTAAGCTTCTGGTTTTACTTTTTCTTATTTTTGTAATTATGAATTTAATTATCTGGAACTGTAGGGGTACTCTTAACCCCACCTTTTGTAATAATGTTATTGAGTTGACTCGATTTTACAATCCTGCTATTTTGATTCTAACTGAGACTAAAGCTAGTGGCGATAGGGCGAAGAGGATGGCTGACAGGTTACCCTTTGATAGGGCAATATTTACTAATACTATTGGTTTATCTAGTGGCTTGTGGTTACTATGGGATAGTTCTCGGGTGAGTGTAACAGAACTTTTGAAGACGGAACAAGAAATCCATGCTTTGGTCACTCCAATTTATTCCAACACTCTGTGGTTACTATCTGCAGTTTACGCTAGTCCGAGATTTGCAGAGCGGCGCCTGCTTTAGGATAGTTTGAAGACTGTGTCTGATCTTCATTCCTTTCCCTGGGTGATGGCAGGGGACTTCAATGAGGTTCTAATGGGAGAGGATAAATACGGGGGGAGAGCTGTGAATATTAACAGAGCTTTAAGATTCCAAGAATGCCTTGACTCCTGTAGGATGATTGACATTGGTTTTTCTGGGACCCGATTCATGTGGTCGAATTAGCGTCCATTAACCCACCTAATCCAAGAAAGAATTGACAGGGTATTTGTCAACACAGAGTGGAATGACATATTTCCTGAAGCATCTGTTCATCACCTTGAAAGGGCTCATTCTGATCACTGCCTTGTGTTGCTGTGTCTGAATAGGAGACAAGATGTCAAGTTGCAGCGTCCTTTTCGATTCCGGCCTATGTGGTTGTCCCACCCAGACTTCCCGGGGGTTGTGAGACAGGCATGGGCCAGCCCAACTAGGCTTGCTGTGGCCGTTTCAACTTTTATGGATAAAGTAAGAATATGGAATAAGAATATTTTTGGGAATTTGTTTCATCGTAAGAAAAGAGTCCTTGCCAGACTTAGGGGTATCCAAGCAGCCATGTCGGTTAATCTTAATAATTTTCTGGTGGATCTGGAGAAAGATTTGAGAGCTGAATATAATGAAGTTACCAGGCAGGAGGAAGAATTCTGGGCCATGAAGTCTCGGATAACTTGGCTGGTGGAAGGGGATAGGAATACTAGTTTCTATCACACTTCGGCTTTGGTTCGTAGAAGGAGAAACCGTATTTTGTGCATGAAGGATAGTGTTGGTAACTGGATTCAAGGGGAAAGAGAAATAGCTAACTATATTAGGAAAGGGTACTCGGATCTTTTTACTACTAGCCACAGTTTTGCCTTCAGGTCTGCATGGAATCCTCCGTTTTGGAACAACTATATTAATGAGATTGAGGCTGAGAATCTTGTCCGACCAGTATCCAATGATGATATTGCTGCTGGTTTGTGGTCTCTTAAGGCTTTCAAAGCACCCGGTCCTGATGGCCTTCATGCAGGGTTTTTCCAGCGCTTTTGGTTGTTGGTTGGCGACACTGTGCGTGAGAAAGTGAAGGGTATATTTGCCTCGGGGAGGATTCCGAATTATCTCAACCAAACTATCATCACTCTTATTCCTAAATGTCAAAACCCCGAAACCTTCAATCATTACCGCCCCATCAACTTATGTAACACGGTTTATAAGATAATCATTAAGATCATTGTGGCTAAACTGAGGCCGTTGCTTCCTGGGCTTATTTCTCCTCTTCAAACAGCTTTTGTGCCGGGTCGGAAAGGGGTTGATAATGCCATTATTGTGCAGGAAATTATCCACTCCATGTCTAGGAAGAGGGGTAGTGGTGGGAGCATGGCAATCAAAATTGACTTGGAAAAAGCCTATGACCGGCTTGAATGGAGTTTCATTAGAGACACTCTCACTCTTTTCAAGATTCCCAACTAGCTGATCACCTTAATTATGAGTTGTATCTCTTCTTCGTCTATATCCATTTTGTTCAATAGAGGTGCCTTGGAGCCTTTTCTTCCTTCTAGGGGTATTAGACAAGGTGATCCCCTCTCCCCTTATCTCTTCATTTTATGTATGGAAGTTTTGGGAGCCTTCATTGCTGACAAGTGTAATTCCAATCATTGGAATCCCATCAAGGCTTTTCGGGGCGGTCCGGCCTTTTTTCATTTATTTTTCGCGGATGATTTGGTTCTCTTTGCAAGGGCTGATCGGAAGAATTGTGGGGCAATTAGGGAGGTGTTGGACTCCTTCTGTTGTATTTCAGGCCAAAGGGTTAGTCATGAGAAATCTTGTGTCTTCTTTTCTCCCAATGTGTCTTCTGAAGATAGGGCTAAGTTGTGTGACATTTTGGGCTTTCACTCTACTCCTTCGCTAGGGAAATACCTGGGGATTCCTATTAAACACTCGGCTGTACCCCAAGATTTCGGGTTCATTATTGAGAGGGTGCAAAGCAGTCTAGCCGGGTGGAAAGCTAACCTGCTCTCCTTTGCTGGTAGGCTTGTTTTAACCCAAGCCGTGACTACCACAATCCCTAACTATGCCATGCAATGTGTAGCTCTTCCCGCAAAGATTCTAAATAACATTGATAAACTTAGTCGCAATTTTCTTTGGGGTTCGTCAAAGGGCAAGAAGAGGCTTCATTTGGTGAGTTGGAAGAAAATTACTAAGCCAAAGAAAGATGGGGGTTTGGGTATCCAAGCTGCCAAAGCTAAGAATGTTGCCAATCTAGCCAAGTTAAATTGGCGACTTCATACTGAATCATCCTCTCCTTGGGCTAGAGTTTTCTCCCAAAAGTATTGCTATTCGAGGAGGTTACCCAACGCTCGGTTCAAGCCTTGTTCAGCTACTTGGTCAGCTATTTGAAAGGGTGAATCTGTGTTCAAAAAAGAGCTAAATGGGTAGTTGGCAAGGACAGCAAGTTATCCCTCTGGTTTGATAAATGGTTGGATAGAGGTCTGCTTCAGAGCTTAATTGCTAAACCCCTTAATAGGGGGGAAGATTAGATTGCCTTGAAAGATGTAACTGGGTTCTCGGGTTGGTCTTGGCGTGGTTGCTCTTTCTCCTTCCCTGACAGGTTGATTTCTGAAATTAACGCTACCCCCATCTCCTTTTACGCTAAAAATGTGGACCGTATCACTTGGTCTTCTTCGCCGAGTGGGAATTTTGAGCTAAAAGAAGCTTATAAACTCGCAAGTTTGGAGGTGGAAGGTCACAATACAGGCAGCTTTAACGGGGATTGGATTTGGAAGGCTTTCACTATCCCGAAAATCAAGTGTTTTGTGTGGTAGTGCCTTCACAAGAGCATTCCGGTCAGCACTGTTCTTGCTGCAAGGGGTATGGATGTTTCTCCGGTGTGTCAGCTATGTAGGGAAGGTTCAGAGTCTATTCTTCATGTCCTTAGAGATTGCCATGTTGCCCGTAATCTTTGGAACTCTTTATCACCTCCTATGGCTGCTTCTAATTTCTTTGGTTTAAACACTTCGGAATGGCTTAGACAAAATTGCTGCAACTCTAAAACATCTTCTACTTTGGATATCAGCTGGGGTATCATCTTCTCGTTTGGCATTTGGACATTATGGCTGAATAGGAATGGTGTGGTGTTTAGACACAAGAGTGGTCAGCGAAATCTAAAGTCTGGTGTCCTTGCTAAAGCTATGGAATTTGCTTACATTGGTATCCATGCTAAGCAAACCTCCAACCGAAGGCAGATTGCAGTCAGTTGGCATTTCCCCCCCCCCCTACATGGTTCAAGCTTAACTCGGATGGCTCTTCGCTTGGCAATCCGGGGAAGGCGGGTGGTGGAGGCTTAATCCGAAATGATAAAGGTGAGTGGCTGAAAGGTTATGCTAGAAATGTGGGATTCTCGACTAGTGTGGCTGCGGAGCTATGGGCATTACGCGATGGTCTCAGATTATGCATTGCTCTCAAGCTCCCTGCTGTGATCATCGAATTGGATGCCAAGCTTATTGTTGATCTTCTGCAGAAACCAGATGGCCATCGGAATTGTATTGATGCTTTAGTAAGTGACTGTAAGACCGAATTAGGCAATATTCCTAGAGTTCTAATTAATCATTGTTATCGTGAGTCGAATAAGTGCGCTGATGCGCTAGCTAGAAGGGGAGCTTTGCTCTCCCAAGACTTTGTTATATTCTTAGACCCCCCGGCAAAAGTTTCCTTGCTTTTGAGTCTTGATTCTGCTGGGGTGGCCCATGACCGTTTTGTTCATGTTTAGTTTTCTATGACATTGCCTTTCTCTACCAAAAAAAAAAAAAAAAAAGTTGGGATGACACAATATTTTACAGTGTTACTGTGGTGGTAAAAGTGGGGAGTGTACTGGGTGTTCGCCGCGTGTCCATTTTGTGGGTGGACTTTCTTACATTCCGATTAGATTAAGCTACGTTCGGTTAGACGAATGAAAAATTAGAAGGATGAAAAATTGTGGAAGGATAGAAAATATTTAGTTTTCCCTCTTGTGTGTTTCTCACAAAAATAAAAAGACTATTATACCCTTATTTCATAATATGTAAGAAATATATTTATTTGTACTCATTAAGTAATATAAAAGTTATCACGTCATATATATAAATTTATATTATTATTTTTATTATTATAATGTAAAAATTAGATCAGGTCATGTTGAAAAAAAAAAAAAAAAAAAAAAAGAGAGAGAGGGAAGAGAATGTTCAGGTCATGTTGAAAAAAAAAAAAAAAAAAGAAGAAGAGAGAACGTTGAAAAAAAATAGGTAGGAATATGGCATTTTTGTAAAAGTGTTACGATAGCACTTTTCTCCCCAGATTTTCCTCCCGATTTGAGAGGAAAAAAAATGTAGGTCTGGAGAGAAAATTTTCTCTCCTTCCTATTTTTCTTCCCTAAATGAACAGTGAAAAACAACATTTTCTACCCTATTTTCCTCTCTTTGTTTTCCATCCTCCCTATTTTCACCCTAAATGAACGAACCCTAAGAACGAAGATGGTTGGCTTTCGAAGTTGCTGGTGGGTTGGACTTGGGTTGGGTATTAGGGTAGTGTTAAGTACCCGATTTCTAGTGGATCATGGATCATGTATTGGTTGCAATAATCAGATTGAAGTCTGCCATGCTGATTTGGGCCCATGGGCCTGTCAGAGTCTCGTAATTAAAAAAAGATATGGACAAAAAAACAAACAACCAACAAACTTTGGTGTAGATTTAGCACTTACAATTTAGGGTCTAACGTTGTTCTAGTAACGTTATTTGTATTTTTTAGAAATATGTATGGGTGAAAAAGTGTATAGAAATATGTATATTATTATTTAAAAATTGAAAATTGTTGCTTAAAATGTTATACCAAACATGAGAACATATCTCATATTTCGAACATATGCATCATTAATTTCTAAAAAAAATTGTGTCTAATTTAATTGAACAATTACACTTTGTTTGTTTCGATGAAAAATTTTGTGCAAAAATAATTTTTAGTGCTTTCCAGTATTTGATAGCATTAAAAAAAAAATAGTCAATGGAAAACTATCTTTGATTAACGTAAAAAGTATAACTTATTTTTAGAGATTGTTTTTTACTTTTTTTTTTTTTTTTGAAAACAACTCTATCTCATAATAAGTTAAATAGGGGAAGTTTGAAAATTGTTTTTCAACTCATTTAAGATTGCTACCAAACATACGAAAATAATATAGTTTTATATAATTTTTTTTTAAATGAGTCATTTTCTAAAATACATTATTGCCGAAACTAAGGATGGAGCTATTGTTGGACTTAGGGGGCAGTGCCCCACACCCCCTCTAGATTTAAAAAAAAAAATTAGTATATATATAATATATTATTTTTAGCAATTTGTGTCAATAAAATTGCACTTTGCCCCCCTTAACAATATTATTGATATTTTTAAATGCTATATAAAATATATTTGCCCAACAACAAAAATTAAGCCCAAATAATACCCCAAAACAAACGCAAGGGTAAAAAAAAAACAAAAAAACAAAACAAAGCCGGTTTTAATTAGATATCTACCTAGCCTAAAGTAGGAAACATCCAACTTACCTCACACATATAATAAAAGGGAAAAAAGAAGGGGATTTCTAAGCCATTCAAAAAAAAAAAAAAAAAAAAAAAAAAAAAAAAAAGGAAAACCTAACGAACTTATGGCTGAACACAAAGGAGAGGAATTCTGCAGCTAGTGGCAGAAGCAAAGGTATCCTCCTATAGCACAAAGCACCTAAGCAAGAGTAGGGAGTCAGGGACGCTGGGAGCCTAGGACGAAAAGACTCAAAGCAGAATAAACTAGAGTAGAAAGAAAGAGTTAAAAAGAGATAAAAATTTGACTGATCCATCTTTGTCTTTAGCCCATAATTTATATTCTTTTATAAATGAAAAAGTTGTCATCTGACAAACACAACACCATATGCAACAACCAACTCTTATTGCCATTGATGTTTTGTAATTTTTTTTTTTTTGTGGTAGTTTTGTCTTTAGCAATAGCCTGTGATGTTTTGTGATATTTTTTGTAGTTTTGTCTTTAGTGTTTTTGTCTATTATTTTGTGTCTAATAAACCACACATATAATATATTAAGATGGCGAGTTCCTTTTTCATAAATAATTGCATTGTAATATTTTAAAAAAACAATAATTTTGTGTATTTTTCTTTGTTGATGGTTTATTAAATGAATGTTTATTTCTATTATTTTGTGTATAATAAACCACACATATAATATATTAAGATGGCGAGTTCCATTTTCATAAATAATTGCATTGTAATATTTTAAAAAACAATAATTTTGTGTATTTTTCTTTGTTGATGGTTTATTAAATGAATGTTTATTTGGAGTTTCAATTTTCTTTTCTTTTTTGTTTATACTGCTGCCCCCTAATTTCATGTGCTGGCTCTATCCCTAACCGAAACATTAATAACGTTAATAAAGAATTGTTTTTTCATCCTAACATCTTGTGTCCCTACAATCTGTGCAAATGATAAAAATATATGTTATTATATATTACCATTGCCTTAATTTTTCACTACCTCCCTTATAATTTGTTCTCTTTTGTTTATTTATTTATTTATTTATTTTTTGCTTATTGACAGTATCTCATATATTAATATATATATCATTCTTCTCATAGTATGCTAAAACACACAAACCGACATAAGAAATTGAAGATTCATATTCATTTGCTACTTCAAATCTCATGAAATGTAACCCTATCATCATTCATCGTATTCATTCCTACTATGTACTGTCTTGCACTTCTTTTGCACATGTTATGCTTGCAGCTTGTTCGTTCTTAGCACCTCAACTCTTCTCTTCTTTCATTCATACTGCTAACCATTTCTATCGTACCATGAATGAATATTAGTTTCAGTCAGGGAAGTCGATACCGTACCATACCGGCCGGTACATACCGTACCGGTACATATACCCCCCCTATTTCGTACCGGAAAAAATACCGGCCGTACTGGCGAATTCCGGCCTCGTACCGGCCATACCGGACCAGAACACAAAATGCTGTGTTTTTTTTTTTTTTTTTTGTTGGTAATTGTGGCAATTTTTTAAGGGCAGGATAGTAATACTCATATATATTGTGGTCCTAAAATAGATCCTTTTGATGGATGAGAGTAGGTGATCCTATGTAGTTTGTGTTAACTTAATTATTTGTATTATTTGTTTTCTTTGTATGCAATGAACAATTAAATTTTTTGTTTTTTATATTGTGTTTTTTTTTTCTTTGTATGCAATGAACAATTGAAGTAATGTTTTATTGTAAACAGGAGGTAATGTTTATGGTAAATAGAGATTTTGTGTGTGTGTGTGTGTGTGTGTATATTAAATATAAGAAATAGCGGTAAACCCGAAACGGTACACCAGTATTGACCGGTATTCGAAATATATTATATCGATGGCCAAACCGGTACAGCTTCCGGTACGGTATTGACTTCCTTGGTTTCAGCATCGTTGGTTCAACACAAATGAGTTTTTGATTAATATAAGGTGTTTGCAAAACTACAATATTGAGTTAGTCATAAAAAAAACAGTCAATCTTAACTTACCTATATAATAGGGATAAGGTTTCATGGTATGGATTTAATTACCATTTGTTATAATTAAATCCCAAAAAATGTTGAAAGATTCACTAAATATTCTCATATTTTGTTGCAAATTATAGAAACCAATTTACATGCCTATGGGTATTTGGATTTTTGCTTTTGTAGGAATGTAGATTCCGTAAGTATCCACATCCTTGAAAAAAGTTTATATTTTATATAAAATTAACAGTTTTATCCTGTTCATCTATGTGTCTTAACTTTTAACCAATAAAAATAAAACTATCCTTGAAATGTTAGACTATAGTTTATATAATTTTTCTCATTAGTTGTTTGTAAAAAAAAAAATCTTTTTTTTTTTTAAAAAGCGTCTTGATATTGTCTTTATAAATCTAAGGACATTGATTATTAAAATTAAAATCTACGGACATTTTGGAAATAATAAATGATTCCTATAATATTCTTGAGAATAAACCAAATATAGATTCTCATATTTCTTAGAATCTAAATATATTACTAATCAATTCTAAAAATAAAAAATAAAAATTCTAATTAAACCAAATATAGGAATAGTTATGCTCTTAAATCGAAAGAATCATTTAAAGTTGATTAGTAGTGTTTATTTTTAATAAAATAAATATTTTTTTAAGATAAAAGATAGAATAATAAAATAAATATTAAAACGACGTGTCATTGTATGCATATTTAGATTTGACTAAATTATTTCTTAACAATAAACCAATCTGTTTTGAGTAAAACATAATAGTATACCCTAATTCATATGATGGAGACTGATCAGTCACAACTAATAGCAAGTTACACTTCATTGTAATTTAATATACTTAATAGTTATGAGTCTTCATTTATTTATTTATTTGTTTGTTAAGAGGTCTCAACGGGTCTTCACAACTATACATATGGAATCATTTTATAACGTCTTAGTATAAACAATAAAAGGACTCATTGTTGATATTTTAAACGCTCAATGCATTTAAGTTGTTATTTCCATCACACTTGTGGTAGTACACAGGTCTTTTCAAGGTGGCTAGGCTTCAAAAGCTCCAACACCCCTATGATCACACCATTTATTGCAAGTTGATGAAATAATCGACCACGAGCAATAAACAATTAATTTCATATGGATTCATAATTTTTTTCACTGCTCTTTATAGTCAACTATTTAAAGTTGTTGTTGTTGTTGTTGTTATTTTTTACTCATTTATTTATTTTTATACACATAGGAATATCTAAATTTTTTTAAATATTTGACTATTCGATCCGTTGTCTGTAGTCTCTCATTCCACACACGTTAAAGAAATCCCTTAAAATTGACCTCAAAATATTGACAAAAGATTTTAAATTTAAGATCTCATAAATACTATGGAACCTTAAAAACCTTTTTTTATTTTTTTGAGCATAAAGACGGATAGATTTCATTAAATAAAAAATTAGCCCAAATCAACTAAGAGTACATTATTAATGTGTGATGACACATCCTTCATTTATACTAGCTTCATCACACGCGTTTCGATGAGGCTTTTTTTAATTTTATTTTAGTGGTCTTATTTAGTATTTTGTAGCAAAATAAAAATTTGTGTTTTTATTTTATATAAATAATTTTTATTTTAAGGATCTAATTTATAAGTGGATAAAGTAATTTGAAAATTAATAGGAAAATTTTCAAAAAAAAAAAAAAAACAAAAGAGTGACCCTATTTTTTAGGCAATGTTTTAATGAGAGTTAGAGTTGTATTTTTATCAGATTGTCCTTTAGTTTTGTCTCTACTTAAATATAGGAGTGTAGGGGTATTTTTGAACTAAAAAAATAAAGAATCCAAACAGAAAAAGCCCATTAAATAATAGTATAGATTAAAAAATTACTAATATATTTAGCATGTCTAACTAAGCTTTGAGTTACATTAAAAACCACTTAACTACCCCTTACAAAAAAAGTTGTGACTCTAGTCTGTCTTTAAAAAAAATTCGCACGAGTCAATTCAATTTTGAAGCGCTATACTGTTGTTGTACACCAATTTTGATTTTTGACCACAATAATGTCCTGAAAGGCTGAAACACCCGCTGTTGTCATAAAACGACAACGTTTATAGTTCTTTAATAAAACCGCGACAACGAGCCAAAAAAAAGATAAAAGAAAAAAAAAAAGAAGGTACCATAATTATAATACATCTGAGCCGAAAACTTTTCTCTCCACCTTCTTCGTTGGATCGTCGAAAAAACGAAACCTAATACTACTTTTCCTTATTAATATTGTTTTCGGTTTTTCCTAACATTACTTTTATCAGACACTTTATTAATCTCTATCCATTTGTTCTATTAAAATGTTGTACTACCGAATTCTGTTACAAAACACCATTTGCTAGGGATTTTCTTTTTCTTTTTCCTTCAGTTTCTCCTCGTATAGACATTAATGTTGTTATAGCTATTTTTCAATTTTTAATATATATATATATATATAATTATTCGGAGTTTGTGATTTTATTTTTAATTTTTAAGAAAAAAATGGCTTCGAGTTTCGATCGGTGGGAAAAGGATCCATTCTTTTCTGCCGCCGAAGAAGTTCAAGAATCTGCCGACAGGTAACTTTTTTTTTTCTTTTTTTGTTAAAATTATTGTTTCTTCGAGTTTTGAATTGTGATTCGTATGTTTTAGGTGTTGTATTTTTTTTGGCATAAAAATCATATTACATGGTTTAATTAGCACATTTTGAGGCCCCAGATTTAATTTAGTAGCTCATGATTAAGGTTATTTTTTGGGGCCACACTTCTAGGGTTATTTACTCCAGATTCTTATTCAGAAATTGCTGAGTTTGAGCTTGTTTTTTTTTTTTTTTTGTTAATTTTGTGTAAATTTGTTTAATTAAAAAAAAAAAAAAATTTATGGTTGTGAAGGATGGAATCGACGTATAGAACATGGGTTCATGCGCAGAAAGAAAATTCTGGTGTGTGGGATTCGGAAGAACTCCGCCGGGATCTTCAAACTGTCCTTGGTACCACCAAATGGCAGGTAATCTCCCAATTTTGTGCGTGTGCGTATGTGAGCGTGTATGTTGGATATTCATTTGACTCTGGCTGTACTTGTATCAGTATAGTGAGGATTAGGATCCTCTAAAGTTCTTAGGTAACTCCTACATTATCCTATCAATTCATTTGTAATTGAGTGGTCTACACCAATGGTAATAGTTAATGTTTGCTTTAAATGTTGATGATGTGGAAAAATTCAGTCTATGCATTGCAAAATTGATGGATAGGGCTTTTGTAATTCTATGGCGGAGATATCCTAATAGGTATGGTGTCAATGTCTAATTGAATAAATTTGGGTGGGTAATGTAGTTGGAGGAGTTTGAACGGGCTGTCCGGTCAAGTTATGGTAAAAGCTCATCAAATGACAATGCAAGAGGCAGGCACCGTGAATTTATTGTTGCAATTGAAGACCTGGTTTCGAAAGTTGAAAATTCATTACAGGAATCAGCTACTTCACAGGGCAAGGCGTCATTGCCTTGGGTGCGTTTAGACGAAGGAGAACGCATTGAACTTGCATTGTTTCTTTCAGGACCATCAACAGCAAACGAAAACAAAAGTAATGTAGAAAGTCATAGAAGGGATACTGAGAATGGAGATTCCGCAGCTGATTTTACAAAAAACTCACGCCATTCAGTTGAGTGCAGTTCTATGGAGGCTGGGGATGGCAAGTCACTTGGGCATAGGAGGACTGCTAGTGCTAGTGCTGACATTGGTGCTTGGAAGATTTTGGTTCCTGATGAGGAATGCCAACAGTCAAATGGGCAGACTGTGTTACCTGTACGGAAGATACCAAGTTTTTCAGGATTCCTAAATTCCGTGGAATCTGTATCCAAGTTGAAATTGTCAAAGACTGGCTTCAGAAAGTGGAAGGCAATGGATCGCCAACAAGAAGCTGATACTGAATTATTGCGACCTCCTCAGTTGCCTAGGGTGTGTGTTTAATTTTTTTTCTGAGCTTAAGACTCTGTTTGAAGTCGACTTTTTGATTTCTATGTTTTCTGAGTTGTATTAATATTGATTTAATACCTATTTTTTTTTAAAGGGAAATATTATATGCTATGAAAGAAGTAAGAGTTACCTGGATAGTTGTGATGATTGTTATGATAAGCAACTTTATGGCTGGTATGGAGCTATTCAGAGGCAGCTCCAAAGGTCTCAGTACCTGATGCAATATAGCCGGCCTGTTCAAGTAACTTTTTGGATTGTTTTTCTCCTCTGCTTGATTGGTAAGATTTCCTGAATCTTCCACAAACTGTTTTTCTTGTGTTATTAACCTCATCTCACTCAGATGTCCTTTCATGCACACTTTTATACATCCCCCTCTCCTTGCATGTACCTCTTGGTTCTTATGTTTTGCTATTTTTTGATAGGTACTTATGTTTTGTTATTGGATATCCTGTATAGTTTTTGATGATACAATCTAAGCATGTTTTATTGATTAACAAGCCTTGTCTATGAACTTGAAACCTGCCACATCTGTTGTCAAAATTGTACGTGTAATAAAATTACCAAAAATGTTTCCATGTTAGTTCTTTTTTACAAATCACCATGGCTTGCACATGGTTAAGTTTCTTTTCGTACATTTATCTATCTCAAACTTCTCTCATGATTTAGCAGGAAGGACTATAAGATGATAGTTTGCATCCTGGATTGAGATTAGTCATTTGCAAACACCTATTCCCATGGTTCCAAATGATATGGATAGGGTTGAAAGATATGAAAGCAAAACTTTAAAGTATGATCTGTTTCTATCACATCAATGATTTTGCAAATTAAATGGATTATGGCATGTCAGCAAGTGCTGTTTATTTGCCTGGTTTCTGTTGAAGGAAGACACTAGAGTAATGTGGCACTAGTCAGTTTACCTAGCCTACCATAACACTTGTTTACAAGATGCCTTCCTCATTTCCACACCAATAATTACTAATTCAAAGGTCATTTTCTTATGCATTTTTGAGTGATTTCTGAAAGCTTGTTTGAATGTGTGTTCTACTACTAATTTAGCAAATGGAAAATTGAAAGTGATAATGGAATGGGGGCCACACACACCAAAATTGAGAAAGCCAAACAATGGCGCTGAACAATTGAGAACTATATTTACGCGAAAAGTTGTTCAATGCGATGGAAAAACATATAAAACATATGTGGAATAATTTTTATGTGTAATAGTCCAGGAAAAATTGTGATTAATGGCTTATTGTGGCACATATTTTTTTTTTTGAGCCAATTCATATTGCATTCAATCACATTGCTCTGCATGAATCTTTTAAAATGGACTACAAGGAGATTTTGCCACAAGAATAGTATATTATATATATTAGCAAGGATTTTTAATTTCTACTATGATATGCAAAGATGCTGCTGCCTCTCAGCTCCAATTGTCTGAACTTTGTATATCAACCCAGTATAATTTGTTTGTTTTATTCATCACTGAAAATTTATAATTTGGCCTTTTGGGTATGTTGGACTGTCTAAGGCCGCTGTTTTCTATCATTGTTGGAAAATTTAGAATTTGGTTTTTTGTTCAAAATTTTAATGTTCCTCACAATTCTGTACCCAAAATTGGATTAAAGCTTTATATAATTCTATAATTAGCAAAGGGGGGTTGGGGGGGGGGGGGGGGGGGAATGTGTCCTTGGAACTTTTCTTTTACAGAGGCTTATGCTTTTTGTTTCTATCTGCAGTTTTAATTGCACTGCGTGCAGTGTAGAAGGATCTACCCATGTTCATCTGGCATTTTGTAGTTGGTGGCAGTATTTGCATTGGTGGATCTTCGGGAATGTAATGCACATTGTTTAGGCTGTCACTGGTTCTAGATGAAAGGTAGTTCTTGTCTTTTCTCACGCATGGTATCATGTTTTAAACATGCAAGTGCTAGGTGATTACTTCAGAGTTAACACCCTAGCATTTTTAACATCCCCTCCCCACTCTTTTATTTAGCTATTTTATATTTTTTTCCTTTCCAATTTTGATTTCTTCAATGAGGGGTAAACTGTTGTATATCATATGAGGCACGGAGACGGCAAAGCAAGTCGGCATAAGGTTGCAATTCAAAACATGTTAGCTTTCTGCTACTTAATGTTGTAAAAATATATAAGCATTTTTATTTGTAATTGACCCTGTTTGTGTAGCTTTTGCAATTGTATAAATATTGAGATGTAGTTGGTACATCAAACACTCTTACTGAAGACAATTGTGTAAATATGTAGTTGAAAGACTGAGATTTAAATGCCTTTGTCCTTGTTTGTGTTTGTAATCTGTTCTGTAAGTTTCCATCAGATAATGGATATAGTATGTATGGTAGGGAAACTGCATCAGATCATTGATATAACAAGAAAGCAGCCAAACATTAGTATGAGCGGACTTTATCCTCTCCATTCATCGCATGACTATTGACTACTCAACTATTCTTGTCATCTTGTTAGTAGTTGGTACAGATTACATCAATGTTCTCTACTGGTGCAATTTTATTGGTTTTGTCTTGGGGATGGCCAGGGATCTAGCGACAAGAGTTTTGTATGCAATTACTTGGTCATGACTAGCATTTATTAGCTTGCTTTATCTAGTAGAAGATTTTCTAACCCCGAAAATCCTACAGCTATGGTGGATTGAATCTCAAACTTTCACCCTAAAGGTGTAGAGAATCACTAGGTTATAAGTCCATTGATTAGCTCGTGTTATCTAATTGATTAGTAGGATTAGATGTGAACTCCCATTTGTTTTTGTTAGCTTTCGTTTATCTAACTGACCAGTCCGAATCAGATCAATATCTTAGAGAGGTTGTAGAGAGATGGTTTCGAATGTTTGCTGCAACTAGCATTCTCAATATTTGTTGCTATTTGCAGACTCTGAGTTTCATTTCTAGATTATTTGTTGTTGAATCATTGGATGTCTGTATGAGTGAATGCCGACAAAAACCCCAAAAAGGACAGTGCAGTGCGTATATCCCTCCAAAAACCAACGCATCTACATTGAACACTGCTATATAATTGGAAAATTATTGATTCACGCTTTCTGATATACACTGTACACACTTGCACACCAGGGGTATGCATTTTTCATTAATGGTCATATATAACACATGATACATGTGCCTCTTTCATATATGTAGTTTTCACGCTTGTCCTGTGAAATATGGTAGTATTAACATGAGAAAGCATTTTTTTTTTCCTCCTTTTTAGCTAGACATAAGATAGCATCTAGTAGCACAATAGTTTCTAAATCGATCATCATTTCCATCATTGCATTTATTCGTAAATTAAGAGCTAAACCTCTAGTAGATAGAGCTCTCAAAAGTAGACAAACACACAGATAATTATGGATAGTGGCTGATTATTAGAAGAGAAGATCTAATAGGTGATCTGGGTTGCTCTGGAAAGGTATCTGTAACAGAAGAAGGAACCAGCAACCAGCAGTGGGACAAAGAACTCGGCAAAAGCGGCATACTTGGGTATGCCATCATTCTTGATCACGAAAGCACTCATCTCTTGCTTCTTGGACTCCTCGGAGGGAACTTCCTTGGAGTCTTCATCTTTGAAAGTGTATCCTTGAAGAACACCCACCTGGTATTTCCGGAGCAAGTTTTGAGCAGCCTTGCTGTGTCCTATAACCTCAAAGTCCTTGGTGGCATCCTTCCCTGCTGACTCTATCAGCACCTCTTCTCCTCCTGGGTGTTCCTCCAAAAACTTGGTCACGTTCAATACCTGAAAAAATAGTTAATCTTTCTTATAACCAGCTTGAACACATGAGAGAGAGAGAGAGAGAGAGAGAGAGAGAGAGAGAGGATGATTTACTCTGCCATTAATGACAAACCAGCAATCTTTCTTTGACTTGTGCTGGGCAACCTGGGAGAGGGTGAAAACTCTTTCTGCCATAGTTTACTCGATTCTAAATCGGTGCGTATTGATGTGTTTTGAGTGAGTGAGATTGTGAGAAACTTGATGTTAATTTTAACTAGTAAGAAGTGAGTGTGGAATTTGTAGGAAAAGAAAGGAGGGGTTTGGTAAAGCACCATGCCCCATGCACGCCCAACTACAAGGAGGGGTTTGGTAAGCACCGTGGACTGCAAGGTGAGGATATGTTGTGTAGTCATCTTGTTCGACTATTCACGTGGGTGTCGACTTTGAGGTGCCTAGCATTTTCGATTTTTGAGCTAAACATTTCGATTTGTTGGAAATTCGGATTGTCACGATCAGAGCAGGTGACTTTTATTTATCTATTTATTTGTATTGCCGAGTAGATAGGTAATTTGTTTGATTAATGTTTTTTGGAGTTTTTTTTTTTTTTTTTCAATCAATGAGAGATATGAGTGTACATTTTAATATTATTGTTATCACGTTCACGTTTAATCAAAGGATAATTAAGTAATATATATTAGAATTTGAGCCATTCTAAATTTAAATTTTGTAGTTTCCATTGTTACAAACGTAATTTGTTGACCTTCAATGACACTAGTTTTTTTCACCTATGCCAATGTATTGCCATAATGCATATTTGAAAGCATTTCTTGGATCAAAATATATAGCGTGTAAGACACTTTGTTGCTTGATTCAAGATTCTTGGGGTTCACACACTCCACTATTGCCCTAGCCCTGATGCTCACAGGAAAGAAGAAGCGCCACTGAAGCAATTGGCACTATCCCAGAACCACAATGCTAACGATAAGAAGGGTCCATCTGCTAACTAATATTGTACAAAAATTCTGTAAACCATGTAGAATTTCCAAAATAGCTATGAATCATCATTGAGAGTAATCTGGTTTTATATTGGTTTCTTCTGTTATGAAAGCATCATTACCTAACTTGAATTTGAAGATAGGAAGGAAGCATTACATGCATCAAACAATGGATTACTCAAGCCTCATGATCATCTTCAGGTTTTATATGCCAATTTTTATTTCACAAGATATTCAAATACATATATACCATCCTCACAAGTTCCTCTGTTTAAAAAATCAGTTCAATGTAATCTTTCTGAAGAACCAATTTAGTGCGAAAAGCTCTAAATTTGCACTTAGCAGCCTTCTACATTGAGTACAATATGCTATTCAGTCACTGCATTAAAGAGGATATTCCAAAATGCAAAGCTATTGCGAAGCACGAACTTCCTGGGTGCTTTTTGATAACTCTTTGAACGATGCACCATCACTATGATCCTTTTTGTCAAATTCCATACCTTGAAACGTGACCCTAGATGATCGATACTTACTGCCAAAGGCAGTGCCAAAGCCCCATCCAAGGCCTAGTCCAACCCCACAGCCTCCACCTTTAAAACAAAATCCCAATGTCATTGACTAAGTGAACAGCGATGTGTTAAAACAAACACAACACATTCCATTACTTGGTTATAACTATGATGGATTGACTAACTATTTTGTTTCAATCAAGAGGGTGTTAATTGCATACCTACGCCAAGGCCCAAGATATTCACAGGCATGCCTACAGAAAGAAATATCACAAATCAGCTGTTTGGTAACAGAAACATAAATAATGAAAGAATTTCAAAATAAGTTCCATTATTTGTGTTCAAAGTAAGAATGCATTTAAAAAAATCACAGAAATTAAAAGGTGGCTCCTACAGGTGCATGAAAAACAAAACCATTCTAAAATCTAAGATTGCAAATATGTGTCTAAGCCAAACATCAAGAACCTGCCAGTTGTCTCCTTACTAGGAAAATTGTTTGAATTTGTAACCAATTGTCCACATAGAAGTGATACATGACTAAATGGACACTGCTGCTTGACCTTGAGCTACTAGTTTTCACTACATGTCGAACTCTCAGCTTTCCAATACCTCAACTAATAGTTCTAAGTTGCCTTCAACTGAAATACCTATATTATTTCACCTGGCCAAATCTAACCCCCTTGAGAAAAATCTGTAATTACCTTTTCTTTCATTCAGAGTCCATTTTCCCCCACCACAAATGGATTCCATTAACTTCACCTGGTCACCTATCCTTGGAAAATCTCCAATATTAAATGACCAAGGTCTCCTATGTAGTTATGTCTACAGAAGTACCTGTTAGAGCTAAGTCTAACTTCATTTCCAGTGTGAAGATTGAGTTGAAGTCCATTGAACCAGATAGAAATTCTTTCCAGTCACATCTATAAGTTGATACACCTAACATTTTCTATTCCACAAGACTGAGATATCAATGCACCTATTTAAGTATTATCAATTGATATCAAGAAGATATAATACAACTCCGAATCAATGGCAAAGACTGAAAAAACCAAAAATCCTTCGCTAGAAAGGATCCAAATTAGTCCAATGAGATAAACCAGAATCACGAGATGAAAGACAAGCCTAAATGCACCTCCCCACCGAAATCACCCTTTTAAGTGAAAGAAGGACACACTTCATAGATGATCTGTTTCATTGTTGCGATAAGCATACTAGACAAAACACAACTATCCCCTAAACCAATTTACAGAAACCTTCTTCAACTCATTACATGACATGATGATTTATATGACCATCCACTTGTATTTCAATCAAATGACCCCAAGCAAAATGCTTTAATCTTTAGAAAGAATGCTTCAACCAAAACAACGGTAAACACCTTTCTTCATATTCTGTAAATTGTAATGAACACACGCTTTAAATCTTTGGCAAGCAATAAGGCCTACTCAATCTAACATGCCCAAATCTTTTCTTTTCTTTTTTTAAAATACAAGTTCCAACCTCGACTAGTCTGTTGAGGATCCATAATCAACCCCAAAATGAGTCTAAGACTTGATTGTTGTTGTTTAATCGACCCCAAAATGAGACTAAGACTTGGTTGTAGTTGCTGTTGTTTACTGAGCAAAAATGCTCATAATATTTCCAAATAACTATGATTTGTGAACGAAATTCAATTACACACTAACCATATGCTCTAAGATTAAACATAACCTATGCACACCCAACAAAGAAAAGAATAAATTTGAATAATCTAAAAGACTGAAATGTGAAAAACAAAATTAAAAGTTCGTGAAAGTGAAAGCGATAATATTAGTACAGACCTCCGAAACCCCAGCCAACTCCGAAACCACAACCGACACCGAAACCTGAGCACAAGAATGTCACAGAGGATTGCAAAATTAGTTACAGACCAAAACAACCTAACCAAAAAAAAAAAAAGGGTCTGTGAAATGAATCGGTTTGAATAATTGTATGCATTAGAAATACAAATAACAGTACGTACCAAATCCGATACCAGCTCCATTGAAATTTGTAAGCACCATAATATTATTTGCTTTTGCTATTGAAGGGTTTTCTTTCCTGTGTTAATTTTCTTTTTCGGTTTTATGATTTTGCAGAAAGAGTTAAATGAAATTACGGGAATACCCATTCGTATTTTTCATAATAACAATTTGATCCTTCGTTCCATAATCCAAATATCCAATCCTTCTCGATATCGTCCTCACGTGGGGTCATTTTGATTTTTTTTTTTTACTTTTATTTTTTAAAATTTTTTTAGAGATAAGATAATATTGTAAATTTATGGTATTCGCTATAAGATGAAAGCTTTTTATTATAGTAAGTCATCAACTGGTTTTTGATGTAGGCCATTAAACACCAGATTTCATATTCATGATTAAAATATTTTATCAACTGAGTTAATTAAAATCTACAAAAATTTACTGCTTTAATTTTTTAGTTTAGATTTGTCAAGAACTTTTCCAATTTTCAAGTTCTTTTATTATTATTAAAATTAGAAATGAAGCTTACCAAAGCATGGGAAAGTTGAGTTGCAAACAAAATGAGTATTAATAGTTTATTCATTTAATTTTAGGTATAACCATCATTTTGGTTCATAACGTTTGTTTAATGTGTCAAAATGATCACTAATATAGTGTCAAAAATATATAGTTCATTGTTATCAAATAAATAAATAAATAGTTCATATCATTGACCAGTAGAGTGAAAAACTAAGGTGGCTAACGTTACAGGTGTATTGAGTGACCACCTTGGAAGTGAAGGTGAACACTTCGACGGACATCCATGCCCTCCAATCCCAAACAAATCATTGATACAAAAATAGTGGAAACTAATATTAATCATGAGCTATATCTCATGTTGTATTCCCTTGAGAGGGCCAAAAGGTGAGGTAGGTGTATTAAGTGACCACCTTCAACGGCTTATTCAATAATTTCCTGCAATCCAAAAAAAGAGCAGACAAAGTTGAAATAATGTTGTAATGTTAGCACGGAAATCACAAAAAATATACAGTTCAGCTCTAGGATAATACTTCCATAGTCCATTTGCAAAGCCTTAATAAGCTCACGGCTTTTCATCAAAATAACAATAATAATTCTATGTTTTACTGCACACGATTAGGTCTGGTTGCTCTTGGTATTCCTAATTATAGAATGGTACTAGTACACATTGGGTGTGCGGAACGCACAATGCCACGTCAGCTGAAATTATGTTTTATAATTATAACTGAAATCGTGTTTTCAAAACACAATTTAGCAAGGAGTGTGTATGGATTAGCCCTAATTTTAAGAAAAAGTCTTTACTCCAATTCCCAATTTCCCAAGAACATAAAAAGGGGAAATTTTTAGATAGTCCAGTATAAATAAGTTCAAATCTTACATCGGCCTCATATGTATGGAAAGCATGCTATAAGCTACAATTCAACTATTTCACTTGAACAATTGGAATGTGCAACGCTCACAAAGCTTTATCCTCTAAAATAAACAATCTACTTCTCTATCTAATTTTCTTTACATTTATTTGAATCATGCCCTATATAACCAAACCATTTCATCACAAAAAATTCTTTCTGCATTATCTTTTATCAACTTGTTGAGCGTAGCTGATTTAGCTTTCTATATTCTGCTCATTTGCCGAAATCCTTTAACCTGAAACCAACAATCCTGAATCTTTAGTAAATTACAGACCTATTGAGTTTGAACAATGTGATCAATAAGATCATTGCTAAAGTTTTGGTTAATGCATATCGATGGACTAGCAAATTAGATAGGCTTTGGTTTGGTTGCAAAGAGGAGAATGGATTCAAAAGAGCTGTAATTCTAGTGGGAAGCAAGTACCTCAAGGTGATCTGTGATGGAGGAAAGGTAATTCCTTAGCTTCTAACAATTATGGATTACATTTAATGGATGAAGAAAATCTGAAAGTGTCTTTCTCTCAAGCGCATAATCAGTTACTAGCTAAAGTCTTTACTCTGGCAACAATGGCATCATAGTGTGATATGCATTTAAGTAACATGGTCTTTTGTTTGTCAAGTCCATGAGCGTGACTTAGGACACTTAACCTCCCTTGGGCCTCAAAACCTTTGCCTGCCTTCTATATTACCACATAGACGGTCTTTCTCTTTAGAAAGCCCATAGAGACACATAACTTCACAATTTATCATGGTGATTTGTTATTGGTATGAACATTTTGCGTAAGCGATGGGCTTGTATAAAATTATTGGTAGATTTATCAAAAATTATAACCTTAACGGTATGAAAAAAAAAAGTAATCTATGCATGTACAATACTATTGTTTTCTTATTAAGAAAATACATTATATTGTACATATTATACATGTCATTACAGGAAAATTTACAATAAGAAAAAGGATTTAAAACATACAAATTTGTACACATACACAAAAGTAAACACAAAGAGAAAAAGGACTTAAAACATGTTTCCCTTGGATGATTATTGTATCAAACAGCAGCAAAAACATTTCATATCCAACAAGGATATTCACATTTTCTTCTTTTAAGGCACAATTTTGTAAGTTTTCATCTTATCTATCCAAGTAATCATCGAATCCTTGGAGTTCCGAAACCCCAAGAATCCTTGCTTCTTGCTCTTATTCATACTAGCCACGTAATCCCCTCCCTTTAGCGTTAGATCCACAAACCACCAAACTCCAACTTCCTCCAACTTTGTAGGTTGCAACTGATTCTCTCTCACAATCTTGTCCCACGCTGGACCTTTATCTTTCATTGACTCTACCAAGCTAACTTTCTCACCCTCCACAAACCCATAATTCTCAATACCAAATTGCTCAGCCAACACCTTCCAAAGATGCTTCCACTTAAACACATCCCCATTGTTACAATTAAATGCTTCATTCCTCGCATTAGGATCTACCACAGCCCAAATTTGTTGCTCAGCAATAAGATCAGCATCCGAAGCCACATAATAATACTCCCAAGCCTCTTTGCTTCCAGGGAATTTCAAAGTAAGCCCCTCGTGCTTACATATAGCCGCATACACACAAAGTGTGCCAATTATATTCATCAAACTATAGGGTGAAAACCCAAATATAGTATTAGGCCTATGGATTGACCAAATCAAACCTTCTTTATTCTTAACTTCCTCAAACAAAATATCTTCCTGAGTGTAATAAAAATTGGGCACATTCAAACGTGGCATGTCCTCCATAAAAGGTGGGCTATGATGTTCAATTTTGCCAAGGGTTTCGAAGGGTCCTACATAGTGTTTAGCACCTGTTTGTAGACATATGTGTTTGAGATTTGGCGCATGAGGGATCACCGCACGTAGCACGTTACGGAACATGGTACCGTTGGTTTCACAGTTTTGGGCCTCAGTGGGCCGACTAGCCCATGTGACATAGAAGATGTGTGTGACATCAGTGAGTTGGGAAAGTTTGGTTTGGGTTTCTTTTGGGTCAGAGACATCGCATTGGATGTACTCAACTGGGTGGTCTTTGTTCCAATTTGGGCGTTGACGATGTGCCACACCATAGACTTTCCAAGGTCCACCTGGGGTATCAGAGAGTGGCAAGATTTCAGCTAAGCTGTTGCCCACGATGCCAGTCACACCAATCACTAAGCCTACACTTCGGTAGCTTCGTGGTGCTTCATAATCTTCCTCATATTTCTTCTGTAAAATTCATAGAGAAAGAGTTAGCATATGTGTTGGCGTAAAAGATTCATAATAGCAAAGTCTTGGTGTATACCTTTGCAGCGCCAACAGATCTAGCCCACCACCAGCTCATTCTGAAATTCCTGTAAGTAAGAGGCTTGTAGATGTAAGCTTAACTATTTATTTAGCCAAAGAAAAATAAATATTCTAATCTGATTTGTGTACTGGCTATCTGCTTCAACTTATATAGAACATAAAAGAAAATTCCAGAATCAGAAAGAAGACAGTCAACATAAATGACATGAGGCATGGCATAGTGTACTAGGCCTAACCTGACTGCATAGAAGACTAGTACGTAGAAGTGAATGGATGAACTTGGAACATTTTAAAGTCAAATCTGGACAAGATTTACCTTAAATAAAATGGGGATTGGGATCAAAATGTGGACATATTATGGACATGCGGCACAGAGGCGTATTGCTTTTGGTTTGCACTTTGCGCAACCTTGTTGAAAAATGAAAACCTTTCCCATGTTGCGTCAAGTCATTTGAAATGTAGAAATATCAGAACTTATTTGCTTAGTAGTATGTAAAAAAGGTAATATATGTATGAACAGCTCTTTTCTTTTCTAATTAATTAGGCAAATACATTTTACCGAACATATCATACATTTCATTGAAAATTCATATTGTTAGGGTCAGCTATTGTATACACCCACAAAAGTACACAACAAAAACACAATGACAAAAAGGATTAAAAGAACATTCCATTACCAACAAGAAGAGCGTATCTAACATTTGTTCACATTTCCTTTCTTTTAGGGCAAGGCCAGCTTAGCTTAGGTAACTTAGGCCTGTCCTAGGGCCCCCTACCAGAGAAAGCTCCCAAATGTGGGTGGGGTGGGGTGGGGTGGGGTGGAGAGTGGCCAATAAGAGTTTCTTTTAATTATTAAATATATTTGTACATTTATTATTTTCAAACTGATTGGATTTCAATCGGTTTGGTTCAGTCAGTTTTTGGTTGCTTCCAATTTCTTAGAAACCAAACAGATCAAAGAAAAAAAAAAAACTATTTTCCTTTGCTTTCCCACATTTTCTCAGCACCCAAACACCAAGCAAACACACACACAAAAAAATCAAAATCAAAATCATGTATATATTCAGGGAACATACCAAAATAAGAAGAAAAAAAAAATCTATTTCCCTTTGCTTTCTCAAGTTTTTTCTTGGGTTTACTGGTGGGAACACGCTTGTCTTGCCCACTACAATACCAGGAACTTTCTCAAAACATTTTGTACATAATAATATTTAATATTTTGCGGAACGGTTTTAGTCGGGTTAGTGTATGTGTGGGACACCGAAACCCAAACCAAAATTTTGGACATGGTTCGGGCCTATTTCGATCAGTGTTTTCGGTTTTTCTGCCCTACTCTTTAGTCCTTCCAATTCCAATATACCATATCATCGTATCTAACCCAAAGAAGAAAAAAAAGACAATTACAACCAATTAATTCTAATATTCATCTAAAAAATCTAACCCAATTAAGAATTTATTGAGAAGATATTATATATAGTAAGATGTATTTTGTTTTAAGTAAAACGTTGACGAGATAATTTTTTATTAAATGGTGCAAAACATGGGTTTTACATCATGTCTTTACCAATTTCGGACTCAAATAATTTAAGAGTAAAAAAATTAAAAAGTTAACGTTGCACAATTACGGAAATCTCAAACAGGAACAAGAAGTCAAGAACAACTATTTACTTTTCATCTTAAAAGGACAATGCAACTCTCAAGGAGTAGATTTTTAAATAAAAAAAAATTAGTATATATATATAATATATTACTTTTAGTGATTTGTTTCAATAAAATATTTTTAAAAGTTTTAAAAGAAATTAGCCCACCAACAAAACTTAAGCCGAAACACCACCCCAAAACAAACGCAAGATGAATAACAAAAAAATCAAAGCCAATTCTAACTAGCTTAAGAGTAGGAGAACAACCACCTTACAGCAAGACACACATATAACAAAAAGGGCCAAAAAAAAAAAAAAAAAAAAATTACCGCACACCTTTAAGACTACGATAGTCACTTCACACGTATAAATGATTGTGAAAAGTAGAGGTTAAGGATCTGGGTTCAAGTCTCTAAGATTTTTATCTTGTATTAACAAAAAAAAGAGGAAAAAAAAAAGAAAAGAGATTTGTAAGCAAGCAAGACATTAAAAAAAAAAAAAAAAAAACCTTACTTACGGCAACAGAAGACCTCAAACTTAGGAGGAGTTGGGCTACGGCAGAACGGCAGACAGCAGTGTAGCAAAAGCAGACCACCACGACGTCCGAAAATAGAAAAGAGACAGAGAGAGTCTTGTAAGACAGAGTCTTGTGACTAATATCTTTCTCTTTCTCTCTTAAATAAAGCTAAAAGTTATATATAAATATAAATATATATATATATATATATATATATTTTTTTTTGTATAAATAATAGTGGTGAGTCAGAGTCCTGTGTGACCCCTCACCCATGGACGATGGCCATGTGCTGTGCATCTGATTGTGTCTTCCAAGAAGTTAAAGAGATTTTTTTTTAATAATTAACGAGATTATTTGCAATTTTAAAATTTATTGGTTGGTTGTTAAGTGCTTGTGTGTATAATATTTGTCCGTTATAAATGACTAGTCGCTAACTGTGTGATGCACGGGAACACTATCAATTTTTAAAAATAAATATTATATCCATAATAAAATGACATAAAATATCATTACTGTCCCAAAAGATGAGCATCAACTATAGTAGAAACATTAACTTGTATTATTCATTCTAGCCATCACTTTCTTTTTTTTTTTTTTTTCTTGTGCAAAACTACTTACTCAAATAATTAAACTAAATCAACTATAATAGAAATATTAACTCATATTATTCATTCTAGCCATCATTTTTTTTTTCTTTTTTTTGCAAAACTACTTACTCAAACAATTAAACTAAATATAAAACCAAGCTTGAGATAACCCAGAAAGTTAAATTAAATTTAAATACAAACTAAAAAAGAAAAAAACAAATTGTGCATATCATGAAGACAAGCATGTAGATAAGAAGGGGTTGCCATGTTGTGGTCCACAGAATAAGAAGGCTTATGCACCCAATAAGCACTACCTCAGCTGCTTATAACCATCATAATTTCCTTGGGCCTTTTTCCTTCAAGAATATATAACTTCCAAATTGTCAGCTTGTGATATCCTTTGCTTTAGAAAAAAAACTTTGAAGTAAAGTTGTATCCTCTGATAACTAAATATAAGAGTTTCATTCCTCTCTGTTTCAATTTAAAACCAAACTGTGCATAAAAGTAGAAAATTTTCCTTTGTTCCAATATGTCTTTAGTACCAAAATCACAAATCCATTAAAACCAAGCTGTATAACCATCTAACTACTAAACTTAACATTAACTTACCAACACAATTTTAAAGAACTACTTAATCAATATTTCAAATAAATTGGAAGACAACTTTAAAGTGTTTTTCGTATCTTCTTCCTTTGTTGCTTCGTAGTAGTCCCAGAATATGTCCTTTTGTTTTCCTTGAGTGAGGATGTTGGTGTGAGTTGAGTTGCACATTGCTTTGAGCATCAACTTTTTGAAATTTAGTACAATCACCACCTTGTTCAGTTGATAAGTTGATGCTACATTCATTTGAAGTATCACTGATATAAGCTTGACAATAAAACAGGTTGAGGAATGTATTACAACTTATATACATCTTAAATACCATATTTGTAAGCAGTTGAGATTATAGTATTCCTCAAATATAGTCACGCATATAATGTACAATTATTTGACAATTGACATGTGAAGTGTGACCATCATGCAGGACCAATCATGAAAAAAAAAAAATCATGTGATATCTGTGGGTGAATTATGGCTATTTTAACTTCCCAAATTGGATTTGTTGTTATTTATGAATATTGCTATTTTTTCTGAAGCTGTTTTTACCATAAAAGGTAAAATTATATTGTATTTAGACACTACTATCTTAAGAGAATTCTGGAAATAGAATCTGGGCTCTGAATTTGGGAA
Source organism: Lithocarpus polystachyus (assembly GCA_033629205.1). Lineage (NCBI taxonomy): Eukaryota > Viridiplantae > Streptophyta > Magnoliopsida > Fagales > Fagaceae > Lithocarpus > Lithocarpus polystachyus. The sequence goes on along the minus strand of CM066163.1, from coordinate 2,793,641 downwards.
GGAATATTGACAATAAATTAATAAAAGTACTTCAATTAACTGGGAAAAAACATGAACAATTCAATGGCAATTATGTTTCAAAGCAGAACTTTTAATCTATATATATAAAAAAAAAAGTAATGCTGGAGTTTTACTGTTAGAATAATGTTATCTATCATGCGCTAATAATTGTAAATTGTTTAAACACTAAAATTTTATATCTTGTAAATGTTGTTTAGATGATCATTTGAAAGTACTATGCACAAATATTCATCATAACAATAGCATATCATTGACTCCAACCAAATGTACAACAAACAATTATGCATAATACAAAATACAAAACCAAGCAAAACCCATCATAAAAAGTGAAAAGCCCATCTGGATCAATCATATTTTGATATCATTCCATTTGTGTTGGCAGAATTTGTGATATTGAATTGGAAGTTGGAGTTGTAATTGGTAAAGATGGTGCTTAGGCTGGTGCCCATGTCAGTGAAATTTTCATTCCTTCTCTCTTTGTTTTGGGATTGGAGAAGTTCAAAGCAAGTGAAAATTTGATTAGCATAGATGCAAAATGAGCAGTACAAATAACATATGAATCCAACAACAACTACAATCAGAAATGAAGTCCTACTTGCTGTGAAAATCTTTTATCCTCTGTATATTTAGATTCAAGACTTAGTTTGTTAGATAAACCCCTAAACCCTTTAATTTACAAAAGTAAAGCAAGCTGAAGAGTAAAAATTAAATTTAAAGCAAAAGTTTGAGCAGTGCATGCAGTTTTTGCATTTTATATAGCAAATACTTCTGGTATAATACTTCAAAATCCAAATAGAGCCATAGTATTGCATATATAGTTTAGATTAAACTTAAATAAACCAATAATGATATAAAAAAGACTCCCACAGATGTGTATGTAATTAGGTGCAGAATTAGAACATGTCATAATCCCCAGTATTGTTAATCAAGTTAACCTGGTATAAATAAGAAGATTTGAGAACCAAGGTTCTTAATGCTCATGTTTTAAATACTACCAAGCATATATGTTTGCTATTTCAGGGCTTTCCCTGTCTTCCTAGTTACTTACTTAAGATTTCATAGTAAAAAGACTTAGAACTTGGAGATTCGGCTATTATGAAATCTGCCTCCTGGGGAAGGATGGTGAATGTGCTCATGTCAGTTCTAGCTTTAAAACATTCAAGTTAAGTCTGTAAAAATAAAACTCCAGAAGATACAACAATGCAATTGTTTATAGGTAAAGCACACATATAATCAACATGATCATTAAAACAGAGTAAAATTTAGCCAACCTTGATGACACTTATACAATTTTATTTGGATTGTGTGTCTCAACAGCATACCAATGCAATTATTAATTACTTAAAATTCAAAAAAAAAAAAATTATTTATACATGATAAGTACCAATTCAAATTGAGTTTCATGAGTTCTTTAAATGTAAAGAGAACACGACAATATTTAGAAATTAGATGTACATAGACAAATAGTTAACCTTATACTCTAAAAAATTCTGAAATTTAGTACAGAGGCAAACGAATACCATACCTTTAACCTTGATTCGAATGGAGGAAAAGACTGAAGAGAAAGGCAATAAAAAAGCAGAAATTAATCAGGAATATTAAATTTAAACAAAAGTGAATGGAAGAACAAAAATTAAGAATGAAACCTGCTTTGTTGTTGTAGGGAAGGAACAACACAAAAATAAACATGAAGGTTTGAAAAAAAAAAAAAAAATAGGGGATTGAGCAGAGACAAAAGAAGGCTGACGTTTTAGGTGCCCAAATAATTATTTAATTAAACAAACGATTAAGCTAAGCTAAATCAGATGTGCTAAAAAACCTAGATAGCTAAATAAAGCAAAACTTGAAGGTAAAGCAAAACCTGTAGGATTGTTGTCAGATTTTGATGGTTGGGAGGCTCTTCAATACTCTCCACTTTCTTACAAAACCTGTAGAATTTGATTTTCTATAAGTGTTTCCCTGACTTCAACAAAAATGAATAGAAAGAGAAAGGGATTAGGAACTAAAATCCCTAAATTGACAGAAAAACCTAATTAAAAACGAAATCCTTAAATTGACAGAAAAACTATTATGCACCTGGGCTATCAAATCCTTATGGGGAGGAGTCAAAATCATAGGCAAACTAATAGCTTGAATTTTACTTGGCTTCTAGAATTTCATCTTAATTTATAAACAGTTCAGGCGTTTAGCAGTTCTTTTGATAGATTCAAGTCCTCGAAAGTACTCGCCAATGTATACGGGATATCATTCACAGTAACCTACATCAAATTAACCCCTTAATTTATCAAAACCCAAAATTGAAAAATGAACAAAACATATCTATTAGACTCAACTATACATGCGTGTTTTTGCATTCATGTTCCAAGTAACAGAATAATAGGAATTAAAACTATAGAACACTATATCTCTTACCACATTGTATAAGCATCAAAAAAAAAATTAATATCAATGATAAAGATTCGAAACCCTAATTAGGATCTCAAACTATAATCAAAATCAATACTTTATTATATTTTAACCAAAAGTAGCAGCAAAGGTATTAAGTTGATCGAAACCCTAATTAGGATCAAGCAAATAAAGAAATTCAAATTAGGATCTCAAACTATAATCAAAATCAGTACTTTATTATATTTTAACCAAAAGTAGCAACAAAGGTATTGAGTTGATTGAAACCCTAATTAGGATTAGGCAAATAAAGAAATTCAAATCTTGGTGATGTGAGAGATTGATGGTACCGCAGTGATGTGAGCGTCTTGGTGTCGTCGATGGTCGAGGCCTCGACGTTGAGTTTGGCGGCGACTTTGTCCTACTGTAGCCGTGTCCTCCAAAGCTCGTCGTCTTCTTCATCACCCAGCGTTTCATCTCCGTCTTTGAAACAAGGATTTCTTGTGGCGGCGGCGAAGCAATAGTAGCCGCGGTGTTTTCCTGAGGCGGTGGCGCTGTTGTGGTGGCGTTGTCAGTGGTGTCAGCCATTGTGTGAGAGAGAGAGATCGATAAAAAAAGCTTTAGGTTGCTTTTAAAAGAGATTATTCATAGACGAAGACTATATATATTTAAGAAAATGAAAAAAAATCAAATTTAAAAATTAAAATAAAAAATGCTGACGCTGAAAATTGTGAAGGTAGTAGGTTTCGGTTATATATATATATATTTATATGATTTATAGATTATTGACCATATAATGATTTCTAAGATTTAAAAAAATAAAAAATTCTATTTTCATAAAGAATTGTATTGTACTTTTTATATAAATAATTGTACTGTAATATCTTAAAAAATAATAATTTTGTATATTTATTTTTGTTGATGGTTTATTAATGACTCATATCTTTCTATCTCTCTTTAATAAAGCTAAAAGTTTTTTTTTTTTAAAATAATAGTGGTGAGTTAGAGTCTTGTGTGACTAACAATGTAACACCTCACCCATGGACCATGGCCATGTGCCGTGCATCTGATTGTGTCTTTTAAAAAGTTAAAAGAGATTTTTTTTTTGATAAATAATTAAAGAGATTATTTGCAATTTTAAAATTGGTTAGTTGTTGAGTGCTTGTGTGCATAGTATTTGTCTATTGTGTATAATGAATTATAGATTATTGAGCATATAATGATTTCAAAGATTTAAAAAAATAGAGAGTTTCATTTTCATAAATAATTGTATTGTAATATCTTAAAAAACAATAATTTTGTGTATTTATTTTTGTTGATGGTTTATTAATACTAAATCAATGCTTATTTGGAGTTTCATAAATTTTTTATTTATTTTTGTTTATACTTCTTCTCTAACTAGGCCTAACCTGACTGCATAGAAGACAAGTACGTAGAAGGGAATGGATGAACTTGGAACATTTTAAAGTCAAATCTGGACAAGATTTCCCTTAAATACAATGGGGATTGGGATCAAAATGTGGACATATTCTGGACATGCGACACAGAGGCAGCCAGGCAAGTGTCCGTATTGCTTTTGGTTTGCACAACCTTATTGAAAAGTGAAAACCTTTCCGATAATGCTTCAAGTTATTTAGGGTATATTAGGGAATAATTTATTTAGTTAAAAGTTAGTTGAATAGTACAATGGGATTTATAAATAGTATCAAAAAGTGCAATGAGACACATAAATAGTAAAAAAAAAAAAAAAACACTAAAAACTAAATAAAGTGAAGGAAATAAGCTTAAATAAGTTGAAGAAAAAAAAATTGAAGTCATGTTTGCTTTAATTACAAATTTGCCACAACTTGAATTACACAATACTTTATGGAAACTAGCTAGGGGCCGTTTGATATGTTAGCTTAAGCAACAATTTTCAATTTTTAAATAATATTATATGTTTTTCTATTTTTTGTTTAATTCTCATTAATTATTTCTTCATATTTAAACTATTAATGAGAATTTTTTAGAAGGACTATATCTTATGGTTTTACCTAAAAAAAAAATATTAATGAGAATGTTTTCAAATGTTTTAATATGATGTACACTGCTATATCATTTTATTTTATTTTTTAGAAGGACTATATCTTATGGTTTTACCTAAAAAATAAAAATAAAATTGAAGTCATGTTTGCTTTAATTACAAGTTCACCACAGCTTGAATTACACAACACTTTATATCATGGAAACTCGATATCATGTAAATTTTTTAAAAAGCTGTAATTACAAGTTTGCCACCGCTTTAATTACCATGTAAACACTGTTTTTCACTTTTTTTCTCTCATTCTCTCGGTCTTGGCTCTCTCTCTCCAAGCATCAATACAAAAAGATTATGTACATGAACCAAAATCCAAAATAGTAATTAATTTTTGCCTTGAGCTAGCTATATTTCAAGGCACAATCTTGTAAGCTTTCATCTTATCTATCCAAGCAATAAATGATTTCTCGGAATTCCTAAACCTCAAGAATCGATACTCCTTACTCTTATTCATACTATCCACAAAATTGCATACCATATGCATCAAATCCACAAACCACCACACACCAACCTCCTCCAACTTAGTGGATTATAGCTAATTCTCTCTCACAATCTCATCCCAGACCAGACCTTTATCTTTCATCAACTCCACCAGGCTAACTTTCTCACCCTCAAATCCATAATTTTCAATACCGAAATTTTCAGCCAACACCTTCCAAAGATGCCTCCACTTGAATACATCCCCATTATTACAATTAAAAGCTTCATTTCTAGAAATAGGATCCACCACAGCCCAAATTTGTTGCTCAACAATAAGATCAACATCTGAAGCCACATAGTAATTCTCCCAAGCCTCTTTGCTCCTAGGGAACTTCAAAGGAATCCCCTTATGCTCACATATAGCTGCGTACACACAAAGTGTACCAATCATATTCATCAAACAATAAGGCGAAAACCCAAATATCACATTAGGTATATGGACCGACCAAGTCAAATATTAGAAGTCCATAATCTTATATCAAGCACTATAATAAGAGCAATAGAGACCTAAAAGCAAAGGCATGTCTAAGGACACAGATTTGATTCTCTAGCCCAAATAGTGGGTGGATAAACCTAAAAGGCCCAAAAACAATAAATTTGTAGAGAGTAGGTAAAAAAAGCCGGGCTAGCCCTAACTAGACAATCAATAGGATGTGTTCAGATGACAAGAAGAATGAAATAGATAAGTTTAATTTCAGGAAGTTGTCCTTGGCCAACGTCCGAGGAGGTCAACTATGATATATATATATATATATATTGTTTTAGATTTGGTTACACATTTGGTTCTTAGTGTTTACAGTGTTTCTTTTTTGATTTTTCTCCCCCCCTTTCTCTATGAAGGGTTTCTTCACATTATATAGTTCTTTCCGGATCATCTTGATCCTACACTTGTTAATCATCTGAGTCCTCATTTGAGTGCCCGTCCCATCAGACACCTTCTTTGACCTTCTGTAAGTCGCGGTAGCCAAGACCACACTATTCAGAGATCTTCTCCACGTAAATGCAACCAGAAGAGTAGATGCAGCACATTTAATGCGGTAGTAGCAGCTTTTCCTTTGATATTTTTGGGGGCTTCCTTCCCTTGTATGTTCATGAGACACGTCTTTATAGTTAGGGTTTCTTCGAGGATCACTCCTCGGACCACTCCCACTCATCTCATATTTATCAAACTTCAGCATGGGATTTTTCGTACTTATTTATCTCTCCTCAGATTTTACATCACCCTTGGATAAAGTTTAAGGCCCAATGTATGATTTTGGGCCCTTATCCCTACAGGGTGCATGTTAGAAAATTTTATTATATTAACTAGCCACAGACCCATGTAATGCATGTGAATATATAAATATTTATGTAATGGGGTATAATATGTAAATAGCAACAATTACTTCAAGTGTTATCCATTTAAAAAAAAAAAATATATATATATATATATATATATATTACTACAGGTATTTTTTTTATATCTTTTTATCACTACAAATATATCATTTTATTATTTTTTGTGTTTGATTAATATATTTTAAGGTGAACCATATTCTTCTGACTTCTGTTGTAGTGTGTTATATTTGCCTAATATACAACTAAATTTTATAAGTTTCAAATTTATTATTCAAATTTCCCGTCTCTTAAGGATTAATAAGGAGATTATCATAATTATAAAAACTCATCACAAAATTACAATGCTATCTTAATTAAAATTAAAATAAAACCAAAGGAATAAAAGTTAGATTTTATAATAATTTATTACTCAAACAATTAGTAGGCATATTTAAATGGCGAAAATGCACTTTTGGTCCCTACATTTTGGGTCTATTCTCGATTTGGTCCCTAAACTGATTTTGCTCCTAGGTCAGTCCTTGATTTTTTAAAATCGTTTTTAAAATGGTCCTTGCCGTCATCTAAGTAACGAAACCTCCTACGTGGCAGACGGAGTGCTTACTTGCTGACATGGCACTGATGTGGCCATTATTAAAAAATATTTTAATTTTTTAAATGCCACGTCAGCATTTTAATTAATAAAAAATTATCACAAAAAAAATTAATTCCTCAATTTTAATTTTAATTAAGAAAATAAAAAACAAACAAAAAAAAAATACTTTTTTTTAGTTTTAAAGATTGAAGGTCTCTGTTCACCGAAAAAAAAAGAAAAAAAAGATTGAAACTCTCTGTTGGTTAGTTGGTGGTATACTCTACTAAATTAAAAAACCAAACCACAACCCAGAACCAACCCGTATCACACCATATACTAAATTAAAAAACCAAACCCCAACATAACCCAGATCTATTTATCTCTCTCTCTCTCTGCCCATTACAATCTGCATCATCGACGGCAGCATGGCAGCATTAACATCGACATCGGCGACTCCTCCGTGGCCACTTCCTCCGCCGCTACGCTCCTCCAACTCAATCCCATTCTCCGCCGCTACCCCGAACCGTTGGGTCTCAAAAAATCCCTCCTTCTTCTTCCATTTCTGATTCCTTCTCTCTCGGCGGGGTCATGGTGTTTGCTGTTTTGGGAAATGGGTTTGATCGGCGGGGTGGTGGTGGTTTGATTGTGTTGGTCGGTGGTGGTGGTGGTGGTGGTTTTGGGATCTGTTGGTCGGTGGTGGTGACGGTGGTTTTGGGATCTGGGTTTGATTATAGGTTTATGGGTTTGTTGGAGATTGGTTTGTCTACTGGGTTTGTGGGTTTGATTTGCTGAAGATTTGGGTTTGAGTTCTTGGGTTGCTGGGTTTGATTTGTTGGGTTTGAGTTCTTGATTTGCTGGGTTTGAGTTCTTGATTTGCTAGAGATTTGAGTTCTTGGTTTCTTCATTCTTCCTGTTAGTATTTAATTTAATTTTTTCTTCTTGTAAGTTTGTCCTAGTGATTGGGTTTGAGTTCTTGGGTTGCTCGGTTTGTGTTCGTGCTCGGTTTCTGGGCAAGTTTTCATCTTCTTTTTTGTAGAACATGAAGAACAATTTTGGGTCACCTTCACTGTTCTGGGTTTGCATTTGTTCTGGGTTTGCTCTTGATTCTGGGTTTTATTTCTTGTTTTTTCTGGATTTGATGGAGATCAGATTTGGTAGTTGGATTTGGATTTTGGTTTGCTAGAACATGAAGAACAAAAAATAATGAAAACATGAAGAACATGTTGTTATGTTCTTACGGAAAAAAATAATGAAAGTAAAAATAATAATAATAATAATAATAATAATAATAATAATAATAATAGATTTAAGGCCAAAAAAAAAAAAAAATAATATGAAATAAAATGCTGACATGGCATTAAAAATTGCCAAATAATTTTTTAATGTCACGTCAGTGCCACATCAGCACCACATCAGCAACCAGCGCACTCCGTCTGCCACGTAATAGGGTTTCGTTACTTAGATGACGGCAGGGACCATTTTAAAAACGATTTTAAAAAATCAAGGACTGACCTAGGAGCAAAATCAGTTTAGGGACCAAATCAAGAATAGACCCAAAATGTAGGGACCAAAAGTGCATTTTCGCCTATTTAAATTCGTAGTCATGTAGATTGTGTTTTGATAGAAACTCAAATTTTTATTTCCAAAAAAAACTATGTATTAACCCAAACCAAAATTCAACCAAAACTATTAAATTAAGGGAAATTAAAAAAAGCACAATACCAAAATAAATATTCAAAAAAAAAAAAAAAACCATCAACCTAAATCATAATTATATGCACACACACACACACACACAGAACACTCATAGTTATTTTGGGGGGAAAATATAGATTAAATGAGAGAAATGATATCAAGTTTATATAAAGTAAAATTGGGAGAATAAGAGTCAAAATATAAGAAAGAGAAAATGATGAAGGAAGTGTAACGGTAAAGTAGAGAGTAGTAAGGAGATAAAGAGGTAAAGAGAAATGGGAAAAGTTGGAGGAAATGTAACGGTGACTAATAGGGAGAAGAAGTTTTATTTTTTTATTTTTTTTATTTAAGAATAAGAAGAATGAAAGTTAAAAAAGAGAGGGGGGGGGGGGGGGGGGAAAGAGCTAGAAAATAAGTGGATGATGTGACCCAAATAATAGTTACATTCTTACTCATCTAGACTTATATGAACATGTCAACATACCATAGCATGGAGTCCACAAGTATAAGAGTAATATTCAGCCACACAAAAATTTACACAAAGATTTTTCTACTTTTCATTTTTTATTTATTCTTAGTATGCCAATTTAAATTCATTGTTTTTGTAAAACCATGTTTACTCTACACTATTTAATTATGAAGTTTCTAGGGTATGTCATATATTTGATGGTTGATTTAAATGATTTCTGGAAAAGATTTTGTTTGAATAATTAAATAAGTTGTGTTATATATCTTTGGTTATGTTTTTAATAATGGTAGTTTATTAACTTATTTGTGAAGAATTTTCTTTTGGCTATTCACAAAATGATCCTTAATGAATTATTATTATAAATTTTTTACTTTAAGATAAGTTTAACCATAAAATGATCATTAATAATATTCCCACACAATGCATGGGTTTGCAACTAGTCTATATATATAATAATAGGTAAAATTGGGAGAAACTCAAATTAGAATTCCAAATTAGAGTTCCAATTTTGCGCCATATGTCCTAAATTATTTTTTCTTAAATATTTTTATTTCTTAATTTTAGAATCAAATGTGGGACCACATCATAAATATTCATCCAATTGAGTTATTAAGTACAAAACCCAAAAAATCTAGAATAAATGAATTGTAAAAAAAAAAATAGTGCTTACAATCATTTAAAAAAAAAAAACATGGAAAATTTACATTTTATACCTAATAATATTCTTACAAATTTTTTTAAAGAATTAACAAAATATAAAAATGACTATCAATAATATTTAAATTATATATATAGGAATTATATTATATATCTTATTGTATATCTTTAAGTGTATCTATATATGAGGCAGTTATTATTAAAAAGCTCACTCTTACATTTTAAACATTTCTTCATGTTCCGTTAACATTATTTATTCTAATACATTGTCCTACCCAATTTATTCTAACAATTTGACATGTCTACGGGTAGAAAATTGTTCTTTGCTTAAACTCTGAAAACAACTAAAGTAAATAGCTAGATACCTATAATAGAATGTTATTAATTCAATAAAAAAAAAAAAAACATAAGAGTACTAGACATACTACATTAATTACATTAACACGAAAGGGAAAAATGGAAATGAAAAAGAATGATCAAAGTTTTCAATCCATGATCAGCAACATTACTTTGGAAAGGAACTCATATTATTAGCCATGGAAAAAAAAAATGAAACATAGAAACTCCTATTGTTTAGGCATATATGCATCCTTGAATTTACCAAGCTTTTTTTCACTCTATGCCAAGTATGTACGTTAATTTTGTTTGTATTTTGTAGAATCTCTCTAATAAATTCATTTTTTTAAAGTGTACACAACAACAAATAAATTTAGAAACAACACTTTAATCCAATGTTTAACTAATAATTAAAAAAATATTTTATTTCAAAACAAACGGAGCGTCTATTAATTTTACACATACCAATGAAAATAGACTTCAATGTGTTTTAAGGATGTGTATAAAATTGTATGTAAAGTGTGTGTGCTGTATTTTCCCATATAAAAAAGATTGTTACTTTGTAAAAGTGGTGAAATTCATTTTTCTTGTCTTTGGGTTGAGGAGAAGAGACCCATGTGAACTAAACATGTACCGTGTGGACTTCATTGACTAGAGATAACCCTCCAGCTTATTTAAAAGAAAACAGTAAACAGTATTGCGCTTTTGAGCATCTTCTATTTGGTTAGCCTTTCATCTACTCTTTCAGTCACTTGTGTCATTTACCATCGAGAGAGGTGGCCTAGCAGTCTTGGTGTGAATGCGGGAGCACCAAGTCCTATGTTCAGTTCCCAATGGGTGAACTGTGGGATTTCGCCTGCAACTAGCCCAAACTTCTAGCTCTCTTGTGGGGCTAGGGTGAGGTCTGTGGTAATCCCTAACCACAGTAGTTATGACTCAATCCAATATTCTCTAGTGGGGAGTGCACCTATGGTCACGCTCAAGGGAGTAAGTCACAAAAATCGCCTCCCCCCCCCTCCCCCCCCCCCCCCCCCCCCCCACCCTTTGTTCATAAAAAAAAAAAAAAAAAAGTCTCTTGTGTCATTCATTAATTTTCCATATCCAAGTATGGCTCATGCTCTACTCTTTGTTATAGTGGAGCAACTTGGTTCTTTCATTTTCCCACCATCCAGGCAGTGCTCAACGATGCAAAGAAAAGGCAATGGTACCCGATGATCTAAATTTTCATCATGAAGGACAAAGAAAAAGAAAAAGAAAAAGAACTATAGTTGTGTAGATTGTGTTTTGATAGAAACTCAAATTCCGATTTCTAAAAAACACTATGTATTCCCAAACCAAAATTCAACCAAAACTATAAAAGGGAAGTTAAAAAAGTGCAATACCAAAACAAATACTTAAAAAAAAAAAAAAAACCATCAACCATAATTAAAATTATAAGTGTTGAGGCTCACTTTTTAAGCCCAACAAGGGGAGTAAGCCCATAACATCAGAAAGAAATAATCAAAGAATGAATGGAAAAGCCCAACTAAACCTGAGCGGCAAGAATAGGTCCGTAAAGTAAACAAACGGGTCTTGAAGAGGTAAATGGGCCTGAAAAGGCAAGGAAAGATAGAAACAGCGAACCATGGGCCACGGATGTAGAAAAGCGAGTATGGGCCACACCCATTGTGGCAGGCCCAAAGTAAAGCAAGTATGTAGAGCCATGGAAAGTCTATGGGCTCTAAAAGAAATGAAAAATAGTTGGGCCGTGGAAGCCCGACAAGGCGATGAAGGCCCATGGAAAGCACGAAGTTGTAAGGGGCCAAGGACACCCCAAAGAAGGATGAGTGGGACACGGGAGCCCGCGGGCACATGTGGCAATGAAAGCCCAGTGGGCTTACCAGACCAGTGAAAAAAAAAAGAAAAAAAGAGAGAAATTAGTGAACCCAAAGAAGGCCCAATCCTGTTATATAGCTGTTTCATCAAAATGGCACGGCAGGAAATAAATGAGGCCACGAAGGAGGAAATATGCGAAAACCCATAACCAAGGGCAAGCCCAAACCGCAGATAGAGGACCAATAAAGAGATAATCTACAAAGAAGTTAAAAGGCAGATGCCCAAGCCACGGCGAACGCATGACTGGCAGATGAACTTTGGATGGACGTAGGCACACGCGAGGCTCAGGTTTCACCAGCCTGTACCCAGCCAATACAGGTGAAGGTGGGCCACGGGTTAGAGGTAAGGAGGGTATGGTTTGGCCGAGGGGAGAGGGAGGAACCCATTTCGGGGCTTCCACTCAGGCCACTTTCGGGTGAGTGTCCTGCTGGGATGACATAGCACCCGAAAATGGCAAAGCTGAGTTGGAGCCTTTTGGTGCATGCCATGAGAGAGAAAGAGTGCTCTGTCGTGGCGGGAAAGGATGCCACGACAAGCTAACAAACAAAATATTCTTGTCTTTGTTCGGAGACGTAGTGCGGCGCGGCCAGTGCAAGAACGTGGCGCTGGCCGGGTGCCTGACCAACCATTAATGGTTGGGCGAGTACAAGCATCAGACAAAGACAGTTACAGGGGTAAAAAGGTAAAGATAATACACCAAAAAACACTATATAAGAGTGCTCCCTGTGCACGAAAAGGAGGAGGCCAACTAAGAAAGAAAGCAGAGTGAGAAAGAAAGAAAACAGAGTGAGAAAGAAAGAAAACAGAGCAAGAAAGAAAACAGAGTAAAAAAAAAAAAAAAAGAGAAGAAAACAGGCATGCACCAAAGTGGGTTGTTGACCCCTCTCTCCCTCTCGAAGAATCACATCCTTTATTTGTTTACACTCGGAACAAAGGTCATCTAGGGCCATTTCTTCAAAGCCATTAATTTCCCCTTTGAGAAATTAGTCGCATTGAGGAAGTGTTGTCTTCTTTTTGGCTTAAATTCCCCTAACACACTACTGCAGACTAGGAGTCTTACCGGCTTGTCGATGCCCTTTACCCTTTTCTTTCTTCATATGCATACCTTTTAAGTTTATTTTATTGTTACCTTTATGTATTCATCCTAATATCCCTTCATTCAAAGCGTGGCAGACGTGTTTCATTCCTTATACTCGTAATATACTTGCCTGCAGCAACTGTTTAGAAAGGATTCCCCTGCCACAGTTACACGACATAAGTTGTGTCAGGGTAAGGCATAGCTTGCGCACAAGCCGGGCCAGGGTGAGTTGCAACTGGGCCGGTCCCGACTTTCCAATCCAGAACATATTGGGCTTATTGCGGCAGGATGAGATAATCCAGTCCATTACCAACAGAATCAGCCCAAAATACCCCATACAATAAGAAAGAACAAAAATCCACCAAAAGAAAGTATATATATATATATATAAGGAGAGAGAGAGAGAGAGAGAGAGAGAGAGAGAGAGAGAGAGAGAGAGAGAGAGAGAGAGAGAGAGAGAGAGTACTCAGTTATTTTGTGGGAAAAATATGGATCAAATATGAGAAATGGTATCAAATTTATACAAAATAAAATTAAAAGAAGAAGTGTAGAACATAAGAAAAAGAAATGGATGGAGGAAATGTAACGGTAAAGTAGAGAGTAGTGAGGAGATAAAGAGGCAAAGAGGAATGAGAAATTAATGATGGAAGAAGTGTAACAGTGACTAATAGGAAGAAGAAGAGTTTTTTTTTTTTTTTTTTTTTTGAGAGTAGGAAGAATAAAAGTTAAAAAAGAGAAGAAAATAAAAAAGGTAGAAAATAAGTGGATGATATGGTTCAATGAAAGTATAACAATAATAAATATTACGCTTCAATTTTTAAATATATATAGATATAGATTCATTCATATAGGACACACAAGAAAACAAAGAGTACCACATAAATAAGTACAAAAATAAATACCACTAGACTTGTCTTTATCCCTTGCGAATGTTAGAGCTACAACATCTGATAAATATTTTGTAGTCCCACAGACATTTCTAATGCCAAACAAAGATTTAATTACATGGACCAAATGAAGTTGATCCATTACCTAATTCCAAAAAAAGATTTAATTTCATTTTCTCTCTAAAAGAAAGTCTAATACAACCAAAAATAAAATAAAATCAGGTTACCCCCTACCCATTTTTTGGTTCATATAAAAAAATAAATCAAGCAATCAAAAATTGTATAGGCAGATCAGAGTATGAAGAAAGAAGAATAAGAGTTTTTTAAAGTGTTGGGTTTGGGTGAATTCAAATTCCCTTGGCACCTGGGAAATCTTTTAAGAGTAATACTAGCTATTGGCAAATAAATGATAGTACTAACTAAGGTAGCCTTAGAAACTGTTAGCTTAGCAATGAGATTGTTCAATTAAAGTTTTGAATTGCACAATGTAAATTCAAGCACTCCAGTACTGTAAAGCATATCTGAATCGAACAATGAGCCAACAACTCAATGAACAAAGTTCAAAGATCAGCCATTTTGAGGGATAATGAATTCCATTTCTTATTCCAGTTTTTATAGGGTCAGTCAAAAAACAAGTTAACATAACAAATCAACACCAGTCTCAGTTTCTCAAAATAGGTAACAGAACTGAATATCATATGTTGTACAGAAGCATGATATATGCCCCATACAATACTTGGGTTTCAATCTTGTGCCATCACATATACAAACCAAAACCTTAGCCTAATCGTAGCTAAGTTCATTCATGGAGTTTGGATTGGAGTATGATCAAATAGGACCTTTTATTTTAAATTTCCATTTATTTCCGTTCTGTTTGTTTGGCCACAAAACCTTTTCCTTCTATGTAACCACAGAAATAATGTTCTTTTCAGATTGTCCAGAAGTGCATGCTTATCCACGCACAATATTGTGTCGATGGTGAGCTTCTATAAAATTGATGTTAAATTAATCACAAATTACCATCTCAACGGAACTCAAAAAAGTAATACATATATGCACTACTCTTTTCTTTTTTTATTAGGCAAATACATCTTACTATACATTACATATCATACAGGTCAGTATAGGAAAATTTATGACGAAAGGATTATAGACAAATTTGCACACCCCCACAAAAGTCCACAACAAAAACACAAATAAAAAATAGGATTTAAATCATGCTTCTATTGCATGCTTATTTTATCAAACAATAGCAAAAATTTCCGTTACTTTTTTCCAACAAGGATATTCACATTTCCTTCTTTTTAAGCCACAATCTTGTAAGCTTTCATCTTATCTATCCAAGTAATCATCGAATCCTTAGAGTTCCTAAAACCCAAGAATCCATGCTCCTTGCTCTTATTCATACTATCCACGCAATCCCCTGCATTCAACATCAAATCCGCAAACCACCAACCCCGACTTCCTCCAACTTCGTAGGCTGCAACTGATTCTCTCTCACAATCTCTTCCCACACTAGACCTTTATCCTTCATCAAGTCTACCAATGTAACTCTCTCACCCTCTATAAACCCATAATTCTCAATCCCAAATTGTTCAGCCAACACCTTCCAAAGATCCTTCCACTTAAACACGTCCCCATTGTTGCAATTAAATGCTTCATTCCTTGCATTAGGATCCACCACAGCCCAAATTTGTTGTTCAGCAATAAGATCAGCATCGGAAGAAGTCACATAGTAATATTCCCAAGCCTCTTTGTTTCCAGGAAATTTCAAAGTAAGCCCCTCGTGCTTACATATAGCAGCATACACACAAAGAGTGCCAATTATATTCATCAAACTATAAGGTGAAAACCCAAATACAGTAGTCGGCCTATGGACTGACCAAGTCAACCCCTCTTTATTCTTAATTTCATCGAACAAAATATCTTCTTGAGTGTAATAAAAATTAGGCACGTTTAAACGTGGCATGTCCTCAGTAAAAGGTGGGATATGGGGTTCGATTTTGCCAAAGGTTTCGAAGGGTCCAATGTAGTGTTTGGCACCTGTTTGGAGACAAATGTGTTTGAGGTTTGGCGTACGGGGAATTACTGCTCGTAAAACATTGCGGAACATAGTACTATTGGTTTCACAATTTTGGGCCTCGGTGGGTTGACTAGCCCATGTTACATAGAAAATGTGATTAACATCGGTGAGTTGGGAAAGTTTGGTTTTGGTTTCTTTTGTGTCAGAGACATCACATTGGATGTACTCAACAGGATAGTCTTTGTTCCAATTTGGGCGTGGACGACGTGCCACACCATAGACTTTCCAAGGCACACCTGGGGTATCTGAGAGGCAAGATTTCGGCTAAGCTGTTGCCCACAATGCCAGTCACACCAATCACTAAGCCTACGCTTTGGTAGCTTCGTGGTGCTTCATGATCTTCCTCATATTTCTTCGGTAAAATTCATAGAGAAAGAGTTAGCATATGTGTTGGTGTACAAAATTCATAATAGCATGTCTTGGTGTATAAAAGAAAGAGTGAGGGAGTTTATACCTTTGCAGCGCCAACAGATCTAGCCCACCACCAGCTCATTCTGAAATTAGTGTGAGAGGCTTGTAGATATGTAAGCTTTACTATTTATTTAGCCAAAGAAGAATAAATATTTTAATCTGATTTGTGTACTGGCTATCTGCTTCAACTTATATAGATCATAAAAGAAAATTCCAGAATCAGAAAGAAGACAACCCACATAAATGACATAAGCCATGACATACTGTACTAGGCCTAACCTCACTGCACAGAAGACTAGAAGAAGTGAATGGATGAACTTGAAAGTTGAAACATGTTTAAAGTCAAATTTGGACAAGAGATTTCCGTTAAATACAATGGGGATTGGGATCAAAATGTCGATATATTTTGGACACTTTGTACAACCTTGTTGAAAAATGAAAACCTTTCCGATTTTGCGTCAATTTATCAACTATCAAGTTTGAAATATAGAAATATCAGCCACTTGGAATGGATCAACGACAACAAGAGCAATATTTCACCGATATCTTTCATATCGACTAATTTGCGACAATTGATATTCTTCATATTTGCCAGTTTGTACAATGCGATCTTGACAGGGCAGCTCAAGATAGTTTGAGCCATAAGGCGAAAATTTTAACAAGATCTTTTTATCTCTAAATATCTCTTAAATAATATTTAATTTATTTTTTATATTATAATTTTTTTATTTCAAATCTATTATTAATTTTTACTAATTAATAAGACTAATTCATTCAAAATGAGCTAGTGATATTTATTATGTAGGTTTTACACACTGACGTGTCATCAATAAACAAAATTTATTCAAAACATTCATTTATTATATTGTTTGAGTGATACCAATCATATTTCTGTCATATCTGTTTATAAGTTTTGTCGTAAAATTTTTATTAGTTTTAGTATTTTTCATTTATTTAATGGTGAATTGGTGATTGTGTTGTATTTCTATTAATTTATAATTTTTTTTTGCGTGGAGAAGATGATAAAGTTACTACAAAAATTATTATAAAAAACTTACAAACTGATGTAACATTTCAAGAAAAGAATAAATGAATATTGAATTACTTATTGTGATTGGACATATCAATTTATAAAACCTATGTGATAAAAAAAATGTGCAAGTTACTACCTCTTTTCTTAATTAAAAGAAAAAAAAAAAATCTTATTGCCCCCATTTTAATTTGGGGGTCTTTCTATGTTAGGGGCCTCTTAGGCCTAAGGCTAGCCCTGGATCTCGATAAGATCTTTGCTAGTTTGGTTTAGATGCTTGTGGAGTGGAAAATGGATTCAGATAAACGGCCTCTAATTGTTGTGAGAAGCAAAGATAGGTGAAATTAGTGGTAACAATGGCATTAAAGTGTTATATGCATTTAACATGGTCTTTTGTTTGTCGAGTCTAGCTGCCTGACCTGGAAAACATATCCTCCTTGGGCCACAAAACCTTTGCCTTCTATATGACCACATAAACCATTTTTTCTTTAGGAAGTCCAGAGCACACAATTTCTCAGCTTATCGTCAGAAGTGTTTGATTGGTGTGAAAATTTGCATTGGTGGTGGGTGATGATGTCAAGAATCTCCTCAGTAAGCTACAGGGCCTTCACGCATTCTGATGAACCTGCACAAGTCAAAAGAACCTCAAAGGGGAGTATCGGCGTGGTACCGGCCAACGACCCTCCGATGGTTAAGTTAGTATTGTTCGTAACTCTAGAGTGTCAGAGTCGGGGAGAATTTTACGTACCTTGATTTGTGAGGGCTTGGGGGTATTTATAGTAACACAGAACCTTAACCATGGCGTGTTTGGGAAGATGCCTCCTTACTAGAATTACCCTTGATTAGCGTGGAGCGCAAGATATCTCTTGGGCAACAAGCGTGTTGGGCAAGACATCTCTTTTTGAACAATCGTGCTGTGTAAGATATCTGCCCGAGTATGAGCGTATGCGACAAGACACATCCTCTTGTGGAAGCGTATATGGCAAGATATGTATTGGTGCCTTCAGCTTCGTCCCGTCGCTTGCTCACCCCGTCGGCTATGCTTGGATCAATTTCGTCTCGTCATCGTGGTGCACCCGTCGGCTTGTACAAGGGACGTTCGTCTCGTCGCATGAACATGGACGGCCGTTAGCTTACGTTGTGCCGTCGGCTTGTGTAGGCCGTCGGCACCCTTCAGATTATCCCTATCAGTTGCCCACCTACTCCTCAATCCCGTCAGCTTTAGCTGTCAGTTTGGGGAGTATATCTTCGCGTGGCAGACAGGACATTAATTGCAAGCCTCCTCGAGCAGCCTAGATGTCGGAACACGTGTCTTGGATCAATTGGCCCTGTGCCTGGACAGGGGCGTCGCTTCGTCTTCTGTGCCATATCCTTTCCTATATATATGTCCTACCCCCCTCATTTCTCTCCTTTATTTCATTCTTGCTGATCAGAGAGAAAACGTTAGCTTAAAGAACTGAGACTATCAGCGTGCTTTCGTCTACGTCTACTTATTCAGACCGTCAGCTTCATTGAAGTCGTTTCCATAACTTGGTGAGTATTCTTGCTGTTATTGTATTCTGTTCGTTCGTGTGTTCATTTTAAAGAGATTTTATTAGAAGGGTCATCACTTGGGCTTTTAGACCCCCCGTCGCTTGTAGGTAGTAAGATGTCTAGGGAGGCGACGAGTGAGCAGTCGTCAGTCCGCGAGGGAGCGGGCTACGACGAGGTCTTCCAGTCTGGCCATGAGCCCAAGGGGGGTTCCTCTTGGTCGTCGGAGGGTGGATCGTCAGTCCAATCTTCTGACGGGGGCGTGGAGACCTATAGAGGAGATAGAGTGGTCGGTGAGGGAAAGGTCGATGGCGACGGGGCGGACAGTGGGAGTGACGAGAGTTCGTCTGGGGGCGACAACGCCTGGAAAGTACGTCCGGAGGTCCCGGGGACGACCGTCCATTCCTTCTCCCTAAGGAGTGGACGGTTAATTACTTTATACTGACGATGACGGACAAAGTGTTCAATTCCCTGCAAGCACATTATCAGATCCCTGACGACATCCTCATCTGTCTTCCTCTAGAAAAAGAGAAGTGCTATTCCGAGAAGACTGCGGACGTCGACATGTACGATGCCATGTTTGCGGCGGGGTTGAGGTTGCCTTTGACGGCACTCCACCGTCAGCTGGCTAACTACCTCGGGCTGTCTGTCAGTCAGATTGCCCCCAATGCCTGGAGGGTGTTCATCGGGGCCGAGATTCTGTGGGGTAGCTTAAGTGGGGGGAACCGTCAGCTAACCCTTGACGAGTTTTTTTGGTGCTACCGTCCTCACCACATCGCCTCGTCCCAGGGGATCTATCACTTCTCTGCGAGGAAGAAGGAGCTGAGGCTGGTGTCTGACATGCCCGATTCTAATAGGAACTGGAAGGGCAGGTACTTCTTCGTGGAAGGGACGAATTGGGTGTGTCGTCAGGAGGAGTGGGAGACGATGCCCCAAGGTTTTGACAACACCTGGGCCTTCATTAGGGAATTAGGTCGTCGCCGTCGGCTTCTCTTTAGACTTGTTCATTCCTAAATTCTCATCCGCCTGCCTTTTTTTATTTATTTATTTATTTATTTCAGCCAGCGCCTGTCTGGAGATCACAAAGGAGCAGGAGGCCTTCATTCTCAAGGTGATGGAGATACCTTTGGAGGAGTGGAAGTGTCGTGATCTTATCACACCCGACACTTTTTACGCTTATTGCGGAGGACTCGAGCCTACAGAAGAAGCCCGTCGCCTCAACAATTTCTCTCGTCAACGTAAGCCTTGCTAATCTTCTTATTCCCGTCACTTTCACTTAGGGCCTTTTTACACATCTTTTTTTTGTGTGCAGAAATGGAGTCGGCCAAGTTGAGGGCGCAGATCAGGGCTTCCGCTGCGCGCAAGAAGGAGGAGGGAAAAGGGAAGGAGGGGGTGTCCTCGTCCCTTCCAAAGGTCGTCACCAAGGGCGCACTAAAAAGGAAGGGTGATGGGACGGAGGACCGCCCATAAAAGAAGCAGACCGTCACTCTTGGGGAGCATCCCACGAAGCCCCCGTCTCCCAAACATGGGGCTGGGAAGGGGTTGATGTCGGACCGTGGTCCCGTCAGCCTAGAGACCTAGCATCGTCTCCTTACCCACAAGGGGTACGCATTGGAGATGTTGGAGTCCATCTTCAGAGAAAGAGACGCCGATCCCTGCGTCAACCAGTCAGTGGGGGAGCTGGGGGACTCAGGTCTCTTTGATCTTACTCGGGTATGTATACACATTCATTATCATTTTTTTTGCTCCGTTTGTTTTTATGCTAATGGGCTGACGGAGGTCTTGTCTCGTAGGCCATGGTTCACATGAAGGCCATGCAGGTCAAGGCAGTTAAGAGAAAAGAGTTGCTGGCCCACCAGCAGAAACGCATCAAGAATCTGACTAACGGGCTAGAGAAATACAAGGACGCCTGTTGTACCTTGAGCGGGGAAGTGAAGGAGCTGAAAGGAAAGCTTGAGGAGGGAAGCCATCAGGTGGAGAAAGAGCGGGAGGTGAGAGTGACGGCAAAAAAAGAGCTGACTGCTCTTCTGGGCCAGGTGGAGACGGCTAAAGCCGATGTCGTGGTCAAATTCAAGACATCGCAGACGTTCATTGACTCCTACACCAAGTACTACGGTGACGGGTTTGAAGACTGTCTTAAGCAGATCAAGTCTCTTCACCCTCACCTTGACTTGTCGAAGGTGTCGATAGACGACCCCCTGCCGTCAACGCCCGTGGGCGAGACCGTCTTGGTGGACGATGACGACCTCAGCCAGTCTGGGATGCATCCAAAAGATGACGGTGTCGTCCTCGCTCAACCTGCCCAAGATAGACTCGTCGCTCCAACAATTCCATCAGCTGATCCTCCTAGTTTTGAAGGCTTCCCTGCCGGCGAGGTCCAAGACCCCCCTACGGATGACGAGGTCGTGCCAGACGCTCCTGCTCTTTGAGTTTTTTAACTCTCTTTTTTGTAAAGATTTTTTCTTTGGACATGGTGCCCCGTCGTTTTGAGGGCTTTATTTCTAAAGACTATTCTCATGATATAATATTTTATTTCTGTCATTTGTACTATATTGCCTATTTTTACTTGACCTTTGTGGATGATTTCCTCTTTGGGTTTAATGATTTGCTTTTCTTCTTGTTGAGCCCGTCTGTTTTTGTCACTTTACAGTAGTCCAGTTTTGGACTTTTAATGCTTTTAGGACGAAGTCATATCCTTCTGATGAAGTCGACAGCTTTTGGCGTTTTGGAGTGAACTTCATGGTGAGGTCGTCAACTTTGGACTATCCTTCGATGTGTTTTGAAGTTACCAACTTTAGGGTGAGGTTGTCAGTTTTTTAAGCCGTCACCTTTTTGCTTAACTGGTTGCCTTGTGTATCCTCTTAGGATAGGGCCGTCAACTTTTAAGCCGTCAACTTTTATGCTTAATAGGCTTTTACGCCTTGTATCCATTTAAGATAGGGTCGTCGGCTTTTAAGCCGTCAGCTTTTATGCTTAACAGGCTTTTATGCCTTGTATCCATTCAGGATAGTGTTGTTGGCTTTGGGCTGTCAGCTTCTATGCTTAACTGGCCTTACGCTTTGTATCCATTTAGGATAGTGTCATTGGCTTTTGGCCGTCAGCTTCTATGCTTAATTGGCCTTTGTGTTTAACATTTAGCGAAGTATAGGAGAGACTTTGAATAAATTTCTGAATCTTGTATAATTTCAAGAAAAAAATGGGGAAACACACCCTTTGGGTTCCCAAAATACATTAAGGCAAACTAAAAGTGGGGGGCTGTTGCTTTTAATGCCATTCTTCTTCACTGGTAGTACTTTCGTAGATGCTCGGCATTCCATGGATGGTGTAGATTCTGTCCTTCCAGTGTTTCCAAGTGGTAGGTGCCTTTTCTCTGCCATGACGTGACCTAGTAAGGTCCTTCCTAGTTGGGGCCGAGCTTCCCCTGGGCAAGGTCTCTGGTGGCACCCATGATCTTTCTTAGAACAAGATCTCCGACTTGGAAGTCTCTGTGTTTGACTTGGGAGTTGTAGTGTTTAGCCATGCGGTCTTGATACCGTGTAAGCCTTTGTTCTGTTACTGCTCTGGTTTCGTCGATTAGGTCGAGCTGCAGGTGCAAGGCATTGTCGTTCCTACCTTCATCGTGGGCGTTCACCCTATAGCTTGTGAGTCCTACTTCGGCCGGGATGACTGCTTCACTTCCGTAGGTTAGCCAGAATGGTGTTTCTCCTGTAAGGGTCATTGCTGTTATCCTGTATGCCCATAGTACGCTTGGTAGTTCTTCAGGCCATAACCCCTTTGCCCCCTAGAGCGGAGTCTTGATAATCTTAAGCAAGGATCGGTTCGTTACTTCCAGTTGGCCGTTGGCCTAGGGGTGGGCGGGGGAGGAGTAATGATTCTTTATTCCCAGCTGTGAGTAGAACTCTCGGAAGGGCCGTTGTTGAATTGTTTCCCGTTTTCCGAGACCAGGACTCTAGGAATCCCAAACCTGCATATGATGGATCTCCAGACAAAGCTTCGTACGTTTTTCTCTGTGATAGCGGCCAAAGCTTCAGCTTCTACCTATTTTGTGAAGTAGTCTATGCCTACCACTAGGAACTTTAGTTGTCGCATAGCTGTTGGAAATGGGCCCATAATGTCTAGCCCCCATTGAGCGAACGACCACGGGGCTGTCATGGGGGTCAGCTCTTCTGACGGCTGTCTAATGATATTGCTGAACCTCTGGCACTTGTCGCAGGCTCTGACATACGCTTGGATGTCTTTTTGCATTGTGGGCCAGTAGTACCCCGCTCAAATCAGCTTGTATGCCAACGACCGCAACCCCGAATGGTTTCCGCATATTCCCTCGTGGACTTCCCTCATGACATAGTTCGCTTCCTTGGGACCCAAGCACCTAAGGTACGGGCGAGAGAAACTTCTTTTGTATAAGACGTCCTTCATCAACTCGAACCTCGCCGCTTGGACCTTCAGCCTTCTGGCGGCCTTTTTTTCGTCCGGCAAGGCGCCATCTTTCAAGTAAGAGACTAATGGCATGGTCCAATTACTTTCGGAACTGATTTCCTATACATTGACAGAGTCTATTAGAGGAGAAACCTGCACAAAAGAGAGCACGTTGTCAGGGGTGGTCATATGTTCCGATGAAGCAGCTTTGGCGAGGCGGTCGGCTTGCTCATTTTCTTCTCTGGGGATTTGGATTATTTCTGCCTTCAGCTCATCCACCCTTCTCTTCACTTGATCGAGATATTTTTTCATTTTGTCGCCCCTACACTCGTAGTCTCCGTTTATTTGGTTGACGATGACCTAGGAGTCGCAGTAGACTATCACTCGGGTAGCTCCTGCTGCCTTGGCGAGGTCAATCCCGGTTATCAAAGCTTTATACTCCGCTTTGTTGTTAGTGGTGGGGAGGTCGAGGCGGACCATGCACTCAATCCTGTCTCTTTTAGGGGAAAGAAGTACGACACCTATTCCCCTGGCTTGCCTATTCGACGATCCATCCGTATGTATACTCCACGGAGGGCATTCGTTTGCCCCCTGGTCCTCTCCGCTGGTGAACTCAGCTATAAAGTCAGCGACGGCCTGCCCCTTGATGGTAGTGCGTAGGCTATATCGGATGTCGAACTCAGTCAACTCTATCGCCCATGAGGCCAATCGACCAGCGGCTTCGGGGTTGTGCATCGCCCGCCCCAAGGGCGTGTCGGTTAAAATGACTATCGTATGAGCTTGGAAGTACAGCTTAAGCTTGCGGGCCATAATAATCAAGGCGAAGGCGAGTTTTTCCATGGGTGGATACCTTTCTTCTGCTCCGCGAAATGCTCGACTGGCGTAGTACATAGGTTTCTGGACTTTGTCTTCCTCTTTGATCAAGGCCGCGCTGACGGCTGCTGGGGAGACAGCTAGATAGAGAAAAAGTTCCTCCCCTGGTCGCAAAGGACTCAACAATAAAGGGGAAGAGAGATAGTCCTTCAGTTCTTCGAACGCCTTTTGGCATTCGTCCGTCCACTCAAAAGTTTTCTTCAGCGTATGAAAGAAGGGTAGGCATTTGT
This sequence comes from Lithocarpus polystachyus, assembly GCA_033629205.1. Lineage (NCBI taxonomy): Eukaryota > Viridiplantae > Streptophyta > Magnoliopsida > Fagales > Fagaceae > Lithocarpus > Lithocarpus polystachyus. Next base: position 2,769,199 of record CM066163.1, on the reverse strand, counting down.
CCGTCGCCCTTGACACGAACCTGTTCAGGGCGGCCACCTTTCCGTTTAAGCTTTGTACCTCTTTCGCGTTTTTTGGGGGGGCCATCTCCATTATGGCTTGGATCTTGTCTGGGTTGGCCTCGATGCCTCTTTGAGACACCATGAAGCTGAGGAATTTTCCTATCGTTACTCTGAATGCACACTTCAACGGGTTAAGCTTCATGTCGTAGGAGCGGAGGGTGCCGAATGTTTCCTCGAGGTCCTTCAAATGGTCCTCCTGCTTTCGGCTTTTCACTAACATGTCGTCGACGTACACCTGAACATTCCTCCTTATCTAGTCGACGAACATCTTGTTCATGAGTCTTTGATACGTGGCGCCCGCATTTTTTAGTCCGAACGGCATCACCTTGTAACAGAAAAGACCCTGGCTGGTGACGAATGAGGTTTTCTCTTGATCTGCCTCGTTCATCCAGATCTGGTTGTACCCTGAAAAGGCATCCATAAAGCTCAGCAACTGGTGCCGGGCCGTAGAATCCACCAGTGTATCGACTCGAGGGAGGGGGTAGCTGTCCTTAGGGCACGCCTTATTCAGGTCCGTGAAATCGACACACATTCGCCACTTCCCGCTAGCTTTCTTGAGCATCACCACATTGGCTAGCCAGTCGGGATAGTATACTTCCCGGATGAAACCCGCCTCTTGTAATTTGCCGACTTCCTCTACTACTGCTCAGTCTCGCTCCGGGGCAAACACTCGCTTCCTCTATCGGACTGGCCAGAAGGTGGGTGATACATGCAGCCTGTGTACTATGAGTGAAGGGTCGATTCTCGGCACGTCTTCATGACTCCAGGTGAATACATCTTGATTTTCCTTGAGGAAAGCCACGAGCGCTCGGCGCGCCGCAGGACTGGTGAGAGTGTCGATCCTGGTGGTCCTGTCTGGTCTGGACTCGTCGAGGGCTATCTCTTTGAGCTCCTTTACGGGTTCTGCTCCCGCAGGATGTTCTATGTTCATTGCCTGTAAGGTGCTGTTCATCTCTACCATCGCGACGTAGCATTCCCGTGCGACCACCTGGTCTCCCTGTAGCTCCTTCACTCCGTACTTGGTAGGGAACTTGACCATCAAGTGGTAAGTCGAAGTCACAGCCTTCCATGCATTGAGGGTGGGCCGCCCTATGATGGCATTATAGGTGGAGGAGCAGTCGACGACGAGGAAGGTAACATCCTTAGTGGCTTGCTGGGGGTATTCCCCAACTGTGACTGGCAAGGTGACTGCGCCGAGGGGGTATACTCTCGTCCTTCCAAATCCAAGGAGCGGAGCGTTTGTAGGGACTAGGCGTTCCTTGTCGATTCGCATCTGTTGGAATGCCGGGTAGTAAAGAATGTCTGCAGAGCTTCCGTTGTCGATTAAGACCCGATATGTGTTATAGTTCCCTAGCTAGATGTTGACAACAAGGGCGTCGTCGTGTAGATGATGAAGACATTAGGCATCTTCTTCCGTGAACTCGATAGTGGGGCTATTGACCCGCGGGTTCTTCTGGACAACGCCCGTAGCCTGGACATTCTGAACCGCTCTGAGGTAGGATTTTCGAGCCTTTTTTGTCGAGCCGACGGTCGTCCCAATGATCATCCTTATATCCCCTATGGGCGGTCTGGGACGCTTGTTATCCCGGTGGGGGGCTTGTTCCTGTTGAGGTGCATCTGTTCTTTCTTGGCTGACGAACCTCTGCAACTTTCCTTGTCTAATCAGGGCCTCGATTTGCTGCTTCAAGTCATAACAGTCGGCGATGTCGTGGCCGTGGTCTCGGTGGAAGCGGCAGTACCTGTCTTTGGATCGTTTATTGGGATCTCCCTTCAGCTTTCCCGGAAACATTAAGGACCCTTCGTCCTTGATCTGCATCAAGACTTGGTCAATCGGAGCCGTCAAAGGGGTGAAGCTTGTGAATCTCTCGGCGGGAGGCTTTGGGCACCTATTGTCTCGGGTCTCTCCCGTCCGAGCTACCTTTCGCCCCTTATCTTGTCGTGCGTCCTCTTGCCTTTCCTTCTTCTTGGGAGGCTTCTCTTCTCGGGCCAGTAATGCGTCTTTCGCGTTCATGTATTTAGTTGCCCTGTAAAGCATATTCGACATAGTTTTCGGGTCATTCTTGTATATGGAGAATAAGAACTTATCCTTTCGTAGCCCGTTTATGAATGAGGCGACCAGTATCTTATCGTCCGCCTCATCGATCGAAAGCGCTTCTTTGTTGAAACGGGCTATGTAGGCACTCAGTGTCTTATCCTCCCATTGCCTAATATTCATCAGACATGCAGTGGATTTTTTGTACCTGTGTCCCCCGATGAAGTGCGAGGCGAACTGAGCGCTTAGCTCTCTGAAGGTGCTAATAGAGCCGGGCGTCAGCCTACTGAACCAAATCCTTGCGGGACCCCTCAATGTCATCGAGAAAGCCCAGCACATGATTTCGTCCGGCACACCTTGTAAGTGCATTAATGTCTTGAAGGACTCCAAATGATCCAGTGGATCTTTGGATCTGTCGTAGCTTTCCACCTAAGGCATATGAAACTTTGGCGGAAGGGGGAACAAATTGACAAGCGTAGTGAAGGGGGAGTCCGTGCGCTGGACGAGGACGACGAGGTCACTGGATACTCGTCCCTTGAGGGCGTTCATCATGAGATCCATGCGCTCCCTCATTATCTGCATCTCTGCGACCAAGTGGGACGGGACATAATCATTGGCCGACGGACGGCTCGTCTCCTGTCTCTCCGGTCGGCTTAAGGCATTGCTTCCCGCGGGGCCTCCAAGATTCCTGTCCTCGGCGCTGCTCGCTTCCTGATTTTCTCCTTGGGTGTCGATTGTCGCGTTCTTCTGTCGCAACTGTTCTTCTAAGTCATGATTATGCTTTGTGAGGCGTTCTACCACGGCCGCTAGAGTTTGGACCTGCCTCTCAAGAGCCGTGGTATGTTGCTCATTGCCTTGATCGTTCATGGTGGTCGCCATCGAACGCGTGAGTACCATGCAACTTTTTGTCTAGAAAGCACGAATTACAGCACTTTCCCACAGATGGCGCCAATTGATGATGTGAAGAATCTCCTCAGTAAGCTACAGGGCTTTCACGCACTCAGATGAACCTACACAAGTCAAAAGAGCCTTTAAGGGGAGTACCGGCGTGGTACTGGCCAACGACCCTCCGATGGTTAAGTTAGTATTGTTCACAACTCTAGAGTGCCAGAGTCGGGGAGAATTCTATGTACCTCGATTTGTGAGGGCTTGGGGGTATTTATAGTGGCATGGAACCTTAACCATAGCGTGTTTGGGAAGATACCTCCTTACCGGAATTACCCTTGATTAGCGTGGAGCGCAAGATATCTCTTGGGCAATAAGTGTGTTGGGCAAGACATCTCTTTATGAACAATCGTGCTGCGCAAGATATCTGCCCGAGTATGAGCGTATGCGACAAGACACATCCTCTTGTGGAAGCGTATATGACAAGATATGTATTGGTGCCTTCAGCTTTGTCCCGTCGCTTGCTTACCCCGTCAGCTATGCTTGGATCAATTTCGTCTCGTCATCGTGGTGCACCCATCGGCTTGTACAAGAGACTTCCGTCTCGTCACATGAGCACGGACGGCCGTCAGCTTACGTTGTGCCGTTGGCTTGTCTAGGTCGTCGGCACCCTTCAGATTATCCCTATCAGTGGGCTCGTTTAAAATTAATGTTTACATTAATCACAACTTATTAGTTTAATAGTATGTAAAAAAAAAAAGTAATGTATGTATGAACAGCTCTTTTCTTTTCTTATTAACTAGGCAAATACATTTTACCGAACATATCATACATTTCGTTGAAAATTCATATTGGAAGGGTCAGCTATTGTACACACCCACAAAAGTCCACAACAAAAACACAATGACAAAAAGGATTAAAAGCATGTAGATCTCGCATGGTTATTGTATCGAACATTCCTTTACCAACAAGATGCTGTATCTAACATTTATTCACATTTTATTCCTTAGGTCAAGGCCAGCCTAGGCCTAGGGCCCCTTCAAGAGAAAGACTACCAAATGTTGGGGGGAGAGTGGGCCAATAAGTGTTTTTTTTTAATTGAAAATATTTGTACATATATTATTTACAAACTAAATATTATTTAAGGAATATTTAAATAAAAAGACTTATTTAGAGTTTTTGGTATACTGCCTTAGGCCTCAAGTTGTATTGAGCTAAGCCAGCCCTGTTTCAAGGCACAATCTTGTAAGCTTTCATCTTATCTATCCAAGTGATCAACGATTTCTCAGAATTTCTAAACCCCAAGAATCCATACTCCTTACTCTTATTCATACTATACACAAAATCCCCTACCATATGCAACAAATCCACAAACCACCACACACCAACCTCCTCCAACTTAGTGGGTTGTAGTTGATTCTCTCTCACAATCTCATCCCACACCGGACCTTTATCCTTCATCAACTCCACCAAGATAACTTTCTCACCCTTTTCAAATCCATAATTCTCAATCCCAAATTTTTCAGCCAACACCTTCCAAAGATGCCTCCACTAGAAAACATCCCCATTGTTACAATTAAAAGCTTCATTTCTAGCACTAGGTTCCACCACAGCCCAAATTTGTTGCTCAGCAATAAGATCAGCATCTGAAGCCACGTAGTAATTCTCCCAAGCCACTTTGCTCCCAGGGAACTTCAAAGGAATCCCCTCGTGCTTACATATAATTGCGTACACACAAAGTGTACCAATAATATTCATCAAACTATATGGTGAAAAACCAAATATCATATTAGGCCTATGGACTGACCAAGTCAACCCCTCTTTATTCTTAATTTCCTCCAACAAAATATCTTCTTGAGTGTAATAAAAATTGAACACGTTCAAACGTGGCATGTCCTCAGTAAAAGGTGGGATATGGGTTTTGATTTTGCCAAAGGATTCAAAGGGTCCTACGTAGTGTTTGGCACCTGTTTGGAGACAGATGTGTTTGAGGTTCGGCACGTGGGGAATCACTGCACGTAGAACATTGCGAAACATGGTACCGTTGGTTTCACAGTTTTGGGCTTCAGTGGGCCTGCTAGCCCATGTGACATAGAAGATGTGGGTCACATCGGTGAGTTTGGAAAGCTTGGTTTGGGTTTCATTAGGGTTAGAGACATCGCATTGGATGTACTCAATTGGGTATTCTTTGTTCCAAATAGGGCATGGACGTTGTGCCACACCATAGACTTTCCAAGGCCCGCCTGGGGTATCTGAGAGTGGTAGGATTTCAGCTAGGCTATTGCCCACGATGCCAGTCACACCAATCACTATGCCTACAGTTTGGTAGCTTCCTGGTGCTTCATAATCTTCATCAGATCTCTTCTGTTAAATTCATAAAGAAAGAGTTAAATAAGGATTAGAATGATGTTGATGTTGCTGCAGAGTTGTTGCCATAATCTGATAATTAGCTCATATTTTTTTAGTTGGATTAACGAAGGAGAAGTGAGTGGCTATATATAAGGAATTGGGTATGGGCTTGGTATTCGTATGTTTTTTTTTTGTAGTTTATTTGCTAAATATGAGACAAAATATATATAGCATCTAATTTTCTTCTTCAAATCAGTTGATGAGTAAAACAAAAACAGTTAGGTAAATTTTCATTTAAAACTCTAAATAAGTTTAAACTTTAGAGGTGTATCATATTAAACCCTGTAATTATAAAAGTAATGTAATAAAAATTAAAGTTAAACCCTATAGTTTTGAGGGAAAAAAACAAAAACTCAATCCTATAATAAACTGCTAAAAGCACATTCTCAAAAACACATGTGGGTTGAGACTTAATTTGCTACCTCTTGAAATTTCTAAATTATCATATGTAAAGTATAACTTTTCAAAAAAAAAAATATATATATATTGATGAAGTGCAGATTCGTCAGTAGTTGTACGTGCGTCCGGGCGGAGTCTTTGTTCCTAGTAGTTGTCTTCCAATGGTTGAAAGAATATTTTGGGTCTCAAGTGGTCACCGGTGTGGTGCCTGCCACAACGTCTCCGATGCCAAAGTTAGTGAAAGAATTTTAGGCTAAGAAGATGAATATGTAAATTGTGTACGTATATTTTTTGTGTGTACCTTTCTTCTATGCTGGAGATATCGCATTATATATGTTTGCCATTGTAGCCGTTGCAGCCATTATGGTCACTTCAATGTGTAACGCCCCATTCTCATTTATGTTGGTCTTGATTATGCTTCCAACGGTTTGTACAGTTGTCTTTGTAACTGCCCGAGCTTGTTATTTAACTGTATTGAATAGGGTCATTATTTCTGCCGAGGGGAAGGTTAACTTCGTCTGGGACGACATCTCCGTCAGTAATGAAAGCTCCGTCATCTTCAATTTTCATCGTCAATATGTCGAGTCTGTCCAGGTACATCGAGATCGTCGGTCTCATCATATATATATATATATATAACAATGGAACTAGTGTTTGTCCTTTTTCGTTTTCTTAATCCTTGTACAAAATTCATAATAGCATATGTGTTCGCATATATAGAAAGAGTAAGAGAATTTATACCTTCGCAGCTCCAATAGACCTAGCCAACCACCAGCTCATTCTGAAACAACTGTAGCTAAAGAAATAAATAGATGAAGAAATGGGGTATTGGGAACTATAACAAGAGGCTTGTAGATAGAAGCTTAATTTTTAGCCAAATAAAAACACAGTAGATATTTTAATTTGTTTTGTGTAGTGGCTTTCTGGTTCAACTTTATATAGAACATGAAAGAAAATTCCAAAATCCAAAAGAAGACAGTATAGACATTGATGGCACGAGCCATAACACATGTGCACAGTCTGGTTGAAAACCTTTCCTAGCTAGGTTACATCAAGTTTTCAATTTGAATTATAGATATTCATCTCCTTGTTGATTATAGATTTTTTTTTTTTTTATTGAAAAAAAAATCATAATTATTGATATTAGAATTATAGATATTCTCCAAATCTTATCTATAGGGATTGGAGCAGAATTATGGTGAATGCAAAAAGATTGTCAAAGACGTCAACATTATTTCTGAATTCGCTCAGAATATTTGGAAATTCAGAAAGAAATCATAAATTTTCGTAAATATTTTCTCTAGGTAACACAATCTCAAAAGAGAAATAAAAGCCTAATGTTAACTGTAAGTACAACAGCATCATTGTTTGCCATTACAGGAAAATTCGCAAAAAATAAAAGTTCACTAATTTTGTTCTATGAAACCAATCAACGAAACCTCTTTCATCCGAGCTTTATTTAAGAGCAACGTCAAAAGACTCAAAACATTGCATTGCTAACAACACCTCCCAAAGATCCCAAAAGCCAAAAACAGATTCAAATATCATAAGCACTTTACTAAAAGACGCAATCTTGTAGACTTTTTTTTTGGTAGGCTTTTATCTTATCAATCCAGGAAATTAAATATACAAGCTCTTCGAGTTCCTAAAACCCAAAAGCCCATGCTCCTTAACTCTTTTTCATACTATCCAATATAGCCTCCCCACCCAATTTTAATTCCACAAACCAGCACACCTTAACCTCCTCCAACTTTGTGGGTTGCAACTTGCAAATGATTCTCCCACACAATCTCATCCCACATCGGACCCTATTCATCGACTCCACCAAGCTCACAATCTTACCCTCCTCTATGAACCCATACTCCTCATTCCCAAATTACTCAGCCATCACCATAGGTGTGCATGGGTCGGATTAAGGGAATTTTTTGACCCAACTCATCATGGTGGGTTAAAAAAAATTCAACCCAACCCAACCCATCACCTAAGTCCAACCCAACCTAACCCAACCCAACTCACATGGATCAGGTTAGGTCGGGTTGAACCCATGAGTTGGACAATTTTTTTATTACTATTATTATTAAATTGAGTAGTTAAAATATAAATATAAATATATTAAAAAACCAAAGATTAGTATCAATGTAACTTTTTAAAAAGCAAACAATACTAATGACTAAACAATAATAATAAAAACAATAAGAAGAGGGTCAGACAAAGACAAACTTGCAAAGCAAGGTAGAGAGAAAGGGACACAACAAGTCAGCAAGAGAAAATATTGTTGAGTAAGAAATTGACTTGTAAGTTGAGACAAAGCAAAAACATTTAAAAATCGGCCAAAAGAAAACTAAGAGATTAACAAAGCAAAAGCTAAACATTGATCCACCACTACAAGAGAGATAAGCAGATTAAGAGAGAGAGAGGAGAGAGAGAAGCCAGAAAAAAGAAATAGAGCAAGAGAAAGAAACCAAAGTACCTGCACCCAACACCAGAAGAGAGAACCACCAGAGTAAGAAAGAGACCTGTTGTTGAGACAACGCAAAATCATTTAAAAATTAATCAGTAAAAAGAAAACTAAGAAATCAACAAAGCAAAAAATAAATACTAATCCACCACGGTAAGAGAGAGAGAGAGAGAAATAAAGAGAGAGACAGAGAGAGAAAACATTGAGAAATTTTACCTAACACCAGAAAAGAGAGCTACCATCGGAAAGATAAAACCACCGCTGTGGCAATGATGATAGCTGATGGACAACAGTGGCTCAGTAGAGGGAGAGAGGGTTCAAAAGGGAGTGAAGTGGGAGAGGGGAGTGGGAGGTGGCACATTAAGAGAAAAGGTTCTAGAGTTTGCGTGAACTAATTGGCTTTTATATAGGATAGGAAGAGCTGGTTATTTAAAAAATTTTATTAATCATATAATATATTTTAAAAATATAGTATTAAACATATGGGTGGGTCGGGTTAGGTTTGACGAATTTGAAATTTTATGACCCGAACCTAACTCGACCCACTATCAAAAAAATTTTGTAACCCAACCCAACCCAACCCACAAAGCCCTAAAAACCTACCAAACCCAGTAAGTTGGGTTGGGTCGGATCGGTTTTGGTGGATTGGCTGCACACCCCTAGCCATCACCTTCCAAAAATTAAACACATCCCCATTATTATAATTAAGCCCTTCATTCAGCCCAAATTTATTGCCAAGTGATATTAGTGTGTTTAGGAACAGTTTATTTGTGGTAACTTATTTGCATAGTACTTATCAAAATATATTGTTTTTGTTTTTTGACAACTTTTTTGTTTATAACTTAAAATGTGTGAGAAAAAGCAAAAGAAAAAAAAATTGCAAAAGCCAAATCCACTCCATACTGGATTATGAGACGAAAAAGAAAACTTTCACTTTTTCTCATCTTTTTTTAGTACTTTTAATAACTCAATAAGTGGAAAAATAAGGATTTAAACCTGAATGTTTATTGAAAATACTAAAAGATGTAAGTTGAAATACAACACACTTTTTTTTCCTATTAACAAAGTGTTGAGGGGAAAATTTTGATGTCCCCAAATAGAATATGGGGTAGCCAAGCTGAAACTCGACAATGGGCCTTGAAATAAAGCCCAACGGCTTTCGGTGTTGTGGAAGTCCGCCCAAGCAAGAGATAGAGGCTGCAAGATAACAATAAAGCACAATAAACACATCACAATTGTTAGTTTGTTATATTATTAGTCTTTTTTGCAGCATCATAGTCTAAATCAGTCCTCTAGTGGTACGGTATTATCTCTAGCAGTGGGGGGAAATTATACTTAGAGTCCAACAGTCAATAATTTAATGGATTTAGGAAAGTGTTCACTCTTGGGGGTCCTTGTATGTCTTGGTTAAGGGAATTTATAGTACTTTCAGCCATCATTACATCAATATGAGGAAAAAATTCAATTGTTACAAATATATTATATCCTTTATCATAATAATAATAAATAAAGGTTAAAGGGCTCCATAGTTACAAATAAAAGAGGAGAAATAGGATGGAATGAAGGGAGAGAAAGATCCTCAGCTCAGTGCAGCAAGTATTAAACTAAGATTTCGGTGAGTATGTGTTTATGAGGCATGGACGAGCTGAATATGGGTTTTTTTGAGTGAGTGGGATAGGATTAATGCTGAGATTGAAGTTTTTTATGAGTGATGGGATGTTTGTGACTAGTTAGAAGACATCTTGGGCTGTGTTTGTGTGAAAGAAGGGAAAGAACATCTGAGATTAGATGAGAGTGGGTTAAGGATGATGAGTGGTGAGCTTGAGGAAAGTTAAAACACCAGCAAAAATGGAAAACGAACCCATGGTTTCAGAGGGGGGTGGCTGTCCCCTTGTGGGCTGAGGTGTTTATGCTTTTATAATGAAATTTCAAGGAAGCATTAATTAACAAAAATCCAAAAGAGGATGACGACCCAGAGATGACAAAATCAAGATCAAGTTTTTTGAGATTTTGGTCAGAAGTAGAAGATTTACTTTATGGGCTGCTTTGCTTCTTTGGAAAATGAGGGATTTTTGCATTAATTGCTTGGATTTTTGGGCTGAGTTTGATTATCATGTTTAGGGTGTGTATCAAGAGAGAATCCTAATGCTGCAACTGAGATTTGGTCCCTCAAAAAGTGAGATTCAACACTCCAAGCCAGGTGTCAAACTTTAGTCTACTTCAGGAGGTTCCGCTGGAGATCCCTTTATGCCCTCCAAACCACATGTTCCCAATTTTTCCCCTTTAGGATTCATGGGCTTGGGACATGAATCACGTCTTGATCGTTTTTGACATTTATAACATCAATTTGTTGAAGTTTGAATAATTTGGCTTTAGCTCCCCTTCCGCTGGAGGTGCAGTCTGATGGAGTTCTATCATCCTTTAAGCTTCAGCTGACATGACAAACCCTTGGGTATTGTTCACGTTAGGTAAAGGATGGCAGAAGGCTGATGTGACATTCCTTGGTCCATTCTCAAAGGCATGGTTCCCTTATATAAGTCCTTAGTTGCTCTTTTTGGTCAGGGGTGAATAAGAGCTGTTTGCCGACTCTTAATTTTTTGCCTCTTGCTGGTGTTTATTGCTTGGGCTTGCTTACATGGGCTGGTTCCCTTGGGCTGGGTTGTGTGCACATGTTGCCATGGATTTTTATTAGTAAATATTTTTTGGGTTTTAAATAAATATGGTAACAATCACTATAATTGAATAATGTGATGTTTCTCATGAGTTTCTCCATAGATAAATATAATGGATATGTAGGATGTATAATTACCATGAGTTTTGGTAATAAATATTATGAATGTTGTGATGTAAGATAGATAGTGAACATGAATTTATAATATAAATAAATGTCATGGGTCTAATAATCATGACTTTCCATGGGCTTTTATAGGATGATTGTCATGGGTTTTGAGAATAGATAATTCATAAATTCTCTGAGCTTGTAATAGTAATAGTTTTAAGAATCTAAAGAATTGTTTATTGGACTTTTAAGTGAAATAACTATGATATAGTATTTTGCCAAGTATTGATAACCTTTGGTTTTTTGATAAAATAACGACAAGTAATTAGCTTGGGCTTTTAATAGTGCCAATGAAAATTGGGCTTTTGATATTGCCAATGAGAATTGAGCTTTAAATATTGCCAGCGAGAACTGGGCTTTGATGTTACCAATAAGAATTGGGTTTTGATCTTGCCAATGAGAATTGGAATTTAAATATTACCAGCGAGAACTGAGCTTTGAATAAATAAATTGCCATGGGTTTAAATCATGGGCTTTGATCATGAATTTGAATTCCATTGATAAAGTTGTTTTGCCATGGACTTGAATCATGGGCTTTGATTTATGGATTTGAATTCCATTGATAAAATTGTTTTGCCATGGACTTGAATCATGGACTTTTCAAACATTACCAAGCATAAGTATTCTTGGATTTTAAATAGAATGTTGTGTATAAATAAAATTAGGTGTAATAAAAAAAAGTACCCTAACACAAAGAAAAAAATACAGTAAATTAACCATAAATCACATGGATGTCTAGTTTTTTTAATCTGTTCTAAAAGGACAATTTTCAATCTTTAAGCCCTTATTTGGGAGGAGAAAATTGAATAGAATGAAAAACTTTATATTTTTAAAAATGGATCCGATGATCTTCACAAAGATTTATCAAAAAATAAAGATCTTCACAGATAATAATCTGTTTAAAATATAAACCTGCTTTTAAGCTATTGGGCTGCTCAGTGCTCTCCAGCAAAATAATTTTAGACTAAAAATTCAAAAGTTAACGTTACACAATTACGGAAATGTCACAAAGGAACAAGAACTACCATTTTCTTTTCAACTTAAAAAGACACTACAACCCTCAAGCTTCCAAATAAGAACGAAGCCTCCCAGCCCAGGAGTCCACGCTTGACGCTTCTGTCCAAGAAAAATAGATGTCATGGCTTGTGTCATTAACACACCCACTTTCAATTTTTTATGTAATTGGGTGAGCTTGCAATTGATATATTTAACTCTCTGATAGTGACAATTATTGAGGATGAATGAATTAAAAAGATGGATGATAAAGCCACCATTCATGTTGCAGATGAGGTATGATAATGAAAACATGGATGAAAACAAAGAACTAATAAACAAATTAATGGCAGCAGATAGTTGCCTTTGGATTCAATAACTTGACAACTAACTAAAAAGTTTAGTTTCTCTGTCTCTTCGACAGTAGAAGTGTGTGTCCCTTATTGTAAGGCTGTGGGGTTCCCTAGGGTAACTTGTATTACCAGTAGGGCTTGGGGGGTGTATTATTCTAGGTCCGGGAAACACTAGAGGAAGGATGGAGGATTTGACGAAGCACTGGCGCAATTTATCTCTTAATGATAGGGAAGGAGGCAAATTGGCGGTGAAGAAGAATCGAGCCACTCAAGAATTTATTCTTGTGGAAAAATTTTTGACAAGACGAGTGTTGAATACTGAGGCCATTGTGAGGACTTTCAGTCCTTTGTGGCGAGCAAAAAACGGTTTTAAAGTCCGTGATGCAGGTGACCATATCATGTTATTTGTGTTTGATAATGCAGAAGAAGTGAATAAAATTTTGTCGAGTGAACCCTGGAGTTTTGATAGGTATCTAGTTCTCCTCAAATGGTTAGAGAGCTCCACCTCGGTGCAAGCATTGAAACTTGATTCAGTGGCTATATGGGTCCAGGTGCACCATATTCCAGTGTGCTTTCTGAACAGGAGCGTGGCTGAGGATTTGTGCGAAGCAATCGGAGCAGTGGATAAAAGTGCAAAAGATATTGAAGTTGACCGAGGTTGCTTCTTTAGAGTTCGTGTACGTCTTGATATTTCTTTGCCACTGTGTCGGGGTCGAGTGTTAGCGTTGGAGGATGGAGAAGAATGTTGGGTGTCATTCAAATATGAACGACTCCGCAATATATGTTACTGGTGCGGATGTCTGGATCATACAGATAGGGATTGTGAGAAATGGATTGAAAGCGATGGAACATTAGATAGTAGGGAGAGGGAGTATGGACCATGGATTCGGGCTGCACCAACACAAGTGAAGCAGAAACCAGTGGTGGTGGTTCCGGGGTTCTATGAGGCTAGGAAGAAGGGTGGTCTAAAGCCCAATACTCAGGCAACTGAGTTACAAAAACCGGCGAGGGAAGAGCAGTGGAATCAGGCCGACCAAACTAACACAGTGCAGGAGGAGGAAGCATTAAATTCTGATACGGTAATTACGGAACCGTTCAATACTCCTGAGTTTTCAACGTCTGAAACGGCTGAAGTTTTAATTGGGAGTAATAGGGGGAATAATGGGGAGAATAAGTGCGAAAATTATGGTGATTTTTATGGGAATAATGGTATTCCGTTGGAGGATCAGATTTTAGAGATTGATGGCGTATTAAATGGGGTTGAAATCACTGAAATTATGGACATAAGTGGGGCGGCGAAGAATAAGGAAGTCCACATAGATAGTTCTAACAATGCTGCATTAAGAAATATTCCAGCTAATTTAGTGAGTGGGCTGGAAGTCAATGCCAATCACGTGGAGAAGGGTCTGGAGACAGGTGCAGATCATGTGGAATTATTACACTCTAAGTTTGCTGAACCAAATAAAGGAGGAGAACCCGATGTGCATGGTGGGGTCTCTAGCCGTGAGGGTAAGGAAGGTCTGGTTAAACAAAGAACCTGGACACGAGTTGCACGCATTGCTCAGAAGGGTGATGAACGGGTTAAGGCAGAGGCAGCAGGTGCTACTAAAAGAGCTTTCATGGAGACTGATGACTATGACTTACCAAACAAAAGGAGATTGGTTGCTCATGATAGTCAAAAAAATCTTTCAATGGTGGAGGCTGCTTGCCAGCCCCGCCAAGAGCAATGAATCTATTATGCTGGAACTGTCGAGGGTTTGGGAACCAGTCGACAGAGCAAGAGCTTGGGGACATTATCCGAGCACAAGATCCCTCAGTTGTGTTCTTGGCCGAAACATGGCTGGATAAGGCTAGGCTAGAAGATATTCGCGTCAGATTGAATTTTAGGGGTATGGTGGAAGTTTGTAGAGATACGAGAGGAGGGGGAATAGTAATTTTTTGGAGAAAGGAAGTGGATTTTTCTCTAGATACCTTTCCCCCTAACCACATTGATGGGGTTTTGAACAAGGGTAAGGAGGATGAGTGGCAATTCACAGGGTTTTATGGAGTATCGGAGACAAATAACCATCACTTATCGTGGGCTTGCCTAAGAAGACTAAGAGGCAGAAACTCAATTCCATGGCTTTGTGCAGGTGATTTTAACGAGATTACACGGAGCCACGAGAAACTTGGTGGGAGGCAAAGACCAGCTAGACAGATGGAAGAGTTTAGAGATGTTTTGGATGAATGTGGATTTCGAGACCTTGGCTTTATGGGGGGAAATTTACATGGTGTAACGGACATCCGGATGGCTTTACAATTTGGGAGAGGTTGGATAGGGCGGTTGTTACAATGGACTGGCTAAATAAATTTTCGGCAACCAAGGTAATCCACTTGGAGTGTGGTTCATCTGATCACAAACCAATCCTTATTTGTCTTAATGGTATTCCTAAACCTCGACAAAAGCCATGGCGGTTTGAGTATATGTGGTTGGAGGAAGAGGGATGTAGAGATACGGTAGAATCGGCTTGGCTTGTCAATGCTCCCGGGCAAACCATGACTAGGGTGGAGAGAAAGATAAGCCATTGTCAAAAACAACTAAAGTGGTGGAGTCGACTTACAATTGGGAATATTAATCGGCTACTGAAGGAAAAAAAAGAGTTGCTAAGGAAGGCGGAGGATGAGGCGATAAGAGGAAGGTCTATAGACCAGGTGACAAGGTTGAAGAGAGAAATCAATGATCTGTTATCATAAGAAGAAAAGATGTGGAAACAAAGATCCAGAGCATTGTGGCTGCATGAAGGCGACAGAAATACTCATTACTTCCATAGTAGAGCTACCCACAGGTATCGTCGCAATAGAATTGAAGAGTTGGAAAATAATATGGGTGAGAGGTGTGTAGATGAGAATGGTATAGCAAATATTTTGGTGGATTTTTACCAAAATTTATTCGCTTCATCCTCTCCAATTCGGATTGAGGAAGCCCTTGAAGCTACTCCACGGGTGGTAACAGAAGAGATAAACCTTGTGCTTGTAGCCCTTTTTGAGAGAGTCGAAGTTTGGCTTTAAAACAGATGGACCCTCTGAAATCTCCGGGACCTGATGGGATGCCTCCTTTGTTTTTCCAACAATTTTGGCCTGTCATTGGTGATGAAGTGGCTGATGCTGTTCTCACATGCCTCAACACAGGTTTTATCCCACCTTCAATCAACCGTACTTTTATTACTCTCATCCCAAAGGTTAAAAGCCCGGTAAGAGTTTCTGAATATCGCCCAATTGCACTTTGTAATATTCTTTACAAGCTTATTTCTAAAGTGTTAGCAAATAGACTTAAGAATATTCTTCCAAGCATTATTTCAGAATCTCAAAGTGCCTTTCAGTCTGGAAAAGCAATCTCTGATAATATTCTGGTTGCCTTCGAGACCTTACATCATATGAAAAATCAAAAATCCAAGAAGATGGGTTTTATGGCTATGAAGCTAGACATGAGTAAGGCGTACGACCGGGTGGAGTGGAGCTTTTTGGGGAGAATTATGGAGAGATTGGGCTTTTGTGATAGGTGGGTGTCTCTTGTTCTTGAGTGTATCACAACGGTATCCTATTCGATTTTGGTTAATGGAGAGCCTAAGGGAGATATTAGGCCATCTAGGGGCCTAAGACAAGGAGACCCTTTGTCTCCATACCTTTTTTTGTTGTGTTCAGAAGGTTTAAATAGGATGTTGCAGCAAGCAGCCTCAAATGACACTATACAGGGGTTTTCATTATGTAAAAGGGGACCAAAAATCTCACATTTATTTTTTGCAGATGACACTCTTTTATTTTGTAGAGCATCGACGACAGATTTGCAAGCAGTTCAAGACATTCTGTCTTTGTACGAACAAGCATCGGGTCAAAAGTTAAATCGTGAGAAGACAACCATCTTTTTTAGTAAGGCGGTGAGTGAAGACACAAAGGCCTTAATTTCAAATTTTTTACAAGTACCAGAAGTGAAAGAGTATGAAAGCTACCTTGGCTTGCCGGAGGTGGTGGGGAGAAGAAGGAAAGCAAGTCAAATTATATTAAAGAGAGAGTCTGGAGTAAACTCCAAGGGTGGAAAGAGAAGCTATTGTCCCAAGCGGGTAGAGAGATCCTACTCAAAGCGGTGGTCCAAGCGATTCCTACTTTTGCTATGAGTTGCTTTAAATTACCGGTGAGTCTTTGTCATGAAATTGAGGCTTTAATTCGCAAATTCTTTTGGGGGCAAAAGGGTGAGCAGCGAAAAATACATTGGAAAAAATGGGAGGTTCTTTGTCAGCCAAAATCTGAAGGTGGGCTAGGTTTCAAAGACTTGGAAAAATTCAACGATGCTATGTTGGCAAAAATAGTGTGGAGACTCTTGAAGGATAAATCCTCTCTGTTTTATCGGGTCTTTAAAGCGAAATACTTTCCGAGGGGGTCCATTTTTGAAGCTATAGCAGCCAACGGGTCTTATGATTGGCAGAGTATTCTCAAGTCGAGGAAGGTGATTTCGATGGGTATGAGGTGGAGAATAGGAGATGGGAAGAATATTGATATATATAAGGACAATTGGCTGCCAGGGAAGGGATCGGCCAGAATTGTTTCTCCACATGTTCAGGTCTTAGAAGGAGCACAGGTTGCTGCACTCATAAACCCAGAAACGCACACTTGGAACACAAATCTATTACATCAGCATTTTTTGAGCTTTGAAGCTAACCGAATCAAAGCAATACCATTGTGTTGGACAGATCAGAGAGACCGCTTCGTTTGGCCAGATAATCAAAATGGGGAGTATTCGGTGCGGGCGGGGTACCAGATGTTGTGTCGGGAAGCTACCTCTTGTGCTGCATCAAGCTCGAATTCAGCGCAAAAATCAGCTTTCTGGAAGCGTATTTGGAAGCTCCATGTTCCAAATAAAATCAAGTGTTTCCTATGGAAAGTTTGTTCCAATGCTCTTCCCACAAAGGTTAATCTGCAAAAAAGAAAAGTGCTTGAAGATGGTCAGTGTAGTGCCTGCCTCTTGCATCGGGAAACGACGCTTCATGCTATTTGGAGTTGTGAGAAACTTTCAAATATTTGGGACCCCTGTTTCAGCTGGGTCCGAACAGAGCATCCGCACCTCCAGGACATGCATGATTTAATTAATTTGGTGGGGTAGAGAGCAAATAATTTAGAGCTTTTTGGGGTGGTGGCCTGGTTCATTTGGAACCAAAGGAACAAGCTGAGATTGAATCAAAGAGGCTTGCCGAGTGAAAAAATACTTGATGCAGCTAGAGTGTTCCTTTCGGACTTTCAATCAAAATTTCAGATGCCAAAAGTTCAGCAACCAAAAAGAAGTATAAAATGGTGACCTCCGGGGTATGGAATGTATAAAACGAATTATGATGGCGCGGTCTTTGCCGAGTCGGAGGAAGCTGGGATAGGGGTCATAATTAGAGATGTTAAGGGGCTTGTGATTGCGGCTTTAGCTGAAAAAATTCTCTACCCGGGTTCTGTGGAGGTTCTGGAAGCACTAGCTGCTAGACGTGCAGCAAGATTTGTAGTGGAATTGGGGTTAAATGACTCTGAATTTGAAGGTGATTCTGAGGTGGTTTGGAGGGCTTTGAAAATAGCAGATGAAGCCCATTCATCTATGGGTGAGATTATTAAAGACACTTTGTCTATTGTGGGTTCGCTTCGAACTTTTTCTTTCTCTCATACTAGGCGACAGGGCAACTGTGCAGCCCATGCTTTAGCCAAGAGAGCAATTATCTCTTTTCCTTTATTGGTCTGGATGGAGCATGTTCCAACAGACATTAGCCATGGTGTTATTTCAGATTTTCCAGTAACGTAATAGTAATACCCAGTATTGACTCTAAAAAAAAAAAAAAAATTGCCTTTGAACTTAAACTAAGCAGACAAAAGGATAAATTCAAGAGTCCTCTATTTAGTCATTTTTATAGATAAAAATTATTAAAATTTTATATTTAAAAATTGTTTGAATAGCTATTTTCTATTAGCTTCTTTTTCCTTCTTTCTTTCTTTCTTCTTCTTTTTCTTCTTCTTCTTCTTCTTCTTCTTCTTCTTCTTCTTCTTTTTTTTTTTTTTTTTTTTTTTTTTGTAATAATGGATAATGCCTAGACTAAATTGTTAGGCATTACTATCCTTGTATTTAAACAAAATTGCAAGGAACATAAGCCAAATTCTTTGGATAGATTAAGTTGAAGTTCTTAAATAGGAATTATACCCTTAGATTCAAATTCAAGTCCAGCTGCGTTACCTACATCAAAACCAAGCTTGGCCCATTAAACAAATAACATAATATATTACAAATTGACTAAAAGGTCTTTCAAAATAGGCCAACTAACACGATAAAGTTTGGTAAGTATATGTAAAACAACAAAGAGCTTTTAATCCCTACTGAGTGAGTAGAAACAACCTTACCATGGGGATGTGAACCATTCTAAGTAGTAAGAACTCGTATTACCAATAAAAACAAATAAATAATCCAAAAATTGATGCCCATTTTGTAAAAGAACCAAAATGCAAAGAACACCAAAGTCAACAAAAGGAACCAAAATCAAAACCCTCAAGGTGAAAAGGAATCTAAATACCTACATAGTTCCCACACAACAGTAGCTACTTCACTACTTTAAAAAAAATTACAATATTAATTATGTAAATTTTCAGTTAAGTCCATATATTACCTTGTAGAGAGGTGCATAATAGTTGCATGACTAACTTCATAAGATCTATGCATTGCTATTCTTTTAAAACTGAATTAACCGATTCTTCTTCTTCTTTTGAGAGGGAGAACCTCTGATATTAATGAATTGACAATAAAGTAATATAAAATTCTGGTCAATCACATTGATCATTAATCAATTAATCATAACTTGTTTAATGACCATATTTAACCAAAAAAAAAAAAAAAAAAAGAGCTACTAATAACATATATCATAATTTAAATCAAAATTCAAATCTACAAAGATGCGTGATAAAAAAAATCATAACCAAATACTTTCACAAACTTCAACAATAAATCTTACAAACCTTAAAGTTCATGAATATATTCTGTTAGGTTCTAAGAATTAGGAACTAATGTATTAGAACTTCAATTTGTATGTTGGCAAACCATGATCAAAACAATATTTAGTCTTGTGTTAGACTTTGCTCAAAGTATGAGATTTTATGTAAAGTTGGAATCGAGTTTACTGCAGAAGTAACTATTCACTTTCTGCCTGACTCGATCGATCGAAAATTAGGCTCGATCGATCAAAAATCGGGCAAATCGTTTTTCTGCAGAAAATTCCAACTCAGCCCTAGTCCATTTAATGTATAGGGTTTTATGTTTTGCCCTAAGTATAAAAGGGAAAACTCTAGCCACGTTTTTAGAGTTCTGAATGCTGTGTTTATGAATCTCATTGTGAGATCTAGAGGTGTTTACCTTCACATACACTTAGGGTTTACAAACTTGAGATTTATGTCAAGAGTTGTGTAAATCAATACAGTTGCAAAATCAAAGAGCATAAAAATATACAAGCAGGTGCGCTTGTGATTTGCTAAAGAATTCAAGGAAAGAAGGAGTCCGTGGATCTCGGAGCTATCATAGGGTCGTGGTAGTAAGTTTCCTACACTTGGGTAGCAATAGGATGTTAGTGGTCTAAGTCTTATTGTGTAAACTTCAACTTTCATAGTGGATTTAGTTTACCTTGAGGATAGCTAGGTTAAATTCTCCCCAGGTTTTTTACCGGTTTGGTTTTCCAGGGTCATCAGATCTTTGTGTTCTTTAATTTCCGCTGCTTTGTTGTTTTTGTTTATTTTGTGTTAACCTAGATTTAATTAAATTACCTAAGTTAATCACTTGGCTAATTCACTAGGTTAATCTGTTGGGTATAAGGGGTCTAAACGAACTGACATATTCTAACATAAAAATTGATAAGTAAAAATTTTAGTTTAAACGATTTTCTTAAAAAATAAAAATCGATACTTATAACGGAGGAAGGAGGATGTTCTGACATATATTGTGGAAACTTATTACTACAAAAAGGAATCATAAACATGCACATGCTTTTGAGATCAAACTAAAGAATTAGAAAACAAAGATTATCTACTCTATATATACCATATTATATGTGACATTAAGTGTGGAATACTGTAAAACATCATTGCACCTAAAAGAAAAATTAGTTAAAAACAACTAATAACTCTCTTACCTGCTAGGTTGTGTTACTAGGAAACCTACAAAATCAAAAGGAAAACAAAAAAGAAAAACATGAAGAACCATCAAATAAACGTTTTTTTTGGTCAATGGATGGTGGGTTCTTCAAACATGCGTCAAAGTCCATTAATAGCTGTGTCAGAATTGGGGTCAACCAAATCCATCGAAAAATGGTGTTTGATAATAGATTAAGTGTGGTCTTGAAAGCAGCTCTCCCAATATATACTGCCTCACCGTTTTGGCTACTTTGATGAGTATTAGCTAGGAGGTCTTGCACTTTCTTGTGCCTTATAGCTTGGTTAGCATCAACTGTCTTGTTGGCGAATAGTTGTTTCATGCATATTCTGCAAAAGGTTTCCCCACCCGGTTGAAACAGATGCCCTGTGTAGATTCTTAGGGGAAGGGAAGAGTTTTAGGGTTTTTATGTTTTAGTAGTAGTAAAATAGCATGTAGTATTCTTTTTTCGTAGCAATGTGTCTTCTTTTTTAAAATCCTATTAACTAAATCGAATTAAAAAATATAAATAAAAAATGCTGATGTGAAAAATTGCGGAGAGGTCAACCACAACTCAAAGGCTTCGTTCAAAGGCTTCTTCCTAGTAGATGTGTCCAATTCTTTTGTTAGGGAACTCATCCAATAGGATCCTATAGTTAAGGAGAAGAATTTTTCAAGGAGTTATATAAAGAGTATTTTTAAGAATAATTATAAGGATGAGGCGTCTACTTCGATAATGGGACAAAATGGGCAAATGCCCTTTTCGTGCAAAAAAAGTGGCATTTTGCCTTCTTTCCCAAACTAATTAGGGAAATGCCTCTTTTTTATAACTCGATTTTCTAAAAATCGAGTTAAAAAAAAATTTCTGGAGCCTTATAGCGGCGTTTTAAAGAGCCTATAATGACGTTTTCAAGACCTATAGTAGCGTTTTGTAACTCGATTTCCTTGAACTCGAGTTATAAGCAATTTTTTTTTATATTTTTTTTACCTATAACTCGAGTTCATGGAGCTCGAGTTTTAAAACGCCACTATAGGTCTTGAAAACGTCACTATAGGCTCCTTAAAAACGCCGCTATAGGGCTTAACTCGATTTTGAGAAAATCAAGTTTCAAAAGAGAGGTATTTTCCTAATTAGTTTGGAAAATGGGGCAAAATGCTGGATTGCTTTTTTAAAAAGGGCATAAACCAATTTTGTCCTCGATAATGAGGCATCTCATTCAATCTTTGGTGTCAGTGAATATTTATGTTTAAAATGAATAACATCTTATTTGTTTAAGACTTTTAGTTTATATTTGTTTTATATATATTACAATAAATAAACTATTAATCCAATTATTTGATGTCTTGAAGCATTCTTCTCGTCTAGCCAAGCGTCCATCCACGGCCTCCATTCCTTTGGATTATTCTGCTCACAAAAAACAAATTATTGGTAGGGATGGTATGAGTCCTTTACAATCCTTTTTTTGGTACTTCTCCAACAAGAAATTGAGTTTGTCTATTTCACCGTCAAAGAAGACTACATCAGTTGGTTCTGGATTTCTTCTACACAACAACATTGGTGAAGTGTTAGCTACGTCATGTATTCGGGTGGAGAAGAATTTGAATACTTCGATTAGAGATAGTTTTGATTTTATTTTTTTCTTTTCTTTTTTGTTTGTATACCTTTACAATGTAATTATACTGCATAATTAGCTTTGGCTAATGTTGCAAAAAAGAAAAAAGAGGTCATTGTTTGATTAGAAGAATACCCCTCTTTTCTCGTCCTCATTGTATAATTTGATTCTATTTAAATAAAGTCTATTATCGTTTCTACTAAAAAAAAAATCTAATTATTTGAATCAATGATATAATGTTAAATTACTAAACCATGCCATATTCATTTGACCATTCAAATGTTGGATAAATTCTTCCCAGGGAAAAATTTGCTGAAAATATTTTTTTTTTATAAAAAAAAAACCTCATTAAATGATCAACTCAAATCTGCCCTTGATCACGAAAAAATAAAAATTAAAAAACTACTGAACCACTTTATCATCATTTAACCATTCAAAAAGTTGGATAAGTTCTTCCCAGGGAGAAAATCACTAAAAAGATATAAAAAGCACCTCATCAAATCTGCCTTGAACACGAACTTACAGTTAACAACTGGCTTCAGTATCAAACTCAAACCCTTATAAATTTAAGAATTTGGAGCAGAGACTCACAGTCAAGCTAGGTCCTATTCACCTACTGGATCTCCTCACACCCACATCCCAATCTCTTCAATTCTCCCTCAAAAATGAGCGGGTGGTGGGCTGGAGCAATCGGTGCTGCTAGGGCAAGCACAACCTATTTTATATTTTACTAATATCTTTCTAATGCTATCTATCAGATAATTCTTAGTGTACAGTGATGTGACACTCCTTCTTACATTCATAATAGATCATACTAGCTATTAATTTAATTAATGTCATTCACTATATATAAATACAAAAGGAGGAAATATCACATTACTGTACTTAAAGAATACCTAATAATTACTCTCTATCTAGTAAGGCATATCTAACAATTTTTATTTTTATTGATTTCACAAAAGAAATTTGATGAAGATGAAGCCCCGCGAAGCTTTCAAAACGTGGGATTAGTGATCGGTGTTACAGGCAAAGTTGGTAACAGCTTAGCTGAAATATTACCACTCTTAAGACACCCCAGGTGGGCCATGGAAAGTCTATGGTGTGGCACGTCGTCCACGGCCAAACTGGAATTCGGACCATCCTGTCGAGTACATTAAGTGTGATATCTCCGATCCTCAAGAAACTCAAACCAAGCTTTCCCAACTCACCGATGTCACACAAATTTTCTATGTCACAAGGGCCAACAAAGCCACTGAGGCTGACAATTGTGAAACCAACGGTGCCATGTTGCGAAATGTCCTACGCGCGGTGATCCCCCATGCGCCTAATCTGAAACACATCACTCTCCAGACAGGTACTAAACACTACATAGGAGATAATTGTTGTTGACTATTCATTAATTTTTAAAAAAATTAGTGATTCATATTTCTAATAATTGTTGAACCTCACAAGTCACATTAGTTTGTTGTCATTTATTATAGTAAATCATTAAAATTTTAAAAAAATTGATGACTCACATTCCTCAATTGTTTTGAATGGATGGAGAAAAGATACATTCTACTTCTCAAAGAGGCTATAATTGGAAAAACAAATGTTCCTATTATAGAAGTTCCTATAGAAATTTAGAATGCCACCCCTACCTTTGAGTGCGGTTCTGGCCATTGTTATAGCTCACCAAATTTATTGGATGCCCCTTTATCCATATCCAATCACTTACAATCCAAATTTCATTGTTCCCACATTTGAATTGCTGGATCTCTTATAGAATTTAACAGTCTTGATTAGGACAATGAATCTAACCCATGACAAATATTCCCCATCATAGGTTCGGTACCTCTTTTTCATTCACTTATATTCTCTAGTCTCTACAACTGAGTGGTGACAAACATGTCACTTTTTATCAAATAGAGACAAACCTATGGAATAAGGATTTCTTTTTAACTGTCCTAGGGAATTCCCAACCCGTGGGAGGTGATTGAATTTGAATTTCTTGGTAGCCATAATGACTCTTGGGCTGATTCTGTGCCAATTAAAACCATATAAGATTGGCTTCTCATTCTCACTTAAGGTTTGTGGGTCCTGTGAATAGTGCACAGGACCCACTGGTGTGCACTATCTATCGCTTATTCTCTAGTGAAATGTCTGTCACTGTCCCGTGAATAGTGACAGACAACATCTTCACGTGCTTCTCAATTAAAAAAAGAAAACGAAAAAAGAAGAAGAAGTAAAACGCAAAATGCTAGACGCTAGCCTTTTTCATCCGTATCCAAACACCTTCATATCATCTTTTCTAATGGTAGACCATGTCCAAAATTTGGGCTCCTAAGAACTGATCGAAACTCAATTTTAGCTGACCAATTTTCATCTTAAAAAAAAAAAAGTTAAAATGCAAAATTGACCCTTTAAGTTTTTTCAGATTTTATTTCAGTCTTTTAACTTTGCTTTCATTCATTTCATTCTTCTAAGTTTCAAATTTATTCAATTAAAGTCTTTTCGTCAACTTTGGTTAAAATTTTATGAAAAAAAAAAAAAGAAATTATTTTTCAATTATTAATTGATTTTTTTAATTTAAAAAAATTGAAGAAAAATTTAAAAAATTTAAAAATTAACCTCAACATATAAAAAAAGTTGATGGAAAAGCCTTAATTGATTAAACTTGAAAGTTAAAAAACTGAAATGAACGAAAGCAAAATTAGAAAATTAAAATGAAATCTGAAAAAACTTAAAGAATTAGTTTTACATTTTAACCAAAACAAATTATATCTTAGAAAAACGTTTTCTTTTCTTTAGTGGCTTTAAATTTTGCTTTAATGAAACTTTATTCTCAAGCAGTGTTGAACACTGGATGGGTTAATCCAAGATCATGCATCTATGCCGAAGCCAAGATGTAATGCCAAAGTCCACCGTCCTGATCAATAATCATATATTTAGCTTTTTATTTATTTATTTAGATTCTCTATATATAAATCTTTGCACATGCAATCATCAAATCTTTTCATTTCTTATTAATTTGGCAAATACATTTTACCCAACATATCATATATTTCATTGAAAATGCTTCTTCAGAGACTCTTTCTTTTTCTTTTCTTTTTTTTTTCTTTTTTTTTTTTTTTTGTGATAAACAAACAAAGACATTGATATATAGCAAACAAACAAAACCATTCATATAGTTCAAGAAACTAGATACCCTAAACATTAGTAAAAATTTACACTAGATATCGTGTAAATTTTTTTTAAAAATAAAATTGAAGTCATGCTTGATTTAATTGCAAGTTTGCCACTGCTTGAATTACACGGTACTTTACATCATGGAAACTAGATATCGTGTAAATTTTTTTAAAAATAAAATTGAAGTCATGCTTGATTTAATTACAAGTTTGCCACTGCTTGAATTACCTATTTCTTTACATCATGGAAACTAGATATTGTGTAAATTTTTTTTTAAAATAAGATTGAAGTCATGTTTAATTTAATTACAAGTTTGCCATAGCTTGAATTACACAGTACTTTACATTATGGAAATTTTTTAAAAAGCTTTATTTACAAGTTTGCCACCATTTTAATTACCGTGTAAATACTGTAATTAAATCAAACATGACTTCAATTTTATTTCTTAAAAAGATTTACACAATATTTAGTTTCCATGATATAAAGTACTGTATAGTTCAAGCTGTGGAAAACTTGTAATTAAATCAAACATGACTTCAATTTTATTTTTAAAAAAATTTACACGATGTCTAGTTTCCATGATATAAAATACTGTGTAATTCAAGCTGTGGCAAACTTGTAATTAAATCAAACATAACTTCAATTTTATTTTTAAAAAATTTGCACAATATCTAGTTTCCATGATATAAAGTACTGTGTAATTCAAGCCGTGGCAAATTTGTAATTAAATCAAACATGACTTCAATTTTATTTAAAAAAATTTTGGCAAAAAACCTATTTTTGTCCCTACATTTTCACGCGATTCCCACTTTGGTCCCTAACTTTTTTTTCCACCGCTTTTAGTCCCTATCTTAGAAAGCGCGTCTTGTTTTTGTCCCTGCCGTTACATCAGAGACGGAAATTGTACAAGTGGCAAACGGCATAAGTTAAAAATATTAAAATAATGTCTACATAAACCACGTGGCTTTCCACGTTAGCATCTAAATTAAAAAAAAATTACAAACAGAAATAAAAACAATAAATTACATTAATTGAGATCTAAGTGTGTCTTGAACAAGAACAACAAGAACACAAACCCAAATCCAATAACACAAAATTAAAATCCAAAAATCACAAACCCAGAAACACAAACACAAACCCAGCAATAGATCTTCCTTGTTAACCAAACACAAAAGCAACAAACACAAACTCATCAACTATTTCTTGTCAACCAAACACAAAAACAACAAACACAAACCCAAACATCAGTTGAGTGTGGGTATGAAGAGCTGACTATAATGGATTTCTTCAAATCCATCTTCTTTGAAGACCCACACCCACACCCAAACCCGGATTCGGACTCAGACTCCACCGCGATTTGGAGTTTCGGCAAATTGATCAAAACGATGGCGTCAAAATTGGAGATATCTAGTTTCCACGAAGTCGATGATCGTTTCTTTCTTCACGTCAAAAGAAAAGTCGATGATCCGAGAAGTCACGTCGCGTGCCGTCATGGACTTCCTGGCTTCGCTCGATGCTAGCGCTTCCGTCCCTCAAGAATCGCTTGAGTCGGTCGGTCAAGCCATTGACAATATCGGCTCCTCCATATGGAAATCGACGGCGGAGATCATCACTCACGGCATGGACAAGCTCTTCGTAACTGCCGCCGCCGACTCTGATTCCAATCCGATTCCGATTCCAATAACGGTAGGCGATTGGGTAGTAGTAGTCAGGTTTGGATTTGGGTTTGTGTTTGGATTTGGGTTTTTTGAAGATAGATTGCTGGGTTTGTGTTTGTATTTTTACTGATATTTGGGTTTGTGTTTGTTGTTTTTGTGTTTGGTTAACAAGAAAAATCAATTGCTGGGTTTGTGTTTGTGTTTCTGGGTTTGTGATTTTTAAATTTTAATTTTTTGTTCTTAGATCTGAGTTTGTGTTCTTGTTGTTCTTGTTCAAGATACACTTAGATCTCAATTAATGTAATTTTTGGTTTTTATTTCTGCTTTTAATTTTTTTTTAATTTAGATGCTAACATGGAAAGCCACGTGGTTTATGTGGACATTATTTTAATATTTTTAACTTATGCTATTTGCCACCTGTGCAATTTCTGTCTCTATTGTAACGGCAGGGACAAAAACGAGACGCGTTTTCCAGGATAAGGACTAAAAGCGGTGAAAAAAAAAGTTAGGGACCAAAGTGAGAATCGCGTGAAAATATAGGGACGAAAAAATGGGTTTTTCACCAAAAAATTTTACACGTTATCTAGTTTCCATTATATAAAGTACTATGTAATTTAAGCTATGGTAAACTTGTAATTAAATCAAACATGACTTCAATTTTATTTATAAAAAGATTTACACGATATCTAGTTTCCATGATGTAAAGTACTGTGTAATTCAAGTTGTGGCAAGCTTGTAATTAAATCAAACATGACCTCAATTTTATTTTAAAAAAAATTACATGATATCTAGTTTCCATGATCTAAAATACTGTGTAATTCAAGTTGTTGCAAACTTATAATTAAATCAAACATGACTTCAATTTTATTTTTAATAAAATTTACATGATATCTAGCTTCCATGATATAAAGTACAGTGTAATTCAAGTTGTGGCAAACTTGTAATTAAATCAAATATGACTTTAATTTTATTTTAAAAAATTTACACGATATCTAGTTTCCATGATATAAACTTATAAAGTACAGTATAATTCAAGCTGTGGCAAACTTGCAATTAAATCAAACATGACTTCAATTTTATTTTAAAAAAAATTTACACGTTATCTAGTTTCCATTGTATAAAGCACTGTGTAATTCAAGCTGTGACAAACTTGTAATTGAATCAAACATGAGTTGAATTTTTTTTTTTTTATTTACACAATACCTAGTTTCCATGATATAAAGTACTATGTAATTCAAGTTGTGGCAAACTTGTAATTAAATCAAGCATGACTTCAATTTTATTTTTTAAAAGATTTACACGATATCTAGTTTCCATTATAAAGTATTGTGTAATTCAAGCTATGGCAAACTTGTAATTAAATCAAGCATGACTTCAATTTTATTTTAAAAAAAATTACACGATACCTAGTTTCCATGATATAAAATACTATGTAATTCAAGCCGTGCAAACTTGTAATTAAATCAAACATGACCTCAATTTTATTTTTTAGTTTTTAGGTAAAGCCATAAGATATAGTCCATCTAAAAAATAAAATAAAATTATATAGTGTTATACATCACCTTCTCCACTCTTCTTATGTGTGTGTTCAAAATACTTAATGTAAGGACTCGTTTTGATTCCCAAGCCCAAAAAGTAAAAGGACTAGGGCCCAAAGAGCTCAATACAATGAATTTGTAGAGAATGAGTTAGAAAATGGACTTCAATGAGTTTGACAACAATCACAATAGGTTAGTGGTTGCTAGAAAATGAAAATAAACAGGTTTATGCATAGAAAATCTTCCTCGACAAAATTCGAGGAGAGTAGTTCTTATATATTTCTATTGAAATTAAGCACAAATACAGTTCTTGAGACTATAGTGTTTTTATACAAATTCTTAGATGATCTCCTTGTAATGAGGTTTTTCTTCTTTAGATACCCCTGTTTTACTTCATCTCAACCCTCCACGTGTAAGTCAAGTTGCTGATTTTAATCCTTATCCCATCAGCACCTTCTTGAAGCCTTTGTGGGTAGTTGAAAGGCTGAACATTATTGTTTCACCTCCACATTAATGCTGCAGCCAGAGAGTTAGCTGCAGAGTATTCAATGCGGCGGTAACAGCTTTCTCCTAGGGAGAATGAGTTTTTTTTTTTTTTTTTTTGAGAATAGGAAGAATAAATGTTAAAAAAGAGAAGAAAAAAAAATGTAGAAAATAAGTGGATAATGTGACTCAACAAAAGTGTAGCAACAATAAATATTACATTTCAACTTTTAGATATATGTAAATATAGATTCATTCATATAGGACACACAAGAAAACAAAGAGTACCACATAAATAAGTACAAAAATAAATACCACTAGACTTGTTTCTATCCCTCGCGAATATTAGAGCTACAACATCTGATAAATATTTTCTAGTCTCACAGACATTTCTAACGCCAAACAAAGATTTAATTACATGGACCAAATGAAGTCGATTCAAGGACGGAGCCAGAACTTGAAGTTAGGAGGGGCAGTTTTACTGTTAGTTGCGTATGGTGGCTATAGCTTCCAGCTCAGTTGCTTAATAGCTAATGAGGTTTTTTTTTTTTTTTTGTGTGTTTTTTATGTGTGCACCTAGGTATTGACAAAATTATTTTGTTTAAAATTTTTTAAGGGTCAAGTTGTTTGTTTTAGGTAAAATTGGTTGATTGAGTTTAATTGTTTTTAGCTTTACTATTAGTAAATTTTGTTGTTGAATAAATTTTTTGGGCTTGTTTATTTTGCTTTAGATTTTAGATCTGGCCTTTAAAAGGAAGAAAATGTTAGAATTACAAACTTTTTTTTACAAATTAATAATGTGATGAGTAGTTATTAGTAAGTTAAAATGCGATGTAAATTCAAGCACTCCAGTACTATAAAGCATATCTGAATCCAACAATGAGCCAACAACTCGATGAACAAAGTTCAAAGATCAGCCATTTAATTTGAGGATTAATGTATTCCATTTCTTATTCCAGTATTTATAGGGTCAGTTAAGAAACAAGTTAACATAACAAATCAACACCAGCCTCAGTTTCTCAAAATAGGTAATAGAACTCAATATCATATGTTCTACAAAAACATGATATATGCCCCATTCAAGGCTTGGGTTTTAATCTTGTGCCATCACATATACAAACCAAAACCTTAGCCTAATCGTAGCTATAAGTTCATTCATGGAGGTTGGTTTGGAGTATGATCAAATAGGACCTTTCTATCATTTGTATTTTAAATTTCTATTAATTGCCGTTCTTTTGTTTTTGTTTGTCTAGTCCATCTGTCTGAGCTAGAAAACCTATCCTCCCTTTGGCCACAAAACCTTTTCCTTCTATGTGACCACGAAAATAAAGTTCTTTTCAAATTGTCTAGAAGCACATACTTATCCACGCACAATATTGTGTCTGGGGTGAGCTCTTATAAAATCGATGTTAGATTAATAACAAACTATCATCTCAACAGAACTTAAAAATGCAATACATATATGCAGTACACTTTTCTTTTTTTATCAGGAAAATACATTTCATTGTACATATCATACACGTTACAAGAAAATTTGTGACGAAAGGGTTATAGACAAATTTGCACACCCCCACAAAAGTCCACAACAAAAACACAAATAAAAAATTAATTTTAAATAGTGCTTCTATCGCATGGTTATTTTATCAAACAACAACAAAAAATTCCATTACTACAAGTAATTTTATCCAACAAGGATATTCACATTTTCTTCTTTTAAGGCACAATCTTATAAGCTTTCATCTTATCTATCCAAGTAATCATCGAATCCTTGGAGTTCCTAAACCCCAAGAATCCATGCTTCTTACTCTTATTCATACTATCCACGTAATCCCCTCCCTTCAGCATTACATCCACAAACCACCAAACTCCAACTTCCTCCAACTTTGTAGGTTGCAACTGATTCTCTCTCACAATCTTGTCCCACACTGGACCTTTATCTTTCATTGACTCTACCAAGCTAACTTTCTCACCCTCCACAAACCCATAATTCTCAATCCCAAATTGCTCAGCCAACACCTTCCAAAGATGCTTCCACTTAAACACATCCCCATTGTTACAATTAAATGCTTCATTCCTCGCATTAGGATCTACCACAGCCCAAATTTGTTGCTCAGCAATAAGATCAGCATCCGAAGCCACATAATAATACTCCCAAGCCTCTTTGCTTCCAGGGAATTTCAAAGTAAGCCCCTCATGCTTACATATAGCCGCATACACACAAAGTGTGCCAATTATATTCATCAAACTATAGGGTGAAAACCCAAATATAGTATTAGGCCTATGGACTGACCAAGTCAAACCTTCTTTATTCTTAACTTCCTCAAACAAAATATCTTCCTGAGTGTAATAAAAATTTGACACATTCAAACGTGGCATGTCCTCCATAAAAGGTGGGCTATGATGTTCAATTTTGCCAAAGGTTTCGAAGGGTCCTACATAGTGTTTGGCACCTGTTTGTAGACATATATGTTTGAGATTTGGCGCATGAGGGATCACCGCACGTAGCACGTTACGAAACATGGTACCGTTGGTTTCACAATTTTGGGCCTCAGTGGGCCGACTAGCCCATGTGACATAGAAGATGTGTGTGACATCAGTGAGTTGGGAAAGTTTGGTTTGGGTTTCCTTTGGGTCAGAGACATCGCATTGGATGTACTCAACTGGGTGGTTTGTGTTCCAATTTGGGCGTTGACGACGTGCCACACCATAGACTTTCCAAGGTCCACCTGGGGTATCAGAGAGTGGCAAGATTTCAGCTAAGCTGTTGCCCACGATGCCAGTCACACCAATCACTAAGCCTACACTTCGGTAGCTTCGCGGTGCTTCATAATCTTGCTCATATTTCTTCTGTAAAATTCATAGAGAAAGAGTTAGCATATGTGTTGGTGTAAAAGATTCATAATAGCAAAGTCTTGGTGTATACCTTTGCAGCGCCAACAGATCTTGCCCACCACCAGCTCATTCTGAAATTACTGTAAGTAAGAGGCTTGTAGATGTAAGCTTAACTATTTATTTAGCCAAAGAAAAATAAATATTCTAATCTGATTTGTGTACTGGCTATCTGCTTCAACTTATATAGAACATAAAAGAAAATTCCAGAATCAGAAAGAAGACAGTCAACATAAATGACATCAGGCATGACATAGTGTACTACGCCAATCAATCCCGACCCGCCACGTCACCTTTTTTTTTTTTTTTTTTTCAGCAAAAATGATTAAGTCTTAAGCCACTCTTCTCTTTTCTCATCACCTGATTTCTCCATCTCTGAACCTCCATGGCCGGAGCTTCAAAGCTCAACACAAGCCACCAACAAGAAGCTAAAGCAAAAAATAAAAAACTATTTTATTCATTCTCTCCTAACTTAATTAAATAATATTTTCTCTCTCCTTTGTCTTTTTTCTATTCACTCTTCACAGGTCAGTCAGTGTCTCCATTACTCTCTCCCTTTCATTTTTTTTTTCTTTCTTCCTCATTCTTCTTAAAGCTCCACGCCAACACCATGGATCACGCTGTTGTGGTGGTGGTGGGTCACGTTGCTGATCACGCCGTTTCCGCTGGTTTCTGTGGATCAAACCGTAGGTGTGCGATGGTGGTGCAGTGGACGGCGGCATGCATGTGCGGTGGTGATTTGGGTTGCTGTCTTGCTGGGTTTTGTGGGTTTCCCATCTGTTGGTGGTTGATTTTGGGTCAAGGGTTTGTGGGTTTCATATGGGTTTGTGTTTGATATGGGTTTTGTATGGTTTTCCAATTTGTGGTGGTGGTGGTGGTTGTTGTTGTTGTTGTTGTTGTTGTTGTTGTTGTTGTTATTGTTTTTTTTTTTTTTTTTTTTTTTTTTTTTTTTTTTTTTAATCAGAGTTGTGGTGATGCTGATTAAGGTGAATTTGTGGTGGTGGTGATTAAGTGGGCTTTGTGGTGGTGGTGGTTGTTGTTATGGGTTTGTGGTGGTGGTGGTGGTTGTTGTTGTTGTTGTTGTTGTTGTTTTTTTTTTTTTTTTTTTTTTTTTTTTACATGGTGATGGTGATTAACGTGAGTTTGTGGTGGTGGTGATTAAGTGGGTTTTGTGGTGGTGGTGGTTGTTGTTTTTTTTTTTTTTTTTTTTAATTAGAGTTGTGGTGATGGTGATTAAGGTGAGTTTGTGGTGGTGATGGTTGTTGTTCACAGGGAGTGGGTGGCAAGGGAAAATGGGGCCTCCTCAGTGGCGGCTCGCGGCGGCAGCTATTGGTTGAACCATGGAGTTTTGGTCATGGCAATGGTGTTGGTGTCTTGTGTTGAGCTTTGAAGCCCCGGCCATGGAGGTGGGTTTGATACAGAGATGGAGAGATCAGGTGAGGAGAGAAGAGAAGAGAGGCTAAGGCATAATCATTTTTGCTGGAAAAAAAAAAATTGGTGATGTGGCGGGTCAGGATTGGCTGGCGTAAAACACACGTTTTACGCCAGCTCCTGACCCAATTTATTCTCAAAATGAAAACCTTTCCGATGTTGCGTCAAGTCATTTGAAATGTAGAAATATCAGAACTTATTAGCTTAGTAGTATGTGCTCTTTTCTTTTCTAATTAATTAGGCAAATACATTTTACCGAACATATCATACATTTCATTGAAAATTCATATTGTTAGGGTTAGCTATTGTATACACCCACAAAAGTACACAACAAAAACACAATGACAAAAAGGATTAAAAGAACATTCCATTACCAACAAGATGAGCGTATCTAACATTTGTTCACATTTCCTTCCTTTTAGGGCAAGGCCAGCTTAGCTTAGGTAACTTAGGCCTGTCCTAGGGCCCCCTACCAGAGAAAGCTCCCAAATGTGGGGAAGGGGGGTGTGGAGAGTGGCCAGTAAGAGTGTTTTTTAATTATTAAATATATTTGTACATATATTATTTTCAAACTGGCTGGATTTCAATCGGTTTGGTTCAGTCAGCTTTTGGTTGCTTCCAATTTCTTAGAAACCAAACAGATCAAAGAAAAAAAAAACTATTTCCCTTTGCTTTCCCACATTTTCTCAGCACCCAAACACCAAACAAACACACACACACAAAAATCAAAGTCAAAATCATGTATATATTCAAAGAACATACCAAAATTAGAAAAAAAAAAATCTATTTCCCTTTGCTTTCTCAAGTTTTTTCTTGGGTTTACTGGTGGGAACACGCTTGTCTTGCCCACTACAATACCAGGAACTTTCTCAAAACAACTTGTACATAATAATATTTAATATTTTGCAGTACGGTTTCAATCGGGTTAGTGTATGTGTGGGACACCGAAACCCAAACCGAAATTTTGGACATGGTTCGGGCCTGTTTCGGACAGTGTTTTCGGTTTTTCTGCCCTACTCTTTAGTCCTTCCAATTCCAACATACCATATCATCATATCACATATTAAAAAGAAAAAAAAAAAGACAATTACAACCAATTAATTCTAATATTCATCTAAAAAATCTAACCCAATTAGAAATTTATTGAGAAGATATTAGATATAGTAAGATGTATTGAATTTTAAGTAAAACGTTGACGAGATAATTTTTTATTAAATGATGCAAAACATGGGTTTTACATCACATCTCTACCAATTTCGGACTCAAATAATTTAAGAGTAAAAAAATTAAAAAATTAACGTTGCACAATTACGAAAATCTCACAAAGGAACAAGAAGTCAAGAACAACTATTTACTTTTCATCTTAAAAGGACGATGCAACTCTCAAGGAGTAGATTTTTAAATTAAAAAAAAAATAGTATATATATAATATATTACTTTTAGCAATTTGTTTCAATAAAATATTTTTAAAAGTTTTAAAAGAAATTAGTCCAACAACAAAACTTAAGCCGAAACACCACCCCAAAACAAACGCACGCAGACTGGAAAAAAAAAAATCAAAGCCAATTCTAACTAACTTAAGAGTAGGAGAACAACCACCTTACAGCAAGCAACACATATAATAATAAAATAAATAAAAAAAACAACCGCACACCTTTAGTACGATAGTTACTTCATGCGTATAAGTAATTGTGAAGGGTAAAGGGCAAGGATTTGAGTTCAAGTTTTTAGAAAGGAGCTATATATACTTAGATTAGGCTAGAATATAATTTTTATCTTGTATTAGTTGTAAAAAAAAAAAAGGAAAAAAAAAAAAAGATTTCTAAGCAAGCAAGACATTAAAAAAAAAAAAAAATTCTTACTTACGGCAACAGAAGACCTCAAACTTAGGCGGAGTTAGGCTGCGGCAGAACGGCAGACAGCAGTGTAGCAAAAGCAGAAAGAGAAAAGAGAAAGAGAGAGTCTTGTGACTAATATCTTTCTCTCTCTCTCTTAAATAAAGCTAAAAGTTATATATATATATATATATATATATTTATATATTTGTATAAATAATAGTGGTGAGTCAGAGTCCTGTGTGACTAACAGTGTAACACCTCACCCATGGACCATGGCCATGTGTTGTGCATCTGATTGTGTCTTCTAAGAAGTTAAAGAGATTTTTTTTTTAATAATTAACGAGATTATTTACAATTTTAAAATTTATTGGTTAGTTGTTGAGTGCTTGTGTGTATAATATTTGTCTGTTATGTATGACTAGTCGCTAATTGTGCGATGCACGGGAACACTACCAATTTTTAAAAATAAATATTATATCCATAATAAAATGACATAAAATATCATTACTGTCCCAAAAGATGAGCATCAACTATAGTAGAAACATTAACTCGTATTATTCATTCTAGCCATCACTTTTTTTTTTTTTTTTTCCTTCTTGTGCAAAACTACTTACTCAAACAATTAAACTAAATCAACTATAATAGAAACTGTAAGGGTCAAAGGCCCAATTTTAGATGTTGGGCTGTGGGCCTGTCTGAGGAGGCACATCTGTCCGAGGACAGTAAATTACGAGGAAGATACATGGCCACGATCCTCGCAAGGGTTTGGCCAGCATGTAAACAAAGAGAAGTTGCCTGAGGAGGACTACCTCTTCGGATACTTAGAGAGAAAGCCAGGATATACACTCTAGCATTCATTAAGATATTTTTGGGGATTCTTCTGATACAAGAGCATCTAGTAAGCATATAGGACAAGTGGAAGTAACAAGATATTATATGGAAAGCTACCACCATTGCATTAATGACCCCGCAGCTAACCCTCTGGCCGCATTAATGAGGAAAGGATGTCTTAACAGTGACTCTCAACCTTTACAGCTGTCGTGTAAAGACTTTAAGGAATGGTTGATGGGACAAGTATAAAAAAAAAAAAAAAATCATCTGACCGGCACGTGAGAGAGAATGTGGTATAAATAGAGCTGGAAGCAAGGAAGAAAAGGAAAATACGAGTGCCTATGAGCTCAAGCTTATAAGGCATATGTGGGAGGCATCTCTCCCCGATGTGGGATTGAGCAAATCCTTGAGGACAGGCCCAGCGTCGGTTCCAAAGAGGACAATTTCTTCTAATTGGGGTTAGGGACGAAAAACCCTCCCACAAAAGTATAACAACAATAAATGTTACGCTTCAACTTTTAAATATATATAGATATAGATTCATTCATATAGGACACACAAGAAAACAAAGAGTACCATATACATAAGTACAAAAATAAATACCACTAGACTTGTCTTTATCCCTTGTGAAAATTAGAGCTACAACATCTGATAAATATTTTGTAGTCCCACAGACATTTCTAATGCCAAACAAAGATTTAATTACATGGACCAAATGAAGTCGATCCATTACCTAATTCCAAAAAAAGATTTAATTCCTTTTCTTTCTAAAAGAAAGTCTAATACAACCAAAAATAAAATAAAATCAGGTCACCCCCTACCCTTTTTTTGGTTCATATAAAAAAATAAATCAAGCAATCAAATAAGAAAATTGTATAGGCAGATCAGAGTATGAAGAAAGAAGAATAAGAGTTTTTTGAAGTGTTGGGTTTGGGTGAATTCAAATTCCGTTGGCACCTGGGAAATCTTTTAAGAGAAATACTAGCTATTGGCAAATAAATGATAGTACTAATTAAGGTAGCCTTAGAAACTGTCAGCTTAGCAATGAGATTGTTCAATTACAGTTTTGAATTGCACAATGTAAATTCAAGCACTCCAGTACTGTAAAGCATATCTGAATCGAACAATGAGCCAACAACTCAATGAACAAAGTTCAAAGATCAGCCATTTTGAGGGATAATGAATTCCATTTCTTATTCCAGTTTTTATAGGGTCAGTCAAAAAACAAGTTAACATAACAAATCAACACCAGTCTCAGTTTCTCAAAATAGGTAATAGAATTGAATATCATATGTTCTACAGAAGCATGATATATGCCCCATACAATACTTGGGTTTCAATCTTGTGCCATCACATATACAAACCAAAACCTTAGCCTAATCGTAGCTAAGTTCATTCATGGAGTTTGGATTGGAGTATGATCAAATAAGACCTTTTATTTTAAATTTCCATTTATTTCCGTTCTTTTTTTTGTCAAGTCTATCTGCCTGAGCTAGAAAACCCATCCTCCCTTTGGCCACAAAACCTTTTCCTTCTACGTAACCACAGAAATAATGTTCTTTTCAGATTGTCCAGAAGTGCATGCTTATCCACACACAATATTGTGTCAATGGTGAGCTTCTATAAAATTTGTGGGGACTATTTTTGCCGTCCTCGGCAAGGCTCTGGGCGCAGTGCCGAGGAGGCTTAGAGTGTCCCACATCGAAGAGAGCTTCCCCCATTTTCAACCTTATAAGCCATGAAGCGAAGGAAGTAGTGTACCATCATTTCCGTGTTTTTCAAAAATCAGAAATGATGGTACACTACTTCCTTCACTTCATGGCTTATAAGGATGAAAGTGGGGGAAGCTCTCTTCGATGTGGGACACTCTGAGCCTCCTCGGCACTACACCCAGAGCCTTGTCGAGAACGGCAAAAATAGTCCCCACAATAAAAGAAGCTTCTTTTTATTGTGGGGATTATTTTTGCCGTCCTCGACAAGGCTCTGGGCACAGTGCCGAGGAGGCTCAGAGTGTTCCACATCGAAGAGAGCTTCCCCCACTTTCAACCTTATAAGCCATGAAGCGAAGGAAGTAGTGTACCATCATTTCCGTGCTTCATGGCTTATAAGGTTGAAAGTGGGGGAAGCTCTCTTCGATGTGGAACACTCTGAGCCTCCTCGGCACTGCGCCCAGAGCCTTGCCGAGGACGGCAAAAATAGTCCCCACAATAAGCCATAAGCCAAGGAGGCTCAAAGTGTCCCACATCGAAGAGAGCTTCCCCCACTTTCAACCTTATAAGCCATGAAGCGAAGGAAGTAGTGTACCATCATTTTTGTGTTTTCGAAAATCAGAAATGATGGTACACTACTTCCTTCGCTTCATGGCTTATAAGGTTGAAAGTGGGGGAAGCTCTCTTCGATGTGGGACACTCTGAGCCTCCTCGGCACTGCGCCCAGAGCCTTGCCGAGGACGGCAAAAATAGTCCCCACAATAAAAGAAAAATCAGAAATGATGGTACACTCCTTCCTTCGCTTCATGGCTTATAAGGTTGAAAGTGGGAGAAGCTCTCTTCGATGTGGGACACTCTGAGCCTCCTCGGCACTGCGCCCAGAGCCTTGCCGAGGACGGCAAAAATAGTCCCCACAAAATTGATGTTAGTTTAATCACAAATTACCATCTCAACGGAATTCAAAAAAGTAATACATATATGCACTACTCTTTTCTTTTTTATTAGGCAAATACATTTTACTATACATTACATATCATACACGTCAGTATAGGAAAATTTATGACGAAAGGATTATAGACAAATTTGCACACCCCCACAAAAGTCCACAACAAAAACACAAATGAAAAATAGGATTTAAATCATGCTTCTATTGCATGCTTATTTTATCAAACAATAGCAAAAATTTCCATTACTTGTATCCAACAAGGATATTCACATTTCCTTCTTTTTAAGGCACAATTTTGTAATCTTTCATCTTATCTATCCAAGTAATCATCGAATCCTTAGAGTTCCTAAACCCCAAGAATCCATGCTCCTTGCTCTTATTCATACTATCCACGCAATCCCCTGCATTCAACATCAAATCCGCAAACCACCAAACCCCAACTTCCTCCAACTTTGTAGGTTGCAACTGATTCTCTCTCACAATCTCTTCCCACACTAGACCTTTATCCTTCATCAAGTCTACCAAAGTAACTCTCTCACCCTCCATAAACCCATAATTCTCAATCCCAAATTGTTCAGCCAACACCTTCCAAAGATCCTTCCACTTAAACACATCCCCATTGTTGCAATTAAATGCTTCATTCCTTGCATTAGGATCCACCACAGCCCAAATTTGTTGTTCAGCAATAAGATCAGCATCCGAAGAAGTCACATAGTAAAATTCCCAAGCCTCTTTGTTTCCAGTAAATTTCAAAGTAAGCCCCTTGTGCTTACATATGGCCGCATACACACAAAGCGTGTCAATTATATTCATCAAACTATAGGGTGAAAACCCAAATACGGTAGTCGGCCTATGGACTGACCAAGTCAACCCCTTTTTATTCTTAACTTCATCGAACAAAATATCTTCTTGAGTGTAATAAAAATTGGGCACGTTTAAACGTGACATGTCCTCAGTAAAAGGTGGGATATGGGGTTTGATTTTGCCAAAGATTTCGAAGGGGCCAATGTAGTGTTTGGAACCTGTTTGT
Source organism: Lithocarpus polystachyus (assembly GCA_033629205.1). NCBI lineage: Eukaryota > Viridiplantae > Streptophyta > Magnoliopsida > Fagales > Fagaceae > Lithocarpus > Lithocarpus polystachyus. The sequence continues at coordinate 2,729,467 of CM066163.1, read as the reverse complement.
AGACAAATGTGTTTGAGGTTTGGCGCGTGGGGAATTACTGCTCGTAGAACATTACGGAACATAGTACTATTGGTTTCACAATTTTGGGCCTCGGTGGGTCGACTAGCCCATGTTACATAGAAAATGTGTCACATCGGTGAGTTGGGAAAGTTTGATTTGGGTTTCTTTTGTGTCAGAGACATCGCATTGAATGTACTCAACAGGATAGTCTTTGTTTCAATTTGGGCATAGACGACGTGCCACACCATAGACTTTCCAAGGCCCACCTGGAGTATCTGAGAGTGGCAAGATTTCGGCTAAGCTGTTGCCCACAATGCCAATCACACCAATCACTAAGCCTACGCTTTGGTAGCTTCGTGGTGCTTCATGATCTTCCTCATATTTCTTCTGTAAAATTCGTAGAGAAAGAGTTAGCATATGTGTTGGTGTACAAAATTCATAATAGCATGTCTTGATGTATAAAAGAAAGAGTGAGGGAGTTTATACCTTTGCAGCGCCAACAGATCTAGCCCACCACCAGCTCATTCTGAAATTAGTGTAAGAGGCTTGTAGATATGTAAGCTTTACTATTTATTTAGCCAAAAAAGAATAAATATTTTAATCTGATTTGTTTACTGGCTATCTGCTTCAACTTATATAGATCATATAAGAAAATTCCAGAATTAGAAAGAAGACAGTCCACATAAATGACATAAGCCATGACATACTGTACTGGGCCTAACCTGACTGCATAGAAGACTAGAAGAAGTGAATGGATGAACTTGAAAGTTGAAACATGTTTAAAGTCAAATTTGGACAAGAGATTTCCGTTAAATACAATGGGGATTGGGATCAAAATGTCGATATATTTTGGACATGCGAGTGTCCATATTGCTTTTTCTTTGCACAATCTTGTTGAAAAATGAAAACCTTTCCGATTTCGCGTCAATTTATCAACTATCAAGTTTGAAATATAGAAATATCAGTCACTTGGAATGGATTAACGAGAGCGATATTTCACCGATATCTTTCATATCGGCTAATTTGCGACAATTGATATTCTTCATATTTGCCAGTTTGTACAATGCGATCTCGACAGGGCAGCTCAAGATAGTTTCAGGTGTACGGCGAAAATTTTAACAAGATATTTTTATATCTAAATATCTCTTAAATAATATTTACTTTATTTTTTATATTATAATTTTTTATTTCAAATCTATTATTAATTTTTACTAATTAATAAGATTAATTCATTCAAAATGAGCTAGTGATATTTACCATGTAGGTTTTACAAACTGACATGTCATCAATAAAAAAATTTTTATTCAAAATTTTTATTTATTATATTGTTTGAGTGATACCAATCATATTTCCACCATATCTGATTATAAGTTTTGTCATAAAATTTGTATTAGTTTTAGTATTTTTCATTCACTTAATGGTGAATTGGTGATTGTGTTGTATTTCTCTTAATTTATAATTTTTTTTTTTTTTTTTGGTGGAGAAGATGATAAAGTTACTACAAAAATTATTATAAAAAACTTACAAACTGATGTAACATTTCAAGAAAATAATAAATGAATATTGAATTACTTATTGTGATTGGACATATCAATTTATAAGACCTCTGTGATAAAAAAAAAAAAAAAAATGTGCAAGTTACTCCCTCTTTTCTTAATTAAAAGAAAAAAAAAAATATCTAACTGCCCCCATTTTAATTTTGGGGCCTTTCTATATTAGGGGCCTCTTAGGCCTAAGGCCGGCCCTGGATCTCAATAAGATCTTTGCTAGTTTGGTTTAGATGCTTGTGGAGTGGAGAATGGATTCAGATAAATGGGCTCTAATTGTTGTGAGAAGCACAGATAGGTGAAATTAGTGGCAACAATGGCATCAAAGTGTTATATGCATTTAACATGGTCTTTTGTTTGTCGAGTCTAGCTGCCTGACCTGGAAAACATATCCTCCTTGGGCCACAAAACCTTTGCCTTCTATATGACCACAGAAACCATTTTTTCTTTAGCAAGTCCGGAGCACACAATTTCTCAGCTTATCGTCAGAAGTGTTTGATTGGTGTGAAAACTTGCATTAGTGGTGGGCTTGTTTAAAATTGATGTTTACATTAATCACAACTTATTAGTTTAATAGTATGTAAAAAAAAAAAAGGTAATGTATGTATAAACAGCTCTTTTCTTTTCTTATTAACTAGGCAAATACATTTTATCGAACATATCATACATTTCTCATATATAGAAAGAGTAAGAGAATTTATACCTTCGCAGCTCCAATAGACCTAGCCAACCACCAGCTCATTCTGAAACAACTGTAGCTAAAGAAATAAATAGATGAAGAAATGGGGTATTGGGAACTATAACAAGAGGCTTGTAGATAGAAGCTTAATTTTTAGCCAAATAAAAACACAGTAGATATTTTAATTTGTTTTGTGTAGTGGCTTTCTGGTTCAACTTTATATAGAACATGAAAGAAAATTCCAAAATCCAAAAGAAGACAGTATAGACATTGATGGCACGAGCCATAACACATGTGCACAGTCTGGTTGAAAACCTTTCCTAGCTAGGTTACATCAAGTTTTCAATTTGAATTATAGATATTCATCTCCTTGTTGATTATAGATATTTTTTTTATATTGAAAAAAAAAATCATAATTATAGATATTAGAATTATAGATATTCTCCAAATCTTATCTATAGGGATTGGAGCAGAATTATGGTGAATGCAAAAAGATTGTCAAAGACGTCAACTTTATTTCTGAATTCGCTCAGAATATTTGGAAATTCAGAAAGAAATCATAAATTTTCGTAAATATTTTCTCTAGGTAACACAATCTCAAAAGAGAAATAAAAGCCTAATGTTAACTGTAAGTACAACAGCATCATTGTTTGCCATTACAGGAAAATTCGCAAAAAATAAAAGTTCACTAATTTTGTTCTATGAAACCAATGAACGAAACCTCTTTCATCCGAGCTTTATTTAAGAGCAACGTCAAAAGACTCAAAACATTGCATTGCTAACAACACCTCCCAAAGATCCCAAAAGCCAAAAACAGATTCAAATATCATAAGCACTTTACTAAAAGACGCAATCTTGTAGACTTTTTTTTTGGTAGGCTTTTATCTTATCAATCCAGGAAATTAAATATACAAGCTCTTCGAGTTCCTAAAACCCAAAAACCCATACTCCTTTACTCTTTTTCATACTATCCAATATAGCCTCCCCACCCAATTTAAATTCCACATACCAGCACACCTTAACCTCCTCCAACTTTGTGGGTTGCAACTTGCAAATGATTCTCCCACACAATCTCATCCCACATCGGACCCTATTCATCGACTCCACCAAGCTCACAATCTTACCCTCCTCTATGAACCCATACTCCTCATTCCCAAATTACTCAGCCATCACTAGAGGTGTGCATGGGTCGGATTAATGGGATTTTTTGACCCAACTCACCATGGTGGGTTAAAAAAAATTTAACCCAATCCAACCCATCACATAAGTCCAACCCAACCCAACCCAACCCAACTCACATGGATCGGATTAGGTTGGGTTGAACCCATGAGTTGGACAATTTTTTTATTACTATTATTATTAAATTGAGTAGTTAAAATATAAATATAAATATATTAAAAAAACCAAAAATTAGTATCAATGTAACTTTTTAAAAAGCAAACAATACTAATGACTAAACAACAATAATAAAAAAAATAAGAAGAGGGCCAGACAAAGACAAACTTGCAAAGCAAGATAGAGAGAAAGGGACACAACAAGTCAGCAAGAGAAAATATTGTTGAGTAAGAAATTGACTTGTAAGTTGAGACAAAGCAAAAACATTTAAAAATCGGCCAAAAGAAAACTAAGAGATTAACAAAGCAAAAGCTAAACATTGATCCACCACTACAAGAGAGATAAGCAGATAAAGTGAGAGAGAGGAGAGAGAGAAGCCAGAAAAAAGAAATAGAGCAAGAGAAAGAAACCCAAGTACCTGCACCCAACACCAGAAGAGAGAACCACCAGAGTAAGAAAGAGACCTGTTGTTGAGACAACGCAAAATCATTTAAAAATCAGTAAAAAGAAAACTAAGAAATCAACAATGCAAAAAATAAATAATAATCCACCACGGTAAGAGAGATAAACAGAGAGAGAGAGAGAGAGAGAGAGAGAGAGAGAGAGAGAGAGAGAGAGAGAGAGAAATAAAGCGAGAGAGAGAAAACATTGAGAAATTTTACCTAACACCAGAAAAGAGAGCTACCACCGGAAAGATAGAACCACCGCCGAGGCAATGATAATAGTTGATGGATGACAGTGGCTCAGTAGAGGGAGAGAGGGTTCAAAAGGGAGTGAAGTGGGAGAGGGGAGTGGGAGGTGGCACATTAAGAGAAAAGGTTCTAGAGTTTGTGTGAATTAATTGGCTTTTATATAGGATAGGAAGAGCTGCTTATTTAAAAAATTTTATTAATCATATAATATATTTTAAATATATAGTATTAAATATATGGGTGGGTCGGGTTAGGTTTGGCGAATTTGAAATTTTATGACCCGAACCCAACCTAATCCGCTATCAAAAAAATTTTGTAACCCAACCCAACCCAAAAAGCCCTAAAAACCTACCAAACCCAGTAAGTTGGGTTGGGTTGAATCGGTTTTGGTGGATTGGCTGCACACCCCTAGCCATCACCTTCCAAAAATAAAACACATCCCCATTATTGCAATTAAGCCCTTCATTCAGCCCAAATTTGTTGCCAAGTGATATTAGTGTGTTTAGGAACAGTTTATTTGTGGTAACTTATTTGCATAGTACTTATCAAAATATATTGTTTTTGTTTTTTGACAACTTTTATGTTTATAACTTAAAATGTGTGAGAAAAAGCAAAAGAAAAAAAAAATTGCAAAAGCCAAATTCACTCCATACTGAATTATGAGGCGAAAAAGAAAACTTTCACTTTTTCTCATCTTTTTTTTTAGTACTTTTAATAACTCAATAAGTGGAAAAATAAGGATTTAAACCTGAATGTCTATTGGAAATACTAAAAGATGTAAGTTGAACTACAGCACACTTTTTTTTTTCCTATTAACAAAGAAAAAAATACAGTAAATTAACCATAAATCACATGGATGTCTAGTGTTTTTAATCTGTTTTAAAAGGACAATTATCAACCTTTAAGCCCTTATTTGGGAGGAGAAAATGGAATAGAATGAAAAACTTTATATTTTTAAAAATGGATCCGATGATCTTCACAAAGATTTATCAAAAAATAAAGATCTTCACAGATAATAATCTGTTTAAAATATAAACCTGCTTTTAAGCTATTGGGCAGCTCAGTGCTCACCAGCAAAATAATTTTAGACTAAAAAATTCAAAAGTTAACGTTACACAATTACGGAAATGTCACAAAGGAACAAGATCGACTTTTTTCTTTTCAACTTAGAAAGACACTGCAACCCTCAAGCTTCCAAATAAGAACGAAGCCTCCCAGCCCAGGAGTCCACGCTTGACGCTTCTGTCCAAGAAAAATAGATGTCATGGCTTGTGTCATTAACACACCCACTTTCAATTTTTTATGTAATTGGGTGAGCTTGCAATTGATATATTTAACTCTCTGATAGTGACAATTATTGAGGATGAATGAATTAAAAAGAGGGATGATAAAGCCACCATTCATGTTGCTGATGAGGTATGATAATGAAAACATGGATGAAAACAAAGAACTAATAAACAAATTAATGGCAGCAGATAGTTGCTTTTAAGTATATTAATTGCCTTTGAACTTAAACTAAGCAGACAAAAGGATAAATTCAAGAGTCCTCTATTTAGTCATTTTTATAGATAAAAATTATTAAAATTTTATATTTAAAAATTGTTTGAATAGCTATTTTCTATTAGCTTCTTTTTCCTTCTTTCTTTCTTTCTTTCTTCTTCTTCTTATTTATTTATTTTTTTTTTTTGTAATAATGGATAATGCCTAGACTAAAGAAATAGGTCAGTCACAAATAAAACTAAAGCATTCTTCAATCTCCACCACAAGTGGTGGGTTATTAAAATAAATAAAACTAGTCGCTAACTCGTGCGATGCACAGGTTTACCTCTTCTTTAAGTAGTTCTTGTTATAGACATGTGAGTTCAAGCTAATAGAACATGTTCTCGGTGTCCATAAAGCTGCCAATAAGAAACAATACATACCTCTGCACCGAAATAGACATTTTTACTAATTCTACATTACAACATTGGACATGTAATTTGATTCTAGCTAATACAATGTTGGCGGATGAAATTCGTGTGGGATGTTCATAAATTGAAAGAAAAGAAGAAGAAGGAAGTTGATAGTAAATTTTGAATAGAATAGAACTTCTCTATTTGTGGTCTACTCTCATAAAAAATAAAAATAAAAATAATGAGAAAGTTGATGTTACATTTTGGACTTCTCTAACAAACTTATCATTAGACCACACAGTAGAGAGCACATAATTATATTCCTTAAAAGGTAGCAGATCATTTAATTAGTAATTATCTGAATATGTTGTTCCTAAAGAAAAAGTGAAGCTTAAAAAATTTTGTGTTGCCGAAAGGTGCGGCTTGAAATTGTGCTAGCACAAATGTACATAGCTTAATAATGATAAGGATATATCTAAGCATATCCGAAAGTGGTAGACCCTCTGACTTCAGCAATGGCTTGAATATCTGATGCGCATTATATACTGCTCTCATTTAAATTCACGTGATCACCATTGCAGCTTTCTTTGGCTGATTACAAAGGCATAAAACATTACTTTAATTTAGAATGATTTAAAACAAATTAAAAGATGATGTATATGTTAGCTTAGGGATGTGCAGTAGAATGAACATAAAAAATGCAGCAAGATGAGACATGGCATACCTCATAAAGTTCATCTAATATAACTATCAAACGGTGACCAAATGAGATTCTTGAATTATCATCAACGGAATCATCTGTTTTTGGGTTCCCAAGCACATATCCTTGATAAAATTTTGAAATACACATCTTTAAATTGAATACAAATAGATAACTAATAGCATTAAGATTAGAAGATTGCATTTTCCTTTGCTCCCTCTGTGACTTAACAAATCGTTTGGCATTACTATCCTTGTATTTAAACAAAATTGCAGAGAACATAAGCCAAATTCTTTGGATAGATTAAGTTGAAGTTCTTAAATAGGAATTATACCCTTAGATTCAAATTCAAGTCCAGCTGCGTTACCTACATCAAAACCAAGCTTGGCCCAATAAACAAATAACATAATATATTACAAATTGACTAAAAGGTCTTTCAAAATAGGCCAACTAACACGATAAAGTTTGGTAAGTATATGTAAAACAACAAAGAGCTTTTAATCCCTACTGAGTGAGTAGAAACGACCTTACCATGGGGATGTGAACTATTCTAAGTAGTAAGAACACGTATTACCAATAAAAACAAATAAATAATCCAAAAATTGATGGCCATTTTGTGAAAGAACCAAAATGCAAAGAACACCAAAGTCGACAAAAGGAACCAAAATCAAAACCCTCAAGGTGAAAAGGAATCTAAATGCCTACGTAGTTCCCACACAACAGTAGCTACTTCACTACTTAAAAAAAAAATTACAATATTAATTATGTAAATTTTCAGTTAACTCCATATATTACCTTGTAGAGAGGTGCATATATTAGTTGCATGACTAACTTCATAAGATCTATACATTGCTATTTTTTTTTAAAACTGAATTAACTGATTCTTCTTCTTCTTTTGAGAGGGAGAACCTCTGATATTAATGAATTGACAATAAAGTAATATAAAATTCTGGTCAGTCACATTGATCATTAATCAGTTAATCATAACTTGTTTAATGACCATATTTAACAAAAAAAAAATGAGTTACTAATAACATATATCATAATTTAAATCAAAATTTTCAAATCTACAAAGATGCATGATAAAAAAAAAATCATAACCAAATACTTTCACAAACTTCAACAATAAATCTTACAAACCTTAAAGTTCTTGAATATATTCTAACATAAAAATTGATAAGTAAAAATTTTAGTTTAAACGATTTTCTTAAAAAATAAAAATCGATACTTATAACGGAGGAAGGAGGATGTTCTGACATATATTGTGGAAACTTATTACTACAAAAAGGAATCATAAACATGCACATGCTTTTGAGATCAAACTAAAGAATTAGAAAACAAAGATTATCTACTCTTATATACCATATTATATGTGACATTAAGTGAGGAATACTGTAAAAAATCTTTGCACCTAAAAGAAAAATTAGTTAAAAATAACTAATAACTCTCTTACCTGCTAGGTTGTGTTCCTAGGAAACCTACAAAATCAAAAGAAAAAGAAAAAAGAAAAACATGAAGAACCATCAAATAAACATTTTTTTATTCAATGGATGGTGGGTTCTTCAAACATGCGTCAAAGTCCATTAATAGCTGTGTCAGAATTGGGGTCAACCAAATCTAGGGCTGTAAATGAGCCAAGCTCAAGCGAGTAGTGCCTGTTTGAGCTTGGCTCGTCAGTAAAAATAAAATGCTCAAGCTTGGCTTGAGCTCGAGACAAGCCTAAATATAATGTTTGAACTCGAGCTCGTGAAAAAACCCAAAAGCTTGAGCTCAGCTTGGCTTGGCTTGATAAATTAATCAAGCCGAGCTCGAGCTTAACATCAAGCTCAAACTCAAGCTCAAGTCAAGCTTTTTCGCTTGAGATCTAACAAAATTGCATTATCAAGTGCTCAAATCTCCAACAATCAAGTAAACAAAAATAAGAAAATAATATACTCATTTGTTCATACTTCTAATTCCACCTGTGATTAGCAATTGCTCAAATTAAAACTTTACATAATTTAATCTATCCATTCATACTTCCTTGTCTCTAGCTATAATATTTGTTAAAAATACAATTCACAAATATATCTTCATACTTCCTTCACAAATATACTTATCATCTGATACTTCCTTGTCTCTAGCTATAATATTTGTTCAAAATACAATTCACAAATATATCTTCATACTTCCTTCACAAATATACTTGTCATCTGTGCAGATATATATAATCTTCAAACAAAAAAAGAAAGACCCTCTTGACATGTCCATATCACCATATGCTAAGTTATCATATGCACCATGCCATTAACAAAAAGAATATTTAGTTCTTTAAGACAAAAGACTATCTATCATTCACAAATCTAGATCTTTCACTTTCTGCACTAGATCAGAATATATTCCACCACAAAGTCTTTAAGATGCACCAAATCAGAAAATTAATAACCTGCATACCAACCAAAAAAAATAAAAGGACATAAGAAATTATAGGGGAAGATGATAATTATAGTCAATATTCAGTAAATTAAGAGAAAATCAACTTTACATTATCACAGTTGTATTATCAATATGCACCATATCAACATTACATGCCCTTTGCAAATATAAGAAAATCATAGATATAAAAGACCATTATCAAATAACAAAGCACATACCTTACACCCTCTTGCAAACACAAAAAACTAACATACACAACAAAAAATCCTTCAACTCAATATCCTTCCAACTGCATGTAAAAGCAAATATAAGGTTTCAAGAACATTATAAAAATAAAAATAAAAACTATAAAAAAACATTTAATGAAAAAATAAGACACAGACATACTAAACAAAACATACACTTAACATAGCATCATTTCGGAAAAGGTATGGCTATCTCCGTGATGCTAGAAGACCCTGGTTCAACCTACAAAAAAAAAAAAAAAAAATAGAAGATTTAGATTCCAAGTCTTTGTTACAATAGACAAAAATTAAAATAAATCTAAGTTGTTTTTTTGGAAAAGAATTAATAAATGTGATGAACACTTACTTTTGATTGTTTCTTAGTTTTGTAAAGAGGTCGAACCCAATCACCGCCACAAAGTAAAGCTTGTACAGTTTTTGTTGATAAAGAAGCTCGATACACATCAATTACTCTACCTCCTGTAGAGAATGCAGATTCTGAAGCTACTGTGGTGATGGGAATGGAAAGTATGTCAGATGCCATTTTTGAGAGAATACGAAATTTTAGGTTGTTAGCCTTCCACCACTCCAAAGCATCAAAGTCTGAGTCTGAATCATCCGAGCATAAAAAGACACCTTCTTCCAAATACACATCCAAATCTGATTTTGCTGGTTGTATGTTATCAGCATTTCTAACAAACTGATCAAACTCCATTCTACCTCTAGTTTTAAACTTTGAATTATTACCACCAACACTATTACTACCTTCAGTGGATTTAGATGCACTTTGTCCAGCATTGCTTGAAGTATAGTCCACAACATATTCATTATAAAGCTGATATAAGGCATCATGAACACAATCAATGTTTCTAGTTACTTCAAACCCTTGATAGATCTTTGGAAATGAAAAGTTTATCAAAGTCATTTTGAATCGAGGATCTAACACAGCAGCTATAGCCATTACAAAGTTGCATTCACCCCAATATTTGTCAAACTTAAACTTCATCTTACATGCCATAGCACTAATGTAATCATTTTCATCAAGTGACTTCTCATTTAAAACTTCTTTTATCTTCCAAACCTCAGGAAGGAATATATTTGCAGTTGGATATTCACTTCCTGATATGACATTTGTGACTTCTTCAAAAACTGATAAAAAATTGCACACATGTTCAGTCCTATCCCAATCTTCATTACTAGGCAACCAATTATACCCCGCATCTCTATCTTTGTACCTAGGAAACACCTCTCTAAACTCCAAGGCAGCAGCCAACATTGCATATGTTGCATTCCAACGTGTGGGACAATCTAAGATCAATTTCTTGGACGGTAATTGCAATTGCTTTGCAATCTCACCAAACTTTATAAGACGAGCCTCAGATGCATTTAAATACTTCACACTTTCACGAACATTTTCAATCACCGTTTCAATCTCACTCAACCCATCTTGTACCAACAAATTAATGACATGTGCACAGCAACGTACATGAAAGATCTTGCCACCCAACATGAGCTTCCTTTTGATAGCATCTTTCAAAATTCTTACAGCTGCATCATTGTTGTTAGCATTGTCCAAGGTTATTGTACACACCTTATTTTCAAGCCCCCAATCAAGCAAAGACTTAAAAATAGCATCAGAAATTACAACTCCAGAATGTGGAGGTGGTACATCACAAAAATTTATAATTCGTTTTTGTAATTTCCAACTAGAGTCAACAAAATGACAGGTGAGACACATATACCCAATTTTTTGTCCAGATTTCCAAAAATCTGCAGTAAGGCTAACTCTATTGACACTACCAAGCATAGTCTTCAATTTTTTCTTCTCCAACTCAAAAGTAGAAATGCAATCATTCCTTGCAGTATTGCGTGAAATTTTCTGGTAATATGGAGTAGCAGTTTTCATAAAAACATTAAAAACTTCATGCTCCACCATATTAAAAGGGTATTCATGCACAAGGATCATATGTGAAGCCTTTTCCCTAACCTTGGCATGGTCATACTTAAAGTTTGCTATTGCCACCTCACTTTCCCCCCCACCTTCATTTACAGCTAACAGTTTTTGCTTCTTATCAGCTAGTTTACGACTTAGACAACCTTTCAAGTGCCTATGGTATTGTGTTGTTGCACCATTATTACTGTAGGCAAGTCTTTTAAGGCAGTGAATACATTGAACCTTTTTTGTTCCATCGGGAAGAATAATTTCATTAAAGTCATTCCAAATCACAGAAGTCCTTTTTCTTTTCTTTTGTTCAAATGGATTTTCTTCAAGTTTGACGTCCTTATTTTGTATAGATTCTTCGTTCTCATCAATATTAATTACTACATCTAGATTTTCAGTAGCAGGAGCATCCATTTGTTGACTCTCCACTTCACAAATCTAAATAAATTAAAATTCCAAAAACATATATAAATAAACAAGAAATCAAATTTGATATCCAAAGACACATAGCAGCACAGATAATACATGACAACTAAAAACAAACCATGCATAGGTTTCAGCTGTGAATGTGGAGTTAGTGTATTGGTTGTCTTCTCTTTGAAGCAAGTATTTACAAACTCATTAATTATATAGAGAGAGAAGCAGTTGGGCCGGGTGCATCTCCATCTGGGGACAGCACCCAATTACAAATATAAGAGATGTATTCAAGCCAATCTGTGTGACAAAATCAAACCCATTTTGCTACGTTATATGCAACAAAATTTACATTTCAAGGAATCTCAATAATCTTATAAAATTCAAGCATTGAATTTTAAAAGACCAGCCATTGATTTAAAAAATAACTAAAATAGGAGCTATATGTATATGTATCCCTTCAAGTAGCCAATGCTTGAATTTTATAAGATTATTGAGAAAATTTATAAATACAAAAATTTGATAAAATTTCATATTCAGCTGAATCAAGTATATATGCACAAATCAAATGCATGTGTGACTTTATAGCACAAAACAAAGCTAAATTTTTAAACATGAAAATTTACCTACGGTGAGAGAAGGCTATGAACGTCTTGGAGGATGGAGGTAGAGAGCGAAGATGGTAATGATGCCAAATACTACACCGGAACTAGAGCTGTTGTCGGAGCTGTTGTCGGAGCTCTTTGCACACCCACTAGAACCCTTAAATTACATGGTGATTTGGTAAAGACCGGACTCTAAATCCTCTTTGCTAGCATCTAACTCTTCCAAATCTAAGACTTGTTCATTTGTTGCAAAGAGATATAAGGAAAATTTGGTGGAATTTCTTGGCCTCACGAGAGAGAGAGAGAGAGAGAGAGAGAGAGAGAGAGAGAGCTGATCAATTCTTTGTGAAAATTTGGGTAAAAGAAAGAAACTGATGGAGCAAGAAAGACACTGATGATAAAAGAGAGAAAATTTGAAGCTTCTCAAGGAAGCTTCGGTCTTACCAAGATAGCCTAAGAGTTTTAGGCTGCAGACTGTATGGGATTGATATGGCCTCATTGAGTGACAGCTGAAAATTTCAGTTTAAATAAAACTAAATTGGGTTTTTTTTGTTACCGAATGGTGAAGTTTTGGTAGAGAAAATTGAGAAGAAACTAAACTATGCTAGCTAACACACGGAAGGAGTAACTAAATGACTAAAACTAACACACAAAAATAATATAAAAAGACAACAAGGGATACGTAGTGAAATCCAGCTGTATAAGTCCAAGCTGTGAAGTATTGTAGAACTACAATAGAGTCTTTAGAGAACTCTAGAAGGTTGAAGTGGAGTGAAGTCCAGCTGTATACATGATGTACAATTGTACTAGCTAGAGAACTCTAGAAGGTACTAGGTAGAAGTGAAAATTGAAAAAAGTGTGAATTACAAAGTGAAGGCTCCGGTCTTTTTTTTTTTTTTTTTTGCTAAAAATGTTTTTAAAAAATAGGGAAAGGAAAAAAAACTTAAAATAATGGCACTTAAAAGTTATCTCATATGAGAAATTTTATTATTAAAATGTGTAATATAAAAATATTTAGTTTATTTAGTAAATATATATCAAGCTTATTATCAAGCTATATATGAGCTTAAGCTTGGCTTGTGTTATATCGAGCCTGATTGTTCACGAGCTTGTTCACGAACAAATCTTTTTGCTCAGACTTGGCTTGTTTATCAAACAAGCCGAAAACTAAGGCTCAAGCTTGGCTTATTTATAAATAAACAAACATGAACGAGCTTTTTATCGAGCCGAGCTCGAGTTCTTCACGATCGGCTTGGTTCGTTTACAGCCCTAACCAAATCCATCAAAAAATTGGTGTTCGATAATAGATTAAGTGTGGTCTTGAAGGCAGCTCTCCCAATATATACTGCCTCACCGTTTTGGCTGCTTTGATGAGTATTAGCTAGGAGGTCTTGCACTTTCTTGTGCCTTATAGCTTGGTTAGCATCAACTGTCTTGTTGGTGGATAGTTGTTTCATGCATATTCTGCAAAAGGTTTCCCCACCCGGTTGAAACAGATGCCCTGTGTAGATTCTTAGGGGAAGGGAAGAGTTTTAGGGTTTTTATGTTTTAGTAGTAGTAAAATAGCATGTAGTATTCTTTTTTCGTAGCAGTGTGTCTTCTTTTTTAAAATCCTATTAACTAAATCGAATTAAAAAATATAAATAAATAATGCTGATGTGAAAAACTGTGGAGAGGTCAACCACAACTCAAAGGCTTCGTTCAAAGGCTTCTTCCCAGTAGATGTGTCCAATTCTTTTGTTAGGAAACTCATCCAATAGGATCCTACAGTTAAGGAGAAGAATTTTTCAAGGAGTTATTTAAAGAGTATTTTTAAGAATAATTATAAGGATGAGGCGTCTACTTCGATAATGGGACAAAATGGGCAAATGCCCTTTTCGTGCAAAAAAAGTGGCATTTTGCCCTCTTTCCCAAACTAATTAGAGAAATGCCCCTCTTTTGTAACTCGATTTTCTAAAAATCGAGTTTAAAAAAAAATTCCTGGAGCCTTATAGCGACGTTTTAAGGAGCCTATATGACGTTTTCAAGACCTATAATGGCGTTTTGTAACTCGGTCTCCTTGAACTCGAGTTATAAGCAATTTTTTATTTTTATTTTTTTTACCTATAACTCGAGTTTCAAAACACCACTATAGACCCTGAAAACGTCACTATAGGCTCCTTAAAAACGCCGCTATAGGGCTTAACTCGATTTTGAGAAAATTGAGTTTCAAAAGAGAGATATTTCCCTAATTAGTTTGGAAAATGGGGCAAAATGCTGAATTGTTTTTTTAAAAATGGCATAGACCAATTTTGTCCTCGATAACAAGGCATCTCATTCAATCTTTGGTGTCAGTGAATATTTATGTTTAAAATGAATAACATCTTATTTGTTTAAGACTTTTAGTTTATACTAGTGTGTAATCCCGTGCATATGCACGGATCTATTTAAAAATAATCACAATTACATATTGTGAGGACACGATGTGCGCAGTCAGACACCCTGGGGCGAGACCGAACACCGAGCCTGGCACCATTAGAAGTTTATCCTCTTTGGGGAGCCCGGCCCTCAAGGTTTATCTCCCTAGCCAAGTGTAAGGACTTCGTCCCACATCGGAAAGGGAGCGCTCCCACACATGGTTCATAAGGTTCTGGACCTCCCATGTGTGTATTATTACCTTCGTATGCGATCGCATACGTGAGTAAACGTACACTCATGGGAGGTCCAGAGCCTTATGAACCATGAGTGGGAGCGCTCTCTACCCGATGTGGGACTGCTGGTCCAGGCTCCGTGCTTGCCACTTCCCGCAGCCGGATACAGAGATAAACCGTGAGGGCCTGGCTCCCAAAAGCGGATAAACTCTTAGTAGAGGGGCTCCCCCAATACTAAAAGCGCTTTTAATGTGAGGACACGATGTGCGCAGTCAGACACCCTGGGGCGAGACCGGACACCGAGCCTGGCACCATTAGAAGTTTATCCTCTTTGGGGAGCCAGGCCCTCAAGGTTTATCTCCCTAGCCAAGTGTAAGGACTTCGTCCCACATCGGAAAGGGAGCGCTCCCACACATGGTTCATAAGGTTCTAGACCTCCCATGTGTGTACCATTACTTCCGTATGCGATCGCAGAGTCTCACAGTCTCATCAAATCTGCCTTGAACACGAACTTATAGTTAACAACTGGCTCCAGTATCAAACTCAAACCCTTATAAATTTAAGAATTCGGAGCAGAGTCTCACAGTCAAGCCAGCTCCTATTCACCTACTGGATCTCCTCACACCCAAATCCCAATCTCTTCATTTCTCCCTCAAAAATGAGCTGGTGGTGGGCTGGGGCAATCGATGCTGCCAAGGCAAGCACAACCTATTTTATATTTTACTAATTTCTAATGCTATCTATCAGATAATTCTCAGTGTACAGTAACGTGACACTCCTTCTTACATTCATAATAGATCATACTAGCTATTAATTTAATTAATGTCATTCACTATATATAAATACAAAAGGAGGGAATATCACGTTACTGTACTTGAAGAATACCTAATAATTACTCTCTATCTAGTAAGGCATATCTAACAATTTTTATTTTTATTGATTTCACAGAAGAAATTTGATGAAGATGAAGCCCCGCGAAGCTTTCAAAACGTGGGACTAGTGATCAGTGTTACAGGCATAGTTGGTAACAGCTTAGCTGAAATATTACCACTCTTAAGACACCCCAGGTGGGCCATGGAAAGTCTATGGTGTGGCACGTCGTTCACGGCCAAACTGGAATTCGGACCATCCTGTCGAGTATATTAAGTGTGCGTTTGTTAGCATGTTTTCAGGGGCTGAAAGCCCGTTTTGAAAAAGTGATTTACAAATGCCCGTTTGGTGAGTGCTTGAAAGCAACTTTTTGATAAAAGCTGCTTTTTGGGTCTGTGAAGGAAATGTGATTTTGCAAAAAGCTGAGGATGCGGTCCGTTAGCTGAAAAAGCCTGCGCGCGTTTACTCCTATCCGTTGGCTGTGCTTGCAATTTACCAAGTTAACCTCACTCACTCTCAGGGTCTCTCAATTCTTCAGTTCTCACGCTTGCCTTAGTACTCTCATCTCATCTCTCTGCCTTTGCCAAGCTCACTCTCACGCATCGTCTCTTCTCTCTGCTCTGCCCTCTCCGTGCTGCTACAAGCCTCCCGTAAGTCTCTCTTGCCTTTCTGTTGCATCTTTTCTTCTTCCTCTTCTTCTGCTTTGTTCTGGTTCTTCAACGCTTCGTTTGTATTTTTTTTTTTTTTAATTTTATTTGTCTAATCTGATCTGAAAAATATATTTTGAAGGTAGAGTTTTGATCAACAAAACACCAACCAAGACTGATCTGCTACCAAAAACCGCAAGGTACCACCAGAGATTTTGATGAAATAGTTGTTTAAATATTTTCCGATCTGTGCATGCTTTGTATGCTTTGTCTTTCTGATCTGATCTGTGTTGTGGGTTTGTCTCATTTTGGTTTCTTTAGTATGCTCTGTTTTCGGTTTGTGTGCTCTGTTTTCGGTTTCTTTAGTTATACAGTAGTGATTTTAAGAAAAAACTGAGTTGTGGGTTTGTCTCATTTTCTGTTGGGCGATCACTCAGTCAGTTCCAAATTGGCATCTTTAAGCAGTTGGGGCTCAAAGTTCTTGGCTTTTTGCTTTGTGGGTAAGCTTTAAAATGTCATTCTTTATGATCTGCAAAGTGTTGTATAGTTAGTTTTTTCCATTTCTGGTTGTGGGTATTGATAGTTGGAGGGTTTTTGTTTCAAGCGGTTTAAAGAAATTTTATGATATGTCATTCTGCAAAAACTTGAAAATTCGTTTGATTTGGATTTGAATCACTGTTATTGTATGTATAACTGGTTTTTTTGCCTAAAAAGTCTGTACATTTGATGACTAAGAGAGCTTTGTTAGTCTTTAGATTTGTTGCAATTTTAAAAGACCCAGTAGACTGTAAGAGTTCTTTCTGCTTTCTTTTAAGGGTAAGATTGCTTTACTTTGGTGCAATATAAGGCTCCAATTATTTAGCAAAAGCGTAATTTTACTTAAAAATTTTGAGTTTCCATGGTTGATCAGCTTACAAATATAATTCAAACTTTTCAAGATCTATAGTGATTTTTTTTATTATTTAAATTTGTATAATTTGTAAATTTGGCTTGGTTTGAATCAATGAATCTGCTGAGATCACTGTTATCTAATTGTTATGGTTGAAGTTGGTGGAGTTTTTCTTCCTTTACTATATGTATGATTTATTCGGTTGGCAAGCACTCGTTGGATTGCTAGAAACATAGTTCCTTTATGTATAATGTGGCCAATATAGCTCTGTTTACTAGTTCTTTATTTGATTGGTCTTGCGTTTGAGAATTTACCACCTAAAACGCTATGGGTAGATAGGAGCAACCGTATATTTCGAACCCCCACACACAGACACAGACAGTCCTTCCCTTACTCTTTTCTCTTGATCTTGGGCTCTTAGTTGCTCCTATTGTATTTCGAGAATTGATTCAATATTTTAAATATAGTTTTCAATACTTTTAGCTTGCCAGGACTAATGATAAAATTAATTTCAGTGCTCGTTAATGTATAGGTTGTTGGTCTAATGGTTAATAAAGAATAGAAAATTATCTTTAGTTTGATAGGAGTAATATACCTAAAGGATTACTTATTAAAATAAGTAGAACTTAAAGACTATATGGATTTTCGTGTATGAAAATTTGGATTTTGATTTCAATGTTAATAGTGATTTACAAAGTGGTAGGGAATTCATGTTCTTACTGTTGTTGTGCAGTGAAAGTGATTTACTGTTGTTCTACTTTTATTTGTTTTAATTATCTGTAGCTATGTTATAGTTTATGCTATGAATATGTAATTGGGAAGTAGACTATGTGTCATGTGCATCCAATTTCTTATGGTTGCTTAACTCTATAGATGGGTAAAAAGGCCACTTCCAACCCCAAGGCAAAAAAGGCTAGAGCATTATGGGATAATGCAATTTGGACAACCACTTTTTGTGACCTTTGTGTGGAACAAATTGATGCCGGGCATAGAACAAGTGGTGCATGCTTTAGTCGCAAAGGTTGGGCCATTTGGTGACCAAGTGGTATCTGCTACTATGGCTCTTCATAATTTTGTTAGACTAAATGATAGGGATGATAGGGGCTTCATAAACACCAATCGAGATTCAATTTCTAGAAGAGAACATAATAGTGAAGCAGGTAGCAGTTATGAGCAGAACTCAGGATCTTTAACAGACCCTGCGATGGTGGTTCTTCGTGATTCCATTGCTGATTCCATTTGGGGGAATGATAATTAGTAGTTGTCTTTTTTTTCTTTTTTCTTTTTTCTTTTTTCTTTTTTCTTTTTTCTTTTTTCTTTTTTATAATATCATGTAGTACAATTTAAACTTGGGTTATTAGTATGTATTTTGTCATCTTTTTACATTTTTATGTTGTACAATTTAAACTTGGGTTATTGGTATGTATTTTATATCTTTTTACATTTTTATGTAGTACAATTTTTAAACTTGGATTATTGGTGTGTATTTTATCATCTTTTTACATTTTCATTTTGTGCTTCATGATGATGAAAATTATTTAGATTTAATTAATATTGATAAAAAGTCATTAATGGTAATAACAAAAAATTATGACACTAAAAAGAAAAATTGCCCAAACATTATTAATAATACCAATAATATATTTATTATTATTATTATTATTATTATTATTATTATTTTAGTAAGTGTATGAAGTAGTTAATTTAAAGTATGAAATAAACTCCCTTATATATACATTGTCTTTTTTGGTAATTTGCCCTTCAAACTGCCACTTTTATAAATACTAGCCAAATACTCAGCTTTTTCAAAAAGCACTTTTTAACAGCTTTTACCAAACACTCAACTTTTTGAAAAAGCACTTTTTCATACTGCCATTTTTAAAAAAGCCACTTTTTCAAAAAGCCCTTTCCCAAAAAGTTGAAACAAACTCACCCTAAGTGTGATATCTCCGATCCTCAAGAAACTCAAACCAAGCTTTCCTAACTCACCGATGTCACACACATTTTCTATGTCACATGGGCCAACAAAGCCACTGAGGCTGACAATTGTGAAACCAACGATGCCATGTTCCGAAATGTCCTACGCGCGGTGATCCCCCATGCGCCTAATCTGAAACACATCACTCTCCAGACAGGTACTAAACACTACATAGGAGATAATTGTTGTTGACTATTCATTAATTTTTTTAAAAATTAATGATTCATATTTCTAATAATTGTTGTACCTCACAAGTTACATTAGTTTGTTGTCATTTATTATAGTAAATCATTAAAATTTTAAAAAAATTGATGACTCACATTCCTCAATTGTTTTGAATGGATGGAGAAAAGATACATTCTACTTCTCAAAGAGGCTATAATTGGAAATACAAATGTGTAAGTTTGTTTAGACCCCTTAAACCCAAACAAATTAACCTAGATATTTAGCCAAGTGATTAACTTAGATAAATTAAACAATTCTAGGTTAACACAATTATAATCATATCATGCAAAAGTGCAGAATAATAAAGAACACATGATATATAACCCAGGAAACCAAACCGGTAAAAACCTGGGGAGGATTTAACCTAGCTATCCTCAAGGTAAAACGAATTCACTATGAAAGAATCGAAGTTTACACAATAGAGATTTAGACCACTAACATCCTATTGCTACCTGCCTGTAGGAAACTTACTACCACGATCACGTGACAGCTCCGAGACCACGGACTCCTTCTTTCCTTGAATTCTCAGCAAAGCACAAGCACACCTGCTTGTATATCTTGAAGCTCTTTGATTCTGCAACTGTATGATTTACCAATCTCTTGACATGAATCTAGAGTTTGGAAACCCTAAGTGTATGTGAAGGTAAACACCTCTAGATCTAACAATTAGATTCACAAACACAGCAATCAGAACTCTAAAAACGTGGCTAGGGTTTTCCCTTATATACTTAGGGCAAAACATAAAACCCTACACATTAAATAGGCTAGGGCTGAGTTGGAAAATTCTGCAGAAAAACGATCTGCACGACTTTCAATCGGTCGAGTCTAATTCTCGATCGATCGAGCCAGGCAGAAATGCACAGTAAATTCTGCAGTAACTCGATTCCAACTTTACATAAAAAGCCATACTTTGAGCAAGTCTAAAACAAGACTAAAGATTGTTTTGATCATGGTTTGCCAACATTACAAATTGAAGTTCTAATACATTAGTTCCTAATTTCTTAGAACCTAATAAAATGTTTCTATTATAGAAGTTCCTATAGAAATTTAGAATGCCACCCCTACCTTTGAGTGCGGTTCTAGCCATTGTTATAGCTCACCAAATTTATTGGATGCCCCTTTATCCATATCCAATCACTTACTGTGAGAAATTTAGATCCCTGTAAAACTAGATTGTTTAACCTAATTAATTAACCAAGTGAATACTTAGGTTTATTATTCAGATCTAGGTTAAAATAATAACAATCATATCAAGTAAAATAGCGGAAAAATAAAGAACACAATGATATGATGACCTAGGAAAACCAAACCGGTAAAAAACCTGGGGAGGATTTAACCTAGTTATTCTCAAGGTAAAACAGCAAATCCACTAGAAAGAATTGAAGTTTGTACAATAGCGACTTAGACCACTAACATCCTATTGCTACCTCATGTAGGAAACTTACTACCACGACCACGTGACAGCTCCGAGACCACGGATTCCTTCTTTCCTTAATCTTTGCAAAACACAAACACCCACGCTTGTAACTTTGAGATCCCACTCAAAGGTTTAGCAACACAAACTCTCCTGTTTGTGACTCCAAGGCCACCTTTGAAGGTTTAAATCATCAGCACCTTTGATGATTACAGAAGGCAGCAACTTCAACAATACCGGATCTTGAGATTCTTCAAGAAACAACACCAGTAGAAGTTATAAGAGAGGTTTTAGGAACAAAACCCTAAATACAAAAGAGGCACACTTTTCTTTCTCTAAAAAACCTTATAAAAAACGTGCTTAGGGTTTCCTTTATATAGTGGGAGAAGTAGATTTGAAATCCTAATCTTTAATGAGTTAGAACTGCTGTTTGGGCCAACTTAAAATTCTGCAGATACGACTTTTGATCGATCGAGCCTGTTTTTCGATCGATCGAATCAGGCAAATTCTGGAATCTTCTTTCTGCAGCTTACATGTTCTTAAATCTTAACTTGAATCACCTTGAGCATTATCTAATAAAACCCATAGACTCTAAGATCTATATCTAGACAAGTTTATGTTCACGATTTGTCAATTGTTCTAAACTTTTAGAACCTAACAATCTCCCCCTTTGGCAATTTGTGACAAAACTTACATACAATATGAAATGCTCAAATACAAGAATAACCCAATACAATAAAATGCCCAATTACATCACAAATCCCAATCTAAGACTCTTAACCTAGAAGTTGTCAAGAAAAGGTAGAAGGTCTTGATCAGAATGCACCTGTCTTTCCTGAAACACTCAACAAACACATCACCGCATATGTGGAAAGAAAGACATATAAACAATAATATGAAACAAAAATATAAAAACACAAATAAATTCTAACTCTCCCCCTAAGTTAGATACAACCAAAAAGTTTTTATATTCTCCCCCTAAACAAAACAAATTTATCTCCCCCTAAACAACACAAACAGGATTCCCACATTTCATCTATTTCTCTCCCTTTTTGCCACGTATTGACAAAGACAACTCAAACAAAGAGTAAAGTGACAGTAAACTTGAGAGAAAAAAGAGATAGAAAATAGAGAGAACTCCCCCTATGAAGAGCAACAACTCCCCCTATAAACAACATAGGCCAAAAAAAAAACTTTTCTCCCCCTATAAAAATAGGAAAAACAAAACAAATTTTGGGAAAAACAGTTTTGGGGAAAATTTAGGAGGTGGGGATAAATAAAAACACACAAACAAAAAAAAAAATTGAGTTGAGAATATATGAAGAAAAATATTCTCTCTTTCAATAAATGCAAACTTGACACTATGTGACCCATAAACAGTTGCATGAGTAGAGAAAATATTTGCACATTGATTATCCATCATATCTCTTAAGAAAAATATTTTCTGCAATTCACACATCAAGAAAAATAGCATATACTAAAATGTACAAAAGACTCAAAAATTAATCAATCAATTTTTAAAACAAGTTGAGTACCCAATTTAGCAAAGTGTATGCATGGTATGTGTGAAAACAATGAGAGATATGACTGTAAAACTGCAAGATGGATACAGAAAACAATGCAACTCATGTGAATCCTAAACATAAATGATGCAAAAAAAAATTTGGTCAAAACTCTAAAAACTGAAAATTTTTCAGTTTCGATCGATCGAGTATTGATCGAAAACCAATCGAGTAAGACAGAATCAAACCAAAATTTTTATCGCAATTTCGATCGGTCGAAAAACACCCTCGATCGATCGAAAATCTGGAAAAACTTAAGGGGTGTTTGGTAAGGGTTTTTAAACAACAATTTTCAGTTTTTAAACAGCATTTCACGTATTCCCACACACTTTTTCAACCACACGTATTTCAAAAAACAATAAACAACAATTTTCAAACTACTTCACCAAACACCCCCTTAAAGTTTTGAAAAACAGAGCAATTTTATGCAAAAACTCCTCAAAGCACAATATTTCATGAATGAAATGCATGAGTATAAGACTAAAAGTTTTTCAAAAACACATGAATACAGCCCAGATCTTCCAAAATTAAGATTTTCAATCAATTTGTCCTTAAAACTCAAATTTTGCAATAAAATCAAGGAACATATAATCTTGGATGGCCACAACAAAATCACACACAATAACATGTACAAAGTTTAGCAAAAAGTAACTTGTGTAGTGTGTGCAACTAGCAAAAGCTTGAGAAACATGTGAGGTGATATGTAAATAGAAATCAAACACAAAGTCTACAAAATTTATCACATAGAATTTGAAAGAGACTATCACCTAAAGAGTTACATCATATAACTCTCACATCTCCTAGAATAAAAGCTTGCAATCATGTAAGTTTCTTGATTTGCCTCATAATATACACACCAATTTTATTTAATTTGAATTCATTATAGCCCAATAATGTACACACCAATTTTAGCATTAATCCTAGGCTACAATTTATGTTCTTTTTGTGCATGTGCTACACTTTTTCGAGCACAAAATCTTACGATATGCACTAAGGTGTTCAAGATTGGCTAGTAAACAGTGGTGAAATGGTTATTTATGCCTTTCTCAATAAGACCAAGTCTGACAATCAAAGGCATGTGACTTCAAGATCAAGATCATGTGATCAAAAATTATAAACATCTTTCCCACACAACATGCACTACAAAGACTTCAGCTAGTAAAGTGCAATAAAGAAGCTCATCCAAGATAAACAAGGTACATAAACATGTTATGTAAAGATAAATATGGCCAACCTTGATTATAAATCCAAGATATATAATACAAAAACACATAAAAATATTTTTGGTTTAAAAAAAATTTTATGACCAAAAACAAAAAGAACACACTATTCTAAATGAACAAAAATGTAAATGCAATGCATGATAGTGCTTAACTAAGCTATAGAGGGTACACAAACAAGAAATATCAATTTCTTAATTAACCCATGAGTACATGTACAAACTAGTACATACTCACACAAAATCAAAAAATAGCTTAACACTTATATAACACATGCTATTCAAGTTTCTCCACAATGTCAAGCATGTTCTAAATCAAGAGAGAGATATCATAATTCATGTAATCCTCAAAACAAATAAAATAAGACACAAAATAAAATATTTTTGTCTTTTTTAAATTTTTCAATGTTTTTGGATTTTTTTTAAACAAAAAAAAACTAAAAAACAAAACAACCAAAAATAGAAACAAAACATGTCTACAAATAATTGAAAGAATTAAATTAGGGACAAGTCAACAACACTCACTTTATAGAATCTTTTCTCACCCATATAGCACGAGTCTTCGGCTTTGTAGGTGAAAATCCATAAGACGCAGAATGTATTTGAGAGATTACACCAATCTTCTGAGAAAGACTGAAATCCTGCAAATTCCTTTCACAAGCCAACAAGCTTAAATTTTTCAAAAGCATATGAAACAATTTATTTGGACTCATGGCAGGAGAAATATCATCACATATCTTAGATTGAAATACAAAATTTTTAAATTTCAATTTATGACAATTAGGACGACTGTGACCAGAGACACCACAAAAGTGATAAACATGAACAAATTTAGGAACATCAGTATTCCTAACAGCAAATCTAGTCTCAGATTTTGGTCTTTGCCTCAACAAAAAACAATTTGGTCTAATATGACCAACAACACCATAAAGGTGACAGGTAGGCACAAAAACAGATTTCTTTTGCACACTAGCAGTAGGTTTAGACATAGGTTTAGAAACTTCAGCATCTATATCAGAACTTTTACCTTTGTCTAACCTAGCAAAATAAGCCTTTTCTTTATTATTCCTCTTGAAATGAGGGATATAAACTTTCTCAATTTTAGGCTTAAGAGAAACAGAAACACTTCTGTTATCTACAGCAGGCTTGGTACTAGTCAAATTTTCAATTTTAACTTTAGATTCAGCTAACTCTTGTTCCAAGCTTTTCATCTTCTCATCTTTAGAGGAAATTTGATTTCAAAAAAAAAAATCATTCTTTTTATTAGATTCATCTAATCTAACAATCAATTCCTCTTTTTCAAGATTAGCCAATTTTAACTCTTCCTTGAATTTCTTAGCAATTCTCATAGTTTTCAATAATTCCTTACGAAGAGTTTCACAGGCATCAAAAAGATCAACAGAAACAACAGTGTCCTTTTTATTCAAACCATCACAAACATGAGCAGAAAGACACTTCAAATTATCCATGATATCAAGGATCAAGGATCAACTCTTAGATCAAAAGATCTAACACAAAAGAGTTACCCGCTCTGATACCACTTGTGAGAAATTTAGATCCCTGTAAAACTAGATTGTTTAACTTAATTAATTAACCAAGTGAATACTTAGGTTTATTATTCAGATCTAGGTTAAAAAAATAACAATCATATCAAGTAAAACAGCGGAAAAATAAAGAACACAATGATATGATGACCTAGGAAAACCAAACCGGTAAAAAACCTGGGGAGGATTTAACCTAACTATCCTCAAGGTAAAACAGCAAATCCACTAGAAAGAATTGAAGTTTGTACAATAGCGACTTAGACCACTAACATCCTATTGCTACCTCATGTAAGAAACTTACTACCACGACCACGTGACAGCTCCGAGACCACGGACTCCTTCTTTGCTTAATCTTTGCAAAACACAAACATCCACGCTTGTGACTTTGAGATCCCACTCAAAGGTTTAGCAACACAAACTCTTCTGTTTGTGACTCCAAGACCACCCTTGAAGGTTTAGATCATCAGCACCTTTGATGATTACAGAAGGCAGCAACTTCAACAATACCGGATCTTGAGATTCTTCAAGGAACAACACCAGTAGAAGTTATAAGAGAGGTTTTAGGAACAAAACCCTATATACAAAAGAAGCACACTCTTCTTTCTCTAAAAAGTCTTGTAAAAAACGTGCTTAGGGTTTCCTTTATATAGTGGGAGAAGTAGATTTGAAACCCTAATCCTTAATGAGCTAGAACTATTGTTTGGGCCAACTTAAAATTCTGCAGATACGAGTTTCGATCGATCTAGCCTGTTTTTCGATTGGTCGAATCAGGCAAATTCTGAAATCTTCTTTCTGCAGCTTACATGTTCTTGAATCTTGACTTGAATCACCTTGAGCATTGTCTAATAAAACCCATAGAATCTAAGATCTATATCTAGACAAGTTTATGTTCACGATTTGCCAATTGTTCTAAACTTTTAGAACCTAACACTTACAATCCAAATTTCATTGTTCCCACATTTGAATTGCTAAATCTCTTATAGAATTTAACAATCTTGATTAGGACAATGAATCTAACCCGGGACAAATATTCCCCATCATTGGTTCGGTACCTCTTTTTCATTCACTTATGTTCTCTAGTCTCTACAACTAAGTGGTGACAAACATGTCACTTTTTATCAAATAGAGACAAACCTATGGAATAAGGATTTCTTTTTAACTGTCCTAGGGAATTCCCAACTCGTGGGAGGTGATTGAATTTGAATTTCTTGGTAGCCACAATGACTTTTGGGATGATTCTGTGCTAGTTAAAACCATATAAGATTGGCTTCTCATTCTCACTTAAGGTTTGTGGGTCCTGTGAATAGTGCACAGGACCCACTGGTGTGCACTATCTATCGCTTATTCTCTAGTGAAATGTCTATCACTATCCCGTGAATAGTGACAGACAACATCTTCACGTGCTTCTTAATTAAAAAAAGAAAAAGAAAAAAGAAGAAGAAGTAAAACACAAAATGCTAGACGCTAGCCTTTTTCATCCGTATCCAAACGCCTTCATATCATCTTTTCCAATGGTAGACCATGTCAAAAATTTGGGCTCCTGAGAACTGATCGAAACTCAATTTTAGCTGACCAATTTTCATCTTTAAAAAAATAAATAAAAGTTAAAATGCAAAACTGATCCTTTAAGTTTTTTCAGATTTTATTTCAGTCTTTTAACTTTGCTTTCATTCATTTCATTCTTCTAAGTTTCCAATTTATTCAATTAAAGACTTTTCGTCAACTTTGGTTAAAATTTTATGAAAAAAAAAAAAAAAATTATTTTTCAATTATTAATTGATTTTTTTTAATTTAAAAAAAATTGAAGAAAAATTTAAAAATTTTAAAAATTAACCTCAACATATAAAAAAAGTTGATGGAAAAGCCTTAATTGATTAAACTTGAAAGTTAGAAAACTGAAATGAACGAAAGCAAAATTAGAGAATTGAAATGAAATCTGAAAAAACTTAAAGGCTTAGTTTTACATTTTAACCAAACAAATTATATCTTAGAAAAACGTTTTCTTTTCTTTAGTGGCTTTAAATTTTGCTTTAATGAAACTTTATTCTCAAGCAGTGTTGAACATTGGATGGGTTAATCCAAGATCATGCATCTATGCCGAAGCCAAGATGCAATGCCAAAGTCCACCGTCCTGATCAATAATCATATATTTAGCTTTTTATTTATTTATTTAGATTCTCTATATATAAATCTTTGCACATGCAATCATCAAATCTTTTCATTTCTTATTAATTTGGCAAATACATTTTACCCAACATATCATATATTTCATTGAAAATGCTTCTTCAATTCAGAGACTTTTTTTTTTTTTGGTGTGATAAACAAACAAAGACATTGATATATAGCAAACAAACAAAACCATTCATATAGTTCAAGAAACTAGATACCCTAAACATTAGTAAAAATTTACACTAGATATCGTGTAAATTTTTATTAAAAATAAAATTGAAGTCATGCTTGATTTAATTGCAAGTTTGCCACTGCTTGAATTACACGGTACTTTACATCATGGAAACTAGATATCGTGTAAATTTTTTAAAAAATAAAATTGAAGTCATGATTGATTTAATTACAAGTTTGCCACTGCTTGAATTACATATTACTTTACATCATGGAAACTAGATATCGTGTAAATTTTTAAAATAAGATTGAAGTCATGTTTAATTTAATTACAAGTTTGCCATAGCTTGAATTACATAGTACTTTACATTATGGAAATTTTTTAAAAAGCTTTATTTACAAGTTTGCCACCATTTTAATTACCGTGTAAATACTGTAATTAAATCAAATATGACTTCAATTTTATTTCTTAAAAAGATTTACACAATATTTAGTTTCCATGATATAAAGTACTGTATAGTTCAAGCTGTGGAAAACTTGTAATTAAATCAAACATGACTTCAATTTTATTTTAAAAAAAATTTACACGATGTCTAGTTTCCATGATATAAAGTACTGAGTAATTCAAGTTGTGGCAAATTCGTAATTAAATCAAACATGACTTCAATTTTATTTTTAAAAAAAATTTACACGATATCTAGTTTTCACGATATAAAATACTGTGTAATTCAAGCTGTGGCAAACTTGTAATTATATCAAACATAACTTCAATTTTATTTTTAAAAAATTTGCACAATATCTAGTTTCCATGATATAAAGTACTATGTAATTCAAGCCGTGGCAAATTTGTAATTAAATCAAACATGACTTCAATTTTATTTTAAAAAAATTTTGGCAAAAAACCTATTTTCGTCCTTACATTTTCACGCGATTCTCACTTTGGTCCCTAACTTTTTTTCCACCGCTTTTAGTCCCTATCTTGGAAAACGCGTCTCGTTTTTGTCCCTGCCGTTACATCAGAGACGGAAATTGCACAAGTGGCAAATGGCATAAGTTAAAAATATTAAAATAATGTCTACATAAACCACGTGGCTTTCCACGTCAGCATCTAAATTAAAAAAAAAATTACAAACAGAAATAAAAACAATAAATTACATTAATTGAGATCTAAGTGTGTCTTGAACAAAAACAACAAGAACACAAACCCAAATCCAATAACACAAAATTAAAATCCAAAAATCACAAACCCAGAAACAAAAACACAAACCCAGCAATAGATCTTCCTTGTCAACCAAACACAAAAGCAACAAACACAAACTCATCAACTATTTCTTGTCAACCAAACACAAAAACAACAAACACAAACCCAAACATCAGTTGAGTGTGGGTATGAAGAGCTGACTATAATGGATTTCTTCAAATCCGTCTTCTTTGAAGACCCAGACCCAGACCCACAGGCAAACCCGGATTCGGACTCAGACTCCACCGCGATTTGGAGTTTTGGCAGATTGATCAAAACGATTGCGTCAAAATCAGAGATATCTAGTTTCCACGAAGTCAATGATCGTTTCTTTCTTCGCGTCAAAAGAAAAGTCAATGATCCGAGAAGTCGCGTCGCGGGCCGTCATGGACTTCCTGGCTTCGCTCGATGCTAGCGCTTCCGTCCCTCAAGAATCGCTCGAGTCGGTCGGTCAAGCCATCGACGATATCGGCTCCTCCGTATGGAAATTGACGGCAGAGATCATCTCTCACGGCGTGGACAAGCTCTTCGTAACCGCCGCCACGGACTCTGATTCCAATCCGATTCCGATTCCAATAACGGTAGGCGATTGAGTAGTAGTAGTCAAGTTTGGATTTGGGTTTGTGTTTGGATTTGGGTTTTTTGAAGATGGATTGCTGGGTTTGTGTTTGTATTTTTACTGATATTTGGGTTTGTGTTTGTTGTTTTTGTGTTTGGTTAACAAGAAAAATCAATTGCTGGGTTTGTGTTTGTGTTTCTGGGTTTGTGATTTTTAGATTTTAATTTTGTATTCTTAGATCTGAGTTTGTGTTCTTGTTGTTCTTGTTCAAGATACAGTTAGATCTCAATTAATGTAATTTTTGGTTTTTATTTCTGTTTTTAATTTTTTTAATTTAGATGCTGACGTGGAAAGCCACGTGGTTTATGTGGACATTATTTTAATATTTTTAACTTATGCTGTTTGCCACCTGTGCAATTTCTGTCTCTGTTGTAACGGCAGGGACAAAAACGAGACGCATTTTCTAGGATAGGGACTAAAAGCGGTGAAAAAAAAAGTTAGGGATCAAAGTGAGAATCGCGTGAAAATATAGGGACGAAAAATGGGTTTTTCGCCAAAAAATTTTACACAATACCTAGTTTCCATTATATAAAGTACTATGTAATTTAAGCTATGGTAAACTTGTAATTAAATCAAACATGACTTCAATTTTATTTAAAAAAAGATTACACGATATCTAGTTTCCATGATGTAAAGTATTGTGTAATTCAAGTTGTGGCAAGCTTGTAATTAAATCAAACATGACCTCAATTTTATTTTTTTAAAAAATTACATGATATCTAGTTTCCATGATCTAAAATACTGTGTAATTCAAGTTGTTGCAAACTTATAATTAAATCAAACATGACTTCAATTTTATTTTTAATAAAATTTACACGATATCTAGCTTCCATGATATAAAGTACAGTGTAATTCAAGTTGTGGCAAACTTGTAATTAAATCAAATATGACTTTAATTTTATTTTTAAAAAATTTACACAATATCTAGTTTCCATGATATAAACTTATAAAGTACAGTGTAATTCAAGCTATGGCAAACTTGCAATTAAATCAAACATGACTTCAATTTTATTTTTAAAAAAATTTACACGTTATCGAGTTTCCATTATATAAAGCACTGTGTAATTCAAGTTGTGACAAACTTGTAATTGAATCAAACATGAGTTCAATTTTTTTTTTTTAATTTACACAATACCTAGTTTCCATGATATAAAGTACTATGTAATTCAAGTTGTGGCAAACTTGTAATTAAATCAAGCATGATTTCAATTTTATTTTAAAAAAAATTTACACGATATCTAGTTTCCATTACAAAGTATTGTGTAATTCAAGCTGTGGCAAACTTGTAATTAAATCAAGCATGACTTCAATTTTATTTTAAAAAAATTTACACGATATCTAGTTTCCATGATATAAAATACTATGTAATTCAAGCCGTGCAAACTTGTAATTAAATCAAACATGACCTCAATTTTATTTTTTAGTTTTTAGGTAAAGCCATAAGATATAGTCCATCTAAAAAATAAAATAAAATTATATAGTGTTATACATCACCTTCTCCACTCTCCTTATGTGTGTGTTCAAAATACTTAATGTAAGGACTCGTTTTGATTCCCAAGCCCAAAAAGAAAAAGGACTAGGGCCCAAAGAGCCCAATACAATGAATTTGTAGAGAATGGGTTAGAAAATGGACTTCAATGAGTTTGACAACAATCACAATAGGTTAGTGGTTGCTAGAAAATGAAAATAAATAGGTTTATGCAAAGAAAATCTTCCTCGACAAAATTCGAGGAGAGTAGTTCTTATATATTTCTATTGAAATTAAGCACAAATACAGTTCTTGAGACTACAGTGTTTTTCTACAAATTCTTAGATGATCTACTTGTAATGAGGTTTTTCTTCTTTAGATACCCCTGTTTTACTTCATCTCAACCCTCCACGTGTAAGTCAAGTTTCTGATTTTAATCCTTATCCTATCAGCACCTTCTTGAAGCCTTTGTGGGTAGTTGTAAGGCTGAACATTACTGTTCAGGTATCACCTCCACATTAATGCTGCAGCCAGAAAGTTAACTGCAGAATATTCAATGAAGCAGTAGCAGCTTTCTCCTAGGGAGAACAAGTTGAGAATAGGAAGAATAAAAGTTAAAAAAAGAGAAGAAAAAAATGTAGAAAATAAGTGGATAATGTGACTCAACAAAAGTGTAGCAATAATAAATATTACATTTCAACTTTTAGATATATGTAAATATAGATTCATTCATATAGGACACACAAGAAAACAAAGAGTACCACATAAATAAGTACAAAAATAAATACCACTAGACTTGTTTCTATCCCTCGCGAATATTAGAGCTACAAAATCTGATAAATATTTTCTAGTCTCACAGACATTTCTAATGCCAAACAAAGATTTAATTACATGGACTAAATGAAGTCAATTCAAGGACGGAGCCAGAACTTGAAGTTAGGAGGGGCAGTTTTACTGTTAGTTGCGTATGGTGGCTCTAGCTTCCAACTCAGTTGCTTAATAGCTAATGAGGTTTTTTTTTTTTTTTTGTGTTTTTTATGTGTGCATCTAGGTATGGACAAAATTATTTTGTTTAAAATTTTTTAAAGGGTCAAGTTGTTTGTTTTAGGTAAAATTGGTTGATTGAGTTTAATTGTTTTTAGCTTTACTATTGGTAATTTTTGTTGTTGAATAATTTTTTTGGGCTTGTTTATTTTGCTTTAGATTTTAGATCTGGCCTTTAAAAGGAGGAAAATGTTAGAATTACAAACTTTTTTTTACAAATTATTAATGTGATGAGTAGTTATTAGTAAGTTAAAATGCGATGTAAGTGATGAGCCCAGATGCAAACCAATAAAAGTTTACTACCACAACATTTTGTAAAAATGTTATAGAAAATTTTGTGGCTAGAGTAGTACTCTAAAAGAATCAATGATAATATAAAGGGGGGCAAAGTGTGATTTTATAGAACAAAAAAACTAAAATTGGTGACTATGTATATATTAATTAAAAAAAAAAAAACTAGGGGCGGCCATTGCCCCCCCTAGTCCAAGTCTCCCTCTGTCCCTGAGTCGATCTATTACCTAATGCCAAACAAAGATTTAATTTCCTTTTCTCTCTTAAAGAAAGTATAATACAACAAATAAAAATCAAGTCACCCCCTGCCCATTTTTTGGTTCATAAAAAAAATACAACAAATAAAAAAATAAATAAATCAAGCAATCAAATAAACAAATAAGAAAATTGTACCCCTGCCCATTTTTTGGTTCATAAAAAAAAATACAACAAATAAAAAAAAAAATCAAGCTATCAAATAAACAAATAAGAAAATTGTATTGGCAGATCAAATAAGAAGAAGAGAGTTTTTTAAAGTGTTGGGTGAATTCAAATTCCGTTGGCACCTGGGAAACCTTTTAAGAGTAATACTAGCTATTGGCAAATATATGATACTACTAATTAAGGTAGCCTTAGAAACTGTCAGCTTAGCAATGAAATTGTTCAATTAAAGTTTTGAATTGCACAATGTAAATTCAAGCACTCCAGTACTATAAAGCATATCTGAATCCAACAATGAGCCAACAACTCGATGAACAAAGTTCAAAGATCAGCCATTTAATTTGAGGATTAATGTATTCCATTTCTTATTCCAGTATTTATAGGGTCAGTCAAGAAACAAGTTAACATAACAAATCAACACCAGCCTCAGTTCTCAAAATAGGTAATAGAACTCAATATCATATGTTCTACAAAAACATGATATATGCCCCATTCAAGACTTGGGTTTTAATCTTGTGCCATCACATATACAAACCAAAACCTTAGCCTAATCGTAGCTATAAGTTCATTCACGGAGGTTGGTTTGGAGTATGATCAAATAGGACCTTTCTATCATTTGTATTTTAAATTTCTATTTATTGCCGTTCTTTTGTTTTTGTTTGTCTAGTCCATCTGTCTGAGCTAGAAAACCTATCCTCCCTTTGGCCACAAAACCTTTTCCTTCTATGTGACCACGAAAATAAAGTTCTTTTCAAATTGTCTAGAAGCACATACTTATCCACGCACAATATTGTGTCAGGGGTGAGCTCTTATAAAATTGATGTTAGATTAATAACAAATTATCATCTCAACAGAACTTAAAAAAGCAATACATATATGCAGTACACTTTTCTTTTTTTATCAGGAAAATACATTTCATTGTACATATCATACACGTTACAAGAAATTTGTGACGAAAGGGTTATAGACAAATTTGCACACCCCCACAAAAGTCCACAACAAAAACACAAATAAAAAATTAATTTTAAATAGTGCTTCTATCGCATGGTTATTTTATCAAACAACAACAAAAAATTCCATTACTACAAATAATTTTATCCAACAAGGATATTCACATTTTCTTCTTTTAAGGCACAATCTTATAAGCTTTCATCTTATCTATCCAAGTAATCATCGAATCCTTGGAGTTCCTAAACCCCAAGAATCCATGCTTCTTACTCTTATTCATACTATCCACGTAATCCCCTCCCTTCAGCATTACATCCACAAACCACCAAACTCCAACTTCCTCCAACTTTGTAGGTTGCAACTGATTCTCTCTCACAATCTTGTCCCACACTGGACCTTTATCTTTCATTGATTCTACCAAGCTAACTTTCTCACCCTCCACAAACCCATAATTCTCAATCCCAAATTGCTCAGCCAACACCTTCCAAAGATGCTTCCACTTAAACACATCCCCATTGTTACAATTAAATGCTTCATTCCTCGCATTAGGATCTACCACAGCCCAAATTTGTTGCTCAGCAATAAGATCAGCATCCGAAGCCACATAATAATACTCCCAAGCCTCTTTGCTTCCGGGGAATTTCAAAGTAAGCCCCTCATGCTTACATATAGCCGCATACACACAAAGTGTGCCTATTATATTCATCAAACTATAGGGTGAAAACCCAAATATAGTATTAGGCCTATGGACTGACCAAGTCAAACCTTCTTTATTCTTAACTTCCTCAAACAAAATATCTTCCTGAGTGTAATAAAAATTTGGCACATTCAAACGCGGCATGTCCTCCATAAAAGGTGGGCTATGAAGTTCAATTTTGCCAAAAGTTTCGAAGGGTCCTACATAGTGTTTGCCACCTGTTTGTAGACATATATGTTTGAGATTTGGCGCATGAGGGATCACCGCACATAGCACGTTACGAAACATGGTACCGTTGGTTTCACAATTTTG
Organism: Lithocarpus polystachyus; assembly: GCA_033629205.1. Lineage (NCBI taxonomy): Eukaryota > Viridiplantae > Streptophyta > Magnoliopsida > Fagales > Fagaceae > Lithocarpus > Lithocarpus polystachyus. The sequence goes on along the minus strand of CM066163.1, from coordinate 2,694,665 downwards.
GGCCTCAGTGGGCCGACTAGCCCATGTGACATAGAAGATGTGTGTGACATCAGTGAGTTGGGAAAGTTTGGTTTGGGTTTCTTTTGGGTCAGAGACATCACATTGGATGTACTCAACTGGGTGGTCTTTGTTCCAATTTGGGCGTGGACGACGTGCCACACCATAGACTTTCCAAGGTCCACCTGGGGTATCAGAGAGTGGCAAGATTTCAGCTAAGCTGTTGCCCACGATGCCAGTCACACCAATCACTAAGCCTACACTTCGGTAGCTTCGTGGTGCTTCATAATCTTCCTCATATTTCTTCTGTAAAATTCATAGAGAGAGTTAGCACATGTGTTGGTAATAGCAAAGTCTTGGTGATATAGAAAGAGTGAGGGAGTTTATACCTTTGCAGCGCCAACAGATCTAGCCCACCACCAGCTCATTCTGAAATTACTGCAAGTAAGAGGCTTGTAGATATGTAAGCTTAACTATTTATTTAGACAAAGAAAGTTAAATATTCTAATCTGATTTGTGTACTGGCTATCTGATTCAACTATATAGATCATGAAAGAAGATTCCAGAATCAGAAAGAAGATAGTCCACATAAATGACATAAGCCATGACATACTAATGACTAAACAACAATAATAAAAACAATAAGGAGAGGGCCTGACAAAGACAAACTTGCAAAGCAAGATAGAGATAAAAGGACACAAGAAGTCAGCAAGAGAAAATATTGTAGAGTAAGAAATTGACCTTCAAGTTGAGACAAAGCAAAAACATTTAAAAATCGGCCAAAAGAAAACTAAGAGATTAACAAAGCAAAAGCTAAACATTGATCCACCACTACAAGAGAGATAAGCAGATAGAGCGCGAGAGAGGAGAGAGAGAAGCCAGAAAAAAGAAATAGAGCAAGAGAAAGAAACCCAAGTACCTGCACCTAACACCAAAAGAGAGAACCACCAGAGTAAGAAAGAGACCTGTGGTTGAGACAACGCAAAATCATTTAAAAATCAGTAAAAAGAAAACTAAGAAATCAACAAAGCAAAAAATAAATACTAATCCACCACGGTAAGAGAGAGAAAGAGAGAGAGAGAGAGAAAAAAATAAAGTGAGAGAGAGAAAACATTGAGAAATTTTACCTAACACCAAAAAAGAGAGCTACCACCGGAAAGATAGAACCACTGCTGAGGTAGTGATGATAGCTGATAGACGACAGTGGCTCAGTAGAGGGAGAGAGGGGTCAAAAGGGAGTGAAGTGGGAGAGGGGGGGGGGGGGGGGAGGTGGCACATTAAGAGAAAAGGTTCTAGAGTTTGCATGAACTAATTGGCTTTTATATAGGATAGGAAGAGCTAGTTATTTAAAAATTTTTATTAATCATATAATATATTTTAAATATATAGTATTAAATATATGGGTGGGTCGGTTTGGGTTTGGCGGATTTGAAATTTTATGACCCGAACCCAACCCGACTAGCTATCAAAAAAATTTTGTAATTCAACCCAACCCACAAAGCCCTAAAAACCTACCCAACCCAGTAGGTTGGGTTGGGTTTGAACGGTTTTGGTGGGTTGGCTGCACACCCCTAGCTATCACCTTCCAAAAATTAAACACATCCCCTTTATTACAATTAAGCCCTTCATTCAGCCCAAATTTGTTGCCAAGTGATATTAGTGTGTTTAGGAACAGTTTATTTGTGGTAACTTATTTGCATAGTACTTATCAAGATATATTGTTTTTGTTTTTTGACAACTTTTATGTTTATAACTTAAAATGTGTGAGAAAAAGCAAAAGAAAAAAAAAATGCAAAAGCCAAATCCACTCCATACTGGATTATGAGATTGGAAATGCTAAAAGAACTCGTAAGTTGAACAACACACTTTTTTTTTTTCCTATTAACAAAGAAAAAGATTAATACAATAATTTGACCATAAATCACATGGATGTCTAGGTTTTTTTAATCTGTTTTAAAAGGACAATTATCAATTTTTAATCCCTTATTTGGGAGGAGAAAATGAAATAGAATGAAAAACTTTATATTTTTAAAAATGGATCCGATGATCTTCACAAAGATTTATCAAAAAATAAAGATCTTCACAGATAATAATCTGTTTAAAATATAAACCTGCTTTTAAGCTATTGGGCTGCTCAATGCTCACCAGCAAAATAATTTTAGACTAAAAAATTCAAAAGTTAACGTTACAATTACGGAAATGTCACAAAGGAACAAGAACTACTTTTTCTTTTCAACTTAAAAAGACACTGCAACCCTCAAGCTTCCAAATAAGAACGAAGCCTCCCAGCCCAGGAGTCCACGCTTGACGCTTCTGTCCAAGAAAAATAGATGTCATGGCTTGTGTCATTAACACACCTACTTTCAATTTTTTATGTAATTGGATGAGCTTGCAATTGATATATTTAACTCTCTGATAGAGCCAACGGGGGCTTGGCTAAGCGGTCAAGGGTTCAGCTTGTGGCCTAGACAGCTGAGGTTCGAATCCCGCTGACCGCAGGAGTCCGTTGGTGGGCATCCTTGGTGAGGGGTGTACTCGCAAATGCGGGGTGACTCTCACACAGGCCGAAAACCTGGCGCCCTGTCCGGGGGCTAGCGTAACCTAGCGAACCCCTCTTTTTCTTAACCAAAAAAAAAAAAAAAAAAAAAACTCTCTGATAGTGACAATTATTGAGGATGAATGAATTAAAAAGATGGATGATAAAGCCACCATTCATGTTGCTGATGAAGTATGATAATGAAAACATAGATGAAAACAAAGAACTAATAAACAAATTAATGGCAGCAGATAGTTGCTTTTAAGTATATTAATTGCCTTTGAACTTAAACTAAGCAGACAAAAGGATAAATTCAAGAGTCCTCTATTTAGTCATTTTTATAGATAAAAATTATTAAAATTTTATATTTAAAAATTGTTTGAATAGCTATTTTCTATTAGCTTCTTTTTCCTTCTTTCTTTCTTTCTTTCTTCTTCTTCTTCTTCTTTTCTTTTTTTTTTTTTTTTTTTTTGTAATAATGGATAATGCCTAGACTAAAGAAATAGGTCAATCACAAATAAAACTAAAGCATTCTTTAATCTCCACCACAAGTGGTGGGTTATCAAAATAAATAAAACTAGTCGCTAACCCGTGCAATGCACGGGTTTACCTCTTCTTTAAGGAGTTTTTGTTATACACATGTGAGTTCAAGCTAATAGAACATGTTCTCGGTGTCCATAAAGTTGCCAATAAGAAACATTACATACAAACCTCTGCACCGAAATAAACATTTTTACTAATTCTACATTACAACATTGGACATGTAATTTGATTCTAGCTAATACAATGTTGGCAGATGAAATTCTGTGTGGGATGTTTATAAATTGAAAGAAAAGAAGAAGAAGAAGCAGAAGAAGAAGGAAGTTGATAGTAAATTTTGAATAGAATAGAACTTCTCTATTTGTGGTCTACTCTCATAAAAAATAAAAATAAAAATAATGAGAAAGTTGATATTACATTTTGGACTTCTCTAACAGACTTATCATTAGACCACACAGTAGCGAGCACATAATTATATTCCTTAAAAGGTAGCAGATCATTTAATTAGTAATTATCTGAATATGTTGTTCCTAAAGAAAAAGTGAAGCTTAAAAAATTTTGTGTTGTCGAAAGGTGCGGCTTGAAATTGTGCTAGCACACATGTACATAGCTTAATAATGATAAGGATATATCTAAGCATATCCGAAAGTGGTAGACCCTCTGACTTCAGCAATGGCTTGAATATCTGATGCACATTATATACTGCTCTCATTTAAATTCACGTGATCACCATTGCAGCTTTCTTTGGCTGATTACAAAGACATAAAACATTACTTTAATTTAGAATGATTTAAAACAAATTAAAAGATGATGTATATGTTAGCTTAGGGATGTGCAGAGAATGAACACAAAAAATGCAGCAAGATGAGACATGGCATACCTCATAGAGTTCATCTAATATAACTATCAAACGGTGACCAAATGAGATTCTTGAATTATCATCAACGGAATCATCCGCTTTTGGGTTCCCAAGCACATATCCTTGATAAAATTTTGAAATACACATCTTTAAATTGAATACAAATAGATAACTAATAGCATTAAGATTAGAAGATTGCATTTTCCTTTGCTCCCTCTGTGACTTAACAAATCGTTAGGCATTACTATCCTTGTATTTAAACAAAATTGCAGGGAACATAAGCCAAATTCTTTGGATAGATTAAGTTGAAGTTCTTAAATAGGAATTATACCCTTAGATTCAAATTCAAGTCCAGCTGCGTTACCTACATCAAAACCAAGCTTGGCCCAATAAACAAATAACATAATATATTACAAATTGACTAAAAGGTCTTTCAAAATAGGCCAACTAACACGATAAAGTTTGGTAAGTATATGTAAAACAACAAAGTGCTTTTAATCCCTATCGAGTGAGTAGAAACGACCTTACCATGGGGATGTGAACCATTCTAAGTAGTAAGAACTCGTATTACCAATAAAAACAAATAAACAATCCAAAAATTGATGGCCATTTTGTAAAAGAACCAAAATGCAAAGAACACCAAAGTCGACAAAAGGAACCAAAATCAAAACCCTCAAGGTGAAAAGGAATCTAAATACCTACGTAGTTCCCACACAACAGTAGCTACTTCACTACTTAAAAGAAAATTACAATATTAATTATGTAAATTTTCAATTAAGTCCATATATTACCTTGTAGAGAGGTGCATAATAGTTGCATGACTAACTTCATAAGATCTATGCATTGCTATTTTTTTAAAACTGAATTAACCGATTCTTCTTCTTCTTTTGAGAGGGAGAACCTCTGATATTAATGAATTGACAATAAAGTAATGTAAAATTCTGGTCAGTCACATTGATCATTAATCAATTAATCATAACTTGTTTGATGACCATATTTAACAAAACAAAAAAAAAGGAGTTACTAATAACATATATCATAATTTAAATCAAAATTCAAATCTACAAAGATGCGTGATAAAAAAAAATCATAACCAAAAACTTTCACAAACTTCAACAATAATCTTACAAACCTTAAAGTTCATGAATATATTCTAACATAAAAATTGACAAGTAAAAATTTTAGTTTAAACGATTTTCTTAAAAAAAAAAAAACGATACTTATAACGGAGGAAGGAGGATGTTCTCACATATATTGTGGAAACTTATTACTACAAAAAGGAATCATAAACATGCACATGCTTTTGAGATCAAACTAAAGAATTAGAAAACAAAGATTATCTACTCTATATATACCATATTATATGTGACATTAAGTGAGGAATACTGTAAAACATCATTGCACCTAAAAGAAAAATTAGTTAAAAATAACTATTAACTCTCTTATTTGCTAGGTTGTGTCCTAGGAAACCTACAAAATCAAAAAGGAAAACAAAAAAGAAAAACATGAAGAACCATCAAATAAACGTTTTTTTATTCAATGGATGGTGGGTTCTTCAAACATGCGTCAAAGTCCATTAATAGCTGTGTCAAAATTGGGGTCAACCAAATCCATCGAAAAAATGGTGTTCGATAATAGATTAAGTGTGGTCTTGAAAGCAGCTCTCCTAATATATACTGCCTCACCGTTTCGACTGCTTTGATGAGTATTAGCTAGGAGGTCTTGCACTTTCTTGTGCCTTATAGCTTGGTTAGCATCAACTCTCTTGTTGGCGAATAGTTGTTCCATGCATATTCTGCGAAGGTTTCCCCACCCGGTTGAAACAGATGCCCTGCGTAGGTTATTAGGGGAAGGGAAGAGTTTTAGGATTTTTATGTTTTAGTAGTAGCAAAATAGCATGTAGTATTCTTTTTTCGTAGTAGTGTGTCTTCTTTTTTAAAATCCTATTAACTAAATCGAATTAAATAAAATTAAAAAATATAAATAAAAAATGCTAATGTAGAAAATTGTTAAAAGGTCAACCACAACTCAAAGGCTTCGATCAAAGGCTTCTTCCTAGTAGATGTGTCCAATTCTTTTGTTAGGAAACTCATCCAATAGGATCCTATAGTTAAGGAGAAGAGGTTTCAAGGAGTTATTTAAAGAGTATTTTTAAGAATAATTATAAGGATGAGGCGTCCACTTCGATAATGAGGCATCTCATTCAGTCTTTGGTGTAAGTGAATATTTATGTTTAAAATGAATAAATCTTATTTGTTTAAGACTTTAAGTTTGTATTTGTTTTATATATATTACAATAAATAAACTATTAATCCAATTATTTGATGTCTTGAAGCATTCTTCTCGTCTAGCCAAGCGTCCATCCACGGCCTCCATTCCTTTGGATTCTCCTGCTCACAAAAAAAAAAATTTATTGGTAGGGATGGTATGATTCTCTTACAATCCTTTTTTGGTACTTCTCCAACAAGAAATTGAGTTTGTCTATTTCACCGTCAAAGAAGACTACAACAGTTGGTTCTGGATTTCTTTTACACAACAACATTGGTGAAGTGTTAGCTACATCATGTATTCGGGTGGAGAAGAATTTGAATACTTTGATTAGAGATAATTTTGAATTTTTCTTTTCTTTTCTTTTTTATGTGTACACCTTTACAATGTAATCATACTGTATTACCTTTGAGTCTTTGACTAATGTTGCAAAAAAGAAAGAAGAGGTCATTGTTTAATTAGAAGTGTTAGTGTATAGCTTAGGCTAGATTAGCCCATTGGGCTTAGCCCAGTATATTGTACTTGTACTTTACTCTTATTGCTTGTACTGCACACATACCTAGCCTATATAAGGCTCTTTATTGTACATTGTTATACACATCAATATACAGACTTTCAATCTTTCTCTCACACTTTATACGTTTAACATGGTATCAGAGCCATTCCTCTGACTTTCTGGTTCCTGTGGACATCTCCGGCGTTCTTCCGCTGCCCTCGCCTTCATCCAGTAGTCACTGTCCGAAGCAAGTCACCGCCGTCACGCCCACAGTCCCTGCAACTCTCGGATTTCACCATCCTGTTCAGCCAACTGCCAAAGCAAAGCCGCAGAGTGATAGAACAGTCAATCCCGAGCAAAACCCAGCAAAGAATAGCCAGAAAAGACGTCACACGCGCCCACACGCGCTGCCTGAAGCTCCTGACTGCCGAACACGCGCTACACGCGCCGCCACGCGCCTCCGTCCTTGCGCACGCGCTACCACGCGCCGGCCAGTCTCCTTCACGCGCCGCACGCGCCTCACGCGCCAGACAACATTTGCTTCTGCCACGTTAGCCCTAGGCTGACGTCATCCTGCACACGTCAGCATCCGCGTCATCCGCTACGTCAGCACACGTCAGCAGTTGACTTTGACCGTTGACCACTACTGTTGACCGTTGACTTTGACTTTGACCAAAGTCAAAATTTTTCAACAGAGCCTATCTTGCTCAGTTTTTCGCGTAGATTCCGATTTTGAGCTCCGTTTCTTCATTTGAGGTATCTAAATTTCACTTTTTGGTCATTTTCTTCATTATGGCTCAACAAAGTGACCGAGATATCATACGTCCTATCACCATTATGTTGGATGGTCCTACTAGCTATCATGCATGGTCTCAGAATATGACTGTCTTTCTCAAGGGTCGTAAATTATGGAGATATGTGACTGGTTCAATTCCTAAGCCAGTACCAAAACCTCAGTCGAAAGCCACAGCTACTGAAGATGCCTCCAAGACTGTTGTTACAGTAGATGATTATGAAGAACGCCTAGAGGAATGGGAGAGCATTCAAAGTAAGATCTTGTCTTGGTTTATCAATACTTCTATCCCTTCCATTCATAATCTTCTTCCTCGTCTTGAGACTGCTGAGGCTGCTTGGAAATTTCTGGCTGATCGTTATAATTGCACTAATGATTCAAGCTTGGAGTTCCACATTGAATCAAAGCTTTATCAAATGAGACAAGAGCCAGGTCAGTCTATATCTGATTTTTATTCTCAGACTTCTACTATGTGGGAACAACTCTCTGCTGCAGATCCTCCACTAGTGTGTTCCAAGGACATTGAGCTTTTTGTCAAATATCGGGATCGTCGTAAATTTATGCACTTCATGATGGGTTTACGTGAGGATTTTGAGCCTACTAGAGCTTCTCTGCTTAGCCGGTCTCCTACTCCTTCTCTTGATGCTGCAGTCAAGGAGCTCATTTCTGAGGAGAACCGTTGGCCTACTCATCACATGTCATCATCTGATCATGTATTGGCTACACCATCTCCACAGCCTCCCATTGCTGCATTCACTGCTCCTCCACGAATAAACTCTGGGCGTCCCACCTCTCAGTCTTCCAAAGGTACTCGCTGCGAGTTTTGCCGTGCCAAAGGCCATGACATCTCAGTTTGTCGCAAACTGCAGAAATTCATGCAAGAGCAGAATAAAGCTTCTCTTCCTCGGGCAGCTGCTGTATGTCCTTCAGATTCATCAGTTCCTACAGGTCCATCTTTGGCTTCCTCACCTACTGCAGCTGATATTGAGGCAATAGTTCATCAGGTTTTATCCCGAACTTCCACTGCCCTTTCTGTCACCTCAGGTAAACAACCTTGGTTTTTTGATACTGCATGTTGTAATCATATGACTCCTGATGAATCCCAATTTTCTGATAAGGCACCCTTAGAACACCCTATCACCATTTACACTGCTGATGGAACTCCTATGCCTATTAGTCATAAAGGAACAATCTCTTCTCCTTATTTATCCCTTAGTGACACTTTTCATATCCCAAAGTTATCCCTCAATTTGTTTTCTGTTGGTCAAATTTGTGAATTAGGCATAGATCTTCTATTTACTAATCATGGTGTGGATGTGCAGGATCCCCGGACGGGTCAAGTGCTTGGGACAGGCCGTAAGGTTGGTCGTATGTTTGAGGTTCATAACTTGAAGATTCCTTCACAAGTTATTTCTGCAGCTGCTACCACTGCCACACCTGATCTATGGCATGCTCGTCTTGGTCATCCATCCTTATCTCGTCTCCAGTTGTTAGCTTCTCAAGGTCATTTAGGTACAGTTCAGTTTCAAAAATTTGATTGTACTTCCTGTCATTTTGGCAAACAAACAAAATTGCCCTTTAATAATAGTGACTCATTTTCTTCTGCACCTTTTGATCTTATACATTCTGATATTTGGGGTCCTGCACCGGTTCCCACTGAGGGGGGGTCTAGATATTTTGTCATATTTGTGGATGATTTCTCTCGTTATACTTGGATTTATCTGCTTCACCATAGGTCTGAACTTGTGTCTATTTACCAAACATTTCATAAAATGGTTGAAACACAGTTCAATCGCACTATCAAAGTTTTTCGGTCAGATAATGCTCAAGAATATAATGATAAATCTTTCCTATCCTTTTTAGACAGTCATGGTACCCTTCCTCAACGGTCTTGTCCTTACACCTCTCAACAAAATGGTCGTGCAGAACGAAAACACCGTCACATTCTTGATGTTGTCCGTACCCTTCTCATTTCTGCCTCTCTTCCCGAGCGCTTTTGGGGTGAGGCAGCTCTCACTGCTGTGTACACCATAAATCGTATTCCTTCACCAACTACACACAACAAATCACCATTCGAGCTTCTCTATGGTCAAACTCCTGACTACTCCTCTCTTCGAGTTTTTGGTTGTGCTTGCTTTGTTTCTCTTCCTCCTCATGAACGAACAAAGCTCCAGCCTCGTGCTCGTCTCTGTTGTTTCCTTGGTTATGGTGTATCTCAAAAGGGGTTTCGCTGTTATGATCCCATTTCTCGTCGCCTTCGTGTCTCCCGTCATGTTGAGTTTTGGGAACATCGTCCTTTCACGAGTCTTCAGCAATTTCCTGCATCCTCTTCCTCAGAGTCACCCATTTTTACTGATCTTTTCCTCCCTCTCTATCCTGAACTTGTGGAGGATTCTTCGACATCGGCTGCCTCTCCAGACGACTCATCTCCGGTTCTGTCCCCGGCTTCTGATCCGCCTAACTTGGATCCTGTGGCACCACCCTCTTCTGAGTCTCCTGTTGGTCCTGAACTGCGTCGATCCACTCGGGTAAGCATTCCTCCCCATTATCTCACTGATTATCACTACTCTTTTGCCCTTGCTACTCTCTATGAACCTCACACCTATCGTGAGGCCCATCCTGACCCTCTTTGGCAGCAAGCTATGAACGAAGAACTAGATGCCCTTCATAAAAATCATACTTGGGATTTGGTTGATTTGCCTCCTGGTCAGTCTGTAGTAGGTTGTAGGTGGGTTTACAAGATCAAGACCAAGGCTGATGGATCTGTTGAACGATACAAAGCTCGCCTTGTTGCCAAGGGCTTTACTCAGGAGTATGGCATTGACTATGAGGAAACATTTGCTCCTGTTGCTCACCTTACATCTGTCAGATGTCTCGTTGCAGTGGCTGCTGTTCGTCGTTGGCCTCTTTATCAAATGGATGTGAAGAATGCTTTCCTCAATGGAGACCTCCAAGAAGAAGTGTACATGCAACCACCCCCTGGCTATCCACACTCCGGTAGTCAAGTTTGTCGCCTTCGTCGTGCTCTTTATGGCCTCAAGCAGGCTCCTCGAGCTTGGTTTGAAAAGTTTAGCTCCGTTGTTGCTCAGCAGGGTTTCACTTCGAGTCCTCATGACACTGCCCTCTTTGTCCGAAGATCCTCTGCTGGTATCACTCTTATTCTTCTTTATGTTGATGATATGATTATTACTGGAGATGATTCTGCAGGTATCCGCTCTCTTCAGCACTTCCTTAGTCAGCATTTTGAGATGAAAGATCTGGGCACTCTCAGCTACTTTCTTGGGCTTGAGGTTACCTCATCCTCTGATGGATACTATCTTTCCCAAGCAAAATATGCTTCTGATCTTCTCTCTAAAGCTGGTATCACCGACAACAAGACTGTTTCCACTCCCTTGGAATACAATGCCAAGCTCACACCCTTGGATGGTGAACCTTTATCTGATGCTACTCGCTATCGACAGTTGGTTGGTAGTCTGATCTATCTCACTGTTACTCGTCCAGATATTTCACATGCCGTGGGTATGGTTAGTAAGTTCATGGATGCCCCTCTATCTGTCCACTATGCTGCTGTTCTTCGGATTCTCCGATATGTTAAAGGCACACTTTATCATGGTCTCCACTACTCCTCTCGGTCTTCTCTCGAACTTCATGTTTATTCAGATGCGGACTGGGCAGGTGATCCGACTGATCGATGCTCTATCACAGGTTTCTGTTTCCTGCTGGGTACTTCTCTTGTCTCGTGGCGTAGCAAGAAGCAGGATGTGGTTTCTCGTTCCAGTACTGAGGCTGAGTATCGTGCTCTTGCCGACACCACTTGCGAGCTTGTCTGGCTTCGCTGGCTCTTGGCTGACATGGATGCTCCACAGCCCACTGCCACTCCTCTTTATTGTGACAATCGTAGTGCTATCTACATTGCTCACAATGATGTCTTTCATGAACGCACCAAGCACATTGAGATCGACTGCCACATCACTCGCCAGCATCTTAAGAAAGGCAATCTCAAGTTGTTCTCCATCTCCTCTGCTGACCAGCCTGCTGATATCTTCACCAAGACTCACCCGCCTGGTCGTCTTCGAGATCTTATATCCAAACTCCAGTTGGCTTCCTCCTTGCCACCTCGAGTTTGAGGGGGGGTGTTAGTGTATAGCTTAGGCTAGATTAGCCCATTGGGCTTAGCCCAGTATATTGTACTTGTACTTTACTCTTATTGCTTGTACTGCACACATACCTAGCCTATATAAGGCTCTTTATTGTACATTGTTATACACATCAATATACAGACTTTCAGTCTTTCTCTCACACTTTATACGTTTAACAAGAAGAATACCTCTTTTTTCTCGTTCCTATGGTATAATTTGATTCTATTTAAATAAAGTCTATTATTGTTTCTACTATTAAAAAAAAAATCTAATTATTTGAATCAATGATGTAATGTTAAATTATTAAACCATGCCATCTTCATTTGACTATTTAAATCTTGGATAAATTCTTCCCAGGGAAAAATTTGCTGAAAATAGTTTTTTTTTTTTTTTTTTAAAAACCTCATCAAATTATCAACTCAAATCTGCCCTTGATCACGAAAAAATAAAAAATAAAAAACTACTGAACCACGTTATCATCATTTAACCATTCAAAATGTTGGATAAATTCTTCCCAGGGAAAAAATCACTAAAAAGATTTAAAAAGCACCACATCATCTGCCTTGAACACGAACTTATGGTTAACAACTGGCTTCATTATCAAACTCAAACCCCTATAAATTTAAGAATTCGGAGCAGAGACTCACAGTCAAGCCAGCTCCTATTCACCTACTGGATCCTCTCACACCCACATCCCCTCAAAAATGAGCTGGTGGTGGGCTGGAGCAATCGGTGCTGCCAGGGCAAGCACAACCTATTTTATATTTTACTAATCTCTTTCTAATACTATCTATCAGATAATTCTTAGTGTACAGTAACATGACATTCCTCCTTCTTACATTCATATTAGATCATACTGTTAATTTAGTTAATATCATTCACGGTATATAAATACGAAAGGAGGGAATATCATGTTACTGTACTTAAAAGAATACCTAATAACTTCTCGCTATCTAATAAGGCATATCTAACAATTTTTATTTTTATTGATTTCACAGAAGAAATTCGATGAAGATGAAGCCCCGCGATGCTTTCAAAACGTGGGATTAGTGATCGGTGTTACAGGCATAGTTGGTAACAGCTTAGCTGAAATATTACCACTCTTAGACACCCCAGGTGGGCCATGGAAAGTCTATGGTGTGGCACGTCGTCCACGACCAAACTGGAATTCGGACCATCCTGTCGAGTATATTAAGTGTGATATCTCCGATCCTCAAGAAACTCAAACCAAGCTTTCCCAACTCACCGATGTCACACACATTTTCTATGTCACATGGGCCAACAAACCCACTGAGGCTGAGAATTGTGAAACCAACGGTGCCATGTTCCGAAATGTCCTACTTGCGGTGATCCCCCATGCGCCTAATCTGAAACACATCACTCTCCAGACAGGTACTAAACACTACATCGGAGACTTCGAGACTTCGGGAAAAATGAGGTTCGCAAACGATCAGCCTTTTACAGAGGACTTGTCGAGAGTGGAAGTACCTAACTTCTATTACACTCTTGAGGATGTTATGTTCGAGGAATCAGAGAAAAAAGAGGGACTCACTTGGTCAGTTCATAGACCCAACGTGATTTTTGGGTTTTCGCCTTATAGTTTGATGAATATAATTGGGACACTTTGTGTTTACGCTGCTATATGTAAGCACGAGGGGGTTGCTTTGAAATTCCCTGGTGTTAAAGCTGCTTGGGAGTGTTATTCTGTGGCTGCTGATGCTGATCTTATTGCAGAGCAACATATTTGGGCTGCGGTGGATCCTAATGCCAAGAATGAAGCCTTTAATTGTAACAATGGAGATTTGTTTAAGTGGAAGCATCTTTGGAAGGTGTTGGCCGAGCAATTTGGGATTGAGGAGTATGGATTTGGGGAGGGTGAGAGAGTGAGCTTGGTGGAGTTGATGAAGGACAAGGGTCCAGTGTGGGATGAGATTGTAAAGGAGAATCAGTTGCAACCCACAAAGTTGGAGGAGGTTGGGATTTGGTGGTTTGCAGATTTTACTTTGGGAAATGAAGGTTTGATGGATAGTATGAATAAGTGTAAGGAGCATGGGTTTTTGGGGTTCAGGAACTCCAAGAACTCATTCATATCTTGGATAGATAAGATGAAAGGCTACAAAATTGTGCCACAGTAAAGTTTTATTCGGTAAAAGTTGCTATGTCTTGTGAATAGGTGTTGGGATTGAGATTAGGTGTAATAGCAATTACCACATTCCTTGTGAAAAAGTAAAAAATTAACCTACTAAAAAAGTTTTAAAAAAAATTATCTATTTAAATTTTACCTTTGATATAGAGATGGTAATTGCATAGGGGCCGTATCCAAATCTTAGGTGGCTGTTGAGGCAAAGTTTCAGATCTGGTGCTATGTAGTAGTTGAAGTTGCTTTTGTCTTGTGCTGTGCAATGTAAGGGTTACTCTGTTATCTCATTTCTGTTGGATTTTGGGTTTTAGCCTTTCTGTGCTATTTGGTAATTGAACAAAAATTTGTTACTAATTTCTCAGAAAAATATAAATTCATTAAAGAAAGAATATATAACACCCCCCAACCCCCAAAAAGAAAAAACTGCAAGAAAATATGTCATAGTTTAAATAACAAATGATACACCTGTTTACATAGACCTGCTTTGTGTTATAGCGCAATTTTTTCTTTGGGTACAGACCACAGCCTGTAGGATATATAGTTTGAAGAATGTGGGCAGTGGGCACTGTTGAGAAAGAGCACACTCAAACATGTCTCTGGATTTTGCAGAGAAGCACTCACACACAGAAAATGTGGGCACTGTGGGAATGTCTGAGATGGCCACCTCAAGTTTTGCAACAAAAAGTAACGTGCAATATTTTTCCACCTATAATTTTGGTTCAAATATTAGTTGCGTGTGTTATTTTATTGTTGTTTGTGAGTGTTCTTGTATTCTTGTTATCACCATAGACTCCTTATTTATGATTGTAATGCACGTTAAAGTTGTTTTTTTTTTTTTTTTTAATGATTAGAATTACTATCAAGCGTAGAGTTCTGCCCACAGCTTGAATTCTTGCCCCCAAGACCCCCAAATACTTAGTACCTATTAATGTACCAACTTGCCTAAGAAGTGCGGTGATACCCAAGAAAGTTTTTGTGCATATATTTGGAGGTAATACGGCATATGGGTAACATTGGTTCAACATGGGATTGCGTTTTTTTTTTTTTTTTTTTAAGTCCAAGGGTCCGTTCGGTTGGAGAAGTGAAAAAGTAGGAGGATGGAAAATTATGAGAAGATGAAAAAGTGGGAGGATGAAAAATATTTAGTTTTTCCTCTTGTGTGTTCCGTTGGAGGAGTGGAAAAGTAGGAGGGTAGAAAACTCTTGTGTTCGGTTAGAGAGAAAAAGGGAAGGATGGAAAATGTAATTTATATAAATTGACTATTATACCCTTGTTACATAATATGTAAGAAATATATTTATTTCTAATCATTAGATAATATAAAATTTATCACATCATATATATAAATTTATATTATTATAATGTAAAAATTAGATTAAGTCACGTTGAAAATAACATTCAGTAACGTTGAAAAGAAAAAAAAAAAAAAAAAAAGGGTTCTCAAACGTTGAAAAGAAAAGAATAAAAAAAAAAAAAAACAACAACATAACGGTGAAAAGTTGAAAAAAAAAAAAAACCAACAACGTTACTCTTCAGTAATGTTGAAAAGAATTAAAAAAAAAAAAACAACGTTATTGAAAACGTTGAACAGGAAAAAAAATGTTCAGGCAACGTTGAGAAAAAGAAAAAAAAAAAAAGAGAAAGTTGAAAAAAATATGTGGGAAGAGGGTATTTTTGTAAAAGTGCTACTATAAAACTTTTCTCTCCAGATTTTCTTTTCAATTTGGAAGGAAAAAAAAAAGTGAGCTCGGAGAGAAAACTTTCTCTCGAGTTTTCCATCCTTCCTATTTTCCTTTCCCAAACGAACAGTAAAAAACAGTATTTTCTATCCTATTTTCCTCCCTTTGTTTTCTATCCTTCCTGTTTTCACTCCAAACGAACAGAACCGAAGGGAAATAAATATAAAACTTGGGTTAAGACCCATTAAAAGATATAGATCTAGCTGGGCTGCAAAAGGTTTGGGGCCTAGGGCTTTGATTGAATGTGGAGCCCTTTTATTTCTTGCCAGTGTCAGGAGCCCAATTTCACTTGTGGATTCAGTTAGCGCACTCTTTTTGGGGCTCGACCAGTTTACGATATAGCTAGATAAAAGAAAGAATACAAGTATATCCCGTTTACATAAACCAGCATTTAAAACTCGTAATGACATAACTCAGCCAAAAAAACAAAAACTCGTAATGACATTAGCTACAGTATATAGGCTTGGAATTTTTTTTTTTTTTCAGGCAACTAAAGGGATCGGACTTGGGCTTGTAGTGCATTGCTAAAACCATATCAGATAAGTGCATCCTGATATAGTATCTTCCGAATTTGTTTGGAACATTTGATCAAACAGGGAGAAATCAAAGAGCTAGGAAAATTTTTCTACAGAATATATAATCCCAAAAGCCAAATAAGGCTTCTTGCGTTTAAAATTTGACCATAAAGTACAACCGCATCATTGTTTCATGTTTGCCATGCCATTACAGGAAATTTCAGAACAACATAAAGACACTTCATTAATTTTGTTCTAAATGAAACCAATGAACCATACCTCTAAATTTCCATCCAAACCAAGCTTTATTTAACGACAACATCCATTACAAACAACAGCATTCAAAGAACCCAAAGAGACATTGAGTCACTATAGTAGCAGCATTTTACTAAGGCACAATCTTGTACCCTTTCACCTTATCAATCCAATAAATGAAGGAGTTCTTGGAGTTCCTGAACCCCAAAAACCCATGCTCCTTACTCTTATTCATACTATCCAACAAAGCCTCCCCACCTAAAACCAAATCCACAAACCACCAAACCCCAACTTCATCCAACTTTGTAGGCTGCAACTGATTCTCCTTCACAATCTCATCCCACACAGGACCCTTATCTTTCATCAATTCCACCAAGCTCACTCTCTCACCCTCCTCAAACCCATACTCCTCAATCCCAAATTGCTCAGCCAAAACCTTCCAAAAATGCTTCCACTTAAACACATCCCCATTGTGGCAATTAAAAGCTTCATTCCTCGCATAAGGATCCACCGCAGCCCAAATTTGCTGCTCAGCAATAAGATCAGCATCGGAAGCCACAGAATAACACTCCCACGCAGCTTTAGCACCAGGGAATTTCAAAGCAACCCCTTCATGTTTACATATAGCAGCGTAAACACAAAGTGTCCCAATTATATTCATCAAGCTATAAGGCGAAAACCCAAAAATCATGTCAGGTCTATGAACCGACCAAGTCAATCCCTCTTTTTTCTCGGACTCCTCGAACAGAACATCCTCGAGCGTGTAATAAAAGTTGGGCACCTCTAACCTCGGCAAATCTTCCGAGAAAGGCGGATCGTGCCGTGGGAACCCAGGTTTTCCAAAAACCTCGAAGTTTCCGAGGTAGTGTTTAGTACCCGTCTGGAGGCAGATGTGTTTGAGGTTCGGCGCGTGAGGGATCACAGCGCGTAGGACATTCCTGAACATGGCACCGTTGATTTCACAGTTCTCAGACTCGGTGGATTTGTTGACCCAAGTGGCGTAGAAGATGTGGGTGACATCGGTGAGTTGGGAAAGCTTGGACTCGGTGTCTTGAGGATCTGAGACATCGCACTGGATATACTCGATGGGGTGGTCTGAATTCCAGTTTGGTCGTGGACGACGCGCCACACCATAGACTTTCCATGGCCCACCTGGGGTATCTGAAAGTGGTAATATTTCAGCTAAGCTGTTGCCAACTATGCCTGTCACACCGATCACTAATCCCACGCTCTGAAACCCTTTTGGTCCTTCATCTTCATCAAGTTTCTTCTGTAAAAATTCATGAAAAACAAGGTTAGATTAAGCTTTAGATTAGAAAGAGATTAAATATTATTGTGTTTGGGGTTGTACTTGCCTTGGCAGCGCCAATAGCTCCAGCCCACCACCAGCTCATTTTTGAGGTTGAAGAAGAGAGGTTGATGATAATGATAATGATGATAATTGAAGGGATTGGAACATGGGATTTGGGAGTGAGATCAGTAGGTGAATGAATAGGAGCTGGCTAACTGTCAGTCTCGAGTCTGGATTGTTGAATTTATAGGGGGGGTGGGGTTTGATATATTGGTTGGAAAGAGATTAGTAAATTGGGTTGAGAAGTCGTGAGTTTGTGGTCATGGACAGATTTGGGTTGAGAATTTTACCAACTTAGTAAATTTCCTTTTGGGGGGCTTCTGCTTCATATGAGATGGGACATAATGTTAAAGTAATTGTTAAAGTCCTAAATTTATTTTTTATTTTTCAGTTTATTTAAATTGTTATAAAGATTATTTAGGCTAGAGACGTGTATGTGTTAAGTTCAGGAGATATTTTGATTTTGGCCCAACTTACTATCGTGGATAAAAAAAAAAATTCAACCTAACTCAACCCATCACATCAGTCTAATCCAACCCAACCCAACCCACATAGATTGGGTTAGGTCGAGTTAAACCCATGAGTTGGACAAATTTTTTATTATTATTATTATTAAATTAAATAGAAAAAATATATAAATATAAATATATTGGAAAAACCCAGAGTTTAGTATCAATGTAACTCCTTAAAAGCAAACAACACTAATGACTAAACAACAATAGTAATTTACTAGGGTTTGTGTGAGCTAATTAACTTTTTATATAAAGATAGTCGCTAACCCGTGCGATACACGGGAAAACTATTGAGTATATAACATATACCATGATATATAATATTATATGATACATTAGGAAGAAATACAATTCATTGAACAAACCTCCAAAAAAAAACTATAATTAAATAGAAAATTAAATTATTTTAGTAATACAAAACTATTCACTCACTAAAAACCAATTTGAAAACCTTTTTCAAAACCCAAGTTGCCTTCTGATAGAAAACACTATACAGACGTATAAAAAAAATTTGAACAATGGTTTTAATGAATTTAATTAAGAAAATTTTATTTGTTGAAAGTTGACAGAAGTACAGTTGTAAATGTTGTACATAAGCAAATAACCAAATAAGTTAACGGTCATTAACCGCTAATTATTAAATGTTTGTCGGTGACAAATTTTTTTGGAATCAAATAATTTGTAAACACCACATTTATGAATGTAAAAAGACTAAGAATAAAGAACCAATGATGGAATGAGTAGCCATAGGTTTTTTTATAAATTCAAATCATAGATATTATAATCTTTTTTTTGCTAAATAACATAGATATTGCAATCTTTTCCTTCAAAAAATAACAATGGCTATATAAGTTCCATCATCGATGACACAAGAATTTCTCTCTATTTATATCTTTTCAAATAGTTATTTCCCCATAACAAACACATCTAGTAAATCAAAATGCAATATAGAAATAAAAAGTCATATCCAAGCTCCATAACCTAGAACAAATTCTAGGATAAAGCAATAAAGATTCTAGAAGTCATGCATATATTAATGCATTTAGAAAAGGCAAAAAAAAACTAAGTTCTGACCAAAAAAGCATACAAAAAACTCAGTAGATTAAACAATCAATGTATAAGCTCTGTTGTTTTTGTGATTCCACATAATTAAAAAGAACAGGTTGAGAGAATTTCAATGTGAGTCTAATAGCAATCAAAGCTAGACCTTATTACTTGGAAGTTATTAGCTTTGTCAGGATGGATTGTTTATGGTAAACAATTGTAAGCTTCATTGGCAAAATTAATTCTTAGTTTCCATAACACTTGAAAAGGAAAATAAATAGATGTTACAATCAACAACCATAATGTCTTCATTTCACCGTTGCTCACCTGAGTTAATCACAATAATACACAACAAAGGCTTTGAACTAGTAGGCCATGGCTTGTAAAGAGAAGACTGGAACCTAATTTTTTGAAGAATATGCATGCATTGTATCAGCAAAACATATAAAGGATATGATATGATTTTTTATCTGAACTGATCTGTATCTATATGATATATTCAAAACATAGATATTAGATGTTCAACTTGTATAACCAAATGGGATAACAATAAAAAAAGAAGCAGCATGTTCTAGGTATTAAACAATCACAACAAACAACAAATAAAAGTATGGTTCAATTTTAAATGGCACATACCCATGCTTTGTGAAATCCAAAGGTGCAATCCCCTTTGTAATGTCTCTTATTTTGGTTTCGTAGACTTGCCTGCCATTCTACCAACCTATAATAATAACTACCATACAAAAATTTAAAATGCAAATCCAAAACTAAGTAATATTCAGTCAAGAAATTAAACTTTTTTCCAAAAACTCAGATTTAATTCACAAGAACTGCAATAGAAGTTTCAATTTTTTGGGACCTTGAGATGTGCTTTAACGGCTACGAAATCATAGTAAGGAATTACATTAAAAAATTAATGAGTAAACTAACAAACCCAGTCAATTTAAAAAATTCTTAGGTTTATAATAGACTCTGATAATCCAAATTTGACACATTCACGAATTAGTAAAACTAAATAAAAGTTGAAACGGTTCACAGATATCTGATGCCATTCATACTAAAATGGATTTAGTCAAAGAGAGAGAAAGAGAGTGGCCATCTTGAAGGAGTAGGTGTTTTGAGCAATATCGTTGTCGAGGAAGAGAATGGAGTGGAGACTAGGGACCTCGAAGTTTAGAAAGAACGGAAACTTCGACTTTGACTCTTTGTTTTTTTCGTCAACCGCTTACTCTCCCATATCCTTCACATGCGTGTAAGATGAATTAGAAAAACCTGTTGCGTCATTCAAAGTATCAGAAGGGTAAGAAGGCTAAAAGCAGTTCTATCCATTCATTGTATCTATTGGTTTGCGTTTAAGATAGGTAAAATTAGATTACTAAATTATAGAATGAGATAAGGGATCTGACCTTTGGATTTTGGGCTTGCTTTGACAATTTGCTTGATTCGGAGGATTTCTGCAAAATAAGCAAAACTTTTATGAAGTTAAAGTCTTAAAATTATTATTGTAGAGAATAAAGAACAGCGAGAGGCGGAGAAAAGGAGAAGTACGTACAAAGATAGAGAGGAGATAAGTGTTTATGGTTTTTTTGGAAAGAAGAACTGCTATGAAACCTGTAAAAATTAAAACTATCCAGAGCTAGGCAAAATGTTACGTTAGTTTGTGTTTTTTTTTTTAGTCGTGTGATATTATTTGTAGAATTCAGAAATCAAAATGTTTCACATCAACAACCAAACGAAAAGGCACCCGTTTATAGCTAATTCTTAAAAGGTGTATTTAAAAAGTTTTGAATTAAACGGTTAGTTAAAAACGTAAAATCCTGAAAAGTCACTATTTTTGGTGTTTTTAAATGTTAACGTGGCTGAAATTTATGTAGCCACTTGGCTGAAATTTTTTCTGTATATTTATATATATATATATATATATATATAGAATTGTCATATCACACCCAATAAATAGAAGAAGTTACAACTAATAAAGGATGTGAGGAGGTTGTAACCTATTGGTGACTGTCAGAATTCCATATAATAGCGGCATTTGAAGAGTCTTGGTTAATGGAGGGACACATGATAAAGTTAAAGATAAGAGTAATATCCGAATTTAAGGAGATGCTCAATAAATGACAATCAGTAAATCTAAAAATAAAAAATAAAAAAAGAAAATAAATGATGACGTGGCATTGATGTGGCTTAACTAAAGCGTAGCAACAATAAATGCTACGCTTCAGCTTTTAGTAATATATAAAATATAGATAGAAAGAGCTAGTTATTTTAAAAAATTTATTAATTATATAATATATATTAAATATATATTAAATATATGAGTGGGTCCGGTTGGGTTTGAAGGGTCTGGAATTTTATGACCCAAATCCAACCTGATTCGCTATCCAAAAAAAAAATTTGTAACCCAACCCAACCCACAAAGCCCTAAAAACCAACCCAACCCAACCTGGCGGGTTAGGTCGAGTCGGTTTTGTTTTTGTGGGTTGGCGGGTTTGCTGCACATCCCTAATAAAAAAAATAAAAAAAATTTGTAACCCAACCTAACCCACCAAGCCCTAAAAACCAACCCGGCGGATTGGGTCGGGTCGGTTTTGTTTTGGTGGGTTGGCGGGTTGGCTGCACACCCGTATTTTTGATAGCGGATCGAGTTGGGTTTGGAATAAAATTCCAAACCCACCAAATCCAACCGGACCCACTCATATATTTAATATATATATATATATATTTAAAATATATTATATAATTAATATATTTTTTAGAATAACTAGCTCTTCCTATTTTATATAAATTTTCTATAATTACACTCACTCCCCTCTAGTTTGGTATAAAACATTTATCTTCCTTAAAATGCAAATTATTTACATTACTTCGCCTAAAATTTTAGGCGAAATAATGTAAATAATTTGTATTTTTAGGAAGGTAAATTTTTTATACCAAACTAGTGTGTAATCCCGTACATATACACGGATACATTTAAAAACAATCACAATTACATATATATATATATATATATATATATTGTAGGGGAATTATGCCCGACATTATATAATGGGCCGTGGGCCTGTCCGAGGAAATCCACCCATTCGAGGACACCCCGTCATGTGGGAAGTACCTGGCCTGACCCCCCCTCTGTCATATAAATTACGTGAAGGAGGAAAAGGACTTGTCCGAGGAGAACTTACCGTTCGGATCACCAAAGGAACGGTCCAGATGAATATCCCAGCACCAGGCCTGTATTGCCGAGAGCTTCCCTGACGTTTATAGATCATAAGGGGCAGGTGGCAACAAGGAGATATTTTGTAGAAGCCTACTGCAACCTCATTTATGACCCTGCAGCTAACATCATGGCCGCATTAATGACGAATGGACGTCTGAACAGTGATCCTGGTACTATACAGCTACTATATGATGGCCTTAGTGGAGGCTGATGGGACAGATATCAGAAGGGAGCCACCTACTGGCACGTGAGGGAGAGTAGTATATAAATGGAGCCTGAAGCAAGAAATGGGACACGGAACGTTGGGGTAGAAAAAGGAAGAGAAGAGAAACAGAATAAGGAGAAGGAATCAAGAGAAACCTTGAAGAAGTAGCAAAGAACTATTCCTCGGACATAGCTGAGCGGAGCCTAGCACCCCCTCTACACTTCGTCTTCATCAGACTGATCACAACCATACTTGGGCCAGAAGCAAGCCCATTCTTAACCTTGTTAGTTCAACCCACTCTCTTACAAATTCATTGTGAGGGTGCTTTTCGCTACTTGGGCCAGAGTCCACCTCTCCTGTAGGCCTCTTCTGTAAACTGAGCCCTTACAATTGGCGCCGTCTATGGGAACTAACGGTGACGTTGGCAAGTTGAAGGCTTGAACTATGGTGGGATCAGGTCCTAACAGGGCGGAGTCAGACGACTCTCAGCGTCTTGATCACTTTTCGCGACTCGAGCGTGAAAGAGACCGCGAAGGAAGTGTGCATACAAATCACACTGGAAAGAGCCAACATCGGGAAAGAGGTAAAGAATCCCGCAAAGAGACAACAAAGAGCATGCAACGTGAGATTGACCGTCTGAAGAGAAAACTACGCCATGCACGGAGGAGGCGCAGTCTATCTAGCAGTCCGTCCATCACGGATGACTCCTCTGACGATAGCAATGACGGCAGCTACAGACATCGCTCCAAGACGCCCCCGAGTGAGACTTTCTCCTACGAGGAAGAACATCACCACGACTGCAGGAGCAGAGATGCCTCCTCACGAGGTACGGGAAGCGATGCAATGAATAGGGCACTCAGCCGGATCTCTAGGTCACCCTTCACGCGCAGCATCGAAGGAGGGAGCCTCCCTCGACATTTCACTCAACCCACTTTCACCGCGTACAATTGGAAGACTGACCCGGTAGAGCACGTGAGCCATTTCAATCAGAAAATGGCTGTCCACTCTCGGAACGAGACTCTCATGTGCAAAGTGTTCCCCTCCAGTTTGGGACCTGTAGCCATGAGATGGTTTGGTGGCCTCGCGGCTAACTCCGTTGGGTCCTTCCGAGAGCTTACTAGGGCTTTCTGCTCTCGGTTCGTTACAAATACAAGGGTCTCTCGGTCACTAGACTCACTGCTGTCCATGTCCATGCGAGAGGGGGAGACATTGAAAACGTACTCGGACAGGTACTAGGAGATGTTCAACGAGATTGAAGGCAACTTCGATGACGTGGCAATGAGGACATTCAAGATCGGCTTACCAGCCGAGCACGATCTGAGAAAGTCGTTAACTAGGAAGCCAGTAAAGAGTGTGCACCAGCTAATGGACCGCATTGACGAGTATAAGCGAGTCGAGGAGGACCAGCTACTTGGAAAGGGAAAAGCTAAGGTTATCCCTCAGGAGAGGAGGGGTTTCAGGTCGGACCGATACAGCATCAGCAGGCCGCGGAGAGACTACAATGTGCAATCCGGGTCTGTTGCGTCGCAGGCTGTCCATGCCGTATTCCGAGAACCAATCCACCAAATCCTGGAAAAAATCCAAAACGAGCCATACTTCAAGTGGCCGAACAAGATGGGGGGTGACCCAACGAAGCGCAATCAGAGTCTTCATTGCCATTATCACCAGGATCGGGGGCACACCACCGAGGACTGTATAACTCTGAAGAGCCACCTGGCACAGCTTGTGAGGGAAGGAAAGCTGCAGCAGTTTATCTGTCGGCCAAATAATCAAGGAAACCACCTCAGGCCAGGGGCTTCGGGGATTGTCTCATCAAGGCCCCCACTGGGCACTATTAACGTGATCTTCGTGGCCCCCGGGAGAACTGGATCTTGCCTATCCAGGGTGATGTCCGTTACTACAATACCCACCGAGGACGAAAACCGGGAGTTGAAAAGGGCAAGGGTAGATGCCCAACCAATGTTGAGCTTCTCGGACGAAGATAAACAGGGGACGATCCAACCTCATGATGACGCTCTGGTCATCACTCTCAAAATAGGGGGGTACGATGTGAAGAGAATAATGGTTGATCAAGGGAGTGGGGCTGAGGTCATGTATCCGGACCTGTATAAAGGACTGGGCCTACGGCCTGAAAACCTCACAGCGTATGAC
The DNA here is from genome assembly GCA_033629205.1 of Lithocarpus polystachyus. NCBI lineage: Eukaryota > Viridiplantae > Streptophyta > Magnoliopsida > Fagales > Fagaceae > Lithocarpus > Lithocarpus polystachyus. The sequence continues at coordinate 2,669,908 of CM066163.1, read as the reverse complement.
TCGCCCCTGGTCAGCTTCGATGGAAAGACCGTCATCCCCAAAGGCCAAATCAGGCTGCCCGTGCAAGCCGGATCCGAAGTGGTCGAGGTGGACTTCATTATTGTGGATGCGTACTCTCCCTACATAGCCATCATGGCCAGGCTTTGGCTCCACGCCCTGGGGGCTGTCTCATCTACCTTGCACCTGAAAGTTAAGTTCCCATCCGGAGGACGGGTGGAGGAGATCGTGGGAAGCCAATCAATGGCAAGGCAATGCCTCATAGCCGCCATTTCACATCGGCCTACTGCCGAGAATATCAACACCTCGGCCAAAGATTCATAGCAATCACAGGTCCCGAGTTCGCCCAATGCAGTGGGGCCGGGTGACGAGAAGTGTGAGAAATTAGAGAAAATTACCATCGGGGGCGATCCGGAGAGGTTTTTCCAAGTTGGGGCAAATTTACCCCCTCGGGAAAAGGAGGGGTTGCTGGCATTCCTTCTGAAAAACATCGATGTGTTTGCCTGGAACTCATAGAGGCTCCTAGGGTGGACCCGGAGTTTATCTGCCATCACCTGAATGTGAGGGCGACTGCCCTCCCCAAAAGACAGACACCTCGGCGCTCATCCAGGAAGCACTCTGACGCCGTCAGGGATGAGGTGAACAACTCAAGCAAGCAGGGGCTATCAAGGAGGTCTTCTACCCTGAGTGGCTAGCAAACACAGTGGTGGTAAAGAAGAAGAACGGGACGTGGCGTGTATGCGTGGACTTCACAGACTTGAACAGAGCCTGTCCAAAGGACCCCTTCCCCATTTCTCAGATTGATCAACTGGTAGACGCAACTGTAGGGCACCCTCGGATGAGTTTCTTGGATGCCTTCCAAGGGTACCACCAAATCCCATTAGCGCTAGAGGATCAAGAGAAAACGGCCTTCGTGACGCCCATTGGGAACTACCATTATAAGGTCATGCCATTCAGCCTGAAGAACGCAGGCTCCACCTACCAGAGAATGATGACGAAGATGTTCGAACCACAGCTGGGAAAAAACATTGAGATATACATCGATGACATGGTGGTCAAGAGCAAGCTGGAGTCCGACCACGTCGGCGACCTCGGAAACGTATTCGAAATCTTGAGGAAGCACAAGCTGCGACTTAATGCTTCAAAATGCTCTTTCGGCGTAGGATCAGGAAAATTTCTGGGCTACATGGTCACCCACCGCGGGATTGAGGTCAACCCCGACCAGATAAAGGCGATCAATGACTTGTAACCTCCCCGGAACCCAAAAGAGGTCCAGAAGTTGACTGGGATGACCGCAGCTCTCAACCGGTTCATATCCAGGTCGGCCGAAAGGCTTCGGCCCTTCTTCCAGCTGTTGGGCAAGTGGAAAGGGTTCGAGTGGAATGAGGAGTGTGTTCTGGCTTTCCAACAGCTAAAAGAATACCTATCTCGGCCCTCCATCATGTCCAGTCCCACGAGGGACGAAGTCTTGTTCGCCTACATCGCAGTATCCACCCACGCTGTGAGCCTGGTACTTATTCGGGTCGACAACGGCGTACAGAAGCCCGTCTATTATGTGAGTAAATCCCTTCACGAGGCTGAGGTCCGTTACCTGCCACTTGAGAAGGCCATCTACGCAGTGGTTCATGCTACTCGCAAGCTTCCCCACTACTTCCAATCGCACATCGTTGTGGTCCTTACCCAACTCCCTCTTAGATCACTGCTCCATAGTGCGGACTACACAGGGAAGATTGCGAAGTGGGGGACAATCCTTGGGGCTTTTGACATAAAATATATGCCACGTACCTCGATCAAAGGGCAGATACTAGCTGATCTGATCGCCAAGTTCGCTGAGCCCGCATTTGAAGAAACTTCCAAGGAGTCGCATAGTGAGGGGAAATCCGTTGGCTTGATATCCATCCAGGAAACCCCCCACTGGAAGTTGTACACTGACGAAGCGGCCAATCAAAGGGGCTCCGGGATGGGGCTGGTCCTGATATCTCCAGAGAAGGTTGTTATAGAGAAATCCCTAAGGCTGAACTTCTCGGCTACCAATAATGAAGCCGAGTACAAGGCCCTACTGGCTGGAATGAACATGGTTTGGAAAATGGGTGGAAACGCCCTGGAGGCATTCTCGGACTCATTTCTGGTGGTCGGACAAGTCAAAGGAGAACTCGAGGCACGCGACGAAATGATGCAGAAGTATCTAAGGCAGGTGAAGTGTCTGCAGTCACGGTTCAAATCATTCAGTCTGCAACACATCCCTCGGAGCGGGAACACCCATGCGGATTCCCTAGCTACCCTCGCAACCTCCTCGGCCCAAGGACTTCCTCGGCTCGTCTTGGTCGAGGACGTACAAAGGCATACCGAAGAGGTAAAGGGACCCGTCATCTGTCAGGTCAGAGCAGGACCAAGCTGGATGGACCCTATGGTAGCGTACATCAAAGATAATATTCTACCGCCGGACAAGATCGAAGCAGAAAAGTTGCAGAGGAAGGCTCCTTGATTCTGGCTATCAGGAGACAGCAGGCTGTACAAACGCTCTTTCTCCGGTCCCTACTTACTGTGCGTACACCCGGAAGCAACGAGGTTGCTCCTTGAAGAACTACACGAAGGGATTTGCGGGAGCCACACAGGAGGCAGATCCCTAGCTCACAGAGCTCTAACTCAGGGGTACTGGTGGCCGAACATGCAGAGGGAATCGCAAGAATTCGTAAAGAAGTGTGACCAATGTCAAAGGTTTGCGCCAAATATACACCAGCCAGGGGGAGTTCTAAATCCTCTGTCCAGCCCATGGCCTTTCGCCCAATGGGGCTTAGACATCGTGAGTCCCTTCCCTAAGGCGGCAGGGAACAAAAGATACCTGGTCGTCGCCACTGACTACTTCACCAAGTGGGTTGAAGCCGAGCCCCTGGCCAACATCAGAGATGTGGATGTCCGGAAATTTGTGTGGAAGAACATAATAATTCGGTTCGGAGTGCCACACACGCTCATCTCGGATAATGGCCTGCAGTTTGACAGTAAAGCATTCAGAAGGTTCTGCTGCGAATTGGGCATTACAAACAAGTACTCCACCCCCGCATACGCATAAGGGAACGGACAAGCTGAGGCAGTTAACAAAGTCATAGTGGGTGGCCTCAAGAAGAGGTTGGACGATGCCAAAGGAAAATGGGTGGAAGAATTGCACCACATCCTCTGGACTTACAGGACAACCCCCAGGAGATCGACAGGGGAAACTCCTTTTGCAATGACGTACGGTGCCGAAGCTGTCATCCCCATAGAAACAGGATTCCCCACTCTTAGAACCAACTCTTTCTCCTCGGCTGACAATGACAAGTTGCTAAAGGATAATTTAGACCTAGTCGCCGAGCGCAGGGAAAATGCTGCGGTCCAACTAGCCTACTATCAGCAAAAACTCAAGCGGGGCTATGATGCCAATGTCAAGTTAAGACCACTCGCACCAGGAGATTTGGTCTTACGAAGAGTCGTGGGCACGGCGAAAAACCCGGCCTGGGGGAAGCTGGGACCTAACTGGGAAGGCCCCTATCGGATCCTGTCAGTAGCTGGAATAGGAGCTTTTTACTTAAAAGATCTGGATGAAAGAGCTGTACCACGTCCGTGGAATGTAAATAACCTGAAAAGATATTACTATTAATGAACATGACCATTTTCACATATATTTATACTATATTGCTTGTTGCCTAAGTGTTAAACAGAACCTTGGTCAGGCCTGGTCCCTCGGACCACCTACCTTGGGTAAATTAACGCCCCTAAGTATTAAACAGAACCTTGGTCAGGCCTGGTCCCTCGGACCACCTACCTTGGGTAAATTAACGCCCCTAAGTGTTAAACAGAACCTTGGTCAGGCCTGGTCCCTCGGACCGCCTACCATGGGTAAATGAACACCCCTAAGTGCCTAACATATTGTCAGTCGTGCCCGACTCTTCGGACTTTACATTCTATCGGACAAAATACACTCCTACCATGTTCTAAACATTGGTTAAGCTCCTTTCATTCACCAATCTCATTTGCTAACGAATTCAGTTTTTGGCCGTGGTAGCCTCGGTGGGTTCAGTTCACCTATTAGTTTTATTGTTCAGGTTCGATGTGATTACAATCTAAATAGTAATACAATGCAACAGTTCATACAATCTGAATAGTAATAGAAGGAAATCAAACTCTGAGTAAAGTGAAATGATAACACTTTCATTGATTAAAATTCGTTACAAAACGCCTTACAAAATATTTCATTACAAAACACCTTACAAAATATTTCATTACAAAATGCTCTAAGGCAACATTAAACTCAAACTTCAATAACGGGAGGGGGGGAATTATCCTTCTCGGCCGGCTCGGACTCCCCTGACGCCGCCTCGGCCTCTACATGGGCAGCCTCGGCCTGAGAAGGAACTGTTGTGTCGGCGTCCTTATCTCCGACCACAACCGCCGGATCCTCCTAAGCTTGGCCCTCGGCGTCACTAGCTGCGGATGGTGCCACGGTCTAAGAAGGCGGAGGCGAGGAAGGGGCTGAGGCATCCCGAAGATGGGGGTGTAGACACATCCTCTCGGGAAGCCTTAAGTCGGAAGTGGCCGAGACTCCCGCTAAGTTTAAGGTCTCTTCCCAGGTGTATTTACAGTAGTCTCGGCACACCTCCGCCAGTTCATCCGCCAACCTCACCTCGGTCTCCTCAATGCCTCGGAGGTATGAGGCTTCCTTCTCGGCCAAGGCAGACGCCTCGGCTGCCCTAGCGGCTTCTTTGGCCTTCTCTAGCTCGGCCTTCAGCTCCAGGACTAGCTGCCTCTGAGTCGCCAGTTCCAATTCAGTCGAATACAACTTCTTGCGTTGATCCTCTGCTTGGTCCTGGGCGCTCTTCAGCCCGGTCTCGGCACTCTTTCTCTCCCTTTCCTCCGTTATCAGCTTTTTGGCCAATTCCTGCTTTTCATGCCTTATGGCCCCCAGGCTCTTCTCGGCAGTTACCCGGGACTGGGCCTCGTCCCTGGCCTTATTGCGGGCATCCCTGACCCAGTCCTCGGCTACATAAATCTGCTGAGTCACCTGCAAGAGAAGAGGGAAATAAGCATCAACACAGAAATAGCAGCTTCTGAAAAACCTAGCTTAAGTCTGGACATTTACCATGGCTAGGTCCCGTTTGAGAGACATAAACAGGTCGACCTGCCTCCAGGACTTTACTTCGTCCATATCCCGAGGCAAAAGAAGCGGTCGTTCCAACGCCTCGGCTATGTACGCTGAGTGTCCCTTCTGGAACTCCCTAATGGAAGCATCCATGGGAATGGGAGCTTCATCCAAGTCCAATCTCGGCGCCCAGGCAACCAGTTGGCGGCTATCCCTGGCATGGGATCCAACTCTGTCCTCGGGAGGGGAAACCCTTCGGCCATCCCTCCCGTCCTTCTGATGCTTCGGCCCCTTTTGTTGAGGTGGGGGCACCTCCCCTTCCTCGACATCCTGGTCCACCAGTTTCCTCTTCTTTTTTAAATTAGGAATTGGTAAAAGACCGGTCCCGGACACAGGTGTATGTGGAGGAGGAGGAAGCTTATCAGTCGTAACCGGCTTGGGTACGCCTCCGGAGGTTCCACCCTTATTTTTGCCCGCCAAGAGGTCCCGTAAACTCGATCTGGGGGTGAGAGACATTTTCTTCTTCTTCTTCTTCTTCTTCTTCTTCTTCAACCCTCTCGGGAACCGCTGCTCCTCGGGGTTGTGTCTGCACTTCTTCCCCTTCCTCAAATCGGAAGCGGTCTATCTCTTCCTCCAAAGATAGCCGAGAGAATGGTGTTTTTTCCCCTTGAGTTGGAGGGGGAGGAGAAGCTCGCTTAGGCGACCAATCCACTGGCGGGAGATCCTTCTTTGCCAAAAAACCGGGCCGAGAGACGTCTATCCGGTGAAGCCTCTTGTCGCCCTTCCGAATTGAGTTCCCAACGTCCTGGAAACTATCTGATATCGGAGTAAAGTTCAATATCAAATGGACGGCGCGCAATTGACCGTCTGAATGGGCGAATACCTCGGACCGTAACAAGAAGTTCAAGGCTTGCACGTTCACGTGGCTGAGCTTCGGGGAAACCAACTTTCTATCTGCAAGCACAATTTGAAAACACAAGGTTAGTCATCACACCCCTAAGGCAAATTCACACGCAACGAAATAAAGACAAATCCAGAACGCAAACCCCGTACTGTCTCAACCTATCCCTAGAATACTCCACCTGGTTCCCCCTCCTTGGTTGGACAGTGTTGGCCGTCATGCCACGCCCCGGAGACGATGACGTAGTCGTCCTTCATGCCCTTGTTGGACTTCGGAAGGCACGATATCATTCTCACGATGGGAGACCGGGATTTTAAGTAATACCCCTCGGCCAAGGAGTGACACTCGTACATATGCACGACATCGTGCCAGGTGAGCTGCAAGCCCATCATCTGGTTAAGGGCATCTATGCTACCCAAGATCCTAAACATGTTCGCGGCACACTGGTGCGGACATAGCCTGTGGCTCCTAAGGTACTGCCTAGTGATGCTACCCATAGGGATGGTCATTCCCCCCTCTAAGAAAGCGATTATAGGAATAACCACTTCGCCGGTCCTCCTAGAGGTCAGTATATTCTCTGGTGGACAGTATCGAAGACCGACCCCTTCGGGTATGTTATATTTGGCCTTAAATAGTTCTACGGCCACGGGGGTATCGACCAAACACTTAAACCTACCCATGTAATTGTGCGAAAGAGTGCTACGGAAAACTCCTAAAATAAGAAGATGTGAAAACGAGAAGGCCGGGTGCTCGGCCGAAGAGAAAAGAACTTGGACACTAAAACCCTTACAGAGAAGGGTGGTCTTTTTGGTTCAGGAAGCTCTTAAAAACCTAGGACTTTCTGTAAAAATCTCCTCGGAACACTTAGGATGAAGAAACGAGTGTTGGCTGGAATACTTAGGAGCGCTGGAATGTTTGAATGAATGCAAAATGGGCAAAAACCGCCCCCTCAGAACCTTTTATATAGGAGGGGAAAGTGAGGGAAAGTTATCCCGCTCAAACTTTCATGGAGAAATCCCAACCACACGATCTACACCTCGCCGCTGATCTTGGAGACAGAGCGCCACCTAGGGCAATAAATGACGCGCTACAACTTCCTAAGCGCCTCTGGAAGTGGGAAGTCTCACAAAAAGGCGTCTCCACGTGGATTAGTTGACGGATTTGATGGGTTTCACCTCTAGGAAACTCAAAATCCCATCATTCTTCTCGGATGAAGAAGAAAGCCGAAATTTTGAGGGGCTATTGTAGGGGAATTATGCCCGACATTATATAATGGGCCGTGGGCCTGTCCGAGGAAATCTATCCATCTGAGGACACCCCGTCATGTGGGAAGTACCTCGCCTGACCCCCCCTTTGTCATATAAATTACGTGAAGGAGGAAAAGGACTTGTCCGAGGAGAACTTACCGTTCGGATCACCAAAGGAACGGTCCAGATGAATATCCCAGCACCAGGCCTGTATTGCCGAGAGCTCCCCTGGCGTTTATAGATCATAAGGGGCAGGTGGCAACAAGGAGATATTTTGTAGAAGCCTACTGCAACCGCATTTATGACCCTGCAGCTAACATCATGGCCGCATTAATGACGAATGGACGTCTGAACAGTGATCCTGGTACTATACAGCTACTATATGATGGCCTTAGTGGAGGCTGATGGGACAGATATCAGAAGGGAGCCACCTACTGGCACGTGAGGGAGAGTAGTATATAAATGGAGCCTGAAGCAAGAAATGGGACATGGAACGTTGGGGTAGAAAAAGGAAGAGAAGAGAAACAGAATAAAGAGAAGGAATCAAGAGAAACCTTGAAGAAGCAGCAAAGAACTACTCCTTGGACATAGCTGAGCGGAGCCTAGCACCCCCTCTACACTTCGTCTTCATCAGACTGATCACAACCATACTTGGGCCAGAAGCAAGCCCATTCTTAACCTTGTTAGTTCAACCCACTCTCTTACAAATTCATTGTGAGGGTGCTTTTCGCTACTTGGGCCAGAGTCCACCTCTCCTGTAGGCCTCTTCTGTAAACTGAGCCCTTACATATATGATTCTCAAAAAAAAATATATATATATATATATATATATAATTTAGAATCTAATTAGATCTAGACTCTTTTGTTTTTGCATTCAATAATTTATTTGCCACAAAAATTAAAAAAATTAGATGGAACACATGCGCAAAATTGAACTCCAATTAAAATTTAAATTAGAATCTAATTGAATTTAAATTCTTAAATTTTTGCACCTAATAATTCACTAGACATGTAGATTTAAAAATTAGATGAGACACGTGACGCAAAGTTAGACTCCAGTTTAGAATTTAATTGGATTTTCTCTTACCTTTGGCTATTAATATATATATATATATATATATATATATATAACTTATAAACTTGAATTGTTTTTAGTTATACAAAAAAATACTCATAAATATAAAATCATTAAAAAATTATATTTTTTATGGTTTACTTATATTGGACTCCTCGTTTTTTACATTAAATTAACTCATTTGACACAAAAATTAAAATGTTTAGATTAGATAAGACACATGGCACAAAATTAAACTCTAATTGAAATTCAATTTTTACATTAAATTAACTCACTTAGGAAAAAATTTAAAAACTTAGATTAGATAGGATACATGGCGTAAAATTAAACTCTAATTTAATTCCAATTTGAAATCTAATTGAATTTTCTCTCTACTTTACCTATTATTATTATTATATATATATATATATATATATATATAGACTAGAGGGGAGTGAGTGTAATGATAGAAAACTTTAGGGGAGTTATATGCAATTTTCCCATATAACTAACTCTCTTCGTTTGTCTAACGGTCCATTTGAATTGAGGGAGGAGTAGAAGAAAGTAGAATTGATCTAAAATTAGTCTATTTTCGGTCTACTCTACTACTCTCCTCCACTCTCTTTCCCTCCCCCCCTCAACCCAAACAGGCCCTAACATATTTGAAATGAAGTACTAGATTGACTCTTTTGGATGAAGTGAGAAATTAAATTTACAAAAATTAAATATCAAGAACCAATTTAGTAATGAAATTATTGAAGTAAAAGTTAAGGAACTAAATATTTTAACCTAAATGTTTTATAGGAGTTGCGGACAAGATTGCCATAGATATGCATCCAACTAAACTAGAGCATAAAACTTGGAAGGAAAAATAAATTCACATGTTCACGCGTGGACTGTTCTAAGTCAAGCATATTTTCCCCTGCACGGACTGCCAATCCAATATTTCCATGAATCCTGCAGGCAGTTAATAGGGCAGCCCCAGTGAAGGAGTCAGGTTCAATGGGCATTTCTTCAATAAACTCAATTGTAGCTGAATAATGTTCTAAACCCGATATAATTTGATACTCTTCCGTGATGTTAGAGAAATACTTCCTCCCCTCTTCCACCATTCCAGCAAGACTAAGCAATGAAAATATTCGTAAAGCTACCTCCTTTTGGTCTGACTTCAAAGTTCTTCATCTGATCAAAGAGATCAAGTGCAGTATCTGCATGAACATGTAAATCATAACCACCACTCAATGAATTCCAGGTGCTAATATCTTTGGAAGACATTCCATCAAATATGGTTCTTGAATATGTTATATTCCCTGACTTAGCTTAAGTTTCAATAAGTGAATTCTCGCAATAGGAAGTCCAGTCTCTAAGCTTCTAGAGAATACACAACCACTGACCTCTTTTACCTTCTTCTCTGCAATTAAATTTGCACATACAGGTATGACACTCAAAATTGTAACTGAATTAGGAATAACACAGCAAGACTGCATTTGTCTAAATATTCCCAATGCCTTGTCCTTTTGCCCAGTTTGCAGGTTACCAGCAATCAGAGCGTTTCATGAAGCTGTATTCTGCTTGATTTTTCCTTCTTTTTCCATTCTCTGGAAGAGATCCATTGCTTGATCCTCATCTCCATTATGTATATATCCACAGATCATCACATTCCATGTTACAACATTTGGTGATACACCTGAATTTTGCATTTTCATGAGGAGTTGATGGGCTTTACCGTAACAGCCAGCTTGGCTTTACCCTCCAATCATTGACTTCCAAGTGTAAAAATCTTTATCTGATACCATAATCAAAGACTTTCCAAGCTGCTTCCAGTTCCCCACACTTAGAATACATGTCAGTGAGAGAATTTCCAACCAATACATCACTGATTAAACCCATCTTAACAGCAACAGAAGGGATTTCCAATCCCTTATCTAGTGATTTCAAAGTTGTACATGCTGAAATTGCACTTGTAATCATAACCACATTTGACTTAACCGCTTCCTGAAGCATATCCTTGAACAAATCCAATGCCTGATTGTTCCTGTTTTGAGCAAGCCCCAAAATTTTTGAAAGTCTCAAAGTAAAAACAGCAGGAGTTATTCCAATACTCTCCATTTTCTTTAACCAGTTCCATTGCCAAATCACAATGCCCTAACTGGTTATAACTAGCAACAAATATGTTCCAAGTCACCAAACCCAGTTCAATCCCTTCATCATGCATTGCAAATATTTTGTAAGCTTTCTTTGGGTTGGAAAATACAAAATGTGATTCACATGAGAAGACTATTGGTATTTAGATAAGTTCTAATTACAGTTTATGTAAATTTACCCTACTTTTTGTTAATTGTGATTCATTAAATGAACTAATTTTAAAAAGTTCATGGTTTTAATTAAAATCGTAAAATAAAATTTTTTTTCATTTTCGATTTTAAACTATCCCAATAGGAGGAAATATGTAATGTACCCAATTAATTAATTAAAAATAACGAAAACGATATCTTGATCATTTGCATGGTCTCTTCTTCTTTCCTGGGAAGATAAATCATAATATGTTGTTATTTTACCAAGGACTTGCTTATTTTATGGCATCAGATTGAAGTGAGTTTTTGGTTGTATGTTGTGGAGGTTAGGAGTCTTAGGACAGTAAAGAGGAAATATGTAATGTACCCAATTAATTAATTAAAAATAACGAAAACGATATCTTGATCATTTGCATGGTCTCTTCTTCTTTCCTGGGTAGATAAATCATAATATGTTGTTATTTTACCAAGGACTTGCTTATTTTATGGCATCAGATTGAAGTGAGTTTTTGGTTGTATGTTGTGGAGGTTAGGAGTCTTAGGACAGTAAAGAGGGAGAAATTATAAGATTCTCATAGTGGACAAATGATGTGGTCCACCATGTCACTTAAAGACTCACAACTGTTTAAAATTGTTGAGTTAAAAAAATTTTAAAAAAAAAAACTGATTACTGACTCAACAATGTCATTTGTTCACCATGTCACTTAAAGACTCACACATGTTTAAAATTGTTGAGTTAAAAAAAATTTTAAAACAAAAACTGATTACTGACTCAATAATTTTAAACAAGTGTGAGTTTTTTAGTGGAATGGTGGACAAATAATGTGGTCCACTAGAGGACTGTATAATTTCTCGTAAAGAGGGGGATAGTAACCTTAGAGCATATATTACAAGTATTTGCTTAAAAGTGTTCTTAAATTGTTATCTTTCGGCAAGAAAGAAAAAAGTTAAATTCAGCGAAGTAATAATAGTAATGATAGTTACTTAGCTAGAAAAAAAGAAGGTAATGATAGTTTTCATTGAATACAAAAAGATTATTTGCCCTTCATTCCCCGGACAATCATGCATACGTAGTTTTTATTAATTCAAATAGGAAGCAAAGTTGTCTTCTAAACCGGGTTCTAGTGAAATTAACCCAATGGGTGGCAGTGGTGAAATTAAATCTTAAAAGCTTTTTCTACAAACATCTTACGTGTTCAATATAAAGTGGATCAAGATCGTGAAATTGCAATAGATTATAAAGTGAGGGGAAATGTCTATTACACACATATGTTACACATTTTTTTTAACTAATATTGTAACATGAAGTTGTGATTTTTAACTTGAAAATTGTGCAAAAATGTCATGTGTAACAGGCATGTGTGCATTACGTGAACTTGGTTTAGATCCAGTGCATCTAGTACACTAAACCTGATCAGATGGTAATACGTGTTTAAAAGTGTACACATTTATCATCTCAACGAGTCCATTGCTACTAAACACTAACTTAAGCCTGACCATATTATGTAATAGTCTAATACAGAGAATTAGACATTGCCTGTGAAAAGGAGCATAGGCAACCAAAAAGTAAAGTTATGGAAGGTACACCTTTTTCTTGTTTCTATCTGGTTAACTGTTATGCTCTTCATTTTGAAACCCCCTATTTTTTTTTAATGTAAAGTGATCCTCCTGTTTCCCTAATTGCATGTACATATAATATTGAGGCTATTATAAAACAATAATTAAGTTTAAGGATATAAACTTGTTCACTAATTTTTCAAAACTTTTAATATAACATATTAGAATTGGTGGCTTGTGGCATGTGTGTGCATTTAAGAATAGTTGAAAATGTTTTTTCTTTTTACTATTTGTTTAAGTTTTTTTTTTTTTAAATCTAGATTTTCAATTTTTTTTATAAATAAAGCAGCTTTTAACTTTTTATAACACATTTAATATAAATACTATTCAAATAAGCAATTTTTAAATCAAACACATATGAAAGTAATATCAATGATAGTTTTATATGAACGTAAAATAGTAAATTGAAAAATAAATTATGAAAAAAGATGTGTCCTTTCCCCATTACTCGCTTAAAAAAATACCATATTCATCCATTAAATTGCTTCCAAGTGCGATTATGGGATCAAACTAATTGATCAAGATTGAAAAATGTCGCAGTCTTTTACAAGCATTTAGGATACAAATAATTGTCCCAAAAAAAATCTATCAAAATGAGGCCCATCACACACACACACACACACACACATATATATATATATATGAGATGGGTTCAAGTTACACCTGGTGTAACTTTTTAGAGTTACACATTTTCTAAACCATTAGATTTAAGTAGATCCAACGGTCAAAAAAGACACTCATTAATGCTAATATTATGATTAGGATCTCATTAATTATCCCATATTTATTGCATTTCATACTTGTCTCTAAACTTAAAAAAACACAAAAAAGTATATGTCTTTCTATAATTTTTTTTTTCCACCGTTTCTCCAAAAAAAAAAAAGTCCAAAATAATATATATATATATATGTATATATAATACCAAAATAATAATTAATAAGTATGTTAATAGTCCATTGGCACATGCAGGATGCAGAAAAAGGCCACCTTGGTGCTGCAATAATTCATTATACAATCCTTTAAAAGCTGACTTTTCTCCAAATATATATATATAGTCTTCAATTTGGGAAGTTTTTGACAAATTCGGTAAAACAAACTATATCAAGTAGCTTAATCAATTAAAAATTAAAACAAACTTCTTCTTCTTCTTCTTCTTCTTCTTCTTCTTCTTCTTCTTCTTTTATTTTTATATTTTTATAATTGTTTATAATGAGTTAAACCTAAAAATAAAATTCACAAATTATCCTAACCCTAAACTTGCCACAAACGCAAAAAACATGTCCTATATATGTCACTCATTATGCATATTTCATTCTTTATAATTATACAATCTTTTTTATTTTTATTTTCTCACTAGAAATACATAGATTTCAAGTATGTTGGTTGAAGAATTAATATGAATATTGTTTTCTTTGGGAACTAATATTATGAAGTTGCCAAGAACTTAGAGATTAGATTATATGGTTTGATGATATATGCTTTGCTTTCTTTATGACATATATTTTTCTGGTTTATGGTAGAGACTTGGAATGTAACCAGTAGTTACTCGCAATTTGAAGCTTCACGTACTCCAAAATGTTGCGTCTCCTTGTGTGCATTCTACAACATAATTGCGCCTTAATACTTGTTTAAATTATTTTGATTATTAACTGCACTACCACCTTCTTGGCTGGTTCTACTTGTTTTCTTATACTATATATGTGCTTTCTCCTCCTGCGCTTGGTCCCCCTCCCTTGTTGGTATCAGAGTCATTCCTTCCTTGGCCGCCGATAGTGCTGTTGTGTCTTTGCTCCGTTGTTCGTATCTTTCTAAACCTTTGGTGCTCCGTTACTGTGTTCCTTCTTACCGTCGTTGGCGCCACCCTAGGTGTAAAGTGAATTTCCAGAATCAGATCTCAGTAAGGCCCATTTGAGCCAGAGAAGGCGTGTAGGGCATGAGAAGAGGTATAAGGTTATTTAAGGTCTGTGTTACGAAATGCAACGGTTGTGAGAAAAACATGATAATTGAGTGTTAAAATTAAGATTGTATGGATAAGATGTGGAGATCCAACTCCTCTGTTAGCTCCAAGACTGACTGTCCACCTGATATCATTAATGAAGAAGATCAAGTGGTTGAAGAGAAAGAAATTCCAGATTTCTGAAGATGGAATATCCCCAAAGTTAATATTAAAACTATTTACAATACTACTTGGCATGAGAATACTGGATTTTCTCAGTACCGAGTAAGAACTGTTGAACAAACATTTTCTATTTCCAGACATCATGAAAAATGTTGTTTGTTTTCAAAAAAGAATATTAACGAATTTCTTGCTACTAAATTGAAATATTTACATATTGGCCTTGTTTAAGTTGCTGTTAAACCTCTTACTAGAAAATGTATTAATGCTTCTACTTTAATGTGTTTAAGAGATGCTAGATTTAGAAAATTTAAAAATAGCATTCTTGGCATGATTACTACTTCTTTGTATGATGGTCCTATTTACTTTGATGTTTACCCTGATATTTGTCTTGCTCTTGATGATTCTAATATTGTTAAAACTTTGACTTTAAATGTGTTAACCTCTAGTTATGATATGGATGAAGGTAGTAAACATTTTGCTCTTATTTACCGAATTTATTACAGACTTGTGGGTTCCCAGCTAAATCCTCGAGCCGCTCATATTAAAGATCCTTCTGGTAAAACCATGTTAATTCAATGTTCAACTTCAGATGCAAAAATTAAAGTTCCAAAAATGATTCGTTGGGAAGATGTAAACCTTCCTAAGGAATGGTTATTGGAAAATCAACTGTTTGTAATCCAGTAACCACTACTGTAAGTGAGCTACCACTATTTATCTTGTTCATCTGTAATCATGTATATGTTCAACTATTTTCAGTATTAATTCAAGTACTTTCATGTTTATCTATTGTTTTAATGCTATATTGCTTGGCTGGTTCTACCGCCCTAATACTTGTTTAAATTATTTTGATTATTAACTGCACTACCGCCTTCTTGGCTGGTTCTACTTGTTTTCCTATACTATATTTGTGCTTTCGCCTCCTGCGCTTATATATATATATATATATTGTGTTTTTTTAGGTTTAAAGATAGGTATAGAATGCAATAAATAAGGGATAATTAATGAAATCTTATAAAAATATTAGCATTAATAAGTGTCTTTTTTTACCATTGGATCTACTTAAATCCAATGGTTTAGAAAAGGTATAACTCTAAATAGTTACACCAGGTGTAACTTGAACCCATCTATATATATATGATGTGATGCCAATGCCACATACTATATATTCATTTGCTCCAACACAACCAACTGGACCTACATGGATCAGCTTATAGCTTTCTTTGATCTCCTTCTATTAGAAAACCAAAATACCAATTAGTTTTTTATGTAGGTAGGAATTGAAACCCAAATTTCTTATTCAACTATCAGAGACTACCGGTTGAGCTAACTGAAACCTACATTTAAGGTTCAAAAGTAGTGTTTTAAAACTTAATAATAAGAAATGTTAAGTTGTCTCTTTTTAAGCAAAATAAATAAATAAATATGTTTGAAATGAGTTTGGATTTGTTAAATATATGTGGAACAAATTTAAGATTAAATTGCTAAGATTTAATAGTACTAGTGTATAGCCTCGTGCATATACACAGGTATATTTAAAAATAATCACAATTATATATTTTTTTTTAGAAGAGATTCAAATTATACGTAGTATTAGCATATAACTCCATGCAAAAGCATGGATGCATTAACAATTAAACAAAATTTTTATTATAAAAATATAAATAATTAGTCAACTTAATTTTTTTTAAGCATGTAACACATGCATTCATGTATACATATAGATACATTTAAAATTAAACACAATTTTTATCATAAAATATAGATAATTAATCAAATTTTTTTTTAAGTAAATATAATTAGTCACATATTAAAATTCTTATCTAAATTTAATACTACTTATGATCATTTTTTTTTTCTAATTTCAATAAGATAGAACGTGTGGTAATTTTTGTTATGTAGTAATTTTTATTTTATTTATTTATTGAGAAACATGTGGTGATTTTTATTGAGTATATGTGATTGTTTTTTTTTTTTAATTTCTTAGTTTATTAATATTAGATTCTTAGTAATTTGCACTCATTAACTCACTTGATTGATTTTTATTTATTTATTTTATAGCTTATTAATATTAGATTCTTAGTATTTTGCACTTATTAACTCACTTGACACAAAGATTAAAAAAAACATAAGTAGACATATGACACAAGCTTAAGTGGATAATTATGGTATAATTTTCATATAAATTCAGACACATGGCTCAAAATTGGATTATAATTTCAAATTCTAATTCAATTTTCTCTAAGGTTTACTTATTGATATATATATATATAGATGACTTATAAATTTGAATTTTTTTTAGTAATATGATTATGTTTTTTATGGTTTACTATATTGGACTTATTGTTTTCTACACTAAATTAACTAATTTAGCACAAAAATTTAAAAATTTATATTAGAGGGACACGCTGCGCAAAATTAAACTTTAATTGAAATTCAGTTTTTACACTAAATTAATTCACTTGGCACAAAATTCTAAAATTTAGATTAGATGAGACACATGGCACAAAATTAGACTCTAATTAAATTTCAATTTGTAACTTAATTGGATTTTCTCTCTGCTTTACCTATTATTTTATATATAGATTTGGAACGAGTTTGAGATCTATGATCAAATGGACTGAAGTGGACCGAAATGGATCAGATTGAACCAAATGAACTAAATTAGACCTAAATCGACCAAGAGGACCGAAATGGATCCAATGGACCGAAGTTCAACCACCAACTTTGCAAACTTACCCAAATACAACATCAACGTTCTTCAAATTATAACAATCATGATTCTTATTGGTGATTACAGTTGCAATAAACCTACAAATAGCAACCTGCAACTCTACATCTTATTATACTAATGACAACAATAACAAATAACAACAAATAGACGCAAACCAACAATATTCCTCATCCTTTAAGTATTCTATTCTTGTGTATTATTTTTAAGAGCTTAGATATACATAACTTGGATGATTTTGTGCTCAAAATTAGAAAAAGAACACACAAAACATATACACCATACAAAGAAGAATCATATACACTAACTAAATTGAAATGGTAAAAACGAGAGACAAATGTAGCCCTATATAATCCGTTCTGCTAAATAGAGGCTCCTCCTTAGACCCCTCCAGAAACCAATAATCTTGTGCTTCATTGTAGCAAATCCTATATCAACCACACCCAATCAATGTCGGCTCAATACATTTTGTGTCCTAAGGGGAGCCTTTTACAAATAGTTTTTAGTTTATTCCAATATCTCAATGAAGGTACTATTGTTGAACACCTCGTTACAAAAGACCATCAATTTAATATATATTTTTAACAACTTAAGCCTAGATTGAATTGGTTTTTTTTTTTTTTTTTACTAATACAACTATGATCATACCAAAATTATGGAATATTAACCATGTTATTGGCATGTTAAATGTTTTTCATGCAAAATATGACCACATTTCTATGAAGATTTTTCATATGCATAGAGTATTTTAAATATAAAATAAAAAGTTTTAAAAACTTGTAAATTTTAAACAGTGTCATTTTTATTAAATACCTCAATTCAACTTCAAACAGATTCTTTTCATACCTCACTCAAATTCACAATCTGCAACAATAGGACCTAGTCTAGGGCCGACTTAACACATTTTAAGGTCATACGCAAATGTAAAATGTATTATTATATAATATCTTATAAACAATACACGAATTAGAAAAAAGAATCCAACATTTTTATATTATTTAGTACATTAAATGTACAATTTTTATATATTTATATAAACGTATTTTATAACTTTAATTCTAAAAATATCGAAACAATCCTTATCGAAATAAATACCATATTTTAAATGAACACGGTCTCTTTCGTCAATTTTGGTTTTCAATTATTGAATAATGGATTTTTAGTAATGAATTTGTCTCCAAAATTATTAGTTCTAATTTTAATTTTGATAGAGAAAGAAAGAGTAAATTTTTTTTAAGATTATAAATTTTTACACTCATAAATTACCACAAACACACAAATATAATAAAACGTATTAATAAAGTATCGAACAATAAAAAAGAGTATAATATTTTATAGGCAAAAATGCAAAACTGACCCTCTAACATTCACATTTTTTTCATTTCAGTCCCCTAACTTTCAGTTTTGTCATTTTAGTCTTCGAATTTTCAATTTTTGTCAATGCAGGACTCCGTTAGAACTCAGTTAGTGGCTGCCGTTAGAACTCTTGAAACGACACCGTTTTACATTTTTTTTTTTTAAATTAGAATTAAAAGAAAATAAGAAAAATCTGGAAAAAAAATCTAAAGAACACCCAAATCCCTAACCATGTAAATTTGGGGGTCAATTTAAGAGAGAGAGAGTGAGCCGCTTTGAGAGAGAGAGAGAGAGAGAGAGAGAGAGAGAGAGAGAGAGACTGAGTTGAGAGGGACTAAGACGGCGAGCACTCATCCAGCAAAAGCATTTCTGGTGAACAGCAGCACAACCCTAATGAATTGGAAGATATAGAACATGTCTCATCTGTGAGAAGTGCCGGTGACCTTAACATAATGCTTG
Source organism: Lithocarpus polystachyus (assembly GCA_033629205.1). Lineage (NCBI taxonomy): Eukaryota > Viridiplantae > Streptophyta > Magnoliopsida > Fagales > Fagaceae > Lithocarpus > Lithocarpus polystachyus. Next base: position 2,651,023 of record CM066163.1, on the reverse strand, counting down.
TCCTCAGCAGCGCAGATCCGATTCAGAGCCTTCATGAGCAGCAAACCGGCCATGAACAGATGGATCCAGTGAACAGAGCGCTTGTTGGTGAAGCAGATGTAGATCTAGAAGCCGACAAAGGTAAACTACGCGAGGGAGAGGACGAAGAAGAGGGGAGGTGAAATTTTTTTTTTTTCCATATTTTTCTTATTTTCTTTTGATTCCAAACTTTAAAAAAAAAACTTGCAAAACGGCATCGTTTCAGGAGTTCTAATGGCAGCCACTAACTGAGTTATAACGGAGTCCTACATTGACAAAAATTGAAAGTTAGAGGACTGAAATGACAAAACTGAAAGTTTGAGGATTGAAATGAAAAAATGTGAAAGTTAGAGGGTCAGTTTTACATTTTTGCCACATTTTTGCCTATTTTATAACACTCCCACGCAACTTTAGCACTAGGGAATTTCAAAGCAACCACTTCATGTTTACATATAGTAGCGTAAACACAAAGTGTCCCAATTATATTCATCAAGCTATAAGGCAAAAACCCAAAAATCATGTCAGGTCTGTAAAACAACCAAGTCAATCCCTTTTTTTTATCGGACTCCTCGATCAGAACATCCTCGAGTGTGTAATAATAGCTGGGCACCTCTAACCTCGGCAAATCTTCCGAGAAAGGGGGATCGTGCCGTTGGAACCTAGGTTTTCCAAAAACCTCAAAGTTTTCGATGTAGTGTTTAGTACCTGTCTAGAGGTAGATGTGTTTAAGGTTAGGCGCGTGAGGGATCACCACACGTAGGACATTCCTGAACATGGCACTGTTGATTTCACAATTCTCAAACTCGGTGGATTTGTTGACCCAAGTGGCATAGAAGATGTGGGTTACATTGGTGAGTTGAGAAAGCTTGGACTTGATGTCTTAAGGATCTGAGGCATCGCACTAGATATACTTGATGGGGTGGTCTAAATTCCAGTTTGGTCGTGACGACGCACCACACCATAAACTTTCCATAGCCCACCTGGGGTATCTGAAAGTGGTAATATTTCGGCAAAGCTATTGCCAACTATGCCTGTCACACCAATCACTAATCCCACGCTCTGAAACCCTTTTGGTCCTTCATCTTCATCAAGTTTCTTCTGTAAAAATTCATGAAAAACAAGGTTAGATTAAGCTTTAGATTAGAAAGAGATTAAATATTATTATGATAATGATAATAATTGCATTGGCAGTGCCAATAGCTCCAGCCCACCACCAGCTCATTTTTTAGGTTAAAGAAGAGAGGTTGATGGTAATGATGATGATAATTGAAAGGATTGGAATTTGGGATTTGGGATTGAGATCAGTAGGTGAATGAATAGGAGCTGGCTAGCTGTCAGTCTCGAATCTGGATTGTTGAATTTATAGGGGGTTTGATATATTGGTTGGAAAGAGCATAATAAATTGGAGTTGTGAGTTTGTGGTCATGGACAGATTTGGGTTGAGAATTTTACTAACTTAGTAAATTTCCTTTTGGGGGGCTTTTACTTGATATGAAATGGGACATGATGTTTTTAACATTTTTTTTTCTTTTATAATTGTTGATGCGTTTTATAATTGATATATAATAAAAATGATGTTAATAAATAAACTTAAGTAAAAATAATCTTACTTTAATCATAATAAATTATATCGGTAAATTGATATATAATAAAAATGATGTTAATAAATAAACTTAAGTAAAAATAATCTGACTTTAATCATAATAAATTATATCGGTAATTATGAATAATGCTGTAAGAATATTGTCTCACTAATTTTAATTTTAATTTTATTATTAGAAAGTTACAACGATAGAAGAGAAACTTAAATTCTAGATGTCTATAGTGAAAACAACCAGATGTGTTAGTTGAGCTATAATTGAATTTTACAACTTGAACATTAATTTAAATAGATATCAAAATAGTGTTACGGAGCACAATTTTTAAAGTCCTAAATCATTCAAAATAAACATCAACTAATCCTAGTCCTATTTTGGTTTCCATTTAAGATATTTATGAGTAGGCAAAACTAAACACATTAATTTAACCATAAATTGTTAGTATTAAAAAATTAATAATGGAGTTACCCATTTATTTCACAATTTATAATTAAAGAGCTCATTATTTGAGTTACTAATTACTGCTGAGGATCTTATTCTCTCTCACTTTATTTTTTGGGGGGATTTACAAAAACGATCATATTATTATATTGATAAGCTTTTATTTTTCTTTCCTTAAAACATGAAGAGCATCAACCTTTTATCTCTATAAGCATTAAGCAAATAGGATTCCTTCCATTTATAGTAACGATTATAATAGAATGGAATAAAATATATCTATACTTCATTTTTATTTATTTATTTTTATTTCCCTTTCATGAACATTGTCTCAACTCTCAAGTGAAAGTTAGATGATGATTATGATTATTTTAATGTCCATTCCCTTTCTTGAACATATATGCTTGGGCCCTTTGGGGCATGACCAACCAAACCTTCAAGAATTACATGCTAATTAGCTGCAAAGTAGTAGTTGATCATATATAACACTTACAGACATAAGCCACAAGCACAAAATGCATACAAAATCAAAATTCAACAATTACACTACTAAAAAACTATGGAAAAATTACTCAGACACCCTCTAAACTTTCAAGCTGTGGCTATAACACCCCTTGAACTTTAATTTTGCCCAATTTACTTATTAAACTTTAAACACATGTCAAATCAATACCTCTGTTATTCTTCTGTTAACAAATTAATGCTAAAACTCATGTGAGACGCACCTGGGAGTAAAATCCAAAGCTAAACTGTTGAGAGAGAAGAAGAAAGTTTGGGAAATTCATTAGATAGTCCGGGAGTATACTCCCTCCTCTCACACGGAGGTGGGCCCTATGTTGGGTGGGATCCACCCTTATGTGAGAGGGAGAGAGTATACTCTTGGAGTACCTAATAATAACCCAAAAGTTTGGGCTTAGTTTAGAGAGAGAGAGATATGATCCAACTAGAAGTCCATAACCATAGCGGCATCCTTTCTCCAGTGTTGGAGTTTCGCCATCGTCTCGCTGGCTTTTCACCTGTTAGTATAACTTCTTTTTTCATTTTTCTTTTTTTTCCTGCTGCTCTCCGTTTTTCCAATTCTCCATATGCGATTTTTTTTCTTGGTTTGATAACTGATGATGCGAAAAATCACCAAGTGAGGGTCTCGTCTCACTAGATGGACGATCCCAAGGTTGGTGGTTTTTTTCATCATCAATTTGGCGCCATCTGGGGGAACTCTAATCATTTAAGCCATCTTCCCTAAGTGACAAAAGAGAACCTTATACCACGAGATGGATGCCGAACAAGCTGCATAACAAATTCAAGCCCTGACAACCAGCTTGGAAGAAGTGACTCGTCAGAATGAAAAACTAGGGAGAGCCACTGAATCCCAGAATGAGGAACAACAGCGGACTATAAAGAATCAGAATGAAGAAGAGCGTCGGAGGATTAAAGGAAACCATAATGAAGAAGGATTGGATAACCAGGCCAATAGGAGGACGAGAATGTCAAAAGAAAACTCATCTGGAAAGGAGAGCGAGCTTTGTAGTATGAGGAGGGAGACGGACGAGCTTAGGAATGTAGTAAAAGACAAAGCCGTAGAAAACCTAGATGGAATGATCCGAAGGACGAATTCACTATTCACCACAAAAGTATTGAACCGTCCACTTCTATCAAGTCATTCAAAAATTTGATATTTTTGCAGATGACCCAAGACAAAGTAATGTACAAAGCCTTCCCAACAACGCTGAAGGGTGCAGCTAGGGTGTGGTTTGGCAAGCTACCCTCAAGCACCATTGCAAACTTCAACAAGATCAGCAAAGGTTTTGTTCGTCATTTCATTGGAGGACAACAACACAAGAAGCCAACTAGGCATCTTCTCAACATACTCCAAGCAGAGAGAGAATCACTAAGGCAATATGTGACACGCTTCAATAAAGAATTGCTGTAGGTGGACGAAGCGGAAGTTCAAGTCATCCTGACGACCTTCCAAGCAAGGTTGCTACTAGGAGATTTCTTCTTCTTAATCACCAAGAGTTCACTGAAAACAGCAGCAAAACTACTTCACAAGGCCCAAAAATATATGAATGCAAAGGACACTGTGACTGCTAAAGGTGTGACGACCAAAAGGAAACGAGACGAAGGAACCAATCACAACCCTGATAGGAAGAAGGAGACACAGGGCACTGGGCATGCATTGGAGTAAAAGAAGAACCTTCTAGATCGAAGACCTAAGTTTACTAGCTTCACTCCCCTAGTAATGCCTATTTAGCAAGTATTGATGCAGATAAAAGACGAACCTTCACTGCAATGGCCTAGACCCATTCATACTCCAGCAAAAGTAAGAGACAAAAGCAAGTATTATAGATTCCATCAGGACCACGGGCATCAGACTGACGAATGCAGGCATCTAAAAGACCAAGTAGAAACCCTAATCCGTCAGGAAAAATTACAGATGTTTGTACAAAGAACGGAGCCGTATAGACGACAACAGAGGGACGAAAAGGAAAGGGAACCAGAGATGGGGGGCAATAAAGCCCCCATAGGAGAAATAAGGATGATCTTAGGAGGATTGGTAACTGAAGGATCCTCCAAATCACTGAAGAAGGCGTATGCAAGAGAAGTGAATAGCGTACACTCGCGGTTCCCACCTTCAAAAGCACCTAGATACAGCGAATCAAATATCGTCTTTTCTGAGAAGGACGCTCGTGGGGTTAGACAACCCTATGATGACCCACTAGTTATAATGCTCAGGATAGAAGAATTCAACATGCATCGGGTACTGGTAGACAACGAAAGCTCAACAGAATCTATCTACCAACTTTCCAACAGATGAAGCTAAACAAAGATAGATTTCGACCATTCACTTCCCCATTGGTAAGCTTCACCGGGGACAAGGTTATTCCCAAAGGGGTTGTTAAGCTAACCATAATTACAGGCACTTATCTAGCACAAGTCTCCAAGGAGATTTATTTCCTTGTGATAGATAGCCCATCGACATACAACGTCATCCTTAGACAAACAACACTCAACAAGTTGAAAGCGGCGACATCAACCTATTACCTAAAGGTTAAATTCCCTACAACCCACGACAAAGGGGAAATCAGAGGAGACCAAGTCCTCACAAGAAAGTGCTATCAAGCTGCCTTAGCATCAGGGGAAAACCACACATGGATGATAGACAAACCTAAACCAATCCCTGAACCGTCAGAAGTGCCACAAGCAATTGAAGTCGTCCTTGAAGATCCGTCCAAAGTCTTAAAAATAGGTTCTGCACTTTCAACTTCAGAGAAGACGAAGATAATAGACTTCCTAAGGGAGAACCAAGACGTTTTCCCTTGGAAGCACGAGTATATGCCAAGTATCGACAGAGGGGTCATCCAACATCGTCTCAATGTTAATCCAGAGTGCAGACCAATGCAACAGAGACGAAGAATATTTGCACCTGAACGCAATAAGGCAGTAGTAGAAGAGATTAAGAAAATTCTAGAGGGAGGCTTCATAAGGGAAGTGTTCTACCCTAAATGGCTAGCCAACGTAGTGATGGTAAAGAAGAACAATGGCAAGTGGAGGATGTGTGTCGACTCCACAAATCTCAACAAGGCATGCCCGAAGGATAGCTTCCCCTTACCAAGGATTGACCAACCGGTAGGTTCAATTGCCGAACACAAGCTTTTAAGCTTCATGGACGCCTTCTCCAACTACAATCAGATCATGATGGACGAAGAAGATCAAGAGAAGATCGCATTCATCACTAGCCAAGGGTTATACTGTTACAAGGTGATGCCTTTCAAACTAAAGAATGCTAAGGCCACATACCAAAGGTTGGTGAATCGCATGTTCTCTCATCAGATAGGAAGGAATGTGGAAGTATATGTAGATGATATGCTGGTAAAGAGCAATGATGAAGCAAACCACCTGGACGACCTGAGTGAAACCGTCGACACACTACATAAATATAAGATGAAGCTGAACCCAAAAAAGTGTTTTTTTGCTGTTTTATTAGGAAAATTCTTGGGATTCATGGTATCTTAACGGGGCATAGAGGCTAATCCAGACAAGATAAAGGCTATAATGGAGATAAAGTCCCCAAAGACAGTGAAGGAAGTACAGAGCTTAACAAGAAAAGTTGCAGCCCTAAACAGATTCGTCTCTTGGGCAACAGACAAATGCCTACCCTTCTTCAAAGTCCTGAAGAAGGTCTTTCAGTGTACTGACGAATGTGAAGAAGTTCTGAGAAAGCTAAAAGAGTACCTAACATAGCCGCCATTATTGAGCCCTACAGTAATAGGAGAGAAGCTATGTCTTTATTTAGCAGTATCTAATATGGCAGTAAGCTCGGCACTGATCAAGGTGTGTAAAGGCCGGTATACTATACCAGCCAAGCGTTCCAGGGAGCTGAAGTGAATTACTCGAGGCTAGAGAAGATCGCATTCACTCTAGTAGTCGCCTCCAGAAAACAGCGCCACTACTTTTAAGCACATCCCATCATTGTCATGATAGACCAATCAATAAGAATGACAATGAACAAGATAGATGCAGCAGGGCGCCTCATCCAATGGGCTATAGAGCTTGGCCAATTTGACATGTAATATTGGCCTCGGGTAGCAATCAAAGCCTAGGTCCTCGCTGATTTCATTGCAGAATTCACTTATCCTCAAGAAGAAGAATTGCCCCAAAAGAAGACATGGACGGTCTAGGCAGATGGGTCCGCCACCAAGAAAGCCAAAGGAGCAAGTGTGGTCCTCATATCGCTAGAAGGAGAAATCCTAAAGTACATGGTCAGATTGCAGTTCCCAACAACCAACAATGAAACCAAGTATGAAGCACTTCTAACAGGATTGAGTCTTGCAAGAGTACTAAAATTCCTACAGTACTTTGACAATGTCGAGCTCCAACAAATCCCACGTGCAAAGAATGCTGAAGCTAAAGAGGAAAACAAAGGCTTGCATAAGAGACAAGGACACATACTTGCATAAGCTTATGAACATGTGACGACATCAGCTCGGAAGGAGGATTTCCCATCAAAGGCTCTAAATCCACCATGAAGATTATGTCATGAACCTTTTAAGCAACAGTCCTTGTGTCTTCCCAAAAAAACGCAATTGAGACCTTGCTCGTGGCTTTAGCCTTAGAACCACCACCAGAAGAAACGATCAACTGTAAGGAAGAAGTAGGCGAGGCAGGATGACGGTCCTGAGACTTAGCCATAAAAGAAGTCACCACAATCTCCTCCTTAGATGGTTCATTCTCCTTCTGACGTTTCCTCGGCAGAAGGCCACCAGTTAGACCAGCCTTGGCTTTCTTTTCCTGACCCCCTTTTTTTTAAAAGAAAAAAAAAAAAGAGAAAAAATATATCGTTGGTGTACTTACTCTTCTTGACGGTCTCAATGCCCCCTCGAACTTTGCTGGAAGGCTCTGGACCAAGAAAGTGGAAAAATAAAGACTAGGGGGAGATAAGCTCGTTAAATTCCTTGACGGTTTCCAAATACTCCTTAACCTTCTCTAGACGAGTGTGGTACCACCTCTTCAGCTTGGGAAGAACTTTATCTACACCAAAAAAAAAAAAAAAAAGGATTTAGAAAGCACGAATACACAAGCATAGAAACATGTAAATACAAGTACAAATAAAGGACGCACTAGATACAAGAGTCCCCCAACTACGAAGCAACTTGAGAGTTTCACTCGGATCCTCACCAGGTACAGTCTCCCATTTCACCAGAGACGAAGAAAAAGCTCGTTTTCCAATTTCGAAGAGAAGAAAGGGAATCAAGAATCAGCCTTGAGCTCCTACCCTAGGGTTTGAACTCCCAATAACCAGGATCCTTGGAGCATCTCAGGTGGTACAAGTGTAAAAATTCATCCATCCCAATGGTGTCTCCATCATTAGTTGACATCCACACCACCATACAACAAATAACTATCCTCCACAAGTTGGGGACTAGTTGGGCAGGAGCAAGCAACAAATGGCTGAAAAGCTCCTTAAGAAAAGGGTGGATGGGAGAGCGAAGACCATTGACGAAGCAGACCTCGTAGGAGCACACTTCGTCAGCATAAGAATGGCAAGCTCTATCATCATCATTGGGGATCCTAACCTTGACCAACGAAGGGAATTGAAATCTATTCCTAATTCTCCCATTGTCTTTCCCTTTCAAAGCACAACAAATATTCCAAACTTTGTAGGGAGTTGATGGAGAAGTAACCTCGAGAGCCCTACGATCCTCAGATGAGGACAAGCCTGTCTCAAGTTCGCTAGACCTAACATCACCTTCTCCTGACATGACTAGTGTTTGGGCAAACCCCACAGAACAATGAGCTAATGGAAAAAAGGGAACACAAAGCGAACCTAAGGGGACAATTTCTGCCCATGAAAAGCCTAACCTTAGGGCGTCGTCTACATACAGCTTCAAGCAAACTACACAAGTGAGCAAAGAAAAAAGAAATTAAGGGACAATCCAACCTAATCACAGAATAGTCTACCATTCCAGAATGAAAACATAGAAAGAAACGTGAAAGACTTTCTAGAAAATGAGTGGGGAACAAAGGAGGCACAAGGAAAAAGGAGGCTTCAGAGCATTTGAAACGCCACGAAGAAGGAAAAAATGAAGCAAAAAATGGAAAGAAAAGAACAGGAGGGAAAGAGGTAGAATAAATGTAAGAACATGCACAGGAAAGTCGAGATTTGCTGACATGAAGAAGACATCCTGATCGTACATGTGGCGCGTGGTAGACAAGACATCAATTCAAAATAAATGCGCCGAACATAGGACACGAAGCGATAGACGGTTATGTTCTTATCTTGTCTGAAAGATGAGAATACAAACAAAGGGGCAGCTGATGAGTCAAAAAATAACATGGGATCTTCATTCTTGTTAATGACGATCCAAGCAGGCGTTACACATTTATTGCGCGCATTAATGATGAAACATAACGGACAAGGCAACGGTAATGAATGAGCTGTGTACTTCAAAGCTCCCATTGATGACATACTCGATGTTGCCCATAAATGCTGAGATTCATTACACATTAAGACAGGAAACGAATATAAAAGAGAGGAACAACATAATCCAAAGGTACACATAAATACTCATCCAAAAATCACACCAAGTCAGTTCTTCTCTAAACAATTTTCTCCCTTTCTGACTTAAGCATCGGAGTGTTTCTGGCAAACACCACACCAATGTATTACACTTCTTTCCTAGGCTTTCTTGTAGGTTTGCATCAAAGACACGACCAACCACAAGATCGTCCATCCAGTGAGACAAGGTCCTCAACTTGGTGATTTTTCACATCATCAATAACTATGCAGTGAAATGAAACTAGACAAACGTGGTGATTAATTGGTCCTTTAATTAATTAACATCTCTTTTGTTTTTTTACCTTCCCCACTTAAGGAACTGGATCATGGACTTTAAATCAACACTTAACAATTCAATAAATCTTGACATGCTCATTAAATAAAACACATGCATTACCTAATAAAAGTAAAGGGACTAAAAACAACAAAGTAAATGGAACTGGATAAAAATAGGACACGTAATTTATGAAAATCAGTTAAATTCTTTAATCAATTTGATGCTCAAATCTTAATGGCATGCTTAAATAAGGAGACCTAAATGTTATATTTAGTACTAATTTTCCATGGAAATCACACTAAAATTTTACCAAGTGTTTCACAGAAAATTACGCACTTTTTCCACAATTAAAATGCAACACGAGTAATTTCATTCAATTAATGATATCTCATTCAAATCAAGTCTGATTTTTCACCCACGACCAATTAAAATATACGGAATTTCACAGTTTTAAATATAACATCAAAATTAATCTTATCACACGGTTAGATTTTAATTTAAGCTCAATCAAATTAATAAAAATCAACAAAAAAAAATGGGGTTTAACCCTTAAAACCATGCAATCCTTTATTCAGAGCTAAAGCTTCTATTGGAATTTAGAGCTAAACAAAATACGGTATCAACAAGCACTATGAAAAAATTTCTTATAAGAAAATCATTTGTATTACGTTGATTTAATCCTAATTAGTTTAAAGAATACGAAAATTGGTTGAAACATTTGGGTCTCCTTATTTAAGCAAGATGTTAGTAATTGAATGGGAGATCAATAGTTTAATGATTGCTTGATTGTATATATTAAAAAAGATGTAGCTGATAGCATTAATAATGAAGCTATGAAAACTCTAAGAAGGAAATTTCAAAATTTTATATATTTGCATGTGTATTTTTTTTTTTTTTTTTTTTTTTTTTGCGATGTCAAATATTCAAGTTTTATTTTTATTAATTTTTTTTAATTTAAGGGTTTTAATGATGGACTTGGTTTAGGTTCAGTGTATCCAGTGCACTAGACCCGATGAGATGGTGACACATGTTTAAAAGTGGACACATGTCATCATCTCAGTGGGTCCAGTATTACTGAACACTAGATCTGAGCCCGACCCTTTAATGACCACCTTTAAAAAAATCCTTGAAGTTGCCATTGTGTAGGTAACTAAAAATCTTCATTCAACATAAAAGCCGCGCCTTTTCATGTTCCATGATAAATTTCATTAATTCTTGGATGCAGAAATTGAACAAGAAGTATATGTTAAATGTTGGATTAAAATCTTTTAGTCCCTACTTTTTCTTTAATTGTGAATTTAAAGTTTTTTTTTTTTAAATTAGTTTCTCAAGTCAAGTTTTTTTTTTTTTTTAAGTCAATTTGGTCAGTTTGTCCAAATTTGTTTAGCAAACGACATCATTAATGCATTCTATTTTTATTAAAATTTATCACAAAACATTCATTTAGGAGATGCACTATTTAATAGATCATGTTGGTTTCACCTCCTTTCTAGTTTGGACTTTGGAACAAGACACTCACGTCACATCTCTTAAAATACAAACTATTTACAATAATCTCCCAATTAAAAAAAAAAAAAAAAATTTGAGATTCAGACATGTTCAAAACTTGACACGTGTCCAAATCTCAACGTATCAAGTGCATTCTTGCACTGGTCATAAGCATTGTCCTAGAATTTATCTTATCATATCATCAATAAATTTTGTCCTAAATCAAAATCAACCATTTACTGGTCCGGGCTGACGAGTATTGGTTGGACGTGAGTAATGTTGTTTCTCATTTACTTTCTTGGGCCTTTTTCATTTTTGGTCACCAAAAAAGAAATTCACTGAGGAGTTGTGGGCAATGGGGACGTTTCCCTCCAAATTACATACCTAAGCCCATCTTTTAATATTATGGGCCATAGAATTAGGAGCGTTTTAAATAGCTTGTCATTCTGGTCTTTTTCTTTTGTTTCTTGATCAATTGGTCATGACCGATATGCATCATAAATATTCCAAGAACTAGCTGGACCCTGGCCTGGACCTTTTTTTTTTTTTTTTTTGATAATTTGTACTTTCATCAACGAAAAAACAAAGGAACAGTAGAAGTACAATCTGCCCTGCAAATATTTAGCAATAACAAAGGGGAGGTTAGACTTATTACAAGAAAAAGACTTTTTAAGACAACCAGTTAGCTTAGCAGAAGCATAAGTTGCACCATTACAAACTCTACTAATCCAATAAAATTTACAACTCAAAAAACTCTTACTAATTTCTAAACTATTTCTGATTAAGGTGGAAATGAACCAATGCACTTGCTTTCCCTTTGAACTCATAGGCACTAGTGAGTCGATACAACATTTTGCATCCCCTTCCACAATAATTTGATCCCATTTTTCCTCAAGAGCAATTTGAAGAGCCCATAGAATATCTACAGCCTCAGCTCATAAGGGAGAGCACAACTCATGAAGTTTAGCCCATATCTGAATGACGTTTCCATTATCATCTCTAGCTACTACAGCCAAAGTGGAAAACTCATGAGAGATTGCAGCATCTATATTCAACTAATCCATCCTGTTGTAGGGGGGGCCAGTGCTTTGCATCACCTTCCACTCTAAATGGGTTTTCACTTATCATTGCAGAAGCAAGTTCTTGGAACCTATTTTCAATGTTCCTGCCAGTAGCAATTATGTTCGCTTGGCCACCATTGTGTAAGATTTGATTTCTCAAGTTCCAAATAGCATCCAAATTGTAGGCCAAATATAAGGACAGCTTGAGAATTTCTTCTTTGTTATGTTGTCCATACATCCCATGTTTTAAAGGTTTTGTCACCATTTTGATGATATCTTCACATGAGTTTACTGGAGCATTATCTAATTTTAGCCCCCACCTGCTAGCAAACCATATTGCTCTAGCAACCGGGCATTTAAAGAATAGGTGAGTACACATTTCCACATCACTTTCACATAAAGGACAGAGATGATCATTAGACCCTAATATTAACATCAGATTTCAAGCTGAAAAAGAGGAAAACATAACCATAATTCCCACAATTGAAGCTTAGATCATCCAAAAAATTCTCATTTATTTACTATGAGACAAAGAAACGAGGAAACAGTTGTTTTGTGAAAAGGAATAATGAAGAGGAAACTCAAGGAGGACAATCTTCACTTTTTATAGTTGAGCTATCGCTAAACTGACACCAAAAAGGTTTTGTTATTACTGTCAGTGCTCTAATTCCATTAATAAAATAATAAGACTTTTTCAACCATAACAATAATAAAGTCTTCCAAAACAGAGGATATTCCAACAAAAATAATCCTTTTCCATAGAGTCCAAATTTCTCGTGAACTTTCATTACATCAATAACTCTCCAAAATAAAAGATCCTTAGCAAAGACAAAATTACAATTTCTCAAACATTAATCAAAGCTCAACAGTAAAGCTTCCAATTTCAACCTTTTTGCAACCATTGTTACCTGAGAACTTTCTAATCCACTGTTGCCTCAAGAATTTGTGAGGAGGGGATAAAGAGAGGTGAGATAACCCAATAAGTGAAATTTACTAGGCTATGGGAATAAACCATATAAAAAAATAGCATATTTTTTAAAAAAGCACAACTTTGCAAATGTTCAAAATTTCATAAGAACGTATTTCATAAAATATCATTGTAGAAACTAAATCTCATGAATACAACATGGTCGCAAAATATGTCATATGACCAATCCAATTTACTGTGAGCAACAATATCATAACAAATCAAAATAATCTAATAAATAATTTCCTAAGCCTTTATACTTGTGGACAAAATTTCCGCCCTGTTAAAAAGGTTGTGCGATCCCCTCCCCCTTCTTTGGAGAGGTTCCCTGCTTGGAACCTAAAGTTGGTATGATTCCCTCTTAGGAACCATGCCTGTAAACTCTCTTTCTAAGGAGCTACCAAGGTGCACTGTCTCCTAGTTGGGACTGTTCCCTTGCTAACACTAGCTATGGTACTGTGCTTCTATTTGCAACTCCTTGCTAAGCATTAGCCACGGTATTGTGCTTTTATTCACGACTTGCCATAGGGTTTCCAAAAATCATTCCTTAAGGTGCTCATAATAATTTAGTTTCAAATTAAATATTACTTATTTAGTTTCAAATCAAATAGTACTGAAAATATCCAGTGCAACCTTTTGCATAAACAAATAATTTGATATCTTGAAGCTTTCATATTTTTGCAAGAGAAACAACAACAAATAAGATCGTAAAATATCATGAGTCAATTAAACGATAAATTTCTCAAAACAAATAGTAAACAACTTAACCCATAATATTTAGAAGCGTCCATTCACTTGAAAAGCTTAATCCACAAATAAAAATCTATACAAATTCAGCTTGTCCACAATATTTTCAAAGAAAGAGGTATACAAAGTTTTCTCAAAAAATACTTAGGGAGTAATAAGATAAAAAGTACATGTTATATAAATAATTTAACACCACTTACCTGTGCACATCCCTATACCTGAGGAGGTTTGGAGCAGTAAAAGGTAAAGTTTTCGCATTTAAAATTTTTTGGTTGTTTCTTATGTTCATATTGATTTTGATGCTCGTAGTAAACTTGATACAAAATCTAAAATATGTTTTTTCATTGGCTATGGTGATGAGAAATTTGGCTATAGGTTTTGGGATGAACAAAACAGGGAAACCATCTGAAGTAGAAATGTGATATTTAGTAAACAGGTTATGTACAAGGACAAGTCAACTGTAGTGTCAGATGTTACAGAGATAGATCAAAAGAAATCTGAGTTTGTCAACTTAGATGAATTGACTGAAAGTATTGTCCAGAAAAGGGGTGAAGAAGATAAGGAGAATGTAGATTCATAGATAGATCAGAGTATACCTGTAGCTGAAGTCCGTAGATTTTCCAGGACCATTAGACCTCCACAATGTTATTCACCCACTCTACATTATCTCCTGTTGACTGATGGTGGTGAGCCAAAGTATTATGAAGAAGCCTTGCAGAATGAAAATTCATGCAAGTAGGAGTTAGCCATGAAGGATGAGATGGATTCCTTGCTAAAGAATAAGACATGGGAATTGACTGAATTGCCAGTAGGAAAGAAGGCTTTACATAACAAGTGGGTATACAGAATAAAGAATGAGCATGATGGCAACAAGCGTTACAAGGCCAGGTTAGTTGTCAAAAGGTTCCAGCAGAAGAAGGGCATTGACTACTCAGGAATATTTTCTCCAGTTGTGAAGATGTCAATAATCAGACTAGTATTGAGAATGGTGACTGCAGAAAATTTACATCTTAAGCAGTTAGATGTGAAGACGGCATTCCTTCATGGTGACTTGGAGGAAGACATTTACATGATTCAGCCAAAAGGGTTCATTATTTAGGGACAAGAGAATCTAGTCTGCAAACTGAGAAAAAGCTTGTATGACCTAAAACAAATTCCAAGACAGTAGTACAAGAAATTTGACAGCTTTATGCATAGAATTGGGTTCAAGAGATGTGAAGCTAATCACTGTTGCTATGTTAAGTTCTTTGACAATTCTTATATCATTTTACTGTTGTATATGGATGATATGCTCATTGTAAGGTCTAGCATTAAGTAGATTAATGATCTAAAGAAGCAGTTATCAAAATAGTTTGCAATGAAGGATTTGGGAGCTGTAAAGCAAATCCTTGGTATGAGAATCATTAGAGACAAGGCTAATGGTACATTGAAGCTTTCACAGTCAGAGTATGTGAAGAAAGTTCTCAACAGGTTCAACATGAATGAAGCTAAACCAGTGAGCACACCCTTGGAAAGTCATTTCAAATTGAGTAAAGAACAGTCACCGAAGACAGAAGAAAAAATGGACCATATGAGCAAGGTGCCCTATGCCTCAACTATTGGTAGCTTGATGTATGCCATGGTGTGTACAAGGCCAGACATTGCACATGCAGTGGGAGTTGTGAGCAGATTCATGAGTAAGCCAAGCAAGCAACATTGGGAGGCAGTCAAATGAATTCTAAGATATTTGAAGGGTTCATCAGATACATGTCTTTGCTTCAGAGGTGCAAGTTTGAAACTGTAGGGTTATGTAGATGTTGATTTTGCTGGTGATATTGATAGTAGAAAGAGTACTACTGAGTTTGTATTTACTTTGAGTGGTATAGTTATATCTTGGGCTTCAAATTTATAAAAGATTGTTACTTTTTCTACTACAGAAGTCGAGTATGTTGCAGCAACTAAAACTGGAAAGGAGATGATATGGTTACATGGCTTCTTAGATGAATTGGGTAAGAAGAATTAGATGGGCATTCTACACAGTGATAGTCAGAGTGCAATTTTTCTTGCCAAAAATTCGACTTTTCATTCAAAGTTGAAGCGTATACAGAAAAAATACTACTTTATCCGTTACCTTGTTAAAGATAAGCTGGTAATACTTAAGAAGATTTGTGGATCTAAGAACCCAACAAACATGTTGACTAAGGGTGTCACTATTGAGAAGCTAAAGCTGTGTGTAGCTTCAATTGGTCTTCTAGCTTGATGATAGGAGGATGAGTTGTAGGGATGAGGGATTGTTTTTGGAGGATTGTGGTTGATGTTGGTGATTGAACTAGTCTCCAAGTGGGAGATTTGTTGATCTTTGTGAAGCCTAGTTATGTTTGATCCAGTTTATGACCCAACCCGATCCGACCCAAATAATGTTGCGTGGTTTTTAAAGAGAGATTTTTTGAGGCTTAGTCTATGGAGCAGAGGCTTAGGCCGACAAGTCCAAGCCGTAGCGCTTGCCCCTTAGAAAAATTTTTGGCCTGTTTTGTAACCCATTGTGAATCCTATGTGCAGGATGTAGAAAAAGATTTTTGGTGATTAGGGTTTTGGTCGTTATAGTTTTTTGAGGGAGAAAAACTGTACTGCCGTACTTTTATTTTTTCCTGATAATAGTGAAATCCCTGCAACTCCATGGACGTAGGCAAATTGCCAAATTACGTAAATATTGTCTTGTGCACATAATTGTTTTTCTTTGGCATTTGTTTTCTTTAATTTTTTGTTTCTCACAGGTTGGGAGTTTCAGGTTAATTCCCTACATGGGGACTGGCCTTTCCACTGTTCATTGGATTTGTCTTCAACAGCAAGTTCTTATTCAGCCTTAGCAATAAATCTAGGTTTTTGTTGTAGAGTGTGAAATAGAAAATATAGACATCTCGCGGAATGTTTGGCTCATCTAAATAGAATTCGCCCCCAAAAAAATACAATTCAAAGCCCAATTGAACACAACACATGCCTTCAGGATACATGCCAGTTTCAAATAGGAGGATAGGTTTGAGCCGACTTAGATTCCTTATTTCAACGTCTTTGAAAACTTCTGTTGTTGGAGGAGGAGGGAGAAGTTTCAGCACTTCAATCTCATACAAGCCATACATGATTGGATTTTCTACGTGCCAGAAAAATACGTGCAGCTTGTTCACTTTTGATGGCCATAGCAGTCGATCTGCAGAATGCGATTGTGACCGTGGATCCTTAATCTCCAAGTTTGGCTTCCTCAATTTTTCCAACTCCAAGTAGAGAAAGTCGCACAATTCTAGTGGTGAATCAACTTTCTCTATTTCCGATATTTCCGAATCCATCGTCTCCAACTCCAATTCTCCAAGTACAGCTCCTTCGACTTTCCTAACTAGGGGTGTTCACCAAACTGCATAAACCGCACAAACTGCACCAAAACTACACGCAAAATGGCATAATCGCACCGCACCGCACCACACCACACCGCATGGTGCAGTGTGGTTTGCGATTTTATAATAAGAAAACCACACAAACCACACCGCACCGCACCGCACCGCACCACACCCTCTATATATTTATTTATTTATTTATTTTTAATATTAAATATATTATTAATAGTTTAATAACCCTAGTTAAAAAAAAAGTTTAATAACCCTAGCAAGTGTTGACTAGAAAAGTCAGCCCAAAATAAAGAAAAATTAGGCCAATAATTTAAAACTTGGCCCAAGAAAAGGGAAAAATTAGTTTTAGGCTGAATAGAAGACCGACTTTAAACCGCATCTTATACATAGTATCGCACATATGACTGTAAAAATGAGGTGCGATGCGGTTATGATTTTGGCTAAACTCTAAACCGCACCACACCACACCGCACCGCACCACACCACACATGTGACCGCAAAAACAAGGTGTGATGCAGTTATGGTTTTAGCTAAACCGCACCACAAAGTGCGATGCTAAAAATGGCCCAAAACCGCATAGGGCGAGCATGCAGGACCCGTCTCGGCTGAATAAAAGAGCCACAAAATTTCTAGAAGAGTTTAGGGAAGCCTAGCGGTTCAAACGTCCAATACTAGAGAAGCCTAATGGTGCCTACTGCTAGAAAAGGGTTTTAAGCTGAATTTTGATGCAACCATTTTAAAGGATTTAAATGCGTCGGGGTTTGGTGCAGTTATACGTAATGATGAGGGCGAAGTGATGGCAGCCTTGGCAGCAAGAGGACCACCTGTTTCGGATAGTAAGGAGGCTGAGGTGCTGGCTTGCCGCAAAGCCTTGGAGTTCGCTGTGGATGTGGAGTTCGTCGAGCTTATTGTGGTGGGTGATAATGAGTCATTCATGCGGACTATTTCAAGCTTACAGCCTAACGGGACACTTGTATGGGGATATCCAGCGTTTATGCACAGGCCTACGAGCTGTGTCAGTTAGGTGGGTAAGCCATACAGCCAATGGTGTGGCTCATTATTTAGCAAAGTTTGCTAGAGGGTTGGTTGATGAGACTGTATGGTTGGAGGAGTCCCCTCCCCCTGCGTTAGATGCTCTATATTTAGGCTTGGCTAATGTTTAATGAAATCCATTTCACTTTCAAAAGAAAAAAAATTTAAGTTTGAGTGATGGAATTTGGAAACAACATTTGAGTGTTTTAAAAAACTAAAAACTGATTTTCTGTGGGTGGAGTTCACAGTTTTAGCAAAAAATTGAGTTATTAGACCATTACCATCAGGTATGCTATGCCAAATGCCATTTTACCACATCAAATCCTACTTTATCAATTTTAGCACATCATTTTACAATTTATTGTTTATCACATGTTCTATTCTTCAATCTCATATATTAAAATAATATATACATCACATTAAAATATCATAAAAAAAAACTTCATACAGCAAGATATACTACACAGCCAACCACCACCACTGCTTATAGCACACCACCACTGCCCATAGTAGCCCACCCCTACAACTACCGCAATCCACCACCACCGATAACCATAACCAAAACCCAAAATCAACCAACAAACCCACTACCATCAACCATCATAGCAAAAATCCAAAATCAACCAAGCCACCAAAATTAGCCCACACCCACCGCTATAACCCACCAACATCAGCCCATCACAACCCATGAAAATCAGCCCACCCACTGCCATAACCCACAACCCATGAAACTCAACCCACATCCACCAAAAAAAAAAAAAAAAAAAAAAAAAAAAAAAAAAAACCATGCGATTTGAGAGTGCATGGTGAATGGTGTTGCGTGGTGGATGGCGATTTGCCCATTCGAACCCACCCACTAAACCACAACCAAACAAAGTGAACAGAAAAAAAGAACCCGAAGCAGAATAGAGAAGACTGATGATCGATGGCGTTGAGTGGTGGCTTTGGTGAGATCGGAGGCGTTGAATGGTGGCCTTTGGTGATCAGCAGAGAGATCTGTGATGAGAAGAGAGAAAAAAACAAATAAAATAACAATATGAATTTTTAGCATTATTGTCCGTACCGTCTCATATTGTAACATGTCTCAAAATGTTGACACATTTAACACACCTCATGATGCTCTGTTTTTGGAGTTTGGTGTGTCAAATGCCAAATATTTGACATTTAGCACATCTGATGGTAGTGCTCTTAGAGTAAGATATGTGACTAAGTTTTTAAACCAAACAAATGTTTTGCAGTTTTTAAGTGAAGGTGAGGTTTGAGTTAAGAGTTATTAGTTTTGAGTTTGAGTTTGAGTTTAAATTATGAGTTTTGAAAATTGAGTCTTTAAAACTGAGCTATTTTTAAAGAGAGGGGGGGGGGGGGGAGGGGGGGGGGGGGGAGGGGGGTGTGTGTGTGAATAAAAAAGCATTCTTTCAGCAAAAGAAAATAAAGGAACCGTGGGAAATGGGGAGGTATTCCCCCAAATTACAAAAGGCCCATATTCATATTTAATGGGCCATTGAATTACGAGTTTTTCCTTTTGGTCTTTTTCTTTTTTCCTCAGCAATTGGTCAGGACTGATATCAATATGCATCATAACATTCTCATCCATAAATATGGCTAATTGCAAGCCCAAGACCTTTTCCAAGAACTAGCCCAGGCCTGGACGTAAAAGAAGACAAGAACTATAAAGATCTCCAAAAAAAAAAAAAAAAAAAAAAAAAAAAGAAGAAGAAGATATAGAAAAATGGGCCTAAACTGATTCAGTGGGCAGCCTATTTTAAATTATTGAGGAACAAGACAATAACCTCGAAGGTCCTCTACGCCTTTTTTTATTTAACCCAGCTTGGAGGCCAATAGTTTAGAGTTAGACTGGGCCAAGACTCAGGATGGGTCTGGGGCGGGTTGCCATTATTCTTTTTTTTTTTTTATCCCCCCTCAAGATTTGGGAATACCCTTGTTTTTTAGATTTGAAACCCCACTTTCCATAAATAAATTAGGTAATGCATTTTTCTTTCTTTCTTTTGTATAAATATGATAGGATTTTAAATGTTTGTGATTCTTACTTTTTATTTCCAGGTCAAAAAATCAATTAGTTTTTAATGTAGGCAAGATTTGAACTCTATATCTCCTATTTGAAGGTAAAAGATTTTTAAATTGAGCTAACTAAAATGTAAATGATTTAAGTTTTTTTTATATATAAATACGATAAAATTTCAATTTATGACATTTTTCATATGCATAAAGTATTTTAAATATAAAATAAAAAATTTTAAAAACTTGTAAAATCTTAATGGGTGTTTTCTTTATTATATAACTCAATTTAGCTTTAAATAGATTCTTTTCATCCATTTTTGGGTCATACGTAAATGTAAAATATATATTATTATGTAATATTTTATAAGTAATACATGAATTAGAAAAAAGAATCTAACATTTTTATATAATTTAGTACATTAATTGGACAATTTTCATATAATTATAAAATGTATTTTTAAACTTTTAGTTTAAAAAATATAAAAACAATCAGTATCAAAATAAATACCATATTTTAAATGGCAATTGTGGGGGCAAAAGGTCGATAAAGGAAATGGGCCTGCACTTTGGGCCCAAAGTCCACGCCGAGGATCATGACCAGTCCGAGGACAATCCGGCTCAACCTATAATGTCCGAAATGAATGGTAAGGAGTCCGAACGTGAATTGGGGAATCTTAGGAACATTGCCGAGGATAATACCACCTCGGATAACCGAAATCGGAATAAGCCTTAGAGCTCTTCCGGTCAAAGGAAACATCCCAGAAGATTCTACTAGCCTGGGTGGATGTAGTAGATACGTGCACCAAGAAAATATCTAAAAATATCAAGGAAGAAGGCTGTCAATCCCGCATTGAATGACTCTGCAGCTAACCCTCTGGCCGACTTTATGTGGAGAAGACACCTGAACAGTGACTCCCAGCCTTACACCGAAATTTCTAGAAAAGGGAGATGGGACTAGTATCTCCAAACACTACTACAACAACACGTGAAGGGCACAAAGAAGACGAAGGAGAACTATAAAAGGAAAGAGAGACTTAAGAAAGGTGGGGGAAAAAAGGAAAAGAAAAAGAAGAATCACAAAAGGGAATATCCTCGGACCAAGGTGGGGGAAAAAAGGAAAAGAAAAAGAAGAATCACAAAAGGGAATATCCTCGGACCAAGGCTTAAACGAATTTCTGGTATTCAAAATCTTTCTGGGGTTCATCTTGCGATCTTAGCTTTCCATGTTGACTACCTAACCCAATCTAACCCAGTTTTCCTTTCCCATTCTCTAATAATTCTTTGTTTCAGGCCCTTTGGGCTAGTCCCTATGCTTTTGGGCTGGTACGCCGAAATCGTGTCCTTACAATTGGCGCCGTCTGTAGGAAAAACTGAGTGATTAAAGTGTTAGATTGTCAATCATGGTAGGTTTAGGTCTGCAACAACTGGAGTCGTTGGGGTCGCACTGGAAGGGCCACCCTCATGAAGGTCGTGAGGGCAGTGTGCACACCACCCATACGGGCGAGAGTCACTCCAGGGGTGATAGCCATGTCTCTTATGAGAAGCGCGCCAAATCCATGCAGAAGGAGATCGATCATTTGAAGAGAAAGTTGCGCCGCAAGTAAAGGAGGGGAAGCCCCTCGACATCTGATCCGTCTTCTGACAGTGAGAAGGATGCGAGCTACAGGCGTAAATCAAGGACACCGCCCAGTGAAACTTACTCGTGTGAAGAGGATTATCGTCGTGAGCGCAAGAACAGGGAGTCAGCCTCGAGAAGCCTAGGGAGCGACGCAATGAGCAAAGCACTTGACAAGATCTCCATGTCCCCCTTTTCAAGTAGGATCAAGAACGCGACACTTCCTCGGCGGTTCACGCAGCCAACATTCACAATGTATAACGACTACACCGACCCCGTTGAACATGTTAGTCATTTCAATCAGAGAATGGCTGTACACGCCAAGGACGAAGCCCTAATGTGCAAAGTGTTTCCTTCTAGTTTGGGCCCCGTGGCGATAAGGTGGTTTGATACTTTAGGGACAGGCTCAGTTGGCTCTTTTAAGGAGCTCACACAGGCGTTTGGGTCCCGTTTCATCACGTGTAGTCGAGTTCCTCGACCTTTGGACTCTTTGCTTTCCCTATCCATGCGAGAGGGAGAAACTTTGAAGACATATTCAAACAGGTACTGGGAAATGTTCAATGAGATTGATGGAGATTTTAACGACGTGGCGGTCCGAACATTCAAGGTCAGCTTGCCAGCCGAGCATAGCCTGAGGAGGTCTTTAACCGGGAAACCAGTCACGAGTATCCACCAACTCATGGATAGGATCGATAAATACAAAAGAGTCAAAGAAGACCAGCAGCAGGGAAAGGGCAAGGGTAAGGTTATCCCTCAGAAAAGAAGGGATTTCAGGTCGGACCGCTACAACAACAGTCGGCCTTGAAGGGACTTTGGAGGGCAGGCCGAAGCTCCAGCTGCCCAAGCTGTTAACACCCTATTCCAGGAACCAGTGCATCAAATCCTAGAAAAAATAAAGAGTGAACCATATTTCAGATGGTCGAGCAAGATGATTGGGGATGCTGCAAAACGCAATCAAAGTCTGCACTGCCAGTACCACCTGGAGAGGGGGCATACGACCGAGGAGTGCAGAACCTTGTGGAGTTACCTTCAGCAATTAATCCGGGAGGGCAGGTTGAAGCAATTCTTGAATCAGCCGAATGGGGAAGGAGGCCATACAGGTTCGGGGACTTAAAGCAGTAATTCCTCGAGACCCCCTCTAGGAACCATCCATGTCATCCTCGTCACCCCGGGAAGAACAGGATCATGCCCCTTCAGGGTAATGGCGGTAGCTGGGCCGTGTATCAGAGACTCTGGTCATGAGTTTAAGAGGGCTAAGATGGGGGTTCATCCAGTTTTGAGTTTCTCGGACGAAGACAAGGCTGGAACCATTCAACCCCACGATGACGCCCTAGTTATAACCCTCAGGATAGGGGGCTATGATGTAAAGAGGGTACTAGTCGACCAAGGCAGTGGGGCTGAGATCATGTACCCAGACTTGTACAAAGGGCTTAACCTCAGGCAGGAGGACCTAACCAGCTATGTTTCACCTCTGGTCGGCTTCAACGGGAAAGTAGTTGTCCCGAAAGGGCAAATCAGACTGCCAGTTCAGGCCGGCTCGAGGGTGGTGGAAGTGGATTTCATAGTGGTAGAGGCATTCTCACCATACACGGCCATTATGGCGCGACCCTGGCTTCATGCCCTGGGAGCCGTTTCGTCCACCCTTCATCTCAAGGTTAAATTCTCGTCTGGGGATCGGGTCGAGGAGCTGATTGGAAGTCAAGTGGTAGCCAGGCAGTGTCTGGTGGCCGCGATCACACACCAACCCGAATCAGAGTCCTCGGCCACGGCCACGGCCGACAAAGAATTTTAGCAATTAAAGTCCTCAGCCTCAACATCTGCTGCCGAAGCCGAGGAAGCAAGATGTGAGAAGTTTAAGAAGGTTCTAGTCGATGAGGATCCTGAGAAATTCTTCCAAGTTGGCACTCAATTGCCTCTTCAGGAAAGGGAAGAGTTGGTGCGATTTTTGAGGCAGAACATTGACGTGTTTGCTTGGAATAATTACGAAGCCCTGGGGGTGGATCCGAACTTCATTTGTCATCATCTGAACGTTAACCCATCTATTACCCCCAAGAAACAGCCCCCTCGGCGCTCTTCGAAGGAACATGCTGAGGCCGTCAAGGAAGAGGTGGCAAAACTTAAGCAGGTCGAGGCTATTAAGGAAGTGTTCTATCCCGATTGGCTGGCTAACACTGTGGTGGTAAAGAAAAAGAATGGCAAGTGGCGCGTATGCGTGGACTATACAGATCTGAACAGGGCCTGCCCAAAGGACCCTTTCCCCATGCCTCGGATGAGCTTCTTGGATGCTTTCCAAGGCTATCGCCTGATACCTCTAGCCTTGGAAGACCAAGAGAAGACAGCTTTCGTCATCCCTATCGGCAACTATCATTACAAGGTGATGCCATTTGGGCTCAAGAATGTAGGGTCTACATATCAAAAGATGATGACACGAATGTTTGAGCCACAGCTGGGGAAGAACATCGAAATCTACATTGACGACATGGTGATCAAGAGCATGAAGGATTGTCGACCTCGGGAGCATCTTCAAAGTCTTGAGAGGACACAAACTGTGACTCAACGCTTCCAAATGTTCTTTCGGGGTGAGGTCGGGAAATTTTTTGGGCTACATGGTCACTCACCGCGGAATTGAGGTCAATCCGAACCAGGTCGAGGCAATTAATAAACTGCAACCACCTCCGAATCCTAAGGAGGTGCAAAGGCTGACCGGGATGACGGCTACTCTGAATCGCTTCATATCCCGATCTGCAGATAGGTGTAGACCTTTCTATCGTCTGTTGAACAAATGGAAGGATTTTGAGTGGACCGAGGAATGTGCCTTAGCATTCCAGGAGTTGAAAAATTACCTTTCTCGGCCACCAATAATGTCCAGACCTGAAGCAGACGAAGTCCTATTTGCTTATATCGCAGTGGCCGCCTATGCGGTAAGCCTGGTGTTGTCGAGGGTCGACAATGGAGTATAGAGGCCCGTCTATTACATAAGCAAATCCTTACATGAAGCCGAGGTCAGGTACTTGCCACTGGAGAAGTCAATCCTAGCCGTAGTGCACGCCACACGCAAACTGCCACATTATTTTCAGGCGCATACAGTTGTGGTCTTGACCCAATTTCCACTCAAAGCCCTGCTTCGAAATGCTGATTATACTGGGAGAATCGCAAAGTGGGGAACGAAGTTAGGAGCCTATGACATTAAGTACATGCCTCGTACCTCCATAAAGGGTCAGGTCCTTGCCAACCTTCTGGCTGAGTTTGCTAAGACCCCAACAGAAAAAAGTGAAAATAAATACCACATGGATGAAAATTCAGTTGGGGTAACCTCCGTAGAACGAGCATCGCCGTGGAAGGTGTACGTCAATGTCGCCTCAAACCTCAAGGGATTTGGAGTGGGGCTGGTTCTAATTTCACCCGAGAACATCATGATTGAAAAATCATTAAGACTTGGATTCTCCGCCACGAACAATGAGACGGAGTATGAAGCTCTACTGGTGGGGATGACAATGATCCGAAAGATGGGAGGAAAGACACATATCTCGGATCCCGACTAGTTATGGGCCACGTCCAAGAAGAGTTAGAAGCCAGGGACCCAAGAATGCAAGAATATCTAAGCCAGGTAAAACACTTGCAGACCGGATTTGAATCCTTCAATTTGGTGCAAATTCCTAGGAGCAGAAACACACATGCCGATTCGCTCGCAACGCTGGCGACCTCCTCGGCACGAAGCCTGCCCAGAGTAGTTCTTGTCGAAGATCTCATGGAACCTTATGGATTGGGAAGAGAGGTGCCAACCATTCATCAGATCAGGGTAGGCCCAAGTTGGATGGACCCTACTATCCGTTTTCTTAGAGATGATAGTTTGCTCGAGAGTAAGCTGGAAGCAGATAAGATACGAAGGAAGGCTCCTCGCTTCTGGTTGTCTGAGGACCAAAAGTTATACAAGAGGTCTTTTTCTGGACCATATATGTTGTGCATCCACCCCGAGGCGGTTGAAATCCTCCTCGAAGAGCTGCACGAGGGAATTTACGAGAGCCATACCGGAGAAAGGTCTTTGTCTCATCGAGCCCTCACTCAGGGGTATTGGTGGCCTAATATGCACAGGGAGGCCTAGGAGTATGTAAAGAAATGCGACCAATGTCAAAGATTCACCCTAAACATTCATCAACAGGGGGGAGAGCTCAATCTTCTATCCAGCCCATGGCCCTTTGCTTAGTAGGGTTTGGACATCGTAGGTCCCTTCCCCAGGGCTGCTGGAAACAAGAAGTATCTGCTGGTTGGCACAGATTATTTTACCAAGTGGGTTGAAGCAGAACCATTGGCCAACATCCAGGATGCAGATGTAAAAAGATTCATTTGGAAAAACATTGTCACTCGGTTCGGAGTTCCCCATACCCTCATCTCGGATAATGGTCTTCAGTTTGACAACAAATCTTTCCGGAGATACTGCTGCGGGCTCGAGATAACGAATCGGTATTCCACCCCGGCCTACCCTTAGGAGAATGGACAAGCCGAGGCCGTGAACAAGGTCATTGTTAGTGGGCTCAAGAAGAGGTTGGACGGTTCCAAAGGAAAATGGGCCAAGGAACTTCCACACGTTCTGTGGACGTATCGAACTACACCTCGAAAGTCTACTGGTGAAATCCCTTTTTCACTAACTTATGGGGCTGAGGCTGTTATCCCGTTGGAAACTGGATTCCCTACACTAAGGACGAGTTCTTTCACACCGAACAACAACGACAACTTACTAGAGAGAAGTCTCGATCTAATCGATGAACGAAGGGAAAATACCACTGTTCAATTAGCCTACTACCAGCATAAGCTGAAGTGAGGGTATGATGCTAACGTGAAAATCAGGCATTTGGGGCCTAGAGATCTGGTGTTGCGAAAAGTGGTTGGCTCCACAAAGAACCCAGCCTGGGGCAAATTAGGACCCAATTGGGAAGGGCCATATCGAATCACATCTGTGGCCGGAATATATGCATACTGCTTGGAAGATTTGGAGAATCAGGCAGTGCTACACCCTTGGAATGTAAACAACCTGAAAATGTACTATTATTAATAAAAAAGCACTTTGTTATATTTGTGTTAATTACTTAGTGCACGGCTGATAACCAATTTCCCTAAGTATTAAACAGATCCAAAGCTATGTCTGGTTCCTCGGACCTCATGCTTTGGAAAAATTAATACTAGATGCAATTTTCCTAAGTATTAAACAGATCCAAAGTTATGCCTGGTTCTTCGGACCAACTGCTTTGGAAAAATTAATACTAGATGCAATTTCCTTAAGTATTAAACAGATCCAAAGCTATGCTTGGTTCCTCGGACCACCTGCTTTGGAAAAATTAATACTAGATGCAATTTCCCTAAGTATTAAACAGATCCAAAGCTATGCCTGGTTTCCCGGACCTCATGCTTTGGAAAAATTAATACTAGATGCAATTTCTCTAAGTATTAAACAGATTCAAAACTATGCCTGGTTCCTCGGACCACCTGCTTTAGAAAAATTAATACTAGATTCAATCTCCCTAAATTTCAAACAGGTCAAGAGCTATGCCTGGCTCCTCGCCCAAACATTTTTGAAAAAGTAATACCGCAGAACGTTTACCCAAGTGGTAAAAAGAACCGAGGGTATATTTGCCTCTTCGAACCAATTACTAAGGCGAAATTAACATTCCAACATTCTTACAAGGTGCCTAAGTATTCCTAATTGGCTGTTTCGACGTCAAGGGCAACCCTTCGTTCCAAACAACACTCTAACTTAATAAACCAGTCTAAATAGATGCTCATGAGCATCACTTGAAGCATTTATCAATGCGCTGGCTTGGCTCATATGATTTTTAATGTTCACATGGTTTTTAGGATTAACAATAAGTCATGGCCAATCATGCAATCTTTAGGGTTTGCTTTGTGCCTTACCACATAGGAAACAGTCCCAGTAGCCCTTTCTCCCCTCCCTTTTTTCTTTTTAACTTTTCCTCCTCGCTATCCTTCGCCAAAAATATATATATATATATATATATATATAAGGTACGTAAAAGGCATATCAACGTGAATGTAAAAGGCCACAAAGGCTAAAAATTCACTTGCACTTTTCATTAACATAAGTCGAGAAACAAGACAATGGAAGCACAAAAAAGAAGCCCGACTACAAAAAAAAAAAAAAAAAAAAAAAAAGAGAAAAATACAACAAAGAGTTCCACGAGGGCCTATTTTTTCTTTATCACTATCTTCCCAGTTGGAGGGGCTTTGGTCTGTTGGGCTGCAGCCTCGGTGGACCCCTGATCCGAGCCTTTTGGATAACCCAGGGGAGGAATAGGGCAACTAGCTAGCACGATCTCCATACTGGGTGCCTCTTTCTCCTAAGCAGGATCTTCGTGGGCAGTAGGTGGCAAGGTAGTGTCAGAAACTACCTCCTTGTGCACTCCAACTTCTTTCTCTTTGCCCTCGGGCTTCTCGGTCGCTTGCTGGGGAACAGTGAAGGAGAGAGGAGCCACGTCAGAGTTGCTCTTGGCCGGCTCGGCCACCTCGAGTTGAGGGCTTGTTGGGTGACCGGCAGAAGAAGCGACACGGATGGCCAGGGGGTAGTAAGTATTCTCTACCTTCCTCAACATAGATGAAGCCTCAACCCCGGCCTGGTTGAGGGCCTCTATCCATACCTCAGAGCAGTACTTTCTACACACTCCCGAAACCTCCGCCCTAAGGGCATCCTCGGTCTCGGCCACTCCGATGTCGTACCCTCGCTGCTCCGCCTCATCCCTCTCCTTCTCGGCCTCCTCTTTTAACTTATCAGCCTCCTGCTTCACCTTCTCAGCCGATTCCTTCGCCTTCTGAACCTCTTCCAGTTTCTTCTGAAGCGCGACGATCTGTTGCTTGGAAGAGGCTAGTTGGTCCTCGGCACCGCGGAGCAAAACTCTCTGGCTCTCAGCCTACCTCTCTAAGCTATCTAAAGCGACCGCGGCGCTTTTTCTCCCTCTCTCTTCCTCGGCCAGTTTGGTTTTTAACTCTTGGACACTCTTCTTGGCCACACGGAAGGCGTCCACCGCCGAAATCCTCCTCGCCTCTTCATCTTTCGCTCGGTGGTAAGCAAGCCCTACCATCTCTTTCGCACGGAAGGCGGCTTGAATGGCCTACAAAAAAAGGTGCGTAAGTATGAACGGTTAGGGGAAC
Organism: Lithocarpus polystachyus; assembly: GCA_033629205.1. Lineage (NCBI taxonomy): Eukaryota > Viridiplantae > Streptophyta > Magnoliopsida > Fagales > Fagaceae > Lithocarpus > Lithocarpus polystachyus. The sequence continues at coordinate 2,622,171 of CM066163.1, read as the reverse complement.
AGCAACGAAAAATAGAAGGAAAGATAAGACTTACCATCGCTAAATCTCTTTTAAGGCCTGCAAACACCTCGTGCTGCCTCATCAGCCTGAGGTCGGCCATGTCCTTGGGTAGAGCAGGGATTGCTCCACTACATCTGTCACGTATCCAGCCTTGCCATCCTGGAAATCCCAGATGGAGGCATCCTCGATTAGGAGGGCCCCATCCAACTCCAAGCATAGGGCCCAGATCGGAGCTGTAGGCCTGTGGTCACCCCTCCTCTCCATCTCGTTGGCCGACCTCGTTTGTTGAGTCCGTGGGTGCTTTCCTCCTCTAGGGACATCAACTTCTTGGGGAGGTTGCTATCTTCCCACCTCCATCACCTCCTTCCCCTTATCCTCCCTTTTTCTTTTGTGCTCAAGGGGATCAGCTCGGGGTGGTGGGATGGGGGGAAGAGCCGGTAGCTTGGGTTATGCAGATTTGCCCGGGCCATCCCTTCCTAGCTGGGACTCTAGCAGCTCCTGCAGAGATGATCTTGGCTTCCTTTGAATCCCCATCTCCTCGGGGCTTGATATGCGCTCACCGAGGACGCTCGCTACGGCTTCGGGAGACAAAGGCTGGTTGAAAGCCTCGAAGAGCTCTTCTGAGTCTGAAACTTCAACTACCTCTTTCTCTCTCTCTTCCTCTTCCTCTTCCTCTTCCTCCTTGATGTTGTGCTGGGGCGGAGTAGCTATGGGCACCCCCTCAAAGAGTGGGAACGTAAGAAGCGTGCCTATCGGGATGGAAGTACCCTCGAGGAGAAGAAATCCAGGCGCCGCTACGCTGATCCTGTGAAGGTGAGGATCTCTGGCTTTTATTACGCACTTCGGTGCTTGAAAGCTGGATGAGATGGGTCTGTAGCCCAAAATTATGTGCGCCACTCTGAGTTGGCCGTCCGAGTTCACGAACACCTCGACCTTAAGAATTTTATCCAAGCTCTCCTTATTCACCAATCCGAGCTTAGGTTCAGCGGCGTGCTTATCTGCAAAATCATTGTGATAAGAGAAAGCGTTAGAACCAAACTCGACACCATGGAAATAAGTAATTAAGGCAAATCTTCCTAAACTAAAACCCCACCTGGTTCCCCCTCCTCGTTAGGAAGTGTAAGCCGTCGTGCCAATCGCCCGACACGATCAAAAAGTCTTTATTTAAGCCCTTATTGGACTCGGGTAAGCACTGGATTAACCTAACCTTGGAGTATCGCGATTTTAGGTAGTACCCCAGACCCTTGAGATGGTGGAGGTTGTAGATCCAATTAATATCATGGTGTATTAATCCTAAACCTAATTTTTCATTCAAGGCGTCTATGCAGCCTAGGATTCTAAACACGTTAGGAGCGCACTGGGTGGAAGCCAACTTCATCCCTCCTTCTACAAAGGCGATCATAGGGATCACAACTTCTCACTCCCGCCTTTTCTCATGCCAGTCGCCCTCCTCACAATATCTAATATCTACTCCAAAGGGAATCTTATATTCACTCTTAAACCTTGCTATCCCCTCCTTGGAATCTACTAAACCCTTAAACCTACCCACTCCCAAAGAGTATTGACAGAACCTAAGGGGTTCGAGGTTAGGATAGGGGATCGAGATGAAGAAGAGCACAAAGAGAAAAAAAAAATATACACTATAATATGGAAAAAGAAAGGATAAGAATGTATAAAGACTTACAGAAAGTTAGGAAGGTCTCCTCGGACAAGCTTTGGTATTTGGAAAGGACACGAATAACGAGAACTGTTAACAGGTTTCAACGTATGCGCTCTAGAGTCAAATGAATGTAAAGGTAAAAAAAGATATCGGATAAAGAGATATTTATATCAAAGAGGCAACCAAAAGCGGGAAAAATCCCGCCTACACCTTAGTCGAAATCCTAGCCGTTCGATCTACATCGCACCGTAGAACGTGAGAGACACGGAGCCGTAGAAATTTAATAAGAAGACGCCTCGAATACGACAATGTCAAAAGTGCATCCTGAAAAGTCAAAAAACGCCTCTACCAGTCAGAACGAGCTGAAAACGGACATAAACAGGTGGCAGGGCATCGAAATCCTCCTTTCTGCCTGAGAGCCCAGAAAGAAGCATCTCAAGGGGCTATTGTGGGGGCAAAAGGTCGATAAAGGAAATGGGCCTGCACTTTGGTCCCAAAGTCCACACCGAGGATCATGACCAGTCCGAGGACGATCCGACTCAACCTATAATGTCTGAAATGAATGGTAAGGAGTCCAAACGTGAATTAGGGAATACTAGGAACATTGCCGATGATAATACCACCTCGGATAACCGAAAACGGAATAAGCCTTGGAGCTCTTCCGGTCAAAGGAAACATCCCAGAAGATTCTACTAGCCTGGGCGGATGTAGTTGATACGTGCACCAGGAAAATATCCAAAAATATCAAGGAGGAAGGCTGCCAACCCCGCATTGAATGACTCTGTAGCTAACCCCCTAGCCACATTTATGTGGAGAAGACACCTGAATAGTGACTCCCAGCCTTACACCAAAATTTCTGGAAAAGGGAGATAGGACAAGTATCTCCAAACACTGCTACAACAACACGTGGAGGGCACAAAGAAGACAGAGGAGAACTATAAAAGGAAAGAGAGACTTAAGAAAGGTGGGGGAAAGAAGGAAAAGAAAAAGAAGAATCACAAAAGGGAATATCCTCGGACCAAGGCTTAAACGAATTTCTGGTATTCAAAATCTTTGTGGGGTTCATCTTGCAATCTTAGCTTTTCATGTTGACTACCTAACCCAATCTAACCCAGTTTTCCTTTCACATTCTCTAACAATTCTTTGTTTCGGGCCCTTTGGGCTGGTCCCTGTGCTTTTGGGCTGGTACGCCGAAGTCGTGTCCTTACAGCAACTATCTCTCTTGGCAATTTTTGTCTTTAGTTATTGAATAATGGACTTTCAATAATGAATCCGTCTCGAAAACTACTACTTCTAATTTTAATTTTGATAGAGAGAGAGAGAAAGAAATAGTAAAATATTTGGAAGATTAAAATATTTTTCACTCATAAACTACCACAAACAAACAGATATAGTAAAACGTATTAATAACGAGTTGAATATTAAAAAAAGAGTATAATATTTTAAACTATTTTTTATTAAATTTTTGGGCCATAATTAGAACCTTTACACAAAACATTTTATTAGCTAATAGAATATATCTTTTTTTTCTTTTGTTCCTTTTAAAGTGAGAGGTCTTACTTTTTTATTATTTTTTTGGGCAATATTATATGATAAATAGAAAAAAAAAATACTATTTTAGGTGGTCTACTTCAATTTAGAAGCCTTAAGTCATTGCTTAAATAGCTTAATGTTTGAGCCGCTCCTGCCCTCAATCTACAATTAAAGCTAACATAATCACAAAAGTGATGAAACCTAAAACAACAACAAATATATAAATAAAAATTACATTGACACACACACAAATATGTATAACACTATAACTCTTATGTGACGTTTGGTACGGGGGAATTCACATTACTCTTGGCATTCATATCCCAAGGAATGTGATTCCTTGCAATCTGGATGTCTAGGACTGCAACTATTCCTATGTTTGGTTTATTCCCAAGAATCTTAAATGAATTATTTAGTTTTCCCATTCTATCATTAGATTTGAATGTGAACTACCAAGTCCTTTATAAAAAATCTTCCTCTAAATAAATAATGAAAAATAAAATATAAACTATTAATAATTTATTGAGCAACACACACACACAACAGCAAAAGTGAAATACTTCGCATTAATAGAGGGTCCCCTTTAAACTTCTTTTTTTCCACACGTGAAACCTAAATAGAACTTTGTTAAAAAATATATCAACAGAGTTGTCTATCCTGTTTATGTTTTTTTGGCGGGAAAAGATATTGATAATTTGTTTTATATTTTATCTTAATTACTTAAATGATAAAGAAAAATGGTTAAAATTTTCAATTTATAAAAAAATAAAATTTCCTTTAAACTTGGAAATCTAGATACCCACCCATTTTAAAAGGAATCTACATTCCTACTGAGAGGAGTTTAAAGGGGGAATCCAGATTCCCCTAGCATCTGATTCCATAGCGTGATTTGCAACCAAACATGAAAATCTTTAAACATTCTTGAAAATCCTAAAATATTACCCCGTACCAAACGCCACATTAGTTTATGACCTAAAATTACATTAAAAGACAAAAAAGAACTTCAGGAAATGTTCTTGAGAGACCCTAATCCTAAAAATTTATCTAATAATCTTATATGGCGTTTGGTACGGCATAATATTTTAGGATTTTCAGGAATGTTTAAAGATTCTCATATTTAGTTACAAATCACGCCATAGAATCAAATGCCAGGGGAATCTGGATTCCCCCTTTAAACCCCTCTTAGTAGGAATGTGGATTCCCATTAAAATAGGTGGGTATCTAGATTCCTAAGCTTAAAGGAAATTGTATTTTTTATAAATTGACAATTTTAACCATTTTTTCTTATCATTTAAGCAATTAAGATAAAATATAAAACAAATCATCAATATCTTTTCCTTATCTTTATCTTTTCTCACCAAAATAACATAAACAGGATAGACAACTCTGTTAATATTTTTTTAATAAAGTTTTATTTAGGTTTCACGTGTGGAAAAAATGAAGTTTGAATGGGATCCTCCATTATTGCTAGGTATTCACTTTTGCTATTGTGTGTGTGTTGCTCAACAAATTATTAATAATTTATATTTTGTTTTTCATTATTTATTTAGAGGAAATTTTTTTTAAGGACTTGGTAGTTTACATTCAAATCTAAAGATAAAATGAGAAAAATAAATAATTCATTTAAGATTCCTAGGAATAAACCAAACATTTTCATCTTACATTCCTAAGAATCTTAAAAGATTCCCAATAAAACTAAACATAGGAATAACTATATTCCTAAACATCCAGATTGCAAGGAAACACATTCCTAGAAATATGAATGCCAAGAATAATGTGGATTTTCCCGTACCAAACGGCACATTAGTGTTACTGGAATGGTTTTAAAAACTGGTATGATGAAAGAACTGGTCGAGGAGCGAAATACCTATTTTCTGGTCGGACCGGGGTTCGACAGATAGTCGAACCGGTGACATAATAAATAATTTAATTATTATTTTTTTAAATTATATAAATAATTAATAATTTTTTAATTATATATAAAAATATATTTATATTAACAAGTGTGTGTGACTGTGTGTCCGGCCTCTATAGGGAGAGTAAATTTTTTTACAAAGTCACTCAGCCATCTCTCCCTACTCTCTCAACACTATGCTTTCTCAAAATCAAAGTTTCCCTTCCACAAACCAAACCTCCAACCTTCGATCCACTCCCAGATGCCACTCATCACCGGCCACTAATCCACTCATCGGCGCCACTAATCACCGATTGAATCTCCACTGTCGTCAGCACCACCCACTGATTCACCTCCTTGTGTTTTTCCTTTTTTCTTTTTTTCTTTCCATTATCCTCCATTGTCGTCGGCCCCATTGTTTCTTGGCCACCTCCACCGTTGTTGAATCATTCTTTTAATCTCATTTTTGGATTTTTTTTTTCCTTTATTGCTATGTGGCTTTTTTTTCCCAACACCCAAAAGGAAAAAAGAAAAAAAAACCCAGACACCGAGAAGAGTTCAAAGGGCGAGGGCGAGACCAACCAAGAAGGAAAAAAAAAAAAAAAACCCCAACCAAACTTCAGACGTCGTAAGGTGCGTGCAGCGATGCGTGAGGCAGAGAGGGGTGCGTGCCGCGTGCGTGCAGAAAACAAAGTGAGGCAGAGAGAGCTTGAGTTGAGTTGAGAGTCTTCTTGAGACTTGAGAGCTTGCGGTGAGTGAGAGAGTGAGGCGGAGTGAGGCAGGGAGTTTGAGAAGAGGCGTGATCTTGAGATGAGAGAGTGAGGACTTTACGGTTAATTTTTAGGAGACTTCAGGTTTAATTTTGGGGACAAAAACGACGTGGTTTTCCTAGAAAAGTCAAAAAACCCCCCAACCGGTTCGACCACGTCGGTTTTTGGTTCTCAAGTTGAACCGGCTGGTTTTCACTATTTACTGATTTTTAAGCTATTTTCAGTTTTTTACCATAACCGGACCGAATTGAAGGCCGATTCCCGGTTAAACATGTCAGATCGGCTGGTCCGGTTTTTAAAACTATGGTTACTAGTTATTATTGTTAGGGTAAAAAAGTAAACTTAATGTTAAATTTAAATTTGAACCAATAACAACTAATCAGCTATAATTTGTTGTAAAAATATTATAAAAATAGCAAATTTCTTTTTTATTTATGAGACACAGCTTATTGTGAGGATGAGCAGCGAAAGAGATGTGAATGAGGGCGTGGAGTACGTGGACTTTGAAGGCGAGGGTTGGTGTTTATGGTTTGACTTATTAATTTGCTACATGGCCTTTTTTTTTTCTTAATTGTAAGTTTGGTCCACGGGCTATGGCTTAAATTTCTTCTACATGAATGTTGGGCTTGGGCTTTAGTCTTTAGGTCATTAGTTCATAGACAAAACCCCCACAAACATCACATTTTCACAGCTCCCTTTTTTGCAGTAAACACTCTCTTATCTTTTCACGGTTATCTCTCTCTTCCAAAACAAACCATAGCCGCCGCCACCGCTCTCTAGAAATCTGGTTGCCATCGAGACTTTGGATGAACCTAAAGCATCTCTTTTTCATTGTGGGTAGCTGGGTATAGATTGTTAAGGTATTTAGCTTACTTTCTTCCTTTGTGGTTTTCAACTTTTGATCTCTCTGGCTTTGGGTTTTTGATCTATGGTTGTAGTGTGGGTTTCGATCTGAGTATATGGGTTTTGATCTGTCACTGTGGTTACATGAGTTTTGATTTGTGGGTATGTCTTAGAATGACCGACTAAACCGAGCCGCACCAGTGCTCAAAAACCGCACCGATGGACGCCGGAGAACCGATCTCTAGTGATGATGAACGGAGGTGGTGGAGAGGGTGCGGTGGCAAATTTGCCCAAAAACCGCACCGTGCACAGGCCCCATCAAAAACCGCACTATAAGTTTTGCTCACATGCCTGTGTTTTGAACACATTTTGCTTACACATGCTCAGATTCACATTCATGCATAAACACAGGACATACACACACGGCCACCCACAGCACCCCAAACCCAAATCAAATACCCACAGACTCACACCTATAGCAATACCCATTTTGAAATCAACAACTACAACCAAACCTTGAATTTGCAAATAACCATACCCAAAAACCCCATCTTTCGAAACTCCAAACCCAATCACAAAAATCAATCAAAATACAGCATAAAGGTAAGACCTTTCGGCCATGGTTAGAGGAAAAAGCAAAAAGAAATAGAGGGAGACCTCCACCGTGAAGGTGGTGGTGACGAGTGGCGGCGAGCTCTTGGACCTGGCCGTATAGGCTCGGCCATGGCTGGGCTGAGAGAACCAAGGGAGAGAGTGAGAGGGTGGAGCTCGTACGGTGGCTCACGGTGGCGCGTAGTAATTGTGGTGAGCTTTGAAGCTCCAGCCATGGGTTTGGTTTAGACTTTTGAGGAAGAGAGATTGAAGAAAAGGCACGGGTTGGAGGGATTAGGCATAATCTGATGGTTATATGGGTTTTTGAAATAAAAAGAAATATAAGGATAAGATAAGATGGGTTGATTGGGGTATTGTATTTCGGCCGGATTGGACTTATTTGGGTCAGCTGCTATTTAATACTAAAAACCACATAAGCCCACTCCACTAAAAATGCCCAAACCCACACATTAAAAAAAAAAAAAAACTGCAGCTAGCCTAACCTTTAAACCCAGCTCCAACTCAAGATTCCTTTTAGACTCAAGCCCATCAGCTCACATAATTCCACAAAGCCCAACCCGTGTGTGTGTGCAAATTAGAGCCAGCAAACTAAATTTGAACCCAACAACAGCCCAATCCGAATCCATTTGGCCCAATAACCACTTCCACGCTAGCCCACTCACATTCAAACAAAGACCCACTCATTTGACGAACTTCCAAAGTTGCATACTGTGATTCTGTAATCATCATATATATTGTTAACATTCTTCGTTAATTGAGTACTGTACTCAAATAATAAATAATGTTAACAAAGTATTTGTCACGTGCACGACAATGTTTTAATAAGGAGGATTTTTGGAATTCTACTTGATTTTTGGAATTCTATGTGATTAAGGAGGATTTTATCTTTGTTTGGAGTACTGTATACGTGCACTTACAAGATTGTTTTTATAAAAATAATTTTGTCAAGTCTACGTACATTGCACGTACATTACATACTACTCCGAACAAAGACAAACACTCACTACCCACGTAAAAGTCCAAAACCAAGTATTGGAAGTGATCAAAACTCAAAAATTGTTAGAATATTGCCGTTCACGTGATTTTGTTAGGGAACAATAGGTATTGTCTTGCATTGCACGCAGTGATACTATAATCATATATATGGTTAGTATTCTTTTTTAATTAAGTATTGTACTCAAATAATAAATAATGGGATGCGATAATGGGCACGGTAAACAATAATATTTTGCAGCTATTTGCAGATTTTTTTACTTTTTTCTTTTAACAGTTTTTTTTTTTTTTTTTTTTGATAATTTTTTAGCAATTTTTTTTTAAAAAAATTTTGGCAACTCTTTTTATAACTTTTTGTCCTTTTTATTGACACAACCCATCAAGAGAAATTTTAACAAACACCGCCCAGTGCATGTTAACACTTCCCATAAATAATATTAACAATATATATGAGTACAGTATAACCATGCATAATGAATTTGAATATATAAAAAAGCTTGGTAATGAATTCAAATTTCATTTCAGTCATAAATCTGAAACCAATTTTTAATAAAAGTAGTTATTTAATAATAAACATTGATGTTTATATAAATAAGTCCCCACATGGGTACAAGGGCCAAACTTGCTCCAAACTTCAAAGGACCAAACTATAGTTTCGGGCACAATAAAAAAGAAAAAAAAAATTATCCCAAAACGGTGAGTTTTGGCTAAAGAAACGACTAACTAGGGTTAAGTTGAATCAAATTTCCCCTCATTTTCTAATATTCCTTTTTAGGCTTTCCCCAAATCATCAAGTCAGCAATCTTTATTGGCTAGTGAACACCCATTGAGTTCAGTAATTGCAATATTGCATAAAATATTTATTCGAATTTCCTCTAAGCCAATTCCTTACTCTCCAAACCAATTTAGAGAATTATTTCCATAGATTATTTGCAATTTATTCATGAAAATCTACGTTTGCAGTCGGACTTGCATATCATATTTGATAAGCAACCATTAGATGATCGGTCATTTAAAGTATAGAAGATGTATGTATACTTCTCAAACAAGTGGAGCAGTAGTTTATGTGAGATTGATATTCTAAATCTTCTATCTATTTGGCCTTCTACAAAAAAAAAAAACCCAAGAAATTGTAACTAGTGATCCAAGATCACTCTCCTCTATCCATCGACTTAAAATTGGCCTAACTGGTAGAATATACCCCGAAGGTAGGTCTTGTGTTCATTTGGAGTCTCATTTTATATTTCCTCGGCTGTCAATTCAATCTTGATAACCCATCCCGAGAAGTCTATTATTTTGATTTTTCCATATTCAACAAATCTAGACTCTTGGATGAGTGAAGAGTCCAGATTTGTTGAATATGGAAAAATCAAAATAATAGACTTCTCGGGATGGGTTATCAAGATTGAATTGACAGCCGAGGAAATATAAACGGGACTCCAAATGAACACAATACCTACCTTCGGGGAATATTCCACTAGTTAGGCCAGTTTTAAGTCGATGGATAGGGGAGAGTGATCTTGGATCACTAGTTTCAATTTCTTGGGTTTTTTTTGTGGAAGGCCAAATAGATGGAAGATTTAGAACATTAATCTCATACAAACTATTGCTCCACTTGTTTGAAAAGTATAAATAGTTAAATACATCTTTTGTGCTTCAAATGACTGATCATCTAATGGTTGGGCATGAACTATGATATCCTAGTCCAACCATGAACGTGGATTCTCACGAATAAATTGCAAATGATCTATGGAAATGGGTTTCTAAATTGGTTTAGGGAGTAAGGAAATAACTTGGGAAATTCGAATCAATATTTTAAGTGACATTTCGATTGCTTAGTTGGATGGGTATTTAATAGCTGATAAGAATTGCCTTTGGGGTGATTTGAAGAAGCCTAAATGGAAAATTAGGAAATGGGGGGAAATTTGTTTGTATCTTTTTTTTTTTTTTTCACTCTTTCCAGATTCGTGACTTGCTCTCTTTCTCTTGGTGCTTGCGTGTGTTAACTTGAATGATTAAGTTATTTGTTTTAGAATTTGTTCAATTTAAATTTTAAAATTTTTTTATTAGTTTATATGCTGAAGTGGCATTTTTTAAATGCCAAATAAAATTTATTATTATTATTTTATTAGTTACGTTAGCATTTAGTGTGCCAACAGTGCACTTCGTTTGCCACATAAGACTTTTTTGTTAGTGGGTTGACGATAGGGACCAAAATAGAAATGATTTCCTATTTTCAGAGATTAAGGTAGACACAAAATTAATTTAGGAACCAAAATGAAATTAGGCCCAAAATGTAAGGTCAAAAGTATATTTTTGTTAAATAAAAAACCCACCTTCCATCGGGAGATGAAGGGACTGATAATTGCTAAGGTGTACGATATACCCACTGGCTTAGGCCTTTGTTTGGTGGAGGGGGGCGGGTGAGTAAAAGAAATACGTTCAGCAAAAGAAAATGAAGGAACCGTGGGAAATGGGGAGGTTTTCCCCTTTATTACAAAAGGCCCATCTTTTTAAATTTTATGGGTCATCGAATTACTAGCTTTGCCTTTTGGTCTTTTTCTTTTTTCCTCATCAATTGGTCAGGACCAATATCAATGTGCATCATAACATTCTCATCCATAAATCATCTTCTTTGAGAATGTCCCTTAGCAAGGAATGTATGGGCACTTTGCCGAGAGAACATCCAAAAATGTTCAAATGCAGAACAAGACTTCTTTGCACTCTTTAGGATGATGGCAAATAGGCTTACACAGATGGAGTTGGACAGATGGGCAACAATATCATGGGCATTATGGAATGCTAGAAATAAATTCCATTTCGAGAAGGTCCAACAACATCCTAAAGCTATATTGGAAGGGGCAATTGGCTACTTGGAAGAATATCAGAGATTATGTGCAGCAATGGGAAACCGTTAATAATGTTTTTGGATCTTGTTATAATTTGTTGTGTGTTGTTCTGGTATTTAGTGTAGTTCTCCAATAGTTCTGAAATTATGCACGTGTTGTGAAATTGGAAGGGGCAATTGGCTTCTTGGAAGAGTATTAAAGATTTTGTGCGGTAATGGCGGTTCTTTTTTTTTTTTTTTTTTTGGGAACCTTGTTATAATTTGTTGAAGGCTGTTCTGGTATTTGATGTACTTCTCTAGCAGCTCTGAAATAATGCACATGTGCTGTGAAATTGGAAGGGGCAATTGGCTTAGAAGAGTATTAACGATTATGTGCAGTAATGAGGTTGTTTTGTATGCTGGTCTGGTATTTAGCAATGCTGAAACTCTGCACCTGTGTTGTGATATTGGAAGGGGCAGCTCTGAAATTATGCACATGTGCTTTGAAATTGGAAAGGGCAATTGGCATGGAAGAGTATTAATGATTATGTGCAATAATGAGGTTGTTTTGTATGCTGGTCTGGTATTTAGCAATGTTGAAACTGTGCTATGGTATTGGAAGGGGCAATGGAGAACCATTAATTCTGTTTTGAATATTGTTATAATTTTTTTTTTGGCTGAATGAATATTGTTATAATTAGTTGTTTTGGTATTTGTTATTTGTTATTTTGATGTATTTCTTTCTAGTAGGCTTGGAGTTTATGGGCCTGTGCTGTGAATGTGATGGCTATGGTGTTATATTTTTAGACTTTTATATAAATATTAGTGTTTGCTGCTAGTGCAAGACACGTGCTGTTCCAGTAGCGTTCTAGTAGTAAGAAAATTAATATAGTTTTGTGTATGAAATTGTAAATTTTGATTCACTCAATTTGACTATATTAAAAAAGAAGTCTAAGAATACAACAAAATATTACAATATTTTCACAATATCTTCATTTTTAGAATCTGAATAAATATTTTTTTATTTTATTTGAGAGAAATGCTATATTCATAACATTTTTAGAACAAATTTTAAATAACAAGTTGTTTTTGGTTTTAAACTGATAACATTGTTATTGTTATTCTCAAAAACATTATTTTCAGTTGTAGTAGGTCACAGTCTCATATTTTATTATTTTATTTCGACTTGTAAGAAATTGATACTTTAATATTTGTAAAAATATTGTGAAATTTGTTGTGTCGGTATAACAATATATATATTAGCTTACATAAATATTTAAAAGAAAAAAAAAATACAAACCGATTACATGGGGAAAAAAAAAACTTTAGGCGTTGTAGAAATTAATGTTAAAATGTTGTAAATTTAGTATTTTTTTATTTGATCTATAAGAAACTGAGATCTCAATAATTGTGAAAATATTGTGATAATAATATGCATTGTAACATTTTCTTAAAACATTTATTTTCAGTTGTGGTTAGTCACAGTTTCATATTTTATTATTTTATGACTTGTAAGAAATTGACAAGTCAATAATTGTGAAAATATTGTGAAATTTGTTGTGTTAATATAAAAATATATATATGCCAGCTTATATAAACATTTCAAAGAAAAAAAAAACACAAATCGATTACTGGGAAAAAAAAAAATCTTTAGGCACTGTAGCTACAATGCCAGTTAAATAAACCAAAAGTACTGTAACTCCAGTATTATCCATCAACAATAGCTTACTTATGATTTGTTATAAAATTAATATTAAAATGTTGTAGACTTATTTTAGGCACTGTAAAAATTAATGTTAAAATGTTGTGGACTTAGCATTTTTTTTATTTGATCTATAAGAAATTGAGATCTCAACAATTGTGAAAATATTGTGATAACAATAAATGTTGTAATATTTTTTCAAAACATTTATTTTCAGTTGTGGTTGACTACAGTCTCATATTTTATCATTTTATTTCGACTTGTAAGAAATTAACACGTCAATAATTGTGAAAATATTGTGAAATTTGTTGTGTTAATATAACAATATAAATGTCAGCTTACATCAATATTTAAAAGAAAAAAAAAACACAACCAATTATTGAAAAAAAAAAGGTGACTCATGAAAATGTTAAAACACTGGATGTACAGTGCGAAAGCACCGTAGCGGCATTGTCAAAACATTTTTTTTTTCAATTGTGGTTGGCTACAGTCTCATATTTTATTATTATTTTTTCGATTTGTAAAAAATTGATACTTCAATAATTATGAAAATATTGTGAAATTTGTTGCGTTAATATAAAAATATAAATGTCAATTTACATCAATATTTAAACGAAAAAAAAAAACACAAACTGATTACTGAAAAAAAAAAAAAAAAAAAAAAGCTCACCAAAACGGCACTGTAGATGAACAGTGCAAAAGCACTCAATGAACAGTGCTAAATCACTATATTGGCATTGCTGTCAATAATTGTGAAAATGTTATGAAATTTGTTGTGTCAGTGTAACAATATATGTCAGTTTACATCAATATTTAAAAGAAAAAAATAAACACAAACCGATTATTGAAAAAAAAAAGTGACTAACTAAACCATAACTGTGAAAATATTGTAAAATTTGTTACATCAGTATAATAATATAAATATCGGCTTACATCAATATTTAAAAGAAAAAAAGAAAAAAAGAAAAAAAAAACACAAACAGATTACTAAATGAAAAAAAGAAAAAAAGAAGAAGTTCGTACCAAAACAACATTGTAGATGAACAATGCAAAAGCACTGAATGAACAGTGCCAAAGCACTGTAGCGGCATAGCTGCTTTTTAAATGTTGTGAAATTTGTTATGTCAGTATAACAATATAAATGTTGGCTTACATCAATATTTAAAAGAAAAAAAAAACACAAACCGATTATTGAAAAAAAAAAGTGACTAACTAAATCATAATTGTGAAAATATTTTAAAATTTGTTGCGTCAGTATAACAATATAAATGTTAGCTCACGTCAATATTTAAAAGAAAAAAAAAAAAACACAAACAGATTATTGAATGAAAAAAAAAAAATGTCTCACCAAAATGGCATTATAAATAAACAGTATAAAAATACTAAATGAACAGTGTCAAAATACTGTAGCGGCATGGCGTTTTCTATATAGTTAATAAATAAAAGTTTCTATCTTTTATCTCAAAAAAAAAAAAAAAAAAAAAAAAGGGCCTAAACTGATTCAGTGGGCAGCCTTGTTTATAGTTTTACGGAACAAGACAATAACCTCGGAGGTCTTCTACGCCTGTTTTTTTTATTTAACCCAGCTTGGAGGCCAATGGTTTAGAGTTAGACTGGACCAGGACTCAGGATGGTCTGGGGCGGGTTGCCATTATTCTTTTCTAATCCCCCCCTCAAGACTGGGGAATACCCTTGTTTTTTAGATTTGAAACCCCACTTTCCATAAATAAATTAGGCAATGCATTTTTCTTTCATTCTTTTGTATGAATGCGGTAGAATTTCAAATGTTCATAATTATTGCCTTTTATTGCTAGGTCAAGAAATCAATTAGTTTTTAATGTAGATAAGATTTAAATTCTAAATCTCTTATTCGAAGTACGAGATTTTCGAATTGAGCTAACTAAAACCTACAATAATTTAAGTATTTTTTTTATAAATACAATAAAATTTCAATTTATGGCATTTTTCATATGCATAGAGTATTTTAAATAAAAAATAAAAAATTTTAAATACTTGTAAAATCTAAATAGGTGTTTTCTTTATCAAATACCTCAATTCAGCTTTAAACAGATTCTTTTCATATCTTGCTCAAATTCACAATCCAAAGAGCCTAGTCTAGGGCTGACTGAACACATTTTTGGGTCATATGCAAATGTAAAATGTATATTATTACTTAATATTTTATAAGCAATACATGGATTTGAAAAAAGAATCCAACATTTTTTTATAATTTAGTACATTAATTAGACAATTTTCATATAATTATAAAATGTATTTTAAAATTTTTAATTCAAAAAGTATCAAAACAATTAATATCAAAATAAATACCATATTTTAAATGGCTACTGCCCTCTCTTGGCAATTTTTGTCTTCAGTTATTGAACAATGGACTTTCAATAATGAATCCGTCTTGAAAACTACTACTTCTAATTTTAATTTTGATAGAGAGAAAAAGACATAGTAAAATTTTTGGAAGATTAAAATTTTTTTCACTCATAAATTACCACAAACACACAAATATAGTAAAATGTATTAATAAAGCGTTGAAAATTAAAAAAGAGTATAATATTTTTTATTAAATTTTTGGGCCTTAATTAAAACCTTTACACAAAACATTTTATTGGCTAATAGAATATATCTTCTTCTTTTTTCCTTTTAAAATGAGATGTCTTACTTTTTAATTATTATTTTTGGGCAATATTATAAGATAAATAGAAAAAATATATTAAATAACCTAATATTTGAGCCGCTCCTGCCCTCAATCTACAATTAAAGCCAACATAATCACAAAAGTGATAAAACCTATAAATAAATAAATAAAAAAAATCACATTGACACACACAAATATGTATAACACTATAACTCTTAGTTTGTGACCTAAAATTACATTAAAAGACAAAAAAGAACTTCAGGAAATGTTCTTGAGAGACCCTAATCCTAAAACTTTATCTAATAATATGCTCAGTTGCAGATAAAATTACATAAATAAATAAACATACACATATTTACTTCAAAAATACCATACTCATCCTGTAAATTGCTTCCTAGTGCGACTATGGATCAAACTAAATGACCCAGATTGAAAATTTCCCAGTCTTTTACAAGCATTTAGGATACAGGTAATGGTAAAAAAAAAAAAAGAAAAATATTATCAAAATGAGGCCCATCACATGTTATATATATATATATATATATATATATATATGATGAATCTGATGCCACACACCGTATATTTGCTCCAACTTGGCCCACTGGACCTACATGGATCGAGCTATAACAGCTTTCTTTGATCTCCTTCTTGCCCTTTCCACTTTTCTCCTATTCACTTCTTTTACAAGCAGAGGCTCTTCAATAATGGTGGACAAACCTGCAAAAGTTACCATCAAAAAGTGATTGACATTTTGCAGTTTGCATATATATCACACGCTAAAAAGTTACACAAACTTTGGGCACGCCATGATGTAATAGGTAAAACGTGGGAAACCCTATTTGAAATTCAAATTAATCACGCAAATTTAATTTGTACTATATATTTATATGAATGATTAAACTCAAAAAAACTTTTACTTACCAGATAGGAAATCCTTGTTCTCTATCATCACCCTCATCATTTCACCGCGCTGTTGCTCGTCATTGTTGCACTCATAGTCACCGTCAGATTCTTTGACTTTTCTAGCTTGACTGCTCGTTGTCTTTGACCGGGCAGCGGCAAATAGCCACGTGGCATCTATCTGTTTACTGATCATACGCGCGGCATAGTATGGGATCTTCACGCGCTTGGTCACGCCAGACTTAATGCAACCATTGATGAACATTATGCAATCCATCAGGCTCTCTTTGGCTAACCCTTTCATGTCATAAGCTTGTGATCTTCTCCAAAGACTTTTACTATGAGAATTGGCTGGAGTGGCTAAGCAAAGAGCACGAGTTGAGTCACTAATAGCACATTCTGGATCTCTAAGTAGCAAATGACACTGAGCTCTGTTACTATATAGCACCATTCTCTCTTTCCTTGACTTTAATGGGCATAGGTCTAATGCTTCAGTGTACTTAGCTAAAGCTTCTTCTATTTCACCTAACCAAAACATATGGTTTGCTTCTTGTTTAATCAGACACACTAAAACCCTTTTCTCTTCAAGTTTTTCTTCACTCATTAGTTTCTCTTTCTTCCTCTTCTCCACTTTCAAATTCCAGACATCTTGCAAAGCTTTTTGGACTTTTTGGTTTCCAAACTTGACTTTACTTTGTTTGTAATCTAAAAGGAGTGCTTTTGTGATTGTTTCACCCAAGTTTGGCCTATCTCCAAGGCTTCCAAGTTCAACCAAATCAATAACAAACAAAGCAATTATCTCAAAAACTTTGCACCTGGTATTTTGGTCATTGAGAAGTAGTAGTAGACAATCTATGCCCATGTACTGCCAATCATCTGAAGATCTTGAAAGATTACAGATATTCTCAATAATCTCTTTGGATTCAGCAATGTATTTTCTTCCGTCTTTACTATAACACAATATTCTAACGAGTCCAACCCAAGCTGGTGAAGAGTGATTCACCAATCCACCCCACATACCACACAGTTTTCCCAAAAAGTCTTGCTTACAAATGAGACTCAAAGACCTCTCTTTGCAAGCAAAGCAATTTAGGAGATATAGACACCAACACTGAAGTTGACTAGCCCATTCTTCACCTTTCCTGTCCTCCATTTCTGAATCTCCAATACCTCTAGTAAGCAAATCACAATGATACTTAACTCTCTTATTTATATTCTTCACCCCAACAAAGTTAACATACACCACTTCTAGGCAAGTGCAAGCTAATTTCATAGCTAGCTTGATCACTTCTTCTTCATACTTTGCTACAGCTTCAAAGGTTTTCTCATAGCTAGCCAGGTGGCCAAGTGCTCTAACCGCAACCCTTTGCTCAACCCAGCTGATCTTTCCTCTTAAGAGCTCCATTAATGGTGGTATGGCACCTTGTTGGACTGCTATTTCTGCGAACTCAACCTTGTTCATAGTGTAAGAACCAATGACATGAGCAGCATAGTAAGGTATATAAATGTTTTGGCCTTTGAGAAGCCAATTTCTATCACCGATACCTTTGTAGATTAAGTTTGCCATGCACTTGAAGATGCCGAGGGAGGGGAACTCTGGGTCATCAGGGTGAGTCATAGCCACATGCCACAGACCACTAAGCACCAAAACTTGGTCTTGGTGGTCTGTGAAAGGCATTTCCTTGAAAAAGTTTGCTATCGCAACTCTCCTGAGTGATGGTTCTGGCTCTTTCATTGTGCAAAAGAAACAAGATGGATTAGTGCAAGTCTGCTCCTCCTTACACATGTTGGCAATAGTGGTTTGGGTGGTGAAGGTAGTGAAGGGGTTGATCTTCTTTTTCTTAAGGGAATCCATGGAACTGAAAAAAATTGGTTTTAGGGTTTTGTATTTGCTTAGGGTAAATGGCTTATATAAAGAGATTCTAGGAAATAATAAACTTAATTATTACTTATTAGGCTTCAACCACCTTTTATATATATATATATATATATATATACACATGCGTGCGCGCATTAATTTATAAGTTTTATATAGTAAAATTTGTAATATTTCTAACATCACTGATTTAAGTAATATTAGTAGCAGAACATTTTTCGTAACACTTAATTAGGTGGTTTAATATGATTGGAACTAACATTATTTTTACTTTATCCACCCGTGAACCACTTTTGTTGTTATGTACTAATCACAAGTTATGTAAGCCATTTGTGGATATATAATGAGAAAAAGAAAGTTTTGGAAAGTGGATGTGGGAGTGGCCGATTGACTGGAGTAGTTGCAGCTAGCTGCCCAAGAAAAGTTGGATTCTCTATTTCTCTAGTCTAAAACTTTTGAAGCAACTTCTATATTTGAAATTACGCCATTTTTTTTCAAAAAAGCTTAGGTTAACAGTTTTGTATTGCTGCCAGGAAGTGAAAGGGTGAATTATGCTACTTCTGACTCAAACTGTACTTTGCTGCATTTGTTTACGTGCTTTGATCATGAAAGACCAATAGTCACGAGGGCATCAAATCTTAAAGAAGAAATCTAACTAGCTAATTCACTTTTCTTTTCTTTTCTTTTAATGAATCAAGTATTTGGCAGTTTTTACTTATTTATTCAGTTCTGCAGAAAAAGTACAGAATTTATTCAGTTCTGCAAAGTTGAACAGGCATATCCACTATATATTCAGCACTAGCTGATAGATTTTTCATGTCTTCCATAATAATAAGATGATATTAGCTAGTCACTCTGAATATATAATGTAATGCTCAATGCTTCACAGGACACAGTGAAACAACAGATAATTAAGCCCATCTAAAACTTACTGTTTTCATATTATCTGGTTTAATTCTACGTTTTTAGGGTCTTTTTTTTCTTGCATTGGTTGTAATTATAATATTTTTATTATAATATTTATATTCTTTTCTCTGCTTTGCAAGTGATTCCCACATCAGAAAGCAAGTGGTCCTCACCTTTCACCTTGCTTGCTAGGGTTTAGACCTCCACATTATACTAAGATTAAATTTGTTTTCTAAACAATCACTTTAGCACTTTGCTGCTTCTACTTTTTCTCATTCTCGTCGCTGGACATCATATCTCTTGTTGAAGTGCATCTTTGTCTTTTAAAGGGATCACGTAAGCAAGGCAAAATATTTGAACCTCCTAAAAATTACAAATATATGAACTCATGTGAGGACAAAACTTCCGGATATCTATGTACAATTGTCATGATGTTGTCTACTCTAGATTTTCGTTTAAGCTTCTTTGTCAACAGCTCTATTGCATGCTACTCCTATACCCCTTCAAACGCTTTGTTAATTTAAACAGTAACTTCATGGCATATTCATTATTCATTACTCTTATATATGAGCTGTAACTTTCAAAGGGCAATGCTATAGGTTCCATCACTTTTACTATGAACTATAAAGTGACAATGAATGTGGTTAGTACCACATCAACAATATAAATAAACAACAGTCTGTAAAGGTTATATAGTAGTATCTTTAGTGTTTTTCTTTGTTTTATGTTTAAAAAATTAACATATCCATTTGTTAGTCTTTTGTAACATGGACACAATTTGGAGAGAATTTCATGACTACATGATGTATTGACCAATGCGACAAAAACAACAATATATTTCTCAAGAACATTTAAATTCAACCATGTAGTTTGTTGGTTATTAATTGTACTGACTAATGAATTACATAATTAAATTTAATTAGAAAACTTAAAGTACTTTGATTTAAGAAAATGTGATTAAGTTTTAACTATGTAGCATTACTCATATTCACATTAGAAAAAAAGAAGAAAATATTACTCTTTTTCAAATAGAATAAGGATGATCAGATATGGATGTCATATGTCCAAGATTAATTATATAGCCCACAATTCCTTGTGATTCTTCCACTTCCAAGTTATGATAATGTTATATCTTAAATCTATTGTGCACATATGGGCTTGCTGCAGAAAGTTGCGAGGGACCACAGCTTAGATATGGGAAATTGTCTCTCTAAATTACAGAAACTACATGTGGTCCCTTCAACATGCTTCAACTTTTACCCCATATAAATATTAAGCACCATAAGGAAGAACCCTAGAATCCAATTCTAAAAACAAATTAAAAATCAGTATAAGTACAATTGGTGTAGGTCTCAAGAAGTGGCTATACCTTATAATGTCCTATATATAGATAAAAGCATGAAAATCTGGTTTTTGCACGTTTTAATCCTTGTCTAGTACTGGTAATTGGGATTAAAGAATAACCCTATGCCTTAAAACCATTGGATTTGGCCCTGTTGATGTTGATAGTATTTTATCCTGATGTTTTATGGTGTTTAATCTCCTATTTGAATATCTTGTACTAGGATGCATATTGTTGTATTTTATTGCTTTTAAGTACAACTGGCGTGGAAAATTGCTCTCTGTTTCTAAGCTTATAATGATGAAGACTAGATACGCTATCAGAACACAGCAACCTATGAAGCTAATTAAGGGCTTCTTTAGTTTGATTAAATTCCTTATATCCTTCTATCCAGCAAAAGACAAAGTCCTTGTATCCTTTAAAAGTATTCATGTACAAGGAAACTTCCATTGATTAGCATAGTTATACCAAATACCAAGAAGAATCTGCTATCTCAACAATATTGGACAAGGCTCCAAGATGTTGTAGAACAGTGATTCTAATTTCTGGAACCTTTTTTTTTTTTTCCCTTCTGTTTACAAGTGGAGGAGTGGAAGTTTGAACTTAGATACTCTCCATTGAGAGAATCAACTATACCACAGAGTTACAAGACTATTGGCTAAAAACATAAATGTTTTATTAGTATAAGAAGTAAACATCTTTAAGTGCAAATAGCATACGCTATTCTGTAAAAATAAAAACAAATTATTATATTTCACAGATTAGTCTGCAATAGTAAAGGAAACAGCAACAAGCAGCATACAAGAAAGCATTTTTCTTCACTACACCACATGAATAGGATTATTTTAGCAAGTTTTTGGTAGAAAACTGGGAGAGTGTTCATGCATTACCTAGACTTGTTGTCTTAGCATGAATGAAAAGAATCCGTTCTTAGGCTCGGTGTCCTTCACACATTTACAAGCTTAAGAAAAGTGTACAAAAAGGAATTTTCTTAATCTGAATGAAATTTATGTATTTTTCAGCACAATAGAGAAACATGTATGAATGTTCTGAATGGCATCTGTATTTTTTGGTACAAAGTGTCTGTATAACATGTCCATATATGTAAAACAATTGACCTATGAGACCCTGATTGAATTAAGGACAATTGATGATTCAAGTAAAGCCACTATCAAGAGCAATGCTAATTATAAATAAATCTACATAATCATGTGCAAAATATGCTAGATGTTAACAAGAAGAAAAAACTAAATGGGCAAAGCTACTAAGAGACAATTGCAGCAATACCAAAACTAGAGAAAGCTGATCAAATGTTTCAACTATACTGTTCCAACTTTTGACTATTTCATAATTCTTGATTATAAATTAGACTTTATAAAGAAGAAAGGTAAGTCTACAAATACTACCTAGAAAACATGTTACTTTTGCATTATGCAAACTTGACCTTGTCACTTGCTATCATAGTGGTGGTAAGGACCAATGAATTCTTCCAAATTGCCAAGCACTCCATGTTGTAAAGTATTTCAAAAAGTAAAACACATTTAAACAGATTTGGCATGACACAGAACGTGTAAAACAAATTTATATGCTAACAGCGACATACTTAGCATTCACTAGGGCACCCAATTTCCACAATCTTTTTCCTAAAGGCTATGTTGTGTCATCTTCTGTTTCTACTTTATTAGACAGAAAGGATAATTAATTCCATAATAAACCTCTTTTTGGAAGAACAACAAATGACAGAAGGATCAATAAAGCAAATACAATTGTTGTCAGAATGAATAAGAAACATATTAAATGGAGAACTACTCTAGAGTCTAGACAAACTCGATATCCCATAGAACGCGGTATATACTATAAGGTTGTTAAAATTAGGATCCTACATAAAATCAGAGGAATGATCAACAAGATCATATTGTAAGATTGAGCATAGTATAAGTTCAAAAACCTATTGAAATTACAAATAATAATGCAGCACTATGACACTAGATTACTATTAGCTATTCTATTCATACATAATTAAGATTTTACTCAAACTATTGAATCATTTTCAGCCATTTATTCGATGGTAAAATTGTAAGATTTTGAGATCAAGAATTTAATAACCATGATATATTGATGGTGATAATTAAACAATAGTAACTAAATAGAGATAGCAACATACAACAACCAAATTAACAAACATTACCATAAACCATAATTAAGGAGGAAAAAAACAACAGCAAAAACAAAAACAAATTGTTGGTTGGTACAAACTAGAAGTAATCCACGTCTTCAAGTGCCTGCACGCAGGTCTTCATCAACAACAATCTTCAAGCATAGGTTCCTTGATAATCAAAAGTCTTGATATGAGAAGCAAGTTTCAATATCTCATCATCTACATTAAATCCACTGCAGTACCTCATAATCAAGAGCTCAAGGTGTCTGCAGCCCTTTAAAATCATCACAACATTCTCACGGGACAAGCGACAACTACTTAATCTCAAGTACTTGATTTTTTGTTCTAATTTGACTATGGCCATTGCATCTTCATCTCTAATTTGGATTTCACGGCAACATAACGCCTGAAACTTATGGCAATGAGTGCTGATTGGGGTCAAAATCTGATCAAGATAATAGCAAATTTCAATAGATAACAATTCTAAATTCCCCCAACTGCCTATAAATTTAGAGAGATGCTGCCCCTCGTCCCCAAACATAAACTCCATCGGTATATTAAGGCACTTCAATTCTGGGCACCTGCTAATAATTTTTCATCTTAGAGAATATGGTTATTGAAAAAAAAAAAAAAAAAAAAAAAAAAAAGGAGTGCATTTCAATATATAAACACACACATCAATTGAAACAGATTTTAAAATAAATGTAACCCTATTATTTAGTTGAAACAGATTTAACAACAAGAAAAACTAAGAACATTAAGGTAAATTGAGATATTTAAAAATTGTCACCAAATTCTACCCCAGTAAGAACCCCACATACACTCTATGAAGCACGGGTGCGTTTCGGGACTCGGGTGCGGGTGCGGGAGCGGGTGCGGGACTCGGCAATTTTTGAAAAAGTGGGTGCGGGTGCGGCGGGACTCGGCGATTAAAAAATTATTAAAAATATTTTTATTTATATTTTCTATATATTTTTACTACTAAAATATTCTTAAAAAATTGAGAAATGACAAATTTAGGATGTTTGGGTCTCATTAAAAGAAGATTTCGGCTGTTCCGGCGATTTTTGGAGAAAATTTCGGCCTGCTTCGGCCGGTTTCGGCCGTTTCGGTCGCCGGCCGATACGGACCGATACGGCCCTTTTTTGGCCGAAATTGGCCCGGTTCGGGGCGAATCGGCGCGAATCTAAGCCGATTCAGCCCGAATAGAGCCGATTCGGCGCGAGTCTGTGAAAAAAAAAAAAAAAAAAAAAAAAAAAAAACTCAGACGCGGCTCCGACGCGCGGGCAGCCGCGTCGGGCCGCGTCGGACTCCGGTGCGGCACCCTCCCAGCCGCGTCCGTGCTTTCTAGCATACACTCTCAAATAAAATTGCAACATTCTCAAAATAAAAATATTTTATAAAATAGTTAAAAGAAAAACTAAATTAAAAAAAAAAATCCAATTCCATAAAACTAAAAGTTTACAACACATGTTTAAACGCGGAAGTACAACTTATGTAAAAATTAAGTACAGAGTAAGTTGTTTATTAAAATTTAAGTTAATTAAATTAAGTTCAACATTTTCTCAAATAATAGAAAGCATAAATTTTAATCAATACAACCACATAGTTGAGTTCAATTTTTCTTGAAAAATAA
The DNA here is from genome assembly GCA_033629205.1 of Lithocarpus polystachyus. Classification (NCBI taxonomy): domain Eukaryota; kingdom Viridiplantae; phylum Streptophyta; class Magnoliopsida; order Fagales; family Fagaceae; genus Lithocarpus; species Lithocarpus polystachyus. The sequence continues at coordinate 2,597,869 of CM066163.1, read as the reverse complement.
AATAATAACCATGTAATTGAATTCAATTAAAAAACTAAGATATAATACATAGTATTAAGGAATTGTCTTCAAGTTTTGCCTTTCAATTTAGTGAAAAGAAGATCATTTAAACATATGTGAAGAGGCTAATATATTTATTAAAAGAGATGGAAAAAAAAAGCATGAATATAAGGAACAAAGATATTACTCTTGGGAGACATATTCCAAGGACTGTTGAGTGAAGAAGCCAGCAATCACAAGCGTAGTGGCACATCTTTGACTACGATCAACCACAAATTTTATGAACGCATTGGCTAAGTCATTGTTCCCATTTAGAATGTTGAAGTCATCGAAGAAAGGTGAATCGTAGGGTGGGCGTAGATAAGGTGAAGATGCAAGTTCATGAAAATTAAGGCACTTCCAACACTTGGGGTCTAAAGAGGCTTTGTACCAAGACTTACACACCAAAGGAATGTTGGTTAACAAGGATTCAATGTCTAATTTTCTAAGCACTTCAACCAAGCAATCTTGGTTCAACTCCTCCCATCTCCTATTCCCCATCTTCTTCTTTGATGGGTAGTATCTCCCACTCCTATTCCTATTTCCCTTCCTCTTCCCCATGATTGATTGGTTTTTGTTTTACCACGTGCTCAGAGGCTAGTATATATATAGGATCGTCCAAGACTATTCGGATTATGAATCGTAACCGACGTAAAGTAACTGAACTCTTGTGTTCGTGTTAAACACGATGATACGCAGTGCACTGCATCTACACGGCGTGAAGCCTGTTCGTGTTCTTTAAATGTGTCTAACGCTTATATAGTCTTTCCCTTTCTTTATTATTAAAAAAAACCTCTAAATTATTTAATTCAAAAAACACTTATACAGAGTTCTTCCTCACTTATTGAATTGAATCTCCACTAATTATTTTTTGATAAGTACAATTTTTAAATAATAAAAAAAAAACACTATTGGCATAGTCAATCTATTTGGTCTATTTTGGTCAACTTTGGTCTATTCAGTCTATTCCGGCCCATTAAGTTCACTTCAGTCCATTCAGTCTATTTCAGTCTAATTCGGTCCATTCGCTTTATTTCAATCTACTTCAGTTTAATTTGGTCTGTTCAGCCTACTTCAGTCCATTCAGTTCATTTTTTATTAATTGGGCTTTAAATAATAATTTAAACTTACTGTAACATGTTATATGTGTTCTATAGAATGAGGGTGTGCATTTTTTTTTAATATTCTTAGATTTGTTCAAATTAGTCACTCTAATGTAGTAGATTTTTTTTTTAATTCTTTTAATAACATCTTCTCTATTTATAAAAAATAATATTATAATTATGTAATTTAAATATTTTATCAAAAGAACATTATTTCATATATATATATATATATATATTTATTAAATGTAAAATACATTATATGTTTCTTTACATAAAACTTATAAAAATGAAAATACTTTTAAATAACACATGCACTATTTAACCTACAAAATTTACATCGCATTCTTATAAAATAATTATATTACATTATCTCATGCATTACGTGAGCTTGATACTAGTGAGATATAATACACTTGAATAATTTTATTAACCACCACGTAATGAGTTGGAGATCCAATTTTAAGAAAAAATGCCCCCAACAAAAGATTAATAAGCCATGTTATTTTACTCAAGTAAAGTAACCAAAAAAAAAAAAAAAAAACATATAAATCACCATGTGTATATTGGGATTTTCCATTTGTGAAATAATTTCTTTGTTTTTAATTTCTTCATTTTAAAAAAACAAATAGGAAAGAAGTAAAAGTTTGGCATGATTTTTTTTTTTTTTTCTATCTCTTTTTTGGTGTATACTAATCGGCACGTATCAAAATAAAATTTTTTTTTATGAGTGTTGATGAAAAGAAATAAAATTATTTATTTATTAAATGATTACGATGATCAAGAGTCTTGTGTCGTGTGATTCACTACCAAAAAGAAAAATGAACAAAGCAAGACAGGAGCGGTCTGAACTCTGAAAGGTTTGTTGTACAACATAATGACGCAATGTGAACAAGGAGAAATGCTTAATGATAACGAGCTTCTCAGCGTCAGCATTTTAGTTAGTGTTCAACAATTTTAATCATACACAATTTGCTTTCTCGTAACGGCTTTTTAGCAGCAATAGCATGCTGTCATAATCTATAATTAGTAAGTTAATGTTGGTGTCCAACTAAAAAAGTATAACTTTTAAAATTTAAAAGAAGAAATTATTAGCATTTTTTTACATTTTACGTCCAGAAAAGATTGCAAGCGTGCTAACCTGTAAAATTTGGAACAATCAGAATTAAAATGCAATGTTAAAACAATGTTTGGATAGGATATACACCGAGGGTCTTCTTTTGGTTTAAATGCAATGTTAAGACAATGTTAAAACAATGCTAATGGACATTGGATAGGATATACAATGTCCATAAGCACAGCATACATTCAAATTCAAAGAGGGTCTTCTTTTGGTTTAAATATGCTGATAGGAGAGGTCTTTTGGTTTAAATTCTCTAACTACATAGTGCACACTGCACAGCATACATTCAAATTCTATCATAAACAAATAGGAAAAAGAAATGTTGCACTAATATGTTACACATTCATGATTCATAACATAGTACTCAATATTTTAAAAGCCATATCTTTTTGGAGTGAAACTCTCATCACATGGCTATATGCATATAATGTTAAATGCCTTCACGGACGAAATTTTACAGGAATCCCAACTGATCTTGGAGTATCACAGTCGAATGCAATCGAGAAAATCTTACAAGACTCAAGACTTGAAAATGAACCTCAGATGTCCTGTTTTCAGAACATGTATAGAAAGTAAATGGGAAACACACCTCCCTTTGCTCAATTCATCCACCAAAAACCCAAGTCCTGACTCCATAATAAGATTCTCCATTGAGAGATAGAAAAAGTCACTCAGGCAACTGAGAATGCTTGTGAATGATTGTGCTGTATTTACAAATTTGAAGAAGCACTGTTCCCATGCCGAAAAGCTGCAAACAACCCTGCTATTACCTTACCAAACTACTATCTAATTTGTCAGTCAAGTGAAACTAGATACTGAGCTAGCCCTGTGATATTTTCCAACAGACCTCCCTCTTTCCTAAACATCTGTTTTCCAAATTATATTATTAACATTGCCGTCATGAGAATTCTCAAGCGCAGCAACTTTGGCACGATAAGCTGCAGCTGCCACAGCAGTGTTTACTCTCTGACCCTGAGGAAGTTCACAGGCTTCACTCATAGAAGCAAATCTTATTTCAGCAGGAGGAATGAAACAGTCCATCGAAAGGCCTGGGACATTGAAAGCCACTTCCTCAATTGTCCATGCTTCTTCCATCCTAGTTTTAGTGTGGCTCATTGCTGTTTCTCCAAACCTGAAAAGGGTTACAACTGAACGACCCGAGTGAGCAATCATTACTCCCTCAACAGGCCTATAATCATCAAGGAAGGAATTGATTGTGGTCTCCCAATACACCGCATCCCCTCCATTGTTCTGAATGCGGGTCAAATGGGAGTCCTCCAAGTGCACAAGGAGTCCTGTTTTCTGGCTGAAGTATCCAAACAAGACGTGTCTTATGATCTCTGCTGGCCCTTCACTCCTTGCTTTCAATGTCACAGGATCCGCGCAAAGCTTGAGGATGAAACAATCCTCTCCATTTATCTTCTTCTCTCCAGTACATCTTGCATTGGTAAACATACTTGCAGTGGTTCTGGGGTCAAGTCCCTGAAAACAATAAGGCAAGCAATTGTCATCATCAAGTACCAATGTGGCATATGGCATGAAGCACTTTGTTAACAGCTTTTTCTTTTAACCTTAAATAGCTCGTTTTTTTATGTACAACTTTTTAAAAACCTTCATTTTTCTAAGTACAAATATACTTTAACTAACTTTCAGCAAATAAGCAAATCAGAAGAGTGTTCATCTAATTGCACACTAAGGAAACAAAAAAGAACAATTAATAATTAATAATTAATCACAAGCAGGTTCACCTGAAGGGCTCGGCGCAAGGGTCTAACAGGCCCTTTAGCAGCATGTGCACCAAGCCAAGGTGTGTGCCTCCACACAAGTTTCCCATTGCAACCAGCATGAACCTTGCTGCCGCCAAGTGCAAGCTCCACATACCACATGTCGGGATTCATCTGCCACAGGACAAACCCACCCGACTCTGCAGCTTTGGATGAATTCCGGCTCCTCACAACTCTGTTAGCTGTCTCAAATTCAGAAGCTATCATCCTCACCTTTCCCATTGCATAAGCATTGTGAATGGCATTCTGAAGCTTTTGCCCTCCAGATGCTGCCGTATACTGCTGCAATATATACTGGGCAGATGAACTTTCCTGCAAAGTCACCCCCACAAAATCACGTTTAAGCACACTTATCTAACAAATAACCCGGCTTTTCTCCCTCACAAGAAAGATAACCCTAGAAAGGAAAATGCCTCAAAAACATTCATCCTACTTGTTCAGGATTTCATATGAATCCAATCCTTCATATTTGAATCAAAGGGTAGAACTTAGCTATAGTCTCACTTAAATTCAACCATACAGTTGCATTGACCAATAAAAAATCTTAATTGTTCTCAGAAAAGATAACATTTTATTTGTTGTAAATTCCATTGGGAATCCAAGCTACCCACCCAAGTTTTACCCGAATCAAAAACATTTGTGGTTCAATGATATTGTCCTCAATCATCAAACGGCAGACTTCATTAAAAACTAAATAAAATTTTACAATTTTTATTTAAAAAAAGGTTTAAAAATTAACAAATCAATTTTAAAAAATACAAAACGAATTTTGACATAACATAATCACAACAACATATGTAAGCATATAACTGATAACGATCCAGCATGCGTGTAATGAAAGTAAACTTAAAAGTTACACTCTCTCCTACCTTGACTAAACCATTTAATGAAAAAAAAGTTACAACCATATATATTAAAAGTTTCACAAAATCAATTTTGCTAGTGGGTCAACAAAATTAATTCTAAAAAACATTCCAAAACCCTTTTAATTATTGAAAAAAATAGCAAAGTACTTGGTCCCAGAGAATCCGAAATTAAAAATAAGCCCTTTAATACTAACTAGTAAATAAATGTCATATATCAAAGATTTTAGAATGGGACTAATAATAAAAATAAATAAAAGTACTAACAATTGGAGTGTCTTTGATGCTAAGGTGAGGCAAAGGGTCAACAGTGCTAACGTGCACCGGAGCTAACGGCGCACCCAAGACACCAAGCAACAACCTCAGATCCGACCGTTTGCTGCTGTTACTGTTACTATTGTTGTTGCTGTAGTTCGAGGAAGAGGAGGATGAGCACGTGACTGAAGGAGATCTTGACAGCTGGCTTTTCTTCATCCAATGGGCCCACCTGCCTTCCATCCTCCCATCCTGGCCGTCCGTTCCGTCGGGTCCTTCTTTCAACGGTGATAAGGCCTCCGTGGGCCTCAAGCTCCCGGATCTCCCAATCAACGGCTCCGGTTGCGCCACGTAGTAGTGGGCCTGCTGGGTTTTACTGCTGCTACGTCGTCTTAGTAAGCTGGACATGGGGGACCCACTTCTCGGTGCCGGAGACTTCCCTCTTGACCTCGCCGGAGATAGTCCACGTACCACTTCATCTTTCAGTGCCGAAAAGAACCCTTGCTTTCTCTCCATTTTTACAACTCTGCCACTCCACCTCTCTCTCCCCTGGGCTTCGCTTCCAAGCTGAGACAGCGAGAACAAAGCAAAGCAGAGCTCAAAGTGAAAGGAAAGAGAGAAAGAGAGAGAGAGAAAGGGAAAGATTATATTGCCGAGAGACAGGGAAACTGTAGTGTAGCGCAACAGTGTTAGATTGTTATTATTCTGCGGCTTTTGTTTTTTTTTTTTTTTTTTAATTATATTATAGTATTAATTTGTGTGTGAGTTTGCTTTAATACATATAAATTATATAATATAGTGTTTCTTTATTCAGCAAAATAATAATAATAATATGGTGTTTCTTTTTCTTACAGGTTGTGGGGTTGGGCAGTGAGAACAGAGGAAAGAAAGAGACGAAAACAGAGCCCAGTGGTTGGTTGGCTAGATTTTTGGAGGGGTAGGGGTCTATAAGGACTATCTGCATTAAGCGACAGAACAGACACTATCAAGTTTACTCTGTTAAATGTAAAAGTTTAATTACAAAATTGGTTATATAATAAGTTTATAATTTTATTTAATGAAATAAATATTATCACATAATTTTAAAAATTTAATTGTTAAATTGTATATTTTTTATGCTCTTAATACATATGTCAAATTTTGTATCAATCAAATATTTTTTACTATATTATCTGTAATGTTATTTACTATATTATTTATAAGTTTATATTTTATGCATAATTTTAAACTACAAAAACTTATAATTTAAACAACTTATTGATGATATAACTATTAATCTTTAATTTTTTAGAAATTTTGCAAGCATGAAAGATATAAGAAGAAGATGTAACCCAATTGTGGATTTGTCAAAATTCACCTCCAATAAAAAGATATTGAGTAAGGTTGTAACCTAAAACTACAACCAATTTTATAACTAAACTTTGTTCTTGTTTTAAGAACAATTTATTTAACCTATACTTGCATTTTAAAAAAGTTAAATGTTAAAAAAGTGTACATAAAAATTAAAAATTAAAGAAAAAAAAATTTCGTTTCGCAATAGCTTTTTGCTAAAAAATATTTTTGAGAAATTTAAAAAACTATATATAAAAGCTAAAACCTAAAAAACGAGCTTATAAGTTATTGCCAAAAACACACAAAATGTAAACTATATAAGTTAAGATTGAATTTTTAATTGTAATTAATTGGCCTTAAACATGGATTGAATCACTTTCAATTTAAATTATATTTGTTAATTAATTTTTGCATGTGGGATCCATTTTATTTTTATTATAGACTGTCCTAAGTGCACATGTTAACATACTCCACATATATTTATAATTGAAAAAAAAAATGTAGGATTTTAGGGCAAGTTACTTCCAACTCAACAAGACAAACCTTTCACACATATGATCTTCTGTCCTGTGATCCTAGGTAATAATGGTGACTCGAACCCATGCTCCAAGCAAGGAGGACAAAGGTCAATTACTAGACCCCACTAGAGGTTGATATTTTATATGATAAATCTATTTAGTATTTATAACGAAAAGATGTGTCAAATTGTCAATTGAGCTCAATCTAGTTGGTTTGTTTATACATATATATCTTGAACTAGAATATAAGTGGTAATATTTATCTACATTATAAATTTGGTATCATATTTTAGTTGTCTAATAAAAAAGACATAAAGTTGATCAAATTATGCATGATTATAAATCCTCTAAAAAGGAGTTATGGCAGTGATCTATTATATATTTAGTTTAGGTCATGTTAACGGGTATCCTTAGAATAATTGTTATTAAATCATATTAAAAAATTTTTAATAAACTTTATAGGAAATATAAAAAGATGTCAACAAATTAATTACTTTATCATTTTTTGATAAAACAAATTTCTAAAAATAGTTCAAAAATCAATGCCTTTCGAGCATTCGTTAACATTTTCTATTCAGTTTTTGGCATGTGGACCTGGGATGTTTGGCTAGCGAGAAATAGTAGAAAAAGAAAAGTTTGAATTTTTATCAAAGAATCTTGAGATTATGCTGTTTGGGATAAAATTGAATTTTATTTATTTCTATATTTTGTTCTTTTTTTTACCATTTTTAAAAAATTGTAATAATATAAATGTTTCTTTTGGTTAATTTTTATTGTTTTCCTTTAAATTGAATTTTTTTTCTTTTTTGATGTGGATTTTTTTCCCAATTAAGGTAATGGTATGAATCTTTTTAATGGTAATTAAAAGTATTTTCCTTATTTACTAGTCATGTGTGCGTGTCAAGTGAGAATTCTATCAACCAAGTAAGAGAATTCCGCCCTTGATATGACAACACGGGCCAAATAAAAATTTGTTAAAAAATTTTAAGACCAAATTAAAAGTTTTCAAAAAATAAGAATCAAAATGAAATAACTAAAAAAGACCAAAAATATATTTTTACCTTCAATTTTTACCTAAATAAAAGTGAGAGGGATGTGTTTTCAACCTTTTTTTTTTTTTTTTTAATTGAACAATAGAGAGAGGGGAGCGATCAATGATCAATGTAACTTCCCTACATGGGCGTAACATATTTTCACCGTATTATGGTCAGATGTAGTTTCTGCTTTCTTGGTTTTATCTTTATTTTATTATAATATTATTTTTATTTTTATTTTTATTAATAATAAAAAGTTTAAAAATAAATGATAAAAAATTCAAGACAGACCTGAAACGCGCCAATGCCCATGACTATCGCGAGCAACGGTCAAATGGAGAGAAGGTACGGTCAAAGCACAATTGAATAATGTATTTTGTTTTTATTTTTTGTTTTTAAAGGAAATTTAATAAAGAATTCATAGTGCAAATCAATGATGTGCTTTCTGTTCAATTATCAGCATGGTGAGCACGCGGCAGAGATGGGTGTGTTTCTCTTTTTCATTTTTTTTCTTTTATTATTATAATTATTTTTTTACTAAGAGGTGAAAAATGTATTGTATGGAAAAAAAAAAATGTTCTCATGTCAGTTTGAAATTTTTTATTGAACTCTCAAAAACATAAAAATATTTTATTCAACAACTTAATATATGAAAATCTAGGGCCTCATGAGAGCTCTACCACTATACTTTTTTTTGTAGCTGTGCTATGCTATCTTATCCTCTCAAATTTTTTGTAGCTGTGCTATTGTTTTTTTGGTAGGAGTTGATTCCTTTGTTGAAAACAACTATGAAAACATGACTACAGAAACGATACTTCTATTAAATAGCTCAATCATGTCAACCAATAGATTTTAAAAGATTTCAAAACAAAATAATTTGATCACAGAAAATCGTTTTTGTTTTAATATTCCAAATATCTATGGTATTTTTTTTCCCTGGTAGATTACTACAATATATGACAATGAATTGATTTTTATAATTAGTCAAGGACTTGTGGGTAAGGAATGTAATGGGGGTATTATAACTTCTAAATTCATATATTATCAAGGGGAAAAAAGGGTTTTCTAACAGCAACACAATGTAATTTTTTTTTATTTTGAAAAGAAGAATTTTCATCTAGCTCATTTGGTTCGAGAGCTTCTCAAAAAAAGAAAAAAAAGAAAAAGAAAAAAAGAAAAAAGAAGCTCATTTGGTTCGAGAGACTTAAGTGAAATCAATAAAACAAGACATAATCACAAACTAAGTCAATTATATTGTATGATGTCAAACTCTAATCCCAATTATGCCATGTTTTACATTCTAATCTTCTCCTTAAATTGTTTGCTCATTACCTCATTTTTTTTTATACTAAGAAATTAAATGGATTCCACTATCTTTCATTTTGAAAAATAAAAAAAGAAATTAAATTGATCGAAATCTTAAAAACAAGTTAAAATTCTTATGATATTTTAGACTAATGTACTTTTTTGCCTCTAACATTATTTGAGGTTGTTTTTATTTTGGCTCTTAATGTTTCAAAATTCTCATTTTAGTCCTTAACGTTTGGTTTTATTTTCAAAATACGATTATAATAACTGCATTTTACCATCCAACTAAGAATCAGTCTTTATCTCATCCCCCTTCCCCTATATATATATGTGTGTGTGTGTGTTTCTCAAAAAAAAAAAAAAAAAAAAACTAAGGATCTGTTGGGGAACCACTTATTTTATTGAAATTGAAAACTTTTTACTGAAAATATGTAGAAAAAAAAATAATTAAAAGCTGACTTTTGGAGCAATAGGACCTACTTTAGGAGTAAAAATAAGCTAAAATGTGAAATAAGCTAACTTTTTCTCAAATCTCAATTGGAACCTAGGATATTGCTGAATTAATTTTCAACTTAATCCTGATTTGATCCCGTATCTCATATTTGCCCATTAAACTAAATAGAATCCACCTCAATTTACTCCCTCTTTAATCCCATGCATAGAGTCATAGACGCAAATAATGCCAAGCAGCAAGCAACAACGATTGGTTGATTGAGTTGGACCTTGCCTTTGACTTGTGTCTTCAATCAAATAATGTGATGCATATAAAATCTAGGTGGTTCAATTTGTGGACCATTTGGTAGATTTTTCAGGCATGTGGAGAGATATCCTAAGCATGTGAAAGCCCGACGATGATGCAAGCAAGCAACCTGAAGTAATAGCCCTTTTCTCCTAGTGTTTCAGTCCTAAAAGTGCAGGACCACACACTTCAACACAATTTAAACACATGACAAGCAACAATTAGAGTGTTTTTTACTAAGCAACGGACCGTGCGTAATGTGTAAATAATATAATTCAATCACACATTAACAAATGTGCAAGTTATGTCAAAATGTGTGAACAAGTGCGTGTCCATAAAAAAAAAAAGACTTAGATTAATTTGGTCCCAGCGCAAGAAAGCAGCATGAATCATAAAATCATATTGTGATGTATAATGCTTGCTTTTTTTTTTTTTTTTTTTTTTTTTGCTGAATGTATAATGCTTGCTTTAATGTCCAAAGCCAGGAGAGCTTCAATTCCGTGAAATGAGGGACCTAAACTCGTACAAATTTGACCTAACAGAAGAAATATGGTACGACTTAGGATACATATAATAATTATTTATATTCTTTGAAACCGACATTACTTAAAAACGAGTTGCCCACTTATCTTTTTCAAAAAAAGGCTTCCATTAGGTATCTATACTTTGGAAGCACTACTTCTCAATCACTACGCCAATCACGGAGCAATGTTTGATTTCTATTTCGATTTATCCATTGACTGAATCATTGAATTATGAATCTTTTGAAATTTACAAAACGGGAATTAAACTATTGAGGGACATTGGCTCTTGCAATAAGCAAACAATATTAGTTGGACTTTTCATTTCTCTCTTTTGAAAAATCAATCCTGAACCCAAAAAAAAAAAAAAAAAAAGACCAAAATATAAGAAAAATTCTTACATTCTTCTTAATCTAAATTGTGCGTTAAATCCCATTAATTCCTTATAGTTAGTAAAACTAAGTTGTCAAATAGGGTCCCATCAACAAAAGAAAAGAAGTTGTTATATTAGTGTTCAATGGCGCCACATAGACTTAAAAGACTACGTTGAAATCAAATATGACTTAAAAGGATAGATATAATTTTTTTTTTTTTAAATATTAAAACTATAAAGATAGAGACAAAGAGTGTAATTTATAATTCAGCATTTATTAATTTAATATTTACAAAAAGCAAATTTAATATTTACAAAAAGCATATGCACAAAATATTTTAGTATCGGTCTTGTTATTTTCTTTCACAAAAAAGAATATGAAAACCCTTTTTATTACGTATAAAAACCATATAAGTGCATCACCAATAAACTAAATAGATAAATAAATGCAAACATATGGTAAAATTATACATAATGTCACTAGCAAACCTAGCAAATAAAATCAAAAAATCTTTTAAAACACTAATATTACTATTTTTACAATAAATTTTAAGTAATAATTTGTTAAAAATACTAATTTAAAACTCATTACTAAAATTACTTTTTTACTCATTAATAATAGTTAATAATTTAAAATCTGTAAATAAAATTATTTTTTTATTTATCAATAATAACAATAAAACATTTAAAATTTGTTTGTAAAATATTGTAAATATGACATTTGCTTTATTTCTTTTATCTTTTTCCTTTTGGCCAGGCTCTATAGAGTAAAAGTTAAGCTATAGAACAAGTCGCACCAAATCAAAAGACACAAATCACAAAGTCAAAGGCTAATAAGAAAAAGAAAGAGAGACTCTTTAAATGGAATCAGCTGCCACTGTTTGCTCCAAATGAGAAAAAACGCCTAGAGAGATTTTTCGTTTCACATCTACCAAACCTAGGCTACCTAGCTATTATCTTTTAAGAAATAACACTATCCAATAGTCCCTATGATTGAGTTCCCAAACTCTGCAACCGTATCACTGGACATGATGCACTGAGATATCTCTGTTTCCCGATATGATCTTTACCATTCCTTTGTCAATCTCTGTTGATGATGATAAACTTTTACTCTTACAAGGAGCTATAGAGAAGAAGACAAATTTAACTCTGGGCTTTTTTCTTAACACCTTTTCTCATTGGTTTGTGGGTCCTTTCAAAATTTTGTTAAAAAACAACCCCTAGTACTGAGTGTGACATGACAAATCAACAAGCCTTGTTGTTGAAACTTGAAAGTTGAAACGTTTCCATCCTATTTTCCGGAATTGCTGACTGATTTGCTTGGTGCTATTGATCCAAATTCCTTTATTTTTTGGGGAAAAAAGTACCAATCATCCAAAAGAAAATGTATATCATGACAACTTACATCTTAACTTTTTAATTTGTTTAGTTTAAATCTCAGATTTTCATAAAAACTACTAGGAGGAAACTTCATTAACTCACATTACAAGCAAATGACATTGTTTTACTGCTTTAGTACTCCACTATATTCGTTCTCATTATGGTAATTGTCTATATTATCATCTCTCTTTACCATGTTCTATACTTTCTCAGAGTTATAATCATACAAACTGTCAATGACAAAATAGTGCCATTTGAATGTAATATTTGTTAATGAAAATTTGTCTCCCAATATACAGGTTACTTCATTAGATTTAGTGATTTTCAATAAATATAAATAAAGGGGGTAGGTTGTCATGGATTATAATGGCTATGAAGCATTCACGGTAGTCGTAAAATCATTAAAAAAAACTATTTTTATTACTTCAATCACCAAATGCATGCTATATTAAAACTGCTAAAACTAAAAGAAATTTAGCAACATGCTACAATGATATTACTTGTAGCATACCATTGTAGCATATTGCTACTATTATTTAATTCATTTATTTTCATTGGTTGGAAAGGGAGAGAGAAAAAAGAGAAAAGAGGTGTTAAAAGCTAAATTTTTTAATATATTTATTATTTAATGTGAATGAATTGACAAAATTAAAAAAAGTTAGTTTGTCCCAAAGGAACAAATAATAGGGTTTTTTTTTTTAACAAAATAATTTTCTTTAAGCTTTCATTCTTAGCAGTATTGCACTACACACCCACCTTTCTTTAATATATCTTGCTTATGGATCTCATCCATGTAAGTCTTTTTTTTTTTTGAGACTGTGGCCATCGCAAAATGTTGGGGATAAGAATTACACATGCACATGCCCCTGCATAAGGACCTAAGGTGGTTGTTGTGGGTTCTAAGATAAAGTCTAGGTTTAGAAGATTTTGCTGGCCTAAACTCGTTGAAATACTTGCATGTTAAAGTCACCGAATTAATTAATATGTTGTCTACAGTTCTACACCTAAATGCTGAAAATAAAAGGCAATTGATGTGTTCACAAATAAAAGCGGAGAGAATTTAGGATCGAATTCAACTTTGGAAAACTTTAGACTTATCTAAAGACTAAACCTACTCGTTAGGTATGCTAGAGGCCAAAAGAGAAGGAGGAAATAAAAAACAGAAAAAAATATTACCTATGTGGTTGCCCACAAATGGGTTTAGGTACATAGAGATTTTTAGTCAATGTTAGTGTGCCATAATTTGGGGCACAATTTTTTGTAAGGAGTTTGGTTATAACTTATGCATTATCTAATTACTTTGGGAGTCAAAGTAATTCTTGAGATGGGATTAAGGTTATGTTTAATGGATCTACATAGACATCAATAGCTTGACATTCTTTGAGGGCATTGAGATTTCCACTATTTGTTTATTCAGAAGCGATGAGAGGTTGGAGGCAAGGGTTGATTGACAATTTGAATTAACTATTATTATTTGGCTTTGAACCCTATGTTTAGATGGAAGGGGATAAAAGGATTAAGGTGAAGAAAACGACTGAAATATAATTAAAGGTTAGTTCTTTACTAATCTAGCCACTTACCTCTATTCTCCTCCTTAATTCGCTCAAACACACTAGAAGTCATTTTAAGATAATAGGACTTGCTTAAAAATCAATTTAGAAGATTTTCGTCAACTTCAATGCGAAGATTCAAAGATTATCAAAACGTGTTTTTTAATAATGTAAAATCACTATTAAATTGAGTCAAATGATGTATTTTTTAATGACTAAATAATAGATCATTTCAATAAAAAATTCAAATGAATTTCAAATGTCTTTTGTTAATTTGGAAGAAAAATTTTATTCTTTTGCACTAAATATTTTATTTGACTATAAAATTTTTTTAATCAGTTGAACTAATTAAAACTCATAATCACTTCCTTCCTAGTGTATAAGTTTGCTCCTTTTGGTTAGGCTTCTTCCCTGTTAATGGGTTTGTCCGCATGAAAGGCCGAAACGACATTTAGAAATGTACAAGCCCATTTGGTGGGCCTTAGAACATCCTAAACCAGCACATAGACAAACCCACAAATCATTCCTTTAGCAAATATCTTGCGAAGTAGAGCTTATCACCATAACTTAACGTTGGGCTGCCATCTTTTTTCTTTTCACTACTATTAAGAAGTGAGGACAGTATGGCTATCTTCTGGGTCCTGAGAATTGTGGCCCAACTAAAGCAGGGACCATTAAGAGAGGAGGTTCTTCATACTATCATGGGAGGCCTTGGTTTGGGCTTGGGCTTGGCTCACTCATGACCAGGCCCAATAAAATATAAGTTTTTATTCACTAGTGTTTAGGAATTTTTTAAAAAAAATATTATTGAGAAACTTTTTTCTTCAACTAATGACGTCTACTCCTTATGATAACTCTTTGTAATCAAATTAAGACACCAATCTGTTTTTGGCTATAGGAATTCCTAATAAAATTTTTTTTTTTTCTTGCTGGAACGTAAACTAAGTCTTCATAAACCTTTTGGGTTTTGGCATTGTATTGGACATAAATCAAATTTTGCCTTCATATAGCTGAAGGTGAAGTTGCGTTGTATTGTTCATATCACATTGGCTACAAGTTAATGGCTTATAGGGCTTGCAGCTTTGTTTTAAAGGCTAGCAAGTAGCAAACTCCAAAATATTTACAGTATTTACTGACATTGAACTCTGAACTCTCAGACTTTCCATACATAACAATCCCCAATCCGATTAATTGGGGTTGGTAGTTGGGTTGATTTATAAAAATATTTTGGATTGGATTGGACATTAAAAGGAAAAGTGTTACATCCATAATATTTTCACAACAAATTATAGGTGTAAATTTATTATTAGTTTTAATTTGAATTCAAAACTTAAATTACTTTTTTTATCTATCCATAACAATCAGTAACAACTATTTAAGATTTATTATAAAAATGTTGTGGACATAGCATTTCACCGAAAACGCAAAATTTAGTTGAAAACTTGAAATCATACCTAACTCAATCTGTGCATACCCCACATAAGATATATAGACATCCTGTACGTGCTATGTACTTCAAATTAATAAAGGGAATTTTTTTGTTAAAGTTACTCACTAACAAGAAAAAGAAAAAGGAAGAAGGATCTCTAATAATTAGTAAATTACTTAAATAGGTTTTTTTTTTATAAAAAATTATAAAAATGATAATAAATATAATCAATTCAACTTTAAGTTTTAATCTCAACAAATTGGGATCTACATTTTTCTTTTTCTTATTCTTATTTATTTTATTTTGTATTCTATCATAATATATACTGTAATATCTTAACCTCCATAACCTTTTATTTGTTTTTATCTCTATTAACTACTCTTTCTTTTCTATATTTTTAGCTGTCTCATTACATGTCCTACTATTTCAATTCTACTGTGGTATCAATTCAAAACCTTAGAAACAAACATCAATTCATTTTTGGTTTAATGAATAAAATATCACCATCAAAAAACTTTTTTTTTTTTTAAGAAAGTAAAAAATCTCGGAAAAAATCTTTAAGTACTACCGAATAATTTTGGTGGGTCATCAACATTGTAAAATGAGAACGACGCGTGACGAGATTTTAGAAGAGAGGACCTGTTGCTTTGTTTACAACTGCAATTCTTTGTTAGGTGTGTTACTGTTCAGGTGAAGATCAGATTTTCCAATTTGTGCAAAGTATGCAAAGTTATGAAATGTTGATTGTTGCAACAATCAACATTTCATCGTACTATTTCACTCATTGCCTATAAAACAAGCAAAATATCCATAAACTCATAAAGTGATTGATTGAAGTTGGAACCTTTAGATTTAAGTCATGGCCGTTGTGAATGATATTTGCTATAATGTCATTTGACATGGTCAAAAGCGAATTGGTGAATGGTGAATCGGGTTATAGGAGATGATGAACCAGTCCACAAGGACCACAACAACAATACCAACACCATCGTACAAACCTCTAGTATCAGCGAACATCATATAATTCTTATCAATTGTCCCTACAAATCGAGTGCCAGTTGGCAAAGGGACTCCACATATTTTGTCCGCTACAGAAGTGATAAAATGTCAGGTTGAATGCAAGATTTAAACTGTGTCAATTAGCAATTACATGTTTTTTTTACCTCAAATTCTTTTATAGGTATTTACAACTCACAGTGATACAGGAAGTGAATTCACAGTCTTACCATTCACCTCTATTATTGAACAATAAGTTGCTTCTTGGTAAAAAAACCATAGACAGAACAAAGAAAGCATATCAAGTTTTACAAAATTGAATTGAACTGCACCTGTAAGTCAAAGAATTGGACTCAATCTACCCTATGAAAGTCGCATTCTTATGTATTGCTGGACTGATCTGGGCTACACAGCCTAGTAATGAAAAATTATATTGCTTGGACTTGGTAGATGGTAGTTGGTATGATTTAGTGAAGTGGGGAAAAGGAAAAAAATGTAATACATAGGAATATATAGCCAATGGAAAAGGTCTTTTCCACATTCATATTAGATTGCTACCCCTTGTCTTATTCTATAATTCGTAGCAAATGTGCTAAATGTGCTAAATGCCAAATATTTGGCACAT
Source organism: Lithocarpus polystachyus (assembly GCA_033629205.1). Classification (NCBI taxonomy): domain Eukaryota; kingdom Viridiplantae; phylum Streptophyta; class Magnoliopsida; order Fagales; family Fagaceae; genus Lithocarpus; species Lithocarpus polystachyus. The sequence continues at coordinate 2,580,897 of CM066163.1, read as the reverse complement.
TTAGCACACCAAATACTAAAAAACACCCTTTATCAGATGTGCTAAATATGCTAAATTTTTACAACACGCTACTGTAACCTCATGTATTTGGCACTGTACGGACAACAATTACATATCACTTTATTCATTTTTTATTCACCTGTCTCTCTCCTCCCACTCGCATATAATTTCTTTGGCTTTTCATTTCCTCCGTCTCTCTTCAATCTCCTCACAATCCATCTCTCTCCTCACAATCTGTCTCTCACAATTTTGTCTCGTCGTCGAGGTCAAGGCGTCGTTGTCTCGTCGTCTCGTCGTCCAGTCAACGCCGTTGTCTCGTCGTCCAGATCAACGCCGTCGTTGTCTTACCGTCCAGATCAAGGCCCCGTTGTCTCGCCGTCCAGATCAAGGCCGCCGTCGATCTCGCCTGCCGCTGTCTCGCCATCCAGATCGAGGCGAGATCGAGGCCGCCTTCAATCTCGCCTGCCGCTATCTCGCCGTCCAGATCGAGGCGAGATTGAGGCCGCCGTCGATTTCGCTTGCCGCTGTCTCGCCGTCCAGATCGAGGCGGCCGTCGTTCTCCCCCTCTTCCTTCTCCTCTCTGTCTGCCTTTCACTCTGCCTCTCTGGTTGTGGGTTTTTTTTTTTTTTTTTTTTTGCTGCAATTTGGGTTTATCTGATTTGGTAAGTAAATGTGGTGGTTGTGGGTTGATTGTGGTGGTTGGTGGGTTCAGTTGATCTGGGTGGTGGTGGGCTGTGGGGTTGATGGCCGGTTTAGTTGGTTGGGTGGATGTTGCAGTTGTTGATAAAACGTAGAGTGATAATATATTATTTTAATGTGTAGAAAATATTATTTTAATGTATAGAGTTGAATGATAAAACATCTGATAAATGGGATGTTGTAAAATAATAAAGTAGGTTTTTGGTGTTGTAAAATGACATTTTTTTTACAACATCTGCTACGGATGCTCTTAACCCATTGGCCATTGTATACACAGTAATTGGTTAGGTTTATATTAGTTTAGGTACATTAGCACAGTTTTCAAAATTTAACATTTTGATAAGAACCTAAGGAGTCACTTTTTTTTTTTTTTTTTTTTATGTATAACTGTAGGTTGATTCAATTTCAACTAATAGTAAAAAGCTAACCCAGGATGCTTCTTAATTAGGGCATATTGGGACAGCTAGTCTCTAGTGGAATACACCTTGAGCTTGGATGGGAACCAGCTCAGCTGATGAAATGAGTCAACGGGAAAAGAAATTGACATATCTGTTCTGTGTGCATGAATGGGATTGGGGTCGTTTCTGGTGACAAATAATCAAATATGGAAGCTTTATTTCCAGCCAATGACTGAGCTGGCCCTCTCTTTCTTTCTCTTTTCTAGTAGCTTCTTTCATCTTTCAAGCAACTCGAATCCAATAGATTTTTATAACATGAACACACATGCGGTCAATGCCAAAACTAACACGTTTTGTGAAAGGTAGTCACTAACAGGGGATCGTTTTTAATTATTTGTAGCAATTATTACATGCAACTGGCATCCATGGACCATGCATGGCCACCCAATTTAGCAAACTTGGGGTCTGTGGTTCATGACACTTGGGTTATCCGAGTTCAATTCAACAAATGAATTAGAATTAATTTGCAACTAGGTTTTGTATAGCCCATTACTAAGTTTGTAATACTATATAAAACCATCATTTGAAAGAAGATTCTATTTACCACGGCGGGATGTTACTTGGTTGTAAGAGTTCTCGTATTACTTTTACATGATATTTAACAAAAATTGAGTAATTCAAATAACGGTGCTTTAACTCATAATAATAAATTTATCAAGATTTCAGTAGTATGTGTGATATTACACATTACTATTACGTTACATGGAATCAATAATTAGGTGATGATTGATCTCAAACGTTCTTTTTTTGGGGGGACCCTAAAACTTGGGGGGCTTGGAATTTAGGCTCAAGGTTGTTTACTTTTGAGTACACGCGATGAAGGGTTCTCAAAAAGGAAAATTAATGGTCTCATGAAGAGTTGGCATACATGTTGTAAAACTATACATGGTCTCAGTATAAGAGTTAATTACTCTGTCTGGATAGACCTAGATCTTTGTAAATCGTGCCCTACGATGATTCTATGTAAATTATGAATAAGCTACGTAACATAGTTCTCACACAAGTTCTGAGCAAGTTCCTAGCCTTGCTTACGGGCAAGACATTGTTGACTGATTTATTTTTCTAACTATTTTATTTTTTGGTCGGAAGACGTAAGCTAATTGAGTTGAGCATGCTGTTTTTTTACTTAAAGAGAATGTTCAAATAGTAAGCATGCATGTACACGAGGTTGCATCTTTTATTAAATTAAAGTCAATATGAGCAAAGGGAAAAATAGTGGTATATTAAAAATGAGTTTGTTTTGAGCACTTTAATTTCTTCAAAGTAACATCTTTTAGTTTAATAAAGTTTTTCTGACTAGTCCTCCCAAAAAAAAAAAAAAAAAAAAAACAAAAAGAGTTGACCTATGGAAAGGAATGGTAGTATCTGGGCCCTTTCTCTTCCTGGCTAGTAATTGAGTTTGTGGATTGATGGAGTAATATAAATATATATATATATATATATATATTGAGTAAAATTAATGCATCCACCAAGAGTAATTAGGTTTTGCTCTTCTAGGCTAGCAATTGAGTATCTTTTTTTTGGGCCAAAGGTTAATAAGAGATTCTAATCCTCAGAAGTAAACTGCACAATAAGGAAGCAGATGCCCCTAGTTCATAGTGCCGCTAACAAAAACTAGTAATTGAGTTTATTGATACTAAATAGAGTAAATTACACTAAAATGCATATAATTCTTTGTGGTTTAATAAAGTTCTGTGGAAACATTTTGAATTTTAAATTAGTTTTAATCACTCCCTAAAATGCCCTTAGTATCTAATTATTCTAATTTATTAATTCCACCCATGCCACTTGGATTGTGATAGGGAGATTGAGAGGTGGATAATAATGATAAATTTGATTATGATAATGAGAGTGATTGGTTATTTTTGTTTCTGGGAAAAAATTAACTAAAAATAGTTGAAAGTAGTTTATTAGAATAGTTGAATAACTGAAAATACATATATAATTGGAAAGAGTGTCTATATATACTTTTCTTTTTCTTTTCTTTTTTGAGAAGGAGTGTCTATATATACTTGTAGATTAATAAAGCTGTATAAAAAAATTCAAACGACGAGAAATTATTCTATGTTCTTGATGGACTATGTTAGCACTGAGGCATGATCCACCCACCCAACAAATAAATGCCATGTGCCATCATAAGTTGAATAAGATCCTAGTTAGACATTCAAAAAACCAACCCCGGATTTTTTCTTTATTTTTTATACATCAATCTGATGCTAAGGTTAAAATTATATATATATAAATATTTTTTGACTTCCTTGCCAGGGCCGGCTCAACAACTTTTGGGGCCTTAAGCGTAAATTTTAAATGGGACCTTTTTATAATTAAATATTAATTAAATAATATATATATTGAATTTTTTTTATTTAAAAATTTTTTTATTGCTTTTTAAGAAGCAAAATTACTAATTAAGTTTTTGTATTTTTAAAATTTATTTTTATTTAAGTTCTTTTAACATTTTTATTCAATTGATAATATAGCTAATCCACTTAATTTTTTTTGTGATATAGTAGACCTTAAAGCCGTGACCAATTTAAAGTTTAAACCTGCACAAATAAAAATTAATTTAATACATGATTTAATAAATTAGTGTCACTATAATATAAATGAGTTGATATGATACACATCTAATTATTAATTGGTATAATAATTTATAATAATAGATAAAGTGTTGAATTAAAAAAAAAAAGAAAAAAAAAAGTGAGAAACCGTCAACTACTCCACTACTCCTATGGCTAAGTTTTAAAGAAAAAATGTGTCCTATCAATTATCATAGCAGATATCTAAAGAGGGGCAGAACAGAAAAGCTATCATAGCTGCAAAAAATGTGTTCCATCCCATCAACAATTGTGCAGTGCAGCTGTGCAGCAGTGAAAGTGTGAAACAAACAATATATATATATATATATATATATATATATATATAATTCAAGTGAAATAAATAGAAGTCTAGAAGACTATGAGTCTTGACGTCTTGTTCCTCAAAAAAAAGAAAAAAAAAAAAAAAGACTAAGAGGTTGGTTGGTTTCAAATTTTAATCTTGGCCCGACGAGATGAGCATCGTTCTGGCAAGATTTCTTTTTACTAGTGCTTTTTTTTTCTTTGGATGAATATTTAACTGGTTGCAACTTGCAATTATTATAAGAGTCTTTCATTTTTCGGAAAGACAAAAGAGAAAGAGGGGGAGACTAAAGAAGAATACCTGTGATTGGTAGACTGGTACGCTGAAGCCTGGACTCAACAAAGAGAAATTTCAAGCTAAATTGACTGAGTTTATAAGAAAAAGATCAAGAATCAAGATGGATGAAGATAAGAAAGGTAAAACCATAAGAATATTGATGGGGAGGCAGAGAGATAAGAGTTTTTTTTTTTTTTTTTCTTTTGTTTTTGAAATTTATAATCAATATTTTAGCATATTTCAAGACAATTATGTTGTATTATTAATGAATTTGTCTGCTATTAATTTTGATTTTAGCATATTTCAAGGATGAGTTAATTAATTTGTCTCCTATCATTTAATTTTGTTAGCTGAAGTTTGACTATTTTTTGTTTTACCTTTTTAATTTTTTTGTATTTTAGGATACAATGGGGGCCTTTTTAATGCATTTTATTGACCAATAAATATGCTTAAAAAATTTTTAATTAAAATATATAGAAAATATATTATATATATAATTTTTTTTTTACAAGTGGGTGCCTTCTTTTATTTGGAGGCCTTAAGCGATTGCATTAATTGCATTGCCTATTGAGCCGGCCCTGTTCCTTGCTCAGCCAACGTAATCATACAAAAGTTTCAACCTTAGGAGGAATTCACAAATTCCATGGCAACCATTCAATTTACAGACTTACAGTGAGAGTGAATTGAATGTGTTTATATCAGATGCATGAGAAATCTTCTCATGCACTATTGTATTGATTGAATTAACTGTCTCATTTCAGAGACCTTTTTCTGTATAAAAAAATTTAAGGAAAAAAAAAAACCTCGTTTTAAGTTTAATTTGTACTAAGAAACCTCCTTAAGGACAGGTTCAAAATATATAATCAGCATGTTTAACCCACAACTAATTATATTTTGCCATATCATTGATTACTTGTACACATTCATCTACGATATTACCCTCTTTAGTTAAATTGATTAATTTCCTTCTTTTAGTGAAAAACATGAATAATAAATTATTATATTTTAGTTTCTTTGTAATTAAATAAGTGATAGACAGAATAGATATATCAAAATGTTAAAGTATTTTTCAATTAATTAAGAGTAGATGTGTTTTTTTTTTTCTTTGAATGCTTATAACAAGTAAAGAGAAGGAATTTGAAAACCGAGCCATCCTTTATCGTCTCATAAGATATTTTTTCCTTGGATAAAAAACAAACCAAGCACTCAATGAGGCTTTTCTAAAAAGAAAAAGAAAAACTCCAAAACCAAAAAATCAAGAGAGCAAGATAACAAATTGTAAAGTTATGATTTACAACTATGTTTTACGTTGACTTTATTCCATGACAAAAAGTGTTGTATTCAGATTAAATTATTTTTTTGTATTTTGTGGGATTTTATTGTATTAGGTTTAGTATAAAGTTGATGAAAAATTGAGCATGAAATGAAGAATCAGTGCAGTTTCACGATTGGCTCGCGAATAGCTCGCGAGAAGGGTTCCTGCAAAAAGAGCAAGTGAGAAACACATGTTGGAAGCTGAAGAGTCATGCTAGTTTGAAGGATTTTGCTAGTGTCTCGCGAGTAAAGGCTTCACGTGAAATACTCGCAAAACTCTCTGCTTGAAGGATTTTAAGTGTTACTTTTTTGCCCTTCACCCATACTATATATACCATCATTACCCACAAAAGTATGAAAGGTCATTCAGAGAAAAAAACTCTAGATAGGTTTTCTATAACACAACACGCCCATCTTTTAGAGAGAGAGTTACTCATTTTTACTGAGAAATCATTGTAGCATCTTCTCCTTCCCTCTCTCATTGTCATACCTTGAGAGGAGATTTGTGTTCAAACACAACTCACACATTTTCAGAGTGTAGAGAGTGTTTTGGAGTTTGAGAAGTTTTGAGGATTTGCCAAAAGAAGCCAGTAAGGGTTGGCGGATGAAATCGGGCATATTGCGGGATTCGGAAAGCTAAAGAAGACACGACTCCAAGAAGTCCGTTGGTAATAGGAGCTTGGAGGGCACAAGTACATTGGGCAGACTAGGTTTAGAGGGTCTTTTGTTATTCGTGTACTCCAACTTTATTTTCTAGGAGATTGATTTCTACTTAGAAAGTCGCGGAGAGGTTTTTCGCCGAGTTCTTCGGTTTCCTCTTCGATAACACGTCTTGGTATTATCTTGTGTTTGCATTTCTCTTCCCTACCCTTAAACTTTACTTTATATCGTTGATAATGGATGAATATGGCTTAGGGTAGTATTATCGGTTTTTTACGCTCATTTGCTCTTATTCTGTACTTAGTCTAAGTTAAAGTAAAAGCAAAAGCAATTTAGCCATATTTTTATTTAGGGGTCTAAACAAGCTCTTATGCTTTCACACAAATTCGATCTTTTTACAAATGAATATCATGTACTATAGGGTTGGCAAAATTGGACATGACCCATGAACCGGACACGACACGACACATGAACCGGACACGACACGACACGAAATTAGTAGGTTATGGTTTGAGGCTTAATGGGTTCGTGTCATATTTGAGTTGACACGACTAACCCGTTTAATAAAAGGGTTGGGTTAGTATCCATCATATGAAACCCGTTTGACATGTTTGACCCGTTTAATTAAATGACATTTTACCAATGTACCATTCAAATCCTAAGTATATAAACTTATTAGTTCTTGTGGTTTATTTTCTTTGATATATTATAATTGATTATTTATGATATTGAGATATACTTTAATTTTAAATAATTATTTGTGATGCAGTTACTCGTTAGTTTTAAATTTTATATTAAAAATATTTAATTGTTTGGTTTTTCATAATTCATATCAATTTGGTTAATACTAAAATTAGTTTTTTTTTTTTTTTTTTCATTTTGATTAAATCTAATAAACAAGTTAACACGACTAATCCGTTTAATAAATAGGTTGTGTTAGGGTTGAGGAATCCTGATCCGTTTAATAAACATGTCAGGTTAGGGTTGATCTATATAATTAAGTACTCATGAGTCGACGCAACACGAACCCGGCACGTAAACACGAATTGCCACCCCTAATATAATATACTAAAAATTGACCAATCACACTTAGAGGAGATTTGGCTGCAAAAATGACATCTCATAAACTATTTTGAAAATTGACCAATCACACTCGAGAGAAAATTTGATTGCAGGAATGACGTTACGAAAAAATTGAGAATTACCAACTAATTTTTAAAAGAAAACCAATATTTTACCCACCAAAAAAAAAAAAGATATTGGGGGCATTTTACACTTATTTTGTCTCTTCATTTTCTATAGTATATTCTCAATAAAATAAGTAATTAACAAAACACATCCACACACTTATAAGTTTCGTAATTTGATCTTTAATTTTATGTGCAAAACTTAAATTCAAACACAAATAATACCAGGGCATCATTTAGATGAGTTGGAAGTTGGAACTCTATATAGTATGTAAGTACTTAAAATAATCTAAAAAACCACAAATAATATTATTTTTTAAAGATAATTAAAGTAGGAAATAATCTACTCTTCCTCACTTTTTTTTTTTAACCCCTAAGTCAGGTCACGTGAGCGGCACATTTTAGTCGGCAGAAGACGGGGCCGACCGTCCCCTGTTTCATTTAAGTGCCACTGCAGCACTGCTACCCCTGCTTTTCGTACTCCTAGGTAAATTCCAGAATCCACACTATTCTTAAATCTAAAGCTATTGATTACCAACACACAAAACAAATTAACAAACTGCTGTGCCAAGGAAAACTTTTTTTTTTTTTTTTTGGAATCTACTTTACATTGAACCCGTCTAGATTGTGTCATGCGTTTACCGTTGAATAAATGTCGAGTCCATCGAGTGCATTTGGATCTAGGTTTATTTGAGATTTGTTTATTTTGATAAAATTAAAAAATTTTGTTAAAAGTATTATAAATAAAAGTAAAAATTAACTAAAATAGTATAATGGGATACATGAATAGTACTAAAAAATAAAGTGAGATTCATAAATAATACTTACAAATAAGTTAAATAATAAAATAAGTTGACAAAAATAATTTTTTCCAAACCAACACAAGATCTAATTCAAGTCCATCTATATATCCCAATTTCCAACTCAACACAGTATTCTTTATAGTGTTCATTTAACCATGTGAAAGATAAATGTTAAATGATTTTTTTCCCTTTACTTTTAGGATCACTTTTATTAATTTCAATCACAAAACAACAAGAAAGACAAACTTTAATTTCAAACTTGGAATTGACTATGAATTTTCAATAAATTAGTTATGTCGGCTACATATATTATTTCCCTTCATTATATTCTATCTGAAATCATCCTCTTTGCTATTTTATTAATTGATATAAGTCAATTTTTATTACTTATACTAATGTTATTTTAGATCTTTCTTTACTTTTTTTACTTTATATTTTTGTTCTCTTAAATTGAAGCAACTCACTCTTTTTACCGGTGCATTAAACTTTTTCTTTTGAAAATGATTCCATTCATAATAGAGTCACTAATTGAACATCAACCTACTGCAACCTCTCTCTTTTTCTCAAGTTTAGGATTAGCTGTGAACAAATATATATGACACTAAACACTGACACATGAAGCTTAATACCAATCACAATATATAACTTTATTATTATTACTTTTTTATAGATATAATAAAATTTCAATTTGTAGTGTTTTCTTTATAATTTTTTTTAAATCATAAAATTAAAATATCAATTAATTTCTAATATAGGCAAAATTTAAAACTTAAATATCTTATTTGACGATAAAATATTTACTAATGAAACTAATCTAATCGAAACCCTCCAGAATATGTAATTTCATTGACTAAAAAAAAACATTATAAAAATTTCGTATACATAAACTCTCTGGAATCAAAATTGTCCAAAGCCATCGCTATCGATTGTATTGCTAGAGATCATCTAAAGATTGCGTAGCTTTTTGAATTATGATCATGGCAGATGGGATATACATGTGTTGTCAGCCAGATTGAAGAAGCTTTTACAGTTGGCGCTTCTTTATAATGGAACGCACTGAACATTGGAATAGTAGTCACTGCTAAAAGATGCCTTGGTGCTGCGCAAAGTGCTACAATGAAGCTCATCTCTCTATATATCTGTTTTAGTTTTACTAGATAGAATGCTTTGGAAACCGTTGAAGCAAAGGAAATGTTTGCTACTATGCAAGCTTGATACGTGAAAAAATTATGATGGAGCATCGGGTTTATTCTTAGAGTATACACCAAAAAATAGAAAAAATAATTAAATATATGATTGAAGTGCATTTTTAAATTTTTTATAAATAGAAATGATTAATATACATATTTTAATAATATGACAAAATAGATTAAAATCTCTTAATAATTAATATACCCAATCCATTAGTTTGGATCGAGTGTAAGCTTTTACCTTTAAGGATTTCATCCTCCTTTTTTTAAATTACTTTGCTAAAAAAAATAATATTAAAATGGATCTTGTATATATTATTAAAAATTTTAGCTCAACTAACCTATTTTATTTTTTTTAATAGATTTCAGTTAGCTCAATTGGTATAATTTTTTATGATTGAATAAGAAATATTCAATCTCCGCCTAACCTGAAAGCCAATTAATGTCTTGATTTGATGATAAAAAATTATCATCACGAACAGACATTATAGATTAAAACTCTTTAAAAAAAAAAACTGTCTTTTAATATTTTTAACAAAGTACGTCTATATCCTCTAAATATCAAATTCCTTCTCCTATTATAACAAACGAATTAACAAAAGTAGTAGATGATTTTGTTTTTTTTTTTTTTTTTTAGAAACAAACACAAACACAAACAAGAAAAAGAAAAAGATATTTTAATATAAAAACACACTACGTACCCTTTTACTTAAAAATCATGGTAATTTTTGCTGGAGAAAAAAAAAAGTATATTAGTACGAGTTCAGACTTTAGACCGATCCTTATGCCTTTCATCGTTATCCTCTCCTACTTCAAATTTTTTTACGAAAAACGCAAAACATATGGAAACTTCACGTAACCTTCAGAAGCAGGGAAAGACAAATTTAAGCTTCACGTAACGGCCTTGGTAATTAATAAGTCCCGAAAAACTAGTATAACGCATTGTGTGGAGTTCCCATAAAAAAAAAAAAAAAAAAAAAAAAACGCATTGTGTGGAGTAATTAAGTAGGTCCAGTCAACAAGTGACACGTCAGCACAAAAAAAAAAGTCAACTACATCTACTGAACTGGAAGGAAAGGAAGTACTTTAAAGCTAAAAGTCTCCTCCAGTGCTCCACCAGCCGTGCCCCGATTAAAACGCAGAGGGACACATACTTGATACTTATCCTAAAAACTTGCTTGGATGTCAATAAGTGATTGGACCATTTTAACTTTTATAGTCAAGCAAGTTCTGATAAAATGTGTGGTCTTATAAGAGTTTGCATGAAAATTATAAAATTTTAGAAAATTATTGTGTACTTCTGTAGTATCATAAATGCATATTTTTTCTTCTCACATGAATGGTGGATCCCATTAATTAAATTTATTATAGAACTTACGATTCATATGAAAAGAAGAACTATGTATTTATGATACTCCGAAATACCTAATAATTTTTAGTTGACAGTTGGCACGTACTTACATCTTCAAATCTCCTGCCCATTATTTTCTTGGAGTGTACGAGTTTGTTGGGTATATCTATTTTTCTAGATTATATATAATCTTATTCTTATTTTCCAGGCTTTTTAAAAGTGAAGTTGTTTGAAAATAATCATACCTAAAAAAAAAATGAAGTTTAAAAATGTTACTTTGAAAAAAAATACAAATTAAAATTGTTTTGTCAAATATGAAACATTAAGTTAAGGTACATTTTTAATACTTCATTAAATGCTTTTTTTTATAGAATTTTCAAAAAATTAAAGTCAACATGCACGCAAATACTAAGAAAATCACATTCAATAACAACTATAAATTTGTGTGGGTAAATGATTAACAAGCTTTTTTTTTTTTTCAAAATGTAAAAGGTTAACGGATGATGGACATTAGTTTAAAAAATATTATTAAAAACTTTTTATAGAAAAAAAAACAAAATTTTTTAATAATTTTTTATATTTTTCATAAAAATTGTATCAAAAATTTTTTAAAATACTCAATTAACAAAAATTATCTAAGAACACCAATCAACAAAAGCCTTAAAATATTATACATTACATTACAACTCAATTGAATAATTTATTATTTCTGTCCCTTGGGCACTCCTTACCAGACCCATCTTCAAAACCAAATCCACCTTGTAGCTTTCTTTATGAAAGCCAAATTGACAGATTGTAATTTGCAAGTTGATATCTTTGTTTATTTAATTTTCATGGTACACTTTCCAAACATTTCGCCTACCCCTAGTTTCTTTTCTTTTTTTTCACTATAAATACTCCACTACCCTACTCCATGTCTCCACCAACTCACGCACACATACCCTTTTCCTTTGAGGCCAAACAAAGTAACGTTACATTTGTTTTCACACATCTTTTCTCTACATTTTCTGGGACACAGTCAAAAAAAAAAAAAAAAAATGAAGCTCACCTTTGCAACTTTCCTGCTTGTTTGTCTTGTCCTTAGCTCATCTTTCTTTGAGGCCACAATGGCTGGTTCAAGTAAGATATCATATACTTCTACAAACTTAAACAATCTCTCTTTCTTTTTTGAAAACTTCTGTCTTATAAAAGTTAAAATCTTGCTGGATTTACTTTAATATTTTGTGGTGGAATGGTTTAATTGTCACGGTATATTGAGATTCAGTCCTGTATCGCTTCGATTTATCCAAAAAAAAAAAATGCTAAACAGTTTGTGTTTTAAACAAAATATAGGCTTCTGTGACTCCAAGTGCCAGGTGAGGTGCTCAAAGGCGGGAGTACAGGACCGGTGCTTGAAGTACTGCGGTATATGCTGCGAGAAGTGTCAGTGTGTGCCATCTGGGACTTATGGGAACAAGGACGAGTGCCCTTGCTACAGGGACCTCAAGAACTCCAAGGGCAAGAGCAAGTGCCCGTGATCATTTCTTGGTTGTAATTCTGAGTCAAGGACCATTATATTCATAGAATTTTATTTATTAAAAAAAAAAAGGATATATATTAATAGATTAGGCCATATAGAAGATGGAATATCAACGGAATAAATGGGGGTCCTTCATTTGTTAGGTTGTTAATGTGATAGTGTCTGTCATTAAAATTTGTTTATGTGTGTATTGGATTCTGTCTATTGTAGTTTCTCATTTGCAATATATATAATAATAAATTATTTAATTGTGTTTTACCAAAAAATATTAATTGCCGAGAAGTTGATGATATCTTACTTAATTGTGTTTATGAAAGCATTTATGATCTGTAACTATCCCTTGATTGGAGATCGGTTCAGCCATGCATATCTTATAATGAGTAATGAAAGTAACACAATTTTTAAAGAAAAGTGTGTAACGAATGCCCTTAAAGTATTAGTTAATAATCTATTTAAAGAAAATTTTTATAAAAAAAGAAAAAAAAAGTTAATGTTTTGACAATTTTTTTCATTTTCTATAAAAGTAGTATAAAATCTTTTTTAAAAGCACTTGTTAGCATGACCCTTTATTAATTATTACACATTCACAATGTATACCTTATCATATAACAGAAATCATGTTTTAAAAATATAATTTCAAAAAAAAAAAAAGCGTGCAAAATGTGAAATAATGAGTATATGCCAATAGAGAGTATGTCCGAAACGTGAAATAGTAAGATTTTTTGTCCAATAATACATTTATGAAACCAAGGGATCGTTTATACTTATTTGTAGCAATCATATATTACATGCAACTGGCATCCATGGTCCATGCATGGCCACCCAATTTAGCAAACTTGGGGTCGGTGGGTCATGACAGTTCGGTTATCCAAGTTCAGATCAACAAATGAATTAGTCTTAATTTGCAATTAGGTTTTGTATAGCCCACTATTAAGTTTGTAGTACTATATAAAACCATCATTTGAAAGAAGATTCTATTTACTGTGGTAGGGTGTGACTTGGTTGTAAGAGTTCTCGTATTGCTTTACATGATATTTGGCAAGAGTTAAATGATTCGAGTAGTAGTGCTTTAACAAATGTGTTGTGCTCATGATAACAAACTCCTCAAAATCTCAGTAGCACACATAATATTATCCATTACTATCATGTGATCGATGATTTGGTGAGGACTGTTATCAAAGGTTCTTTTTTGGGGGACCCTAAAACTTGGGAGCTTGGAATTTGGGCTCAAGTGTTGTTTACTTTAGTTTGAGTACACATGATGAAGGGTTCTCAAAAGGGAAAAATAATGGTATAATGAAGAGTTGGCAATGCCCAGGGACGGAACTAGGATTTGAAGTCGAGGGGGACAAATATAATTTTTCTTGAGTTTATTTTCTAAAATCTTAAATATATACATATTATTTAATATTTAAAAAAAATTGGGGGGGTGGGGGGGGGGGGGGGGGGACATAGCCCCCCTCTGCCTATACGTAGTTGCGTCCCTGGGCAATGGCGTAAAACTATATGAACTTTGTTAACAGGTGCTGGCCAGCACTTGTTAATGAACCAGCTGTGGTTTATTTATGATTTATCACAAATTCTATCTGCATTAAAATTTGACAAACTTGTACTTTGATTTTTTCAATACTCCATTTAAATTGACACACATTTAATACATATTCAGTTTTTTTCATATCCCAAAAAATATGTGAATAGTTTATTTTAAATTTTATTACATTAATAAGTATTGCACAGCACCCATTAACATCACTCAAAATATATATGGTCTTTTTTTTTTTTTTTTTTTTTTTGTTGATAAACTATATATGGTCTCAACATATAAGAGTTAATTACTCTGTCCGGATATACCTAGATCTTCGTAAATCGTGCCCTACGATGCCTCTAAGTAAATTATGAATAAGCTTCATCACACAAGTTCTGAACAAGTTCCTAGCCTTGCTAATGGGCAAGTCAAAGTTGACTGATTGATTTTTCTAACTATTTTATTTTTTGGTCGGAAGACGTAAGCTAATTGAGTTGAGCATGCTGTTTTTTCACTTAAGAGAATGTTCATATAGTAAGCATGCATGTACACGAGGTTGCATCTTTCTTAAAAGTCAATATGAGCAAAGGGAAATAAGAATGCATCTAATTGAGTTTATGCCTTTCATCGTTATATCCTCTCCTACTTCAATTTTTTTTTTTACGAAAAACGTAAAACAAATGGAAACTTCACGTAACCTTCAAAAGCAGGGAAAGACAAATTAAACTTCAAGTAACGGCCTTGGTAATTAATAAAGGTCCCGTAAAACTAGTACAACGCATGGTATGGAGTAATTAAGTAGGTCCAGTCAACCTGCATTTACTGCTCTGGAAGGAAAGGAAGTACTTTAGAGCTAGAAGTCTCCTCCACCAGCTGTGCCTCATCAAAACGTTGAGGGACTCATACTTGATGCATACCCTGACAACTTGCTTGGATGTCAATAAGTAATTAGAGAGTTTTAAGTGCTAAATTATTGTATAAATGTTGTGATTCAATTATTAATTTGACAACCAAACAAGTTATGACAAAATGTACACGAAATTACGTTTTCAAATCTTCTGTCTTCTATTTTCTTAGAGGGTACATGTTTGTTGGGTATATCTATTTTTCTAGATTCTTATTTTCTAATTTTTTTTAAAGTGAAATTGTTTGAAAATAATCATACCTTAAAAAAAATGAAGTTTAAAAAAGCTACTTTGAAAAAAATATAGATTAAAATTGTTTTGTCAAATATGAAACATTAAGTTAAGGTACATTTTTAATACTTAATTAATTAAATGATGTTTTTATAAAATTTTCAAAAAATTAAAGTTAACATGCGCACAAATACTAAGAAAATCACATTCGATAACAACTATAAATTTGTGTGGGTAAATGATTAACAAGTGATTTTTTTTTTAAAATGAAAAAAGGTTAACAAATACTCTAACGATGTTAGATTAAAAAATATTATTAAAAACTTTTTATAGGAAAAAAAAAACTTATTTTTTAATAATTTTTTTACATTTTTCATAAAAGTTGTATAAAATTTTTCTAAAATGCTTGATTAAGAAAGATTATCTAAGATCACCAATTGACAAAAACCTTAAAATATTATACATTACATTACAACTCAATTGAATAATTTATTACTTCTGTCCCTTGGGCACTTCTTACCAAATCCACCTCCAAAACCAAATCCACCTCGTAGCTTTCTTTATGAAAGCCAAATTGACAGACTGTAATTTGCAAGTTGATATCTTGTTTATTTAATTTTAATCATAGTACACTTTCCAAACATTTCACCTAACCCCTTTATGCTTTTTTTCACTATAAATACTCTACTCTCCTCCTCCATCTCTCCACCACCTCACACACACAAACCCTTTGCCTCTGGGGCCAAACTAAGTACATTACATTTCTTTCCACACATCTTTTCTCTACATTTTCTTAGACACAGTCAAGAAAAGAAAAAAAAAAAAAATGAAGCTTGCCTCTGCAACTTTCCTGCTTGTTTGTCTTGTCCTCAGCTCATATTTCTTTGAGGCCACAATGGCTGGTTCAAGTAAGATATCATCTACTTCTACAAACTTAAACAATCTCTTCTTTTTTTGAAAACTTCTGTGTTAAAAAGTTAAAATCTTGCTGGATTTACATTGATATTTTGGGGTGGAATGGTTTAATTGTCATGGTACATTGAGATTCAGCCCTGTATCGCTTCGATTTATAAAAAAAATGCTAATCAGTTTGTGTTTTAAACAAAATATAGGCTTCTGTGACTCAAAGTGCCAGGTAAGGTGTTCAAAGGCAGGAATACAGGACCGGTGCTTGAAGTACTGCGGTGTTTGCTGTGAGAAGTGTCAGTGTGTGCCATCTGGGACTTCTGGGAACAAGGACGAGTGCCCTTGCTACAGGGACATCAAGAACTCCAAGGGCAAGAGCAAGTGCCCTTGATCATTTCTTGGTTGGGATTCTGAGTCAAGGACCCTTATATATATTAACGAAAGTTAATATTCGTAGAGTTTTATTTATTCAAAAAAAGAAGAAGAAGGATATATTATAGAGTTCATTAATAGATTAGGCTTTAGGAGATGGAATATCAAAGGAATAAAGGGGGGTCCTTTATTTGTTTGGTTGTTAATGTGATAGTGTCTGTCATTAAAATTTTGTTTATGTGTGTATTGGATTCTGTCTATTGTAGTTTCCCATTTGCAATATATATAATAATAAATTACTTAATTGTGTTTTACCAAAAAATATTAATTGTGAAGAAGATGATGATATCTTACTTAGTTGTGTTTATGAAAGCATTTACTATCTGTAACTATCCCTTGATTGGAGATCAGTTCAGCCATGCATATCTTATAAGGGGCTATGAAAGTTACACACTCACCGGATATACATTATCACATGACTGAAATCGTATTTTAAAAATATAATTTCAAAAAAAAAAAAGTGTATGAAATGCAAAATAATGAGTATATATAAATAGAGAGTGGGTACGAAACATGGAATAACTCGTGTATAAGAAGATTTTTTGTCTAATAATACATTTATGAAACCAAGGGAACAATTTGGAAGAAAGGGAAGGTTTAAGTCAAAATTACAAAGTGAAAGAAATCCCCATGATATGCGAAAGAGATAAATTCTGTACGCTAAGCTAACTTTTAAGAACAAAGTTTAACTATAAAATTAGTTGTAATTTAAGGCTATAAATATAATTCACTTAATAAAATAAATATTATTATATATTTTCAAAATCTAACAGTTGAATTGCATGTTTTTTACGTTCTTAATACACATGTTAAGTTTTGTGTCAATTGAATATTATTTACTATATGATTTGTAAATTTATATTTTATATATAATTTTAAATTATAAAAATTGACAATTTAAAAAATTTATTGATGATATAGCTAGTAATTTTTAATTTTTTAAAATTTTGTAAGTATAGAAGATATAAGAAGAAAATATAATCTAATAGTAGATTTGTCAAAATTCACCTCTAATAAAAAGATATTAAGTAAGATTGTAATTTTAAGTTACAATCAATTTTATAGTTAAATTTTGTCCAACTTTTAAACAAGAAATCAACTAACCCAATTTTTTGTTCAATATTTTTTTTTATCACAATTAATTAAACTATCTCAACAATTAACTAAAAAAAATTGTAACAGTATTGTTTATAAAACTAGAATATGAACATCAGAAAATTTGAAAGCATGCCCTCACAACTAAAATCACTGCCACACAGTAAAGAGTAAAGACAAGATAAAAAAAAAAAACAGAGTAAAGAGTAAAGACAAAAGAAGCATTGCTTTAAGATAGGAAAAAGAAAAATCAAGTTGTCCTTTGGCAAGGTAGTAGCAACCAGCTGTCATGTTTGTACTTTGTACGTTTTCAAATTATAGTTTTTTTTTTTTTTTTTTTTTCCTTCTAGTAAACTCCAATTTATATACTTCATTGTCTTGCTTGAACGCAACTAATTCATAGTTCATTTAAAAGTTTGGGCTACACAAGTTCATGGTTAGATTGACCCCCTTTAACGCGTCTTTTTAATTTTAGAAAAAATATTTGTTACGCACTAATTATTGTATACTTTCTTTAAAATCAAAGAAGGATGTTGTAAAATAATATTTAACAATAGCTCATTGTCTTTGTTTTTTTAGTTTATTTTTTAATTTTTTTTTTCAATTTTATAAGTTATGAGACCAGCTTCGTAAAAAGAAAAAATAATATTAAAATATACTCTGTGGTCAGTTTTATTTTTTTTTAACCCAATTTTTTCATTAAATAAAATTTATATTAGTCTTGTTAACATTTATAATGAACATTACTCTTATTTTTATTGTTTGTATAACTTAAAAAAAAAAAAACTCTAAAATAGCTTCTTCTTTTTTTTTTTTTATGAGAAACAAAATAGCTTGGTTTACATGCGGGGCATGTTCACGTGCACTGTACGATGTTTTTTTTTTTTTTTTTTTTTCTGAGAAACAAAATAGCTTGGTTTACATGCGGGCCATGTTCACGTGCACTGTACGATGTAACAGGCACTTTGTCTGTAAGCGATTCCCTATTCTTCACTTTGTGATGACCAACTCACACATGCCACGTGACACTCCTAAAAACAACAACGCCTTGACTTGAATTGACACTCACTCTCAGGTCTCACCAGGATTTCTCTCTTTCTTTTGTTGTTTTTGGTTTTCTTTATCACAATTTGAGTGTTTCATATTTTTTTCGCTGAAGGCCTTTGGTTTAAACAACCAAATAAGCACGGCAAATGTATGACATAAAAGATACATCTACATTGTAACCTTGTTTTGTCCTAAGTAAATTTTCAAATGTTTACCCACCTACAGCAACATATGCCAAGTAAAAAAGAAAAATAATTGATCTGTTTGGGCATATATATAGTTTAATAAAAGTTTTAAAAAATATATATATTTTATTGAAGCAGCAAACAATTGTCTGGGGCTTATAACTTTTTTTTAGGTGGTTGCTGATTTTTCATTCATTGCCCTAGAATTCTGCTCAATTTTCAAAGATATTCTCCATTTCACTTTATTGCGGAAATCAGTGAAATGTGAGAAAAGATTTATTTATATTTTACATTTTTTCTTCTTTTCGGCTTAGTGGCAATTGGGCCCTCCACATGTCTCTGAAAATTGGAAGGGCCTGGAGAGACAGAATTCCTGACTGTTCTGCCAAAATGCACGAGAGAATTTTAATTTCTAAGGGTGGTTCATCTTCAAATCAATTCAAAACAAAAATTGTCCTGAAATCATTACAGTTTGATTCAAAATTATGTACAATGTACAAAAAATATCGGCTGTGTATGCTTGCTTTAGAGACAGAAATGTTAAAGGCAATCAACTTTACCTGCAAATTGATCCTATCGAACTTTACCTGCAAATTGATACTATCAAACATTACCTGCAAATTTGGTCCTATCACGTTGAAAAGAAAAACCTGATTTCATGGCTGAGAATGGACATGTTTAATTGTCCTAAGAAATGCAAACTCTCCTTCGTATCAGATAAGATGTACTCCGTAGTCAGTACATTTCTAATTCACTATGAAAAACTAGAAGCTATCCTTAGTCGGCAACCACAAGTAACATTAGAGATCCAGAGAATTGAATTGCTGTACCCAAGTGATCAGTTTTGAGTATAGTACATTGGGGCCACCAAGATTATTTTGCATAATGACTATATCCTGTAATTGTTTTATTCGATCAAAATGTAACTTTCTACATGCATTAATGTCAAAAACTATGATCTTTTTCTCAGCAACTACTTTTTCTATCCGCTTTTTCATTTTCTTTTTCATTATACAACAATGGAGGGATCAATGATTCCATCACCTTGAATCAATAGCTTGAATAGTCAAATTTGAAGCTATCCAGAACAACAATTACTCACTAAATTAAGAAGACTATATACACTATAAACCATCAAGCCCTGTTGCAGTTTGAAGTGGCTGAAGCTCTTGCTCTGGAACAGCGGCATTAACAGGCTCATATGAACTAGATTGTGTGTGTCCATATTTCCAAAATAACAATGCCCCAAAAATTGAAAGTCCAAGAACCAGGGTAACTAATGCTCCAACAGCCACTGCCCAATAGTTTTGTTTCCACCAAGTTCTGCAAATTTCCAGAGGATTCCAATTGTGAAATATGAAAAAGAAAAGGAAGCAGTAAAAACATTGTTTAAAGCTAAACTGGTTCAAAAATCTGGGACTAGAAAATCTAGTATTCCTGAAAGAATGCCAATATAATTACAGTTATTGATAGATTAATAGATAACAATTAGAAGATAAATGAACTTATTAATGTAAACTTCGAAAATATAAAGACTAGTAATATACATCAACAAACTAATCTTTAAGCTAGATCAGGGTGCTTGGCCCAAGGGACTTCTTCAAGACTTAAGTATATGACATTTACATATATGGAAATTGATATATATAGAAAAACCACTACTGATGCTACATAAAGCTCCTCCCTTCTCCTCTCTTCTTTTACAGACCCAGAGAATTCTTCTTTTTGTCAAATAAATTATTAAAAACTGCATTACAAGTTTACAATTTGACATGATCAGCTTGTTCATAATGCAAAACTTCACATAGCATTAAAATATTAACAAAAAAAAGAAAAGAAAAAAAAAGTAGCCCATATGTATTACTTTTTCAGCACAACATTCCTAGGAGGTCATGGAGTAGGAGTGAGAGTGTGAGAAAGTCATAAGGTCTAAATTGCACTTAAAGCAGCTTTAAATTACCTGAAAATTTTCCTGGATTTCAACTAGACAGTATAAAGCTGCAAATCTCTTTCCCCTAAATAAGAATAAAGCTGCAAAACAGGGAGGGGATCCGAACCTGTCCCCTACAGCTTGTGTATCCTAGATTCCTAGGCTTGAATTCTGGAAATGGCAACTATTGCATATGCTGCCTTTAGATGTAAGAACTTAGGAATTTGGATTTAACCCCTTATTTTAGTTTGCTTGAATGAGAATTGGAAATTACAAATTTCTTGATGTTAGCAATTACAAGATAGGGAAGACTGAAGAGACTTATTAATAGATGTACATTGAAAAAAAAAAGTGCTAATTTAAGTTTATTTCACTAATGATTTTCCCAGAGCAAATGCATCTCTCTTTTTAAGACATCGCTATATTCTAGCTAAAAATTCCAAACCTTCCATGTATTATTAACATTTCATTCAAGCATTTTATATTAGTGGCTACAGTCTAATCCATCTTATCCAACACAAAAGAATTTGCTTCTAAAAGGGCTTTGGTAAAGGAGTCTGAACTCCACATGTTAATAATGACACAGATAGTCCTGCTTTACTGCATGAATCTGGATCCAGAGGTAAGGATCAGCAGGAAATGGACCAATTCAAGGTGAAAAATGGGGTTGCTCCCTCAGCAAAACTGGGATAAAGTTGAGCCAAAAGATCCCGATTCAAGATAAATTCATGAAGAAGTGGGATCTCTTTAGGATCCACTCCAGCATTTAGAAATTGGTTAATCGGTAAAGATACATGTACTTGATGCCCCGCCCAAGAAAGAGACCCAAGTCCTAGTAACCCTGCTAAATGGTGGTGGAAACACCATGTACATAAGTGAAAAGAAGATAACAAGAGAAAAAGCAAATAACATACGGTTTCACTGGGGGCTTGACATTCAATTCAACAAGCTGATAACTTCCAAATTTCTTAGGAAGTCGCATACGATGTCCCCTTAAGCGCTGAATTATACTCTGCACACAAATAAATAAGCATTAGGTAAACCATTATAGTGAATTGAGGGAATGGCTACAGTTGTATATAAGACAACTTCAGCATCTAGCATTACCATCGCTGTGGTATTAGATATGTAATCGGCCGATTCATCTGGGAAGATAGCCCATTTGAAAAGGGAAACATTTGATTTGTAGTTGAAGCTCAATAAATGAACCTGAAATCAAGCAGTGAGCATTACAAATAGATCAAGATAAATTGACCTAAAATCTTCTGCCAAAGCAAGGAAACATTCAGAGATAGTGGCACACTGCAATGAAGGCTTTAGATGCGCAAAGTGAAACCAAGGTAGCAATAAAATCGGTTAGATTAGGGGGAACACCTATTTTAATGACTACACCCACAGCTCTGATCCAATTATTTTTAAATAAAAGGTTAAAACCACGGCAGATCAGGAAATGCAGACCCAGACAGCCTGGCTTGTATATTCCTAGTACATTCTATTAATTTTCAGTATACATAGCATTTAAAAAAATTCAGTTTTTTTCAATGGAAGATATAAATATATCTTTAATCATGGCACAGATAGAAACGGATACTTGAGGCTCAGTTGAGCTAAGTATCACTAAATGTTAAAAGAAGGCACCTGGAACAACTACTTGGAATTATGATATTTAATCCAATATTTACACCAATTCATGGTCAACGGGAAAGGGCAACCAAACTAACCCAACAAAAGTCCATTATCTCCAAACAGAGACAAACAAATGAATAAATGGGGTTGATAGATTTATTGAAGCATTGAAACTAAGAAATTATAAGGCTTAAAGATTCAAAAGAAGTACTTTAAATAGTAATCCATTCTTTAGCAGGGCACTTCTAACAATGCAACCCGAGGAAAAAATAGCTTAACTATACCTGTGAAGCTTTAACATCTAGCTCCTGGGCAATAAACTCAGTAAGCTCTGTAAAATTGGGTTTCATATAGGAGTTGTTGATGCTAAGACTCATATCAAATGTTATCAGTCCAATTTGAAATTTACCTACATACAATACACGGTAAACATAACATTGGTGACAACAGTCTAGACAGCAATGTAAAAGAAAATTATAAGTGTATAATAAGTGTAAGAGTTCCAAAAATGCATACAACCAACCAAAAAGAGGCTTTTATTCATTATAACAGAAAAAAACTAGTGTGTGTGTGTGTGTGTGTGTGTGTGTGTGTATTCAGGAGAATCTTCACTTCAATCTTTAGTTACATACGTGTCAGTCTAATTCTATATTGCAAGAAATAGAAGCTCAACATATTGAAACTCATAACAAATAGTTATATGTCAAGAAAGAACCTAAGAGATTATTGAGGCTGCATGTTTCAATTTGGGGGAAAAAAAACAGCACAAAAGGTATGTACATGCTTAAAACTTGCTCTACCTGGAAAACCAGCACGAAACAATCCATCTGGGGCTGGGGCTGGGGCATGAGGCAATCCACCAGAAGCTACAGTAGGAGGAATGCTTACATTTGTACTCTGGCTTTTTGGTGGCAAAGGAGATGGGGTTGAAGGATCAATGTAATGCAAACTCTTCCATAATTCAGAACAATTGGTTTTCCAGAAGCCAATCTTATCGTTCTCACGATCATAAGTCACAAGGGTGTTACGAACAATAATCCCTGTAACAAATCAACAAAAATTAACTGAGATACCCATTGTGTGCTCATGCACATGCGTGCCATATGTTCAGGGAGAGAGAAGGAAATTATTGCTTGACTTCATATTGGAGTGCACAAGGCAGGTTGAGCATAATGCATCTTTTGGTTTTAACAAATGCAAGAACTAATTACATAGTAAGCACAACAGAGATTTGCATTCCAGAAAAAATGTACCTCCTAAAAGAGTAGTTGCATCATCTCCATTTTGAAAAATGCCCAAGCAATATGCACCACTAACCTTTGTATGCTAAAATACACACCATGAAAGAAAAGAAGAAAACAAATGAAATAACACATTAAATAAACATCATTATGTGCTTAACAACATTTGAAACCATAATTTTTACTCCCAAAAAAAAAAAAAAAAAAAAAAAAAACCTATAATTGGGTAAACAACAGTCACTGTTTTTCCCACAGAAGAAAAAACTCAGGAAGATTAACATCAACTTACCCGGAACAAGTAGTTCTCTGGATACAGTGACAACTTTTTTCCATTGTTGAATACCATATCAACCTGAGGAAAAACTTCCAATAGTTTGGAAACTTCCCTAAGCATAATGCAAGTAAAGATATTAAGATGTAATCTCAAGACAACCAATCAAGCAAGAGGTGCTTAAACTCAGTTTACGTCTATCTAGTCTAGGCAGTACCTTCCAGCACCAGAAAAACAAATATCATTAAAATTTGGATCTGGACCATGGATTTGTTTAAGGGAACGAGTTTCCTTCATCACCTGCATATCACATACAACACCCATCAACTGAGGCATTCAACAAAAAGGTATGCAAAAAGTACAGATAATCTAAAATTAAAAACTAATTAGCAACACACAGGAATACTTGGACAAACTGATGTCAGTCATTGACACTGACACAGGAGTTTATAGTTAGAGGGCAGTACAGTACAGCATCCAACCGTTAAAAGGTGTCTTCTATAGATGCAAAGACAGTAGAGGACATCACAGCCGCAAGACTTGAGGGCAACACTTGAGGCAGTAATTTCAATTTTCAATTTTTTTTTTTTTTTTTATAAGTAACAAATATTCCGCTGTCAAGACCAAGGGAAGTAATTTTAGAGGCCTAAAAGAAACCAGGATCCAGGATATATGATCCAAAGTAGATGCAAGGCCCACACAAGATTATAAGTATACCCATTTGCTGAAATGATACTCATGAACCTTCCAAAACTTAAAAATATTAACTGGTGCCACGATAGAATGAATTCCTACCCCTCCCTTTCCTAGGAATGATTGATTCAAAAATACCTAAAAGGTCACCTGTGAGTATGATTGCAAGTTGCCTAATGCTAGCCACAGTGACGTTAAAATTGCAAAACTAGGATATACGATCCCAACATTCAGGATATAAGTCACAAAAATTTGACAAGTTGTATTGTCATAGAAGCCAAAATGTTTAACAACCCAGTTGCAGTTCACACTTCACTAAAACTGAAGTCAAATGAGAGCAAAATTCAACAGTCACTTCAAAACAAAGAACCTTTTTTTTTTTCATTCAAAGCAAAGAAGCTTGACATATGCTCTAACTTTGAATTTAGTATGAACTAAATTTAAAGAAGGATCTATATTTCAACTAAATTCAATTAAGGCACTTAATCCAACTGCAGTGGGGCCATCCAAAAAAATATTTCTTTGATTGGAAAGTTACACATATACCCAATGGGTTTAGGACTTACAAGCTCATTCTCCACCCCATTCTTATAGAGAGGAGAAGTGCCATTTGAAATAGAGCTCATTGACTAAAGTATAAAATTGGGAGAAAACAATCTGCTTCCATTCTCTATAAAATGTATCAGAATTCTTATAATTTGAATTTGTGCAACCTGTATCCAGACTTTGTTCCATACACATATAGTCTTGTTCTACATTATTTTTTGGTAAGCAGTCTCGTGGGACTAATTTTTGTTGTTTGGCCTTCAAACAAACTTGTTAGTTTTACCAAGTCAGCTATTAATGAGAAACTCACCAGACAAGCTTCAACCCCCCCCCCCCCCCCCCCCTCTCCTTAGACAGGCAAATGACACAAAATTAAATACACTATAAAGAGAGGATGAAACTCAAAGCTAGAGTCTTACAGCACTCTTAAATGCAAGAAAAGCTTCTTTTGGAAGGTAGGCATATGTAGTTCCACTATCCAAGACTGTTCCATGCCTTCCATCAAAGACGCTTGGCTTTAACTTCAATTGCTTCCCAGCAACAAGTATTTCCTTCAAAGCGATATTGTAATATGGACTGTTGACATCACAAGACTAAAGCATATGTGTGAGATGCACAAAATGCATTCTTTAAAAAACCCTACAAATTTGATAGTTTAAAAGTATTTTACCTGCGATAAGGGTCTGAATGGGTAAATACCATATCAGGAGGAGAAGAAATGCCGCCAAGAATCATAGCACCCCCACCTACATCCATCCCGCCATAACATAACGAAAATGAGTCACTAATAACACCCTTATCCACTAGTTGATCCATCACACTAAGCCGACCCCGTCCTAAACCCATGATGCCATCAGCACGCTGGGTGTAAAGATCACCGGTTTCCATGTTTTCACAACCAAAAACAGCACGCTGAGGCACAAGTTGACTTTCATTGCCGAAGGAAAGGACGTCATCACCGAGCACCCCACTGCTAGAACTCATCTCAGCGTACCGTCTCTCGTAAGTGCATTGAGCATTATTACTGTCACAATTACAACTAACGCTGCACTTCATTGGTTGATATGTACTAGACAACTCTGGCTGGAACCTGGGATCCTGGAAAACAACATAATATTAGCTTCCAATAAATCACCTGCGAATTTTTTTTCAAAAGAAAGCTATCAATTAATCAATCATCCACCAAAATTCAGAAAAACATACCTTCCATTTTCACAGCTTATAGTTTTCGAAGTCCACAAAAAAATAAAGAAACAAACAACAACAAAAATCAAGCCCTACTCCCAAATTTTTTGGGGTCGGCTATGGATCCTCAACATATTATTAGCTAGGGTCGACCGCATGTATTCTTTTCCGTCATTCTGTTCAATCCAAACTCCAAAGTAATACTCTTTGTTATTCCCGTAATTGATATGTCTTTTTTTTACTACTTCTACTGATTTTTGGCCTTCTTTTACCTTTTTTCTTTCATTCCCTCAACAAAGAGGAAATAAAAATAACTGAAACCTGAAATTGCAGGTTCTTTTTCTTTCTCTTCCATTCTTATCAAACCAACAACTGTAATATTAAACTTTAAATCAATTTATCATTCAACAATCAATTATAGTATGATAATTAAGAGCTAAAGAAACCAAACTTCCTAATCCTCTCCTCCACAGAGATCATCAATACACTGTTCATATATTTCTAAAAAAAAAAAAAAACTATAAACAAAGCATAAATTGCAAGCTCACCATAATAGAAAATTTATATTCCTACAATTAAAAAAAAAATTAATAAAAGCACACAAATCGAAAGCCAAACCTGATGTTTCCCACAGTGTCCACAGTTCGAGCACGGAACATAGGTCACAGTGCTTCCAGTATCCACAATCAGCGCGAATTCCTGTGGCGGCGTTCCAATCCATAGCCTCGTCGTATAGTAACTATCACAAATCCAAACCAAACCAAAAAAAAAAAAAAAGAAAAAAAAATCAAAATCAAAATCAATAATAAGAGAAATGAAAATAATAATAATAAGTAAAATTGAGAATTGAACCCGTTGGCAAGGAGATCGTCGTAGAGTCGCATGCGAGCGTTCGGAGGAGGCGGCGAGTTGCGGAGCTGGCGGCGATTGTGATCGGCAACTAGGCGATCGGAGGAGGAGGTAGTTTTAGAGGAAGAGAGATAGAGAGGGAGGATCATCGGACGGCGTGGATTGGTTGAGCCTTGGAGGAGATCAACGGCTGAGGAAGAAGAAGAAGAAGAAGAACAGTAGAGGAAAATCAAAAGCGCGGAGGCTAGGTGAGCCAAGCTCAACCTCAAGCTCAAATTCAAAGCCATAGCGCTTCGTCTTCGCTGCTGCTATAGCTATAGAAGATTATCGCTTTGGGGAGCGATCTTCGTGTTTCAATTTCGAAAGGAAAATTTTTCACTGTGCGATTCAGAGAGAGAGAGAGAGAGAGAGAGAATGGAAAAGAGTTTTGATTTTTTATTTATCTTTGTTCTTCGTCGTTTCTTGACTTCTAATCTGACTCAGGTAAAGGTGTTATCTGAGAGACTTCTGTTTTGGGCGCAAGTAGATATACCGGTCAGGCATTAGATGTGGCCAATCACATTGTGCCACGTTGGTGGTAATTACTACTGATTTGAATTTGTTTTTTTCCCTTTTTTTTTAAATATATTTATTTTATCTTTTTGATGTCAACGGATAGGTTTGGTGAGAGATAATTGTGATTTGGAAATTTAAATTGAGTTTACGAGTAGTAATCATATTTTTATATTTTAATTTGATAGCTATCTCTCCTTTATCCTAGATTGGGTTGTTAAAGATTAGATTTAGATGGCTTGGTTTGAAAAAAAAAACAAAAGGATTATATATTTTTTATTTATTTTAGTAAACATGTTAAGCCCCAATCTAAGTTAGGTTTTACAATCTTCTAAAAAATAAGTTTAGGTTTTGCTATGAATAATCTACAAACTATACCCTTAAATTTTGGGATATTTAAATTTTACATCTTAAAGTTTTAAAGTTTGAGTTTTATCTCCTAAAGTTACACTCTTTTTGTATCAGTAGCCCCTTCACTTTATCCATATTTTTTTGTTAAATGTCACATAAGTTTGTCACATGTGTTTAGTTTATCCAATAAAATGATGTTACATTATTTTCCTTGTGCCACAAGGTATTATTTTATGAGAAATAATATGTTCACAACATTTTTACAACAAATCCTAAGTGACCAGTTATTAAGTGACCAGTTGTTACTGGTTGTTATTGTTGAAGCAAAAAAGTAAGAGAACTGCTACGTCTACAACATTTTTCACAATATTTTCACAACAAATCCTAGTTGGCAGGTTGTTACAGGTTTTAAATTTAAATCCAACACTGAAATTACTTTCTTACCCACTAGTAACAGCAAATAACAACCTGCCAATTAGGATTTGTTGTGAAAAATGTTATGAACGTAGTATTTCTCAAAAAGTACTCTTAGTGTTAGGTTCAAATTTGAACCAATAATAACTAATTATCTATGATTTATTGTAAAAATGTTATGGATATAGCATCTCTCTTATTTTATTGAATAAACAAAACATACGTGACAAGTTTATGTGGTACTTAACGAAAAATATAGATGAATGAGGCTGCTGCCTGTTGATGCAAACAAAATATAACTTTAGAAACTAAAATCAAAATCCTAAAATTTAAAAGTGTAAAATTCAAAGACCCCTAAACATTAAAGGTGTAGTTTGCACTTTAGCCTTTAAATATTAAACATATGAAGGTCAAATATAAAAATGGTTTTGTTAATAAACTCATTAATATGATGGTCGGTTTGAGTGAGTCTCTCTCTCTCTCTCTCTCTCTCTCTCTCTTTTTATATATATATATATATATATATATATATATGAGATTGAATTGGTTAAGTTTGTATGTATATTGTAAGTTTATAAAATATTGATTTTATTATTTTTAATTTATTGATAGTACAAATAGTCTATTTTTAGTAAAAAATTTAAACTTTAAATTTAAGGTTGGGAATTGATTTTTTATAAGTTGTTAAACGAAAATCATTCTATCTGTTATCTCAAGTTACATAGTTTCAACCTTCTCAAAAACAAAAAAAAAAGTTACATAGTTTCAACTATAATTTAATGTTAACCAAAAAAAAAAATAATTTGATAATGAATTATTAGTATAAATATGTTAAGGGTAAACAATTTTAGTTGTGGTGTTTACGATATATAAGAGAGAATAAATTAATTAATTAATAACTTGTGAATAAATTTGAACTTAGTTGACAAAAAACTAAATTAAGTTTGACTATGTAATGTATTTGATGATGAGTTTGAACTTAAGTTCAACTTGTATTCAAAATAAAACTTAATAAATCAATCTTTAATTTTTAATGTTCAACCCGATTTAGTTCATTTAAAGTCCATGTTATTGTCTCTTATGGCTTGTTTGGAAGTTTAGAGAGGGAGGAGAGTAGAGGAGAGTAGAGGGAAGGAGAGTAGTGGGGAGGAGAGTAGAGGGGAATGATTCCCCTCTACTCTTTTGAAACTAATTTTGTAATTTATCATATGTTTGAACCAGGAAGATTTTTTATTTTTTTCAAAAAGAATAAGAGAGTAATATTAAAAGGGGGGGGGGGGGGGGAAGGGAGGACACAGAGAGAGATAAGGGAGAGGAAAGAATAATAGATTAATATTAAATAAATAAGACATATTTTGGCCACTCTTCTTCACTTTTCTCCATTCATTCTAAATATACTAATTTGATAAACTAATTCTCTTAAAATTATTTCCAAAGGTAATAACAGTTTTAATAAGTCATGAATTTTGTAGTTTAATGATATTATTTGAAAACTAGAGTATTTTTTTTTTTTTTTAGAAATTCTTTGAAAACTAGAGTAAGTTTTTAGTAAATGTTCTATTAGTCTTTTTATGGGAAGTTACTTGCCCTTTGGAGTATTTAGAACATCACAATTCACAACCAAGAACAATATGGCTGATTTTGATTGTTTTTTGTTTTATAACTTTTTAATTAGAACAACTAGTTCAAAAAGGGGACCAAATATATTCCCTTAAAAAACCAAATTTAACTTTGTCGCATTGTTCCAATTCTATAGTTTGTCGAATATGAAATATCCTTCTCTTTTTACTAGCTAGAATGAATCTGTCATATATGATAGAAATCTTTATGGCTGTTACGTTTCGGTGAAGTTCATTTTCTCCACCTTTATGGATGAGTTATTCATATTCATAGCACTTAAGGAAACATCAACTTTTTTTTTTTTTCTTTTTTTGAACTTGTTCTTCCCCATATGACATGCGACATTGAAATTTGCGGACCAGAAGCAACATTCAAAACTAGACTAGGAACCATTAAAAGAAAATGTGCTGCAAAGATGGGTGACCTTCCTTTGTCGGCCATTTCCAACTTTTAAAGACTATAAAACGACCCAGATAGGACATTGAAAATGATAATTGCATTTATGCGAAGTAACTGCATGAAGTTTTGGATAGAGCTCTGCTAGTGCCACACAATCTCACAACAAAAGCCACAACTCGCCACATGGCGAGTTGTGGCTTTTGTTGTGGGATTATATGTGGTACCAGACTTTTCCTTTTGGATAAGGGCATAATAGTTTATGATTAATTTTGATAATAACGATAAAGTCTAAGATACAAAACTTTTCACAATTTTTTCCATAATCATCAAGTGTTCCATATTGTGATTAGTTAGTGTTATAAAAAGTGGTGTTAATGTCGCTAATAAAGTCATATAAAAGTAATGTTACTTCAATTACAACTTGTTACAAAAAACAGTTATGAAAAAGTTAGTTTTAAAGTTGTGTTTGTAGCATTATTTTTTCAGGAAGGATTAGATTTTGAGCTGTTAATCATTAGCCCCAGCTTGCCTTTTGCCAAGGATAAGATGTCTCCTACTATCATAATTCTCAAAGCACTATCGCATGATGTTACTAGCATTGTTTCATCATTGTTGCATCCATAATCCATAATGCACAATGTCACTAGCACAAGTGCTAGAGAAAGAGAATTAAACAAGGGCTGAGTAGAAGACAATGTTAATGCAATAGAAAGTGATTGACCTGACGTTACAAGATCCTCTCCATTTTCAGACATGTAACACAAGGAACAATCTAATATATTTCAAGCACGTATCAAACGCTGAGTTTACAGTGTAACAACATTTGGAAGAGCTAGTGTAACAACATTGGGAAGACCTTGGAATATACAGCCTAAGAACAATTACTGTATTATATTCCTTTTCCCCTTGTGAGGGTCGTATGCAACTTTTTGAGACAGCCCCTTTGCAACTTCTCGTTTCAGCACACACCTTCCATCCCTTAAGACTACATATTACAAACAACCAAAACCCAAAATGCTGATACATCTGGATACTTATGATACCAATCTACCCTAATCCCTAAAATGTAACTAAATGGCACAGCACAAAAAAGAGCTAGACACTCTAGAAGTGAAACAGATTTTTAACAACGAGTCCTAAAATTTATATTCAGCTCCTTCTGACAAAAAGTAAGCACCTTTCGGCCGTAAAGATTGCTGGTCATCATTGAAGAGTTTGATTGAACTAGTTCTAGCAAGGCATTGCGGATGTATCCCTGCATTGCAACAAACAAGAAACATGTCGACTCCAAGTAATCAAGCCAGGTTAAAATTATCCATACATTACAACTCATAAATGACTTTAAACTGAAAGTGTACTAAGACTCCATTTTTAATTTTATACAGAGTAAAAGAATTAACATTGAGTTTAATTTATGCCAATAAGCTCTAGCTTAATAGTACCACCACCCCTGAACAGGCTGAAGGAACAATCTTAGTAGAATAGAATGACGGAAAGGAAATAAATACCATGATTAGTCTATTGAGAATCCATAGCCTCTGCTTAGTCTACTATTAGTCTAGTAAACATTTAGTTATTCTAAACTATTAAAGACTTATAGTGAAACAGGATACCAATTATGCATCTGTAATGGTGTGATGATAGTTATACTACAAATTTGACTAAACAAATTTTACAAAATGACGTGTCACCAATTACAAAAAGTAATTCAAACGTTCATTTTTTATGTTGTTGAAGTGGCATCAATCACATTCATTGTCAAGTCAATTTGTAAACCATTCGTAATAAAATTGGAAATACTTTTAGCATTTTCCTTTGTAATTACCTCCTCATATTCTCATGGTGATGATATGGGTACAAACTTGAAGGCATAGAATTGGCAGCTCATCAACCAGTCAAGTTTTCAAGCCATTTGAATGAGGGCAGTCCAAAATTTCCAAAGGCAGGCCAACTTACTCAATCAATTTTTTTTTTTTTTTTTTTTAAGGTTTGTTAGAAAATTTTTTTAGCTATTTGGACAACGGGCACTGAGAGACAAGCCCATTCCATTTTACTCGGGTAGCTCAATAATCACTCAGGTTTCAAAAACTGTGCATAAAATCCAAAACTCAAGCTTATCTAACACAAGTGATATTATAATAAAGAGGAAGCATTAAGATGAACTAACCTTAGACACCAATAAAGCTTTCTGGATGACAAAGTTTCCATAGGGATCAATTAGAAGCATTGAACATTTTGGATCTGTGAGCAACTCGATAATTATACTTGCAGAATGTTCTTCTACTGTTTCTACTAAGCACTTCTCCACAACATTGCTACCAAACTTATTGCTAGAGAAGATAAAGTAGCTCCCTTTAAACTGTCTCAGGAGATCTTCCGTGACTTGTGGTATCCTCAATTCAAGCAAATATTGCACCACATAGTTGCTATAGAATCACAAATAGCAATCAAGAAGTATAATACTTAGGACAGGTTATGATTATGCTGGTAAGCAAAGCATAAATGAACTACTATTTTAGAACATACCCGTATTGATCTTCTGCTAAGAGTAATGCATTTGCTATTATCCCAGCCACCAGACGTTCTTTGAGTGCACCCTTAGAGTGCTTGAGACATTTCTGCAGCACGCAACACCCACTTCTATCTGTTGCAATTTTGAGGCAATTGTTTGCCACCTCATTTAGAAGATGCTGCAATGACAAGTAAGTGTCAGAACTTTCATGAAGCCAAAATCCAAAGTTGTAGTGGCATGCTAAGAAACAAAGGTGCAATGGAAACAAGAATAATGGCTTTATGATTAAATTATTTCCTAACAGAACTTTTGGTACCGTTCATAATTTAGTATGGTATTAGAGCAGATGATTTTGAGTTCGAACCCCGCCTCCGATCTACCTCCCATTTAAAAAGTGTTAGATCTTGCTTATTAAGAAAGAGTTTGTAACCGCACATGAGGAGTGCTCGAAAAACAATTAAATGATTTAATTCACCGTTTCCTAACAACTTAACCTTTTCGGGACAATTGACTATCAAAAAAAAAAAAAAAAAATGGGGACAATTTGGTAATCTACCACACGAGAAGGTTGGTGCCTTCAGACTAAAAATTCCATTATTTTGCAAAAAAATAGGAAACTAACTCCTTAATGTATGTGATTAAATATATGTACATATATATCTAAGAAAGATCTAGAAGTAATACTAACTTTTTAACAAACACTATTGGAAATAGTATGCATGTATGATAGTGTCTTGTAATTAAAGACATGTTGGTGGATAAAGATGAAAAGGATTGACATACATATGATTGAAGTGTTAGTGAGTACATAGAACACAAGTATATGTCTTCACATGCATCCATTCATGAATAAATACATAAATGTGTGTAATCATTCTTTAATTCTTCATGTGAAACTTGGATTACCAAGTGGGGAAGACTAAATCCAATCATCCAACTTACAATATGCAATTAAATCAATGAAAGCATTCAAGAAAAGTAATCCTGATGACCCAAGTCCCAACACCTTATCCAATACCACCAATACAATCATTTTTATATATTCATTTTCACCTCAAACAGAGCTCAAATGTTTGATTAATTGTTATTTTTCTATCAACTTATACAAAATCATTCAGTCAAACAAAGCTCAGAGATCAACCATTACAACATACATAATCTAGGTTACGGCTAAGATTCCTGCAACAAGTTTTTTATGTCTCATGTCACAACCCTTTGACCAAACGAGAAGTCAACCAACATTCTTCATTCTTCTGTAATAAAGAAACTATTCAAACCACAATATGAGTTCCTCCTAGTTCCATTTATGATAATCAAAGTCGTATTAGACAACAGGAACTGTCCAATGTGCTGGTTAACTACAGATGCATAAGATGTTGTGTGATGTTGTCAACTCTCAAATTCATAATCACGAAAGCTTGAACTCAGAACAGGATCAAACTTTAATACCTCTCCAAATAATCCTCTATTTGACTGGTCAAATTTTTTTACTAATATACAGTATAAGTTAACTTCAATCTTTACAGAAAAAAATCATTAGGTAATCTCTTTACAAAGGACATAATGCTCCCCTAACAGCCTTGACATAACCCATTTGTCCAAATGAGTGTTTTAGAATCTACAGAAATTGGCCAATCAAAAATAAGAAAAGAGAAATAGGTGTTCCAAAAATCAGAAACTTGACTGTTACTGGGAAATTGGCCGCAGGCCGTCAGGTACAATTAATAAAATATTTTGGATGTGTTGTTAATTCTCATATTCCATCACAGGATAGAGAAAAGTTTGATAAAAAGGGAGAAAAGAACATCTTTGTTGGCTACAACAATGAATCAAAAGGCTACCGCCTGTTCAATTACCCCAAGACAAACAAACTAGTGAAATCACATGTCAACAAAAGCCAAAAAGACTGACAAAACACAGTTTCTGGTTTTTTTTTTTTTTTTTAATAGCAAAAAAATGCAAATCCAAGTACACAGGAAGTATATAAGAGAAACAAAGTTCGAAATTACAAATTTTAACATACAGTTACTGATATTTCATATAAGCAAGGCAACTGATTGCACTTTAAAGCGCAACAAAAGAGTGCATCCTCTTCCTGTTACAATAAACTTACTCATATGTATCAAATATAATCTTATCACCAAAAGAAATATCAAATAAGAGGATATATAATGGCTCTTACAAATATAACACACCTATTCTCCAATGGAGAGGGTGCAAGCTAACATGGACAAGAACCATAAATGATCATATATCCTAGTGATGATATGAGAACCCAATAATTTAAGTGGCTGCAAAGTTGCTAACAAAAAGGATTATTTGCTTTCCACCAGTTTCAAAGCTACAAACTGAGGAACTGTTAAGTGACTAAGTGCTGCCAGGACAACAAAAATTTGCACATTTGAAGAACATTATAAAAGTCTGATTATTATAATTGAGTAGTACAGACATAAATTACATATCAACAACAATATTTTTTCGATAAGTCATATCAACAACAATCATTATAATTCCTTGCCAGGACTCATGTAATTTAATCTTATATTAAATAAAAGCTAAGATTATTCACTCCAAAGTTTCAACTTACAAATAGTTACAAACTCAATTTTACTACCACTACAGATTTCTTAATATGATATACTTATTGTCAAAATGGATATTAGGAATAGGTTCAAACATCAGACTTGAACACTTGCTCTGAAGGACTATGCAAAATGGTAACAAAGGCAACAAAAACAACCAAGCAAACACATAGTAGGAAGATAAAGTAGTTCCAACTGAATGAAACAGATGATGAAATTGACATGTTTATAATCATTCCCAATAACCTCAAATTGCAGCATAATAAAAATATTGGCAAACAAAACGGATCATTACCATGTTATCTTCATCAGAAAAATGCATCAAGCAATGTTGGATGACATGCTGACCATTCAAGTCCTTACTCAATGCAAGAGTACCAGGGCTTAGAGCATACATAAACATAGAGATTTGCTGCTGGGTGGTAAAATGCTTCAGCAATTTCTGTATAGAACGAGATCTGCAACAACAACAACAACAACAATCAAATATCTGCAACAATAATTGCAACAATCAAATTTTAGGGACGGCTATATATATACGAGATCTGCAACAAAAACAATCAAATATCTGCAACAACAATTACAACAATCAAATTTTAGGGACGGCTATATATATATATATATATATATATCAATCAGAAACAAACAAAAGAGTCCCTGGATTTGAATCTATGACAGAACAAGTAATAGCCACCCTTCACCTTATCAAAAATTAAAAAAATAAAGTAAACCAAACATACCCAAGATTGTTAAGGCACATATGAACAAGAGAATTTGTTTCAATCACTTTTTGAAGAATCTGAGTCCTTTGATGTTCACTACAAATCTCCACAAGTTTTTGAGCCACATAATTACCAAATGGGTGCAGCATCAATTTACCAACATGTTCTATCAACTCCATAAAAATCCAAATCTTTTCCTCATCCGTGCAGCCATCCATTTTACACTGCAAATACCGGCTCCATTGTTGATTTTGCGCCATGTACAACATCATCCCACGCAAATCTTTCAACGACCAACAATTCATAGAATCCTTTAACCAATTGGGAAATCTCGATTTCTTGCTCCCCAAGCCATCCTCCAAACCACAGGAATTCATAGATATGTCGGAAACCAAACCGTTCCCATTCCAAGGAAGCCTATTTGGGTACTCCCTTTGCCTCAATTGGTTTCTCTCAGGCACAAAAATTTCCAAGAAATTGGTATTAGCCACACCCAAATGCCCAAACTCGCCAACTCTTTGATTTTCCCTCTCTGGTTGAAAAGAACATGGCAAAAAGTGGTCCACCCCGCCAACCCCATTAGCCAAATCATAACCAGAACCCATATACAAAGCCTGATTATTGCTATTGCTACTGCTACTTCTCCTTCTGTTGTTGTTGTTGTAGGAAGAAGAAGAGACGCTGAGTCTAGAAAACTCAGACAACATCAGGGTTTGGTCAAAACAAGAACTTGTTTGTGGAGGCTCAAGCTGTTCATACAAAGGACTCAAAGAACTTGGACTCCCAAGAGACAGCGATCTGCTTGAAACCCCATCTCTCAAATCCTTCTCCATTACTGAAAAACCAGCAAAAAAGATAAAAACTTTGAAGGGTTTTCGTGGGTTTTTCAAAGAGGGACACGCTTTTAAAGGAGAAGAATACTGAAAAAAAGCCTTAAAACTTTGAAGGGTTTTTTGTGGGTTTTGAATTTTGATATTTAAAGGACTCTTTCAAGATAGGATTTGAGGCTGAGGAGTAGTGTTTGATAGCACTAAAAACTCTGCATGCAATTTATAGAAAAAGATTCTCGTGCGAGAGGCAAGAGCGTGAGCGTGAGCGTGAGAGAAGTTTACTATAGTAGTGCTTGTCGTTGTCAAATTCCTTGTGGGGTGTATGACTCTAGGGACCAGCTTTCGCTTTTTTTCACGTAGGGCCAAATTTGTCAAATGGACCCGAATATGAAGAATAACTGAATAAGATATGTTTCTATATGGAATGACCGAATGAGATATACATTTATGGAGTATGATACGATTGAATATGTATTGAACATACTAAAACTGTTCAAATCTTTGGCTTTGAGTCCTTTGACTATCATAATCTCTCATTAATTGGGTATAATTCTTTTCTTATTAAGCGCGTCTGTCTAGTCATGAAAATTTCATGGAAACTTCACCAAAAAGAAGAAAATTTCATGGAAACGAATACGTTAGAGACTTTGATCAATTTCTTGGAATTTTCTTAGACATATATGGAATATTACTTTTTTATTATTATATAATTTCATATCATATTAGTTTTTTTTTTTTTTTTTGATATTATATCATATTAGTTAAGTATACACTTTACATGAAACTTCCAAGAAAGTATTGGATAACGTGTAGATATATCATATAATGTAAATTATTCTTAAGAAATAATTTTAATAACATAATATAAACACATTTTACTTTAATCCATCTTTTCTTAAAATCTCTTCAAATTTTATATTGGATTTATTATAGTCTATTATAGTTTAAGAGTTGTTTATCCAAAAAAAAAAAAAAAAAGTTTAAGAGCTTTATTTCTCAAGTTCTCAACTAATAATACCTTTTGATGATTATAATGGAGATACTAGTGTAACTAAATTCCCCATTCCCCAAAAATTGAGTTATAAAAAAAAATGTTAGTCAAATGTATTAAAAAATACTGTTAAATAGGAATATTCATGGCTCAATCCAGAAAAGAGAAAAGTTACCATTCCCTTGTAGCTTGTCCAAATGCATCACTTATAGTCTTATATCAATTAGCTTTGATTTGTTTCTATTAAACCCCAAAGCTAATCCCATTTCAAACACTGTGAAAGCACTTGGGTCTAGTGTCACCATTGCCTTCCAGTTATTGTCATTATCTCAATTACTTTCAACTATTGCTCTCCAATCCCAATTGTAATCCACACCAAGATCAATGAAACTCTAACTAACCATATCCTTTCATCTTTTCCTGCAATTGCCAAAGGCAAATGAGTTGTCTTCATGTCAAACAAGGTGCATAATATTTGTCCCTCTTTGGTGTTTAATACTATCTATTAGAGAAATGACACATGGATGCTCTCCAAGTAAGGCCTTGATTGGATGATCAAACGTGTAAATTCAATAAAATCAGCAAAATGTTTATTAAGAAAAATCAAAAGATACGTTGCAAAATTTCACTAAATTGAAAAATCAAAAGTGATCTTCATTGTTAAATTGTATTGCTCTCTAACTATTTGTTTGTATTTCTTGTTCTTTTATTCATTAGAAAATGGTTTGCTTGTAATGAATGCTTATTACTTCAATTATAACCAACAATTAAGATCACTTGTCTCATAAGATGACCATAAAGACAAAATTTGACAAGTTTTTTTTTCTTCTAGGTATAGGTAAGACTTGAAAAATAACGCTATGTCGCTATCTTTGGAGGACTTTGACTTTAGAGCTGTTACACAATATTATCTTTGGCCTTTGACATGACGACAAAGTGGTCTTTGGAGTTGACTTCTAATTTTGAATGATTAACTCCTTGCAAGTTAAGTCTGTAAACTCATCCAACCTTTTACTAGTATTTTTTTTTCTTGTCTAGAACCGTTTACTAGTATTTAAAATAACAAAACAAAATAAAAAACAAAAACAAAAACTAATTAAGATTGGTCCAATCTGCATTTGAGTTGGTGAGTATTACACTTTTTTTTTTTCATATAAAATATGGGTCTTACTAACAGGCATGTTTAGAACAATTGTTAATAAATTATCTTAAGAAAGTTTTAACACTATTTTTATGATAAATATAAAAAATTGTCAAAAAAAATTTAATTATCTTTTTTATTTTCCATAAAAAAAATTTATAAACTAATATCCTTACTTATCCATTAACATTTCTCATTAATTATTTCTAAAAAAATAAAAATCTATAATAGGGTCACATAGAACTTCTGCTTCGCCAGACTACTCTGTGGCACCAAATCATCAAAGTGGTGCTGCAAGCCTATGTGCAGAGGCGGCATCAAGGTGTTAGCTTACACTAGTAGCTGGCAAGTGGTCAATTCCTGGGCATTCTTTTTGTTAAGTTGACTCGTCTACTGCTCAAGAAACTACAGTAACTACTACTCTTCCCACCAACCAATTCTCCAATGTCCAAAACTCCTCTGGATATTTATTTCCAAGCATCCACGCGGATTAAGAATCCGCAATTTGATGAACCAATTAATGCTTCAACTTTGACAAGTTTGTAGTTCTTTTACTTTTGTAACTCTGAATGGCCATAATAATTACAGGACTATAACTTATTCCACACTTTACTACCGTGGTCTAACTTATACCGTAGAATAGTTATATGTCACTTTCACGTGAACTTACTTTTCACGTTAACTTACTTTTATATTAATCTATCTTTTTTTCTTTTTTCTTTGCAGCTCGTTGGCAGCCATGAGAGTAATAGTAAAGTGTGTAGAATAAGTTATGGTCCTAAAATTATGAATAATGTTAGGAACACACCTCTTCCCACACCCTTATCAACACCATGTTCATGTGTTAACTTTTGATTGAATTTCAGCACTTTTAAAAGGGTCCACCACATGTACTTGAAGATCGTGAAATCCAATTAATAGTTGACACATAAATAAGGTGTGTATTTGGGTGTGGAAAGGATGTATTCCTAGCTTTACTCTAAAATTATTGTTGAAGAAGTGGTACAAGGATTGCTTTATCAAAAAAAAAAAAAACTCACTCATATTTTTTTAAATATCCGCGAACCCCCTAATATCAAGATGTATACATACTTTCACTGTATGCGAAGTCTGTGGACTGATAACCATGTAAGATTCACTGTGACAAGGAAAAATACATATATTTGATGTTTTAAGATATTTTCTCCCTAAGTTACTCATTAATAGCTCAAGAAGTGGGACTTATCATTCATGTGTCTATCATAGATTCCAAGAAATGAATAACAAAAGAAGATAGAAGAATAATTAAAAGTAAGGGGGAGAGAGAAAGAGAGGGCATCCAAACAATTTTGCAAAATCCCTTCCATTCTTTTGTATTGATCCCTTAAGTATCAGTTGTTGCTGGTTTGACTATGGTACATGTTAACCTGTTACATTAAAAGAATAAGCAGTTTATTCTATTTTACTGGTACAATTCGTGGGGCATATTGAATCTTATACCACAAAACCAAAAACTAAAAAAGTAATTCATCCTGCAGTTTGTAACAATGCTATGTCCATCCTCTGAAATGAAGAAAATAACCCGGAGTGATCAATCGATGGAATGTAACTCTGTGCAGCTCCATTATGCAAAAAAGTGCATTACATGAATATGCTTTCTATTGTTTGTATCTTTGTACTCATATTCTAGATGCACAAAACTTAGAGATGGTTATGTAGAAGAATGTTTCACTTCTGAAGAGCAGATCAATGACCCTCTTGTGCTAAAACGCCAGCTCCATTGAGCAACAGCATAATTCAGATTTTCGATAGTTTCTTTCATACACGTATTTGTTGACTCAGTTCCCAGTGGAAGTAAACCTCTTGGAAATTAAGGTAATCAAATCCGAAGGGAAGGTACCGCTGTGTAAAATAAGATATACAATAAATGCCATATATGCAACTGTGCCAGTCACGACTGCCAAACCAAACAGTAGTCCAGTAACTTCAGATACAAAAAAATCAATCAGCAGATACCCATTGATCATCATTACCAATGCCGCCACACTCCAAGCCACCCTCTGCAACATTAATTGACAAAATATTAGAAAATAAAGTTAGGTAGGGAATTGTTATCATTTGGAAGTCAATTAACTGAATGATTGACAAAGCCCTCTACTCCAGTAGTTTAAAAGAAAAACTTCAACGCACCCATAACTCAAGTTTACTAGCATGCTATCCATGCAACATGAGGAGAGACTAGATGACAAAAAAAAAAAAAAGGTCAAGCATCTTTATCTACTTGATGAGTGAATTGAATCATATAATTTTAACTGAACAAATAACACGAACAGGGTAAATATTTGAAAATGCTTTTATTGGAAACTAAATGACTAGTCAAGCATGGAGATAAAGGTTTTATTAATCACTGGATATCTTGAATGTTTCAGTTTATCCAGCTAAAGCTAATCTAAATCATTAAAGAGACAAAATTGCAGCCTCTGCTAATTGTTAGCTCCCTTCCTTTGACTGCCTTTATTGCAACCTTTTATTTTTCCATTGTTTCCTCACAGGCATATAAATGATCAGCCTATAGATGAAGAACCTATCTAGAAACTCCAAATCTCAACAGAGTCAGTTGTTTCCCTAATGGTTTATGATTAAAATATAAATTCCAAAAGCCAATATGGAGATGAATACAGTTAGACATTAGCATTACCACAAGAACAACCAAATCTACTATGCAGGAAAAATAGCTTCTGTAAATCCTAGAGTATGAGGGCTTGAACTACATAACTCTAAACAGTTTATTGCTAAATATTAAAATATTTCAGCAGCTACATACCATCTGGACCAACACATCTTACAACAAAAACTCAAAAATTAATTGATATTTACTTTCTCCTAATAAAATCCATGTGTTTTTAATTGGAACCGTATTGCACCATATCATGTGAATAAAACGGCAGATATTCCTAATATACATGACATGAATATTACACACATGTACTTCATAGATTAAGGACCAAAATCAACACCACAATATACAAAATCAATGATATTATCTTGCTGTGATCTATAAATTACTGAGTTTTGTTTTTAGCCAACCACCACACCAACTCACTAAGAAACACATGGTTGACTTAAAGAAAATTCAGGGGAGGAAAAGAAAAGGAATATAGCACCAGAAACAAAACAACATAAGGCCACCTAACCCAAGCAAAAATATTGAACATACTCAAAACACACATTCAGCTATCTATAAATCTGGGTAGTATTAGAGCACAAGCTTAAAGAAAACAAAGTAAAAGTATATACTTCATATTACTGCCTCTCCAAATCTCTCTAACACAATCCTGATAATGATCACTTTAGTGTTCGTTTGGATTGCGCGTTTGCGCGTCCACGACTGCGTTTCCTCTTTTTTTTTTTTTTTTTCTTTTTTTTCTGCTGCCCGCGTTTCAGACCACAAATACCACTTTTCGGCTACTGTTTATGAACAGTAGCCGCAACTTTTGACTATTTAACTCCTTTTTCAGCACATTTGTGAGTCCCGTGCACTGTTCATGAGACCCACAAATACCACTTTTCAACAACTTTTTCATTAAAAATAGGTCCCACTGCACTATTTACATATTTAAAATTATTCTGCTAAAGTGTTTTTTAGTTTTCAATTTTAGCGGAGTGTTTTTTAGTTTTCAATTTCAGCGGTATCCAAAAAGACCCTTATTCTTTTCTTCCTTTTTTTTTTTTTTTTGGTGGGGGCGCGGGGGGCAGCCACTAATGGAGAAGCATAGGCAAATGAGTTGCTGATGTATATATCTGTGGCCAATAGAGATGTGAGTAGACAATGAAAGGGCCAAGTTTAAGATTAAAACCTAAATGACATCGAGAATCTAAATACAAATTACTTTGGTGAATATATACATTTTATGCTTTTTTTTTGGGAAACCAGATCATTATGTGAAGCAAGTCCAAGAATGATCAAGCACGTAGCCAAAAACCAATAACAATTGATGGCTGATAATTTTGACATAGGAAGTAATTTCATCATGCTTCTCCCTTTGTTAATATTTTTTTCATACATGAAAGTTGACCCACATAACCACAAGGCGACAAGGTTGCATGCAAGTAATGGAATAAAAGATGCCTGTTCTTTATGCCCATCCTAAAACCCTTGACCTAGGATTCATTGTTCATAACCACAAGTCCACAAGTTTACAGGCTAGACAAACAACAGATGGCTGTCAACACAGAGTGAAAAATATTATGCCCAAAATGACAGAGTAGTAAAGTTCACAACTTACCTCAAGAACAGGCCCAATTTTGAAGACCCCCATGACCTGCTCCTTGGCCACCAAGGTAAGAAGGGGAATAAGTGCAAAAGGAATCTGTATTGACTGAAGCACATTAAGCCATTCATTCAGAATATCCAATGAAGCTTCAGATGTTTTAAATACAAGAGCTACGGCTATAGTTGGCACAATTGCAAAACTCCGTGTAATCACTGCCCTCAGCCATTTCTTGAGACGAAGGTTGAGAAAGCCTCCCATGATAAACTGTCCAGCATAAGTGCCAGTTATCGTGCTACTCTGTCCAGCCGCCAATAAACCAATACCCCAGATATAAAGAATCGGGAAGACTCCTCCTCCATACTTATGTTCAAGATATCGCCCTGCATTTATTAGTCCTATACTATTGGCTTGTTTACTACCATAGAATCCCTTGGCAAAAACTGTTGTCACAAACAAATTGATCATGAAGGAGATTGAAAGTGCAACCGAAGACTCAATTGAGTAGTAGTTGAGTGCTTCTTGAACCCGGCCTTTCTTGTTCGGATCGATCTTCCTTGACTGTACCAATGCAGAGTGTAAGAATACATTGTGAGGCATTATGACACAACCCACAACTCCCACAGCCTGCCTAATTGTTTTTGAGCTGAGTCTTGGCACCAAAATACCTACGAGGAGGATCAAGTTCAGTTACACTTATGGTTCCAACCAATGATGAAACTTATAAAACAAACAGCAAATATCCAATTATATAAACTTTGTACCCATGAGAAGATCTTTTCCACTAGGTTTTGTTTCTCCAAACATCCAGGAAAATGACACACCCATAGTTGCAATGAGAACTGCAAAAAGAGCTTCCAACTTCCTCACTCCATAGTTCTCAAGAAACAAAAAGATGAAGCTGTCCAAGTTAGAAAGCAGGGAAAAAAAATGATCCTCAGTTAATTAGCGATCGATTAAAAAAGGGACTGGAGTCCATTTCATCTTCTAACACCAATTAATCAGAAATTTTTGGGGGGGGAAATAGGTACATGAAGATAAGGAAAATTCAAAATCTACCACTAATTTTTCTACAGAAAGCTTGCAAATGGACGTCACAATAAATTTGATCAGCAACACTTTAACAACATAGTCAATAAATGCATGAATTACGTTTTTTTAAATTGGTAACACATTAATCTACAGTACTCCTAGCATCACTAGAAAATAAAGAGGGAATAAAGAACTCAAACATACTTCACATTA
The DNA here is from genome assembly GCA_033629205.1 of Lithocarpus polystachyus. Classification (NCBI taxonomy): domain Eukaryota; kingdom Viridiplantae; phylum Streptophyta; class Magnoliopsida; order Fagales; family Fagaceae; genus Lithocarpus; species Lithocarpus polystachyus. The sequence goes on along the minus strand of CM066163.1, from coordinate 2,536,263 downwards.
ATGTCTTGACACGTGAAAAAACAAGTTGAACTAATTATCAATTAAGCCACATGATTTTAGCTAGTGAAACAACAACTAGCCTAGGCCTTTTAATGCATCTTGAAACTAGGTATCTAAATAGAGACATACTTTAGCAAAGGTGTTATTCCAAACTCCCAAAAACACACGGCAAAAGCATCCTAGCTGAGACCTTTTACTTTTAGTACAACCTGAGTGGCACACCTTAGCCCAAGTTATTTGTGCCTGCCTGACTAAAAAGCAAGGTGCAAAATATGTGCCAAGCCAACTAGTGCCTTGAATGTGCCAATTATCTATTTTTGGTCACATATCACCTTCATCACAAGTCCAATGCATTGAACCATTGGATATTTCAATTAATTAATTAATGGCAAACCCATATTCAGTATACCAATAATAACAACAACAGAGAATTGCACCAAAGAAAAAAACAAGAGAAAAAAGAAATACCAATCTGTGGCCGTAATGAGGACTCCAGCCCAAATGGGCAAATACCCATTACTAAGAATCTGAATAGCAATAGCACTCCCAATAACTTCTTGAATATCAGCTCCAATCAATGCCAGCTCAGCCATGACCCACAACAAATACCCGGCCCAACCCGGATACTCTTCCCGACAAAGCTCTGCCAGGTGTCGACCCGTGGCAACTCCAACTCGGGCCGATAAGAGCTGGATCATGAGGCCCATAATCGTGGCCCACAAAAGCAACCAAAGCAACGAGTACCCAGCAATAGCCCCAGCTTGCAAATCTCCCTCCAGATTTCCCGGATCCAAAAAAGCTATGCTCATCAAAAACCCAGGCCCAGTAAACATCCACAGCTTCTTCCATGAGAATGGCGGTGGCACCGCTAAATCCTCGCCGTCCGATTCTTCCGCCTCGGCGATCAGGATTTTCTCTTCGTATTCATCGGATTTATGAGACTCCGATAACAGCCGGTTCGTCTCTTCGTCGTTTTTAGAGTCTTTCTTGTCGTCCAGCTTTTCGACGTTCATGTTTTGTCGTTATCGGGAGATTTTGTGTTTGTTTTTATTTATGTACAGAGAGGTTTTTGTTTGGGGGAAGATATGGTAAGGTACGAAGCTGTTTTTTTTGTTGATTTGGGGATGATGGGTCCTCATATTCGGTGAGGTTTATGTTTTTTCTGGCCACTGAGAGGGTGACACGTCAGATTTGGGTGCGTGGCTTTACCGTCATTTTTACGGTATAGAAATGGAGCACTTTTTTTCTTTTCTTTTTTTGTTTTTGATAATAGAAATGGAGCACTTTTAGATGTATTATGCCCATAATATTTTTACAACAAATTATAAGTAGTTAATTGTTATTGGTTCAAATTTAAACCTAATATTAGAATACTTTTTTGCCTCAATAATAATAATTAGTAACAATCTGTCACTTAAAATTTATTGTGAAAATATTATAGATATATTTTTTCTCACTTTTATATTGGGTGGGGGGTGGAAATTGTGCGATCTGATATGGATTTGGTGAAAGTGGGATTCAACAGTTGACTTAGCAAAAACAAATTAACAGTGGTTTATGTTGTTTATTTTAGTTGGTAATGTTTGCCCCTTCATTTTTAACTATTTCATTAAATATTGGTTCTAGAAGGTTACAGGATGTAACAATTTCATTTATATATACATATAGATAAACTTAGTTACAATAACTACTGTTTCTTAGGTTTTCATTTTAAAATTCAGTTATGTAACCACTTAACTAAAAAATACACTTTCATCTATGTGAAAAAATTTATATAGTAAAATCTTAAGAAGGGAACCTAAGAAACAGCATTTAAATACTGTATCTAAGTCTTGTCCTAAATATATATATATATATATATAATCAACGATCTTGTAAAAGCTTACGAATTACGAATTGATGTGTCACCAATCATAAAAAGGCAATTCAAATGTTCGGTTACAATATTCTTTAAAATAAAAATAAAAAATTCAGTTGCGAGCTGATTGAACAGTCACATTTATTACTATATCATTTTTATAAGTTTTATGCAGTAAAACTTGTAGAATTTTAAGCATTTTTCTATATATAATCACTAGTTTATATATATATATATATATATATCAAATAGATATATACCACTGTCAGTTGTTTAAAACATTTTCTCCTCTTCCTGTGTGTGTGTTAAAATACTTAGTATTCTCCACACAAAAAAAACAGTGGATTAATCTTACATTGAAAAATGAGTGTGAGTTAAAAAAGTTTTAAGTATGTGTTGTGTACCCAAGAGTTAGGTCCTCTTGGATATACATTACTGTCAGTTTTTTTAAAACTTTCTTAGGTCTTTTTTGATATACATTACTATTAATTTCTTTAAGATTTTCTTATGCCCTTTTGAATATGCACCACTGTTGAGTGTGAGTTAAAGAGATTTTAAACATGTACTGTGTATCCAAGAGTTAGGCCATTTTGGATATACACCGCTGTCAGTTTCTTTAAAACTTTCTTACGTCTTTTTGGATATACACTATTGTCAATTTCTTTAAAACTTTTTTCCTTCTTCCGGCATGTGTATGATAAAATACTTATTATTTAAAAAAAAATGGTAACTTTATGTTAATGCCTCATAAATATAATAAATAAAGTGTGATTACATTTTTGTTCCATGTTTAAGAGTTTACACACTAGTTTTTAAGTAAAATTTATAATATTTTTAACAATTTGTTGAATTCTCATAAATTAAACTAACTTGAAGTTCACGGGACAAGAATTTTCGTTATTGGTCTATATATATGTATATATATATATATATATATATATATTTTTTTTTTTTAACTTACGGATTATATTTTTTAAAAGGTAAGGCAATAAATGGTTTTAAGAAAATAAATTGTCTTATTAAAAAACTTTATTTATTATTTATTAAAATGTGAGATAAAGCATGACTTTAAATTGGGAGCGATAAAGGGAATGATGTGGGATTTCCACTAGATAAAAAAGGTTTATTATTATAACACCATTTCCACAGGAAAATAGTTAAATTTGAAATAATTACAAACCCACTTCACAAATGAGTTTATATAATATATATATATATATATATATATATAGAGAGAGAGAGAGAGAGAGAGAGAGTTGCAAGTTGTAACACTATCTCAAATTCAATTAAAATGATTGTGGTGTCCAGTGTCCACTATCTAGTATCTACTAATTCAATATATTAAAATTATATAGAAAAAAAAAACTTTTGCACAGAAATGAGAATAAGATCCACTAAAAAAGTAAAAATGCCAAACAAACTAATTTGGAATGGCTTTTCGGCTTTGTATATTGACCATAAGAGAGCCCATGACCATGAGCACTTTATTTAGTTTTTTTTTTTTTAAATAATGATGGGTGGCAATATGTGACACTTGCTAGCACAAACACTCTATTTTTTTTTTAAGTAAAAAAATAAACCTAGTAATAAAACAACCGCAAATTTCTGCACATGCCAAAAGGCAAAATGTACCAACATGGGCACATGGCTTTCAAATGAAAATTCGTTTCTATGGACTTTGTTTTTTTAAGTGCCATATGCTTTACATATTGATTTACCGTCCAAACTTGCCTTATCATCTTGAACCATTGCCATTGAATTAAAAGGGAAATTGAGAGAATACTACTATTATTATATTCTTTCTCGATTATCTTTATGCCCTTAATGTTCTAGAATTTGTCATTTCCAAATTCCAATTGAGTTTTAATACTCCATAAATTGCAATTACTTATCAATTATTTTACGAATAAAGTTAAACAGTTTGGTTTATAGGTGTCCTGAGAGCATTTGTTAATGAACCAATTTATGAAAGTTTTGATATTACTTTTATAGAAAATAAAATAAAAATTGTCAAAAAATTTAATTACCTAATATTCTTAAGATATCTGTTAACTTTTTGCAAAATTAAAATATTACCTTGTGGATAAGTTAACCTGTGTTTTTCATGACAATTTTTGTGATAAGCTCAAAACAAGCCGGATAGCATAATGTGCCTCAAGGCCTAAACAAAGAAAGTTGAACACCATGCCCTTTAAGATTGCTAGCAGAATGGACCCAACCCATATAAGTCCGTTTGGAAAATTGGGGGTGTGGTTTGGACTTTGGAGGACAAGAGGGGATTTTTCTTCCTCTATTTTTTGGGATCAATGGTCATATCATAAGTGCAAGTGAACTTGGGAGTGCTTGAAAAATCCATGATCCCATTGATAGTGCCTTGTTCTTTCACCATTAATATCAACTCTCATTATCTTACAAATTCAGTAGCTTTAAAAATGTGTTAATTCTTCCACAACAACAAACCAAACAGGATTGAGTTAGCCAAATTACCGTGGCCATTATGAAAACAAAGCATATTGTTTCCCCCAAATCCCATTGCTCAAAGCTTAAAATCCATTTATTAAAGCTAGCCCCCACTTCTTGTTAAAGGGTTCTTCAAAAAAAAAAAAAAAAAATAATTTGAAGCATTAATAAGTTTATCTTCTACCCTTCAAACAATAGTTAATCTATCACAATATAAAGTATTTGCATATCACATTTCATAAATGTTAGAATGAGTTTTCGCCTTTCATTATGTCTGGTAGCACGAAAGAATATTAATATAAAACCTCTTGTTAGTCAAGTATTAATAAATAAATTCAAGCTTATTTAATAAGAAAGTAAACAGAATTTGAACATGTAATGAATTCGAATTTCATTTGTGTTTGAAATTTAAATAAAATAAACTAATATTAAAAGCTTATAATAATTGAGTTATTATTAGGAGCAGACGTCATTTTTATAAGTTTTATGCAGTAAAACTTGTAGTATTTTAAGCATATTTCTATATATAATCACTAGTTTATATATATATATATATATAAAATGGATATACACCATTGTCAGTTTGTTTAAAATCTTCTCCCCTCTTTCCATGTGTGTGTTAAAATACTTAATATTCTCAAAAGAAAAACAATGGGTTAATCCCACATTGGAAAATGAGTGTGAGTTAAAAATGTTTTAAGTATGTGCTGTGTATCCAAAAGTTAGGCCCTTTTAAATATACACTACTGTTACTTTCTTTAAAACTTTCTTAGGCCCTTTTGGATATACATTACTATTAGTTTCTTTAAGATTTTTTAGGCAATTTTGAATATACACCACTGTCGAGTGTGAGTTAAAGAACTTTTAAGCTTGTGCTGTATATCCAAGAGTTAGGTCATTTTGAATATACACCGCTGTCAGTTTCTTTAAAACTTTCTCCCTTCTTTTTGGATATACACCATTATCAGTTTCTTTAAAACTTTCTACCTTCTTCCGGTATGTGTATGATAAAATACTTAGTATTTAAAAAAAATGGTAACTTTATGTTAATGCCTCATAAATATAATGAATAAAGTGTGATTACATTTTTGTTCCATGTTTAAGAGTTTACACACTAGTTTTTAAGTAAAATTTATAATATTGTTAATAATTCGTTGAATTCTCATAAATTAAACTAACTTGAAGTTCACTGGACAAGAATTTTCGTTATTGGTATATATATATATATATATATATTTTTTTTTTTTTTTTTAACTTACAGATTATATTTTTTTTTATACAAGATATAATTTTTATTCTAACCTAATCTAAGTGTATATATGTGTGAAGCTCCTTTCTAGAGACTTGAACTTCGGCCATTGCCCCCTATATCCCACAAGCATTTATACTTGTAGAGTGACCACTGCACCAATGGTGCGCGGTTATATTTGTTAAAAGGTAAGACAATAAATGGTTTTAAGAAAATAAATTGTCTTATTAAAAACTTTATTTATTATTTATTAAAATGTGAGATAAAGCATGACTTTAAATTGGGAGCGATTAAGGGAATGATGTGGAATTTCCACTAGATAAAAAAGGTTTATTATTATAACACCATTTCCACAGGAAAATAGTTAAATTTGAAATAATTACAAACCCACTTCACAAATGAGTTTATATAATATATATATAGAGAAAGAGAGAGAGAAAATTGCAAGTTGCAACACTATCTCAACTTCAATTAAAATGATTGTGGTGTCCAGTGTCCACTATCTAGTATCTACTAATTCAATATATTAAAATTATATAGGAAAAAAAATTTGCACGGAAATGAGAATAAGATCCACTAAAAAAGTAAAAATGCCAAACAAACTAATTTGGAATGGCTTTTTGGCTTTGTATATTGACCATAAGAGAGCCCATGACCATGAGCACTTTATTTAGTTTTTTTTTTTTTTTTAAACAATGATGGGTGGCAATATGTGACACTTGCTAGCACAAACACTCTAAATTTTTTTTTTTTTTAAGGAAAAAAAATAAACCTAGTAATAAAACAACCGCAAATTTCTGCATATGCCAAAAGGCAAAATGTACCAACATAGGCACATGGCTTTCAAATGAAAATTCGTTTCTATAGACTTTGTTTTTTTAAGTGCCATATGGCTTTACATATTGATTTACCGTCCAAACTTGCCTTATCTTGAACCATTGCCATTGAATTAAAAGGGAAATTGAGAGAATACTACTATTATTATATTCTTTCTCGATTATCTTTATGCCCTTAATGTTCTAGAATTTGTCATTTCCAAATTTCAATTGAGTTTTAATACTCCATAAATTGCAATTACTTATCAATTATTTTACGAATAAAGTACTTAAATGGTTTGGTTAATAGGTGTCCTGAGAGCATTTGTTAATGAATCAATTTATGAAAGTTTTGATACTACTTTTATAGAAAAAAAAAATTTATCAAAAAATTTAATTACCTAATATTCTTAAGATATCAGTTAACTTTTTGCAAAATTAAAATGTTACCTCGTGGATATGTTAACCCCTTTTTTTCACAACAATTTTTTTGATAAGCTCAAAACAAATCAGCCCAACAATAATATAGCATAATGTGCCTCAAGGCCTAAACAAAGAAAGTTGAACACCATGCCCTTTAAGATTGCTAGCAGAATGGACCCAACCCATATGGCAAGTCCGTTTGGAAAATTGGGGGTGTAGTTTGGACTTTGGAGGACAAGAGGGGATTTTTCTTCATCTATTTTTTGGGATCAATGGTCATATCATAAGTGCAAGTGAACTTGGGAGTGCTTGCAAAATCCATGATCCCATTAATAGTGCCTTGTTCTTTCACCATTAATATCAACTCTTGTTATCTTACAAATTCAGTAGCTTTGAAAATGTGTTAATTCTTCCACAACAACAAACCAAACAGGATTCTGAGTTAGCCAAATTACCGTGGCCATTATGAAAACAAAGCATATTGTTTCCCCCAAATCCCATTGCTCAAAGCTTAAAATCCATTTATTAAAGCTAGCCCCCACTTCCTGTTAAAGGCTTCTTCAAAAAAAAAAAAAAAAAAAAAATTTGAGGCATTAATAAGTTTATCTCCTTCCCTTCAAACAATAGTTAATCTATCACAACATAAAGTATTTGCATATCACATTTCATACATGTTAGAATGACTTTTCACCTTTCATTATGTCTGGTAGCACGAAAGAATATTAATCTAAAACCTCTTGTTAGTCAAGTACTAATAAATAAATTCAAGCTTGTTTAACAAGAAAGTAAACAAAATTTGAACATGTAATGAATTCGAATTTCATTCATGTTTGAAATTTAAATAAAATAAACTAATATCAAAAGCTTATAATAATTGAGTTATTATTAAGAGCAGAGGTTATAAGTTAAAACTGTCTATTTATTTAATATCACCAAAATTTAAAACTTAGTATTATTTTTTATATAAACAAACAAAATCTAAAACTTAATATATTAGAGAATATATCAGAATAACTAAAATTTTAAATTTCAACTAATGAGTAACGTCATTGTAAAAAAAAAAAAAAAAAAATTGTTAAACCAATAAAATTGACAATATATATACACATACATCGTGATTTTTTAACTTATAAATTATATTTTCTTCTCAAAAAAAAAATAATAATAATACTACAAAATTTGTGAGGATAAATTGGCTGAAAAAAGCTCTTTCTTTCTCTCCTCAGACTCAAAGTACAGTCCAACCCTGAACAGAGACAAAAACCATGGGTATGGGCGGGACGACCTTACAGACCCTGAAACTCGCTTCAATCCCTTCGTTCTCTTCTTCGCGCTTCGTTTTCAAACCACTTCCCAAAACCCTAACCTTCTTAGCTCCTTCCCGCCATGGCCGTACACAGAGACCTCCATTTCCACTCCTCGCCAGAGCTCTCTCCGCCGCACCGGCAGTCCAGACCGCCCCAGATGAAACCGGTGATTCACATTTTGTGCTATTCTTTGAGTTCCAACTTTTTTTCTTAAATTTAAATTTTTGGTTTTTGATTTTGGTGATGATTGATGAAGCTGTGAAGCCTCAGTGGAAAGCAGCGATAGACTTCAAGTGGATAAAGGAGAACAAAGAAGCAGTAGCTTTAAACATAGAGAAGAGGAACTCCAATGCTAATTTGGAAACTGTGCTTCAACTGTATGACAAAATGACCCATCTTCAAAAGGTTGTAATTTTATACTCTCTTGTTTATGCTAATAACCATAATCAAACTTTGTGCATTGCTTTTCTGTTTGAATGTTGGAAAATTCAATTTCATATTGACAATCCACTAATTGTTAGTATGTTTGTCAATTTGTGTATGTATGTATGTATATGTAAGTCTTTTCATTGATTAAGTTACACACGCACCCAATGGGTCTTGAGTGAAGGCTATTGTATGAAGGCTGTTAGTAGAGGAAAACAAAAAAAAACAAAAAAAACAAAAAAGCATGGGAGAGAATCTTATGATGAGAACTTTTTTGGGTAAAGTTTAGGTGTAGTTCTGTGCATTCTCCAGATAGATTCAACCATGTGTCCTTAGAAGCTGTAATTATACATAATGAAGTGCATTGGCTAATCTACATATTTGAATCTAATTCGGGAACTTATAAAGAACTGTACTTTAAGTTTTTCCTTTAAAAAAAAAAAAAAATTCCCTGGCTTTAGAAGATGTCGGCTTGATGTGAAATATATTTTGAAGTACAAATGGGCGGTGCTTTGAGCAATAAAATGCAAAGGTTCTTTGTTTAGATTACATCTAAAAATAAAACATGGTGTAAAAACAGAGAGCAAATTGTTTTCTTCTCAATTTTTGAGCTAATTGTCACTCACAGATAGCAGGAAGTTGAGCGGTTTCGTGGGGAAAGGAATGTGGTGGCAAACAAGATGAAAGGGAAATTGGAACCAGCTGAGCGTCAAAGACTCATAGAAGAAGGTATATGGTGGGAATATTATATTATGCATATATCATCACCCTGATTTTGAAATGTGTTTCTCATACTGCTATTATTTATGTATTTAGGAAAGAATCTGAAGGAAGGGCTTGTCACCTTGGAAGAAGACCTTCTTAAACTTACTGATGAGCTTCAGCAGGAAGCTCAGTGTATACCGAATATGACTCATCCGGATGTTCCGATTGGAGGGGAGGAGTCTTCGGTGATAAGAAAGATGGTACCTTGTTTTTTTTGAGTCATTCTCTGTCTGACAAGGGATGCATGTTGTAGCCCAGGTTTATACAGCTTTTTTTTTTTCAATTTTCTATGTGCTTTTGTAGGTAGGTAGCCCGCGCAAATTCAGCTTCCCTGTCAAGGATCACCTTCAACTTGGAAAAGAACTCGATCTTTTAGATTTCGATGCTGCTGCAGAGGTACTCTTTCTGTTTAATCTAAGGTATTAAAAGTGTCCCTTAGTTTCTCCCTACAGGGTTTGTATCATAACTTTTAAGGGTTTTCTAGTAGTAGGGTAGAGGTCTACATATCTGGAAGTTGTGTTTGTTATGTAATCTAACAGGTTGATAAATCTGCAATACTTGGATATTCAGAAGATTTTACTCATAATTTAGGTTGTCGTGTCAAATCTAAAATTTTGAATTCCAAATAAATAGATTTGGTAACTTTTAACTCGAACTCAACGATTGACTGCTTTCCTTTCTAATTGGTATCCATTTTTCTGGTTGTGCATATAGGTCAGCGGATCAAAATTCTACTACCTGAAGAATGAAGCGGTTATGTTAGAGATGGGCCTCATTAACTGGACACTCTCGGAAGTCATGAAGAAGGGCTTCACACCTTTGACAACTCCAGAGATTGTAAGGTCCTCTGTTGTTGAAAAGTGCGGTTTTCAGCCTCGTGGAGCAAATACCCAGGTTTTTGAAATTCCTGCTTTTTATTTCTCTCCTCCAGATATGAAAATGCTGCCATAGTGTATAGGAAAGGACATTATGTTCACTGTCATTGATATATAGATTTGCTAATAATCTTGTTAAACATGTATCAGGTTTATTCTATTGAGGGTAGTGACCAGTGCCTCATCGGCACTGCAGAGATTCCAGTGGGGGGAATTCATATGGATTCTATTGTTGCTGAGTCATTGTTACCATTGAAGTATGTGGCATTTTCCCATTGCTTCCGAACTGAAGCAGGTGCTGCAGGCACAGCAACAAGGTAAATTATTAGTGTCGCTTTTTTCTTCTATGATTAGCTTCCTTTCACTATTTCCAATACACTTGAATAATGGTTCTGTTCTACCAAATCATATAATGCTAAATCCTCAATCAAATGCAACTTTCCTGACAATCATATGATAATTTAGTTGTTTCATAAAATTTTAAGCACATGACACTTGTACCATTTGAGATTGAAATATGATCTCATATTTAGTTAATATTCCCTACTAATCGCATCACACTGGTTTGTTCAACGTGCTGCTGATATTATAGATCCTTGAGTATCCAAATATGCTGGCATGAAAAGTATGATTTTGTTTTTTACCTTTTCTTCCATCCAATGCTGAAGAGATAGGCTTTACGTGAAACGTGAACATCAAAATCATGTCAATAAGAATGCCTGGTTTTTCAGCTGTAGAATCGGGTGTCGTCTTGGTGTGGCAGCTACTGCCCTTCTGCATGACCAACATGCATTCTATGTCTGAATCTCTTCATGGTATGGTTGAGAAGGCATCGGGTTTGGGTGACCATGATCATTTCTTATGAAGGCTTCAGGGTTTGTTTACTGTAGAAACTTTAACATTGGAAAACTTTGAATGACTAAACAAAAGACGGGTTCCACAATAAGTATACATGACTTAGAGATTTGACCTGCTAGTTTACTTTGTCATCAAATAAACTTATAATTTTTAGTAAATCTTGTGTAAGTCCAAAATCATTTATTATCTTGATTTGTGCTTGAAAATCTACTACCTTGGCTCCTTACTGTGGTAAGTCATGTAACCATAAATGCATGCATGTGACCACTATAGTGCTTGGGAAACACTGTTGGTGGTCTTTGCTCAGGTACAAGTTGTTCACGTTATGATTGCTATTAGTCTTGTTTGTCTAGTTTAAACCTGTGGCACTAAATAAACTTCATGCATGTTATGATAAAACGGGTGAAGATACTGCACAGGGGTCTTTATCGAGTCCACCAATTCAGCAAGGTGGAGATGTTTGTCTTATGCCAACCAGAGGAAAGCGAATTCTACCATGAGGAGCTCATTAAAATTGAAGAAGACCTCTTCTCATCACTTGGATTGCATTATAAGTGAGGACTTTCCTCAGCCTTTTATTGAGTTGTGTGCTGGTTGTTGTTCTAGTAATGTTAATCTTGAGTTTCTTGGCAGAACTTTGGATATGGCTTCAGGGGATTTAGGTGCACCAGCGTATCGTAAATTTGATGTGGAGGCGTGGATGCCTGGTTTAGAACGATTTGGCGAGGTATTTCTATGGGATTTACTCCCTCTCTCTCTCTCTCTCTCTCTCTCTCAAATGGGCTACTGTTGGTTATACATGGGCACAAATTTCGCTTTCAAAATGCCGTTGCTTCTTAAGATATGCAAGAATATAATGTTGTCTATTCAGACAAGGGTACCATTCTATTAGCCATTCTTGAAATATTAAACCCCATTTGTAAATATTTTGACAGATATCAAGTGCATCAAATTGTACAGACTATCAAAGTCGTCGACTAGGGATCCGATATCGTCCATCAGAACCATCATCAACTAATTCTAAAAAGGGTAAAGGAAGCCTTCCTCCACCAAAGTTTGTTCACACACTAAATGCGACTGCCTGTGCAATACCACGGATGATTGTTTGCTTGCTTGAGAATTACCAGCAAGAAGACGGCTCTGTTATTATTCCCGAGCCATTGCGGCCCTTCATGGGTGGGCTTCAGATTATAGCTCCTAAATCCAGATAGGCCGAGGGAACAGTTATTTTATTTATTTATTTATTATGTATTATAGTTGCGGCATCTCGCTTTACCAAAAAATTTTGAGTTAAAAGATGCAGGCAGTAAAAAAGGGGGAAAAAGAAAATGGTAAAGAAATGCTTCGTATCTGAGCTTGGCAACTTGGAGGCAACTAAGTGCATTTGGTTTAGCTTTTTTTAGCATGTTTATTTTATTTGGTTATGTAGCCTCACTTTATTGGGTATAACTGTATACCCCCCATTTTTTCATTTCCCCATTTTAGTTTTTGGAAAGTTTGCTTCATACAAAAACTATTTGTTGCAGAATGCATGAGTTTACTTGTAGTAGTAGTCATGAATTATTGGGAGACCTGCTTTATGAATTTATAACTTATCATGACTGGTGCTTACAGACATATTCATTATTATTGAAGGTGAGTTTTCAGGATATCTAGTTGAGCCCCAAATAGCAATCAAACCATGGGTGCTGGTTTGATGATGGGGCGATAGCAAACGAATTCGACCTGGCCCAGGGTAGAAATATGTGTGATGGTTTAGTTTACTTGTCATGGTTGTTGTGAATCATTGGTAAATTGTTCCTCGGAAGTGGTCATGACTCATGACTAAAGCTAGTAGTCTTGATTGTTGAATGAGGATTTCACGTTAAGCCCCCAACAATAAATATTGAACCAAATTTCAAGAAAAAACAGTATAATTTACTCAAAATTATCATGGTTTTTGTACCGACTGAGAATAGCAGGCCGACCCTTGAATTGCCAGGCCCATCCATTGGAATAATCTCAGCCCAGTTCAGCCCATATAGCCGAGCTGTGTGGAGCTAGCCGAGCAGATAAGGAAGTACCCAAGACATGCCCAAAATAAGAGATAATGCCTTTGGGGAATTCGCTGTTAAGCAATAATCGGCGTTAGACATGAGTTACTAGGGGGTCATGTCAACAGCAGGAGGTGGATCTCCTCTGACAAGTGATATGATACGGAGAGACTCATTGACATGCTAAATATTCTCTCATCATGACAAACCCACTGGGAGAATGATATAAATAGGGGAGGAGAGGTAGGAAGAAGGGGTTGGAAAAATTGGGGAGAGAGAAACAAGAAAAATGAGGAGAAACATATCGAAGGGAGAATAAAATTCTGTTCAGATTTCAGAGATTGGGCTCGACTTCTTGGTAGCCTTCATGGCTAAGCCAAGATCAAGGTAGTTTAATGCCAAATTAAAGCTAGTACTCCGTCAGTAATATAACCAAACACTTTTTGAACCTTTCATTGTGAGATAAGCCCAACCTAGAATATAAATAAATTGGGGGTCTAAGCCCAACAGCCCAAGGTTAATGGGAACGGACCACTATAGTTTTATTTTATTAATAATATTTTTTTTGGTCCATTGAGATGATAGGTCTAAAAAATGTGATTAAGATTTAAGAGAATATACCAAAAATATGTGTGAGAGACAGAGATTGTAACAGTAAGTTAGCTTGATATGTGAGAATATGGTACGCCAATTTGATCAACAATGCCCTTGGCTTGCAGCCTAGTTGCACACTGCTTGTTATACTGAGAAGGCACAAACACATTGAATATTCTTTCATTCTAATTAAAAATGATTGCACACGTGTTTGCTATTACACACTTGCTGAAATAGTAACTTAGAAGTTCATAAACCCAAAGAAAAGTACAGCGTCACAATGTTTCCAATCAACACAAATTAAAAAGTAAATAGATTTTCAAGACTGCCACCATTCTATTAACTTACATTTAGAGTTTCTTATACTACAATACTGTAGTAACTGAAACTCACAATATAAGTATATACATGAAGACAAAAATCTCTACAAGTTCTCCTTGGCCTTGTAGAGTCCTTAATACAAAGTCCACATTGTATTAACTATTGCTTTTGAAATATGAAGCAACTCTTCACATTAAAGAAAATAATACCTTGGTAGTGAAATCAATCCATTACACAAGTTTAAAGTAATAAAAATGGTCTAAGTATTTTAGAGGTCCTTTTGAGAAAAACCTTAGGAGCATTGCTGCATTTCTGGGGGGAGGGGAGGAATGGAACCCTCTGGCCTTGGCTTGTAAGGAGAAATAAGGGACTTTTTTCAACTTAATGAGGGGGCATTGACAACCCTTAGTTTTGCTTGTATTAGTTTTTGTATTAAATTACATTTCAAGATTAGAATTAAATTTCAGAGGATTAATTTGAAATAATTTGAGTTGAACCTCACAAATTATTAAAAAAAAAAAAAAGAATAACATTACAACATTGTAGCTGATTAATGTACAAATAAACTACCAATTCAACATGATAAATTACTACTAGTAATTTAGAAAGCTAAAATTAACAAAATCAAAGTTGTCTGACCCATCTAAGCTAAAATCGTCCATAGTTTAAAGTTATCAAACACCTATTTACAAATACCTATTGGCACATATAATATATCCTAGGGTAACATGTAAATGCATGACATATAAATCTAGTCTAAGATGACATGTATAATCTATCTTAAGATGGTAAACAATTTTTTTTAGAAAGCAAGATCAAAAGGGCATAGCTAACTATGTGATCACGTGACATTTACTAGGAACATAAGTTGCAGAGGAAAATAAGTAAAACTTACTTCACTTCATAGCATAGCATTGCATTCATTGCATAGAAATGCAATTTTGCAAATCATTTTCCCAAAGTATTTATCTTATGCAAAAAGACACAAAAATATCAAGGAACACAAATGTTCAACTCCTATAAAGTGTGAAAATAATATTATTTGATAGTTTTATTATTTTTATAGAGAAAATTTTATTTTGGAACAAGATGAGATTATAATTGCATTCTTGTGGCCTATTGGCTTTTGTGCAAATTTTGAAAATTTTAGGGGTTGAAAAGAAATTTAGTGAAAGTTTTGGGGTTGAAAGTGTGTTTTGGAAAAGTTTTGGGATGTTGTGAGATTGAGAATGTATTTTGTGAAAGTTGGAGGGCATCTTGATAATTTTATGTAAATTTTGGGGTTAAAAATGAAAATTTAGAAAGTTTAGGGTAAAAAGTAATTATGAAAAGTGGGCTGATGGGTTTCTGTGGGCCGAAAAAGAGGAATTGGGGGGTTAGGAGTTGGGCTGCTGGGTTTAAAGGCATGGGGCTTTGGGTTTGGTTTAGTGTAAATTGGAGCAGTTGACTTGGGCCAAAATGTTCATGCTTAAGTGAATTTCAGACTGGGCCTAGTTTAAACATGCACACACTGGGCTTGGATGGGGGAGCTTTATTGGGCCCACGAGTTGACCAAATTTGGTCTGGTCCACTCTAGACTCTCTAAAGACATCTCCCACCAAATAGAACTTAGGAATCTCTAATAGAGCAATCAAATCCTACCACCTCTCATGTTTTTATTTTCTTGATTTTTTATTTTTATTTTTAGCTTCTATTCAAATCTTAAATCCCTCCTTGTGACACGATGTCACGAACCTCACCTAGCCTAGACCTCCATGTTCAATAGCTTCAAGCCATGCCTCTTTCACTCATTGCCACCAGCAGCCACTACTAGGGGTGGCTTCTCTATGTTCTCTCGAGTCTTCTCAGTCTCACTCTAGACTGTGCCTCCTTATTCTCATCTTAATTTCCTTTAGAGTTTAGACCTCTTTGCTCAAAATAATTTTTTGTGTGCCCAAAAAAAAACCTCTAAGATATACTGCTCCCATAATTTTCTTTCTCCCTCGAAAAGAAATAAGGTAATTAGAATCATGTGAATTGATCTAGCAAAGATATAAATTACACTTAGCATGCAACTAACTGAAGGAAAAAAGTTAGAGAAAATTATAGGCAAAAAAAAAAAAAAAAAAAAAGAAAGTTAATAAAGATACAAATGAATAAAATTTTATGGAAGTTAAGATATTAATTATATTATGATAAAATGGAAAAAGAAGAAGAAGATAAATGTAGATCCCTATTTGTTAAAATTAAAACTTAGAGTTGAATTGAGTTGTGATTTTACATTCAAACTTCAATATATTAGGGTTGGCAATATTGCCCCATCCTACTTGACCTGCCCCTCCCCACTTCGTCCCACGCAGGTTTCTCTCACCCCGTAAAGGAGATGGGGCGAGATTTTAGCCCCTGCACCACAAGGTAAGGTAGGGATAGATTTCAACTTTTTAGACCCACCCCACCCTGCTTTGATAAAGGTTATAATTTTAAATTTTTCATACTCTAAAATCCTACTATTTAAACAAACATATCAATATTAATCTATTTTATTCTACCCAACGTGGATCTCTGGCTCTATTTTGTTATGTATTATACTATAAAATTTTTGTTTTTGTTGTGATATTGTCTTATTAAACACTTGGATAATATTATTCAGTTTTTCCTAAAATTTAATTTGATTTGATAACATAAATTTAGCTGTAATTTTAAGTATATTTTTATTAATGAACCAAGTTTTATTAAAAAGAAATTGTAATAGTTTTGAGGCAAATTAATAAAAAGTAGAGTTTTACGGATTGAGGCGGAGTTTCACGAGGCCCCAAGGGGTGGGTATGGGGTAAGAAATTTTTTCCAATTATGCAGGGATGGGGCAAGATAAAACCATGAGGGGTGGGGGCAAAGACCCCATTTTCAGCCCGCCTCGCCTCAGCCCCACCCCACCCCGCTCCATTACCAGCCCTACAATTTATAGCTATTTAGCCGTATATTTGGGAGATTCTAAAAAAAAGCTATATACATGGGACTTGGAAGTTTTTTTTTAGTTCATTAATAATAAAGATAATTGTTTATGTAGAAAATACCAAATAAGCCCCCACATGTGTAGAAAGGCCAAACTTGCTCCAAACTCCAAAGGACCAAACCATAGTTTCGAGCACAAATAAAACTAGTCGCTAACCCATGCGATGCACAAAAAAACTATTGACTCTTAAATTCTTAAATTAATAAAGCAAAATCCCAATAGTTATATACACACACCCACTCAAAACTAATATAAACCGCAAATACATAAATAAGACCATGATATGAGGAAGACACACTAAGTTTCAAATTTGAGTAGCAATATGACTTTCTCGTAGTAATAACAATATAGACAATTCAAAACATGGAACAATATTAAAATTATAATACCTAATTCTATTATCTTTTATGTTGAATCCAAACAAATAATTTATTGAAATTAATCCAAACAAATGATTAATTAACCAAAAATCATAGCTTTTAATAATAAAACAAAAAATCACATGAACCTAAATAAAAAGCATTTAAGGTGAAGAGTCAAGATCAACCTACTGAGACGCAAATACCAAAATCCTCGAGACTTAAAACTTTAAAATATATAGAATCTCCAAATTCTACTTCAAAACCAAAACAAATTCAACAAATTTATATATAAGATACCAAAGAAAAATTTATCGTTCCCTAAGCTGGAAGACATAGGTTGCAGCTTTGATTTTTCTCCTAAAAGATAGAGATGTTTTATCTGCCATGTACAAAAAAAAAAAAAAAAAATAGTTAGTAAAAATTTCAACCCAAAAACCAAACCCACACAAACAATGTCAATGTAAATATGGAGATTAACCCAAATACTCAAAAGAAAATCAATTCTAAATATAACAAAAGAATAAAATAGAAAGAAAATCTCAAGCACATATGAAAGCAAATAAAAAATTCGACATAAAAGATAAAATTCATTAATAACAATATAAAAATTTCAACATAAATTAGCTAACATTACAGCAACCTAATTTAGCTTGGCTGGAATGAAATTGAATTTCCATTAATGCAATCCTGGCAATAAAGTATAAAATATTAAAATATTAGCGACTAAAAGTTCATAACTTTAAAATTTGGAGTTAGAAGATTGCATAGCAAAGATCACCTGCTAAAAATAAAAAAACCAACCAAGAAGAAACTTAAGAGGGAGATCATCATTGAGCCGCCCCTCTTTCAATGAGCTAAACTTTGAACATGACTTCTACGTTATGTGCAAAAGGGCTTTTACAAAGTATAAAATAATTATAATCTTGAGAAGGATCTTACAAATAAAAAATAGAAATGAAAATACAAAGCAAAAAATAGTATAGAGACATGTACCAAATACGAAGAAGGGAGGGTAAATAAAAAACCCAGACGTGGCAAATTGGTAATCAAATACCACTCAAACACACCTAAGTCTCTCTCCCTCTTTTTTTTTTTTCTTTTTTTTTTTGAGTCCTATTTTCAACGTGAGTCTCTGTTTTTCGATGTTTTTTTTTTTTTTTTAAGTCTTATCAGAATTTATGTTTTTATATAGATTATCAATGTTTTAGTTTGAGTTTAAGTTGGACTTATTAGAGAGATATAGTTTTACTTTTTATTAAGTTTTGATTAAACAAAAATAATTTTGTTTTAAAAAAATGATAATAATGAGTTTGAGTTTAAGTTTGACTTGTTAGGAGATAGAGTTTCACTCCTTGTTAAATTTGGACTAAAAAAAATTTATTTAATTAAAATGATTATTTGAAGCAGTAATTTATATGAGATCGATGTTAATCAAATAATATATATATATTCAATTTTTCTCTTTTTTATAAGTTTTCCATATCCGGATAAATATTTTCTAGTAGACATTTATAATGAGAAAATATTTATAGATAGATAAAACACAACTTATAATTAAAAATGATAATTTAACTAAAAAAAAATTTAAAGTATAGAACAATAGAACCTGATTATTGCAATTTTTCTAAAGCCGTGACCACTTTAAAGTTTAAACCTGCACAAATAAAAATTAATTTAATACTTGATTTACTAAATTAGTATCACTATAATACAAATGAGTTGATATGATACATATCAAATTATTAATTAGTATAATAATTTATAATAATAGATAAATTGTCAAATTAAAAAAAAAAAAACGTGAGAAACATCTACCACCTAGCTTTATAGCCTGTACTCCACCAATTGCTAAACTTTAAATAAAAAACTTGTCCTATCTTATCAATTGCTATCATGGCAGAAGGCTACCATGATTCATGGCAGAAGGCTACCATGATTCATGGCAGAAGCAGTGTCTTATGGGACAGAAAATTCATAGTTAAAACGTGCCATTGTAAGAACTGCACAGTAAAAATGTGAAATAAACTAAAAATAAATAGAAGTCTCAGCACAACTGCACCGTCTTCATTTCCGGAATCGGAAAGACAAAGACAAAAAATAAAAAAAGAGGGGAAGAACGAAGAATACCTCAGGCAGCAGGCTCAGTGGCTGGAAAGCTAGGAATCAAAAAAGAAAAATTTTAAGGTAGGCTGGCTGACTGAGACCTGAGTTTTTGAGAAAAGATCAAGAATCAAGTTATCAAGATGAAGAAAAGAAAGGTAAGATCAGAAGAGAAGAAAATAGATGGAGAGACGGAGAGGCAAAGAGACAGAGAGATGAGAGGTTTTTCTTTTATTTTTGAAATTTATAATCTCTATTTTAGTATATTTGGAGACAATTACGTTGTATTATTAATGAATTTGTCTGGTATTAATTTTGATTTTAGCATATTTCAAGAATAAATTAATAAATTTGTCTCCTAAAATTTAATTTTGTTAGCTAAAGCTGGAAAGTTAACTATTTTTATTTTTTTCCTTTTTAATCTTTTGCATTTTAGGATACAATGGGACTTTTTTAATGCATTTTATTAACTAATAAAAGTGCTTAAAATTTTTTAATTTAAATATATAAATAAATATATTATATATAATTTTTTTTTTTTACAAGTGGGGCCTTCTTTTATTTGGGGGTCTTAGGAAATTGCATCAATTGCATTACCTCTAGAGCCGGCCCTGCCAATGCTTACTTCACTTTGGGCACTAAATCCAGTCTTTACCCTCTCTTGAATATGGAGATAAGTGACTTGATGTTTGGAATTTTAGTATTTTATTCCTATATAGCTATTGGTTTTCTTTATTTACCATTAAAGAATGATTGGATTGATGTCGATAGATACATGTATAAAGGTAGCTATCTTAATCAAGATGTGGCAATCAAAGTTTTTAAATGAGCATATGAAATTGGAATTTGCTTAAAAAGCCATTTTTTATGGGGTTTGTTAATTACAGGTTTTTCATCTATTGATTATTGTATAAAGGCTATTAGTAGAGAAAAAAAAAAGCATGGAGAGAAATTTCATGACAATGCAAGAAAAAATGGTTATTGCATTGGAAAAAATTGTTGCAATGACATTAAAATCATTGCAATAGTTGATATAAGGTACTGCAATAAAATTTTAGGTAATAGGTTTTTGCAACAAAAACTTTTTTTGTAATAAATTCCAAATAATTTATTGATAATTTTGATGCAATGATACATATATTGTTGCAATAAAAAATTTGCTATTTTAAATATGTTGTTGTTATAGGCTATTATTTTATGAACAATAAATTGCAAAAAATTGACCAAAATAAGTCGGAATAAATTATTGCAATAATATTTTCATTGTAATAGATAATTATTTCATTTTGTCATTGCAATAGAATATGAAATAATTTATACCAAGTTATTGTGATGATATATTCATTGCAATTTCATGTTTGTCATTGCAATAGCTTGTAAAAGAATTAATATCAAATTTTTACAATAACAACTTCGTTGTAATAAGCTAAAACTAGTGATTAAAGAAACCCAAGGAGCTAAAACTGATGATTAAAGACGGTTTTTCCCCTATCCTTCGACTTAAAACTAGACTAACTAGTGAGACATACCCCAAATGTATGTCTTGTGTTCATTTGAGGTCTCATTTGTGTTTAATTCAATCTTGATAACCCACCCTGAGAAGTCTATTCTTTTGATTTTCCATGTTCAACAAATTTAGACTTTTAGATGAACAATTTAAGGAACTTCTGAGGCAGGCTAATCCGATGAAGTGTGGATAACCTGAAATCCAGGCACTTGTGATTGATGACATGATTTATGTACTTGGAAGCATTTTTAAGAACTTGGATGTCAAAAACTTTGCATTATTTGAAGTTTACAAAGTTATATGGGATATGTGAACTGTCTTGCCAAATCCTTCTATTGGCAATGTGGAAACTAGATGAGTAGGGCATGTTATTGTGAGAAGGAAGGCTGTTTTTGTAGCTTTGTAGCTGGGAAGGAAACGACTCTATCATTTTGATCTTGACACACTTTAATGGAATAACAGAGTTAATATCCTTGACTATATTGATAGTCGCTACTCTAGCAATGCTGATTGGTTCTTAAACAAGAGTGAGTTCATAGATGATACTCCCTATGGATGTTACCACCTTACAGTAGGGGCAATAACTCCACTGCTATTAGTGGAGGTAGAGGTAGAGGTAGAGGTAGAGATAGAGATAGAGGAAGAAGGAGGGGAAGATGAGGAAGAGAAGGTTCAGCTGATAGAAAGATTGCATGTGGCAATCAAAGTTCTTAAGGATGAGCATACGAAGTTGGAATTTACTTAAAAAGTCATATTTTATGGGGTTTGTTAATTACAAGTTTTTCATATTGGTTATTGTATGATGGCTATTAGTAGAGAAAAAAAAGCATGGGAGAGAATTTTATGATAATGCAAGAAAAAATGGTTATTGTAATGGAAAAAATCGTTACAATGACATTAGAATCATTGCAATAGTTGATATAAGGTACTACAATAAAATTTTAGGTAATAGGTTTGTGCAACAAAAACTTTTGTTGCAATAAATTCTAAATATTTTATTAATAATTTTGATGCAATGATACATATATTTTTGCAATAAACAATTTGCTATTTTGAATATGTTGTAGGTATAGGCTATTATTTCATGAATTTTATTACAATAAATTGCAAAAAATGGATCAAAAATAAGTCAGATTAAATTATTGTAATAATATTTTCACTGTAATAGATAATTATTTCATTTTTTTCATTGTAATAGATTATGAAATAATGTATACCAAGTTATTGTAATGATATAGTCATTACAGTTTTATGTTTGTCATTGCAATAGATTGTAAAAGAATTAATATCAAACTTTTACAATGATAACTTCGTTGCAATAAGCTAATAGTTCAAAATTTTCATTGCAATGGATGGCAAAAATAATTGGTATTAATTTATTGCAATTTTTTTTTTCATTTTAAGTTATTGTTATAATTTTTCCTAATATATTAAAGCTTCTATTGCAACTAAAAATTATAAATTATTGCAACATGTTATTGTTGATGTAGTAATTTAAAACATTTAAGTTACAATTGCAACAATTTTAGATGCGATATTTTGTCTAATATTACTATACTTGTATTAACACTTAATATAATAGAATTTTTTTTTTTTTGGTTTAGTTTGATGTGAACTTTTTTATTTTTTTGGAAAAGCTTAGGTGTGGTTCCTTTGGTACTATATTTTATGTTCTCTGATAGGTCCAACCATGTGGCCTTAGAAGGTAATTATACATAAGGAAGTGCATTGGCTAATCCACATATTTGAATTTAAATTCAGGAACTTATGGTATGGGAAGCACGGGTCCAACAATTTAGTTGGATATTAGGGGACGCAGCGTGCGACCTGGTCACGACTGCAGGGGCATCCCAAATGATTATTATTATTATTTTTAATTCTGTGACTCATCTCGTTCTTAGCTCACTTCTTTCTTTTTTTTCTTCTTCTTTCTCTTTTTCCCTCTCTCTAAAACGGGCTACTGCTAGTTCTATACGCAACAAATTTCACTTTCAAATTGTCATTGCTTCTTGAGATATGCAAGAATATGTAATTGTCTATTCAGACAAGGATAGCATTAAGAAGGAGGCTTGATTATGAACACTCACCTTTTAAACCGGTGATTCACATTTTGCATGGTGTAATAGCCCTAGAATTTTACCTTCCTAAGATAAAACCATTTTGATTATGAACCCCCATCTTTTAAAAACTGTTCAATATATTCTTTACCAAACATAAATTAGCAAACCAATTGAAGCTCTAATTTTCTTAATGTCATTTGTAAGACTTCGAGCAGACAAAAGATGCTTATACTGTCCATTCAATGATAATTACTATTTAGTATTTACCATCATACAAATATACGTATGCATTCATTTTTTGTGTAAGAGAAATTGATCCAAGTCCCCTATTCGACGCAATTATGAAGTATGAGCATATAGTGGTTGTTCATGTCTATACTGTGTTTTTTGGTTTACACCAGCTTGTTTCAATAAAAAAGATCTCTTGATTATAAAAATTAATAAATAAAAAAGAAAAAAGAACTTTGTTATGCCATCCTTTTTCCCTACTTTTGTTTATTTAAAATGGCACATTTGGATTGAACAATTGATTCACTGATTTTTTTTATTTGTATAAAATACCTCATTATAAAGTGTCATTTATCTCAAAAACAACCATCCTGCAAAAGGGTCACAATAAAATCTGAAAGCTAGCAGTTGTTTCAGTATTAAATTGTTCCAAGAAATAAGTCCCCTCCTTACAATGATGCTGCCGCTTGGCAAAGGCTATTTACTTCCTCTATAATTTGAGTTTGCTCAAATCAACTCTTTGAACAGGATATGTATATGCCTCGTAGTTGATTTGCTGACCCAAGCTACTTAATTTTGTGAGAGTGGTGATTAGATCAACCTGAAAGAGAAACCATTTGCATTCAGGGGAAGTAAGAAGTTACATCAATCTTGCTCAATTTCAAACAAAAAGCTGACAGATCTATTATGGCAATGGCACTATCAATATGGTATAAAATGTTTTGATATTTCTTCCAAGTTATAATCAGGATAACTAAATTAATAGCATAAAGTTAAGTCCTTTATATTGCCCTTTTGGTAAGGCGTGTTAAGAAAATGTTACTAACCTCATAATCTGTCTCAGATACTGTTTCTCGGCTACGTTGATATTTCTGAACCCACGGAGAAACATCTGGATCGGTGGCCAATAATGCCTCAGTGGCAGCCTGATCTGGACCCAAGAATGCAGACATCACAGCTAGCTGGACAGACAACAAAAGAGACATCAGTGAACACTAATGACTATCAAATGGAACAGACTCACTCAAGGTTGCTTTAGCTTGAATAAAAAGATACCCCAAATTTTATTTTTGTTATATGTTTCTTTTTCAGCCCTTGACTGCGCTTTGCCATTTGATTTGTTCATTGAAAGGAAAGGTTATATTAATGTCATTTGTATTAAAAAGAAAGTACAATGCATCCAAAATATGAGTCTCAACATGGAGTGAACAACAATTCATTCCATAGAAGATGAAAATCCCTTTGGGTTCCAACATAGCTTACACCATGAAATCAGCAAAGAATCTTACTCTCAATTTGAATTTAACACATTTGGCTGTGGTTGCATTTTTGAGGTGCTATGTTTTGGGTCACAAGTAATAACTAATAAGTACAAATAATTATTTGGTAAAGAAATTAAAACCTGAAATACAATTGCAGCAACTAAAAGTACTATAGTTGAAAAAATACCTGGCGAGGACCAAAGCCAATAGCTACAAACTTGTCTTTCATTTCCTTCACATTTGCGCTCTTCCATAGGGGAACCCTCCCTTCTGGATCTGGTTCTTGGGTGTCTGCCCTTCCAAATTGCTTGTCAAACAAGCCCCACTATACCCAACAACATTTGTATAATAGCATCAAATACAGATCCAAAATTTTCTACTAAATGTCCAATTTGTCAATTATAATTGAGCCATGATGATTGCTTTTACCTAACCAATTAAATCAATTACTGTGATGCCCCAATTTGATTGATTGATTGTGTGATGTGTGTGGGTGTGTGATGAGTCCCACATCGGGTATTTACTGGGTAGATCTGGGCTTTATTAACAACTACAAGGAGCCTCAATTGTGACTAGTCCTTTTGAGGTATAGCGCAGATGTGGCTAGCGCTTTTCCTTGGGTCGTTACATATGGTATCAGAGCCGGCCCGGTAATCCTGTGTGGGCTCAGAGACACTACCTCACAAAGTGGGCCCTAACGAGGACGTTAGGGATTTAAGTGGGGGAGATTGTGATGCCCCAATTTGATTGATTGATTGTGTGATGTGTGTGGGTGTGTGATGAGTCCCACATCGGGTATTTACTGGGTAGATCTGGGCTTTATTAACAACTACAAGGAGCCTCAATTGTGACTAGTCCTTTTGAGGTATAGCGCAGATGTGGCTAGCGCTTTTCCTTGGGTCGTTACAATTACAACCAAGAACAATCATTTTAGAAAAAATTTAAGATATTGAAAGAGTCGTAGAAAATTCCAACAAACCCATTACCGCTTAGGGTTGAGAGAGAGAGAGAGAGAGAGAGAGAGAGGCAGTAAGTTAGCTTGATGTGTAATAATATGGAAAGTCAATCAGTGAACAAAGCCTTGGCTTGTATCTTAGCTGTGCAGGCTTCTTAGTTATACTGAACAGTCACTAAAAAATTGAACATTCTTTCATTCTACTTAATAAGTGCAAGTCAGATTGTGTCTTCCATCTTGACAAAATCAGAGTGATTGAAATAGTATTGCTATTACATACTTATTGAAATAGAAACTTATAAGTCCATAAATAAAAAAGAAAACACTGTGTTTCAAATTTACAAAAATTTAAAAAGTAAACAGATTTTCAATAGTGTCACCACAGCTTTTTTTTTCTTCTTATTTTTTTGGCTGGAATATTAACGACTTCATAAGGTTGAAAATATTCCATGAATAAATAGTATCAGGTTAAAGCTTAAAAAATGTCATTAGTAATTGTTTGAGGACTTCAATCTGATGTTGAGGGTATCCGGAAAAAGAAACTGAATTTCAAGAGTGTCACCACAGCTTTGAGCAATATGTAGTGCACGATGTTATGGATGACATTGAGTACACCAGCAATGACACAGCAAGAATTGAGAAACAGACCTGTCCATTTGAACCATATGCAGTGTATAACAATCTCCCTTTCTCCTCATTCCCACCACATTTACGAATGGCAGAAGCTAGAAATGTGGACTTGAGGACACCTTGTGCTACATCAAATGAAGGTATCTGAGTCAGGAGCATCCACACACTTATACACACAGACTGCATTCTTCATATTAGCTCATGCTAGACAGAAACAATGACTAGATGTTCAAAAACCTATTTTATTGGTCATTCTACAGGACACTGTACAACTAATACACGGTATGTTGATCTTTACGTCTATGGTTCATAGTTCAAACTTGTAGATATTTAGATTGTAGAACCTGCATATTGGATGAGATCTGCATAGGAAATGGGTCCACCCTTGGAATATGAATCTATCTCTTTCTTTGCTTCCTCTAACAAATTTAAAGCAGCAGAGAGCCCCTTGTTTTCAGGTCTACTTAACTCTGAACTTCAGGCAAGAAAAAAGTGGAGAAGAAAATTAATGTAATTTTTCAAGAAGCTAAACTAATAACACTTTAAAGTGAATAAAAGGAAAATTTAGAGTGTTAAAGCCATAAAGATATTAAGATACAAAATATCCAAAAGTTTTTAAAATGTCCTTTAACAACTTATATCCACCTTTTAAAAATAAATAAATAAATAAGACTTTCCATCCACATCACATCTCAACTCTAAAAGGCCACAGAAATGACAAGAGTAAGCAGTAAAAAACAGTGTATATTTTCAGCTAACAGGTAGGTTTCAAGAGACCATATATTTCCAACTCTTCAGTAGGAAATCATACTTACACTGGTTTAAGCTAGCATATAGGAAATACACCGCATTTTACTTATACTAGTTTAAGCTTTCATATAGCAAGTATCCACACCGCATTTTACTTTAAGATTACAGGAGGCAGAAGTCTACAGGCTTATACTCTGACATAAAATAGATAGTGCAGTAACTTGTACCTGAAGCGTATGGATCCATTTGCACCCCCGGTTTTTGTAGCCTACAAATTTATCAGAATTACATCAGTACTGTCCTTTCCTCTCTTACTTTTAAAGGATTTATCCAGCATCCATGTAAAGAACTAAGGATTTTGTCTGACCTTATCATAAGTCATTGCATCATTCAGTGCCAAAGTTAATAAGGATGGAAGAAGCTCTACATTTCCCTGATACAACAACAGAAATAACAAGTGACAACATTCTAAAATGGTATTATGACAGCGTCATCTTCAATCTATAAATACATTCTAATTTTAAAGCATACCTAAATAAACATAACTACATCTTAGCAGGGCTTACATTTATAGCCGTAAAAAGTGTCTCCTTGACACTTGCTGTAAAGAAGGAGATGTGAACATGGATCAGTAGCTCATTTCAGCATGAAAAGTAGTATTTGATGAACTCACAAAGAAATTCAGAACGCTGTCTCCGTTGTATCAAATCAGCAGCACTAGCTTTTTCAACAAACAATCCTGAGCTTGCCATTAGTTCCTAAAAGGAAATCACTACCATCAGAAACTCATCACAACATCATTCTAGGTTAAAGGATTGTATATCTACTTAAGTATATGTTTTTGTGTTTGTGCAAATACATGATTCAACCAAGAGAAAATTATTCAGATAGTTGAAAGCTATTAGAATTACCATTGTTTTGGATAATGTCATTTTTTTTCAACTGCAATTCATTGAAGGGATAAGGATTTATTGAATTGAGTGAAATTTCTAAAATATTATAGAAAAAGTTTCATTCTTCTTGTTAGAATTTAATAAATTAGCTGTGACAGTAAGTGGCCTCAAGTTGGGTTCATGGAATAATTTACCAGAGTTTGTTGGCTTAGTGGCTTAGCACAAGTAAACATCTTGTGAACCTGCCAAGAGCCTTGTGTCTTACAGACATTGTCCAGTTCTCTCTATTTGGAGAACTCCGGTTCGAATCCCCCCTCTCCCATGTGAAAAATAAAAAATCTTGTAAAGCCACTAGTAACACCGCATCTCTTTAACGTTTGAAAATGGTCAATTTAACCATTTTAGCAAGGTGGCATACTTCATACAATCCACAAATTTTATTTTTTATGATGAATAACCTCTTCAAATCAGGGCCACTTCATATACCCACCCTTGCTGAGTAAACCCCAGATACACAACCTTGCCCATAAAAACCATATATCGGGTGATCCCGAGACTCAAACTGGAGACCTCGTGGGGGTTTCCCATGAGACCAACCAATTGAACTAATCCATGCAGGCTGCAATCCACAAGCATGTAAGCATCACAGATAATTTTCATTCTTTTAATGCTCTCTTCTTATGTTAAGCTAATATTCAATGAAAGATGAAAACTTTCACATAATCAATAATTGGGTACATTAAATGCAAAAGGCTTATATTTTTTTAGTATTACTTGAAATGAGTAATCGAATAGACTGCTAAGTTCATTCAATTACTACTATTTCAAAAACCAGAGCCAAAAAAGTGAAATTGGTAAAGACAGAACTTATGATTCAAGTACAAAAGCAATGCTCTCACCATGCCAATGGTAACACCAGCACATTTAAGAATGTCCCTTCGACAAAACCGATCCTCATCCTCAGCAGTAGTATCAATTTCCATTTTATTACAACGAACTGTAACCTGATATTTCTTTACAATTAAGGTAAGCAAGCACAATTGTAGTATCAAACAATTGGACACGCACACACACACACACACACACACACACACTTGACATAGCTATGTAACAACAATATATGATACAACTGTAACCCATTCCTCATATAAATGCAATTGATGGAATAATAAACTCAAACACACTAAAAAACAATGTGGTGAGTACTTTTTTTTTTTCAAACAATCACTTTCAGAAAGGCATGGAAAACTCACTGCATAAGATGGGTATCTGTTGGTTGTAGTTGTGGTGAGAGATGGGACAGGAACAAGTGGAAGCAAAGGAGGGATAGTTGAGAGAAATGAGACCCCCATTTTGCCTTTATTTCTAATCTGATCTTCTGAGACAATTCTAGCTTCTAGGGACACTTTTATGATATACGTGAATGGGTTTTTGGTTAGTTAAATTTAGTTTGTGTGGAGAGCACAAGTGAGTTCGTGATATGCGTTATCCTATCCTTGTTGTCCGACTTAGCTGTCACGAAATTTCACGAAATTTCTTCTCGTTTTTCTCTTTGTGGCATCGTGGTAGAAACTAAAACTTTACCTATCAGTCAAAAAAAAAACTTTACCTATGAAATACTATTTTATAGCTATTAAATTATAAAATACGAACTCTGAATTTTATAGAGCTTTTCTAAAAGTTTCAATTTTCAGTATTTCCTTGACTTGTAAAGCTCTTTTTAGCTTTGAAAACTCACAAGTTAAATTCAGCTTAATGCAGATTTTATATGTATTATTTTTAAAAACTTCAATTTGTCTAGGTACAATTGTATTTTTATCCACATTTATTACTGACCTGTTTTTCACCCAGAAATAATTTGGCTGCAAACTCCAACGCCCTCCATGAATAACCAACAATGAATAATCTAAGTCCTATATGTTACATGTAGGGGTGTGCATGGTCGAGTTGGGTCGGGTTAAGGAGATTTTTTGATCCAATCCATCATAGTGGGTTAAAAAAATTCAACCCAACTCAACTCATCACATAATTTCAACCCAACTTACATGGGTCAAGTTGAACCCATAGGTTAGACAGTTTTTTTTTAATTATTATTAAATTGAGTAGAAAAAAATATAAATATAAATATATTAAAATAACCCAAAAATTAGTATCAATGTAACTCCTTAAAGACAAATAACACTAATGACTAAATAACAATAGTAATTTACTAGGGTTTGTGTGAACTAATTGGATTTTATATAGGATAAGAAGAGCTTGTTATTTTAAAAAATTATTAATTATATAATATATTTTAAATACATATATTAAATATATAAGTGGGTTGGGTTGGGTTGGGTTAGGTTTAGCAGATTTGGAATTTTATGACCTGAATCCATCCCAACTCACTATCAAAAAAAATTTTGAAACCCAACCCAACCCACCAAGCCCTAAAAACCGACCCAACTTGGCGGGTTGGGTTGGGTTGAGTCTATTTTGGTAAGTTGACTGCACACCCTTACATGTGTTCCTTTGAATGGAGGTGTACATTCTTTTTTAATATTCTTGAATATGTTCAAATTAGTCAACCAAATATAGTATATTTTTAAAAAGTCTTTTTAATAACATCCTTTTCATTTATATAAGACAATATTATAATTATATATTTTAAAAATTTTCCAATTTTTGAATCCGTAATATAAGTGGGGGGAAAAATGCAAAAACCTTTCGAGACAGGGACGGTAGAACCACCCCAATCTAATCCTAATTTTCCCATTCAATCAGTCAAGTGATACAACTTTTCACTTCTTTTTTTAATAAATATTGAGGTATCCTGTTGTGAATTGTGATGGGTATATGATAAAAATGTTTTAACGGTGAATCTACGTAAAAGTGATGTTATTGCAAACATAACTTTCTACTTTAGTAAGTAGTGAAAAAATTGTTTTATTAGCATTGTTGTCTCCCTTAGCCCGGAAGTATTGTAGTTAAACTCAGGCTAGAATACAGCACTATCTAAACCATAATGAGTTTTGTGCCAGGAAAGAAGAAAAGAATGGTGACTGCGAAGTGCGAAGTAAAGAAAGGAGAAATCTAATTCTTTATTGCGTTCAATGCCTACGAATGAAATACTACATACATGAAAAGTGTACTTTATTCCTAACAAAGCAGAAACAAAGTATGGTATCCCAATGAATTCTCTACGCAACTCTTCTTTTTTATATAACCTGGCGAACTCCAAGCAAAAAAATGGTGCTTGGAAGGCCCTGTATTTGGTGATCAGTCCCAGCTGTGCACCCTAATGCAATTGTTCTCTTCAGCTGTATTTTACAATATCGCCCCACAGCTTTCTTGACGCCTGGGATATACACGCCGGATCCCTATGCATATAAAGGAAGCACTACCACCAGCTTGTATTGCTCCAACAAATTATATGGAAAATGTGCCACCACTGCATCAGCATAGGAATCATTTTGAAGAAAAATTGTTCTGCACAATCTGATCTACCTGATAATGTGAGAGGTGTTCACATTTGGTGTTTCCCTCTGACATAAACACTCTGGTTTAGGATTTGTGTAAAAGGATTCTTCAGAGCGGAATCTGTCCATGCCCCTTGTTCCAGAAATGGGGCCTTTTCTCTTCCTCGGAGACCCTTGCCTGTGCAACCAATGTAACATATAAAAAACACATCTATGTAAAGCCCGGTGCATATGACTTATCATAACATAAACTATCTAGAAAATGGAAAATATTTGTCCACCATAGTGTCAAACATCAGAAGAAAAGGGAAGAGGGGGCACCAAAAAAAAATTCCCCGGCTTCCTGCGGGCCAAAAGGTATTCTGGTAGCCCCCCCTAACACTGGTGAATGCTGCTCTTCAGTTGGGGGCACAAGCTCTATAGTCTTATCCCTCCAGCAGGCTTATAGGAATGGTGTGACACTGTAGCCTATTAATCACACTAATCACTCAACCAAACATATGAAAAAATATCCATCTAGTTCTCCACGTAAATCCAACAAATCTCCAAAATTATATTCTTCCATAATCACAGTAACAGCAGTTTAAAGAGGGTGGGGGAAAAAGAATGGGAATGACTTGAATATGAGCGTCCAGGTAATGACTTGCATATGCAAGATCCACTTGAGAGAGGGGTAGGAAATTGCTAATGAAATATCTGTAACATGTATCAAAAGGGTTCTTAGACTGATCCCCTAAGGAGAACCATGGATTGGCAGTCAAGGATCAAGATATACAACCAAAAGAACAAATAGTAAATCCATTGTCTAACATGTAGCCACTGATAATTAGAAAACCTAGTACATACCGCTTTTTATGTGCATCAATAATTTGATTTGAAATTTTTTTTCTTTCTTTCAGAGTTGCATTCTCAAGTTTGTCAAATAGACGAACAATAGTTTTCCTGATGGACAGAGAAGAACAAGAACCACAATTAATTATATATAGCAATTGATGGAAGTATGAATAGTGGATAGAAAGTTATGTAATCCTAGACCAACTCCAAAAAAGAAACTGTCTTGCCTGAGAGGAACTATTGTTTTCCTATGTCCAAGAAAACGACGATGGCCTTCAACTGCTTTTGCCATGTTCCCAGAGTATGATGGAATAAATACATCGCTTTCAACAGATACAATGTAGTCAAGTGCAGCAAGTTGAGAGCCATGATTGATAAAAGGCTGAAGCTCCTCAACAGTTGCCAACTTTTCCTGCAAAGTGATCACAAGTTGTTAATCTTTCTTTCTTTTTTGTTTGTTTTTTTACCCTGGGGTCCTTAGCACGCCCAACCCCCCATCTTTCTTTCTTTCTTTTTTGTTTGTTTTTTTCCCTGGGGTCCCTACCACCCCCAACACAACCCCCCCCCCCCCCCCCCCTCAAAAAAAAAAAAAAAAAAAAAGATTACAAAAATAAGAAAAGCAAACAAAATTCAACAATAATATATATTTTTTAACAATTTACTAGCTGTGTATGAGAGAGAGAGAGAGAGAGAGAGAGAGAATTGTTAATAATTGAATATAAGGAGCATGATTTTGAACTTAAACTCTCCAAAAGTTGAGTTTGGTTCATTAGTGATCTAAGAAGTACAAACATAGACACTGACATGACACAACAAGGAACAAGGTGACATAGCCAATCTTGAAAAATTAAGACACCGAAATGATGGAAATATGACAATTAATTAACTGATATAAATCTCTAGGTATATTTTATTGATTTATAGGCATATTTTATGTTTATTTTCATTTTTAGAAATTAATAATGCCAATGAAAATCATTAAAAACATTATAAAAAAAAATCAAAGGATTTTTTATTTATTTATTTTATATATAGAATCAAAGAAATTTTTTTAATTGGATAATAAAAATCCTCCAACACAATGAGGACAAGCATGCAAGAGTGTCCTTGACTTGTCCAACACAAACACGTGTTAGACTTGCTGGGGGT
Organism: Lithocarpus polystachyus; assembly: GCA_033629205.1. Taxonomy (NCBI): domain Eukaryota; kingdom Viridiplantae; phylum Streptophyta; class Magnoliopsida; order Fagales; family Fagaceae; genus Lithocarpus; species Lithocarpus polystachyus. Next base: position 2,503,099 of record CM066163.1, on the reverse strand, counting down.
TTTGAAGTGTTCGTGCTTCTCACTTAGTGATTCAAGTAAGCTAGGCCAATAGTATTATAGCAGTAGTCTATTTTCTACATATCCTCTGATATTTTGTGAGGGTTAATTCAGTCCCTCCAACAAATTTGAGATACCATTAACATAAGAAAGTGAACCATGGATCCAGCTAATATGGTGTATAAAACTAATCTGCAAGGTTTATTTAGTAACAGGACAATTGACATTATTCCTTACTATGAGAATATCAAGCAAAGAATCAAGTTTAACAAGGCAGCTTCATACCTTGCTCATTATATAGGGATAGCGGGATAGCAGATGAGCCATATGAGAATCACCCCCATATGTCTCTCCAGCAGCAATGTATATAGGAGTGTTTGATGGGTACCCAAGAGCAGAGAGAAAAAATCCAACCTCTTTAGGAGTTAAGGGGCATTCGCCTTTGGATCTTTGTTCCTTAGAATCAATGTCCTTTATTTTCCAGTTATCAGTGTTATTTCTACAAGGACAGAATAACATGAATATATATATTAAAAAAAAAATATGTTGGCATCATGTAGATAAAGGATTGTTCTATATATGAATTCAGAAAAATTAACTGATTGTTCAGGACAGCAAAAGTAAGCATTTCATACCTTAATATCCTTAGTTCCTCAGCTTCAGCTGGAGACAGCTCCTGTGTGCAGCCACTAAAGGCAAGCATGTCCTTCTCAAACCGTAAATGCAGAGCAATGTAAGGGCCATAGGATCTCATCCGATCAATTAACAACTACATCATAGATAAAAATATATAATTATATATATAATGGTCACTGCATAGGACACAGTGGAGATAAAGCCACACCACACCAAAAATCAGATGAGCATTTCGGAGAGATTACTTTTCCCATTGCTTCAATTCGAGGTGCAAAACGAAGGGCTTCATAACAGGCACGGCAGCGCAGTTTCTGAATGTCTAGAGGTAAATAGTTATTTGCTAAGCGAGAATCAGATTTGGAAGCTTGAATAATCTGAAAAGAAATATAATATAATAAGATAGCATTAAAGGGGAAAAAAACTGAAGAGATAGGTAAATAAAAAGATGCTGAATTTAGAGAAAGAAAACCAACAAATGCATGGACCAGAAGCAGCCAAATAAACAAACCTGATGATTTAACCAGGAGTTAGTAATCTCCTCCTCATAGTATTCTATGCCAGACCAGCTTCTGAACTCTTTCTTTGATTTAGAAGCAGTAGCCAATTCCTTAGGAAGCTTTTTTACAACTCTTACATCATTAGCCAGAACATTAATAAAATGATCTTCATCAAAAACATCTGAGAAGTGACTGCAAATTGAACAAATAAAAAGTATTGCATCATTAGGATAAAACATGACTTAGAAAGAAAAAAAAACTGGGGGGGAAGGGGTTTGGAGGGAATTTCCTACCTATTGTCCTGCCAAAATGACTTCTTATCAAGCTCAGGAATTACAAGAGTGGCATTTATGATACGAGCTACAGCCACCATGTCACATATCTGCAATTTCAGAATGAGTTACTTAGCTCCAATAAGTAGCCATATAAATTATTCACCACATTCTATAACTATCAATGTTTGGGTAGAATGTTTTAGAATTAATACAAAGAATAGAAAGAGAACAGGTGAAAGAAGGACCACAACAAGTGGATTTCTCATAATTAAATGAAGTGTGTTTTTAGTCCCAGAGCAGGTAAAAAGCACAGAAGTTTGATGCATTATATCAACATGACAGATTTATAGTTGACAAACATTGCAGCAGCATATTTACATCATTGCATTCGAGAAGCATATAGATAATCTAGGTCCATGCCATCTCTCACATAAGACATATCATTATTTTTGAATGTCATGTTTAGTTTGAAAACACTAAAAGCTTCGACGCTTATTACTGCATTAACTGCATAAGTATGTTTGAATGTGCTTGTGTGTCTTTTAATTAAAGACATGTTTGCAAGTATAGTCCCTGTGAATGTTCTTTGCATGAATTCCTTAATTCTGTTAGTCTTTCTTTTTGATTGGTTTGTATTCTTTTCAGTGTAGTGAGTTTACTACCGTAAATTCACTGTACTTTCATTATCAATAAATTTTGTTATTACCTATCAAAAAAAAAGTGAATGTATAAGAGAGAATGGGAGGAGAAGAACAAAAAAGAGTGGGGGGGCGCGACATTCAGAACAAAATCTGTGGAAAAGGATAAATCCAAATGATTATGAGATATACTAGTAAAACTCAACTCAACTCAAAAAAACCAACCTATTGACACCATATATATATCTATATATATATATATATATGTATATATTGTCTCCTTGTCCAACTCCATCAAAAGCATCTTATGTTAACTCAGGTAAAATCATGTTATGGTCACAGCCCTAAGACAAGTTTTCTTGACTATATGACTACATTACAGATTTTTAACATATTAAAAAGCATAAGGCTCATTTTTCATTCACATCTAAGCACTGAATAAGCATCACCACAGAAGGCCCAATCACCTAAGTTTCAGCCTAAATGCTTGACAGCCATTTCCCATCGACATTAGATTGCTTTTTGAGAGGAATTTGATGTCTGTGCTGCACAACATTATGACTTAGTGCAACTGCCAGGGGTAGTTATTTCCAATCAGTTATTCAGATCAAGAATCAGAATGAGTCAGGCCACATAAAAAAGTTGATTCAGTTCTTGAACAAGAAAAGTATAAAAATCAGCATCTCTATTGAATTTGGTGTTAAATTGGCCTCATTGAGCTTAGGGACACAACCCACAACGTTGAAAGTTGCATGAATTGGTTAGCACGAATAAGCCCAACCTGTTTAAAAAATTGAAGCTCGGTTGACTGAAAAATAGCAAGACAGGTCAGTCTGATAATGTGCAATCATGACACCATGAGATTTTGAACTACTGTGTGTTTCCTATTTGCTAATGTTGAAATCATAAAAACTGGAAATCACAATAAAGTCAAGGCAGAACCAGACCAGGCTTTTTATATCCCAACTCCCTATGTTTGTAAATCTACTACATAACAGAAGCTCTCTGAAGTGCAGCAAAGAAACAATGATGGCACGGGACACGTCTCCACATATTAATTAAGGGAGAGGAACACCCAAAGCCTTATTAAAATACATTGTAGAGAGTGCCCCCAGTTTGGAAAGGAAGAAAGTTGAGGTTGATACTCATAGAATAAGCAACTAGCAATCAACAATCACGTTTATCCAACATATTAATTGGAAATAGTACAAAAGGATTTCATGCACCATCATTTCATTGCCTGCAAAAGATGTAAAAGCATATGGGAACTTAGAACGACATTACAATAGATTAGACTGGGACTGTTTGTTGTATCCCAATTTTACCCACTACCACAACTTTGCACCAATCAAAGACAGAGACCCAAAATACTAGAACACATGCAATTCAAAAAGATGATACAATAACCAATAACACACATGATACATATACACACATATTACTATCAAGCTTATCACACGAGACAGAGAGAGCATAATACACACCCCAAAACGCATCTGGTTAAGCCCACCATTTGCATGAACTAGAAGGTAACCTCGCGACTCTCCTGGAGCTGGATAAACAATAATAGTAGTAAATGAAAAAAAGTTTAAGTACACATTGATATCAAACACACCCAAATTATAAAAACCCTTGAGATTAGACGATTTTTCTTACGTGTATAATTAGCACTAGGCTCTATGCAGGGCTCAAATTTGCTATTCGATGAACGCTTCCATAGCTTGTCGTAATCCGAAATCTCTCTAGCACCAACCAACTGTCAAATCTAAAGGAGTGAAAAACACGAAAGATGCATGACTGCTTTGTATCAATATGTACACCTAACAACTAACCCTACCAGACTCAATCCACCATTAACAACTATTACAGCAAACTCAAACACCAAATCCTAAAAAAAAAAAATTATCTAGCAATAAATCATCAACTGGTTGCTTAAAAATTTGGATTAAAATTTTTTCTTTTAAAGTGATATTACGAGAAATTTCATTGAACTAAACCGGATTGCTTTATCCATCAGCATCTAAATCAAACTCAGTACAAAAAAAAATCAAGAAATTAATAAATAAATAAATAAATAAAGAGAGAAACAGACTCAATCCACTAACAAATAACAAGTATTACAGCAAACTCAAACACCAAATCCCCTAAAAAAAAAATTTAGCAATAAATCATCAACTGGTTGCTTAAAAAATTGGATTTAAAATTTTTTTTTTTTTTAAGTTTTATTATGAGAAATTTCATTGAACTAAACCGCATTGCTTAATCAATCAGCATCTAAATCAAACTCTGTACAAAAACAAATCAAGAAATTAAAAATAAATATATTAAAGAGAGAAACAAACTCAATCCAACAAGTATTACATCAAACTCAAGCACTAAATCCAAAAAAAAAAAAAAATTTAATATAAAAAGTTCAAAAATTATAAAATTATAAAATAAAAACAATGATATTCTGAGGAATTTGATTAAACTAAGCCGCATTATTTGAATACAAAATCAAACTGAATACCAAAAAAATAAAATAAAATAACGAAAAATTAAGAAAAAAATAAAAATAAAGAGAGAAACAGAAAACCTGGCGAGAATGAGAAGAGAGAGGATCTTTTCCTTTTGACAAATGTGGCGGAGTGAGCTCTCGAGTCCAGCTTTGATGCTTCAATTCATGTTGCTAAAACCAACCAAACCAAACAAATATGAACAGTAATTTATATTAGATCAGCAAAAATACCTAATCTCCATAACCTACCAACAACAACAAATTATAATTCACATAAAAAAAACAAATAATAATAATAATAAAATCCAGAAAATTAAATCCTCCTTTTCTATTTCGACTCTACCTAATCTCAAAAAATAAAAATAAAAATCTTCCAGTAACAGTGTATTCCAAAATATCTGTAACTGACTGAAACTTTAACAGAACGATCGAAACGGTTAAGAGATCACAGAGAAGGCTCTGGAATCCCCGATTTGAGAGAAGCGGTTACCGTGGGGAGCTTGAAAGGATCAAAGAAGTCAGGGACTTTGGAGGATGAAGAAGAAGGGAAAAGGTGAACGGAGAACAAAGCCACCAGCGCTATCACGCACACGGCGTACATTAGCAACTTGCGAAGCAAATTTAACGATATCCATCTCCATCTCCGTTTCTGCATAGCTCTTTCTCTCTCTCTCTCTCTCTTCGTTTCTAGAAAAAAACTAGCAGCGGCTATTGCAATGGTGAAAGAGGTGTATAATGTGGATTTTGAGAGTGAGAGTGAGAGAGAGAGAGAGAGAGAGAGAGAGAGCCGTGTGCGTTGGTGTTTTTTTTGTTGGGGGGTGTGATTGTATTTTGGAGTAGAGTAGAGGTGCTATTACTGCTACTGCCACTGCAGCTTTCGACAGTTTCGCTTTGGGCGGTGTTTATAGTTGGCATAATGATTCTAGAGAGAGATTAGAGATATCAGATTTTTTTTGTTAATTGTGAAATTAGAAAAAAAGTTCAGTGAATTTTGGAATGGATAATTTTTTTTTTGGTGGGGGGGAGTGGGGGTTAGATTTTCTTAACTTATTTATCTGACTTACTTATTTTGTATTTTTTTAACTAATTTTTAATAAATAAACAACTAAAAGTGGTATAATAAGTGGGTTTAATTGGCGTATTGTGGTGCTATAAGAAGACTAGAGCATGAAATTTCTCAAAGCTCAGTATTTATTGTGATGGGTGCGTTAAATTTCGGTTTTTATTAAAAATTAATTAATGTCTTAACTTAAAAATAATAGCAATAATTATGGAGTGAATATCATATATTTAAGTTTTATTATATTTATAAAATAAAATAATTTAAACACCTAAGTAAGTTAGTGAAAAATATTGTTTAAAAATTGTGATTTTAGTATTACTAAAATGCTATATTTTTGAAACTTTTTAAAAATATTACAAAAAAAAAAAACTAATTGAAAATGTTTGTTATTATCCATTTATGTGAATCTATAGGAATCTAAATTATCTAACGAATCATTCTAGAATAGAAAGAGCGGTTACCGATAATATTTGGACTTCAAATATTTTTGGAAAATTTTTCGATAATGTGTGTTAATATTTTGATGATAAAAATAGTAAAATACTAATCTACCTTTTTTACTTATGAGAATTTGAGAATCTACTCTCTTTTTTTAATGAATAACATGTGTAAATTTTAAACCCAGCCTGTTGGGTGTCTCCAAATGTCTTTCATTCCAATAATAAAAAAGCAGCATGTCCTTCATGAGACTTGACCCCTTATTCACCAATGGGGGAGCATGAAGAATAAGATGTTGTAATGTCAAACGTCATTTACTATTTGGCATGCACTAAGAGCTAATTAGGTTCTCTTATCTTATTCTCAAAAAAAAAAAAAAACAATAATAATAAAATAAACATAATTCAAGGGATTAAAAAAAAATTGTAGCTAAAGCCTAAAATGTGGCATTAATATGTCATTTACTAGTTGGGATACTCTAATAGCTATAATTGCGTTCTCTTATCTCATTCTGATAAAGTAAACATAGTTCTAGGTATAAAAATATAAAATGGCAACAAATGTGGCTAAAAATCCTCAAATGTGGCATTAATAAAGGTGCTAATTAACTGCTAATCCAGTAAAAACGGTACTAAGGTCCTTTAATCTTGTGATAATTACGTTACTCGCTGTTTACAGTGTTTAGCCAACAGACAGTAATTCAACAATGCACTTAAAAGGTGCCGAATCTTCACATTTCAATTAAAAAGAACCGTGATTTTTTTTTTATATAAGAAAAAGAACAGTGATTAGTCTTCAACAAATTATATGGTAATAGTTCTCACAAATTATTTATGTTGGCTTTATTTATTATTTTTTTTCCAGAATTAGAAGCGTAGGTTTTTGATACGGATTCATCAACCCTATGCTACATGTTGACAATATATAATACTATGAGAACCATTGGGACCTTGATGGGCTATCATCATTGATACAACACACTCATTAAAGCGTCACTACTCAAACAATACCACAAGTACTATTGGGACCTTGATGGACTATCATTGTTGACATAATATATTCATTGACACGTCACCTAAATATCATGTGAAGTGATACAAGAACCATACTCAAGGTTGGTTTTCTTTGTGAATTCTAATTAGAAGCGTAGGTTTTTGATACGGATTCATCAACCCTATGCTACATGCTCACAATATATAATACTATGAGAACCATTGGGACCTTGATGGGCTATCATCATTGATACAGCACACTCATTAAAGCGTCACTACTCAAACAATACCACAAGTACTATTGGGACCTTGATGGACTATCATAATTGACATAATATATTCATTGACACGTCACCTAAATATTATGTGAAGTGATACAAGAACCATACTCAATGTTGGTTTTCTTTGTGAATTCTAATTAGCACAACTGATAAAATTTTTAATAATTAAATAAAAAATTTAAGATTTAATAATCGCCTATACTAATAATTTATTAATATCTTAATATGATGATAAAGAATTATAAAAATAGAATCATCTTACAAAAATTTGGTTTTCTTTTACTTGGACAATAGCTCTCAAATATAAAATATTACGATGAGACCACCCAATCTTTAATTCTTCACTGCGCATCTGTAGCTGAAAGCCTGACACCTTATTAGACTTCTATTTTTTCTTTTTTTCTTTTTTGCTGAGCATTAGACTTCGATTTGGGTGAAAAAAAAAAAAAAAGTATAAAACTAATACAGTAGTACAAATTTACTAAGAATTTTGGCTAATAAAGAATCTGAGAACGTAATCCTACTCGTCTAGATAAGATACTGTATTGCCCGACAAAGCTCAGCCATCTCATGCCTAATTTCTGATTGGATTGAATTTTATTGTTCTATTGAATATAAAATTATATTGGGTTGTCGGTTCTTAAGGCTGACTGGTTGTGTAAATAATCCAACGAAATCCTTAAAGGTTGACAAAGTCTCATACCCTGAGGGTGAAAAAAGCTGTACAAGTCGTGGGCTGCATTGAGCAAATATATATATATATATATATATATATATACACACACTTGTATATAATATATAGTTGTGGACTACATGATTATCCAAAAAAAAAAAAAAAAAAGTTGTGTACTACAAGGTGTGGTGTTTACCAAAAAAAGAAGAAGAAGACTACATGGTGTGGATCTCAAGAACACTCTTTTTTTGTTACATCAAGAACACTTTTTGATTTAGCATGTGTACGAGATTTCTATCAAGAGCCGTGTACACACTAAAACTGGATTCTCTCTTCCTCTTCTTTTCTTATTTTATTTTATGTTTTATTTGTCTATTACTCCTAAGTAACCATTTTAATTAGGATAAAGTTTATAGATTAAAAATAAATAAATAACAAAAAATTTTATAATGGCTAAAGGTGATGTGGGCATAAATAGAAGTCAATAAAAGCTTGCTAACTCAATCGTTATAAACAAATTCTACGAAAGTTTGTATTCATAACATTGCTCTTTAATTATTTGTACACTCTAAATCCAATTTTTCAAAAAGTCTGCCTTTTTGAAGTTAATTTACATACACCAAGAATTTTGAAATCAAGAAAAAATATTGTGTAGTTAAATAAGTTGTAATTGTGACCATCCCTCCCCTTCAATATGGTTGATCTTGCAATGTCAAATATTATGTAATTGTATTTCTTCTTTGAATAAAATTGCCAAAAATATTAATAAAAAAAAAAAAAAAACACTTGCATGGGGATGATCAGTATGTGAAAAGACCCCCACTTAAACCTAACCATGGCGATAATGAGAGATGGCATAATTTAACTACAATCCCAATAACATTAGTCGGTCCTAAAGGATTAACTTTGAATTTATCAAATAAAGAATTAACTTTGATTCCTCAAGCAACACGTTGATTAGCCTAGTGGTAAGGCTTGGGCCATTAGGGCATGGGTTTAAGCTCCCTCACTAGCAGCATGTTGTGACTCCTTATACCCTATTCGCAGACTATTCATATAACTCATTAATGTTTGTGGTGTAGAGTCTTAACTTCGGAACTCTCCTCTAATAATTTTTTATTTACCAAAAAATATATAGGCTCCTTATACCCTACTTGCAAACTGTTCACCTAACGCATTAATGATTGTGATCTGAAATCTTAACTCGAGAGCCCCCTCCAGCCATTTTTTATTTACCAAAAAAAAAAATATATATATATATATATATTAATTCAATACGTGGGAAGAGCGAGTATATAAACTCTGGATGTCTTTGTTAAAAATACTAAAAAGTATCAACTAGTTGAGTTACAATACTGTTGATAATCGAATTGGAACTAATATATACCTCTAAAAAAAATAGAAGCATAAACCTAAAAATTAAAAATTAAAAACGATATTATCATTAGATTTTTTATTTTGTATTTCTTTTGCTGAGGATAAAATAAGATCTAAGTGGATGTTAATTCAATACTCAAGGAGAGCGAGTATATAAAATCTAGATGTCTTTATTGAAAATTCTAAAAAGTGTCAACTAGTTGTGCTACAATACTTTTGACAATCGAATTGAAACTAACATATGCCTCTAAAATAAAATAGAAGTGGAAACCTAAAATATATATATATATATATTACCATTAGATTTTTTATTTTTTTATTTCTTTTTCTAAGGATAAAATAAGATCTAAGTGGGTGGCGATCAATTAGTGTATATAGATGAGAACAATTTTGAAAAGCATGGTTTATGGATAAGCATTCATATCTTTCACCAGACCCTTTTAATCTCGTGACAACCTCATTCTTTCTCCAATTTGTGTCATACTACAGTACTTGCTTAAACTGCACTCAAGTGATGAGCCCCGATGTCACAAGGTGTAGACAAAAAAACACGAATGGTGGAAACTGGAAAGAGAACAAAAATTTAAGAAAAAGTTGTTGGGTACATCTTAACCTGTCATGTCTATATATACTCTTTGTCCGAACAAAATACTGACTAGGCGCCACTGCCACATTAGCTAGAGATGCAAAAGATGGAGAACATCTTTGTATTTTTTTTAATTTTTTTTCTTTTGGATGAATGATTTTTTGTGCTTGGGCATGAAAAACATGGGCATGCATCCATAAGAACTATTTTTTCTTACATTAAAATGTGCATTTGTTTTGGTTTATTTATGTATCTGTTCATGTAAAACTTTTAAAAATCTCTCACCTTTTCTTTTTAGATATAACCGTTTTGTATTTTTAATAATTCGATAGTTGCAATAATGAAAAGTAGGATCTTAAACATAAACAATGGTTAGTAATGTCATTGACTTATAAGACTATTACCAATTTACCATTCCAGAATCACTTCATTAGATATATGTGTATATATATATATATACACACACACCTATTATTAGTTATGCATTCTTTAAGCAAATAAGCAAATCAAAGTTGACAATGTGAGTTTGGATGAACTTTATGTTGAACTTATTTACTAAAGATTAACAAAATTATAACTGTACCTACAAAATATATGGCTTAAAAATGCTGCAAAAAACAAATAGATTAATAAGTTAAAAAAAATACGATTGCAAGTTTTTTTTTTTTAATGAGAAACTACAATTGCAAGTTAATGTACGTTTGAATACCGTTTATTTTGCTGAAAACTGAAAACTAAAAACAATAAAAAAAATATTTTTTTTTGTTACTGTTTATTACTGTTCAGTACTGTTCATTAGCCGAAATACACTATTATGTTCTATAAACATTGAACAGTGCATAATACGCTGGTTTTTTTAAAAAGAAAAAGAAAAAAAAAAGTGCTTGAAATGCAAACGTCCGTGATCTAAACAAACACTTAATGTCCAAGGTTAAACCCTAAATAAATTAATAAACTAACAGGGAAAAAAAAAAATCAAAACGTGAACTGGTGCAGTGGTACTGTTGTACAATCGTGATCCGTGACAAAAAAATAAAAATAAAAACCTATATATATCTGTCTTGGTATTGTTCTTTCTTTGTCACATTACAAAATTCGAAAGGTCATTTGAGCTGTGAAACTGTCCGCACCTGCAAATCACTTGTACACTAATGGTGACATTTTGTGACATGTTATATGTATGGTCACTGGTCATGATGCAATGTTATCAGATTGGTGAGCTGGAGAAATTGCTTTTCCTAGTGGTGAAGCTAACAGGTTTATTTAACCAAAAAAAAGAAAGAAGCTAACATGTTTATCATTATGATGCGGATAACTCTATAATAAGTAGCACATACCTATTTAAGGCCATCCTTTCCTTCTCCCAATATATCGGTTTATCCAAACAATGTGCTATAGGTATGCTCATAATTTAGGGGTTGATATTTTTCATGAAGTTTCCTTTTTAGTTAATAGTTTTTTGACGTGAAATTCCACCTAATTCTAAATTCTAAATACTAAATGTGATATATTCACTGTGATAATAACCAATAGTGAAAGTATAACCGATCACACACCCAACTTGAATTTAGGATAACCTTCTTACCTATTTATTAAAAAAAAAAACGAATAACTCAAATAACATTAGTTTGTTGTCGACCTAAACTTATTCAATGCTTACATTAGCAGTTTTTCAAAAAAAAAGTTTACATTAGCAATCTCAAATTTTTTTTTTATAATAAGAGTGTTTTTGAATTGTTTTTCTTATACTTAGGGGGGTCGAGATTAATAGCATATATAAAACCTCATGCCTCCTTGACATGTTATGTGATTTTAGCAACTTCCATAATTTATTAGCTCGTGGTCTTTAAAAGTTATATCCCCTTTAACTTGAAGGTCATTTATCCTTACACTTATAATATTTAAAAGGTCGTTTGTTTATTGTGATTTTTTTAAATGATAATAATTGTGAGTTCATTCCATCAATAATACGTTCAACCAATTTCAAAATTATATCTTTAAAAACTATCAAAATGATTTTCACTCTATTATATTCAAAACAAGACACTAGTATGATTTTACTCGATAAGTAATTTTAATCTCATACTTTGAATGCTTTGATGGTTATTATCAATCTACACTAAATATATTTGAGTCTAATTACAAAGCACTAAAATATATCAAATGTCGTTAACATGTTGATTTTGGTATATTTTACAAATTTTATATGCCAAAAAAAAAAAGTATATATACACGAAAAAATCTATCTCCTATCATCAAAAAGTAAAAGCTGTTGGGATCTTTAGTATTAATAACAGTGTCATTTAAGAGATAGAAGTCGTTTTCTTTTTTCTTCTAAAAGCAAAAAAGTTGTTTTCTTTTTTTGGAAGCATTTATGAGATAAAATTGGAAGTGATATATCCAATTCCAAAATTAACAACAAACCAATTTTTATTTTTATTTTTTCTAAATGCAGCCATAGAATTTTATTTATAACGAGAAAGCAAGGTATACAAACGGGATTCTCCTACCTACGTTCTTAGAAAGTTTTAACAGCCACGAAAATCCAAGACTACTTGTAGTAACTTTATAGTACTCCCGTGACAAATTAATGGGACCATATGACACAAACACAACACAACAAAACAAATATTTTAATTCTTATCCTATGTATGTACTTTAAGATATTATAAAATCTTATATTTTGGACACTTTGAATAGTTGGGTATAATTTTGGATATTCTAAAATATTTATAATCTAATTACATTAACTTTGAAATATGTAATTTCACTGCAAATATCTGACCCAAAAAAAAAAAATATATATATATATATATATATTTATTGCTGTCCTTGTAGAATAATTTAGCCAAACTTTTTATAAAGATAACACGTGATGTCTACATGTTCATACTCATAGAACTTAGAACCACTCGTCCTTGCTTTTTTTTTTTTTTTTTCTTTTTCATCGTATGGTATTATTCTTTATATCCTTTTGTTGTTTTCTTTTTAAAATTACAACTTTTTGACGTGTTTCTTAGGTAAAGCATCACATCTTATATAAGCTACGTGTCTTCCATATAATAGCTGAGAGAAAAAAAAAAAGTGATTTAATTTTTCAATGGAATCTATGACTATGCTTCTTTGTTTCTATGTCAATTGCCAAATAATAAGGTTAGAGTTTAGAACTAATTAATGGTTCAATCGTGCGGCGGTGATTTGTTGTTGTTACACGTGGCTGGTGATCCTTCCATGTTGCAATCAACATAATTAAGACTCATCGGGTCCCTTGTCCTTTCACAGTTCACACTTATTGCTCTGCTCTTTTTAAGGGAAACAGTTCTTATCAAGAAAAGCACTATGCATATGCATTTGCATTTGCAACTAAAACATGCGGAATTATTGAACTTGATTAATCAATACCACTAACGAATTCTACATGTGAAGGCCTCTCGATAAGTGATTACAGTTAGAAAATCGAGAAATCTAAGCATGCGTTTGAGGATAAATAAAATAAATAAATAAAAACATCTAGAGTATTATTAATATTTAAAGATAAAAAATAAAAGTTAAAACTAAAATATTTTGTTCAAAAAAATTTTCCCTAAGAATTACAAATGCTATTTTATTAGGTAATTGTGGAGGATAGAACCCAATACAAGAGGTTATACGAGAATCAGGTGCAAGTCGGACTACAAGCCACTTGCAAAACAAATACAATATATTGTACAAGTTTTATTTTTTTTGTTTTTTATCTCTAAAAATTAAGAAGATTAAGAAAGTTAATTATGATTTCAAAAAATGTCAAAAATACTCCAATCTAGTTTTTTTTTTTTTTTTTTTTGAGAATGTACTCCAATCTAATTAGATAATCCTTATTCTTAAAAAATAAAAAATGAGGTTAAAATTGTAATTCAACAAAATTAAAAAACAAAAAAACTATCATAAAAACTTTTTTTTCTTCCTAAAAATTAACATACTCTCTTTTTAAATATATGTCATACACTTTTGATACATTTTTTATTTTTCCTTAAAAACTAACCACACTAAACCCAATAGTTTACTCAATTTTAAATCATAAATTTTAGTTTTTTAAAAATTCCTTTTTATATAACCTCACTAACAATAGATAAATTTGAATTAAAAAATTACATTAAACTGAAAAAAAAAAAAAAAAAAAAAACTTCATTACATGTACAGAGTGCCTGTGATGAGGCTAGTTATTATTGTTTAGATTTTGGGGGATAAGTACCAAGTATTTTTTCAAACACTATAATGACATTTGGAAATGTTATTCAACATCTTGATATGATACTGCAGCTCACACTATATGACGTCGGTGTTATGATTTTGTTTCCTTAATCGAAAAATGTCAAGACTGTTTGTATTTCTCTCATTACATGAGTTTTGCCTTTCTTCGTAAATTCATTACAAATTCTATATACAAATAATTTTTTGGTCCTTTATAAATTCTACATGAAACAAGTAAATCATATTTTTCCTCTCTCTCTCTCTCTCTCTCTCTCTCTCTCTCTCTCTGAATTGTGTCTCAATTTCACATCTATTTTGTACTTGATAAGCGAAGAAAAAGCTTGAGAGGAATTTCAGGGTCAACTTTATTTTAATTTTTTTTTAATAAAATGTTTAATTTGTGTATTTATTGTCATTTGTAATGCCCACTACTTGCAAGTTACCGAAGTGGTTGCTTAGCCAAAGAGGGAAAAACAAACGTGGTGGCTCATTTTCTGGTGCCATGATTTTATGTCACTTGTATCCTTTACTAATTTTTTTGTTAATGTAATAAATGGATAGGGATCCACGCTAAACCACTTACCCACGCTAAGTGGCTCTCCTTTCACGTGTAAAAAAAAAAAAAAAAAAAAAAAAAAAAAAAAAAAAAAAAAAAGAGAGTCAAAATGCAAAACCCATCATTTCAGTACTAGAGTTTTGTTAGTGGTATTTAATTTTTAATTTTTTTTTACTTTTATTAATGGAATTTGATGGAATGAGAATGTTGAATAAATAATTATTTAATTTAATAAATTAATTATAGACCAATGTTGCAAGTCCATTTTCAAATAGGGGTAAATTTGTTTATTTAAATCATTTTCTCTACTTTCCATCCTAATTTTTAAAACATCCAAACAAGAAGAAGGGCTAATTACTCTCTTCCCCCTTATTAATTTTAAAAACATCCAAACAAGGTAAAGGATAATCATTCCCCTCTACTTTTCTCCCCACTTCTCTCCTTCCCTCTGTTCCTTTCTACTCTCTTCCCTCTCTAAACTTCCAAACATGCCATTAAGTTTTACCGTTTCAGTACTATAAGTTTGAGTTTTGTTATTTCAATCCTTTAAGTTTTATTCATTTTCAATTAAGTCATCCATTAATGTGTTGTTCTGCCATTAACTTACCAAAACGGCGTCATTTTGGCCTTAATTAATATTTAATATTTATTTCTTAATTTTAGAAAAAATGTAAAAAAAAAAAAAAAAAAAAAAAAACAGAAATCCAATTAGAGGAATATATCGTCCCACCCACACCTAAAAAACAATTCAAACCCATCTTTGAAACTCTCCAACCTCATATACCCATCAATCATTGCCGTCCAAATAACTGCATTCTTCTCTGGCATGATATCAAACAAATTTCTAGCATCACCGATCATTTCCCCTTTGCAATACCCATCAACCATAGAGCTCCAAGAAACCACGTCTCTTTCCATCATACCCTCAAAAACTCGACCCACCATGATGCAAGCCTTGACTAGAGCTGGGTCCATGCCTGTTGGCGTTCAACGTAGAGATCCGAAGCTAGGTGCTGTGATGTGAGTTTTGGGCATGGTGGGTTGCAGTTTTATATTTTATTTTTTTATTTAAATAGACCACCTTGCAATGATGAAGGTTTGGTAAGGACTGGGCTACTTTTGATTTGAGTACCCATTTGTAGAAATTGAATGAAAGCTTTGATGAGGTTCATTGCTACAATATTGTAATCCGCTGTTGTTATTCAGGTGTGGCCCATGCGGGTCTAATTGGATTTTTTTTTTTTAAATTACGTTTTTTCTAAAATAAATAAATGCATATCAACTAAGGTCTAAAGAGAAATGCTACTGCCACAATATTTCTCACAACATTTTCACAACAAATCCTAGTTGACAAGTTGTTATTTGCTATTACTAGTGGGTAAGAAAGTAATTTCAGTGTTAGATTTAAATTCATTTCTGAAGGTCTAAAATAACGCCGTTTTAGTAAGTTAACGGTAGAAACTAATAGCACATTAACTGATGACTTTAATTGAGAATGAATGAAACTTAGAAGACTGAAATGATAAAATCTAAACTTATAAGATTGAAATGGAAAATGTTAAAAATTAGAGAGTGAATTTTGTATTTTGGCAAAAAAAAAAAAAAAAAAAGGAAGTTTCTGAATATGAGAAAATCATCTATGCAGTTTTTATAAACCAATTCAATATTTTCAGGAAACAAATGGTGGTTACAATTTGCATTTCTTGAAAATGAGAAAAACTACTACAACAGCGGTGCCTTTTTTTTAACACGAAATTTCACTTTCATCCAAATCGGTCTTGGTTTGGTATAACTTTATTTCTTTTTCATTTACTCATTCTATTTAAAAAATTAAATCAAATAAATTAAAGTACGTTACATAAATAAATAAAGAACTGAAATTTCAAAACGTTATACATAAACAAATAGTAAATTTCTTCTATAAATAAATAAATAAATAAATAAAGTAAACCCAGAAAATGTCAAGTCAAACTTAATAGTATTACCAAGACGAGAACGAATCAATGTTGGACAATGGACTAACAATTTCTTTCAAACTTGGAAAATTGTCAAGTCAAACAAATCCCCGGTACATTGCATGCATTAGTAGTAGTATTACAAAGACAAGAACGCGTCATTGTTGAACAACTGAGTAAACAATTTCTTCCAAACTTGATGTAAAAGTTTGTGTTACAAATTGTGATATGAAAGTGGCTTTATTTTATTTTATTTTAGAAACGTGAAATTGGCTTTGTGTCTTTGAAGGTCTATCCCACGTTGAAACTTTGTAAACCCTTTTGTGAGTTTAAAAAATCAATACAATAGTCAATACTTAAATACCAATTAATAGAGTAACTGGTGAACCATGTGTGGTTTTTAAAAGACACACCCTAAGATTCATTATTTTTTTTTAGAGATAGGTACAGTTTATGGTGTTTTTTCTTGATAATTACTTTTTATCATCTAAAAAATAGAGATAATTTTAATTTATGACATGTTCTTAATAATTATTTTTTATTATCAAATCAAGATATCAATTTTTTTTTGGTATATACCGAAATCGAATTTCAGATTTCTTATTCAATCACAAGAAACTTTACCTATTGAAATAACTTGAACCAACGACACACCTTAGCACTTGTATGTAGAACTTCATATTTATTATCTCGCATTAATTTTCTTACCATTCTCAATTTCATCAACGCTTGACATATACGGTTGCAATATAAGAACTCATTGAGGGAACACTACGTATCCTAAAGCTCAAGCAAGTCTCCATTGGATTCTCTCATATCAATGTTTCTAAAATTCATTCGAGCATAAAAACCAGGCAGTGCAAACTTTGACAGTTTCCTTGCTCCCTATGACACATGAGATGACATAACTTTGGATGCTAACGATCGACACCATCACAATTCACACGCCAATGTTTTTTTACACTTTCTTCGTGGGATTGTAATTACCATGAAAACGATTTTAGTCTTAAAAAAATTGAATAAGGCCAAGAGTTTTTGGTTCCAAATCCAAATCATATCCCCACTAAAACCTGAAATCAATAAGACTTGGAAATTTAAGTATACCAGTCACGTAGTGCGCACGTTAAGACTAGGTCAACTTTTCCATTCATCACATATATATATATATATATATTTATATATATATATATATATATATATGATTCTAGATTCATACTATCATTGTCTTACTTGTGTGAAAAAAAAAAAAAAAAAAAAACCTTAAAAAAAAAAAATTGCGTTCATGAGAGTGTCTATAATCATAATGAGGTGTGCTTTGGAAATGTTTAATGAAAAAAACTGGCATGCAAGATTACTGGCATTGCAAAGACCAAACCAACCCATTTGTTTCTCTCACTTTTAGTCCTCTCTATTGTATTGCATGCGAGTCCTTGGCTCCTAGGGATCAACGAGGACTACTCTCATAAATCATAGTTAAAAAAGAAATAATATGGTATACATATACGGCCAAAATAAATGAAGAAAGAAAAGTGACACGATTTGCATGCGCCATGCCATGGTGCTTAAGAGTTTCTTCTACTCCATTCTAGACACCTTTCGTGCTACATTTTAGTTTGACTTTTTTGTTTTACTTAAAAAAAGTATCATCACATTTAAAATTTTAAAGAATGTGACATTTGATACACTTTAAAATAATTAATATTTAATTTAAATTAGTTATAATTTAAAAAAAAAAAAACTAAACACACCTCCCAAAATGTATATGTAACGCAATTTAATAAGAAATTAAAAATTGCATAGAGAATAAATTAAAAATAAGTGCTCTTTTATTTATTTATTTATAAGTATAACCATGAATTATCACAAAAGTATTAATGTACAATGAATATATATATATATATATATATATGCTATGAGAGAGTCGACTCATGAAACCGTTTCATAAGATACCACCTCCGACTAGAGAGATACATTAGCTAGTTTATTTACCACTCAAAAGTCAAGGTTGGAATTCCTAGACAGTAACTTAACAAACACAAAAATTCCCATAATCCTGTTCACAGTTACTAAGGTATGATGTAATTTGTGCTAATATATATATATATATATATATATGTGTGTGTGTAGGGACAGGGGCCCAAAACTGTGTGTCGGGCCTTATAGAACTTAAGACCCAAAATCATGTATTGGGTCTTGTAGGGATAGACCCAAAATCGTGTATTAGGCCTCAAACTTTATCCGAGGACGAGGTAAAATCTGAGAAGAAGGTAAAATTCAAGGAGAGGTAAATGAATACGAAGAATCCTAGAACGGAATTCGTCGCATTTGAGATAAGTAGGGGTGGTCTGAGAAGTGATCTCCACATAACCCTGACTATAGAAATGTGTATCAGGACTGAAGGAATAGAAATCCCCAAAAATATCTAAGGAAAGGCTGCTACCACTGTATTAAATGTGTTGCACTTACTCTTCTGACCGCATTTATGTGGAGAAGACTTTTGAACAGTGTAACCTTGGTTACTGCAACTCATAGAAGGCCAAAAAAGGTGCATGATGGGACGGGTACTCGAGTGAAGACTTAGATAATCGACCAGTGTAAGGTGAAAATGATCTTAAAAGAACTATATAATGTGAAAGAATCCTTCTTAAAAAGGGAGAGGAAAAAAGAACACTAAGTGGCTTGTATCTAAACTATGAACAGTAAAATCAAAATTGACCTTCTCGGACCCTTACTGAGGATAATTTATGGAATTTAAACTTTTTATCTCTTCCTTCTTGTGATCTTAACCCATTGTATTGACTGTCTAAATTAATCTAAGCCAACTTTCTTTTCCCATTCTCTACAAATTCATTATTTTTTGACCTTTTGGGCTGTCACATCCATCCTTGGGTCGGAAAGCTAAATCTGTGTCCTTACAATATATATATATATATATATATTAAAAATCAAAATTTAGAGAAAATTGGAATTCAATTGAAGTCTAATTTTGCACCACGTGTTTATTTAATTTTTGTGGTAAGTGAATAATCGAAAAATCTAAATCCAATTAAATTCTAAATTATATATATATATATATATACATACACGCACGCACGCACGAGAAACCATTACATATTTTAGAAATTTATGATTCAAAAAATGTGTAAACTAATATTATATATAATTTAAACATCTTCTCAAAAAAATGTATAATTTAAACTATATAATTGTGATTGTTTTTAATTGTGTTACACACTAGTAAAAATAATGTCAGTATTGGACTCATGTAAAAATGATGTTATCAAGATCATAATTTGCCATGCCAGTAATTAAAAAGAAAAATTATTAAAAACTTGGTGTCCCTAAAATTACTCTTATTTAGAAATATTAATGAACTACATGCAATTTTAGACACCTCTACCTACCCAATAATCATCACATGCATTGGATTGGATGCATACATTCTCTCTTTCGTGAACCCGAAATCATGAGACCCACACGCGGACATTAAAAGAGATAAAAAAAAGAAAAAGAAAAAGGAGTTCAATTTCAATCTGCAAGCTAAGTTGGGGCCATTTTGGTTTCGTATTAAGAATTCTAAACTGGCTTTTTAGACGTTAATTTTGATTAAAAGTACAAGTTACAACAAACACCGACGTGTTGAAACGTTTATAATTTCTGTCGTCGGCATCAATAACAAATAATGGTTGTTTTTGAGTGATAGTCCAAATAAGCTTTTAGTAGTGTGGACTGTGGACCGAACCCAATTTCTAAATTTTGATAGTGTTGCCTTTGTTTTATACTGTACATTGCATTTGTGCGTTTTTGATTGGGCCATTTGTACACATTACCTGTTATGGGACCAAAGAAATGGAATAATGCAGCTTCAACATAACATGACTATAAATCAAAGCAGAGCTAGTTCATTATCAAAAAAAGGAAGTGACTTGTGTTCGGTGGCAGCTGCCACTAGAAATGTTAGGATATGAACATGTGTTAACAGTGGACATGTGTTCGTAATCTAACGTGTCTAGTGGCATATCAATAACAAATAATGGTTGTCTGTGAGTGATAGTCCAAATAAGCTTTTAGTAGTGTGGATCGAACCCAATTTTTAGAATTTTGATAGTGTTGCCTTTGTCTTATACTGTACTTTTCATTTGTGCACATTACCTGTTCTGGGACCAAAGAAATGGAATAATGCAGCTTCAACATATCATGACAATAAATAAAAGCAGAGCTAGTCCATTATAAAAAATAAATAAAAAAAAAAGAGTGGCTTGTACTGGACACATTAAGATACAGGTACTTGTTTAGGAGTGAACATGTATCCACAATTTAAAGAGTTTTTTTTTTTTTTTTGGTTTAAATAATCTAACGTGTTTAAAAATGTGTTCAGGGGTGAATGTATTCGCAATTTAATATGTCTAGTGACAACTGTCGCTAGACACAAGGGGCACCCTCAAAAAAAAAAATAATAATAAAAAAATAAAAGCAGAGCTATAGTCCATTTAATTGATGTGAAGAGTAGTCACGTCACGTCGTTGTTGTATTTTTGTGATTACCATTATTATGATGATACGGTCCCTGTTCTGGTAGTCCCTACTTTTTGTAACAGTATGATACGTGAGCTTCACTTTTTGTATACGTTTACAATAGTTAAAATTATCGAAAAGTCTCGAACACATACAAATTCATCAAAAAAATTTTATGTGTCTTTTGCTGTTTTATTTAATTTATCCGTCTCTTTCTACTTTTTTTTTTTTTAATTTTTATTTTCGTCTTGGGGCTGCAGTGTCTTCACCCATATCACACACGCTTTACATGCTCAGAAATCAGAATTATGTTGGGCTTTTCTTTATTTTCAGCCCATGTACTCAGTGTTTGCAAAATCTATTTTGCACAAGAATAGAAAGAACAGTGGCAGAGCTTCGTAGTAGGCCTATTTAGGAGATCAAATCATCAAATGGATCCATGATCGAATTTATAAGTTCTCTAAATTTCTAACCTAAATTTTGAATAGACTCCTTTAAACTGTTTTGTAAGAATCTTTTTCCAATGTATTATGTGACAATTTATAAAATCATTAACGTTTTATTAAATCATAGTATTTATTAAATTATTTAAACAAATTATTTAACTTATTAAATAAATTATATGACCAAAAGTACTAATGAAACTATGAATAGTTGTTTGAATTTTTAAGTAGTTGGTTTGAGAAATTCTCGGAACAAAAATTTCCTCTCTAAAATTATTAAGATACCATCCATTGAGATTATCTCCACCAAAGCACATTTCCACACCAAAATATAAATCCTAAATTTTAATTTTAATTTTTGCTAAAATATATATAACCTTACGATCAACTGGATTTGTAATTGGGTTACAAGTCTTTATTTTTGGGCCAAAAAATTAAAGGAATGAGAGAAGTAGATTAAGAAAGTTCAAGTTAACCCAAAAAGAATACTCAACATCACCAAAAGCCCAAAAATATAAACCCTCAAACAAGGCCCACGAAAAGTATGTTCTCAGAAACACACGCTAGGGCCAGGGTTTAGGGTTTTGCAGAGAAAGAGAGAGAGAGAGCGGGAAGAGAGAGAGAGATGAGAGAAATAGAGCTATCGTTGAACCAAACCCAGAAAATAAGGCTGAAGAGAGCACTCGAAAAGCTCGAGTCTTTGTCTTCAAAAGCCAATTACAATTCCAATGCCTCTGTCTCCATTTCCGACTCCATCCCTGTCAACCACGAAGATGGCGTTCTCAAGTACCTCTCTCTCTCTACGCTTTACTCTCAATTTTTGTGTGTATATAATATATATATATATATATGTATATGTATTTTCTATTTATGTAGCTAATTTTATATTTTGTTGAATTTTTTAAGGGGACATGGAACTTTGGACCTCAATGGGGAATTGGTTGCTACGCTCTGCGGAGTGGTGGAGCGTGTGAACAAGCTCGTCTATGTCCGCGCGTTGCGGGCTAGGTAGTTACTCACTCACTCACTCACATTCACATTGCTCTGCAGTTGAATTTGATAGAATTGTGCCTTTTTTTTTTTTTTTTTGTGTTTTGGTAATTATTGGGGTTAGTTATGATTGGGAATTTTGAATGATGATTAGGTACAAGCCGGAGGTTGGAGATATCGTAGTAGGGCGGGTTAGTGAGGTAAAACAGAACTAATTCCCAGCTCCATTTCGTCTTCCTGAGTAGTTGTACTTGATGACATTGTGCTTATTTAATTATGTGTGGCTGAGGGGGCATGTAAGCGTGCAATATACTGCAATGTGATTATAGGTTTTGATTAGTTCAACTCGTAAAGTCTCTTATTGTAGAATAGGCACCTGGGTATGAATTGTGCCTTCACTAAAAACTAATTAGTGTCTTGGTCAAATGAAAAAGAATAATCATCATAGAGCAGTTCAAATCTAGTGTATCTATCCAAAAAAAGTGAGTAGATGAGAATTTACTTTTGCCTTGGAATGAAAAGTTAGATGACGATTAAATGAGCAATGCGATTTGCATGACTTTTCTCCACTGACTTTTAGTTAGGAGTCACAAATTTGTATAGCAAGCCATTATGTGGCCTTTTCTTGTCACCAGCAGTGGCTTATTGCTACAAAAGGTTGTGGTGTGAAGTTTTGTCCAAAAACTTGTTATAATATGGTTTTCATGCCTGGTGAAGTTCTTTTTTCCCTTGGTGAGTAGTCTATAAATTTAGTTTAAAAAAAAAAAAACCATAGTCATGAATATAGGTAAATGTAAAGATCTTATTGTTTTTACTTTGCTATGATCATTATTGAAAATTATTTTATGTTCTTAAAATAAAATTCTAACGTATACAAAATAGTGGTAAGTCTATATATTTAAGCTTTATTAAAGGATATTTCTTTACTTTCTCTCTAACGTATACTTGTTCAGGTCGCTCAAAAGCGTTGGAGACTGGATATACATTATAGCCAGGATGCAGTTTTGATGCTTTCTTCAATGAACTTACCTGATGGTATCCAGGTATCCTTTTAGTAAAGTGCATAACATGGATTAGTGGAAATGGTAATGTGAAATCATCCAATACTGATATGTCTCCTGGGCAAAATTTGACAGCATATAAAGATACTAACTAGTTAATTTTGTAGTTCAATTTAGGTGAACTAGTTACTCTTACCACTTCTTTTCTTTTCATGTTTTTGTGTGCACATTTGTATAAGTTCTGTTATTTGTCCTCACCGTTCATAAAATGGAAGTGTGGTGAGCTTGACTGAATGCTTTTCATGGGTTAAAGCTACCTATATGTAAAGAGATTCAGTTTTCAGAAGCAGTGGATATTTTTGAAGGCACCTTATGGTACTGTGGAAATTCTCTGTTAAGCTGCCAGATATTTTGAGTCAGTAACAACAATGCTGAGTGCCTGATTGCCTGGTTTATTGAAAGCAGACAGATTTCTTATGGATTATTAGAAGACAAAATTTTTCATGTCGACTTACTAAAAGAAGTTGAAATTGTATACTTCATAACATTATTAGGTAGAATTTCACCAATGGTGTTTTGAGTGGGGTGATAAATTATACTAATGCTGAATGCAGGCTATGTGAGGGCACTACATGCTATAAATTATATTCAATGGCTTGTATGAAGGCATATCAAGTCAGCGAGTCCTTGTACCCGTCAGGGTGCAGCCTAGTGGTGGGAGGCTTGGGGGATGAGCTGTAGACCCAGACATCCTGGGATCAAATCCCCACTAGGAGTTCCTTGGATTATTTGATACACAGTTCTGGCGGGTGGGGTCATGTATCTGGGTTTTACTCCCTAGTGATAGATTCAAAGGGCCTTGCCTTGGTGAGGTTCTATATCATCAACTCAGCGAATCCTTGTGACCCTGAAATGCTTTCATGTGGATGAAGGATGGTGTATGCTTTGACTGTTTATGTTCATAAACTTAAGCGACATTGGTTGATCTGTTTTTGTTCTTTGGATAAACTTGCAAGCCTCACTCAAATTTTACTCCTATGATTGGTAGAGGCGGCGAACAGCTTTGGATGAACTCAACATGCGCAGTATTTTTGAAGAGAATGATGTTATTTGCGTAAGTCCTGCATGCATATACTCATCAAAAAAAAGTTCTGCATGCATATCATTGACCTATTCCAGCAAGCATGAATTAATGATCAATCTTTTTTAACAAATTTTACTTCTTTTCCCAGGCTGAAGTCCGCGGAATCCAGCATGATGGCTTACACCTCCAAGCAAGAAGTCAGAAGTATGGCAAGGTTTGTCTTCTTCATAATTTATAAACTTCTACATTCAGATGTAGAAAGTGAAGAAGGAAATAATTGTTTGACTAGCAGTCGGGACTCACAAAAAAGTTCCGGAGAGGTTCCTTCTATTAAGTATCTTAATAGTTGAAATTTGTAGTGCAAGGAAATACTGATTTTGTTTTAAGATACAGTTTCCTAAAATTTAAAAAGCAAGTGCATTCGGCATTCCATCCCTCACTCTTATTTCTGGGGCTAGAGTTTTTGCTTCTAGAGCAACTCTAGGTGTGTGACGCATCAATTTACTCACACGATGAATAGAAGCAGCTAAAGGTTCTCAAGCAGTATTTTTTTTCCATTGATCAAGCCAAATAATTCCTTCTAGCGTCTTTTTCATTGTTGTGTCTGTGTTTAGTTTGGTTTCATAGCCTTTTATCTGTTAATGATAGTAATTTTTTCGTGACAGCTTGAGAGGGGGCAATTGCTCACAGTTCCTCCTTATCTAGTGAGGAGACGCAAGCAGCATTTCCACCATCTAGAACAGTACGGAGTTGACTTAATACTCGGATGCAATGGATTCATTTGGGTTGGTGAACATGTTGAAGCCAAAGATGATATGGTAGAGGATCAAGTGAGTAAACCTGAGCAACAGAATATTAAATCTAATAAAAATTCCATCAGTCTTGAAGAGCAAGAACAAACATACACTCCGATAGAGACGAGGCAGAGCATATGTAGGATTGCAAATGCTGTCCGAGTATTATCTATCTTAGGCTTCAATATAAACATCGAAGTGATCATGGATACCATGAACCTGAGTAGCTCTCTGAATCTTGATATACATGAGATGCTTGGTTCAGAGTTCTGTGTTCTGGTTGCGGAGGGAGAGGCTGAACGGCGAAGCTTGACTAAAAAGAAAGGATGATTCTAGCATCCCTGTTATGTGCTAAGTGCTAGCTGTTTAGAGAAGCATCAACCTTCATATCCTCTCTTTTTATTGTCTTGTTTTTTGGGATTTTGCCCTCTGTGTTTGGTTACCATGAATATTAGGGCGTGTTTTTTGTCAATCGTAAAGGACAATTATGTATCGTGAGCAGAATTGTATTTGTCCAACACTACTTTCCTATTGGGGGAAAAATGTATTTGTCCAGATCTTGGTAGTATAATTAAGCCTTCTATTTTATATTGAAGATTTAACTTTTCATAAATATAGAAGTTAATACAAGTTAATACAATGTCATGTCTTTTTTTTCTTTTATTTTTTTAGAATACTAATTATTTTAACACACACACATAAGGGGAGAGGAGAGAAGGTTTTTAAAAAAATTAATAGTGGTGTATATTCAAAAGGGGCTAACTCTTGGATAAATGTCATGTCATTTAAGTAAACTATCATTCATCGTTTGATTTAATGAAATTTAAATGACATGGCAGTAAGGTTCATCTTTAGATTAATGAAGAATGAAATCTTCATCATGAAGTGGATCCTCTCCATTCCAAAACAAATGGAGAGGATTCTAATCCCCACTCCCTGGATTGAATCGAGTAAGTATATTACTCAATTAACTTGGCTTAATGCATGGAATAGAGGGTGAGCTCATAGACCTTTTGTGAGTTTATATTACATTAATGCTTCTTTTTATTATTTATTTATTTTTAAGAAACCACCCTCGATGATTTTCGCTTTAAAGAAACTAGTCGCTAATCCGTGCGATGCACGGGATAGTTAAATAAAAATTAAAAGTACTTACTTTACTTAAAGGTATATGACTTAAATTTTAAAAATGTATAATTTGAAAATGAATGAAAATAACTAATTTCTTCAATATAATGATTTAGAAAAATTCTTTTTCTTTCATATCATTGGTTTCACATAACACATTTCGACGTAGGCTATTCTATGGTGATAACTTTACATAATATTCAACTACAATTATATCTACTATCTACTATCAATCTAATCTATGTTATCTTGATAGTAGATCTACAAATTGCATTCTCGTATTCTTAGAGCTTGCCATATTATTGTTATAATATAAAACTGAAAATTTTAATTTTTAAAAGACTTACATTAGAATTAAGATTAAAAAATAATTTTTTTTTAAATTAGATCTCACGTTAGTTTTTTTTTTTTTTAAGGGCTCACTTTAGGTTAAAAAAAAAACTCACGTGAAAAAAAAGAGACTCCTATTAGGATTAAGGAAAAAAGAGAGAGACTCCTATTAGGACTCTCTCACTATTTAGTTTAACAAATTAAAATTTTTTATAAATTAAAATGATGAGGAAAAAAGAGAGAGAGAGACTCCTGTTAGGACTCTCTCACTATTTAGTTTTAAAAATTAAAAAAAATTATAAATTAAAATGATGATGTGGAAAATTGTGGGAGTTTCAGAGGCTTCGGTTTTTAATATATATACAGATATGGTTAGGTGACACGTATAAACACGCAAGAAAAAAGAGTTCTCAAATAATGGTCTTCGGCTAGAATGGCGGGACTCCAGTGGAATTGAAAAAATAAGACAAGCTACCAGAGGAGAACTGTTGGAACAGTACTACAAAATCATGGGGCTGGACAAAATTTGAGTTAATGTTCATGCATGCATAGAACTTCAAATAACTGGAGACACCACCACATTCCACATTCATCAAGAGCCTTCTTTCTGGCTCAATGATCACCTAGTTTGAATCCTTTAAAGTATATAATAAATTTTACACTTATGGCCAAGAAGAACCAGACTTAAAGACCTCCATGATTTTACACTTCATATCCGAATGATGTATTCCAAGCATCCTGCAGTCAAATTAGCATTGTATAAGAGTTAAGACAAGAACACAAAAGATTAAGTGCGCTAAAAGATAATGAAAGGTATTACATGGTACTTTACTTTTGAGATATCATTTTTTTTTTTGGGTTTGTTATAATTATCATATGGGTGGGCTGTGGAACCCAATTGGCAATAAATCTAATATCCCAAGCATCCTGAAGTCAAATTAGCATTATATACGAGTTTAAACAAGAACACAAAAGATTGAATGCTCTAAAAGAAAATGAAACGACTGAGTTTTGATTTACACGTTACTTTACTTTTGAGATAGCTTTTTTATTTTTATTTTTTTGGTTTTGTTATAATTATCATATGGTTGGGCTGTGGAACCCAATTGGCAATAAATCTAATATGGGTTGGACTAACCCAATTACAAACAAATGAAACAAGCCAGCATTTGGATTCATGATTCATCAATTTGAACCTAAACCATAGGTTCATTGTTTGTTAATTTATGTTTCAATTGTTTAATTAGCTAATTTTTAATCTCTAAAATAAAACTAATTTTTTATTTTGTATTTTATTTTCTTAATCAGATCTTAATCTGAAGATTTTTTTTTTCATTGAAATCAACATATATTCCTCACTTTCAAATTTCTAGTTGATTTGTTAAAAAATAATTGGTAGATTTTTTTTATAGGGAATAACTTATCTATTCCTGTGTAAAATGGTTGTAAATTTATAATAGCTATTTCTTAGTAAGTATAACAATTTTTGAAGTTTATATACTTCAAAAAAAAAAAAAATGAAAGCTTCCTGTGGGGAGGATTTTGATTCAAGCTCGTAAGCAGTTTGTCTGCTTTGGGTCTGAGAACTCACACGACTTTATTTTTTGCAAGCGAGTGTGGGAAGTCTTTTTGAGAGCAGTCCCACATCGAAGAAAGAAGTACCCCACCTATGTCTTATAAGCATGAGCTCAAAGCATAAGTGTACCACTACTACACATGTAGTAGTGGTAAAGGCGTGCCCTTCAAGGGTAACAAAGCCGTGCGGATGTTGCAAAGCACGCCCAAAGCGGACAATATCAATGATGGGCACTGCTCTTAAAAGCGCCTTTTTTGTGGGAGATGAGCGCCCCACCTATGCCTTATAACTATGAGCTCAAGGCATAAATGTACTATTACATGTAGTAGTGGTACACTTATGAGATAAAGCATTGCATGTAGTAGTGGTACACTTATGCTAGACAAACTGCTTGCGGGCTTAGATCAAAATCCTCCCCCAAACTTCCATTTTAATCATCTTTTCAAAAAATTTAATATGTATTACGTAACAACTAATTTACAACCAAAACTAGGACAACACGTTCCCTTAAGTTTATTTTTTATTTTATTTTTTAGTATTCTAAGAATTCTCTCCAAAAGATCGGGTAAAGTGAATCCAATTCTACGTCTTTTATGGTATATCTAGTATATGATATCCACTATGATGAGACGAGGCAGAACATAATTGTATTTGTTCAGATTTGGCTATTTTATATATATAAATATATATATATATATATAAATATATATTTATATAAAACTTTTTATAACAAATACATCTTGGCGTTTGCCTTATTCCAATAGATTGGAAAACTATTATTGTTTTTAGGGTGCCTTACTCTTCTTTCTTATTATCCAAGAAAATTATTAAAGAATACAAAATGCATCACAATTACATTTGGTAATTAGCATTCTTACAATTTTCCACCATTAAATATTCTCCCGTAGAAAAGAAAAAGGGGATATCCTCAAGCCAAATTAGATAGTAGTAACATTTATATTTTTGGCAAACCGATTAAAGAATGCCGTCAATGCATTACAGTTGCATTAAAAAAAAAAGTTTTAGATATGATAAATCTGAATCTATAGCTTACGCTTTAGAATAATTGTCCCATATAATATGTTTTAGATCTAGCATTTTTTTACTTTTCATAATAATGTAAACAAGGACACAGAATTTTTTGTTGCATTACATCGAATAAGTTCCCAAAGGCAGAAAGGTAAACAAGAAATATTGTTAATAATTCTAATATCTATCATACACCAATGTTGATTCTTGAATGTAAACTCTGAACATTACATCAAAACTTTAATAAGTGAAACTCCTATTGTCTATTTTCTCAGGAATATAATTGAAGTATCATTTATTTTTAGCAAATGAAAGGCTAATTTGGTGTGTTAGCACTATGCACAAGTCATTGCTTAAAATTTACAATTCATCTTTAGGAGGTGATTGGAAGCAGTGTTCATCCCAATAGTACGGGTACTTCAATTTTGCTGCAGTGTGAGGCATGGACCAATCCTCGTATATAAACCTGAAAGAAAGTGCCAGAGTGCAAATTTTTTCGTAGAAAATAACAGTGAAAAAGGAAGGAAAGAACCAAGAATGAGACACAGAAAGCCAATCTAAATTTTGCAAACAAGCAGGTTCTTTGCAAAACAGAGAACTTTCAAAGTAGTGCTTTATAAAAAATAGACACAAATGCAAATACATACATACATGTTATGCATGAATTTAAGGGTGGTAAATGTATGTACATAGGCATGAAATTTGTAGATTTAAATATTCATATGCTTGAGAAACTTGTATCCATCCCTCTGATTTAATACAGGTTCTAATTTAATGTTTTTATAATTTTTTAACTGGTAAGTAACACACACCCAACCCACTGCATTACCCATCATCTTGTACTTAGTACTTACAGGGTGTCATTTGAGCTAAAACTTATTGAAAACATTATGTTATCAAAAACTACACAGATTAGATTGTGCAGGAATCATAAGAAGCTTTGTAGATGGTCTCAATACCATCATATTGGTCACATTTAAATGACCCTAGTTCAAATAACTTTCAAAGCTGATATTTTTTCAGTATTAGGCATTCCAGAGAAACTAGTTACTTGTATCCTACCCCCAGATTTAACATGGTTTCCAACATAATGTTATTAAACATGTTCAGAGGTCTCGTAGATGATTCTCAATTGTAATGGTCATGATGACATGATTCTAGGTCATATAAACGGAAATAAATTTTGAAGGGGATTATGAGGACTTTTTTTTTCTTAGTTGATTGGTAAGTTACACACCCACTAGGTCTTGGACCCATGACCTCACGCTCCCCCTAGAACTTATAAGAGAAGGAGGTATTAGTTGAGGAATCTACTATGAAAGCCTAGATTTCAGCAAGTATTTTTGGGGCTGCTGGATATCAGAGACAAGGATGCACTTGCAAGAATTATAAAACACTAGAGGCTCCATGGCATGTAATATGCTGAAGAATTGGCAAGACTCCAAGTTTTTGGAAACCAGGTATCTCAAAGCATAGCTAATGTGAGAGATGCAACAGTTTCAAGTCTTGACCAACACTTAATTTTTAAATAATTAGGCCAGATCTACTCACCTTTGGTCCTCTTCATATTAGAAAAGCAAAGCAAATATGAAAAGTACCTTATAACTGATAAGTATGCAGTCAGCAAGATATATAGGAATAGAGATTACATACACTTTGACCGGTGGACGGGATATAATAACAAGCATTTGCAAATCTTCATCTTCATTTGAATTCCATACCTGCAATGATGATTGTAAATAGAGTAGTAGTAGTAACAGTGATAACATGCCACAGGATGATCTTCAAAAAATGTCAATTGCTATCAACAAAAAGTAGATGGGAGCAATTTCAATAAATTTTAAAGTAGATTTCATTCATCAAGCCAGAACTATGAATCTATGACCTATCCTGGTATCCACAACAGCACTCATCAAATTGCAGTTTAATAGCTGCACCGAGGCATCCCACAAGCACTAAAACACAATAGAGCAATCTCTCTCTATCGGCTATATATAATTTATCAAGCATGGATTCCCTGACTAAACTGTAACTATGTAACAAGACATGACAAGAAGTGTGTGTAAGACATATATAAGCAATTATAGAATTATTGAAATTCTAGAGGGATTCAGAACATCCTCCAAATTGTTCTTTGAACCCCGCATTAACTAACATCTTCTGAATTAAATCATTAGATAGCATCTTCTAATGCCACTAGAAAACATAAAACATAGAATTGTTTACCTGGTGAGCATCGTTAACAGGGATGTGAAATGTGCTATTAGAATATATTTTAAACTCTTGAGGCTTTCCAGGGTACTTCTCATGTGAACCTGATGAAAGATACAGAGTGCCACTTCCCCTTAGGACAACAAAAACTTCTTCGCAGGAATGCCTGTGAATCGGTGTACGTGATCCTGGTGCAAATGTCTGAAGCCATACCTCAACCTGCAAAAACCCAAAACTTGCATTAGATAATGCACGAAAACAGATGTGTGACATCTTTGTCTTGGCTTTTACAGAGATTATTGCCAAAGTTAATTCAAGCCAATGCAATAAATGCACAGAATCTAGAAAATGATAGTTTTTGTGGTTGAACTACAAACAAGACAGGCAATATTATTATTTTAAGATAATCAGGACGAAAGCACACTATGTCAGTCCACCAATATAAAAAGATTTCATGCATTTTGTACTTGAATCAACCATACTGAACCTCTATGGTTGGTGCATGGTTTTTCTTTATTATCCCCTTGTTGAAGCTCCAAACGTAATTTTCACATTCATATAAGAAAATATGAACTAGAAACCCAGCAGTAGAAGTATATTCTCACAATTATTTTGTTAGTCAGATACCTCTTTCATCCCATGCAAGACTGAACCTGCAACAGTTATGTGGGACAAACCTCCCCTTCCATAGTTATCCTGTGGAAGCTCACTAATATTTCTTACCAGTGGCAATCCTGCATCAAAAGGAAGCAAAAAAAAATTAAAGGGGCAATCATCAATTCCTGTAGAATTGAAAAAAGGTCGCATTTTTGATTAATCAATTCCTGTAGAATTGAATAAATTCACACCATTTCTTACACTTCCATCCAAATTCATATCATATAAGTATATGAAAGATTAGCTAGATATATACCCAGCATTCAATCTCAGAAGGAAAAGGGGGAAAAAAAAAATCCCAAATGCCCAATACCCAGATGCATAAACCAAACATCAATATCTCAATATTTATCAACCAAAAAAAAAAAAAAACATTAAAAAAAGAAAAAAAATCAAAAAATCAAAACCATGAATTTCCATTCCAACAGTTATGGTAAAACTAAGAAAACCAAGAATTATTGAAAAAAAAAGTAAATTCAGGTTTCTGGGTATGAGTGATTGGTGACCCCAGAAGATAAACCAATGAAAAATGACAGTGCAAAAAGGAGTAAGAGTTAGAGCTACCCACTCACCCTTGATTGAGCACTGTGAAGCCTCAACTATTGCAGAGAGAGCGATGAAGCCAAAGAAGAAAGTGAGGCAAGGCTTAGCCATTTTCTGGTTATGGTTCTAGCACTTACGAATTGCATATTCTAAGGACTGTATGGTGAATATGGTCTCGTCGCGTTGCGTTGCTTGCGCTTTGCCAAAATTTCATAAAGTCGTTTACTTTTTGTGGCAAACTTTTAAGTTATTAACTCGACTACAGTAGATCTAAGAGAAGGCTCTTTTTAGTAAGGTTAAAATAAAAACTGTACTCCTAAAAGTTTTTGAGTATTGGGATTTCAGCCCCATAAAATTATACATTTTGTTAGCCTATAAAGGTATATTTCGTTATCATTAGCTGTCTTTTTATACATATTTTCTGTTAAGTAAGTTTTTCATATATATTTAATTTATTCAATAAAATGATACGTGTCATTTTCATTATGTCGTATTGATAGATTATTTAAAGTTTTTTAGGCTACAATAATGGTGTAATATAGTGAAAATTACATAAAATTATTTTATTAGACAAACTAAATATATATGATAAGCTTATATAATACTTAATAAAAAATGTGGATGGAAGAAACGCTAATGCAAAGGGAATATAACTTCAAGGATAAAGTCATGGTCAAATCCCTGTTGTTGTAATTATAATTATAAAAAAAAAAAAAACAAAATCTTATACAATACATGTGGATATGGTACTTCTATAGCAAACAGCCCATTCTAGAAAGAAAGAAAGAAAAAACTTTGGGCTGATTGGGCCATGGACGGACTGCCCATTATCAGCCACAGTATTTAATTGGTGGGTTAGTAAGAGACTGGACTTAAAATAATAGAAGCTGTGGGATTATTAACAAGTGCTAAATGTTGTTAACAAAGTATTTTGATGCCAAATCCACCATTAATGCTTTTCACGCCCATCAAAATCAGTGCTCCAGAATCCAAGAATGGTAAGAGTGCGGTAGTTGAATGACCAAATAAGGCAACAATCAACAAAAAGCAGAACATAATATAGCATAAGACAATTTCTTGATTATTAATTAATTATTGATAATAATATAAAGCCATGTATTACTTGTTGCAATATAAAGTAATCATTATAAATTTATCCATCATAATGGGTGATGAATATGTTAGTGTAATTAACATCTTAAGTGATTAGACGAGAATTAGATACAATCATACAACAGACAATATCTTTTATAGATAGAACATGGAATTTTGGTTTTAAATTGTATATTTGTTTGTTTTTGAAATAATTGTACAACAACACATTGGTACTCATAGGAATTTATTATATGATCAGGGATTTTAACTAATTGTTTGGAGATTAATTCCTTTGAGTGTTCCTAACATTGAATATCTTGATATATATATATATATATATATATTGTAAAGACACAAATTGGGAGGTGAGGCCCACAAACGGGATAGACTCAGGCCCAAAAAGTCTTTACAATGAATTTATAGAGAGTGGATTAGAACAACTGGGTTTTAGATGAGATCAAACGGCGTCCAGATGTATTTAATAACTAAATCAACAGAAATAGGGTGAAGACGTTATGTAAAACCATTCTTCGGATTAGTCCGAGGAGAATTATATTATGGATACTTGAATGTTTACAAACTTGTGTTCCTCTTTCTCTCTCCTCCCCCCCCCCCCCCTTTTTTTAGATCTCTCCTTTCTCTTTATACTCCCTTTTCTTTCATATGCCAGTCAGATGATCTTTTTCTTGATACTTGTCCCGTCAACCTTCCCCCTTAAAGTCTTTACACGGCAGCTGTAAAGGTTGAAAGTCACTGTTCAGACATTCTTTCTTCATTAATGCGGTCAGAGGGTTAGCTGCAGGCAGGGATGGACCCAGGATTTTAAGTTGGGGGGGACCGGAGATAAGCAAAAAAAAAAAAAAAAAATTTCAAATACGCATCCATATAGTATTAATAAACTATCAACCAAGACAAATACCCAAAAATCATTGTTTCTTAATATATTAAGATACAATTACCTACTAATAAAAACAAAAGACACGAAACACTATTATTTCTTTATATAATCATCTATGAAAAGGGAACTCGACGCTTTTTCAAAATTTTAAAATCATCTACAATTGAATCCAAACTAAATGTCGAAGTTATATCTTTTTCAATGTATAACATTAAAGAGTCCGTCAAAAAATCATTTTTCATTTTGTTTCGAAGGTTAGTTTTGACAACTTTCATAGTTGAAATTGATTGCTCTGTAATAGCAGTAAAAACTGAAAGAGTAAGCACAAGTCTTACCATTCTATAAACAAGTTTGTAGTATTTTGAATTTCCAGTTTTCACTAACTATTGAGATAACTTAGATAAACTTTTCAGTTTTTTGAACTTTGGATCCTGGACTACATTATATTCAATTTTCTTAAGTTTACTTTTTTTTTTTTTTTTTTTTTTTTTTTTTTTTTTTTTTTTTGTCACTTGTTGTCCGTTGCCTAACTCCAACTCCACCTCCACTTGTCCCTATTATGCTCAACTACCATTCAAAAAAAAAAAAAGTTTTTTCTTTGTTGACTCAAAAAACTAATCTCTACTTTCTCTCTATCTCTCTTATTTATATAATAGAACAGAGAGTCACAAACACACAGACACAAAGTGACAGAGTCACAAAGCCAAAAAGCCAAAAAAAAAAAAACACCACAGGCAGCAGCCGCAGCAGTCAGTACATTTTCATTCAATTCACATTTCACAATCAGTAAAAACACAAAATCACAAACATGAAACACCCCACAAGTCCACAATCAGAAGGCACAAGCATAGTTTCTATGAATCTCAGATTCTCAGATCACAAACATTTTATTAGGTTTTGAAATTTGAAGCAAGAGATAGAGTAAAATGTAAATACCTGTGAAGGCTGGAGCAGATCGAGCAAGTGGGTCTTCTCGTCGGTGTTGCTTGCGTGGGTCTTCTCGCGTGCTTCACGGCGTGGGTCTGTTCTCGCGTGGCGTGAGTCTCTCACTCTCGGCGTGGGTCTCGCTGGCGGCAGCATGGATCTATGACTCTCTCAGTCTCTCCCTGTCGCAGTGTCACGCCTTTCAATGAGTCTCACACTCTCACTTTCCTTTCTTTTCTTTTTTTCTTTTTTTTTTTCCTTCGTGTTTTTTGTTTTCTCCATTTGCTTTAGGACTGTTGAGCGTTAAGTGCTTCTTCTTTTCTTTTCTTTTTTCTTTTTTTTTTTTTAGACTTACACGGTTCATGGGCTGGTGGGCTAGTCGGTGATGGGCTGGGGTTCATGAGATTTCGGAGGGGGGCCGAAGCAAAATTCTAAGGGGACCCGAGCTAAATTCTAAGGGGGGCCCAAGCCCTTAAAAAAAAAAAAATTAGCTGCTAAAAACAAATTTTTTTGGGCCCGGGGGGGGGGGGGGGGGGAGGCCTGGGCCCCCTTAGGCCCCCACCTGGGTCCGTCCCTGACTGCAGGGTCATTAATGCGGTGGTGACAACTTTTCTTATAATATCTTGTTGCTTCTACCTGTCCTATATGCTTGCTAGACACTCATGTACCAGAAGAATCCCCAAAAATATCGGAATGAATGCCAGAGTGTATATCCTGACTTTCTCTCTAAGTATCCGAAGAGGTAGTCCTCTTCGGACAACTCCTCTTTGTTCACATACTGGCCAAACTCTTGCGAGGATTGTGGCCAAGTATCTTCCTCGTAACGCACTGTCCTCGGACAAATGTGCCTCCTCGGACAGGCCTACGACCCAACATCTAAAATTGGGCCTTTGAGCCTACATATATTTTTTAAAATCTTGAAAATGATGTTTTATATATATAACATCATTTTCAAGAAATTCTAATTTGATATTTTGCTAATGGTTGTTGCCTAGGACCTAACAAGAATAACTAAAGAATCATATGGATCAAACCCTTGATAGCTTCACTAATCTTTTGTTTATATCTCCATTTCCAAGAAGTATTATATATACACCTGGGAATTTTACTTAGTTATGTATCTATTTGATTTGGTGCAAGAAAAAGATTAGACCTTACTAACAATTTAGAGATTGGCAATCTGTCTTGCAAGTCATATTTTTGCTGAAATTGGAGAACAGGTTACTGGTTTTAGTAAGATTGATGACATTGAGAAGAACAAATACATCTGTAAATTAATTGAGCCATTTTAATTTAATTTTATAAGCTAAAAAGATTATAGATATTGTTTTAACATATATAACTCATTTAATTAATTGGTTATGTTAATTTGCTGTTTGTCTTTGTATTAAGTTGTTAGATTATGTACTTATAGCTACAGGCTAGAGATAATGAGGTTGCTTAGTGAGGAGGAGTGTGGTTTTCCTGTCATGTCGCAAGCCTTTTCTGATAATCTATAATATATATATATATATATATATATGTAATGAAAATTTTTAATTGTTTGTTAAGTTCTTTTGAAAGTTCATATATCATCATGTTATTATAATATATATATATATATATATTTTTTTTTTAAATTGTGGATTTTAGAGTTAGAATTAGTTTTAGAATTCACCATCTTTTTATATAAATCAACTCAAGACTAAATAAAATCAGATTAAATTAAGTTTCACATTCTCTAAATAAATTCTAATTAAATTAGACAAATCTATTTTGATTTTTTATTTGTTAATACTTATTATCGTTTTTTTTATTTTTTTAGAAGATTTTTTTTATTTGATGTTTAGGAGAGAGAAGATTTGAACATTGAATGTCTCAATTGAAAATACTAAAAAATGTTAGTTAAATTATAATACTTTTAATAATACTTATTACTAATTGTACAAATTTGTATCATATATAAATTTCTTAATTAAATTTTCTCGTGTATTATACGAATTTATAGCTACGTTGATCAGTACCTGTAACAACATTTATTGACCTAAAAAAAAACACGTCGAAGAAAGTGTTTAGCACTCCGGGATTTATGTTTGTAGCCTAAAAAAGACTGGTACAACCATTAATACTAGTATCATTATGTGCCACATGTAAACAGACAATGTGAAGCTTTAATACAATTTTTTTTCTTAATTTTCTATCCTTTATAATGGAAAGTAAAACCAGCACTCTGAGTACTTCGAAATCCACGGGAAGTTGCTTCCCGGAAATTAAAAATCTCTACCTGTCAAAAGAAATATCTTCTCGTGACAGCTTAACAGTTTGAACTTTACAACTCATAGATAGGAATTAGGAAATTGCTAGGAATTTGGAACTTTATTTACCCAGCTGTCACGTGGGTTTTCTTTTTTTTTGATAGGAACGTGGGTTTTCCATTGTGATTAATTTAATAATATAAGGAACTCCAAAATTCTAACCTAAAAACTCGTGGACTGACCAGTGACCATAGAAGAATTAATATGAATTTGTAAACCTCAAGAAATTTCTTGGATCAAGACTTGGGCTAGGCACTTTATAATGGCCAAGTCATTCCAGTATATATTTGTCTCTTGGTTGTTGTATTGGACTTTTGTCTTATCACTATTCCTAGACAAAATTCGACAACCATAGTTTGAAGTGGAAAACTCATAAACAACAAGAGAATGCATAATCAAATCTGAAAGGAACATAAATTAGACAACTAAATTTTGAATTGAAAAACAAACAAAAGAATGCATAATCAAATTTAAAAAGAACATAAATTAGACAGTAAAATTTGCCAAATAGTACAATTTTGGCAAATTTTTAAACAGATGGCATGCGTTCAAACTTAATTTGTAAGTTAGACTCTTTTTTAGAAGTCGATTTTACCAAACTCGACTTTTAGGTGAAATCAACCTCCCCTCAGCAAATATAAGTCTGACGTAGATTGAAAAAAAGAAAAAGAAAAAAAAGGCATGTGAAAGTCGAGTATACTGAACTCGACTTTTCATAAAATAGTCTAACTTATAAATTAAATTTGAACGCATGCCATCCATCTAAAATTTTGCTAGAATTGTACTGTTTGTCAAATTTTGCCTAAATTAGACAATTATAATTTGAAGTAAAAAACGAACAAAAGAATGAAGAATCAAATCTAAAAGGAACATAAATTAGACAACCACAATTTGAAGTAAAAAACAACAAACGAATGAAGAGTCAAATAAAAAATGAACATAAATTGGACAACCACAATTTGAAGTGAAAAAACAACATAAGTTCGAAGAATCAAATCAAAACTGAAATGCCAATTATCTTTAAATTAAATGGTATTTTATAGATTTTTCAACGAAAATGTATAAAGTTCAAATCTTCCTCTCCTTTTTTATGAACAAATTTTTACATTACAAATATATAATTTTAATCAAGAACAATTGAACAACATGAAAAAGGAACTCCAGTATAGAGCCGCTCCTCCATCATAATCCAAACAACAATACATATATAAGTGTATACAAATAAATTCTTTCTTCTGTTTTTGTAATAAAAACCTAAAAGATACACTTTTTTTTTTTCATCTATCAACAAAAAAGAAAAAGAAAAAGAAAAAGAAAAAGAAAAAAAAAACACATGAAAAAACAAATCAAGTATCAACCTCCATATTATTAAGCATTCACCATCTCTCTCATGGTCCTAGAGTGCATCAAACTCTCCTCCTTCCGCTTAGTTCTTGGCCGAAGCAAATTGGACCAAAACCCACCTTTCTTCTTCTTATCATTATCATTATCAACCCCGCTTTTCATTCTTGGAACAAAAGCCAAAGATCTACTCTTGGTGAGCACATTCTTGCCGCTTAACAAGAAAGATATCGAAGTAGTAGAACGATGCATTGTTGGAGATGAACAAGAAGAGGCCGAAGAAGAAGAATAATATGATGAGACAGAGCTAAGAGAAGAAGAACAGCAAGAAGAACCCGTGGTTGTAGAGGTTCTACGTGAACTACCAGTTGATAATTGAGAGAGTCTTTCATTGAGACAAAGTGCACAAACACCTGGTGCTTGTTTGTGTTTAGGGTGCTTCTTGCACTTATCATTAGGCTTAGGCCGAGACATCACCTCCTTTGATTTCCATAGGCTTGCCATTTTTGAGTCTTTGAACATTGTCAAACTATGTGGGTGTGCTTGTGAATATATAAATGCACATGTTGGAGGTTTCCATGATAGTTCATGTGGGTTTCTTTGGTTGTTCTTAAAAATTGCTTTCTTGACGGGATGTGAGGGCAGATTTGAAAGGTTGAAAGGAAGGACTAAATGAACGGCTGTGATGGGAGGAGAGGTGGTGTGGGGTCCATAGTAGAATGGACTTTGAGTCGGTGGATGTGTTGTGTGGGCCTGACTGCGTGGAAGGGCCAAGCTTTCTGTGGGGGCGGCGTAGAAAATCTTTGGTTAAGTCATACTAGAAAAGGTATTGGCGCTGACAATTTCAAACGATTTAAAAACGAGCCGTTTCGTATAGGGAATGTGAAAACATACCTTTTTTTTTGGTTGAGAAAAGTGAAAACATTGTATAAGACTTTTTTTTTTTTTTTGAGAATCATTGTATAAGACTTTTATTTGAAAGGGAATCACAATATTTTTTACAATAAATTTTAAATAGTATGTTATTACTAACTATTTTTATGGATAAAAAAATAATTTTAATAATAGGTTCAAATTAAAACAAATAATAATTTATTATAAGATTTATTGTAAAAATATTAGTATGAAAATGTTATCAAGTTATCAACATCGCACATCACGCACACTCTTGACACGATAATCATTCTATAAGTATAAGTGCTTGTGGGGGTATAAGAAGCAAAACCTATAATAAGATTTTTATTTTATATTAAACTTTTTTAAAAAAAAAAGTTATCAACATCACACTTCTTTAATTTTTATGGAAGTCCAAGTCTTTCTTCTTTTCCTTCGTAAAAAAAAAAAAAAAAAGAAGTCTTTCTCCTTTTTTTATGCCAGGTTTTCTGCCGTGTATGAGTTCCAGGTTGGCTGGTAAATTTCTCAGTTGCTGTATAAAGAAAATTGAAGGGTTTTTTTATTTATTTTTTTAACTCAAGAAAATTGAGTTTGGGATCTTACTTATTTTTTAAAAGAAAAAAGGATCTATTATTTACAGGGGGATGGCTCCCAAAGGTTTTCTGATTTATTTTTTTGAGTAAAATACAAAAAGACTTTTTGGTACTTGAATCAATTTTAAACAAACCCAAAGTACTCTTATTCAGTGTTATTTGACTCATAATCATAATATCTATCTATCTTATTTTTGAAAATTGTGAGTGACGGAAAGTAATAACATATATTTATATTTATAGAGGACAATTTGAATTTGACATGAGTAGTTGAATGCTAAATACACTCACCTCATTACCCGGTCCTTGAACTAGAGTAATTTTAAGATTATATAATATTTCACAACTTTTTATCATAATTTTGACGTAACAAATTATAATTTGTCTATCATTTACACATGAACATGCTATTTTTTTTTCCATCACTTACACTCTTCCTTATCACAATTAATTGTAATAAAAAAGTTTTGAGATAAATTGTGATACTAAATTTTCTCTCTCCTTGAGGTCTCGAACTAAATGACGTGGGTGAGATTTAAGGAGGGAGCAAGGAACGTAACCTCCAATGGTCAAACCTGCCTATACATTTATACATAAGTCTATCAAATAACTATCGAAATAGATTATCTAAGATTTTATTTTTAATCATATACATTATAAAATTTTCA
Organism: Lithocarpus polystachyus; assembly: GCA_033629205.1. Taxonomy (NCBI): domain Eukaryota; kingdom Viridiplantae; phylum Streptophyta; class Magnoliopsida; order Fagales; family Fagaceae; genus Lithocarpus; species Lithocarpus polystachyus. The sequence goes on along the minus strand of CM066163.1, from coordinate 2,461,401 downwards.
ACAAAAAATATATCACTTAATAGTATAACCTGTCTTACATTCCTTAAAAGGTACCATAACTTTTTAATAGAGTTTGTGATGTTGTTTTACGTTGGAAATTAGAACCTTTTTTCCTTCTCTCTGTTGTGTTTGTTTTTCAAAATATATATATGATTAATTCAGAAATAAACTTTTCTATGCTCACTGAGATTATTTTAATGTCTTTTTTTTTTTTTTTGGCTCCATTTATCTCAAATGTAAGGACTTTTTTTATTTTATAGAAAGAGTTTGGTTTACTTATAGTACTTTTTTAAGTAAAAATCTCATTTTATTTTAAATACACAATGGAAGGTATAACACTGAGTTTTAATTTCCACATTTTAATTAGTTATTGAATGATGAAGCAATTCCTCGTTAAAATAAAATAAGATTCCAGTTATAAAATTACTGTAGCTAAACCAATCTCTTATAGAAAATCTGGGCAACATGATGCGTTAGTTGGTAGGTTTCTTTCAGTACAACCAAATATTCATTGCCACGCGTCAGACCGAAAAGATTTATTTAAATGATGAGGAGCCATGCAATATTGGGCCGTAGGGCCGAAACAATTTTTCGTGCCTTTCCCAACATACAAAGAAAAAGAAAAAAAGGTCTAGTAGTAGTTGAGTACAATTTGTCGACTAATAGCTTCTTCAGCTTCATCTTAACTTCCCAGTGATTTTCACGTAACTTCCTTCTTGTAATTCAGCAAATAACGGATAAAAAAAAAAAAAAAAAAACCTCCCTCTTGTAAGTTAACAATAAATTTGTCACCATGATGAATAGGGTCATAATTGATATGGGTAAAATAGGTGATTTCGTGGAAGTTTTCAAGGTGGCTCTAATTCCAATTTTCCATAGCTGCCAGGAATTATAACTCTAAATCTTTTCCAAGTTTTCCACTAGTCCCTGCATTGATTCCTAATAGAAACTGGACCCTTTAAGATAAATATACAAAAGACTTTTTAAATAAAGAGTAATATTACAGTTATAAACTATTTTATAATATTTTTATAAAATGTTAACGTAGCTAATTTCTTAATGATTTTCATTTAGTCCCACCATTAATTAGGGGTGGCAAAATTGGACACGACCCGCGAACCCGACACGACACGACACGAAATTAGCAGGTTATGGGTTGAGGCTTAATAGGTTCGTGTCATATTCGGATTGACACGACGGACCCGTTTGATAAACGGGTTGGGTTAGGGTTCAACCTATGGAACCCGTTTAACCCGTCGGACCCGTTTAATTAAATAAAATTTTACCAATATACCATTCAAACCCTAGCTATATAAACTTATTAGTTGTTGTAGTTTATCTTCTTTGACATATTGTGATTGATTATTTATGATATTGAGATATGCTTTAGTTTTGAATGATTATTTGTGATGCAGTTACTCATTAATTTTGAATTTTACATTTAAAATATTTATTTGTTTGTTTTTTCATAAATATTTTTCTTTATTTTGATAAAATTAGATAAACAGGTCAACACGACTGACCCGTTTAATAAATGAGTCGTGTTAGGGTTGAGGAATCTTGACCCGTTTAATAAACAGGTCGGGTTAGTGTTGACCCATATAGTCGGAGACGTATGAGTTGACACGACACGAACCCGACACACGAACACGAATTGCCACCCCTACCATTAATATCATTTTTTTCATTTATTAATAATTACTGATCACATCAACAGTTTGTAATTTTTTTTTTATTATAAAATAGTTTATATCTCTAGTATTATTTTTAAACAAGTATACTAGGGAATATTAAGTCAAAGAATAATCCACTTTTTTTTATGAAGTAAAATCAGGAAAAAAAAATCGATTATGAGTTGAAAACTTGATATAACACATTTTTTCACATAAAACTATATTTTATGAATTTATTTTGGGTATTTATAAGTCGTTAATTAAACTCTAAACTAATTATATAATATACCATTTTTTTTAAATGACACTAATCATTTATATTATTAAATCATAGACTTATAATACAAGTGGAATACTTTGCTAATATTATCGAATATAATTTGATCTTGCACATACAAATTTCGCCTAGTACCAAAAATTAATTTATGTTTTAGTCTAATAATAAGAGTAATCATTATATATAGAATGAAACACTATAAATTTAATTCTACTTTATTTTAAAAAAAAACCAATAAATTAGGTTTAAGTATTGTTTAAAAATATACAAAAATTTAGGAGTAATATATAGACGTACTTGGAAGTTGGAATTAGGAGACACTATGTTGAAGAAGTGGGCCAAGAATTAATCACATCTTAGCTATCGATTTCGAAGTGCAACCTGTCACTGCTATCAGCCCAAGGTTGGTAGAAACATACAACTACTATTTGGTCTGCACATTAAACTGGGACACTAATTTTATTATATTCGGAAAACCAGGTCCATGACAGTGAGATTGATTCCTTCCAGCCAGGAATGTCTCTCTTTCTTAAGATAAAAATTAAAAGAAGAATGTAACACAAACACATGGAAAAATTCTGGTGCCATGTCATTACCCACAATATTGCTCACAACTCGCCACAATGAATTGGTAGAAGGGTGTCTTCATATGGACCCACCATCACCCTTCCACCAACCACATGTGGTGAGTTGTGGGCAATAATATGGCACTAAAATTATTCCAAACTCATAACGTATAAAATTCATAGGGGTATATAGGTACAGACGTAAAGTACATTTGCTTCTTTAATTGAACTTGGTTATTTTGAATTTGATTTTTCTTAAAAAATATAAATATTATTTGTGTTTTATATTTATCAATGCAATTAAAAGTTTCACTTAAAAAAAAGGCTAAAATGCAAAACTGATATTCTAAATTTCTTCAGATTTGATTTCAGTCTTCTAAATTTGCTTTCGTTCATTTCAAACCTCTAAGTTTCATATTTATTCAATTAAAGTATTTCTGTCAACTTTTGTTAATTTTTTTTGAAAAAAAAATATCTAGAAAATATTTTTCAATAATTAATTGAATTTTTTTAATTTAAAATTTTTGAAGAAAAAGTGTCAAAAGTTGAAAAATTAACCACAACATTAACAAAAGTTGAGAGAAAATCCTTAATTGAATAAACTTAAAAGTTAAAGGACTGAAATGAACAGAAACAAAATTAGAGGACTGAAATGAAATTTAAAGAATCAGTTTTGTATTTTAACCAAAAAAAAAAATTTGGTGTCTGAATTTAATTAGAAAACCTAATATATTGTACTAAGTGACAATCGCTCGTTATTGGTGCTATGATCACTTCATTAGTATAAGTGCTTGTGGGATGTAGGGAGTAAGGGCCGTAGAATCTCACACATATACACCTAGATTAGGTTAGAATAGAATTTCTATCTTATATAAAAAATAAAAACTTAGATTTAATAAAAAAAATGTTTCTATTAATTGTCATAGTCATATCAATAACATAAGAAATTTAATGAAAAAAAGAAAAAGAAAAAGAAAAATAGAATCCTAATAACCGACAATGCTGTGCAACTACAACGTACGACTTCTACCTAGCTAGCAATCCAAAAACAAAAAAAAAAGATTAAAAAACACTTCTACCTAGTCCTCTAAACGTCTTCACTAAAGAATAAAATTCATGCCTTGTTGTTGTTGTTGTTGTTGTTGGTCTTCTGGTTGTTGTCCTCTATTATAGTTGAAGTACCGTCAATGGAATTGGCACTTAAAAACGATGCAAGTCGCTCATAATGTTGCTCTTTAGAACGTTGAAGCAGTAGTTGATATTGTTGCATGAGTGCAGCATAATATTCGGACGCTGGTTGGTTCATGTTGTAGATTCGACCAATCTTACCGGACCCTGCTAACTCATGCTCACTCTTCTTCTCAATATTTCTAGGATCATGACCCTTCATCTTTTCTGTCTCATCAAAGCTTTTCTCAGACTCTGCCATATTCAACACTTTTTCTCTCACACAGAAATTACTAATATGTCAAATTAACACACAACCCACGATATATATATTCTGTTTTTTTCTTTTTTCTTTTTTCTCTCCTAAATCTGACAAGACTAGGAAAACTTGTTCATCCAATTTAAGAGTCCGAAAAGATAAAAAAGTGTACTTCTTTTTGTATTCTAATTTCCAGGAAGATGCCTTATTAAAGTTCTTGCTATTGACTTGCTCTTCTTGCTGTATTTTAATTGTTGTGGGTTTCTTCGTAAATTCCACAAATTCGATTCCTTTTCCTTTTTCTTTTCTTTTTATTTTTTTTGACAAAAAAAAGGAATTATTTTTAAAAATTTTATCTGAACAATGGATTTTCAAACTTTCTATTTTATGTATTTTTTTAACTTTCTAGTGGTAGTGGGTAAGAGTCTTGTAATTTATAGTGACAAAAATAACCCCTCTAATTAGTATTTACCAAATGAGGTCATCACCTTTATTTCTGAATATTAGGAAACTACAATTTTCTCCCCAAACATTTAAAAGGTATTCAGGCACTTTTTTACCTATAACAAAATCTCATAACATTTTTACAATAAGCTAATATATCAGTTGACCAAAAGTCAATATAAATAAATTAATAATAAAAAGATTACACTAGGGCTAATCACAGCTAAAAATAATATTGTTGTGAGATTTTGTTGTATTTATATTTCATAAAATTTCTAAATATCAAATGGTTTCACCGACACATATTATACTTGATTTAAAAAAATGACAAAAAAATAACACTTAACTTTAAATTATCAAAATAATATACACTTTCATGTTGGAAAATGATTCTTATCACTTGAGATGTCATAGTTATTAAAGAAACAATATGAATTTATTTCTTAGATATATAAAATTATCAATATTATTATTATTCAAAATTTCCGATAACTTGCATTCATTTTTAGGCTCCAAAATGCAAACCTTTGTAAGTAGGGGTGTATATCTAATCCATCAATCTAACAAAATTGGTCCAACCCAATGTAACTTTGGCATATGATTTGAGAATATTAGGAAATTGTATTAATTTATTGAAGAGGGGGACTCAACCCAACTACCTAAATATTCCAACTTGACTTGAGTTGTGTTGGTTTCTACAAATTTGATGGGTTTGGTTGGATTAATTTGAAGAATTCTCCAACTTGATACATGCAAACCCCTATTTGTGAGTATGTAATTTGGTTTACTTGCAATTATTTACCAAATAGTAATCTTGTGGGCCATGTTTAGATGAAAGGATGGGCTTGGTGGTCTAGGCCCATGACCCCGAAACAACTCTCTTGAGTCTTTAGTGGAATTCAAAGAATTGCGTCATTGTTATTGTTTCTTCTTTCTCTCCTGTTTTTTTTTTTTTTTTTAATTTTAATTTTTAAAAATAACTAAATTTTTTAGAGATTAGAGTAGATTCTAATTAGCTAAAATGAAAAAAAAAAAAAAAATCTTTTATTGACAAATAAGTAATCAAGGTTCGAATCCCACTTTATCATATCTATTAAAAAATTGGTTGAGATCCAAGATAGTTAAGTTTATATTGAAAAACTTTTATAACATAATCAGTGATGAAAGATAAATTAGAACAATTTTCTATTTTTACTCAGCCGCTTACATGATGGATATTCGGTCAAGAACTCGTTCATCCAATGTTTTCTCAAGATCAAGATATGTCGGATTCCAAACTGCCTCAATTAATATGAAGATTTTGGAAAAATAAAGGAATTGAAATATAAGCAAAATGTACAGAAAAGATAATGGAATGACAGATAAAAAACTTTTGAATGAAGTCAATCAATTTATTTGCATTAATTGAGTTGTTGTGACAATTGATTTTGGGCCCCAAGCCTCATGAATAACGTGGAGACAGTTTTACACTAAAGATTACAAGAAAATTGCAAGAAAATATAAGGAAACTACCAGAGCCCAAGGTTGGTTGAAACAAAGAACCACTCTTTGGACTCTGACAGTGAACCACTCCTTATAGCAAAGAAAGAGCTGTCCTAAGAAATCCAATGGATTCTGAATCTTCAGACTTCAGAAGGTAACCCTGCGTTTATAGTCATTGCAATTTAAGACTTGAAAATTCAGAATATTTTACTGTCCATGGCCCCTCTTCACTGAAGAAAGATCCCGGTTGAAATTTCATAAGTTGTTGTTCTCCATTATCATCGTTATTGGTATCAATAGGGTCGGTATTGACATTACTTGAAGTATCGTTGCTATTGGTATTTGCATTGGCACTAGGGTCCCAATTCCACGGAGAAAGAAACGAATTATCAACTTTGAAGAACGATGTCAACCGCATGTAATGTTGCTTCTCTCTAGAAAGTTGAAGGGTCTGTTCTTGTATGACAGCATCATCAGAATGTTCTTTGGACGAGCAAGCCTGTTCTTGTTCTTGCATGACTGTATCTGAATGTTCCTTCGACGAGAAAGCCTGTTCTTGTTCTTCTTGCATGACTGCATCATCAGAATGCTCTTCCGATGAGCAAGCCTGTTCTTGTTCTTGAGTTACAGCATCATCAGAATGTTTATTCGACGAGCAATCCTCTCCTTGTTCTTGCGTTACAGCATCATCAAAATGTTTATTCGACGAGCAATCCTCTTCTTGTTCTTGCATGACTGTATCTGACTGTTCCTTCGACGAGAAAGCCTGTTCTTGTTCTTCTTGCATGACTGCATCATCAGAACGTTCTTCCGATGAGCAAGCCTGTTCTTGTTCTTGAGTTACAGCATCATCAGAATGTTTATTCGACGAGCAATCCTCTCCTTGTTCTTGCGTTACAGCATCATCAAAATGTTTATTCGACGAGCAATCCTCTTGTTCTTGCGTTACAGCATCATCAAAATGTTTATTCGACGAGCAATCCTCTTCTTGTTCTTGCATGACTGTATCTGAATGTTCTTTCGACGAGTGAGCCTGTTCTTCTTCTTCTTGCATGACTGCATCATCTGAATGTTCTTTCGACGAGCAAGCCTGTTCTTGTTCTTCTTGCATGACTGCATCATCTGAATGTTCTTTTGGCGAGCCCACCATTAGATGAATTGGAAACGTAATCCGAGAAAAAAATCGCTCAATTAGTTCGAAAACTCCTTCGTTGTGCTTTGTCATTGTGCTGCACAATTAATCAAAGCAATAAACTGTATTGTATATTGTTTACGGATAGAGCTTGTGTTTGAGAGCAAACCAAAAGATAGAGTAACATACACAACCCACGTATGTGTGTATATATATATATTCTTCTAGGAGTTTTAATCAGACTCCTAAAAGATAAAAAAATGTAGTTTTTTTTTTTTTTTTTTTTGTATTCTAATTTCCATGTAGATAAGATAAAAGCCAACTATCACGGCTTTTCTATTGGACTTTAGATTATTGCGTTCAATGGGTTAGATTAGGTCCATATTGAGGGGATCTTGCGGAGATGGACTTGTAATTATTTGATGATATTATCGGGCCCAGTATATTTATGGTATGTTTGGAATGGATCAGAGGAAGATGCTTTATTAAAGTTCTTTGCTATTGCCTTGCTCTTTTTGCTGTATTTTGTTGCGGGTTTCTTCGTAAATTGTGTGAAGCCGCAGTAGGCTTAGCGCAGCTGATGGTGGTTCTGCAGAAAGCACTCTGGTGGTGCAGCAATAGAGCACACGACCTGCAGCTGGTCTAAGGAAATTGAGTCACACGACATGTAGTTTAGTAAGGGATGATTAGTGTCAATTCTGGCATGGTTGAGATGCCACGTGTCCTGTGATGATTAGTGATTAGAAATTCTGTTATTCCAAGAGCATTTCCCGCTGAGTTAGTTTTTTTTTTTTTTTGCAAGATAAATGCCGGGGCTCGAACCCCCACGTAATAGGTTACTTACAAACCGAGTATCTACTCGCCCGAAAGTAGCAGTGGTTCCCACTGAGTTAGAGTTTGTTAGGGAAGTTCTCATGTACAAATATCTCATTATTTGTAATCTTAGTAGAGGGTGAATCAATAATACAATTCAGAGATACAATGAATTTAGACTTTTCTCTCTAAAATAGCTTGCTTTTCAAATTGCACAAATTCAATTCAATTCCTTTTCCTTTTTCTTTTCTTTTTATTTTTCTGACAAAAAAGAGAGAGTTAGTTGTTTTATAACCTTATATGAACAATGAATTTTCAATTTTTCTATTTTGTGTACGTAGTTTTTGAATCTCTAGTGGGAAAGAATCTTGTAATTTATAGCAAACGAGGAATATTAAGAACCTACAATTTTCTCCCCAAACATTTAAAAGGAATTCAAGCACTTCTTTAACTACAACAAAATCTCATAACATTTTTGCAATATATAAGCTAATATATCAGCTAACGAAAAGTCAAAGTAAATAAATTAATAATAAAAAGATTACACTAGAACTCATCATAGATAAAAATAATATTATTGTGAGATTTTGTTGCATTTATATTTCATAAAATTTCTATATATCAAATAGTTTCACTGGCAGTACAGATTTATTTCTTAGACATATAAAATTATCAATATTATTATTCAAAATTTCTAATAACTTGCATTCATTTTGAGACTCCAAAATGCAAGCCTTTGTAAGTAGGGGTGTACATCCAACTCACCAATCTAACAAAATTGGTCCAACTCGATATAACTTTGGAATATGATTTGAGAATATTAGGATAATTATATTAATTTATTGAAGAAGGGAACACAACCCACCTACCAAATTATTCCAACTCGACCCGAGTTGTGTTGGTTTCTACAAATTTTATGGGTTTGGTTGGGTTAATTTAAAGAACCCTCCAACTTGATACATGCAAAACCCTGTTTGTAAGTATGTAATTTGGTTAACTTGCAATTCTTTCCCAAATAATAATATCGTGGGCCTTGTTTAGATGAAATGATGATCTTGGCGGTCTAGGCCCACGTCCATGGACGATATTGTGTACAGATGTTGTGTATAAAGCAACTTGAATTTCCTAATTTAAGTGTTTATGATTTTGTAAAATCAATATCCAAATGAAATGATAGACGTTTAAATCTCTGGACGCAGAGATATCTCGTCATAAGCTATTCTTAATAAAAAGGAAGCAAATTGTCATAAGAAACAATGACCAAGGGAAAGAACAAACTTCCCAATAAAACTCGTCCAAAGAAAATTAAAGACGAAAGAAGAGCATGCATGCGAAATTTTTCATGGATGACACGACCAACCAATCCAAATTATGGATAACATAACCAAGTGAAATTCCAAAGATAAGTTTAAGGACGAGAAATATAGACAAAAAATACAAACGAAAAATACTTGGAAATCAGCAATATGGATAAAGACATTCCAAAAGTAAAAAGGTAGACGACTATCGTCCAAAAACCCTTAAGTTGAGCCTTAAAAAGGCCATTGTATCAAAACTTGTAAAAAAGCACAGACGAGCCAATGTACTTTGTTAAATGAAAATGGTCCAAAACAACGGACCTCATAAAAAAAAAAAACAATTACAACAAAACAAATAAAAGCTTTAAAATTCCTTCATAAACAACTTGGGAGGATTTTTTCCGGAATTAAGGTCGTTATGAGCAGGCTGGGTGGTGGCATCGTCTTCAATATTGACATCTTCAGAACTCCTTTGGAGGAAAGAGCTTGCAGTGCCAATGTTGAGCTTAATAGAGCTAAAATCAACCTTAGGGAAACATTCTACAACGTCCATGCGAAAGTCCTCAAAACCAGCAGCCTAGTTTTTATCTAAAAGATCAATGAACTCGCTGAACGCCTTGAAATCCTTGATGGCATCTCCCTAGGCCTTCTCAAGAAAGATGTGAAGCTCGTCGTTCCTCTTTTGTAGGTGATCAAGACGAGTGTCTTTTTCAACAACATCTGCCTTACGCTCTACGATGAGGTTCTTCAGCTCCTTCACTTCGTCGCTTGGCCGCCAACTCAGCTCTACTCCTATAGTCCGCCTGCACTTCATGAACCCTTGCTTCCAGCCTACCCTTTCATGGTCCATCTTAGTAGCCTGCTTGGACGTTGCCATGAACTTTGACAAGGCCTATATATTCAATTGGTTGGAAAAAATGATTACATGAGAAATAAGTATGATATACAATAAAATAATGACAAATACATAAAAGCATACCTTGAAGAGATCATGAACTATAGAGTGTTCAAACTCTTTCAAGGACATGTCATAACACACAGCAATGTCCTCGTTGGTCACAACCTGTTGAAACCTTTCCCAAGCGAGATCCTCATTTTCAAGCAGATTCATAGGAACACTTCTAGGAGGCTAAGACGAAGTGGTTACAGCAAGCTGGGACGGAGTAGCTCCAGCAAGGATGGACAAGTCCAAGTTGAGTATTTGTACAGATGGTTGTTTAGAAGTAGGAGGGATGACAAAACCAGGCTTGACAACTCTAGGCTTAGACAACTCGTGTTTTGCCTTCTTGTGGCCTTGACAACTTGGAAGATTTCCCTGGTCAATCGTCTTGGACAAGGTCTTCCTCTTATCTCCAGCAACTAGACGAGGTTGAGAATGGGTCTCTTGCATGGTCTCCTCGTCCCCCAAGCCCTTCCCCTTGTTTTCTTTCATAGTTGCTATCCCTGCAAAGAAAAGGATGTTAGAGCTTGGGTAAAACAAGTAAGGAAAAATTTTCAAGCAAAAAGCTTACATCTACACATAGTGAGTTCGTGAGCTAAGGCTTCAGCAGACGGTTTAGGCCCAAGTCCCTAAGTGGCAAGACACTGAAGAGTGACTAAAGAATGGAAGCTTCTGTCATTGAATAGACGAGCCTGTTGGACGCACTCAAGATAGAATCTGTTTAGAATCTAGGGTTAAGCTCGTATGGAATTTGGTACCAACTTCTAAGGGAAGTAAGTCTTTTTTCATCAGTATTAGAAAGGACACCTACAGCACAGCTATAGATGGTTTCTACTTCATCTGGGGTGGTGGACGAAGGAGTGCTGGTGGAGGTACCAGCATGTGACCCTAAAGCAACCCTCGTTCTTAGCTCCTTTTGAAGGACTTCTAAAGGAACCCCAAGAACTCCGGACGTTATTGCTCGTCCATAGCATTCCCTCCGCCACTACTGCTACCACTACTTCTGCTACTATTACTACTACTAGAGCCATTATCACTAGAGCTATCATAATACTTGTCTATCTCCCTATTATCGCTATTGCTAGATGAAGATGCTATGATTTCAGATATCTTGAAAAATTAAAGGAAAACCTAAAGATGAGATGGAGAAGATACCTAGCTCTAAACGAAGAAGGCCTAAGGATGTAGGAAGACTTCTAGACGAGGCGTGGGACAACAAATGTCAAAGAAGAAAATATTGGAAATGTGAAAGGGTAGGAGAGGAATTCTACTATTTATAGGCAACGAAGCTGGTCATAGGAAACGACGAGACCAACCAGAAGAAAACACGTGGCGATTTTCTTAAAGGACTAAATGACATGATTGATAGACCTTGAGATCACGCCATGTGTCGACAATCGAATATGAAATTCAAAAATTCAAAATTTTGAAAATTTGAAATTAAAAAAAAAAAAAATTTGATTGACAGATAACACAAGGGCAATGGGGCAATTGATGAGGATCAACACAAGTATTAATCGTCCTTGTGTCGTCATCCAAAGTGCAACCAAAATTATATCAACTCATCCAATAATATTCGTCCATTGATGACTGGGTTATATAGCGAAGGGAATTCTCTATAGACAAGATGATCTACAGATGACAAGTACATGGACGACCAAATTATACTTGGTGAGTTTTGTGAAAATCCTCCATTAGATTCACATAAGCAACTTATTTGCATTAATTGAGTTGTTTTGACAATTTATTTTGGGCCCCAAGCCTCATGAATAACTTGGAGTCAGTTTTACACTAAAGATTACAAGAAAATTGCAAGAAAAATATGAGGAAACTACTAGAGGTTTGTTGAAACAAAGAACCACTCTTTGTACTCTGACAGTGAACCACTCCTTATAACAAAGAAAGAACTGTCCTAAGAAATCCAATGGATTTTGAATCTTCAAACTTCAGAAGGTAAGCATCTTGCTATCAATTGCAAACCATATGGACATATATCGTAAAAACGTCCTGTAAAAAATGGAAGAAAATAAAAAGTTGGTTATAATTTATATTTATATAATATTTAAATGCTGAAGTATAACATTTATTGATTCCATGCTTAGTTTCGCCTAGTTGGTCTATTCTTATTTCAATCATTTCAGTTTATTTAATCCAATACAACCTACTTCGGTCCGATAGGTCTATTTCAGTTCACTTTGGAGATTTCTTGTCATGGCAATAGAAGTAATACAATTTTATTTGTGTTTCTACTCATTTTTTTTTAGGGGGGGGGGGGGGGGGGAGCTCTAGTTATTCACTAAGATGTATTATTCTTATTCTAGTTCTTCGTAAAAGCAAAAAGTTAATAGCTTCTACTTGGCACTCTTAATTCATCTGTACCACACGAAGAATGAACAGGTTTAAAAATTACATTTTTGTGGTCCTCCATTACTTGAAGTATTAATATCATCATTGGGGTCACTATATATATGCCACGGTGAAAAAAAAAAAAAAAACAAAATGTCAACATTTAAGAACGATATATGTAAATTGCATGTAATATCGTTCTTCTTGAGAAGAATTAGAAGAGTCTTTTATCTCCATGGTCAAGAAATAGGCTTTCATTCCGCTCTAAAAAATAGTTTTTCTTCCACACCAAGAAAACCAAAAAATTATCCTAATTAAATTTTTTTTATTAAATAAGAAAACTCAAATTGCTTTCCAAGTCACAATTAGAATTAGAATTTAAGGTAATTTTTCAAATTCCAGCCATGAAAACTAGGTCCATGACAGTGGGGATTCTTTCTTCCTTAAACATAAAACCTTTCTTTTATATTTATAAAGAAAAATATCAAATAAAAGTAAAACTTAAATAAAGAAGTTGTCTTTGGTAATCCAATGGATTGAGGGTTCGTTTGAATCTTTCTGTAAATACGTTTCCATCAATCATCATAATTCATACTATTGTGCATATAACGGAAGAACTAAAAAAAAAGGGTAAATTACAAAATTAGTCTCTATCCTTTATAGTATATTTTAATTTGATCTCTAACATTTCAATTGTGTCAATTTGGTCCCTAACATTTTTAGTGACGTGTTAATTTGGTCCCTACCATTATCTCTTTGATGGAAAAAATGACAAGTCAAACGAAATAATAAAAAATTATTTTCCTTGCCATATCAACTGCCCACTGTATCGCCACATTAGATTATTTTATAATAAAAAAATCCAAATTAAAATATGCACACAGTATCATCTCATTAAAATATATTTCTCTCTTGTTAGTCCTAGTCAATATCATCTCTTCATTTCTTTTACTGCAGAAATACTGTTTCTTACTTCCTGCACATAAACAAATCTAAAACTCAAAGAAAATACCAATAAAGCAAATGTTAGCTTACATGGGTTAGCATATTCTCAAATATATACATATAAATATACTTATACGTATTCACGTATACATATATAAAATATATTTTGCAGGACATGAGAAACAAGCTATACGTATATATATACTTATGGCAGGATAATGATGGGTTTGCGTCAAAAGTGAAACACGTAATAACAAATAAAGAAGAAAACTTCAGTAGAAAAGGTTGAACACGGTAATATAATAAAAGGGTGCTACAGCAAAATAACTAGTACGGCAAGTAAAGATACTACAGCAGGATAACTGATGCAGCAAACGTGATGAAAAACGTACTACGGCAGAATGACAAAATACGGCAAGTATAAGTTATAATGAGAGAAATCAAATATCTTTGCAATCAAAATCAAGTATTGAACAACCTTGTCATATGCTTCTGCCATAAAAGTTGTGCATTTTGGAGAATAGGCCTAAATGGCTACTAGCTATTACTTTTGGAAACTTCAAAGAGTGGGTTTGCTAAGAGGGAGGGAAAAGATGGTCTATTGATACATGCCCCTATTCCTGTCGTGTTTTCTCTCTTCTTTTTTTTACCTCTTTCTCTCTTTCTTTCTCTCCGTTCTTTTACCCTTGGTTTCTTACTACTCTCCTGCCGTGGGTTGTTTTCCCTTTTTGGTCTTTCCCCTTAGGTCCCCCCATTGGGTCTCTACCATTGGGTCCCTCCCTTAAGTGCTTCTCCATCCCCCCCGGTTCTCTTTTCATCCATGACTACCTCCTCCTTTTATAGTGAGCTAATTCAATGGGATTTCTCCCTTTTACCCCTAGGGCTTCACCAACTATTTATGGTTTGTTGTGGGCATCTCTTTAGGACTACCCACTAACCCATTAGTTGCCCCGACCACTTCTATTGCTCAGTACATGTTTGCTGCACCACTATGTCACGACAAAATTCTCTTTTGTTTGTTCTTGCTGTATACCTCTACCTTTAGGTTTAAATAGATAAGGATTGGGCTACCTTACTACCTAGCTCTATGGTATGCATCAAATGGTCCCAATCATCTATTACTTCTTTTGGGTAAGATACCATTCCAACAGGATATCTTTTCAAAAGAAGTTACGGCAGGAAACCAAATATAGACTCCCTTTTCCCCCCACGGCCCACCACCAAACCACACCCTCTGAATCTCCTTTACCGTGGGCCTACCTCCCTTGTATTGGCTAGGTACAGGTTGGTGGAGCTTCGGCCCTTCTGTGCATACTCCACTGTCTTCTGCTTTTGTCTCCTCTCATTCCTACGCTGTTTATGCCGTAGCAGATTAGTTTTGTTTTGTTCTGCTGCGTGTCTTTGTCTTATTTCTTCACTCTTTTCCTGCTGTGTTTGTCATTTCCTTTAGTTTGACCTTTCTTTTATTCACGTGTTTCCTGCTGCTGACATTTCCTGCCGTTCCTTATTTCTTTTCACCGTGCTTCTTCATATTAGTTTTTCACGCCTATCCTTTTATACAAAAGGATTCGGGCTTTTGTGGGCCAGATAATATTGATTGTATCAAAAGGGTCTTAGGCCCAATTTGTTTTCATCTGCCAAAGCCATTCTACCAGAGACCTGTATTCTGCGGCAAAGCTATATCTTGCTGCACATTTGTATTCTGCTGTAGATCACTTTCCCTTACATTTCTTTTTTTGGACCCTTTTTACTCTTTGAGCCATTGTTTTTCATTGGGCTTTCTTCCTCATGGGCTTTTGACTATAGATTTGCAAAATTGGTATCAACACTTTCATAAATAGAAACTCGGCTGCTCTCAATTCTAATTCTACAAGAAAAAACATTGAATTAGGAAAGAACCTTAACAAATCTTAAAAACCTTCAGGTCTATCAAACCCAAAACTAGGGGTGACAAAATAAGCCCAAACCCATTTGCCCGCCCAAACCCACCCATTCTAATTGAACCCAAACCAACCTAATTATTAGTTGAATTAAATGGGTATCAACTCAATTAGACCCAGTGATTATTGGGTTTTAACTAAAAACCCATTGAGGCCCATTTAATCCAAAACAATATACCCAAATTCAACCCAGGCCTTCCCATAAAAAAAAAAAAAAGGCCTTCAGATGTTTCAGTGTTTCAAGTTTTCATTTTCCTTCATTTTCTCGGCCTCCAAACACTTCTCTCTCTCTAAATTCGAGCAAAGAAAAGCAAAGAAAAGCAAAGCAAAGCAAAATCTTGGTTAAGCCATTGGCTTTGGCTACTATGTATTGTGCCTTTTGGTCACGGAACAAGTAACACACGCTCTACAGTATCGTCATCGCGAGCTCCGTCATTACACTCGATACTTTCAGAACCTTCTAGACTATTGCCGCTACACACGCCACGTCATTGCATATTTGCGACCAACCTTCTTTGCTCAGCGACATCGTTTCCATCACCTTCAACGAATTTTCTATTATCGACACCGTTGACAATGGGTTTGGATCTGAAATCAGTTTCGCCACCGATTTTATTGCCCCAAGTTGGACCAGTTTCAATCTCGCTCGTTTCAGCATTGAGATTCGGATCAAGCATGACAGTCCTGCTTCGATTACAGATGATTCGTTTTTTGGAGATATTAGTTTGAGTAATTCCTCCAATAAGTTTTCCTTTTCTGCTTTTATGAGCTTTGATTTGGCGTCGTTTGCGATTGTTTCCAAAACTCTAGCCGATGCGATTTTCGACTCTGTGCTTCCTTGCTATAAAACCTGAAGAATTAAGGCTAAGGAATCGAGGTCCGTCTTCAAAAACAAATCCCTTAGCTGCTCTTGCTTTTCGATTTTGCTTAGTACTGTTTCCAAAACCATAACCACTTGTTCAAGAAAATGGTGGTTATATTTTCTACACGTTCCTTATGCGGCAAACGCTTTCGAGACGACGTCGTTGATGGTAGAGCTTCGTCTATGAAAATGTAAGCTGGAAACTTTTTCTCTATTCTCTGTTTGGTTAGTTAGAAAGTGACGGAATTTGAAGGAAAAATGGTCATTTTCACTTAAAAGGCATTTTGGTAATATTGATAATTGGGTAATTGGGTGAGTTGAGGGTTCACCCATAATAATTGGATTGGGTTGGATTTGGGGTTAAAAGCAATTAGTTAAATGGGTTTTAATGGGTAAATGAGTTTTATATACCTAACCCAATAATACCCATCCCAAACCCATCCATTTGACACCCCTACCCAAAACCGACCCAAAGGACTTCTTAATGAGAGAGAGAGAGAGAGAGAGAGAGAGAGAGAGTGTGTGTGTGTGTGTGTGTGTTAGGGATTTTAGTGAGATGATTCTGATTTCAAGTGTTTAAATTTTAATTTGGGTTTTATTTGTAATAATTTGATGTGGTGAATGGTGATACAATTAGTAGTTGATGTGGCATGATAAATAGTAATTTTTTATTATTCCATTTGGCACATTGGATTTTTTCATCCAATAATAATAATAAGAACTAAGTTGATACGGCATTGAAAAAGTTAAAGACCAAATTGACAATTGAAATATTATGGACTAAATTGAGATATGATTTAAGTATAGAAACCAACTTTTTAATTTACCCAAAAAATAATAATATTATTGCTATTTAAAAAAAAATTACAATTATAAACGTTACTCCCCTTTCTTCTCCTTTCAATGTAAGGAGTCCTAGAGTATGAACTTTACCTATTACTCCATAATCATCAACAACCCAACATTTATAATCATTATAATTTACGACTTGAAAATTTAGAATATATTACTGTCCATGGCCCCTCTTCACTGAAGAATGAACCCGGTTGAAATTTCATGCGTTGTTGTTCTCCATTATCATCGTTATTGGTATCACTAAAATTGGTATTGACAATACTTGAAGTATCGTCACTATTGGTATTTGCATTGGCACTAGGGTCCCAATTCCACGGAGAAAGAAACGAATTATCAACTTTGGAGAACAACAATGTCAATCGCATTTAATGTTGCTTCTCTCTAGAAAGTTGAAGGGCCTGTTCTTGTATGACTGCATCATTAGAATGTTCTTTCGACGAGCAAGCCTGTTCTTGGGTATCAGAATGTTCTTTCGACGAGCAAGCCTGTTCTTGTTCTTGCGTTACAGCATCATCAGAATGTTTATTCGACGAGCAAGCCTGTTCTTGTTCTTGCATTACTGTATCTGAATGTTCTTTCGACGAGCAAGCCTGTTCTTGTTCTTGCATGACTGTATCTGAATGTACTTTCGACGAGCAAGCCTGTTCTTGTTCTTCTTGCATGACTGCATCATCTGAATGTTTGACTGCATCATCTGAATGTTCTTTCGGCGAACCCACCATTAGATGAATTGGAAAAGTAATCTGAGAAAAAAATCGCTCAGTTAGTTCGAAAACTCCTTCATTGGGCTTTGTCATTGTGCTTCACAATTAATCAAAGCAATAAATATATTGTTTACGGATAGAGCTTTTGAGAGCAAACCAAAAGATAAAGAGTAACACACACAACCCACGTATGTGTATATATATATATATATATATATATATATTCTTTTAGGAGTCTTAACCTAGATGAACAAGTCTAGGAAAACTTGTTCATATAGGTTAAGACACCTAGAAGATAAAAAAATGTAATTATATATATATATATATATATATATATTCTTTTAGGAGTCTTAACCTAGAATCCTAGATGAACAAGTCTAGGAAAACTTGTTCATATAGGTTAAGACTCCTAGAAGATAAAAAAAAGTAATTCTTTTTGTATTCTAATTTCCATGTAGATAAGATAAGAGCCAACTATCACGGTTTTTCTATTGGACTTTAGATTTTTGTGTTCAATGGGTTAGATTTGGTCCATGTTGAGGGGATCTTGCGGCTATAAGAGTTTGGTCTGAAAATATGGCCTGGGCAATTGTTTAATGATATGGGCCCAATATATTTAATGGTATGTTTGGAATGGATCGGAGGAAGATGCTTTATTAAAGTTTTTGTTATTGCCTTGCTCTTCATGCTGTGTTTTGTTGCGGGTTTCTTCGTAAATTCTACAAATTCAATTCCTTTTTCTTGTTCTTTTCTTTTATTTTATGACAATATATATATATATATATATATTTATATATTTAATAACCTTACCTGAACAATGGATTTTCAAATTTTCTATTTTATGTAGTTTCAACTCTCTAGTAGGCAAGAGTCTTGTAATTTATAGTGACAAAAACCCCTCTAATTAGTATTTACCAACCAAGTCATAGCCTTTATTTTTGAATATTAAGAAACTACAATTTTCTCCCCAAACATTTAATTTAGAATTCAGGCACTTTTTCTACTACAACAAATTCTCATAACATTTTTGCAATAAGCTAATATATCAACTAACCAAAAGTCAAGATAAATTAAAAAAAAGATTACACTAGGACTCGCTAAAAATAATATTGTTGTGAGATTTTGTTGCATTTATATTTCATAAAATTTCTATATATAAAATGGTTTCACAGGCACATATTATACCCGATTTAAAAAATAATGACAAAAAATAACACTTAACTCCTAATCATCAAAATAATATACACTTTTGTGTTGGAAAATGATTCTTATTACTTGAGATGTCATAGTTATTAAAGAAACAATACGAATTTATTTCTTAGACATATAAAATTATCAATATTATTATTCAAAATTTCTTATAACTTGCTTCATTTTTAGGCTCTAAAATGCAAACCTTTGTAAGTAGGGATGTACATCCAACCCACCAATCCAACAAAATTGGTCCAACCCGATATAACTTTGGAATTTGATTTGAGAATATTAGGATAATTGTATTATTTATTGAAGAAGGGGACTTAACCACCTACCTAATTATTCCAACTCGACCCGAGTTGTGTTGGTTTCTACAAATTTGATGGGTTTGGTGGGTTAATTTAAAGAACCCTCCAACTTGATACATGCAAACCCTTGTTTGTGAGTATGTAATTTGGTTAACTTGCAATTCTTTCCCAAATAGTAATCTCGTGGGCCTTGTTTAGATGAAATGATGGGCTTGGCGGCCTAGGCCCATGACCCCGAAACAACACCCTTGAGTCTTTAATAGGATTTAGAGAATTGTCGTCATTGTTATTGTCTCTTCTTTCTCTTTCTCTCTCTTTTTTTTATTTAAATTTAAAAAAAAACTAACTAAAATGTTTGAGATTAAAGTAGATTCTAATTAGCTAAAATTTGGGGGGGGGGGGGGGGAGTCTTTTTATTGAAAAATAAGTAATCAAGGATCAAATCCCACTCTATCATATCTATTAAAAAAATTGGTTGAGATCCAAGATAGTAAAGTTTATATTGAAAAGCTTTTACAACATAATCAGTGATGAAAGATAAATTAGAACAAAAGAACTTTTTCAATTTTCACTCAGCATGCTTATATGATGGACATTCAGTCAAGAACTTGTTTATCCAATGTTTTCTCAAGATCAAGATATGTCGGGTTCCAAACTGTCTCAATTAATAAGAATATTTTGGCAAAATAAAGGAATTGAAATGTAAGCAAAATGTACAAAAAAGATAATCGAATGATAGATAAAATTTTTTTGAATGAAGTTGTGGGTTCTTGTTTTGGACAATACCCAGGCCCAAATGGTAGCGAGGGTCCTGGTACTCCCAAGAAATTATATTTGTTGGTTGGTGGACTATGCTTGGTTCATCACAGCTATATTGGGCTGATTACGAACCAATTTGTGCACAAAACATCGGCCTTACAACACATGTACTTTCATTCATGCAAACATATACATGTTGTAAAATAAAAGGCTGAGGAATAGTAAAGAATTATCAAAAGAGTGAGTAAGAATGCCAGGGATTCTTAGAAAATAGAGTGACATGTCATTATATTAAGTTTTAAAATACATTGGACCCTATTTCTTACTAGGATATGCTACAAGGTTTAAATAAGTTCAAAATTCATAGACTTGAATAGCTCTTTCTAGGCTTCCAAGACTTGTGAGGTTTGAATCCCCTTAAATCCAAGTGTATCCTCATGCACTTATTACAGGATCCTTTGCAATGCCTTTCTTTTATCTCTATTTTTCTGAAGCTTAATGAGTCTCTCTAATGCTTTTTTTTTTTTTTTTTTGCTCAAATTTATAGTTGCTGAATGACTTTTGCTGATGGCTTGATCCTCCTTTTATAGTACCTTCATAGGGTTTTTGATATGCCATTGATTCCTTCCCTTTGCTACCTTTGGTACCAAAGCCAATGTTGTGTCAGCAACATTGGTAGCTGGTCATTTCCTTATTTCTCATTGTATTCTTCTTTTGAGATTTCCCTCCAAAAAGTTCTCAGCTAACCTTCCTCTTTTGGGGGGTCTTGATAGGGCTAACTTTTATTTCTCTTTCCAAGGCTTCTAGAGAGACTTTTTAGAGTCCCTTTTTGGCTACCTCCCCCTTTATCCTTTTTCTTCAAATAGGTAGATTCCTCCCTTTCATGCTAAGAGATCCTCAGCCACCTTCCTTCATAGTTCACCTTCCTACTTTTTCCAAGGTACCAGGCTCCCTTCATCAGGTGCTGGTTCCTAAGTCACCATTTGTTTCCAAAACTTTTATTTTAGGTTGTGGCCGACTAATGGGACATGTCTTTCTTCATTCCTTGTGTCCATGAGCATGCTTCCTTGAGCTGTCTAAGTCCTAGCTGATTCCTTCCTGCACTTTTCGAGGATCCCCTCCCTAGTTTTGGCAGTTCCAAGGTATCCTAGTCTAGCCCATTTCTTTTCTCTGGGTTCCCTAAGAGCCCCTCTTATAGTGGGTTGAGCCAAGCTTCCTTTGCTTTTCTTTTCTTTCTTCCCTAAGGCCCAGAGCCCAGAGCCTACCCATTCATGGACTTAGGCTTCCTTCTGCCTATTCTAATGGGCCTTGGCTCAAGGATTGGGCTTTCCTTATTTTTGGAGGCCTATTTGTTTTAGTTCTTAACTCTTGTAATATTTTGGACCTCAACAGAAGTAAATCAACTTATTTGCATTAATTAAGTTGTTGTTGCAATTGATATTGAGCCCTAAGCCTCATGAATAACTTGGAGATAGTTTTACACTAAAGATTACAAGAAATTGCAAGAAAAATATGAGGAAACTACTAAAGCCTAAGGTTTGTTGAAACAAAGAACCATTCTTTGGGCTCTGACAGTGAACAACTCCTTATAGCAAAGAAAAACAATCCTAAGAAATCCAACGGATTCTGATTCTTTAGACTTCAAAAGGTAAGCATGTTGCTATCAATTGCATACCATATGGACATATATTGTAAAAACTTCCTGTAAAAAATGGAAGAAAATAAAAAGATGGTTATAATCTATATTTATATAATATTTAAAAGTTGAAGCATAATATTTATTGATTTCATGCTCCGTTTTGTCAATTCGGTCTATTTTGGTCTATTCAATTTATTTCAATCCATTTCAGTTTGTTTAATCCAATTCAATCTACTTCGGTTCACTTTGGAGCTTTCTTGTCATGATAATAGAAGTAATATAATTTTATTTGTATTTCTATTCATTTTATTTCTTTTTTTCTTTTTCTTTTTTTTTTGAGAAACTCTAGTTACTTGCTGAGATATATCATTCTTATTCTAGCTCTCCATAAAAGCTAAAAGTTAATAGCTTATGTGCTCACTAAAAAGGAGGGATCGATGGGCCAACCTTCACTTGGGCTCATAATCTATTTGTGATATGGGCTTTGGATTTCCTACTCGGGGTGGTTCCGTACATAGAGACCCATTGGCACCACCTTCCCCCTATTTAGTTTGATACACTCTGGCTTTATATACCCTCAGTTTCTTTGCAAACCTCTCAACAACCCCCTCTTTCTCTTTAGCTTCTCATATTTATAGCCTCATAGTTAGTGGGGAGTTATAATGACTCGTGTGCATTGCGGAAGAGGAGGTCTAATATTATTACTGCTAAGTGGGTGTCCAGGTGGGAGTAAAGTGTGGTAGGAGTGGCCCTGGAATTAGTTCCCACCTCAGTAGGGTTGCTCGGCAAAACATGACTTAAGGCGTCGCCAAGCAACAGAGGAGTTGCTTCATTGTCTGGGAGGCTGTTCACCGGGCGTGATTTGGGTGAAGCAGCGTGGTATGTGCCGAAGATCGCTTGTCTAATGGGCTTTAGGGTGGCCTGAGTCCTGGGCTTAAGGGCGATATGGGCCATATCGTTAGGCTGGAACTTAAGGCCCGAAGGGGCCTTGGTGTCCCAGTGCCGTACATTAGCCCCCCCTCGATTCGTGCCCGGTTCTCGAGGACGAATCAAGGAATCAAAGGGATAATAACTATCTGGAAGTCTCAACGGATAGATACTGGACAGTCGAGGAACCCATTAATGCACCCTTAAAAGGTGCGTTGCATCTGACTGCTGATTTAGCCGCCATCATTGCCTGACGGTTCGCGAACCGAGGTGGAGCGCGTGTGACAGTTGAGGTAGGGATTCGTAGGGTTTCCCGCTCCCTATTTTTTAAGTACCATTTATTTTCCCCCCTTTTGGGCCCTATAAATAGTTCCCTCTGGAACTCTATTTTTCTTTTTAATCTTTATTCTCCAAACTCCCTCTCTGCCGTGCATATCTCTCTGTGCGTTCATCCTTCAGTTCAGAACACCCTACCTTCCTAGAACCTAAAGCAAGTTTCCTTTGTCTTTTCTATTATTCTTTCCATTTCATTTAGCTTTTTCTTGATCATAGATTAGGGATTTAGCTCTGGAAATGGGTCTTTCTCACCTTCTTTCCTCAGAAGCTATTTTGGCTACTTTTAGGGCTGCCTACAACGTCCCTGAGAATGTTGATATTTCCTATTGTCACGAGGGCGATATCGACATCCAAAGGCGCCGTGGTGTAAATACAGTTTTCTTTCCCCTGATTACAATTCTTGAGGGTAGGGTTAGGTTCCCCGTTGACCCGCTCATCTTAGGTACCCTTAGATTTTATAGCCTTTGCCCTAACCAACTCCCCCTTAACTTTTACAGAATGGTAAGTTGCGTCAATAGGTTGAACCAGTTGTTCAGGTTGCAACTGAATTACCATGATATTAACTTCATGTATAGTTTGTGTGGCAACATTAAGTTAGATTATTACTTAAAAACCAAGGACATGAAGGTACGGCTCATTTCATGCCTACCTAACTCCAATAGGAACTCTGCTAGGGAGTTTGTACGGGTGAGTGGCAACTGGTTTGCCAAGGAGCTCCCCTGCGCATTCTCACCATGCGATGTTGGTCGGTACCAAACATGCTTTGTCAACTGTATTTCATTGATTTTGATTCAGCCAAGTAATTACCAACTTTTGTGTTTCTTTTGTGCAGAGAGTAAAAGGTTCAAGCCGGATCTTAGAGTAGTACATGTTCGGGACCTAAATTTTGTGCTTAGGTCAGAGATTTTTGTCCATTGGGATGGACAACTCTGAGCGTCCCATTTAATCCTCGATGTTGAACCCGTGTATTCAACCTAGTAAGCATTCAGCCAAGCTCTGCTAGTTGGCAGTCCCCTTCTTTCTTATATCAATATACGACACGCAAATTTCCTTTCTCTAAAGCTTACGGTAGGCGAAGCCCGTAATCTTGGTCCGCAGTACACCTGCTCGGACGAGCTTGCACCTCTACGAGGTGAGTCGGCTGAACGTGTGTCCCGACGCCGTTGAGAACAAGCACACGTGCCAATCCAGCCTGAAGCCCCCGTTCAGCCCGGGGATCTTGTTGAACCTGAAGCTCCTATTCAAGAAGCCGAGGAAGAAGTTGAATCAGTTAGCTCTTCAGGAACCAAATCCGATCAAGGTCACGACATGGTGACAAGAAGGACAATGATAGTAAGCCGTTTTGTGCCTGGCGCCAGACCAGCCACGCAGCAACAAGAACCCCAAGGCTAAGACCAATCTCCCCCTTCTCCCCCAGCTCTTACTAGCCGTTCCCAGAAGAGGCAACGGGTGGCCAAGCAAACACCTGCCAGGTCGGGTGATGCACCCGTGAGGATTCCCCCCCCCCCCCCCGCCCCCAGCCATCAGGGGGTATTGTCATCGAGCCAACGGCTCAAACCAGGCCAAACGTGGTGTCCTTCTCCCAAGTCGCACCGGAATGGCGGCCTTCATTCCAACTGGACGACAAACCCCTCCTCACGACCGCGAGTGTACGAATGTGGGAAAAAGGTGCGGGGAGCCGCGTTGCTCGAAGTTTGGTGCATGGCCTCCTGCTGCCCGAAGACGTGCACGCTTTTGAGGATGGAACGGATAAGTCACTGGGCAGGCGATTGCAATGGCACACCGTTGCGGTAATTTTTTTTTCTCCTAGTTTTCTACTAACTTTTATACTTCATTTTTGTTGTTGTACTTATCATTGTTGTTTCATCAAGCCGCTCAGCTGACTCACATCCTCGAAGGGCGGCTGAAGAAGCTTACCGAGGACGCCGAGCGGGAGAAGGCTCTTAAGGACGTGGACAAGGTGACTGCAAAAGAGAAAGTTAAGGCTGCTGCGACCACGGAGAAGAGGGTCGTTGCGTCCGAGAAGGCCAGGGCGTTAGCAAAGAAGAAGTCCTTGGAGCTGGAGACCAAACTGGGCAAAACCGAGCTGAAGCTAGCAAAGGCCAAGAGCATGAACACTACGCAGGCCAAGAAGTTGGCCAACTTAAAGGCAATTTTGGAGGCCTGCGAGAATAAATGGTACAACGAAAGATTCGCCAATGCGGAGAACTCGGCAAAGCCTGTCATCCAAGAAGTCCTGAATCTTGCCTTTGAGGAGCGCTGGTTGGCTGCTTTGCAGGCTCTGGAGGTCCCCGAGGACTCTTCACTAAGAAATCCCAACCAAATCCCCTTCCCGGGCCCTTTTACTACCGCGCAGGACCTTCCTGGTGCCACTATCAAGGAAGAGACCCCAAGCATGAGGGAGTTAGTGGAAGCAATTAATTTTCACGTAGAGTTAGTTGACCTGGAAGTCACTAGCAACCTTCGCGCTGGCAATCAGCCCAGTGAGGACGTTCAGCTTTGGTCCCCTTCGGCAACTCAACAGCCACCTGAGATCACCGCCCCGATTGAGCCCGCCGACCCTACGATTTAACTGTCGAACCGGATTCCTTCTGTTTACTTTTCTTTTGTTTAAATAATTGCTTTCCTATAAGTTTGCCTAAGTCACCGGGCTGTGGTGACAGAACAATTATTTTTCTGGGTTAACTTTTCTACAGTCACCGAGTTATGGTGACAAAACATTAGGTTAGTTCTTATATGTTGGCTTTGTTTGATTAAGGTTAAATTACCGAACACTTGCCTTTGTCATGTCTATGAATGTTTTAACATTCTGCTATTTCTTTCACTAAATTCTTTATTTTCGAGAGTATGTGTATATACACCCAGGCATTCACAGTGCCCGAGGTCTAATTGGAATGGAAGATGAGTTATTCCTTGATAATTGAAACTCCACTTAATACATGCCCGTCCAAATGTTCGGTGATATTGATAGAATCTAAGCTTTTAGTGTAAGGTTTCCACCTGCTCGGTAATAATGATCGAACCAAGAAGCAAGATTTTGTCCTTAGAAACCTTTTAGTGTAAGGTTTCCACCTAATCGGTGGTCATAGTCGAACCGAGAAGCATGCTTCTGTCCTTAGAGACTTTTCAGCGTAAGTTTTCCACTTGCCGGTGATAATAGTCGAACGAGAAGCAGGCTTCTGTCCTTAGAGACCTATTAGTGTTTCCGTAACCTCCCTTACATTTGATGTCCGACAGAGCCTTTAATGAATTAACGATGATTAAAAAAAAAAAAAAAAAGCAGCTGCAAGGATAAACACCACCTTCATATTGAATGAGACATATACACAAGATTACATTCAATTCGCACCCCCATGTATAGATGATCAATGATAAAACTTTTTCAAGTTATGGACGTTCCATGGCCGGGGGAGCGATCTCTCGTTTAGGTCCTCCAAGTAGTATGCTTTCGCACCGGCGATAGTAGTAACCCTGTAAGGCCCTTCCTAGGTTGGGGCCAATTTCCCGGTATTCGTGTCTCGCATATTCCCTATTGGCTTTCGTAACACCAGGTCCCCGGCAGCGAATTCCCTTGTCTTTACATCTCGGTTATATCGACAGGTGAGCTTATGTTGGTACTTCATTAGTCGTACGGTCGCTGCTTCTCGATACTCTTCTAGCGAGTCCAAGCGTTCTACCAGCAACCTGTCATTCTGGGTAGGGGCAAATCCTACAACCCGCGCACTGCATAAATTTACCTCGGTAGGTATTACAACTTCTGCCCCATACGTGAGAGAGTACGGAGTTTCTCCAGTAGACCTTCTAGGAGTTGTCCGATACGCCCATAAAACGTTGAACAACTCCTCGGCCCATCTACCTTTTGCACCATCCAACCTTTTCTTCAACCCGTTCACAATTGCCTTGTTAGTGGCTTCTACTTGGCCGTTGCTTTGAGGATACGCCAGGGTAGAGTACCTATTTTTGATTCTGAGATCATTACAAAACTCGCGAAAGGCTCTACTATCAAACTACAGTCCATTATCAGATATAAGAGAGTCTGGCACCCCAAATCTCGTGATTATGTTCTTCCAAACAAACTTCTTAACATCCACTTCCTGAATATTGGCTAACGCCTCTACCTCCGCCCACTTGGTGAAGTAATCAACAGCTACCAAAATAAACTTCCGGGTGCTCGTGGCCCGGGGAAATGGGTCGAGTATATACAGCCACCACTGCGCAAAGGGCCAAGGGTTGTTAACCAGATTTAGATGGCCAGCTGGTTGGTGAATCAGGGGGGCATGCTTTTGGCATTGCTCACACTTGCGCACATATTTGACGGTATCCTTCTGCATCTATAGCCACCAAAACCCCTGAGTCATTGCTCGGTGTGCTAATGAACGTCCCCCCATATGACTACCGCACACCCCATCATGTAGCTTGGCAAAGATTCCATTAGCTTTCTTGGGGTGCAAGTACAAAAGGTATGGCCCCCCAAAAGACCTTTTGTACAGCTTACGATTTGCCTACAACCAGTACCGAGAAGCTACTCGGCGAACCCTACTAACTTCTTTCTCATTGTCGGGGACACGATCTTCGGCTAAAAAGCCAATGATCGGGTCCATCTAACATGGCTTGTTCACCGAAATTACTGCAACACTGACACCACCAGTGGCATTAATGCTCGACTCAGTGATGGGTTCTACCTTGATTAACCGAGGCACATCCTCTGTCACTGATGATACCAGCGTGGCTATAGAGTCAGCATGTCTATTCTGTCCCCGGGCCACTTGGGCCAACTTTGCCATAATAAACTTGCTCGTGACTTGCCTCACTACTCATAAGTATTCTTTCATTCGAGAATCTCGTACTTCAAAACTGCCCTGCACCTGGCCAACTACCAACCGGGAATCTAAATAGATTTCTATATCCCGAGCACCCATGCCCAAAACGACTCTCAACCCGGTAAGCAAGGCCTCGTACTCCGCTTCGTTGTTAAAGGCCCTAAACCCCAATCTGAAAGAATGCTCTAACTGTATTCCTTCTAGGGTGATAATGACAATCCCGGCACCAACCCCCATAGCATTTGACCTGCCGTCCACAAATACCTTTCACGAGCGACATACCAGATGACAAACCATCTCCCCTTCGTGCTTATAAGAGAATTCTGCGACGAAATCAGCAAGAACTTGGCCCTTCACCGTTCTCCTCGACCTCTACCTTATGTTGAAGGATCCTAGCCGAGTCCCCCATTTAGCTATCCGGCCTGTAAAATTCAATCTTTTCAAAAATGACTGCAAAGGGTATTCAGTCAAGACATAGATGGTATGAGCTTGAAAATAGTGAGGCAGTTTCCTCGTTGCGTGCATTAGCGCTAGAACCAACTTCTCTAAGGAAAAATATCTTGTCTCTGCGTCAACTAAGGTCTTACTGATGTAATACATAGGCTGTTAGACCCCGCGATCCCTTAACAGCATGGCACTTACAGCATGATCATATACTGAGAGGTACATGAATAAATCTTCCCCTGGTTCTGGGGCTGTTAACATGGGCTCCCTCGCCAAATACTCCTTCAGATCTTGAAAAGCTCTTTCACTTTCCTCGTTCCACTAGAACCCCTTCCACTTCTTCAAAATTTGGAAGAACGGTCGACAGCGGTCGGCAAATTTAGAAATGAACTGATTAAGGGTAGCTAACATTCTGGTCAACAACTTGTACTTCTTTTGGATTATTCGGTGGCTTGAGGCGCTGCACGGCTTCAATTTGATCGGGATTGACTTCTATACCCCGGTTAGTGATCAAATAACCTAGGAACTTACCGGCCCCCACCCCAAAAGCACACTTGTCCGCGTTTAGGCGTAATTTATGTCGCCGCAGCACTTCAAATACCCCCCAGAGATCTTCCATATGTCGCGTCTCTTGTTTACTTTTTACCACCATGTCATCAATGTATACTTCAATCGTATGCACGATTTTGTCCCGAAACATTGTAGTTATCATTCGTTGAGATGTTACTCTGGCATTCTCTAACCCGAAGGGCATCACGGTGTAATGGTGGTTTACATCAGGGGAGATGAACGCCGTCTTTTCCTGGTCCTCGATAGCTAGGGCGATCTGATGATAACCCTGAAAGGCGTTTAGGAAACTTATCCTCGGGTGCCCATAGGTGGCATCGACCAACTAGTCTGTCTTTGGCATGGGGAATGGATCCTTTGGGCAAGCTCGGTTCAAATCTCTGAAGTCTACACAAACTCTCCATTTGCCATTCTTCTTTCTGACCAGCACAGTATTCACTAGCCATTCTGGGAAGAAGATTTCCTTTATCGCCCAGCCTCTTTCAACCTCCCGACCTCCTGTCTTACTGCCTCAATGTGTTCTTTAGCCGATCTTCTCGGCCTTTGCTTCTTTGGGGGAAACGACAGGTCTACGTTAAGTTTGTGAACGATGAACTCGGGATCAACCTCGGGGACTTCATATGGACTCCAAGCAAACACATCCACGTTCTGTATGAGAAATAACAATGTCTCTACCTTGTCCCCGTTCCTCATACTTGCCCCTATCTGAAAGTAACGTTCGACGTCTGGTAGAATCTTCACTCTAACTAGTTCCTCGGCACAACTCGCCCTCGTTCCCTCTCGGGGCTCCTGTAGTTGCTATAAAGGGTTCTTCCCAGCGATTTCCTTCTGTTTACTCTGCTTGTGATTCCAATCGACCGCGGCCACTAAACATTTCCTACCGCTTGCTGACTCCCCCTCACTACAGCAACGCCCTGTTAGCTGTGAAACTTAACTTTCACGTGCAGGGTGGAAAGGACTGCCCCCATCGCATGGATCCACGGCCTTCCCAAAATGGCTGTATATGGAGAAAACGAGGCTACAACTATGAAGGCCACTATTACCTCTTTCCCTTCCATATTCACGGGAAGTGATATTTGTCCCTCAAGAATCACCACCTGGCCGTCAAACCCGACTAGGGGCGTATCGTATCTTGAAAGGTGCTCCTTCTTCAGTTTGAGCCCTCTGAATAGATCTGGATACATCACATCGGCCCCACTTCCTTGGTCTACCATCACCCTCTTTACTATGAAACCATTTATCCGGGCCGTCACCACCAACGCGTCATTGTACAGCTAAATTGTTCCTTCTAAATCATCGTCATTGAAAGCGATGGGTTCCCGATCAAACTTCATCTTCTTTTTGGGGGGTTACTCGCCTGAGCAGTTTCCCACAGGCGCTATGGTCAACACTTCTCTCCTCCTCCTAGCCACAACAATATCCCTCGGGGCGGCATGGATGACTTTAATTACCCCCAATGAAGGCGGAAGAGGGTTACCTTTTAGTCGAGTGCCTTGCCCAGTGCCTCCATTCCCTAAATCCACCACGAACTCCTTCAGGTACCCTGCTTTTACCAATTGCCCAAAATGGTCTTTCAACACTCAACATTGCTCGATAGTATGCCCCTTATCTTTGTGGTAAGTACAGTACAAGTTTTGGTTTCTCCGAGACGGGTCACCCTTCATCTTGTTCGGCTATCTGAAGTATGGCTCGTTCTTGATCCGGTCTACAATTATTTGTTCCAGCTCCTTAAACATCAGGTTCACCTCCCCTAGTTGCAACCTTAGCTCTTGCATCATTAAACCTTTTCGAGGCCTTGGCTGAAAACTGTTCTGCCGAGGACGATTCACTAACGGGGCTTTACCTTTACTCTGCAGTCGATCATCCTCCAAACATTTGTACTCCTCGATACGTCTCATGAGCTGCCTCATATCCTCGAGAGGCTTTCTCGTCAATGACTCCCGTAGTTCAAAGTCCTCGGGTAGCCCTATCCTAATGGTACTTGCCGCAATCTTTTTGTTGCCTCCACCAATCTCATTAGCTCCCAATACCGACTAGCATAACTGCAAAGGGTTTCCCCAACCCTCATCTTCATAGATAGTAATGCGTCTACTGGTTGTGGTACCGGGCTACAAGTTACAAACCGGACACCGAATTCTTAGATCAACTCGGCAAAGCTGTGAATGGAACTCTTCTGTAACCCGTTAAACCATCTCAAAGCGATGGGCCTGAGGCTTGAGGGAAATACCTTGCACATTAGCGCGTCATCGTGTATATGTAAAGACATCATGTGGATATAATGGCTGACGTGCTTTACCGGGTCCGTTTACCCATCGTAAGAGTTGAACGGTGGACGCGTAAATTTGCTCGACATTAAGGCTCGTTCAATGTCATTCGAGAACGGTGACCGAGCAGCTCGACATAAGGCGCGGCTCATAGCATCCATAGCGGCATTTCGGGGCCGTCGTTCTTCCGTGGAATCCGAACCTCGGTCAGCATACTCCCGTGAACGTGAACGTGAACGGTCCTGACGTTAATGGGACTCCCGTGAATGTGAACGATCCCGAGGTAGATGGGAACCAAATTGATTGGACCTTTCCCCATAACGATTTCCCTCACTATCCGATCTCCTTTCTTGACGTTCTCGATCCCTTCTCCGGTGCCCACCCCTTGCTTCTAACTCCAAGTCCCTCACTAGTCTGCGTAACTGTTCTAGTTCCTTATCTCTCTCATCAAATTGTCTGTGCCTTGTAGCACCCGATATCGTCCAATGGGTTTGGTACGACCTATCTCTAAGGCCGGACTGCTCCTCCTCCTGCTCACGATCTCTATCTTTGCACCTCTTGCGCCTCTGTTCTCGCCAGGAGGATCCTCGAGAAGATCCCACCGAGCCACTTTCAGTGTGACTCCCTGAACATCTTTCAGACATTTTTCCAAGCGTGAGTCTCAGTTGAACCACAGCTTTGTAAGAGATTTCCACAGACGTCGCCAATTATGCGCGCCAAAAATGAGGGATAGATGGGCTAACCTTCGCTTGGGCTCACAATCTATTTGTGATATGGGCTTTGGATTTCCTACTCGGGGTTGTTCCGTACATAAAGACCCATTGGAACTACCTTCCCCCTCTTTAGTTTGATACACTCTGGCTTTATATACCCTCAGTTTCTTTGCGAACCTCTCAACAAGCCCCTCTTTCTCTTTAGCTTCTCATATTTATAGCCCCATAGTTAGTGGGGAGTTGTAATTACTCGTGTGCATCGTGGAAGAGGAGGTCTAATATTATTACTGCTAAGTGGGTGTTCAGGTGGGAGTGGAGTGTGGTAGGAGTGGCCTTGGAATTAGTTCCCACCTCAATAGGGTTGCTCAGCAAAACATGACTTAAGGCGTCGCCAGGCAACCGATGAGTCGCTTCATTGTCCAGGAGGCTGTTCATCGGGCGTGATTCAGGTGAAGCAGCGTGGTATGTGCCGAAGATCGCTTGTCCAATGGGCTTTAGGGTGGCCTGAGTCCTGGGCCTAGGGGTGGTATGGGCCATATCGTTGGGCTGGAGCTTAAGGCCCGAAGGGGCCTGGATGTCCCAGTGCCGTACAGCTTCTACTTAGCACTCTTAGTTCATCTGCAACCCCACACGATGAATGAACCAGGTCAAAAATTACCTTGTTGTGGTCCTCCATTACTTTTGAAGTATTAATATCATCACTGGGTCACGATATATATGCCATGGTGAAAAAAACGAAATGTCAACATTTAACAACTATGTAAATTGCATGTAATATTTGATGCAGATTGGTTAAGAGGAAAAAAAAATATTTCAAAGGATTTTAATTGAACTTGTAAAAGCATATAAATCCTAATTCCACTAGAAAAGAAAAAACAACATAAAATATTTAAAACATTTTATTCTCCCTTAACCAATTTGCTTCAATATCGTTCTTCTTGAGAACGTTAGAGCTGTTCTTGATATTCTTGCATGCATTTCAAAATATTAGAAGAGTCTTTTATCTAAGTGGACAAGAAATAAGCTTTTATTCCACTCTAAGGAATAGTTTTTTCTTCCACGCCAAGAAAATGAAAAAAAATATCCTAATTAAATTTTTTTTTATTAAACAAAAAAGCCCTATTAGCTTTTCAAGTCACAATTAGAATTAGAATTTGAAGAAATTTTCCAAATTCTAGCCATCAAAACTAGGTCCATGACAGTGGGATTTCTTCCTTAAACATAAAACCTTTCTTTTATATTTGTAAAGAACCATATCACATAAAAGTAAAACTTACATAAAGAAGTTTTCTCTTTGGTAATTCAATGGATTGAGGGTTCGTCTGAATCTTTCCGTAAATACGTTTCCATCAATCATCATAATTCATAACATTGGGCATATAACAGAAAAACTTTAAAATATATATATATATATATATTATTATTGTTTAAAAAAAAATTACAATTCATCATAAACATTATTCTGCTTCGCTTTCCTCCCCTCTCAATCCAAACAGTTCTAAAAGTATGAACTTTAACTATTACTCCATAATCATCTACAACCCTACAATATTTAAATTCATAACACTTTACGACTTGAAAATTCAGAATATTTTACTGTCCATGGCCCTTCTTCACTGAAGAATGAACCCGGTTGAAATTTCATGAGTTGTTGTTCTCCATTATCATCGTTATTGGTATCACTAGGATTGGTATTGACATTACTTGAAGTATCGTCGCTATTGGTATTTGCATTGGCACTAGGATCCCAATTCCACGGAGAAAGAAACGAATTATCAACTTTGAAGAACAACGATGTCAATCGCATGTAATGTTGCTTCTCTCTAGAAAGTTGAAGGGCCTGTTCTTGCATGACTGCGTCATCAGAATGTTCTTTCGGCGAGCAAACCTGTTCTTTTTCTTCTTGCATGGCTGCATCATCATAATGTTCTTTCAACGAGCAATCCTGTTCTTGTTCTGTTATGACTATATCATCAGAATGTTCTTTCGACAAGCAAGCTTGTTCTTGTTCTTGCATGACTGCATCATCTGAATGTTCTTTCGGCGAGCCCGACATTGGAAACGTAATCCGAGAAACAAAATTCTCAGGAAATAGTTTGAAATTTGCTTTACTGTGCATTGTCATTGTGCGGCACAATTAATCATAGCAATAAACTGTATTATATAGTGTTTACTGATAAGAGTTTGTGTTTGAGAGCAAACCAAAAGATAAGAGTCCTAATTCACTCGGTCAACTAATTGTCCACCAAAGAACTAATTCTATCTATCCTCACACTATATCACGTGAATGGAAATTGATAAAATAATCTTATTAGGATAAGGAGAAAAAACTTGTTGCAC
Source organism: Lithocarpus polystachyus (assembly GCA_033629205.1). Classification (NCBI taxonomy): domain Eukaryota; kingdom Viridiplantae; phylum Streptophyta; class Magnoliopsida; order Fagales; family Fagaceae; genus Lithocarpus; species Lithocarpus polystachyus. The sequence continues at coordinate 2,427,387 of CM066163.1, read as the reverse complement.
GCTTAATAGTGTACACTTCTTACACTACATCAAATTCAAAATTGTGAGCGTCAACTATTGTTCTAAATTAGATCAAAATTGTGAGCGTGAACAACTGTTTTAATCAAACGATTTAAATTACATAATAACTATAATATATTTTTTTTTAAATGGAGAAGATATTATTAAAGAACATTTTTTAAATATATCATTGTTGGTTGACTAATTTAAACATATCCAAGAATATTAAAAAAAAAACACTCATTCCAGGAAACATATCATGTTACATTATGTTTAAATTGTAATTTTTTTTTTCTTTCGGAATATCATTATAATGTCTATATTATTAAAACTTGAATTTTAAGGTAATCTTTTAAATATTTATCATTTTTATTACTTTTTAAAGGCCCGTGTCTCTAATTTCTAATGCTTGTGTTATTTGTATTTTTTAGCTCAAAACTAAAGAGTTTAGCCTAAATAGAATAAAATTTCATAATTTTTAACCCAAAAAAAAAAATTGAGCCAAAAATTGAAAATGCAACTTACAAAAAAAAAAAAAAAAATTAAGGCCCAATTAGTCTAAAGTGGATTAAATTATAATGAATAGACCAAAGTGGATCAAAACTAAAGATTTTGGCCCAAGTAAAATAAAATTTCATGCTTTATAACACACACAAAAGCCCAAGAAAAAGGAAACCAAATAGACTGATATGGACCGAAATAGACCAAATGAGACTGAATGAACCGAAGCGGACCTAATTGAACCTAATGGACCAAAGTGAACGAAGATGGACCAAATAAACTTAATTGGACCGAAATACTATGCTAATAGCCTAATATAGCTCAAAATGACGTTTCAAATTTTAGATATTATATAGATTTGTTAGACTTATGTGTAGTAAAATGTGTGTACTAACTATAGTATAACTTAAAAAATAATTAAGAATTTGCTTATTATGTTGTTGATGTGAAACTAACCAATTATAACATTTTGTAAATTTTTTTTTTATAGTAAATGATATTGTTTAAATGTTCTTTTTAATTCATAAGATGCATTATTTAAAAGATCTTATTGTTTGATTAAATTAACTGATTTAATTATTTACTTTACTAATAGATCTTACGATAAAAATGGATCAAAGTGAATTGAAATGCTATGTAACTCAACCAGAATAAGACAGTGAAAATAGCCAAGAAAACAAAATCCCTTTTGTAATATAATTTGAACGTAGATGTGAATTGTGAAGCATCTGATATGATTTGGTACAGGTCCTTTTTTCTTCTTCTTCTTTTGTTGGGCTTTGGATTATTGTGTCCAGTGGGTTAACTCCATATGAGATAATAATCTTCGGCTTTAAAATTTTAATACATGCCTTATTAACAATACAGTTCACGTCTCACTGTCTAAAGGAACTCTTCTAGCTAGTCTCATTTTGTTTGTCTCCCATTAAAAATTTTAAATCATTCTAATATTTTCATTTTTTTTCTTTTTCTTTTTTTTTTTTTTGTTGACTATTATCTTTCTTACATGTCAAACTTTGTTTCATAAATTAGTAAAGTATTTCCTACTTCAGTAATGTTTTTTAGGGTTCAAAACATGAAAAGTGAAAACGACGATAAAGTAAAAGAAAAGAAGAAAAGGGAAGGCATACTTTTGATCAATTATATAAAATTAAAAAATAATATAACCCTACAGTACTTTTAAAAAATGGTTATATTTGTTGTTTTCATGAAAATTTTGTATAAACAATTAAATAAACGTTTATTTATTTAGTGTTTTTTTAATGATTAATAATTATTGAATCCATTTTTTCTATTATATTGAATGTGTTACCTGCATATGTGTGCATTATAAACTTTGACACTCTAGAGTCAAATCCGGTTCCCCAACTAGTATGCATTGGGAAGATTGTAGAGAAAAGTATTTCACAACATATTTTGAGAATAAAAACCAAACAAATTAGGGTCTGAATTAGGTCCAATGCTTCTAGTGCACTGGACCCTATCTGATGGTGACATGTGTCTAAAATGAACACGTGTCATTATCTCAATGAGTCCAGTGCCACTGGTTACTGGATCCAAACCGCCCCCAACAAATTAAGAAAGAAAACAAAAATAAGTTCAACCATGCAATTTTCCTGAAAGAAAATAACTAGTGTTATTTTCCTTCAAAAAATAACTCTACAAATCCTGTCCATGGGTTTTCGTCTTTGTTGTCATAGGAGATCCATATCCAAGAGAAAAAAAGAAGAAGATTTGTCATTGATAAATAAATTTTTAGTTCATGAACGAGTATGACATGGCCAACATTTAAAATCAATGTGACTTTGACAAGAACTTATTGGTTGGTCATCATCTACCTTCCCCCACAAACTCACTTTTTTTTTTCTACTAATGTCACACTCTTGGCTCTTGTAGTATTAGCCACTTGAGCGACATATAGACAAAGACAAGATGTTCTCTTCTCATCCCATAACCAATGGTCCTTTGGGATTTCGAATAAATTAGAAAAAAAAAATGTCTTATCAAATTAACGACATCTCTGTTAAACCAGCAAAATCCAACCACTGTCATGCATGAAACTATTACTCAAGTGGAGGAAAAAAAGTTGATTGTGTTATTATGATCAACTAGGCCAACTTAATTTAGTCCCAAGTTGCGTAATCTGCTGTAATGGATAACTCTGCGTTTGAGGTTTTACCCTATATAATTGTCTTTTAGAATAGGAAACTCTTTCTTTTCTTTTCTTTTTTTTTTCTTTTTTTTTTCTTTTTTTTTTTGGATAAGAAGACTGTAACTTCTATTAAAAAAAAAATTCAATATATTTTGAGACAATGTGAACTCAACTATATTAAAATTTTCATCTATCCAAGTTACATAAACATCAATACTTTTTAACATGCTGAGCCAAGATATGTGTTGGGCGATTGCCTTACCTCCTCACATGGGATATTTGCACCATTTTAAAACCTTATAGTTTTTGTCAAATCTCCCCAATGATATTGTCAATTACAGCTGGTGGTTCACTCGTCCTATTCCTTATTTCCTTACTGTGCATACACTTTTAAATGTATGATATTCAAATGATCTAGAATGTTTGTCTATTAATCACTTAATTTTGTTAAGTAAAGATGGAAGTAATAGAGTAATATTGGGAATACAATTTTTTTTTTAACATATAACTAACTAAAGTGTTAAGTTAAATTGCTCCATTATTTACGTTATTTTCATTATATACTAATCATAAACTATCAAATCAATAATTATATAAGAATATTGTGAATATTTTTGTATCAAGAGACTATTCGAGAAACAAACGCAGAGTCTAGGATGCACAGAAACCATCAATCAATTGATACAGTTTTTCATGTTTCACTTATAATATTGATAAGATCTTTTACCATTAATGCATAATAAAAATACAATCATATAAAAATAGTTTTTCAGGAATAATAATTTAACATCTGTGAAAAAATTCTCAAGAACATTGCTCCCCTAGCTAGGCACAAAAATATAAAATAAAATAAAATAAGCTAGCTAGGGAAATTGGTGCCTTTCACTACACAGCTTACAGCTAGGGTAGGGATTGGCGTTCTAGGAAGGTAGCAAGATTCCATGGTGCATTAAAAGTCAAACATGGATGACACAATATTGGCCCCAATCTCTGACATGAAGAAGACATTAGGGGCAAGTAGCCAAGTAGTCACAGCAGCTCTTTTTATCTGTCTTTTTCTTGCTTAAAGTTTGTGTATAGAAAGTGACCCTTGTACTCTTCTCCTTCGTTACTTAATACATATATCTAGTTGTTACAAAAACTGAAACAGGTGTTGTTATTATAAAATAAGATTCTGATTAATTCTTAATTAAAAGATGGATCTGTTAACTATTGTCTAGTATTTGATAAATATTGGTATAAAATTGTTAAGGAAAATTACAGAAAAAGTGCCTATAATGAGATGTAAGATGTATTTGAAAAGTGGGTAACTTAAATAAATGTGACTTTTACTAAAAATTTTTGCTAAAGTTTACAAAACGAGATTGGAATCCTCTTACTTTTTAAGCTAGCCAAAAATGGGAAATCACATCAACTATTAGAAAAGCTCCATTCAATAATTCAATGTAACAATGATTATAATGTTAGTTTAACCATGCTAGTAATCAATTTAGTAGTTTAAAATTGCAGTGGGTTCACATGTTTGTATGCACTTTTTTTTTCCTCGATATATAGTTGAAAGATTTAAATTCTGAATAAAGAAGTGTCAATTGAGTTATAAAAGTCTTAACACATGTTGCAAGCAAGCTAAAAGATAATATATTGAACCAAAGGGGAAACAAACTATTCAATTTGTTCAATTAACTTTATTTTATATACTAGTTAATAAATGAGACCAAATCAGCTGTGGGTCTAAATTACTTTATAAGATCAAGAAAGCAAACAAGCACAGTACGCTTTGGAAAAGAAACATTTTAAAATTTGAAAGCCAACAGTTTTGATATTTAATTGACTGAAACATCCAAGTTTTAAAATTTTGTAATTTTTGTAATATTTCAATTACTTTTTTTGAGATAATTGATGAATAAGTTAGGACACGATTTGTGATTAGTGCATTAATGCGCTGATTATGTTAGGACACGTATTAGATGTATGTCCGTGTCTTGATATGTCCAGAGCACTAATGCAGTAGACACAGTCCTTAAGCTATAAATGTCCAAAAAATATTTGAAGATATCAACTTCGTTATTCAATACTAATACTTATCTTGATGAGATTACGTTGAGATATTAAAACATGATAAGTAAAGAGTAGTTTGATTTGAGAGCCTCCAAGAATGTGCTAGAGGCAATGAATTGAAAGATTGAGATGTAATTGTAAACACGAAGTTTGATCGTACCATACGACCCCACCTAAAGGGGGCAGCTAAAATGGACTGAACAGGTTGAGGACAAGGGTGTAGCCCCATCCCTGTTGAGAATGGTACCAGTAATAGTAGTCATTGTATTTGCCATGCATTTTGTGAGGTGATGAGCTTTGCATCAATATCTACTTTTCACCAACCACGTGCGTTGCGTTCATGACTTTATGAGGCTCACCCATTGAGACCAAAACATGGAAAACAATAAAAATACTCTCCTAGGGCTAGGAATAGTTCTTTGCTCCCAACTTCATCTTCTTGCTGTTGAAAATAGAGCTTGATGCCAAAGCTGTGGTATGTGTGTGTCTTATTAATAGTTCAGCTGAATCTCTTGGTGAATTTGATTTACTAGTTGATGATTGCTTGAGAAAAGGGGAATAAGTGTGCTAATGTATTTGCTCTAAAAGAGGAGTCAGCAAACTCAAGACTCTGTGGTTTTTGAAAGACCTCCTTCTAATGTACTTTTTTTTTTTTTTGGTTATATCTTGGAAACATGGGATTGTATTATGATAGACAATGTATTTAGAGTTCGAATGCACAAAAGAGGAGTCAGTCAAACTCAAGACTCTAGTTTTTGAAAGATCTCCATCTTTTATCATATCTTGACAATTTGGGACCATATTATGATAAACAATGTGTTTAGTGTTCGAATTCTTTAGTTTTTTTAACAAAGGTTCCTTTATTACCAAAAAAAAAAAAGCTAAATTCTGTAATTTACTTTTCTTCCCTTTATTCAACAAGTTAATATTTCTCTTTCACTAAAATTTTACAAATTACAAAATGTTCTAAGTTTAGAAGCTTATATCTTTTTTAATTAAAAGACAACAAGTTAAATGTTTTTTTTTTTATTTTAAAAAAGACTTTCTAAAATAATCCATAATGCGAAACCATCAATTTTACTTAGATCTATAGTTGATTCTAAACTTTTAATAAGTCAAGTCAATAATGGTAAAAATAGTTGTGATTGTAGAAAGGAGAAGAAATAGTAAACATGGCCATGCGGGAAGACTTTTGGTAAAGGCTCTGTCCAATGCAAAGTGCAAACCTGCCCGAAATTTTTGCTTTTAAACATATCCCACTTTTGCTATGCCAACCATGTGCTGTTGCTTGCCTTTTTAAATTCCCAACTCCCAAGACAGATTCCTAGGCTCATGTTAAGACTACATGCGACGGCATCTTTTCTCAATGATATACAACAAATTTAGTACACAACAAAATTTTCACAATTATTGAAATAGTATTTTACGATGGGTTTTGTTAATTAATGGCTAAAGACACTGTCCCGTTTAGTAACGGTGTTTAAATAACAGATAATCACAACATATATTTTTACACATTTTTTCACTCATACATATTTTTACAAAATTTAAATATCGTTACTAGAAATTTCTTGCCAAACAGGCCTGAAAAAAAGATTAACTCTTTTGACATTTTTTAAATTTTTTATAAAAAATTTTCTAAAATAAATAATTAATGTATGTTCTTAACCACACCCTCTTACGATTGATGAAATGGTATCAAAATACTATTATTTAAATATCGTTACTAGAAATTTCTTGCCAAACAGGCCTGAAAAAAAGATTAACTCTTTTGACATTTTTTAAATTTTTTATAAAAAATTTTCTAAAATAAATGATTAATGTATGTTCTTAACCGGACCCTCTTATGATTGATGAAATGGTATCAAAATACTATTATTTAAACACAAACTCGTCATGAAAATTTATGTGTCATGGGCATTACTTTACTAATGAAGTTAGCATTTCTAGTAGTAGGATGGCTTATCTTATCTTATGGCCAAAAAGGAAAAAAAATTATAGTAGTAGGGACTATGTTACAGCAGAAATATTAAGATTAAGAAACTACACATTCTGTTTAACCAAAAAAATAAAACTACACATTCTGAAATTGTGGAACTTGGTCACTTCTGTTGTGCAAGGGCCAAGGGGAGCTTTGTGAAAAAGTATACTAAGAAATTTAGAAGTTGGAGTCTGGCTTTGAACTAGTTTCACTGCTCAGGTAAGTACCAATGGAGGGTAGGAGCTTGATCAACAGAAAAGAAATTACAAGAATCCTCTGTATTAAACAAACTCTGCTCTTCCATTTTCACAATCTGGGGTTGGTATGCTTTAGCTGGAACAACCGTTCTGGGATCAGAGAATTGAAGCCGATTCACCAATGGATTTGTGTAGGAAGATGAGCCATTGAAAGAAAGAGAAAATTTCATTTTGCTTTCTTCCTTCATGTTTCCTTTTGAGTCGCTGTCTACTGACACTGCCTTGTTGCTGTTCTCTGCACGTAAGTCATGGCCTTTACTTTGTTCAGAAACGTTGTTGTCAAACTCTGATATTGGAGACTGTTCGTTCATAGAGTGGTTGCTTTCTGAACTTGCCCTGCAGAGCTTGGATTTCAGCTCTCTCAGCTGCAATCCAGGAACCCAAAAAGGAGAAGAGAAAAATCCACAATTTAAGTTAAAGTGAAGGACTTTAGCTTTTTGAAAGGCAACCAAAATGAGACTTTAACCATATTTGTTAGAATTGCTAAATGAACATTTCCTAACACCATGGTATTTTGGATAATTGAAAATTGATTATGACGTAATGATTAAAATCATTATTACTTGTCAAGGTTGCTTTATGACATTTTCAAGAGAGACTCCCCATTGTAACTATTGAAAAAAAAAATCATTATTAGTTAACAACTTAAACTTTTGGGGATTTGGTAATTTATCAATATACAATTTCAATTAGTGAACGTTATCGCGTTGTTGTGAGATGTAAAAGTTAGAAATGTAAAATAAAAAAAATAAAAAAAAAACTACAACAACAACAACAACAAAAGGTAGAAAGGTTAAAAAAAATTATGATCCAAGGGCTGAGATTAAAATTGGATTTTTAATTTCAATCTCACCCATTAATTAACTATTGCATATCGTACCGGATCTTGATCCCCATTTGAAAATGATGCTATTTAATCATAGGAAGTCAGTCAACATTTGTGAAAAGATGTGTGAAAAATTATGGGAACTATGATTACTCATATGATATACCTTTGAGGTTAGAGCCTTGTTTTCCTGCTCAAGATTATGGTAGTCAAGCTTTAGAGCATCATAACTAGCTTTAAGTACCCCATAATCCCTCTCCAATTGCTTGGTTTTCCAGCGGGCTCGGCGGTTTTGGAACCATATAGCCACTTGTCTTGGTTGCAAGCTTAGTTCTGCTGCTAATTTTACCTTTCTCTCTGGTTCTAGCTTGTTTTCCACTTCAAAGCTCCTCTCCAATGCCTTTACTTGTTCCAAGCTTAGTCTCCGTTTCTTCCCCAAGACCAGCCCAGTTTCTTCCTCCAAATCTTCGTGCTCTAGTCTATCTAGCATTGCATGGAAATCCTCACTGTAACAATAAGTGTTGTTCTCTACATTGACAGTAGTGAAGTGTTGTGTTAGAAAGAAAAGGTGAAAGAGTTTGCAATATCAGAGAATAGATGCATTCAAACAAAGTTTATGATCATGTAAGTTTTCCAAGGACCCCATAATTCAAAACTGCCACTTGATAATAAGTCTAATTCTAAATTCTAATATAGCTCCGATCAAACAATAATAAATATTCAATTATGAACTGTAATAAGTTTTTGTTTAAGAATAAAAATACACACCTAAATAATTCATCGGTTTGTAAGCACAAATTCATTATGATTGTGTTTTTCTTCTCAAATACTTGTGCACAATTTAGCAACTTAAATGTATAAAAAATAGACTAAGCGTGAATAGAAGTTTTGGTTTCTTTGGAAATCCAAATAACAGTGCTATTAGTAATCACAGGGAGAATCAGAATCTTGTTACAGTGTCTGTAATAATGGAAATATAGCTGGGTCTATATATAAAATGAGCCATCACAGAAATTTTCTGCTTGAATTTTGTTTACCTTTAGGTGGACTAATGGAAATCAAAGCAGCCAAGCTATCAGAGCTACTGAACCGCTTCATAACTGAGATGTTTTGGAGTCTTAGAGACTTAGACTTTTTGAAGTCGCTCACTACTTTATAGAGCTCAAGGCAAGAGTCACGCAAGTTGTTTAGTTTGAAAAAACAATGTAAACAGGATCATCTATTGGTAAACGATGGCCTAATTGGGAAATGTTGTACAAAGGTAGGGCTTTGGAGCAACCATAGATTGTTCCTTGTCTTTCTCCGAGGATTAAAAAAACACAAAGCATGATTCCATGACAAAGTTATGGATCAAGCAAATGAAATGACAATAAAAGAGAGAAAAATCAAAAGGGTTGGTTAGAAAATCATTGTCTAAGCAATCTGTGAGCGTGAGAGAGAGAGAGAGAGAGAGAGAGAGAGAGAGAGAGAACCATAAAAAGTGTTGGACATGGTAACCTTGTTCTTGATGATAAGCACTTATATATACACTGTAAACTGATGTGAACTATACATGAAGTTGGTATCAACTGGCAATTGAATATCAAAACTTTTTCTTCTTAGCTAGACGCAAGCCATGGGACCATGAGTTACCAATTGATGGTGATGGTTTATGTAACACTAAGATCCACAAGATAGATATGTCATATGTGGTGTGTCAAACACACATATGTATATGCCTTTTAATTTTTAAATTTTTGGATATACCAGAATAAGTTGAGTATCTTACTGTTGCAAAAATTTTATGTGCATATGTTTCGGTTAATTCAACTAATAAATTTGAATATGAACATGTTCTACCATTGAAGCTGTTAAAAAAATAATGAAATAAATAGAAATAGACGCAAGTATACCCTAATGAGAAAATAATTAACATGATTATACAAATAAATTAGACCACAAGGAAAGTCAGCATTATTGTTGTAGGGACAAAAGGCCTAAATATGTATACTGGGCCTTGGGCCTTGTTCGAGGATGCTCAAATGACCTGAGAATGAATCAGAAGTACGGAAGGCATAAGCTTGCGGGATTAATGAACAAATTACGACTATAAAAGCTAAAGGAGATTGTCCAACGAGGAATGTTCCCTCGGATAAGTAAGATAAAGATCAAGATATGTATCCTATCGTCTAGGATAATGTGATAAGGATATACACTGTGAATATACAGGATTGGTGGGAGCTGAGAAATATATAAAAGAAAGCTGCTACCACCTCACTGAATGCTCTGTAGCTAACTCTCTAGCCGCATTAATGAGGAGGTGATGTCTGAACAGTAACTTTCAACCTTACAGCTACTACTCAAAGACTTCTTGAAGGTGTAAATGGGACAAAGATGATGACCAACAAACTGATCTACACATGAAGGGTAGAGATGGAAGAGAAAGGTAGTATAAAATAGGAGAGACACCCTGAGAGAAGTGAATCAGGAGAAAAAGAGAAAAACATTGTAGCAATCATCAATTGTAACTTATAATCATATTTAAGAGAAATATATAAGAACTAATCTCCTTGGGCTGTGTCAATGATAATTTTCTTTGAATTAAACTAGTCTACCTTCATTATCTCGTTATTTGGGTACATTCAGATTATTGTATGATTCACTAAAGCTCAGTTTTTCAACCCACTCTCTACAAATTCATTGTATTAGGCTTTTGAGCCACATTCATTCACCTTTTGGACTGGAGACTCAAATTGCGTTCTTACAATTGCCCTTTGAAATTATGTGCCTGAATCTTCAACAGCTAACCAGGAATCAGAGAGATGAGAACCCAAGATGTAATGGGTTTAGGTGGAATTGTTTATATCTGTTTAAGGTTTTAAGCCCTCCTTTACAGTATATAAAAAAATAAAAAATTGCCCAGCGATATTCTTTCAAAACTATCCAAAACAAACAAAACCCACCAAAGGAGAAGGTGGATTTTTTTTTTTTTTTTTTTTCTGTTTATTTAGACCTAAATTCCACAAGCAAAATTGGCTTTACACTTCAAAAGAGTGATAATATTTTAAAGAAAGACCGACGAACCCCATGATCTAAAATGTTTATTTAATATTCATCCGTACGAATCTTTCAATGGTAATGAAATTTTTCACGAGAGTGTTTTTTATAAGTTGTTGTAGATCACGTAGTATTTTTTCAAATTATAGATAGATTAATTAACGGAAACCATGCAAGCTCACAAAAAGTTAGGTAAAAGTATTCTTATTCTTTTTGTAAAAGTACTCTTAACTAGGACAATCATGCAAAAAGTAGGACCTAGATTAATTAAGATTTTTTCCCTAAAAAAATATTAATTAAGATTTTTATAATATTTTTTTAAAATTATTAATTATATATATTTACATATAGATAAAATTTCATATTATTGATGGATTTCTACATTTTTATTTTCTGATACAAAAATCAACAACTTTTGAGATGAAGTTTAATAATCTTTCAAAAAAAGGGGGAAAACATACAAGAAAATTCAAGAGTGCTGTTGGTATTAATCAATTTAAAATTTCCTCTAGTAAAATCATAAACTTGATAGGTGCATGACAAAGAAATTACAACTGTGAAAGCACAAGAATGTGAGAAGTGACGTGGGAACATACATGGCAGTTTCTATAGCAAATATTAGCTCTAAAAAACAACAAGTGGAAGCAATTTTAATCCACCAACTGAAATTGCAACAAGTGTCATTCAAGCATAAGGTAAGAAAGATGTTAAAAAACCAGCTAATGATAACCGCTAAGGAACAACTGTTACAACTTACAAACCACTAAGCCTCAAGTACAAATAGAATGATTATTTTTAAGGTAATGACACCACTCACTATAGGCAGACTTGCTTATACAGAGATCATTCTCTAGCAGTATTTAGTTCCTCAAGAGATTCTCATATACTTCATAAAGCTTTAAAAGGTGTCATGCTTATAAGTGCTTCCTTGTAATCTTATTTATATAAGTTTTTTGGAATTTGATTCAAGTTCTCTATTGTTAGTCTTGTTTAATCTGAAAGATGTTTACTTCGAACTACTTTGAACCAATTTGATATTCATGTAAAGAACTAGGCTTTTAATCATTTATTGCAAACCTTCGAAATCTTTCACTAAGTAAATGAATTAGGCTTTGAATAATCTATTAACGATTTAATTTACTTTCTTGTGATTCAATGGAACTAGAAATAACTTAGCATTTCCTTTACTTGCTTTCATATTTTCATTGTTACTTGCATTTTTGTTAAAAGTCCTCTTAAATGAAGCATTACCAAACTCCATCTATAATCTACGAAGTCAAATTCCTCATCAAACTGCTTTGAAAGTAAATGCATACCATGACCACACTTTGAAATTTTAATTGGAATCAAACGAGCACTCCCCACACGTCACAAATTCCAATTAGAGAGCTCTTGCATATTCCGCTGAATTAGACAAAATGACATGCATACATCAGAAAGTATGTGCTTCACACAATCAAGAAAAAGACTTCACAGTGGGATTCGCAATTTGGCATCTCTATCCAAACCCAGACACGGAATCCTAGCCTATAGCCTAAATCCTAAAATAAAAATAAAAATTGTTACAACTTATGATAAGTGGAGAATGAGAAATTTGAACCTTGCTTCTTCTTATTAAAGAAACGTGTCAATGCCATTGAATTACAAAACTCGTAAACATCGAAGATCCAAGCAACCTAGCCTAGATGGATTCTTTTCAGTAACTATCCGTTAGGCTTTTCCAATTCAATATGGGGTGGAGTACTTAGTTTCTGAATATCATTTGGATACTAATACTTTTTATTACCATAAAACAATTTGGATACTAATACTTTTTATTACCATAAAACCTTTTTTTTTTTTTTTTTTATACAAGATAGAAATTCTACTCTAACCTAATCTGTGTATATGTGTGTAAAACTCCTTTCTGGAGACTTGAACCTCAACCCTTGCCTCCCACATCTTACAAGCATTTATACTTGTGAAGGAACCATTGCACCAAAAACCACTGCACCAAGGGTGTGCAATGGTCATAAAACCTTGAGTCCAATACTAGTAGTCTAGTACCATTATGAATTGAGAGAGATCTAAAGAGACTATAATTGTGTCCACATTTGCTCACTAACTATAATAATTACGCACCAATAATTCATGACAATGATAAGTTGATAACTATGCACCAACCATTTGGAAAAGGAGGAAAAGATTATGCACCAATGATCTGTTGCTGAATTGGTATGAAATCAGAAGAAGCTAAGAGATTAAACACTTATTAGCTCTTCACAATTTCCTTGTTGATCTAGTTTATTAATCTCGAAAGATATTTGGTTTGGTGGGGTATTGGAACAAGAATGGTAAGATGGACTTCAAATCAGTGTTTGAGAAAATATTCTACAAACCATACAAGATCAGAGATACAATTTGCCTAAAGATAATCTTGTTAAAGACTTTATTTGTATCTGGATCTGGATTATAAGCTAGTTTATTGATTGTTTTTCTTATTATTTGCAAGTCTCACATGAATCACCTACTTTTTTTATTTAGTTTTTATCTTTTATCTTCAGTACTTGCAGCAAAAAATTATGTTCCATTAACGTGCTCATTAGTCATTATCATTAGTCATTAGACTGCCAAGTGCAACCCAATTATTAGCAAATAAGAATCAATAAAGGAGAGACTAGACTCTAGAGAGCCTTTTTTGTGTTAAACGTCTATTTATTTTTACTTTTAAAAGGTAAAGATAACTGGATCAGTCTTTAGCAATCAGATTATAAATTCCATTAAAGATTATAATGGATCAAATAGTATCAATTATTGAAGTTTGAACCCCTGACTATTCTTGAAGATCAGGTCAAATCCGAGTAACCATTCCTATTCATAGCTAGAGAGCCGAAGGAAATTAGTTTGCATGTTTTTGGCATTTATACCTTGTATCAGTATTTAGTGAAAATGATAGCAATTGAATATAATAGAACAATTGAAAAGACGAAGATTTCTCACAATTAGAAGCATTATTCAAATTTCAAAGAGACAACTAAAATAAAAAAAGTTGTAGTCATTGAGAACGAGAAAAGAAAAAGACTTGGTTAGGTTGGGGAAGAAAGAATTATAAGTGTTTAAACTCCCCTATAAATAAAGCAACTTAACGATTTATATTTCCTGGACTTCGTTGATTACAACACAACGTACTAATGCAATACAATTATATTTCTACTAGCATATCATTGTTACCATCATTGTTGTAACTAATATAATAAACTAATTTCTTAATTTTTAAGTGTATATATACATAAATATATATACACACATCCAGATAATAAAAATTTAAATTGGTAATACTGAAATTCCAGTCAAATTAAATCATTTCGCTTTGAAAATTCTAAGAGTTTGTCGAATTCTTTATCCAAAATCGTTCACATTGTAGTGTTTTACCCTTTCATTTCTCAATTACTCTTAAATTTTGAACATATTTTCATGTGACACTATGAGTAGAATTAGCTTTGTACCCAACTTGACTCATGCTAGTCATATAAACCATGATTGCCCTGATGAGGAAAGACGTGAGCATTCACAATTAGAATATTTAGGTTCCATCATTGAACACAAATTTTCAACATTCGAGACTTAAAGGTTAAAAATTTAAATTGGTAGTGTACTGAAATTCCAGCCAAATTAAATCCTATCACTTTGAAACTTTTAAGAATCTGTCAAATTCTTTATTCAAACCTGTTCAGATTGTATTGGGTTTTACCCTTTCATTTCTCAAACGCTCTTAAATTTTCAAATATTTTCATGTGAAACTAGAGTAGAAGCATCTAGCACTGTACCTGACGACTCATGTTAGTCATATAAACCATGATTGCCTCAATGAGGAACGACGTGAGCATCACGATTAGAATATTAGAATCCATCATTGAACACAAATTTTCAACAGTCGGTGCTTCAAGGTTGACATCAAGGATAAAATATTTGTCTTGCAATGTGAATAGCAAATAAATTAACATGAAGATTTCTACCCAAAAAATAAATTAACATGAAGACAAATAAAAAAGAAACGACCTCTAGAATCCTAATGAAGCAGCATATAAATGGGCTACAAAATTTATGCTGCACCCGTATCATCGCCTATAAGTTAAATTTCTTGTAAAATTCTTTCAAGTCGAACTCTATATAAGCCTACCTCGTTTGAGTATCTTTTATTATTTTAATCTTGAGAGGAAGAGAGCGGAGAACAGCAGGAAGAGATATCAATTCCAGCAACCTCCATGGCATTGCATACCCATTCAGGGACATCACCTTTAGGAAACTACAAGACGATAAAGACATGAAAAGGTTCAAGAGTAATACCCTAAATATTTCAACCAAATGACCAAATTCAACAACCACATAAATAAAACTCCGTTCTCCCATAACAGTGACCAATACAACAACACCACTGAGCTAAGCTCAACTGGCACTTTCTTCTCCCATAATAATAGGATGGAGGGTGAGATTGTAGCTTCAAAACCTATTGAACGCAATGCATGTGTAACTTACCAATAAAATACATGTGAGAAGAGTTTGACAGTATTTCCAATAGAAGACCTTTCAACCCAGCACAGCAGGATCAAAATAGTAAATAGGTTCATTGGGATAAGGAGGTTTTAATCTAACAGGAATTTGAAAATCTGCATCTCCCCCCCCCCCCCCCCAAAAAAAAAAAAAAAACCTTCTTTCTCTCTCTCTCTCAGGCTGACCCAATTTCAAAATTCATCTGCCACCAAGAACTCGTAAATTAGAGACAAGCCACACATCCATAGACCATAGTGGAAATGCACTCTTTAAAATTAGTGCTTCAAAACTTGGAACCACACTGTAAAGCCCTCTTTAAAAAAAATGCACTCGTGTGTGTGCTTGACATAATTTCTAATGAACTGGAGTCTTGATGGTTCAAATTAGTGCTTCAAAACTCGGAACCACACTGTAAACAAGAAAACATTATTGACCACTATGCTAAAGATTAATATCTAAGGCATAAACTAGACGTATAAATAGAGTCCAATACCTATTGCCAAAAAAAGGAGTAAATAACACCTCCACTAGAGATTAAGACATATGATGCAGGAGGCAGTAAGAAGACAGATTTATTATATTTTATTTGATTTTAAGCATTAAGCGCAATTTTGTAATTTCATAAAACTTTGGAACAGGCTATATGCCAACAGTCCAGATCATCTTTTGGGTTTTATTTAAGTTTGGTTATTTATTTGGGCTTAGTAGTAAGCCTAAGGAGTCCAAGTCCAAGTCTTATTAAGTTTTTAAGAAATCCTAGTTCTACTGGGATTAGGTTTAGTCTTCTATTTAAAAAGTTGCGGTGTTTTCTATTGAGGGGGAGATAAATAATAAATGTTTTCAGAATTTAAGAGCTATGAAGCTTTCTTTTATAGTTTGTGTGATGCAAACTATTCTTAGGTGTGATGCCAAGGAATCCTAGGAGTGGTTCTTAGGAATTTATCTTTTATTTACTGTTTATAGTTACTGTTTACAATACTGTTCACAGCAACTCAAATCTTGATTTTCACTGTTGTTTCATTCCTAAAGCCCTATTAAACCTTGTTTCCCCTTGTACTACGTCAACTTAACTCTCAACTTAACGTGAGTATACAATGAAATAGGATGGGGAATATCCCACCAACAAGTAAATATAATATATACACAGAAAAAGGTCCAATTTGAGTGAAAGAAGTGAAGAAATATACCATCATCCGCAAAAAATTACATACAAACCTACAATAAGATAAGATTGAGAAGAATGTTAAAATAGTCATTACCAAAAAGATAGAAGTGAGGAATTTAACTGGCATAAAGTTATTTACTGAACAAGAATGGAGAATGGCTAATTCAGAAGGACGTGAAAGAAAAAAGAGGAAGAGAAAAGGATTGGATGGTGGGGGGGGGGGGGGGGGGGGGGGGGGGGGAAGCAAAAGATAAACATACTCTGGAAACCTTCCCTCGATTATTGACTTGTGTAGATCTCTGCTAAGCTGCAATTTTAAAGAAATTCACTTTCATTTATAAGGAAGAAAAGAAATATTAAAAAAAATTATATGAAAATTTTCTATTTTTACCTTCATCATGTAGTACAGATTGTGATATGAAAGAAGCTGAGATCCCATGGCATCTTTTGTAACAAGGCAATGGATGTAGGCCCTAGAATAGGTCCTGCAGACCTACAGTGAAGTAAATACAATGAGGCAGATGTATCATTATAAAATATCAATTTATAATACGATAATAATTCACCCAACATGTTTCGGTTATGACCACACCATACAAGCACATGTAGGATCAATGGGACGAGTATCATCAGCCATCGCGTTGTGTTTTAGCTTCAGCACTCCCTGCATAAAATATCATAAATATCAGAAATCATCCTTCCACCCACACTGAAAAAGAAATACCATTACATTTCATAGTTAACAGGAGTTGACTGGCAACTAGGTACAGAGATGCATATTTAAGTTAAAGATAGTTCACATAAACAGGTGACCTGCACGTATGTTTCATGTTCATGAGAAACATATGAATGAAGCAAAAAGTCTTTGTATATAAACCATTCATATATAAATTTACTGTATGAAAAACCGTATTGGAGATCAAAAGAAGATTAAAAAATTTAGAGATCAAGAATGTTGTAAAAGTATGATTCCATAGTTTATATTCACAAGAAGCTATCACCTCAGGTACAAGAGCTGTGCCAAAGCGAGCAGTACGAGTAGGATAAACACAGTCATACATGTCAGCACCTAAAGCACTGCAAACTACAATATCCAGTGGATAACCAACACCCTGAAAAGAAGTATTGGGGAAATATCATGACATGGAAAAATATGAAAAGATGAACCACCAAGTTCACAAGAATTCAAGTTAGTTTGGACGATGTAAGTTGATTTGATGAAAGAAATCTGCACCATAACATATCGTGGTTTGTCCTCAGGCAATGCGGCAGTGCACTGAGCAACAACACGCCAAAATGAATCTTTACTTTCACCGCCTGCAAGACCACCAATAGCATAGCTGTCACAAGAGTAAGCTCTGTTAATATGGCTCCTTGATCAATAAACCATAACACTACTAAAGTAAAATACAGTGATCAATTGTGGATGTATGTATGCGCACAAATTGGTATAACAAGTTAAATCTCTGAAATGTATGAAACAATGTTGAACCGATTGCTGGCTGAAAGACATTAAACCTCACATGTGGCACTGAACAGAGAACGAAAAATTAAGAGAGAGAAGCCTAGACAGGAAATTATTGAAAACAAAAAACAAAAGGAAAACTTTGTTACAAATTTAAATGGTGCTTCAAAGGAAAACTTTTCACAATCCTTTAAAGCTCTGAAAACAACTGTAAGCAATGAACTTTTAATGTAAAGGGCATAAATAATGAGAATTATTTATGTACATGTGGCAAAAGATAGCAGCAGAGGGCTTTAAATGCTTTCTTCAAAACCTTAAAGTACACTGCAGAGTTATTATTTATTTTTATTTTTTTAAAATAGACACCAAAATTTATATAAAAAAAAAATTTAAGAAAAAACAAGTTAATTGATTTCTCAAAAATAATATGAAAGCTGTTCCTTACATATGGATGTAATACCTTACATATGTTTTTTTTTATAATTATAATACCTTACATATGTATTAATCATATTGTATGCTATAGTATAGAGTCATGATGATGTACTTTCTGTTACATGTCAAATTTACTGTTTTATCCCCCCAAAAAAAAGCAAAAAGTTTACTGCAAGATATGTATCACAGCATATTGCAAAAAAACTGCAACTGTGGTAGTCGACTACTTATGAGTTACCATGAAAGCAATGAAGTGCTAAAAGTAATGCCAAGCTTACAACTAGAATTCTCATTCACTGAAAATAGTATACACATACCCAGGTAAATTCCGATCAACCAGGCCTCTAACACATATATCCCTGATTACAGTATTATGACATAAGATGATTAGTAAAGAAAAAGAATCAGAATTAAAAGATACATAGCTCAACCAAAAAAAAAAAAGGAAGGTTACAGCTTGAATTGAGATTCACCTTAGCACCGGGTCTAATCCACCTTGTACAATACCAAACAAATTCTGCTCATGTGGTCTCTTGTGAGCTGTTTACAGGATGCAATCCAGTGAGAATAACAGTAACTTAGTCAGGATAATCCCAAAATATACCCAAGGAAGACTGGTTCGTTGATATAGATGCTACATGGCACAAAAGAACATTATTGGATCATCCATGAAACACTAGGAGATCCAGGGAAAGGCCAAGATATCACAGTATCATATTATTGACATATATGTATCAATCTAGTATAAGCATAACAACTCACTAACCTAGCCATTACAAGGATTACATTCTGCATAACTTAAAAGCATGGTTTCAACCAAGGCCTGAATAATAAACCTAAGGAAAAGATCTTTTGGGTTAATGAACCTAGGAAGTTGCAGGTGGACCAAGGATACTGCATTTGAAAACTAAAGTTGATTACGTATCATACAGATTTATATCCTTTTTTTTGTTATTAGTGAAATTAAACATGAGTGTTTCTGGGTACCAAATGTAATTACCTGCTATACATCTGTCTATCCATCTAAGAGTGCGGTACATGGCTTCTTCTATTCGTGGACCAGTAATGGTTGTTTTCACTACATCATCAAGAGCCATAATAATATCTGCTCCAATCCTGTTCTGCACAATTTGTTGGGGAAACATAAGGACACGAGGTATTCAAGAAGGAAGTGGTAAAGAAACAATAACCATGCTTTAGCACTCAACCCTTTGGATGTTTGATTTTTAACTTCTGTCTAGAATTTTAAACTGGCAAATTTCTGCAGAGTAGTTCACCATAAGGTGAGTTCCCCGGAATATTATAAATATGCTATAACAAATCCGAAAAATCAATAGAATATCCATACCACCAAAAGTTTCAAATAAGGCACAAGCTTTAATTTTCCCCTCCCCTGTCTCCAAAGTTTCAAAATACTAATTAGTTATTATGGCTGTTATTGATAAATAAAACTAAAATTTATGCAATGACAATGTATTATAAGGTTGTCAATTGTGGTAATTAATTAAATTTCTCAATAATGCATTCCCATTAACATTTCTAAGCTAGCTGCTCAAGGAAATCATATTCAGAAAAGAAGCAAATTACAAGAGAAAGAGTTTAATATCTACAAGAGATCAAAGAGGGAAAAAATCATTAATGAAATAAAAATAAATTAATGCAAGAGCCAAAATATAAAGTCGTGGAGTTGCCATGAAAGTCCTCTAAAGGAAAAGCATCCTAATAGCTAGAGAATCCAATATTCGGGTTACACTGAATAAAAAAAAAGGCAATCATAAAACGAACACAAAAAAGATACATGCCAAATATCCCATAAATCTGATATATGCTCTTCATGACATTTTGAGAAAGTAAGTTAACTGATTCTTTTTGATAAGTACTATAACTGATTATATAAATACAAAGATGTTCACTACAGAAACCTAGGACTCTTGTAAATAAAATCAAGGCCCCAGACTAACAAGAAACAATCTCAACAAAAGTACCTACTTGGATTTGAATTGATTCTTCAGGTGTTAGGAGCATGGGCTTTCCATCAACTGGTGACTGAAGTAAGAAAATGAAACCTCAGTTACAAGCAATTCATTGAATTTCAGCGTGTAATTATTTAGGACTATTCTGCACACTTTCTGTGTAGTTCAGCTAGTCCTTCGATCTTATAAATTATTTTATTCATTAAAAAAAAAAAGTTAAAAGCAACGACAAAACAATTTAATACTCCAATTTTCATAACAAAAGATCATAAATAAGTAAAAACAAGAAACTCAAATTATAAATTGGTAGAGTAATATCAAAGTTATACTGAGAATTCATCACCAAAACAAAGTAAAAGGAAAAAATTATATAGAGAATTCAACGCAAGAAGCCATGCCATATTAGATAAGAACATTCACTGCTGATACGAGATTAGACTTGCACAATTGCTTATAGAAGAGAAACATAACAGGTTTCTTATATCCTGAAACAATTCATCAGGACAGACGGGATTACGCCCTAATCAAATGTTAAACAAAAAAGTCAAAAAGAGTGAGAGAGAGAGAGAGAGAGGGAGAATATGATGCACTCCCAAAGCATGCACCTGGGCACATGAAAACACACCTACACATATTCTCACTTCTTGATTTTTAATTTTATCAAGTTTGGTACGTATATTCTAGCAAAAGACAGCGTACATCTTTGAGTCCTTAGGAAGAACTTCTTTGTACTACAACAACTTCAAAACTAAAAGCTGATCTAGTAAACCATCGCATTTCAACAAGAACCACGTTACAAAATTTAACCATGTATATTAAAAGGTACCTGAAACGTAACGCCCTTTTCAGTGATGTCAGCCAAATGCAATAATGACACCTGAAAACATGAGCAAAAAAATTATGAGCTTTAACTGCATACATCATAAACCAAAGTTAGCTATACCATAAGAAGAACAATGAAGGATGTGATTACCAAAACAGTAACAAACAAAGGCTCCATTTGTTTTCTATAGAAAGTATTTTGGGGAATATGACTTATTCTTCCTTGTTTGGTTGCAATGTGGAAAATAAACCAAAAATGATTTCTAGTGTTTGCCCTTGCAATGAAAATCATTATGTAAAAATTCATAATAAGATGTTAAGAGACCATGATGCAGCACTAAATACTCACTAAGGAATGAAGTTTGTGACATTAAAAACATTCACAAAAACCTCACCACAACTAAGGGGCTTCTGTCCTTATCTTCAAAATTTGTCATAAATTTTTTTGCATCACTTAGCATTACCTGTTTTATCCATTTTATGCATCCATAAAGTCGATTGTTTCTTTTTAATAAGTTTAAATTTGATTGAATTTTTATTTCAAACATTATTTATACTGTGTTTCTACTAGGATGCTGTCAATATATCAGTTCAATGGCAGGTGTTGGAGACAGTTTCTCTAATTCATGTATCTCTCTGTAACTTGTTTACATAATAGAGGAGGCAGAAGATAAGAACAAGGGTAACTATGCTTCGGGAGTCTATTAGTAAAAATATGAGCTACGACAAAAAGAACCTTAGTTTCCCTGTGGAATGCACATTCAGCATCAAATGTTGCGCCCAGTTGCATGCACATTAGATGAAAAATTTATAAACCTTCTGAATTTATCAGTATCTATTCCCTATGTCACCAAACATCATCTAAGACTAGAGCTCATTATTAAACCTAGAGATTATTGATAACTATATATGAGATAAGAACATTCATTGGTAATTATATAAGAACCTGGAGGTTATTGGACACACAACCTCATCCTCCACATTTTTCTTATAAGGAGAGAAGATGTCATTAGAGTTAGACCTCATTGCCACCAGTACATTGTCTAAGACTCTAAGATTCAGTAATTTCACTTATTTTCACACTCAAGCCCTATGTTGCAGTAATGGATAAATGGAAAGATAATACATGTCCTAAATTATTAAATGTAACTAACTCAACTCATCAAAGCCTTTATCCCAACTACTTGGGGCTGCTAACATAGACAATTTTGCATAATTGAACGATGCCATATCCTTTTCTATAAATCTCTATGCCTCTCTCACTGCCTTAAGTAACATGGTTTGTTGTCTTCCTCTTTACATATGACAACTTTAATTGTCCCCTACCAATGCATTAGTAATATGTACAAGTAGACCCCAGAATAACTAGGACACCACAAATCGCATTATCAATAGCAAAAAGAAAATACAATTGACTTAAATTCAAATTGATATATCATATCTTAAAAGACAACCATTTGAAAGCCACCGGAATCTGTGAGTAATGCTCTTGGCCAGTTCATGAATTGGTGAAGACCCCCCAATTCATCAATAAGTTCAGAAGTAGGACGGAGCGCCAAATGATATGTATTCCCCAGTATTATTTGGCATCCAATCTCCTCAAGCTGGTTGGTTGCCAAACCTTTAATAGTCCCTGTAACCATTAAAACCTTAGTGATGTAATAAAATCTTACATAGAACAGAAGTGGGTGACCATTTCTGCATGTATGCATGCTAGGTAAAATTATGAATGTATTATTGTGTATTATAACTGCTCTACTAAAAAAATATTAATCAACAACTATATGGCCTAGCCCTAAAAGAACTAACTTCAACTTTTATAGAAGAAGAATACTCAATGTCCAGTGTTGGCATATGATTCATCAATTGAATGAAATGCCAATGAGCACCTTTTTTCTTTTCATATTTAAATTAGGAACAGTACTAGTGATTTGTCAAATTATATGGTAAATGACAGCCAAAATTTAAAAAGGAAGTTGATATGAAATTTATTACTTTCTCCCCCCATTGGAGGTCACCCGGGCCTATTGGTTACAAAAATGGGAAATAGCCTTCTCCCACCTTTGAAAAGTACTCAATCCCTAGTGAATGCATCATTCAATTGAAGTTCTTTAGGTAGAGGAAGGTTAAAAATAACATTAAAAGAAACAATAAAAAGGGGACATGTCGATTAAGGGAGTAACCTGATAGTATGATTTTAGATAAAATAGAATGGTGGAAAAAAAAAAAATACATGTGGCCGACCCTTAGCAGTTTGTTAAGGATCCATGGCCGACCCCAACACTTTGAAACTATGGTTTGGTTGTTGTTATAGTTGTTATATTGCAGTGCCGTGGTATATTACTATCTAAACTAACTTAATGATCTTTTGTTCTGATAGAGCAAGGTAAAATAAACAACATTCTGCGACGTGCAACTAATCTGAGTGAAGTTCTCCTATGTCATCAAAAAAAAAAAATAAACAACATTCTTGATGAACTAAAATTTCCATGGAACACATAAGATAGTACAAACTCTAACCTTGAGTACCAACGGGCATAAACAAGGGCGTTTGGCACACAAAGTGAGGGAGAGTTAGTTGAGCTGCACGAGCACGATTGAACCTCCCTAGAATCTAAAGGGCAGAAACATAAATAAAATTAAAACAAAATAGCAAATAACAATGTACCAAACAGTAAGATATAGCAAGCATTGTTTATAATGAACCAAATTAGCAAATAACAATGTAACAAATCAAATAGAAACAATCAACATTGTTTATAATGAACCAAATTAGCAAATAAAAAAGTAACAAATCATATAAAAACAATCAACATTGTTTATAATGGACCTCCAGTCTGCCTGCAGATTCTACTTTGGACTATACAACACAAATACATAACCTAAACAACAACCTTAAATTAGCGAAACATAAACTACAAAGTTGCCTTATCCTATTGTTTGAAACATGTTTCTATGTGTTAGTGTGGAACTCATAAATTATAATGTGAACAAGGTAAAAAGCAAGGCATACCTCGAAACGAAGAGCCATGGAATCAAGCAATTCCGAACAAAATCCTATGAAACAAGGAGTCAGTGTGTTACGATGTATACGATGTAATCCTGAGTTTTTCGAAAAAAACACGCACTGAGAGACACAGAGAAAAATAGGAACAGAGATAAAAGACTTAAAACGTGTTGACGGTGGCGGTGTTAAAATTTAAATAAAAGAAGGAAAAAAAACAGGTTTGGGTGATAAACCAAAAGAAGGGCCAACAAGTCTAGCAAGGCGGCTGGGTATGGTATTGTGTGTTTGGTCGGCTATGTGTTCTTTTGTGTTGGGACTTTACTATAGTTATGGGAACACCGCGAGTCCGGGTTTGTTTTTTTCTACTTCTTTTTTGTTTTTATTCTATAGAAATGATACGTTTATAACATCTTCACAATATTTTTACAACAAATTTTAAGTGGTAAGTTGTTACTGATTATTATTATTATGGCAAAAAAATGATCTTAGTGTTAAGTTCAAATTTAAACCAATAACAACTAATAACCTATAATTTATCATAAAATTATTGTAAAAATATTATGTACGTAACATCCCTTTTTATTATGTATATGCAGTGGCACTACGTATGTGTTTTTAGCTGGTCTTTGACCGGAATTGGGTGGACCACTCTAGGGTGGTGAAGTTTGACCGTGGTTAGACCCAAAGAGTGATTACAAATATTTTGGGATTGAAAATAGTATCCCAAAGTATTAATAGTTCACGTTTATTTATTTTCTATTTTGAACGCAATGTGAATTTAAGCTCGTTATCAAAATAATATCATATGTCCAAGTTTTTTTTTTTGTTAAACAAACTCGAGCATGTTTATAAGTTGTTTGATTGAGTTATTATTTTGCTATATATGGTAAAATCGTGATTAAAAGTGTTTACTTTTTTACAAATTTATGAATTTTTATTATAAATATGCTATTTATATTTTCAATAAACTATAAATAATAATTTGATGTAATATGAATCTATTTATAAATAAAAATAATTATATATAATTAAATTGAATATCATGTTCATAAACTTGTTCACAAACACATTATTAAGTTTAAGTTTGGCTTGTTCGAGCCTAAACTTGGGCTTAAGTATGATTTGTTTGTTGAATAAATAAACATAAAACAAGCTTTTTTTTGAAGTCTTTAAGTTTTTCATAAACAACTTTACAGCCTTCGTTAACATTTTTGTTATGACCTCAAATGTTTTCTAAGGGTAAAGTATTACACAACCAATGGCTTACAAATAAAATAATACTAATTAAAGGTGAGTATCACGATCAAAGCTTAAAGGGCTTTGGGAGCAAAGGTTATTTATTTTCCCCAAACTGAAAAAAATTGCTCATGATGAGATGGATGATGACTGAAAAGCTAGGTCAATTAATGAGAATGATCCTCTAGTCTATGTATTCCCATACTTAATTTTATCCCACTTATGAAATGGGTTGAATGCACGATCATGGGTCGAGTCAAATTCAATTTAATGTTAATCTAACTTTGTGTGGTGAGAAGTTTTTACACCTATTATCTACCTTAAATTAGTCAAAATCAAATGCTAGTCACCTCGAACTTAACTACTGGGTACCAGTTAAACAAGATTAAAAAACAAGCATTATATTTACCTATGTCAGAGAGGATCTTGATAAATAGGGTAAGATGGAATAATGTATCAACATTTTACCCGAATAAGAATCAATAACAATTTAACAACTCAATTTGTTATGAAGTTTTTGTGTGAAAATAATGTGTATATATAATGGTTAGCGTGTGTGTATCTAGATATATATGCATTAAGACCTTTATAGTATTTGTCAATAGATAATTTTAGGAAAGTTTTGATACAACTTTTATGAAAAATATAAAAAATTTTCAAAAAAATCAGTTACATATTCCATAAAAATTTTAAAAAATATTTGCAAAACCAATAATTAACAAAACTAGTACTCTGTATTATGATATCCAATAACTTTTTTTTGAATTTTTTCCCCTCACTTTCATTATAGTGCGTAACACGGTGTCGTTTCGCATCATTCTGCAATGCACACTTGCACAGGACTTTTATAAAATTCTGACCGACCGCATCAAACACGGCACAACCACAACGGGTCGGGGCAAAATCATAACGGGTCCAACGACCAAAATTATTATGACAACTTAAGCACGCACTGTCGTCGTGACTGAAGCATTGTAATAAATTTCAGCATTTCCGCTTCTTCTTCCCAGATCTCGTGCGCAATTCCATACCCAAAACCCACCAAATTCAAAACAAAAACAAAACGACACCGCTTAATCCACGATCAGGTGCTTCATCTTTTCCAATTCTTTCAGTTGTTAATTCATTTCCATTTTTGGTTTCTACTCTCAACTTGAATAATAATTCAACTATGGCTTTCAAAAAAATTCATACAATTATCAAACACTTTAGCTACATTGATGGTTGCGATCTAAATTCAGTTCTGCTATAACGCAATACTGTCAAATCGTGTTGTTTGCGAGTGAAATTTAGTTGAAAATTTGGCTGAATTGGTTTTCGATTTTGGTGGAAATTGAATTTTGTGTTTCAGGGAGTGGAATTAGGTTGAAGTGATTTTTTGTGCGTAGAAGAAAAAATGCAGCACGCTCCGGCTACGATTGAGGAGCAATTGATATTGAAAGCGATCAAGGAAGAATGCCCGTGGGAAAACCTCCCAAAACGACTTCAAGCTACGCTTTCTTCTAAGGACGAATGGCATAGAAGGTAACAGTTACTGTAGACCTCAATGCTACATTTTGCGTTTTTCGAAGAAAAAAAAAAGTAGTTGTTGAATTTTTGGTATTTAGATGGAGAGAAATTGTTAATTGTGTGAAAATGACAGAAAACTATGGGGTCGGTTATGGATCATCAATAGACTAATCAGGGTCTGTTTAGTGTGGACCGCGAATTTTAAAGGATGTGATTTTCATGCTTAGTTTTAGAGTGCGTTTGGATGTGGTTTTTTTTTGCTGAAAGACTGTGGTTTAGAAAGTTGTACATAAGCAAATGAGCTAACTAAACACATACAAGTCTTTAATACATTACCTTTTCTAGGTATAGCTGTTCTTTTGCCTAGCTTATTTTTTTAGCTCAATAAGGCAATGAAATTAAGCTATCCAAAACGAGCACGAACATTTTTGTGGTACAGTTTGAAGTTTGCTAGTGGCAAAGGCTTGAGCCGTAGATGCTGTAGGGATTTCTGAAGTTTGTTATCCCGAAACAAATGTATGCTCGTCGATATGTCTGTTTAGGTCCATTACCATTTGGTTTATTATTCATTATTCATTTCAGGCAAAGTTTTCTTTCTAAATTGGTTGGTACAGTATTATACATAGGATTCAGCATGTATTCTATTGATAACCAATGCTTTTTGGGCATCCCTTAAGAATCAGAATAAATCAGTGAATAACTGAGTGGCAAAGGTTTTGACTTTGCATTTTTTTTTTGGATAAACAACGAGCTTTATCAATGAAGAAAAACTCCCAAGTATACAGGGGTGTTCAATGAGAGGAATACAATCAACATCTTAAATTACAGTACTTTCAAACAAATCTAACAGAGAACAACATGAGAACGATTGTAACGGTCTAGTCCGATCAAGCATAGAATGAAAAAAATAAAAACGATTAAGCTTTGAACCTCTTTCGTATAAATTGTAAATCCATTAATGTGAGGAAAAATCAATACACTGACTATTACAGCTGCTAAAAAGAAACTTAAGTTTAATTATTTAAGCATGTTGATAGACATGTTGGATTTTTTAGTTTATAGAAGCCATTCTAGTGGAGTGAGGTTTTTACTTTTGTTACTTTGACAATTCTGCACCATTTGTTTTATTTTATTCTTTTCCTTTTGACCTTCTTGAACGAGTTATTTGATTTTCTTTTGAAATGACCTTTTTTCCTTTCATGAGTGCAGGATAATTGAACATTGCATAAAGAAAAGACTCCTATGGAATACTTCTTTTGCTCGCAAAATATGCAAAGAAAGTGAATATTATGAAGATATGATGCGTTACTTGCGAAAGAATCTAGCGGTGCGTGTGATATGATCTTTAAAAAAAAAATCCTTTTGTTGGATTTTTGCTTATTGTAGTGTCCAAAAAATTTGTTTATGTTGCAAGCTTGTGTTACCATGCCATTGACTTCTAGCTCAAACGACACTTCCTCATATAATAATGGGATGGAGGTGAGGTCATGGGTTTAAGACCCATTGGGTGCGTGCATAGCTTATCAATAAAAAGAAATAGCTAATGTTACTGAGTCATGATTTAAAAAAAAAAAAAAAAACAAAAACAACAACAACACTAAACGGGGGATTACATGTTGGCTTACTTTGTGCAAGTAAAGTCTTCCATATAATCAATTAGCTTATTGGCTTAGAGATGGTGCTGTTATCTTCTTCAAAAAATTAGATTTATGCAGTTTACATGATGATTTTGTTATTTTCAGCTATTTCCCTATCACCTTGCTGAGTATGTTTGCCGTGTGATGAGGATATCACCTTTCAGATATTACTGTGACATGATATTTGAGGTTATGAGAAATGGTAAGAGATTACCTTCTTTAACTAATCTGATACAGTTTTGCTGGAATTAGCAGCTATCATTATTGTTCGTACTTTTACTTGCTTACAATAAAGGAGTTTTCTCACATCATGTCACATGCATCATTGTCAGCCTCCCTTCCAATTAATATCACCTACAACTTCTCATATACCAATGAACTGCTAACTTCATTGATAAAGATTTTCTCACTGAAGCTACATTTGGATGAACTGATCTGCTAGATTAGTTGTTCATATAAATTTTTAATAAACTTCCGCTTATCCTAAAAGCTTAAACTTATTGGAAACGGTGAATTTAGTTAGTTAGCCATATTATTTTAACAGTTCCACTGGAAGCACAATTTTTTAATCCTTCTATGGGCTTTTACAAATTCTGTATTTAACATCATGTCAGATAAAATTTGGGGGTGGGGGTGGGGGTGGGGAAAAGAGAGAAAACTTTCCTGCTTGAAATCCTGTTAGTCTGTAGTCAGTTTACCTTTTCAGGATAATAACATCAAGCTGATGTATGTTTCACATAGTCTTGGTACACATCTAATTATGAGCATCACGATTAGTTTCCTTTTGTGGAGTCAGGCATACATGGAATAGACTAATTGTTTCTTTGAGTTCAAATTTTTTTTTTCCCTTTTTTTTTTTCAAAATTTTATTTTATTCACCCTTGATCTCTCAGTATATCCTTATTCTTTACTTTTCAATTTTCTATTATTAGAACAATAGTTTGAATTGTAAATCTAACTTGCCTTTATCTCTTCATTGTTTGGTTGTCCACTCTCAGTTACTTATCATGGTTACATGTGCACATGTGCCTTTGTTTGTATTTATGCATCATTTACCTTCAAATTTGCTTATGCCCATTTTGGAGATACGTGTTTATTATTTAAAATGGTTGATGGTTGTCCTTATCATTTGTAGAGCAACCTTATGACAGCATCCCAAATTTCAGCGCTGCCGATGCTTTGCGGCTTACAGGAATCGGAAGAAATGAATTCATTGATATCATGAACAAGTGCAGATCTAAGGTAGTGGATAGTTTTTCTTGTATGTTTACAGATATATGTGTTTATACACACAATGTTAATTTGTATCATCAGGTTTCAGTAATGTGCACATATGTTACTAACATGATACAAATGTTACTTTTTACATGAGTTATAATATAGGTTCCTTAAGAGAAACTAATGAAACTCAAAGATAGATAATTCTTTATTAATGCTTTTTAAGTGGACTAGCAGCACTAGCCATAATTATTATGTTCTAAGCTTACTTATCAAAATTATTATGATCTAAACTTCAACTATCTATTTCACATTTTTCTTCCTCTATAGTATGGATCTCTTTTCATCTAATTTCAGTCTTAATAAAGCTTCCGTTTAAAAATTAATTTAATTTTGATATGGTTCAGTTGGATGGAAGTATCTAAAGAGAAGGATTTGCATTTCAATTTTTAGTTTAAATCACCTTAATAAAGTATGAAAGGGATTAATTTTTCTGTTGCTGAAATTTATGGATGGATTTAAACTTTACTAATATGCAAATTTGAAAAAAAATATGTGAATTTGAAATGATTATCTATAAAATATTATTTCAAATCCATGACATTACAAGTTTTTATGTTAGATCAAAATCCTCTAAGCTTAAATTATCACATCTTGTTAAATTCATATCAAACTATTTATACTACCATTCTTTCTTCAATTCGACTACACAAATATTATGAATGGTTTGTTATTGTAATTTTTCTTCAAATCTCTTGATTTTAAATCCTCATATCCAAATGGAACCATATTGTTTATGAGGATATTTTGATTTAGTTGTGCTTGATTAGTGTTATCTAATATCAGCTAAGTGTACGAATTAAAGATGGACATCTTATTGTGCAAAAATATCTTCAGTTTCATGGATTTTGCCTTATGCTGGTATCATAAGTCATTTGCTTTCAGATGGACTATACATTATTATCTTACCTATTATTTACTGTTTTGGAGCTATCCAGAAAATTATGTGGAAGCTGAACAAGTCAATTGCAAAGGAAATGTTACCTACACAACCTGTAGATTTTGCAATTGAACCATGGTGGGGAGTTTGTCTTGTAAACTTTACTCTAGAAGAATTTAAGGTGAGGTTCTTAATAATCCTTTTTTCTTACCATTGAATTCTTAGGAATTTCTACCAAAATAAACTCCTTTGATTTCATAGGGAGTTCAGTCACACAAGAAGTATCTCTGTTTATGTGCTTTTGGGGCAAGCACTTGGTGATTGATATGAACATGCTAACTTTTCCTTCTTTTTATAGAAACTCTCAGAAGAAGAAATGGCAACAATTGATAAAGTCTGTAAGGAGGAAGCAAATTCATTTATTTTGTTTGATCCTGATATTGTAAAGGGTCTCTTCAGACGAGGGTTGATATACTTCGATGTCCCTGTTTATCCTGATGACCGTTTTAAAGGTACATTGGATATATTTACAGTTTTTTTTTTTTTTTTTCATTGGTTATTGGTTTCATTAGTTTTTTATACCTTAAGTTCCATATGGATTTACTTACCTGAAGCATGCGCCAAAGCCAAAAGTTATTTATTTATTTTTTCTTTCTTTTATCTCTCTAGGCTTTCATTTTGTTCTTATTGTTTCTGTTATCATTAATTGCAAGTCAATGACTTGTGAATTTTCTTCAAATTATATAGTAATTTTGGAAGGTTAGCTTTCTGTTGGCATGAAAGTCTTCATCCCTATGTCTTATATTATAATAAAAGCATGGGTGGCTCGTTATTTGGTCACATAACCTGACCTTCCCATTTCACATTCAAATTAAGAAATCATGTGTTTTTTTTTTTTTTTTGGCTGTGAAATCCTTTCTAATTGAGGTAACCAACAAGATATTTCCATAAAGGGCATGGTTGTGTGGACTTCTGGTGAAGCTTAGCTAGCTGAATCTATATATTTTGATGTCTACTTAATGAACTAATTAAATTTATACCTAGAGCTAGCATATAGTGGATCCATTTGCTTTGCTTTATGGCATGCTTTCTTCTTCTATTTTATGTAATTCATAATACGTGTTTTTGATAAATGATAAGGGCAATTAATGTCTAGATTACATTATTTTACATTATTATAAGTAATGCCAATGACATCTGCGTTATATGGTTATGGGTTCAAAACTCATTAGGTGCCTGTGTAAATCACCCAAAAAAAAAAAAGTTATGATGAGTACTTTCTATGATTTGTACTTATAGGCTGTAAGCGGAGACAGTTTGGAAAGTGGGTCAAAGTTTCTTCCTCTTACACTTCTGTAAAATATGTGTTGATTAGAGTGGTGAAATATAAGATAAGTTTAAGAATAATAGTTTAAGAGCGATTCATCCTCTTCATTTGAAACCCTTCTGTGGGGATTTTTGTGAGTCCACAATGTTAATGTTCATGGTTGTTCAGTTTCCAGGCTTGAAGGGTTTGTTTCCAACAGGGAGCAGTCCTATGAAGATCCGATCGAGGAGTAAGGCAGTCGTTCTAACATTCAGATATTCTCTGTCAATTGAGTGTTTTCTGCAACCAGTTAATTCTTTTTTTGATAGATAAAAGAAATGGGTTATATATGGGATCCTAACACTTGTAATCTATCATTCAGGTTGCTGTATGCAGTTTTTGTTGTTTCAAGTGAGAATGCAACTGTTGCTGAATTGGCAACAACTCTACAGGCTGACCTTTTGCAGCTGCAGGCTGCTGCATCCTTTGCATGTCGACTGGGATGGGCAGTAAAAGTAATTGATCCAGCATCTGTTCTTCAAGATACAAGCATTGCTAGCTCTCTTAGGGCTACTCTTAGTGATGAAGATGGTTCTAGTGCTAGTCTAGACTCAGCAAACATTTTTGTTGATGGTGATGTTGCTCAACAAGGAGATGTTTTGGAGAAAGAAAACAATGGGCCCATTTCTGCCCATGCTCGTGTTGCTTTTGTGGTTGATGCTAATATAACATCCTATCTTATGATGGGGTCTGTTTCACCAGGTATGTTCATTTTTGTCGTCTTTTTTCCCCCTTAATGTCAATGTCAAGTTCATTTGTCGTATACTATTGAATGTGTCCTTTATCGTGTTTTTAGCCTGAACATTATCAGTTATTTATGTGAAAAAAAATAAAGTTGTGACACTAGCCCTGTTGTCAGCATGGGAACTTCTTGTAACAATTATCTAGGAGGGACTAGGAATAGAATGGTCATTCTATCAGTTCCCATAGGAGCAGAAGTTCATCTTGAATGATTATTCTATCATTTTCCAAAGGTGCTCTTAAGTAGCAAAGTTAAACACTTAATGTGTCGTCTTTAAGCGATATTTCTTCTGCAGAACAACTTCAGTCTGTCTTTCATCAATGATATTTCTAGGTGGACCTACTTCATAACCTTTTTTATTTTTATTTTTATTTTTTTTTATTATGTTAGACTGCACTGTGAAGAGGGAAGCAGCCTTCTTCAGAACTTGAATATGATCCTGCTATATGCTGGAGACAAATTTCCATGAACTCAGCCTCCCATGCTGCCCTATCCTATCAACTTCTTAAATTTTTAGACAATTAACAATACTTGGCTTACATGCTACGATTCTACACAATTTTATAGGAAAGTGGCAAATCGAGATGCTGGAAACTTGTCTCAATGCTTTTTCTCATGTATATTGCATTTCAAATGAGAATTTTGTCTGACCTTACCCCTTCCTTGAATTCTGTATTTCCTTTGCCATCATCATAAAAGACACCCATGATAGTCTGTGGTTGCATTAAGTAAAAAAGGTACCCAGAATTGATCTCAGCTTGTGTAGACTATCACAGCAAGAATAAATTGTGGTATCATGAGAAGGATTTCAGGTTGGATTGAAGCCAATTGCCTCCATGCTTAATAGTTAACCCTGTTCAAACTTATTAGTTGTGATTTGGAGAACAATAATCTTGCTTTGCGCGGTATATTTAGTCATCTTCACTCCCCTGCCCTCAAAAAGTAAATAATCATTTGAAATAGTGAACTTTTGACATGGCTGCATTTTGTTTTGAGTAAGTGCGTAATGCATCTGGAACAGAGATGAATGAAACTCTAGTGTGAATCCTCTTTACTCTTTAGTAATGAGAAGTGAAAAAAATGACTATATACTGGATCATATAATATAAAGTCATGTTTCTTTAAGAGAAATGGGCATCCGTTTTAATCAATCCAAATTCTATGTTAATGAGAAGAGAAAAAATGACTATAAACTGGGTCATATAATTTAAGGTCATGTTTATTTAAGAGAAATGGGCATCTGTTTTAATCAATCCAAACTCTATGATAAGAAGGCCTTGGCTTACTGAATTTTGAGTTGAACAAAACTTTGATTTAAAGTCATATATGTATATATGCGCCGCTCCCCCCCCCCCCCCCCCCACACACACACACACAAAGAATAGACTGACAACTTAACAGGTTGCTAGGCTTGGCACTTTCAGTAATTTAATTTCCATCAAAATATATCATAATAAGTAGTAGTGGTTCTTAATGAGAGAATAGTTGAGCAATCTCATGGATGTTTTACTCCACAAGTAGAATTTATGCAAATTGCGTGATATTAATCATGTCTTTCTGTTAATCTCCTTTTACAGGCTTAAAATCCCATGCTGTAACACTATATGAAGCAGGAAAGTTGGGTCATGCTAGCATTGCTGATCTCTGCAAGGATCTGAGTACGTTAGAGGGAACAAAATTTGAGGGAGAATTGCAGGAATTTGCAAATCATGCATTCAGCCTCCGTTGCGTTTTGGAATGTCTGCTATCTGGTGGAGTCGCTACCGATGCCCAAGCAGAAGAAGTTTGTGATAAGATGGGTATGTTAGCTTCAAGCAATGATGAGGCCACTTTGATAGCTGACATCACTTTGACTGACAAATCAGGAAATTCTGCTACAAATGAAGCTAGGCTGGATAAAGATGATTTGGTTAGTTCAGGGATGCCCCATGAGGATTCTATTTCAACTGAACCTGCTACTGGAAGTGCTGATGATGAAATATTTTCTGCTACCTTGAGTGAGGTGTCTAACTCAGATCCAGATTTCCAGAATGATGAGAAAAAGATTCTATTTGAAGGGTCAGATGCTGGAAGAGATCCACTGAAGAGGAAAAAGAAATATCGCGTGGATATTCTTCGCTGTGAAAGCTTGGCTTCTCTTGCACCAGCAACTTTAGACCGATTATTTCATCGTGACTACGACATTGTTGTGTCCATGGTTCCTCTTCCTCCTTCATCAATTCTTCCTGGACCGACAGGTCCCATACATTTTGGTCCTCCCTCTTATTCATCTATGACACCTTGGATGAAATTGGTTTTATATTCAACTCTGGCTAGTGGGCCTCTATCAGTTGTTCTCATGAAAGGACAATGTCTACGGTTGCTTCCTGCACCATTGGCTGGTTGTGAGAAAGCCCTTATATGGTCTTGGGATGGTTCTACGATTGGAGGGTTGGGAGGGAAGTTTGAAGGCAATCTAGTCAAGGGAAGTATACTTTTACATTGTTTAAATTCACTTCTTAAACACTCAGCTGTGCTGGTACAGCCCCTCAGCAGGTATGATCTTGATCGATATGGAAGAATCATGACCATGGACATTCCGTTGCCTCTAAAGAATTTTGATGGTTCAATTGCTCATGTGGGGAAGGAATTGGGGCTGTGTGAAGAGGAAAGTTTGAAACTGAACTCTCTGTTAACTGATTTGGCAAACAAGATAGAGTTGTTGGCAGTTGGTTACATTCGCCTATTAAAACTTTTTAAAGAAAGAGAATCTGACCACTTTTCTCCTGATGATGAGAAGTATGAATGGGTCCCATTGAGTGTGGAATTTGGGATGCCACTTTTTAGTCCAAAATTGTGTAACAACATATGTAGAAGGGTGGTATCATCGCAATTACTTCAAACAGATTCACTTAGTGAGCATCATGATGCAATGCAAAATTTACGGAAAAAGTTGCGTGATGTTTGTGCAGAGTACCAAGCAACAGGTCCTGCTGCAAAACTTCTTTACCAGAAAGAGCAAGCAAAGGAATCATCTCGACAACTCATGAACTATGCTAGTGGTAGATGGAATCCGCTTGTTGACCCTTCTTCTCCCATTTCAGGAGCCTTGAGTGAGCATCAGAGACTAAAACTTGCTAATCGGCAACGTTGCCGAACCGAAGTTTTGAGCTTTGATGGTAGCATTCTTAGGTATGTATCAATCAACACATTGTCCTGTTACTGCTGGTTTTGCTTTGAAATGTTTTATGGCATTAGTCTCTATACCAGTTTGCTAGTAATTTCCTATTTTAGTACTCCCTTCGTCCTAGTTTGTTTGTCCTCTATTCCATTTTGGGATGTTTCAAAATATTGTCCTGTTTTTAAAAATAAAAGTCATTAATTTACTAATGTTCCTATTATACCCCTACTTTATTTTCAAAACTATTTGAAAAGAAAACTAACAAATATTTAAAAAAATCAATCTAATTGGGGCACCTTTTTAGTTGCCTCATTAAGAATAACTCTTTTTAAAAAAAGCTGATAAATTTATTTAAGGGTAGTTTTGTGAACTTATATATTTTTATAAGGCAGACAAGACAATAAATTATGTTCCCTTAAAAAGTTTGACTTTTCAAACAGGACAAACAAATTGGGATAGAGGGAGTAATTTTTAACACAAATATTCAGTATATACATTTTAAAAGTTTTTACTGAAGTACTCTGTATAGATGAGAGGTGGTTTTTTGGAGAAATTTTATATGGGAAGATTCTTTCTTGCAATTATCTGCTGATAATATTTACTGCAGAAAGATTCGCAATTCCTAAATTGTGTAATGGTGCCTGGAGGCTGTGATATTGAGTGCAGTTGTGGCAGTAGATAAAGCATCATGTATAATCATCTTGCCAAAGATTTAGCTAAGAAATTGTTTAGGTTTTTCCAATGGACCTAGTTAAGAGCTTAACTTGCTAAACACCTAGAGCGGATCTATTAAGAGGAGTAGTTTTCAGGAAGTGTTATTATTTATGTGGAAATATATTGTTGATTCGTATTACCTTTTCCATTTACTCCTTTAATTTAAATATCAGTAAGAAGATGTTTGACAAACCCAGTGGCAGCACCTGGTTAGGTGGCAAGGAGCCTGATTAAGTTTGGTGGTTGCAGCTGTGGATTTTTTGTTGTTAGGAATTATTAATGTAGGTCAACAATTGTTTTTTTTTTTTTTTTTTTGTATAACCTAACAAACCTGTCTAAAGAAGAGCCCTTTGGACTCGCCTCTAACCAGTAAAACCTATGGGCAGCTAACCCCACCAGTCATAATTTTTGGAATAATGGTTACTTAAGGGCCTTTACAAGCT
Source organism: Lithocarpus polystachyus (assembly GCA_033629205.1). NCBI lineage: Eukaryota > Viridiplantae > Streptophyta > Magnoliopsida > Fagales > Fagaceae > Lithocarpus > Lithocarpus polystachyus. The sequence goes on along the minus strand of CM066163.1, from coordinate 2,390,214 downwards.
GCAAAACAGCTTTCTGAGGAAGCATTATGAGCGATGCACTGATGCTAGAGGATTTTTGAGACTGTCTAAATTTTGTGAGGGTGAGCATAGTTAATAAGGGACACAGCTTTCTGGAACAAAGTCAGGAAGCATTTCGGTCTCTTCTTTCTTTTGTTTTGTCCTGTTGAATATAACATTGGTAGGGAGTGAATTCTTGGTACTCTTTGCTGCTATTCTGATCTGATTTGTTAATATCCTGAATTCAATTACTGAATGATACTTTGCAGATCATATGCTCTAACTCCTGTCTATGAGGCTGCCACAAGGCCCATTGAAGAAGCACATTCTGTGAGTTCGGTAAAAGTTGAACCGGATGAAGTTGACAGCAGAGAAGTAACCCTTCCTGGTGTTAATCTTATTTTTGATGGTTCTGAGTTGCATCCCTTCGATATAGGTGCCTGTCTGCAGGCTCGTCAACCTGTCTCCTTAATAGCAGAGGCTGCAGTAGCCTCTGCATCTGTTACAATTAAATAGGGCTTTATGCTACAAAATTTGCTCTGGTAACATGGAAGAATTTGTCCCAATGCTAGCAGTAAGCAATATCCTGTTCTTCATGGCCATCATATTCAGGCTTCCTCTAAGGTTCAAGGTAAAGAACAAACATGATTTATGTCACCAAAAAATTCTGTCATTATTCAATCGCTAAGATTTATCATTTATTCTTCTAATCACTCATTTTCTATTAAACGTGTCATAGCTGCCAACCTGCCACACAATTTACTCCTGTGGCCTTGAATATGCTAATATTTAAATTGAATTTGTATTTTGCTCCGGGTCCTCATAAAGCATGGTTACTCTCTTATAGTTTGACATGGGCAAAGTAAGTATGAAACAATGATGTTGGCTGAATGCTTCTTAAATCAATTAGAGGATTTAGTTTAGGCTTTTGCTTTTAATTTCTGGGTTCCTTTGCCTCTATAAATTACTGGTCACTATGGAAAACATGAGTTGAAGTTAGCTGACAGCGGCAATTATGGTGATGCAGGTGATTGTTTTTTCATTGGATAGAAACATTGAAATTTTTATGCTAATCTCTTTAATTCTTGAAGAAAATAACATATATAGGAAGAGTTCTCATTTTTCTATGAGGGTAAGCTACCTGCTCTCACAATCAAATTGTTTGATGATATGAAGGAGATTAAAAAAAAAAAAAGGAAGGATTAAGATCAAACAAGTAGGGTATTTGAATATTGTAGTCAGAATTGAGAACATTTGTTTCAGCATCATGTTGATAACCTTATTTACATTTTGGAAGGTACATATTGTACTTTGTAAGTGAAAGGAGAAATTGGAGTTTTTTTTAAGTGCAAATTTTTTGATTGATGCCTCAAAAAACTGTGTTTGAAATGGTGCTGATGGGAGTAGATTTCTCTCTTGATCATCAACTGTTATCTCTACAATTTTATGTGTGTGGCTGTCCTGGCATCATTCCATTCTATTTGATGTAGTTTTGGTTTATTATTTTGTCTTTACATTCTCGGTAACTTACCAATGATTAGGTTTTGGGTTTGTGCAGGTGGTGTTTTCTACTCAACACTGTCAAATCGTGGAACTTTGGTTTATTATTTACAGTGGGGCTATGGTTTGTCGATATATCTTTCTGAAATAGGACATGGTGTCTTAGTTTCACTGATATGTTCTCCATTTTTTTTTTATAAAAATCTTAGCTTTGTGGGCACATAATTAGTACTTACAGGGAGAAGAGTACTACAGCCAAATGAGGTGTGTAATGAAGCATATTCATTTGTTGCCCAGTGTACAATGATGAAATGTTTCTAACCTCTCAAGCCATATTCCAATTTTTTTCATTTGATGCTTTTGTGGTGATTCACAATTGTGAGGAAAATCTGCATGATACAGTAACAATTGTCAACAGCTGGTGATTATTTTTACCTGATTGGTTTTTTTAGAGAGTTTTAATTTATAGCGTTCGCTTCTGACGATAGTTCTTTATTTTTAAACTAAGACATTAATTGGTTTTTTGGTATAGGCGGTGTAGTAGCTGATTGTGATTATTGTTATTGCTTTCTTTTTTGGTTGGGCCAACGATTTATCAAACTTTAATGAATACAATAATCTCTCTCTCTCTCTCTCTCTCTCTGGTGTGATGCTACTTTAGCCATTACAAACTAATTAGAAACTGTTGTTCCATTATAAAGCTTTAGTTGTGTTATACCATTCTGGCTCAAAAACAAATGAAAAAGAGATCAGTTGTGTTGTCAATGTGGATTTGGCTGAAGGTGATAATTTGATAAATTTCTTTTACAAGGTCGTTGATAAAGGCTTGAAAGTTGGATTTTTTTTTTTTCTTTTAACATTATTTTTTAAATATTTTAATTAGTTGTCAGGTTTGCAAACTATACAGCAAACTAGCATCTCGAAACTCTAAAACTCGAGTTTAGATTTGAACTCTAAGACTCGAATTGCCATCACAGACTCGAAGGAAAAAATCCACGTGGGAATTGAGTATTTAAAACTCGAGTTCCCGTTCTGCTTCCACATCTAAGTCCTCCTCTTCCTCAGTTCTTTTCTTCTTCCTTCCACATCTAAGTCTTCCTTTTAGATTTGAGTCTTCTTCTTCCTAGCTGATTTGGTCCTCTGTTCTTCTTCTTCTTCCTCCTCCTCGTCCTCCTCTTCTTCTTCTTCTTCTTCTTCCTTCTTGATCTCTTCCTCCATTCTTTGCCTCTGTTCTTTGTTTCTTTGTTCCTGCCTAATCTGATTTGTTTTGGTTTGTTTTACTATAGAAATCGAGTCTTGTAGATTCAGATATACTTTTTACAAACTTGAGTCTATAAGATTCGAGATCTATGTGGCAAAACATACCTAGATCAGCAATTAGAATTGGAGTATTTGAAACTCGATATTTAGATTGAAATCGAGTTTCTAAAACTTGAGATGCTAGTTTGCAGTATAGTTCCTCATCTATGTCAACTTATTATATTCTTTCCCTTACTAATGCCATCTTGCAAATTCCCTCTGAAAGTTGAAACCACCACTAAGATATAGGATTTAAAATATAATTTACCATCTTTTTAAAAATAAACTAACCCAAAACACACATTTATGGTAAATCCTTACCAAGGGAGTTTAAATTATATACACCATACCGATATCACATCAATTATTATTATATAAAGTAGAAAAAATGTTAAAATGATAAATATCTTACAAACTAATATAACAATTAATATAAATGACATTCTTATATATCAAAAACATAATAAATAAATTTCTCAATTATGATTCTAATTTTCCTTCAAAATTTTATATATAGACTTCTAAATTTAGTATAATCTTTTTCTTTATAATTATCATAAAATTTAAATAATAATGTTTGCTTCTTCATAATTGTTTTTACTATCAAACTTACAATTTATGATGTTCCCTTTGTGCTCAAAGTCTTTTCTTATCTTTTTTGTTTAATGTCAAAACTTTTCTTTCATCGTAATTCGAGATTTATGAGTTTGTCCAATGATATTTATGTATTTCCCAATCACTTATATAGCTAGGAGTGTGATAATACCCACACAAGCTAATGATTTTAATGCTTTTTCAATTAATTAATTTATTTTATATATATATATATATATATATATATAAATTGACATCATAGAGGCAAATTTGACAATTATTATTATTATTATAAGTAGAAGCACTCTCCTCCTCTCCCCTCCAAATCCTCAAAATAAAAAAAAATAAAAAAAAATCCTTCCAATTGGACCGAAATGGACCGACAAACCAAAATAAAGTGGATTGACTGATTCATTATTTTTGTTGATAGTTTTGCATTATCATTGTAAAGGATAAAGGACCGGTGAAGTTACGGTAAAGTTTAAAAACAAAAATAATATGATTAAAATAAAAAGAGAGAAAAGAAAAAAAAAATAGTAAAAATATTTTAGTAAAAAATAGTTTAATGTACAAAATTTAATTGACAAATGGAGTTCTAATATTTCAACACACTTTTCTCAATAAAAAAAAATATTTCAACACACAAAATTTAATTAAAAAATTTAATAAAATTTGGTCCCTAATATTTTATTATTGTGATTACTGAACAAAAATAACAGGCTAAAATGTAAAATTGACTCTCTAACTTTCTTTAGATTTTATTTCAGTCCTTTAATTTTACTTTCGTTCATTTCAATCCTTTAAGTTTCAAATTTATTCAATTAAAACCTTTCCGTTAACTTTTGTTAAAATTTTTTGAAAAAAAAAAATCTGAAAAATATTTTTCAATTATTGATTAAATTTTTGAAGAAAAATTTATAAAATTGAAAAATTAACCACAACATATAACAAAAGTTGATGAAAAAGTATTAATTGAATAAATTGAAAGTTAAATGAACAAAAGTAAAGTTAAAGGATTGATAGTCTCTAAAATAAAATATCATTTTTATGCCACGTGTACTGCCGTGTCAGCCAATAAAAAAAAAAATCTGATAAGTTAAGTATCAAAAACCCTAACCTCAAGCACGAACGATTTAGTGAATCACGGCGAGGAACGGCAGCGACACCCGGAGGTGATTCCAGACGGTGATGCCGATTTTGGTATAGTATCTCTCTCGGTTGAAATGCGTTTGATCCTAGCATAGTTTTTCCGTGTGAGAAAACAATTAAAAAAAAAAATGAAGAGTTTTCTGCTTTGGTATAATTGTTCTGAATATGTAATGGATTTTTATCTGTAAAATTTTTGGGTTTTAGTTTTCTTGTTCATTGCCTGAGTTTAAAGAGCAAGCATTTCTTTTCCTCTCGCAACATTGTTTCCGAATGTTTTAAATTGATTTTGTGCCCTTGTTGCAGGTAGTTAACTATTTTTTTTCTGCATCTCCCATAACATCATTCTTACAATAGCAGATGATCACAGGACCAAGAATGAGCAGCGTTTGTAAAAACATTACGATTACAGGGATTTGTGGCTACAAAACAAAGTTTTGAGAGAGAGAGAGAGAGAGAGGATGTCGAGTGGGTTTCTGAAGAGGACGGAGATAGAGGGGAGAGGGAGAGGTCTGGTGGCGTGTCGGCCACTGAAGGCTGGCGAAATTGTTCTCAGGGACTCTCCCATCCTCCTCTACTCTGCTCTTCCTTTGATCAATCAATCCTCTGTCTATTGTTCCAACTGTTTTAGAACCTTATCCTCTTCTTCTTCGTCTTCGACCTCAGTGGTTCCATGCCCTTCTTGTTCCCATCATCATGTATTCTGCAGCCAACACTGTCTCTCTGCTGCGCTTGCATCATCCCACTCTCCTTGGCCATGCCAAGCCCTTTCTCGCCTCCGAGATTGCGCCCCTCTTTTACTTGAACAACCTGTGGAACAACAAGTCCAGGCCCGTTTCCTCGTGGCGGCGTACCATCTTGCCCTTTACTCCCCTTCCCAATTTCAGATTCTCCTCTCTCTTGAAGGCGCCCCTGATACTACCACTGCCCAATTCTTGCACTCCCTCATCTCCTCCCTCTGCCCTCCTCCCTCTACTCTTCCAGTTCCGTTCTCGTTAGAACTCACAGCTGCTTTGCTTGCCAAGGACAAGCACAATGCCTTTGGCCTTATGGAGCCTTGTTCCTCGCATAATTCTGGCCTACGTTCTGTCCGAGCTTATGGTATCTACCCGAATGCCTCTTTCTTCAACCATGACTGCCTTCCTAATGCTTGCCGTTTTGATTACGTTGACACTGCTCCTGACCACAACACTGACATTATTGTTCGTATGATTCATGATGTTCCGCAAGGCAGGGAGATATGCTTAAGCTATTTCCCTGTGAACGAGAATTATGCCAGCAGGCAGAGAAGGTTGATGGAGGACTATGGCTTCACCTGTCGTTGTGACCGCTGCAATGTTGAAGCCAATTGGTCTGATCGTGAAAATGATGATGATGAGGATCTTGTCCAGGAAGAGGAGGAGGAGGACGAGGAACTGATGGATGAGGACGACCATGACCAAATGGAATCCTCTAAAGGACAAGGGGATACCGATTTCCCTCATGCCTATTTCTTTCTTAGATATATGTGTGATAGAGAGAATTGCTGGGGCACACTAGCTCCTTTGCCCCCCAAGGATGATGGTACTGCCTCTAACATTATGGAATGTAATGTATGTGGCAACCTCAAGGATGACCAAATGACTGATGCTAGTGGAGTAGAAGACGAGCATCCCATGGATGATTGAGCTATGTTACCTGCCTTTGTTAGCATTGCTGTCTTCTAATATCTGAACCTTTTCATATCAAATCTTTTTTCTTTCAATTTTTCTTGCTTTTCCCTCACTTTGAAATCACTTTTTCTTTCAATTACTATGATGTTATTCCAGTTTTTCATGACTTGTAAAATGAATTGCGACTCTAAGTGGTTCTTGCTAATATATATTTTTTGATAGCTAGTTCTTTCTAATAATTAATTGTGGAACCCTTCCTTTATATCTTGAATCTGTTAATATCATTGGCGGTATTTCTGTCATGAACGTTGCTTTCTAATCATCATTGATATTGTTGTACATAGACGTGACTTTGGAACTAATAATAAGTCTCAAATCATCTTTGGTGTGAACCTTGTATCCGTCATTCAAGTTAGCCTTTCTTCCCATTCATTGCAAGGCAATGTATTTTAAATTATCGCTCGGTTAATTGTTCTTTACATTGCTTTTCTTTTTTCTTAGTCAATATTTTGATTGTATTGGTGTGGTTTGTATTAGAAGTGGTTATAATTATAGTTGTTTTACCATGGTTATATGGTTGTCATCTTTAAGCATAGTATGAAAAAGGTGTCGTGGCTAATCATGGAATATGTTCATTTTGTAGACATGTTGGAATTTTTATTTATTTTGAGTTATGTGCTATTATGGATTTATGTTTTCAGTCAACTACTAGTTTGTTTTATGCACTTTGGGTGTTTGTTTTAAGCTATGTTGTGTATTGACAAGTTTGATGTGTCATGTAATTTGACTTTTGAGTTCTCTAGATGATTGCCAACAGGTTTGAATGGATGTTTTTGTTTAGTGTCATTTTATGATACCCAGGTTTTTATGTATCATGTATGTTTCCTTATTGTCTTTGTGATTTGGTACTTCTTAATGCCAAAAAATATGGATGATTGCCAACAGGTTTGAATGAATGTTTTGGTTGAGTGTCATTTTATGATACCCAGGTTTTTAGGTATCCTGTATATTTTCCTTACTGTCTTTTCAATTCGGTACTTCTTAATGCCAAAAAAATGGATGATTGCCAACAGGTTTGAATCAATGTTTTGGTTGAGTGTCATTTTATGATACCCAGGTTTTTAGGTATCCTGTATATTTTCCTTACTGTTTTTTCAATTCTGTACTTAATGCCAAAAAAATGGATGATAGCCAACAGGTTTGAATGGATGTTTTTGTTTAGTATCATTTTATGATACCCAAGTTTTTGTGTCATGTATATTATCTTTATTGTCTTTGCAATTTGGTACTTCTTAATGCCAAAAATAAGTATGAAGAATAAAGGTGAAAAGAACAAGCAGGAATAATCATCAAAGTCCTGAAATTGATTGCTATAGTTGATATCGTAAACTCAAAATTACATCGTTTGAAAATAGTGCATTAGTTGGTCTATAAGCTATCCAACACACTACCGTATAAACTATGGTAGTCTCATTAGTTTGACTCCTCTATTACCTACATCTAATCTATGTACATTAGTCTTCTCTGTTTTTTTGGGTGTAAGTCATTCAAGTCTGCCAACATTCACAATTTCATCTCTTTTAGGCTCACTCTCCACAAAAACACCTAGCATCATTGTTCTGCAAGCTTCTGTATGAGCTACTTGAAAGTCATTTTTAACCTAGCACATAAAGTCTTAACAATTTTGTTTCAAATGAACAGCCATAAAAAAATCCACAATAACAGCAGTATAGAACTTATTTTGCTAAAACTGAAAACACTGTAGCAAAATAATTTTTAAATGTGTGAACTTATTTTGCTGAAACTGAAAACACTGTAGCAAAATAATTTTTAAATGTGTGAATAGTATTGTGAGACCTATTTTTAATGAAAAAATTACTAAAAAGTGAAATTTGTGAGTTTGTAAATAGTGTATATGTGCACTGTTTACTGCTGAAAAGTTAAAATATCCCGCTAGGAAAAAAAAAAAGGGAAAGAAATGCACGTTTGGATCTGCAAACGCTGATCCAAACAGATATTTAGTTTCAAAGTACAGCTTACTAAAATGATCAAGATATCTTTGTTCTCAAAAAAATATTTGGTTATTTACTATTGTTACCTATTCATCAACTTCAAAGGTGATCTATGTGAACAATAAATTGTACATAATACGTATGCTGCCACCACTTCATTAAAATGGTCAGGCAGAATGCTATATTTAAAAGAGTGCATTCATTTGCCTCTCATCAACAACTAGATTAGCAGTGATAGCGATTGCATCTGATCTGAAGTTGTCCTGCATTAATAATCGAAAGAAAAAATATATATATTCAGGACATAACCTAGTAGGATATATACCTGGCCAAGCAACCTCTTCCAGTTCATACCTACATTCATAAGCAAATTAAAGGAATCTTTTAGGGTACTCAAGTGACTATTTTTCAGCGTGTAAACAACATACAAACCATTACAATTCAGAGAGAGTACCCCAAAAAAAATGTAGAAGAAGATACACTTACTGTATGAGAAAGAGTTGACAAGATCGGCAAAGAGCTGAGTTTCTGATTAATTACTGCAAAAATACACCAAGAAGAAGAAGAAGACCTTTCCAGACCATGACAGTACATTCTTTTGAACTAATTAAATGATGAAAATACGAAATTAAAAGCAGCAAAAGACTAACTAAATCATTCCTCAAGAAAAGCAAAAATAAATTGTAATAATTTCATTGAATTTTTAGGAACCAAACATGAAGTAAGGATGAGAGAGGGAGAGGGAGAGAAATTGTGAGATAGAGAGAGACTTTTTTTTTTTTTTTTTGCTAAACTTCAATGTCATTCCTCTGAAAAAGAGGATACTACAGAAGAGAGAACACAATGATGCCCTCACTGCTGTCTGCAACTTTGGATGCCGGATTTTATAGCTTATTTGGGAGTTAAAAAAAGGAGGGAGAGTAGAGTAGAGGGAGGGAGAGCAATTCAATTACCTTGTTTGGAAGTTTTTTAAGGAAGGATGGGGAGGGATTTGGAGGGGTTTGGAGGGATTTCAACTACCTCCAACCCCTCATTTTTAATTCCTCTAAATTGGAGAGATTTGGAGGGAGAGTAGAGTAGATAAGTTATTGGCCAAATGAATTTCCTAATTTACCCTTTCTAAATTAACAAAATTACTCTTTCTAAAGGGCTAATTACCCCCTTTCCCCTCCCTAATTTTAAAAACATCCAAACAATGTAGAGGGGAATCATTTCCCTCTACTCTCCTCCCCACTACTCTCCTTCCCTCTACTCCCCTCTACTCTCCCCCCTCTCTAAACTTCCAAACAAGCCATTAAGGACGAGGGAGAGGAAATGGAGATGAGTTTGGTTGGTGAGATATCACGAGTTTTAATTTGGATTAAAAAAAAATTGATATGTCGGTAGATTTGACAACTTATATGACATAAATTTTTTTATTTTTTTATTTGACGCATCAACATTTTTTTATTCAATTCTTCAAAAAAAAAAAAAAATTTCCATTCAAAGTATAATGTTAGAGATTAAATTGACACTAAATTGAAGATTATGATCTAAATTAAAAATGGTATGCGGGTTTGTTTAGATTTTGCTTATTGCTGAAAACTGAAAATACTGTAGCAAAATAATTTTTAAACGTATGAATAATATCGTAGGACCCAATTTTAATGAAAATTTTGTTGAAAAAAGCACTTGTGGGTCCCATAAACAGTGCACGGGATCCCTGAGTTGGACGCAAACGCAGTTGAAATGAACTTTCAGCTCTATCCAAACTCACGCGTAGTGTCTATTTGATTAGCTTATTTTTTGCTAAGATATTTTACTATTCAGCTTGTTTTTGCTACTATTTATGGGTCCTACTGTATTTTTTGGTATTGTTCATGGGTCCTACTATACTATTTCAACTAATATTGATCTTTATCTACAGTACTTTCAGTAAAAAATTTTAGTTTCAATGAAATAAGCGGATCTCAAACAGATTAGTAATTTACCAAAAATTATAATTCGTATTCATGTGCATCATTTAACTATTAACTATTTTTTTGGGCACAACAAAAAAAAAAAAATTAACTATTAACTATTAACTATTGTAGTATGATTTTGTATAAATAAAGTTTACTATTGTTTTATCCAAAAAGAAAAAAATCTTTTTTTTTAAATAAAAAATATATATATTTTGATCTTGTGAGTGGTGTGGGATATTTGACATTTTATAATATTTTTACAATAAATTTTAAGTGGCAAGTTGTTACTGGTTGTTACTGTTAAGGCAAAAAAGTAATCTTAGTGTTAGGTTTAAATTTGAACCAACAATAATAACCACATGTGATTTATTGTGAAAATGTTGTAAAAATATTGTTCTCGTAGTATCTCTCGTTTATGATTTGAGGAGGAAAAGGACAAAGACACGTGTCTATGCACGTGATCCAACTATTTCGTAACCGTTCACGTGGCAGACATAAAAAAAGGCTGGATATCCCGCTTCCATGCCGCTCTCGAAACCAGAAAATGCCTCCAAAAGATCAACAAACAAAAAAGTCTCACTCACTCACTCTCGCTCTCGCTCTCACTCTCACTCACTCAAACTCAAACTCAAATTCACACCCCAAAACTTCCTTTCTCTCTCTCTCACAATTTCAGATTCGAATTCCTTTTCCTTTTGCCTTAACTCAACCTTGAGCGCTTCCAAAGCTCAACTATGCTCCTTCATCACCATCATCCACTTCTCTACGATTCCATTGCCACCAAAGCTTCTCTGATCGCTTCAGTTATGTCCAACAACACTGCTCGTTCTTGCATTGGACCTTCTCATGTCTCCGAAATGAGGTCAACTATAGTGTTTATGCATCTGATTTTTTTTTTTTTTGAGAATTATGAGAGTGAATTCTAAGTTCGTAAGGAGTATTGACTTTATATATGATTAGTTCTTTGACTTCTTGTGCGAGTAAAATCGATGTTACAAAATTCGTTGCGGTTTCGACTTTGATTCATTCTTTTTCTATTCTTCTAAATGCGTTTACTGTGTTTACGTTTCTGAGAGTGAATTCTAAGTTCGTATTCGTAAGGAGTAATATACAGGTTAAAAAATTTGATACAGTTTGATTCGTTCTTTTCTGTTATTTTAAATACGTTGACTGTGTATACGGTTTTAGAGAATTATAAGATTAGAGTCTAAATTCTTAGGGATTCTTGCTTTAAATGTGAGTACTGTTGAATTCTTTTGAGAGTTAATAATAATACGTCATTGGTGAAATTGATCGATCCTCTATTTGAATTGGATTATTTCATGGCTCGGATTAGATATTACAAATCAAAAGGTCAAATATACAATGTACAGAATAGGCAAATATATAGGCTGAGTATAGAATCATTAGTACACTGCACAATCATAAAGTACAAGAAGTTCAATGGACCAAACTAGGCTTGGGCCTAAGGATAAAATAATCTAACAATTTCAAATGATGTGGCACCATGAACTGTACTTTCTCAATTTCATTTGGAATGGACAGGATCCTATTCACGTCATCGGCAGCCAGTTAAGTTAGAATACAAGTTGAAAACAGTGTTCATTGGCCTAGGAATCTATTTTTCGTCGCTCTGTTTTGGCTTGAAGATTTAAGTAGGTAATTAACTAGGAAATCTCATCAGGATTGTGAGTATCTACCTTATTACATGAAAAAAAAAAAAAAAAAAAAATTGCTTGACCATGGTTATATCTCCATCAGATTGAAATTAAGTAAGCAAGCATCGGGTGGCAATGCACCGGGACTTTCCAGTAAGGCAAGTTTATTTTTCTATGGTATTATGAATATAGAGTGGTCAGTGGTGATTGTTACACACTGCTAAGCACATAAACGTACACACTCATCACTTTTGCATTGAAATTGTGACTTCAAGTGAAATCACAATTTCAGTGCAAAAAGTGTGTTTGTGTGTGTACGTTTATGTGCGTTAACGTGTGTGTAATAGACATTTCACTTATGAATATCAATTATTCTTGTTATTCCAAACTTTGTGTGCTAATTCAAGATTTGACTGGACTTTGGCATTGGTTAGACAGGAGGCCATGTAAAGCATTGGACAACAAATGTTTATGGTCAGCAGGCTCAAGAACGTGTGCTTGAGGTACTCTTTATTTGCATATGCATGTACTTTACCTTTGTTTTCTATCAGCTTTCACTTTTTCAATATGTAAAGCATCGAGAATGAACAACGGGTCTTACAAAGTGAGAAAGGCATGACTATGACTGAAAAAGTGATAGATGGAGAAGTATGGTGATACTAAACAAAAATCATTTTGCAAAGGTGTCTTTTAATAAGTGTTAGAGGTCTTGTCAATCATTACAGTGACTTTCACTGGGTTTTTATGAGAATGACAAAGAGAATGCGTTGCATTATAGTTATCTTATGATTAAATGTGATTTTTTTAGTGGATTCTGTAAGGTTCAAAACCTCTAGTTGTGGTAGACTTGCTGCTGTGAGTCTTATAGCTGGGAATATTGTAGTCAAAGTATGTCTTTTTTCCTGCCTCTCTAAAATAAAATAATTGTCAATGTCTTCTCATGTGCTTACATCTTTTGATTCTGTGCTGCTAATTTTCAATTGAGATTCAGTACATGTAGTTTTTGGGGGTATCAGAATTTTGTTTTACACTAAAATGGGAATAATTTGTATTGTCATGTATTCACCTTTTTTGATTGTAGGAAGAAGCCCCTCAAGTGTCTGAGACCACACCATCAATTAAAATTTTCCCAGGTCAAGCATTTCCGCTGGGTGTATCAGAAGTTGAGAGTGGGATCAACTTTGCTATTTTTTCACAGCATGCTTCTGCTGTCACCCTTTGCTTATCATTTCCTGAGAGGTGAAAAATTAATAGGTTAAAATTCAGTTTGGGATGTGCATCTCAGTGTTAAAAAGGGTCAAATTCGCTTCAGGTTTAACCATTTTAAATTACTTAATTTTAATGATTCTGAACTTGTAGTAAGCATACTTTTTGATTGAGATTTGAGACCTTGAATTGTATGCATTGATATTCTGCTGACAATTTCTCTTTCCTTTTGGGTATAAACTCATTAATCTAATGAAAGAAAGAGCATTTGAATATAAAGAAAGTATGGATTTCTTATATATAAGTAATGGATAAGGTCAAATAGGTATTGGTGATAAAAATATCCATACACACATGCATAAATGCATATATATATATATATATATCATACTTGTTGAATAGATGATAGCTTGTTTGTATTATGAGAGTTGGTGATCTGGGCTTAAAAACTTGTATACTTTGGTATGGCTCCATTAAAGTTTAATTATTACTTATAAAAAAAGAAGAAGCATGGCTTCACTAAAGGAAGTGACATGGAGATTATTGAATGGAATATGAAAGCATGTCTATGAACTTATGGTTAATGAACATGAGCTTTGTAACTACTATATAATTTGGTTACATATATACATTCAAACATTTTTGTCTGGCTGGTGATATCTTGTGTATATTATGAGGGTTGGTGATCCAGGCTTCATACCTTTGAGATTGGTATGTGTTTACCGTGGAAGTGACATGGGGATTTTTGCATGGAAGGTGAAAGCAAGTCTACGAACCTATAATTGGTGAACAAGAGCTTCATAACTACTTTAAATGTGGTTTAGCCAAATACTCTGCAGATTTGAAGGGATTGAAAGCAGAAGAATCTTGTTGTAGGTTAAAATGAAGTAAGAGTGGTTTTGGGAAGATGATTGATGTGGGACACAAAGATAGAGACTTGGTCATATCTCAACTTGTCAGTTTTATTGTGTAAAAGATTTTGGTTTATTCAAGAGTCCCTTACAGATTCTCTGAAGTTGATGTCATTTAGTCACGTTTGTGCTACCTTTTTTATATTTCCTAATTCCTATATACTGCTTCTACTGTAATGGTACTTGTTGAAGTTTCCTTTGTGTGTGCAACTGTGTGTTTTCTTTGTAAGGGTAGGGGCCTATATATCAGCTTGTGAATTCTTTATACACTTAGTGTAGGATCCCTGATAATAAGAGAAATGCTCTTGATTGATTGGAAAGTTTGGCAGGTGGGATAATAAAATGATGGAACTCACTTTGGATCCTCGTGTGAACAAAACAGGAGACATTTGGCACATATGTATTGAGGTAGTCTTGCTTTACACTTCTTTGATTGTCTTTGGTCGACATTGATAGCTTTCCTTAACTGTTCTATATCAACTTGCTTTGCTAGGGGTGTCTTAATGGTTTTCTTCATGGCAATGGAAAGTTTAGTTTGTCTGCCTATTAGTGGCAGTGTCTGTGCCTGCCTATAGTCCTTACATGTCCATGCGCACATTCCAATTAGTGTTTATACTGGATCTCATGCATACGAAACGTTGTTTTGATGTCTCAAAATTGCAGTTATGTTACTAACTATAGTATTGCTTGTTTATTTGTGTATAAGTCAATTAGGATAATGTTCTAATTAATGCATTTATGGTCTCATTTTTGAATTCTTACACCAGCTGTGGTGTACATCCATGTGTGTGTTCTCTTTTATCTTTGGTTTGTTTAGATTAGGGAGGGGAGAGTGCCAGTCTGCTCCTACAACTAGCTCACCTGTGGACATCACAGTGGTTCCAAAGGAGGTCTTGTATATTCCATTGTCTTCAAGTAAATTACTCTATATTCCTTTGCCAAAATTCGCTGGAAAAAGTTGCTGCTTGAGTTATCAGTGTATAAATTATGTTTATGAGAATTTCATTTAAAAAATGATAAGAAATTTATGATGCCTAATCTGTGCAAAATATTTTTCTGGTGCTGAAGGTTTGATTTCAGTGGTTTAGCATGCTTTGGAGTGAACAAACCTGAATGGGTTATTGTGAAATGGGTTTTGTTGTTTAAGTTATGAATTTTGGGTTCACTGACTGCCAAGACTACTTTTATCTAGTCCCATGAGATAGTAATATAATGAAATTTTCACTCATGTAAAAGATATATTAAGACGGTTTTTTTTTTTTTTTTGCCTCTCTTTTTTTGGGCAATTCACATAATTATTACATTATTCAGAAATACTTCTCTTCAGGATTTGCCTCGGAGTAATGTTCTCTATGGTTATCGCATAGATGGTCCTCGTGATTGGCATCGAGGTCATCGATTTGACAGCAGCATTGTGCTTTTAGATCCTTATGCAAAGCTAGTTGAGGGTCGCCGATATTTTGGAGATGCGAGCAAAAAGTTTTCTAATTTTCTTGGAACTTATGATTTTGAGAGCTTGCCTTTTGACTGGGGAGAGACCTACAAGCTTCCAAATATACCCGAGGTGATAAATTGTCCTATGAGATGACAATCTCTCACTCACTCACTCACTCTCCTGTTTCAAATTATGGTTTGATAAGCAGTAACTTGATAACTAAATTTGTATTTTTGTTTTCACCTTTTGAAGGTTTTTTTGTGCTTGTAGCTGAAATCATTATTTTTTCACTTGGTTTAAGTTGATAATTAGACACCCTCCTTTCTTTTGTATCCAACTTAGATCGTATGTTCTTTAAAATCTCAACCTTTATTATATTTGCTGCTGCTTTTGCAGAAAGATCTTGTTATATATGAAATGAATGTTCGTGCATTTACATTTGATGAATCTAGTGAGTTGGATCCAAAGATACGAGGGAGCTACCTTGGTGTGATTGAGAAGGTAATGGTATATCATTTGAATTGAATAGCATTTTGGTAGATAGTATTTGAATAGATTCAATGATGTCTTTAATTTGAACTTCTAGCAACCATAGATGTCGTAAGTGAGAGAATTTTAACAGTTCTATTAAATTTTTTTCTTTTGAAAGATGTCTTTCTGCAAGAAACATAATGTATCTTTGACACAGGCATGAGTATGGGTGTCCATCATGGACTTGAGATGTTCAAAGCAATGACCAAGCATATATTATGAATATAGGTTGAATTGGAATCATGGTATAATGTTCAAAACAATGACCAAGCATATCTTTTGATATCAAGTTTAGGTGTGGGCCTTTTGTTTTCTTAAAAAATAGTTGACTAGGAGCCTTCTCTCCCTGAGCAATCTTTAAATTTGGGGTTAAATGTAGATAACTATCCTAAACTATTGGAGTTCTGGCAATGTGTGCTTCAAACTTTAAAAGTCACAGTCAACACCTTAATTAGATCAATGAGACAATGAGGACGCTGCCACATAAATTAGTATTAAGTTAACAGTTGCATGATTTGCACATGATCAGTGATAGCAAATGACAACACCCTCCGAAATGTCATGCATAGGCACTGCTAAGAGCCTGTTCCTGTGGTGTTTTTTTCTCTTTCACTCTCTCATATCTCTAGTTTTGATGGGGTTTAGGTTAATTTGAAGTTCCGGTGGTTTCTGCGGGCAATTTGATGGTGTAAAGTAGTTTTGGGTGATGGACTCACAACAGCTTGGTTTCTTTGTGACAGCTTGCCAAAGTTTGGTTAGCTTGATGGTTTTTGCTCTAGGGTAAGGGTGGTTTTTAGAGGTGGAGGTGGGGTGGCTGCCAATGTGAGTGTCTATGTATTTTTGGGTTTTTGTATCATTGACTGGTATTTTTGCTTATAATGCTTTCATTTTCCTACCTACTACTTAGGTCAAGTGCAAATCATGTCACCGTTAACTTTAATATTGATTTGGACAGCTAAGTGCTAATTGTATCAATTGGTTTGATTAGGGTGTTTATTGCGGCTTTTTAAAGTTTGTGTTGTACGTTGCAAGTTTCCCATAGTTTAGGATGGTTATCTGCATTTAACCCTTTATAATCTACAAGTAGTCACTTTCTGTGGAACTGTGGATATTTATTATTTATCGACTCCGCATTTAAAAAAAAAAAAATAGAACCAAAACTTCAGATATTTCCAAAATACTAAAGTAGATAGTAAAAGACCTTTTGAGATGAGCGAGTACCTAAATGGCTTGTCACAAAATCCTGATGAGACTGGAAACTAGTGACGTGTTTTTAGCTAGCTTAGATGGTATTGGGGGTGCACTGGATTGAACAGAAGGAATCGCAATATAAGTGACACTTAGTGCCACAGAAAGAGGTGTGGCGGTTTTGGAAAAGGAAAGCATAAAAAGATTAACGATGATATGTACTACATCCAGCACTTTTGCAGTTAACTGATAACAATATATTATGCCAACTTTAGCATGGCATTGGACTATTAAAAGAGTGCCTAGTCTTATGGTCCTGTGGTTACCTTCTATAGCATGTGCATGTCTATGGACATTTAACTGCACTTTTGGTCAAAAAACTCCACATATGGTTCAAATTGCATTTATTTGATGAAGCAAATTTTTTTTTTCAAACCTTTAGGTGGAGAAACCTTCATGTTTGGGATATGTAATTGTTGTTTTAATAAACTTAGACATTGTCTATAGAAACTCTAGGTTTGGTAGGTCTTTTGTTATTTTGCAAACTACTCTTTGACTTGCCAATTTCCTTTTTTGTTTGAGCAAACCATGCCTGCATAAATCATATATTGATTAAATGACTGGAGTTAAATAATCTTTTTTTGAAGTTTGGTATGTAAATATTTGTTCTTGTTTGACCATTTGATAAATGATATTTTATGACATTTTCCTTTCTCATTTTAATTTGAAGATACCACATCTTCTAGAACTTGGTATCAATGCAGTGGAGTTGCTGCCTGTCTTTGAATTTGATGAGTTGGAGTTTCAAAGGCGGCCAAATCCTAGAGATCACTTGGTAATTTAAAACCTCTCACCTCATAATCTGTAAGTAGATAGACAGATGTAGATCTCATTTTATTGATGTTAATGCATTTGAAAGAAACTATAATTTATAACAATGTTACTAAGTTCATTTTATTGCTTAAGCATTCAAAACTTAATTTATTCATGCAAAGATTTTGGTATATTTTAATTTTGGACTGTAGTTCCACTACATTTGGATCAATGAGGTCGTGGAACATTGGAGTGAAAAATTTTTGTTAATTAATTTATTTCTTTACGTACTTATTTCTATATAATAGATTTTCTGAATGATTGCAATGCCATGGTAGCAACATGTACAATTTTATCCATTTGGAATAAATATACATTTTTTTTTTATGCTGGAAAGTATATTTTGGCGTGTGCATATTTATATATCACCATATTTATATATGTTGATGAGATGGAAATCACCGAGCACTATCGTAATTTGTGTGAACTTCATATTAATTTGTAGGAAATACATTATCTTATCATTTGGTATTATACATGACAAGAATGCCAAGTCCTTGAGATTATGATTTGGTGTTTGAATGAGTCGACTTTGGAATAGCATATATCTGCAATTTTTTAAATCATAGAGATGATATAACTGGAAACACTGACTCAAATGGTGTAGGAAACACTACCATCAATTACTTAGTTCTCTTTGGAGGTTCTATTCATCTCTAAATGCAACAAGTTTCTTTGAATTATTTAGTTACTAAACTTATATGGAATCCTCATCATTATAATTAGGAGATAACATCAACTTGAGAGTCAAAACAATAATCTTTAGTTAATACTGGGACAATCCTTTTAAAATGAAAGAAAAAGAAGGTAAAGACCTGAATAATCTTTATTTGTGCTTCTTTTGTTTGGGTATTCTAATAATTTTTTTTTGAAAGATAAACCAATTCAAAAGGTATTCTAATAATTATATTAACAAAGAAGAGAATAATAATCAACTATCAAAGAACCGCTAAGCATATTTAATTTAGAAATTAACTCTAAGAGCTGGTTCTGTGTGACCACTAAATTTAAGTCATTGCCCCATGGGCATATTGGAGGGTAACAAGTGGGATGCACTACAGGGTACCTTGAGACAATAAAAGCTGGTAGCAAAGCTGTAGTGTAGTTTTCTAAGTTGAGTTTTCCCTGCTTCTATATTTTACTTGATTTGTGGAAGCAAATTGAACATGAATCTTAATTTTAGTCCTTTTTTTTTGGGTGGGGAGGGAGGCGGATTATATGTCCATGGCATTTTCTCATGGCAGTATATGTTAATAACTGCTCTGGGACTCTTGTTTTTGAAGATCAATACCTGGGGCTATTCGACAATAAATTTCTTTGCTCCTATGAGTCGCTATGCTAGTGATGGTGGAGGACCCCTTAATGCTTCCCGTGAGTTCAAGGAAATGGTCAAAGCTTTTCATGGAGCTGGGATAGAGGTATATTGTGTCTTTCATTCCCCAAAAAGTAAAATATGTAATATTGTTAGTTAATAGTAATTTTCTTTTTTGTTGTATCCCTGTTTAGAAGTCTCAAATACTTGTTATGACAGCAGACTGCATTGAGATTTTTCCTTTCTGCAGGTCATTTTGGATGTTGTTTATAATCATACTAATGAGGCCGACGATGCCAACCCTTATACCACTTCATTTCGTGGCATAGATAATAAGGTGATTTGCATTTATGTTGTGAGGTTTTACTAGTCTTGCACTATCATGTTCCTAATGTTCTGTGATTACAAGCACTTGGATGCTTTTATGTTTTACTACATGTTTGGGATACTTTCATGCCTATTTTATATATGGAGAAATTATTCAAGGTATTAATTTATAATATGATTTGATTACACGGCTACTATTACCTATAATAATAATAAAATAAAAAAAAATAAAAAATAAAAGAGAAGAAGAAAAATTACGTGGCTACAGTAGTGTACCAAGACATAACTAGTTATTCATACTTAGTTTTCTATAGAAAAATTGAGGTAGGAATTCTTTGAATCGTAAGATAACTTCTGTAATTGGTGAAGGCTATGAAACAGTGGCTGAAATGAAAACAGATATTATTTGTATGTAATTGGAGATGATAGGGGGACATATAGTATCTCTATTAGATTTTTGCCAATGAGTTCTAGCTCAAAAGGCACTTCCTCCCTACATAATGAATGGGTTCGAGAATGAGGCCATGCGTTTAGGATCCAATGGGTGCATGTGTAACTTATTAATATAAATTAAAAAAATATATTATTTATTTATCTTTTTTTTTTTTCTATAATATGCCACAAATTGATCTACAGGTTTATTACATGCTGGATGTAAACAACAATGGCCAACTGCTGAACTTCTCTGGCTGTGGTAATCCAAATATCTTTCTTGGCTCTTTTCTTACTCCTTTTCCTTATGGATTTAAATTTCAACATATTACAAAAAGTAAATTATAACTTTCTTTTGATTCTTTGGACTATGGTACTCCTTTTTGGATGCATACCATCTTTCATTGCTGTGATTTGTTTTCTGCTTCAAAGTGCACAGTGGCCAGCTCCATTATGTTAGGCTGTGTTCTGCTTTGAAGAACAATATTCCAAATTACATTTTACATAAAACTTTTGTGCTGAAAGCATGTTATGCATTCCTTTGCTACTTATTTCCAACAAATATATAAAATTATTCTTGTGAACATATAAATATCTCTCAATGCAATATTGTTGTGGTCTCCAGGAAACACATTAAACTGTAACCATCCCGTGGTCATGGAACTGATTCTTGACAGCTTAAGACACTGGTATGCAAAAATTTACAAAGAAATTATTTCGTAGCACATTTTTAATGGCATGTATTTTGTTTTATTGGAAGAATTCAACTCCTATGTTGTTATCTCTTGAAGTCATCTCCTCACCAACCATTTGACAACAAATTACTCTTATTCTTTGGTTGAACCATATCTTTTATTGTTTTGCTCATTGAAGTGTACCATGTAGTACTTTGTAGCAACTTGTCAGCATAAAATGGCACTGTTATCCAGACTTTTTATCAGAGTTTCTTCTTGAAGCTTGTCAAGTCCATCTAGTAATTTGGACTAACCAATAGATGGGTTGAATACTTGATTTAGTTTGATCAGTATCCTCCATTCATCCCTGAGAACCTCAGAATCTTTTCTTTCAATATATTAAACAAAGAGGTGATCCTCCTCCATTCTGTCAACAATTTCAAGAGGATCATCTGTTGTTACTGTTATCTTAAGCCAGAATAAATTATTGGAAGTGGGAAATAGTTAATATTTGATGAAACTGACCCCATGCTTCTTTTTGCTGGACATATTGTTTTCTGCTGTTGCATATGTTGTATTTGTTTGTTGATTTGCCTACCACTGAATTTCTACTTCACATCTCAAGTTCATTCTTTCACCAATTTGCAGGGTTGTTGATTATCATGTGGATGGATTCCGGTTTGACCTTGCTAGTGTCCTTTGTCGAGGAACGGACGGTTCCCCACTTAATGCTCCCCCAATAATTAGGGTAAAAAATTATATGAATCTTTATATATATTATCACAGGGAAGAATGCAACACAGCAGTTTTATGAAAATTGAGGATACTTTAAGGAAAGATAGTAGTGGAAATTTCTCTAAAAGAAAGAAAATTGTTTTGTGATATCTCAGATACATTTTCCATATTATCATAAACGTTATCCTGAAGTAAATTTTTAGTCTGGTTTTTAGAGTTTTTGTATCTTATATATACAGAAGAATTCCAGACAATGGCAATAGGATGCAGCTGTAAATACCTAATCACATACATTTCAAAATCATTCTTGTAGATATCACACATTTAGACATACCATTTTTCATGAAAAATGATTACTATATTTCAATTACTAATTGTGTACCTCAAATTATGCTTTTTTGATATACTGATTTGATTTTTTCATAACTAAACCTTCAATTTAAGAATGCTATGTACTTTTGAGTTCTTACATCTTGGTGAATGTGAATCCATAACAAATCCACGGTTGTTTGTCATTTTTAACTTTGTTGTTCTCTTAAATGAATGCATTGTATATGGCAAGTATACAGTTTTTCCTTCTTACTCTTAACAGCACTGCACAGTGTATGCAGAGTTTCCTTCTACATACTCTAGTGAACTGCATAAAGAGATGGTATCTTGGTTTAGTGACTAATACTATCATTGTTTATTGGGCCAGGCAATTGCCAAAGATTCTGTCCTATCAAGGTGTAAGATTATTGCAGAACCTTGGGATTGTGGAGGTCTCTATCTTGTTGGAGGATTTCCAAATTGGGACAGGTAACTTACATCTTTTTAGGAAAAAAAATAAGGGTTTGCAGAGGGGGGGGGGGGGGGGGTTGGAAGGTATGTGTCAAATGTGATAAACTAGCACAGTTCCTAAAAGTTTAGCCTGTTAAAAAAAATTGAATTCAATCAATTAACCATTATTGTAACATTCCCTTTAATAAGTGAGGCCCAACACATGAAATTTAACTCTTTAAATGGGAGGTAGAGTGGATTTAACCTTTATTCTAATGCTCACCTTACTCCTGACTCCTTCATAAGTATGTTTAACATGTGGGATTTATCTTGTCACCTACTCTGTTATTACGATAAACTACTAATGATCCAAAAAACTTAAGCTGTTAGGAAAATATGAATATAATCATCAATCATTATTCTAACAAAATTAATAGGTATTCAGAATATATCACTACATTTTGAGCAGATGACAATTTGTTGCTTTGTTGAGGTCCAACTTATGGAATTTTTAACTTTTAAATGGGAAGTAGAGTGGATACAGGGTTTGAATTTAAGACCACTTGCTATTTATCCAAAATGTTAAGTTGATAGGAAATTGTGGTTTAATCATTTGACCATTATTTTAACACAATCATTTTTGGATAACATTGTCTCTATACATCTCCTTCATTCTTGCAAAATATCAATGTGATTAGGATTCATAAATATTTCATCTATAAAATGTTTAAATTTTATGTTATTGTATTATATAAAATATAAGTAGATCATTAATTTATAGATCATATGGTAAATAGCATTGTATTGATACGAAATTTGGAATGCATATTAATTACAATTAAAACATGAATCCAATGGTGGGCTTTTTAAAATGTTAATTGAATAAAAAGTTATTAAGTAGTGTGAAATGAACAAAGAGTTACACCAAATGTAATTGAATTTGACCTAAGTTACTGAAGAAAATTTGTGAACTAGGGCTAACCTACCAATATCTGAACTGTTTTACTCCTAGAATGTGTTCAGATGCACTTATTTTTTTTATAAAATAGGGAAACTTTCTAAAGAAGAGCCCTTTGGACTCACCCTTGTCACTAAAACCTATGGGCAACTGACTCTACCCTTGAGATTTAGTTGCTGGGTAAGCCAGTTGATGGGCTAAGCAAGTTATGCTGACGCCTAAGAGCACAAACATTGGTGGTTGTTCTGAGTAGGGTGACACCTCCTTGAGTAATAAATAGTATAAATCAACATTTGACTCGGATCTTCTAAGTTTGGAGTTGTTTCCCTACACCAAGATATTGTATGCAACTGTGCCTTACTTATTGGTACAAATATTTGACCTCCATTATTTTTGAGTTTCTTATACAGATGGGCTGAGTGGAATGGGATATACCGTGATGACATAAGAAGATATATTAAGGTAATGCTAAAAGGGAGTAATTATCCTATGTAGATGAGTCTATATCTTGTTGTCCTTAGTTTTGAGAATAGTTTTAAAGTAACAATGAAATGTGAACAGCTGATATCAAAGTATGAAATTTTTGAAAATGAATAGTAATTCAATTATATGATTGAAAGTATCTTCTAGTATCAATTGTAAATTCAAACAATGGGTTAATTTTCTTAAAAGGTTTCAGATTCAAATTGATTTTTTTGATGAGAAACTTAGAAATTTCATTGCATAAAATCAAGGAGATACATCAGATTCAACAATACTACCCAAACTGGGTGGGACCTTTTCTAACCTAACAATTTCAAAAGGTATATTACAAGCCATTTGTGCTAAAGTAGTAGCAGCTCTGTTTGCTGCTTGTGGAACCAAGTGGACACTACAGATTGCAAAGGTCTGGAGCTCTCGCTTCAGTTCTTCCATAATGTGTCCCAAAGGTGATAGATCCTACGCTATGTTGTCTAAGCCAGTGACAATGTTCTTTGCATCACCTTCAAAGCATACATGGTGCAGACTAATCTCCTTTGTGAAAAGAATAGACCTCTGAGCTGCCAAAAGTTCAGCTTCTGCAGCACTTCTCTCGTCTTTCCTTCCTACTCAACGCCGTTATGGGGAAATCTTCAAAATCTCTCACCATAATACTGGATCAGTTAGAATACCCTTCACCTGTGCACGATTGCTGTAGAACCAGATGAACCATGTACAAGTGAAAAAAATAGTCTGTCTCATCCCTTGTCAGGCGGCAGAGTACCTGTTCCACAGTTGTTAAAAATCTTGCTTCACAGATGGCATTTTGCCTAAACCCAGAGAACTAGTCGCCCAAATAACTTGTGCCCAAGGACAACCCCATAAAGCTTGCCCCGCAGATTCAGGTTCCCTGCTACATAAATCACATAGAGGATTTGATACAACTTTCTTCGTGACATAGCTTGGTAGGAAAAATTTTGTGGCAAGCCCTCCACATGAGCACTTTAACTTTGCAGGGTACACCAGAATTCCAGATAGATTTCTATAAAGACTCTGTCTAGACTAGTGGAGCTCTCTGCTTGGTATGTTTGCACATTTTGATTAAAGGCTAGATGATACGCATTACGGAGAAAACACCATTCCATGTTAGTACCAAACTCGACAATCATCACGGAGAAGGGAACTCAAATTGATTTTAATGAAATTGTTAGATGTTTGAAGCCACAGCTTTAACTAGTCTAGACACGGGTTAATTTCATCACTTATAATAGTACTATATGTTATTAATTGTCCTATCTAGATGGGTCCTGTAGTCAGCCTCTCCAAAATTTGGGGTATGGCTGTCTTCCAATTACCTCTTCCAAACCCTGTAAAAGTGGGAGCCTTGTACACTAGGATGACCTTTCAGCATACACATGATAAAGTCCAATTAGGAGAAAGAACAATTATATCATTAACATGTCATTGCTCCTGTTTTCTAATTTTTTCTCTGTTGTACATAATATAGGGTGACACTGGTATGAAGGGGAAGTTTGCAACTCGTGTTTCTGGATCTGCTGACCTTTACAAAGTAAGCATCATTTTGTTTGCATTTATTATTTTCCTACTTGTATGTCAAATTCCATTTTCTAGTTTTGTTTATTAACTTTACATGATTGATCTTTCTGCAAAATACGAAACTGATGAGTGGCATCGACAAGTCACAGAATTAGGCCTAATTTTTCTTACATCATAATGTCATATTCTCTTAATAGTAAGATGTTTATTAAAATTGGACAAATACAAGCACTGACGTGAAGAACTTTATTTCTAGTATTGGTGTTTGGAGGCATATTGAAATTCATTTCTATGCAAAATACTCTCAAATTCAAAGAACTAGCCTACCCTTTTTTTTCCCATATAGTATAAATTTCTTTCCGTAAACTGTCTTGATGAACACTGTCACCTTAATATCTATAGACTGCTGAAGTCATAGACTAAATACTCATGACCACAGGGTCTAACACACTGCTATCCATGCTCAAACAATTGATTTTATTTAGAGTCAAAAAGGCCCTATTTTCTTTAATGATCAAATTGTCATGATATTCTGACTGATTTGGGGGAGATTTATTATTATTATTCTTATTATTTTGTTTCTATAGCATCCCTAGTCATGCAACTTAGTTTAAATTTATAACTAAATACAGGATGTCCTTATTGTGATATGGGGCCAAGAATTGGCAGAATTAAAAAAAAAAAAAATATTCTGGTCTTGGTCATAGATATTGTTTTCTTGAGCATGGATGGGCTTTTTAGTGCTTGGTGCTACTAGCTATGAATATTATTAGGAATTAGACTACTTTTGTAGTAGTAGTACATAATACTTTTTTTCCCCCCCATTATAATTACTGTAAAACCGAAAATTAAGTGAAATTCTAAATTAGTTTTTTCCCCCTCGGCTCAAAATTGTTCTTTTTAGTGTTAGTGTGAGTGTGTGTGAGCTTGGTAGATATCATTGCCTCACACACTGAATAGCTTAAGCTTTTAGGAGATGGTTTTTACAGTTCTTTTATGAAAATTATCTCACTGACTATACTTAAATCAAGCTGTGGCTACTGTTCTTATATTTTTATGCTTAATTTTACAGGTGAATAAGCGCAAACCTTATCATAGTGTCAATTTTGTCATTGCACATGATGGCTTCACACTCTATGATCTTGTTTCATACAACTTCAAGGTATCTTCAAATTTTCAATCCATTAGTTTATTTTCTATCAAATCCTATAGCATGGGGGTATTTTCCTTAAAAGTTTTGGTTTTTTAGCACAATGATGCTAATGGAGAAGGTGGAAATGATGGAGGCAATGATAATTTTAGCTGGAATTGTGGTTTTGAAGGTAATATAAAAATTTGATGCTTCTTAATATTAATCATTTGTTGTAATTTTGACTTTTGAGTATAAAAGTGATATGATAAGAGTCCATATAGTCTCTCTTTTGTCTATCACACCACTACACAAGCATGCATTAACTTTCAAAACTACTGATCATGTTTCAATTGTTCCAAGAATGGTTTATTACTGCAATCATGTCTCATATATCTCTTATCAAAAAATAAATAAATATATATATATATATATATATCTCTCTCTTACCGGAGATGCTTTGTTGTTTTCTTAACCTGTCCATATTGCTATTTTTTTGGATACTGCAACCGGTTCATGTTGTTGTCTTTGTATTGACTAGCATTGCCAAATGTATAAATTTTCATTATTACTTTTAAAGGGTATTAGATGATTAAATTAGAGTAACCAATTACTACTGAATCTGTCTTTATCGCAATCATTTAAATGCACTAACATCTGTAAATTTGATTTTCAGAGAGAGGGAGGGAGAGAGGAGGGGGGGGGGGGGGGGTGGGGTCAATTATGGGCCCTGCATCTTGTGTGTTAACTAACAGGCTAACAACAAGCGTCACCTCCACTAGGGTTATTCAATTGCCTAACATAGAACCTATCTGATGATGTTGTGTGATATATTAGATTTTTTTTCCCCTCATTTCTAGATTCACTGTTTTGATCTTTTTTGATTTGATAGGAGAAACTGATGATATCAGTATCAAATCTTTACGCTCCCGGCAAATGAAAAACTTCCATTTGGCATTAATGATATCTCAGGTAAATATATTTGAAAGTCTTTTCATATGTCTTTTCTGTATGTCTTGGCTATTTATTTGATGTTTCTTTTTTATGCTGATTGTTGCGTATTATATAAATTTTGAAAACCCCCGTCCTCATCCATTTTTTATCACTAAAACATCATTTTTTGAATTTAGCAACTTTGTTGCGAGTTTTCTATGGTAGTGAATCTGCAGCAATGATATAACTGTATGAGTGCATATGACTAGGGAACTCCGATGATGCTAATGGGGGATGAATATGGGCATACTCGCTATGGAAATAACAACAGTTATGGGCTTGATACTACCATTAACCATTTCCAATGGGGACAGGTGAATTTCTGTACTATATTCTTTCTTTTTGATAGCCTCAATCCAGATGGTGACTAATTATTAAATTATTTGGTAAGACAGTTGGACACATGGAAGAGTAGTCTTTTCAGATTTTTTGCAAAGGCCATTCAATTTCGCCAAACACATCATGTATTTCATCGGGAAAATTTTCTCAACAAAGTAATCTCTTTTCTCTCTTATATGAATCAAGTTAATATTGTACATTTATATTTAAGTACTTGGTTCTTGTGAGGCTTATGGAACACTTATTTTATTTAGGGTGATGTGACGTGGCACGAAGACAATTGGGACAACTATGAAAGCAAATTTCTCGCATTTACGTAAGAAATTATTTGTATCTTTTTGAGTAAAATATGTATATTTGATGAACACAAAATGACTTCATGATACAAAAAAGAATTTAGTTGGCTTTAGAAACATACACCTATTCCATATTTCTAAATTGAAACATGACGGAGAAATTTTATTTAAATATTATTGTTGCAGGCTTCATGACAATAATGGAGGAGACATCTATTTGGCATTCAATGCTCATGACTATTCTGTTAGAGCCTCGATACCCCGACCACCAGTAAACAAGAGTTGGTTTCGTGTGGTTAGTTTTCTGCCCCTCTGGTGCATATGCCAAACTTTTTACTGTTGTGGATTGTTAACTGTATATTTTGCAATATTGTGCTTTGGAAATGCACTTCAAAATCACCAGATTTCCATTTGTTGTTTCTAACTATCATGCATGGGATATCTACTTGCTAGAGTTGGCTGCCAATTCTATAAATTCGTTAGTCAGTGTATTGCAAAAACAATTTTGCATGATGGCACTGTGATTGCTCACCAGTTTACATGTTCTTGTTGTTCCATTCATTTCTGTGAATCCATTTTTGAACCAATTAATCTTCAGCACATCTAGACCACAAGTCTGCTTGACTGCACAGTGATAGTACATTAGTACTTGAACTTTTTTCACTTACTTGATCCCTAATTGTCTATTATTCCATCTGATTTAATTTCTTTTATTTAGTATTTAATATATTTAGGTCTTTGGGGACTCGTGAAACTTTGATTTAGATTTTCTGGTTTATGGAATCTTTTTGGCTTTGATTCAATGAAAGGATACTTGTATTAGAGGCAAATCCACACGACAAAGCTATGCCGTTTAGGGGTTTTATACTTTTGGGAAGATTATTTTGTAAAAATTCTAGGATGCCTTAAATTAATGATTTTATATTGACTAATATTCCTCGTTGTTGACTTGCAGGTAGACACTAATCTTGAGTCTCCTGATGACTTTGTCACTGACGGTGTCCCAGGCATTCGAAGCACCTATAATATTGCTCCCTACTCCTCAATTCTTCTTGAAGCAAAGTTATGAGATAATATCAGGAGCTACTTGCTGCTGAAGTTCTCAAACAGTCTGCTCTGATTTGGATGATCAATTGGTACGTGAAGGAAGATTCAGGTTCCATGCATCCAGGACATCGTTGGAACTAAAGACGTGGATGAAACAATGCCATGGAAGGAATGCAGGCATGCATTAATCCCAAAGCAGAATTTTCGGTAAGCGAGCATATAGTTTGTAATTGTATTATACTCTATGAGAGGAAGAAAGTATAACCTTGTACCAAAATAAAGAAACAACTTAGAACTTGGCAAATCTTATTTAGGATATAACCTTGTATCAACATAAAGAAACAAGTTAGAACTTGGCAATCTTACTTAGGATTCGCTTGCTATGTACATGAAATGAGCTATGGAAATAATGCCACTCAACCTTGCTCTACAAATTATTGAATCTGCAATTTATCGAATTTGCGAAGACAATGACCCTAGCGGGCACCATTTAATGCTAACTCTTAGGGCCATTGATTTGGGTAGCATTGGATTCACAGTGAAGGTAACCTCTAAGAGAGAAGTGGAGTTGGGCTGCCTTCTTTTCTTTCCTGAGGAAAGGAATTAGGGCTGCCTCATTGAACCTGCATTTTTATTTCATTGTACCAGTGCACTTGCTTACCTGAGACCAGAAGGTGAACCAGTGGGACTTCAGAAAATCTTGTATGCGCGGGTCTCATGAGACCGGTGCACGAGATACTTTCTCGACTTAGAACCACCAGCATTAGTTAATTATGGTATGGGCAGGCTGATACAGTATCCTTTCCTTTCGAGTGTAAGAAGGGACTGAAAGACATTCTTGGTTAGAAAAAAATGAGACATAACTTCAATGTCATATTAGAAAATGTGTTATGAAGAAAATAAAGAAGATAAGGAATTTAATGCATTTGATGTGGCTTAGCCTTAGAGTCCTATATTCACATGGACTAACCACTTTCTTTCACTAATCACAATTAGGCACATAAAAAGTTATGGCAAAAGTTGTGCATTTTTTTGTGGTACTAGACTTTTTTATCCTAAATTAGTAAATTGAAGGCTTTTCCAGCTTTCCTTCGCTTCTCAATCTGACCTACTATTTTTATTTTTATTTTTTTAAAACCTTTTATTTTAAATTCAAATTTTAAAACATCCATGTTTTATCCTAAATTCTTAAATATTTTTTGAGAAGATCAATTCTTTTTTTTTTTTGACAAGAGAAGATAAATTCTTAATCCAAACACGTGCTCATCTTATATCTCTTCTCTTCTTCTATACTTCTATATTATCATTTAAGGAGCTTCTCCTGTTTGGATTCCTTATTTTTTTAGTTTAAAAATACTCCTACACCCTTATGTTTAAGTAGAGACAAAACTAAAAGACAATTTGGTAAAAATGCAACTCTAACTCTCACTAAAATATTGCCTAAAAAATAGGGCCACTCCTTTCTTTTTTTTTTTTTTTTCTTTTTTGAAAATTCTCCTATTAATTTTTAAATTGCTTTATCCACTTATAAATTAGATTCTCAAAATAAAAATTATATATATAAAATAAAAACACAAATTTTTATTTTGCTACAAAATACTAAATAGGACCACTAAAATAAAATTAAAAAAAACCTCATTGCATGCGCGAAGCGCGTGTGATGAGGCTAGTCTATACTACTATTTAAGCGGCTGCACCTGTTTGGACCGGATTTTTTTTTGTTCCAAAATACCCTTACATCCTTAGGATCAAGTAGAGACAGAACTAAAGGATAGTCCGGTAAAAATATATGTTTAACTTGCACTAAAATATTGCCTACAAAATAGGAACACTCTCCCACTAATCAACTTTTTCAAAGCAACAATACGTTTATTGTTTTTTTTTTTTAAATAAAAAATAGATTATGAATTATCACATCAATTAAATAGGTTTAACTATAAAAAAAAAATTAAAAAATCCTCATCTGTCCACTTTTTTTTTTAATTCTTAAAAAAATAACACTCTCATCTTTTGTGCAAATTAAAAAAAAATAAATAAACACAAAAACCAACAGGGATTAACATGTATACAAATCCCAAAAATCTAAACCTCCCACTAACCCACATACAGTTCATCCGTTTCCTATGCACACACTACACACCAAAACTGCCTCCTCACTCTTCTTCTTCCACTCCATCTCCTTCCCAACAAGGCAACAACTACAAACCAACCCCAAAGACTGACCACTACAACGTGACTGCAATAGCAATGGCAAACAGGCAGAGTCTTCCTAGATGCACCATCCTCAACTTTCAATATTGAACCCCTTAAAGAATATTGCTAGCCAAATCAAAGTGAGTAGCATTTAAATGAATATTGCTAACAATACATTTTGGTTTTTTTTTTTCCTGGGCGTGGATGCACGCTTCTTTTTCTCTCTCTTTTTTATTTTTTATTTTTTTGGATTGGACCTACTGACTATTTTTTTTCTTTTTTAAATCTTGGCATGATACAAGTTTTGCTATTCATATTTTATTTTGTTTTTTGGGTTTAGTACTAGACTTGAATTTTTTTTTTCTAGGCATGATTTTTCTTTTTTAATAGAAAAATTGTAACCCATGAATGCAAACAAAAAAAATCTAGGGGTGTGATGGTAAAATTATTTTACCCACAAATGCTTAACACTCATCACACCCCTAGGTTTTTTGTAATTGAAAAATGTAGTAATCCCAAATTATAATAAATGCTCTAAATTAATCTTTACCCAACAAATAGAAGAGCCTCTGAGCACGCGCGTGAGCGCGTGCTCAGAGGCTAGTTATATATTAAGAAGATTTAGAAAGTTAGTTATGACTTCAAAAAATGTCAAAAATACCCTTAATCTAATTAGATAATTTTTATTCTTAAAAAATAAAAAATGGGGTTAAAATTATAATTTAATAAAATAAAAAAAAATATTAGAGAAACTTTTTTCCTAAAAATTAGCACATTTTCTATCTAAACATATCTCAAACACGTTTGATACATTTTTTTTTCTTCCTAAAAACTAGCACACATTAAACAATTTACTCTATTTCAAATCCTAAATTTTAGTTTTAAAAAAATCTCTTCCTTTATAACCTCACTAACAATTGATAAATTCAAATTGAAAAATTACATTAAACTCAAAATAAAAAAAGAATTTTGTCGCAAGTGCGGAATGCGTGTGATAAGACTAGTTTATATAAATAAATAAATAAAACAACAACAACCACGTTTTCTATTTCTAAATTTTATATTCAAAAATTTCAAAAAAAAAAACCTTTTATAAAAAAAATTAATAAAACCCGCATTTTCTAACTGTTCTAAGAAAATCTTTATTAAAAAAAAAAAAATCCAACACCCATGTTTAACTAGAATTCTTTGATTCTCAAAAAAAAAAAAAAAAAACTAGAATTGTTTAAAAAAAAAAAAAATCAATGCTCTTTTTTTATCCGGGACATTAAATAAGATAAGTACTAAAACAAATCCAAATTCAAAAATTTTTTTTTTTCCAAACGGTAAACAAGTAACAAAATCCTATATTCTAGGTCATTTTAAACTTATTTTTCGGATAACAACTTCAAAAGTTTTAACCGTTGGCAAGTTTGCAACCTTACACTCTTCTCGGTAATCCATTAGCACACATCTCCATTCTTGTACTCGTACAAATCACTCAAAAAAATTTAAGATTATCATAGATTCATAGTCATTCACATACTCTAACGCATTACCTTGGAAGCTTCATCGTGATCATCACTATGATTCCTGCTCTCACTCAACATTCTACTTTTACTTGGTGGGTCCTTTGGGTTCTCAAAGTTTTCAACTTCTGCATGTGGTTTTCTGCTTTCTGATCTAGTTTCTCTTATTGAGATTATCATTGTTTGATTTTGAAACAGAGTTTATAATTCAGAATCGTACACATCCTCCATCTCTCTCTCTATCTCTCAAGTCTCAACAGTACTAATAGCAGGTAATGCACACCTACTATGACACTCATATAACCTTGAAAACATTAAATATTAAATATTTGCAAGACATACAATTGCGTTGTAGTTGCTATAAATTTAGAAGATATTAACTCTGCACAGTGCATGGTTTGATGTCCCATGGCTTTCTGGATATGAATGTATATACTAATAAACCAGAACTAATCAAGTGTTTTTTTTTTTTTTTTGAAGGGTCGGAGATATAGGTCAATTGTGAAGGAAACACAACTTATTTAATTGCCAGCAGTGCTTACTAAGAACTCTCACAGGGATCGGCTTTGTTAATTGTAGTATTCAGTGGAGGTATCACAAGATGTTCAACAAACAAAACACAGCTGAATCATCTCGGTAAGGATTCCCCCTCCCTTAGAGCATTCCCATTAGCTTCTTTAATAATATATGTATTTTGCTCTACCAAAACACATTTTATTTATTTTACCTTTCCACTTTAAAAATACACCCCCACATCCTGTTCTTTATTTTACAACATATCACGTGAAAATAATATATTTTATCTTTCTCCCATGTACTTTTTTATTATTATTTTCTTTTTTTTGGAAGAGAGAGAGAGTATAAAATAATATAAAAAATCAAATACATTATTAATACAGTAATTCTTTATCTTTAGATATTACTGTTGCTACAGTAATATCAAAAGATGAGCTGTATTGAGTTTTAAGTGATTTGTTTGCATTAATTAATGAGAATGCTCTTATAATCAATATTTTGTTCAACAGTATGATGACACAAGTTTCATAATTTTTTTCACAACTATTGAGGTGATAGATTGTGATTGGTGTATAACAAAAGTGAGTACTATTGCTCCATCTTTTTATTTGCTAAATCGTTTGTAATATTCTTTCTGTTTTGTCCCCCCGGCGCCCTTCTTATTCTCAGGTTGTCCAAGTCTACATCTTCAAAAGGTGTCCAGCTTCTTCATGTCCATGGTGTGCCTTGTACTTTGGACAAAGTGAGAAAATATTTCAAAAATCCTAATTCAATATTCCTCTCTTTTTTTTCCCTTCATTTCTCTACACTTATTTTATTTCATGATATCTTTTTGTTTTAATCATGATAAAATCCGTAGTGCTCATAATTAATATTTGTGTAGGAACTTCTTGCTGCAAGATCAGGCAAAATAGCTGCATTAATTAAAGAGAACTCCCAGGAAGATCTTTGTCATTTCCTCGAAGACATTCCAGCTGACCCAAATACTTTTGAGCTTATTGCCAGATTCTGTCATGGGTTTGAACTGCAGATTTCGACCGAGAATGTTGTACCCCTCACTTGCCTTGCTTACTACTTGGGGATGAATGAAAGCCACAGCAAAAATAATCTCTTAATCAAGACTCTTACCTTCTTTGAGCAAAGAATCCTACCCAGCTGGAATGAAACCATTAAGGCTCTCCTTGCTACAGAAAATATTTTGCAACAAGCAGTGCATTTTGGCATAGTTGATGCCTGTTTAAAGTCTATTATTGAAAAGGCACTGGTTGATCCTTGCCTTCTTGGTGAACCTATCAAGAATTTGACCCATGCTGATAACAATGAGGACATTGATGATGTGAATAGGCCAAATGCAAGGAGAAGGCTATTTGGATTTGAAGGGAAATCGGAGGATTTGACAATGCTGCCTCTCCAGCTATATGAGCCCATCATTGTTGCAATGAAAAAGCATGGAGTCCCATCAAAGTATGTGGCTGCATCCCTTTGTAAATATGCAAAGAAATGGGTTTTATACAAATCCACAGGATGTGAAGAAATGACAATTCACAGGGAAGTCATTGAAACCGTGGAGAGGCTTCTGCCTCATGAGAGAGGACTCATTCCATGCACGCTATTGTTTGACATGCTTCAGTCTGCAATTGTATTGGAAGCTAGTGCTGATTGTAGAAATTGTTTTGAGACTAGGATTGGAAAACAACTAGATGAGGCAACAGTCAAGGACCTCTTAATACCTTCTCAAGGCTATGCTAAGGAAGTACAATATGATATTGAGTGTGTGAGGAGGCTACTGAAAATTTTCTATACAAATTACACTTGTTCAGACGTGTCAGGGCTAATCACAGTGGCGGAACTCATTGAAGAATTCTTAGCTGAGGTTGCAAGTGACATAGATTTGAAGCCAGACACATTTATTTCATTAGCAGAAATGTCAATTGCAGCTTCACTGGGAACTCAACGAGGTGCTGATGGAATATACAAGGCTATTGACATCTACTTGGTCAAGCATAGATACCTAACAGAGGTAGAGAGGGAGGAAGTGTGTCGGGTTTTGGATTGCCAAAAGATGTCCCCTGAAGCTTGTGAACATGCAGCCAAAAATGAAAAGTTGCCGCTAAGGGTTGTGGTGCAGGTTTTGTTTATAGGGCAATTGAAGCTACGTGACACGATCACAAAGGAGATGCAGGCTTCTTATGACAAGTTGAGAAAGGAAGAGGAGGATCTAGCAAGGCTAGATTGTAGTGAAGAACAAGTAAGAACAGGAATGGAGAAAATGAGCAACAAGGTGATGGAGCTAGAGAAGGAATGCAATATGATAAGGAAAGAGATTGCGAGTGTATGCAACCATAATGTGAAGAAAGAGAAGGGTAGCATGTGGAGAGAAATGAAGAGGAAGTTTGGATGTATCACTACCATGCATCATCCCAACTGCCAAATAAAGAAGATGAAGAAGGTGAATCCAAAAGATGGAGTATGACCTTCAGATGGTTGTTCCATTTCTTATTTCCTTTCCAAGTAGTTAGGCTTTCTTTCATCCCCCTCATTTTAGCTTCCATGGTTCCTTGAATAACATGACCACAGTCCTTTGTTTAGTGCCAATAATTTCTGCAGTTTTTGAGTTCCAAGTACTCTTAGATTTTTCAGTATGATCATTAAATTTTATATTCAAAATTTCAAACTAGTGCGACTAATATTTCACTAGTGATGATTATGGGAAAAGCTATGGAAGCTTGGAATGAAAGTTTTAAGAACATGTTCACGAGAATGAATTCTTTGAATTAAGCATGAAGATAAACATACATACTTTTCCCAATTTAAAAATCATTATAACTTCAAACTTTTTCCCATTTTTAAATAAGACATTATAAAACATTAAAATGTCAAATTAGTAATTCGTATTCACACACTATTTATATGATACTAATCGCAAACTCTCGCGATACTTGGGTGTATATAATTATTTTATAAAAATATAATGTAAAATTTATAGGGTATATAATGCATGTTTTATTTAAAGTTAGTTTCTTTATTTTATAAGTTTTAGGTAATGAAACATATATTATATTTTGCATTCAACAATGTAAATGAAAAAGGTAATTTAATAAAAATATTTAAATTACACAATTATAATATTATTTTATATAAATTGAGAAAATGTTATAAAAATGAATTTTTTAAAATATACCATATTCCGTTGACTAATTTGAACATATCCAAGAATATATATATATATATATATATATATATTAAATTTACACCTCCATTGAACACGTGTTACAAATTACATTAAGTTTAAATTATTATATAAGTATAATGTCTATATTATTGAAACTTGAATTTTAAGGTAATCTTGTGAATATTTGTTATTTTTTTAAGGTCCATATCTCTAATTTCTAATGTGTGTGTGTGTGTATATATATATATATATATATATATTTGTATTTTTTAGCCCAATACTAAATAATTTGGCTCAAATACATTAAAATTCTCATACTTTTCAACTCAAAAATTAAGGAAAAAAAATTTTGAGTTCGAAATTGAAAAAGCAATTTACAAAAAGAATCAATTTAGGGCACAATTAGCCCAAAATGGACCAAATAAGTAGAAATGGACCGAACTAGATCAAATTGGATCAAATAAAATGAAGTGGACCGAATAAACCGAAATGGACTGATTGGACCAAAGTGTACCTAAATACTATACTGTATCAACAATAAATGCTACACTTCAGCTTTTTCTTCTTTTAGTATCAACAATAAATGCTACA
This sequence comes from Lithocarpus polystachyus, assembly GCA_033629205.1. NCBI lineage: Eukaryota > Viridiplantae > Streptophyta > Magnoliopsida > Fagales > Fagaceae > Lithocarpus > Lithocarpus polystachyus. Next base: position 2,353,272 of record CM066163.1, on the reverse strand, counting down.
CTTCAGCTTTTTCTTCTTTTAGAATCAACGCTCTTTATCATCAGACCAAGACACCAATCAGTTTTTAGTGTAGGTGGGGATTGAATCCCAGATTTTTTATTCAACTATCAGAGACTTTACCAATTAAGCTAATTGGAACCCATGACTATACAACTATTGATTACGTTATATATGGAGGATTTTTTTTTTCAAACAATAAGTACTTCAATCAATTATGCAATCAACACGATATTGAGCAAGTTTCCTATATATTCTTTTCTCTAAAAACAAGCGAATCAACCATTCAATCAAAACAATATTGAACAAATTTGCCATTTCTTCTCTTCTTGAGAAACAAGTGGCCTAATTTTATTTTTATTTTTATGTAAAATTATGTTCAATTTATGATTGGAAAATAACATATGAATTCGATTGTTGTGAATAACGGATCAAAGCTACCTCCTCAGATTTCTATTGAAGATTGAATTGGATCAAAGCTACCACGCCAGCTTTCTATTGAAGATTGAATTAGTACGCAACACAATATGTTAGAAATTTTTCATTCAAATGAGAGTATAATATTTAAGCTTAGGCCTTTTGGTTTATAATATTTAACACTTCTAAAAGGAAAGAATGCCAATTGGTTGTGGCTGACTGGTAAAACAAGCCAAGACCAATTTGTCGTTGATGGGGTTAATATTTGCAATGGTAATGAGTGCTGTATAGCCTAGGCTAAAGTGAAACATCTCATCTTTCAATTTGTTGTTAACGTTTGTACCTGTTTGGTACAGTTTATGTTTCACCACTTATTTTTCTATCATTGATGCTTAGTGCCACCCTCACAAGCAGAGCAAGGACTTTCTCTCTCCCTCTCTTATAAAAGCTTTTTTTACTTCTCATTAGGCCCATTTTGTGTGATGTGAGTGGAAAGTTCATGGTTGGAACTTGGAAGATTGGTCTTTTTTGCGTGTGCGCGCGCTTCACGTTTGAAATATTTATAGCAATGGCAGGCGTGTAGAGTTGTTGTGATGAATGAAAATCTAAAAAACATGAAGATGGACCCAAGTCTAACCCTAACATCGTGACAACCAACAACCAATCACAGACAACAAGATACTTCTCCCACAAGCAAACATTCTTACTAGTTTCTTTCTACCTTCATAGCCACAGCTTTAAACAGACGCAGAGTACTCTCTGTCTTTGACCACACACTATTGGTACTTTTTTACTCTCTTATAAAGGAATCAGATATTTCTTCCCTCCCGTGATTACTTTTTTACATCCAACAAATTAGCTTCAAATGTCTTTATCATCTCTGCTTCAAATACACCACTATATAGACGTGTGGAATTACATTCAAAGTCAAGGTCTCATAGGACTAGGACTAGGAATAGAGAATTATTGGTTGGAAATTGCATATGATCTTATGTTTATAGGAAGCATCACAAGGCACTTAGGCAAAACAACCGGTCAATTTCACAATTAATGACTCCAAAGATTATATATTTATTAGGGTAAAAGGTTTTACACATGTTTCCTACGCACATATTTTGACAAATAAAAAATATCCAGATGTCTTTGAATATTTGACTATTTTTTTGGGTATGTATAGTTTTCCCGTTCCATGCACACCGGGTGTATTGTACAGGCGTGTATATAATAAACACCACCTTATTTATTAACCTCTCTCACCCCTCTCCCAAAAAAAAAAAAAAAAAAAAAAGAAATAATAGAAAAACACATTTGTATTCATGCTTGAGTAAGATCTCATTGTATTTCAATTATGGCTCCCCATTGAAAAGCTTTCGCTGGCAGTCTACAATGAGTTGTTTGTATGAACTATGAAGCAAGGGGGGTAAAAAAAAGAAAAAGAAAAAGTACAAAACTACTCACTTCGGTCATCCTAACATTGGGAACAATAGGGTCCCAGTGTCTCATATCTTATTCCAGATGTCATATGTGCCTGTTCTGTTCTAACTTCTTCTAATGCTATTCTGTTTTATACTTTTTTTTTTCTTTTTTTAACTTTGTTTGCCGTGACTTTAAGCTGTCAATATTTATTTGAAACCTTAAAAAAGCATCATGATTCATGACCCCAAAACCCCGTCAAATGCGTTTTGCTTCCATTTTGAAGAAACAATTCAAAAAGTCTCGCAATAAACTGTAGTAAAAATTGAAAAGACTGAAAATTCAAAAGTCTCCCAAACTATAGCTCATGTATCTTTCAATCCCAAAACTCAATTAAGATTAACAATTTTGTACGGGGGTGATTAACCTCAAGGTCCTCAAGGACTTTGGGTTTGAAAATCAACTTTCCTTTTGTTAATGTAGCGAAAGGTTCAGAAAATTTAGAATGGAAAAGACTTATTGCAACTAGAAATTGGTTAAGAGAAATTTCTCCTAACTCAATACATGACATTTTATAAGACTATTTAAGTATATTATTTAAAGAATAAAATTTGGCTACAAAATTTGTTATAGTTTTAGGTTACAACTTTATTTTAAAAAATGAACATAACATATTTTGAAAATTTAACCGTTGGACTGCATGTTCTTTACGCTCTCTTAACATACATGTTAAATTTTGTGCCGATCAGATGTTATTAACTATATGATTCGTAAACTTTTTTTTTTTTGTTTTTTGTTTTTGTTTTGGTCATGTTAACAGGTGTCCTTAGGTCAACTGTTAATAAACCAAATTAGAAAAGTTTTAACACCAACTGTAAGAAAAATTAATTACTTTATCAATTTCTAATAAATATTTCTAAAAATGGTTCATAAACCAACGTCCTTAGAGCATTCGCATCCCAAATCTTCAAACTCTTTTCTCATTTATACAATACCATTTTACAAAACACCCAGCATTCCAACTTTTATTTTTCTTTTCTACTCATTAAAATAACATATCTACACAATAAAATATATTTTTTTCTTTTTTGTTTTTTCCTAATTTTCTCCTCCACATGCGTATGTACCTTCCCTCAAGCTCTAGCACCGCGTCTCCACTGCCCAGTCACCACCAACGCGCCTCCACCATGCCCACCACGCCTCCACTGCCCACTGCCCACCAAAATTCCACTGTAACAAAAACCCATATTAAAAAAAAAAAAAAAAAAAAAAACCCAGAAGAACCAAAGTCCAACTATGCAAAACCCAAAATCCAACCAAAGTCCAACCAATTGGATTTACCCCATCAAAAATTCATAGCAAAACCCATCGGAATCCACCCCCATCTCCACCACACACGACCTCGTCGTGACGCATGCCGATCTCCACCAAACCTATCACCAATTTGAGCAACCCAGAACGCTGAAACCAAGAAATCCAAAAACCCAGAACGTTGACAACCACATAACCCATCGATAACCAAACCCACCACCTCTTCCTTTAAGCATCGATATAGCAAAAAAAAAAAAAACCACAGAACCCGCCAATCCACCGACGTGGAGGCCCAACCACCGGCACAAAGAGAGAGAGTGAGAGTTGAGAGCGTGCGATGAGAGATGAGACCATGTGAAGTGTCGTGTGAAATAGAGAGCAAAAGAATAAAATATTATATTTTGTTTTAGAATTGCGCTACAGTGCGATTTTACATTTAGAATCGCACTGTAGCACAATTCCAAATATTTTTGCAATAGTAGCCTTTTAGAAGTCCAGGTGCTGGAGGTTTTTTGAGGCTTTGATGCTAAATATGCCTACATATGGCATTTACAAGTCCGGGTGTGAATGCTCTTAGGACATTTGTTAACATTTTCCGTTGTTTGTTTGTTTGTTTGTAGACTATAAAAACAAAAAACAAAAAATTATTTCTTATACATAATTTTAGACTACAAAAGTTTGTAATTTAAACAATTGATTAATGACATAGTTATTGATCTTTGATTTTTTAGAAATTTTGCAGGTATGGAGAATATAAGAAAAAAATGTAATTTAATGATAGATTTGTCAAAATTCATATCCAATAAAAAGATATTGAGTAAATTTGTAACTTTAGGCTATAACCAATTTTGTAGATAAACTTTGTTCATTATTTAAACTAATCATGTAATTTATTAAAATATCATATGACAAAAAATACATATAAATAGTTTTTTTAATCACCACGTGCGGGTTGGAGGAAATTTCATCTAAACCGGTTTGGAGGTAAAAAATTTTCATATGAAAATTGTAAACTCAAAATCATATTCAGTTCAGTTTTGAGATATTTTGGACAATCTTTGAATTGTAATGTCGAATTGCACCTAAACAATATGCCAGCTCACCCACACAAAATTGGAAAGTCCAATTTATGATGTAACTGCGAAAGAGCAAGGGTCTTTTGAATCAATCTAAAGTTAACCATTCTTACTTTGCATTATAATCTAATCGCATTCGAATCAAACAACTGCAGCAAATGAATTATTATTATTATTAAGAAATCATTAATTATAATTGAAGTGAGGAAGATTAAAACCCCAGGATTAGCTGGATATAGTCATATATATTACACTGCAGTACTCATCTGGGGTGGTTCCTATGTGAATTGAAAATAAATTATGTTAGGACCACAATTTGACTCCTTATAATTACTCTTTTTCGTTATTAACTAGTTTTGAGGTGGAATGACATAATTCACGGTTCTGACAAATTATTTAACGAATTATCAAATAATTCATTAAAAAATAAATTAAAACAATTTAATATTACCCTTAGTACAAACTACAAACTGTTTAATTTCTCTATTATACTAAAAGTTGAGAAGGACAGTGGTTAAATACGACAAATAAATTGAAGGCAAAGTTCAAGTGTGATCTGTACGTCCTAGATTAAGTTGGAAAAGGTTGTCCATTACTGTTAATTAAAAATTGAAACAAGAACGTGCACAATAATATAACAAAGCATAAAATTCCGGTTCATAATTTAGAATTTTAGTAGGTAGGCATAGAATTCTCAATGCCCCAATAAAAACCCATTACTATGTATCATTCACCGTCCAATCTTATGACCTACTAATATATTTTCAAATTTAATTGAATTATTCAATTAAACATTTCTTAGTCTTTCCTTAATCATTATACATCAATCAATGTTGACCATAAAACGTGTTGGCTTGTTATTTTTCAATTTTGATTAGCTTTGAACAAAACACATAGATAGGAGAAAATTCTTTTGAAGGTTGGGCGAGCATTCAATACATCATTTATGTATGCTTTTAATTATGCATATTTTATTCAGGGATTATAGAGTTAGTAAATACTAGTTCATAATTACTTACCAACAAAACAATAAATAGTTCATCATTAATTATCTATGGTCAGATTGATGATACGTGGAGGATTTCTACACGGTAAGTACTAGAATCAACTATGACTGATGCCCTAATTAGATTTTTCTAATTCCCTTCCATTCTTAGCACGATGTGTGATACATAGCATAATTTAATTTCCAAATTTCATATGTATTGTTCCTAAAAAAAAAAAAATTCATATGTATTGTATTTAAATAAAAATTGAAAGAAAATGAAGGATTCAATTAGAAGAAATCTTATCCTGAGTCAACAATTCAAACAAAATGATATTAAGTTTCTTATTTCTCATACTCTTTTAAGTAAAAAATAGCAAAACAACTATTCAATCCAAACAACAAGAGTCTTGTAACTTAACTGACATCTCATAATGTTTCCAATGAAGATGTTCCATGTTCAAATTTCTTCTCATTTAATAATAATAATAATAATAATAATAATAATAATAAACAAACTATACCAAACAAATTGTCTATCACTTCTTTTCCCAAAAAACAAGTGGACTATTATGATCAATTTATTATTGAAAAATAACATACTAATCCTTTTTTTAATTTGATAATTACAATTATGGAGGAGAAATTTTAATCTTGAGTATTATGGACACCATGAGGTGCCAGCCACTTAAACTATAAAATTGTTGACAACATATTAATCTTTTAAAGGAGGTGCCAACCAGTTAAGTTATAAAACTATTGACAACATATTAATCTTTTAAAGATTGAACTATTGCACAACACTACATATTTCAAAATGGTTAGAAGAAAATTTTATTAGTCCAATAAAAATTGTCTTTTAGTTTACTTATGTTATTTTTTTTTTCAAAAAAAAAAAAAAAAAAAAACAAGAAACAGGAGCTGTTTGGTTTTTAAAAAACTATCACTCATCACTCATCACCTATAACTCATCACTTATCACTGAAAATACTACAACTTTCTAAGACGACATGTTTGGCATTTGTTTCCAATTTTGATAACTCAAAAAAATTTACTTTTTGTGGGACCCATGAATTGACTTAGTGCAGCTTTTACTACTACTACTACTACTACTACTTCTTCTTCTTCTTCTTCTTCTTCTTTTTTCTTTTTTCTTTTTCCATTCAACTCCCAATACCCAAACTCATCGAACCCAGAAATAAGGAATGAAAAAAAAAAAAAAAAAAAACCAAACCCAGAAACCCAATGTGAAAAGGAAAGAAAAGAAGAAAAAAAAAAAAAGAAGAAGAGAAGAATAGAGAAACCAAGCCTAGACCTAGTGTGAAAGAAAAAAAAAGAAAAAAAGAAACCAAACCTAAAAACCCAATGTGAAAAGGAAAGAAAAGAAGAAAAAAAAAAAAAAAAAAAAGAAGAAGAAGAAGAAGACCAAACCTAGCATGAAAGGGAAAAAAAATGACCAGACTGGATTTGACTACTCTTTGACTGTGGGTCCTTTAAATATGTGTGTATTTACCAAAATGCCATCATAACTCTGTTTTCATAACTCAAAAACACCTAAAAATTGTTTTCAGTTTCCATAATTCATTACTCAAAAATCAGAGAATTGAGTGATGGAAACAAAAACTGAAAACAAATCCAAACAAACCAAGCAACCGTGGAACCCACCAATTTTGAGTTATGGGTGATAAAAACAGGGTGATGGGTGATGGAAAACACTAAGAGCCTATTTGGTTTAGAGCTGTTTTGGATCATATTACTCAAAACTCAAAACTGAGTTTTCAAAAAACGTGGGACCCACACAAATTTTTTTGTTTAGCTTGATTTTCACATTGTGTTTCCATTACTCAAAACTCAAAAATTTTGAGTTAGAGTGACGGAAACAGGAAACAAGAAATATGTGTTTCCAATTTTTAAGAATTGAGTTTCATCGGCATTTTTGTAAAGTCAAGCAAAGAATGGGACCCACCCGTATGACTTGTCTATCAAGTAACATCTCTCTCCAACCCATTCTTCTCTGTCACTTCTCCTTCTTCATTTTTTTTTCTTTTACCTAGAGCTCTCTGTTCTCACTGAGAGAGAGAGCTGAACCAAATCTCACAAAGCTCTCTCTGTGATCGAAAGCTTTGTCGTTAAGAAACAACGTTGAACTGAGCCCAGGCAAGATCGTGAGACACGTGGACCTCGAGATCAAGAGACAGGTGGGTCGGAGCTCCATTTTTTGGCTTTAGTTTTTTTTTTTTGCTCTGTGTTCTTCTTCTTCTTCTTCGGCGATGTGAGATTTAGTTATGGGTTTCCTGTGCATTCTTTTGGGAGAAGTAAAGAAGAAGATGGGCTTCCATGGAGAAGTAATGAGACGCAGGTAGCAACAGTAGGCAACACCAATGGTGGGGTCTACGGTTTTAGGGAAAAGTTGTAGAGTTATGTAATTGAGAACTGAGTCCAAACATGTATTTTGTAATTTTTGAGTGAAGGTGACTTTTGAGTAGGGAGTTGAGTTATGAGTTTTGAAAACTGAGACACCTCTAAACCAAACGGGCCCTAAGTATCCGTTTGGATACTGCTTATTTTGCTAAAAACTGAAAACAATAAAAAAATAATTTTCGGTTATTGTTTACAATTACAAAATACTATTCATTTACTTTAATATACTGTTCTAGTAAAAAAAAAAAAAAAAAAAAAAAAAAACGTGGAACGCCAATCCAAACAGTCAACAAATCCAAATAGCCCCTTATAGTTTAACTTCAATGAGATTGAGATTATCCCAAAAAGTTTGAGCTAAATTTTCCTCTCACTTATAATGAATTTTCATTATTATCAAAACATGTTGATACTTTAAGGATTAAACATAGAAATTTATTATATTCTAGAAACAATCTTGAAAACTTTAATGTGTTGCAAAATATTGAAAAAAACAAAAAGAAGAAGTCCATGATAAGTTCTACGAACCCCACTCACATATCTTATTACCCACACTATTTTGCTTTCTTAGAAATAGTACACCCCATGATTTTTAACCTGACTTAAATTAATAAGAATTTAAGAGAAACACTTCTCTCTCTGAAGGAAGCTTCTCAGTACTCACCTCTGTCTCTCACTCTCTCTCTCTATATATATAAACCCCTTCACCACCTTCTCTCTCTCACAAACCCTAACTCTCTCTCTCTCTCTCTCTGTTCTCTGTAGAGGTTCCTCTGTTTTCTCACGACAATGGCTTCCTCTACTTTGATGACTCTCATGCTTCTCACCTTGCTAGCGACCTCGGCTCTCGCTCAGGCTCCAAGATCCGCACCATCCTCATCACCAACAAAGTCTCCATCTCCGACTTCTTCTCCACCAGCCTCATCTCCTCCACCGTCTCAGGCTCCCGCTCCCACCTCAAAGACACCAACTCCCTCTTTGGCTCCAACTCCATCCGCCACTCCTCCGTCGCCTTCCTCCGCTCCGTCGAACTCGCCTCCGGCTCCTCCCACACCGCACGCCCCAGCCCCCTCCAATGCGCCGGCCGGTAATCCCTCGATCAGCCATCCTCCGGCTTCGCCTCCCAACTCCAACGGCGCCGGTTTGAACAGAGTCGCCGCCGTCGGATCTGTCGCCTCAGTCGTCTTCGCGGCGGCTCTTTTGCTTTAGATCACAACATCGCCGGAGTTCGTTTAGGGTTTGATTCTAGTTCGTACTAGTTTCCATTTTTAAATATTTAGGGTTGATGGGTTTCCTTTTTTGTTTATTTGTTTTGGTTTAATTTAATTATCATCATCATTATTAGTGGTGGGATATGTGCTCAAGAGTATCACTTGGGGGTCCGTGGTACTCGATTGGATTGCTTTCCTATTATTATTGTTATTATATTATTATCATTTTTATTATTATGGATTCCTTTTTATAAATTTTTTTTTCTGCTTTATATATGTTTGTGTTTTAGTGTCATATATTTTGTTTAACGTGTATACCGAGTCTGAGAAGGGTTACATTATATTAACCATCAACGTAAAATTTAATCACGGGTTGAAAATTCATAATTAACCTCAAAATTTTGGGACTAAGATATCCAACATTGGCAAATAACCTTAAAATTTTGGGATTTCGAGACTAAGATTTTGTGGAAAATAACCTTTAAATTTTGTGGATGTGTATGTTGTATCAGATTTTGTTTTATACATGTGATCTTTGTAAATTATGACTGTGTTATTAGTGGGTTACAACATATGAGAGTGATAGTGATTACTGATTTGAGTGACAAAGAAAGTGATTTTTGGCTTTAGAGAGAGGGTGAGAGAGAGAGAGAAGGAAAGGAAAGGTGTGAAGTGGTGGAGGTGTTTCTGTCTTTTTATGAATAGATGAGAATGTGGGGTTTGAGAGGGGGACAGCTGGAGAAGAAGTGAGAAAGTCATCTGAGTGTGCTTTTCCTTTTATAGTTTTTTTCTTAGATTAAGTAATGGGTTGTTTGGTTTGGTTGGAAAAAAGTTGAAGACTTCTTTACCGGAGTCACATGCTCTCACAGCTGTCTTTAGAAGCCCCATGTGCTTTTCCCACGTACACAATAGAGAGGGAGGCAGTAGACTACTAGCCTTTCTTTTAGAAAGAAGAAAAGTTCAAATGGTTCTTTTTATTTCTTTTAGATTATAAATTACAGTATATCTATTCATGAAATTGTGTTAATTTGGTCTCATTATTTTTCAAATGATTTATTAAAAATTTAAAAAAGACTTAAAAAAAGAAGAAGAAAAGTTCAAATAATTCTATTTTTTTTATTATACATTTTATTTTCCTCATTAATCTAAATTTTGGTATTGTTTTAATATAATTGTTTTAATTTGGTCTCTATGCTTTCCAAATGAACACTTATCCTTTAAAGCACTGGCTGGCCTATTTTCATAATCATGATGATGTAAATGACAGACTTAAAAGAGAAATACCTAACCATTTAAGTGGGGATTAATTACTCATACGACTACGAGCCATGACATTAGAATTGTTGTTTACTCATTACTAGTCTTAGTCTCCCTTTTCTTTTCAGCAAATCTGAGTCTTCCATTAAATGGTCAAAAGTCTACCCAGATTAGGAGGAGGACTCATGTTACAGTAATATGATGTATTTTCTCATTAAGGGTTGAGGACTCATGTTACGAAAACTTGATGTATATTTTCGTTAAGAGGAGGGAGAAGGATATCGACATATATATTAATTACATTTTTTTATTAGTGGAGAAATCTTGGTGAAGAAAGTAGGATACTGTTAACCGTTGTTCACCCTTACTAAAGACCGCTTGATACATGCTTTTCCGCACAAAATGTGCTAGTCCTATAGCTGTGTGGGCTGTACAAGGCAAGATACATAAATCTATTTAATTTATCTAATACATGATGTACCGAAGCTTATGTTTAAAAGGTATAGATATTGTCTACGAAACAAACACTTTCTCTTCAATGATGCACTAACTCTAGTCATGAGTCCTTCTCAAAAAAAAGAAAAAAAGAAAAAAAAAAACGTCTCTAGTCATGAGTTTCCTGCATTTGCTAGTTTCATCTCTCTCTCTTTCTCTCTCTTTTTTTTTTTTTTTTTTTTTTTTCACTCAGTTGTTTAAATGAAACTCAATTTTAACAATACGGTCCTGCATCATTAATTCAACCATCTTTCAGCACTCTCGTATATGGTAAAAAAAAATAGGAAAATGTTGAATCTATTACTTAAGTCCTTAACTACTAGTAACAATAACTGGTTTAATGGTTAACCTATTGTGGTTTTCTCAATCTGGTTAAACAACAGCAATCGCCACTAAGTTTACGTTTCAGCAAAAACAAAAACAAAATGCCACTAAATATTAAAAGGAATTAGACCATTCTTCCAATTAAGGAGAATAATTGAGTCCATCACGGCTTTAGCACATGAATTACTGAAGCTGGCCCATGGGTCATAGAATTTATGTTAGCAGCCCACTCTTACATAATGCTGATTTGCAAGCCCAGCAAGCTCGCACCCTTGAGTACTCGACTATTAAAATATGATAGGCAAGAGAGAAACGTTAAAGCTTGATCTTGTCATGAATTATGATACAATCTATTGAACCAAAAAATTGTAAGCAACGATGTAATGGGGGTTTGAATGATAGCTTAGTGTAAGTAACAGCACCCTTTATGATGTTCAGTTTCTATGGTTCAAACCTTATCTCTTTCCTTCCCCACTGTACTTACCTAGCAAAATTTTTTACAAGCAACGCTGATTAGTCATTCCTAAATGGTGGTACATAATTTGTGGTTATGCTACTATGTGTTCAAGCCTTCAAGGATTCACACAAGTCTCATTGATACTAGAGATGATAGAAGCGTAAATTGCTTCTTTTAAGTAACAGTTGCGATGCACTAGCCACTTCTTTGCAAAGAGAAGAAATAGCTTCCTCTTTTTTGGGAGGGGGGGTTGAACTTGAATGTGTTAATAGTTCATTCCCAATAAAGCTAAAGAATGATATAGTACAAGATATTGATGAAACGAAAATGACACAAGCTGCAATATTTCCACTGCAAAACACATGGGCTGTAGCTACCAAAAACTAAAAAGACAAAGCTGCATTGCTGTCGCAGAACACAGCCTATAATAAGTACTCATAATTCATAATCAGCAAGATGTCCTCTACCTGCTACAAATCAATTCCAGCTCTAATAATATAAACCAGTGGCCCATATGACCTAATACTATTCTCTGATCTGTCCCTTTATGTGGGTTAGGTCCAAGGTCGAATCCCATCACTTATATTATTCAATCAAACCAATTCAGCTGAGCCTATTAAGCACAAACTTAATACTTGCTACCATCTATCAGTGTGAGGAAAAAAAATTGCTGCCACTCTTGATGCAGGAGCATCTTCTAAGCTGTTTTAAGATGTCTTTTTTTGACTTATAGCTAGCAGCCTTAGCTATTAAGAACAGTTAGTTACAACTATTTATGTGTCCAAACAACAGTCTTAAGGCAGTTAGCTTATATGGCAGTCATTCTTATTTGAATTAGTTAGTCTTGTTAATGAGTTAGTTACTTGTATTAGATGTAACCAGTGTTAGTTTGACACTTGGCAAGATACTAATAATGGTTGTTAGTTGTAGAACAGATTATATAAGTACTCTTGCACTTTTATTTTGTAACCAATTCTTGAGAATTAGTGATTTTAAGCCTTTGTGTGCTTTTCTTTAGAACTTAGTGTTCTTGTAGAGGTGTCTAACCACCTACTAAATGTTCTAAGTAACTCTCGTTGCTAAACAAACCCAAAACAATTTAGCCTACACACAATCCCTGCATCAACTCTTCTTATGAAAGACTATTCATAAAACATATGAGCTTGCACTACAAATGGTTTCTTTATAATAAAAGATCACCATTATAACTCCATCTGGCAATAATTATGTGCATTTAGATATGCTTATTTTTATAATATTATTTTGCTTATGATATAAAAGTATAGTTGTACCTTGAAAAAAGTGATATTTTTAAAAAGTTATACATTATTTTTTAGGATGAAAATAAGTTCAACTAAGTAGACTAATACATAGAGGGATGTTGGTAGCTAGTAGCAATTGGGACTGTTAGTAATTTTGATCTTTGATTTATCCTATTAGTTCCCCATGCTGTTGATTTTATAATGGATCTTCATCTGAGCTTACAAAAGTTCATAAAGAGTTGCTCGCTGAATGTCAAAAGCGAGCTGATTGCAACACTGAAGTGAGATTAAGTGCCCGTTTGTTTCCACTTTTTCAACCCCAAAAAGCCCGTTTTGAAACCTCCAATTCAAAAAGCTCGTTTGGTAAGTTTCAAAATGCAGCTTTTTACAAAAAGCTGCGTTTTGAAATTGTGAAGAAAACGGGCTTTTGCAAAATGGAGCTCTGAGCTCCATTTTGCAAAACGCACAAGCACGTTTAGATTCAAAACAAATATTACCGTTGGTGGGTTTTTTTTTCCCTAAATTGCCCATAGTTTTTTTTTTTTCTGCTCCTCTATGCTGCTGTGCTGCGGCATCTCTTCTTCTTCTTCTTCTTCTTCTGTGCTGCTGGGTTTCTTTGTCTGTGCTGCTTCTTCCTCTTCTCTTCTCTATTTTTTTTTTTTTGATTTACTGTGCTGCTGTGCTATGCTGCTTTGCTCTGCTGCGGTGCTGCTTCTTCTTCTTTAGTGCTGCGGCATCTCATCTTCAGACTTGTGTGTGTGTGTGTGTGTGTGGCTTTTGTGTGAAGGAAAGTAAAAGAAGGAAGATAAGAAGATGAGGAACGTGTGGATGAGAAAAAAGTGGAAGAAAAAAAAATAAAATAAAAGAGTTTTTGGTTTTGGGTAAAGTAACGGGAAGAAAATATAGGAATAGGAATCCACATTATTTTACAACTTTTTTTTCATAACTGTGATGTTACAGGGTATGTGGTAGAGAAAAAATTTTGAGTACTAGAACAACTCATTTAAAAAATAAGTGTTAATAAAATTTTATTTTACAAAGATTAATTTAAAATTAATATTGTTGTGACATTTTATTATATCTCTAAACTTTTTAAGTTAATACTATTTTTCTTTAGAAAAAAATAGTACTATTGACAGAATATTTTTATAACAATTTCATAATAAAACTTACATAGTAAGTTGTTATTAGTTCTTATTTAGATCTACTAGTGATATTTTTTTTCCTACCATTAACAACTTGTTATATAGACTTTATTGTGAAATTTTTGTGAAAATATTGTGTCCATAACTTGCATTAAAAGAGGTAATTAAAACAAAGAATTTTCTTTATATAGACATTGTCCTTTTTAGTAATTTAGCCCTCAAACTGCTACTTTTATAAGTGCTAGCCAAACACTCAGCTTTTTTAAAAAGCACTTTTTAATAACTTTTACCAAACACTCAACTTTTTGAAAAAGCACTTTTTGCCCTTTTTCAAAAAGTCACTTTTTCAAAAAGCCCTTTCCCAAAAAGCCGAAACAAACTCGCCCTAAGTAAGTTGCTTTTTGAAAATGATGTTAAAGCAACCATTGAAAGTCCACAAAGGAAGGGAGTTGTTGAAAAAGCTATAAAGTGAGATGCCAATTTGTTTTATTCATGTTAGGAGTCTTTCTCATGGATGTAACTTCTCATCAATTAGTTAGGTAAGCTCTTCACATCAAGAGTTAATGCTCTAGTTAGAATTATCATCAAGGAAAATATACAGGCTTTCATTGGTAATTTTTCGTGTTGTCTTCTAAGAAAATTTCTTAATCTGTAAGAAAAAAGAAAAGAAGAAATATAACAGCAGAAACTGACACATGGCATAAACATTATTAATCCACTTTTGCTAGGTAATCAGTTCAAGAAATCAATTAAGTAAATATAATAGGGAGATCATTTTTTTTTTTTGGGTGCGTAACACAACTAACTGGGCTTGATTCTTGAACCCACAATTTAACCCTCAACCTAGAATGTATAAGGGGAGGAGATGCGATTGAGCTAGAGCTCATTTGGAAAGCGGATTTGAATTTAGGTTTTTCTTATGAGAAGAATTAGACAATTTAATTGAATTACAAAGCTTTTGATAGAATTATATATGAAGGTGCAACATTAATACTGAAAACTCCTTAATAATTTGTAGTTTGTCACTTATTTAAATTATTCCTACTCTCTTGACCTGGAAATATAACAAAGCTGCCTTGCATGAGTATACCAACTTAGCTTCTCATTCATTTCAAGTCTAATTACCTCCTTTAGTAACTAATTTTCTCTAGTGTTCTCATCAATTAATCGTACATTAACAATCAAGTGTATGGTTTCACATCTAAAAGTACCGTGTTGCTTATGTGAGTGCTATGATTCCAAGAAATTAATTTAGACTCAGTAAACATGAATGAACCTCAATGATCCATCATTGTTTAACATACCCAAATACTCTTCCGTAATCTCTGAATTTTCCATAACCTATTCATTCATAAAGTAAAGAAAAATCTCAATACAAATATGACTGACACCAAAAGAAAGAAAAAGCACTGCCTCCAACCTGGCTAGAAGCCTAGACTCATGAGAGAACCAACAAAGAAAAAGCAAACCAAGTCATAGCAAACACAGCCACAAATGGAGAAAGGATGGTCCCTGAAGATGAATTAGTTGAGGTAGTAGTAGTAGTAGTAGTAGTAGGAGTAGGAGTAGTGGTTGTGGGTGTGGTACTTGTATTAGTACTTGGTGTTCCAGCTGCTGGTGTTGTGGTTGATGCTTTAGCAACTGTTACAGCAACCTTCATGCCACTTCCACAATGGCCAACAATACCACAAATGAAGTAACGAGTCCCAGCATTTTTTAGAGGGATGGTGGTGGCTCCACTGCTATCTGAGCTAAGAGAATTGCCCACAGTGCAAGTGCTGTAGTCACTAGAGCTCACTTCATCCACAGTGTGCCCACTCGCATAGTTGAACACTGCAAGAACAACAAAATCAACCAAAGCTTATATAATCTCAAAATTCGAAGTTCTTTATGGATCTCAACAAACTAGTCAAAATTGAACAGTATCAAAGTAAGATTTTGGAAAAATGTAAGTTTCTTCTTGGTTCAAAAACTGTTTTATTTTAAATAAATTTCTCGTTTTGATTTGTTATTTGCCTGTCTTATATGTCAAAAATACTAACTACAACTTCAATTTTGGGATTATTGCATTTGATCAGGTATATAAGGCATTACTAATTATTAATACTAGCATAGAAACATGTTTCTTCTTTCTCTCACATAATAGTTAGTCTTACTAATTAAATCCATAGTGTGATCTATCATTAATATGAGAATAGGAAAAAACACATTGTTATATTCTTAAAATATCTAATAACTTTTCATAAGACACTTTGATTTCTTTAATATGTGTCATCTATCTCCATAATTGAATACTATACTATCACATAAAAATTTGGAAAGGTAACTATGGAACTTTATAGGGCAATATGCCAATATTTCACATGAAATATTTTGCCTAACCCAATTAAAAGTGTCACATGAAACAGTTCCTTTTGAAGCAGTTAGGCAAGGAAGTTTTGTATGTTATGGAGCTGAAAAATGAAAACTTACCAAGGCTATCGCCAACAACAAAGGTCTTGCCACTAGTCCAGGTGGTATAATCATAATTAGTGACCCAACCATTGGTGTCTCCAACAGTGTAAACAGTGGCCAAGCTTGGCACGACCATACACAAGGCTAAGAGTGCACACACAATTCCAGCATTGTAGCTAGCCATTTTTGTGGAAGAGAAGAAGAGAATGAGGCTTTTTGGATAATAGTTGAGGAATGGGGTTACTTTTATAGTGCTATTAAGAGGTCGGAGTCAGTAAAGTTTGGCCTGCTTTTCATGAATAAATTTCATGATTGGTAATTCTGTTCTACGGGGTTACTTGAATCATACCTTATACCTAATGCTTAAGTTAGTGGGCCCTCCTCTTTTTTTTTTTTTCTTTTTTTTTTTTTTTCCTTCTAGAAATAAGGGTGTCAAATAAAGTTACTCTTATTCCATTGTTTTTATGTTTTTGTTATAATCGGGGTTATATTATGATTGAGATATAATAAAAGTGGAGTTAATAGTAAATTCATATAAATGTAACGTTATTCTAATTATAACTTATTGCTTAAACAAATTGTAAAAAAATAGTTATATTGATAACATTCAGGTGGTTTTTTTTGGAGAATAATTATTCAACATGGATTAACTCTTCATTACAATGTCAAATTCATATTTCACAAATAAATAATATCAATTATCAACGCTACAAATTTCCTCTGGCCCAAAAAGTTGGTTGTCTTTTTTACTTTTTCCATAACCAAAACATAGATTATCCTTTTATGAGCAACCTTTTGGTTCATGAAAGGAGAAATTAAGCAATTGCTTATTTTCTTTCTTGGCATTCTTGCCCATTAACATTTATAACTAAAATTTGTTGCTTTCGATGTTGCTGTTATGGTCGTAAAACTGTAGAGAGTTGATGATAGACGACTCACAATTGGTTGGAAGAGATTCTTAAACATCATAATGAGATTGACATTATTAAGCTCATGAAATAGATAAGATTATAATATGTGCTTGGAATCTACTCAATGTAGTGAATAAGTTAATGAAAATGTGAGCTGTGAAAGCGTGAGGACATCGACTTCTTTGATAAAATAGAGCCTTCCATAACCAGCCAGGGTTGTTAGGTGGAGACATTGTATACATGTAAATGGGAACTATAATTCTTTTTTTGGCAAAAAAAAAAAAAAAGGAAGATCTTAATTGAATGATATCTCTCTCTGTCTTTATAATTAGGGCAGTCAAGCTCACCTCTTTGGAAGGTGTCTAAGAAGCTACTAAATCAAGAGGCCTTTGACAATTGTGATCATAAAATCTCTGACTTCAACTAATCAGCATGGAAAAAAGTTTATTTTAACCTATCAACAACCATAAGGGGACTGCCTCTAGTGTTTTTTACCAAGTTGCCAAAGAAGATAGATTTACTTTTAAATACAAGATAAAAAAGATATTAAGAAATTAATTCATCTTATTATTTATATGGCATCAGAAACATTTGTTAATTCATTATTGTCTTATTTTGTAAACTTTTTATAGTAAAATTACCCGCTATAAATTTTGTTTCACCATATTAGAGATGATATTAAGTTATGGTAGGTCTACATGTCAGAGGCGTTACATCTATTTCCATTATGCACATAATTTTATCATTAGTATAAAGTGGTCTTGAAAATATAATAGTCATCGATGACATCATGAGGTGAAACTGTGAAAGATCTCATGGATCTCAAAGCAAATATAAGTTGAACTACTTGGGTTAAAGTTGAGAACAATTAGAAATTAAATTTGGTGGAATGCCAAAAGCAGCCGATAAAAGTTGGTGAGGCACTTAACTTTAACAACAATAGTTATAGTGGGTCTAGAAACAATTACGATGGGTCACTGACTCACTGCCAAAGAGTTTTACCTCCCTTCCCTAATAATGATATTTCATCTCTAAATCCTTTCAATGGGATTTGGCGGATGTCGGTAACAAGTAGTAGAAAGCATAAAATTCATATCTCTGAACTATGCTAATTTTTCTTATTTGTTGTAACTTTAAGAGGTAGAAAAATAATGGGCTCTAGTTTGTTGAGTTTGTCGGATGCGAGACTTTTGAGATCAAATATCATCAGCATAAAAATGAAACCCCTGATGGTAAAGAGGTAATCATCTCAAAGTGAAATATAATAAGTTTAAATCCTATCGTATGTTAAAAAAAGAAAAAAGAAATAAGTGTTTGATTTATATATTTTTTTAATTTTCCTTTTCGTGACTAATTTTGAAAAAGGTCTTTAAACTTTCGGCTCAGACCAAATAAATAATAAGTGGCAGCCCTAAAGGGACTTTTGAGGAAATAGATAATCCTCAAGGGTCACTTCTTGATGGACTATGTCTGGAAAGCCATTCTTTCAATATCAGGGTCAGGGCCAGGGAGTTAAGCATATATATATATATATATATATATATATATATATATATATAAAATTTGGAGTATTGAGGATTCTTGACACGAATGTAAAATAAATCAGGTTAGAATTTTGTTCATTTTTTTTTCCCAAAATCCTTCAATTTTCTAAATTATATATATATATATATATATATATATTATGAGTCAAGTGGCACAAATAAATTGTAAGCCCATGTACTTGTAAAATACTAATTTTAATCTTAGGTTAGTTTGTGATTAACCTAGGTTAATTGAGTATTTTTAGTATATTGATCTTACATTAGGTTCATTGTAATATAAGTACTGAAAATAATATGTATCGACCAGGGCTTTATCACTATTGACATAGGCCGTTAAATTGAACCACGTAAATCTTTGTGTATAATCTTTCTTTGTGTTTCCACTTTTCATTAAATTATCATACACAATCATACAACAACTTTCCAACTAAAAATATTAAAAAGAGATCAAACATATTCAAGGCATTCGCAACATGTTTGTGCTCTTTTTTTCATACTTCCGCTAATCATGAAATTATCACACACAATCATACAACAATTTTCTCACTAAAAAAACTAAAAATATTAAAAAGAGATCAAAGATATTCAAGGGCATTCAAAATTCGTAACATATTAGAATCAATCAGCCCATAAAAAGCACGTGCAACATATGGCATAAATTGGTAAAATGAGAATTGAGATTCGATTAATCCCTTTAATTTGAAGCCAAAAGGAAAACAAAGGCAATGAAATTGGTTAGTGATAAATTTTATATTTTTATTTATTATAGGAGCAATCATAAATGTAAATAAGAACAATCCAAAACACCCAAAAAACGTAAACTAAAAAAAATTAATAAAACTTAACAATGATTAATTGAACCAATATTAGGATAAAATTTCATTTTTGATAATCTATTAAGGTTATTTTCTTTGTAGAAATTATAATTTCGGCCATCCAAAACATATTATCAAATAAAAAATTATTAGCAAAATCTAAGAATTAAATTTCTATACATGCATTGTTATAAAATAATAATAATTAAAATAAAATTGCAAAAGTTAAAATTTGTCACCTATCCGATTATTTTCTTTTGGTTAACCTTTGCTTTTCTTTAAATGAGTGATATTATAGAGTACTTCTAATACAACTATTAAGAGTACTTTGTCCACCATAAAGGATTAGAAAATAAACAAAAATTAGTAAAGTCTTATAGTTTACATTTAAATTGAGCACTATAAAAAATCATGATTTGTAACAGCATAAATACCAAATTATCCAAATTATGCTATGTAATAGAATAATATTATATTTTTATATGCTATATTTAATCCTTTAGAACGCAATAGGATAACATTTAACAATCAAAGAGAATTAAAAAAAAAAAAAACAACAACAACAACAATTTAAAAAACAAAACTAAATCACATTAACCCAAAATAGATTTTTAAAAAATATAAAAAAATTATCAACCTAAAGTAGAGATGCAAAAAAAATAAAAAAATCCACTAAAAAATTTAGAGAGAGATAGAGAGAGAGAGGCAGAGAGAGAACCATTTTTTTTGTGAGGGAAAACTATGCATAGAATAGAATAGATAGTGACAAATTTATAGTAAGAGGGTGCAAATAATAAGAGACAAAAATAAAAAAAGATGAAGGGAAAGAGGAAGAATAATATTAATGTAGAGAGATGAAAAGTTAGGAGGGAGAAAGATTGAAGAAATAGTAGGGAGATGAAATGGTAAGGGAGAGAGAAAGATTGGAAAAGT
Organism: Lithocarpus polystachyus; assembly: GCA_033629205.1. Classification (NCBI taxonomy): domain Eukaryota; kingdom Viridiplantae; phylum Streptophyta; class Magnoliopsida; order Fagales; family Fagaceae; genus Lithocarpus; species Lithocarpus polystachyus. The sequence continues at coordinate 2,332,847 of CM066163.1, read as the reverse complement.
GTAAATATTAAAAAAATAAATGTTAAAAACAATTATAGGAAAATTGGAAAGAAAAAAAAAAAAAACCCTAAAGCTTGAAAGGTTTCAACTTTGTTTTTATTTTTGTTCCCCCCCCCCCCCCCCTTCATTTAAGATGAAAAAGCTCATACAAAACCCTAAAATTAAATTGAAAAGGTTTTGGGTTGGGCTTAATAGTGGAATTAAATAAATAAGAGATGAGCTGAATTAATTATATAGATTTATTATAAGGTGATAGTGGAAGTAAATAAATAAGTAGTGAGCTGGATTTATTATAGAGTGACAGTGGAAGTAAATAAATAAGTAGTTGGCTGCATTTATAGGGTTAAAAATTATAAAAATCATTTTAAAATTATAAGACAATTTTTTTTTAAATGACGTGACAGCTGATGTGGCGCAACGTGAAAGCAGTAGTATTAAATGCTACGCTTCAACTTTTAGTAATATATAGATGTAGATATAGATATAAATTAGTGAAATTAAAAAAAAAAGAAAAAAAAAGAAAAAAAGGGTGGGATGTCCCAATTCTGATATAGCCCATACACCTAACCGGTGATGAAAAGTCGTAAAGTACATAATGTTGTGAAAGTAATAAAACCGTAGCATAATTACTCAACCAATAAGTGGGTCTTCACCACATTCCAAAGCCAAAAACCAACGATGGCAAAGAATACAAAAACATCTCCTATGTCCTAATTGAAACCTTCTCAAAAAAAAAAAAAAAAAAAAAGTCCTAATTGAAAAGGTGGTTATGTTATGGGTTCGATAACTTTTAGAATTTGGTTGGACTCTTTGGGGTCCATCATATTCTGGCCAGCTACTCTGTTGGGTTCGTCCATTTTACCCGCACCAACCACTTCCCTTCATAGGATTCCCCCAAGGAAGGGGTGGGAGAGAATATAAAAATACACAAACAAAATAAAGATGGCAACGGGATGGAATGGGACAGGGATAGGTCAAAGGCTTGATGATGGGTGTCCCCATCTTCGTCCCGTCCCTTTCTCTCGGGCTTGGAACGGGATAAGTTAAAATAAAAATATTTTACGATCTTTAATGAGGCAGTTCTAATAGCATTGAGAGAAATGAGAGGAACATGATTATCCCGGTTGGGACATTTTCTTACCATCCCTTAAATGATGCAGCATACCTTCTTTACCATGTGAGTTATCTTCGATCGTGTCTTATTCCAGCAATGAGCTTAAGGCAACGTGGTTTTGTAGTTTTGTATTGAACAAAATTGACAGCTTACGCACGTAAATTGAAAGCTTACACACATCAGATCTCAGCTGGTTCTGCTGTGGTCGAGACAATCATACAGTTCACGCGTAGACCACACATACGTATTATTGTTCTGTCAGTGGGTCAATGTCTGTTTGTAGATTAAAAAACAAAAAAAGTGAGCAACAGCTTACGCACCTAACACGTCAATAAAGGGTTATGTGGCAACTTGAATTGTATCCACTGCAACTTTTAATAATCTTTCAATGGAAAAAGGGACCTGGAGGTTGTTGAAGATATAAACTATACAACAAAATAATGATGATAATAATATAAACTGATAGAGAGAGTGTGTGAAACAAAGAGAACTAGCATGGTTTGACATGATAGCTAATGTTTGACAATAGGAAAGTCTTTAAGTAACTGTATCTTTCTTGTTTGAATTGTGTGTTACAATAAACACAACGCATAATATATTACAAAAACATAGTCTACACATGTAGGAATATATAGAAAATCATTATTTACCTATTCTATGATAGTGTCTTTAATATATTCTAGCAGAGATAATAGGGCTTTACGGGGAGGATGTATTATCAAGTTGGATTACTTCAAATCAAATAGGACTTGCATTCATACTTGGATTTGGTGATCTGCATAAATCTCTCTTTGTTTTTCAGGGATTTAAACAGTTTGTAAACTTATAAAAGAGACCAATAAAGAGGTAACGGATAAAAAATAAAAGAAATTGGAGATTGACAAGAGACCAAAAATTCCAAATGGGTTTTTCCTCATATGCAAGTCACCCTTTTACTTATCCACATCATAGATAAAAACTATAGGTATGGCTTAGTAGCATTGCAAAACGCGTACTCCTAATTACGCAACAGCCTGACAGAACAAGTAAGCTAACTAAACATGTGAGTAGCATGAACCTGTACTTACTACGTATATTTTGAACAGAAAAGAAGTACAAAAGAATATGGTATGCATGAATATGATGTCTTCAAAGCTATATCTAATCCGTAGGTAGAATTTCAACATCAACAGGATCTTCTCTTCTAGTTTTCTTTTCTTTTATTATTTTTTAATTATTTTGTATTCCAAGAATAATGTTTTCTCCTCTCATATTACAGTTGATCCCGCTAATTAAATTAACGGTAGAATGCTCCATTCATGTAATAGGAGGAAGTTTAGCTCCTGAAGTATTGAAAATTTTCCAAAGATACAGGTCAAAAGATTTAGAGTATAATGTCATAATAGTAGTGTAGTGATTTCATTTTCTGCATGCATAACATTTTATGAAACTGATAAAATAGAATAAATTCAACAATCACTTAAACTAAGAAGACAACCCAAACAAAGCATTCTCCCAGTCCCAGCTATCTAGCATCAACTATGGAAATCTCATTTTGTCATTCTCTTCTCAGGTTTTAGCAGTACAGCACAAAGTTGCCTACAAACTATTGCTGCGCCTCGTAGTTTTAAAAGGCAGTGGGACAATATCATGTATTATTCAATGTGCTACCTATGTTTCTTGAATAGACATACAACTTTTGTCATGATTCATGAAAGATGAAATTAAATAGAGAAAAAAATGCCTAAGCAATTAGGAACATCCAGAAAAATCAAACAACTATAACACTCGAATGAAGGGATAGGGTTCATAGATCTGACAAGTTCATTATGCAGTTATACAATATAAAATTATACTTAAAAAAAATAATTAATAATTTTTTATCCAGCAAGATTTTTTAATGTCACTAAGTGATAAAACTCAAACTCTTTATACTTAAAAGATTGATAATGGTATGAATATTCTCTCTTTTTACAGCAACTACTCTAAAACACTTCTAGCTATGCTCCCATGGAACACAGGCATCTACATATTGCCCCCAGTGTGCAAGTGATTTGTGGCCAACATATCTTCAAAACAGAAGTTGATACGAGTTGTTTGCAAATGGGTAATTAACATCCAGTGTATATGACATTATCAATAGCAAAGGCTGGATTTAGAAACTAGAATTTTATTTGTATAACTCCACCCTTGTATTTGAAGGACTATTTTTCACATAGCTTATCTCAGACTCCAAAAAGAAGAGGAAAAGGACATTTGCTGTGGATGAGTTAAAATAATTCAATAGCATAAAAGTAAAAAGAGGGTTAAAAAAGACTAATGCAGCCAATGCCAAATATTTGAGAACAATGATTCTTTGGTAGTTGAGCAATTCAAACATCACATTAGAAGTAGCTTATGTTATCTCAAAGCAGAGGAAAAAAAAGGGGAAAGGAAACAAGAGAGAGCTAATAGCTTAATTTGTAAATATAATTTGGCGTAGGATGGATCAGATTTTTTTTTCCTCCCAACAACCGCATTACCATAGCCACAACAAACATCATGATGGATTCTGACATAATATTTTCAAGGCTTAGAAAAAAAATTTTAGAAGAGGAGATTTGATAAATGAAAATTTTTTGGCCAGGTGTTTGACTACAGAAGAGAAGCTATTGGAAAATTTTAGGTTATCCAATGTATAAAATATGAAGTGGACATCTGAGTTTAAATTGCTTCTGCTTTGAGTAACATTTTGCCATCAGAGGATAGTTTCTATCAGCTGCATCAGAAGGATCTATAGATTAAAAGGTCTCTCTCTCTCTCTCTCTGATCAGATTCAAAGAAGCTTCAGTGTAACTGTGGTCAACTTTGTTATCAAACAAATTTCATAAGAAACATTGAGGACACACAAATTCAGCAGGAAAAACAAAAACAAAAAACAAATAATTGAGGACACAGAATCAACTATCAAGATAGAGAAATGTACACATGAAACCAGCAATGATCTACAACAAATAAGCATAGGCAAGCCAACATCAAAGAACATGGAAGAAGTATCAACATAAAATAAAATACAGATCTAAAATGTGTATAAGAACATCCAGGAAATGAATGGCCCTAATACACTGGTTTCTGCATCGCCATATGAGAAATGCATTGATGTAAGCATGAAATCCAAGCATGTGTGCACACACATCCCTGCAAGCAAGGGAGAGGGAGAGAGATATTATATACTCTAATAATCAAACAAAAATATCTGTTTGAAAAAGTTCAGCTGCCAAATTTCCCCCCTATCACACACACAATTTTCTTTGGGTTTGGGCATAACACTTAACAGTTGAATGAATCTATCGGATTTCAAAAACTTTTGTTCTCCTTGCTTCTCTTACCCACTATGAGCTACACAGATCACATACCCTGAAGATGAATTATTTTATAGGAAGGAAAAAAGGAGAGACAAGCAGAAGAGCCAAATATTGCCAGGCTAAACCATCTGAATGTCACACCAGTATATTCAACAAGCTAAACTATCAACACATGTTCATGTCATTATTACATGAGGGGAGATGAGTGAAGATGGTATTCCAGTCCAAAGGAAACTTGAAGGAGGTCTTTAAATTTACCACCATAGCATGCTACCTAGCATCTTTTAGTTAAGGAATGTTGACCTATTCAATATGGATCTTCTAGAATTCAAAATTATGAATATATATTTATGATAAGTAATTTAATATATATATTAAAAAAAAAAAGGAACAAAATGGGCACAAACAACATACATTGGACATATACAAGAATTACAACAACAAAGCCCTGGTCCCAAAACTATGGTTCTGCAATAAATCCTCAATAAACTAATTGTGTTCACATGTATTCCTTTCTACCATTCCATCATATCCAAAATCAAACTCTCTATTACCTTCAACATATCCTTTGTGCTACTTTTACTAATGTTATTTAGGTCTTCCTCTACATCTTTTTTTTCCTCGACTTGAATCAAATCACTCTTCCTTACTGATGCAATAACTGTAGAATAATTTTTAAAAGCTATAAGTAGAACAGTTATGGAAAAGATGAGAGAGGATCCTTCTAAAATGGCCTGCTGAAGCATGAAAATCAATATTCAAAAACGGAGGAGAGCTTCAATTCAACTTGAAGGCACCACAAGCACAACAAAGGACACAAATGAATTTGAATCAAGGTATTAAGGTGATGAGCTCTTGTTAAATAGTGGATAGGATCCAAGATAGAGCTCGACTAGAATACAAATCCAAGTAATAGTCCCCAAGTTTTTGATGGCATACCACATCAGTATCTATATTTGTTTCTTATCTGCAGCATTGAATTTAAGAAGCTTTACCTACTGAATCACAAAAATGAAGAAAATGAAGCGAATTCACTGTCTCCGAAAATTCACTTTCTATTCTCATTAGCAGTATCTGCTTGCTCCACACTAGAGTTCAACTCAGTTGATGTATCTCCAGACTCTGCACTCTCTTCTGTAGTTGATGTATCTCCAGACTCAGCATTCTCTTCTGCTCGTAGTTTAACAAATTGTCGACTACGTGCTATTCGAATTGGTCTTCCCATAAATATCTGCAGTACTGAAACTTCTCAAATGAAATACAATCATATTCACTAGGAATAGTCTTAGAAGATTCAAGCAGAGAATGCAATCAAGCATTATAAACACGCCCACAGTCATCGTCACAAATCATAATGATTCAGCACATTTATCAAGACTAAATTACCTTCCCTTGGAAAGAAGAAAGAGCTTCGTCAGCATCTTTCTTGTATTTGAAGGCCACAAATCCATACCCAGAGGACTTTCTAGGATTCTCATGAAATATAACTTGTGCAGAAACAAGACTACTGTTCTCTGAACCAAAGAATTCTCTGAGATCTTTAGACCTTGCTTCAAATGGCAAATTTGCTACAAACAAATTGAATGTTAATGGCTTTGGTTGCACAGGGGGAGGGGAAGGTTTCTTCTTTCGTGCCCTGGCATAATTGATCTTTAAAGTGCGGCCCTCGAACTCCTAGAAAGCAAAATAGAAAATAAAACCAGCAAGTCCACAAGATGACAAGTTAAAGACAAAAATCTTGTCCCTTATGTGCTGCAGATATAAGGGAAGGAAAAAAATATAAATAAATCTTTGCCAAATAGTGGAAAAACCAGCAGAAATGAACCTAACAACAAAACAAACACACACAGTGATACTAACTAATGTAACAGATCGAGTAGTGGAACGGTTTGCTAGTAGTGGATTAATTTTCTGAAATATTCTTTAATTACTTTTCTCTAATTTGGTTAAGAGAAATAAGAAGACTGAGGTTTGCTTCAAGGGAACCCTAGAGCTCCAAGTTAGACTAGCTAACATTTTGTAATTTGGGAAACCATGACTCTATATTCATTGTCTCCATCTAAATTTATCCATGATATTTCAATTAGATAAAGATAAACTTCAACTTTCTAGAATTTATCAACAAATGACTTAATTTATCATAATATAGACTAATATAAATCATCCTACAGACTCCAAACTAATTTCTTTGAATCCATACAACAATTGCAGATCGTTATTTACTCAATACTGATCAAAATAAGCTAGACACATGACAAATAGCCACAAATGACTGAATGTGCCAATTTTTCATATACGCTTAACTTGAGGAAACCTGCTGAGTTTTCTCAGGTAGCCAACAATGACAACCACCAAGCCTTAGTCTTAAGATTTTGGCGTCGGTTATCGATTTTTCAACAGACTATTCATGGTTGACCATATGTATTCTTTTCTCACATTCTATTCTATTTGAAGTCATACTCTCTGTTACTTCCTTAATTGAAATGTCATTTTTTACTACTATTAATGTTATTTTTGGTCTTTCTCTACCCTTTTTACCCCCCATTTTTTTTTTTTGATAAGTCTATCTTACTGGTGCATTGCTCTCCTCTAAACATGAAAAAACAATGTCAAGTGACTCTCTCACACCATTTCATCAAATCGGAGTCACCTCTATTTTTAAAGGAATTTCCGCAAATCCTATATTTCTTCGTATTTCCACTTATTCATGTTAACATTCTTAATTCAATACTAATCAAAATAAGCTAAACACATAAAACACAGCCACAAATGAGCCAAATAGTCATATACACTTATTAAGGAAGTCTGCTAAGTTTTTTCAGGTAGCCAAATGATGTAAAATATGAAACTCAAGATACCAATTGCTTTCTTTTCCCTATATTCTTTTCGTCTCAGCAACACAACACTATTGCAAAATTACAGGCATAAAAAAAAATTAATTATAAAAAAAAAAAAAAACCCCAAAATGCTTACATACGAGTCGAGATTATTGAGAGCCGAGAGGGCCTCCTCAGGCGAACCCATTGTGACAAAGGCCAAACCTCTGTTTTTGACCTTGTTATGCATAGAGAGCTTAACCACCACAACCCCCCCCCCCCCCCCCCCCCAAAAAAAAAACCACAAACACATATCAGGAAAACCAACAAAAAACAAAACCCACAAAATAAAATTGCTCAAAATAAATTTTTTTTTTTAAAGAATAAAAACCTCAACGTCTAGGACCGTCCCATGTTTCTCAAAGAGAGTACGAACATCTTCAGCGGTACAAGACCAAGGTACGTTCTGGGCAATCAGTCTGTCTCGTGAAAACTCCTCAGTTTCTGGTTCCAATACTTGGGTTTCGGTTGAAACATTGGGTGAAGAAGAAGATGAAGGAGCTTGAGCTTGTTCTTGGGCGGTGGAAGAAGAGAAGCGCAAAACGAAGTTGCTCTTACTAAGTCTTTTGGTTTTAATGGAAACGGAGTGAGAGAGATTGTGTTTGTAGTTGTAGGTACTAAGATTGGACAAAGGCGTGCGTGTGAGTTGTTGTTGTTCAGTGGGGAAGTTGTGAGTTAGAGATGGAAAGTGTAGAAAGCGTAGAAGAACTGCCATTAACGTTTGTTTGTACAAAGTTGAGGGTGTTGCTTTGAGATTTTGAGAAGAGAGTGTGTCTCTCTTTCGGAATTTGGATATTGGATAAGAAGTGGGGACTGCTTGGAGCTGAGTTTATCTGTTTATGAAATTATGAGACTCGCAAATTGGCACGTTTGATTGGGCCGGAACGTAGTCGTTTAGCTCATTGATTTTATTTTTTGTATATTAAAATTTGGAATTGTTTTCATTTTAGTTTTTACTTTTCAAAATTTTTATTTTGGCTTTTCATGTTTGATTCTGAGTTCATATTGACCTTTAATGTTTCAAAATTTTATTTTGCTCTTTCATGTTTAATTCAGTTTTTCTGTTTGATCTTAAAAATTTCAAAATCTTCATTTCTATAAGTACAAAATGAAAAATTGAATCAAACATAAATAAATAAAATGAAAAACACAAGTAAAATAAAAAAAGGTGTGGGTACTTTTTCAAGAATTATCTCTAAGGTCCATATAGCATCTCCTCTCACAAAATATGGATTTGTGGCAAGTTTATTCAAATAGAATTAGCTCGATTATCTACCCCTTTTTCGTTTTGGTGCAAACAAGGTGAAAGTCAAGTTTTCCCCAACTTCTATAATATCTCTTATAATGGTTGTATAGAGCATCCTTCTTAGAGAATGTAACCCCAAAATCTATAAGGCCCACATCATGTGACAAGGGCGCACCATGCAACTGTTGCAGAAGTTACCACATGTTGCATGGTATGGTATATTGATTAAAATTCTAGGCAATCTTTGTCCATAAAACGTAACCACAATTCTTTAAGTGTATGCAACTCCTGTAGCTTAGTGCATGTGAGTCACTTTCCCAAACCATAAAAATAAAAGAGTGTGCCCATTTGCAAGTGATAAAACTACCCCTTGTCGCTAAAACTTAAGTTAAAAAGTTTAAATTATCAGGATATGATAAATTTAATTACTTAACCATCATGTATGAGTCCAAAATCTCATTTAATAAGTGAGACCTAGAACGTGAGATTTTTAAATATAAAATAAAAAGGTAGAATGCATATTTGAACTCAAGACCAGGAGAAGGGCCGCTGGGGGGGGGGGGGGGGGGGGGGGGAGGGAGAGATTACATATGAATATGAAAATGTGCAGCACATGGAGCATGCAACAAGAATACAGATTACATGACACCGCAAGATCATTTTCCAACACTAAGAATTCATGGGGAAGAAAGATACATCATGTCCTAAAATTCTCCATTAGGAGCTAATAGGAAGCAAACAATTTCCCTGTAGTATTATCTTGAAAATACATTGACAAGATTTCCAATCTTTCTCAGCAACATATTGCTCAAAGTACTCTTAAATTTCGTTATATTGGTGTTGTCTAGACTCTAGACAATCTGACTAAGAAGAAAGCCCTTCCTTTGCTTGAAATCTTAGCGGCAGAGAATAACCAGAAAAATTAGTTCCAAATGGTAAAAATTGTAATCACCATCCTGTTTACAAAGGGGGAAAGAAGAAAACATCAACCTACTCATGAAAATTTGTTAGAATTTATGCATTTTAGAGTCAGGGGAGTTATTTCGCAAGGGTGAAAGGGGATGTCTTGCTAAATCCACATTATTAAAATCAAGCTTCTTCTCAACTGGGCTGCTTATCTTGGGGCTTGATTTTCGCTTGTTTGACTGCAAGGAAGTCATATAGAACATTAAAGCAGAGACCAGAAACAGTACCAGAAGTGATTCAAAAACACCACACAAGCTTTTTCTTTTTTAAGTAAAAAAGAAATTGTGCAAGTTATTCTTCTCTCTTTCTCACCTTTGCAGAAGCAGTGCCAGTGTGTTTCCCACTAGAACTATGCTGGCTTTTTTCTTTCTGATATTTCCTAAGCAACCTCTTATTTTCCTCATCCAATACATTGTTTTCTTCGAATAGCAATTTGACCTACATTTTATCATTAATAATTTAGATGAATAGTTGGAGAACATACAATCCAATGTATGCAAATGAGAGAGAGAGAAGCGGGGGTTGGGGGCTCATCTGGTAAATGGGTTTTACTACTCTTCTCACCTCCTCTTCTGCTCTAGCAAGGTTGATCCTTAAATGTTCCTTATCGTTCTCAAGTGTCTTCGCTTCAGCAGCCAGTGATAGAATCTTCTGAGTTGATGGCCTCAAGCTACCACAATATCACAAAAAATGTTTTTAAAGTAACAAAGTGGCAACTCAAATATGGGCAACAAATTATGATGGTAAAATTACCTAAAGGCATATTGTAATTGTACAAACACAAAGTCGCCACTAAAAAAATCAGCCGAGGAGAAATTATGTCAAAGTAAAAGAAAAAAATACTCACCAATTCCACATTTTAAGCAATCTTTGACATGATTCATGACTGCTATTGGCCTCCAAGAATGCATGTGCAGATGAAACATCATCTTTACTGATCAATGTTGTTAACACTGACTCAAGTAAACTGTTCTCTATAATTGTGTCCTCAGCAGAAGAATCAACCTTCAGGTTAACAGAAAATTTAGGTTTGTCAGCCCTAATTCTATTTAAGATAGAATCAAGCTCTCTATATTGCTCTACCTATTACAAACTCATTATCAAAACAGAAGATGAGAAATATCAAAGAGACAAAGACAACTTACTAGCAAATTGTTTTGACTAAAGTCAAATTCTTTTATCATAAAAATATAACACTGATATTAGTCTCCTTTGCACAGTACATTAAGAAACCTGTCATTGCAAAATGTAACTATGAATTGTTCCTCTGTTGTGCATGTGCAGACACTGTTACTGGGTTTGGCAAAACCAAAACTCAGTTGTCAAAGGAACTGTTCAGACGTTATTACACCATAAGGGATTATGTAGATTTGAATAAGAACTGTTTTTATCATTTAGCTTTATAAACACCATGAATGCAGGATGACTGCTGGATTAGTAAATTTCATATGCTAAGATATTTTGAAACTGCAATTCCCACATACCACAAATAACTCATCAAATTCACCTTCCAAGCATTTTTAGATGAAAATTACATTGAAAACCTTAATATTCATGAAAAACAATGTAAAATTCACCTTAGAATAAGTTTAAATAAAAACAATGTATTAAGGGAACCTTCTTATAGTCAACAGGATACACGCAGCAGCACTCAACCTTAAACAAAATTGCATGGATAATTAAATATGATAGGACATAATATAATACACCACACTCTTTTTCATCCAAATTTCCTCCAACCAGCTTCATACAAAAATGCTTCCCTACTTTTATAAAATAAAAAATATTGATTCAATTTGAGAACAGATTTGCGCCGTGCTATCTGCATCTTATCTGTTCTGTACATCTTTTCATTACTGAAAGCACATCATACTGAAAAGACTACTACTAATTCATGACTACTGCATCATATTATGGGTATAACCAGCTGCTAAATAATTTTCACTCAAAAGACATGATGGCTTCATTGAAAACCACTATATTGTATTGAGTTGAACAGAATTTATTGTTAATTTATATTTTTACTGTGTTTGTCAGCACATTCATTTCCAAGTATTTCTGTTCTTTGAAGTGCCTGAAAGGGATTGCCCAAGATAAACAGTGAAAGAGAGAGAGAGAGAGAGAGAGAGAGTGAGTAGAACAATTTAAAAAAAAAAAAAAATTGAAATCATAATCTATTTTGGAGATTCAGATGACAAAGTTGATATTTCAATGTAAAGAATACAACTGAACAAAAAATGGGTTCAGTTTAATTCGGTTTAAACTTTAAACTGTGGAAAGAACACCAAGCTTCTCAAGAGTGAAACTCTTGCATGAAGAAACATCAGAACAACAAACAATTTTATTTATTTATTTGAGAAATAAATGACCTTCCTATCAATAACCGTCTCAAGGAAAAGACAACACACACACACACACACCCACCATACACACAAAACCATTGCATATAAAGCAACCTATTTTGAATGCAAATATCATATACAAATCATAGAAATACACACAGAAACTATAGTATCTAAATGTTCAACTTGACAGAATTTAAGTCACCCAAAATATCCTTACTGCAGATATCACAAAATTGACAAACATCACACTGAATTCTCTACTGGCTCAATTCATTGAATAAAAGAAAAATAATTCCACTTTATAAACCCATCTTCCCTGATTCACACTATAAAAAAATTAAAATACCCACAAATCCATTAAATACAAAATTAATCAATTACCCAAGTACCTTTCTCTTTCAATTTATCAAATTTAACACAAAAATAAGCACATAAACAGATCAAGTAAAAATAAAACAAGGAAGATTAAAAAATAATTACCGTGCGCATCTCACATTCACACTTGTAGAACTGCAATTCCTCCGACAACTTTCTGACCTCCTCCTCCAACTCACGGACTCGAATCTCAGCCTCCTTGGCACGCTCATCAGCCTCATTCCCAAAATCCATCAAGGCTTCCCGGTCACGATCATAAAGCGAGCACTCCCTCTCCCACTTATTACACTGGCTCAAAAGATTCGCACACTCCAAAGCCAATTTATGATTCTCCTCCACAAATTTCTTCAACGCTTGCGCATTCATGCTCGCCTCAGCCTATAACATTTCCCCCAACAAAAAAAATCTTTAATTCACCAAATAAAACACACATACATATAAATATAACCACACACAACAACATACATAAATACATACATGAATTATAATTCAGCCAATTACATTTTCAAATCAAATAAAACACACACACATCAAATTTATATATTTGATGACAAAGAACCACTTCAAGACAGGGTCACTTTGTGTACCCACCCCTGTCGAGTAAACCCCGGATACACGACCCTGCCCATACATAACCGTGTATTGGTTAATTAACATTGAGCTAACCCATGTGGGCATATATATATATATATATATATATATATTTATGTATGTATGTATGTATGAATTAAAATTCAACCAATTACATTTTCAAGAACACTACGAAAATCTAAAAATCAACAAACAGAACACACACATACAGAAACATAAACATACATGCATACATACCAATCAAAATTCAGCCAATCACATCTCCAAAAGCATTAAGGAAAAAAAAAATCTTTAAATCAAGAAATAAAAAACATACGTACATACATACATAAAATGGGTAAAATTGAAAGGTACGAACCCTAATGCGGTCGATGAGTTCGTCTTTCTCTCGAAGCTTATACTGTAAGGAAAGGCACCGGTTGCGAAGTCGGAGCTGTGCTTCTTGGGAGACACTAAGCTTCAATTCCAGAGTCTTAGTCGACAAAGGGAGCCCTAGTGAGTGATCAATGGAATCTTTGATGTAATCGTCGATTTCTTGAGGAAGATCCATCTTTTCTTAGAAAATTTTTTTTTTTCTCGGGACCGATCAAAACCCTAGAATTTCACAATTGGGAATTGAAATTGTAGGGTTCTGGGAGGCAAAAACGAGAGCGTTTTGAAACCCTAGAGAGAGAGAGGGAAAGAGAGAAGAGTTTGGGTTTGGTGTGAAGTCTGAAAGATCGAAACGACGGAGTTTTAGATTGTCTGAAAGTTTTCTTTGTTTTTCTCAGTCTTTGGGGTGTTTGTTAATTGTTAGTTTGTTTGTGATATCTCTCAGTTCAGTTGGGTTTTCAAATGTGAGGGGCTGGCTGGGTAGCCGTTAGGGCGCGATTTCAAATGAAACCAAAATTTAGCTGGGCCCCACGTGGATGGTGATGATGACTAAGAACGAGGCATGGATGGCGCTCCAGTTTAAAAAGTAAAACGTAAAACATATTACGTGGCCCGTAATAAACCATTGGAGATTAGGATTTAAAAAAAAAAAACAAAAAATTGATAAAGGGTATTGCTATGATCTGATTGGATAGCGAGTGAGTAAATGAGAAAAGAGTAGAGATTTTTTTTTTATTTTTTTATTTTTTAGAGAGGAAGAGTAGAATCTATTGGGTCGGGCCGGGACGGGACAGATCTAGGACTTGGAATTAGGAGGGGCAACTTGTTGTTGTCCTTTGGTTTTGTTGCTTCTTAGCTACGAAGTGTGGGTGTGTGTGGTTTTTTTTTTTTTTTTTTTTTTTTTTTTTTTTTGACTTTGATAGGTAAATTTAGTTGATTGAGCTTAATTTTTTTTTTTTTAGTTTTGTTATTGGTAATTTTTGTTGTTGGATTAATTGTTTTGGGCTTGTATATTTTATTCTAGATTTTAGATGTATAAATTTTTTTTATGACCATTTAAAAGAGGAAAAATGTTAGAGTTACAATTTTTTTTTTTTTTACAAATTACTGATATGATGAGTGATTATTGGAAATTAAAAAGTGATGTAAGTGGTAAGCATAGATGTGAACTAATAGTAATTTGTACCTCCACAGTTTGTAAAAATGTTGTAGAAAAGTTTGTACTTGTAGCATTACTCTTAAAAGAATCAACGATATTGTTTAGGGGGGCGAAGTGCAGTGGCGATTTCAAAAATATTTTTTAGGATGGTCATTAAAAAAACATAAATTACACAAAATTTAACTAAAATAGAACTTAATATATTGACCCAAAAACACACACACACACTCACACACTCACACAAATACATAAAGTCTTACAATTTCTTTCTACAAATTTTTTTATTTTGAAAATTTTGCATGATAGTCTCATTACCAATGTTGTAAGTTACATCTCTATCAAACTTTTAGTTAGATAAAAATTTTCTTGGGATTTTTTTTTTGTTTGTTTGTAAGAACCTATATAATATATTGTTAAGAGGACTAAAGTTTAAGAACAAAATTTGGCTATAAATTTAGTTATACCCTAAGGCTACAACTCTCATTAAATAAATTAACATGGTCATTTTTGAAAATCTAATTGTGAAATTGCATATTCTTTAATCTTTATGTTCTTAAAACATATGTCAAATTTCATGTCAATCGTACGTTATTTACTTTTGATCCACAAATTTATTTTTTATGTATAATTTTAGACTACAAAAACTCGAAATTTAAAGATTTGATTTATGACATAGCTATTAATTTTTTATTTTCTTGAAATTTTGCAAATATAGTGGTTATAAGAAGAAAATGTATCTATTTGTGGATTTGTCAAAATTCACGTATAATAAAAAAAACCATTGAGTAAAGTTATAGTCTTAGTTTATGTTGAGGGGAAAATTTCGATATTCCCAAATAGAGTATGGGATAGCCAAGCCGAAACTCGACGATGGGCCTTGAAATAAAACCCAAAGGCTTTCGGTGTTGTGGAAGTCCGTCCAAGTAAGAGATAAAGGCTGCACCCTAACAAGAAGACAACAATAAAGCCCAATAAACACGTTATTGTTATTAGTTTGTTATATTATTAGTCATTTTTACAGTGTCATAGTTCAAATCAGTCCTCCAGCGGTAAAGGTTAAATTACACTTAAAAGTCCAGAAGTTACTGATTGAATAAATTTATAAAGGTATTCAGTCCTAGGGGTCCTTGTGTGTCTTGGTCAAGGGAATTTATAGTACTTTCAGCCATCATTACATCAATGTGAGGGAAAAATTTAATTGTCACAAATACATTATATCCTTCATCATAATAACATTTATGGGCTGTGTTTGTGTGAAAAAAGGAAAAGAACATTTGAGATTAGATGAGAGTGGGCTAAGGATGATGAGTGGTGAGCTTAAGGAAAGCTAAACCACCAGCAAAAATGGCAAACAAACCCAGAGTTTCAGGGGGGGGTGGCTGGTTGTCTTTGTGGTTAGTTTGCTTATCTATTTATAAAGGAGCTATAGGGAAGCATTAATTGACAAGAATCCAAAAAAGGATGACAACTCAGAGATGACGGAATCAAGATCAAACTTCTTGAGATTTTTGGTCAGAACTAGGGGATTTACTGTTGGGGCTGCCTTGCTTCTTTGGGAAATGATGAATTTTTGCATTAATTGCCAAGATTTCTGGGGCTGAGGTGAATAAATATGATTATGGCGTGTATCAAGAACGAATCCTAATATTGTAACTGAGATTTGGTCCTCTAAGAAGTGAGATTCAACACCCCAAGCCAGGTGTCAAACTCTAGTCTACTTCAGGGGGTTCCGCTAGAGATCCATTTATGCCCTCCAAACCACATGTTCTCAATTTTTTCCCATTAGGATTCATGGGCTTGGTACATAAATCATGTCTTGAACGTTTTTGACATTTATAGCATTAATTTGTTAAAATTTGGATAACTTGACTTCAGCTCCCCTTTCGCTAGAGGTACAACTTTGAGGAAGATGATGGAGTTTGATCACCCTTTAGACTTCAGCTGATATGACAGAGGGTGGCAGAAAACTGATGGGATAGCTCTTAGTTCATTCTTAAAGGCTTGGTTCTCTTGTTGGGGTCTCTAGTTGTTTTTTAGTTAAGGATGAACAAGGGCTGGTTGCCTTCTCTTAAGCCACTTGCTGGGGACTTTTTGGGCTGGAACTTTACTCTATTTCAGCACTTTTAGTTGGGCCACATGCCCTTTATTTGTTTGGGCTTGTTCCCTACTTCATGAGATTCTTGGGCCTACAAAATGAGCATTAAAGACATGCTTTGCCTTGGGTTTTTTACTCCTCATGGTATTTAATTGTTGGTAGAAATAAAATGAATTTATGAGCTTTAAGAAATATTTATGATAGATTTTGGGTGTTAATTCCCATGGGCTTTAAATAACAACTTGTATAGTTTCTCATAATTTTTACTATGGATTACTTTGTAAATGATATTTTCTTTGGGGCTTTTTTAAATAATGACCTTCAATATTGTTCTTGAGAATAATATTTACCATGGGTTTTAAATAAATATGGTAACAACCACTATAATAGAATAACGTGATGTTTCTCATGAGTTTCTCCATAAATAATCATAATGGATATGTAGGATGAATAATTACCATGAGTTTTGATAATAAATATTATGAATGTTGTGATGTAAGATAGATAGTGAACATGAGTTTATAACATGAAATAAATAAATGTCATAGGTCTAATAATAACTTTCCATAGGCTTTTATAAGATGATTGCCATGAGTTTTGAGAATAGATAATTCATAAATTACATGAGCTTGTAACATTATAGTGATTGGTTTAAGGATCTAAAGTATTGTTCATTATTGGACTTTTAAGTGGAATAATTATGATATAGTATTTTGCCAAGTATTAATAACCTTGGGCTTTTGATAGAATAGTGCTAAGTAGTTAGCTTGGGCTTTTAATAGTGCCGACGTAAGTTGGGCTTTTGATATTGTCAATGAGAATTGGGCTTTGATATTACCAATAAGAATTGGGCTTTAAATATAACCAGCGAGAATTGGGTTTTGATGTTGCCAATGAGAATTGGGTTTTGATGTTGCCAATGAGAATTGGGCTTTGATGTTGCCAATGAGAATTGGGCTTTGATGTTGCCAATGAGAATTGGGCTTTAAATATTGCCAGCGAGAACTGGGCTTTGATGTTGTCAATGAGAATTGGGCTTTGATGTTGCCAATGAGAATTGAGTTTTGATATTGCCAATGAGAGTTGAACTTTGGATAAATAAATTTCCATGGGTTTAAATTATGGGCTTTGATCATGAATTTGAATTCCATTGATAAAATTGTTTTGCCATGGACTTGAATCATGAGCTTTTCAAATATTGCCAAGCATAAGTATTCTTGTGCTTTAAATAGAATAGGATGTGTGTATTGGGTTCATAGGGCCGATTCTTAGCTAAATAATGATAATAAAATTGGATAAAATATGAGTTTTGAGGCTTTTTGTGATAGTTTATATCATAACCCAATTTAGATAATGAAATATGAAACATTTGTGATTAACATAATAATAGAGTGAAAATTATTTAGGAAAACCCAATAACTTATTAGTGGTATAAATATGTGGTACTTGAATAAAATTAGGTGTAAAAAAAAAAGTACCCTAACAGTTTACAACCAAGTTTGTTACCAAATTTTGTCCAAAATTTAATTATGTTGGGCCTAAAAAAATTTAGGGTGGTCACAAATATTTTTTAAAGATTAAAAAATCATAAATTTTTAAAATTTATATATAATTAAAAAAATTTCAGATTAGGGTGGTCCTGTGATCACCCTGAACTGTACGTTGAGCCACCAATGGCAAAGTGTAATTTTATAGAATAAAATTACAAAAAGTAGTACCTAAAATAAATAAGATTTGTAATTAATTTTTTGTGTTATTTTTAAAATTCTATGCATTAGTTTGTAAATTTATATAGTAAAATTTGTAAAATTTCTGACATCACTTGAAAATGTGAGGATTAGTTCATCTTATTATTTTGGGATAATTACAGTAAACCCACCTGTGGTATGACCCGTTTTTATTTTGTCTATCCGTGATTTAAAACTTTACACTTTGTTCACTTGAGATTAGTTCTGTTAGCCTTCCGTAACCCACCTCTCCATTTACCGTTAGAAAAACACATTTTTAGGAAAAAAAAAAAAAACAAATATAACAAGAATAAAAAAGTTAGGGTTTTTCATTGCTCATGAACTTCAATAAGAACAAAATGGAGGAACAACACACCAATCAAATGGCTCAATGAAATTATTTTTAAAGCAGAGAGTCACCTGAGTTTTCATATCTGAACTTCTGTAGTCCACTTATTGTTAAATCTCTGTCCGCCTCTTCAACATAACCTTTCTTTAGAGAGTAATGATTTTTGTGGGGTGGTAGGTGAAGGACAGTGTGATAGGCATGGCAATGTTGGCCCGATTCGTGGGTACCCGGTCCGGCCCGACCCTAATGGTCCGGATTTTACCCGGTCCGATAAGGAATAGGGTCGGGTATGGGTTTTTAAAAAAAAAAAACCCGATCCGGGTCCGGGTCGGGTTCAGGTTTTACAAAAAACCAGGCCCGAAACTCGGACTTGGACCCGACCCGGTGTTATAAAATTACTAAAAACCCTAATATATATATATATATATATATATATATATATATACCTCTCTTAAACTAACCCTAGCTCTCATTTTCATTTTCACTCATTCTCACTCACGCCTCCCTCAATCCCTCCTCACCCTCACTGCGCTGCCTCACTCAACACACACACTCAGCACACCTGCACACGGTGACATGGCCTCACACCTCCAAACGTTACCTCACACGGCCTCACACCTCAAACCTCACACGGCCTCACACCTCACACAGTAGTGACAGCACACAGCTCTTCCTCTCGGCTCACACACTCACACAGCTCTTCCTCATACAGCTCACGACTCCTCACACAGCCCACGCAGCTCACGCCTCCTCACACAGCAGCAGCTCACGCGAGTCACGCCATTAGCCTCTGTCACGCCCTCAGCCTTTCGGTTGCACTCTCTTTGCCGAAGAAGATGAAGACGAAATCCTAAGATTTTCACCGCAAAGATTCTCGATCTCACACTCTAAGTCTCACTCTCTCATGCTCTCATGTTCTTCTTCCATTTTTCCTTTATTTGATTAGTGGGTTTGGGGATTTAGATTCTCTTTGTTTAAACCGTGGGTTTGGAGATTTAGATTCTCTTTGTTTAACCTGTGGGTTTGGGGATTTTGATTTTGTTGTTAAGATTTGATGCTCCTTACATGTACTTGTTTTAGATTTTGATTTCAAATGTATTTGGTCTTTGTGAAAAGTTTGATTTCAAATGTATTTGGTTTCTGTGAATAGAAAATTTGAATGGGTATGGTGGATTTGATTTGAGATTTATTTGGATAATTGGATTTGTTGTTTGTGCTGGCTGTGATTCTTTTTTCTCAGGAAAACAATTTCTTTTTTTTAATGGATTGGGCCACGAATTGGGCCACTGTTAAGGGCTGAAGATTAGGCCCTGAAGTGGCTGGCTGGGCGGGGCCGGCGGGACTCGCAGGGCCCGATGTAGCGGGTTTGGGCCCTGGGAAAAAAATCCGTTTAATAAAAGGACCGGGTTCGGGCCACTGGTTTTGATTCGCGGGTCAGGTACGGGTATGTAAAAACCCGGCCCGAACCTGACCCGTTGCCATTCCTACAGTGTGAAAGTGGGTTTGGGTGGTAAAAGTCAAAGCTGGAGTTAGGGTTGTCCAACCCACCCGGCCACTCGCCCAACCCGCCCGTGCCCGATTGGCGTTCACCCGATCTGGCTGCTCCGGCGATCGGCCTCGGGTCCCGAGCTCCAAAACCCGACGCCGACGGGTCGGTTTCGAGTCCCCTCGTTCAAAACCCGTGAAACCCGACCCGCCCGTAGGCATCAAATTCTGGCAAATTCTCCAACGATTTCGACAAGTTTTCAGCTTGATTTGGCAGATTTCGACGACCAAAACAATTAAATCCGACATAGATACACCAAATTCGGTGAATCTCAACATGATTTGACTGAAAAATCATCGGATTGGACGAAATCCTCACCAGATCTTGGCCAGATCAGGCGAGATCTCGCCAATTTTTGCCGTTTTCAGTGTTTTCCGTTGGGTTTCGGCCTCACACGAAACTAATGCCACCCGTCGGCGAACTGACCCGCGAAACCCAACCTTTTTAACGGGTCAGTTGCGGGTTGGGCACAAACCCGACCCGCCCGACCCGTGGACACCCCTAGCTGGAGTGCTGGCTGCGAGTTTCGTTCTCAGAATCTCATGCATTTGGCAAGCTCTATCTGCTTTGGCGACTTATTCAACCTTTTTTTTTTCCATTCATTCCAGTTTTAACTTCTAGCGCTTCGCTTTTATACAAGACAAAGTCAATCACGGTTGAATCTTAGTTCAACCATGCCTGGGATCAGTTGATAGGTTTATCGTATTTATATACTTGACTTCTAAGTTGGAAGGTTCCTTTCTTTCTTTTCTTGGTAGTGTTTGGTTGTGCAGAAAAGACCGGAAATTAGGAGAGGGACAAGTTGAGATCGAGGTCAATCGACAACAGTAAGAAACCAAACCCACTCTCAAAACGTGTTGCTGGATTTCTCTCCCTGTTTTACATTCCGATCTAGCACCTAGAAGCCACCACCACGACACCAAACCCATGGCTGATCTACCATGATCCAAACCCACGACTGGATTTTTCTATACCTCACACTTCAGTTGTTGGCTTATCTCTATCTCACTCTCTCTTTATTAGTAACGTTGCTGGTTGTTTTGAGATGTTGGTCTTCTAGTAAAATTTGGTTCAAAATTTTAAGTTGTTGTAAAATTGTTGATATTCTTGTTATATTTGTTTTTGCCTAAAAATGTGTTTTTCTAACGGCAAACGAAGAGGTGGGTTACGGAAGGCTAACGGAACTAACCTCAGGTGGGCAAAGTGTAAAGTTTTAAACCACGAGTAGGCAAAGTGAAAATAAGTCATACCATAAGTGGATTTACTGTAATTATCCCTATTATTTTATCTAAATTTAGGATTAGGGGTCTTTCTTTGACTTCGTTACGCATTTTTTTTGGTATGTATCATCATACTTAACTATAAGAGAATTCTCCTAGCATTGTGTGTGAATGATTAATAAATTTATTAACTAAAGAAGTGCATGTTTATAACAATGGTCACATAGTGAACCTAATTGCCAATGATGAGATAGAGGGTGATCATGGGTTGGTCAATCTCACGTTGGTTGTTCTCATCACATCAGTTTGAAATTCTTCCAATCATTTTTGACCACGGACATGTGGGTTGTAGATCAAATTGGTAAAAGATTAAATCGACAATTGGATCAATTGAACTCGCAAGTCTCTCGTCAATGCTAGCAATTTGAGTGGTGTTACAATAGGTGAGTTGATGGAGATCTCAGTAGCTAGTGAATATGGTGAAAACCTAGGTATGCCTGCTAGATTTTAGTGAATATGGTGTGTATCTTATTTAGTTCAAGGTTTTATATATATATATATATATATATATATATATGTATGTATGTATCTTATTTAACTCAAACTGATTTGCAATCCATATAGAAGATGCCACTACTAATGACAATGATAATGAAGATGCTTTGCGAGAGATGACTGAAGTCAATCAGCTTACCGACCACTTGCCAGTGCCGAAGATGTTGGCATGAAGAATTTTTTTTTTTTTTTTTTTTTTCTGCCTCTTATTTTATATTTTATTGTTTTTATGGTGTGATTAAGATTGTAAATAGGATTGTAGCCAAAAAAAAAAAAAAAAGATTGTAAATAGGATTTGAATTAATTTGGACATGTGGTGTCATATTATAAGGCGGATGTGATGAATAATTTTTCTCATAATTTCGCTAGCAAAAATAAAATAAAGTTATTGGTTTGACGAGATTTGATTCAAACAACTCATATTGCATTGATTAGATTTTTCAATAAATTACATGGCGTATAGAGCATGATGGTCAAGGATTATTACAACAAAAAAAATGGCAAAATCCCAAAAAATTATCTAACCCTTCAAAGAGAAAACTTTCCATTAACTTCATGGGTCACATAATATTTTCAAAAATATTATAGTCTTTTGATAATTCGATAGCTACAATGAGAGCGAGAGAATTTAAACTATGAATAGATATCAACTAATTGAGTTATAAGACTCTTAGCTCAAAATATTATAATTAAATATCTTTTTTTTTTTACCAAAGATATTGTAGCTAAATAAAAAACTTCATTTCATGCACCAAGATTTTTTTTTATATAAAATAATTACAATTATTCATCCAATACATAGGGAAATATGATAATCCATCACCAAATGTTCACATTTATGTGTATTCTATAAGCAGAGGAAGTGTTTATTATGCCTCAAAGGCTCAGATTTTATGCCTATTTATCTTTCACATCTTAATCATTCACAATTTTGATGCCTCAATTCCAAGAGTCGCATAATAGTTTAGTTTTCGAATTTCTAGTTTTTCAAATTGAATTGAAGTTACAAATCGAGAAAGAATAAATAATACTGTCTCATTTAATTTGAGTTTCTGTTCAACAAATTACAAGTCAAGGCCCACATGGCCTGCCCTAGAACTGTATTTCACCAAGTCTAATTTTGGCTATTTTCTTCTTTAGATGTCTTCTTGGCTTGATCAGTGACAGGGTCAATGAATGATTCCAAATCCTTCTCCACTGCTTCAACCTGCAAATTGTATTTGATTAATTAACTTCCCATAAACAAATTGTAAAACAAACACCTTTTACTTCTACCGATAAATTGGGGGAAATATGGACATATAACTGTTAGGAAGAATTGACACCTTTAATTTTAGATTCAAATCATAAAATGGGTATATGGGTCTGGTTCAAATTACATCATTTCAATAGCATTGTATTAAATTATTTCTTTGTCATTCTTTTTGTTTAGATCACATAATCTCTTCGTACTTATCATGAATACCAGATTTCCTAATCTAATATTATTATTTTAATCTAATCTATATGCATTTAGTTTTTTCTTTTAGGATAAACTGCAAATTACACCCCGGGGTGACTAAATTTTTCACCCTGAAGTTTCAAATTTTGAATTTTACTCCCTCAAATTTGGTGATATTTAGATTTCACACCCTAACGTTTCAGAATTTAGATTTTACCCTCTATATTTTAGAAGTTTTTGGATTTTATTCCCTAAAATTTTGAGGTGTTTGGATTTTACACCCTAAAATTTCAGAATTTGGGGGTGTAAAATCTATACAACCTAAACTTTAAGGAGTAAAATTCAAGTTCTGAAACGTTAGGTGTAAAATCTAAACATCACAAACTTTAGGAGGTAAAATCAAAATTTTGAAATTTCAGGGTGTAAAATCCAATCACCCCTAAACTTTAGGGGTGTAAATTTCAATTTACTCTTTTTTATTTAATCTATTTGATGTTGTGATATTAACCAAAAGTTATACAATGTATAACCTAAATTAACACTGTTAAGAAATGTTTTGGTTCCACGAAACTGCGTGGCAACAACAAATGAAATTACCAGGCTTTGTCATGTGCGCCGCATTAGAAAACAAAATTAGAAAAATAAACAAATAAACAAGTGGAAGGCTATATAATATTCTTCTTATTGAATACCACGAGACTAATAGTTCACCTAACCACAAGACTTTGTCAAATTACAGGATTGCAAATTGCAATAATGAATGAATTCTCCATAAACTACAATAATAAGAAGCTAGCATCTATGAGATCAGAAGCAGGCAAACTGGATCACATGGACCCAATTTAATGCTGATCCCAACCCTATCTGTTTCAATTCAAATACTAAAGCGGTCCATTTTATGCATAGCCTAGGAGAAGTGATGAAACTTAGAGATAATGAAACAAAAATATAATAAAAGACTAAAGTTAATGCAAGTTATGCAATTGATAGTTTGATACTATTGGTGTCTTATTCACAACGACTTTAAAAAAAGAAAGGGTATTAGGTATGACCTTGTCAATGACATCTTCTACTAGCTGGGCATCCTCGGCTGTTTTTTCTGCTACTTTTTCAATAATTTTTGCAGCAACTCTAAGTTTTCCTCCTTCTGGAAGGTGCTCTGAAATTTCTTCTGCTACTTTATCCACTTCCTCCGCCACCTTTTCTACGACCTCCGCCACCTCTTCTGCAGCCTCCACCACAGTATCAACTTCCTCTGTATGTCAAATCCAAGCACCAAATTAAACCCCCCATTAACAATGACGATGTAAACCTTAGTCCCAAATAAATTTTGGGGTCGATTATGGATCCTCAACAGAGTACTACAAGATGCATAAGTGATGCAGATATGCATTATAATTGACAAAATGGAGAAGAACAGGTTGAGTTTCCTTACGTTTTAGCTTGAGTAGTGGCCCAAATTTGATCCCAAAGAAGGGTAGAATTGCTGACGCTATCAGTCCAACAATCCAAAGTTTCCTGCTAAGATATTGGCACAAACTTTTATTGTCTCACAAGGGAGAGGAAAAAAAAAGATAGAATTACAAATCAAAAAGATTTTATGATTTTTCTTACCATGGACCAGGAGAAGCTGGATTAGATGGAATTGGAGGTGCTGGTGGTATACTGCTATGGACAGCCACATCCCTGCACCAATACATTCATATAGAATTACTTAAGCTGAAAAACACTTGTATGAAAATAACCCAGAAATTGTTAGGCAAAACCAAAGAATAAAAAGTAAGAACTAGTACATCTTTCTTTTGCTGACAACTAGCTCTCTCAGCCCAGTTTTGAGAAACTGTAACCTCTGATCAGTACCAAGAAAAGACCTTTTCTCGTTGCGTTTTGAGATAAGCTGAAGCCTATAAGGATTTGGAATTAATTGGTCTCTGCGAGAGGCACCAATAAGAGTGCTGGTGCAAGAAAGAATTGATTTTAATGCAGACATATAGAACCTACTTTGTATAACTCTTTACAACAAGTGCTTGCTGCTGTGATAATCAATCTAATCTTACAAGTTTGTGTTAAAAACTGAAAGGGTTTCAATCAAGAAGAAGACTTGAAAGAGGT
Organism: Lithocarpus polystachyus; assembly: GCA_033629205.1. Lineage (NCBI taxonomy): Eukaryota > Viridiplantae > Streptophyta > Magnoliopsida > Fagales > Fagaceae > Lithocarpus > Lithocarpus polystachyus. The sequence continues at coordinate 2,307,435 of CM066163.1, read as the reverse complement.
TTGAACTTTGAAATACAGATTGGCAAGAACGTGCCTGTTAAAATAAGAATTGGAAAAATTAATTAATGTGACTTGGAGGAATGGTGAAGGCAAATATATAATAGTTTCCCAAACGCGCTTTAAAAATCATGGATTTGTCACCGAGTCAATATTATAACTTTTTCAAGGTCAATTACTGTATAATCCTCGTTTTTCTTTTTTGTATTTTGTTGCTGAAAATACTAGTCTAATTGTTTGCTTCACGTTACTCGTTGCTTTTAAATTATACATAGATTTAACACTGTTTAGAATTTTTTTGATAAACATTTAACACTGTTTAGAAATTTCTTGGTTTCCTCGGAGGTTGTATATTCTAATAGACCGGAGTCCATTTTGGTTCTAGATAATAACAAACCATGCCTAACCTATCCACCAATCTTCGCACAAGTTAATCAACTTGCACGATGTTAAAATTAATTAGCTTGTTTGACCAAGACTATTTGATGGAATCTTCTGGGTATAATTTTCTTCCTTTTCACATGTCACATGTGCATGAAGAAATATTCATGAGAAGAAAGAAAAGGCCAATTCTAGATTCCACCGGTCTCGTACTTGGGCAATGTACTGTAGTACAAGTATTTGCCCACGTTTAAGTCACATTGGGCATGCACAATACAGTAGTGCGATTATGACTGGGCTTTGTAATTATAGATTAACCTTTGTTAATGTTGGGCTAGTGACATACTTAAAATCTCTGCTAGTCCTAAGATTTTGTCAACATTTAGTGATGTCATCCTAAAATCAATATTGAGCTTTGCTAAAATAAGTTTGGTATGAACCACATGCATTTATTATAAATTTCTGTTTGGATATTCTCCTATAAAGATTTCCCAGCAAATATAAAATAAAAATCCTTTTTGGGCAGTTTCTTCATTCTATAGAAAGCTCAAAATTTGGTAATGGAAATTGGAAATGGAGGAACTATTATTTTGCGTTTGCAATATGGATAACAGTTCTAAATTTTTAACTAATTCATACTGATGGACTTGCTTCATATTTTTGTTTTAAAAACTTTTTTTTTTTTGAGACACTAGGAGTCCATTTGGGAACAGCTAATTTAGCTGAAATTGAAAATTTTTTGTTGAAAATATTGTAGATAAAGCTAAAAACTAGTTGAAATAGTACAGTGAGACCCATAAATGGTATCAAAAAGTACAATGTGGTCCATAAATAATAGCAAAAATAAGCTAAATAATAAAAAATGCTGCATTTTTCTGCCAATGCCGAATGCAACCTAGCTCTACAAAACAGGGTGAAAATATTGGATTAATTAAATAAGCACTCTTAAAACTTATTTGCCTTAATTATAATCTTATAATAATGCTATAAACACAATAAATTTCACTACTTGTTAAAATGATAGGTTGAAATTAGTGAAACATCAATTTCATTAAAACAACTACTAATCAGTAATCACTTTTATTATATATCAATTGCAGTCTACCATTTTAACAGTTATGATTTTTTTTTTTTTTTTGAGATAAAAGATAGAAAATAAAAATTTTAAGAAAAAATTTATTGTGTCGCAGTACTTATTGACAATATTATACTTATATCAGACGCAATGATAGCCAAAATTAGGTATTGCACCTTTCTTTTCCTTTTCTCTTTTTGTCTTTTTGGCATATGCGGTCAATTATTTATGAGCTTCCTTACTCAATGGGCCAATGGCTTCCGAGGACATACAAGGTTACAATTAGAGAAATTATACATTGCTATAGGAGTCTTCATCCTCTCACAGAGAGTGTAGGTCCTTATGGAGCCAGAAAGTTTATTAAACTTGAGCATTCATGCTAAGTTTAATACACTTCTACACAAATTTGGTCTTAAAAACACACTTCTACTATTTTTGTATTGTAGCAACTAGACCACATGGTCCTACTACATTTGGCTCTTTATTTCTTCAATTCTTCTATGATCACGTTATTGAAATTGTCAACTTGAATGATAGATAATTATTTTCACATAAACCTACCATTTTTTTTTACTATTTACAGTCAGCCACATCATAGTTATGATGAAAGTTGTAGCACAAAAGTTGTGTCCCTAAGCAAAGGGTTTGGCTCGTTGCGAGTAAAATTGAACCTTAGAAGAAGGGATTGGCTTGTTGTGGGTTGCATGCCATGAGAGAGATTTCTTCACAACCTTTTTTCTTAATTTACTAAGGTAATAAGATGTGATTCAAGCAATATCATTTCTATATGAACCTACCATTAATGACATCTTTATTATATTCTAATCACAAAAGGTCATATTAAAATAAATAAGAAAAAATGTGAAAAGCGTCAATGTCCTCAAACTTATTGTAAATGCAAATATAGTGAGTCACGGTCACGGATATACAAGAGATTCCTGATAACGTACCTAATAGTCATGCTCTTGAATGCGATTTCTTGTAAAAATTATAATTTTTCACTGCTTCAAACTACCACTTCTGTGAAAATTAAGTGAACTTTATTTGATATTCAAGCCTTTTTGTACCTGGTGCTGTTGAGATTTCAGAGTTCAGACTAATAAATGATGTTATATGCTAATTGCTACAAGGACAAAGTTTCGTTATAAAATTAGTTGTAATTAAAGAATTCAAATCTTCTGTCCTACTTTTTCTGTTAGTTGTAATCAATAAATGCTTGCCACGTGTTAACTTAATTAATTAAATACTATCATTAATTAATAATAGTAATATTAATAAGTCAATAATGATAGTATTTAATTAATTAAGTTAACACGTGACCAGCATTTATTGGTGGAGTATAGGGTGGAGCAGGAAAAGTGAGACAGAAGATTTGGACTCGTAATTAAAGGCTACAACCTTACTTAATATTTTTTTATTGGAGGTAAATTTTGACAAATCTACCATTAGGTTAAATCTTCTTTTTATATCCTCCATGCTTACAAAATTTCTATAAAATTAAATATCAATAGTTATGTCATCAATAAATTATTTAACTTGAAAGTTTTTGTAATTTAAAATTATGCATAAAATATAAACTTATAGATCATATAATAAATAATATCTGATTAACACAAAATTTGACATGTACAATCAATTTTGTAATTGAACTTTATCCTTGCTATAAATTGCTTCACTAGAAACAAGTCTAGCTTAAAATATTTAGTTGTAGTATCCATGACTATGGGCATCCCATTCTCAATAACTACCGTAGCAAAATTGACGGGATAATGAATGTAAGAGATGAAAAAAAAAATATATAGTAAAATATAATAAATAAGATTGTTTGGGGGCTTTTTTCGGTTGCCCAGCCACGTGTGGTCCGTTGGAGGGATAACCTTACTAGGCCCGGGTTCTTTTTGGGAGTTACATCCGAAACTCAACATTGGGCCACGTGGTCCAACGGCTACTGGCATACTTTAAGCCTACAAAGCCATTAAAGCCAAAGTCTAAAAATCATGATAATGATCGAATAAATATGTAATACTCGTTTGGTATGATAGGTTTGATTAGTGGTTGTAATAACGGTTGAAATAAAGTAGTATTTATTTAGAGGTAAAGTAATCATGTACTTAATGACGTAAATTTAAAGATATGGGAGCAAAGTCACTTATCTTTGTATGGTTTATAGCTCCAGCTGTGTAGCATCAGTGAGCTGATAGGATTTCAGCAGAATGCCAGCAGTAGAGGCTAGTTATGCTTGCCCCTCTTATCATGCATTTAAATGAGTTTAAGCCTTGGTTTATAGTTGTAATAGTAGTTGGAATGAAGTAATATGTATTTAAATGTGAAGTAATCATGTATTCAACGAAGTAAATTTAAAGATATAGAAGCAAAGTCATTTATCTCTGATGGTTTGCAGTCCCAGCGGTACAGCTTCTGTGAGTTGATAATATCTCAGCATCATGACCCCAACGGTAGAGGGGAAGTTTGCCATGATAACTCCAAGATTGAGGGGGACAAATGGGTGCAACTGGAGGGAGAGTGAGTAAGCCCAGCTGTGTGTAGGGGCTGATTAAGCTTGCCCCTCTTATCGTGCACTTAAATGAGTTTTCCCCTTGACAATGCTCTTTTAGTTGTTATAAAGTTATGAATAGTGTTGCCTTCCATGAGAAGGGCTTTTGTATGGAGTATTTGTGCCTTCTAAGAGAAGGGCTTTATGCAAGAAGTAATTGTGCCTTCTAAGTGAAGGGTTTTTGTAAGAACTAGTTGTGCCTTTTAAGAGAAGGGCTTTGATATGAGATTTTGGTGCCTTCTAAGAAAAGGGCTTTAGTATTAGAAGTTTATGCCTTCCATGAGAAGGGCTTTTAGTATGAGTGTTGGTATCTCTTGAGAAGTATGGAAATGGTAAAAGATATAGATGTTTTGTGGTATGTAGTGTTTGTAGTATGTATGATATGTGGAAGTATGTGAGATATGGAGGTTAAAGATAGTAAACATATGAGATTATAACTGCTGGAGAAGTTGTAGAGGTTACTTTCTAAGAGGAAAGATTTTGTAAGATGAGAGCATGGAGATGTATTTAGATATTTGGAGATAGGAGCAGTAAGATATGTGTATTTTTTGAATATGGAGAGTGAGAGAGTCAGTATGAGAAATGTAATAGTGTTATAGTGTGTTTAGCAATGTTGCTGGGATTTACTGCTGGGATTTTTTGCTGGAGGAGTAATAGAGACTACTTTCCAAGAGGAAATATTTTGTAAGAAAAGAGTATAGAGAAGTGTTTTGGGGCAGCAATATAGTAGAATTTCAGAGTGAAAGAGTATGAGAGTGGAGCTTAGAAGAGTTGTGGTGTGCTATATGTAATGGTGTAGTAAGTGTATTTGAGATTGTGTAAGAGAAGTGAAGAAAGAGATGTTAGCCTGTTTGGATTTTTTTTTTTTGATCACTCATCACTCCTCACTCAATTTTCATCACTCCTCACTCATCACTCCTCACCCATCACTTATCACTCATCACTCATCACTCATCACTCATCACTCATCATTCTAAAATATCACATCCAAACAACATTATCACTCAATTACCATCACTCAATATTTTTCACACTATTTGTGGACCCCATATCTGTCACTGTGCAGCTTTTTGTTTTTTGTTTTTTTTCTTTTTTCTTCATAGGTTCGGTCTGCATTTGTTTTTCCTTCTTTTTGTTCTTTTTTTTTTTTTTTTTTTTTTTCAGGATGAGTGCAGACCGAACCCAATCCAGTGAAAAAAAAAAAAAAAAAACAAGAAGAGGGAAGACCGAACCTAGTGAAGAAAAAGAAAAAAAAAAGTGCGTTAGACGAACCCAGAAAAAAAAAAAAAAAAAAAAAAAAAAAAAAAAAAAAAAAAACAAGAAGAGGGAAGACCGAACCCAGTGAAGAAAAAGAAAAGAAAAGAAAAGAAAAAAAAAAAGCCCAACCGTTTACGTGAAGACGAACCCAGAAATAAAAAAAAAAAAAAAAAAAAAAAACCCAACCGAACTCAGTGGAAAAAAAAAAAAAAAAAAGGAAGGTTGACTGGTCAAAAGTTGCGGCTGAGTGGGTCCCCTATGTGTGTTTAATTACAAAAATGCCATTGAGTTATGAGTTTTGGAAACTGAAAACAGCCAAAATATGTTTTCAGTTTCCATAACTCAAAAATCAGAGAATTGAGTGATGGAAACAGAGTTATGGAAACAGAGTTATGATGCTCCCAAACGAATACTCAGTTATGGGTCCCACCATTTTTGAGTTATGAGTTATGAAAACAGAGTTATGAGTTATGGAAACTAGAAATCCAAACGGCCTCTTAGTTTCTCATTTTGAAGCTGAAAATCCAGAAGCTCAAAGCTTCATTTAGAGCTTAGAGGGAGAGAGAATAGATAAGTTGATGAGAGAGTTGTTCCTCCATTCATTCTCTCCCATTGAGGAGTTGATGAAGGGTCCTTTTTAGAGCTGGGTTTAAGGGGGTATTTTAGCAAATAATCTTAGCCAAAATCTGTCCCAAATAGCAATAAATCTTCAAAGAATCCATCTTAAAATTTGGCCCAAAAATAGTATGTTTAGCTTTAAGGCATTCTTAGTAAGAGCTGCTGGGAAAAGAGTAGCAGAAAAGGAAAGTATTTTAGCAAGAGAAATGTAGTTTCTTTAGTTGATTTTGGTTTTAGCCAAATGAGGAAAAAAGGTAATGTTCAAGTTGCTGGGTTAGCTGTCACAACTGTTCAGAAAAGGCTGGCCTAGCTGTCAGGAAAAGCTGTGACAGAAAGCTATCCCAGCTGTCAGGAAAAGCTGTGACAGCTATCATGGGATAGCTGTCATAAGAAAGTTGTGGCTTTAGGCAGAAGCAAATGAGGTCAGGTGGGTGATTTCCGACTGCTGGAAAGGACATTCAGCATTTATTTATTGGATTTGGCCGAAAAATGGTAAGATCTCTTTGAAGGGTATCTTGCTATTTTGGGTATAGCAGCTGGCTGCTGGGATTTCAAGATTAAATGGCTGATGATATTACTTCTAGCCAGGTGTTAAGTGCTGAATGCACTGTTGGGATTCTGCTGGAAAGACTTCCTTTTTCGGGTGTTTGTATTTTTGGTGCAAGGTTCCATTACAACTCATTTTTAGCAAGTAATAGAAGGATTGGCTGAAGCTTTAGAGATTTAGTTAAGGTCTCATTATGTTGTGATATAGTCTTGGTGAGCAAGATGAGTATTTAATGCTCTGCTCTGGCAGATGGCAGAGAAATATATGGTCTGATTGTCGCAGACAGCAGCTGGGTATCAAAGATATTATGAATATTTTATATATAGAGAGAGATAAAGATAGCCAATCAGATTAGGCCATGTGTTTGAGTTGGATTTTAGCTGAAAGTAGTAATGAGATTTATGTAGAATGATATAATGAAGTTTCTAAATTTGTATAGCAACAGTTGGGGATTGAATGAACAGTTATTTTCCCAGCAGTTAGATGGCTGAGAATATTGAGCATTTGTCATATGATGAATATCAAGTTTTAGGAAAAGAGCAATGTGGAATCATATCATTTTAAGTGCTATGTGATAAGAGATGCTTACCATATGTTACCCGCTACACACGGACTCGTCAAAGTTCAGGGAGTCAGAGAAGACATGCCAAGTAACATGTTTCTTTTATCAACTTTGAACCGTTGGAACTTTTCTGAATATACCTCTTGGCCCTCCAAACCACGACTCCCAAAGTTTCCCCAAAGAGACTTATGAGCTTGGATCATAAGCCGAAGATGAGATGACATATCTTGGGTTTTGTTGTCATTTTGTGTAAATATGAGCTCTTGTTGAAGAAACTGCTTGCTATGGGTGTAAGATAGGTAATATGAGCCGTGAGCTTTGATTCATTGCTTAAGCCCGATCCATATGTTGATGTTGATGATGTCGTGGGGTTATGATCCCAATTGATGAAAAGGAAATGTGAACTATGAATCCGCCTCTTGAAGTAAGGATCTCACGGGTCATGTGAGCCCAATCTATGTAGTTGAATGAAATATGAGCTTATTTTGGGTTTTAAATAGATTTTCTCAAAAAATCAATAATATGTTGATGTGGCATGGGTTGCCAATGAAGTAGTGCCACGTAGGCCGAAAAAAGAGTCCTCAACAAAGATTTTTAATTAGTTTTTTGAATTATTTAAAAAAGTTTATACAGTAGTTTGTAAATCTATAAAGTAAAATTTGTAAAATTTCTAACATCACTTAGAAAGACGAGGATAAGCTCGTATTGATATTGTATCTAAATTTAGGATTATGGGTCATTCTTTATTACACACTTTTTTATGGTGTGTGTCATACCTACCTATTGGAGAATTCTCCTAGCGTTATGTGTGCGATTAATAAATTTATAAACTATAAAAGTGTTTATAACAATGGTCACGTAGTGCACTCAAATTGGCAATGATGTCATTCTCAAAAAAAAAAAAAAAAAAATGGCAATGATGAAATAGAGGGTGGTCAAGCTCATGTTGATTGACCTGATTACATCAGTTTGAAAATTTTCCAACTATTATCGATCGTGGGCATGTGGGTTGTCGATCAATTCTATAAGAGACAGTTGAATCAATTGAACTCGCGAGCCTCTCGTCAATGTTGGCAATTTGGTTGATGTTACAATAGGTAAGTTGATGAAGATCTCAATAGCTAGAGAATATGGTGAAAATCTGATATCCCTACTAGATCTTATTGAGACCTCAAGAAATCTATTGAAGCTCATGTAAAAATTAAGTCGTATAGGGGAAAGCGAGGGACGATGACACGTGAAATAGAAACAAGGCATGGCAGTGACTAGGGAAGTACGGTATTGGGTGAATCACTTTCGATGGATCGAGTTTATTGAATTCCGATACTGATTGGGTTTCATAGATGCTAGAAATCGTGTGATTAGGATTTGAATTAATTTAGTCATGTGGTGTCATATTATAGACTGGATGTACTAAATAATTTCTCTCATGTTTCAGTTAGTAAAATGCGTATAGAGTCATTGGTTTGATGAGATTAGATTCAAACAACTCATGTCTCATTGATTGGATTTTTTTAATAACTTATATATTACAAGCACTGTTTCAAAAATTGGACTAGACCAGTCACTTCAACTAGGAACCGAGTACCAGTCTGGTCTGGTAAAATGCCCTAAAACCGATCAAAAATTGAGTTAAACTGAAAACCAGGGTTCAAACCGGTTCTTTGACCCTATCGGTTTTTAAAATCAAGATTAAAAGTCATATAAAGCACGATAACAAACTCCCAAAAAAATTTCTCACCCAACAAAGAGAAAACTTTGCATTAATTTCTTGGGCCACATAATATTTTCGAAAATATTATAGTTTTATGATAATTTGATATTTATAAAGGAGAGAAAGGATTTGAACTCTAGATATAATGGACATACCAAGAGATGTGAACTAATTAAGTTACAAGACCTTTTGTTGAAAAAGATTATAATTAAATATCTTTTGACCAAAGATATTATAGTTAAATAAAAACACTTCATTTCATGCACTAAGAAAAAAAAAGTGAGTTCTAGTTAGCTCAACTGGTAAAATCTCTGTTGGTTGAATAAGAGATCTGAGGTTCAATCTTTACCTACACCAAAAACTGATTGGTGTCTTGGTCTAATAATAAAGAACTATTATTAAGAACGGACGCCATATATTAAAACTCTCTAAAAAAAAAAGTTACAATTATTCATCCAATACATAGGAAAATATGATAATCCATCAATGTTTACATTTATGTGCTTTCTATAAGTAGCTGAAATTTGAAAGTGTTTATCATGCCTTAGATTTTATGCGTATTTATCTTTCACGTCTTTATCATTCACAATTTTGATGCCTTAAATTTCAAGGGTCGCATAATAGTTTGCTTTTTCTAATTTCTAGTTTTTCAAATTGAGTTGAGGTTACAAATAGAAAAAAGAACTAATAATATTGTCTCATTTAATTTTAGTCTCTGTTCAACAAATTACAAGTCAAGGCCCACATGGCCTGCCCTAGAACTGTATTTCACCAAGTCTAATTTAGGTTATTTTATTCTTTAGATGTCTTCTTGGCTTGATCAATGACAGCAATGAATGATTCCGCATCCTTCTCCATTGCTCGAACCTGCAAATTGTATTTGATTAATTAACTTTCCATAAACAAATTGTAAAACAAACAACTTTTACTTCTACTGATAAGGGGAAATATGGACTTAGTTCTTAGGAATTGGAACCGTTACTTTTAGATTCAAATCATAAAATGGAAATGCGGCTCAAATTAGACCATTCAAGACTCAATAACTTTGTATTAAATTACTACCGTGCACCCTTAGCGCGATTGTCACTTCATAAGCATAAGTGCTTGTGGAGTGTTGGAGGATGGGGGAGTAATGGTCGGGGTTTAAGTTTCCAAAAGGGAGCTTCACACACATATACATTTAGATCAGGCTAAAGTAGAATTTCTATCTTGTAAAAAAAAAAATAAAAAAAAAATAAAAACTTTGTATTAAATTATTTCTTTGTCAATTTTATTGTTTAGATCACATAATCTCTTCATACTTATCATGTTAGGGAGATAAACACCTTGGAGAAACTCCTTGAGTGATTAATATAACATATAGAGACATTTTAACCTAAAAGGCCTAAATCTAATGGGTATGTGCTCAATTGTATTATATTAACCACTCATTCTTCTCATCATTATTCAATGTGGGACTTCACTTACACATGTACACCCAACAATCTCCCCCTCACGTGTGAGTCTCTGCCTCGCTGTAAGTTTCAAGACCTCTCTATGGGCCATTGGCAATTTCTTCTTGCTCTCCCTTGCCTTATGGGCTTTTTCCTTCACTAGTGCATCATCCATGGGCTTCCACGTGTCAACCCCGCACATCTTTTATCCTCCATAGGAACCTCACACCTTACCATTGTTTAGCATCATTGGCAATAATACTCCTTTGTTGGTCCTTTTCCAAGATCATTTGTGTGGGCCTTATTGGCTTGCTTGGTGCAATAAACCCACACCAATTGCGAAGAGGACCCGTCATAGCTCCATTTGCGAAATGGCTTAAAGTATACACACCCCATTCCCCTTCCAACTGGAAAAGGAATCTCAATAATCTTACTACTTTTGCCCCACACTACCATGGGCTCTGATACCACTTGCTGAGTCCCAAATAATATTATTACCAATATTAGCAATGCAAAATAATAATCGCATACAAGAATACAAATATTTACGTGGAAAACCCTTTCTCTTTGAAGAGAAAAACCACGGGACAAACTCCGAATCAATTTACTATTATCAAATCAATTACAATAATTCTCAATTTTATGCCTAACTTGAGATTCACCAAATACAATAATAAATCTTCTAGTGTATGTCTCATGACTAAAGAAAAACTTCTTGTTTTCTTTGCTCTCACATACACACTAATTATTTTTCTCAAAAACGGCAACACTTTGCTCTCTCCTCTATTTTTTTTTCCACGCATAGCTCTCTCTCTCTTACCTGTCTTTCTCTCTATGCAGCTATTCTTTTTATGTTCTTCTCTTCTGCAGCACACCTTGTTGCTACTATCACCCACTTTCTTATGCGGGTCTTCATATGAGTCCTGTACATACTGCGACATGCATGTCCTCTTGCAATAACCAATGATCATTTAGTAAGTTTCCATCTTCCATTGCCGAGGTAGTTACAATAATCTGCTCGATCTATAGCCAAAGTAGAAAATATATTCATCCTTAAATCTAGAACATGTTGCATATTCTTCGACATCACGGAGCTACTAACATTGGTTTCAATGCACACATTGCCAATTCCCACAATTTTTGAGTAACTGGAATTACCCATTTTCACAGTACCAAAGTCCCTGCTTTGTACGTGGTGAACAACCCTTTCCTAGGAATAACATGGTGGGAGGCTATCGAATTAACAACGCATCCAATATCACTATTAGCAACATGCTCACACTTTTGCTCTTCAACAAAAAGTACGACAACATCCTCAGCAATCATAACAGCTGTAGTATTTTTCTCATTATCATTCTTTTCATCTTTGCTTTTAGTCTGTTCTTTATTCCAATGCCAACAATTTTTTCTTATGTGGCATTTTTTCCCACAATAGAAGCATTCTCTAGTTTCCTTAAATGAAGATTTATCTCTTGATTGTGACCTATTATTGAACTTAGCCAAATCATTAAGTCCTCAGCTTCTACCTCTATTTTTGAGTGGAGTTTGTGGTGTGCCCTTGTATTAGAACTTCATTCTCTCTCCCTCTTGTGTGTGTGTGTGTGTGTGTGTTTGTTTGTTTATAAAAAAACAAATGAAAGTAATAATTAATGGTTAACTATTTTTGGTCATTTTTATAGGTTTCAAGGGTTTTTTTTTTTTTTTTTTCCATTTTAAAGTTTTAGGAGTATTTTTGTCATTTTTTTAGGTTTGGGGATATTTTGGTCATTTTATGATTTGAGAGTATTCGGCAATTTTAGAGGGTTTTAGGAGTTTTTTTTTTTTTTTTTGGTTGACATTTTCAAGTTTTAGAGGCATTTTGGTAATTTTGATTATTGGGTAATTGGGTGGATTGAGATTTACTCGTAATAATTGGGTTTGGGTTAGAAGTAATTGGTTAAATGAGTAATAATGGATAAATGAGTTTTATGTCCCTAACCTCATTATGTCCATTCCAACCTAAACCCACCCATTTGACACCCCTAACTTTAACTTAACTACAAAACTTAGTCAAATTATAGGATTGTAAATTGCAATAATGAATACTACGAGATTAGAAGCAAGCAAATTGGATTTGGATCCAGTTAATGCTGAATCTAACCTTATCTGTTTCAAACACTTAAGCGGTTTCAAACACTTTAGTGGTCCATTTTTTGCATAACCTAGGAGAAGTGATTAATGAAACTTAGAGATAATGAAATAGGATATAATAAAAGCCTAACTATGCAATTGATACTATTGGTGACTTAGAGCATCAGTATCTAGAGTTGTAAAACTCTGGATATGCTAAATTTTAGCATCCAACCGCTAAAAAAATGCATTATTAAAGCGTTAGCATTAGGGGTGTAATCACCCCCCGAGTTGCTATTTTACAACCAAATCCTCAAAATGTTGCTCAATTCGAGTATAGGTTCTTAAAAAATTTAAGAACCTGTGAATAGCTGGTTCTTATCTATATATATATATATATATATATATATATATATATAACCGAAGCCTCTGAAACTCTAACAATTTTCCACCTCAGCACAATATATTTAAATAAAATTATCATTTTATTTAAATAAAATTATTTTTGTTTAGTCCAAACTTAACGAGGAGTGAAATTTTATCTTTCTAACAAGTTCAACTTAAACTCAAGCTCATCATTATCATTTTTTTAAAACAAAATTATTTTTGTTTAATTCAAACTTAACAAGGGGTAAAACTCTATCTCTCCAACAAGTCCAACTTAAACTCAAACTCAAACATTGACAATTTATCTCAACAATTTTACACATCAACATTATTTAAATAAATATTAAAACATAATTCAATCCGGTAAACACTTATTTATGTACAATCCAATTTAATTCAATGTAGGAAAAGACTTTACCTGAATAAATATATATAGAAGATTCCCACAATTGCAAGTGCTGAGAATTTAAACTAAAATACAGTAGATTTGGCCGAACAAATCAAGTGCTATGGATTTTTTTATTTTAAATGCCAGTATTAAAATATATAATATCACTACAAAAATAGGATAATTTTCTTATCTATTCTCATTAATTTTGTCCTATATTAAATAAATATTATAATTAATAAATGAAAAAAAAACCCTAATGCAAGTTAGACTTCTAGCCAAATACAATAACACTCTCCCACCATCTCTACTCTCTTCTATTTAAAAACTGCTTGGGTAGAAGACCTAAAACCCAAAATACAAATGTGTAAACCAAAAACTATTTGTGGAGAAGATGAGATCCAAAAGCAACAATTGATGAACCAATTCATGGCCCACAATCCCAACATGATGAACTTATACTGAGCTATATTCATGTAAGATCAAGAAAAAAATTAAGAAAGAACAAATATTTTTAATTTGTACGTGTTAATAAGACTACATGCAATTCCAATTTTTATTGCTTTGGGTTTAGGATTTGCTTACAAATTTAAGATTTTGATCATGTGCTATCCAATATTAGTTTTGGGTGTTTTTAGATCTATCATATGATAAATCTTTGTAGTTCGTAGGTGTTTATGGCTAATAAGACTATATACAATTTCAATTTTATTGCTTTGGTTCTAAGATTATTTACAAATTTAACTTTTTTGATCTATACAAATAGGTAGGTTTCCGTGCGTAGCACGAGTTTGCGACTCGTATTAGTATATATAGAACCAACTGTTCCGTTTCTCAAAAAAAAAAAAAAAAAAAGAACCAACCGTTCACTTGGATGTAAATAAAATAATATTATTTTAATTAAAAAAATTTGATCTTCTCTCTCTTCATTCAGTGACTTTGCACTATCTCAGTCACTCCTCTCTCTCTCTCTCTCTCTCTCTCTCTCTTCTCTTCCTTACTCAGACTCTCTTCTTCCTTTTCTCCCTCTTCAAATTCATTTTCTCTTTCTTCAGATCAGCATTATTATAGAGGCTAAAACATAAAAAATAGAGAATCGGCATTTCTACCCACCGATTTGGCGATTTGTGTAGTGGGTTTGTGTGGTGGTGGGTTTGGCTGGTGGGTTGTTGAATCTGTGCGGGCTGGGTTTGAATCGGTGGTGGCTGAAACTTGTTTGTATTGATGTGGGTTGAGTTGTTTCAGTGGTGTTGGGTTGTTTCGGCGATGCTTGGGCTTTGGTTTCCGTGGTTGGGCTTGTGATTGAACAGGTGGAGGTGGTGCTGGACGGAGCTTGAAGGCGATGGCGGTGTTTGAAGGTGACGTTTTGCTCACCTAGGTTTGTTGTCGTAGGTCGTGGCTTTTGCTCACCTAGGTTCGCTTGCTGTGGGTCTTGGCTTTTGATCGCCGGAGTTTGCCACCGTGGTTTCTTTCCCTCTTTATTTTTTTTTTTTATTTTTATTTTTTTTGTTTTATTCGAAAGCTCCATTTTTTTGTGCTTTTGTATTTACTTGCTCAGTGCTTGTGGGTTTTGTGTGGATTTTTCTTTGATTTTTTTGTGCGTTTCTGTTCATATGGTGTTGCTGTGGTGGTGAAGTGGGTTGTTGTCATGGTTGTGGGGTGTTGCTATGGTGGTGAGGTGGGTTGTTATTGTGGTGGTGGGGTGGGTTGTTGTCATGGGTTTGTAGGTTCATGGTGGTAGGTGTTTGCCGTGGTGGTTGGGGAGGGTTTTACTGTGGTGGGTTTATGGCGGCGTTAGTCTATGGTGAGGCTGTGGTGGCAGAGGAGGCTGTGGGGGTTTTTTGTTTTGGGTTTTTGGTGGTGATTTGCAGTTGTTGTGGTTGGTGGTGTGGGTGATTGTGGTGGTTGTTGGTGGTGGTGGCAGCGATTGAGTTTTAGTGGTTGGCTTGATCTAGGATGTTCTATTTTGGGTTTGGGTATGGGTATGGGGAAGATGAAAAAGAGACAGAGAGAGAGAAAAGAGGCCGAGGAGAGGAGAGAGAGAGAGGGTGGTTTTATATTTTTTTTTTTTATTAAGAAGTCTATATTATTTTATCATGATGTATCTAAAAATATAAATTGAGACGTTGGGAGAGTTGTAAAATGAGATGGCAAGCAAAATAGATAAAGTAGGTTTTTAAGGTGTAAAATAGATCTTTTTTGGCACCTCGAATGCTAATGCTCTTAGGACTTGTAAAATTAAAATTTTTTACAACTTTGCTATAGTAGCATCTTAAATTTAGAAACTACTGTCTCAATTGTAAACCTAAAAAATTCTTATTTTATTCTCTCTTTCCTCTGACTCAACACTATCTCTTTCTTTTCTCTCATCTGTGTCATCACTCTTTCTCTCATTCTCTCCCAAATCCTCTGGTTTCACCGCTGCGCACCAAGGGTAAGGTGCGCAAGTCACTTTACAAGTATAAGTGCTTGAGGGGTGTAGGGGATAAGAGCCGGGGTTCAAGTTTCCAGAAGGGAGTTTCACACACATATACAGATATATTAGGCTAGAGTAAAAATTCTATCTTGTATCCAAAAAATCCTCTGGTTTCTTTTCACTGAGACTCCATGACTGAAGCTAGCTTCTCCTTTAGTTTATTGATGGGACTTTATTGCAGTGGTGGCTGAATTTTACTAGTGTGGGTCGTGGGTCCGGCGTGTGGGTGGTGGCTAGGTTGCTGGTAGATTGGGGTGGTGGTGGCAGCGTGGTTTTGGTGTTTATATGTGTGTATAAACGTGAAGTTTCACAAAAATAGAAAATGGGTGTGGTTTAGTTTTGTTTGTTTGTGTGTGAAATGGGAAAGTTGGATTTGAAAGAAGCGTGATCTTGATGAAATTGAAGGGAAAAATGGAACAGAGAGAAATTAGATTTGGGGTCTAGTTGGTTGTTGATTTAGCTAGAATGGGATTTGGGTGATGAAGAAAGATATCAGATAAGGAAAGATGGTTTCTTTCAAGGGAAAATTCGATCAAAGATCTCTCTCTCTCTCTCTCTCTCTCTCTCTCTCTCTCTCTCTCTCTCTCTCTCTCTCTGTGCTAAGTTCTGTTTCTTGGTCTTTGTCTATGGCTTTCTTTTCTCTGATGTGCTTGTGCGTGAGAAGCTGGGTAAACTTGGAGGCTATTCTAAAAAGAGAGAAATTATAAGGTCTACATAGTGGACAAATGACATGGTCCACCATTTCATTGAAAGACTCACACCTGTTTAAAATTGCTGAGTTAGAAATTTTTTTAAAACACTGACTTAAGAATTTTAAACAAGTGAGAGTTTCTTAATAGAATGGTGGACAGATTACGTAGTTCATTAGAGGACTATAATTTCTCCTAAAACGATGAGTGGCTTGCCACAATATGTGGCTCACGGTGGAGGCTTTCTCTCTCTCCTGGTGGTTTTGGGTTTTATTTAGTTTTAGGTTATACAATTATTTTATCATGTAGATATATTATTTTAATGTGTTGTAGAGTAAAATAAAAGTTGAAATGCTGTGTATTGTAAAGTGATATGGTATAATAAATAAAGTTGAAGAAACCAGATATTATTGGTGACTTATGCACTAAGGCTTAAGAAAGGGTATTTATTAGGTATGACCTTGTCAATGACATCTTCTACCAGCCGGGCATCCTTGTCTGTTGTTTCTGCTACATTTTCAATAAATGTTGCAACAACTTTAAGTTTTCCTCCTGCTGGAAGGTGCTCTGCAATTTCTTTATCCACTATCTCCACTTCCTCCGCCACCTTTTCTATGACCTCCGCCACATCTTCTACTGTGTCCACCACAGAATCAACTTCCTCTGTATATGTCAAATCCAAGCACCAAATTAAACCCCCGTTAACAATGACGATGTAAACTAGTCCCAAAAAAATTTGGGGTCGGCTAGAACAGACTGCTATAAGATGCATAAGTGATGCAGATATGCATTATAATTGACAAAATGGAGAAGAACAAGTTAAGTTTCCTTACGTTTTAGCTTGAGTAACGGCCCAAATTTGATCCCAAAGAAGGGTAGAATTGCTGATGCTATCAGTCCAACAATCCAAACTTTCCTGCTCCTGATATTGGCATAAACTTTTATTGTCTCATAAGATAGAGGAAAAAAAAGAGAAGAAAGAATTTTACAAATCAAAAAGATTACACCTATGATTTCTCTTACTGTGGACCAGGAGAAGCTGGATTAGATGGAATTGGAGGTACTGGCGGGACACTGCTATGGACAGCCACATCCCTGCACCAATACATCCGTATAAAATTACTTAAGCTCGAAAATACTTATATGAAAATCACCCAGAAAATTTTCTCAAGAAAAAAAAAAAATCACCCAGAAATTGTTAGGCAAAATCAAATAAAAAAAGTAAAAACTAGTACATCTTTCTTTTGCTGACAACTAGCTCTCTCAGGCTCAGCCCAATTTTGAGAAAGTGTAACCTCTGATCAGTACCAAGAAAAGACCTTTTTTCGTTGCGTTTTGAGATAAGCAGAAGACAAGGATTTGGGATTAAAGATTGGAACCTGTGAGAGGTACCAATAAGTGCTAGCTGCTTTGATGCAGACATAAAGAACCTGCTTTGTATAACTCTTCACAACAAGTGCTAGCTGCTTTGATAATCAATCTAAATCTTACAAGTTTGTGTTAATAACTGACAGATTTTCAATCAAGAAGAACACTTCAAAGAGGTAAGAGGTTTGATCTTTGAACTATGACATACAGATTGGCAAGAACGTGCCTATTAAAATAAGAAATGGAAAAACTAATTAATGTGACTTGGAGGGATGGTTGAGGCTAATTAATGTGATAAGGGATCGATGGTTGAGGCTAATTAATGTGACTTGGAAGAATGGTTGAGGCTCGAGTAGTAAACAATCCGAGTCGAGTATTAAATGTTCAAGTTTGTTCATTTAATTTTATTTTGAACACCAGTTGAGTTCGAGTTTATTATTAAATAAGATTTTATGTTCAAGTTTGACTTATTTTTTAGTCAAGCAAGCTAGAGCTTGTTCCAACATGGATGGAGTTAGATTTGGACATTATGGGGCAATGATGCCCCTAATTTTTTTTATAAAAAATATTAGTGTATATATATATATAACTACTAATTTTAGTAATTTTGGTCTATAAAATTACACTTCTCTTCCTTAATAATATCATTAATTCTGGCTCCATCCTGATTCACGATCTACTTAATTAACTTACTATTTTCCTATATAGTATGAAACCATGACTAAAATTTAGCGTGCATGACCAAGACTAATTGTTGGAATCTTCTGGGTATAATTATCTTCCTTTTCACACATGCGCATGAAGAATTATTCACGAGAAGAAAGAAAAAGCTAATTCCAGATTCCATCGGTCTCATACTTAGGCATTGTACTGGATCTCATACTTAGGCATTGTACTGTAGCACAAGTGTTTGCCCACGTTTAAGTCAACATTGGGCATGCACAATCCAGGAGTGAGATTGTGAATGGGCTTTGTAATTATAGATTAACCTTTGTTAATGTTGGGCTAGTGGCATACTTAAAATCTCTGCTAGTCCTAAGATTTTGTCAACATTTAGTAATGTCATCCTAAATCAAAAATAGATGCATGTGGTTTGAACCACATGCATCAATTATACATTTCTGTTCGGATATTCTCCTATAGAAATTTCCCAGCAAATAAATAATAAAAATCCTTTTTGGGCCGGCTCTTCAATCCAGTGGCGAAGTTAGGAATTTAGGTCGGGGCAAGATTAAAAAACAAGATTAAAAGTAAAAAATTAATCTGAAAATTATTAATCAATATTAATAACAAAATAAATAAGCAACTATATGCTAATGTAATTGTCATACATAATCTAACATAAAATGTAAACTTTAATTTATTTTTTCACACCTAGCTTAATTTACACTAATTGTCCTCGACGATTTTTCATATTTTGAAACTGCTGCATGATTACTTCACACTCAATAGTTTTGAATATATACATATATATATATATATATATATATTTCTCAATATATGTGACTAAGCAATCATTCATTCATTGATCTCTCATTTGATTTCGTAATCGACTTTTAATTATGTTCATTGCTAAAAAAACTCTTTCAATAGTAGCTATTGCAACTGGTAAAATTAATACTAAGGTCACTAATGAGTAAACCAATGGATATAAAACATCATTTTTCATTTCTATCATCTTTTTAGCAAGCTGTCCAATTCCTTTAAGAGTTGAAAACTCTTCAGTGGACCGCATGTCATAGATGTACGTCTCAAGTTGGTTATCCAAGAGAGCAAAAGTGTAAGTCTATTAGTGTTAGGGGCTAAGAAAAGCTGACGTGGCCTGTGAGAATTGAAAAAAAAGTATGACAAAAGTAGGATTGAGATCAAAAGTAGGATTTAATCTCAACCATTAAATATAAAAAATGAATAAAAGTAAAAGTAAAAAAGTAAAAAAAAGTTGTGAGGGAATTGGGGTGAATTGCACAATGCAATAGCATTGGATCCCAATCTGACAAAAATATGACAAGCTAGTACAATAAATAGAAAAATTACTTGTCCTTGGTGTTAGGGGGGCAAATAAGACATTTTAGTTCAATATAGTAATATTACAAGGTTTTGAGAGTTTCAGGGGGGCACTTGCACCACCCTCACCACCCCCCCCCCCCCCCCCCCCCCCCCGCCCCCGGCGGCAGGTGCTTCAATCTATAGAAAGCTCAAAATTTGGTAATGGAAATGGAGGAACTATTATTTTACGCTAAATAATGCCACAGACACAAAAATTTTTACAACATTTTTACAAGTTATTGATGTGGCAAATTGTTACTGGTTCTCAATTAGACTCATTACAGACATCACTTTTTTACTTCTCAATAGCCACATCAATAATTTGTAAAATAATTTGTTGCTTTAGCATTTTCCTCATGGGCTTGCAACATTGATAACAGTTCTAAATTTCTAATTAATTCAAACTGATGGACTTGCTTCATATGTTTGTTTAACAAAATCTTTTTTTTTTTTTTTAAGAAACTAGCTCTACAAAATAGGGTGGAAATATTGGACTAATTAAATAAGCACTGTTGAAACTTATTTGACTTAATTATAATATTATAATAATGCTATAAACACAAGAAATTTTACAACTTACTAAAATGATAGGTCGTAATTAGTGAAACATCATTTTCATTAAGACTACTACTAGTCAATGATTACTTTTATGATATATCAATTGCAGTCTACCATCCTCTTAGTGAGAGTGCGTCCCTATGAAGCCAAAAAATTATTTAAACTCGAGCATTCGCGCAAGTTTAATACACTTTTACACAAATTTAGTCTTAAAAACACACTTCTACTATTTTAACACATTTATATATTTAGCAAGGGTCCTACTACACAGGCTCTTTATTTCTTCAATTCTTCTATGATCACATTTTTGGTCACAATTTACTGAAATTGTCAACTTGAACAGTGGACAACTTTCACATAAATTCACTATTTTTTTCCACTACTTACAGTCAACCACACATCATAGTTATGATGAAAATTGTTGCACAAAAGTTGTGTCCCCTGATGCATAGAAACTGGCTCATTGTAGTTAAGTTGTACCTTACACAAAGCGATTGGCTCGTTGTGGGTTGCATGCCATGCCCGAGAGAGATTTCATTACAAACTTTTTTTCTTAATTTACTATGGAAATAAATTGTGATTCAAATAATATCATTTTTACATGGATCTACCATTATATATATATATATATATATATATATATATTTTAAAGAAAAAGTTTTGAAAAGTGTTAATGTCCTTAAACTTATAGAAAATGCAAATATGGCGAGTCATGGACATACAAGAGATCCCTGGTAAGTTGCCTAATAGTCATCCTCTTGAATGCGTTTTCTTGTAAAAATTATAATTTTCATTGCTTCAAACTACCACTTCTGTGAGAACTAAGTGAACTTTATTTGACATAGAAGCCTTTTTTTGTACCTGGTGCTGTTGGGGTTTCAGAGTTCAGACTAATAAATGATGTTCTTTGCTAATTAGTCATTGCCATAAATTGCTTCACTAGAAACACGTCTCGCATAAAATATATAGCCGTATGGCCCTTATCCATGAGTCCATGACTATGAGCATCCCATTCTCAATAACTACTGTATCAGATTCAGCACAAAAAAAAAAAAAGACTACTGTATCAGACACCTAATTAAGTCACACTGGCAAGTGGCAACCTTATCTACAATTACAAATGTCAAACTTGGTTTACTTCTTTAAATTTATAGTAGTTTAGAAATTAACGAGTTAGATTAGTTAGGCTGATGCGTTCTTTTGTTTCATAAGGATCCATATGTGCCTGCTACTCCAAGGCTATTTGGCTATTATAGCTTAATTCTTACAACTCAAATAAAAATATGAATTGTCCATACGTAAGGATAACATGAATCCCACATAAATTTTACGTGGATTCATATATTTTTAGATGGCTGAGAGCCTGAGATCTGTGTAATTACAAGGTTTCATTCTATAAGCGATGGGTCCGCATTACAAAATATGTTACTTGCAGCAGATAATGACGCTTTTTTTTGTTTGTTTTTGTTTTTGATAAACAGATAATGATGCTTCTTGATCCTTAAACATGGAGTTAATTTCATTAATCATACCACAAAGTCTTAGGTAACCACCATTTTTTTTCTTACAAAATGATAGACTTAGAGATAATATCAAATCCTACCAGCCCCACACTCTGCACCAGCAAGGTTACTTGCACGTTTATAAAAAGAATCTCAGGCATATCTAAAAGGTGAAATTTTTGCCCAGGTTGGCGCAAATCCACTCTGCAATTTTTGTTTTTTCCTCTCAATAATCCACTCTGCAATCTTCTTAATATCTAAAATAATTTTTTTTCCCCACCAAGTTCATTGCTATATAAATTTTGTCTAGTTTTATTTATCAGGGAAAAAAAAGTCTTAAATAGTTTGACATTTGAATAAAAACCCTTTGTCCTACATTGTGTTTTCTTCTACTTTATGCTTTATCAAACGCACTGTACTATACGTCTTTCCCTCCCTCCTATAAAGTAATAAAAGTTTAAAATGGGAAAAGTAAAAAATCATAGCATAGAGTGAAATATACGAATTTTCATTCTTACAAACAAGCCCTTTTATTATCCCTCTAGTAAAGAAAACAAGACAAAATTTTTATAGAAAAGAACTTGGGGAAAAAAATCAACTCAACAAGATTGCAGGGCGGATTTACATGAATATTGGCCCTTTAAGGGTCTGTTTGGGATCCGCTTATTGTTAAAAACTGAAAATTGAAAACATTATAGTAAAATAATTTTTAAATGTGTGAATAGTATCGTGGAACTCATTTTTAATGAAAAAGTTATTAAAAATTGATATTTGTGGGTCCCGTAAATAGTGCACGAATATGTTGTTCACAGATGAAAAGTCAACAAATGTGGCAAAAAAAAAAAAAAAAAAAAAACGCATATGCGGGGCAGTTTTTAGCATCTCAAATGCATGCTAACTCTAAGCACTTTTGTGTTTCTTTATGTTTGTTTACAATTATACAACCAATTCCATGCAGCAAAAAGGACAACCAATTCCAACTTAAATTGCTAGATACTCTCCAAATAAGTAGACAAACATTTGAACTCTTAACAATTGTGAAAGAGACAATAAAAAAAAAAAGAAAAAAGAAAAAAGAAAACAGTGGTGAAAGAGACATTAGGTTTTTATCATTGCGTTGAATTCTAAATAGGCTTAGCAAGTCTTACAAGCAACAAAACACCTTGAATAAATGGTAAGGAACCAAAGATATGTTGGGTTATAATCAACATTACATTTGTAGGCTTTAATTAACTCAATTGGTAAAAAATTTATAATTCAATAAGAGATTAGGGGTTTAATCTCCGCCTACATCTGAAACCAATTGATATTTTAGTTTGATAATAAATAGCAATCATCAGAGTAGATGTCATTAGTTAATACTTAAAAAAAAAAAAAAAAAAAAACTCAATAAATGTCATTCTCTCTTGACAACATTTTCTTATTATAGTCTGATAATCCTTTTGTCTATGGAAGAAACACCGGCATGCATCATTGGAATCATAGAAGCACCATATGAAAGTTGTATGTCATTTAACATTGAATGTTAAATTATATATGGAGGCCTAAAGTGTGCACAAAGGTCAGAAAGCATATCTCACATGTAATTTTCTTCGAATTTGCTAATCACCTTCACACGCATTCAGTCATGAAGCATCAGCATAGAAATTTAAAAAGAAAAGAAAAAAGAAAAAAAAAAGGACCGAGTAATGTCATATATGTCTTTGCACTTTTATGAGTTTATCTGCCACCGTGGTACATGCTTATCCAAATAACATCGTCACAAGGGACTAAGGGTTAACGATTTGACTTGAAAAAAGAAGAAGAAGAAGAAGAAGAAGTCGCAAATGTACATTCGTGGAAATACTGTCTATAGAACAATCTTTTATTGGCCATCTGAAAAGTATATTGGATAGGTAATGTAAAATTAATGATCAGAGAAGAAGTCAGGATAATTTTTTTTTAAGTGAAATTAATATACTAAAACTAACAGCAAGATTGGATTGAATTTGATGAAAAAAGTAATTTGAACACACATTCAATTGAAAAGATATCAAAGTTAGAAGGTGTAATTTATAATTTATTTTATTTTTTTCAATCTTATGAAAGCTGGGACTATTCGTTTCACTGGATCCACGCAAAATCAATCGAATTGATAGTCTTAAAATAAACTAAACCATGGTTACTAAAGTTTATTAACTCTTTTTTCTTTTTCTTTTTTGAGATAGTGTTCACTTTTAATTATGAAGATTAAAATAAATAAATAAATTTGGAGTAATATAATCCTTTCATCTGAATTGATGATGTGATAGATGTTAAGATAAGTTACGTTACTAATTTATATGGTGAAATTGTTCAAAATATTTAAAAAAAAAATATAAAGATTAATTTATAACCTTTAAAAGTCTAAGTATCAAAATTTAAATCAACTCCATATTTCAGATGATCAAAGCAACAATTTAGTTTATTTTTGAAATCCAGAACTATTAGCCCACTATTCAATATTGGGCCAAATGGCTGTGATGGTACATTGTTTACTATCTAGAAGCCCACTATTTAAGATTGGGCCGATTGGTTGTGGGCGTACATTGTTTACTCTCTACATGCCCACTATTCAAGATTGGGAAACTTGGTTGTGGGCGTTCATTGTTTACTCTCATAAGCCCACTATTCAAAAATATTGGGCCACTTGGTTGTGGGAGTACATTGTTTACTTTTATTTGACTGCATTGCCCAAAAATATAAGTTGCATATAAAGAACAAAAAAGATTAAAAATTGCTAATCATACAACTTTTTCATAACTTCCTAAGTAATATGTTGCGATGGTCATCACTTTCATATGTATCCATTATTGACACCATATTTTTTAGATAAGTAGATAATGAGAAAGAGGGAAGGTGAGGTAAGGTTTAAATCACAAACATGAGGTATCACAAAAGATATCATTACCATTGGACAATCCCTAAAATCCCGATACCATCTTTATTATTCACAAATCACATTAATCCAAGTCAATAATTATAGAAAAAGTTGTGAATTTTTTTTGAAACAATGAACTTATATAGAATAAATAATAATAATAATAATAATAAAAAAGCCATCCTAGAGTTTATAAGAAAGTGACCTTTCCCTCCCCACCAATAAGTAAAAAACCTCTTCTTAAAAATTTACATACAAATTCTTAATTTTTTTTTAGAAGGAAATTACATGAAATTTAAAGTACTATGTTTGCTAGCACTTTCCTAAGATGATTTTTTTCTTTTTTTGAACTTTCCATTAAGATGAAACTAGAAGAATAAAATTAGGTCACACCACCACCCCCATTGGCCCACAATTGTGTTTTATCTATAAGAGTAACTTCTGCATGGCAGCTATGAGGTCCAAAGAAGGGAAGAGTTATAATCAACGTTACATTTGTGAGTTTTAATTAGTTTAATTGATAAAAAAATTTATAGTTAAATAAGAAATTTTGGGGTTTAATCTCGGCCTACATCCAAATCAATTGATGTCTTAGTCTAATAATAAAAAACAATTATCAAGAGCGGACGCCATTAGTTAAAATTCAAAATAAATGTCACATTGTCTCTTTACAAACTTCTCCTATAATAGTCCGATGATCCTTTTGTCCATGGAAGAAATGCTGACATCAAGAATAGAGCTATATATGGACTAGGGGGCAATGGCCCCCTAAATTGTTTTTTTTTTAAATATTAGTATATTAATAGGTATTAATTTTAGCAATTTTGTTTAATAAAATCACACTTTGCCCCCCATTAACAAATAATTATTTCTATAATCTAATCTTTTATTTTATTATATGTTTTTTATTTCAATAATTTTATAGTAATAAAAAATTAATGCCATCAATTCTTTTAAGAGTAATATTATAGCCATAAATTTTTTTACAACATTTTTACAAACTATTGAGGTAGAAAATTCTTATTAATTCGCACACTTGTATCACTCTTTTACTTACCAATGACCTTTCACCATATTAGCAATTTGTAAAATTTATGTAATTTTAGCATTTTTCACCTCTTAAAGACCATAAAAAACTAATAGATTAAATCTTAAACAAAATATACAAACCCAAAAAAATTTGCCCAACAACAAAAATTATAAATAATAAAGCTAAAAAAAATTAAGTCCAATCATTTTATTTTATCAAAAACAAACAACTTGACTTTTTAAAAAGTTTTAAACAAAAATCCTTAGTCAAAGGCTAGAGTCGCCACACACAGAGTAGCAGAGGCACTCCCCTAACTTCAAGTCTTGGTACCATATAAAAGTTGTATGTCATTTACGTTGAATGTTAAATTATATATGGTGGCCTAAAGTTTGCACAAAGGTCAGAAAACGTATCTAACATGTAGTTTTCTTCGAATTTTCTTATCACCTTCACACTCATTTAGTCTTGAAGCATCAGCATAGAAAATTAAAAGGGAAAAAAAAAAAAAAAAAAAAAAGAAACCGAGTAAGGTCATATACTATATATATCTTTGCACTTTTGGCTGCCAACGTGGTTCATGCTTATCTAAATAACATCCTCACAATTAACGACTTGATTTGAAAAACAGAAGAAGAAGAAGAAGTCGCAAATTTAAATTCGTGGAAACACTATAGAACAATCTTTTATCTGAAAATAAAGTATATTGGTAATGTAAATTAATTAATGATCGGATTCAGAGAAGAATTCAGGACAAATCCACTCTTTTCCTAGGACCTAATGCTATAGACAAAGTCAAACAGAAACAAAGCTCAGCTTTTGGCATTGTTATCAAATATCAAATGCTATCAAATTCAGCCTTTTAAATCGTTAAACCCATACGTTTAAGTCTAGCTACCAAAATAACATTGTCTTGAAAAGTGAAATGTGCTAAAACTAACACCAAGATTGGATAGAATTAGATGAAAAGGCTAATTTGAAGTCTGAAAGTGTTCAATTGAAAGTATATCAAATTTAGAAGGTGTAATTTATAATTTAATCTCTTTTTTTCTTTCCAGTCTTATAAAAGTGAATGCTGAGATTTTTTGTTTCAGTAGATCTACTCAAGATCAAACGATTTGATAGTCTTAAACTAAACTATATTTTTGGTCCTTAAAACATGGCTTAGGTCCACCATGGTTACGATTCTCAAAAAAAAAAAAAAAAAAAAAAAAAAAGATTCTCAAAAAAAAAAAAAAGGTCCACCAT
This sequence comes from Lithocarpus polystachyus, assembly GCA_033629205.1. Classification (NCBI taxonomy): domain Eukaryota; kingdom Viridiplantae; phylum Streptophyta; class Magnoliopsida; order Fagales; family Fagaceae; genus Lithocarpus; species Lithocarpus polystachyus. The sequence continues at coordinate 2,280,600 of CM066163.1, read as the reverse complement.
GGTTACTAAATTTTGATTTTCAACTTTTAATTATGAAGATTAAAATTCAAAAAATTTTAATTTGGAGTAGTAATATAATCCTTTCATCTAAATCGATGATTTGATAAATGTTAAGATGAGTTACGTTACTAATTTATATGGTGAAAATTGTTCAAAATAAAAATAAATAAATAAAAATTAAAGATTAATCTAGAACTTTTAATAATCTAAAGATCAAAAAGCTATCAACTCCATATTTCAGATAATAAAAACTACAATTTAGTTTATTTAGCAATCCAGATCTATAAGCCCACTATTCAAGATTGGGCCAATTGGTTGTGGGCATACAGTGTTTACTCTTAAAAGCCCACTATTCAAGATTGGGCCAATTGGTTGTGCTCGTATATTGTTTACTCTTTATAAGCCCATTATTCAAGATTGGGCCACTTAGTTTATGGGCGTATATTGTTTACTTTTATTTGCCTGCGTGACCCAAAAAGAAAATATATATATATATATATATATATTTATATTTATATATATATATATATATATATATAAGAGTTGCATATATATAAAGAAAAAAAAAAGAAAAAAAGAAAAAGAAAAAAAAAAAGAAGCTATGTAGCAACTTTTTCATAACTTACTACGTGATAAGTTGTGATTAATATCACTTTCATATGTGCTCATCATTAACATAATTTTTTTTAGATAAGTAGATAATGAGAAAGAAAGAATGTGAGGTAAAGTTCAAATTACAAAATGAGGTATCATAAAAGATGCTATTACCACTAAACAATTCTTTAAGTTCGACACCATCTTTATTATTCACAAATCACATCAATCCAAGTCAATAATTTTAGAAAAAGTTGTGAATTTTTTTGAAATGATGAACTTATATAAAATAAAATAAAAGCCAGCCTAGAGTTCATAAGAAAGTGACCTTTCCCTACCCACCAATAAGTAAATAACCTCTTCTTAAAAAATTTACATACAAATTTTTAATTTTTGGGAAATGCTAACAAGTACCGTGTGGTGTTTGTCAATATTTCACTATATGGGTCTCACTTAAAAAAATAGAAAAAATTATCAAAAAAATTGCCAAAAAAACTATTGTTATTGCCAAAAACTGTCAAAAAAATTGTTGTTAACGAATACCTTACGGATGGTGCTTGTTAAAAAAACCCTTAATTTTTTTTTAAGAAGGAAATTTCATGAAATTTAATGTACTATGTTTGCTAGCACTTTCCTAAGATGATTTTTTTTGTTTTTTGTTTTTTTGAACTTTCCATTAAGATGAAACTAGAGGAATAAAATTAGGTCACACCACCACCCCCATTGGCCCACAATTGTGTTTTATCTAAGAGTAACTTCTGCACGGCAGCTATGAGGTCCTTCTCTGGATTATTACTTATCCTAAAGTGTGACTGATTTTTTTCTTCTCAAAAAATCAAAAGTGTACGTGACTGCTTTTGGCAAATCTTATTATTCATGAAGTGAACATACCGACTACAGGATGGAACGTAGTCGTCATGATTAGGACTTGGAACCAAGAATTGTGAGACTAAAATGAAAAGATTGAAAAGATATGTCCCATAAAAAAAGAAAAGAAAAAGAAGAAGGAATATTTAATATAGTATACGTGAAGGAAAAGAGAGAAAGAAAAGTAAACGTTGGGGGTTTAATTTGTATTGAATCAAAAAATTAAGCTTATATTAATTTTTGAACAAAGAGGGATGGGAGTGGAGGAAGGGAAACCATAAATCGCAATTCAATAAATTTTTTTGGAATAAAAAGCCAGTAAAAATTTATCATTTACCTTGGTTATATATGCCGGGTTATATACTTGAAGGGAAATATAACAAAATAGTAAATACAATGGAAAAAAATTATAATTTTTGTTAGAAAAACTGTGACATATGCATTTATGATCTATCTATTGTCCTTATACCCTAATTTGTATTGATTATATAGACGTTATAAAATCTTTGCCAATTTGAGATGTAAAACTAAATATTCATAGATTTGCAGGAGGCTTATTTTATTTTTAGAAAAACGTGTAGATTAATTCTGCTATGTGGTTGTGGACCAGTTTGGTGGTGGTCTAGTTGATCAGTTCAATTTAAAACCAATCATGAATCGGTAATGAGTCCGAATTATATTTGTAAAAAAAAAAAAATTGTACTTATTTTATTGATCAACTCAACAAACATAAAAGTACACCCAAATAGGATTTTTTTTTGGGTGAAGAAGTACACAAAAATAGTTGATAGAATTCGAGGTGAAATATATAGAAGCAATGCATTTAAAGTAAGAACAAAACTTAGGTGCAAAAAGATCTTGATTGCAATCAAAATTTTAATCTATATATATATATATATATATCATATTATATATAATAAAAGTTAGGTTTAAACGCCGTAGTTGCGCTACGTGACTTTACTAAATTGCAAAAATTTTAATAAATTTTTAGATTTTAAGAATAAATATATATGTGGGCAGAGGGGCCCAAGATCATGTACTAGACCACGCACCACTTGGAATCCCAAGATCACACGTTGGGCCTTGCAAGAGTAAAGGCCCAAAGACGCCCATTAGGCCCAATCATGTCCGAGGATGGAACCAGATCCGAGGAGACGAAAAGCAAATGCACGAACTCCCAGAATGTGTTAGGGCGTTCTGGAACAAATAAGGACGGTCGAGGAGTAGACCTAACCCCTAGTGAGTGGAACTCCCTAAAATATCTAAGGAAAAGGCTGCCACCACCGCATTAAATGTGCTGCACCTACTCCCATGGCCACATTTATGTGGAAAAGACCTCTAAACAGTGTAATCTTGATCACCGCAACTCTCGGGAGACCAAAAAAGATACATGATGGGACATGTGCTCAAGTGGAGGCTTAAACAATCGACAAGTGTAAGATGTAGATGATTTAGAAAGAGCTATATAATGTAGAGGTCTCCTTCGAAATTAGGGAGGAAGAAAAAAACCAGAAAGCTTGTGTAAAAATTAGGGACAACTAAACTGAATGTAATCTCCTCGGACCATTGTCGAGGACGTTTTATCCTTTCTTGGGCTCAAAGTCTATCTGGTTGATTGTTTATTCTATTCTAGCCCAGTTCTCGATTCCTATTTCTCTACAAATTCATTATTGTTAGGCTTTTTGGGCTGGTCCATTCTCCTTTGGGCCAGCATGCCAAAAACGTGTCCCTACAATATATATTTTGGATAAATATGACAAATCAATAACAGTTGTATCTATCTAAAATGTTATTAATAAACCCTAAAATCAATAGAATAGAATGACCTAAAGATAGAATTTAAATAAAAAAGAGAGATAAAAAAAATGTAAAAAATGTTTCTTTAAAAAACATAAAAAGAAAAAAAATTAGATCTAGCTAGGAATTTGCCAAACTAAAAATAATATAATAACATGAGAATAGAAGGAAAAGCAAATAGAAAAGTTGTACACTGTTAAGAAATTAAAAATTGAAATTAGAAAGATACAAAATTATGAACAAAACAAAACAAAACAAAAAATAAAAGAAAATCAATTAACCTATTCTGTGGAGTGAAGGTATTGGCGGTGGAACGAATATATGGTATAGTAAGAGGGAGAGAAGAGCTATGTGAGGGAAAAAGAGCCGGTTAGGGTTTTTTTTATATAAAAAAATCAGTTAGGTTAAAGGTTTTTTTTTTTATTTTTAAAAATCTATATATCTATATCATATTATAAAATAAAATAAAATAAAAAGTATTTGAGTTTCACCTAAACTACTTCTTTTTGTTCATATCATCTTCTTCACAACCTAAAATTCCCACTATATATACATAGTTTTTTGGTGTTTCATTATTTCTACTATGTACTTTACAATTATTTGCTATATTCTTCCTTTCTCCTCTCTGCCCTACCTAAAACCTTGCAGGTAATTTTTTTTTTCATCAAATTGAATAGATTTTGTGTATTTGTTGCCTTTTTATTAAATATAATATGATTTTTATCAACAAGTTTTATTGATAGGCTGAAATTCTATGTTTGATCACACATTTTAGTGTTTCTTTTAGAAGTTAATATAGCAAGCAATATATTTGTATTTTTTAATTTCTTATTACATGATTATTTGTTGTTGACATCAATATTTTATTATGGATGATAAGTATAAAATAGAAGCATGATTACCCGTTTATGAAAAAGCGATATGAACCAACTTGTCGGCTTCAGCTCTGTCACTTGGGGTTACTAAGGGTCTACAGCCCAAAGCTGACGAGGTGAATCCGAGGCAGATGGGTAGCTGACGACTTAAAGCTGCGTGAAGAAAAGTTGAAGGTATGGAGCCGACGGGGTTAGCGTGACTTGCCTCACCTACCTACACACAAGAAGATATCTTGTACTCCACGCAATAAAGAGTGGTTTCGGTCAGGGAAAAGGCTCCGTAAGGAACACGCAATGGAGAGTGGTTTCGGTCAGGGAAGAGGCTCCGTAAGGAACACGCAATAAGGAATGGTTCCAGTAAGGAACTACCTTCTTGAACACGCCACGGCCGTCGATTCTACACTACTATAAATACCCCCAAGCCCTTATGAACGAAGGTACGCAGAATAATCCCCCCTAGCTCTAACATTCTAGAGTTGTGAGCAAGAGATTTCTATTTGGCTGGTACCACACCGGTATTCCTCTTAAGGTCTTTAGCTTTTGCGTTGTGCAGGTTCTTCATCGAAAGACGTGAGGACCGTGTGACTAACTAATGATTTTCGGCATCATCAGTTGGCCCCCTTTGTGGGAAGGCGCAAGGTAAAACCGTACTTTGTGCTTTCCGGACAAAAAGTTGCATGGTATTCATGCGTTCGATGGCAACCACCGTGAACGATCAGGGTGATGAACCATGCGCCACGGCGCTCGAGAGGCAGGTTCAAACCATAGCAGCAGCAGTGGAGCGTCTCACAAAGTGAAACCATGACTTAGAGGAGCAGTTGCGCCGGAAAGATGTGGTGCCCAATACCCAGGAGGGAGATCAAGAGTCTAGCAACACCGAGAAGCGGAATTTCGGAGGTCCGGAGGGAAGCAATGCCCTGAGCCGATCCGAAAGACAGGACACGGGCCGTCCGTCGACCACGGACCATGTCCCGTCTCACATAGTCACAGAAATGCAGATGATGAGGGAACGCATGGATTTCATGATGAATGCCCTTAAAGGACGAGTATCCAGCGACCTCGATGACCTCGTCTATCGAACGGACTCTCCATTCACCATGTCCGTTAATTCATTCCCCCTTCCTCCAAAATTTCGTATGTCGCAGGTGGAAAGCTACGACGGATCTAAGGATCCATTGGATCATCTGGAATCCTTCAAAACGCTAATGTACTTACAGGGGGTGACAGATGAGATCATGTGCAGGGCCTTCCTGACGACATTAAGGGGTTCTGCAAGAGTCTGGTTTAGCAGGCTGACACCCGGCTCCATTGGTACTTTCAAAGAGCTGAGCGCTCAGTTCATCTCGCACTTCATCGGAGGACACAGGTACAAGAAATCTACTGCGTGCCTAATGAACATTAGGCAACGGGAGGACGAGACACTGAGGTCCTACATAGCTCGTTTTATCAAAGAAGCGCTTTCGATCGATGAAGCGGATGACAAGATACTTGTTGCCGCATTCATAAGCGGGCTGCGAAAGGATAAGTTTTTATTCTCCATATACAAAAATGACCTGAAGACCATGTTAGATGTGCTTTACAAGGCGACAAAGTACATAAATGCGGAAGACGCGCTACTAGCCCGAGAAGAGAAGCCTTCCAAGAAGAGGGAAAGACAGAAAGACGTACGGCAAGACAGAGGACGAAAGGTAGCCTGGACAGGAGAGGGCTGAGACAATAAACGCCCAAAACCCCCTGCCGGGAAGTTCACAAGTTTCACTCCGCTGACGACCCCGATCGACCAAGTCTTGATGTAGATCAAAGACGAAGGGGCCCTAAAGTTTCCAGGAAAGCTGAAGAGAGACCCCAACAGACGAACCAAAGACAAGTACTGCCGTTTCCACCATGACCACGGCCATGACACAGCCGACTGTTACGACTTAAAGCAGCAGATTGAAACCTTGATCAGACAAGAAAAGTTGCAGAAGTTCGTTAGCAGAGAGAGAGCAAACACACTTCACCAAGAGCAAGCCCTCTGTCGAGATAATGAGCGTCCCAGACCGCCCTTAGGAGACATAAGGATGATTGTTGGGGGCACGGTGACCGTTGGCTCGTCCAAAAGGGCTCGAAAATCTTACCTCAGAATGATTCAGAACGTCCAGTTTATGGGCGACGTCCCAAAGATGCTGCGGGTTGATAATCCCACCATTGGTTTCACGGAGGAAGATGCCCAGCGTCTTCATCATCCGCATGACGACGCACTTGTCATCAGCATCCGACTAGGAGACTATAATACACACCGGGTCTTGATCGACAATGGAAGCTTCGCGGACATTCTCTACTACCCCGCGTTCCAACAGATGCAGATTGACAGAGAACGCCTGGTCCCAACCAAGGCCCTGCTCATTGGGTTTGGAGGAACGAGAGTATATCCCCTCGGCGCGGTCACATTGCCTATAACGGTTGGAGATTACCCTCGGCAAGCCACTAGAAATGTTACATTCCTTGTCGTCAATTGCTCCTCCACCTACAACGCCATCATAGGGAAGAGGCTCCGTAAGGAACACGCAATAAGGAATGGTTCCAGTAAGGAACTACTTTCTTGGACATGCCACGAACGTCAATTCTACACTACTATAAATAACCCCAAACCCTCATGAACGAAGGTACGCAGAATAATCCCCCCTAGATTTAACATTCTAGAGTTGTGAGCAAGAGATTTCTCTAACTTGACCGTCGGAGGGTATTTGGCCGGTACCACACCGGTATTTCTTTTAAGGTCTTCAGCTTTTGCGTTGTGCAGGTTCTTCATCGGAAGATGTTAGGATCGTGTGACTAACTAATGATTTTCGACATCATCAATGGATTTAATTTGTTATGGCTTTTGTTTGGTGTTTTGTTCCATGTAATCTATATTCTTTAATTAAAAGCAAAATTTGCCGTCAAACATGAAATTGGATACGAAAAAATCCATCTGTTCAAATTTCTATGTAAGTCTACCTTTACTTAATTTCGTTTTTTTTTTTTTAAATTCAAAAATTTGGATTTTTTTTTTTAATGAATTGAGGTTTTGGCTTAATTTTGTTTCAAACGTTTCAATTATTAAATTCATTATTTTTCATGTATAATATTAATATTTGTGTTTTTTTTTATGATAAAAAAAAAATATGTGTTCTTAAAGGCTAAAACACAATACAATTACAAACTTTACTTTAAGTTAGGATGTTATATTTATTTATTAGTAAGTTAGAATGTTACATTAAGTTAGAGTATTATATTTTTATTTCTTATTAATTTAGAATGTTACATATGTATACATATGCTGGTTTAGGGTTGATATAACTTATAACCATTTGAATGAAATCAACACTAAAACAAATGATTTAAATATCATAATAAGAAATAAAAATTAAATTCCTTTTAAGTGTACAAGTACAATTTATTTTATAATCTTAAATTTTGAATTAATTCTTTTTTCATTTTATTTGTTATTAAATTTAATTATATTATCAAAATATTTTTTATTAAACTGTGCATCGCACGGGCATAATACTAATATATATGTATATATATATATATATATATATAACTGAAATTTCTGAAGCTTTCACAATTTTCCACGTCAGCATAATATTTAAATAAAATTATTTTTGTTTAGTCCAAACTTAACAAGAAGTGAAACTCTATTTTTCTAACAACTCTAATTTAAACTCAAACTCAAACTCAAACTCATCATTTTTTTAAAACAAAATTATTTATGTTTAATCCAAATTAACAAGAAGTTAAACTCTATCTTTATAACAAGTCCAACTCAAACTCAAACTCAAACATTATTATTATTATTATTATTATTATTATTACCTCTCTACTTCACTAATGAGATATTTTATGATAGGGTGCAAACTTATAGCCATGGATTATTATTTTGAATGTAACTCAATATTTTTCTTATATTTTTATTTTTTTAGTCATATATATTTTGTTTTATTTCAATAATTTTTAAGCTGTGAATCATTTGATTCTTTAATATTTTTTGGTCTTTCAGTAGATTTAATAGCTAAAATTTTAAGTTATTTTTTGTAGTATCTGAAATTGTTTGACAAATTTTTTATAAGTCATTGCATGTGTAAGCAATGACTTATTCATCAAATTGTAACACAGATTAAAATCATACAAGAGTAAATCATGTAATGATGTAGTTTCTTAATCAATTTAAGATTTTATAAAATTATTTTAGTCTACCTCACAAATAGGTAGGTTCCCGTGCATAGTACAGGTTAGCGACTAGTATATGTATAAAATCAAAACTTTTGAAACTCCTATAATTTTCCATGTCAGTATAATATTTAAATAAAATTATCATTTTATTTAAATAAAATTATTTTTGTTTAGTCTAAACTTAACAAAAAATTGAAATTCTATCTTTTTAACAAGTCTAACTAAAATTAAAACTCATCATTATCATTTTATTTAAATACAATTATTTTTGTTTAATCCAAACTTAATAAGGAGTGAAACTCTATCTTTGTAACAAGTTCAACTAAAACTCAAACTCATCATTATCATTTTTTTAAACAAATTTTTTTTTTAATTTAAATTTAACAAGGAGTGAAACTCTATCTCTCTAACAAGTCAAACTTTAACTCAAACTCAAAGATTGATAAATTTATCGCCAAATTTGTGAGGTTAATCATGAACACTATAAAAGTAGAGCAAACCCCAATATTTTTTTTTTAAAGTTGAGTAGAGGTATGAGCTCTTCTTTTGTTATTTTCTTCTCCTCTATTTAAAAAAAAAAAAAATATTTTATGGTTTTTCGTGTATTTTTTACAAGATAAAAAAGCTTGCAATTAATAATTGAAATTATTTTTTTGAATGTTACTCATCTTTCTCTTATATTTCTCTATTGTTTAGTCATATATATTTTGTTTTGTTTCAATAATTTCTAAGCAATGAATCATTTGATTCTTTAATATATTTTGGTCTTTTATAAGTTTTAATATCTGCATTTTTGAATTATTTTTTTTGTTGTATGTGAAACTATCTGACAAATTTTTTGTAAGCTATTGTAATTGTAACACAAATTGAAGTTATACAAGAGCAGCTCATGCAATTGTATAGTTTCTTAAATTTTTTATAAAATTGTTTTAATTTACCTCACAAATAGGTAGGTTCCCGTGCATAGCACGGGTTAACGACTAGTTTTCATTATTTTCAAATACACTAATAATGTGCATGACTTTATGGACTAAAAGAGTAAATAGTATTCTGATATGAAATTCAATATGAGCATGGAGAAAATATATGATTTCATCATGGTATTGACTGACATATTTCTTTAGTGTAGAATACTTGAATTATTAAGTAGTGTGAGTTTTACTAAAATTAAACTAAGTGTGCGTTTGGATACTACTTATTTTGTTAAAAATTGAAAATTGAAAAAATAAATAAATAAAAAAGTTATTGTTTGAGTTTTGGTTACTGTTGATATGCCTGATTGCACTGTTCATGTCCCATGAATAGTGTAAGAGGCGCTGGACTTAAAAAAAAAAAGGCCAAAAATGCAGATGCACAGTCCGCAAACGCAAACCAAACGGAGCCTAAGCATAACTTTAACACTAACAGTCTAACACACCAAAAAAAAAAAAAAAAACAGTCTAACACACCATGTAACCTTTTATGAAAGTCACACCATTAAATAAGTTTTTTTATTAGATTATTATTTTAATATCTTATTATTAAATTGCATGAATTCATTATTTTTATAATCTAAGGTTAGTTATTATTCAATCAATAAATTCTCGTTTTATTTTTAATTAATATATATATATATATATATATAAATTTAAATATTTAATATATGAGATGATTATTGATTTCACAAGTGTGAAGAGAATAAGGAAAAATTGTATAATCCAACAATAAATTGGTAAAAATCCACTTAAAAATATTGAGTTATACAAGTTTTCAAATGTATGTACAAAACATAACTTCAACTCAACTCATATAAGTTTCTCACAAAAAATAAAAAAATAAAAAAACTCAACTCATATGATATATAACTTCAACCCAACTCGGATAGGTCATTGATTCTCTCACATTTATTATTGTACATCATCCATAAACCTCACCCATTTCACATTTTAAACATAGACATCAATTAATCTTTAAACATTGTAAGCTAAACTATAAACATTATAAGTAAGGAGCGCGACAGACCCGGGGGATGGGGGGGGGGGGGGGGGGCGCAGGGCAAAAGGAAAAAATAAATTTGGGCCTCCCTGTCCCAAAGAAAAAAAATTTATTACTTATATATATATATATATATATATTTTCTAGAGTTGCACTTCCGTCTTCCAAAAACTTAGACCCCCTTCATTTTAATTAGCCTAGCCTAACTAGTAATTATCAAACTCAAAAACTTAACAAAACAAAACTTTAAAATAAAATATAAAAAATCCTAGTTAACCCAATATTAGAGTACTAGTATCAGGTTTTCTAAATGATAAATATTTAGTATTTAGAACATCAAATATCAAAAACACTACTGTACAAAACATTTCAAATGCTATATTAAAGTAGCAAAAATTAGTTTTGGTTTGTGAATTTTTTTTTTGCAATAACTGATACTCTTAAGAAACAATATTATTTTGTATTATTTTGTTTTTGTCGATAAATAATTATATTTTAAATTAAGAAACAATAATTTTGTGTATTTATCTTGGTTGATATTTTGTTAGTATTACATGAATATCTATTTGAATTTTTTTTTCTTACATTTTGACCCCCTAACTTGATTTCCTAGGTCCGCCCCCTAAATAGGTGTGACATAACAATTACCTGCTCATATGTACTTGTCTCTGTTTCGACTCCCTCAACTTTCCCTACCTGTGACTAACTTATATGGGTCCATGCCGAATGGAGCTAATTGGAGGAATTAATACAATAAAACACCTATACGAAACCATGGTGATGCAGAGGGTTTAACTTGGTGTCAATCGCCAAACACAGAAAACAAATCAAAATCCCCCACATAACCTTTGAAAGAGACATGTTAACTTTCTTAACGTCTTCCATTTCGTCCCTTCCAATTCAAACAAAAGCTAAACACCTCTCTCTTCAAAGAGCCACTCATTCATGTATCTTGCTTCTCTTTCTGCCTCTCTTGACTCTTTTTTTTTTTTAATCTCCTTCAATGGCTAGAAATTATAGAATACTCTTCCCTACACTCAGTGCAACAAGCCCATCCTCAAACTGTGAAGGTTATTGTGACCCAGTTTGCCCTTATAACTGTGTAACAGCTTTCCCAGACTATATCTATATCTCACCACCACCTCCACCACCATCTCTCACAGCCTCTCATAGCTCAAAATTCTTAGGCCACCACTTCTCAACCTTCCTTATTATCTCCCTTTCTGTCTTAGTCGGCCTTCTTGTTCTTATTAGTTACTATGTTCTAATAGTAAGGTCTTGTCCAAGTTGGTGTAGCCGAAGAAATAATGGACGTACATCCTCTCAATCAGACGGTACAGATGAAGATTTTCTTGATGAGAATCATGTTGATCATCCCATATGGTTCATCACCACCGCTGGTTTACAACAGTCTATTATAAGCTCGATTGCGGTTTGTAAGTACAAGAAAGACGAGGGTTTGATTGAAGGGACCGAGTGTTCTGTGTGTTTGAATGAGTTTCAAGAAGATGAAACACTTAGACTCTTGCCTAAGTGTAGCCATGCCTTTCATATACGTTGCATTGATACTTGGTTGAGGTCTCATACAAACTGTCCTCTATGCCGTGCCAACATAATTGTGAGTGATACTGTCAGTTTAGAACTTGTTAGTCATCTGGGTTCAGTGGATCAGCATGCTAACAATTTGGACAGAAACCAGGAGACCACTATGATGAGCTCTGGGAATGATGGTGACATCTCTGAGAACCCGGCCGGAATAACTGATGAAAGCGAATTACTAGAGGTTAATGGTGAAAGAACATCAAAAGAGGCTGTGAATTGTAGTGGGAATAATGATTTTCAGGCACTTGGTGATGATTCAATGGATAACGGTATACAAGTAATACGGTCTATTTCAGAAGGGAGCTTGGTTATTGAAAATGAAGATGCTGAAAATTCACAGTTAGATATTGTACCAAAGCAAGATGGTAGGTGCTCAAGCATGCCTAGATTGATGGGTCATTCTTCAATTGAAAATTTTCTGCATATTAGGCCTGTATCTATGAAAAGATCGTTTTGCAATGGTGGGAGGTTTTGGTCCTCAAGATATAACAAGAGCTTGAATTCAATTCTACTCTTGTAATAAGTTGAGGGTGTGCCAATTCTTCTCCTACTACCGAAGCTATAAGAAAATATAGATGAGTTCCAGGACGAATTGTCCACTTTAAACGAATAAGTTTTCGTTTTTGTGCTGCAGTTTCAAGTTCTGAAGTGGAGCTGGAGTAGGTCTTTTTGTATCACGAAGTGTGAATATTGCAGGACAGAATTGATCCCTCAAAAGGAAAAGGTATCTCCTCCACTTGCAAGCACTAAATACTTTGTCATTAAATTTACTTGGCTACTTTTCTGCAAAGGGATAAACCATTTGATTCTGGCTGTGCCTACCAATATATATTTTTTTTTCTTTTCTTTTTCGAGAATGCATTTCTAACCCTTCATCCTTTCAAAGATCAAGGGTGTGTAGAGGTATTATCAATATATGAGCATATACTTTTGTTATTTTTGTTTTATTGGTGTATTGTTGTGGTCCGTGCCATTAGAAGTATATTAGTCTTATTCTTAATATCTTTTACAAGAAACTGAGGGGGTGTTTGGTGAAGTAGTTTAAAAATTGTTGTTTATTATTTTTTGAAAAACGTATAGGTGAAAAAGTGTATGAGAATATGTAAAATACTGTTTAAAAATTAAAAATTGCTGTTTAAAAACACAAACCAAACAAGGCCGGAACCTCTTTATCTATGTTCTTTGACAATAAGAACAATTCTAGAGCCCACAAGCACAATTGCTTTATCCTAGGACGAAAAATTGGCCACAATTTTCGTTCCCTAATTTGTAGCATCAAATATAGGGATATTGCCGGTTCTACCCACACATATCAGAGGAAATAATTTGTCGTGACTTCACACTTATTATCCAATGTCTCTTCTGTTTCTCCAAAAAAAAATCCAATAAAAAAGTGTGGGGCCCTTATATGGGATATATATTAATTTAAGCAGAAGTTAGAGAGTTCCAGCTAGATAATCCATGCACCATCCTGGAAAGGTAGCTGTTGATAAAAAAATTTCAAAATGTTGGCATAATGGCATATGTAGTAAGTAGAAACCAATGGAAAGAGAACATTGTAAATGCTGACTAATGACTAGAACTTGGTAAAATGAAAGGGTTTTTTTTTTTTTTTTTTTTGATAATTCAATTATTACACCAAATGATTATGGGAAGATATGAAACATATATGATTCTCCTTATAAAACGAATAGTTTTTTTGGTAGAGATAAAACGAAATAGTTGAATAATTATAAAAGGAGATTATTAAGGAACATAAATTTCCTACCACTTTTTATATTCTATTATATATTGAATACTAAGATTATGTAGCTTACCAAACCTAACATGTGATTCTTTTTGTTTAAAAAACAACTTTCCTTCAATAGGTCATCTCAAGTATTATATATATAACGTGAGCAAAAAGTATTATATATATAACATCATCTTCAGTATCAACTAATTTACCCTATCTAGCATTTAGATGTAGCAAACCATTTGAATTTTTATAAGTTATGTACAAGAAGCGATTGATCTAAGCGAATCATGTCAATTTTGACAAGTTTCCATGTCGAAATCAGTTGATAAAATCTCAGACCTAATTGCTCTAAACCCCCTCATTTTTTGCTCCAACCTTTTCTTTTCTTTTTTTTTTTAAGAAAAAAAATTAAGGGCTGAGAAATAATTATAAAAAATTAATCAAAAGCGATTGTGATGAATAATCTGTATGGGATGAACCCTTTTTTTTTTCTTTCGTTTTTTTTTATAGATAAGATGAGCTTGCTAATCCGACCACTCATCCTCCAAGGGTGCGGTGTGGATAGTTGCTTTCGATCCATCCATCCATCGGTAATGAATTATAACAACCCTTATCTGACATGCTTAGGTCAAGTCATTAAACCCAAGCCTACGACAGGGGCCCAAGATCAAGAACCTTTAGGTAAAATTTGATGGTAAATGTCAATAAGTCATTGAAGGAACGCATAGTGGAAGATAATTTCAACAGGGATTAATAATTATTCAATACTACTTTCAGGCAAGAAGTCATTATCCTTATTAAATAATTCCTAATGCTAGCTTCCAATCAGAGGCATACATTTTTTTTGTAATCATACAAAATTCACTAACTTGATTCCCAATCACAACATAAAGGCTATATCCCAAGCTAGTTGGCTATCTCTCAACTACCACACCTTCCTAATCCCATTGAAATAGAGGTTCCTTCTTTTTCCAGATTACTTAAAGTGCCAAACAATGAATCCATATAATTTAGGCTTTTGATTTAAACACGTTATCTGACTTTCAAGTCTCAAGCTGATGTAAGCCTAGCTAGCTACCTGCTCTATCTATGTGCTCTATTTTACCAATATCTTGAGCAAACCAACAATAACAGCCTAACTCTATGGCTCTTGCAGCGAATGAAAGCCAAGTACAAATACGTATTAATTACAGTACTATAATTGCTGCAGGAAGTCTCAATGTTGACTTGACCCTGAATAAATTTTGAGTTTTATTTCTAAGCAACACTTTTTCTTTCTGTTTTTTTAACAATCTGGTTATATTCCCAGTTAGGAAGATGCTAAATTTACTGTAAATTTATTATAAAATGCTAATAAATTAATTTGCTAATGAATGTAATTAAAATCATATATAATATAGTAAATAAATTTATATATATATATATATTTTTAATTCTGTAAATTAAAACATGCAGGAAATTCATTTGTATATGAAAAGGGGCAAAAAGTGTAATGTTTTCAATAATTTAGGAAATTAAAATTTAAGGATGAAAAAACAAACTTCAAGCAAACTTTATACAGAAGCAATACTTTTGCCAAATTTTAAATTATTTTTCTTGTACTTGAAAGTTCCCAATAATAGCTGTAGCATCATTATTTCAGCAAAATAGTTGTGTGCATGGTCTCTTCATCAATCTATGACTAGTCATGACAAATCATGTTGTTGGAAAAACATGAGTGAAGTGTGTGTGAAACCAATTTTTTATTTATTTTTAAAACTACTACCATAAATTGTTATTTTACAACGAGATGCTTGCTAAATTATAAAGATATTATTTATAAAATAAAAATAAAATGAGACGGAGAATTATGTCGGTATGAACAAATTTTAAGATAGTTTTTAATAATTTTTTTTTGGAAAGCTTGAACTCCTATTCTTATTCTCTCCTCTCTCTTTCTCTGTTTGCTCACTTTCTTGACGTACGTGGGCCAATGCATTTGAACTTTATCGATAGAAACACTGAATGTCACTCCAAGCCCAATCGATTCAGTTTTGTACTTTGATTGATTGGACTAAGTTTTAGCTCTTTATTGGGCAGGAACGATAAAGCCCGTAAAATTTGTTGAGCCCAATTCCACTACTTGTCTCAAATCCAACCCACCTTTGCGGCGCCTGCTGTACACACACACACACACCTTCATTTATTATTATTATTTTCTTATACAAGATAGAATTTCTACTCTAACATAATCTAAATGTATATATGTGTAAAATTCCCTCCTGGAGATTTGAATTTCGATTCTTACCCCCAACACACAACTTCATTGATTACACAATAAACACTTTCAACTTTATCTAGTACAAATCAACAAAAGCTTTTCTATATTTTATACAAGAGTTTTACTAACATAAGCCCTTAGGTTATATATTAGTAAATAATTTTAGGAAAATTTTTATCAAGAATTGAAAATTTTTGTCAAACTTTTTGATAGCATTTTCAATTCCCGATAAAAAAATTTCTAAAATGGATTGTTAATGTAAGGGTGGGTTTTGGATCTTAAGACCAAAGGATGAATTGATTAAGGTTCAACGAGCCCAACACAATCAATTTTTAGAGAGTGGGCCAAAAAGTTAAGCTTCAAATGGACAACGCCCTCAATGGGCTTAAAAATAGTAAGAAAGCGAGTGGAAGTAATGAATAGACAAATGTGGTGCACAGAAATTCTTCCTCGGCAACGTCTGAGGAGAGTAGTTCTTGAATATATTTTTCTTAGATTTGATTATAGCTGTTGTTCTTAATGCCACAGTGTTTCCTCTACAGGTCCCTCCCCCTTTGTCCCTGAAGGGTCTTCTACACTATATAGCTCCCTTCAGATAATCTTGGCCTTCCATTTGTTAATCATTCAGGCTACCACTTGAGTACTTGTCTCATCAGACACTTTCCCAAATCCCTTGTGAGTTGTGGCAGCCAAGGCAATACTATTCAGGGGTTTTCTCTACATAAATGCAGCCAGGGGGTTTGGTGGGATGTATTAAATGTGGTAGCAGCCACCATCCCTTCAGTCATATTAGGACTAACCCCTCCCTGAAGTTCTTTCTCTACAGTATGACCTCTTCTGGTCACGTCCCACTGGTGTGGCCTTGCTGTCCAAGCGTATGGCCTCTTCGGCACGATAATGACCTCCTCAGACATAGGTATGACACGAGGCACAAACACCTTACTGGAATTCCTGTACCCCACAATAGCCCCTCAAAACTCTGGTTTTCTTCCTCCTATCCGAGGAGAAAAAAATGAGGTTTTGAGTTTGGATAATTAATTCGCGTGTCCCGTAACTGTTCTGGCACTTCAGAGTCCGCAAGGTCTCATTAAATGCTACAGGTGGCGGTTAGTTCCCCACATCCTACGGTGAGATAGAGATCCTATGATTGGCGTTTCTCCTCATATTTTGGGCGGGATAACTCCCACCCAGTTCCGCCCCCTATATAAGGCGCTTGGGGGGAGTCATTTTCCCCATTTTACAAATCTTCAAGCTCTCTAGACTTTCCAAACTTTCAAACCTTTAAAGCTTTCCAAATTTCTGAGTCTCCTAGATCTTTAAAAAAAAAACCTGAGTGAAGACCAGGCAGTGAAGACCGTTGGCGGAAGATCTTCTCGAGCTAGGAAACTAAGCACTGATACGTCTATTCGGGCTAGCTTGGATCACCTACTCTTATCATGTGGCCCACGTCCTGGAACTTATCCGACAAGGGCTTGAAGTTAAGAATGAGGTAGACAGCTCTCAATTTCCAGTCTTCACTCACGAACACTTTAGACCTCAACACCTTGTTAAGGCCCGCGACGTTGATGAGGTTGAGGTGGGGAGCTATGTGTCTTTTATTTACAAAAACATCCGAGAAGCAAAATCACGGTTAGGATAACGAAGCCATCGATCAGAAGTAAACAGAACACTAAAAGAAAGAAGATAGCAGTGAAATCGCAAACTAATGCCCGTGTAAAAAAAGAAAAAGAAAAAAGGAGAGACCTAAACCTAAGGCAACCCACCTAGCTTTCCCTCTCGGATCGAGAAGTGAAGACCGTTGTGCCATTCCCCTGAGACTATCAAAAAGTCATCCTTCATACCTTTGTTAGATTTGGGGAGGCACAAGACAAGCCTGACAACAGAGGATTTGGACTTAAGGTAATACCTTAAGACCACGAGCAAGTGGCACTCGTACATCCAAACGACGTCGTGCAGGGTGAGGTTTAGCCCCATTTGCTCGACGAGAGCGTCTACATTGGTCGGGGCATAGCTTATGGGCAATTAGGTAGTCTCTGGTTACCCTACCCATGGGAAGTGTCATTCCCCCTTCTATGAAGGCGATCATGGAAATGACGGCCTCCCCTTTGTTCCTATTGGTAAGCACTTGATCCAAAGTACAGTACCGTAAGGAAACTCCCTAGGGAATGTGATATTTAGCCTTAAATCCCTCTAAACTGGCGGGAGAGTCTACGAGGTGAGCAAATCTACCCATCTAAGCAGACTAAGATGAAATGAAAGAAGTTTTCAAGGAAAGGAAATAAAGAATAGAAGGCCGAGGTGATTGGCCGAGGTGAAAAGAACCTAAAGGAGAAAGAACTTACGAGAATAAGCACAAGGGTTGTTTCTTGAACTTCTTCAATGATTATTTTTTTTTTGAAAGATCTGGGAGATTTAGAAATTTGGAAAGCTTTGAAGGTTTGAGAGTTTGGGAAGTTTGGAGAGCTCGAGGATTTGTAAAATGGGGAAAATAACTCCCCCCAGGCGCTTTATATAGGAGGCGGAACTAGATGGGAGTTATCTTGCCTAAAATTTGAGGAGAAATGTCAGCCGTAGGATCTCCATCTCATTATAGGATGTGGGGAACAAAGCGCTGCCTAGAGCATTTAATGAGACGTTGCGGACTCCGAAGCACCAGAATAGTTACGAGACACGCAAAGCGACATTTTCACGTGTGAAAGTCAAAGAAGCGTGTTGAATTAATTATCCAAAGTCAAAACCCCATTTTTTCTCCTCGGATAGGAGGAAGAAAACTGGAGTTTTGAGGGACTATTGTGGGGTATAGGAATTCTAGTAAGGTGTTTGCACAACGTGTCATACCTATGTCTGAGGAGGTCATTATCGTGCCGAGGAGGCCATACGCTCGAACTGTAAGGCCACGCCAGTGGCATGTGACCAGAAGAGGTCATACTGCAGAGAAAGAGCTTCAAGGAGGGGTTAGTCCTGACATGACTGAAGGGATGGTAGCTGCCACCACATTTAATGCATCCCACCAAACCCCTTGGTTGCATTTATGTGGAGAAAACCCCTGAACAGTGTTGCCTTAGCTACCACAACTCACAAGGGATTTGAGAATGTGTCTGATGGGACAAGTACTTAAGTGGTAGCTTGGATAATCAACAAATAGAGGACTAAGATTATCTAAAGGGAGCTATATAGTGTAGAAGAACTTTCAGGGACAGAGGGGGAGAGACCTGTAGAGGAAACACTGTGGCATTAAGAACAACAATTATAATCAAATCTAAGAAAAATATATTCAAGAACTACTCTCCTTGGGATGTTGCCGAGGAAAAATTTTTCTATGCACCACATTTGTCTATTCATTGCTTCCACTTGCTCTCTTACTATTTTTAAGACCATTAAGGGCGTTGTCCACTTCATTTGAAGCCTAGCTTTTTGACCCACTCTCTACAAATTCATTGTGTTGGGCTCTTTGAGCTTTAATAAATTCATCCTTTGGTCTTAAGATCCAAAACCTGCCCTTATAGTTAATATATGCTCTAAACCGAACCCTTTATACCAAACCAAATAAGATGAAATGTGCCAAACAAAAGACACAATTATGTCATTTATAATTTCGTAGTAGAAATTCACATAAAAGATCTTTTTTTTTTTTAATATAAGGTTTTTTTTTTTTTTTTGAGCAAAAAAGAAAAAGTATCCTTTACCATCGCTATCTTGACTTCTTTTCATCACTTTGTGGTTACCCCTATGTTACACTCAAAAATTGGCCTGCTTCTATGGTTTCCCCATAAAATGTAGAATTGTCTCAAGATTTTGAGTGTGACATTTAATTCCTTTATTTTATGTGTAAGCCGTTAATTGTGTAACACTTAAATCCATTAATTTTTAATTTTTACTTTAAGTGTAATAGAAAACTCCCATGTGGTATTATTTTATGTAAAATGCAGTTCTAAAATTAAACATGTTATCAAATGAGAAAGTCTTTTATTATTTTTATGGAAGTTTAACACACATAAAATAATTCATATTACATAGAGATTAAATATAGCTATCAAATTTTAGGGGACTACGTGTTTTATTCGTGCTCTTTTCCCTATATTTATGCTTCCTGTTGGAGCATTTTAATATTATTTAATTAAAATTAATAAATATTACAACATAAATATAATAATATTGGAGTTAATATGAAAGATAAAGAGTCAGTAAAATGTTTAATCTCATATTAAAAAAAGAAAGAAACTCTTTTATTAAATTATTAGTAACATATAATTTTATTTGTTAAGTGTATCAAGTTTATTACTAAGCTTGAATGCTTGATATCAATGATATGTTGCTTAGAGCTCATGTTCTTAGAGCTCTCTCAAACCTGATATGTTGCTTAATGAGGAGCCTTGGTAAATGGTGAACATATTGCGAAGACATAAGAAAAAGATGCATGTAATTGCTTCCTTTCATTATATAGAGATGCAAAATTAAATTTAAAATTTAATAGAAGAGAGGTTGGAAAATTGCAAGTTTTCTTTGCACCGGTAGAAAAGTGTTAGGGTACTTTTTTTTATTATTACACTAAATTTTATTTATACACACCATTCTATTTAAAACCCAAGAATACTTATGCTTGGTAATAATTGAAAAGTCCATGATTCAAGTCCATGGCAAAACAATTTTATCAATGGAATTCAAATCCATAAATCAAAGCCCATGATTCAAGTCCATGGCGAAACAACTTTATCAATGGAATTTAAATTCATGATCAAAGCCCATGATTTAAACCCATGGCAATTTATTTATTCAAAGCCCAGTTCTCGCTGGCAATATTTAAATTCCAAATCTCATTGGCAACATCAAAGCCCAGTTCTCACTGGCAATATTTAAAGCCCAATTCTCATTGGCAACATCAAAGCCCAATTTTCATTGGCAATATCAAAGCCCAATTCTCATTGGCAATATCAAAAGCCCAATTTTCATTGACACTATTAAAAGCCCAAGATAATTACTTGGCGTTATTTTATCAAAAAAGCCCAAGGTTATCAATACTTGGCAAAATACTATATCATAGTTATTTCACTTAAAAGTCCAATAAACAATACTTTAGATTCTTAAAACTATTACTATTACAAGCCCATAGAATTTATGAATTATTTATTCTCAAAACCCATGGCAATCATCCTATAAAAGCCCATGAAAAGTCATGATTATTAGACCCATGACATTTATTTATATTATAAATTCATGTTCACTATCTATCTTACATCACAACATTCATAATATTTATTACCAAAACTCATGGTAATTATATATCCTACATATCCATTATGATTATCTATGGAGAAACTCATGAGAAACATCACATTATTTAATTATAGTGGTTGTTACCGTATTTATTTAAAACCCAAAAAATCTTTACTAATAAAAATCCATGGCAACATGTGCACATAACCCAGCCCAAGGGAACCAGCCCATGTGAGCAAGCTCAAGCAATAAACACCAGCATGAGGCAAAAAATTAAGAGTAGGCAAACAGCCTTTGTTCACCCCTAACCAAAAAGAGCAACTAAAGACTTATACAAGGGAACCAAGCCTTTGAGAATGGACCAAGGAATGTCCCATCAATACCCAAAGAGCTGTCATATCAGCTGAAATCTAAAGGGTGATCAAACTCCATCATCTTCCTCAAAGCTGTACCTCCAGCGGAAGGGGTGCTGAAGCCAAATTATTCAAACTTCAACAAATTGATGTTATAAATGTCAAAAACGTTCAAGACATGATTCATGTACCAAGCCCATGAGTCCTAAAGGGGAAAATTTGGGAACATGTGGTTTGGAGGGCATAAAGAGATCTCCAGCGGAACCCCCTGAAGTAGACTAGAACTTAACACTTGGCTTGGGGTGTTGAATCTTGCTTTTTGGGGGACCAAATCTCAGCTGCAGCATTATGATTCGTTCTTGATACACGCCATAATCACATTGATTCACCTCAGCCCCAGAAATCTTATCAATTAATGAAAAAATCCATCATTTCCTAAAGAAGCAAGGCAGCCCCAAAAGCAAATCCCCCAATTCTGACCAAAAATCTTAGAAACTTGATCTTGATTTCGTCATCCCTGAGACGTCATCTTTTTTGGATTTTTGTCAATCAATGCCCCCTATAGCTCCATTATAAATAAACAAGCAAACAACCACAAAAGGGGGAGCCAGCCACCCCCCTCTGAAACCATGGGTTCGTTTGCCACTTTTTTCTGGTGTTTTAGCTTTCCTCAAGCTCACCACTCATCATTCTTAACCCACTCTCATCTAATCCCAGATGTTCCTCTCACACTTTCATACAATCACAGCCCACCACTCACAAAAAGCCTTGAATTTGGTGTTAATCTCATCTCACTCATCATCCCTAGCCCACATTCATCCAATATTAGATGTTCTTTTTCTATTTTCACATAAACACAACTCAATGTCTCTCCAACTAGTCACAAACAACCCATTATTCATAAAAAACTTCAATCTCAGCATTAATCCTATCCCACTCACTCAAAACAACCCACATTCAGCTCATCCATGCCTCATAAACACATACTCACCCAAATCTTAGCTTAATACTTGCTGCACTGAGCTGGGGATCTTTCTCTCCCTTCATTCCATCCTATTTTTCCTCTTTTATTTGTAACTATGGAGCCCTTAATCTTTGTTTATTATTATTATGATGAAGAATATAATATATTTGTAACAATTGAATTTTTCCCTCATATTAATGTAATGATGGCTGAAAGTGCTATAAATTCTCTTGATCAAGACATACAAGGACCCCCCAAGAGTGAACACTTCTCTAAATTTATTTAATTATGGACTGTTGGACTCTAAGTATAATTTCACCCCTACCGCTGGAGGATTGATTTGAACTATGACACTGTAAAAAGGACTAAAAATATAACAAACTAACAATAGTGATGCGTTTATTGTGTTTTGTTGTTGTCTTGCAGCCTCTATCTCTTAGTTGGGCGGACTTCCACAACACCGAAAGCCTTTGGGTTTTATTTCAAGGCCCATTGTCGAGTTTCGGCTTGGCTACCCCATATCCTACTTGGGAATATCGAAATTTTCTCCTTCAACAAAAAGAAACTACTTTCACAACATTTGCTTAATTTATTTAGGGATAATTACAGTAATCCACCTGTGGTATGATCCGTTTTCACTTTGCTTACCCGTAATTTAATCATTTACACTTTGCCCATTTGAGGTAACTTTCATTAGCCTTCTGTAACCCACCTCTCCGTTTGCTGTTAGAAAAACACATTTTTAGGCAAAAACAAATATAACAAGAATCAAGAAGTTAGGGTTTTGATTGCTTATGAAACCCTCTCTCTAATCTCTAAAACCCTCTCAGGCCAAGCCTCCCTTGGATTTCCAAGGTCACCCATCTCCAATCATCAACCACCACCACTCCATGGTGGTTCCTCTGCTCTCTGCGTCTCAGCCTAATCCGAGTTTTAGGGGGTTTGTTAAATGTGGGTTTGGGTGAATTTTCCAGAGGGTTTTTTTTTTTTTTGTGTTGGATTGTGAATTAAGTTTTGGTTTGATAAAAGGGTTTGATTGAAAGGTTGGTCCAGAGGGTTTGCTGGATTTCTCTCCTTGTCTTACATTCCAATCTAGCGCTTAGAAGCCACCACCACGACACCAAACCCATGGCTGTTCTACCATGAATCAAATCCACGGATCGATTTTTCTATACCTTATACTTCAGTTGTTGGCTTATCTCTATCTCACTCTCTCTTTGTTGATAAAGTTGCTGGTTGTTTTGAGATATTGGTCTTTTTGTAAAATTTGGTTCAAAATTTTGAGTTTTTGTGAAATTGTTGATATTGTTGTAGATTAAAAATAATTTCATTGAGCCATTTGATTGACGTGTTGTTCCTCCACTTTGTTCTCATTAAAGTTCATGAGCAATGAAAAACCAAATTTTTTTTATTCTTGTTATTTTTGCCTAAAAATGTGTTTTTTCTAATGGCAAACGGAGAGGTGGGTTACGGACAGCTAACAGAACTAACTTCATGTGAGCAAAGTGTAAATGATTAAACCACGAGTAGGTAAAGTGAAAACAGATAATTTCACAAGTAAGTTTACTGTAATTATCTTATTTATTTAACTGGTGAGTTTCACTTTTATTTAGACCTATCATCAATGTCATTTTTATTATAGAATATACTAAATATATTATAAATTTACTACACATCATTTTCAAAACGAGATTCCTAGCATCACTTTTTTATTATAAATAATGCACAACAAGCCAAGTTAACATTTGTTAAACAAGTTTTTGTCCCATCAACTTATTGGTTTTATACTACTTTGTCAAAGTTAGTCCCACCAACTTCTCGTGTTATTTACTCATTGAAAAAAGATACGGGTAACTTGGCATGCATGTACAAATGATATTATCTCAAATGGCACATGTTATTATTATTTTGTTTCTCGCTTTTTGGATAAATGATTGTAGAAAAGTGATATATAAACAATATTTTTACAATAATTTTATAATAAATTTTAAATGGTAGATAACTACTAGTTTTATTCTAAGCTTCATCACCAAAATTATTTTTCTGTTCACTAACAATAATATATAACAATTTGTAATATAAAGTTTATTATAAAAATATTATGCACGTAATATTTTTCATAATTAGAATTTCTCATAATTAGAACCATAACATTTCTCATGTTTCTTCGTACAAAGTGGGTTACTTTTTGTAATAGAAATGGACCTCCATCCTTTTCTTCTCTTCCTCATTACTCTTTTCCAGCAAAGAAGAATAAGAAGGTCAGGATCCTCATAACTGTTATACATGTTTTTGTTGTATGATAAAGTAAAAAAAAATTTCTTAGTTCTTTCAACCAAAAAAAAAAGATACTAATAATTACACGTCCAAACAAAATTACTTTAATCATGGAACCAAAAAAAAAAAAAAAAAATGTTGGGAAATGGTACACCTTTATGAGACATGTATGAATTATCGTTTTCAAATCAACAATGATTTTCAATTTGCTATCATTACATTCACGAAACTTCTTCGATACTACCCAACATATATATTTGTGTAAGTACTTGTCACTAAAAAAGAATCTGCTAGCTTTTTTTCTTTGACAACCCCATGTTCCATGAACCTGCGGTCACTGTTTACTCTATAGTAATATGATATTCTCATGTAATAATGTTACAAATATCATAAACTTTATTTATTTATTTATTTTTGAGTTGATACTTGATAGACTATGATTATTGATTAGTTTTTTTTTTTTTTTTTTTTGAGAAGCGATTATTGATTAGTTGATAGGCTATTACTCAACGTTAAATTTAGGGTCCCAAAATCAATGCATGGAATGAATGGATATAAAGATATGGGCTCTTGTAAACCCTTCTACGGCAAGTAGGTTTGGGTTTTCAGTCTTTCACTTTCACTAGCTATCCTTACGGCCTTTCTAGATTTCCTTTTTCCCTAAAGAGAGAACACATGGGATCTTTGTGCTACGGATTAATGCTTTTATAATGTGAACCAGGAAAGCTGATACTGTACCGTACTGTACCGGCCTCATATCGGTACAAGTACCCCCCTATTTCGTACTGAAAAAATACCGGCCGTACCGACCATACCGGCGAATTCCGGCCGTACCGGCCTCGTACCGGCCATACCGGACCGGCACACAAAATGCTATGTTTTTTTTTTTTTTTTTTTTTTTTTTTTTTTTTTGTAATTGTGGCAATTTTTTAAGGGCAGAATAGTAATACTCATATATATTATGGTCTTGAAGTAGATCCTTTTGATGGATGGGAATAGATGATCCTATGTAGTTTGTGTTAACTTAATTATTTGTATTATTTGTTTTCTTTATATGCAATGAACAATTAAATTTTTTGTTTTTTATATTGTGTTTTTTTTTCTTTGTATGCAATGAATAATTGAAGTAATGTTTTATTGTAAACAGGAGGTAATGTTTTATGGTAAATAGAGATTTTGTGTGTGTGTGTGTGTGTGTATATATATTAAATATAAAAAATAGTGGTAAACCCGAAACGGTACACCGGTATTGACCGGTACCCGAAATATATCGTATCGGTGGCCAAACCGGTACAGCCTCTAATACGGTATTGACTTCCTTGATGTGAACGTTTTAGTGTATATCATGCATAACTTCCCGTCAATCGTTCAAAAGAAGTTAATAAAATTCTAATAATTAAAATGGATTAAATTTTAATTGTATTGTTGTTAATTTATTTATTTATTTAAATTCTTATTCTATCGTTATTAATCATTAATCTTAGCCATCAAGGATATTCGAACTCAAAATGTTATTTAATAATAAATGATTTTGACAGTTCATACATGTATGGAAAACATTATAATTAAACCATCTTTTATATTTTAAACAGGATAAGTGAATTGGAAATTTTTTTTTTTGGTGGGTTACCTATTGTATATGTGTTACAATTTACAAAGAGAAGTGGATTTTTCAAAATAATAAGAATAATACTTTGAATTTTGAAGGGGATGTGACCTCAATGAACCTAAATCTAAAAAGCCAAAGATTCATGTGCGGTTTTGAATTTTCACAAAGATAGTTTTGTTTTAAATGTCCTGGAACAGAATATTATTGCAACAAAAAGCAAAGAAGTACATCAACACGCCGCATCATAGCAGCCAACACAAGAAATTAGCATTTATCATCATAGTAGATAATGTGGATCCAACGTGTTTAGAGAGGATTTGTCAATGCCTAGGTACTTGCTTAGTAACCAAATTCTCAAGTTTCAACTCTTGAAATGCCCCATCTGTGTGCTTTAGCACTTGATCCGTAGCACCAAAAAAAGGCACATCCTTAATAAAAGGGCTAATCATTTTATATATGACAAAACTTAATTAGGCAGTAGTTTTACCCTTTTACATATTGCATTGTAGTTTCTCTGTAACCCATTTACGCTTATCGCAAACATTAATTAGTTGATTATATGGAGGAATTTCTTAGGGTAACCCCAAAATAGTTATTAAAGGTTCTAGAACCTCATTGATCTCATGAGGTCTTAATTAGGATTAACTAGTTAGGTCATTAATCTAATGCTTTAGGTTTAAATTTAGATTTCTTACAATACAACTAATTCTTTGAGTTCGTTCTTTACTTTTTTTTTTTTTACTAGCAACTTTGTTCCCATAAATAAAAACTTGAAAGTCATTGAATATATCCAACTCTTCTGACCATTTAAGCAATGGCACTTGTCCAAACATGCATGGGTCAAATGATGATGCAAAAGACATGCATGTAGGGTAAGTAATGGAGAAGGAGAGCATCATTCTGTACCATTGCAAGGACATCATCCTCTGATACATATATATTGCAAGGGGACAAAGAGGAAGAGAATCAAGAACTCAGAAGTCACAAATCAAAGGGAATATGCCGTGGGGTATTATCATGAAGTCCTCTAAAGAGCCTTGCTACTAAGAAGAATAGGATAATATCCATTTGGAATTACACTATATCCGATGTGTGGAACCCACTGAATATTTGGAACATGAAAAGCAAAATTATGCTCCATTGATTCTAAAAGTAAATACACAGAATGGTTAAAGGTGATAGCTGTGCTTCTTCAAGGAAAGAGCACAATATGTCGCTAGTGAACTTGTTGCTTTCTAGCTTCTTCCTGCATCCCCTACAATATTGGGCTTACAATAAGTGAAGTTTGGGTCTATTGAGTCATAATATCTCGATCTATTAAGGGAAATGTAGGATGTGAACTCTTGTAAAGAGAGCAGATCGACTACCTTACTAAATTACAAATTTTACAATACTCATGTCATCTCTCTCACTTTTAAGAAGAAGCAAGATATGGGCGGAAGAGGCTACAAACTATATATATATATATATATATATATATATATATATATATATGACTATTTGGATTGGTTTTTACCTTTTAGCTTTTTAACTTATATATTTGTTTATATTAGCTTCTTCAAGTATAATTATACTTTTATGAAATTTTAACTAATTAACAAAATTCTAATCCAACCACACCTTAAATCCACATATGTACGTGCAAGCCTCCTATTGTAAAGGAATTAGAATGACCTAGTACCACTAAAAAAAAAAAATTTCGATCGTTCAATGGTTCCTTAATTAAACAAAATGTTTGAATAAGAACATTTTCATGTTTTCAGACAATCTAAATACAATTTCAAGCCTTACCCAACTAGGAAAAGTGGGTGAGCGGGTGAGTTTCGAAGGTCTACTTTAGTTCCTTTGCAACTTAAAAAATTTGTTGTATATTCATGATTTAGCGTAAAAATTGATGAGGCAGTTAATTCAACTGTCAAGGGAATTCTCTTGGGGAAAGATTTGGGAGAAGCTAAGGCTGCCCTTTTTGTAGTTTCTTCATGGCCTTTGCACTCACTAGGTGGGTTGCCATAATATAATTCCTGATGCCCTCAATGTCCATAAGAGTCTCTTAATTTGAATCTAGAAGGAAAAATTCTGGAATCAATTAAATAAATAAAATTTCAATTTTATTAAAAGAAAATTGTTATATTTTTTCATATCCTAAAAAAATGTTATTTTTGTTTTACATTTTGCAAGCACATTAAATAACTTAATTTAGACTTAAAAATGACCTTAAATGGACTCTAATTGATATAGTATCATTATAGGACTCTAATTAGGTTAGGAAAGACTTAAAAACACCTAAAACTTATTAAATAAAAACCTAATTCCTAAAATTCAGAGAAAATTACATAAAACATTAAAACTTCCAAAAAAATAACAAACGGGAAAAATCAATACCCTTATTTTGTCTTCGTGGTGGAGATGGTTAACAGTCGTCTCCTTTGTTTCGGGCAATAAAATTCATCATTTTTTTGGCAAAAAAAAAAAAAAAAAAAAAAAGAAGAAGAAGAAGAAGAAGAAAAGAAAATCGTATATATAGTATCTTAATCTTCAAATTAAATTGGGCACAATGCCACGACTGTGTTTGTTCCTAACAGGCTAACACATATAAGAATAATGTTTACAAGAAGGAATTTAGATTTTGTTCTACTCTTATAAAGTGCGATGTCAAACTAAAGATCATACACCACTTTCGAAGGTGGAATGTCTTAATATAATAAATAAATAACAATAACAATAAGTTGTACTTAAAAGTATATATAAAATTGTAAAAAGTTGTATAGTTAGATTAGTTAAATAATAAAAAAACTAAAAAACAAACAAAAAACTTTTTGTGTTATGATTTTCTTTCTTTCTAGTGAATATATTTGTACTTTTTAGTAATTTATAGGGGGGAAAAAACTAAAAAGTCTTATTCAAAAAGACTTGGGAAAAAAGCTAATGTTTTTGCTTTTTTACAGGTTTGGCGGTGGTGATGCTACGTTTATTAATTTATAATATGATAGGATTTTTTTTCTTTTGAATATTAAAATGATAGGATATGTACTATAGAGTACTCCCTAATTCAGTCATTTAGGCATAAAATTCACCGATGTTATAGTTTCGTGATATTGATACCCATGATACTTATAATATTTTTTATTTATATATTATTTTATGATCAGCGGGAAACATGCATTGCTTCGGGAAAATTTTTGTATTCTCTCGTTAAATAGATAACAGAGAATAAGGAAAGAGATACAACAAGAAGAATGGAACCAATCATTCTGATAGGCATATATGATATAACCCCAATTACAAAATAAAACGATTAAAAACAAAACAAAAAAGTGGGGTTTTTTCATATTATTTCAGCTGAAAGCAGACTCTTCTTCTTGCATTCTTCTTAGCATTTGATTAACTGCTGTTGCTATTTCATCCACTGAAATCAGCTGACACCCTTCCTCAACCTGTCCCACAAATTTAACAAAACCATTATTGATATAATTTCTAAATGGGTCTTGTTAATCAAATTAAAAATAATAATTAATATTCAATTATAAGTCACAATGCATACTTTTCAATTATAAAAAATTGTAATCTTTGTGTAGCACTATAACTTAGTGTTTAGCTACATAGTAATGGTTATTTCTCATCAAGCCTATGAAGAAAAAATGTATACACTATTTAACTTTATTTTAAAAATTATATTTATATATAAAAATATCCGCAACATTAAAGGTACACTAAGTACTTATGTCTTTTGACACTCATTTTTAACTAAAATTTTGAAAAAAGTAATTCCAGTGCCACAACAAAATGTATAATTTGTGTCACAACTTGCCAATTCGCCACATGGCGAGTTATGATTAGTAAAGGCGTATTTTCATATGTACTCACCATCACCTCCCACTAACCATAACTTGTTGCGAGACTTTTTCTTTGTAAAATTGACAATAGAGAGAATAGTGATCGGCTAACTTTTCATCACTGTACTGTACAAACCTTAACGCTAACGGAATAGAGGACCATTTGATCAATAGTGGTAACGTTAAGGTGGAGAATAGTGAGTCTCAGACTTTGAAGTCCAGCCACCATTTTCAAGAGCTGTCTAGGCTGTTTCTTTGAGAGTATCTTGAGGTTGGCATGGCTCTCCACCATAGTGACTTCTATGTCTGCCACAGCCCATTGATTCTGTTGCTGCTGCTGGGCCATGGATTCGTTTGCTGTGGCAGTGGCAGCTGAGTCGTTGCACTGAGTTGCACGTGTTGAGTACTGAGGGAAGCAGAAGAACTGAGCAAATGGTGAAGAAGAAGAAGAAGAAGAAAACCCATTAGTGTCTGGTTCTTGCTTTGTTTTTTTATGGACCTCCATGGACTGCAACAATTGCTCTAGCTCCTTCACAAAATTGATTGCTCCTCCTATTATAGACGCTTGGTCACCCTATAATACCAATTAATAAGTTAATAACAACAACAACAATCAAGTTTTCAAAGCTTTGGAGTCGCTATGTTGTAGAAGTACAATGCTTTGTATGAATTGTTACTCACATAATAATCTATTAAGTGTTGTAAGTATATATTATATTTATATGATTAAAGACTGTAATTCAAAAATGTCAGAAAATTAAATATAACCGATAAGATAAATTCATTAAAATCAGTTTAATTAGCTCAATAACTATGTATATATCCTCAAAAAATTCTCAACATAAAGAAAGCATTAATTCATACCAAAAAACTAAAAATATGATATGATGGAACATGCACAAGGCGCGGCCGATTGAGCATGTATAATATATAAACCGAAAAAACAAATATAAAGTGAACCTATAACAAAGTCAATATATTACTACATAAGTGGTACAATTATTGAAATCTTGGGATTCGTAAACATTTGTATCCATCATAAAGTAATCAAGTAGACTCCTGGAATCTTGATAGGAAAAAGGAGAAAAATATAATTAGGGTTTAAAAAATAGTATTGCTAAAAAGAGTTTCATTGGGCAAAGGAAAAAAGCAAAAGAGAAAAAAAAAAAAAAAAAAAAGTGACTGACCCTTTGAACGTAAGAAGGTGGCATCAAAGACCTGAGCACAGAGAGGTACTCATTCATCTGTTTACGACGATTGCGCTCAACAGCAATGTGGGTCATCCTTTGATTCTCAATCTCCTCCTTGTTTTTGCTACACTTGGTGCGTTTTCGCTTTCTACGACCTGTCGTTGTTGTTGTTGCAAAAGCTTCCTTTGAAGGAAGAGGGTAAAGTTGTACTTCACCAGGGAAAGAATATTGATCAATAGTATGATCTGTGCAAGCCTCAGGAGAAGAGGTATTTGGGTCATAGTACTCTTTATGAGCATTTTGCATCACTGAAGAAGATGAGGAATAATCAAAGTTTGCATGGAGACTTTGCTCTAAGCTATGGATTCCAAGAAGGGGTTTATCTTCTTCTTGTAATGCAAGGTCATAGCTCCAAGAGTAAAAGTCTTTGCAAGCAAAACTAAATGGATCTTGTGGGTAAACCACAGCTTCTAATGCCATTTTTAATACTAGCTAACACACAAACAAGTGATAAGACAGGGCTTCGAGAGAGAGGGGGTTTGTGAGCTGAGAGTGAGAGAACTGTTTCGTACAATACAAAGAAACCCAAATGAATCTAAGAGAAAAGGCAAACGAAACTTATTGGTATAAACCCAAAGGAAAGCACTACGTACCCAATAGACCAAACAAACTCACCTTTTTATCATATCTGCCACCAAGAAGGGAAGCCCAGAGGGCTTTAAAGACATCTAATCAAAGATATAAACAAAAGCTACAGCGTGTTGCACGTGAGATTGCATATATTGTAGACTAGTCACTAGTCAATACTCACTAATTGATTAACAATGTGTGTGTGTGAGAGAGAGAGAGAGAGAGAGAGAGAGAGAGAGATTCTATTTCTATTGGCAATTAGATAAACAAATCAGTCTATATATTAAACTAAACTAGACAACGATATATAATTCTTAATTTATAAGACAGTTTGTTTCTCAACCACACAATTTTTTTTATTTTCTTAAAGTTTGGTGGGTAATTTGCTGTCCCGGTTGTAAAACCTACATATACTTGACGCGTTGCGTATATAGATGGATGAACCTAGACCGATGTTCAGTAAGCCATAAGTTTAAAACAAATCTAACTGTTGATGAATAGTTTGAGTTCAGTTTATAAAAAATTGTTCGTACAATTGATAACAACAAAACAGCCTGCTAGACTGACGAGACAACTATAATTCTTAAATGGAGTACTGTTACGAAATTTTATAGTTATACTATTTGTTTTGCGGAAAAATTTGAGTAGATTCGATATCATCCAGTCACTGTTACAGTTTGTGAATTCCATGACACTATAACTGTTAAATGAGCTTGTAATCAGTTCTTAATCGTGTTCAAAACCATTTGTGGAAGTACCCTGAGAAAAGCAACTTCATGTAGAGTTCAACAGCTCTTTGATCGACTTTCGGTCAATTGAAGCTTGACTGTCCCTCGGTCAAGACTTAATCAATGGAGAATTGGGGTTGTTGTGTTATTAATCGCTAAAGTTAGTTGTTTGCTTAGAATTATGTGCCTTACCTACATCAAGTATAAAAGGTACTGTAATAACTTGACTCACAAGGTTGGGGGTTGCACTTTGCCGTGAACCCAAGATAGAGATATCATTCAAGCCTATTTCCATACAACAGTGAGTATATATTGAAAGAATATTCAAGACGAAATTGGCGTAATCAAGTGATTAAGCTAAAATCGCAGGAGCCCAGTTGTGTTGTTGCGGTCAATCAAATCTTCAAGAGGTTTTTGGAGAAGGTTGGATGAATACATTGTAAAGCACAGGTGCGTTATCTATAGAATATCCATATAGTTGTAAAGATCACAAATTCTAAAGCTATAGAAGGTTTTTGCAATTAATCTCATTTATCAGGTAAAATATAGCATAAAAGTTTTATTTTTTATAGTGGATTGTTTGTTTGAGATAAGTTACCCCTTTAGTGGTTTATCTCTTGGAGAAATTTTCCACTTCGTCACCATATAACATGTCTCTTATTTATTTATTTTGAATGCATTGCGATTGGTGACAACATATGTTTATATTGGCTTGATTGTTTAAAACCTAATTAGCATAATTCGACCTAATTGTATTAGCTGCATAATATAATTCTAGGGTCTAAATATCCTTTTCAATAATAATACATAGAAAATACTTTGGCTAATAAACTACAAGATTATTCCCTTAGCCAATAAACCACAAGTTTGTATAGTACTTTTTACTATATGAATATATAGTATTATCGAATTTAATTTTAAAACCTAAATTACAACATTTAAAGAATTATACCTAAATTTTATCATTTATTTTTTACAATAAAAAAATTATCTATGATAGTAAGTAAATTTAACTTGTACTCAAAATAAAATTAAACAAATTGTGCAAAACATTGCCTTTAGATGATCCTAAAATTAAGGACATGAAAACCCTTTTTTTTCCTTTCTTGAAGAACCCTGTGAATCTTCCAAGGGACATTCACACACCACACAAAAGGTAGGAAAAAAAAATTATCTTATGAGTCTGGCATAGAGTGCATCCTTCACAACATGTGGATCTCACATGTGTGTGAGACCTACCAAATATGAGAGAGATGCTCAATGAAATGGTCTCGTGAGATATTTTATCTATAGACATATCTACTTTGTAATTTGGACATTAATTTATTTTTAAAGTGGTTAGGTTCTAAATATTTAAGATTAAATGTTTAGGTTCTAATTTTATGTATGTTGGCAAACCAAGTACAATAACATGTATAGTTTAAGATAGGCGAAAAACTTATTTTCGTCCCTACATTTTCACGTGATTCTCACTTTGGTCCCTAACTTTTTTTTACCGCTTTTAGTTTCTATCTTAGAAAACACGTCTCGTTTTCGTCCCTGCCGTTACATTAGAGACGAAAAATACACACGTGGCAAACAGAATGCACTGTTGGCACACTAAAAGTTGACGTGGCCATTAAAATAATAATAAATGTTATTTGGCATTAAAATATGCCATGTAAGCATTTGAATTAAAAAAATTAAAAACAGAATTAAAAACCAAAAATCACATGAATTGAGATTTAAGTGTGTCTTGAACAAGAACAACAAAAACACAAACCCAGAAGAAGGAAAAAAAAAATAGCCAGCATTGTTTACTCTGCATTTTTTTTTTTTTTTGGGATATAGTTTGCTCTGCATTTTACACAATAATGAACAACATTTTAGATCCAACACAATTATAAAAAATAACACAATAATAATCACAGAAATTAAATCATACATTGCCAAATTCAAAAAAAAAAAAAAAAAGAGTAAAAAAAAAATCGAAAATCGAAATGGCTTTAGATCTGAGCGAAAATGAAACAGATCGATGAGAAAGCAAGAGAGAGAGAGAAGGGAAATTGACCTATGGGAATGTGATTGGAAAACGAAAGCAAAATAGTCTCTGGCGAGAAACGAGCCAAAGGGGGAGTGATATTCTTAAACAAGGCCACTTCCTCTGCAATAGATCGAGCCTAGACTCGCTGGGGTTCTGGTGGGCCCCAGCAGTGATGATATAGAGATCAGATCCAACGGTGAGCTCGTAGTCGACAGAGGCATAGATTTTGGTGCGAGGTAAAAATGCAACAGCGTGTTGAAGATTGAGCATCTCGCCACGTAGCTTGTCGGACTTGGTGTTGATGAGGACAATCTCATCGGCTAAGTCTTGGGTCAGAATGGTTTGAGCTATGGCCATGCCAATGTTGCCGGCTCCAATGACGAAGATCTTGGTGTGGCGCTTAGTTGGGGAAGGAAGGGCGGCGCTGAATCTTCTCTAACAAAGGGAATTCAGTTTTGGAGGGTTTTTTTTTTTTTTTTTTTTTTTTTTTTTTTTTTTTTTTCTTTTCTTCTGGGTTTGTGTTTTTATATCTGAGTTTGTGTTTTTATTTTTTTCATTCAAGACACACTTAGATTTCAATTCATGTGATTTTTGGTTTTTAATTCTGTTTTTAATTTAAATGCTAACGTGGCATTTTTTTAAAACCAAATAACATTTATTATTATTATTTTAATGACCACGTTAGCTTTTAGTGTGCCAACAGTGTACTCCGTTTTTCACGTGTGCATTTTTCGTCTCTAATGTAACGGCAGGGATGAAAACAAGACATATTTTCCAGGATAGGGACTAAAAGCGGTGGGAAAAAAAGTTATGGACCAAAGTGGGGATCGCGTGAAAATGTAGTGACGAAAATGAGTTTTTCACCTTTAAGATATTTATGTCTTAGAACAGTTTTAGACATTACTCAAGTTGATAAAAGTCAAGATTTAAGAACATACAAGCTGCAGAAAGAAGAATTCAGAAACTACTAAGCTTGACTGATCGAGAGATAGGTTCGACCACTTAAACTGCGATTTCTGCAAATTTTAAATCAGGCCTGAAAGCCTGTGAAACGTTTGGGGTTTGAGTCCAACACTGCTAGGTATAAAAGCAAAACCCTAAAACACGTTTTTCAAGACTTGTAAGTTATTCCTGTAAGATCGAGAGGTTCTGTAACCTTCTAACTCAACAATTATCTAACCGAAAGAAGATCCAAACACAAGTACCGGTGGAGATAAGTTACTGCAACAAGATCAACTATTGTTGATGATTTAAACCTTTAAGTGGGATCTCAAAGTCACAAACAGGAGAGTTTGTGTGCAACAAATTCAGAATGGAAGAGTCCGTGAATTTGGAGCTACGTGTGGTCACATGAGTAAGTATTACATGAGGTTGCATTAGATTTAGGGTTGAATCTATTGTAAACACTTCCATTCTATTTAGTGAATTTGTTACCTTGTGGATTGTTTAAGTTAAATCTTCCATAGGTTTTTAATCTTGAAACTAGACAGTTTCATTAGTTTTTCTAGGTCATTATATTGCTTATGTTCTTTTCTTTTCTACTTTTTTTGTTTAACCAAGATTTGTTTAATTGAACTAAGTAATTACTTGGCTTTAAATTAGGTTAAACAATTTGAGTTTACAGGGGTCTAAATAAACAAACAAAGGTAAAATTTAAACACAATTAATTAGGGGTTTCATTCAACCATATAACTTATTGGATGTAAATTTATTTTATTGTTGTTAGGGGAAGATAACACTATTGATGATGTAATGGTCAATAAGTCATATGATTGAATTTAATTGAAAAATATATGTTATGAAGAAACTATAAATAAATTTTACCATTTATTTTATGGAATGATTCTTCTCCATTCTCATTTATCAAATCAGATAAGACCTATTAAACACAATTTTAATTCAGGTTAAAACTTTTAAGGTAATTGAGGTATTCATAAATTATTTTATTATGTTATTTCCTTCTTCGTAACATGAAAGAATATCTACATTAGTAATAATTAATTTCTTTTTATATATAAAAAAATAGATGAATAAAACCTTTTTCTCAAAAATTTAATATCACAAATAGTCGAATTTTAAACATATTGGCGTGGTGATAATAAGGTATAGATGGTGCATTGTTATTCACTTATTTACCACAAAGATAGTAGCAATAAGATAGAGTAGATCACAGAAATTTAAAAAAATAAATAAATAAAAAGAATAAATAGGAAAGAAATATCTAGTAGACACTAATTTTCCCCTCTTCTAAGTACTTTTTGTAAGTTATTGACGGTGAATTGTTTATTTAACATGTTTGGTGTTCGGGCAAACCCATATAATGCTACTAATACTGGTTTCATTTGGTAGTGAAGTGGTGGGAGACTTGGACGTAAAAATGAGAATGGTGACAAAAAAAGCTGTGAATAGCCAGAGATTCTGATGAATATCTATGACGGAGAGAGAGAGAGAGAGAGAGAGAGAGAGAGAGAAGCAAACCAGCTTAGTTCAGGTGTCGGACATGCTTAGAGGAATCCATGTGACCTTATGTAAAGCCAATCTTTAATCATCTACGATGAAGACTACAATCTACAAACATATTTTTTGGTGTTTTTCTTTTCAATAAGTCTAAGAATACACAAATTTCCATATCTCTATCCCGAACTTAAAAGTGGTGTGAGTAACAACTAACAAGTACATATCAAAGTAATCTAACATTCTTCACAATTTATCATCTAAATGAATTATCTTTTATAATGCTTAGGGTAATAAAATTTTTCATAATCATTGACATGATTTTCTTTGATTAAAGGAAATTATTTTTATGTTTATTACTGATACCAATTTCACTTTACACCAATCAGGAAAAATTATTTTTAGGTTCTCTAATTTAGATTTTTTTTAAAGGTAATTTTTCAGTAACTATGAAAAATGTTGTCCTCATTGTTATTTTATTGTATTTTATTTCTTGTTTTTTAAGTAACTATGCTCTTGTCACGAAGACATTCTCTTTGGTTTCTTCCCTTTTTTCTTGGGTTCTTCCATGGAATATTGTCTAGTTGTTTGTACCGTAACTTTTTTTTTTTTTTTTTTTTTTTTTGTCATAGTTGTACCATAACTTATGGTACATATAGTTTAATTATTCTGAATTGTTTTAAGTTATTCCTTCGTAAGATATTATATTTTATTTGTAAATCTTTGATCTAACAAATTTAGAGATTAAAGAAAGATGGAAAAATCCATACCCAACTGGCATTCCCTTGAATGTATCACCAAAATGGTAGTTTATGAGATTCGAAGACTGACTGGTCTTCAATAGAATGCCACTACTCGCTATTCTTATTTCTTTAATACAGTCATTTTCTTCCTTAAAAATCTCATTGGAAAGCAATAAGTAACTCAGTAAGATATTATTAACATTTGCTTAAACTTTTTAGAAAAGGGTCACGAATCACGATCAAACTTGCTGTATGTTTTCGAGGGAGGACAAAAAGTTTATTGTACGTAGCAAGTATCATATTGCACATCAGCATGGTTTTACGGATGAGAATGCATCCAGTTTATCACAGAATATTACTCTAACTTCAATCCCACCCCATTAAAAATAATTTGTATATCATGCTCGTGGATACCTGGTCGGGTTGAGTTATTTGTTCTTAAATTAAGCATAACAAAATATGTTTTGTGACTTCATTAACTATACAAAATATGTATTGTGACATAAAACCAATAAATTAAGAATAACAAAATATGTATTGTGACTAACTTTTTGTTGAAAACTTATTTGTTTGTTTGCAGAAACTGTGTAAAAAAGACAAATATATTTCAAAAAATTGAAACTTTTCAAAAATTTGTACATCAACAAATAAGTTAAAAAGTTCAAAGAAAAAAAAAAAAAAAAAAAAAAAACTAATACAAACTCACCCAAATTTGCAACCCATATCCCAGAAATAACAAAATTTAAACTTCGAAGCTCCCTGCCCTAGACCCTATTAGTTGATGCTAGGCTTTACAAACCAATGTGCTAACTTTTAATCACAATACAAAGATGTAACTAAAAAATTTATTAATTACTTAATGTAGCTCCAATCACATTAATTATCATGTCAATTTGAAATAACTTTTAATAAAATTAATAGTAACTTTATTCTTCCTAATTCAAAATAAACTTATTTCAAAGTTTTTTCTTCTATCCCTGAGAGACAGGAGATTGAAGCCCAAAAAAAAAAAAAAAAAAAAAGATTTAATCTAAAAGATTGCAACACGTCAATTGATCTAGGTCCCTATATAGATTTGAGGGTTCAAGGTGGAGTTTTTACATTGAACCTTATATGACACATGCATATTTGTCGTAATCCACAGAAGGCATGAATTGAAATGGAAGTTAATTATTCAGGATCTAATTAAATTGAGCTTTTGTTAAGAACATGGCAACACAGCCTAAGCCCCTAATATTTTCATGTCAAAGGCTAAATTTGGATTTTATGGATATATCCAATTAAACCTAGAGAGAGTACAATATATTAGCACAACTCATCAGCTAACAAAACACCAATCTAGATTTATATGAATTTAAATTATCATTATGTCTATTCTAATTCCATGTGCTTAGAGCGTAATGTACGCTAACAGCAACTCTAATTAACCTGCTCATGTGGGCACAAGGTACAACTCGATTTGTATATAAAATCAGTTCCATATTGTGTTAAATAGTATTATGCTGATATGATCTGCGATTTGGGTTTTTATTAAATTCCTAAAACCGTGTTATCATGTAGGTTTTGTTGACTCGTTCAAGAAATCAATCACATACCGGAGTACCTCAAATTTGGGAACCTGAAGCCACTTGTTGTTTTGTTATTCTCCTAAGGGATTTTGTTGCTATCTGATAAGTGTAGATCAGCTTGGTAGCTTCAAGTTCCAACCAGCTAGATCCTGCTATTGGCTTAATAGTGTCGCTTCACGGGCTAAACCTGCAGGATTCGGCATGCTAATTTATACTTAATTATAAGGCTAATGATGGTCTAAGATAGAACATTTTAGGTACATTTAGTGTCACAAGCTTGGACCAATTTGTTAAGATTGATTTGATTTTAGTTTTTATTGCTTATGTTTGTTGAAAATAAAGCCAATGATTGAGTTGGTCTAATGCCATTAGTTCGTTACCTTTTCTTATAAGTAAGGGAAAGTCTATAAGTCAATCAAAGGTTTTGTAACTTAGTGATGACTCTCCTTTCTTTCAGGAATGAGATTTGGGGCTCATTGATTCAATCTGCTACAGGTGCGAAATTTTTAAGGGGTTAAAGTTTTTTCTATTGGTCATCTTTGTAAAAAATTATGGAAAAATCTCAAAGTCAATTAACGGATAGTTCTCTTCTAAATTTCTAATCCAGGAATGAGGT
The DNA here is from genome assembly GCA_033629205.1 of Lithocarpus polystachyus. Taxonomy (NCBI): domain Eukaryota; kingdom Viridiplantae; phylum Streptophyta; class Magnoliopsida; order Fagales; family Fagaceae; genus Lithocarpus; species Lithocarpus polystachyus. The sequence continues at coordinate 2,240,494 of CM066163.1, read as the reverse complement.
TTGGGGCTCAATTTTACCATAAGTGCCGGTTGGTGAGGGTTTAAAGATTCTTCTATTGATTGTCCAAAGGAAAGAAAAGAAAAGAAAAAGAAGAAGGAAAAATAAAATAAAAAAGAAGAGAGAGAGAGAGAGAGAGAGAGAGAGAGAGAGAGAGAGAGAGTTTTCGAATTACTCTACCAAATTTCATTAATTAGTGTATTTTATCTTATGAGATGCTGCTTCAGTGAACTTAAAAAGTAATTTAATACGAGGACTTTGAAGTTATCTTCCTAACCTATTATGTGACAACAATTGAAAATTATCTATATTTAGTTTTAGTCACATGAATTTTTTTAATAAGTAATTTAATTTATTAAAATAATATACATGAATAGTATAATAAATTGCTAAGTAGTAGGTCGAACCACTACAAAAAAACTGTATTATTGCGGCGAGCCAAAACCGCCTCAAAAGCCCAAAAACCGCCACTAAAAGCCCATTTGGCCTATTGCGGCGGTTTTACCTGCCATTTTTGCGGTGCCATTATAGATCTATTGTAGCGGTTACAAAAAGCGCCGCAATAGATCACTCATTTAGTGGCACTTTTGGCCTATTGCGGCAGGCAAAAAACTACCGCCATATGAGGTTACCATTCAAGTCACGGACCTTTTAGTGGCGGGATAGACCTGCCGCTATAGGTGACGACCATTAGCGGCGAGCATTAAGCGCTGCTATAAGATTTATTAAACAACAGACTCTACGCACCTTTTATTTATTTATTTATTTTCCTTCTCCTAGGTTCTAAAACCACATTTCTATTACAAATAGCCTATAATAATTTTAGCTACATTAAGATAATACCACAAATTTAACTAGATAACACCAGAAATGTCTCCAAACTAACTTTATATTAACATAGAAATATGTTATCAAATACATAACAAAAGAAAAGATGTGGTCCTTTGTACACAGAAAGTCTTTCAACACTTAAATTAAACTAATACCATAATCAAAATTTCAAAGTGTTTCAAAATATTTTTCAACACTTGCAAAAAATGTGTTTGTTCAAATGTGGTTCTTTGTACACAAAATGTTCTCAAACACCAATATAAAACTTATAAGCTACTTGGTTAATGGGATGCAGCTGATGATTTTTGGAGAGCTGGGGATTGTAGGATAGGAGGAACGTCCTACATACAAAAAAAAAGGCATTTATTAGGACACAATGATATCAAATATTGGAATCCAAAATTGCTTAATGCACGAGCATTACAAGGGAAATTTGGAGTATTAAAGGTTGCAACTACAATATGGAAATCACAATATAACTATCAAACACCTTAAAGTATAAACTCAATTTCTACAAGGAAGAAATGAAGTGCTTTTAACTTCAAATATATTGTATATTCACTCACGTTCGCATTGACATAAAAAGCAGTAGTATGCTGATTTCATCAAACTTTAAAGCACTAAAAATGTTTCAACAAAGAGATTTTTAATTTTTTATAATAAGAACAAGCCAAAGATCAACAAAAAGAGAAACACGTATAAAAAAAAATCTGGTAACATATATCAGAGCACATTAGTTAGTGGTTACTGGATGTCTAGATGCTTGTGACACCAACAGAAAGGTTGACTTCCATAATTTTTCCGACTTTCAGTCAAATCCTAGGCCATTGTTTGTTGTAATGGAATAGTTTAAGGCTTGCAAATGTAAATAAATAAAGAGTAGATGGACTAGAACAAGCCTTCCAAAATTTCACTTAGGTGGGGCCAGCACCAAGTTATGTCCAATTTTTCAGTCAATCTCCCCCCCCCCCCCCTCCCACCACTGTAGGTAGAACAAGGTAAGCTAGTCAAGTTCCTTATCTAGTAGAACAGTTGGTAGCCAATATCTAATGACTATCCAAATTACCATGAAATCCAATTTAACATCAACAGAAAGTAAAGAAGCAAAGGCAAAGCGACCTATTTGTCAACCAGCCTCTAAGCTCTTAACATTTTTTGCTTTTAGAATCCAAGTATCACTATTATGAATATGAACAGGTACAATTTAAGAGATAGAGAGAGAGTGTGAAGAAAAAATGACCAAGCCATATTTGTCTTGACAATCTCTTTAGGATTATCAAGCCTACAATTCAAGCACTAATAAAAAGAAACATGACAACCCACCAAACTGCTGTAGATCGTACTCGAAGACTCACAATACATTTGATTAGACCTTTTTTTTTTTGGTATACATTAAAGTATATATTTCATTAAACTTTGTTTTTATTTTTTTTCTTCCAGTTAGACAAAGAGTAGAGGCAGCCCAAGGACTCCTTGGTAAGCCACAAATCAATCATTAGACAAAAGTTAACAATCCTAAAATAACCTATATAAGTCAACAAGCTTTGATAGGTAAGTCAACAAGCTAGATTTGCAATGAACATGTAAAAGTCTTGCAACAAATCCAACTAAGAAACCAAACCCCTTATCTGTTTCATATAAACCAATTGTTTTTCATCTCTAAGACTTAGATTTTAACCACAGCTACTTTACAAAATCAAGGAAAATCATGACTTTTTTCTTCTTTTTCCAATTGGGTTAGCCTTGAGGGAAGAAATTTTTTCTGTAAATCTATAACCTTTATATGTAAAACCTAATACAGCCAATCAGACCCAGATGCAGATATGCTAACATTATCAGACTCCAACCAAAAGACACACAATCAATTCAAAAGCTGAATTTGAAAAGCAAATCAGACTCCATGTGTTGATCAAAGTGCTAATTAGCCCAAAGGATCAAACCCCTTTACACACTTTTTATATATTTAACAGCCCAAAGTGCTAATAAGCCCAAAGTCTTCACTAAGTTATATATTACTTAAAATTGGCAAGTATAAATCATGCAGCTTGGAAAGAAAGCTCAAAAAACATAGCACAAACCTTATTACTATCTAAATACAAATTAACCCAAAAACATAAATTAACCATTAGAAACCCCAAAATCAAAATCATTAATGCCAACCTGACT